>OX246755.1:151003194-161003194 GCA_945910035.1 Brachypalpus laphriformis | reverse complement strand
TTACAAAGACGGTATTTTTCCACGAGGAAGGGATTCTTTTTTCTATCCTCTTTCCCCCCATGGGTATCACAATGGGTCTATATTGACCTCTCTATCCTCCTACACCAGCCCACTTACCTAACCTAACCTATCTTCGTGATGAACGTGGTTTCCCTCATATTTCGAAGTGATTCCAAGATGTGCTTCCAGTTCGCAGAGTTGAATACTGTACAATGCCACTTAGCACCACCCCTTCATCTTCTGCCTTCTATGGCTTTCTTCGCTAAGTCAATGACCACTCGGATTGCATCCATCGTTGACCGTGACCTTCGAAAAACGTGCTGATGGCTGCTTCCAACCTGTTGGTGATCATACGCTTTAAATTTTTTCCAGCCCTATCCAACATACATGCTGTGGGCGCAGTGGCGTAAGTGGTTAGTATATCGGATCACTGCGCGTGAGGTTCGAAGTTCGAATCACAGAAAACACCAAACAGTTTTTTTACGGTCCCACCTCTCGTGAACGTCTAACAGACATCTGAGAGTATTGTTCTCTCGAGAAAGCCTCTCGAAACAAACTGCCCTTCGGATATGGCACTTAACTGTAGGTCCCATCCATTCGTGTGAAAAATATAACGCACACAACATGAGTGGTTGCGAGAAGCTAGGCCCTGGCACTTAAAGAGCTGTTGCGCCAAATATTGATTGATTGATTAATCCAACGTACAAAGCGGGCGTACGACGATGAATCCTCAGGAATATTACTTCCTTTGGAGATTAACACTAATTTTTGTTTTTTCCATCGCACCAGGAATACTCCTTCACTCAGGCATGAGCTGTAAATATTCGCAAAGACTTCCGGTCGGCTATGTTGGGTATGCCATCTAGTCCAGGTACTTTTTTGTCTCCGAATCTGTTAGTGGCTGCCACTACTTCTTCTACGGCAACTGCAGGAATTGAATGTGTTTTTTCTGCTTGTTGATCATCTAATGGGGTTTCCTGTTGCCTTAAGGAATAGCCCACTGACAATTTTTTCCAATAACCTTGGATAGGTGGGAGCTATTGAGCGGAAGCTCTTCAGTTTCTTCGTTTCCACCTGGTACGCCATCCCCCATGGGTTTTGTTCAATTTCATTGCACAATTCATTAAAACTCCCACGCTTGCTGTTCGTGATTGCTATTTTTAGCTTTCTATGCGCTGATCTGTATTGCTGTTGGAGTTCTGCAAATGTGTTTCAACCTCTGGAGTGCTGGTACAATCTTCCCGCGCGATGACATTCAGACTGTAGAGCTGCGAGTTTTCCTCATTCCACCAGTAAACAGATGTATATCCGTCGGTAGGTCTTCTTCTGACATGGGTGCGTCACATCCCATTGTAATGTGGTTCATAATCTGTTCTGTTTTGCTTGCAGCTGAACCTGAGAGCGTTAGGTTCATAAACATAGTTGTATATGCCTCCTCAGATTCTCGGTTGGTGTCCATGCCGCCTTTGATGTGTTCTTATCTCGCATAGTATTATCCGGTGATCACTGTGGGTGTAATGTTGGCTAAATTTCCACGTTGTTTTTCGTGATATGGAGCAGCTAACAAAGGTAAGATCTATGATCACCTTTTCTAAGGTGTTTACATTCCCATTATTAAGAAGGGTTACGTCTTAAGTTGCAATGGCCTCTAGTAGGCTACTTCCTCTACTGTTCGCGTTTGACTACCCCATTCCACATTCCATTTGCTATAAAGTCGCCGGCTATTACCACAGGACTTCTCCCTCTGTCGTCGTTGTTAAGCCTATGCAAAAAGTTTTCGAACTTTTCGATTGACATGCTCGGAAGAGCGTAACAACTGTACGAGTATATGCAAGTTGGAGAGCATACACGCTTAAATTTGCATGCAGGCATAAAAGTACTTGCTTACCGGAGACCACCATGATTTTTAAAATCGAATTTCATTATTTCTTAAGTATGTATCAACTGTGTGATTTCCTTATATTTTCACTCAATAATATCCATTGCCAAGGACAAGTTGTCTATCGTCAAACGATTTTTCTCAATTGAAAATCACTTAGGTATGTGAAACATTTCGCATTTCAAAAGAAATCTACTAAATGTCTTCAAACAAAATGGGAATCTATTTATTTTCCTCTGACATTTTCCCATTTCACAGAAAGCGCATAATCAATTTGACGGTGTTCATTTCATTTCGTTGAGAATATCTTTAAATTCAACTCCACTCCGATGAAAATACTCTGAAGATATGCTCTGCAATAGGTGCGTACAGGAGAGTTTTCCATTGGCATTTTGTTGACAAAAATGTTGTTTTTCCAAGAATTTTCAGGCATCACTACTACAGCATTGACATCCTTAAAGTATTCGTCTCTGTGTGTGTGTCATCAATCCACAAAAGTATCTTATTGGTCTCTAGGCCTCTAAACTTAATTAGAAACAAATTTTTGGATTAAATTTAAATTGCCCATCCTTGGATAGTTCAAGGTTAAGGACAATGCCATGGACAAAAAAAAAAAAAATATACTGAGAAAATAGAAACAGTATGCCGACAAAATAGTCACTTAATGTTAAGATCTTTATCCCTACAGGGCATTCGCTGTCGTTGTTTGTTGACTTAGTTCTTATCCATGATAGATAATTGTTTGCGCCATCTGCTTTGTAATTGCTGTTTTGATTTAGGAATGGGAGGCCAATATGCTTACAGATTCTTGGCAGTAATAAAATGAAGACTAAGAAGAAAGTTCCTAAGCATTCATAAGCGCATCGTTGGGTTTCATGTATTATACGTGCTCATAAGTGTCATTTGTTTACAAAAAGCTAGCGATCTACAGTTTACTTATTTACTTACTTAGGTAGAGCTACAGTCCGGGGTGGACCTGGGCCCCAACACACCTAGACAGCCAGTCCAATTATGAGCCAGCTGCTTCCAGTTGCATATGCCAAGTTGGCTGAGGTCCTCCTCCACTTGTTTGGGTTACCTACAGCGAAGTTGTCCTCTTATGCGCCACCCATTCGGGGTGGATTCGAAGACTTTTCGGGCTTCATCCGCTCTACATGACCCAACCATCTTAGTCGCAGTATGTGAACTCTTCTGGCTAAGTCAATGCTTTTGCATAGGCTATATAGTTAGGCGTTGTACCTTCTCCTAAACTCGACGTCTATGCAAACGGGACCAAAGACCACTCGAAGAACTTTTCTCTCAAAGATTTTGACAAAGTCCATGCCTCTGCACCATACAACAAGACTGGGACTAATCTTGGAAATTCCCTACTGACCTGTGATCTGAATACGTCGAAGCAGCTCGCACAAGGTATTCACTAAGCTCACCCTAACTGGGACTGTAGACTCCACCGTTGACTCCATCTAGGGAATTCGTTCGCTGCCATCTGGAGCAAAGCGAAGTGCCCCAGTGAGAGAGCACTCTTTCCCTCTCTCTCATCTGCTGCCGCCAAAGATCCTTCAAACGGGGTTGGTTATCATTTCTGGGATCAAGATACTAAGCACCCAGCGGTCACCACGTTGAGGCTGAGAGTAGGAGTTGGTAGACCTCAGCTAAGTGAAAACGCCTGTGTTTTCATATAGTCGCATGCACTACCATTTGACCACTGCGTCCAAAAGTACACTAGGTTAGGTTAGGTTAGGTAGGGTTATGAGGCTATCATAAAACACTAGGCACCAAAGTGGGCCCATCGCGATCCCTAGGAAACCTTCATGGCAGAAGACCTAAACCCATTCCCCCAAGCAATTAATCTCCCTACAAAATTTGAAGAGATCCTTGTTATGGTTCAAGGACCTCACCTCCTCCAAGTTATCGAAGAAGTATCTACCAAGGTACTTTAGCCTTATCCTGGCAATTCCTTGACATTCACAGAGTATATGAGTTATATCCTCTGAGACATGTAGGTCATCGCAGTACCTACAAACATCCGTATCGGATAACCCTACTCTCATGGCATGCCTCCTTAGGAGACAGTGGCCAGAGAGTATTCCTATCGCTGTTCTTAGCCTCGATCTATCTAACTTAATTATCTCTCCAGATATTCTGCGATCTAACACAGGCCACAAGGCCTTAGACACCCTGTGACTATCTAAGTTTAACCATCTTAGATTAGCCATGTCAATGATTTTATCCCGAATAATTCCCTTAGCCACGCACCCTGGTTTAATACAACCAATTATATCGCTACGTGGGAGCCCCGCTCCTCTTTTAGCCAGCGCGTCGGCTTGCTCGTTGCCTTCAATATCGCAGTGTCCAGGTACCCAACATAATCTGACTCGGTTCTGAGTACATAATGCCCTAAGCATTGTGCGGCAATTCCTGATTATCTCAGATTTGGTTACGTAAGACTCTAGCGCCTTTAGCGCAGTCTGACTGTCAATGTAGATGGCGATATTCTTATCGGATATTGATCCCATCTCAAGTAATTCCGCAGCTCTACGTACAGCTAGAAGTCTTTCCTCTCCTTAAACTTTTTAAATCAAATTTAGCACTTGACTTCAAAGACAAGCAGACGAAAGATGGAGAGCGCTCCCATCATGCCGAGTCTCCAGAAGCATCTGGACAAAACATGCCAAGATGAAAACCAAGCTCATCTTCACTCAAAATAGACAAAACTTGGCGGTTCTCTTAGGAATCATTACCGGCGACAACCTATTTGCGGCCCACCGGAAGAGAATGTGGCTAAGTACAGAGGAACTCTGCAGAGGGTGCGGTAACACAGACGCAGAAGAGGATACAGAACATTTCCTTTGCAAATGCCCTAGCCTCTGCAATATCAGAAAGACGGCACTTGGAGAGTATTTCTTCAACAATCTGAGCAACCTGTCTGAAAAGCCACCAACCACCATCATGAAATTCATAACTTTTTCAGGATGGTTCAGAGGAAGCCGTTCCATTAACACAGAGCTCTAGGCATTTTGTTTTTCCTCTCTTTTCAGTACTTCAACCAGGAAACTCCACGTCAGGGCAGCACAATGGATTCGTTTGAGATCCGAGTGCGGGCTGCATCCATTCGGTACAACTAATCCCTTTAACCTAACCTAAAAGCATTCAACTTAAAAAAAGTTGTTCAATATCTCGACACCAAGAATGTCGACAAAACTAATACGTAGCCACTTAATATGCTAAAACAACAGGTTCCCTTAGATTGTCTATTAATAAAAACGGGTGGGAGTCAATTTTTCCTACCTTATGCCCCCATGCATTTTGGTTTTTATTTTTGGATTGAATAACATTAACTAAAGAATTTTTCCTGAATTTTGATTAATAAATGAATAAATGAATAAGTATCTACTTACTTTACTTTCAATTTAAATTTATTTGATATTATTACTCAGAATACAATGATAAGAATACATAATCTTTTAGGTATTTGTAAGACTTAAACAACGTTTAGCGAAATTGTGTAAGGACATTTTGGATGGGTACACAAAGTTGATAAGCTTAAAGTGTTATCCTAAATAAGTACACTGTGTTGCATTAAGAAGGATCAGGCTGCACTACATCGTTGGAGCACTTACTTACTTAGGTGGCGTTTGGGACAGTTTGGGATAAACCTGGGTCTCAGCCAACAAGCCTATCCATTAAGAGCGGTCTTTAGCTAATTGCCTTCAATTGCGCACTCCAAGTTGGTCGAGGTCCCCTTGAACTTGTGTGTGTCACCTATGGCGAAGAGGCTTCTATAGTATCGTACCTCCGGGTTAGAGTCGAAAACTCTGTGGGCCGGATTGTTGGTGTTCTATTCGCTCTACATGTCCTAGCCATCTAAAACGTCCAATACGCAGTTTATTGACTAGGTCGATGTCGCTGTACTGCTCGTATAGTTCGTCATTAAATCTTCTTCTCTAAAATCCGTCAACGCAAACGGTCACTCTCGAAGCGACCAAGGATATCTTCATCCGCTTTCAATAAAGTTCATATTTCAGCGCCGTAAAACAGGACTAGGATGATCAGAGTCTGACAGCGCTTTACTGTTGAATTGCCTTATGAGCCTTCCTCCAGGATCTATCGAAGGGTGAAGATTTGATCGAGAGTGGACTTTCCTGACCTGAAACTGCACTGATAGGCGCCAATCAGGCTGTTGATAAAAGATTTCAGGCGTGGAATATCGCAGAAAATATCTTGTATGCGATGTTAAGAAGGCTGATGCCTCTATATTTGGCGCAGTTGAGGGGTCTCCTTTCTTGTAGATAGGGTAAACGATGCTGAGGTTCCATCCATCAGGTTGGAACATGAAGAGTTTGCTGGCCATAGTAACCTTCTGAAACTACCATGATTCATCAGTGATTCGCACCGTCTACTGCGGCAGTTTGGATAAAGTACTCGTACTTGACATACGGCATTGGTTGTATTTATGCTGAATGCCATACTTATCTTATTGAGACGTGCGTCGGAGTTGTTCACTGTCTTATGTATCATGATGTTGCACTAAGCGATTTTAAAGCTGTCTGCCTCGATATGCTAAACTGTGTAACGACATTAGTCTGTGATTCAGTTCTTACCGCCAACTAGAATATTCTGGCGTGTTTAGTTAGAGCCGTGTGGGCTTAATAGTAATTTCATAGTTATTAGCCCAAGTAAGTAAGTTAAAGCTATTCAAAAATAAAAGCACCAGTAAACTTTAGATTACTTAGTATGTATTTATTTTGGAGAAATACGTCCAACTCCTGGGAGTGAAAAAACAGCGGTAGATATCATGTGTATCGGAATCATGGTTTAAAGATGGTGTCTCAAATTCTCTGTATAATGTAGATGTATGTAGACTATATCGTGCTGATAGGTCGGGGTTCTGCAATTTATATTCGTAATTGTGTTCATCCCTTATATGTCTCGCAGTCGGATGAACATTCAGCCGTAAATTATTATTTGGTTGAATTAACAAACGGTGCTAGCAAATGCCTGTTTGGCGTAGTGTACCGACCAAATAAGTTTGTAAGTCTTTCACATTTACATTCAGTTTTAGAACAGCTTTCTCCAATCTATAGTGATATTGGCTTATGTGGCGATCCAAATTGTAATTCACTGTGCGCAGAAACCCCACGATCATTTATTGAGAGCATCAATACACTTGGCCTATTTCCACTGAACACAGATTCTCCCACGCATTTTTCACAGCAAGGTGCTACTCAACTAGACATTTTCCTCACTAACAATCCGAACAACACTCTGTTATTTTCGCAACTAACAGCACCAGCCTTTTCGAAACATGATTTAATCTTTGCGACTTTTAAAATGAATTCAAATAACGTAGTACGTATATCTTTCCATGAGTTTAGAGATTGTAAGAACATTAATTATAAACATTTAGAAAACGACATTTTTCAAATCAATTAGAAACAAATTTATTTCATGGATTCGTCGAACGACTAAACTAATTTTCTAGAAGATACTATTAAAACCCTTTTTAATAAACATGTTCCATTAAGACGAACACCTCGTTTGGCTGAAAATAGTTCATGGCTTACTCCAGAAATACTTGAAGCAATAAAAGGGAGAGATTGTGCTTTCAGGCGATGAAAAAGATATAGGCTCCCGGAATATTACAGCATTTTTTGAAGTCTTAGAAATAATGTGAAAATTAAAATAAGGAAAACCGACTCGACCCAAATTTGCCTTCTAGAACTCTTTGGAAACGCATTCGAGACTTAGGTGTTGGTCGGGAAAAAGAGGAATGTCCCGCATAGGTAAGTCCGGACTTGCTTAATATTCAGTTTGTGAAAATTCACTGACCACAAGATACCTAAATTTCATATGCATCCTCTTACGATAATAGTGCTGAGAACTGCTTTTATTTCAAAAGAATAGAAGAACAAGAAGTTGTAAGGGCTGTTCTCGATATAAAATCAAAGGCATTGATGAAATACATCCACTTTTTGTAAAAATAATTCTGCCACATATACTCTCTGCTATAACACATGTACAATTCTTCTAACAAATTCTGTTCCACACATATGGAAGGCAGTTAAAGTTATACCAATACTAAAAAGAGCTCCTACTCGACATGTGAAAGGCGAATATAGGCCAATTTTTTACTTTTACAAGTTACGGATTTCGTTAAAGATAACAAATTCTTAAGTAGATTTCAATCTGGTTTCAGGGTAAAACATAGTTACGTTTCAGTTGCACTTAAAGTCACTGATGACCTAAGGTGTTCTATAGCCAAAAATCTGGTTTCTTTTCTTGGGCTGCTGAAATCAAATACTCGTCTCTAAATTGAGGAAATATTTTCGGTTTTCCAACTCGGCCGCCAAACTAATGTTTTCATATCTAACAAATAGATGTAGGTGTAGATGTACAATATATGATAGTGAGATGCAAGTGCACTGCGACCATACCCCATACTATGGCTCTAGCCGATGATATACTCGGTCTAGAGCACTTCCTCCAGTCCGGCTGCTACAGCAAACCGGAGTATCTTCAGTGGATCCAGCGCAGGTAAATCCGTTTCAGATATGAGGTAGGCACCTAGGTGATTCCTTCTTTTGTGGATCGCATTCCTTAAGAAGGTGCGCTGGTGTTTCTGCGAAGTCCCTGCAGAACTTGCAGTTTCCGTCTCTCTCTATTTCCAGTTTTCTAAGGTGCTCCTTAAGTCTGCAGTGACCCGTTAACATGCCCGCCAAGATGCGAAGGCGATTCTTACTAACTCTTAGGCAGGCTCTGCTTCTTTTCTGGTTGTACGAGTATTTCCCCAGAAGTTCCTTTGCCTGTCTTATGTGGGGGATATTGTCCCAATGTTTGGCCCATTTGTTCTTTTCTTCTTTCCTTAAGTCTTCCCTTATTTTGTGGGGTCCTATCCCACAGAAGGGTTCTGGTCCAAGGAACGGCGTGTCTGATCCCTTTCTAGCTAGTTCATCAGCTGCTTCGTTCTCCTCCACTCCTTCATGTGTAGCCATTAGAGACTAGGATCGATCGCGTAAACTTCTGCTTGAAATATACTGGAGAATATTCCCAGTGATTCTGAGTATCTAGTCCTGGGTCCGTACACTCCAGTGCCAGTAAATGTTCGATCCGTCTGCGTACCATTTAATTGTTTGTTGTCTGAATTGGTATTTATCGGATTCGCTGCTCCAGTCTCTTTTATTGCTCAGCTTCGAGTCAAATTTCCTTTCAAAGCAGTATTTCTTGACCATATCATCTCTGGGCCAGTCCAGAAGCAGCACCGATTTGGATAGGGCTACTCGCTCTTTGTTTGCGATGCATGTTCCTTTCCCAATGCCCTCTTTGCTGATTCTCAATATGGTCTCCTTGGCGATTCGCCCTAGCACTATGTGTAGTGGAGGTATATCCACGATCACTTCTAGTGCTGCTCTGGGACAGGTTCGCATGGCCCCTGTTATACATATGCAGGCTAATATTTGCACTTTGTTGAGAGATGTCCTCGTCGTGGTTAGCCTAGTTCTGTTAACCCATGCCACTGCCCCGTAAGTGATGATTGGTCTTACGATCATTAGGTATATCCATCTCAGTGTGGCTGGGCTGCAACCCCAGGTTTTTCCTGAAATGTTCCTGCACACCATAAGTGCTCTGGTGGCTTTGGTTACCACAGTTTCTACATGTTCTCTCCAGAGGAGTTTGCTGTCTAGTGTTAGACCTAGATTCTTGACTTGTTTCTGTGGGTCGACCCTGATCCCTTCTAACAGGATAGATTGCATACGCTTTAGCTGTCTTTTCTTGGTGAAGGGTGGTTTTGGTAGGGTTCACTCTAAGATCTACCGTTGTACACTACTTCTGTGCAATTCTTAGACTTTGAATAATTTCGCATAGCGTTTCTTCAAATTTCCCTCTTGCGACAATGACTATATTGTCGGCGTACCCCTGGCACGTAATGCCGGCATCTGTCAATTTGTGCAGTACTTCATCTGCTACTAGGCTCCACATCAATGGTGATAATACCCCTCCTTGTGGGCAGCCTCTAGTAGTGCTTATTGTGATGGTTTTTTGTCCCTCCTCTATCTCAGCAATCCCAGTTCTTAGCATCTCACACATCCAGTTACTTGTGGTGTGATTTACTCCTTTTATTGCGAGACCTCCTTTCGAGGCTTCTTCGATGTCTAGAAATGTGCATACTGCCGTTTCCTTGCCCTCCAGTGTATCCTGCACCCAACTTATTAGTTGGTAGAGCGCAGTTTCGGTGGATCTTCGTGCTCTGTAGACATGTTGATTGTGGTGGAGAGGAATTCTTTCCAGGACAGTCATTCTTAGGTGATTATCTATGACTTTTTCTAGCGTCTTAAGCATGAATGAGATCAGGCTGATGGGTCTAAAGGATTTTGGTGAAGTTCCCATTTTCGGAATGAATATGAACTTCGCCCTACTCCATATTCTTGGTATATGCCCAAGTGCAACGCTGCTTCCTGGCCTTGTTGTAGTAGGGCAGTGAATATTCCATCCGCTCCCGGTGCTTTAAACGGCTGGAAGGTGTTCGGAGCCCAACTTAGCCTTTGATTCGTGCAGATTAATATAGCTGTAATAGGTGGAAATGCATAAAATTGTTTAGAACTTTCCTGTGGTGTGCCTCAGGGTTCCATATTAGGCTCATTGTTATTGAAAATGTTCATCAATGATCTAGCGCTTACGGTTAAAAACTGTTCCCTGCACATGTATGCTGAGGATGTGCAAATTTACTTAAGCTGCAAACTTGGATTGGTTAAAGGTGGGGCTAATAAATTGAACAGTGATCTAAATAGTATCATGGAATGGTCACATAAGAACAGCCTGCAACTGAATCCAAAAAAAGTCCAAGTGTTTAACAATTTTCAAAAATAAACTTGACTTTAGCTATTTTCCGAAAATATTCTTAAGTACACCAGTGATTGAATATACTGAGAAAGCAATGAACTTGGGCATTTGTTTTGAATCCATGCTTAGTTGAGACTATCGCATACGGTTGTCAATAGATAAGATCTATGGCTGTCTGCGAAACTTATCTTTATCAAATGAAGTTAAGAAAGTGATAAATTAGAAGAAAGCGGCTTTCAAAGCTTGGTCAAAGTGCCCCTCTAATAAAAGTGACGAAAAAGCTCGCCTCGAAATGGAATACAGATGCTGCAAGAAAAAAGCGAAGAAGAAGTGCGCCCAGCTTCAAGCAGAGAGTACGGAGGGCCTGTATCGGGAGCTGGAGAAAATATCTCCCCCGGTTGCTGATGCAAACCAGGCTATCCAGGAGCTGCGAAGACACAATATGAACAAGAGCGCCACTATCTTCAAAATAGCCGCCCAAAGAAGGAGGAATGCTCAGGAGATTAGTTCGCCAAAGTTCATTAGCAGTGCTCATGGCCAGCTTCTTGTGGATGACGACAAAATTCTGCAGTGCTGGCGCAGAATTGTGAAGAGCTTTTAAATGAACAGTTTCCCCGGCTATACTTTCCAAGAGCCACCCCTAACTGTGAAGAAATACCCCATATTACAGTCAAAGAAGTTAGTGAGGCGGTCAAATACTCCAAAAAACGAATACTCCAAGCGGTTAGGCCAGATGAGATGCCCTCTGAGTTCTGGAAAAAGATGGAAGACATCGGGTTCAGATGGCTCAGAATTCTCATCTCCAAATTTGTGAGAGGTGATCCAATTCCGAATGAATGGAGGGAAAGTTACCTTCTCCCTGTATACAAAGGGAAGGGTGATACGCGAAATTGTGATAACTACCGTTCGATCAAGCTGATGTCACACACCATGAAGATCGTTGAGCGGGTATTAGATGGTCGACTGCGAAAAATAATACGGCTATCTGATGATCAGTGCGAGTTTGTCTCGGGTAAATCAACCACAGATGCAATCCGTAGTATAAGGATCATAATGGGAAAACATCGTGATTCCTTAAGGGATTTGTATATTGCATTGGTTGACTTTGAAAAGGCATTCGACAGACAACCACGAGATTTGATATGGGTGGCGCTTAGACATCGAGGGGTCCCAGAAACCTGTGTACAGATGTTTATGGACATGTACGAAGGAGCAAAGACAAGAGTAAGATGCCCTGCTGGAGTAATCGAAGAGTTCCCAATCAAAGTCGGGGTGCACCAGGGAAGCGTTTTAAGTCCTTTGCTCTTTATTACAGTCCTGGATTATCTGCTTGAAGGTAAAGTGATGGACCTCAAGGTACATCAGTTATTCTTTGCTGACGATGGAGCCATCATAAGCGAAGATCCTACATCCCTGCAACGAGCACTTGGTGTGTGGGTGGACGTTTTGGAGGGAAATGGGTATCGCATTAGTTCAAAAAAGATAGAGTACTTGTGCTGCCCCTTCTCTAATCCACTCAGGCCTATTCCAGACATTTATTTGAACGGAACAGTGCTCCCCAAGTGCGAAAAGTTCAAATATCTGGGATCTATGATCAATAGCAAAGCAACTTGTGATGACGACATCAATCAACGCCTAAGCGTAGGGTGGATGAAGTAGCGAAAAAATTCCGCTATCTTCTGTGACAGAAAAATGCCACCTAAGTTGAAAGGAAGGCACGCCGCAGTTGTGCGTCCAGCGCTCACATACGGTTCACAATGTTGGACGATGTACAAAACGTATGAGAGTAAATTAACGGCAGCTGAGATGAAGATGCTTCGCATGACAGCAGAAGTGACAAAGCTTGATCGAATAAGAAGTTCGAAGATCCGTGGAAGCTTTCACATCAAGGAAACCATCGTACAAAAAAATAGAGCGCGACCGGCTCAGCTGGTATTGCCACGTTCAAAGAAGAGATCATTTGAACCCGGTTAAAAAGGCAATATCAATGCACGTTCCAAAGACATCGCGATGTAGGAAAGGCAGGTCTATAAACGCCTGGATCAGACAAATGCGACGACATCGGCATTTCATTGGCCTCAGTAACCGAGTGATCCAAAATCGGCGGTCCTGCTGCTATTTTCTAAGGTCAAATAGGCGAACCCCACAGGCGGATCAGTAGAAATGTGGTGAAGTGGGAGGGTTGTGATCCCTTATTTTCGGATCATAACCGCGCTGATAAAAGGAAGAACAAGAAGAAAGAAGAAGCCAAGATTCACCTGCACTAATTCCGAACGCCAATTTTTTGTTTCTGTTGTCCGACAGACAAGACATAAGAAGACATCGCGGTACCAAACACTTTGAAAAGGTTTTATTCAGATATCTAAGTAGTCAATAATTCTTAACTATTATAACAGTTTTATCTATTTTTATTTATTTTTTCTCTTAATGTACATATTATATATATGCAAGTCTTTATTATTTCCTTTATTTTTTGCTCGACCTTTCATTATTATTACTTAACTTAAATCAACTTAACTTTTGCTTTGAATAGGTCTCAGGTTTAATGCAAAAGATGTTATAAATTATATAAATAAATTGATAAATAAATATATAAGCAGTTAGTTGATATCAAATGGAATGATATCTGCCATAGAGTATGCTACAGCCTTACACCTGGTGTCCTCTAAGAAAACCCTGCGAAGGCAGTCCCTTATTCTACACTGGATGTCATTCATTTCATTTTCATTTTCAATGCATTTTATTGGTTCAATTCATTATATCTTACGTGCTAACAAAAACGCTTAAAACTAGCTTAATTAACTCAACTATCTTATTCTAACTTACTGGTCCCATACGGGCGCTCTAAGCTAAACTTAACTCTTAACCTATGTCTTTCGACGTAACCTAACTAAATTAATTTATTGTAACTTAACTAATTAACAAATTAAGAACTAAGAAAAATGGTAACTGTAGAAAAACTTAGTAAACGGACTTGTTTTTTTTAAGCTGTTGTATTACGATAAATAAACTACCTTAAAATAAACTTAAGCTAACTTAACTACGAAGTGTAATTAAATACACTTTTTTTTTAAAGCCAAGTGCTGTGCTTGATTTTTTTTTTTTTGCCAAGTGCTGTGTGTTATTTTTTTTTTTTTTTTTCCTATTAGACAAACTTAAGACTACCTTACAACTATATAAGCCGGCCATGGCTATTATATGAAATATAAATAGACGACCCGCTCTGCCTCATTTACAGTCTAACCCGGATTAGGGGGAAACGACGACGCCGTTCCCCCTTCTTCTCTAAGCCACCAAAATTGGTCATGCCGCCTACTTACATCTTCAGTGTCGCGGTTGGAAACCGCCCTACTGTACCGGAGACGCTCTACACTACTCTGTGCGACGTCTCGGTCGTAGTTGAGTCGCCTATCAACAGCTGTTCTGGCGACGTGGAAGATTAGCGGCACCGCTAACTTATCCTGGATCAGACCTCTTTGATCAAGATATAAGAACGCTTCTGGAGGGATACAGCCGTTAAGGCGCACACTCTCGTGATAGAGATTGTAATAATTGTAATAAGCCCCAAAGATCAGGCTATTCATCGAAGTCATTGCTCTTGCAATGCGCCTTCGAATCATCTTGATCAAGAAATTATCCACTCTGATCAGATTCGCCCTGTTGTACAGGACCTCATTAGGATAGAATTTTATGTACTCAGACTCTGGCGTTCTGTGCAAACGAAGGCAAGCCCTTTCAAACACCCGTATCTTTTCCAACAAGCTTGGCCCCTCGTTGAACCACACGGGACATCCATATGCGAGCATAGGCCGAATGAGGGCCATGTAGCAGATTACCTTCACCCTTGCATCGAGTTGGCTGCTATAAAACAGTCTTTTTGTAAGGGCGAAAGCAACTTTGGCTCTGGCCAGAGCAGCATCTACCATATATGTTTATTAAAATATAGATATTGATCTAGCCAAACCCCAAGGTATCTGACTACACTTCGACTCGCAATTGGCTGTCCGTGCTGTCTCACGATAGAGAACTTTCGCCAATTCTTTCTGGTGACCCTAGAGGCCCCAGACAACGGCGTTCTGAATAGGATGGTCTCCGACTTCTGAAAGTTAATCTTCAACTTCCAGTCGTCGCAGTATCTCTTAATCTTATCGAAGTCACGCTGCAAGAGTATTGCAATTACCTCAAACATAGGCCCTGATCTGTACGCGACCAAATCGTCTGCGTACGCTATGGCATGGTGAAGTGAACCTATGAGATCGCTCATGTAAATATTGAAAAGGATCGGCGAATTAACCGCACCCTGTTGCAGACTATTTTTTACTTTAAAAGTTCCAGCAGAAGTCACATTACCATTCTTCACAATGAACTTCTTACTGGTAAGCATGTCATACAGTATGTACAGCAATGGTTTACTTATGCCTAGCCTGTTCAACTTGTAGAAAAGTCCCTCTAACCATACGGTATCGAAGGCGTTCTACAAGTCAACCAGGCAGGCACCTGTGCATTGCTTCTTGCTTTTGTTCCATTGGATATCCGATACCAGTTTGGACGCGGCGTGTATGGTATCATGCCTCGCCTTGAAACCGAATTGATTATCCGGAATTATGTGCATGTCCTTAACCCACTTAGTCAGGGCTCTATGGATCACTTTTTGGAATACCTTGCTGATGTTCGGAAGTGGGCTGCATCACCGCTGTTTTCCAATGTTTTCCAATAATGGGCATTATTCATTGCATTATTAAAGCGGATGGTGTAACTGTTCACAGCTTCTGGAGGAAGATGTTTAAGTACAATGTTGGGTATACCATCGATTCCTACGAATTTCTTTTTCCTCAGTGATTCGAAGATCGCTTGGAGCTCTGCCTTCGAAATGAACGGGTGATGTACCCTTTCATCGGCGATGGCATTGTTTGCTCCATGTCATTTCGAAGGTAGAAGTTGTGCAGAAGGACCCGATTTTCCAGGTCGTGGTTCGGGCAAACACTATCATTCACCTTATACACGTCTACCTTCTCCTGCGGATCTTCGATCACAAAGAAATTGTCATCCTCAGCTGCGTTATCTGGATCTATACCTGCTGTCACTAGTATTTGTTCATTGTTCGTAGTTCGGGGGATTTTAAGACGCGGAAATCGTTTTGATTATTCCTCAATCGTTGCATTGCGGTATATGTCCACGTTGTCAGTGTATTGATACCGAGGTATCGTACTGTCCATCGTTCGTTTTATTGTCTCGTCCATTTGTTTTAGATATCTATCAATCTCCTCGTTTGATAGATTCCTATTAGATGGTAGGTTGAGCAAGTTCGAGGAGAGTGCTCTCGTCAACTGTCTGGAGAAGCGAGTCCAACGCGTTCTACTGTAATTGCAGGCCTGCAATTGGACAAACTCCTCCAATTCCGCAATTTCGTTGGAAATCGTTAATTCGGCACTGAGTCCGCAGTTATCACCTTTGGTTTCCTGGTCTGATCAAGAGAACTAAAGCCAACTAATAAATTCTTCAAAAAAGTACAGAATCGGCAACTAGGTCGTGTCCGAAAGCTGATGCTTTTTGAACGAACTACTCTTGCTTGCTTGGATTCCGATACGAATACTTCGAAACTTCGAGATATAGAACACTTCGGAGATTCCTAAATGCCTTTTCTGTTTATAAACAAATCTTGTCTATCCTCACGAAACCTAAAAATGCAGTTCACAGCGTCTAATGATTCGAACATTCCCACTCCGCTGAAGTGCTACGTTCTACACTATCTAGATACTTTTCAACGCCACTGTACGAGTATGTGTAAACAATATTCAAAAATCTGCTTAAACTAATTCTAATTTATAGCAAAATATATTGATTAATGATCTTCTAATGCAAACACGTCCTTTTTTGTCTCCTTTTTCCATTTCACTTAACAGAATTATGACGCGGTAATTGTTCGTTCAGATACAAAAATCACCGAAGAAGTTCTTAATGCTGGCTCTGCGGCTGCGGGTGGAAATCTTAAAGTGGTTGGCCGTGCCGGAGCAGGGGTTGATAACATTGACGTTGCCGCCGCGACAAAACAGAATGTTATTGTCCTCAAGTAAGTATATAGGTATACCACCAAATATACATGCAGACACCGCCAAATCCCTATGTTGAAAGACGCCGCTAAACGGTCCACAACAACACAGTAAAATACCCCCCAAAACCACCTTCGGTGTGTTAAATTGACAGAGTGAATCCTTTAAGTGGGATCCCCTGTCTAATTGAGGGACGGTGGCGGAAATTAACGAAACAACAAGTAGAAATGGATGGTTATCTTTTTCTCTTTCTGTCCTGTAGCACTCCGGGTGGCAATTCGATTTCAGCCTGCGAATTGACATGCATGCTAATTGGGACTTTAGCTCGCCCCATTGTGCCGGCTGGACAAAGCATGAAGGAGGGTCGTTGGGACCGGAAATTATACAGTGGTACAGAGTTGTATGGCAAAACTCTTGCCATTTTGGGTCTGGGTAGAATTGGACGTGAGGTAGGCCTCCGGATGAAGGTTTGGGGCATGAGGGTAAGTCTAGAGACTAGGATTTAATGATGATACCAGTCAGTACACATTGGAATGATTATTTCGCAGATAATTGGCTATGATCCCATTACCACTGAGGCAGAGGCGAAGGCAGCGGGTATCGAAAAAATGTCACTGGAGGAGATTTGGCCACTTGCTGATTACATTACAGTCCATACGCCATTGATACCGGCGACTAGAAGTGAGTATTTACGAGTATTTGTCGCATCGATGGGAGATTAACTGATTGTTTTTATTTGAATTGTAGACCTAATCTCAGAGGAGGTCTTGGTCAAGTGCAGAAAGGGTGTGAAGGTGGTTAATGTGGCACGTGGTGGTATTGTTGATGAAAGTGCGGTATTGGCTGCTTTGGAGTCTGGTAAGTGTGGCGGTGCTGCTTTTGATGTGTATCCTGAAGAGCCACCAAAATCGGACGTTACGAAGGCTTTGATTCAACATCCAAAGGTGGTTGCTACACCACATTTGGGCGCTAGTACAGCTGAGGCACAGGTGCGTGTGGCTGTAGAGGTTGCTGAGCAATTCATCGCACTGACTGGAAAGTCAAAGGAGTACACCACGTACGCTGGTGTAATTAACAGGGATATTTTAAAAGAGTATAATTAGGGCGGACGAATTTTGTTTGCACCTGAAATAAAAAGTAATAAATTGATGAGATGAATGTTTTGATTCTTTGTCGATAAATCAACAGAATCTTCGATGGCCTGATTAAAGTTTAATGTACTCGGGAATTCGAGCAGTAGGTAGTGGTATACATAAAAGCCTGCAGTCTTAATTAAAGTGTCGGTTAGTCTGTGGCTCAGCGAACCTCAACCGTAAAAAAACCCAAGGAAGTAAAAACCCATAAAAAGAACTCCAAGAAGGGCCTTAAAATACCAGATTCTTCCAATTAGATCGCGAGCTTACGCGATATAATATAGACATCTTGGGGCTGAGCAAAATATGATGGTACTCTGGTAGACCAGCTGGGAGCGGGCGGAGGTCCGGATTCGGACTGATGTTAACTTCAGCAGCACGAGGCAGCCTTATATTCTGGAAACCTCACAGTGAGCATGAGGTGAGCGACTGAGGATGATGAGGACAATTTTTATAATCATTTAGGCTCCGACTCGTGGCGAAAGTGGTTAATGTGTCTGACCACTGTGCATAAGGTTCCAAGTTCGAATCCTAGAAAACACCAATAAGTTTTTTCTCCTCTCGCGAACGTCTGACAAACATCCGAGATAATTGTTGTCTCGAGAAAGCTTCTGAAAACAAATTGCCCTTCGGATACGGCACTAAGCTGTAGGTCCCTTCCATTCGTTCCACGAAACATGAGTGGTTGCGAGAAGCCCTGGTACTTAAAGAGCTGATGCGCCAAATATTTTTTTTAAGGCTCCGTCTACAGCCAAACGCATAATGGTGACATAGTTATGATGCAGCGGCCTCAATAGTAGAAAAGGAAGGAAGTGCAGCGATGGGACAAATGTCACTACATTGGCTCACTTGCCTCTATGGCTGAAGAAGCAGCAAGCAGGTGTGACAGTAGGACTGTCTATAACATCACCAAGGAGCTCACTGGTGGTCGGAACTCCAAACAATATCCAGTGAAGAGTTTTGATGGTAACCTTCTGATTTCAGACGAGGATGAGCTCACTAGATAGATATGTCGTTTACAGTCCTTAAGCACTTAGGCGATGGTGATATGATCTCGAACGCTAATTAGTCTTCCGAAGCAATGAACAGCAGCAATCAAGTCCCTCAACAAAAAAATCGGTGGGTATTGATGGCATTCCTGCCGAACTATTCCAAGCTACACCCGTTCAAACGGAAAGCCTGGGAAAATAAAAGATTTCCCCAGGAGTGGAAAAGGAGGATGATCGTCAAACTTCCGAAAAAGGCAAATTTGATGGATTGTGGAAATTGGAGGGGTATGTGCGTCCTACCGGTCGTAACCAAGATAATAGCTAGAATCATATTAGAACACATTAAGGAACAGTTAGATTCAAATTCAGCTCTCGACATAGATCAGCCAGGCTTTCGTGATGGACCATATAAACACCCTACGAATCATAATAGAGCAATGCGTCGAGTATAGTCTCCGCTACATCGGAGATCTTAGGAAGCATATAGATCGTGCTGGATCCTCCTGCATCGACCACATAAACACCTTACGGATCATAATCGAATAATGCGTTGAGTACAGGCCTCCGCTGCATTTGCTGCTTATCGACTTCGAGAAGGCTTTCGATAGCTTGAATCGAGATGCTATCTGGTTGGTCTTGCGCAGGAGAGGTATCCCATAAAAACTCATAGCTATTATCAAGGCTACATACGAGGATATTAAGTGTGTCGGGGAATTCTGAATTTCAAAGTGGAGTACGTCAGGAGTGCGTACTGTCACCGCTGTTGTTCTTGGTGGTCATCAGCGATGTACCCCGTGCAGCATTGACGGAAGGTGACAATGGAATTGTCTTACCTTAAACACATTGACTACGCTGATGATGTTTCTCTACTTTTACAGCGTATAGTGGACCTTCATCTGATGGCCCAAAATCTAGAAGCTGAGGCAAACAAAGTGGAGCTTAAGATAAACACAGCCAAAACAGAAGCCCTGAGCACTTCTAACACCCACGTTCAATTCAACATTGCCGGACAGGTAGTCGAGAAAGTAGACATCTTTCTTTACTTAGGAAGTGCGGTCTCGGCTAACCGCTGTGGCACCAAATCGGGAAGGCAAACATTGCATTTGGAATGCTTTCGAAAGTCTGGAGGAGCAATATTCTCAGCTTAAGAACCCAGCTGTGACTGTTTCGCCTCAATGTAGAATCAGTACTACTGTATGGGTGCAGTACTTGGAATGTGGATACCACTGTCACACGCAATCTGCAAACCTTCGTGAATAGATGAAGAACCTATAGACATTACTGTGCAAGGGAGAAAGTGGGGACCTGCATTGCGATTGATCGGGAAACTACTGACTGCCCAAAACTTGGCTTGGGCCAGTAGCGCAACATTCAAGTTGGTGATGAAGTGCTTACTTTACCTCCTAGTGGTGGTCCCCGGGCAACTATACGTATAAACCCTTATACGTGTAGGCTAAAATTGTAAGTGCGGGTTGTCTAGGGCCTTGATTCTAGGCTAGGTAATGTGGGCCAGCAACCTACGTTACTGAAACCAGCTCGGTACAGAAACCGACACTATGTCACGGATAAGGAATGATCACATGTTGACGACTTTTGGCTATTGTACCCGGACAAAGATAGGTTTCTGGAATGTAAAGACGCTCCTCGTCTCGGGAAGCGAATGTCCTTACAATGCCAGATTCCTCCAATTGGAAAATTAATTCATGCGATATAAACTGGACATTTTGGGGGTAAGTGAAGTAAGATGGTTAGAAGCGGGCGAGTACCAGTCCCCAACCCGTTACGTTATACTACTCTATTCTGGAGAACCATCCGGAAGTCCGCGGGAATATGGAGTCGGACTACTGCTAACAACAACAGCACGCAAGGGCCTAATTTCCAGGCAGCCTCCTGGTAATAGGATTTTGACGGCCAGATTCCAGAGTAGAGTACGACGCGTCACCATCATGCAGTGATACGCCCCAGGAATAGCTCGTCTGAGGACAAAAAGGAGAGCTTCTACAATCTCTTAAGTGCCGTCTTCAACACAACACCAAATGGAGACATTGTCATAGTGATGGGGGATTTGAATGCCAAGGTAGGCAACGGCAACGAAGGGCTCAAACATGTAAACGGGAAGCATGGACTAGGCAACCGCAATGACAACGGCGAAAGGTTTGTGGATTTCTGCAATGCCAACCGCCTTGTGATAGGTGGCACCATGTTTGAGCACAAGTCCTGCCACAAAGTCAGCTGGGTTTCCAACGACAGGCAAGCAACCTCCAACCAAATTGCCCATTTTGCCATCAGCCGCCGCTTTAGAAGTAGTCTCCTGGACGTCCGAAACAGGCGAGGGGCAGATGTGGGGTTAGTACGTGATCACCATCTTATGATAGCTACTCTCCAACTACGCACTGCCGCAGTTCGAAGATTCCACGACAAGATGCCCAAGTTCAACATCGATAGACTTAATGATCCCTCAGTGCGCCAACAATTAAGGGAGCACTTTTCGCAAGGTGTGGAAGCAATCAGCAGCTCAATGCCCGCAACCATCCAAGACCATTGGTGTGCTGTGAAAAATATTTTTACATCTGGGGCTGAAAGAATTGTCGGTCGATCGCAGGAAAGACATAGGGCGTGGCTTTCCAAGGATACCTGGAGACGGATTGATGGGCGAAAACAGCTGAAAGCTTGCGTTGCAGCAGGGAGAAGCGAGCTAGAGTCCCTATATCGCATAAAGATGAGAAAAGTTCAGCGTAGCGTGCGACATGACAAGCGCAACTACATCAACGCACTGGCTACAGAAGCAGAAGAAGCTGCATGGAGGAGCGACAGCAGGACCGTCTACAGAATCACCAAAGAGCTGACAGGTGGTCGCAGCTCCAGCCAACATCCAGTGAAAAGCCTAGACGGCTCCTTGCTCATTTCGGATGAGGACCAGCTCAAGAGATGGAAAGAGCATTTTGCTACGGTTTTAAACCGTGTATTCGCTAGCAATATGCTCCCAAATCAAGCTGAGATGCCCGAGGTGAGAAGTTCCCGAATACGCACCACGACTCCCAGCAAAGATGAGATCATTACCGCGATCAAGGCACTCAAAACCAACAAGGCGGTAGGACTTGACGGTATTCCAGCAGAGCTCTTACGAGCAGCGCCCACAACATCGGCTAAGCTTCTGCTTCCACTTATAGATAGAGCTTGGGAAGCTAAGAGCTTTCCTAACGAGTGGAAAAAGGGAATGATCGTCAAGCTTCCTAAGAAAGGAAATTTAATGGAGTGCGGAAACTGGAGGGGTATCTGCGTGCTGCCTGCTGTAGCTAAGATAATAGCTAAAATCATCCTTGAGCGAATTAAACAACATCTCGAAGACACACTCGATGCCGAACGAGCAGGTTTCCGCTCTGTGCGGACCACATCAACACCCTGCCGATTATCATCTAACAGTGTGTTGAATATCGATCGCCACTGCACTTGTTGTTCATCGATTTTAAGAAAGCGTTCGATAGTGTCAACAGGGAGTTTATTTGGCGTGCCTTACGCAGGAGGGGTATTCCCGATAAACTAATTGCTATTATCAAAGTTACATATGAAGGCTCCAAATGGCACGTTCTGCACAGGGGAAGGTTGTCTGAGGAATTTGAGATCCAAAGTGGGGTAAGACAAGGCTGTATCCTTTCACCAATATTATTCCTATTGGTGATTAGCGATGTGCTTCATGCAGCTTTGTCGACGGGAAACGGAGGAATTCGATGGACTCTTATATCTCAACTAAAATATCTTGACTACGCTGACGATGTATGCTTACTCTCCTACAGAATTATGGACATCCATCAAATGACAGCAGATGTGGAGAGGGAGGCAGGCGTCGTCGGGCTGAAAATTAATACGGCAAAAACTAAAATTATCAGCCTTGTAACTAACTCATCGGCTCAAATATGGATTGCTGGACAACCGGTAGAGAGAGTAGAGGATTTCCAGTATCTTGGGAGTAAGGATATGGATATAGCCAACAGGATCGCCAAAGCAAAGTCCGCGTTCGGGATGTTGTCCAAAATATGGCGAAGCAATGCAATCAGTTTGAGCACCAAGATAAGACTGTTCCGCACCAACGTTGAATCCGTGCTGTTATATGGTTGCAGCACGTGGAGAGTGACCACTACCATCACCAAAAAGCTGCAAAGGTTCGTTAATAGGTGCCTGCGCAATATCTTAAGGATTTTCTGGCCCAATCGTATCTCTAACGAACACCTTTACGAGAGAACGGGTCAGGAACCAATAGGCACAATCATCCAACGACGGAAGTGGCAGTGGATTGGTCACATGTTCCGTAAGGGTGACAGTTCCATAGCGAACCATGCTATGCAATGGAACCCTTTAGCTCAGGATGGCAGAAGACCTGGCGGTCCGAGGAGAACATGGCGCAGAACAGTCGAGAAGGAGGGACGGCAGTTAGGGAAAAGTTGGGGAGAACTCAGACACATTGCCAGAAACCGTACACGATGGCGCGTAGGCGTAGTAGAGGCCCTAGGACCCACAAGGGGATACAGGACATAATGAAAAAATTAAGGGAGAAAGTGGCAGTGGATTGGATATATCTACGGCGCGACGACAACTCCATTGTGAAATACGCATTGCAGTGGAATCCACTTACCTAGGGAGGCAGAATAGCTGGACGCCCCAGGCAAACGTGGCGCAGGACAGTCGAGGAGGAATCAAGCTCTTTGGGAATGAGGTGGAGGCAGCTCAAACGTGTTACAGAACTCCGAACAAGATGGCGCGTAGGCGTTGTTGACACCCTATGTCTCTCGAGCGGCGCAAGGATTTAAATAAAAAAAATCAGTAAATCATTACTTTAAGTTTTTGAAACTCCAGGATTCTAAGCATTCATTTTAGAATGTTAGATCTCGGGATTTTGAGTGATTTCAGGTTTTCAGGAGATTTTTGGTTTTGAAATATTTTGTTTTTTTAACTTACGTTTAAAAGTACAACTTCTTGAATGAAACTATGTATTTGCACGGAGTAAGTTGAAAACCAAGAGAGAAGGGACAAAAAATATTTTCAAGCGTATTTGGTACTTGCTTTAATTGCATACTACACTAACGGGTCAGGAATTTTGGCATTCGTTTCCGATTTTTAGTATTTATTTTTGAGAACTTGTTAAGCTACTCTAGGTGTTGAATGGCCATATTCTTTTATTTTATTACTAACAAAATTAAATGGCAATGGTTGGTACTTAAATCGAAAGCCTACCACCCAATAACTAAACACATTACCACTACATCATGCTACATCTCTTCTAACAAGACTTACCTAATTGAATTATGGTATTTTGTTTTTATGTTGCCTAAAAGAAATTTTCCACGGAATCCACACGCGATCGTATACAATTAACACGAACACGAGGCCATTGAAATTGTGTATTAAAAAGAAACTCCATTAGACTGTCAGAAAAGCTGTTTATGAGCATTTTAATTAAATTACTTCAATATGCCAATTAATTTCTCACCGTCCTACCAAAATCAATCAAAATATCATATTCCTTCAAAAAAAAAAAAAAACAGAATTGTATACATGGAGTATGTACTCGTACACACCCTTCAAAGGACACCTTCGGTATTTTTGTCTTCAAACTGAAAAGTATTAATTATTGTGACTGGGAGCTGTGCCAAAGAACATCAATAAAAAATGATTGATGTGTAAATTAATCCTGTTTTTGGGCTTCGTTTCTTCTGACGCAAGTCAAATTGTCCATATAATCATGTACATATATAAACATAATTTCTTTTGGGCGGTTTTCATGCGCCAACGACCATACAAATAAAATAAGTATGGTGTTCGTAGGTTTGCCTTTCGACTTCAATTAGGTGTTGAAAAGTTCTCAAGCGAATGAGTTTTATTTTCAAAATGAACAGCTCGTTTATAAGACTTCCCATGTTCTTAGAGCGACTTATTAGAAGCAGGAGTGGGTAGCTATCAACTTAATCAGGCATTCAACCATTTTGAGGTTGAACACTTGCGGTCGGCGATGGTGGTATGGTGAATGAATGGGAAAACTGTGTGACACGAGTCGTGTGATGTTATTTTATTCAATGAATGACATTGATACTGAAAAATGAGGATAATATTGTCACGGTCATGCGGAATTCTACTATTGATTGCCATTGATGGTATGCAGTCAGAGTTGGAGGCATTATGGTTTGCTTTATAAATGGCCTTGTCCCGACATGATTTAAAGTATTGTTTACCACCATGTTATGCCCCATCGTACTTTAACTTTAACATGCATATGTAGCTTGTGGGCAAATTCGCATCATCACCTCCTCGCGGTGCCCGCTGGATAGCTATCTGATAGTGAACTAACGATGAGCGTATGCTGAGTCTGACGATATATGTGCAGCTGAACACTCAGACCTGCGTAAGCACATCTGCGTGAACTTCAGCGCGCATATGTCTAACCGGACGAGGTATCTCTTGTTGACCTGATCGGCTGAAATATGCATCTCAGAAGCCTAGCAACAGCTCCTCAGAAGGAGGACGTGCGGCGGATGAATTCTCCCGATGGAATCAACGGTGACGTATACAGACCAGCGGATACCTTACCGGAGCTACTTCAACATATTTGGAGCTGAGGCCTGTAAGGATTTTCAATACTACGTCAGGATATTAAAAAAGAGATGGTGGCGGAGGAACCCTTAATGGGCCAATGGCAGCGCTCACATCCCCGAAGTGGGTTACTGACATCGGTGTATCCGGCGTCTTGTCCTAGGGGTACAAAAAAAAAGGATCTGGATCTCCAGGTTGGGGTTTGTGCCGTCGGGTTAACTTCCCTACCACGTAAAAAACCTTTGGTTACGAAGCAACCAACAGCCTCGGATACGGATGATTTTACTGTTGACGACCCATGCAAACGTAAAAAGGACAACGATCTTCGTGTCTGCACATGGAATGTTAGGTCCCTCTACAAACCACGTGCAGCCGAACAACTTGCGGAGGCCCTAGAGTGTCTCAAAGCAGACATTACCGCCATCCAAGAAGTGCGATGGGATGGGCCGGGCAGAAGGAGTATGAAAAACTGCGACATCTACTACGGACTCAGGCTAATCGACTTTGCGGCGGCGGGGCGAAACTTTGTAGTAGCTAGTACGCGGTTCCCACGTCTCGATATTCACAAAGGAACATGGCTCTCCTTTGATCGAAAAACTGTCAACCAAATCGATCACATTGCGATCGACGCAAGGAACTCTTCCAGTATTCTGGGTGTTCGGACTTTCCGAGGAGCCAACGTGGACTCGGATCACTACCTAGTTGTAGCCAAGGTACGGATGCGGAAATCCAGAACGGAGCGAAATCAACGAAATACTGTCAGGAGATTTGACGTCGGGCGGCTACAATCGCAAGAGACCACCAGAACCTTTGCCGATCGTGTTTTTTCTATTCTCAATCTATGTCCTATGCAGCCAGCAGCAAATGCGGAAGACCAGTGGCAGCGTTGCCAACAAGCCATCAGAGATGCCGCCTCTGATGTACTGGGTTTCTCTCGGCCACCACAACGAAACCCCTGGTTTGATGAGGAATGCCGGCAAGCACATGCAGCAAAACAAGAGGCGTACAAAGCGGCGCTGCATAGAAGGACTAGAGCTGCTTACGAGCTCTACGTGCGCAGGGGAAAAGAGGAACATCGACTTCTCAGAAAGAAGAAAAAAGAGCATGAGAAGCGCTCGATCGAGGAGATTGAGAGACTTTATTGCAGGAATAATGTTCGAAAATTTTACCAAAGGGTAAAAAGAACATGTCAGGGTTTCAAAGCCAGAACAGAAGCCTGCAGGGACGAAAATGGCAACATAGTAGTGGAATCGCAGTCGGTGCTGAGGATATGGAAGGAACACTTCTGCAGACTGTTAAACGGCGATGATGACCAATATTCCGCTGTCAGGCAGATTGAGCCATTCAACAGTGACGATGGCAGTCAAGATTCCCGTCAACCCGATCAGAATGAAGTGAGGATAGCGATATCTAAACTCAAATCCAACAAAGCTGCTGGAGTCGACGGCCTTGCCGCTGAACTTTTCAAGGCAGGAGGAGATGAGTTGGTAAGGAGCATGCACCAGCTCATCTGTGAAATCTGGTCGGACGACAGTATGCCCGATGAATGAAACCTCAGCATCGTTTGCCCGATCCTGAAGAAAGGAGACCCTCTGAACTGCGCCAATTTCAGAGGTATAAGTCTCCTCAACATCGCATATAAGATCCTGTCTGCCGTACTATGTGAAGGCCTAAAACCGATCGTCAGCATACCTGATAGGTCCTTATCAGTGCGGTTTCAGGCCGGGAAAGTCCACCATTGACCAAATATTCACACTACGGCAGATCTTGGAAAAAACCCATGAATATAAAATTGACACGCATCACCTCTTCATCGATTTCAAAGTTGCCTATGATAGCGTGTATAGAGACGAGTTATACAGAGCCATGTCTAGTCTTGGCATCCCTGCCAAGCTCGTCCGTTTGTGCAAAATGACGATGAAGAACTCTCGCTGCTCCATCAAAGTCGGTAAGAACATCACCGAACCGTTCGATGTCAGGAAAGGTCTTAGACAAGGCGACGCGCTATCATCCGATCTCTTTAACATAGTACTTGAGAGAATTGTACGAAACTCACAAGCCAACCCCGGAGGTACAATTTTCTTCAAGTCTGTACAACTACTCGCTTTTGCCGATGACATTGACATAATCGGAAGAACTCAGTCCTGCTGTATGGCGCAGAGGCATGGGCTTTGACAAAACCGGATGAGGATGCCCTTGGTTATTTCGAGAGAAAAGTTCTTTGAGCGATCTTTGGTCCCGTCTGCGTAGACGGTGAGTGGAGAAGAAGGTACAATGCTGAACTACACGGCCTGTACAAGGTCATCGACTTAACTGGAAGAGTGGAGGGGGACCTCAACCAACTTGGCGTGCGCAACTGGAGGCAGCTGGCTCAAAACCGTGCTGGCTGGAGAGGTTTCTTGGTTGATGCCCAGGTCCACCCCGGACTGTAGCGCCATCTAAGTAAGTAAGTAAGTAAGTAAGTAAGTAGCTTGTGGAATTGGGACGATATACTATTACTTCTGAATGTCATTATAAAGTATTGCTCGCAAAATATCAGCATATGTTTAAAATGCCAAATGTAATTTCTTTAAAAAAACGTTTACTCCAATTTCGCTTATCTCTAAGTATAACATCCAATAAGGCCACATGGGTTGTGGAATTAAAATGGCACTAAAACGCTTACTCGATTTCAGTATAGTTTGTGTGAGTTCTATCATACTTCGTTTCGCTAAAGGCCTTTAGGTATCCCAATCACAATAAGAGAATGTTGGGATAATGACAGCGAACCCTCAAAATTCCTATATACTTATGTATTAATAAACTATTATAGCTTTACTAAAAAGTATAAATATTTAGACTCTGTATCGAGAAAACCAAGAATAATCTGCTGTATTAAACACGTGCCTTGTGCGAATCAACTGATTACAATTACAGCTATCCAAAACAACAACATCATGGCGCCTTTTCCCCTTTCCGTGTCAAATAAATAAAATTCCAGGACACATTCCTAATAATAGATTTGTCCATAGCTAAACATCTCTCTCCTGCAAAGAAGTGCCAACTAATGGAAAAATGATTGAAATACTTTTTCAAAAGTACCCTTGTCTCCATGGAAGTTCTCCACGCTGCGCTGGGTTGCCGTTGTGCGGCTAAAGTTACAGGTTGCCCTTTTAAAAATCTCCTTAGACCTTAACAAACAAATTAATTCTATTTTCTTTTCTCAAATTCTGTGAATCCTGTTGCTTTAACATGGATAACATTTAAGTAGTTCGTAACAGCCTTAAAAGGTAAGCTGCGGTCTAACCCTTTTATTATATATGGTCAAGATCAGCCTGAGTTTAGTCACACAATAATAATTAGCGGCAACCCTGGGGTTCTCGCAGGGATATTTTTTCTATTGCCTCCTTGCCGTGCACCAGACAGGAAAACAATATATTTCCATTGATTGACGAAATCATTTCTCAATTGGCAAAGACTTAGTTTTAATTTAAAGGTTAAGGGCATAGAACCAACAATAAAACGTGCTTCTCTTACCACTTTAATGTCTGTGAAAGTATTATCTTAACCCTCCTTTATGGTGAAATGTTTTAAGAGATATTCGGACTTTGTTATTTGGTCTAAACAAAATATTTGAACAACCTTATGAGATGCCGGTAGAGTACACTTAGCATAGCATCCTACGTGCATCAAGGACGGCCTATATGGATTTAAAGGAGCATTTGTATGTCTATACCATATGTGCATTGATTTAAAAAAGACAATTTTAGTTTTCGCTTCAATTAAATTATTAACTGTATACATGTGTATAATACATATGTATTTAGTTAACAGAAGGAACATTTCAAACGCCATCGTTATCGCCTGCGTCAACATACATATGTATTATAGCTATAAGTTTGCGTCTCATAGGCAGGCAAGGATATAAATCCATGTGTTTATTACTTTTATACTGCGCCCAAAGGTTAGGTTGAAGTGGCTGCCAGTTCACGCCAACACACATAGACCAAAGAATGTCCGTTGTGGTACCATGAAGGATCATGTAGTCCCAGCCTACTCGTTAGAACCAATTAGAGTATGATGCGAAGGAGGCTCCTGATGTCTAAATCTATCAGATCGCCTAAATCGTTAAAAAAGAAATTTCCTAGATGAAGCTTTCTTCTACGGGAGAGAGCTACGCAGACACAAAGAAGGTTTCTTCCTCTTCAGGTTTCTTCTTCTTTTTCCTTTTATCAGCGAGGTTATGATCTGAAAACAAGGGATCACAATCCTTCCACCGAGACCTGACCTGAGAAAATATCGGCAGGCCCGCCGATTTTGGATCACTCGATTGCTGAGGTAAATGAAATGCCGATGTCGTCGCATTTGTGTGATCCAGGCGTTTATAGGCCTGCCTTTCCTACATCGCGATGTCTTTGGAACGTGCATTAATATTGCCTTTTTAACGGGGTTTAAATGATCTCTTCTTTTATCGTGGCCATACCAGCTGAGCCGGTCGCGCTCTATTTTTTGTACGATGGTTTCCTTGACATGAAAGCTTCCACGGATCTTCGAACTTCTTATTCGATCAAGCTTTGTCACTCCTGCTGTCATGCGAAGCATCTTCATCTCAGCTGCCGTTAATTTACTCTCATATGTTTTGTACTACATCGCCCAACATTGTGAACCATATGTGAGCGCTGGACGCACAACTGCGGTGTAGAGTCTTCCCTTCAACTTAAGTGGCATTTTTCTGTCACAGAACGCTTACGCAATGATTGATGTTGTCATCACAAATTGCTTTGCTATTGATCATAGATTCCAGATATTTGAACTTTTCGCACTTGGGAAGCACTGTTCCATTCAAATAAATATCTGGAATAGGTTTGAGTGGATCAGAGAACGGGCAGCACAAGTACTCTGTCTTTTTTGATATAATGCGATACCCATTTCCCCCCAGAACGTTCACCCACACATCAAGTGCTCGTTGCAGGGATGTAGGATCCTCACTTATGATGGCTCCATCGTCAGCAAAGAATAACTGATGTACCTTGCGATCCATCACTTTACCTTCAAGCAGATAATCGAGGACTGTAATAAAGAGCAAAGGACTTAAAACGCTTCCCTGGTGCACCCCGACTTTGATTGGGAACTCTTCGGTTACTCCAGCGGGGCATCTTACTTTTGTCTTTGCTCCTTCGTACATGTCCATAATCATCTGCACATAGGTTTCTGGAACCCCTCGATGTCCTAGCGCCACCCATATCAAATCTCGTGGTTGTCTGTCGAATGCCTTTTCAAAGCCAACCAATACAATATGCAAATTCTTTAAGGAATCACGATGGTTTTCCATTACGATCCTCATACTTTGGATTGTATCTGTCGTTGATTTACTCGAGACAAACCCGCACTGATCATCAGATAGCCGTATTATTTTTCGCAGTCGGCCACCTAATACCCGCTCAACAATCTTCAAGGTGTGTGACATCAGCTTGATCGAACGGTAGTTATCACAGTTTCGCGTATCACTCTTCACTTTGTATACAGGTAGAAGGTAACTTTCCCTCCATTGATTCGGCTTTGGGTCACCTCTCACAAATTTGGAGATGAGAATTCTGAGCCATCTGAAGCCGTCGTCTCCCATCTTTTTCCAGAACTCAGAGGACATCTCGTCTAGCCCAACCGCATTTCGTTTTTTGGAGTATTTGATCGCCTCACTAACTTCTTCGACTGTAATGTCGGGTATTTCTTCACAGTTAGGTGTGGCTCTTGGAAAGTATAGCCGGGGAAACTGTTCATTCAAAAGTTCTTCACAATACTGCCCTCTGTAGAATTTTGTCGTCATCCACAAGAAGCTGGCCATGAGCACTGTTAATGAACTTTGGCGAACTAATCTCCTGAGCATTCCTCCTTCTATGGCCGGCTATTTTGAAGACGATTGCGCTCTTGTTCATATTGTGTCTTCGCAGCTCCTGGATAGCCTGGTTTGCATCAGCAACTGGGGAAGATATTTTCTCCAGCTCCCGATACAGGTTCTCCGTACCATCTGCTTGAAGCTGGGCGCACTTCTTCTTCGCTTTTTTCTTGCAACATCTGCATTCCGCTTCGGGGCGAGCTTTTTTGTATTTATTATTATCGGGCACTGCTGTGAAAGCCGCTTTCATCTTATTTACCACTTCTTTAGCTTCATCACCCCACCATGAAGTTTCCTTGGCGTTTTGGCTATGGCCTTTTGAAGCTCCTAGCATTGATTTGACCTTTAAGCAAGTTCACTGTAGGGACTCCCACACATTTTGTGCTCTGCATTCTTCATTTTCAGCTCTGTTGATGGTGTGAGAGGTAATTTTTCATCACGAAAACAAAAGCCTCGCCTTTTCCTTTGTCCAGATTGTACTATTTGATTTTCTCAGGGACCCTTGTTTGCTTGCTTTTCTGTGGTGTCTTCATAAAAAAAGTCCATCCTAAGAAATTTCAGAGCCATCCTTTGAATGAACTCCGAATACATCTCCCACATGCATTCTGGAATTATTCTTTGGATGTATTTTAGATACATATGTACACTGCTGGCCAAAAACTTGAGCCCAACCTAGACAATTGATTTCATTCATGGATGGAGATTAAATTCTAGGAATTATATTGAGTTTTTTTACCAAATTTTTTTGCCTGAACAATACACAACGCATTCAGATAATAAAAGTTGGATTTTACGCGTACGTTTTTTAACAGTGTGGGTTTTATTTATATATGTGGGAAAAACCGCTTTTGTGGTTTATTGAGAAGTATTTAGGTTGCTTCTAATTATTACATTTTCTGATTTTTGGTTGTTCATTTAGTACTTGTTTATGACTCCTTACATCAAAAGGGTTCCCAAATCCCAAAATTTGTCGACCTAGATTTCAGGGGTTTTACATAAAAGCCACATTTTGAAGCCACAAGAATTTATTTGGGATTCTTCACGTCTTGAGTACACAACTCGTTAAAAATGGGAAAAGTCGGGGAAACTACAATCGAGGAACGATCTGCAATCATCATTCTTCTTAAAGAAGGCAAAACACAGTGGAAAGTTGCTTCGTAGTTGGACGTATCAAGGGGCTGCGTTGGACGTGCCATTGAACAACACGCTGAAGCCGGAGGTCTTGAGCATAAATACCGGTCAGGACAGCCTAGAGCTACAACTAAACATTTGCCATAGGATTGGCAAATAGTCACAACAAGCAAACAAAGTAGGCGAAAAACAACACCCGAAATACGCACCGAAATAAATGAAACACGAAAAGAACCGCTGTCCTTGACAACGGCCAAACGAAGACTAAGACATTCTGTAATATTTAGGTGAGTTGCTGTTCGAAAACCCTTGCTGCGAACACAAAACAAGCAAAAAAGGTTAGAATGGACTAAAAAGCATGAAGACTGGACGGAAGAAGATTTCAACAGAGTTTGGTGGAGCGATGAATCCAAGTTCGAGGTATTTGGCACAAAAAGGAGAGTTCTCGTTCGATGCAGCGCTGAACAAAAGATGCTACCAGACTGTAAGGTTCCTATCGTCAAGCATGGAGGCAGTTCTGTTATGGTCTGGGGGAGGTTTCTCTTCAAGTGGAGTGGGAAATCTGGCTCGAGTGATTGGAAAAATGAATAAGGGGGCATATAAAAAATATTGGAAGAAAACGCTGTGACCTCCGGTCTAAGATTCGTATTTCAACAGGACAATGACACTAAACACACATCAAAACTTTGTCAAGACTACCTGAAATAGAGAGAAGATGAAGAAATCTTACAAATCCTGATATGACCGCCGTAATCACCAGATTTATTGGAACTATTGTGGGAGGAACTAGATAGAAGGGTCCCGGATCAATGCCCACCATCAGAATCTGCGTTGTGGAATATATAAAATATAAATACAAATATTTGGCGCAACAGGTCTTTAAAGTGCCAGGGCCTAGCTTCTCGCAACCACTCATGTTGTGCGCGTTATATTTTCCACACGAATGGAAGGGACCTACGGTTTTATGCCGAGTCCGAAACGGCGATTTGAGAAGGACAACAATACTCTCGGATGTTTGTCAGACGCTTGCGAGCGGTGGGTACGTGAAAAAACTTTTTGGTGTTTTCTGGGATTCGAACTTGGAACCTCATGCGTAGTGATCCGACACACTAACCACTTACGCCACGGCGCGTAATCCAATATACTATTGGATTGCTGGAGCAATACCACAGGCAACAATTCAAATACTGATAGTTAATCGTAGAATGCGAAGAGTTGTAAAAAAAGTGATGAAATGTAAAGGTAAAGATTAAAAATCGGTTTAAGTCATTTCTTCTTCTTTTTAATAAATTCCTTTATGTTAAGAACAAAATGAAAATATTTTTGTTTTTATTTTGGTTTCATATATGTTCCCCGGTCATATATAGTATGTTCACATACATGATTATTATTCTACTAAAGAGGTTTTTCCGATGTTCGATCTTGTTTTTCCTTCGCGTACTTGGGGTGGGCTCAAACTTTTGGCCTGCAGTGTACATCCTATGGGATATATACAATGGTACAAGTCAAATTGAATATTTGACATGGTGTTTTACATGAATTTGATTTAATTTTCAAAGTTACCGATTGCTGTAATAAAAGTCTGTATTTTCTTCACGAAGTGCTACTAAATTGGAAAAAAATATTTGGATAGGCATGCATGTGAAGATCTGAAAGTTCAATGACTTCTCGATTATGTTTCGATGCTACATACAAGTGCACAAATTAGAATTATATGTAGCGAATAGGTACTCATACAAAATTTAATCAAAATCCATAAAATTTATTGAAATAGAAAGTTATTTAAATAAAAAGAAAACATTTTTAATGCTTTCTTACAAACTTTATAATTGAATAACTTTTATGAGGCCAAAGGCACATTGTGGGTGACACATGTCTTTGTTTTTATTTAATGCGTATCCCATATCCACTTTCTTTAATAGAACATGGTGCGCAATTTATCTGGTATCTATTGGTGATGGTTTTGAGTTGATGACGTGACCTAATTCCTTTTCAAAAAGCTGATTATACTTGGAATAGTGGTAGTGACGGCAAAGTGCAACATTGTTATTTTCCTCGACGGTAAGGTGATATTTTAATGTGAAAGCTTAGTTTAAGCGACAGGATGTAAGAAACAAGATGTTTTCGATATCTCTTCTGTAATGGAACAATGGAATATGGAACTTACGAGTATGTATGTTTATGTACATCCTGGGCAAACTATACTGTTTAAAGCTATATTCACATTAGCGCGACCTGTGCTCGTCACTTATCTTCAAATGGTACATTGACCAATTTATTTATCCCACCACAACTTCATGCAATTCAATCAGATTTGCATGTGGGTTAACGTACAAACAAATTCAATCAATAAACATTAAGTTCTCTTCTGAAGGGTAATTCAGTATCTATGATAGAACTTTGACAGCCGACTGTGGTCATATTTGAAAATATTGTGCTGTCATTAGGTCTGTTCGTGTCAAATTTCCACGACTGGGGGTAAAATTCTCTCAGAGAGAGGTAAAATTACGAAAAAGTCAACGAACCCCAAAAGTTGCCCACTTTTTAAACGTCAAACCTAACCCAATTGTACGCGAAAGAAAGAAAGAGAAGGAACAATCCAACAAAAAGTCACATATGCAGCAATTTGACAGATTTGACAGTTTCCACAAACTAGTCCACAGAAATTCCTTGCATTAAAATTCGCAGCATGGGAACATTTTTTACTCTCTTGAGAGCGCTCTCTTCTGTCAAAAACTACGAAAATTCTCAGTACTCGAACAAGTTTTCGTAAAAATTCGCTGTTTTGGGAGGGTACGCGAACAGACCTATTGTCTTCTGTCATAGTCACCATTTTACTATGGAGCGCTACACCATTTGACAACTCATCGAAATCATAAAAATTTATTATCAAAATTCGAGTTCAACTTTGGCCAAAAAATTATCTTCAGCGAATAGGCACATTTTTGGCTGAATAACTACGTGAACAAAGAAAATTGTCGATTTTGGAGCAATTATAATCCAAGAGATTATGCCAACAGCTTTACATACCGAAAAACTCACAGTTTGGTGTGGATTATGGGCCAACGGCATATTCGGACCGAATTTTTTTAAAAATGAGCTTGGCGGGCGCTGACTGTCAACGGGGAGCGGTACCGGACCAAAATAACAGAGTTTGTTTGGCCGGAAATTGATCGTTTGGGGATTGGCGACATGAGGTTTCAACAGGATGGTGCGAAGTGCAACAAAGTGAACGGAATACTGGTGATATTGAAGGCGAATTTTCCGGGTCGCGTAATATCACGAAGATCCGACGTCAATTGGCCGCCAATATCGTGCTATTTGATGCTTTTACATTTTTTTCTTGGCGTTACGTTAAATCTCTGATCTATGCTAATAAGCCAGCAATAATTGCTTACCTTGACGAAAAGGTTTTTCGCGTCATTGGCGAGATTGAGGCCAACCTATGTGCTCGAGTCATCCAAAATTGGACCTCTCGGATGACAGCCATCAAGCAAGGCCGTGGAGGCCATTTGAACGAGAGTATTTTTAAAACATAATGGTATTGAATGCTCCTTAACCTGAAATAAAAACATCTGCTATCTATACCTCAAATTCAATTTGTTTTACTTAAACTGAAAGAGGTATCGCGCCTAATGAATGCCCCTTTAGTAAGTATAAAGTGATCATATTGCGATCGACGCAGACATGCCTCCAGTATTCTGGATGTCTGGACCTTCCGAGCGGCCAACATAGACTCGAATAATTACCTTATTATAGCCAAGGTATGAATGCGGATATCCCAAATTGAGCGACAAAGAAGAATCACTGTAAACAAATTTAACGTCGAACCTACAATCGTACGAAACCGATGAAAGCTTATTTCGAAATCTCTCAATCACCCCTATGCCGAAGACATAGAGCAACGCTGCCAACATGCCATCAGAAACGCCGCATCTGATGTGCTGGGTTTCGTCCGACCAACACCGCGAAACCCCTTATTTTACGAAAAATGCCGGCGAGTGCATGCAGCAATAGAAGAAGCATATTAAGCGGCGCTGCAATGGGAGACGAGAGCTATCGTGAGTGCTACAAAAAAAAAAAGAGACGGGAAGAACATTGGCTTCTTCAAAAGAAGAAGAAGGAGCTGGAGAAGCGAGCGATCGAGAATATTGAGAGCTTATACTCCAGGAACAATATACGGAAATTTTACAAAAAATTAAAAAGAACGTGTGAGAAAAGCAATACCCGTACAGAAACCTGTAGAGATGAAATTGGAAACCTCGTAGCAGAACCACAGTCAGTGCTGAGAATATGGAAAAACTACTTCTGCAGACTGTATAACGGCGGTGAAGACCAACATCCCGCTGCCAGGCTGAATGAACCATTCAACATAGAGGATGATAGCCAAAATGTCCGTCCACCTGCGAAGTGAGGATAGCAATATCCAAGCACAAATCCAACAAGGCTTTTGGACCTGACAGCTTATTGGCCAAACTTTTTAAGGCAGCTGGTGATAGTAGAGAGGACACATCAACTCATCGCTGAGATTTGGTCAGACGAGTGTATGCGTGATGAATGGAATCTCAGCATCGTTTGCCCAATCCGCAAGAAAGTAGACCCCCTCAACTGCGCCAATTATAGAGGCATCAGTCTCCTCAACGCCTGAAACATTTTATCAACAACATGATTGGACCCTATCAGTGCGGTTTCAGGCCAGGAAAATCCACCATCGATCAAATCTTCACACTTCGGCAGATCCTGGAGAAAATCCAAGAATTCCAAATCGATACTCATAATCTTTATTGATTTCAAGGCCGCCTATGACAGAACTATAGAGAAGAGCTATATAGAGCCAAGTCCATTTTTGACATCCCTGCCAAACTTGTCCGTTTGCGCAGAATATCCACCAAGATCGGAAATGACCTCACCGAGACCTTTGGTGCTAAAAACGGTTTTAGACAAGGTGACGCCTTTAATACTTATTCTACTTGAACGGATTGTGCGGAACTCACAAGCCAACACTGGAGGCACAATCTACCAAAAGTCTGTACAATTACTTGCATACGCCGACGATATTGGCATTATTTCGTATGACAACTTAAGTGAAATTCCTCACTGTGAGAACTCATATAACTTTAATTTTCGTAAGGCTGATTTCGTTAAGCTTAATAATCTTCTCAGCAACATTAACTTTAGTCCTATCCAAGTCGACAGCATCGACAACGCTGTAGCGTATTTTTATGACCGAGTTTTCACCTGTGTCATTCAATCTGTCCCTTTGTGCCTCAGAAGAACTTTACCTCAGCACCGCTATGGTATAATAAAGAGCTACGCTCGCCTCGTAATAAAAGGAACAAAACTTGGCAAGCATTCCTCAAATAAGGATCTGACTCCGACTTTTCCCATTACAAGCACGTCCACTCCCAATTCTCTAAACTCTGTGAATATCTTTATAGGGAATATCTTGATAGAATGCAAACCTCGCTAATCAGTGCCAAACGCTTCTACCACTTCATTAATGCCAAACGGAAATCCGATAGCTATCCATCTACTTTGAAACTTGATACTGATGACTGATAAATCTTCGGCAGACCCCATCACAATCGCAAACCTGTTTGCTCATTTTTTCAGCCAATCATTTACGAATAACGTTACTCAACTTGCTACTTCCGCTACCTAGGCAACTGTCCCCAAACCTCCTTAGTCACAATTGTTATAACCCCGGCGTCGCTATTAGATAAGATTAGCAAACTTAAGGACGAATACTCCCCTGGGCCTGATGGCCTGCCCGCTATAGTTCTAAAAAAATGCGTGAATTATTTAGTCCAACCCCTTACTACACTTTTCCAACTATCTATTCCGCAGATAGTTTTCCCCGAAATCTGGAAAAATTCGTATATAATCCCCACTCAGAAAAAAGGTTGTTAAAGTGAAATTTCCAACTACCGGTCCATCGCTAAACTGTCCTGCATACCTAAGCTCTTTGAAAGCATTGTTTACGACACAAGGTTTTTTCACTGTAAGGCTATCCTTTCACCGAACCAGCATGGATTTCTTAAGGGCAGATCAACAATCACTAATTTTACCGAGTTTGTATCTAGCACTCTGTGCGTTTTGGAAGATGGTAATGAAGTTGATGTTGTTGCCACCGACTTCAGCAAGCCTTCGACAAAATTTCGCATGCAATCATTCTCTTCAAACTTAAAGCTCTTGGTTTTCGATCGGGGTTCATTTCATGGATTAAATCTTACTTGGAAAAACGCCAGTACAAAGTCCTCTTCAGGTCTTCAATCTCTGATCCTTATAAAGCAACATCGGGAGTCCCTTAAGGCAGCCATCTTGGCCCAATGATCTTCATTATGACAATAAACGATGTCGACTGTATCACCAACGATTCCCACCTTTCTATATACGCTGATGATATGAAAATCTTTAGACCTATATCATCCCCTGCCGGCTCTCGCTCTCTGCAAAATGACTTGAACCGATTTTCAGTCTGGTGCCGTAATAATTTTTTAGAGCTCAACGTCAGCAAGTGTCAAGCTATTACATATTCCCGTAAGCGCATCCGACCATCCGCTAGAGTCTACTCTATTTGCGGTAAGCCTATTCCCTCTGTCTCTTCACTGCGCGATTTGGGTGTTATCTGTGATAGGGAACTCAACTTTCGCTCCCATATTGATAACATTATCAACAGAGCTAGTTCTGCGCTCGGTTTCGTTAAACGATGGTCCAAAGAATTCTCAACCCCTTATGTTACAAAATCATTATACATCACATTCGTCAGACCCCTCCTTGAGTATGCTTGCCAGGTATGGTCACCTTACTATGAAATCCATATTTTGCGAATCGAAGCCGTCCAGCGTAGGTTCCTTCGCTTTGCCTTACGAGGTCTTCCTTGGGCTGATAGTTACAATTTACCCCCTTACGCGGACCGTTTGAAACTAATCAATTTACAGTCTCTCGGTAAACGTCGGGAAGTTGCTGACATCTTGTTTATTCATCAGTTATTAGCTGGTAACATTGATTCCCCCGCGCTGCTACATCTGATCTCTTTCAACACCAACACACGCAACCTCAGATTCTCACCTCTCTTTCGTCTTTCTCCTTACCGGACCAATTATGGATATTATGAACCAATGTCCAGAATGCTCCGTGGAGCTAATCGCATTCAAACTACTTTTGACTTTCACACTTGCAGAGCCTCCTTAAGAAACCCCCTTCAATCCCATAATTGCTCCTGATAGTTTTTAAGCTTTAGTTTAAGTCTAGTTAAGTTAAGTTTAAGTTAGGTTAAGCGGCAATTTTGTTAGTTTTAAGTTTAGCTTTTAGGTCGCTTGCATTAAGCTTGAATAAATAAATGAATAAATAAAATATTGGAAGAGCTGAGCGGGCTGTCATCGGTGCGTTTGCATGCATTGAAGCAGAAGCGGTCAAAATGGGTTTAGCGATAAACGACCGCAAAACCAAGTATGAGCTGTCAACAGAAGGGGCAATCAACTCCGACGAATTGGACAGAACGTCACAGTGGGCAGCTATAACTAAGAGGTAGTAAGGGACTTTATTTTTTTTGGCTCTGCAATGAATTCTGAAAACCACATCAGCGCAGAAATCAAGCGAAGAATAACTCTTGCCAATCGCTGTTTTTTGGGCTTATAAATCAATTCAACAGTTAAGGCCTATCTCGAATAACTAAGGAGACTATAAGATTCTAATCACCCAGTCCTGTTTTACGGCGCTGAAACATGGACTTTATTGAAAGCGGATGAAGATATCCTTGCTCGCTTCAAGACAAAAAATATTCGTAAGATATTGGGCCCCGTTTGCGTTGACGGGTTTTTGGAGAAGAAGATTCAATCACAAACTATACGAGTCGTACAGCGACATCGACCTAGCCAAAATACTGCGTATTGGAAGTTTGAGATGGCCAGGACATGTAGATCGAATGGACACCAGCGCTTCGGACCACAGACTCTTGGAATCTAACCCGGGTGACGTAGTAGAGGGCCTTCTCGCCGTAGGTAGTGCGCGCATGTTCAAGGGACCTCGACCAACTTAGAGTGTACCACTGGAGGCATTTAGCTAAAGACCGAGCTAAATGGAGACGGTTGTTGGTTGAGGCCCAGGTTCACCCCGAACTGTAGCGTCACCTAAGTAAGTAAGTAAGTGAAAATGAAGATAAAAGAACGATTTTAATATCCTCAAGCCCTCAGCCCTGAAATATAAAAATATTTATTTTGTCGGCGTTTTCGTACATCATTCATTGAAATTGGTTGAATATTTTGATTGCAATTCTTAACCGAATAACAATTGTTTACCACATTTAATAGTATATCGATACTGGTGTACTGGTAGGATGTTAATATCCTGAAAAATTCAAGCAACTGAAGCTGCAAAATTTCTCACTTCCTTGCTATTCCCTGGAAAGTAGCTCTCAACTCTATGAAATTTGTAGGTGAGCGTTTCTGTACCAGTCGTCCATTAAACTTCATCTATAAATATTTCATATTATTCATCGAAGATATAGCGAGTTTTCTCTTATGATTGAAGGGAATATGAGGAAACCGGATGTTATGAAAATTAGTTAGTGAATCTGCATCCCTTTAGTTCTTAAAATTAAACTTCGCAGCAATTATTCACGTCTCCAGCTATAAGTCGCCATGCTTAAAACTAAGCTCACCCAGTCAACTGAAAATAAACTTGATTGGAAGCGGTAATAGGATGATTCTATTAATAAGATACGTATCTATCTGGCTTATGTATGCTTCAGTAGTGATTGTGATACTAATTTATTGATCCCCGGGCATCTGCTTGACTTATTGACAGTTTAGTTTTAATGCTAATGCTCTTGACACTGTACGCATAGTGGGTGTTTGTAAACAAGAGTGCTTCCAATGAATACACGATTTCTATTTATTTTGTTTTCTTTTCTATTTTTAATCTGCCTGCCAATTGTCGATATATTGCATTCGTTAAAAAGTCATGGTGAGTGTTACATGTCACCCATTTGTACGCAAAAAAAAGAAGGAAAATGGAATGCGGCTTCTCTCGGTATTCTGGATGTGGGTTTGTATGTAGCTTTTGTTACTGTCATGTGCCGGTATATATGGGGAGCAGTATGCGTATACCTAGCGCACGCCATACACTCCATGAAACCAGATGGATTTTGGTATAGAAATAAATCTTATCCCCATCTTCTTGCAATCGGACTATTTTGTTTATATTTTTACGTATCCTTCATCTGTTAGGTCAATGAACTTTTGATGTCTCTAATCCACCAATGGAGAAAATGAAAAGGGTATCGAACGAGTTAGATGATGTCCAGAAGAGATGGAGTTTATGGACGTCCCTTCCTAGTTAGACGAATCAAGAGTGTAATAATGCTGCAGTGTGGACAACTTAGGCCTTGTCAACAATGAGTTCATATCATGATAACTTAATGCATAAACTATTATTAAAATGTGTATCTATATCTATACGTATGTTTATGTATTAACAACAGACTCACTGCCGATAATAAAATAAAATTTAATTAAGATCTGGGTATACACCTCTATTATAACCTTTCAAACCATCGTAGCGTTCTTCAAGCCGAAGTTACCGCTCTTCACCAAGCCGCTGACTGGCTACGGACTTATACACTATCGACATCGGATATTCCTATTTACATCGACAGCCAGGCAGCCATCAAATCCCTCGCATCTAGTATTACGGGATCTAAGGCAGTGAAAGACTGCCGCGTATTTCTTAACGAGCTAGTTGGACAGTACAAACTCACCCTTTTCTGGGTACCAGGCCACTGTGACATACCGGAAAATTGTGCAGCTGAAGAGCTAGCTCGACAAGACTCCTCTGGTACAAATAGCATAAGCATTACCGACATCGGGGTGCCAACGTTTTGTGTTTAGTACCTTATCCAGACAGACGCAGATAGAGTGGCCAACCACCGATGACAGCACCACCAGAAAACTTTGGCCAACACTAAACAAATCAAGGTCCATCGGACTCCTGAAACACAAGATAGGAACCGTCTTCAAAATAACAAACGTTTTTTCCGGACATTGCCCATAGGAAGACATGCCCAGAGATTGGACATCCCCTACAACGACTTCTGCAGAAGCTGCAGGGATGAAGGGGAAGAAGAGACCATCAGTCACCTCCTGTGAGTTTCTCCTGCGCTCACAAACATTGGGAAGGCTACACTGGGTGAATACTTTTCCAACGATCTAATGAACTCACCAACGCCTGCAGGGCTAAAACTAACTCCTTCGTACACCGAAGTAAATGGTTCCTAGAGTAAGAGGGTGACCCATTCACCTTACACATCACCTTACGACAATTGACTTATTTCTAGTATAAGTGCATTCTCATCGAGGGCCAATCCGAACCCACCACTGAAGATTGGGCACAACTTCTCATGTAGGAGAAATAATCATGATCCGGTTCTAGTACGTACTTAGGTACGTCCTGTATCCCTTTGTGGGCCATAGGGCCTCTACTACGCCTACGTGCAATCGAGTACGATTTCTGGCAATGTGCCTCAACTCTCCTCAAATTTTCCCCAAACACCGTGCCTTCTTCTCGACTGTTCTGCATCATGTTTTTCTCGCACCACCAGGTACTCCGCCATCCTAGGTTAAAGGGTTCCATTGCATAGCAGGGCTCGCTATGCTATGGAACTGTCACCATTTCGGAGCGTGTGACCAATCCACTGCCACTTCCGTCGTTGGATGATTGTGCCTATTGCTTCCTGACTCGTTCTCTGGTAGAGGTGTTCGTTAAAGATGCGGTTGGGCCAGAAAATCTTTAAGATGTTATGCAGGCACCTATTAACGAACGTTTGCAGCTTTATAGTGACAGTAATGTTACTCTCCACGTACTGCATCCATATAACAGCACGGATTCAACGTTGCAGCGGAACAGTCTTATCTTGGTGTTCAAACTGATTGCATTGCCTCGCCATATTTTTGGACAACATCCCGAACGCGGACTTTTCTTTAACGATCCTGTTGGCCATATTTTGTTCAGTACCACTATCGGTCGAGACAATACTCCCAAGATAGTGCAAATTCTCTACTCTCTCTATCGGTTGTCCAGAAAAGCACATTTGAGCCGATGAGTTTGCTCCAGGGCCGATAATTTTGTTTTTGTTTTTTAACGTATTAACTTTCAGCCCTGCCTTCTTGTCCACATCTGCCGTCATTTGGTGGAGGTCCATAATTCTGTGAGAGAGTAAGCATACATCATCATAGTCAAGATGTTTCAGTTGCAATGTAAGAGTATATCGAATTCCTGCGTTTACAATCGACAAATCTGCACCAAGCACATCCCTAATCACCAAATGAAAGGCGGATTCGACTTCTTCTTCGTCTATACAGCTGAGACAAAAGTCATTGGCCGGAATTCCAAGCCTCGTGGCGTGCATACCTAGTGCGCAATGACCAGTAAACGGTCCAACTAGGATACTTATGTGCGGTGTGCTGATCAGTACCAGACGGTTTGTTTTTCTTTTATTTAATTGAGGCCATGTTTGCCTCGCATGGTTACATGTGTCAAGATTGCGCCATTTTTCATTGGCCTGATTCAGTGCCGCTAGCGAGATTTTGTATCTTGCCGTTTCCATGGGTAGATGCAGCCCCCCTTCCACAGTAGAGAGCTCCTTTTTCGTGTAATTTCTAGCTAATTCGTCTGCTCTGCAGTGACCTGAAATGTCCGAATGACTAGGAACCTAGCATAGAGTGAGATTGCAATAATTCGATATCCAATTTAGGGATATGCAGACGACATTGCCATCAGCTTCAGAGGCAAATTTGAGGACATAATTTCTCAACTAATGCAAGGTGCCCTCAATTTAACTTCCGATTGGTGCAGGACAAAGGGACTTACCTTCAACCCCGGAAAAAATATACTCGTACCCTTTTCCAGGAAAAGAAATCATACTCTTAAACAAATTACACTGGAAAAAGTCCCAATCGACATATCCGAGGAAGCGAAATACCTAGGTGTTGTACTTGACAAGAAACCTAAACAAGGTTACCGAGAAAGCGACAAGAGCAATGTTTATGTGCCAGCACCTACATGGTAAAACTTGGGGGCTAAAACCGTAGATAATATATTGGACGTACAGCGCCATAATCAAACCCATGGTCACCTATGCATCGTTGGCTTGGTCAAGACTAAGTTGGCTTGGTCAAGACTAATGAACAGTTGAATATAATCCTTCGTCTAGCCTGTCTGAGTGTCACAGGAGCAATGAGAACGTGCCCCATGGCAGCAATGGGAGCAATGCTTAGCCTCACATCGTTGTACCTTGCAGTACAGAAAGAAGCTATGATGAGGGCTCTTAGGCTGCCCAAGATCTCGGATCTTAAAATCGGCAACTTTACAAGCATCTGAAGATTCTAGAGTATATTTAAAATGACCCTTCTCGAAATCCCAGATACCATGCTCAAGAAATACCGGTTCTCCAGGAAATTCAATGTGGTCATAGGTGACCAAATCGATACTCACCACCTCTTTATCGATTTCAAGGCCACCTATGACAGCATCTATAGAGAAGAGCTTTATAGAGCCATGTCTAGTTTTGACATCCCTGCCAAACTTATCCGTCTGTGCAGGCTGACGATGGAGAACGCTCGCTGCTCCATTAAGGTCGATAATGACCTCGCCGAGGCCTTTGATGTCAAAAAAGGCTTTAGACAAGGTGACACGCTGTCATGTAACTTCCTTAATATTGTACTTGAACGGATTGTGCGAAACTCACAAGCCAACATCGAAGGCACAATCTATTACAAGTCTGTACAACTGCTTGCATATGCCGACGATATAGACATTATCGGAAGAACTCAGCGGGCTGTCACCGGTGCGTTTGCAAGCATTGAGGCGGAAGCGGCCAAAACGGGTTTAGCGATAAACGAGGGCAAAACAAGTATATGCTGTCAACAAGAAGGGAAAGCCAACATCGACGAATTGGAAAAAACGTCACAGTGGGCAGCTATAACTTCGAGGTAGTAAGGGACTTTGTCTACCTTGGCTCTGCTATAAACTCGAAAAACAACATCAGCGCAGAAATCACCGAAGAATAAGTCGTGCTAATCGCTGTTTTTTTGGGCTTATAAGGCAATTCAACAGTAAAGCCCTATCTCGAACAACTAAGGAGACTCTGTATAAGACCCTGATCATCCCAGTCCTGCTTTACGGCGCTGAAACATGGACTTTATTAAAAGAGGATGAAGATATCCTTGATCGCTTCGAAAGAAAAATTCTTCGTAAGATTTTCGGGCCCGTTTGCGTTGACAGGTTTTGGAGGACTAATCACGAACTATACGAGCTGACAGCGACATCGACCTAGTCAAAAAATTGCGTATTGGACGTCTGAGATGGCTAGGACATGTAGAGCGAATGGACACCAACGTTCCGGCCCGCAGAGTCTTAGATTAAGATTTAGATTTATTTCATTTCAATTTTACAATATACATATACTATATATACTATAATATATCTATCCTGTTCAAGCATAACAATTTGACTATTTTATTAACAGTTGAAGTTTAATTGATTATTTTTTTTTTAAATGTTAAGAATGAAACAATGGATAAGAGAAAGTTATAACAAGATTTGGTATTAACCATGAATATATAATTGAAATGTGAAAATGTTATACACTTTGTGGTAAGAATACCAGTTTTAAGTGCAATGTTTAATAAAAAATTGTTTATCGTTTTGGAGAGCCGCGCATAGGAGGGAAGTAAGGAGCAATAAAAGAAAAAGAAGTAGAAAAAACTAATCAAAACGAATTTAACCCCGAGGGACGACGCAGTAGAGGGAATCATCGCCGCAGGTGGCGCGCACAAGTTCAAGGGGACTACGGCCAACGTGGAGTGCGCAACGGGAGGCAATTAGCTAAAGGCCGAGCTAAATGGAGAGGCTTGTTGTTTGATGCCCAGGTTTACCCCGAACTGTAGCGCCACCTAAGTAAGTAAGCATAGGTGACCGCCACACATGGAGGAATGTAGGGCTTGTAGTCTTGCCGAACTGTCAAACTTGGTACACAGATGCTTCCGAATTGGAAAATGGTAGCACTGACGCAGGGGTTTATGGACCCAGGTTCCAACGAGCGGCAGCGCTTTGGAAATCACCAAGAATATTTCAGGCAATGCAATCGAGCTCTGTGTACGAGAATGTCTGCTAAGAAGGGTCGAGGGTACTCATATCTATATGCTCTCGGACAGGCAGGCGGCACTTATGGCTCTGAAATTGTACACGGTAGGATCAAAACTTGTATGGGACTATCCAAACCTACTCGAAGATCTCGCATCGAAAAACACCGTCACTGTGGCCTGGATACTAAGACACGAAGGGTTCGAGGGCAACCATCTGCATAAGATAGGAGTAGCAGATAAGAGCAAAAAAAGACGGCAGAACATATCCTTTGTGAGTGCCCTTTGGCCAAGCTCTCAGCCAAACACCGGGCTGGCACAATAGATCTTATAGGTCGTTGTGCGTACAAGGGCCCTAGTATAGTATAGTATAGTATAGTATAGGGATAGACTGCGATTCTACTACTATGTTGCCATTTGCGTCGCTGCAGTCTTCTGTTCTGGCTTTGAAACCCTGGCATGTTCTTTTTACCTTTTGGTAAAATTTTCGAACATCATTCCTTAAATAAAGTCTCTCAATTTGCTCGATCGAGCGCTTCTTATGCTCTTTTTTCTTCTTTCTGAGAAGTCGATGTTCCTCTTTCCTCCTGCGCACGTAGAGCTCGTAAGCAGCTCTAGTCCTTCTATGCAGCGCCGCTTTGTATGCCTCTTGTTTAGCTGCATGTGCTTGCCGGCATTCCTCATCAAACCAGGGGTTTCGTTGTGGTGGCCGAGAGAAATCCAATACATCAGAGGCGCCGTCTCTGATGGCTTGTTGGCAACGCTGCCACTGGTCTTCCGCATTTGCTGCTGGCGGCATAGGACTTAGATTAAGATTAGAAGAAACTCGATCGGCAAAGGCTCTGGCGGTCTCTTGCGATTGTAACTTTTCGACGTTAAATTTCCTCACAGTATTTCGTTGATTTCGCTCCATTGTGGATATCCGCATCCGTACCTTGGCTACAACTGGGTAGTGATCCGAGTCCACGTTGGCTCCTCGGAAAGTCCGGACATCGAGAATACTGGAAGAGTGCCTTGCGTCGATCGCAATGTGATCGATTTGGTTGACAGTTTTTCGATCAAAGGAGAGCCATGTTCCTTTGTGAATGTCGAGACGTGGGAACCGCGTACTAGTTACGACAAAGTTTCGCCCCGCCGCAAAGCCGATTAGCCTGAGTCCGTTGCCGGATGTGAGGTCGTGCCATCTGTGCTTTCCGACCACGCTACTAAAGACGTCTTCTCTTCCTAGCTTTGCGTTAAAATCTCCTAGGAAAATTTGAACGTCGTGGCTAGGGCATTGCTCATACGTCTTGTCCAAGAGCCGATAGAAGTCATCCTTTGTCGCGTCGTCCTTCTCCTCATGAGGGGCGTGAACGCATATTAGGCTAATGTTGGCAAATTTAGCCTTGTTACGGATAGTCATAAGGCGCTCGTTCACATGCCGGAAACTCAAGACTTCTTGTCTAAGTCTGCCTCCAATGACAAATCCGCACCCGAATAGACGCTGTTCTTGTTCTCTGTAGCAATCGCCGTAGTAGAAGTCGCAGTTTTTCATACTCCTTTTGCCCGGCCCATCCCATCGCACTTCTTGGATGGCGGTAATGTCTGCTTTGAGACACTCTAGGGCCTCCGCAAGTTGTTCGGCTGCACGTGGTTTGTAGAGGGACCTAACATTCCATGTGCAGACACGAAGATCGTTGTCCTTTTTACGTTTGCATGGGTCGTCAACAGTAAAATCATCCGTATCCGAGGCTGTTGGTTGCTTCGTAACCAAAGGTTTTTTACGTGGTAGGGAAGTTAACCCGATGGCACAACCCGCAATCTGGAGGGCCAGATCTTTTTTTTTTTGTACCGCTATTACAAGAGGCCGGATACACCGATATCAGTAACCCACTTCAGGGATATGAGCGCTGCCGTTGGCCCATTAAGGGTTCATCCGCCACCATCTCTTTTTCAATACCCTGACGTAGTATTGAAAATCCTAACAGACCTCAGCTCCAAAAATGTTGAAGTAGCTCCGCTAAGGTATCCGCTGGTCTGTAGACGTCACCGTTGATTCCATCGAGAGAATTCATCCGCCGCACGTCCTCCTTCTGAGGAGCTCTTGCTAGACTTCTGAGACGCATATTTCAGCCAATCAGGTCAACAAGAGATACCTCGTCCGGTTAGACATATGCGCGCTGAAGTTCACCCAGATGTGCTTACGCAGGTCTGAGTGTTCAGCTGCACATATATCGTCAGACTCAGCATACGCTCATCGTTAGTTCACTATCAGATAGCTATCCAGCGGGCACCGCGAGGAGGTGATGATGCGATTTTGCCACGCCAAAAGAGTAAGGAACAGTTGAATAAAATCCTTTGTCTAGCCTGTCTGAGTGTCACAGGAGCAATGAGAACGTGCCCCATGGCAGCAATGGGAGCAGTGCTTAGCCTCACACCGTTGCACCTTGCAGCACAAAAATAAGCTATGCTGAGTGCTCTTATTCTGCCCAAGATCTTGGCCCTTAAAATCGGCAACTTTACAGGCCATTTGAAGATTCCAGGTAATATTCAAAATGACCCTATTCTCAAAGACCCAGATACCATGCTCAAGAAATACCGGTTGTTCAGGAAATTCAATGTGGTCATAGATGACCGCCACACATGGAGGAATAAAGGGCTTGTAGTCTTACCAAACTCTCAAACTTGGTACACAGATGGTTCCAAATTGGAAAATGGTAGCACTGGCGCAGGGGTTTATGAACCCAGGTTCCAACGTGCAGCAGCGCTTTGGAAATCACCAACAATATTTCAGGCGGAAGTCTATGCAATCGAGCTCTGTGTACGAGAATGTCTGCGAAGAAGGGTCGAGGGTACTCATATCTATATGCTCTCGCACAGGCAGGCGGCTCTGAAATCATACACGGTAGGATCGAAACTTGTATGGGACTATCTAAACCTACTCGAAGATCTCGCATCGAAACACACCGTCACTGTGGCCTGGATACCAGGACACGAAGGCTTCGAGGGCAACGAACGGGTGGACTGCTTAGCGAGAAGAGGCGCTAGTCACCCACTAGTCAGTCCTGAACCCTATTTTTGAGTCACACGGAGTAGCGCGAATATCAAAATAAAGAAATGGGAAGATGATCATCATCCAGAGTACTGGGCCAAACTCAAGGGCCTAAGACAGGCAAAGAAGTTCATTAATCTCAACCGTTGCAAGGCTAAAAAGCTACTCGGGCTTAGGAAATCAAACTTAAGAATCTTAGCAGGCTACTTGACTGGTCATTGCCCACTCAGGTACCATCTGCACAAGATAGAAGTAGCAGAAATAGACCAATGCCGGCTATGTGGAGAAAAAGACGGCAGAACATATCCTTTGTGAATGCCCCATGGCCGCAAGAAAAAGACTTCTCCATATCGGAAGGGCTTTATTGAGTCCCTCTGACTTCTGGAACATCGAGCCTGGAGCTTTGTTTATCAAGGGCCTTAATCAAGTTCTCAGCTAAAGACCGGGCTGGCACAATAGATCTTATAGGTCGTTGTGCCTACAAGGGCCCTAGTATAGTATAGTATAGTATAGTATAGGGATCCGCGACATTGCTTTACAAATTTGAATCTTATTATTGGTGATTCGAGTGCCTCGGTTTTCCACCATCTTTTATTCCTTGGATAAGGCCATACCTAGAAAATCGCCAGTACAGTTTTCTTTTCAGAAATTCAGTGTACAATCCCATTAATTCCAACTCTGCGTCTTCTTTCTCCCTCTAAGACCTATTACTTCTACAACAAACTCGTTCCCTCAGTCAATTCAATCTGCGATCTAGGAATTATCTGCGACAGAGAACTTAACTTCCGCTCACATATTGATCATATCATCAATAGAGCTAACTCTACCCTCGGTTTCATCAAACGCTGGGCCAAAGAATTCTCGAATCCTTATGTCACCTTTGGCATGCCCCTCCTCGAATACGCCAGTTAAGTCTGGTCCCCCTACCAAGTTACCCATTCTTTCAGAATTAAAGTCGTGCAGAGGAGGCTTATCAGTTTCGTCCTACGTGCTCTCTTTTGGTCTGACAGATATAAATTGCCGCCACACGAGGACCGGCTAAAACTGATCAGCTTAGAAACTCTGGAAAAACGCCGCCAAATTGCCGACATACTCTTCGTGCACTAGTTGTTCGTCGGTATAATTGATTCCCCCGCGTTACTTCAAACGATATTCCTTAACCTTCGGTCTGTACCCCTCTTTCGTCTCAATCTCTACCGCACAGAGAACAGTCTCTTTGAATCCATGTCCAGAATGTTGCGCTTTGCCAATTACGTACACAACGCCATAGACTTCCACTTCAGCCGATCTTTTCTCAGAAGGTTCCTTTCTTCCTTATGAACCTTAAGTCCCTATGAACCTTCCCCTCATTTTCTTTGTTTTAGAACTATTGTTTTTAAGTCTCTTTTTTTAGTTTGAAGTTTAGCTTTAAGTCAGTTGCTTGAATTAAGCTTAAATAAATAAATAAAGAAAATAGTAATGCGCGAGAGCTCATAAGAAAATCATGAACTAAAGGGTTTTCCACTAGCGACAGGTACATTTTGTCAGTTCATGGTTTTATCTGTTGTTAATTTTCCTGTTTTTTATTTTTCAGGCACTAAAGACAAAATACCATGGCAAGCTATAACGTCGAGCAACATGTGCAAATGATAAAACTTTATTCTTAAAATGGGTGTTCTGTTGTGGCAACGATGCGCGCGTTGCGCCCATTTTACGCTTTACATGGTCGTCCTTTCCAGTCTACTATTCAACGGTTGGCCAAATTCAAGTCGACCGATTCAGTGAATAATCAGCCAACACCCGTACGTCAACGAAACGCAAGATCTACCGGAAACATCGCTGCTGTCCGTTAGAGTGTGCGGAAACAGAACTTGGCCTTTCGCAGACATCAACTTGGCGAATTTTGCGTCGGGACTTGGGCCAACATCCGTACTGTTGGTGTGGATTATGGGCAGGCGGCATCATCAGTCCGTACTTCTTCGAAAAGGACTATGGCATTGCCCTTACCATCGACAGAGAGCACTACCAATCGATGATAAGTAATTTCTTTTGCCCCAAATTGGACGATATGGATGTGAACGACATGTGGTTCAAACAGGATGGCGCTCCATGCCACACAGTGGATGCCACAATGAACATTCTGCACGAACGATTTGAGGGCATGGTTATCTCTCAGGCGACGAGAACTCTCCACCGAGATCGTGCGATTTGACCCCGTTAGACTTTTTCTTGTGGAGTTTCCTTAAGTCGAAGGTCTATGCTTATAAGCCGCAAATGACTGGTGCCCTCAAAGTCAATATAACCCGTGCAATCGCTCAAATTCAGCCTGACCTGTGCGGCATAGTCATCGAAAATTGGACCTATCGGATGCGCGCTACCCAGCGCGTTATATCTCACACACAACTTGTTTCATTAAATTTTAACATTTACCCGTCCCTATTGGAAACTACTTTACAAGCATTCGAGCTACTGCGATCGGGTCGGGAACGGCATTCGGACTCAGATACTATCATGCACTCCTACCTATATAAGTATGCTATGGACTCCTAAACCACCAAACAGATTAAGCTCGAATTTTGAGGTATTGGCCCGAGAGTGTTCCTGTGAAGCTTGGTCAAAATCCAGTAGTTTACCCACTACTTTAGTATTATATTACTTTAGTACTAAGGCAACTTTTTTTTTTGTTAGGCACATCAACGTACGCCAGGTACCTACTAGTCCTTAATATAATAAAAAACAACAAGCTATTCGTTTGCACTATTATCATCTAATATACTCGTATCACTCGGGGAATAAAAATGCAAAATCCAATTTCAACTGCATTCTACAGACAATTCAAATTCAGTCCCTGGTGACCAAGTTAGCTCATTCCTGATGTTTTAAACTTGCTCCAACATAAACAACAGAGCAGGTGACAGATGGTTTGTTCAACCACAATTCAAAATTAACCCAAAGTTAAAACATCTAAAAGCCAATTCAGTTTCTAACTAATGCTTGTCAACAACATAATATTCGAATCACGTCTGACGTTTGATGACCTGCATTTGGACGGTTGGTACCCGTATGATAGCTATGAGATGAATTAATGTGGTGGACAGCTGGGAACAGACAGATAGATATATAGATTAATAGACGAACACACGCTGAAAACCGCAAGTTCAACAGTTGTTTGGAGTTGGAGTCCCCATTGGATACTCTTGGCTGTTCCAAGAACTTCCTTTCTGTGTTCTCGTGGTCATAGTGATGCGAGTGTATGTCCTCGTGACGCGATAATAATAAAATTTTATTTTGAGAGGAAAACAAGTCGAAATGTTAATTGCATCGCATTCAGGATGAAATAAATTGTAGATTAAATGTTCCTGTTAGTCCTACTGTGTGGCGCAAGGGTTATGCTGCGAATTTTAATCAGTTGGAAGCAGATCAACAGATTGCCGCAGCAATGTAAACAGTTTATTTACACACACGCGTCGTGTGGGCAGGATGTTGAGTTGTGCAACCTTGTACAATGAATCGAATCAATTGTAATTGATTCAAGGTTACACGGAAATGCATTCGGATGACACGTGGCTAGTAGCATCAATGGGAAGGTTGTTGTGAGTAATACTGTGTTGGCTTTCAGACGCAATATACTTATCTGTTGATATACATATATAGCTTAGAAGTAGAAATGTCAAAGATTACAGGAACCCACCTGACTGCATGCTTAAATGGGAACTCCTGTGGATTTTGGAATGCTGGATGCTTCTACATGTAAATCGCTCATGTGGCACGTGTCGTAGAATTCTTGTAAATTGATGTGGATTTGTTTATTGTACATAATTTGTATGCTTGTATTGTGTATCTTGCTTTCAAGTGTGTAATGTGTGTAGGTGTAGTATGCGTTTGGCTGTTTGTATTTGGCTTCCATGAAACTAGAACACTATGAGGCACGTGAACAAATTGAGTTCCATAATCGCTGGATATTATCCAGAACCTCTCTTAGTGGGCAGAACTATGTTCCAAGAATATCAAGGGGATAGGATTGTACAAGGAAAGGTGTGATATCCATTCGGAGATTGATAAGAAGCGATTTCAGAACAATATTTCAATTTCTATCAGTTTGTAGTCTTTATTACACATGACATCTGTGCTCCTACTATCTCTACCATCCTAATGAAGAACCAAGATCGTAGTGCGTTTAGATGTCGTTCTTGTGGAGCTGAACCGTAGATAAAATTCTCTTCATACATACATATGTACTTACATTCTCAATGGTCCACTAATCCTTCATGAGAGTCGCGGGGGATAGGATGCTCTGGTGGACTCTCCATCCTTCTCGATCCCCCGTCATTGACTCCACATTGACTCATCAGGAGAAATCTATAGACGGCTCCAAGAGAGATATCGGACTTGATCCAACGATCTGTTTCTAGGTCTACCGAGAGGTCACCTACCTGATGGTATGGCAATCATGGTACGTCTTGGTAGCCGGACTGGGGCATACACACTGCGTAACCAAACCATTGAAGCATAAATAGATCGTTCCGTTCGGAGAAGAAGCTGCTCAACATTGAGCGCCTCGCGTACTCTGGTGTACTCGATCTTTACGAGTTATTCCAGCAACACCGCGAAGGAAGCTCATTTCGGCAGCTCGTATACGCGGTCTTATTCTTACGGTCACTACCCACAATTCATGACCATAGCTGAGAGTTGGAACATACACCGAGTGAAAAACCGATGATTTAGCTTGAACACTAAGCTCCTTCAACGACATTCAACTTTCTTCCTCTGAGTCGGCGGTCTTACTTACTTGCAAAACTGTGATCACGTTTCAATTTCTCTCCAAACTCTTTCAAAGATGGCTTTTTCGCTGCTTTTACAGTTAATTTGCAAGTTCTTCGCGCCTCAGTGTACCGGATAGATACCGTAGATAATACTTTAAAGCCTGCCCGACCTAAGGGTATATGATGCAGAACAATGTATGCAGGTAAACGGCGCATTACCCACCCAAAGTCTTCCAAAATCGTCAATCAAAACACCGGATAGTTAACAGTTAGTTGGAAGATGATTGATGATCCTGCTTGGTGGTCGTTCATCTTCTCTATATGGCGTGTATGTAGACTATAAAAGTAAAATAAATCGTGCCTTCACAATTACAATTCTCAATTTGTGAACCATATTCCGTAAATTTTTTAAAATCCCTGGAAATCAGAACTCAAGTAATTTTTCAATAGTTCAATTCAAGACATCGCTCGGGTCTAGCTTCTCCTTCTTCCTATTTCGGCGAGGTTGTGATCTGAACTCAAGGGACTATAACCCTCCCACTGTATTTCTACTGATCCGGCTGTGGGGTTCGTCTATATGCAATAGACATTTCAAAAGCGTTTGATCGAGTCTGGCATAGTGCTTTACTAAGCAAAGTAGCTTCCTATGCACGGTGTGCCTTCCAACACATTTGCTATTAATGCTACCTCAACGATCCTTTCTTTCTCCAACATTATTTTGACTCCATGTCAATGCTCTATTACGATCAACAATTAATAAGATTTTTAGTTTCGCCGATGACAGCATTCTAGTAGCATCTTGCACAAATAACATGCCCATGAGTGCCAATACCTCATATAGTCACAGATGCTAACAAATCTTCATAATAAACGAAGATTTACAGCAAATCTTGAAATAGGGAAAAGCAAACCTTGTGGAGTTCAACGCGAAGAAAGTACAATCCACCACCTTTCCAGAAAGAATGCCATCTACTGTTCCCTAGCTTCAAATGTGTAACCAAAAAATTGTTCCCACCCGTGCAGGATGTTCTACTACGGACAGAAAGGCTAAGAATGGAATCGGTATCATCCTTGTGGCAGAGCTACTTGGTAACGTCTTGAGCATTTCGAAGTCTAGCGACCGTTTGATGTCTCTCAAACTAGTATTACAAGGAGAGGTGTGGAATATTGTCAGTGCATATGCTCCCCACAATGGGTGCAATCAGAAAGATAAAGATGCATTTTGGCTAGATTTCCACAATCTCCTTAAGAACATCCCAAAGGAAGAATTTCTGTTTGTTGGAGGAGATTTGAATGGACATGTCGGGAAATCAAACGAATACTATGAAGACTGCCATGGAGGACTAGGATATGGCACCAGGAACCTTTCTGGTGAAGACAACCTAAGCATGTGCAAATCAGGCGGTCTTATGGTGTTAAATACCATGTTCATCAAACAAAGCCGACACCTGATCACTTACAGCAGTGGTGGAGATGAAACTCAGATTGACTACCATTTGGTAGCCAGTTTCATCAAGCCTCGGGTAAAAGATTGCAAAGTGATCCTGGGAGTGGCAATCGCTCGGCAACACCGTCTCCTGCTAACAGAAATTTTTATGAAAACACCAAAGAAAAGCAAACAAACAAGGGTCTCTGAGAAAATCAAGTGGTATAATCTGGACAAAGAAAAAGGCGAGGCTTTTGTTTTCGAAATGAAAAATTACCTGCCGTATCGGGAGCTGGAGAAAATATTTTCCCCGGTTGCTGATGCAAACCAGGCTATCCAGGAGCTGCGACGACACAGTATGAACAAGAGCACCACTATCTTCAATATAGCCGCCCAAAGAAGGAGGAATGCTCAGGAGATTCGTTCGCCAAAGTTCATTAGCAATGATTATGGCCAGCTTCTTGTGGATGATGACAAAATTCTGCAGAGGTGGCGGCAGTATTGCGAAGAACTTTTAAATGAACCGTTTCCCCGTCTATACTTTCCAAGAGCCACCCATAACTGTGAATAAATACCCGACATTACAGTCGAAGAAGTTACTGAGGCGGTCAAATACTCCAAAAAAACGAAAAGCAGTTGGTCCAGACGAGATACCCTCTGAGTTCTGGAAAAAGATGGGAGACATCGGGTTCAGATGGCTCAGAATTCTCATCCCCAAATTTGTGAGAGGTGATCTAATGCCGAATGAATGGAGGGAAAGTTACCTTCTCCCTGTATACAAAGGGAAGGGTGATAAAAACGAAACTGTGATAACTACCGTTCGACCAAGCTGATGTCACATATCATGAAGATCGTTGAGCGGGTATTAGGTGGCCGACTGCGAAAAATAATACGGCTATCTGATGATCAGTGCGGGTTTGTCTCGGGTAAATCAACCACAGATGCAATCCAAAGTATAAGGATCATAATGGAAAAACATCGTGATTCCTTAAGGGATTTGCATATTGTATTGGTTGACTTTGAAAAGGCATTCGACAGACAACCACGAGATCTGATATGGGTGGCGCTAAGACATCGAGGGGTTCCAGAAACCTATGTACAGATGATCATGGACATGTACGAAAGAGCAAAGACAAGAGTAAGATGCCCCGCTGGAGTAACCGAAGAGTTCCCAATCAAAGTCGGGGTGCACCATGGAAGCGTTTTAAGTCCTTTGCTCTTTATTACAGTCCTTGATTATCTGCTTGAAGGTAAAGTGATGGACCTCAAGGTACATCAGTTATTCTTTGCTGACGATGGAGCCATCATAAGTGAGGATCCTACATCCATGCAATGAGCACTTGATGTGTGGGTGGACGTTTTGGAGGGAAATGGGTATCGCATTAGTTCAAAAAAGACAGAGTACTTGTGCTGCCCGTTCTCTGATCCACTCAGGCCTATTTCAGACTGAATGGAACAGTGCTTCCCATTGATCTATAATCAATAGCAAAGCAACTTGTGATGACGACATCAATCATCGTGTAAGCGTAGGGTGGATGAAGTGGCGAGAAAATTCCGCTATCTTCTGTGACAGAAAAATGTCCCCTAAGTTGAAAGGAAGGCTCTACCCCGCAGATGTACAAAAAGTATGAGAGTAAATTAACGGCAGCTGAGATGAAGATGCTTCGCATGACAGCAGGAGTGACAAAGCTTGATCGAATAAGAAGTTCGAAGATCCGTGGAAGCTTTCACATCAAGGAAACCATCGTACAAAAAATAGAGCGCGACCGGCTCAGTTGGTATTGCCATGTTCAAAGAAGAGATCATTTGAACCCTGTTAAAACGGCAATATCAATGCACGTTCCAAAGACATCGCGATGTAAAAAAGGCAGGCCTATAAACGCTTGGATCAGACAAATGCGACGACATCGGCATTTCATTGACCTCAGTAACCGAGTGATCCAAAATCGGCAGGCCTGCCGATATTTTCTGAGGACAAATAGGCGAACCCCACAGGCGGATCAGTAGAAATGCGGTGAAGTGGGAGGGTTGTGATCCCTTGTTTTCGGATCATAGCCTCGCTGATAAAAGGAAGAAGAAGAAGCAAATAATTGTTCCCAAGGAAACTATGCATTTACTGGGTGTCAAAGTAAACTCTGGAGTAACATGGCTTGACCACATATCTGACATCGCAAAATCAGGTTCCATGATGTTGAGTTACCTTTTTAGAGAAAAGATGTACGTTATACCGCCACAACTTCTTTTTTTATACAAATCACATGAAGGACCGGGGTTTGAGTACTGCTATCATGTTTCGATCTTGGCCCCAAACACTATCTTCATCTACTTGACAGCATCCAGCGGTGAACAGTTCACTTAATAGAAGATCCAGCACTTACGTCCAACCTTCAATCGTTGGCTCATCGAAGGCAGGTGGCAGATTTATAGCTATTCTATAGATACTACCTTGGCAAATTCTCTGAAGATCTCAACAGAAGGATCCCTAGAAAGTTAACCTTACAACGTCCTACCCGGCAGGCCACTAACGCACACAAATTTCATGTTCAACTGGCAACCGCAAGAACTTGATTCTATTCAAATTCATTTTGTTACAGGCCAAGCAATCCTTGGAAATCACTCTCAGGGGAAATATTTCCAGAAAACTAGTTTTTGGTATACTCCACATGAACTTGCGCGACACTTCTCTTACGACTCTGGATATGCCGTCTGATGTAATGACACCAGATCTTCATCTGATACGTAAATTCAGAGTCGACTTTCCTTGTGTTCAGGACTGGCTGCGGCTAGAGTCTGAGCAAGGAATGGAGTGCAGTCGTATTTTCACGGACACCTCAAAACCAGTCAAGGGTCTGGCGCTGGTGTCTTCGTGGAAAGCGACAGCATTCGACTTCTTTTCCTGATAGGCAAATATGCGTCTGTTTTCCAAGCGAAAACTTATGCAATCCTAATGGCCATGAACTATGTTGTGAAGTACAGGCGGACCTGCAGTGACAGTCAGGTTGCGCTTAATGCCTTGCGTAACCTTTTAACCACTTCCAAAATAGTTCGTAAAACCCTCTTTAAACTAGGTCGTACACCTGAATTCTCGGCTTCTTATCTGAGTCCCAGGTTATACTGCGATCCTTGGGAACAAGATCACCCATGAGATTGCTAGACAAGGCTCAAAGGAGGCTTTCTTAGGTCCCGAGCCCGCGTTGGGTCTCCCTGTGTCCTCGGTCGGGGCTTTCATTGACGATTGAGTCTTTCACGAACACAATTGTATGTAGCATGACTCTCCAGGATGTAGGTTGACCAAACGTCTGTAATAAATCATCGGCATTCTTTCTGTCTCTCAGCAGAAAATACTGCAGACAACTTATTGGTCTCTTTACAGGCCATTTCGCTTTCGCCAAGCTTCTTAACGTGTTGGGCTTAAGTGATATTAAAATCCGCGACGCTGGTGGAGAGATCGGCGACACTGCGGAACATTATCTCTGCGAGTGTCCGGCCTTTGCTCGTATCAGATGTATCAGATGGTAGATCCTCGTTGCTGAAGTGGTGAGTGCTGGAACTGTAAACTCCTCATCACTGAAGTGCATTCTTAAAATGACAAGGACATTATAATAAAATGGGTAAATCAGGTTTTGCTCTCTGGTAGTAGAATGAACCAGTGGCGCCTGAGTGCTCCAGTCCAGCGTTTCTTATCCCGACAAAAGAAAAAAAGCCTCTCGGGTCGCTATAGGTTCGCCTTTTCCGAGAGAAGTTTGTAAAATAAAAAGCTTGGGTCCAGCTTGAAGTGTTCATATTTTAGATACTGTATTCACACAGAAATACATATTTGCGCAACAGCCCATGAAGAGCCTAGGTCCTTCTCGCAACCATTCAAGTTTGTGCCGTGCCGTAATAATCCTGTATTACTGACACTCTAGGTAGGTAGGTAGGTGTGGTGCTTCTTCTTGGAGAAGAAGAACCCAATTAGCACTAGGTGCCGTTTTGATACCACTTGAACTTGTGTACCTGGATGTAAAAGCTGTGTTGGTGGGGAGTCTCTAGATCCAACCTGTGGAGTTTAAGAAGATTATTAAATCTCTAAGGTTTCTATCTGAGACTTCCTCAAGAGAATCGAAAACGGGTTTTCCTAAAGCTCGTTGTCTGGCCCTAGCTAGTGCCAGGCAGGCGCATAAAAGTGAATAAGGGTTTCTTTTTCAGTTGCGACATACCAAATGCTACAGCGTGTGTTGTGTGGAATAGCTAGTTTGACTGTATTGTCTCCTAAAGGCCAGTGACCCATGGTGGTTGCTGTCATCCTGTTGATGTCCCTACGCGTTCTGTTTAAGAAGTCGGTTGTTCTGCTTTGTTGTAATTTGGCCACATCTTCCTAGATATGACACAGTTTGTTAGCCTACTCCATCTGAGGTTGGCTTTGGCAAGGAATTTTGAGGATATCTCTGCTTTGACTGCTCCAAGCGAAATTTGAAATGATTCCGCAAAAGAGCTGTGAAGGGCTGAGCCTTACCTAGCCAGTTCATCAGCAAGTTCGTTTCCATAAACGTTATTGTGCCCTGGACCCGAATCAGGGTTACCTTGAGTTGGCTATCTAGCCAAGTTAGCTCATTTTGTCATTCAAGCACCAGCTTGGAGGATATAGCAACCGAGACAATGACTTTGATGGCTCCTTGGCTATCAACAAAAGTAACGATCCTTTGCCTTGGCGTTATATTGGTGTGTGTTTTGATCTGACGACATGCTTCCCGGACAACGATTAATTCTGACTGAAACACACTGGCAATATCCGGAAGTCTATATGATTTTGAGCTGCTTAATGATTTAGAACCATCTGTGTGTAGGTAGATTATTTCGTCGAAATCGCTAATCACCTGTCCATTTTGCCATTCTAATCTAGTGAGGAATTGAACGTCGAAGTGTTTTGTGAAATTCAATTTGGGTATAATGTAATCTGTAGTTGGCAAAACGAGTTCTCTTGGCAGAGACTCTAGTATGTTACTATGTCCATAGGGTTTCATAATCCAGCATCCAGACTCCTGAGTCTGACTGCATTATACGCTGTGGTGTTTGTTATGTATAGATCTAAAGGAAGAAGATGCAAAAAGACTGTTAGAGCATCAGTCGGAGTTGACCGTAGAGAGCCCGTGGTGCATATACCTTTGTACCTTGGTAAGTTTGCTTATATTTTAGGCTTTTGTTAGAGCCGGCTACCATATCATTAAAGCCATATGCGAGAATTGGTCGTACCATGGCTGTGTACATCCATAAGGTCAATTTTGGCTGTCATCCTAATTTTTCTCCGAAGATTTTGCTACAAGTATAGAAAGCTATACATGCTTTCTTTACCCGATGTTCTATGTTTAGGTCATCATAATCAGCCAAGTTTAGGATCTAGGATAACTCTTAAATACCTAGCACTGGATGATAAGGAGAGCGGTTGGCTATTTAGCCGAGGGAGTGCGAAGTTAGATATTTAGGTTTTAGTGGTGAAAACCAGACTCTATTCGGGTGCCTTTGTGAGAAAGGTCTCTAATAACTTTTCCAAAATCTGTAATAAAAGTCGTCGAAGGATACCACTGAGTAAGATCAAAGCTCTCACAATTCTTTATTCCAAACAGCAAACCGATATAGTCGATCCTATTTCCACCAAAAAAAATTAAACGGAAACCCCATTAGGAAAGCGTAAAACAGTTTACTAGTCTTCTCCCGGATCATCCATCTGCCAAATTTCACAGCAAATGGATTAATTTGTCACCACAAAAAAGAGATAAATACGTTTACTTCGTCATTGGAGTGGGTATGTGTGTATATGAAAATTAGAACTTCTGTCATCATTCTTATGCGCCTACGCAGTGTCATTGTATTCAATTGGGAAATTTATATTCCTCTGCTATTAACATCTGCACTCAGTAGTAATAAAAACGTTGATGAAACTAAAATTGATTATTCGGCGTAGGCGGTTGTATAATATTGTAACTACGAAGTTCCGTGATGTAGGTTATGACCAAAAACAAATTGTGGTCAACCTTGCCAATATACATTGTTGTTTATAAATACCCTGGACGTATGTTAAGGCATCCATTATTAGGCTTTACTTTGAAAGGTAAGCCATTAATCTTCAACCTTTCATAAACTAACACCACCACCCAGATATGTCCTTGATAAAATTATCACTAAGGTGTTTCATTAAAATTTTATGGGACGCAAAAGGTGAGTGAAAGAAATGAATATCCTGTGTCACGTGTATCTAATGATACTTCAATATTTTCTTTTGAAGAGTGGGTGTATATTGAAAATCCTTGACCAAATTTCCATTTATATAGCATACATTTTTTTTTTAATGTTGAGACTATGCCTCTCCAAGAAATAATCATCACGTAGACTTGAGGCAAGGCTTTCTTGGATAATAAGGCAATTCAACTGAAAAGCCCTATCTCGAACAACTAAGGAAACTCTTCATAAGACCCTGATCATCCCAGTCCTGCTTTACGGCGCTGAAACATGGACTTTATTAAAAGAGGATGAAGATATCCTTGGTCGCTTGGGGAAAAAAATTCTTCGTAAGATTGTCGGTCCTGTTTGCGTTGACGGGTTTTGGAGGAGAAGATTCAATCACGAACTATACGAGCTGTACAGCGACATCGACCTAGTCAAAAAACTGGGTATTGGACGTCTGAGATGGCTAGGACATGTAGAGCGAATGGACACCAGCGCTCCGGCCCGCAGAGTCTTCGAATTTAATCCCGAGGGATGACGCAGTAAAGGGAATCATCGCCGTAGGTGGCGCGCACAAGTTCAAGGGGACCTCGACCAACTTGAAGTGCGCAACTGGAGGCAATTAGGTAAAGACCGAGCTCAATGGAGAGGCTTGTTGGTTGAGGCCCAGGTTCACCCTGAACTGTAGCACCACCTAAGTAAGTAAGTAAGCTGACAAAACGTTTCAAATTCTTCCTTGTATGTGTTCATAAGAACCGTGACCATTTTTTAACATGATGAGTGGTAGCCGAAATCATAAGCATTTTCTGAAAAAAGTTCTATGTCACCATATTTTTTTATTTTAATTTTTTTATTTATTTCCCATTGATTGTATACATCTGTCTTATAAAGACACCTAGTATGTTGTGTTACAATGATAGTTAATGGGACTTATTCTAGGCTGATCTAGGATAAGACCCTGATCTTCCGATGGGCCGATTAAGATATCATTGGTCGCTTTGAGAGAAAAAGGTGGCACGCACAAGTTCAAGGCGACCTCAACCAACTTGCAGTGCGTAACTGGAGGGAATTAGTTGAGTTTCCGATTCACCCCGAACTGTAGCGCCACCTAAGTAAATAAGTAAGAAAGTCCCGTAGTCAAATTATTATGTACATATCCAGTTGCACGCGTTGAATATTTGCAAGAATGTTTATTAGGTTGGGTTGGGTAACGTTAGGTTAGGTTAGGTTAGAGTGGCAGGCTGCAAAAATTAGACTCACTTAGGCCACACTTGGCCCATTGTAATACCACACTCTGCAGAAATCATTTCCTAAGATGTCCAGCCAAATTGCATCCCTACCGATGACACAGTGCCCCGTAATGACACCAACTTGCAATGAGCGACCTTTGCAGCTCGACCAGTCAGCTCAGTCCAGATCTGTCCAGTAATGAGGCATGCAGTGCCGCTAGTCCACCTGCGATTAGTCGCGCTAATGTTGTTGACCTTAAGTAGCAGTTTCACTGAAGCGAGAGACATGTCGAGGTTCACCTTGCTCGACGAGATCGGTAGACAAGTGCCCTGCTTGGCGAGTTTGTCGGCACCCAAATAAGGTAAATGTTGAACTATTTGGCCAGTTCGTTAAGAGAAAAGCGGTAGTTTAGGGCTGGTTTTGGAGTTGAACGTAACAGATTCCAGGGCCTTGATCGCAGCGTGACTGTCACTAAAAATAGAAATATCCCATATGGAATGGACTGAGTCCATTGGACTCAGAATCTCCAGAAATTTTAATAAACACCTATTTTCCCGGGTACCCTGATAACAGATCATAGCCTAAGATCATTCTGCTCATTATGCTACAAAAGTCGTAAGACCTTGCAATCCCATGGTTCACATCGATTTTCAGAAGCTGTTTATTAAACAACGACGTACCCCAATCATGGAGACCAGTAAGAGTGGTCTTAATTCCAAAGGCAGGCAGATGCGGTCATGAAAACTCGAAAGATTTCAGAACAATCAGTCTAACTTCCTTTGTAGTGAAGATCCTCGAGTGACTCCTTGACAACCATTTACGAAGCAAAATAGAAGAACCATCCCTCTCCAAAGCACAGCACGTATATCTCAAAGGTATATAGACTAAAGGCCTGCATGAATACATTCATTTGATTTCTCTAAACGTGTACAGTACTTCAGTGTACACTATTCATTGTAATTCTACGAAAGAGAGTACCTTAAAAGTGAGTACCACATTAAATGAGTCAGTTACTGTACACTATTCAATCACCTCATACCAAAATGAGTACATTGTTTGGTTTCATTAATACAAGCATATGCCTGCTGTAAACAAATCGGGTACCATATAAACTGTCAAAAATACACTGAGTACACTGAATACACTGAGTGTACTTATTTAAATGAATGCAATGGTTAATTGGTTTCTAGATTTGCTGAAGTGAAAAGTTGCAGCTCTTACAATTGTGTAGTGCATTATAATATTATTTAATAATATGGAAGTATGAGGTGTAGCATAAATAAGTGCATTGCGCGATTTTTGAACGTCTGTTGAATGTTAAATAATTTGGAGATTCTTGGGTTTCCGAGGCGCCAAAGCTTAAAAACGCCATTTTGGAGATCTCGGTGAAATATTCACAAATTATAAAGTAAAACAAATTAATTAATCGCTTAGTTTAGGAGATATCGAAGCTTCAACTTTATTTTTTTTTCCTATGGAAATTCTATTGAAAATAAAAAAAAAATGTTAGTTTTGCCATCTATTCACGATATTTTCCGATAGATTTCTGATAAAAAAAGGGAATATAACATGCTTAAACTTGGCCCCAGGCGCCTTCCTAACAGTTGTTGACTAGAGGTATGTGATTAGTAATTTAAAATAATTTAATGTTATTTAATAATTTTCTTACAAAAGTTCTTTCAGATCTTTACAAATTTCAATTTGATTTATATTCGAATGTAAAAACATGCATCCTCTTAGGTATGAATGACTATATTCCTAATAGAATATAGAGCATCAAACCTAAGGCAAACTTGTGGTTTGATCAGAGCTGCAAAGAGGCTATCAGGTTAAAAGACGTAAGTTTTCGTTCTTATAAAGCCAACAAATCTAAGAAAAACCTAAAAAAGTTTAAACAAGCCAGAAATGACTGTAATGCCCTCATTTGACGTGTTCAATTCTTACATGACCAAAAATTGAGGCAGAAAATTCTACAATATCCCAAAGGTAGTAAAAATGTTTGGTCATTCGTCAAAAATATTAAAAATTCTGCCTCAACTGCTCTGTCTATCCTACTCTTCTGGGCTTTTTCCGAGTAGATGGAAAACAGTATTTGTCCAGCCCGTCCCTAGAAAGGCGAATCTTCCTCCCCGTCCAATTACTGATACATTGCACTTACGTCCCTTCTTTCCAAGGTCATGGAAACGCTGATAAATCGCCAGCTGATGAAATATCTTGATTCACGACAACTTCTCAATGACCGGCAGTATGGCTATCATAGCAACAGATCCACTGGCATATCTCACCGAGAAGTGGAACCAATCTCTCCATCACTTCGGCGAAACAAGGATGGTTGCGCTGGATATTTCTAAGGCATTTGACCGAGTTTGGCATCAGGCTCTTTTGTGTATGCATTTGGTATCGATGATTCTCTTCTTCAATGGATTAGAAATCACCTTTCAATACAAGTTGTCTTGTGCTGGTGTTCCCCAGGGCTCTGTCTCCAACTCTCTTCCTAATTTTTATAAATGACCTCTTGTCTGCTACTTCTAATCCAATCCATTCCTTTCGCTGATGACAGTACCCTCAGTTTTTCATATTCGTTCCCTCAAATTCCGACCTGGACAGCATAACCAAATGGGATTCAATCAATAGAGTGGAATTTAATGCACCCAAAATGTCTGTCTTCTGTCTCTCAAGCGAAACCAAGACACAGAACCATTATCCATGAATGGTACTTGTATCGCTGAATCCGACAGACTTGCCATTCTCGGTATGTGCATCAATAACCGCCTTCTATGGAACGATCACATGTTCGAGGTCGCCAAAAATGCTGCAAAATGTCTAGGATTTCTCAAACGTTGCAAAAAATATTCTACCCCGTCTGATCTGGCCTCCATCATAAGGCATTCATCCGCCCAAAGCTGAAATATAACACCCACATCTGGTCTGGTGCACCCAAGATAGAAGACAGAACAAAATCGAGCGTTAAAACTTATAGGTGATAGAGACATTATAAACTCTATAGTCTCACTCGAGCATCGTAGAAATATTTCGTGACTTTCCCCATTTTATCGCTTTTTTTATGAAAAATAGAAATAGACAGTTGCATTCCTCCCCTTCAAAACTTCACCCGCAATACGCGTCATGCTTCGAATGCATATTAGGTCACCCTCAAGCCCAACTTCGGACATACTGTCAAATATAGGTATTCGTTTATAAGCCGAACACGTTTGTGGAACGATCTACCAGCATCTGTATTTCCTAATCGTTACAACCTTCAAACATTTAAAGCCAACGCCAACCCGTTCCGCTCCCACCTTTTCCCATATAAGAGTATTAATAATCCCTTCGGCGAGCGCAAATTAAAAAAAATAAATAAATATTTGATTAACTAAAACTGGGTCGGATCCTATTTTACAACGTTGTTCTGGAATTAACATTCTGGCTGAAGAAAAAATGTGTTTAGAAGCAACACTACTTGCCGGCGTAACTAATATTTTGCAGCTCACTTTAAATAAAATAGGAAATTGAACTTGGTGCAGGTAACACCACTGCAATACATCAAAACCTTCATGAAAAACTACATTTACGTTTTCATATGCGAGTAGTTCGTTGGTAATTTTATCTCCAGAATTTCTCATTTCAACCGGTTAAATAAAGTCTGCATACATTTATTTTTAACAACATGACAGGAAAGATCACATTTCCAAATAGTTCAGCCAGTAAATCAAATAATAACAAAACTGCCATTTACAAAGGTCTATATATACATATTAAAAAAATAACTAAAATATCCCTAGTTATTTGAATGCCACCCCCGATTTTTTTGCAATGCCGTTGCTATGTATTTTTTTTTTTCGTGGGTTGGTGAAAATCTTCATGAGACACTATGAGACCGTGTCCTCATAGTAGTGTCAGATTTCTACTGACTAAAAACACCCTTCCCTTCGTTTTGTTTACTACGACTAAGTTAGACCTTATCAAGTAGTTTAAGCTTCAGAAGAGAATATTCGCGTGAGGCAGGTAGATTTTCAATAAAAGCACCTGCTGAAACCGTCATGACATGCGGCTTTTTGTCTTATTGCGCTATTCGAACGGTTTCGTTCTTTGAAGTCGGCGCGTAAGATTTGTCACATCCAAAGTTTGGGGTATGGCACAATTGCAATGGCCATGAAGACGAATACGAAGCTTGCGAGCGAAGTTTTTTATTTTGTCCTCCACGGTAGCTATCCCTAAGTCTCTGTGGATATCATTGTTTCTGATATACCAGGGAGTGTTCACGATTATTCTTATAATTTTATTTTGGAATGATTGTATGAGATTCCTATTTCTTGGTTTGGTACAACCCCAGAGTTGTATACCGTACGCCCACACGGGTTTAAGCACTTGCTTATACAGAAGCAGTTTGTTATATACGCTTAGTTTGGAATATCTTCCAATTAGCCAATACATTTCTCTAAGTCGATTTTCGACTTCGTCACGTTTCTTTTTAACGTGAGGTTTCCATTTAAGTTTCGCGTCTAGTGTCATTCCCAGATATTTAGCTTCGTTTGCATGCGGTATTTGTACCGAGTTAATGAAAACGGGAAGGTTGATTATTTTCTTGTAAGTGAAGTTAACATGCGTCGATTTGGTCTCGTTAAGAACAATACGCCAAGTTTTTGTCCACTCACAGATTTTATCCAAGGCTCGTTGGAGTTTTATGGTTGCTGACTCGATTGAACTTTCCGTTGCCAGAATAGCCGTATCGTCCGCGAACGTAGCTACAATAGTGCCTTCAGTTTGTGTTATGTCCCGAGTGTACAGCAAGAATAAGATAGGCCCAAGGACACTTCCTTGCGGAACTCCGGCGCCGATTTCTTTAAAATCAGAATATTCAGTTCCGTTCTTGACGCGAAAAGGTCTGTTTTTAAGGTATCATTCTAAGATCTTATGAAGTTGCTCCGGAAGGATTCGTCTTAGCTTATAATTCAATCCATCGTGCCAAACCCTGTCGAAGGCTTGAGATACGTCAAGAAAAGCGCTAGAACAAATCTTTTTCTCCTCAAGGGCTTTTTCAATTTCGTCGGTTATTCTATAAACCTGGTCAATTGTGGAATGCTTGATTCTGAACCCGAATTGGTGGTCAGGTATTAGGCGTCTCTCTTCAATGACCGGAAGAATCCGTTTCAGTAGGAGTTTTTCAAATACCTTCGATATTATTGGTAGTAACGATATCGGTCTGTACGATTTTTTGTCATTTGGAGATTTCCCCGGTTTCGGAACCATTATGACTTCTGCGACTTTCCATTGATTTGGAACGTATAATAATCTAATAGAAGCATTTATTAAATAAAGCAATTTTAATAGTGCCTTTTTCCGTAATTCCTTGAGGATTTGTCCGGTTATTAAATCATAGCCAGGAGCTTTATTATTTTTCAGATTTTTTATTGCCTGGCAAAGTTCTATAAATGACACACTTTTTATTCTAAGGTTGTCAGATGTCGTAGTCGTACCGGTAAAATCGTCTACCAATGTTTCTCCATCAAATGGCTTAAAAGTCTCTTCTAAGTGCTCGGCAAATAGATCCGCTTTTTCTTTGCCACCTTTTGCCCATTCGTCGTTGTTTTTTCTTATCGGTGGCGAATGTATTTGGGTTGTTTTAATTCTTTTGACAGCTTTCCAGAGCGAGTAATTAGTGTTTTTTTCGGCGGTTTAACTTTCAAGATAAGCTGAAGTCCTCTCGGTTTTTTAGGTCTTGGATCGCTTTTTTAAGCTTATTGCATAGGAAATTCGAGTGGGTTTTATGCTGGGGAGCGCGACTTTGTTGCCATATTTTGCGTGCTCTCCTCTTTTCTCGAATAAGTTCTTTTATTTCCGGCCGATAATTAGCTTCATTGCATGGGACTTCTTTCCTCCTTAAAGGTGTATTTTTCCACGCGGCATTTTGTATTGATTCAATAAATTTGCCGAGTTCATCTTCTATTTCGAAGGGTGTTTTGAGCGATACATTCAAGACAATATTTTCTTCGCAATCAGTTCTAAAGTCGCGCCAGTTAGTTTTTTTGTTAGTTAATCTAGGCACACCTTCTACTGTCATTAGTCGGCCACTTATTGTCAAGATTACCGGCGAGTGATCTGAGGAGAGATCAAAGCTTTCCTATACTTTCGCAAAATTTGAAGATACTCCTTTTGCTACGAAGAAGTCTATTAGGTCCGGTGTTTTTGCTGTATCAGAGGGCCAATACGTCGGTTTCCCCGTCGAAAAGAAATCAACCCCGAATTGCATATCGGCTTCGTACAGAAGTCTGCCTTTCCGTGAATTGGATCTGGAACCCCAAAAGGTGTGTTTTGCGTTGAAATCGCCACCTATAATGAAATTCGGTCCAAGTGAGTCAAGGAGACGTACAAAGTCGTTACTTCTAAACGTGCATCGCGGAGGACAATAAATGGACGCGATGTTGAAATCCGAGTGCCTATTCTTAACTCTAACTGAACTTGTTTGCATTGTATCGATTTCAATCGTCGTATTTATGGAGTGCTCAATGCAGTCTTTAATGAATAAGGAGGATCCGCCTCTAGCTCTTCTGGAAGGGTGGTATGCGTGATAAGCACGATACTCTCTTATTTTTACTCCGGATTCCTTTGTCAAATGAGTTTCAGAGATCAAGCAAATGTCAATGTTGTCATTCCGTAAGAATACTTCTAATTCGGCGTTTTTTTTGTAGAAGCCCGTTTGCGTTCTATGTTAACATTTTTAGTAACTGATTCATATTCATATGGGAGTTCTTTTTTGGCGAGGTTTTAACTCAAGCTTGCTCAATTTATCAAATATGACTTTGTTTACCTTCGTTTGCTCCTCAAGTTTCGCAAGAATTATAGAGAAGACTTGGGAGACTGGGTCTACAGTAACACCGCTTTGCTTGTTTTCTAGCGACGCAGCTTGAGCATATGTTAGCGTCTCTGGAGATTGTGGCTTTTCCTTTGATTTTGCCGAAGGAACTTTACTTTGGTCGACTCTCGTCTTAACTTTGACGTGTTTATTGACGGTCGTTACCCTTGGGTTAGCAATTTCACGACGATTTTAAACCGGTTCTGCGTTCTGGCATTGAATATTTTTAAATGTGTCTCGCCTTTTTTGAAGCTCTTTTGCCACTTCGCAACCTCGATAGTTCGCTGGGTGCTTTCCTTTGCAGTTAATGCAGGTAGCCGGGGCCTGCTTATTTAGGTCACACTTTTCTGAGAGATGGTTACCAGCACATTTTACGCATCTCGGCTCTTTTTGACAATACGACTGTGTGTGATTAAAGCCTTGACAGCGTTTACACTGAGGTATCGATCTCGTACTCGTGCGCATAGGCTCAATCTTGACTACGCTTTTCGCTCCTGTCAAAGGTAAGCATAAAGAGCGGAAGTCCATGCTTGACCATGATTTCCTGGCCTTGTTCCGTTTGTTGCTTTACCTTTTTGAGAATATTGACGGCATTAAGAATTTTTAAACCTTTAGCTTCGTCGTTCATTACGTCGTCTTTTGTGCATGAGGGGTGGAGCCCCTATAACTGCTATAACACGCAGTGGTCTTTCTGACTTATTTTCATAAGTATACCACTGGATCTTTTCCGTGTTTAATTTTTGTGATATTGCTCGGTAGCCATCGGAGTCATCAACGTTAATTTTCCACGCATTGTTCCTGAGTGACGTAGCAATGTAGCTTACTGTAGTCCGTTATGCCAACGACGTTTATTGCAGGCGGAGGACGTGCTTTAGCTTGAGTTTATTTTGGCTTCGACTCATTTTGCTTTTCTTCTTTTCGCGGCTCGATTTCGGGCGAAGAGCCGGCTCTGCGTTTTTTGCTAGGTCTTTTCTTTAAGACGCAATTCGTTTCGCGTGCAAGCTCTTCTTCGTCCGTGTGATAATTGGGATTAGCTGCGCGGGGAGGAGAATCTTCGCGTTCTTTTTGTAAAAGCGAGTTCTTTAGAAGCTTGTTTTCCTCTCTCAGCATGTCTACCTCTTTTTTGAGCTCTTGGTAGAGTCGATCCATTTCATTAAGCTTATTGCGAAGTTCGTTATTTTCCTTCTCAAAGCTTTTACATTTCTCTGACTCCTGTTTCTTGTGCGCTTGCACTTCCAGCGGACTTTTTTTCCCGGAGACATTCGGTCTTGATGGTGGAGACCGAGGTACCCTTGAACTTTTTATAAAGGGGTTTATTAATTGCAATAATTGGCTCTCCCCAGAATCCGTGGAGCCTACCTCCGAAGAGGGTGGATTTTCCAGTGAACCTGGACTGCCACCTGGGGTATTAAATCTTTTCATTTTACTCATTGCATTTTTGTGTATACACTTTAAGCCCGGTATACAAAGGGTGGATTTTAGTCGCCTCTTACAACAGGCATGCCTACCTCGGGTATATTCTAACCCCTACCCGAAGGGTTTGCTATGTAATAAAATTAAAAAAAAAAACCTCTTAAACAAATACAAAACTTTCGTTTAATTTACAATATCCCTTTCACTGGCGAACCCCACAGGCGGATCAGTAGAAATGCGGTGAAGTGGGAGGGTTGTGATCCCTTGTTTTCGGATCATAGCCTCGCTGATAAAAGGAAGAAGAAGATCCCTTTCACTGCCATCGTTCTACGCAATTACTTCATATCAATTCTACAACAACCATAAGTGAAGTACTCAGTGCACTCAGTGTACTTACAGTTTACTCAGTGTACTCAGTGCAGTGTATCCATTCTATATGAGTAAACTGAACTGAATGCTTTGTTATCAATGGGTAAAGTATTCATTCAGTAATCAAATGTCAGGTGATTCATTCATTTTACTTTTCAAGCTGTAAGTACAGTGATGAAGTGTACATGAAATAAAATGAATGTCTTGGAACTTGGAACTACCAAAAACTTCGCACTTCCTCGCCTAAATGGCCAATCGCTCTCCCTAAACATAGAACAACGGGTAAAGAAGGCATGTATAGCTTTCTATGCCTGTAGCAAAACATTTGGTAAAAAGTGGGGACTGTAACCAAAAATGACCCTTTGGATGCAAACCGTTGTGGTACTACCAATTCTCACATAAGGGTCAATAGTATGGTGCCCTCTCTAAAAAAAAGCCTACAATACAACCAAACTTAACAAGGTACAAGGAACGGCATGTATAGGCACCACATGCGCTCTACGGTCAACCCCGACTGATGCTCTAACAGTCTTTCTGCATCTTCTTTCTTTATATCTATACATAGCAAACATCACATCGTATAGTGCGGCCAGATTCAGGAGTCAGGAGTCTGGGTGCTGAATTACGAAACTCTATGGGGAACTAGTTTTGCCCACAACAGATAGCATTATATCGAAATTGAATTTCACAAAGCGTTTCGACGTTCAATTCCCCACTAGAATGGTAATTAAGGTGAATAAGGATCTGATTGCGGTGAAGTTGCTGATGTATGTCAAGAGAATTTGAATCAGTTTATGTAAAAGCTCCCTTTTGTGCTGCTTGGTTACCACGTGGATGATGTGTAGTGTGTACAATGCAGACCAGAGCGGCCTTTCTTTCGTGCATCACATAATAAAACTCTTAGTCTAAAATTTGAAAAATATACCGGTGCAAAACATACAATTTTGTTTCGTGTGAGCATGGCAGAACATAAAGAAGAATTGTTATTGATCGGAAAAGTGGCCCGTCCACGGGCATTCAAACATGTTGCTATCAGCAACTTGGGAACCAAACAAAAATGCATGGATGGCACATAACATGATATGTATTATGTCCGAAGGGTTGTTACAACAGAATAGAACAATTGTTTTGTTTTTAGGTAATGCCGTATCCCATCCTTGAGAATTAAACCTCGTTAATGTGAAGATATTTTCTATTTTTGCCACTAAACACTACTTCAGTTTGCCAACACTTGGACCAAGGGGTTATACAGAATTTTAAATTTCACTACTAAGATCTAGTTTTAATGCACATCTTATCAAATATTGGAAGGGTTAAATCTGCATTAGAGCTTTCAAAAACAATTCATGTGTTAGAAGCATTGTATTTCATAAAGACATCATCATTATTCCCTGTATCCCATGTGGGTCCTAGGGTCTCTACTACGCATACGCGCAATCGGGTACGATTTCTGGCAATGCGTCTGAGCTCTTCCCAACTTTTCCCCAACGGCCATGTCTCCTTCTCGACTGTTAAGTTAAGTTTAGTTAAATAGGCTTTTATTAACTTCATATAACTTCCTTTTTGTTTATATTTACCAACAGTGTATACATAGTCGTTTATGGTTTGACTTAATGCCGTCTACCATATTGATAATATGGTTGCTATTTCTGTTCAAAATTGCCTTCCAAAATACGGGCTCTATAGCGGACTGCAGCTGTAGCATAGTTGTATAAAACCTCCCAACCATAATTATCGTTAAATACATTGATCACTTCATCCAAGTCCAGCGAAATTACTCAGAAGTATTTCCCCCGAAATTATTTTTAACAGGGTTCAAATGATCTCTTCTTTGAACGCGGCAATACCAGTTAAGCCGGTCGCGCTCTATCTTTTGTACGATGGTTTCCTTGACGTGACGGATTCCACGGATCTTCGAACTTCTTATTTGATAAAGCTTTGTCACTTCTGTTGTCATGCAAAGCATCTTCATCTCAGCTGCCGTCAATTTACTCATACTTTTTGTACATCGTTCAACATTGTGAACCGTATGTGAGCGGTGTAGAGCCTTCCTTTCAACTTAGGTGGTATTTTTCTGTCACAGAAGATGGCGGAATTTTCTGGCCACTTCATCCACCCTACCCTTACGCGATGATTGATGTCGTCATCACAAATTGCTTTGCTATTGATCATAGATCCCAGATATTTGAACTTTTCGTACTTGGGAAGCACTGTTCCATTCAAATAAGTGTCTGGAATAGGTTTGAGTGGATCAGAGAATGGGCAGCACAAGTACTCTGTCTTTTTTGAACTAATGCGATACCCATTTTCCTCCAGAACGTCCACCCACACATCAAGTGCTCGTTGCAGGGATGTAGGATCCTCACTTATGATGGATCCATTATCAACAAAGAATAACTAATGTACCTTGGGGTCCATCACTTTACATTCAAGCAGATAATCAAGGACTGTAATAAAGAGCAAAGGACTTAAAACGATTCCCTGGTGCACCCCGACTTACTTCAGCGGGGCATCTTACTCTTGTCTTTGCTCCTTCGTACATGTCCATGATCATCTGTACATAGGTTTCTGGAACCCCTTGATGTCTTAGCGCCACAAATAAAAGATCTCGTGGTTGTCTGTCGAATGCCTTTTCAAAGTCAACCAATACAATATACAAATCGTTTAAGGAATCACGATGTTTTCCCATTATGATCCTTCTACTCCGGATTGCATCTGTGGTTGATTTACCCGAGACAAACCCGCACTGATCATCAGATACTTACTTACTTACTTACTTAGCTGGCGCTACAACCAACAAGCCTCTCCAGTTAGCTCGGTCTTTAGCTAATCGCCTCCAGTTGCGCACTCCAAGTTGGTCGAGGTCCCATTGAACTTGTGCGCGCCACCTACGGCAATGATTCCCTCTACTGCGTCATCCCTCGGGGTTAGATTCGAAGACTCTGCGGGCCGGAACGTTAGTGTCCATTCGCTCTACATGTCCTAGCCATCTCAGACGTCCAATACGCAGTTTTTTGACTAGGTCGATGTCGCTGTACAGCTCGTATAGTTCGTGATTGAATCTTCTCCTCCAAAACCCGTCAACGCAATTTCAGTGCTTCGTCCTGTTAGGCAACCGATGTTCCAGGTTGCAAATCTTAATTTTCTCTTTTTTGGTGTTTGTTCATGTTTGCATTCTTTTTGTTTGTAGCGTCGCTTGAGGGGAACGCCCAATTGTATTCATTTTTATCTTCTTTCTTTTTTCAGACTTTCTCATGATAAGGATAGTTATTTGGCTTTGGTTTTACGCCCGGTACCACCTGATGCCAAGGTAGTGTCTCCTCTGCAGAGATGTGGACGCCGCCGTTGGTATATAAGCTATACTCCTCTGCCGCCGCTCCAAAATGTAGAATCCTATCTAATCCTATACACTTTGATAGACCTTATAGAACTATCAAAGCTCCCTTTCTCATTGGCTCTGACCCTGCTTCCCACAGAGGCTGGCAACTCTATCCTTGTCAGGGTTGCTCAGGTTTCCAGGGCGCACCAATCGTTTAGGTGAGAGCAGGCATTGGAGAAATGGCTTACTGATAGCTAGTACCTCAGTTGTACTATATTCCCCCATTTGCCACTCCAAATTTGTATCTAAACTTCATGAATTTGCACCTATGCGTAGCCAAAACTTAAAAAATTCCAAACCATAATTAATTGTGAAATTCAACCACTTGCAGGTAATACAAACAATTTTAACGTTATAAAAGAAAAAGAATTAATAAAATTTAAATTTCAAATTCCAATCAGTTATTAAAATTTCATCAAAATCGGGGGTGGATGCCCTTTTCTAAATACAAGTAATTGCCAAATTTGTTTACCATACGTCTGATGATTATTTGCAAGTAAAAATTCTTTCTTTGACATGTGTCGTTAAATCCCAGTCCGAACGTGTTATTAGAAGTACTTCTTTGGTTATAATTCAAGTCATATTGCTAGACTGTCTGACAGCAAGCAGACATGCTTTTCTTTCTCCCCAGGTTTTTAAGACTTCGCATTTGTTTATTTTCAAGGTTAAACTACCTCAAGATGATGTCTTACGTGCTTCATCGTTGAATATTTTCACACGATATCAAATGGCAAAGTGACTACGTCTTTGAAATGTGCCATATTCATTCGAGTACAAACCATTAGTCAATTTTCACACCGATTTATTCATCTACAAACAACTTCCCACTCAGTACTCTTAAAATTCCTTCCATTCGAGTTTTATTCGAAAACATTTTATGCAAAACTTATGATACTATTTAACCAGCTAGGAAATTCCTCCACTTGTATGATTTCTTACATCTATTGCGTAATTATAATCACCCTTTTTAATTTATTCGGTTTCCTTCATTCGCGGAAGGATATCGCTTGCATTGAAAGCACCCCAAAGCTATAATGCTTTATTTACAAATCCTTTCGGAAATTCGTTTCCTAAACGGTTTTAAAAATATAACAAGTGAGACGTTGCTTTGAATATAAAATTTCATTAATATAAAAAAAAAAAGAAACGCAACACAAGGCAAAGTCAACTTGATGGCGAATTTTCCCTTTTCAAAATTCTGTCAACTTTTCGGTCGTCTGATTTTAGCCAGACCCAAAGGGAGAACCCTTAAATTTTAAAGCACACATATTGAGTCAATACATCACTTAACCTACGCAAAAAAATGTATACAAAGTTGAAAAGGCTTTACCCTTACTTGGGAACTCAACAGCATTATCTCTCCTTGAATTTGACTATTTAAATTGGTTCCTTATCGTTTTTGCTGTTTTGTACTCGTATTTGTCTGCGAGCGATTTACAATCCATCTATCACTCAAGTTACTTTCTTGTATCACTCCTTATGTCAAGCGAAAGTACTCCTAGTGTGTGTGTGGATTTTTTTATCATTTTAAATTGTATAAATTTTAATATTGAGGATAAATACAAAATTCACTTAAAATTAAAATTGATTGGAAGCGGGAGTGTGCTTAAGCTATATGAATACGTACACAGACAAATAATGAAGTTATATGCCATAATCCGATTGGTCATTAATGCGAATTCTAAAATTGGAAATGTGAGGCATTTTATTAAGCGTAGTTGTATAATAGTTTACCTAATTTCAGTTGAAGGCTTGCTGGAAAAATTCCACGAAACAAGGCCATGCTAGACGGGCACATGCGTCTTCCGTCGCACGACTACTCACTCGCAAAAAGTAGGACACAAAACTTCAATGTGAATCAGCGCACAAAACACATAGCAATTGCAATGCTCAAAAATCCGCGATTTGTCCTATTTTTCTGACGAGGCGATTGTTGCAAATTAAAATAAGCAAGTGTATGCACAAACATGCGATTTAAATCGTTACGATTGAAAAATCTATGTCACAGCAAGATGTAGGTATGACATGCACGCTTATACGTACTAAGGCTAATTTATTTCGTTGTGGACCGAAATCTCGCCATAGCATTCACATGGTTTCCTCATCTCAATATTCATAAGCAGACATGGTGGTCCAAAGATCATGTACCGACCAACTAAGTTGTTCATATTGGGATCAACGCAAGACATGCCTCCAGTATTCTGCATGTCCGGAACTTCCGAGCGGCCGACATAGACTCGGATCATTACCTTGTTGTAGCGAAGGTATAAATGCGGATATCCCAAACTGCGCAACAAAGAAGAATCACCATAAGAAAGTTTAACGTCGAAAAGCTACAATCGCAAGAGACCGCCAGACTCTTCGCTGAACGCGTATCCCGAAATCTCTCAATCACCCCTATGCCGCCAGCATCAAGCGCCGCAGACCAGTGGGAACTCTGCCAACATGCCATCAGAAACGCTGTGACTCAAGTGCTGGGTCTCGCTCACCCACCACAGCGAAATCCTTGGTTTGACGAAGAATGCTGGCGAGTGCAGGCAGCAAAACAAAAAGCATATAAAGCGGTGCTGCAAAGGAAGACGAGAGCTGCTCGTGAGCTCTACGAGCAAAAGAGACGGGAAGAACACCGGCTTCTCCACAAGAAGAAGAAAGAACATGAGAAGCGCGCGATCGAGAATATTGAGAGTTTATACTCCAGGAACAATGTACGGAAGTTTTACCAAAACGTAAAAAGAACATGTCAGAGAAGCAATACCGGCACTGAAGCCTGCAGAGAGAAAATGGAAACTTCGTAGTAGAATCACAGTCGGTGCTGAGAATATGGTAAAACTACTTCTGCGGACTGTATAACGGCGACGAAGACCAACATCCCGCTGTCAGGCTGAATGAACCATTCAACATAGACGCTGATAGTAAACATTTCCGTCCACCTGACCACAACGAACTGAGTATAGCAATACCCAAGCTGAAATACCTAAATCCAAAAAGGCTGCTGGACCTGAGGGCTTACCGGCCGAACTGGGGATGAATTGGTAGAGTACATACACCAACTCATCCCTAAGATTTCGGCAGACGAGTGTATGCCTGATGAATGGAATCCTAGCATCGTTTGCCCGATCCACAAGAAAGGAAACCCTCTCAACTGCAGCAATTATAGAGGCATCAGTCTCCGCAACATCGCACATAAGTTCTTTTCTGCGATATTGTGTTAAAGCCTGAAACATTTTATCAACAGCCTGACTGACCCCTATCAGTGCGGTTTCAGGACAGGAAAATCCAAGATCGATGAAATCTTCACACTTCGGCAGATCCTGGAGAAAACCCAAGAATTCCAAATCGATACTCACCACCTCTTTATCGATTTTAAGGCCGCCTATGACAGCATCTATAGAGAAGAGCTTTATAAAGCCACGTCTAGTTTTGACATCCCTGCCAAACTTGTCCGTCTGTGCAGGCTGACAATGGAGAACGCTTGCTGCTCCATCAAGGTCGGTAATGACCTCACCGAGACCTTTGATGTCAAAAAAGGTTTTAGAAAAGGTGACGCGCTGTCATGTAATATTGTACTTGAACGGATTGTGCGGAACGCACAAGCCAACACTGGAGGCACAATCTATTACAAGTCTGTATAACTGCTTGCATACGCCGACGATATTGACATTATTGGAAGAACTCAGCGGGCTGTCACCGGTGCGTTTGCAAGCATTGAGGCGGAAGCAGCCAAAATGGGTTTAGCGATAAACGAAGGCAAAACCAAATATGGTATATGCTGTCAACAAGAAGGGAAAACCAATACCGACGAGGTAGTAAGGGACTTTGTCTACCTTGGCTCTGCTATAAACTCTGAGAACGACATCATCGCAGAAATCAAGCGAAGAATAATTCTTGCCAATTCTTGGAAGCTTTCACATCAAGGAAACCATCGTACACAAATTAGAGCGCGACCGGCTCAGCTGGTATTGCCACGTTCAAAGAAGAGATCATTTGAACCCTGTTAAAAAGGCAATATCTATGCACGTTCCAAAGACATCGCGATGTAGGAAAGGCAGGCCTATAAACGCCTGGATCAGACAAATGCGACGACATCGGCATTTCATTGGCCTCAGTAACCGAGTGATCCAAAATCGGCAGGCCTGCCGATATTTTCTAAGGTCAAATAGGCGAACCCCACAGGCGGATCAGTAGAAATGCGAGTGGGAGGGCTGTGATGCCTTGTTTTCGGATCATAGCCTCGCTGATAAAAGGAAGAAGAAGAATAATTCTTGCCAATCGCTGTTTTTTTGGGCTAATAAGGCAATTCAATAGTAAAGCCCTATCTCGAAAAACTAAGAAGATTCTGTATAAGACCCTGATCATCCCAGTCCTGCTTTACGGCGCTGAAACATGGACTTTATTAAAAGAGGATGAATATATCCTTGGTCGCTTCGAGAGAAAAATTCTTCCTAAGATTTTCGGTCCCATTTGCGTTGACGGGTTTTGGAGGAGAAGATTCAATCACGAACTATACGAGCTGTACAGCGACATCGACCTAGTCAAAAAACTGAGTATTGGACGTCTGAGATGGCTAGGACATGTAGAGCGAATGGACACCAACGTTCCGGTCCGTAGAGTCTTCGAATCTAATCCCGAGGGACGACGCAGTAAAGGGAATCATCGCCATAGGCTGCGCGCATAAGTTCAAGGGGACCTCGAACAACTTGGAGTGTGCAACTGGAGGCAATTAGGTAAAGACCGAGCTAAATGGAGAGGCTTGTTGGTTGATGTCCAGGTTCACCCCGAACTGTAGCGCCACCTAAGTAAGTAAGTAAAATCGCAACACCACCACCCTGTCTATGCACTCTATCATTTCGATATCATTTATAGTTAGGTGTAAATAATTTGAAATCATTATGTAACAAAGTTTCAGTTAGCAAAGCAATGTAAATTTTATTACTGTTTAGAAAATAAATACATTCAATAATTTTGCTGCGTATACCTCTAGCATTCCAAGTTATTATTCTTATGTTTCTACCTATCATATTATTTAACATTAGGGTATAAGAACTTAGTGGCTAAATGTGCGATAACATTAAATATCTCTATTCTAGTTTTACAAACAGATAATTTTGTAATCATTTCCATTAAGGAATTAATTTCTTCGGCAGTAAACAGCGTATTAGAAGAGTTGCTGGAAATGTTGCTGGAGATGTTGCAGGCGATGTTGCTGGAACCATTGTTAGGGCTTACATTTGTGTGGGAGTATTTCTCCCACATATTGCTTGGTGAATATGCGAAATTTGAACGGAGAAAAATGAGACATCATATAATTTTTTTATTTTTTTATACCGAAGATCAAATTCGTCCAACTTTGAAGAGTTCTACAAATCAAACGGCTGATCCAATCAAACAATTTTTCCGTGTGTTTGAAGTTCTGTTTATTTTACTTTGAGAAACCAATTTTTTTTTCAATTAACACATCGAAAATTTGAATTTTGCAACGACTTTTAGCATTTGGCGCCACAGTGCGCCGTTAGAGGAAATGTAGCCTCCCCAAATCATAATTCATTTGTCTTGACCTTTAAAAGTCGGTTTAACTCATTTGTATGCGAGTACTTCCATCTTTTCTCGCCAGACGTAAGTTCGGCCATGACTATGTTTTAATCAAATCACTTAATTATCCGTCCCGAGCACTTTATCCCAAAACTCAATGGGTCTTAAAACATTATCTGTGTAGAACTGCATTCTTTCCACCACATTTTGTTCACTTATTTATACAGGGTTCTTTATGCGCAACACGTCCATTTCCGTCATCTTTTTGTAATCTGCGACGAATAGTTTGGTTCGATGGAGGCGTTGGGTCCTTGTTTTATAGGATGGCTTTTATTTTTAGCACTAAGAGCGAGAGATCTGGGGTCGAATCGCGCCCACCGTCAAATTTATTTAGAAAAAATAATTTCGTCATACGTCATACGAAAGAATCTATTGCGATTATATCCTACGAAAGCAGACGGAACGTAATTTTCTATTTGACATGCCGATTGAAACGGATTAAGGGTTAGAAAGGTAGTAGCTTAAACTTCAAACACATGTCATTTGGAAGTAAAATTCGGCAAAATAAAATAATTCTATTTTTTAATTTTATGCGAGAAAACCTCATAGGAAAATGAGCACAAGAGAAAAGAAAAAAGAGAATTACCTATACGTGGTTCCTAAGGAAATTCAGCGATTGAAAATAATTGTAAAAAATTCGTGCGAATTTCATTTTCCTGTGAAGTTCTCTCGCATGGTGGGAATACGATCGACCAATGGTATATTTATTTTTCCTTTTTCTATTTCTTAACTTAATTCATTGTCTTTGCAGCAAAAGATTAATTTAAGTATTGGGGTGCTCCATTCCTGAAATGTTGGTACCATTTTATGTGGCTTTTTTGAAATTTTGGCCGTGGGTTACGTATCTCCGGTAAAAGAGCGCCGAAAAAAAAAATACAGATTCGTGCTCAGCGTGAGCTAATATATCGGACTAAACAAAAAAAAAATTAAATTTTCTACATTTCCGGTAAAGTAAAATCAAGCCAATTTAGTTTTCTGATTTACCCGCCTATAAAAAAATGATTTTGACCGAATCCATAGGGATCCCAACTTGAAATTTTAAGAGAGGATAGAGGGCGAGTCTCATCGTGTATCAAAATTGCCTATTCGTTGCAATTAAGCTGAAACTTACACAATATATTTGCTATCAAGTAAGAAGTGCACGGAAATCTAAAGCTTTCAAGTTTTTCGATAGATGGCGCTGAAAACCTAAATCACAAAAACCAACCATCCGATTGAGCTGAAACATACACAACATATTTGTTATGAAGTGACAAGCGGACGTTAATAAAAAAATTCAAGTTTTCCGATAGATGGCTTCTTACTTACTTAGGTGGCGCTACAGTTCGGGATGAACCTGGGCCTTAACCAACAAGCCTCTCCATTTAGCTCGGTCTTTAGCTAATTGCCTCTAGTTGCGCACTTCAAATTGGTCGAGGTCCCCTTGAATTTTTGCGCGCCACCTACGGCGAGGAGGTCCCCTACTGCGACGCCCCTCTCGATTATATTCGAAGACCCTACGGGCCGGAGCGTTGGTGTCCATTCGCTCTACATGTCCTAGCCATCTCGGATGTCCAATACGCAGTTTTTTGACTAGGTCGATGTCGCTGTACAGCTCGTATAGTTCGTGATTGAATCTTCTCCTCCAAAACCCGTCAACGCAAATGGGACCGAAAATCTTAGGAAGAATTTTTCTCTCGAAGCGACCAAGGATATATTCATCCTCTTTTAATAAAGTCCATGTTTCAGCGCCGTAAAGCAGGACTGGGATGATCAAGGTCTTATACAGAATCTTCTTAGTTTTTCGAGATAGGGCTTTACTATTGAATTGCCTTATTAGCCCAAAAAACAGCGATTGGCAAGAATTATTCTTCGCTTGATTTCTGCGATGATGTCGTTCTCAGAGTTTATAGCAGAGCCAAGGTAGACAAAGTGCCTTGCTACCTCGAAGTTATAGCTGCCCACTGTGACGTTCTGTCCAATTCTTCGATATTGATTGTCCCTTCTTGTCGACAGCAAATACTGGGTTTTGCCCCCGTTTATCGCTAAACCAATTTTGGGCTGCATCTGCTTCAATGCTTGCACACGCACCGGGGACAGCCCGCTGAGTTCTTCGGATAATGTCTATATCGTCGGCGTATGCAAGCAGTTGTACCGACTTGTGAGAAATTTTGCCTCTGATGTTGGCTAGTGAGTTCCGCACAATCCGTTCAAGTACAATATTAAAGAAGTTACATGACCACGCGTCACCTTGTCTAAAACCTTTTTTGAAATCAAAGGTCTCAGTCAGGTCATTACCGATCTTGATGGAGCAGCGAGCGTTCGCTATCGTCAGCCTGCACAGACGGACAAGTTTGACAGGGATGTCACATGAACTAGACATGGCTCTATAAAGCTCTTCTCTATAGATGCTGCCATAGGCGGCCTTGAAATCGATAAAGAGATAATAAGTATCGATTTGGAATTCTTGTGTTTTCTCCAGGATCTGCCGAAGTGTGAAGATTTGATCGATGGTGGAATTTCCTGGCCTGAAACCGCACTGATAGGGTCTAATCAGGTTGTTGATAAAAGGTTTCAGGCGTTCACACAATATCGCAGAAAAGAACTTACTCGTATATGCGATGTTGAGGAGACGGATGCCTCTATAATTGGCGCAATTGTGGGAGTGTCCTTTCTTGTGGATCGAGCAAACGATGCTAAGATTCCATTCATCAGGCATACACTCAACTGACCAAATCTTAGAGATGAGTTGATGTGTGTAGTCTACCAATTCATTACCAGCTGCCTTGAAAAGTTCGGCCGGTAAGCCGTCAGATCCAGCAGCCTTGTTGGATTTTAGCTTGGATATTGCTATCCTCAGTTCGTTGTAGTCAGGTGGACGGAAATGTTGACTATCATCGTCTATGCTGAATAGTTCATTCTGCCTGACAGCGGGATGTTGGTCTTCGTCGCCGTTATACAGTCTGCAGAAGTAGTTTTTCCATATTCTCAGCACCGACTGTGATCCTACTACGAGGTTTCCATTCTCATCTCTACAGGTTTCTGTACGGGTATTGCTTCTCTGAAACGCGCTTTTTACCTTTTGGTAAAACTTCCGTACATTGTTCCTGGAGTATAAACTCTCAATATTCTCGATCGCGCGCTTCTCAGACTCTTTCTTTTTCTTGTGGAGAAGCCGATGTTCTTCATATCTCTTTTGCTCGTAGAGCTCGCGAGCAGCTCTCGTCTTCCTTTGCAGCACCGCTTTATATGCCTCTTGTTTTGCTGCATACACTCCCTGACATTCTTAGTCAAACCAAAGGTTTCACGGTGGTGGGTGAGCGAGACCCAACACATAAGTCACAGCGTTTCTGATGGCATGTTGGCAGAGTTGCCAGTGGTCTTCGGCACTTGATGCCGGTGGCATAGGGGTGATTGAGAGATTTCGGGATACGCGTTCAGCGAAGGGTCTGGAGGTCTCTTGCGATTGTAGCTTTTCGACGTTAAATTTTCTCACAGTTTCTTTGTTGTTCTGATTGGGATATCCACATTCGTACCTTGGCTACAACAAGGTAATGATCCGAGTCTATGCCGACCGCTCGGAAGGTCCGGACATCCAGAATACTGGAAACATGCCTTGCGTCGATCGCAATATGAACAACTTGGTTGATCGTTACATGATCATTGGACCGCCATGTCTGCTTATGAATATTGAGATGAGGGAACCATGTGCTTGCTATGGTGACATTTCGCTCCACAGCGAAATCAATTAGCCTTACTCCGTTATCAGACGTGATGTCTTGTAGGCCATGCTTACCGACTGCGCTACCAAAGACGTGCTCCTTTCCTAAAATCGCCCTATACGATTTTAACGTCGTATTTCGGACATTGCTCGTATGTTTTGTCGAGGAACTCGTAGAACCACTCTTTGGTGGCAGGGTCCTTTTCTTCCATGGGGGCATGAACACATATTAGGCTTATGTTAGCGAATTTAGTCTTGATCCGGATAGTTATAATACGCTCGCTTACGTGTCGGAAGCTTAAGACTTCTTGCCTAAGTCTGCCGCATATGACAAATCCGCATCCGAATAAGCGTTGCCTGTTGCCTCTGTAGCAATCACCGTAGTAGATGTCACAGTTTTTCATCCTCTTTTTGCCCGGCCCATCCCATCGCACTTCCTGGATGGCGGTATTATCTGCTTTATAGCAGTCTAGGGCCTCTGTTAGTTGTTCGGCCGCACGTGGTCTGTAAAGGGACAGAACATTCCACGTACAGATCAGAAGGTCGTTGTCCTTATTTCGTTTACTGGGGTCGTCATTAGTTGATTCACCCTTATCCGAGGCTTTTAGTTGTTTCGGAACCATATATTTTTTACGTGGTAGGGAAGTTACCCCGACGTTACAACCTCTAACCTGGAGGGCCAGTTCCTTAATTATTCCCCTATGACGAGGGGCCAGGTACACCGGTGCCAGTAGTCCACTACGGGAGTATGAGCGCTGCCGTTGGCCCATTAAGGGCTCCTCCGTCACCATCTCTATTCCAATGTCCTGACCAACATTAGAAATTCCTTACCGACCTGTGATCCGAATACGTCGAAGCAGCTCGCGCAAGGTATTCATTAAGTTCAACGTAACTGGAACTATAGGTAGACGCCACCGTTGACTCCGTCTAGGGAATTCGTCCGCCGCCGCCTGGAACAGGAATAAGTGCTCTAGTGGGAAAGCACTCTCGACCGGTAGACTTTTTTTCAAACAAGAATCTTTTTCCCCGAAGTGTTCTCTAACAATTAAAAGCTGTTCGGATATTTTTTCATACATTTGTTATTGCATATTTATCTGCTTTTCAAGTAGTTGTAATGGTTTTGGTTTTTTTTTCCACGGTTCATCTGGTTTCTTAGGAGCCATAGTATTGCAGGTGTGCTGGTCATTTTCTAAGCCTATGGACGTATTGCATTTGCCATCAGATATTTCAGTTAGCAAGTTTCTTTCACTTTCAAGAGACATATCCATATCTTATGGCATACTACAGGTAGAGGCAATGGTTTTTATTGTTGTGTTGTACAATAACTCTTGTCTCAAGCAAACCCTCCACAAAGTCTTTCAAGCACATGAGTTTAATTACATCGTCCTCCAAAGGAGTGACATGATCTTCATTGTTTTCCCCACCACCTGTAGCTTTCAACTCACGTTTATTATGGACCAGTTTCTTTCGTAAGGATGACTTGTGGTCCGACCAAACCTAGATTCAGATATGTATCTTTTAATGGAAAAAATACCAACTGTTGTTACTATAATCCGCAGCTATTTTGATGCGTATTGAAAACATCTGACTTTTTATGGAGCGCGAATCGTTTGCGGTTTCAATAATGCTTTCTTTCTCTCACTTCTTTACCGACGTCCGTTCTCTTGCTAGCCGAAGTTTCCAATGATGGGGAATAGGTGCGGATCGAATGAAATCACTCCGCAATTAATCCGACGGATTCAATAATCGGCATGAATATATTAAAAAAAGAAAAGAAAATGTCGCTTGATATTTTTAATAAATTTTGTATTATAACATATTTTTAAGTACATTTCGTAACTTTTTATAGAGCTGCGAAAAGAGTTAACTAAGGCAGGGAACAAATTTAACAGGATTTTAGACCTTAGCTATTTGTTGTGCAAACTTGCAGCTGTCGCGGCATCGGGAATAATGATTATATTGGGAGGAAGAGTCACAGATGCAGTCCACTTAAATCTTTTAAAAGATATGATAATACCTGAAGGGCAAAAGCTTGTTGGAGGTGATTTCATCCTACAGCAGTAAAAAAAAAAATTCCTCGTGCAAAAATTGTCTTAAAATACATTCAAGACAACTACATCAACAGAATGCAATGGCCTCCGTAAAACCCCGAATGTCCCCCATCGAAAGCATATGTTCACTTTTAAAATTAAGGATTGCTGAGAAAACTCCTCGAAATCTGTCGGAATTAAGATCTCTAATCGAGTCAGAGTGGGCAAAAATAACTCCGGAGGAGTACACCCCCAGTATGCTAACCAGATTGGATAACATCAAAGCTTGTCCCATAAAAATTTTGATGTTTTCAACATGTTTGCAAAAGTTTTGAATATCCCGGCGTATTCTGAAGAGTGCTGTCCAGGGAATAATTATTTTTAATGTTAATTTAAGTATAAATCAAACTTTTAAAATGCAAATGCACGATGTACTCGTATGTTGGAAATGAAGAGAAGAGATAGGAAATTGCAGCAAACATATCATTACTGTAGTCTTTTCACAGTACACTAGGCAACATAGACAGCCCATCACTCGTGGGAACTGCGAATTAAAGTGCAAATCTAATCATATCGTAAGAATATAGTTTTCGTAGAAAACTTGATGACTAGCCGATGATACTCATACATACCATATATACATACATATGTATGTCCTGTAAATAAGTATGAACAATTTTTTTATATATTTTTTTTTTGAGGGAAAATTTTTGAAAGAGGGATTTCCACCCACTAAAAAACACTTCCTCTTCATTGCCTTTTTCTCCACGGTACCACTGTCTTGGCATTTCGTCGTGGGGGGATAATCAGCATTACTTGCTTATAATCTTATTGGTGCTTTAGCACTCTATCGCCTTTCTCGTTCGATGTGTGTTAACTGTGTCGTTATATGGTTTCCATAATCACTTACAGCACTCCATATCTCCTGCGATTGGATCATAAGATAGACTATGTTCTCGGGAGTTGGTATTTCTCCAAGCTTATTTCTAAGCGTTTGCCTCTCGGGTTCGAATGGCGGGCAGTGAAAGAATACCTGTTCCGCATATTCCTCAGCCTGGATGCAATTCGGATAGTAGGGAGAATCGTGCATGAGTCTGTGGAAATACGCGCGAAAGCATCCATGTCCACTTAGTAATTGCGTTGTTTAGTGATCTACATACATCGCTATGCTTGCGGCCTGTCCATGCATTAAGAAGCGGGATGAGATGATAGGTCCATCGGCCTTTGCTTGAAACGCTCCATCGTTATTGCCATTTTGGTATACTGTTTACTCTTTCTGGTAGGTTCGCTTCTCGGTCGGTAAACACTTGTTCCTGTCTCCCTATTTCGTATGCGTTTTGAAACTCCTCTGCCAGTATGTCTATTAGGAGTAATCCCTCGATAACATGGACTGCATGTTCTGATGATGTATGAAATGCACTGCATACTCTAATTGCATAAGGTCGGTATGTTGACTCCATTTTATGCCGGTATGACTGGGCTTTCATAGATTTGGTCCATATTGGTGACCAGTAGATCATCACAAATGAAATCGCGGTGGCTAAAAGCCGCCGTCTACTGTGTTTCGGTCCTCTATGATTTGGCATGATGCATATGAGTGTGTTATTTACTCACGAGGCTTTGCCACTAGCATATTCCATGTGTTCGTTAAGCGACAGCCTTGCGTCAATCAGCACGCCGAGGCATTTGATTGCGTACTTCGATGTAATCTGGTGTACCCCTATAGTAAAAGTGATTGTTTCCCTCACCTTTCCGCTACTGATTAGTACCACTTCACTGATTAGTACCACAAAATAAGGGATCACAACCCTCTCACTTCACCGCATTTCTACTGATCCGCTTGTGGGTTCGCCTGATGCTGTACATATGTATACGTAAAATATGTAAGTCAGCCTTCAGCCACGTTGATAACCTCAGCGTTAGTGTCAGCATGCACCTCGATAACTTTTTGACATCCTATCGTGTGTCATATTCACCTAAATAACTAGTAATTAGATCAGATCCTGAAGAAAGGAGATACTCTGAACTGCGCTAACTACAGAGGTATAAGTCTCCTCAATGTCGCATAGAAGATCCTGTCTGCCTTATTATGTGAACGCCTAAAATCGATCGTCAGTAACCTGATAGGTCCTTATCAGTGCGGTTTAAGGCCTGGTTACCATTGACCAAATATTCACAATACGGCAGATCTTGGAAAAGACCCATGAATATAAAATCGATACGCACCACCTCTTCATCGATTTCAAAGTTGCCTATGATAGCGTGTATAGAGACGAAGTATACAGAGCCATGTCTAGTCTTGGCATCCCTGCCAAGCTCGTCCGTTTGTGCAGAATGATGATGGAGAACTCTCGATGCTCCATCAAAGTCGGTAAGAACATCACCGAACCGTTCGATGTCAGGAAAGGTCTTAGACAAGGTGACGCGCTAACATGCGATCGCTTTAACATAGTACTTGAGAGAATTGAACGAAACTCACAAGCCAACACCGGAGGTAAAATCTTTTACAAGTCTGTACAACTACTCGCTTATGCCGATGACATTGACATAATCGGTAGAACTCAGCGGGCCGTCAGTGGGCATTTACGAGTATTGAGATCGAGGCAGCAAATATGGGTGTAGCGGTCAATGAAAGCAAAACAAAATATATGCTGTCTACAAAAAAGGGCACCCAACATCGGACAATAGACAGATATAATTTTGAGGTAGTAAAGGACTTTGTCTACCTAGGCTCTATGGTGAACTCCGTAAATGACATCAGTAGGGAGATCACACATACAGTACAAAATGGTCTACGACAGGGTTGTATACTATCAACACTGTTCTTCTGCAATTTATCATACTTCAGACAACATCAAAAGACGAAAACCAAGGATTGAAAGAGACAATGAGATATTATTTAAAGCAACTGAATCAACTAAACGCGGGGCAGAACAGCTTATGAAGAACCAGGGTCTTTGAGAAAGAACTGGAGACAGCTGAAATGCATCGCAGTCCTCCGTAAAATATTTTGAAGTCCAGTCCCCCGGATGTATGATAGGATTTAAGGGAGTTAGGCTAAAACAAAGTTCCTCTTATCCATAAATAAGGAACTATTGGAAATATTGTCATCATTCAAGGAGAAGCCCATAAGTCCAAAATAACCGTTCACAAGAAGAAGAACGCTGAGTATTGGTTCAATGACTCTAAATGGCACAACTATTCATTTTTTCGATGAGGCCGAATATCTAGGAAATGTCGTGGACAGGAAACTTAACTTGAACTCCCACGCTAAGCATAAAATTACCAAGGCGACCACTGCCATGTGGGCCTGTCGCCGTATGTATGGTAAGAACTTGGGTCTGACCCCAAAAGTCATATTATGGTTATATGCCACGGCGGTAAGACCCATCCTTACATACGCGTCTGTTGTCTGGTGGACGAAAACCAAAGAAGTCACAACCATCAACAATCTCAATAAACTTCAAAAATTAGATTGCCTCGGAATCACAGGTACTATGCATACTTGTCCCACAACAGCCATAGAAGTCATAATTGGACTCACTCCGTTACATATACTCGTAGGTATATTCATGAAAAAAATGTCAATTCGCAGTGCAGTTAGTCTTCGAAAGTTGGGTCGTAATAGTACATGGGATCATGTGGATCTCATGGATCTATTAACCAACTTCCACAACCTAGACATGCTTAGCACGGTTTCTGACTTTACGCCTAAACCACTCTACGTAGCTCTGTGTAGAATTAGGAGAAGGAGATCATATCTACAATAGACTCAAGCAACTCTCCACAGCCGTAATTATAGATTTCATAAGGAATGTAGAAGTACTAATAATAGATATTTCTGGTCGCAGTGCCTACACGCCATTTAGGCGTACATACCACATACATATGTACATGTAAAAAAAAAACTCAAAAATTCATAATTATTTACATGTATGTATTTATCCTCAACTTTAACAAGACAGGTAAGAATTCATGGAAATTTTATTAAGTATTCAGTAAAATTTGAATTTTTATTTCTTGGATTTGGGATTTTTCTTTATCATGTATAAAGATGGCATACTTACTTACTTAATTTTCGTATAGCATTGATTTATCATTGAGCGAAGATGAATACTGTCAAAATTAATCTTCTTTAATACATCCAATATCCGTATCAATACCACACGTGGAAAGCCCAATACGAAATATGTCAAATCCAGATAAATTGGCCCAAGTCACGAAATGAAATCCCATGAACTTGACCATCATCAGTTGAATTGTTACTTAAAAGGTCATTGACCGGAAGAAATCATCAAATAAAATAACTTTCTTGTTCTCAAGGAGAAATTGATCCTTTTCGACGGAGCCCGATAGGACGCAAACTATTTCTGAGTGCTGAAATGTGCGTGTGAAAAACAAAAAGAAATTTCGAGGAAAATAATTAAAATTAAAGAGCATAGTATCTTTTTTGTTTGCTGTTAGAACAGATGTTACTTTGGAAACATTTTTATTCAAGTGCTTTTCCTACGTACATCTTGAACATTTAATTTCATTTAACTGACTAATTAATGGATTCTAAAAGCTGCGTGTTAATTATATTCTTAAAGATGACGGTGGTTCTGCTACAAGGAATGCCACAAATTAAATTGGGTCCATCTCTACACATTAGTTACGAATTAACTGCAATAAATTGATAAGGATGTGTAATTAGATAATTGTACGAGTACGTTGACAAGTGTAGTGAAGCAGAATCATGAATGTGGCATTGTTGTATAGCATAATATGTGGTGGGTAGGTAATTTCAACCGCAAGTCAATCATAAGCATTTATAATAATTGAAGACTAGGTTAGGTTGAGTAGGGCTATGTGGTTATCATAAGATACTGGGCACCGAGGTGGGCCAATCGCGATCCCTAATCAACCTTCACGGCAAAAAGACCTAAGGCAATTCTCCCATTCACTCAATTTTTCTACAGAACTTGAAGATATCATTATTGTGGTTCCGGGACCTTACCTCGTATAGGTTATCAAAGAAATATTTTAGCCTTGTCCTAGCAATGCCTTGGCATTCACAGAGTATACCATATGTGTTATATCCTCTGAGACATGTAGGCCATTGCAGTACCTACAAACATCTGAATTTGATAAACCTAGCATGCTTCCTTGGGCAATTACAAAAGTTCAAAGACTAGCATGCATTGGCACTACCAGTGCAATGAGGACAAGGGCAACCGCTGGACTCAAGGCTATTCTCAACCTGCTACCGTTACACATCTTTGTAAGCACATCAGCAGCCATTAATGCTATGAGAATTAGCCAGTCAGCAAACTGGAATCCAAATAGAATAGTTCACTCGATGATCCTACTTGATTACTTTGGCCTCGTGCCCACAACGGACTACATGACGCCATATTTAGACTTTGTAAGCCCATTTTCTACGGCCTACCCCAGGAAAGAATGGAAAAGCGGTCATATACCTAATGCCGAATCTATAGCCATCTACACAGATGGTTCAAAAATGAGCACTGGTGTAGGATCAGGCATCTTCTCCGTCCACCTAGGTATATCGAAATACATACGACTTCCAGATCACAGTAACGTTTTCCAAGCAGAGGTCTTAGCAGTGGAAAAAACCGCCCTTAGCTCTGCGGTAAAGGCAATACCGCCAGAAGGTATCACCATCTTTATCGACAGTCAGGCAGCTATAAAAGTGATTACTGTCATAGAAATTAAATCGAAGCTTGTGAAATGTTGTCGAGAAGAGCTCAGGGTTCTTGGGTCCCTGAATACGAGGGTATTCCAACAATAAGAAAACCGACGAACTGGAGAGAATTGGCTCAGCAGCCCTACCAGAACAAGTTACTACTTACTTAGATATGTCCTGTATCCCCTTGTGGGTCCTGGGACCTCTACTACGCCTACGCGCCATCGTGTACTGTTTCTGGCAATATGTCTGAGTTCTCCCCAACTTTTCCTAAACTGCCGTGCCTCCTTCTCGACTGTTCTGCGCCATGTTCTCCTCGGACCGCCAGGTCTTCTGCCATCCTGAGTTAGAGGGTTCCATTGCATAGCATGGTTCGCTCTGGAACTGTCACCCTTTCGGAACGTGTGACCACTCCACTGCCACTTCCGCCGTTGGATAGTTGTGCCGATTGGTTCCTGACCCGCTCTCTCGTAAAGGTGTTCGTTAGAGATACGATTGGGCCAGAAAAGCCTTAAGAAGTTGACCCATGTGTGTATCCCGCCTTGCACACTCAAGCTCGTTGGAGGGAATAATGCCATTAAAGAGGCGAACACAAGATGGAACTCCATGGGTACTTGTGCCATCACCAGGAAGCTATGGCCATCCTTCGACAAAGCAAGGACCGAGAGAATCACCCGGAAAGATAGGAAATCCCTTTCCACCCACATGGGCATCATCACGGGGCACAACACTCTGTGGTACCACTTGAAGAAACTACGCCTGACGGAGGAGGAACTCTGTGGAGGCTGTGGTGATGAGGAAGTTTTTGAGGACACTACCCACTTCCTGTGTCACTGTCCGAGTCTTCAACACTCCAGGAAAAAGTTTCTTGGTAAATATTTCTTCCAGGATCTCGAGGAGCTCTCCGGCGTTTCGACAGTAAAAATGCTGAATTTCATCAAATCATCAGAGTGGTTTGTTTGCAGAAATGAAGTAAGTAACTGAGTTAATACTTTTTTAGTTTCATTGGGCAAGGTATTACTTTTTCCCCCATGGGTATCACATTGGGTCAACGCTGACCTGAGTGTGCCAGAGACCGTCCCTCCCTACCATCCCACATACTTAACCTAACCTAACCTCGCATGCTTCCTTAGGAGACAATGGCCGGAGAGTAATCCTATCGCTGTTTTTAGCACTAATCTATCTAGTTTTATGATCTCCCCAGATTTCCTGCGGTGTAATACAGGTGGCGAGAAAGGGCTCTGTGTTGGAGTCTGAACAAGCTTTCAAATCAGTCAGGACTGCACTTTATAACCTCAGAGGAATAGTAGCGCGGCGGGTTCTAAAGACAGCAAACACCAGATGGGTACTACTTCCCTCCTAAGCAATATCTCGTAGACTATGGCCAAAGTATGACAAAAATAGAACTAATAAACTGCTGCAAAGAGAAAGGGGATCTCTTTCCTTAATAATAAATGTACTCACTGGCCGCAATCTACTAAGAAGTCACAATTTAAAAATGAAACTAACCGATGACGATTTGTGCAGAGGGTGCACTTTCTATGTCACTGAAAGATAATACTTCTCGAGCTATCTGATGTTTCATTCTCTAATTTTTACCATTTTTCCACGACATGAGGCTGGCTTAGAGCACCCAATAAGGATCCACAAGTGTAGGTAGGAACAAACTCCGGACCAAGATCACCGGAAGAAAACCTTAATGGGCATCACAATGGGTCTAAGTGTGATGAAAAAGAATTAATTTCTTCATCAACCCACTTACCTAACCTAACCTACAGGCACCTTGTTTGGTTTATATAGTATGTGTTCTTGTTGCTGTGTTAGTAATTGAGCCTTTGGCTGTTGGCGCAGTTTAGCATCTTTTTCATCATAAGCTTGTATATCTCATATTCCAGTTATAGGTTACTAGAAAACAGTGGTTGCGGCCTATCAATTCTTCTCGCAATAATTGGTATCGATAATCACTGACTATACCACAAATGGTCATCTGAAGTGGTTGATGGGTTGGTAGGTTTGGTAAGTAAGTGATTGACTGATTGACTGACTTAACTTTATTGTCACTGTAACAGCTATTGTAAATTTCATGGCCTCTCCCAACAATCCCACAAATAAAGAACTTCATTGAAACGAATCCGTCTCTCCTCGTAAGGGCATGCAAATAAAATATCGTCCGGATATGTTTAATCGACGACCCGTGTTAATTGAATCCAAATACATTTCTATTTTTATTATTCCCCTCCCCATCTCATGTCCTCCATTAATCGTCAAGGGGAGACACAGCACTTCCACATTTCCATCGTCAAGTGTTTGGTAAAAATGTCCCCTCAAGGCGATGTAACTCAAAGTGGAAAACCTTTCGTGTCAGCAAAAGGATACAACCCATGTTTACTCCTCTGGTCTGTCCGTTAATTCTTTGAGTAATATTCTGCACTTCATATCAAAAAGAAGAAAATTGGGTTACTGGTAACAGGTCTCCCCCGCAATACAACAACGATTAAGCTTGTTTACAAAACTACGGTATAGAACAGTTCAGACGTAGTTATCTTATATCCGTAGATACATGGATGTACACATCTGTTGATGGTGGCGCTGTCTGGGTGGTTGTGTGGTTCTTATTCTAGGATCCACATCAACATCATCCACATCCCCATTCACAACAACATCCGTTATACGAGGTGCGGTGTTCATCACAGGAAGAGCCTGACGAACTTAAAGGCACAACGAGTTTTCAATTTCATTCAGTCGACGACAGGACTCGCATCGAATAGGATCTCAAGTAAAAGTAGAGTGCCCAGTATATTTCTACGCGGGCTTGTTGCAAAGACGAAGAATGTGATGGTCCTTCGAAAGTGTTTAGCGCGAATGTGAACTTATTCTTCTATCGGGTGTAGTCAGTCCTTCGTTCGTTTGTAAATTCAATTTTTCGAATTCCTCTCTTCTCGTGATTTGCATAAAAAATATTTCAATTTATCTCCTTGTCATGTACTTACTGTATATTGTACTGCTTGCTCTCGATTTCATGTCTATGTCTCGTTCGTTCGTAGTCCTTTTTAATCCTATTTGCTAAGGACCAAGTATAAATGTGTCATTCGAATCAACTCTCGTTGAATTGTGTAAATAAAAAGGCGCGAGTGCTTGATTAATTTTTAAACGACAGAAAGTGAGAATCAAGAGGATATTGCTTAAGGGTTATCAATAAAATACACTGCCAAAGATTGCTACTAATTGGTTTCCTATTTATAAGTGTAATTTTATCAATAAATAATATAAAAAAAAAATTAATAAAAATAAAAAAAAAAATGGGAAAAGGATATTTCGTGTTGTGGTTTGTTTTCGGAAACATTTTAAATTTTTTAGAATCACTTCCTCGAAACTTATCCCTCCCAACGGCCAATGGAGACACCATAGTGATTGGTTTTTTGGCAGAGTATGCACAGATGCGTGTAAGTTTGAACTTATATATTTTTTTATCCACCGGGACATTGTTCCTCCTTTCTATTGAATTAATTTTCCGCATCAAAACCTTTGAAGTCAATCAAAAGAAATTTTAGGACAATCAGAAGTTTATTCGGTTTGATTGAAGTTGCAAAGTATCTCTGAAGTTCGTTTTATTAGTGGGTATAACAGGTGTGCTTATAATGGCCGCAAAGTGGTATATTTCTGTGGGATTCCTTTTGTGAGCTGTTAAATTGTTTTTAAAGTACACGCGCGCTGCGGGCAGTTTGATTTCGAATTCTTTGTGTGGATGTTTTAATCGGATTTATGGACTGGATATCGTCTTGGAAATGTTTGATGTTTTACTTTGAGGAAATAGTTCGAATTCTAATTTTGGGAAGCATAAAATTAAAGATTTTAAATATAAGTCAACCTCACGGGAAATTGTCGGCTTCGTGGGCTATTTGTTTAAAAGAAATTTTTATTTTAGGGATTATGAAATAGAAATAGTCGAACAACGAAAGGTATGCAAATGGTTCATTATAGCAGAAAATGTTATGCTAAATTTATATTTCCTTACTACACTACAACTAATTTTTTGACTTATGAAGCAGTTTTTTTTTTTCACGTATTGAGATCGGTTGGCAGGTCCCTTTCCATTGAAAGTCCCTGCTTCTTCCACAAATTAGACGTGGTTTTTTGTTATCGCGTTAAGTCGAAAAGTGTATTCCTTTGTAGACGACGCAGTAGATTCCTCTCATCTAGACTTTGAAGGACTTCATTGTTAACGTGTCCTTGTAATCTGTGTTTATGCTTACGCGCGAAGTTTTTGATTTCATCTCGAATAGTCGAACTGTGTCAATTTCTTAATCTCTGTGGATATCGCTATTTCTAATGAACCACGGTGCATTAACTATTGATCTTAGCACTTTATTTTCAAAAGTTTGTAAAATGTTGACATTACTTATTTTGACACAACCCCGGAGTTGTATTCCATATGTCCACACCGGCTTTAGCATTTGCTTGCATAAAAGCAGTTTGTTCTCTATATTGAGCTTAGAATGTTTTCCAAGTAACCAATACATTTCTCTGTATTTGCTTTCGAGTTGTTTACGTTTTTTCTTCACATGCGATTTCCACCTTAACTCAGCATCAAGGGTTATACCGAAATATTTAGCCTCGTTGCAAATGGAATTCTAACAGTGTTTGCAAAAATAGGCAAATTACATAGGGTCGTATCCCCAGTAGTCGAACACTTAGTGGTTCATTGTAAAATAATCGTTGTCTGTGAGAGAATCGTTGAATGTAAATATGCTTTGGAAAATTAATGAGCAGCTATAACTCAAATATTTTTAAATAAAGTTAAGTTTTTCCCGGTAATTGTTATTGTTTTTTTATAAAAAATAAAAACTAAAACCAAGTATTATTCCCCAGTAGTCGAACATTAGTTTCCTAAACCTGAACTTAAAGTTTTCTTTTTTCGAACGATATATTTCGTGTATATTTTAAATTAGGAAAATGAGAGAAATCCATATATTTGTTTTTATTTAATTTTTTGACAACGAAAACATAAAAAACAGTAACAAAACTTTTAAACTTAAAAGAAAATAAGTAAATAGAATTTACAAACAAACAATAAAAAATAAAATTTGTACATAATTCAGTCTTAAAGTTTGAATTAAATCTTAAAATTTAAACGCAAAATTTGTATACAAAATCTTTATTTTGAGCCTCATTGAATGTCATGGTACAAAGTTGAGTACACTACAAATGAAACCACTTGTTACATATAGCACATCCTATGTTTTTTAGTACATCTTCTTCAGCATCCGTGTCGAGCTCATCTTCACAAACTCCACAAGATTCTTTTCGATGTTTGCTGAAGATGGGTTTACCTACTCTTTTTCTTGATCTGTTGTTTTTCTTCACGTTATGTTTTTGATTTTTTCTTTCTATTCTTTGTTCTTTCCTTGCATCAATTTCCTTTTTACGCATCTGTCTTATTTTTTCTTGATTTTCGTAAAACTCCTTCCACTTGCCAGATGAAATAAACATTGGAGGTCTATTTGAAAGCAATACGTTTGTCCCTTTTTTTCTTTTTATTGGTTCAGGATACTTTAAGTGGTTGTCAAAACCTGAGCAAGAACTAGCTGGTGAGTCTAATGGCATATGTATAGATGAGGATGGTCGGGGAGTAGTATTTCTCAATCTGGGAGAATCAACAATCTGGCATGATTAGGTGGCGCTACAGTTCGGGGTGATCCTGGGCCTCAACCAACAAGCATCTCAATTTAGCTCGCTCCTTAGCTAATTGCCTCCAGTTGCGCACTCCAAGTTGGTCGAGGTCCCCTTGAACTTGTGCGCGCCACCTACGGCGATGATTCCCTCTACTGCGTCGTCCCTCGGGGTTAGATTCGAAGACTCTGCGGGCCGGAGCGTTGGTGTATTATAGTATATGTATTAGCTCTACATGTCCTAGCCATCTCAGACGTCCAAAACGCTGTTTTTTGACTAGGTCGATGTTGCTGTACAGCTCGTATAGTTCGTGATTGAATCTTCTCCTCCAAGACAACGCAAACGGGACCGAAAATCTTAGGAAGAATTTTTCTCTCGAAGCGACCAAGGATATCTTCATCCTCTTTTAATAAAGTCCATGTTTCAGTGCCGTAAAGCAGGACTGGGATGATCAAGGTCTTATACAGAGTCTCCTTAGTTGTTCGAGATAGGGCTTTACTGTTGAATTGCCTTATAAGCCCAAAAAAACAGCGATTTGCAAGAGTAATTCTTCGATTGATTTCTGCGCTGATCTTGTTTATAGAATTTATAGCAGAGCCAAGGTAGACAAAGTCCCTTACTACCTCGAAGTTATACCTGCCGACTGCGACGTTTTGTCCAATTCGTCGGTGTTGGCTTTCCCTTCTTGTTGAGAGCATATACTTGGTTATGCCCTCGTTTATCGCTAAGCCAATTTTGGCCGCTTCCGCTTCAATGCTTGCAAACGCATCGGTAACACCCCACTGAGTTCTTCCGATAATTTCTATATCGTCGGCATATGCAAGCAGTTGTACAGACTTGTAATAGATTGTGCCTCCAGTGTTGGCTTGTGAGTTCCGCACAATCCGTTCAAGTACAATATTAAAGAAGTCATATGACCGCGCGTCACCTTGTCTAAAACTGTTTTTGACATCAAAGGTCTCGGTGAAGTCATTACCGACCTTGATGGAGCAGCGAGCATTCTCCATCGTCAGCCTGCACAGACGAACAAGTTTGGCAGGGATGTCAAAACTGGACATGGCACTATAAAGCTCTCTCTATAGATGCTGTCATAGGCGGCCTTGAAATCGATAAAGAGATGGTGAGTATCGATTTGGACTTTTTGGGTTTTCTCCAGAATCTGCCGATGTGTGAAATTTTGATCGAAGGTGGACATTCCTGGCCTGAAACCGCACTGATAGGGGCCAATCAGGCTGTTGATAAAATGTTGAAGGCGTTCACACAATATCGCAGAAAAGATCTTATATGCGATGTTGAGGAGACTGATGCCTCTATAATTGGCGCAGTTGAGGGGGTCTCCTTTCTTGTGGATTGCGCAAACGATCCTGAGATTCCAATCATCAAGCATACACTCGTCTGACCAAATCTTAGAGATAAGTTGGTGTATGTACTCTACCAATTCATTACCAGCTGCCTTGAAAAGTTCGGCCGGTAAGCCGTCAGGTCCAGCAGCCTTGTTGCATTTGAGCTTGGATATTGCTATCCTCACTTCGCTTTGATCAGGCGGATGGAAATTTTGACTATCATCGTCTAGGTTGAATGATTCATTCAGCCTGACAGCGGAATGTTGGTCTTCGTCGCCGTTATACAGTCTGCAAAAGTAGTTTTTCCATATCCTCAGCACCGATTGTGATTCTACTACGAAGTTTTCATTTTCATCTCTACAGGTTTCTGTATTACTTCTATGACACGTTCTTTTTACCTTTTGGTAAAACTTCCGTACATTGTTCCTGGAGTATAAACTCTCGATATTCTCAAACGCGCGCTTCTCATGCTCTTTCTTCTTCTTTTGGAGAAGCCGATGTTATTCCCATCTCTTTTGCTCGTAGAGCTCACGATCAGCTCTTGTCTTCCTTTGCAGCGCCGCTTTATATGCCTCTTGTTTTGCTGCATGCACTCGTCGACATTCTTCGTCAAATCAGGGGTTTCGCGGTGGGCGAGCGAGACCCAGTACATCATTCGCGGAGTTTCTGGTGGCATGTCTGCAGCGTTGCCACTGGTCTTCGGCACTTGATGCTGGCGGCATAGGGGTGATTGAGAGATTTCAGGATACGTGTTCAGCGAAGAGTCTGGCGGTCTCTTGCGATTGTAGCTTTTCGACGTTAAATTTTCTCACAGTGATTCTTCTTTGTTGTAATTTTTGGGATATCCGCATTTATACCTTGGCTACAACAAGGTAATTATCCGAGTCTATGTTGGCCGCTCGGAAGGTCTGGACATCCAGAATACTGGAGGCATGCCTTGCGTCGATCGCAATATGATCAATTTGGTTGATCGTTACATGATCATTGGACCGTCATGTCTGCTTATGAATATTGAGATGAGGAAACCATGTGCTTGCTACGGTGGCATTTCGCTCCACAGCGAAATCAATTAGCCTTAGTCCGTTATCAGACGTGATGTCGTGTAAGCTATGCTTACCAACTGCCCTACCAAAGACGTTTCCCGTTCCTATTTTGGCGTTAAAATCGCCCAATACGATTTTAACGTCGTATTTAGGACATTGCTCGTATGTTTTGTCGAGAAGCTCGTAGAAACACTTTTTGGTGGCAGGGCCATTTTCTTCCGTGGGGGCATGAACATATATTAGGCTTATGTTAGCAAATTTAGCCTTGATCCTGATAGTCACAATACGCTCACTCATGTTTCGGTAGCTTAAGAGTTCTTGCCTAAGTCTGCCGCGTATAACAAATCCATATCTGAATAAGCGTTGCCTGTTGCCTCTGTAGCAATCACCGTTAGAGATATCACCGTTTTTCATCTTCCTTTTGCCCGGCCCATCCCATCGCCCTTCCTGGAAGGCGGTTATATCTGCTTATAGCAGTCTAGGGTCTCTGCTAATTGTTCGGCTGCACGTGGTCTGTAAAGGGACAGAACATTCCACGTACAGATCCGAAGGTCGTTGTCCTTATTTCATTTGCTGGTGTCGTCATCAGCTGAGTCGTCCTTATCCTTGTTTCGGAACCATTAATTTGTTTACGTGGTAGGGAAGTAACCCCGACGGCACACCCCCCAACCTGGATGTCCAGTTCCTTTATTTATTCCCCTAGGACGAGGGGCCGGTTACACCGGTGCCAGTAGTCCACTACGGGAGTATGAGCCCTGTCGTTGGCCCATTAAGGGCTCCTCCGTCACCATCTCTATTCCAAGGTCCTGACCAACATTGGAAATTTCTTACCGACCTGTGATCCGAATACGTCGAAGAAGCTCGCGCATGGTATTCACTTAGTTCAACCTAACTGGAACTATAGACGCGGCCGTTGACTCCGTCTGGGGAATTCGTCCGCTTGCGCCTGGAACAGGAAGAAGTGCTCTAGTGAGAAAGCACTCTTCTCCCCCTCTCTCATCTGCTGCCGCCGAGAATCCTTCAAACATGGTGGGTTACCCATTTCTTGAATTAAGATACTAGGCTCCCATCCCAGCTGTCACCGCGTGGAGGTTGAGCGTAGGAGTTGGTAGGCCTCTACTAAGTGGAAACGCTTGTGTTTTCATATAATCACATGCACTACCATTTGACCAGGAGAAGTAAGGACGTTTACTCCCATTTCGCTTGTTTCCAAGTTTAACATCCGATGGTTACGTGAGTCGCAACTAAAAACTTGAGAAAAGATATTTTATGTAATTGGAAACATTTTTCTAAATATATAATTAAATTTTGGCTTAAGTCGACTTAAGCTATTTTAACTTATTGCCACAGAGATATATTTAGTGATTTAGAAATTTAAAATTTTTGAAAATCGTATTTCTAGCCACAAATCTGCTATGCCATGAATTACATATGTATGACCAAACTAGCCCAAACCTGAAATTTGAAAGTAAAGTAACATTCCTCTTGGGGATAAATTGAAAATTCGGAATCGCCTTAGGGCATAAGCCTGCAGATCTCAGATATAAATCGGTCCTACTCTCTACAAATTGCCTCATTTTCCAAATTAAATTACGAAGTCAAACCAAGAGTAATTTAAACTATGCTGTGTAAAAATATATATTGAATGCTGCTTGACATTTTTTATTTTTTTTTTCAAATTAAAATATTTTCGATTTCGCATGTCTAAAACTTTCCTTTAAGTTCGTTTCTTGCAAATTACTCTGAACTAACTAGTTACTACTTACGGTAAGGATATACCCGTAGATTATGCTTCATTCACTATTCTCTTTGACTATTGCGCTTTGACTGCAAGTTTAACTTTCCAACTTTCTTTCGCGCTGGTCTGAAAGTTTCCTATTGAAATTTACTTATGGATAACGTTTTACAGCATCTCCAAGACCGAGAAAGTTTATTTAAATATGGAAAATGCAAATGTATTGAAATTTGGTACAATTTTTTTATTTTTTATAGTAATCTGATTTTTAACACAACGAAGTTATTTAAAAATGAATACTAATTACCATTATTTTTTTAAGTTAAAAAATGTTTACATGTACGTAAAGTAACTGCAATATTTTAAAGAGTTGACAGTATATTGCTCTTGAGGAAAAATAGGCAAATATTTAGCAAGCGAAATTGGTGCATTTTTGCACCAGGGGCCTATTTCCAATTTAGAAGTTGTGATTTACAAGCGTTTTTTCCACAAAATTTGTAGGAAAAGTGGCAAATTTGGTTTCACCAAATTTATGCTTCACAAATTTTTAACTGTTTCACAATGGTGTATCCCCAAATGTCATATTCTGGTTATATACCACGTTGGTTAGAGTCATCCTTACGCACGCGTCCATCAACAAACTCAATAAACTTCAAAGATTAGCTTGCCTCGGAATCACAGCTACTATGCATACGTGTCCCACGACAGCCATAGAAGCTATAATCGGACTCACTATGCTACATATATTCTTAAAGAAAGTGACAATTCGCAGTGCAGTTATTCTTCGGAAGTTACATACATACATACATTTTCAATGGCCCGCTAATCCTGCATGAGGGTCGCGGGGGTAGAATGCTCAGGTGGACTCTTCATCCTTCTTGATCCTCCGCCATTGACTCCAATTCATCTGGAGGAATCCCTAGGCGGCTCCAGGAGAGATGTCGGGCTTGGTCCAACCATCTATTTCTAGGCCTTCCGCGGAGTCGCCTACCTGATGGCATGGCAACCATGGCGCGTCTTGGAAGCCGGTCTGGGGGCATACGCACTACCTGACCAAACCATCAAAGCATAGATCGTTCCGTTCGGAGAAATAGCTGCTGAACATTGAGCGCCTCGCGTACTGTGGTGTTGCGCTCTCGATCCCTACGAGTTATTCCAGCAACTCCGCGAAGGAACCTCATTTCGGCAGCTTGTATCCACGATCTTATTCTTTCGGTCACTAGCCAAATTTCATGACCACAGGTGAGAGTTGGAACATACACCGAGTTAAAAACAGATAGCTTAGCTTGAGCACTAAGTTCGGCCTTCCTTATAACAGACTGGCCAAGCTCTCTTAAAATTGATCCAGCCTGACCAATTCTACAGGATAACTCGGCATTGCTCCTCCCATCACTCGTGAATAAAACCCCGAGGTACCTAAACTTATCCACCTGCTTCAGTGGGACTCCACTAACATGCAGAGTGCAATGAATGGGTTTCTTGGAAACGACCATTACTTCCGATTTGTTCACGTTGATCTTCATTCCAGCATCAGCACAAACGGCTACAAACCCTTCGAGTGCGCGCTGAAGTTCGGTTTGAGCAGATGACTAATCCCTAGGTCTCCCACTTTGAAACATTCCGCGCCACGGCTGCGCTGCAACATCCAATCTAAACACACAATGAAGAGGAGAGGTGACAAAACGCACCCTTGGAGGAGTCAAACGCCAACAGTGAAAGGTATTGATTTAACACCGTTTATCCGAACACAGCTTCTACAGTTTGTATGCAAAGACTGAATCGCCCTTAACAGGAAACCATCAATCCCATACTCCTGCAGAACACTCCAGAGTTTGCCTCGAGGAACCCTATTATATGCCTTTTCCAAATCCACAAAACAAGTATAGACAGGTTTAGCATACTCCCAGGCCTTCTCAAGAACCATTCTGAGAGTGAAGAACTGGTCGGTTGCGCTTCTACCGGGACGAAAACCGCACTGCTCATCCCCCAAACTGTCTTCAACCACAGCTCTGGAACAAGTTTCTAGCACCTTAGCGAAGACTTTTCCAGGGAGACTTAAAAGGGATATACCCCTATAGTTGGCGCAATCTCTTTTGTCCCCTTTTTTAAAAAGAGGAACTATCACCCCCATTTGCCAATCACCAGGTGTTTCACCGCATTCCCAGGCCACTTTAATGACACGCGAGAGCCATTGCACTCCCTCTTTACCTAAAGCCTTGAGTATTTATGGCCGGATTTCATCCACACCGGCAGATTTGCCAATTTTTAGCGATTTGATCGCCAAAGTTACTTCCTCTACCTTAGGACTACTGTCCGCCCTACTCTCGACCATAGGGCTGTCATCTTCGGTGCCCTGTTCGGGATTGAGCAATTCTGAAAAGTGCCCGCTCCATCTGCGTAAGATGTCCTCCTCATTGGAAAGAAGTCTACCGTCTACGATATTCAACTTTTTTCCTCTGAGCCGGCGGACGGTCTGCCAGAACATCTTATTTGCAGATCTGTGGTCACGTTCCAATTTCTCGCCAAACTCCTTCCACGACAGTTCTTTCGCTGTTTTCACAGTTAATTTGCAAGTTGTTCGCGCCTCAGTGTATCGATTTCGAGAATCCTGTGAATCCACACATTAAAGGCTCTCTTTTTATCTCTGATGGCTTCTTGAACTCGGGCCGTTTTAAACCAAGCAGTTCTTTTCTCACCACCAGCCGCTTCACTCCACAAACATCTCCTGCAGAGGCAATAACCGCTGTTGACAACAGTTGCCAATCTTCCTCTACATTTGATGGAACAGTAGGACTTCGTTCAAACCTTTCAGATATTTGCCGCACAAATGTCTCCCGTATCTCATCGTCCTGTAACCTCTCTCATCGTATGCGTGTAACCATCCTTGGTTTACGCTTTGGTAGGGGAGGCACTCTCTCGCTAAGATACAATTTGCACAGCACTAAGTGATGATCAGTTGACAGTTCAGCCGCTCTCAATACGCGAACATCACAAACCATTCTCTTCAGACACGATGGTACCACAAAGAAATCGATCAGCGACTTCTGCTGAAGACTCTGACGGTACCACGTGTATTTGTGAATGTCTTTGTGTGGAAAGATAGTGTTCATGATGGATACGCCTTTTTCACAACAAAAATCCAACAACCTCTCTCCGTTCGCGTTTTGATCAGGATCACCGTTCCTCCCAATCACACTCCCCCATGTCATTGTAATGGTCCGTGTATAGTTGGTTGTGTGACAGGATCGCCACGTAACCTCAGTATCTGGAATTGGGGGAATTGGCGGTTTCCTACTTTTGCTCTATAATGCGCAGCACGCTAAAAAAAGGAAGCGATGTCGGCGCAATCGAGTCTAAACAAATGATATGCTAAGACTAAATTTCATTTACAAATTATCGACTATTTATACAATTATTCCACTTACAAATTATGCTTACTCTATCTTAATTCTAATAACAATTGAATGAATGAGTCAATTACTACACGAAAATACATGTGAAGAAAGAATCTGAATAGTGACAATAACATTCTGAGTAATGACACCGATGACACATTAATGTCGCTGCATGTCATTTGATGCTTGCAAAAGGTGATTGAAATTTATTGGATTACTTTTGAATGATTGCCCCGTTGTATTATTATGTCATCTAGACCAATGTGTTTGCTTGCAAAAATTAGTGAAGTTTAATTGTTTTGCATAGTTCTCTCATGTCATTATTACATCACATCATGTTCTTCGAAAGTTGGGTGTTAATAATACACCCTCCTAGCTAGATAGGCTCAGCACAGTTTCCGACTTTACGTTTTAATCACTCTACTTTAGTAGAAGGCTTCAGATCGAGACCCCAAGCCGTGATACATGGAATAATGGCGGACCACTGCTTGATCCAAAGGGAATCGTGTTGTATACCGACGGATCAAAAATGGATTTATGAGTTGGAAAAATTGACCCAATTACAAAGTTTCAAAACCACTTGGAAGAGTTCCATTATTTTCCAGTTTGAGCTTTCAATGTTGAGACTTGCGCTAGTATAAACTTGCACTCAAGCATCAAAGGTGCCACTATTCACATACTCACCGAGAACCAAGTGGCGCTTAAAGCAGTGATTTCCTACTTGATCAGTTCAAAATCAGTTCTCAGCTGCCTCGAGAGTTTACAAAACATGGGCCGTTGCAATAAAGTCAAATTGTGGTGGGTATTAGGTCATATAGGCGTTGACGGCAATGAAACAGCAGAACTGCCAGCCTGAAAAGGCTGAGTTGTTCCCTGGACCTGAACTCTTTTGCGGAATATCTGATCCTGCCTTTAAATATACCCTTAACACTTGGGAACGCAATATGTGCATTTCTCACTGGAATAACTCCCAAGGTTTCAGACAAGCTAAAAGAGCTGTCCAACCCTTCCAAGAAATGGCAGCGACTAAACGACTTGAGAAGGCTTGTGAGCTTGTTTACCGGTTACTGTCAAGTACTCTACCACCTCAACAAAATGAGAATCTCGAAGGACATCATCTGACGCTTCTGCATAGAAGAGGTAAAAACCGCAGAGCACATACTATGTGAGTGAGGAGCGCTGTGTATATTCTGGAGATCATACATCCAACTGACCTAAGAAACTCCTCCGCAGCCGTGATTATCGCTTTCATGAGAAGAGTAGAAGTACTGCTGTCATAGTAGGTGGCTTCTTGCCCAATAGATCTCCCTGGTTGCAGTGCCTACACGACATATGGACGCGGCCACCAACTTGCTAAAAAAAAGCTAAAAGCAATATAGACTACTTCCTTTTTTACATGACTTCAGATCCCCTTTCATTGTTATATTATTTTATGCTAAAGAGTTTGTCAGTTAGGAGTTAGTTACTGGCGAATTAAAATCTTTTTTTCTTGAGTTTTCTCTAAGTTTCTTTTCCATACTGCTGTACTAAATTACCATTGCTCGTATACAATGTTCTTTAAGGAACAAATTTTTGAAAGGAATGTAGAAAGACCACCTCACCACCTCAGCTCATTAAAAATAATTTATTTTCACTTTTGGCATGCTGTGAACACTGTAAAAGGACGTTTACCTACCTACACGAGTACTACCTAGCTGCTAATTTAAAAATTTTGAAATCGTTCCTTCTTTCGTGGAAAGTGCGAGAAAAACAATGAAATAGATTTGTCAGGACGAATTTAAATGAATCATTTTTTATTCTAGCGTATGGCTATTGCCCTTGCTTCCCTTAATTCATTTTATTAAAGAAAAGAAAGTTAATATAACAAAATTAGCACAAGAAAAAAAGACTGATGAACACTTCTGTTAATTTCCCAATCCGCTTCACAACTGACTCTGCTGGTACAACTACTGTACCACACCATTCATAGTTTTTAAAGTGCAGACTGTTTCGCTGTAATAGATTCATTTCTTAATGCTTCGCAAATGACTGAAAAATATATATATTTTTTTAATTGCAGATGGAAATTACTTTTATATAATAGGATCAATCTAAGAGGATTTTAACCAACTTAAAGCAAGGGAAGCTTCTTGACTGTAGTCTTAACCGAAATTAATAGCACATTCTTCTGCAAAGTCGGTTCCTAAGCTGTCGATGGGAACCATATCAACTTCAATTTGTTTCAATTCAAAGGAAATATACACACATGGAAAAAGTATTCCCACAGATAACATTTCAAATGCCTCAGCTCAGAAATAAATTAAAATTCCATTCAAATTTGCTTGCAATAATGTTCATTTATTTATTCTTTAGGAAACTATATAAAAAATGAACATTAGAATTTATCAATAAGCAAAAAAAATTCAATTTAGGAAAAGTTATTATGTAATATAGTAAATCAGTAATGAGCCATGCAACAGTGACGATGATAGTCAAGACTCCTGTCAACCCGATCAGAATGAAGTGCGGATAGCAATATCTGAAAGCCCCGGAAAGTTCACACTGACCAAATATTCACACTACGGCAGATCTGGGAAAAAACCCATGAATATAAAATCGATACGCATCACCTCTTCGTCGATTTCAAAGTTGCCTATGATAGCGTGTATAGAGACGAGTTATACAGGCCAATGTCTAGTCTTGGCATCCCTGCCAAACTCGTCCATTTGTGAAGAATGACAATGGAGAACTCTCGCTGCTCCATCAAAGTCGGTGAGAACATCACCGAACCGTTCGATCTCAGGAAATGTGACGCAGGTGACCCACTATCATGTGATCTCTTTAACATAGTATTTGAGAGAATTGTACGAAACTCACAAGCCAACACTGGAGGTACAATCTTTTACAAGTCTGTACAACTACTCGCTTACGCCAATGACAATGACATAGTCGGGAGAACTCAGCGGGCCGTCAGTGGGCATTTACGAGTATTGAGATCGAGGCAGGGAAGATGGGCTTAGCGCTCAATGATAGCAAAACAAAATATGACGTATATGCAGTCTACAAAGAGGACTCCCAACATTGGCGCCTTGGACAGAACGCCACAATAGACAGATATAATTTTGAGGTAGTAAAGGATTTTGTCTACCTAGGCTCTATGGTCAGCTCCGCAATTGACATCAGTAGGGAGATCACACGGAGAATTACTCTTGTCAATCGTTGTTTCTATGGGCTAAGACGGCAATTAAGTAACAAAGCCTTATCCCGTACTACTTAGGCAACTCTTTGTAAGACACTACTCATCCCAGTCCTGCTGTATGGCGCAGAGACATGGACTTGGTTCAAATGGAACGAGAATGCCCTTAGTTATTTTGAAAGAAAAGTTTTTCGAGCGATCTATGGTCCTGTCTGCATAGACGGTGAGTGGAGGAGAAGGTGCAATGCCGAACTGTACAGTCTGTACAAGGACATCGACTTAGCAAGAAGAGTTCAAATACAGCGACTAAGATGGCTGGGTCATTTAGAGCGGATGGAGCCCAACGTTCCCTCTAAGAAAGTCTTCGAATCCAACCCGGAAGGACAGCGCAGTAGAGGACGAACTCGCGGTAGGTGGTGCAAACAAGTGGAGGGGGATCTCAACCAACTTGGCATGCGAAACTGGAGGCAGTTGGCTCGTAACTATGCTGGCTGGAGATGTTTGTTGGTTGAGGCCCATGTCCACCCCGGACTGTAGCGCCACCCCAATTAGTTTTCATACAGAAAAACTGACTATTTGGTGTGGATTACGGGCCAACGGCATAATCGAACCTTATTATTTCAAAGACGGGCTTGGGCGGACGCTAACTGTCAATGGGGAGCGGTACCGGGCCGTGATAACCAAGTTTGTTTGAAGGAAATTAATCGCTTGGGTATTGGCAAAATATGGTTTCAATAAGACAGTGCAATGTGCCACACATTGAACGAAATACTGGAGATATTGAAGGCGAAGTTTCCGGGTTGCGTAATTTCATGAAGAGCCGACGTCAATTGGCCACCAAGTTCGGGTGATTTGACGCTCTTAAACTTTTTATTTGAGGTTTCGTTAAATCCCTGATCTATGCCAATAAGTCTGTAATAACTGCCGATCTAGAGGATAACGTTGTTCACATCATTGGCGAGATTGAGGCGACCAACTTATGTGCCTGAGTCAGCCAAAATTGGACCTCTCGGATGACCGCTGTAAAGCAAAGCCGTGGAGGCCATTTGAGCGATATTATCATATCAAATGCTATTTAACTTGAAATAAAAAGATCCGCTATACGTCCAATACAACTTGTTTTAGTTAAATTCAAAGATGACCCTTTACCTTAAGTATTTATTTAAAATTTACTTGGTAACAGAAGACAATGCCATCAATCCTTCTGAGAATTGCTTTAAGAACGCCTCAAAAGTTCGATCTGAAAAAAAGAAAGGATTTTGGGGAAATCAATGTTTTTGTTTACAGGCCATTTGGCATTGTGCCTGTCATGTGCCTTTTTACACTTTTCATTACTTTTTCTGAGAACTTGTCTGTATTTCTTTGCACACACATGAGTATTAGGGAATGTTTCTGCCATCCATCATTAGATGGGTAGTCCCTTTTTTCGTCCATTTGAGGATATTTTTTTAGGGAAAAAAGAAAGTTTCGATTTCATGTTGAATTAGCTGTTTCCGCCCCTTCACGTACCGGAAATTCTTACATGTACACACACGGAAGAAAGTATTGGCAGAGATACTATTTCTCGAAACAAATTCCTTCAACTCAGAAATAAATTCAATTTTTATTCAAATTTGCTTGCAATAATGTTCATTTATTAAATGTTTAACAAACTACCTTGAAAAAATTAGCATACGGATTTATAAATAAATAATAAAAAATAATTAACTAATGAGGCTCAGTTTTTCTAAGGAAAAAAGTAGCTTAATACAAGCAAGAACTGCCCCCATTGGCAGCTGACCTCCCCGTGGTGGGGGGCGGGCAACGTGACTGCGATGTGCAGAGGGTGCAGATGTGCAGGCCTGAAGGGTGTCAGTATGCGAGCGTCTGGTGGTCGGCCTGACCCGCTCGGCAGCCGACTGGGTCCAACCCGAAATGGCCACGAGCTACGAGGACAGCAGAATCCTCTTTAATATTGCCAAAAGCTCTCGCGAGACGGGCGATTGGGACACCTACAAACTGTCTCTCAGGAAATATAAAATCTCACTGAGGAAAGAGCAACGTCGCACCTGGAGACTTTTCTGCGACAGTATTGAAGAGTCCTCGGAAGCCTCTAGGTTGCGGAAAATCCTCTCAAAAAGCCCTTCAACACCTTGCTACCTCTTACATCCAGATGGTCACTGGACCACCTCTGCTAAGGAATCCATTGACATCGTACTGGATACTCACTTCCCTGGTAGCTCCCCTGTTGCTGTTTCATTATCGGGTATTACCCGTACTTGCTCTCTACCGTGCAGCAACTCCCTGGTTATAGTAACTACAGAAAAGATCCGCTGGGCCATGCGCAGCTTCAAGCCCTTCAAGTCCCCAGGACCTGACGGCATTATTCCTGCTGAATTTCAAAAATGTGAGGACATTGTGCTTCCATGGCTCAAGGTCATGTTATCGAGCTGTCTTAATCTGGTCTACATCCCCAAGACGTGGACCGAGGTTGAAGTTGTCTTCATTCCTAACGCAGGTAAGAGTTCGCATGTGGAACCAAAGGATCTCCGACCTATCCGTCTATCGTCCTTTCTACTGAAAACGCTGGAAAGGCTGATTGATATTCACCTCCGTCAGAGCATTAGCCCGTCCTTGCTCTCGCTGTTCCAACATGCGTACTGCAAAGGCAAATCCGTTGAAACAGCCTTACACTCGCTTGTGCGCATCATTGAAAAATCTCTGAGCATTAAAGAATATACCATGGTGGCTTTCCTTGACATTGAGGGAGCTTTTAACAATGTTAAACCAAAGCCAATCACAGACGCACTTACAAATATGAAAGTGGATACTTCGTTCGGAGTTTTGATCAATCAATTGCTAACTCGCAAGATTATCAACACACAGCTGGGTGGAGCATCGGCCGGAAGACTTGCCTGTTGCGGAACACCCCAAGGTGGTGTTTTGTCCCCCCTCCTGTGGAATATTATAGTGAATGAGCTACTAGTGGACTTGGATAGGTCAGGCTGTAGAGTGATTGCCTATGATGATGACATTGCGATTGCTGCGACTGGCAAGCACCCAGACACTCTCAAGGAAATCCTCCAATATGCTCTCTCTCGGCTCACTTGGTGGGCCTCCAATTGTGGATTGGGGGTTAACCCTCATAAAACAGAACTGGTTCTCTTCACAAGGAAATATAAAGTTCCCCACATAGACCCTCCTATGATTAATGGCACCAGTTTCACCTTCACTGTTTATGCAAAATACCTGGGTCTTATTCTGGACAGAAAACTGAACTGGAAAACCAATCTACTAGAAAGCGTAAGGAAAGCCAATGTAGCTCTCTATTCCTGTAAAAAGGCTATAGGTAGGAGCTGGGGTATGAAACATGAAATCACTCGCTGGCTTTACGTGTCTGTTGTCAGGCCCATACTACTCTATGGCGTGATCGTTTAGTGGCGTGCTCTTGACAGGGCTGTTCACCCCTCTCAGGTAGCTAAAGTGCAGCGATCCGCTTGCATGTGCATCAGTGGTGCACTAAGAACTACCCCCTCTGCGGCACTGAACATTATGTTCAACCTGTTACCCCTGGATATCCTCGGCAGACAGACTGCTGCCAGTGCGGCTATTCGTCTTAAAGCCTCCTCTCAGTGGTCTAGTTATCACATTGGTCACTTTTCGATTCTTGATCTTCTCAACTACACATGAAAACACGGACTACACCCCACCGAAACTAAGATTTGACCGACACTTCCGTACGAGTATCCCTGAACGAGATGGATGGTGATGGAAATTTGGTGCACTTCTACACAGATGGCTCTAAGACCGAAGGTGGGGTGGGCTGTGGTGTTTTCTCCGATAACCTCAACCTGAGCATCTCGTTCCGCCTCCCTGATCATTGCAGCGTTTTTGAGGCGGAAATCATGGCGATTAAGGAAGCCCTGTCTTGGCTGAAATGTAATGTATTATCTGCAGTGATATAAGCATTTTCACTGACAGTCAAGCGGCTATCAAGTCCCTGGAATCGTGCTCCTTTACTTTAAAGACCGTCTTAGATTGCCGTTTGTCTCTTACAGAGATGACAGAGCAGTTCAACATTCACCTATGCTGGGTGCCAGGTAACAGAGACATTCCAGGAAACTGTAGGGCGGATGAACTCGCTAGACAGGGTACTACTCTAAGGATTCTGCCAGATAGGCAAGCCCTTGGTATGCCCCTTACTACATGTAAGCATCTACTGAAGCTGAACGCTATTAGCAAGATCAACCTTAGGTGGGATAGTGGCTCTACGTGTCACATTTCGAGGCAGGTCTGGCCTAAGCTGGACCAGAAACGTAGTGCCGAGTTGGTTAAACTAAAGCGATTACAGATCAGCTGCGTTATCGGTGTCATCACCGGACACTGTCTAATCGGCCAACATGCCAAAAGACTTGGCCTCTTTTCCAATGACTTCTGCAGGAGCTGTAGGGACCAGGAGGAGGAGGAAACCATTCTTCACTTCCTATGCACATGTCCTGCTCTATCAGGCAAAAGAATACTCCATCTAGGCGCTCCCTTCCTTGACGACCTCAGCGATTTGGCGTCCTTAGACGTCATGAACATCCATCGCTTCATCAAAAGTTCCGGTTGGTTTTATTAGTCCCTGAGTGGTCTAATGATAGATCCTTGGCATCACAATGGACCTTTACTGGTCTAAGTGTGTCTCCATCGTGGTGCAGACAGCCAATCTAACCTAACCCTAACCTAACCTTCCTGTCAATGCTCTCGCGAACCATTACTGGGGTCAAATGGTGAGAGCGCTGTGCACCGATAGGGGCACAGATGGATTTTCTGAATTTCGACATCGGCATCGACTTAGGATAGGCACATGGAACGTCTCATCGCTCACATGGAAGGACTTTGAGCTTATTGGGGAGGCTGTTAAAAGTCAACTAGATACAGTTGGCGTCTCTTCCGCAAAGCAGAGAGGTTCTAAAACTGTGGACCTTTCGGATGGATGGAAGCTCTTTCTGTCAGGACTCGCATCCTCAATGTCTGCTCGAGCGGGAGTGGGGATACTCAAAAATCCCAGGTTGACAGACATAGTTTTGGAGTGGATACCATTAGGAGGGTTGAGTTGCGATCTTAAAGCTTAAGCTTGAAAGATCAAGTCTGGCATTGGTGAAGGTGTATGGACCCAACCTTCAGTCAGATTATGCAGCTTTTTTAAATGAAGTTAATGCTAACCTTGAAAAGATTGCGGATATTGATTCTTTAGTCCTGATGGGTGACTTCAGTGTTCATTACCGCAACCACAATCTCCAGACATTAATCTAATAAAACATACATATGTGGCATGTGACAGAAAAATGGATTAGGACACATTATATTACCAGCAAATCCCAATTAAAGGAGATACTCCCTGATGAATGAAGCAAATTTTAACCTGATGTCACCAAGAAGCTGACCTTGTCCATGCGAAATAGATTAAAAGAAGTCATTACATACAGAAAGGTGTTGGCATAATCTCTCTTGGATTTCCGTTGCTTCAAAATCGAGAAGTTTGCTTGTTCAAGTAGCCATTCAGCCAAAAATGCGCCTGGTCGCTGAAGATGATTTTTTGGCTTAACCCTTCTGTCAATGAGTAGGTCTGGCCAGACCTTTTCCATTTTCGAAACCATTTTTTCCTAATTGATTGTGTAGCTATCTTTACCAAATTTCCTGTCTTTGTCAGCGTACATATTTTTAATGCTTTAGTGTGGACAATAAATTGTAAATCTAAGTGGGTGAGAAAAAAAAGAAAGAAAGTTTTTCCGCAACAACCCCTAGAATCAATGGAATAGGTCTGGCCAGACCTTGCTACATATTGTATGGAGAAACGTATTTATTTAACATTTCATCCGAAAAAAAAACTCTTTTTACCTAAGTCCGTCAAGTAACTATTAGTTTGTTTAGTGCATTATATATAAACAAAATAATTTATTACGGTATTTTGCAAAAATATACAACTGCCTGGAGTTTTCCTCTAATTACTTATGCTTATGACGTATGGGTCACTTGAACATTCCGTATTTGATTGTAAATCGTTTATTGCCTACGACTTCCAGATAATTAGATCATTAGTGAGTTTTACAGTTAGTTATTTTTGTTCAGTTTGTGTGTATATATGAGAGTGAAGGCATCATTATTGTCAATCAGTAATCATTACTTGAGAGAATTAGAAGCAAATTAGGAACAACATACTTATACGAAAGTAAATTATTATGGCTGACCAAATAAACGCATTCAACTGGAGCCGCATGAGCGAAGAAGAAAGGGAGCAATACGTTAAAAGGCAAAGAAGTACGAGAGACTGGCTCTGAAGTAGAAGATTTTAGTGGCGATGACGATGAGGACTATGTTCCCGATGGAGATAATTCTTATGCGGAGACAGACTTGGTAGTAGGGGGAATATCGGATATAGAAGAACCTGATGATGACGAGATGCTGGAAGAGTTACAAGGAAAAAACGATCGAGTTTGCCAAGCGCAAGAAGGACAATTCTGCGAGGAATACTATTTAGCCCGTGATGGAAAAAAATGGTACCAACAACACCCAGCAACAGGTCGTCTAAGAGCACACAATGCCATTCGAGAAGTCGGTGGCTGCGCAAGACGAGGAATGCCTCGTAGTCATCTTGGTATCTTCAAGACAATGATATCAGAAGATATGGTGGTTATCATCATGCGAGAAACTAATAGAAGGGCTCAATAGGAAGTTATGAAATACAACGAAAATAACCCGACAAAGCAAATAGTTTGTCTTTGTCTAGCCGCTGGTGTAAATCACGCCAACATGCTGCATATAGAAGAATTGTGGAAAACCAACATGAATCCCGTATTCAGAGCAACGATGTCGCTAAACCAATTTTGGGCTATAAATCGGTTTATAAGATTTGACGATCAAAGGACTCGTGTCGAACGGCAAAGGGCAGATAAAGCAGCTGCCATTCGGGACATGTGGACAATGCTAAATCATCATTTGGAAACTGCGTATACGCCGACAGAAGTTATAACCATTGACGAACAACTATTCCCATACAGACGAAACACACGATTTACACAATACATACCATCGAAGCCTGCGAATACGGTATAAAAGTATTGTGGGCATGTGATTCCAGCAACGGATAAATGTAAATTTGGGCGAGAAGGTGATGATTGAATTAACAACCAAGTACCAATCCAGCGGGAGAGCTATTGTTGCTGACAACTTTTTTCAAGTTTTGAAGGTGCGGAAAAACTTCGAGAGTCTGGACTGGCCTTTGCTGGAACTATTTGACGGATAAGAAGTGCATTCCTAAAGAAATGCTTCCGGATCGTAGTCGCTTAACGCAATCCACTATCTTTGGATTTACGGAAAATGTCGCAGCAGTGTATTGCGTGGCGAAAAAATCTAAAGCTGCCATTTTACTGTCAACAGTTCACCATGCCACCGAATTTGCTGGAGCCGCAAGAAAGCCACAAGCAATTCTGTTTTACAACAAACATAAAGTTGACGTCGACGTCATGGATCAAATGTTGGGAGAATATACATGTAAACGACAGACGAAGCGATGGCCATTGGCTTTTTTCTACAACATGTTGGATGTCGCAGTATTGGCATCTTTCATAATTTACAAAAAAGTAAATGATATGAGTGCAACGAATAAAACCAATGCACGTCGACAATTTTTGCATTCTTTGATTGAGCAGTTAGTGACCCCTCAGATCGAAGCAAGAATGAACGATCCAAGGATAATAGGAGTGTTTTCCGTTCGAAATGGCATCGAATTTTTCTTCAGAGCACCATTGTAAAATAGGATTCCACAGCCTAGCAGTAGCCAGACATCAACGGGCCAGAAAAAGTCGTGTAGAATTTGCAGAATAAACAATAAAATACAAAGGAAAACTAGATTTGCATGCACTGCCTGCGAAGAGCCTGTCTGTTTACAACACAGTATTCAGTTACATAAATGCCATAAATGTGTAAATCAAGAAAATACTTTTATTTTTTTCTTATTTTTTTCAACTAATTCTGCCAAAAAGAGATTGCTCTCATGAGTGGCTGTACATTGTTATAAATATTACAGATTCAAAAGTAACAAGATTAACAAGATTATAAATTAACATTGAAGAATAGAAAATAAACGGAATTCAAAGACGAAATAAGAAATAATAAGATATTGGCGAAAGAGAAAACAATCATCAGCACTTTACAAAAAACAGCGAAAGAAAACAAGTTCAACAGATTAACATTTGTACACTAAACGTTAGAAAAAAAATATATCAAAAATTAGAAACAGTACTTAAGTGACAATTTTTTTTTAAATAGACTTGGAATTGTTTCGGTTTATTGATTTAAACAGTAAAGATGAAGTTCCATACTTGCAGGTTTTCGGTTGGCCCTGGTGAATATGATTTCGGCTGCGAGTGTTATATTACTTCGTAATATTAATCTTATGTAAAAAAAAACTTTAAATTAAAAATTAAAATAATAACATGTCAAAAATAACAAAAAAACTTCAATTATTTCATTGAGTTCCATCAATTTTCATACAAAATGTATGAAGATCCAGCCTGCCCTATTTCATTGATGGGAAGGTTTTAAAACATCTATTGACAGAAGGGTTAAATTGGGATTGATTTCCAACTGCTCCAGAGCCCAATCAGCACCAATGCTCATTGCATAGAATGGTCAGTAGGCTTCAGTTCTTGAAAAATTAGAATTTTGTAGGGGTACAGGCCCAAGTCTTTACGCAAAATTCGCCAAGGTGAAGCTTAAGAAAGGTTAAGTTCTTGAGAACGACGCGAAATTCGCGCGCACTCTATGCCACCACGGCAATATATTCGTTGATGTACTGGGATTAGCATCTGAAGCAGTTTCTTCGAATTTCTTCATAATTCACCGAATGGTGAGCTCGGAAGGACGCTCATCACGACCGTAAATCGTGCGTTGAGCGCGGAACGTTCCGCGAACAGAAATCGAATTCTGATTTTTACGATTTTGATGTGTTGTGGAATCGTCTAGCGCTCCAAGGTGAAATAGTGACAATGACAGAACTCAATGACAGCAGAATGACAGCAAAATATTCAAATATAGCCACAGTCAGCTGTGAAAGTTCTATCATAGCTACTGAATTACCCTCTATCAGTGGATCAGTATGTATAGATTTCGCCTAAACAGATAATAATCAATTGTATCTCTTTGTATTCTGCCAACCATGTTGATGCAGTTACATACATATCTATGTATATTCATCAGTAGCCCGACAACAGACAGTAAGGGCTATTGTCGTGTTTATACTTATGTAAGTACGAACGAAAGCATCCATGGCCCGTTAGGAACTGCGTTAAGTAGAACTCAAGTTCTCCATGTTGCCTGTCGAACCATGGCTGGATTTGGTGTATGAGCCTATGGGTCCACCTGCCTTTCTCAGAAGCATTCGTTCTTGCCATTCTCTTAGGCTTTCTGCTCTATAGAGCCGGTTTTCGCTGGCCTCGTTTCTTTCTCTTCTTGCGCAGAACTGACGTTGCTGTTCTACTGCCAGGATATCTATTGGGAGCATTCTCGCTACCAAGCAGGCTGCATCGCTAGAAGTAGTGCGAAATGCGCAGCTAGCTCTCAATGCACATATTCGATACACAGATGTGATATGTGATCTGTATGTTTTAATTGCCATGACCCCGGCCCAAAATGGTGCGGCGTATATGATTATAGGCGTAACCACTCTAGTCAGCAGTAACCTATGGCTATGTCTTGGTCCTCCTATGTTGGGCATGATACGCGCGAGTGCAGCACTTGCTATTGCACCTTTTCAGCTTACATACTTAAGGTGATCTCTAAATGAAAGTATCGTATCTATCATGATACCTAGGTATTTTATATGCGGTTTAGATGTGATTTCATGGCCGCCGACTATAATGGTGAGAGTTTCTACCTTCTTCTTTCTACTTATCAGGACTGCTTCAGTTTTATGCTCCGCCAGTGTTAGACCAACTGAGGTGAGCCATTTTCGCATCATCCTTATTGTCCCATTGCTTATCTGTTCCACCTCATTCAACAGTTTAGCAGTGACAATAATGGCGATATCATCAGCAAATCCCACTATTTTTGTTTCTTCGGGTATAGGAAGTCGCAGTATACCGTCATACATAATATTCCAGAGCAGAGGGCCAAGGACTGAGCCCTGTGGTACTCCGCTTGTGATTTTATATTCTTTGGGGCCGCGGTCGGTATTGTATACCAAGATTCTGCACCTGAAGTAGTCAACAATAACGTCTATGAGGTATTGTGGTACTCTCATCCTTCTGAGTGCTTGTAAGATGTGACTCCAATTTGCCGTATTGAAGACGTTTTTTAAGTCGAGAGTTATAACCAAGCAGTACTTTTTGGAACCGCCTCTCCATCTTCTTCCCTATATAGCCTCTTGTGCCGTTTTAACTACCACATTGATTGCATCTGTTGTTGAGCGCGCTTTTCGAAAACCGTATTGGTGTTCTGAAAGACCTCCAGATTCTTGAATTGCTGCCTCTACCCTGTTACAGATAATTCGCTCCAATATTTTGCCAGCCGTATCTAACATACAGAACGGGTGGTATGATGATGGTTCATTTGGTGGTTTCTTACCTTTGGGAAGAAGTACTAGGTTTTGCCGTTTCCACTGATCCGGGAAGACTCCTTCCTTCAGGCACGAGATGTAAATGTTAATAAACATTTCTGGGCTTACTTTGATAGCTGTATTGAGTGCTATATTTGGGATACCATCTGGTCCAGGTGCTTTTTTATTTCCGATTTTATTGCAAATCTTGATTATTTCCTCTATGGTTACCTCTCGGATTGTTGGTGCCTCTACTATTGGATCATCCGAGAATGCGTTCTCTTGTTGATGAGGAAATAGTCCGGGCACGATGTTGTGTAAGAACTCTGGGCAGGTGGAAATCTGTGGCTGGCACCTTTTCAATTTTTTCATGACGATTTGGTAGGCTTTGCCCCAATGATTTTCGTCAGCTTCATCACACAGCTCGGTGAAACACTTACGTTTGCTCTTTAGTATGGCTGTTTTTAGTTCCTTTCGAGCCACCCTGTAGTCTTCTTGCAGTTCACTGGAGACGGCCCTCGCTCTAGCGACAACAGATTATAGGATTGTATATACCATATGTACATATGTGTGCAGATAAATAAATAATTCAAAGAGGCAAAGTGCTGCTGCAGGAAGTAGGGCATATCTCTTCGCAGTAATTCGCATTTTATATTTTTCCCACAAATGAAAAGAACCTGTGGCTTTATACGGTACCTGGAAGTAGAGATTTTATGGCAGTTGTACTTTCTGATGTTCATCAGAAGTTTCGCAAGAGCTGAAACCGTGAAATATTGTTTGGCTTTTTTTTTTTAAATATTCCTTTTGGGTATTTAACCTCGAATGTTGCGCTCAGTCGACCGATACGTTAACCAATGAGCCACGGCGCCCATTAGAATGGATTACGAAAAATAAGTCAGCATTTTATTCTTCTAATTAAAAAGTTTTCAAACTAATTTGTTATGGTTTTGCGTAGCCAGAAAATACCCCCGCGTGCTATCCATAAACCACAGCGACGCAATATACGTACAACGTACTATGTATAGTTGTTTGTGTATTCTTCAATTTTTAACTGCGAATCAGTTTTTACGCTCGTGCAAGTAAACAAAGTCGAATTTCGTGCAAAAGGAACCATGGTAATAGAACCAATAGATAACTATGTTGCTAGGAACTTGAATTAAACATAGGAGTATGAAGCTTGTTTTTACTTTCATTCCACCTTCCATTCTGATGTTAAAAACAAACACTTGGGGTAAATTGTTCGAATTCTTGCAGGCATTCGAGTGCTCCATTTTCGCACTAATAACCTACATATGTACATGTCTACATACAGGGTGCCCGGTGGCAGATTTATGTTTTTGAATGTGAATATCTCAGAAAGTTCAAAACTGTGCGGGGAGAGGTTGACGTCATTTGAGTCACCTGGCGCAGTGTTCGGAAGAGTATCATGCGTTCGCCATCGAGGCGTTTTTTAAAAGTGGAGACTCTTGCGTAATTGCGCGCTGAAAAGTTAGTTCACCTAACAATATTCGGCGATTGAGCAATGGGCCAAGTGTAAATTTAATGCGGTTGTGGGTGCAAAGGTTCCGCGAAACGTCTTCAGCTCTGAAAACCTCTCGACCCGGGCCCATCAGAACATCAAGGACCACTGAAAACCTTTAGGAGGTGGAACGAAGTTTGTTCTTCAAGTGGTACCGCAGAGTGTTGTGCCCCGTGATGATGCTCACGAGGGTGGAAAGGGATTTCGTATCTTTTCGGGTGATTCTCTTGGTCCTTGCTTTGTCGAAGGATGGCCATAGCTTCCTGGTGATGGCTCAAGTTTCCTTAGAGTTCCATCTTGTGTTCGCCTCTTTAATGGCTTTATTCCCTGCAACGAGCTTGAGTGTGCAAGGCGGGATACACACAGGTGAATAGAGGCGGGATACAGGGGTGAACTTGTTCTAGTAGGGCTGCTGAGCCAATTCTCGTCAGCTCGTCGGCTTTATCATTGCCTGGGATACCCTCGTGCCCACGGAAATAACAGAGCGATACCTTGTGCTATGTTCCAAGAACCCTGACCTCTTCTCGACAACACTTCACAAGCTTCGATTTAATTTCTATGGCAGTAATCGATTTTATAGCTGCCTGACTTTCTGACTGTAAAGATGGTGATACCTTCTGGCGGTATTGCCCTTACCGCAGACTCACGGGCGGTTATTGCCACTGCTAAGACCTCTGCTTGGAAAACGCTGCTGTGGTCTGGAAGTCGTATGGATTTCGATATACCTAGGTGGTCGGAAAAGATGCCTGATCCTACACCAGTGCTCATTTCTGAACCATCTGTGTAGATGGCTATAGACTTAGCATTAGGTATATGACCGCTTTTCCACTCTTCCCTGGGGAGGCGGTAGAGAAAGGCCTTACAAAGTCTAAATATGGCGGCATGTAATCCGCTATGGACACGATGCCAAAGTAATCAAGTAGGATCATCGAGTGACCTGTTCTATTTGGTTTGACTGAATAATTCTCATAGCATTAATGACTGCTGATGTGCGTATAAAGATGTCTAGCGGTAGCAAGTTGAGAATAGCCTCGAGTCCTGCAGTTGGGGTTGTCCTCATTGCACTGGTGATGCCAATGTACGCTAGGCGGCTTTGAACTTTGGTGATTGCCTTTACGTTGGTATGTGTGGGACTGAAATGGAAGGCATTTGGATGATATCATTTCCAAAAAATATAGAATCCTCATTTTTCCTCTTTATGTTAAACTAAGTAATAAAGCAATATGTCAATAGTCTTTTGTTTTATTCATATTTAACAACATAAATCTGCCACCGGACACCCTGTATGTACAGATGTAGGGTTTTTTTTTGTTTTGTCGAATCACATCAGAAAAATTAAGAAGCCTTCTCAGGACAATCGCACTTTTGAAAGGTGGTACTTACAGCAAAAAAATAATTTGAACGCTTTGGTCTGATATGTATTCTGACCAGTTACGTCTCTAGCTCTTTCCCAATTTTCAAAAGTTTAGAGCTGCAAGCTCTATTTTGTAAAGCAAGTATTTATTTTGTAAATAAAGCTGAATACCTGATTCCAAAGCTGCTGCATTCCTTGACCAAAATCTGCAATCTTTGCAATACAAAGGCTCCGAAGTCTATGTCAAGATGGCTCCAATTTAACACACAAAATGTGTTAAAGAGTAAAATGAAGTACACACACGTGCATGCATATGTATTTCTTGAGCTCTTTCTGGTGAAATCAAAGATTTTTTGCATCCTGCATCATTAACACCAACTTTTTTTACTCGTATGAATAATGTAGATTTCACCCCATGGCCTATAGGCTTCGTTATTGCTTGTTATCAACCAAACATGCTCCAACAATTTTTCTTTCGAAACAGCAAAGGGTGGATCAAAATGTCTATTTAAAGATTTGTAAAAGGGCTATTTCCAGATACTCAAACCGTAATATGATTTTTAGAGGTTCCACACAAAAGTATGTAGGAGTATACTACGAAAATCCTACTGCTCTATCATCACCTTCTGGCTTCTAAACTATACACGCTACATGCATAACATTAACATAGAACATGTAAAATATTTATTTATTTATTTTTTTTTTTTTTCATGGGTAGGTGAAAATCTTCATGAGACACTATGAGACCGTGTACTCATATTAGTGTCAGATTTCTACTGACTAGAAACACCCTTCCCTTCGTTTTGTTTACTACAACTAAGTCAGACCTTATCAAGTAGTTTAAGATTTAGAAGAGAATATTCGCGTGAGGCAGGTAGATTTTCAATAAAAGCACCTGCTGAAACCGTCATGACATGCGGCTTTTTGTCTTATTGCGCTAATTCGAACGGTTTCGTTCTTTGAAGTCGGCGCGTAAGATTTGTCACATCCAAAGTTTGGAGTATGGCACAGTTACAATGGGCATGAAGACGAATACGAAGCTTGCGAGCAAAGTTTTTTTTTTCGTCCTCCACGGTAGCTATCCCTAAGTCTCTGTGGATATCATTGTTTCTGATATACCAGGGAGCGTTCACGATTATTCTTATAATTTTATTTTGGAATGATTGTATGAGATTCCTATTGCTTGGTTTGGTACAACCCCAGAGTTGTATACCGTACGTCCACACGGGCTTAAGCACTTGCTTATACAGAAGCAGTTTGTTATATACGCTTAGTTTGGAATGTCTTCCAATTAGCCAATACATTTCTCTAAGTCGATTTTCGACTTCGTCACGTTTCTTTTTAACGTGAGGTTTCCATTTAAGTTTCGCGTCTAGTGCCCTTCCCAGATATTTAGCTTCGTTTGCATGCGGTATTTGTACCGAGTTAATGAAAACGGGAAGGTTGATTATTTTCTTGTAAGTGAAGTTAGCATGCGTCGGTTTGGTCTCGTTAAGAACAATGCGCCAAGTTTTTGTCCACTCACAGATTTTATCCAAGGCTCGTTGGAGTTTTATGGTTGATATGACTCGATTGAACTTTCCGTTGCCAGAATAGCCGTATCGTCCGCGAACGTAGCTACAATAGTGCCTTCAGTTTGTGTTATGTCCCGAGTGTACAGCAAGAATAAGATAGGCCCAAGGACACTTCCTTGCGGAACTCCGGCGGCGATTTCTTTAAAATCAGAATATTCAGTTCCGTGCTTGACACGAAAAAGTCAGTTTTTAAGGTATGATTCTAAGATCTTATGAAGTTGCTCCGGAAGGATTCGTCTTAGCTTGAGATACGTCAAGAAAAGCGCTAGAACAAATCTTTTTCTCCTCAAGGGCTTTTTCAATTTCGTCGGTTATTCTATAAACCTGCTCAATTGTGGAATGCTTGATTCTGAACCCGAATTGGTGGTCAGGTATTAGGCGTCTCTCTTCAATGACCGGAAGAATCCGTTTCAGTAGGAGTTTTTCAAATACCTTCGATATTATTGGTAGTAACGATATCGGTCTGTACGATTTTTTGTCATTTGGAGATTTCCCCGGTTTCGGAACCATTATGACTTCTGCGACTTTCCATTGATTTGGAACGTATAATAATCTAATAGAAGCATTTATTAAATAAAGCAATTTTAATAGTGCCTTTTTCCGTAATTCCTTGAGGATTTGTCCGGTTATTAAATCATAGCCAGGAGCTTTATTATTTTTCAGATTTTTTATTGCCTGGCAAAGTTCTATAAATGACACACTTTTTATTCTAAGGTTGTCAGATGTCGTAGCCGTACCGGTAAAATCGTCTACCAATGTTTCTCCATCAAATGGCTTAAAAGTCTCTTCTAAGTGCTCGGCAAATAGATCCGCTTTTTCTTTGCCACCTTTTGCCCATTCGTCGTTGTTTTTTCTTATCGGTGGCGAATGTATTTGGGTTGTTTTAATTCTTTTGACAGCTTTCCAGAGCGAGTAATTAGTGTTTTTTTCGGCGGTTTAACTTTCAAGATAAGCTGAAGTCCTCTCGGTTTTTTAGGTCTTGGATCGCTTTTTTAAGCTTATTGCATAGAAAATTCGAGTGGGTTTTATGCTGGGGAGCTCGAGTTTGTTGCCATATTTTGCGTGCTCTCCTCTTTTCTCGAATAAGTTCTTTTATTTCCGGCGGATAATTAGCTTCATTGCATGGGACTTCTTTCCTCCTTAAAGGTGTATTTTTCCACGCGGCATTTTGTATTGATTCAATAAATTTGCCGAGTTCATCTTCTATTTCGAAGGGTGTTTTGAGCGATACATTCAAGACAATATTTTCTTCGCAATCAGTTCTAAAGTCGCGCCAGTTAGTTTTTTTGTTAGTTAATCTAGGCACACCTTCTACTGTCATTAGTCGGCCACTTATTGTCAAGATTACCGGCGAGTGATCTGAGGAGAGATCAAAGCTTTCCTATACTTTCGCAAAATTTGAAGATACTCCTTTTGCTACGAAGAAGTCTATTAGGTCCGGTGTTTTTGCTGTATCAGAGAGCCAATACGTCGGTTTCCCCGTCGAAAAGAAATCAACCCCGAATTGCATACCGGCTTCGTACAGAAGTCCGCCTTTCCGTGAATTGGATCTGGAACCCCAAAAGGTGTGTTTTGCGTTGAAATCGCCACCTATAATGAAATTCGGTCCAAGTGAGTCAAGGAGACGTACAAAGTCGTTACTTCTAAACGTGCATCGCGGATGACAATAAATGGACGCGATGTTGAAATACGAGTGCCTATTCTTAACTCGAACTGAGCTTGTTTGCATTGTATCGATTTCAATCGTCGTATTCATGGAGTGCTCAATGCAGTCTTTAATGAATAAGGAGGATCCGCCTCTAGCTCTTCCGGAAGGGTGGTATGCGTGATAAGCACGATACCCTCTTATTTTTACTCCGGATTCCTTTGTCAAATGAGTTTCAGAGATCAAGCAAATGTCAATGTTGTCATTCCGTAAGAATACTTCTAATTCGGCGTTTTTTTGTAGAAGCCCGTTTGCGTTCTATGTTAAAATTTTTAGTAACTGATTCATATTCATATGGGAGTTCTTTTTTGGCGAGGTTTTAACTCAAGCTTGCTCAATTTATCAAATATGACTTTGTTTACCTTCGTTTGCTCCTCAAGTTTCGCAAGAATTATAGAGAAGACTTGGGAGACTGGGTCTACAGTAACACCGCTTTGCTTGTTTTCTAGCGACGCAGCTTGAGCATATGTTAGCGTCTCTGGAGATTGTGGCTTTTCCTTTGATTTTGCCGAAGGAACTTTACTTTGCTCGACTCTCGTCTTAACTTTGACGTGTTTATTGACGGTCGTTACCCTTTGCTTAGCAATTTCACGACTATTTTTAACCAGCTCTGCATTCTGGCGTTGAACATTTTTAAATGTGTCTCGCCTGTATGTAAAATATGCGCTATATTACAACTGTTATTTTACAGAACACTGAAGCACAATTAATTCTTTTTGGAGGTTCAGTGGAAGGAAAAATCAGTGAGGGACTTTACTTACTTACTTAGGTGGCGCTACAGTGAACCTGGGCCTCAACCAACAAGCCTCTCTATTTAGCTCGGTCTTTAGCTAATTGCCTCCAGTTGCGCACTCCAAGTTGATCGAGATCCCCTTAAACTTATCCGTGCCACCTATGGCGAGGATTTTCTTTACTGCGTCGTCCTTTCGGATTAGATTCGAAGACTCTGCGGGCCGGAACGTTGATGTCCATTCGCTCTACTTACTCTAGCCATCTCAGACGTCCAATACTTAATTTTTTGACTAGATCGATGTCGCTATACAGTTCGTATAGTTCGTGATTAAATCTTCTCCTCCAAAACCCGTCAAAGCAAACGGGACCGAACATCTTAGGAAGAACTTTTCTCTCGAAGCGACCAATGATGTCTTCATCCTCTTTTAATAAAGTCCATGTTTCAGCGCCGTAAAGCAAGACTGGGATGATCAGGGTATTATACAGAGTCTCCTTAGTTGTTCGAGATAGAGTTTTACTGTTGAATTGCCTTATAAGCCCAAAAAACAGCGATGGACGAAAATGTTGACTATCATCGTTCTCACTGTGATTCTTCTTTGTTGCTCAGTTTGGGATATCCGTATTCATACCTTGGCTACAACAAGGTAATGATGCGAGTCTATGTTAGCCGCTCGGAAGGTCCGGACATCCAGAATACTGGAGATATGCCTTGCGTCGATCGCAATATGATCAATTTGGTTGATCGTTACATGAACATTGGACGGCCATGTCTGCTTATTAATATTGAGATGAGGAAACCATGTGCTTGCTATGGCGACATTTCGTTCCACAGCGAAATCAATTAGCCTTAGTTCGTTATCAGACGTGGTGTCGTGTAGGCTATGCTTACTGACTGCCCTACCAAAGACGTCCTCCTTTCCTATTTTGGCATTAAAATCGCCCAATATGAAGTTAATGTCGCATTTAGGACATTGCTCGTATGTTTTGTCGAGGAGCTCGTAGAAACAATCTGTGGTGGTAGGGTATTTTCGTTGGAGGGGGCATGAACACATATTATGTTTGTGTTAGCGAATTTAGCCTTGATCCGGATAGTCATAATACGCTCGCTAACGTGTAAGAAGCTTAAGACTTCTTGCCTAAGTCTGCCGCGTATAACAAATCGGCATCCGAATAAGCGTTGCCTATTGCCTCTGTAGCAATCACCGTAGTAGATGTCACAGTTTTTCATCCTCTTTTTGCCCGGCACATCCCATCGAACTTCCTGGACGGCGGTAATATCTGCTTTATAGCGGTCTAGGCCCTCTTCGAGTTTTTCGGCTGCACGTGGTCTATAAAGGGACAGAACATTCCACGTACAGATCCGAAGGTCGTTGTCCTTATTTCGTTTGCTGGGGTCGTCATCATTTGAGTCATCCTTATCCGAGGCTTTTGGTTGTTTCGGAACCATTAATTTTTTTACGTGGTAGGGAAGTTACCCCGACGGCACAACTCTCAACCTGGAGGGCCAGTTCCTTTAGTTATACCCCTAGGACGAGGGGCCGGTTACACCGGTGCCAGCAGTCCACTACGGGAGTCTGAGCGCTGCCGTTGGACCTTCAAGGGCTCCTCCGCCACGATCTCTATTCCAAGGTCATGACCAATATTGGAAATTCCTTACCGACCTGTGATCCGAATACGTCGAAGCAGTTCGCGCAAGGTATTCACTAAGTTCAACCTAACTGGAACTATAGACGCCACCGTTGACTCCGTCTAGGGAATTCGTCCGCTTGCGCCCGGAACAGGAAGAAGTGCTCTAGTGAGAAAGCACTCGTCCCCCTGATTAGGCTGATCGCTATAAAAACTGTATTTTCGAGTACATCTGTTGTCAGAACCTATTTTTAGTACTAATTTATTGTTTGAAATCCGTCATATGATTTACTGTCTTATATAAGTTAAAGAGTACAGAAAGCTTTAGTAGATTTAAAACCAGGTGCGCCTTAATAAAAAAAAACTGTTTTGAATATGTTTTGCTGTTATATTTGCAAGAGACCCAATTCAGAATCACATTCAATGTCCTGTCCCTCTGCTAGATTTATATTCACCGTCGCGAAATCTGCATGTTCAATTTCATTTCCGAAAAGACTTCTATGAATTCACCAATTACTCCCAAAATTGAAATGCTTGTAGCATCACTGATGCCAATTAAATATCAATATCTACTGGTTTATTTCTAGACTGCACCAGATACTGTTTCATAAGTAGCATTGTTTCTGTATTGAACCACCTAGATTATGTTCGATTCCTTTTGTTAATATACATATACATACGTATGTTTGCATAAATTATTTTAAAATAAAATAGAATGAAAGAGGAGTAATTTATTATTGAATTTTTTCCGTTCCATCCGTCAATAAAATTTCGTTATGCCATACTCATAGTGGCCCCAACTTGAAACTTTTATTAAAGAGAAGATAATAAAAAAATGATATGTTAAAAATAATTGGAGCAAAAATAAATACAATTTTTTTTCAGTAGGAAAATGTTGAAAGTTATAATAAATCGTTATGATATATTGCACTAGGGGTGGTTTTTTGAAACCTTGTTAGTTAGTAATGTAAAATTTTACATGTAAAGCAAATAAAACAACCAGCTGGCTTCTATTAAGTTTTCTCCCCAGATACCAAGAAACTGGGCACGAGTAGTTACGGCAAGAGCTTCCAGATGGCGTTCAAAATCATAATTTAGTAGCGGGTCGACGGCGCTCCAAGCGCTGCCTCGCTAAAAGTACATTTAATGCCAGTGCACAAATTTGCAAAGTTTAAAATTGAATATATTTCAAAAAAATACGAAAACAATTTTTTTTTAATTTTTACAACACGAAATCAGGAAGTTGATGGACGTCTTCTTGTCGGTTACTTGGAGGCGGAATCTTTCGTTGCTATGTGAGACCTCTATTTCGCTCAACGACAGGCCTAGTTTTCCGACGCCTTCTATTTTCGACACCCTTGCCGCCACTTCTTGGCCTCGTCACCGAATTTGCTGTGGTAATAGCAGATGTCTAGTTCGACTTATCGACCTGTGGCGGCGTGACGAAGATCGACTTGTCGTTGGCTCTTTGCCTTTAATAGCGTTGACGTCCTTCCACAGAGCATCGGTGAACTTAACCAGCTTGTCCAGAGTAATTGTCTCCTGCTGCGACAGAGCCTGGGCCACTTGTGCTGGAGCTGTGCACGCGATGGCACACAAGTGTGCATTGGACATGTCGAAGATCTTGTCCCCAACTTCCGCCAGTTTGTCCAGGTCCTCTTATCCAGTGGCTATCAGCACGATGCGCACACTCTCGGGCAACCGGTCGAAGAATAGCGTGCGCATGATGGCAGATATGCGCTGGGATGGCAGTGGGGTTTTTGCTTTTGGTGTCTTCTCCCCTTAGCATGCGACGTAATTGCGACTCTGGGGTTGGCGCAAAGTTGTGGACGAGTCGCTCCTTAAGCGCCGTAAACTTTTTTGTTGAAGGTGAGTTGGTTACGATGTCTTCGACTGCCCGTAGAGCCTCACCCTCCAGGCTAACCAAAAAATATGCGGACCGGTCGGCATCGCTAAGAACCCCGTTCAGCTGAAAGACTATTTCAGCCTGAGCCAACGACAGCTGCTAGTAAAGCGCGCTCATTTTTGGTAGCTGGAGCCGTTGGGTGAAAGGTCTTGGGGCGTCAAGGGCAGCCGTCCAGGCATGAGGGACTAAGCCAACGGTCGCGGCTGCTTCGGATTGACCGTACGTCGGGAAGTCAATAGTTGCTGTCATCTTTGGCTGACTGTGCTTCGGCAGGAACTGATTGTACATCAGAATGTCAGCAGCTGCCGTCGTCATTGGCTGACTATGGAAGCCTCAAGCACTGCTGCATCGCTTGCTGGTGATGGGGTCGATTCGCGACGGTTAAGTTCGGCCTTGAGCGTTCGAATCGCCTCATTTGCCGGCGAAAGCTCTTCACAGAGATGCTTGATAACTTCCTAAATCACTGCATGCATCGGGTTGGACATAGTGTAGTGCCATTAACCCTTCTAATCACAACACCACGATGAAGTGCCATTAACCTTTCCCTTCATTCATTCACCCAGTAACAAAATACACATTTCGCAAAACACATTTTAATAAACCCAACACCTAACACACAACAAAGTCAAGGCCTTATAGAAATTATGCTTAGCATTATTGTTATGCTCTTTTTTGTGTTTTCATTCATTAAAATTATTATTGCTGATCGCTGCATTTATTGCATGTAGTTTGATGACTGATATAATTTTGATTTCGTTTACCTTGTATCGTAATAGGTCGGGAATACTTGGATCTTTTTTTTTTTTTTTTTTGTCGGGATAGGAAACACTCGACTGGAGCACTCAGACACAACTGGTCCATTGTACTGCCAGAGAGCAAACCCTGATTTACCCATTTTACTGGAATTTCCTTGACTTTCGAAGAAAGCCAAGCAAGCACTTCAGTGATGAGGAGCTTACAGTACCAGCACTCACCACATCCGCACCGAAGATCTGCCACCTGATACGAGCAAAGGCCGGACACTCACAGAGATAATGTTCCGCGGTGTCGTCCCTCTCTCCACAAGCGTCGCAGATTGTAGTGTCACTTAAGCCTAACACGTTAAGGTGCTTGGCAAAAGCGAAGTGGCCTGTCAAGACGCCGATAAGTTGTCTACAGTCTTTTCTGCTGAGAGACAGCAAGAATGCCGCTGATTTCTTACAGACGTCCGGGAGCATGCGTTTAGTCAACCTGCAACCTGGAGAGTCATGCCTCACACAATTGTGCTCGTGAGAGACCCAATCAGCAATGGAAGCCCTAACCGAGACGCTGGAAGACCCAACGCGGGTTCGGGACCTGAGAAAGCCTCCTCTGAGCCTTGTCTAGAAATCTCATCGGAGATCTCGTTCCCCAAGATCCCAGTGTGACCTGGGACCCAGATAAGAGACAGAGAATTCAGCCTTGCGACCGAGTTCAAAGAGTTTTTGGTTTCACGAACTATTTTGGAAGTGGTTAAAGGGTTAAGCAAGGCCTTAAGCGCAGCCTAACTGTCACTACAGACACAAATGCTACGTCCCTTCCACCTGTTCTTCACAACATAGTTCATGGCCATTAGGATTGCATAAGTTTCCGCTTGGAAAACAGACGCATATTTGCCTAACGAGAAGTGAAGTCTAATGTTGTCGACTTCCACGAAGACACCAGCGCCAGACCCTTGACTGGTTTTGGAACCGTCCGTGAAAATACGACTACATTCCATTCCCGGCTCAGACTCTGACCGAAGCCAGTCCTGGACACAAGGAAAGTCGACTCTGAATTTGCGCATCAGCTGGAGTTCTGGTGTCATTGCATCAGACGGCATATCCATAAGACAAGAGTCGTAAGATAAGTGTCGCGCAAGTTCATCAAAGTTCCAGTGTGGAGTATACCAAAAACCGCCTCGCCTAAGACGATGGATGGCTTTGATAGTGCAACCCATGATATAAGTATCAAGGGGAGGTAAGTTCAGCAAAGCGTCTAGAGCAGAGCCAGGCGTACTCGGGAAAGCTCCCGAGCAGCCGAGACAAGCCGTTCTTTGGAGTTTCGCACAAAAGGCAACCACATATTTACGCGAGAGCCCCTTCCACCAAACAACCGACGCATATGCGAGGAATGGTCTTATCATAGCCGTGTAGATCCAGAGAACCTTATTCGGTGATAAGCCCCAAGTCTTGCCAAAAGCACCCTTACACTGCCAGAAGACTGAGAGCGCCTTGGATGTTTTCGACTCGACGTGTTTGGACCAATGAAGTTTCTTATCTAAAATCACTCCCAGATATTTGGCTTCATTGGAAATGCGAATGGTGACGCCTTTTAGTACTGGCTGAGTCAGACCGGTCAAAATCCTCCTTCTCGTAAAAAGAACAACCTCAGTTTTAAGAGGATTCACCGAAAGCCCACTCCTAGTACACCATTCATCGATCATGTCCAGAGCCGCCTGCGCGTTAGCACAGACCGTCGCCAGGCATGGCCCGACAGAAAGTACGGCGACATCATCCGCATATGCCTGAGCGTAGACGTTAGAACTATTTAGAGTGTTTAACAGAGAGTCGACCACCATGCACCATAACAATGGAGACAGAACGCCACCTTGCGGACAGCCCCTGTTTACCCCTGAAATAACATATTGGCCACAATCCGCATCCACTACCAACGTTCTATTCATTAGCATTGCTTTAATCCACAACACTAATGTTTCATCTACCCCGTGTTGTCTGGCAGAGTCGCACATGCAGTCAAAAGTCGCATTGTCAAAAGCACCCTCAATGTCGATGAAGATACCCATCGCGTATTCTCTCCTATCAAGCGCGCATTCAATTCTGGCCACTAGATTTTGAAGTGCGGTCTCACAGGATTTCCCACGCTGATAGGCATGCTGCATCTCCGATAGTGGATGCAGTTTCAAAGCAACTTTGCGCACGTGAAATTCTACCAGTCTCTCCATACTTTTCAGTAAGAAGGATGTCAAACTTATAGGTCTGAAACTCTTGGGGAGCGAATAGTTTTCCTTACCAATTTTCGGTATGAAAGCTACTCTGACTGTCCGCCAAGGTGTAGGAATATATGCCAGCGCCAAGCCAGCGGTGAAAATTCTTTTCAGAGTTGGCAATAGCTGATCTATACCCTGTTGCAGCATAGCTGGATATATTCCATCGGTGCCAGGCGATTTGAAACCATCAAAAGATGCCACAGCATATTTGATGGCCTCATCTGTTACCACGGCTGATGCAATATACCAGCTGCGCCGAGTTTTCTGACTTAGATCAAGCTCAGCCTGGGTAAGCGGGCCAAGCTGCGACCTAGTGATTATCCGATTGCCAGGAAAGTGAGTCTCCAGCAGAAGACTAAAAGTTTCCGCTTTCGTCTCAGTAAACTTGCCATCAGATTTTCTCAGTGACTCCGGTTTGGTCGGCTTGCCCCTTTTGAGAACCTTAACCAACCTGCTGGTTTCACCGAGTGTCTCGATCTTTTCACAAAAATCTCTATAAGAAGCACTTTTCGACAACCGAATTAACTTCTTGTAGTCTTTTTGCTTCGATCTAAAAAGATTCCAGTCACCTTCTAAATTTGTCTTGAGTGACCTATTTAGAAGTTTTCTGGATTCTTTCCTAAGTCGCTGCAGTTCCGGGCACCACCAGGGAACCGGAGTTCTGCAGGGGGTTTTTGTCAATGGGCACGTCAGTTCAAAACAGCTGGTAAGGACACTAGTCAGGTTTTGAATAGCATCCTCAACCTTTCGTTTCGTTCTGAGTTTAGTTGGAGTTTTGACAGATCTGTCTAGCTCTTCCCTAAACCGCACCCAGTTGGTTTTCCTCGGATTCCTCCTCTCCTGCAAAGTTATGGCCTCGCATTCGATTTGGAAAACGATGTATCTATGGTCTGACAAGGACACTTCTGGCAGTACCCTCCAGTTAGTAATTGACTTGAAATACCTATTAGATAAAGTCAAATCAATTACCTCCTGCCTCCTTGCCGTAACAAAAGTTGGCTGGGAGCCAATATTGTTAATTACCATGCCAGACGATAGTATAAAGTCTAGGAGATGGTTTCCTCGTGTGTTACATTTGCTGCTGCCCCAGACTGTATTCTGAGCATTCGCGTCGCAACACATGACTAGTCCCATCTCCCGAGTGTCACAATACTTTATGAGTTCGGCAACCGCCTTCGGTGGTGGAGGCATTACCGAATCATAAGGGAAGTAAGCCGACGCAACGACGAAGGTTTTCCAACTTCCGGTCGTTTCGTAGCTTACAGCTGCAGCAACCAGGTCCTGTCCACAAAATTGTCCAAGCTTGGTTACTGAGAGGAAATTCGGCACAATTAGACAAGCTCTCGGTCTTTCAGATCGCTCGTCACATAGCACCGTTACTCCACGAACACCCCCAAAACCACATATGCGCTTGTTCCGCACGTATGGCTCCTGGATAGATGTTATGTGGGGTTTTGTACGCACCACAGAAAGTCTGCTACTTAAGAGAGCGGTAGCAGCCTTTGAGTGGTGGAGGTTTATCTGCGAAAATATCAAAGATATAGTCGCAGTTTTATTAGCAGAACGGCGCGCACCAGGTGCGCACATGCTTCCGGCGAGGCGAGCGCCCCTACCCGTGGCATTGCTTGCGTCAGCCATTTTCTGTCCACTAGTGCTGGGACCTTTAGGGGTAACAGCACCAGTATCCACCAGATTTTGTGCGCAGATAACGCCACCGGTAAGAGTGTGCCCGGCAGAAGAACGCGCATCAGATGCGCACACGGTTCCACTAAGAAGAGCAGGCGAAACTTGCTCCATCAGATTGGACCTGTTCGAGCCGACCGAAAAGGAGCCAGCGTTAGGTCTGAGGGATTGATCGGCTCCAGTTGGAATACTTTCTGCCGACCTATGCTTCTTTCCTGTCGCTACTGAAGGATGACTGCTTTTGGCGCTTGCGCCTTCAGCTGACTCTGCAGCCTCTTTGCACCGCGCCATTGCCGCCTTCCTTCTTCTCCTTTTCAGTTGACTCTTAGTCAGGAGCCCATCGGAGTGCGCCGCTTCGGGAGCTCGTTCAGCCTTATTGGTTTCCCGAGTCGAACCGTCATCGGCACAACTTCGACCAGCTACCCTTCTATTGAGACAGAGATTAGACGTTCCAGCCGAAGCCTTTCCGCCACTTTCTTTGCCATTCCAGCCCAGTCTACCAATCGAGTCAGAGACAGAGCTGCAGGAGTCTTCTGGAACAAGCGTCGCTACTACTTCTGATTCAACGCCAGAGGCGGGGGGTAAAAGTATGGTGGTTGGGACCTCCAGAATCCTCGTCCCGGCCGTAGTCAAAAAGACCACGGGTGGATTATCGTTTTCACGAGTACCACCTGGAGTAGATACCGTACAAGTTTCTTCCATCATACCTTCAACAGGTTTTGCGTCACAGTCAAGACGTCCTCAGCCTTTAGTTCGATGTCTCACCTGGGGTCCTTTCGGACCCTTAGGGTCATTGACTCTTAAGCCGTTCCGCCACGTCAAGGCAGCTGAAGAATTGGATCTTACTGCATATGTACTTATGTACATGTGATATAACGTTCACAAGATGTTTTTGAGTAAAATCGAAAAATATTTTGAATTTATAGTTTCAAAAAACGACAGACTCACTTGAGGGATTGTGCGAAAAGAAATGAATGAAAATGCACTTCTTACGAGTATATATTAAGCCAGTTACCCCGATGACACAACTTTCAACTTGGAGGGCCTAGGACTATTATGCTGGCCTCTCAATAAACTGAATATAGTGACTAATGTTAAGTGCACGGTTACTACTCCGAAATTGTTGGTGTATAACCACTTTTCCACCTAAGATTTGTACTCTCGATAGCATCCAGATTAAGTTTGAGTTTGCAAGTAGCGATTGGTATATCTAAGGCGCATTTATCCGGCCGGATGGCTATATTTGTTTCTATTCTGGCGAGTTTATCGGCTTTACAATTCCCTGGAGTGTCCCTATGCTCTGGCACCCAAACAGGTGAATATGGAACTGCTCAGCAATCTCCACGAGAGACGATCGGCAGCCTATAGCTACTTAGGAATTTATAGAGGTCGTTTTCAATGATTTGATTACTGCTTGGCTGTTGGAAAAGATGCGGATATCTATGACGGCTATCACGTTTTTCTTGAGCCAAGGTAAGACTTCTTTAATCGCCATTATTTCCGCCTGGAATAGGCTACAATGATTTGGTAGACGGAAGGAAAGATTATGATTAAGCTTATAAAAGAAAACATCTCCATCAACTCCGTCCATGGTTTTTGAGCCGCAGTGTACAAGTGGATAAGACAAGGATAAGACTCAAATAAAAAAAAAAAAAATTGCTGTGTCAGAGAAAGATAAGCGGATACCATTGAGAGAGGGAGGGTCGACTAACTGAATTTTATATTTCCTGGAGAAGAGTACAAGTTCAGTTTTGCCGGGGTTTACACCCAAACTTCACCGAACCGCCCATCTAGTGAATTTGTTTAAAGCGTTTTGTGATACTCAGTGATGGATTTATAATAAGGCACACTAGGCACCAGCTTTTGGCATCACCACAGTGGGGGGAACCACAAAAACAGATTACTTTTTTTTTTCTAGTTAGAACGTTTTCGGTTATTAGACTTCTGATTATAAGTTATATATGTTTGCACAGGACTTTGCTCCTTTTTTTGTTTCTTTATGAATAAATGATTCTATCTATCCTTTGGAAGTGAATCTGAATACTATATATCCAACATCAAAAAGAGAGAAACTACTGTACCATGTACTATAAAAACCTAGAGCATTTTTTTTACATTTATTTTCACTGGCTCGCTAATCCTTTATGAAGTTCGAGGGGCCGCCATCCTTCTCGATCCTCCGCCATTGAGTCCAACTCATCAGGAGGAATCCCTAGATGGCTCCAGGAGATATGTCGGACTTGATCCAACCATCTATTTCTAGGCCTTCCGCGAAGTCGCCTACCTGATGGCATGGCAACCATGGAACATCTTGGAAACCGGTCTGGGGACATACGAACTGTGTGACAAAACCATTGAAGCATAGATCGTTCCGTTCGGATAAGTACCTGCTCAACATCATGCTCAACAGCGCCTCGCGTGCTCTGGTGTTGCGCACTCAACCCCCACGCGTTATTCCAGCAACACCGCGAAGGAACATCATTTCGGCAGCTTATATCCGCCATCTGATACGTTAGGTCACTTCCCAAATTTCATGACCATAGGTGAGAGTTGGAAGATACATCAAGTTAAAAACCGATAACTTAGCTTGAACTGCAAGTTCAGCCTTCCTTATAACAGATTGACCAAGCTTTCTTAAAATTAACCCAGTCTGACCAACTCTACAGCATAACTAGCCATTGCTCTCGTCTTCTGCTTCAATGGGACTCCACTAACATGCAGACTGCACTGAATAGATGCTTTGGAAACGACCATTACTTTCGATTTGATCACGTTGATATTCATTCCAGCATCATCACAAACGGCTACAAACTTTCGAGCGCTGAAGTTCGATATGAGAGGACACAAGGATGGCCAAATCATCCACGAAGAGCAGATTACTAATCTTTAAGTCTCCCACTTTGAAAAATTTCCCGCCACGGCTGCGCTGTAACATCCAGTCCACATATAAAATGAAGAGGAGAGGTGACAAAACTCACCCTTGACGGAGTCCAACGCCCACAGTGAAAGGTAGCGATTTAACGCCATTTATCCGAACACAACTTTCACAGTAGGTATATACTCGTAACGACTGATCGCCCTTTATAGGAATCTATCAATCTCATACTCCTGCAGAACACTGCAGAGTTTGCCTTGAGGAACCCTATCATATGCTTTTTCCAAATCTACAAAACAGGTGTAGACAGATTTAGCATACTCACAGGCCTTCTCAAAAACCATTCTGAGAGTGAATAACCTGGCAGTTGTGTTTCTACCGGGACAAAAACGGGACAAAATGAGCATTGCTCATCCCCCAACTGTCCTCAATCACAGCTTTTGAACGCGTTTTCAGCACCTAAGCCAAGACTTTTCCATTAAGACATAAAAGAGAAATATCCTGTAGTTTGCAAATTCAAATGTTTGTCCCCTTTTTAAAAAGAGGGACAATCACCCCCCTTTTCCAATGACCAGGCGTTCTAACGCAAGCCACTTTAATAACTTGCGAGAGCCATTGCACTCCTTCTTTACGAACCTAGGACATCATCCGGCGCTGACTATACTCGATGTAACATACCATTTGTGAAGTACTAACGAATTTAATATTTGACAAAATCATTTTTTTTCGTTCACCCACATAAATCATACCTGCTGTAGTGCGTCCATGGAATGAACTTGAAAACGGTATCTCTATCTGCCAGATTTGGATGCTTTCATCCGGATTATGGCTGTCACTGCGGACCTTTCTCCATGTTCTTATGTGGCAGAAAATAGTATAAAATAGAGGATATCCTGCACTAAAAATGCCAATTTTAAAATTGCATGCCAGGTTGTCAGGATATTTTCAGAAAAAAAAGGATAAAGTGCATATTGCATGTTGCACTTAATTCCAGCTTGCCGGTAGCTGGTAATCACTTCCACTACAGAGAAACAAAAATGGACAGAGCACATAGCAAAATGTAAATCCCCTTACAGCCGAAAACTTTGAATCTGTCCTTAATGGCGGTTGTCTTTAATATGCTGATCCTTATATGAATCCGGCGAATAATATGCCCCATTGAACATGAAACGCTTGTGGCAAAAATGTAGTGAAGCATTTAAGGGGGTTTCTAAATGTTGGCAAAGCAATTTCAATGGGTAGTTGTAATGCGATTCACATGGTTAAATATTTCTATGTCCTGAATATACTCGCAGTTTTTTCGGATTACAATTATACAGAAGAAGAGGCAACTCTGTATGAGAATAGGAATATACGTGATCTGTCGCAAGGATACACTTGTTTGAGAATTTTAATATAGAATACTGGAGCAGATTCCAATTCTGGATCATAGCGTAAAGTATTTTTGGAAAAATCAACTTTCAAAGATGAATAACCTTTTCAACACTCAACGATTCTCTGAAGGACAGCACAACTATGTGATGTGAATTTTAATATTTTCTTGATGGGGTTACAGCTCCTTTTTTCACTTGCACCTCTTTCAAGTTATCTTTCCAAGAAATTCTTCATGATGATTGTGTTGTAGTAAATTTAATTGGCAAATTGCTTTTAAATTGTTAAATTGGCACAAAAAAGCATAAAGTGGTTCAATGACTTGAAGATAATTATACTTGGTGTTAGTTTGAAAAGCTCATGATGATTATTATGTTTGTAAACATACTAAGGTTCATGTATGAACAGCTGGCGCACCAGCTGTGGGCGTCATACTCGTAGTGCTTACACTCACCTAGTAGCAAAATAGTTTTCTTGCCAAGAGGTTTATCGAGGCAAACATAAACGGTTTAATGTGGTTCGAATGGAATATATGATAACGACGGAGTCCTAGTAGATATCCATATCCCCCACGGAACAGTGGTATTCGTAGATATTGTAAAGGAACATTATTATGCCCCACCTGAATATGCTATTTACAGTAAGCATACAACCGCGCATTTTACCTCATACGCTCACATAAGCTTCCATCAGATGTAATTTATTATACACAAGGATACAGTGAAGTCCATTGCGATTTACTAATAAATATGATGTGGGTTTATTTTTTGTTTGAATGAGCTTTGTATTTACGGGATTTCAGAATAAAAAAAAAATGTTTGATTTCGCATCAAGTAAATTTTTTAGAACGAGGTATATCTATGAATTTGTTTGTTTATTTGCTCGGAATCAAGTCTGGTGTCTTATGCAGTCCACTTAAGGCAATGTGTATCCTGATGAGTGTGCAAGCAGCGAATGCAACAGTACCTGGCGCCGCTCACGTTGCAGTTGTATTTGGAGAAGTTGCCACACACTCATTTTATACAGTGTACAGCTATCTAAGGCAGATGACAATCAGCTTCCGATTCGTTTGAGCAAATAGCTTCATCAGTTTTTTGGAATGGTAAGGATGAAATACATGAATGCCATTTCCGACCCATGCTATTGGATATAGCTGATGGAAACGGGAAAATTAGGGGAAATTGGTTTTACGTGAAATCTCGAGAGTTATTTATGAACCTATATTATTTGAGCAAATCTATTATATCATATCTCATTTAAAGTATGTAAATACATAGACTTCGAAAAGGTGGTTGCCTAAAATAGAATGGAGACATCTTCAATCATCATTTTTACCTCATTTCAGGATATACGGTAAGGGCGTTTTATTTAAAAAGAAATATCAAATCAGTCATCACAACAAATATAAAGAATCACAAAAGAGAAGCTAAGTCGAAACTAGGTTAGCGAAATAGAGCATGGCTTCTAACTCCACGAAGCCATGCAAACATATCGAAACAACTTCTTGAATAATTTGAAAATCAAATTGGCTTCCTCGTTGGTGCACTCCTTGTATTTAAATTAATACGACTTAATATTTTATTGATCCTTCATTTAATTGATGCTTCTATTGCTAGAAAAATGTAATACATTTATTTGAAGCGATGTATAGAAATTTGCCCAAATTACCGTCACATAGGCGTATACGTATTAGTTGGATAGATAGATATATTTATTTTGGCAAACAATTTTAGAATACGGTTGTTTTCGCACAATTTACACAAGTACAGAAATTTGATATTACATATGTATATATCTTTTTACTGAAATATTAATTTTTAAATTTGAGACAGGTCGTGAGTAAAAGAAATTAAACCTAAATTTAGGAGAAAAAAAGCGAAAGAAGAACCTCCCATATAAAAAAAAGAAGAAGAAATGAATAGTCATAGACAAGTACATAAATAAATTGAAGTATATATAAATAAATAATTTAATAAATAAATAAGTAAATAAACAAATATATAAATAAATAAATAAATCGATATAAAAATAAATTCATAAATAAACATAAAATATAAATGTAAATTAATAAATATGTTAGTAAATCGTTATAAAATAGCTTAAGAAATAAATAAATTAACAAATATATAAATAAATGTATATGAAAATAAATAAATAAACAAATAAAGAAATAAATAAACAAATAAATAATTTAATAAATAATAAATAGATATACTAATAAGAAGATGGATGATTACATTACATTAATACGTGAACAAAATAAATAACAAGCAAGTGAATAAAGATAAATAAATAAATATAAAAGAAAAAACATGTAAATACAAATCTGTGTGTATCTAAAGAATAAAACATTCTTAAACATTTAGTCGGTTTATAAGTGCATTGTCTGAATTCTCACAGTTCCGTAAATATGTATCGGTGAGCTTAAGAATTCTATCGGAGATCAGTTCAACATTCGCTGTGTGGTGAAGATCTGTAGTAGAATGATATCTAGATAGATTTAGCATCAATTTTAGCAATTTGTTTTGTGACACTTGGAGTTTCCTTAAGTGGCATATTGCACAACTTCCCCATACTTGACACCCGTAAAGCAATATTGATTGGAGTACTACTTTGTAAATTATTATTTTATTCGCATTACTTAATTTTGATTTTCTGTTTATGAAGGCATAAAGCATCTTAATGGCAACGTTAAACTTTTGAATTGTTTTAATGGTGTGCTCTTTAGAAGTTAATCTCTGATCAAGATGAATACCAAGGTATCTTGCACTTGGTTCCCAATTGACTATTGCACCACAGACGTCAAGTTAATTGCTGGGAAGAAAACAAATTTTTCCTTTTTCGACTAAAAAAGATTGTAACTTTTCAGCGTTTAATTTAATTTTCCATTTGTTATAGTATTCGGTTACTCTTCTAATCGCATTTTGTAAATTGATCTCAATGTTGAGACCAAGCTCATGCGATAAGAATATAGCAGTGTCATCAGCATAAATAGCGGTTTCACAGGCTGGTAACTTTGGAAAATCGGACGTGTAAATATTATAAAGTATTGGACCAAGAACTGAACCCTGTGGAACACCTGCGTTAACATGTTGTAGGACGGATGCACAGCCATTAACATAGGCTTTAAAAAACCGATTTGACAGAAAACTTTGAACAATTTTTACTAAGTACGGAGGAAAACCAAATCTACACATTTTGTACACAATGCCATTATGCTACACAGAATCAAAGGCCTTTTCGATATCTAGTAATAGTAAACCGGTTGACATGCCCATCGAACGGTTTCTTTTCACATGTTTATAAATTCTGAGGACTTGGTGAGATGTGCTGTGATGACTTCTGAACCCAAATTGTTCGTCAGGAAATACATGTACGTCATCAACATATCTCATAAATTTCCTTCTTATGCCTTTTTCACGGATTTTACTCAGACAGCTAAGTAAACTTATGGGGCGATAGCTACTAGGGTTTTCAAAAGGCTGTCCTGCCTTTAGAATAGGGACTACCTTTGCGATTTTCTAAGCATTCGGAAAGTACTGCAGTTTCAAGCATGCATTCACCAAGAATGCTAGGAAACGCACTCCTACTTTAGGCAAATGCTTAAGGTACAAATTCTTAACTCTATCAAGGCCATCTGACTTTCTCAGCTGTAAACTTTTTAATACATCGACAATATCAGTCAGAAAGATGCAGTCATCAGTAGATAGTACAAGACTTTGCAGATAAGCAACATTATCTACTAATGTGTTTGTGACTCCATCACCGAGATGCTGGGATACAATATAATTCCCAATAAAGGAAGAACCAAAAATGTTTGCTTTTTCAACATCCTCGTCAATGACGTTGCCAGCATCTTGCAGTCCGGGAATTTGCCTATTTTTATTTTTAATTATTCTAACAACATTCCAGAAGGGTCTCGCATTTTTATCTAAAGTATTCAGCTTCTTATTCCATTCTTTGTTCCTATGACTCTGGATTTCAGTAGAAATAAGTTTGTTGAAGTACTGCATCTGGTCGCGGAGAAATAGCAGCCGGTATCTCTGCCATTGTCTTTTTAAAGAGTTTCTGATGCGTATGTATTCTAAAACATGATGTGGTATCTGAACATAGAAACTCTTCCTTACTGCTTTTGGGACACTTGAGTCTACGGAACTGAGGATGTGTCCTGTAATAGTTTCAACCAGATTGTCAACATTTTGTTTACTAGAGACACTTTGTAAGTCAATTGAAGCAATTCTCAGTTTTGCTCTCATTTCCGACCTAAAATTGGCCCAATTAGCATTTTTAAAATCGAGGTAATATTGCTCCCTCTTCCTACCTGATTTTAGAATTCGGCAAAAAACTGGATTGTGATCAAAGCTTAATTCATTTAACGCGAGAGTAGATGGATGACCCCTCGAACCAGCAGGTATATACGTAGGACTACACGGAAACAATACAGACAACGGAGACACGTTTGACAGACTTGAAAGCACATTTCCGCATGCATTTGCTGTATTGCATCCCCAATCCCTATGTCTACAATTGAAGTCTCCACCAGCAATATAGTCTTCATTCCTAATTAGCAATTTCCGCAAGTCATTATTTAAATGTTGTCTTTTTTCGGTGGTTGAATATCCACCTGGAAAATAAACACAAAAAATTTTAACCGTTCTATCTATTAAGCTTAACCTTATCTCTACGCCTACATTTTCTATATAACGAGTACGTACAATTGGTAAAAGAGAATGTTGAATTAATATACGAATGAATACAGCTACACCTCCACTTACTCGATCAGCTCGATCTACCCGATAGCACTTGTAATCCGCGGTGGAAGGTTTTATATTTGAATTTAACCATGTTTCAGTAACAAGCGCAATATCAATATTTTTATCAATCAAAAAATGAATGAAATGTTTGTTTTTAATACCCCTGGCATTCCATGTAATAATACTTAAATAATTAATTGATATATTACTTGACATTAGAATATAAAAACTAAGTAGCTAATTGTGCAACAACGTTAAATTGTTCTAATTTAGATTGACAAGAACTTAGCTTTGTGATCATCTCCATTACGAGAGAATTTAGTTCATCCATTGTGAATAGGTCAGCACTCGCCGTGGACTTGTTGTTACTACGAGCAGAATACACTTCTCTTCTCTGAAAGCTCCAGTTGACCTGTGTGTAGAAAATGGAACGAACATTTTTGCTTAGATCTATGAGTTTTACAGATCCACTTTCAAAAGAAACGATGTAAAAGGTGTCAGAATAATGTTCATATTTTTTATTGACGATTTTAGCATCGACACATTTAAGACCGAGGGTGATTAGTTAATTTTTTAAAACACTGACATCAAGTTCACCTAGGCCAAATAGAACAGATTTAAAAGCTTCTGCACCTTTAGGGTCGTGCGAAAAAAATTGACAATTGTCTTCTTTTAGTTTGCTGAGCACAGACCTGTAGGATTTCATCGAATCGCACATAATTTTAATACCGATTGAGATTCTTTTTATAGAATAATAGGAGAAATGGACACAGGATTGTCCTCGAACTACGGTGAACTCGCACGTTTATAAATGTTTGTGGGAGAAATAGGAGATGTCAAAAAGTAAATCAAGTCAAAGACTGTAAGCCAGACAACTCTGGGTACACGACCTGTATTTACAAAAGCTCCGGCTTGATGTATTATTTTCGATGAAATTATATTTAAATACTTATATCACGACATTTTGTGGGCGCCGTGGCGTAAGTGGTTAGTGTTCCCTAGTTCGAATCCCAGAAAACAGCAAAAAGTTTTTTCACGGTCCCACCTCTCGCGAACGTTAGACAAACATCCGAGAGTATTTCTGTCTCGCTTTTCAAACCAAATTGCCCTTCGGATACGGCAGTAAACTGTAGGTCCCTTCCATTCGTGTGAAAAATATAACGCATACAACATACATAAGTGGTCGCGGGAAGCTAGGCCCTGGCACTTAAAGAGCTGTTGCGCCAAATATTTATTTATTTATTTTATCACGACATGTCACTACATGTCACTACCTATTCTTAATTTTAATATTATTGTAGTAATTAAGTAAATGAATTTTGTTAAATAACAATAATGAATAAATTAATAAATAAATATATAATATCGAAATTGAAAACAATATGAATTAGCTGTTTTTGTAATTGCATTATGCTAGCATTTGTGATAATTCCAATAGGAGTAGTCGACACCTTTTTGTGAGTAGAGAAGCTTGAGGTGTTTCTAAAGCAAAATTTGACCCCGGGTAGGTGCAATTTTGAATATAGATGTTTCTAACACTTTATTCGATTAACCATCTATCTCTGTCAATCATAAAATAAATAAATAACAGTTTTCGTGCATCGGTTGTTTCAGAGAAGCTTAAAGAAGCAGTTGTTCGATCTATCCATAAGGGAGGTACCAAGAAGAGACGGCAAGCTATCGTCCAATAAAACAATATAGCCAGCAATAGAAAACAATTCACTCACGGAAACTTATGATTTTATTTTCAGTACTGTCGAGGTGCCATCATCCTTCAAAAAAAATAAAATATTACCGATATTCAAGAAAGGAGACCCAAATGACCCAAGCAACTATAGAGGGATATCTTTCCTAAATGCGACTAACAACATTTTTACAGGAATTATATTGGAACAGCTAACAAATTGGATACGAGAATATGACCTACTTAGCGAGTTACAAACTGGTTTTCACATCTTCTCTCTAACAAGCATCGCCCGGAGATTTCTTGATAAGGGTACAAAACTGTATGTTTTCTTCGTGGATTTCAAGGCGGCCTTTGATTCTATCGACAGAAGAGTCCTTTTCTATAATCTGAGCAACCTAGCAGTCTCGACGAAGGTACTAAAAGTGCTACAAAAAATGTACGAAGATAACACCACAACGGTATGGGATGGAAACATCTTGTCTAACTGGTTTCAGTCGAAATCTGGTGTGAAGCAATGATGTCTGCTGAGCCCTCCCTTGTTTTTGATCTTCCTGGACGATCTCGCTGCGTACCTCCCAGGGCGGATATCTCTCAGTGGATTACGTGTTAACCTCTTGCTGTATGGTGATGATCTCGTAATACTCGCAGAAACCTCGAACATGCTACAAATCATGATAAATAAGCTGTATCAAAACTGCCAAATATGGACCTTACAACTGAACACCAGCAAATCACAAGTTATGATTTTCCGGGACGAATGGGGGCGCTACGCAACCAATGAAAAATGGACATGCCAAAATGAATATAAATACCTCGAAGTACCGATCTTTTAGAAAACACCTTCAAGAGAAGTTAAGAGAATCAAAAAGGCAATCAATTGTAACTGGAGAGGAATCTTGGGAAAAGTGAAAATCGTGTCAAGTGTAAAATATAAAGTCTTTGAAGCAGTCGTAAGGTCAATCATGTGCTATGTAGGACAAGTGTGGGGGATCTAGCAGTTTGAGAAGTTGAAAAACTTTTGAGATACTTAATTAAGAAAATATTCAGACTGCCAGAAAATACTACCAAACTACATGTTGTACCTGGAAACTGAGTTTGCCACCGCTGCATGTAATTACGCTTAGACTTCACTTCCTACACGTCTTGAAGATTCTATCACAACCAATTCATCGTCTTTCCCATAAAATTGATATGCACCTCAAAAATAGGAACGTTAATTTCTTTGCCGAATAGACTAGGCTGTGAGCATAATGTACCCCTACATGAAGAACACATAGACAAAATTAACCTAGGAAGGGCACTGGAGGAGCTTTTAATTAAGATCAAAGGATCCACGCGACAGTTATTCCAAAGGCAAACTTACTTACTTGGGTGGCGCTACAGTTCGGGGTGAACCTGGGCCTCAACCAACAAGCCTCTCCATTTAGCTCGGTCCCCTTGAACTTGTGCGCGCCACCTACGGCGATAATTCCCTCTACTGCGTCGTCCCTCGGGGTTAGATTCGAAGACTCTGCGGGCCGGAGCGTTGGTGTCCATTCGCTCTACATGTCCTAGCCATCTCAGACGTCCAATACGCAGTTTTTTGACTAGGTCGATGTCGCTGTACAGCTCGTATAGTTCGTGATTGAATCTTCTCCTCCAAAACCCGTCAACGCAAACGGGACCGAAAATCTTACGAAGAATTTTTCTCTCGAAGCGACCAAGGATATCTTCATCCTCTTTTAATAAAGTCCATGTTTCAGCGCCGTAAAGCAGGACTGGGATGATCAAGGTCTTATATAGAGTCTCCTTAGTTGTTCGAGAGAGGGCTTTACTGTTGAATTGCCTTATAAGCCCAAAGAAACAGCGATTGGCAAGAGTTATTCTTCGATTGATTTCTGCGCTGATTTTGTTTGCTGAATTTATAGCAGAGCCAAGGTAGACAAAGTCCCTTACTACCTCGAAGTTATAGCTGCCCACGGTGACGTTTTGTCCAATTCGTCGATGTTGGTTTTCCCTTCTAGTTGACAGCATATACTTGGTTTTGCCCTCGTTTATCGCCAAACCCATTTTGGCCGCTTCCGCCTCAATGCTTGCAAAAGCACCGGTGACAGCCCGCTGAGATCTTCCGATAATGTCTATATCGTCGGCGTATGCAAGCAGTTGTACAGACTTGTAATAGATTGTGCCTCCGGTGTTGGCTTGTGAGTTCCGCACAATCCGTTCAAGTACAATATTGAAGAAGTCACATGACAGCGCGTCACCTTGTCTAAAGCCTTTTTTGACATCAAAGGTCTCGGTGAGGTCATTACCGACCTTGATGGAGCAGCGAGCGTTCTCCATCGTCAGCCTGCACAGGCGGACAAGTTTGGCAGGGATGTCAAAACTAGACATGGCTCTATAAAGCTCTTCTCTATAGATGCTGTCATAGGCGGCCTTGAAATCGATAAAGAGGTGGTGAGTATCGATTTGGAATTCTTGGGTTTTCTCCAGGATCTGCCGAAGTGTGAAGATTTGATCGATGGTGGACTTTCCTGGCCTGAAACCGCACTGATAGGGTCCAATCAGGCTGTTGATAAAAGGTTTCAGGCGTTCACACAATATCGCAGAAAAGATCTTGTACGCGATGTTGAGGAGACTGATGCCTCTATAATTGGCGCAGTTGAGGGGCTCTCCTTTCTTGTGGATCCGGCAAACGATGCTGAGATTCCATTCATCAGGCATACACTCCTCTGACCAAATATTAGAAATGAGTTGGTGTATGCACTCTACCAATTCATCCCCAGCTGCCTTGAAAAGTTCGGCCGGTAAACCGTCAGGTCCAGCAGCCTTATTCGATTTTAGCTTGGATATTGCTATCCTCACTTCGTTTTGGTCAGGTGGACGGAAATTTTGACTATCATCGTCCATGTTGAATGGTTCATTCTGCCTGACAGCGGGATGTTGGTCTTCGTCGCCGTTATACAGTCTGCAGAAGTAGTTTTTCCATATTCTCAGCACCGACTGTGATTCTACTACGAGGTTTCCATTCTCATCTCTACAGGTTTCTGTACGGGTATTACTTCTCTGACACGTTCTTTTTACCTTTTGGTAAAACTTCCGTACATTGTTCCTGGAGTATAAACTCTCGATATTCTCAAACGCGCGCTTCTCATGCTCTTTCTTCTTCTTTTGGAGAAGCCGATGTTCTTCCCGTCTCTTTTGCTCGTAGAGCTCACGAGCAGCTCTCGTCTTCCTTTGCAGCGCCGCTTTGTATGCCTCTTGTTTTACTGCATGCACTCGCCGGCATTCTTCGTCAAACCAGGGGTTTCGCGGTGGTGGGCGAGCGAGACCCAGCACATCAGTCGCGGCGTTTCTGATGGCATGTTGGCAGCGTTGCCACTGGTCTTCGGCACTTGATGCTGGCGGTATAGGGGTGATTGAGAGATTTCGGGATACGCGTTCAGCGAAGAGTCCGGCGGTCTCTTGCGATTGTAGCTTTTCGACGTTGAATTTTCTCACAGTAATTCTTCTTTGTTGCTCAGATTGGGATATCCGCATTCGTACCTTGGCTACAACAAGGTAATGATCCGAGTCTATGTTGGCCGCTCGGAAGGTCCGGACATCCAGAATACTGGAGGCATGCCTTGCGTCGATCGCAATATGATCAATTTGGTTGATCGTGACATGATCATTGGACCGCCATGTCTGCTTATGAATATCGAGATGAGGAAACCATGTGCTTGCTATGGTGACATTTCGCTCCACAGCGAAATCAATTAGCCTTAGTCCGTTATCAGACGTGGTGTCGTGTAGGCTATGCTTAGCGACTGCTCTACCGAAGACGTCCTCCTTTCCTATTTTGGCGTTAAAGTCGCCCAATACGATCTTAACGTCGTATTTAGGACATTGCTCGTATGTTTTGTCGAGGAGCTCGTAGAAACACTCTTTGAAGGCAGGGTCCTTTTCTTCTGTGGGGGCATGAACACATATTAGGCTTATGTTAGCGAATTTAGCCTTGATCCGGATAGTCATAATACGCTCGCTCACGTGTCGGAAGCTTAAGACTTCTTGCCTAAGTCTGCCGCGTATGACAAATCCGCATCCGAGTAAGCGTTGCCTGTTGCCTTTGTAGCAATCACCGTAGTAGATGTCACAGTTTTTCATCCTCTTTTTGCCCGGCCCATCCCATCGCACTTCCTGGATGGCGGTAATATCTGCTTTATAGCAGTCTAGGGCCTCTGCTAGTTGTTCGGCTGCACGTGGTCTGTAAAGGGACAGAACATTCCACGTACAGATCCGAAGGTCGTTGTCCTTATTTCGTTTGCTGGGGTCGTCATTAGTTGGGTCATCCTTATCCGAGGCTTTTAGTTGTTTCGGAACCATGCGTTTTTTACGTGGTAGGGAAGTTACCCCGACGGCACAACCCCCAACCTGGAGGGCCAGTTCCTTTATTATTCCCCTAGGACGAGGGGCCGGGTACACCGGTGCCAGTAGTCCACTACGGGAGTATGAGCTCCTCCGCCACCATCTCTATTCCAATGTCCTGACCAACATTGGAAATTCCTTACCGACCTGTGATCCGAATACGTCGAAGCAGCTCGCGCAAGGTATTCACTAAGTACAACCTAACTGGAACTATAGACGCGGCCGTTGACTCCGTCTAGGGAATTCGTCCGCTGCCGCCTGGAACAGGAAGAAGTGCTCTAGTGAGAAAAGCACTCTTCCCCCCCTCTCTCATCTGCTGCCACCAAGAATCCGCCAAACGGGGTTGGTTACCCATTTCTTGGATTAAGGTACTAGGCACCCGGCTGTCACCGCGTGGAGGTTGAGAGTAGGAGTTGGTAGGCCTCAGCTGAGTGAAAACGCTTGTGTTTTCATATGATCGCATGCACTACCGTTTGACTAGCCTTCCAAAGGCAAAGCAAGGAGTATTTATAAAGTTTTAGAGCATGACCTTGGGGAGCTGAACTATTTTCATGATCGTAACAGCTGAAACCAAATCTCAACAGTACTCAAACCCAGTGACGAACTATTGCAATTAAACTACATGCCACACAGAACAGATGGAAGTGATGAATGTATACTGTGCAACCATAGAGCAAGAGAAAACGGCCTTCATTTCATTCGAACGTGCCCTATTCTGAGTGCAATCAGAAGATTCTTTTACGGAAAAAACACTCTCTCTTCCGATGAAGTCTTTCGGAAGCAGGGAAAAGATAGCGGACTAACGTAAAGACTGCTTTTGAGCGAGGACGCTCCGCGTAGATTCGGAAATTGATGTAGCAGTGAACATCAAGTGTAGTATCCCTCGTCTATTCATAATATATACCGACCAAATGCTCAATGTCTGAAAGTATTTGACTCTCGCCTATGCAGATAACACGGCAATTGTCGTATGCCACAAATCGATAGAAGAAGCAATGAGGTTAATGCAGGCCGAATTTGAGAAAGCAGGAAAATGGTTCAAATGGGTCAAAAACGAATCTCATTTACATTTGGAGCCCATAGTAACTAGCATCACAACTCTCTTGACTCTTGTGGAGTGAAGGTTGTGGTATGACGATCTAGTCTAGTATGAGGAGGTGCGGCACAAACACCCATTGCAAAGCTGCAAGATATTCAAGAAAGGGTAACTATGAGTATATTGCTACCGAAGCAAATTTGTAAGATGAGTGCGGCAGTGGAGTATTATCCGGGTACCTATCAACCATCATTTTATCACCAGAAGGCAAACGTAGGATATGCATCAACTTTCAAATTTCATCAATGGCTACGGCAAAATGCACCTAATACATATTCACCCTGCCGAGCATACTAAATAATCTTCCTTAGCGTTCAAGAAACATACGCCAAGTTAACATAAGAAAATAAAGATTGAAAGAGTGGTGTCTAGAAGAAATAACAGATAGATCCTAGATAGATTGCATTAAAGGTAATACATTGCAATAACTTAAATTTTATCCAAGAACTTGAAAATATGGGTTTTCGTATCTCACAAATCTTAATTAAAAGCAAACCAAAGTAATATTTGCATACTAGTAAAACAATAACTTGTGCTTATACGTATAAAGTTTTATTAAAATCTTAATTTTGATGACAGAATAATAGTAAACAAGTGAAATTGTATATAATTTCCCGCAGATAAGTCATGGATTTGCGCGTCAGTAATCACATGTAACATTCATAAGAAGTATGGAATAAATAATATTCAAATTCAAAGTATTTCTGGGAATATCGTTGAAGCTTCATTTTTCTTGCGACTTTAGTCCTTTATTTAAATTTTGTGTATACTTTGAGATACTAAAACAGTTCAATTAGCAGAAAAGATAAGAATTTACTGATCCAGTTGAAAGTGGTCAGTAACAATGCAAGAGTCACTGTTTAAGACATTGCAGCCTCCCAACCTTTTCGATTCCAAGCACGCTGCCTCCAGTTCAGTCTTTTTCACGTCTCGAAACTGAATGCTCTAATTCGAAAAACTCATTTGCTGGAGCATTGTTATCCATACGTTTGATGTAACCCAGCCAATGCAGTCGACGTGTTTTAGCATAGCTTAGATAAAATTACGAAATTCTATAATTCCATATCCAACTTTTTTCCTTATACAAATCTTAGCTATTTGTGGTTATTGGGGCGTATACGCAATATTTTTTTATTTTTTTTTTAATTGAAGTTTAAGTTTATAAAACGAAGTTGCGTTGACGATGATCCGGAATGTTACCCACTAATTGTGTTCTGATGATTGCATACGATGCTGACATATCCGTACATATGTATGCAACTCACCTCAAAAGGCACCGAGTCAAATCAATAGCATAAAATACGTTGCTTGAATTTTTTTTGTAGAACGCTGGTAAATTTTATCTCACTTTTCCATTCTGAGAATTTTGGTGGCACCGAAAATATTACCATAAGAGGTAGGTCCTTAGTATACAAATTTCAAATCAATCAGTCACGTTCCTGTACCTTAATAGTTCCTACCACGAATTTCAATTTAGATATTTGTTCGGTCAGAGGTTTAAGACGAATACTTTTAATTCAATTTAATTCTATTTAGATCTGTTAAATTTCAAGTTTTTTTTTATAAAATATCCGATTGTTTGCTTAAATCTAGAATTTTTTTTCTATAAGTGTTCTACGAAAACCTAAAGTTGTTTGGCAGTACAATGCGAGAGCATTTAAATTTGCTTCGTTTAATAAATCATGCATCTGTCTGATGGATAATATAGGTTTTCCAAAATACAATCTTCTAATTCCACGAAATACTGAACAAATTCCTAAGAAACGTATGGTGTTCTCTCTTTGAGGTAAATTGTACATTGAGCACACAATTGGAAGGTCGGTCGGTGCTGAAACTATGGAAAAACTAATTCGGCAGACTGTATAACAGCGACGAAGACCAACATCTCGCTGTCAGGCAGAATTACCCATTCAAGATAGACGATGATAGTCAAATTTCTGTCCACCTGACCAAAACGAAGTGAGGATAGCAATATCCCAGCTGAAATCCAACAAGGCTGCTGAACCTGATGGCTTACCGGCCGAACTTTTCAAGGCAGCTGGTGATGAATTGGTAGAGTGCATACACCAACTCATCTCTAAGATTTGGTCGGATGAGTGTACGCCTGATGAATGGAATCTCAATATCGTTTGCCCGATCCATAAGAACATCGCAAATAAGATCTTTTCTGCGATATTGTGTGAACGCGTGAAACCTTTTATCAACAGCCTGATTGACCCCTACCATTGCGGTTCCAGGCCAGGAAAGTCCACCATCGATCAAATTTTCACACTTCGGCAGATCCTGGAGAAAACCAAAGAAGTCCAAATCGATACTCACCATCTCTTCATCGGTTTCAAGGCCGCCTATGACAGAGAGAAGAGCTGCGAGTATATAGTGCTATGTCTGGTTTTAACATCTCTGTCCAACTGATGGAGAACGCTTGCTGCTCCATCAAGGTCGGTAATGACCTCACCGAGACCTTCGATATCTAGAAAGGTTTTAGACAAGGTCATGCGACTTCTTTAATATATATTGTACTTGAATGGATTGTGTGCAACTCGCAAACCAACACCAGATGTACAATCTATGAAAAGTCGGTACAACTGCTTGGAAACAAATGCTTCGGCCAACAGAGTCTTCGAATCTAACCCGGAGGGACGACGCAGTAAAGAACCTCCTCGCCGTAGGTGCCGCGCACAGTTCAAGGGGACCTCGACCAACTTGGAGTGCGCAACTGGAGGCGGTTAGCTAAACACCGAGCTAAATGGAGAGGCTTATTGGTTGAGGCACAGGTTTATCCCGAACTGTAGCGCCACCTAAGTAAGGTGGTTCATATTCAATTGTGGGTGCCGTGACACAAGTGGTTAGTGCGTCGGACCACTGCGCGTGAAGTTCCATGTTCGAGTCCTAGAAAACACCAAAACGCTTTTTCACGATTTCACCTCTTGCGAACGTCGGACAAACATCTGAGAGTATTGTTGTCAAGAGAAAGCTTCTCCGAACAAATTGCCCTTCGGAGATGGCACTAAACTGTAGGTCTCTTCCATTCGTGTGAAAAATATAATGCACACAACAAGAGTGGTTGCGAGAAGCTAGACCCAGACACTTGCGCCAAAAATTTATTTTTTTTTCGTTCAAATGAAGATGACCACCATTCCGCACTGGACTGCCTGTCTTCGTCACTTCTTAAAATCCTAATTTTTGGTTGTCTTAATTTAGTTTTGAACTCCATAGAGTACGCAATATTCATGTAAGCGGTTTATCATGAGCTACAGGGGCTTTGGTGATCTGAGCAAAAGGGCTATATCATTTACATAGAGGAGAACTTTAATCGGAGTTTCAGTAAATGTGATTTCTCCTAGTAAGTAACCAATATAGTACATCGTCGATGAAGAGTGCAAATGCCAGTGGGCTTGCATAACAGTCTTGCCTAACTCCCACTCTCTGCGCGGTCTTACGCTTTGGCTTAGTTTGCAGTTTTGATTTTGCATTTAGGGGCTTAAGGAGCGCATCTCTCCATTTTTGCAACTCTTGCGCTTCTTCGCAGCTTCTATAATTTACCGGGTGCTTTTCCTTACAATTAGCACGTGTTGCAGAGGTTTGTTTATTTACTCCACAAACTTGGGAGTGGTGATTTTCGGCGCAATTTACAGATAGTGGTTCTTTTTTTAAGTATTTTTGCATATAATTAAATCCTTGGCAACGTTTGCAACGCGAACTCATTCTTAAATTTCTACGCATGGGCTCGATTTTGACCACGATATTTATATTATCTTTAAATACTATAAAAACAAAGTCGATTTTCCTTGTCAATACTGTTTCTCGAAAACTACTAGACGTAGGTGCTTGAAATTTTGGACAGTTACTCCTTGTTTTGCCTAGATGCGAAGGGATTTTCCGAAATTCAAGGCCTAAGTGGCATGAAGGGGGTTGAGATCGAATTTTCCATCTATAGATATTGATTCCACAGCCGTAGCTCAGTACTGGCTCTCCGGATTAAAAAAATAAAATATAGGTGAATTTAGCAAATTTGGCGCTTATCCATCATTGAAAGCATTAAAACATCAGACGGTAACATTATTTTTTTAGACGCTCCAGGTGGGTCGGGAAACACTTTTCTCATTAACCTGTTACTTGCTAAGGTTAGAGAGAATCGAAAAATCGCCATTGCTGTCGCTTTTTCTGGAATAGCTTCAACGCTGATGGAGGGAGGCAGGACTGCGCATTCAGCATTCAAGTTACCTCTTAATTTGAACACTTTCGAAACTCCTCTTTGTAATATATCTAAGCAAAGTAATATGACTCAGGTGCTTCGAGAATGTAAGCTCATAGTTTGGGATGATATAAGATAGAACGCTTAATGATTTGCGAAGTAATGCTATGCTAATGGGTGGAGTCACTGTACTTCTTACCGATGACTTTAGGCAACGCTACCGGTTGTTCCAAGGGGAACTCGTGCTGACGAGATAAGGGCCTGGCTAAAATCATCCTACTTGTTGCCAAAAACGAAGCAGAGACACCTCCAAAAAAATATGATAGTACATATTCAATTTTTGGTAGATGTAATGAATCATATTCAGCTGGGGGTGTAGCGGTGTATGTAAAGAATGGGTTAGTTTGCAATTGAAGAGTTAAATGATGTTCTTGGTGTGATGCGGGAAAAAAATTTAATTGTTTTGGGCGACATAAACATTGACATTTTGAACGATTCTGAGAAAGACGCTGAAAATTATTTGCTCCTTATGGCATCATATGGTTTAAAGAGTACTATTAATGTTCCAACCCGTGTGACCGATTCTTCTGCAAGTTGCATTGATCACATTTTCACTAGAGTGCAAAAAAATAATAGAATTATATTAAGTGGTGCAGTCTTCGATTACAAACTCTCAGATCATCATATGGTTGCCCTCAGTTCATTGACGAATACTGACCCAAAAACTAATCTTAATCCTCCAAGAAAGAAACACAATGTAGATTATAGCAGGTTAAAGGAGTGTTTGAAAAATGAATTCTGGGAATCGGTCTATTCGGAGAGTAATCCTTCTGTTGCTTTTGATTTGTTTTCTTCGATTTTACAAAATCATATTAAGTCTTGTACTACTGTCTCCCTGCATAATTCAAACAATAAAAGACATTTAAGGCCATGGATGACAAATATACTTTTAAAACAAGTAAAAAGAAAAAATAGTTTCGCAGTTAAATGCACCAAGCACCCACGAAATAGAAGATTAAGAAAGTACTATGTCAAATTATGTAAAAACATTCGTAAAAAGGTTGAAGAAACGCGTAATAATTATTATTTTGATTTGTTTCAAAAGACTAAGGGTAACAGTAAGGAGCAGTGGAGAGTTGTTGAAAGCATTTTAGGGAAGCATAAGCAACCTTTAGAAATTAATGATCTAGAAGTTAACGGAATACATTTATCTGACGCCACCAGCATCTCTAATAAATTTAACGAATATTTTACTGAAATCTCAGAAAAATTAAAGCCGTCGGTTGGACCTTGTAATTCTTGCAACTGTACGTTATCCTCAGATGTAATTCCTGATAACATGCAAGCAAATAGTTTTGTGTTTAATGCAATTACAGCGGTTGAGCTCTACAAACTCATGATGTCTTTGAAAAACAAATATTCCTGCACTAGCGATGGCATAACAAGCATGTTACTGAAAAAAATTGCTTGGTATGTAGTTGACATCATGAGTTACTTGTTTAACCTAAGTGTGAATAATGGTTGTTTCCCACAATCCCTTAAATGTGCTGAAATAATTCTTCTTTTTAAAAAAGGAAATAGGAAAAATGTATCTAATTATAGACCTATATCTCTACTTCCGACTTTTGCTAAACTTTTTGAGAAACTTATTAAAATCCGCATCCTATCATTTTTGGATTATAATCGCTTTTTCTCCGATAATCAATTTGGTTTTAGGTCTGGTATGTCAACAGAAGATGCTATTCTTAGGTTGTGCAGTCAGTTATATGAAGGTACAAACAATAAAAAATCAACTATGGCTCTGCTTATTGACATGACAAAAGCATTTGACATGGTCGACCATGAATTGTTACTAGACAAGTTATATAAAGCTGGATTTAGAGGAGTAATATTTGATTGGTTCAAAACGTATTTAAAAGGTAGGAAACAAACAGTTAATATCAACGGAACCTTCAGTAACTTTCGTGTACTAAGAAATGGCGTCCCACAGGGTTCTGTGCTTGGACCTCTTCTATTTCTAATCTACATAAATTCTCTATTCACACAGGAATTTAATGGCATATCTACTGCATTTGCTGATGATATAGCTTTTACATATCAGTATCAAACCCTCTTTGATTGCGTAGTAAAGATTGGAGCAGATTTAGAGAGATTAAGACTGTGGTTTGCTGCTCATAAGTTGGTTATCAGTGAGAAAACGAAGCTGATGTCTATAAAAATATCGGGAAATGCCTTAAATGATTTTAATCTATGTTTTCATGCATATGACTGTGAAAGGTTTAGCTTACCCATACACACATGTGGTATTAACAATTTTTTCGATTACAACCAATGCTCTACTAATTGCTTTAAAATCGAGTCAGTGAAAAATTTTAAATATCTTGGAGTTTTAATCGATCATAACTTGAGCTGGAAGGACCATATCCGAGAAGTAAAATCCCATTTGATGCTGGTGGCTCGCAAACTTTACCTCATCAAACCATATTGCTCTGAGAAAGTTTTAGCTGAAATCTACTACGGTCTTGCACACTCAAAGTTGCAATATGGTATGACCAGCTGGGGAGGATCATACTCTACTACGTTGAGACCTTTATTGATGGCACAAAAGCACTTAATTCGGATAATTTCTAATCGTAATCGTTTCACTCATAGCTGGCCCTTGTTCAAAAAACTACGAATTTTACCACTAAGGCATCTGTACATATTTAAAGTACTCAGGGAGTTTTTCAAGCGAAGTGGTAACATTCCTAGTAGAAACTCACAAATTTATAGCTTACGCATAAATAACTTGGCTCTTGTCAACATACCAGTTGTGCATAAGACTCATTTTTCTCATTTTTACACCGTTACAGCCCCAACGTATTTCAATAAACTACCATATTTTGTCAGAATTACTTACAACGTTCACTTATTCCTAATAAAAGTAAAAAAGTGGCTATTTACCATTGACCATGCAAGCATTGAATCTTTGTTAAGCACCATATCTTAATCTTCAGCATAAGTAATACCACTTAAATCACATAAATATCTGTAAGATTTATATTTTTGAATTGTTTTTTTTTCTGGAAAAATTCTCTCTATCCTCTGTGAATTCATTCTTTATAAATTCTATATAAATTCTATTTGTGTTTGGTTTATATCTATTGAATTGTTTTATTTATTTTTACACTTTTCTTTAATAGTACTGATTGTCACCCCACATCAGAACCCTATTATATTATTTAAATAAAATTGAAGTATCATTCAACACTAACTCAGGACATAACGTTCTAATAGTTATAGAATGTTCACTATTTATTCTCTTCCAGTATTTAGCTAACTACTATTGTTATTATTTTAGTTTTAAGTTGGAAATGAATAAAATTGTATCTATCTATCTATCTATCTATATAGAAGAAGTAGTGCATTACCCGCTGGAATTCCTACGCACTCTCAATCCCCCAGGCATTCCTTCACATAAGCTAACATTAAAAGTCCGCGCACCTCTTATGCTCCTAAGGAATTTAAACCCCAGGCAAAATGTGCAACGGTACTAGATTGCAGATAAAAGTTCTCCAAAAGAGTTTGATAGAGGCGATAATTCTTACTGGATGCGGCCAAGGAGAAACTCTGTTCATTCCTCGCATTCCGCTTATTCCATCTGATTATCCGTTTTGTTTCAAACGACTGCAATTCCCGGTGAAGGTTTGTTTTGCCATGACGATAAATAAGGCTCATGGTCAGTCCTTCAAGAAGGCTGGGGTTGATTTAATGGCAGACTGCTTCTCTCATAGCTAACTCTATGTGGCATGCTCGAGAGTTTGTTCACCTCTGTCCATTCTACAGCCTTAGAGAAAAACGAGAGAAAAGGTAACCCAACGGCAGAAATAAGGTAACCCAACGGCAGTTCTAAGATTTATAAAACACTTTGGATTAATTCGACAGCTCCATTAGTATTCATATAAATATGGGTGCTTAGAAAAGTACCTGCTAAGGGTGCGGAATGCTGCGCAGACTTTACCTCCTCGTGGTGCATTCTTTGTTTTTTTAAACTATTTTTTTTTTCCAATTTTTATTCCCTTAATTAGATTTTTCCGAAAATGTATTGTAGAGATTAAATAAAATAAATTAATGGTACGTACGATTAAAATAATTAAATGTACATATGTATCTAAGACTTTGAAATTAAAATAGTTTATGGCCACGAGCGAAGCTGGGTGGGTCAGCTAGTTTAATATAGTTCTAATTCGGTAGATATCGTCGATATTATCAGACTTATCGAAGGTAAGCATAAAAAGCGGATGTCCATCTCAGAATATTGATGATTTAAGTTAAGATTCCAATCTTACATAGCTTGTAAAATAGCGCTTCGCGGCTATCGAGTCAATAGCTTCGCAGAAGTCAACAAAAAATGCATACAACTAACATACTTGTGCCTTCTTTTGTAAATATGAGCTATATTATAGAGTACGAAAAGTTGATTTACAGTCGAGTAACCTTACCTAAAATAAGCTTGGTATTCATGTATAATTTTCCTGTTTCTGACCCACTGAGTAAGTCTGCTGAGGATTACTGAGCAAAACAACTTAACCGACGTGTTCAAGAACGATATGCCTCTATAGTTTACTGAATCCTCGTAGTTATCTTTTTAATTTAATGGAAATACTATAGATCTGCTGTTCCAAATATGCAAATTAATTCTATGCTAAGTGCTAATTGAAACTCTGGAGTACAATTTTTATAAAATTCGGAAGAAATGCGGTCATGTCCTCATGCTTTGTTCGTTTTCAATTTATCGATGGCGATTTTCCCTTCCTCTGCATTTCTAATGTATCTCATCTCTTCTGTATTATTTGCTAGTTTCAGGGAGTTTTAGTAAAGAGGTGTGAAGCAGTTTGCTGATTTTATTGTATTGTGCGATACGCCCATATACCAGTATCAAACAAATAGAAGTCGTACCGGCTGCCCACATCTGGTCGAATTAATTCGTATTATTATTCCACCAGACATTACTCAGCAAGGGATTAAATTAAACTGATAGCCAATAATTCCCTAAACGATTAAATTAAATAAGAAACCTCTGATCATGATGAGTGGCTCATAAGAAATTACAAATGCATGTAATTAATATATATCATATTGATTAGCGTTGACCGTATTATGTGCTATTATTTGCTGAAAGCGAATTGATTACGTTATCGTGTAGGTCTTTCATATCATAATTCGGAATCAATAAAAAGAAACGTGTCCTTGAATTTCTATGTCTGGCGTTGTTCCAAATCATTGACTCAGTGCAACCCTAACTTGTTGAATATTGTTCAAAGTTAATCGCAATTCTACTTTGCTCTAACCATATCTCATTGGTTACACGAAAAATGTATTTGCCTCATAAAATATGTTTCTTTATAACCACCACCCAAGGGAGCAATTACAGTCGAAAGATTTACAGGCATTTACGAGTAATTCTCCGACTGTGGCTAAGGGCGACATCCATTCAATTTGCTCCCTGTAACTCTTATTTACTTCATTCTGCTCATCCTCTAGTGGTTTTCTGACTAATCTGCGATGCAGACTTTCTCACTTCCTTATAAGAAGGAATAAACAAACAACAGGATTAAGGGAAAAAAACATATTTTTATTCCCACAAACTACCTATTGTTAGATAATGTCTGCAAACTTTATCCAGATACATGCGCGTACTCGCACAACATAACATACCATTGACATTTCTTCCTCGACAGGACTTTGACATTTTCTTTTCCAAGAATTTTTGAATAATACGACGCGACGAGCAAAAGATACAACCAAGGCAAATGTATTTTTAGATGAATTTCTGCAAAACACAATTATTATAGAAATGCTGTAATCAGGAGAAGTGAAAAACATGTGACAAAATAAATGTAAAATTTACAAGTCTACAGATTGCTTAACTTAATTTAAAAGTTTGTGAGCAATATGATCGGCACGTATGCGAAAATAATTCACAAAATAGCTACAAGTACAAAGTGCACCCCACTCATAATTAACTTTGCTTTCAAAAATTTAACTTTGTAACTGCAGCAAATTATATATACAGTGTGCAGCAAAACTGTAAAAAAAATTACCGATACAATTTAATCTTGCCTCACATAACTTTACAAATAACTTAAAAAAAATACAAAATAAATTAAACCATCGCAACATCCTTTTTGTTAAAAGCAAATAAAAATATTGGCATCAGCATCGACACCCTCGACACTCATAGCATGGGGCTTTCGATCCGCAAACTCAATGGAGAGGTATTACATTTTTCCCATACGACCACTCAAAAAGGAAGCTGCACTTTAATTTACACAATTAACGCAATAAATAAAACCAAGACAGATCAGCCTTGAGTATCTGTTGGAAAATGTAGTTTAATATCATTTCCCACACAAATGATGCTACTTATTAGCTTGAGCCAATTGAACTTCAGTTGTACAGGCTTATGAAAAATATTTTCGATATACTGATATACTTGTAGTTCAACAGAAGACTTTGACCAACATATACGTACATCCTTTATCGTACTCTGAAAATAATGAAAAATAAATGATTCATATTCAGAACAGAACTTGAAGGAACGAAAATGATAATAGTAGTAGTAGTAGTAGTAAAGTACATTTTATTTTTTAAACTTCATATTCAATTTTTTACAATAATTTACAATAAAAGACTTTGACCATTGCCGTCAGCCGAAGAAAAGAGAGGATAAGACTAAAGCTTTATGCAAATGTAGTGATTGAAAATACTTCGTCATTTATTTGCTGCCGGTATTTTAATGCAGCTTTAAGATAGCTAGCCATCACGCTCCAGTCCTCACCATCTAGAGTTCTGATGAATTCAGCCATTGATAGCGCCTCTTTACCCCAGTACGCTCGTCTGATCTCTTTCAATATTGGGCAAGCTCCAATAAAATGAAAAACGTCTTCCTTTGTTCGAAGGTTGCATAGGCTGCATTCCTCATTCCCGTCGCTTACATGAGGCCTGAATTTCAGCCGAAGTAGTTCGCCTCTCGCCTTAAAGATGATAGAGATTACATCAACGCTGAACCGATCGTGGAAATAATTTTTCGTAGCCAGCCTTACTCAACCATGAAGTAAGGGATATGTACACCTGGTCTCACTTTGTTGCGCTTTCAATCTAAACTTCGCACGGGTAGACTCTTCAATAATGGATAACGGCTGGTTCAGAGAACGTCGCCAAGATTCTGCATTATAGTGCTTTAGCTGCAACCTACGAGCATGTTCGCTCCTAAGCCTCGACCATTCGTTATCGAATTGCAGCTTCCGTTGTACCAAATATTTTGCGACGATGTGTGGAAGGTGGTAGTTTGGGAGTTCCATGATAATATAGTAGTAGAATCGCAGTCGGTGAGGAGGATATGCAAGGCACAATTCTGCAGACTTCTAAACGGCGATGGTGACCAGTATTCCGCTGTCAGGCAGAATGAGATATTCAGTGACGATGATAGTCAAGATTCCGGTCAACTCGATCAGAATGAAATGAGAATAGTGATATCTTAACTTAAATCCAACAAAGCTGCTCGTGCCGATGGTCATGCCGCAGATCTTTTCAAGGTAGTAAGGAACATGCACTATAATTTTTTTTTGGGTCGGGATAGGAAAATCTCAACTGGAGCACACAGACGCAACTGGTCAATTGTATAGGGTGGCCCAAAAACTCATCTGATGTTGTTTTACCATATCTTTAAAATGAAACAACATAATTTCATAATTTTTTTTTGAATGTTTACTTGAACCTTTAAGTTTCATGCCGATATCATCTTTCTTATTGAAAATGATATCGAATCAGTGGGCACCGCCATTACTGATGACCATTTGGGCAAATGGAAAGTAAACATGAAGGACTCAGACAGTTACCGCTTAATATCTAATAAACTGAATACTAAAAATATTCAGTGGTATACTTACGATAATAAATCTGAAAGATCGATACGAGTCGTAGCTAGGGATCTTCTTCATGCCTCATGCTTAAAGGAAGATGTTGTTCACGATTTGAAGAACAAACACTTTAAAATCGTCGATGCGGTAAATTTAATTAAACGGGAGAAACAAAACTTGGAAGGCGAGGAAACGACGATAAAGCGCGGGCTTCCTCTTTTTATGCTAACCTTTGATAAAGCTAAGAGTTTAGATAAGATTTACGGAATAAGAACAATTCTGAACGTCGTAGTCAAAATCGACCCCTTCCAAGTTTACAAACAAACTTCTGCAACATGTGCTAATTGTAAGGGAAAGCACCCGGCAAATTATAGAGGCTGTGAAGTAGCTAAGGAGTTGCAAAAACGGAGAGATGCGCTCCTTACTTACTTACTTAGATGGCGCTACAGTCCGGGGTGGACCTGGGCCTCAACCAACAAACCTCTCCAGCCAGCGCGGTTACGAGCCAGCTGCCTCCAGTTGCGCACGCCAAGTTGGTTGAGGTCCCCCTCCACTTGTTTGCCCCACCTACCGCGAGGTCGTCCTCCACTGCGTCGTCAATCTGGGGTGGATTCGAAGACTTTCTTAGCGGGAACGTTGGGCTCCATCCGCTCTAAATGATCCAGCCATCTAAGTCGCTGTATGTGAACCCTTTTGGCTCAGTCGATGTCCTTATACAGGCCGTATAGTTCGGCATTGTACCTTCTCATCCACTCACCGTCTATGCAGACGGGATCAAAGATCGCTCGAAGAAATTTTTTCTCAAAATAACCAAGGACATCCTCATCCGGTTTTGTCAAAGCAGGACTGGGATGATTAATGTCTTATAAAGAGTTACCTTAGTAGTTCGAGATAGGGCTTTGCTACTCAGTTGCCGTTTTAGCCCATAGAAACAACGATTGGCAAGAGTAATTCTTCGTGTGATCTCCCTACTGATTTCATTTGCGGGGTTCACCATAGGGCCTAGGTAGACAAAATCCTTTACTACCTCAAAATTATATCTGTCTATTGTGGCGTTCTGTCCAAGACGCCGATGTTGGGTGTCCTTTTTTGTAGACAGCATATATTTTGTTTTGCTTTCATTGACCGCTAGACCCATCTTTGCTGCCTCGATCTCAATACTCGTAAATGCCCCATTGACGGCCCGCTGAGTTCTTCCGATTATGTCAATGTGATCGGTGTAAGCGATCTTTTGTAAAAGATTGTACCTCCGGTGTTGGCTTGTGAGTTTCGTACAATTCTCTCAAGTACTATGTTAAAGAGATCGCATAATAGTGCGTCACCTTGTCTAAGACCTTTCCTGACATCGAACGGTTCGGTGATGTTCTTACCGACTTTGATGGAGCAGCGAAAGTTCTCCATCGTCATTCTGCACAAACGGACGAGCTTGGCAGGGATGCCAAGACTAGACGTGGCTCTGTATACCTCGTCCCTATACACGCTATCATAGGCAACTTTGAAATCGATGAAGAGGTGATGCATATCGAGTTTATATTCATGGGTTTTTTCCAAGATCTGCCGTAGTGTGAATATTTGGTCAATGGTGGACTTTCCGGCCAAAAACCGCAACCGATAAGGACCTATCAGATGGTTGACGATCGGTTTTAGGCGTTCACATAATACGGTAGACAGGATCTTATATGTAATATTGAGGACACTTATACCTCTGTAGCTCGCGCAGTTCAGAGGGTCTGCTTTCTTCAGGATCGGGCAAACGATGTTGAGGTTCCATTCATCGGGCATACTTTCGTCCGACCAGATTTTACAGATGAGCTGGTGCATGCTCCTTACCAACCCATCTCCTCCTGCCTTAAAAAGTTCAGCGGCAAGGCCGTCGGCTCCAGCAGCTTTGTTGAATTTGAGTTTAGATATCGCTATCCTCACTTCGTTCTGATCGGGTTAACGGGAATCTTGCCTCTCAACATCACTGTTGAATGGCTCATTCTGCCTAACAGTGGAATATTGGTCAGCATCGCCGTTTAACAGTCTGCAGAAGTGTTCCTTCCATATTTTCAGCTCCGACTGCGATTCTACTGCTATGTTACCATTTGTATCCCTGGCTTTGAAACCCTGGCATGTTCTTTTTACCTTTTGGTAAAATTTTCGAACATTATTCCTGCAATAAAGTCTCTCAATCGCCTCGATCGAGCGCTTCTCATTCTCCTTTTTCTTATTTCTGAGAAGTCGATGTTTCTCTTTTCTCCTGCTCACGTAGAGCTCGTAAGCAGCTCTAGTCCTTCTATGCAGCGCCGCTTTGTACGCCTCTTGTTTAGCTGCATGTGCTTGCCGGCATTCCTCATCAAACCAGGGGTTTCGTTCTGATGGCCGAGAGAAACTCAGTAGAGGCGGCATCTCTGATGACTTGTTGGCAACGCTGCCGCTGATCTTCCGCATTTGCTGCTGGCAACATAGGACTTAAGTTAAGATTAAGAGAAACTCGATCGGCAAATGCTCCGGCGGTCTCTTGCGATTGTAGCTTTTCGACGTCAAATTTCCTCACAGCATTTCGTTGATTTCGCTCCGTTCTGGATATCCGCATCCGTACCGTGGCTGTTGGCAGATAGTGATCCGAGTCCACGTTGGCTCCTCGGAAAGTCCGGACACCTGGAATACTGGAAGAGTGCCTTGCGTCGAACGCAATGTGATCGATTTGGTTGGCAGTTTTTTGATCAAATGAGAGCCATGTTCATTGTGAATATCGAGACGTGGGAACTGCGTACTAGCACGACAAAGTTTAGCCCCGCCGCAAAGTCGACTAGCCTGAGTCGGTTGTCGGATGTGATGTCGTGCAGGCTGTGCTTTCCGACCACGCTACTAAAGACGTCCTCTCTTCCTACTTTTGCGTTAAAATCACCTAGAATAATTTTAACGTCGTGGCTAGGGCATTGCTCATACGTCTTGTCCAAGAGCTCTTAGAAGTCATCCTTTGTCGCGTCGTCCATCTTCTCATGAGGGCCATGAGCGCATATTAGGCTAAAGTTGGCGAATTTAGCCTTGATACGGATAGTCATAAGGCGCTCGTTCACATGCCGGAAACTCAAGACTTCTTGCCTAAGTCTGCCCCAATGACGAACAACCGAATAGACGCTGTCCTTGTTGTGTGTAGCAATCGCCGTAGTAGATGTCGTAGGTTTTCATCCTCCTTTAACCCGGCCCATCCCATCGCACTTCTTGGATGGCGGTAATGTCTGCTTTGAAACACTCTAGGGCCTCCGCAAGTTGTTCGGCTGCACGTGGTTTGTAGAGAGACCTAACATTACACGTGCATACACGAAGATCGTTGTCCTTTTTATGTTTGCTTAGGTCGTCAACAGTAGAATCATCCGTATCCGAGGCTGTTGGTTGCTTCGTAACCGAAGGCTTTTGACGTGGTAGGGAAGTTAACCCGACGGCATAATCCCAACCTGGAGGACCAGATCCTTTTTTTGCAACCCCTAGGACGAGGGGCCGGATACACCGATGCCAGTAACACGCTTTGGGGATATGAGCGCTGCCGTTGGCCCATTAAGGGTTCATCCGCCATCATCTCTTTTTCAATACCCTGACGTAGTATTGAAAATCCTTACAGACCTCAGCTCCAAATATGTTGATGTTGCTCCGGTAAGGAAAAAGAAAAAGTATTTATGAACGTCAAAAGTAAATGCACTATACACATACATACAAGTTCGTAAATATTAAGTATTATTGAATATTGGAATTCCTTGTTAAAAAATTTAAAATTGAATGCGACATGTATAAGAATTTGTTTAATTTTGTTCTTAAGGTGTGGTGAAAAACGCTACTGCTCACGAGAAACAGGCCCGCTCTCTTTCAAGTAGTGTGGGACTTTGTACTCACTAAAAAACTACCTTTAACCGTTTTTCTACTTGATACCATCCACTCCGGAAACGCTTTTGCATTACTTCACTGTGGTGAAGTTTCTTTCCCCTTGCGGGGCCGGCTTTTTCATATTTGTCTTCTGTTGCTGGTTAATTCTTTTTTGCCGGTGAGGCTTTCATCAGGTTTACATACATCTCATGAGGGTGATTATTAGATCTTCCTTCTCTGTTTTGATTTAAATGCTTTTTCTATAAAGGCGTATACTTGTTTCCAGCTCTGATCACCCATTGACATTTTTGTCACTATGTTTTCCGAGGTGATGACCCCGATCAGAAATTTCAGTGCCCTCTTTTTAGCTTCCCATCTATTGCACTTGAAGAACGTGTGGTTGCGTCGTCCATTGAGTGACGTATTGGTAAGCTGAACTCCCTGTTTTGCGCATTTTGTGGAGGTAGGCGTTGAAATAACCGTGTCTGGTAAGAAATTGGGTGAAGTAATAATTTACTTCCCCGTGTTTCCGTCCCTTCCATTCAGCGATGTTGTTGATGAGCCTCGCGGTCCATCGTCCTCTGTTTTCTGAACCCCATCTCTATTGCGATTTCTTTTTGATGAGCTCCTTCGCTTCCTCGGTTGCCGCTTCTACTACAGTTTCCGCCTTTTTGTCGTAGACGTACTTCATCTCTGCCTTAAGGAGATCAATAGCGGTCACTCCCGCTACTATGAGGACAGCTGGTTCCGACACCGTTCGGTATGAACTTGCAAAACGTAGTACCGCGCCTTTGTACTGCGGCAATTTGTTCCCTGTATTTCTCTTTCCGTAGTGCGTCACCTCGGCGATATAATCTGCATACCCCGCCAGGAAGGTGTCTTCGGACATTACCATATGAAGGATGTCATCGTAGGAGATGTTCCAGAGATCAGGTCCCAGGATTGATCCTTGCTCTACTCCAGCAGCGCCTCCTTTATTCGAGGTCCTTCTGCGGTGTTATGGAATACATGCATAAGAATAGCCTCCCCCGAAACACAGCTGATGAATCAATCCTTTGTAATTGACGCGGAAGATTATTCCAAAACCGAATCGCTCTAACAAAGTAAGACTGCTCACTCACTGTGTGTGTGAATTGTGGCAAAATAAGTCATAGGCCTCTTGGTGACTGTACAAATCTAAGATACTCTAGTAAATACACATGACATTTTTTGTGAGTTTAAAGATAGATCTGAAGTCATAATACTCATCTAATGTCATTCCAAGCAGAGACCACTTGTGCTGTGAGACGCTTACATACCTCGGAACGTTAAATATGTATCGTATGCAATCATAGTCAAGGGACTTACTATATAATTATAGGAGAAAAATGGCAGTATTAAACTTTTTACGAGATGCAATTTTATCTTCGGATGCAGTAAACTCGAAGAGGCTCTCAAACTGCGCAATCCGCAGTCGATTTTTCTGCTTCTATCAGATACGGCATTGTAACAACTCATTTTTCTATTTATCCTAAGATCCAGATATTTGACTTGCTCTACATAAGGTATAGTAACACCATTCACAACAGGGGATGGAAATTGAGAAAGCATACTTTACTTCTGGCGCATACCATACCTATAGATTAAAATGGATTAAGATAAAGTTTTTTTAAATCAGCCCAAATCTGAATGTGGGATTTTCATTTATTCTAGTCACACAATCATCTATTAAACCCAGACTTTTAGAAAGATAAATAATCACATTATCTCCGTTAAGGCGTACACCACAATTCACAAGAATATCAGGGAGACCATTCACAAATACAGAAAACAGGAGTGGTGCCAGGCCCGATCCTTGTGGAACGCCTCTTTTGATCAGATACGGACTAGAGTTTTCCTGTTCCATTTGAACCGTCTGTGAGTGATTACTCAGATAATGGAAGATCTAAGTACTTAGCAACACAGGCATAAGCGTCATCGCTTACGGGGATGAGGTGGTTATTTTAGTCCAGGGCAAATTCTTAGAAACATTAAGTGAAAGGATGGAATCAGCTCCTAATAGTCTCGGAAAATGGGTTAAAGGGTGTAGACTGCACATCAACCCGGATAAAACAGAATTGTACTCTTCACCAGAATATACAAGATACCACCCTTCAAACTGTCTAAGCTAGCAGCGGTGGAGCTTTCGTTTTCGGATCGCGCCAAATAACTTGGTATAATACTAGATAGGAAACTAAATTGGTAACCTTATATGCAGGAATGAGTTCGCAAGGCCTATAATGCCCTTTTCATCAGTAAAAAGATGGCGGGAAAAAATCCTGGCCTGAAGCCTGTAATGATGCACTGGCTATACATCATGATAGTCAGACGTAGGGGGCTCTTGTGTGGTGCAAGGCAACGAATACCAAAAACATACGGGATATGTTGGTCATGGTACAGAGAACAGCCTGCATTACCATCACGGGTGCTCTACGCACAATGCCTACGGCTACACTCGAGATCTTTTTGTATCTCTTACCATTAGACCTACAAATCAAATATGGAGCCGGCAATAGTGCGCTTTGGCTCACTAATGATGATCTCTTCAAGACCAATAATGTGGGACATAGCTCCATTTTTAGGGAATCATTTTCTGATATCCCAGATAAATCGGACGATATGTTTGGCACATTCGATTTCGTCATACCCTACGAAGTACTGTATCCTGTTAGAGGGGATTGGAAAAGGAAGACAGTCTCTGTCCACAACGAGATTGCAATATGCACAATATTACCATCTTCATTGACAGTCAGGCTGTGCTAAAGGCGCTAGAGTCTTGTGTCACTAAATCTGTGATCGTCAGAAATTGCCCCACAATGCTTAAGGAATTATGTACGCAGAACCATATCAGATCATGTTGGGTACCTGGACACTGCGATGTAGAAGGTAACGAAAAGGCCGACGAGCTGGCCAAAAGAGGATCAGAGCTCCCTCATAGGGACATAATCGGTAGCATTTAACCACCAAGGTACGTGGCTTAATAAAATCATTTTTTAATTTTAAGTAATTTGCATATGCGGCTATGTATTTTTTTAATAAAAAAAAAGGACCAACTGAACTTAAGTAGACACAAACCCTGGATCCTTATATTACATGAATGGATTAGTCGATATCGGTAGTTACTCGTAGCACGTATCTGGAAGAAACTTCTGTACATATACACGTTTCAAAATCGAGAACGTTTTGTAATATAAGCTGCCATTCAGGTATTAGAGCATCTTTACCATATAGCTTTTTTCCCCATTATCTCTCTTGACCTAAAAAGAACTCTTTCATAGTAAAGCCATGCCAACCACTATCTGAAAGTAATTTCTATGCGAACCTGCCACTGCTGGACGCTCAATTCAATTTGTGTGAATCGACAGGGGAATATTAGAAATATAACACTTTACCTTTAGTTACACATTTCCAATTTCAATATCGAGTTACTCGTGCGGTATGTTATCCCTGAGGTTATACAGTATTTCGCTTATTCATCCTTGAGCTGTATACAGTCCTTTTGGCAATATTCAGACATTTACCGAACATATAGAATATTTAATTCGATGTAATAATCCTTGTCCGTTTGATCAAATGTATTAATCATTATAATTCCCAAAACGTGTCCTTCGGTTATCAGAATTTCATGTCTGATAATGGTTTGGCGAATTTAATATGGAAAGATGGGTGTATGCAATACGCAACTCAGACAATGTCGTTTGTGGTGTAATAGTACACACGCGTCAAAGCGCTCGTTGCTAAACGCAATTCAAAGTAGGAAATCGATTTTGAATATCAAATCGTAATCTTTGCCAACCTTGAACTTGGTCTGGAATAGGATATGTTGATGTTTAAATTTAAATATTGTTTCCTGAAGTATGGGTATCCTAGAGAATGAATAATTCATCACGTGCGCCTAACGTTTCCTTAAGCATATTTGGCAAAATTCTGAAATTCACTTAGGACCAACAGCGTTGTTTTACTGAATGTAACGTGTTGAAGATACAGATAGGCTCTTCATTTATGCTACACACACTCGGATGTTGCTGCAAATCCCTTAAATTGGTCTTTAATGTATCTACGTGTGGTTGTGTTCGAACAGATTTGTTGGGAAAATAATAGCTATATGCTGACGTTATAGAAGTATAAGACCGCACTTATTTGGGACAAGGTACATATCTATTTTATTGGCACAATATACACTGTAACATTCAGTAATATCCTACTTTGAATGAGAGCAAGATGTTATGAATCTTGACATGAAGTTATTAGGGGTATGAACTGGAAGATCAAAGAGTTATCTTTGATGTCGCAATAGCTATAGAGAGACGGGCATTTTTGATAAAGTGGTTTCGGAATGCAGTTGGTCCTTGTTTCGGTTTACTCCAGCGATTGCACCTGGAATATTTATATTTTGAAACATATCTTCTGATATTATATTTGTATCGCGAATGATGATTAAAATTGGATTCTAATAACTTACATAGTTTTCAGAAAGCTTAAACAAAGCCTACCAAAGTTCCCTTACTAGACCAATATCGCTTAAGATGTCCAGATGTAATGTAAATCAATGGTTTGAATAACCTGCCGGAAGGTATGGGAAGGAACAGACGATGGAAAGCAAGGGGAGAAATATGTTTAGGGTGCAGGAAGTCGGATCTTCAGTATCGGCGGCCAAGAATGAGGGAGCAGGCTCGGAGTCGTCGATATACAACGACTGCAATACAACAACAGCGTAGGACTTGGCTGGACTAGTAGATATAACTATAATACAAGTAAGGATGTATTAGATAATGAGCGTAATGAAAGGAGGTAGATGGATAGCTTTAGCCAAAATGTATGAAAACATACAAGCTCAGCAGCCGCATACGTCTCTCACGGAACCTGAAAAGAAAGTGCTAGAAGAGGCAGCGAGGGCGGACAGCAACACCTGGGATACTGTCAACCTTAAACTGCGTAAGATGATGGATATCAATGAAGGACTAGCGGACTACGTTAAGGACAGAAACAACATGCACCGCGAAACAAAAAGAAGGACAAGAGAAATCGGAAAATTATTTAAAGACCTAGAGGGCGAAACCAAGGCGACCTTAATGAAAAACCAAGTATTGCAACAAGAAGTAAAGACACAGTCTTTGCAAACGGAGGTACTTGTAAATCAAACGACTAATACAAACCTGAGTCGTCAAACTGATCCTATAGCTACGTCATCAGTAAAGGCATGCAGGCCATTAGAGATGAGTTCGGCTAAAAGAAGAAGGGAAACCTCGGACTACACCGCAGGACAATCATCAAAGAAGGAGAAGTAAGGACCACAGCGTCAACAAACAAATAAAGTAGGGCGAATGACGACACTCAAGGAGACTGATAAACCTCTTGGAGACAAGCAGGAGCAGACTCCTATCCAGTGATTAAAAATCACAAGGAGGAAGGGTGTTGGCAGCGTCGTAAACACCTTGCATCACCATATTCGTGCTTGGGGAGTCTAGCTTTAGATTTTGGAGTAAACTGCAAATGATTAACAATAATTTAGAAACCGGCTAGAAAACTTATTGATGGTAACTTCGTCATAAATGCGAATTTAAGGCCCAGTGTCCTCCAAGCACATTTTAATGCACTACTGGACCAACCCCCTAGTGAATTAGTCTTCAAATTTGCTGTTCCGGGATTTCAAAACTATACCTTAGACAGATCGATTAGCTTCGAGGAAGTTATCGGAGCTCTAAGTGCATTAAAAGATGGTAAAGCTGCAGGGTCGGATGGGATACCTTCCGCGTTCTATAAATATGGTACTAACGAGTTGCACAGCAAGCTTACAACGATGTTTGATAATATCCTGAATAGTGGATTAGTTCCAAACCGTTTCAGAGAAGCCTTAATTTTCCCCATACATAAAAAAGGCAGTACATCAGATCCAGATATAAGATATTCACAGCAATCTTGCAGGACCGACTATCTACATGGATTAAGGGAAATAATCTACTTAAAGAACATCAAGCGGGTTTCAGGCCAGGATACTCTACTATCGACCACGTGTTTGTTTTGAGGAGCATTGTGGAGTCTTACATTGGAAGGGGTAAAAAACTGTATACGTTTCTTGTAGACTTTAAGTCGGCATTTGACACGGTAGACCGAAATGCTCTATTTTATAAGCTTTACTGCATGGGCATGTCGTTCGAAGTTTGGACGCGTCATCCAAAATTCGTATGCAGACACCAAATCAGCAGTGTGGAGTGTTGAGGAGTTGCCAGGATGGTTCCAGTCATTGTCCGGAGTAAGACATGGTTGTTCGCTGAGTCCAAGCTTATTTGCGCTATACATCGAAGACATCGTAGATATTCTGCCTGGAGGTATTGAGTACGCAGGACTATTGATCAAAGCACTTCTGTTTGCTGACGATATAGTACTAATGGCGCAATCACCTGAATCCTTACAACTAATGATCAACAGGCTGTATGACTTCTGTAAGCTATGGAACTTAATCGTAAATCTTAGCAAGTCAAAGGTTATGAAATTTAAAAGAGGGGGCGGAAAGGACTGCAGAAACGAAAAATGGTACTACAACGGAGAAAGTATTGAAGTTGTTAAGGAATATAAGTATCTGGGGGTCTACTTTACAAAAAATCTAGATATGGAGAGACATCTAAATGAAAAACTAGCAAAGTCTAAAACGGCCATCAATGTTGTATGGAAGAAATGTCTCAGTAATAAATTCATTGCCCACAGCAGTAAATACAAATAAGGTTTTTGTAGCGGTGTCAGAGTCCATCATGTTCTATGCTGCGCAAGTTTGTGGAGTAAGGAAGCATGAGGCTGTTGAGAAATTACTGCGGGACTATGTTAAGAGAGCATTTCACCTCCCATCCAACACTCCCAATTATATGCTAATGCAGGAAACAGGCTTGTCCCCATTGTACATCAAAACTTTTAAATCGCACGTGGACTACATTCTAAAGGTTTTGAATATGCCGGGTACCAGACTGCCGAAAAAAGTTGTTCTGCAAGCAATACAATCCTGGACAGGATGGTACAGGGAGTGGTTGGAACTCGCTGAGGGCTGTGGGATACATTTAGATCTGGGTAATAGCGGAGACGAGAAACCCCAACTTTATCAACTCATCGCAAGTCTGGACGAAAAGGCTTGGTTCATGCATTCCGAATCACTGCATAGAATGATCTACAGCCGCTTAAGTCATAACCTGCAGGAAAATAACTACTTCCGCGATGAATACAGCATATCGGAAATAGCGACTGTCTTTTAATTACGGGGAGAGCTTCTAAAGCTTAATTATATTCCGCACAGAGCAGACCTACCAGTGCTATGCAACCTGTGCAACTTGGCAGAAAGAGAAGATGTCATACATTTTGTTGGGAAGTGTCCAGTTTTAAGCGAAATTAGGAGACATATCTTTGGAAGTAATGTTCTGTCGGTGGATCAAGTTTTAATGCTTCTTAACGAACCAAACGTATTTAAGCTATCCCAGTACTGCAAAATTGCTTTAAATTATCGTGAAAGGGTCATTAATGAAAATTTCTAAAATCGCTTAAAATAAAAGAAATATACAAATATACATACATATTTTAGTCAATTTTTAATTTTAAATTTATTTAATGTTGTCAATCAGGCAGACGGCAAAGCCATGTTTATTGATTTTTTGTTAAAACTTTGTAATAATAGTGAAGTACATAAATAAAAATCTATCTATCTATCTATGTATCTATCAATAAGTCAAAAACTTTTTTTTTTTTACTATATGTGCGTCTTGCAGAAGGTTGGTCGCATCGTAAACGCCTTGCACCACCATATTCGTGTTTGAGAAGTCTACCTCTACATTTTAGTACAACGCATGATTTTTTATATTCCTTAGCATACTATTAGCGCGTCTGGCAAGCGGTTGACTTCCTGTAAAACGTCTTGCACCCACGTATTCCTGCTTAGAGAATAATTTCCTATATCTGAAGATTAGATTCAAGTAGTCATACCAATTACTTTGATTTTTTAAAAGATAGCCCTTCTGACATAGTATTGCTCACTCCAGGCTCCACTACAGGCTGCAAGACTTTCATTTTTGAAATAAGAAATTCCAAAACTCTTAGGGGTATTCATATATTTTGGTTATCAATCATATCCAAAAATTACTGCGGGCTCTTAGACTATACTCGTACTCTTTTGTGATCGCACATATCCCATCAGACAGAGAGCATTCAATTTTTTGGCTGGAAACCTGCCTCAGTCGCTTGCTGTAGTTTATCTGAAGGATTCAGCCACGACCTGTGACGCTGATGCCCGGTTTCACAGTGAGAGCTTAAGCCTTAATTGGAGCTTAAGCTTCGGTTTAACTCATCTTTATGTTTCACAGTGCCGGCTTAAGAGCTAAACTCCACTTAAGTGTTGATATAACTTAAGCTGCCGATTTTGGTCGCTTAAGTATTGGCTTAACTACTGTCAGAGCAAAATTCATCATTCGATGTTACCAGCATTAGCCATTACCTTTGTTTAATGTAACTACTTTATATATGGACATGAACCTAACCCTGCAAAATATTTTTTTTTTGTGTACTATTTGTGGGAATATTGCTTTACTCAAAAATATCTACTCTATTACAATGGAGGCAAATTAGCAAGGCATACCTGAGTGGAATTCACTTATTAATCACGTTAAAGACCTGCGCCCCTTGTGTTTTATGGTTCAACGTATTGTATATAGACTCATAGAAATATTCTCTGGCAATACCCATTGCTTGAGAGTAGCTAAATGCAGCGATATTTTAATTTCATATTCATTATTCGGATAACATTTTTTTCATTTTTTTTTTCAGCTGAGCTGAAATTCGCACTTCTTTTTTTGTCGTCACTCATGTTCCACTCTTCTTTTATTGAAAACAACAACAAATTATTTACATCACTAACAAGACGTTTGTCTATTTGACATCTCCGATCCATTCACAGTACTTAATTACCCACAAACTGTTCACAATCACTTCTCATGCTTGGCTTAGCTATTTAGACTTTTAATGACTGTGAAACCCGAAAAACTTAAGGCAAAACTTAAGCTCTGCGTTTTACTTAACTAAGCTGCGACTTAACCTCCCACTGTGAAACCGGGAGGAACGCATCGAAATTTAAGCAAAAGCGAGACGAAGAGTAAATTGTCATTCATTGCTGCAGATTTCTTTCGTTTAAATCATGCGGTACCATCCATTGTCCGAACTTAGATACATTTCCAAGTGCTTGTAGGTATATACGCGCTGTAGAAGTGGAAAAATTCATTTTCTCGGCTAATTGCTTAACGGATGTAAACAGACTTTTATCTAGAGTGTTACGCAGTATATTATTATCCAGGTCAACTGGCAATTATCTTTGAGCCAATAATTTCCTTCTCGAAATTTGTTAAACCATCTTTCGGCCTAGCTTTCACTTATGATCTGTTTGGTATAGACTTCAGATAATTCACGATTTCTCTACGATTTTCATTATATTCCCAAAGCAAAACCTGGAAAATATGCTTCTATGCTCCAAAGTTCGAACATCTGAAAGAATAAACTGGGCATCTGTCAAACTGAAAAGCTACAATTTTTATTTGCTATACGACCATATATACTGAACTTTGGTTTAACTCGTTCTTGACTCTGAAAATAGGTATTTTCAAATCTGATGCGGATATAGGCTTATTACCTCATAAGTTCGTGGCATTCAAAAAATATCAGTTGGTTGTTATTGAATCCAATTATGACGTGTGGCATTCTAAACCAGCTGTTAAGATGCTACTAAAGTGCCGGAAGTATCCACGAAACGTATGACAGTGTTTGGGCGAATAGTGTAACTTGCAATTTGTATCTTGTTGGGTATGACAGGCTCAATCTTGTTTACGTTGGTGAATATAGTGATAGATTAATGAATAGTATACATTTTTAGTGGATGCGAGTAAGTTGCGGGTACAGGGGGGTTTACTGTGAATTTTTCTATAATGCTCATGTTGGGACTCGTAGGGTTATACTTAAATATCAGTTATGCTTCTTTGATTCTATTACCTGTAAATATGACTGAGTTTTACTTTAAATGTCTTAAAAGTGCGGTTTCAGGTCGGGCCAGTCCACCATCGATCACATCTTCACACTCCAGCAGATCCTGGAGAAAGCCCAAGACGTCCAAATCGATATTCATTATCTCTTTATCGATTTCAATGCCGCCTATAACAGCATCTATAGAGAAGAGCTACCTATATATTGAGCCACGTCTAGTTTTGACATCCCTGCCAAACTTGTCCGTCTGTGCAGAATGACGATGGTGGACGCTCGCTGCTCCATCAAGATCGGTAATGACCTCACCGATGCCTTCGATGTCAAAAAAGGTTTTAGACAAGGTGACGCACTGTTAGGTGACTTCTTCAATATTGCACTTGAATGGATTGTGCAGAACTCACAAGCCAATACCGGCGGCACAATCTATCACAAGTCCGTACAACTGTTTGCATACGCCGACGATATTGACATTATTGAAACAACTCAGCGGGCTGTCACCGATGGGTTTTCAAGCATTGAAGCAAAAGCGGCCAAAATGGGTTTAGCGATAAACGAGGGTAAAACGAAGTATATGCTGCCAATAAGAAGGGACAATCAACACCGGCGAATTGGACAGAACGTCACAATGGAGATCTGCAACTTCGAGGTAGAAAGGAACTTTATCTACCTTGGCTCTCCTACAATTTCTGAAAACGACATCAACGCAGAGATTAAGCATAGAATAACTCTTGCCGATCGCTGTTTTTTTGGGCTAATAAGGCAACTTAATAGTAAAGCCCTTTCTCGAATAACTAAGGAGTCTATGTATAAGGCCCGGATCATCTCAGTCCTGCTTTACGGCACTGAAACATGGAGGCGGATGAAGGTATCCTTGGTCGCTTCGGGAGAAAAATTCTTCGTAAGATATTCCGTCCCGTTTGCGTTAACGGGTCCTCGAGGAGAAGATTCAATCACAAACTATACAAGCTATATAGCGACATCGATCTAGTCAAAAAACTGTGTATTAGGTGTTTGAGATGGCTAGGACATGTAGAGCGAATGGCCATCAACGCTCCGGCACCCAGAGTCTTCGAATCTAACCCAGAGCGACGGCGCAGTAGAGAACCTCTTCGCCTTAGGTGGCGCGCACAAGTTCAAGGGGACCTCGACCAAGTTGAAGTGCGCAATTGAAGACAATTAGCTATAGACCGAGCTTAATGGAGAGGCTTGTTGGTTAAGGGCCAGGTTCAACCTGAACTGTAGTGCCATCTTAGTAAAAAAGTAAGTAAATACGTTGTACCTGTGCTAGGTTATTTCGTTATAGTGACTGCATAGAGGGTAGTATAGCCCTCCAATGAATTTTAGAATCAGTTTTAGTGACCTTATTGACAGTTCTCTAGGCTTGATGAAGGAAAATGTTCCTAATATCATCTCTCTAGTTGAGTCTAGATATGGGCATTCATATAGAAAGTGGTTTTCATCTTCCTCAGAGTCAACATTGACATACCTTGAGCACAGGCATTTGTGCTTAAACTCATTTTTTTACGTCGTACTCCAACAAGTAGTGTAGTCTGCTGAGAGCGAGTATTTACTTTATTTTGCAGTGTTCTTAGCTTTTTTCAAATACTGCATGATGAGAGTGTGGTGCACTCATCTTTGCTGACGATGGAGCCATCATAAGTGAGGATCCTACATCCCTGCAACGAGCACTTGATATGTGGGCGGACGTGGTGGAGGGAAATGGGTATCGCATTAGTTCAAGAAAGACAGAGTACTTGTGCTGCCCGTTCTCTGATCCAGTCAGGCCTATTCCAGACATTTATTTGAATGGAACAGTGCTTCCCAGGCGAACCCCATAGGCGGATCAGTAGAAATGCGGTGAAATGGGAGGGTTGTGAGCCCTTGTTTTCGAACCATAGTCCGCTGATAAAAGGAAGAAGAAGAAGGAACAGTGCTTCCCAAGTGCGAACATTTTAAATATCTGGGATCTATGATCAATAGCAAAGCAACCTGTGATGTCGACATCAATCATCGCGTAAGCCTAGGGTGGATGAAGTTCCGAGGAAATGCCGCTATCTTACTTAGTTACTTAGGTGGCGCTACAGTTCGGGGTGAACCTAGGCCTCAACCAACAAGCCTCTCCATTTAGCTCGGTCTTTAGCTAATTGCCTCCAGTTGCGCACTCCAGTTGGCGCCAACTACGGCGATGATTCTCTCTACTGCGTCGTCCATCGGGGTTAGATTCGAAGACTCTGCGGGCCAGAACGTTGATGTCCATTCGCTCTACATACCCTAGCCATCTCAGACGTCCAATACGCAGTTTTTTGACCAGGTCGATGTCGCTGTACAGCTCGTATAGTTCGTGATTGAATCTTCTCCTTCAAAACCCGTTAGAGCAAACGGGACCGAAAATCCTACGAAGAATTTTTCTCTCGAAGCGAACAAGGATATCTTCGTCCTCTTTTAATAAAATCCAGGTTTCAGCGCCGTAAAGCAGGACTGGGATGATCAAGGTCTTATACAGAGTCTCCTTAGTTGTTCGAGATAGGGCTCTACTGTTGGATTGACTTATAAGCCCAAAAAAACAGCGATTGGCAAGAGTTATTCTTCGCTTGATTTCTGCGCCAAGGTAGACAAAGTCCTTTACTACCTCGAAGTTATAGCTGCCGACTGTGACATTTTGTCCAATTCGTCGGTGTTGGCTTTCCCTTCTTGTTGACAGCGTATACTTGGTTTTGCCCTCGTTTACCGCTAAATCCATTTTGGCCGCTTCCGCCTCAATGCTTGCAAACACACCGGTGACAGCCCGCTGAGTTCTTTCGATAATGTCTATATCGTCGGCGTACGCAAGGAGTTGTACAGACTTGTAATAGATTGTGCCGCCGATATTGGCTTGTAAGTTCTGCACAATCCGTTCAAGTAAAACCTTTTTTGACATCAAAGGTCTCGGTGAGGTCATTACCGACCTTGGTGGAACAGCGAGCGTTCTCCATCGTCAGCCTGCACAGGCGGACAAGTTTGGCAGGGATGTCAAAACTAGACATGGCTCTATAAAGCTCTTCTCTATAGATGCTGTCATAAGCAGCCTTGAAATCGATAAAGAGGTGGTGAGTATCGCTGTGGAATTCTTTGGTTTTCTCCAGGATCTGCCGAAGTGTGAAGATTTGAAACCGCACTGATAGGGTCCAATCAGGCTGTTCATAAAATGTTTCAGGTGTTCACACAATATCGCAGAAAAGATGTTGTATGCGATGTTGAGGAGACTGATGCCTCTATAATTGGCGCAGTTGAGGGGCTCGCCTTTCTTGTGGATCGGGCAAACGATGCTGAGATTCCATTCATCAGGCATACACTCGTCTGACCCAATCTTAGAGATGAGTTGGTGTATGCACTCTACCAATTCATCCCCAGCTGCCTTGAAAAGTTCGGCCGGTAAGCCGTCAGGTTCAGCAGCCTTGTTGGATTTTAGCTTGGATATTGCTATCTTCACTTCATTTTGGTCAGGTGGACGGAAATTTTGACTATCATCATCTATGTTGAATGGTTCATTCTGCCTGACAGTGGGATGTTGGTCTTCGTCGCTGTTATACAGTATGTAGAAGTAGTTTTTCCATATTCTCAGCACCGACTGTTATTCTACTACGAGGTTTCCATTTTCATCTCTACAGGTTTCTGTACGGATATTGCTTCTCTGACACGTTCTCTTTACCTTTTGGCAAAACTTCCGTACATTGTTCCTGGAGTATGAACTCTCGATATTCTCTAACGCGCGCTTCTCATGCTCTTTCTTCTTCTTTTGGAGAAGCCGATGTTCTTCCCGTCTCTTTTGCTCGTAGATGTCACGAGCAGCTCTCGTCTTCCTTTGCAGCGCCGATTTATATGCCTCTTGTTTTGCTGCATGCACTCGCCGGCATTCTCCGTCAAACTAGGGGTTTCGCGGTGGTGGGCGAGCGAGACCCAGCACATCAGTCGCGGCGTTTCTGATGGCATGTTGGCAGCGTTGCCACTGGTCTTCGGCACCTGATGCTGGCGGCATAGGAGTGATTGAAAGATTTCGGAATACGCGTTCGACGTTAAATTTTCTCACAGTGATTCTTCTTTGTTGCTCAGATTGGGATATCCGCATTCGTACCTTGGCTACAACAAGGTAATGGTCTGAGTCTATGTTGGCTGCTCGGAAGGTCCGGACATCCAGAATACTGGAGGCATGCCTTGTGTCGATCGCAATATGATCAATTTGGCTGATCGCTACATGATCATTGGACCGCCATGTCTGCTTATGAATATCGAGATGAGGAAACCATGTGCTTGCTATGGTGACATTTCGCTCCACAGCGAAATCAATTAGCCTTAGTCCGTTATCAGACGTGGTGTCGTGTAGGCTATGCTTACCGACTGCCTTACCAAAGACGTCCTCCTTTCCTATTTTGGCATTAAAATCGCCCAATATGAAGTTAATGTCGCACTTAGGACATTGCTCGTATGTTTTGTCGAGGAGCTCGTAGAAACACTCTTTGGTGGCAGGGTCGTTTTCTTCCGTGGGGGCATGAACAAGTATTAGGCTTATGTTAGCGAATTTGGCCTTGATCCGGATAGTCATAATACGCTCGCTCACGTGTCGGAAGCTTAAGACTTCTTGCCTAAGTCTGCCGCGTATGACAAATCCGCATCCGAATAAGCGTTGCCTGTTGCCTCTGTAGCAATCCCAGTAGTAGATGTCACAGTTTTTCATCCTCTTTTTGCCTGGCCCATCCCATCGCACTTCCTGGATGGCGGTTATATCCGCTTTATAGCAGTCTAGGGCCTCTGCTAGTTGTTCGGCTGCACGTGGTCTGTAAAGGGACAGAAAATTCCACGTACAGATCCGAAGGTCGTTATCGTTATTTCGTTTGCTGGGGTCATCATTAGTTGAGTCATCCTTATCCGAGGCTTTTGGTTGTTTCGGAACCATAGATTTTTTACGCGGTAGGGAAGTTACCCCGACGGCACAACCCCCAACCTGGAGGTTGACGGTTGTGCCGTCTATCTTCTGTGACCGAAAAAATGCCACCTAAGTTGAAAGGAAGGCTCTACACCGCAGTTGTGCGTCCAGCGCTCACATGCGGTTCATAATGTTGGACGATGTATGAAAACTATGAGAGTAAATTAACGGCAGCTGAGATGAAGATGCTTCGCATGACAGCAGGACTCACAAAGCTTGATCGAATAAGGAGTTTAAAGATCCGTGGAAGCTTTCATGTCAAGGCTTCGTACAAGGCATCGTAAAAAAAATAGAGCGCGACCGGCTCAGCTGGTATTGCCACGTTCAAAGAAAAGATCATTTGAACCCTGTTAAAAAGGCAATATCAATGAAAGTTCCAAAGATATCGCGAGGCAGGAGACGCAGGCGTATAAGCACCTGGATCACACAAATGCGACGACATCGGCATTTCATTGGCCTCAGTAACCGAGCGACCCAAAATCGGCGGGCCTGCCGATATTTTCTGAAGTCAGATAGGCGAACCCCACAGGCGGATCAGTAGAAATGGAGTGAAGTGGGAGAGTTATAATCTCTTGTTTTGCTGAAAAACGAAGAAGAAGGGATTGCGGTGCAAATAACATCAGCGAGCTTGTCGATGTCATCGGCCCTCTCGTTTCCCGTAGACACTCTTATGTCCTTATAACTAAAAATAGTTAGACATTGGAAAGACTTTGTATCTAAGTAGAATAGTATTTTTTTATAAGACTCGTGTGCATGTATGTATGTATTTTAATTACCACTTCTATTCGTATGATGTCACTTTTACTTTGATACTTTAATAGAGTTCTGCTACAAGGTAAAAGATAGAGCTTCGTGCAATCCGTTGCAGGAAACTTGTGCCTTATAAATAATCTACGACAGCTAAAAAACATTTTAAAGATAATTTATAAAAGTTTCTTACTTTGGAGGCATCTTCGCCTTTCCGTTAAATATTTGTTTTCCGTTGCTGTGAAAATACTTCCTCAGCAACAGGCGATGAGGGGTACGTATTAGATTTCTTGGAATCGTAGCGCGTAGTTCACTCTCTCGAGGGAACCATCCAACGGAAAAATTGTAAGGGTTTAATTTTCTACTAGAAATACCCTGAGAATCATCATGAATTTCTTATTAGTTTCTGTGAGATAGGAGCGAAAATAAGTTGTTTACATTCTTGGCAGCACACAATATGTAAACAAATTGTGAAGAGATGCAATGGAAAGTAATTGTAAAGACGAAGCCTAATATGATTTTAAATGGTCTCAGTACGATGATATTTGTCACGACAATATCACTTTTTTTGCATATACATACATATTCTCGAAACATCTTTTCTCGGCCTCAGTAAGGACTCTTTTAAGACGCTGCGCTGGTACCACTTATCACTTGCGAAATGCCTATGCCCATTGTTCGTAGGTATACATTTTTATGGCTTGCGTTTCTCTTCCATTGCTTGAGACTAATATTACAAGGGATTCTTCAAAGAAAAAAAAAAAAAGAAAAAATAAGGACGGAAGGAATTTCGCCATTAGTAACATTTTTTTCTTTTATTAAGGTTGACGGATACTCTGGTGCCAATAAATTTAAATATTCTCTTTCCAAGTCCGGTTGAGTAATTTATTGTACACGAGGGTGGAGGAAATTTCTATTGTATTTGGGGAGGACAATAATAGGGATTGTCGGTCTCCTCACAATGGATGTATTTTGCTGAACTAGTAAATTCGGATATTTTGTTGCCGCTTTTTTTCTTCAACTTCTTTCGCATGATTGTCCATTGATTGTTGACCTGCGATGGATTGTCCTTTAGTGCGTCATATGTTGGCGAAGGGTGTATCAATATAATGAAGTGATGTAGAGAAACAAAAACAAGCTGAGTTGTATCTCACTAGTAATGCATCGATATTTTTCTGAGAATAGCCAGCGTACACACTCTGTATTTTCTGCAAATTCTTGTACAATTTTCGTTTCGTTTTCATGAAATAGTCGTATCACCCATTCATTTCTCCTTGGCTTACCAAGAGTATTGGATTCATGTGAAATGAGGACTAAATGAGGTCAACCATGTAATAGGTGACAGAATGTCGACTGCCTCTCCGATTTCTCTGTCCTGTTGTTCCCCTGCGGCACCGCCAGTCAAGACATTCCTTCGCAAGGGGAAGGTTTGCTATTTCGTCACTTCTTTTTAGCTGGCAGGATCATCGTTTCTTGCGTTTGTCGTTCCTCGTTCCTCTATACGCAGTTGCTGCATCATACTCCTGATTACTTCATTTGCAGTCTCTCAGCCTTTACTCCTCGCCAACATTAATGAGGTCAAACTTCCTCGGGTCACTTGCCCGCCAATTGCTCTTTCTAGGATGTTCCTGGTCCTGGTATAATTTTGGCATTCCATCAGTACATGCTCTGCGTTCTGTACTTTTCCTTCACAGTGTTGGCAGAATGGGTCATTCGCGTGCGTGTACTTGTAGAGATACTCCCGGAAGTATTCGTGCCAAAACAAAAAAAAAAATTGTGTTAGGTAGTAGTTTACCTCCCCGTGCTTTCTGCTAATCCATTCATCAACTTCGGGGATCAATTTGTATGTCCATCACCCTTTGGTTGTGATGTTCCACCTATGTTGCCATTCTGCTTTTATAGCTTCTATAGCTATTGTTCCGTCATCGTGCTCGTTTTCGCGTAGGGCCGCAGTCTTTTTCGCGTATAGATTGATCTAGATCTAGATTGAAGCATACCCTTAAAGATGCGATACCGTGCGCCGAGTTCATCGTTCTAGTGTAAGGCTTACGATGCGTCGCTGATGCCCATATTGGGGCCGCATAGAGGAGTATTGACTTACTCACGGTTGTTAAGAGATTTCTGATGGGCTGCCTTAGTCCCCCAGTATTTGATATTAGTCTGCATAGTGCCGCTACTGGCCGGGAGTCCTTCTCGCCTGCGTACATTAGATGGTACCTGAAGCTGAGTCTGTGATCCAGCAACACTCTCAGGTACTTGATGTATGGCTTCGATTCGATAATTTACTTACCGACCTGTATAGTGAGGTGCTCCACTCTTTTACGGCTGCTTCTGAGAACGGCCTCGGTTTTGTGGGTTACTAGTTCTAAAACAGATGTCTGTAGCCATAGCTTCACGTTTGCGATTGTTTGATTGCAGTTTTGCACAACTTCCTCTAATTTTTTGGCTACTACTACAATTACGATATCGTCGGCCGATGATGTCTACTCTGTTCGCCCTTTGTGTTCCTAGAATGCCATCGTAAATTATATTCCATAGAATTGGTCCCAGGACCGACCCTTGTGGAACTCCTCCCGTAATTTTGTAGCTCTTTTGGTCCCTCTTTTACTTATGTCAGAGTAAAGGGTTCTGTCTTCGAAGTATTGTAGTTCACAATTATCCGCAGTAGGTAGTTTGGTACCTGCAGGTTACTCAATGATTTTAGTATACAGCTCCAGTCGGCTGAATTGAACGCGTTCTTGACATCAAGTGTCACCACAGCACAGTACTGTTTCATTTCTCCGAGCCATCTTTCTCCCGCAATTGCATCACGTGCTAACTGTCGGTTGCAAAGCCTCGAGCCCGTGTATGGCTCTAGTCTTGTCCGTATAATAATATACTCGTAAAAACAGAATGCATCTGCATAATGCAAAGAATGGTTTGCCTCTGTTTCAAAATGCAATAGATATAGAATTCCTCATGTAAGTTCTTGGGTAGAGGGATTCTATGGTGTGGTACTTATTTTCAGGAATCTATGCACTGTAGCACTGGGATAAGTACGCCTTTTATCTTTATCAGGATCATGCAGAACCAGCAGCTGTTACTGGGATTAGTATTCATTTTTTTACGTAGTTGAAATAGGCAAAGCTTCGAATATTTACACTGATATAACCCTAGGGGATTTTAAAACTTTTTAAATGATTTCCAGTGTACATAAAAGAATGGGATAATAAAGGACCATTGCCTGTGACATAATTCTGAGTATCTCTATTATGAAAAGTCCAAAGGTCAACAAATTTCCTGAACCACTTGGTGATTTTGAAAACCAATTACAAACCCTAACCACAACATGGACTGGACGAAGCTACAAAATAGAATTTTGCATTGCTATCATCTCCAATTTACTAATCGATTTGTGTGTACCACGTTACGAGGGTGATTATTTTAATAGGTCTTAAGAAGGGACGCAAATGGTTTATCAGAAAAGAAACAAATTTCCGGCCTACAGTATTGGTAGGTGGTTAAGCGAAAATTAGTTTCAAAGTAATTGAACTCTGGTTTTATGAGTTGACCTAATCTGATCCTTTTACCCTTTTCAGGGAGGAAGAAGTGTATGAGAGACCAATGGGAAGGAAGATCCTCTTAATGGTTGGACGCTAGATATGATAAGAACTGAAACACTACTTACTCTTGGCTTTGAGAATTGCCTAACTCAACTTAATGGCCTTATTATGACATTTTTAGGATTACCAAACCTGTTGGAATGCACTCAATAATTAAAGGATTTAGGTCAGCTAAGGGATCGTGACAAATTCATTAAAAATATGATAAGCTGAAACAACGCAAACATCAGAATGTAGTCATTTAGACCATTCCTCTCCATATCATTCAAAGCCTCTGTCATCTTATTTTGTTCAAAATTTCTTATGAGACCCTTTTTCCATGCGGTGATTAGCACTTACCGCTATCGTATGGGAAATTTAAAAAGTTTTTTTGATCTCTTTTTTCTTTCGCCTCACTTGGAAGATAGATGCAGAATAGGGGTCGGTTATATCAAACACTATGCCGCAACTTGTAACTTGAATTTGTTCCGTATTTGAGAGGCGAAACCAGTACAGTTGTGCATTAAATACGGTGGCCGTTCTTCTATAAAGAAAAAGAAAAAAATAAATATGGCATTTGGCGCAACAGCTCTTTAAGTGGAAGGGCCCAGCTTCTTGCAACCACTCATGTTGTGTGCGTTATATTCTTCACACGAATGGAAGGGACCTACAGTTTAGTGCCGAATCCAAATCAGCGATTTGAGAAGATTTCTCGTGACAACAATACTCTCGGATGTTTGTCAGACACTCGCGAGAGGTGGGACCGTGAAAAAACTTTTTGGTGTTTTCTGGGATTCGAACTTGGAACCTCATACGTAGTGATCCGACACACTAACCACTTACGCCACGGCGCCCACGGCCGCTCATTTGTCAGAAGTGATAAATAAGAAGAAAGCAGCTTTCAAGACAAGAGCTTTCTGCGATATTGTGAGAACGGCTGAAACCTTTTTATCAAAAGCCTGATTACCCCTATCAGTGCGGTTTCACGCCACGAAAGTCCACCATCGATCAAATCTTTACACTTCGGCAGATCCAAGAGGTTCAAATCGATACTCACCATCTCTTTATCGATTTAAAAGTCCGCCTATGACAGCATCTATAGAGAAGGGCTATATAGAGCCATGCCTAGTTTTGACATTCCTGCCAAACTTATTCGTCTGTGCAGAGTGACGATGGAAAATGATCGATGCTATATCAACGTCGGTAATGACTTCATGGATGCCTTCGATGTCAAAAAAGGTTTTAGACAAGGTGACGCGCTGTCATATGAATTTTTTTTAATATTGTGCTTGAACGGATTGTGCGGAACGTATAAGCACTATCACAATTTATCAAAAGTCCGCACAACTGCTTGCATACACCGATGATATTGACATAGCTGGAGGAACTCAGCGGGCTGTCATCGATGCGTTTGCAAGCATTAAAGTAGAAACGACCAAAATAGATTTACCGAGAAAATACATAAGCGAGGGTAAAAACAAGTATATGCTGTCAATAAGAAGGGACAATAAACACCGACGAATTAGACAGAACGTCACAGTGGGCAGCTAAACTTCGAGGTAGTAAGGGACTTTGTCTACCCTGGTTCTGCTATAAACTCGGAAAACGACATCAGCGCAGAAATCATCTGAAGAATAACTCTTGCCAGTCGCTGTTTTTTGGGGCTAATAGGGTAACTCAATAGCAAAGCCCTTTCTTGAACAACTAAGGAGACTCTAATAAGACTCTGATCATCCCAGTCTTGCTTTACGGCGCTGAAACATGGTTTTTATTGAAAGAAGATGAAGATATATGTACTTGGTCGCTTGGAGAGAAAAATTCTTCGTAAGATATTCCGTCCCATTTGCGTTGACGGGTTTAGGAGGAGAAGATTCAACGACGAACTATACGAGCTATATAGCGACATCGACGTGGTCAAAAACCTGCGTATTGGACGCTTGAGATGGCTAGAATATGTAGAGCGAATGGACACCAACGCTTTGGCTAGCAGAGTCTTCGAATCTAACCGGAGGGACTACGCAGTAGAGGACCTCCTTGCCGTAGGTGGCGCGCACAAGTTCAAGGGGACCTCGAGCAAGTTGGAGGGCGAAACCGGAGACAATTAGCTAAAGACTGAGCTAAATGAAGAGGCTTGTTGGTTGAGGACCAGGCTCACCCCGAACTTTAGCGCCACGTAAGTAAGTAAGTAAGTAATAGCATGATTACTTCGAATGATCGATGGCATGCTTAGACAAGCCTTCTGAATAGTAAACGAATATTTTTGACCTTTCCGACAAGGTCAACAAATTTGTTTACCCATTTTTGAAGAAAAAACAATAAAAATCTTTCTATTTTACAAAATCTACTTTTTGTACAAAAAATTAAATCACTTCGCGAACAACTGCTTCTAATCTTACTTACTTACTTAGATGGCGCTACAGTCCAGGGTGGACCCGGGCCTCAACCAACAATCATCTCCAGTCAGCACGGTTACGAGCCAGCTGCCTCCATTTGCGCACGCCAAGCTGGTTGAGGTCCCGCTCCACTTATTTGCGCCACCTCCCGCGAGGTCGTCCTCTACTGCGTCGTCCATCCGGGGTGGATTCGAAGACTTTCTTAGCGGGAATATTGGGCTCCATCCACTCTAAATGACCCAGCCGTCTTAGTCGCTGTATGTGAACTCTTCTGGCTAAGTCGATGTCCTTGTACAGGACGTATAGCTAGGCATTGTTCCCTATTCTCCACTCACCGTCTATGCAGACGGGACCAAAGATCGCTCGAAGAACTTTTCTCTCAAAATATTCACTTCAATGTCATCGGCATAAGCGAGTAGTTGTACAGACTTGTAAAAGATTGTACCTCCGGTGTTCGCTTGTGAGTTTCGTACAATTCTCTCAAGTACTATGTTAAAAAGATCGCATGATAGTGCGTCACCTTGTCTAAGACCTTTCCTGGCATCGAATGGTGTGGTGATGTTCTTACCGACTCTAATGGAGCAGCGAGAGTTCTCCATCGTCATTTTGCACAAACGGACGAGTTTGGCAGCGATGCCAAGACTAGACATGGCTCTGTATAACTCGTCTCTATACATGCTTTCTTACGCAACTTTGAAACCGACTAAGAGCTGATGCGTATCGATTTTATATTCATGGCACTTATCCAAGATCTGCCGTAGTGTGAATATTTGGTCAGTGGTGGACTTTCCCGGCCTGAAACCGCACTAATAAGGACGTATCAGGTCCCGATGCTAGGGCATACTTTCATCCGACCAGATTTTACAGATGAGCTGGTGCATTCTCCGTGGGCGCCGTGGCGTAAGTGGTTACTGTGTCGGATCACTACGCATGAGGTTCCAAGTTTTTATTTTTTTTTTTATTTTTTATTTTTATATTTGGCGCAACAGCTCTTTAAAGTGCTAGGGCCTAGCTTCTCGCAACCACTCATGTTGTGTGCGTTATATTTTGCAGACGAATGGAAGGGACCTACAGTTTAATGCCGAATCCGAACGGCGATTTGAGAAGCTTTTTCGTGACAACAATACTCTCGGATGTTTGTCAGACGCTGGCGAGAGGTGGGACCGTGAAAAAACTTTTTGGTGTTTTCTGGGATTCGAACTTGGAACCTCATGCGTAGTGATCCGACACACTAACCACTTACGCCACGGCGCCCACAGGTTTAAGTATTGCAATTATCTGCGCAACTTTCCAAGCTTTTGAAAAATATTTAAGTCGAATTAATGCAATATAGAGATTTCGTAAGTATATCATGGCTTGTCTGGGTAGTTGGGTTCATATCTTTCCGTTAATAGAGTCATATCCTGGAGCCTTCTTGTGGTCAATCCTTTTTTTGATGCAGTGTTCAATTTCATGTATTGTGACTTTTTTTATTTTTACATTGGTGATGAGTGTTTTTTTTTTTTTTTTTGATTGGGAGGGGTAATCTTCAAAAGACGAAACTCAGTACGTCCTGAGTAACAGTGTGGGACTCTTACCCACTAAACCCCCCTCCCACGACCGCCCCATTCCCCGCGGTACTGCCGTCAAGCATTTCATCGCGGGGGGGGTTTTAGTCTGATGTATTCGACTAGTGCATGTTTGCATTATCCTGCTCAGCATTGATTGTATTTCGCCGGTCTGATTCTTTCCTTTCTCTTTCTAGGTGATGAGTGTGTTTGGGCGTGAAGGTGGGACAGCCGTATTGCCCTTGTCATTTGTGAATACTTCTTCGAAGTGCTTAGCCAGAATATTGGCTTTGTCTTGATTGGTTCTGGCCCAAGATCCGTCTGGTTTCTGTAGAGGAGTTTGATGTATTGTACTATTTTATTCTTGCACTTTTCAGTAGCTTTCCAAAGCGAATAGTTGGTCTCAGAAGTTGGGGTCAGATTTTTTAAGTAGTCGTTAAATTGATTGTTTTGGATTGCCTTAAGTTTTGCTTTGAGTTCTTTGGTTGCTTTGTTGTATTTTGATTTGTCTTGGAGTAGCCTAGTGATTAGCCATCGTTTTCTGAGTTTTCTCTTTTCATCTATCTGTTGTCGAATTATAGTTGGTGTAATATTGTTGTGTGTTTTTGGTCTATTGATTGGGGTTGTTTTAGATACTGCAGCAGTTACTATGTCGTTAATGTGAACTACAGTTCGTTCGACGTCATTTTGCGATTGTAGTGGTACATTAAGTAGTAGATGTCGTCCTATATATTCCCGAAAAGAGTCGTAATCGGTTTTTTTGTTGTATAGTTGGGACGAATTAATTGTGGGGGTTATTTTACACGAGTATTTGAGTTGGATAAGGGAGTGGTCCGATGAAAGTTCAAATCTAGATTTAATGCTAAGTGTCTTTAGTTGGATGTTTTTAATGATGCAAAAGTCGATTAAGTCCAGTGTTTTCTTTGGATCAGTAGGCAAGTAGGTAGGTTCGCCGGTGCTTAGATATCTACAGTTATTTTTAAGGATTGTTTTAGGAGGTTTTTGCCTTTAGTGTTGGATATCCTCGAACCCCAGTCGATGTGTTTCGCATTGAAGTCTCCAGCTGCTATAAATCTACACCCTAGTGATTTGATGTAGTCTTCGTACTGTAGAGTTGTAATAATATGCTTAGGTGGGCAGTATAGGGCTGAAAGTACTAATGGTCCGTCTTTGTCTTTTATTTGGATTGTAGTCGATTGAATGTGTTCGTAGTTATGATGTTCTAATTCAATGGAGCTGAATTTGTTGTTAATTATAATAGCTGTGCCACGTGTGCCACCGTGTGCAGCTCCGTCAGGGTGATTTGTGTTGTAGATGCTATATCCTGGTATTTTGAAGAAGCTTTTAGCAATAAAGTGTGTTTCTGCTATCATTAAAACGTCAACGTGATTGTCTTTTATAAATTGCTTTAGTTCTAGTGCATGTTGGTTAAGTCCATTCGCGTTCCAGATGACGATATTGTTCTACTAATATATTGCCATTTTCGTCCCTGCAGGCTTCCGTTCTGGCTTTGAAACCCTGGCATGTTCTTTTTACCTTTTGGTAAAATTTTCGAACATCATTCCTGCAATAAAGTTTCTCGATCTCCTCAATCGAGCGCTTCTCATGCTCCTTTTTCTTCTTTCTGAGAAGTCGATGTTCCTCTTTTCTCCTGCTCACGTACAGCTCGTAAGCAGCTTCGGTCCTTCTATGCAGCGCCGCTCTGTTCGCCTCTTGTTTTGCTGCATGTGCTTGCCGGCATTCCTCATCAAACCGAGGGTTTCGTTGTGGTGGGCGAGAGAAACCCAGTACATCAGAGGGGGCATCTGCGATGGCTTGCTGCCAACGCTGCCACTGGTCTTCCGCATTTGCTGCTGGTGGCATAGGACTTAGATTAAGATTAGAAGTAACATGATCGGCAAAGGTTCTGGCGGTCTCTTGCGATTGTAGCCGCTCGACGTCAAATTTCCTTACAGCATTTCGTTGATTCCGCTCTGTTCTGGATATCCGCATCCGTACCTTGGCCACAACTAGGTAGTGATCCGAGTCCACGTTGGCTCCTCGGAAAGTCCGGACACCCAGAATACTGGAAGAGTACCTTGCGTCGATCGCAATGTGATCGATTTGGTTGACAGTTTTTCGATCAAAGGAGATCCATGTTCCTTTGTGAATATCGAGTCGTGGGAACCGGGTACTAGCTACGACAAAGTTTCCCCCCGCCGCAAAGTCGACTAGCCTGAGTCGGTTGTCGGATGTGATGTCGTGCAGGCTGTGCTTTCCGACCAGGCTACTAAAGACGTCCTCTCTTCCTAGCTTTGCGTTAAAATCACCTAGGATAGTTTTAACATCGTGGCTAGGGCATTGCTCATACGTCTTGTCCAAGAGCTGGTAGAAGTCATCCTTGGTCGCGTCTTCCATAGGGGCATGAGCGCATATTAGGCTAATGTTGAAAAATTTAGCCTTGATTCGGATATTCATAAGGCGCTCGTTCACATGCCGGAAACGCAAGACTTCTTGCCTAAGTCTGCCTCCAATAACAAATCCGCACCCGAATAGACGCTGTCCTTGTTGTCTGCAGCAATCGCCGTAGTAGATGCCGCAGTTTTCCATCCTCCTTTTGCCCGGCCCATCCCATCGCACTTCTTGGATGGTGGTAATGTCTGCTTCGAAACACTCTATGGCCTCCGCAAGTTGTTCGGCTGCACGTGGTTTGTAGAGGTGGAATGTCCACCTGCAGACACGAAGATCGTTGTCCTTTTTACGTTTGCTTGGGTCGCAGTTGTCAACAGTAAAATCATCCGTATCCGAGGCCGTTGGTTGCTTAGTGGTAGGGAAGTTAACCCGGCGGCACAACCTCCAACCTGAGGACAAGATCCTTTTTTTTGTTTACCCCTAGGACAAGAGGCCGGATACACCGATGCCAGTTACCCACTTCGGGGATATGAGCGCTGCCGTTGGCCGATTAAGGGTTTATCCGCCACCGCACCACCGCTTCTAATCTTATGAACCGATTTAAATACATGCTGCTCTGACTCACTTGCTAAAAAGGTATCCAAGGCACCGATAGCTTGTCCTCTTGCCATTTTTATATTTGCTGGTTTATTAAACTTGTACTGGTGTAGTAGTAGTAACCTACTCTACTCTAAGTGATGTAGTAGTGATAACCCACTCTACTCTATCTCTATGTACATAATCTTCTATTACTTCTCAATAATAAATTAGTCTTGTACCAACCACGGACGTGTGTATTACTTGGTCATCACAAAACTCAAATTCAAAAATTCTAATTCACCACAAGGTTTTTATTTTGATGCCGTATAACGGTTGATAGATCATTTTCACTTGTTAATATCATTTGTTTCTAATCTAGTGAACCGCAGTGTATATATATCATCTAGTAGAGATTTTTTTGAACAAGATTAGTCTATTTTTGGAAGCATCCTACACAGCTATTGAACTTTGGCAAAGTATGCTGGAGTAGGTTAGGTATACTTCAGTACGCGTTATTCACATAAAAACTTTATAAATAGCTTTTCGAATGAATATGAATTCTATGCTATAACATGCATGAATGTGGAAAGTCGATGCGCCCCTAAATATCGTATGCTAAAGGTTGCATTCATATACGTAGTCAGATGAATGCGTCGGCGGAATCGATCAACAGGAAAATACCACCATAAAATATGAACTCCATTAAAATTATGCAATTTTTCGGAAAATAAAGTTTTGATTGGAATTGACATAATCGCTTACTTAACATCGGCAGTGCCTATGGATAGCACGAGGACTAACCGCGAACAATTTAAATAAAAATTCCCAGCCCACCCCCTGCGCTTAACACATTTCTCTACCATTACCGGATAGCAGATTACAAACAAAGCCGCGAAATTACAAAAGTCATGCGATACTTAGAACGTAATCAGTTTACATCAGACCATGGTACAATGTTACGCAATCTGTGCACGTCGTTTGTGGTCCGGATAAACGGTTTAATGCTTCACATCACCCTGCTCCTTTTGTATCTGAAATTTTGCGAAGCAATTCAACCACCCACGTAGGGTTGCAAGTGTGTACTTATGTTTTCTTCCGGAATAATTCATTACGGCTCTCCCATTCAACGTCAAACAATGGATTTATGACACGTCTACATTTAAACTTATAAGAGCTTCCAGTGAATCCAATTCATATTCCTCCAGCAAATTCACAGAACATTTACACTCGCACACAGTGAAGGGGTGAAAGTTGCAACCCTGAAAATGATGAAAATTTCGCTTTCACTTTGACATTCATTCACCGCGTGGTTTAAGGTCATGTCGGTGAAAGTAAAAGTTCATGAGTGCCTTTGTCGACAGGACGAAGGACTCAGTTTAAAGCTTGAAATTGCATGTGATTTTTTATTTTTACGATCTAGATTCGTATACTACTTGTGAGCGATAATACTCATGTCACAGAATTGTTTGATATAAAAGAGTAATGGATACAAAATTCGGATGCAAGGCAATATACTTTTATATTTTTTGGTCGTACCTGTTCCTTTATTATTCCGTTTAAGGTCCTGATTCATTTTATGCGTCTCTTGGTTGTACAATGTTGCTCAACTCTTTCCTAGCTGCTTTTGTTCATCTTTCTTTTATTTCGCTTGGCATTACTGTCCTTATTGTACTTTGCTTACTCTATTTTTTTCCAATAATTGAACATATTTAGCCATTAGTAATTAAGCTCTGATTATATGAGACTAGAATCAAGTGTGGTCGCAATTCGACCGAAGGAAAAAAAAAACAAGCAACGCTATGTATTTGTTGTAATATTCTCCCGCCCAGGGAAGGCAAATGCATCTAACCTCATAGAGCAATGAACGTGATTAAATTGCTTTCATTTAATTGGTTAAAGCGTTTTGTATGGGGAAATCATGTGTGTAGGTTCACTTTATTTTACCTCACTTAACGGTAACATACGCACATGATTTTTATCTTCTACACATCTATGGCATATTACCTTTCGAATGATGTAAGTTTCACCCCCTCCTTTTAAAATGAATACTAAAAAAACGTACGATTGGCTTCGATGAGTCGCTTAATCCTACTTTATTACTTACATAGGTGGCACTACACTTCGGGGTGAGCCTGGGCCTCAACCAACATTCCTCTTCATTCAGTTCGGTCTTTAGCTACTTGCCTCCAGTTGCGCGCCACCTACGGTGAAGAGATCCTCTACTGCGTCGTCCCTCTGAGTTAGATTCGAAGACTCTGCAAGCCAGAGTGTTGGTGTCCATCCGCTCCACATGTCCTAACTATCTCAAAGGTCACTGTACAGCTCGCATAGTTCGTTATTGAATCTTCTCCCCCAAAACTCGTCAACGCCAATGGGACCAAATTTTTTCTCGCGAAGCGACCAAGTATTAAAGCCCTATCTCGAACAACTAAGGAGACTCTATATAAGACTCTATATATATCCTTGGTCGCTTCGAGAGAAAAATTCTTCGTAAGATTTTCGGTCCCGTTTGCGTTGACGGGTTTTGGAGGAGAAGATTCAATCAGGAACTATACGAGCTGTACAGCGACATCGACCTACTCAAAAATCTACGTATTGGACGTCTGAGATGGCTAGGACATGTAGAGCGAATGGACACCAATGCTCCGGCCCGCAGAGTCTTCGAATCTAACCCCGAGGGACGACGCAGTAGAGGGAATCATCGCCGCAGGTGGCGCGCACAAGTTCAAGGGGACCTCGACCAACTTGGAGTGCGCAACTGGAGACAATTAGCTAAAGACCGAGCTAAATGGAGAGGCTTGTTAGTTGAGGCTCAGGTTCACCCCGAACTGTAGCGCCACCTAAGTAAGTAAGACCAAGTATATCTTCATCCGCTTTCAATAAAGTCCATGTTTCAGCGCCGTAAAGCAGGACTTGCATGATCAGAGTCTTATACGGATTCTCTTTAGTTATTCAAAAAAGGGCTTTACTATTGAATTGCCTTATTAGCTCAAAAAAACAGCGATTGGCAAGAGCAACTCTTCGCTTGATTGATGTCGTTCTCAGAGTTTATAGCAGAGGCGAAGTAAACAAAGCCCCTTACTACATCTAAGTTATAGCTGCCCACTGTGACGTTCATTGGCCTCAGTAACCGAGTGATCCGAAATCGAGAAGCCTGCCGATATTTTCCGAGGTCAAATAGGCGAACCCCACAGGCGGATCAGTAGAAATGCGGTGAAGTGGGAGGGTTGTGATCCCTTGTTTTCGGATCATAACCTCGGTGATAAACGGAAGAAGAGAAAGAAGAAGACATGACAGGGCGTCACCTTGTCTAAAGCCTTTTTTGACATCAAAACTTTCGGTGAGGTCATTACCCACCTTGATGGAGCGGCGAGTGTTCTCCATCGTCGCTCTGTATAGACGAACAAGTTTCGCAGGGATGTCAAAACTGGACATGGCTCTATATAGATCTTCCCTACAGATGCTGTCATAGGCGGCCTTTTAAATCGATAAAGAGTGGATGAGTATCGATTTGAGTTCCTGGGGTTTTCTCCAGGATCTACAGAAGTGTGAAGATTCAATGGATGGTGGACTTTCCTGGCCTGAAACCGCACTGATAGGGGCCAATCAGGCTGTTGATGTAAGGTTTCAGCCGTTCAAACAATATCGCAGAAAAGATCTTGTATGCGATGTTGAGGAGACTGATGCCTCTATAATTGCCGCAACTGAGGGGGTCTCCTTTCTTGTGGATCGGACAAACGATGCTGAGATTCCATTTATCAGTCATACACTCGTCTGACCAAATTTTAGAGATAAGTTGGTGTATACTCTCTACCAGTTGGTCACCAACAACCTTGAAAAGTTCGAGCGGTTGGCCGTCAGGTCCAGCAGCCTTGTTGGATTTCAACTTCAATATTGCTATCCTCACTTCGCTTTGGTCAGGTGGCTACCATCATCTATGTTGAATGGTTGAATCTGTCTGGTACCGGGATGTTGGTCTTCGTCGCCGTTATAGAGTCTACAGAAATAGTTTTTCCACATTCTCAGCACCGACTGTGATTCTACTATGAAGTTTCTCTACAAGTTTCTGTACGGGTTGTGCTTCCGTGACACGTTCTTTTTACCTTTTGGTAAAACTTCCGTACATTATTCCTGGAGTATAAACTCTCGATATTCTCAAACGCGCGCTTCTCATGTTGTTTCTTCTTCTTTTGGAGAAGCTGCTTGTAGAGCACACGAGCAGCTCTCGTCTTCCTTTGCAGCGCCGCTTTGTATGTCTCTTGTTTTGCTGCATGCACTCGCCGACATTCTTCGTCAAACCAGGGGTTTCGCGGTGGTGGGCGAGCGAGACCCAGCACATCAGTCGCGGCATTTCTGATGGCATGTTGGCAGCGTTGCCACTGGTCTTCGGCACTTGATGCTGGCGGCATAGGGGTTATTGAGAGATTTCGGGATATGTGTTCAGCGAAGAGTCTGACGGTCTCTTGCAGCTCTTGTAGCTCTTCGGCGCTAAATTTTCTCACAGTAATTCTTCTTTGTTGCTCAGATTGGGATATCCGCATTCGTACCTTGGCTACAACGAGGTAATGATCCGAGTCTATGTGGGCACCCGGAAGGTCCGAACATCCAGAATACTTAAGGCAAGTCTTGCGTCAATCGCAATATGATCATTTTGGTTGATCGTTACATGATCATTGGACCGCCATGTCTGCTTATGAATATCGAGATGAGGAAACCATGTGCTTGCTATGGCGAGATTTCGCTCCAGAGCGAAATCAACTAGCCTTAGCCCGTTGTCAGACGTGGTGTCGTGTAGGCTATGTTTACCGACTGCCTTACCAAAGACTTCCTTCTTTCCTATTTTGGCGTTAAAATCGCCCAATACGAATTTAACGTCGTAATTAGGACATTGCTCGTATGTTTTGTTGAGGAGCTCGCAGAAACAATCTTTCGTGGCAGGGTCCTTTTGTTCCGTGGGGGTATGAGCATAAATTAGGCTTATATTAGCGGACTTAGTCTTGATCCGTATGGTCATAATACGCTTGCTAACGTGTTGGAAGCTTAAGACTTCTTGCCTAAGTCTGCCGCGTATAGCAAATCCGCATCCAAATAAGCGTTTCTTGTTGCCTCTGTAGCAATCACCGTAGTAGATGTCACAGTTTTTCATTCTCTTTTTGCCCGGCCCATCCCATCGCACTTGCTAGATGGTGGTAATATCTGCTTTATAGCAGTCTAGGGTTTCTCCTTAAGGTCGATGTCCTTAATCGTATTTCGTTTGCTGGGGTCGTCATCAGTTGAGTCGTTCTTACACGAAGCATGTGGTTGTTTATGAACCAAAGCTTTTTTTTATGTGGTGGGGAAGTTACTCTGATGGCACAATCACCAACCTGGAGGGGCATTTCGTTTTGTTATACTCCTAGGGCGTGGGACCGGGTACACCGGTGCCAGTAGTCTACTACGGGAGCGTAAGCACTGCCATGGGCAAATAATAAAGAATGATCATGGTTAAATGATAAAGAATGATGTATTATACTATCCGTTTCAAACAGATTGTACCCATTCTGTTTGTTTTAACTTCACATTTCGCACGCGTTCTTAAAGACCCACCATCTTGACTGTTTGATATTATCATTGTTTTCCTTTATTCCATTAATTCATTACCAGCATCTAACATCAATTTCTCATATGAACGATGACGTAAAAAGTTATATCCCTCAATCAGTATGTTTCATGACGAGGGCAGTTTTAGATGCCAGTTTTATTTGTCACTTCTGTCGAGTTGATGATGATTTATTCTTCTAAGAGCTCTGATTGATTGGTCTTTTAGCATCAATATTCGGTTGTAATGTTTTGATGTCTTCTACAAAAACTTCCACAACATATTCTTTATTCTATGGACCACTGCCCGTATATTTAAAATCAACATTATTTGAAATTCAGCTTTTGCCTGCATTGATCAAATGTTTAGCTAAGGGATGCAGTCAGTACAATCTGATTTCCAGAAGCACTCACTCTATGAATTAAACATTTTGCAGTTTGTCACGTTTTTCCACCCAAGTAAAACATTCCAAGAATTTTAATTTCCTTTTTTTTGCAATCAACTTCCGTAGAAAAATTTGAAGTCCTCTGTATTTAAATATATGTACGAGTGTATAAGAAAATTTAGGAGTATTTCAACTTCAATCATATCCCTGATTTTTTTTTTTGCGAATAAAAAGGAAATAAGAAACCTCCCTATGCTCGTAAATCCATGCTTTTATGACTCTACTCATCAGAGATACTCACGTCTGATGGAAGATAAAGAAACCAATTTGCATTTCTACTAAATTTCTATTCCGTTTTATTTTTTTCCTTGACATGGAATCGCTGACCTGATTTGGTCTTAATTAAGTCATTGACAAAAGTCACACCAGAAATTTATTCAATCCTTCTGTCGATAGAACTATTCAATCTGTGTATCAGGTTTTCCGTGAAGAACTTTAAGGACACTATACCAGGACGAACAAAAACTGTAATTGAATTGTTTCCCACATTTAAGGAGATTTTGGTTTTCTGATTCAATAGTTGTGGATATGGCATGTGTTGTCACTGGGAAGCTTGATTATGTGTAACAGGATGTCTGTAAGGATTTAATTTCATCAAAGGATATCCTTTGTGCTTGCTGACATATAAAAAATGTCATAAAGTGTAGGCTTTTGAACAACGTGAAAAGTTTTTTGTTTAAGGGACATATTCAGTGTCTGCTTTAGCATAGACAAAATGTCGCCTCGTGGATAATTTTATTTATGTTTACCGACCATTTTAATTGAAGGTCGACAAAATACATACATAATACTCACCCATGAGGCTCTAATCAAATAAAGTACTTTGTGGGGACGAGATTGCGTTGTGGCTATAAAAATTAATGACGAATGGACACATGGGATTTGAAGGTGGTCAATATGACTCAATCTGTAAGAATTTGATGGCAGGGCAATGGCCTTAAACTCTGGCAAACATAGGGGCGTTGTTAAATATATCTTTTTCCCTAAGCAAAAGTAAGTTATATGCGTGCAATAATAACGTCACAAGTGTAATTTTGTATGTGATTTGTAACAGGTCCCTAGACAAGTACATCCGGTAAAGGTGAGCTTATGACTTCACCTTTATACATGTCTGAAATGACTTCTCATCTTATTCCGTCTAAGTTTGGTTTCTGAATTGAAAGCATTTTTACAGACAATGAAACAGGATTCCAAAATTCTTATTTTCTTATACTTGAGCATAGGTTAGGTTAGGTAGATGGGTGCTTTGTGAGAAAAGAGTCACTGCTCATTAAGACCAACAGTTCGGGTCCATTGCGCCCAATTATTTAACCCTGGAAGCACTGTAGACCAGATACTGATATGAATCTCAAGAGGTTCCTTCAGCTCCGAGAAGAAGTAAATACCAAAAGTCCTCATTCTTCTGACAGATAGGGCAGGACAATCACACAGAAGGCGACGAATAGATTCAATTGGTTTTTCGTCCATGCAACTTCTACAATAGTCGTTGTGCAGTACACTGGATTGTTCCGCATGAATGCCAATGGCACAGTGAACAGTGATAACTAAGTTTCACCAGAGAAGCTGATCTCTTCTTGCTAAAGGCCGGCCAAAGCATACTGGCCGTTGCGCATGTGTCCAGATGAAGCCAGCATCTGTTTGTTCGACCGGTGGCTTCATCTTTTATTTTCTTCCTTAAGGAAATAATTAGGATCACTACAAAAGGGAGAGCCAGCGATATTTGCAGCGCCGACTCCTTCCTAGCAAGCTCGTCAACCCTTTCGATTCCTTCTATATTCATATGGCCTGGTACCCAACAGAGGGTCACCGCATTGGCTCTAGATACCTCGTCTAAAAGTGATTTGCAGGTCCTCATAAGCCTCGACCTAATTACAGCAGAGTCAAGAGTTCTAACGGCTGCCTGGCTATCAATATAGACAGTGATTGTTTTACCAATGATACTAAATAATAAAAAAATAATATTTGGCGCAACAGCTCTTTAAGTGCCTGGGGCTAGCTTTTCGCAGCCATCCGTGATGTGCGCGTTATACAAGGTGGCGCAAAATTCATCACTCTATCGGAAGATGTTATAATATTTGCAAATGGCGTCGTACGTCAATCATATTTGACATCTGTGAACTAGACAGCTGCAGTATACAAACAGAAAAGCAATGGGGCCCTATACTCTGCAAGAGTGTGGAATTATTGTGTCTATTTTTTTTTTACCAATAATCGGTTGGTGGTGTTAGCGCAGCGTGAATTTCGACGTCGATTTCCTAATCGTGTCGCGCCAACTGGGCGAACATTCCGGCGCTTAGTTACTCGATTCGAACAGACTGGAACTACAGGAGACCACTCAGGGCGTGGCCGCCACCGGACTGGTCGTTCGGCCGAGAATATCGCGGCTGTGGCTGCCGATGTCGCTGAGAACGAAGAAACATCAACCAGACGACGGGCTACGCAATTGGGCATCACCAGACGAACCCTACAGCAAATTTTAGTAAAAAGTGAAAGACTTACACATGTTTCCGTACAAAGTGCAAACAGTGCATCGGTTAATGCCTCCTGACCGTCAGTCGCGTGTGAATTTCTGTCAAGCCATCCTCAATATAAACAACGAAGAGGACGGTTTTGTGTCGAAAATCATCATGAGCGACGAGGCGCATTTCCACTTAAGCGGTTACGTCAATAAGGAAAATCTTCATTTTTGGGGCACTGAAAATCCGCGTGTGATGCACGAAGAGCCATTACATCCACTCAAAGCCACTGTGTGGTGCGGCGTTCACGCGGGAGGAGTGATTGGGCCGTATTTTTTTGAGGACGCCATCGGCAATACGGTCACTGTTACTGGCGAATGATACAGGGCCATGATAAACGACTTCTTACTGCCGGAATTGGATGAGCGGGATTTGGTGAACATGTGGTTTCAACAAGACGGTGCAACCGCACACACAGCACGAACCACAATGGATATTGTGAAGGAAGCGTTTCCTGGTCGCGTAATCTTCCGTTTTGGCGATTTGGCATGGCCAGCAAAATCGCCCGATTTAACCATCCCAGACTTCTTTCTTTGGAGTTACTTGAAGTCGCGGGTTTATGCCAACAAGCCTTAGGCAATCGCAGCCCCTAAGGAGAATATTCGACAAGAATGCGAATAGTTATCACCGGAAATCTTGCGCAAAGTCATGGAAAATGCGATAAAACGGGCACAAATGTGTACCAACACTGACGGCAGCTACTTGGCGGATATCATCTTTTCCGCTTAACAGAAGAAATTATAAAGGTCCACGTAAAGGTTTTCATGACTCAAAATCATTTTTTTTTATTTAGTAAGAAAGTAATTCAAAAACAAAATTGGATGATTAATTTTGCGCCACCTTGTATCTTTCACACGAATGGAAGGGACCTTATCCGAAAGGCAATTTGTTTTGAGAAACTTTCTCCTGACACCAATACTCTCGGATGTTTGTCAGATGTTCGCGAGAGGTAGGACCGTGAAAAAACATTTTGGTATTTTCTGGGATTCGAACTTGGAACCTCACGCGCAGTGATCCGACACAATAACCACTTGCGCCACGGCCGGCGCCCACCAACGATACTACTCTCGCACATAATTCCCGCAGCCTTTACAATGAAAGACTGAAAGGCGCTAAAGCCGTCGCTTAATCTAAAGGAGCAGTTCATTAATAAACTCCAGTTTCGTATCAACGTCCATCTTAGAACCGTCGGTATAGAAGGCCAGTTCCTTTTTCTTCATGGTTCTTCGCTTTTTCCAGTACATTCTGTCAGGAATTCTCGTAGCAAATCTCCTTTCAAGTACTAGCATCTGGTTCATGTGATCAGTTTCCATCGATTCGTTGGTAGTCCACCCTCGGACAAAATGGAGGCATGGCCGTAAGGGCTCAATGATCACAGTTGGCCTTCTGTCAGTCTTACAGCGGTCTTGGCCGCCAGACTGCTACAGTATTATATCATGCGAAATAAAACTAAGCATGGTTTCCAGTGCCGCTGTTGGTGTTGCTCTCATTGATCCCATGACTTCGATGCACGCTGCCCTCTGGATTTTGGAGAGGTTTGAAAACTGGTACTGCTTCTTAAGTACCATCCATCATATTAGTTAATCATATGTAAGACTGGGTCTTACAACCGCTGTGGTATATTCAGTACACCACAGACGACTTGAAACCCCACGTATTACTGAATGCCTTTTTGCAAGAATAGAAAGCTACGCTTGCTCTTTTGATTCCTTCGGCAATGTTTTCCTTCTAGTTTGGTTTTGAATCTAGAATTACGCCCAGGTATTGAGCTGAACTTCAGATATTATACTTGATCATGAAAGTTTGTTCATTGTTATTAAGGAGAGTATAAATCCGTAACGCGTAAGACTACGATGCTTAGTCGGTAGTCCATATCTCTCTGCCTCTGTCGAAAGGAGAAGGAAACATCCGCGCACATTCTCTATGAATATCTGGCACAATGCTGATTAAGGCGGCGTATCTGGACTTACTTACCTTCACAAAGGAGGCAGGGCCTATTAAAAAAAAAAAATTCTGTCTACTCGTGCGGATTTTCTTTTGTCGAATTCCATCTAAATTTCTGTTTCTGGATCTAAGACGACACCGTTCGATGTTGGTTCATCCCTGTTGGAGGTATCTTTTCTTTTGCGTAGGAAGGTGGCAATATTCAAAAGATACAAGTGAGCTCGTACTTAATAACATTTCATACTGCTGCCCTACTCTTCGCCGCTCTCCTCAGCGCTGTTTCTTTATTATAGTTGCGATAGTGTCCCTGATTACTGTTATAGGCCTCAGAAAGCCTATAACAGTTCCCTTGTTATATCTTCTGGTGTGTAAAGTTCTCGCGCATCCTCAATAGTTTCTGTGCAGCTTGGGCGATGGAGACTATTGCAGTGCCTGAACCTATGTAGGTGAGCCTTCAATCACCCATGAGCTGTTAGCCTCTGGGCTATATGGAAGCTCAGCTCTCCATTTTTTCGGTTTATCCACGTCTCAATGCTGGGAATGAATTTGTATGCCCATCTACCTCTTTCAGAGAATTCTCATGTTCGTAGCCATTCGATTAGGCCGGTCATTCGTGCTTGTCACTGGATACTGTTTGCTGTTGTTGTTGCTACTTTGTTGGTTTTATATTTCTCCTGCACATCCATACGATATTGTGTGAAAAGCGTGGATTGCTCTCAGTGCATTGGTGCGGTAAATTGGTTATGTATTCCTTTTATATGGTATGTCTTAACTTCCATGGCCTCGGTCGAATTTGGAATCCTTGGAGGATGATTGATGTTGCCACTCTTGTCAGCAGCATTCATTTTCTTTAGTTTGACCTTCCTATGTATATATATATTTGACATAATAGGCGTTGCCGCTGTGATGAGGTCAAGAAACTTTAAATCTGCTGTGGAGACTATAATATGAGTGCTATATCATCAGTAAAGCCACGAAATTTTTGCTTTAGAACGTCGTTGTATATTATATTCCAAAGCAAAGTATCCAGTATAGAGTCTTGGCGAACGCCATCTGTACTATTGTACTGCCTTACTTCATCGTCTGCTAGTAAAGTTAGAGTAGCACCCTATTTTTAAAAGGCATATAGGGTCATCCAACAAGAGGTGTCATAGAAAAACGCAACATTTTTATGGAAAGTGGTCATATTTTTATTTTAACCTAAAGTACAAACTCTGAGGTTAGTAATGGAATACAATATCTGCCTACAAATAGCAACTCTTTTGGTGAAATTTTTCATCACGTTTTCACATAATAGCAGCTGTATTTTGCGAATAACAGCTCTGATATTTTCTTTCAGTGCATGAATCGTGGGTGGAGCATTGGCGTAGTCTGTCATTAATATAGCCTCAAAGAAAAACGTCGAATGTCCACGTTCACGAAATTTGTCACGCAATAGAGCCATTGTCTCACCAGCCATGTGGCATGGGGCAGCTGAAAATAAACGCCATCCACGTCCATAGCATCAATTTCAGGCAAAAAAAAGTCAGTCAATATAGTTCAGTAACGACATCCATTCACTGAAACGGTCGCACCAGCATCATTTTCAAAAAATGATGGCCCAATGACACCGCCAGCTCAAACCGCACCAAACTGTCACTCGTTGTGGATGGAGAAGTTGCTCCACTGATACTCTTGGGTTTTCGGAGCCCCAGATGCGACAGTTTCGTTTGTTTACGTACACAGACAAACGGAAATGAGCCTCATCACTCGGAATAATTTTGTGCAAAAAATCATGATCTTGTTCATTCATTTCCAGCACCCAATCAGCGAAAGTACGGCCGTCGTTCTAGGTGGTCTGCTGACTTACTACTTACTTACTTAGGTGGCGCTACAGTTCGGGGTGAACCTGGGCCTCAACCAACAAGCCTCTCCATTTAGCTCGGTCCTTAGCTAATTGCCTCCAGTTGCGCACTCCAAGCTGGTCGAAGTCGCCTTGAACTTGTGCGCGCCACCTACGGCGATGATTCCCTCTACTGCGTCGTCCCTCGGAATTAGATTCGAAGACTCTGCGGGCCGGAGCGTTGGTGTCCATTTGCTTTACATGTCCTAGCCATCTCAGACGTCCAATACGCAGTTTTTTGACTAGGTCGATGTCGCTGTACAGCTCGTATAGTTCGTGATTGAATCTTCTCCTCCAAAACCCGTCAACGCAAACGGGACCGAAAATCTTACGAAGAATTTTTCTCTCGAGGCGACCAAGAATATCTTCATCCTCTTTTAACAAAGTCCATTTTTCAGCCCCATAAAGCAGGACTGGGATGATCAAGGTCTTATACAGAGTCTCCTTAGTTGTTCGAGATAGGGCTTTTCAGTTGAATTGCCTTATAAGCCCAAAAAATAGCGATTGGCAAGAGTTATTCTTCGATTAATTTCTGCGCTGATGTTGTTGCAGAGCCAAGGTAGACAAAGTCCCTTACTACCTCGAAGTTATAGCTGCCCACTGTGACGGTTTGTCCAATTCATCGGTGTTGGTTGTCCCTTCTTGTTGACAGCGTATACTTGGTTTTGCCCTCGTTTATCGTTAAACCCATTTTGGCGGCTTCCGCCTCAATGCCTACAAACGTACCGGTGACAGCCCGCTGAGTTCTTCCGATAATGTCTATATCGTCGGCGTATGCAAGCAATTGTACAGACTTGTAATAGATTAAAGAAGTCACATGACAGCGCGTCACCTTGTCTAAAACCTTTTTTGACCTCAAATTTCTCGGTGAGGTCATTACCGACCTTGATGGAGCAGCGACCGTTCTCCATCGTCAGCCTGCACAGACGGACAAGTTTGGCAGGGATGTCAAAACTAGACATGGCTCTATAAAGCTCTTCTCTATAGATGCTGTCATAGGCGGCCTTGAAATCGATAAATAGGTGGTGAATATCAATTTGGAATTCTTGGGTTTTCTCCAGGATCTGCCGAAGTGTGAGGATTTGATCGATGGTGGACTTTCCTGGCCTGAAACCGCACTGATAGGGTCCAATCAGGCTGTTCATAAAAGGTTTCAGGCGTTCACATAATATCGCAGAAAAGATCTTGTATGCGATGTTGAGGAGACTGATGCCTCTATAATTGACGCAGTTGAGGGGGTCTCCTTTCTTGTGGATCGGGCAAACGATGCTGAGGTTCCATTCATCAGGCATACACTCGTCTGACCGAATCTTAGAGATGAGTTGGTGTATGCACTCCACCAATTCATCCCCAGCTGTCTTGAAAAGTTCGGCCGGTAAGCCGTCAGGTCCAGCAGCCTTGTTGGATTTTAGCTTGGATATTGCTATCCTCACTTCGTTTTGGTCAGGTGGATGGAAATTTTGACTATCATCGTCTATGTTGAATGGTTCATTCTGCCTGACAGCGTGATGTTGGTCTTCGTCGCCGGTATACAGTCTGCAGAAGTAGTTTTTCCATATTCTCAGCACCGACTGTGATTCTACTACGAGGTTTCCATTTTCATTTCTACAGGTTTCTGTACGGGTATTACTTCTCTGACACCTTCTTTTTACCTTTTGGTAAAACTTCCGTGCATTGTTCCTGGAGTATAAACTCTCGATATTCTCAAACGCGCGCTTCTCATGCTCTTTCTTCTTCTTTTGGAGAAGCCGATGTTCTTCTTGTCTGTTTTGCTCGTATAGCTCACGAGCAGCTCTCGTCTTCCTTTGCAGCGCCGCTTTGTATGTCTCTTGTTTTGCTGCATGCACTCGCCGGCATTCTTCGTCAAACCAGGGGTTTCGTGGTGGTGGGCGAGCTCGACCCAGTACATCAGTCGCGGCGTTTCTAATGGCATGCTGGCAGCGTTGCCACTGGTCTTCGGCGCTTGATGCTGGCGGCATAGGGGTGATTGAGAGATTTCGGGATACGCGTTCAGCGAAGAGTCTGGCGGTCTCTTGCGATTGTAGCTTTTCAACGTTAAATTTTCTCACAGTGATTCTTCTTTGTTGCTCAGATTGGGATATCCGCATTCGTACCTTGGCTACAACAAGGTTATGATCCGAGTCTATATTGGCCACTCGGAAGGTGCGGACATGCCTTGCGTCGATCGCAATATGATCTGCTGACTTAAATTTTTGTCTCAACTGGACCTTATAAGCCTGTAGGCCAAGATCTGTATGCAAAATGTCTTACAATTTGGTTGCGGATAGGCCCAATTCCTGTGATCATCTCAAAATGGACGCACCTGGGTTTTCAGTCACACTCTCTGCTACGGCAACGATATACAGTCAGTCATCCATAAAAATCTGCGTACAGCGACGAAACTTTGGAAAACAGAGGCGTTGTGGCCAAATAGTAAATAATATATCTTTCAGATTGCAATATTTTAGTAAAAGAGCATTAAACCCATTCATTTTGAACAATATTTTCATATTTTTTTTTATTTTCTTAAGAAAAAATTAACAAAAACAAAAAAAAGTCATTAAATACATTCCACAAAAGTTTGCGTACAGCACTGAAATAAAATGGAAAACATTAGTTCAATAGAATAAAAAGTAATTATTTCCTTTTACTTTTATGGTTAATATTTTGTCGGATATCCCTTCTTCTTAGTTACCTCCTTCAAACGGTTTTGCATAGAAGAAACTAGTTTTTCTGTACACGAACTAGTAATATTTCTCCATTCTGCTAGTAAGGCTTCCTTAAGTTGCATTTTATTCCGAATCTCACGCGTTCGGATCCTGCGTTCTAATTCATCTCACAGGTGCTCAACGGCTTGAGGTCTGGAGTCTGCGGGGGCGTTCGCAGCATGTGGGAAACGTTGAACAAAAGCCACATACGCACATTATGGGCCGTATGTTTTGGGTCATTATCTTGCTGGAAGTAAAAATCATCCGAGACTCGCAGTATTTCAGCACTGTCTCTTAAATTTCTTTTGAGGATATCAATGTAGTTGAACTGGTCCATGATTCCTTCGATTATTTCCAACTTTCCGACCCCCGATGCAGACATACAACCCCATACCATCAAACCTCCACCTCCATGTTTCACTGTCTTGACGGTATACTTGGGATTTAGTGCATTGTTTTGACGTCGCTAGACTCTTAAGCGGCCATCCGAACCAAAAATGTTATATTTTGACTCGTCCGAAAATATAACCTTGCGCCAGAAGTCTGCAGGTTTGTTCACGTATTCCTTTGCGAACATGAGACGTTTCTGACGGTTAATATTATTCACCAAAGGCTTTTTTTCTGGGTGTGCACGACTTAAATCCCATATCGACGATGACCCTTCGTACTGTTTCTGGATGCACTGTGGTGTTATTGTAAATTTCGAGATGCGAACGCTAATGAAGGGCTCCTGCTCCACAATCCGCTTGATCGCCCGCTTATCCCTCAGAGTTAGCTTCTTGGCTTTGACTCAATTTCACCTTCATCCCTAAAGCGACTTATTGTTCTCTGGATCGTTGACCGGGGTCTTGAAGTTATTTCAGATATTTGAGAGTACGACTTTTGCTGCTGTATGTATAAATTCAAAATCAACTGCCTTTTAGACACACTTAATTCTTTTTTTCCAATTTTCTGAATTAATTTTAACTGAATTTCAAAGAAAACTATTCGCTCTACAAGCACTACAAGCAGACAACCACGCAACTTATTCATATCCTGCAAAAAGAAATGTCCCGTTACTTAAACGGAATTCTGGGAAGGAAAATCTGTAGCTGTACGCAAACTTTTGTGGAATGAATTTAATGATTTTTTTTTTTTGTTAACTTTTTCTTAAGAAAGTAAAGAAAAATATATAAATATTGTTTAAAATGAATGGGTTTAATGCTCTTTTACTGAAATATTGCAATTTGAAAGATACATTATTTACTATTTGGACACAACGCCTCAGTTTTCCAAAGTTTCATCGCTGTACGCAGAGTTTTGTGGATAACTGTATATATATATTTTACTTAACAAAAGTCATCACAATGATAATTCAATTGTGATACTTGAAAAATGGCGCGAAAATCAAAATAACACATCTTGTTGAATGGCTATATAGTCTTCTAGAATTTTCTGTAAATTATGTACGTATGTACATATTCCGCGTCCTTTTGGCTATGAGTGCCTGTTCAGTTCGCTGTACGATTATTGAAGGTATTTTTTATGTAGCGTAGTAGTTACGCCGCATTTTCTCCTTTAAAACCATATTGATGTTTTGCAAGCCCATCTGCATCGTGAATTGCTGTTTTCAGTCTGTCACGTACAACATGCTCCAGATTTTTTCCCATTGAGATGGCTCGCTCACTTTTGGGAGCATGAGCATTCTTTGCACCTTTCATTGTTTCCAAAATACATATTTCCTTAACTACACCTACAAAGGCAATATTGGGGATGCCATCGGTGCCAAGTGCACTTTGATCCCCGATTTTTTCTGCATGTTTGTCGTTGCGTCCTTCTTGTGATTCTTTAGACACTTTCTGATAAGACTCGCGATTGGTATGAGCATAAGACTCCAACTACGTTCTTCAGGAAGGTTGCTGATGTAGACGGAAGTCGGTGACGGCCCTGTTGATTCTTCATTTCAACTTAGTAAAATTTGCCTCATGGATTGTGGTCAGTTTCGTTGCCCTTCTTTTATATCTCTTTTCACTTGCTCTGATGGCAAGGTTTCTCCATGCAACTTGGGTCTTCTAATCGCCTTTAAATTTAAAATCAATTAAAGTCTCTATTGCTGAAATTGATTTTCATTCATAAAAACAAAAACGCTTTTTCGTTTTCCTCCTTCCATTCAGGACAAATCTGATGAAAGAGTTTTGGAACTAATACTAAAATGTTGTTTCATTCCAAGAATACATCCACATCGAAAGCCAGAGGAAATTATTAATTTAAATTTATCAGCGAAAGGTAAATTCAATAAGCAATCCCACAAAGTAAAGAGAAACTTTTCCAAGAGACATTCAAATCATTTTTTTTTTGTAAAATAAACAAAAATCTATTTTCGCAGACTTGAATCGATGGGCTGGGCCAATAGCTTTAAAAGGACTCAGGAAACGGCGTTGTCAAGCAGAGCACGAACCAAATGACAGTGTATTTTCTATACGAGTGTTTGCTTTACAAAAATGCTAAATTTGTTATTTCTTGTGGATTTCCAGTATTGTGTAAATATTTTTATGTTATGCAGTAAAAAACAAATGTTGAATCACAGTAATTGATTACTGAGCTGCGTAGAAGGGGGACCTCACGGGGATAGTTTGCTTAGCAATGGGTCGACAAATATTACTCCCTGTAGCCCTCCCTCCATTTATGACAATCGACGTTATTAAGGAAGCTAAACAGCAAATCATAAGATGGTAATTTGAAAAATGATTGCGATTTTTAAACTATCCTCACAGCTGTAGAAATGGGAAGGAAATTAAATATGTACATAAATAATCATAACAGGAGCAGGGTTGGAACTGCTTCTCAATCTTCATCCTCCTCTAGATGAGTTCATGCAGAGCACGGCTGCAAAAAGCACGATTCGTCTTAGATAATCAAGCACATGGAGGCAAAGCTCCTATGAATACGCATCTACATTTCAAAGATATAGATCAATTGATCTCAATAGAACAACAGACTACGCCGCACCTTATATAGACTTTAAATAGAATTACTCTATTATTTTTTCTGGCAGGGAAGAGTGGGAATCCAATGCATTAGCCAGTGCACAGGACTTTCAGCTCTATACTGATGGGCCTAAAATGAACGTAAGTACCGGCGCTGGAGTTTTTTGTGAATCACCCAACATCAACGACTCATACAAACTCCCGGGTGACTGCAGTATCTTCCAAGCCGAAGTCTTCGCAATAGAAAGAGCAGCACAGACTATTCATGTGAAGAATCTGAACCCATCCATATCCATCATAATCTTCGTGGATAGTCAAGCTGCACTCATGGCACTAGACAGTGAGACAATCGAAAATAATCGTCGCATGCCGACAAATTATAAACAGAATATGCAACACATATGAAGCCTGCCTCTGCTGGGTTCCCAAATATAGTAATATATAGGTACATAGAAGGCAACGTAGCAACAGAAGAACAGCATGGAAAGGATTAGCATTAAATGAGGAATATACTCATGCATTGCTAGCTACCCTTATTCGTGTACTGAAAAGGACAATAGACCTTAAAGCAAGAGAAAAGATCAACACCAGCTACGCTGCCAGAGGCGGCTGTGCCATATCTCGCAGCGTATGGCCAACTCTGAACGAAAAAAGGACTAAAAACTTTTGGTCAGTGAGCAAAAAGAAACCAATATCATGATAGGTGTACTAAATGGGTATTGTCCGATAGGTGCAATGGCCGCCAGACTGGGAGTCAACTCAGAAGAAATTGAAACTATCAAACACTTACTGTGTGACTGTCCCAATCTTCAAACTTGTCGCTTCCGCTATATGAAAAATATACTTTTTGAAGAACTAGAGGATCTGGCGCAAGTCCCACTCGGAAATATGATATGTTTCGCCAAGAGTACAGGTTGGTTTGATTAAAGACCAACCAAGAAGCAACCAAATTAGAGATGGTACCACAATTTAATGGGAATCACAAGGGACCAAAAGGCAACCGTGCAAGCACCCTCTAAGGCGCACTTCCCTCATACCATGCCATACCAAATTCCTTGATAGTATACTTCGTAGGTTATGTGCCTATGTCCAGTCTTGAATGATTGCTGTTGTGTAATTTAGGTGTAATTTGAGAGTCGTGATTCTAACTCTATTTTTCATCGCTCTGTATCCTATAACATATGCATATGTCATGGTTCAGTAGAAACCCTATTACAAAAATGCCAAGAAATCATAAAGCCAGACCTCCTAGGACTATTGAGAAACAGCATAGCACTTGGGCATATACCAAGAATCTGTAGAAAGGCAAAGGTTATATATATCTTGAAAGTGGGTAAAAGAGATATCACTTCACGTAAATCCTTTAGACCCATCAGCCTGACCTCATTCATACTAAAGGTACTAGAAGAGGGATATAGGTAATCACCTAAGGATGACTTTGCTGGAAAGAATACCTTTCCACCGCAATCAATATGCCTATAAAGCAGGAAGATCCACCGAAACCGCACTCTACCAGCTGACAAGTTGGGTTCAGGATGCACTGGAGAGCAAGGAAACGGTAGTATGCGCTTTTCTAGAGATAGAGGAATCCCTCGACAACATCCTGCATACGCAAAACAGGACCCATGTGTACCTGTCCCACAGCAGCTCTAGAGGTAATCGTAGGTATACCTCCGCTATACATAGTACTAGAGCGAATCGCCAAGGAGACCATATTGAGAATTAGCGAAGAGCGCATCGGGAAAAGAATATGCATCGGAAATAAAGAGCGAGTAACCCTATCCAAATCGGTGCCACCTCTGCACTGGCCCAGAGACGATATGGTCTAGAAATACTGCTTTGAAAAGAAATTTGACTCAAACCTGATCAACAAAAGATACTAGAGTAGTGAGTCCGATAAGTACAAATTCAAACAACATACAATTAAATTGAACACAGACGGATCGAAAAGAAGAAGTGTACCGGTCCAGGGCCAGATACTCAGAATCAATGGGAATATTTCCGTCAATGGAATCCAGACAATAGATCTACTAAAGCTCGCGGTCTACTTGCACCTCATTACAACTATATCTATCTTTCTAAGGAACCCGAGCTTGTTCTCGGATATGTCCTTTAAAAACCTCGCACTCCATATGAAAACTCCCCTCATTCTGGCTACAAGAGAATTTTCTACGAAAGAGACCTTTAAATTATAATGTGCCATCCTCGAAGGACAGGTCATGAACGCAGTAATCTATTCAAGGACTTCGCAAGTTCAGATAATTCGAAGGACATCGTTTGTAGTACATAGATACAGTAAACATTTTGAACGGTGCACTGTGTTTAACACGTGGAATCGAGCATTAATTAATAGACGATGACAGGCAATCAATAATATCCTTACTTTGCCTCTAAAGCCAAAAAAAAACATCTGTGTATCTTCTGCTATACCTCCCACGTCATGGAATGTTTCACTTAATTATTAAAAGTGGAAGCAATTGGGATGGAAGGCGTAAATGGGTCGGTAAGAGATAAAAAATGATGGAAAAAATATTCAAGACGTCAAAAACAGTATCCTGAAACAGCCTAACAATTTGGGAAGATTATGCGGTTGCCCCATGTTCGGGACGGTGACGAAAAATAAGATTATACTAAAATCCATACATCACGTAGTTTGTCATGATGTCATTAGGCCTACGTAATCGTTTGAGTACTACGTATTGGCGTTAGCATATGGCCTTCTCCTGTCAACTCTACGTCAATTTCTAGCATCTGATGAACGTGTTTGTCTATCATCCCAGGGATCCACTTAGCATTTACTCGTAATACCCTTAATAGGTTCTATGATGACGTAGATATCATTACTCGTACGTATGTAGTTTCCCCAAACTTTATTATTCCCAGTCCATGAAGTACATAAATGTGGAAATAAAACATTCATTTGATAGTAAAGTGTTCATAAATTGACTGTCCTATTTATCCTAAGAAACATAAATTATGAGGTAATGAAGTTGTGACTAATGGACGCACGCTGTTGAATACATATCGTTGTTAGATATCTGCACAGTTTTTCGTATTTAATCGACTAGATACAGTTGTGATATTACCCAGGATTCTTATGAACCTACTAAATCTTTGCCATACAACTCATCATGGATAATGTTTTGCATGCATATTAGGTTTTCTCTATCCTGAAGGATGTGCGGCAATTGCGAAAATCCACCTAAGCAAAGCATGGTACCGCAGTTAGTTTTGCATAATTTAGAAATCACTTAATAGAGCTATATCCAGGTGAGTTTGGATTTGTCTTAAGTTTATGCAGTGTCGAAGGAAAATTGCAGGTACAGACATTTTAAAGGCGTAGACTACAAACCCTCTAAGTGCGGAATTGATAACTGAGTGCAGGTTATAATAAATTCTGCGCTAGATTGGCTCTAATTAGGTTTCCACATACAAATAAGGATGAATGAATAAATCAACAAATTAGACCAGAAAGGATAAGGTTAGTCCATGCGAATCACTCAGACACAAAGTAGTCCTTCTTCTTCTTCTTCTTCCTATTTTGGCGAGGTTATGATTCGAAACAAGGGATCATAACGCTCCCACTTCACTGCATTTCTACTGATCCGCCTGTGGGGTTCGCCTATTTGATCTCAGAAAATATCGGCAGGCCTCCCGATTTTGGATCACTCGGCTACTGAGGCCAATGAAATGCCGATGTGGTCGTGTGTCGTCGTGTGTGATCCAGGCGTTTATAGGCCTGCTTCTCCTGCCTCGCGGTGGACACAAAGCATAGTACTTTAAAACCCAATCTGCTAGTCATATTTCTGCGTACTCATAGTGCAACGTAAAATGTCACCCAGCGAAAGATATTTCATTGAACCCATTGCCGTGACATCCAGGTGCAAGGTGCAAGGTGTGGTTCTTGCCAAGCGGAGCACCAACAGAGGAAGTGCTCCGCTATATCATCGCTTTCAATGACTCACACTCAGGATCTGCTATGATTCCATTTTGGTCATCTGGTGCATAAATCAAATTCGTATGGAGCTAACGAAATATAAAGTGAATGATGTTTATAGCACTTCAATCTAAAAAAGAAAAAAACTTCTGCGCACGTTTGTCAATGGGTTCGACTAATGGGAGGTTCCATGTTTAAACCCAAGAAAACACCAACTAATTTGTTTTAAGATCACACCTCTTGTGAGCATCTTACCAACATTCGAGAGTAATTCGTGTCATGAGAAGCTTTCCAAAACTTGCCCTTCGACTATGGTATGGCACTGTAGATTCCTTGCAATCGTGCAAAAATATGTATAATACACACAACATGAATGACCCTAGCTCCCACATGTGCTGCTTGCAGAAGAAGCTAGCGAATGGAGCGGTTTTCGCCCTTAACCTTGGTGTAAGCAACGCCAACCATGTCTGGTTACCCTACAATCAAGTTCACATTGAGAGAATAGAAGCTGTTTAACGTAGATTCACCCGTTTTGCCTTATGGGGCTTGGGCTGGGATGAACCATTCAACTTACCTCCAAAATGGAATTGTCAGATCAACAAACCTTCACGGGACTTCGTGATTTCTACTTTTTGTACATCAGCCATTAGCCTGATCTATTGATTACCCTCACTTCCTGCAACAGTTCTCCATTAATACTAGCACTCGCCCTTTGAGGTCACTACCTGTATTCCAACTTGCCCACTGTAATTTTCTCGAAAACGAGTCTAATGATTTTCTTCAAATTTCATATTTTAATCAATATGGATGCATGCTACTAGATGGCGTACGTAATTTTAGCCAAAAAATTCTTTATATACTGACCAGTTTTCAAATTGTTCACTATTTGTTTTTTTGTTTTTTTTTTGTACCAAACTAGACAATATTGATTATTTTGCAGTCATCAACTCAAAATCCTGCGTTCTGTCCGTTGACGAGCCCCAGAATGCATTGAACGCAGTATTTTTGTCACGAAAATAACTAATAAATATTGGTGGCGCGGAAATTCTCCCTCATCAGTAGCTCCTAGGTTAGGTTAGGTATCTATTCATCCATAGCTCTTAGTTCTGCATCTATCCAGGGTAGTATCCTGGACACCGTCGCCTTGAACCAGCCCGCCATAGTCTTGTTTTTGCAGGTGAAGAGCAGCCAGCCTGGTTTGAAAATACAGCCGAGAAACTGTAGTTTGGTGAATCCCTCGTTTTGTTGCAGGATATTATCAAAAATGGCGTCTTGAACTAGTCTGAGCTATTCTGTCGTCCAGATGGTGCCAGGGTAGTCATCAGGAATAACACCAAGTTTCTCGGTGGGTGCTGTATCACTATATGTAGGTGGGCACGGGGCTCGTGGGATTGGGTGAGCTCGCCCTCCTTTTAGTAGCGTTATCTGGTGGTATGGGGCTGTTTTCTCCGAGGTGCTTTAGAGCACATTCCCTTAAGGGTGGCCAATTTGCGAGTTTGATTTAGTGGCTAAAGCCATTCTTAAAACATTGTTTAACCCGAATCAGCCCAGAACTTTTTTTTTCGAATTTTCTGGAAATATTTTACAGGTGGCCTCTGTAGGCTTTAAAGATTGCAAATATATTATTAGTTCAACCCAGTGCCCTCTGTGAGTCAAGTTATGGGTTGTGTCCATATGATCACGCTGGGCAGCTTTATGAAAAATAATTTTTACAAGAAATAAAAATAAAAATAAATAATTTAAAATGAAAATTTTGGATTTATTTATAGTTTCTAGTATGATCATTTTCGAAGCCTTTGATGCAAAGGCCAGCATTGTATTTTGAACACTCAGTATGTCCTGTGACAGAACATAAATCACCAGCACATCGTCGTCTTGCAGAAGGACGAACAAAGTGATCCTTTTGATCATACCAGATTGTTTCTTGTATATTCCTTTTGTGAGGACCACTTGCTTTTGGTTTTTCACCAAAATGCTTGCGGTAATATCTGCCAATATGACGTAGAAACTCTATTTGTGATATATCAGAGTGTGTTGAGCGGTTTAATTGCTATGCGTTTTGTACTGAAACATCCACAAGCCATTTGAAAATACCGCTCCACCACTTCTTGCCTCTTAGTCCAATGCTCACGTTCTGATCCATACGATCTACTCCGTACATCTATTTATTATACTCCCCAATAACGTATGGTCGAGCAACACTTATTTTTTTCTTATATTCTTTGGAATATAGTTGGACATTGGAAATTGGATTTATGCCATGAGATGTTGAAGCAATATTGACAACAGCATTGTCATTTCATTTAGTTAGGACAATGTCTGTTGCATTCATTTTATACCCTCGAGTTTTTTTGTTTAAGAGTTTCTTGTGCTCAATGGGACAACTCTTGGCAATTCGATTCTCCCAAAATGTATCTGTTGCATTGTAGCCACGAGCATTCAAGAATGTCATTATGCGAAAGCTAGTAAATAGATTGTCAAAATAAAAAGAAAAAGGTGAGTTTTGCAACTCTGGCGAGAAGTCGTCGATCATGTTTACAAGAGGCGCTTTGCATTTCCTAAATATATCTAAATAGCTCGTATTCGAACGTGGATTTTTGCCCTGGTAAATTCCAAAATTTACCAGGTAGCCAGATGTCGTACACAAAGACCACACTTTGTAACCAAATCGCAAGGGTTTTCCTTTTATGAATTGTTTACACCCACGACGTCCAAAGTAAGAGATCATGCTCTCGTCAAAAGAAAGATTTTGCTCTGGGTCCAAATGTTTCAACATATTCGCTTTCAGGTGATCCGTTAAGGGTCGCAACTTCAATAATTTATCGCCATCGGTCACTTTTTACCACTATCTTCAAAATGAAGAAATTTTGAGATATCCTGAAAATCCTGAAATCCTGAAAGCGATTTCTTCGCATTGCCATATATACCATACAATTTCTCAAATCATCGTCAGTACTCCAAAACGATCTAAAACTGTTACGACCATCATTACCACTTACTATCAAAATGCCAATGTAAGTTTTTAGCTCAGCGATAGTGATGTGTGGGTTTGGTTTACCAATGAAAACTGCGTACTTTTCAGACTCGTGGACAATGTGTTTCAGCAAATCTTCATCAACATTTTTTTCAAATTGCTCATGCGGTTTCAAATTATCACAATCTTTATAATTCTCTTCGGGAAAGATTGGAGTCATGGCTACTGCAGAATCTTTCGTCCAAGTAAAATCGGTATGCTTGTTCCATATTACTTACTGAGTTTTGCAAAATGTCAGCTAACTCCATATCACTCAAAGCTAAATCGTCCTTACCCTCAGCATCAAAATCCATCGTAGTGCCTTCCAAAGAACTAATGCGTCTGCCACTTTTCATTGTAAGCTCACATGTTGATTTAAGTTATCCAACACAAATATCTTCAGTTATGCCGACATCGTCCTCATCAGCACCATCCTCCTCACTGAGTGCACCGCTTTCTATTTCCTGTGATAGAATGTACAACGCCGTAGCCGTATCATTTTCATCTTCATCACAAAGCTCATTTAAATAGTCGATTGCTTCTTGTGGTTGTAAGCGGTCTTGAAAAATATGAAAAACACACACAAAAAACAAAAAAGCCAAACAGTTTGAACTAAAAATGTAGTAAGTCATGTTTTTCTAATCTAACCCAGCGTGGTCATATGATTAAAAAAACTGCATTGCAAATGTAACAAAATATCCAAAAATCCAACTATTATATTTTTAACACAAAACTATTATATATTACTACACAAAATATAATTTATTGGAATTTGTTGACCACATTCAATTAAAATAAATATATACTTACATTTTGAAATAATCATTTTTGAGGTTTTTTGCCATATATTTTTTTTTTCCTTTTGCACAACCTATCAAGCGAAGAACAAATAGTCCTGGTTATCTCATACACATTTTAAGAAGCTAACGCATACAATTTTGTAGAAATCCGTTAATCAACCGTTATTTTGGCAGTGCAGTACAAAACCGAATTCCTGTGTGTCCATGTGAACACGCTGGGCTGATTCGGGTTAAGGCCTCATCGTCTAGCTCCAGAAAATTAAATTTTGTCCCACATTCTGTTTTTGGCGTCAGCGGTTTGAACCCCAATCACAGTTACAGCCGAACTAAATCATTCGAGCTGATGGTGTCTGAAAGCCCATCCACTGATATAATTTCGTTTTCTTCAATCTCTACGGTAGGTAGGACCAAGTGCCCCGTCTGTAGAGGTTTTGGATTGGATTTCTTCAACATGACCTGCACTTTCGGAGGTGTGCATTTTTTTATTTCTTTTTTTTTTGTTTGTTGTTGTTTATATGAACCATTTGGTTTCATAATTGGAGAATGATTGTTCGCCTGGAGCAGAGCCTCATGCACCGGGAACGCTTTATTTTGGAAGGAGATGAAGAGTCTTTAAAAGACGAAGCTGAGCCCGTACTCAGTAACATTGTGGGATTTCCACCCACTAAAAAACACCTCCCTTCATTACCCCTTTTCCCCATAGTACCACCGTCTTGGCATTTCATCGTGGGGGGGTAAACAGCATTACTTGCACACATTTTTATTAGTGATTCATCACTCTGTCGCCTTTCTCGTTTAAGGTGTCTTAGTTGTGTTGTATTATGTTGTAGATAATCACTCACAGCATTCCATATCTCCTGCGATTGGATCATAAGATGGACTATGTTCTCGGGAGTTGGTGTTTCTCTAAGCTTATTTCTTAGCGTTTGCTTCTCGGATTCGAGTCGCGTACAGTAAAAGAATACATGTTCCGCATCTTCCTCAGCCTGGATGCCATTCGGACAGTAGAAAGAAACGTGCTTGAGTCTGTAGAGATACGCGACAAAAGTATCCATATCCACTTAGTAATTGCGTTGTGTAGAAATCTACCTCCTTGCGGTCTGTCCATAGCTTAAGAAGCGGGATGAGCCGATAGGTCCACCGGCCTTTGCTTGACATGCTCCATCGCTGTTGCCATTTCAATATGCTGATTGATCTTTCTGGTAAGTTCGCTTCTCCGTCGGTTAATACTCGTTCCTGTCTCCTCATTTCGTATGTGTTTTGAAACTCCACTGCCAGTATGTCGATTGGGAGTAATCCTGCAATAACATGGACTTCATCTCTTTATATTGCGCGAAATGCACTGCATGCTCTAATTACTCAAAGGCGGTATGTTGACTCAATTTTATGCCGGTATGACTGGGCTTTCATAGCTTTGGTCCATATTGGTGACCGGTAGATCATGGTAGATGTAACCATACTGACCAAAAAGCCGCCGTCTACTGTATCTCGGTCCTCCATGATTTGGCATGATGCGAACAAGGTGCGTGATTTTTTTTTCTCTATGCTTTGCCACTATTATATTCCAGATGTTCGTCAAATGAGAGCCTTGTGTCAATCAAGACGCTTAGGTATTTGATGGCGTGATTCGACGTAATCTGCTGCCCTCCTATAGTAAGAGTGATCGTTTCCCTCACCTTTCTACTACTGATTAATACCGCTTCTGTCTTATGTTCGGCTAATTTCAAACCCACAATATAGTCTGAAAAGCCTACAATGGTAACTACTTCTGGTAAAGGTAGATTGAATATCCCATCATACATTACATTTTATAGAAGTGGACCCACCACGGAACCCTGTAGCACGCCTCCTGTGATGGTATAGAGAATTGGGACCACCATCTGTTTCATATATCAGGATCCTTTTTCTAAAGTAATCCGTTATTATCTTCATGATGAACGAAGATTCCCTCATATTCCAAAGTGGTTCCAAGATGTGCTTCCAGTTCGCAGAGTTGAATGCGTTTTGTTTATATCTAACGTAATTACAGGACAATATCGTTTAGCACCATCCCTCCATCTTCTGCCTTGTATGGGTTTCTTCGCTGAGTCACCGACCACTCGGATTGCATCTACCGTTGAACGTGACCTTTAGAAACCATGCTGATGTTCTGCTAGTCCTTCTGTGTTTTTTAATGGCTGCTCCAACCTGTTGGTGAAGATACGCTCCAGAATTTTTTCAGCTGTATCCAACATACAGAGCGGGCAAAATGACGATGTATCCCCAGAAGTATTACTTCCTTGGAGATTAGCACTAATTTCTGCCTTTTCCGTCGCTCCGGAAATACTCCTTCACTCAGGCATGAGCTGTAAATATTCTCAAATATTTCCGGTCGGGTTCTAATTGCGGTTTTAAGGGCTTTGTTGGGTATGGCATCTAGTCCAGGTGCTTTTTCTTCCCCAAATATCTTAGTGGCTGCCACTAATTCTTCTACAGTAACTGCAGGAATTGAATGTATTTCTTCTGCTTGCTGATCATCAAAGGGGGCTTCCTGTTGCCTTGGGAGCAGCCCACTGACTGCACCGGGAGGGCTGGTTGAAGTTGTAGGTCGCCTGATATCCAAGGTCCATCGCTAGAAGACACGGTCGTTCAACACCTGCAATTATGGGTTTTTTTTAAGTTTTCCTATTTTGATCCGCCATTATTTGTTCATAGTAGAGACACCTCGTGCACGGTGTGGTTCTACGTATATACCACCTATGGACGGTCTTGGGATATAAGTTCGACGGAGCGATTCTATTCCTCTGGTCCCTTTACTTGGAGACCCTGCCGACTTAGAGATGCAGGCAATTAGTAAGTGAAAAATATCGCTAGTTCCTCTACCCATGTATACCATTCGAAAGTAGATTCAAGTAAAGGTAAGGCAATTTCATTACAAAATATCTATACTTAGAAACTTATTCGGGGAGAAATGTGTTGTTTTAAGAGCTACATATTTTCTTTATTTATTAACCTAAAAAGCTGTATATTTTACAGTTTCTCTGTATGTGTAGTATATCGTATCAAATTTCATTATTTCTTCTTCAATCAAATAAGATTATTTCAACTGGAAGTCAATCAATCTAAAAATAAAGCTACAAATTATTTTCAACTTACGTGCGGGCCTTCGCATCCTATATTTACCTTAAAAAATACTTACGTTAATATTTTTCTTTATGGACACATGTGGGCTCATTCGATAGTATAAATATTTACAATTTCCTAAAAGGGTATCAAATTTCATGCCACAAATGATCGTTTACACGCATAAAATAGATGGTTATGCGAAAACATGTGCGACATGGTAAATTATGACATAAACAGAAACAAATGACCTGATTACTAGTCATGTATATATGAACTCGTAAAAAAATTTAGAGGAATCGGTTCCAGAACAGCAATTCATTTAATTAACCCATGTCCTTGGCAACATTTCCTAATTAGTTTTTCCAAGAAAAGCGAGTTTCTTCTCGCGAAAGATAGCGTGACACGTCATGAAGGCGGTATGATTGCTCGTTTTTATCTGATATACTGGAAATGCAAAGTTGATTGCTTATGCACGAGCACTTTCGGGATTCAAAAATAAAAGTTGCCACCCTGGTAAGCATTATCATAGTTAATATCCGTTGGTATATACATTTTTAGAATTTAACATTTTTTTGTGACCCATAAGTAGCCATAAAAGAATCCGAAAATCCTTAGGAGGATGTAAATTGATTTTTATTAAACTTAAACATCATTTTTACATGCATGTCCTACGTATGTGAAAACATATTCCTGGGCTTTTGTGGTTTTATCTCATTAAGGAAGCGCTTGTTAAATGTTAATGATAAGCAATTTAAATGCCACGTCTGTGATTTAACGTTCTTCACAAGGGTAGGAGGGTGGATCGCCTTTGTAGGTCTTTATCCATTAATCGATGCTAAACACATAATAAAGGTAGCTTTAGCATTCATAAAAATGGTCATAACAGGACTATGAAACCGCTTTCATCCTTGTGAATATGTTTGGTAGACTTACCCTTATTTTACTGCTGCCTGTATCGTATATTGGGTTGGTATGGATGATGCAGCAAATGGATTTTATTAAAGCGATAATGTGTAACAGAGTTTTAGGAAATCATGGGTTGTTAGGCTTTCGAATTGTGAATTAAATTTACGTACATACAATACACACATATGTGTAAAAGAAAAAAATATTGGGCAGACTACAAGAGTTATTTTTAACATTCTCACAGAAATAGAAGTTATTGGTTCCGAGAAATCGTACCTACGCCGATTCTCCACTTGCTTTCCGTTGGCATTTTTGGAAAATAAATAAAAATCATATTCAAGGAATTACAAGGTACAAATTAACTTTATTGAGGCATATAAATTAGTACATTAATATTTACAATCAATTTAAATTTTAGTCGCCTTAAGGACATGTCTGACTTAAAAAAAAGTTATTAAATATTTAAGACGATATTAAGGGTTGAAAGCCACTTAATTTTTTGTACGCTTGCTCCCGGCGTACATTTACTACTTTCCTCTTTTTTTGGCAATCACAACTTAATGACTAGAACGCAAGACTAAAACTAAAACTAAAAAGAGAAAAAAAAAACATCAAGGCATATAAATAGTGTGCATGTGTCTGCTGCATACTTGCAATGATTGTAGAAAATCCCTAAAATCCTTAATGATTTCCTATATAAGTAAATTATATAATCAGCAGGGGTGGACTTTCCCTTTCGTGCCAGTTATTTTGGTATAACGCTAAATAGGAAACTAAACTGGAAAGAGTTTGCAAGGCGTGTAATGTTCTTTTCATCTATAAAAGGACTGCTGGAAAAAAAATGCAGCCTGAAGCCTGCAATGATGCACTGGCTGTACATCATGATAGTCTGACCTATTCTAACGTGTGGTGGAAGGCAACTAATACAAAAAGCATACGGGACATTTATTTATTTATTTATTTATTTAGCTTAATACAAGCAAGCTTAGATCTAAACTTAAAAACTAACAACGAGGGACCTTAACTCTAAGCTTAACATTTTTTTTTTTTCAATAGAGAGGGAACTGGGACTGGTTAGTTCAAGAAGAGGTGTAGAGGGACTTTCTAAGGGCGGATAGACTCGAATGAAAGTCTAGGGTGTTCTGTGAGTTATTTGCCAGGCGTAACATTCTGGAAATTGGTTCGAAATGGTCGTAGTTGGTGCGGTGGTGAGGGAGAAGAAAGAGCGGTACGGACCTGAGGTTTCGAGGGTTAGTGCGAAGGGATATCATTTCCAGTAGTGCGGTGGAGTCAATCATACCGGTTAATAATTGGTGCACGAAAAGTATGTCAGCGACTTCACGACGTTTTGAAAGGGTTTGCAGGTTAATCAATCTTAGCCGGTCTTCATAGGGATGTAAGATATAGTTGTCGGCCCATGGGAAACCGCGTAAGGCAAACCGGATAAACCTACGCTGCACAGTTTCTATTCTAAGGGAGTGTATGTTGTGATAAGGTGACCAAACTTGGCTGGCGTATTCCAGGAGTGGTCTGACAAAGGTGATATAAAGGGATTTAGAAACGTAAGGGTTTGAAAATTCTTTAGACCAGCGTTTTATGAAATCGAGAGAAGAATTAGCCTTGTGTACAATATGATAAATGTGGGAACAGAAGTTTAGCTCCCTGTCACAAATAATACCCAAATCGCATATAGAGGAGACTGAGGGAACGGGCTCGTTAAGAAAGTAATAGGTTCCGAGGGATGGGGGGAGGCGTTTACGAGAGAATGTTATGGATTGACATTTGGCGACGTTAAGTTCTAGAAAGTTTTTGTCGCACCATGTGTGGAATGAATTTAGATCGATTTAAAGTAAGAGAGAATCGGTGGGGGTAGATATTACCTTAGTGATTTTCATATCATCTGCGTAAATAGAAGATCAGAGTCTTTTATGACGTGACCAACATCGTTTATAGTTAAGACAAAGATCAGCGGACCAAGATGACTGCCTTGAGGAACCCCTGAAGTGGCGTTAATGGGGTCAGAGACTGAAAATCTGAAGAGAACCCTGTACTGGCGTTTTTCTTGGTACGATCTCAGCCATCAAATGAAAGAGGGTGGGAAACCGAGGGCTTTAAGTTTAAGGTAAATTGTTAAGTCACAGATTTTGTCAAAGGCCTTGCTGAAGTCGGTGGTAATGACATCCACTTCATTACCTTTCTCTAATGCTTGTAGTGTTTTGGAAACGAATTCGGTCAGGTTAGTCGTAGTGGACCTACTTTTTAAGAAACCGTGCTGTTGTGGGGAAAAAATAGATTTGCAGTGAAAATACAGTGAGTCGTAGACAATGCTTTCGAAAAGCTTAGGGATAGAGGAAAGTTTGGCTATGGGTCTATAGTTAGAAATGTCGTTTTTACAGCCTTTTTTATGGATAGGGAAAATAAAAGAGTCCTTCCATAATTTTGGGAAAACGGCTTGAGAGAGTAAGAGACGAAATAGAGTTGTAAGGGGCTGACACAGGACATCTACACATTGCTTTAGTAAGATGGCGGGCAGACCATCGAGACCAGGGGAGAAGTCATCTTTGAGCCTATTAATTTTTTCTCGCACAATATCAGACCTAATGTCGACTGAAGCTAGATAGGTTTGAGGACAGTTATTCAGGTAGGAGAAAAAAATCTAGGTCCGGTTCGTGTACATGGTCACTATACGATTGGCTGAAAAAGGTTGCAAAGAGGTTGTAGATTACTTTAGGGTCAGCAGATGAAGTATTAAGTAATTTTAGAGTGGAAGGCAAGCCGTCGGACTTTCTTTTGACGTTGATAAATTGGTAAAAGCGCCTATGATCAGTGATTAGACTTAATTGCATTCTAACGAGGTATTCGAGGTAGAGGGATTCGCAGAGGATGAAAAAGCGGGAGTAAGCTTGCTGGTAATATGCGTAATCTGAGGCAGATTTGGATACCAGGTAAGTTTTCCATAATTTGTTTCTGACGTTGCGAAGAGTACGCAATTCCTTATTATACCAAGGAGGTGACGATGAGCAGTTTTTTCGAGGCAGATAAGGGACAGATTGGAGAAGACAGTCAAAGATTGCTGTATAGAAGAATACGAGAGCGATATCAATGGGTGTGTTAATGTTTAGGAAGAGGCTGAAATTTATGCTACTGAGTAGGTTGTTCAGTTTAACGAAGTCAGCTTTGCGGAAGTTGAAAGAGAGAGAGTTCTCAGAATCAACGGTAATGTTGACGTTTTCATACGAAAAGGCAAGAGCTAGAGGGGGGTGATATTGGTCTAGGGTGCAGAGAAGATGGTTACTCGCGGTAACCAAGGAATTATGGGGATCGGATGAGAAAATCAGATCTAGCTGCCTACCTAAGTTGTTGGTAATGCCACTGATCTGAAAAAGGTCGGAGTCAAAAAGACGATCAGTAAGGAGGATTTCCTTTTCTGAGGAGGAGTTAGTAGGAACAAATGATGATTCCTCCTCCGATGGAGACCATTGTAAAAGGGGAAGGTTGAAGTCGCCAACAATTATAAAATCATCATCAGGATCAGCGATATCTAACAGAGAGTCAACTGTATCAACGGCCAGCTGGTATGCTTGGGCGGGTTGAGAAGGGCGAATATAACAGCACACAATATATACGCTCCGTTTGGATACAGATACTTTAGCTGATACGAATTCAAAAGAAGTGGAATTTGACGAGGGTTGCATCAAGACGATTATGTATGGCTAAAAGAACACCGCGGCCGAAGGAGAGGTCTTCATGTTTCTGGCCGTCAGCGCGAAAGACTACGAAGTCAGAAGTGAATAATTCACAGTTAAGAACATTGGGACAAAGGTTGGTTTCAGTTAGGGCAAAAATGTCGTAGGGAAGTGATTGTGATTTCAGGTGCACCATCGAGGTTTTGGTGCGAAGTCTTCTGACATTCTGATAGTAGAGGGAAAGGAGCTTTGGGGCAATTTCAATGGAGTGAGATGGATCGACTGTGATGGAGTTAGGGACGAAAATATTTATTATGATTGCTGCGAGTTTTTTGGAGATACGAGAGACGTTTGGAACCAATATGAGAGCCATAGGTTGATAGGTCTTTAGCCACAGTGGAAGAGGAGATATTAAAACTCTCATGAAAACGTGTGTAGATATTCTTCAAGGCTATAGGGTCAGTTGGGAGGCCTTCTTTTTGGATCAAGACCATGACATTAGTCTTTGTTTTTCCGTCGATGCAAACGGAGTCAGGCTTGTCATGTAAATAGGCTAGGTAAAGGCGAACATTGTCAAAGAGCCGGTTATCGCGCAATCTTGACATAATGTAGCGGCCATCGAGGTCATTGATTGTTAACGTTGGGTCTATTAATTTAGACGTGAGTTTGACGGTGGGAGGAAGCATTGGATCAAAAGTGGGGGGAGATGCAGTAGATGGCAAATTGGCCGATATGGAATTGTTAAGAGAGACCGAGGACGAAGTATAGGCAGAGGTGCAACTGGGGGTGGTTAACGAGGAAGGATTGAGCGTGTGGGAGTGGGTGAAATTCGAGTAATTAACGGTGGGGGGAGTGTTATTATAAGAAGTGCTATGGCTTGGAGGAGGACAGGAATCAGGTGACAGATTGAAAGAGACGCGGTTACTTGAAATTCTATTAGGGTAGTTGACTGAGGGAGTGGCCTTGGTGTTTTTCGAGGGAGAGGGGACCGGCGGGACATCGAAAGAAACTCGCTTGATATTGTTACGCTCGATACATGTTGGTTATAGTACAAAGAACAGCCTGCATTGCCATCACGGGTGCTCTACGCACAACGCCTACGGCTACACTCGAGATCTTTCTGTATCTTTTACAACTAGACCTACAAATAAAATTTCAAGATAGCAACAGTGTGCTTCGCTGACTAACGTAGGTCTCTTCAAGTTAGCAATGTGGGGCATAGCTCCATTCTTAGGGAATCATTTCCCGATATCAATTACGAATCGGATGGCATTCTTAGCACATTTGACTTCGTCACTCCATACGAAGTAATGTTGGCAAAGGGAGACAGAGTATGTCCACCACGAGATTGAAATATGCACAGATGGTTCTTAGACCAGAAAGGGCACGGGGTCAGGTACTAGCTGTACTTAAAGCTTTGGAATTACTTAAGATGGGATCAATATCCGATGACAATATCGCCATCTTCATTGATAGTCCGGCTGCGCTAAAGGCGCTAGAGCCTTGTGTTACTAAATCTGAGATCATCAGGAATTGCCGCACAATGCTTAAGGCATTATGTACGCAGAACCGAGTCAGAATATGTTGGGTACCTGGACACTGGGATAAAGAGGGCAACGAAAAGGCTGGCCAAAAGAGGGGCAGAGCTCCCACATAGGAACATTATCATAAGCATTAAACCAGCAGGGTGTGTGGGTATCGGAATTATTCGTGATAAAATCAGCAACATGGCTGATTTAAGATTGTAATAAGAAAAAGGTGTTGTTTACTCTTTGCCGTCCGTTTATTTTATGATAATCTGTTTCTTATGTTATGGACGATGTACAAAAAGTATGAGAGTAAATTAACGGCAGCTGAGATGAAGATGTTTCGCATGACAGTAGGAGTGACGAAGCTTGAGCGAATATGGAGTTCGAAGATCCGTAGAAGCCTTCACGTTAAAGAAACCATCTTATGAAAAATAGAGCGCAACTTGCTCCGTTGGCATTGCCATGTTCAAAGAAGAGATCATTTGAACTCTGTTAAAAAGGCAATATCAATGAACGGCCGATAAACGCCTATTAGCGCCTGGATCACAGCATTTGATTTACTTCAGTAACGAAGTGATCCAAAATCGGGAGGCCTGCTGATATTTTCTGAGGTTAAACAGGTTGTTTTCGGATCATAACCTCGTTGAAATAGAAAGAAGAAGGATATGTCCATAGATGCGTATTAAGGTCCAAGTGTTCTCGACTCCTTATATAATAAGTCGAGAATACTTGGATCTTACTACATATGTATATACTTATGTACATGTTCACAAGATGTTTTTGAGTAAAACCGAAAAATATTTTGAATTTATAGTTTCAAAAAAATATGGACTCACTTGAGGGATTGTGCAAAAATAAATGAATGAAAGTGCACTTTTACATGTTAAGACAGTTACCACGATGACACAACTTTCAACTTGAATTGCCTAGGACTATTGTGCTGCCCTCTCAATGAACTAAATATAGTGACTTATATTAAGTGCATGGTTACTACTCCGTAATTGTTTATGGTTACACATGCCGAGTAACTTCCTGTGTTCAAGAATATATGTGGCTCCATAACGTTTTAGACGATATATTTAAATGGGACATACGACTTGAAGAAAAATGTAGACGCAGGTTTATGTTCACACAAGGACTCTTTACTAAAATACTAGACTCTGACGCTGCGAATATCTGGCATATTAATTTCTTTCGAAGATTCGATGAAACTTATTGAAAGCCTGTTATCCACTGCATAGTACGGGAATGCGTAATAGCAATGAATAGTACATGAGGAGGTAATACACTACTTTTTTCACTGGTGCACCCTAATCAAATCCAATCAATATTTTAAATGGTTCCTGATTGTTTTACTGACCATTTCCAAACAGTGTTTACCACTTGTAATATTGGCCAATCGTGCAGAAGTCCACCCAGTCAGGTGCAAAACTTTTTCATTGCTGCTGCTTTTATGAAAACCTTTTCAACTTTACTCTCACCCAAAGAAAAACAAAAGTTGTCCCTTTGAATCTACTAGACAAAATGTTCAGCAAACTTTCAAAAGAAGGAATCCAGATGACTTTTCAGTTTGGAAGTATTTTTAAGTTTCATTCCCAAGTTTCTGCATTACGGTGACTTACTTCCACGTTCAAAAACTCTTGTTAACAAATACGCTATGTAGTTCTAGTCTAAATGCGCATTTTTTAAGATACCCACAAAATATGATTATGCAAATTTTCATTGAAATAAACGGGCTTATCAATCTGCATTATCAATCAAGATATGGCTATTAATAACGCAGACAGTAAATATCCTTGTAGCACTTGAATTCAATAAAAGTGTGGGCATGTCAATAATTAATTTCCATAATAAATACAATCAATATTTACAGAGATAAACGACTATCCATCAACTCTGTACTGCTTGACAAGGAGTGTATCTCTGTGCGTCGAATACAAATGACACAGACTAACGAGAAGTAAATGCATTCATTAGCGAATATTTCAACATCGTTGAGCTGAAATTAACTGAAAAACAAATAAATATTTCACTGTCACTAGAAAAGTGAAAGGATAACTATGTTGCTGTTTATGTTGGGTTACGGATGAACAGCACATAGAGCAAATACAATGTTTCATCAAGCACGTGAAAAAAAAGAAAAGGAGAAACTAAACAATGTTTAGTTCCTCAACGATATTTCAATAAATAAAATCATAAACGTAAATGGGCAAGGATATTTCCTTCGGTAGAATCATTTCGAATTATTACCAACCAACCAACTAACAATTGAAGCAAGCTGTGTAGGCCATGATGATAATGATGGAAAAGCATTGCGGAAGGGAAATCAATAAATCATTCAACAAAATAAAAGATATCAATGTGCCATGTCACAGTATAAGATGCGACTCATCGATAACTTGAAATAGATTGCTTATTGAATTATCCCCAGGGTGTCTTGTCCATCTGTGTCCTGTAGATTAAGATAATACATGACGAAAGTTTGCCGAAGTTTCCTGGAAATATGCTTTTGTATCTTTTATATTTTAAGAACTAATTGTCATGCAAATATTTTCGCTTCCGTGGTATCTGTGGGTGGTAATGATACCACTTACAAAAGAAGCACGCGCCATTTATTTACGTGCCACATATTGATTGGCGTTTATGTTGTAAATATTTGAGGAAGATGGTATCTTTAAGTAATAAAATGCTGTAGATATTGGTCATTTTGTAGTGATATTTGTGTGTGTGAATGGTGCTTTAAGAAGGTTCTAAGCTAAGTAACCCTAAGATTTCCGTAGGAAGTAAACTAAAATACTGTAGCATCCACAAAGGTTTCTTTCATACTGTATTATTGACGACTTAAATGTGGTTGCGGCAGTGCCACAACTGTTATCATCAACAACAGTTTATTTCACAGGTCACCCACAGAGGCATCTGGCGTCTTTGGAAATGTTCTAGAGGTTCCTGTATTTAATATAAATACTGCAATCGACCGATGAACATTACATAGTAGACCATGTGATCAGAACAAAACTGAAGATGTCTTCCACTTCCTGGCAATGTGCGCAATAATTATAGAAATACTCAGACTTAACCTCTCTGATATCCTCAAAATTGAAGAAACCATGTGGCTGGAGACGATATGTTGTTAGTAGTAGTGTAGTACTAAGGTACTTTTATGCTTACTATAGGCACTACAGTCCAGGTGAACCTGGGCCTCAACCAACAATTCTCTCCAGGTAGTCCGGTTACGAGCCAGCTGCATTCATCCAGCTCTTTATATGACAAAGTCATTATAGTCGCTGAATGTGAACTCTTCTGGCTAAGTCGATGTCCTTGTATAGGCCGTAGAGTTTGGCATTGTATCTTCTCTTGCACTTGACGTCAGACGGGACCAGAGATCACTCGAAGAACTTTTATTAAAGTAACCAAGGGCATCCTCATTCGATTCGATTTAGTCTATGGCTCTGCGCCATACAGCAGGACTGGGGTGATTAGTGTCTTATGTAGAGTTGCTGTAGTAGTTTCGATTTTATATTCATGGGTTTTTTCCAAGATCTAAATAAAATAAATAAATATCTGGTGCAACAGCTCTTTAAGTGCCAGGGCCTAGCTTCTCGCAACCACTCATGTTGTGTGCGTTATATTTCCACACGAATGGAAGGGACCTACAGTTTAGTCCCGTATCCGAAGGACAATTTGGCTTGAGAAGCCTTTTCGCGACAACAATACTCTCGGATTTTTATCAGACGTTCGCGAGAGGTACGACCGTGGAAAAACTTTTTTGGTGTTTTCTGGGATTCGAACTTGGAACCTCACGCGAAGTGATCCGACACACTAACCAAGATCTGTGGAAGTATAAATATTATGACAATGGTGGACTACCGGGCCTGAAACCGCACTGATAAGGATCTATAAGATCTTATATGCGATATTGGGAAGATTTATACCTCTGTAGTTGGTGCAGTTCGGAGGGTCTCCTTCCTTCAGGATCGGGCGAACGATGCTGGGGTTCCATTCATCGGGCATACTTTCGTCCGACCAGATTTTGCAGATGAGCTGGTGCATTCTCCTTACCAACTCATCTTCTCCTCCCTTGAAAAGTTCAGCGTCCAAGCCGTCAGCTTCAGTAGTTTTGTTGAATTTAAGTTTAGATATCGCTATCCACACTTCATTCTGATCGGGTTGACAGGAATCTTGGAATCTTCTATATCCTCAGCACCGACTGCGGTTCTACTGCTGTATTGCCATTTCCGTCCCTGCAGGCTTTTGCTCTGGCTCTGAAACCCTGGCATATTCTTTCTACCTTTTGGTTAAATTTTCAAACATCATTCTCTCTCTCAATCTCCTTGGCTGTAAGCAGATAGTGATCTGATTCCACTTTGGCTCCTCGGAAAGTCCGGACACCCAGAGTACTGGAGGGGAGCCTTGCGTCGATCGCAATGTAATCAATTTGGTTGACGGTTTTTCGGTCAAAAGAGTGCCATATCCCTTTGTGAATTTCAAGACGTGGAAACCGCGTACTAATTACGACAACGTTTCGTCCTATCGCAAAGTCGATTAGTCTGAATCCGTTGTCAGATGTGATGTCGTGCAGGCTGTGCGTTCCGACCACGCTACTAAAGACGTCTTCGTCTCCTAACTTTACGTTAAAAATACCCAGGACAATTTTAACGTCGTGGCTGGGCATTGCTCATACGTGTTTTCCAAGAGCTGGTAGAGTCATTTTTAAAAGTTTTTCATCATTTCGCGTTATTCCTCTTCTCACGAGGGGTGTGAGCGCATATTAGGCTTTTGTTAGCGAATTTTGCCTTATACGGATAGTCATGAGGTGCTCATTCACATGCCGGAAACTCAAGACTTCTTTTCTATGTCTGCCTCCAATGTCAAATCCGCACCTGAATAGACGGTGCTCTTGTTGTCTGTAGTAATCGCCGTAGTAGATGCCGCCGTTTTTCTTCCTCCTTTTACCCGGCCCATCCCATCGCACTTCTTGGATGGCGGTAATGTCTGCTTTGCAGCAGTCGAGGGCATGCACAAGTTGTTCAGCTGCACGTAGTTTGTAGAGAGACCTAACATTCCACGTGCAAACATGAAGATCGTTTTGTCTTTTACATTTGAAAGGGTCGTCAACAGTAAAATCATCCGTATCCGATGCATTTGTTTGCTTCGTAACCGAAGGTTTTTTCTACATGGTAGGGAGTTAACTCGACGACACAACCTCCAACCTGGAGGGTCAGATATTTCTATGCCATCCCCAGGACAAGGGGCCAGTATAGGCTCATGCAATACCATTTTTTTTTTCAACAACCTGCCTAACCTAACCTTACTTAACCTCAAATAAGGTCTGCGCTAGTTTGGAAACGTCGTCGTTGATTTTATCTAGGGAATTTCTCCGCCCGCCTCCTGAGGATCTGTTGCCAGACATCTAAAAGGCATAATGTAGCCATCCTGGTGGACAAGTAGTGTCTCGAATAGCATGAATAGAGCTAGAAAAAAGATACAATGAGGAGAAGTACATCACTAGATCACACCTAAGGATGATAGTCAATGCTCTGGTATTGTCCCTTCAGTTGTCTACAGCATTTTGGAAGCTGCCTGTAACGCCAGGGGAATTCAGAATGGCCCAGTTTTCTCCATTTAAAAAACGAATGACTTCATCCGAAGAGAGAGTGTTTTTCTTAAGCTGTAACTTCAAATTGAGCTCAGTATAGGGTAGGTGCCAATAAAATGCAGGACGTCTTCTCTCGTTCCATGATTACTCAGAGTATAATTATCACTTTTATCTGTTCTATGAGGCATGTAGTTCAAGTGTAAAATTTCACCCCTCGCTCTGAATATTGTTGAAATTACATCTAATCCGTGCCGGTCATGAAAGTAGTTTTTTCCCCAAGTATTTTATATGTGTTTCTTGCTTGGTTTTATTGGGTTTGTATCCTAAATATCTCCCATGTGGATCCCTCGATCTTAATAAGTAGCTCCTGTAGTGCATTTTCCAAGGCCGCCCCATTGACAATATTTTTGTGCAGGGAGACATTATGCTCACGGCCCAGCCATGCGTATTCACCAAAGAACTGAAGGTTCCTAGTAAATTTGTGGGTGCGCCATCTTTTATGTCGGTATGTGAATATTGAATAACTTAAAAAAAAAATAACCGATTTACATATACGAGGTTTTTTTTAATTTAATTTACTTACTTCTACTTTACTTATGTCCTGTATCCCCTCGTGGGTCCTAGGGCCTCTACCACGCCTACGCGTCATCGTGTACGGTTTTTGGCAATGTGACTAAGTTTAATTTAATATGGTCCTTTACAATTTATTTGGACTAGTTTTTGAATACAACATCAATCAAGTGGCCACCTCTATTGCCCAAAGCAAAATGTGCCCTTTTTGGTGCGTTTTCCATCACTTTTTCGAGCATCTCGCGCGGGATATCGTTGATTTCGGCAAATAACCCCACAAAAAGAAGTCCGGAGGGGTTAAATCTGGAGATCTGGGTGGCCAGTCAATGTCGCCATTTTTTGACAGCACACGTCCAGGGAATCTTCGTTGCAGAAACTGCATTGTTTGATTTGCAGTGTGGCATGGCGCACCGTCTTGTTGAAACCAGTAACCGTCCAGACCTTTTCACACGTTTATGGGCACACATAATGAGCCAACATCCACCGATATCGATTTCCATTGATTGTTTCGCCTTCTCTGAAGAAAAATGGCCCAATAACGGTCTTGGCGCAAATACCACCGGCCCAAGCAGTCACTTTTTGGTCATGCAATGGTGTTTCATGGATCTCGTTTGGATTCTCCGTTCCCCAAATGCGGCAATTTTGCTTGTTAACGGCGCCAGAGAGTGTGAAATGGGCCTCGTCGATCATTAAAATTTGCTTACAAAAGTCAGGTTCAGTGTCAACCATTCGAGCGGCTGTTTGGCCGTATTCCAAGCGACGTCGACGGTCTGTCGGCAATATTCTTTGAGTCAATTGCACTTTATACGGAAACAAATCTAAATCAAAATGCGCCGCAAGGTGGTTCCACTGACGCCAAAATGCTGAGCGTGGTAACGATACGACATATACGGGTTCTCGGCAACACTCTCTCTTGCCGCTTCAACCAGTTCATTGGAACGTCTTGGGCGTTGATGAGCGGCATGTCGACGATCTCCCACTGTCCTGTGCCCAACAAAATTCAACACCAAACGACGAATAATGTTGTCAAACGATGCTTGTTAGCCACGATATTTTCGACGATATGCATGTTGAGTTAACACAACTGAACAAAAAAAAAAAAATACTTGGCGCAGCAGTTCTTTAAGTGCCAGGGCCTAGCTTCTCGAAACTGAACGACTATTTTCAATGTACAGCGTCACTGTTTCGGCGCGTTATTTCAGTGTGAAGTGATTCATGGTTAAAATTGTACTAAATTGACGTTTCAAAGACATTCCTATTCAAGTCAATCGGTTGATAAATGTCAAAGTTATTTAATGTTTACCTACCGACATAAAAGATGGCGCACCCGTTATACAATGGTCGTAGTCGAGTTTCTAAATGCAGTATGTACACAGTCTATCTATTACTATCTCGTCACAGAGATTAAAGTTGCTTACCGCTCCAAAGAAATTGCTTTTTGTGTATTCCTTGACATAGAAGGTGCTTTTGATAACACTGGTTTTGAATCCATCACTAGTGCTATGAGACGCAGGGGAATAGACGAACCTACTACCAGGTGGGTTAGGAACATGCTCGATAGCCGCATAATAACACCTTCGTCTGGAGAGGTCTCTGTGATGATCTCCACGGCCAAAGCCTGCCCCCAAGGCGGCGTCCTCTCGCTTCTCTTATGGTCACTCGTGGTGGATGACTTATTGAACACACTTAATAGTTCAGGTTTCTTAACCATAGTGGTGTGCTGGGGAGGACCTATCGATTAACCCCAGCAAGACAGTCGTTGTACCGTTTACAAGAAGAAGAACCCTGAATATTGGCTCAGTGACTCTAAACGGCACAACCGTCAATTTTTCCGATGAGGTCAAATATCTAGGAATTGTCCTGGATAAGAAGCTTAACTGGAACTCTCATATTTAGCATAAAATTCCCAAGGCGACTACTGCCTTGTGGGCCTGTCGCCGTATGTACTGCAAGATCTGGGGCCTGTCTCCAAAGGTCATTTCCTGGTTATATACCACGGTTGTAAGACCCATTCTGACATACGCGTCCGTAGTCTGGTGGACGAAAACCAAAGAGGTCACAACCATTAATAAACTCACAAAACTTCAAAGACTAGCTTGCCTCTGTATCACAGGTACTATGCACACTTGTCCCACAACAGCCATTGAAGCCATAATCGGACTTACTCCGTTACATATATTTATAAAAAAAGGTGGCAATCCGCAGTGCAGTTAGTCTTAGAAAGTCAGATGCTAATAGTACACGGGATCACGTGGATCTCATGGAGCTATTGTCCGACTTCCCCGAGCTAGACATGCTCAGCACGGTCTCCGACTTTACGCCTAAATCACTCTACTTTGGTAGAAGGTTTGAGATTGTGATCCCAAGCCGTGATACAAGGAATAATGGCGGACCGTCGCTTAATCCAAAAGGTATAGTGTGGTACACCGATGGATGAAAAATGGATTCAGGAGTTGGCGCCGGTGTGTATGGACCCAACCATAAAATTTCGAAATCACTCGGAAAGAGTCCTAGTATTTTCCAGGCCGAGCTTTACGGGATTGAAACTTGTGCTAACATTAACCTGCACTCAGGCATCAAAGGTGCCTCTATCCATATACTCACCGATAGCCAAGCGGCGCTCAAAGCACTGATCTCCCATTTGATCAGTTCAACAACTGCTCTAAGCTGCTTCGACAGCTTACAAAATCTGGCCCGACACAATAAAGTAAAATTGTGGTGGGTACCGGGTCATGTAGGCGTTGACGGCAACGAAACTGCAGACCTGCTAGCTAGGAAGGGCTCCTCTGAGTTGTTGACTGGACCTGAACCCTTCTGGGGGATATCCGATTCCGCCTTTAAACTTACCCTAAACATTTGGAACGCAACATGTGCATCTCCTACTGAAATAACTCCAATGGTCTCAGGCAGGCTAAAAGAGCTGTCCAACCCTTCCAAAGACAGGCAGTTGCTATTCTAAAATACGGCAGAAATGACATGAGAAGGCTTGTGAGCTTCCTTACTAGTCACTGTCAACTTCTCTACCACCTTAACAAAATGAGAATTTCGGAAGATGATAGGAATGGTATCGAAATAATTTCCTTTCATCTCCAATTTCAGTTTGGGGTATAGCCAAAGTCGCACGGAGCCAAATCAAGTGAATACGGTGGATGATCGATAGCAATGGTGCGTTTTTTGATCAAGAATTCACATACCATGATAGCTTTGGGCGATGGTGCATTATCGTGCAACAAAAACCAACTGCTTGGCTGTCGATATTCTGGTCGAGCTCGCTGAATTCTGGCCCACAGTCGCTGTGGAACTTCCAGATAATATTCTGCGTCTGACCTTCCGGGACACATAGCGGTCGCTTCGGAGAATTTCTTTGACTTTCTCGATGTTTTCTTCATTGCGAGTGATCTTTGGCGCCGGTGCTCGGTCATCGTCTGCAAGGTCTTCATGACCGTCATGGAATCGGCCAAACCGACGAAAAACCTGTGCACGAGACATGCATTCATCCCCGCATACATTTTTTCCTTCTTCTTCTTCCTTTTATCAGCGAGGCTATGATCCAAAAACAAGGGATCACAACCCTCCCACTTCACCGCATTTCTACTGATCCGCATGTGGGGTTCGCCTTTTGTAGGAAAGCGTCCGTTGCATTTTTAAAGAATTCGTAGGGAATTCGCTCTTCCCCCGCAGATTTACTATCTTCAGAAATGCGATAATAAAAGATCAGTTAAAAAACAAAGTTGTGGGCGCCGTGGCGTAAGTGGTTAGTGTGTCGGATCACTGCGCGTGAGGTTCCAAGTTCGAATCTCAGAAAACACCAAAAAGTTTTTTCACGGTCCCACCTCTCGCGAGCGTCTGACAAACATCCGGGAGTATTGTTGTCACGAATAAGCTTCTCAAATCGCCCTTCGGATACGGCATAAAACTCCCTTCCACTCGTGTGAAAAATACAACGCACACAACATGAGTGGTTGCGAGAAACTAGACCCTGGCACTTAAAGAGCTGTTGTGCCAAATATTTATTTTTATTTAACATGAGTGGTTGCGAGAAGCTAGGCCCACGCACTTGAAGAGTTGTTGCGCCAATTATTTATTTTTTATTGTTTTTCTTTTAAAACAAAGTACACACATACCTTCTATGATTCTCTTTATAGATTGCCATGAAGTACATACTTCACGCGTAAGTGTGTCTTTGGTATCAAAAAAGTTATTCTGTCAGCTGAAAAAAATGTTGAACAGAAAATTCAACCAACCAAACAATTTCAAACTACCAATTCAACCATGGCATGTGCGTTTGCTGCCAATTCGAGCAAATCTTATCAGCTAAATGTAGATTGGACAGCACTTTAGCACTTTATCATCAGATATCATTATACCAGTACTTATACAAGCGATTCGCTAACATTCACCTCGTAGGAATCGGAAAACAATTTGGATCACGGAATATCAGATCAATACAAGAACCATTGCAGCTTTTGGAAAATAGACTCAGTTCCCGCCCATCCAGGAGTTTGGGCTTCAATATTTGCGAAGCTATATGATATATTTTTAACCTAAATTTTACCAAGTATCACTACAAAAATTAAGGTTTGACTCATTATACAACAGTTTTCCATATTAATAGGTATAGAAACATTTATTATGTAACAAAAGTACCTAACAAATATACGTCTCCTTATCGAACTTGTCTTCAAACTCTTTCTACTCTAAGGGTTATTCCAGACTCCGCGCACAGTAAAACATTATGTACATCAAACTTCAACGGAATCTGAGTCTTCTCTGTAGTTGTGAACCTAAAGTTCTTCAGTAGAAACGATAAACCAATGCGAGCCTGCATTTTACCAAACCGCAAACCGATGCAGTTTCGGGGTCCATCACCAAAAGGCAGCCATGCAACTGGGTGACGTTTGGCAATCTCTTCCGGGGTGAATCTATCTGGATCGAAAACGTCCGGATTTGGATAGTACTCGGGATCGTAGTGAATCGCGTCAACGGGAATAATGATGATAGTGTCCTTTTCGATGACATACTTTGGATCCGAAGTCGCATAGTCTCGATTAGCACGTCGAACCAAATTTGAAAGCACTGAGTACTTTCGAAGTGTTTCTAAAAAAAATTCAATTAACATGAGTTTTCTAAGGAGATCTTGAACTTACCATAAACAGTTTGATCCAAATATCGCATATCCTTCATACACTCATAAGTGAATTCCCCATTGTTCTTTGCTAGCACTTCATTAATCTCCTTCCTGACTTTATCCTGAATATCTTGATTTTGAGCCAGTTCATATAAACAGAAACCCATGGTAGTTGAAGATGTCTCAAAACCCGCCAAAAAGAATATGAAAGCCTGTGCAGTAATTTCATCCATCGTTAGAGTTGTCATCTCCTTACTACTATCAGATTTATTATTCTTCAAATCAATTAAAAGATCCATGAAGTCATTCCGCTTGACATTGTTATTTTCCCGGTATTTCACTGTATCCTTCACGATATTCGTATAAAAATTATGTATCTCATCGGTAAGCATTCGCAAGCGCAGTTTTGCTGATATTCCCGGAAAACTCTGCATCATTCCATCAATAAATTTGTCATGTCTGCGTTCGGTAATGGCCTTCTTTCCAATACGCCTGAACTCAGCTTTGGGATCCCTCAAACTATTGCAATCAATCCCAAATGCACAGGTTCCAATTACATCTACGGTGAATCGCTCCAGCAGATCTTTAATTTCTATCACTGGAGTCTTGTCAATAGTTTCACCAAAAACTGTTGCAAACTCCTTGCCAGTGGACACCACAGTGGGAAACATAAATCTCATTTTCCCCGATGTAAATGTCGGCGAAATCTTATTCCTTAGAGTCCTCCACTTAGGCCCGTCTAAAGCGAAAAGGTGAGCAGTGAGTGGGTCATCCTTCTCGTTGTAAAATATTCCACGATCATCAAAGTAGCTGAAGTCTTTGATCAAGATATTCTTCACTAAATCCAAATCCAAAATAAACGCTGCTGGTTTGAAAAAGAAATAGAAGCCAACAAAGGGTCCAGTGCCTTTAAATTTGTTGTAGGTATTCCTGAAGATATCTGCTAAATTTTTGGTTTTATTGAAACCCTTAAGACTGCCATATAAAAATGCCGATTCATCATGTGGTATTCCACGGTAACTCCAGTACGAATATTGCCGTTTGTACAGATAAACTAGTAGCGATGCTATCACTATTATCGCGTACAATGTCACCGAAGTGATTTCCATTTTATTGTAATTTATTATTTTTTTTTTTTGTTATTTTGCTTATTAAGATCTTGTTCTATTATGTTGCTCTGTTGGGTTTATACTAAATTAAAAATTCCAAGCGCTAGCACTTTTATTAACCACTGTTATCAGCGATAGTAGAAAAACTTAAACATGTTCGTACGACACGAACACGTCTTGCACGAATAGTTATTTGTCATCGCTAAGGGGAGTGATCGTAAAGTCTTCAGGTCCGATAATTTGAATTTTTAACCAATACGAGAGTTCAAAGAGAACTTTTCATGGTATTGAATTGCTTTTTTAAAATGTGGATAGTCATTCGACTTATGTACACCGGCAGATAGCAACTGGTCGGCATTTAGTGACTTGCACGTTTGGATAAATAAGGTTGACAAAAATTTTATTACAAAGATGTAATGTTGGCTACTGGGAGACAGTTTGCCTTGGTTTGTTTCAAATTGCGTGCAGACAGTCAGTCTCACGACTTTCCCTTTAATTAACTACTTAAAACATAGATCTGCAAATATGATAGAAATACTTACTTGTTCATGATAAACTAGCTGATCCACCCGGTTTCGCTCGTGGCCATCACCTATTTTAGTTGCAAATTCTTAGATACGTACATTCATATTTTTAAAACATTTTAATCGTACCTACCACTAATTTTTTTCATTGGATCTCTTCAATATTTTCCTTAAAATCCAACTAAGGGAATACAAATTGGAAAAAAAAATTGTTTAATGAAACATTTTATGTATACTCCTGAAGCTGTAACAAATGAAAGCATCTACAACAAATTTTCAGTTCCTTGTATTGTAAATTAATTTTAAAAAATCGGTAATTTCTTCAGCCGCTAGAGTGGCATTACCCCTTAAATTCATCAAATAAATCATATCCATTCGTAGATCCTTTAACGTTTTATCTGCTGATTCTATCTATTGCGTCGATTTCTCCTTCGTGTGATATACTGAAGTAGTTTACATTCTCGAAGCAGCTGAGCTACAAGTATATGATCAAATTTGAAAAGCCGCTAGTTTTCCAAAATAGATCGCCAATTTAATATGATGTTTCCCTGAAGTAGTTGTGGTTTATTTATTTATTTAGCTTAATACAAGCAAGCTTAAATCTAAACTTAAGAACTAACAACGAGGGACCTTAACTCTAAGCTTAACAATTTTTTATTTTTTTTTTATTTTTATTTTTTTTTTTTTTTATTTATTTATTTATTTATTTTTTTTTTTTTGTTGGGCCCCAGGGGGCCCACACATTTTTTATTAAACTAGGTCTTAAAATCTATCTTAAAAACTAGAGAGGGAACTGGGACTGGTTAGTTCATGAAGAGGTGTACAGGGACTTTCTAAGGGCGGATAGACTCGAGTGAAAGTCTAGGGTGTTCTGTGAGTTATTTGCCAGGCGTAACATTCTGGAAATTGGTTCGAAATTTCCGTAGTTGGTGCGGTGGTGAGGGAGAAGAAAGAGCGGTACGGACCTGAGGTTTCGAGGGTTAGTGCGAAGGGAAATCATTTCCAGTAGTGCGGTGGAATCGATCATACCGGTTAATAATTGGTGCACGAAAAGTATGTCAGCGACATCGCGACGTTTTGTAAGGGTTTGCAGGTTAATCAATTTTAGCCGGTCTTCATAGGGAGGTAAGATATAGTTGTCGGCCCATGGGAGACCGCGTAAGGCAAACCGGATAAACCTACGCTGCACAGCTTCGATTCTAAGGGAGTGTATGTTGTGATAAGGTGACCAAACTTGGCTGGCGTATTCCAGGAGTGGTCGGACAAAGGTGATATAAAGGGATTTAGAAACGTAAGGGTTTGAAAATTCTTTAGACCAGCGTTTTATGAAACCGAGAGAAGAATTGGCCTTGTGTACAATATGATCAATGTGGGAACGGAAGTTTAGCTCCCTGTCACAAATAATACCCAAATCGCATATAGAGGAGACTGAGGGAACGGGCTCGCTAAGAAAGTAATAGATTCTGAGGGATGGGGGGAGGCGTTTACGGGAGAATGTTATGGATTGACATTTGGCGACGTTAAGTTCTAGAAAGTTTTTGTCGCACCATGTGTGGAATGAATTTAGATCGATTTGAAGTAAGAGAGAATCGGTGGGGGTAGATATTACCTTAGTGATTTTCATATCATCCGCGTAAATAGACAGATCAGAGTCTTTTATGACGTGACCAACATCGTTTATAGTTAAGACAAAGATCAGCGGACCAAGATGACTGCCTTGAGGAACCCCTGAAGTGGCGTTAATGGGGTCAGAGACTGAAAATCTGAAGAGAACCCTGTACTGGCGTTTTTCTTGGTACGATCTCAGCCAAGAAATGAAAGAGGGTGGGAAACCGAGGGCTTTAAGTTTAAGGTAAATAGTTCGGTGACAGATTTTGTCAAAGGCCTTGCTGAAGTCGGTGGTAATGACATCCACTTCATTACCTTTCTCTAATGCTTGTAGTGTTTTGGAAACGAATTCGGTCAGGTTAGTCGTAGTGGACCTACTTTTTAAGAAACCATGCTGTTGTGGGGAAAAAATGGATTTGCAGTGGAAATACAGTGAGTCGTAGACAATGCTTTCGAAGAGCTTAGGGATAGAGGAAAGTTTGGCTATGGGTCTATAGTTAGAAATGTCGTTTTTACTGCCTTTTTTATGGATAGGGAAAATAAAAGAGTCCTTCCATAATTTTGGGAAAACGGCTTGAGAGAGTGAGAGACGAAATAGAGTTGTAAGGGGCTGACACAGGACATCTACACATTGCTTTAGTAAGATGGCGGGCAGACCATCGGGACCAGGGGAGAAGTCATCTTTGAGCCTATTAATTTTTTCTCGCACAATATCAGACCTAATGTCGACTGAAGCTAGAGAGGTTTGAGGACAGTTATTCAGGTAGGAGAAAAAATCTAGGTCCGGTTCGTGTACATGGTCACTATACGATTGGCTGAAAAAGGTTGCAAAGAGGTTGGAGATTACTTTAGGGTCAGCAGATGAAATATTAAGTAATTTTAGAGTGGAAGGAAAGCCGTCGGACTTTCTTTTGACGTTGATAAATTGGTAAAAGCGCCTAGGGTCAGTGATTATACTAAATTGCATTCTATCGAGGTATTCGAGATAGAGGGATTCGCAGAGGATGGAAAAGCGGGAGTAAGCTTGCTGGTAATATGCGTAATCTGAGGCAGATTTGGATACCAGGTAAGTTTTCCATAATTTATTTCTGACGTTGCGAAGAGTACGCAGTTCCTTATTATACCAAGGAGGTGATGATGAGCAGTTTTTTCGAGGCAGATAAGGGACAGATTGGAGAAGACAGTCAAAGATTGCTGTGTAGAAGAATACGAGAGCGATATCAATGGGTGTGTTAATGTTTAGGAAGAGGCTGAAATTTATGCTATTGAGTAGGTTGTTAAGTTTAACGAAGTCAGCTTTGCGGAAGTTGAAAGAGAGAGAGTTCTCAGAATCAACGGTAATGTTGACGTTTTCATACGAAAAGGCAAGAGCTAGAGGAGGGTGATATTGGTCTAGGGTGCAGAGAAGATGGTTACTCGCGGTAACCAAGGAGTTATGGGGGTCGGATGAGAAAATCAGATCTAGCTGCCTACCTAAGTTGTTGGTAATGCCACTGATCTGAAAAAGGCCGGAGTCAAAAAGACGATCAGTAAGGAGGGTTTCCTTTTCTGAGGAGGAGTTAGTGGGAACAAATGATGATTCGTCCTCAGATGGAGACCATTGTAAAAGGGGAAGGTTGAAGTCGCCAACAATTATAAAATCGTCATCAGGATTAGCGATATCTAACAGAGAGTCAACTGTATCAACGGCCAGCTGGTATGCTTGGACGGGTTGAGAAGGGCGAATATAACAGCAAACAATATATACGCTCCGTTTGGATACAGATAATTTAGCTGATACGAATTCAAAAGAAGTGGAATTTGAGAATTTGACGAGGGTTGCATCAAGACGATTATGTATGGCTAAAAGAACACCGCGGCCGAAGGAGAGGTCTTCATGTTTCTGGCCGTCAGCGCGAAAGACTACGAAGTCAGAAGTGAATAATTCACAGTTAAGAACGTTGGGACAAAGGTTGGTTTCAGTTAGGGCAAAAATGTCGTAGGGAAGCGATTGTGATTTCAGGTGCACCATCGGGGTTTTGGTGCGAAGTCCTCTGACATTCTGATAGTAGAGGGAAAGGAGCTTTGGGGCAATTTCAATGGAGTGAGATGGATCGACTGTGATGGAGTTAGGGACGAAAATATTTATTATGATTGCTGCGAGTTTTTTGGAGATACGAGAGACGTTTGGAACCAATATGAGAGCCATAGGTTGATAGGTCTTTAGCCACAGTGGAAGAGGAGATATTAAAACTCTCATGAAAACGCGTGTAGATATTCTTAAGGGCTATAGGGTTAGTTGGGAGGCCTTCTTTTTGGATCAAGACCATGACATTAGTCTTTGTTTTTCCGTCGATGCAAACGGAGTCAGGCTTGTCATGTAAATAGGCTAAGTAAAGGCGCACATTTTCAAAAAGCCGGTTATCGCGCAATCTTGACATAATGTAGCGGCCATCGAGGTCATTGATTGTTGACGTTGGGTCTATTAATTTAGACGTGAGTTTGACGGTGGGAGGAAGCATTGGATCAAAAGTGGGGGGAGATGCAGTAGATGGCAAATTGGCCGAGATGGAATTGTTAAGAGAGACCAAGGACGAAGTATGGGCAGAGGTGCAACTGGGAGTGGTTAACGAGGAAGGATTGAGAGTGTGGGAGTGGGTGAAATTCGGGTAATTAACGGTGGGGGGAGTGTTATTAGAAGAAGTGCTATGGCTTGGAGGAAGACAGAAATCAGGTGACAGATTGAAAGAGACGCGATTACTTGAAATCCTATTGGGGTAGTTGACTGAGGGAGTGGCCTTGGTGTTTGGAGAGGGAGAGGGGACCGGCGGGACATCGAAAGAAACTCGCTTGATATTCGGCGATTTGGTAGCAGACTTAGACAGTACGGCTGCCGTTTTAAAGTTGAAGTTAGGGAAGATGCCCATTTTGAAAGACCAATTTGTGTCGGGTTTAGACTTGTTAAAGGACGGGAGATGAGTACTGCTGGATTTTTGGTGGGTGGTAGGTCCATTGTTTGAAATGGTGGATTTGTTATGCGAAGAGTGGACAGAGAGTGGGTTCAACTTATTATTAATTAACTTATCTCTATGGGTGAGGTTGTTACTAAGTCTATTATTAATTAACTTATCTATGTTAGTAGACTTGTCCGTCCATTTGCAGATACGCATCTTTCCGAGGTTGAAATTTAAACTAGCAGGGTTTTTGAATAGCCATTCGTATCTAGCCGGGAGGTCGAATTTAAAGTTGCGAAGACTTCTGTGGTGAGAAGGCAGGATCAGTTCGCATCGGGAGATGGTGATACCGTATTTTTTTAAAAACAAATTCGTAATCCACGAGACATCAGCATTACGAGGGCTACCTTTGATGAGGAAGGTGGTAACCTGGAGGCTGTCAGGACTTAATTTATTCACCCTACGCTGCCACTCAGAAGGTGTCCAGGTTGTTCCAAAATGCTTGATGAGTTTCCGGGGGGCAGCGACGGGTGGAGTTTCGGACTCTTGGACAGTAGGAGCAGCGAGAGATTTTGATGATTCGTCCGTCGGCAGTAAAAGGGAAGGTGGAGTTGAGTGTGAGTCGACATCTGCATCCAGTAACTCATCCAAAATTGATGTGTTGTAATGGATGTTTGGGTTATGTTGGGTATGGATAGGTAGGTCGTCGATTTTGTGGCATACCGATTCAATTCCATTCACAATGATTGAGCGCGTTGCAGTGACTTCGTCGCCGACACCATTGATTCGATCGTAAATTACGTCGAGCATTGGATCAGGTTGCCTAGGAGATGAATGCTTGCTTGACGATTGGAAGAGGATGTCAAAGTCTTCCCGTAGGGAGTTTACACATTCGCGCAATTTATCGAAAGAACTGATCTGCGAGGTATAATTAGCTTTGAGATCACAAAACACTTTGTTGAGATGGTGCAAGGTGGATTCTTCCTTCGTGGGACTGGCAAGAAATAACTCCGTCAGACCAGCAATTTTTTTTTCAATGTTACATAGTTTGGATTTGATATCCTCGGTTGAGTTCTGAACCGAGTTCCCTAAATCGTCAACACATCTAACACTGCTATCTAAGTTGGAGAGTTTACCCATAATCTTTTTAGAGAAATTTTTTTGGTGGGAGTCATTTGATTCACTAAGGCACTTTATCGCGAGGAGAACGTGCGAGAGTGAGATATTCTTGCACTCATCACAAAAGAAAAGGAGGTTGTCCGAAAGTGCTTTTACATATACCGTATTTCTTTTGTTAAGACCGACACATATGGCATGGAAAGATTTTCCGCAGATTCCTTTACAAGAAACCCAATCAGCATTATTGTCAGTGATTGGGCAGTTGATAATACCGCAAGACATGGCGAAATATAGGGTGAACAAGCGCGTCAGCGAAAATGGGGTGAATGGAATTGGTGGCACAGTGACACAGAGCACGATAATTACTGCAGATCTATGCAAAAATTTAATGGGAACACTTTTATCAAAGTCAGATGAAAGTGGGGCGAATGTCAGTACTTGAGGTAACGCACTTGAATACAGTTAGTAGGTCACTTAATTGAAATTGATTGCAAAACCGGGCGACACTTGGGGTAATGCACTGAATATTAAGTTGGCGAAAAAGCGGTTTAGAGTGATTTGGCGGAAATATTGACTCGCGAAGCAGGAGAAAATGAAAACACGTCTAAACGGTTGGACAGTTGGATTACAACTGACAGCTATTTTAGCTTATACTTAGAGCTCAAACTTTTTTTTTTGTGCATATTCATTTAAACTATCTATGCGATATGGCAACACTTTTAACACCTCTTAATTTCACCACATTATAAGCTTTCCGCGCATCTAAAAGTTTGGTTACAGGAATGAAATGGCAGCAGAACAAAAGCGAGCCAGCAGTCATACTCAGTGTTGTCACTTTACCACAATTGTCATAGATCTACCACAATTTTGCACGTATTTCAAATCTACCACATCTACAACGGAATGCAAAAATTCTACCACGTTTTTGAATTCTGTCCTCCCCATATTGAATCAACCAATTCAACTCGGTTCCCTTGGAAAATAAGTATGCACAAGTATATACATTTTTCCAATCCGTTTCAAAAATTCAACACATACTTACTTAGTTACTTACTTACTTAGGTGGCGCTACAGTTCGGGGTGAAGCTGGGCCTTAACCAACAAGCGTCTCTATATAGCTTGGTCTTTAGCTAATTGCCTCCAGTTGCGCACTCCAAGTTAGTCGAGGTCACCTTGAACTTGTGTTCGCCAGTTACGGTGAGGAAGTTCTCTACTGCGTCATCCCTCGGGGTCAGATTTGAAGACTCTGCGGGCCGGAGCGTTGGTGTCTATTCACTCTACATGTCCTAGCCATCTCAGATGCCCAATACGCAGTTTTTTGACTAGGTTGATGTCGCTGTACAGCTCGTATAGTTCGTGATTGCATCTTCTCCTCCAGAATGCGAAAATTCAACACATACCCAGTTTTAATAATTTTTTTATTCATACGTATGAAAACCCTTTCTCGACATCCCCATTATTTGATGCAATGATCGTTAGAACATATTCTATTTATTTGACTAGTTTTCTTTAGTATGAATAAATAGTTTTTTGCAAACGGGCGGGTATATATACCAATGTCAATGTTATATCAAATCGACCACATTTTTTTTGTCCAATTGTCCAATTTTTGTCCATAGTTTCTATGACACGTAGCCATTCGATTTTTTTCTTTACCCCACACGGTTGGTTCGCTGAGTTTTCCCCTTAAGTGTTTATTTTAAAATAAGTAAGTAAAAAGTAAGAAAGGAAAGTTTCTTTTATTTCGATCGGAGTCCCCCCACAGCAGCTCCCGATAACAAAAAAATTAAGTGGAGTTTGGAACACCAAAACGCCGAAGCAGACCGCCACCAGGGAAAGCCGCTTGTTGCACACATCCAACTCCATAGTCATACACTTTGTAGATGCAACACAACAAAAAAAAAAAAAAAAGCAAGCAACATTTTTATTTTTTTTTTTTTTGCCTAGAGCAGGTGAAAAATCTTCTAAGGACACCATAAGCCCCGACCGCTCGACTTACGAATAAATAAAACTTCATCAAACTTAAGCTGATATGATATTAGTTTATTATTTGCTTAAAACGAAATTAAAAGTAACGTACACGAAGAAGGTGGTCTTAAGACTGACTTAACTAAAATTGAAAACGCGAAAATTGAGTAAATGCATGAATAATGAAAATAAATTTAAGCTTACGAGTACTTAGCTAAAATTGGAAATGTGAAAATTGAGTAAATGCAAGAATTAATAAATTGTGCCGGATGTATCGAATGTAAATTTATTTAATGGGGACCTTGAAGACTTCCCGTGCATTGACGTCCGGTGTTGAGTTACACTCCCGGTTATTGACATTTGGGATTGTAACACGCGTGCTTATGGTAGTGTGAGATTTTTACTCACTAAAAAAGTACCTCTCCTCAAAATTAATACTACAACTAAGCCGACACTTATCCAACAGTTTTATTTTCGCTTACGAGACTCGTGATTCTTGGAAAAAGATGTTCGTATGTAGTTAAAAAGAAATGTAGCACTTTAGACAGGTTAAATTCCAATGAAAGTTCCTGCCTTTTTCATAACCGGCATATACTATGACGGGAGGTCAAAAGGTTTTGTCCTTAGCAGACGACAAATTGAATTGTTAGCGTCAAGTAGTTGAATGACGGTACGGTTACAATGGCCGTGAACACGATCTTTGTGTTTACGCGCAAATTTTGTTATCTCTTCGACGACGCTGGGAATTCCCAGATCTCGATGAATGTCTTCGTTACGTACATACCGCAGTGCGTTAACGATCGTTCTAAGAAGTTTATTTTCAAAAGCTTGTATGATGTTGCTATTGCTTTTCTTGGTACAACTCCATAGTTGTATACCATACGTCCACACTGACTTTAGCACTTGCTTATACATAAGCCAGTACATTTGTCGGTATTTGTTTTGGAGCTCATCGTGTTTCTTTTTTACGTGCGATATCCATTTAAGCTTAACATCTAGAGTAATTCCTAAATATTTTGCTTCGTTCGAGTACGGTATTTGGGCCGAGTTTAGATATACAGGCAATCTATTCACGTTTTTGTAGGTAAAGTTGACGTGAGTAGATTTGCTTTCGTTCAGCGCAATACGCCAAGAATTCGTCCAAGCGCGGACTTTATTAATAGCATGTTGCAGCTTCCCAGTTGCTGCTTCAATAGTATCGCCCATTGTCAATATCGCCGTATCGCCCACAAACGTGGCCACGACGCAGTTTCTTTTCTGCGGGATATCACGCATTTAGAGTACATATAGAAGTGGGCCAAGGACACTTCCTTGTGGAACATGTGGCCGCAATCTCCTTGAAGTCAGAGTAATCATTTCCATGCTTAATACGAAAGAGTCCCTCGGTGAGGTACGATCGTAAGATTAGAAAGAGTTGCCGTGGCAGTAGTCGTTGCATTTTATACTCCAAGCCTTCGTGCCAAACCTTATCGAAGGCTTGTACCTAAGACGTCAAGAAATACACCATAACAAATCTTTTTTTCTTCGAGAGCTTTCTCAATCACAATTTGTCAATTGTAGAATGTTTAATTCTAAATCCAGGTTTGCCAGGTTTCGGGACCGTTATAATTATCTCGGAGCATAGAGCAATCTGAATGAAGCGTTCACAACACAAGCGAAATGATGCTGTAAATCAGAAACAGAAACAGAAACTTCTTCCATGGTCTGGCCATAATGTCTTCTAATAAGTCTGGATCCTGGCAACTTGAGTGAATTATAGAATTATCTATCGAGCCGACAAAAATTCCATGGAAAAAAGCACTTTCAGTTTTTCCTGAATTTTCCAATTTTCCGAGAAACTTTTCCAATTTTTCTTTCCGTAAAAACCTTATTCATTCATTCACTTTGAATAGCCTGTTATCATTGGTTTCAAAAATAGATCTTTCTGCTCATGTCTGATGTGTGAATTGCAGATGCTTATCCTCTTAGTGAGATGAATTTCTTTGAGTTGAGTTGTAGTAGTAGACATGGACAGTTGCCATCTCGCAAGTAGATCATAAGTAAAACCGCTCGCCAAAGTTTAATTAACTCTTCAAGTCTTTAACGCTTAATTTAGGCAAAAAACCAGTAGAAGTGCAGAACTTGCACACAGCTGCAGCCAGCTATAAAATTATTAGGTGAGTCGATATCCTCATAGAGTAGTTTAAGAATTTTCAAACGTCTTTGAACACAATTATTGGTGGAATTCAAAGAACCCCACAAAAAAACGGGAACAACAATCTCCAGATAAACGAATGGTGATTAATTGAAACGTTACCGAAGGAGAATTCCCGCTCTGCCCCCGCCATTCCAAACCATAATGCAGTAAGTAACATATCAGTATCCTACCTAAAAGCACTAATAGAGGGCTTGATGACAGCTTTACTCGACGACAAACTTAAAAATATGGCTACAAAAGCAGGTGTAGAAGTAGTAACTGTCGAAATACAAGCCATACAAAGGGAAAACTCTATACTAAGGAACCAATTGCAGCATGTGGAAACTTGCTACTCTTCCTTGGAACGCAAAGTGGAACTTTTAGAGAGGAAGGCGATTGGAAACAAAGTTGTGATCCACTGAGGTGAACCCTGAGGTGAAAGCGAAGGAATTGTATTTGCAACGTTTGAGGAGCGAAGGTTCATTACAAATTACGGATACACGGGCCATGAGAACTAAAAACAACATTGCAAGCGTCATCTTAAAATTGCACAAGAAGGAGGACGTCGGGCGTATTCTAAAGAAAGCATATAAACTTCACGGCACTAGGGTGGCTATACACAGAGATTACACGAAAGCATCACGGGATAGGAGAAAACTTATCTATATATGATATATAAGTAAGTAAGTAAGTAAGTAATCCGATTGAGCTACAACTTACACAATATATTTGTTATGAAGTGAGAAGTGCACGTAAATTAAAAGTTTTCAAGTTTTCCGATAGATGGCGCTAAACATCAAAATCTCAGTCTCAAAAAACTAACTATCCCATTGAGCACAAATGTTTGCAAATTTATTTCATGGGAGCAGCGAATGATGTCCCACAAGCTCAATATCGCGAAAGATTGAATTCAGGCATTAAACATCGGATAACTGCCGAACTGCAAAATTTGTTTCATGAGCACAGTAAATTGGTTCGATTTTTCACGAGCGCCATAGATAGAATGCCATCAGACGACTATTCAATTGTCATCAGAGCCGATAAAAGACTGCCTAGACAACACGAGCGCTGATTTAACGCACCCACTATCGACGAAGTTGCAAGCTGTACTGTTGGAAATCAATTCAAATGGTGTGCCATAATCATCCAACGCCGCAATGCTGGATTACAAACAATGGCGAAAACACATCGCTCATACGATGCACTGCAATATCCGGTAATCTTCTGGCAATGTGAAGATGGATATCACTTCAACACCAAACAAGTCAATCCAGTGACTGAAATAATTATAAACACACTTCAAACATAATTATTTTTTTCATTTCGATTCGATTACAAATAATGAAAACATATCATTTTTTGCTTCTGTGCAGCAGATACGAGAAAAAGCGAAAAATAACGAAAATTGAGTATTTCAACCAAGTGTCAATATTAACACAATAATATTTCGATAATCTTCGAGACTACTCGGCCAATCGGGCTTAAGGTTAAGTTAGGTTAAAATGGGTTAGCTGCAACGAATGAGCGCAGCCTGCACTCGGATCACAAACGGATCCATTGTGCTCCCCTGACATGGAGTTTCCTGGTTGAAGAACTGCAAAGAGAGGAAAGAAACAAAATGGCTAGAGTTCTGTGTTAGTGGAACGACCTCCTCTGAACCACCCTGAAGAAGTTATAAATTTCATAATGGTGGTTGGTGGCCTTTCAGACAGGTCGCCCAAATGGTCGAAGAAATACTCTCCAAGGGCCCTCTTCCTGGTATTGCTGAGACTAGGACATTTGCAGAGGAAGTTTTCAGAGTTCTCCTATACGTCTGTTTTGCCGCATCCTCTGCAGAGTTCCGGTGGGCCGCTAATAGGCCGGTAATGATACCTTCGAGAAGTGCCAAGTTTTGTCTATTTTATGTAAGGATGAGCTTGGTTTTCATCTTGTCATATTTTGTCCAGATGTTTCGGGAGACACGGCTTGAAGCTCCCTCTCTCCATCTTTCTTCTGCTTGCCGTTTGAAGTCAAGTGCTTTATTTGATTTAACAAGTATTAGTGGAGATAGGACTAAGCTTTGGACCATTGACAGATCTTGTTCTGATCCTTTCTTGCCAGTTCGTCCGCCATCTCGTTTCCTGGACTTCCTTTGTGTCCTGGGACCCAACAGAGTGTTACATGATGGCTCTGTATAAGCATGTCAAGCTCCTCGCGGCAGCGTTTTATTAGCTTTGATTTTATAACCGCGGATGAGATGGCCTTTATAGCAGCTTAACTATCTATGTAAATATCAATCTCTTTCCTAGTAACAAGTTTCGGGGATAGTACTCGTGCCGCCTCTGCTATCGCTAGGACTTCTGCCTGGAAAACACTACTATGGTTCGGAAGGCTTGTGATATAGCAATATCCGGTTTCACTGAGTAGATACCCGAACCCACTCCTTCGTTTGTTTTGGACCCGTCAGTGAAGACTGAAATACTATGCGGGTTAATGGCCCCACCGTCTTTCCAGTATTCCCTTGATGGAATTACCGTTTTGACGTTTAGGCTGAAGTCGGGAGATGGCGGCAGATAGTCTGTGGTGGTGTCTAGGTGAGCCCATCTTGAGATGCTACAGTGGCCCGTGTGGCCCTTTCTCCGTAGGTTGGATTCTTTTAGGCATAGGGCACTCATCGCGGCTGATTTCTTAACAAATAAGTCTAGTGGAATCAGTGCGAGAATTGTTTTAAGTGCTGCGGTCGGGGTAGTTCTAATAGCGCCTGTGGTTGCTATGCAGGCAAGTCTCTGAATTTTAGTCAACTCCTTGAGATGCGTGTTTTTCTTTGCTATTGGCCACCAGACAATGCACCCATATGTAAGAATGGGTCTGACTATGGCTGTGTACATCCAATGGATGATGGCTGGTTTGGGTCCCCATTTTTTACAAAAAATTCTGCTACAAACATAGAACGCAATGTACGCTTTCTTTATTCTTTCATTTGTGTTATCTCTCCAGCTCAGTTTGCGGTCAAGTATACACTTTATCCGAGACTTGGAGTGGAGTGTCCCCGAGTTGTAGGGGTCCGAAAGCTGGGATTATTCTTTTGTTGGTGAAGAGGACCACTTCTGCTTTCGCTGGATTAACGTTCAGTCCACAACTTCTCGCCCAGCTATGGATGGTATTCAGGGCCGATTGCAGAAGTTCGGTGATAGTGTCAAGAAATTTGCCGGACATAAGTAGGACGATGTCGTCTGCATAAGCAACAGCTTTTACTCCGCTGCATCCTTATATAAAAGGATCTCATTTGCGACTAGAGTTCATAGTAGAGGAGATAGGACCCCTCCTTGCGGGGTTCCCCTAGAGGCCAGTGAGTTTACTTGGCTGTCACCCAGCTCCGAGTTGATTTGTCTTGTCTTGAGCATACATTAAATCCAGGCGGAGAGTGTGGAATCTACTCTGAGTCGGTCCAGTGATAATCTTATTGATCCGGTTTTCACATTGTTAAAGGCTCCTTCCGCGTCTAAAAAGGCCCCTAAAGTGAATTCTTTGTGGTGGAGTGATTCCTCGATTGTTGCTACCACTTCGTGCAGGGCTGTTTTGACTGATCGGCCCTTTGTAGAGGCATGTTGTGTTGGGGACATGTCCCTCGGGCGAATGTGTAGATCAATTAGTCTTTCAAAAGTCTTCAACACGAAAGAGGACAGGCTGATCGGCCTGAAGTCTTTTGGGTTCGTGTTGGTCAGTTTACCAGCTTTAGGTATGAAGACGACTTTAATTTTCCTCCAGGCTTCAGGTACATACTTACAATTTAGGCACCCGCAATAAGTGGTCGGTAGCCGCGGAATGACATATTCCTTACTGCCTTGTAGCATCATGGGGAAGATACCATCAGGGCCGGGCGTCTTGTAAGAAGAAAAGGAGTGAATTGCCCATTTCATTTTGAATTCATCCACAATTTCGGCGAATAGAGAGTAATTAGCGCTAACACCTGAATCATGTGACGTTGTTGTCTCCGTATCAGGATTTATGATACTACACCCTGGGAAGTGAGTTCCAAAGAGGAGTTCCAGGGTCTCGGCACATGATTCTGTCCAGGTACCATCCGGTTTCTTGATGAAACCTGTGACCGAATGATCCTTCGACAGGACTTTCCGGAGTCTCGCTGCGTTTTTGGTGGATTCAATTTCGCTGCAAAATTGACTCCATGAGGCGCTTCTATCGTAGATCGTCTTTTTCTTGAAGGCACCCTTGCTTTCTTTGTAGCTGTCCCAGTCTGCGGGATTTCTGGTGCGCTTTGCCAGATTATAAAGTTTCCTGGCATTAGTGCGCAAGGTTGAGAGCTCATTTGACCACCATGTGAGGTTGAGCTTCCGTTTACTTCTAGTTAGTTTTTTAATATAAAAGCTGAAACTGCAAAATACTTTGAGTTCATGTGATACCCAAATGCCGAGTTCATTGACATAACCAAGTTGTTTCAAATATGACATAAGAACCTCCAGCAGGAAACTTATCAAACCAATTCCGACATTCGGTTGAAAGGCTTTAAAAAAATTTCGAATTTTTGTACTCAAAATTTACATTTCCGTTTTGGTAGAAATATTCTATTGTTGGGTACATTTTTGATGGACTTTCACATTTGAGATGGCATCACTGGACCGACCGACGCCACTGCTCTTGAATTTCTTTAAGCAATGACCTTCTAAAGCACTCAGTCTTCCGCAAAAGACGCAAAAGAGACTAAAATCTCATTACAGCACTCATATTGGTAAACACCCTAGTTATCTACGCGTTACACCGTAGCACGTATCTTTATCCTTACGACATCTATTGACTTACACTCTCATCAAACCGCAATTAAACGTTATTAAATTTAAGCAAAGGAGTTTTACCTTATACAGTATACACATACATATGTATGTGTATGTAATTTGTTGATAGATTCCATTATTTTGAAATTCAATCAAACGCATATTTCCAGGAATATGAAAGCGAATAAATTAATATGGTAGCTATCAGGAAGGCTCCTAAAACAACAGCTTGTTAGAGTTCCTCAAATATTGTGTACCAACGAAATATCAACATTTTCCCATTATAAATCGCAATTTATATATATGTATCTATTTTCAATTTTTCTCTTTTGTTTTTTCTTTTGCCACCATCACCCCCATGCCATCTACTCTCACATCCAGTTCAAACGAGTGTATTTTTATGCTGTGAGAATTTATCTCAACGACGAAAACATAACTTCTGGCAGAAAATAAAATAAAATAGATACTCGTATCTATCTCGTCGACTGTGTTTGCATTTCCCTTTTCCTATTGCTTGACGCTTCCTCTTGTCTGTAGCTTGGAGCGAATTGTCTTGGTGCGTGCTTTTGTCTGCGGGTTACTAATTCAGCAGCAGTTTGCTTGAAAAGAATTTTATTATTCAGCTGTAATCGAAAAGAAAATGGTTTTGATTACGCCTTCTGGTTCTAAAGAGTCTGCTTTGCGTCCATCGATTGACTTTCTATTCCTGTTCACGTATCAGATTGCAAGTTACTTAACTTTCTCATCTTGTTACGCGCCGCATGTAAAGGCATCCGTTTAAAACGGATGCAAACTGGGTCAAGCACACTGAAGTGTTAACTTGAAGTGGGTCGATTGAATATTGAATTTAATCTTTGTCTCATATAACCAATGCATTTGAGATGAGTCGTATCAATAGAGAGTTGCATCACACACAAGTGATGAACGACATTTTAGTTACATTCTTGAATTGCGTGCACACTAGTACATTCAAAACAGATAGTACTCGAATATGTTCGTAGAATGAATCTTTTGTCAATCAAGTTATGGAACGTGTCTGTTTGAAATTATTTTGAATTTCATAACAAATATTCCACATTTGCATATAGCCAAATACGAGGGAATTTGCTTGATATATTACATAGTTGTTAACACATGCTCATGAAATTCTAAGTATTTATCTGAACTAGGATCGCATGTAGTCGAAATTCGACCGAGGAGAAATAAACAAACAACAAGAGAAACAATACTATGTATTTGTTTGTATAACTTTTTTTTTGCAATATTCCCCGTGCATGGAAGGCAGGATTTAAGCTCATACAGTCATGAACGTGATCATAATGGTTTCACTTAATTGGTTAAAGCGTTTTGTATGGGGAAATCATGTGTATATGCTCACTTTTCTTTAAGCTGGCGAGACGACAGTTAAGCAGTACTATCAATGGGAGCAAAGCAAGATGTTTTGAAAAGCTCTGTGATGAAGCTAACGTAGATCCTTGGAACACGGCGTATTGGATGGTAATGACAAAGCTTAAGGGCGGCAATTCCCCACAGATAAAATGCGCGACAATTCTGAAGTCAATAACAGAACATCTTTTTTCAAAGCGATCATCTACTATGTGCGCTATCACCAGAGTAAACTTAAACAGAGGCAATACCAGTGATTACAGCAGAGGAATTGACAATCGCATCCAGAAAGATATGTGAGAACAAGATTCTCGGACCTGGCGGCCTCCCTAATAAAGCAGTGAAAGCCGCTGTTCAAAAAAGGCCAGACATTTTTATTGCAACGATGCAAAAGTGCTTAGAAGAAGGAATTTTCCCTAATCAATGGAAACTTTAACATCTTGTTCTATAACCAAAACGAAACAAACCCCTAGGAGACCCGTAGTCGTATCGCCCGATATGCCTACTGGATACTATAGGAGAGATTCTGGAACGATTCATTTACAACAGATTGCTCACAATAGCAGAGGAGAAAGGAGCTTAGTTCAACCAGTTCGGATTCTGAAAGTCGCGCCCAACAACTGGCGCCATTAAAGTGGTAGTTAATATAGCAGCGGAAGCGATTGAAGGAGAAAGGTGGCGATAAGACACGAAGGAATACTGCGCAGTAGTGGCGCTAGATGTTAAAAAACGCGTTTAATTCACCAGACTGGCCCACTATACGAAGATCTCTTGCTAAGATGGATACACCTTTTTACTTGTTGCAGATAGTGGCGAGCCACTTTACCAGCAGGACACTGAGGTATGATACCGACGAAGGAGTGAAGTACTACTATGCCACAGCTGGGGTCCCGCAAGGATTAGTGCTGAGCCCTCTACTATGAAACATAATGTACGACGGAGTTTTACGACTACCACTGCCACATAAAGTGAGGACAATTGGATTTGCTGACAACATCCCTATTGTTACCGTAGCAAAACAAATCAGTGAAGTAGAATTAGCTACAAATGTGGCAATCGGTCAAATCAAAACCTGGCTAAGATCTGCCGGTCTAGAATTAGCTGACCTCAAAACTGAAGCTTTTCTGTTCCCAGTGGGAAATCTATGGAATATATGAATGTCCAGGTTGGAACTCAAGTCATCAGATCCAAAGAAGCCGTCAAATACTTTTGAGTAATGCCCGGCAATAGACTGCAGTTTAAACAATATGTTGATTATTTGAGCAAAAAAGCGTCAAGACTTCAGGCAGCACTCTCAAGGACAATGACCAACCTTGGAGGACCTGGATATGCTAGGATCCTACTATCCAGAGTTGTCAGCGTTCTTCTTTATACGGCTCCAGTTTGGGCGGGGGCTCTCATGATCAAAGATACAGGGAGGAAACTGACATTAACCTACAGACTCTGCGCTAAAAGGACCATCAGTGGCTTTTGAACTTTGTCTGTCGAGGCAGCCTTTGTTATAGCAGGAATGGGTCCGATTAACATCCTCGCGAACGAGATGCAGATAATCTACAATAGAAGAGGTTCGAGCCATCAAGAGGCTAGCGAAAGAAGAAGGATTAAAGAAGAAGAAAAAGCAGCTTCAACAGCTGTGTGGCAAGCTCGATGGGATAATATGGTTAAAGGTGGGTGGACATATAAATTAATCCCCACTATCGACATTTGGATAAACCGAGAACATGGCAACTGCACCTACCACCTCATGCAGTTAAAAGCAGGTGGCCGAGGAGGCTATCGCAAATATTTTCCCCGGTTTGGACATGATAGCTCTCCTTTGTGTCCAGAATGCCCAGACCAAGATACGGAGCATGCAGTCTTATACTGTAGGCGATTTGAAAATTGGAGAAATGATCTTCCCAGTCCTCCATTCCTTATACACCATATGGTACAATCTGAGAAAAAATAAATGGAAATTTGCGCGTTTATTACGCACGTGCAAAAAGAGCTTCGAAATCAAGAAAGAATACGTCGAGAAGCAGAAAGTACAGCATAAATTGCTAACCAGTCCCGCGAAATAATACCTAACGGCAGTCTCGCGAGTTACGTCAGCACCGAACATTACCCCATCAATCGGAAGTGCTAACGCTAGCATTTCCGATTCGCGAAATAGTTCAATGGTCGAGCATTGCAACATTGACCTAATCAAAGCAAAGTATTGCACATAAAAACAGGAAATGCTAAGGCTAGCATTTCCGCTGCAGTCAATAGTTTAATGACCGAACAGTGCGAATTTAATAACAGGAAGTGCTGACTGGAGAAATGTTCGGTGGACGGCACTTCTTCGATTAGATTTAAGAAATAATAATTGAGTAATAAAGCAACGCTCTGAAGAGTAAGACCGAAGTTTTGTGTTTGTTTAATTACCCAGAGATTGATCTAAAGCAGGTTGTGTATTAGTATGTAGGCGCATTCCTGGCATCGATTATTCGGGCTTGCGAATCGTCCATACTAGTAGCCCGGGTTTCTAGTATCTTTCGAAGATTACCACATCACTTGGCTCAACCAAAAAAAAGAAAAAAGGAAATGATTATTTTCTGCACATCTATGGCACAGTACCTTTCGAATGATATAAGTTTTATCCCCTTTCTTTTATAATAAATACTAAAATAACGTACGATAAATTTCGTGCTCACGTATTAATATATAAGAAAATACTATTTCAGCTGCATATAATTTTATTCATGCTGGCAGTCACACCTCTCAAGAAACTAGGTGTAATTGGCATTGGTACCCAGGAGAATCACACATCTTCTGACTTAATATATGGTATAAACCAAATTAAAAAAAAAAAAAAATATTTGGGTAAACAATAAATATTTGATTGCAATTCCATAACATATGTACATACATACAAGCAACATATCAAAAAGATCAACACCATTTTTCGACAATGTTCCAGAACTAGATACTAGTAAGATACATCCTTATAACAGATCCGTGATACTACGTCCTTCCTAATTGAAACTACGTTGTTATCTGAATGGGCCTTAGGAGGCAAGTAACACCCCGAACTATCCTCTGCAGCTTCAATCAGGCTAACTGTCACTCTTTATGACGACTCTAATGATCTACATAGTCTACGTTGTTGAAGATATGAGTATTTCAAATAATCGCCTGCCAAGGTTGTTGCATACACAGGAAAAAAGTGCCACATCTTAAATCAAGAAAAATAATAAGTAGAAGTAGTAAAGTAAAAGTAGTACTAGTATAAGCAAACTTCAGATTAATTTCTTTTACAATAATTTACATTAAAAACTTTGGCCATTGCCGTCAGCTGAAGAAAAGAGAGAATTCGACTAAAGTTTTATCTGCAGTTATTTAAAAAGCTTCGTTCATTATTTGCTGTTTGTATTTTAATGCAGTTTTAAGATAGCTAGCCAGCACGCTCCAGTTCTCACCATCTAGACTTCTGATAAACTGATCCATGATCTCCTCCAATATAGGACAAGCTCCAATAAAATCGAAACGTCTTTCTCTGTTCGAAGTATGCAAACGCTGCATTTGTCATTCCCGTCGCTTATATGCGGCCTGAAGTTCAGCCGAAGTAGTTTGCCTCTGTCTTTAACCCTTTAAAAAATATATATTTTTCTTTTTGTTGTTACTGAGACTGCTAGTAACAACATTGAAAAAGAATCTTTGCTTAATATCGTTTCCAAAGTGTTTTTTGGGATCGTTGCCATGTGGCAACAACTGTCTGAAATGATAGCGAAATATGTAAATGAAAAATGCAATATAACACAACATATACGCAACATTTTTTTATTGCCTTAAAATTGTATTCAAAAACTCAAATGTATTTGATGATCATCTAAATAAAAAAGAAATAATAAAAATGGGCTTCTTAGCAAAAATGTTCACACCATAGCGGACCTTTACTGCCCCAGACCTAAAAGCATACATCACTGCTAGGAGCTTCAAAAGGCCACCATCAACATGCCAAAGAAACATGGTGGTGGAGTGATGAAGCTACGAAGGTGATAAATGAGAAGAAAGCGGCTTTCAAAGCTTGGTCAAATTGCCCCTATAATAATAGTGACGAAAAAGTTCGCCTCGAAATGGAATACAGATGTTGCAAGAAAAAAGCGAAGAAGAAGTGCGCCCAGCTTCAAGCAGAGAGTACGGAGGGCCTGTATCGGGAGCTGGAGAAAATATCTTCCCCGGCTGTTGATGCAAACCAGGCTATCCAGGAGCTGCGAAGACACATTATGAACAAGAGCGCAACCGTCTTCAAAATAGCCGCCCAAAGAAGGAGGAATGCTCAGGAGATACGTTCGCCAAAGTTCATTAACAATGCTCAAGGCCAGCTTCTTGTGGATGACGACAAAATTCTGCAGTGCTGGCGGCAGTATTGTGAAGAACTTTTAAATGAACAGTTTCCCTGGCTATACTTTCCAAGAGCCACCCCTAACTGTGAAGATATACCCGACATCACAGTCGAAGAAGTTAGTGAGGCGGTCAAATACTCCAAAAAACGAAAAGCGGTTGAGCCAGACGAGATGCCCTCTGAGTTTTGGAAAAACATGGGAGTCATCGGATTCAGATGGCTCAGAATTCTCATTTCCAAATTCGTGAGAGGTGACCCAATTCCGAATCAATGGAAGGAAAGTTACCACTCCCTGTATACAAAGGGAAGGGTGATACGCGAAACTGTGATAACTACCGTTCCATCAAGCTGATGTCACACACCATGAAGATCGTTGAGCGGGTATTAGGTGGCCGACTGCGAAAAATAATACGGCTATCTGATGATCAGTGCGGGTTTGTCTCGGGTAAATCAACCACAGATGCAATCCAAAGTATAAGGATCATAATGGAAAAACATCGTGATTCCTTACAGGATTTGCATATTGTATTGGTTGACTTTGAAAAGGCATTCGACAGACAACCACGAGATCTGATATGGGTGGCGCTAAGACATCAAGGGGTTCCAGAAACCTATGTACAGATGATCATGGACATGTACGAGGGAGCAAAGACAAGAGTAAGATGCCCCGCTGGAGTAACCGAAGAGTTCCCAATCAAAGTCGGGGTGCACCAGGGAAGCGTCTTAAGTCCTTTGCTCTTTATTACAGTCCTTGATTATCTGCTTGAAGGTAAAGTGATGGACCCCTGCTTGAAGGTAAAGTGATGGCATTAATTCAAAATAGACAGAGTACTTGTGCTGCCCGTTCTCTGATCCACTCAGGCCTATTCCAGACATTCATTTGAATAGATCAGTGCTTCCTAAGTGAGAATAGTTCAAATTCCTTCTGAGAAAAATACCACCTAAGTTGAAAGGAAGGCTCTACACCGCAGTTGTGCGTCCAGCGCTCGCATACGGTTCACAATGTTGGACGATGTATAAAACGTATGAGAGTAAATTAACGGCTGCTGAGATGAAGATGCTTTGCATGACAGCAGGAGTGACAAAGCTTGATCGAATAAGAAGTTCGAAGATCCGTGGAAGCTTTCACATCAAGGAAACCAGCGGACAATAAATAGAGCGCGACCGGCTCAGCTGGTATTGCCACGTTAAAAGAGAGATCATTTGAACCCTGTTAAAAATGCAATATCAATGCACGTTCCAAAGGCATCGCGATGTAGGAAGGGCAGCCCTATAAACGCCTGGATCAGACAAATGCGACTACATCGGCATTTCATTGGCCTCAGTAACCGAGTGATCCAGGCCTGCCGATATTTTCTGAGGTCAAAAAGGCGAACCCTGCAGGCGGATCAGTAGAAATGCGGTGAAGTAGGAGGGTTGTGATCCCTTGTTTTCGGATCGTAACCTCGCTGATAAAAAGGAAGAAGAAGAAGAAGACCTAAAAGCAAACTGGCGGCAAACAGCAACCATTTTTTTTTGCCTTAAATGATTGAACATATACCGCAAGGAGTTGAGAAAAGGACAAAAACGAAAAAAAAGGTCACAGATAAAATGCCCGCTTTAAGTATCAGTGCTGCCATATGGCAACAAAATACCAAAAGGGTTAAAGATGTTAGAGATTATACCTGCGCTAAACCTGTCGTGGAAATAATTTTTCGCACCCAGATCATGGCTGAGTAAAGAATATGTACACCTGGTCTCACTTTGTTGAGCTTTCAATCTGAACTTCGCACTGGTAGAAGGCGGTAGTTTGGGATTCCATTACTTTCAGAATGTAGAGAAAATGCAATCTTAATGTAATGATGTAGAGAGGAGATAAACCAGTTTCAAGGTGCAACATGTATGTTTTTCAACCTCTTCGTACTCGAATATACACCAAACTTGTGCAGCATGGCACATGATTGACCTCATAACCGCTTCAGAAACCTTAAATTTGCTGCTCGATGGAACGTTTTCCCTACCGAGGATGCCCCGCCAACTGCAAGTTATTGCCTTTTCTGCCTACTTTAATATTTCTCCCAGATGGACCTTGAAGTATACTTGAGATGTAATTAAAACTTCGAGATATCTGTACTCCTTAACCGCTTCAAGTTCCTGGATTTGGCCTTTAGTATCGTCCAAACTCGTTTCTGAAAATCATGAATTTGGACTAAGGGTACATAATTACAGTAGTTTCGGAGTTTATTAATCATCATCTGCAACATCATTGCAGTTTCTGATAGAATAACGATGTTATCTGCGTATAATCGCAGCTTTATTTGGTGTCCGCCGAACACAATTCAATTTGTTAAAAAGGTCACGAGATCATACAGAAATATTGAAAAGGAAAGTGGACTCATGAGACATCCTTGCTTCACTCCTATTTGAAACTTAAACCAGTTGGACGGGCTTAGTCCATCTCAAGAAAAATAATAATATTTGCACAAATAATAAATAAATGTTTGGTTGCAATTCATAAAAAATTCATATATTCACATCGAAAAGACCAAAACAATTTTCCAGAACTTGATACGAGTAAGATACTCGTACATCCTTGCATACTACAAATATTGTGAGATTTTAATATTGATTGAAAATTGGGAAATAATGAACTTTTTTACTTTATTTTTTAGCAGTGGGGAGTGGGGTGATCCAAACGAAGTACTTCGACCTAAGAAATGAACGTTTGTCCTTACCGCTGAAGGAAAGCATGCTGCGATGGTGTACTAGCTGAAATCAAGAACTCGAAGGAAGCTTAGGATAGTTTGGGCTGAGGAAGAGATTATATCAGATGGGGTGATAAACCCTCTACGAAAAATTGTTTGTCTGCTGCGAGCGATGGTGGGACATTCACACATGATGTGCTCAGCACTTTCAGTGTCCTCAGGACATAGTCTGCAACTGTCAAATTAACTAATGCCAATTTTCTTAAGGCGGTATTTGAGAGAGCAATGACCAGTAAGGAAGTCAGTTAAAAACTTTATATTCTGATTGTTCATTGCAAGAATCTCTTTCGATCTTTTACAGGAGAGATCAATAAATCTCTTTGAGTGTCTAAGACCTATTTGTAAGTCCCAGTATGGGCATTTTCGCGTAGTTCCCAACGATCTAGCTCAATTTTGATATGGCTTAGTAGGCCGCAAAAAAGTTCCGGACCGGTGAATTTGAGTTGGGAGCCAGATCTGGCTAGTTCATCAGCAGTCTCATTACTGGAGATGCCTTTGTGGCCGGGGATACAATCGAGTGAGAGGGTGTTGGGTGCAGCAAGCTGCTTAAGGGTAATGAGACAGTTCCGAACTTATTTAGACTCGAAGCTGAAGGATTTGAGAGCTTTTAGAGCTGCTTGGCAATCTGATAGATGTTTATGTGTGATCTTTGGAGGCCTCTTCTGATGCATTCTCTGCCGCATGTCTCTATAGCATAGACCTCTGCTTATAAGATAGAGGTGTTTTAACGTAATGGTACAGTAGATTTAAAATTGCGCCCACAAATTTCGGCACCCGCACCATTTCCCTTTTTTGAGCCGTTGGTGTACTAATTGATTTGCCGATCCATATGAGGGAACTGGGAGTTTTCTCAATAGGTTCGATTTGGAATGTTGATTCTGAAGGGATGATTCTGGTTTACTTTTCGGGGCATGAAATCAGATAAACATACTGCTGATGAGGTAAGCAGCGGACTTTTGTTTAGAACCTTCATATGCCCTGATAAAGCCGAGTCCTTTACATTAATGAGGGGATGAAGCTTCAGAAAGCTGGCGGCAGCAGTTTTATTGACTTTTATTTATAAAGGTGGGAAGTCCAATAGGGCTTCCAGTGCCGTTGTCGGGCATGTGCGTATCGCACCCGTGATACCTACGCAGGCGAGTCTTTGTATGGTTTGAATGGTAGTTCGAGCATGGACCTGTTCGATTCTTTTCCACCATGTTAGTGAGGCATAGCTAAAAATTGGAATGACGATGGTAAGGTACATCCAGTGAATCATTTTGGGCTTGAGACCCCCTTTTTTTGCCAAAGAGACTAGAACAGGCCCAGAAGGCTTTAGTCTCCTTTTATGGAGTTTTATCTAGATGTGGCCTCTAGGTGATTTTCTGGTCTAGAGTTTTCCCTAGATATTTCACTTCACGGCTTAGCTAGACACCATTTAGTGTTAGTGTCTGGAAATTTAAATTTCTTCTCCTGGCGAACGGAATGATGACGGTTTTTGATGGATTAACTTTGAATCCTTCTCTCTGCCACGAAATGTTTATTTTCGATAGAGCATTTTGCATTCTTCCAGAAATAATGAATCCATGCTTGCCTCTTATTATTATGACTAGGTCATCGCCGACTTGCAAATTCATCTGCTCGTTCTTCGCATGGGATATCCATATGCCGTAGTATCCAGCATAGTGTCACCGCATTGATTTTTGACACTTTTTGAATATACCTCTTGCAAATTTATACAAGCCTTGATCTGAGTACTGCAGAATCCACAGTCTTAACGGCTGTCATTGATCGAAAACACTATAGAAGGCTATCAAAGGAAATGGTCTTAGTATTAAAAAGCTACAATAACACGTTAGAAGTAAAATTTGTTATCAACGTTTAAACTAAAAGCGTAAGCATGTCTTCCCTATCTCTCCATGAAATCGCGTAGTTCATTGTGTATATTGCAAATATCAACAATATATCCCTGTTGTTGTTATTCTATATTTTATTTTGTGCTGAAGCAAAATCCCTTTTATTCCCGCCTATCTTTCGATAGCTTCATCAGCATTATCGAAACCCTTTAACTATGTACGAGTATCTGAAGGCCATCTACTAATACTTGTTACACTGTATCACTATAAACTTTTCTCCATTCTGCCTAGAGAATTATCCCCAACTAAATGTAAATTTATTCCATGCACCCTATGAAAATATTCTCGAAAATAACCAAACTGTGTGGCTAAAATGATAAACCTGTCAACCACTTGCCATGTCTAAGCATTTGAAATTCAAATTTTCAGTTTTGTGTATGATTCTCAGATTACACGCTTAAGTGAGCCTAAAAATTGCTTCAAAAATACATCAGTGTTGTCACTCAACTCGAAGGGAATTTCTAAAAAACAATATATCATATCCTTTACAGGTTACACTGGGCGGTCTTCCACTGGCCATTGAAAATGTGAATAAAAATCCAAGTCTGCTTCCAGGAAGAAAATTAGGTTTCAAAGCGTTCGATATTGGCCAGAAAATTGATTCGCACCGAATTCAGCCAATTAGGTGAGTATTGAACGCAATGACTCAATCAAGAGAACTAATTGAATAATTCTATTTGATATATTTCAGATTTATGACGCAAATGCGTGATGAGAATGTAGCTGCATTCATTGGCCCTGATGAGGGATGCACAGCAGAGGCACTAATTGCATCTGCTTGGAATATTCCAATGATGTCGTTTGTAAGTATTTATAGTGATGTGGTTCACACATTTTTCATAACCTAATCAATTTTCGACTTAATCCTATGACAGGGGATAAGCTTTCAACCCACATCGTCAAAAATGACAGTCTGATCTGGTATCTGGGAGCAATAACCTTTTGCGAACTTATTTTTACCTGAAGTTTGATGGATATGCTGTCTGTTGATAGTTGCTGTACTTTGTAGGATTTGCACACATGTGTGATTAGAAGCATACTTCACTCTAATGGCGAAAGTTGTTTGCCAACATTTCACATCAGATACGAAAGTTTCCCCATTGGATCTGAAATATATCATACATAGATACATATACGAGTGAGACTGCAAAGTGACGCAATGCTAATCTGTTTGTGATGAACTCTGAGGATATGTACATACGTACGGTAGAACATGATTTCTTATCCGTTCAATGTGCAAATTTATGGAAATTAAGTTGTCGTCTGTAAATGAACCGAGTGTCAGATGTGCATAGAGGCAATTGAGTCAACAAGAAGAGAAGGCATGAAGCCAGCAAAACAACTTGGAACAGAATGTTGCACTCTTTGCTGTTTCAAATGATATCTTCTTGAGAAGTGAACGACCTAGAAATGAGAAGAGGCAAACATGCCTTAAGCCAATTCTGTAGTTTGAATTCCAAGAAACATCCACTTTCATTGAACCTTACACTCTGAAGTGGAGTTACCTTATATAGACCTTATATAGATGTAATAAACCTTCTCGCCTCTTAGCTTCCAATAGAAGAGTGATCACCAATTTTCATGATACAGCTTTTACAGAATCTATAGGTTGGTAAAGAATCTGGTAGTCTCGGCTGCACGTTAGCTTTTCCGAGTACGCCTGGCTCTACTTTAGATGCCCTGCTGAACTTACCTTCTCTTGATACTTATATCATGGGCTGCACTATCAAAACCATATATCGGCTTAGGCTCTTTTTTTTGGTATACGAGTACTCCACACTGGAATTTTGATGAACTTGTGCGACACTACTCTTACGACTCCGGTCTCATAGATATGTCGTCTGATGCAATGACAGCAGAACTTCAGCTGATGTGCAAATTCAGAGTCGACTTTCCTTGCGTTCAGGACTGGCTTCGGCCAGAGTCTGAGCAGATAATGGAATGCAGTCGTATTTTCACTGACTGCTGCTAACCCAATCAAGGGGCTTGCGCTGGTGTCCTCGTGGAAGACGACAACATTAGACTTCCTTTCTCGTCAGGCAAATATGCGTCTGTTTTCCAAGCGGAAATTTATGCAATCCTAGTGGCCATGAACTATGTTGTGAAGAACAGATGAGAGGGTCGTAGTATTTGCGTCTGTAGTGACAGTCAGGTTACTTACTTACTTAGATGGCGCTACAGTCCGGGGTGGACCTGGGCCTCAACCAACAAACCTCTCCAGCCAGCACGGTTACGAGCCAGCTGCCTCCAGTTGCGCACGCCAAGTTGGTTGAGGTCCCCCTCCACTTGTTTGCGCCACCTACCGCGAGGTCGTCCTCTACTGCGCCGTCCGTCCGGGTTGGATTCGAAGACTTTCTTAGCGGGAAGGTTGGGCTCCATCCGCTCTAAATGACCCAGCCATCTTAGTCGCTGTATGTGAACTCTTCTGGCTAAGTCGATGTCCTTGTACAGGCCGTATAGTTCGGCATTGTACCTTCTCCTCCACTCACCGTCTATGCAGACGGGACCAAAGATCGCTCGAAGAACTTTTCTCTCGAAATAACCAAGGACATCCTCATCCGGTTTTTTCAAAGCCCATGCCTCTGCGCCATACAGCAGGACTGGGATGATTAATGTCTTATAAAGAGTTACCTTAGTAGTTCGAGATAGGGCTTTGCTACTCAATTGCCGTTTTAGCCCATAGAAACAACGATTGGCAAGAGTAATTCTCCGTGTGATCTCTCCACTCATGTCATTTGCGGAGCTGACCATAGAACCTAGGTAGACAAAATCCTTTACTACCTTAAAATTGTATCTGTCTATTGTGGCGTTCTGCCCAAGACGCCGATGTTGGGTGTCCTTTTTTGTAGACAGCATATATTTTGTTTTGCTTTCATTGACCGCTAGACCCATCTTTGCTGCCTCCATCTTAATACTCGTAAATGCCCCATTGACAGCCCGCTGAGTTCTTCCGATTATGTCAATGTCATCGGCATAAGCGAGTAGTTGTACAGACTTGAAGAAGATTGTACCTCCGGGGTTGGCTTGTGAGTTTCGTACAATTCTCTCAAGTACTATGTTAAAGAGATCGCATGATAGCGCGTCGCCTTGTCTAAGACCTTTCCTGACATCGAACGGTTCGGTGATGTTCTTACCGACTTTGATGGAGCAGCGAGAGTTCTCCATCGTCATTCTGCACAAACGGACGAGCTTGGCAGGGATGCCAAGACTAGACGTGGCTCTGTATAACTCGTCTCTATACACGCTATTATAGGCAACTTTGAAACCGATGAAAAGGTGGTGCGTATCGATTTTATATTCATGGGTTTTTTCCAAGATCTGCCGTAGTGTGAATATTTGGTCAATGGTGGACTTTCCAGGCCTGAAACCGCACTGATAAGGACCTATCAGGTTGTTGACGATCGGTTTTAGGCCTTCACATAGTACGGCAGACAGGATCTTATATGCGATATTTAGGAGACTTATACCTCTGTAGTTGGCGCAGTTCAAAGGGTCTCCTTTCTTCAGGATCGGGCAAACGATGCTGAGTTTCCATTCATCGGGCATACTTTCGTCCGACCAGATTTTACAGATGAGCTGGTGCATGCTCCTTACCAACTCATCTCCTCCTGCCTTGAAGAGTTCAGCGGCAAGGCCGTCGGCTCCAGCAGCTTTGTTGGATTTGAGTTTAGATATCGCTATCCTCACTTCATTATGATTGGGTTGACGGGAATTTTGACTGCCATCGTCACTGTTGAATGGCTCATTCTGCCTGACAGCGGAATATTGGTCATCATCGCCGTTTAACAGTCTGCAGAAGTGTTCCTTCCATATCCTCAGCACCGACTGCGATTCTACTACTATGTTGCCATTTTCGCCCTGCAGGCTTCTGTTCTGGCTTTGAAACCCTGGCATGTTCTTTTTACCCTTTGGTAAAATTTTCAAACATTATTCCTGCAATAAAGTCTCTCAATCTCCTCGATCGAGCGCTTCTCATGCTCTTTTTTCTTCTTTCTGAGAAGTCGATGTTCCTCTTTTCTCCTGCGCACGTAGAGCTCGTAAGCAGCTCTAGTCCTTCTATGCAGCGCCGCTTTGTACGCCTCTTGTTTTGCTGCATGTGCTTGCCGGCATTCCTCATCAAACCAGGAGTTTCGTTGTGGTGGGCGAGAGAAACCCAGTACATCAGAGGCGGCATCTCTGATGGCTTTTTGGCAACGCTGCCACTGGTCTTCCGCATTTGCTGCTGGCGGCATAGGACTAAGATTGAGATTAGAAGAAACACGATCGGCAAAGGTTCTGGCGGTTTCTTGCGATTGTAGCTTTTCGACGTCAAATTTCCTCACAGCATTTCGTTGATTTCGCTCCGTTGTGGATATCCGCATCCGTACCTTGGCTACAACTAGGTAGTGATCCGAGTCCACGTTGGCTCCTCGGAAAGTCCGGACACCCAGAATACTGGAAGAGTGCCTTGCGTCGATCGCAATGTGATCGATTTGGTTGACGATTTTTCGATCAAAGGAGAGCCATGTTCCTTTGTGAATGTCGAGACGTGGGAACCGCGTACTAGCTACAACAAAGTTTCGCCCCGCCGCAAAGTCGATTAGCCTGAGTCCGTTGCCGGAAGTGTTGTCGTGCAGGCTGTGCTTTCCGACCACGCTACAAAAGACTTCCTCTCTTCCTAGCTTTGCATTAAAGTCGCCTAGGATAATTTTAACGTCGTGGCTAGGGCATTGCTCATACGTCTTGTCCAAGAGCTGGTAGAAGTCATCCTTTGTCGCGTCGTCCTTCTCCTCGTGAGGGGCGTGAACGCATATTAGGCTAATGTTGGCAAATTTAGCCTTGATACGGATAGTCATGAGGCGCTCGTTCACATGCCGGAAACTCAAGACTTCTTGCCTAAGTCTGTCTCCAATGACAAATCCGCACCCGAATAGACGCTGTCCTTTTTATCTGTAGCAATCGCCGTAGTGGATGTCGCAGTTTTTCATACTCCTTTTGCCCGGCCCATCCCATCGCACTTCTTGGATGGCAGTAATGTCTGCTTTGAGACACTCTAGGGCCTCCGCAAGTTGTTCGGCTGCACGTGGTTTGTAGAGGGACCTAACATTCCATGTGCAGACACGAAGATCGTTGTCCTTTTTACGTTTGCTTGGGTCGTCAACAGTAAGATCATTCGTATCCGAGGCTGTTGGTTGCTTCGTAACCAAAGGTTTTTTACGTGGTAGGGAAGTTAACCCGACGGCACAACCCCCAACCTGGAGGGCCAGATCCTTTTTTTTTGTACACCTAGGACAAGAGGCCGGATACACCGATGTCAGTAACCCACTTCGGGGATATGAGCGCTGCCGTTGGCCCATTAAGGGTTCATCCGCCAACATCTCTTTTTCAATACCCTGACGTAGTATTGAAAATCTTTACAGACCTCAGCTCCAAATATGTTGAAGTAGCTCCAGTAAGGTATCCGCTGGTCTGTAGACGTCACCGTTGATTCCATCGAGAGAATTCGTCCGCCGCACGTCCTCCTTCTGAGGACCTCTTGCTAGACTTCTGAGACGCATATTTCAGCCGATCAGGTCAACAAGAGATGCCTCGTCCGGTTAAACATATGCGCGCTGAAGTTCACCCAGATGTGCTTATGCAGGTCTGAGTGTTCAGCTGCACATATATCGTCAGACTCAGCATACGCTCATCGTTAGTTCACTATCAGATAGCTATCCAGCGGGCACCGCGTGGAGGTGATGATGCGATTTTGCCCACCACAGTCAGGTTAACCACTTCCAAAATAGTTCGTGAAACCAGAAACTCTTTGGATTCGGTCGCAAGGCTGAATTCTCTATCTCTTATCTGGGTCCAGGTCACACAGGGATCCTGGGGAACGAGATCTTCGTGAGATTACTAGACAAGGTTCAGAGGAGGCTTTCTCAGGTCCCGAATCCGCATTGGGTCTCCCTGCATTCTCCGTTAGGGCTTCCATTGACAATTAGGTTTCTCACGAACATAACAGTGTGCGGCATGACTCTCCAGGGTGTAGGTTGACTACACGAATGCTCCCAGACGTTTGTAAGAAATCAGCGACATTCTTGCTGTCTCTCAGCATAAAAGACTGCAGACAACCTATTGGCGTCATGACAGGCCACTTCGCTTTCGTCAAGTATCTAAACATGCTGGGCTTAAATTACACTACAATCTGCAACGCTTGTGGAGAGAGCGACGACACCGCGGAACATTATCACTTCCTGTGTATGGCCTTTGTTCGTATCAGGCAGCAAATCCTGGGTGCAGCTTTGGTGAGTACTGGTACTGTAAGCTCCTCATCACTGAATTGCTTGCTTGGCTTTCTTAGGAAGACAAGGACATTTGAATAAAATGGGTAAATAAGGGTTTGCTCTCTGGTAGTACAATGGGCCAGTTGCGCCTGAGTGTTCCAGTCGAGCGTTTCGTATCCCGACAAAAAAAAGGATATGGTAGTTGCTCGGCAAATACGTGAAATTCCACGTCTGTTGGAATAATATGAATAGTTTCTGGATTACTTTCTTATGAAAATAGATTTTGAGTTGTGGTGTGGTAAGGTGGAAAAGCTAGAACTTTGAAGTTTTGAGTTTTGAAAAATAGTTTCTATTAGTGAAACAGTTAAACTCATAACTTTCACTTGAAAATCTATCTTTGTTTTCTACCAGCTATCAAGTAGTTCATGCTTCTTATGAATTGCAGACAATTTAGTATATTTGAGATTTCTAGCTATGCCTTTGAAGAATTGGAAGTAGGCAAAATGTGTTGTTGTATTGTCACTTCCGACGTTTCCAACGATGTAAAATATCTATGAATTGTCCTAGACAAAAATCGTAACTTAACTTCCATATTACCATAAATATAAAATTGCCAAGGCGATCACTGTCATGTGGGCCTGTCGCCCACAAAACTTGGCGTCTGTTCCGAAAGGTCACATTCTGGTTATATACCACGGTGGTAAGACCCACCCTTACATACGCGTCCGTTGTCTGGTGGGCGAAAAACAAGGAGGTCACAACTATCAACAAATTTAATAATCATCAAAGATTAGCTTGCCTAAGAATCACAGGTACTATGCATACCTCTTTCACAATAGCCATAGAGGCTATAATCGGACTCACTCTGCTACATACAATATATTTATAAAAAAAGTGGCAATTAGTCTACGAAAGGGGTGTTAATAGTATACGTACATAAGTTCATGTAGATCTCATGAGTTTATTAACCGACTGCCCCGTTTCTGATCTTACGCCTAAGTCACTCTATTTCGGTGGAAGGTTTAAGATTGAGATCCCAAGCCATGATACATGGAATAATGGCGGACCGCTGCTTGATCCAAAAGAAATTGTGTGGTATACCGACGGATCAAAAATGGATTCAGGAGTTGGCGCCGGAGTGTATGAACCCAATTATGAAGCTTCGAAACCATTTGCAAAGAGTCTCAGCTGTTTCCAGGTCGGGCTTTAGGTTATTGAGACTTGCGCTAGTATAAACTTGCACTCAGACATCAAAGGTGCCACTATCCATATACGCACCAGCAGCCAAGCTGCGCTTAAAGCACTGATCTCCCACTTGATCAATTCAAAATCAGTTCTAAGCTGCTTCCACAGCTTACAAAACTTGGCACAATACAATAAAGTAAAATTGTGGTGGGTATCGGGACATACAGGCGTTCACGGCAACGAAACTGCAGATCTACTAGCCAGAAAAGGCTCCTCTGATTTTTCCACTGGACCTGAACCCTTTTGCGGAATATTTGATTCTGCCTTTATATACCCTAAGCAGTTGGGAATGCAACATGTGCCTTTCTCACTGGAATAACTTCTAAGGTCTCAGACAAGCTAAACGAGCTGTCCAACCTTTCCGAAAAAAGGCAGCTGATATCCTTAAATACAACAGAAATGACATAAAAAAGGCTTGTGAGCTTCCTTACCGGTCACTGTCAATTACTATAACATCTCAACAAAATGAGAATCTCGGAGGATATCATCTGCCACCTCTGCCTAGAAGAGGTCAAAACCGCAGAACACATACGCAGTATGCAGTCCTATGTAGAATTAGGAGAAGCTTTTTCCTTAGGGATATCATATCTCCAACAGATTTAAGGAATCCCTCCGCAGCTACAATTATTGCTGTCATAAGGAGAGTAGTAGTACTGCTGTCCTAGAAGCTGGCTCCTGGCACAATAGTTATGGGCCACAAACTTGCTAAACAAAATCGTCACTTCCACAGAACCACAAAGAGGTCATAGAGATGTTAGGTGGTCATAGAGATGTTAGCTTCACTGTATCACACTTAGCAGGAATTTTCGCCACTACCCTATAGTACCCAACTCATTTGTTTCCTTTTTCCTTTTATATCGAAACATGTGGTTGAAACAGGCGAACACCACAAGCGGATCAGTAGAAATGCGGTGAAGTGGGAGGGTTATGATCCCTTATTTTCGGATCATAACTTCGCTGATAAAAGGAAGAAGAAGAAGATCGAAACATGTGGTCGAACTGAATCATTTCTACTATTCAAAGCTATGTGTTCGCCCTGAAAACGTTGTGATATCGTATATATTAATACGTGAACATAAAACTTATCGTACGTTTTTCAAGTATTTATTATAAACGTACGGGGATGAAACTTATGTCATTCGAAAGGTACTGTGCCATAGATGTACAGAAAAAAAAATCATGTACGTATGTTACCGTTAAGTCAGGTTAAATAAATAGAATGTACTCAAATGATTTCCCCATACAAAACGCTTTAATTAATTGAAAGCATTTTGATCACATTCATGGCTGTATGAGCTTATATTTTTTGGCTTCCCTGCACGGGAAAATATTACAATAAGAAAGGTATGTCGAATTTCGACCACACGCGCTACTAGTCCAGATAAATGCGTCGTGATTTCCAGATAAGGATGGTTATATTCAGACATATCTTTCGCTTATGATGTGATGATTCGATCAAGAGTGGATTGGCCATAACCGTAGAGAGATGGAGTTTCGGAGCTTAATCAAGTGATGTTATCAGCATAGGGCTTAATTAAACGCCCATACCGAGGTAAGCAATAAATAAAAGACCAATGAAGGAGACTTTGGCAGCCAATCTTCGATTTCATGCAACTACTTCCTTTGCAAATACGTAATCTAAATAAGAAGATAAATTGGCGTCATGAATAATACTGTCACCAAGGCTGACAATGGTTTGTCACCCCGCATCGATTGATACGTTCAATTTGCCCCCACAAAACTATCGATTTACACACAATTCCATTACCAAAGCTGTTGCCTTTTGCTTCAATGATTTCCCACAATAACCTTAAGTAACCATTTATCGTCCTTTTTGGTTTCCTTTCACAGAAATGTGCTGATTCAGCTGTTTCGAATAAAAACATCTTCCACACTTTCGCAAGGACACTGGCGCCGGCATCCAAAGTAAACCAAATAACTTTGCATAAATCTAAGCAATTAGTAAAATTTTATTTTCATTCCACCTTGCTCCACTTCGTCGCACATTTTTATGATAAAGGTCTCCAAAAGTGTGATTAGCCTTTTGCATGCGTTCAGCTGGAATAAATTTGCAGTCATCATTGGAACGAAACCCGTCTGGGGGGTTGAAGTTGCACGCGCCATTCAAGTGAGTATCTATCGATCCACGTGTTCTGTAATGCCCCTATTAAATTTCAATTACAGGATCTGGCGGAGTTGGAAAATCTGACGATAACACATTTTAAGGAGATATCCGATTACATCCCAATGGATACGACGTTAATTAAAATGCAAAAGATTGTCGACGAGACATACCAGAGCACAAGAAGTACGTACATATCTTTGATAGAAGTTAATCAACCGACGACAAGTGAGAGATACATTTTTTCGTTTTTCTCATTCGCACAGTTTACGTGTTCATTGGGGAACATATTGCGATGGTGGATTTTGTAAGGTGCCTGCAGAATCGAAAGCTACTTGAAGGTGGGGACTACCTCATTATATCTGTGGACGATGAAATCTATGACTCAAAACGTCGATTGAACATCATGGAGAGAAGTATGAAATATTTCCTTTTTGAAAAGGATATAATGTGAGATGGGTTTTTGAATTATTCAAATTTTTGAGTTCAAGGTAAAAGTGTAAGGAAACTTTGGGTCTGGATAGTAAGTCCTGTCGAACTTTATCGTTAGGTTCATGGGAGAAATTGTAGACAAAGTGAATGGATAAACTTTTAGATTAATTTTTTTTTTTAAACTACTAGCTGTGAGAACAGTCATAAACTGATTTTGATTACTTTGTCAGCGAACTTATTGTACGTGCCCTGAAGTTATCAAGGCGATGGTCGTTGGAAGAAAGTGCACGTGTAGCAGTTATGAAATATTTGCTTTAGGCATAAAACAATGCGAGCTTTATTTTAATGATTTTAACTAGAGAAGTTATTGTGTACCTTACGATCCCTTCAAATTGGTAATTTTGGACTTGAACTTTCCCAGCACTGCTATTATCTACAATCTAAAAATCGATGCAATCCAACACAGCTTGTATCCTCGAAATGAAGGAATGAAAGGAAGTAATTAATTCAAATTGAAAGGATGAATCGTCTTTGGTGACAGATAATACCGGCTTCGTAGTACCAGCTTTCAAAAAAACCGTTTTTGTATTCGCTCCCCACGTAGATACTCATATTCTCAAAGAATACAATTTCTGCACCGGAAACTGGCCGATAATCGACCACCCTATCGGAAGATGCTATAACTTACGCAAATGGCGACAATTGTCAGTTTTGCTTTGATATTTGTGAAGTAAACAGATGCAGAATACACGCCGTTAAGACATGGAAGGCTTTACGCTTCAAGTTCGCGGAATGGTTAGGTTAGGTTAGGTATGTGGGAGGTTAGGGAAGAACGCTCTCTGCCACACTCAGGTCATCGTTGACCCATTGTGATACCCATGGGGGAAAAAGTAGTCCATTATCCAATGAAACTAAAAAATTTAAACTCAGTCACTTACTTCATTTCTGCATACACTCGCTCTGGAAAGCTGTCAAAAGAATTAAAAAAACCCAACAACGACGAATGGGCAAAAGGTGACAAAGAAAAAGCGGATCTATTTGCCGAGCACTTAGAAGAGACTTTTAAGCCATTTGTGGAGAAACATTGGTAGACGATTTTACCGGTACGACTACGACATCTGACAACCTTAGAATAAAAAGTGTGTCATTTATAGAACTTTGCCAGGCAATAAAAAGCCTGAAAAATAATAAAGCTCCTGGCTATGATTTAATAACCGGACAAATCCTCAAGGAATTACCAAAAAAGGCACTATTAAAATTGCTTTATTTAACAAATGCTTCTATTAGATTATTATACGTTCCAAATCAATGGAAAGTCGCAGAAGTCATAATGGTTCCGAAACCGGGGAAATCTCCAAATGACAAAAAATCGTACAGACCGATATCGCTACTACCAATAATATCGAAGGTATTTGAAAAACTCCTACTGAAACGGATTCTTCCGGTCATTGAAGAGAGACGCCTAATACCTGCCCACCAATTCGGGTTCAGAATCAAGCATTCCACAATTGACCAGGTTTATAGAATAACCGACAAAATTGAAAAAGCCCTTGAGGAGAAAAAGATTTGTTCTAGCGCTTTTCTTGACGTATCTCAAGCCTTCGAAAGGGTTTGGCACGATAGATTGAATTATAAGCTAAGGTGAATCCTTCCGGAGCAACTTCATAAGATCTTAGAATCATACCTTAAAAACTGACTTTTTCGTGTCAAGCACGGAACTGAATTTTATGATTTTAAAGAAATCGCCGCCGGAGTTCTGCAAGGAAGTGTCCTTGGGCCTATCTTATTCTTGCTGTACACTCGGGACATACCACAAACTGAAAGCACTATTGTAGCTACGTTCGCGGACGATACGGCTATTCTGGCAACGGAAAGTTCAATCGAGTCATATCAACCATAAAACTCCAACGAGCCTTGGATAAAATCTGTGAGTGGACAAAAACTTGGCGCATTGTTCTTAACGAGACCAAATCGACGCATGTTAACTTCACTTACAAGAAAATAATCAACCTTCCCGTTTTCATTAACTCGATACAAATACCGCATGCAAACGAAGCTAAATATCTGGGAATGACACTAGACGCGAAACTTAAATGGAAACCTCACGTTAAAAAGAATCGATGACGAAGTCGAAAATCGACTTAGAGAAATGTATTGGCTAATTGGAAGATATTCCAAACTAAGCGTATATAACAAACTGCTTCTGTATTAGCAAGTGATTAAACCCGTGTGGACGTACGTTATACAACTCTGGGGATGTACCAAACCAAGCAATAGGAATCTCATACAATCATTCCAAAATAAAATTATAAGAATAATCGTGAACACTCCCTGGTATATCAGAAACAATGATATCCACAGAGACTTAGGGATAGCTACCGTGGAGGACGAAATAAAAAACTTCGCTCGCAAGCTTCGTATTCGTCTTCATGGCCATTGCAACTGTGCCATACACCAAACTTTGGATGTGACAAATCTTACGCGCCGACTTCAAAGAACGAAACCGTTCGAATTAGCGCAATAAGACGAAAAGCCGCATGTTATGACGGTTTCAGCAGATGCTTTTATTGAAAATCTACCTGCCTCACGCGAATATTCTCTTCTGAAACTTAAACTACTTGATAAGGTCTAACTTAGTCGTAGTAAACAAAACGAAGGGAAGGGTGTTTTTAGTCAGTAGAAATCTGACACTACTATGAGTACACGGTCTCATAGTGTCTCATGAAGATTTTCACCTACCCACGAAAAAAAAAATTAATTTCTGCATACACACTACCCTGATGATTATTTCGCGGAATACTCGTAATTATTTTTTTAACGGAATAATTCGTCAGTGATTTTGGCGCAACGTCAATTTCGACGACGAGGCCCATTTCCATCTGAACGAATACGTAAACAAAAGAAATGTGCACTTCTGGAGCACTGAAAATCCACGTATCATTTACAAAGAGCCATTACACCCACTCAAGGTCCCTGTATGGTGCGCCAATTACTCCGGATGTGTCATCGGACCTCATTTTTTCAAGGACACACAGATACTGTGACTGGTGAGCGATACAGAACCATGATCAACGAGTGTTTATTTCCACAAATTGATGAATTGGAACTGGAGGACATGTGTTTTCAACAGAACAGTGCAACCACACACACAGCTCGTGTGCCAATGGACATTTTGAAGGATGAGTTTCCGGGTCGCCTAATGCCTTGTTTTAGCGATTTCCACTAACCAGCAAGATCGGCCGATTTGACCGCTCCAGACTTATTTCTTTTGAGTTTTTTTTTAAGTCACGAGTATATAAGAACAAGCCACAGACTCTGGAAGCTCTCAAAGAGAATATTCGACAAGAGTGCGAGAACTTATCGCCCGAAGTTCTCGCCAAAAACGATTGAAAATGCGGCAAAAAGAGCCCAACTGGTCATCAATAATGGCTGCGCCCACTTGACCGATATCATCTTTAAAAAGTAATGAAAAAAACTTAAGGGTCCAAATAAACATTTAAAAAAAAATTATGAAAGTATATCGTTTTATTTTGAAGATCATATCGTAACAACATCAGATGAGTGTTTTGGGCCATATATATATACATATGTAGTATAAATACGGAACATAAGTAGATTATTCATGGCAAGTGCTGGTACTCATATGATTTATTTGCGAAACTTCAAGTAAAGCCGGTGCTTTGACCTGAGTGAAAGAAAACGTGTGGATCAAAAGAAAGGGAAAGTCGAATGAACTGAACTTCTTGGTATCAAACCATTTATCCAGAAATGGACCACTACTGAACACCATAAGCAATGGTCAACTGTTGACGGATGTACAAAAACCAAAACAGTACTAAGAATGTCAGATGGGTCCATCAAACGAAATGTTCTAATCAAAGAGCGGGTAGCACTCAAATGGTTAGTTGCATAAGTCACAAGAGATGGTAGCTTCAGATTAAGAAAAAAAATGTATTTTCTGAGGCGAAACCTTCAGACTCTGGGAGAAGACGTGAAAACAGCGGCACATGCCAATGTCCGATTTTATCTAGGAGAAGGTGTACGTTGGATTAGCTGGACTACCTCTCAGCAAATAGTGTCATTAATACGGGAAATCGAAGTCAGGGAGGAACTCGGGTTAAGACTACTATGGTAGAAAGGCAAAAAGGAGACCGCTCAAGGTAATCTGTTTCGATATCTCTTGAAAATATATATATATATATACGTATAAAGCCTATGCAGAGTTAAATAGACAGCCAACCTACATATAAACATAAATTATAACCCTAACGTTTTATAAAGATTTCGTGATAGAAGACTCCAATGTCTAGATAGACAATGGCATGAGGCCAGGGTTTACCCCTGTAACTAGATCCAAATAGAAGAAAATCATTTCCTCTTTTTTGAAGATACCTAATTTTTGTTCGGGGGAAAAATTCCGAGCGAAAATTTATTCACGATAACCTTGATTGTTTTTTGTATCTCTGTAAGCCGCAAGGAGATGGTAACAGAATGTGACCTGGTTTGGTAGATAGATAGATAATTAATTGTTGTGAGGTACAAGAGCACTGCGACCTTTAGTAGATCTATTGTGCCCCTCAAATTAAAGCTCTAGTCGATGATATGCTCGGTTTAGAGCACTTCCTCCAGTCCAGCTGCTGCTATAAACCAGAGTATCTTGAGTGGATCTAGCGAAGGTAGATCCAATTGTGATAGGAGGTATGCACTTAAGTGATTTCTTCTTTTGCGGATGAGTGCTTCGTATTCCATAAAAAGGTGCGCTGGTGTTTCTTTGAAGTCTTGCAAAATCTGCAATGTCCGCCTCTCTCTATTCCCAGTTTCCTGAGCTGCTCCTTGAGTCTGCAGTGACCCGTTAACATACCCGCCAAGATGCGAAGTCGATTGTTACTAACTTTTAGGCAGGCTTTGCTTTTGCCTGTCTTAGTTGGGGGATATCGTCCGACATCGCGATGTAGGAAAGGCAGTCCTATAAACGCCTGGATCAGACAAATGCGACGACATCGGCATTTCATTGGCCTTAGTAACCGAGTGATCCAAAATCGGCGGGCCTGCCGATATTTTCTGAGGTCAAATAGGCAAACCCCACAGGCGGATCAGTAGAAATGCGGTGAAGTAGGAGGGTTGTGATCCCTTATTTTCGGATTATAACCTCGCTTATAAAAGGAAGAAGAAGAAGCTGGGGGATATCGTCCCAATGCTTGGTCCATTTGTTCTCTTCCTCATTCTTTAAGACTTATCTTATTTTATGGCGTCCTATCCCACAAAAGAGTTCTAATCCAAGGAACGGCGTGTCTGATGCGTTTCTTGCTAGTTCATCAGCTGCTTCGTTTCCCTCTACTCCTACGTGACCTGGTACCCCGTAGAGGGTTACTTTATTTGCCTTTACCAGTTTGTTGATCCTGGTGAGGCATACCAGATTGGATCTGATCTCGTGTGAGGCCAGTGCTTTGATAGCGGCTTGGTTGTCTGACAGTATTGCGATGTCCTACCCACGATAATTCCTGTCTAGGTTGAATTGCGCGCATCTTTCGATCACTTGGAATATACTGGGGAATATTCCCAGTGATTCTGAATATCTGGTCCTAGGCCCATACACCCCCGCCTCAGTGTCTGTAGATGCTTTCGATCCGTCCGTATATCATTTAATTGTATGCTGGTTTGGTATTTTGTAGCCGCCTTTGTACTGCTGTCGATCTACGTAGGGCGTTTTTAAGTTCGCGGAATGAGTAGATTAGCGAGGGTAGTTTACTGAGACGGAACGAGTTTAGTGACTCATTATTAGTATAAACAGCAAGTTTTATTTAATCGAGCTATTACATTTTGAACTATCGTCGACTAAGCAACTCAATCGGGAAGAAAGAGTACAATATGGAGAGAATCGGGTACCGCGCTGCTATAAAGTTCCTAACCAAACAAGGAAAGTCGGCTCAAATTATATTGGAAGAGAAGGCATTCGTTTAGGCAGACTCTTGTCCGGGTAAAATCATGATTTACAAGTGGCACAGTCTTTCTAAATATGGAAGAGACTCACATGAAGACGACCCACGGCCAGGATGGCCAATCGAAGTGGCCACTCCGGAAATTATTCAAAAAGTCGAAAAAATAATATTGGAAGATTACGAGATAAGATATTTCCGAAAAGAAAAAAAAAATTGCATTTCTATTTTCACTTCTTACCCTTTCCGCGAACTTAAAAACGCCCCCCTTATGTTAGTAAAAAGCTTTGAAAATCCTCATTAGGTTGTGGACCATATTTTTTAAGGAATAGAAATAATCAAAAACCAATTTGCAGCTGCCGCAGATAATAAAAGTACATTGGAGTTGCGTGAAGAATATATTTGAAATAGAAAGCATGGTCAGAATACCAACATACCAATGAATGTTTTTTTTTATGTATCTGTAGACTGAAAAGTTAATCCCAGAACAATGAATGATAAGTGTTCCAAGAAGCAAAGCAGATCGTATCCTAAGCGAACCGATATTAGCTTGCGAATCTGCCTACACCTTAAGTACACAAATTGGCTATCAGCTCGGCAATAAGACTGAGAGGCTCCAAGTAGTGAAAGGAGCAACACACGGGCCAGCCAAAATACTTTCGATGCACGGTCCTCTCCCTAATTCCACTCACCACCTGCCCACTGAATATGACTTCAACAGGGGCTACATGTACTCAATACCGGACAGAACTGAGTGGATGCAACGCGATGTCCTATACAACAAATCACTGGCAATTTTCCCGGAGGGGTCCAAAACCAAGGACGAAGTCGGTGGCGGAATCTTCTCAGAAGACCTGGACATACATCTCTTTTTTAACCTTCCAAAACATTGCAGGGTTTTTCAAGCCGAAGTAACCGCGGTGGTGAACCGCTAGTCGCTAGCGACTAATAAGCTACCAACATCGGGTATTGTTATTTACGCCAACAGTCAGGTAGCCATCAAATCTCTCGCATCCAACACTACGAGATCTAAGACAGTGAAAGACTATCGCGTATCTCTTAACGAGATAGCTGGTCAGTACGACATCACTCTTTCCTGGGTACCATGTCGCTGTAACATACCGGGGATTTGTGCAGCTGACGAACTGGCTTGACAAGGCTCGTCTTGTACACACATCATAAGCATTACCGACATCAAAGCAAGGCAGCATCTAGGCCAATGTAACACCGGCATACAAGTTTAGTCAACACTTAACAAATATAAGACCCCTGAAAAACAAGTGAGGAACCCTCTCTAAAATAACTAACGTTCTCACCTGACCCTGCGTCATAGGAAGATATGTCGAAAGACTAGGCATCCCCTTTAACAACTTCTGCAGAAGCTGTAGGGATGAAGAAGAAGAAGAGATCGTTAGTCACCTAATATGCGCTTGTCCTGCGCTTGCCAACATTAGGAAGGCCGCCCTTGGTGAATACTCTTTCAATGATCTAAACGATCTCCGCAACGCCTGCACTCTAAAATTAAGGTCTTCATACAACGAAGCAAATGGTTCCTGGGGTACGAGAGTGACCCACTCACCTTACACATCGGCAGAACAATGGACCTATTTCTGGTCTAAGTACATCCTCATCGAAGGCCGATCCTAACCAACCAACCAACGAACACAAAATGACTAGGTTAGGTAAGGTTGAAGTGGCTGCCGCACGCACTTAGACCAATAATAGGTCCATTATGATACCACGTGGATCATGGGAGAAAGTTCCTCCTACCTACTCTTTAAACCATTTTGATCTTCTTATGAAGCGTAAGAGGCTCTTAATGTCGATGTTTCATCAGGTCGCCTATATCGTTGCAATAGGAGGCTCCTAGGTTAAGCTTCCTTCTACGGGACAGAGCTGCGCAGAAACAAAGAAGGTGAGGAATAGTTTTTCCCTCATCTTCATCCATGCACCTTCTACAAAAGCGGTTCGCAAAAAGGCCCACCTTTGTAGCATTTTTGTCTATTAGACAGTGCCAAGTAATGACACCTTTTGTAGCGCCGATATACAATCTATTGAGAGAAATCAAATTCCAGCTTTGGCCAAATTTCATTTGTCGCTAGACATGTAGGTTCACTTGTCCACCTAAGATTTCTACTCTCGATAGCATCCAACTTAAACTTGAGTTTGCAAGTAGCGATTGCTATACCTAAGGAGCCTTTGTCCGACATGAAGAGTATATTTGTTACTATTCTGGCGAGTTTATCGGCCATACAATTCCCTGTAATCTCCCTATGCCCCGGCACTCAACATAGGTGAATTTTTAACTGCTCAGCCATCTTCTCGAGAGACAATCGGCAGTCTAGAGGTACTAAGGAATTTATAGAGGTCGATTCCAGGGATTTGATTGCTGCTTGGCTGTCTGAAATGATGCGTATATCTCTAACAGATATCATGTTTTTTTAAGTCAAGATAAGACTTCTTTAATCGACATTATTTCTGCCTCGAACACGCTACAAGGAATTGGTAGATGGAAGGAGAGCTTGAGACTAAGCCTGTCAGAGAAAACACCTCCACCAACTGCGTCCTTCGTTTTTGAGCCGTGTAGAAGTGGATCAATTCACTAATAAGAAATAAATTGTTAAGAGTGAAGCTTAAGACATCTCTACCTAGATCAGAGTTTGCTAAAATAAGCAAAAATCGAAAAGAAAACTGGGATGTCTTGAAGACAACCAAAATCTGCCTAGATGAAGATCAATATTTTTCGATACGCCGTTCGTTTCAAGTATATAGATTTACTGGCTAATGGCTACACTGCTTGCATCACTGATTTTTTAGTCTAAACATAACCCTGTACAGCTACAACTTCCGCATCCTGTGATACTGAGACTAGGCAAACCACACCCTGACTCAACACATCGACTATCGATGAAATGAAACATGACCTCATCCTTAGCAATCTCTTCAATTGACACTATAGTCATGCAAGTAGCCTTCCTGGAACCTTCTCTCCTTTCTAAAATTAATCATTCCTATCATGCTCACACTGGATTAGCTTTTAATGAAATTCCTTTATTTTTTTCATTCAAACGTTCATTCATTTTCTGTGACCCATTAGAAAGTAACAAATCCCAGAGTTTCATTTTCGACAAACACTCAATTTCAAAACCTTAACCTCACTGTCCACTATGAAATAATATACACCCTCTTCGACCGAAACCATTTGCTTATAACGTCCTTCCTTCCTTAGATTACCTGGATCCCTACATCAAGCGCGATAAAAATAAATCCCTTGACAAAAACTCCTTCCGGTCCGTCATCAAAATTAGCATGTCATACCCCCAAAACCCGAACTTGAGGTAAATAATATTTTCTCTTCTACGTTTTACATTTTCTCTCAAATGAATTCCTTTTCAGAGAAATTTGCAGCAAAATCAAGGAGTACGCTCGAAAGTACCCCTTCCTTGTACCATATCACGAACGAGTTTTCGACAATATTTCGGTATGCATGTCCAACTAGCCCAGTTCCTTAATGAAGTTAAAATATTTTTCCACCCTAGGTCCCAATTTATGGTGTCCATCTATACGACACAGTAATGATTTATGCTCGAGCTATCACAGAAATTCTTCGATTCGGTGGCGATATTCGTGACGGTCGCTTGGTAATGAGTCGAGTCTTCAACAGGTCCTACCATTCCATTCAAGGTTTCGATGTAATTTTGAAAAAACAAAGTTTCCTCATTGCAAACATTCTCCAATAGGTTGTCTCACTTATAGGTGCACATTGATTCGAATGGTGATGCGGAGGGTAACTACACCGTGATCACGCTACAAGATGACACAGGACATGGTTCTCTGGCGAAAATGTCCATGCAACCAGTGGGTTACTTTGTGTTCAACAAACAGTCTACTCTTCCGGTGAGTTGACGTCCTTACACCCACTCTCTCTTTGAGTTAAAAAGAAAAAAAAACAGTGATTTTGCCCTCAGGAATTTCGTTACATCAAACCGGACCGTCCGATACTTTGGCTGAAAGGTCGCCCACCACTTGCGGAGCCCATCTGTGGATTCTTTGGCGAGTTGTGTAAGGCGAGGAAAATCGATTGGAAGTTTATTGCGCCGGGAATTTTCATCGGGTTCTTTGTCATCGTCGCCTGCATATTTCTCATTAAGTAGTCAATATGTCACAGGGACTGTTTAACTCCGCCTTCAACTAAAGGTCTTGTTTGTTTCTCATCTTCTGTAGGCACTATCGGTACGAACAGACATTGGCCGGACTCCTATGGAAGGTTGATATGAAGGACGTGACGCTCATAAACATCCCTAGTCCGGATTTCAATATGAAAAGTAATAGAAACATCGTGAGTGGAAGAATTGTCCTGCTTGAGGTGGCCAAATGGTGATTTGTGTTATTTTTTTCTTTTCATTTGTTTACACAGTTCCAAACGTGTCGTCAGAGTATACTGAACGGGGGAATGGATACAACCAAGAAGGCGTATACCAGTATCGGTAAGTTAGGCCATTTTTAATTAATGTCTGAGAACATTTTGCGAGGGAAAGCTATCATCAGCCGGAAGAGTACATAAGTCAATATAGTTGCATACATAGTACCATTATAGAGAATGAATAAAAAGGACTGCACATTTTGGCCGCGGGGGCTTACAGTTCTCCAGAGTAAATGAAAGAAGATTTGAGCACTTGCTATGCAAACGTGATATATATTGCAGTGCTAGGGTTGGATTTTTGTTGTATTCCAAAGCAATATGGGAACAGAATTCTTCACAAAATAATACGAATGGTACGCAAAATAGTGTGGCAGCTTCAGGTCAGACAATCGACAAATATTATACAGAGTTCTTCAAAGGTTAAAATATCACAGAAGTTGCTAACACCAATGTCGTCAGAATTCTAGTCGCGTTAATGAGTATGAGTTCAACAATAATCAGTTACAACTGTCGCCAAACAAAAAAAAGAATTAAATATTTAGCGTAACAGCTCTTTAAGGGCCAGAGCCTAGCTTCTCGCAACCACTCATGTTGTGTGCGTTATATTTTTCACAGGAATGGAATGGACCTAGAGTTAAGTGCCGTATCTGAAGGGCAATTTGGTTTGAGAAGCTTTTTCCTGACAACAATACTCTTGGATGTTTGTCAGAGATGCGAGAGATGGCGCAATGAAAAAAAATGGGACGCCGGACAAAATGTGAAAAAAAAAATGCCCACAACGAAAGAGACCGCAATGTCTAAATGTGTATTTAGCCTAGCAAGCAAAGCGTTATGCGATAGTTGATCTTTCCCTTACACAGGGCGAGCGAATGATAATTACTAGGCGGGCTCCCGATCTATGTAGAGTATTTGCCTAAGACACAGTTGCATTCAATGGTTGTCCACAGTACATCCACATCCTGGTATAGTTCATAGAGTTCGCAGATAAATCACATGACATCGCGTTTCCTTGCCGAAATCCAGTACAGCTTCAACTGTTTCTAAATTGCTTTGGGATTTGGCAGCACTACGCGACATATGTAGCTGAATTAGCTTGGACGCGATCCCCAGCTCAAGTATCGATTTATAGAGCTTAAGATGACGAATGCTAACATATGTGACCTATTCGTCGATTTTACAGTTGCCTATGATAGCGTGTATAGAGCCACGCCTAGTCTCGGCATCCCTTCCAAGCTCGTACGTCTATGGAGGATGACGTGGAGAACTATCGCTGCTCTATCAAAGTCGGGAAGAATACCACCGAACTTACTATAAATCCTTAAAGGATTATTGTCCAAGGAACTTTATTCTTAGATAGTAGAGGCCTGGGCAGTGGCAAAAAAAGTGCGTAGTATCCTCCTGAACCTCCTCGTAACTGCAGGCCCTACAAAGGTCTTCGTTCGTCACACGTAAATTTTTCAAGTGGTATCGCATAGTGTTATGCCATGTTATGACTCCTGTGAGAGTAGAGAGGGATTTTCTAGCCCTCTGCATAAGTCTATTGGTTCCTGTTCTGTCGAATGTTGGCTGCAGCTTCCTCGTGATGATATCAATGTCTCGAAAGGTCCACCTGTTTTTTGCCTCTCTTAAAGCTTTGTTCCCTGATTCGAGTTTGAGTGTGCAAGGCGAAATGCACACTGAAGGGTCGGATTGGTCTGCATTTAGTGCTAAGCCTCCTCTAGCCAGTTCGTCGGCTTTCTCATTCCCTGGTGTGCCTTCATGTCCAGGGACCCAGCACAGCTTAACCTCGTGGTGTGTTACAAGAACATTGAGCTCTTCTCTACAATACTCCACAAGCTTCGATTTTATTTCTGTAGCAGATATTGCTTTTATCGCTGACTGGCTGTCAATGAAAAACGTGATATCCTCCCGTGATATTGCCCCCATCGCAGTCTCACGGGCTGTTGTTATCACTGCTAATACCTCTGCCTGGAAAACGCTGCTGTAGTTTGGAAGCCGAGCTGACAAGGGGATATCAAACGGTTCAGAGAAGATGCCTGCGCCTACATCTATTTGCATTTTCGATCCATCGATGTACACTGCTATGGATTGCTCGTTAGTTTTACTGTTTCCAATCTTTCCAGCTCGGATAGGTGCTTAGAATGTAATGCATTCCTTAGTATCGGGTTGCGTCTGGGGTTGGAGGTTTTACTTGGAAGACACTTGAATATGGATATGTAACTCGCGCGCAAATTATAAAAAAAAAAAAAAATTAAATATTTGAAAACATTTTGCAAATGTTTTTATACTATACGTTAGACGATAATACTTACAAAATATTACAATATTACTATGAAGCTTACATGCGTCCCGCCCTATTTATATGAAAAGGAAAACGTTTGGATTTTGTCTGTACTACCAAAAGAGGGCTCACAAAGGCATTGGTCACTGGACATATACATTTTCCTTTAACTGCCGGTTATCGCCTTTCAGTTTAGTTTGCCATTCGTACAGAATTGGTCATAATATACTTACTCTGACGTCTGACCGCAAGCACTAATACAATTTTAATTTATCGCAAAGTATTACTTCAAAAAGATTTAATACAAAAAATTGTACTGCCCAGAAATGTTAATTAGCTCCATTCAAACTCAGGTTTGCTACAAGTTAAAATATGTAGCACCCTAGGTATTTATATAATATTTGCGTGGTTCGTATATGAATTATAAGGGAGCCGCCGACCTCAAAGAGATTTCTCATTTAGCCTGAAACTCTGCATAAAATTCGTCCTTGTGCCAGCACGTATCCATAAGCGTAGATGTCTGTTTTCCAAAAGTCGGGCTGTCGTTTTGTTCTCCATTCAGTTTTTTGTCGTGGTACCCGTATAGATGTGGACTTTATTCCAGCGGGTTGAATTTGCGATTACCACATATCTTTCATGGTACTGTTGTTTGCATAACTTCAGAAAATCAATACGATAAATTAATAATGAGTACAATAGCCGCGTTTTGTTTTCCCCGTGAACTGAACTAGTTCATCTCAAAATAAAAAAACGCTCCTGGTTCACCTAGAAATTTTATTTTCCCAATTTGGTAGCAGCAGCTATCGCACTTACGTTTAATATGGAAAGTGAGGATACAACAAATAACTATGATTTACTTCCGGCATTCGGCAGAGCTGCCATCTTTGCATACCATCTAGTGCTGAGATATGGGATAGAAATTCTGGTTCACGAAAATTGAACCAGCTCAAGTGCTGGTTAAATTGTTGTTTTTGCATCCTGTGTAAAAATATGAACTGAACCAGTTCACGGGGAAAACAAAACGCGGCTAATACCATATATCCTTGTTAGTATAATATTTCAACATTCCTTGTACTCGAACGTATCATCATATTATGTCTCACTCCGTCCAAAGTGTAGTTGGAAGAAATTCCAAACTTGAAAAATTCAGGAGCACCATCCACATTCTTAGCACAATCCTCATGCATATCAATGCATGCATACGTATACCAAACTTTTGTTGATTAAACCGATTTAAATGCTAGGAATTCGATTGCACACAAACACCAATGGGCCAAAAGCACACAATTTAGGGTTGGGTATTGTTCAGTAGATTGTGGCCATCACTTTCCTTTATAACATAAAGTCAGTGGATGCAAGTTTGAAGCAAATGTGTGAGGTAAATAGACAAAGGAGGGATGCTCATAATTGGTAATCTGGAAATGGGCGAGGTATGTGTATACAGGGTGGGCCAACTACAAGTTTCTTTTTAAAAATGCAACAAAATGAACAAAAAGACTTTATTTCCATGCATTATGGCTTTATTAGTAAGAGCAAACATTCCCATTAATTATAAAGCACAACGTCGTTCAAGTGGCTGCCTCGGCTGGCCTCGCAGTAGCGCATTCTATCACTCCAATTTTCCAAGACCTTGTTGATGGTTTCGGGCTGTAGCTCACGGATTGCTTGGACGATATTGGCCTTAAGTACTTGAATCGTTTTCGGATTGTTGGAATAACATCGGCCCTTCACGGTTCCCCACAAAAAAAAGCCCAAAGGGGTCAAATCGCAGCTCAGAGGCGGCCAATTGACATCGCCAAGACGGCTGATAACACGATTTGGGAATTTGATGCGCAAAAGACCGATTGTGGCATGGGCTGTGTGGCATGGCGCGCCATCCTGCATGAACCAGAGGTCGTCCAAATCCATGTCTTCAATTTCAGTAAAAAAAGAGTTGTTAACATGGTTCTGTAACGCCCACCGTTGACCGAAACGTTGTTCCCAGCCTCATTTTCGAAGAAAAATGGTCCAATGATGCCACCACTCCACAATCCGCACCAAACTGTCACTCTCTGTGGATGTATTGGCTTCTCGTCAATAACGTGCGGGTTTTTCGAGCCCCAGATGCGGAAAATTTGTTTGTTGACGTAACCGCCGAAATGAAAATGTGCCTCGTCAGAGAAGATGATTGTTCGCCCAAAATCGTTGTCCAATTCAAGCTGCTCTAAGGCCCAAACTGCGAAGCGATAACGGAGCGGATGGTCGTGCACTTTCAATTGCTGAATCAATTGGACCTTGTAAGCGAATAATCCCAGATCTTTGTGCAGAATTCTCCTCAGGCTAGTGCGAGAAATGTTGAGCTGTTGAGATCGATGACGAGTTGATGTTCGTGATTTGAGTCTCACAGTCTCGGCTACAGAAGCCACATTCTCGTCTGTGCGCACCGTACGACGACGGGGACCATGAGTGCTGTCCACTAGCATATCAGTCTCACGATCTTTTTGCACAAACTTGTGTACAGCAGGCGCGGTGGGTGCTTTATTTCGGCCAAAATTTCATTTCAAAAAACGCACTGTTTGGGCTACACAGCACTCATTTTGGAAATAAGTTTTCAATATTTCCCAATATTTTTCAAGCGTAAAGCGACTCATTTCATTCCGCGGAGGTATGATACTGACTTCTTGTCAAGATTTTGAGCGGGAAACAGCTGTCAGTGTCAAAATAACCTATAATTTAAAAAGAAATCACTAGATGGCCCACCCGCTATGTACCAAAACAATACAAGGTGGGTCAAAAGTAATGTTATAATGTGAATTGGCTGCCATTTTGTTAGAAATGAAAAAAATTGGAGTCTGTTTCCATAAAAAGTTTATTTGAAGGTGTGGAATTGATGGCATTAAGTCGAAAAGATGATATCGGTCAAATGGCCACCTCTTGAGGAGATGCACATTTGTGCTTGTTTTATGACCTTTTAAATTGTTGCTCGCAAAACATCTGGCTCCAAATTGGTGATTTCTTCTTCAATGTTGGCTTTCAAGACTTGCAACGCTTGTGGTTTGTTGTGATAAACGCGAGATTTAAAAAAAAAACCCCAAAGCAAGAAGTCTGGCGCCGTCAGATCTGGAGATCTGGACGGCCAGTTCAAATTGCCAAACTGGGAGATCACACGGGCCGAAAATTGGCTATTCAAAATCTCCATCGTTACCCGAGCTGTGTGAGCGGTTGCTCTGTCCTGCTGGAATCAACAATTCTTGAGACCCAATTCACCAACTTGCGGCAATAAAAAAACTCCTTTAACATCTGCCTGTAGCGCACGGTGGTGCGTCCCCAAAAAAATAAGGGCCAATAATTTTTTCACTGCAAATGCCGCACCAAACAGTCACTCTGAGGTGATGCAATGGCTTTTTGTGCATTTCATGTGGATTCTCCGTGCCCCAGAAATGAAAATTTTGTTTATTCACACAACCACTTAAGTGAAAATGGGCTTCGTTGCTCATTATGATTTTGGATACAAAAACATCCTCTTCTTGCACCAGGTTTAACAGAGCATGGGAGTAAGATAACCTCACTTGACGGTCAGCAGGCAGCAATTGGTGAACGGTTTGCACTTTATAAGGGAACATCTTCAGGTCTTTCACCAAAATTTGAGGCAATGAACGTCTGCTGGCGCCAAATTGTGTGCATAGTTGTCTCGTCAATGTGTGTGGACTCTCTCAGACGTCCTCGGCTAGAGTAGTGATATTCTCGAGCAAATGAGCAATACGGGGCCAGCCACTTCTTCCGACATCTCTAGTGGACCCAGTTTGGGTGAAACGCTCAGCCAAACGCTTGATTTTCGCGCACGTGGTGCAGGACGATAAAATTCACACTGCGTTAAAAAAAACAAACCGATTTTAAGGTATGCGACATGCTGTCTGGTTCATAACGTGCACAAGAGGAACTCCAGAAATTTTGTCGGTACTATAAAGGCTTTACATAAAGGCAGTAAGTTTTTTTTTTCGGAGGGAAGGTGAAAAATCTTCCATAGACACTATGAGAATAGCAAGCGCGCGCACATAGTAGGGTCAGATTCTTACTGACTAAAAAAACACCACCCTTCGATATAAATTTGTTAGATATCGCAACTAAGTATAAACTTATCAAGCAATTTTCTATCATGAAATAAAAACGTTTGGCAGGTTACTTTCCACTGAAGGATCCTGCATATTCCACAATCTAAACGCGGTTAATCATTATCTCGCCAAGTCGGCGCAATAAATTGCTCTCATCCAAAATTTGTAGGACTGTATTGTTGACATGTCCGATTATTCGGTTTCTATGCTTTCTCGCGAAGTTTCTAGTTTCAGCATCGGTTGTCGGAATTCCGAGATCCCTGTGGATATCGTCGTTTCTACTATACCACGGTGCTTGGACAATTTCTCTTAGCACTTTAATTTGAAAAGCTTGTAAAATATTTGCATTTGTTTTCTTGATACAACCCCAAAGTTATATACCGTAGGTCCACACCGGCTTTAGCACTTGCTTGTATAAAAGCAGTTTGTTCTCAGTACTGAGCTGGAGATGTTTTCCGAGTAACCAGTACATTTCGCTATATTTGTTTTCGAGTTCTTTACGTTTCATTTTCACGTGCGAATTCCATTTCAGTCTTGCGTCGAGTGTCATTCCCAGGTATTTGGCCTCGTTTGCAAAAGGTATTCGGGCCGAGTTTAGGAAAATGGGCAAGTCATTAGTTTTCTTATAAGTGAAATTCACGTGAACAGATTTAGATTCGTTGAGGGCGATCCGCAAGTCCCTCGTCCATTCATTTACATTATTCGATGCGTTCTGCAGTTTTGCAGTCGTTTCTTCGATTGTTTTACCTACTGCTAGGATAGCGGTGTCATCGGCAAACGTAGCAAGGATAGTGCCATCGTCGTTCGGTATATCACGAGTATATAGCAAATAGAGAAGCGGCCCAAGAACGCTTCCTTGCGGTACGCCGGCCGAAATTTCTTTGAGCTCGGAGTATTCGACTCCATGTCTAACACGAAAGATTCTATTCCCGAGATATGATTCTATAATGTCGTATAAGCATACAGGGAGAACTTGTCGTAGTTTGGATTTGAAGCCATCATGCTACACCTTATCAAAGGCTTGCGAGACGTCAAGAAATACGCTTGAGCAAATCTTTTTTTCTTCAAGTGCTTTCTCGATTACGTCAGTAATTCTATGCACCTGGTCAATCGTCGAATGCTTACTTCTGAACCCAAACTGGTGGTCAGGGATAAGATCATTTTCCTCTATAACCGGTGGGAGACGCCTTAGTAATATCCTCTCGAAAATTTTCGATATGATTGTAAGTGACACATCCTGTAGAATTGAAAGGACTCAGTTACATCAGGGTGGCATACTATCACCAATGTTGTTCTTAATGATCAACATCGATGCACTTTGGGCAGCGCTGTCTGCTGGAGTACGCTGACGCTGTCTGCCTGCTTGCACAAAAGATAACGGACTTACGTCTAATACTCGTAGTCCACAATTTGGAAGCTGAGACAAACAAAGTTGGACTGAAGGTCCACGAAAACTATAGCCCTGAGTATTTCCACCATTGTCACTCGCAAGCTGCAAACATTGGCGGACAGATGTCTGTGCACCGCATTAAGGATTTCTTGGCCAAATAGTACTTTAGCGTTTGCAAATTGTTATTATAAATGTATACCATAAGCCTTAGATAAAGCCGCTAGTAACTTCTAAAGTACGTGAGATCCAATATTTTCTGCAACGAATTAAGACTGGTGACCTTTTCGAGCCAAAGAGTTTTCGCTGAAAGCGTATCCCGAAATCTCTCAATCACCCCTATGCCGTTAAGTCGCATCAAGTGCCGATGACCATTGGCAACGGTGCCAACATGCCATCAGAAACACCGCAACTGATGTGCTGAGTTTCGCTCGACCAACTCCGCGAAACCCTGGTTTGACGAAGAATGCCGGCGAGGGCATGCAGCAAAACAAGAGGCATATAAAGCGGTACTGCAAAGGAAGACGAGAGCTGCTCGTGAGCTCTATAAGCAAAAGAGACGGGAAGAACATCGGCTTCTCCAAAAGAAGAAGAAAGAGCACGAGAAGCGCGCGTTTGAGAACAATGTACGGAAGTTTTACCAAAAGGTAAAAAGAACGTGTCAGAGGAGCAATAACCGTACAGAAACCTGTAGAAATGATAATGGAAACATCGTAGTAGAATAACAGTCGGTGCTGAGAATATGGAAAAACTACTTCTGCAGACTGTATAACGGCGACGAAGACCAACATCCCGCTATCACGCAGAATGAACCATTCAACATGGACGATGATAGTCAAAATTTCCGTCCACCTGACCAAAACGAAGTGAGGATAGCAATATCCAAGCTAAATCCAACAAGACTGCTGGATCTGACGGCTTACCGGCCGAACTTCTCAAGGCAGTCGGTGATGAATTGGTAGAGTGCATACAACAACTTATCTCTAAGATTTGCTCAGACGAATGAAGGCTTGATGAATGGAATCTCAGCATCCTTTGCCCATTCCACAAGAAATGAGACCCGTCAACTGCGCCAACTATAGAGGTATCAATCTCCCCAACATTGCATACCAGATCATTTCCACGATACACACAATATCGCCTGAAACCTTTTATCAGCAGCCTGATTGGACCCTATCAGTGCGGTTTCAAACCAGGAAAGTTCACCAACGCTCAAATCTTCACACCTCGGCAGATCCTGGAGGAAACCCAAGAATTCCAAATCGATACTTATCATCTCTTTATCGATTTCAAGGCCGCCTATGATAGCATCTATAGAGAACAGCTATATAAGTATATCCATGTCTAGTTTTGACATCCCTGCCAAACTTGTTCGTCTGCACAGGATGACGATGGAGAATGCTCGCTGCTTCATCAAGGTCGGTAATGACCTAACCGAGACCTTTGATGTCAAAAAATGTCTTAGACAAGGTAACGCGCTATCATATGACTTCGTTAATATTGTACTTGAACGGATTGTGCGAAACTCACAAGCCAACACTAGAAGCACAATCTATCAAAAGTCTGTACATTTGCTTGCATACGCCGACGATACTGACATTATTGGAAGAATTCAGCGGGCTATCACCGGTGCGCTTACAAGCATTGAAGCGGAAGCTCCCAAAATCGGTTTAGCGATAAATGAGGGCAAAACCAAGTATATGCTGTCAATAAGAAGAGACAATCAACACCGACGAATTGGACAGAACGTCACAGTGGGCAGCTCTAACTTCGAGGTAGTAAGGGACTTTGTCTACCTTGACTCTGCTGTAAATTCTGAAAACGACACCAGCGCTAAAATTAAACGAAGAAAAACTCCTGCTAATCGCTGTTTGGTTGTTCTAATAAGGCAATTCAACAGTAAAGCCCTATCTCGAACAACTAATGGAGACTCTGTATAAGACCATGTTCATCCCAGTACTGTTTTGCGGCGTTGAAACATGGACGTTATTGAAAGCAAATAAAGATATCCTTGGCCGCTTCGAAAGAAAATTTCTTCGTTAGATATTCGGTCCCGTTAACGTTGACGGGTTTTGGAGGAGAAGATTCAACGGCGAACTATACGAGATATACAGCGATATCGACCTAGTCAAAAAACTGCGTATTGGACGTTTGAGATGGCTAGGACATGTAGAGTGGATCGATACCAAAGCAAAGTCCGTAGAATCTTCGAATCTAACCCAGAGGGACGACGCAGTAGAGGGTCTCCTCGTCGTAGGTGGTGCCCACAAATTCCCAACTGGAGGCAATTAGCTAGGGACCGAGCTAGATGGAGAGACTTGTTGGATCTGGCCCAGGTTCACCCCGAACTGTAGGCCACCTAAGCAAGTAGGTTGGCTTGAATCAAATTCTTGAGCCAAGTAAGATTTAAACGTCGTGAATGAATGAATAAATGAATGTTGGGAGATAGGATAGTTTATCGCAACCACTCAGCATCAAACACGAAAGCGGTCCATTGCACAGAAACTCCTGAAGGACTTCAGGCAGAGGAATTTATTAAATTGAGTCTATTCCCATGACACCGAGGCACAATCTCATTCTAGCCAAAGCAGGAGACAGCTCTGACATATCCCTGCTTTCCATGTTTAATAATCGTCACCATGATCATGTAATGACAACATTTATCAATTCGCTGATCGAACGTCATCGAGAGATGTCGGGTTCAACAAGTATTGTGAGGTGAGCACTTTATTAACATCATTAGTTAAATTTAAAATTATATAAAATGAATCACCTAGTTTGCAATGAAAAAATAGATCGCAGTGATTTCACCAATGTTAACTGCGTTGATTGCAAAACCACTTTACACGGCCTTTGTGTTAATATATATCCGCCTGATATTGGATATAGGTTAGGTTAGAGGGAAGTGCACCTAGGTGCTTCTCATGGTGGCCAAACGGTCCATTGCGTCTCCCTTTTTGTTTGTGGAACCTGTTAAAATTCTTTATCTTTCGGTCGGTTTAGTAGCGAGCCAACGTGAGCTGTTTATGAATCGTATCATGTTCTTTAGTGAATTTGCGCAAGATCACTTAGTTCGTCAAACAACCTGTTACCCACATAGCAAGTGGTTGATACTTTCTATATCTTCCGTGCCCTATCAGCTCCTGCAGTGGTCGGGTGAGTTAATGCCTAGTCTTACGGTCATTTCCCCCTTCGCATAGTGTCCTGTAAGTGCACCTATCAAGTTACGTACTTCTTTTTTATTCATTGCCCATAGGCTTTTGGTTCTTTCTTCATTCAAAACCGTCCATAAACTGCGAGATATGATTATTATTATTATTATTATTATTATTATTTGTGTAGGGTTATTTTGCACCGCGACCTAATGGTCTATTGTGCCCCCTGCTAATACCTTGGGGAGGTTTGTTCCCTTGTTAGAGTCCCCTTCGTAATTGCAATTCCTGCGGAATTGTGTTTGAAGGTCATATGCTCTTACTTTGCCTTGGCGAGAATAGTTCACCTTAGAGCTCTTTCTCCAAAACAGTTTCTTTTAAGAATCTGAGAATGAGAAGTGGGTCCATGGTTGGCATATCCTCCTCTGATACTTGGTATTTGCCCAGGTATTTCAATCTTTTGTGGGTCAGTGCCCCACAGGACTCCAGAAGGTGTTCCGGAGTCTCACATGACTCGTTGCAGAAGATATATGATACAGTTGCCTCTGGTAATCAATGCGGAATTGATCAGCTCTCCTGTTTTGAGGTCGATTTTTTTTTTAATACACCAATTGGGACTTCTACTGATGTCTGAGTATGCTCTATAGGTATATCTAATGCTGATGCCTTTCTGGGTAATTCATCTGCTATCCCATTCCCTTCTATATTTCTATGTCCGGGAACTCAGCAGAGAGTTACATCATGTGTATTGCATACATTGTTCAGTGAATTTCGGCATCTGGAAACTGCTGTTGATCTAACTTCCTCGCTGTCTAGTGCTTTGATTGCCGCTTAACTATCCACGAAGATAGCAATATTGGAAGGATTGAGTTTCTTTCTGTGAATGGTCTGTGCTACTCTTTCAACAGCGACGACTTCGGCTTGGGAGATACTGCAGTCGTTCGGGAGTTTGTACATGTCTTTGGTTTTGAGTGACTCACAGAAAACTCCAGAACCAGTTCTTATTTTAGACCCGTCTGTATAGAGTTGAATGGCCTATTCATTGGTTAATGTGTTGGAGTCCCATTTTTGTCTTTCGGGAATAAAAGTTCTTATAAAAGTCTATGTAGGGTATGCCATAGTCAGTTTTTCTATCGAGATCTGTTCTATACCTGTGTAGTATAGAATTATGTGAGCTTTGCTTCCACGCACCCGATTGTTTGAAGCCAATCGCGCTCTTGGCAGCTGTGCTTCGAATGTACTCATTCAGGGGGACGAGGTTTAACATCACCTACAAGCCTGCTTGCGGTTTGATCTCTGTACATATTGGATATGCATATGTGTGCAAATGTCTAAAAGTACTCCATCAGCAGTCTACAGAAATGCATAATAAAACAGCAACATCGATACAGCTAGTAAAACAATCAACCAGCACCAGCATACACCACCTACTGTACAAAGCGAAAATGATTCTCCACGCAAAATAACCCTTCAGTTACGAGTATTATACGTGGAAATTCTCAATTTGAAAAAAGTCAACAATGGATATCTAAACATTGTGCAGCAGTTAAGGGAAGAAAACAAAACACAGTGTTAGAAGGTAGTGAGTTTGAAGAGTAAACTGAACTGGCGAGGGCAAAAACTGCTGGAGAATATTATGAAAACTATTGGAGTGCCAGAAGTTGATAATAACAACGCAAAGGAGTGTGAGAATTGTTAGCGATTCGTATGAATGAGATGTAAAATATTTAAGCCTAATAAGTGCGGATATCACGAAAATTTCTAGCAGCATTTATAAGCAAAGCTTTAACTTTATTTGTGTGTATAGGATACAAGCACATCCTTTGAGGGTGGCAATGGTGTAGTGGTAACGTCGTTAATTGCCATGCTAATGGTTCATCGTCAAAAATCATTTATTTATTTCTCATGAAATATATAAAGTCAGTTCGATCAATTGCGAAAGCTTGTGTGAACAATACTGTAAAGGCACAACACTGGCAGGAGCTTGGTCATATGGCTGGAAAAATTGTTCGCTCTGTTGATGATGATTTATCTATGATATCGGTTATCAGGAAAAAAATACTGTGAATCAGAAGCAAAGACAACAAATATAAAAAAAACTCCCCAGTTATCTGGAAGCCATCCCCGGAGTTTCTCTGTAGCATAAACAACTGAGCTTTAAACCACTACACCAAATCTGTCTCTTTCTCTCTCTCTCGTGTGAGCGCAAATTGTAAAAAAAAACACAGCCTTTGAATTTGTTTCTTCTTCTTCCTTTTTATCGGCGAGGTTATGATCCGAAAACAAGGGATCACAACCCTCCCACTTCACCGCATTTCTACTGATCCGCCTGTGGGGTTTGCCTATTTGACCTCAGAAAATATCGGCAGGCCCGCCGATTTTGGATCACTCGGTTACTGAGGCCAATGACATGCCGATGTCGTCGCATTTGTCTGATCCAGGCGTTTATAGGTCTTCCCTACATCGTGATGTCTTTGGAACCTGCATAGATATTGCCTTTTTAACAGGGTTCAAATGATCTCTTCTTTGAACGTGGCAATACCAGCTGAGCCGGTCGCGCTCTATTTTTTGTACAATGGTTTCCTTGATATGAAAGGTTCCACGGATCTTCGAACTTCTTATTCGATCAAGCTTTGTCACTCCTGCTGTCATGCGAAGCATTTTCATCTCAGCTGCCGTTAATTTACTCTCATACTTTTTGTACATCGTCCAACATTGTGAACCGTATGTGAGCGCTGGACGTACAACTGCGGTGTAGAGCCTTCCTTTCAACTTAGGGGACATTTTTCTGTCACCTTTGAATTTGTTTATCGTCAAGTTTTCTAATTATTTGTGTAATTAGCGTACGGTAAATGTTGTTATTTTAGTTGATTTAGACATTCTGAATTGAATCCCAGTAACTGATATCTGTTGTACACTTTTAGCAGAACAGGGATTCACTTTTCTCATAAATGAGCCAACTAGACCAACATCTGGTACCGGTATTGATCATGTCTTCTGTAGTTTTGGTAAATTCCGTTAAATCTCGGAGCTGGCGGCAATTTAGATCTTCAAATATCAGATCACTGCACGGTTCGTATATTATTCTCCTCATTTATCCAGAATAAACTTTCGTGAGCTGAACTTTAAGCTTCGCTTTGAAAACTGAACAAAATGCTTCTAAAGTACATATTATATATGAAGTATAACTTACATTTTTTTTAAAAAACTACGTAAGCTCCTCGAGCTTTACTTTTGTACAACGCTTGGAAACAAGATAAAGGCTTTGGATAAATCGAAAACCTCTAAAGAAAATTTGACTGAAACATAGGCTAGTTTAGGTTAGGTTGGCTGTCTGCACCAGAGTGCAGACACACTTAGACCATTGAAGGTCCATTGTGATGCCATGGATCTACCATTAGACTACACAGGGACTAATTAAATACAACCGGAGCTTTTCATAAAGTGATGAGTGCTCATGACGCCAAATCACCTAGGTCATCAACGAAAGGGGCCGCTAGATGGAACATTTTTTTATGCGATAGGGCTGGACATGTGCATAAGAGATGAAGGATGGGTTCCTTCTCGTCGTCCCTACAGCTCATACAGAAGTCATTAGAGAGGAGGCCAAGTCTTTTGGTATGTTGGCCTAATTATAAGACAGTGTCCAGTGAGGACACCGAGAACGCAGCTGATGTGTGATAGCTTTAGCTTAACCAACTCGACGCTACATTTCTGGTCCAACTTAGGCCAGATTTGTCTCGAAATATGATACGTTGATTTACTCTCCTATCTGTGGTTGGTCTTGCTAATAACATTCAGCTTTAGTAGATGCTTACATGTAGCGAGAGGCATACCCAGGGCCCTTTACCCTGTCCAGGTAACCTGTCTGGCGAGCTCGTCCGCCCGGAAGTTTTCGGAAATGTGCCTGTGGCCTGGTAGCCAATGATAAAAAAGGTTACAGTGATCTGGGAGGTGAAAAGAGATGCTTACGTTCTGAGAAAATAAGATAACCCACACCATCTTTGGTCTTAGAGCCATCTGTAAAGAAGTGCACCGAACTACCATCAACAGTGGGAGAGTTGTCCCATTCATCCCGTTCAGGGATACTCGTACGGAAGTTTTTTTCAAATCTATGTTTCAGTGAGGTGTAGTCCGTCATGGGTAAAGTTGAGAAGATCAAGGATCGAGAAGTGGTCAATGTGATATCTGGACCACTGCGAGGAGGCTTTTAGACGAATGGCCGCACTGGCAGCAATCTGTTCGCCAAAAATATCTAAGGGCAGCAGATGGAACAAAATGTCCAGTACCGCAGAGGGAGTAGTTCTCAGTGCGCCACTCATACTCATGCATGTAGATCTTTGCACTTTAACTAGTTGAGTGAGGTGGACAGCCCTATCAAGAGCAGGCACCATACGATCACGCCATAGAGTAGTATAGACCTGATAACAGACACGTACAAGCGATTTGAGGTTTCATACCCCAGCTTCTACTTTAACCCTTTTTATCGGAAAAGAGATCCGCATTAGCTTTCTTTACGTGTACTATGTAGTAGATTGGCTTTCCAGTCCGAAATAAGACCCAAGAATTTTGGATTTTCAATGAAGGTGAGACTGGTGCTATTTATCGTAGGAGGGTCTATGTGGCGAAATTTATATTTTCTCGTGAAAAGAACGAGTTCTGTTTTATGAGGGTTAACCCCCAGTCCAAACTTGGAAGCCCGTCTGATGAGCCGAAGGAGAGCATATTGGAGGATTTCCTTGATAGTGTCTGGGTGCTTGTGAGAGGCGGCGTTTGCAATGTCATCACAATAGGCAATTACTCTACAACCTGACCTATCCAGGTCCTTCTTCTTCTTCGTCTTCCTATTTTGGCGAGGTTATGATCCAAAAACAAGGGATTATAACCCTCCCACTTCACCGCATTTCTACTGATCTGCCTGTGGGGTTCGCCTACTTGACTTCAGAAAATATTGGCAGACTTCTCGAATTCGGATCACTTGGTTATTGAGGCCAATGAAATGCCGATCTCGTCATATTTGTGTGATCCAGGCGTTTATAGGCATGCCTCTTCTGCCTCGTGATGTCTTTGGAACGTCCATTGATATTACCCTTTTAACAGGGTTCAAATGATCTCTTCTTTGAACGTGGCAATACCAGCTGAGCCGGTCGCTCTCTATCTTTCGTTCGATGGTCTCCTTGACGTGCTTTGTCACTCCTGCTGTCATGCGAAGCATTTTCATCTCAGCTGCCGTTAATTTACTCTGATACTTGTACATCGTCCAACATTGTGAACCGTATGTGAGGGCTGGACGCACAACTGTGATGTAGAGTCTTCCTTTCAACTTAGGGGACATTTTGCACATTTTGCCGCCACTTCATCCAACCTACGCTTACGCGATGATTGATGTCGTCATCACAGGTTGCTTTGCTATTGATCATAGATCCCAGATATTTGAACTTTTCGCACTTGGGAAGCACTGTTCCTTCTTCTTCCTTTTATCAGCGAGGTTATGATCCGAAAACAAGGGATCATAAACCTCCCACTTCACCGCACCACATGTGGGGTTCGCCTTTGGGAAGCAATGCTCCATTCAAATAAATGTCTGGAATATACCTGAGTGGATCAGAGAACGGGCAGCACAAGTACACTGTCTTTTTTGAACTAATGCGATACCCATTTCCCTCCAAAACGTCCACCCACAATCAAGTGCTCGTTGCAGGCATGTAGGATTCTCACTTATGATGGCTCCTTCATCAGCAAAGAATAGTTGATGTACCTGTCACTTTACCTACAAGCAGATAGTTAAGAACTATAATAAAGGACCTATCTAGGTCCACTAGTAGCACATTTACTACCAGATCCCATAGAAGAGGTGACCAGACTCCACCTTGGGTTGTTCAGCAGGCAAGTTTTCTAGGCGATGTTCCGCCCAGCTGTGTGTTAATAATCCTGGTTGTGAGCAATTGTTTGATCAACACTCCGAGCGAAGTATACATTTTCAGATTTTCAAGTGCGCCGGTAATTGCCTTTGGTTTGACGTTGTTAAAAGCTCCCTCAATGCCAAGAAAAACCACCATTGTGTATTTCTTAATAAATAAATAAATAAATATTTGGCGCAACAGCTCTTTGAGTGCCAGGGCCTAGCTTCTCACAACCACTCATGTTGTGTGCGTTATATTTTTCACACGAATGGAAGGGACCTACAGTTTAGTGCCGAATCCGAACGGCGATTTGAGAAGCTTTTTCGAGACAACAATACTCTCGGATGTTTGTCAGACGCTCGCGAGAGGTGGGACCGTGAAAAAACTTTTTGGTGTTTTCTGGGATTCGAACTTGGAACCTCATGCGTAGTGATCCCGCACACTAACCACTTACGCCACGGCGCCCACTGTATTTCTTAATGGTTAGGGATTTTTCAATGATGCACACAAGCGAGTCTAACGCAGTCTCTACCGAATTGCCTTTGCAGTACTCATGTTGGGACGCCGAGAGCAAAGTCGGGCTAATGCTCTCTCAAAGGTGGATATCAATCAACCTTTGTAACGTTTTCAGTAGAAAAGACAATAGACTGATGGGTCGGACATCGTTTGGTTCCACCTGCGAGCTTCTTCCTGCCTTAGGTATGAAGTCGACTTCAGCCTTGGTCCATTATTTGAGACTGAAACATAAACTTCAAGGAAAATGGTACAAACACAATCTAAATTTATGTTTGAAAAGTCGTCTTATGCGGTTGAGTAATAAGATTAGTTTGAAAGTAGTTTATAACTTTCGTTATAGGTACTATGAAAGCAAGAAAAGAACAGCAGAAGGTGCTTATAATCTCAAAAAGGAGTGGCAAGTTAAAACAAACAAATGTGGAGTGGCTAGTTATCAATAGTATTGTCAACCGAAACATCAATAATTTTGCAGATCCGTTCGTGTTAACAAGAGAAAGTACAATTATTTTAGATCCTACGAGTGTAGCCAGCGTCGGATTTAACTTTTTGGCGCCCTAGTGAATGGTGCTCTAGTTTTTCTCTTTTTGTTGTTAGGTATATTCACTTTCAAAGGATAGATAGATCCATTTATTCATAAAGAAACAAAGTAAGGAGAAAAGTCCTGTGCAAACATATATTTGTTAATCAAAAGTATAATAACCGAAAAAGTTAAAGATAGGAAAAAAAAAACTAATCTCTTTTTGTGGGGATGCCCCAGGCCTTACTATTATATAAATCCATCGAGTGTAGTCAACAAATTCAACGCATGCTTTGCCACAGTGGAACTATCGGCTTTTACTTGTTACCCACGTTCGTCTTGCAGTTGCTATGCTGTGTTCCCTGAAAGTACCAGAAATAGCTTCAGATAACTAATTCTCAGAGTAATCGCACTTGTTCATCGCTATTTTCACCTCTATCGACTATCTCTTCTCTGCTAATGGTTGGTTTATTTATACCAAATACATCTAGAATATTTTGGAATATGCTAGATGTCACTAGGAGTAAACTGTGGAATAAACTGCTGTGCATGATGACCGTTTTGACAGATGGCAGTAGTGTTGCCACACCGTGCTCGTTAGTAATGCAGTGCGAAAATACTTTCTGTAGATACTACAATCATAATTATAAAATAAAAAGTAGTAGTACATCAATGTAGTCCACGTGTAAACTATTTTGTTTTGTTATAAAAACTTATTGTCCACGGGACTCACTACGTACGGTCGCTGTGAACTGTCTTAAAAAATTTCTTTTATCTTTAATTTCCAATAAATTATGGTATTTTCACGTAAGTCTACGCACATCAAGATTTCTAATGGGAAGAGAAGTATATTCCTATTCGAATATTTCCCCGTGGTACCAAAAATATTTGAACTGTAGATCAAAACAAAAATCCATTGAACTGATTTCGCCCTGCTGCATCTGAACTTCCAGCTGAGGATGTCCTTTTTACTTTACTAATCCTGTTAAAAAAGGTAAACAGAAACCCTAATGCTTCCTACGGGTAAATATTGCCAGCAGCAGATAGTAGGAAGGATTAAGAGCATTCTAGGAACACAAAATAAATATATATATTAGATTTGAAAGGCTTCCAGGAAAGAAGTCGGCGGAATGGGAGGTGGACATAATTGGAGAAAGCAGCTACTTTGATATTTGCAAAATGACTACATACACTCAATTCTGTGTCCTTGTACACAACATGATGAAATTGAAATGGAAATGGAAAATATCGGTTCGTATTCCCCTAGGGTGTCATCATACCGTAAGCAATATGCTTTAGGATGTGTTTCTCACACAATTTGCCTGTGCGACTGCGACTGGTGATGTAGAATTGGGAATTCATAGAAATCCATCAGTAAGATGAGTCTACATTGGGGATCAATCACTTAATCGCCAATGATTGAGAAAATAAACCTCATAAAGCCACCATTTAGGTGGGCGAATCGAAATCGCTTTCTGTGGATATAGGAAATCGATTTGTACGAACTTTGTTTGCCTTTAAGGAAGAGGCAGTTTCTTAAATTACTTTTGTCCTTTGTTATTTGATAAACGAGCGTGACCTGTTATTTCGGAAAGTTCACGTCGAACGGGAGAGTACATGTAGCATTCGCATCTTACTGTTATTTCAGCTGCTTTGCTGCCTACATTTCTAACCCTTAAGGGCACAAGAAACTTAAATTACTTTGGCACCAAGTCACGGAGAAAGATTTATCTGGGCCGGTTTTTAACCTTAATCCTAGCTGTTGACCAGGCTAACTACGTTCTTGAAGATTTGTATGCTTACGTCGTTGGAATAGGTAAAGCTAATGCAATTATTTTTTTTATATATATTTATTTATTCATTTCCAAATATTACAAACTTTGAAGACTACTTACAAGATTAAATATAATAACTACAAACTATAATAAAAGTATCCATTTAAATTTATAATGAATTCATAATTAAACTTTTACAAACAATTCTATTTGTATTAAAGTCAGTGGCACTTTCAAGTTCATAATAATTAATACAAGCAACACTTATTGGATTATTTTCACTATAATTTGTTCTGTGTCTGGAAACATACAAGAAATTGTTTTCTCTAGATCGCCAACTGCGAGCCGGGACATAAACATTAAACAGTGAGAGTAACATCGGACAATCAATGTAGTCAGCTAAAACATCGCGAGCAAAAAGAGCTGAATAATAGATCCTTCTATTTTTTAAGAGGTTTAAGGTTAATGAAGGCACATCTGGCTTCATAATTGGATATGTTGTTATTTTTTCATGATAGCTTTCCGAGGGCAAATCTTTTAAATCGCCTTTGAATCCTTTTGATGAGATTATAGTATATGTAGTATGGATTCCATACTATATAGCAGTACTCAAATATTAGTAAAATATATCATATAACGCATATGGATCCTGAAATACTTTTTAATTCCGAGACATAAACCCATCATAGAGTTAGCTCTAGAGATAATGTAGTCCAAAGCGCAAGCCAAGGATGGTTACACGCATACGATGTGAGAGGCTAGAGAACGATGAGATACGGGTGAATGTTCCATAAAATGTAGAGGAAGAATGGTAACTGTTTTCAACAGCGGTTATTGCTTCTGCGGGAGATGTTTGCGGAGTGAAGCGACTTGATGTGGTGAGAAAAGAATGGCTTGGTTTAAAATGCCCGGAGTTCAAGAAGCCATCAGAGAGATAAAGAGAACATTTAAGGAGTGGATTCACTTGGTAAGCTCCGATTCTCGAAATCGGTACACTGAGGCGCGAAGAACTTGCAAATTAGATGTGAAAAGAGTGAAAGAACAGTCTTGGAAGAAGTTTGGGGAGAAATTGGAACGTGATCACAGATCTACAAATAAGATGTTCTGGCAGATGGTCCGCCGACTCTGAGGAAGAAAGTTGAACATCGTTGGAGGAGTGAAATCAAAAGACGGTGCAGTTCTTTCCAATGAGGAGTAACCGAAGAGTTCCTAATCAAAGTCGGGGTGCACCAGGGAAGCGTCTTAAGTCCTCTGGTCTTCATTACAGTCCTTGACTATCTATTTGAAGGTAAAGTGACGGACCCCAAGGTACATCAATTATTATTTGCTGATGATCGAGACATCATACGTGAGGATTTTACATCTCTGCAGCCAGCACTTGATATGTGGGTGGACGTTTCGGAGGGAAATGGGTATCGCATTAGTTCTGAAAAGACAGAGTACTTGTGCCCCCCGTTCTCTGATTCACTCAGGCCTCTTTCAGGCATACATTAATTTGAATGGAACAGTGCTTTCCAAGTGCGAACAGTTCAAATATCTGGGATCTATGATTAATAGCAAAGCAAGCTCTGATGAAGACGTCCATCATCGCAAAAGCGTAGGTTGAATGAAGTGGCGAGAAAACTCCGCTATCTTCTGTGATCGAAAAATGCCCCCTAAGTTGAAAGGAAAGCTCTACACCCCGGTTGTGCGTCCAGCGCTTACAAACGATTCACAATGTTGGGCAATGTGCAAAAAGTATGAGAGTAAATTAACGGCAGCTAAGATGAAGATGCTTCGCATGAGAGCAGGGGTGACAAACATTGATCGAATAAGAAGTTCGAAGATCCATGGAAGACTTCACGTCAAGGAAACCATCTTACGAAAGATAGAAAGCGACCGGCTCACCTGGTACTGCCACGTTCAAAGAAGAGATCATTTGAACCCTGTTAAAAAAGCAATATCAATGAACGTTCCAAAGACATCGCGAGTCAGCGGAGGCAGGCCAATAAACGCCTGGATAAAACAAAAGCAACGACATCGGCATAGCATGGTCCTCAGTAACTGAGTGATCCAAAATCGGGAGGCCTGCCGATATTTTCTGAGGTTAAGTAGGCGAACCCCACTGACGGATCAGTAGAAGTGCGGTGAAGTCGGAGGGTTATGATCCCTTGTTTTCGGATCATAATCTCGCCGAAATAGGAAGAAGAAGAAGAGGAAGACATCTTACGCAGACGGAGTGAGCATTTTTCAGAATTGCTCAATCCCGAACACGGCACCGAAGAAAAAAGTTGGCAAATCTGCTGGTGTGAATGAAATCCGAGCAGAAATGCTCAAGGCTTTAGGTAAATAGAGAGTGCAATGGCTCCCGTGTGTCAATAAATTGGCCTGGGAATGCGGTGAAACACCTGGTGGTTGGCAAATCGGGGTGATAGTACCTCTTTTTAAAAAGGGGGATAAAAGAGATTGCGCCAACTACAGTGGTATATTTCTTTCAAATCTGACTGGAAAAGTCTTCGCTAAGGTGGTAGAAACGCTTAACTTAGAACCTATCCTAGTTGAAAAGAAAGGTTGATCAATACACTGGAAGAGAACATTATTGTATTTTCAGCTCCTAAGATTTGTTAAATTATTGTTATGATCTAGTATGATTGATTCAATAAATAATTATATATCAACAAAAACAAAAAAAAAAGAAAAAGTCTTTGCTAAGGTGCTAGAAACGCGTTCCAGAGCTGTAGTTGAGGATAGTCTGGGAAGGGCAGTGAGTCTTTTGTTCCAGTAGAAACACAACCAAAGACCTGGGAGTATGCTAAACCTGTCTACACTTACTTTGTGGATTTGGAAAAAGCATATGATATGGTTCCTCGAGACAAACTCTGGAGTGTTCTGCAGGAGTATGGGATTGGTGGTTCCCTGTTAAGGGCGATTCAGTCTTTATATACAAACTGTAGAAGCTATGTTCGGATAAGGGGTGTTAAATCAATACGTTTCGCTGTGGGTGTTGGACTCCGTCAAGGGTGTGTTTTGTCACCTCTCCTATTCTTTGTGGAGCCATGGTGGAGAATATTTCAAAGTGGGAGACTTAGGGATTAGTCGTCTGTTCTTTGCGGATGATTTGGTTATCTTTGGGTCCTCTCAAACTAAACTTCACCCCGCACTTGAAAGTTTTGTAGCCTTTTGTGATGATGCTGGAATGAAGGTAAACGTGAACAAATCGGAAGTAATGGTCGTTTCCAAAATACCCATTCAGTGCAGTCTGCATGTTAATGGAGTCCCACTGAAGCAGCTAGATAAGTTTAAGTATACCTCGGGGTCTTATTCACGAGTGTTGGGAAGAGCAATGCCGAGTTATCATGCAGAATTGGTCAGGTTTGAACAATTTTAAGAGAGCTTGGTCAGTCTGTTATAAGGAAGGCTGAAGCTAAATTATCGGTTTTTAACTCGGTGTATGTTCCAACTCTCACATATGGTGATGAAATTTTTGTAGTGACCGAAAGAATAATTTCTTCGCGGTGTTGCTGTAATAACTCATAGGGATCGAGTGCGCAACACCAGAGTTGACACCAGTCAATGTTGAGCAGCTTCTTCTCCGAACGGAACGATCTATGCTTCGATGGTGTGTATGTCCCCAGACCAGTTTCTAAGTTGTGCCATAGTTACCGTGCCATCAGGTAGGCGACCCCTCGGTAGGTGTAGACACAGATGGTTGGATCAAATCTGACATCTCTCCTGAAGCGGTCTAAGGATTCTTCCTGATGAGTTGGAGTTAATGGCGGAGGATCGAGAAGGACGGACAGTTCACCCAAGCATCATACCACCGCGACCCTCATGAAGGATTAGCGGGCCATTGAAAATGTTTGTATGTATGTATGATAATGTAGTCAATATGGCCAGAAAATGTAACTTGTGCATCAAAACTTATTCATAGATCCTTTTGAGTAGTAACGTTTTTGAGGCAACAGTTTAGAGACATATAACTATACATGTGGGAATCAACTTCAATTTATTTTAAAGTAGGTATAATATAATGTGTAGATTAATACAGTATAATGTAATAATATGTAATAAACTATACGATGGTGATGATGCTGATGGCTTATTGTTTCGTGATGATCTGTCTTCTCTCAAAGACTTTCTTCTTCGTTCCTTCTTGTCGGCGACAGTACTGCCAAGTAGTCGGCGGTGTGTGCATGGTGTTGCCATGCACGTCGTTTTTTGTGGATCCTGGAGTGGAATCCTCTAAGCTGTTAACTGATAGTCATACTTTTGATAGTCAAAGTTGATGATCACACTGTGTTAGCTCTGCGTAAAACGATCGCAAAAAATTATTTAAAACTTGGCAGCACAGCTTTTCGAAATGTCATTTTCTTGGCAGTGCTATCACCGACTGTTCCCATGTTGTGCAATTTCTTCTGATTTGTGCACACAAAATATTGAAACAAAGTCGATTTAGGTTAAAACATGCATGTAAAATAAATTATTGTTACATTTAGACAAATGTAAAGAACCATATAAATCATTGTAGTCCTTCCGCGTTATCAATGAAAGAATAATTTTATATAAAACCACCCGAACATGGCGAGGAGAATGGGACTCTTGCGACAGCACTTTGACCATTTGGTACAGCCCAATCAGCACGAACTTGCCTTTAGTTACCTCCACCACCAAGTAAATATAGTGTTGCAGCCAGTTGAAGAATTGGTGGTTGATGTGAAGCCCGTGTTCCATTTGGTATGCCTAACAATCGCAACCTTTGTCAATCGAAATTTTTTTTTTTTAGCTAAATAGCAAAACAGCAACAAAAACAATATGCATTTGTTGAAACTTATATTGGAGATTTCTCAAATTCTATTCTCCAGCACTTGACGTTATAAAATAATTTCAGAAGTAAATATTTTCGTAGCACTTCTTCACCAATAATCTTAAAAAAAAGAATGACTCTATATGGAAGTGACACCTAAATAGCTGCCACATCAAAATGATCGCAAAAATGTGATGATCACGCTGATGGTCACCTTAGAGAGAGCAAAAGGGATGATTGTAATAGTCAACAATCAACTATCACCTTAGAGGATTCCACTCCTGCATACATTATAGGAGACTTTATTCTACAAAATGTTACAATTGTACACTTACCAATACTGAAACTCAAGCCATTCAAATTAACCATTTCGTAACATTATTCACATCGTTCTGCACTTGTAGCACGTTCAACATTGACTTTACGGACTTAAACATCAGGTGTAGTAAAAAAAATTCATTATTTTTGCATGAAATTGAAGGTCTTTATTTAGCATAGTTAGAATGATCCGATTTAGGTTTTGTTTGGTAACTTGTTGCCATTTTGAAGATAGTTCCATTATGCCTCTTTCATAGAAGCTTTTTCAAAAGCCTCACTTGAGGCGAATTTTTCACTAGCATAATCGTTCGCCATGGACAGGAACAGGTGGTAATCACTTGATGCTAGGTCCGGACTATAAGGTGGATGCATAAGAACCTCCCAACCAAGCTCCCGGAGCTTCTGGCGAGTCCTCCTTCCTCTCCTTTTGGTCAAACCCGGCCACTTCTGGGCGATTGCTTCCTTCAGACGGTCCAATTGTTGACAGTATAGGTCCGAATTAAGAGTTTTGCCGTAGAAGAGCAGCTCATAGTAGATAATTCTCTGCCAATCTTACCAAACACAGCAAAAGCTTCCTGGCCGTCAATCCTGGCTTGGCCACCATTTGCGCCGGCTCAGCGCCATGCGACCACGACGGTTTTCATTTTATGTTATCGTAAGTGATCCACTTTTCAACACTAGTCACCCGCCGGCCCAGAAATGGTTCGATTTTGTAACGATTCAGCAGCGATTCGCAGATAGGTCCATTTTTGTGCTATGTTTAGCTCTTGGGCAACAGACTCAACGATTTCCATCATTGCGTTGTGCATCTTTGACATCGAAATTACGGGAAAGGAATCGTCGAAACCAAAACTGCGCGTGATTGCCTGTTACAGTCTTCTTCTTCTTCCTTTTTTTTTTTATCAGCGAGGTTACCTCAGAACAATTTAAAATTTCGTCTAAGAGTACAGAACCAACTTTAACATACTGTTTACGATTAGTTAGATAACTACTGATCCAGCTTATAATGTTTGAATGCAACAAAATCATTTCTAGCTTCTTCACGATCGCGATCGAATGCCTTAGAAAGATCAGTATACTCGTAAATCGAATCGACTTGAAGAAACATTTCCATATTACAAAGGAGGCAATAATTAGTAAAAAATTATCAAATTTGTTGTGGTGAACCCACGAACCCATGTTGATGTTCGGGGATATGGTTGCGTACTGCAGCGTACAATTTACATTTCACCATAGCGTCGAATATTTTGTGTATTAAAGTTTAAGGGTTAATATAAATGGTTAAATTTATTAAGTTAGCTGTAGGCGTAATTAACCACTCCTCTGTACTTAAGGTCGTTGACTGTTCCTCCCTATTGGTCTATAATTTTCCACATCTATAAGTATGTGTAATGAATGAACTTTTCCAGCGGTCTAAAACTTCACCGTGGCATCAGGACATGTTGAAAATAATGCATAACGGATTTACGATATTAAACTTGTTTAGGAAGTAGGGGTGGAGCATTATCTGAAGAAATGCCACTTTCTTCTTGCACAGTTACGAATTCGTATTAGACGTTGAATGTAGAGGGGAAGAGGAGGTGTATGTCCAGGAGGAGCTACTGTTTTTGGAATGGATGTATCGGCCGCGTTAGAAACTATATCTACGAGTATAAACATTTCGATATGAGAATCAACTTGAGCGGAGTGAATGGTGTTAAGTGGCGTAAAGTTTTCGCGATTAATATTTCTCGAGACAACAGACCGGAACCTATTCCAATTTGCTGGCGAATATTTATATTTTCCAACGAAATTATTATCCGATGCATTTATATTTACAGTAGTGCACACAGGCAGAGTGTTTGACCCAAGGGAATTTAATGTAACTGGGAGAAAAAACAAAGTGTAAGCGTTCGTAATAAACATATCAAGGGTAGAAAGATTGGCGGAAGCAATACAAAGTATAAATGTTGGTTCGGCTGGATAAAGTAGCCCAAGCAAACTGTGAATGGTAGATCAGATCTCGTGTTTGTCTGTCGAATGCCTTTTCAAAGTCAACCAATACAATATGCAAATCCTTTAAGGAATCACGATGTTTTTCCATTATGATCCTTATACTTTGGATTGCATCTGTGGTTGATTTACCGAAGACAAACCCGCACTGATCATCAGATAGCCGTATTATTTTTGCAGTCGGCCACATAATACCCGCTCAACGATCTTCATGGTGTGTGACATCAGCTTGATCGAACTGAAGTTATCACAGTTTCGCGTATAACCCTTCTCTTTGTATACAGGGTGAAGGTAACTTTCCCTCCATTTAATCGGCATTGGATCCCCTCCTACGAATTTGGAGATGAGAATTCTGAGCCATCTGAACCCGATGACTCCCATGTTTTTCCAAAACTCAGAAGTCATCTCGTCTGGCCCAACCGCTTTTCATTTTTTTGGAGTATTTGACCGCTTCACTAACTTCTTCGACTGTAATGTTGGGTATTTCTTCACAGTTAGGGGTGGCTCTTGGAAAGTATAGCCGGGAAACTGTTCAGGTTTGCATCAGCAACTAGCGCCCGATTTCCGGTGTTTTTCCATTTCGTCTCTGGGACACACAAGATATCCACCCGCCTTCTATTCATCATCTCTTCCAGCTCGTAACTTCGACCGGTCATGCTTCCAACGTTCGAACTCGCGACCCTCAAATTTCGTCCAAATTGTTTCATTATTTTGCTAGCTCCCGGACTCGCACGCACACTTGTGGGAGAGTTTTTAAAGTAGTGTATCTGTCGCTGGGCTCACTTGGGTGTTATATTGCGTAGATCTGATATGTCCCCTTAGTCGCCTTTTACGACAAGCGCTATTTGTTTGGGGGGCGCTGCAGTGATACTCTTAACCCGTCCCTGCACGGAGAGGGTATCGTACTGTAATCAATTGATTCATTGTACAAATTTGATTGAAAAAATAAAGCAAACATATGACATACATACATCTTTTAAATTATCACTAGAAATGCCCTTATAAGCCATGTTGGATGGGATTCCAAACGATTTACGTTTAGTGTTATTATAATAAACAAGTTTTCGTTCAGATGCGAACATTTTTTTTTACAGAGCGAGAGCGATAGGATTTTCTTAATATATGTACGAAAACCCTAACAAGAACTAATATGTAGTATATACAAACTATGATATCATCCAAATGGCGTATTCAAAATTCGTTTGTTGAAGAAAATTTGTTGAAAACTATACCGATTTCTACAATGTAGGATCGAGAACTAGTGATTCTGTTGAAAATAGTTCTCATGCGACTAGATTCTAAACCCGTTCACAATTGAAAATATATATAAATATATATATATACTTCCTCAGAGTCTATTATATTTCAAGCATCGATTACAACTAGTTTAGAAAGTTTTACATGACTATCTGAAAAACTATCAAATGAAATTCTGTTTTACACCCTTGTCTGACATAATGTATGGAGAAGCTAAATAATAAACGTTTATAGTGATCACCATAATTGAAGATGCATTACAATACATTTGTTACTTAATCTACAACAAATCAGATTATGTAGAAAACTTATGTTGAAACACAGACCATGGTTCAACTCAGTTAAGGAGAGTAAATGGATTATTGGTTCGTCTTATAGTTAACGCAGAAATCAGAAGTGAAAAGACTAGTTCAACACAACCGAGCTGGTTGCTGGTTGGTCATAAACCAGCTATAAAAATGAAAACAAGGTACAGATATATCTTCTTGGATTCCCTTTGTAGATTGTAATGGACTAAACACTTCACGTGCTTCAGGCGTAAGTTTGACTGTGGCATCAAAAAAGTTATTATGTGTCAGCTTATTAAAATTCCGAGCACTTTATCACCACATAATATTATACCAGCACTTACACAAACCATTCGTTAACAATCACCTCGAAGGAATCGGAAAACAATTTGGAACACGTGATTATCGGAACAACACTATACCCTTTGCAGCTTTTGGAAAGTCGATTCAGTTTCCGCTTCATCCAAAAGTTTGAGCCTTAATGTTTGCGAAGCTATACAATATATTTTTTCGATGAAAATTGTACCACTTGCCACTCCAAAAAGAAGTGTGTAGCATCAAATGTTTGACTCATTATACCAAACAAACAAAACAAATATTTGGCGCAACAGCTCTTTAAGGTGCCAGGGCCTAGCTTCTCGCAACCACTCATGTTGTATGCGTTATATTTTTCACACGAATGGAAAGGACCTACAGTTTAATGCCGAATCCGAACGGCGATTTGAGAAGCTTTTTCATGACAAGAATACTCTCGGATGTTTGTCAGACGCTCGCGAGTGTTCTAAATATAAACATGTATAGAAACATTTATTATATCACAAAAAAATATAAAAAAAATATATACATCTCCTCATCGAACTTACGAGTATCTCAAACTCTTTCTACTCTAAGGGTTATACCAGACTGTGCGCTTAATAAAGTATTATGTACATCAAACTTCAACGGAATCTGAGTCTTCTCTGTAGTTGTGAACCTAAAGTTCTTCAGTAGAAACGATAAACCAATGCGTGCCTGCATTTTACCAAACCGCAAACCGATGCAGTTTCGGGGTCCATCACCAAAAGGCAGCCATGTAACTGGGTGACGTTTGGCAATCTCTTCCAGGGTGAATCTATCTGGATCGAAAACTTCCGGATTTGGATAGTACTCAGGATCATAATGAATCGCGTCAACAGGAATAATGATGATGTTGCCCTTTTCGATCACATACTTTGGATCCGAAGTTGCATAGTCTCGATTAGCACGTCGAATCAAATTTGAAAGCACTGAGTATTTTCGAAGGGTTTCTAAAAAACAACTCCAATTCAAATGAGTCTTCTAAGGAGATCTTGAACTTACCATAAATGGTTTGTTCCAAATACCGCATATCCTTCATATACTCATAAGTAAACTCCCCATTGTTTTTTGCTAGCACCTCATTAACTTCCTTCCTGACTTTATCCTGAATATCTTGATGTTGAGCCAGTTCATATAAACAGAAACCCATTGTAGTCGAAGATGTCTCAAAACCCGCCAAAAAGAAAATGAAAGCCTGTGCAGTAATTTCGTCCATCGTCAGGGCTGCCATCTCCTTACTTTTATCCGACTTGACTGACGTATTATTTTTAAAATCAATTAGAAGATTCATGAAGTCATTCCGCTTGACATTGTTTTTTTCTCGGTATTTCACTGTATCCTTCACGATATTCGTATAAAAATTATGTATCTCATCGGTTAGTTTTCGTATGCCCAGTTTCGCTGATAGTGTCGGAAAACTCTGCATCACTCCATTAATAAATTTGTCATGCCTGCGTTCGGTAAGGGCTTTCTTTCCAAAAAGCTTGAACTCAGCTTTAGGATCCCTCAAACTATTGCAATCAATCCCAAATGCGCAGGTTCCAATTACGTCTACGGTGAATCGCTCCAGCAGATCCTTTATCTCTATCACTGGAGTCTTGTCAATAGTTTCACCAAAAACTGTTGCAAACTCCTCGCCAACGGACACCACAGTGGGAAACATAAATCTCATTTTCCCCGATGTAAATGTCGGCGATATCTTATGTCTTAAAATTCTCCACTTAGGCCCATCTAAAGCGAAAAGGTTAGCAGTAAGTGGGTCATCCTTTTCGTTGTAAAATACTCCACGATCATCAAAGTAACTGAAGTCTTTGATCAAGATATTCTTCACTAAATCCAAATCCAAAATAAACGCTGCTGGTTTGAAAAAGAAATAGAACCCAACAAAGGGTCCAGTTCCTTTAAATTTGTTGTAAGTATTCCTGTAGATGGCTGCAAAGTTCTTGGTTTTATTAAGACCCTTAAGACTGCCATATAAAAATGCCGATTCATCGTGTGGTATTCCACGGTAGCTCCAGTACGAATATTGTCTTTTGTACAAATAAACTAGTAGCGATGCTATCACTATTATCGCGTACAATGTCACCGAAGTGATTTCCATTTTATTATAATTTTTTAGTTTATATTTTTTATTGGTCTTGTTATATTGTGTTGCTCTATTGAGTTGATACTAAACTGTAAATTTCAAATGCTAGCACTTTTATTAACCACTGTTATCAGCGATAGTAGAACAACGTAATAAAAAAGTAGGAAGTTGCTTTGTCATCCCCAAGGTTGTTAAATCTTGTGGTTTAAAAATTTGTTAATTTATAGCCAATACGATAGACTAAGTAGAGCATCCCATGGTAATGAGTTGCTCTTTCGAAATGTGGTGAGTCATTCGAAATACGCGCACCGGCAGATAACAATTGGTGAGCATTAAGTGACTTGCACGTTTGAAAAAAACAAGTTTGATTGAAATTAAATTGAAGAGATGTATTGTAGTTTTGACTACTGGGTGACCGTTAGCTTGGTTTGTTTATATTTGCATGCAGACAGACAGTCTCACAATTTTCTCTTGAATTAACTACACTCATACCTCGGTTAACGGCCTTGATACGTTCCACAAAATCAGGCCGTATAACGAGTCATTTTTTTTTCATAGAAACCCATACAAAATCCATTGGATTGGTTCCAAATTTTCAAAAAAATAACAACAAAATGATAAAACTTTATAAAAAAATTTATTTATTGTGATAACTTCAGAGTAAAGTTACATATCAATTTAATATTGACAGGAGCCAAATTTAAATCTATATACATAACTATTGTACAAATAACATAATTAAGTAAGAAAAAATAGAGAAAAAATTAAGATGTTGAAGTGCTTAACTGTCATCTACATGAGTGGCTGCGAGTTAAAAAATATTCCAGTGTTGGTTGTTTTGCTTTATTTTTTAATTGTTTTTTAATTTCTTTGTACCAATTAATGGCTTCGTTAACAGCTCTTGAAACTTAGCACTTTTGGTTTAAAATTTCCAATCCCTCTTCGAAATGATGCAGTGCTTCATGCAAATTTCTTGATGTTAACTGGCGACTCATGGAAGACTCAGGCTCTTCATTTAACTCTTGATTTTGATCTTGATCTTGATTTTGTTCCTACTAACTCCTCCTCAAAAAAGGAAATCTTCCTTACTGACCATCATTTTGACTCCGGCCTTTTTCAGATCAGTGGCATCACCAACAACTTAGGTTGGCAGCTAGATCTCATTTTCTCATCCGACCCCTATAATTCCTTGGTTACCGCGAGTAACCATCTTCTCTGCACCCTAGACCAATATCACCTACCCTCTCACTCTTGCTTTTCGTATGAAAACGACAACATTACCGTTGAATCTGAGAACTCTGTCTCTTTCAGCTTCCCTAAAGTCGACTTCGTTAAACTTAATAACCTAGTCAATAACATAAATTTCAGTCTCTTTCTAAACATTAACACCCCCATTGATATTGCACTCGTATTCTTCTATACAGCAATCTTTGACTGTCTTCTCCAATCTGTCCCATATGTGCCTCGAAAAAACTGCTCGTCATCACCTGCCTGGTACAATAAGGAAGTGCGTACTCTTCGCAATGTCAGAAACAAATTATGGAAAACTTACCTGGTATCCAGATCTGCTTCAGAATACGCATATTACCAGCAAGCCTACTCCCGTTTTTCCATCCTCTGCGAGTCCTTCTATCTCAAATACCTCGATAGAATGCAATTAAGTATAATCACTGGTCCTAGGCGCTTTTACCAATTTATTAACGTGAAAAGAAAGTCTGACCACTCTAAATTTACTTAATACTTCATCTGCTGACCCTAAAGTAATCGCCAACCTCTTTGCAACCTTTTTCAGCCAATCGTATAGTGAACATGTTCACGAACCGTACCTTGACTTTTTCTCCTATCTGAGTAACTGTCCTCAAACCTCCCTAGTTTCAGTCGACATTAGGTCTGATATTGTGCGAGAAAAAATTGTCCTCAAACCTCCCTAGTTTCAGTCGACAGTAAGTCTGATATTGTGCGAGAAAAAATGAATAGGCTCAAAGATGACTTTTCTGCCGGTCCCGATGGTCTGCCTACCATCTTTCTAAAGAAATTTGTTAATGTCCTGTGTCAGTCCCTCACAACTCTATTTCGTCTCTCACTCTCTCAAGCCGTTTTCCCAAAATTATGGAAGGACTCCTTTATTTTCCCTAAAGCTTTACCCTAAGGCTGTAAAAACGACATATCTAACTATCGACCCATAGCCAAACTTTCCTCTATCCTTATCTATATATCTATCGCTCTTCGAAAGCGACTGCAAATCCATTTTTTCCCCACAACAGCACGGTTTTTTTTTTTTAAGGTAGGTTCACAACGACTAACCTGACCGAATTCGTTTCCAAAACACTGCAAGCATTAGAGAAAGGTAATGAAGTGGATGTCATTACCACCGACTAATTCAGCAAGGCGTTTGATAAAATCTGTCACTTAACAATTTACCTTAAACTTAAAGCCCTTGGTTGTCTACCCTTTTTCATTTCATGGCTGAGGTGGTACCTAGAAAAACGCCAGTACAGGGTTCTCTTCAGATTTTCAGTCTCTGGCCCCATTAACGCCACTTCAGGGGTTCCTCAAGGCAGTCATCTTGGTCCGCTTATCTTTGTCTTAACTATAAACGATGTTGGTCACATCATAAAAGAAGTGGTGACATGACGCGGATGACATGAATAGCATGAAGGTAATATCTACCCCCACCGATTCTTTCTTACTTCAAAACGATCTAAATTCATTCCACACATGGTGCAAGAACGATTTTTTAGAACTCTACGTCGACAAATGTCAATCCATAACATTCTCTCGTAAACGCCTCCCCAATCCCTCAGAACCTATTACTTTCGTAATGAGCCCGTTCCCTCAGTCTCCTCTATACGCGATCTCGGTATTATTTGTGACAGGGAGCTAAACTTCCGCCACCTCATTGATCAAATTGTACGCAAGGCCAATTCTTCACTGGGTTTCATTAAACGCTGGTCTAAAGAATTCTCGAGCCCCTACGTTACTAAATCCCTTTACATCACCTTTGTCAGACCACTCCTTGAATACGCCAACCAACGACATGCTCCCCCTTAGAATCGAAGCTGTACAGCGTAGGCTTATCCGTTTTGCCTTACGCGGTCTCCCATGGGCCGACAACTATATCTTACCTACCTACGAAGATCGGCTAACATTTATTAACTTGCAAACCCTTAAAAAACGTCACGAAGTTGCTGACATACTCTTCGTGCACCAACTATTAACCGGTATGGTCGATTTCACCGCACTACTGGAAATGATTTTCCTTCGCACTAACCCTCGAAACCTTAGGTCTGTAGCGCTCTCTCGTCTCCCTCACCACCGCACCAACTACGGCCATTTCGAACCAATTTCCAGAATGTTGCGCCTGGCTATGCACAGAACACCCTAGACTTTCATTCCAGTCTGTCCGCCCTTAGGTTAGGTTAGGTACGTGGGCTGGTGTAGGGGGATAGAAAACCTCCACACCACACTCAGGTCAATATAGACCCATTGTGATACCCATGGGGGGAAAGGGGATAGAATAGAGAATCCCTTCCTCGTGGAAAAATATCGTCTTTGTACATATCCTAAAGAAAGCATTTAGTACTTACTGTGTCCGAGATACAAACCATCCAGAGGATTTGATGAAGTTTGCGATGTCATTTATTGGTCTGTTGGACAACTCTTCTAGATCATCAAAGAAGTGTTGTCCAAGGAACTTATTTCTCAAATGATAGAGGCCTGGGCAATGATAGAGAAAGTCGGCAGTGTCCTCCTGAGCCTTTTCGTCGCCGCAGCCTCTACAAAGGTCTTCATTAGTCATAGGCAGTTTTTTCATATAGTACCGCATGGTATTATGCCCCATAATGACTCCTATTAGAGTAGAGAGGGATTTTCTATGCCTCTATATGAGTCTATTGGTTCTTACTCTGTCAAATGCAGGCCACAGCTTTCTCGTGGTGACACAAGTATCTAAAGAGGTCCACCTGTTGTTAGCCTCCGTTAGGGCTTTGTTTTCTATTTCGAGCTTGAGGGCACAAGGCGGGATGTACACCGAGGGGTCGGATTGGTCCCAGTTTAGTGCTGAGCCTCCTCCAGCCAGTTCATCGGCTTTCTCATTCCTTGGTATGCCTTCATGACCAGGTACCCAGCAGAGCTTTACCTCGTGGTGTGTCCCAAGAACCTTGAGCTCATCTCTACAACACTTCACAAGCTTCGATTTTATTTCTATAGCAGATGTTGCTTTTATCGCCGCCTGGCTGTCGATGAAGCTGTCGGCGCCGTGGCGTAAGTGGTTAGTGTGTTGGATCACTACGCATGAGGTTCCAAGTTCGAATCCCAGAAAACACCAAAAAGTTTTTTTTTTTCACGGTCCCACCTCTCGCGAGCGTCTGACAAACATCCAAGAGTATTGTTGTCACGAAAAAGCTTCTCAAATCGCCGTAGAATTTTATTTCTGTTCAGCAGCATGGGTTTATTCAGGGCAGATCTACATGTACAAACTTGTCGATTTTCTGCAATTTTGTTATAAAAAAATTCGAGATCGGCCTGCAAACTGATGTGGTTTTCACTGATTTTGCAAAAGCATTCGATAGCGTTAGCCACAAAACATTAATAAGGAAACTTTCCTGCTTGGGTTTCCACTCAAATTTACTTGATTGGATTGAGTCTTATTTGAGTCATCGGATCCAATTTGTGAAAATTAATGACACTCTGTCTAAACCTATTAATGTAACTTCGGGCGTCCCACAAGGTAGCCACCTTGGCCCGTTGTTATTCCTACTTTTTATTAATGATCTTCCGGACGTCATCAAGCATTCTGAATGTCTTTTGTTTGCTGATGATCTAAAGATATTTCGTGCAATTAAAACTAAAAACGATTGTAATCTTTTGCAGGAAGACATTAATGCAGTGGACAAATGGTGTGTTGTTAACAATTTGCCCCTGAATACTTTGAAGTGTCAATGCTTCACACTTTCTAGGTCTTTTACTTCTATTTTGCATTGTTATTACATTAAAAACAGTCCACTTGATAGAGTGACCTCAAAAAAGGACCTGGGTATCTTGCTTGATCCTCGCCTAACTTTCAATGAACACATTGACTGTATTGTGTGCAAGGCTAATTCTCTGCTAGGTTTCCTTAAACGTAACTCAAGAGATTTTACTGATCCCTACACACTGAAAACTGTTTTCATTTCTTTAGTTAGACCTCACTTGGAGTATTGCAGTGTTATTTGGAATCCTTCTTACAATTTGCACTCCTATCGAATTGAAAGAGTACAGAGAAGTTTTACTAGATTTTTATTTTTCAAACTAAATTGGCGTATCGAAACGCCTTCCTATAAAACCAGATTATTGTTATTTAACTTAAATACTTTAGAATGTCGTCGTAAATATTTTTGCGTTATGCTGGTCAGAGACTTAATTCATTATCAAATTCAGTGTCCTACCTTGCTATCTATGCTTGATTTTTATTCTTCTTCTCGAATGCTACGCGCTCAGTTCCACTTCCGTGAAAGTATACACCGGACTAATTACGGTCAAAATGAGCCAATTGCTCGTTGCATCACTGAAGTTAACTCTATATTAGCATCAATAGATATTTTTCTTAATTGTTCCAGACTTAAATTTAAAAATAATCTACTATTAATCTTATCTGATAATGTTTGATTGTTAAGCTTCCTTTCTTATTTATTTAAAATAAAATAATTGTATGAGTTTATTTTATGAATGTTTGTTTTGTATCCAAAATACTTCTTAATTTTGTTATTTAGTCTGTAAGAGATTATTATACTCTGTTAGATGAAATAAAGAAAGAAAGAAAGAAAGAAAGAAGCCATAGAAGAGAAGATAAGACCCCATCTTGATGAGTTCCTCTAACGACAGATATGGTGTAGCTGCTGTTACCGAGAGTCGATTGAATGATTCTAGTTTTTAGCATTGCCAATATCCATTTGCTAATAAACTCTTCCACACCCAGTTGGATCAGAGCCTGCTGAATCGATTCCGTACTAACGTTATTTAAGGCGCCTTCAACGTCTTAGAAGGTAGCTAGGGTATATTTTTTGAAGTGAATTGTCTTTCACCGTAACTTCCAAACATTTTGACTTGGAATTGTCGATTGGTGAGGTAATCTAACAGCCAGTTCGCCAGTGCTCCTCTTACTCCTACCCTATTACCAACTTCCAACAACTTATGATGGTCTAATGTGTCAAACGTTTTACTGAAATCGATGAACATAACCAAGACGTGATGTTTTTTGTTGAGGCTCTCGTTGACTAAGCTTTTTGAAGCCATATTGACTTGATCCAATTACAGAATGCCAATCCACAAAGGTCTTCAGCCGTCCCACAAAAATCTCTCCCAAATATTTTCGACGATAGGTAGAATCGAAATCGGCCTATAGTTTCGGAAAAAAAAACAACTTTTTATTCCTTCTTTGTGAACCGGACGAGTATTAGCTCCAAACAACTATTTAGTATTTTCGCCAGTATTGGTTCAAAAATGTTTGCATTTGCCTTTAAATCTATTGGTCTTATTCCATTAATATCGGGTGCCCTTACTCGCATTTATTCTGTATAATGACTAGAATTCTTACCATCTCAGTAACGATGGTCTGCGAAAAGTATATCGGATTTGACAAGTTGCTATCTACATCGTTCGAGGTAGTTTTTCCGCATCTGTGCATTATTTTCGTGCCTTCCTTACAGAAGTAGTCCGAAAACTCATTGATAACCCCATAAACGTTTCTGTCATTGAAATTCTTTACAATTTGTTGATCCAAAGACATCTTGTTTCTCCTAGTTATTTCATTGACAAGATTCCAGGTCTTTCTCGGATATCCTCTTAGCTCAGCCGTAATCCAAGGTTGATGTGTCCTATTTCCTTAATAGCCGCTACTAACTGTGGCGCACTTGCAAATTGCTTGCTGTATATTGCATTCTGGGATCTGATATACAAGACTCGATGGTCCTCGGAAACATGGCCTCCGCAGGTATGCTTAGTATGAATACGTTAATCATTGTCATTCTGCCGATTCGTATATCATGACGAGTTGGCTCCTTTATTACATTGACTAGCATCAATGAGGATAGTATCTACAAAAAAATCACCCACTACCTGCCTGTTTAAGTTCATGTCACATATTTCGTAACCTTTCTCGATGAACGATAACTTCTAATTCATGGATGAAACTTCTCTCGCTAAGACGCGGCGGCCTATACCCCTAAATTTCTTTTATATACAGGGTGGGCCAACTACAAGTTTCTTTCTAAAAATGCAATAAAATGAACAAAATGAAATTTTTTCAATGTATTATGGCTTTGTTAGTAAGAGCAAACATTCCCATTAATTATGGAACACAACGTCGTTCAAGTGGCTGCCTCGGCTGGCCTCGCAGTAGCGCATTCTATAACTCCAATTTTCCAAGACCTTGTTGATGGTTTCGGGCTGTAGCTCACGGATTGCTTGCATGATATTGGCCTTAAGTACTTGAATCGTTTCCGGATTGTTGGCATAACATCGGCCCTTCACGGTTCCCCACAAAAAAAAGTCCAAAGGCGTCAAATCGCAGCTCCGAGGTGGCCAATTGACATCGCCAAGACGGCTGATAACACGATTTGGGAATTTGATGCGCAAAAGACCGCACGGCATGGGCTGTGTGGCATGGCGCGCCATCCTGCATGAACCAGAGGTCGTCCAAATCCAAATCCATCGTTGTCCAATTCAAGCTGCTCTAAGGCCCAAACTGCGAAGCGATAACGAAGCGGATGGTCGTGCGCTTTCAATTGCTGAATCAATTGGACCTTGTAAGTGAATAGTCCCAGATCCTTGTGCAGAATTCTCCTCAGGCTAGTGCGAGAAATGTTGAGCTGTTGAGATCGATGACGAGTTGATGTTCGTGAATTGAGTCTCACACACTCGGCTACAGCAGCCGCATTCTCGTCTGTGCGCACCGTACGACGACGTTTCGGCCAAAACTTTTTTCCAAAAAACGCACTGTTTGGGCTACACAGCACTCACTTTGGAAAAAAGTTTTCAATATTTCCCAACGTTGTTCAAGCGTAAAGCGACTTATTTCGTACCGCGGAGGTATGATACTGACTTTCTGTCAAGATTTCGAGCGGGAAACAGCTGTCAGTGTCAAAATAACCTATGATTTAAAAAGAAAACACTAGATGGCCCACCCGTTACATACATACAGTGGACTCTCCCTAAGTCGAACTCTCCCTAAGTCGAATTTCTCTCTAACTCGAATTTTTTCGCCATATTTTAGCATTCCCCTCAATTTTCCATACAAAAGCATCCTCTAAGTCAAACTCCCTCTAAGTCGAAACTCCCTCTAACTCGAACAAATCATGGTATCCCGTGAAAATTCGACTTAGGGGGAGTCCACTGTATATATTTTTTGGATCAAAATTCAGCATTAACTCCCCTTAATGTGTAAAAACCGGCAGTCATCTAGGCTGTCAATCATTGAATTGATGCTAATTAAAAAACTATTCCAATTATTTCCCATAGATCGTATACGTACTTATATTCCAACATAAATGGAAAATTTAAATCTATTTTTCCGATGCGTTAAAATCACTCATTACCCTAAAATCTAAGTTCCGTTACTCCATTTTTCTCTTCACCTCTCTTTCGTTATTAATTACTTGCAATTCTACTTAAATCAGTAACGGAGTTCATTAACAGACCTAGTACAATACATTCTCATGTTTTCTTGTGAGTATTCTCCCTTCGCTCTTCCATACAAATCTCCAGCTATTTTCTTTTGCTTTAGTTTTTGTTTACATTCGTCAGCTGATTGTTAACATACACAGTGGCATTTTTGTGGTGGTTGACGGCGATCATGTTCTTTAGCTTTGCATACACTCCCGATAATTTGATTGATCTCGTCGCACGGGCTCGCTTGATAAGGCTGCTTGAAAAAACAACAACGGCAAATACGTTAAAGCTCTGAGAATGAATGAACTTTTGAAAGAAAAAAAGATTGTGAAAAGCTTGGGGGTCGTGTTATGGGACTTCCCATATAAACATTTCTGGACAATTTTTATGTATGAGGTTTTCGGTACAAGGTATGGCAAGAGTAATAACCCTGTATGAGTTGTACATGATTATTGTGAATGGCGTTTACTGTCACCATGATATGATATTTACAGTTGTGTGCAGATGCGAAAGACACGACGATGAACAATGGAACGTTTTACACCTCAACAACGTGAAATAACTGTACAGTTTTCTTGCGGAATAGTTCATCAATGATAAGAAAGCAACGTGAATTTCGTTGTCCACCGTTTGGCACGGACTAGTCGCAAAATTGAACGCTTAGTCACAAGTTTTGAAGAGACTCACTCAACACGATATAAGGCAAGGGCTGGCAGACCAAGAACTGTACGTTCAGCCGAGAGTATTGATGCTGTGCGCGAAAATGTGGAAGACTATCCAGAAACATCAGCGAGACGACGGGCCACGCAACTGGGCATTCGCGGTCTTAATGAATCATTGAACATAGACGAGGATCGTTCAAATTTCCATCCACCTAACCAAAATAAAGTGAGGATAGTCCTATCCAAGCCGAAATCCAACAAAGCTGCTGGACCTAACAGCTTACTTTTCAAGACAACTGCTGGTGAAATGGTAGAGATCATACACCAACGGATGCCTGATGAATGGAATCTCAGCTAGAGAGGACAAAAAAGGAAACCCTTTCATTTGCGCCAATTATAGAGGCATCACTCTCCTTGACATTGCATTCAAGATGTTTTCTGCGATATTGTGTGAAAGTTGAAACCTTTTATCAATAGCCTGATTGGACCCTATCAGTGCGGTTTCAGGCCAGGAAAGTCCATCATCGATCAAATCATCACACTTCGGCAGATCTTGGAGAAAACCCGAAAAGTTCAAAGCGATACTCATCATTTCATTATCGATTTCAAGGCCGCCTATGACAGCATCTATAGAGAAAAGCTGTATAGATCCATGTCTAGTTTTGACACCCCTGCCAAACTTGTCCATCTGTGCAGAGTGACGATGGAAAATCCTCGCTGCTCCATCAAGGTCGGTAGTGACCTCGCCGAGACATTGAGTGTCAAAAATGGTTTTAGAAAAGGTGACGCACTGTCATGTGACTTCTTTAATATTGTACTTGAACGGATTGTGCGGAGCTCACAAGCCAACACCAGAGGCACAATCTATCAAAAGTCCATACAACTGCTTGCATACACCGACGATATTGACATCAAGAACTCAGCGGGCTGTCACAGATGCGTTTGCAAGCATTAAAGTATAATATGCTGTCAACTAGAAGGGACACAAACATAGACGAATTGGACAGAACATCACAGTGGACAGCTACAACTTCGATGTAGTAAAGAACTTTGTCTATCTTGGCTCTGCTATAAATTCTAACAACAATAAGTTTTGCCAATCGTTGTTTGTGTGGTTGTGTGTTTGTAAAGTCCTATCTCAAATAACTAATGAGACTGTACAAGACCTTGGTCATCCCATTCCTGCTTTATGGAGCTGAAACATGGAATTTATTGAAAGCGGATGAAGATATCCTTGGTCGCTTCGAGAGAAAAATTCTTCGTAAGATACTCGGTCCCATTTGCGTTGACGGGTTTTGGAAGCGAAGATTCAATGACGAACTATACGAGCTGTACAGCGACATCGACCTAGTCAAAAAATTGTGTATTGGACGTCTGAGATGGCTAGGACATGTAGAGCGAATGGACAATAACGCTTCGGCCCGCAGAGTCTTCGAATCTAATCCGGAGGGATGACGCAGTAGAAGGCCTTCTCGCTATAGGTGGCACACACAAAATCATGGGGATATCGACCAACTTGGAGCGTGCAACTGGAGGCAATTAGCTAAAGAGAGAGCTGGATAGGGGGGCTTGTTGAGTGAGGCCCAGGTTCAACCCGAACTGTAGCGCCACCTAAGTAAGTAAATAGGTGGTCTCTGTAACTTTTATTCAGTTAAGTAAAGTAAACGATTATTGGTTTTATTTATAGTCGACGCTGAAATCAGAAGTGATGCGAATAGTTCAACAAAACAGACCTGGTTGTGGGTTGGTAATAGACCAGGTATAAAAATACAAAAAAAAAATAGATGCCCCCTATGATTCCCTTTGAGTATTGTCATGGACTACATACTTCACGTGTCTCGAGCGTAAGGTTAACTATGGTCTCAAAAAAGTTCTTTGATATCAGATGAAAAAATGCGGAATAAAAAATGCAAATCCAACACGAGCATATCAAAACACAGCTCAACTTTTACTTATATCAATTCCTTTACCCATATGCTTATCAGCTAAAAAATTTCATGTAGATTGCACAACACTTTATCATCAGATATCAATATATCAGCGCTCACGATTACGATATTCACTAACAATCACCTCATAGGAATCGGAAAACATTTTGGATCACGCGAATATCGGAACAACACTATAGTTTTTGCGGTTTTAGGAAAACCGGCTCAGTTTCGCCCCATCCAAGAATTTGGGCCTTAATGTTTGCGAAGTTAGAAGGTACTTTCTTGATTAAAATTTTTAAACACCAATCGTTTGAATTATTGCATAATATCACAGTCTTCTAAATATCAACATATATAAGAACATTTATTATGTCCCACAAGCAGTTAAAACATACCTATCCTCATCGAACTTGTCTTCAAACTCTTTCTACTCTAAGGGTTATACCAGACTCTGAGCTCAATAGAACATTATGTACATCAAACTTTAATGGAATCTGAGTCTTCTCTGTAGTTGTGAACCTAAAGTTCTTCAGTAGAAACGATAAACCAATGTGTGCCTGCATTTTACCAAACCGCAAACCGATGCAGTTTCGGGGTCCATCACCAAAAGGTAGCCACGCAACTGAGTGACGTTTGGCAATCTCTTCCGGGGTGAATCTATCTGGATCGAAAACTTCCGGATTTGGATAGTACTCAGGATCGTAATGAATCGCGTCAACAGGAATAATGATGATGTTGCCCTTTTCGATGACATACTTTGGATCCGAAGTTGCATAGTCTCGATTAGCACGTCGAACCAAATTTGAAAGCACTGAGTACTTTCGAAGGGTTTCTAAAAAAATCCAATTAAAATGAGTCTTCTAAGGAGATCTTGAACTTACCATAAATGGTTTGTTCCAAATACCGCATATCCTTCATGCACTCATAAGTGAACTCTCCATTGTTCTTTGCTAGCACCTCATTAACCTCCTTCCTGACTTTATCCTGAATATCTTGATTTTGAGCCAGTTCATATAAACAGAAATCCATTGTAGTCGAAGATGTCTCAAAACCCCCCACAAAGAATATGAAAGCCTGTGCAGTAATTTCGTTCATCGTCAGAGCTGCCGTCTCCTTACTACTACCTGACTTATTATTTTTCAAATCAATTAGAAGATTCATGAAGTCATTCCGCTTGACATTGTTCTTTTCCCGGTAGTCCACTGTATTCTTCACGATGTTCGTATAAAAATTATGTATCTCATCGGGAAGCATTCGCAAGCGCAGTTTCGCTGATATTCCCGGAAAACTCTGCATCATTCCGTCAATAAATTTACCATGCCTGCGTTTGGCAATAGCCTTCTTTCCCATAAGCCTAAACGCAGCTTTGGGATCCCTCAAACTATTGCAATCAATCCCAAATGCGCAGGTTCCAATTACATCTACGGTGAATCGCCCCAGCAGATCCTTAATCTCTATTACTGGAGTCTTATCAATAGTTTCGCCAAAAACTGTTGCAAACTCCTTGCCAATAGACACCACAGTGGGAAACATAAATCTCATTTTCCCCGATGTAAAGGTCGGCGATATTTTATTTCTTAGATTCCTCCACTTAGGCCCATCTAAAACGAAAAGGTTAGCAGTAAGTGGGTCATCCTTCTCGTTGTGAAACATTCCACGATCATCAAAATAACTAAAGTCTTTGATCAAGATATTCTTCACTAAATCCAAATCCAAAATAAACGCTGCTGGTTTGAAAAAGAAATAAAAGCCTACAAAGGGTCCAGTGCCTTTAAATTTTTGGTAGGTATTCCTGAAGATAGCTCCAAAGTTTTTGGTTTTATTAAGACCCTTAAGACTGCCATAGAAAAATGCCGATTCATCGTGTGGTATTCCACGGTAACTCCAGTACGAATACTGCCTCTTGTACAGATAAACTAGTAGCGATGCTATCACTATTATCGCGTACAATGTCACCGAAGTGATTTCCATTTTACTATTAATTTTTTAGCTTATATTTCTTATTATTGTTCTATTGTGTTGCTCTGTTGGGTTAATACTAAACTGTAAATTTCAAATGCCAATACTTTTATTAATCACTGTTATCAGCGATAGTAGAACAACGTAAACAACAGGTAGTTGCTTTGTCATCCCCAAGGTCGTTTGAAAATGTGGTGTGGTTTGAAAATTTGTTAATTCTTTTGAAATTGGGTGAGTCATTCGAACTGGCTGGAATTTAGTGACGTGCACGTCGGAAAAAAACAAGTTTGATTGAAATTAGATTAAAGATTGAAATTAGATTGTAATTTTGACTACTGGGTGACCGTTATCTTGGTTTGTTTATATTTGCATGCAGACAGACAGTCTCAACATTTTTTCTTGAATTAACTACACTAATACCTCGGTTAACGACCTTGATACGTTTCACAACATCAGGCCGTATAAGGAGTCATTTTTTTTCATACAAACCCATACAAAATTCATTGGATTGGTTCCAAATCTTCCAAAAAATAACAAAAAATTGATCAAACGTTATAAAAAAATCAGAGCACAGTTACATTTTAATTTAATATTGACAGGAGCCAAATTACAATCTACAATCTACAATCTAAAGTAAGAAAAAATAGAGAACAATTAAGATGTTGAAGTGCTTAAGTGTCATCTACACGAGTGGCTGCGAGTGTAAAATATCGTTCCAGTGTTGGTTGTTTTGCTTTATTTTGTAATTGTTTATTAATTTCTTTGTACCAATTAATGGCTTTGTTAACAGCACTTGAAACTTAGCACTGCGTTTTTCATCGGGATCGTTTTGGTTTAAAATTTCCAATCCCTCTTCGAAATGATGTAGTGCTTCATGCAAATTTCTTGATGTCGACTGGCGACTCGTGGAAGGCTCAGGCTCTTCATCTGACTCTTAACCTGATCCCAACTGCATCAACTCTTCATTTGAAAGGGGAAAGCTCTGTCACCGTTAAGAAGGCTGGTGACATCGTGCTTTTCTAAATCCTCAAATCTGATTTCTTTTGCCCGATTTAAAATGTTGCGTTCAATTTCAGGGATCACAGGATTAGCCATTGGTAATGCGTTACGGCCATAGTTTCTTCCAAACGTGATTCATCGTTGTTGATTGCAATTCATTCCAAATCTCACTTACGAGTATGTTGTAAATGGCATCTTAGATGTTAACCGTTTGTGCAACTCACTAAAAAGATCTATTAAAGACCTTAAGAATAATGAATTACACACTTACCTAGAAAGTTTAACGGCAGGAAAAAATATAATTACTCGATTTGAAAGGCTATAAAAGGTATTAGAAAACCTCAAATTCAAGCCGCACCAATTAGGGAAAATCTAGACGAATAGGCCAGGTACGATAAAGAGAAAGCGCAAGTTTTTGTCACCCACCTGGAAGAAACATCTAAACCGTTTGATGGACAAACTCTTATTCAAAATATAAATACTCGTACGTCGTATGTAGCCAATAGCGTAATAAGAAATGCAACACTAACCGAACTTAAGGAAGAAATAAAGAAACTTAAACCTAAGAAGGCTCCTGGATACGACCTAATCACGGGAGAGGTTCTTAAAGCACTACCAAGAAAAGCTCTAATTAAGCTTCTGTTCATTATAAACGCCAGTCAATGGAAAGTCACCGAAGTAATAATGGTCCTTAAGGCCGGAAGACCGCCGAATGAAAAAACGTCTTATAGACCGATTTCGCTCCTTCCAATTACATATATCCAAATTGTTCGAGAGAATATTGATTAGGCGAATACAGCCGGTTATAGAAGAAAGGCATCTCATTCCGGATCATCAATTCGGCTTCAGGGGTAAGCATTCTACAGTTGAACAAGTGCATAGAATAACACATGTTATCGAAAAATCTCTTGAAGAAAAAAAGATTTGTTCAAGCGTATTCCTTGACGTCTCTCAAGTCTTTGACAAGGTCTGGCATGAAGCCTTAAAGTCTAAGTTACGACAAGTTCTGCCAGAGCACCTATACAATATTTTTAGGAACTACCTTACGAATAGACTATTCCGCATCAAATGTGGAAACGAATATTCCGATTTTAAGGAAATAATGTCTGGGGTGCCGCATGAAGTGTTCTTGGTCCAGTTTTATATCTATTATACACCGCAAGTAGAAGGCACTGAGCTAGCTACATTTGCCGACAGCACTGCTATCTTGTCTGTGGGTAAAACGGTCGAAGATACTACAGAGAGCTGTTTGGTAAAGTCATTTACCGCTTTTTCTACATCTTCACAAATGCTAGGGGGAAATGAGAAAATAATGTTTTTTGCCTTTGTACGCTTTTCCAGATGTTCAAGCTTTCTTTCAAGTGAAAAATTTTTGTCTTTCATGTATGTTATTTCCTTTGATAGTACTTCGTTCTGCGATTTGAGATTTTGCATTTCGTTAAGTATACGGCTGATGTCTTCTTTTGTCGCTAAATCACCTATTTTTTTGTCGAGAATCTTTTCCAGCATAGATTCTAGGTCACTGACAGACATTGCGGCTACGGACATGGTAACAAAACTCTTCTTACTTGAGGTTGGGGGCTCTGGTGAAGTTTCTAGGATGTTTACTCCATATATGGTATTAATAAAATTACGATAGTCATGCTTCTCTTATGATAGATTTGCAGAAACGTTAAATTGATAACATTGTTCAATGGCTTCAATCAGGCAGACGGCAACGCCACAGCCTTACTATTTATTTTCTTATAATAATATTTTTTTTTTGTATCTTTATCAAGAATTGTAATTTCAAAAATTGTTTATAATAAAGTAAATCTTGAATCTGAAATCTACTACAGAAAAACTGCAAGAAGCTTTGGATAGAGTAAATAATTGGACAAAGGTTTGGTGAATCGCACTCAACGAGACTTAATCTGTTTATGTAAGATTTACTTATAAGAAAATAAATAATTTGCCGATCTTTTTGTTAAAATGTAAACTGTAACAGTTGGCAACACAACATATATGTGTTTGCATTGTCCTTTGTCTTCTTTGTTTCCTTTTGGTTCATCCCTCACACACACTACTTTGCTTTTACTCAATTCTGTACATATAATCTTCTTTCCTTCCTCACTCTTAATAAAACTGCGATAGTAAACGGATGTGTTTCATTTTCATCTCTGACAGGTTATGGGCCCATGTCACAAAATAAGAGTTTAGAAAGAGTAAAAGTGTATTTAATCGGTTCGGTTTTTTGTTAGTTAAAAAAAAAAAGTGTTTGCGAAGATGAGTGCCGCGGGTTTGTACAGTATAGAAAAGTTAGACGATACAAATTACGCGTCGTGGTCAGTGCTAATGAAAAGTGTCCTAGTCCACTCTGAGCTTTGGTCGACAGTTAGCGGAAAGCTTGTAAAAGCTGAAGGTGGAAAGCCAGAGGAGATGGCAGCGTTTGTCACAAAGGACGAGAAAGCGTTGGCAAGTATAATGCTTTGCATTAAACCATCGCAAATAAATCACGTAAGGCACTGTGAAACGTCGTCGATGGCGTGGAACAAATTAAAAGGAATTTATCAGCCGCAGGGGCCAGCTCGAAAAATTACTTTATTTAGGAAGCTCTTGGCACTTAAATTGTCTGAAGAAGGCAACGTGTCAGAGCATGTGAACATGTTTAGTGATTTGATCGAAAAACTTAGTGAAATCGAAATTGTAGTTCCGGACGAGATGGAAGTTATAATTTTATTGTCCAGTCTCCCAGAGTCAGTTTCGTTGTAGCTATAGAAACACGTGACGCCTTGCCAGCTTTAAAAATGCTTAAGGTGAAGCTACTTGAAGAAGGAGCGAGACGACAAGAGAAAGGAGACAAGGCAGAGAGTGGCGCCAGCAATCAAGCATTTGTAGTTCGCACAAACACACACAGATATCCCGCCGCAAGAAAATCTACCAGCGAAAACAAAAACTACAGTTCGGATAACAGCAAGAGGAACAACGCAAAATGTTATAATTGCGGGCGACGAGGTCATTTTGCCGCAAGATGTAGAGACCCAAGGAAGACAAAGCAAAAGGAACACACAACCGAGCAATCATTTTGCATCCTCGCTACTTCTTCCACACATGAGTTGGTAAGATATGCCTGGTGTATAGATAGTGGCGCGACGTCGCATTTGTGTTGTGATCGAAGTTTTTTCTCTACCTACAAAGCAGGAAGGGAACAAATTTCGCTAGCAGGCAACAATTTCGTAGAGGCATATGGAAGAGGAGAGGTTAAAATTGAATGTAGTGGTGTTGTTGTGAAATTGATAAACGTGCTTTATGTACCTGACCTGCAAAGTAACTTTATTTCAGTGAGCAGAGCAGTGGATAATGGTCTTTCAGTTTTGTTTGAAAACGAGTGCGCAGTTATTAAGAACCGAAGTGGTGGTGTTATCGTAAAAGCACCTAAAAGAGGTAGATTGTTTACGATAAAAAACGAAAATATGTGCTTGTATGCGAAGTGCGCGATCGATGATGCAATGCTGTGGCATAATCGCTATGGACATTTGAATTTTCAGACCCTTAAGGAAATGACAAGCAATAACTTAGTACACGGGCTTAAGGTGAAACAAGTGCCTATTAGAAACGAGTGCGTTACTTGTGCTAAAAGTAAAATTTGTGTGAAACCGTTCCCTTATGCTTCAAAAAACCGGTCAAAAGAACTGTTAGGCATAGTGCACACCGATATATGCGGTCCAATTAATAAAAATTCTATCGGTGGATCCCGTTATTTTGCCACATTTATTGACGACAAGTCGCGGTATGTTTCTGTGTTTTTCCTCAAAAAGAAAGACGAAGTATTTGAAGCCTTCAAATCCTTTAAAACGATGGCGGAGAAGCAGACCGGAAAGAACTTAAAAATATTACGCAGTGACAATGGTGGTGAATACATGTCTAAGCAGTTCAGTGATTTTTTGAAGGAAAATGGTATAAGCCGTCGACTAACCGTCCCACATTCACCTCAGCAGAATGGTGTAGCTGAACGCGCTAATACGACATTGGTGGAGATGGCGAGAACCATGCTAACTCACAGCGGCATGGACGACTCGTTTTGGGCGGAGGCAGTTGCAACCGCAGTTTATTTACGCAACAGAGCAGGGACAAAAACACTCGTTGGCAAAACACCTTTTGAAGAGTGGACCGGAAGGATGCCGACAGCATCACACTTAAAAGTGTTTGGATCTTTGGCGATTGAATTGGATAAAACGCAAAAGAGAAAATTTCAGCCAAAGGGTAATGAGATGATAATGGTAGGCTACTCTGAAACATCGAAAGCATATCGATTGTATAACCCGGAATCAAAGAAAGTGATAGTAAGCAGAGACGTCAGGTTTATTGAAAACAAATTCTTCAGTGCAGAAGAAAGGACAAGCGACGCCGTTACTTTCGATCAAAAGATGGATGCTGTGGCTGAAGGTATGAACGATGATGTCAATGACGATGTGAACAACGATGTAAACGACGATGTGGATGACGATGAGTACGAGAATCTGGACGACAATGTAGGTAACGAACGAGAAGAACCAGTTCGTTTTGGTAGAGGCAGACCTAAATTAATTCGTACCGGAAGGCCTGGCCGTCCCCGTAAAGAACGTCATATACTGCATGTACTGAACGAAGATGAAATACGAATCCCGCCAAGCCTTGAGGAAGCCCTAAGCAGTAAACATTCAAAACAATGGAAGGACTCGATGCAGAAGGAGTATGATGCTCTGGTTCATAACAATACCTGGTCATTAGTTGATTTACCAACTGGACAAAAGATCATCGGCTGTAAGTGGGTGTACAACATCAAACGGGATGCGGATGGCAGTATTCAACGGTTCAAGTCGCATTTGGTCGCGAAAGGCTGTAGTCAGCAATTTGGTGTCAATTTCAATGAAACGTTTTCACCAGTTGTAAGATATGCCACAGTTAGAATGCTGTTTGCCTTGGCATGTGAACATAAACTACACCTTCATCAAATGGATGTGTCATCGGCGTACCTTAACAGTGAGCTCCACGATACTGTTTACATGAAGCAGCCTGAGTATTTCGTCAACCGAAAATTTCCAGATCGTGTCTTGAAATTAAATAAAGCGCTTTATGGGTTGAAGCAAAGCGGACGCGAATGGAATGAACAGCTTGATTCATTTCTGAAGAGGACTGGGTTTACACAGTGTGTCAGTGAGCCGTGTGTTTACACACAAAAAGAAGGAAGTAATTTTCATTTAATTGCTGTATATGTAGATGATCTCATTCTAGGTAGCTCTAGTTTAAATGAACTCATGAAAATTAAGGCTGAAATTGCAAATGAATTCAGCGTAGTAGATGGAGGCCAGCTGAGGTATTTCCTGGGTATGGAGATAGAACGTGAAGGCGCAACAGGTGCTATTACTCTGTGTCAGCGGCAATACATCACGAATCTCCTCAAGCAGTATCACATGGAGAATTGTAATCCTGTGTCAACACCATTGGATGCAGGGTTTCAAGTCAGTTGCACGAATGACAGTTGCAGAAAAATAAATCCAACGAAGTACCAGCCAATAATTGGTGCTCTTATGTATTTGGCGATTTCAACTCGGCCGGATAGTCTCCATTCGGTCTGTAAATTATCCCAATGCAACACAGATCCTCACTTGGAGCACGAAGCAGCTGCAAAGCGTATTTTGCGTTACTTGAAGGGTTCGATGGATTTGAAGCTTCACTACCACAAGACGGGGGAGCCCATGGTGTGTTATGTTGATGTTGACTGGGGTGGAGACTCTAGCGACAGGAAGTCGTATACTGGATGTTCATTCGTTGCAGCAGGAAGTGTGTTTTCGTGGGAATCGAAAAAACAAACCGCAGTAGCACTTAGCAATATGGAAGCTGAGTACGTAGCTCTTTCAACTGCAGCAAAGGAAGCAGTGTATATTACAAAATTGCTGAGTGAAATGGGTTTTCACAGCACTACACCGATAGTATTGAACAGCGATAACCAAAGTGCTCAAGAGATGACCAAAAATCCTGTTTACCATTCTCGCAGCAAACACATCGATATTAAGTATCATCATATTCGTGAGCTGTATAAAAACAATCAAATTAGATTGAATTATGTTAGTACTAAAGATATAATCTCAGACATCCTAACGAAAAATTTGCCAAAAGTTAAGCATTGTAAATTTACTAAAGAAATGGGATTGTACTGAGAATTAAGCTATTTTTTTGTTGTTTATATAATATATTGTGTTGAGAAGGAGTGTTAAAATGTAAACTGTAACAGTTGGCAACACAACATATTTGTGTTTGCATTGTCCTTTGTCTTCTTTGTTTCCTTTTGTTTCATCCCTCACACACACTCCTTTGCTTTTACTGAATTCTGTAATATATGTATATATAATCTTCTTTCCTTCCTCACTCTTAATAAAACTGCGATAGTAAACGGATGTGTTTCATTTTCATCTCTGACACTTTTCAAACTCGGTCCAAATTCCGTTTGCAAACAAGACTAAGTATCTTGGAATGACACTTGACGCAAAGCTGAAATGGAAAGCACATGTAAAGAAAAAATGCAAAGAACTAGACAATAAACATAGAGAAATGTATTGATTACTTGGAAAATATTCCAAGCCTAATATAGAGAACAAACTGCTTTTATATAAGCAAGTGCTAAAGCCAGTATGGACATATGGTATTCAACTCTGGAGTTGTACCAAAATAAGTAACATTAAAATTTTACAAACTTTTGAAAACAAAGTCCTAAGAGGTATTGCTAATGCGCCATGGTATATCAGAAACTAGCTGACCAGTGCTCGCCTTGCTTCGCCCGCATTTTAGTTGACGGTTATTTAGTTGTTGAAATATAATTGCCAACTGTATATAGTACCGAAAATGTGTAAACTCAATTATAACTTCCCCCTGGGAATCCCCAATAGAGCATACACAAACCCGCTCAGCCACTGCAGTATGACTGCTGACAGTGGTCTCCACTGAAAGAAAATTGTGGGCGATGATTTGATTAATTGTTTTTAGCATTCAGGACTACGCAGAAGAATGACTTATACCAAATCCGATAAGTCATTACTGAGTTAGGAATATATAACTAACTTTAAGTGACGGAAAATTCGACCTCAACCCCCTTTATGACGTGCTTAGACTTTGAATTTCGGAAAATCCCTCCTTATCTCGCATCTAGGCAAATATGGAATAACTGTGCGAAATTTCAAGTACCTACGTCTAGCAGTTTTGGACAAACCGTGTTCACAAGATAATGTTTTTTTTTTTCAATTTTAACTCTAGAAGAGATCGCACACTGAAGATCAAAACATAATCATGGGACAGCGCGCCCATATACTCACACACACATACTATTGCAACGATAGCCACTGCTGAATTGACTTGACTTTCCTTTTATAGTATTTAAGATAGTGATATCCACAGAGATCTTGGCATCAAAATCAAAAACTTCGCGAGAAAGCATAAAAGTCGACTTGAAAGTCATGTAAATATTACAGTCCTCCAAGTTTTGGATGAAAGAAATTTATTACGCCGTCTACAAAGAACCAAACCTTCAGACTTAGCGCGATAAGAAACCGCATCTAAACTGTGGAGCTAGCAGGAACTTCTAACGGGAAGGTACCTGCAAAACGTCCTTATTTCGTGAAATAAAAACTGCTTGATTATTTCGAATCTAGTTATATTAAAAATAAAAACAATCATCACATCCCACACTACTATGAACACGCGCTGGTGATCCTCATAGTGTATTGTTGAGGATTTTCACAGACCCTCGAAAAAAAAAAATCGTTCATGTTGTTCTTCCATTCGTTTCATTAACAAGCATTTGAAAAGTTCTGTGCAATATATATGCCATAAAATTGTCGATTGCACCCTGATCTATAGGCTGAATAAGGGCAGTTGTGTTTTTGGGAAGATCTTATATTTTCAGACAGCTCACCTAAATTAACAGGATGCCCTGGAGCATTATCCAAAATGAACAAGAATTTATTCTTACATTATTCTTTTTCAGGTAGGTCTTGACTTCAGGGCAGAAGTAATTCTTAAACCAATCTTCAAAGAGTGCTTTTATCATCCAAGCTCTTTTAGTTGATTTCCAAGTGACTGGCAAATCTTTCTTGTTCAATCCCTTGAAAGCTCTTGGATTGTCAGACAGGAACACCAATAGCGGCCCAACCTTGAAATCGCCCGCAGCATTAGCACCAAGAAAAAGAGTCAAACGTTCTTTATATCCTGATGCAGATTTTTCGTCGTTTGAAATAAAGATCCACTCAGGCATTCGCTTCCAATAAAGATCTGTCTCGTCCTCATGAAAAACTTGTTCTGGGAAGTAACCCCCTTCTTCAACAATTTTTTTTTAAAATTGGTCGGATACTCGAGAGGTGCAATTGAATCGGCACTAGCTGCTTCGCCTTTCATCTTGATGTTATGCAAATTATTTCGATTTCAAAATTTTTCAAATCAACCTCGACTTCCTAGGATAATTTAATCTTTTGACGCTTCTTTTTCTAAATAATCATTGGCATCTTTCTTTTGTTGTTGTCTTCGATCCATACGATTTTTTTTTTATGAAGGTGAAAATCTCGAAAGACACAGTGGGGTTAGAAACCCAAAGTACTGTGGGACTCTAACCGCACTAAAAACACCTCCTTGATCATGACCAATCAACTAGTAATCGACAAAGATTTTATTTTCAACGTTAAGTCGGGTTTGAGAAGGTATTATAATTTAAATACGGGCTCTCGTAATTGTCAAAAAAGTTCATGGGGCTTGGTTCTTCTTAACCTTCGAATATTATTTCGTACATTTAAGACAACGTCTATCTCAGGATTGATATGCATCTGCAAACGCTCATTGTGACGTATTGCGTACTTTTTAATTGTATCTGTTACGAGGTCGATCTGCAAATCTCGATGCAAGTCACTATTTCTAATGTACCACGGGGCATTCACTATTTCCCGAAGGACCCTATTTTGAAATGTTTACAACATTTGAACATTTGTTTTCTTTGTGCAACCCCATAATTGGATACCATATGTCCAAACGGGTTTTAATATCTGAATGTGTAATAGGCTTTTATTCTCAATGGACAGTTCTGAGTTATATGCTAACAACCAATAAAGTTTTCTATATCTGATATTTAGATCTTCTACTTTCTTTTTCACATGTTCCTTCCATTTCAGTTTAGCATCCAGATTCATACCGAGATATTTAGCTGTGTAAGAATAAGGAACTACTTGATTATTAATAACCACGGAAAGATTCGTTATTTTTTATTTGTAAAATTGATATGGATGGACTTTGACTCATTAAGTTTAATTCGCCATCGCTGCATCCAATCACATATCTTGTTAATTGAATTTTATAGCTTTTCTATAGCTTTAGCCACACATCCATCTGTTGATAGAAGAGCAGTGTCGTCTGCAAATGTGGCTATCACGGTAACACTCGCATGCGGTATATCACTCGTATATAATAAATACAGGGTGGGTCCCAAAACACTTCCCTGCGGAACACCTGCTTGTATTTCTTTTTTTTTTTTTTTTTTTTTCCGAGGGTAGGTGAAAATCTTCAACAAGACACTATGAGGATCGACAGCGCGTGCTCATAGTAGTGTGGGATTCTTAACCACTAAAACACCTCCCTTCAAAACAGACTTGTTTTCATTTTTACTACAATTAAGTATTCGACTTATCAAGTAGTTTTCATTTCACGTAATAAGCTCGTTTTGCAGGTACCTTCCCATTAGAAGTTCCTGCCAGCTCCGCCGTTTAGACGCGGTTACTTATCGCGCTAAGTCTAAAGGTTTTGTTCTTTGTAGACGGCGCAGTAAATTTCTTTCTTCCAAAACTTGGAGGACTGTAATATTAACGTGACTTTCTAGTCGACTTTTATGCTTCCTCGCGTAGGTTGGAAATTCTTCTTCTATAGTTTTAATGCCAAGATCTCTATGGATATCGCTATTTCTGATATACCATGGCGCATTAACAATACCTCTTAGCACTTTGTTTTCAAAAGTTTGTAAAATTTTAATATTAGTTCTTTTGGTACAACCCCAGAGTTGTATACCATATGTCCATACAGGCTTTAGCACTTGCTTATATAAAAGCAGTTTGTTATATATATTAAGCTTGGAATATTTTCCAAGTAACCAATACATTTCTCTATATTTATTTTCTAATTCTTTGTGTTTTTTCTTTACATGCGTTTTCCATTTCAGCTTTGTATCAAGTGTCATTCCAAGATACTTAGCCTCGTTTGCAAACGGGATTTGAACCGAGTTTGAAAAGATCGGCAAATTATTTATTTTCTCATAAGTAAAATTTACATGAACAGATTTGGTCTCGTTGAGTGCGATTCGCCAAATCTTTGTCCATTAATTTACTCTATCCAAAGTTTCTTGCAGTTTTTCTGTAGTATCTTCGACCGTTTTACCTACAGACAAGATAGCAGTGTTGTCGGCAAATGTAGCTAGCTCAGTGCCTTCTACTTGCGGTATATCGCGAGCGTATAATAGATATAAGACTGGACCAAGAACGCTTCCTTGCGGCACCCCAGCCATTATTTCCTTAAAATCTGAATATTCGTTTCCACATTTGACGCGGAATAGCCTATTCGTAAGGTAGTTCTTCAAAATATTATATAGGTGCTCTGGCAGAACTTGTCGTAATTTAAACTTTAAGCCTTCGTGCCAGACCTTGTCAAAGGCTTGAGAAACGTCAAGGAATACGCTTGAACAAATCTTTTTTTCTTCAAGTGATTTTTCGATTACATGTGTTATTCGATGTACTTGTTCAACTGTAGAATGCTTACTTCTGAATCCGAATTGATGATCACGGATGAGATGCCCTTCTTCTATTATCGGCTGTATTCGCCTAACCAATTTTCTCTCGAACAATTTGGATATAATTGGAAGAAGCGAAATCGGTCTATAAGACGTTTTTTCATTCGGCGGTTTTCCAGGCTTAAGGACCATTGTAACTTCGGCGACTTTCCATTGACTGGTAACAGATTCTAATCTAATCGCGGCGTTTATAATGAACAGAATCTTAATTAAAGCTTTTCTTGGTAGTGCTTTAAGAACCTCTCCCGTAATTAGGTCGTATCCAATAGCTTTCTTAGGTTTAAGTTGCTTTATTTCTTCCTTAAGTTCGGTAAGTGTTGCATTTCTTATTACGCTATTGTCTATACACGACGTATTTATATTTTCAATAAGAGCTTGTCCATCAAACGGTTTGAAAGTTTCTTCCAGGTGGGCGGCAAAAACTTGCGCTTTCTCTTTATCATGCCTGGCCCATTCGTCTTGATTTTTCCTAATTGGCGCGGCTTGAATTTGAGGTTTTTTTAATACCTTTTATAGCCTTCCAAAGCGAATAGTTAGAATCTTTTTCTGCCGTTAAGCTTTCTAGGTAAGTTTGTATTTCATTATTCTTAAGGTCTTTAATAGATCTTTTTAGTGAGTTGCACAAACGGTTAAGATGTGCTTTATGTTGCCCGAGTTTGTTGCCATCTTTTACGCGCTTTTCTCTTCTCCTTAATCATCTCTTTTATTTCCTGCGAATAAGTTTGAATGTAACTGGCCGGGGTTCTCTTTGGTTCGGGAGTATTCTTCCACGCGGCATCCTGTTAGATTTCGACGAAGCGATCTACTTCAACTTCAAGTTCATAGGGCGTTTTAAGTGATACGCTCAGCTCAATATTTGCTTCAATATCTTTTTTAAAGCCACCCCAATTAGTTTTCGCGCCAGTTAATCTGGCCAGTCCTACTTTTTTAATCAAAGCTTCGCTTATCGTCGTAATGATTGGAGAATGATCAGAGGAGAGATCAAAGCTTTCTTCAACTTTTATACAGTTGCCAGATATTCCTTTAACAACAAAGAAATCAATCAGATCTGGTATCTTATTTCTATCAGTTGGCCAATATGTTGGTTTACCCGTCGAGTAAAAATCACAACTGAATTGCATACCCGCATTATAAAGCGTTCTACCTTTCTGAGAGGCGTACCTTGAGCACCAGAAGGGGTGTTTCGCGTTGAAGTCACCACCAATAATAAAATTTGGTTTAAGGAAGTTGAAGATGTTTGTGAAATCACTTTCTTCAAGTTTACATCGCAGTGGACAATATATAGACGAAATGTTGAAAGCAAAATGTCTATTTCTAACGCGTACCGTGCTTACTTGCATTGCTTCTGATTCAATCTTTACTTCCGCTGAGTGTTCGATACATTCTTTTATAAACAAAGATGATCCGCCTCTGGCTCTTTCCGATGGGTGAAAGGCGTGATACCCGCTATATCCCCTTATCTTAATATTCGATTGCTTTGTCAGATGAGTTTCACAGACTAGGCATATATCAATATCTTTTTCACGTATAAATATTTCTAACTCGTCGAGTCTTTGTATGAGCCCGTTAGCGTGCCAAGTAAGAATTTTAAGCGTTTCTTTCATATTCTGCTTGAAGTGCGCGTGTTATGAATGTTGTTTTCTAGTGCAACTAGTCTCTCGAAAATTAGTTTATTTGTTTTGCATTGCTCTTTAAGTTTCGCACGAAACTTTTTTCAATGTCGCAACTTGAGGAGGAGTCTTTACATTAAAGTTTGGACGGTTTCTTGCTTTGATCTCCCGTGAGTTGTCGGACGTGTACGTACCCTTAACTGTCTTCGCCGCTTGAGCATAAGACTGCACGCCAATATTCGGAGATTTTGCTTCTGTCACCTTATCTCTATTACTTTCCGGTTTTTTATCATTAACCGATCTTAAGTTAATATTGACGGACTTGTATTTCTTTAAGTTCAGAATACGTTGAGCCATAACGAACTCTAAAGAATCTATTACCTTCATAAGATTTAAGGATCTCATAGTACTATCTAGGTAGATCCCTATGAAGTTTAAACTCTAAACCCTTATGCCAACTTTATCAAAAGCCTGTGCAACGTCTAAGAATATTGCAGAACAAATTTGTTTTTCTTCCAATGCCTTTTCTATAACTTTAGTTATACGATGCACCTGGTCTATCGTCGAGTGTTTATTCCTAAACCCGAACTGATGGGTAGGGATAAGCTTTCTTTGCTCTATAATTGGATCTAATCTTTTAAGAAAAAGTTTCTCGAAAAGTTTTGAAAATAACGGTAAAAGTGAGATTGGCCTATACGAGGTAACTACTGATAAAGGCTTACCTTGTTTAGGAATGACAATCATTTCTGCTATCTTCCAGTGATGTGGGACATACCTTTGTTTAAAGCAGGCATTAATTATAAGCTTGAGTTTCAACAATGCAGTTGGAGGAAGTTCCTTCAAGACTTGAGCAGTTATAAGATCATAACCTGGTGATTTTCTATTATTTAGTTTATGAATACATGTCTCGATCTCTCTTAACGAAACATAAGGAATCTCCTTTTCGTCTACTCTGTTATAGAAATCAAGATCTTCATTTGCTACCCTAGGTGGAAACGGTTTGAAAACATTTGAAAGGTGCTAACAAAAGAGTTTAACCTTTTCCTTTGGATCGGCGATCCATTTCCCATCAGATGTTTTCAACGGGGGATCTTGCGCTTGAGGTCTCTTTAAACGTTTAGCAGCCTTCCAAAGGGAGTAGTCCGTGACTTTGTCAGCCATTAGATTACAAAGGTATTTAGCTAGAGAATCATCTTTGAATTCAGTAATAGTTTTGTTAAGCCTATTATTGAGCCTATTAAAAATGGTTTTATCGCCAGGATAACTTGTCGCTTGCCATTTTCTACGAGCTCTTCTCTTTTCAAGCATAAGTTGCTTGATTTCTGTGGGGTATTTCACCGAGGCCTGTTTTTTTTGTTGATAAGTCGGTGTACTATCTTCTGCTGCCTGTTGCACATCGGCAATGAATTGTTCTGTTTCAATGTCAATATGTTTTGTTGTGACTAGTGGGGACCTAAGGTTAATGAAACCTTCGAGAAGTTCTCTGAATTTACACCAGTTCGTTCTTTTGTTTGTTAAACGTGGGTTTTTTATCTGTTCTACCGATAAACCATTGACTGTTAGGATTACAGGTGTATGATCCGATGACATATCACTGCTTTTAACTTTAACTTCATTTCTATTAATACCTTTCGTTATGAAGAAGTCGATAACATCTGGTATTTTCTTTGGGTCTGATGGCCAATTAGTTGGTGATCCAGTCGAAATAAATTCACAGTTAAAATTTCGCCCTGATTTGTAGAGCTTCCTGCCTTTTGTTGTTATTAGTCTTGATCCCCAATATGTATGTTTTACATTAAAATTACCACCGATGATGAAGTTGTTACCTAACATTTGTATATCGTATATCGCAGCTGTTTTAAACTCCTTACCTTTAATTTCTATGATTATTGTCGCTACTTGCATTGTTTGTTTTGCTATTTTTTGGCAATTCGTAATGATCCAAGGTACTTTTCACAATCACAGCACTCCCTCCCCTGTCACTGTCAGCTGGATGAGGAGAGTGAAAACAAAGATACCCAGGAATTCTAATCTTAGTTCTCTTTTTCAAATGAGTTTCAGAAACCAGGCAAACATCAATATCTTCGTTATATAGAAAAACGAGTAAACTATTTGCATTCCACGTTGCGACATTTTGACTATTTTTAATCATTAATATTTTGTTGTTTTTTTCCTGCTTCTTTGCTTAGTAATTTAATAACTTTATCCTGATTATCCAATCTTTGGATAATAGTAATAAATATTTCCTTTACCGATATTTCCTCTTCCTTTCGTGTATTTTTCACAATTTGGGAATATGATTTACTTTCTACAGTTGGTATGTTCGTTTTAGCAGCAATTGACACTTTGTCTAGTTTCTTGTTTTCAGCGTTTACTTGTTACTTGCTCTTATTATTGGATGCATTTCGTTGGTTGATTTTTACTTTTCCTTTCTTGATATTCTTTTGCCATCGGACAACCCCTATAATTTGCTGGGTGATCACCATGACAGTTGATGGATTTTGCTTTCTCGTCCTTCTTTAGAGGACAATTATTTGTGGGATGTTTTCCTTCGAATTTAACGCAAGCAAAATCTCTTTTACAATAACTTTGCGTATGCCCGAAAGCTTGGCATCGTTTGCATTGGGGTATTGAGTTTGAATTCTTTCGAAGTGGCTCGATCTTAACAACAATACCCATTATTGATTTTATGTTATATACATATCTTTTCGACTTCTTCTTGATTATGAAAAGAGCGCATAAAGAGAGATGATTTTCTGTTTCCTGTCATTGGTTGCCCATCACTACCTTGTGTGGTTTCTTTTTTAATTAGGTTTTTGGTTTCCAAAATCCTAAATTTTTTATTACTCAAGTCTTCGACGATATCATGTTCATCACACGAGAAGTGAAGACCTCTGGCTACTACTCTAACTGGTCTAGTAGCTTTATTTTCATATGAGTGCCACTGGAACTTTGTTGTCAATTCTTCAGTGATTTCTCTATATGTGTCACTGTAATCGACATTTATTTTCCATTTATTGTTATTATAGGATGTAAATTTACAAGCCTTTTTCGTTTTTTGTTTTATTACATTTTTTAACTCACCGAATCTGTCCACTCCCGAGATCATTATTGGTGGTGGTAATGGCTGTTTTTCAAACTAGTGGTTAACTTTCCAAGCCTTTTATCACTTGTCTTACCTTGTAAATTTGCTTGTTTAGCATCCTGTCTTCTTGCAGATAATTCAGGACTGTCTTCTGCCTAGCGTTTTTTCGTAGGCCTTTTGTTTTTCTTTAGATGGCTGTCTATTTCCAGTGCGAGCTCCTCTTCATCTGTGAGGTCTTCCTTTTCTCTATTTTTCTGGGCAGGTTTACCTGCCAACTGATCTTCCAGTTTACGTGGTCTGCCACCTGGGGTATTTCTATCATTTGTTTTGTTCATTGCCATAATTCTTCTGGTAACCGTATTAGTTTTATTGGGTAGTAATTTCTACACACAAATTACTGATCCATGGGATGAGCAATTTTTCCATATTCTCCATAATATCACTTCTTTTTCGAGTTAATTTTGTACAAATGCTTGAAGATGCAGCTGAATGTATAAGCGCCTTGATTTTGTCTTTATAATCTCGTATCGTTTGAACAGTGGATTTTGCAAGACCTAATGCTAAACAAATTTGAAAAATCTTTTCACCTGCTTCAACAACGTGCAACATCTAGTTCAGTCTCAAGTGTGATCGATTTTCTGCTTCTTCTTTTTCCCGCGCTCTACACGTTTTGGTGTCTCCTCACATCCCTAGTTTTATCCAGAAACCTAACGGGGACTGGACCATGTCCACAGAAAAAACTTTAAACCTCCCCATGGACACGCATTTCCCAGGAAACTCTATAGATACTAACATATCTATACCTTAACACCACTCAATCATGGACGTTCCGGCGGGAATAATAAACACTCATACAATTTATTGGGCTGTTAATAGTTTCCTCCCATAAAAATCTCCAGGATTAGATGGTATCACACCAGTAGAACTACAAGAGGGCATAAAACTCTTAGCCCCCTGGCTCTATGTAATTTTCAATAGCTGCCTTAAATACGGCTATACCCCATCCTCTTGGAAAAGAGTTAAGGTGGTCTTCATCCCGAAATGCGGTAAGACCTCACACTACACTCCGAAAGATTTCAGACCAATAAGCCTCTCCTCTTTCTTTCTAAAAACGTTAGAAGGGTAATTGATAATTATATTCATTCTAAACTCAAGGTACAAATCTTATATAACTCTCAGCATGCTTACCGGAAAGTTGTTTCAGTGCAAATAGCTCTACACTCGTGAGTAGGCACCATTGAAAAATATCTTGCCGTTAAAGAATATGCCATGGTGTCTTTCCTTGACATAGAAGGCATCAGTACAGAATCCATCATACGAGCGCTCACTAACGTGGAGGTTGATTGCTGCTTACGCATCTGGATAGAGCGAATGCTGTCCGAGTTAGGTACTGCTGAACCAAAAGGTTAGCGCACAGAGGCACTCCCCAATCTGGTGTTCTCTCTCCGCTACTTTGGATATTAGTAGTGAATAAGCTACTCACTTCAGTAGAAAATAAAGGCTATAAGGTCGTAGCATATGCTGACGACATCGCCATAGCCATTTCGGGTAAATTCCCCCAAACCCTAAGAGATTTTATGAATTCGGCGCTAAATTAAGTAGCGAAATGGACGGACAACGTTGAACTTAATGTAAATCCGTCCAAAACTGAACTAGTACTTTTTACTAGGAAATACAAAATCCCAATCATAGCTCCCCCTAAGCTTAGAAACACGGAACTCAGCTTTACAAACACAGCAGTAACTTAACTGGAAACGGAACATTCTAGACCGTACCAAGAAAGCAGAAATCGCCATCTACACCTGCAAAAAGGCTATAGGACCTAAATGGGGTCTACGACCTAATATAGTCCACTGGTTGTACCTGGCGGTGGTCAGACCAATTCTGCTTTATAGTGTTCTCGTCTGGTAGACTGTACTCGAAACAAGATGCAACACAAACTCTATAGAAAGAGTACAGCATGTAGGTGCATCACAGGGGCTCTCAGGTCGACTCCCACAGCCGCCTTAGAAACCCTACTCAATATTTTTCCCATTGATATCTTTGGGAAATTGGTAGCATCAAAAGCAGCCCTAAGACTTAGAGAATCTCTCCAGTGGTCAAGCTCACAAATCGGCCACATGAAAATTCTACAAAACTGCAATCTCAGAGAAACAGATTACATATCCCCATTTATCGATTTCAAGATCAAATATAACACCACGATCCCTGACAGATCCGCATGGATAGATGGTACCATTCTAAACGACGCCGCAATCGAAAACTATACAGATGATTTCAAAACATCGCAGGGCACAGGCTTGGGTATATTTTCGGAAGTACCTTTGATAAACGTAGCTCTCCGACTTCCGAACCACTGCAATATTTTTCCAGCGGAAATATCGGCTATTCCTGAAGCAGCGCACAGACTCTCTATGTACCCGATAGATGGTAGGTCTATCGTCCTTTACATAGACAGTCAGTTAGTGACTAAAGCTCTGGAAACGCAGACAATAAGATCTAAGTTGGTCAAACATTGCCTTGAATTTCTTAACGAGAATGCGGACAGATGCAATATCACTCTGTGCTGGGTCCCTGGACACAGAGATACTCCAGGCAATTCTAAAGCAGATGAACTAGCTAAACAAGGCACCGTACTACATCTAGCTGTCAACAGAGAAGTACCGGCACCCCCAATACAATTGATGAAACTTCGTATATTTAACGAAGTGCAAGCTACTGTAAACGACAAATGGAGTAATCTATCTACGTGCGTATTGACCAGAAAGATCTGGCCTCTCTTAGATGCAAAGAAAACCAAAAAACTCCTTTCATTAAATAGAAGGAACATAAGCCTCACAGTAGGAATAATCACAGGGCACTGTTTGTTAGGTAGACACGCCACTAGAATGGGAGTCCCAGCAAATGATTACTGTAGAAGCTGTAGAGATGAAGAAGAAGAGGAGAACAATCTCCACCTCCTCGAATTATTAGCGGAATATAATATAATAATATTTCTTTGAAGACCTAAGTGACCTGTCTAACATAGACATTATAAACATGTACAGATTCATAGGGACATCCAACTGGTTTAGTTGGAAATTTGCGAAGTTAGAAGGTACTTTTTTGATAAAAATTTTGAGACACCAAAATTTTAACTTATTATTCTTCTGAATATCAACATGTATAAAAACATTTATTATGTCCCAAAAATATTTAAAACATACCTCTTCTCATCGAACTTGTCTTCAAACTCTTTCTACTCTAAGGGTTATACCAGACTCCGCGCACAATAAAAAGTTACTTACATCAAACTTCAGAGGAATCTGAGTCTTCTCTGTAGTTGTGAACCTAAAGTTCTTCAGTAGAAACGATAAACCAATGCGCGCCTGCTTTTTACCAAACCGTAAACCGATGCAGTTTCGGGGTCCATCACCAAAAGGTAGCCATGCAACTGGGTGACGTTTGGCAATCTCTTCCGGGGTGAATCTATCTGGATCGAAAACGTCCGGATTTGGATAGTACTCAGGATCGTAATGAATCGCGTCAACAGGAATAATGATTATGTTGCCCTTTTCGATCAGATACTTTGGATCCGAAGTCGCATAGTCTCGATTAGCACGTCGAACCAAACTTGAGAGTACTGAGTACTTTCGAAGGGTTTCTAAAAAAAAAATCAATTAAAATGAGTCTTCTAAGGAGATCTTGAACAAACCATAAATAGTTTGTTTCAAATACCGCATATCCTTCATGCACTCATAAACAAACTCCCCATTGTTCTTTTCCAGCACCTCATTAACCTCCTTCCTGACTTTATCCTGAATATCCTGATTTTGAGCCAGTTCATATAAACAGAAACCCATTGTAATCGAAGATGTCTCAAAACCCGCCCCAAAGAATATGAAAGCCTGTGCAGCAATTTCGTTCATCGTCAGGGCTACCATCTCCTTACTACTACCTGACTTGTTATTTTTCAAATCAATTAGAAGATTCATGAAGTCATTCCGCTTGACATTGTTCTTTTCCCGATAGTTCACTGTATCCTTCACAATGTTCGTATAAAAATTATGTGTCTCATCGGTTAGCATTCGTAAGCGCAGTTTCGCTGATATTGCCGGAAAACTCTGCATAATTCCATCAATAAATTTACCATGCCGCCGTTCTTCAATGGCCTTCTTTCCCATAAGCCTGAACTCAGCTTTGGGATCCCTCAAACTATTGCAATCAATCCCAAATGCACATGTTCCAATAACATCTACTGTGAATCATTCCAGCAGATCCTTAATCTCTATTACAGGAGTCTTGTCAATAGTTTCACCAAAAACTGTTGCAAACTCATTGCCAATAGACACCACAGTGGGAAACATAAATCTCATTTTCCCCGATGTAAAGGTCGGCGATATCTTATTTCTTAGATTCCTCCACTTAGGCCCATCTAAAGCGTAAAGGTGAGCAGTAAGTGGGTCATCCTTCTCGTTGTGAAACATTCCACGATCATCGAAATAACTAAAGTCTTTGATCAAGATATTCTTCACTAAATCCAAATCCAAAATAAACGCTGCTGGTTTGAAAAAGAAATAGAAGCCAACAAAGGGTCCAGTGCCTTTAAATTTCCTGTAGGTATTCCTGAAGATAGCTCCAAAGTTTTTGGTTTTATTAAGACCCTTAAGAAGAAATGCCGATTCATCGTGTGGTATTCCACGGTAACTCCAGTACGAATACTGCCTTTTGTACAGATAAACTAGTAGCGATGCTATCACTATTATCGCGTACAATGTCACCGAAGTGATTTCCATTTTATTATTATTTTGTTAGCTTATATTTCTTATTCTTGTTCTATTGTGTTGCTTTGTTGGATTAATACTAAATTGCGAATTTCAAATGCCAATACTTTTATTAACAAACATTATCAGCGATAGAAAGAAAAACGTAAACATATTCATTTCGTACAACACAAATACGTTTTAAACAAGTAGTTGTTTCGTCATCGCTATAACCCCTAGTCTCCACTGGCAATAGTTCATTGCAAGAAATATGTCAAGCAATTGAGATTTCCAATGGAGACCGCAAATTTCTAGAAGTAATTCACTTCATTTGCGGTCTCCATTGGAAATTTCAATTGCTTGACATATTTCTTACAATTAATTATTGCCAGTGGCGACTAGGGGTAAGGGGAGTGGTCGTTAAGTCTCGAGGTCTGATAATTTGTTTTTTTTAGCCGATATGATAGTCCAAAGAGAGCATAAGCATAAGCATGCAAAGCTTATGAATTGCTCTTTTAAAATGTGGAGAGTCATTGCACACGCGTACACCGGCAGATAACAACTGGCGGGCATTTAGTGACTTGCACGTTTGAACAAAACAAGTGTGATTGAAATTAGATTAAAGTGATGTAATGTTGGCTACTGGGAGACCGTTTGTCTTGGTTTGTTCATAATTGCGTGCAGGCAGACAGTCTCACGAGTTTCTCTTTAATTAACTACTACTATTTATGAAAGATGGGAAAGTTTAGATAGATAAGATTAGAATACTTAAGAATTTAAAGGACTATTCTGTTGACGTGTCTAAAACTAAATATCAAAAAATTAATAAAAAGACAAGTCCTTTCGCATCATTTAAACTAACGACGGAGTTATGTCTCTTTGAAAAACTATTAAACAAAGAGATGTGACCTCAGGATGTATTCATTAGAGAGTTTGTTGCTAAGTCTCAGAATAACAACACTCGCCCAGTTCTTAATTCTCCAAAAAACTAAACCGTTTATCCTTTTACTACCAAAATGTAAGGGGACTCCGCACAAAAACGAGAAATTTATTATTGGCATCTCATGCATCGATCCATGATGTGATTGCACTGATGGAAACCTCGCTTAATTTTACCTTTCTGATTATAGAATTATTCTCCTCAGACTTTGAGGTAGGTGGCAATGGTGTAGTGGTAACGTCGTTAATTGCCACGCTAATGGTTCATGGTTCGAATCCTGATGCCAGCAAGCATCTATTTATTTCTCATGAAATATATAAGGTCAGTCCGATCATTTGCGAAAGATTGTGTGAACACTACTGCGAAGGCATAACACTGGCAGTAGCTTAGTCATGCGGCTGGAAAAATCTGTCTGTTGATGGTGATTTGCCCTTGACAATGGTTATCGTGAAAAAGTACTGCGAATCAGAAGCAAAGACACAAAATAAGAAAAATCTCCGCAGTTATCTGAAGGCCACCTCCGGAGAATCTCTAAAGTTTATGCTTCAAGAACCACTACACCAAAAATCTTTCTCTCTCTCTCTCTCTATCTATCCTTTCCGACGCCTGCACTGTGTGTATACATGTTAAAGGTATTCATAACCGTTTGAGTGCGCACAAAATTATAAAAAAAAAAAAAAACTTAGATATTGAACAAGGGGTGGGGAGTTCTAATTGCTGTTCGAAATGCTTTGCAAAGTTGTATTTTTCCAATTCCTAATACAGACTCGCTGGACGTTATTTGTGTGAAATTAAATCTAGGATATAGGTTCATTATAATTACTAACATTTATATTCCTCCTGAAAGCTCGATCGAGGAACACATATAAGCAATAGGCTGGATCTACCATCTGACGATTTGACGCTCACAAGTGCAGCGCTAAGGGAACTCACACATGAGATCGAGAATGTAAAACCTAAGAAATCTTCTGGTTATGATTTGATTAGCGGAGAAATTCTCAAAGTTTTACCTCGAAAAGCATTGATTAAGCTTCTCCATATTGTAAATGCTGCACTTAGATTAAAACACGTGCCGAGCCAATGGAAAGTTTCGGAAGTCATAGTGGTTTTGAAACCAGGAAAACCGCCAAATGAGGTAAAATCGTATAGACCAATTTCGCTTCTTCCAATCATATCGAACATTTTCGAGACTATATTATTAAGGCGTCTCCAACCGGTTATAGAAGAAAATAATCTTATCCCTGACCATCAGTTTGGGTTCAGAAGTAAGCATTCGACGATTGACCAGGTGCATAGAATTACTGACGTAATCGAGAAAGCACTTGAAGAAAAAAAAAAAAGATTTGCTCAAGCGTATTTCTTGACGTCTCGCAATCCTTTGGTAAGGTGTGGCATGATGGCTTGAAGTCCAAACTACGACAAGTTCTCCCTGTATGCTTATACGATATTCTAGAATCATATCTCGGGAATAGAATCTTTCGTGTTAGACATGGAGTCGAATACTCCGAGCTTAAAGAAATTTCGGCCGACGTACTGCAAGGAAGTGTTCTTGGGCCGCTTCTCTATTTGCTATATACTCGTGATATACCGAACGATGATGGCACTTTCCTTGCTACGTTTGCCGATGACACCGCTACCCTTGCAGTAGGTAAAACAATCGAAGAAACGACTGCAAAACTGAAAAACGTACTGAATTATGTAAATGAATGGACGAGGGACGGGCGGATCGCCCTCAACGAATCTAAATCTGTTCACGTGAATTTCACTTACAAGAAAACTAATGACTTGCCAATTTTCCTAAACTCGGCCCGAATACCTTTTGCAAACGAGGCCAAATACCTCGTAATGACACTCGACGCAAGACTGAAATGGAATTCACAAGTGAAAATGAAACAAAAAGGTTACTCGGAAAACTTTCCCAGCTCAGTACTGAGAACAAACTGCTTTTAATTTAAATAATACTGCTGAAAATTTAAATCCATTTTTCCGATGCGTTAAAATCACTCATTACCCTAAAATCTAAGTTCCGTTACTCCATTTTTCTCTTCACCTCTCTTTCGTTATTAATTACTTGCAATTCTACTTAAATCAGTAACGGAGTTCATTAACAGACCTAGTACAATACATTCTCATGTTTTCTTGTGAGTATTCTCCCTTCGCTCTTCCATACAAATCTCCAGCTATTTTCTTTTGCTTTAGTTTTTGTTTACATTCGTCAGCTGATAGTTAACATACACAGTGGCATTTTTGTGGTGGTTGACGGCGATTGGGTTCTTGAAATTTGCATACACTCCCGATAATTTGATTGATCTCGTCGCACGGGCACGCTTGATAAGGCTGCTTGAAAATCAACAACGGCAAATACGTTAAAGCTCTGAGAATGAATGAACTTTTGAAAGAAAAAAAGATTGTGAAAAGCTTGGGGGTCGTGTTATGGGACTTCCCATATAAACATTTCTGGACAATTTTTATGTATGAGGTTTTTGGCACAATGTATTGTAAAAGTAATTACCCTGTATGAGTTGTACATAATTTTTGTAAATGGCGTTTACTGTCATCATGATATGATATTTACAGTTGTGTGCAGATGCGAAAGACACGACGATGAACAATAGAACGTTTTATTCGTCAACAATGTGAAATAACGGTACAGTTTTCTTGCGGAATATTTCATCAATGATAAGAAAACAACGTGTATTTCGTTGAAAGTATGTCCACCGTTGTGCACGGACTAGTCGCAAAATTTAACGCTTAGCCACAAATCTTGAAGAGACTCACTCAACACGAGATAGGGTAAGGGCTGGCAGACCAAGAACTGCCCGTTCAGCCGAGAATATTGATGCTGTGCTAGAGAATGTGGAGGACTGTCCAGAAACATCAGAGAGACGACGGGCCACGCAACTGGGCATTTGTAGTCTGAATGAACCATTCAACATAGACGAGGATAGTTAAAATTTCCATCCACCAGAATAAAGCGAAATGAGGATAGCAATATCGAAGCCGAAATTCAACAAACCTACTGGACCTGACGGTTTACTTTTCAAGACAACTGCTGACGAAATGGCAGAGATCATACACCAACGGATGACTGATGAATATGAACGGAATCTCAGCTAGAGAGGACAAAAGAGGAAACCCTTTCAACTGCACCAATTATAGAGGCATCACTCTCCTCGACATTGCATTCAAGATGTTTTCTGCGATATTGTGTGAAAGTCGAAACCTTTTATCAACAGCCTGATTGGACTCTATCAGTGTGGTTTCAGGCCAGGAAATTCCACCATCGATCAAATCATCACACTTCGGCAGATCTTGGAGAAAACCCAAAAAGTTCAAATCGATACTCATCATCTCATTATCGATTTCAAGGCCGCCTATGACAGCATCTATAGAAAAAAGCTATATAGATCAATGTCTAGTTTTGACACCCCTGCCAAAATTGTCCGTCTGTGCAGAATGATGATAGAAAACCCTCACTGCTTCATCAAGGTCGGTAGTGACCTCACCGAGACCTTGAGTGTCAAAAATGGTTTTAAAAAATGTAAAGCGATGTCATGTGACTTCTTTAATATTGTACTTGAAAACTGCTTATTCGGCGTTTAAGATGGGTAGGACATGTAGAGCGAATGGACAATAACGCTTCAGCCCGCAGAGTCTTCGAATCTAATCCTCCCTCTGGATTAGATTCGAAGACTCTGCGGACGCAGTAGAGGGCCTTCTCGCTGTAGGTGGCGCACACAAGTTCATGGGGACGTCGACCAACTTGGAGCGTGCAACTGGAGGCAATTAGCTAAAGAGAGAGCTGAATGAGGCCCAGGTTCAACCCGAACTGTAGCGCAACCTAAGTAAGTAAATAGGCGGTCTCTGTAACTTTTATTCAGTTAAGTAAAGTAAACGATTATTGGTTTAATTTATAGTCGACGCTAAAATCAGAAGTGATGCGAATAGTTCAACAAAACAGACCTGGTTGTGGGTTGGTAATAGACCAGGTATAAAAATACAAAAAAAAATAGATGCCCCCTATGATTCCCTTTGAGTATTGTCATGGACTACATACTTCACGTGTCTCGAGCGTAAGGTTGACTATGGTTTCAAAAAAGTTGTTATATATCAGATGAAAAAATGCGGAATAAAAATGCAAATCCCATAGATAAACAACTTGCCGGCAGCATAGCGTTTGCTGTCAACACGACCATATCAATCCCTTTAGCCATATGCTTATCAGCTACAGAATTTCATGTAGATTGGACAACACTTTATCATCAGCTATCAATATATCAGCGCTTATACAATTAATTCGCTACAAATCACCTCATAGGAATCGGAAAACAATTTGGATCACGCGAATATCGGAACAACACTATACCCTTTGCAGCTTTTGGAAAACCGGCTCATCCAAAATTTGGGCCTTAATATTTGCGAAGTTAGAAGGTACTTTCCTGATTAAAATTTTGAAACACCAATCTTTTGACTTATTGCATAATATCACAGTCTTCTAAATATCAACATGTATATGAACATTTATTATGTCCCACAAGCAGTTAAAACATACCCATCCTCATCGAACTTGTCTTCAAACTCTTTCTACTCTAAGGGTTATACCAGACTCTGCGCTCAATAAAACATTATGTACATCAAACTTTAATGGAATCTGAGTCTTCTCTGTAGTTGTGAACCTAAAGTTCTTCAGTAGAAACGATAAACCAATGTGTACCTGCATTTTACCAAACCGCAAACCGATGCAGTTTCGGGGTCCATCACCAAAAGGTAGCCATGCAACTGGGTGACGTTTGGCAATCTCTTCCGGGGTGAATCTATCTGGATCGAAAACTTCCGGATTTGGATAGTACTCAGGGTCGTAATGAATGCCGTCAACAGGAATAATGATGATAGTGCCCTTTTCGATTAGATACTTTGGATCCGAAGTCGGATAGTCTCGATTAGCACGTCGAACCAAACTTGAGAGCAGTGAGTACTTTCGAAGGGTTTCTAAAAAAAATTCAATTAAAATGAGTCTTCTAAGGAGATCTTGAACAAACCATAAATAGTCTGTTCCAAATATCGCATATCCTTCATACACTCATAAGTAAACTCTCCATTGTTCTTTGCAAGCACCTCATTAACCTCCTTCCTGACTTTATCCTGAATATCTTGATGTTGAGCCAGTTCATATAAACAGAAATCCATTGCAGTCGAAGATGTCTCAAAACCCGCCACAAAGAATATGAAAGCCTGTGCAGTAATTTCGTTCATCGTCAGAGCTGCCGTCTCCTTACTACTATCAGACTTATTATTTTTCAAATCAATTAGAAGATTCATGAAGTCATTCCGCTTTACATTGTTCTTTTCCCTGTAGTCCACTGTATTCTTCACGATGTTCGTATAAAAATTATGTATCTCATCGGTAAGCATTCGCAAGCGCAGTTTTGCTGATATTCCCGGAAAACTCTGCATCATTCCATCAATAAATTTGCCATGCCTGCGTTCGGTAATGGCCTTCTTTCCCATAAGCCTGAACTCAGCTTTGGGATCCCTCAAACTATTGCAATCAATCCCAAATGCACATGTTCCAATAACATCTACTGTGAATCGTTCCAGCAGATCCTTAATCTCTATTACAGGAGTCTTGTCAATAGTTTCACCAAAAACTGTTGCAAACTCATTGCCAATAGACACCACAGTGGGAAACATAAATCTCATTTTCCCCGATGTAAAGGTCGGCGATATCTTATTTCTTAGATTCCTCCACTTAGGCCCATCTAAAACGGAAAGGTTAGCAGTAAGTGGGTCATCCTTCTCGTTGTGAAACATTCCACGATCATCAAAATAACTAAAGTCTTTGATCAAGATATTCTTCACTAAATCCAAATCCAAAATAAACGCTGCTGGTTTGAAAAAGAAATAGAAGCCAACAAAGGGTCCAGTGCCTTTAAATTTCCTGTAGGTATTCCTGAAGATAGCTCCAAAGTTTTTGGTTTTATTAAGACCCTTAAGACTGCCATAGAAAAATGCCGATTCATCGTTTGGTATTCCACGGTAACTCCAGTACGAATACTGCCTTTTGTACAGATAAACTAGTAGCGATGCTATCACTATTATCGCGTACAATGTCACCGAAGTGATTTCCATTTTATTATTATTTTGTTAGCTTATATTTCTTATTCTTGTTCTATTGTGTTGCTTTGTTGGATTAATACTAAATTGCGAATTTCAAATGCCAATACTTTTATTAACAAACATTATCAGCGATAGAAAGAAAAACGTAAACATATTCATTTCGTACAACACAAATACGTTTTAAACAAGTAGTTGTTTCGTCATCGCTATAACCCCTAGTCTCCACTGGCAATAGTTCATTGCAAGAAATATGTCAAGCAATTGAGATTTCCAATGGAGACCGCAAATTTCTAGAAGTAATTCACTTCATTTGCGGTCTCCATTGGAAATTTCAATTGCTTGACATATTTCTTACAATTAATTATTGCCAGTGGCGACTAGGGGTAAGGGGAGTGGTCGTTAAGTCTCGAGGTCTGATAATTTGTTTTTTTTAGCCGATATGATAGTCCAAAGAGAGCATAAGCATAAGCATGCAAAGCTTATGAATTGCTCTTTTAAAATGTGGAGAGTCATTGCACACGCGTACACCGGCAGATAACAACTGGCGGGCATTTAGTGACTTGCACGTTTGAACAAAACAAGTGTGATTGAAATTAGATTAAAGTGATGTAATGTTGGCTACTGGGAGACCGTTTGTCTTGGTTTGTTCATAATTGCGTGCAGGCAGACAGTCTCACGAGTTTCTCTTTAATTAACTACTACTATTTATGAAAGATGGGAAAGTTTAGATAGATAAGATTAGAATACTTAAGAATTTAAAGGACTATTCTGTTGACGTGTCTAAAACTAAATATCAAAAAATTAATAAAAAGACAAGTCCTTTCGCATCATTTAAACTAACGACGGAGTTATGTCTCTTTGAAAAACTATTAAACAAAGAGATGTGACCTCAGGATGTATTCATTAGAGAGTTTGTTGCTAAGTCTCAGAATAACAACACTCGCCCAGTTCTTAATTCTCCAAAAAACTAAACCGTTTATCCTTTTACTACCAAAATGTAAGGGGACTCCGCACAAAAACGAGAAATTTATTATTGGCATCTCATGCATCGATCCATGATGTGATTGCACTGATGGAAACCTCGCTTAATTTTACCTTTCTGAATATAGAATTATTCTCCTCAGACTTTGAGGTATATCCTAAAGATAGATACTTTGTGGGGGTGGCAATGGTGTAGTGGTAACGTCGTTAATTGCCACGCTAATGGTTCATAGTACCAATCCTGATGCCAGCAAGCATTTATTTATTTCTCATGAAATATATAACGTCAGTCCGATCATTTGCGAAAGCTTGTGTGAACACTACTACGCAGGAATAACACTGGCAGTAGCTTAGTCATGCGGCTGGAAAAATTGTTCGCTCTGTTGATGGTAATTTGCCCTTGACATCGCTTATCGTGAATCAGAAGCAACGACAAAAAATAAGAAAAAATTCCCCAGTTATCTGGACGCCACCTCCGGAGAATCTCTGAAGTTTATGCTTCAAGAACCACTACACCACAAATCTTTCTCTCTCTCTCTCTCTCTACCTACCTTTTCCAACGCCTGCACTGTCTGTAAACATGTTAAAGGTATTCATAACCCTTTGAGTGCGCGCAAAATTATAAAAAAAAAAAAAAACTTTGTTATTGAGCATCTTAGGGGTGGGGGAGTCCTAATTGCTGTTCAAAATGCTTTGCAAAGTTGTATTTTTCCAATTCCTAATACAGACTCGCTGGACGTTATTTGTGTGAAATTAAATCTAGGATATAAGTTCATTATAATTATTAACATTTATATTCTTCCTGAAAGCTCGATCGAGGTATATATATATATAAGCATGCTACTCATGCCATAAATTATGTATCGGAAAATTGTAATCCTCTCGACGACCTTTTATTGCTGGGTCATTTTCTAACCTGTGAATAGTGCATTGGTTTAATAGTGCATTGTACAATGCATTGAAAAAATCAAATTCACTGCTAGTGCAAATTGACTTTCACTAGCACTGAAAATTTCAATGTTTTGCACACGAGTATTACACATGCATTGTAAATAAAACTGCATACAAAGGTGTTGAAAATTTAAATTGTTTTATTTGCTTTCATTATGACAAGTTACTCAAAGTGCTCGTCTGAAAGACTTTGTCTCCTTTGGCGGTTGACTATACCAGCAAACGAAAAAAGTCGTTCAACAGGTGCCGAAGATGGCAACGGTGTATTGTATTTCATGAACACATTTTTAATGGTGGAGTACCGGCTAAGCGAGCTCAAACTGCAGTCTTCATCGTCCAAATACCGATTTATTTCACTTTCTAGAGGAGTTGATTTTAGCGGAAGTGTTTCTTCTTCCTTTTATCAGCCAGGTTATGATCCGAAAACAAGGGATCACAACCCTCCCACTTCCCCGCATTTCTACTGATCCGCCTGTGGGGTTCGCCTTAGCGGAAGTGTTTCTAAACAAGCAAAGTTTCAAAAATACCTTTTTATTAACGAAATTTATAGAATTACCTTCGGTACTTTGGTCAAAATCAAAGAAACCATGCGCCGTGGGAAATCGTTGACTTCCAGACGTTTCCGATTCATCAATGTCTTCTTGGAATTCATTTGCATATTTAGCAAAAAGGGATTGTAGACCCTTTAAAGAGTCAATGGAAGCAGTATCTTGAAGTGACTGAATGAACTTCAGTTTAATGGGTGGGCAGGATATTGTAGCAATTACAGAATCATAAGCGTCAGGATTAATTTTAAAAAAAAACCTCTCTACTAGGGCATTTTCCATCTCATTAGCCATATCTCTGGGATAGCTCAGACTGCCGGATTCATAAATCTTTCTCAGTCTTTATTGTCACCAAGGTTGGTGAAAAGTACCCATAGAACATATTGCTCTCTTTTTGTAGGAGGTCCAGTCCATCAGAAATTGGTTTCATTATGGAACAAAACTCCTCCATATATTTCACCTCTGTGAAGTTGAATTTTGTAACCACACCTATAATGTTTTGGCAGCCGAGGAGAAAAGGCAGGTGGGTCTGACACAAATTCAATGTCTTCATCTGAATCTTGGTTAGAGGAATCGCTTTCACCAATTTCATAATAACCTTTTAAGAAAAGTGTTATAGTAAATCACAAACAAGAAGATATTATACAACTTACTTACTTACTTAGATGGCGCTACAATCCGGGGTGGACCTAGGCCTCAACCAACAAACCTCTCCAGCCAGCACGGTTACGAGCCAGCTGCCAGTTGCGCACGCCAAGTTGGTTGAGGTCTCCCTCCACTTGTTTGCGCCACCTACCGCGAGGTCGTCCTTTACTGCATCGTCCATCCGGGGTAGATTCGAAGACTTTCTTAGCGGGAACGTTGGGCTCCATCCACTCCAAATGACCCAGCCATCTTAGTCGCGTACGTCAACTCTTCTGGCTAAGTCGATGTCCTTGTACAGGCCGTATAGTTTGGCATTGTACCTTCTCCTCCACTCACCGTCTATGCAGATGGGACCAAAGATCGCTCGAAGAACTTTTCTCTCGAAATAACCAAGGACATCCTCATCCGGTTTTGTCAAAGCCCATGCCTCTGCGCCATACAGCAGGACTGGGATAATTAGTGTATTGTAGAGAGTTACATTAGTAGTTCGAGATAGGGCTTTGCTACTTAATTGCCGTTTAAGCGCATAGAAACAACGATTGGCAAGAGTAATTCTTCGTGTGATCTCCCTACTGATGTCATTTGCGGAGTTCACCATAGAGCCTAGGTAGACAAAATCCTTTACTATCTCAAAATTATATCTGTCTATTGTGGCGTTCTGTCCAAGACGCCGATGTTGGGTGTCCTTTTTTGTAGACAGCATAAAGCTTGTTTTGCTTTTATTGACCGCTAGACCCATCTTTGCTGCCTCGATCTCAATACTCGTAAATGCCCCATTGACTGCCCGCTGAGTTCTTCCGATTATGTCAATGTCATCGGCATAAGCGAGTAGTTGTACAGACTTGTAAAAGATTGTACCTCCGGTGTTGGCTTGTGAGTTTCGTACAATTCCTTCAAGTACTATGTTAAAGAGATCACATGCGCGTCACATTGTCTAAGACCTTTCCTGACATCGAACGGTTCGGTAATGTCCTTACCGACTTTGATGGAGCAGCGAGAGTTCTTCATCGTCATTCTGCACAAACGGACGAGCTTGGCAGGGATGCCAAGACTAGACATGGCTCTGTATACCTCGTCTCTATACACGTCATCATAAGCAACTTTGAAATCGATGAAGAAGTGGTGCGCATCGATTTTATATTCATGGGTTCTTTCCAAGAACTGCCGTAGTGTGAATATTTGGTCAATGGTGAACTTTCCCGGTCTAAAACCGAACTGATAAGGAACTATCAAGTTGTTGACGATCGGTTTTAGGCGTTCACATAATACGGCAGACAGGATCTTATATGCGATGTTGAGGAGACTTATACCTCTGTAATTGGCGCAGTTCAGAGGGTCTCCTTTCTTCAGGATCGGGCAACCGATGCTGAGGTTCCATTCATCGGGCATACTTTCGTCCGACCAGATTTTACAGATGAGCTGGTGCATGCTCCTTACCAACTCATCTCCTCCCGCCTTGAAAAGTTCAGCGGCAAGGCCGTCGGCTCCAGCAGCTTTGTTGAATTTGAGTTTAGATATCGCTATCCTCACTTCATTCTGATCGGGTTGACGGGAATCTTGACTGCCATCGTCACTGTTGAATGGCTCATTCTGCCTGACAGCGGAATATTAATCATCATCTCCGTTTAACAGTCTGCAGAAGTGTTCCTTCAATATCCTCAACACCGACTGCGATTCTACTACTATGTTTTCATTTTCGTCCCTGTAGGCTTCTGTCCTGGCTTTGAAGCCCTGGCATGTTCTTTTAACCTTTTGGTAAACTTTTCGAACATCATTCCAGCAATAAAGTCTCTCAATCTCATCGATCGAGCGCTTCTCATGCTCCAATTTCTTTTTTCTGAGAAGTCGATGTTCCTCTTCTCCTGCGCACGTAGAGCTCGTAAGCAGCTCTAGTCCTTCTATGCAGCGCCGCTTTGTACGCCTCTTGTTTTGCTGCATGTGCTTGCCGGCATTCTTCATCAAACCAGGGGTTTCGTCGTGGTGGGCGAGAGAAACCCAGTACATCAGAGGTGCCATCTCTGATGGGTTGTTGGCAACGCTGCCACTGGTCTTCCGCATTTGCTGCTGGCGGCATAGGACTTAGATTGAGATTAGAAGAAACTCGATCGGCAAAGGTTCTGGCGGTCTCTTGCGATTGTAGCCGCCCGACTTCAAATTTCCTCACAGTATTTCGTTGATTTCGCTCCATTCTGGATATCCGCATCCGTACCTTGGCTACAACTAGGTAGTGATCCGAGTCCACGTTGGCTCCTCGGAAAGTCCGGACACCCAGAATACTGGAAAAGTGCCTTGCGTCGATCGCAATGTGATCGATCTGGTTGACAGTTTTTCGATCAAAGGAGAGCCATGTTCCTTTGTGAACCGCGTACTAGCTACAACAAAGTTTCGTCCCGCCGCAAAATCGATTAGCCTGAGTCCGTTGCCGGATGTGATGTCGTGCAGGCTGTGTTTTCCAACCACGATACTAAAGACTTCCTCTCTTCCTAGCTTTGCGTTAAAATCACCTACGATAATTTTAACGTCGTGGCAAGGGATACGGATAGTCATAAGGCGCTCGTTCACATGCCGGAAACTCAAGACTTCTTGCCTAAGTCTGCCTCCAATGACAAATCCGCACCCGAATAGACGCTTTCCTTGTTGTCTGTAGCAATCGCCGTAGTAGATGTCGCAGTTTTTCATACTCCTTTTGCCCGGCCCATCCCATCGCACTTCTTGGATGACGGTAATGTCTGCTTTGAGACACTCTAGGGCCTCCGCAAGTTGTTCGACTGCACGTGGCTTGTAGAGGAACATAACATTCCATGTGTAAACACGAAGATCATTGCCCTTTTTACGTTTGCTTGGGTCATCAACAGTTAAATCATCCGTATCCGAGGCTGTTGGTTGCTTCGTAACCGAAAGTTTTTTACGTGGTAGGGAAGTTAACCCGACGGCACAACCCCCAACCTGGAGGACCAGATCCTTTTTTGCAACCCTTAGGACGAGGGGCCGGATACACCGATGTCAGTAACCCACTTCGGGGATATGAGCGCTGCCGTTGGCCCATTAAGGGTTCATCCACCCTGACGCAGTATTGAAAATCCTTACAGACGTCAGCTCCAAATATGTCGAAGTAGCTCCGGTAAGGTATCCGCTGGTCTGTAGACGTCACCGTTGATTCCATCGAGAGAATTCATCCGCGTCACGTCCTCCTTCTGAGGAGCTTTTGCTAGACTTATGAGACGCATATTTCAGCCGATCAGATCAACAAGAGATGCCTCGTCCGGTTAAACATATGCGCGCTGAAGTTCACCCAGATGTACTTAGGCAGGTCTGAGTGTTCAGCTACGCATATATCGTCAGACTTAGCATACGCTCATCGTTAGTTCACTATCAGATAGCTATCCAGCGGGCACCACGGGGAGGTGATGATGCGATTTTGCCACGCCAGAGATATTATACAAGCTAACTTTTAATTCCGAATTCTTTGAAGGCCCTAACAAATTAACTTCCGTTGTCTGTTATAGTGCAGACAATTTTTTGTTCACCCAGGCCAAAATCAATGTTAAGGATATGTATAAGGTCTGCAATCGTGTCAAAGAATGAGTTCCTGTAAACCTGTGGCAAGCCAAGGCCGGAGAATGCCTGCTAAAATCGGAATCAATCCAACGGCAAGTATATCCAAAAACCTTGAAGATATTTGAAACGCGGAGAATTTAAAAATCGTCGCCACCTTTTAATTTCAGGGTTCTTTTGTGCAGTTTCTCCACCTTTTCTATATGTATCTTTACTGCTCCATCCCATGCAAGAATGCTACATATAATATATCGAAGCTGTGATTCTATTAGTCCATAGTAGACTTGCTGCAATACCGGCTGTGGTGTGTACATTTAAATAGAACAATGTAAACAAAGTGCTCTTTAGCTTACAGTGAAGATTAGTTATGTGAGTACCCCACCTAAAATTGCAGTTTATAGTGACCTCTAAGTACTCATTGGTCCTAACTTCCTCGATACATAATGCAGTTGCTGGTGATGGACAGTCGTTGTTCTGATAAATGTTACATATTTACCGGTTGACAAAGAGGTCCACGGATATGCATCAAGTTCATTTTCGACGGATTTATGACAAGGTCGTTGTCGTGACACCATCTTATAGCTTTCTCGAATTCTGTCTGTGTTATTTGTCTCGCAGTATTTATGTTGATGTATCACTACAATCGCTGTATCATCAGCATACACGAAGGGAACGCTTTTTGTGAAAACTCGCAGCAGTTTCTTCATGTAGATTATAAACAACAATGGACCTAGTTTTGGACCCTGTGGTACACCGTATTCTATCCTTTTCGGTTCACCGTAGGTAGGTAGGTAGAAGCGGTTGTAGCAGAAAACCATGCATGATACATAATTAGCACGAAAAGATCCGATTTTATAACCACAACTCAAGTGACCTAAACGGATGTGAAACGGCGTAGCTTGTAAGGAAAGGGAGAAAGAGTAAAGATTATTCAAATCCACCCCCTTGCATTGAGGAAACTGATAATGTCCCCAACGCTTATCTCCAATAATTCCATCAGGTTGTCGAAAAAGTGGGCGCCGTGGCGTAAGTGGTTAGTGTGTCGGATCACTACGCATGAGGTTCCAAGTTCGAATCCCAGAAACACCAAAAAGTTTTTTCATGGTCCCACCTCTCGCGAGCGTCTGACAAACATCCGAGAGTATTGTTGTCACGAAAACGCTTCTCAAATCGCCGTTCGGATTCGGCATTAAACTGTAGGTCCCTTTCATAGGTGTGAAAAATATAACGCACACAACATGAGTAGTTGCGAGAAGCTAGGCCCTGGCACTTTAAAGAGCTGTTGCGCCAAATATTTATTTATTTATTTTTTTGTCAAAAAACGGTTTACCTGATGTGAGCTGTCTGGCCTTGCCTAGAGCCAGACACTTACAAAGGAAGTGTAAGATAGTTTCTTTCTCGTTAGCACTATTACAGCTGCGACAGTGAACATTAAAAGGAATACCTATTCTGGCCGCATAAACCCCGATTGGCCAATGGCCAGTAGATTAAGATTAGATTAAGAATTTATGTTTTTATTTCAATACATTATTTTTTTTTGCTTTACAAAATAATTCACAATAACAGACATTGGCATTTGCCGTTAGCCAAAAAAAGAAAGATATTTAGTTAAATACATAAAGATAAGTATGTACTAGAAATTTACAGGAGTTAACAAAATTTCCAGAATTGAGAAAATTGGGCATATTGCCGTGTTTTTTTTTAAACCTAGCCAGCCAGTCGTTCATTTAAATGATTTGCCAGCCAGCCAAAGCCAGCCGAGTTTATATGAACATATCTCTAGGAACCAAGCAACCTCGCAGTGACAGCAACAACAAATAACTAAAAAACATTCGTTTCTGCGCCGCCTGAAATTAGGCATCACGAAATTCCCAGCCAGTAACTTTTTGCTGGGGATACAATCAAGAGTAGTAGCCAGCCGGTTGTTGTATTTGTTTTATGTGTTTAATTTTACTTTACTAGCAACTACTGGCTGGCTAGGTTTAAAAAAAACACGGCTTTGGAGAGCACTCTGCATTCTCCACAGCATAAAATTTAAATGCAGCAGTTCACCTCTGGCCTTGAAAATCATTGAAATTTTATCCGAGCTGTCTCCAATAATTCCATCAGGTTGTCGAAAAAGTGGGCGCCGTGGCGTAAGTGGTTAGTGTGTCGGATCACTACGCATGAGGTTCCAAGTTCGAATCCCAGAAACACCAAAAAGTTTTTTCATGGTCCCACCTCTCGCGAGCGTCTGACAAACATCCGAGAGTATTGTTGTCACGAAAACGCTTCTCAAATCGCCGTTCGGATTCGGCATTAAACTGTAGGTCCCTTTCATAGGTGTGAAAAATATAACGCACACAACATGAGTAGTTGCGAGAAGCTAGGCCCTGGCACTTTAAAGAGCTGTTGCGCCAAATATTTATTTATTTATTTTTTTGTCAAAAAACGGTTTACCTGATGTGAGCTGTCTGGCCTTGCCTAGAGCCAGACACTTACAAAGGAAGTGTAAGATAGTTTCTTTCTCGTTAGCACTATTACAGCTGCGACAGTGAACATTAAAAGGAATACCTATTCTGGCCGCATAAACCCCGATTGGCCAATGGCCAGTAGATTAAGATTAGATTAAGAATTTATGTTTTTATTTCAATACATTATTTTTTTTTGCTTTACAAAATAATTCACAATAACAGACATTGGCATTTGCCGTTAGCCAAAAAAAGAAAGATATTTAGTTAAATACATAAAGATAAGTATGTACTAGAAATTTACAGGAGTTAACAAAATTTCCAGAATTGAGAAAATTGGGCATATTGCCGTGTTTTTTTTTAAACCTAGCCAGCCAGTCGTTCATTTAAATGATTTGCCAGCCAGCCAAAGCCAGCCGAGTTTATATGAACATATCTCTAGGAACCAAGCAACCTCGCAGTGACAGCAACAACAAATAACTAAAAAACATTCGTTTCTGCGCCGCCTGAAATTAGGCATCACGAAATTCCCAGCCAGTAACTTTTTGCTGGGGATACAATCAAGAGTAGTAGCCAGCCGGTTGTTGTATTTGTTTTATGTGTTTAATTTTACTTTACTAGCAACTACTGGCTGGCTAGGTTTAAAAAAAACACGGCTTTGGAGAGCACTCTGCATTCTCCACAGCATAAAATTTAAATGCAGCAGTTCACCTCTGGCCTTGAAAATCATTGAAATTTTATCCGAGCTGTTGCTGTTGTGAAAGTAATTTTTCGTCTTAAGGTCATGGTCTAGCATTCGATATGTAATCCTAGCTTCACTTTGCTGTGCTTTCACTCTAAAAGCAACACACGTAGACTCCTCGATAGTAATCAATAACTTTTGCAGTGTTATTTTCCAAACTTCTGGATTATAATCTGGTAGAGGAACATTATACTGGTTGCTTAACCTGGACCATTCCTTAAAAAATTGAGGCTTTCGATGTATTAAGTGCTTTGCAACGATGTATGGGAGGCGGTAGCTGGGAAACGCCATTACTTTCAAGATATACAGAAAATGCAGTCTAAGCGTACAAAGGAGGAAGTCCAGTTTCTAGGTGTAACATGTAGTTCGGCGTGTTTTCCCGCAGGCGAAACATTTTCTTTAAAAAACATCTGAGCAATTTCTCCACCTCTTCATACTGCGCGATACCCCAGACTTGTGCCGCGTAACACATGATGGACTGCATGGTGGCTTCGAAGATTTTAAGCTTAGCGCTCGGATCGACGTTCTTTTTACTTAGTAGACCCCTCCAGTTGCAATTTATTGCCCATTTAGCCTTCTTAAAATTTCGCCAAGACAATTTTTAAATGATAATCGAAGTGTTATGATTACCCCCAAATACTTATACTCCTTCACAACTTCGAGTTCTTTATTTTCCCAAGTCCATTTTTCTCCCTCGAGTACCGACCAAAACCATTTCGAAACACCAGTATTTTAGACTTGCTTATGCTGTTTTTGAGCTTCCACAGCGCGCAGTATTGATGTAGCCTATTTATCATCATTTGCATAGTTCTTGGTGATTCCGCTAAGATAACGATGTCGTCCGCGTAGAGAAGGAGCTTTATACGAAGTCCATCAAACTCGATTCCTCCTGATAAAAATGTTGTGACGTCATCCAAGTATAAAGAATAGAGAAGTGGACTCAATAGGCAACCCTGTTTAACTCCCATATGCGATTCGAACCAATTGGATAGTTTATTACCATCCCTATATTGCTCGTAAAGTTTTCGAATTAATCTGAGCACTTTCGTTGATAGTCAGTCCTATATTACTCAGCTTATAAAGAAGAGCTTTTCTATCAATGCTATCGAAGGCCGCCTTAAGGTCCACGAAGAACGCGTAGAGCTTTTTTCCTTTCTCCAGGTACGATTGAGCTATACTCGTTAATGCAAAGATATTGTCCACTGTTGAATAATTTTACCTAAAGCCCGTCTGGAACTCACTCAGCAGATCATGATCACATACCCAATTGGTAACACGTTCTAATATGACTCCTGTGCATATTTTTGCTATTGAGTTCATGAAGGATATTCCTCTATAATTATTTGGGTCTTTCGCGTCTCCTTTTTTAAATATGGGAAAAATTATTTTCTTCTGAAGCCGCCAAATATTTTACCCGTATCGAAAATACGGTTATATGCTAGAGTAAGCTTTTCGAAGAATTCGCTGGTAGCAAATTTGAAAAATTCGTATGGGATACGATCTTCACCTGTAGCTTTATTCAGATTGCACCTGTACAATAACCTGCAGACATCCTGAACCGTGATCGTTCGGTCTAATTGATCCACTGTTGTGAAAGGCACAACAAGTGCTACACACTCCCAGACATACCATGCTTGTTTTCTATTGCATCTTCTTGATGGTTGAAAATCTTTTGCAGCATCGGAGATACAGGCTACAAGAGTGTCTACACCGCATTTAGACTGGATTTCAGTTACATTTATAGAGCTGAGCATGAGGTTCAAATTTCTTTCGTAGACGTAGACTTTTTTCCATTGAAGTTTGGGCAGTAGCCGCGCTTCCGCGTCAGGGTATTCTCCAGTTGCCTCCAACTTAACTGCCACTGGTGATCCCAAAAAATCTGTTCATCCACGTTTAGGTCTGTTACGCGTTCTAGCCACTTCCCGCGTACGAGGCAGTAGTCGATCGTTGAGCAGGCAGCACCCCTGTAGAACCTAAGGTGACCATGCTCGTCGCTTGTAGTTCGGCCGTTTAACAATGAAAGTCCAATTGATTCACACATCTCGATTAATTTTCTTCCGTTCTTCTTCTTCTTCCTTTTATCAGCGAGGTTATGATCCGAAAACAAGGGATCACAACCCTCCCACTTCACCGCATTTCTACTGATCCGCCTGTGGGGTTCGATTAATTTTCTTCCGTTGTTATCAATCATTTTATCTACAGCGCATCTAACTGCCTGCACGCAACGTGTTAAAAGCTCTGGTTCCACCTGTAATATCTGTGAGTACCCTACTCTTGCATTGCAATCACCGATTACCATGATATCGTCCCCATTAAACTCCGTCAAAAAATCGTACAAACTTGTGAAATCGTCCATCCATTTACTGCAGTTGATATAAACTGCGATTATATGAAGTTTAACGTCTTTCGAGATTGTTTCTACTATAATTCTGTTGATTCTGTTAGCAAATAGGCATTCGAAGCGTGTATTTAGTTCTTTTTTCATGTCATACAGGCATCCTCCACTTGCTCTACCACGAGAGAATTTGCGAGTTGCTCGGATCCAGTGAAGGGTACCTATAGATTACAAAGAAGGTTTCAAAACATTCCATATTTTTTTCTTCGACGTAGGTTTCCAACAGAAAGAATATATCATACTGATTTATATATTTAAAAAAAAATCATTAAAAGGCAATTTATTGTTAAGACCTGCTATGTTATATGTAATAATATTTAAAGAAAATTTACTGGAATTAATGATTGAATTTATATCAAAGTGGCAGACGGCATTATTTCTAAAAGCTTTTCTGCTGAACGCCAGTTGCAACAGTTTGGGAGTGACTGCAGAGGCCTTCGCCTGATGTTGACATATCACACCTACACCAATCAGCTGTTCCAGAAATGTCAAAGCCGCGTAACACATGATGGACTGCATGGTGGCTTCGAAGATTTTAAGCTTAGCGCTCGGATCGACGTTCTTTTTACTTAGTAGACCCCTCCAGTTGCAATTTATTGCCCATTTAGCCTTCTTAAAATTTCGCCAAGACAATTTTTAAATGATAATCGAAGTGTTATGATTACCCCCAAATACTTATACTCCTTCACAACTTCGAGTTCTTTATTTTCCCAAGTCCATTTTTCTCCCTCGAGTACCGACCAAAACCATTTCGAAACACCAGTATTTTAGACTTGCTTATGCTGTTTTTGAGCTTCCACAGCGCGCAGTATTGATGTAGCCTATTTATCATCATTTGCATAGTTCTTGGTGATTCCGCTAAGATAACGATGTCGTCCGCGTAGAGAAGGAGCTTTATACGAAGTCCATCAAACTCGATTCCTCCTGATAAAAATGTTGTGACGTCATCCAAGTATAAAGAATAGAGAAGTGGACTCAATAGGCAACCCTGTTTAACTCCCATATGCGATTCGAACCAATTGGATAGTTTATTACCATCCCTATATTGCTCGTAAAGTTTTCGAATTAATCTGAGCACTTTCGTTGATAGTCAGTCCTATATTACTCAGCTTATAAAGAAGAGCTTTTCTATCAATGCTATCGAAGGCCGCCTTAAGGTCCACGAAGAACGCGTAGAGCTTTTTTCCTTTCTCCAGGTACGATTGAGCTATACTCGTTAATGCAAAGATATTGTCCACTGTTGAATAATTTTACCTAAAGCCCGTCTGGAACTCACTCAGCAGATCATGATCACATACCCAATTGGTAACACGTTCTAATATGTCTCCTGTGCATATTTTTGCTATTGAGTTCATGAAGGATATTCCTCTATAATTATTTGGGTCTTTCGCGTCTCCTTTTTTAAATATGGGAAAAATTATTTTCTTCTGAAGCCGCCAAATATTTTACCCGTATCGAAAATACGGTTATATGCTAGAGTAAGCTTTTCGAAGAATTCGCTGGTAGCAAATTTGAAAAATTCGTATGGGATACGATCTTCACCTGTAGCTTTATTCAGATTGCACCTGTACAATAACCTGCAGACATCCTGAACCGTGATCGTTCGGTCTAATTGATCCACTGTTGTGAAAGGCACAACAAGTGCTACACACTCCCAGACATACCATGCTTGTTTTCTATTGCATCTTCTTGATGGTTGAAAATCTTTTGCAGCATCGGAGATACAGGCTACAAGAGTGTCTACACCGCATTTAGACTGGATTTCAGTTACATTTATAGAGCTGAGCATGAGGTTCAAATTTCTTTCGTAGACGTAGACTTTTTTCCATTGAAGTTTGGGCAGTAGCCGCGCTTCCGCGTCAGGGTATTCTCCAGTTGCCTCCAACTTAACTGCCACTGGTGATCCCAAAAAATCTGTTCATCCACGTTTAGGTCTGTTACGCGTTCCAGCCACTTCCCGCGTACGAGGCAGTAGTCGATCGTTGAGCAGGCAGCACCCCTGTAGAACCTAAGGTGACCATGCTCGTCGCTTGTAGTTCGGCCGTTTAACAATGAAAGTCCAATTGATTCACACATCTCGATTAATTTTCTTCCGTTCTTCTTCTTCTTCCTTTTATCAGCGAGGTTATGATCCGAAAACAAGGGATCACAACCCTCCCACTTCACCGCATTTCTACTGATCCGCCTGTGGGGTTCGATTAATTTTCTTCCGTTGTTATCAATCATTTTATCTACAGCGCATCTAACTGCCTGCACGCAACGTGTTAAAAGCTCTGGTTCCACCTGTAATATCTGTGAGTACCCTACTCTTGCATTGCAATCACCGATTACCATGATATCGTCCCCATTAAACTCCGTCAAAAAATCGTACAAACTTGTGAAATCGTCCATCCATTTACTGCAGTTGATATAAACTGCGATTATATGAAGTTTAACGTCTTTCGAGATTGTTTCTACTATAATTCTGTTGATTCTGTTAGCAAATAGGCATTCGAAGCGTGTATTTAGTTCTTTTTTCATGTCATACAGGCATCCTCCACTTGCTCTACCACGAGAGAATTTGCGAGTTGCTCGGATCCAGTGAAGGGTACCTATAGATTACAAAGAAGGTTTCAAAACATTCCATATTTTTTTCTTCGACGTAGGTTTCCAACAGAAAGAATATATCATACTGATTTATATATTTAAAAAAAAATCATTAAAAGGCAATTTATTGTTAAGACCTGCTATGTTATATGTAATAATATTTAAAGAAAATTTACTGGAATTAATGATTGAATTTATATCAAAGTGGCAGACGGCATTATTTCTAAAAGCTTTTCTGCTGAACGCCAGTTGCAACAGTTTGGGAGTGACTGCAGAGGCCTTCGCCTGATGTTGACATATCACACCTACACCAATCAGCTGTTCCAGAAATGTCAAAGCCGCGTAACACATGATGGACTGCATGGTGGCTTCGAAGATTTTAAGCTTAGCGCTCGGATCGACGTTCTTTTTACTTAGTAGACCCCTCCAGTTGCAATTTATTGCCCATTTAGCCTTCTTAAAATTTCGCCAAGACAATTTTTAAATGATAATCGAAGTGTTATGATTACCCCCAAATACTTATACTCCTTCACAACTTCGAGTTCTTTATTTTCCCAAGTCCATTTTTCTCCCTCGAGTACCGACCAAAACCATTTCGAAACACCAGTATTTTAGACTTGCTTATGCTGTTTTTGAGCTTCCACAGCGCGCAGTATTGATGTAGCCTATTTATCATCATTTGCATAGTTCTTGGTGATTCCGCTAAGATAACGATGTCGTCCGCGTAGAGAAGGAGCTTTATACGAAGTCCATCAAACTCGATTCCTCCTGATAAAAATGTTGTGACGTCATCCAAGTATAAAGAATAGAGAAGTGGACTCAATAGGCAACCCTGTTTAACTCCCATATGCGATTCGAACCAATTGGATAGTTTATTACCATCCCTATATTGCTCGTAAAGTTTTCGAATTAATCTGAGCACTTTCGTTGATAGTCAGTCCTATATTACTCAGCTTATAAAGAAGAGCTTTTCTATCAATGCTATCGAAGGCCGCCTTAAGGTCCACGAAGAACGCGTAGAGCTTTTTTCCTTTCTCCAGGTACGATTGAGCTATACTCGTTAATGCAAAGATATTGTCCACTGTTGAATAATTTTACCTAAAGCCCGTCTGGAACTCACTCAGCAGATCATGATCACATACCCAATTGGTAACACGTTCTAATATGACTCCTGTGCATATTTTTGCTATTGAGTTCATGAAGGATATTCCTCTATAATTATTTGGGTCTTTCGCGTCTCCTTTTTTAAATATGGGAAAAATTATTTTCTTCTGAAGCCGCCAAATATTTTACCCGTATCGAAAATACGGTTATATGCTAGAGTAAGCTTTTCGAAGAATTCGCTGGTAGCAAATTTGAAAAATTCGTATGGGATACGATCTTCACCTGTAGCTTTATTCAGATTGCACCTGTACAATAACCTGCAGACATCCTGAACCGTGATCGTTCGGTCTAATTGATCCACTGTTGTGAAAGGCACAACAAGTGCTACACACTCCCAGACATACCATGCTTGTTTTCTATTGCATCTTCTTGATGGTTGAAAATCTTTTGCAGCATCGGAGATACAGGCTACAAGAGTGTCTACACCGCATTTAGACTGGATTTCAGTTACATTTATAGAGCTGAGCATGAGGTTCAAATTTCTTTCGTAGACGTAGACTTTTTTCCATTGAAGTTTGGGCAGTAGCCGCGCTTCCGCGTCAGGGTATTCTCCAGTTGCCTCCAACTTAACTGCCACTGGTGATCCCAAAAAATCTGTTCATCCACGTTTAGGTCTGTTACGCGTTCCAGCCACTTCCCGCGTACGAGGCAGTAGTCGATCGTTGAGCAGGCAGCACCCCTGTAGAACCTAAGGTGACCATGCTCGTCGCTTGTAGTTCGGCCGTTTAACAATGAAAGTCCAATTGATTCACACATCTCGATTAATTTTCTTCCGTTCTTCTTCTTCTTCCTTTTATCAGCGAGGTTATGATCCGAAAACAAGGGATCACAACCCTCCCACTTCACCGCATTTCTACTGATCCGCCTGTGGGGTTCGATTAATTTTCTTCCGTTGTTATCAATCATTTTATCTACAGCGCATCTAACTGCCTGCACGCAACGTGTTAAAAGCTCTGGTTCCACCTGTAATATCTGTGAGTACCCTACTCTTGCATTGCAATCACCGATTACCATGATATCGTCCCCATTAAACTCCGTCAAAAAATCGTACAAACTTGTGAAATCGTCCATCCATTTACTGCAGTTGATATAAACTGCGATTATATGAAGTTTAACGTCTTTCGAGATTGTTTCTACTATAATTCTGTTGATTCTGTTAGCAAATAGGCATTCGAAGCGTGTATTTAGTTCTTTTTTCATGTCATACAGGCATCCTCCACTTGCTCTACCACGAGAGAATTTGCGAGTTGCTCGGATCCAGTGAAGGGTACCTATAGATTACAAAGAAGGTTTCAAAACATTCCATATTTTTTTCTTCGACGTAGGTTTCCAACAGAAAGAATATATCATACTGATTTATATATTTAAAAAAAAATCATTAAAAGGCAATTTATTGTTAAGACCTGCTATGTTATATGTAATAATATTTAAAGAAAATTTACTGGAATTAATGATTGAATTTATATCAAAGTGGCAGACGGCATTATTTCTAAAAGCTTTTCTGCTGAACGCCAGTTGCAACAGTTTGGGAGTGACTGCAGAGGCCTTCGCCTGATGTTGACATATCACACCTACACCAATCAGCTGTTCCAGAAATGTCAAAGCTCCTTCTTCATCACATGTCAGCTTGCTTGTGACATCAAAACAAAATGTTTTTCCGCCAACTTTGAGTGTTTCCCAGGGGTGTGGAGGTTTGTTTAAGTAGGCAGCATATCGGTCAGATTAGCTTCCAGATCCTGTGCTAGCAGATTCAGGATACTGTTGTGACCGTAAGGATTGGTGTACCAGTATCCTTTTTCCCTTAGCCTGACCGCACTACATGATGATAGATGAACAATGTGAAGATCGAGTGGTAAAAGGTGTGTTCAAGGCTTCGGTTGGACATGTTCTCATGGCACCCGTTACGCATACAGCCGCAGTTCTTTGTACCCTGTTGTTAAGTTTGATGTTATAAGCTTTCCCTAATGCAGGCCACCAGACTAGCGATCCACATGAAAGAATGGGACGCACCACGACAGTGTATATCCATAAGACCATCTTCGGGCGAAGTCCTCACTTCTGACCAAAGGTCTTGCTGAAAGCATAGAAAGCCACATAGGCCTAGTTTTGGATCAAGTACCACACCTAGGTACTTAGCACTGGAGGACAGGGAGAGTAAATGATTGTTTAGCCGTGGAAGCGTGAAGGTCGGTATTTTGGTTTTGTTGGTAAAGAGCATTAGTTCAGTTTTGCTTGGGTTGACGCTGAGTCCACATCCAGTGGCCCATGTGCTAATTTTGTCCAAGGCACCTTCCATAATCCCACTAATTGGGGATAGAAACATCCCCGACACCAGTATTACCACGTCATCCGCATACGTGACAACCTTAACTCCATACCTGTCAAGTCTACACAAGATTTTGTTGATGACCGTACGCCATAGAAGAGGAAATAAGGCCCCACCTTGAGGAGTTCCTCTAACGACAGATATGGTGTAGCTGCTGCTACCGAGAGTCGATTGAATGATTCTAGTTTTTAACATTGTCAATATCCATTTGCTAATAAACTCTTCCACACCCAGTTGGATCAGAGCTTCCTGAATCGATTCCGTACTGACGTTATTAAAGGCGGCTTCAACGTCTAAGAAGGTAGCTATGGTATATTTTTTGAAGTTAAATGTCTTTCACCGTAACTTCCAAAAATGTTGACTTGGAATTGTCGATTGGTGCTTTACTGAAATCGATGAAAATAACCAAGACATGATGATTTTTGTTGAAGCTCTCGTTGACTAAGTTCGCGAATTCGCCCGGGAGTTTGCTGGTGTTTTTTTTTTAAAGCCATATTGATTTGACCCAATTACAGAATGCCAATCCACAAAGGTCTTCAGCCGTCCCACAACAATATCTCCCAAACATTTTTCGGCGATAGGTAGAATCGAAATTGAAAAACCGAAAAAAAACTTTTTATACCTTCTCTGTGAATCGGATGAACATTAGCGGTCTTGAGTGTCTGTGGAATACTGTCATGCCATGAATTATGCAATTTTTCGATTCCGGGTTATAATTTATATGCTAAATGCAATGGTAATTATCCCTCAGGCGGGATTGCAATTTTTGTAAAGAATAATATCGTTGTTGCGGAGGTAAATTCACCTTATTTGGAAAGTGCTGATACTATCATTGCAAAACTTTTTCTTCATAGTGATGTTTTTGTTGACATTATTTGCATATCGGCTCCAGTTTGTTCACCAAGATATGTTTCTAAAAGATATTGAAGACCTCCTCACCGGAGTGACCAGTCACAATGTTTGTATGGTTGCCGATATGAATATTGATATATTGGGCTTCCCTTCTGGTTGCGATCATTATTTGCTCTTCTTATCTTCTCTGGGCTTTAAATCATTGGTTAATGTGACAACGAGAGTAACTCCAATTAGTAAAACCTGTATTGACCATGTTCTTATTTGGGCTAAGAACTCTGATAATATCCGTCCAATCGTAGTTGAATGCGACATAACCGATCATTTTGCTACTGGTATATGTTTTGTAGATATATTTAGAAATTCTGTACCAACAAATGAATACCCAGAAACTAAAATTCTCCAAAAGATAAACTATTCGGTGTTGCATGAATCTCTTTCTATGGAAACTTGGAATAATGTTTATTGCTGTAATTGCCCTTCAAATGCTTTTAGTAACTTCATAAATACTCTCTCTGGCCATGTTTCTACTAGTAAGTTTATTAGACAAAATCGCAAATGCAAAAAAATTAAACCTTGGATTACTGACTATCTTTGCGAAAAAATAAATGATAAAAATATTTACTATACTAGGAATAAAAACAAATTACATTTACCACTTACACGAAATCTTTATAAACAAATGCAAAAGGATATTAATAAATTAATAAGTAAACAAAGGGAAACATACTACAAAAGAAAGTTCGATGACAATAGGTCCAATCCTAAACAGCAATGGAATATCATTAATAATCTGTTAGGCTAAAGGAATGATGACGACGGCTTGAAAAATATAAAGTTTTTTGAAAATATGATTTCCGAAAACGATGTAGAAATTAGAAATAATTTTAATGCATTCTTTAAAAATGTGGCTGAAAGTCATAAACCTAGTTTCTCTTGCAACTCTGAATATGTTTATCAAGAATCTCTTCTTGATAACGAAATCTTATCATCATTCTTCTTTGGCGTAGTAACAGAAGCTGAAGTACTTCAAGTGATTTCAAACCTAAAATCAAAGAACTCGTGGAATAGATGGCTTAAGTGCCATTGTCATAAAAAGAATAAGTAATTTCATTGTTAAACCTTTAACACATCTTATAAATATTGGTTTTGAAAGTGGTATATTTCCAGAGTACTTGATAACAGCAATTATAATTCCAGTACATAAAAAATAATTACTAAGAGAGTGATAAGTTTTTGTGAAAAATATAAAATCCTCAGCACATCCCAATTTGGCTTCACGAAAGGGAAATCTACCGAAGATGCTATACAATCATTTTTGGAAAATATAAACCTGGAAATAGATAAAAGCAATAGAGCTGATTACTCTGTTCCTCGATCTGACAAAGGCATTTAACCTAGTTAATCATAACTTGTTGTTGAAGATACTTTATAGATATGGTTTTAGAGATAACATATTAAGTTGGATCTCATCCTATCTTTAAAACAGAACTCAGTTAGTTCGTGCGAATGCAACCTTGAGTGACCAAATTTCTTCTTTAAATGTAGGAGTTCCTCAAGGGTCTGTCCTAGGACCATTGCTCTTCCTTATTTATATAAATTATATATTTAATCTTTATCTAAACGGACATATTATCGCTTTTGCCGACGATCTAGTTCTGTCGTATGCCGCTTCCTCTTTGGAAAACGTAAAACTACAAATGAATGTTGACCTAGCTACTTTGGCAAGTTGGTTTATGTATCATCAAATGGTCCTTAGCAGCAAATCTAAAGTTATGTGTTTTTCTCTTACAAATAAGCTTTCTTTTCAAGGAGTTGGTTTACACGACGTAAATTGTGATATTCGTAACTGCAACGTTTCCTGCATGCAGCTAGAATCAGTTTTCGAATTTAAATATCAAGGAGTTACTCTTTATTGTAAACTTAATTGGAAAGCACATATAAACAATTTTAAAAAAATATATATATATTGCTTTGAATAAAATATTTCACTTACGTAAGCTGGTGCCACAGAATCTACTTACATCAGTTTACTACGCATTGGTCAATTCTCGTTTAGAATATGGCATTTTTTGCTAGGGCAGTACTTACGTTAGCAACCTGCAGATAATCAGAGTAATGCTGTTCAAATCTAGATGGGAGCCATCATTTCCACTATTTAAACTACTCAATGTTTTGCCGCTTAGGCATTTATACGTCTATAAAGTATTGAGACTGTTCTATCTGCGAGGTGGTTATAGCAAGTTAATTGGAAATAATATATCTTATTCTCTTAGGCCAACAAATAATGTTGTAGTCCCAAGAGCTAGAACTGAACACTTTAGACGTTCCTTTACTGCGATAGCGCCACATATGTATAACAAACTTCCTGAAGATATACACATTAATGTTGAATTTAAAAGGTTCTTTAATAATCTCAGAAATTGGCTATTATCCTGATCAGATGTAGAGGACTTGATTCTCATAGTAACCTAACGAAGATATTTTTGCTTGGTTAAGAAAATTTCAATATCTCACATAAACGCAATTTAAATTCGTTTCGAAATCGTTAGTATATTTAACATATTACTTAATATTTTTTGATTAGTTTTTTCAACTTCTTTTTCTTTTATTGCTCCTTACTTCCCTCCTATGCGGGGCTCTCCACAACGATAAACAATTTTTTATTGAATATTGCACTTAAAACTGGTATTCTTACCACAAAGTGTATAACATTTTCACATTTCAATTATTGATTCATGGTTAATACCAAAATCTTGTTATAACTTTCTCTTATCCATTGTTTCATTCTTAACATTTGAAAAAAATTAATTAATTAAAATTTAACTGCTAATAAAATAGTTAAATTGTTATGTTTAAACAGGATAGATATATTATAGTAATAGATATGTATATTGTAAAATTGAAATGAAATAAATCTAATCTAATCTAAGTATATCGAATTTAACAAGTTGTTATCTACATGGTTCGAGGTAGTGTTCCCGCATATGAGCATTTTTTTCGTTGCTTCCTTACAGAAGTAGTCCGAAAGCTCATTGATGACCCCATAAACGTTTCTGTCATTGAAATTCTTTACAATTTGTTAATCCAAACACATATTGTTTCCCCTAATTATTTCATTATCAAGATTCCAGGTCTTTCTCGGATCCACTCTTAGCTAAGCCGTAATCCAAGGATGATGTAATCCCTAATAGCTGCTACTAACTGTGGCGCACTTGTAAATTGCTTGCTGTATATTGCATACTGGGACATTCTGCCCCAGAAGTACTGACTCCAAATTTGTGGCTTCTATCAATTCGTTTACGATATTATTCCGAATTCGCTCGGTTTTACTTTCGTTAACATTATTCCTCGTTTCTCTGAAAGGTCCATACAAGGTAGCATAATGATCTGATATACAAGACTCAATGGTCTTCGGAAACATGGCCTCTGCAGGTATGCTTACTATTAATTAGTTGCTGCCGACTCGTATATCATGACGAATTGGCTCCTTTATTACATTGACTAGCCCCAATGATGATACCGTCTACAAAAAATTACCCACTACCTGCCTGTCACTATCTTAAATGTTTAAGTTCATGTCACCGAGTAAAATTACGTCAGCACATCGTAACCTTTCTCGATTAACGATAAGTTCTAATTCATCCATGAAACTTCTCTCGTTAAAACGCGGCGGCCTATAAATATGTATAAATATTTTTCTGATCAAAGTTCTCTGTGGTTTTTTTACATACTCGTATGCTTTTGAAAGACACTGTGTTAGTCGTTAGTCTGTCATAACCGATAACATTTTTTTTAATAAGAACAGCAAATGCCTCCACCTCTGCGTTTTTTCTGTTTTTAAAAATTCAACATTAACTCCCCTTAATGTGTAAAAATCTGTCTTCATTCTTTATATTGGTTTCCACCAATACAATTACATCCAGGCAATCAATTATTGAGTTGATGCTAATTAAAACCCTTCTCCAATTCTTTCTCGTAGATTGTATACGTATATTCCAACATAAATAGAAAATTTAAATCTAAGTTTTGTTATTCTCTTCTCCTCGCTTTCGTTATTAATTGCCTGTAATTCTACTTAAATCACAAACGGAGTTCACTAACAGACCTAGTATATACTCAGGTTTTCTTGTGAGTATTCTTCCTTCGCTCTCCCATACAAATCTCCAGCTATTTTCTTTTGTTTTACTGGCCGAATACAATGGTGAAACTGAAGCTTAAGTACGTCGCGCTGACAAAGTTAAATACACACAGATCCAATACTGCGAACACAATGTGAAGCTGAAGCTTGCCGCTGAAGTAGAAGTGGAGTTAACTTCAGCTTCACTGCAGCGCACTTTTTTGACATTTCCATATAAAAGAAAGAAAATATAAATGGGACACATGAAATTAATCGATCTAGTAAAAATTCGTATAGGTTCAGCTTTACCATTGTGTTCGGCCAGTTAGTTTTTGTAAGCTACAGCAGGTGTTTGTTTACATTCGTCAGCTGATTGTCAACATACACAGTGGCATTTTTGTGATGGTTAACGGCGATCGGGTTCTTGAACTTTGCATACATTCCCGATAATTTGATTGATCTCGTCGCACGGGCACGCTTGATAAGGCTGCTTGAAAAAACAACAGCGGCAAATACGTTAAAGCTCTGAGAATGAATGAACTTTTGAAAGAAAAAAAGATTGTTAAAAGCTTGGGGGTCGGGTTATGGGACTTCCCATGCAAAAATTTCTGGACAATTTTTATGTATGAGGTTTTCGGTACAAGGTATGGCAAAAGTAATGACCCTGTATGAGTTGTACATGATTATTGTGAATGGCGTTTACTGTCATCATGATACGATATTTACAGTAGTGTGCAGATGCGAAAGACACGACGATGAACAATGGAACGTTTTACTCCTCAACAACGTGAAATAACTGTACAGTTTTCTTGCGGAATAGTTCATCAATGATAAGAAAGCAACGTGAATTTCGTTGTCCACCGTTTGGCACGGACTCGTCGCAAAATTGAACGCTTAGCCACAAATCTTGAAGAGGCTCCCTCAACACGAGATAGGGCAAGGGCTGGCAGAGCAAGAACTGTACGTTCAGCCGAGAATATTGATCCTGTTTGCGAAAATGTGGAAGACTGTCCAGAAACATCAGCGAGACGACGGGCCACGCAACTGGACATTTGCAATCAGAATGAATCATTCAACATCGACGAGGATCGTTCAAATTTCCATCCACCTAACCAAAGCGAAGTGAGGATAGCAATATCCAAGCCGAAATCCAACAAAGCTGCTGGACCTGACGGTTTACTTTTCAAGACAACTGCTGATGAAATGGTAGAGATCATACACCAACGGATGCCTGATGAATGGAATCTCAGCTAGAGAGAAAGGAGAACCCTCCAACTGCGCCAATTATAGAGGCATCAATCTCCTCAAGATGTTTTCTGCGATATTGTGTGAAAGTTGAGACCTTTTATCAACAGCCTGATTGGACCCTATCAGTGCGGTTTCAGGCCAGGAAAGCCCACCATCGATCAAATCATCACACTTTGGCAGATCCTGTAGAAAACACAAAAAGTTCAAATCGATACTCATCATCTCATTATCGATTTCAAGGCCGCCTATGACAGCATCTATAGAAAAAAGCTATATAGATCAATGTCTAGTTTTGACACCCCTGCCAAAATTGTCCGTCTGTGCAGAATGATGATAGAAAACCCTCACTGCTTCATCAAGGTCGGTAGTGACCTCACCGAGACCTTGAGTGTCAAAAATGGTTTTAAAAAATGTAAAGCGATGTCATGTGACTTCTTTAATATTGTACTTGAAAACTGCTTATTCGGCGTTTAAGATGGGTAGGACATGTAGAGCGAATGGACAATAACGCTTCAGCCCGCAGAGTCTTCGAATCTAATCCTCCCTCTGGATTAGATTCGAAGACTCTGCGGACGCAGTAGAGGGCCTTCTCGCTGTAGGTGGTGCACACAAGTTCATGGGGACGTCGACCAACTTGGAGCGTGCAACTGGAGGCAATTAGCTAAAGAGAGAGCTGAATGAGGCCCAGGTTCAACCCGAACTGTTGCGCAACCTAAGTAAGTAAATAGGCGGTCTCTGTAACTTTTATTCAGTTAAGTAAAGTAAACGATTATTGGTTTAATTTATAGTCGACGCTAAAATCAGAAGTGATGCGAATAGTTCAACAAAACAGACCTGGTTGTGGGTTGGTAATAGACCAGGTATAAAAATACAAAAAAAAAAAATAGATGCCCCCTATGATTCCCTTTGAGTATTGTCATGGACTACATACTTCACGTGTCTCGAGCGTAAGGTTGACTATGGTCTCAAAAAAGTTGTTATATATCAGATGAAAAAATGCGGAATAAAAATGCAAATCCCATAGATAAACAACTTGCCGGCAGCATAGCGTTTGCTGTCAACACGACCATATCAATCCCTTTATCCATATGCTTATCAGCTACAGAATTTCATGTAGATTGGAAAACACTTTATCATCAGCTATCAATATATCAGCGCTTATACAATTAATTCGCTACAAATCACCTCATAGGAATCGGAAAATAATTTGGATCACGTGATCACGCATTCGCAGGCGCAGTTTTGCTGATATTCCCGGAAAACTCTGCATCATTCCATCAATAAATTTGCCATGCCTGCGTTCGGTAATGGCCTTTTTTCCCATAAGCCTGAACTCAGCTTTGGGATCCCTCAAACTATTGCAATCAATCCCAAATGCACATGTTCCAATAACATCTACTGTGAATCGTTCCAGCAGATCCTTAATCTCTATTACAGGAGTCTTGTCAATAGTTTCACCAAAAACTGTTGCAAACTCATTGCCAATAGACACCACAGTGGGAAACATAAATCTCATTTTCCCCGATGTAAAGGTCGGCGATATCTTATTTCTTAGATTCCTCCACTTAGGCCCATCTAAAGCGTAAAGGTGAGCAGTAAGTGGGTCATCCTTCTCGTTGTGAAACATTCCACGATCATCGAAATAACTAAAGTCTTTGATCAAGATATTCTTCACTAAATCCAAATCCAAAATAAACGCTGCTGGTTTGAAAAAGAAATAGAAGCCAACAAAGGGTCCAGTGCCTTTAAATTTCCTGTAGGTATTCCTGAAGATAGCTCCAAAGTTTTTGGTTTTATTAAGACCCTTAAGACTGCCATAGAAAAATGCCGATTCATCGTGTGGTATTCCACGGTAACTCCAGTACGAATACTGCCTCTTGTACAGATAAACTATTAGCGATGCTATCACTATTATCGCGTACAATGTCACCGAAGTGATTTCCATTTTATTATTATTTTGTTAGCTTATATTTCTTATTCTTGTTCTATTGTGTTGCTCTGTTGGGTTAATACTAAACTGCAAATTTCAAATACTAATACTTTTATTAATCAATGTTATCAGCGATAGTAGAACAACGTAAACAACAGGTAGTTGCTTTGTCATCCCCAAGGTCGTTTGTGGTGTGGTTTGAAAATTTGTTAATTTATAGCCAATGCGATAGACTAAATAGAGCATAGCATGGTTATGAATTGCTCTTTTGAAATGGGGTGAGCCATTCGAAATGCGGACACCGGCAGATAACAACTGGTGGGCATTTAGTGACGTGCACGTTTGAGAAACAAGTGTGATTAAAGTTAGATTGAAATGATGTAATGTTGGCTACTGGGAGACCGTTTGTCTTGGTTTGTTTATATTTGCATGCAGACAGACCGTCTCACAATTTTCTTTTTAATTAACTACACTCATATCTCGGTTAACGACCTTGATACGTTCCACAAAATCAGGCCGTATAACGAGTCATTTTTTTTCATACAAACCCATAAAAAATCCATTAGATTGGTTTCAAATCTTCCAAAAAATTTATAAAACGTTATAAAAAAAAATTAGTTTATTGTGTTAGATTCAGAGCACAGTTACATTTCAATTTAATATTGACAGGAGTCAAATTACAATCTACATACATAACTGCAAACAACACAATTAAGTAAGAAAAAATAGAGAACAATTAAGATGTTGAAGTGCCTAAGTGTCATCTACACGAGTGGCTGCGTGCTTAAAAAATGATTCCAGTTTTGGGTGTTTTGCTTTATTTTTTAATTATTTATTAATTTCTTTGTACCAATTATTGGCTTTATTAACAGCACATGAAACTTAGCACTGCGTTTTTCATCGGGATCGTTTTGGTTTAAAATTTTCAATCCCTCTTCGAAATGATGTAGTGCTTCATGCAAATTTCTTGATGTCAACTGGCGACTCGTGGAAGGCTCAGGCTCTTCATCTGACTCTTAACCTGATCCCAACTGCATCAACTCTTCATTTGAAAGGGGAAAGCTCTGTCACCGTTAAGAAGGCTGGTGACATCGTGCTTTTCTAAATCCTCAAATCTGATTTCTTTTGCCCGATTTAAAATGTTGCGTTCAATTTCAGGGATCACAGGATTAGCCATTGGTAATGCGTTACGGCCATAGTTTCTTCCAAACATGATTCATCGTTGTTGATTGCAATTCATTCCAAATCTCACTTACGAGTATGTTGTAAATGGCATCTTAGATGTTAACCGTTTGTGCAACTCACTAAAAAGATCTATTAAAGACCTTAAGAATAATGAATTACACACTTACCTAGAAAGTTTAACGGCAGGAAAAAATATAATTACTCGATTTGAAAGGCTATAAAAGGTATTAGAAAACCTCAAATTCAAGCCGCACCAATTAGGGAAAATCTAGACGAATAGGCCAGGTACGATAAAGAGAAAGCGCAAGTTTTTGTCACCCACCTGGAAGAAACTTCTAAGCCGTTTGATGGACAAGCTCTTATTCAAAATATAAATACGTCGTATATAGCCAATAGTGCAATAAGTAATGCAACACTAACCGAACTTAAGGAAGAAATAAAGAAACTTAAACCTAAGAAGGCTCCTGGATACGACCTAATTACGGAAGAGGTTCTTAAGGCACTACTAAGAATAGCTCTATGTAATCCAGTCAATGGAAAGTCGCCAAAGTCATAATGGTCCTTAAGCCCGACAACCGCAGAATTAAAAAACGTCTTATAGACCGATTTCGTTTCTTCCAATTATATCCAAATTGTTCGAGAGAATATTGATTAGGCGAATACAGCCAGTTATAGAAGAAAGGCATCTGATTCCGGGTCATCAATTCGGATTCAGGGGTAATCATTATATAGTTGAACAAGTGCATAGAATAACACATGTAATCGAAAAATCTCTTGAAAAAAAAAAGATTTATTCAAGCGTATTTCTAGACGTCTTTGACAAGGTCTGGCATGAAGTTACGACAAGTTCTGCCAGAGCACCTATACAATATTTTGAAGACCCACCTTACAAATAGACTTTTCCGCATCAAATGTGGAAACGAATATTCAGATTTTAAGGAAATAATGGCTGGGGTGACGCAAGGAAGCGTGTTTGGTCCAGTTTTATATCTATTATACACTCGTGATATACCGCAAGTAGAAGGCACTGAGCTAGCTACATTTGCCGACAACACTGCTATCTTGTCTGTAGGTAAAACGGTCGAAGATACTACAGAAAAACTGCAAGAAACTTTGGATAGAGTAAATGAATGGACAAAGGTTTGGTGAATCGCACTCAACGAGACTTAATCTGTTCGTGTAAAATTTACTTATAAGAAAATAAATAATTTGCCGATCTTTTCAAACTCGGTCCAAATTTCGTTTGCAAACAAGGTGAAGTATCTTGGAATGACACTTCACGCAAAGCTGAAATGGAAAGCGCATGTAAAGAAAAAATGCAAAGAACTAGATAATAAATATAAAGAAATGTATTGGTTTCTTGGAAAAATTGCAAGCTTAATATAGAGAACAAACTGCTTTTATATAAGCAAGTGCTAAAGCCTGTATGGACATATGGTATTCAACTCTAGGGTTGAAACAAAATAAGTAACATTAAAGTTTTACAAACTTTTGAAAACAAAGTGCTAAGAGGTATTGTTAATGCGTCATGGTATATCAGAAACTAGCTGACCAGTGCTCGCCTTGCTTCGCCCGCATTTTAGTTGACGGTTATTTAGTCAGTTGCCAACTGAATATAATACCGAAAATGTATTAACTCAATTATAACTTCCCCGTGGGAAGCCCCAACAGAGCATACACGAACCGGCTCAGCCACTGCAGTATGACTGCTGACAGTTGTCTCCACTAAAAGAAAATTGTGGGCGATGATTTGCTTAATTGTTTTTAGCATTCAGGATAACGCAGAAGGATGACTTAAATGAATCAGCGGTATATTTACTAAAATCGCTATTTTTATCTTTCAAATCCGATGAGCCATTACTGAGCTAGGATTATATAACTAACTGTTAGTGACGAAAAATTCGATCTCAACCCCCTTTATGATGTGCTTAGACCTTGGATTTCGGAAAATCCCTCCTTATCTCGCATCTAGGCAAATATGAAATAACTGTGCGAAATTTCAGGTACCTACGTCTAGCAGTTCTAGAGAAACACAAGGAAAACCGCCTTTGCTTTTATAGTATTAAAGGTTTGGACCTGATAATGTTTTTTTTTTCAAATTTTAACTCTAGAAGAGATCGCACATTGAAGATCAAAACATAATCATGGGACAGCGCGCCCATATACTAACACACTCATACTATTGCAATGATAGCCACTGCTGCCACTTAAGTTCCTACGTCTAGCAGTTTTCTAAAAACAGTGTTCACAAGGAAAATCGACTTTGCTTTTATAGTATTTAAGATAGTGATATCCACAGAGATCTTGGCATTAAAACAATCGAAGACGAAATCAAAAACTTCGCGAGAAAGCATAAAAGTCGACTTGAAAGTCATGTAAATATTACAGCCCTCCAAGTTTTGGACGAAAGAAATTTATTACGCCGTCTACAAAGAACCAAACCTTTAGACTTAGCGCGATTAGTAACCGCGTCTAAACTGCGGAGCTAGCAGGAACTTCTAACGGGATGGTACCTGCAAAACGTCCTTATTTCGTGAAATAAAAACTACTTGATTATTTTGAATTTAGTTGTAGTAAAAATAAAAACAATCATCACATCCCACACTGCTGGGAACACGCGCTAGTGATCCTCATAGTGTATTGTTGAAGATTTTCACCTACCCTCGAAAAAAAAATCTTTGATGTTGTCCTTCCAAAATTGTTTACTAGAGGATCTTCCACCCGTTTCATTAACAAGAATTTAAAAAGTTCTGTGCAAATTATATGCCTTAAAATTGTCGATTGCACCCTGATCTATAGGCTGAATAAAGGCAGTTGTGTTTTTGGGAAGATCTTATATTTTCAGACAGCTCACCTAAATTAACAAGATGCCCTGGAGCATTATCCAAAATGAACAAGAATTTATTCTTACATTATTCTTTTCCAGGTAGGTCTTGACTTCAGGGCAGAAGTAATTATTAAACCAATCTTCAAAGAGTGCTTTTGTCATCCAAGCTCTTTTGGTTGATCTCCAAGTGACTGCCAAATCTTTCTTGTTCAATCCCTTGAAAGCTCTTGGATTGTCAGACAAGTACACCAATAAGCTTGAAAAAAGAAAGAGTCAAACGTTCTTTTGACACCTTATATCCTGATGCAGATTTTTCCTCGTTTGAAATAAAGGTCCGCTCAGGTATTCGCTTCCAATACAAGATCTGTCTCGTCCTCATGAAAAACTTGTTCTGGGACGTAACGATTTTTTTTTAAATTTGTCGGATACTCGAGAGGTGCGATTGAATCGGCACTAGCTGCTTCGCCTTTCATTTTGATGTTATGCAAATTATTTCGATTTCAAAATTTTTCAAATCAACCTTGACTTCCTAGGATAATTTAATTTTTGACGCTTCTTCTTCTTAAATAATCATTGCCATCATTCTTTTGTGGTTGTCTTCGATTCATAGGATGAGCAATTTTTCCATTTTCTCCATAATATCACTTCTTTATCGAGTTAATTTTGTACAAATGCTTGAAGATGCAGCTGAATGTACAAGCGCCTTGATTTTGTTTTTATAATCTCGTATTGTTTGAGCAGTGGATTTTGCAAGACCTAATGCTAAACAAATTTGAAAAATCTTTTCACCTGCTTCAACAACGTGCAACATCTAGTTCAGTCTCAAGTGTGATCGATTTTCTGCTTCTTCTTTTTTCGGCGCTCTACACGTTTTGGTGTCTCCTCACATCCCTAGTTTTATCCAGAAACCTAACGAGGACTGGACCAAGTCCACAGAAGAAACTTTAAACCTCCTCATGGACACGCATTTCCCAGGAAACTCTATAGATACTAACATATCTATAACTCAACACCACTCTATCATGGACGTTCCGGCGGGAATAATAAACACTCATACAATTTATTGGGCTGTTAATAGTTTCCTCCCATACAAATCTCCAGGATTAGATGGTATCACACCAGTAGAACCACAAGAGGGCATAAAACTCTTAGCCCCCTGCCTCTATGTAATTTAGCACGTCGAACCAAACTTGAGAGTACTGAGTACTTTCGAAGGGTTTCTAAAAAAAAAATCAATTAAAATGAGTCTTCTAAGGAGATCTTGAACAAACCATAAATAGTTTGTACCAAATATCGCATATCCTTCATACACTCATAAGTAAACTCTCCATTGTTCTTTGCCAGCACCTCATTAACCTCCTTCCTGACTTTATCCTGAATATCTTGATGTTGAGCCAGTTCATATAAACAGAAACCCATTGTAATCGAAGATGTCTCAAAACCCGCCCCAAAGAATATGAAAGCCTGTGCAGCAATTTCGTTCATCGTCAGGGCTACCATCTCCTTACTACTACCTGACTTGTTATTTTTCAAATCAATTAGAAGATTCATGAAGTCATTCCGCTTGACATTGTTCTTTTCCCGATAGTTCACTGTATCCTTCACAATGTTCGTATAAAAATTATGTGTCTCATCGGTTAGCATTCGTAAGCGCAGTTTCGCTGATATTGCCGGAAAACTCTGCATAATTCCATCAATAAATTTACCATGCCGCCGTTCTTCAATGGCCTTCTTTCCCATAAGCCTGAACTCAGCTTTGGGATCCCTCAAACTATTGCAATCAATCCCAAATGCACATGTTCCAATAACATCTACTGTGAATCATTCCAGCAGATCCTTAATCTCTATTACAGGAGTCTTGTCAATAGTTTCACCAAAAACTGTTGCAAACTCATTGCCAATAGACACCACAGTGGGAAACATAAATCTCATTTTCCCCGATGTAAAGGTCGGCGATATCTTATTTCTTAGATTCCTCCACTTAGGCCCATCTAAAGCGTAAAGGTGAGCAGTAAGTGGGTCATCCTTCTCGTTGTGAAACATTCCACGATCATCGAAATAACTAAAGTCTTTGATCAAGATATTCTTCACTAAATCCAAATCCAAAATAAACGCTGCTGGTTTGAAAAAGAAATAGAAGCCAACAAAGGGTCCAGTGCCTTTAAATTTCCTGTAGGTATTCCTGAAGATAGCTCCAAAGTTTTTGGTTTTATTAAGACCCTTAAGAAGAAATGCCGATTCATCGTGTGGTATTCCACGGTAACTCCAGTACGAATACTGCCTTTTGTACAGATAAACTAGTAGCGATGCTATCACTATTATCGCGTACAATGTCACCGAAGTGATTTCCATTTTATTATTATTTTGTTAGCTTATATTTCTTATTCTTGTTCTATTGTGTTGCTTTGTTGGATTAATACTAAATTGCGAATTTCAAATGCCAATACTTTTATTAACAAACATTATCAGCGATAGAAAGAAAAACGTAAACATATTCATTTCGTACAACACAAATACGTTTTAAACAAGTAGTTGTTTCGTCATCGCTATAACCCCTAGTCTCCACTGGCAATAGTTCATTGCAAGAAATATGTCAAGCAATTGAGATTTCCAATGGAGACCGCAAATTTCTAGAAGTAATTCACTTCATTTGCGGTCTCCATTGGAAATTTCAATTGCTTGACATATTTCTTACAATTAATTATTGCCAGTGGCGACTAGGGGTAAGGGGAGTGGTCGTTAAGTCTCGAGGTCTGATAATTTGTTTTTTTTAGCCGATATGATAGTCCAAAGAGAGCATAAGCATAAGCATGCAAAGCTTATGAATTGCTCTTTTAAAATGTGGAGAGTCATTGCACACGCGTACACCGGCAGATAACAACTGGCGGGCATTTAGTGACTTGCACGTTTGAACAAAACAAGTGTGATTGAAATTAGATTAAAGTGATGTAATGTTGGCTACTGGGAGACCGTTTGTCTTGGTTTGTTCATAATTGCGTGCAGGCAGACAGTCTCACGAGTTTCTCTTTAATTAACTACTACTATTTATGAAAGATGGGAAAGTTTAGATAGATAAGATTAGAATACTTAAGAATTTAAAGGACTATTCTGTTGACGTGTCTAAAACTAAATATCAAAAAATTAATAAAAAGACAAGTCCTTTCGCATCATTTAAACTAACGACGGAGTTATGTCTCTTTGAAAAACTATTAAACAAAGAGATGTGACCTCAGGATGTATTCATTAGAGAGTTTGTTGCTAAGTCTCAGAATAACAACACTCGCCCAGTTCTTAATTCTCCAAAAAACTAAACCGTTTATCCTTTTACTACCAAAATGTAAGGGGACTCCGCACAAAAACGAGAAATTTATTATTGGCATCTCATGCATCGATCCATGATGTGATTGCACTGATGGAAACCTCGCTTAATTTTACCTTTCTGAATATAGAATTATTCTCCTCAGACTTTGAGGTATATCCTAAAGATAGATACTTTGTGGGGGTGGCAATGGTGTAGTGGTAACGTCGTTAATTGCCACGCTAATGGTTCATAGTACCAATCCTGATGCCAGCAAGCATTTATTTATTTCTCATGAAATATATAACGTCAGTCCGATCATTTGCGAAAGCTTGTGTGAACACTACTACGCAGGAATAACACTGGCAGTAGCTTAGTCATGCGGCTGGAAAAATTGTTCGCTCTGTTGATGGTAATTTGCCCTTGACATCGCTTATCGTGAATCAGAAGCAACGACAAAAAATAAGAAAAAATTCCCCAGTTATCTGGACGCCACCTCCGGAGAATCTCTGAAGTTTATGCTTCAAGAACCACTACACCACAAATCTTTCTCTCTCTCTCTCTCTCTACCTACCTTTTCCAACGCCTGCACTGTCTGTAAACATGTTAAAGGTATTCATAACCCTTTGAGTGCGCGCAAAATTATAAAAAAAAAAAAAAACTTTGTTATTGAGCATCTTAGGGGTGGGGGAGTCCTAATTGCTGTTCAAAATGCTTTGCAAAGTTGTATTTTTCCAATTCCTAATACAGACTCGCTGGACGTTATTTGTGTGAAATTAAATCTAGGATATAAGTTCATTATAATTATTAACATTTATATTCTTCCTGAAAGCTCGATCGAGGTATATATATATATAAGCATGCTACTCATGCCATAAATTATGTATCGGAAAATTGTAATCCTCTCGACGACCTTTTATTGCTGGGTCATTTTCTAACCTGTGAATAGTGCATTGGTTTAATAGTGCATTGTACAATGCATTGAAAAAATCAAATTCACTGCTAGTGCAAATTGACTTTCACTAGCACTGAAAATTTCAATGTTTTGCACACGAGTATTACACATGCATTGTAAATAAAACTGCATACAAAGGTGTTGAAAATTTAAATTGTTTTATTTGCTTTCATTATGACAAGTTACTCAAAGTGCTCGTCTGAAAGACTTTGTCTCCTTTGGCGGTTGACTATACCAGCAAACGAAAAAAGTCGTTCAACAGGTGCCGAAGATGGCAACGGTGTATTGTATTTCATGAACACATTTTTAATGGTGGAGTACCGGCTAAGCGAGCTCAAACTGCAGTCTTCATCGTCCAAATACCGATTTATTTCACTTTCTAGAGGAGTTGATTTTAGCGGAAGTGTTTCTTCTTCCTTTTATCAGCCAGGTTATGATCCGAAAACAAGGGATCACAACCCTCCCACTTCCCCGCATTTCTACTGATCCGCCTGTGGGGTTCGCCTTAGCGGAAGTGTTTCTAAACAAGCAAAGTTTCAAAAATACCTTTTTATTAACGAAATTTATAGAATTACCTTCGGTACTTTGGTCAAAATCAAAGAAACCATGCGCCGTGGGAAATCGTTGACTTCCAGACGTTTCCGATTCATCAATGTCTTCTTGGAATTCATTTGCATATTTAGCAAAAAGGGATTGTAGACCCTTTAAAGAGTCAATGGAAGCAGTATCTTGAAGTGACTGAATGAACTTCAGTTTAATGGGTGGGCAGGATATTGTAGCAATTACAGAATCATAAGCGTCAGGATTAATTTTAAAAAAAAACCTCTCTACTAGGGCATTTTCCATCTCATTAGCCATATCTCTGGGATAGCTCAGACTGCCGGATTCATAAATCTTTCTCAGTCTTTATTGTCACCAAGGTTGGTGAAAAGTACCCATAGAACATATTGCTCTCTTTTTGTAGGAGGTCCAGTCCATCAGAAATTGGTTTCATTATGGAACAAAACTCCTCCATATATTTCACCTCTGTGAAGTTGAATTTTGTAACCACACCTATAATGTTTTGGCAGCCGAGGAGAAAAGGCAGGTGGGTCTGACACAAATTCAATGTCTTCATCTGAATCTTGGTTAGAGGAATCGCTTTCACCAATTTCATAATAACCTTTTAAGAAAAGTGTTATAGTAAATCACAAACAAGAAGATATTATACAACTTACTTACTTACTTAGATGGCGCTACAATCCGGGGTGGACCTAGGCCTCAACCAACAAACCTCTCCAGCCAGCACGGTTACGAGCCAGCTGCCAGTTGCGCACGCCAAGTTGGTTGAGGTCTCCCTCCACTTGTTTGCGCCACCTACCGCGAGGTCGTCCTTTACTGCATCGTCCATCCGGGGTAGATTCGAAGACTTTCTTAGCGGGAACGTTGGGCTCCATCCACTCCAAATGACCCAGCCATCTTAGTCGCGTACGTCAACTCTTCTGGCTAAGTCGATGTCCTTGTACAGGCCGTATAGTTTGGCATTGTACCTTCTCCTCCACTCACCGTCTATGCAGATGGGACCAAAGATCGCTCGAAGAACTTTTCTCTCGAAATAACCAAGGACATCCTCATCCGGTTTTGTCAAAGCCCATGCCTCTGCGCCATACAGCAGGACTGGGATAATTAGTGTATTGTAGAGAGTTACATTAGTAGTTCGAGATAGGGCTTTGCTACTTAATTGCCGTTTAAGCGCATAGAAACAACGATTGGCAAGAGTAATTCTTCGTGTGATCTCCCTACTGATGTCATTTGCGGAGTTCACCATAGAGCCTAGGTAGACAAAATCCTTTACTATCTCAAAATTATATCTGTCTATTGTGGCGTTCTGTCCAAGACGCCGATGTTGGGTGTCCTTTTTTGTAGACAGCATAAAGCTTGTTTTGCTTTTATTGACCGCTAGACCCATCTTTGCTGCCTCGATCTCAATACTCGTAAATGCCCCATTGACTGCCCGCTGAGTTCTTCCGATTATGTCAATGTCATCGGCATAAGCGAGTAGTTGTACAGACTTGTAAAAGATTGTACCTCCGGTGTTGGCTTGTGAGTTTCGTACAATTCCTTCAAGTACTATGTTAAAGAGATCACATGCGCGTCACATTGTCTAAGACCTTTCCTGACATCGAACGGTTCGGTAATGTCCTTACCGACTTTGATGGAGCAGCGAGAGTTCTTCATCGTCATTCTGCACAAACGGACGAGCTTGGCAGGGATGCCAAGACTAGACATGGCTCTGTATACCTCGTCTCTATACACGTCATCATAAGCAACTTTGAAATCGATGAAGAAGTGGTGCGCATCGATTTTATATTCATGGGTTCTTTCCAAGAACTGCCGTAGTGTGAATATTTGGTCAATGGTGAACTTTCCCGGTCTAAAACCGAACTGATAAGGAACTATCAAGTTGTTGACGATCGGTTTTAGGCGTTCACATAATACGGCAGACAGGATCTTATATGCGATGTTGAGGAGACTTATACCTCTGTAATTGGCGCAGTTCAGAGGGTCTCCTTTCTTCAGGATCGGGCAACCGATGCTGAGGTTCCATTCATCGGGCATACTTTCGTCCGACCAGATTTTACAGATGAGCTGGTGCATGCTCCTTACCAACTCATCTCCTCCCGCCTTGAAAAGTTCAGCGGCAAGGCCGTCGGCTCCAGCAGCTTTGTTGAATTTGAGTTTAGATATCGCTATCCTCACTTCATTCTGATCGGGTTGACGGGAATCTTGACTGCCATCGTCACTGTTGAATGGCTCATTCTGCCTGACAGCGGAATATTAATCATCATCTCCGTTTAACAGTCTGCAGAAGTGTTCCTTCAATATCCTCAACACCGACTGCGATTCTACTACTATGTTTTCATTTTCGTCCCTGTAGGCTTCTGTCCTGGCTTTGAAGCCCTGGCATGTTCTTTTAACCTTTTGGTAAACTTTTCGAACATCATTCCAGCAATAAAGTCTCTCAATCTCATCGATCGAGCGCTTCTCATGCTCCAATTTCTTTTTTCTGAGAAGTCGATGTTCCTCTTCTCCTGCGCACGTAGAGCTCGTAAGCAGCTCTAGTCCTTCTATGCAGCGCCGCTTTGTACGCCTCTTGTTTTGCTGCATGTGCTTGCCGGCATTCTTCATCAAACCAGGGGTTTCGTCGTGGTGGGCGAGAGAAACCCAGTACATCAGAGGTGCCATCTCTGATGGGTTGTTGGCAACGCTGCCACTGGTCTTCCGCATTTGCTGCTGGCGGCATAGGACTTAGATTGAGATTAGAAGAAACTCGATCGGCAAAGGTTCTGGCGGTCTCTTGCGATTGTAGCCGCCCGACTTCAAATTTCCTCACAGTATTTCGTTGATTTCGCTCCATTCTGGATATCCGCATCCGTACCTTGGCTACAACTAGGTAGTGATCCGAGTCCACGTTGGCTCCTCGGAAAGTCCGGACACCCAGAATACTGGAAAAGTGCCTTGCGTCGATCGCAATGTGATCGATCTGGTTGACAGTTTTTCGATCAAAGGAGAGCCATGTTCCTTTGTGAACCGCGTACTAGCTACAACAAAGTTTCGTCCCGCCGCAAAATCGATTAGCCTGAGTCCGTTGCCGGATGTGATGTCGTGCAGGCTGTGTTTTCCAACCACGATACTAAAGACTTCCTCTCTTCCTAGCTTTGCGTTAAAATCACCTACGATAATTTTAACGTCGTGGCAAGGGATACGGATAGTCATAAGGCGCTCGTTCACATGCCGGAAACTCAAGACTTCTTGCCTAAGTCTGCCTCCAATGACAAATCCGCACCCGAATAGACGCTTTCCTTGTTGTCTGTAGCAATCGCCGTAGTAGATGTCGCAGTTTTTCATACTCCTTTTGCCCGGCCCATCCCATCGCACTTCTTGGATGACGGTAATGTCTGCTTTGAGACACTCTAGGGCCTCCGCAAGTTGTTCGACTGCACGTGGCTTGTAGAGGAACATAACATTCCATGTGTAAACACGAAGATCATTGCCCTTTTTACGTTTGCTTGGGTCATCAACAGTTAAATCATCCGTATCCGAGGCTGTTGGTTGCTTCGTAACCGAAAGTTTTTTACGTGGTAGGGAAGTTAACCCGACGGCACAACCCCCAACCTGGAGGACCAGATCCTTTTTTGCAACCCTTAGGACGAGGGGCCGGATACACCGATGTCAGTAACCCACTTCGGGGATATGAGCGCTGCCGTTGGCCCATTAAGGGTTCATCCACCCTGACGCAGTATTGAAAATCCTTACAGACGTCAGCTCCAAATATGTCGAAGTAGCTCCGGTAAGGTATCCGCTGGTCTGTAGACGTCACCGTTGATTCCATCGAGAGAATTCATCCGCGTCACGTCCTCCTTCTGAGGAGCTTTTGCTAGACTTATGAGACGCATATTTCAGCCGATCAGATCAACAAGAGATGCCTCGTCCGGTTAAACATATGCGCGCTGAAGTTCACCCAGATGTACTTAGGCAGGTCTGAGTGTTCAGCTACGCATATATCGTCAGACTTAGCATACGCTCATCGTTAGTTCACTATCAGATAGCTATCCAGCGGGCACCACGGGGAGGTGATGATGCGATTTTGCCACGCCAGAGATATTATACAAGCTAACTTTTAATTCCGAATTCTTTGAAGGCCCTAACAAATTAACTTCCGTTGTCTGTTATAGTGCAGACAATTTTTTGTTCACCCAGGCCAAAATCAATGTTAAGGATATGTATAAGGTCTGCAATCGTGTCAAAGAATGAGTTCCTGTAAACCTGTGGCAAGCCAAGGCCGGAGAATGCCTGCTAAAATCGGAATCAATCCAACGGCAAGTATATCCAAAAACCTTGAAGATATTTGAAACGCGGAGAATTTAAAAATCGTCGCCACCTTTTAATTTCAGGGTTCTTTTGTGCAGTTTCTCCACCTTTTCTATATGTATCTTTACTGCTCCATCCCATGCAAGAATGCTACATATAATATATCGAAGCTGTGATTCTATTAGTCCATAGTAGACTTGCTGCAATACCGGCTGTGGTGTGTACATTTAAATAGAACAATGTAAACAAAGTGCTCTTTAGCTTACAGTGAAGATTAGTTATGTGAGTACCCCACCTAAAATTGCAGTTTATAGTGACCTCTAAGTACTCATTGGTCCTAACTTCCTCGATACATAATGCAGTTGCTGGTGATGGACAGTCGTTGTTCTGATAAATGTTACATATTTACCGGTTGACAAAGAGGTCCACGGATATGCATCAAGTTCATTTTCGACGGATTTATGACAAGGTCGTTGTCGTGACACCATCTTATAGCTTTCTCGAATTCTGTCTGTGTTATTTGTCTCGCAGTATTTATGTTGATGTATCACTACAATCGCTGTATCATCAGCATACACGAAGGGAACGCTTTTTGTGAAAACTCGCAGCAGTTTCTTCATGTAGATTATAAACAACAATGGACCTAGTTTTGGACCCTGTGGTACACCGTATTCTATCCTTTTCGGTTCACCGTAGGTAGGTAGGTAGAAGCGGTTGTAGCAGAAAACCATGCATGATACATAATTAGCACGAAAAGATCCGATTTTATAACCACAACTCAAGTGACCTAAACGGATGTGAAACGGCGTAGCTTGTAAGGAAAGGGAGAAAGAGTAAAGATTATTCAAATCCACCCCCTTGCATTGAGGAAACTGATAATGTCCCCAACGCTTATCTCCAATAATTCCATCAGGTTGTCGAAAAAGTGGGCGCCGTGGCGTAAGTGGTTAGTGTGTCGGATCACTACGCATGAGGTTCCAAGTTCGAATCCCAGAAACACCAAAAAGTTTTTTCATGGTCCCACCTCTCGCGAGCGTCTGACAAACATCCGAGAGTATTGTTGTCACGAAAACGCTTCTCAAATCGCCGTTCGGATTCGGCATTAAACTGTAGGTCCCTTTCATAGGTGTGAAAAATATAACGCACACAACATGAGTAGTTGCGAGAAGCTAGGCCCTGGCACTTTAAAGAGCTGTTGCGCCAAATATTTATTTATTTATTTTTTTGTCAAAAAACGGTTTACCTGATGTGAGCTGTCTGGCCTTGCCTAGAGCCAGACACTTACAAAGGAAGTGTAAGATAGTTTCTTTCTCGTTAGCACTATTACAGCTGCGACAGTGAACATTAAAAGGAATACCTATTCTGGCCGCATAAACCCCGATTGGCCAATGGCCAGTAGATTAAGATTAGATTAAGAATTTATGTTTTTATTTCAATACATTATTTTTTTTTGCTTTACAAAATAATTCACAATAACAGACATTGGCATTTGCCGTTAGCCAAAAAAAGAAAGATATTTAGTTAAATACATAAAGATAAGTATGTACTAGAAATTTACAGGAGTTAACAAAATTTCCAGAATTGAGAAAATTGGGCATATTGCCGTGTTTTTTTTTAAACCTAGCCAGCCAGTCGTTCATTTAAATGATTTGCCAGCCAGCCAAAGCCAGCCGAGTTTATATGAACATATCTCTAGGAACCAAGCAACCTCGCAGTGACAGCAACAACAAATAACTAAAAAACATTCGTTTCTGCGCCGCCTGAAATTAGGCATCACGAAATTCCCAGCCAGTAACTTTTTGCTGGGGATACAATCAAGAGTAGTAGCCAGCCGGTTGTTGTATTTGTTTTATGTGTTTAATTTTACTTTACTAGCAACTACTGGCTGGCTAGGTTTAAAAAAAACACGGCTTTGGAGAGCACTCTGCATTCTCCACAGCATAAAATTTAAATGCAGCAGTTCACCTCTGGCCTTGAAAATCATTGAAATTTTATCCGAGCTGTCTCCAATAATTCCATCAGGTTGTCGAAAAAGTGGGCGCCGTGGCGTAAGTGGTTAGTGTGTCGGATCACTACGCATGAGGTTCCAAGTTCGAATCCCAGAAACACCAAAAAGTTTTTTCATGGTCCCACCTCTCGCGAGCGTCTGACAAACATCCGAGAGTATTGTTGTCACGAAAACGCTTCTCAAATCGCCGTTCGGATTCGGCATTAAACTGTAGGTCCCTTTCATAGGTGTGAAAAATATAACGCACACAACATGAGTAGTTGCGAGAAGCTAGGCCCTGGCACTTTAAAGAGCTGTTGCGCCAAATATTTATTTATTTATTTTTTTGTCAAAAAACGGTTTACCTGATGTGAGCTGTCTGGCCTTGCCTAGAGCCAGACACTTACAAAGGAAGTGTAAGATAGTTTCTTTCTCGTTAGCACTATTACAGCTGCGACAGTGAACATTAAAAGGAATACCTATTCTGGCCGCATAAACCCCGATTGGCCAATGGCCAGTAGATTAAGATTAGATTAAGAATTTATGTTTTTATTTCAATACATTATTTTTTTTTGCTTTACAAAATAATTCACAATAACAGACATTGGCATTTGCCGTTAGCCAAAAAAAGAAAGATATTTAGTTAAATACATAAAGATAAGTATGTACTAGAAATTTACAGGAGTTAACAAAATTTCCAGAATTGAGAAAATTGGGCATATTGCCGTGTTTTTTTTTAAACCTAGCCAGCCAGTCGTTCATTTAAATGATTTGCCAGCCAGCCAAAGCCAGCCGAGTTTATATGAACATATCTCTAGGAACCAAGCAACCTCGCAGTGACAGCAACAACAAATAACTAAAAAACATTCGTTTCTGCGCCGCCTGAAATTAGGCATCACGAAATTCCCAGCCAGTAACTTTTTGCTGGGGATACAATCAAGAGTAGTAGCCAGCCGGTTGTTGTATTTGTTTTATGTGTTTAATTTTACTTTACTAGCAACTACTGGCTGGCTAGGTTTAAAAAAAACACGGCTTTGGAGAGCACTCTGCATTCTCCACAGCATAAAATTTAAATGCAGCAGTTCACCTCTGGCCTTGAAAATCATTGAAATTTTATCCGAGCTGTTGCTGTTGTGAAAGTAATTTTTCGTCTTAAGGTCATGGTCTAGCATTCGATATGTAATCCTAGCTTCACTTTGCTGTGCTTTCACTCTAAAAGCAACACACGTAGACTCCTCGATAGTAATCAATAACTTTTGCAGTGTTATTTTCCAAACTTCTGGATTATAATCTGGTAGAGGAACATTATACTGGTTGCTTAACCTGGACCATTCCTTAAAAAATTGAGGCTTTCGATGTATTAAGTGCTTTGCAACGATGTATGGGAGGCGGTAGCTGGGAAACGCCATTACTTTCAAGATATACAGAAAATGCAGTCTAAGCGTACAAAGGAGGAAGTCCAGTTTCTAGGTGTAACATGTAGTTCGGCGTGTTTTCCCGCAGGCGAAACATTTTCTTTAAAAAACATCTGAGCAATTTCTCCACCTCTTCATACTGCGCGATACCCCAGACTTGTGCCGCGTAACACATGATGGACTGCATGGTGGCTTCGAAGATTTTAAGCTTAGCGCTCGGATCGACGTTCTTTTTACTTAGTAGACCCCTCCAGTTGCAATTTATTGCCCATTTAGCCTTCTTAAAATTTCGCCAAGACAATTTTTAAATGATAATCGAAGTGTTATGATTACCCCCAAATACTTATACTCCTTCACAACTTCGAGTTCTTTATTTTCCCAAGTCCATTTTTCTCCCTCGAGTACCGACCAAAACCATTTCGAAACACCAGTATTTTAGACTTGCTTATGCTGTTTTTGAGCTTCCACAGCGCGCAGTATTGATGTAGCCTATTTATCATCATTTGCATAGTTCTTGGTGATTCCGCTAAGATAACGATGTCGTCCGCGTAGAGAAGGAGCTTTATACGAAGTCCATCAAACTCGATTCCTCCTGATAAAAATGTTGTGACGTCATCCAAGTATAAAGAATAGAGAAGTGGACTCAATAGGCAACCCTGTTTAACTCCCATATGCGATTCGAACCAATTGGATAGTTTATTACCATCCCTATATTGCTCGTAAAGTTTTCGAATTAATCTGAGCACTTTCGTTGATAGTCAGTCCTATATTACTCAGCTTATAAAGAAGAGCTTTTCTATCAATGCTATCGAAGGCCGCCTTAAGGTCCACGAAGAACGCGTAGAGCTTTTTTCCTTTCTCCAGGTACGATTGAGCTATACTCGTTAATGCAAAGATATTGTCCACTGTTGAATAATTTTACCTAAAGCCCGTCTGGAACTCACTCAGCAGATCATGATCACATACCCAATTGGTAACACGTTCTAATATGACTCCTGTGCATATTTTTGCTATTGAGTTCATGAAGGATATTCCTCTATAATTATTTGGGTCTTTCGCGTCTCCTTTTTTAAATATGGGAAAAATTATTTTCTTCTGAAGCCGCCAAATATTTTACCCGTATCGAAAATACGGTTATATGCTAGAGTAAGCTTTTCGAAGAATTCGCTGGTAGCAAATTTGAAAAATTCGTATGGGATACGATCTTCACCTGTAGCTTTATTCAGATTGCACCTGTACAATAACCTGCAGACATCCTGAACCGTGATCGTTCGGTCTAATTGATCCACTGTTGTGAAAGGCACAACAAGTGCTACACACTCCCAGACATACCATGCTTGTTTTCTATTGCATCTTCTTGATGGTTGAAAATCTTTTGCAGCATCGGAGATACAGGCTACAAGAGTGTCTACACCGCATTTAGACTGGATTTCAGTTACATTTATAGAGCTGAGCATGAGGTTCAAATTTCTTTCGTAGACGTAGACTTTTTTCCATTGAAGTTTGGGCAGTAGCCGCGCTTCCGCGTCAGGGTATTCTCCAGTTGCCTCCAACTTAACTGCCACTGGTGATCCCAAAAAATCTGTTCATCCACGTTTAGGTCTGTTACGCGTTCCAGCCACTTCCCGCGTACGAGGCAGTAGTCGATCGTTGAGCAGGCAGCACCCCTGTAGAACCTAAGGTGACCATGCTCGTCGCTTGTAGTTCGGCCGTTTAACAATGAAAGTCCAATTGATTCACACATCTCGATTAATTTTCTTCCGTTCTTCTTCTTCTTCCTTTTATCAGCGAGGTTATGATCCGAAAACAAGGGATCACAACCCTCCCACTTCACCGCATTTCTACTGATCCGCCTGTGGGGTTCGATTAATTTTCTTCCGTTGTTATCAATCATTTTATCTACAGCGCATCTAACTGCCTGCACGCAACGTGTTAAAAGCTCTGGTTCCACCTGTAATATCTGTGAGTACCCTACTCTTGCATTGCAATCACCGATTACCATGATATCGTCCCCATTAAACTCCGTCAAAAAATCGTACAAACTTGTGAAATCGTCCATCCATTTACTGCAGTTGATATAAACTGCGATTATATGAAGTTTAACGTCTTTCGAGATTGTTTCTACTATAATTCTGTTGATTCTGTTAGCAAATAGGCATTCGAAGCGTGTATTTAGTTCTTTTTTCATGTCATACAGGCATCCTCCACTTGCTCTACCACGAGAGAATTTGCGAGTTGCTCGGATCCAGTGAAGGGTACCTATAGATTACAAAGAAGGTTTCAAAACATTCCATATTTTTTTCTTCGACGTAGGTTTCCAACAGAAAGAATATATCATACTGATTTATATATTTAAAAAAAAATCATTAAAAGGCAATTTATTGTTAAGACCTGCTATGTTATATGTAATAATATTTAAAGAAAATTTACTGGAATTAATGATTGAATTTATATCAAAGTGGCAGACGGCATTATTTCTAAAAGCTTTTCTGCTGAACGCCAGTTGCAACAGTTTGGGAGTGACTGCAGAGGCCTTCGCCTGATGTTGACATATCACACCTACACCAATCAGCTGTTCCAGAAATGTCAAAGCCGCGTAACACATGATGGACTGCATGGTGGCTTCGAAGATTTTAAGCTTAGCGCTCGGATCGACGTTCTTTTTACTTAGTAGACCCCTCCAGTTGCAATTTATTGCCCATTTAGCCTTCTTAAAATTTCGCCAAGACAATTTTTAAATGATAATCGAAGTGTTATGATTACCCCCAAATACTTATACTCCTTCACAACTTCGAGTTCTTTATTTTCCCAAGTCCATTTTTCTCCCTCGAGTACCGACCAAAACCATTTCGAAACACCAGTATTTTAGACTTGCTTATGCTGTTTTTGAGCTTCCACAGCGCGCAGTATTGATGTAGCCTATTTATCATCATTTGCATAGTTCTTGGTGATTCCGCTAAGATAACGATGTCGTCCGCGTAGAGAAGGAGCTTTATACGAAGTCCATCAAACTCGATTCCTCCTGATAAAAATGTTGTGACGTCATCCAAGTATAAAGAATAGAGAAGTGGACTCAATAGGCAACCCTGTTTAACTCCCATATGCGATTCGAACCAATTGGATAGTTTATTACCATCCCTATATTGCTCGTAAAGTTTTCGAATTAATCTGAGCACTTTCGTTGATAGTCAGTCCTATATTACTCAGCTTATAAAGAAGAGCTTTTCTATCAATGCTATCGAAGGCCGCCTTAAGGTCCACGAAGAACGCGTAGAGCTTTTTTCCTTTCTCCAGGTACGATTGAGCTATACTCGTTAATGCAAAGATATTGTCCACTGTTGAATAATTTTACCTAAAGCCCGTCTGGAACTCACTCAGCAGATCATGATCACATACCCAATTGGTAACACGTTCTAATATGTCTCCTGTGCATATTTTTGCTATTGAGTTCATGAAGGATATTCCTCTATAATTATTTGGGTCTTTCGCGTCTCCTTTTTTAAATATGGGAAAAATTATTTTCTTCTGAAGCCGCCAAATATTTTACCCGTATCGAAAATACGGTTATATGCTAGAGTAAGCTTTTCGAAGAATTCGCTGGTAGCAAATTTGAAAAATTCGTATGGGATACGATCTTCACCTGTAGCTTTATTCAGATTGCACCTGTACAATAACCTGCAGACATCCTGAACCGTGATCGTTCGGTCTAATTGATCCACTGTTGTGAAAGGCACAACAAGTGCTACACACTCCCAGACATACCATGCTTGTTTTCTATTGCATCTTCTTGATGGTTGAAAATCTTTTGCAGCATCGGAGATACAGGCTACAAGAGTGTCTACACCGCATTTAGACTGGATTTCAGTTACATTTATAGAGCTGAGCATGAGGTTCAAATTTCTTTCGTAGACGTAGACTTTTTTCCATTGAAGTTTGGGCAGTAGCCGCGCTTCCGCGTCAGGGTATTCTCCAGTTGCCTCCAACTTAACTGCCACTGGTGATCCCAAAAAATCTGTTCATCCACGTTTAGGTCTGTTACGCGTTCCAGCCACTTCCCGCGTACGAGGCAGTAGTCGATCGTTGAGCAGGCAGCACCCCTGTAGAACCTAAGGTGACCATGCTCGTCGCTTGTAGTTCGGCCGTTTAACAATGAAAGTCCAATTGATTCACACATCTCGATTAATTTTCTTCCGTTCTTCTTCTTCTTCCTTTTATCAGCGAGGTTATGATCCGAAAACAAGGGATCACAACCCTCCCACTTCACCGCATTTCTACTGATCCGCCTGTGGGGTTCGATTAATTTTCTTCCGTTGTTATCAATCATTTTATCTACAGCGCATCTAACTGCCTGCACGCAACGTGTTAAAAGCTCTGGTTCCACCTGTAATATCTGTGAGTACCCTACTCTTGCATTGCAATCACCGATTACCATGATATCGTCCCCATTAAACTCCGTCAAAAAATCGTACAAACTTGTGAAATCGTCCATCCATTTACTGCAGTTGATATAAACTGCGATTATATGAAGTTTAACGTCTTTCGAGATTGTTTCTACTATAATTCTGTTGATTCTGTTAGCAAATAGGCATTCGAAGCGTGTATTTAGTTCTTTTTTCATGTCATACAGGCATCCTCCACTTGCTCTACCACGAGAGAATTTGCGAGTTGCTCGGATCCAGTGAAGGGTACCTATAGATTACAAAGAAGGTTTCAAAACATTCCATATTTTTTTCTTCGACGTAGGTTTCCAACAGAAAGAATATATCATACTGATTTATATATTTAAAAAAAAATCATTAAAAGGCAATTTATTGTTAAGACCTGCTATGTTATATGTAATAATATTTAAAGAAAATTTACTGGAATTAATGATTGAATTTATATCAAAGTGGCAGACGGCATTATTTCTAAAAGCTTTTCTGCTGAACGCCAGTTGCAACAGTTTGGGAGTGACTGCAGAGGCCTTCGCCTGATGTTGACATATCACACCTACACCAATCAGCTGTTCCAGAAATGTCAAAGCCGCGTAACACATGATGGACTGCATGGTGGCTTCGAAGATTTTAAGCTTAGCGCTCGGATCGACGTTCTTTTTACTTAGTAGACCCCTCCAGTTGCAATTTATTGCCCATTTAGCCTTCTTAAAATTTCGCCAAGACAATTTTTAAATGATAATCGAAGTGTTATGATTACCCCCAAATACTTATACTCCTTCACAACTTCGAGTTCTTTATTTTCCCAAGTCCATTTTTCTCCCTCGAGTACCGACCAAAACCATTTCGAAACACCAGTATTTTAGACTTGCTTATGCTGTTTTTGAGCTTCCACAGCGCGCAGTATTGATGTAGCCTATTTATCATCATTTGCATAGTTCTTGGTGATTCCGCTAAGATAACGATGTCGTCCGCGTAGAGAAGGAGCTTTATACGAAGTCCATCAAACTCGATTCCTCCTGATAAAAATGTTGTGACGTCATCCAAGTATAAAGAATAGAGAAGTGGACTCAATAGGCAACCCTGTTTAACTCCCATATGCGATTCGAACCAATTGGATAGTTTATTACCATCCCTATATTGCTCGTAAAGTTTTCGAATTAATCTGAGCACTTTCGTTGATAGTCAGTCCTATATTACTCAGCTTATAAAGAAGAGCTTTTCTATCAATGCTATCGAAGGCCGCCTTAAGGTCCACGAAGAACGCGTAGAGCTTTTTTCCTTTCTCCAGGTACGATTGAGCTATACTCGTTAATGCAAAGATATTGTCCACTGTTGAATAATTTTACCTAAAGCCCGTCTGGAACTCACTCAGCAGATCATGATCACATACCCAATTGGTAACACGTTCTAATATGTCTCCTGTGCATATTTTTGCTATTGAGTTCATGAAGGATATTCCTCTATAATTATTTGGGTCTTTCGCGTCTCCTTTTTTAAATATGGGAAAAATTATTTTCTTCTGAAGCCGCCAAATATTTTACCCGTATCGAAAATACGGTTATATGCTAGAGTAAGCTTTTCGAAGAATTCGCTGGTAGCAAATTTGAAAAATTCGTATGGGATACGATCTTCACCTGTAGCTTTATTCAGATTGCACCTGTACAATAACCTGCAGACATCCTGAACCGTGATCGTTCGGTCTAATTGATCCACTGTTGTGAAAGGCACAACAAGTGCTACACACTCCCAGACATACCATGCTTGTTTTCTATTGCATCTTCTTGATGGTTGAAAATCTTTTGCAGCATCGGAGATACAGGCTACAAGAGTGTCTACACCGCATTTAGACTGGATTTCAGTTACATTTATAGAGCTGAGCATGAGGTTCAAATTTCTTTCGTAGACGTAGACTTTTTTCCATTGAAGTTTGGGCAGTAGCCGCGCTTCCGCGTCAGGGTATTCTCCAGTTGCCTCCAACTTAACTGCCACTGGTGATCCCAAAAAATCTGTTCATCCACGTTTAGGTCTGTTACGCGTTCCAGCCACTTCCCGCGTACGAGGCAGTAGTCGATCGTTGAGCAGGCAGCACCCCTGTAGAACCTAAGGTGACCATGCTCGTCGCTTGTAGTTCGGCCGTTTAACAATGAAAGTCCAATTGATTCACACATCTCGATTAATTTTCTTCCGTTCTTCTTCTTCTTCCTTTTATCAGCGAGGTTATGATCCGAAAACAAGGGATCACAACCCTCCCACTTCACCGCATTTCTACTGATCCGCCTGTGGGGTTCGATTAATTTTCTTCCGTTGTTATCAATCATTTTATCTACAGCGCATCTAACTGCCTGCACGCAACGTGTTAAAAGCTCTGGTTCCACCTGTAATATCTGTGAGTACCCTACTCTTGCATTGCAATCACCGATTACCATGATATCGTCCCCATTAAACTCCGTCAAAAAATCGTACAAACTTGTGAAATCGTCCATCCATTTACTGCAGTTGATATAAACTGCGATTATATGAAGTTTAACGTCTTTCGAGATTGTTTCTACTATAATTCTGTTGATTCTGTTAGCAAATAGGCATTCGAAGCGTGTATTTAGTTCTTTTTTCATGTCATACAGGCATCCTCCACTTGCTCTACCACGAGAGAATTTGCGAGTTGCTCGGATCCAGTGAAGGGTACCTATAGATTACAAAGAAGGTTTCAAAACATTCCATATTTTTTTCTTCGACGTAGGTTTCCAACAGAAAGAATATATCATACTGATTTATATATTTAAAAAAAAATCATTAAAAGGCAATTTATTGTTAAGACCTGCTATGTTATATGTAATAATATTTAAAGAAAATTTACTGGAATTAATGATTGAATTTATATCAAAGTGGCAGACGGCATTATTTCTAAAAGCTTTTCTGCTGAACGCCAGTTGCAACAGTTTGGGAGTGACTGCAGAGGCCTTCGCCTGATGTTGACATATCACACCTACACCAATCAGCTGTTCCAGAAATGTCAAAGCTCCTTCTTCATCACATGTCAGCTTGCTTGTGACATCAAAACAAAATGTTTTTCCGCCAACTTTGAGTGTTTCCCAGGGGTGTGGAGGTTTGTTTAAGTAGGCAGCATATCGGTCAGATTAGCTTCCAGATCCTGTGCTAGCAGATTCAGGATACTGTTGTGACCGTAAGGATTGGTGTACCAGTATCCTTTTTCCCTTAGCCTGACCGCACTACATGATGATAGATGAACAATGTGAAGATCGAGTGGTAAAAGGTGTGTTCAAGGCTTCGGTTGGACATGTTCTCATGGCACCCGTTACGCATACAGCCGCAGTTCTTTGTACCCTGTTGTTAAGTTTGATGTTATAAGCTTTCCCTAATGCAGGCCACCAGACTAGCGATCCACATGAAAGAATGGGACGCACCACGACAGTGTATATCCATAAGACCATCTTCGGGCGAAGTCCTCACTTCTGACCAAAGGTCTTGCTGAAAGCATAGAAAGCCACATAGGCCTAGTTTTGGATCAAGTACCACACCTAGGTACTTAGCACTGGAGGACAGGGAGAGTAAATGATTGTTTAGCCGTGGAAGCGTGAAGGTCGGTATTTTGGTTTTGTTGGTAAAGAGCATTAGTTCAGTTTTGCTTGGGTTGACGCTGAGTCCACATCCAGTGGCCCATGTGCTAATTTTGTCCAAGGCACCTTCCATAATCCCACTAATTGGGGATAGAAACATCCCCGACACCAGTATTACCACGTCATCCGCATACGTGACAACCTTAACTCCATACCTGTCAAGTCTACACAAGATTTTGTTGATGACCGTACGCCATAGAAGAGGAAATAAGGCCCCACCTTGAGGAGTTCCTCTAACGACAGATATGGTGTAGCTGCTGCTACCGAGAGTCGATTGAATGATTCTAGTTTTTAACATTGTCAATATCCATTTGCTAATAAACTCTTCCACACCCAGTTGGATCAGAGCTTCCTGAATCGATTCCGTACTGACGTTATTAAAGGCGGCTTCAACGTCTAAGAAGGTAGCTATGGTATATTTTTTGAAGTTAAATGTCTTTCACCGTAACTTCCAAAAATGTTGACTTGGAATTGTCGATTGGTGCTTTACTGAAATCGATGAAAATAACCAAGACATGATGATTTTTGTTGAAGCTCTCGTTGACTAAGTTCGCGAATTCGCCCGGGAGTTTGCTGGTGTTTTTTTTTTAAAGCCATATTGATTTGACCCAATTACAGAATGCCAATCCACAAAGGTCTTCAGCCGTCCCACAACAATATCTCCCAAACATTTTTCGGCGATAGGTAGAATCGAAATTGAAAAACCGAAAAAAAACTTTTTATACCTTCTCTGTGAATCGGATGAACATTAGCGGTCTTGAGTGTCTGTGGAATACTGTCATGCCATGAATTATGCAATTTTTCGATTCCGGGTTATAATTTATATGCTAAATGCAATGGTAATTATCCCTCAGGCGGGATTGCAATTTTTGTAAAGAATAATATCGTTGTTGCGGAGGTAAATTCACCTTATTTGGAAAGTGCTGATACTATCATTGCAAAACTTTTTCTTCATAGTGATGTTTTTGTTGACATTATTTGCATATCGGCTCCAGTTTGTTCACCAAGATATGTTTCTAAAAGATATTGAAGACCTCCTCACCGGAGTGACCAGTCACAATGTTTGTATGGTTGCCGATATGAATATTGATATATTGGGCTTCCCTTCTGGTTGCGATCATTATTTGCTCTTCTTATCTTCTCTGGGCTTTAAATCATTGGTTAATGTGACAACGAGAGTAACTCCAATTAGTAAAACCTGTATTGACCATGTTCTTATTTGGGCTAAGAACTCTGATAATATCCGTCCAATCGTAGTTGAATGCGACATAACCGATCATTTTGCTACTGGTATATGTTTTGTAGATATATTTAGAAATTCTGTACCAACAAATGAATACCCAGAAACTAAAATTCTCCAAAAGATAAACTATTCGGTGTTGCATGAATCTCTTTCTATGGAAACTTGGAATAATGTTTATTGCTGTAATTGCCCTTCAAATGCTTTTAGTAACTTCATAAATACTCTCTCTGGCCATGTTTCTACTAGTAAGTTTATTAGACAAAATCGCAAATGCAAAAAAATTAAACCTTGGATTACTGACTATCTTTGCGAAAAAATAAATGATAAAAATATTTACTATACTAGGAATAAAAACAAATTACATTTACCACTTACACGAAATCTTTATAAACAAATGCAAAAGGATATTAATAAATTAATAAGTAAACAAAGGGAAACATACTACAAAAGAAAGTTCGATGACAATAGGTCCAATCCTAAACAGCAATGGAATATCATTAATAATCTGTTAGGCTAAAGGAATGATGACGACGGCTTGAAAAATATAAAGTTTTTTGAAAATATGATTTCCGAAAACGATGTAGAAATTAGAAATAATTTTAATGCATTCTTTAAAAATGTGGCTGAAAGTCATAAACCTAGTTTCTCTTGCAACTCTGAATATGTTTATCAAGAATCTCTTCTTGATAACGAAATCTTATCATCATTCTTCTTTGGCGTAGTAACAGAAGCTGAAGTACTTCAAGTGATTTCAAACCTAAAATCAAAGAACTCGTGGAATAGATGGCTTAAGTGCCATTGTCATAAAAAGAATAAGTAATTTCATTGTTAAACCTTTAACACATCTTATAAATATTGGTTTTGAAAGTGGTATATTTCCAGAGTACTTGATAACAGCAATTATAATTCCAGTACATAAAAAATAATTACTAAGAGAGTGATAAGTTTTTGTGAAAAATATAAAATCCTCAGCACATCCCAATTTGGCTTCACGAAAGGGAAATCTACCGAAGATGCTATACAATCATTTTTGGAAAATATAAACCTGGAAATAGATAAAAGCAATAGAGCTGATTACTCTGTTCCTCGATCTGACAAAGGCATTTAACCTAGTTAATCATAACTTGTTGTTGAAGATACTTTATAGATATGGTTTTAGAGATAACATATTAAGTTGGATCTCATCCTATCTTTAAAACAGAACTCAGTTAGTTCGTGCGAATGCAACCTTGAGTGACCAAATTTCTTCTTTAAATGTAGGAGTTCCTCAAGGGTCTGTCCTAGGACCATTGCTCTTCCTTATTTATATAAATTATATATTTAATCTTTATCTAAACGGACATATTATCGCTTTTGCCGACGATCTAGTTCTGTCGTATGCCGCTTCCTCTTTGGAAAACGTAAAACTACAAATGAATGTTGACCTAGCTACTTTGGCAAGTTGGTTTATGTATCATCAAATGGTCCTTAGCAGCAAATCTAAAGTTATGTGTTTTTCTCTTACAAATAAGCTTTCTTTTCAAGGAGTTGGTTTACACGACGTAAATTGTGATATTCGTAACTGCAACGTTTCCTGCATGCAGCTAGAATCAGTTTTCGAATTTAAATATCAAGGAGTTACTCTTTATTGTAAACTTAATTGGAAAGCACATATAAACAATTTTAAAAAAATATATATATATTGCTTTGAATAAAATATTTCACTTACGTAAGCTGGTGCCACAGAATCTACTTACATCAGTTTACTACGCATTGGTCAATTCTCGTTTAGAATATGGCATTTTTTGCTAGGGCAGTACTTACGTTAGCAACCTGCAGATAATCAGAGTAATGCTGTTCAAATCTAGATGGGAGCCATCATTTCCACTATTTAAACTACTCAATGTTTTGCCGCTTAGGCATTTATACGTCTATAAAGTATTGAGACTGTTCTATCTGCGAGGTGGTTATAGCAAGTTAATTGGAAATAATATATCTTATTCTCTTAGGCCAACAAATAATGTTGTAGTCCCAAGAGCTAGAACTGAACACTTTAGACGTTCCTTTACTGCGATAGCGCCACATATGTATAACAAACTTCCTGAAGATATACACATTAATGTTGAATTTAAAAGGTTCTTTAATAATCTCAGAAATTGGCTATTATCCTGATCAGATGTAGAGGACTTGATTCTCATAGTAACCTAACGAAGATATTTTTGCTTGGTTAAGAAAATTTCAATATCTCACATAAACGCAATTTAAATTCGTTTCGAAATCGTTAGTATATTTAACATATTACTTAATATTTTTTGATTAGTTTTTTCAACTTCTTTTTCTTTTATTGCTCCTTACTTCCCTCCTATGCGGGGCTCTCCACAACGATAAACAATTTTTTATTGAATATTGCACTTAAAACTGGTATTCTTACCACAAAGTGTATAACATTTTCACATTTCAATTATTGATTCATGGTTAATACCAAAATCTTGTTATAACTTTCTCTTATCCATTGTTTCATTCTTAACATTTGAAAAAAATTAATTAATTAAAATTTAACTGCTAATAAAATAGTTAAATTGTTATGTTTAAACAGGATAGATATATTATAGTAATAGATATGTATATTGTAAAATTGAAATGAAATAAATCTAATCTAATCTAAGTATATCGAATTTAACAAGTTGTTATCTACATGGTTCGAGGTAGTGTTCCCGCATATGAGCATTTTTTTCGTTGCTTCCTTACAGAAGTAGTCCGAAAGCTCATTGATGACCCCATAAACGTTTCTGTCATTGAAATTCTTTACAATTTGTTAATCCAAACACATATTGTTTCCCCTAATTATTTCATTATCAAGATTCCAGGTCTTTCTCGGATCCACTCTTAGCTAAGCCGTAATCCAAGGATGATGTAATCCCTAATAGCTGCTACTAACTGTGGCGCACTTGTAAATTGCTTGCTGTATATTGCATACTGGGACATTCTGCCCCAGAAGTACTGACTCCAAATTTGTGGCTTCTATCAATTCGTTTACGATATTATTCCGAATTCGCTCGGTTTTACTTTCGTTAACATTATTCCTCGTTTCTCTGAAAGGTCCATACAAGGTAGCATAATGATCTGATATACAAGACTCAATGGTCTTCGGAAACATGGCCTCTGCAGGTATGCTTACTATTAATTAGTTGCTGCCGACTCGTATATCATGACGAATTGGCTCCTTTATTACATTGACTAGCCCCAATGATGATACCGTCTACAAAAAATTACCCACTACCTGCCTGTCACTATCTTAAATGTTTAAGTTCATGTCACCGAGTAAAATTACGTCAGCACATCGTAACCTTTCTCGATTAACGATAAGTTCTAATTCATCCATGAAACTTCTCTCGTTAAAACGCGGCGGCCTATAAATATGTATAAATATTTTTCTGATCAAAGTTCTCTGTGGTTTTTTTACATACTCGTATGCTTTTGAAAGACACTGTGTTAGTCGTTAGTCTGTCATAACCGATAACATTTTTTTTAATAAGAACAGCAAATGCCTCCACCTCTGCGTTTTTTCTGTTTTTAAAAATTCAACATTAACTCCCCTTAATGTGTAAAAATCTGTCTTCATTCTTTATATTGGTTTCCACCAATACAATTACATCCAGGCAATCAATTATTGAGTTGATGCTAATTAAAACCCTTCTCCAATTCTTTCTCGTAGATTGTATACGTATATTCCAACATAAATAGAAAATTTAAATCTAAGTTTTGTTATTCTCTTCTCCTCGCTTTCGTTATTAATTGCCTGTAATTCTACTTAAATCACAAACGGAGTTCACTAACAGACCTAGTATATACTCAGGTTTTCTTGTGAGTATTCTTCCTTCGCTCTCCCATACAAATCTCCAGCTATTTTCTTTTGTTTTACTGGCCGAATACAATGGTGAAACTGAAGCTTAAGTACGTCGCGCTGACAAAGTTAAATACACACAGATCCAATACTGCGAACACAATGTGAAGCTGAAGCTTGCCGCTGAAGTAGAAGTGGAGTTAACTTCAGCTTCACTGCAGCGCACTTTTTTGACATTTCCATATAAAAGAAAGAAAATATAAATGGGACACATGAAATTAATCGATCTAGTAAAAATTCGTATAGGTTCAGCTTTACCATTGTGTTCGGCCAGTTAGTTTTTGTAAGCTACAGCAGGTGTTTGTTTACATTCGTCAGCTGATTGTCAACATACACAGTGGCATTTTTGTGATGGTTAACGGCGATCGGGTTCTTGAACTTTGCATACATTCCCGATAATTTGATTGATCTCGTCGCACGGGCACGCTTGATAAGGCTGCTTGAAAAAACAACAGCGGCAAATACGTTAAAGCTCTGAGAATGAATGAACTTTTGAAAGAAAAAAAGATTGTTAAAAGCTTGGGGGTCGGGTTATGGGACTTCCCATGCAAAAATTTCTGGACAATTTTTATGTATGAGGTTTTCGGTACAAGGTATGGCAAAAGTAATGACCCTGTATGAGTTGTACATGATTATTGTGAATGGCGTTTACTGTCATCATGATACGATATTTACAGTAGTGTGCAGATGCGAAAGACACGACGATGAACAATGGAACGTTTTACTCCTCAACAACGTGAAATAACTGTACAGTTTTCTTGCGGAATAGTTCATCAATGATAAGAAAGCAACGTGAATTTCGTTGTCCACCGTTTGGCACGGACTCGTCGCAAAATTGAACGCTTAGCCACAAATCTTGAAGAGGCTCCCTCAACACGAGATAGGGCAAGGGCTGGCAGAGCAAGAACTGTACGTTCAGCCGAGAATATTGATCCTGTTTGCGAAAATGTGGAAGACTGTCCAGAAACATCAGCGAGACGACGGGCCACGCAACTGGACATTTGCAATCAGAATGAATCATTCAACATCGACGAGGATCGTTCAAATTTCCATCCACCTAACCAAAGCGAAGTGAGGATAGCAATATCCAAGCCGAAATCCAACAAAGCTGCTGGACCTGACGGTTTACTTTTCAAGACAACTGCTGATGAAATGGTAGAGATCATACACCAACGGATGCCTGATGAATGGAATCTCAGCTAGAGAGAAAGGAGAACCCTCCAACTGCGCCAATTATAGAGGCATCAATCTCCTCAAGATGTTTTCTGCGATATTGTGTGAAAGTTGAGACCTTTTATCAACAGCCTGATTGGACCCTATCAGTGCGGTTTCAGGCCAGGAAAGCCCACCATCGATCAAATCATCACACTTTGGCAGATCCTGTAGAAAACACAAAAAGTTAAAATCGATACTCATCATTTCATTATCGATTTCAAGGCCGCCTATGACAGCATCTATAGAGAAGAGCTATATAGATCCAAGTCTGGTTTTGACACCCGTGCCAAAATTGTCCGTCTGTGCAGCATGACGAGAGGAAACCCTCGCTGCTCGATGAAGGTCGGCAGTGACCTCACCGAGACCTTGAGTGTCAAAAATGGTTTTAAAAAAGGTGACGCGCTGTCATGTGACTTCTTTAATTTTGTACTTGAACAGATTGTGCGGAACTCACAAGCGAACACCAGAGGCACAATCTATCAAAAGTCCGTATAACTGCTTGCATATGACAACGATATTGATGTTATTGGAAGAACTCAGCGGGCTGTCACAGGTGCGTTTGCAAGCATTAAAGTATAGCCAAGTATATGCTGTCGGACACAAACATAGACGAATTGGACAGAACGTCACAGTGGACAGCTACAACTTTGTCTATCTTGGCTCTGCTATAAATTCTAACAACAACACCAGCGCAGAAATTATGTGAAGAATAACTTTTGCCAATCGTTGTTTGTGTAAGCTAATAAGGCAATTAAACAGTAAAGTCCTATCTCAAAGAACTAATGAGACTCTGTACAAGACGTTGGTCATCCCAGTCCTGCTTTGTGGCGCTGAAACATGGACTTTATTAAAAGAGGATGACGATATCCTTGATCGCTTCGAGAGAAAAATTCTTCGTAAGATACTCGGTCCCGTTTGCGTTGACGGGTTTTGGGAGAGAAGATTCAATGACGAACTAAACGAGCTATACAGCGACAACGACCAAATCAAAAACTGCTTATTGGACGTTTAAGATGGCTAGGACATGTAGAGCGAATGGACAATAACGCTTCGGCTCAGTTAAGTAAAGTAAACGATTATTGGTTTAATTTATAGTCGACGCTGAAATCAGAAATGATTTCAACCCAGACCTGGTTGTGGGTTGGTAGTAGACCAGCTATAAAAATAAAAACAAAAAAAAAAATAGATGCCCCCTATGATTCCCTTTGATGATTGTCATGGACTACATACTTCGCGTGTTTCGGGCGTAAAGCTGACTACGGTCTCAAAAAAGTTGTTATATATCAGGTGAGAAAATGCAAATCCCATAGATAAACAACTTGCCGGCAGCATAGCGTTTGCCGTCCACACGACCATATCAAAACACAGATCAGCTTTTATATCAATCCCTTTATCCATACGCTTATCAGCCACAGAATTTCATGTAGATTGCACAACACTTCATCATCAGATATCAATATATCAGCGCTTACGCAATCGATTCGATAGCAATCACCTCGAAGGAATCGGGAAAACAATTTGGATCACGCGAATGTCGGAACAACACTATATTTTTTGCGGCTTTTGGATAACCGGCTCAGTTTCCGCCCCATACAAGAGTTTCGGCCTAAATGTTTGCGAAGTTAGAAGAAAAGATACTTTCTTGATTAAAATTTTCAAACACCAATCTTTTGACTTATTGTATAATATCACAGTCTTCTAAATACCAACATGTATAAAAACATTTATTATGTCCCAAAAGTAGTTAAAACATACCTCTCCTCATCGAACTTATCTTCAAACTCTTTCTACTCTAAGGGTTATACCAGACTCTGAGCTCAATAAAAAGTTAGATACATCAAACTTCAGAGGAATCTGAGTCTTCTCTGTAGTTGTGAACCTAAAGTTCTTCAGTAGAAACGATAAACCAATGCGTGCCTGCATTTTACCAAACCGCAAGCCGATGCAGTTTCGGGGTCCATCACCAAAAGGTAGCCACGCAACTGGGTGACGTTTGGCAATCTCTTCCGGGGTGAATCTATCTGGATCGAAAACTTCCGGATTTGGATAGTACTCAGGATCGTAATGGATCCCGTCAACTGGAATAATGATGATAGTGCCCTTTTCGATCACATACTTTGGATCCGAAGTCGCATAGTCTCGATTAGCACGTCGAACCAAACTTGAGAGTACTGAGTACTTTCGAAGGGTTTCTAAAAAAACAGCTCCAATTTAAATGAGTCTTCTAAAGAGATCTTGTACTTACCATAAATAGTTTGTTCCAAATACCGCATATCCTTCATACACTCATAAGTAAACTCTCCATTGTTCTTTGCTAGCACCTCATTAACCTCCTTCCTCACTTTATCCTGAATATCTTGATTTTGAGCCAGTTCATATAAACAGAAACCCATTGTAGTCGAAGATGTCTCAAAACCCGCCAAAAAGAATATGAAAGCCTGTGCAGCAATTTCGTTCATCGTCAGAGCTGCTACCTCCTTACCACTATCAGACTTATTATTTCTCAAATCAATTAGAAGATTTATGAAGTCATTCCGCTTGACATTGTTCTTTTCCCGATAGTTCACTGTATCCTTTACGATGTTCATATAAAAATTATGTATCTCATCGGTTATCATTCGTAGGCGCAATTTCGCTGATATTGCCGGAAAACTCTGCATCATTCCATCAATAAATTTACCATGCCTTCGGTCAGCAATAGCCTTCTTTCCCATAAGCTTGAACTCAGCTTTGGGATCCCTCAAGCTATTGCAATCAATCCCAAAGGCACAAGTTCCAATAACATCTACGGTGAATCGCTCCAGCAGATCCTTAATCTCTATCACAGGAGTCTTGTCAATAGTTTCACCAAAAACTGTTGCAAACTCATTGCCAATGGACACCACAGTGGGAAACATAAATCTCATTTTCCCCGATGTAAAGGTCGGCGATATCTTATTTCTTAGATTCCTCCACTTAGGCCCATCTAAAACGAAAAGGTTAGCGGTAAGTGGGTCATCCTTCTCGTTGTGAAACATTCCACGATCATCAAAATAACTAAAGTCTTTGATCAAGATATTCTTCACTAAATCCAAATCCAAAATAAACGCTGCTGGTTTGAAAAAGAAATAAAAGCCTACAAAGGGTCCAGTGCCTTTAAATTTTTGGTAGGTATTCCTGAAGATAGCTCCAAAGTTTTTGGTTTTATTAAGACCCTTAAGACTGCCATAGAAAAATGCCGACTCATCGTGTGGTATTCCACGGTAACTCCAGTACGAATACTGCCTTTTGTACAGATAAACTAGCAGCGATGTTATCACTATTATGGCGTACAAGGTCACCGAAGTGATTTCCATTTTATTATTGTTTTTTTCGCTTATATTTCTTATTGTTATTCTATTGTGTTGCTCTGTTGCGTTAATACTAAATTGCAAATTTCAAATGCCAATACTTTTATTAACAAACATTATCAGCGATAGAAAAAAAAAACGTAAACATGTTCGTTTCGTACAACACAAACACGTTTTAAACAAGTAGTGGTTTCGTCATCGCTAAGGGGTAGCGTTGCCATATTGATAGATTAATTTGAAAATCACAGTTCTTTTGAAGTCGTGCAGTTTTTAAGTTTTTTCTCCAAAATTAAAGTTTTTTCTAAATTTTAGCTGTTTTAGCAAGTTTTAATTATTTTTGCTTATATTTTTCTTCAAATATAGTCGGTTTTCCATGGGAATATCAAAAATGCTTATCTTATGAGCTCAGATATTGTACTAGATTTCCACATACCTAATACAAAACACACTTTTTTTAATTTCTTAATATGGATTGTACAAATTTTCTTCCTACAAAGGAAATGTTTCAGAAATTTACACAAGAAATATATACAAAATAAATGTATAAGCTTTTATACTTAATTGATTAAGTAAATTTACATACTTATTTTCTATGATGCATGGAATTGACAACACAGACTTTGTTAATTTATTTGTTACTTTATTTATTGTATCATATAATATTTTGTTAATGAATTGAAATCTTTATTTTTAAACAAAAAATAAATATTTTCTTTTTTTTGGAAGTGACAGTTTTTTTTATTAAGAAGACAGTTTTATTTTCTGTTGTGGACAGTTTTCCGCAGAAATAATATGGCAACGCTGCAAAGGGGTGTGGTTGTTAAGTCTCGGGGTCTGATAATTTGTATGTTTAGCCCATATGGTAGTCCAAAGAGAGCTTTGCATGCTTATGAATTGCTCTTTTAAAATGTGGCGAGTCATTCCACACGCGTACACCGGCAGATAACAACTGGCGGGCATTTAGTGACTTGCACGTTTGAAAAAAAACAAGTTTGATTAAAATTAGATTGAAAAGATGTAATGTTGGCTACTGGGAGACCATTTGTCTTGGTTTGTTTATAATTGCATGGTAGACAGACAGTCTCATGAGTTTCTCTTTAATTAACTACTTGAAACATAGATCTGTAAATACGAGAGAAATACTCACTTATTTATGAAAGATGGGAAAGTTTAGATAGATAAGATTAGAATAGCTAAGAATATAGGAAGACGTAAGAAAGCTAAGTCGAAAGCCGAATATACATACATCTATCTGTGTGATTATACTCATAGAGAGGACAGCTTTTCTTGGTATTGTGTGTGTATCCGCGTTTCGCCAACCGAAACATATAGGAAGGTTTCTGTTTATCTTTTTTCCTCCTCCTATTATTTTGCGAAAGCATATTCAGTAAGAAAAAACAACAGCAAATACGTTAGAGCTCTGAGAGTGAATGAACTTTTGAGAGCAAAAAGATTGTGAAAAGCTTAGGGGTCGTGTTATAGGACTTCCCATCCAAAAATGTCCTGAGAATGCGGTGAAACACCTGGTGATTGGCAAGTGGGGGTGATTGTGACTCTTTTTAAAAAAGGGGACAAAAGAGATTGCGCCAACTATGGGGGGTATACCATATATCTTTTAAGTCACCCTGGAAAAGTCTTCGCTAAGGTGCTAGAAACACGTTCCAGAGCTGTGCTAACGATAGTTTGGGGATGAGCAGTGCGGTTTTTGTCCCGGTAGAAGCACACCCGACCAGTTATTCACTCTCAGAATGGTTCTTGAGACGGCCTGAGAGTATGCTAAACCTGTCTACACTTGTTTTGTAGATTTGGAAAAAAACATATGATATGGTTCCTCGAGGCAAACTCCTTAGTGTTATGTAGGAGTATGGGATTGATGGTTCTCTGTTAAGGGCGATCCAGTCTTTATATACAAACTGTAGAAGCTGTGTTCGGATAAACGGTGTTAAATCAATACCTTTCACTGTGGGCGTTGGACTCCGCCAAGGTTGCGTTTTGTCACCTCTGGTTGACGGTTTTTCGATCAAAAGATATCCATGTCCCCTTGTAAATATCAAGACGTCGGAATAGCGTAGTAGCTATAACAACGAAGAAAAATTCTTCGTAAGATTTTCGGTCCCGTTTGCGTTGACGGGTTTTGAAGGAGAAGATTCAATCACGAACTATACGAGCTGTACAGCGACATCGACTTAGTCAAAAAACTGCGTATTGGACGTCTGAGATGGCTAGGACATGTAGAGCGAATGGACACCAACGCTCCGGCCCGCAGAGTCTTCGAATCTAATCCCGAGGGACGACGCAGTAGAGGGAATCATCGCCGCAGGTGGCGCGCACAAGTTCAAGGGGACCTCGACCAACTTGGAGTGCGCAACTGGAGGTAATTAGCTAAAGACCGAGCTAAATGGAGAGGCTTGTTGGTTGAGGCCCAGGTTCACCCCGAACTGTAGCGCCACCTAAGTAAGTATAGCAACGTTTCATGTCGTTCAAAGTCGACTATCCTGAATCTGTTGTCGGATGTGATGCCGTGCAGTCTGTGCTTTAAGCTTATTTCTACCACTAAATCAGATCACATAGGCTATCGTTCTGGGAATCTGATTCATAATAGGAATAAGAAATTTAACGAGCGTTGAACCAATTTTGGGAATAGAACTGGAGCCATAATCAGGAGCTGAGTCGCAACCTGTACAGTGTAAAGGTGCAAGAACCAATAGGCGAAAACTGGACTTTTGTTTTTTTTTTTACCATATTCCGCTTTTCCTTGAGTGCAGTAGCCACGTTCCCGCAATTTGTGCACTTTTTTTTTTTTTTTAGCTATACGGATTATGAATGTAACTTACTCTTGGTGGTTGTATCGTATCACATCTATGAAAACAACCAGTCATCAGTGTGGAGCGGAATCGAGACTTCAGAGTGGTTCGAAACAACATCAGGAGTAAAACAAGGGTGTGCTCTTAGTCCGAATCTCTTTGCAATGTACATACACGATTTCGATTTAACGATTTAAAAAAAAAACTCTTGAAGAACATAAAAAACAAAAGAAACAAAAAGTAAAACGTCTTCTTGAAATTTTGAAGATAGCAGCAAAGAGTCGAGGATTCTTGCGAAAAGAAGAAGAAAGATTTCCGTTGGAAATTAAACCTCAGCGTTGTGCTGAAATTTGGTGTCTACAACTTCCTTTCGGAACTGGAACACTTGATGCGGCGATTGGTTCTGGGGAAAGACCTCTGGAGCAGGAACTCTTGATGCGGAATTGAAATTGCAGGAGTTGCGATAAAGGCTCTTTTGTTCGCGGATGATCTGGTAATCTTCGCATATTTACCAGAATCCTTACAGCTTATAATTAACCGTCTTGATTTATATTGCCAATTATGGAATCTTACGGTAAACCTTTTCATTCATTCATTCATTCATTTTCAATGGCCCGCTAATCCTTCATGAGGGTCGCGGGGGTAGGATGCTCAGGTGGACTCTCCATCCTTCTCGATCCTCCGCCATTGACTCCAATTCATCAGGGAGAATCCCTAAGCGGCTCCAAGAGAGATGTCGGACTTGATCCAACCATCTATTTCTGGGCCTTCCGCGAAGTCGTCTACCTGATGGGACGGCAACCATGGCGCGTCTTGGAAGCCGGTCTGGGGGCATACGCACTACGTGACCAAACCATCGAAGCATAGGTCGTTCCGTTCGGAGAAGTAGCTGCTCAACGTTGAGCACCTCGCGTACTCTGGTGCTGCGCACTCGATCCCTACGAGTTATTCCAACAACACCGCGAAGGAACCTCATTTCGGCAGCTTGTATCCGCGATCTTATTCTTTCGGTCACTACCCAAATTTCATGACCATAGGTGAGAGTTGGAACATACACTAAGTTAAAAACCGATAGCTTAGCTTAAATGCTAAGGTCGGCCTTCCTTATAACAGATTGGCCAAGCTCTCTCAAAATTGATCCAGCCTGACCAATTCTACAGGATAACTCGGCATTGCTCCTCCCATCACTCGTGAATAAAACCCCGAGGTACTTAAACTTCTCCACCTGCTTCAGTGGGACTCCACTAACATGCAGAGTGCACTGAATGGGTTTTTTGGAAACGACCATTACTTCCGATTTGTTCACGTTGATCTTCATTCCAGCATCATTACAAACGGCTACAAACCTTTCGAGTGCGCGCTGAAGTTCGGTTTGAGAGGACCCAAGGATGACCAAATCATCCGCAAAGAGCAGATGACTAATCCTTAGGTCTCCCACTTTGAAACATTCCCCGCCACGGTTGCGCTGCAACATCCAATCCATATATACAATGAAGAGGAGAGGTGACAAAACGCACACCTAGCGGAGTCCAACGCCCACAGTGAAAGGTATTGATTTAACACCGTTTATCCGAACACAGCTTTTACAGTTTGTATATAAAGACTGAATCGCCCTTAACAGGGAACCATCAATCCCATACTCCTGCAGAACACTCCAGAATTTGCCTCGAGGAACCCTATCATATGCTTTTTCCAAATCCACAAAACAAGTGTAGACAGGTTTGGCATATTCCCAGGCCTTCTCAAGAACCATTCTGAGAGTGAACAACTGGTCGGTTGTGCTTCTACCGGGACGAAAACCGCACTGCTCATCCCCCAAACTGTCCTCAACCACAGCTCTGGAACGCTTTTCTAGCACCTTAGCGAAGACTTTTCCAGGGAGACTTAAAAGAGATATACCCCTGTAGTTGGCGCAATCTCTTTTGTCCCCTTTTTTAAAAAGAGGAACTATCACCCCCATTTGCCAATCACCAGGTGTTTCACCGCATTCCCAGGCCACTTTAATGACACGCGAGAGCCATTGCACTCTCTCTTTACCTAAAGCCTTGAGCATTTCTGGCCGAATTTTGTCCACACCAGCAGATTTGCCAACTTTTAGCGCTTTGATCGCCAAAGTTACTTCCTCTACCGTAGGACTACTTTCCGCTCAACTCTCGACCATAGGTCTGTCATCTTCGGTGCCCTGTTCGGGATTGAGCAATTCTGAAAAGTGCTCGCTCTATCTGCGTAAGATGTCCTCCTCATTGGAAAGACGTCTACCGTCTTTGGATTTACTCCTTCAACGATATTCAACTTTTTTCCTCTGAGTCGGCGGACGGTCTACCAGAACATCTTATTTGCAGATCTGTGGTCACGTTCTAATTTCTCGCCAAACTCCTTCCAAGACTGTTCTTTCGCTGTTTTCACAGCTAATTTGCAAGTTCTTCGCGCCTCAGTGTACCGATTTCGAGAATCGGAGTTCCCCAAGTGAATCCACACCTTAAAGGCTCTCTTCTTCTCTCTGATGGCTACTTGAACTCCGGGCGTTTTAAACCAAGCAGTTCTTTTCTCACCACCAGCCGCCACACCAAGCCGCTTCACTCCACAAACATCTCCCGCAGAGGCAATAACCGCTGTTGAAAACAGTTGCCATTCTTCCTCTACATTTGATGGAACAGTTGGAATTCGTTCAAACCTTTCAGATATTTGCCGTGCAAATGTCTCCCGTATCTCATCGTCCTGTAACCTCTCCCATCGTATGCGTGTAACCATCCTTGGTTTACGCTTTGGTAGGGGAGGCACTCTCTCGCTAAGATACAATTTGCACAGCACTAAGTGATGATCAGTTGACAGTTCGGCCCCTCTCAATACGCGAACATCACAAACCATTCTCTTCAGACACGATGGTACCACAAAGAAATCGATCAGCGACTTCTGCTGAGGACTCTGACGGTACCACGTGTATTTGTGAATGTCTTTGTGTGGAAAGATGGTGTTCATGATGGATAAGCCATTTTCACAACAAAAATCCAACAACCTCTCTCCGTTCGTGTTTTGATCAGGATCACCGTTCCTCCCAATCACACTCCCCCATGTCATAACATCTACACCCACATGAGCATTGAAGTCACCCATCAGGACAAAAGAATCCATATCTGCAACCTTTTCAAGGGCAACATCAATTTCATCTAAGAAAGCTGCGTACTCTGACAGAAGGTTCGGTGCATACACCTGCACCAATGCCAAAGCTGATCTTTCAAGCTTGAGCTTTAAGATCGCAACTCTCCCTCCTAATGGTATCCACTCCAATACTCTGTCTGTCAACTTGGGACTTGTGAGTATCCCCACTCCCGCCCGAGCAGACATTGAGGGTGCGACTCCTGACAGGAAGAGCTTCCACCCACCCGAAAGGTCCACAGTTTTAGAACCTCTGTGCTTTGTTGAAGAGACGCCAACTATATCTAGTCGACTTTTAACAGCCTCCCCAACAAGCTCAAGATCCTTCCCTGTGAGCGATGAGACGTTCCATGTGCCTATCCTAAGTCGATGCCGTTGTCGAATCTCAGAAAGTCCATCTGTGCCCCTATCGGTGCACAGCGCGTTCACCCCTTGACCCCCGTAATGGTTCGCGTGACCATTGACAGGAAGCTCGTAGCCATTTCGGGTTTGACCCGGCCGGCTGCCGAGCGGGACAAGCCGACCACCAGACGCTCGCATACTGACACCCTTCAGGCCTGGCTCCAAAGCATGCCCTGGCTTACCAGGCTTGGCAATATCCGAGGCCGGTCGTCTTCTTCGTGTCATCATGGGGTGTGCGCTTTGTTAGCCGTGACTGGGTTGTATGGATGGGAATAACTATTTAAGTTACCCCATCCGCACATCCCAGTCACGTTGCCAGTTACGGTAAATCTTGATAAACCAAAAATAATGATTTTTAAAAAGGTGTCTGGTGGCAGATTATGTAGAAATGAGAAATGGCATTTCAACGGACAACCCATTGAAATTGTGAAACAATACAGGTATCTTGGAGTGATGATAACTTGCAATCTTAATATGGAACCTCACTTGTAAGACAGGCTAAGAAAAGCAAAAAGTGCCATCTGCGCAACTTGGAAGAGATGTTTCTCAAATAATCTCGTTGACCATAGCATGAAGTATAAAGTTTTCCAAGCGGTAGCCGAATCAATAATGATGTATGCAGCACAATCTTGGGGATACAAGCAGTACGAAACCGTGGAGAAGCTGCTAAGGTACTTCATTAAACGAAATTTCAGTTTGCCGAGCACAATTCCGAATTATATGATAACCATAGAAACTGGATTATCACCTCTATTCATCAAAACCCTGAAACTACATGTGGATTACCTCATCAAAGTTCTAGAGATGCCTGATGACAGACTTACAAAAATCATTGAAAGAAGTTAGAGGAGCTTGCAACGTATTGCGGAATAAAATTCAATTTCGTGGATAGGACTGGAAGATACTCCAAGGATGCGCTCTATAATCTCATTGCAAAAGTGGATGAAAAGTGCAGAGAAGATTGCCTAAATAGGGTTATATCATCAGTTCACAGATCAACTTACAGCATTTTAAGGCATAATTTATATGATAAGAATTACTTCAACAATAACAACAGCAAAGATATAATATCGTCTTTTTTTAAAATGAGAGGTGAATTAAGGCGTATAACCTTAATTATATCGCGCATCGACCTGACTTACCAATCTACTGTGGCCGTTGTAACCTAGCTGAGAGGGAAGATGTTATCCATTTCATTGGCAGATGCCCTATCTTTAAAGAAATACGAAGACACTTTCTAGGAAGCTACACGAAATCAAAGGAAGAAGTTCTAGCTCTCCTCAACTGCTAAAAAAACTTTTTTATTATTATCAATCAGCCATAATCTATCGAAATAAAATCATAAATGAGGACTTTTAATTCCCTCTTATATCGTATCAAAAACCAAGCAAAAATGTAGTCTAGATATCACATGATTTACCTGTAATGTATTCATAACTTTAGGAAACATACTTGTTATTTAATGTTTAATCTAATGTCAATCAGGCAGACGGCATTGCCATGCTAATCGATTTTTTGTTAAACAAATTTGTATCATAAACAAGAAAAGAAATAATAAATCAATTATCTATCTATCTATCTATCTCTGGTTGTATCGAGAATGCAACTTCTACTCCAGATCCTTTCTTCTATACTTCGGCGCTTCCTTTGGCTAAATTTGTGTTGGGAACTAGCCTTGAACACTCTTTTCTTTGAGATTTGAAGTTGTAACAAGTGGATTTTCAAAATTTGGCAAATGTTCTTAAGCAACTGAGACAAAAGCCCCATCCATATTCCAAAGGTGATGGTTGGTAACGAGTTTAGACTTTACACAAAGCCTTTCTTCTCCCCACTTGTTTGTCTTAATCGAATTTAACTTTGATGTGTGATAGAATGAGGTTAAACTCGACCCTCAAAATTCCATTATTAGCGATGTTATTGTCAGAACTTGTAACAATGAGTCATTGCCAACTTTATTTCTGGGTCAAAGCGATTTTCGTCCTTATTACTGGTTACAAACGTTAAAATATCATACTGGCACCTATCCACATGGAAAAAGCTTCAAAGTTATAATGTTCTCCTTTCTCATTCCAGGTCTTTTCCGTGGCAATATTGTTGCTATGAAAAAGATATACAAGAAAAATGTCGACATCACTCGTGCCATCCGGAAGGAACTCAAGCAAATGCGGGAGGTTGGATGTTTGTTTTAATATTAAGTGTAAACATGCTTGTTGTATCACTCTATGTGTTGTACTTGAAAAAATTATATTAAGTGTATGTGAATGTCCTTGTGTATCTTTTCCAATTCTCATTACCCGTGCAATGAGCCTCGTCAACTCCTTAATTGATTTTTTTTCTTGATTATCTCTTTCTAATACAGATTCGCCATGAGAACATTATAGGATTCATTGGAGCATCTATCGAGCATGGTACTGTGGCAATATTTACAACCTACTGCGCCCGTGGCAGTCTGGAAGATGTGCTGGCAAATGAAGACCTCCATTTAGATCACATGTTCATATCATCGCTGGTGAGCGACATACTTAAGGGAATGATTTACCTTCACGATTCGGATATCATTTCTCACGGCAATTTAAGATCCAGTAATTGCCTGATAGACTCACGATGGGTGTGCCAGATATCAGACTTTGGTTTGCATGAATTTAAGGCGGGGCAAGAGGAACCAAACAAGTAGAACCATTAATGATGGTCTTAAATGCCTGGGTGAAATTGATTTCTTCTTGTTTTTCTTTTTTTTTATTATTTATTTAAGGAGAGAAATGGAAATAAAACGTGCCCTTTGGATGGCTCCAGAGCTATTGAGGGATCCAGGGAGATTACCACGAGGCTCACAAAAGGGCGACGTCTACTCATTTGGTATTGTCCTGTATGAAATCATTGGTAGAAAGGGTCCTTGGGGCGATACGGCATACTCCAGTGAGGGTGAGTTTATTTATTTTGTTTTGGGCTACCTACTCTTCTTCTTTTTTTTAATGGTGAGGGAAATTGAAAAATGATTGCGAATTCCAAAGACTTTTTGAAGTTCATTAGCCAATGTGGTTGAGAAAAAGTTAAATTTGAAAATGAAATTAATTTCCCATTTCGCAATTTGCTTTCCTCTTTGTTTCGTTATTTGTTTCAGAAATTATAGCACGTGTAAAGAACTCTGAGATGTATCGTCATGGAGTGTTTCGGCCACCAATTGCATATCTAGATGTACCAGAATATGTGCGACAGTGTTTACGATCATGTTGGGATGAGGATCCAGAAGTAAGGCCCGATATACGTTTGGTGCGCATCAAGTTGAAGGAATTGCAAGCGGGACTGTAAGTTAATGAAAATATTCTACGAAAACTGAAACATCTTTAATTAGTTAAAAATATCCATGGCCAAATTATTCAGGAAAATGTCGCAACGTTCCACTCTAAGATTCCGCTTTATTTTCTATCTATCTATGCGACTCCTAGAGACGTAGTGGTACAACACTTTTTCCATTATCTGGCCGTAATGTCTTCCAATAGGTCCCGACCCTGCCAAGCTGAGTGAAATATAGAATTTTCGAGACTATTGAACTTCAAAAAGCAGAAGACAGAATAGCACGTAATCTTTTTTACTTCCATTTGCCCGGATATTTGTGCTCCCTGTTTTAAATGTGGCTCCAATCGGCTTCTTGTATCATCCGATTTCTTATAATATTACCTTATAATAAGTTTTTTAAGTGCAAATGCTGCTTAGTCCCTTCACTTCTTAACATACTTACCCCAACAATTTAAGGTGGATAGGGGTATAATTTAACAGAAGGCAATTGCAATTTATTGCCTTTTTTCCTTCTCTTGGTTTTGTCAGCGTATTAGAGGGTCCTTATTTTCACTCCAGCGAACTAACTTCCTTCATAAATAGGGCGAAAAAGAGAGGACTCATGAGACAAGAACCATTGCTTCCGTCGCATACCGTAGTCATATCCCCCTTGTAGAGCTTGTAGAGACTTTCGATAACTTAGAACACTTTTGTTGGCACTCCAAGATTACATAACATATAGAAGAGCGCTTTTCTATCAACGGAATTAAATGTCGCTTGGAAGTCCACAGGTAAGACCTAGCTACGCTTGTTAACGTGAAAATATTGTCAACTGTCGAGTGGCCTTTCCAGAACCCGGCTTGGGACTCACTAACCAAGTAGTTTGACCGAATCCATTCTGTCAACAGTTCCAGAATTATACCTGTAAATATATTCAACACAAAGTTTAGGAAGGATAAGCCTCTGTAGTTGCAAATATCGCTGGCATCTCCTTTTTCAAATAGGGGGAAATTGATATTCCTCCTGAAACCCGATGGCACTTCGCCCGTGTCGAAAATGCATATATGCCACTGATAGGTTCTGCAGAAACGCGGACTTCAAAAATTCATATGGGCTGCGGTCTTCTCCTGGAGCTTTGTTATCGTTGCAACAGTGTATGACTCTATAGATATCTTGTGGTGTTAGACTCTGGTCCAAATCTTCCTCTGAAACGCCAGAGAATATTGCAGTTAGTTTTTGCTGCATGACGGGCTCAGAAATTAAGTGTTCTTGCGAGTTTCCAAAAAAAAAAAACTTGAAAACTGTTTCGAATCCCTTTTATCGCCGCAGTCAGATGTTCAATATTCCTTTTTCTTTTTTTCTTTACGTAGCGTTTTGTATGCTTTATTAGCCCGCTGATACATAGTTTTGGCGATATTGCTGCCTGTTTCACCTATTAAGTGAAGGAGAGCGAACGATTTTCTCCTAGCTTCCGCACATTCCGAGTCAAACAATTCGTGTTTCTGCTTATAGATTTGTATGGTTTGTGGTCACGCAACGTCTAAGGTACTGTAAGTTAGTACATCAGGCCCGCGAATGGACTAAAATTCAGTTTCGTTTACAGCGAAAATGAAATGAAAATGCCGGTTATCGGTCCGGTTCTCGGGCATTATAAGCTGCTTGGTTGATGGGTTAGTAAACCTTACGCAGATGAGTTTATCCTCCAGTAAAACAACCTTTGTCTTCAGCTCTGCATTTTCCGTCCGTAGCTCGTTAAGTGATCACTGGAAACGTTTGTTGGTTTCTCCTAACTTTGAAAGTTTAAAATATATCATTTGAAGAGTGCACTCAGTTTCATTACCATCATAATTAGTAACCAATTCACGTGTTGTAGATTGACCAATAGTGCCAGCTTTTTGTGTTCGAATTGCAACAGAAGAAGAAGAAGAAGATGCAGTTTCTGTATTTATTCCACTCTGTTGTTGTGAAGCAATTTATCAGGCACACACATAGATCTGCTCCTTAGCACAGCACAGTTGTCACACCGAACGCACGAGAAATGGTAATAGCCCGAACAATCGCCACAGGATATCTTGATGGAGCAGTTCCTTTCAATTTTTTCCGAGCACAGGGAGCACTTCATTTTAAAGGTTTAATGAGAAACCCCATGACACTCACTCAATCACTATAATATGTTAGTTTACTATAATAGTTACGGGCATATGATCAGAGAAGTCACTTTCCTTGCAGTCACTTTCCTCGCACCAAACAGTAATCGTTCGTTGAACAAGCAGTGTCTCTGAGAAGTTGAAGCGATCCTGCTCATCACTTTTAAATCTCCCGTTTACTACTGTTAGTCCAATATTTCGACGATTTTTTTTTCCATTATTACCAACACCAAGTACCATATCCTCTGCAGGTCTACATTCATATATTGAGTTATTTAAAATATCGGGATCGACTTCTAAAAGTTGCGTATTCCCTATCCTAACATTTCAGTCACCGACTACGATGTAATGGATCTTTCCCAAATTCCAGGAAGAAATCATACAGACTCGAAAAATCTTCCATCCATGTGTAACAGTTAATATAGACAGGAATCACATAGTTGGTAACTTTTTCGCAAGAATTTTCCAATAAACCGGCAGCCAATACTATTACTTACTTACTTAGGTGGCTCTACATAAAACAGAATTGGTACTCTTCAGCAGAAAATACAAGAAACTGCCTTCAGACTGCCTAAGCTAGCAAAGGAGCTTTCCCTTTCGGATCGCGCTAGACATCTTTGTATAATGCTGGATAGGAAACTAAATTGGAAACTTAACATACAGGAACGAGTCCGCAAGGCTTATAATGCTCGCTTTATCTATAAGAGGACCACAGGAAAAAAGTGGGGCCTGAAGCCCGCAATGATGCACTGGCTATACATCATGATAGTCAGACCCATCCTTACGTATGGGGTTCTTGTGTGGTGAAAAGCAACGAATACGAAAAACATTCGGGATATGTTAGCCATGGTACAAAGAACAGCCTGCATTGCCATCACAGGTGCTCTACGCACAACACCTAGGGTTGCACTCGAGATCTTTCTATATCTTTTACCACTAGACCTACAAATTAAATTTCAATTTAATCTCTTCAAGACTAATAACATAGGACATAGCTCCATTCTCAAGGAATCTTTTCTATACTTGGTACCTTAGACTTCGACACACCATACGAAGTTCTGTTTCCTATTAGAGAGGACTGGCGAAGGAAGACAGTCTCTGTCCATAACGAGATTGCAGTATACACAGATGGTTCTAAGACCAGTGAGAGCACGGGGTCAGATATTTACTCGAGAGGTACGAACCTCCAAGTAGCCCTGAGACTTCCGGACACATACAGTGTGTTCCAAGCAGGTTCTTTTTTTTTTTTTGCAAAACGCTACTGCTCACGAGAAACAGGCCCGCTCTGTTTCAAGTAGTGTGGGGCTTTCTACTCGCTAAAAAACCACCTTAACCCTTTTTCAACTTGACACCATCCACTCCGGAACCGCTTTTACATACTTTACCGCTTCCTTGCTGGTTATTACGTCAGACCCGACTTGGAAGTCGACAATAGTTAGAATCCTCTTCTTTGTCAAAAGGACTATATTCATCTTTTCTGCGGCCAAACCTATGCCATGTTCTTCCATCCAGAGGCGCACCCGCCCCATCACCTGGTTGAGTTTTCTTTGCGCGCTCTCGGTGTCTCTTGCCGTAATCACCGCGTCGATATCATCTGCATACCCTACCAGAAAGGTGTCTTTGGGCATTTCCATACGAAGGATGCCATCGTAGGGGATGTTCCAGAGATCGGGTCCCAGGATTGATCCCTGCGCTGCTCCAGCAGTAATCTCCATTATTCGTGGTCCCTCTGTGGTGTTGTATAACAGCTTCCGGTCTTTGAGATAGTCCGGTTCTAGATTCTAGCTGTACTTAAAGCTGCGTAATTACTTGAGATGGGATCAATATCCGATAAGAATATCGCCATCTACATTGACAGTCAGGCTGCGATAATGGCGCTAGAGCCTTACGTCACCAAATCTGAGATAATCAGGAATTGCCGCACAATGCTTAGGCCATTATGTGCCCAGAACCGAGTCAGATTATGTTGTGTCCCTGGACACTGCGATATCGAAGGCAACGAGCAAGCCGACGCGCTGGCTAAAAGAGGAGCGGGGCTCCCACGTAGCGCTATAATTGGTAGTATTAAACCACCAGGGTCTGTGGCTAAGGGAATTATTAGGGATAAAATCATTGATACGGCTAATCTAAGATGGTCAGACTTAGATGGTCACAGGGTGTCTAAGGCCTTGTGGCCTGTGTTAGATCGGCGAAAATCAAGATAATTAAATTAGATAGATAAAGGCTAAGAACAGCGATAGGAATACTGTGATGACCTACATGTCTCAGAGGATATAACTAACACACACTGTGAATGTCAAGGAATTGCCAAGACAAGGCTAAAGCACCTTGGTAGATACTTCTTTGATAACCTTAAAGAGGTGAGGTCCTTGAACCATATCAAGGATCTCTTCAGATTCTGTAGGGAGATTAATTGCTTGGGAGAATGGGTTTAGGTCTTCTGCCGTGAACGTTCCCTAGGGATCGCGATGGGCCCACTTTGGTGCCTAGTGTTTTATGATAACCTCATAACCCTACCTAACCTAACCTAACCTAACCTAAGTGGCTCTACAGTTCGGGGTGAAACTGGGCCTCAACCAACAAGCCTCTCCATTTAGCTCGGTCTTTAGCGTTGGTTTCTATTCGCTCTACATTTCCTAGCCATCTCAGAGCTCCAATACGCAGTTTTTTGACTAGGTCGATGTCGCTGTACCACTCGTATAGTTCGTTATTGAATCTCTTCCTCCAAAACCCGTCAACGCAAATGGGACCGAATATCTTACGAAGAATTTTTCTCTCTAAACGACCATCCATCCTCTTTTAATAATGTCCATGTTTCAGGGCCGTAGAGCAGGACTGGTTTCAGGCGTTCACACAATATCCCAGAAAAGATCTTATATGCGATGTTAAGGAGACTGGTGCCTCTATAATTGCCGCAGTTGACGGGGTCTCCTTTCTTGTGAATCCAATTCTGTTGTTGATCTGCGTTTTAAAACCATATAAACATCCTCACTAGCACGTCTTCTTCTTCCTATTTCGGCGAGGTTATGATCTGAAAACAAGCGATCATAACTCTCCCACTTCACTGCATTTCTACTGGTCCGCCTATGGGGTTCGAGTGCTTCGCCATCCTCCCTAGCTCTGCCATGGGTAAACGTCCGCGCTGCTAGAATCCAATTGAGTTTGAATTTGTGGAAAAAAGGTTCGAATTGTTCCATGTTTTTTTGGATAAAGGTCTTCCAACAGTATTCGATACTACTTACTTACTTAGATGGCGCTACAGTCCGGGGTGGACCTGGGCCTCAACCAACAAACCTCTCCAGCCAGCGCGGTGACGAGCCAGCTGCCTCCAGTTGCGCAAGCCAAGTTGGTTGAGATCCCTACTACTAAAGACGTCCTCTCTTCCTAGCTTTGCGTTAAAATCACCCAGGATAATTTTAACGTCGTGGCAAGGGCATTGCCCATACGTCTTGTCCAAGAGCAAGAAGTCATCCTTTGTCGCGTCGTCCTTCTCCTCGTGAGGGGCGTGAACGCATATTAGGCTTATATTGGCAAATTTAGCCTTGATACGGATAGTCATAAGGCGCTCGTTCACATGCCGGAAACTCAAGACTTTTTGCCTAAGTCTGCCTTCAGTGACAAATCCGCACCCGAATAGACGCTGTCTTTGTTATCTATAGCAATCGCCGTAGTAGATGTCGCAATTTTTCATACTCCTTTTGGCCGGCCCATCCCATCGCACTTCTTGGATGGCGGTAATGTCTGCTTTGAGGCACTCTAGAGCCTCCGCAAGTTGCTCGGCTGCACGTGGTTTGTAGACGGACCTAACATTCCATGTGCAGGCACGAAGATCGCAACAGTAGAATCATTCGTATCCGAGGCTGTTGGTTGCTTCGTAACCGAAAGTTTTTTTACGTGGTAGGGAAGTTAACCCGACAGCACAACCCCCAACCCGGAGGACCAGATACTTTTTTAGCAACCCCTAGGACAGGGGCCAAATACACCGATGTCAGTAACCCACTTCGGGGATATGAGCGCTGCCGTTGGCCCATTAAGGGTTCATTCGCCACCATCTCTTTTTCAATACCCTGACGTAGTATTGAAAATCCTTACAGACGTCAGCTCCAAATATGTCGATGTAGCTCCGGTAAGGTATCCGCTGGTCTGTAGACGTCACCGTTTATTCCATTGAGAGAATTCATCCGCCGCACGTCCTCCTTCTGAGGAGCTGTTGCTAGACTTCTGAGACGCATATTTCAGCCGATCAGGTCAACAAGAGATGCCTCGTCCGGTTAAACATATGCGCGCTGAAGTTCACTCAGATGTGCTTATGCAGGTCTGAGTATTCAGCTACACATATGTCGTCAGACTCAGCATACGCTCATCGTTAGTTCACTATCAGATAGCTATCCAGCGGGCACCACGGGGAGGTGATGATGCGGTTTTGCCACGCCATTCGATACTACTCAATTATGAGCTAAATTTGGAAAATACACAAATTACATTATTTAGACCTCAGTGCGATATCTGCGCTAACCCTATTAGTGCTCTTTCTATCGATTCAAACTGATTATTATTTTCTTTTTTTTTTAGTAAGTCAAACATATTCGATAACATGTTGGCAATCATGGAAAAGTACGCATACAATCTGGAAGCACTTGTTCAAGAGCGTACCAATTTACTATACGAAGAAAAGAAGAAAACTGATTTGTTGCTGAATCAAATGCTGCCAAGGTATAGCTATACACCTTGTAATTATTTTAATCGGTTTTATTTAAATTTAATTTTAACTTAAGATCTGTTGCCGAATCTCTGAAGCGTGGTGAACCGGTGGAAGCTGAATGTTTCGATTGCGTGACTATTCTTTTCAGCGATCTCGTTGGATTTACGGAACTATGTGCGAAAAGTACACCTTTTGAGGTCATTGAAATGCTAAATGATCTGTATACGTGTTGCGATTCAATAATATCAAACTATGACGTTTATAAGGTAAGGACCTTGTTCGGACAAAAATATTACCTGTAAGTGACTCAAATCGTGAAACGATATTTGCTGTTGTTCCAAGCGCCACTGACTCGACTTTTGGGAACAATCGCAGATATAAACTGGGTAGGATCGAAAAGCTTAAAAACATTGTATACCCTTAACAGGTTGAAACTATCGGAGACGCATATATGGTGGTATCAGGCTTACCCATAAGAAACGGAAACAAACACGCTGGAGAAATTGCATCGCTGGCTCTGCATTTGTTGGAACAAGTTTCGAAACTGGACATCCGGCACAGGCCAGGCGAATCACTACAATTCAGAATCGGTATTCATTCTGGACAATGTGCAGCAGGTGTTGTTGGACTGAAGGTAGTCAGATACTTTAAAGAAAACCAGCCGAGCCTTGGCTTATTCTCATACAATTACAGATGCCGCGGTACTGTTTGTTTGGAGATACAGTGAACACTGCATCCCGAATGGAGAGCAGTGGGGAAGCTTTGAAGATTCACATCTCCGAAAAGACTTATCAACTTTTGGAGCATGTCGGAGGCTTTCACTGTGTGGAGAGAGGCATCACGAATGTGAAGGTATGCTCTTTAGTTTCTCTTCCAAAAAACAACGTTATTCATACATTTTTCTTAACCCTTATTTCAGGGCAAAGGGGAAATGCGCACATACTGGCTGATAGGTCAGGTAAAAGCCTGCGAGCCGAGACTACCATGCCGTAATAGTGACATAACCCCGGACCTAATAAGCAACGTTGACAGTGACTCACTTGGCCCATTGCGTCTGTCAAACGACTGCAATTCGTCTAGCTTATCCAGTGTTCACCTGCAATTAGGGACCCACCGAATCAACATACCAATCCGTCCAAATTCAGCACGTATGGTCTACCCAAAAACCTACTGCGCCTGCCGAACAAAATGCATATTCAATCGCAACTCCGATGACAACTTCAATTTCGACTCCGATCGACATCCAGATGGAAGCCATTTCAACGCCAAACAATCCAGACAGCTCGATAGAAACTTTCTCTGCGTCTGTAACTTGAGCTCGAATTTCAGTGACGGTGGACCAAGAGGACCACGTTCAGCGCCTCATATAACATTCCGTCAGTGAGAAGTAGCGCTCACTCGGAATATGTAGTCACAATAATTTGACTGTTGCCAAAGAAATAGTGTTGTGTCTGGGAACTGTGGTTGTGTTTTGAAATGTAGCATTAAGATAATAGAAAAATGAATATGTACTCGTATGTACTCGTCTGTGTATTTTTGGGAAACAATTTCCCAACAAATATTATAAATGTGTGATGTTTAAGCTCTAAGACGTTTTATTGAATGTTTTACGTGGACGCATACTGTGCTTCTTGCATGTTGATTGGTTTGTGATTAATAACATTGGAGAAAAAAAAATTACATAAAATACAAAATTGACTGAATTACAATTTATCGAATACTAACAAAAGACAAAGAAACTATTTAATTCGCTGAAGCGAACACACAAATTTTTTTGGAATTTTTATGGAACACATATACACGTATTATTGTTATATAAATTGAAGAATTTTTTTTTTAAATTAAGTCATTTATATATATATTATATATTTGTTATGATGTATTAAGCATGTTTGTTTTAAAATAAGACTATGTTGTAAACACAAAAGCAGCGTTTCTTTGCAGTTTAGTGAAGATTTGTCGACATCTTATTATTTGAACTAAGTCACGAAATAAACACTCCGTCTCACTTGATTACGAACAGGCAGTTTTTTGTTTTAATTTTACGATATTTTTTAAACCCTTCGCTAATCTGGGAAAAACCAATTGCACAAGGAATAAAGGATATATTATGTTTATATTGTAAAAAAAAAACTGGGATTAAGTTGATAATTGCAACTTTTATGATGCTTTTCCCAAAAAGGTCATAAAATTTGCCTGTTTTTTTTTTGTCTCACTTGATTACGAACAGTAGCTAAATCTACCTGTTAGAAGCTTTAAGGGTAAAAAACAATACAAAATTTGTTTGTATAAATAAATGTTAGTTTTATTCAAAGAGTAGTAATAGTTTTTAGTAATGCGTACTACCTCCTGATCGCTGAATCACTTCAAGTGGCCTGCTGTGTAGAGATTCATAGAGTGCTGTCAAATTTCGGACCAGGCTCGTTTTATGGCTTCAATAACCTCTTCCGTTTCATCATATTGCCTTCCTCCTTTGTAGACTTTTCTTGAAAGCCAACCGCACACGTTTTCCATGATGTTCAGGTCGGGTGAACATGGCGGCCATGCAAGTAGGTTTACATTTTGGTTCTGAATCCAGGCTTTTGTTATCCGTGCGGTATGTATCGGTGCATTGGCTTGTTGGAAAGTCCATCGCTGTCCACCAAACATCGCCGAAAACTGCGGAAAAGCTCTTTCCAGTATCGATTTGTAAGTGATTGTCCTCATTTTGGAGCTTTGGAAATCCAGCTCCACAGTTCCGTAATAGCTTATTGCTCCCCATACCATTACACCACCTCCTGTGCTGTGCCGCCTTTAAAGATGCATTTCTTCTTTTCTCAAACCATGGAAATAACAACTGTATACATCAGGTCCGTCCAAATAAATTTTTTTTTCATCAGAAAAGATGACGGTATGCCACTCTCGATTCCACCTGATGTGACTTGTTGCAAAATCAAGCCGCTGGATTTTACGTGCCGCATTCAATGGTGGTTTCCTCTTAATTTTTTCATGGCGAATATGGCTGGCCTTCTGTATCACGTGATGAACAGTCGATCTGCTAGCTGTAACTCCAGTTTCTGCCTTAATTTTACTTACGGAGAGCCTTGAATTTGAAGCAGCTCTCAGCATCGCCCGCCTTTCCTGACATGTTGTTGCTTTGCTGGCTCTTCCTTTGTGGTTTTTTCCATACTTCTCCGGGTCCTTAATAAAGCTGTGTACAACAGTGGCGCCTCTTCCAATCTTGCTGGCTATGAAACGGATGGATTTTCCTTGTTCCCGGTAAGCTCGAATTTGGCCTATTTCCTCCTTGGTTAATGTCTTTCGTTTACCCATAGTTGTGGATTGTATGAAGTTATTTCTTGAACTAAGTTCCCTAATACTCGAAGTATCCTTTTATTTGATTTAAAACATGGTAACAGGTAGATTTAGCTACTGTTCGTAATCAAGTGAGACAAAAAAAACAGGTAAATTTTATGACCTTTTTGGGAAAAGCGTCATAAAAGTTGCATTTATCAACTTGATCCCATTTTTTTTTACAATATAAACATAATGTGTCCTTCATTCCTTGTGCAATTGGTTTTTCCCAGATTAGCGAAGGGTTTAAAAAATATCGTAAAATTAAAACAAAAAACTGCCTGTTCGTATTCATGTGAGACGGAGTGTGCTTATCCTTTTTAGAAGACTCCTAAGCTTTGTCAATCTTTTTTATCGGTGGGTATTAAATAGAGATCTGTCATACCGACTTACGACTATCCTGTATTCCTTTGTTTGTCCTAGGACTTTAATTACGCCTACGTGTTTGTTTATTTCGAGTGAACAATACAGCAGGGGCTTCAGCGGCAAAATGTTATGCAAACTCAGCTTCCAATTGGTACGGGAATGATCCCAACAGCTCAAACTCCGGCAATTGGCCCTCCGATGCCAGGATCCAACGCTGTTTTCTCGGGCTTATAAGGCAATTCAACAGTAAAGCCCTATCTCGAACAACTAAGGAGACTCCGTATAAGACTATGATAATCCCAGTCCTGGTTTACGGCGCTGAAACATTGACTTTATTGAAAAAGGATGAAGATATCCTTGGTCGCTTCGAGAGAAAAATTCTTCGTAAGATATTCGGTCCCGTTTGCGTTGACGGATTTTGGAGGAGAAGATTCAATCACGAACTATACGAGCTGTACAGCGACATCGACCTAGTCAAAAAACTGCGTATTGGACGTCTGAGATGGCTAGGGCATGTAGAGCGAATGGACACCAACGCTCCGGTTCGCAGAGTCTTCGAATCTAATCCCGAGGGACGACGCAGTAGAGGGAATCATCGCCATAGGTGGCGCGCACAAGTTCAAGGGGACCTCGACCAACTTGGAGTGCGCAACTGGAGGCAATTAGCTAAAGACCGAGCTAAATGGAGAGGCATGTTGGTTGAGGCCCAGGTTCACCCCGAGTTGTAGCGCCACCTAAGTAAATAAGCAAGATGCCAGGACCCAATACAATACCAAGTCCTAAATCCACAGCAACCATCTTGTTTAAAAAACCGTCGCCTGTAGCATCTGCTCCAGTAGAAAAACCTGCTCCGAAACCGATGAAGTTAAGTAATTTTGATTAAAATGGTGTTTAATATTTGTGGACTGAAATTATCTCTTTTTTTATACATCATTCCCTGGTTTTGATGTTCCTGTCTCAATGGTGTATTTAGCCAAACTGGTCCGGCCGTAATCAGTGGGTCCCTTCGAAAACTCGTTCTGGTAACGAGCAAGGAGGTCCTTAAACCGTGATGCCTCCTCTTCAGCCAGGTCTTCCGGAATTTCGTTTAGCACTTCTTGAAGGTGATTTGCGGCAGGTTCCGTCATCGGCTTAGACTCGCATATTTTGGCCGTGCACATGCGTCCAACTATCGGCAAAGTTACGGCATTTGCAGACACATTTGCCATTCTTATCATCAGATGATTTTGGGATTAATTAACGAAGCTTCGACCTAAAAACATCTCCCTCTGGAAGCTCACTTTTCTCACAGGGCTCAACAAGGGCAGTGACACCATCCAGTTCGGTGACAATCGTCATCGGCAAAACTACCTCGGAATGAGCTGGCAGAGTTTGAGAGTCAGTCGTTCGCAGTAGGCTTGTGTCGATTTTGTTCGACAGTCGAAGGGGATGCCTCTTACCTCGAATCTCTAGACTCAACTCCACAAAATCAAGGCTGCACATATTCTCCATTAGAAAGTCCTTACTCAGGTTGGCTGGTATACTTTGGTAGGTGACGGCGTAAGTAGTTTAGCACCAGTTGCATTTGAGCGGTCCCTCTAATCCAGAGTATTCCTCCAAAGACACCTTCTATGTGAATTGGGGGTCCTATGATTGACGTATTTGGGGGGGAAGTTTTTCGTCGCTGATGATGGATACGTCGGCTTCAGAGTCGATGAGGAAGCTCTGTCTTCTACCTTCGATATACCCGTCCAATGAAAGCCCAACACCGATTGTTGCTCCTACAAGGCTTCGACAGGTCTCTGTTGTGGTGTGGACTGAGGATGACTTTAGGAAGATAGAGCTGTCTACGAGTATGTCTGTGGTGTTTTGGTTGAAGCAATTTTCTTGGTTACTGCTGATCAGTACATCCACAGCATCTAATTTTCAGTCCGATTTGACGAGGTTAGACTGAAGCACGTCGAAATCCGGTTTTGCCTGTTCCCGCTTCGCTGTCTGTTAGACGTAGCTGAGGCCGAAAACACATTGCAATAGCCTCTGCACTCCAACCTGGATGTCATAACCTGAGCAATGCGCAACGTTTCTTGGAGACCACGCGGACGTCCGGCAGCGACCAGATTCTGAATCCGCTCATCCTTGATTCCATCAATGAATTGGCTAAGCATGATCTCTTCCACAACTTTCTCTGCGCCTTCTGGAAATGCCGCCATCGCTAATCGTTGCAACTGAATTGCGAACTCCGTCAAAGCTTCCTTATGGCACTGAAGAAGGCTACGGAGTAGGATGTAGCTGGCGTGGTCGTCTAAGCTATACCCCTGTCGACGTAACCTTCGCAGCACTTCATAGGCAAGAGACTTTCCTCGAGGCATGGCGCTCAGTACCGATAATGCCACTCCTCGTTGCTGCATGGCTAGTCTGTGTGCCTTTTCTGTCTTGGTCCACCCGTGAAAATTGCCTATTACATAGCTCCAACTGCATCTCGTAATCCGTCCATGAGGCTGTCCCCATCGTACGGTTGGACCACACCGGGGCTGAAGCTCCTTGATGGAACTGTTGTCGGAAATAGCTCTGGTAGCGGCCAGCGTTAAGGAGCTGAATTTTGACTTACAGGTTTCGGTGGGTACTGGGCATTGTTGCTAAAACTGCCTAAGGTAAGAATGTAATCTGCCCGGGCTTGGTGACCGCCATCCGCTCCTTTTCTCTGTGTTACTGGTGGTGTTTCTTGCGGTACCAAAAAGCAGCCGGGTTGATCACCGCCGAGCGAATCTCTACGCGACTCCGCTGAAGATGGTCCAGCTCTTCCGCTTAGTTACGGTTTTCAGAGGACGATAGAGAGGTTGTATGGTCGAAGTAGCTCTTAATCTGGGTTCGTTGGTGATCGTCTAACAGTCGCTCGGGCTTCGGGTGAAAACTCTCTTCTCGACGTCGCTGGGGGGTGTCCGGTTCTTCCATTTGCCTCCCTATCAGCGTTTCTCTTAATGCGGCTTTTACTGCTGAGCACGGCCGATGCATTTGGATTCTATTGTCTAAGTTCCTTGGTGGGCTACAATTCTCTACGGAAGCATGCGTGTCCAAGGTTCCCATAGGTGAGACGGGAGCCGGGGTTTCAGGCTGATTTTCAGAGTTGCTATCATTCTGAGTAGAAAGGCGCTAGCCTGTGGCCTGGTTTTCCTTGGACGGTCTCGAATTTTCAACATTAATGGCTTCGTTCTTTAATACTAGTGAGATGTCAATAACCGCTTCTCACCCATTTGGGCGGGAAACATAGACTTCACTGAAGACGAAGGAAGACATAATTTGTCGCTTCGAGATAAAAATTCCTTGTAAGATATTCGGTTCCATTTGCGTTGACGAGTTTCGGAAGAGAAGATTAAATGGCGAACTATACGAGCTGTACAGCGACATCGACCTAGTCAAAAAACTGCATATTGTTCGTTTAAGGTGGCTAGGACATGTAGAGTGGATGTTTTTGAATCTAACTCGGAGAGACGATGCAGTAGATGACCTCCTCGCCGTAGATGGCGCACACAAGTTCAAGGGGACCTCGACCAGTGCAACTGAAGGCAATTAGCAAAAGACCAAGCTAAATGGAGAGACTTGTTGGTTGAGGCCCAGATTCACCTCGAACTGTAGCGCCACCTAAGAATGGAAGTATTATAAGGACATATTAATTTGATCGAACACAATCTTTGATGCTACAGATAGCGACCTTCAGTTCCTACTTTTGAAATAGGGTTAACAATAATAGTCAACATGTCTACCATAAATGAAAAGAAAAAGATTTGTTATTAATAAATTTTCTTTTATTTATTTATGACTAACAAGGGTATGACTAATATTTATCTTAAAGCTCCGTAGTCTGTGTGATTGACTTTTGATTTCTAAATAGATTGTAAACAGACCGCATTTCCGTAAGTTCGATTGCATACTCCGTTCCTTCAAATGTTTTCAGTTTTCGTGGTTCGATTGGGATGCTACACAAAATATCATCCCACTTTCCTCTGACTCGATTAAGTATACTCTTATACACTTCGGTAAACTCTTCTTTGGGTTCGTTTCGCTTTTCTGGCTGCTCATGCATTCTGGCTGCGAGTTCTGGTTCCGTTTTCTGATCCTTTAACTGCATGACTTTTTCTTCACATTCGTTTTGAATTTGAAAAAGTTTTTTGATTTCTTTCTTCATTAAAATATTGTACTTGGTGTTTTCTTGAAGATGATTGATTCGATGTTGTTGTGCCTTGCGAGTTGAAATTGAGCCCTCGTCGACTTGAATTTTTGTAGTTTCGCTGATAGATTGACCGGGTTCCTGTGGCTCCATTATAACGTTCATTTTTGGTGATGCAGGTGAATTCGGCATTTTCTGATCTTGATGCAACTCTAGCTGTATTTTATTATCACCCAAGATCCATATAGATCACACGACAAAAATAAAACGATCCGGATCTGGATCAACGAAATTATTTTTCTTGTGTCTTGTAGTGTGGTTGTATGACCTACCAAGGAATAAAAAAAAAAATTTCTGGATCACGAAATTGATCCTGATAGAAAGCAAGATCTCGCATTGTTGTTGTATTGCATAGAAACCAATGATTCATATGGATCATGAGTGATAATAAAATACGGCTTCTGTTGGTGGTATAAATGAAACTGTTATGCTGTATCCTCATCGAACGGGTATTTATACTGGCAGACATTTTAGTTATTTTACGTAGCAGGTAGCTAGTTAAAATCCCATGATGCACTGTCGTGAAGGATTGTCATAAAATAATTAAGACATTCATGATTACATATTTATTAAACCAAATGAGTAAGGGAATTTTCTAACTTACAATAAAACCACTTGTTTTCTTGTCTCGTTACACGAGGAAAATATAGTAATAAAATCAATAACAAAACAATAAAAACTACATGTTAATACGAACACCAATACAAATGTACTACAGGACTGCAGAAGTACAATTTACGGGTACAAAATTCGGCAAAGTGATGAGAATTGTAAAAAATAGGTATAGAGTAGAGGTGGGTTGTTTTCGTTTTTTGTGTTAACGAAACGAAACAATTATTAAAAAAAATATGACTATTTACGAGTAGTTTAAAAACTGGTTAAAAAAATATCTACTTTCACAAAACGAACGAAATAGCGTTTTCATATGATTTAGTGCAAACGAACAAAAAATGGAAAAAACGATAACGAGCGGGTGAAGTAGTTAAACGAAAAACGAAGAAAATGTAAAAAACAAAAAGAACGATATCGAGATGGTGAAGTAGTTATTTTTTATAACTATGTAGTAATATAGTGTATGTATCAGGGGTGAAATCATGTTATTCGTTCTCTCCTTTATGCGTTTTTCTTGTGTGCCCAACAGAATGATCCGTTCGCATGCCTGTGTTGAATTTAGTGTATTCTTTGTTTAGCTATTTTTTCAGTTTGCTGAGCTAGTTTGCTTTTTTTTCTTTTTTGAATTTCAAATACGCGTAGGAGATAAATTTAGTTATTATTCAAACTGTTTTTTTTTTTTAAAAAAAGCGGTTACGTCATTACGAGATGAAAATCAGTTTTTTTAACTAGTTCGTTTTATTTATACCCACTCCTAGTATAGAGTAATGTCTCACTAATCGATTTCTTGCAAGGGGTACTTGGCATTATCTAATTATCGTTACGGTGTTATACATAACGACGTTATTCTGCGTAATAAATTGTAGTTCTGTAGTCCTGTAGTACATTTGTATTGGTGTTCGTATTAACAAGTGGTTTTATTTTAAGTTAGAAAATTCCCTTACTCATTTGGTTTAATAAATATATAATCATAAATATCTTAATTATTTTATGACAATCCTTTACGACAGTGCATCATGGGATTTTAACTAGCTACCTGCTACGTAAAATAACTAAAATGTCTGCCAGTATAAATACCCGTTCGATGAGGAAACAACATAACAGTTTCTTTTATACCACCAACAGAGTTGCATCAAGATCAGAAAATGCCGAATTCGCCTGCATCACCAAAAATGAACGTTATAATGGAGCCACAGGAACCCGGTCAATCTATCAGCGAAACTACAAAAATTCAAGTCGACGAGGGCTCAATTTCAACTCGCAAGGCACAACAACATCGAATCAATCATCTTCAAGAAAACACCAAGTACAATATTTTAATGAAGAAAGAAATCAAAAAACTTTTTCAAATTCAAAACGAATGTGAAGAAAAAGTCATGCAGTTAAAGGATCAGAAAACGGAACCAGAACTCGCAGCCAGAATGCATGAGCAGCCAGAAAAGCGAAACGAACCCAAAGAAGAGTTTACCGAAGTGTATAAGAGTATACTTAATCGAGTCAGAGGAAAGTGGGATGATATTTTGTGTAGCATCCCAATCGAACCACGAAAACTGAAAACATTTGAAGGAACGGAGTATGCAATCGAACTTACGGAAATGCGGTCTGTTTACAATCTATTTAGAAATCAAAAGTCAATCACACAGACTACGGAGCTTTAAGATAAATATTAGTCATACCCTTGTTAGTCATAAATAAATAAAAGAAAATTTATTAATAACAAATCTTTTTCTTTTCATTTATGGTAGACATGTTGACTATTATTGTTAACCCTATTTCAAAAGTAGGAACTGAAGGTCGCTATCTGTAGCATCAAAGATTGTGTTCGATCAAATTAATATGTCCTTATAATACTTCCATTCTTAGGTGGCGCTACAGTTCGAGGTGAATCTGGGCCTCAACCAACAAGTCTCTCCATTTAGCTTGGTCTTTAGCTAATTGCCTTCAGTTGCACTGGTCGAGGTCCCCTTGAACTTGTGTGCGCCATCTACGGCGAGGAGGTCATCTACTGCATCGTCTCTCCGAGTTAGATTCAAAAACATCCACTCTACATGTCCTAGCCACCTTAAACGAACAATATGCAGTTTTTTGACTAGGTCGATGTCGCTGTACAGCTCGTATAGTTCGCCATTTAATCTTCTCTTCCGAAACTCGTCAACGCAAATGGAACCGAATATCTTACAAGGAATTTTTATCTCGAAGCGACAAATTATGTCTTCCTTCGTCTTCAGTGAAGTCTATGTTTCCCGCCCAAATGGGTGAGAAGCGGTTATTGACATCTCACTAGTACCAAAGAACGAAGCTATTAATATCGAAAACTGGAGACCGTCCAACTTACAATCCTTTTCGGACCAAAACTGGACGCTCTTCAATATTTGTCTCGAGTTTGAGACTCCTAACTCCTCCTGGACAAAATTTAATCGAATAGTTAAGTTAAAACAGAGTAAAACATACGTAAAACCGACTCTATCAAAGAACTGGATCAAGACTGGAAATTTCGTGTCCAGTCAGTTTCGATAAAAACAAAGCCTCAACGTGGTGGAATGAATAAATTTGTCAAAGCTCAGGAAGATGAGCAGAGCGGTTTTTAATATCTGCTATAAGTTAACTTCTGAGAGCCCTACAAAGACTGTCTAAAAATACATAACGAGTCCATTAGAATGGAAATGAAATAGGCATGAATAGAATACCGTCATTCTATCGAAACCCTCAAAGAATCGGCAAGGCTCCGCACAATTCTATCCAAAGGGCATAATAATCCGTCTTTTTTAAAAAAGCGAATGGAAGCTGGACAGACTCTACTGTGGAATCACTGGAATTTCTATTGAACGCACATTTCCCAGGCTACATTGACGATAGAGTAGCTGGTTCTGATCGTGTACCACGGGCTGCATGGGACAGCATTACCAACATTATTACGAAGAATAAAATCTCCTGGGTCATAAATAGCTTCTCTCCCTAAGTCACCTGGACTTGAGAGCATTATGCCTATTATGGTGCATAACTTGCAACACATAGCAATTCCCTGGTTAACTCCGATTTTTAGTAGCTGTTTAAATTTAATCCATGTTCCTCAAACCTGGAGAGGCGTCAAAGTTTTTTTCATCTCGAAGGTAGACCGATGAGGACATGAACCCACTAACGATTTAAGTCTACAAGCCCATCCTCTTTCGATCTGAAGGCATTAAAACTTATCCTAGACTTGACCGTCCGCAATAACCTGGAATGTTCTTCACTGTCGAAAACCCAGCACGCGTATTTCAAAGGACATGCGCACATTAAATGAAAACTACAAGGAATACACTCTTTCTATCTTTCTTGATATAGTAGAAGCATTTAACAAAATCCTTACTGATTCTATTCAGGAGTCCTTGACCAAGCTATGTGTAGAGGGTCTCCTTAGTGAATGGATAGTATCAATGTTAAGACCTCGAATTAGTCAGGCAATAGTATTATACGTAAGATGGTAAACAGAGGAACCCGACAAGGTAATGTTACCTCCCCCTGCTATGGTTAACAATGATTAACGAAATCTTGGTGCTCCTTGATAGGGAGGGTCTTAAGGTGGTTGCGTTCGCAGATGATGTAATTATACTAGTGTCAGGGAAGTTCCACTCCACCATAAGTCAATTCATTGAGAGGACTCTGGATGAGGTACACTCGTGGGCCTCGAGTTATGACCTCGGGGTAAATGCAAAAAAGACCGAAGTGATGTTGATTACCGCTAAAACCAAGGAACCGGAATTCCGACCTTAACACCTCCGCGGCTAAATACCAAACCTGCAACGAAACCTTCGGTAGGATGTGTGGACTTGGCCCGCAGATGGTTTTGCATTTTTCTACAGCTCTACTATGTATCGATAGTATATACCTGGGTTGAATAGTCGAACTGAGAAGTGTATTTTTATTGCATTGACAATATTTGCATACAAATCACATTCAGCCATTTAGCTGCTGTGGGCGCCGTGGCGTAAGTGGTTAGTGTGTCGGATCACTGCGCGTGAGGTTCAAGTTCGGATCCCAGAAAACACCAAAAAGGTATTTCGCGGTCCCATCTCTCACGAAGGTCTGACAAACATCCGAGAGTATTGAGCCGTTCGCATGCGGCACTAAACTGTAGGTCCCTTCCATTTGTGTAAAAAATATAACGCACATAACACGAGTGGTTGCGAGAAGCTATGGCCTGGCACTTAAAGAGCTGTTGCGTCAAATATTTTTTTTTTTAGCTGCTGTTAAGAATTGTCAGGAACATTCAAGGAAACCAAATCGGTTTTGGTCAATGAGAACTTTTTGTTTGACATGAACATTGATGAGCATACAAATGATTAATTGAAACTAGTATCGCCTGTCGGTCAAAATTCGACCGAGGGGAAATAAACAAACAGCGAGTGAAACAACGCTATGTATTTGTTTACATAATTTTTTTTTTGTAATATTCTCCCGTGCAGGAAAGGCTAACGGCCGTGAACATGATCAAAATGCTTTCATTGAATTGATTACAGTGTTTTGTATGGGCAAATCATATGTGTATGTTCATTTTATTTTACCTGACTTAACGGTAACACACGCACATGATCTTTTTTCTGCACATCAATAGCACAGTACCTTCCGAATAATATATGTAAGTTTCATTCCCCTCCTTTTATGATAAATACTAAAAAAACCTAAGATAAATTTCGTGTTCATGTATTAATATATGGTATAAGATGTGACTGATTCAAACAATATTGCCAATTAACCTTGATCGTGTGTGGAGTGGTTAAGGGTGGTTCTGAGCAATCAGCATCCCTTCGTTTGGGTTTGTTTATGGTCCGCCTTTTTTACTTGAATATGTATCGAAATACTTAGTTCGCGGAACTATTTGTGTACTTCTTTTCCCATTTTTATGGTGTTTAGTTTAATTACTTTTTTGCGGTGACGATGGTTGATGCAATTAGTCTCGCTTTTGTTTGTCATTTTTTGTGGCTGTATAAATAAAATCGTTACGTTTCGACGGCACAAAATATGTATATACCTAATGGATTTCAGTGCGATCTCGACTCAACCTCTCAACTCAGCATATGAATGTAGTAACCATACTATACACTGATCTTCCTAATTTGCCAGGAGAGAAAAATTCCAATAATTTCCAATTCTTTAATCAATCATCAGTCGCGATTGTAGAAGGTTTTCAAGTTTGAACCAAAGAATCGGCAGATATTCTAACATATGTTTCATAAGTATGGTATGCACATTTACATGCAGCTTTTATTAGTTTGTTATCGATTTTATTACTATGTTTTCCTCTTACTAATGAAACGAGAAAACAAGTGATTTCAGAATTTCAGGCTACTCATTTGACTTAATCATATGTATCTTTATTGTTTTATGACAATCCCTCACGAGAGCACGTCATAGGATTTCAGCTAGCTACCTGCTACGTAAACTAATTAAGATTTCTGCCAGCATAAATACCCGTTCGATGAGGATACAACACAACAGTTTCTTTTATACCACCAACAGAGTTGCATCAATATCAGAAAATGCCGAATGCCCCTGCATTACCAGAAATGAACGTTATTAACGAACCACAGGAACTCGGTCAATATATCAGCGAAACTACAAAAATTCAAGTTGACAAGGGCTCACTTTCAACTCGGAAGGCACAACAACACCGAATCAATCACCTTCAAGAAAACACCAAGTATAATATTTTAATGAAGAAAGAAATCATAAAACTTTTTCAAATTCAAAACGAACATGAAGCAAAAGGCATTCAAATCAATATTGTACACCGAAAACCGTTAAAGGATCAGAAATCTGAACCAGAACCCGCAGCCAAAATGCATGAGCAGCTAGAAAAGCGAAACGAAGCCAAAGAAGAGTTTACCAAAGTGTATAAGAGTATACTTAATCGGGTCAGAGGAAAGTGGAATCATATTTTTTGTAAGGTCCCAATCGAACCACGAAAATTGAAAACATTTGAAGAAACGGAGTGTGCAATCGAACTTACGGACATGCGGCCCGCTTATAACCTATTAAGAAAACAGAAGTCACTCACACAGACGACGCAGCTTTAAAAAATCTATTAATTATAACCTTGTTGGTCAGAAATAAATAAAAGAACATTTTTTAAATATAAATCCTTTTGTTTTCATTTAGACATGCTGACTATTATTGTTAACCATATTTCAAAAATAAGAATTAAAGGTCGCTAACAGGACTATATACTACATAGGCACATCAAATTCATATGGCTTTGTAATAAGTCGTCTTTTTAAGGACTAAGCGGTACATTGGGTACTTATTGCTTATAACTTGTGATTGACTCTCGATGGACTGTAAAGGAATTGTTGTAATAGTTCTTGTTCACATTATATTCATCAATACTCGAACAGACCCTGAGCGATAGTGCGTTGGCTCCTTAATCCCGATTGAACCCTACCCGAGCACGGGATTTTCAGTTTTCTCTCTCTCACTCTTCTTAATTTCAGCAAAAGGTGGTCAAAGGTAGTGCATACATGAAAACATAAAGTTCTCACTTAGCCGAGGCCTACCAATTCCTCCTCTCCACCTCCACGCTGGTGACCGCTGAGTGCTTAGTACCTTGATCGAAGATAGGGTAACCAATAACTTGGAAGATCTTGCTTTTGTAGAAGCAAGTGCTTAAACCTGTTTAGACGTATGCTATACAACTTTGGGGTTATACTAAACGAAGCAATAGCGATATCCCACAAAAGTAATTATGGGTGCAATATACAAATTCAAAGTTCTGCCTCTAGGAGTAACTACCGTCGATGACGAAATAACAAATTTTGCTCAAAAACCCCGTATTCGTCTTCATGGTCATGCAAAAACGCTATAATCCAAATTCTGGACGAGACAAACCTTGTGCACCGACATATGAACGAAATCGTTTATTTGCGTTTGCATTTAATAGCAGGGTTTTAGCAGGTGCTTTTGCTGGAAAGCTACCTGCCCAATGCATATATTTCTTAAACTAAAACTACTTGATAAGGAAACTTAGTCGTAGTAAACGAGTAGAATAAACATTTTCAAGACATCCAATCAGTATTAACATAACCCCTAAAAACATCAATTGGGTCTTTTACACGGGGACGCTCAGGTGCGACTTTAATTATTCTTGTTCAAACATTGACTCCCTTAAAACTCTTGACGAAGTAACCGCAAGCCTAAGCTCTCAAATCGTGTCCGCCTACGAAACCAGCTGTCAGGCCATCATATAATCCTGATATTCCCTGGTGGACCAATGAGCTTGAAAGTCTAGAGCGCAAGGTTAGAAGGCTCTTTAATAAATCAAAACGCTCCAACTCATGGAGTGAATACAAAAACTTTCTTACCACCTACAACTCAGCAATTCGGAAATCAAACAGGCACACCTGGAGATCTTTTTGTGAAAACATCAATGATCTCCCGTCAGCCGTTAAGGTTCAAAAGGCCATATCTAAAAACTATAGTAGTGGCATTGATTTCATACAAAAACCTCATTGCAGTTATGCTGATAGTAGCACTGAAACGCTAAGTCTACTCGTACAGATTCACTTTCCAGACTCTCAGACCACTGACGCATCCACATTACATGTCTATGAACTCCTTTTCCACCATCCAAATAGACACACCAGGAGTCTCTTTAGAAAACACTTCTCTCCCAACCCAAAGACTCGCCTGCTTAGATATAACAGGTGCGATGCGCGCATGCCCGACAGCGGCACCTTTATACATAAAAGTAAAGAAATCTGCTGCCGCCAGCGCTCTAAAGCTTTATCTCCTCAGTAATGTGAAGGACTCTGATTTAACAGGACATATGAAGATTCTAAAAAAAATTCCGCTGCTTACCTCACCAGCAGTATGTGTATCTGACTTCATGTCCAGAAAAGTAAACCGGAATCATCCCTTCAAAATCAACATTGGATCCATCAGATGGATCGACAAATCAACTGGTGCACCGATATAGCTCAAAAATGGCACATGGTGTGGGTGCAGGAATTTGTGGACGCAATTTTAAATCTGCTGTACAACTAGCCAAAACACCTCTATCTTCCAAGCAGAGGTCTATGCTATAGAGCTATGCGCCATAGAATGCATCAGAAGAGGCCTTCGAAGATCACACATAAACATTCTATCAGACAGCCAACCAGCTCTAAAATCTTCGAGTCTAAACTGTCTGTGGAACTGTCTCACCCTCAAGCAGCTTGCTGCACACAACATCCTCCCACTTACTTGGGTCCCTGGTCACAAAGGTATCGTCAGCAATGAGACTCCTGATGAACTAGCCAGATCTGATTCCAAACTCAAATTTATTGGTCCAGAACCCTTTTGCGGCCTACCTATAAGCCAAATCAAAATTAAGCCAGATCGTTGGGAACAACGTAAGAAGCGCTCATACTGGGACTCAAAAGCAGGTCTCAGACACGCAAAGAGATGTGTTGATCTCTCCACTAAAAGACCGAAAGAGATTCTAGCAATGAACAAACACAATAAATACAAAGTTTTTAACGGATCTCCTAACTGGTCATTGCTCTCTCAAAAATCACCTAAAGAAAATTGGCAGTAGTCAATCTGACACTTGTAGACTCCATATGTCTTGGGGAATTATGTGTGAATGTCCCGGCATCACTCGCAGCAGACAGAAAATTGTCCATAAAGGGTTTATCACCCTATTTGATATAATTTCTTCCTCTGCTCAACCCATCTAAGCTTCCTTCGAGTACTTGATTTCAGCTAAGACACCATCGCAACATGCTTCCTTCACGGGTTAGTACAAAAGATCACTTTGTAGGTCGAAGTACTTTGCTTGGGTTCCCAGAGAACCCCTACTCTACACTTAAAAAAAAAAAAAAAAAATGGTAGAAGGGAGGTGTTGTTTAGTGAGTAAAAATCTCACACTATTATGAGCACCCGGCACATAGTATCTATAAAGATTTTTCACCTTCCCCCGAAGAAAAAACAAAACACTTCTCCCCTTCAAAACTTCACCGGTAAGTGTCATGCTCCGAATGCAACTTCGGACGTACTGTCAAATATAGGGATTCGCTTAAAAGCCGAACAGCACGTTTGTGGAATGATCTACCAGCCTCTGTACTTCCTCATCATTACAACCTTCAAATATTTAAAGCCAAACTGGCATCTCCTCTGTCTCTTTTCCACTTTTTCCAATCCGCCCGTGCCCTGAGAACCGGTATAGGAGTATTAATAATCCCTTTGACGCGCGCAAATTATAAAAAAAAAATGGGACAGATCGCAGATTTATAATCGTTGCGATTGCTAGGCGTTACATATGGGCGCTCATTCACATTGAAAGTTTTGTATCCTACTTTTTGCGACTGAGTAGTCGTGAGACGGAAGTCGCCATGTGCGCGCCTTAGGCAAACTTGTTTATCCAAACGTGCAAGTCACTAAATGCGCGCCAGCTGTTTATTTGTCGGTATACGTATGCCGAATGACTATCCACATTATAAAAGAGCAATTCATTACCATACAAAGTTTTATTTGGACTATCGTATTGGCTTTAAATTCAAATTATGAGACCTCCCCTTAGCGATGACAAACAAATATTCGTGTCATACGAACATGTTTATGTTTTTCTACTATTGCTGATAACAGTGGTTAATAAAATTGCCAGCATTTGAAATTCGCAATATAGTATTAACCCAACAGAGCAACACAATAGAACTAGACTTTTGTAAGAAAAGGAAGTTAGAAACAAAATAAAATGGAAATCACTTCGGTGACATTGTACGCGATAATAGTGATAGCATCGCTACTAATCTATGTGTACAAAAGGCAGTATTCGTACTGGAGTTACCGTGGAATACCACACGATGAGTCGCCCTTTTTTATGGCAGTCTTAAGGGTTTTAAGAAAACCAAACACTTAGCAGCTATCTTCAGGAATACCTACCAAAAATTTAAAGGCACTGGACCCTTTGTTGGGTTCTATTTCTTTTTCAAACCAGCAGCGTTTATTTTGGATTTAGATTTGGTGAAGAATATTTTGATCAAAGACTTCAGTTACTTTGATGATCGTGGAAGGTTTCACAACGAGAAGGATGACCCACTCACTGCTCACCTTTTCGCTTTAGACGGGCCTAAGTGGAGGACTCTAAGAAATAAGTTATCCTCGACCTTTACATCGGGGAAAATGAGATTTATGTTTCCCACTGTGGTATCCACTGGCGAAGAGTTTGCAACAGTTTTTGGTGAAACTATTGACAAGAATCCAGTGATAGAGATAAAAGACCTGTTGGAGAGATTCACCGTAGATGTAATTGGGACCTGTGCATTTGGGATTGATTGCAATAGTTTGAGGGATCCTAAAGCTGAGTTCAGGCGCTTTGGAAAGAAAGCCCTTACCGAACGGAGGCATGACAAATTTATTGATGGAATGATGCAGAGTTTTCCAGCAATATCAGCGAAACTACGCTTACGAATGTTAACCGATGAGATACATAATTTTTATACGAACATCGTGAACGATACAGTGAAATACCGAGAAAAAAACAATGTCAAGCGGAATGACTTTATGAATCTTCTAATTGATTTGAAAAATAATCCATCGGTCAAGTCAGATAAAAGTAAGGAGATGGCAGCCCTGACGATGGATGAAATTGCTGCACAGGCTTTCGTATTTTTTTTGGCGGGTTTTGAGACATCTTCAACCACAATGGGTTTCTGTTTATATGAACTGGCTCAACATCAAGATATTCAGGACAAAGTCAGGAAGGAGGTTATTGAGGTGCTAGCAAGGAACAATGGGGAGTTCACTTATGAGTGTATGAAAGATATGCGATATTTGGATCAAACTATTTGTGGTAAGTTCAAGATCTCCTTAGAAGACTGAATTTAATTGAATTTTTTTTTAGAAACCCTTCGAAAGTACTCAGTGCTTTCAAATTTGGTTCGACGTGCTAATCGAGACTATGTGACTTCGGATCCAAAGTATGTGATTGAAAAGGGCAACATCATCATTATTCCCGTTGATGCGATTCATTATGATCCTGAGTACTATCCAAATCCGGAAGTTTTCGATCCAGATAGATTCACCCCGGAAGAGATTGCCAAACGTCACCCAGTTGCATGGCTGCCTTTTGGTGATGGGCCCCGAAACTGCATCGGCTTGCGATTTGGTAAAATGCAGGCACGCATTGGTTTATCGTTTCTACTGAAGAATTTTAGGTTCACAACTACGGAGAAGACCCAGATTCCGTTGAAGTTTGATGTACATAATACTTTATTGAGCGCGGAGTCTGGTATAACACTTAGAGTAGAAAGAGTTTGAGATACTTGTCAGTTCGATTAGGAGATGTATTTTTTTTTTTTAAATATTTTAAGGATACAATAAATGTTTACTAGTATTATGATATTAAGAACACTGTGGTATAACGAGTCAAGCGTTTATTGTTTTACGTTTCCTTTTGGAGTGGCAAGTGGTAAAATGATCAAAAAAATATCGTATAGCTTCGCAAATATTAAGGCCCAAACTACTGGATGGGCCGGAAAATAAGCTATAGTGTTTTTTCGATATTTAAGTGATCCAAATTGTTAGCGAATCGTTATAAGTGCTGGTATAATGTTATCTGATAAAAAAGTTCTCAGAATTTTTATAAGCTGAGACATAATAGTTTCTTTGATGCCAGAGTCAAACATATTATGTATGCCTGAAATACGTGAAATGTTAAATTCATGACAATCTACAAAGGCAATCACAGAAAAGGTGTTTGTAGTTTGTTTTTGTTTGTATAGCTAGTCTATTAGCAACCAACAACCAGGTCTGCTGTGTTGAACTATTCAGATAGCGTTGACTGTAAAATGAACCAGTAATCATTAACTGTACTTAACCGAGTGAAAGTTGCAAATCCTTTTAGAATATCTGTCAGCAAAGGTTTCTTCACAATCTGAGTTGCTGGATGCAGGATTCAGTAACAAATGTAGCTGCGGTCCTGAATCTAGTGTATCACAAGACTATTTATGTTTTATTATTGTAATGTATCTTCAATGAGAATGACAGCTTTTACAAAGTCGATGCTCCACAATAGATTCTTCTTTATGCCACATTGAAGTTTCAGCACTGTGAAGGTTGAGCTTCTGTGGTACTTCGCCTGTGATCACTCGATGATGGTAGGTAATCGTATAAGTAAGCAAAGTCTGGTGAGCCTTACCGAAAATACGCGATGCCAAATTAGACGTTGAAATGTTTTGATAAAATTGTAAACAATTAGTGTACAAAGATTTAGTTGGTACACATTTGGATCGCTGAGAAACAAATTTGGAATACCGGTGGATAAAATTATCTTCCTGGTACTAAATGCATGTTGGAAGCAAAGATCATAAGTGAACTTGTTTCATGTTAGCTTTTTTGAAAACGATCTGCTTTAACTAGCATTCATCGAGAACAGTTTAACAGTTGCGTTGAGGACGCAAACAAACCCAGTATTGTTACAACTAGCTTCCAAACTGTCGTAGACACCTGAATATTCCATTCAGAACATTGAATATCACCCACATGTGTAATTCAGTCATGTGCTTCTCCTCATTGCATATGTTTTTTAGCTCTATTCATGCTATTCGCATGGTGCCTTTCAGGTGTCTAGTAAGGGACCGTCAGAACAAGGACGTGCCGCGGAGGGATTCCCAAGATGGAATCAACAGTGACGTCTACCGGCTAGTGTATACCTCATTTGAGCTACTTTAACATACTTGGAGCTGAGGTCTACACTGATTTTCAATACTCAGTCAGGGTGTTGAAAAGGAAATGCTGGTGGATGAGCCCATACGCTCATACCCCAAAGTGGGTTACCGGCATAAGAGTAACCGGCCCCTCGTCCTATGGATGACATATAAAGATCTGGCTCTCCAGATTGGAGGTTGTTGTTCTTCTTCTTCTTCCTTTTTTTTTTTTTTCATCGAGGTTATGATCCGAAAATAAGGGATCACAACCCTCCCACTTCACCGCATTTCAACTGATCCGCCTGTGGGGTTCGCCTATTTGACCTCAGAAAATATCGGCACGCCTGCCGATTTTAGATCACTCAGTTACTAAGGGAAATGAAATGCCGAAGTCGTCGCATTTGTTTGATCCAGGCATTTATAGGACTGCCTTTCCTACATCGCGATGTCTTTGTTCTAATGCGCTAATTTGTTGTGAAGCAACCAACTGTCTTGGATACGGATGATTTTACTATTGACGACCGTTGCAAACGTGAAAAGGAAAACGATTTTCGTATCTGCATATGAATTATTTGGTTCATCTACAAACCACGTGCAGCCGAACAACTTGAAGAGGCACTAGACTGCTTCAAAACAGACATTACCGCCATCCAAGACGTACAATGGGATGGGGCTGGCAAAAGGAGGGTGTCGAACTGAGGCATCTAATGCAAACAACAAAGGCAGCGTCTGTTCGGGTGTGCCTTGAGTTTCTGTCAAATGAGCGTCTCACGACAATCCGTATCAAGGCTAAATTCATCAACATTAGCCTAATATGACGCGACTTGAGATGATTTCTAGCACCTCTTGTACAAAGTGTATGAGCAATGCCCTAACCACGACATTAAAATTGTCCTAAAGGATTTCAACGCAAAGCTATGAAAACAGGACGTCTTTAGTAGCGTGGTTGGAAAGCAGAGCCTGCACGACACCACATCCGATAACGGATTCAGGCTAGTCAAATTTGCGGCGTTTGCCATGTCTTCATATTCACAAGTAAACATGGCTCCCTTTTGATCGAAAAACCGTCAACCAAATCGGTCACATTGCGATCAACGCAAGGCACTCTTCCAGTATTCTGGATTGTGGCATTCACATTGTCATTCGCATCACACACCTCCAATGTGCAAGCCTATTTCATAAACACCTCCTATTTTGTATGTCAAAGGAAATGTATAAAAAGCCTCCATCATGGTTGGCACTCCCTCCCTTTTGCTCTGGTTAGCTACAATAAAGACGTGGTCGGGCAAAAGACCGAAGTCGAAAAGTTATAGTCTTTTATTTCCATATTATGCCGTTCCAGGGAGCGGTACACGGGTATCCGAACTTTCCAATGAGCGAACGTGGACTCAGGTCACTACCTAGTTGTAGCCAAGGTACGGATGAAGATATGGTATTTAGAATGGAGCGGAAGCAACGAAATACAATGAGGAAGTTTGAGTCGGATGGCTATAATCGTCAGATCAAATGCCGATCGAGTCTCTTTTAATCTCATTCTAAGTCCTATGCCACCAGCAGTGAGCCCGGAAGACCAGTGGCATTGTTGCCAACAATAGTATTGGGTTGTACTGGGTTTCTCCCGGCCACTAAAATAAAACCCCTGGTTTGATGAGGAATGCCGGTAGGTATATGCAGCAAAACAAGAGACGTATAAAGTGGCCCTTTATGGAGGGGCTAGAGCTGCTCGCGAGCTCTACGAACGGAGGAGAAAATAGGAGTATCGACTTCTCAGAAGGAACTAGAAGAACAATTTGGGAAGCGTCCCTCTATACGACGCACTTAAAAGTATGCCATAGCTCCGGTACAATTGATAGTTCGATGGAAGCATAAACTGCTATTTTCTGGGGTTGTTGTCCCAACTAAAGAAGCTGTTAAAGGCCAAAAAAAGCAGAGGCCGTTTAGCATTGTCATGACAGTGAAGATATGGAGCGATCAAGATCAAGATAAAAAAGCGGCGGCTTTAAAACGAGAACAATAAATATCAGAGATCGTTCGAGTAATCTAAAACTAAAATTACACTGTTGTTCGCATTGCGTCGTCGCAGCTCCTGGATAGCCTGGTTTGCATCAGCAACCGTAGAAGATGTTTTCTCCAGCCCCCGATACAGCCCTTCCGTACTCTCTGCTTGAAGCTGGGCGCACTTCTTCTTCGCTTTTTTCTTGCAACATCTGTATTTTCTTGCAGATGCGTCGTCGCAGCTCCTGGATAGCCTGGTTTGCATCAGCAACCGTAGAAGATGTTTTTCTCCAGCCCCCGATACAGCCCTTCCGTACTCTCTGCTTGAAGCTGGGCGCACTTCTTCTTCGCTTTTTTCTTGCAACATCTGTATTCCATATCGAGGCGAACTTTTTCGTCACTACTATTAGAGGGGTGGGCGCCGTGGCGTAAGTGGTTAGTGTGTCGGATCACTACGCATGAGGTTCCAAGTTCGAATCCCAGAAAACACCAAAAAGTTTTTTCACGGTCCCACCTCTCGCGAGCGTCTGACAAACATCCGAGAGTATTGTTGTCATGAAAAAGCTTCTCAAATCGCCATTCGGAGTCGGCATTAAACTGTAGGTCCCTTCCATTCGTGTGAAAAATATAACGCACACAACATGAGTGGTTGCGAGAAGCTAGGCCCTGGCACTTTAAAGAGCTGTTGCGCCAAATATTTATTTATTTATTTACTATTAGAGGGGCACTTTGACCAAGCTTTGAAAGCCACTTTTTTCCCATTTATCACTTCCTTAGCTTCATCACTCCACCGCCATGTTTCTTTGACGTGTTGCTGATGGCCTTTTGAAGATCCTAGTCTCCTAGATTTGGCCTCCTTTAAGCAAGTTCGCTGTATGGTATCCCACATATTTTGTGCTCTGTATTCTTCATCCTCAGCTCCGTTGATGGTGTGAGAGACGTAATTCTTCATCACGAAAACAAAAGCCTCGCATTTCTCTTTGTCCAGATTGTATCACTTGATTTTCTCAGGGGGCCTTGTTTGTTTGCTTTTCTTTGGTGTTTTCATAAAAATTTCTGTTAGCAGAAGACGGTGTTGCTGAGCAATCGCCTCTCACAGGACCACTTTGCAATCTTTACCCGTGGCTTCATGAAACTGGCAACCAAATGATAGATGGGCTTCATCTCCACGACTGCTCTAAGTGATCAGGTGTTGGCTTTGTTTTATGAACATGTTATTTAGCATGGTAAGACCGTGTGATTTGCACATGCTTAGGATGTCTTCATCCGAGTGCCAGTCCTCCATGGCAGTGTTCATAGACTTCGTTTGATTTCCCGATATGTTCATTCAAGTCTCTTCCAACAAACAGAAACTCTTCCTTTGGGATGTTCTTAAGGAGATTGTGGTAATTTAACCACAATATGACGTGAGCTATTAATAATAAAAAAAAAACATAAAATACGAAAAAATAAGTGGTAGATATAACATTGTATGGAAATTCGGTCTTGGAAGCCGGTTTGGGGGTATACGCACTACTTGGCCAAACCATCGTGGCATAGATCATTCCGTTCGGAGAAGTAGCTGCTCAACATTGAGCGCCTCACGTACTCTGGTGTTGCTCAATTGATCCCTATGAGTTATTCCAGCAACACAGCGAAGGAATCTTATTTCGGCAGCTTATATCCGCGATCTTATTCTTCGATCACTACTCAAATTGGATATTCATAGGTGAGAGTTGGAACATACAAAATGGAGTTAAAAACCGAAAGATTTGCTTGAACACACAGGATAACTCGGCATTGCTCTTTCCATCACTCGTGAATAAGACCCCGAGGTGCTTAAGCTTATCCACCTGCTTCAGTGGGGCTCCACTAGCATGCAGAGTGCTCTGAATGGGCGTTCGGGAAACGACCATTACTTCTGACTTCTTCACGTTGATCTTCATTCCAGCATCATCACAAACGGCTACAAACCTCTTAAGCCCGCGCGCTGAAGTTTGGTTTGAAAAGACCCAAAGATGATCAAATCATCCGCAAAGAGCAAATGACTAACTTTGAAATATTTTTCGCCACAGATGCGCTGCAATATATAGTCCATATATAAAATGAAGAGGAGAGGTGATAAAACGCACCCTTGGCGGAGTCCAACGCCCACAGTGAAAAGTACTGGCTTAACGCCATTTACCCGAACACAGCTTTTACAGTTTCTATATAAAGACTGAATCGTCCTTAACAGGGAACCATCAATCCCATACTTCTGCAGAACACTCCAGAGTTTGCCTCGAAGGACCCTATCATATGCATATTCCAAATCCACAAAACAAGTGTAGACAGGTTTAGCATACTCTCAGGCCTTCTCAAGAACTATCCTGAGTGAATAATTGGTCGGTTGTGCTTCTACCGGGAAGAAAGCCGCATTACTCCTCCCAAACTATCCTCAACCACAGCTCTGGAACGTGTTTCTAGCACCTTAACGAAAACTTTTCCAGGAAAACTTAAAACAGATTTGCCTATGAAATATACATAATTATTATTTAAGTCAGGCCAAAGTTTAAGAAACAATTATTATTTGGAACTTTTAAATATGCTAAATGACCACTCTTTGTCTTGTACCATTTTATAAGAAAGCATCTTCCCTAATCCCTTATGACAATCCGCCGCGACAGTGCATCATAGGATTTTAACTAGCTACCTGCTACGTAAAATAACTAAAAATTCTGCCAGTAGAAATACCCGTTCGATGAGGATACAGTATAACAGTTTCATTTATACCATTTATACCATTTATTTAATATCAGAAAATGCCGAATTCGCCTGCATCACCAAAAATGAATGGTATAAACGAGCCACAGGAACCCGGTCAATCTATTAGCGAAACTACGAAAATTCAAGTCGACGAGGGCTCAATTTCAACTCGCAAGGCATAACGACACAACGACACACGACGATGTTGACTATTATTGTTAACCCTATTTCAAAAATAAGAACTGAAGTTCGCTAACTATAGCATCACAGTTTGTGTTCGATCAAATTAATATGTCCTTATAATACTTGCATTCTTAGGTGGCGCTACAGTTCGAGGTGAATCTGGGCCTCAACCAACAAGTCTCTCCGTTTCGATCGCTGTTTAGCTAATTGCCTTCAATTGCACTGGTCGAGGTCGCCTTTAACTTGTGCGTAACATCTACGGCGAGAAGGTCGTGTACTGCGTCGTCCCTCCGGGCTAGATTCGAAGACTCTGCGGGATCTGCGTTGCTGTCCATCTGCTCTACACGAACATGTCCTAGCCATCTTAAACGCCCAATATGTAGTTTTTTGATTAGGTCGATGTCGCTGTACAGCTCTTATAGTTCGCCATTTAATCTTCTCTCCCGAAACTCGTCAACGCAAATGGAACCGAATATCTTACAAAGAATTTTTATCTCGAAGCGACAAATTATATCTTCCTTCGCCTTCAGTGAGGTCTATGTTTCAGCGCCGTAAATACAATGGCAAAGAACGAAGCCATTAATATTGAAAACTGGAGACCGTCCAACTTACAATCCTTTTCGGATCATAACTGGATGCTCTTCAATGTTTGTCTCGAGTTTGAGACTCCTAACTCCTCCTGGACAAAATTTAATCGAATATTTAAGTGAAAACTGAGTAAAACATACGTAAAATCGACTCCATCAAGGAACTGGATCAAGATTGGAAGTTTCGTGTCCAGTCAGTTTCGGTAAAAACAAAGCCTCAACGTGGTGGAATGAATAAATTTGTCAAAGCTCAGGAAGATGACCAGAGCTATTTTTAATATCTGCTATAAGTTAACTTCTGGGAGCCCTACAAAGACTGTCTAAAAGTATATAACGGGTCCATTAGAATGGGCAATAAATAGGCATGAATAGAATACCGTCAATCTATCGAAACACTCAAAGAATCGGCAAGGCTCCGCACAATTCTATCCAAATGGCATAATAATCCGTCTTTTTTAAAAAAGCGAATGGAAGCTGGACAGACTCTACTGTGGAATCACTGGAATTTCTATTGAACGCACATTTCCCAGGCTACATTGACGATAGAGTAGCTGGTTCTGATCGTGTACCACGGGCTGCATGGGACAGCATTACCAACATTATTACGAAGAATAAAATCTCCTGGGTCATAAATAGCTTCTCTCCCTAAGTCACCTGGACTTGAGAGCATTATGCCTATTATGGTGCATAACTTGCAACACATAGCAATTCCCTGGTTAACTCCGATTTATAGTAGCTGCTTAAATTTAATCCATGTTCCTCAAACCTGGAGAGGCGTCAAAGTTTTTTTCATCTAGAAGGTGGACCGATGAGGACATGAACCCACTAACGATTTAAGCCTACAAGCCCATCCTCTTTCGATCTGAAGGCATTAGAACTTATCCTAGACTTCCCTGTCCGCAATAACCTGGAATGTTCTTCACTGTCGAAATCCCAGCACGCGTATTTTAAAGGACATGCGCACATTAAATGAAAACTACAAGGAATATACTCTTTCTATCTTTCTTGACATAGTAGAAGCATTTAACAAAATCCTTACTGATTCTATTCAGGAGTCCTTGACCGAGCTATGTGTAGAGGGTCTCCTTAGTGAATGGATAGTATCAATGTTAAGACCTCGAATTAGTCAGGCAATAGTATTATACGTAAGATGGTAAACAGAGGAACCCGACAAGGTAATGTTACCTCCCCCTGCTATGGTTAACAATGATTAACGAAATCTTGGTGCTCCTTGATAGGGAGGGTCTTAAGGTGGTTGCGTTCGCAGATGATGTAATTATACTAGTGTCAGGGAAGTTCCACTCCACCATAAGTCAATTCATTGAGAGGACTCTGGATGAGGTACACTCGTGGGCCTCGAGTTATGACCTCGGGGTAAATGCAAAAAAGACCGAAATGATGTTGATTACCACTAAAACCAAGGAACCGGAATTCCGAACTTAACGCCTCCGCGGCTAAATACCAAACCTGCAACGAAACCTTCAGTAAGATGTGAGGACTTGGCCCGCAGATGGTTTTGCATTTTTTTACAGTTCTCCTATGTATCTATGTATATACCTGGGTTGAATAGTCGAACTGACAAATGTATTTTTATTTTTATTTTTAAGCGCCCTACGTACGATCAATTTTACTTGGCAAACATGTTAAGGCTACTCATAACCCCTTGAGTGCGCCCAAATTAAAAAAATTGCATTGACAATATTTGCATACAAATCACATTTAGCCATTTAGCTGCTGTGGGCGCCGTAGCGTAAGTGGTTAGTGTGTCGGACCACTGCGCGTGAGGTTCAAGTTCGAATCCCAGAAAACACCAAAAAGTTTTTTTCACGATCCCATCTCTCGCGAAGGTCTGACAAACATCCGCGAGTATTGAGCCGTTCGAACACAGCACTAAACTGTAGGTCCCTTCCATTTGTGTCAAAAATATAGCGCACATAACCATGAGTGGTTGCGAGAAGCTATGGCCTGGCAGTTAAAGAGCTGTTGCGTCAAATATTTTTTTTTTTAGCTGCTGTTAAGAATTGTCAGGAACATTCAAGGAAACCAAATCGATTTTGGTCAATGAGAACTTTTTGTTTGACATGAACATTGATGAGCATACAAATGTTTAATTGAAACTAGTATCGCCTGTCGGTCAAAATTCGACCGAGGGGAAGTAAACAAACAGCGAGTGAAACAACGCTATGTATTTGTTTACATAACTTTTTTTGTAATATTCTCCCGTGCAGGGAAGGCGAACGGCCGTGAACATGATCAAAATGCTTTCATTGAATTGATTAAGGTATTTTGTATGGGCAAATCATATGTGTATGTTCATTTTATTTTACCTGACTTAACGGTAACACATGCACATGATCTTTTGTTATGCACATCAATAGCACAGTACCTTCCGAATAATATAAGTTTCATTCCCCTGCTTTTATGATAATTACTTAAAAGCCCTGAGATAAATTTCGTGTTCACGTATTAATATATAAGATGTGACTAATTCAAACAATATTGCCAATTAACATTGATCGTGTGTGGAGTGGTTAAGGGTGGTTCTGAGCAATCAGCATCCTTTCGTTTGGGTTTGTTTATCGTCCGCCTTTTTTACTTGAATATGTATCGAAATACTTAGTTCGCGGAACTATTTATGTACTTCTTTTCCCATTTTTATGGTGTATGGATGGTATAATGGATTTCAATGCGATCTCGACTCTATCTCTCAACTCAGCATATGAATGTAGTAACCATACTATATGGTACACTGATCTTCCTAATTTACCAGGAGAGAAAAATCCTAATAATGCCCAGTTCTTTAATCGAACATTAATCGCGATTTTACAGGGTTTTCAAGTTTCAACCAAACTATCGGCAGATATTCTAACATAGGTTTCAGAAGTATGGTATGCACATTTACATGCAGATTTTATTGGTTTGTTATTGATTTTATGACTATGTTTTCCTCTTAGTACCGAAACAAGAAAACAAGTGATTTTGTGTAAGTCAGGCTACTCATTTGGTTTAATCATATGTATCTTTATTGTTTTATGACAATCCCTCACGAGAGCACGTCATAGGATTTCAGCTAGCTACCTGCTACGTAAACTAATTAAGATTTCTGCCAGCATAAATACCCGTTCGATGAGGATACAACACAACAGTTTCTTTTATACCACCAACAGAGTTGCATCAATATCAGAAAATGCCGAATCCCCCTGCATTACCAGAAATGAACGTTATTAACGAACCACAGGAACTCGGTCAATATATCAGCGAAACTACAAAAATTCAAGTTGACAAGGGCTCACTTTCAACTCGGAAGGCACAACAACACCGAATCAATCACCTTCAAGAAAACACCAAGTATAATATTTTAATGAAGAAAGAAATCATAAAACTTTTTCAAATTCAAAACGAACATGAAGCAAAAGGCATTCAAATCAATATTGTACACCGAAAACCGTTAAAGGATCAGAAATCTGAACCAGAACCCGCAGCCAAAATGCATGAGCAGCCAGAGAAGCGAAACGAAGCCAAAGAAGAGTTTACCAAAGTGTATAAGAGTATACTTAATCGGGTCAGAGGAAAGTGGAATCATATTTTTTGTAAGGTCCCAATCGAACCACGAAAATTGAAAACATTTGAAGAAACGGAGTATGCAATCGAACTTACGGACCTGCGACCCGCTTATAACCTATTAAGAAAACAGAAGTCACTCACACAGACGACGCAGCTTTAAAAAGTCTATTAATTATATCCTTGTTAGTCATAAATAAATAAAAGAAAATTGTTTAAATATAAATCGTTTTGTTTTCATTTAGACATGCTGACTATTATTGTTAACCATATTTCAAAAATAAGAATTAAAGGTCGCCAATAGAACTATATACTACATAGGCACATCAAATTCATATGGCTTTGTAATAAGTCGTCTTTTTAAGGACTAAGCGGTACATTGGGTACTTATAGCTTATAACTTGTGATTGACTAACTTGTGATGGACTATGAAGGAATTGTTGTAATAGTTCTTGTTCACCTTATATTCGTGAAGACTCGAACTGACCCTGAGCGGTAGTGCGTTGGCTCTTTAATCCCGATTGAATCCGACCCGAGGATGGGATTGTCGGTTTTTTCTCTTTCACTTAATTTTTGCAAAAGGTGGTCAAAGGTAGCGCATGCGATTACATGAAAATACAAAGTTCTCACTTAGCCTAGGCCTACCAATTCCTCCTCTCCACCTCTACGCTGGTGACCACTAAGTACCTTTATTGGAGATAGGGTAACCAGTAACTTGGAAGATCTTGCTTTCTTGCTTAGACCTGTTTAGACGTATGGTATAAAACTTTGGGGTTATGGTAAACGAAGCAAGTGAGAAATCCTGCAATCTTTTCAAAACAAAGTGCTTAGAATCATAGTAAACATATCATGGTATATCAGAAACAAACAGATACTTAAGGCTGAACTTTTATCAACAGCCTGATTGGACCCTATCGGTGTGGTTTCAGGCCAGGAAAGTCCACCATCGATCAAATTTTCACACTTTGGCAGATCCTGGAGAAAACCCAAGAAGTCCAAATCGATACTCACCATCTCTTTATCGATTTCAAGGCCGCCTATGACAGCATCTATAGAGAAGAGAGTTTTGACATCCCTGCCAAACTTGTTGCTGTCATGTGACTTCATTAATATTGTACTTGAACGGATTGTGTGGAACTCACAAGCCAACACCGGAGGCACAATCTATCACAAGTCTGAAGAAATGCTTGCATACGCCGGCGATATTAACATTATTGGAAGAACAGCGCGCTGTCACGGGTGCGTTTGCAAGCATTGAGGCGGAAGCGGCCAAAATGGGTTTAGCGATAAACGAGGGCAAAACCAAGTATATGCTGTCAACAAGAAGGGACAACCAATACCGACGAATTGGACAGAACGTCCAGTGGGCAGCTATAACTTCGAGGTAGTAAGGGACTTTGTCTACCTTGGCTCTGCTATAAGCTCGAAAAATAAGGTCAGGGCAGAAATCAAACGAAAAATAACTCTTGCCAATCGCTGTTCTTCTTTTTGGAAACAACTAAGGAAACTCTGTGTAAGACCCTGACCATCACAGTCCTGCTTAACGGCGCTGAAACATGGATTTTATTAAAAGGGATGAATATATCCTTGGTCGCTTCGAGAGAAAAATTCTTCGTACGATATTCGGTCCCGTTTGCGCTGAAGAGTTTTGGAGGAAAAATTGAATCACGAACTATACAAGCTGTACAGTGACATCGACCTAGTCAAAAAAACTGCGTATTGGAGGTCTGAGATGACTAGGACATGTGGAGTGAATGGATACGAACGCTCCGGCCCGCAGAGTCTTCGAATCTAACATCGAGGGACGACGCAGTAGAGGAGCACCTCGCTGTAGGTGGGGCGCATAAGTTCGAGGGGCCCTCGACCAACTTGGAGTGCGCAACAGGTGTCATTTAGAGCGGATGGAGCCCAACGTTCCCCCCAAGAAAGTCTTAGAATCGACCCCGGATGAACGGCGCAGTAGAGAACGACCTTGTGGTAGGTGGCGCAAACAAGTGGAGAGGGACTTCAACCAACTTGGCGTGCGCAACTGGAGGCAGCTGCCTCGTAACCGGTTTTCTGGTTGAGGCCCAGGTCCACTCCAGACTGTAGCGCCACCTAAGCAAGTAAGTTAATAAGTAAGTACTTGCTTGAACGATGCATATTAATTGAAGGGAATTTTTTCAGTTGTTGTTTTATATGTCGACTTTATTTGATTTTTAAATAAGAACACGCATTGTATTTGTTGTACTTATCCTATTTTCGAAAATTAAATAAACAAATTTATTTGCGCTCAATGAAATATAACAACACATACTTAATTAACTAATACAATAAATAAATAAATTAATACATACATAATACATATTTATAAAATATTTGATCATCGCTATCGCTTTCCGCTTTATAAAAGCCGCAAGAAGTTTTACCAAACTAGAAAAAGAAAATCATACAGAGTAAAGTGGAGAAAATCATTAACCATTCTTAGAAGAATTACGAAAGATTTCATCCCCTTTATTATTTTGGGAAATGTCTCTCTGCGCACGTTGGGGTATTTCAAGTGATTTGGTTCAAGCTATGCTTTAGTATTATAATACTTTAGTACTACCAAATTGTTGATATATATATTTAAGGTTGGACCATTTACCCACTATTGGCTGGCACAAAACTGTTCTCTAAAACTATTCTCAATAGTTGTTGCTCCAGGCGCCTGCCTAACAGTTTTTTTTTTTTTTTTTTGCTGGGCGCAGCAAGGCTTGCCGAGTACCCGCTTCGCGCTTTCGCACAATATCCTCTCATTGGCAGTGTTCCATACGCTCATTACGTACGGAGCCAAAAGTGAACGAAAACTTGAAAAAAAAAACTGAGCAAAAAGTAATTATGGGTGCAATATACAAATTCAGAGTATTCGCATCATTACGTACGGTAGCGTTCAGAGAGTTAATTCTATTATAGTTCTGCCTTTGGGGGTAACTACCGTCGCGTCGATAGCAAAATAACGAACTTTGCTTGAAAACTCCGTATTCGTCAACATGGCTATTGCAAAAACCTTATACTCCAAATTCTGGACGAGACAAACCTTATGCGCTGACAGATAAACGAAATCGTTTATTTGCGTTTGCATTTAATAGCAGGGTTTTAGCAGGTACTTTTGCTGGAAAGCTACCTGCCCATCGCAGATATTTTTCAAACTAAAACTACTTGATAAGGAAACTTAGTCGTAGTAAGCCAGTGGAAGCAAAGCTTCATGACATCCAATTACTATTAACAGAACCCAAAAAGGTATTAATTGGGTCCTCTACACGGGGACCCTCAGGTGCGACTTTAATTATTCCTGTTCAAATATTGACCCTCGTAAAACTCTTGGCGAAGTAACCGCAAGCTCAAGCTCCCAAATCGTGTCCGCCTACGAAATCAGCTGTCAAGCCTTCATCTAATCGTTATGTTCCCTGGTGGACCAATGAGCTTGAATTATTCACAAAAAAACGGTGGCCAGAAATTTTGTCATGAATAAAGAGGCGATTAGACTTACCAGCAACTATAGTAGCCTCACCTAAAGTTGCTGGTGGGCGTTTCTCTGCTTGAAAGTGTAGCCCGGTGAACACTTTTGCACTTTCGCGCTGTATCGCCGATGGTACCAACAGAAACCGATTGATGTGGTGGGTTTTTGGTTGTCTGTTGGTTGTCTGTTGTTTAGTGGCGGTTTTCTGCTGTCCAGTGGCTACAATTGGTCGCTCTTACAGGAGAGTTCCGTCGTACTTTCTCTTCCAGTTTGTTAAGTCTTCAGAATACTGTTGAAAGCATCCTTTGTTGGTGAGCGGTTTCTTGAGGGTGCCGGTGGGAGTGCGGCGATCGGTCCAGGCGTTGAAGAGTGACTGATGATTTTATCTGCTACCTCCGCTAGCGTATCTAGGTCCCCTTTGACCGCTGAAAGTATTGCCCGCACGTGTGCAGGTAAACATGAAAGCCAGATCACTTGAAGAATCGTATCTGCAGTGCCCGAGGATCTTGACAGGTCCCGCATGCACCGAAGAAGGTGGGATGGCTGTGCGTCGCTTAGATCGAGGCCTACGATTAAGCGCTGCAGGCGGTGCTCTTCGCTCTTCTTTGTACACTTTGATGAGCCTGGACTTAACCTTTACGTATTTGTCAGTAGCTGGCGGAGACAGAAGGATGTCGGACACTTGCTCCATGTCCCTTCTTTCGAGGTTGGCAATAACGTACCGGAACTTTGTGTCGTCAGACGGTCTGGAGGGTGCGAGGATATCCTCTAGCTGGGCGAACCAGAGAGATGGTCGGTCGCGCCAAAACTGAGGTAGTCGTGCGGCTACCGAAAGTCCTGAGATGGTCGCCATGTACGAGTCTGTCTGCGCGGAGGCTGAATTGGCGTTGGATATGCTGGCGGAGTCGTTTTCTTCACCTTGTTGACGATTTTCTTCGCCTTCTTGTGAGTTTTACTCGCCTTGATGAGGATTTTCCCCGCCTATCTTCATTCTGTTACTTTACTAGCAGTATCTTGCGGCCGATGATATAGTTGTCCAAGTGGCGGATAACCACGAGACCTGACGATGATAAAAGCGATGCGTTGTGCTGCATCCTGGTTAAGTGCATTCGTGCAAGCTGCAAAAGAAGATAGCCGGTCAGGATTGCTATGGATGCCGCTGACTTTGATGAATTTACCGTGGCGCTGGCAGAGAATTGAGGTTAGCAGCAGGCGCGAGAGAATACCAAAAAAAAACGTATTCAAACGCAGGGTCACCAATGTGAAGTGAGTAAAAGTTTATGCACTACGCTTCAAATTATACATATACTTTATTAATACTCTAAAATTCGATGTAGCGGACGAGTCCGATAAGGAACTCTCCCCTATAACAGCGCTGCACTTAACGAACGCACCACGCTCCACCATCGTGGAACGCGACCGTGCTGTCATCCGTCAGGCGACATCTTGGATTCAACTTCTCGTTTTCCTAACCTGTCCCTCTTCTATCATCGGCGTTCAACACGAGGAGACCAGTAGCAGCAAGTTTTCCATTGTAGATTAAGTAATTTTAAAGTATTAATAAAGTATATGTATAATTTGAAGCGTGGTGCGTAAACTTTTACTCACTTCACAGTCTAAAGCACACAGTTAGAAAGCTCTTTAATAAATCAAAACACTCCAACTCATGGGCTGGCAAAAATCCTCATCCTAACCCTCCACGTGGGTGCCAGCCGGAAATAACCACCACAGCAGTCTTGTACGATGTCAAGATGGGGTTAGCCAAGACCAAGAGGCATTAAAGAGAATTCTTAGCTCCTCAATAGCTTAATTTTCTATTTATGCTTTCTGGTCATCGGATCGAGGTACCTGATTTCAGTGGTGGAGTGAGCGCTTAATGCACGAAACCGTGCCCAAGAATGCACGGCGCTGTCGGGACTGACCGTAATTCCGTATTACTCGTGGGTCCAAAATCCGAAAATTTAAAATGGACAAAAACAAAACAAAACAAAATGAAAATAAAAATACAACAAAAAAAAACAAAAAAAAATGAATTTCAGGGCACTTCATCGGAAGACGAACTGCTCGCTTCCAGCCAGGAAAAGACGGCGGAGAGCGAGACGCTCCCCAAACCTTTAACAACCACTACAACCACAGCGTTGGACACTCGACTTAGTGCCCATAAGCGCGAAGCACCCTACTCTCACAAGTCGGCCAGCAACCGTAGGAAAAGCGCGTACCAGCGTGCCATCTTCATTCTGGGTAAGATTACTAAGAAGGAGGTGGACGGCACGGCTTCCGAACGGGACCTGGCCGATAAAGTTAAATTCCAGAAGGTTATTGATGAGTACATCAACTACCGCAATACCCCACAACCTTCCAAAAGTGATGCAGCAAAGCGCAACCGATCCCAAGAGGAAATCAAGTCCGATTCCCAAAGGATCAAAGTCCCTAAGCTGTCAACACCCAACCCCAATGAACCTTCTACCTCCTCGGCTTTCCAAGCGACACGAACTGTCAGTGAGGTTGTCAGAGACGACCTCCAAGTCGCCCTGGTAGACGAGCTCTCTACCGACGGCAAGGCAGTGACTGAAGTCTGGGGAGCCATCGAGGTCAAACTATCCCAGATGGTCATGGATCATCTTATTAATAACCAAGGAGGACCGCTGCCCTGCTTCGACTCAGCTGAGATCATACGAGGGTACAGGGTCATTAAATGCGAGGACGCCTTCTCTAAGGAATTCCTAAGCGGCTGCGTTCACAAGATCCGTGACGCATGGGACGGCTTGAGGCTCAAGCTGATCCTGGCCAGAGAGATTCCGAGGAGACCGAGAATCCGCATTTGGCTCCCTAACATGCCCATTAATGACAACCTATTACTAAATTGCCTGAAGCTGCATAACCCTACGATTCCCATGGATGACTGGAAAGTTATCAAGGTTGAGGAACCCCACAACAATACCCTCTCCTTCCTTCTTCTTATTAATGAAGACAGTGCCGTCTCCATTGAGAAGAATGGATGCAAACTCCACTTCGGCATCAGGCATGCCAAAGTAAAAATTTTCCGATCCTCTGGTCTCACTGACGACTTAGACGAAGTCGACGATGCCAACAAGTTGTTGGAGGACATGAGGATTGAAACTACATCCCAAACCACAAATAACATTGATAATACCAATGCTGAAAGTCATCCAGATTAATCTGCACCACTCGATTAGTGCTACAGATAATCGGGTGGTTTTTCTAAAGGAGGAAAACATTGACATCAGCATTGTCCAAGAACCCTGGGTAAACGGCCCTGACATTAAGGGCCTCAATGACAACCAATACAACCTTTTTTACAACCGGAATAACATAAATCATGGTAAGCCAAGAACCTGCATTCTAGCTAAAAAGCATATTAAACCCTTTATATGTCCAAATTTTAGCTCGTCCGACTTAACTACGGTCAAAATAGAGAACGCAGGTAGTGCAGACCTATACATCTCCTCTGCCTACATGGCACACGACCGCCCATCACCGCCAGAAGATTTTCAAGACATGGTTACGGCTATATCCACAACAAAGACCAACCTGCTTATGGGCTGCGACGCAAATGCCAGGCACGTGCTATGGGGCAGTTCCGAAAGCAACGAGCGAGGTGAGTCCTTGTTCGAATATATCCTTGCAAATAACCTCTCAGTATGTAACAAAGGCAACTCTCCAACCTTTATTTTTCCGAGTACGGAAAATTTCAACGGCTGGGAAGATGTCATTGACGTTACACTCTCTAATAACAGTAGTAGTATGAAAGTCGAGAACTGGAGAGTATCCAATCTGAAGTCTTTTTCAGGCCATAATTGGATCCTCTTCAATGTAGATCTCGAGATCGAGACTCCCAAACCCTACAGAAACCCTAAAAGAACCGACTGGACAAAGTTTAGTCAAGTCGTTAGATCCAAGCTACGTAGAACTCCAAACGCTTTAATAACCTCCACTGCAGAACTAGACACAAAAGTAAAGACTTTCGAAAAAGCCTTTAATAATGCTTTTAAAGTTGCGTGTCCGGTCAAATACAGCAAAAAAACCTTCCCTCCGTGGTGGAACGAAGAACTCTCTAACCTCAGGAAACTGACTAGAGAGACCTTCAATATCTGCTACAAATGCAAATACTGGCAGCCTTACACGGACAGCCTTAAAATATACAAAAAAGCTATCAGAATGGCCAAGAAACGGTCCTGGATAGAGTATTGCCAATCAATTGATACCCTCAAAGACTCCGCTAGACTGAGCAAGATTCTATCAAAGGATCATTCCAACCCATCCCTCCTGAAAAGGGCGGATGGTAAGTGGACGGAGTCAACTGCAGAATCCTTAAATATCTTAATACACACCCACTTTCCCGGATGTAAAGACAGCTACACTGAGCCTAACAGTTCCCAATGCCTACAATCCTGGGAACACATAATATCCACTATTACCGAAGAAAAAATCTCCTGGGCCATTCGCAGCTTCGCCCCTTATAAATCGCCCGGCCCAGATGGCATTCTGCCCATTATGCTACAAAAAATGCAAGAGGTAGCAATCCCATGGCTCGTGCCGATTTTCAGGAGCTGCATCCTAAATAACCATGTACCCCACTCATGGAGACGGGTGAGAGTGGTTTTCATTCCGAAGGTGGGGAGGCGCGGACATAAGAACGCGAAAGATTTCAGACCAATCAGTCTGACCTCCTTCGTTTTGAAGACCCTCGAACGCCTTCTAGACAACCATCTGCGAGATACAATCGAGTCATCTCTCTCCAAATCCCAACACGCATACCTCAAAGGAAGATCTACAGAAACAGCTCTTCATGAAGTAGTGCGAACAATAGAAAAATCCCTACAGTATAAGGAATACACTTTAGCTACCTTTCTAGACATAGAAGGAGCTTTTAACAATGTACACACTGAAGTAATTCTAGAGTCCCTCACGGAGCTGGGCATAGAAACCTACCTAAGTCAATGGATAGTCTCTATGCTCAGCACTAGAACTATTCAGGCATCTCGAGGAAACAGCACCATAACCAAATTTGCCAGTAGAGGAACGCCCCAAGGTGGAGTCATCTCACCTCTACTATGGCTAATAGTCATGAATAAAATCCTTCTATGCTTAGACAGAGAAAGAATTAAAGTAGTTGGGTATGCGGACGACATGGTGATTTTAGTGTCGGGACTTTTCCCTCCCGTGATAAGTGAGATCATGGAGAGTGCTCTAAGTAAAGTTACCGCATGGGCCAGAAAGTGCGGACTTGGAGTCAACCCAAATAAAACTGAACTGATGCTTTTCACCACAAAAACCAAAATGCCCGACTTCAATCTTCCTCGATTAAACGGTCAGATACTCTCCTTATCTTCCAGCGCTAAGTACTTAGGAGTTATTCTAGACCCTAAACTTAACTGGAAACCAAACATAGACGAACGAGTAAAGAAAGCATGTATAGCCTTCTATGCTTGCAACAGAACCTTCGGAAAAAGATGGGGCCTGCAACCAAAATTGACCCTGTGGATGTACACAGCCGTAGTACGCCCAATCCTTACCTACGGGTCGATAGTATGGTGGCCGGCCCTTAAAAAAGCCTATAACATAACCAAACTAAATAAGGTGCAAAGAGCAGCATGCATAGGCACCACAGGCGCCCTACGGTCAACTCCGTCAGACGCTCTAACAGTCCTGCTACACCCTTTTACCCCTAGATCTACATATCACAAACATCCCAGCGCACAGCGCAATCAGACTCAGAGAGTCCAAGTGTTGGACTGCGAAACCCTATGGACACAGCAATATCCTAGATTCTCTACCAGGAGAACTCATATCGACTCCAACAGACTACATCATCCCCACATTGAACTTCACAAAGCGTTTCGATGTACAATTTCCTACAAGAAAAGATTGGCAAGATGGACAGGCGACCAGTGGCTTCGATCTAACAGTCTACACCGACGGGTCAAAAATGGACTGTGGGGTTGGTGCGGGTGTTTTCTCGGAGTCCCTGAACATCGCAAGGTCGTACCGACTCCCGGACGCTGCCAGCGTCTTTCAAGCGGAAGTACTCGCCATTCGCGAAGCCTGTCGCCAAATCAAGTCACACACAAATACACTACCAAGGCAAAGAATCGCTATTTTAATCGATAGCCAAGCTGCTATCAAAGCTATTGCCTCGGAAACTATTTCCTCAAAACTAGTACTAGAATGCCGACAGGAGCTGGCCTCGCTAGATGGCCAATGCATGGTGACCCTAGTCTGGGTTCCAGGCCACAGCAACGTTGATGGCAACGAACATGCTGACGAACTGGCCAGGCGAGGCTCAGCCCTTCAATGCTCACTTGCTGAACTTGTTCACACCCCGCTCGAAGCAATTAAGGCAAACATCTCCTCAATCTTTCTTAGAAAAGCTAACCTTAAATGGTCCAGGTTAACGAACTGCGTCATATCCAGAAAGATGTGGCCTAACTACAACAAGACCAAAACAACCGCCCTTTTGAACAGAACGCGCAAAGACATTGCCCGTACAATCGCGATAATCACGGGACACTGGCCGGTAGGAGAGCATGCAGCCAAACTAGGTATCCCATATAATACACACTGCCGTAGTTGCAACATAGCCACCGAAAAAGAAACAATCATCCACTACATGTGCAATTGCCCAGCACTAGCTAGGGCTAGACATCGAGCATTAGGCAAACCCTTCTACAATTCCCTTGAGGAAATCTCGGGTAAGAACATAAATGAGCTTACACTCTTTTTAAACTCCACAGGCTGGCTCTAGATTTTCCTCACCAACACACATCAAGATCCAAGGTCGCATGAGTCGTGGTATCAAAACGGCACAACTGTGCTAATTGGGTCTCTGTTTATACAGAACCGCCACTTCTACCTACCTACCCATGGAGTGAATACAAAAAAGCTCTCATCACCTACAACTCAGCAATTAGGAAATCAAAAAGACACACCTGGAGATATTTTGTGAAAACATCAATGATCCTCCGTCAGCCATTAAGATGCAAAAGGCCCTATCTAATAACCATAGTAGTGACATTCGTCTGCTACAAAAACCTGATGGCAGCTATGCTGATAACAGCACAGAAACGCTAAATCTACTCCTACAGACTCGCTTTCTAGACTCTCAGGCCACTGACGCATCCACATTACCTGTCTATGAACCACTTTTTCACCATCCAAATAGACACACCAGGAGTCTCTTTAGAAAACTCTTCTCTCCCAACTCTCAGGATGATGGGCTATCTCAATCCCAAAACCCTACGAGGCACACGGTGGGGCTGGCATTTTCATCGCGGGATTGAAATCATCATAGACTCCCTGGTCTCGATGTTCGGGACCAGTTGCGAACTAAAATACATTCGCTTTGTGTGGAGAAATGTCAATGTAGTTTTCATTCCCAAAACCGGCTGCAGATCTTCCTAGACCGAAAATCTTTTAGATCGATTAGTCTAACCTCAGTGTTCTTAAAGTTTATGGAGAAAATTATTGAACTCCAAATTAGAGATACTGCTTTAATAGAAAGCCCTCTCAATAAAAACCAATTTGCTTACCAAACAGGCACATCAACAATAACAGCCCTACACCACTTAGTTGAAAAGATTGAAATATCGCTGTTGAACAAAGACATCACACTTTGTGGTTTCTTGGACATTTCTGGAGCCTTTGACAACACCTCGCTTCATTCTATAAAATCGGCAGCCAATGCCAACGGCATCGACCAACACACTACCAAATGGATATGCTTTATGCTAAGTAGCAGAACTATTTCTGCCAGGGTTGGTCAATTCTCTTTTTCCATTAAAAGCACTAAAGGTTGTCTTCAAGGAGGCGTTCTATCTTCTCTTCTTTGGTTAATAGTAATTGACCAACTCTTAAGCGATCTAAATAGTGCTGGATATCTAACCCAAGGTTATGCAGACGACCTCAAAGGGGTTATGAATACCTTTAACATGTTTACGACACTGTGCGGGAGTTGGAAAGGATAGATAGAGAGAGAGAGAGAGAGAGAGAGAGTGAGAGAAAGAGAGAGAGAAAGAGAGAGAGAGAGAGAAAGAAAGATTTGGTGTAGTAGTTTGAAGCTGTTCTTTATGCTTCAGAGAAACTCCAGGGGTGGCGTCCAGATAACTGTGGAAGTTTTTGTTATTTATTATCTTTGCTTCTGATTCACAGAATTTGTTTCCCGATAATCGATGTCATAGGCAAATCATGATCAACAAAGCGAACAATTTTTCAGCCATATAACCAAGCTACTGCCAGTGTTATGCCTTCGCAGTAGTGTTCACACAAGCTTTCGCAATTGATCGGACTGAGAAATAAATAAATGCTTGCTGACATCAGGATTTGAACCATGAACCATTAGTGTGGCAATTGACGACGTTTCTACTACACCTTTGGCACCCCCAAATAATAATAAGAAGCAAGCAAGAAACTATTATTTCTGAAAGAATGCAAAATGCCATATCGAAAATAAACGTTTGGTGTCAGACAGAAGGATTGAAAGTTATCTAATCCATATAAAACGGTCATCATTCCTTTCACCGGGAGAAGAAATTCAAATCTCCAGACATCAACACTAAATGTAGTCCAACATAATCTTTCCAGTGAAGCCAAATATCTAGGGGCAACTCTAGAGCAGAAACTCACCTGAAGGCCACATCTAGATAAAATTACATCTAAAATTACATCTAGACTCTTTGGCAAAAAATGCTGTCTCAAACCCAAAATGATTCGCTGGACTTAACTTACCAACGTCATTCCCATTATTACCTACATATGTCTCGAAAAAAATTGAACAGGTCGATGATCGAACTACCATTCAAAAGGTACAAAGACTCGCCTATGTGCGCTCATTCACATGGAAAGATTTGTGTCCAGCTTTTTGCGACTGAGTAGTCGTGCGACGGAAGACGCCATGTGCGCATCTAGCCTAGTCAAACTTCTTTATCGAAACGTGCAAGTCACTAAATACGCTCCATTTGTTTATCTGCCGATCTACGTATGCCGAATGACTATCCACATTATAAAACAGCAATTCATTACGATGCAAAACTCTTTTTGGACTATCGTATTGGCTTTAAACTTAAATTATGAGACCTCCCCTTAGCGATGACAAACAAATGTTCATGTCAAACGAACATGTTTACCTTCTTCTGCTATCGCTGATAACAGTGGTTAATAAAAGTCCTAGCAATTCGAATTTCCAATTTAGTATTAACCCAACAGAGCAACACAATAGAACAAGACTTTTATAAGAAAAGGAAGTTAGAAACAAAATAAAATGGAAATCACTTCGGTGACATTGTACGCGATAATAGTGATAGCATCGCTACTGCTTTATCTGTACAAAAGGCAATATTCGTACTGGAGTTACCGTGGAATACCACACGATGAGTCGGCATTTTTATATGGCAGTCTTAAGGGTTTTAAGAAAACCAATAATTTAGCAGCTATCTTCAGGAATACCTACCAAAAATTTAAAGGCACTGGACCCTTTGTTGGGTTCTATTTCTTTTTCAAACCAGCAGCGTTTATTTTGGATTTAGATTTGGTGAAGAATATTTTGATCAAAGACTTCAGTTACTTTGATGATCGTGGAAGATTTTACAACGAGAAAGATGACCCACTCACTGCTCACCTTTTCGCTTTAGATGGGCCTAAGTGGAAGACTCTAAGAAATAAAATATCGCCGACCTTTACATCGGGGAAAATGAGGTTTATGTTTCCCACTGTGGTGTCCACTGGCGAGGAGTTTGCAACAGTTTTCGGTGAAACTATTGACAAGAATCCAGTAATAGAGATAAAAGATCTGTTGGAGAGATTCACAGTAGATGTTATTGGAACATGTGCATTTGGGATTGATTGCAATAGTTTGAGGGATCCTAAAGCTGAGTTCAGGCGCTTTGGAAAGAGAGCCCTTACCGAACGGAGGCATGACAAATTTATTGATGGAGTGATGCAGAGTTTTCCGGCAATATCAGCGAAACTACGCTTGCGAATGTTAACCGATGAGATACATAATTTTTATACGAACATCGTGAACGATACAGTGAAATACCGAGAAAAAAACAATGTCAAGCGGAATGACTTCATGAATCTTCTAATTGATTTGAAAAATAATACATCGGTCAAGTCCGATAAAAGTAAGGAGATGGCAGCCCTGACGATGGATGAAATTGCTGCACAGGCTTTCGTATTTTTTTTGGCGGGTTTTGAGACATCTTCAACCACAATGGGTTTCTGTTTATATGAACTGGCTCAACATCAAGATATTCAGGACAAAGTCAGGAAGGAGGTTATTGAGGTGCTAGCAAGGAACAATGGGGAGTTCACTTATGAGTGTATGAAAGATATGCGATATTTGGATCAAGCAATTTCTGGTAAGTTCAAAATCTCCTTTGAAGACTCAATTTCATAGAATTGTTTTTATAGAAACCCTTCGAAAGTACTCAGTGCTTCCAAATTTGGTTCGACGTGCTAATCGAGACTATGCGACTTCGGATCCAAAGTATGTGATCGAAAAGGGCAACATCGTTATTATTCCTGTTGACGCGATTCATTACGATCCTGAGTACTATCCAAATCCAGAAGTTTTCGATCCAGATAGATTCACTCCGGAAGAGATTGCCAAACGTCACCCAGTTGCGTGGCTACCTTTTGGTGATGGACCCCGAAACTGCATCGGTTTGCGGTTTGGTAAAATGCAGGCACGCATTGGTTTATCATTTCTACTGAAGAACTTTAGGTTCACAACTACAGAGAAGACTCAGATTCCATTAAAGTTTGATGTATGTCACTTTTTATTATGCGCGGAGTCTGGTATAACCCTTAGAGCAGAAAGAGTTTGAGATACTCGTAAGTTCGACGAGGAGATGTATTTTTTTTAAATATTTTTGGGACATAATAAATGTGTATGTTGGGATCTAGAAGACAGTGGTATAATCAGTCATACGTTTATTGTTTTACGCTTCCTTTTGGAGTGGCAAGTGGTAAAATGATCAAAAGGAATATCGTATAGCTTCGCAGAAATTAAGGCCCAAACCAATGGAATGGGCCGGAAACTGCGCTATAGTGTTTTTCCGATATTCACGTTGTTAGCGAATCGTTGTAAGTGCTGGTATAATGTTATCTGATGATAAAGTGTTCGGAATTTGTATAAGCTGACACCCAATAGTTTTGTTGATGCCAGAGTCAAACATATGTACGCCTGAAACACGTGAAGTGTTAAGTCCATGACAGTCTATAAAGGTAATCACAGGAAAGGTGTTTGTAGTTTGTTTTTGTTTGTATAGCTAGTCAATTAGCAACCAACAACCAGGTTTGTTGTGTTGAACTATTCCCATCACTTCTGATTTCAGCGTTGACTATAAGACGAACCAGTAATCCATTTACTCTACTTAACCAAGTGAAAGTCACATATCCTTTTAGAATATCTAAACCAGTGTGCCCCTATGTCGATCCATGGTCTATGTTTCAACAAAAGATTTCTTCACAGTGTGAGTTGCTGGATGCAGGATTCAGTAACAAATGTAGCTGCGGTTCTGAATCTAGCGTATCACGCGATTATTTAGGTTTTATTTTTGAAATGCATCTTCAATGAGAATGGCAGCTTTTAGAAATTGGATGCCCCAAAATCGATTTTTCTTTCTGCCACATTGGTGTTATAGGACTGTAAAAGTTGAGCTAGAGTGGTACATCGCCTGTGATCACTCGATGATGGTAGGTAATCGTATAAGTAAGCAAAGTCTGGTGAGCCTAACAGAAAATATACGATGCCAAATTAGACGTTGAAGCGTTTTGATAAAATTGTCGACAATTAGTGTACAAAGATTTAGATGGTGAACATTTGGATCGGTGAGAAACAAATTTGAAATACCGGAGGATAAAATTATCTTTCTGGTAATAAATGCATGTTGGAAGCAAAGATCATAAGTGTTTCATGTTATCTTGTTTAAAAACGATCTGCTTTAACTAACATTCATCAAGAACAGTTTAACATAACAGTGACGTCTACCGGCTAGCGTATACCTCATTTAAGCTACTTTAATACACTTGGAGCTGAGGTCTACACTAATTTTTAATACTCAGTCAGGGTGTTGAAATGGAAATGGTGGTGGATGAGCCCATACTGGACCAACAGCAGCGCTCATACCCCGAAGTGGGTGCCGGTAACCCACTAACATAAGAGTAAAAGGCTCCTCATCCTGGGGATGGCATATATATGTAAAGATCTGGGTCTCCAGATTGGAGGTTGTTCCGTCGGGCTAACTTCTTGCGAAACAACCAACTGCCTCAGATACGGATAATTTTACTGTTGACGATTCTTGCAAATATGATAAGGACAACAATATTCATATCTTCATATGAACTGTTTGATCCATCTACAAACCACGTGCAGCCGAACAACTTGTAGAGGCCCTAGACTGCTATAAAGCAGACATAACCGCCATCCAGGAAGTGTAATGGGCTGGGGCTAGCAAAAGGAGGATGAGGAACTGAGATATCTACTACAGACAACAAAGGCAGCGTCTGTTTGGGTGCGGATGTGTTATTAGATGCAAACTTAGGCAAGGAGTCTTGAGTTTCCAGCCTTGTGAACGAGCGCCTCATGAGTATCCATACCAAGCATAAATTCGCCAACATTAGCCTATTATGACGCGACTTAAGATGATTTCTATCACTTGGTGTACAGAGCCCTAACCACGACTTTAAAATTGTCCTGGAAGATTTTAACGCAAATCTAGAGGACGTCCTTAGTACCGTGGTTGAAAAGCAGAGCCTGCACGACACCACATCCAACTTTGCGGCGCCTCCCATATCTTCATATTCACAACGGGACATGGCTCTCTTTTGATTGAAAATCCATCAACCAAATCTGTCACATTGCGATCAACGCAAGGTACTCTTCTAGTATTCTGGGTATCCGAATTATTCAATGAGCGAACGTGGACTCGGGTCACTACCTAGTTGTAGCCAAGCTACGGATGCAGATATTTAGAATGGAGGGGAAAAAACGAAATAACATACTGTGAGGAAGTTTGAGTCGGACAGCTATAATCGTCGGATCCTTTGCCGATCGAGTCTCTTTTAATCTCAATCTAAGTCCTATGCCGCCAGCAGCGAGCCCGGAAGACCAGTGGCGATGTTGCCAACAATGGTATTGGGATGTACTGGGTTTCTCCCGGCCACCAAAAGGAAACCCTTGGTTTGATGAAGAATACCGGCATGTATATGCAGCAAAATAAGAGACGTATAAAGTGTCACTTCATAGAGGGACTAGAGCTGCTCGCGAGCTCTACGAACGGAGGAGAAAATAGGAGTATTGACTTCTCAGAAGGAACAAAAAGGACGATGTGGGAAACGTGCCTCTAAACGAGACACCTAAAAGCATGCCATAGCCCCGGTATAATTGATAGGTTGATGGGAGCATGTTGATGTTGAAATTAAAGAGACTGTTAAGGGCCGAAGAACGTAGAGGCCGTCTAGCACTGACATGACAGCGAATATATGGATCCGTGAAAATTGATTGGGATAAAAGAGAAGCGATTTTAACGAGAATGATAAGTAACAGAGATCGTTAGAGTAACATGGGAGAACGGAGGTATCATCCGAGAAACTTCCGCAAGCAAGCACTGGAGAAAATGTATATTGGGTCATCCAATTCGTGGCCCGAATTTGGCATTCCTGTTTTAATCAGATACGTCAAACCGAACTGTCATCCGACACTGTATAACGTATGTGTAGTTTAAGGTTTGCCATTTAACAATAGGTTCGTTCGCGTACTTTTTGCCCTCAAATTCGTAAATTGTCGAATTCCAAAGAGTGGGGGTAAAATTCTCTCAGAGAGAGGTTAAATTACGAAAAAGTAAACGAACGCGTTAAAACACAAAAGTTGGCCGCTTTTTAAACTTCAAACCCTCAAGCCCGGAAGAAAGAAAGGGAAGGAACAATCCAACAAAAAATGACATAAACAGCGATTTGAAGGATTTGACAGTTTTTACAAGCTAGCCCACAAAAATTTCTTGCACTAAAATTCGCAGCATGGAGAAATTTCTTATTCTCTCGAGAGCGGTCTCTTCTGTCAAAAACTACGAAAATTCTACTAATAAAGTACTCGAACAGGTTTTCGTAAAAATTCGCTGTTTTGGGGGGGTACGCGAACGAACCTAATATGGATCGTTTAATGATCCATGAACGTGTTAAAATTGTAAAAACTTACTACAAAAACAGTGATTCTGTAGGAACGCACCTATTCAGCGCAGTACGAGCAGATTATGGTCGACATGATCGTCCATCTCAGCGTACGATAAGCAAAACTGTAAAAAAAAATTCGAAGAGAGTGGATCTGTTACAGATGTCTTAACAACTTTTTTTTCCTCGCCAGGGTGCCAAGTGTGCTTTTTTTGTTTAAAAGTAAATTTAAATGTTAATAAACAGTGTTCTGTTTTTTTGTTTTATGTTTTCGTCTTTTTTTATAATAATTTTGTAATATTCGAAAAAAACATGGCCTTCCAGAAAAAAAAAGTGACCTGTCGGTGAGTCACCTGGCAGCTCTACAGAAAATATGGCTGCTGTTAGTGAAAGTGTTGAAGAATATCCAAATCTATCGATTTCAACGTGAGCACAGCATTTGGGCTTGTCTAACGGCACATTATGGCGTATTTTGCATTTGGATTTTCATGTACAATGCACACCTTTATAAAGTTTAACTCACTCAAGTATTGAAGCCAGCTGACCACGGAAGCTGTAGAACATACGCGGGTTGGCTGCTTGAACATCAGCGTTTGGATGGCCAATTTTCACACAACATTTTCTTCAGCGATGAGGCTCATTTTTCACTCGGTGGATACGTTAACAAATAAGATTGTCGCATATGGGGAACTGAAAACCCGCATGTAACTGTCCAAAGACCATTGCATCCATAAAAAGTCACTGTCACAAGTATGGTGTTCAATTTGGTCCATACTTCCTCGAAAATGAGGAAGGTTTAACCGTCACCGTCAATTCGCATCGCTATAGCCAAATGTTAACCTAATTTGTTTGGCATTAAATCGAAGGTGTGTATGTGGCAGCCATGTGATTCCAACAAGATGGTGCCACATCTCACTCAACACGAGATGGCTTTATTGCAAAAAAAAAAATCCTGGACGAGTTATTTCGCATTTTGGTGGTGTGAACTGGCCACCAAGATCGTGCGATTTGTCGCTTTGGGACTTCTTTTTGTGAGGCACACAATCCGCGAACTCTTGACGCTTTGAAAACGAATATTCGTCAAGTTATGGCCGACTTGTTGCCCGATATGTGTCGAAAAGTCATCGAAAATTACCTTGTCAGAATCAACTCTTGCAAGAACTCCCGTGGAAGACATTTGAATGATGTTGCATTCCATTCATAATGGCAAGATCCAAACAATATACTGTTTTATTTAAATTTACTTTCGGAACCACAAAATGGATGACCCTATATAAGCCAGGTCAGCTACCTCGCGGGTGACTATGTTGTGCTGAGTTCTGCTTGAGTGGGGAGGAATAAGAAAGAAAAAATGTAAAACCAAAATTAAAAAATGCATAGGTGCATGCAACAGTGTGGACGAATAAACGAAAAAAAGCAGAAGGGTCACTACTGCAACCTCTATTCCTTCAAATATTTAATCGGGATAAAAGAAAAACAAAACAAAAAAAAACAAAAAAGGGAAATGGGTGAAGTGCGAACAGAAAGGGGGATTTAATATTCATCGAATAATAACAGGAAATATAAAACTAAATAAACAGAAAAAAAAAAAACCCGATTTCGCCTCCGTCTAGGGGCTCAGCTCGGAATGACAATAAAGCGGGCCTCAAATCTGCACTCCCCTATTGCCCCGTCAATAACTGCCCCGCCGCTGCAGTACCTCATCAGCGAACCGACAGTAAATCCGCGACTGAAATCACGACACCAGACGGATCGCAAGTATTCTGCCATCATCAGCTGGCGTCAAGGTCAAGTTATTTACCAGCCAATGCAACAAGCATCTGCGACGCGAAAGCCTGACTAGTCAAACGGGGCACCCACCAATCCGCTCCCGGAACTACTGCAACCCTTATTGTAGACCATTTTTACCACCGTACTTATATAAGAATGTATACCTATTAGTAAAGCTAAGTTTCGATTTTAGTAGTGTTGTGTAAAGTTAAACAAAATATATATAAATAACTATTTCATCCTAGCGGGAGATTTAAATGCGAGACACGCGGACTGATTGAACTCAGTAGCGAACGGAAGAGGGGCTTCCTAAATCGCTTTATTGAGGAAAATCAGATCAAATATAAGCTAAAGCTATACAACCCAGTTACATCGAGTTATCCTTCTGGAAATTCCTATCTCGAAATTTGCATTGCGGACGCCCGATTGCAAATTCAAGTGATCCACGATAATAAACTCTCTATATTGCCGTATGATAGCGATCATAATGCAATAGTTATGCCGATGACATTTGATAGCGACTCTACGTTTAGCTCCGCAACGCAGCACGAAGTTCCTAAATTAAATTTTAGGCAGACTGTTTGGTGCAAATTCCAACGTTGTACCATCAGAAAATATAGGAACTGCCCTTCCTCTTCTAAATTTGCTAGTAGTAGGAATCTTTCTAATGAGGAGTGAGATTCCTATATCGGAAATTTAAATATGGTGGTATTACAAGCTATGGGGTAATCAGTTCTGAAAATTAAGTTCAAAGACGGAATTGAATGTTATTTAAACCATGACATTAAAACCCTACAAACCTATAAAAGCTTTTTAATCACTCAGATAAATCGAATACGACGTCAGTTCCAAGAAGAATCGCCCAATTTAGAGCTGCAAAGGTTAAAATCTCTCCTGAGAAATGTGGGGAAACTGCTACGTCAGTAGTTTCGGAATAGTGTCAACTATTATTGGAGGCAACGTGCCGAAAATATATTGAAGTCTGATTCAAGGAACATGTTTCCTCAAGTTAATCAGGTGTTCAAACCTCGTAACGTCCAAAATTTAAACTTCCACTGTCTTCGCAGTCTCTTCTTTTTCAGGCGGAGATTAATAGCCAATACTGCCCCATTATCGATAACCATTTCGTTATAGATAGTGGGGCGTGCAAGTTAAACATAATCGGCTCTCATTTTGAGGCAGTTCATGCTAGGGATCTACCAAGCTGCGAAACTAGCGAAGTAAATGACGAATTGTCGAGGTTTCGCAATGGCAAAACACGAACTCTTCTGAGATTTTCTGAGCAGCTAAGAGCAGACCAACTAACAGATGAAGAGACTAACAATTACTTCACGACACTAGATGAACTGACATACCATATATATTCAGGAAACTAAATAACAAAAAGTTAAGTGGTTTAGATAACATACCTAATATAATTCTAAAGCATATACCGGACGAAATTATACGGCAATATTGCGTGATATTTAATAATTTGTTAAACAACTGCTACATCCCGAGTTATTGGAAAACATCGAAGGTTTTTCCAATACTCAAAAAGAAGAAGGATCCCTCTGATCCTTCCTACTATAGGCCAATAAGTCTCCTGCCTAATATCGGGAAGGTTTTTGAAGTAGTTATTAGTAAGTCTATTTTGTTCGTTCTTCCTTGGCACCGAGTCTCCACGACACATATTTATTTCAGACTTCATGTCAGGCACCAATCAGCCATGTTTTCTTTGTAGTAAAACCCAAATTGACACTCCCTGTCAAATTTATTTCAAGGTTTATTTCCACAGAGATGGCAAGAAATGAAAGCAGAAATCGATTTCTTGAAATGAGTCATTTCAAGAAATTTGCGGTCTCCATTGGAAATCTCTATTGCATGAAATATTTCTTGCAATGAATTATTGCCCGTGGAGACCAGGGGTTAAGAACTGTTGCGCCAAGTATTTATTTATTTATTTTTATTAGTAACACTTCTTGCTTGGAAAGGATATGCACACCCTCGCCTCACCCTGACTCGTCCGAATACTCAGTGTAATTAAACGTAACGAAATGGTGAACTTTTTAACCTTTTTTGTATTTTACCTATATTAACATTTGCACATATATATTTGCACGAGCTGAACTATTTCTTCTATTTGAATGTACCCCGTGTATTTTTGGTTTCATTTTTTCTAAATTTTTATATCTTTAGTTTTTTTTTGTTGGTTCCACATACGCCAACGGCTTAAAAGTTTTTCTGTTACGTATACTGAATACATTGCTAACTTGAAAATACACTTTGTTACGACATATAAATCAATTATTGTATATTCTCTCTTAAGACTTAAGGTTTATTTTTGGTCGACTTAAAGACATGCATGACTTAAACTATGCTTTAAACAAAATGTTTTAAATTTTCAAATCATAGAATTCAATAAAATAAATTTATAAATTATGCATGTGTATACAGGCTCCCAGCATACAATCGCAACTTTGTTCTTTGAGGCATTCTTAACTTCTAACTACGTACGTTAGAGCATAAAACTAAAACGATAGGCGTGTTTTTTTGAGAATTATATCTTGCTCACTTTTGAATCTCAATAAAACGCTCTAAACTCACTTTATACTCACTTTATTTTTTAATTTCAAAAGTTGGTACGTGCGTTTACTTTCATGTCATTAGATGTCAAAATTGCGAATTTTGCGGCCACGTTTAGAAAGTAAGCGCTCGTATAACTAAGTAGGTAATAGGCTGACACGGATGAAATTTCGATATTTACCCTTTTTTGTGCCTACATATGTTTCTCTTTTTCTTTACCGATCTGCAATTTGGTTTTATATGGTTTTTTCTAAAGTAATTAGTAAATTGCATAAATCTCTAAATGGTGCATATTTCCGTTCCCGTCATTTCAGATTTGCCCCTTATTTTAATGGCTGCCTTCTTTTAACCCATATAAAATCTACCCGTCTCGTACGATATGACCCATGATAATGCAACCAGGCTCTAAGAAATTCCTTTGCCTTTTTATAGGTAAGTAGAAGGGGTCTGTGAACAAGTTTGTGGGTTTTTCTTAAGCATTTTGTCTACAGTTCCTTTTATGCACCTATTCTTATTGCACCTAAAAATGTGTTGGATTTTTCCATCCGCCAATCCTTTGTTGGTTAAAATGTAAACAATAAAGAAAAAACACTAATTAAATTTAGTTGCCACACGAATGCTGTTATGACACTGCCTTTTTTTTCGACTAAAAAGGGGCTAAAAACGAAATTCAGAAACAGAGAGAAAGAAAAGCACAAAAAATATGTGTTGGAGTAACTATACATTTCCTATCGCATACCCACGCTCTTTTTTGGATATTTAATAATTTTATTCATCATCCACAATTTCAAACGAATTTCGCCTACTTTGTTTATAATCTGTTATTCCTAAATTCTGTACGCAATATTTGTCTTATTTATTTTATTAAAAGCTGAAGTTCCTTCAGTTTTCATTCCCATATCTGAAAATATAAGCATTATATAAAATAAATGTATTTTAACCAATCAGTGAATTGCAGAAAAGGCAATCCTACAAACACACCCCAATACTAGTGTCAAATAATCGATGGCTACCAACCTTTACGAAATAAATAATTTTTCTGAGCGTGATTTGGTGCCGCCTGGTATTGAGATTCTTCAAGCGCGATGTTCACTTTTGATTACTGAGTAAATCATACTCACTTTATACTCACTTTTGCTTTGTTGTTGCTTTGTGTGTGAATTACAAGAAAAGTAAATATAGGTTTCTCAAAAAACACGCCTTATATAAGCGTTACCTTATCTAAAGAATATCAATGTGAAAAGAGTGTATAAGTACGTATAGATAGGGAGCATAAGTCACTAACATTTTTAAAGATAAATATAAATCTTATACCAAAGAAAGAAAATTAACAACCTGTTAAACAAAGATTTATACATTTTTTGCTTATTTTCTTTTTCAAATCAATGTCATCCCCGAAAATTTAGGGAATATACTAGAGTTGGGCTAAGTCGTGAATTTATGTTCACAGCTATAACTGTGAACGTGATTTCTTATTCACTGTGAATATAACCAGTGAATCCGAATGTATGAGTATTTTTTTTTTACGAATAAAAATTATTCACTTACTATGATAATAAAGTACAATTTACATATTTTTCTGTTATCTATCAATGAATTATTATATTATTGACTTCTTGTATCGTAAAATGTACTCGTAGGTAATTCGTTAATACACATGCGTTGATGTATGCACAATGCACATACTATCCAAATAAGTAATAATACCATTAAAAATATTTCGACCCAATAATTCAAAAAATAAACTTACCCCAGAAACGAATGTCACCAAAGGATGCCTGATTTGCATATATGTACACACCTGTCACATATTACATTTTGCGGAAGTCTCATCTAATTCCATAAAAAAATCAAAATAAAACTAATCTTTTTTCGCTTTATCATTGGCGGCATCTTAAATTTACATTTTTTTTTATATACGCGCACTTGTACACACCAAATTTATCTCCCCAGTCATCTGGACGCCACCCCCGGAGAATAGCTGAAGCATAATCAACTGAGCTTCAAGAACCACAACACCAAAATCTTTCTCTCTCTCTCTCTCTATCCATCCTTTCCAACGCCCGCACTGTGTGTAAGCATGTTAAAGGTATTCATAACCCTTTGAGTGCGCGCAAATTATAAAAAAAAAAAAAAACACAAATCTGTAAATTTTTGCTTTGAATATAACTACATACAGGAGAAATACATATTTCTATTATCTATGGTATAACCCAGCGAATAATATACATTTCATGTTGCATTGCACCCAAGGCATTTTTTCACCACGTTTTGCTTTGTTCTATCCTTCGCTGCCTGCCACTTCAGTATACATAAATGCGATGTAAAAAAGAATTCCTCCCTTATGCGCATTAGGTATACACATTTTCGTTAATCGTTGATCGTATTTCGTTGCCAGCTCTGAACGGTAATTTTCGTTATCCGCTCCTCGCTCTTCATTGAGCAATAGCCGCACTGAACGGTTAGATGTATACATGTTCGTTATCCGCTCGTCGCTCTTCATTGAGCAATAGCCGCACTGAACGGTTAGATGTGTACATGTTCGTTATCCGCTCGTCGCTCTTCATTGACCAATAGCCGCACTGAACGGTTAGATGTGTACATGTTCGTTATCCGCTCGTCGCTCTTCATTGAGCAATAGCCGCACTGAACGGTAAGATGTGTACATTTTCTTTCTTCATTCGTCGCTCAATGTATCTTTTGTTTCTGTGTTGGAACGAATGTGCTTTGTGTAAAAGTGTATCGAATATTAAATTTGAGTTTTGGTAAATATGTAATGATTGTATTTTCAATAAGAGTACTTTATTAAATAAATGTGTGTAGTATAAATATGTTGCGTATAAATGTCTTGTGTATTAATGGCTTGTGTATAAATGTTTACCAATGCATCCACACTCAGTAAATTTTTAAATCGAAAAAGAACGAAACTAATTTACAAAATGTACATTGAGCAATAAAGAATATGAATGTAAAAAGAAACTATGGAAAATCGAACTTTATATTCGGAGTAACTCAAAGAGAGTGTAGCAGGAATGCAATTTAATAGAGAAATGGAGAGTTATCAAAATTAAGGTTTTGCAAATAGTGTGCTATGCGTTTATTTGGCACTTGTGGTGCATAGCACTAAACAGTAGCTGACACAAAAATGTGATGTGAAAAATAATTCCATATTCACGTTTTAAACATTCACAGTTTATTTTTAATTCACTCACAGGCTGCGTATGTGAATTTTCATTCGCAGTGAATAATTCACAGGTAGTGATTTTTTGCCCATCTCTAGAATATACTTTTTCATAAAATGGTACAAGACAAAGAGTGGTCATTTAGTATATTTAAAAGCTTTAAATAATAAAATTGTCTTTTAAGCTTTGGTCTGACTTAAATTATAATCATATTTCATAGGCAAATCCCTTTTAAGTCTCCCTGGAAAAGTCTTCGCTAAGGTGCAGGAAACGCGTTCCAGAGCTGTGGTGGAGGACAGTTTGAGGAATGAGCAGTGCGGTTTCGCTCTTACAATGGTTCTTGAGAAAGCCTGGGAATATGCCAAGCCTGTCAACACTTGTTTTGTGGATTTGGAAAAAGAATATGGTAGGGTTCGTCGAGGCAAACACTGGAGTGTTCTGGAGGAGCATGGGATTGATGGTCCGCTGTTAAGGGCGACTCCGTCTTTATACACATACCGTAGAAGCTGTGTTCGGGTAAATGGCGTTAAATCTATACCTTTCAATGTGGGCGTTGGACTTCGCCAAGGGTGCGTTTTATCGCATTTCCTCTTCATTGTATATATGGACTGTCTATGACTATGCTAGTCATTTGCTCTTTGCGGGTTTATTGGTCGTCCTTGGGTTTGTAGTCGTTTGTGATGATACTGAAATAAAGATCAACGTGAACAAATCGGAAGTAATGGTCGTTTCTAACAGCGTGAACCAAGAACGAACGAAAAGCGTAAACATAAAACGAAAACTCGTGCCTTATCTCTCATGTCTCATGTCGCAGTTCTCATTCTCAGTTCTCGAGTTCGTGTAACTAAAAAGTAGCATTATATAACCGAATGATCATTCGAGATATGGGTGTTATATGCATACGAGAACACACTCCCTAAGAATCGAGATGTGAGATGTGTATCCCAGTAAAATAGTACTCGATTCATTTTAAATGTGGATAGTAGCAAAGCGAATGAATCGAGTCCTCATCTCATATCTTGAATCATAATATGTGTGGAATCAAGAACTTTGTTTGTGTATTCATCCACTTAGGGAGTGTGTTCTTATATGCATATAGCACTCATATCTCGAACGATCATTCGATTATACGGATCACTCTAGTACTAATGTCTCGATTCCTAAAATCAATTGATTTTGCCCATCACTGCTGAGTACTAGCTTAATTTTGTCGTTAAACGATACCCACCTTCCGACGCAAAAAAATTTTGTAAGTTATACACACTTACCTACGCGCGGATGTATGGATACAGTTCCTTAAGGGAATCATCACTCATCGATGTCGCAGCAGATTCGCCGATTGCAGCCTGTTTCATCCGCCAGAATGCCTTAAGACCTTTATTTAAGCTGTTCCAAATAAACTTTTGGTTTTTTTCTTTTTTTGCCTATATAGTCCAACAGTTTCAGCAGTCAATAGTGAGATTCTGGTATCTATTTAAATTTCTTCCTCTTATAAGAAGATTCTCGTCAACCCAATCAAAATAAAGTCAAGAAAACGATATACAAACTTACATCCACAATCTATCTAAACTTTCCTATTTATCACATTAGTAAGTATTTCTCTTATTTAGAGATCCATGTCTCAAGAAGTTAATTAAAGAAAAAGTCATGACTGTCTGTTTGCACACAATTATAAACAAAACCAAGTAGTCAAAATTACATCGCTTTAATCAAATTTTTATTGAACTCGTTTATCCAAACGTGCAAGTCACTAAATGCCCACCAGTTGTTATCTGACGGTGTACGTAAGTCGAATGACTATCCACATTTTAAAAAAGCAATGCATTACCATGCAAAGCTCTCTTTGGACTATCGTATTGGTTAAAAATTCAAATTATCAGACGTCAAGACTTAATGACCACTCCCCTTGGCGATGTCAAAACAACTATTCGTGTAAAACGTGCTCGTTTCGTACGAACATCATTACGTTTTTCTACTATCGCTGATAACACTGGTTAATAAAACTGCTAGCGTTCGAAATTAGCAATTTAGTACTAACCCAACAGAGCAACACAGTAGAACAAGACTTTAAGAAAATGGAAATCACTTCGGTGACATTGTACGCGATAATAGTGATAGCATCGCTGCTAGTTTATCTGTACAAAAGGCAATATTCGTACTGGAGTTATCGTGGAATACCACACGATGAGTCGGCATTTTTATATGGCAGTCTTAAGGGTTTTAAGAAAACCAAACATTTAGCAGCTATCTTCAGGAATACCTACAACAAATTTAAAGGCACTGGACCCTTTGTTGGGTTCTATTTCTTTTTCAAGCCAGCAGCGTTTATTTTGGATTTGGATTTAGTGAAGAACATCTTGATCAAAGACTTCAGTTACTTTGATGATCGTGGAATGTTTCACAACGAGAAGGATGACCCACTCACTGCTCACCTTTTCGCTTTAGATGGGCCTAAGTGGAGGACTCTAAGAAATAAGATATCGCCGACCTTTACATCGGGGAAAATGAGATTTATGTTTCCCACTGTGGTGTCCACTGGCGAGGAGTTTGTAACTGTTTTTGGTGAAACTATTGACAAGACTCCAGTGATAGAGATAAGGGATCTGCTGGAGAGATTTACCGTAGATGTAATTGGAACATGTGCCTTTGGGATTGATTGCAATAGTTTGAGGAATCCAACAGCTGAGTTCAGGCGTATTGGAAAGAAGGCCATTACAACACGCAGACATGACAAATTTATTGATGGATTGATGCAGAGTTTTCCGGCAATATCGACGAAACTGCGCCTACGAATGCTAACCGATGAGATACATAATTTTTATACGAACATCGTAAAGGATACAGTGAAATACCGGGAAAAGAACAATGTCAAGCGGAATGATTTCATGAATCTTCTAATTGATTTGAAAAATAATAAGTCTGATAGTAGTAAGGAGATGACAGCCCTTACGATGGATGAAATTGCTGCACAGGCTTTCATATTCTTTTTGGCGGGTTTTGAGACATCTTCGACCACAATGGGTTTCTGTTTATATGAACTGGCTCAACATCAAGATATTCAGGATAAAGTCAGGAAGGAGGTTAATGAGGTTCTAGCAAAGAACAATGGGGAGTTCACTTATGAGTGTATGAAAGATATACGATATTTGGATCAAACTATTTGTGGTAAGTTCAAGATCTCCTTAGAAGACTCATTTTAATTGGATTTTTTTAGAAACCCTTCGAAAGTACTCAGTGCTTTCAAATTTGGTTCGACGTGCTAATCGAGACTATGCGACTTCGGATCCAAAGTATATGATCGAAAAGGGCAACATCGTCATTATTCCTGTTGACGCGATTCATTACGATCCTGAGTACTATCCAAATCCGGACGTTTTCGATCCAGATAGATTCACCCCGAAAGAGATTGCCAAACGTCACCCAGTTGCATGGCTGCCTTTTGGTGATGGACCCCGAAACTGCATCGGCTTGCGGTTTGGTAAAATGCAGGCGCGCATTGGTTTATCGTTTCTACTGAAGAATTTTAGATTCACAACTACAGAGAAGACTCAGATTCCGTTGAAGTTTGATGTACATAATATTTTATTATGCGCGGAGTCTGGTATATCCCTTAGAGTAGAAAGAGTTTGAGATACTTGTAAGTTCTATGAGGAGATGTATTTTTTGATGTATTTTGGGACATAATAAATGTTTTTTATATACGAGTATGTTGATATCTAGAAGACTGTGGTATAATGAGTCAAACGTTTATTGTTTTCGGTTGCCTTTCGGAGTGGCAATTGGTAAAATTTTGATCGAAAAACTGTCGTACAGGTTCAAAAATATTAAGACCCAAACTCAATGGGACAGAAACTTAGCCGGTTTTCCAAAAGCTGCAAAGGCTATAGTATTGATCCGGTATTCATGTAAGCCAAATCGTTTTCCAATTATTATGAGGCGATTGTTCGAATCGTTTGTGTAGGTGATGGTATAATGTTATCTGATGATAAGGTGCTCAAGTGCTGTCCAATCTACATTTATTTGATAAGCATCCGGATGAAGATATAAAAATTGATCCGTGTTTTGATATGGTCGAATTGGCAGCAAAGGCTCATACTGCCGGCAGGTTGTTTGGTTGAATTAGTAGTTTGAAATCGTTTGTTTTTTTTAAGCTGACACGTAATAATTTTTTTAACACCAAAGTCAAACCTACGCGTGAAGTATGTACAGGGTGACCAGATAAGAACAACAGGAACAAAAATGGAAATGAAACAACAACGGTGTGAGATATAAAATTGATTCTGGTTTTACCTATATTTTAAAACTACATTCATGCCATTATGTGTGGAATTCGCTGGCAGTGCTTCAAGCGATCGGTCCAATTTTTAATGACTCGATACAGTACGGCGTTTTTCTGGCAATAGAGTCTCGAATGTTAGCCTCGAGCTCGTCCAAAGTGGTTGGCTTGTTAGCGTAGACTAAGGACTTGACATAGCCCCAGTGAAAATAGTCGAGTAGTGTTAAGTCGCATGATCGCGGCGGCCAATTGATGAACGCTCGCCGTGAGATGACCCAGTCGCCAAATTTCTCCTTCACAACTTAGAGCGTTTCGTCGCTTGTATGGCATGGAGCGACGTCTTGTTGGAACCACAGCTCGGATATATCGATGTTCTCGAGCTCCGGCAGCAGAAGGTTGGTTAACATCGCTCTATACCTGTGACCATTGACGGTAACGGTGTCTCCTTTCTCATTTCGAAAGAAATAAAGTCCGATGATGCTGCCATGCCATAAACCACACCAAACAGTCAATCTTAGTGAATGCACTGATGCTTCGTCGAACACTTGTGGATTGTGTGATCGCTCCAATAACGCTCCTGTTGGCATAGCCGCTGAGCCAAAAATGGGCCTCGTCCGAGAAGATTATTTTTGATCAAAACCCGGATCGCTGGCCAACATTTCCAGCACCCAATTAGCGAACTCACTGCGTTGCCTATGGTCGTTCGGCTTCAATTCTTGCGTCAGCATAATCTTATATGGATGTATGCCCAAATCCAACCGCAAAATAAGCCGGATTGACTCTCTAGCGATGCCCAATTCAGCTGATCGCCGCCGAATCTACATTTCTGGGTCTTCTTCGATACTGGCCGCTACGGCGCCTATGTTTTCTTCATTTCGCACCAATCTCTGTCTGGTTGGTGGCTTAATGTCCAAAAGAGTGTACTTACGCTCAAACTTTTCCACGGTGCGACGAATTGCCTGCACACTGAAGCCACGATGACCACCGACTTCACGACGAAATTCACGTTCCGTATTTACAACTGAGCCGGAATTTCGATAATAGGTACCTTTTAATAATTTCCGCACTTTCGGCAAGTGTGAAACGATGTGTGATGAAATGGCAAGCCTTGCTGAATATTTTGACAGATGGATGTCATTGGTAACTTTGACAGCTGCTGAAACATAACAATTGGAAAAATTATCAATGTTATCTGGTGACCATTTAGTTCATGACATTCTACAAGGGGAATCATAGAAGACATGTGTGTACTCTGTTTTTAAACTGATCTTTTATTAGCCGCGTTTTGTTTTCCCCGTGAACTGGTTCAGTTTATATTTTTACACAGGATGCAAAAACAACAATTGAGCTGGTTCAATTTTCGTGAACGAGAATTTCTATCCCATACCTCACCACTGGATGGCTGGAATGATGGAAAAAAAAATTATATATAAAGCTTGGCAGCTCTGCTGAATGGCAGAAGTAAATCATAGTTATTTGTTGTATCCTCACTTTCTGACATAAGTATCTAAAAACACTTAATTATTAAACAAGTATAAAAATATTAAGCACTTTTCTCACTTCGATTGCTATTTTTCCGCCATTTTTAATCCATATTAAACGTCAGTGTGTAGCTGCTGCTATCAACTTGTGAAAATGAAATTTCTAGGTGAACCAAGAGCGTTTTTTTATTTTGAGATGAACTAGTCCAGTTCACGGGGAAAACAAAACGCGGCTATTGTCGTATTCCTGCAGAAGACGATACTCTGTCCAACATAAATTGGCAGTACACGCAGTGTTGGGACTTTACCACAATTGTGGTAGATCTACCACTATTTCCAATAAATCTTGAATCTACCACGTTTACCACTCTAAGCAAAAAATCTACCACGTTTTTTATTTCTTGTTCATTACATTTTTTCGCACTTCCAATTTTTTCCAAATAAAAAAAATATGGAGATGGACATACATCTCCATATTTTTTTACACATTTTATTCCTGTTCCTTTTTCTTTCTCACAATTTCCAATGGAAACAATACTGTAATATTCTTGCTGGGGCTCGTTTAAATAAAACCATATTTTGTGTATTTTAACCGTTTATTACTAATACAATATTCAATCACTTTATTCTTTATTTATTTCAATTTAAACTGTCGCTACCGATTTACTTTCACAATGTCGTTTGTTTATACCACTGGTCCAATCTCTCTTGTAATCGCTGTATTCACTTATAAACAACTGTGTCCACGGTGGTTGTGGTATGTGTGTTTATATAAAATACAAAACCTTCTAGAATATACTAGATGTCATTCGGGATGAATTGGCGATCCTGGAATAATTGGGATATTGTGTGGAACAATTGTGTAATGTAAGCACATCGGGTGGGAATATTTACTGCTAGCAGATTTTGGCAATAGGTGTCGTTGCTTACACAAACCACGCAGTACCTGACGATGTACTTGATACTACAATACATAAACAGAATCATAGAACGTTCTTCTGTTCTCTGATGACACAGTACACATACTATTACAAAAATTAAGAACACAATAGGAATATAAGTTGTTTGCCTTTCGTTTATGAAAATTGTGCTGATTGCAATAATTTCACACTGCACACGGAGATTCGAATCGAACCAGTTAAATTTCAAATCTACCACTCTTTTTTAAAATCGACCACCCTTTTACACGTCTTATGGGGAAGCTTTTCCAAAATCAGTAGCGTGCCATATTTTTGCACCATACTAAATTGAAAGAAACCCCCCATAAAAAGAGTTTACCCGCCAATGAATTACCAATTGCATCTGACGTAAATTAACACATACTATTCATCGCACATCTGAGTGTGCACTGATTGGCTGTGGCCTGCGGCTGCTGCTATTCAACCCCCATTAAATTGATGTGCATTCAGAGTTACCAGTGTCCGTTTGGTAACTCGTTCAGTTTTTTTTCCTTGGGTTTCTGTTGAGGAGCTTTTGGTTTTAGAGCTTTGAAAAAAGTTCTGATTGATAAGTGTTATCGTGTAGATCTTGTTTTGATCTTTTGTATTTCTTAAAAAAATGTAAGCTGTTTTCTTTAAGGAAAAAGTTTATTTGCGTAGGTTTTCGTAGCGCGCGATCAGTTTTTTGATGTTACGTGTATTTATCTAAATTTGGATTGTGATACTAATGTGAAGTTAAGTGTTTTTATGTAAATTGTATTTTAAAAAGGTGTATTTTTCTTTTGAGTATTGTTCAGTTTGTGTTTTTAAGACGGGTAGTTTTTTAAAAAATTGTTTTTTGAAGTGGTGTATATTTTTTTAAGTTTTGTGCAATTTGTATTTTTTATAAATAAAACAAATTAAATGAAAATTTCAATCTAAAAAAAGGACGGAACCCTACACAATATTCTTTCAGATTTTTGCTAGTTTGAAATGCTTACTACGGAAACCCTGTAAGAGCTTTTGTTAGAATAGCACCTTACGGAAAACAGAAGAGTGCGAATGAGAGATAAACATCCCTATCTTCCCTGTACTGCCAATTTATGTTGGACAGAGTATAGTAGGGCTTTGATATCGTCTTGCGGAAGTTGCTGTGTTCACCATTCTTACCCCGGCGATCGAAGTTCGAATCGTATTTTGGAGCATGCATTTTTTGTTTGTTGATTTTTATTAACTCATATTAAAAACCCGTTGGTGCGTTAACGCAAAACATAGCTGTCATTTTTTAATTTCCAATTTTTTTTTTATTACATCTTAGGAAACCGTAAGCCGCTAATTTTGTGTGGGAAATAGTTGGGTGTATTATTTACATCATTACAAGTTCATGAGTCCAACTTGGCCTGTTATCTATTGTATCTTCTTTCTTCTATATAAATAAAAAATGAAATGCTGTTCGTTGGTCATCGCATCACTTGAGAACGGCTAGACCGATTTAGCTCATTTTTATTTTGAAATGTTTGCAATAGTTCGAATAAGGTTTTTATGGAAAGCAAAATTGCAAAAGTTACCCGGGAAATTGAAAAATTCGGGTAAAACTGAAAGTGCTTTTATCCATGTGTAAAGTCAACGGTAACCCCAAAGGTATATAAAGAAATACGGCAGCTAAATTAGGGGTCAATCACCGACAGTTCGCGACAGTGGCAAGATTTGAATAAAGCAATCAGTAGTAAAATTGTTGTTGTTCGTTTATTTGATTCCGCTCTCACTCATCTCTTTCAAATCAGAAGTGGGATAATAAAATCCTACGAGTGAGCGCAAGTGTTTTGGTTTTTTCTCTATCGCTCTCGTGGAGTGTAGGCAACGGGAAAACTGCATGCTGCTGGTGGGAGCATAGACCAGTGAAAGTAAAGTGAAAACAAATAACAACAACCACAGGTACACACGCCCTTTATTAAGAGCTGCTGGGTAGATGCTGGAGGCTAACTGGCACTGCGGTCATTGACATTTCCCAGCGATCGTTGGCTGTGGGGATTTTTTTTTTTGCTGTGCAAAGGTCGTCGTGGGTTTCAGTGTGCGTTGTCGACTGATGTTGACCATTGGAACGGGAGAATAAATTTGGCTGGCGACTGAAAAGCGGTCTAGCCGTTGTATCGAGGGAATACCTTGGCCGCTAGGGTGACCAGAGCATTTTTTTTTTGGAAAAAAAAAAAAAACTCATTTTGCCGTCGGCATTTGACTGCTGACGACTGCACAGTTGACTGTGGCGGTTAGCTACCTTTGAGTTAGGAATTTTTCCAGCGTTTGGTGTAAGAAGTTGCCCAAATATCTGAACGGGGCAAACGCGAAGCGGAGTATGGTGCGATGACCAGAGATGAGCTCCGTGATGAACTGAAGAAACGGGGGTTGGAACAGGCAGGCTTAAAGGAGGACCTGCTAGCCGGGCTTCTCAATGCAACAGAGCCAGTAGTGCTCAGTGAGAAACTTCCGGAGACAACTGGGGCGGGAGAGCTCCAGCTGCTGCGAGACGAATTGCAGCGATTAAGGGAGAAGTTCGCTGAACTTACGGCGGCGCAATCGGGGGTTGCTGCGGTAAGCAACCAGTGCATCGACGGCGGAGCTGGAGGAAGTACGAAGACGCCTACACAAGAACATGTGAACGCTGGTATTGTCGTTGGAAGGGGTGAAAGGTGTTGCTCCCGTAATCTCTATACGGTGAGAGACGTTGCAGAAATGATACCGGTGTTCGATCCCAAGGCGTTTGCTGGGCTATCTTCCGAAGCATGGACGAGGAAGGTCCTAGACATCAAGGGAGTGTATGCACTCGATGAGAAGCTGCTGCTGATCGCTGCGACCACGAGACTAGTAGGAGCGGCGAAGTTGTGGAGCTGCAGTGGTACAGTTAAATCTCTAGCAGAACTTTTTTCTGGATTGTGTCGCAACTTCCCAACGTTAGACGACGAAGCAGATATTCACGATAGATTGCGTGAGCGGAGACAACTCCCCGCGGAGCACATAGAAGAATACGTCTTCGAGATGAAGGCAATAGCATCCTGAGGGCATGTACAGGAGAGCACGCTGGTAAAATATATTACCCAGGGGATAGTAGATGGCGAGTGTCAGGAAGCGTTGCGAGCGGTGAGGCCAACGTCGGTCGACGATCTCCTGCAAAGAGTACGGTGGGTCGTTGGACTAAGGCCCAAGAGTCGACGTGTGGCGGAAAAGTCTCGACACCGGGAGTCTGAACATTGAGATGGAGGACCAGCGGTCGGATCGGAGGGTGTCCGTGGCGAAGTAAGGTGCTTTGGGTGCCAGCAGGTGGGGCACTACAAACGTGATTGCCCACTGCAACGTACCGTACCGTACCGTAAGTGCAATGGGTCGGCAGCTGGAGAGAGAAGAAGAATCGTCTGTTTTAGGTATGCGCTAGACAAATGCCGTTTTCTACCTACTTGGGAAGAGACCTGAAGAGTAGGATCGGTGAAAAAGCTTACGCAGTGGTTTTGCCAGCGACGAAGGACACCTTTTCAGAGCAATAGAGGGTATACCATCTGGACCGATGGATTTGTGTATATTAAGACCTTTAAGTACTGCTGCAACTGTACGATTGCGAAAGTGAATCTATCCCATGGAAAATTCGATGCTCTCAAGTATAGGCAGACACAAAACACTATCCGGCAGTGTGGAGTTTACTGCAAAGTGAGCAGCCAACAAATATGCTTTGTCTAAGGAGCTGACAGTTGGTATGTCATTGCAAATGACCATCGGTATAGATGACGAGGCCGAATTCTAAATGTTTTTTTTTTACAAACGACCAAAGTGGTTACTGTGTTGGATCACTGCGTGTTTTTTTTTTTTTTTTTTTTTTTTTTTTTTTTTTCCGAGGGTTGGTGAAAAATCTTCCATAGACACTATGAGAATAGCAAGCGCGTGCTCATAGTAGTGTCAGATTTTTACTGACTAAAAAAACACCACCCTTCGATATAAATTTGTTAGATATCGCAACTAAGTAATAACTTATCAAGCAATTTTTCTTTCACGAAATAAAAACGTTTGGCAGGTTACTTTCCACTGAAAGATCCTGCATGTTCCGCAATCTAAACGCGGTTTATCATTATCTCGCCAAGTCGAAGGGTTTCGTCCTTTGTAGTCGGCGCAATAAATTGCTCTCATCCAATATTTGTAGGACTGTATTGTTGACATGTCCGATTAGTCGGTTTCTATGCTTTATCGCGAAGCTTCTAGTTTCAGCTTCGATTGTCGGAATTCCGAGATCCCTGTGGATATCGTCGTTTCTAATATACCACGCTGCTTGGACAATCTCTCTTAGCACTTTATTTTGAAAAGTTTGTAAAATATTTGTATTTGTTTTCTTGGCACAACCCCAAAGTTGTATACCGTAGGTCCACACCGGCTTAAGCACTTGCTTGTATAAAAGCAGTTTGTTCTCAGTACTGAGCTGGGAATGTTTTCCGAGTAACCAGTACATTTCTCTATATTTGATTTCGAGTTCTTTACGTTTCATTTTCCCGTGCGAATTCCATTTCAGTCTTGCGTCGAGTGTCATTCCCAGGTATTTGGCCTCGTTTGCAAAAGGTATTCGGGCCGAGTTTAGGAAAATTGGCAAGTTATTAGTTTTCTTGTAAGTGAAATTCATGTGAACAGATTTAGATTCGTTAAGGGCAATCCGCCAGTCCCTCGTCCATTCATTTACTTTATTTAGCGCGTTTTGCAGTTTTTCAGTCGTTTCTTCGATTGTTTTACCTACTGCTAGGATAGCGGTGTCATCGGAAAACGTAGCAAGGATAGTGCCATCTTCTTTCGGTATATCTCGAGTATATAACAGATAGAGAAGCGGCCCAAGAACGCTTCCATGTGGTACGCCGGCCGAAATTTCTTTGAGCTGCGAGTATTCGTTTCCATGTCTAACACGGAAGAGTCTATTCCCCAGATATGATACTAGAATATCGTATAAGCACACAGGGAGAACTTGTCGTAGTTTGGATTTCAAGCCATCATGCCACACCTTATCAAAGGCCTGCGAGACGTCGAGAAATACGCTTGAGCAAATCTTTTTTTCTTCAAGTGCTTTCTCGATTACGTCAGTAATTCTATGCACCTGGTCAATCGTCGAATGCTTACTTCTGAACCCAAACTGGTGGTCAGGGATAAGATTATTTTCGTCTATAACCGGTTGGAGACGCCTTAGTAATATCCTCTCGAAAATTTTGGATATGACTGGAAGAAGTGAAATTGGTCTATACGATTTTACCTCATTTGGCGGTTTTCCTGGATTTAAAACCATTATTACTTCCGCAACTTTCCATTGGCTCGGCACGTGTTTTAATCTGAGTGCAGCATTTACAATATGGAGAAGCTTAATCAAAGCTTTTCTAGGTAAAACTTTGAGAATTTCTCCGGTGATTAAATCATAACCAGGAGATTTCTTAGGTTTTAGAATCTCGATCTCATTTTTGAGTTCCCTAAGCGTTGCACTTGTGAGTGTTAAATTGCCAGATGGTAAATCCGGCCTATTGACGTTATCGTAAACCACTTGACCATCGTACGGTTTAAATGTTTCTTCCATGTGGGCCGCAAAGACGTCCGCTTTTTCTTTATCTTCCCTCGCCCATTCATTTTGATTCAATTTAATTGGCGGCGCGGGGACTTTGGGCCTTTTGGTGCCTTTTATGGCTCTCCAAAGTGAATAATTGGAATCTTTTTTCGCTGTTAAACTTTCAAGGTAAGAGCCTATTGCACGATTCTTAAAATCCTTAATAGTTTTCTTCAACGAATTGCACAGACGATTCAAGTGTGTTTTATGCTGCGGAGCACGACTCTGTTGCCATTTTTACGCGCTTTTCGTTTTTCCTTGACTAATTCCTTTATTTACGGAGAATATCGTAAGCCGCATTTGTCCGGCGTTTTCCTTGGAATGGGAGTATTATTCCAAGAGGCGAGCTGTACGATCTCGACGAAGCGATCAACTTCAACCTCAAGTTCATAGGGTGTCGTAAGTGGAACGCTCAGTTCAACATTGTCTTCAATTTCGTTCCTTAAACCTTCCCAGTTAGTTGTTCTACCAGTTAATCTCGCTGGCTCTAGGTTATAGACTAGTTTTTCGCTCAATGTCAAAATAATGGGGGAATGATCAGACGACAGATCAAAACTCTCTTTGACTTTTATATGGTTGGTAGATATTCCTTTCACAACGAAAAAATCTATCAGATCAGGTATTTTGGAAGTATCAGTTGGCCAGTAAGTCGGTTTACCCGTCGAATGGAAATCGCAATTGTACTCCATACCTGCCCGATAGAGCATTCTACCTTTTTTCGAACTGTATCTTGAGCCCCAGAACGTGTGTTTCGCATTAAAATCGCCGCCAATAATGAAATTAGGTTTAAGCGATTCAAACATGTTAGTAAAATCACTTTTTTCAAGCGCGGAACGCGGTGGACAGTAGATAGACGAAATTTTAAGAGTACGCTGACTATTTTTAACTCGAATCGTGCACAGTTGCAAAGTTTCAAGCTCTATCTTTAGGTCTTCCGATTGCTCGATACAGTCTTTAATAAGCAAGGAAGATCCGCCTCTCGCTTTTCCCGAAGGGTGACAAGCGTGGTAATCATTATAGCCTTTTATTTTTAAATGCGATTCCTTTTTGATGTGGGTTTCAGAAATCAAGCAAATATCAATATCTTTTTGGCGAATAAATATTTCTAATTCGTCAAGTTTTTGCAAAAGTCCGTTTGCATTCCAAGTACATATTTTCAACATTCGTTTGTCGTTCATGTTCTAGTTGAAGTGCGCGTTTTCTGTGAATTATTTTCAAGCTTAACCAGCCTATCGAGAATAATTTTATTTATTTTGCCTTGCTCTTCAAGTTTCGCGAGAATAACTGAGAAAACATGAGAAAAAGGGTCTGTCGAAATTTCAACGTTTTTTGGTTTTTCGGAAGCCACGGCCTGAGCATAAGACTGCATTGCTGCTGTCCGAGGGTCATTACCCGGTGGCTTTTCTAATCTTAGCTTTTCAGTACCGTTTCTTTTAAGAGCACCTCACCTTCTTGTGCTCTGAACCCGGTAGTTTTAGTTTGCCTACTTTCTCCGGCGCGATCTTATGCTTCGGTTTAGTTTGCAATTTTGATTTTATATTTAGTGGCTTAAGGAACGCATCTCTCCGTTTTTGCAACTCCTTAGCTACTTCACAGCCTCTATAATTTGCCGGGTGCTTTCCCTTACAATTAACACATGTTGCAGAGGTTTGTTTGTTTACTCCACAAACTTGGGAGAGGTGATTTTCGGCGCATTTCACACATCGTGGTTCTTTTCGACAATACGTTTGTGTATGATTGAATCCTTGGCATCGTTTGCACTGAGGTATCAATCTTGTATTCTTGCGCATGGGTTCGATTTTGACTACGACATTCAGAATTGTTCTTATTTCGTAAATCTTATCCAAACTCTCAGCTTTATCAAAAGTTAGCATAAAAAGAGGAAGCCCGCGCTTTACCGTCGTTTCCTCGCCTTCCAATTTTTGTTTTTCCCGTTTAATTAAATTTACTGCATCGACGATTTGAAAGTTTTTGTTTTTCAAATCGTGAACAACATCTTCCTTTAAGCATGAGGCATGAAGTCCTCTAGCTACGACTCGTATCGGTCTTTCAGATTTATTTTCGTAAGTATACCACTGTATTTTTTCAGTATTCAGTTTATTAGATACTAAGCGGTAACTGTCTGAGTCCTTTACGTTTACTTTCCATTTGTTGTTGTTGAGCGATGTTACTTCAAAATCGGATAGCAACAGAGGTTTAAGAATAGAATGCAGTTTATTATAGTCTGCAATTCCGATTACGTTTATTGGCGGCGGTGATCGTACCTTAGTTCGTGGATTTTCTTCGACACATGTGTTTATTTTGTCACGCTGTTCGTTATCTTTTCGTTCATTTTGCATTTTTTCTTGCCTCGTTACCATTTCGGGTGAAGAACCAGCTTTTCGTTTCTTAACTGGTCGTTTTTTTAGAATCCAGTTAGTTTCCCGAGCTAGTTCTTCTTCATCTATTTGATAATCAGTGTTATCGGGGACGTTTGAACTCGCAGCAGACTCATTACGAGGTTTCTTTATATCCTTAAATGCTTTATTTTCTGCTTTAAGTACATTTAATTCTTGTCTTAGTTCTTCGCAGAGAAGTTCCATTTTACTTAGCCTGGTCCGGAGTTCCATATTTTCGTCCGTAAGGCTTTGAATTTTCGTTGAAGTCCGTTGTTCGTGCGCCGACACTATCAATGTCGCCGGACTTCTAGTTCCGCACGTTTTTATTGTAGATCTTGATGATGGTGGTATCACTGCGCGTGAGGTTCCAAGTTCGAATCCCAGAAAACACCAAAAAGTTTTTTCACGGTTCCACCTCTCGCGAGCGTCTGACAAACATCCAAAAGTATTGTTGTCACGAAAAAGCATCTCAAATCGCCGTTCGGATACGCCACTGAAGGTTCCTTCCATTCTTGTGAAAAATATAACGCACACAACAAGAGTGGTTGCGAGAAGCTATGCCCTGGCACTTAAAGAGCTGTTGCGCCAAATATGTATTTATTTATTTAAATCGTTAAAGTAGAAAGCTCCTAGGTGAAGCTTCCTTCTATGGGAGAGAGCTGGACATGCACAAAGAAGGGGAGTAATGGTTTCTCCCCTTCTTCGTCCATGCAGCTTCTCTAAAAGTCATTTGAATATATATACGCCAAGCCTTGTTGCATGCTTGCCTATTAGACAGTGTCCTGTAATTACACCTATAATATAGCCAATATGTAAGATCAATTTCTTAAAGCGTTTCAGATCCAACTTGTGGTAAATCTGCTTAGTCGCTAGACGTGTTGTGCCACTTATCCACCCAAGATTTGTTCTTTCGATTGCTTTTAGCTTGAATTTAAATTTACAAGTAGCGATTGGTATACCTAGATTATCCTTATCCTGAAGGATGGGTACAGTTGTTCCAATTCTGAAAAGTTCGTCAGCCTTACAATTCCCCGAAATATCCCTATGCCCCGGCACAGGGGTGAATATTAAACTGCTCCGACATCTCCGCAAGAGACGAATGGCAGTCTAGGGCTACTACTGAATTTATAGAAAAAGATGCTGATGTCATTGACGGATATCACGTTTTCCTTTAACCAAGATAAGACCTCCTTAATCGCCATTATTTCGGCTTGGAACACACTAGCCATGATCTGGTAGACGGAAGGGAGCTTAAGATTAAGCCTGTCAAAGAAAACACCTCCACCAACCCCGTCTTTCGTTTTTGATCCGTCAGTATAGAAGTGGATCGAGTTCGAGATCGAAATCGAGTCATCTTCTATGAAAGCCTCTTTATTCCAGCAGAGTGATCTGGAAGGGATGGTAACAAGGAAGTTCTTGTCAAAATTTAGACGTGAGATGGTGTAGTCCGTGTTTTCGGGAGAGATTGTGAATTTATTCAGAATGGAGGCGTGGCCAAACTCTTTCCTTGACCGCTGTTAGGTAGCTTCAAGGCGAACGGCTGCATTCGCTGCCATTTGCTTGCTAAATATATCAAGGGGTAAAAGATGAAATATAATGTCCAGTGCCGCAGAGGGAGTTGTACGTAGTGCTCCGCTTATGCACATACAAGCTGTACGCTGGACCTTGCTTAGATAGTCGCGATTTATAGCTTTTTCTAAGGCAGTTCACCAAACAATCGCCCCATATCTGAGTATCGGTCTAATGACCGAGATGTATAGCCAGTAAGTTATTTGAGACTGTATCCTTTCACCAATACTATTCCTATTGATGATTAGCGATGTGCTTCATGCATCTTTGTCGATGCGAGACGGAGGAATTCGATGGACTCTTACATCCCAACTGAAACATCTTAACTACGCTAACGTTGTATGCTTACTCTCTCACAGAATTATGGACCTCGATCAAATAACAGCAGATTTAGAGAGAGAGGCAGGTGTCGTCGGTTTGAAAATTAATACGGCAAAAACTGAAATTATCAGTATCCAGTATCTTGGGAGTGTTGTCTCGACCGATGGTGGAAACGAACTGGATGTAGCCAACATGATCACCAAAGCAAAGTCCGCGTTCGGGATGTTGTCCAAAATATGCCGAAGCAATGCAATCAATTTGAACACTAAGCTAAGACTGTTCCGCTCGCATGTTGAATCCGTGCTGTTATATGGATAAAGCAAGTAAAGAGTGACCACTTCTATCACCAGAAAGCTGCAAACGTTCGTTAATAGGTGCCTGCGCAATACCTTAAGGATTTTCAGGCGAACATCTTTACGAAAGAACGGGTAAGGAACAAATAAGCACATCCAACGACGGAAGTGGCAGTGGATTGGTCACACGTTCCGAAAGGATGAGAGTTCGATAGCGAACCATGCTATGCAATGGAACCTTTTAACTCAAGGTGGCAGAAGACCTGGCGGTCCGAGGAGACCATGACGCAGAACAGTCGAGAAGGAGGCATGGCAGTTGGAAAAAAGTAGGGGAGAGCTCAAATACATTGCCAGAAACCGTACCCGATGGCGCGTAGGCGTAGAGACCCTAGGACCCACAAGGGGATACAGGACATAAGTATAAGTAAGTAAAGTGTGTTGGAATCAGCTTGTCCAAAAATCCATGATCTCTTCGGAGCACTTTAATGGATATTTCAACATGACAGCGCTCCTATACACACCGCTCGCGTTGTTAAATCGTTTGTTGCCAATCAAAATGTTGAACTACTTCCATGACCACCATATTCGCCAGAAAATGATTGTGGCTGGGTCACACGTATAGTATACGAAGATAGAAAGCAAAACGAGGATAAGGAAGCGCTGATCGTTGCCATTAAACTTGCCTGGAATGAGATTTCACTCGACTAGGCGGATCAGTAGAAATGCGGTGAAGTGGGAGGGTTGTAATCCCTTATTTTCGGAGCATAACCTCGCTGATAAAAATAAAAATAAAAAGGAAGAAGAAGAAGAAGAGATTTCACTCGACTACTTGGTCTCACTGTATAACTCCCTCAAGGATCGAATTTTTGAGGTTATTTTAAAGAAAGGTGGTTCACTCACTATTAAAAATTATACGTGGAGTATAAATTCGAAAGGAAAATTAAATTTTCTTAAAAAAAAACAAGAAATGTATTTTTTTCATTCAGTTGTAAGCTGCTTCTAGTCTTATGAACCGATTTAAATGCATTGCATCTTGCACCGTTATCTTGTTCTGTATATTTTTTTTTTAATTTACTTTTGTATTAAATACAAATTACTCTAACTTTCATTTCCCTGGCATGTATACGTAACTGGAGAAATATCAATTTTAAATCCCAAAATTGTCTCTTCTAATCCAATTAACCCCAGTGTAGTATTTCTTTACAGAGAAAAAGTCAGGGAACGTGGGTACAGTAACTTGTTAAACTTAAGTAAGAAGATTAAAACTGAAAGGGTGACTGAGAGTCATCGGGCGGGCAGCTTAGGGTTAAAGTGTTGAAATTTTCACTTAACGCACTTGGCTCTTTTAGAACCTAATAACTTTTGCTTACATTTTGATCGTACGACCCTAAGTGCAGTTAATATCAACTGATGCTGGTGTTAGAAAAAAGGGAGTAGCTTTAATAATTTGAATAATAATTTGAGGGTGAAAATTACAGGGAGATGTTTCTAAAAATTCAATTCATCTTTCCAAAACGACAATCTCATAAACAACTTTAAAAAACGTTTGGGCTTATGTGTGAAGAAGGAGAAGATTTAACCGATAACTCTTAAACTGTATCTAACTTCTCATTGCAGTTCATAGGCTTAAGATGGTACAGTGTGGATGGATCGAACCTGAAGCAAGTGAATATCTTGGATAGTGGAGGCAGCGTTGCTGGCGATCGACGAGGTCAAAATTGTACCACTTAAAGGATATCAGATGCAAAATCGAAACATATTTTTCCTGAAAGTAGAAAGAAGTAATCCCCACAATGACACATTCGTGGAGATCCGACGAAGAAAACAAGAAATCATAACCCCCCCACTTCACTGCATTTCTACTGATCCGCCTGTGGGGTTCGCCTATTAGACCTCAGAAAATATCGGCAGGCCTCCCAATTTTGGATCACTGGGTTACTGAGGCCAATCAACGTTCATTGATATTGCCTTTTTAACAGGGTTCAAATGATCTCTTCTTTGAACGTAGCAATACCAGCTGAACCGGTCGCGCTCTATTTTCCGTAAGATGGTTTCCTTGACGAAGAATAACCTTAGCAAACTACTGCTGCTTCGGTTTAGCAAAACAACTGGGTTCAAAACTTCTAACTCGACAAACCAGATTAATGCTATATAGAACGCTCATCTTACCAGTCCTGCTTTATAGCGCCGAGAGCTGGACGTTAAGTAAGAAAGCAGAGCAAGTGTTATGTACCTTTGAACGAAAAATACTTCGTCGGATATTAGGTCACATATGCGAGGAGGGCGAATTGAGGAAAAGATACAACTGCGAACCTTATGAGTTGTACCAGAGGGGTAACTATGCACTTCGCCGCGAATCGTATAATTTGCGATTCATTCAGTTCGCCTAGTGGGCGCCGTGGCGTAAGTGGTTAATGTGTCGGACCACTGCGCGTGAGGTTCCAAGTTCGAATAATCCCATAAAACACCAAACGGTTTTTTCACGGTCCCACCTCTCGCGAACGTCTGACAAACATCCGATAGTATTGTTGTCTCGAGAAAGCTTCTCAAAACAAATTGCCCTTCGCACTAAACTGTAGATCCCTTCCATTCGTTTGAAAAATATAACGGACACAACAATGGTTGCGAGGAGCTAGGGCCTGGCACTTAAAGAGCTGTTGCGCCATTTTTTTTTTTTCAGTTCGCCTCGCGGCGATGATAGTAACTATGCATAACGATCGCTTGGAATATAGACTTTCCAAAAATGTCCATATTTCCCGTGATATTTTCACAAACTTTTTCATTCATCTGTTAAAGTGTCATAGAAAGAATATACGATGCTAAAACACCGGTTAATTTTGAGGTAGTAAAGGATTTTTTCTACCGTCTGCATAGACAGTGAGTGGAGGAGAAGGTACAATGCCGAACTATACGGCCTGTACAAAGACATCGACTTAGCCAGAAGACTTCACATACAGCGACTAAGATGGCTGGGTCATGTAGAGCGGATGGAGCCCAATGTTCCCGGCAAGAAAGTCTTCGAATCCAACCCAGATGGACGGCGGAGTAGAGGAAGACCTCGCGGTAGGTAGCGCAAACAAGTGGAGGGGGCCCTCAACCAACTTGGCGTGCGCAACTGGAGGCAGCTGGCTCGTAACCGGGCTGGCGGGAGAAGTTTGTTGGTTGAGGCCCAGGTCCACCCCGGACTGTAGCGTCACCTAAGTAAGTAAGTAAAACACCGGTGGATAATTGGAATAATGTTTTCATAAGTGCTTATTTAAATAAAAGTTTGTTTTCTACCCTAAATAAAACAAAAGTATCAGAAATCACTCTTTTTCGTTGTTTTTCATTTATTTACATTTTCAATTGAAAATACACTGTCAACAACCCTTGCGCCATCAAAGTATCTGTCGTATTTGAAGTCGATCGAATGACGTTCGCATTTACTTATGTATATATGTAGTTGCGCGAATGTAGTAGAGCGAATTGCGCTAGTATTCGCCAGCGAATTGCGTAGTATCAAAATGCGATTTCGCCTGAAAATGCGCGCCGCGGCGAAGTGCATAGTTAACCCCCAGGATGCGGATGTACTCCAAAGAGCCAAGACACGTCGACTACGTTGGCTCGGTTCGAGACGGCGAATAAGACCGAACCTCCGGTATAAAGACCAAGATGTCGCGGATGCCAGAAAACTTGGTCTTCACAACTGGAAGCAGCATGCCCGGGGCCGCAGAGGATGGAAGGCAGCAGTGTCTCAGGCAGAGACTCTTCAAGGGTCGGGAGCCCTTTAGGTAAGTAAGGAAGAAGCAAACAAAACTAAACCTCAAACTGACCTCATATAGAACCTCTATTATAAATAAATTGTACAAAAAAATATAACAGTATGTTGTTGTTTTCCAATGGAGACAATTAGCCTAGGACATTTTTACTCGAGCAGTCCAGTAAAGATGAGTGATGTTTGTGCTTTGCTTCCCAGCTTAATCGAACACCTGGCATCTTGAGATGTGGTATTCCTCTTGTGTTTCGTTTGTCGTACATAGGCTGCATATGTTATAATCGATTATAGCAACTGGGCAGCTGTGTCCAGTTTTTAATCTTAGCAGTGCTACCGCGTCTTTCCTTGGTGCATGAGACCTGTAGCAATCGCACTACGTGACCAAACCATCGAAGCAAAGATATTTCCGTTCGGAGAAGTAGCTACTTAACAGTAAGTGCCTCGCGTACTCTGGAGTGGAATCCTCTAAGGTGATAGTTGATTGTTGACGATCACAATCGCCCCTTTTGCTCTCTCTAAGGTGACCATCAGCGTGATCATCACCCTTTTGCGATCGTTTTTGTGTGACTTTGCGATCGTTTTACGGAGAGCTAACAAAGTGTGATCACCAATTTTGACAGTCAAAAGTGTGACTATCAACTATCACCTTAGAGGATTCCACTCCAGGTGTTACGCACTAGATCCCTACGAGTTATTCCAGCAACACCGCGAAGGAACCTCATTTCAGCAACTTGTACCCGCGGTCTTATTTTTTCGGTAATTTCCCAAATTTCAAGTTCATAGGTGAGAGTTGGAACATGTGTACATATACCAATAACATAACATCTGGTACATAAGAAAATGTTGGTTCCCCGTGCAGGGACGGGTTAAGAATATCACTGCAGCGAGTTGGAACGTTGGAAGCATGACCGGTCGAAGTTACGAGCTGGAAGAGATGATGAATAGAAGGCGGGTGGACATCTTGTGTGTCCAAGAGACGAAATGGAAAAACACCGGGAATCGGGCGCGTTTCTTGGACGTTAGGACAAAAGATTACAAGATGTTCTACTACGGAACGGAAAAGTCTAAGAACGGAATCGGTATCATCCTTGCGGCAGAGCTACTTGGTAGCGTCTTGAGCATTTCGAAGTCCAGCGACCGTTTGATGTCTCTCAAACTAGTAATACAAGGAGAGGTGTGGAATATTGTCAGTGCATATGCTCCCCACGATGGGTACAATCAGAGAGATAAAGATGCATTTTGGCTAGATTTCCACAATCTCCTTAAGAACATCCCAAAGGAAGAATTTCTATTTGTTGGAGGAGATTTGAATGGACATGTCGGGAAATCAAACGAAGACTATGAAGACTGCCATGGAGGACTAGGATATGGCACCAGGAACCTTCCTGGTGAAGACATCCTAAGCATGTGCAAATCACACGGTCTTATCGTGTTAAATACCATGTTCATCAAACAAAGCAAACCTGATCACTTACAGCAGTGGTGGAGATGAAACTCAGATTGACTACCATTTGGTAGGCAGTTTCATGAAGCCCCGGGTAAAAGATTGCAAAGTGATCCTGGGAGAGGCAATCGCTCGGCAACACCGTCTCCTGCTAACAGAAATTTTTATGAAAACACCGAAGAAAAGCAAACAAACAAGGGTCTCTGAGAAAATCAAGTGGTACAATCTGGACAAAGAAAAAGGCGAAGCTTTTGTTTTCGTAATGAAAAATTACCTCTCTCACACCATCAACGGAGCTGAGGATGAAGAGTGCAGAGCACAAAATATGTGGGATTCCCTACAGCGAACTTGCTTAAATAAGGCCAAATCACTGCTAGGAGCTTCAAAAGGCCACCATCAACACGCCAAAGAAACATGGTGGTGGAGTGATGAAGCTAAGAAGCTGATAAATGAGAAGAAAGCGGCTTTCAAAGCTTGGTCAAAGTGCCCCTCTAATAATAATGACGAAAAAGCTCGCCTCGAAATGGAATACAGATGCTGCAAGAAAAAAGTGAAGAAGAAGTGCGCCCAGCTTCAAGCAGAGAGTACGGAGGGCCTGTATCGGGAGCTGGAGAAAATATTTTCCCCGGTTGCTGATGCAAACCAGGCTATCCAGGAGCTGCGAAGACACAGTATGAACAAGAGCGCCACTATCTTCAAAATAGCCGCCCAAAGAAGGAAGACTGCTCAGGAGATTCGTTCGCCAAAGTTCATTAGCAATGCTCATGGCCAGCTTCTTGTGGATGACGATAAAATTCTGCAGAGGTGGCGACAGTATTGTGAAGAGCTTTTAAATGAACAGTTTCCCCGGCTATACTTTCCAAGAGCCACCCCTAACTGTGAAGAAATAGCCGACATTACAGTCGAAGAAGTTAGTGAGGCGGTCAAATACTCCAAAAAACGAAAAGCGGTTGGGCCAGACGAAATACCCTCTGAGTTCTGGAAAAAGATGGGAGACATCGGGTTCAGATGGCTCAGAATTCTCATCTCCAAATTCATGAGAGGTGATCCAATGCCGAATCAATGGAGGGAAAGTTACCTCCTCCCTGTATACAAAGGGAAGGGTGATACGCGAAACTGTGATAAGTACCGTTCGATCAAGCTGATGTCACACACCATGAAGATCGTTGAGCGGGTATTAGGTGGCCGACTGCGAAAAATAATACGGCTATCTGATGATCAGTGCGGGTTTGTCTCGGGTAAATCAACCACAGATGCAATCCAAAGTATAAGGATCATAATAGAAAAACATCGTGATTCCTTAAGGGATTTGCATATTGTATTGGTTGACTTTGAAAAGGTATTCGACAAACAACAACGAGATCTGATATGGGTGGGGCTAAGACATCGAGGGGTTACAGAAACCTATGTACGGATGATCATGGACATGAACGAAGGAGCAAAGACAAGAGTAAGATGCCCCGCTGGAGTAACCGAAGAGTTCCCAATCAAAGTCGGGGTGCACCAGGGAAGCGTTTTAAGTCCTTTGCTCTTTATTACAGTCCTTGATTATCTGCTTGAAGGTAAAGTGATGGACCCCAAGGTACATCAGTTATTCTTTGCTGACGATGGAGCCATCATAAGTGAGGATCCTACATCCCTGCAACGAGCACTTGATGTGTGGGTGGACGTTTTGGAGGGAAATGGGTATCGCATTAGTTCAAAAAAGACAGAGTACTTGTGCTGCCCGTTCTCTGATCCACTCAGGCCTATTCCAGACATTTATTTGAATGGAACAGTGCTTCCCAAGTGCGAAAAGTTCAAATATCTGGGATATATGATCAATAGCAAAGCAACTTGTGATGACGACATCAATCATCGTGTAAGCGTAGGGTGGATGAAGTGGCGAGAAAATTCCGCTATCTTCTGTGACAGAAAAATGCCCCCTAAGTTGAAAGGAAGGCTCTACACCGCAGTTGTACGTCCAGCGCTCACATACGGTTCACAATGTTGGACGATGTACAAAAAGTATGAGAGTAAATTAACGGCAGCTGAGATGAAGATGCTTCGCATGACAGCAGTAGTGACCAAGCTTGATCGAATAAGAAGTTCGAAGATCCGTGGAAGCTTTCACATCAAGGAAACCATCGTACAAAAATTAGAGCGCGACCGGCTCAGCTGGTATTGCCACGTTCAAAGAAGAGATCATTTGAACCCTGTTAAAAAGGCAATATCTATGCACGTTCCAAAGACATCGCGGTGTAGGAAAGGCAGGCCTATAAACGCCTGGATCAGACAAATGCGACGACACCGGCATTTCATTGGCCTCAGTAACCGAGTGATCCAAAATCGGCAGGCCTGCCGATATTTTCTGAGGTCAAATAGGCGAACCCCACAGGCGGATCAGTAGAAATGCAGTGAAGTGAGAGGGCTGTGATCCCTTGTTTTCGGATCATAGCCTCGCTGATAAAAGGAAGAAGAAGACATAAGAAAATGTTGATATATTTGTCTGTAGAACCAAATGCAATGAAACAAACGAAACTCATTTGGATAACTAATTTATTTTTTATTTGAATAGTAACCTCGACATCTTTACATCGTTAATACGGAATGAAATCTTAACGAAAATATTTTCTTAGATAAATAGAGTCCCTATCCAGGGAAGGACATATAAAATAGAAATATCATCAGCCCACAAATATTAAACACTCCTTTAATCAAAACTAATCAACTCGGCTGTGGTAACCTCTTCTTTCGGAGGCTCCTCAACCCTTTGAGGCTGTGGGGCTACTGGTTCCGGAGCAGGTTTTTCTACTGGAGCCGGTGCTACAGGCTGTACAGCATGGGCGGTTGTTGTCTGAACAGGTGGTTGTTGTGGATGTAAATTTGGCATTGCAATGGGTCCTGACATTGGAGGGCCATTTACTGGAGGTTGTTGCTGCATCGGATGACCCATAGGTGGCTGTGCTTGTGCTGTTGGGATCATTCCCGTAGCAATTGGAGGCTGAGCTTGCACAACATTTTGCCGCTGAAGCATTACATGCGCGAGTGGTGGATTCATTGGCTGCTGTGGGTGTTGTTGAGGACCTGCTGGGTTGTTCACTGGAAACAAACAAAGATTATTGAATCAAAGAAAGAACAAATATAAAGAACAAAGCCAACTACCATTCATATTAGTCATTCCATCAGCGTTTGGATGTGGGCTCATGTGTTGGGGGACGTGGTTGCCACCGACCATCGCACTATGTGGCATTCCCGAAACCATCATACTTGGATGATTTGGTAATGGCGCTCCTGGCATTCCAGGCGTGTACATTCCAGGCATCGGAGCAGTATTCATATTTGGCTGAGTATGTGGAGGAGCTACTCCTCCTTGGGAGGGAATAACCTGACCTGCAGGTGGTACAACTTGTCCCTGTGGATTGAACTGTGGAGGAATAGGACCAGGTGAATTTGGATTGAATCCATAGGGATTGTAGACATTGTTCATTTGGTGATTTGGTGACCCATGTGTGTTGGGATTCGCTATAAATGGAAACGCAGTTTGTCCCATGCGATATTGTGCTTTCTGCTGCTCCTGGCGCATTTGCATTTCACGTTCCTGCTCTTGAATGCGTTGCAATGCTAATTGTCGCTGATATTGTAGATATTCCTGTTTCTTCTTTCTCATTATCTCAAGCTTCTGGGCCATTTGAATTTGGCGTTGTCGTTCCTGTTCCTCGGCAATGCGACGAAGTTTTTCAACATGCTCCTGTCGGAGGACATCGAGTGCAGCACGAGAATCTTTGATTTGTGCCAATTTGTCTTGAAGTTGTTCATACCACATACGTTTGTCATCCATTTCTTTAATATAGGAGAGTTGACGCGAATGCAAAGAAGTCAGAGTCATGAAGAGTGTTTGAACGGAGCTATCATTTGAAATGCTGCGTCCACGACTTGAATTAGATTTCATACGATTGACAAAGATCTCTACTTGGCTGCGCATGTTGTTTGCAAATTCATCGATTTGAATTTCGTCGGACATCATCTGGGAAATAGAGAAACATATTTTAATTATTTAAGAAATAAGCACGATCAATTTTAGAGTGTCCCGTACTTATATGAAAGGCAAAAGCGTAGAGGAGATAGCGCTGCACTGTATTGTTGCCTCAATAGAATAATCATTGCAAGACAAAGAACATACATTAGCCGCTTTCTTAGACATTGAAAGAGTCTTTAGCAATGTCAGAACAGATGCGGTCTATAGAACTTTAACAAGCTTCAACAGGAAAATGTATCCCGACCCTGAACGAGCAAATTGAAGGGGCGCTAAAAATCATAGATTCCTGCACGAAGACATGTGAACTAGCTGTCGATTTCCAAAAAACAGAATTAGTACTATTCACTTAATAAGCGGATAACACCTTCTGTAAGAGGTATCTCCCTATGTATTTCAAGCAGTGTGAGATACCTCGGCCTGGTGCTCGATAGGAAACTGAACTGGAGACTGAACATTAACGATAAAAGCTTTCTATTCGTGTAACAGAATATTCGGGAAAACTTGGGGAACCGAACCCCAAAATCATCCTATGGATGTATACAGCTATAGTAAGTCCCATTCTAATTTATGCCAGCCTTGTATGGTGACAGGCCGCCAGCAGAACTAATAACCTAACTGCCATCACAAAAGTACAAAAATTAGCGTGCATTGGCACCACCAGTACAATGAGAACGACATCTAGAGCAGGGCCCGAGGCCATTCTCAACCTGCTTCCGTTAGGCATCTTTATACAAACATCAGAGGCTATTATTGCCGTAAGATTAAGCCAAACAGACAATTGGAGACCAAATGCAATGGACCGATCATACGACGATCCTACAGAGATATCTAGGCAATGTATCTAGTACATACTACACTACGCCATACATAGACTTCACGAGACCATTTCTAAGCACCTATCCGAGAGAGGGAGAATGGAAAAAACTAACAATCCATAGCTGTATATACCAAAAAAAAAAAAAAACACATATATTTGGCGCAACAGCTCTTTAAAGTGCCAGGGCCCAGCTTCTCACAACCACTCATGTTGTGTGCGTTATATTTTTCATATGAATGGAAGGGACCTACAGTTTAGTGCCGGATCCGAACGGCGATTTGAGAAGCTTTTCCGTGACAACAATACTCTCGGATGTTTGTCAGACACTCGCGAGAGGTGGGACCGTGAAAAAACTTTTTGGTGTTTTCTGGGATTCGAACTTGGACAGAACAAGAACGAATAGACTTATGCAGAAGGATAGACAATTCCTCTCTACTTTCATAAGAGTCATTATGGGGCATAACACTATGCGATACCACATGGAAAAAGTTACATGTGACGAACCTTTGTATGGGCTGTGGTGATGAGGAGGTTCAGGAGGACACCACGCATTTTCTTTGCCACTGCCCAGGCCTCTACCATCTAAGAAAGTTCCTTGGACAATACATCTTTAAGGATTTAGAAGAATTGTGCAACAGACCGGTTTGTACCTCGGGCACAGTAAGTATTAAATTCTTTCTCCTAGCCTATGTACATATAGGTATATTCTTCACGAGGAAGGGATTCGTTCTATCTTTCTTTCCCCCATGGGTATCACAATGGGTCTATATTGAGCTGAGTGTGGTGTAGAGGATTTCTACCCCCTATGTCAACCCACTTACCCAACCCAACCCAGTCCCCTCATATGCTCAAACCATCGTACATCGCCATTCACTATTAAATCGGCATGATATGCTTTTGCATGACATCCATGTATGACTGTGGATGCCGGTCGCATGCTTAGAAATCTTTTTAAATTTAATTTGTCGAAGCCCGTGGGTCGATTTGGGGGCATACAATGAATCGTGCAATACAGAGCTCATTCGCGGCTTATTATACGAATTTCAATTATATAATGGAAATGGGACAACTTAACGAATTCATTATGAAGAAATTTGGTGCCATAATCAATCAACAACTATACCAATCAGAAATCAACGCTCCGCAGTATATCATACATAATTCGAAAGTATACTTGTATTTTTCTTCTTGGTTCACTGTTCCATTAAACCGATGATTCATTAATTAAAAAATATTCAGTTGTCGTTGGAAAAACCACACACGAGAAGTAATTTAGTTTTAAGAAAATTTCTAAAATTCTACACTTTCCCCACTGAAATTAACAATAACAATGGCCTCCGTCGAACCGTAAAACAGTTTACCTTATTATTTATCACTGGAGTTGCTGTCAGCTGTGGCATTGGACTTGGTGCCGATGGACTCGCTGGTGACTCATTTGCCTTTCTTTGTTCCCAATAGCTGCGATTTAGATATTTCGCTAAATCTGGATCTTCAATGACTGCTGGTGTTGGTGGCGGTGCTTCAGGACTCGGTGATCGTTGTGGCAGACGATAGGTCGTCATTATTGTCTAGAGAGCAAGAAGAAAGCGAAAATTATTCGTCGGTCACTTATCGCGCTCGCGAACGTTATGTGTTGTCGCACTCAGTCAGTGAAAATATTTTCACTCATCGCATGCTTATGACTCACTCAATCAGAATATGAAGACAAAACAGATAACATATCCGATTACGCATAAAAAAAAATAAAAAAAACGCACACACACATACGTTGGATGTAAACAAATTCACCTGCTGTTTCTTTTGTTCGGCTTCTGATTGACTGAGTGCCAGCGCTAATTGCAGTTCCTCCTCCTCTTTCAGTTCTTGTTCGCTTTTTCGTGGTGGCGTCTGAAATTAGTTTATTTCAATTAATTTACTTATTCAGATGAGAATTTGAATTTAGTTTGTTACCACCTGCACCTGCTGAGCCAGGGAACTGTTTAGATATTCAGCTGGCAGGTCGCTTTCAGCTGGACGAGGCTTTCCACTGGAGGGCTTCTGCAAACTTGCATAACATCCATCACAGACACGCACCTAGGGATACCATATTTTCACTTGTTCAGTTTTACATTTTGATGCATACTTACATCCTTCTCGATGCCGTACTTTGGCAGCGGACACTGTTTCGTGGAGCACTGAGCGCAGAAGATTTGTCCACAGTTCCTGCAGTGATGTTTGCGCTGAGTAAATGAAAATTCAACACGACAACGATGGCAGACTTTGCCGTCAGCCCAGTCGGGCGCTGTATCAGCGGTAAACATTGCATCGGCCTCCTTTAGTTCTGGGAATGTGTGTCCCTTGGCCTTAAGAATGGTCATTGTGTCCTGAAAGGGATTTTCATTAAGTCAAAATTTGAATCAATTTTTTTAAATTTTTTTTGCCTTTGCACCTTCTCTTCGTTAGACATTCTAAATGAAACACCTCGTACTGTATGTGAAGCGAATTACTTTCCAACTGCGGGCCGTATAGACAATTGGATTAGTTTGCAATGAAAATAGGCAGTAGGGTGGGAGGTTAGTGGTGCTATTCAGAGTTGCCATCACATTTTTGTCAGACATAATTTCTTTGATAGCGGAAGGTGTCGGCGGGAGTTTATTTAGGATTAAAGTGGGCGTTTGACTGATAAAAGTATTGTAATATCGTTGATTTATCAGGCAACTGATATCGAACTTTATCGGATTGCGCCAATAACAACCTAAGCAATCTAAGATAAGGGCAATAAAGATTGCTTGCTATTTTTACTTATTTTCTGGGGAGATATCAGTATCAGAGAGATGGTATCATTATGTCAAACAAAAATCAATGTTCGAACACAAATAAAGAAATTAAATCGTATCTACTAAATAAAAGAAGAAACTTTTTTTTTTAATTATATTTATAAGTCGTATATTGTCGTGCTACTACTAGCATTCATACGCAAACATCCCCAGTCGACAGAATTGGGCGGAGTATGTTATCCTAAAAGAGTCCGGGCTCAACTTCGAATGTTTTCCGAGTAGCCAGTACATTTGTCGGTATTTATTTTCGAGCTCGTCGCGTTTCTTTTTTACGTGCGATTTCCACTTACATAAGCCTAACATCTAGAGTCATTTCTAGATCTTTTGCTTCGTTTGCGAACGGTATTTGAGCCGAGTTTAGATATACAGGCAATCTAGATAAGTTGACGTGAGTAGATTTCGTTAAGCACAATATGCTAAGAATTCGATAATCGTGGACTTTATTAACAGCATGTTGCAGCGTTCCAGTTGCTGCTTCAATAGTATCACCCGTTGTCAATATTGCCGTATCGTCCGCAAACGTGGCGACGACGCAGTTTCTTTCCTGTGGGATATCACGCGTGTAGAGTACATATAGAAGTGGGCCAAGAACACTTCCTTGTGGGACTCCGGCCGCAATCCCTTTAAGTCAGAGTAATCGTTTCCGTGCTTCACACGAAAGAGTCTCTCGGTGAGGTACGATCGTAAGATTAGAAAGAGTTGCCGTGGCAGTAGTAGTTACAATTTATACTCCACGCCTTTGTGCCAAACCTTATCGAAAGCTGTAAGACGTCAAGAAATACACCACAACAAATCTTTTTTACTTCGAGAGCTTTCTCAATCACGTCAGTTATTTTGTGGACTTGGTCGAATGTAGCATGTTTGATTCTAAATCCAAACTGATGGTCAGGAATAAGACGTCTTTCGTCGATTACGGGTTGTAGACATTTAGAAAGTAGTTTTTCGAATATTGTTAAGATAACCGGCAATAGGGAAATAGGCCGATATGATTTCTTCTCATACAGAGGTTTGCCTGGTTTCGGGACCATTATAATCTCGGCGACTTTCCATTGTCTCGGAACGTAGAGCAATCTGAACGAAGCGTTGATCAAATAGAGCAGTTTGATAATAGCTTTATTCGGCAATTCCTTGACTACCTGCGCCGTTATCAAATCGTAACCCGGAGCTTTTTTCGTCTTTAAATTTTTAATCACTTACCTTAGTTCAATCAATGCTACTTTTTTTACTTTAAAGTTGTCAGATGTCGTGACTGGGGAGTCGGGCGTTAACAAAGGGCCGTCATACGGCTTAAACGTGTCTTCTAAGTGCAAAGCAAAAAGTTCTGCCTTTTCTTTGTCGCTCTTGGCCCAGTTTTCATCGTTTTTTCGAATTGATGGCGCTTGCATTTGAGGTTTCCGGATGCCTTTTAGCGCTTTCCAAAGCGAATAATTTGATTCTCTTTCACCGGAGAGATTTTCAAGATAGTGCGCTATCTCTTTGCTTTTAAATTCCCGAATACTATCTCTAAGGCGATTGCATAGTCGGTTGAGGACCGTTTTATGCTGCGGTGCACGAGTGATTTGCCATTTCTTTCGTGCTTTTCGTTTCTCCCTCACCAGTTCGATGATTTCTCTTGGATACTTTTCGTTGCAGTTGATCTTATAACTTCTAGGAGTGTTTCTCCGTGCCGCTCTTTGGATTGCTTCCACGAAACGATCAACTTCGTCCTCTAGTTCACAAGGTGTTTTAAGTGATACATTTAAGGCGATATTTGTTTCGCAATCATTTCTAAAGTCCTCACAGTTTGTTCTATTGCTAGAAAGTCTTGGTCCTGTTTTCTTGGTCAAAGCTTCTCCAAGTAATAAAATTACAGGCGAATGGCCAGACGAGAGATCAAAACTTTCTTCGACTGAAATCGTCATTATTCTGTGAGATTTCAGCGTCAACAACTCGAACTGGCTGGAATTATCAAATCGAACCGATGACGCTGAAAGATAAGCCAAAGCTTTTGCTATTAGCGGTAATCTTACTCAGCTGGTATAAGCGCACACACGTCCATTCTGGTCAATGGCAAAAGTGATTAGCAACGACTTATACTTTTCTTCCTTTCCTCCGTTATTAAAAGAGAACGTATCACTAACCACAGCATCCAGGGAAAAAGCTTATCTCTTTGCAAACATGTTTGCAACCAGTTCAACATTAGATCCGGCGCATGTAGATCCACTAGTTATACCGACTGTACACATATAGATGCCTGGGGTGAAGCTCATGCCTCGTATGATTCAGCGCATCCTTAAAAACCCGGAATGCAAGAAAGCCACCGAGCCAAACGGAATACCAAGCATAGTCTTCAAAAACTGTGCACCGTAACTAGCACCGATTTTTTTCAACCTTTTCTCTTTATCTTTCTTATAGAAAACTTTCTCATTGTGCTGAAAGTCCACCCACATCCAACCGATTCCAAAAAAAAGGAAAGAAATGTCTGCCAGAAAATTAACTTCCCATAGCTCTGCTATCTATGTTTCTAGTCCTAGAAAAAACCATAAACACTGGTATTATTAAATATGTAAAGGGTCATGGACTAATAAATGACCGGCTTGTATGGATTTTATATATGCCGATCAACAGGAGACCTGCCGAGTTACGTAACCCATCTATGGACCTCAATCAAGAGCGGTTGCACTAGACATCTCAAAAGTGTTTGATCGAGTCTGGCACAGTGCTTTACTAAGCAAACTAGCTTCCTATAGACTACCATAAATACTCTGCGGATGGATGGAACATTTTCTCCGGGACAGATCAATTCAAGTTGTTGTCGACGTTATGTTTTCCACAAGGCTATTAATATTTTCTGCCTAACACTTAGTGCTTTGATTTTATTAGTTGGCAGCATACACAATTTATGGAAGAGACTTTCAGTAAGATAATCAACCACTTGTATTGGCACGCGAAATTTTTCAACGAACGAATTAGACTCTATTTCGAAATGATTGTTTCTTTAAATACATTTTTGTTACTTTGATTCTCATTTTTACTGTCCGATTCATAATCAAGAAAAAACATTTTGCAGATTGTCATTAACTAAGAAATAAACAGTAGACTCCTTTACAGACTCCTTTAGAAAATATAAAGTCTCACTGAGGAAAGAGCAACGACGCTTCTGGAGAATTTTCTGTGACAGCATTGAAGAGTCCTCGGAAGCTTCTAGGTTGCGGAAAATCCTCTCTAAAAGCCCTTCAACACGGAAAATCCTCTCTAAAAGCCCTTCAACACCCAGATACCTTTTGCATCCAAACGGTCACTGGACTACCTCCACTAAGGAAACCATTGATATCTTAGTGTGTAATCACTTTGCTGGTAGCTCACCTGTTGCTGTTTTGCAATCGGAAAATACCTTCCTTTCACCGTGCAGCAACTCCTTGGTTATAGTAACTACAGAAAAGATCCGCTGGGCCATGCGCAGTTTCAAGACCTTCAAGTCCCCAGATCCTGACGGTGTCATTCCTGCAGAGATTCAGCAATGTGAAGGCGGTGTACTACAAATGCAAACCGGTTCAGACAGCCTTACACTCGATTGCGTGCATCATTGAGAAATCTTTGAGGGAGCTTTAAACATGTCAAATCTGAGGCAATTACCGTCGCTGCTTGCATAAGTATCAGTGGCGCACTGAAAACTACTTCCTCTGCTGCACTGGACATTTTGTTCCATTTGCTGCCATTAGATATTTTTGGCAAAGAGATTACTGCCAGTGCGGCCATCCGTCTAAAATCCTCCTCGCAGTGGTCTAGTTATCACATTAGCGACCCCTCGATTCTTGATCTTCTAAACTTCACCCATGAAAATACGAACTACACCCCACCAAAACTGAGATTTGACCGAAACTTCCATACGAGTATCACTAAACGGGACGAATGGGACAACTCTCCCCGTGTTGATGGTAGTTCGGTTCACTTCTTTACAGGTGGCTCTACGACCGAAGGTGGGGTGGATTGCGGAGTTTTCTCCAAAAAGCTCAACCTGAGTATCTCTTTCCGGTTCCCTGATCATTGAAGCGTTTTTCAGGCGGAAATCATGGTTATTAAGGGAGCCCTGTCCTGGTTAAAATGTAATGTACTATCTATCAGAGATGACTAGGTTCCTACTGAAGTTTTGAGATAGACAAGTAAAAATAAATATTTAAAATCGAAAATGGCTTTATTGTTTTCCGAAATATTCTCCATGAAGATAAATACACTTTTGTACGCGTTCGAACCAATTTTCGAAGCACTTTTTCCACTCCGATTGAGGTACCTCCAAAACATGTGATTTGAACGCATCAACCGCTTCTTCAGGCGTCAAAAAAGGTTGACCTTCCATTTTATTTTTGATCTGCGGGAATAAGAAGAAATCACTGGGTGCCAAATCACTACTGTACGGCGGATGACCCCTCAATTCGATGTTTTGAAGGCTCAAATATTCACTTGGTTTGGCCGATGTGAGAGCTTGCATTGTCGTGGTGGAGAATGAATCGTCTTCTGCGATGGGTTTTTGCGAACACTTCAGGCAAACAAATGGTGGTGTACCATTCAGAATTGACCGTTCTACGTTGGTCTAATGACACGGTGGCGACATGTCCAATTATTCCGAAAAAACAGGCGACCATTTGCTTTGAAGTGCTTCGTGCGCGAACAACTTTTGTTGGATTTGGCTCGTCTTGAAAGACCCATACAGTCGTTTGTTGTTTAGTTTCGGGTTTATATGGATAGATCCATGATTCGTCGCCTGTCACGATTTTATAGACGTCTTTTGAAGCACCGCGATTGAATTTTTTTTAACATTTCTTGGCACCAATCGACCCAAGCCTTTTATTGAGCGATAGTCAAATTATGCGGTATACAACGCGAACAAATCTTTTTGACGGCCAAATGTTCATGCAATATTGAATGTATGCAAGTGGAACTAATGCCCAAGCATGCCTCAATCTCATGGTATGTCACATGATGATCTTGCAACATCAGTTCACGCACAGCACCATTTTTTTCTGGCACAACAACCGATTTTGGACAACCTTCAATCGTGCTCGGACGACCGGGAATCGTGCTCCTTAACTTCAAAGGCCGCATTTAATTGCCATTTGTCTCTTAAGATTACAGAGCAGTTCAACATTCACCTATGTCGAGGAGGAGAAAGAAACCATCCTTCACCTCCTATGCACTTGTCCAGCCCTGTCGCATCAAATAATGCTCCATCTAGCGGCTCCTCTCCGTGATGACCTTGGCGATTTGGCGTTCTTAGGCGTCAGGAGCATCCATCGCTTCATCAAAAGCTCCGGGTGGTTCAGTAGATCCATGGCACCACAATGGAGTGGTTTAAGTATGTCTGCACTATTGCACAGACAGCCAACCTAATCTAACCTAAATAAATTCTAAATGGCGTAAATTATTATGACTATTGGCACTAACAAGTCCATTATCATCGGTTAGAATTTATCAGCTTTTCAACTAGTATAGTCCCTTTTTTTCAACACTTGTTGTTTCCAGTTACAGAAACAGTGAATTTATCAAATTTCCTACTTGTTGAGAGATTCCAAAATAATTGTTGTAGTGCCCGCACGTGCTACACAAACTTTCAACAGTTGTTAAATTTTACTTGTTTCAGAAGCACTTGTTTAATTGTGTTATAGCCCCAGGTGTCCATTTTAAAAACGGGGATTCCCCTTTTTGCTTCAAGAATTTTTTTCAAGCTTGTTATCAGGTAGGAGAGAACAAGTGAAAATGAAAGTTTTAAAAATGAATTACCGCTGCATTACGACTTAGGTCGAAATTTTAATTGAGGGTAATCAAATGACCGGTAGTGTATTTCTGGGGAATCCAAATGGTGCTATACGTAGGTATTACCGTTTAGGGAATAAGCAACTGCTACAACTTTCTTACCTTAATAGATTGATACTTCTCCGAAGACCGGAACGCATATGCCCATGTTTGAACCAGTTCCAACATTTTCTGACGGACATTCTCATGCGGTGTTTGCTCGAGGAAAGTGCTGAACATCTCGCAGTTCTCTTTGGTGAACACTTCCTCGTGAATAGGCTGCCCGCAGTTCTTCACGACACTCTCCAGCACCAAGAGAGCGTAGCAAGCCGAGTGTGGATTCGGGGATGACATTTTCTTTTTAATCGCCAGAAAAGCCTGTTTCGACCTGAAAACAAGACGAGGTCAATGGGGGTCAAACTATGGCAAATGGACATCCAAAACATACGTAACGTCGTTCTGGCGAATAGCGTCGCATATCAGCAGAATCGATGGCCAATCCGGTTCCAAACGCAAGTGGCTTGTTGCGTTTTCTGGAAAGAAAAGAAATTTCATCTAATTATGAAGAAATTTTCCCAATTTGCAACAAACAAGTGCAACAACACAAAGGAGACACGAATGGTGAGTCACGGTTTGATAACGCAAATTCATGTTTACGTTTATCTCCGATGCAAGAAATATGTTTTGTGTGGTTAACTTGAATATTTACCAAGTGTTTTGTCGAAAGTTGACGAACGAAACATTTTGCTTGCACAGTTGTTGAGAAATTTCCACAAAAAATACACAAAAATTAATTTTCACCGACTGACGTTTGCACTGGCCGATGAGAACTTTTTGACACATAAACTGCGAGTGTAGTAGATTTTGTTTACGTATTTGAATTATAAGGTAGTAGAGCAGTTTGTTTCCTTACAGCGGATGTTTTTAAAGTGGACCGTTTTATTTAAAAAATAAAAAATAAACGAATAGGTTGTAGGAGTGTTAATATTGTGTGATTATAATCACATTTACATTGGATGGTAAATGCATAATAGCGTCTCGGAGGAGAAGCATCTACCGATAAGTTTTGGTCTGCTAAATAACGAGAAAGAGCCACTGCAGCCGAAAATCTTTCAGCTCTGTTCGTAAAACCTTCTCCCACGTCTTCGTCTTGCTATCTGGGAATTTCTTCGGAAATTAAGTTTTGGAGAGACAAACAGCGAGCCCCCTATTCCACAAGATAGGATTAGTATCGGTTGGTTTGTGGTCCAGCGAGCCGCAACCGTAAATACCATAATTACTCCGAAACGAAAACAAACGCCTCGAATACGGACGAACGGATAATTTGTTGATCACCTTTGTAGACAGTAACCTTCTAATCTCGGATGAGGATTAGCTTATCTTATATCTGAGGCAGTGAGAACAAAAAAATTGTAACCCCCATGATGTTATATTGGAGTAATTGATGGATTTAGGAAAACGATTCTTTTATGATACATTTTTTTAATACTAACCATATATTTGTTTGTAATTTTTTGATTTTTCAATTTATTAATAACAATTTTATGTAATTGTTATCATTTGAAGAAAATAAATACATTTTTTTAGATTTTTGTGTATTCTGCTTTTATACAAATCCAAACATTAATTTAAATTATAAAATTAGAACAAATTCGAACACTCGTTTTCTTAAATTTATTTTATTGTATCTCATTTTCAGTTCTAGAAATATCTATTACTATTTCATCTAGAGCTATCGCTGTAGCTGACGTCTTTAACCCTAGAAAGCTAACCTTATTTTGTGCACTCATTTTGTTAATTCAGTTATGCAGTTATATTTTATTAACAAAAGATATTAAAATTAAATAATCCAAAGTAAATTAACAATAGTTTTCGCTATTTTTTAATTTAATTTTTTTTTTTTTTTTATGTTCTCGACATATGGTCTCATGTTGTACTACGACATTATGTTGCTTATTTTTATGGGAGTGAAGTTTACGTAGGTTAGCTTTCTGAGGTTAAGTAATTGTAAAAGCGATGATGCACTGGTGGTATAAACTGCAGCAATTCCAATAAGTCTTTTATCTTTTTATGGGTAATTATTGGCGATTCCAGCGATTCCAGTTCAATAAAACTTCGCGTTAGCCTCTTTTTGACATCTACTTCGTCAAGAGTGTTGCAATATTAAAAAAAATTGAAAATGGGTTACTTTTTTTCAAATTAAGCCACTGAACTTTCAGCCACTCAACTTTTTGGCGGAAAAGAAATATTTTTCTGTTTGTTATGTTCTTTTCCAGAGACTTGGTTGAAATAAAATCATTCGCAGTCATTTTTATGATTTGAAAGGGGTTTTTCTTTCTTGCAGAAGCAATGACTTTTTTTTTTTGTTTCTCTATAAGGCCAAAGTCTCGGACTCAGGGTAAATACGAATACCCACTAAGAAGAAATTTATGATCAATTCCTTGAACAGAAATTTCCGGATGAGAAACTATGTATTGGCACAACAACGAGAGTTTAATATTTCGATTTTGACCACCACATTGGTCAGAGTACATAATCACTTTTTTGAATTTACTACATTTTTAAAATTATAAAACAAACAGGATCCAATTTCTTGTGGGCCTCTGGAAGCTACTGACTCGTCCCAAACAAACATATGGTAACATAACAGTAGCCATATTGTGGATGCTGAGACAGAATGTCCAAAGCTATGTTTTGTAATAAACAATACCTATTGTTTAAACTGGAGTTGGCAGGGTCTTCATCAAGTCAACAGTAATGACCGTTGTATTTGAAGATGTTTTAGCGATTTTGGGGTCAACTCTTAACCCTTGCCGAGCGCTCTCCGCTTTCCTGTGGTGAGGCTCTTTATATTGTTCCAGGCTGAGCTTTCGCGTTCGTTTCCAGCACTTTTAATTTTACGGTCAAATAAATCACATTTGTTACACGAGTCTGTAATTGGTGCATGGAAGTCAAGATTAAAATGTTCATTAAAAACTTTACGAAAAATAAACAATGCGGCTGGGTGTATAACGTTAACCTTATACAGGGAAAATATTTTCCCGAGACTCAGATCTGGGGGAAAATAACGTCTATATTCACTCTTATGCCTGTTATAATGTGACTCATAAGTTGGAAAACTTTCAATAAATTGTTTGACCTTCAGTATTTTATTTACAGGCGTTTTATTTGCTGGCTCTTGTCAGCCCGGGGAGTAGAATCTACCGTTTTCTTCTGCACAACTCTGCTTAACCGTGCATCCGATACTTAAAAGACTTTCAAGACAAATCATTTGAAAACTTGAACCTCGGTAGCTTCTTCATTGAGCAGATAATAGGAGTTAGTTCTTGTCTCCTTGAATTATGATTATTTGTGTATCTTCTAGACTTATTTACAACTATGATTAATGAAAATAAAAATGGAGTTTGCAAGTAAAAATTAGCTAACTTGTAGAACTTCTTAAAAATTTCTAGCTGAAGATTTTCGCCAATTTTTATATGACGCTTTCTTTGACAAGGGCATGTGCCACTTTTGGGGACTTTCGCTGGCACTACTGTATTTTTATAACTTTCATAAGCTTTTCCTTTGGCTCTATTTAACTTACGGACATTATATTTGCAGTTATTACTGTTCCTTACACGTTTCCTTGGCTTGATTCGCGCTTCTTCGCCCGGTGGACTTATCGTCGTTGCACTAGCTGTGGTCGCAGTGTTTGATTCAGCTACAATTCCTGACGTTCCAAGGAAAGATTTATCAGTAATCTTCGGGCTTAAATCAAAAAAATTTTCCTACGTATTTGAATCTGAAGCGACATATTCGGATCCGGAGTCTACAAAATCACTGCCATCATTGGATCCATCTATCGTGGAAAATAAGCAAAAACCAATTCGAGGCCTGTAGAGATTAGATTTAAGAATTGCTTAGAAAACTTGAATATTACCAACTAAAGCATCTGCAGTACGATTGTTGTTCATTTGCACGCTTGTACTTACTTTTGAAAATAAAAATAAAAAATAAAAAGATTAACGCTAAGCTTGTCTCAAAGAAAGAGAAAAAATATGTTCATCCTCATTCTTAATCTAACTCTCCATTATATGTATGTTGGTTTAAATTAGTTTGTTTTTTCGTTTGTAATAAGCTTAGCACAAGCGTTTCCGATTTTAAATAATAAACTGGTACCATGGTGCACATCAGTCAATTTCTCATATTGCAGTTCTAACACTTTAAAATTATTTTCGTTACTAAAAGTATTGCAATTTCCGACCAATACGTTCTTTTAAACTAACGACCAAGAATTAATTTTGCTAAAGCGCAAAAGTGGCGTATTCTACTTACACCATTTTTGCATTAAGGTATCTGCTCTTAAGTTTCAGAACAAAAACAGCATTTTTCATGACAACTGCTTCAGAATATAGGAAAATTGCTAGGACTACTTCTACATACAAAATTTATATCAATAGGGAACTAAAAAATAAAAAATAAATATTTGGCGCAACAGCTCTTTAAGTGCCAGGGCGCTTGTTTCGAGAAGCTTTATCGAGACAACAATACTCTCGGATATTTGTCAGACGTTCGCGAGAGGTGGGACCGTGAAAAAACTTTTTGGTGTTTTCTGGGATTCGAACTTGGAACCTCACGCGCAGTGGTCCAACACACTAACCACTTACGCCACGGCGCCCACGTCCATAAGGAACTAACTAACAAAAAACTCAATTAAAAAAAAAAAAAGTGGGTTACACCACTTTTGTTATCATAGCCTTCTTATGTTATGATTACTATAAAAGGAAAGACGATTTTCCTTGTGAACACGGTTTCTCCAAAACTGCTAGCCATAAATACTTGGAATTTCGCACAGTAATTCCTTATTTTACCTTGATGCGAGATAAGAAGGGATTTTCCGAAATTCATGGACTAAGTGGCATAAAAGGGGTTCAGTTCGAATTTGGCGCTGATTCATTTATGGTATAAATAAATAAAGGTCCTGAAGCTGATCCGTGCTAAAATCAATTAATCAAATCATCGCGAACAAATATCCGGGCAATCGGAAGTAAAAAGGATTAAGTGCCATTCTGTCTCCTGCTTCCTTAAGTTCAAGAGTCTCGATAATTCTACATTTCACTCAGCTAACCAGGGTCGGGACCTATTGGAAGACATTACGGCCAGATTATGGAAAAAGTTTCCGTTTCTGATTTACATCATCATTTTGCTTTTATGCATTTTTTTTTTGCAAAGTGTTTCATCCACTACGTCTCTAAGAGTAGCACAGAGAGTAGGCCAGAGATAGTTAATAAATTAATAGTACGTACGATTAAAATACTTTAAAAATATAAATGTAAGCACCATATTATCATGCCATGATCAAAGCTCGTCAGAAGCTACAAACGGGATCTAAATGAGATATCATGAGCCAGTAAGGTGGTGCTGGGTACCACGACATATGGATATACCGCGTACTGAACTCGCAGGAATAGGGTCAGCGTTGCACATCCCATATGCCGTCCCCTTCGTATAAGCTTTATAAATAAACTCGTCGAAGATGAAGCCACTAGTGAAGTTAGCAGGCGATGGATCTATCCAGATACGTGCGTCATTGCCAGAACTCGGTGGCCGGCTTATGGTATGAAGAGATCACGTTCTCGGTTTAGGCTTAGTCGCACCAGTACGCGGGTCATTTTTGGTATAATCATGGGCCAATGTGCCATTGGGGTTCATGCAGATCGTTACGGCGTACCGCATAATGACTTCTGTAGAAGCTGGTGGAACGAGAAAGAAATTGAATCTGTCCGTCACTCGCTGTGCAAATGTCCTGCCTTCGCCGACACAAGAATGAGGACTCTTGGTAGTTACTTTCTCCCTGAGCTGGATTACTAACATCACATGGTTCGAAACCTTACCTAGCTGATTTTCCCTCTGAGATTCATATTCTTATTTAGGTGGGTGTGAATTCGGCAGCTTCCTTAGCAAATTCGATGGTTACAATTTAATTGGGGACGATAGACCCGTCTTGGTCTAAGTGAGCTCACAAGGCACGCATCTACCCAACCCAACCTCAAGACTTTGATTAGTCCTTAACTATTCTGCGCCATGTTTTCTGCCTGGGGCGGGATTATTGGATTTCCCTACATGACGTATTTTGCTACGCCACTTTCCTAATGTTTATAGGTTCCTGGTCCATTTTTGGATAAAGATCCTGCAGCTTACGAGTGACAATGGTGGACACCTTACTACAACAACACAGTCATAGATTTGTTTTTGTGTTAAAACAACGGGCACATTCAGGTTTCCAGATGCAGTGTGCTAAGGCACGTCAGATTACATAGAATGCAAAATCTACCTGGCTAGTCAGTCGATGTCAAGCTTTTCCCTCGCAACTTTTAAAGACAAAATACTGTAGCTTCCATAGAAAGTCCTTTTCATACTGCATTACTAACGAGCATGGTGTGGCAACGCTAATGCCATCTGTCAAAACTACCATCATGCACATCAGTTTCTTCCGCAATTCACATTCCACAATTCAACCATTGTGACATCTAGTATATTTGAAAATGTAGTTGAGGTTCTTGTATTTGATATAATTACACCAACCACCAACAGAGAAGACACCGTCAATAGAGGCGAAAATAGCGATGAACAAGAGCGATTACTATGAGAGTTAATTATTTGAAAATTGGTGTTGAGAATAAACGATATTGTGAAAGAAAGTGCGTTTGTAGAGACAGTATAAGTTGATATTAATAAAGATTAAAGTGATTTGATTATTTTAAAGTATAACGAAAGCGAATTTGATAGTTGTTTATAAATAAATAGTTTAAATACACAGAAGGCGGTTTTGTTATTATTAACCTCAGCAAGAATATTACAATACGACACTTCAAATGCAAAATGAACCCATAAAATAAGTTCTTCTATGGTCAAAATAATTCGGAATAGATAAATTCACCAACATTTTATCGAAATTTGGAAGAATTTCAGCAACCGGGAAAAACCAGCAACAGCAATCACTGTGAAAATTGCCCAATCACGAACGGATAAAATCCAGATATCTGGGAACCTGATTGTGCCCATTTATTTTCCTGGTCTTTGCTAGTATTCCATTCCGACTGCAGGCTTACACGCCATCTCCACTAGCGATAAATTTAAATGGCCCAAAATGTATCAGCCTATCGGAAGATTCTATAGCTTTTGCAAATGGCGGCAACTGTTAGTCTTGTTTTGATATTTTTAAGTCACAGGTCTATGAGAACAAGCCACAGATTCTGGAAGCTCTCAAAAAGAATATCAGACAAGAGTGCGAAAACTTATCGCCCAAAGCTCTCGCCAAAACGATTGAAAATGCGGTAAAAAGATCCCAGATGGTCATCAGCAATAGCGGCGCCCATTTGACCGATATCATCTTCAAAAAGTAATGGAAAAGAACTTAAAGGTCCAAATAAACCTTTAAAAAAAAATTATGGAATTATGCTGTTTCATTTTAAAGATACAGCAAAACAACATCCGTAGAGTGTTTTCGGGCCACCCTGTAAAATGCAGAATGGCAACGAATACAAGTAGATACCTAGGTACCGAGGAAAGCATCATTGCACTAAAGGCGCTAAAGCAGCTTGCGAAAACGCAGAAAAGATAATGTGGATTTTGGGTTAATCCCTTCTTGGAAAGAAGAATGCTTCACGGTTTGGAAGAACATTTATTGAAAGATTTAAGTGGGAAGATGGAGTTTATTTTGCAAATTTTTGTAGAATGACAATACATCAATTTGTCTAATCCATCCCCACCATGCACACATAACATTAAGTACGTTACGAGTAAATACCTCTTGTGATCTTGTACCGACAGTGTTCGAAATCTTAAAACATATTAAGCCATAAATCGCCTACCCATGGTATTGTATTGGGAAAACCCAGAAGGATTTTTCTATTATGCGATACCAAGATGCTCATTAAACACTACCTGCGACCTTTTACCGTCAGCGAATTGTTCACAAAGTATATTTGATCATAAAGTCGCTTGCTTATGCTATTACTTGGAAACACCAGGATACGGGTGAATGGGTAATAAAGCAATTAAGCCTATAAGTGTTTTGCAATAGAAATGGCAAACGTGACAGCAAAGTGACAGCCCTGTTGGCGAAAGGTATGCGATAATGGGTAGATGCGATAAGAACATGCATTCTCTCGCGTGCTATGAAAATATAGCCCCTATGTTGGTCTCCAGTTGCGATACTGAAAGCATCCTTTAAAGCATGCTATGTATTTATCGCTAATGGAGACCACATGTTAACGTTTTCTGCTACACTAGCAAACATTTCGTTGACATTCGCCTTTGTTTCTGAAATTTTGTTGAAATTTTTTTCTGTGCATCAGCATTTTCTTCCTTCCGATTTTCACATGAATAGATCACAGACCTTCCCAGATAACAAACAATTAATTCAATACAATCAAAAGTGTTTGTCCTTTGGATATTTTTATTTTATTCTGCGTGAGTTTTTCAATGCTTAAGCCCGATTTATTCACTCTCCATTAAATTTAAAATCGCCACTAAAATGGGAAATTTTAAAATAATCCATTTATTTACATTCCACTAGAGATTTTAGTAAACGGCGCCTTTTAATTAAAGCCGGTGTTCCTTCGTGAGGGTTGCGGGGGTAGAATGCTCAGCTGGACCCTCCATCCTTCTCGATCCTCCGCCATTAACTCCAGCTCATCAGGAGGAATCCCTAGACGGCTTCAGGAGAGATGACGGACTTGATTCAACCATCTATTTCTAGGTCTACCATCATGGCACGTCTTAGAAGCCGGTCTGGGGGCATACACACTACGTGATCAAACCATCTAAGCATAGATCGTTCCGTTCGGAGAAGTAGCTACTCAACACTGAGCGCCTCGCGCACTCTGGTGTTGCGCACTCGATCCCTACGAGTTATTTCAGCTACACCTCGAAGGAACCCCTTTTTGGCAGCTTGTACCCGCGATCTTATTCTTTCGATCACTACCCAAATTTCATGACCATAGGTGAGAGTTGGAACATACACCGAGTTAAAAACCGATAGCTTAGCTTAAACACTAAGTTCGGCCTTCCTTAAAACAGATTTATCAAGCTCTCTCAAAATTGATCCAGCCTGGCCAATTCTATAGGATAACTCGGCATTGCTCTTCCCATCACTCGTGAATAAGACCCCGAGGTACTTAAACTTATCCAAATGCTTCAGTGGGACTCAACTAACATGCAGAGTTCACTGAATTGGTGTTCTGGAAACTACCATTACTTCTGATTTGTTCACGTTTACCTTCATTACAGCATCATCACAAACGGATACAAACTTTTCGAATGCGCGCTGAAGTTCAGTTTGAGAGGAACCAAGGATGACCAAATCATCCGCAAAGAGCAAATGACTAATCCTTTAGTTTCCCACTTCGAAACATTCTCCATCACGGGTGCGCTGCAACATCCAGTCGATATATACAATGAAGAGGAGAGGTGATAAAATGCACTCTTGGCAGAGTCCAACGACCACAGTGATAGATTTTGATTAAACACCGTTTATCCGAACACAGCGTCTATAGTTTGTATATAAAGACTGAATCGCCCACAGGGAACCACCAATCCCATACTCCTGCAAAACACTCCAGAGTTTGCCTCGAGGAATCCTATCATATGCTTTTTCCAAAACCACAAAACAAGTGTAGACATGTAGACAGGACTCCCATGCCTTCTCAAGAACCATCCTAATAGTGAATAACTGGTCGGTTGTGCTTCTACCGGGTCGAAAACCGCACTGCTCCTCCCCCAAACTATCCTCAACCACAGCTCTGGTTTCTAGGAGCATTTCTGGTCGGATTTCATCAGTTGGCAGATTTGCTAACTTTTAGCGATTTGATCGCCAAAGTTACTTCCACTACCGTAAGTAACTACCTTCCGTCCTACTCTCGACCATAGATCTGTCATCTTCGATGTCCTGTTCGGGATTGAGCAATTCTGAAATGTGCTCGCTGTATCTGCGTACGATGTCCTCCTCATTGAAAGAAGTGTACCGTCGTTGGATTTGACTCCTTCAACGATATTCAACTTTCTTCCTCTGAGTCGGCGGACGGAACATCTTATTTGCAGATCTCTGGTCACGTTCCAATTTCTTGTCAAACTCCTTCCAAGATTGTTCTTTCGCTATTTTCACAGCTAATTTGCAAGTTCTTAGCGGCTCAGTGTACCGATTTCGAGAATCAGAGTTACCCAAGTGAATCCACACCCTAAAAGCTCTCTTCTTCTCTCTGATGGCTTCTTGAACTCCGGGCGTTTTAAACCAAGCCGTTCTTTTCTTCCCCAGCCGCCATACCAAGCCGCTTCTATCCACAAACATCTCCCGCAGATCCAATAACCGATGTTGAAAACAGTTGCCATTCTTCCTCTACGTTTGGTAGGGGAGGCACTACATCGCTGAGATACAATTTGTATAGCACTAAGTGGTGATCAGTTTAAATCTTGGCTTCTCTGTTCGCGTAACATCACAAACCATTTTCTTCAGTCACGATGGTACCACAAAGAAATTTATCAGCGACTTCTGCTGAAGACTACGACTGTACCACGTGTATTTGTGAATGTCTTTGTGTGGAAAGATACGAGTAGTGTTCATGATGTATAAGCTATTTTCACAGCAAAAATCCAACAACTTCTCTCCGTTTGCGTGTTGATCAGGATCACCGATCCTCCCAATCACACTCCCCCATGTCATAACATCTACACCGACGTGAGCATTAAAGTCACCCATCAGGGCAAAAGAATGCATATCCGCAACCTTTTCAAGGGCAGCATTAACTTCATCTAAGAAAGCTGCATACTCTGACTGAAGGTTCGGTGCATATACCTGCACCAATGCCAGAGTAGATTTTTGAAGCATGAGCTTTAAGATCGCAACTCTCTCTCTCCTAATGATATCCACTTCAATACTCTGGGGTGTTAGCTAAAACGTCAAAATTCACCTTTTAAGAGGAATTTTTAGAGCTAATGGAGGTCTGAATCTTGAATCTTGTATTATGGACAATTATCTTCAATACTTATTGGATTTGAATAATAACGACGAAAATACACTTGTCGCCGAACGTAGGCAATACAAAATGTCAGAAAATATCGAACATTCGGATGATGAAGATTTCTTCCAACGATTTCGTTTGACCAAACCTACAGTGGCTAAAGTACTTGCAATTATAATATTCAACCAGATTTGGAGTACTCTCTAGAATGGTACAATATTCGGACATAACGAGTTAAATTCTTTTTCGATTTTGTTCCAAACGCGTTGTTTTCCTTTTAATATACATACATCTGTTGTCTTATTTTCAATAATTGTTGCACGCCTTGAAATGCACTTCTGTTCCGTTGAAATTTAATGGTTAGGTTAGGTTAGGTTATATTGGCTGTCTGAACGAGGGTGCAGTAAAGGTCCATTGTGATGCCAAGGATCTACCATTAGACTACTTATGGTCTAAAAAACCAACCGGAGCTTTTGATGAAGCGATGGATGCTTATGAACGCCAAATCGCCGAGGTCATCAAGGGGGCCCTAGATGATGTATTCTTTAATGCGACAGGGCTGAACAAGTGCATAGTAGGTGAAGGGTTATTTCCTCCTCCTTCTTGTCCCTACAGCTGCTGTATAAGTCATTGGAAAGAAGCCTAGTCTCTTGGCATGTTAGCCTATTAGACAGTATCCAGAGAGGACACCAAAACTGTCGCAGACACCGACAAACTAATGCCGAGTGAATAAATAGTAAATTTATTTGTGTTTAATGGAGTGTAGTTAATGACGCCAATAGCTTAATGGCGGTTTTAGTTAAAACTACAAAATCCGCTTTCTAATATAGAGTGAATAAATCGGGCCTTAGCATGCCAAAGTCGATTTAGTTATATCTTCATTAATAAATACTACTCGTAGGTAAGCCTATAAAATATTTATAGGGTACACGATAGTGTACTTGTAACCTCATCGATTGCCATGCTAGTGGTTCATGGTTCAAATCCTGATATCAGCAAACATTTATTTATTAAATATATAAACAGTCAGTTCAATCAACTGCGAAAGCTTATGTCAACACTATTGCGAACGCATAATAAAGGCAGTAGGTTTGCCATATGGCTGGACAAATTGTACGCTCTCTTGGTGATTGATATGCATATTACATCAGCCGTTCGGAAAGAAATACTGTGAACCAGAAGCACAAGACAAACTAACAAAACAATTCACCCCAGTTATTTGGATACCAACCCTAGAGTTTTTCTGAAACCTAACATCCCAGTTTCAAACATTATCGCGTGTGGTCGAAATTCGACCGAAGGGAAATAAACAAACAGTGAGAGAAACAACGCTATGGATTTGTTTACATAACTTTTTGTTTTGTAATATGTAATATAATAATTGTTGGTTGTAAACAAGAGATTTTAACCCTCCCACTTCAATGCATTTCTACTGATCCCCCTGTGGGATTCGCCTATTTGACCTCAGAAAATATCGGCAGGCCTCCCGATTTTGAATCACTGGGTTACTAAGCCCAATCAAATGCTGATGTTGTCGTATTTGTGTGATTCAAGAGTTTATAGGTCTACCTCTCCAGCCGCGCGATGTCTTTGGAACGTTCATTGATATTGCCCTTTTAACAGGGTTCAAATGATCTATTCTTTGAACGTGGCAATACCAGTTGAACCGGTCGCGCTCTACTTTTCGTAAGATGGTTTCCTTGACGTGAAGGCTTCCACGGATCTTCGAACTTCTTATTCGATCAAGCTTTGTCACTTCTGCTGTCATGCAAAGCATCTTAATCTCAGCTGCCGTTAATTTACTCTCATACTTTTTGTACATCGTCCAACATTGTGAACCGTATATTAGAGCTGGACGCACAACTACGTTGTAGAGACTTCCTTTCAACTTAGGGGCATTTTTCGGTCACAAAAGATAGCGGAGTTTTCTCGCCACTTCATCCACCCCACGCTTACGCGATGATTAAGGTCGTTATCACAAGTTGCTTTTGATATTTGAACTTTTCGCATTTAAAAACACTGTTCCATTCAAATAAATGACTGGAATAGGCCTGAGTGGATCAGAGAATGGGCAGCACAAGTGCTGTCTTTTTTGAACTAATGCGATACCCATTTCCCTCCAAAACGTCCACCCACACATCAAGTCCTCGTTGCAGGGATGTAGGATCCTTACTTATGATGGCTCCATCGTCAGCAAAGAATAATTGATGTACCTTGGGGTCCGTCACTTTAGCTTCAAGCAGATACTCAATGACTGCAATAAAGAGCAAATGACTTAAGACACTTCCCTGGTGCACCCCTACTTTGATTGGGGCCTCTTCGGTTACTCCAGCGGGACATCTTACTCTTGTCTTTGCTCCTTCGTACATGTCCATGATCATCTGTGCATGGGTTTCTGGAACCCCTCGATGTCTTAGCGCCACCCATATCAGATCTCGTGGTTGTTTGTCGAATGCCTTTTCAAAGTCAACCAATACAATATTCAAATCCTTTAAGGAATCACGATCTTTTTCCATTACGATCCTTATACTTTGGATTGCATCTGGCGTTGATTTACCCGCAATAATCCCACACGTCATCATCATAATATAGCCGTATTAATTTTCGCAGTCGGCCACCTAATACCCGCTCAATGATCTTCGTGGTGTGTGACATCAGCTTGATCGAAGCCAAATCGAATAACCGCCCTAAACCAAATCGCCCAAATTCCAAAAATTAACAATCGTCGAAAATTGCTGCGCGTTTTTGCATAATATAAGAAAGCCCAAAAAAAAGATACAACCGCCCAAAAATGAATGAACAATCGCCCAAAAACTCGAGTGAATGTCTGTGCGAATAATCGCCAAAAGAAAATTAACTCAAAATCCGAATATGAATGATCGTTTGGGTTAATTAAATTAAAATTAATATTCATATCAAAACTAACTGTACAGCCAACAGTGGGTAAGTGAGGAGCTTCGCGCGATTTATTTATTTAAGCTCCGCTTTCCGAAGCGGTTTAGCTGCTCACGCGACTTCGTCGCTCCGCTAGGAGTAAATAAAATAAGATCTGTTGCTTGGGAGTTTTGGCCAGGGCTATAAATGAATGCAATCATTGCATTCACTGAAGTCATACTAACAATTCACGTGGATTTGTTGCAATTCAATGACTTCAATAATGATTTCAACTTAGAAAAAATAAATCACCATTCATTTTGAAGTCGTGATTTAGCAATCATTTTCTGCAATCATAATTTTGAAGACAAAATGAATGCAATCATTTTGAATGCTCTGCACTCATTGAAGTCATCTTGAAGTCACTAGCATTCATTGCATTCACTTGAAGTCATTGAAGTCTTTGAAGTCCTTGAAGTCATCTGAAGTCATTGAGGTCTTTGAAGTCATCTGAAGTCATTGAAGTCTCTTAATTCGTTGAAGTCATTCAAGTTATTGAACCTGTTTTTAGTGAGTCCCCTTGGACTCACTGCACGAAGGGCCATATAACGCCAGATTCCTCCAAATGGGACGAGAATTCGTTCGAATTCGAATACAACTTTCCAACAAAAAGAACTGTCATGCTCTACTCTGGTAAACCAGCTGGAAGTGCACGGGCGTCCGGAGTAGGACTGGTGCTAACTCCAGCAGCAAGAGGAAGCCTCATATCTTGGATACCTCATAGTGACCGGATATTGACGGCTAGGTTCCACAGTAGAGTAAGGAAAATTACTATCATACAGTGCTATGCTCCGACTCAAGACGCGACTGAGGATGAAAAGGACAATTTTTATAGCCAGCTAGGCGCCGTCTACAACCAAACGCCTAATGGAGACATCGTAATGGTGCTGGGGGATCTCAATGCCAAGGCAGGTAGCGACAACACTATGCTTAAACACGTGATGCGAGTTCACACCGCGAGTTCACACCGTAATGATAACGGTGAGCGGTTTGTGAACTTCTGCAATACCAACCGTTTAGTCATTGGAGGTACGTTGCTTAAGCATAACACCTGCCACAAAATCCGTTGGGTCTCTACTGATAGGCAGCGAACATCCAACCAGATCGACCACATTGCGATCAGCCGTCGCTTTAGAAATTGTCTTCTGGACGTCCGAAACAGACGTGGAGCTGACATCGGGCTAGAACGAGATCACCATCTTATGTTAGCTCATTTACGCCTTCGTACTGCATCCGTCAATAGCGACCGCTCAAACTTACTTAACATCACCAGGTTTACTATCGACAGACTCAAGGTTCCCCAAGTGCGCCAACAGTTCAGGGACCACCTTGCTTTAGAAACAGAAGCAATCAGCGGCACAATGCAGGAGAGCATGGATGACCACTGGAATGCTGTGAGAAATACTTTTACGGCTGGGGCACGCACCTATGTCGGTAAAAGGCGGAAAAACCATTGAACATGCCTATCTGCAGACACCTGAAGACGGATGGGTGAGCGTACAGCAACCAAGGCTCAGATTGCAGCAGCCTCAGTAGTAGAGAGAACCGAGCTAGAAGCCCAATACCGTGCGAAGAAGAAAGAAGTGCAGTGTAGTGTGAGACGTGACAAACGTCAGTACGTCAACTTACTGGCTTCAAGGGCTGAAGAAGCAGCGAGCAGGTGCGACAGGAACTGACTGGTGGTCGTAGCTCCAAAGAACACCCAGTGAAGAGCATCCTTCTGATCTCGGCTGAGGACCAGCTCACTAGATGGAGAGAACATTTTGCTACAGTGCTAACCCACTTAGACGATGGCGGTGTGATCTTTAATTCGAACGAGCAACAAATTCCATAATTCGCACCGTACCTCCCAGTAAAACCGAAATAACATCAGCAATCAAGTCCCTCAAGAAGAACAAGGCGGTGGGTATTGATTGCATCCCTGCCGAACTATTTCAAGTGGCGCCAAATACATCGGCAGATTTGCTGCACCCTCTAGTACGGAGAGATTGGGATAGTGAACAATTTCCGCAGGAGTGGAAAAGGAGGATGATCATTAAACTTCCGAAAAAGGGAAACTGACGGAATGCGGAAACTGGAGAGGTATTTGCGTTCTTCCAGCCGTAGCCAAAATAATAGCTAGAATCAAAGAGCATTTGGATTCAACTCTCGACGTCGAACAGGCAGGCTTTCATCCACCACATATACACCTTACGGATCATAATCGAACAATGCGTTGAATATAGGTCTCCGCTACATTTGCTGTTTATCGACTTCGAGAATGCTTTCGACAGCTTGAATCGAGATGCTATCTGGTTGGCCTTGCGCAGGAGAGACATCCCAGAAAAACTTATAGCTATTATCAAAGCTACATATGAGGGCGGTAAGTGTCACCTCTTACACAATGGTAAGGTTTCGGAAGATTTTGAAGTCCAAAGTGGAGTACGTCATGCTGTCGCCACTATTGTTCTTGGTGGTTATCAGCGATGTACTCCGTGCAGCATTGACGGAAGCTAATTATGGAATTCGTTGGACTGTGACATCTTACCTTAAACACCTAGATTACGCTGATGATGTTTGTCTACTTTCACATCAGATAATGGATCTTCATTTGATGGCCCAAAATCTAGAAGCTGAGGCAAACAAAGTGGGATTAAAAATAAGCACAGCCAAAACAAAAGCCCTGAACACTCCTAATACCCGCGTTCAACTTAACATTGCCGGACAGGAAGTCAAGAAAGTTGATAACTTTCTTTATTTAGGAAGTGTGGTCTCGGCTAATCGTGGTGGCACCGAACTGGATGTGTACAGCAGAATCGGGAAGGCTAAAGCTGCGTTCGGAATGCTATCCAAAATCTGGAGAAGTAATGTTATCAGCTTAAGAACTAAGCTGCCACTGTTTCGCTCCAACGTAAAATCGGTGCTGCTTTATGGGTGCAGTACTTGGAAGGTGGACACCATTAACACACGCAAGCTGCAAGTCTTCGTAAACAAATGTTTAAGGATCAGCTTGAGGATTTTTTGGCCGAACCGCATCTCTAACGAACAACTTTATACGAGAACGGGCCAAGAACCTATAAGCATTACTATACGAAGGAGAAAGTGGCAATGGGGACACACCCTACGGCGCGAAGACAACTTCATTGCGAAATACGCTATGCAGTGGAATCCGCTCACCCAGGCAGGCAGAATAGCTGGGCGCCATAGGCAGACGTGGCGCAGAACAGTTGAGGAGGAATCGAGCTCTTTAGGAATGAGTTGGAGGCAGCTCAAACGCGTTGCAGAACTCCGAGCAAGATGGCGCGCAGGCGTGGTTAACGCCCTATGCCCCCCGAGAGGTTAACGGATCTAAGTAAGTGAGTATACGTGCTTTAAGAACCGGGGATATATCCCGTCCAGCTCAACTGCAGAAGACTTTAATGAGAGCAGGCTTTCAACGACATCAGCACAGTTAACAGTTCTAAAACAGAAACGAGGGACTACACCAATCTTTCTATCCCTCTCTCCTTTCCAGCGCACTGTGCTAAACATTTTAAGGTATTCATTAGATATGAATGCTTTGAAACCAGCTTCAAGACATTCAGTAATTAATTTACTTCAAACACTTCCAGTATTTAACTCCTAGCTTATCAAATGAGTAGTTCACCCATTCCTAACAAAATATGTGGCCTCAAGCAATAACCGCTTAAGTCGATATTCACAGTTTCTCAGAAAACGAGTTTGAAATTTTCATTTTTCCCAAAAACGTATGGGATTTTTCTATATCGGTCTTGTTTCTTTGCTTACAACTCAGTAACCACTGCAGAAAGAAAAGTTAAAAATATATGGCATAGACTTCGAATATTGGTGGATCTTCTGGCATCCTTAAGTTAATTCCGTCATAACTCGACTTAAGCGGTTATCGCTTGAGGCCACAGATATTCAGTGTAGAGTACTTAAGAAGAATGGGTGCAGTGCACCGGGTACACTTTACTAATGAAAGATGTAATAGTCAATTATAGCGATTGGAGTCTGTGGTAACGATGCAGGAGGTAATCAATAAATTCTTAATAAAACGAGCGATTTTTAAGAATTCTCCTTTTTAAATTAAAAAACAAATCCTTTTCAAAATTAAACTCTTTTATTTTCCTCTTTTAGTAGCTTCCTTTTTCACTTCTATTCCCGTTCAACTCTCGATTGCTAATGCCTGTTTTCTGACAATCGTCCCGTGTTGCCATCTTAGTGTTTTCGTTGTGTCTAATCGTCTACGCTTGTTATAGATTCGTCCATCCTGACCTCATCGGCGCCCTCGTCGAGCTCAGCAGTTAGTTCAATCCACCTCTTCATCCTGTCCGCAGCACACACTGAGGAGTACGGTTTCTGACTCCGTGGAGCAAACGGCATGTCCGTAACTTGATAACGATCGTGCGGGAGCACAGCAACTACCTTGTAAGGTCCTTTATATTTGGGTTCTAATTTACGGGACAATCCTGATGCAGCAACCCCATCATTCAACAGCAACACGAGATCGCCTACTGCATATATTTTAGCGGGTTTATGTGTTGAGTCATGCCTAGACTTTTGAATTGCTTGGGCCTTTTTAATAGCTTCGGTTCCCTCTCTACGAATTTGGTCAAGGCTCTGCTTTTCTTGATTCAGATCCACACTAAGCGAGAGTAGATCAGGCCAAGGTTCTCTCGGTAGGTATCCCATCAACATCTGGTGAGCCGTCTTTTGAATGGACTCGTTGTACGTGTTATTGATGCCCCATTGGACAGTTTTTATTTTTTGGTCCCATCTGATTTCGTCCTCTACAGTAGCGAGGAGCGCTTGTAGGATGGTCCTGTTATAGCGCTCTACTTGACCATTCGCTCTAGGTGTTTTAGTTGCATTCAGTACATGCTGTATTGCGTGGTCCTTCACGTACTCTTGGAACAACTTTGACGTGAAGGCTGCCCCTCTGTCCGATATTATGCGCCGTGGAGAACCGAAAGTGTGGGAGATGTCGTCCAGGAAATTCAGCACTGGCTTAGCTTGGGTGTGGGGTAATGCTTTCATAATAACGAACTTTGTAAATGAATCAACCAACACTATCAAATAAGCGTTTCCTTTAGTAGATTTCATGAAAGGTCCAAGGTGGTCAATATGTACGGTGTCAAACGGGACATTCTTCTTTTCAATCATATGCAGCTCTCCCTTGGGCTGTATCTCATTCTTATTGTAGGCACATTGGACGCATGCTTTGATGTATTTCCTGACAGTTTGAGTCATCCTTGGGAACCAATATCTACCTTTCAGGTGTTTAAGAGTTTTGTTATCCGAAAAGTGTCCCACTAAATCATGGCTTCCTCGCATTACTTGCTGTCGCACACCCTTTGGGATGTAGAGTCTTGTTTCTCCTTCGACCAGCCGGTATAATCTACCTTGATGTACTTTGTAGTCCTTATGGGCTTGTTTTTCGACTGTGTTAGCTGGATCCTTTTGAAGCATGTCTATGATTTTGGTTACATCTCCGTCTTGCAGTTGTAGTGAATATATCCAGTCGTTGTCGTCGATACTTATTTTCAATACATCCATATCTGCAACAGCTGGCTCTGTTGCTGGATCATGTGGTCCTCGGGAGAGAGCGTCCGCGTGCGCCATGGCTTTACCGGCTCGATGTTTTATCTCAAAATCATATTCTTGCATCTTAAGCCACCATCGCGCAATCCTGGGTAGCAAGTCTTTCTTCTGCATTGCTGTTTTGAGCGCTCCACAGTCTGTTACGACGATAAATCTTTTTCCCAGCAGGTATTGTCGGAACCGGTGAGTTGATTCAACAACCGCAAGCGCCTCCAACTCATAGCTATGATAAATGCTCTCTTCTCTGGTAGTTTTTCTACTGAAGTAAGCTACGGGGTGCAAATCACTGCCTTCTCCTTGCATGAGTACGCCTGCGATTCCTTGAGCGCTGGCATCCGTGTGTAGTTCGTGTTCTGCAAGTGGGTTGTACAGTACCAGAACTGGTTTTTTAGACAGACAAGCCTTCAATTCATCGAACGCCTTTTGTTGCATCTCACCCCAGTGGAATATACTATCTTTTTTTGTTAGCTGGGTCAAAGGTAGGGCAATAACAGAAAATCCCTTGATAAATTTACGAAAATAACTTGTCAAACCAATGAACTGCCGGACCTCGTGTTCGTTGGAAGGTGTTCGAAAGTGTTCCACAGCATCTGTCTTTATTTTTCCGGGCTGGATGGTGTTATTCTTCACTATATGTCCCAGGAATTGGATTTCTGTTTTAAAGAAAAAACATTTTTTTAGATTTAGTGTCAAATTTTCTTGCTTCAAGAGACTTAGGAAACGTGCTAGCTTGGCCATGCCTTCGTCGATTGAGTTGGATGGGATCACAACGTCGTCCATATAACTAATTATCACGTCTGGCTTCATTCTTCGAGCTATGGTGTTCATCATCTTCTGAAATATCGATGGAGCATTCACGAGGCCAAACGGCATTGTCAAAAATTCATACAATCCATCCGGAGTGATAAACGCTGTATAGTGGGTGTGTTCTGCTTTGATGGGTATCTGATAATAACCACTAGCCAAATCCAGTGTGGTAAAATATTTGTACCCAACCAGTTTATTTAGTTGCTCCTCGATTAGTGGTAACGGAAACTTGATTTTTTTTGTTAATCTATTTAGTCGACGGTAGTCAACACACATGCGATCTTCGCCGTTTTTCTTCTTCACTAAGATGACAGGCGAAGCGAAGTCCGACTGTGACTCTTTAATGATACCACACTCCACAAGTTCTTCGATTATTGATACAAGATTTCCTCTTTTTGCATATGGAACCTTGTAAGGTTGGCAGACGACCGGATCCTTTTTGTCCACTTCGATTTCCATTGTAGCTAGTGTAGTACGACCGAGTTCCTTTTTATTCATTGCAATACATTGGCGGTGTTTGTTCAAAAGATGAAGTAACTGTGTGATGAAAGCGGTATTGGTTTCTAATTCATCGTTCACCTGTATATCCGCTCTTCCGATATTTCGTACAGTATCATCCACTCTATTGATAGTTAATGTCTCTCCCTTCTTATCCAAACTGCAAGTTGGGCTGTCGAGGATATCCTTGCCAATCAGTACCTCTTCTTTCAGTTGTTCATCTTCAACTACAACTGCACGAACGGGAAAATTAGCACCGTCTACTTCAATTGTACATGAAATACTACCAACAGCATTGCACTTTCCACCACCAAAGCCATGCAAAGTACTATTGCATTTCTCAACAGGCAGGTTCATTTCCCTTGCTACTTTCTTAGCTAGAATCGACCAATCACTTCCCGAATCGAGTAAGGCAACATACTGTTTGCCACATATTGTAACATCCTTATGGTAACAATCAGTTTTGGTCTCGCCACGAATAGTATTAATGCGAAAATCGCTTCTTGTATTTTTTTCTATCTTAGCTGGTATACGAAAGTTGGTATCTCGACCGTCTGCCCATTTCCTCTTCTTAGGTTGTGTGCACTGTCTTGAATAATGTCCCGGTTGGTTGCAATTAAAACAGTTGGTTGAGTCCCGTTGACCTACTTGACGACGAGGTTGGCAATTTGATTGTGCGCTACTTGATGGTCGATTTACGTTTATTGGCTTAAGGATTCCAATAGCCGGTCCATGAGTGGCTCGTGAATTTGACCGAATGCTATCGTACCACTTTATTTGCTCAATTAGTTCAGCGATGTCCTTGAAATTACTGCCCGCCAAGCTAGAACTCATCTGTGGGTCGTTTAAACCAGTGAGAATGTACTGGATTATAGTTTTGTCGGCAAGCTGGATTCTTTTACCCAGCATATTCATCTCGAAACAGTAACTCTCAATTGTTTCGTGCGGCTGTCTGATTTTTTTAACCAGCTGTTGGTGTATCTCGACTTCACTGTGCTGATGTGGGAAGTTTGTTTTTAATCCGTTCGCCAATTGACTCCATGTGACGGATATCTCCTGGGTGGTGTCCCACCAATAACGTGCAGGTCCATGCATTTTTGAGGCTGCCGCTAGCAGCATTGCTCTCTCATCCCAGTCATATATTTTTGCCAAACTCTCCACCCTATTCACCCAACATTCTGCAGACATTGACGAAATATCTCCTGGTGAGAAGATTGGTAATGCATCTGCAATTTCCTTGATGCTACAGTTTAACTTAGGTTGGTGTGAGGTGTTAGTACCCGATATCATTCGCGCTTCTAAATCCTTGAGTTTGTCGCCTAATTCACGCTCCTGTCTGAATATGTTGCGCTCTTTTTCTAATAACTCCTTCTCTCTTCTTATCAAATCCCATTCTCTGGTCCTTAGTGTGTCGTCATCCAATACAGATGTTTCGGAAGTCAATGTACAATTTTGATCGTTCCCCTCATTAATACCAATTACTACTGGTGTTTCATCTGTAGTTTCACTTGGCCGAGATTCTACTCGGGCCGGCCGTGGTTCCCCTTGTCTGCCATCATATTGTGTGATTCTATTTATGAGCACTCGTTTTGAGCCCCCAACTGCCAAGCCCAGGTTTCTTAGCTCTGCCTGGAGTTGTTTAACAGTCATGGTATCCATTATAATCTAACAAGGGATTTAATAAAATACTGAGTGAGATAAATGGCATTTCATTTAAATTCCAATTTCGAATCTATTGCATTGTGCTTCAACATATGTAATATTCTACTTGTGTACCAAGTTAGAATACACTGGCCGACTCAAAGCACAATTCAAACATTTCGAATAGTACAATCATAATATGTATTCTATTTCCTAACCGAATGCAGTGTTCCACTAACACAAAGTAGACCGTATACAAATTTTACTATAAGACAGTACGTTCTGTTACTTTACGTACACTGATCATAAGGATAAATTCCTTTGAATAACTTTTCAAAGCAATATATTTCGTCGCAACATAAACTTTATACATACATACATAGCGCCGCATTTACTCTTTCGCAGAACAATAGAGAGACAATGGTTATGACCAGATGCTTTTTCGTATACCGAAAATGCAGTGCCATCCATGTCGCCCAAATCTGTGGTCTCATTCCATTGCTATGTATTCCTCACAATGGAAACGTCTCTCTCTGAACAGTATTCGCCAACCTCAGCGTAATACATACAACTACAACTTAACAGTTGTCCTCTTCACACATGCAAGACATCTTCCAATTCCAACTGCGACTGAACACCACAACAATTGCTTTTTCGTATACCGAAAACGCATTGCTGATTTTGTGAGACGTGACAATAACCGCTGTTGTCGCTCACAGTGACAACGTTCACAACCAACGTAACAATACTCGTTGTCGTCGTTTACAGCGACAACATTCACAACCAACGTAACAATAACCGTTGTCGTCGTTTACAGCGACAACATTCACAACCAAGCAATAAACACCATTTCCATTAAACTGATAATATTCTATTTTATTACTGTTTAAATTAGTTAATATGCCATCACACCCAACGAGAAATACTATTTTGTTAGCCAAAATCGCAATTCCCGCTGAATATATTTAGCCAATGAATGTGCGTTGGAACACTGCACAATAAAAATTCTCGGAAAAACGAAACTATGGTTTGAGCTACTCAAAATACATACATAGGTGGTACATACACATATCATGAAATCATCATGATCACTTATATATGTATAACTGATTAATGCACACTTAACTGAGAACGGTGTCGGTATCCCACTTCTGATCTTTTAAGAATTCTCCTTTTTAAATTAAAAAACAAATCCTTTTCAAAATTAAACTCTTTTATTTTCCTCTTTTAGTAGCTTCCTTTTTCACTTCTATTCCCGTTCAACTCTCGATTGCTAATGCCTGTTTTCTGACAATCGTCCCGTGTTGCCATCTTAGTGTTTTCGTTGTGTCTAATCGTCTACGCTTGTTATACGATGCCATTTAAAAAACCGAGAATTTTTATTTTATTTTATTTTGTTGTCCTTTTTTTAAATACGTGTAAGTTTTCTTCCTCTAAATCGTGCAAATTGACTTTCTTCATTCATTTTCATTTTATCACAGCAATTCAATAGACGATTGTTAGCAATATGTTTTTTTGCTACTCTCGATGAAAACTATGACAAACTACACACTGCACTCGTTAAAGTCAGTGCATTCGGTGTACTCGGTGTATTCGGTGTTCTATAAAGACATAGACCTGAACATGTTTCATTTAATTCAACCACCTACGCGTAGGAGATAAATGAAATAGAGTATTCATTTCGGTATTAGGCAATCGAATGTTGTACAGTGTATGCGATTAAATGAGTGGCATTCATTTTCAGTGTACACTAGCTTGTACGATTGCAATAAATAGAGTACACTAAAGTACTGTACATGTTAAGAAATGCCAAATGAATGTATTCATGCAGATCTCTAGTATTTATTATCCCCTGAGTGCGAGATTAACTCGGCGAACAACTAACTGAAGGCTTCAGGAACGAAATTGAAGATAATGTTGAACTGAGAGTTCCACTTACGACACCCTATGAACTTGAGGTTGAAGTTGATCGCTTCGTTGAGATCGTACAGCTCGCCTCTTGGAATAATACGCCCAATCCAAGGAAAACGCCGGACAGATACGGTTTACGCTATCCTCCGGAAATAAAAGAATTGGTCAAGGAAAAAAGAAAAGCTCGTAAAAAATGGCAACAGACTCGTGCTTCGCAGCATAAAGCACACTTGAATCGTCTGTGCAATTTGTTGAAGAAGGCTATCAAGGATTTTAAGAATCGTCTAATAGGCTCTTGCCTTGAAAGTTTAACAGCGAAAAAAGATTCCAATTATTCACTTTGGAAAGCTTTAAAAGGCACCAAAATGCCCAAAGTGCCCGCACCGCCAATCAAATTAAATCAAAATGAATGGGCGAGGGAAGATAAAGAAAAAGCTTACGTCTTTGCGGCCCACCTGGAAGAAACCTTTAAACCGTACGATGGTCAATTGGTTTACGACAGCCACAATAGGCTGGATTTACCATCTGACGACTTAACGCTCACAAGTGCAACACTAAGGGAACTCACAAATGAGATCGAGAATCTAAAACCTAAGAAATCTTCTGGTTATGATTTGATTACCGGAGAAATTCTCAAAGTTTTACCTAGAAAAGCATTGATTAAGCGTCTCCATATTGTAAATGCTGCGCTCAGATTAAGACACGTGCCGAGCCAATGGAAAGTTGCGGAAGTCATAATGGTTTTAAAACCAGGAAAACCGCCAAATGAAGTAAAATCGTATAGACCAATTTCGCTTCTTCCAATCATATCGAAAATTTTCGAGAGGATATTATTAAGGCGTCTCCAACCGGTTATAGAAGAAAATAATCTTATCCCTGACCACCAGTTTGGGTTCAGAAGTAAGCATTCGACGATTGACCAGGTGCATAGAATTATTGACGTAATCGAGAAAGCACTTGAAGAAAAAAAGATTTGCTCAAGCGTATTTCTTGACGTCTCGCAAGCCTTTGATAAGGTGTAAGTAACATGATGGCTTGAAATTGAAACTACGACAAGTTCTCCCTGTATGCTTATACGATATTCTAGAATCATATCTAGACTCTTTCGTGTTAGACATGGAGTCGAATACTCCGAGCTCAAGGAAATTTCGGCCGGCGTACCGCAAGGAAGCGTTCTTGGGCCGCTTCTCTATTTGTTATATACTCGTGATATACCGAACGAAGATGGCACTATCCTTGCTACGTTTGCCGATGACACCGCTATCCTAGCAGTAGGCAAAACAATCAAAGAAACGACTGCAAAACGCACTGAATAATGTAAATGAATGGACGAGGGACTGGCGGATCGCCATCAACGAATCTAAATCTGTTCACGTGAATTTCACTTACAAGAAAATTAATGACTTGCCAATTTTCCTAAACTCGGCCCGAATACCTTTTGCAAACGAGGCCAAATACCTGAGAATGACACTCGACGCAAGACTGAAATGGAATTCGCACGGGAAAATGAAACGTAAAGAACTCGAAATCAAATATAGAGAAATGTACTGGTTACTCGGAAAACATTCCCAGCTCAGTACTGAGAACAAACTGCTTTTATACAAGCAAGTGCTTAAGCCGGTGTGGACCTACGGTATACAACTTTGGGGTTGTGCCAAGAAAAAAAATGCAAATATTTTACAAGCTTTTCAAAATAAAGTGCTAAGAGATATTGTCCAAGCACCGTGGTATAGTAGAAACGACGATATCCACAGGGATATCGGAATTCCGACAATCGAAGCTGAAACCAGAAGCTTCGCGAGAAAGCATAAAAACCGACTTATCGGACATGTCAACAATACAGTACTTCAAATTTTGGATGAGAGCAATTTATTGCGCCGACTACAAAGGACGAAACCTTTCGACTTGGCGAGATAATGATTAACCGCGTCTAGATTGCAGAATATGCAGGATCCTTCAGTGGAAAGTAACCTGCCAAACGTTTTTATTTCGTGATAGAAAAATTGCTTGATAAGTTTATACATACTTAGTTGCGATATCTAACAAATTTATATCGAAGGGTAGTGTTTTTTTAGTCAGTAAGAATCTGACACTACTATGAGCACGCGCTTGCTATTCTCATAGTGTCTATGGAAGATTTTTCACCCACCCTCGGAAAAAAAAAAAAAAAAAACAGTTTGTACGATTGCAATAAATAGAGTACACTAAAGTACTGTACATGTTAAGAAATGCCAAATGAATGTATTCATGCAGATCTCTAGTATGTTTGTTAAGAGAAATGTCGATAAAACTTTGTTTAAAGTTATTTCAGACTTATTCAACGTTTGTTAATGAGGCCGCCAAAATTTAACGTAAACACTTTTGTGTAGCGAATTTTGTACTGAATAATAACATCATTGGAGGTGAATTAGAAAAAATGTATATGGAGAAACAAACTACTTGGATATCTTCTTTTTTAGATGGTGCCACACTCCTCAGGATGTAAAAAACTTGGTAATGTTCTTCACGGACGTGCTCTAATCGCTTAGACCATTTCTAGCTTCCTTTTTAAATATTTCCGAGATCGAGTAAAAATAAAATAACAAGTTTTGTAATAAATATACATAAATTATTTATTTCTTATATAGCCGTAAATGTGTAATAAGTTAATAATAATTTATTATCTAAATACTTAAATTTCGGATTTCGCAACTACAATTCATGTGGTTTCATGCCTATGTTTTTCTGCAGGCAACACTTGCTTAGTCATCGGTTTCTTCATCTCGGGTACTCGCATCTCCAAACCGTTTTCCTAGAAAATCCTTACACACATTTGGGTTGCTATCTTCATTATTAGAGCTTTCATTTGAAGCTGTCGGCGAACGTATGTATTTACATTTAGTTTTACCCCGGTGCTTGGCTAAAAATAAATCAAGCTTTAGATTTATTTCAGTAAGAAATCCCTTTTTCCGACTTGGAGGATCTTTTGATCCACAGGATTTTCTCTTAACGAGGGTACATTTGTATTTTTTTTCTCTATAAAATCTCTTCAGTATATAAAGAGCTTGAGTTGATTTATGAAGTAGTGTCTGGTACCGTTTATTAAAATATTTACATCGCTGCATTCTTCTCTTGAGCGAGCCGTTCTGATGAAAATCTGTGTCCCCAAAATTGCGCTGCTTTTCATGTTTGTCGACAATAATGTATTTTAAAGCTGAACCTATACCTCGTCTTCGCGGTTCAACTAAAATTTCAAACGTAATCCCTTGATATAACCTTTCAATTAAGTTAGTGACTTTTATTACAGTGGTGTAGTGGATAGGTGGAGGGAAATGTCCAGGACCTCTTATACTTCCCATTTAGTCGATATACACTCGTATGTACGTTGTTGCGGGTATTGTACCCTGAACTGAAATGAAAGATTAAATGTATTTTAGCTCATATTTATACCAGAATAAGAGGTACCTATTTCCTGCAAAAACCTCCTAATGATTTCTATTATACAAATCTTGTATATACGAATATGTACATATGTACACATGTATGGGTAATTCATACACTGAATGACATTCTACTAGTAAATTATTTTACTATTAAGCCAAAAAGGTTAGATACCTGATAATTCTTCGAATAAATGTTTGCAAGTAATTATGTTCATGGGTAGGTAGGTTATATGTTATTTGAAATTAAAATTGAGACCATGTTTCAATTGGTGGTCACATTTTAGTCAGTGGCTACATAAACGATTATAGAAACTGATCATAAGTGTTCTTGGGAATTTGCTACAATAAAATCAATGAAACATTTCCAATCAACAGTCACTAATTAGTACGTTTATATGCAGGGTAGAAACTGGTTTCAAACCAGTTTGAAATTCATATGAACGCAGACTCAGCTAACAGAGCTGCGTCGAGTTAGAAAAATGCATGTTTACCTGGATTGAGTGGTTGAACTGACATGTATTTTTTTTTTATTCGCCAAGGGGTGTGGTAATCTTCTTAAGATACTAGTAGCCCGGACTGCTAGCATGCACGATTCGCAAACCCAAATAATCGACATGTTGTCCTGTGTGTGTGTGATCTCTTCCCAACAAAAAATTGTATAATGTATATAAGGCTAAGGGAAAACTAAGGGATAGAAAATAGAGAACGCTTATTGCAAAACTATAAAAAGATATTAAATAAGCATTACAATAACGTACATATATTATCTTCTTCTACATATGGTATATACTCGTATGTATATAAAAATTAAGCCTGCGTATGTTTGTCCTTGCAAAACTCGAAAACTAGCCATCCAATTGAACTGAAACTCTCACAATATACCTATTTGCTATAAAGCGAGAACTGCACGTAAATCAAAAGTATTCAAGCGCAAGCGCGCAAACGCGCAATTTGTTTTTCTTTGGGATTCTATTTCATTTTTAAACCGTGTACATCAGGTATATAAAAAAAGGTCAAACGTATTGTATCTTATCTATACTTAAGTGTATCTATGGCTTCCCTTGGTCTCCACTGGCAATAATTTATTGCAATAAATGTGTCAAGCAATCGAAATTTCCAATGGAGACCTCAAATTTCTTGAAATCATTCATTTTATGAAATATATTTCTGCTTTTATTTCTTGCCATCTCTGTGGACATAACTTACTTACTTACTTAGATGGCGCTACGGTCCGGGTGGACCTGGGCCTCAACCAAAAAACCTCTCCAGCTAGCACGATTACGAGCCAGCTGCCTCCAGTTGCGCACGCCAAGTTGGTTGAGGTCCCCCTCCACTTGTTTGCGCCACCTACCGCGAGGTCGTCCTCTACTGCGTCGTCCATCCGGGACAGATTCGAAAACTTTCTTAGCGGGAACATTGGGCTCCATCCGCTCTAATGACCCAGCCATCTTAGTCGCTGTATGTGAACTCTTCTGGCTAAGTCGATGTCCTTGTACATGCCGTATAGCTCGGCATTGTACCTTCTCCTCCACTCACCGTCTATGCAGACGGGACCAAAGATCGCTCGAAGAACTTTTCTCTCGAAATAACCAAGGGCATCCTCATCCGGTTTTGTCAAAGCCCAGGCCTCTGCGCCATACAGCAGGACTGGGATGATTAGTGTCTTATAAAGAGTTACCTTAGTAGTTCGAGATAGGGCTTTGCTACTCAATTGCCGTTATAGCCCATAGAAACAACGATTGGCAAGAGTAATTCTTCATGTGATCTCCCTACTGATGTCATTTGCGGAGTTCACCATAGAGCCCAGGTAGACAAAATCCTCCTTTACTACCTCAAAATTATATCTATCTATTGTGGCATTCTGTCCAAGACGCCGATGTTGGGTGTCCTTTTTTGTAGACAGCATATATTTTGTTTTGCTTTCATTGACCGCTAGACCCATCTTTGCTGCCTCGATCTCAATACTCGTAAATGCTCCATTGACGGCCCGCTGAGTTCTTCCGATTATGTCAATGTCACCGGCATAAGCGAATAGTTGTACAGACTTGTAAAAGATTGTGCCTCCGGTGTTGGCTTGTGAGTTTCGTACAATTCTCTCAAGTACTATATTAAAGAGATCGCATGATAGCGCGTCGCCTTGTCTAAGACCTTTCCTGACATTGAACGGTTCGGTGATGTTCTTACCGACTTTGATGGAGCAGCGAGAGTTCTCCATCGTCATTCTGCACAAACGGACGAGCTTGGCAGGGATGCCAAGACTAGACATTGCTCTGTATAACTCGTCTCTATACACGCTATCATAGGCAACTTTGAAATCGATAAAGAGGTGGTGCGTATTGATTTTGTATTCATGGGTTTTTTCCAAGATCTGCCGTAGTGTGAATATTTGGTCAATGGTGGACTTTCCCGGCCTGAAACCGCACTGATAAGGACCTATCAGGTTGTTGACGATCGGTTTTAGGCGTTCACATAATACGGCAGACAGGATTTTATATGCGATGTTGAGGAGACTTATACCTCTGTAATTGGCGCAGTTCAGAGGGTCTCCTTTCTTCAGTTCAGCGACAAGGCCGTCGGCTCCAGCAGCTTTGTTGGATTTGAGTTTAGATATCGCTATCCTCACTTCATTCTGATCGGGTTGACGGGAATCTTGACTGCCATCGTCACTGTTGAATGGCTCATTCTGCCTGACAGCGGAATATTGGTCATCATCGCCGTTTAACAGTCTGCAGAAGTGTTCCTTCCATATCCTCAGCACCGACTGCGATTCCACTACTATGTTGCCATTTTCGTCCCTGCAGGCTTCTGTTCTGGCTTGGAAACCCTGACATGTTCTTTTTACCCTTTGGTAAAATTTTCGAACATTATTCCTGCAATAGAGTCTCTCAATTTCCTCGATCGAGCGCTTCTCATGCTCCTTTTTCTTACTTCTGAGAAGTCGATGTTCCTCTTTCACTCCTGCGCACGTAGAGCCCGTAAGCAGCTCTAGTCCTTCTATGCAGCGCCGCTTTGTACGCCTCTTGTTTTGCTGCATGTGCTTGCCGGCATTCCTCATCAAACCAGGGGTTTCGTTGTGGTGGGCGAGAGAAACCCAGTACATCAGAGGCGGCATCTCTGATGGCTTGTTGGCAACGCTGCCACTGGTCTTCCGCATTTACTGCTGGCGGCATAGGACTTAGATTGAGATTAGAAGAAACACGATCGGCAAAGGTTCTGGCGGTCTCTTGCGATTATAGCTTTTCGACGTCAAATTTCCTCACAGTATTTCGTTGATTTCGCTCCGTTCTGGATATCCGCATCCGTACCTTGGCTACAACTAGGTAGTGATCCGAGTCCACGTTGGCTCCTCGGAATACTGGAAGAGTGCCTTGCGTCGATCGCAATCTGGTCGATTTGGTTGACGATTTTTCGATCAAAGGAGAGCCATGTTCCTTTGTGAATATCGAGACGTGGGAACCGCGTACTAGCTACGACAAAGTTTCGCCCCGCTGCAAAGTCGATTAGCCTGAGTCCGTTGTCGGATGTGTTGTCGTGCAGGCTGTGCTTTCCGACCACGCTACTAAAGACGTCCTCTCTTCCTAGCTTTGCGTTAAAATCACCTAGGATAATTTTAACGTCGTGGCTAGGGCATTGCTCATACGTCTTGACCAAGAGCTGGTAAAAGTCATCCTTTGTCGCATCGTCCTTCTCCTCATGAGAGGCGTGAACGCATATTAGGCTAATGTTGGCAAATTTAGCCTTGATACGGATAGTCATAAGGCGCTCGTTCACATGCCTGAAACTCAAGACTTCTTGCCTAAGTCTGCCTTCAATAACAAATCCGCACCCGAATAGACGCTGTCCTTTTTGTCTGTAGCAATCGCCGTAGTAGATGTCGCAGTTTTTCATACTCCTTTTGCCCGGCCCATCCCATCGCACTTCTTGGATGGCGGTAATGTCTGCTTTGAGACACTCTAGGGCCTCCGCAAGTTGTTCGGCTGCACGTGGTTTGTAGAGGGACCTAACATTCCACGTGCAGACACTAAGATCATTGTCCTTTTTACGTTTGCTTTGGTCGTCAACAGTAAATTCATCCGTATCCGAGGCTGTTGGTTGCTTCGTAACCGAAGGTTTTTTACGTGGTAGGGAAGTTAACCCGACGGCACAACCCCCAACCTGGAGGACCAGATCCTTTTTTTAGCAACCCCTAGGACAAGGGGCCGGATACACCGATGTCAGTAACCCACTTCGGGGATATGAGCGCTGCCGTTGGCCCATTAAGGGTTCATCCGCCACCATCTCTTTTTCAATACCCTGACGTAATATTGAAAATCCTTACAGACCTCAGATTCAAATACGTCGAAGTAGCTCCGGTAAGGTTTCCGCTGGCCTGTAGACGTCACCGTTGATTCCATCGGGAGAATTCATCCGCCGCACGTCCTCCTTCTGAGGACCTCTTGTTAGACTTCTGAGACGCATATTTCAGCCGATCAGGTCAACAAGAGATGCCTCGTCCGGTTAAACATATGCGCGCTGAAGTTCACCCAGATGTGCTTACGCAGGTCCGAGTGTTCAGCTACCCATATATCGTCAGACTCAGCATACGCTCATCGTTAGTTCACTATCAGATAGCTATCCAGCGGGCACCACGGGGAGGTGATGATGCGATTTTGCCCACCTGTGGACGTTACCCTAAAATAAATTTGACAGGGACTGTCAATTTGAGCTTTACTACAAAGAAAACATGGCGGATTGGTGCGTGACATGAAGTCTGAAATAAATATGTCTCGTGGAGACCCGGTGTCAAGCAAGAATTGGTCGGTGCTTACTCTTACACGATATGGTTGAAAATGAAATGTCTTGACAAAATGTATATGTCTCGTGGACACTCGAAGTAAGGGATACAATTGGGTTCAGACCAGGGCTACCGAAGTGACTACTATGGGAATATTCGTACTCCCCTCTCATACACTGCACTCCCGTACTCCTCTCTTCATGATTTTACTCCCTATACTCGTACAATAATTCGATTTTTTTTCAAACAGATACGTACTTCTTCTTCTTCTTCGTATTTCGGCGAGGTTATGATCCGAAAACAAGCAATCATAACCCTCCCACTTCACCGCATTTCTACTGATCCGCCTGTGGGGTTCGCCTTCAAACAGATACGTACTATTTTGAATATTTTGTTAAAATACTAACACAGTAACTCTAATTATGTCCGTTCCCGTACTTTTTGCACTAAAACTCGTAGATTGTCGAGTTTCAAAGAGTGGAGGTAAAATTCTCTCAAAGAGAGGTAAAGTTACGAAAAAGTAAACGAACGGGTTGCACGCGAAAGAAAAAAAGAGAAGGAACAGGCCAGCAAAAAATGACGTATACATCGATTTGACAGATTTCACACACCAGCCCAAAGAAATTTCTTGCACTAAAATTCGCAGCATAGGGAAATTTATTACTCTCCCGAGAGCGCCCTCATCTGTGAAAAACTACGAAAATTATCCGTACTCAAACAGGTTTTTGTAAAAAATCGTAACTTTTCGTAAAAAATCGCTGTTTTGGGAGGTTCTTTAGTATGTTGTCACCCTTAAATCCCAACATCTCTATCTAAAACAAGAGCAGCATCAGTTGCAAGTGCTTCTGCGGCAGCATCAACGGCAAAAACTACACCCCCATCAACACAACAACAGATTTTGGAAAAAATCCATGAATATAAAACCGATACACATCACCTCTTCATCGATTTCAAAATTGCCTATGATAGCTTGTATATAGTAGAGACGAGTTATTCAGAGCCATGTCTAGTTTTGACATCCCTGCCAAGCTCGTCCGTTTGTGCAGAATGACAATGGAGAACTCTCGCTGCTCCATCAAAGTCGTGTTAAAGTGATCGTATGATAACGCGTCACCTTGTCTAAGACATTTCCTGACATCGAACGGTTCCACCAATGACATTGTCATAGTCCGAAGAACTCAGCGGGCCGTCAATGGGGCATTTACGAGTATTGAGATCAAGCCAGCAAAGATGGGTTAAGCGGTCAATGAAAGCAAAACAAAATATATGCTATCTACAAAAAAGACACCCAACATAGGAGTCTTGGACAGAACGCCACAGTAGACAAATATGATTTTGAGGTAGTAAAGGAGGACTTTGTCTACATAGGCTCTATGGTGAGCTCCGTAAATGACATCAGTGGGGAGATCAAACGCATCACTGTTTCTATGTGCTAAGAAGGCAATTGAGTAACGAAGCCCTATCTCGAACTACTAAGGTAACTTTTTATAAGACACTAATCATCCCAGTCCTGCTGTATTGCGCAGAGGCATGGACTTTGTCAAAACCGGATGAGGATGCCCTTGACTATTTTGCGAGAAAAGTTCTTCGAGCGATCTTTGGTCCCGTCTGCATAGACGGCGAGTGGAGGAGAAGGTACAATGCCGAACTTTACAATTTATACAAGGACATGGGCTTAGCCAGAAGAGTTCACATAGGGCGACTAAGGTGGTTGGGTCATGTAGAGCGGATCGAGCCCAATGTTCCAGCCAAGAAAGTTATCCACCCCGGATGGACGGCGCAGTATAAGACGACCTCGGTATGTGTACATATGTACAAGCAAGAGGAGAGGGACCTCAACCAACTTGGCGTGCGCAACTGGAGGCAGCTGGCTCGTAGTCGGGCAGGTTGGAAAGGTTTGTTGGTTGAGCCCCAGGTCCACCTCGGACTGTAGCGCCACCTAAATAAGTAAGTAAGTAAGTAAGCAATGTTTAAACCACATGTATATGTAAATAAATGCAATAAAGATATATTTTTCAATGTTTTACATGTTTGGTTTGCATTGTTTTTGTACTCTTTTTGTACAAAAAACACTCCCCTGTAAACTTCTAAAATACTCCGTCATGGGAAACGATCTTTATTGATTTGTTGAGAGATACGAAGAACCAGCACTAAGAGCGAAGAACATAAGCAGTCAAGAGAAAAAAAGCGATGACTCAAAAATTCTTACAGATTTTATTAATAGGTACTTATCTGGTTGACGGTCTCGATCCAAGTGAACGAGAGAAATTATTTGCAGAAATGACTTACATAATTCGAATCTGTTATACATATAAAAAAAATAGCAAGAGAATTAACGTTATTCTCATTTAACATGAGTTAAATTGAGATTATAGGAAAGTTAAGTGTATGTACTCTATGTTTGGCAAAATAAACCAACTAGCATGAAATAAATTAACTTAATTTACAGCAAATAAACTTAATCTCAAACATTCCCCCACCCCTGGAACAACGTTTCAGTTGGTAGGTAGAAGAGCCAACTTGTGTATTGGTCGAAGTAAATCTCCAGCAGCAGTCCGTAGGGTTACCACTCGCACGTTACCATCATCGCCTGGGTGAATTGCGGTAACCCGTCCCATGGCCCACTTGCCTGGTGGTAAATTTGAATCTTTGATGACCACCAAGTCGTCGATGCAAAAGTTACGTTGGGAATCGGGCCATCGTGGTCGTTGTTGGAGTGAAGTAAGGTACTCCATGCTCCAACGTTTCCAAAATCCTTGTAGTTTAGCTTGGATTGCCTGCCAACATCTTAGACGATTTTGAGGTATTTCAATCGATGGCTCTGGAACCGCTGAGTATGATTCACCTATAATGAAATGAGATGGTGTTAGTGGGTCTAAGTCATTATCGGAAGACTGGCACAAAGGACGGGAATTTAATAGAGCCTCGATTTGGGTTAAGAGGGTGTACAGCTCCTCGAAGGTGAGGGTATCTAAACCAATTACACGTCGTAGGTGTTGTTTGACGGACTTTACTCCCGCTTCCCACAAGCCACCAAAATGTGGTGCAGAAGGGGGAATAAAGTGCCAAGTGATAGCATCGCGGGCAAGAGACTCCGCAATAATCGAGTTATGGTTTTCAGACAGGGTGAGTTGATGTAGGTCCGATAACACTTTGGCCGAACCGCGAAAGTTTGTCCCGTTGTCAGTGTAAATATGCGAAGGCTTGCCGCGACGAGCGATGAAACGGCGAAGGGCTGCAAGAAAGCTATTGGTGGTTAAATCATTAACGAGCTCCAAATGTATGGCTTTCGTCACAAAACATACAAAAAGTGCGATATACCCTTTGGTGGTATGTATTTTACGACCAATTTTGCTCTTGATTAAAATGGGACCCGCATAATCACATCCGCAGTGTGCAAAGGGTCTGCTCTGTTGAATTCTTTGCGCAGGAAGATTCCCCATGATTTGTGTTGCTGTTACTTTCCGTTGGCGAAAGCATTTTACGCACTCATGAGAAATCTTGCGTAATAGATTTCTGCATCCGACGATCCAGAACTCCTGACGAATCAAGATGAATAGCGCTGAGACTCCTGGGTGCAAAAGTCTTTGATGAAAATCCAATGCGATGAGTTTGGTCCCTGTATGTTCTTTTGATAGGATGATCGGGTGTTTAGCGTTAAAAGAGATACTGGCTTCTTGAATGCGTCCACCAACACGAAGGATCTGCTCCTGATCTAAAAATGGGTTTAAGTGAATGATTTTGCAAGCTTTATTAAAATGTTTATGCTTTAGATAATAATCGATGTCTTTTCCAAAGCACTGATTTTGAAGCCATCTAATAATGTCACGTTTAGATTTGTAAATTTCAGCGGGTTGTAGTTGGGATGCACTAAATTTTGTTAGTTTCCTGCACCTGAAAATGAATCGGTTCATAAATGCGACAGTACGGATCAATCGATTCCAGGACGAAATGCGTGATGAAAGAAATTCGAACGGATGATCTAACTTGGTAACCAAATATGACTGTTTATATTTCTTCTTCTCCTCTTGTGAACAATCTGGATGCTCCTGAAATAGGTGAACCATAGGCCAATTGGTTTCGTTGTCAGTTAACCACTGAGGACCATTCCACCAAATAGGATGTTGGACGAGATTTGATGGCGCTAAACCGCGCGAAGCACAGTCCGCGGGATTTTGCTCCGACTTGACGTGAAACCACCTTGATCTCGGTATGGTGTTGAGTATCTCTGCCGTTCTGTTTCCAACGAAAATATCCCATCGTCGAGGAGGGGATGATAACCAAGAAAGGACAACTTGGGGATCGCACCAGGCGAAAATATTTGGACACGTAATGTTTAAAGACTTTTGAACGGCAAAGAGTAGCCGTGAGAGCAATAATGCTCCACACAACTCCAGTCGTGGAATGGTAAGCTGTTTTATAGGGGCAACGCGAGTTTTGGCTGCAACGATGTTGGTTTTAATTAGTCCGTTAGAAAGTTTGTAGCGCGAGTAAATTACTGCAGCGTAAGCGGAAGCCGAAGCATCGGAAAACCCATGTAGTTGAAATGTTTCATCTGATATGCCTATACACCGAGGGATATTAAGATTTGTGAGCATCGAGAGCTCCTCCCGAATTTTGCACCACTGTTTCAAAATAGAGTCTGGAAGGGGATCATCCCAACCGAGTTTCTTATGCCACAGTTCCTGCAAGAGTATTTTAAACTGTACGACCGAGGGAGCAACGAAACCGAGGGGATCAAAGATTCGTGCGACATCCTTGAGGATGTTACGTTTTGTAATGGGCTCTCGAACTTCTAAATTGATTCGAAACGAGAAACAGTCGGTGTTAGAGTTCCAGTAGAGGCCCAAGACTTTTACCCACGAATCTGATTGAAACGAAACATTTTCACTCCGAACACAATCTTCACCGTCAAGGAGATCAGGACAATTACTCTGCCACTTACTAAGTTTTAAGCCAGCTTTCGCAAGCAGTTCGATTAAACTCCTTTTCTTGTCCAAAGCGTCAACGAGTGAATCTCCGCCCGACACGACATCATCCACGTAAAAATCATTAAGTAGAATTTCGGACGCGATGGGAAATTCTTTTCGATAATCAATAGCTAACTGCTCCAACACGCGTACCGAAAGATATGGAGCACATGATGTCCCATAAGTCACTGTGCACAAGCGGTAGTGTTCCAAAACGTGTGTCGGGGATCTACGCCAAACGATCCTTTGAAAGTCAGTATCTGCATCTGCTACCCAGATCTGACGGAACATTTTAACTATATCAGCAGTGAAAACATATGGGTGTCGACGAAACCGAAGGCAAACCGAAAATAGATTCCGCTGAATAGGTGGGCCTATCATAAGCGATTCGTTTAGTGAGTTTCCGTTCGTGTCATTAAACGAGCCGTCGAACACGACGAGAAGTTTTGTTGTTGCACTGTCCGGCTTCAGTACAGCATGGTGTGGCAGATAGAAGACATTTGGTTTCGAGACTTCACTGGGAGGAACTTTTCGCATATGTCCCAGCGATAAGTACTCTTCCATGAAATTGGAGTAAGATTGAAAAAGAGACTGGTTTTTAGAGAACTTTATTTACATTGCCTTTAAACGCGAAAGGGCACCCCCGAGTGTGTTAGCGAAACATGGTGTGAATTTAAAGGGCAACTTTACGATATATTTCCCCTCTTCATCCCTGCGATGATGTTCAAGAAAGTGTTGTTCAATTGCCTTATCTTCTTTTGAAGCGATACATTTCGTGTTTAGTTCCTCGATAGTCCAAAATGCCTGTAGTGTTGAATCAATGTCGACGAGAGTATGATTCGATTGAATAGGTTGTTCCTGGCTTGAGAATATTTGTCCTGCCAACACCCATCCGAATATAGTTTTCTGGGCAATTGGACGACCGTTGTTACCCTGAATGACTTCGCCTTGCAAAATTTCATACGCCTTGTCTGCACCGAGCAGAATATCGATTGTATCGGATTTGTAAAAGGACGGATCAGCTAGATCTAGTTCGTTGATATAATTCCAATCTTTTACATCGAATGAAAGGGTAGGTAACGCAGAAGTGACGTTTGATAAAATGTATGTATTTACTAAAATACTGACCGAATCAAACAGTGAAGTGAGCACCATTGTGACACAACCTCTGGACGCACCTGCACAGGTTGACCCTATCCCGTTTATGGGAATTCGAGCATTTGTTCGTCTAAGTCCAAGTCTTTGCACACAAGATTCGGTAACGAATGAAACCTGTGAACCAGAGTCTATAAGTATACGAACTTGCTGGTAGGCTCCATGACTGTCCTTGACTTTAGCAATTGCTGTAGGCAGTAGGGTTTGAGGAGAGAGTAGTACGAAGTTGATGGAATGATTGGTTACTACTTGTTTCAAATTCTTAGATGTTAAAGGTGTGTTTACCTTAGGTTGCGAATAGTTAGATGTTGATGCCGATTGATAGTTCGATGTTGGAAGTTTCTGCGAGTTTAAAGTATTGGATGTATTAACTGTATCGACATGAACCAGACTATGGTGTCGCGAATTGCAGATGTTGCATCTAAATCTGGACCGGCAATTGGAAGAGCTGTGGCCAATGCCCAAACAATTGAAGCAGAGTTTGGAGGATTTAGTGAAATCTCTTTTGGATTCTACATCCATCGCGAGAAATTCCGAGCATTGAGTAACGAGATGTGCAGCATTGCATTTTGGGCACTGCGTGGCCGACGACACATGCATGCTTCTTAGTGACGTTGGCTTCACTTTACTTGCTTCACGAACCTGTGGCCTACACGATTCTAATGCGTCACATCGACGCTCTAAGAACGATAAAAAACTTTCACTTGTTGGATAATCCGATTCCTTATTGTCAACAGACCAGGCTTGTTGTGTGTCGGGGTCTACTTTACGCAGCAATGTGTGAATCATCCAAGGATTCCTGTCATAAGAGTTATAGGCATTTAGACCCCTTAAGACTTCATCAGCTCCGTCTGATATTTTACGAAGGGTCTTCACGTTTGAACTAATGGCTGAGGGCAGCTGCACGAACATTTCTAATATACTATTAATTATATAACGCGGCCTGTCGTACCTTTTTTCTAGCCTCTCCCACGCTTGCTCGTAGGTAACATCGGAAACCGGAATGTGAGCAAGCAAGTTTAAAGCTTCACCGCGGAGGCTAGAACGTAGAAAATGAAATTTTTGAGTAGGACTTAGGTTGGGCTTGTTATGCACTGTACTCGCGAACATATCGTGAAAAGCAGGCCATTCGCGGTAGCTGCCGGAAAAGGGTTCGATATGAATCCTAGGAAGGTGTTCGTTGAATGGCCATGCTACGTTTGGTTGTTGTGCTGAAAGCAGTTGGGGTTCGTTGAATGGGCACGATGTGTTTGGCTGTTGTACTGAAGACAGTTGGGGTTCATTGAACGGACACGACACGGTTGGCGGTTGTGTTGAGAACAGTTGGGTTTCGTTCAATGGACACGATACGTTTGGTGGGTGTGATGAAGATAGTTGGGTTTCGTCGAATGGGCACGTTACGTTTGGCTGTTGTGTTGAAGATAGTTGGGAATCAAACAAATGATTAACTGGAATCACTGCGGATTCAGCCTTATTTTTCTCACGAATAGCAGAAAGTAAGACTGATTTGACCAGCAAATACTTAGCCTCAAACTTCTCGAATTCTGGTTCAGGGTCCACGTAACCAGTGTCTTCTGCGAATTCATACAATTCTTCCTGAGTGGAACGAAACCTAACCCATAATTCGTCAACCCTTTCTGTGCGCAATTGCAGAGCATCTAGCGAAGTGCTTTCACTTATAGATTCGGTGAATGTAGCTAATTTTGTAAGCGACCCCTTAATATTTCCACGGATTGTGCGTAAAACGGTTAGATTTTTTGCCATGTTTCCCAGAGACCAACGTTTTCCCAAACACGAGGTTACCGAATGCACGAAAGAAGTCTTCTTTATATATGTATGAGCTAATTACAAGCGGTTGAATTGGTACAGTCACAATACTCCTACATATAGCTATCAACGAGTGTTTAAAGTATTTTGTAGTTAGCACCCACTTTTATAGTATTGTCCGATAAATATAATACGAGTAAAATTATGATTTATTTAATTGCGATTAATGATTAAGCGGCGATAAAGACATGTGTGATCCGCTTATCCAACACTGAATTTTACTGTTTGATCCACGATTAAAGAATCCGGCTCGATTCGGACCAACTTTATGATGGGAAACGATCTTTATTGATTTGTTGAGAGATACGAAGGACCAGCACTAAGAGCGAAGAAGATAAGCAGGCAAGAGAAAAAAAGCGACGACTCAAAAATTCTTACAGATTTTATTAATAGGTACTTATCTGGTTGACGGTCTCGATCCAAGTGAACGAGAGAAATTATTTGCAGAAATGACTTACATAATTCGAATCTGTTATACATATAAAAAATAGCAAGAGAATTAACGTTATTCTCATTTAACATGAGTTAAATTGAGATTATAGGAAAGTTAAGTGTATGTACTCTATGTTTGGCAAAATAAACCAACTAGCATGAAATAAATTAACTTAATTTACAGCAAATAAACTTAATCTCAAACACTCCGATTAATAAATTTAAAACGGTAGCCCTGGTTAAGACACTCAAAAAATAAGGGTGCACATGTCGTCGCCGATCTAAAGATTTTACTTGGAAATAATATGGAAACTAATATGGTTCTGTACCAAGTGTAAGTCGTCAAGGGATCGTCGGCACAGCAGCATTATCCCACAACGAATTCAACAGCCTAACGACTCTACAATTTCAAACAATAACCCAACAAAACAAGTACGTGCCTCATATTTAGAAAACATTACTTACAAAGAGTTATACGAAAAAATAGAACAAATTTTAAGTAATCAAAAAATGATTGAAACGGAACTTTGTATTATAAAGAAAACCGTACAAGATTACAAAAATTTAACTAACACATTGATCGAAGAAAACACAACACTCCAAAATGAGAACGCGCTGATCAGGGAAGAATTTGAAAGTTTCAAAAACAAAAATGAGAAATGTAAACAATCACTATTAAATTACCAACTTTGTTTATCGGGTATTCAAAAATCTGAAACTGAAAATTTTAAAGATATCGTTTTAAAGATGGCAGCTCACCTGAACACTGAAATCAAAACAACAGATATTAAAGAAGCGTATCGATTCACTAACTCCCTGCAGAACGACCGAAATGGAATAGCCGCAGTAGAAAAGATTGCAGTCGAATTCAGGGAAAAATGCATGCGAGTTATGTATGCGTCCTCGGAGTATTATTAAAGTCACTTGGTAAAATAGGTAAATCGAGCAAAAAAGTTTTTTGACAATAACTCAATCTTTAAAAACAACAATAAAGAACAAATTTACATCGAAGAGCGTTTGACTAAATATTACAGCTACGTATTTAAAAAGACGAGAGATTTAAAGAGTGAAGGTAAAATAGCGTTTGCGTGGGTGACTGATAGTAGAATGTTGGTTCGTCAACCACGTAATACATTTAATGACTACATCAGCATGATCACACTTGGTCCAACAACTAAACTGCTATATGTCAATGACCCCTCACTGAGAAATAAAATAGATGAAATAGAAATACTGTTGCAACAAATCAGCTGTGAAATTGACATTACCTGTGTAAGTGAAACATGGTTGTATGTGCATGAAGAGCGTTTCTACAACATATCAAATTATGCAAAAACATGTTCTTGTAGACCTGTAAAACAAGGAGGTGGTTGTACGATTTTCTAAACAATAAATACAAACACGTCGAAATATTCAATAGAAGTGATGACGAAGACAGTTTATGTTGTGTGCAGGGCAGCCGCTGACAAATTTCAAAAAGTCGCAAAAAAAAGTCGCAACAAAAAACAGAGAACTGCATGAATCCACTCATTTGCAGTTGTGAATTATTCGCAAAAACACGAGCTGTCCACAGTCTCACGCAAAAAGAAAACATGCAAGTATAAATCGACACTCATGAATATTTGAATGCGTAGTAGGCTCGCACTCAAAGTATGCACTCAATGAGGAGTTTTCACAAATGTATAAGTAATTTGCGAGCCTTCGAATGGTTTCAAGTAGTTCGTATTGAATAAGTGATACTTATATACACTTCCGGATACTTACTTACTTACTTAGGTGGCGCTACAGTTCGGGGTGAACCTGGGCCTTAACCAACAAGCCTCTCCATTTAGCTCGGTCTTTAGCTAATTGCCTCCAGTTGCGCACTCCAAGTTGGTCGAGGTCCCCTTGAACTTGTGCGCGCCACCTACGGCGATGATTCCCTCTACTGCGTCGTCCCTCCGGGTTAGATTCGAAGACTCTGCGGGCCGGAGCGTTGGTGTCCATTCGCTCTACATGTCCTAGCCATCTCAGACGTTCAATACGCAGTTTTTTGACTAGGTCGATGTCGCTGTACAGCTCGTATAGTTCGTGATTGAATCTTCTCCTCCAAAACCCGTCAACACAAACGGGACCGAAAATCTTACGAAGAATTTTTCTCTCGAAGCGACCAAGGATATCTTCATCCTCTTTTAATAAAGTCCATGTTTCAGTGCCGTAAAGCAGGACTGGGATGATCAAGGTCTTATATAGAGTCTCCTTAGTTGTTCGAGATAGGGCTTTACTGTTGAATTGCCTTATAAGCCCAAAAAAACAGCGATTGGCAAGAGTTATTCTTCGATTGATTTCTACGCTGATTTTGTTAGAAGAATTTATAGCAGAGCCAAGGTAGACAAAGTCCCTTACTACCTCGAAGTTATAGCTGCCCACGGTGACGTTTTGTCCAATTCGTCGGTGTTGGTTTTCCCTTCTAGTTGACAGCATATACTTGGTTTTGCCCTCGTTTATCGCCAAACCCATTTTGGCCGCTTCCGCCTCAATGCTTGCAAACGCACCGGTGACAGCCCGCTGAGATCTTCAGATAATGTCTATATCGTCGGCGTATGCAAGCAGTTGTACAGACTTGTAATAGATTGTGCCTCCGGTGTTGGCTTGTGAGTTCCGCACAATCCGTTCAAGTACAATATTGAAGAAGTCACATGACAGCGCGTCATCTTGTCTAAAGCCTTTTTTGACATCAAAGGTCTCGGTGAGGTCATTACCGACCTTGATGGAGCAGCGAGCGTTCTCCATCGTCAGCCTGCACAGACGGACAAGTTTGGCAGGGATGTCAAAACTAGACATGGCTCTATAAAGCTCTTCTCTATAGATGCTGTCCTAGGCGGCCTTGAAATCGATAAAGAGGTGGTGAGTATCGATTTGGAATTCTTGGGTTTTCTCCAGGATCTGCCGAAGTGTGAAGATTTGATCGATGGTGGACTTTCCTGGCCTGAAACCGCACTGATAGGGTCCAATCAGGCTGTTGATAAAGGGTTTCAGGCGTTCACACAATATCGCAGAAAAGATCTTGTATGCGATGTTGAGGAGACTGATGCCTCTATAATTGGCGCAGGTGAGGGGGTCTCCTTTCTTGTTGATCGGGCAAACGATGCTGAGATTCCATTCATCAGGCATACACTCGTCTGACCAAATATTAGAAATGAGTTGGTGTATGCACTCTACCAATTCATCCCCAGCTGCCTTGAAAAGTTCGGCCGGTAAGCCGTCAGGTCCAGCAGCCTTGTTGGATTTTAGCTTGGATATTGCTATCCTCACTTCGTTTTGGTCAGGTGGACGGAAATTTTGACTATCATCGTCTATGTTGAATGGTTCATTCTGCCTGACAGCGAGATGTTGGTCTTCGTCGCCGTTATACAGTCTGCAGAAGTAGTTTTTCCATATTCTCAGCACCGACTGTGATTCTACTACGAGGTTTCCATTTTCATCTCTACAGGTTTCTGTACGGGTATTACTTCTCTGACACGTTCTTTTTACCTTTTGGTAAAACTTCCGTACATTGTTCCTGGAGTATAGACTCTCGATATTCTCAAACGCGCGCTTCTCATGCTCTTTCTTCTTCTTTTGGAGAAGCCGATGTTCTTCCCGTCTCTTTTGCTCGTAGAGCTCACGAGCAGCTCTCGTCTTCCTTTGCAGCGCCGCTTTGTATGCCTCTTGTTTTGCTGCATGCACTCGCCGGCATTCTTCGTCAAACCAGGGGTTTCGCGGTGGTGGTCGAGCGAGACCCAACACATCAGTCGCGGCGTTTCTGATGGCATGTTGGCAGCGTTGCCACTGGTCTTCGGTACTTGATGCTGGCGGCAAACGAGTGATTGAGAGATTTCGGGATACGCGTTCAGCGAAGAGTCTGGCGGTCTCTTGCGATTGTAGCTTTTCGACGTTAAGTTTTCTCACAGTAATTCTTCTTTGTTGCTCAGATTGGGATATCCGCATTCGTACCTTGGCTACAACAAGGTAATGATCCGAGTCTATGTTGGCCGCTCGGAAGGTCCGGACATCCAGAATACTGGAGGCATGCCTTGCGTCGATCGCAATATGATCAATTTGGTTGATCGTTACATGATCATTGGACCGCCATGTCTGCTTATGAATATCGAGATGAGGAAACCATGTGCTTGCTATGGTGACATTTCGCTCCACAGCGAAATCAATTAGCCTTAGTCCGTTATCAGACGTGATGTCGTGTAGGCTATGCTTACCGACTGCCCTACCAAAGACGTCCTCCTTTCCTATTTTGGCGTTAAAATCGCCCAATACGATTTTAACGTCGTATTTTGGACATTGCTCGTATGTTTTGTCGAGGAGCTCGTAGAAACACTCTTTGGTGGCAGGGTCCTTTTCTTCTGTGGGGGCATGAACACATATTAGGCTTATGTTAGCGAATTTAGCCTTGATCCGGATCGTCATAATACGCTCGCTCACGTGTCGGAAGCTTAAGACTTCTTGCCTAAGTCTGCCGCGTATGACAAATCCGCATCCGAATAAGCGTTGCCTGTTGCCTCTGTTGCAATCACCGTAGTAGATGTCACAGTTTTTCATCCTCTTTTTGCCCGGCCCATCCCATCGCACTTCCTGGATGGCGGTAATATCTGCTTTATAGCAGTCTAGGGCCTCTGCTAGTTGTTCGGCTGCACGTGGTCTGTAAAGGGACAGAACATTCCACGTACAGATCCGAAGGTCGTTGTCCTTATTTCGTTTGCTGGGGTCGTCATTAGTTGAGTCATCCTTATCCGAGGCTTTTGGTTGTTTCGGAACCATGCGGTTTTTACGTGGTAGGGAAGTTACCCTGACGGCACAACCCCCAACCTGGAGGGCCAGTTCCTTAATTATTCCCCAAGGACGAGGGGCCGGGTACACCGGTGCCAGTAGTCCACTACGGGAGTATGAGTGCTGCCGTTGGCCCATTAAGGGCTCCTCCGCCACCATCTCTATTCCAATGTCCTGACCAACATTGGAAATTCCTTACCGACCTGTGATCCGAATACGTCGAAGCAGCTCGCGCAAGGTGTTCACTAAGTTTAACCTAACTGGAACTATAGACGCCACCGTTGACTCCGTCTAGGGAATTCGTCCGCTGCCGCCTGGAACAGGAAGAAGCGCTCTAGTGAGAAAAGCACTCTTCCCCCCCTCTCTCATCTGCTGCCACCAAGAATCCGCCAAACGGGGTTGGTTACCCATTTCTTGGATTAAGGTACTAGGCACCCGGCTGTCACCGCGTGGAGGTTGAGAGTAGGAGTTGGTAGGCCTCAGCTGAGTGAAAACGCTTGTCTTTTCATATGATCGCATGCACTACCGTTTGACCAGCCCTTCCGGATACTTGATTACCCCTAATATTTCGTGGGACTTGGGACCAAGACTCTGCTACCTTAAGACAAACATTACAAAATGCAATTAAGGAAAAATGGAAATCCACATTTTCGATTTTTTTCCTATTTTAACAGGGACACTTGATTACCTTTAACATTTTGTTTACAACATTCAAAGCGCAATGTCCTTTAAAGTTAATAAAATTGTGTTCTCTTTTATTGCAACTTTTTTTTTGTTAAAATTGTTTGTGTTTTTGTTGCATTTTAAAGAGGATGGGCCGAGGTAAAATACTAACTAATTTAGAAATTGGCGAAATTATTGCATTCAAGCAAGAAAATTATCCCAACCGAAAAATTGCAAAAAAAAATGGTCAAGATCCTTGGACGGTCAACAAGTTTCTGAAAGAAGCACAAAATTATGGGAAAAGCCGATGAGGCCGCACAGCAAAGGCGACAACAGAACGAGAACGTTCCCGTAGGTCCATATTACGCGAACCTTAAAGTTCTGTTGCGTCCGCTCGCAAAATAAAGGAGAAAGTTGGAACTTCAGCCAGTATCCGGACAGTTCGTAATAATTGAACAGTGTCCACATCTCCGACAGCAAAAACTAAAGAAAAAGCCACATTTACTTCAACACCATAAAGATCGTAGACTGAAATTTTGCCGGACTCATTTAAGCTATAAGGAAGAATGGGAATCCATGATTTGTTTTTGATGGCCCTGATGGCTTTCAGTATTATTTTCATGATTTGAGGAAATAACAGTTGTGCCTGTCACACTGCTGTTGGTTTCGTCATGGTATAGGCTGCAATTTAATTTCACGACCTGGTTGTTTTAGAAGGTCGGCAGGACTCAACGGATTACTTCGAGTTTCTTGAAATAGAAAAGATATGTAGCACTTTAGACAGGTTAAATTCCAATGAAAGTTCCTGTGTTATTCACAACCGGATTATACTATGACGCGAGGTCAAAATGTTTTGTTCTTTGCAGACGACAAATTGACTTATTCGCGTCAAGCAGTTGAATGACGGTACGGTAACAATGGCCGTGAACACGATCTTTGTATTTACGCGCAAATTTTGTTATCTCTGGGAATTCCACGACGCTGGGAACTTTTCATTGATTTATCCAAAGCTTTCGACACAGTAGACCACAGAATATAATTACAAACATTGATGTCAATGGGAGTACGAGAAACTAGCTTCAAATGGTTTAGTTCATATCTAACAAACCGAACACATTTCACTGAAGTCAATGGCATAAGGAGCATAAATTCACCCGTGGAGTTTGGTGTGCCACAAGGCAGCGTACTGGGACCGACACTTTTCTGCATATATGTAAGCTGCATCAGTAAACTTCTTACAAAAGGAAAGTTGTTCATGTTCGCCGATAATATCCGCTTAGTGTTCAGCGAAAAACACACAGATTTACTGCAAATTATCATGAATGAGGGCATCAATAACCTGGGAAACTGGATGAACTCTCATAGGCTGTCTATGAACATAAAAAAAAAGCAAAATACATGATACATGATACTAGGCCAAACTAATTTCGACAAAGATATTACTTATGAACAGCAAACTGTCCAAAGAATTGACGAACTTAAATATCTAGGCATCTGGTTCGATCGAGAACTTAGTTTTGAAAGACATATAAGTAAAACAACTAAAAAATTGTCGTCTATAGCCAGCATCATTAGAAGAATAGCAGATTGTCTCCCATATGAAACAAAAAAAAAAACATTATACTTCTCGTTCTTCTATAGCCATCTTATTTATGGCATCAATGCATGGTGTTGCAGCTCTTTGAGGCTCATAAACAATTTGCAGCTTTTATTGTACAAAACCGAGTACTAAAAAATTTATTTCGTTACAACTGGCTTTCGAGAACTCAACAAATGCACAAGGAACTTGGGATTCTATTGGTTCGAGATACTGCGCGGATATACTTACTATGCAATATCCACTATGTTATGACAGCGACATCTCATTCAACAATAGAACTAAAGCATCGAAGAGACATCCACACCTACAGCATACGCAGCAGAAATAATATACACGTCGCACCGCCAAAGACATCCAAGTATAGAACGCAATTAAAAATTGCACTGCAATTTCAAACGGTCACGATCCTGAGAAGACCAAAAGCCTCAACAATCGTTCCCTTGCTGAGGAGTTAGTCAAAACCTAAGGATCAAGCGGTCCTGCTTGCAGAAGAAAACCTTTTCTCCAGGAAAAAATCAAACGGTTCCCAAGAACCAGAACTCAAGATTCACATTCTATTGCAAGATTCTCAAGTCTTCCTCAAGAAGACGTGTTCATTTTTTTCAAGCAGTTTCGCCGGATTTACTTTGGTTCATACAAAGATCCATTGCAGTTCTTTTCTTAGTAATAAATTACTGAAACGTTGTGCCAGTGCACAAACAAATTTTCGGGACTTTGATGAATCGCTGCTGCACCAGCAACCGCTGATGGGACCGACCGGAGCAACACCAAGACCTGCAGAACCAGCAACCACGGCTGGACCAACGCCTGTGGAGTCAGCAACCACTGAACGGACCATGAACGGACTGAGGCTAGACCGACGCCTGCAGGACCAGCAAGCTCCAACACGCTCCGACACGCCCGACTAAGCCCGCACGCTTCAGCACGACCAACTAGATCTCGCATGCTTTCGCTCCCAGCATGGCCAACCAGTCACAGCGTGATCCCGCTCAACACGGCCAACGCGGCCCAGCACGCCTCCAACATGCTCAACACGGCCAAACCGACTCAACCCGGCACAGCACGCCTCCAACATGCTCAACATGGCCAACGTGACCCACATACACTTCAACAAACGCCATCCGCCTCGCATTGGCTCCTTACAACCGTAATTGCAACTGCATTACTGGAGGGGGAGTACTGTGGCGTTTGACAGAACACGACAAAATTTCAATGGGGAAAAAGTTTAAATTTTAAATAGAGTCTTCTCAAGAAACTCATCGAAGCAAGTCGTGCTTTCTAAATTATTCTGTTTTCTTTGTTTTCGTGTTTTCAAAATAAATTAATTTTTTTCATATTTTCTAAAAAAAAATAATTCTTAAATTTCAATCTGTGCACTGGCATTACCTTAATTTGATAGCGAAATGGCGAACAGAGCGCCGTCGACCCGCTACAAAATGCGTATGTATGTGTCCCTCTACCGCCCGTAATGTTCAACCAATTTAGTTGGTTTTTGTTTTAAATGTAGATAATAAAAAAATTTAAAAAAATTACAAAAATATACAGACTTAGCCCCAGGCGCCTGCCTGACAGTTGTTTTTTTTACCTGAGGCTTTATGAAACTGGCTACCAAATGGTAGTCAATCTGGGTTTCACTTCCACCAATGCTGTAAGTGATGAGATGTCGGCTTTGTTTGATGAACATGGTATTTAAGACGATAAGACCGTGTGATCTGCACATGCTTAGGACGTCTTCACCAGGAAGTTTCCTGGTACCTTATCCCAGTCCTCCATGACAGTCTTCATAGTTTTCGTTTGACTTCCCGACATGTCCATTCAAATCTCCTCCAACACATAGAAACTTTTCCTTTGGGATTTTCGGATTTTCTTTAGAAGATTGTGAAAATCTAGCCAAAATGCATCTTTTCACTCCGATCGCAACCAGTATGAAGAGAGCATATGCAGTATTTTTTTTTTTTTTTTGCGGAGAGCAGGTGAAACATATCCCAAAGACACCATAAGGCCCGACCGCGCGTGCTTATGGTAGTGTGAGATTTTTACTCACTAAAAAAAACACCTCTCTTCAAAATTAATACTACAACTAAGCCAGTGCTTATCCAGCAGTTTTATTTTCGCTTACGAGAATCGTGTTATAGAAAATGTTGATGTTCGTATGTGATTGAAAATAAATGTAGCACTTTAGACAGGTTAAATTCCAATGAAAGTTTCTGCCTTTTTCAACCTTCATATGCTATGACGCGAGGTCAAAAGGTTTTGTCCTTTGAAGACGACGAATTGGATTGTTCGCGTCAAGTAGTTGAGTGATAGTACGGTTACAATGGCCGTGAACACGATCTTTGTGTTTACGCGCAAATTTTGTTATCTCTTCGACGACGCTGGGAATTCCCAGATCCCGATGAATATCTTCGTTACGTACATACCACGGTGCGTTAACGATCGTTCTAAGAACTTTATTTTCAAAAGTTTGTATGATGTTTCTATTGGTTTTCTTGGTACAACCCCATAGTTGTATACCATACGTCCACACTGGCTTTAGCACTTGCTTATACATAGATAAGCAGTTTGTTATGTAGGCTCAACTTCGAATGTTTTCCGAGTAGCCAGTACATTTGTCGGTATTTGTTTTGAAGTTCGTCGCATTTCTTTTTCACGTGCGACTTCCATATGAGCTTAACATCTAGAGTCATTTCTAGATATTTTGCTTCGTTTGCGTATGGTATTTGAGCCGAGTTTAGATATACAGGCAATCTATCCACTTTTTTGTACGTAAAGTTGACGTGAGTAGATTTGTTTTCGTTCAGCACAATACGCCAAGAATTCGTCCAAGCGTGGACTTTATTAATAGCATGTTGAAGCTTGCCGGTTGCTGCTTCAATGGTATCTTCCGTTGTCAATATGGCCGTATCGTCCGCAAACGTGGCGACAGCGCAGTTTCTTTCTTGCGGGATGTCACGCGTGTAGAGTACATATAGAAGTGGGCCAAGGACACTTCCTTGCGGGACTCCGGCTGCAATCTCCTTGAAGTCAGAGTAATCGTTTCCGTGCTTAACACGAAAGAGTCTCTCGGTGAGGTACGATCGTAAGATTAAAAAGAGTTGCCGTGGCAGTAGTAGTTGCAATTTATATTCCAAGCCTTGGTGCCAAACATTATCAAAAGCTTGTGAGACGTCAAGAAATACACCACAACAAATCTTTTTTTCTTCCAGAGCTTTCTCAATCACGTCAGTTATTTTGTGGACTTGGTCAATTGTAGAATGTTTCATTCTAAATTCAAACTGATGGTCGGGAATGAGACGTCTTTCGTCGATTACGGGCTGTAGGCATTTGGAAAGTTGTTTTTCAAATATTTTTGAGATAACCGGCAATAGGGAAATAGGCCGATATGATTTCTTCTCATTAAGCGGTTTGCCTGGTTTCAGGACTATTATAATCTCGGCGACTTTCCATTGTCTCGGAACATAAAGCAATCTGAACGAAGCGTTTAATAATAGCTTAATTCAGCAATTCTTTAACTACCTGCGCCGTAATCAAGTCGTAACCCGGAGCTTTTTTCGTCTTTACATTTTTAATCACTTCCCTCAGTTCAATCAATGCAACTTTTTTTACTTTAAAGTTGTCGTGACTGGGGAGTCGGGCGTTAACGAAGGGCCGTCGAACGGCTTAAACGTTTCTTCTAAGTGCAAAGCAAAAGGTTCTGCCTTTTCTTTGTCGCTCTTGGCCCAGTTTCCATCGTTTTTCCGAATTGGTGGTGCTTGCATTTGAGGTTTCCGGATGCCTTTTAGCGCTTTCCAAAGCGAATAATTTGATTCTCTTTCACCGGAAAGATTTTCAAGATATGTCGCTATCTTTTTGCTTTTAAATTCGCGAATAATATCTCTAAGGCGATTGCATAGTCAGTTAAGGACCGTTTTATGCTGCGGTGCACGAGTCATTGCCATTGCCATTTCTTTCGTGCTTTTCGTTTCTCCCACCAGTTCAATGATTTCGCTGGGATTCTTTTCGTTGCGGTTGATCTTATAGCTTCTAGAATGAGTATTTTGCCACGCCGCTCTTTGGATTGTTTCCACGAAACGATCGACTTCGTCCTCTAGTTCACAAGGTGTTTTAAGTGAAACATTTAAGGCGATATTTGTTTCGAAATCATTTCTAAAGCCCTCCCAGTTTGTTTTATTGCTAGTAAGTCTTGGAGGCTTCTCCAAGTATTAAAATTACCGGCGAGTGGTCAGAAGAGAGAAAAAAACATTCTTTGATTGTAATAAACTTCTCGTAAATGCCTTTTGTAACAAAAAAATTGATAAGATCGGGAATTTTTCCTGAATCGGTTGGCCAATAGGTCGGTTTCCAGACGAATAAAAACAACAACCGCATTCATTTGCCACTTCGTAAAGAATTTTTCGTTTAGAAGATGTACATCTTGAGCCCCAGAAGGTGTGCTTCGCGTTGAAATCTCCACCAATAAAAAAATTTTAACCAAGGGCATTGAAGACACGAAAGTAGTCGTCTTTTTCTAGTGGGCATCGCGGCGGACAGTAAACAGGCGCTATATTGTAGCTCAGGTGTTTATTTTTAACCCTTACCGCGCACAACTGAAGTTCTTCCAGCTCCATGCTTATATCGACCGAATGTTCGATGTTAGTTTTAATGAATAAGGACGAACCGCCCCGCGCTCTATCAGAAGAATGATAGGCGTGATAACCAGCGTAGTCTCTTATCTTTATTTGCGATTCCCTTGTTAGATGAGTTTCGGAGATCAAACATACCACCCTGATCAAAAAGTTCCCGGAATTAATTCAGAAAATTAAAAATACAAGTTTATTCATCTTAATCTAGATTGTCCCCTTCAAAGTAATCCCCATCGACTGCAACACACTTATGCCAGCGCTTGATCTAATCTTCGAAACATTTTTTATATTCTGTTTTCGGTATGTCCATCAGTGCTTCCTGCGATTTTTCCATTACTTCCTCTCGGCTGCTGAAACGCGTTCCCCGTAATCGTTTTTTAACTCGATTGAACAGAAAGAAGTCACAGGGAGCCAAATCAGGTGAATTTGGTGGCTGTTGGATGGTATTTGTTGCATTTCTCGTCAAAAAATTACGAATAATGATGGCACTGTGCGACGGTGCGTTATCATGGTGCAAAATCCACGAGTTTTCTGCCCACAATTCTGGGGTGCCGTGAACTAAGACCATATGAACTAACGCCATAATGGCGTTAATTCACTTTCAAATACGAATTAACGCCATAATCCACTTATGGATTTAATTCACTTTCAAATGAGAACTAAGGCCATCGCTTAATGTGAACTAGCGCCATATGGTGTTAATTCACATTCAAATATGAACTAATGCCATAAAATGTTTTTGAGCTCTGAAGCACAGCCAGTGCAATGCAACAATTTTGATAAAACTTTATCAGTCCAATGTCACACCACGATCGGCCCACGTTTAGTCCACAATGGACTTTTGACCCACCTGGGCCAACAGTCCACAACATTTAGGGCCATAGTTTCACGATCTTAAAGAAGAAGTGGGCCATAAGTTCAAAACTATTCTTATGACTTATATGGCGCAGGGACATAAGTCCCAGGGACATAAGCCCCAAATTTTTCTTTTGGGACTTATGTCTCACCCCATCGAGACATTAAGTCCAACATTTTTTCACGAAAATGGGGCATAAGTCCCTTATTTTCGGAGAGTTAATATCTATTCAAAAAACTGAGGATTTCCATTAGGCATCGAATTTTAATGAATATAATATGAGCGCGAATATAATATATGTCAAGATTTTTTTTTGTCAAAGATGACGCATACATAAGTCCACAATGCATAAAAAGTGCAATGTGAACTTAGTACGCACTCGAAAATATGAAGACGGAAGTAACCTACAATAACTAATAATGCATCGACATAGATGCATACACAGGTATATACATTTTACGGCGTATAAACAGAGAGGTAGGTATGGGGGGGCATGCTGCCCCCATAGATTATTTGTTATTGTAAGTTACTTCCCTCTTCATGTTTTCGAGTGTGTACCAAGTTCTCATAAGAAAGTGAAGTTCATCCCCACCTTTATAGGTGAGAAATAACTTCATATGACTTTAATTCAATTTCAAATGAGAACTTAGGCCACTTTCTAAAACGAACTAACACCATATGACTTTAGTTCTCATTTGTAAGTGAAATAAGGCCATAAGTGGATTATGGCGTTAGTTCATATGGCCTTAATTCACGGCACCCAATTCTGGTCTGGTAAAAAATCGCCAACACACACAGAGATAGATGTACTCTTGGCTACGTAACTTTTGCAAATGTCAAGCTATGACGCTAAGAGGGAATATCAACAACAGATGTACCAACTTAACAAAGAAAACAGAACTCAAATCGGAACGATGGGAGCGCCACACGGTTTTTATTCCGGGAACTTTCTGATCAAGGTGGTATGTCGATATTTTCTCTTATTAGAAACATTTCTAATTCGTTAGATTTTTGTAAGAGTCCGTTTGCATTCCATGTTACTATTTTAAGCAAAGAGTCCATATTTACTTAGATTTAGATTTATGGTTAGCCATACAAAAGCTTTCGACGTTACTGAGACGTTCGAGAATCCGTTTGTTAATTTCACATTGTTCCTCGAACTTAGCGTAGATGCAGTTTAGAATTTCATTGAACGGATCAGAGGGTGGTCCGACGTTTCGTTTGGTTGCTTTGACTGCAGCCTGAGAATATGCAGTATGCACTTACAATATTCCACACCTCTCCTTGCATTACTAGTTTGAGAAATATCAAACAATCGCTCAACTTCGAAATGGTCAAGACGCTTCCAAGTAGTTATGCCGCAAGGATGATACCGATTCTGATCCTAGCCTTTTCCGTTCCGAGGCAGAACATCTTGTAAGCTTTTGTCCTAACGTTTCAATTTCCGGTATTTTGCCATTTTGTTTCTTGTACACACAAGATATCCACCTGCCTTCTATGCATCATCTCTTCCAGCTCGTAATTTCGACCAGTCATACTTCCAACGGCCCAACTCGCGACCCTTATGGTTCGTCCAAACTGTTTAATTACTTTGCTAGCCCCAAAATTCGTATAGTTCTGAACCGTACATTTCTGCTCGGTCCAGGATAAGTACCATGCGCAGCGGTGGTAGTGCCTTTCCTTTTACCAAGTATTTATTTATAATATTTATTATAATATGATCTAAAAAAATTAAGGCTCTTGAACAAATTAGTTTGTTCGCATACCAACAAACTAATCCATTTTGAAAAGAATTTGATGCGATAGCATACCCTGATCGTTGTAAATAAAGGCTTTTACAAAAAATGTAAGCTTAACGCAGAACGGAAACCTACTTTGAGCATTTTGTAGAGCACCTCAGACGCATCTTCAGTTTACATCTTTGTTAGGTTGTTTCCTTTGGAAACTTGACGAAAATGTTATTCTTCGTTCTTTCGTCAGAGGGGTTTTAGTAACACAAGTACACAAATGCATTTATAAGCTGACTAACTGACTAGTGCTCGCCTTGTTTCGCCCGCATTTTAGTTGACGGTTATTTACTTGTTGAAATTTAATGGCCAACTGAATACAATACCGAAAATGTGTAAACTCAATTATAATTTCCTCCCTGGGAATCCCCACCAGAGCATAAACAAACCTGCTCAGCTACTGCAGCATGACTGCTGGCAGTGGTCTCCACTGGAGGAAGATTGTGGGCTATGATTTTCACAAAGAAAATCGTCTTTGCTTTTATACAATAGTATTTAAGATGAGGCCCTGCCGGTATCATACTGACAAAACTTTATACTTTTATGAAGTATCATTTAGACGCCTCCTCCTGGAAGCAGAAGGTTTTCGCTTTTGTGGATCGATACAACGATACAAAGTGAATATAAGCTACACCTTCATAGTATTCAAAGCTCCGAAACCTTCAATAAAACATATCAATGTTTACTTTTCCCTCCAAATCATTTAGTAGATTTTGGAAATGGACTATTTAAATTCTTAATTAAGCACTTAGATGAGCGCAGCCTTAAATTTATACGTTTCTTTCTTGTTTAGAGTAAAACACAAAATTATGACTAAGTGTCTATTTTATTATTCATTTAATTACATAAACTTAATATTAAAAGTTTCCGATTATACTCGAATATGTATGTAAATATAAGCATTTCAAAATTGAAACTTAAAATACCTGTCTTATGACCAAATATCACACTCCACAATCATATTTATCTAATTTTAAATATTTGTGCTACATAAAATCACTAATTACATTCATCTAAACTATTTAAAATGTTGTACGCAAGAACTTATTTACATGTATAAAATTATTACATAACTAGTCTTATATTCCTATTGTCGGTGTATCATTGAGAGAATAGTTTTCGCCTCAGTGTAAAATAGGCCAAGCCTTTGAAAGCAAGCAATTGTAGGAACAACATAGCCACGTTGAAGCCATAGGTGGCTTCTGACATTCCGAGATTCTTAAGAATTATACTGGCACTTCTGTAAAAATAAAAAATAAAAAAATATTATGTATGTGTTTTTGAAGAACTGCATATTCTGTCAAAAGTAAGAAGCGATTCAATTCAACTGCCAAGCATTTTAGATTGAGATACGTCCAAACGCCTCTGATTAGCCACCAATCTGTCAACTGACTTTGTCGGCTAAACATGTAAGTACAATATGAAATCAAAGTAAGCGACAAACTGACAGCTTGTCATCTTTATAATTTGTAACACTCTCCAATTTAAGTATCATGAATATGGTAAATATCTAAGTGTCATTCAAAGTACTTGACATTCAATTGAATAACTTGACATTCATAATTAATTACTATGCAACAACTTACTTGAAATGACAATACATGGCATCCTGTGGACATCTCATATCAGCTCTGCCATTATCGTAAACTGACAGAATCATACTTTCCAATGCATACCGATGGGCTGACGTATAGGATATCGCTCGCATTATAGATGACATATGAGTGAATAAAATAAGAAAACCTGAGTAGATGACCATAAAGCACGTCAAGACAGCTCCAATAAATGTTCCGTTCTATAAAAAAATATAATAATCAAACAGAATTATTTATAAATTGTGTCTTTGAAAATTAAAATAATATTAAAAGCCGATAAGAGTAAGACAATAAATTTATTTTTATAATGGACATGATTAAGAAATCTCGCTTAGATCATCTCTATCGGGGTTAAACGATTTATCTCGGGGTTTTGTAGGTTTTCACGGTTTATATATTTTACACTTACCACGGGATTTAGGAGGGTTCCAAGAAGGACACCAAATCCATCTGCAGTAATAGTCACTGCTATCAAAGTTAGAACGAACTTCACATACCGTTCCAATTCAAATGGTTGATCGGTCATTAAGTATAGTATCGTTGAAAACACCGATGAGAAGATTATCTGAAATGCGAGGCGAATACAGATTAAGATTACCAAAACAATTGGTTAGAATAGGTCCATGGACCTAGGCCAATGTAACTAGAATCACTTTAACTTACATGAACTGGTGTCGAGGTGATCATAGTGGCCAGATAGTAAGTTTTCAATTTGTACCAATTGTTGAATGTTTCCTTTTTAATTGTTTCGATCTCCAATGGAACTGCGATGTAATAAATAAACAAATATGATGAAAATTTTGAAATAATGGTGATGAGGCTATCTGATTATTTAAGGCTAACAACAAGTAGGAGTTCGTGATAGTGTGGATATGGATACCTTGAAATGGCACAGAAGAGAGGCTTCTGTCAAACTTCATAAACGCTCCATAACTTTAAAACTACAAATGGTAAAAAAAAAAATTAAAGAGAAACAGATTCGAATCTTCAGAATACATCTCCAAAATAATGAGAACATTTTTTTAATATTTCTAAACAAAATTCACGAATGCTAATGAACTCTGGGGTATTAGATAGACAGACAGATACATACTCGTAGGTGTTAATGAGCTGCAAGTGCAATGCTACCTTTGGCAATCAAATTAAGGCTTTAGTCAATGATATACTCGGTCTAGAGCACTCCTCCAATCCAGCTGCTTTTATTAGCCGGAGTATCTTCAATGAATCCAGCGAAGGTATACGTAGATCTGTCTGATAGGAGATAGGCAACTATGTGATTTCTTCTTTTGTGGATCAGTGCTTTGTTTCCGTGAAGTCACTGCAGAATCTGCAGTATCCGTCTCCCTCTATTCTTAGTTTCCTAAGGTGCTTCTTGAGTCTGCAGTGACCCGTTAATATACCCGTCAAGGTGCGAAGTCGATTTTTGCTAACTCTTAGGCCGGTTCTGCTTATTTTCTGGTTGTATTTCCCCAGAAGTTATTTTGCCTGTCTTAATTGGATGTTAACATCCCAATGCTTAACCCATTTGTTCTCGTCCTCTTTCCTTAATTCTTCCCGTATCTTGTGAGATCCTGTCCAACGAAAGGATTCTTATCCAAGGAACTGCGTGTCTGATCTGTTTCTTGCTGGTTCATCACCCTCCACTCCTAAATGTCCTGGTAATCAGTAGAGAGTTATTTTATTTGCCTCTCCCAGTTTGTTTATCCTGATGAGGCATTCCTATACAATTTTGGATCTGATCTCGTGCGAGGTCAGTGCTTTGATAATGGCTTGGTTGTCTGACAGTATTGCGATGTCCTGCCGCCGATATTTCCGATCTAGGTTAAATTGCACGCATCTTTCGATCGCGTGAACTTCAGCTTCAAATATACTGGGGAATGTTTTCAGTGATTCTGAGTATCTAGTCCTAGGCTCATACACTCCTGCTTCAGTACCAGTAAATGTTTTCGATTCGTCTGTATACCATTTAATTGTGTATTGTTTGAATTGGTACTTATCGAGCTCACTGCTCCAATCTCTTTTATTGCCCAGCTTTGAGTCAAATTATCTTTCAAAGCAGTATTTCTTGACCGTATCGTCTCTAGGCCAGTCCAAAAGCGGCACCGATTTGGATAGGGTTACTCACTCTTTGTTTACGATGTATTTTCCTTTCCCGATGCCCTCTTTGATAATTCTTAATATGGTCTCCTTGGCGATTGGCTCTAGCACTATGTGTAGCGGAGGTATACCTACAATTACTTCTTGTGCTGCTGTGGGTTCGCATGGCTCCTGTTATATACAGGATTATGCCATTATACCCTGATAATGGGTCTTACTATAATCATGTACATCCACCTCAATGTGGCTGGGCTGCATCCCTTTGGCGTATTAGCACTCTGTTTTTTTGCAGAAAGAATGTTAACTACGATGGCGAAAATTGTTACGTTTTTAAGGACACTAGGATTCAAAGATCTATCCCTGTGCATAGGTCGGCCAACTTCTTCAATAACTTTCTTCTTGTGGTGATCAATGCAAATCGGAGTCTCGCCTACACTGATAGTATGTATTTGTTTTCTATAACGTAATATTTTAAACTTGGATCAAATGTGTTCTGGTTTGATGACAAACGTAAAATGATAAATTACAAGAAAACCCATTCGTTCGGCTTTACTGATCGCTTCGCGAGGTTCTGGATAAGAAATCAAGGTGATACCAGCAACATTTGCATACACTTTTATCGCATATGAAAAGAAATTGGAACGGAACTCTTAATCGATTAAACAGGGGAGTATAGACTAAAATGTTGCACTATTATTATTGGGGGTTGCCCAAGGTAATTGCAAATCTATAAAAAGAAAATGATTAATCCCCAGCATATTGCATCACAAAGTTTTGCACAAGCGATTGTAAAAATGCTGATTGACAATATGATCTAGAATTCTACGTCGCTATGCGCTGTATGATTTTGAATCTAAAAAGGATATTCTTGTTAATTATCAGTAACGAAAATGAGCATTTTCAGGAACTAGATTTCAAATTGATTTCTTATTACGAAACAGATTAATATTTTTACGTAAAATGTTAGTCCAGTTCGCAGTCTCCGCGATCTCCTATTGTACAACATCTCATAACATGCGTGTTCGTGGGAAATTAATCACTGTTCCTCAGAAAAAAATTACATATTGATGGTACATAATTTATGGCATCTAATAAGATAGCTAACACGATAATTAATGTACCGACAAATTATTAAAAAGTGATCAATCACATGAATTACTATCACAAACAACGATTTGTGATGTCGGTTTTATTATTAGTTACGTTGACTAATTGACACGCGAATAGAATAAAACAAACATACAAACTCATTATAGAAGTATCTCTTGGCACAGTAAATTATTTATTTGTCAAGTTATGCATATTGCTGTCAAGAAGATTGGAAATTATAATTCAAGTGATTAAGAACGATATAAGCACAAATAAAGACATTATCAGAGTGGTAAGTAAAGAAAAATATTTGGCAAATCCCTTTCTATGGGGTAAAATACAAGTCGATTTATCTACTAGCGGTTGGTACCCGGCGTGCGTTGCTGCACCTAACAAGAAAAGAAGAAGAAAAAAAAAAAAACAACTGTCAGGCAGGCTCCTGGGGCGAAGTCTATTAGAGAACAGGTTTATGCCGACCGTAAGTCGTCCAACCTCAAATAGGTATATACAATTCGTTTTAGTACTAAAGTACTATAATACCAAAGTAATGGGCAAACTGTTGGACCAACAGGTACCCCGGCACGTGTTGCTGCGCCTAACAAGGGAAAACAATTTTTTTAGTACTAAAGTACTATAATATTAAAGTAGTGGACCGATTTTGACCTAACTTCACTCTTCACTTGACCAGTAACACTCTCGGGCCAATACCGAAGCTTAATTTGAGCTCAATCGGTTCGTTCGAATCGTGAGTTAAGGTCGCGAGTTCATACAAAAATCCCATGGAAAAAAGCACTTTCAGTTTTTCCCGAATTTTTCATTTTTCGGGAAACTTTCCTAATTTTTCTTTCCGTAAAAACCTTATTCGGACTATTACGAACATTAAAAAAAAAATTAGCCAAATCGGTCCGACCGTTCTCAAGTGATGGGCTTACCAACGAACAGCATTTACTTTTTATTTACCTATACAGAAGATTTATTTGTGATAAGCGTTACTTCTACTGAACACACTTCAAGACAGATATGGCATAGGCTGGACCAAAACCTATTGCCGAGTTGGTCAAGTTAAAGCGATCACAGATCAGCTGCGTTATCAGTGTTCTCACTGGACACTGTCTTATATGCCAACACGCCAAAAGACTTGATCTCTTCTCCAACGACTTCTGCAAAAGCTGTAGGGACGAGGAGGAAGAGGAAACCATCCTTCACCATCTATGCACTTGTCCAGCTCTGTCGCATAAAATAATGCTTCATCTAGGGTTCCTTGAAGATCTCGGCGATCTGGCGTCCTTGATTTTGTTAGTCCGTGAGTGGCCTAATGGTTGATCCATGGTATCACAAAGGACTTTCACTAGCCTAAGTGTGTCTGCACTCTCGTGCAAACCTAACCTAACATAACCTACTTCTTCTGAAAAATAAGTCGTACCAACAAGGAATTCTTCAAGAAACGATACAATTTATAATTCTAGATAAATCGAACTATTTAAAGATTTTTAGACATTCTATTCGGTTGGATGAGGAATTCGGGCCGGACATCTGCAGAACTCATATTATCTAATTTAGCAATTGATATCGGTATAAAGGTATATAGTATATAATTCAATAATATAGAATATGAATTAAACTAATACAAAACTTAAGTGTACAAAAATTTGAATATATTACGATATGTTGAATAGCTGCTTAATAACGTTGTGCAACACGTCGTAATTCATTATCAAACTTTATTGCAAACCATTAACTTTATAGCTAACTATCGTAAATTTATATATGACGGAACTGCTAAACTATTTATTATAATAACATTTCTAAATACTTAATTCTGAACAATTAAAATCACAATGGCACTTGAATCGTAATAGCTAGAGCTACTTAAATAGTTATTTCTAAAAGCGAAATGTGAAGGTCAAGGAGCTCTTACGTTATTAAGAACCTACCTTAGGTAGCTTGAAAGACAACAGAGGGGATTTACTATTACGCTTTGTAAACGAAGTACTATACATACGAGTAAATAGAATGACTGAAGAATTTTTTATTATTATTTATAATTTGCGCGTGCCGAAGGGATTATTAATACCCTTATACTGGTTCTCAGCGCACGGGCGGAAGGGAAAACGAGGGAGAGGAACAGAGGAGATCCCCGTTTGCGTTGGCTTTAAATACTTAAAGGCTGTAACAGAGCTCGAGCACATCGAGTGTGCTCTGAACCGAGCGTGCTCAGAGCGCTCTGACTTATTTATGAAACACACTTGAGCACTCTGATGTCATTTGATTAGCAATTATAGGTTGAGCTGTCAAAATATGAATAGAATATCATTTCAATTGTTTTGCAATTTTTTTTCATTGCCCTCTCCTGTCATATATGAAAAATAGCTGTGCTCAGGATTTTGCTCTGAACGCGCCGTCAAATTATTCAGAGCTCATAGAGTGCGCTCTGAGCATACTCTGAACGAAAAAAGAAAAACGAATTCAGAGCTCTGATGTGTCTGAGCTAAAAAAGAAACACAACTTTTTTTTTGACAACTCAGGCTCTGCTCTGAACTAAAAAAGAAAAATACCTAATGATGAGGAAATAGAGAGCCTGAGCCCCACAAACCTGTTGTTTGGCTTATGAACGGATCCCTGTATTTGACAGTACGTCTGAAGTTGGGCTTGAGGGTGAACTGATGTGCATTCGAACCATGACGCGTATTGTGGGTGAAGTAAAGAAGGAGAGGAATGCAACTGACTATTTCGCTGAAGCATTAAAAACGATAAAATAGGGAAAGAGACATTTCTACGATGTTCAAGTGGAGCTATGGAGTTCACAATGTCTCTAGCACCTACAAATTTGAATGCGCTGTTCTGTACCTATCTATCTGGAATATGCAGAACGGTCTTAGGTGCACCAGACCAGATGTGGTCTAGATAATCTCCTCAAAGTCGAAGAGGGGTGGCGATGGTGTAGTGGTAACGTCAGCAATTGCCGCGCTAATGGTTCGTGGTTTAAATCCCGATGTCAGCAAAAACTTATTTATTTCTCATAAAATAAAGAGTCAGTTCGATCAATTGCGAAAGCTATTGCAAAGGCACAACACTGGCGTTAGGTTGGCCATATAACTGGAAAAATTGTTCGCTCTATTGGGTGATTGATATGCCTATGACATCAGGTATGCAGTAGGAAAGAAAATACCGTGAATAAGATGCAAAGACAAAAATAACCAAAATCTCTGGACGCCACCCTCAGAGTTTTTCTAAAACATAACACCTGAGTTTCAAATTCACTACAACAATCTCTTCCAACGCCCGCACTGTGTGTAAACATGTTAAAGATATTCATAACCACTTAAAGGCATGCAAATTATATATAAAAAAAAGGATCATTTACTAGTTCAATACTACGAGTGAGCTACATACTTGACTGGTTTTCAGTGCTCGTAGGAGGTCTAGATTTACTAGCCGCACAGCTCCTTCTTCACGAGGACTTCTCGTACGAAGAGTTGGTCGGTATTTAAAATATATTGGACGACTATTAAGTCTTGGACGCCTCTTAGACGCATTTCTGACAATAGCACCTTTGCATTAAATGTGAAATGCCCTCCTGACACATTATCTACCTCAGAATCCCTCGTATGATCTATTCCCAGCAACAAAAAAAGTCTTTCTAATTACTTATCAAGAACGAACATGACTGCACAGTGAATAAAATGAAACCCACTCGACGTCACGAGGAAGTTTCCACACCCAACACAGCTCAGGCATTCAAAACAGAGGAGAGATTATCATCGATCCAACATACATACATATAGCCTGTAATTGATGAAGCCACTATGAAAACAATCGCAGCGATCAAGAAAGAGGATATATGTAAGTAGTGGGATATGCACTCAACTCAGTAAATGCAACTTTCTGTACAGTCTGCATGAAAATGCTAGGCTCTGGGTAAAATCAGTAACGTTTACATTTGGCCCAATCCACTTGGAACATCAAAGAAGAACAGCATATACATATGTAACTTATTCAAAGGCCCAGTATCCATCTGATGGATGGAAGGATACGTTATCCAATAACAACAGCAAGATCAAAAAGCTATTTAGACCGTTAGGTTTATATTTGAAGGTTTTGCACTTGGTATGCTTAAGTTTCTAAACGAAATTAGGGCAGAGATATTTTTCAATTTCAGTTTTTAGACCTTTCTAATCTTCGTTTCTACATCCAACATTCCAAGCATGAACCTTTAGTAAATGTATGAACTTTCTCATAGATTTCTCTATTAATCTAGTTCAGGTTAAACTCAAGAGCCTTACGGTTTCAAAGATTTATAAAACTACAAACTACATACTTACACTTTAATATTCCGGGCATCATCGTCGTATACCATAAGTACGCAATTCCAAATATAAACAGTCCAACATTTGAGATCGCTTTAGTTGCATTCGATCCTGAATCACCATATAGCAGGCCAATTAGTACTCCGCACATTATATGCATTGCCAGCTTCAAGTACGTCACCGTCTAAGAACACACATAAGTCTTCACTCTGTATTTCAAGTCACAAAACCTACCCAATCTCTGAAAAACTGCACGTGACATCGTCCAATGAGTAACCAAAGCTTAACCCATTCAGGTGGTGGATAAATGTGTTTTGTTGATTCAATTGATGGCCACCGACCAACTCGATTGCCAGATTCGACGGCTTCATTCATTTTAACCAACTGTACACTGTTCATGCTATCTACACCATCAATGATATCATATCGCCACATTTTGTTTTTTGCTCCTTCGATAAGTTCCGCAGAGAAGTTTCCATATTCACCAGATACAACTTCAAGTACTGTCAAGTAAAAGAATATGTTAGTACCTTGACATTTATAAAGCTTGTGGTAACTTACAGTAATCCGCAGGATTATGGTACTCTGGGCAAGCCAAGCCAAAGGATCTCAGGTATTTAACTGTATTTTGCGGTGAACCTTGGTAAGCACATTCGCCGTTAGCTAAGACATAGATATGCTTAAAAATATTGTACACTGTTGAGGAGGGCTGATGAATTGTGCAAATAATTGTGCGGCCCTCACTGGCTAGCTCATCTAGGAGGCATATTGTATCAAAGGATGAGGAGCTATCCAGGCCTCTGTAAATAGAAATAAAATTGATTTATGAGATATTACGGGAAGGTTTAATTTGTTTACTAGTTTGAAATGTGAGAATAGGTAGTAAGGGGGAAGTAATTCACTCTTATTAAGCTATTGACCCATTAAACGGCTTACAATTACCATTTTATTGAGGTTTTAATTGCATCACAGTGCTATCAATAAATAGTTGGTTTAGCCATCACATCGCGGGAAAACTTGCTTTGAAAAACGTGTAGCTCAACTAGTCTTGTTATGTAGAACTAGTTTAGCATGAGTTTGATCACGTGGACACTACCTAAGACTGTATCTACAACAATACAACATTTTATGAAAAGCTCTTCAACATTTTTTTTTCTTTTGAAAAATGATTCTGACTGAATTTAAATTTCGATTTGATTTTCATCGGTTTCAAATTGAGTTAAAATGTTTGTTTGGTCAAAGTTATTTTTTCCTCTCTATAATCTGCAAATGTCTAGGGCTTATACTGCCATCCTAAGAGAAAAGGGTGCAATGCCAAAATTCAAAAATTGAGTTGGTTGCATATTTGGGATAGTTAAACAGGGCCCTATTTTTGTGTCCTTAAAAGGTATATTTCCACCTTCAAATGGCTCAAAATCACGAATGCAAATATGCACATCTCTCTATTCCTAAGTAAAAAAAAAGGCAAGTCATGCAAAATGCATTTATCAAAATGCATTTATCAAAATGCATTTATCTAAAAAAACTATTATACTAAAATGGAGATGTGGCCTTTCTTTTATAGTTTTGGCTGGGCATCAGTTAGGCCCAAGTATTTATTTATTTATTTAAAAGTTATGGATCAAAATAAATGTGCCCTTTAGGATAGATTATAAATCTTTTTAAATATTACTTACGTCGTTGGCTCATCCAAAAACAGCACGGGGGGATTATCAATTAACTCTAAGGCAATCGAAAGGCGTTTCTTCTGCCCACCAGATAAATTTGAGCATTTGGTTTGCTTAGCATTTGTGAGTTTCAACGTATCCAACAGATGTTCGATCTGTAAAAGTTATTTAAATTATCAAATATATGCACTCACTAGTAACCATGTAATGCAACTTACAAGCATGTGTTTCTCTTTGAGATTCATTGAGCCATTCGATATTTTTAATTGTGCTGCCAGTATCATTGCCTCTTCGACTGTGAACCATGGAAAAAAATGATCATCTTGAAGAATGTAGCAACAAACTTTGCGCGATTTTGGCGTACTACCAAATTCTATTGACCCTTGGACGCCGGATTTACTGTGCGATGATGAAATGAAAAATGTTTGCCAACATTTTATTAAATTTATTAACTTAGCACAGATTAAAAGTTTCAACTTACACAAAACCAGTTAAAATATTCATCAGACTTGATTTACCAGCTCCAGATGGACCCATTATGGCAGTAAGCTCCCCTGATTTGAATGTGCCCGATATCGTTTTGAGGACATCCTTTTTCTTTCTTTCTGCAAAACAAAAAAATAAAAGACACTGTTGATTAAAAGTTTTATTCTAAGAGAAACTTAATTCAGTTTTTAAATTATTTGTCATATCAACACAAATAAAATTATTGACAAACATGTGTGTAATATTAATAGCTGCCGGTTTTTTCAAGACGTCTTTAAGGTTAAGTGTTAGTCTGGCTGTTCACTGTAATTAATTTCTACTCTGGCTGCGCTGTCTGGATATTTTGTTAAGTGTCATGAAAGCGGAACACTTATGGTAGCCTTGTTTTAAATTCTTAAGCTATTAAAAGGTAATACCCCGTATAATAAGTAGTTCTGATTTTAAAGGCATTTTTTAAGAACGATTTTTGCAATTTCGTTTTCTTCTTACCTATATATTGAAGTGCTTCTTAAAACAAAACCATACAACTTTCTGTATTTTTTCAGCTATGCTTATATTTGGGGTATATTTGTTGTTGGAAAATGAAAATATGAAGTTCATAGTGTAAAGTCAACGGTAACCCCAAAGGTATAAAAAAAAATACGGCAGCTTAATTAGGGGTCAATCACCGACAGTTCGCGACAGTGATAAGATTTGAATAAAGCAATCAGTAGTAAAACTGTTGTTGTTCGTTTATTTGATTCCGCTCTCGCTCATCCCTTTCAACAGACTTTCATAAGCTTTCCAAGAGCCAACCCTAACTGTGAAGAAATACCCGACATAACAGTCGAAGAAGTTAGTGAGGCGGTCAAATACTCAAAAAAAAAAAAAGCGATTGGGCCAGATGAGATACCCTCTGAGTTGGAAAAAGATGTCTTCGGGTTCAGATGGCTCAGAATTCTCATCTTCAAATTTATGACAGGTAATCCATTGCCCAATCAATGGAGGAAAAGCTGCCTTCTCCCTGTATTCAAACGGCTACGAACAATAATACGGCTATCTGATGATTAGTACGGGTTTGTCGCGGGTAAATCAACCACAGATGAAATCCAAAGTATAAGAATCATAATGGAAAAACATCGTGATTCCATATTGTATTGGTTGACTTTGAAAAGGTATTCGACAAACAACAACGAGATCTGATATGGGTGGGGCTAAGACATCGAGGGGTTACAGAAACCTATGTACGGATGATCATGGACATGAACGAAGGAGCAAAGACAAGAGTAAGATGCCCCACTGGAGTAACTGAAGAGTTCCCAATCAAATTCGGGATGCACCAGGGAAGCGCCTTAAGTCATTTGCTCTTTATTACAGTCTTTGACTATCGGCTTTAAGGTAAAGTGACGGACCCCAAGGTATATCAATTATTCTTTACTGACGATGGAGCCATCATAAGTGGGGATCATACATCCCCGCAACGAGCACTTGATGTGTGGGTGGACGTTTTGAAGGGAAATGGGTATGGCATTAGTTCAGAAAAGACAGAGTATTTGTGCTGCCCGTTATCTGATCAACTCAGGCCTATTCCACACATTTATTTGAATGGAACATTGCTTCCCAAGTGCGAAAAGTTGAAATATCTATCTATCAATCATCGCGTAAGCGTAGAGTGGATGAAGTGACGAATAAACTCCGCTATCTTCTGTGACCGACAAATGCCACCTAAGTTGAAAGGAATGCTCTACACCGCAGTTGTGCGTGCAACGCTCACATACGTTATGTACAAAAGTATGAGAGTAAATTAACGACAGCTGAGATAAAGATGCTTCGCATGACAGCAGGAGTGACAAAGCTTGATCGAAAAACAAGTTCGAAGATCCGCCTGGATCACAAAAATACTACGACATCGGCAGCCCGGGCTACTAGTATCTTTAGAAGATTACCACATCCCTTGGCGCAACTAAAAAAAAGGCTAGGTGCGCACATGCGATTTCAATCGGGCTATTTAGTGGCAAAAATTAAACACACGGTTATATCAATATGAATGCGCGCACAGGACACCTAAAAATCGAAGTGATGATTATGCCGCGATTTGTTCCATTTTTTGAGCGTCGCGACAGTCGCCCAAATAAATGGATGATATGAATTTAAAAGAGTAAGCACGCAATGGCGATTAAAAAATCGTAGTCGATAGTGTATGCACTGGCAATTTTCTGTCGCGGCGATTAAAAAATCTTAATGGCTTTTGTCGGATTGGGCAACAACAACAAGTCACACACTCGTTGTAGTTGTGGTTTTGTGTAATGAAGTGCAATTGATGACGTTGAAGCATATTCTCGCGAACGCGTTAAAATGGTCACCAGATTTGTTTTGATTATTATCAATATGGGACAATATAATAAATAGCTTTGTGCAGGTGTAAGCCAAACAATTTCGCTTTCCAAATTATTCGACTCCACAGTATTAGGCTTTGCATAGTCTTTTTTGTATATAACTATTCCTTTGGACAAAAAGAATTGAATTTTATTTCGAATTTTTGAATCTGAAACAATGTTGACGGAAGTTGAGCTATTTTCCCAAACTGGTCTTAGAAGAGCAGCAAGTTCGTTTTTTGGGAGCCGACAACTTCCTTGTACTATATGCTTTTTGCCAAAGTTAACAAGAGATTTGTCCCAAGCAGTTTTTACCGGGCCAAATACACATTTGTCGAGCGGATGTAATTTATCAGTTAAGATGGCTAATTATATGTTGTTATTAAGCGCTTTTTCAATTATCTTTACACTCACATAACTAGATTGGCTATCATAAAGAAGTACAGCTGTCTGGATTAACTCCTTTTTTTCCTCACGAGTCTTATTAACGTGAAGTATAAGTCTGTTTTGTATCCAATGATATAACTGAGTCTCTTTCATCCAAACTTCTTTTGAAGAAACATATAAAGTTCCGGGGTATGAATCATTTGTTTTCCACCATGCCTGCACTGATTCACATTTGAGAAATATTTATGGTAGTAGCTTATATCCATAAGCTAACAAACAAGTTCGATGGGATGGGCGGGGCAAAAGGAGGATGAAAAACTGCGACATCTACTACAACGATTGCTACAGACGACAAGGACAGCGGATTCGGGTGCAGATTTTTCATTGGAGGCAGACTTAGGCAAGAAGTCTTGAGTTTCCGGCATGTGAACGAGCGTCTTATGACTATCCGTATAAAGGATAAATTTGCCAACTTTAGCCTAATATGCGCTCAGGCCCCTCACGAGAAGATGGACAACGCGACCAAGGATGACTTCTACTAGCTCTTGGACAAGACGTATGAGCAATGCCCAAGCCACGACGTTAAAATTGTCCTAGGTGATTTTAACGCAAAGCTAGGAATAGAGGACGTCTTTAGTAGCGTGGTCGGAAAGCACAGCCTGCACGACATCGCATCCGACAACGGACTCAGGCTAGTCGACTTTGCGGCGGGACGAAACTTTGTTATAGCTACTCGTAGTACGCGGTTCCCACGTCTCGATATTCACAAGGTGACATAGCTCTCCTTTGATCGAAAAATTGTCAACCAAATCGATCACATTGCGATCGACGCAACGCACTCTTCCAGTATTCTGGGTGTCCGTACTTTCCGAGGAGCCAATGTGGACCCGGAATACTACCTAGTTGTAGCCAAGGTACGGATGCGGATATCCAGAATGGAGTGAAATCAACGAAATACTGTGAGGAAATTTGACGTTGGGCGGCTACAATCGCAAAAGACCGCCAGAACCTTTGCCGATCGAGTTTTTTCTAATCTTAATCTAAGTCCTATGGCGCCAGCAGCAAATGCGGAAGACCAGTGGCAGCGTTGCCAACAAGTCATCAGAGATGCCATCTCTGATGTACTGGGTTTCTCTCGGCCACCACAATGAAACCCCTGGTTTGATGAGGAATGCCGGAAAGCACATGCAGCAAAACAAGAGGCGTACAAAGCGGCGCTGCATAGAAGGACCAGAGCTGCTCGCGAGCTCTACGAGCGGAGGAGAAAATGTTTCTGTTTTTAAATGTTCTGAACATCGACTTCTCAGAAAGAAGAAAAAGGAGCATGAGAAGCGCTCGATCGAGGAGATTGAGAGACTTTATTGCAGGAATGATGTACGAAAATGTTACCAAAAGGTAAAAAGAACATGCCAGGGTTTCAAAGCCAGAACGGGACGAAAATATAATATAGTAGTAGAATCGCAGTCGGTGCTAAAGATATGGAAGGAATACTTCTGCAGACTGTTAAACGGCGATGATGACCAATATTCCGCTGTCAGGCAGAATGAGCCATTCAACAGTGATGATGACAGTCAATATTCCTGTCAACCCGATCAGAATGAAGTGAGGATAGCGATATCTAAACTCAAATCCAACAAAGCTGCTGGAGCCGACGGCCTTGCCGCTGAACTTTTCAAGGCAGAAGGAGATGAGTTGGTAAGTAGCATGCACCAGCTCATCTGTAAAATCTGGTCGGACGAAAGTATGCCCGATGAATGGAACCTCAGCATCGTTTGCCCGATCCTGAAGAAAGGAGACCCTCTGAACTGTGCCAATTAGAGAGGTATAAGTCTCCTCAACATCGCATATAAGATACTCTCTGCCGTATTATGTGAACGCCTAAAACCGATCGTCAACAACCTGATAGGTCCTTATCAGTGCGGTTTCAGGCTGGGAAAGCCCACCATTGACCAAATATTCACACTTCAGATCTAGGAAAAAACTCATGAATACGAGTATAAAATCGATACGCACCACCGCTTCATCGATTTCAAAGTTGCCTATGATAGCGTGTATAGAGACGAGTTATACAGAGCCACGTCTAGTCTTGACATTCCTGCCAAGCTCGTCCGTTTGTGCAGAATGACGATGGAGAACTCTCGCTGCTCCATCAAAGTCGGTAAAAACATCACACGAACCGTTCGATGTCAGGAAAGGTCTTACACAAGGCGACGCACCTCATAAACATAGTACTTGAGAGAATTGTACGAAACTCACAAGCCAACACCGAAGGTACAATCTTTTACAAGTCTGTACAACTACTCGCTTACGCCTATGACATTGACATAATCGGAAGAACTCAACGGGCCGTCAATGGAGCATTTGCAAGTATTGAGATCAAGCCAGCAAAGATGGGTTTAGCGGTCAATGAATGCAAAACAAAATATATGCTGTCTACAAAAAAGATCACCCAACTTCGGCGTCTTGGACAAAACGCCACAATAGATAGATATAATTTTGAGGTAGTAAAGGATTTTGTCTACCTAGGCTCTATGTTGAACTCCGCAAACGACATCAGTAGGGAGATCACACGAAGAATTACTCTTGCCAATCGTTGTTTCTATGGGCTAAGAAGGCAATTAAGTAGCAAGGCCCTATCTCGAAGTACTAAGGTAACTCTTTATAAGACACTACTCATCCCAGTCCTACTGTATGGCGCAGAGGTATGGGATTTGACAAAACCGGATGAGAATGCCCTTGGTTATTTTGAGAGAAAAGTTCTTCGAGCGGTCTTCGGTCCCGTCTGCATAGACGTCCAAAAGAGTTCATATACAGCGACTAAGATGGCTGGGTCATTTAGAGCGGATGGAGCCCAACGTTCCCGCCAAGAAAGTCTTCGAATCCACCCCGGGTGGACGACGCAGTAGAGGACGACCTCGCGGTAGGTGGCGCAAACAAGTGGAGGGGGACCTCAACCAACTTGCCGTGCGCAACTGGAGGCGGCTGGCTTGTAACCGTGCTGGCTGAAGAGGTTTGTTGGTTGAGGCCCTGGTCCACCCCGGACTGTAGCGCCATCTAAGTAAGTAAATAATTAAGTAATAAACAAGCTAGGACTGTAGTAGATTCCCTACCCGAACCCCTAGAAATACGATTTAAGGATACCTCTTTTCTCCAATTGTTCTAAGGCGACTTGAATCACTTCCAAAGGCACTTTCATCAGCGTAAAAAATTAAAACTTCCTTGTCAGGGCTTAGCAAATTATACTCCGTGCACACTTTAGCCAATTTAACAAAGAAGTCAAATATAATTTCAGCTTTCCGTGCATCATCTTCGCGCCTTTTGTAAATGTTCTGATTTTTTCAGTGAGAGGTTTAGATATCTTGATAGTAATCAAGTGTTTGGCAGCTAAATTGAGTAGATCCTCCTTATCACAAGGTAGCGAGTTTGCACTATGACGAAATAGTGATTTTAAATATAGAGTCATGGAATGTTACGAAGGACAAAGAATTTTTGGAAAAGACATGTTGTTTACAGTTACCTTATTCGACCTTAATTAATGAACTTGCTCCTTGCTCCTTCCATCAATTAGGTTAAAAAAAAAGTGTTTGATGGTTAAATGGTTTCGGAAAGTTATATAGTAAGATGGTAAAAACAAAGCTCAGTGCATTTGTAAATATCATGATTCATAAGCTTTGCTAACGACTTAGTCTACAGGCATAAGTGGTTCCAAAGGCAACATCAGTTTAGACAGCACTATTTACTAGTAGTTTAAGTAAGAATCTGGCAAATAAATAACACAAAATCCAAGAGTAACCAAATAATGACGGTATTGCTATTGAGAAGCCTCGCAAATAAAATAAGGGCCATGACCTTCAGATTTCGACTTTCTTTCCGTCAAAATCAAAGTTAAAAACTGTGACATCTACTATGATAACTGCTACAAAAAACGGCTGCAGTGTTGTCAAAAGTAGACTTAGGCAAAAAATCTTAAATCTAATCTCTTTCGGCATGTGTGATGATAATTCGCATTAACGCAAAAGATACCAATATGAGCTTAATATGCACTCACGTACCACAGAGAATAAGCACGTGCATTTGTGGGTATTTTTCTCACATGCGGCAAATATAGCTTTAGTGATTGAAGAGGATAAAAAGTATATACTGGCATCAAAAAATACAATTTGGGCAAATGTATGGTCTTTATCTTACACATGCCCCGATGTATTATAAATTCTTAAAACGACACCAGCAATGCAGAGATCAAGCCAAAGACCAATCTTGCCAACCGCTGTGTCCTCAGGGACATCCTTACAAAAGTGGATGAACATTTTTCAGGCTATACAGAGTTATAGATCTTGGCAAAAAGATCCATAGCTAGGGTCTGAACTTCTTGGACACGTGGAGCATATGGGCATCTAGAGTTAAAACTTCTTCCTATTTCGGTGAGATTATGATCTGGACTCAAGGGATCAAAACCCTTCCACTGCACTGCATTTCTACGATCCGCCTGTGGGGTTCGCCTGTTTGGCTTCAGAAAATATCGGCAGACCTCCCGATTTTAAGGAGGCACCGATGCGCATTGGTCTTAAATGGCTGTAGGTTATAATGGAGAGGAAAAGCAGGCTCAGGGAGAGTATTCCACAAACGTGTTATGCGGGTTATAAAAGAATGTCTGTATTTCACGCTACGTCCAAAGATAGTATTAAGGGTAAACTGATGAGCATTTGAGGCATGGCGAGTAATGCGATTAAAACGAAGAAGGGGAGGGGAAGGAGGAAGCTTTTCCATTTGACCATTTTCGGTGAAAATATCGATAAAACAGAGATATGCAGGTGACGACGGAGTCCGAGCGAGGCGAAATTGCTCGCAATATTCGTGTCTCCTATAAGCTTTATCGCACGATTTTGTATCCTATCTAGCAAGTGCAATATGGTTTCTGGTGCGCCTGACCAGTTGTGCGCGTTATACTATAACTTAGGGCGAATGTTCGCCTTATAAATTGAAGCCAGATCAGAATTGGGTGTAATATTTCTTACACCGCTTTAGGGAACCTAAACAGTTCGCGCCATTCTTGGGCGATTTCGAATATATGGTCATTCCAACAGAGTTTGCTGTTGACACACATACCGAGCATGGATAGTCTTTCGGTTTCAACGATGCAAGTACCATTCATATTATATAATGGCTGATGAATAGGGTTTCGCTTTAATGACAGAAGACACCAATGCGTTTTGGAAGCATTAAATTCCACTCTATTGGTTAAGCCTCATTTATATATGCTGTCTAGGTCGGAATTTAATGCGTTTAACATGCATTGCCGTTCTTCATCCACGACCGAAGGTCGTGAGTTTGAGAACGAGTATGAAAAACTGAGGGTGCTGTCATCAGCGAAGGAAATGATTGGATTAGAAGTTGCAGACAGAAAATTATTTATGAAAATAAGAAAGAGAGTCTGAGAAGAAACAGAGCCTTGGGGGACACCAGCATTTATTTGGTGAGATGCAAACTTGAAGCAGTCCAAAATTGAATGGCCCGAAAGGTAATTTCTAATCCATAGAAGAATAGTGTCATCGATCCCAAATGCACGCATTTTCGACAAAAGAGCTTGCTTCCAAACTCTGTCAAATGCTTTTGAAAAATCAAACGCGGTAATCATGCGTTCACCAGAATGGTGCAGAGATTGGTTCTACTTATCGGTGAGATATGACATCAAATCACCAGTGGATCTGTTGCCACGGAAGCCATTCTAACGGTCATTGAGGAGCTTTCGCGATTAAAGATATTTCATTACCTGACGGTTTATTAGCGTTTCCATGACCTTGGAAAGAAGAGACATAAGTGCAATGGGTCGGCAGCTGGAGAGAGAAGAAGAATCGTCTTTTTTAGATACGCGCTGGACAAATGCTGTTTTCTCCCTACTTGGGAAGAGACCTGAAGAGTAGAATCGGTGAAAAAGCTTACGCAGTGGTTTTGCCAGCGACGAAAGACACCTTTTCAGGGCAATACCATCTGGACCGGTGGATTTGTGTATGTTAAGACCTTTAAGTACTCCTGCAATTGTACGAGTGCGAAAGTGGATTTGTCCCATGGAAAATTCGACGACCTCGAGTACAGGCAAAGAAAAAACACTATCCGGCACTATCTGGAGTTTACTGCAAAGTGAGCAGCCAACAAATATGCTTTGTCTAAGGAGCTTACAGTTGGTATGTTATTGCGAATGACCGTCGGTATAGATGACGAGGCCGAATTCTAAATGTTTTTTTCTTACAAACGACCAAGAGTTCTTACTACCCTTGGAACAATGTAGTATTTTTTACCTCAACTTTTGCAATTAAATACAAAAAGTTTATGTCCAAGCTACCTGGCATTGACTGATTGTAGGCTTAACAGAATGATTGATAAATAACCTATGATCTATAAATAAAACCAAACACATCTTATTGCATTAGATTTAATAAACAAAACGATTTGTATTAAATAACATTAATCCCAAGGCGTTACATTCTGCAAAATGAATATACATCCATCTCAATCGCTGCACTCGACCGTTAAGCAAACAGGTTAAATACTTTCCATTAATCACAAGCAATGCGGATGAGATATTACATATTTCAAACGCTCTTATCTTTAGCAATTAATGGCAATTAATTTTACGGTCACTTACAATTAATCACCTGAGCACATACTCGTACTTGTACTTCTCTCCAGTTTGTACACAGATTGAATAAAGATGAGCGGATAATCTATACTAGTGAAACTGTGTCGGCCTATATCATTTGCTTACAACAATTAAACACATTTGACTAATTGTTGTCGTAATTGAAATGTATAGCACGTACTGTATCTGTCTGTCAAAGTTATGATGTGCCAACTGGAAGTTATGCTTGATGGCGTTTGTTGTCTAAACAACATTGTCACGATGATAACATTTTGACCGAGCGCACTTTGCCATTGTGGACTTTGGAGCTACCTGACTAATGGAAAATTAATTAGATTGCGGACTCATTAGATGAACATAAAATGAAGTCTATAAAGCATGTTAAATACAGGCTATTGTGATTATCTTTTAACGAAAAGGAAGCTTTCAAGGCTATGTGGTCGTATGAAAAAAAAAAAAAAAAGAATAATTGGGATGTTACCTAAACTGAGTCTTGCCATAGAAGCTTCTGGGGAATACCAAAAGGTATTACTTAAATGCAAGCTGTCCGTATATTTACAGCACAAACTGTATTTCGCTTAAATTTTGACCCAAATTCCTAAATTTCATACTAACATCAATCAACTAATTAGTATGTACCTAGTGTACACATCTATTGTAAGTGTAACCACAAACCGCACGCCGTCGTTTCAGTCTAAACAAGAAAACGAAAGTTGTACCAAACACAGTAGCAATACAGAGACAGTCAATGATCCCTGAATGGAGGAGTGACTATGTTCGATGGAATAGTTGTTTGATGACTGATTGTTTAAACAAGGCTTGACATTCTTGCAGAAGCTTTGATATTCATCTGAAAACATTTCACTACACATTGATTGAAATACGAGTAGTACCTAATCATTTGATAAATATTTACTCATATGAGCAAATACACAAATGCTAAGTGTAAACACTGTCAACTTGCCACTGGCGATATCAAATTGGTAAACGTAGTAAAAAGTTGTAAAATAGACACCTTAATTGTAGATTCTTATTATTATGCAATGATGGGTTACACGAGGAATAAAAAACTAATCAATTTTATGGGAATTAACTGGCTTCTGACAATATACATAAGTGCGAGGTGTTAATTAATGTTGCAATTGGTTTCTATTACTAATGAAATCCAATTTATTATCTGTGTGAAGTTTAAATAGTCATTCTTAATAGAAATATAACTAGGTGGTAATAATACTTTATTGAAGGAGATAGTGACTAAATGCTTGGTACGAGGTTATTGATTGTGCAATTAGCAATTCTAATTCATCTTATGGGAATGCAAAAGGAAAATCCACGTATATGATATGGTATGAATATAGCCATGGACCTTCCAAGTATCTGCAACACTCTACTCCAATTCCTCTTATTGGTAGTCCTTATATGTCCAAAACAGTTTGTCTGACATTTGAATATTTGTAGAACGGGGTATTCTAAGATAAATGTCTTTAAAATTCCTTTTACAGATACAAATTTCAACCAAAATACGAGCATAGATTGAAAAATTCACGGTCTGACCAAGGAAACAAACTCGAAAGTTTACAAATTACTCTAGTTTTTTTTTCAACGTAATCTCCATTTGGCCTTTATAGCCATTACATCAGTTAAAAAAAATGTCATAGGCTTTAAAAAAAAAAAAGGTTTACTGCAACTTCGGCCTCTTGATTCGTTAGAAAGCTCTGTCCTCCTGAATGTTTATTTTTAGGTTGGGAAACAGGTGAAAGTCACGCGAAACCAGATCAGACAAATAAGGATGATGCGGAAGTAATCGAAACTGTGCATTGTCCTGGTGAAACAAAACATTCATAGACGCTTTTTTTTATTTATTTATATTTATTAATTTGGAGTTAATTTTTCGACCCCGAACAAGGTAGCCAACCATGATGATGCCCTTTGAGTCTCCGATGCCATTATCTTAACCGTCAATAATTTAACTTTAACTTTCTTTGGGGCTGGCTATCGAGATCTTCTTCACTCTTTTGATTGCTATTTAGTCTAAGGACTATAGTGGTGAACCCATGTCTCATCTGCCGCCAAAAATCTGGCTCAAAAATATTCTCTGGATTGGTTTAAAGTAGTTCCAAACACTCGTGAGACATTATCGGTTGATCAACTGAAAGCAGTTTCGGAGCCCGTCATGCAGACGACTTAGAGAACCTAAGTTCGTTTTGAATGATGTTTTGGATCTTTTCGTACGAGATGTCGGTGATCCACTATCTCCCTTATCTCCAATCTGCGGTCTCCCATCATCTATTCACAATTTTGTTTATGTTCCACAGCTTGGGTCGTCTTCAACGCTCTATCATCCATGTTTGAATTAGGGCAAATTCCTCGTAATTTCACACTATATCTACATGGATCTGGTTTTGAGTAAAAATATTTGACAGGCATTTTATAACAACACAATGTTTGATTCTTTATTTCTTAAGAATTGCTTTACTTTGCCTCACTTGTACGTGTATAAACCGAACTAAATACTACACAGAAATAAAACGTCACATAGTCACTCTTAGAATGTTGGGAAATAAAAGTGAGTAGGGAAAAGGGAGTACCAACTTAGAATCAAAACTATTTCTTTGGTAAGCCACAGTGCCGCTTCTTGAATTTCGGAGGCCCTGAGGCAAGATTTTTTTTGGGAGCCCCTACTTTTACTATTCAATTTTAACGAACAAATGTTATTTAAGTGTAAAATCATCCCTATCTTTTCTTTCGCTTTTTTCTTTAATTTTTTACTTTTTTTTTTCATTTCTTCACAACTTTTTTTTGTTGGGCCTTCGGCAGCATAGTTCCCTAAGGCAATTGCCTCACTCGCCTCCAGGTAAAAGCGGCCCTGGTAAGCCATGAACTTTTCAATCCACCCTCGTATATTCCCCTTCATATTCATCCTCCCGATCCTTTTAAAACACAGAAAATTGGAAAAAATAAACATAAATTTAACCTAATGGGTTCTAATGGATTGACTTTGCTAAAACGATCACACGTCAGCACCAATATCAGTGTCCTTACGGGGGATTATCCAATAGGTATATGTGCCAACAGGTTTGTAGAAGTTGTAGTGACATTCGGAAATTTTGTAATGTAAGCACTGAATGAGCATCTGAATAATTACGAAAGTATTTGACAAAATATCTGGAAGAAATTGAAGCAACACTAATCTCTAGACACCATCCTACTGAAGCGTTCTATTGAAACAACACACTGCCAGATTCTTCAATAACGTGGTACTAGTAGGATATGCAGAGATATTTGATTAACATATAATATCATAAGGGGTGTGTGGTAAAACACCAGAATGAATTCCCAAAAATGTCCCAAAGCATGAGAATATATCGTCGCTGTCAAATCAAGCCGGCATATCTGCAAAAATTTAATTTTTGAGTTATTGGTGTCGAAAAATTCCTTTTTTTTTCATCTATCTTTATGTCGTACCGGCATATCGTATAGTCGAATAAAAATCCGTCATTTTATTCATGCATAAGGTGGCTTTGGGGTGAACCAAACGGACGTTAAAAGGAAAATACTCGTATCACATGCGAAAACTTTAAAGCACTCTGGTGAAAAATATGCATTTTGCAGATATGGCGGTTTGATTTGACAGCGACGATATATATTTATAATGGACCACGTGAATTAAATCACCACACACTTCTCCCGCAAAAAAATGTACATTGGTCAAGGTTATTCTCGTGTAACAAGAATTAAAAATAAACGACCGACCACAGCAGCTGATTGACAGCGATACTCGTTAATTATAATGACATAACGACTAGTCAGTTCAATTATATTGTTATAATCGCTGGACTTTAACTTCCGTTCCACAGCCATGCTTTCCGGGAAATTATTTTTTTCGCTAACAAAATAGAATACAAATCAATGAGTCAGTACTGTCATTGATTGACGGCCTCTGCTTGTGAAGTATAATGACCTCACCAATAGTCAGTGTAATTAATCGCTTAACTTAGCGCAGATTATGCTCCTATAATACCCGGCTTTGTATCCATTTTTCAAGTTTTGTAGTACTCTACTTAAAGAGGTGGTATTTAATTAATTTCATTTAATGAACCAGAGACAATTATCGTCAGTGCGTGCCACAAACAGTCATGCCGATAATCATGACCTTGAAAATATTTGTTTATTTACCATATCGGATGTTTTTTGAATATTCGCATTGTTGGCAATATCTTTAACCTATATTCGTTTTGTCTACTAACATGTATATACACTCTTTGGGTGGAGTTTGAGTGTGTACCATATGGGGTAGAAAATATTATTTGGGCAATGCAACACTGTTTCTTGGTGTAGATTCTTTTGCAGATAACCAGCGACCTTATCACATGTCATGCCGAAAGTCATATTTAAATAAACATTATCATAATGTGGTCAAAGGTGAGGTTCAGTGCATGCACTATATGATCTCTAAAATCAAACACATAACAGCATAACATTCAGAATGAACCAAACGTACGTGAGCAACCTTATCTTGGATATAACAGAGGCATTTCGTAACTTTGCCGGGCTTTAATCATGGAAAATTACACGTTTCAACAAAGCGTCAAAATTTTGGGAAATTTTGTTATTAAAATGCGTGCTCTGTGCGCCAAACGATGCGCAAGCTACGTAAAAAAAATCATCTTCAGCGACAAAGTGCATTTTTGGGTGAATGGCCTCATAAACAATCCAAATTGTCAAACCTAGGTCGTTGCCAATTCACAACAGAAGCTACCTTTGCATCGAGAAAGACTCACTGTTTAGTGTGAATTTTGGTCAGGCGACATCATCGGATCATGCGTCTTCCGAAATAAGACAGGCAAGGTGGTAACTGTCAACGGCGAAAGATATTGACTAATGATAACCGATTTTTTTTTTTTTGACTCAAATTGGATGATAGAAAAATCATTGGTTCCAGCGGTGCTACTTGCCACACAGCGAACAAACAACGGCATTATTGACAGAGGACAGGAAAACAACTAAAGGCAAACTGTTCTTGGAGCTAAAAAGGAAAAATGATGAACAAACCGAGAATTTTAAAGAAGATATGACCAGAATCCTCCAATGCGAAGCCAAGGTCAAGGCGCTATGCGACCAAGTAACTATAGAGTGTCGCGACCTAGATGAGGTAACAAATGCGAAAGAAATCTGTAAGACTATAACAGAGCAGTTCCCATCGACAATAAGCATCACGCAGGACGCAATCAAGTCCATATGGATGCCAAGACGAGGAACACAAATCGCCCTCATCAATCTCCCCGTGAGTGAAGCGAGCAAGATGATCGCCACGGGACACATGCGGGCAGGGTGGGTCCGATGCAGAATACGAGTGCATCTAGCCCCAACACAGTGCTACAGGTGCCTTGAGTACGGACATGTCGCTAGACAATGCAAAAATAAAACTGACCGCACTGGAACGTGTCTACGATGTGGAGGGAAAGGGCATATATCGAAAAAATGCACGGCAAAATCAATATGTGCCATATGTGACCCAGGATGCAAAAGTGGAAATGATCACTCTACTGGAAGTTTCAGATGCGCAGCGTACAAAGGCACAATACGTGAAATCACGATGAAATTATGAAGTATATCCAAATAAATCTGAACCACTGCCTGCTGAAGTCGCCCAGGATCTACTAGCACAAACGGCAAAAGAAGAAAAAGCAGATGTAATCATCATCTGCGAACAGTATAAAATCCAACGCGATAGCGGAAGATGGGTGGAAGACGGGAATAATAAAGCAGCAATGTGGACATGCGGAGGCTACCCCTTCGAAAGCATGGACTCCAGGCACTGGCAGAACTTCGTATACGCCAAAATAAAAGGAATCCATTTCTTCAGCTGCTATGCACCACCGAGCCTGAGCATCGAGGAATACGAACAGATGCTGGACAGCCTTGTAGCCGAGGTCAGAAGAAAATCACCAACCATTGTAGCCGGAGGCTTTAATGCATGGGCATGCGAGTGGAATAGCACCATTACAAATAGAAGAGGCGAGACACTGCTAGAAGAATTTGATAGCCTCGATCTAGTGTTACTAAACCGAGGCAACAAGCACATTTTCGACAACGGTAGAGCGCACTCCTTCATCTATCTGACGTTCGCCAGCAGTGCCATAGCAAGGAAGATGGAATGGCAAGTCTCAGACCTGTACGCAAACAGCGACCACCAGGCCACAATATTCGAAACAGAAGAACAACACCGATCGCAGCACCGCGTACCCGTTCCGAAAGTACAAAAGCTGTGATGGAAAACAAAAGACTGAAGACACTTTCTTTGGGTCTACTTTAAGTCTCTGACCCATGCCTATAAACTAGCAGCAATTCACAATCTGGAGAACAACGTCATTCAAACCATTGTTGAAATCTATACCGAATTTTGTGAAAGTCATTCAAAATTTAGTCCCTAAGAGCACTTCCGCAAACGAAGCCATGTAGGCTACTTGAATGATGTTATTTTTTAAAATATAAAGACATGTGCTTCAATCCACAGAAAAAAAATGCCGATCACACTTCACATACAGCTCCTTTTATTCAATTTTAACGACCAAGCGCACTTATTGAAAGTTATCAGAGTTAAAATTTTAAAATTAGACTCACTAGCTAGCACGAAGTTCAAAGCAGTACGAAGCGAACGTACTGTATTTTCCAGTGTACTACTTATATGATTTTAAAACGAAATATGTTTATACTTTCAACGAACAACTATTTACAATTAACAAAATAGGAAATTGTTATTTAATTCTACTACAAGCTATGGTAGGACGTTCACACGCTAGTTCCTTCCTCTGAAGACTTGGAGAAATTTTATTTCACGCTTGCAGAATTCATAAACTAGACATTGCTCTTAGCAATCAAGAAATTTAAAATCTTTCTTTAGAATCCCAGAAGTCTACTGAAACAGTCATTCATATCTTAACTTTATTGATTATCAAATCATTAAACAACTATATGTGCCTTCATAGATGTACAGGGAGCCTTCGAAAACACTTCCTATGAAGCTATTAGAAAGGCTATGATCAGGAAACATATACTCGTATCTCCTCTGGTCATAAACTGAATCCTAATCATGCTACGTAGCAGGCTCGCATAAAACTATAACAGCTACCAGAGGATGTCCGTAAGTAGGCGTTCTCTCCTCTGCTCTGGACTTTAGTTATTGACGAACTCCTAGAACTACTCAAATCGGGTTACAAAGTACAAGGATATGCAGACGACATTGTCATCAGTGTTAGGGGCAAATTCGAGGACAACATTTCGGAACTAGTGCAAGGTGCCTTCAATTTAAGTTTCGATTGGTGCAGGACCAAGGGGCTTACCATCGATCCCTGAAAAACAATATAGTTGTATCATTTTTTCAGGAAAAGGACTCTTAAACAAATTACATTGGAAAATATTCCAATCGACATATCCAGGGAAGCAAGATATCCAGGGGTTATTCTTGAGAAAACGCTCGCCTGTAATTCACACCTGAACAAGGCTACCGAGAAAGCGACAAGAGCAATATTTATGTGTCAGTGCCTACACGGAAAAGTTTGGGGACTAAAATCCCAGATTATATACTGGAGGTACAGCGCTATTATCAAACCCATGGTCACTTTTGCGTCGTTGGCCAAAAACCTTACTGATCAAGACTCAGGTACAGTTAAATAAAATCGATCGACTAGCCTGTCTGGTTATCACAGGGGCAATGAAAAGATGCCCCACGGCAGCAATGGGAGCAATACTTAGCCTAACACCACTACACCTTGCAGTACAAAAAGAAACTATGCTGAGTGCTCTTCGGCTGCCCAAGATTTCGGCAACTTTACATGCTATCTGAAGAATCATAACGACCCTATTCTTAAAATCCCAGATACCATGCTCAAGAAACAGCGGTTCTCCAGAAAATTCAAGCCGAGCATAGGTGGCCAGCAAACATGGAGGAATGCAGGGCTTGTAGTCTTATCAAACTCCCAAAACTTGGTACACAGATAGTTCCAAATTGGAAAATAGTAGCACTGGCGCAGGGGTTTATGGACCCAGGTTCCAACGTGCAGTAGCGCTCGGCAAATCACCAACAGTATTTCAGGCGGAAGTCCATGCAATTGAACTCTGTGTACAAGAATGCCTGCGAAAAAGGGTCAAGGGCACCCATATTCACATCTTCTCAGACAGCCAGGCAGGCATTATGACTCTGAAATCCTACACGGTAGGATCCGAACTTATATGGGACTATCTCGATCTCCTAGAAGATTTTGCATCAAAAAACGCCGTCACTGCGCGGGCGGACTACTTCGCAAGAAAAGGCGCCAGCCGCCCACTAGTGGGTCCTGAAACCTATTTTAGAGTTACACGGAGTAGCACAAACCTCAAAATAAAACAATGGGGAGCTGATTGTCATGCAGAGTACTGGGCCAAATTCAAGGGCCTTAGACAAGAAAAAAAGTTCATTAACCTCAAACGTTGTAAGGCTAAGAAGCTACTTGAGCTCAGCAAAGCAGACTTAAGGACCTTAACAGGCTACTTGACTGGTCATTGCATACTCAGGTACCATCTGCACGAAATAGGAGTAGCAGATACAGACGTATGTCGGCTATGTGGAGAGCAAACAGAGACGGCAGAACATATTCTTTGTGAATGCCCCATGGCCGGAAGAAAAATACTCCTCACCTCAGGCGGGCTTTACTGAGTCCCTCAGACATTTGGAACATTGAGCCTGAAACTTATCAAGAGCCTTAACCCAGTTCTCGGCTGACACAATAGATCTTATAAGTCGCAGCCCTAGTATAGTATATTACAGTAAATATTTAACAACCTTATTGAAGAATATGTAAGCTACAAAAAAGATTAGGTAATAAAATGAATGATGCTATAATTAGTCAACGAAATTTATACCTGCAGTCTGCAGTTGGCATCGATGCGGAGATTAAACAAAGATTAACTATTTTCAATCACTGATTCTTTTAGGACGATGCAAAGAGCCTGAGGATGCAGACTGATGAAGCATCCTTATAGCTCGAGAAGATTTTCCATTGGGAACTAGGTATACATTAACTTATAGCAACATACGGTGTACTATGACGTTTTGACTCTCAATATATCTCTAACTCTAATCAAACTGAGATAGTAGTGCATTCATCATCAGTCAAATCTTACAAGTCTCTCTAAGTGAGATTAGAAAACGGGCTTTGACATGTTATGTATGAGTGAATGCTTTAAAAATCCAGATAGCTTTCTTTATTAGATCTTCCTTTGTCCAAGATGCTTTATTTGAAAATAAATTAAATTGAAGTATAAGACTTTAAGATATACCTAGTAAATAAACAACAGTTTTCGTGCGCTGCAATCTGTGGACCAACATTTGCAAAAAAATATAAAGAGAATACCTCAGACTCAGTCGGAATTGCAGCAGAATAAAAACTTGAATGAGTAAATACGTATTTCACATCCGCACTCAAAATGAGTCAGCCATCACCAAGACTGATTCTCAAATTCCAAACTTAACCTCCAGTCAGTTTGAAGAGAATACCGTGTTAATTGACTTCATAATTACTGACCTCTACTCATGCGGTAATAATAGACCTAACTACAAGTATGTTTAAGAATCATGTTAACACTTACGTTTAAGTTTTGGTCCATCAACGCTGTATGTTAAATTTGAAAAGGTTATATCCACAGAACGAACTTTTTTGTCCATTTTACTTGTTTTGTGCTTCATTTACTTTTTGAATCTCCCGTTTATTGTACTACGTTAAGCTCATAGTATCTGCTCAAAATGTCACTGCAAATGTTTTTCTCTTCGTTTTTTTTTTTTTTTATTCTGAAAGTAAACAAGAATTCCTAATTAGCATTTTTCACACCATCATCGATATCTAAGCAAAACTTGTTTATCTAAGCAATTAAATTCTTATCACTTGAATACTAAACAAAAAGCCAATACCCAACACTCTCTGTAGCAAATGCGCAAATGAAAATTTCGTTTTCATTCAGAAACCACAACAATCGAAAGAAAAATAAATTTTCTTCATCAAACCACAGTCTTCCGGAATAGAAAAGGAAAGTTTTTCCTATCGTCTATGTGGATAGGAGAAAAAATAAACCGCACGTAATACTTAAGTCACTTAACCATTATAGTAGTACTTCAACTACATATATACATACGTATAAATCTTTCTGTGTACGGTGACCAACGAAACGAAGTAGTTTCTTATTTTATCACAAATTTTTCTACGAATTATTATTATTTTTTTTTATATATTTTTAATTTGTGGTTTTTTTTATGAGAAAAAACACAACTTTTAGTCTAAGCCGACAAACTTAAGTAGTTTTCTTATAACTGACCTATGTATGTAAACGATGACTATGACAAGTATACATGTTGGACTTTGTATTTCACCACTATTTAACAATTTAACAAAAGCAAAATTAAAAAAAAAAAAAGAAAACAAGGAGAAATATAATATTAATAATATAACAAAAAAACATTTTACAACTTTATGACATCTTACTTGTTTGTCTTTTAATTGGCCTATAATTAATGTCACTACGTTCTGCAACACCGCTCGCTATGAACTAAATAAAACGCCGGACCCACATGTAAAGCAATATAAGCGTAGAGTAATAAAATTTGTTGAAAAACATTTTCTTAATGAATCCAAGTTGGTAGTGGTTGATGGTATAGCGCGCATCATTATCAACTGCGGATAGTCTAGGAAGGTGACTAGTGTTTTTCTATCTATTAAAGCGAAGAGAAAAAAAAAAAAACTACGGAAATAAACAGCGCTTGTGTGTGTATGTTTATAACAACTTTTCGGAATTCTTGAAGACAGACGAACCGGGCAAATCTTGCTGGAAGAAGTAAACTAGAAAAGAGCCTTGAAAATTCAAGGTAATCAATATCTACAGTAGGGGATAGCTTTCATACCGTCAGTAGGTTTTTTATCGATTAGTTTATTTTTTTTTTGTTTAGTTGTTGTCAGTAACCTACGAGTTCTAGGAGAGATTAAGTAAGGTTGTCTGTGTTTTTTTTAAGAGGTTATCAGAAAAGTCGCCTAGAAATGAATGATGATGTTATGATGTTGAAGGTTGATGAAGCTGTTCTTTTTTTTTTACTTGAAGTATCTCTGGTAGTTTATTGGAGCTCAAACGGCATTCCGACTGCTGTCACGACAGGAAAAATACTTATGATCTTTAACAGACATTTTGTTTTCACGGTATAGTGAAAATCCCGGATCCGCTTCAGAGTATCGTAGGACCTAAAATTGCGCTCAGTGTTCTTTCGGTACTGAGAATACCGAGGGAACTGATTTCGACACGACATCGCATCAACAAGTCAGCGAAGGGCGTAAAACATAAAAATATAATACAAGTAGGTATCTACCAAATTTCACATTGTTTCCAACTTTTTTTTAAGTTATCTGTCTTCACCTTTAATTGGATATGTCGCATGATAGATAGATATAAATAGATATAAGGTGTTAGTGAGGTATAGCTGCACAGCCACCTTGGGCAGATCTATTGTGCCCCTAAACTAAGGTTTTAGTCGATGATATACTCCTCCAGTCCAGCTGCTTTAATGAGCCGGAATATTTTAAGTGGATCCAGCGAAGGTACATAGATCAGTCTTTGATAGGAGATACGCACCTAGATGATTTCTTCTTTTGTAGATCAGTGTTTCGCATTCTATAAGAAGGTGCGCTGCTGTTTCTGCGAAGTCCCTGCAGAATCTGCAGTGTCCGTCTCCCTTTATTACCAGTTTCCTAAGGCACTCCTTGAGTCTGCATTGACCTGTTAACATGCCCATGAAGATGCGAAGTCGATTCTTGCTAACTCTTAAGCAGATTTTGCTTCTTTTCTGGCTGTTTTTTCCCAGAAATTCTTTTGTCTGTCTTAATTGGAGGATATCATCCCAACGCTTGACCCATTTGTTTTCTTCCTCTTTTCTTAATTCTTCTTATATATTGTGGGGTCCTATCCACCAAAATGGTCCAAGGAAGCGGGTGTCTAAACCGTTTATGCTAGTTCATCAGCTGCTTCGTTCTCCTTCACTCCTACATATTCTGGTACCCAGTAGAGAGTTACTTTGTTTGCTTCTCTCACTCGTTGATCCTGGTGAGGCATTCCCATACCAGTTTGCATCTGATCTCGTGCCAGGACAGTGCTTTGATAGCGGTTTTGTTGTCTGAGTGTATTGCGATGTTCTGCCAGCGATATTTTCTGTCTAGGTTGAATGCGCGCATCTTCCAATCGAGTGTACTTATGCGTGAAATATACTTGGGAATATTCCCAGTGATTCTAAGTATCTAGTCCTGGGCCCGTACACTTCTGCCCCAGTGCCAGTAGGTCTTTTCGATCCGTCTGTGTACCATGATGGGGATGATGGACAATATATGTACTTACATATATATTTTCTTACCCCGATTGCAAGGTGCCCCAAAAGCTGTTTCATATATTTTTCCTGGCTCTTATAAAGTATATATTAATCCTGAAAGTTTCAGCTTTCCAAGTCAATCGGGTTCAAAGGATACAAGGACTTAACTGACGTAACTTATACTTTTACAAGGTGTAGGAATAATGTGTGAAGAAAAACCACGGGAGAGATATTTGTGAGCTTCCTGCAGTTGTCAAAATATAATAATAATAAAAGTAGTACTAGAGTGAATGCAGATACACCTCAAAGATACACTTGATGCTGAATAACTACTACTTCACGATTATTGATCTCCAACAAACTAGTTGAAGTAGTCCTTTTAGAGGAGATTGAATTAGCCATGCTATCAAAGGTATCACCCTAAGCTCACCTATGGCGAAACAATGCAATTAGCTTATTTGAAACCGTGCTGTTATATACTAAGGAGCGAAATATTAAAAATGACCAAAATCATAACGAAAAAGCGGCAAACATTTGTATATAATCCGTATCTATAAAATATTTAAAGTAGCTGCATCTTAAATGAACGCTTTTACAACCTATGGTTACAATAATTAAATTTTTTCGATACGTAAAGCTCGAAATGGTGATAGGTTTATATAGCAAAGTATCCTATGCGATCCTGATACTTCTGCATGATGTTTCAGCAGAAATTCAAACGTAGAATGTAGAATGATCAAGGTCAACACAACAAGAGGATGCCACAAGGAGGAGTGCTATCTCTTCTAATGTGAAGTCTTATTGTGGATGAACTACTTAAATATTTAACTAACATTGGAATCGATTGTCAAGCTTATGCTGACGACATTGTACTGATTGCCAGGGGAAAGTTTGAAGAAACCCTATGTGATAGTATACAAAGGAGGCTAATAGTAACTCAAGAATGGTACCGCACCACAATAATACCATTCACGAGAAAAAGAAAACTTGGACTGAAGCCAAATCGTCTCTTAGTCATGATACTGACACCGGTAAAAGAAGTGAAGTATCTAGGACTACACCTAGAAAGTAAAATTATGTGAAAAAAGCACACAGAGGAGATATGCAAAAAGGCTACCCGTGATCTAATGATATGCAAGGGCCTTGGGGATTTACTCCAAACATTCAAATATGGATGCCTATTGCCATTGTAAGGCCATATATGTAGCAATAGCATGGCGAACTAGTCTAGTCACAATGAGGGAGACACTCATAAAAGTGCAAAGACTTGCGTGCCTCTGCATCACGGGGGCAATGAGAACATGTCCAACTGCAGTCATGGAAGTACTCCTAGAGCTAACAAAATGCAAAGTGGACTATCCTAAGGATTGCAAAAGAAGGTGTTGGAAGGGGGAAATGCGAGAATACGATGCACTTCTTAAGACACCTCCCCTTTTGGCAGTTCCCAGGCACGACAGTATTAACAAATTTAACTTTGGGAAGAGCTTTTGTACAAATTTAAGTAACAAGAAAGAGAGCAACGAATCCACAATACCATATACCACACTATAAAGTGGTATACAGACGTTTCGGGAACTGAGGAAGGAACAGGGGCAGACGTGTTTGAGCCAAGGGCGAAACACTTAGAACCCATGGGCAAGAGTACCAGCATCTTTAAAGCTGAAATATGTGCTATAAATAGGTATATCCAACACAATCTCGAAAGCAGATACAGCAACCGCGACATAGCAATACTGTTAGACAACCAAGCAGCTATCAAAGCACTTGACTCATATATCATTAAGTCGAAACTTGTGTGGAAATTGGGTAGAAACAACAAGGTAACGCTCTACTGGATACCCTTTCATGTCGGGATAAAAGGTTACGAAACAGCAGACTGCTTGGTAAGACAAGAAGTTGCAAAACCATGTATTGGACCTGAACCATTCTGCGGAATAGGGGAACACACCACATACAAATAATTAAGCGTAATGGAGAAAGAATGGGCAAATCCAACCCAGAAAAGGCGACTCAATTTGTGAATATAAACGTATCGTGTTACAGTGCAATTAATGTATAATTTGTAAATAAATTTGCGTTTTTGATACTTGAGATAATTTATCCTACAACCCATATTGTCATGTTCTATACACAATGGGGAATTTTACACCACTGCAACATATTGTTACCAGTCAGTAGCAATTACTCGCATGCGAATGACATTATAAGCGATTAATATGTCATATTAAATGCGTCTATTCTATTATAATTGATCACCAGCGCAATTTACCTTGATGTCAATTGAACTTGTTATATAAGTTGTAGTTTTATCTTAAGTAAAAAATTAAGATTTTGTATAGGATCATCTGAGACTCCTTTCTAGACTATCTTATTATGTATTGGTCATAGCTCTTTTAGACTATCAGATACCTTATGTCTTTGCTACGTCCAGTTTCTACTGAATATCCATTGCAACACTTCCAACTTGCTATTTCATTCCATTCGATAGGTATAGGTAACCCGTTCTTTAAATAACGCATCAAGTAGCTTTCGAGCTTTTCCATCTTCAGTCGCGATATTTCTTTACTCGTCGTTCTTGGGGTATAGTATACGTCTAATCAAAAGTGTTACTTTCCATGACTGCCTTCCACATAAGTTATTATCTTGCATGAGGCGAAAAAAAACCCTCATGAACCTATCTTTCGCCTTGAAAAACAACTACGGCTGCAGCAGAACAGAAGTATATTCTCGCATTACCCCTTACGGAATCTGTAATGGTAGACACGCTGTCAAGTACATAAATGAATACGCCTATCTTTCTTTTCACTTTAATGAATCTATTCAGACGGCTCAGTTCGTTTCACATCGTTAATTAACCAACCTCGACTGACTCCAGTCCATGGGTCAGCGAATAGCATAGGACAACATGGTGATTCATTTACGTGAATGCATGGGAACGGCATTCTTTCAAGAAAATTCTTTATCAAGACCTTGAATTGTAGTATTCATTATTTTTTCATTTACAAGAAATCTGCTATCTGCAATAAAAACAATGCACTTCTTCTGTTTGTTGCTGTTTTCGCATGGGCCACCGCTTTTTTTTTCAAGATCAATCCACCGGTCAACGATCTTTGATTCATTTCATTTCAATCGCGGAAGAAAACCGGATTCCACACCACAAACTCGTATCTAAGCTAAGCAGTCCCTCTAGACATGAGCCGCATTCGATGTCTTTCAAGCGTCGACATACCTATGAATTCAAAGATTCCAGTCCAAAGCCGGTGCAAAATTGTTTATGTTGATTGCTTGCGTCTTTCAACAGTCGGCGAAATGCCTACAGGGTCACTCAAATTATACTCGTTTAATAAGTCGAATGTGTGTTGAATGTGTGAGGTCTTTGTGACATTAATATTCCTAAAGCGTATGTGACCAAAGCCGAACTGGTTGAGAGTACGAACCAGTGATTGCACTCTAGGTCAATGTCACCTTAAAAGCTTTTATTCTGCTGGATTTCGCATTGGCATTTCGAGGAGAAACAACTATTATGCATGGAGTAAATTATAATAGCACTTACAGCACTTAGAGATAAGTGTCCTTATGTGAAGCGGGAGTGGGTACATTTTTGAGTTGTTTATCTCTTGATAACTGCCTGTTCAATAAGCACGCCGCAACCTGATCTAATCAGTAGTGCAAACATTTTTGAGTAAATCAAATAACAGCAAGCCATACATGTACTGGGAGATAATTTGGCTTCCATACAAAAAGTCTCCGTACCTACGCATTTTAGAAGATGACCTACAATACTTCGAGGGGGTCCCTCTTTGGACCCAGTCAGTCTATAGATATCAAATGGAACGCACTTAACTTGCCAAGCCCTGGGCAGAGCTACTATGGACTATTTGCAGTCAAAGATGAAAAATGTCATACGAATTTTACGGCGTCCATCTTTACACTGATAGGTAATTTGCAGAAAACTACTTCACACTGTAGCATTTGCAAAAGAATGCTCAATCATATTCGCAGGGAAGATAATTGGAAGGGATTTATCTATAATTTTCGTTTTCTCCTCACGCGAAAACGTTAGGTTAAGTTGGAGGGAAGTGCACCTAAGTGGTTATCACGAGGGCTATATGGTCTGTTGTGTTTGCCTTTTGTTATATGGAACATCTTTTTAAAATATTTGTCTTGAGGTCGGTTCTGTTGCAAATCAGCCTGCGCTTTTTATAAAGCATACCATTTTACTAAGTGGAACTTATATGGGATCCCATAGTTTGTCAAAAAGCAGTTTCCCATATGGCGGGGGCGGTGGTTTTGAAGATTTGGGCAATCACATAGCAAGTGTTTGATGGATTATGCCTCCTTAATATCTTGACAGCTCCTGCAGTGGTCGGGTGAGTTGATACGTAGTCTAGCAGCCATTTCCCCTATCGCGCAGTGTCTTGTTAGTGCGCTTATCAAAATGCGAATTTCCTTTTTGTTCATCGCCAATAAGGTGTTGGTTATGTTTTCATCCAATGTCAGCCATAAGCTACGAGATATAACACCGTCGCTTCTGGCGGACGATGCGGTTCTCTTGCTTTTAGGTCGGTTTCTCTTTTTAGTACACCAATTGTAGCTTCTACTGATATCCAAGTATGTTCAAAATCCAATGCTGATCCTTTTTTAGCTAGTTCATCTGCTATCTCATTTCCTTCTATATTTCTATGTCCAGAAACCCAGCAGAGAGTTACGTCATGTGTGTTGCATATTCTGATCAACGTATTACGGCATCTGCAAACTGTTTTTGATCTAACTTCCTCTTCCTCTTTGATTTCCGCTGGACTATCTTCGAAAATTGTAATCTTGGTACGATTTAGTCTCTTACTATGTATAATCTGTGCAGCCCTATCAATGGCGATGACCTCAACTTGAAAGATGCTACAGTCATTCGGGAGTTTATATGAATCGTTGATTTAAAGTGACTCACAGAAAACTCAAGAGCCAGTTCCAATATCCATTTTAGACCCGTCAGTGTAGAGTTGAATATCCTGTTCATTGATGAATGTGTTGGAGTCTCACTCTTATCTTTCCGGAATAAAAGTGGAATAGTTCTTGTCGAAATCTATGTAGGGTATTTCTTTTCAATAACCCAAATAATTTTCTATTTAGGGCAGAGTGTTCGCAAATACGAGTATATCCATCACAAAAATTAGTTTCATTTAAAATAATTAGAGATGACTACCTGAATTCACCCGTGGAAAATTATTCCTAAGTTCTCAAACCAGAAGATCTTTCTGAATTTAGTCACAAATATACAGATAGATATATACTTGGACTATATGATTGAACAAATTTATCCGAACAAACAAGTAACAAGTACATCAATGGAATCTTTTGAATCCATATAGAAAGCGATGGAACTAGAAATTGAAATCAAAACATTATTATATAAACCTAAGTTTTCTAATATTTACGGGCGATATGCCGCAGTTGTTTACTCAACATAACTTATTAATTTAGATATATCTCTAATACTAACATTTTGTATCGAAGATAGTTAAACTGGGATAATGTACGAGTATTTCTATATGAGAAAACAAAAATATTATTTGTTTACAGGACTTAAAAATCCAACGAACTTATTTAAACCAAAACAATTAATAAAAACAAACAAAGAGCAAGCACGTGAAACACCTTATATATACGTACATATCACAATAGTTTTCGAAGACGTAATATTATCTTAAATAGAGATCAATAGACTTTTAATATCTTCATATGCTTATAAAATTTTCTCTCCGACTTTCGAGAATGAATGCGCATCGATCAGGAAAGTTAAAATTCAGGTTAAGTCCTATGGAAACCGGCTTTTACTCGTAATTTATGTCAATAATAATATTTTGAACCATTATAAATATAAATCTAAGGAAGTTTTGTTTACGAGCAATATATTATTATTGTTTACCCATTATAAGGCTTAGGCAAAATTTAATAAGCCAAGATTGAAGGATTGAAATAAGTGGTTTAACTAAACTATTTAACTACTGACTGGTGTTGGTAACTAATAAATAAAGAAGATATTATTTATTTTCTTGTTTGTCCGTTTGTTTTATAATCACATTTTAAATGAATATATACATATGTATGTACATGCACAATCAACCAACTACTCGTATTTCTTCGGAATGACGCAATTGTGTCTATGTTCGTTCTCCCTTACTGTTAGAGGACGGCCTAGTAGCCTTTGTCTTCTGAAGGAAGTTTTTAACTTGAGAAGTTCGTTCAGAACAGAATAATAAAATCAACCAAAATTAAACTACTCATTAGAAATTACTTTTTCCATTTTTTTGGTGCAAACAATAGTCCAAGTGAACGTACAATTCGACATGTTATTGATAAGTTTTGCACTCAATTCACTCTATTGGGCATCCAACCATCAACCAGATCGAGAACAACGTATTTTTAAGAAAATACCGCCACTGTACAGACTAGTATCGCTGAGGACACAAGTTTATCGATTCGACCCGTGTACAAAAAAATGGGACTTTGTCGTCCATATAAGACGGAAAAGGTTCTTCCCCAGTAAGGAACAGTTGGTACAACATGGAAAAACATCTCTGGACAAATAACTGCGAAAATTCACATTATAGAAGTGAGAAAATTTCAAAGTTCATATTATAGAGATTGTAATGTATAGATTTAAGAGTTCACATTATCGAGGTAGTATTGTTTGTCCTAGGTTTGAAATCTTCGACCATAAATCTTAAAAGCAATGGAAGCCCAGTGGAATGAGGTGTAGTGAAAAGAAATAGTATAGCGCAGAAATAAAGATTGGAAGGCAAGGAAAAGAGAGTAGGGTGACAAAGTTAGTTTTTAACTTTTGCAGGTTGTATGATTCCGAAAATACTAAGGAAAGCAAGCTATTTCACATTTGCGTTACGCAACTAAAAAATGATTTTCTGAACTTAAGTGTGCGACCGAAACTAATTTATAAAGTGAAGTCATGTGCAAATGGTGCTGCACGTGTACTGCGATTGAGAAGATGGACCCTGACCGCCCTGATCACCTGCATCTGAAGCCAAAGTTCATCCGGTGTATGTGTCGCAGAATGTGCCATAGCGTGAAATCATTTTACCCGCGAAGCGAGCCACCCAAGCACTGTTAAGGTGTAGGCGCCACACAACAAGCAATTACCATTAGCGAAGCAACTAAGTTACATGAACGGTTAAAACCTTCGGAGGATAGGGTAAAATACTTTAATTCCACATTCTGTGGGAAATAAGTTCACATCATAAAAGTGCTTTTATTTCCCACTTAATGTAAAATAAATAATATAAAGTATATTGCTTTCAGTTGACCGTCAAATCTGAACTGATTTGTTGAGGGAAATAAAGCTAAATGCCAAATTTTGTTCGATTTGCCATTGTTTCCACTCAAGAATGGAAATAATACCAAATACGCGCTAAGACAAAAAAGATTAAAAATTTGTCAGTTAATTCTTACTTACAAAACCTTAGCAACAGTAGAAATGCGGAGTACTCACTCTGGAAAGCTATAAAAATATTAAAATAAAATCCAATCAGAAACCAGGCTGAAAAAGTGGGCTAGGGGCAATAAGGAAAAAGCTGCGAGATTTGCAGAACATCTTGAAAGTATTTTCCAACCAAATTCAGGGGAGTCTGGTAAATTGCCTAGCGAGGGACTGGAAGAAGAAGAAATATATCCCACATTATCATCTGAAATGACATGAAGACATTTTCAAATTGTTTTGAATGAAGGAAAGTACCAGGATTCGAGCTGATAACTGGCCAGATTCTCAAACAGCTTCCAAAAAAGCTACTTTAAAGCTAACTCATATCATAAATGTAGCATTTAAATTAAAATACGTTCCACAATTATGGAAAGTAACTCAGGTGATCATGATAGCCAAACCGCGAAAACCACCTCATGAAGCATAATCCTACAGGCCGATATCTTTTCTGCCTATAATGCCAAAACTTTTTAAAAGACTGCTACTAAAAAGACTTTCACCTACTATAAAGAGAAAACACCCCATCCGGGACCACCAAATTGGATTTCGCGCAAAACATTCAACCATTGATGGATGAAGTATGTACTTAATATCAATAACGTGGTCGAAAAGGAAGGCGAACCCCACAGGCGGATCAGTAGAAATGCGGTGAAGTGGGAGGGTTGTGATCCATTATTTTCGGATCACAACCTCGCTGAAAAAGGAAGAAGAAGAACGTGGTCGAAAAGGAACTTGAAGAAAAAAAGTTTTTTCTACCGTTTTCCTTGACTTCGATAAAGTTTGGCATGACGGATAAGTCTACAAACTAAAAAAGATACTACCCAAACAACGCGCAGAAATTCTAAAGTCATACCTTTTAGACAGATATTTCCACATCAATGAGAATGACGCATATATTTGGAACTTATGGAAACCAACGCAGACGTACCCCAAGAAAGTGGGGTACTGGGCCCCATACCAGAGTTGTAAAAGAATTAAATCTTTTGGGAGGATAATTCAATTGAATTCATCTAGAATGATTTGAAGTCTTTTTGCTAAAAAAGACTGTGATTTAAAAAAATCGAAATCAAAATTCATTTGAAGTCAGTGATTGTATGTATATATATTTGGCGCAACAGCTCTTTTAACTGCCAGGGCCTAGCTTCTCGCAACCACTCATGTTGTGTGCGTTATATTTTTCACACGAATAGAAGGGACCTACAGTTTAGTGCCATATCCGAACGGCGATTTGAGAAGCTTTTTCGTGACAACAATACTCTCGGATGTTTGTCAGACGTTCGCGAGAGGTGGGACCGTGATTAGTGCATTCAATTTTTAGCAGTCATTGAATTAAGTGAAATGATTGCATTTTTTTGAATTACATTACTGAATTCACTTGATGTTTGCTGAAGTCCGCAGTGAATTCACATAGATATAGAAATAATTTGACTTCAATGGTTGGCTATTTCTTAATTTTTGAATGATTCACGAGTAATCTCGTTTACGATCTTTATTTTTTTCTAGTCTTACAATTGTAGGAGCAAATAATTTTGAAGTGAATTCATGACTTCAAATGAATTCACATAATTTTAGTTGAATTCACTGACTTCAACTGATTTATAATGAATTCACTACTGACTTCAACGAAATATATGAATTCACTGCTGACTTCAACTTACATTAAGTGAATTCAATTGACTTCCAAAAATTATTTCAGTTCTATAATTGCTAAAAATTGAATGCACTAATCATTGACTTCAAAAGAATGGTGATTTAAGTTTTTTTCAAATCGCAGTCTTTCTTGAAATCGATTGCAACAATCAAAAATTTGAATTCTTATTTTCAAATTCAGTGAATGCATTCTTTTACAACTCTGCCCCATACTCTATCTTCTGATATTCCAACGCCAGAATACAACACGACTGCAACATTTGCCGACGACACGCTTTCTCGTTGATTACCAATTGGGCAAATAAACGGCGAATATGATTAAATGAATCGAAATCTATTCATGTAGATTTCACAAACAAAAAAATAGAGTACATACCAGTATACATCAACAACCAAATATATAATACCACACGCTAGTTATGCAAAATATATGAAATATATAAATATTGACACTAGCTGCGAAGCTTCGCTGGAAAGCTCACGTAAAGAAAAAAAGGGACGAGATTGATCATTACAAAAAAATGTACTGGATGATAGAAAGACAATCTTGCAAGTCATAAAACCCATCTGAACTTATGGTATTCAACTTTGGGGTTGTATGCAACGTTCAAATCAATCAACATTTCAAAATAAGGTACTGAGAAACATCGTAAATGTACCTTTCTATATTAGAAACGAAGACATTCACAAGGACTTGGGCATGGAGTCCATACAAGGTGAGATCCATAGATTCGCGAAAAAGCTCGAAGGGCGGCTTCATCACCACGAACCCTGAGACCACCCCACTCTTGGACCACACGAATCTACTGAGACGACTTAAAAGTACTAAGCCTTTTGAATAAAATCCAAATCTAAAAAAACGTAACAACAATTGCAATTTATAATTTATAAACTATTAATCAAATTTAGCGTCATTGCCTTAACTGTAAACTTTGAACCTTTTATTATTTTAAGTCAAACCAAAATTGCTCATTAGTTCTAAAACTGGATTGTAATATTTCACTTTTATAGTGCTTTTAATAAAAAAAAAAATGAACTTTTTTTTTATGAGGTTATTTCACGTCACCCTTTTGAAATATCACATTACTTGCTTAACAATTTTTCGAACGATTTTGCTAGAAATTCAAATCTGAATCCATTGCAAAGGAACGCACAGCTGCAAGTACATTTGACACTTCATTTTCCCTTAGACACTTGTTTGTATGATGTACTAAAATTGCTATGAATCGGGTTTACCAAATTTTCAAATATAAAATTAAGAAATTTTCCCAACCTTGCACAAACAGTATGTATGGATGTATTCTAATATCAACAATTTTAGACGTTACAGAGCTGAATTGATTATATATGGTATGTAGGTAGAATTGTTATTGCACTCATACAGACATATGTATATTCTTCCAGTTTTCTCACACTTTTTATGTGGATACGTGTGTATAGGTATGTACAGCACACAGTCAGGAAATTTTTAATCACTTCAATATAGAAAAACTGCCAATTTGTAATTTAGTTTATAAAACTCTATAGCACTCAAACCAATCAAGGAAATAAAACTTTTCACGTTAATTATTCGACCCAAATCACCACTTTCGTATAGTGTGTACCCTAAATTCGTGCAAAATGTATCGCACAATGGAAACTTATAGTCTTCATAAAATGTATCGAAAAACAGCAAAAAGAAAAAAACATTACAAAAGAATTTTTGTAGCAAATTTCAACAATCTACAAAAAGAAATCTGAATCTTCAAATTTGCAACTAATTGAACACATAGTATTTGAATCACTTGAAAACAAAATAGACACATTCACACTTTGGCCTTGAACATTTCCCTGAACTTCTGTTAGACCGAGTACTTCCGACAACATGACATTAGATACGAAAAAGTAAAAAAAAAAAAAAAAACATGCACAGCTGTTGCAAATCGTATGTACCTGTTGCAAGTTTAATGATGTACATACGCTCCCATGTACTTTATATTTATAGGAGATATTTGCTGACTTTCCCACTTGAACTAGATTGTGTGCACATAGGTTACCAGCTTTGGAATTAGTATCAATTAATTTTTACTCGATTTTGGAGATATCAACAGCGAAAATACCCCCCTACAGAATCGCGTGCAACCGACTTCTATACCACAAGTCATCAACTAAATGCATGCAGCAGCCATGCAGCTGAAATTGACATGCGAAACTAGTACAGATAGTCAAATAATTAATTGTACAAATCACTAACTTCTGAGGTAAAACATTAACTGAATTGAATAGTCTTACAAGAGTCTCAATGAAACTGGAATTGAGTTTTACTATGTGCAACCTTATTTTAAGCTAATCATCGTATTTCGAAATAGAAATAAATTTTCTAACCATACATTTTCATTCGCGTGGAGCTGGCCAGGCGAAATGCATTACTTGTGTCTGTTTTAACCTGTGAAATCGATATTAACCTTAAAAAATATATATAATTTGATCATGATTTTCGTAAAGCCAGCTACATAAATATATGTATTTAGTTTGTTGAATTTTTCATGGGAAATTTGAGATATCTAATATAAGCAATGCACAGGTCTTAAAGGAATTATACCACCTCGGCGCTCGGGAAAACTAGCATACACATTTTTTTTTTCCACGCAACTTTGAAGTATAATTTTTATGTTTTATCATCACTAAATAGGATACATTTATGAATATAGTTACATGAAAAATTATAAGAAAATATATTAAAATGGCGGGGATATAAGCTGTTCTGTGGAACGCCTTTGCCGGGATTGTGACCACTATCTCGAGAGCAACTAAAACGGCTTTAATAAAATTGACACCATATATTTTTTATACTATTATCTGTGATGTAGCTAAAGTTAGGTAAGGTTGAATTGGTTGCCAGCTTACGCCAACACACATAGACCAAGGAAGGTCCGGTGTGGTACCACGAAGGTTCATGTAACCCCAGTCTACTCGCTAGAACCAATTTGAGCTTCTAATGAAGTGAAGGAGGCTCCTGATGTCTAAATCTGTCAGATCGCCTAAATCGTTAAAATAGAAAGGTCATAGGGGAAACTTTCTTCTATGGGAGAGAGCTGGGCATGCACAAAGAAGGTGAGGAATGGTTTTTTTCTCTTCTTCGTCCATGCAGCGTCTGCAAAAATCATTCGAATATACGCAAAGCCTTGTTGCATGCCTGCCTATTAGACACCTCGTGGTCCTGTAATTACACCTATAATAGAGCCAATATGGAATCGCTTAAGAGAGAGCAATTTCTTAGAGCGTTTCAGATCCAACTTGGGCCAAATCTGCTTAGTCGCTAGACATGTTGTACCACTTGTCGATCTAAGATTTGTTCTTTCGATTGCAGGCAGTTTGAATTTGCAAGTAGCGGTTAGTATACCTAGATTATCCTTGTATGGAAGGATGGGTACAATCGTTCCTATTCTGGCGAGTTCATCAGCCTTTCAATTCACCGGAATATCGCTATGCCCCGGCACCCAATAGAGGTGAATATTAAACTGCTTCGCAATCTCCTTAAGAGACGAACGGCAGTCTAGGGCTACTACCGAATTTATAGAGATCGATTCCAAGAATTTGATTGCAGCTTGGCCATCTGAAAGGACACGGATATATTGTACTTGGCGGATATCACATTTTTCTTCAGCCAAGACTAAACCTCCTTGATAGACTAATGATGAAGCTTAGTTCTTTTTGGATTGTATGCCCTGGTTCGGTTTCTTTTTTATTTTTAAAATTAAAAAACAAATTTGAAGTTAAAAATTAAAAAAAAAGAATTGAGACATCTAATCGAAAAAAGCCTGCGCCACATCAGATAAAGTATGAAAAAGATATAGTGTATAGTATTTTATTAAATCGGTTAAGCAGTTCCCCAGATATAGTATCCACCAGTTCGAAAAAAATGGTTTCGAGAAAAATGAAAAAGAAAATAACGAGCTTCAACTACCTGATACGAGTCAATTCTCTGCACGCATAGTTCAATTTGCTCAAGCTCATGCAATATTCGGCATATTAGCAAGGTTAAACTTTTAAAATATTCCTAAAGGTATAATTTATAAATTTAAACAAAGTAAAATAAAAAATAAGATTTTTAAAAAATCTCAGGGCCTTAAGAAATAAATATGTACTGGAGCTCGACGCTTTCCCATAAGTCCATTGCTTGTTTGAAATTACTTTTTAACATCAAGAAACCATAAGCCGGATAGAACCTTGAATGACTAGACAAAGCTAGACAGCAGCAATAGAACAAGTGTGCTGATGAGAATAGAATACTCGTACTTTTCCCGCTGTCTTTGCATTTCTTAAAATCTTGCGTATTTAATCATTTAAAATTTACTATTGTGCACAATCTTAGATAAAAGTGTAATTTTCTTTGCGAAGTACAAGTCATCATGTCTACTGTATTGGAAAGAAATTTAGAAAGAATATATATATATGTATCGACATACCAACAAATATTAACAATATATCTATAGACACATAACTTGTTTATCTGTTATAAGGCTTAAGGGAAGGATTATACGCATCAACATGTGCAGTCAGTTGTTCAAAAAAAATTAATAGGTTACTTGATTTATGTAAACATAGTTATTAAAATAGTTTTTAATAAAAATATTGACCTTTTTGCATTAAGATATACAGCTTGTTGTTTGAAAAGTGAAAAACAAAGACATTCCCATTTTTTTGGAAAACAAAAATATTATTTGTTTACAGGACCTGGTAAACAAAATTCTAACACACTTATTTAAACGGAAAAATATCACCATCCAACCCCATGGGATATGGAAAATAGCGTGGCACCTTACAATGCCATGCTTGTTTCTCAAACGTAATATGCTAACTAGGGCCAATTAATTAAGCAAACAGAGAGGTAAATAAAGTCAGCCAGCCACCAATGTCAATAAAAAAATATTGTAATTTGATATATGTAAAAGCGTGCTGTTGCTAACGTAGGTTACACAATTACTGTGTTAAGCTAAATTGCTACAATTTTTTTCTAAATTTTTCGGTTGAAGTTGGTGCAGATGTTTTTACTGGAAACTGACATATGAGTACTTAAAGAGAAAAGTTCTTAAAAAGAAGAACGACGTAAAACGTATGAGAAAATGTAAACACCATTCGGAAGTATTCGAATAAATATTTAGTATCTGAAAAACTTGAAACTTTTTTCTTGAAGGAACAGTTAAATCAAGTCAGGGCTTAGTTCACTATCTACCTTATAATGATGTCAGTCTTCACAAATATGTTAAGCCGCACCCATGCTGTGATCATCAGATTATGGAAGCTTCAAATGCTAATGCTTAATGTGTAAGATTCTTTAAAAGATTTGGTTAAGTTTAGCAATGTGGAGCTGAGCAGATTGCAATTGCCTCTATTGTCTTCGACTTAATAAATAGCTAAGTAAGTAGGGCTAAAGAAAAATATAAACAAAAAATCCTACATGAATTTTTATAAATTTCACTTAGCATTTATTTGAAGCAAAAAAAAACTTTTTCCTTCGACATGCCACTAAGCATTCTTTGAACCACAGTACATGACAAATTTCCCCGTGACGTAGGCAGATCGATACAGAAAAACAAAAAAATAAAAAAAAAAATAGTGCAACTACTTGCCAATGAGAAATGATTGTTTCATGCCGTGTGTATGTATATGTAGGTTTTGTAGTGAAGTATCTATACGAAATGAAATATTTCCCTATTGATTGGTAAACGTGGGCATAAATAATTAAAATTCATAGGACGTTGCATCGCTTAAAAACGAATTCATTTGGACTGAGGCTATTGTGATAGATATTATTGTGCTTCTCATTTTAAGAAAATTGGAATAAAGTCCGAAGTAAGTAACAAAGCGAAACGCATTATCCTTTTAAGAATGCAAAGCTTTAATTCGATATACTAAATGCTGGACCATTATTCTCAGTTTCTTGAGTGTATACGGACTATTTCAGTCATTTTAAAAAGGAGAAAGCAACGCTCTACTTTTCAAATAAGCCCATTAAATATTACAGGCGGATTCCTTTATCAACTTCAGCAAAGTGAGATCACGAACTTAAATATTATATTACTAACGAAAGATTAGGACGTCATATTAGATAGGACGTAGGTTCAGCGATAAGAAAGAAATTATGTCTGCGCGTTATCTGAAAACCCCGCTCTAGTTAACAGAAAACTGTGGATAGAACCGAAACAATGTCGTGTCAGTCTATTTTCTGGATCAGCAACCAGGAAATTAAAGGCAACGATGACACTACAAAGAGACTCAAATTACAGGGAGTACTGCCGATCTTCAAAAAAAAAAAAAAAAACACGCATGCACTGATCGAAGACAACAGAGAAGAATCCGGACTGATTTAAACAGAAAGCGCGATCAGCAAAATTAAAAAGAAGAAAAACTGATCGTCCTTATCAATGATCACGAGCTCAAAGGCCTAAGCATGACACTTAAGACGTCAGATTCAGACTCAGATTCAGACTTAAGATTCAGTTCTTGAATAGCAGATGATCTTGTCTCGTATGCAAAGTACGAGGGTTGGGCGGTTATCCGAATACTCAACAAACCTGTCCGTTGAAATAAGTAAAACTGCGATTTGAACTGTCTTTCCGAAAAATATCTATCTGTTCGAATTAAGGTTTTATCAGCTGCTACGCTCTACAAGACCGTGCGATTCCTCAACCAAAACTCGAAACTTTCCTAGATAGGCTAAACGTGGATGCTAAAAGTTAAGGACCAGTTCTCATAGATTTTTCTCAATGTATAGCCCTTAGAATACGAATATCCAGAACAATCGGGAGGTGCCTTAACAGCAGTAAAAGTATTGCTTCAGTGGATGCTAGTGCATCACAATAAAAAAATGGACTCAATGAAATGAAAATAAAAAATGTACGTACATATACATATCAATCGACTCCTAACTCGAAGGACTAAATTAATGCTCTATAGAACACTCATCTTACCAGTCTTGCTTTATGGTCGCCGAATGCTGGACGATAAGTAAGAAAGCTGAGTAAATATTGGGTACCTTTGAACGAACAATACTTCGTCGGATATAAGTTGCCATATGCGATGAGAGCGAATGGAGGAGAAGATACAACTGCGAACTCTATGAGTTGTACCAGGATATGGATGTAGTCCAAAAAGCCAAGACATGTCGATTACATTGGCTCGGCCACATCGAACAAATGGACCCTGATTGTCGTTGGCGTTTGTCGCTTTTCGACGATTGTCATTTTATTCATAGCTACGACCTGCTGATCGTTAAAGATTACTGAGCAATTTGTTTGTCGTGTAGAATACTATTACAAGTTTTTCACAGTGAAAAAGTTATCAAAATGGATTCATGCTACATCTGAAGAATAAAACGACAATCGTCAAAAAACTACAAGCACCAACGATAATCAGGGTGAAACTTTGAATCACGAGACGGCGAAAAGGACCGAACCTCGGGTATAAAGACTAAGCTGTCGCGGATGCCAGAAATAACAAATGGATGCAGCGTGCCTGGAACCGCAGAGATTGGAAGGCAACCGTGTCTGGCAGAGACTATAGAAAAAAACCTAAAGGAAACCACGGCAGAAGTTTTAGAAGAAAGACCGAAACATATAAGAGATATAAACTTGATTTGCGAACCGAATGGTACTACTACTACTGAAGTACAAAGGTTTACTTCATTATATAGATTTTAGCTTAAAGGCAAATGAATTCATAAAATGCTTTTAGTCTCAAAGAAATGTAAATGTAAATGTACGAATTCAGTAAGTATTAGTAATGAACAAATGAATATTAAAATATAAATGACAATATAGAAAAAGAGTTGCCATTGCATAAATTTCAACATCCTGCGGCCGGGGAAGAAGAGGGTAGTTCCAGTGGATAAAGGAGCTGAACCGGTCTTCGGGTTCGCGTTCCGTCTGAGTAGCGAATCTCACACGCTCGTACATCTTCTATTACGGCCATCTTCCAATGAATTCGTGGTTTACTGGCGTTGAACACAAGGACGACATCATTTTTCTTACATTACAGGTTTTCCATGGTGAAAGGATCGAAGTAATTGCATGTATTCGACTCTCCAACGTTTCCACAGCATACCTACTTGAATATCGCAGCTCTTTTTCCAAAGACTTTGAATAGCAGCAGAATCAGATCCCAATTTTTTCATTTTAAAACATCCATGACTATTTACCAAAAAATGAGCTGAAGTCAGTGGTGTGATATCTGATGGGTGGCTGCTTATGCAGGTAAGCGGACGGACATTAACCATACTTTCAGCCTCAGTGATTATAGTCCTCAGTTACTCGAAGTACAGCTTTGCCTTACCAATAACCACTTTAGGTTTTTTTCGGGGTCCGGAGCCCTTTAACTTATTAACTGTATATTCTTCTACATACAATATATAGTTTTCACTTTTCTAAATACTGATCATCCTTGTAGAGGCTTTATAATGTCTACATAGTTAAGCTATAGAAAAATGTAAATCTAAACTAATTCAAATTATAGCTGACATTTATTTACATACATACATTATTCATTACCTCTGAATCCTCTTAACATTGCCCTTATTGATTAATTGCCTATCACCACTCTAAGAGTATACCGTATAAGTTGTTGAAACCTCACTTAAATCGGCTGAGTAATTTTCAAGTTTATTGCGTACATTCCCACAAACAGACACATGGAACACGACTTCAATTTATAATAACCCGTGAGAAAAAAAATTCTAGAAGCTATCTTTTGTTGAAATACCTCGTCTAGAGAAAGTAAACGTCACCGAACTCAAAAACGTGTTTACTAATCATGCAAATATATTTGTCATTTTAACTTAATTATTTTGAATCTAATCCTATAAAATAAACAAAAATTATTGACTGCTTACGTCAAGCAATCAAGCTTTTGAACTATGACAGCATCTAAAGATATTGTCCAACTGTCTGTGAGTAAAATGAAAATATGCTGAGAATTTCATCGAACGTTCGTACCGAAAAATTATTCGCCTATATCTATTATGACAAAATGAATTTCAATAATCTGCTCAGAGTTTGTTACTCAGCCAAAATATAATCAACAGCGTTAATTGCAAATCATGCCGTTTATTATAGGTACATACCAAGCTAACGCACATTCCAAAAAAATTATTCTATACCAACTTCCATTGGCGATTTAATTAAAAATTGACAGCTTTGTTTTGATTTACGTTTGGTCGCATCCAAGAGGCGCATTTCTTTAATTGTTTAAATTACACGAATTTTATTTGTGTCTGGTTTATTATTCATCGGCTTCGGTGTCACTGCTGCCGGTTTATCTTTAATGGGTACCTATTTGAATCCGTCTTCCCCGTAATTATGTGCGAACATTAATTGCCGGGTAAAGTAGATGGATAAAAACAAATAGAATATTCATCTAACATATACTTTAGAACTGGTTCTTTGAGTTATACGATGCGTTTCTATGATGAGATTAATTGCTGGGTGTCTTGACTTTTATTTGATTAGATGTGGTTATTTTACTTTTCTTTTTTTTTTTTTTAATTTTGCAATTGATTATGTTATGGAATTCCCCAGGGTTGGCACACGATACGTCATTTGGTTTTTCTTAATTCGACTTTCTTTGTTTCCGCTTAGATGAATATGAGATTCTGATTGAAATTGATTGAATTAACATTTCAAATTCTTTTGTTTCGCTAAACAATGAGTCAGCAAAAACTTGTTTAAATAAGCAGAGGGTAGCCATAAATTTGGTGTCTTGATTAGTAAACTAATCAATTTTTCAAAACTAATTTGCAAAATGTTGTTATCAATATGGTTAATACCAAAGATAACAGATGTTAGGCAGACAAATTAAATTTTTAATGATTTAGTATTGTTGTTGAAAGTTTGCTATGATTAGGAATGTATTGGTTGTTTATACGATTGCATAATATTATTACCATATCCAGCAGATATTTTTCTGCTGCCAACAATATGATCAAACAGAAGCATTCACGGTGAGTATTATGGAGTTGTTCTAGAAGGTGCGTTCCAAAGTAAACAGGACTTTTTAAAAATAAGAACAACAAAAGATTTTTTTTTTTTTTACAATAACTTTATGTGAGGCGATTAAAGTTAGTGGTGTAAGTCATATTTAAGTTAAGAACTTAAGATTTACACCGCTGTAACTTTCAACAATACATATCAGCTTTTCTCGTATCTATCAAGTTTGTGCTACCAACTGTTGTTATGAATTTACTTCACATTTTCAAGTGACAGTTTGGCATGTGTAGTATTTATTTCTGGACTTACACCAATATTTTTGAGAAATGAGTTACACCATCATGACTTTTACCGCCGCATATGTATGTTCAATATTTAGCTAACAGGAGGGCTGCATCAAAATGCACATATGCATACCATAGCTATAAATTTGCGCCTATAGGAAATAAACCACTTACTTACTTAGAAGGCGCTACAGTTTGGGGTTATTCTGGGCCTCAACCAATAGGAAATTAATGTGTTTATTTTTTTTATATGCACCCAAAAGTTTGCAAAAAAAATTAATAGTTCTCAAACTTTCCGAATGTATAGTTTTGTAATGACTGGTTTAGTCTGCTTTTTTTTGTTTTTTGTTTTTGAATCTCTGTGTTTATTTCTTTTAATATCTTAATCCCCTTAAGCAGTATCGTGATAGTTCTTATTGGAGATAAGAACCAAAATCATAAGGTATAAGACGTCAAAGTTTTGTTAATATCTGTGATGTAGTTTCTGTGTGATACCTGCCCATTCCCAACCCTAGTTATCATTTTATTACGTGTATATAGATATAGATACAGATACAGATATAGATATAGATATAGATATAGATATAGATATAGATATAGATATAGATATAGATATAGATAAAGATATAGATATAGATATAGATATAGATACAGATGTAGATATAGATATAGATGTAGATATAGATATAGATAGTCCCCTTCCGACTCAATACAGCGATTTACACGGTGTAAAAGCATGTCGGGTGTGCGTTTTAGATCGTCGGCCGTGATAATCTTCAGGATGTCGGTACTGGCCATTTGGATGGCTTCTACGTCCACAAAAAGCATTCCTTTCATCAGCAAATGCATTTTTCCGAAAAGGTAAAAGTCGCACTGTACCAAATCAGGGGAATACGGGGAGTGATTGACAGTTAAAATTTTTAGTCAAAAACTTGGTCACAGGTGTCGGAAATCTGAGCAATTTTTGTTAGTCAGTCAACTTGTGCGGAACAAACCGTGTGCACACTTTTCGCTAGCCCAAATGTTCCGTCCAGATATGGCAAATTCATGTTTTTGAGATGCTCCAGGAATTTCATTGATGATTTTGGCTAATCTTTGATGAATTCACACACAGTTTCAATGGAATCTGCGATGATTACGGATTTTCGTTGGCCAACATATTGCTCATCATTTCTGTCCTCACAACCGTTTTTAAACAGCGTATACCACTCATAAACTCTGTCACGGGATAAACAATCATCTCCATAAGCTTGGTTTATCAATTGAAGCGTTTCGGAAAAAGTTCAAGCATACTGTCACTTCATATGCAATAACTCCGCTTCCAGATGTCATAAAATTTTGACGGTACATCAAAGAAGGATTTACCTTTCCAACGCATGTAATAACGAATAGATGGCCTCACTAAAAATACCTATTTTTAAAAAATCCTCTTTAATTTGGAACGTACCTTGTACATATGTACATATAAACGTACTACATACTGACTAGAAAAGTTAACGAGCCAGCTCTACCCGGGCTCTGCTAGTACGAATAGGATAAATCTTTGAAGTTTGGTCAAAATGACATAAATCCATTTTTGACGAAATTGAATCGAGTAGGTATGCAGACCTGTTCAGAAAAACGTATATATTCGTTTAGTCTTAGGAGCATAAGTTTTGGTAGACAGAATTCTTATTATTATTGCATAACAACATTACTAAAAATTCCAAAACTGTACTTAGAACACATTAGTTAGCTTTTACTCGTAAAAGACTGGAACTCAAAACTATGATTTTGGACATACCATATGTTATTTTGCGAAAGCTTCAAGGTAGTGGAAAATCCTCTCTTAAAGGTGCAGAGATCCGCATAAATTTGCATCAGTGGTGCACTGAGAACGACTCTTTCTGCGGCAGAAGACATTTTCTTCCATCTGCTGATCTAAGAAATTTTTGACAAACAGATTGCTGCCAGTGCGGCCATCCATCTAAAATCCTTCTCGCAGTGGTTCACTTATCATATTGGCTATACCTCAATTTTTGATCTTCTCAACTTCACCCATGAAAATACGGACTACACCTCACCGAAACTGGGATTTGACCGAAACTTCCATACGAGTATTCCTAAACGGGATGAATGGGACAACCCTCCCCATGTTGATGGTAGCTCGGTTCACTTCTTTACAGATGGCTCTTGGACCGAAGATGGGGTGGGTTATGGTGTTTTCTCCGAAAAGTTCATCTCTTTCCGCCTCCCTGATCATTATAGCGTTTTTCAGGCGGAAGTCATGACGATTAAGGAAGCCCTGTCCTGGTTAAAATGTAATGTACTATCTGCCAGGGATATTAGCATTTTCACTGGTAGTCAAGCGGCAATCTAGTCCCTGGAATCGTGCTCCTTCACTTCAAAGGACGCCTTAAATTGCCGTTTGTCTCTTAGGGAGATGACAGAGTAGTTCAACATTCCCCTATGCTGGATGCCAGGCCACAGGGACATTCCAGGAAACTGCAGGGCGGATGAGCTCACTAGACAGGGTACAACTCTAAGGATTCTGCCTGATAGGAAAGCCCTGGGTATGTCCCTCGCTACATGTAAGGATCTACTTAAGCTGGACGCTATTAGCAAGACTAACCACAGATGGGAGAATGCTGAACGTGTCACATTTCGGGACAAATCTGACCTAAGCTGGACCAGGAACGTAGTGCCGAGTTGGTTAAGCTAAAGCGATCACAGATCAACTGCGTTATCGGTGTCCTCAATGGACACTGTCTTATAGGCCAACATGCCAAAAGACTTGGTTCCTTTTCCAACGACTTCTGCAGGAGCTATGGGGGGAAGGAGAAGAAGGAAACCATCATATCGCATAAATAAATGCTCCACCTAGAGGCCCCCTTTCATGATGAACTCGGCGATTTGGCGTCCTTAGGCGTCATGAGAATCCATCGCTTTATGAAAAACTTCGGTTGGTTTTATTAGTCCTAAGTGGTCTAATGGAAGATGCATGGCAACACGATGGACCTTTACTGGTCTAAGTGTGTCTGCACTCTCGTGCGGGCAGCCAACCTAACCTCGAAATCAAAAACAAAATGTATAATGTGCTTCCAGTGTACAGGAGATCATCTCTAAACGCTGATTTAATAATTGTGCACTGTACTGGTAAGCATGCTGAAAGGAGTGACTTCTGCAGAAGCTGCAGATATAAGAAAGAGTGTAACGCACTTCCTATGCACTTGCTCAGTACTAGTAAATATTCGAAAGGTCACACTAGGTGAATATCTTTTCAAAGATCTAAGCAACATTTGGTCATCTTTAATCAAAAATGAAAACTTACAGTTGAATAGACAAGGATACCCTGCTGGTAAATGTGCTGTCAAATGCAGAAAACCACTTTTACAAGTTAATATTTGTAAGATTGACAATCCCGAGAGTATGTCAGTATTGTTAAGTTGTTATTATAAAGAAAAAGTTTATTATACATTTAAGATGTTTAGTAATTCGTTAAAAAAACTGTTGTGCCTGTTTTTGTGAGAAGGGAAATAAAAATACCAAACCCCACTTAAACATCAATCATCTGAAAATAATGGCTTCCACTTAAAAATTATATTTCCTACATGTGTCAGTGTTGAGCCTTTCCGCCACATTGTCTGGTTATTATTACTGCGACCATAAAAGCCGTAATTAGTTTTTTTCTTAAATTGATTTCCCCATAATATATCCATCAGATACTTCCTCTAAAGATAATAAGATGTTCTTTTCTAACCTGTGCTGTGTTAAACATGCATATTTAATTACAACAAATATCGGCAAACAAACAATCACATTGCATTTAACATGAATTATTTTTCATGTAGTCTAATTTTGTATTATTACTTTTTCGCGGAAACTATATGACATTTGTGGTGAAATGCACGAAAGAAATAATTATTTGAACGATAAAGTGCAATGTTTTTATTTCTTGTTAGTCACACGGTGTTAATTTTAGTTACATAAGAAAACTCTTTCGCGACATTTAAAGCGTTTCGTATTGACGCAAAGTATCGACTGACATAAATCATTTTAACAATTTTATTTTTCTACATGTTACGCATACGTCGCATTAACAACCGCCACGGAAATGATCGCGAACCTAATATGCAGACGTTCATGTTGACAGAATACAAAAACAAACCGAACTATCACATACAGATGCATTTAGTATTATTAAATGTTAGAATTATACACTTATACATATATGTACGTATGTATCAAACTATATAATAATTGTCAGTTATTGTCCGATGTCCGATGTTAGATCTCCATTCAAAAATATCTGAAGAACTACACGCCCTAAAGACCTGAAATTTTACAAAAAAGTATATCTCTCCGAAAATAAGGGCATGAATACTTTAAAAATGTGTTTCCCCCTCTGATTTGGCTTTCACACCCTCGAAATTACTGCGCAATCCGTATCCATTTTCTTGAAAACCATAACGCTTAGAATGCTAGAACTTTGTCAAGTCAACATGTTGTCCTTAACACGCTCAAATACACGGATGTCTTTGGTTCATTTGATTTTTTTAAAGTATTACCAAAGAACCAACTTTTAGGTGAAAAGTGTGGGGCGAATATCCGAAGATTTCTGCGCATTACTTGGTAAGTATTGAAGTTTTGCCGTTTCCTGTTTTTAAAGCATTGTTGTATTGTTGGACATGAAACATGAAGTGAAAGTTATTATATATGTTAGATATATTGTAACGGGCTATTAGCTACGTAGCTACATTACAAAGAGTAAAAGTGTGTCCGTTTGTTTGTTTGTTTTTAACTCCTTCACTCAAAAGCTACTTATCTGATCGGAATTAAACGTTTACTTACATGTTAAACGTTCTTCTTCTTCTTCTTCTTCCTATTTCGGCGAGGTTATGATCCGAAAACAAGGGATGATAACTCTCCCACTTCACCACATTTCTACTGATACGCATGTGGGATATTTGACCTCAGAAAATATCGACAGGCCTCCCGATTTTAGATCATTCGGTTACTGAGGCCAACGAAATGCTGATGTCGTCGCATTTGTATGATCCAGGCGTTTATAGGCCTGCCTCTCCTGCCTCGCGATGTCTTTGGAACGTTCACTAATATTTCCTTTTTAACAGGGTTCAAATGATCTCTTCTTTGAACGTGGCAATACCAGCTGAACCGGTCGTTGAGACGTTGTATGACAAATAACATAGAATAAGTATCAAAAGCGTGTTAAACAATGACGATACAAGTAAGTTATTTCAGAGAAAAAAGGCTGCTTAGTATAGCTAAACCGTTAAAAATAATATATCAAAACTAGCTGACTTCGCTCGTGGTCATAAACTATTTTAATTGCAAAGTCTTAGATATGTATTGTACATTTAATTCTTTTAAGTACTTTAATCGTACGTACCATTCATTTATTTTATTGAATCTCTACAATACGTTTTCGGAAAAATCCAATTAAGAGAATAAAAATTGGAAAAAACAATTTATTTAAAGAAACAGTTTTTGTATACTCCTGAAACTGTAACAAATGAAGACTTCTACAATAATTTTCCAGAAAACTTGTCAGTTCCTTGTTAATTAATAAAAACAATCAGTCGATATCTCATTCGTAGATCCTTTAACGTTTTATCTGCTGGTTAAATCTATTGCCTCGTTTGTCCTTGTGTGATATAGCGAAGTATAAGTTTTCCAAAATACCATAGATCGCCGATTTTTAGTTGTAGTTGACAGGTGTTTCAGCTGATACTAAGAGCTCAACTGGTTTCTTTTCTTTTTTTTTTTTGTGTATATTCGGCCAAACTATCATTTTTATAAACTGTGTATTTATTTAGTTCGAAGACGTACTAATGAAGCAGATAATTTAAGTGTTAACCAGAATACACCACGAGGAGGCAAAGTCTGCGTAGCATTCCGCACCTTTGGCAGATACTTTTCTAAGCCCCGGTATTTATATGAATACTAATGGAGCTGTCGAATTACTTCAAGGAGTTTTATAAATCTTAGAACTGCCGTTGGGTTACCTTATTTCTTCAACACATCTCTGTAAACTATGTTTCTCGTTTTTCTCTCAGGCTGTAGATTGGACAGACAGCGAGGTGAGCAAACTCTCGAAAATGCCACATATAGTTGGCCATGAGAGAAGCAGTCTGCCCTCAAAGCAACCCCAGCCTTCTTTAAGGACTGACCCTGAGCCTTATTTATCATCATGGCAAAATAGACCTTCACTGGGAATTGCAGTCGTTTGAAACAAATCGGATAATCAGATGGAATAAGCGGGATGCGAGGAATGAACAGAGTTTCTCCTTGGCCTCATCCAGTAAGAATTATCGCTTCTATCAAATTCTTTTGGAGAACTTCTATCTGCAATCAAGTACCGTTGCACATTTTGGGAGGGTTTAAATTCCTTAAGAGCATAACAGGTGCGCCGACTTTTAATGTTAGCTTATGTGAAGGAATGCCTGGGGGATTGAGAGTGTGTAGGAATTCCAGTGGGTCATGCACTACTTCTTCAAGAAGTACTACTGAATCTATAGGTTTGTATTCCATGTCAAGAGCATTAAACTTAAGTAAAAGGCAAGCATTGATTTCATTAGCTGCATCATTTTTTGGTGTTAATATAGCTCGCTCCCTTAGCCATGTAATTGGTTTGCTACTGATGTTTTTCAAATCGAGATAAACATTTTCACTATATGCCTTTATGTCGCTTACGGTGCAGCACAAACTTTTGGAGATTTCCATTCTTCCATCCTTCTCTTCTATACTTCCCTTTCCTATCTTTAGAAGTAGTTGCGCAAACTCTTCTCCACACAAGTCTTGTCCCAAATGCACTCTCATATTTTTTTGGAGGTGTCTCTGCTTCGTTTTTGGCCACAAGAAGGATGATTTTATGCAGGCCCTTATCTCGTCAGCACGAGTTCCCCTTGGAACAACCGGCAGCGTTTGCCTAAAGTCACCGGCAAGAAGTACAGTGACTCCACCCATCAGCATAGCATTACTTCGCAAATCCTTTAGCGTTCTATCCAATGCTTCGATGGCGCCGTTGTGTGACATAGTGCACTCATCCCAAACTATGAGCTTACATTCTCGAAGCATCTGGGCCATATTACTTTGCTTAGATATATTACAAAAAGGAGTTTCGAAAGTGTTAAAATTAAGAGGTAACTTGAACGCTGAATGCGCAGTCCTGCCTCCCTCCAACAATGTCCCAGCTATTCCAGAAGAAGCGACAGCAATGGCCATTTTTCGATTCTCTCTAACCTAAGCAAGTAACAGGTTAATGAGAAACGTTTTTCCCGTCCCACCTTCTTCTTCCTTTCCTTTTATCAGCGAGGCTATGATCCGAAAACAAGGGATCACAACCCTCCCACTTCACCGCATTTCTACTGATCCGCCTGTGGGGCTCGCCTGGGCGTCTAAAAAGAAAATGTTACCATCTGCTGTTTTAAAGCTTTTAATGATTTCATAATAAGTTTTCTTCTGATCGCAATTGAGTAGTGACTGGTTTTCCAAAATCCTCTTGGATAGGTCGTCGATATCATATGACATTTCTCTTAAGTAATCACGCTTGTCAAAAGTTTCAGCTGATAAAAAGGGCTGTGGTAAACCATAGTGCTTAAGATGATGTGTGGAGAAATTGATAGAAATAGACAGGTAGTCAGCATCAACTGCCACGTGTACGGACTCAGAATCAGATATTCAGAATCTATGGAAACGTTCCCTCTTTCAAACAGAGGTTGACTCAATAGAAATATGCTCCCAATTCACCCTCGACAGGAAATATCTGTAACATAGCGAGGTCGCAATTAAGGCCCTATACTCAGTTTCCTAAGTCTCAGTTGAGGAATATCATCCCAAACCTTCACCCTCTTCTTCTCTATTCCCGTATTTTGTGCGGTCCTAACCTTTAGTTCTGGTCCAAGCAATAAAGTTCCCAAGCCGTTTCTTGCTAATGTAGCGGGTGCTTCATTTCTACTCCTACATGCACTGGTACCCAGTAGAGGGTTAATTTATTGACCTGGTCCAATCTATTGGTTTTAGTAAAGCACTCCCATACAAGTTCGGGTTTGATCTCAAGTGAACTTAGCAATAGGTAGCAATAGATAGTACGTATTTATAAATATAATTTTAATTTATTCTAAAACAAAGCAATTAAATTGAGATTTCAACAACAATTTTCTATTCCAATAATTACCGGTCTGATTAGATTATAAGATTTAATTGTATTACCTTAATTGTAGGTAACTAGTGATATTAATCTTTATCAATAAGCCCTTTTTAGATTAAGATTATAGATTTTAGTATTTGTACTAACATCATTCGAGAGTTTTAGCTAAGGAAATCTTGAAAAGTTCTTCGTTGGTGCTTAAATCTTGTCCGGGGCATACACCATTACGTATATCTTACGTATATCGTACTATATTCGAACCCGCAGGGCCGCAGCCAATTGAGAAATGATGTTGCTCTCTAATCTCATTTCATGAATATGGTAGCTTTGCCCCTATTTCAGTAGAAATTAGATTCGTGTTTCCAACACTAAACAAGTAAAAGGTCACTGAGTCTGCGATGTACTGGATTTCTCTCGGCCTCCACAAGGAAACCCTTGGTTTGATAGAGAATACGTATACGGCAAGCAAAGGCAACAAAAAAAAGAGACGTACAAAGCAGCGATGCATAGAAGGACGAAAGCTGCTTCCGAGGTCTACGAGCGGAGGAGAAAAGAGAAGCATCGGGTCCTCAGAAAGAAGAAAAAGCAGCATGAGAAGCGCTCGATCGAGGAGATTGAAAGAATTTGTTGCAGGAATGATGTTCGAAAATTTTACCAAAAAGTAAAAGCAATATGCGATGGTTTCAAAGCCAGAACTGAAGCCTGTAGGGACGAAGGTGGTAATATAGTAGTCTGGAATCGCAGTCGGTGCTGAGAATATGGAACAACAGCTATGCAGACTGTTTAACGGCGACGATAACCAATGTTCCCCTATCAGGCAGAATGGGCCATTCAGTGACGATGACAGTTAAGATTCCCATCAACCCGATCAGAATGAAGTGAAGATAGGGATATTTAAACTTAAATCCAACAAAGCTACTGGAGCCGACGGCTTTGCCACTGAAACGTTCACAACCGGATGAGATGATTTGGTAAGGAGCATCCACCAGCTCATTTGTAAAATCTGTTCGGACGAAAGTATACCCGATGAATGAAACCTCAGCATTGTTTGCCCGATCCTGATGAAATGAGACCCTCTGAACTGCGCCAACTACAGAGGTACGAGTATAAGTTTTCTCAACATTGCATATAAAACCAGAAGAATTAAGCGGGGAATCACTTGGGCGTTTGTGATTATCAAGACCGAAGCAACAAAGATTGGTTTAACGGTCAACAAAACGAAATAACATATATGTTGTCTACAAAAAAGGACACTCAGAATCGCTGTTTTTATGAGCTAAGAAGGCAATTGATTAACAAACATCTCGAACTACGAGTACTAAAGAAACTCCGTATAAGACAAAAATCCTCTCAATCCTGCTGTATGACATAGAAGCATGGACTTTGTCAAAATCGGATAAGGATGCCCTTGGTTATTTTGAGAGAAAAGTTCTTCAACGATCTTTGGTTCCGTCTGCATAGACGACGAGTGGAGGGGAAGGTACATCGATATAGCCAGAAGAGTTTACATACAGCGACTGTGTCACGTAGAGCAGATGTAGTGCAACGTTCCAGCCCGGAAAATCTTCGAATTCACTCCCGATGAATGGCGCAGTAGAGAACAACCTCGCGGCAGATGATGCAAACAAGTAGAGGGGAATCTCAACCAACTTGGAGTGCTCAACTGGAGGCAGTTGACTCAGCTGGAGAGATTTGCTGGTTGAAGCCCAGGTCCATCTCGGACTCTAGCGCCAACTTAGTAAGTTAATATGTAGATGATAACCATAAACGTCATATTTTATTTTAACAGCTCCTCCTTTCTTACCCAAGGAAAACTTGGGTTGACTTCAAAGTGATTTCAGAAAATTTGTTTCAGAGCGACACGAGCTGTCGAAAAAAGAAATCGTTTACTGTCATTGTTCTGTTTGAGATCTACTCGTATACATCATAAACTTTGATGAATATTAAATATTAGTTATTAGATGAAAGCCAAAAGAGGAATTTATTACACACATTTATACATAAATTAACACGCGGTCAAACAAAATTCCTCCGGTTGCACTTAATATTTACAAATACAAATACTAAAATGGACTGAGTAGCTACTCAGAGACATTGGATAGGGGAACATCAAACAAGCTTCTTGTAATTCCTATGTTCTGGCGTAGTATATAAATTTGGTCTTAGTATGGTACAATAATTTAGAATTGAAAAGTGAAATATTATTCAATTTATGAATGCCAAATGATGAAAAAAAAAGTCTAAGAAAAATCAGGACGTTAGCACTATTAGTTGCCTTGCAACTGATGAAAGAGAGGAGAGATGTGTAAGAAGTCAAGAGAATCAAACACATCGAGGTTCTTTGTCGGCTACATTACATAAATCTTAATCCGAGTAGATTTTCTTATTAGCCAATTTCATCAGTCTTCTGGAATACCACCAAGAAGAAGGATACCTGGATGATTGATTGAGCCATTACTAAATATAACTTGAGAAATACAACAAGAGAAATTTTGCAATATTTTATTTCATTCTTTATTCTTCGTTTTGTAATAAAACCCCAATGCGAAAACGCGGACATGAAATGAAGTAAAGAACTTGTAAACATTAACACCGGTCCGAAGTAAATCCTCTTTTGGTTGTCTTACAATTAAAGTCAAGTTTAAGTCATACACAAAAATAACAACATTTGATTTAAAGTAGGTCATAATTCACATTAACGACCACTATTGCTATAAACTGAATACTTAAATATATTTTGAAATTTAATTTTAATTTTAACAGCTCTTATCAGTGCCTCTTCACAAAAGTGTCTTCATACAATATTTTAATGCATCTTTCATAATTTCTTTCATAAACAACATTTATTCATTCTATAATTTCTTTATTAGGCCGTCTTAACTATTACTTTAATGTGGGTTATGACCCGGGCGGCGTCTGCTAGAAGAAATATGGACCAACATCTCGTTTTGACTTTAATTTAAAACAATAAACTTTTTATTTTTGAGGACAGATCACTTTCGCATGTGTCCGAAATATTAGTCTCATGAACGTCGAATTAAAGTAAAAGAATCTTCAACATGTTATGTTCTTTTGTGTGAAGATATGTTATAATTGCATGAAGTAGAACAGCAGTTTTTTTTTTTTTTGTGAAAAATCAAACAATACTCAACCGGTTCCTTTTATGATCACTTATTGGATGAATTGTTATGAAAAATTAATTAATTATAACTACCCATTGTAGTTTCTCAGAGTTAACGTGTTCCGAATATACTTGTTTATAACGTGTTAAAAGTAATTAAGTAAACGTTTTATTGACTAATTGGCCATCATAGTCATAATATCATTAAAATGAGACGAATTAATCATTTTTTATAAAGTGTAAGCATAATTAAACAAACTATAGAGTTAAAGTTGTGGGAGCATGCAAATAATTCTGTAATTCCTGTAACCTTAGGCAATTCCATCATTAAGGCGCTTGAAAAATATTAGCTTATGTCATTAAATTTGTGAAACTGAATATGCCCCCAGTGTCGGTTAAGTTTTCTTCTCCTCACTTTTATAGTCTGCGAATAACTCTAACCCACAATTTAGTTGGCCTCACCTTTTAACCTGTCAACATACTCGTATATTTGAATTTTAATATTTTATAGATTGAGACATTTTTGCGTAAAGTAAAAATAAGAACAACACGAAAATGTGGTGGTACATTTTTAATGCCTTGCCATATATTTGATCGTGACTTTATAGCGATAACATTTTCACATCAAAATTTAAAGAGATACACTTTTCGAATATTTGTGAAAGGTATCATCATATGAACATAAAATGCATATTGACTGAATAAAAGTTGTTCAAAATTAAATTGTGCAATTTGGATTCGCAAGCTAGTTTGCAAGTTATGCAGTCAAATGTCTAGAAGAATTGTAGTCCTTGAAATCAGTTAGATATGTCTAACAGATAATGACTATACACAACATTAATTCTTTAAATATGGTCGTGATGATTACTGCATTCCACGTTCTGTGTATACATTCGTAACTGTGGTGTATCGTGTTTGTGCAATAAAAGACAAGTTTCATATTTTGGTTAAACATATTTATTGATCTTTAGTTGAGAAGCGAATTAGATGATAAGATGGCCCGTACAAGACTGATTTCTCGTTTACTTAGCATGATGTATGACAGTCGATCTTGTTCTTACTAAGTGCAAGTTTTTTTTTTTCGAGGGTAGGTGAAAATCTTCAACAAGAAACTATGAGGATCGACAGCGCGTGCTCATAGTAGTGTGGGATTCTTACCCACTAAAAAACCTCTCTCCAAAACAGACTTGTTTTTATTTTTATTTTTACTACAACTAAGTATTCGACTTATCAAGTAGTTTTCATTTCACGAAATAAGGACGTTTTGCAGGTACCTTCCCATTAGAAAATCCTGCTAGCCCCGTAGTTTAGACGCGGTTACTTAAAGCGCTAAGTCTAAAGGTTTGGTTCTTTGTAGACGGCGTAGTAAATTTCTTTCATCCAAAACTTGGAGGACTGTAATATTAACGTGTTTTTCTTGTCGACTTTTATGCTTTCTCGCGTAGTTTTTGATTTCGTTTTCGATTGTTTTAATGGCAAGATTTCTGTGGATATCGCTATTTCTGATATACCATGGCGCGTTTACCTATTAGCACATTGTTTTCAAAAGTTTGTAAAATTTTAATGTTACTTATTTTGGTACAACCCCAGAGTTGTATACCATATGTCCATACATGCTTTAGCAGTTGCTTATATAAAAGTAGTTTGTTCTCTATATTAAGCTTGGAATATTTTCCAAGTAGCCAATACATTTCTCTATATTTATTATCTAGTTCTTTGCGTTTTTTCTTTACGTGCGTTTTCCATTTCAGCTTTGCATCAAGTGTCACTCCAAGATACTTAGCCTCGTTTGCAAACGGAATTTGAACCGAGTTTGAAAAGATCGGCAAATTATTTATTTTCTTATAAGAAAAAATATAACCAGCCTAACATTCAATGTTTTGTTCAATTGAATGTAGTCTTTTGCGCCTGCCTGAAATGTACGGCTTGAATCACCGACTGTAAGTATTCGGCCAAAGTGAGCGACGTGAGGAGTAAACCTCTGGAAAATAATCTCTAATCCAAGGTGGAACAGCATACGCCGAGGGATGCATGGCTTAGAGAGTGCTTAGTCGCTAGTATGCGGACTCCGAATACCTTGGCGACCTTCGGTTTCAATTCAGCCTTCCCATGGTATATCGAGCTCTATCATGGGTGATATTCCTTTCTCGAGTACTCGTGGGTCCAAAAATTTCATATAAAAACAAAAACTATGAGACAGGTGCATCTCAAATCGCACCAGCTTCTGTTTCTGCTGACGAGCAAACAGCTGCACTTAGTCGTGATGCTACAGAGCTTCCAACGGCCACTACATCTTCGGCCTTAACTACTCGGCTTGCTGACGAGCAACCTAAATCTTCGGATGGTATGGATGACGGAGCCAAGTGGGCCCAATCCTTGCCCTCCAAGTGTGTCAATCCCGAAGAAGCGGATACCGCCGCCTCTGATTCTGACACATCCACTCTCGTGGATACGTGCAGCGTTGTCACAGAGGAATCTGGGTGCTCCTCCATTGGGAAGAGGTTAGACGAGCTGCGGATACAATCGGACGGTTTCGTTCGGTTCAACTCTGCTGAAAGAAGGCGGTTCAAGTTCGCAATTCGCAGAGGTGATACCAGGGAAAGTGCCCTAGCTTTTGCTAAAGCCCCTCCTGCTAAAGAAGTAAAACGGGTAAGAGCAGAGGATCGCACCCCACCAGCACCTGCTGCCAAGAAAGCCAAGGCAGGGCCTACACCTGATGTTCCCACTTTTAGTCAAGTGGCAAGTGTTGTCAGGTTAGGTGTTGTCCCGGCTGACTTGATGAACCAACCTCTATCAACAGAGCAGTTGACCAGCATTCAAGAGGCTGTCATCGACATCTCGATTGAGCTGAAAAACAAAGGCGTTTGGCCCCGTTTCTCAGGCTCACAACACAAGGCGGGATGGCTAATCTTCGTCTGCTCAGACAATGCCACCGCCAAGTGGATGCGCTCGAACTTCGAGGCTATAAGAGCCAAAAGTGGATTGGACGTGTCACTGGTGGAAGAGAAATCTTTCCCGAAGACACACATTGTCCGAGGATTCTTTCCACAGAGTCTCGAGCTTCCGTCATCAAAAATTCTGGCTTCCCTGGAAGCACAGAACGAAGGCCTACGGGCAACTGCATGGAAGGTCATGCAAAGGGTTAAGGAAGGTGCACTCCTCCACCGTGTGCGAGCCATGGACGACACCTCCATGAGGGTGCTTAGCACGCTTAAAAACATGGTGTTCTACCGTTTTGGCCAGGTCAAACTGATCCTGAAGACCACCGAAAAGGGTCAAGAGCCTGGTCAAGGTAGCCCGAAGAAGGTGGACGCAGTTGCCTCAACAACTGCTTCTGCGGCGGACACTTCACCACCCGCTACCAGCAGCAGTGCCTCTGGGCATACTGCTTGTACAAGCTCCGCCGCTAGAGTTACTGCTACACCCAATGCAGTTAGTCGTCCCACGACCGGCAATGTGGCCGGACTTTCTAAACCCACCAGCGGTGTCCGAGGGCACGTTTCTCGGACGAATGAGGAGTCGGTTAGGAACAGACCTCAGGGTCATCCTAATCTGACTGCTTGCCGTAGACGAAAGGGCCCTAAAAAGGCTCAACTACTCCGGCAAGCTCGATCTTCAAAGGAAGATCGATGAGCACGATCAAGGTGCTACAGGCGAACCTGCATCACGCTAAGGGCGCGTCCGCTACCCTCAGCAAGCGGTTCGCCGAAGAAAATATAACCCTTGGTCTCATCCAAGAACCCTGGGTTAGTTGGTCTCCGGAATAGGGCAAGTAAGTTGATTTCCAAGTGTGGAGAGCAAGCGCCTAGAGCGGCCTGCTTAATTAGCAGTAATATAAACTTTCTTCCCATTCCAGAATTTATAACTAGAGACCTGGTGGCCCTACTACTGGAAGTCCCAACCGGAAAGGGAACACAGAATATCGTGTGCGCCTCAGCGTACTTCCCTGACGATAATGGTGATATCCCGCCTAAAGACGTCCAGAGCCTCATTAACTACTGCCAAAACAGCAACCTCCACTACATCATCGGTTGCGACGCCAATGCACATCACGAGGTCTGGGGTAGTAGTGACATCAACAGAAGGGGTGAGTGTCTTTTAGAATACCTTGTCAGTAGTCAAGTAGATATTTTGAATAAAGTCTCTAAACCCACCTTCATAAATGCGATTCGCGAAGAGGTACTTGACCTCACTCTCGCTAGCCCATTTATCTCTAATTTTATTGAAAATTGGCACGTATCAGACGAGGCCTCACTGTCAGACCATCAACATATTAGGTTTGACATACCCGGTCAACTCTCATATGTCCCTAGCAGATACGATCCCAAATCTACGGTTGGCATCGCTATCGTGAACTAGTGTTCTCAAGAAAAGATATGCTCCTCACATCTATTGAGTCCATAGAGGACCTGGATGAAGCTGCTTACCAGCTTAACAATATACTGATTAATTCCTACCACGACAGTTGCGTCCCCAAAACCAATGTTAGCAAACGTAAAGTGCCCTGGTGGGACGAATACAGGTTTGCTCTCACAGAATACAATCTAGAATTGAGACGATCTAAACGAGCTGCTTGGAGGAAATGCTGCGAAACCATTGCCGCTATGCCAACAGCGGCGCGAATCCATAAAGCGCTTGTTAAAGATCAAGTCAACTGTGTAGGGTTATTGAAGAAGAATGACGGAACCTACACGACGGACCGTACGGATACACTTAGAACCCTGCTCCATGTACATTTCCCAGGTTCGTCTCTTAACACATCTCATGTGTACTCGAACACATTTGACCACAGGGTTTTTGTGGAAAGTAGAGTTAACAGTTTATCAGGTAAAATATTTAGTCCAGATAAAGTTGAATGGGCAGTGGGCACCTTCAAACCTTTTAAAGCTCCCGGCGGCTTTATTTAGAGCTAGCTACAATTGGGGATACATACCACCCACCTGGAGACAGGTTAATGTGGTATTCATTCCCAAACCAGGCAATAGGCCTAGTGAGCTGCCTAAATCCTATAGACCTATAAGTCTAACTTCATTTGTCCTCAAGACAATGGAGAGACTAATTGATATTCACATCAGAGACAGGTTAGATGTGTCTAACCCTCTGCACTCGAATCAGTACGCATACAGAAAAGGCAAATCCACAGTAGGTGCCCTTCATTATCTCGTCAAAAAGATAGAGGGTACACTCAGTTCTAAGGATATAGCCTTGTGTGCATTTCTTGATATCGAGGGCACATTCGATAACACTGGTTACGACTCGATCACAAGGGCGATTAGTAGCAGAGGTATCGAAGAATCTACCAACCAATGGATTAGGGCCATGCTGGTAAGCCGATTCATTACCTCCTCCTCCGGGGGAGTGCCGGTGTCTGTAACGGTTGTCCTCAAGGAGGAGTTCTCTCCCCTCTGTTATGGTCAATAGTCATCGACAACCTGTTAGTAGATCTTCACAGATCAGGCTACACCACCGTCGGTTATGCTGATGACTTGGCGGTTTGTATTAGTGGCAAACAAGGCACGACAATCTCTAACGTCATGCAAAGTGCACTCTTACAAGTTGTAGAATGGTGTAACAAAGAAGGACTATCCATCAATTCTAGTAAAACCGTTCTGGTGCCGTTTACAAGGAAGACACAGGTCAACCTTGAACCCATCACAATCAAAGGCACCACAATAGTTTATTCTAGCGAGGTCAAATACCTTGGTGTAATTCTTGACAAACGACTTAACTGGAATTCACATATCAAGTCCGCCACAGAACGTGCTACGAGAGCGCTTTGGGCTAGTAAACGCCTATACGGCAGAACTTGGGGTCTCTCTCCTAAAATGATACATTGGTTGTACATAATGATGGTAAGACCCATTATCACATATGCGGCTATCGTCTGGTGGCCAAAAGCCCTCCAGCAGACAACGGCAAACAAGTTGCAGAAGTTGCAAAGAACTGCCTGTCTCGGCATTACAGATGCGATGCGCACCTGCCCCACGACAGCTCTTGAAGCTATTGTCGGGCTAACACGCTTACCAATCTTCATTTGGAAGATGGCTGCTAGATATGCCATCAAGCTGCAGCTAGATTATGAGTATAAACCAGGTGACCTAGTGGGGCATCTAAAGATACTCAACTCGATCCCTAAATGAGACATGTTTTGTACTACACCGGATATTATGGTCAGGCAACATTGCTTCGGAAGGTTATTCGAGGTAGAAATATTGGACCGCGGAAATTGGTCCAATGGTGTTCCAACACTGGACCCCAAAAGTCTCGTCTGGTTCACCGACGGATCGAAAATGGATTCTGGAGTTGGAGCCGGGGTCTTTGTACCCAACACAAAAATTTCGGTACCTATGGGTACGACTCCCACTGTGTTTCAGACTGAAATCCATGCCATTGAGATTTGCGCCAGGCACAATCTCCGTAAGGGAATCAAGGGCGCTAGGATTCACATATTTTCATATAGCCAGGCAGCACTTAGGGCATTATCGTCCAACCAAATGGACTCCGTAAGTGTAAAATGTTGCTACGATGCTTTACAAGATCTTGCCAAACACAACAGAGTAATGCTCGGTTGGGTCCCTGGACACCAGGGAATTGTGGGCAACGAATCTGCAGATGAGCTTGCTAGGGCCGGCTCAGAATCTGCGTTTATAGGTCCCGAACCTTATTGTAGCGTCAATTGGACAACAGCTACAGCGTTGATTAACGAATGGGAGAACAAACTTCGTCTAGATCACTGGACTAATGGGCCCGGTTTAAGACAATCCAAACGTTTAATCAAGCCTTATTCCTATAAGGAAATCCTTAACTTAGATAGGGAAAGCATTAGGATGCTAGTGAGCTTTCTAACTGGCCATTGCGACCTAAGATACCACCTTAACAAGTTGAACCTATGCCAAGAGAAGGACTGACTGTCGGCTATGCCTAGAGGAGGATGAAACATCTGAACACATTCTTTGTGAATGCCCGGCACTACACTGGTTAAGGAAACGTATTTTCCACAAGGAGTTACTCACTTCAGTGGAACTGAAATGCTCCACTACTAGAGACATACTCACTTTCATAAGGGAGGTAGTACGTCTGTTAGGTTAACTCCAACCCTCCGATACAATAGATCTTTCAGGTCGCAGTGTCGTTACCACGAGGGCATGGGTTGTACAAGAGGAAAAAAAAAAAATTAAATGAACAGATTTGGTCTCGTTGAGTGCGATTCGCCAAATCGTTGCCCAAAGCTTCTTGTAGTTTTTCTGTAGTATCTTCGACCGTTTTACCTACTGCCAAGATAGCAGCGTCGTCGGCAAATGTAGCTAGCTCAGTGCCTTCTACTTGCGGTATATCACGGTTGTATAATAGATACAAGACTGGACCAAGAACGCTTCCTTCCGGCACCCCAGTCATTATTTCCTTAAAATCTGAATATTCGTTTCCACATTTGACGCGGAATAGTCTATTCGTAAGGTAGTTCTTCAAAATATTATATAGGTGCTCTGGCAGAACTTGTCGTAATTTAAACTTTAAGTCTTCGGGCCAGACCTTGTCAAAGGCTTGAGAGACGTCCGTCAGTGCAGGCTGACGATGGAGAACGCTCGCTGCTCCATCAAGATCGGTAATGACCTCATCGAGACCTTTGATGACAAAAAAGGCTTTAGACAAGGTGACGCGCTGTCATGTGACTTCTTTAATATTGGACTTGAGCGGATTGTGCGGAACTCACAAGCCAATACCGCAGGCACAATCTATTACAAGTCTGTACAACTGTTTGCATACGCCGACGATACTGATATTATTGGAAGAACTCAGCGGGCTGTCACCGGTGCGTTTGCAATCATTGAAGCAGAAGCGGCCAAAATGGTTTTAGCTATAAGCGAGGGCAAAACTAAGTATATGCTGTCAACAAGAAGGGATAATCAATACCGATGAATTAGACAGAACACCACAGTGAGCAGCTACAACTTCAAGGTAGTAAGGGACATTGTCTACCTTGGCTCTGCTATAAATTTTGAAAATGACACCAACGCAGAAATCAAGCGAAGAATAACGACTGCCAATCACAGTTTTTTTTTTTTTGCTAATAAGACAATTCAACAGCAAGGCCCTATCTAGAAGAACTAAGGAGACTCTATATAAGACCCTGATCAACATTGGATGTTTGAGATGGCAAGGACATGTAGAGCGAATGGACACCTACGCTCCGGCCCGCAGAGTCTTCAAATCTATCCTGAGGGGAGGACGCAGTAGAGGGCCTCTTCGCCGTAGGTGGCGCGCACAAGTTCAAAGAGACCTCGACCAACTTGGAGTGCGCAATTGAAGGCAATTAGCTAAAGACCGAGCTAAATGGAGGGGGTGACTGGTTGAGGCTCAAGTTCATCCCGAACTGTAGCGCCACCTAAGTAATTAAGTAATGTTCATTACAATTTGAACTTGTCGTAAAAGTACTGACCTTTTATAAGCATTACTTTCAGTTTCAAAGATATTAAACATCAATCCGCGTTTGTCTTTAATGAATGGAAAGAGCAAGTTGCCAAGTCGACACTCTTAAAGTGCTGAACGAATCGTTTGTCTAAGCTGTTGTGTGTGATTGTAATGATGAGGAAGAATTAGCCCTCTTAGCCTCTTAAAGAGAAGTTAGACCTTAGGCCCTTTATGGGCTGCTTGTGCGAAGTATCTTATCGTATCTAAGTGAAGAATGTCTATTAAAGTGCATCTACATACGTATGTATGTATTTCCCTCAAACGATAGACCAAGTTTTTAAGAATAAATCGTTAAGATCATTGACATTACTTAGTATTGAAACGACTTATGTAAATAATCGTGTCATACACAACACAAGCCATAAATACAAAAAAAAAATGTAACTATAGATAGATACCATTTTTCAAACCCAAAAAAAAATGCTTATACAGATATCGAATTTTATTCAGTAAAAATCAAACGCAAAGCATAGCAAATATCATCACTCATTTTCTGCTTCATTTGTATTTCACAAGAAATGGAATTGGATACTGCGCACATGCCTCAAAGTTAGCGATACAAACAATGCACTGACTTCATTTTTACTATCGACAAATAATAAATGCGCTACGCAATTTCGAAATCACGAAGAACACACTTGTAGTGAGAAAGCGCTATCAGCAAAATATAAAAAGAATTTTATTAAATGGGTGAAAACAAATTTTATTTTTTATATAGTTTTAAATAGGTTTCGTAAAATCGCCACTTTGTCATATTGCTTAGTTGAAGAAATATATCTTTTCTTTAATTTTACTGTTTCCCTCATCCTTATTTTTGTTTTATTTTTCGTTTTTAAATGCAAAATCTCACACTAAGCAGTTTTCTCATTTTATAAGTGTAACATGACCGCCAATACTGCTGAATCGAAAATCGTTAAAGTCTAAAATTTTGAAGTCTAGGTATTGTCAAGTTCTTGCATCATATACGTATGTACATTTGCCATAAATACATACATACGTATATAAACTACTTTCAATATTGATTTGGTTCAGCTCAAGCCGGTTGTCAATTACTGGGTTCAGATTTAATGCGCTGACTGAATTTTGAATTTTGTCTGTATTTTGAATATATAAACATATACATATATACGTACGGATATGTAGGTATAAATAAATTAATCTTCAGAGATACAAATTTGTTTACATTTTTTAATTAAGTACTCCCTTAAATGCAGAAGATCCGAATAACTATAAACTTTTATAAACTCGGTTATGAAAATTTTCTCAGCAATTCTGCTAAACGAAGTGGGTAATGGAAAATAATTTACTATGCGAATTTCAAGAAGGTTTCCGTAAAAACTATTCAGCGGTTGATAGCATCTTCACACTTCACTTAGTGGTGGTAAGAAATTATACGCATTCTTTGTCGATTTTAAGCCTGCTTTCGACTCGATCGACGGGAATGCCCTTTTTATTAAATTAAGCAATTTAGAGGTATTAGCGAAATTCCTGAAGATAATATCCAGCTTGTACAAGAAAAATCAAGCAGCAAAGTGGGATGGCTACCAATTATCTAATCGGTTCGATACGAAAATGGGAGTCAAGCAAGGATACTTACTGAGCCCCCTACTTTTTCAATTTTTTGGGATGACATTACTTGCTATATCCCGGGTGGAATTATTTTCAATGGGCTAAACATTAAATGCCTTATGTATGCTGACGACATTGTTTTGCTGGCGGAAACACCGAACATGATGCAAGTCATGATTAACAAACTTTAGCAATACTGCAGCAAGTGGAATTTAAACGTTAACACTAGCAAATCGAAAATGATGGTCTTTCGAAAACATACGGGACGGTACGCCAGGAAAAAAAATGGGCGTGGGAAAGCGAGGAATTGGAAATTTCAAAGGTGTATCATCATCGCACCCAATCTTTCATTAAAAAAAACACTTTCAATGCAAGCTCCAGGAAGATTAAGCCGCTATAAACTGCAACTGGAAAGGAGTCCTGGGTAAGAGCGACATAAAAGCAACAAGCGTGAAGTATAATCTATTTGAAATGGTTGTTAAGGTTGTAATGTGCTATGCAGCCTAGGTCTGGGAAGTCGCCCAGCACGATGACGTGGATAAACTGCTGAGATACTTTTAAAGAACATTTTCCGACTGCCAGAAAATACACCAACCTACATGCTTCACCTGGAAACTGAGCTACATCCTCTCTATCTGTACACACTAAAATTACACTTTGACTACATTAGAAAAATCATGGAGTACCAGCCACATAGACTACCTTAAGTTGTAGCTACCCACATCGTAGAGCGCAAAACACAATTCTTTGGCGAGTGGTCAAGATTGTTCCTGGAAAACAACATCGAACTAGACAATGATAGCCCCACATCGTGGAAAAATTCATTGTATAAGGATCATGGATCATGTACCGGACTTTGGAGCACAATTTAAGAAACAATTATTTTCACAATAGTCACTGCATACCTAGATACAATATCTTACACTAATATTTAAAACAAGAGAAGAACTTCTATACCTCAATTATATGCACCATCGGAGTGCTCGCTGTGCAACATGCATGCAAAGGAAGAAGTTATACATTTCATTGGAATCTGTCCCATCCTTAATTCCATTAGACGCTCGTATTGAGGAAACATTTGTTTAACGGCTAACTATTTTACAAACATATTAAATGTTCATAGTAAGTCTACTCTGGTTAGCTACGTAAAATCGGCTTTGAAGTATCGTACGCAAATTATAAACGAACATTTTTAAATCAACTTTTATTTATTTATTTTTTTTTTTTTTATATTTCACGACACACAATTATTTAATTGAATTATATAAAATCTATCTTACTTTTCAGTTGACGGCTAATGCCACGAATTTATTGTGAATTTTTGTATTTAATAATTACTGGTTAAATAAAATCACATATCTATCTATTTATCTATTCCCTTAACTGTCGAACAAAGGCAAATGTCAGATTTTAACTACATACATACATACAGTTTCAATGGCCGGCTAATATTTCATGAGGGCCGCGGGGGTAGGATGCTCAGGTGGGCTATCCATCCTTCTCGATCCTCCGCCATTGACTCCAACTCATCAGGAGGAATCCCTAAACGGCTCCCGGAGAGATATCGGACTTGATCCAATCATCTATTTCTGGACCTACCGGGGAGTCACCTACCTGATGACACAGTAATCATGGCACGTCTTTAAAGCCGGTCTGGGGGCATACGTACTACGTGACCAAACCATCGAAGCATAGATCGTTCCGTTCGGAGAGGTAACTGCTCAATATTGACCGCCTCGCGTACTCTGGAGTTGCGCACTCGATCACTACGATTCAGCAACACCACGAAGGAACCTCATTTCGGCAGCTTATATCCGCGATCTTAACTAATTGATTAAAATGTACGAATACAGAGCAAAATTGCGTACTATGGTATACTTCATCATGAGTGATAATTCGCAACGCGACGCGACGTACAAATATCACATGATAAAAATCTTTTGATATTAATTGCACACAAGATTCATGCTAACTTTAGATTGAAATGTAGTAAAAGCAAACTCACTATACTGGCCAGATACCTAAACAAACAAATGTACTGCTCTGCCTGGCATATGCGTCTTTAGATAGACCTATTAAATTCCAAAATATATGCACAAACAAAATAACAGTGATCACTTTGTCTTATTGTAGTACTGGAATTTCACGTTTCTCCATTATCCACTTCGAGTTCCACTTAGAGTGATTAAAATCTCATGTTCAAATTCATTTAGTTAGTGTTCTTGTTTATGACAAGAATTACGACAAAGAGGATGAATCAGAACTTATAAAATTTGACTTGCGACTTTCAAGGGCATTTATTTAGAACAAAAGTTGTCTAACATGAAGCAAATGTTAAGTAAGTTCTAAATATTAAGAGGTACTCGGTAATTACAATTATAATATTTTATTTTATACATACGAGTACACATGGGTACTTGTTTTAGAATGTTGGTATCATACAATGTAATCTGTTAACTTTTTGTTGAATAAAATAAAAAATAGTATAAAGTAGTGCAGGCTTATAAAACTCCTTAAGATAATATTGCTTATCTGGTACTATTTGATTATTCTTCGACTTCTCTGCAAATGGTATCTACTTCCTAGAGATATGGTTATGCTATGTACGTAAAGCACTTGACGGTTTATTGAACTTAACACATCAGCGTTTGTAAATTTAATTTAGAGGTTAAGCGACAGCCTCGATTGAGGGTCAACAAATTATGTTCAATATCGGTTATATAAAATAGCTGAGGCTTGAGCAATATCTAAAGCCTTTTCATTACTGGACATCCATTTTTGAATAGTGGATGGCAGCAAAGCTAACGTGTGATTCCTTCCCTTATGCTTTCTGACTCATATTGATGTGTAGATTTAGAAAAATGTAATTATGGGCAAAAAAACTTTTACACTGTCTAGACTATGTAATTTTTATTAATAAATTTCTGTAGTCTAAGATAGCTCGTAGTACATTTCATAAAATTAAGAGACAAGAGTTGTAGGCGACCCCCACAGGCGGATCAGTAGAAATGCAGTGAAGTGGGAGGGTTATGATCGGTCGTTTTCAGATCATAACCTCGCCGAAATAGGAAGAAGATGAAGAAGAAACAAGAGTTGTGACAGTGCATTTATAAAGTGATAGCAAATTTATACGCATCTTGCTCGAAGACTATCTTTTCTATCTGAGGCACCCGATCTGGTCCATTGATTGTATGCGCCTTTTCGACAAACTGTACACCAAATCAAATCTCAAAATGTCTACTTTCGAGAAACGGCGGAACAGATCGTATCCGTTCTTTTCTGCCCTCAAATGCAAATAATAGCACTGGGCAAAAACAAAAAAAAAATCCTTTTTAACAGCTGTAAAGGGTTAAAGTATTTCTAAAGTGAAATTCTGCGTCGTTAAATATTGATTAAAACTCAAAAATGTTATCTGTATTCCTCATAAATACGCCTTGAAACATGTGAATTTAATCTATTTATTGGAATGACCTATATAAATTAAACTGAACCAAAGCGCAAAGTACTGTGATAAAATTTCTTTTATCGTTGCATAAATATATAAAAGTATATACATAGATAAAAAAAATAATAATCAATATTACGATATCGGTTGACCGACCTCAAATGATAGCACTGAGCCTTGATATGATATATTGTTAACGTGTGTTAATAAACATAACACTCCATTGCATTTGAGATGCCTTAATTACTTCCCGATTTAAAAAAATAAAAAATAGGTGCCTACAAGTACACATTGCATTAAGTATTCATTATCATTCGATTAGTTTAATAGAGTTCATATTCAAATTAAGTTACATGACCGCATTAATCCCGCCAAGTATGTACACACATATTTCCTTCAAACGGTCATTTGAAAAGTATACATGTTATCTATTGCCTGAGAGACACATTAATCACAATCTACAATTAGAAAATGATTAAAATAATTACATAATATTATTTAAAAGCGAAAAACTAAACGCCCTTTGGATTTTTAGCGATAACACTATTTTAAATATTATTAAATAATTAACTGAATAAACACATATCCGTATACGATGTAATACCAATACTAAAGTATGACGAGCAATTTAGTATCAGGAGATCATGCTTCTTTGTTGTCTCTTCTCGAGCACAGTTTTCGTTTCTAATTCGGTTTAGAATAGAAATAGTTGTGTTATTTAGCAACCAAGTTATAAAAATAAAAATAATAAACTTACATCATGACCTAATCAAAAGCAATTTTCCGGAATCGATAACTTTTATTAGCAATGCCGTTTACGCATCTTTAACCTTTTTCAAGAACGAACATATTATTTTAACCTTGCTTTGATTCCTATGTGGTGACCGCTAAATAGTTTTAAGATATTGTTAAACAAGGTCTCACAATTTAGTACATTTTTGGTATATTGAAAACAATTTGTTTCAAAGAAGTATTATAACGGGTACAGTGAGCGTCTATTTTTTTTTATATACGAGTATATATTTCATTAATAATATACTATTGCTGCAACGAGCGCTTGATGATGGTGTGTGGACGTTTTAGAGCGAAATGGGTATCGCATTAGTTCAAAAAAGACAGAGTACTTGTGCTGCCCGTTCTCGGATCCACTCAGGCCTATTCCAGACATTTATTTGAATGGAACAGTGCTTCCCAAGTGCGAAAAGTTTAAATATTTGGAATCTATGATCAGTAGCAAAGCAACTTGTGATGACGACATCAATCATCGCGTAAGCGTGGCGTGGATGAAGTGGCGAGGAAATTCCGCTATCTTCTGTGACCAAAAAATGCCCCCTAATTTGAAAGGAAGGCTCTGCACCGCAGTTGTGCGTCCAGCGCTCACATAGTTCACACTGTTGGACGATGTATAAAAAGTATGAGAGTAAATTACCGGCAGCTGAGATGAAAATGCTTTGCAAGACAGCAGAAGTGAGAAAGCTTGAACGAATAAGAAGTTCGAAGATCCGTTGAAGCCTTTACGTCAAGAAAATTATCTTACGAAAAATAGAGCCCGACCGGTTCACCTGGTATTACCACGTTCAAAGAAGAGATCATTTGAACCCTGTTAAAAAGGCAGTATCAATGATCGTTCCAAAGACATCGCGAGGCAGGCCTATAAATGCCTGGATCACACAAATGCGACGGTTATGATCCCTTGTTTTCGGATCATAAACTCGCCGAAATGGGAAGAAGAATAGACTATTCTATGACTATACTCGTATATCTTCTATAGACTATATAATTATTTTTTCTTAATTTTTCATTTATCTGCTGCGAAAATTGTTCCTCTTCTTTCCTTTTATCCCCTAAAAACGTACATAGCTCGAGGCCCAAGCTATCAGCATATAACAGGCTTGAGTAGTACTCAAAGCCTGTATGGGTGGCTCGCTTTGCTCACTTTCAAGGGTGCAAACTCCAGTATGACATTTTCGCGTCATCTTGTCACAAGTAAAAATGTAAAAAAATCGGCGACCTATTTTTGACAGAATGCATTAGTTTAGTCTTTTATTAATTAATAGTATAAAAAATAGTGAAAACTCATTGTACGGTTTTGGAAAACTGAGCTATTTGCGTATCTGATATGACGTAATAAGTCTTGTTTCAATTGTCAGTGTACAAATTTCTAATGTTTACCAATATCTGCTATATCAGGTAGAACGGGAGCTATCGGCCGTTTGTAAGAATTGTATAATAATTACAAAAAGAGGTTTTTGTAGTTTATTCACCGCATAGTTGTAATTCTGAAAATAAAATTCATGGTTGCTTTGGACGGAAATTGATGCACACTCGGTAAAATATAAATCAAGGATGCACTACAATGCTATTCTCTAAGTTCTTTTTTTGTTTTTGGTTGTGCACTCAAAAGTTAAAACTGGAATACTTATGGATTCAACACAATACCTGTCATTTCGTCAAATGGACGCAACTTTCAAGTTCTAGGATTGTTGTTTGGAGCCAAAAATAGTGATAAGAAAAAATGCATAGTTTTCGAATGGTACCCGAGTTCCTGACGCTAATAATTTGCATACGCCGCAAAAATGGGGCGGTGAGCAATACGACACCGTGGAAAGGCTGCTAAGATTCTATGTAAATAGAGTATCCTGTCTTCCATCTAATGTCACTAACTACATGCTAATAGTAGCAACAGGAATATCGCCTTTATTTATTAAGACGTTTAGGCTACCAAAAGCGTACGTTCTCAGAACAGTTTTTGAATACTGTACAAACAAGAACGGGTTAATATAGAGAATGATTGATAAACCGGATACCGGATTGAACTTAAAGAAGTTGACCCTGAGAACTGGAAGCATAAATACGACTTTATTGTGAAGCTGAATGAACATGCTAGAAGACGATATGCAGAGGAGGCAACTCACTCTCTACATTGGATAATATACAATTCGCTCAATCACATCCTGCAGCATAATAATTACTTTTGTGACAATTATAGGATGGAAGAAATAGCGATACTACATACCCCACGGAGAAGACTCACCCATCTTATGTAGCATGTGGCAGAGAGGGAAGATATAATCCATTTTATAGGGAGTTGTCCGATCCTGTGTGAAGTAAGGAGGCAGATGCTTGGTGTCAATGTCCTGACGGAGGATCAAGTGATAACTCTACTCAATGAGACTGACATGAATGCACTACACCAGGGTTACGAGATTGACCTGGCGTACCGATTACAATTTATGAGCGTAAACATTTAACAAATAAAAGTGAGTTATTATATTATAAGTATATTTAATATATAAAAAATGAAGAATTCCTTCTGATAAAGTGGTGAAAAAAAAAAACAACAAAGTTGACAAGCAATGCCGTGCAATAAAGAATTTCGAAAATTCTGTAGGTATAATTTTTTTATGCAAAAATAAATTTATCTATCATACCAAATAAAAGTTGAATACTTGGTGAGCTCGAATTAGTAAAACCCTTTTTAATATATAAATTGTTTTCAATGGAATTTCTTAATTAAATTATAAATGAATTTTCTTACAAATTCTGACATAAAAGATCAAAACCCACATACATTTTATTTTAAAACTAGCGAGCGGAAAAAAAAACAACTGTCAGGCAGGCGCCCGGGGCTAAGTCTACAGGTTTCTTTGAACAGGTTTGTACCGGCCAACAGTGGGTAAGTGGCCCAACCTTAACATTTGTTTAGTACTAAAGTACTATAATACTAAAGTAGTGGGCAAACTGCTGGACCGATAGTACCCGGCGAGCTTTCCCGTGACAAACAAAAGCGAACTTTTAATGTACTAAATTAGTGGTCCAATTTTCACCAAACTTCTCGGGCTAATACCGAAGATTACTTGAAAATTTAAGGTCAATCGGTTTCGTGGTTTCGGAGTCCATAGCATACAACCATAGATACACACATTTTCCCATGGAAAAAAGCGCTTTCAGTTTTTCCCGAATTTTCCAATTTTCCAATTGTTCTTTCCGTGAAAACCTTATTCTGACTACAACGAACATTTAAGAAAAAATGCGTCAAATCGGGACAGTCGTTCTCAAGTGATGCGGTTACCAACGAACAGCATTTGATTTTTATTTATATATGTAGATGAAACAACTTACACATTAAACTAAACTCTTAAACAAAATGTCAACATTTTAGTGGTTATTGAGTTAATAAGACTCTTGACCCAACTTTCAATTAATTTTTTTTTTTTTTATTTTGCCGAGAGCAGGTGAAAAATCTTCCAAACTTTCAATTAATGCGCTAGGCGGACAACTAGAATGAAAGTTAAAGATGAAATACAATAATTTTCTAGTAAAATAAAAAGTTCAGAATTTTTACAAAAATATTTCTTACCAAACTAGTTATGGTAGACTAGGAATCTCCTCCACCGAAATTTATTTAGCCTTGTATTCGAATTTTGATTTCATTTTCGCACTTGTCTTTATTATAATATAACTGCGAACATTGTGGTCAAAGCTAGTTCAAGCATATCATTTCAGATCTCTCGAAGTGTTGCTCAGAGTATAGTTTATTTTTTATCAGAAAACGAAATCTTCTCTAAGGAGAGTATGTGTTGTCATAAACAGGATTTGATTAAGGAAAAATACGAGAAGAACAATTAATGCCATACACCTATACCTATACATCAGTAGACGTTCCTATTGGTGTACTAAAAAGAAAATAAACAAGAGAGCTAATGAACTCCGCATGGATTACCAGAGGCGACTGTATCATATCTTGCAGCTTATGGCCGGTATTGAATGAAGGCAGAACAAAAAGCCTTCTGGGAATGAATAAAAAAGAATTCCGTATGTTGATAGGTGCACTTACAGGATACCGTGCGATAGGGGAAATGGCCGTAAGATTAGGCATCAACTCACCCGACCAATGCAGGAGCTGTCAAGGCGTAGAAGAGATAGAAACTATCACTCCCCAAATCTACAAAACCGCCGTCTACACCATATGGATAACAAGTTTTTGACGAACTAAGAGATCTTGTGCAAGTTCCACTAAGGAACATGATACATACATAAAAAGCTCAGGTTGGTTAGCTAGTGGAGCGATCGAAAGATAAAGATTTTATAGGTTCCACAAACATAAAGGAAAGCACAATGGACCGTTTGGCCCCCGTGAGAAGCATCTGGGTACACTTGCTCTAACCTAACCTAACCTAACCTATACCTATACCTCTACGAGAACTACATGCATATGTACTCATATATCAGCGTAAGAACATTCATTTTGAACGTACCTGATAATGCTTCATTGAGTCAACATGCAAGACAGCTCGTTCAAATTCCACTCGAACGGTGAGCACATATACATCTATATGTATTATACTTTAAAATCTCAACGAGCCTAAAAGTACTGGCACCACATATGTTTTCAGCACATAGTTTAAATTTTTAAAATTGTCAAAATTTGTATCAACCCAGAACGAACAGACTTAAAATTCTAAAAAACGTTACATTTAGCGAAAGTACGTTAATAATGCAAACGTCTAAAATTTTTGAAGCGGAAGATTAGCTCAAGTAGGTAATTAAATTTAATTTTCATCATCAAAAGATTTTAACGTGCACCAAAATTCATAAATATAACACGGTTAATTTACTTCCAAGCAGGTTAACGACTCGGAATTTTTTTTTTTTTTTTTTTTTTTCAAAACAAATTATAAACTAGGAATTTGGAAAACAAATGTCTCCAAACGAGCATGTGGTATTTAATTTATGCTGAACTTGAGGTCAACTGACGTTTATTTATCCAAAAACAAATACTCGCGGCTTTTCTGATGACTTCGACGATTAATTTCACAGGTCAACATTTTTGTTTCATTAATATTGTGTGCCCTGTTAATTATATATTAAATAGCATCTAAATGCCATACAGACAGTAAAAGGTTAGTGTACTCAGCAATGCGGGTGACCACAGTTCAACACAATACAAACGACTTTTATAGCTATTCGGTGGTTCCACGAGAAAGAAAAATAAATTATTTTTTAACGCAATTGGCGGCGTTTCTAAACGCCCCGCAATTTATTTCAAAACTTATCGTAAATCAGTGGCTAAAGTACATAACTCGAATAACAGAAATTAAATTCGAGGTACCAAGTATAATGATGATGATGATAATATTTAAATGTATGCATAGTGTGTATCATCCCTTCTACACAAATAAACATTAATACAAAACATTCCTCTCCAGTCGTCGACCAGTAGAAATAACAACACAAAACGATTTTACATTCATGAAAATGCAAGTGGATCAAATTTTGAATAATTTGTATAGAACCCAACCAAACAGTAGCTTATCAATTTTAATTAAATTTCACATTTTTAAATCTAAAATTCAAAAATTCCACTACGAACCTTCAGCCGCACACTGTCTGAAACCACGTTGTCAGGCTTAGAATAGAATTCCAAATCGGACGAAAACTCAGTTTTAAATTCACACACACAACGTACGAGTACGAGACACTCTGTGTTATAGTTTTAATTAAATTTTATTCCAATATCAACTAATTTTGATTTCCACTTTTGACACAATGACACAACACTTTCACGTGCTATGCAAACTGAAAGAACTCAATATTCTCGGTAATTCTATCACCATTGGTTGCTATTTTGTCAAAACACCAAAAATGGTAAATAAATTTATTTTAATTTAGAAAAATATAAGCTGGCTAATATACGAAACGAATTTGTATCTTGTACAAGTATTCAAGAAAAACTTCCGCGGTTTCGCGCAACTGTGATCGAATTCGATTCACCACTTAGACTGATTGTGCTGTTGTACATCAGCTTGACTTCAACTTAAGTTATCGCGTAAAGTATTATAGTAAAACGTCATCAACGACAACGACGATACAGTAGAGCTTTGCTTGAATTAAAATGAAAAAAAAAATATATACTCGTACGAGTAAATTATTTATTCAAACTCTTCGTTAATTACTGTTGTGTAGTAGAAATAACATGTTAAGTGGGAGTATCAAACTTGCACTAAAACGATTTAAATATGAGATTCATCAGTTAATAGAAACACAGAGGCATAGAAATTTATTATCTGAGTAATTGTTATTAGAAAACCCTACTAGCTACGTGCGGCTTTGCCTTAAGTCAACAAAAATTAATTACGTACAGTGAGTAACCAATTGGCTTTGTTATAAAAAAAAAAAAAATAAGGGAAGTGTTTGACTTTGGTTTTCGTGTTACCAATACTAAATAAAGTGCACAACAGGATCGCACTTACTTGCAACGTATGTTAAGTAACACTTTTAGAATTGAAATTTAGACAAAAACTTATCGTCCATAATTTTACATGTGCTATATTAGGTCTACTTATTTTTTTTCCAAATATTTACATATGTTTATTCTTAAATAGTCGAAAACTTGGTATTTCGAATATTGTTCAAATATTGATTTTGAAGAGCTAAGTTAAGTAGCGGTATATGCATTTCTTACCAAAAACCTGGTATGCCATATTTTAGCATATGACTCAACCAAACAAAATGTCATTATTAGTTAAGTTAGGTTAGGTTGAAGTGGATGCCAGCTGATAACCACCAACACACTTAGACCAATAATAGATTCATTGTGATACCACGTGGATCATAGGAGAAAGTTTCTCTCTACGTTAAACCATTTTGAAGAAGAAGCGTAGGAGGCTCTTAATAACGATGTTTTGCAGGTCGCCTATATCGTTGTAATAGGAGGCTGCTAGATGAAGCTTCCTTCTACTGGAGAGAGCTGGGTAGAAACAAATAAGGTGAGGAAAAGCTTCTTTCTCTTCTTCATCCATGCAGCTTCTACAAAACTCGTTCGCAAAAAGGTCCAGCTTTGTAGCATGCTTGCCTATTAGACATTGCCCAGTGATGACACCTATTGTAGCGCCAATGTGCAATCTGTTGAGAGAAATCAAATTCTTAGAACGATAAGACTTCTTTAATCGCCATTATTTACGCCTGGAACACTCTACAATGATTTGGTTTTTGAGCCCTTACGAGTAGTATAGAAGTGAATCAACTCATCTATAGTTCGTGTTCTCGAGAGAGATTTTGAATTTATTCAGAATGGAAGCGTGGGCCAAATTCTTTTCTTGACCACTGTACGGTAGCTTAAAGATAAACGGCTGCACTCGCTGCCATGTGCTTGCTAAATATATCAAGCGGTATTAGATGAAACATATGTTCAGTGCCGCAGAAGGAGTTGTACATAGTACTCCGCTTCTTCTTCTTCCTTATATCAGTGAGGTTGTGATCCGAAAATAAGGGATCACAACTCTCCCACTTCACCGCATTTCTACTGATCCGCCTGTGGGGTTCGCCTACCGCCTAGTACTCCGCTTATGCACAGACAAGCTGTAAGCTGGAACTTAGTTAGATAATCGCGATTTATAGCTTTTTCTAAGGCTGTCCTCAATCACCCCGTATGCGATTATCGGTCTAATGACCGAAATATAGAGCCAGTGAGTGTTTCTTTTAGAGTATTTAGGTGTTTCCTGAGACAGCCAAGCCACATCATCTGCATAAGCGATCGCCGTGCATCCCTCGCCTTCCATGATTATCAATAGTTCATTGACCACCAAATTCCACAAAAGAGGGCGGAGTGCCTCCACTGCCAGATCTTCTAGTAGACGTCCCACCCAGCTTAGAGTTTATAATCCGACCATTAAGCGGTAGATTAATAAATTCGCAAAGTGAGCTGTCGACCTTCAGGTCTGATAGTACATCTGCTATCGCTGATGTATTGACATTGTTGAAAGCGCCTTCTATATCCAGAAAAGCAACCACTGTATACTCCTCATGAAATGGGAAATATTCGATGTTACCCACTAGCGAGTGTAATGCCGTCTCCACTGATTTACCTTTGCAATATGCATGTTGGGCCGCCGACAGTATATTTTTATCAATACTGTTGCGTAAATGGATACCAATCAGACGTTCTAATGTTTTTAAGAAGAATGATGATAGACTTTTACTAGACATTTACCCGCTTTGGGTATGAAGATAACTTTAACTTCTCTCCATATCTTTGGGATATATATCAGATCTAGACAGCTTTTTAGTATTATCTCAAGCACCGGCAACATTATGTTCGATGACTTCTGCAACTCGGCAGGTCACGCTGATTTATATGGTTTAAAGCTATTTAGTGCCCAATGCAGTTTGGTCTGTGTAATCAATTTTGAGGAGTTGATTATTTGTGCAGATAGTCTGTTGAAAGCCATGTTGCTAACAACTTGGGAACTACCTGAGAAATGTGTGTCAAGAAGTAAGTTTAGCGAATCTTCGCTGGAAGTCGTCCAAGACCCATCAGTTTTCTTAAGAAAGCTGGGTGTTATTGTATTTGAGGAGAAAATTTTCCTTAGCCTAGATGCCTCAGAGGTTTCTTTTATTTTACCACAAAAGAGCCTGCAAGAATTACGTTTAGCTTTCCTTAATTCTTTTTTGTATATGTTTAGAGATGACTTGTATAAGTTCAAATCTAGCGCGTCTCTTGTCCTTTTGGCATTATTAAACAGTTTTCTGCAATTAATTCTCAAAAGGCCTAGACCTGCAATCCACCAATGCGGCTTCTTCTTGCCCCTGGGTTTAATCAAAGAGCAGAAAGAAGTCATCGCTTTATTTAAAACTGAGGTTAAATCTTCGACCCTACAATCAAGTTCTTGGGAGTTGCAGGGGGAATTAAGGTGATCTAAGGTAACTAACTTACTTAAAGTTAACCTGTACTTGAGCCAATCAGTTTTGCGGTAATTTCATTACATGAAGTTTGAATTCGTTTGAAGTCCAGAAAGCACTAAAAAGGTTTTCCACAGTCCCACTGTTCGCAAACGTCTGAGAAACACTTGAGAGTTGAGAGGACTACTGTCATGAGAAAGCTCTTCCAAACTTAAGGTCCGCTCCATTCATGGAAAAAACTTAACATGTTCAACACGAATGTTCAAGGAAAGCTAGAATCTAGGCTTCTACCGCGATCCTCATGAAATCTAAATAAGCCATCAAAACTATATATGCACTTATGTATGTATGTGTGGATAATACGTGTGTAGAGCCTAGGTTCCCTCTGGGCTTTTTGCGCTTAATTTTTATATACACGTAATTTATTTATCAAACAAGCGGGCACCCGGCATGCGTTGCTGTGCCTAACAGAAAAAAAAAAGAAAACTGTCATGAGGTAACAACTGTCAGGCAGGCGTCTGGGGGGTTAAGTCTATTAGAGAATAGTTTTGTACCGGGCAACAGTGGGTAAGTGGTCCAACCTTAAATATATATCGAAATTTGATTAGTACTAAAGTACTATAATACTAAAGTAGTGGATAGACTGCTGGTCCGAGGGTACCCGGCGGCGTGCAAAAATAAAATTGGTAGTAGTAAAGTACTTTACTACTAAATTACTACTGAAGTAATGGGCCGATTTTGACCAAACTTCACAGGAACACTCTCGGGACAATATTAGATTGCTTGGAGATTTGAGCCCAATCGGTTCAGTGGTTTCCGAGTCCATAGCAAACAAACAAACAAACATACAAGCATACATACATTGTATTTTATTCAATATATAAGATATAGAGGGTATCTGACAAAGTCCCAAGGTAAATAGATGATCCCGGTTATTGCTCTGAAATATTTTTTTTATTTTTTAAATATGCAATAGCTCCACTTTCAAGGAACAACAACAACAAAGATGCAAACGTATGAAGTATTCGCTTGAAAATTCCACTCCCATGCAAATAAATCTACAAACTGAAAATTCCACAAAGTTCACGACCGAAATTTTAAATTTACTGGATGAGTCAGCAGATAGCACCTAACATTTTTTCTGGGGAAGTAATTATACTTACACGACATTCTTCCAAGGCGAAATATTGACAGATCAATAAAAACTTATTTGTGCATGCAAGCAACAAAATGTAAAATATTTCGGAGAATATTTGGATAGTTAGAAATTTTTCAGGATGGGGCGCATCTATACTTACAATTTTGTCAACAACATTCAATTATCAATTTAACTAAAAAAAAAGTTGAGACCAGTGAAAATGTCGCTCTCTGGAACAGCGTACTGGATTTACGTAAAAAAGAAGACAGAGTGACTTGTTTGATCGGCCACATTTCTGTACTCAATGTACATTAGAATCAATATATCTATAGGTGGGTGCGAAAAAGTATTTTTTTTTTCTATTAATTTTATGTTCATCCCTAATCATGCTGCCATACGCAACTTTGAAATATTTCAACAGATGGTTGGCGGGAAATAGCTTTGTATGCTGGGCCTAGTACATAAATTAGGTTAATTATGCATTTAGGTCTATAAATTGCATTAAAAGGGCCCAAACAGCACAATGGTAAATGGTTTTATGCGTACATATACTACACTCGTACATATACTACATTTGCGGTCATAATTAATGCCCGTCATAGAAACAAGCTTTCTGATGAGAATTTTGAAATGCCCCTCATAGAAACAAGATTTCTAATGAGAATTTTGAAACGCTTGTTAAAGGCGAACTTGAAATTTGATGTATAGACGGTTCTGGTTTTTTTTTGGTTTTTCTGTAATAAATAATGAAATAAAAAATGTTGAATTACAAACCTAATTACTCCATTTACACGTAATTACAATTATTAATTAAATTACTTATAATGATAATTATAATTTTTAATTTTACATACATACGACCAATGATATCTTCATCCGCTTTCAATAAAGTCCATGTTTCAGCCCAGTAAAGCAGGACTGTGATGATCAGAGTCTTATACAGAGTCGCCTTAGTTGTTCGAGATAGGGCTTTATTGTTGAATTGCCTTATAAGCCCAAAAAACAGCTATTGGCAGGAGTTATTCTTCACTTGATTTCTGCGCTGATCTTGTTTTTCTAGTTTATAGCAGAGCCAAGGTAGACAAAGTCCCTTACTACCTCGAAGTTATAGCTGCCCACTGTGACGTTCTGTCCAATTCGTTGGTGTTGATTGTCCCTTCTTGTTGACAGCATATACTTGGTTTTGCCCCCGTTCATCGTTAAATCAATTTTGGCCGCTTTTGCTTCAATGGTTGCAAACGCATCGGTGACAGCGGTTCTTCCAATTATGTCAAAATCGTCGACGTACGCAAACAGTTGTACGGACTTTTAATAGATTGTGCCTCTGGTGTTGGTTTGTGAGTTCCGCACAAACCGTTCAAGTACAATATTAAAGAAGTCACATGACAGCGCGTCACCTTGTCTAAAACTTTTTTTGACATCGAAGGTTTCGGTGAGGTCATTACTGACCTTGATGGAGCAGCGAGCGTTCTCCATCGTCATCCTGCACAGACGAACAAGTTGGGTAGGAATGTAAAAACTAGAAATGGCTCTATATAGCTCTTTTTATAGTTGCTGTCATAGGCGGCCTTGAAATCGATAAAGAATTGTGAGTATCGATTTGGACTTCTTGGGTTTTCTCCAGGATCTGTCGAAGTTTGAAGATTTGATCGATGGTGGACTTTCCTTGCCTGAAACCGCACTGATAGGGACCATTCAGGCTGTTGAAAAAAAAAAAAAAAAAAAAATTGTTAAGCTTAGAGTTAAGGTCCCTCGTTGTTAGTTCTTAAGTTTAGATTTAAGCTTGCTTGTATTAAGCTAAATAAATAAATAAATAAATAAATAAATAAAGTTTCAGGCGTTCACACAATATCGCAGAAAAGATCTTGTATGCGATGTTGAGAAGACTGATGACTCTATAAAGGTTGTCCCCTTTCTTGTGGAACAGGCAAACGATGCTGAGATTGCATACATCAGGCATACACTCGTTTGAACAAATCTTAGAGATGAGTTGGTGTATGCTCTCTACCAGTTCATCACCAGCTGCCTTGAAAAGTTCGGCTGGTAAGCCGTCAGGTCCAGCAGCTTTGTTGGATTTCAGTAATCTTCACTTCGTTCTGGTCATGTGGACGGAAATGTTGACTGTCATCGTCTTTGTTAAATGGTTCATTGTTACCATTATTAGTAATGGTAATAGTAATTTAATTAAACTTTTAATTACCCATCACTGACTGCAGGTTTGGAAAAATGTTTTCTTGTAAAGAATAAGATCTGGTCATTCCTGTATTTGCTTAGAGCACCAAATTTAACTTTTCAGGATGTTATGAACTAGTAGCCTCAATTCCAAGCGACATACATAGATTTAAGTTCACAAGAAATACATGTATGCCTCGATGTTCTTCGTCCCTATCATACCACCTCTATCTCGTGATCTTATTCCAGATCATTATATTTCATTTAAATAACTAATTACTATTCTTCCATTATTACTATAAGTTATAGCTGCAAATAATTACTATAATAAATGTCTAATTATAAAAAAATGGTAGCCACATTTTAATAAGTATTTTAACGGCCCCTCATCAAGTATGATTGACAGTCTGACTGGTTAAATGACTTACTTGATGATTCAAATTATTTAATATTTTTGTTGACTTGTTTTGACGTACCCTTGGTAAAAAAAAAACCGAACGCAATTTTGTTTGTCGGCACCAGCCCTTCTGGCGGGTATCAGAAATTGAAGTTTGTAGTTGTGATAAGCTCTTAGACATTTCACTAGCAAGGGTAGATTAATCCATGAATTTTGAAGTAACCTCGCATTGTTTAATTAAGAAAAATGGTTGGAGCAAGACATTTGCGTTCATAATCGGTTAAAATTCCAAGCAATTTTAAAAATGTTGGCAAACAAGTTCTTTAGGTCTGAGGAAAATGTATGTTTATCTACTAAGACATTTATTAGAAGATATATTTCTTTGAGGGCATTTGTTATGAGCTAATTGTAAACTTTCTTTTGGTGATTCTGTTCCTATTAGCTAGTTGTAAGCAGTTGCAGTAGGCAAACGCAAAGTATCTCATACGCTTATGAATATACAGCTTTTTTATTTGTATGGATCTGTTTCTCTTCTCTCTAATACAAAGCTTTTGCATGAACTTTGACTAAGAATAATGAGTTGCTTATCCCATTTACGTAAAGAACTTACACTAGACCCCAAACTCCTTGAATCCATCTGTCCACTTATTATTATTATTATTATTATTTATGAGAAGGGTGTATTACACTTCGACCTAATGGTCCGCTACTAATACCTTGGAGAGGTTTGTTCCCTTTGCATTACAATCCTTTGCAGAATTAGATTTGAGAATCGTGCACTGTTACTTAGTTTCAGCAAAAATAGGCCGCTCTTATACCAGCCTCTCGAGTCTAGTTTCTTTTAGGAATTTGCGAATGAGAATCTGGTCTATGGTTGGTAATCCCCACCTGATATTTAGTATTAGCACAGATATTTCATTCTTTTTTGTGTCGGCGCCCCATAATACTCCAGAATGTACTCCGGAATTTCACTGGACTCATTCCAGAATCTGCAGAGTCCTTCTTCTGCTATATCCAGTTTCCTTAGATATTCCTTGAATTTACAATATCCCATTATGAAGCCTGTTAGGATGCGCAGGTTATTCTTGTTTAGGTCGATACATGCTTCGAACCTTTTCCGGTTGTAGTTCCCTAGTAGTTTCTTTGCTTGGCTCATACCTTGAGTGTTAATCAAGGTACTTTCCTCAATTTGTCTTTTAAAGTATTCCGCAGAATGATTCGGATGCTTGGTAATCGTCCTAAACACTTAACTTCTTTTACTGGTACGAGTTTGAGTATCATTTCTGACATTCCTCTATTCCTTTAGCTCTCTTCGTATGATATCACAGAAAACGTGCACTCAGGAATCAAAGGTACCTCTATCCACATGCTCAAGCCAAGCGGCGCGAATTAGGAGAAGCTTTTTCCTTAAGGAGATCATACACTTGAGGAACTCCTCCGCAACCGTAATTATATTTTTCGTAAGGAAAGTAGAAGTACTGCTGCCCTAAAAAGTGGTGTCTGACACAATAGATCTGTCTGGTCGCAGTGCCTACACGCCATTTGGGCGTGGCCATATACCTGTAAAAAAAAAAATTATATCACAAAGGGTTTCTTCAAACTTTCCTCTGGCTATCACTACTACACCGTTAGCATAAGCCGAGGTTGGTTAATTTATTAATCAGTTCATCCACAACAATACTCCATATTAGGGGTGATAGTACTCAACCTTGTAGGCATTCCCTCTTCATATTGACCTTGATTGTTCGCTGTGATGTATGAGTCTCTCTTATCTCACACACACAACTCACACATCCACCTGAATACTGCTCTGCTGACTCCTTTTTTTTCAGGATTTGTTTGATGGTTCCATGTGAAGTGTTATCAAATGTCCGTTTTATTAGGAATGGACAGAGTACTATTTCTTAAATTTCAAGAACACTCCGAACAATAATCCGTCAGCTGATATAGAACAGTCGCAGTGAAGGCATTAGTGCATCTTTCGAAAATGTGAGACTAATCGAAATTTTTTAGATGCAACCTACTGCTTGGTTGATTAGATTCTAAAAAGCAGAAGTCCCTAAATTAGTACGTGTCAATATTGAACTTTGTCTAGTCTATTGGTTACGTCCTGCCTTTCATATGTATGTAGTTCACAATGACCTCTCCAGAGAGTTTCGGAATGTAATCCAACCCATAGCTTGTTTTAAAAATATTGGTAAGTATTACTAACATAAATATATACATAAATATTGTAGCAAAATTTGCCGATCAAGCCGAATACTTCAAGGCTGCGAAGGATGATAGGAACAAAAATAACAGAATATCTCTGGTTTCCGAGAGGTTTTTTCAACTTCTTTTATTTTACTGAAATTGATTTCAACTAAATTTACTTTAAAAAAAAAATCTAGTACATATTTTTAGGCTTATAATATGCGCGTCTCAATATCGGCTGTCAACGCTTACCAAAACAGAACTCATCGCTGTGCTTCTGCCAACCTCCTTTTATAGTTGGCTCTTGCTTTCAAGACAAATTACCAAATTTCCAATTCGCCGCTGGAATTCCATCCGCCAAGAATCTGGAAAGTTCTGGTACCTTCGAGTTAACAGTTTCGAGATGTCTCTCAGGGCTTCTCAGCTGTTTATGTTCCTTTGTCGGTTTGTGCACTCGCGTAACAATATATAAGAATTCCTTTTAAATGAGTACTGGAAAAATGTTGTTTTCTCCTGGAAATGAAGTTTATTTCATCTTATCTTATCTTTTCTGTCCTCATCTGATTTTACCGACCAGACTGATTTCTAGTACCGCAACCTTTCTAATTTGACGTGGTTCTATGCTGTAATCCTAATCCTGCGTTCAAAGCAAACTTGGAGTTGATGGCGTATTTAACATTTAGCCGGTTGCTATCGAAATACAAATTACTGGATCGATGCGTTCTCTAAATCAGCACGTAAACCAATCTTTTTTAAATTCGAAACACTTGTCATGAACTTCTACGAATTGTTATTAGTATCAACTATTTAACGTCAAGATTGTATCCACATATGATGCCTGCTTACAACACTAGCCAAATAAAAATGTTACACAATACCCAATCGTCGATTATTCGATTTTTAAGGGTATTACTTACATATAACCATGTAAACTTTGATCATTTAAATCTAAAGGTTTACCTTTGATAAGTAATTATTCAAGTTTGTCAAGAAAGAACAACTTTAAATGGGAATTCCACTTATATTGCCCGAGTCATAAAATAGACGAACTTAGGAACACAAATACTATAGTGTACTTGTATAAATGTATAAATACAATTTATTTAACAAAGAGAATATTCATAAGCACACTTCTGAAGAAACAGTTATTATCATATAAGTATATATATTTACTTTGATACGGCACGTGAATAATTAAAGGCCTGTGCGAGTGAATATCATAAGCAAATTTATTTGTTGTGGGAAAAGTAATATGTCGAATTACTCACCCATCCTCCTTGTCAATTGCTAGTTTGGTTGAATTCAGATAATAGACTATCAAAAAGAAATAATAATAAAAAAAATACTTATGTGTGTGTATAAATAAAAAAAAATATTGTTGCCTTATTTACGTACAATCACCATTAGTTGCGAATTCAGCTGAGAACATTTTTTTATAAAATACCGGATTTTTGATAACTTACTCTAATATTGAACACGCGAATTCAAGGACAGACAAGGGGCTCATTAGTTCTTAGAATAAATACTAAGATGCGTCAGCCTGAGTCTTAAATAGTATTAACATCCACATCCCGGACTTACAACAGCTTTATAACGAGAACACACTTCGCTAAATAGCAACGAACTATTCAATAGCATGCCAAGTTCATCCGCTTATGCAAAATGAAGATCGAAAACTAACGCTGCTCAATCAAGCAGTATGTGGGCGCCGTGGCGTAAGTGGTTAGTGTGTCGAATCACTACGCATGAGGTTCCAAGTTGAAATCCCAAAAAACACGAAAAAAAGTTTTTCACGGTCCCAATTCTCGCGAACGTCTGACAAACATCCGAGAGTATTGTTGCCACGAGAAAGCTTCTCAAAACAAATTGCCCTTCGGAAACGGCACTTATCTGTAGATCCCTTCCATTCGTGTGAAAAAATATAACGCACTCAACACAAGTGGTTGTGAGCAGCTAGGGCCAGGCACTTAAAGAGCTGTTGCGCCAAATATCTACATATTTGTTTTTTTAATCAAGTTCGGTAATAATTTCATCCAGACTTTCGATGTCTGAAATGGGCTTAGAAAAGGTAATGCGTTGACACGTAATATTATTATGAAAATTATTGTACGAAACCCACAAATCAACATGAGAGGTATAATCTTTCAGAAGTATGTACAATAACTACCGATATTATTGCGGGGAAAATAAAAAGTGATGTCATTGGTACTTTCCAAATTTTGCTTACAATCGGTCAAACGATCAACAACAATCAACATCGACCACGTGAACAAAATGCTACGATCGATAATTACATCTTTTAAGTAGTTACGGAGTTTGTCTATTTAGACTCTACTTTAGCAATGACATCAGTGTGGAAATCAAGCAAAATATCCCTCTTTACAATATCTGTTTCTTAGGGTAAAGAAGGCAATTGCTTAGCCCTCTCTCGAACATCTGTACCTACAAGACCCCGATCATCCGATCTGTTTTGTTTGATGCATTCGACTTAGAGGCGACTCAAAAATTTGCCCGCGATATTAAGTGAAAAACAATGTAAATGATGCCACCATCAGCAGTCTAGCAGACTCAAACCTATGGGCGAACATAGTCATCGGCGGGACGTTTTCAAATTAGAATTGAGAACCAAGTCGTTGGGCAAAATAGACAGAATAGGCAAATAAACAGATACCAAATCCAGATTTCGCAACTGGGAACTCATCACAACCAACCGATTTTAAAGCTAAGAAAAAACTCAGACATCAATGACTTCCAATAAGAATTATTTCGTACAATATTCTAGCTCGAAACATTCTTGTAAAGCACTTGCAACTTTACAGGCTGTGCAACGAATTGTATCTGAAGTGGGACTATCGTCTGGCTAAATTGTTAGGAGAAATACTCGCCCAAAAGCCGGACACATTGTGCTTGCAGAAGGTTTAGGAAAACCATTTGATTGATATTCTTGAGAACATTAAAGGACGACTGTCAATAAGCTGTTTATTTAAGAAGAAAACTGGATTCTGAATGGGGGCTGTTCTTTATTCTGTGACAAGAATCTTTGCGAATTCATCGCCTCGGAAGCCATGTAATATTTTTAACCGGAATCGATCTGCTTTCCAACGCCCACACTGTCTGAAACGGATATTCATAACCCCTCGAGCGCGTGCAAATTATAAAAAAAAAAAAACACTGGTTGCTTAGCTGCTTTTTACATACATCCAAGCCAAAGGTTACATTTCTTGTTTGCCCAACTGCTGTACAACCCGAACAGGCACGATGTTGGTGGTTCTCATGAACGAACTTGATCGACATTCCATTACTGGCGATCCTGAGCAAAGGATACACATCATTCTCATTGGAGACTTTAATTTTTAGCCTGACTCAACCTTTTGAGCTATCACCACCGGAGAGCTTCGTTCCGAAGAGCTAGCGGGAAAAACAGACGTCAGCTACAGAGTGCCAACAGGAAGGAATTTTATATCATGCCAGGTGCGCATAACAAACACCTGCCAGCACATTGATTACTATAAAGACACCTCGTGTAAGCTCCATGCTACAAACAAACCGTTGAAGGATACTGAGAAGAAACCTGTGGTTGGATCGTATCTGGACATGTTTTCGCCGGGAACCGTTGTCCGGGTTAGGTTGGCTGTCTGCACGAAAGTAGAGGCACATTTAGACTAGTAGAGGTCCATTGTGATGAGTGAGACAAGCCTTAAACTTGTCCACGTATTACCATAGCGTGGCGCAGTCAAATGGTTCAACGTACCAGAATGAATGTTGTGGCCTGCACATAGCCTCAACCGGTACATCCTGGACGGTCTAGGTACAAAAAAAAATAAAAATTTGCTAAATAGATCAAAAAGAAAAAAACAATTAAAGCAATAGGTGCCAAAATATAATAAATGCATAAATGCACCGTTGCTACATCGATTATTATTAATGCACAACCAACAGTTACTAGTTAAGCAATTATAATGGTAACAGACTTTGAAAATGATTTACTATAGGCACTTTGTACGACATTGCATATCCAAGAAATGTTATAGATATAATAATACTTATATTTCAACGCATTTATAGGCCAAAAAGTCTAATCACAAACAAGATTGATCACTTACTATACTAATAAATAATTTAATTGAGCGGCTTTCATTCATATAAAATCTCACTCAATTAACCGCTACATGTACGCCCTTGTAAATGAGCTTAAAGATCATGTTGAACTGCAGTTTACTTCCTATTCGATAATATGTTGATAATGACAACTATGTACTTCAAATATCTAGTTTCAGTAATAAAAAATAAATGTTCGTTATTAGTATAAAGTTCAATAAGTAATTAAATGCTGCTCCCAACAAGTTGTCATAGATTTATGCCTTACGAGTATGTGTACACCCAGGACAATTATATATTATACTCGTACAAGGCAATTCCTACTTTATGTAATTAAAATGTTCAAGAAAGGAACAGGGCAGGCGTGTTTTGCCCAAGGACGAAACACTTAGAACCCATGGGCAAGAGTACCAACATCTTTCAAGCTGAAATATGTGCTATAGATAGATGCATCCAATTCAATCTCGAAAAAAGATACAACAACTGCGACATAGCAATACTGTTAGACAGTCAAGCAGGTATCAAAGCACTTGACTTGACAGTAGTGCAGTAGGTAGAGTGTTTGCTCGTTAACCGATGTGTGCAGGTTCAAGCCCCAGCGGGAAACAGCAATCATCAGTCACCCGAAGAAATAAACGAAAACGAATTACAGTGAAGAGCCGATTAACCGAGATGGTCGGGACCGATCTCATCACGGAAAATCGAAAAACCCGGATAAACGAATTTCTTTCTATAAAACAAAAGCTTAATAAAAGTCAACAAAAATAATGAAAATTCATGGCAACAATTCATAAAATATATACGTAAAAGGTATAAATAAATACGCGGTTATCCAATAGTAAAAGAACTTTACAGTCTTTTCCAAGACTGGTATTTTCCAATTGCTCTTTGACTTCGGGTACATATAAAGTTTTGGTTGAACCACTACAAAAAAATTGTTTTCGCTACCCAAGCCATCTTGTTGCCCTTATACACACATATGACAGGAAACGCTCTCACATTTTTGAGTGCTCTTGGGTGAAGACTTTCACCAATTACCATTAAGTTGCATTTGTGAGTCCCTGCAGCATTGGAGCAAACTAGCACAATGAGTCGTTCCTTGGAATCTTTATAGCCCTCAACAACATGTTCTTCTTTAAAAGACAAAGTATTTCGTGGTAAGCACCTCCAAAAAAGGCTTTCCTCGCCCACATTGTATATTTGCTCATTTGTCAAATTTTCGTTTTTTATGAGTTCAGCTAGTTCTTCAACAAAAAACGTAGCAGATTCATAATCAGCTGATTCTTTTTCACCTGAACTTTTGAGACAATGAATTCCATGACGGTTTGTATTTTTTATAAAATGATCAGCCTTCGAACTAACTCATCGGCTCAAACATGCATTGCTGGACAACCGGTAGAGAGAGTAGAGGATTTCCAGTATCTTGGGAGTATTGTCTCGACCGATGGTGGAACCGAACTGGATATAGCCAACAGGATCGCCAAAGCAAAGTCCGCGTTCGGGATGTTGTCCAAAATATGGCGAAGCAATGCAATCAGTTTGAGCACCAAAATAAGACTGTTCCGCTCCAACGTTGAATCCGTGTTGTTATATGGTTGCAGCACGTGGAGAGTGACCACCACTGTCACCAGAAAGCTGCAAACGTTCGTTAATAGGTGCCTGCGCAATATCTTAAGAATTTCCTGGCCCAATCGTATCTCTAACGAACACCTTTACGAGAGAACCGGTCAGGAACCAATAGGCACAACCATCCAACGGCAGAAGTGGCAGTGGATTGGTCACACGTTCCGTAAGGATGACAGTTCCATAGCGAACCGTGCTATGCAATGGAACGCTCTAACTCAGCAGGGCAGAAGACCTGACGGTCCGAGGAGAACATGGCGCAAGACAGTCGAGAAGGAGGCACGGCAGTTAGGGAAATGTACACGATGGCGCGTAGGCGAGGTAGAGGCCCTATGACCCACAAGGGGATACAGGACATAAGTATGACGGTTTTTGAAATTTCTCAGCCAGCCAGATGAACGCAAATATTCAGAGTCTTGACCCAACTCGACGTGAAAATATTATAAAAATATTTTGCCTTTTCCTCAATCATTTCGCGAGAAAGTGAAATTCCTTTAAGTCTTTGCTGATGTACCCATTCATATGTTACACTATCCACTTTTGGGCTCTCAGCTTTCTTTAATGTTTTACGTTGGTCCAAACCTTTGATGGAATCACTTTTAGCAAAAAATTTGAGAATCCTATCCTTATTTTTAAGCAAGTCGTAAACAGTTTGTGCGCCGATTTTATATTTTTGAGCCGAATTTTTCACGGAAGTATTTTTTTTTTGTATATGATCATTAATTAAGGCCGGTAATTATCAAGCGCTCTTAAATCGATTTTAAGTTTATGTAGCTCTTAGTTTTAAACTTTTGGTACGTATTCACCAAGCACTAATAAGTTTTTGTCCGTGGCAATTCGAATATGCGAAAAATTAATTTTCGGATTTCTAAACGCGTTCTAAAAGGAGTTTCCGAACTCTCTTTCGAACTGGGAGAAAGGTCAAAAAAAAAAAAAACATTGTATTTTCCTGATTTTAGTCAGAATTGATCGAGGTACATTTTATTTTTTATTTGGTCGGCAGTTCTTTTGACGGAAATCCTGGAGGCATTAAATTCGTCGGCTAACTGCTCCCAGCATTTCTTCTTTTGCATTATGCCAATGTAGTCTGTCCTTTGTTTGGTCTGGGTGACAGTTCATAGCTGATTTCGAAAATTTTCCAAATTCCTAAGTTATGAGCTCTCTTAACTTAAGAGTGGTTGGAACCACTCATAAGTCTTATGAGCGCTAATAAATCTGCACTAATATTCGTTTCTGAATAGGTTTATGAAGCTCTTAGTTTAAGATTGGTCGGTGAATACCGGCCTTAGTTTACTTTTTCTCTGTCTGTAACTGATCTACTACAGTTACATCAATAACGTACAAAACCAATGTACTCGTATGTATGTACTCGTAAGTGCGAAGAATCTGCACAAATGAACATGTAGCACGATGGTGTCCTGTTTTGGTTTTGACTTGATTTAAGCTTGCATCCCGGATAATAGTCTATTCCAGCTAATCGAATTTCAATGGGAAAAAACAATTTTTTTTAAATATCCCGGTTGATTGGGTCTCCCTGTTAATTGGAACCCGGTTAATCGACTCTCGAAATTTTTCCAACCACTGCACCAAAGAAAGGTTCCTGCCTGGTAGTACAATGGACCAGAGAGAGCCTGAGTGCTCTGCCTTTGCAGATTCTGCGTTAAGTCAAGCGAGACTCCGGAACACCTTCTGGAATCTTGTGGAGCACTGACCCACAAAAGACTGAATTACTTGGGCAAGTACTAAACAACAGATGAGGATATGCCGATCAAGGACCCAATTCTTATTCTTAGATTCTTAAAAGAAACTGATTTGGAGAGAGAGCTCTAAGGTGAACTATCCTCTCCAAGGCAAAGCAAGAGCATCAAATACGATTCCGAAGGAATTATAATGCGAGGGAAACTCTCACTTACTTACTTAGATGGCGCTACGGTTCGGGGTGAACCTAGACCTCAACCAACCGAGGGGAACTCTAACGAAGGAATAAAATTCTTCAAGGTACTAGCAGGGGGTACAATAGACCATTAGGTCGCATTGTAAGATAACCCTACAACCCCTGTAATAATAATATTAAAACATTTAATTGTTAAAAAATATCGAAATTCCGAAGTTCTACGCAGTCATATTAAATGTCTATGCCTCATAATTAACAATGAACAAACCATATTCGTTCATCATATTCTGTGGAGGTTTTTATATCTGTTAAGCAGACAGTGTTGCTTATTATAGATCTTAAGCAACGTCCACGCAATGCCAATAGGTGGCTTTCGACAAAACTGCTTACAATGTGAAGCGACTAGTATAGCACACAATTCGAGGGTTTTCGATAATACAAATCGTATACGATAACCGAATTTGACTAAAGTATAGTGACATAATGATAGTATTGTACCCGAAATGATTCTTTTATCTTCCAATCGTGATCCTAGACACCGACTCTTCACTGCATGTTGTTTAGTGCTCTGACTATATGAGACACGATGTCCACTAATTACACGTATCTTTGTCTCTCTAAGAGACCTTGAAACCTGTCAATATCGTACCTCGAAATGCAAATCATATTGGTTCTATTGTTTCAAATCGATACAAATATGACTGATATCATACGACAGCAATCACGCACTATTGCAGTTTTTGCAATGCTCACTACTAGCTTATTTTAAACAACCATAACCTTAAGGATGAAATAAAAGGAAAAAAATTCTTTTTCATTCTTGTCGTCTTCTACAGCTTCTACAAGAAGAGTATAGAGTCTATCGGTGTTTTGGGGCACACATGTTCTGTCCTTTGCATATATGTATAAATATTTGGCGCAAACAACCCATGAAGGGTCTAGGCCTAGCTTCTTGCAACCACTCGTGTTGTGGGCGCTATTTTTTTCGCCCGAATGGAAGGACAATTTTATTATTTTTTTTTTTTTTTCTTTTTTAAAGCTTTCATTATAACAAATACTCTCGGATGTTTGTCAGTCGTTTGCGAAAGGTGGGACCAGCCTTTTTGGTGTTTTCTTGGATTCCAACATGGAACCTCACACGCACTAATCCGACACACTAACTACTGCGGCACATCGTGTGCCTATGGTGTCCTTTGCCAGCTCCAATTAAAATAATAACATGAAGGTGAGATTTTCAGAAAGGTTCTGACCTATACTATCATATACAATATCAAGTTCAAATTTAACTTACAGCTAAATTTCGCGTGTCTATTGTCAATACTAGATAAGTTCAAAATTGTCTGTAACGAATCCCTTTAATTAATAAAAGCTCATTCAATAGATACAAATAAGTCACAATAGCATGTGGTCACCCACCTCTTGACATTGACGGTCAACCAGCGCACACAAATTTTCCTCAAATGCCACAATTAAAGTGACACTGAATCATTATAAATCATTAGCACTTATAATTTTTTTCCCTCACGTAAAGGTAACAAAAATTAAACCAAACTTAACACATTCATTTGTATCCGAAGCTATGTATAGGAGAGCCCACAAATGCCCACAACACCACCGAATTGAATTCGATTACGGAGAATGAATATCAAAAGTCACTTGTAAGCTATTTAAGAATTCCATTCACTCTTGCCGATGTGGGACCCTTTTGAGTGGCATGGCGACGCCTAATATGGCCAAGAGAATCCCCAGTCCCCAGCCAAGTTATTCACACCATAATCTATGATGATTTGCTTTTATTACTGCTGACTGTTAACTGCACGGACGACGACGTTGCGGTGAAGCTTGTCGAAAATGATCAACGCTAGTCTAGTCTAATGATCAACTTCTGCTAGTCATTGACATTCAAACAAGGAACTTTATGTGTTTTATCAATTTGATTTCGCGGCCTTCAGCCGAGGATCGTCATCGACAAAACGTGTCTATCATGTTGACAATGACTCCTGAGGTTATTTACGGTTTATAAGCAGAGCTCGCCCATTGAATTTGAAAAAAAAAAACAAAAAACTATGACATTGGGTCAATAGAAATCAATATACATATGAGTAAGCATAAACAAATTAAAAAATAATTATAAAAATGATTTCTAAGGCAGAATACCATTAAAATCTAATCAAAGCCCAATTACCGAATCAACTGCGTTATCGATGAAAGAATACTCATTTGTATATTGCCTAATGGACTGAGTTGTAGACCGGCTTGTTATGACCGCCACATACCGACACATGATATGAATGGAATGATCAAACGGGACGATAATCTAATAATTGTTTATTAGTGCTTGATATTTAATGGGTGATGCACGAGTGAAGTAATCAATAACCCGGTCACCCAGTTTTATTTTCGATTATTTCTGAAGCTGAATGTTCTATCTTGAGAAAGTTTGGAGATACACTGATAACGAGAAATGATTAATTTGGAGATTTATAACTCTTTTAATGCAACTAAACATCTACTAGTTAACTACACGCCGTATCTGCATTTTTGGATAGGCTATCTGATATTGAACTAACGATGAGTGTATGCTTTTTTTTTTTGCTTGCGCCAAGGGTTGTGGCAATCTTCCAAAGATACTAGATTGCGATGGAATATTGCGTGCTCTGTATCATCTTCTTGGTCTGGACAATGTGGACAGAGAGATGAGTTATCATGTTCAAATCTGTCTAAATATTTGCGATAGCCACCGCGACCCGATAGGAACTGCGTAAGGTGATAGTTGCAGTCCCCATTCACTCGCTTGGTCCTGACCTCAAGGATGGGGATAAGCTTATAGGTCCATCTACCTTTTGTACTATTACCCCAGCTGGCTTGCTACATTGCTAGTGATGTGGCCTTCTCATCCTCTTTAATCTCTCGACAATGCCTGCTACGATGAGCGTAGGCTGAGTCTGACAGTGTGTGTGTAGCTGAACACTTGGGCCTGCGCAGGCTGTGGTAGTCTTCTAAAGATACTAGTAGCTCGGGCTGCTGGCATGCACGATTCGCAAACCCGAATAATCGATGCAATAATCCATATTCGCCGCACTTCTACCACTCTCCCCGCAGGACTGCCGTTAGGTATTACTTCGCGGGGCTGGGTAGCATATCATGCTATTTGTCTTGTATAAGCTGTTGCTGCTTCTTCTGCTTTGCGAATTCGCAGCTTAATTTGCATGTTCGATATGTATGCGCCAATCTCTGTCCAACTATCTTCTGATAACATCATGTGATCGATTGTAGACAATGGGCTATGTAATGCTGTTCTCCAGTGTGAGAACCGTCTGTAGTGCTCTGTTGTTTCTTCTTCTTCTGGAAATTCAGGACAAAGCGATGAGGTATAGAGTCCAAATCTGTACAAGTACTTGCGATATCCTCCATGACCCGATAAGAACTGTGTAAGTCGATAGCTACAGTCTCCGTGTTCGCGACTTGTCCAAACATTGATTTTCGGTACAAGATGGTAAGTCCATCTGCCACTAAAGTGGCGCTGTCCCATCTGTTCTGCCAACTGGCTCGTGATGTTGACCTTTCTTCTTCTTTTATTGCTCTCGCTGCAGCCATATCTTGCGGTTGAGGGAGTCTCCTTATATAGATTCGCAGCATCTCATCTGCGAGAATGTCAGGGGACCGGCTATGACAAATGCTGCTTCCTCCGAGATTATTCTAAATCCAGTAATGGTTCTTAGTGCACAAAGTCTGTATACCGAAGTGAGCTTATTTCGTGTCGCCTTTGTTTTCAATGCCTTCGCCCAAACCGGGACCGCATAAAGGAGGACCGAGCTTACGACTCTTGAGACGAGGATTTGCCTGGCGTAACCGGATCTTCCGATATTTGGGAGAATTCTGCAGAGCGCTGTCTGGATTCCCGAGGCTTTTTTACTCATGGATTCTACATGGCTCTTAAAGATCAGCTAGTTGCCTAGCCTCACACCAAGCTATTTGATGGCGTCTTTAGAGTTAATTTTGCTGGTTTCAGCCTGAATGTTGACGTATTCTGGAACTGGGTGAACTTTAATGTACATATGTTTTATCGGACGAGGCATCTCTTGATGACCTGATTGGCTGAAATATGCGTCTCAGAACTCTTGCAAGAGCCCCTTAGAACGGGCAGCGAATAAGTTCTAAGAATAAGTGGGCTGTTGGCATCGGTGTACCCCGCTCCTGGCCCTAGGGGTGGCAAAAAGGGATCTGGCTCTCCAGGTTCGGGTTGTGCCATCAGGGTAACTTCTCTACCACGTAAAAAAAGTTTAGTTACGAACCAACCAGCAGCCTCGGATAAGGACTATTTAACCTCGCCTTGGGTGGCGCGAACAATTGAAAAGGTACCTCCACCCATTTGGAGCGCAACTGGAGGCAGCTGGCTAATGGGGAAGAAAAAGTCAGTTGGAGAAGCTGTTTAGTTGAGGCCCAGGTCCACCCCGGACTGTAGCGCCATCTGAGTAAGTAAGTAAGTTGGTCTTGGACCCAAAACATTGCCACAATGAATGGTTTTGCGTTAAGGACATACATACAAAAATGTATTAACATAAATGTTAAAAAATGAACAAATGAGTGTATTTCATATCAGACCAGAAAATCTTCCAGGATCTAGGAAAGTGTGTAGGTGCACATAACCTGCTCTTTAATAGTGAACAATCTTAATGGACTCTTCCACTATTAATGTAAGTCCTAATGCATTAAACAAGGCTGAAAAAAGTTTTACTTGAACACTTATACTTTAAAAAAATTCAACATGATTTGAAGAAGATTTTCCAGTGGTGACTGGGTAGATACTTCATGATTAAGCACATTTTTTACTCGCTAGCCAATCCTTGTTTATATTAAAACTCAGCTACATACATATGTGCATATATAACATTCTTAGGAAGTCATAAATAAGTTCACTATGCGTAATCGAAAAATCAATGCACGCTTGGCTATATGACATGCTAAGATTTCCAAAAGTCGTGGAATATCCGCCAAAGAATATTTTTGCAGAAGTTCCAACCTAATTTAGAAACCGTATCACATACGAGTACGTTCATTACCATTTGCGTCATTGCAGAAAAACGTCCATGATGTGAAACTATAATGAAGTGTATTCCACCTTCCACCTTTACTTCCAAATTTATACAACGTCGATGACATTTCTTCACTTTAGCTTACACTTTCTATGCGTTCTGTCTGTCCAACTGAGCTGACCACTTTTACACATTAAATTTGGTTTTATTTTATATATGTAAGCACCTATATATGTATGTTTTCTGGGGATTAGTGCCAATGCCACATACGAAATTAGGTCGAATTCATTCACTGAAAAATTGCTGACCTTTTGGGTGGAGGAGATAAACAAGACAGACAGATGAAAGAACTATAAATTAAATTTAAGCTTGTAACGCAATTAATTTTCTTATTTTACAACACTTGTACTTTCACTTTTTACGTAATTAATGTATTAGTAAGAGTAAAGGTACACGAACTGCACAGTATGTTGGTTTCTAAGCTGAGGAAACCTTTAGTAATTATGTTGATTTATATCTTTGCGTATATGTATGTAATATGATTTAGGGTCCACTTTTTTACAAGCTACTTTGTTACAAGTATGATGTACTTTCACATCAGGTTAGAAGATAGAAATTTAAAAAAATTACCTACATTTTTGATTAATTGCTTCTAGACTGTTACATGGAAACAACTATAATATCCAAATTATAGCATGTTGTGGTTAAGTTACGTATGTTAATCAAACATTGCCACGATGAACTCGCTTACGAAACACTCTGGTGGGTCCCGAGCTATAAAGGCATCCACGGAAACAAGTTGGCGGATGGCCTGGCTAGAAAGGAATCAGAACAGGGCCGATCAATACACTCCAGTATATCACTGGAACACCAACAGCTAGCTTATGAGAGTTGGAGCGCACTCTCATCATACCGTATTTTTAGACAACTCTGGACAAAGTAGTGATGGTCAACGAACTATTGATAATCCTGGAAGGCGAGGGTGATTGTCTGGTGGATAGATTTAGATTTAGATTTAGATTTAGATTTAGTTTTATTGGTTAAAATAGCCTTAGCAGAAGTTATAAATTGCGAATTATCTCAGCAAAGTCCAGCGAACAGTTTGTCTGTGCAGTTTGTCCCTCTGCGGCACTGGACATCATGTTTCATCTGATACCCCTTGATATATTTAGCAAGCATATGGCAGCGAGTGCAGCCGTTGGCCTTTAAGCTACCGTACAGTGGTCAAGAAAATAATTTGGCCCGCACTTTAATTTTGAATAAATCCGAAATCTCTCCCTAGAGCACGGACTACACCATCCCATGTCTAAATTTTGACAAGAACTTCCTAGTCACTATCCCTTCCACATCACTCTAAAACTTACTTACTAACTTAGGTGGCGCTACAGTTCGGGGTGAACCTGGGCCTCAACCAACAAGCCTCTCCATTTAGCTCGGTCTTTAGCTAATTGCCTCCAGTTGCGCACTCCAAGTTGGTCGAGGTCCCCTTGAACTTGTGCGCGCCACCTACGGCGATAATTCCCTCTACTGCGTCGTCCCTCGGGGTTAGATTCGAAGACTCTGCGGGCCGGAGCGTTGGTGTCCATTCGCTCTACATGTCCTAGCCATCTCAGACGTCCAATACGCAGTTTTTTGACTAGGTCGATGTCGCTGTACAGCTCGTATAGTTCGTGATTGAATCTTCTCCTCCAAAACCCGTCAACGCAAACGGGACCGAAAATCTTACGAAGAATTTTTCTCTCGAAGCGACCAAGGATATCTTCATCCTCTTTTAATAAAGTCCATGTTTCAGCGCCGTAAAGCAGGACTGGGATGATCAAGGTCTTATATAGAGTCTCCTTAGTTGTTCGAGAGAGGGATTTACTGTTGAATTGCCTTATAAGCCCAAAAAAACAGCGATTGGCAAGAGTTATTCTTCGATTGATTTCTGCGCTGATTTTGTTTGCTGAATTTATAGCAGAGCCAAGGTAGACAAAGTCCCTTACTACCTCGAAGTTATAGCTGCCCACGGTGACGTTTTGTCCAATTCGTCGATGTTGGTTTTCCCTTCTAGTTGACAGCATATACTTGGTTTTGCCCTCGTTTATCGCCAAACCCATTTTGGCCGCTTTCGCCTCAATGCTTGCAAAAGCACCGGTGACAGCCCGCTGAGATCTTCCGATAATGTCTATATCGTCGGCGTATGCAAGCAGTTGTACAGACTTGTAATAGATTGTGCCTCCGGTGTTGGCTTGTGAGTTCCGCACAATCCGTTCAAGTACAATATTGAAGAAGTCACATGACAGCGCGTCACCTTGTCTAAAGCCTTTTTTGACATCAAAGGTCTCGGTGAGGTCATTACCGACCTTGATGGAGCAGCGAGCGTTCTCCATCGTCAGCCTGCACAGGCGGACAAGTTTGGCAGGGATGTCAAAACTAGACATGGCTCTATAAAGCTCTTCTCTATAGATGCTGTCATAGGCGGCCTTGAAATCGATAAAGAGGTGGTGAGTATCGATTTGGAATTCGTGGGTTTTCTCCAGGATCTGCCGAAGTGTGAAGATTTGATCGATGGTGGACTTTCCTGGCCTGAAACCGCACTGATAGGGTCCAATCAGGCTGTTGATAAAAGGTTTCAGGCGTTCACACAATATCGCAGAAAAGATCTTGTACGCGATGTTGAGGAGACTGATGCCTCTATAATTGGCGCAGTTGAGGGGGTCTCCTTTCTTGTGGATCGGGCAAACGATGCTGAGATTCCATTCATCAGGCATACACTCGTCTGACCAAATATTAGAAATGAGTTGGTGTATGCACTCTACCAATTCATCCCCAGCTGCCTTGAAAAGTTCGGCCGGTAAACCGTCAGGTCCAGCAGCCTTGTTCGATTTTAGCTTGGATATTGCTATCCTCACTTCGTTTTGGTCAGGTGGACGGAAATTTTGACTATCATCGTCCATGTTGAATGGTTCATTCTGCCTGACAGCGGGATGTTGGTCTTCGTCGCCGTTATACAGTCTGCAGAAGTAGTTTTTCCATATTCTCAGCACCGACTGTGATTCTACTACGAGGTTTCCATTCTCATCTCTACAGGTTTCTGTACGGGTATTACTTCTCTGACACGTTCTTTTTACCTTTTGGTAAAACTTCCGTACATTATTCCTGGAGTATAGACTCTCGATATTCTCAAACGCGCGCTTCTCATGCTCTTTCTTCTTCTTTTGGAGAAGCCGATGTTCTTCCCGTCTCTTTTGCTCGTAGAGCTCACGAGCAGCTCTCGTCTTCCTTTGCAGCGCCGCTTTGTATGCCTCTTGTTTTGCTGCATGCACTCGCCGGCATTCTTCGTCAAACCAGGGGTTTCGCGGTGGTGGGCGAGCGAGACCCAGCACATCAGTCGCGGCGTTTCTGATGGCATGTTGGCAGCGTTGCCACTGGTCTTCGGCACTTGATGCTGGCGGTATAGGGGTGATTGAGAGATTTCGGGATACGCGTTCAGCGAAGAGTCTGGCGGTCTCTTGCGATTGTAGCTTTTCGACGTTAAATTTTCTCACAGTAATTCTTCTTTGTTGCTCAGATTGGGATATCCGCATTCGTACCTTGGCTACAACAAGGTAATGATCCGAGTCTATGTTGGCCGCTCGGAAGGTCCGGACATCCAGAATACTGGAGGCATGCCTTGCGTCGATCGCAATATGATCAATTTGGTTGATCGTGACATGATCATTGGACCGCCATGTCTGCTTATGAATATCGAGATGAGGAAACCATGTGCTTGCTATGGTGACATTTCGCTCCACAGCGAAATCAATTAGCCTTAGTCCGTTATCAGACGTGGTGTCGTGTAGGCTATGCTTACCGAAGACGTCCTCCTTTCCTATTTTGGCGTTAAAATCGCCCAATACGATCTTAACGTCGTATTTAGGACATTGCTCGTATGTTTTGTCGAGGAGCTCGTAGAAACACTCTTTGGAGGCAGGGTCCTTTTCTTCAGTGGGGGCATGAACACATATTAGGCTTATGGTAGCGAATTTAGCCTTGATCCGGATAGTCATAATACGCTCGCTCACGTGTCGGAAGCTTAAGACTTCTTGCCTAAGTCTGCCGCGTATGACAAATCCGCACCCGAATAAGCGTTGCCTGTTGCCTCTGTAGCAATCACCGTAGTAGATGTCACAGTTTTTCATCCTCTTTTTGCCTGGCCCATCCCATCGCACTTCCTGGATGGCGGTAATATCTGCTTTATAGCAGTCTAGGGCCTCTGCTAGTTGTTCGGCTGCACGTGGTCTGTAAAGGGACAGAACATTCCACGTACAGATCCGAAGGTCGTTGTCCTTATTTCGTTTGCTGGGGTCGTCATTAGTTGGGTCATCCTTATCCGAGGCTTTTGGTTGTTTCGGAACCATGCGTTTTTTACGTGGTAGGGAAGTTACCCCGACGGCACAACCCCCAACCTGGAGGGCCAGTTCCTTAATTATTCCCCTAGGACGAGGGGCCGGGTGCACCGGTGCCAGTAGTCCACTACGGGAGTATGAGCGCTGCCGTTGGCCCATTAAGGGCTCCTCCGCCACCATCTCTATTCCAATGTCCTGACCAACATTAGAAATTCCTTACCGACCTGTGATCCGAATACGTCGAAGCAGCTCGCGCAAGGTATTCACTAAGTTCAACCTAACTGGAACTATAGACGCCACCGTTGACTCCGTCTAGGAGTCATTATCGAAAACGATAATGCACTTTTAGAAGATGAGTCGATTAACTTCTATACTGACGGCTCAGAAACTAAGGACGGAGATGATAGAGATGTTTTCTCTGACAGACTCTCCAGGCAGAAATAATGGCGATTAAAGAAGTCTTATTTTGGCTTAAGAAAAACGTTATATCCGGTAGAGATACCCGCATCTTTTTCAGATAGCCAAGCAGTAACCAAATCCTTGGAATATATCTCTATAAATTCTTTAGTAGCTCTAGACTGCCGATCGTCTTTACAGAGATGGCTGAGCAGTTCAATATTCACTTGTGTTGGGTGCCGGCGCATAGAGATATTCTGAAGAATATTAAGGCCGGTGAACTCGCCAGAAGAAGAAGGTGGGCAAAATCGCATCATCACCTCCCCGTGGTGCCCGCTGGATAGCTATCTGATAGTGAACTAACGATGAGCGTACGCTGAGTCTGACGATATATGTGTAGCTGAACACTCGGACCTGCGTAAGCACATCTGGGTGAACTTCAGCGCGCATATGTTTAACTGGACAAGGCATCTCTTGTTGACCTGATCGGCTGAAATATGCGTCTCAGAAGTTTAACAAGAGGTCCTCAGAAGGAGGACGTGCGGCGGATAAATTCTCCCGATGAAATCAACGGTGACGTCTACAGGCCAGCGGAAATCTTACCGGAGCTACTTCGACATATTTGAAGCTGTAAGGTCTGTAAGGATTTTCAATACTACGTCAGGGTATTGAAAAAGAGATGGTGGCGGATGAAGCCTTAATGGGCCAACGGCAGCGCTCATATCCCCGAAGTGGGTTGCTGACATGGGTGTATCAGGCCCCTCGTCCTAGGGGTTGCTAAAAAAGGATCTGGTCCTCCAGGTTGGGGGTTGTGCCGTCGGGTTAACTTCCCTACCACGTAACAAACCTTCGGTTGCGAAGCAACCAACAGCCTCGGATACGGATGAATTTACTGTTGACGACCCAAGCAAACGTAAAAAGGACAACGATCTTCGTGTCTTCGTGCCTAAGTCAGGCAAGAAGTCTTGAGTTTCCGGCATGTGAACGAGCGCCTTATGACTATCCGTATCAAGGATAAATTTGCCAACATTAGCCTAATATGCGTTTACGCCCCTCATGAGGAGAAGGACGACGCGACAAAGGACGACTTCTACCAGCTCTTGGACAAGACGCATGAGCAATGCCCTAGCCACGACGTTAAAATTATCCTAGGTGATTTTAACGCAAAGCTAGGAAGAGAGGACGTCTTTAGTAACGTGGTCGGCCAGTGGCAGCGTTGCAAACAAGCCATCGGAGATGCCGCCTCTGATGTACTGGGTTTCTCTCGGCCACCACAACGAAACCCCTGGTTTGATGAAGAATGCCGGCAAGCACATGCAGCTAAGCAAGAGGCGTACAAAGCGGCGCTGCATAGAAGGACTAGAGCTGCTTACGAGCTCTACCTGCGCAGGAGAAAAGAGGAACGTCGACTTCTCAGAAAGAAGAAAAAGGAGCATGAGAAGCGCTCGATCGAGGAGATTGAGAGACTTTATTGCAGGAATGATGTTCGAAAATTTTACCAAAGGGTAAAAAGAACATGCCAGGGTTTCAAAGCCAGAACAGAAGCCTGCAGGGACGAAAATGGCAACAAAGTAGTGGAATCGCAGTCGGTGCTGAGGATATGGAAGGAACACTTCTGCAGACTGTTAAACGGCGACGATGACCAATATTCCGCTATCAGGCAGAATGAGCCATTCAACAGTGACGATGGCAGTCAAGATTCCCGTCAACCCGATCAGAATGAAGTGAGGATAGCGATATCTAAACTCAAATCCAACAAAGCTGCTGGAGCCGACGGCCTTGTCGCTGAACTTTTCAAGGCAGGAGGAGATGAGTTGGTAAGGAGCATGCACCAGCTCATCTGTAAAATCTGGTCGGACGAAAGTATGCCCGATGAATGGAACCTCAGCATCGTTTGCCCGATCCTGAAGAAAGGAGACCCTCTGAACTGCGCCAATTACAGAGGTATAAGTCTCCTCAACATCGCATATAAAATCCTGTCTGCCGTATTATGTGAACGCCTAAAACCGATCGTCAACAACCTGATAGGTCCTTATCAGTGCGGTTTCAGGCCTGGAAAGTCCACCATTGACCAAATATTCACACTACGGCAGATCTTGGAAAAACCCATGAATATAAAATCGATACGCACCATCTTTTCATCGATTTCAAAGTTGCCTATGATAGCGTGTACAGAGACGAGCTATACAGAGCCATGTCTAGTCTTGGCATCCCTGCCAAGCTCGTCCGATTGTGCAGGATGACGATGGAGAACTCTCGCTGCTCCATCAAAGTCGGTAAGAACATCACCGAACCGTTCGATGTCAGGAAAGGTCTTAGACAAGGCGACGCGCTATCATGCGATCTCTTTAACATAGTACTTGAGAGAATTGTACGAAACTCACAAGCCAACACCGGAGGTACAATCTTTTACAAGTCTGTACAACTACTCGCTTATGCCGATGACATTGACATAATCGGAAGAACTCAGCGGGTAGTCAATGGGGCATTTACGAGTATTGAGATCGAGGCAGCAAAGATGGGTCTAGCGGTCAATGAAAGCAAAACAAAATATATGCTGTCTACAAAAAACGACACCCAACATCGGCGTCTTGGACAGAACGCCACAATAGACAGATATAATTTTAAGGTAGTAAAGGATTTTGTCTACCTAGGCTCTATGGTGAACTCCGCAAATGACATCAGTAGGGAGATCACACGAAGAATTACTCTTGCCAATCGTTGCTTCTATGGGTTAAAACGGCAATTGAGTAGCAAAGCCCTATCTCGAACTACTAAGGTAACTCTTTATAAGACTCTTATCATCCCAGTCCTGCTGTATGGCGCAGAGGCATGGGCTTTGACAAAACCGGATGAGGATGCCCTTGGTTATTTCGATAGAAAAGTTCTTCGAGCGATCTTTGGTCCCGTCTGCATAGACGGTGAGTGGAGGAGAAGGTACAATGCCGAGCTATACGGCCTGTACAAGGACATCGACTTAGCCAGAAGAGTTCACATACAGCGACTAATATGGGTGGGTCATTTAGAGCAGATGGAGCCCAACGTTCCCGCTAAGAAAGTTTTCGAATCCACCCCGGATGGGCGACGCAGTAGAGGACGACCTCGCTGTTGGTGGCGCAAACAAGTGGAGGGGGACCTCAACCAACTTGGCGTGCGCAACTGGAGGCAGCTGGCTCGTAATCGTGCTAGCTGGAGAGGTTTGTTGGTTGAGGCCCAGGTCCACCCCGGACCGTAGCGCCATCTAAGTAAGTAAGTAAGAACTCGCCAGAATAGGAAAAAACTATATTCATCCTGCCGGACAAAGGCACCTTAGGTATACCAATTGCTACTTGGAATCTCAAATTTAAATATTATGCTATCGAGGGTACAAATCTTAGGTGGACAAATGGATCAACATATCTAGCGACAAAACAGATTTGGCCAAAACTGGTTCTAAAACGCTCTAGGAATTTGATTTCTCTCAATAGATTGCATATCGGCACTACAATAGGTGTTATCACTGTGCATTGTCTAATAGACAAGCATGCTACAAGGCTAGACCTTTTTGCGAATGACTTTTGTTGAAGCTGCATGGATGAAGAAGAGGAAGAAACTATTCTTTGTTTCTGCCCAGCTCTCTTCTGTAGAAGGAAGCTTCACTTAGCAACCTTCTATTACAACGACATAGGCGATCTGATAAACATAGATATTATTAAAAGCCTCGTTCGCTTCATCAGAAACTTATAATGATGTAACGAGTAGGTAGAGAGAAACTTTCTCCTACGATCCACGTAGTATCACAATGGACCTATTTTTGGTCTAAGTGTGTTGGTGTTTCTAAGCTGGCAGCCACTTCAACCTAACCCCTAAACTAATCTGAACAAAGTAGGTCGAAGTAAAAACATGGCAAATTTTAGCGCTTAGGACACCACTCTTATCACTCTTTACAGACATCATCACAGGTCCCAATCTACTGGCGGCCCACCTAAGAAGAATGCGCTTAAGCACAACTAACCTATGGAGACACTGCGATGATGTCGATGCAGAAGAGTGCACAATCCACTTCTTACCCAAATCTATACAGAACCAGAAAGATAGCCCTCGGTTAGTTATTCTTCTATGACCTGAACGATCTGTCAACCAAGCCACCAAAAACATCTTAAACTTCAATCAAGATGGTTCAGAGAGGCTTTACTATAATCCTAACCAAACAACATTACCCAAACATTTCCTTTTACCTTTACTTCTCCTTTCAGTATATCCCACACCCGTGGAACACAATGTATCCATAAAGATCCGAGTGAGACCTGCATCTCATATGCAACCACCCCATTAACCTAACCTAACTTAACCTGCGTGTATTAATATCACAATACGGTCTTCACCGTATTCCAAATTAGGCAGCAATCTTAGTGTCAACTCATTTAATTAGCGGAAATCAATATTTATTCAACGACTTTTATGACAAAATAGCTGAGAGGATTTGGTAGAGCATGATTTATAGAAAAAGTGCGTATAGGCTCCAAGCTTCTTTCTGTTTTATAACTACACTAAAGTTAAATCGCAATATGACTATTATTACAAATAAAACTCATAGTACCAAAACGACAAACATTGACAACATTCTTGACGAGCTACAGATACACATTATATTAAACATCTAAAGGCACATCCTCCAAATTAGTTCTCTTTCTATTAAGAACTTGAAAATATGTTTCCGAATCTTATCCGAGTCCAATGATTAAGTTCAAATCGAAGATGAAGTGACTCAAACTTTGTTGGTGGTCCGAGGCGATGTAGGCATCGGGTCTTATTTCATTTTTCTTTGACCGACGTTCGACGAAGAAAACAATCTACGTCAATTAAACGAACGACATATATAGTCAAACATCTTTTAATCAAAAAAGTAGGAACATGCTAACATCATTATAAGAGCACAAAACTTTAGTTTACCTTCAATGAAGAACATTAAGTTACAGAAAACTATAAATATTGTTACAGTACAGCCAGAGTTTAATGTAACCTTCAACTTCCATACAAGCACGTTATAAACATAATTTATTTAAACATTACTTTTAATATATTCATCTTTAAAAAATCAAACCCAACACCACACAATAAAGTGCAATAAAAATACGTTTAAATGCGGCAAACAAAATATTATGCCAAGAACACTGCTGTCTATGCGAACACCGAACAACCACAAAATGATTCTTATAGTGTCGCAGAAGTTGTCAGTGGAAATATTGCAACTTCTGAAACACCATTTATATTGTCGTTTTATTTCACGGTCGTATAATGTTGTACCCGCGTAAATGGGAGTGTAGAGTCTACACTGTAGACTATGCAAAGCGTTATTAGTAAACAACAAATATATGTATCTCATAGACTTGCATCTTCGCCGACGCAGAAGTACGAGTAATTGATGGTCTAAAAAGATGTCAGACCTTGAGCTGAAATTTAGTATTATTAGTTAATAATATGCAGGTGAGGATAGTTTGTATAAAATTCTTAAACAACGTTTAGAATTACTACGTATTTCCTTGTAACGTTTTTCCTTAAATGTTAAACATAGTCTAGGTAAACTATTTCCACCAGTCATGAGGGCGGATAGTGCTTTAAGCTAACAAAACCAAATACACTTATCAAGCAAATAAAGTAATGTTTACACCTCTTTCGTCTATTTTTCGCCTTTGGGTACTGTGAGATCGCAGGCTTTTCTTCTCTTCCTCGCTTTTCGAACAAACTCGTATATGCTTTTAAAATCCTGTGTAAGCTTTCCCGCTATCTGGATAGTCTTTTACATCATTCCCATCTACAAGAAAGGTAATAAAACTAATATTTCCAACTATAAGCCCATTGCTAGGCTTGCATGCATTTCGAAGCTATTTGAAAGCATTGTATAGGATACCATGTTGTTTCACTGTAAATTAATCCTCTCCATGAAGCAACATAATTTCTTTAAGGGTAGATCTACTACCTACTACTATTCTAATCGAATTTGTGTCCAGTACAGTGTGTGCTCTGGAAGAGGGTAATGAATTTTGATTAAATCTCCCATAAAATTATTCTTCTCAAATGTAAGGCGTTTGGGTTCCCGTTGATGTCTACCTCATGAATAAAATCATACCTAGAGGATCGTCAGTATTATGTCCTCTTTAGATTTGTCAACTCCATTTAAAAAAATAAAAATAAAAAATATTTGGAGCAACAGCTCTTCAAGTGCCTGGGCTTAGCTTCTCGCAACGCAATCACTCGTGTTGTGTACATTATATTTTTCACACGAATGGAAGGGACGCACAATTTAGTGCAGTATCCGAAGGGCAATTTGAGAAACTTTTTCGTGACAACAGTACTCTCGAATGTTTGCAAGACGTTCGCGAGAGGTGGGACCGTGAAAAAACTTTTTTTCGAGGTTTTCTGGGATCCGAACACAGAACCTCACGCGTAGTGATCTGACATACTAACCGCTTGCGCCACGGCGCTCCAGTAAACCATTTAGGACCCTTATTACCATCTATGCAATAACCGACTCTCTTAAATGTCCCCCTAAACCAAAGATACAATAATCCGTTAACAATGATCTTGTTTCCATAGCTGCTATTATATTGTTAGTTGAGGTAGTTATCTGCTATAACTACTTCAACATTCCTTCTCATATCAACCACATAATAAGTAAATAAAACCAAATCAACACTTGGTTTGTTAAACGCAGGTAAAAAAGAATTCTCTAACTCTTATGTTTCTAAATCCCTGTACATTACCTTTGTTAGACCACTACTTGAGAACTCCAGAGAGGCATGGTCGCCATAGTCCATATTATGAGGATTGAATCTTTTCAATGTCGATTCATCCGTTTTGCCCTACGAGATCTACAATGGGAAAACAGATTCCAGTCTGAAACTGACAAATCTCAAAACTCTTGAAACACATCGTGATGTCACCGTTATACTTTTTCTATATCAAATCTTCGGCAGAAATAATGACTTCCCCACACTTATTTAACAAATCCTTCTGAATACAAATCCCCATCATCTTAGATCGGTACCCTTATTCCGCCTACCCTGCCGCCATACGAACCATGGTCTCCATGAACCCCTTACTAGAATGCTGCTTATAATTAATCTAATATTTTTGGACAATAAAAAGAACAGGTACGGAATGCAAATCAGTCCAAACTACAGGATATAGGAGAATTACTCCACAATTAGTCACATTTTCATTTTGTCGGCTCTAGCTATGAATCACTTCAGGTTAAAGAAAAGACTTTACGTGTTCTTCATTCACCAAAAGCCGGCTTCTGGTAAAGCCTTGTTTTATAAGCTGTACAATCGCGGGCTTTTCCGAAAATTTGGCATTTTTATTGTGAAACTTTATGAGAAAACAAGCTCAGCAGTATGGTACGGAAAGCAACTTTAAAGCTTCTTAGACACCGCAAGTGGCGTAAAACAGGGATGTAACTTCAGTCGATCAGCTTTTTTAAGGCGGATTTTACAGATGAGCTGGTGCACGATCCTTACCAACTTATCTCCTCCTGTCTTGAAAAGTTCGGCGGCAAGGCCGTCGGTTCCAGCAGCTTTGTTGGGTTTAAGTTTACATATCGCTATCCTCACTTCATTCTGCTCGGGTTGACGGGAATCTTGACTATCATCGTCGCTGTTGAAATGGCTCATTTTGCCTGACAGCGAAATATAGGTCATCGTAGCAGTTAAGCAATCTACAGAAGTGTTCTTTCAATATTTTCAGCAACGACTGCGATTTAAGTTACCCCTATGACGAGGGGCTAGTGGTCCATTAAGGACTCCTCCGAATATGTCGAAGCAGCTTGCACAAGGTGCTCACTAAGTTCAACCTAACCGAAACTGTAGACGCCACCGTCTCCATCTAGTGAATTCGTCCGCTGCCATCTGAAACAAGAGAAGTTATCGTTGCTTGAAACTGCAACATATTCTAAAACGTGGGCGGCGTGGCGTAAGTGGTTAGTGTGTCGGACCACTGCGCAAGAGGTTCCAAGCTCCAATCCCAGAAAACACCGAACAAGTTTAGTCATGGTCCCACCTCTCGCGAATGTCTGACAAACATCCGAGAGTATTGTTGTCCCGAAAAAGCTTCTTCAAATTGCCTTCGGATACGGCACTAAACTGTAGGTCCCTTCCATTCGTGTGAAAAACATAACACACATAACATGAGTGGTTGTGAGAAGCTAGGCCCTGGCACTTAAAGAGCTGTCGCACCAAGTATTTTTTAATCTTTTTATTCTAAAATACTTAATGTTTATCGACCATATAACAGAGATATAGGTACTACCCTCCTCACGATCGAAGAAATTCGAATCAAAGTGATGATGAGATTTGGCTGGCAGATTCCCCAGAGAGCCTAGAGGGAATGATTAACAGACTGTCGACTCTAGCTATGAATCACTTCAGGTTAAAGAAAAGACTTTACGTGTTCTTCATTCACCAGTACTGTGAAGATTGGAGGCTGACGATGAATATGGACAAGTCTAAGGTGACGGTGTCCAGAGAAGGAGGTGGTAGAAGTGCGAAAAGTGAAAGATGGACGTTTAATGAACAGGAAGTAGAGGTAGTTAGATTTTTTTTTTTATGTAATGATATACCCATTTTATTGGAATTTTCTTGTCTTTCTAAGAAACCACGCAAACACTTCAGTGATGAGGAGCTTACAGTACCAGCACTCACCACATCAGCACCGAGGATCTGCCACCTGATACGAGCAAAGGCCAGACACTCAGAGAGGTAAGGACGACACTGCGGACGTCGCTCTCTCCAAGCGTCGCAGATTGTAGTGTCACTTAAGCCCAGCACGTTAAGGTGCTTAGCAAAAGTGAAGTGGCATGTCAAGACGCCAATAAGTTGTCTGCAGTATTTTCTACTGAGGGACAGCAAGAATTCCAATGATTTCTTATAGACGTCCGGGAGTATTCGTTTAGTCACCCCACATCCTGGAGGATCATGCCACACAATTGTGTTCGTGAGAGACCCTATCGTCAATAGAAGCCCTAACCGAGGACACAGCGAGACCCAACGCGAGTTCGAGACCTGGGAAAACCTCATCTAAGCCCTGTCTAGCAATCTCATCGGAGATCTCGTTCCCCAGGATCCCAGTGTGACCTGGGACTCAGATAAGAGACAGAGAATTCAACCTGCGACCGAGTTCAAAAAGTTTTTGGTTTCACGAACTACTTTGGAAGTGGTTAAAGGGTTAAGCAAGTCCTTAAACGCAGCCTGACTGTCACTGCACAAACAAATACTACTACCTGTTCTTCACAACATAGTTGATGGCCATTATGGTTACATAAATTTCCATTTGGAAAACAGACGCATATTTGCCTAACGAGGAAAGAAGTCTAATGCTGTCGTCTTCCACGAAGACACCAGCGCCAGACCCTTGACTGGTTTTGGAGCCGTCAGTGAAACTACGACTGCATTCCATTCCTGGCTCAGACTCTGGCCGAAGCCAGTCCTGAATGCAAGGAAAGTCGACTCTGAATTTACGCACCAGCTGAAGTTTTGGTACCATTGCATCAGACGGCATAACGACCAGAGTCGTAAGATAAATGTCTCGCAAGTTCATCAAAATTCCTGTGTGGAGTATACCAAAAACCCCTCCGTCTAAGACGATGGATTGCTTTGACAGTGCAGCCCATGATATAAGTATCAAGAGGAGGTTAGTTCAGTAAAGCATCTAGAGCAGAGCCAGGCGTACTCGGAAAAGCTCCCGTGCAGCCGACTTTGGTATTAATATTCCCAGTAGGTTAGGTTAAGTAAGTGGGCAGGTGTAGGGGGATAGAAAACCTCCACACCACACTCAGGTCAGTATAGACCCATTGTGATACCCAAGGGGGGAAAGGAGATAGAAAAAGGAAATCCCTACCTCGTGGAAAAATACCGTCTTGTAAGTATCCTAAAGAAAGAACTAAGTACTCACTGTGTCCTAGATACAAACCATCCAGAGGATTTGATGAAGTTTGCGATGTCATTTATTGGTCTGTTGGACAACTCTTCTAGATCCTCAAAGAAGTGTTGCCCAAGGATCTTATTTCTCAAATGATAGAGGCCTGGGCAATGACAGAGAAAGTGGGCGATGTCCTCCTGAGCCTCCTCGTCGCCGCAGCCTCTACAAAGGTCTTCGCTAGTCACACGTAGTTTTTTCATGTGGTACCGCATGGTGTTATGCCCCGTAATGACTCCAATTAGAGTAGAGAGGGATTTTCTGTGCCTCTGTATGAGTCTATTGGTTCTTACTCTGTCAAAAGCGGGCCACAGCTTCCTCGTGGTGACACAAGTATCTAAACAGGTCCACCTATTGTTAGCCTCCGTTATGGCTTTATTTCCTGCTACGAGCTTAAGGGCGCAAGGTGGGATGTACACCGAGGGGTCGGATTGGTCCGAGCTTAGTGCTAAGCCACCTCTAGCCAGTTCATCGGCTTTCTCATTCCCTGGTATGCCTTCTTGACCAGGGACCCAGCAGAGCTTTACCTCGTGCTGTGTTCCAAGAACCTTGAGCTCTTCTCTACAACACTTCACAAGCTTCGATTTTATTTCTATAGCAGATATTGCTTTTATCGCTGCCTGGCTGTCGATGAAAAAGGTGATATCCTCTCGTGGTATTGCCCTCATCGCAGTCTCATGAGCTGCTATTGTAACTGCTAGGACCTCCGCCTGGAAAACGCTGCTGTAGTTCGGAAGCCGAGCTGACATGGAGAGGCCAAGCGTTTCAGAGAAGATGCCTGCGCCTACACCTATTTCCATTTTGGATCCATCGGTGTAAACAGCTAAGGATCGCTCGTTAGGCGTTCTGTCATTTTTCCAGTCTTCCCTGCTCGGATAGGTGCTAGAGAATGGTCTTAAGAAGTCTAGGTAAGGCGTTAAGTAGTCTGTATTAGATACACTGCCTAGATATCTCTGCAGGATCGTGGTGTGACCCATTGCATTTGGTCTCCAGCTATCTGTTTGGCTTAATCTTACGGCACTATGGGCTGCCGATACTTGTATAATGATGTCTAGCGGAAGCAGATTGAGAATGGCCTCGAGTCCTGCTGTAGGTGTCGTTCTCATCGCACTGGTTGTGGCGATGCACGCTAGTCTTTGTACTTTTGTGATAGCAGCTAGGTTATTTATTTTGCTGGCTGCCTGCCACCATACAAGGCTGCCATACGTTAGTATTGGCCTTACTATAGCTGTATACATCCATAGGATGATTTTGGGGCTCGGTCCCCAAGTCTTCCCAAATATTCTAATGCCTCTTGAGGCATAGACTTCGAGCTTAGTACCTCCGAGTTCAACTTTGATATGTCTTTCCTTTAGCATATTGACGATCCACTTTATCACAGAATTGTGAATATTAAGGTTCGTTAGAGTTCTATTGACCGCTTCCGTTTTGACATTGTTAAAGGCTCCTTCAATGTCCAGGAAAGCGGCTAGTGTATATTCTTTATTTTTCAGTGATTTTTCTATTGAGCCGACTACACAGTGCAGCGCTGTCTCTACGCTTTTTCCTTTCGTATAAGCGTGCTGCGCTGGGGATATGTCACCTGGGCGTAGTTTACTACGGATGTATATGTCAGCTAGTCTTTCAAAGGTCTTTAGGACAAAGGAGGTAAGGCTAATTGGCCTAAAGTCCTTTGCAGTAGTGTGGCTTGCTTTACCGGCCTTGGGTATGAAGACCACTTTGACCTCTTTCCATGATCTAGGTATATACCCCCACATGAGGCTGTTGAGGTACAGTTCTTTAAGTACCGGGATGATTGTGGTTATTGTTTTCTGTAGCATGATCGGGATAATCCCGTCGGGTCCTGGGGATTTAAAGGGAGAGAATGATCCGATTGCCCACTCAATTCTTTCCTCTGTGATAAAATCCGTCGGAGTTTCCGTTACAAAACTACTGTTAGTTACGATGTTATTATCTGGATGGGCCATACAACCCGGAAAGTGCGCTTTTAGCAGGGAGATTAGCGATTCTACACAGGATTCAGTCCACCTTCCGTCGGATTCCTTGAGAGATCCAAGAGTTTTTGATTCCCTGGATAGAATTTTTCTCAGTCTCGCAGATTCTGTCGTACCCTTGATTTCATTACAGAAGTGCTGCCAAGAGTGGCGTTTGGCCTTCTGTGTCTCGTTTTTTAAATTTCTCTGACTGGACTTATATTGTTCCCAGTCCGCTTCTAGCATAGTTCTTTTGGCCTTATTTAGAAGGTGTCTAGTTACTCTCCTAATTCTAGCTAGTTCAGATGACCACCAAGGTGGTGATTTTTTATCTTTTCGTTTGGTTTCTGGACATGCTTTGACATAGGCTTCATTAAAAATGGATGTAATATCCTCCGCCTTGCGGTCAATGTCGGCAGGTCCGAGCCAGTTGCTATCCTGCAGGGATCTTACACCTTTCCTCACCTCGTTGTTAAAAAGATCCCAGTTGGTTTTCCTGGGGTTCCTGTAAGGTTTGGGAGAGTCATAGTTGTTACCCACGAGGAATTCGATCAATTTGTGGTCGGAGTAGGACTCTTCCCCTATCGCGTTCCACTTGTCAATAGTTAGGGTGCTCGAGTTACTGGCTAAAGTTACATCTATAACTTCTTGCCTGTTCTTTACTACAAAAGTAGGTTCGTTACCCCTATTCGCTACAATAAGGTTATTTTCAATTATAAACTCAAATAAAGACTCACCGCGTAAGTTTGTGTTGCTGCTACCCCATTGAGAGTGATGAGAGTTGGGATCACACCCCAGCAGCAAGTCCCATCTTTCCTGTTCCGCCTTTTGCACAAGAGAGCGGGTCAGTGTGGATGGCGGTCCCTCCTTGGCATCAAAAGGCATGTAGACGGCTGATAGAATCAGTGGGGAAAGCCCCCTCCGCTCAAGCCTTACCACTGTTTGGTCCTCATTGCTGTAGCTAGATAAAATAAAATGGTTAATTTGTTTCCTAGCTACGATGCACGTTCTGTTCTTACATTCCGCGTGTAGCGGTTCGATGCTGTATGTAGTAAGGTCTTTATGCCTTAGCCCACTTATTTTGCCACGGGAGATCCATGGCTCTTGAATTAGGGCAATGTCTATGTTCCTATCTCCCATGAGATAGATGAGGTTGGCGCTAGCTGCTATGCTATGGTGAAGGTTTATTTGAGCAATCTTCATCATTGATTTACCTTATCACCCGCCTTCCTTCTTTTCTTTTCGTCCATCCCAACTAAAGGTCTGACCTTGCATCGTGTAATTCCAATGCGAACCTTAAAGTTGTATCTCCTTAGGATGGGCATGGACTTGTGGTTAAGCAACACCACAATCCCAGTAACATGAACGTGGAACATCACCTGAGAGAGAGTGCCATCAGTGCAGCATGAAAGTACTGCCTGAAAGGCAAGCGAATAGGTATAAAAGGTGAAATTTCAAATATTTCAGGTGCGCAAGTATAAGGCTATAAATCATACGACACCGTCGACAAACTCCTGCAATTTTTCCTCCTCAAAATATTAAATTTAACGCAATGCACCCTAAATTATATCTTCGTTATATATAGACACTTTAAAACATCACTTCGACTACAAACGCTAGCAATAGACGAAGATATACTACCGGGTACAACGCAATGTGCATGATTAACTGGCTGAACACAATGCATGCCGCGGCCGCGCCGCGGTAGCGTAGTACGTAGAGCTGTCAAATGGTGTGGCGCTGCACTCCCAAAATTCGCCCACAATGGTGTAGCGCGTAGTAATGTCAAATAATGTCAGCTGATTAAAATTGTGTTTTTCTTTTTGAGTGTTATTGAGATTTGATTATTTTTGTGAGATTATTGTGCTATAATAATACAATAAAAATAATAAGAAATGGATAAATTTATTTTCCTTTCACTAGCAAAATAATTTTTTCCACGGCGTGCTCTTCCATTTTGACTGTAACGAATATTTCAAATTTATTGCGCTACTGCTGAACTCAGTTCAAGAATCCACCACGAAAACATCGTATAGAAAACCAAAACAGTCTTCAACAGTCGCCAATTTCTCTATCTGTCACTTGTGGCGCTGCACAAGTTAAAAGTAAACCAACTTCGTACTACACCACTGCTACCGCCACGCCGCAGCTACCTCATTGTGGGCGCTCTAGTGAGTTCCCATATATTTTAACTCTGTGACAGATCGTACTACGCTACCGCGGCGCGGCCGCGGCCTGCATTGTGTTCAGCCAGTAAGGCGAAGACACTCTGGTTCAGAGAATCTAAACTTGAGGAATATACGAGTATCTATCTGAAAGAAAAGCTTATATAACTTGTTTATTGTACTGAATGGAAAGCAGCATTCTGATTCATTTGCGGTAAATGCAGAAAGTTCGTTGCACAGGGAGATATATTCAAGGCTGAACCATCTACTCCGCGACGAAGTTCAAGGAAATCTACTCCACAGAAATTAAAGCCACAATTTTCAAGATAAGAGAAGAAATATTAAACCTGAATTACGTAGAAGAGAAAGAAAACGTGCTGAAGGAATTCTGGTTAGACACAGACCAAATTGTGGCAGCTCTGAGTGGTACGAACTGGGATGATCTTTTTATTTAAGATGCCTTACAAATGCTCGATTGAATTGAGATTTGCTGACTGTGCCAAGCTGGGAACTATTTTCGGAGATAATTAGGATGTCTAATACTTTTGCACATAGCTGCGCATAATATAATTTCCTGGCAGAAGCTCTAGCGAATCGAAAATTCTCATTAACTTCAGAAGAGTACAATTTTAAATCATTTCATTTAAAAAAAAAAACATCAAGAGGTCCATCGAATTATTTGGTGCATAAGCACGTAATTCAATTGATTTCTTAAGCTCAGCCTCAAAGATGACGAAACTTTTCTTCACATTCTTTAGCAAGGCAACGAGTCCATTCCAGTATTAAATTAGAATTAAAAAACAAAAACATCTTAAATAAATCAGGCTTAGAATTTATATTATTTACGAGATGCTTCCATTTGTTTACCGATCGTACAGCCTTTAGGAAGAATTTTATAAGCGTAAGTGTTGACTCCAAAGGTTAGTTGAATTAGAAATTCAGGAAACATTAACATTTTTGATTAAAGTCAGTTTATTATATTTGTTTGACATATTTGAAAAGGTTAACATAAATTTGTATGACTTACCTTTAAAAATAAAACATACAAATATTTTTTTTTTACATGGCATATTCAATTTTAATAAATAACTTAATTTATCCACTTAAGATACTTTGAGTATGTTCAGACGTCAAACTGATTTTTCGAAGACGCAACTAGTAAAACAATAGAATTGCAAATTATAAACTAAGGTCTTTCATTTTTAATTGACGCATTCACTATTCTTTTGAATGTGACTGTATCGGAGTCTCCTTTTTCCAGGAGCTGGCAAACGATGCTGATATTCTATTCATAGTGCATGGTTGGTGTACATGTCGCACCAAGTCATCCATTTCTGATTTCAATTAGTGATTGGCATTATCAAATGTTTTTAAGAATCGAGACATTAATACTCGAGTGATCATTCGAGATATGAGTGCTATATGAATATGAGAACACACTCTCCAAGTGGTTGAATACACAAACAACCTCATACTCATACGAGTATTACGATTCAAGATATGAGATGTGTATCCGAGTAAAATAGTACTCGATTCATTCGCTTTGCTACTACTTACTTACTTAGATGGCGCTACAGTCCGGGGTGGACCTGGGCCTCAACCAAAAAACCTCTCCAGCCAGCACGGTTACGAGCCAGCTGCCTCCAGTTGCGCACGCCAAGTTGGTTGAGGTCCCCCTCCACTTGTTTGCGCCACCTACCACGAGGTCGTCCTCTACTGCGCCGTCCGTCCGGGGTGGATTCGAAAACTTTCTTAGCGGGAAGGTTGGGCTCCATCCACTCTAAATGACCCACCCATCTTAGTTGCTGTATGTGAACTCTTCTGGCTAAGTCGATGTCGATGTCGATGATGTTGTTTAGGCCGTATAGTTCGGCATTGTACCTTCTCCTCCACTCACCGTCTATGCAGACGGGACCAAAGATCGCTCGAAGAACTTTTATCTCGAAATAACCAAGGGCATCCTCATCCGGTTTTGTCAAAGCCCATGCCTCTGCGCCATACAGCAGGACTGGGATGATTAATGTCTTATAAAGAGTTACCTTAGTAGTTCGAGATAGGGCTTTGCTACTCAATTGCCGTTTTACCCCATAGAAACAACGATTGGCAAGAGTAATTCTCCGTGTGATCTCTCCACTGATGTCATTTGCGGAGCTGACCATAGAGCCTAGGTAGACAAAATCCTTTACTACCTCAAAATTATATCTGTCTATTGTGGCGTTCTGTCCAAGATGCCAATGTTGGGTGTCCTTTTTTGTAGACAGCATATATTTTGTTTTGCTTTCATTGACCGCTAGACCCATCTTTGCTGTCTCGATCTCAATACTCGTAAATGCCCCATTGACTGCCCGCTGAGTTCTTCCCATTATGTCAATGTCATCGGCATAAGCGAGTAGTTGTACAGACTTGAAGAAGATTGTACCTCCGGGGTTGGCTTGTGAGTTTCGTACAATTCTCTCAAGTACTATGTTAAAGAGATCGCATGATAGCGCGTCGCCTTGTCTAAGACCTTTCCTGACATCGAACGCTTCGGTGATGTTCTTACCGACTTTAATGGAGCAGCGAGAGTTCTCCATCGTCATTCTCCACAAACGAACGAGTTTGGCAGGCATGCCAAGACTAGACATGGCTTTGTATAACTCGTCTCTATACACGCTATCATAGGCAACTTTGAAATCGATGAAAAGATGGTGCGTATCGATTTTATATTCATGGGTTTTTTCCAAGATCTGCCGTAGTGTGAATATTTGGTCAATGGTGGACTTTCCAGGCCTGAAACCGCACTGATAAGGACATATCAGGTTGTTGACGATCGGTTTTAGGCGTTCACATAGTACGGCAGACAGGATTTTATATGCGATATTTAGGAGACTTATACCTCTGTAGTTGGCGCAGTTCAGAGGGTCTCCTTTCTTCAGGATCGGGCAAACGATGCTTAGGTTCCATTCATCGGGCATACTTTCGTCCGACCAGATTTTACAGATGAGCTGGTGCATGCTCCTTACCAGCTCATCTCCTCCTGCCTTGAAAAGTTCAGCGGCAAGGCCGTCGGCTCCAGCAGCTTTGTTGGATTTGAGTTTAGATATCGCTATCCTCACTTCATTCTGATCGGGTTGACGGGAATTTTGACTGCCATCGTCACTATTGAATGGCTCATTCTACCTGACAGCGGAATATTGATCATCATCGCCGTTTAACAGTCTGCAGAAGTGTTCCTTCCATATCCTCAGCACCGACTGCGATTCTACTACTATGTTGCCATTTTCGTCCCTGCAGGCTTCTGTTCTTGCTTTGAAACCCTGGCATGTTCTTTTTACCCTTTGGTAAAATTTTCGAACATTCGCTTTGCTACTAGCCGCCTTTAAAATGAATCAAGTACTATTTTACTCGGATACACATCTCAAATCCCGATTCTTGGGGAGTGTGTTCTCATATGCGCTCATATTTCGAATGATCATTACATTATACAATGCTACCCTGTGGTTACACGAATTCGAGAACTGAGACATGAGACGTGAGAGATAAGATACGAGTTTTTGTTTTGTGTTTACCATTTGCGCTCGTTCTCGGTTCTCGTTACTTCGACAGAAATAGTAGGTTTAGTAAATTATTCGAATGATTTCAAACGATATCTACAGATATCTCGAGATATTGGAAGAATCGATTATAATCGATTATATCATTCGAATGCGTCCAACACTAATTTCAAAAGACCACAACCATTAACATACTCTATATGGACTGCTAGTAGCCAACTTCGGGTTGGTTCCAACATTAGCGCTAGTTGTCTTGGTTCCGAGCGGAAAAAAAATGGAAACTCACACTTGTTTGAAATTTCGTTGGATGCAGTTGGGTTTGCAAAGACATTGTTTTCATTGACATATTACATATCAAATTGATTCGTAATAAATATACGAATATTGTGCATATTATGGGGCAGTAAAATGCATATATAACGGTTTTTTATTCAAATTTTGTTGGTTCTATCTATGGGTAATTATTTGAACTAACACATTTTCGAGGTGACATCTGCTGCAAAAAAATATGCCTAACAAATTTGAATTTCAACCGTTTTACTTAGCAAATCCACACAAACCGAAGGGGTGTATCCACCATTCTATGGAGAAATTCAAGATGGTTGGCATTTTGTTTCCACATTTATCCGCTTCGAACCAAGAGGGCTAGTTATGTTAGTGTCATTTTTTAGGCAGAGGTAGTATGGAACTAACATTTCACTAGCAGTCCATATATAGTATGTCAAGGACCACAGCATTTTTTGGTGTAAGTTTAGATATTCAAATATTTACTTCACTTTGCTCGGACGTATTTAGCCTGACAGCGGAATTCTGATCGTCCTCCCCTTTTAACAGTTTACACAATATATTGGCTGGTTGAATGGTAGGTCGTTGGTTTTCAAACACCAATTAAACCCATTCCATTTTTCCAGTAATGGAACTCTCCCTAATAGTTCGGACAACACCCATGGAGTATGCAACAAAACCTAATGTTTTGTAACCTCTACACCCAAAAACATACCTCTTTCATATTTCTTCTTAAGTCCTTAGTACGTTATGTTGTCTTTCTCTTCTAAACATCCAAATACACAAATTGTATAACATACTATCAAAATGACTGCATCCTGATAAGAATTGCTTAAATGGTTCGCCCATTTTTCGATTATGACCGCGTTTCAAACTAGACGGTGTGACGTAGTGTAGCAGTCTACTTAACACGTACGCCTTCAACGATCGACGGCAATTAAATTGAAGATGGATTAAAGTTGTGCGCAACAAATTAATAACTGCAGAGCATATTCAATGGGTAAGCACGTCATAGGTAGGTGGAGTCAAAATGGTTGAAAAATGTATGCATTTACTGGAGTCAAGTTATTTGCTTTAAAGTTAGTGGTACTCTGACGTATAATAAAATTTGTCTAAAAATGTTTACTGCTTGGTATGCATTCATCGTTGTTGAGAGTGTTATCTTATGGGTTGAAATCTAGATCCAACTTATTTTGGCTAATGGCTAATGAGTTGTAGACGAAATATAATACTCATATATGGTGACTCAGCCAACGCCAACATTTTGTATATATAAGTGTTTCTTATATGAACGCTAAAAATATTGCTTCTGAAAATTCTTATCATTTTGAACATCCCAAGAATTCCAGTATGTCAGCAACTGGCGCTTATTCAACGCTATTCGATTTGCGTCAACCGTCTAATTTGTTAACTTGTCTGTTTAATACGTTTGTGGGAAATATTTTTTTAAAAGGCGACAAAAAGAAAAGAGTACTAATTAAAAATTATATGGTTCTGGTTGTTGGATATTTTGAAAATGCTGATACTAAAATTTCATTGATTAGCATGTTTGAATGACCAAGCCATTACTTGCGTATAAAGCAGATCGAACGTCGGAAATGGTCAACATATGTACATAGATACATACTCGTATGTATGTATGTAAAGTTAAAACTATTGCCTAAGTAACCTTAAAAAACTGATCAAATTAAATTGAACACTTGCAAAATGGCTAGTACTACAGGAGCAATACCTTGCCCTGCCTTGATGGACCTGATGGATTTCATCATTATTTTTATGATTTGAAGAAGGACGAGCTGTTTTTAAATGGCGGAAGTGGAGTCATGATTTGGGCAGGAATATCATATCCGCTTCGTAAGCGGCAAGATGAAAAGTGACGACTACCTTAAGATCTTAGACGAAGAGATCGTGCATTATAACCAAGAAAAATTCGGCGAAAATTTCATCCTGCAACAAGATAGTGCAGCAATCTACACAACCCGGAAGGTAAAAGAGTACTTCTAGCGTAACAACGTTTCTCTTCTTGACTAGCCAGCACTGTCCCTAGACTCACTCACACAATATAATTGAGAATGTATGTGGACATCTCTCCACAGCTGTCTACCAAGGCGGACGACAATTCAATAACGTAGGACCTTAAAGACACCATTGAAACTGAATGGGACAAAATCCAACGAAAATGAATTAAAAATCTGGTTAAATCAGTAAAAGCTCTAGTGTTACCATTCGTTGAGATCATCAGTTCAAACTTAATTACTAAGAACATTATGATAATAATGTTTACCTGTTTAGCTTTTAAAAGTAGCGTAAACTTGGTGCTCTCATTTTCTTGAGATTATACCACATTAAGCTCTAATTACATGTAATGCTAGTTATTGCTAAGTAGCTTTGATAGAAGAACTATTCAGTGATCTTGAAAATTCCAGTGATTAAATGTGCTATTTCTCATGAAATAGGGAGTCAGTTCGATCAATTACAAAAGCTGATATGAACACTATTGCAAAGACATAACACTGGCAGTAGGTTGGTCATATGGCTCGAAAAATTCTTCGCTCTGTTGGATGATTTATATGCCTATGACATCAGGTGGTTGGGAAAAAAATATTATGAATATCTGGACGCCACCCCCGAGTTTTTCTGAAACATAAACATCTGGGTTTTAAACTACTACACCAATCTCCCTCTCTCCCTCTCTCTCTATCTCTCTCTCTCTCTCTCTCTCTTTCTTTCTCTCTCTCTCTCTCTCTCGTTCTCTCTCTCTCTCTCTCTCTCTCTCTCTCTCGCCACTTTTGGCGCTTTTTGAGTCGATAAGGGGAAAAGGGGGAACTGTCTCAAAAAAAGGGGAAAACGCGTATTTGGAATATTATTTTCCAAATCACAAAATCTTATAATACGAGTATTAAGTCACCAACATGCATAAATCTTCGTCATCAACGAATGATTTGTTTTACCGAACACCATACGAAATTATAATTACGCACTGAACCTACATATCCAATAGCTCATGTGACATTGTGACTCTTTTTTTGTGTTCTTGGCTTCGAACTATAAGCCCGACCGTGCACCTTTATATATATTTTTTTTTTTTTAATTTGTTTCCTGGCAAATGAACTTGATCTTGAATACAGATCTCTTAGAAATTTTAACATACCTAACATTAGTTCCGGTTTGGATGTCTTCCAAACACCCATTAAGCGCACCATACACACTTCAACTCAATTGTAAACTGAGTCAAATCAAATCAAAATCAACCCGTGTGGCCTAGTCATTTGATCGATATGACGGTTGGGAAGTTGGTTGGAGAAAAATCAAAGGGTTTTGATTTTCCCAAGTTGAATGAAAAGTTTTTCAACTGAGTTGAATCGTGTGTGGCCGAATTGGTTGATTTTCTGTCAAATGAAGTGCCAGTTGTGTTTGAGTTGTGGTAATGAATGATTTAAATTGTCTTGGGTGTTGTTAAGAAAATAAATAGAGAAAAAAACATGACTTTAAATTCGAATAGGAATGTTTGGAAGCATATTTTTTATTTTTATTTTTTATTTTTTTTTGCAGAAAACAAATTATACTTTTGACAATTGAAGCAAAGTCTTCCAATTCAGTTGATGTAGTGTGTGGTCAAGTATCAATTCAGTTGGCAACTTAGTTTACAATGGAATTGAATGGTGTATGGGACGCTTTAATATGCATCAAAAGAAGGATGTCTTAACAACAAAATTAGCTGATGAAAAAGGTATGTTTCAAATCTTGAAAACGTGTAGAATTCTTTTTCTGTCTTCCGCACAGTGGAGCTGAACGTACTTTCTCAGCTGTTAATTTAAATAAAACTAAAAAGAAACAAACTTCAGAATCCTACACTGTGCCGAATTCTATATTCAAAAAATTTACAAAAAAAAATGTAATTGTGTTGAATTTGAAGTTGAGACGGGATGCCTTAAGCTTCACAATTTCAAGATGTACCTATAAAAGTAGAATATCAGCCTTATCGAGGTATCCGATCGGAACGGAATTGTGGAAAAATTTTCAATTTCATATATGTACCTAGATCCATGTTTTATGTCAAGTCCATGCGTTAATACACGTTGATAATTTCTGTTCGAAGACGGATACTAGGAAGGTAATACGGATACTAATAAGGTAAATACCGATCGGATTTTTTTTAACGTTTCAGAATTTATTTCGAACGGATACTTCGATAAGGCTGAATATAAATGTTTTATAGAGGCTCAATTATGTGATGTTATTTATGTTTTTTTTTTTTTTAAAGCGTCTAATGAATACCTGTGGTCTTATTTACATTGTGTTGATTTGTTTTATTAAGCCTTAACTTATTTTTCGTTTTGTTAATAGTTTTGAGTTAGTTTCGAATAATATGATATTTTGAGTTATGAATGAAGTTTTCGCTTCTGTTTTTCGTTTTTTCCTTGAATTGAACGTTTTAATCAAAGCACAGTTTTTTTTTTGAAATTTGTGTTTCTTATGTGTAATATGTGCTTTTTCCTTTGTTTTGAAAAGGGGGAATATTGTGGAGAAAATAGACTGTAAAAAAGGGGAAAAAAGGCAAATGCGACAAAAAAGGGGAAATTGATTTAGAAAATCAGGGAACACTGACGGCATCAAAAAACAAGCGTTTGATTTTAAATATTTTTTTCCAATGCAATTTTCACTAAAATGTTGGCTACATAGATGATTTTGCGATGATCAAGCATTCAGAAAGCACACCTACACCGACTCCACAGTCCATCTTAGAGACATTTGTGTGAATTGTAAGATCTAAATCTTTAATCACATGTCCACCTGCCATTCTGCTCCTGCGGCGAATTGTACGTCAAAACGGTTTGTGAAAACAATTTTGGGGATACTGTAATCTGTTGGAGTCGCTACGAGTTCTCTCGGTAGAGAATCCAGAACATTACTATGGCCGCAGTGTTTCGCAGTCCAGCACCTAGACCATCTGAGTCTAAGCGCGCTATGTGCTATAATATTTGTTAAGCGCAGATCTATGGGCAAAAGATGCAGAAGACACCTTAGAGTATCTGACGAAGTTGACGGTATAGCGTTTGTGGTACCTAAGCATGCGGTTCTTTGTACCTTGTTAAGTTTGGTCGTGTTATACTCTTCTCTTAGAGCCGATCAACATACTATAGACCCATACGTGAGGATTGGACGTACTATGGCTCTGTACATCTATAGGGTCAATTTTGGTTGCAGAGCCCATTTTCTCAGAAGTTTCTGGTACAGGCATAGAAAACTACAATATTGTTCCGTTGTTCTATGTTTAGTTTCAACTTAAGTTTAGGGTCTAGGGTAACTCCTAAATACCATTTAATCGAGGAAGTGTAAAGTCAGGTATTTTGGTTTTGGTGGTGAAGAGTATCAGTTTAGTTTTTCTAAAGTTGACGCCAAGAGCACACATTTTGGTCCAGGTGCTTACCTTCCTCAACTGATACGAAGAGTATCAGTTTGGTGTTTACCTTCCATAATTTCGCTTATCACGGTTTTCTTTATACTGTATGGACTTTTCTATCATTCGCACTACTTCCCGAAGAGCTATTTCCGTAGATCTCCCTTTGAGGTATGCGTGCTGAGATTTGTAGAGGGATCTTTTTTTATTGTACTTCCGTTCGATAGTCTTCAGTACAAAGGAAGTCAAACTGATTTGTCGATCGTTCGCGATTTCATGACCGCTCCTAGCCGTCTTTGGCTGAAGATCACTCTTATCCGTCTCAATGAGTGGGGTACGTGATTATTTATTCACAGCTCGAAAAATTCGGTGTGAGTCATGGAATTGCTAAGACTTCTACTTTTTGCAGCATGATGGGTAAAATGTTGACCAGGCCCGGCGATTTATAAGGATTAAACTGCTAAATGTATTTTTTTTTTTGGTAATAATGGGTGTTTTGTTTTCCCAGGTGTCATCTTGCAAGATTTGATAGCCGGTAAGCCATGTTTTACTATCTTTATATCCCGAAAAGTGTATGTTTATTAAAAGATCTTAAGATTCTGCAGTTGACTCTTTTCATTCTTCATTCAACTTCCTTAGAAGAGATGGGTTGGAGTGTTGTTTGGATATTTGACTGAGTCTTGCAGAGTCTTTGAGGGTCTCAATGCATTGGCAGTATTCTATCCAGGACTGCTTCTTTGGCGTTGTGAAGAATTGTTTGTGTATTTTAAGGCAGTCTCTATAAGACTGTCAGTATTTACTCCTATAGCACATAATGAACGTCTATCTGGTCAATTTTCAGTTCCTCGTTCCAACAAGGAGGGAAGGTTTTTTTTTGTTATATTTGACTGGATATGAGATTTGGGATTTGAGTTTATAAAAACAAAAAAAAACAAAAGAATCTGTTGGACATGAAATGAAATGGATGGGAGCACCAGCACTCAGACACAAAGAGCTATCCAACGTACTATACTTCAAATCTAAGTAAGCAAAAGGAAAGAGATTAGATTGAATCAAATTTCATGACATCGGCAGAGGAAGTGATCAATTATATCCTCGCTTTCGAGACAAGACTTACACTTAAGGTCTACAAGAATTCTCATGTTAGTCATATGGTGACCTCATGCATTGTGTCCAGCCAGAAATACTTGATGGTTTTTACATGAATCCAAACTAGCCAATCTCTCATTGTGTGTAGCGACCATATAAGAGTCGCTGCAGTATAGGATTTTTGCCAAACTAACACTAGTTATAGTAAGAGTGTGCAAGCGCGTTAAAAATTCGATTGCCTACAATTCCACTACGAGTATGACCCAGTACTCAAACAAATCAAAATCCTATTCCATTTGAAAATGCGGCGGACATAAAAATTAAAATAAAGTGCTCGACTGGGTATAGGCTAATGAGAGACGCCGTAACGGCTAATGAGAGATGGCGCATTCTTGACACGTGTAACTATGCAAGACAGACGTAGCCCTATTTAAGTAAAAGGAAAACAAAAAGCCTGTTACTTGTCAGCAGACCACACATAGGTACCGCAGTTGGGGTGATAGGTGGTAATTGTGTATTAATTAGGCAGGCATGCCACGAGGCTGGTATTTCCGGCTAATGACAACTGTCGTATCTGTATAGATGAAGAGGAAGAGTTATCACCCTTTCACTTGTTATACGGCTGCGCAGCACTATACTCACACAACAATGGATCTTATTTGGTCTAAGTGTATCCTAAAGAATTTAATTTAAGCGGCTCCCATGTAAGGAATACATACATACACTTCCAATTGTCTGCTAGTCCTTCATAAGGTTCGCGAGAGTAGGATGCTCAGATGGACTCTCCATCCTTCTTGATCCTGCGCCATTGACTCCAACTCATCAGGAGAAATCTTTACACGGCTCCAGGAAAGATGTCCGACTTGATTCAACCATCTATTTCTAGGGCTACGGAGGGGTCGCCCGCCTGATGGCACGGCAATTATGGCACGTATTGGAAGCCGATCTGGGGGTATACACACTAAACCCTACGAGTTATTCCAGCAACACCGCGAAGGAACCTCATTTCGGCAGCTTGTTTTCGCGATCTTATTCTTTCGGTCCCAAATTGCATTACCATGGGTGAGATTTGGAACATACAGCGAGTTAAAAACCGATTATTTAACAAATTGACTGAGCTCTCTCAAAATTGATCCAGCGTGACCAATTCCACAGCAGAACTAAGCATTATTCTTTCTATCACTCGCGAATAAGACCTCGAGGTACTTAAACTTATCCATCTGCTTCAGTGGGACTCCACTTACATGCAGAGTGCACTGAATGGGCGTTCAAGAAATGACCATTACTTCTGATTTGTTCACGCTTACCTTCATTCCAGCATCATCACAAACGGATGACCAAACCATCCGCAAAGAGCAGATGACTAATCCTTAAGTTTCCCCCTTTAAAAAATTATCCGCCACGGCTGCGCTGCAACATCCAGTCCATATATACAATGAACGAGGAGAGGTGATACAACATGCCCATAGAGGAGTCTAACGCCCACAGTGAAAGGTATTGATTTAACGCCATTTACCCGAACAGAGCTTCTACAGTTTGTAAAGACTGAATCGCCTTCAACATGGAGCCATGAATCACATAGTCAGGCACAACCCTTCAGACTTTGCCTCGAGGAACCCTTTCATATGCTTGCAAGTGTAGACAGGTTTAGCATACTTCCAGGCCTTCTCAAGAACCATTCTGAGAGTGAATAACTGGTCGCTTGTGCTTCTACCCGGACGAAAACCGCATTGCTCATTGATCGCCAAAGTTACTTCCTCTACCGTGGGACTACTCTGCGCCCTACTCTCGACCATAGATATGTCATCTTCGGCGCCCTGTTCGGGATTGAGCAATTCTGAAAAGTGTTCCTTCCATCTGCGTAAGATGTCCTTCTCCTCATTGGACAGAAGTGTACCGTATTTGGAATTGACTCCTTTCACGTATTCAACTTTCTTCCGGTGAGTAAATTATCCTTCCATCTAAGAAGTAAATTATATTCTAGAATATTTGATTTTTTTTTTGTTCGTGTACTTCTATTAGGTTGAACTGAATACATATATAACAAATAATAATTCTCATGAAACCAATGCTTATCCTACAGTGTTATAGATGAAAGTAAAAATGATAGAATAACGTCCGTTACCACTCAACTCCTTAAAAATTCGAACGGCAAACTTTAAAACCGTTTGTCGATTCCTATAGCGCCATCTCTTCTCTCAACATACAATCTACCATTTTTCATTAAAACTGTACCCATTTTGCGAATTTTTATCGCGATGTTGCTCTACCTGTTATTTTGACAATTATTTTCTATCAAAACTTGTCAGCATTGGTGCTCAAGACGAAAACGGAGAATAAAAATTTTGCTGGAATTTCATTAGCGTTTTGTTTAACTTTTGTGTGTGATATTTCTAATAGCAATGGAAGCATTAATTCCGGTCATCAACAAACTACAAGATGTCTTCAACACAGTCGGCTCGGACTCCATTCAACTCCCGCAAATCGTTGTGCTCGGCAGTCAGGTAAGAGTTTGCCCTAGAATTGCCTCAGACCCAAGTTAAATTCCATCACCTCTCGGGGGGAAATAGCGATTTCCCAAATTGATTTGTCATTTTTGGACATAGAAACTTCGCAAAAAATCACCAGACTCCTCTTCATCGTTGTGGAGTTATATAACCTGTTTTGCCGGCTGGGAAATGCATTTTCAAAGAAAATCTGAGCACATCTCCACTTTCAAATGTGAATTCGTGCGAAAAAATAGGTGATTTCGTCAGAAGGCGCGTTTTTTTCTTCCCGTTCTCATTGTTTATTGATTGCACAGTTCAGTTTCTCGAAGGTTTTCACATGAGTAATTGTGTCTAAAGGCTTTGTGATATTTGTTTCTGCCGTTTAAGCGGAACTCCCCTTTGTGGGCGACAGAAACATTAATTCGATGCCGATTGCTCCATTTATCATCAAGTAGGCCCTCTTGTCGTGTCGGTTCTATTAATAGGAGACGGGTTGGCGTTACACAACACTCGTATGCATAGAAATGTTAAAATTTAAGAATGGCATTAGAATGTGTGTCTTTTGTTTACTTTGTTGCTGAAAACGATTTTTTTTTTTAAAATCACATGAGTGCATGGCAAGAAATAGCTTATGGAGGACTGGTAGCACAATATGGCCTATTGAGGCAGCATACGCGTTATATTAAATACTGGCAGCTGAACGTTTTAAGATAAACCTCCACCAGCTCAATTAATTATACGACTTGCATTTGTATGTATACGAGTAATAGGAAATCTATAATATGCGCGACGGACCTATTCCGTCAATATTAGCGGTGCTGAAGTCCAAATGTATGAGGAAACTGATGAACACAGAATCTTAACGTGGAATATTTACAGATAACAAAGACATAACTTTTGTTGATGTGTTTGTTTTCTTTCGACGGCTATTTGAAAGCCTCTTCTGTTGCCAATCTCCAATCGGCCGTCTGCTTTCAATATTCCAATCAATCACCTTATTAGGCCATTCTATTTGCAAATGCACTGGATTACTTTAGAAGAGATGCTACGAATTTTGAAGTCGCCTCGGAAAAGGACATCAACAGCAACATCAATGCCTACCTCAATGAATTCGGAGACATCTTCGCCAGTCGCAATCTTAAATTGTCCCCAGAAAACTCCTCATCCACACTAATCACCACTTGAAACCAAAGAGGTGTACCTACAGCTTGACAAAGAGATACATGGCAGGGCGATCCCGACAATCAACCACCCATAGATTCTAGGAGACACATTTGCCAGTCTACTAACATTTTCTAATCATAAAACGAGTGAACGAGTCATATCCAGAAATAAAGTCCTAAAATCCCGGGCCGGTAGCACATGGGGGAAAGATAAAGAAAATCTTCTCACCACATATCAGCAATCGGAAAATTAGGTCTCAACTATGGCGCACCAATCTGAACAGCACGCCTCAGTGATAAACAATGGCAAAATGCTGCTCTACGCATTATCACAGGCTGTCACCGTATGTCTCACGAAGATCGCGTACATTAGGAAACAAAGTTACTTAAAGCCAAAACTCTAAACAGTTATTACTAGCTTGCAACCATCCCAATCACCCTAACGGAGAACTACTCAGCCTCATCACACCACCAAGGCATATTCCATCCGACATCCGTACATATCGTGAAGAGGTAAATAGGTTTATAACCCATACACAACGCACCTCACAACACTAACACCAAGATTCTTATGGACTCATCGAGTCGAAGCTGCCGCATTTTTGGGCCTCGACCTTACTGATGACAACCCACCTACACCACCCTAAACCATACGAATCAACATAGTTGCTACAACAACAACAACAAAAATGAGAAATCCTACAGTTTCATACTAGCTGCAGACTTATGACATTGGTAACATCTCAACATCGATTGCGAGTTGTGTAGGACGAATGTTTTTCTCCCTTTGCAACCAATGTAAAGTTTGCGGACGGCTTCGTACCCAGCGAATTACTCCTGTAAAAACGACCATGATGTTCGCCAAAACCTTACTCATCTCATTCCTGTTGTTCAGATGTTGACTTATCGAACTGTGACTACGACCACAAACTGAGATTCAATCTATTTATGAAGGGCAAACTTACTTAACGGGCTCCCAGCCCATGTCTGCCCGAGACAGCATCATTCCATCCTCGTCGATCACAGGCACATTGGTCCCAGTTACGTAGACCAAGTTCTCTTGCATCCGCGATTGCTTGGTCTTTATACCGGAGATGGTGGTTTTCGTCGTCTCAAATCTGCCGGCTGTGCTTCGAAGATTCTCTTGGCTGGAGCATTGTTGTCCATTCGCTCGATGTGACCGAGCCATTGTAATCGACGTATCTTATCTTTTTGGACTACATTCATATCTTGTTACATCCTCTTTAATTCGCCCACCTCGCAACACAAGACCTAATGTCAGACAAAGTAGTTTTCTTCCGAAAGTGTTCAATATTAGCTCCGCTTTCTTACTTATTGCATTAATTTAGTTCGTCGAGATAGGAATTTTGAGATGTTGTTTGTAGAATTGACTTCTTAACCACCTCGAAGCTAAGAGTGGCAATGGTGCAGTCGATAGTGTGTTTGCTCGTTAACCGATGTGTGCAAGTTCAAGGCCCAGCGGAGAACAGCAATCATCAGCCACGCGAATATAAAAAGAAAAACGAATAACATTGAAGTTTTTCCAACCACTGCACCAACGAGCTCCCACGACGATCGGTTCTACGCACCGGAGCAACATGTGGACAACACCTCGACCAAGGATTGTCAACCTCAGCTGCACAGCTGCTACAGCAACAACAACAACCTCGATGTTAAAGTCATAAATGGTGACGTTTTGTCCTACGTTTTGCACGAATAAATTTTTGTTTGTTGATAACATGTTACTTGGTTTTTCATATGTGTCAACGCAGTCACATAGCTAAAAGAAGTCGCAAGCGAAACAGCATTCGGAAATATTATAAGGAAGCCAAGCAAATGGCAGTTTGTTTCAATGCCAGAACGCAAGCTATTACAACGATTGATGACATTCCATCTATGTACTATATGGTTAAAGCAAGCTACTGCTTTTATCCTCTTTTAAGAATTCTTTCGTGCGGATAATACCAGCATTTAGAAAATTTGTTTATGTATAAGACTGAAAAATACCTTTAAAGAATACATGCTAGTTCTTATCCATATTTTCAACAACATGTTTAAGGATGCGCTTAATCACCGGAGCCGAATACACGAATAAGAGTTGATAGCCACTTTTGCGCGGGATCTGAGATCCAGCGTCTGAAAATTACTTACTTACTTAGGTGGCGCTACAGTTCGGGGTGAACCTGGGCCTCAACCAACAAGCCTCTCCATTTAGCTCGGTCTTTAGCTAATTGCCTCCAGTTGCGCACTCCAAGTTGGTCGAGGTCCCCTTGAACTTGTGCGCGCCACCTACGGCGATAATTCCCTCTACTGCGTCGTCCCTCGGGGTTAGATTCGAAGACTCTGCGGGCCGGAGCGTTGGTGTCCATTCGCTCTACATGTCCTAGCCATCTCAGACGTCCAATACGCAGTTTTTTGACTAGGTCGATGTCGCTGTACAGCTCGTATAGTTCGTGATTGAATCTTCTCCTCCAAAACCCGTCAACGCAAACGGGACCGAAAATCTTACGAAGAATTTTTCTCTCGAAGCGACCAAGGATATCTTCATCCTCTTTTAATAAAGTCCATGTTTCAGCGCCGTAAAGCAGGACTGGGATGATCAAGGTCTTATATAGAGTCTTCTTAGTTGTTCGAGAAAGGGCTTTACTGTTGAATTGCCTTATAAGCCCAAAAAAACAGCGATTGGCAAGAGTTATTCTTCGATTGATTTCTGCACTGATTTTGTTTGCTGAATTTATAGCAGAGCCAAGGTAGACAAAGTCCCTTACTACCTCGAAGTTATAGCTGCCCACGGTGACGTTTTGTCCAATTCGCCGATGTTGGTTTTCCCTTCTAGTTGACAGCATATACTTGGTTTTGCCCTCGTTTATCGCTAAACCCATTTTGGCCGCTTCCGCCTCAATGCTTGCAAAAGCAGCGTCTGAAAATATGTTAACAAAATTTGATTCCTCTTTACTTGCCAAGGCAAGCCACTAAAAGTTGAAAAAAAAGACTGACTTGTCGTTTATCATGTTTGCCATTGGAGAGAAATGACGAAAGCCACTGGTACATTGAAGCAGATTGATATTGACTCTCTCGTTGTTCTCTTCACTGGACTTCCACACACACACACGTTTGGGTTGCTTTTGCCGATTGTGTTCTAGAGAACGACGGATTAATCGGAATTCATTTCTAACCAAGACTTACTTGTGGCTTATCTTGTAATACTCGTAGAGTGAGTATATTTTTTTTTTTCAGATTTCAGAAAGAATTACCTTCGTGAGATCTTCTGGGCAAGCATTAACATATACATAAATACATATATACTTAGATCAAAAAAGATGCGAAAAATGTCATACAGTCGGTTATTATAGATTTTCGCTTACGTACCAGTATCCCAGTATGGGTAAATCCGACGAAGACCAAACATCTTCTCTTTACTAACAGGCCGTCACCGATCTTGCGATACCGAGAGTAGGTGCCTTTCACTCGAAATGACCAAGGGATATCTTATATATTTTTAATAGGATACTACTCGTATTATTAGAGATGTCTTAGATGAATACATAGAAAATAGGATTGATGTGATAGCAGGGTTCACATTGAACGATTTGCTTGACGCCAAATAAGGTTTAGCGTTCAAATTGTACTACATGCTTAATAGACTTTATTTGTAATATAGATTTCGAACTGTGAACATGGCGACGGGTGTCTTAGTTGCTGCTGTTGTCATCGCTAAGATATTGAAAACTAAGGAAAAGGAGAAAAAAAAAAAAACAATGTGGGTTAAACCTTGGATAAAAAAAGGAATACACTTTCATCCGTAAACCGGTTGAAAGAATTGGAAGAAAATTCGACTGACGATTATCGGATTTACTTAAGGATGGACGCGGTGACGTCCGTTTTGGCTTGGGCCAAAAAGTGTGGTCTTGGTGTCAACTCGAGCAAAGCTGAACTAATGGTCTTCACTACTAAAACCAAAATACCTGACTTCATCGGGTAAATAGTCAACCGCTCTCCTTATCCTCCAGTGCTAGGTATTAAGGAGTTAAAAAAAAACCCTTATCCAGTTTTTATGCGCCTGTCTGGCACTACCTAGGACCAGACAACGAGCTTTATGAAAACCTTTTCCAATTCCCTTGAGGAAGGCTCAGAGAAAAACGTTAAAGATTTAATAATCTTCTTAAGCTCCACAGGATTGATCTAGACCCCCCCCCCCCCCCCCCAACACACCGTCACATCCAGTATACATAAGTTTGTGGTATCAAAACGGCACCTAGTGCTAATTGGGTTCTTCTTTCCTAAGAAGAACCACACTCCTACCTACCTACCATTATCAAAAATGAGACCTCATATGAAAAGACAAAATACACTTTTAAGAGACGCAATATCGCTTCACGAAAGTATGTCTGTGACATTAAGATTTTTGGCCTCTGGAAGAAGTTTTTCGGGTTTCGAATTTGGCACCCACATAGCAATGTTTTCTCATCGAAATCAGAAACAAAAATAAAAAATGATCTGAAGTTCAAATTGAATGCTTTCAATTTGCAAATCGTTTAATGTGAACCCCGCTAATGACATTAATTTGATTTAAAGTAAGGTTCAAAAAACACAATATTCTGCCTATCCCAATCTAATTAAATCTCAGAAGTTCAACGCACGTAAGTTAAATTCAATTCTTGTCCTATCGGCTTATGTTTATTACTGTCATGTAGTTGAAATAATATACCTTTCTCAGTCGCAAGTAATAATTGGAAATGTAGAACTTAAATAGATGTAAAGATTGCTATATTTTCGTGAAACTTTCGATGTAGAATAGTTGAATTTCTTTTCGTTCTCTTCCTTATTTCATACTATTACCATCACCTGCTTTATCACTAAATAACAATTTGATTTTTATTCTCTTTCTAGAGCTCTGGCAAAAGTTCGGTGATCGAAAGTTTAGTCGGACGATCATTTCTGCCACGTGGAACAGGCATCGTTACACGACGTCCTCTAATCCTTCAACTGATATATTCCCCCATCGATGATAAAGAACATCGTTCAGCGGAAAATGGTATGTCAAACAGTATTACTGGAATTTTCCGTAATCCATTTGTTGCACGCACAGGCACAGTCAATGCTGAGGAATGGGGAAAATTCTTGCACACGAAGAAAACATTCACGGACTTCAATGAGATTCGCCAAGAAATCGAATACGAAACTGATCGTGCAGCGGGTAGCAACAAAGGAATATGCCCTGAACCAATTAATCTGAAGATCTATTCAACACGTGTTGTTAATTTAACACTTGTGGACTTGCCTGGTATAACAAAAGTACCCGTTGGTGATCAACCCGAAGATATTGAGGCGCAGATAAAAGATTTGGTTGTGAAATACATTGAGAATCCAAATTCGATTATTTTGGCAGTAACTGCCGCTAATACAGATATGGCAACAAGTGAGGCATTAAAACTTGCAAAAGATGTCGATCCCGATGGCCGACGTACACTTGCAGTTGTTACGAAACTTGATCTCATGGATGCTGGTACCGACGCAATTGATATTTTATGTGGCCGAGTGATTCCAGTCAAATTGGGCATTATTGGTGTAATGAATCGATCTCAGCAAGACATCATTGATAAAAAACACATCGAAGACCAATTGAAAGATGAAGCAGCCTTCTTGCAGAGAAAATATCCAACACTGGCAACAAGAAATGGAACACCGTACTTAGCAAAGACATTAAATCGTCTTCTAATGCATCACATTAGGGACTGTCTACCTGATCTCAAGGTGAGTCCCAAAAAATGGTATTTGTAGATTTGTTGTTGAATAAACTAAACAAACTGGAGCCAACTCAAATGAGTTTTCCATCTTAATTAAATCTCCCCTTTGTGGTTAAGTGTTTCATTGGCATCAACCAGGAGCGTCCTGGGCTTTGCTGATTTGAACTCATTTTGAAGTAATGGCAAGCGGTTACCTGTGAATTTAGTATAACTTATCCACGCCAGGCCCAACTGCTACAGCAAGATATTTTAAATCACCTCCACGGGATGCATACACAACACTTATACATATTAGTTTAGTTTAGTTCAATTGCACAATTTTGGACTGATCGAAGGACTTTGGAATAGCTATGGTATAAGAAACTTCATAGTCGAATAGGGCTGGAAAGGAGGTGGCGGTGGTGTAGTGAAAATATCATGGATCAAATCCTGATGTCAGCAAGCATTTATTTATTTATATCTCATGAAATATATAAAGAGTCAGTCCGATCACTTGCGAAAGCTTATATTTTATTGCAAAGGCAAATAATATTGGCAGTAGGTTGGTCATATGGCTGGAAAAATGTTTCGCTCTGTTGGATAATTGATGTGCCTATGACATCATGTGATCGGAAACAAATACTATGAATCAGAAGCAAAAGATAAAATAACAAAACAAATCTCGCTGGTTTTAAGATCCCTATGTTTAAAATTCACTTCCTTTCACCTCTCTTGAGAGTTTTTTGTAATGTAGATGTGTACTAACGGAAATGATTTAATCCTTAATGAGTACTAAGAATCAGCATTGGGACAGTATACACTACAATGTTCGAATGTACATAGACTAACATACACTGCAAGAACCAACTACAAAAGATTCCAAGATTTTTAGTTTACATCTGGTCCAAGCATTTCGAGTCAAATACAGCATGCTTTAGTCCGTTGAATCAAAACTAAATTCACAGTATAACGACTGACTTTATATATTATGTAACTAGCTACAATTAGTGACCGTACAAAAACCTTATATATTTATTGTCTATGATAATCTTTTTATTTGACAACGGAGAATTTTTTAGTAAAAGCTTCCTTTTTGTTTTCAGACACGTGTCAACGTAATGTCCTCCCAATTTCAATCACTACTGCACTCATACGGAGAAGATGTCACAGACAAGAGCCAAACTCTGCTGCAAATCATAACAAAATTCGCAAGTGCCTATTGTTGTACAATCGAGGGCACCGCTAGAAATATAGAGACGACTGAACTGTGCGGTGGCGCTCGAATTTGTTATATTTTCCATGAGACTTTCGGACGAACTCTGGACTCTATTCATCCTTTGTCAGGATTGACCAAAATGGATATTTTAACAGCAATTCGTAACGCAACTGGGCCAAGGCCTGCTCTGTTTGTGCCCGAAGTTTCATTTGAATTATTGGTCAAACGGCAAATTCGTCGTTTAGAGGAGCCTTCACTGCGTTGTGTCGAACTAATTCACGAAGAGATGCAGCGAATTATTCAGCACTGTGGCAACGAGGTTCAACAGGAAATGTTGCGGTAAATTGATAAATTGAAATAATTTTTTTTTTTTTTCAAAATAGCTAAACTTACTCTCGTTATAGTTTCCCAAAATTACATGAGAAAATCGTCGATGTTGTTACACAACTACTTAGACGCCGTCTACCAACAACTAACGTTATGGTGGAGAATCTAGTTGCCATCGAGTTAGCTTACATTAACACAAAACATCCAGATTTTCATAAAGATGCAGCTCTGGTTCCAAGTTTACTAAAAGCAGACACAATTACTGAACCATTTTCACAGATGCAAATGAGCATGCAACGTCGTAATATGCCAAGAACTACAAACTCATCACCACAGGTTACAGGACAACATCAGGATGGTCACGAAAGACAAGACAACCAACAGGTTGGTAGAGTGAGTTAAGCTTTAGGAACTAAGATAGATAGCGGCTACGAGCTTAATCAATTTTGATTATTTGACTGAACGCGTAAATTTAAAAGATAACCATCGAAAAACATGTGTGCGATAAGAATTCGCGAAAATTATTTCGGTAGCAGACTCATTATCTTTTTGTTCAGAGTAGACTACGTGTATTACGCCATTTGTGATTAAAACCGTCGCTGGAGAGTTTATAAAAGATATTTCCTTTTACGCATTCTAAATGACATATTACTTTGACACAAATTGTTTTTCCTCGTAGATTGCTGAACGATTCTCAATATGTCTGTTTATATGTTCATTTGCCATTGCCATGAGTAACACTTTGGGTCTCCTTGTATTAAAAAAAAAAAAAAAAAATACAGTCTCATGGATAAGCATCTTCTTCGTCCCAAAATAGGGGACCATAACCCTCCCACTTCACCGCATTTCTACTGATCCGCTTGTGGGGTTCGCTTATTTTAGTCTGATGGATAAGGATCGTATCCACTATTCCACATTGAGACAAGTCATTGATTCTCAAGGGGCGGGCGTATGGTTTCTAATGACTGTTTTTCAAATAACAATCCATTCCCAAAAGTAAAGACTGAAACCTTGTCCGGAGATTTCACAAAGTCAAAGACGTTTGTCCACGGAAAGCACCGAACGTGTAGTAGTTTTGGTTAACTCGTAACTCAAGAAAATTAACGTAGGTCAAGTCTTTTTTTAAAGATCGTAATCATTGCTTTCAATAAAATATTTTGCTGATGTCAAAGTTATTCATTCAATTTTGATTTTTGTGAAACTAGTTAGTTTGTAGTTTACTAATACTAACTCTCCGAACTTCACAGAAAATTCACAGAACCAGCTGTCGTTTGGTTCTTTGGTGGCGTGTTTGGTTGTTTGGTGGCGTTAACAGCTTCTTCACTCTTTATTTATCTTAAGACCAGTGACCCTTTCGTAGAGTATATTTTCCAAATTTATGCGCAGCGATGTATATATGTATAATTTGCCGGCGTCCCCGCACGCACTTAGTAGACTCGAGACTGTTTTTCGATAACTTTTTATTGGTACGCTTTGAAAAGCAATCATAATCCGTGTTATGGTTGGTTGAAACAATGAAAACGCTTTCGGATTTCATATCATTCAAGCCTGTATAGCAAAAGAATTTAATCAAATAGTCTTATTCTTAAACATAGCAAGCTCTATTAGCACTTCCCACTCAAGAGCCTATTTCCTCTAATCAAACTCTTAGCGACGAAGTTTATTCAAAGTCTTAACACTACTACTAAGTTTATTCACACCTATGCATCGTCTGCGTGGTATAATCGGCTACCAAATTTTGACGACAATGATCAATGAAAATTAACAGCTGGCAAAATAATAATAAATTTGACGCAGCAGCTCATTAAGTGCCTAGGCCTGGCTTCTCGCAACCACTCGTATTGTGTACGTTGTATTTTTCGCACGTATGGAAGGTACCTACATTTTTGTGCCGTATCCAAAGGGCAATTTTTATTTTGTTTTTGAGAAGCTTTCTCGTGACAACAAATACTCCTTGATGTTTGTCAAACACATGAATTTTAGATCTCTAAGCAGATAGGTTTTTGTTTGCTAACGCATTTTTTTTTTTTCTTTGATGGCTTTAGCATTATAGCTGGAGTAAACTTTACATGTTTACTCCAGCTATAATGCTAAAGCCATCAAAGAATGAAAGCTTAACTCACCCAAAGCTGAACGCTTTCCATTTATTAGTGATGCTCGCAATGTAGTCAGTTGCAACGTGCACCTAACTAGTCCGACTTTTACTGTCATTGTAGTGTATAGATGATATGTAAGAATGTAAAGAATTGTAAAAACCAACTAAAATCTAGCTAAATATGAAACAATGCGACTAATTTCATTGACTCGAAAAGAGACCTTAAACACAAAACCAGCTTTTTAATGCATTGTTTTCGTTAAGGAATTGTTTCCTGGACGGACGTCACATATTTTACAATTTTAAATTTAAAAACTATTAAATTAAAACAGCACAGACGCAATCACGGCTACGGCGGATAGACAATATTTTAAAGTTTTTCGTTAGAGTTGAAGTTTAGAGTTTTAATATTTTAGATTTATACTCGTACAAGTGACATCACTGGGCTTATGACTCGTCCCCCCTCCTTGTTACACCTCTCCCTCCCCCTTAACCAGTGACGTAATTTATGGATGGCCCCTAACAAAGACTACAATAGATGTCGCAGGTTTCTATCTTTCTTTTTTTGTACTCATCTGAATCAGAAATGAACGTAGTCCGATTCTTCTCTGTTACGCATACAGAGACAGTAACTCAGGCAAGCAATCGCCCTGATTGTCGTTGGCGTTTGTCGCTTTTCGACGATTGTCGTTTTATTCTTCAGATGTAGCACGAATCCATTTTCATAACTTTTTCACTGTGAAAGAGTTGTAATCGTATTCTAAACGATAAACAAATTGCTTTTTAATGATTAACGGTCAACAGGTCTTAGTTATGAATAAAACGACAATCGTCGAAAAGCGACAAACGCCGACGACAATCAGGGTGAATATTTAAACCTAGTAGTATAAAAGATTTTAAATCGATAGCCCAATCTGTTAGGTATCCTTAATTTTCTTAATTCTTAAATTAGATTCATGTAGAATCACATTTACTAAGAAAAAGAATTTACAGTTCCAACAGAACCAACAACCAATGCAGAATGGCGAGCATTCAACACCTAGCAACTGGTTGTCGAGCATGCTTCCACCAGCACACTTACGTCCGGATAGCATAGAAAATTCAGCGAGCAACACACCAATTCATAACAACATGGCAAGTCCAGTGAAGGCTGTCAACTTACTTCCTGATGTCCCGAGTCACAATTCCTACAGAAGGCTTACCGACAAAGAGCAAAAGGATTGTGATGTCATTGGTTAGTTATAAATTATTACTGTTTAAATATTATACGCTTATTTTACTCTATTTCTCTCTCTCTTCCTGAACAGAACGTCTCATAAAATCATATTTCTACATTATTCGAAAGTCAATTCAAGACTCCGTACCAAAGGCTATTATGCATTTCTTAGTTAATTACGTTAAGGATAATCTTCAAAGTGAACTTGTTACACATTTATATAAATCAGAAAGAGCAGAGACACTCCTGAATGAATCAGATCACATCGCTGTACGCAGGAAAGAAGCTGCTGATATGTTAAAGGTAAAAGCATTATTCTGTTTGTCCATCCTATCAAAAGCCTTATGAGCATTTATTTGCAGGCCCTTACCCGTGCGAACCACATCATTAGTGAAATTCGAGAGACCCACATGTGGTAAATCTCCAAAAAAGACCAGAACGTATTTATTTGCAAGTTAACAGGTTGGCTGTCGATTTATCTTATCAAAAAGGTTACATATACACAATATTGTAAGTTATTCCATATGCGGGGCTCGATTGATATATGGACAGTAACAGTGTTGGCAGTCAACCTGTTCGAAATCTTTTTTTTTACACATAATATTATTTAGATATTTACATTTATAGAAGAAGAAAAGAAAAAACATAAAAATATTATTCTAAGCGTGTTCGAGGTTTGATGTTATGGCGAAGCAGGAAAACAAACTATTCTCGATTTTTCGTTAAAAATCTTTCTTTTTATGTTTGTTGAGTAAAAGCTTAAAAATATAAAAAATAATCTTTTACGAATCCACTTGTTATAGCTATTGTAATATTCTAGTTAATGTTTTTTTTTTCATATAAATTTATGTCCTATGTATGTTTCCCCTTCTATTTAAAAATTAGAATGTTTAGGCCAAAAGATATGTAACATGTTAGTCAAAATGATCACATTTCAACAGTGCGACACGGTGCGTCGATGCATGATTAATTTGTGTTCGCCATTTAGCAACATAAAATGTATATCACTTCATAAAGAAAGCTATAACCCATACCATATAAATTACATTGCATCGGAAAACTTTTAGAATTAAGATATCATTCCCGGATAAAGAAAGAAAGAAAACTTGATAAAAGCATTTCGAAAAGCTTGAGAAGTTGTACCCGTTTAATAACGAGGAATGCTAGTCTGACAATGTTTTTTGCTATTTGGTAAAATGTGAGATTAAATAAACGAACCACAGTAAAATGGGACAATTTTGTTTTGGTTTTTCAATTGTTGGGTTTTTCCCCTGAAATTGTAGGTGAAATTTGAAAGTGGAGACCCTTTGAACATCGCATCGGTAATAGTATTCACATTGTGTATAATAGGTAAGTAAAGTAGTAGACTTTGGTTAAGAAATTTTTGTTTTTATTTTTCATTTCTTTGACTGTTTCTATCGTTTGGAATATGAGTTCGGAATTCAAAGATTTTTTCAGAGTAAAGTGAAAGAACTATAGATAAAGGGCGTGCGGTTGCCACTGATGGTAACTAATTCACGAATTCTGAAAAAATATTGAAATAAAACTTAACCATCAGCATAGCTTTAAAATCACCGATGAAAACATCTAGACCAATGTTATACCGCCAGATAGCTCTGGCCGACACTCAATAAATCCAGGTCCATCGAACTCTTGAGCACAAGAGAGGAACCCTCTCAAAAATAACAAATGTCCTCACTGGACACTGCGTCATAGGAAGACAAAGATTAGGTATCCCTCATAATGACTTCTGCAGAAGCTGCAGAGATGAAGACGAAGAAGAGACCATCAGTCATCTCCTGTGCGCCTGTCCTGCGCTCGCCAACATCAGGAAGGCCACTCTGGGTGAATACTTCTACACTGATCTTAATGATCTCGGCCACGCCTGCAAGGCTAAAATGCACGCCTTCATTCAACGAAGCAAATGGTTCCAAGAGTAAAAGGGTGGCCCACCCGCCTTACACATTGGTAGTACAATGGACCTACTCTCTGGTCTAAGTACATCCTCATCGAGGGCCGATCCTAAACTAACCAACCAACCATAGCTTTAAAATATCGGAATATTGTATAATAATAATAAAGAAAGTCAACGTCTTTTTTTATATTTTGCGCGTGACGAAGGGATTTTTAATATTCTCATATTGGTTCTCAGGACATGGGCGGAGCTTAGTCGATTCGAATGCTGGTAACGATCTTTTATGCGCGCTTTGAGATGAGCCAAGAAAAATAAAGTGCACACAAAGTGCAAAGTACTGTTAATTTTGGACCTAGACTTGCAATCTTGCAGAGGTCAAAATATGATGCTATTCACGAAAAATATCAACCAGCCGTTAAGTCTTTAGTTTTAGAACAAACAAATAGGCATAATTTTGAGACACACATTGTGTAGTTCCTCTTTACTAGTAACATCAAGACTGGTCAAAATCTCTACATCGAAAGTTTTCACGAAACCAATACTTGTTATATATATATGTATGTACATATGTGCAAGGAGGTAGGAAGAGAATTTAAAAAGGAAATGTATGTCAAAAAATTACTTTGCAATTACCTAGTGCATAGGTGAACAATTTAGTATACCGGTGGATAGATAGACTTACATTCTCTTATTTTTTTTAAAAAGTTAAAGCATTATATACTTACATTCTGTTATATTTTTAAAAAGTTAAAGCATTTTATTTATTCATTTTTATACATATATCAATAAGAAATTATAAATTTATTATTAATTAGCAGAGTAAACGCTAGCAGCAAAGGCTTTCGGCTCTATGTTGATATTATATAATATGTAGCTAAATGATAATGTTAAGTTTAGTTAACAGTTTATTTGTTACAGTTATATTTTTATTGCTAGGTTCTTCAAGAATTTTATGGTTTTATTTAAAGAATTTTGCATGTTCCTTAATTATGGATCTTGGTGGGGTAGACCCTGTCGTGCATACATTTTACATTGTCATTCTAAGCTATTGCTTCCAAAATTTTTAAACGGGGAAAATCTTGGAACACTAACTTTATAGACAAAGTTATTCCGGAGATTTGCACTTAAATTAGATTACCCACTTGACTGAGGCATCCAAGAAGATTCCTTTTATATGGTCTTAAAAATCGAGCTTATAGAATCTACGGTACCCTACCTAGGAATAGACTGGGTCTTAAGAGTTAATCAGTACCTCTACCACCATATGTAACTATGTATGTATTCCTGAGTGGAGCAAAAAGATTCAATCATATGGCATTTGGAAAGCTGATTTATACACTTTCTGCTATATTTTATTGACATACTCGACAAAGTCATTTCTTTTCAGTTCACTTCCTATTCTATTTAAGAAACATATTTGAATCTGATTTGATATTTTTTACATGATTTCTGATAAAAAGTAAATTAAAAAAAAAAACAGTTTGTTACCGCTGCGTACCTGGGAAAGATTCTAGGATAAGACGGATATGGCAACGCTGCGCTGTCACCAGCAGCGCCCTCTCGATGTGGTAACGTCCGTCCAATTCCATTGGTGGTCGCAAAAAAAATACTATGAATCAGAAACAAAGACAAAAAATAACAAAAATCTACCCAGAGTTTCTCTGCAAAGCATAAACAACTGAGCTTTAAATCACTGCACCAAATCTTTATCTCTCTCTATATATCCTTTTCAACCCCCGCACTGTGTAAAACATGTTAAGGGTATTCATAACCCCTTGAGTGTGCGCAAATTATAAAAAAAAGTATGGTATTTTGGCATGTTTTATGTTACTTGTAGTAGGTTTGGTTTAGTCATATTGCAGGGCAAGAACCACCCGATTTCCGGGGGGCTAAGCTGTGCATATGGAGCATGCCACTTCTCTCGCAGTCAATAATCTGTTGTTTCTCTATACTGATCCGCATGTGGGGTTTACCTATTTGACCTCAGAAAATATCGGCAGGCCTCCCGATATTGTACCACTCGGTTACTGAGGCCAATCAAATGCCGATGTTGCCACATTTGTGTGATCCAGGCGTTTATAAGCATGCCTCTCCTGCCTTGCGATGTCTTTGGAACGTTCATTGATGTTGCCTTTTTAACAGGGTTCAAATGATCTCTTCTTTGAACGTGGCAATACCAGCTGAGCCGGTCGCGCTCTATCTCTCATAAGATGAATTCCATGACGTGAAGGCTCCCACGGATCTTCGAACTTCTCTTTCGATCAAGCTTTGTCACTCCTGCTGTCATGCGAAGCTTCTTCATCTCAGCTGCGGTTAATTTATTCTCATACTTTTTGTACATCGTCCAACATTGTGAATCGTGTGTGTCCGCTGGACGCACAGCTGCGGTGTAGAGCCTCCCTTTCAACTTAGAGGTCATTTTTCGGTCACAGAAGATAGTGGAGATTTCTCGCAATTTCATCCACCCTACGCTTACGCGATGATGTCGTCGTCACACGTTGCTTTGCTATTGATCATAGATCCCAGATATTTGAACTTTTCGCACTTGGGAAGCACTGTTCCATTCAAATAAATGTCTGGAATAGGCCTGAGTAGATCAGAGAACGTTCAGCACAAGTAGTCTGCCTTTTTTGAACCAATGCGATACCCATTTCTCTCCAAAACATTCACCCACACATCAAGTGCTCGTTGCAGGGATGTAGGATCCTCACTTATGATGATAATGATAAATTCAGATGAAGCGAATTCTTGAGTGAAACCAATGGAAAACGACATCAAATTGCATATTACCTGTAGTAAATTGTTTGGTTATCACTTTCTAATTTAAAATCTAGCTAATAGCCCAGGTAGCTAGTGATAAACATGGAACATTATTTTGTAATTTATTTACACTGTAATAAATAAATAAAAAATATAAATAATAAAATAAAATGTTGAGTATTCCTTATCTTGCATGAGAGAGTGTAGCCTACAATTGGCTTGGCATCACTGATCATAAATGACGTACGCAGAAAACTAAACTTCGTTTTACAGCAAGTGGTTGCCGTTGCAACAAAGTGAATTGTTTTGTTTTCCGATATGAGGAGAAAAAAGGAAAAGCGGAATTTCTGGCTCAATAGCGAAATCGGCTGTATGTTAAACCTAGTGAGGCAAATGCACGCCCGCCAAGGAACGACAACAACCACACACTTCACCTTTGTGGAGATAGCAAAACAAATGAGTTCGTTTGGTTTCCCAAACAAAAGTCCGACACAGATCCGAAGAAAGTGGTTCCAAATGAAATCTGCATACCTCTGCTATAAGCGAGGCAACAAAGACCGCATTCTACTGATTCCCGAAAAATTCCGACAAGTAATCGCAAGTTTCGTCGACGCCGAGTACCATGGAATCAAAACACCTCCACCAGAGCTACCAGATGTGGAGCCTGTAGTTAGTGCTCCGGTGAAGAAAGTAGTTGCCCCAATCGAGGAGCCGAAGCCAGTGATAGTACAAAAACAACCGGAACAGAAACCGAAAATCTCCGCACCACCCAAGATCAATAAACAAAAGAAAAAACGGAAGCCTGAGGATGGTAGCTTCGAACAACTCATCCTTTTAGTGGGAAATTATATATTTCTCTTCTTCTAGATCCAGCTTACAATGAACAGAAGTTCGCAAAGCTCACAAGTCGCCTTAAGAGTGTGCAAAAGTCCCTTCAAAAGGAGTTTTCCAGCCGCCAGAAGGCCCTGATGGAGTACGAGCACTCACTGCAGCAGGAGCGAGACAAGACTCTGATGGAATACTTTACGAAATCAACCGAACAGATACTGTCGGCGTCGTTTAGCATACTGGGACAGTTCGCAACGAACAAATAGACTTAGGGAGGAGCGTTTATGAGTAAATAAAATAGGTTTAAGCTTTTGGTACAAGGCATTTATTAGTCTTCGGCTTTTTCTGGGGGTGGACCGCAAGGTTGGAGCATCCTTTCCATTATGTTGAACCGTATACGTGCCTTGGACTCGTTCTCAGCGATGGCAAAGTAGTTGAGCATGTCATAATGCCCCAAGTAGCTGGCCAGGGAGTCCCGGTGCTGGTTGGTCAGCCACTCATACTTGGTGGTGTCGGCGTGTCCAGTGCCGATGTATTTACTCTGCAGATGCTCGAGTTGACTGTGGATATTGTATCGGTCGCCCATGCTGAATGTTAGTATATGAACGCCTCTACAATTTAAAGATTTTCTTAAACTTTTCCCGACTCGGTCTACGAAAGACCACAAAACAAAAATTGAATCGAATCGATAGACGAACGCGTTTTATTGTCAAATGTGACAGTAAAACAATCAGGGATGGTATATGCTTGAAGGTCAATTTGCAATGCAGTTGACAGAGACTCATACAAAGCAGGAGTCCTTTTAATACAAACACTTATTCTATCATTTAACTAATAACTGGTAAATATGGTATGTTTATTCATTGTGTTGAATACTCTTGAAAAACTTTGCTCAATAAAGTAAAGTAGCACAGAACAGGAAAAAAAAAACCTAGGTGGTTTTGTGTTTAATGAGCCTAAACCTGTCAAAAAATGCTTCTCTATTTTAGCTAGGTATCTACGTATATGAAAAAAAATGACTTTTGCTATGTTTACACCAAAAATAAATCGGAGATTTAGATTTATGTGAGGTGGTTCCACCGGGATTTACGATTTATATTGCTGTCAAAAGTAACCATTTGATTGTCACAGCTCGTAACAGCGTTAATCCCCCTTATGAGTCTACGAAAAATTAATTTTTGCAGCAATATACAAAAAGCATTAAACCAATTTTTATACTTTTATTTTTATACACATACTTACTTACTTATTGCCGGAACACAATGCGGCCGCTGTGGTAGTGGTAGCCGCTGTGGTACGAGCTGTCAAAAGTTTAAATATATACATAAGCAGTAGTCGGTGCACAATAGGCCGCAGCCGCTGTGGCGTGTGGTACGAGTTGGTTATCTTTTAAAAAAAGCCGCGCGGCTTTATGACAGCTCACTAAAAACCAACGAAATGGAGGACGCTGAAATCGAAAAATCAATTTCTTTCATGTCATCCATTTTATTGAATAAACACTTCTAAATCAATGGTTAATAACGTTTTATAACACTTTATTGAAAATAATACCGAGAGAAAAATTTCACAACTGGCTCAATGACAATTCAATTTGACATTAGCGCGCCACTTCATTGTGGGCGAGTTTAGAGAGCGTAGCGCGCAACACATTGACAGGTCATACCTGAACGGCTACCACTACCACAGCGGCTTTGCATTGTGTTCCAGCAGTTAGGTGGCGCTATAGTTCGGGGTGAACCTGAACCTCAACCAACAAGCCTCTCCATTTAGTACCCCGTTTATATGCAGAGTCGAGTAGTCGAGTCAGGTTCGAGTCGAGATTTCGATCTGAGTATTTCTACACACCGAGTCGAATGGTCCAAAAGTCCAAATGTGGTCGATCTGACAGATGAGTATAGCAGACACACTGGTTTTGATTGTGTTAGTGTTCTGTTTAGTCCTATTTTTTTGGATTTAATAAATATGAAATAACTGAACAGACAACCTTACCCGCGGCTAACCATGAACTCAATCAAAACAAAGCGATTTCCCGCCCCGAACAAAAAAAAAAATAAGAAAGAGAAAGAGATCTCACACACACAGAGACAACATGTCAGTTCAACCACTTGACCCAGGTATACATGCATTTTTCGGACTCGACCCAGCTGTGTTAGCTCGAACCCATTTGGACTCGAAAAGCGTTTATATGTATTTGGAACCGGTTTGGAAGCCAGTTCCGACTCTGCATATAAATGGGGTATAGCTCGGTCTTTAGCTAATTGCCTCTAGTTGTGCACTCCAAGCTGATCGAGGAGATCCTCTTAGGCGTCGTCCCTCTGGGTTATATTTGAAGACCGCGATGAAAGACAATTTTTGCTGTAGAAAATAGAGCTTAAGAAATTAGTCTTATGAAATAAATGCTAAGTCAAATTCCCCCATCGCAAAAATGTACTGTGTACTGTGCTGACAAAAAAAAATGAATGTTTGATTTGCCTGAGAATGTGATAAATAAAAATAAGTATTTGGGACAACAGCTCTTTAGTGCCTGAGCCTAGCTTCATGCAACCATTCGTCTTATGTGTGTTATATCTTTCACATGAATGGAGGGACCTACAGTTTTTTTTTTTTTTTTTTAAAGGAAACCCAAATCCCAGAGCACTCAGACTCTCCGGTCCATTGTACTACCAGGCAAGAACCTTTCTTTGGTGCAGTTGTTGCAAAAACTTCGATGTAATTCGTTTTTCCTTTATACTTGGGTGGCCCATGATTGCTGTTCCCCGCTGGGGCTTGAACCTGCACACATCGGTTAACGAGCAAACACACCATTGTCACCGCCGACCTACAGTTTAGCGCCATATCCGAAGGGCAATTTGTTTTTGAGAAGCTTTCTCATGACAACAAAACTCGCGGATATTTGTCAGACGTTCGCGAGAGGTGGGATCGTGGAAAAACTGTTTTGGTGTTTTCTGGGATTCAAACATGAAACCTCACACACAGTGATCCACTAACCACTGCGCCACGGCGCCCACGAGAGGATGAGGATGTAATAAATGAGATTTATTATAAATCTCGGATTCAGTTGGAATTTACATAAGTCAAATTGTATGGTGAATACTAACGATTAAGGGAAGATTTATAGAAATTTAACTAAATCCTGGTTAAATCCCGAATTTATTTTTGGAGGAAACATAGCATAAGATTTAATTGTAGAGAACTATCAATCAAGAAGAACATTAATGGTAATATCACTAATTACTCTTGCTTAAGATCTAGAAAGAGTACAACCAAAATTGAATGCAGAATTCGATTTCGTCAGGCGAAACAATGAGTTTAACAGTTTTCAGAAAGATGTTCTAGCGTAGAGCTATGTACAAATATAGTGTATAGAATAGCTATTTATTTAATAGTTTCGACTCTAGTTCTTATAGCTGCCTTAACATACTGGTGGTCTAATACACCTCGATCAAATAACAAGTGTTAAGTGGGATTTGCTTTAAAAGTTAGCAGTTCGCTCGAAATATGAAAGAAATTTAAGTCATAGTTTTCCAGTTCATCTTTTTGGAGTTGAGGGAACGACACGTCTAGTGGGTGGATGGCTACATATCGTCAGCCAAATTGACCTACGAGTATGTCCACTTTTTTTTCGAAAATAAGTTAATAATGAAGTTTTACTAATTAGATAATGCTCTTTCAGAAAATCTATACCTCCTTTGTTCTAAGACCCAAATGTTCAAATTGAAACTTATTCCAAACTTTTCGAAGAGATATAGTATAGCATAGAACATTTTTCTATACGCCTTCAAGATTCAATAAAAAAATCCAAAATGGTCTAAATCCAATTTACAGTGTCACTTAGACCAATCGGGAATTAAGTACTGTACAGTGTACATGCGATTATTAGGAGATTTTGTTCTAAGCGACAATGAATTCTCATTTGGTCTATCTCAAACGAGTGCACTGCTCAATTTGGTTTTATGTCCATGTTATTTTTTTCAGGAGGATGCACACTTGTGCGTGAATGGATCTATGTATTTCTATTTTGGGGTTTTTTGTTTTTAAATTATTTAAAAATAGTAGATACGTAGTTATTTAAAAAGCAATGTTTTTATTTAATTAAAAAAAATTGGTAAAAGAACTTTAAAAAATTACATGAGCAATCACGAGCCAAGAAATATGGCTATAATACAATTTAAAACCAAAACAATGTCCCCTGTAAAATTTTGTTTTTGTGACTTAGCCCAATAATGCTTTCCGCTGACGATATGATGAATTAGTTATAATTTAGGAACTAGAGCATAAAGATCGAAGTAACGATTTACGTATATGTAATTGTATTTGCTTTCGTTCTTACTTACTTACTTAGGTGGCGCTACAGTTCGGGGTGAACCTGGGCCTCAACCAACAAGCCTCTCCAGCTGCCTTGAAAAGTTCGACTGGTAAGCCGTCAGGTCCAGCAGCCTTGTTGGATTTTAGCTTGGATATTGCTATCCTCACTTCGTTTTGGTCAGGTGGACGGAGATTTTGACTATCATCGTCTATGTTGAATGGTTCATTCTGCCTGACAGCGCGATGTTCGTCTTCGTCGCCGTTATACAGTCTGCAGAAGTAGTTTTTCCACATTCACAGCACCGACTGTGATTCTACTACGAGGTTTCCATTTTCATCTCTACAGGTTTCTGTACGGGTATTGCTTCTCTAACACGTTCTTTTTACCTTTTGGTAAAACTTCCGTACATTGTTCCTGGAGTATAAACTCTCGATATTCTCGAACGCGCGCTTCTCATGCTCTTTCTTCTTCTTTTGGAGAAGCCGTTGATCTTCCCGTCTCTTTTGCTCGTAGAGCTCACGAGCAGCTCTTGCCTTCCTTTACAGTGCCGCTTTGTATGCCTCTTGTTTTGCTGCATGCACTCGCCGGCATTTTTCGTCAAGCCAGGGGTATCGCGGTGGTGGGCGAGCGAGACCCAGCACATCAGTCGCGGCGCTTCTGATGGAATGTTGGCAGCATTGTCACTGGTCTTCGGCACTTGATGCTGGCGGCATAGGGGTGATTGAGAGATTTCGGGATACGCGTTCAGCGAAGTCTGGCGGTCTCTTGCGATTGTAGCTTTTCGACGTTAAATTTTCTCACAGTGATTCTTCTTTGTTCTCAGTTTGGGATATACGCATTCGTACCTTGGCTACAAAAAGGTAATGATCCGAGCCTATGTTGGCTGCTTTTCGTTCGCCTAATCAATAATTTGTCATTCTCTTGATTAAGGCAAATATGAACTATTCGAATGGCAAATTGTAATAAAGAATTAGTTAAATACATTGATCGAGGTTCACTATACCTTAAGAAAGTAAGCCAACGTCATGTTTAAGAATCTCTCCGTTAATGCTCAATAAATCCGAACACCAGTCGCCATTCGTCAATAAAAAAAAACCTCACAAATTTATTTTCAATAAATACTCCTTCTACTCATTGGTTTTTTTTTTTTTTTTTTTTATTCACGACGTCACAACTGTTACTTACAGCCGAAAACAGGGTGAATAAATTTCTTAAGTTTTGTACATGACACCTGTTAAAAAAAAAAACTCACTCACACGCTTGCAGAATCGGAGCAAGCCAGTGTACACATTTTTTTGTGTACACAGCAAAACTCACGCTTGCGGAATAAATAAATAAATCAGTCACTTCAGAAAACAGAAAACAGCAAAATGCATATCCTGACGATACCACAAATAGAACACTACACAAGTTCTCTTTGAGTTAGCTATATTCAACTTTAAGAACTCCTAACACAGTATGATAATTTTATGAACTATTGAGACTTTTTAGGGTCCCAGGCTTCTACCTTCGGACGTGTGGTACTGTATGGCATGTATTGATCTGAAAACGAAACATCGTTTTACTAATTTTTATACAAACAACAATATTGCACTTATACCTTTCGTTCCAGATAAATTCTCCGAATGATCTGCCATCCACTTGTACTTTGGTCGGCTTCCATCACGGATTGGAGGAAGATCGGTCTGCAAGACATCGAGACGTATATTCGAACATTCAAGGCGCAGACACCCTTACCTTGTAGTGCATCCACCCGAACCATTCAGCGGGAATCTGAGAGCCGTCGTAGTCCATATTGATATGATCAGAGAACTCTACCCAGCGATTCCTTCCGTAGAAATAGTAAGGATTCTCGTAGTATTTATTGCCATACTTGTCGGTTCCCACCAGAGTTCCCAACTTAAGTTCGTCATTCCTAATTGCCGTCAATGGAATATAATGAAAATAAACACATCCAACCCGACCAGGTTAAAGGAAATTATATAAGAACCTGTAAAGCTTCAGATAAGTCTTCCTTAGACCACCGTTTTGCTGGACAATTTGGAAGAGTTTCGCGAGACGGTTAAGACCCAGGTATTTTGCCATTTTCGTACGACTATTAATAAATAAAGTTACAGTAAATTTTTTAAAGAAAATAAGAGAAATTTTGAAAAAAAGTTGTGTTTAAGAAATTTACCAAAAAAAATTGAGGTGAGATGACACTTCTGCGAGGTTGACAGATCTCAACTGTCACCACGAAGGGTGGCACAACTGCGGCAAAACCAAATTTACAACAGGGTGTATCTACCCCGATTTCAGTTCGCTGTTCGAATGAAGCGAAAATTCCAATATAAATTCATCACAATGAGATTTGAAACGAAAAAATTAGGGTATTTGTCTAAAAGTGAGACTCCATCTGCTTTTGGGGATCACAATTTGTTTTAATAATATGAGGCTTTTTATCCACTACCGGCAAGGCCGTTTCAATATACGTACATATTTGGTTATATGTCGCGTAGTGGCATCTTGAGCACTTACATATGAGGCATTAGGCCGTCCAGTGAATGAGTCAAAGAATGATCCATTGTGTGAAATGTTTTGACCCGCGAAGGCGGGTTTAATACGTCTCGAATTTGAATTTATTCAACTTTCGCAAATATTTTAGTTCCTAAGTCAAGAAATTATTCGTTTTGTAAAAAGATAAAGCAATGATTGATAACAAAAAATAAAACTTGAATTCGCTAAACAAAAGCTAAAGTAAAGGTTGAAATAATCGTAGTTATTCCCCTAGAAAAGAATTCACTAAAATTATAGGTTCTTAGCAAAAATAACTAACCCCTAAAATAGGTGGAGTTCACCTATTTGTGGAGCTCGTCAAACTTGGTTTTATTAATTTAATTTGATAGCACCCAAAGGTATCCGCTAAATTTCTTGCAGCTTATAATATTTTTTACTTATGTTTGCAAAAATAGTAAGATTTAATGTAAATTTTATTTCTATATCGCTTACAATGTCTCAGATGCTTTGCTACAGCCTCTCAGATACTTTACTACAATCTATCAGGTACTGAGCTTGTAGGTCGAAGGAGAGGCTTCCTCGAAGTGGACTATCTTACTAAAGCTAATTGCTGTTGTCATACTTTTATCTCGACAACAATTTTCAATTAAAAATATTGAATAAACAATAATCTCCTTAGGGACAAGGAAGACAAAAATTTTGTAAAAATCGTACGTGGGCTACGACTATTATTTTCTTTCAAATATTGTAGATTGTCATATCTATTTTATCACATGTCACAGCCAGTTTGTGATTTTAAGCTAAGAAGTCGATTAACAGCTAAGCGAGCCAGACCAAGAAACCTATACGAAAAAAATGTCTATGTAATAGATTATATGTAAATTCATTGTACTGTGCTATTTTAAGCTCTATAAATCCTGCGAGCCTTTAGGAGATACGTTCACGATGCTCTCAAAGTTAAAATAACAGTTCTACTCGCAGGTCATTTAAAATAAATTTGAGCAGATAAATGCTTTTTGACAGGTTGAAATCAAGTTTTCATGCTAATGGCAACAAAATCCTTTTCCCCTCGTCTGGCTCAAAAGAAGCTAAAATTTTCACACACACAATTTATAAAAAGTAAACAGAAAATCCAAATATAAATTAATAACTCTTCTCGATTACACTTCAGAACAAAAATAGAGAAGCGTGCGGTCAGTTTTACTAAACGTTGCTGTAAAGCTGGCGCACACCAGCGTTAAAGGCTTTTCTTAGCCACTGCGATAACAATCTATCGCTAATTGTTTATTTTTAAATCTGTCCTGCGCTTACATTTAAATACACATATTGCAATTGATCCTTACCGTTACTTCGCCTTTAAAACAACTGATTCTATTGAAACCAGAGTATCGATTCCAAGCCAACCCTTTGAAAAAAGACGGGGTTAAATTTTAGGTGTTTTATTAACTCTTTTCAGAAAGTCTGATTAAAGATATGTTCTGGACCATTTCCTATCCAGCTTGATATCGGTAGTGATGTGTGTATGAAAGCGAGACTTTAAAACATAACTTCCGCTTACAAAACAATTAATCCTAAATAAATGTTTATACTTCTGTCTACAAGAGGCAAATCAGTTAGTTATTACTAACTTCCACATTTCTAGATAGAAGCATGAAGATTGGCATTCTTGATTTTACACATTCTAAATTGAAACACTTAAATTTCTCTTGAATTAACTGTATTCAGTGCACGATTAATTTATTTTCTTTGAACCTTTTTGGGATCCCAAGCTTGAATCTTTGGACGCGTTGTACTGTATGGCATGTATTGATCTGAAATCATATTACTTCACAAAACTTTGAAAAATAAAAATAAAAAATTACAAGCCTACGCTTCGTTCCAGATAGATTCTCACTGTGATTTGCCATCCACTTGTGTTTCGGTCGATTTTTATCACGAGTTGGCGGAAGATCGGTCTACAAGAAACTAAGTACATTTTTGAACACTCAACAGAAACACCCATACCTTGTAATGCATCCATCCATACCATTCAGCCGGAATTTGGGATGCATCGTATTCCAAGTGGATATGATTGGCGAATTCCACCCAGCGATTCCTTCCGTAGAAGTAAAAAGGATTTTCATAGTACTTGTGTCCATATTTGTCTGTTCCTACCAGAGTTCCCAGCTTGAGATCATCGTTCCTAATTTATATAAAAAAAAGGGTTTATCTAATTTCACTTTCCTAGAGATTATTATATACAAACCTGAAAAGTTTCATGTAGGCTTTCTTAAGACCACCGCTTGCCTTAATCATTTTAAAGAGTTTTGCAATACGATCTAGACCTAGGCGCTTCGCCATTTTTGCACAAAATTGATTAACAAAATCAATGAAATTATGACAAAGGATTTCGGAAAAAGAAAAGAAAATCAAAGTGAACTTTTTAGTCTTTTTTGGCCCGTATAAAGTAATTGCAAGTAATTGTCCGCTAAGTAACGAGTAGGAGCCACTGCAGCCGAAAACCTAGCAGCTCTGTTAGTAAGCCCTACTCCCACCTCCTCGTGGTGCCATCTGGGAATTTCTTCGGAAATTGCTAACGGGAGAGGACGAATGGCGAGCTTCCTGCGCCAAAAAACAGGATAAGTGTCGGTTGGTCTGTGGCCCAGCGAGCCGCAACCGTAAAAACAAACTATTGCTCCGAAACGGAAACATACGCCTCGGATACGGACTGATCATTTGTTGACGACCTTTGGCTATCGGACACGGACAACGATCGGATTCTGGAACGTTAAAACCCTCCTGGACTCACTCAAGGAAGGGCCTTATAACGCCAGATTCCTCCAATTGGAGCGCGAATTCGCACGGTATAAAATCGACATCTTAGGGCTGAGCGAGATAAGATGGTACGATGCTGGGGAATACATCTCCCCAACAAAAAGCACTGTGATGCTCTACTCTGGTAAACCAGCTGGAAGTGCACGGAGTTCTGGCGTAGGACTCATGCTAACTCCAGCAGCACGTAGTAGCCTCATATCCTGGAAACCCCATAGTGACCGGATATTGACGGCTAGGTTCCAGAGTAGAGTTAGAAAAATTACCATCATACAGTGTTATGCTCCGACTCTGGACGCGACTGAGGATGAAAAGGATAATTTTTATAGCCACTTAGGTGCCGCCTACAACCAAACGCCTAATGGGGACATCGTAATGGTAATGGGGGATCTCAATGCCAAGGTGGGTAGCGACAACACCATGCTTAAGCACGTGATGGGAGTTCACGGCGTGGGAGACCGTAATGACAATGGTGAGCGGTTTGTGGACTTCTGCAATACCAACCGCCTAGTCATCGGAGGTACGCTGTTTAAGCATAACACCTGCCATAAGATCAGTTGGGTCTCTACTGATAGGCAACGAACATCCAACCAGATCGACCACATTGCGATCAGTCGCCGCTTTAGAAATTGTCTCCTGGACGTCCGAAACAGACGTGGAGCTGACGTCGGACAAGAACGAGATCACCATCTTATGGTAGCTCATTTACGCCTTCGTACTGCATCCGTCAACAGCAACCGCTCAAACCTGCTTGACATCACTAGGTTTAATATCGACAGGCTCAAGGTTCCCCAAGTGCGCCAACAGTTCAGGGACCATCTTGCCTTAGAAGCAGAAGCAATCAGCAGCATAAAGAACATGGATGACCACTGGAGTGCTGTGAAAAATGCTTTTGCGACTGGGGCACGCACTTATGTCGGTAAAAAGCAGAAACACCACCGCACATGGCTTTCTACAGACACCTGGAGACGGATCGATGAGCGTACAGCAATCAAGGCTCGGATTGCAGCGGCCTCAGCAGTAGAGAGAACCGAGCTTGAAGCCCAATACCGTGCGAAGAAGAAAGAAGTGCAGCGTAGTGTGAGACGTGACAAGCGTCAACATGTCAACTCACTGGCCTCAAGGGCTGAAGAAGCAGCGAGTAGGTGCGACAGTAGGACTGTTTACAACATCACTAAGGAGCTCATTGGTGGTCGAAACTCCAAACAACATCCAGTGAAGAGTCTAGACGGTGACCTTCTGATTTCGGATGAGGATCAGCTCACTAGATGGAGAAAACATTTTGCTACAGTGCTAAATCACTTAGACGACGGCGGTATGATCTTGAATTCGAATGAGCAGTTCGAAGCAACAAATTCCCGAATTCGCACCGTACCTCCCAGTAAAGCTGAAATAATAACAGCAATCAAGTCCCTCAAGAAAAACAAAGCGGTGGGTATTGATGGTATCCCTGCCGAGCTATTTCAAGCGGCGCCAAATACATCGGCAGATTTGCTGCATCCGCTAATACGGAGAGCTTGGGATAGTGAACAATTTCCACAGGAGTGGAAAAGGGGGATGATCATTAAGCTTCCAAAGAAGGGTAACTTGATGGAGTGCGATAACTGGAGAGGTATATGTGTTCTTCCAGCTGTAGCCAAAATAATAGCTAGAATAATTCTAGAACGAATTAAAGATCATTTAGATTCAACTCTCGATGTCGAACAGGCAGGCTTTCGCGCTGGATCCTCCTGCATCGACCACATAAACACCTTACGGATCATAATCGAACAATGCGTTGAGTATAGGTCTCCGCTACATTTACTGTTTATCGACTTCGAGAAGGCTTTCGACAGCTTGAATCGAGATGCTATCTGGCTGGCCTTGCGCAGGAGAGGCATTCCAGAAAAGGTTATAGCTATTATCAAGGCTACATATGAGGGCGGCAAGTGTCACGTCGTTCACAATGGTAAGGTGTCGGAGGACTTTGAAGTCCAAAGTGGAGTACGTCAAGGGTGCATACTGTCCCCACTATTGTTCTTGGTGGTTATCAGCGATGTACTCCGTGCAGCATTGACGGAAGCTAATTCTGGAATTCGTTGGACTATGACACCTTACCTTAAACACCTAGATTACGCTGACGATGTTTGTCTACTTTCACATCGGATAATGGATCTTCATTTGATGGCCCAAAATCTAGAAGCTGAGGCAAACAAAGTGGGGCTAAAAATAAACACAGCCAAAACAAAAGCCCTGAGTACTTCCAATACCCGCGCTCAACTTAACATTGCCGGAAAGCAAGTCGAGAAAGTTGATAACTTTCTATATTTAGGAAGTGTCGTCTCGGCTAATCGCGGTGGCACCGAACTGGATGTGTGCAGCAGAATCGGGAAGGCTAAAGCTGCGTTCGGAATGCTGTCCAAAATCTGGAGAAGCAATGTTATTAGCTTAAGAACCAAGCTACGACTGTTCCGCTCCAACGTAGAATCAGTGCTGCTTTATAGGTGCAGTACCTGGAAGGTGGACACCATTAACACACGCAAGCTGCAAGTCTTCGTAAACAAATGCTTAAGAATCATCTTGAGGATTTTTTGGCCGAACCGCATCTCCAACGAACAACTTTATCTGAGAACGGGCCAAGAACCTATAAGCATTACTATACGAAGAAGAAAGTGGCAATGGATTGGACACACCCTACGGCGCGAAGACAACTCCATTGCGAAATACGCTATGCAGTGGAATCCGCTTACCCAGGCAGGCAGAATAGCGGGACGCCCTAGGCAAACGTGGCGCAGAACAGTTGAGGAGGAATCGAGCTCTTTAGGAATGAGTTGGAGGCAGCTCAAACGCGTTGCAGAACTCCGAACACGATGGCGCGCAGGCGTGGTTGACGCCCTATGCCCCCCGAGGGGTTAAAGGACATAAGTAAGTAAGTAAGTAATTGTATATTTATGATAACTATGGCCGCGTTTATGTGCATACACATATGCTTCTTTAGCTAAAACTTTTACATTAGCGCAGTTCAGGGTATATGTATAACAGATAATGTGGTCCGGCAATAGTTTTCGTTTTGTTCTACACATCTTCAAAAGAGCGAAATAAGAGCGGCCCATTGTGACTCCAATGTGAAATCGGGTATAAATTCGTCGTGGTTTTGATTGTTTATCGGTGTTTTTAAGCAATTTAACTTTAAAAAAAAACGATGTGCTGTTTACCGGTATAGTGCTAATTCATTTCCGAAGAACAACAAATTGGGAAAGTAGTGTGTGTTTTTGTGCCGCAGAAGAGTGCAGACAGTGATGGGCCAGAAATGCCGGAAATTTTAGTGTTTTTTCTAAGCCCGGTAGAATATCTTGTGCTGACCTCAAAAGTGGGAAACAACTGGCGTTTGCTTTTCAATGAGACGTTACCCCCGTTCTGTCTACTGTTGGGAATAAATCCAGATTGTGCGATCACTTTTTTTTTTTTTTAATTTTGTGAAGTTTGATATATGGGTTTGTACACTATAGCATTTTCTTTGAAAGTTTACTTTCAGTTGCGCAGTTTTTTATTAAAAAATTGTTTAAATAAATGATGGCAAAATACGATAGGTAAAATTAAATTAACAAGTAATTATCGGAATTTATATAAAAAAAATGTGTGACTGCAGAAATGTTGCAGGAAAAAAATGGGAATGACGATGTATTGCATCCATCAGCCTAATCTTTTGACTACCAGGAATTCAGCTTTCTTAACTTTTTATTGCTTTGAGGGAAACAACAAGCAATTTCGAAATGGTAAATACGATCTAATTTGTGTGAAATGATGCCACTAACTAGTGTATACTTGTTTTTCTAAAACAGCTATATTAAACTAACGAGCAGAAGGAGCGCTAGAGGATGAACTTGTGGACTCGGCACTGAATTCATCTTAGTGTTCTGAGGAGGGTTTTTCCACCGCCATCGAAATAGATATAGCCATCGCCATCACCATGTATTGTACTTCGACAACTGCTTCTTCTTTACGAAATCCTCTCTTTCTAAATTTGATGAAACATAAGATATTATCGTAAAGCATCCTTAGGAAACAATGTATTCATTATTTGGGAAGATATACTTACACCGTGTCTCCACGAGCCACGAGTCATGCTTGGGCATATGCCCGACATCTGTCAGACGATGCTCAGGCAGCTGTCATATTTGAATGGGTGGGCAGTTCATGTCTGAACATTTCACTGAAGCTGGAGCTCATTTTTGCACTCAAAGCTTTAGAGCAACTGCAAAATAAACAAGAAAAAAAAACAAAAACAAAGAAAGCGTCGATTCTAGGCAAATCCTTACGTTTTTCACTCGGTTGTGACTGAATTTCGTTCAAAGTGACTTCTCATGCCCAACTCCATGGCAGGCATGGATGGCAAGCGTTAAATCTAAACATACATGTCAGGGCATGCAAACATGAAGACATAATGCGGTCTCCATGAGACATTTTAAAGACAAGACATATGCCCAAGCATGACACATGGCTCGTGGAGACACCGTGTTAAGCCAGTTCACGACACTTGAAGCTACATGTACAATATATAAGAACCACCAGTTACTTCCAGGCTGTGCAATGCTATCTGCGCTGTTACAGGGCAAAGTATTATCTACTTAAAGCATATTCGGGCTGTCACCATCAACCGAAAGTAGTGAGAGCAAAAAACTGGAATGTGGATATTCTTTTCGATGAAGGCATACGAATAAAATCCAGTTTGGTTGCTTTATTTTTTTTTATTTTATTGTATTGAAACGTAATATGTACACATAATATCATATCTCGCATTGACATATCGACTGAAATGGCATGCTGTAAGACGCCCATAAAGAAAATTTGACAGTTATTCTGCTGTCTGCTTGTGGTGTATGCCATTGCTATGTGTCATGAGTTGATAGCTGGTGTTACGCTCTGCACACTTATTTTGCCTCAAAATTAGACGAATATTTTACGGAATAGAAAACGCTGTGGCACGATTACGATATCCGTGGCGCCACCACTTTTTGGTGTTTTCTAATAGATCTCGACGCATTGAATAAAAAAATTTTTGTCAAAAGTCAATTTTCAAACTTCGATATTTCGAAAGCTGAGCAAGATATCAAAAAAGGTTATTTATTATTTTTTGTTCAGTACTTACTTACTTACTTAGGTGGGGCTACAGTTCGAGGTGAATCTGGGCCTCAACAAACAAGCATCTCCATTTAGCTCGGTCTTTAGCTAATTGAAGCCAGTTGCGCACTCCAAGTTGGTCGAGGTCCCCTTGAACTAGTGCGCGCCACCTACGGCGATGATTCCCTCTACTGCGTCGTCCCTCGGGGTTAGATTCGAAGACTCTGCGGGCCGGAGCGTTGGTGTCCATTCGCTCTTGATGCCATAGCCATCTCAGACGTCCAATACGCAGTTTTTTGACTAGGTCAATGTCGCTGTACAGCTTATATAGCTCATGATTGAATCTTCTCCTCCAAAACCCGTCAACGCATTCGGGACCGAATATCTTACGAACATTTTTCTCTCGAAGCGACCAAGAATGTCTTCATCCTCTTTTAATAAAGTCCATGTTTCAGCGCCGTAAAGCAGGACTGGGATGATCAGGATCTTATACAGAGTCTTCTTAGTTGTTCGAGATAGAGCTTTACTGTTGAATTGCCTTATAAGCCCAAAAAAAACAGCGATTGGCAAGAGTTATTCTTCGATTGATTTCTGCGCTTATGTTGTTCTCAGCAAACCCAAGGCAGACAAAGTCCCTTACTACCTCGAAGTTATAGCTGCCCACTGTGACGTTCTGTCCAATTCGTCGGTGTTGGCTGCCCCTTCTTGTTGACAGCATATACTTGATTTTGCCCTCGTTTATCGCTAAACCCATTTTGGCCGCTTCCGCCTCAATGCTTGCAAACGCACCGGTGACAGCCCGCTGAGTTCTACCGATAATGTCTATATCGTCGGCGTATGCAAGCAGTTGTACAGACTTGTAATAGATTGTGCCCCCGGTGTTGGCTTGTGAATTCCGCATAATCCGTTCAAGTTCAATATTAAAGAAGTCACATGACACCTTGTCTAAAACTTTTTTTGACATCAAAGGTCTCGGTGAGGTCATTACCGACCTTGATGAAGCAGCGATCGTTCTCCATCGTCAACCTGCACAGGCGGACTGTATGTCAAAACTAGACATGGCTCTATAAAGCTCTTCTCCATAGATGCTGTCATAGGCGGCCTTGAAATCGGTAAAGAGGTGATGTGTATCGATTTGGAATTCTTGGGTTTTTTCCAGGATCTGCCGAAGTGTGAAGATTACATTTTTTTTTTAAAACGTGGCGCCACGGTTATCGTTATATTTCCAACGCTGTTTTAACTTAAATCTGCTACAATCTAGGTGGTGTGTATGGGACCTTACTGTCTTTTTTAGAAATTTTTTATTACCAGCTGAACACACTTCCTCCTTGACAGCATGGAACGTCACTTTGACAATACAACTAAAAAAAAAACTTCTTATCAGTTTTGACAATTTGCATTTTTGTGAATCACTTTGATTTCTATTCGCATTTTTCGTATTTTTTGTACCAAATTTGCTCAGTAATTTGTAGAACTTTTGCACCAGCGTTTAACATGGCCAAAAACACCTCCAGCTATGCATTCCGAAAAATCGATGTCGATCAATACAACGAGGACAACTTCAAAGAAGACGAAGCGGCCGATTCGGCGGTGTCGATGGGGCCGGACGAGAACGAGATCACCAGCCTGCTGACCCAAGGCAAACACATAGACGCCCTAGTCAGCGTCCTGCAGAGCGCACCGCTACGCTGCAAACAACAGCAAATCAAAGTATGACCTCGTCGGGCTACCGTTTGCTATTTAATATCTGTTTATGTGTGTATTGCAGGACCACGCCTTAAACGTAACACTCAGGGTTCTGCTATCTATCAAGGCCTCCCAGATGGACTCTGCTATCGAGACTTTAGATCAAAACGACTTACTAGACATACTGATGAAGTACATTTACCGTGGTTTCGAGATACCATCCGAAGGTTCCAGCGGCCATCTGCTACAGTGGCACGAGAAGGCGTTCGCCAAGGGCGGCGTTGGGTGCATAGTCCGGGTGCTGTCGGATACGAACAGGGCATAGGAGAAGGTGGATCACTAGCTAAACAGAGAGTCGGAATGATTATGTCCAGTTAATTTTTTTTCTGTAGGCAATTCGTTGAATTTATTTAAACAAAAAAAAAAAGTATTAAGTCGCGTGCGGTTATAAATGAACGGAGGAGTATAAACAAGGATTTCTGTTGGTTTTTTATTTTTAAATTGAAATGTGCAAACAATAGTCTGAAATTAAATTTCACAGATGTATTAATTTCGGTTCCTCCATTCGTGAGAGATGATAATAAAAAGAAAATACCTACAAATTAAATCAGGAACTTTATAAATTTCTACGTCAGTGTTGACTTTGAGCTCGGCGATTGCCTTTGAGTTTCAGATAACTGCAAAGAAAAACGTAAGTCGGCTGACATCAAATCTGGCGGATGACAGTTCGAAATTTTCGTTATTTAAAAATTTGTCATAGTGCAATCGCAGCTCGGGCAGTGTGAGCAGGGGCTTTATCATGCTGAAACCACATCTCAGACCTATATTCAGTAGCAGGGGTCTATACCCCGAAACAACAATTTAACATAAAAACCGCCGGTTTAATAAATAAGTTTATTTCTGCACCACAAACAATTTTTTTTTTTATAAATTGCGCGCACTTAATGGGCTTTGAATACCCTTAACATGTTCTCACACACTGCTGGCGTTGGAAAGGATAGATAGAGAGAAAGATTTGGTGTAGTGGTTTGAAGCTCAGTTGTTTATGCTACAGTGAAACTCCGGGGGTGGCGTCCAGATAGCCTTGATAGACCAAAAATTACACCACCCTTTGATATAAATTTGTTAGATATCGCAACTAAGTAATAACTTACCAAGCAATTTTTCTATCACGAAATAAAAATGTTTGGCAGGTTACTTTCCACTGAAAGATCCTGCATGTTCCGGAATCTAGACGCGGTTAATCATTATCTCGCCAAGTCGAAAGGTTTCGTCCTTTGTAGGACTGTATTGTTCACATGTCCGATAAGTCGGTTTCTATGCTTTCTAGCGAAGCTTCTAGTCGGAATTCCGAGATCGATGTGGATATCGTCGTTTCTACTATACCAAGGTGCTTGGACTATTTCTCTTAGCAGTTTATTTTGAAAAGTTTGTAAAATATTGGCATTTATTTTCTTGGTACAACCCCAAAGTTTTATACCGTAGGTCCACGCCGGCTTTAGCACTTACTTGTATAAAAGGAGTTTCTTTCCAGTATTGAGCTGGGAATGTTTTCCGAGTAACCAGTCCATTTTTCTATATTCGAATTCGAGTTCTTTACGTTTCATTTTCACGTGCGAATTTCATTTCAGCCTTGTGTCGAGTTTCATTCCCAGGTATTTGGCCTCGTTTGCAAAAGATATTCGGGCCGAGTTTAGAAAAATTGGCAAGCATTAGTTTTCTTATAAGTGAAATTCAGGTGAACAGATTTAGATTCATTGAGAGCGATCCGCCAGTCCCTCGTCCATTCATTTACATTATTCAGTGCGTTTTGCAGTTTTGCAGTCGTTTCTTCGATTGTTTTGCCTACTGCTAGGATAGCGGTGTCATCGGTCGTCAAATGTAGCAAGGATAGTGCCATCTTCGTTCGGTATATCACGAGTATATAACAAATAGAGAAGCGGCCCAAGAACGCTTCCTTGCGCTACGCCGGCCGAAATTTCTTTGAGCTTGGAGTATTCGATTCCATGTCTAACACGAAAGAGTCTATTCCCGAGATATGAGTCTAGAATATCGTATAAGCATACAGGGAGTTATTTGCATAACAAGCCATCATGCTACACCTTATCAAAGGCTTGCGAGACGTCAAGAAATACGCTTGAACAATTTTTTTTTTCTTCAAGTGCTTTCTCGATTACGTCAGTAATTCTTTGCACCTGGTCAATCGTCGAATGCTTACTTCTGAACCCAAACTGGTGGTCAGAGATAAGATTATTTTCTTCGCCTTAGTAATATCCTCTCGAAATTCTGGATATGACTGGAAGAAGCGAAATTTGTCTATACGATTTTACCTCATTTGGCGGTTTTCCTGATTTTAAAACCATTATGACCTCCGCAACTTTCCATTGGCTTGGCACGTGTTTTAATCTGAGCGCAGCATTTACAATATGGAGAAGCTTAATCAATGCTTTTCTATGTAAAACTTTGAGAATTTCTCCGGTAATCAAATCATAACCAGGAGATTTCTTAGGTTTTAGATTCTCGATCTCATGTTCCCTTAGCGTTGCACTTGTGAGTGTTAAATCATCAGATGGTAAATCCAGCCTATTGATGGTGTCGTAAACCACTTGACCATCATACGGTTTAAAGGTGTCTTCCAGGTGGACCACAAAGACGGCCGTTCTTTATCTTCCCTTGCCCATTCATTTTTAATTTAATTTAATTGGCGGCGCGGTGACTTTGGGCCTTTTGGTGCCTTTTACAGCTTTCCAAAGTGTATAATTGGAATCTTTTTTCGCTGTTAAACTTTCAAGGTAAGAGCCTATTGCACGATTCTGAAAATCCTTAATAGTCTTTTTCAACAAATTGCACAGACGATTCAAGTGTGCTTTTTGTTGCAGATCACGCCTCTGTTGCCTTTTTTACGCACTTTTCATTTTTCCTTGACCAATTCTTTTATTTCCGGAGGATATCGTAAACCGTATCTGTCCGGCGTTTTCCTTGGATTGGGCGTATTATTCCAAGAGGCGAACTGTACGATCTCAACGAAGCGATCAACTTCAACCTCAAGTTCATAGGGTGTCGTAAGTGGAACGCTCAGTTCAACATTATCTTCAATTTCGTTCCTAAAGCCTTCCCAGTTAGTTGTTCTACCAGTAAATCTCGCTGGCTCTAGATTATAGACTAGTTTTTCGCTCAATAACAATAACTTTTATGTGGTTGGTAGATATTCCTTTCACAACGAAAAAATCGATCAGGTCAGGTATTTTCGAATTATCAGTTGGCCAGTAAGTCGGTTTACCCTCGAATGGAAATCATAACTGTACTCCATACCTGCCCCATAGAGCATTCTACATTTTTTCGAGCTGTATCTTGAGTCCCAGAACGTTTGTTTGAATTCAATTAATTTTCACGAGATACCATATTAAATGATTATTTTTTTTGTTGTTTAACGATGTCATAGAAAGCGATAGAAATATATGTAGGATGCTTAAATATAATTTCCTTTTTTTGACCCCTTCGGGTAGGGGACAGAATATACCCGAGATAGACATGCCTGTCGTAAGAGGCGACTAAAATCCACGAAAGCGGAGACGGAAACTTCGCAAAAATGGCAACAGTAAAACAAATGACCCGGTCCTCCTGGCAGGGAGTTTGTGTGTAGAATTTACTGAACTACCTAGTAAAAATAATTCAGTTAAATCAAATATGGCAACGAACAAAACAACAAATATAAATACCCCAGGTGCCAGACCAGGTAAACTGGAAAATCCACCCTCCTCGGAGGTCGGTCCCATGGATTCTGGGGGGGACCATTTATTGCTTCTTCAACAAAGCTCCAGAAGGAGTTCACTCACGCCGAGCACTCCACCAAAAACAATTGCGCCAAAAAACCTTACGGTCAAAGATAGCGGTATTATTGTAAGTATTCCAACAATACAGAAAGAAAAATCTGGAATTGAAACCAGTGTAGTGGAAAGTGAACATAAAGCAGCTTCACAAGCGAAAGCAAAAACAAATAGCCCTTACAACGAATGGCAAGCTGAACTTAAAGCAAGGAAAAAATAAAACGGTTTATTATATACATATCTCTGAATTTCAGATATTTCTATGCAATGAAGATATTGATGTTTGTCTGATTTCTGAAACGCACTTCAAACAGGGAACAAAGATTAGAATTCCTGGGTACCTCTGTTACCACTCTACCCATCCAGTTGACAGTGCCAGGCGAGGTAGTTCTGTGATTGTAAAAACTATTTTGGAACCCTACGAATTGCCAAAAATAGCAAAACAAACCATGCAATTAGCTACAATAAACGTTTTGACTAAAAACAAGGAATTTAAAATAGCTGCTATATACTGCCCACACAAGCATTCGCTCACAGAGAAAGGTCTTAATGACCTTTTTCAAATCCTAGGCAAGAACTTTATCATTGGAGGTGACTTCAATGCAAAACACACCTACTTGGGGTCAAGATTAATAACGACAAATGGCAAGAAGCTTTACAAAGCAAAGTGGGCGCCGTGGCGTAAGTGGTTAGTGTGTCGGATCACTACGCATGAGGTTACAAGTTCGAATCCCAGAAAACACCAAAAAGTTTTTTCACGGTCCCACCTCTCGCGAACGTCTGACAAACATCCGAGAGTATTGTTGTCACGAAAAAGCTTCTCAAATCGCCGTTCGGACTCGGCATTAAACTGCAGGTCCCTTCCATTCGTGTGAAAAATATAACGCACACAACATGAGTGGTTGCGAGAAGCTAGGCCCTGGCACTTTAAAGAGCTGTTGCGCCAAATATTTGTTTTTTTTTATTTGTTTACAAAGCAAAGCATTTTAACTGCGATTTTATTTCGACTGGTCGCGCACTTATTGGCCATCTGACCCAGCGAAAATACCAGATCTTATTGACTTCTTCATAACCAAGGGTATCAATAGAAAAGAGGTAAAAGTTGAAAACAGTGATGATCTGTCATCGGATCACACGCCCGTAATCCTAACGGTCAACGGCATGTCAATAGAACAGACAAAAACGTAAGACTTACCAACAAAAGAACGAACTGGTGTATATTTAAAGAACTGCTCGAAGGATTTATTTACCTTAGATCTCCATTGGTTACATCAAACCATATTGACATTGAAGTGGAGCAATTAATTGCCGATATACAACAGGCAGCAGAAGATACTACACCGACATATCAACAAAAAAAAAAAAAAACAAACTTCGGTAAAATATCCCATAGAAATTAGGGAACTAATATCAGAAAAGAGAAGAGTTCGCAGGAATTGGCAAATGACAAGATATCCTGGCGACAAAACTGTATTTAATAGACTAAATAACAAACTTAGAAAAAGTATCGGTGAATTTAAAAATAGATCTCTAAATAAATACTTTCGTAACCTAACAGCTTACATAGTCACAGACTACTCCCTTTGGAAGGCTGCCAAACGTTTGAAGAGACCTCAAGCGCAAGATCCCCCGTTAAAAACATCTGATGGGAAGTGGATCAGCCGGCAACCCAAAAGAAAACGTCAAGCTTTTTTCGGAGCACCTTACAAATGTTTTTAAACCCTTTCCACCTAGCATGGCAAACGAACGTCTTGATTTCTCTGATAGAGTAGATAAAGACGTAATTCCTTATGCTTCGCTAAGAGAGATCAGTACATGCATTCATAAACTATCTAATAGAAAATCTCCAGGTTATGATCTTATAACTACCCAAATCCTTAAAGAGTTGCCCTTAAAAGCACTGTTAAAACTCAAGCTTATTATTAATGCTCGTTTGAAACAAAGATATGTCCAACTTCACTGCAAGATAGCAGAAATTATTGTTATACTTAAACAAGGTAAACCTCTATCAGAAGTTACCTCATATAGGCCAATCTCACTTTTACCGATTTTATCAAAACTTTTCGAGAAACTGCTTCTTAAAAGACTAGACAGAATCATAGAGCAAAGAAGGCTTATTCCCACCCATCAGTTCGGGTTTAGAAATAAACATTCGACAATAGACCAAGTGCATCGTATAACTAATGTTATAGAAAAAGCACTAGAAGAAAAACAAGTTTTTTTGATAAAGTTTGGCATAAGGGTTTAGAGTATAAATTTCACAGGGACTTACCTAGACAATATTATGAGGTAATTAGATCTTATATAGCAAATAGATTCTTTAGAGTTCGCTATGGTTCAGCGTATTCTGAACTTAAAGAAATACAAGCAGGTGTTCCACAGGGAAGTGTTCTAGGGCCCACTTTATATTTATTATATACTAGGGATATACCACATGCGAATGACACGATGATAGCCACATTCGCAGACGACACTGCTCTTCTATCATCTGATGGATGCGTAGCTAAAGCAACTGAAAAGCTTCAAAATTCAGTAAACGAAATATGTGATTGGACGCAACGATGGCGAATTAAATTGAATGAGTGAAAGTCCACTCATATCAATTTTACTAACAAAAAAATAACGAATCTTCCTGTGGTTATTAATAATCAAGTAGTTCCTTATTCTAACACAGCTAAAAATCTGGGTATGAATCTGGATGCTAAACTGAAATGTAAGGAACATGTGAAAAAGAAAGTAGAAGAGTTAAATATCAGATATAGAAAACTTTATTGGTTGTTAGGATATAACTCAGAAGTGTTTATTGAGAATAAAATCATAATAATAATCAGATACTAAAACCAGGTATGGTATCTAATTATGGGGTTGTAAAAAGAAAACAAATGTACAAATAATACAAACATTTCAAAACAAAGTTCTTCGGGGAATAGTAAATGCCCCATGGTATATTAGAAATGCTGATTTGCATCGTGATTTGCAGATTGATCATGTGACGGAAGCAATTAAAAAGAACACAATCCGTCACAACGAGCGTCTGCAGATGCATATTAATCCTGAGATAGAAGATGTCTTAAATGTACGATATAATATTCGTAGATTAAGAAGAACTAAACCTCACGAACTTATAATTTGACAATTATGAGAACCCGTATTTAATTTATAATACCTACCTTTTCAAACGCAACTAAAAGTTGAAATTAAAATCATTTGTTGATCTTTCTCGAATTGGTCATGATTAAGGAGGTGTTTTTAGTGCGGTTAGAGTCCCACACTACTCTGGGTTTCTAGCCCCACAGTGTCCTTCGAGATTTTCACCTTCATTAAAAAAAAAAAAATTAATGCCTACCATTCATGTACATACCTACCTTTAAAATATTTTACTTTACTAAATAATTTACAAATCGATTTGTAAAACCTTTATATATATACACTCCGTCTCACTTGATTACGAACAGGCAGTTTTTTTTTTTAATGTTACGATATTTTTCAAACCCTTCGCTAATCTGGGAAAAACCAATTGCACAAGGAATGAAGGATATATTATGTTTATATTGTAAAAATAAAAATGGGATTAAGTTGATAAATGCAACTTTTATGACGCTTTTCCCAAAAAGGTCATCAAATTTACCTATTTTTTTGTCTCACTTGATTACGAACAGTAGCTAAATCTACCTGTTAGAAGTTTAAAAGGTAAAAAAACAACACAAAATTTGTTTGTATAAATAAAGGTTGGTTTTATTCAAAGAGTAGCAATAGTTTTTAGTAATGGGTACTACCTCTTGATCGCTGAATCACTTCAAGTAGCCTGCTGTGTAGAGATTCATAGAGTGCTGTCAAATAATCTAGCGAAATTTCGGACCAGGCTCGTTTTATGGCTTCAATAATCTCTTCCGTTTCATCATATTGCCTTCCTCCTTCGTAGACTTTTCTTGAAAACCAACCCTACACGTTTTCCATGATGTTCAGGTCGGGTGAATATGGCGGCCATGCAAGTAGGTTTACATTTTGGTTCTGAATCCAGGCTTTTGTTGTCCGTGCGGTATGTATCGGTGCATTGGCTTGTTGGAAAGTCCATCGCTGTCCACCAAACATCACCGAAAACTGCGGAAAGCTCTTTCCAGTATCGATTTGTAAGTGATTGCCATCATTTTGGAGCTTTGGAAATCCAGCTCCACAGTTCCGTAATAGCTTATTGCTCCCCATACCATTACACCACCTCCTTTGCTGTGCCGCTTTTAAAGATGCATTTCTTCTTTTCTCAAATCATGGAAATAACAGCTGTTTCCATCAGGACCGTCCAAATTACATTTTTTTCATCAAAAAAGCCACTCTCGATTCCACCTGATGTGACTTGTTGAAAAATCAAGCCGCTGGATTTTACTTCCCGCATTCAATGGTGGTTTCTTCTTCATTTTTTCATGGCGAATATGGCTGGCCTTCTGTATCATGCGATGAACAGTCGATCTGCTAGCTGTAACTCCAGTTTTTGCCTTAATTTTACTTACGGAGAGCCTTGAATTTGAAGCAGCTCTCAGTATCGCCCGCCTTTCCTGACATGTTGTTGCTTTGCTGACTCTTCCTTTGCGGTTTTTCCATACTTCTCCGGGTCTTTAATAAAGCTGTGTACAACAGTGGCGCCTCTTCCAATCTTGCTGGCTATAAAACGGATGGATTTTCCTTGTTCCCGGTAAGCTCGAATTTGGCCTATTTCCTCCTTGGTTAATGTCTTTCCTTTACCAAAGTTGTAAATTGTATGAAGTTATTTCTTGATTTAAGCTCCCTAATACTCGAAGTATCCTTTTATTTAATTTAAAACACGGTAACAGGTAGATTAAGCTACTGTTCGTAATCAAGTGAGACAAAAAAATAGGTAAATTTTATGACCTTTTTGGGAAAACCGTCATAAAAGTTGCATTTATCAACTTAATCCCATTTTTTTTTTTGCAATATAAACATAATATATCCTTCATTCCTTGTGCAAATGGTTTTTCCCAGATTAGCGAAGGGTTTGAAAAATATTGTAAAATTTAAAAAAAAAAACTGCCTGTTCGTAATCAAGTGAGACGGAGTGTAAGTTGATGTGTTAAGTGCATTTACAGTCACGATTGATGATTGCCTCTATGGTTTGCACATAAAGGGCTCGATTATTTCTGAGGTTTTTAAGATTCTATTACAAGTTGACTTCTTCTTCTTCCTTCCAAACAGTGTAAAATGTTCCCTAGATAAATATAGGGGAAAAATCGATCTACCGAAAAGACGCGGGATAAATCATTTTAGCTTTTGATAAATATTTATATATGTACTGTACATACCTAACTTAACCATGTACGGTACGTAGTAAGGTCCAAGTATTTCCAAATTTACATACATAATACATAACTTATCAACAGAGAGATTGCCTATTTTTTTGTTTCTTACATTTAGATTTGTTAGAAGTTTTCCTTTAATGTCGGTCCCTATATGGCATTGCTGTTTTGCACGGGATACGCAGTTCACTACTTATATATGTATGTACGTATACTTATTTATTTAAGGGAAGAAGTTCACCTCGCAGTCTAACCATCATAGATATTTCGTGAATGCTCAGCTTATCTCGAAAGTAATTATTTTTAGATTACAGGGTATGATTTAGTCTGCTATAAGCCGATCATATTTATAGTTTTCAAAGCAATTTATTTAGTATTAATTTGTATGTACATTAACATAACTAATCTTATCATGATCTTAATTATCCGTTTTATTACTATATTTTCAATTTTCAAATTTTGCGAAGCAGCATCACTCATCCTTTTAGTAACACAATAGAAAAACGCGGGAATTTGGCAGTCAGAAAGTCACCCTACTCATTACGTTTAGCAGTAGATTATCAGAAATCTTTTAATTGCTTTACGGAATATTTCTACCACAGTGCGTCATTAGCTTCTAACCAGCTACCTGCTAAGTGAATATATTTACATTCCAGCCGATATAAATACCCCTGAAATAAGAATTCAGCATAACAGTTTCTTTTTAGCTACCAACAAAGTTGTATCAAGATCAGAAAATGACAAATTCGCCTATCAACGTGACCAGTCTTATGGATCAAATCAAAGACATGCACGATGGTGCTTTCCTTGACGCTATAATCGAACCAAAGGAACCTGATCAGTATAACAACGAAATAAAAATAATTCAAGGCGATGCGAGTTCAATTGAATCTTTTAAGGAACAACTAAACCGAATCAATCAGCTTCAAGAAAACTACGATAGTGTAATGAAGAAAGAAATCGAAATACTTGTTCAAATTCAAAAGGAATATGAAGAAAAAGGCTTCAAAATTAACATTGTAAAGCGAAAACCGGAACCAGAAGTTGTTACAGCATCCCCAGCTAGAATGCACAGACAACCAGAAAAGCGAAATAAATCCACAAAATTGAATAAACTGCTTGATAGAGTCAAAGGAAAGTGGGATGATATTTTATTCGAGATTGTTGTCGAACCACGAAAATTAAAAACAATTGAAGGAAAGGAATGCAACATTGAACTTACAGATATGCGGCCCTATTACAACCTATATAAAAATGATAAATCTGAATATCGACTTTATAAGACTACAGAGCTTTAATTCTATATTTATTTATTTATAAAAATAAAATTGAAAAAGAAATTCATAGTTTTTGCATTTGTTTGTATATTATGCACGTATTTTCCTTATACCTTTATACGTATATGTAGTTACATGCACATAGCGACATATTGACTATGATCATTGAACTTTTTGTGAAAATACAAATTATTATGCTCATTACATTTTTATACCACTGTCATTTTGCATTGTATCTTTAGAGCAATCCGTTTTCAATAAACTTTAGGAAAAAAAATACCGTATTCTTTTCTTCTATCTGCGAACCCAAAATGGTAGAGAAAATCAGAGCGTATGTACCTACAGTGTACAGCTGATCAAAGAAATAGGTGTGAACTAAAATTTTATTTCAAACTTGATTTGCTCCAAATGTTTTTAATAGTTTAAATATTTTTTGAGTTTAAATTCATTTGAATAAAATAAATAAATGATTTATATACATCGAAGCTTCGATGGTTTGGTCACATAGTGCGTATGTCCCCAGATCGGCTTCCAAGACGTGCCATGGTTGCCGTGCCATCAGGTAGGCGACTCCCCGGTAGGCCTAGAAGTGGATGGTTGGACCAAGTCCGACATCTCTTCTGGAGCCGTCTAGAGATTCCTCCTGAAGAGGGTCCACCTGAGCATTCTACCCCCGCGACTCTCATGAAGGACTACCCTACCATTGAAAATGTATGTATGTATTTATATACATAACAACTCTAAAATTCAGAAATTAATAAATAAAATAATTCGTTGAAACTCATCAATGAATGAAATTCATCATTTTTACCAACATGTTTTTGAAAATTCAAACGTTTTTCGTTTGCTTACCTTAATATCCTCCATTATTTACTAAGACTTTTTCAATTCTTCGTGGCATTGAATTGATTAGCTCTTGACATGTTGCCAAAGGTATAGTATACCACTGTCTTTGAACGGCTTCCCACAACTGATCCCTGCTGGTGAAATACTGAACCGCTAATCTCCGCTTCAGCTCATTCCAGAAATTTTTAATAGGATTGAGATCAAGGGACTGACTGGGCAACGGGATTACAGACATTTCATGAACCCGAAACCAATCCTTTACAAGGCCCGATGTGTCGTTCGGGTCATTATCTTGCTGGTAATATCAAGGGGTAAGTTTTCTTCGGCATATGGAAGCATTATATTCTCCAAAATGTCTTTGTATTCGAACTTGGTCACCATGCGCACTTTTCAATTGAACCCAAGAAATCTAAAAAGTCTTGCCTAAACCTGGGAAGCACAACGACAAGCCAGAAAGATATCGCTTTTATAGACTTAATGGCTACATATGAGACAGTATAAAAAGATGGATCGATACTAAACTTCTTGCAAGTAATACCGTGCATCAAAATAGCCACCACACTAAACAATACGCTCAGCGATATGGCATTTCAAGTTTTCCTAAATAATATGCACAGTAGGCCAATCGCAAGATTTAGGCCTAGCTCCGCTGCTTTTTAATGTATACACATATCACATATCAGTAACGGTATTAAAGAAATTTCTATATGCTGATGAGGTCGCTTTATCTACATATACTAAGCATATATTTTAAAAAGCGAAGAAACGTGTTTTTACCTAAACAATAAACTCGCTTAAAACAGAGCTCTCTTCGTATTTCAAATATATCCAGCTAAACCATAACCCAACACTAAAATATCTCTGCGTCGTACTGGGCAGAACATTCAAACAACACTTTACTTACACAGCAGCAAAACTCAAGACCCGAAATAAAATGATCCAAAAGCTTGTTTTAACATTATGCGCAGCCCCCACCAAAGCCGCCACACAAACAACGCCCACACAAATAAAGTGGACTGCCAGCTTAACATGCCAGCACAAATCGACGCACAGTGCGCCGACAGGGAGCACCTTTCGCAAGGTGTGGAAGCAATCAGCAGCACACTGTCTGTAACTGCTGTGAACATTTTTATTACATCTGGTGCCGAAAGAATTGTCGGTCGATCACAGGGAAGACATACGGCGTAGCTTCCGAGGACACTGGAGACGGATTAACGAACGAAAACAGCTGAAAGCTCGCGTTGCAGCTACCCCAGCAGCAGGGAAAAGTGAGCTAGAGTCCATATCGCATGAAGATGAGAGAAGTTCAGCGCAGCGTGTGGCGTGACAAGCGCAACTACATCAACGTGCTGGCCACAGAAGCAGAAGAATCTGCACGGAGGTACGACAGCAGGACCGTCTACAGAATCACCAAAGAGCTGACAGGTGGTCGCAGCTCCAGCCAACACCCAGTGAAAAGCCGAGACGGCTCCTTGCTCATTTCGGATGAGGACCAGCTCAAGAGATGGAAAGAGCATTTTGCAACGGTTTTAAACCGTGTATTCGCTAGCGATATGCTCCCAAATCAGACTGAGATGCCCGAGGTGAGAAGTTCCCGATTATGCACCTCGACTCACAGTAATGATGAGATCACTACCTCAATCAAGGCACTCAAAACTAACAAGGTGGCAGGACTTGACGGTATTCCAACAGAGCTCTTACGAGCAGCGCCAACAACATCGGCTGAGCTTCTGCTTCCACTTATAGAGAAGGCTTGGGAAGCTGAGAGCTTTCCTAACGAGTGGAAAAATGGAATGATCGTCAAGCTTCCTAAGAAAGGAAATTTAATGGAGTGCGGAAACTGGAGGGGTATTTGCGTGCTGCCTGCTATAGCTAAGATAATAGTTAAAATCATCTTTGAGCGAATCAAACAACATCTCGAAGACACACTCGATGCCGAACAAGCAGGTTTCCGCTCTGGATCCTCCTGTGTCGACCACATCAACAACCTGTGGATTATCATCGAACAGTGCGTTGAATATCGATCCCCACTCCACCTGCTGTTCATCGATTTTGAGAAGGCGTTCGGTAGTGTTAACAGAAAGTTTATTTGGCGTGCCTTACACAGGAGAGGTATTCCCGATAAAATAACTGCTATTATTAAAGCTACATATGAAGGCTCCAAATGTCACGTTCTGCACAGAGGAAAGTTGTCTGAGGAATTTGAGATCTAAAGTGGGGTAAGACAAGGCTGTATCCTTTCCCCAATATTATTCCTATTGGTGATTAGCGATGTGCTTCATGCAGCTTTGTCGACGGGAAACGGAGGAATTCGATGGACTCTTACATCTCAACAAAAACATCTTAACTACGCTGACGATGTATGCTTACTCTCCCACAGAATTATGGACCTCCACCAAATGACAGCAGATGTGGAGAGGGAGGCAGGCGTCGTCGGGCTGAAAATAATACGACAAAAACTAAAATTATTAGCCTTGGAACAAACTTATCGGCTTAAATATGCATTGCTGGACAACCGGTAGAGAGAGTAGAGGATTTCCAGTATCTTGGGAGTATTGTCTCGACCGATGGTGGAACCGAACTGGATATAGCCAACGGGATCGCCAAAGCAAAGTCCGCGTTCGGTATGTTGTCCAAAATATGGCGAAGCAATACAATCAGTGTGAACACCAAGATAAGACTGTGCTGCTCCAACGTTGAATCCGTGCTGTTATATGGTTGCAGCATGTGGAGAGTGACCACTACTATCACTAGAAAGCTGTAAACGTTCGTTAATAGGTGCCTGCGGAATATCTGTAGGATTTTCTGGCCCAATCGTATCTCTAACGAACACCTTTACGAGAGAACGAGTCAGAAACCAATAGGCACAACCATCGAACGGCGGAAGTGGCAGTGGATTGGTCACACGTTCCGAAAGGGTGACAGTTCCATAGGATAGCAGAAGACCTAGCGGCCCGATGAGATCATGGCGCAGAACAGTCGAGAAGGAGGCACGGCAGTTGGAGAAAAGTTGGGGAGAGCTCCGTACACGAGGTGGCCAGAACCGTATACGATGGCGCGTAGACGTAGTAGAGGCCCTAGGACCCACAAGGGGATATAGGATATATGTAAGTAATCGACGCGTATCAGCTTTACATTAACGAGATTTCTACCGGTGCTGCGGAACATTCTGTGTGAATACATCAAAATTAGTTCAAACTACTATCTTTAAATTCATAATGATATCCATAATAGTGCACTGATTCGGCCCAAATCACATTATCCTCCACTAAAACTAGCGCAAAATCTTACAAGCAACCACTTCAATGCAACTGAACTATGGAAAAGCGAATGGATCTCTTCCACCGTAAACGGTATGTTTCGGGTAGAGGACCCAACATACATCCCTGTTGGTCATGATCTATCCAGAAAATGGTGGGTCAGTCTCAATCGACTGCGGACAAATCATGGTAGATGTGCCGCGACACTTCAAATGGGGAGCAGCCGAATCTGCGGTTGTGGAGAAGAAATCCAAACCATTAGACACGTCACTTCTTAATGTTTACTCAGGAAGTATCATTGCGAACTGCACAAACTCAATACTGCCCGCTCTGCCGCCGCCCACAATGTCTATTCAACCTAGACATCCAGTTTTAAAGATCCGTGTGCAATAAAAGTACATGTAAATGCATTAACTGTAAATGTTTTTTGTACATACGCATTCATTAAATTGTATTTTATACATAACATTATGTTGCAGCAATCTTGAAAGCATTTACATATACTTAAAAAAAAATTTAAATCATCATGATTTGAACAACATCGTCAAAGCCGTTTTTGAAAAGAATTCCAGTTTTCAAAATCCAACAAGTGGAACTTAGTCTCCGGAATTTATTTTCAATTCTTTTCTTTAAGCTCGAAAAGTATTGGAAAATATAGCAGAACTCTTATTTGAAATTAAATCGGACTGAGTTTAAAAAAAAAGTCATACACTTAATTGGAAACTAAGCCAATGGTGTTTTCTGGACTAGTTTCCAAATTCCAATATGGAAACAACCACGATTCTTGAAACTGCTAAAAAGCTAAAAACTAACGAAGTCCCAATAATAGCGCAATGAATGTTTATTTAAACAGTTGAATGAGCTTAAAATAAAACATAGTGTCTGCCAACAACTTACAGTCTCTAAATTTTAAGCACAACATACACGATTTGTACACAAAATATGTATGTAGAATATAGGGCTTCAAATATAGCCAATGCCATTTTATTGAAAGTGACTCCAAACAAGGTAATATAGTCTAACTATTAGCATATTAGACTCCGACATGCTCGCGGGTATATGCTAAACAGCTTCGAAAAAACGAGCGGCACAGCAGAGGAGCAAGCAAAAGAAGTGACATCATCTCTAACCAGCGGGTGTGATAAAGCCATGCCGCGCAGAGGAAAAGGAAATGGAAGAATGCCGGTATACTGGTGGAACGACGACATCGCCAAGCTTCGAGCCGACTGCCATAGAATGGGAAGGCACCAACAAAGGGCAAGAGGCAGAGACTCAGGGAATTATGAAGAACTCCGAGGAGAATTCCAGAGGAAGCGAATACAACTCCGTAAGATGATTAAAAAGAGCAAAAGTGAATCATTCCAGATACTCAGGAAGGAACTACAACACAACCAATGGGGAAGCGCATATAAAATAGTCATGAAAAAACTGAAAAGCACCACGGCAGCTGCACCGATATGCCCACACATCATGAACTCAATTATCAGCAGCCTATGGTATTCCCGAGGAAAGATGGATTCACACTACCACGAGGCACAGCAGATGAAACGGAGACGATACCACCAGTTACAAATGAGGAAGTTATAGAAGCCGCAGCAGCTATCAAAAGCAACAAGACGCCAGCGATGGACGGAATCCCGAACTTTGTTCTGAAGGAGGCGATCAAAAGCAGACCATATGTCTTTACACACCTCAACACAGCATGCCTAACAGAAGGAAAATTCCCATCTCAGTGGAAACGGCAACGACTAGTCCTTGTACCAAAGGGCGACAAACCCCCTGAGCAATCATCGTCATACCGGCCGTTGTGCCTGCTAGATGCACTGGGGAAAGTGCTCGAGAAAACTATACGGACAAGACTAGAGCAATACACGGAAGGGGACTCGGGGATTTGTAATCGACAGTTTGGATTCCGAAAGAAACGAAGTACTAACCATGTAATCCAAGCTATGTGCGATATACATAGCACGTGAGGCAATTGCGGGAGAAAGATGGCTCGGAGGAACAAAACAGTACTGTGCTGTGGTGACACCTGATGATCAAGAACGCGTTCATTTCTGGACAGCTGTATACTAAAATAACTGAGTCACCTGCAGGTACCAAGCTACCTACTGCGGATAATTGTGGGCTATTTCGAAGACAGAACTCTTTACTATGACACAGAAGAGGGATCAAAGAGGTACAAAATCACGGGAGGAGTTCCACAAGGATCGGTCCTGGACCAATTCTATAGAATGTACGATGGCATCCTAGGAACACAAAGGCCGAACGGAGTAGACATCATCGGTTACGCCGACGATATCGCAATTGTAGTAGTGGCCAAAAAAATAGAGGAAGTTGTGCAAAACTACAATCAAACAATCGCAAACGTGAAGCATCAGGTTTAGAGCTTGCGGACCACAAAACCGAAGCCGTTCTCATAAGCAGCCGTAAAAAAGAGGAGCAGCTCACCATTCAAGTACCTGGGAGTGTTGCTGGACCACAGACTAAACTTCAGGGACCACCTAATGTACGCAGGCGAGAAGGCCTCCCGGGCAGTAGCGGCACTATGCAGACTAATGCCAAATATTGGAGGATCAAGGCAGCCAATCAGAAATCTCTTAACAACCCTGAGTAGATCAATACTCTTGTATGCGGCCCCAATATGGGCATCAGCGACGCATCGTAAGTCATACATTAGAAAGATGAACTCGGCGCATAGAATCGCATCTCTAAGGGTATGCTGCGCCTTTAGAACTGTATCAGCGGATGCGATAAGCCTCATATCAGGCCGAATGTCTATCGATCTAGACGCGAAGAAGACTGCGCCCCTATTTGAAAACGAGCACGATGACGGAACAACTGCTATAGAAGCTATAAAAGCAGAATGGCAACATAGGTGGAACATCACAACCAAAGGGCGATGGACATACAAATTGATCCCTGAAGTCAATGAATGGATTAGTAGAAAGCACGGGGAGGTAAACTACTACCTAACACAATTTCTATCGAGGCACGCATCCGGGAGTATCTCTACAAGTACAAGCACACGGATGACCCATTCTGCCAGCACTGTGAAGGAAAAGTGCAGAACGCGGAGCATGTACTGATGGAATGCCAAAATTACATCAGGGCCAGGAACATCCTAGAAAGAGTAATTGGCGGGCAAGTGACCCCAAGAAGTCTGACCTCATTTATGTTGGCGAGCATTGAAGGCAGGGAGACTGCAAATGAAGTAACCACAAGTATGATGCAGCAACTGCGTATAGAGGAACGAGCAACGAGAAACGCGAGAAACGAAGGTCCTCCCAGCTCGGGCAGCTGGAAAGAAATGATGAAATGTCAAACCTGCCCCTGCGAAGGAACGCCTTAACTGGCGGTGCCGCAGGGGAACAACAGGACAGAGAAACCGGAGGGGATTTTTAGCACATAACCATGCAGGAGCATGGAGTCGGGCATAACTCGTAGCACGGGCTACAAGTATCCATAAAGGATTTTTACTCCTACCCGCGCATAAAAAAAAAAAAAAAAACCCAGTGGACATCATTTTCCAAGTGGACACCAGAATATGACTTTATAGGCTATCCTGTGCATGGTGTAAACTGGTGTTTACGTCCCTAACACACGTACTTAATCTCATGTTCGGCATATAGTATTCTCTTAGTTAGCTATAAAAATAATCACGGTGTAGTGTATGTACATAGATTCAAAATAGCAATCATGTACGGATATTTTCAACACTATTGCATGTGTCCCTTGCAAGTCTTCTCCCTTTGATTGGACAGAGTTAACAGCTTCACGGTACCCCTTCTTTCCTTGACCTATTTGTGCATCTTATATATTGTTAATTGTTACATCTTGACGAATTTTCATTTATGGATCATAGCACGTCCTTAGATCTAATTGTACGCAAGTGGGACCTTTACCTTCTAGGATGGATTATGACAGTAATATCCAGCTAGTGAGGTGTGGTGTGCACATCTGCTTATGACGGATCTTCAGTAGTAGAAAGTTATATAAACTAATTGATGCATTATATCTTATCCATTTCATATATAGGTACTTACACCGATTGATTTTGATGATTCAGAAGAATCCTTCCTACCTTTTGTACTAGAAACAATTTAGTTTAGCTTAGTTAACCAATATTTATTGACAAAAAATAAATAAACTATAAAACGGAATACATACACTTTAAAATACATATATGGACATATATAGTTATATATATGTAAGTCAAATCTTAAAATCCCTACTGTCCTTGGTTGATATTGATCGCTGTCCTCGTACTGAAGAAAATAAGTACCATATACATATATGGTATATCAACCGCTTTGTTCGCCTTCAGTCGCCCTTTTGTCATTTTGGTCTGCTTCAGAATTTTCTGTTGAAGTTTCTTCCTCCTTCGTGATGCTGGCTACCGTTGAATCTTTTATCAATATCTTTATTTTATATGTGCCACTTAAAAATTTTTGCTTTAATTCTGAAGAAAATTTCTCAGCTTCCGCTATGATATGAATGTTAAAGTCAGGCACTTCAAATTTTCGGTGAGCTTTCCCTTTATAAACAATAATTTTGTAATTTTTGCCTTTGTACTTTTCTTGAAATTGGACAATTGTTATTTTTGTTTTTGTATATAAGTCAAAGTAATGCGGCTTAAGTTGGAATATTTTGTCAATGCGTTCATCGTACGTATTTACTTTTTTGCGCAACAATTGTTTAGCCTCTGGGTTTAATTTAAGGCGCAAGCGCTCCTCATTACCAGACTCTTGAGGCATGGCACAAACTTCAAAATAATAACTATCCATTGATCTTTCAAACTTGCGTAAGATTTTATTCAGCTGGTGGGCCAACTGTAAGTTTCTCGTCTTTTGAGTGCTAGATTTCCTCGAATCTCCCATCATAAAAACATTAAATATATATATATATTTAGAAAGCACGACTGACTTTTATTTACGTTACTATGATATAGCTTGTAATAATAATGGCTACTTAGAGCTCACCGATATTAAGGACTAGGCGGTCAGTTCAATACTGTTTGCTAAAATTAACACTACACTAGTTTAACACAAAGTTACGGTCCTTTTATGTAAATTTAATATTTGACTCTGGTAAATAAGAGCTTTTATGGCAAAGAACCTCTATTTTACAGTCCCTAATCAGATATTACAAACAGCAAGTGTGAACGAGTGTTTTGTTTTGTGGAGACCTGACAACTTTCGAATTTGTTGACTACAATTATCATTTAGCTCTTGAAAGCTAACGGAGTTGACAGTATTTAAGTGGCAGACAGTTTATGTTACAAAATTGGCTACAAACCGTCTGCAACAAATAGTATATCACCCTAGAATCGTTTAGGTATAGAAGTTCAAAACTTTTTTCGACGCAAAGCCAAAGGATTTGGTCTTCAAACTGTCTCGAATATAAAAAACTCGAGACAATATCTCGAAAAAATCTTCAAAATAAAACATTTACAAAATTTCCAGATTTTTCTTTTAATTTTTGATTTTCTTATTATTATTTCTACTTCTTATATTATTATGCTGTCAAGGATTTTGTCATTCGGGAATTTGTATTATTTTCAAGACTTTGCTTTTCTGGATTTTATTTCTCGAAATATTGGGAGAGAACCGATCTTGAAGTTGATAAAATAAAGCAAACATATTCTATCAACCGAAAAGTCTTGGCAACTCGAACTTCGAACTTCTTTGTGGTAAATAACCTCCACAATTAGAATCTTAATATATATTCGACTAGGCTAGGTTAGATTAGGTTGAAGTGACTGCCATCTAAGAATCGCCAACACACTTAGGCTAGGGCCACGTACTAAGCGACTGAGCGATGAGCGATTGAGCGACGAGCATCTGAGCGACGCAAAAAAATTAAAACATATGGAATCGTAGGGATGTGGCCACGTAGTTGCTAAGAGATGAGCGATTTTTCTGAGCGACAGAGCGACATCGCTCTGAATTCAGTTTTGTTCTAATTTCGTAGTTCATCGCTCAGCGATAAAGTGAAAATGGAGCACATAAACTTGAAAATTTTGATTTCAGCTGTCCAAAGCCGGCAGGTTTTATGGTAGGACGGCCATAAAGACTTTAAAAATAAAAATACTGCAAATAAGCAGTGGAATGAAGTGGAAAAAATTTGTAATTGTTCAGGTAATTTATAGGACGTACACCAAATCTTCTTTTTTTGGACCGTATAAACAATCGATAAATATGGGCACGTTTTTCCAGTAAGACTACGACGTACAGGACTCGACAACGACATTTTCACTACTAATTGCTCGAGCGACGTCGCTTAGTAAAAGGCCACTCGTCACCCAGACTTGTCGCTCTATCGCTCGTCGCTCATCGCTCAGTCGCTCAGTGCGTGGCCCTAGCCTTAGACTTACAATAGGTCCATTGTGATAAAACCTGGATCATAGGGGGAAGTTTCTTTCTAACTACTCGTTAAACAATTTTGAGCTTCTTGTGAAGCGTAGGAGACTCTTAATATCTATATCTATCAGATCGTCTATATCGTTGTAATAGAATGCTCCTAAGTGAAGCTTCATTCTACGGGAGAGAGCTGGGCAGAAACAAGAAGGTGGGAAATAATTTCTTCCTCTTTTTCATACGTGTAGCTTCCACAAAAATTGTTCGCATGCTTGCCTATTAGACAGTGTCCAGTGATGACACCTATTGTAGTATCGATATGCTATCTATTTAGAGAAATCAAATTCCTAGAGCGTTTAAGACCCAGCTTTGACCAAATCTGTTTAGTTGCTAGACATGATAGTCCACTTGTCCATCTAAGATTTGTACTCTTGATAGCATCCAGATTAAATTTAAATTTGCAAGTAGCGATTGGTATACTTAAGGAGCCTTTGTCCGGCAGGATGGGTATAGTTGTTCCTATTTTGGCCAGTTCATCGGCCTTACTATTCCCCGGAATGAGCCATAAGCCCCTTATTTTAGGAGCATAACCTAGCTGATAAAAGGAAGAAGAAGAAGAAGAAGAGAGCCCCGGCACCCAATGCAGCTGGATATTGAACTACTCAGCCATCTCCGCGAGAGATGACCGGCAGTCTAGAGCTACTAGCGAGTTTATAGAGGTCGATTCCAAGGATTTGATTGCTGCTTGGCTGCCTGAAAAGACGCGTATATCTCTAACGCATATCACGTTTTTCTTAAGCCAAGATACTTACTTACTTACTTAGATGGCGCTACAGTCCGGGGTGGACCTGGGCCTCAACCAACAAACCTCTCAAGCCAGCACGGTTACGAGCCAGCTGCATCCAGTTGCGCACACCAAGTTAGTTGAGGTCCCCCTCCACTTGTTTGCGCCCCCTACCGCGAGGTCGTCCTCTACTGCGCCGTCCATCCGGGGTGGATTCGAGGACTTTCTTAGCGGGAAGGTTGGGCTCCATCCGCTCTAAATGACCCAGCCATCTTAGTCGCTGTATGTGAACTCTTCTGGCTAAGTCGATGTCCTTGTACAGGCCGTATAGTTCGGCATTGTACCTTCTCCTCCACTCACCGTCTATGCAGACTGGACGAAGAACTTTTCTCTCGAAATAACCAAGGGCATCCTCATCCGGTTTTGTCAAAGCCCATGCCTCTGCGCCATACAGCAGGACTGGGATGATTAGTGTCTTATAAAGAGTTACCTTAGTAGTTCGAGATAGGGCTTTGCTACTCAATTGCCGTTTTAGCCCATAGAAACAACGATTGGCAAGAGTAATTCTCATAGAGCCTAGGTAGACAAAATCCTTTACTACCTCAAAATGGTATCTGTCTATTGTGGCGTTCTGTCCAAGACGCCGATGTTGGGTGTCCTTTTTTGTAGACAGCATATATTTTGTTTTGCTTTCATTGACCGTTAGACCCATCTTTGCTACCTCGTTCTCAATACTCGTTAATGCCCCATTGACGGCCCGCTGAGTTCTTCCGATTATGTCAATGTCATCGGCATAAGCGAGTAGTTGTACAGACTTTTAAAAGATTGTACCTCCGGTGTTGGCTTGTGAGTTTCGTACAACTCTCTCAAGTTAAAGAGATCGCATGATAGCGCGTCACCTTGTCTAAGACCTTTCCTGACATCGAATGGTTCGGTGATGTTCTTACCGACTTTGATGGAGCAGCGAGAGTTCTCCATCGTCATTCTGCACAAACGGACGAGCTTGGCAGGGATTCCAAGACTAGACATGGCTCTGTATATCTCGTCTCTATACACGCTATCATAAGCAACTTTGAAATCGATGAAGAGGTGGTGCGTATCGATTTTATATTCATGGGTTTTTTCCAAGATCTGCCGTAGTGTGAATATTTGGTCAATGGTGGACTTTCCCGGCCTGAAACAGCACTGATAAGGACCTATCAGGTTGTTGACGATCGATTTTAGGCGTTCACATAGTACGGCAGACAGGATCTTATATGCGATATTTAGGAAACTTATACCTCTGTAGTTGGCGCAGTTCAGACGGTCTCCTTTCTTCAGGATCGGGCAAACGATGCTGAGGTTCCATTCATCGGGCATACTTTCGTCCGAACAGATTTTACAGATGAGCTGGTGCATGCTCCTTACCAACTCATCTCCTCCTGCCTTGAAAAGTTCAGCGGCAAGGCCGTCGGCTCCAGCAGCTTTGTTGGATTTGAGTTTAAATATCGCTATCCTCACTTCATTATGATCGGGTTGACGGGAATCTTGACTGCCATCGTCACTGTTGAATGGCTCAGTCTGCCTGACAGCGGAATATTGATCATCATCGCCGTTTAACAATCTGCAGAAGTGTTCCTTCCATATCCTCAGCACCGACTGCGATTCTACTACTATGTTGCCATTTTCGTCCCTGCAGGCTTCTGTTCTGGCTTTTTACCCTTTGGTAAAATTTTCGAACATTATTCCTGCAATAAAGTCTCTCAATCTCCTCGATCGAGCGCTTCTCATGCTCTTTTTTCTTCTTTCTGAGAAGTCGATGTTCCCCTTTTCTCCTGCTCACGTAGAGCTCGTAAGCAGCTCTAGTCCGCTTTGTACGCCTCTTGTTTTGCTGCATGTGCTTGCCGGCATTCCTCATCAAACCAGGGGTTTCGTTGTGGTGGGCGAGAGAAACCCAGTATATCAGAGGCGGCATCTCTGATGGCTTGTTGGCAACGCTGCCACTGGTCTTCCGCATTTGCTGCTGGCGGCATAGGACTTAGATTGAGATTAGAAGAAACACGATCGGCAAAGGTTCTGGCTGTCTCTTGCGATTGTAGCTTTTCGATGTCAAATTTCCTCACAGCCAAGATAAGACCTTTTTAATCACCATAATTTCCGCCTGAAACACGCTATAATAATTTGGTAGACGGAAGGATTGCTTAGAATTAACCCTGTTAGAGAAAACACCTCCACCAACTCCGTCCTCCGTTTTTGAGCCGTCAGGGTAGAAGTGGATCGATCCATCTTCTAAAAACGCATCGTCATTCTAGAGTGATCTGGAAGGAATACGATGATGGGAGGATAGTCAGGAGGAAGTTCTTGTCAAAATTTAAACGTGAGATGGTGTAGTCCGTGTTTTCGGGAGATATTTTGTATTCATTCGGAATGGAAGCGTTGGCCAAGTTCTTTTCCTGACCACTGTAAGTTAGCTTCAAGGCGAACGTCTGCATTCGCTGCCATTTGCTTGCTAAACATATCGAGGGTTATCAAATGAAACGTGATGTCCAGTTCTGCAGAGGGAGTTGTATGTAGTGCTCCGTTTATGCACAGACAAGCTGTATGCTGTACCTTGCTTAGATAATCCTATGACTGTCCATCAGACAATCAGCCCGTATGTTAGTATCGGTCTCATGATCGGGATGTAGAGCCAGTGAATTATTCGAGGTTGTAAACTCTATCTATTTTCAATAGCTTTTATCCAAGAGAAAAATTCTACTGTAGATTTCTTGACTCTGTCTTGAATTTTAGATTTCCAGATTAATTTGCTACCCAGGATAAGACCCAAATATTTTGTTTTGTCAGAGAAAGTTAAGCTGATACCATTGAGAGAAGGATGGTCGACAAACGGAATTTTATATTTCCTGCAGAACAGTACTAGTTCAGTATTGTGGGGGTTTACACCCAAAGCACACCGGCGTGTTTGCACATTATAATAGTAGTAAGTCGGCAAAACGACTGCTTACTGCTTTAATGGTCATTAAACTATTGATAATCCTGGAAGGTGAGGGATGCACGGCGATCGCTTATGCAGATGCTGTTGCTTTAGCTGTCATGGGAAAGCACCTAAATACTCTGAAAAAAACTTCTACAAAATGCTTTAGACAACGTCACTAGATAGGCGGTTCGGTGTAAATCCCCACAAAACTGAATTAGTACTCTTCTGCAGGAAATATAACTTCGTTAGTCGACCCTCCTATGGTATCAGCTTGACTTTTTCTGACAAAGCAAAATGTTTGGGTCTTATCCTGGATAGGAAATTAAGCTGGAAACCTAACATTCAAGTCTTATAAAAAGCTATTGAAAATAGATGGAGTTTACAATCTCGAATAATTCACTGGCTCTAAGTCCCGGTTATAATATCGATACTAACATACGGGGTGATTATTTGGTGGACAGCTATGAAAAAAGATACAAATCGCGATTATCTAAGCATGGCCCATTGTACAGTTTGTCAGTGCACAAGCGGAGCACTACGTATAACTCCCTCTGTGGCACTGGACATCGTGTTTCATCTGATACCCCTCGATATATTTAGCAAGCAAATGGCAGCGAATGCAGCCGTTCGCATTGAAGTTATCTTACAGTGGCCATGAAAAGAATTTGGCCCATGATTCCATTCTGAATAAATTCAAAATGTCTCCCGAAAATACGGACTATACCATTCTACGTCTAAATATGACAAGAACTTTCTCGTCATCATCACTTCCAGATCACTCTGGAATGGCGATGTATTTTTAGAAGATGAATCGATCCACTTCTATTCTGACGGCTCAAAAATCAAAGACGGAATTGGTGGAGATGTTTTCTCTGACAGGGTTAATCTTAAGCCCTCCTTCCGTCTATCAACTCATTGTAGCGTGTTCCAGGCGGAATTGATGGTGATTAAAGAAGTCTTATCTTGGCTTAAGAAAAACGTGATATCCGTTAGAGATATCTACTTCTTTTCAGGCAGCAAAGCAACAATCAAATCCTTAGAATCGACCTCTATAAATTCTTTAGTACCTGTAGACTGCCTACCGTCTCTCGCGGATATGGCCGAGCAGTTCTATATTCGCCTGTGTTGGATGCCGGGGCATACAGACATTCCAGGGGATTTTAAGACCGATCAGCTCGCCGGAATAGGTATAACTACACCCATCCTGCCGAACAAACGCTCCTTAGGTATACCAAACGCTACTTGTAAACTCAAATTTAAGCTGAATGCTATCGAGAGTACGAATCTTAGGTGGATAAGTGGACCCATATGTCTAGCGACAAATCAGATTTGGTCAAAGCTGGATCTAAAACGTTCTAAGAATTTGATTTCTCTCCATAGATTGCATATCGACACAACAATAGGTGTCATCACTGGGCACTGTCTAATAGGCATGCTACAAGGCTGGGCCTTGTTGCAAACAACTTTTGTAGAAACTGCATGGATGAAGAAGAGGAAGAAACAATTCCTTACCTTCTTGTTTCTGCTCAGCTTTCTCCTGTAGAATGAAGCTTCACTTACGAGCCTTCTATTACAATAGCCGTATTTTATAATCACTCATGATCCATATGGATCATTGGTTTCTATACAATATAACAACAATACGAGGTCTTGCTTTCTATCAGGATCAATTTCGTGATCTAGACATTTTTTTTTTACGCCTTGGTAGGCTACACAACCACACTACAAGACACAAGGAAAATAATTCGTTGATCCAGATCCGGATCGTTTTATTTTCGTCGTGGATCTATATGGATCTTGGGTGATATAAAAATACGGCTAATGATATAGACGATCTGATAAACATAGATATGAAGTCTCTTACGCTTCATAAAAATCTTAAAATTGTTTAACGAGTAGTTAGAGAGAAACTTTTGCCTATGATCCACGTGGTATCACAATGGACCTATTGTTGGTCTAAGTGTGTTGGCGATTCTAAGCTGGCAGTCACTTCAACCTAACTTAACATAAAGCCAGAGAAAAAGAAAAAAAAAAAAAACGGCCGGTTATAAAATGAACAGACCTTGAGGAGAAGTAAAACCTGCAAATAGCCAAATAACTTACGCTAATATGTTTTCCGAAACAAAAAGCCGCACTGGCTATTCTACGGAGATATAACATCCGTGATATAAATCTGAGATCCATAGAAAATATTTCGATATCCCACTGCAGTGGGATCCCACATCCCACCGATCGAAAAGGGTATTGGTTGACAACCATTTTAATGCATTATTAAATTGCTATCCTGAAAGCCAGTATGGCTTACAAGTTCTATCAATGCAATGGCCACACAAAGGAACAACTAGCAGAGAAAAATTCTTCCCACTTCAATTCAATATCTTGCGAATCAAAAGCACAAAATAACTTGTTCAATAGAATGTACATTTTTACTTCAATTTCAAATGGTGTACTATGGTGCATATTTTTGTGAAAATTACAAGTAAACTACTACAAAATGTAAAAAATCGGCAAACGTGACCATTTGAAATTGCAAAAGAATTTTCCCTTCTTCTTCTTCTTCTTCCTTTTATCAGCGAGGCTATGATCCGAAAACTAGGGATCACAACCCTCCCACAGCAGGCCTGCCGATTTTGGATCACTCGGTTACTGAGGCCAATGAAATGCCGATGTCGTCGCATTTGTCTGATCCAGGCGTTTATAGGCCTGCCTTTCCTACATCGCGATGTCTTTGAAACATGCATTGATACTGCCTTTTTAACAGGGTTCAAATGATCTCTTCTTTGAACGTGGCAATACCAACTGAGCCGGTCACGCTCTATTTTTTGTACGATGGTTTCCTTGATGTGAAAGCTTCCACGGATCTTCGAACTTCTTATTCGATCAAGCTTTGTCACTCCTGCTGTCATGCGAAGCATCTTCATCTCAGCTGCCGTTAATTTACTCTCATACTTTTAGTACATCGTCCAACATTGTGAACCGTATGTGAGCGCTGGACGTACAACTGCGGTGTAGAGCCTTCCTTTCAACTTAGGGGGCATTTTGCTGTCACAAAAGATAGCGGAATTTTCTCGCCACTTCATCCACCCTACGCTTACACGATGATTGATGTCGTCATCACAAGTTGCTTTGCTATTGATCATAGATCCCAGATATTTGAACTTTTCGCACTTGGGAAGCACTGTTCCATTCAAATAAATGTCTGGAATAGGCCTGAGTGGATCAGAGAACAGAATTTTCCCTTCGAGATAGGTTAAAAGTCCTACCTAACATAACTGATTTTAAGAACAGCTATATAATAAAAATCCTATGTATACACTATACATATAATTATAGTGCGAACCAGTGGGCTGGAATTATTTTCTGATATATATAAATTGAGAAACTAGGCTGAGTTAAATAAAACCAGTCAGTTATAAATTGCTTACTAACTAAGCTTAATTAAAAGCATGAAGTTATTATAATAGGACAGTACTTGCGGTCAGACTTACGTTGAATTGCTTTTTCTAGAATTAAACATTTAGTCAGCATTCACCTGATTAATATGGAACCTGATCAAATTGAAATCTAAGAAAGTGCAGTTGCAGAATATAACAGGCTGAGATCAACATTCCGAAGGGATCTATAATTGAAAGTTTACCAAAATAATAGAGTCTGGAAAACCGTAGATAGAGAATAGACTCTGCGTCCAAATCCAGCAAAGGCACAATCAGCCGACACATCTTTTATGAAGAGAGAAGTGGCTACAAAACGGAAGTCAGTTTCTAAAAGTGATAAAAGAAATAAAAGGTCAGCAAAATACATTTTAGATGCTGTAACTAAATATAATTTAGTTTTATAAGTATCTGAAAAAATCAGGCCAACTTCTTGACAGCACTGTGTGTGTTGCTATCCGAAAAAAAAAACAATAAAAATACAAAATTTAAATGTAGAAATCATGCCAAGTTCCTTACGTACACATTAGGTATTAGCTGTATTTTGATAAGCACAGACAAATATTGTATGAATTGATAAGTGTACAAGTCAAACATAGCAAGTTTTCAAGGGCCTCAATATTGCTCAATTCTTTAATGAAAACTTGCCAACTTTTTTAAAGAACAAAGTTACTGTTAGAAGTTAAGGAATGTAGCTTTTATTCGAGAAAAAAATCGTTTTTATTCAAACATTATTCAGTTGATCTCACTCCACTGGCGACAAAAAAAAAAAAAAACCATATGCCTGGTACTCGCATCATAACCGGTGTTTGAAAAAAAGGACATCAATTTTATTTTGGGCACACCTAAAATACATTAAAGATTGTCCTTGTTTCACTACATGTATACGTTCGTATGTACATGTACATATCTGAAACCTGGTAATTCCAGGACAAATAACTAAAATCCAGTTTTCATTCTCTACCTGGGTTATTCCGTCTTTAATTTGTTTTCTTCTTTACTCTTTTCGTATACACGCCTGTGTGTAGTACATAATTAAGGTTTCAAAAGAAAGGGCGCCGAAATACTATTTACTATCACTAGGTCAATAGAATTTGGCAAAATAACGCATTGAAAAGAAGTGAAATTCGAAACGTTTTTGCTTGTCAAACATCAGTTTGAAAATAAACCCTGTCTGGAGCAGTTCTTATTTTTGAAAATTTTAATTTGAGTGAAAAAAATTCTGTTTACTTAACAGTTTAGCAAAATTAAAAAGTTTTAGTTTAACAAAACTAAAAAGAAATTTAAAGACAAAAAAATAACCATGGATCAAAATAAAGTGAGTACATATGTGCAGACATATAAAAACATACTCGTAGATACTGAGATCTAATAAATAAATTTAAAAAAAATGTTTATAAGAACGACACTTGTCATTTTGTTGGCTTAGTTTTTGGATATACAATGGTAGTTCAAAAGAAATAAAAAGCAGTGCCCTTGGGTTTTGCTGAAAATCAAAATTATTAATAGTAAAGGTAAAAGGGAACGTTTTTGTCAATAGATGTTCCTTGTGTGAGAGCAGTACATCATGAGGAAGAAGATTTACATAAAGTGGTAGCTTCCCGGTTTATGCATAAACACATAAACTCTGCTGAAGATTTAGGATGTTTGTTCTCTACTCTTTTTTTTGTTTGCCAAATTTCGAAAATTGATAATTTTAAAGGAGCGGGGGAGAAATCTACTAGAGAAAGATGAAAATACGTAAAAGTACGAGAATGCGGTCAACAATAAAAGTTGTCCGTAACCGCAATGTCAAAAACATAAAAAGAAAATTAAACGTTTTTTGTTTTTGCAAAGCATATCAAGAAAATTAATTTAAAATCAGTTGAACTTATCTTCACGTATTGCTTACACTCAGGAAGTAATACCAACAATTTCAGATGTACAAGTACCTATGCATCCGCTGATAGCAATTCAACAGTTTAACTACCCTCATACACTGAAATATCTCACTCTCTTATTTCCTCTCTTTTTTATGCTTTTTTGTGTTCGGAAATGGAATTATTATTCTAATAATCGAATATACTTCTACTACTTTCGTTTATTTTGTACTACGGTACTACTCCTTTCGGATTTGGTACTACTATTCCGAAAAATGTTTGTTACACAAATTCATTCAAATTACGTGACGAGTCTTAAGTGCACAGATACGGCGATTCGACCGATGGTTAATTTATTTTATGTAGTCTTGTCGACCTAAAAAAAAAATCTTTAACATCCGGATTTGCTGCAGAACCAAACGATTGGCGAAGCGGATATATCAGCCAACTCATTCATATCGTCAAAAAAGTTTATCTTAAGAGCCCATACGGGATACGATTTGTTTGCCCAACCATCCTCTTATTTTGTTGGACAGATATTACGCATGGTACATTTTGTCATACGAGCGTCATACGCATTCATTCAACCGGCGAATGGACGTCAGTCAGACTATTCGACAACGGACGGACATTAAAGTTTATCCGACAAATTGCATGTGCCCTTTTAAAAGTTTGCGTCGGAGAAGTGTGCTGCCATTTTTAACCTCAAGGTCTCTAAAATTTCTGCCACATGCTCTAAATTTATCTTCATTCAACACAGCGCATACTGTTTTCAAGTTTGGGGCTGTTGATATAGAAGATAATTTTAAGGCTGTCTGGCCGTTTCTCCATCCGATTTTTGCAATGGTAATCATTAAGTTTGTAATGTTTGACTTTGTATATGATTTCGCGCCGCCAAGATGAGGTCCTTCTTCCTTCTGTTGTCACACACTTCGTCACTGTTTTTTTTTATGGATTTTTATTCAACGCTTGAAACTAGATTAATTTATTTATTTTCAGTTTTAAGTTACTGGCCCAATGCGGGCTATCTAAGCTAATCCTAACACATTATCCTATGTCTTTCAACCTAAACTAACTAATAATATTTACATATTAACTATATTAACTTGGGATTTGTCAAAAGGTTTCATTAAAATAAAAAAAACTTAGTGGGTGGACTTATTGGTTTTTGTAAATAAATAAAATTTACAAACTACCTTAAAAAAATATATTAATCTTACTTAACTACGTTGCTTAATTAAATACGCACTTTTTTTGTTGTAGCAAAGTGCTGTAATTGTTTTTTTTTTTTAAACTTAAAAAAAAATACTTTCTCACTGTATCTCCTCCGCAATTCACCGTCTATGCAGACGAAACCAAAGACCAGTCGAAAAAGTTATCACTTGCAGCAACTAAGGACATCTTCGTTGACTGTAGGTTCACACGAACCCCAATTGAAACAATTTGTGATGTGTTTTGCTCACAGACTACACGTCAGCAGCAATTTTAATCCATAAAAAAATAAAAAATTGTTGCCATTCCCAGAACAAGTCTAACTACAGATTTGTAACATTTTAACAGAAACTTTTAGTCTCGCGCTTTTCAATCTATCTTTCCTCTAAATCATGCATACATGCATGCATGGTTTACGGTAGTTACAAGTTCTGCTCAACAGATCATTGCACCTCTAGGTTATCTCGACAAAATTAATAAAAGCTTTTTACGAATCAAAATTCCGATTTTGATGAAGCTTGACATACTCGTAACTACAAGTATTATAGAAAAACTCGAAAAGTATGTTTTCTGTAGTGTGTGTATGTACGCTCGATAGAGGGGATCGAGACCTTGCATTGTACACCAACATACTGGATGCACGAATATTCTATGTATAAACCGTTTGCTCAAGCATTTTATGCATCCTTTTCAAGCAAAATCTATAAGTTACAAATGTGTTTCAATATACATATTTAGTGCACAAACTCTAGTTCAGGTCCTTCAGGCTAAAAATACAAGTGCACATAAAAATATATAGCAACTCTGCGATAAATGTATGTGAAAAGTTCTCGGCCTGGCAATAAAAGACTGCGATTTTCAGTTCAAAAATGATTTTAATTTTCTACATAATCTCCATTGACTTCAAGACACTTAGTCCACGTTTCTCCAACATCAGTATTCCTTCTCGGAAGTGAGAGTCTGGAAGGCTGTGGAAATATTCATCTACGGCCCTCTCAACTTTTGCATTGGATGCGAAGCGCTTCCCAGAAACAAATTTCTTCAAGTTTGGGAACAGATGGAAGTCTGAGGGTGCCAAATCAGGTGAATAGGGAGGATGGCCGAGCAAATCGTACCCCAAATCCCGCAGTTTTCCCATCGCCAACGCACACTTGTGTACAGGTGCATTTCCCTGGTGCAAGATGATTTTTTTCTTCTTCAAGCCAGGCCTCTTCTCGCGAATTTTGGCATCCAGCTGGTCAAGAAGGTTGGAGTAATATTTGCCTGTAATTGTTCTGCCTTTCTCAAGGTAATCAATTAACAGGATCCCTTTCGCATCTCAAAACACACTGGCCATGACCTTTCTGGCAGATGCGATCGACTTCGCTTTCTTTGGCGCTGAACCACCGGCTTCCACCCACTGCTCCGACTGTTGTTTCGTTTCTGGTGTGTAGTGGTGGACCCATGTCTCATCCATGGTGACAAATCGCCGCACAAAATCGGTCCGATCCCTATTTAATCGGTCCAAAGATTGCCACGAAAATCGTTTGCGCATTTGGTTTTGATCGGCATTCAGCAAATGCGGCACCCATCTTGTGCAGAGCTTTCTCATTCCTAAGTTTTTGTGCAAGATGTTTCGCACCCTCCCTTCCGATATACACACAGCCTCAGCTATCTCACTCACTTTCACTCGCCTATCGTCCAACACGATATTATACACTTTTTCGATGGTTTCGGGTGTGGTTGCGGTTCTTGGCCATCCTTCACGTGGGTCATCTTCGAGGGACGTGCGACCACGTTTAAATTCAGATGCCCACTTTTAACGGTTGACATGGAAGGAGCAAAGTCCCCGTAAACTTTTGTCAACTTTGGATGAATTTCCTTAATTTCATGGCCGCACGATATTCAAGTTTATCCGTTTTAACGAAAAACACACAAGACGTCTACTGCAAAAATTCGTGTAAACAAACTACTTGAGAGAACAAGTTGAAACTTGTCATACGAACTAATGAGAAGTGCACCCAGCCAGGAAACATAAGTTCTTGCTCATTGGAACGCTATCTCTGCGTCAGGCCGAGAACTTTTCACCTTGCCTATGGTTTAGACACCAACGCTCTTCAATGGATACAATGTATCCCTCGATGATTTCTTTTTTTTGTCAGTTCTATGACTACTTCATTATCCTATGCGTGAAACATATGTAGCTCATTTTCCGAGTATCTCATTTCCAGGTTTTAAAAAGGAGTTCTGTGGAACAATCAATAGTTCAACCAGTGAATATAGTCTTTGTAAATGAAAATCCTCCACTACAGCAGTACTACCAATGCGCAACATCCGCACCTAATCCGCTGCAACAGCTTCATCATCCGCAGCAACTACATCGACAATCGCTTCAACAACATCAACAACATCCTCGAACATATCAACGTCGACAAAATCCTCAGCAGAGATACCTGCAACATCATCAGCACGCCCAACAAGAACCAAAAAAAAATCGACTGGGGTTGCTGGAACAACTACCTCAATCCTCACCACAAATAATACAACAGACCAAATATCCACAACAACATATTCAGCACACAGAAGAATTAATCAGATATGAATATATTGAGAGACCGATGACCCTCGATGTATGGACACAAACTCTAAATTTCCAAAGACATCATTCTGCAGTACATCTAATGAAAGAAGCAGGTCTTAAAGCAGAAATAGTGGAGTTGGAGGAATACTTAAGAGTCCAAACTGAACTCATCAATCAGTTAAAACTCGAAAGGATCAGACCACCATCCCCTCCTCAGGAGGTACCAAATTCCACCACTATAACCCCGCCAACTATAATAACACACCAGGCCATGAGATACCGAATATTATCTAACCAAAATGAAGACACCAGCGAAGGAAAAATTGAGATCGAACCTAGCGATGATGCTACGCCAACTTCGAGCAATATGAATAATTCTGGCGATTCCGATCGCATAGAATTTTGCCTGAACGAATTGAGCTCACAATCTCAAGTAGTCAGCGAAGAAGCAAAAAGACCCAACTTAGCCAATGGAACGGTATCCATAGGACCAAACGGCACCATGATCCCGGTAACCGTATACGAAAACTTGAATTGGTCGTCAGCATCACTAGCAACAAGGAAACTACTGACTACTCTATATAGTCGCCAAACGCTAGCAACCCACTCAATGACTGGGAAAGCCTCACCAGCGTTTAAGGGAAAACCAATTAAAAAAATGTTAGATCCACTTGTTGTGGAAGATATAATATATATCGTATCGAACAAATGTGGAGTCAAGGCTAAAGAAGTTCGAGCTGCGATCACGACGAAATGCGCAGACGAAAACAAGATGATGAAATTACTGTCGGCAAAATCCAAGCGCCCGCAAAATTCGAAAAGATCGCCTTTGAAGGAGCTAAAAGTAAATGCTGAGACACAAGAAAATTCTGATGTTGAGAATGCTTAACATTAACTTTTGACTATTCTGCGAAAGCGGCTTTTATTGACATTGGAATTGGTGGAATAGGCCTATTGGGGAAACCGAACACAAAAAAAAAAAAAAAAACGGTTAACGCACCAAAATACATACCTCTTGGGTGGTGTGGAAATGTATTTACTCCAAAGCAAAAGGTACTTTTAAGTGCTATAAATAATATTAAAGAAGATATTAATTGATTTCTTGCATAGACGTGTTTTTTCAGCTAACATTATGTAAGTTAACACCACACTTTCTATTCGTGTGCCCAAAAGCTGTTCCCATGGAACACGGACACCCTACCTGCCAAAGCAAATATGGACTTGCTCTTAAACATTAAATGAAAACAATCTACCAATACTTTTAAAGTTGGTTCTAGATAAGCTTAAATCTATTTCCATCCAAACCGAGTTGAAATTAGAAATAGCCCGAGATATAGGCGCCAAAAGGAAACTCTCTTTGTCTCAACGCTCTCTCGAGAGCATATAGAGCAATTACAGGGATACCTCGATTTACGTTATTTCGAATTACGTTGTCCGGTTTTTCACTTCCCAGTTTCGATTAAAGTCAAATACAAATACAAATATTTGGCGCAACAGCTCTTTAAAGTGCCAGGGCCTAGCTTCTCGCAACCACTCATGTTGTGTGCGTTATATTTTTCACACGAATGGAAGGGACCTACATTTTAATGCCGAATCCGAACGGCGATTTGAGAAGCTTTTTCGTGACAACAATACTCTCGGATGTTTGTCAGACGCTCGCGAGAGGTGGGACCGTGAAAAAAACTTTTTGGTGTTTTCTGGGATTCGAACTTGGAACCTCATGCATAGTGATCCGACACACTAACCACTTACGCCACGGCGCCCACTTCGATTAAAGTCGTTACAATTTGGATTTACGTCGTTTCATGAAACAACATTTTTTTACGAAATTCCCTCTTTCGCCATTCTTATTTAACCGAGATGCTCGTCTCACCGATTTCGTGCATAATATCATTCGCAGTAAGTCTTTTTCATTCCATATGGACTGTACAAGTGTTGGATAATATCATTTTCGATTTACCTTTCGCTTTACGTCGCATTTTCTCGGTCCCGAAAACACGACGGAAATCGAGGTATCCCTGTATAATAAAACCAAGTAAACTTGGACTTTTTATATATATATTTTTTTTAATAGTTCATTTTTCCACTTATACACTAACATAATTTATAGTTCCAATAAACTTAAAACTACACTATCATAATGCCTTAAAGCAACTGACCTGAAGGATGCTCAATGCTTATATTATGACTTTTTATATGATAACATAAGGTCTCTAATAAATATTTCTTTTTTTGACAGCTTTGATACACCGAAAAGTTGACACCTGGCATCGTATCCAGGTGAAAAATGTCAGTGCAATTAAAAAAATAATAATTTTGAGAATTTTATCAATATGAAGTTGGTAGGATGGGCCAAATTATGTCACAGTATTCTAGTAGAAATCTAGCTAGGGGCACATACTAAGTTATTAGAGAATGAGGATTTGAAAATTCATCCGTATTACTTTTGATGAACCTAACCATTTCATTTGTTTTAGAAACTATATAATCAGAGAACGCGCCTGATCGAATACAATAGCGAGATCTTTGACCTATTTACCCGGCTAAGTTCAACAGAATCCATTGAGTAACGTTGAATTATTTTGAGCGCCTGGCTAAAGAGGAGACGTTACATTTTTTACATTTAAAAGAAAGCAATTTTCTTTGCACCATACAACATCGATATCGAAATGTAATTTAAAGCAATCTGTTAAGCTTAAAGCTCTTAAAATGAGTTTCATATTATCAGCATAGAGAAGGCACTGGTAGTACTTTATAACGGAAGTTATATCATCGATGAAAATAATGAATAGTATTGGTCGTAGATACACCTAAGCTACAGATAAATGATTTTGAATAAACAGAATCTAGCTTCTCCAACTGCACCCGATTAACTACAAAAGATGAGATCCACTTTAACAGAGATAAGTGAGAAACAAAACATTCCAATTTATGTATCAAGACAGTGTAATTAACAGAATCAAATGCCTTACTGAAGTCCATTTAAACTGTGTCCACTTGATAATCCCTTCTGAATAAATTGAGTACAAATGATGTGAAGTAAGTTAGATTGGATGTTGTAGATCTCCCTTAAACGAATCCGTGTTGAATTTAGGATATATTTTCTTTTACAAGAAATTCTATTTTATTTTTTACTAAGCTTTCAAAAAGCTTACTTTACTTACTTACTTATGTCCTGTATCCCCTTGTGGGTCCTAGGGCCTCTACTACGCCTACGCGCCATCGTGTACGGTTTCTGGCAATGTGTCTGAGTTCTCCCCAACGTTTCCCTAACTGCCGTGCCTCCTTCTCGACTGTTCTGCGCCATGTTCTCTTCGGACCGCCAGGTCTTCTGCCATCCTGAGTTAGAGGGTTCCATTGCATAGCATGGTTCGCTATGGAACTGTCACCCTTTCGGAGCGTGTAACCAATCCACTGCCACTTCCGCCTTTGGATGGTTGTGCCTATTGGTTCCTGACCATTTCTCTCGTAAAGGTGTTCGTTAGCGATACAATTGGGCCAGAAAATCCTTAAGATATTGCGCAGGCACCTATTAGCAAACGTTTGCAGCTTTCTGGTGATAGGAGTGGTCACTCTCCACGTGCTGCAACCATATAGCAGCACGGATTCAATGTTGGAGCGGAACAGTCTTATTTTGGTGCTCAAACTGATTGCATTGCTTCGCCATATTTTGAACAACATCCCGAACGCGGGCTTTGCTTTGGCGATCCTGTTGGCTATATCCAGTTGAGTTCCACCATCGGTCGAGACAATACTCCCAAGATACTGGAAACCCTCTACTCTCTCCAATGCTGATAATTTTAGTTTTTGCCGTATCATATTATTTGGTGGAGGTCCATAATTCTGTGGGAGAGTAAGCATACCTCGTCAGCGTAGTCAAGATATTTGAGATGTAAGAGTCCATCGAATTCCTCCGTTTCCCGTCGACAAAGCTGCATGAAGCACATCGCTAATCACCAATAGGAATAATATTGGTGAAAGGATACAGCCTTGTCTTACCCCACCCTGTGCAGAACCTGACATTTGGAGCCTTTATATGTGGCTTTAATAATAGCAATTAGTTTATCGGGAATACCTCTCCTGCGTAAGGCACGTCAAATAAACTCCCTGTTGACACTATCGAACGCCTTCTCAAAATCGATGAACAGCAGGTGCAGTGACGACTGATATTCAACACACTGTTCGATGATAATCCGCAGGTTGTTGGTTTGGTCGGCACAGGAGGATCCAGAGCGGAAACCTGCTTGTTCGGCATCGAGTGTGTCTTCGAGATGTTGTTTAATTCGCTCCAGGGTGATTTTAGCTATTATCTTAGCTACAGCAGGCAGCACGCAGATACCCCTCCAGTTTCCGCACTCCATTAAATTAACTTTCTTAGGAAGCTTGACGATCATTCCATTTTTCCACTCGTTAGGAAAGCTCTCAGCTTCCCAAGCCTTCTCTATAAGTGGAAGCAGAAGCTCAGCCGATGTTGTTGGCGCGGCTCGTAAGAGCTCTGCTGGAATACCGTCAAGTCCTACCGCCTTGTTGGTTTTGAGTGGCCAGCGCGTTGATGTAGTTGCGCTTGGGACTCTAGCGATATAGGGACTCTAGCTCGCTTCTCCCTGCTGCTGGGGTAGCTGCAACGCTAGCTTTCAGCTGTTTTCTTTCATCAATCCGTCTCCAGGTATCCTCGGAAAGCCACGCCCTATGTCTTCCCTGCGATCAGCCGACAGTTCCATCATCACCAGATGTAAAAACATTTTTCACAGCACACCAATGGTCTTGAATGGTTGCGGGCATAGAGCTGCTGATTGCTTCCACACCTTGCGAAAAGTGCTCCCTTAATTGTAAAGTAAAGACGTAAATCACGAACTTGATTGTTGCGCTACTGGCCCAAGCCAAGTTTTGGGCAGTCAGTAGTTTCCCGATCAATCGCAATACAGGTCCCCAAAAAAGCTTGGGGATGGCTGATAGTTTGCACATCCCCCTGTAGTTTTGAACCATGTTTTAAGATGGGAACTAGAAAAGATATCTTCCAGTTACCCAAATAAGTGCACTGATTCAGTGACATACTATAATATATATAGTTGTGTGTGAGGTATAGCTCAATATATGTGGTGATAGCTATTATTAAAGGGCTTGCAATAGATAATCCCGTCATGAATATCAAATAAGTAATCTTAAACCTTCACCAGCATCTTGGGTTATATAAGGATTTGTTATGATCGGATGGTTAGTTTCTCCAGAATGAGTGCTGCCTTGTTGTTGTTTACAATACGATGCCTACAATATCGAATGAATACATCGTTCCAGCCCTTTCGATATATTTATTCGATATAGTATCAGTAATACAGTTACTGAATCACGCCAATTTTTTATTTGGATTGAAGCTTTGAGGATCCTCGTGATATTGTATTCCTAGGTCTGCTTTTTCAAGTTTTAGTTTTGAGATTGAAACCCAAGTCGAATTTCGTGCTTGAATTGATCTAGCTTGTTTTAGGTTTGTCTATTGATCCTCCACATGTTTAGAGCAAATGCTTTGGAATCTTCTAATGGTTATACATTTGTATACGTACATATGTAATATTGCTTTTCATAGGGCTTATAGTGTATGTTGTGTACACGTGTGTATTGTTGTGTGGCCCTAAGATATTTTCTACTTTTTTCAAATCGATGCTAATCTCCACTAGCTCTATAAGGTTGCCGAAAAAGAGTTTACCTAAGGTGTGCTGTCTGGCCTTGCCTAAAGCCGGACACTTGCAGAGGAAGTGTAAGATTGTTTCTATCTCGTCAGCAGTATTGCAGCTGCGACAGTTTGCATTAAATGCAATGCCTATTCTGGCCGCATGAACCCCGATGGGCCAGTACTAACTGCCAGAATTCTTGCGATACCTGCACGGTTTCTGTTTAGTAGATCTTGCGTTCTTTTCCGGGAGAGTTTGGGCCACATCTGCCTGGAGATGACACAGTTCTGCACCCCTTGCCTTTTATTATCCGCATTTTGCAGATAGTGTGCGAAGATGCCTCCTTTAAGGACCCCCAACGGGATGTTGTATACAACAATTACAATGCGTGTTTCTATTAAAAACCAAATAAAGTCGACATACAAAACAACAACTGAAATAATTCCCTTCAATTAATATGCATCGTTCAAGCAAGTAAATCTGAGAAGCTGGAATTTGTTCCCTTTGGTCCTTTACTGAAATTAGGTATACCCATCCAGCGTTGCCACTTCCTCTAGAGCAAATGTAGCGTACTGGCAATAAAAATGTAGCATTTTTAAAGAAAATCTAGCATTCTTAGAGAATATGTAGCAAAATAGAAATGTTTGCTATCCATATGGTACATACACACATTGTTAATCTCTTATGAGGGTCGTGGGGGTAAGATGCTCAGGCAGACTCTCCATCCTTCTCAATGCTCCGCCATTGACTCAAACTCATCAGGAGGAATCCGTAGACGGTTCCAGGAGGGATGTCTTACTTGATCCAACCATCTATTTGTAGGTCTACCGGGGGGGTCGCCTACATATTGGCACGGCAATCATGGCACGTACTGGAAGCCGGTCTGGGGCACATGCACTGCGTGACCAAACTATCGAAGCATAGATCATTCCGTTCGGAGAAGTAGCTGCTTAACATTGAGCGCCTCGCGTACTATGGAGTCGTGCATTCGATCCCTATCAGAGTGCACTGAGTATGCGAATTCTGGAAATTACCATTACTTCCAATTTGTTCACGTTAATCTTCATTGCAGCATCATCACAAATGGCTACAAACCTTTCGAGTTCGCGCTGAAGTTCAGTTTGAGAGGGCCCAAGGATGACCAAGTCATCCGCAAAAAAACAAATGACTAATCCTTAAGTCTCCCGCTTTTAAACATTGTCCACCACGGCTGCGTTGCAACATCTACTCCATATATACAATAAAGAGGAGAGATGACAAAACGCACCCTTGGCGGAGTCCAACGCCTACAGTGAAAGTTATCAATTTAACTCCATTTACTCTAACGCAGCTTCTACAGTTTGTACCTATATATAAAGATTGAATCGACCTTAACAGGGAACCATCAATCCTATACTCAGCAGAACACTCCAGAGTTTGCCTTGAAGAACCCTATCACATACTTTCTCCAAATCCACAAAAACAGGGGAAGACAGGTTGAGCATTGGGAGTATGCCATCTCAAGAGCCATTCTGAGCGTAAGTGACTGATCGGTTGTGCTTTCATCGGGACGAAAACCGCACTGCTCATTCCACAAACTATCCTCAACCACAGATCTGGAATGCGTTTCTATCACCTTAGCGAAGACTTTGCTAGGGAGACTTCAAAGAGATATACCCTTGTAGTTGGCCAATATTTTTTGTCCGGTTTTTTCAAAAGAGGGACCCCCCATTTGCTAATCACCAGGTGTTTCGCCGCATTCCCAGCCCACTTTAATGACACGCGAGAGCCATTGCACTCCCTCTTTACCTAAAGCCTTCAGCATTTCTGGTCGAATTTCATCCACAGCGGTAGGTTTGCCAACTTTTAGCGATTTGGTCGCCAAAATAACTACCTCTGCCGTAGGACTATTCTCCGCCCTACTCTCGTCTGTCATCTTCGGTTCCCTATTCGGGGTTGTCAGTTTTGAAAAGTGCTCGCTCCATCTGCGTAAGATGTCCTCCGTCATCGAAAGTACGACATCAAAGTACAGGTATACAGCCTTTGCTTCTCCTCTTTTTCTTTCGATCTCTCGAATTTTAATTTTTTTTAGTCGTAGTTGTTGTTGCTTTTATATCTTAGGAATGGAAATGAGTAAAACTCGTGCAAATAAGGAAGACCTGCGCAGAAGAATTTCAAGTGATTTGGAACAGACTTATACCATTACCATAAGTATTGCAGAATGGTATATTGTCCTTCGATAAATGTGTATACGAGTACTTTATGAAATTCTGCAAAAATCCAAACAGAGAGTTGAATACACATATGCATCTAAATACTTTAGAGGACGCACATGTATACCTTTTGGATTGCAACATTTAGTACCTGCAACTAACATGTTTATTCATTTTTAGTATCTCAAAGATAGTTTATTACACTCTTATTGTTTTTTTTTTTTTTGTGACTTATTTTTCTTAAATCCTTAGTTCGTGTCCTCTTCTTAAGGAAACTATTGTGTTTGCGATACCTAGGGATTAACAAAATATTCACTTATGCCAATAAAAGTAATCCCCTCTTATCTACAAATGGTGTCCCAAATGAATTTTACCACCTTGATGCTAATCCGTTGTCCATTGTCTAATTTACGGGGTACGTATAGGAATCTACGTTTTTTTTCTTATGCATGTAAAGGCATTAAAGAACAGAGTCATCAAAAATTTCGCTACCTCCTTCCACGGATTGAACTGCAAACTTAAACAACATTTTATTGCACTATTTCATTGTTCTAATATTCTTTGTAAAACTATATTTGACTCAAAAATATGGATTCGACTGTTTGATCTCTGCAGATCGGCTGGCATACCTGAAGTTTTTCAATTTAAGCTACCTATACTGCATATGCGTGAATATATTGTTTGATTCGGAGACAGATTAGAATTTCATATGGACAATAAACTATGCAGCTACATTAGTGGGAGCCAAATGCTTTTCATTTAAAACACTGTATTCAACATTCAAAGGATAGTGAATGCAGAGTATCTTTTGCTTATCTGACTATCGCTAAAGAAACTGAATTGTTTATTTTTTTTTTCAACTACGGCAAGTGTTGTTGGGAATAAGTTGCCTTGGCTATGATTCTGGCGAGATCTAAAAAAATTCTATTTAGAAACCCTATGTGGGATGCCAAACCTGAAGGTTGAAGGAGACAGATTTACATAGTAATCATTATTGCTGTTAACTATTTACATACAAGTAGTTAACTTCTGTGACCCCTGATGAGTCTTTGGGCATCTGCGGTAATACTGACTCCACATTTGAGCGAAACAAGTAGTTGCAACTTGGTTTTTAACCTGATGGCACTGCTTTTCAGAACTTCGAAAGCGTGCAAAAAGTGACCTCGGCTTTCTCGATTCGGATGTATACATTCAATTCCATACCACCATCGACAAAAACAATAATGCCAAAGTATCGATAGTCTTGAATTCTCCCAACTTGTTGTCCAGAATGCTTAAATGTGGACTTGAGTTTCAAGTCCATCATGTTTGCCTATCTCACCAAGGGACGATAATGCCCCTTGGTTCTTTCAAGTATGATGAAAATTACGCCATCAGGTCCTGAAGTTCGATATTTCCCTTCATCCTCAACTTATTATTTCAGAGCACTTTCAATACCACTAATGGTACCCAGGACTCTTTCCTATGATAACCGTCCCACTTCACTGCATTTCTACTGATCTTTCTGTACAGTTCGCCTGTTTGACCTTAGAAAAATCGGCAGGCCTCGCGCTTTTGGATTACTTCATTACTGAAGCCAACCAAATGCTACTGTTGTTGCGTTTGTGCGATCCAGAAGTTTATAGGTCTGCCTTTCTTTCGCGATCTCTTCGGAACGTTCATTGATATTGCCTTTTTAACAGAGTTCAAATGATCTCTTCTTTGAACATGGCAATACTAACTGAGCTGGTTGCGCTCTATTTTTCGTGAGATGATTTCTTTGATGTGAAGGCTTCCACGGATCTTCGAACTTCTTATTCGATCAAGCTTGTCACTCATGCTGTCATGTGAAGCATCTAATATAGGCGTGAGTGGATCAGAGAACGGGCAGCACAAGTACCCGGTTGTTTTTAGACAAATATGGTCTCAATTTCCCTCCAAAACGTCCCCCCATACGTCAAGTGCTGGCAGCAGGGACATAGGATCCTCAATTGTGATGGCTCCATTATCAGCAAAGAATAGCTGATGCATTTTGAGGCCCGTCACTTTACCTCTGAGCAGATAGCCAAGAACTACAATGAAGAGCAGAGGCCTTAATACGCTTCTCTGGTGTACCCCTACTTTAATTGTAAACCCTTCGGTTACTCCAGGAAGGTTTCTTCTCTTTTGAAACTCTTAGCAGTGATTTGGCGCTATCTAAGTAAGTAGGCAATTTTTTTTTTTACAATTGCACGCGCACAAGGGATTATGGCTACCTTTAATTTGTTAAGAGACAGCGCGGGCGGAAGGAAAATTAGGCGGAGATAAGAGGAAAAACCGATGCATATTGGTTTTAAATGCTTATGGGTTATAATGTGAGGAAAACACAGAGCTGTCCATAGTATTCCACATCCGTGTTGTAAGGCTCAGGAACGAATCTCTATATTTCACAGTACGTCCGTAAATAGGCTTGAGTGTGAACTGATGATCAGCGTAGGAATCAAGCGAATCAGGCAATTCAACAGTAGTCAAAAAACTGCGTATTGGACGTCTGAGATGGCTAGAACATGTAGAGCGAATAGACGCCAACGCTCCGGCCCGCAGAGTCTTCGAATCTAACCCCGAGGGACGACGCAGTACAGGACCTCCTCGCCGTAGGTGGCGCGCACAAGTTCAAGGGGACCTCGACCAACTTGGATTGCGCAACTGGAGGCAATTAGCTAAAGACCGGGCTAAATGGAGATGCTTATTGGTTGAGGCACAGGTTCACCCCGAACTGTAGCGCCACCTAAGTAAGTAAGTAGGTGAACTGATGAGCATTCTGGGCGTGGCGAGTATTGCAAGAGAACTGTTGAAATGGTGGTATGCAACTAGCTATTTCACTCGTGCACTGTTTGTAAAAAAAGCGATAAAATAGAGAAAGACAGGAAACATTTCTTCAGTGTTCAAGCGAGTCTATTGACTCCGCACAGTTTCTGTCTTCTATTAGTTTTAGCGCATGGTTTTGAATACGATCTAAAAGGTGCAATGTGGTTTTAGGTGCATCAGACCAGATATGGGGGTTCTACTCAAGCTAAGGGAGGATGTATGCCTTATATATCGCAGCCAGATCAGAGGGGGTAAAGTATTCTTTGCATCGTTTAACGAATCCTAAACATTTCGCAGCGTTCTTGGCGACATCAAATATGTGATCATTCCAACGTAAGTTATCGTTAACACATATACCGAGAATGGGAAGTTTTTCGGTTTTGGAGATGCAAGTGCCATTTATTGATAATGGCTGAGGGTTTGGGCTTCGCTTGAGCGACAGAAGACAGCATTAAATTCAACTCTGTTCCTTGTACCCCATTTAATTATGCTTTCAAGGTCGTTAATGAGCTTAACATACGATGCCGCTCTAGTTCCATAGCCGAAGAGCAGGGCCGTGAATCTGGAAACGAATATGAGAACCTGAGAGTACTGTCGTCAGCGAAGGAGTGTATTGGATTAGAAGTAGCAGACAAGAGATCATTAATAAAAATAAGAAAGAGAGTCGGAGATAAAACGGAGCCTTGGGGAATACCAGCATTTATATGGTGAATTGCAGACTTGAAGCCGTTCAAGACAACTTGTATTAAACGTAGTAGTTTCTAATCCATTGACGAAGAGACTCATCGGTGCCATATGCACGCATTTTCGACGAAATAGCCTGATGCCAAGCTCTGTCAATGCCTTAGATATATCGAGCACAACCATCTTTGTTTCGCCGAAGTAATGGAGAGATTGGTTCCACTTCTCGGTGAGATATGCCATCAAATCACCAGTGGACCTTTTGCTACAAAAACCGTACTGCCGGTCATTGAGGAGTTTTCGTGAATCAAGATATTCTATAAGCTGACGATTTATCAACGTTTCCATAAGGTTGGAAATCGGCAATGGGCCGGTAGTTGGAGGTAGAAGCAGATTCGCATTTTTTAGGGACGGGCTGGACAAATGCTGTTTTCCATCTACTCGGAAATTTAACTCCCTCAACCTAATAGCCTCCTTACAGCTCAAGTCGTACGATGCATTTTACTCTGACTTGATACTCTTCACTCTGCTAGGAATGAAGGTTTTCATGCCAAGGATGACGGTATTGGTATTCATATCGGCGGCGGCATCCATGCCGCTGTCGAGGAAGCATAGCGAACAGTTAAATCTCCTAAAGAAGATGCTCAAGCCGTCCCAGTTGGCTTCCTCGTATTGCCAAAACTATTCTTTTTGGAGCCTTTTCTTTAACTGAGTAGTTGATGCACGAGAAATTCGCTGATATAACACAGTGGTCTGACGAACCTAGAGGCGATAATATGTTTATACTATACTTATCAGGTCGGGATGCCAGAAACAGGTCCAGGGTGTTGGCGGTATGACTGACAATGTCGGGAATTCGTGTGGGCTCGTTTACAAGCTGGGTTAAATTATTTACCGCAGCGAAGACTTCAAGATACCTTCCTTCTGGGCCCTTATTATATATTGCGTTTCTATAGCAAATGTATACAAACTCAATTTCCAAAACGTGACTTAAGCGTTTGATAGATGTTTTGACAATCTAGCTTTCGGAAATATTGTATATTGAGTTGGAAGCACTTACACCCAATCCGAGAACCATACAAAATACTTTTTCATTTTAGAATCGGATTACATTTCCGAATGGCAATCCGAATCCGAAAGCAGTACAAAATAAGGCCCCTGGTGTTGTCTGTCCAGAATGACGAAGCCCCTCAGAATTGTGTATATTAAAATCCTCCGCAATAACGATCTCAGTACGAGGAAAATGGGAAACAATTCATGAGATGGAGATGGTTTGAGTCAGAGAAATCAGAATTCTCACCCACCTGTGTTTCGCCCAGTGTCATAACAGCTGGCCTGTATTTACAGACATGGACGTACGCGGTAAAGTGATTTTTCCTTAGCCCACGAATGTTGCTAAGGTCTACCCTAAAATTATAAAATAAATAAATATTTGGCGCAACAGCTCTTTAAGTGCCAGGGTCTAGCTTCTCGCAACCACTCATGTTGTGTGCGTTATATTTTTCACGGGAATGGAAGGGACCCACAGTTTAGTGCCGTATCCGAAGGGCAACTTGTTTTGAGAAGCTTTCTCGAGACAACAATACTCTTGAATGTTTGTCAGACGTTCGCGAGAGGTGAGACCGTGAAAAAACTTTTTGGTGTTTTCTGGGATTCGAACTTGGAACCTCACGCGCAGTGGTCCGACACACTAACCACTTACGCCACGGCGCCCACACTAAAATTCTCTATCATTATAATACACAAACAGAAAAAATATAATTCTGACTAAGCGAAGCTGCGAAGTGAAGATCCAACGTTAGTTTTCCAAACCAAATTGTCGTAGGTGATATGCTCGTACAACAATATGCTTTGGTCCACCAACAAAAATAATCACCTCACAACCCGCTATCCGTCTGATGTTATAAATATGTGCTCAGTCATTGTCCCTACCGTATGTTTAAAAAAAAGATATACGGAAGTTACAATGACTGAAACCCCACATCAGTGGGAGAGGTGGTAAGAGAGGGGCGAATGGAAACACGGCACTGATGCACTATTTTTTATTTAGGTTTTTTGTTTTTTTTTTATGCACCGCAGATGAAGAGCGACTCCCACGCGTGTGTACGGAACGGAAGGCTGATCGGTTATCGCATCGGTTTCACATATTTTGTGCTCTGCACTCTTTATCCTCAACAAAAGCCTCGCGTTTTTCTTTGTTCAGATTATACAACTTGTTTTTCCCTAAGACCGTTACTTGTTTGCTTTTCTTCACGGTGCCCATGAAAATTTCTCTTAGCAGAGGACAATGTTGCTGAGCGATCGTCTCTCCCAGGATCATTTTGCAATCTTTTACCCGAGCTTTCATAAAATTGGGTACCAAATGACAGTCAATCTGGATTTCATTTTCATCGCTGCTGTAAGTGATCAGGCGCTGTAGGTGGTGTTTAATGAGCGTGCTATTTAATACGATAAGACGGTGGGACCTGTATGTGCTTACAATGTCTTCACAAGAAGGTTTTTGGTGCCGTATACCAGTCGTCCATGGCAGTTTTCATAACCTTCGTTTGACTTCCCGGCATGTCCATTCAAATCTACGCCAATAAACAGAAACCATTTCTTTGGGACTAGATTGTGGAAATTTTTCCAAAACGCATCTTTTTCCTTCTGCTCGCACCCACTTTGGGGATCGTGTGCACAGACAATATTTCATAGTTCTCCTTGCATCACCAGTTTGAGTGTCGCTCGACTTTGAAATGGTCAATACGTTACTAAATAGCTCTGCTCCAAGGTTGATACTGATTCCATTATTATCATGTTCCCGTTCCCGTTCCCGTTTCCCGACAAGCGCTTTTGCCGGCAGTGATACTTTTAACCCGTCCTGTAAGGGAGATTTCATTAATTAGGTAGGTACCTATAATTAAAAAATATAATTTGACGTAGTATTCACACAACATGTGTATGTACATACATACTACAATGTATATTTCATCGTGGAAGTTATCAACATGTTACATATTTATTTAAACATTCCGATAGCAGTCTTTCTTATAGCCCTCTCATTTTATTGGTTTCACGAACACATGGGCCAAAAAAACTCACATTCAACTCTCTTCATTTGTAACTACCACACTGTTCTTCTGATTAGTGTAGGGAGGAAAACGCAGTTGGTCTCACTCACAACAACAAATTCCCATAAGATCCCTTATGTTCGCAACCGCTGCTCACTGTGCGGATTCGCCAATCCCCAAAATTGTGTTAAGTGATTTAAAATGATGTGGTTCACTTCTTAATACAATGAGTAACTGTAATCCATATTTTGTATTCTGATTTCTTTCGCTGATTAGAAAAAAATAGCCTAGAAAGTCAGTAGTTGAACGGATCTGCTGGAGACATCGCTGAAAATCCTATTGAATCGTAATATTTTTTTTTTTTTATTATTATAAAGTATTTCCTGCAGATAATTTAGGAATGTTTTGTTTTAGTCAGTCGCATTCTTATTATTTTATAATAATTTTTTTGAGCAGAAGGTGGAAAAGTGCGACCGTGCATTCTTTTTTTTTCTCTCTCTTAATCGGTTTTAAAGACAATTCTGCTTAATTCCGGCTTGAAACCAAATGGAGATTACTCTGTTGAATTGGATTTTAGGAAAACCAAAAATATCTTGTGCATTGTTAGCACAAAGACCACATTTTTTTCTATATGTATAGGAACATATGTTGCTCGTTTTCCGAGTATCTCATTTCCAGGTTTCAAAAAGAAGTTTTGTCAAACAACCAACGGTTCAAACATTACATGTAACCTATGTAAATGAATATCCTCCACCACAGCAGTACTACGAATATGTAATAGCAACGCCTAATCCACAGCAACTTATTCAGCACACACAACAACCAGTCCATTATCAATATATTGAGAGACCGCTGACCCTCGATGCATGGACTCAAACTGAGGCAGTACATCGAAAGAAAGAAGCAGAACTTAAAGCAGAAATAGTAGAGTTGGAGGAATTCTTAAGAGCCCAAACTGAACTCATCGATCAACTAAAATTCGAAAGGGACAGATCACCATCCCCTCCTCCGGAGGTACCACATTAGGCAACTATAACACCCCCCAACTATAATAGCAAACAAGCATACCGAATATTATCTCAACAAAACGAAGACAAAAACGAACTGAATATTGAAATAGAATCTAGCGATGATGCTATGCCATGTAATAGTAATACGAATAATTTAGCCTGAGCGACTTGAGCTCACAAACTCCTGTAGTCAGCAAAGACCCAAAAAGTCTTAACTTTGCCAGTGGAACGGTATCGATAAGACCAAATGGCACCATGATCCCGGTATCCGTGTACGAAAATTTGAATTGGTCGTCACCATCACTAGCAACAAGGAAACTGCTTACTACTCTATTTAGTCGCCAAACGCTGTCAACCCACTCAATGACTGGGAAAGCCTCACCAGCGTTTAATGAAAATCCCATTAAACAGAAATTAGACCCACTTGTTGTGGAAGATATAATATTTATCGTATCGAAAAAATGTGGAGTTAAGGCTAGGTTAGGTTAGGTAAGTGGACTGGTGTAGGGGGATAGAAAACCTCCACACCACACTCAGGTCAGTATAGACCCATTGTGATACCCATGGGGGGAAAGGGGATAGAATAGAGAATCCCTTCCTCGTGGAAAAATATCGTCTTTGTACATATCCTAAAGAAAGCATTTAGTACTTACTGAGATACAAAACCATCCAGAGGATTTGATGAAGTTTGCGATGTCATTTACTGGACTGTTGGACAACTCTTCTAGATCCTCAAAGAAATGTTGTCCAAGGAGCTTATTTCTCAAATGATATCGGCCTGGGCAATGACAGAGAAAGTGGGCGGTGTCCTCCTGAGCCTCCTGTCGCCGCAGCCTCTACCAAGGTCTTCGTTAGTCACACGTAGCTCTTTCATGTGGTACCGCATGGTATTATGCCCCGTAATGACTCCTATTAGAATACAGAGGGATTTTCTATGCCTCTGTATGAGTTTATTGGTTCTTACTCTGTCAAATGTAGCCCACAGCTTCCTCGTGGTGACACAAGTATCTAAAGAGGTCCACCTGTTGTTAGCCTCCGTTAGGGCTTTGTTTCCTGCTTCGAGCTTGAGGGCGCAAGGCGGGATGTACGACGAGGGGTCGGATTGGTCCGAGTTTAGTGCTGAGCCTCCTCTAGCCAGTTCATCGGCTTTCTCATTCCCCGGTATGCCTTCATGACCATATTGACGATCCATTAAGGATTTAAGGAGTTAAGGCTAAGGAAGTTCGAGCTGCGATCAGAACGAAATGCGCAGATGAGGACAAGATGGTGAAATTACTGTCAAGAAAACCCAAGAGCCCCAAAAATTCGAAAAGATCGCCTTTGAAGGAGCTGAAAGTAAATGGTGAGATACAAGAAAATTCTGATGATGAGAAGGCTTAACATTAACCTTGAACTATACTGCGTATGCGGCTTTTATTATCATTAGAATTGGTCGAATAGGCCTATTGGGGAAACCGAACACAAAAAAAAGAAAACATTTAACGCACACACCTCTTAAGTGGTGTGAAAATGTATTTAGACTAAAGCCAAATGTACTTTTTGCCATAAATAATATTAAAAAAGATATTAATTGATTTCTTGCATAAACGAGTTTTTTTTTCAGCGTATAAAATAACACAGCACGTGCAAATTGGTAAAATAATACCCCAAAAGCAAAGTGGAGCTGCATCAATCATGCTTCAGAATCACGGCATAGTTTTTTCCGCGATAGACCACCGACATCATCCATCTGCAGACGCCGCATCGCATCATGTCCGTATAACGTAAGCTAAGGTTAAATTATTGTTGATCATGTTAAGAGTTGTAATTTTCATATCAAATAAAGCGGAGGTTCCCCTCCTAAATTTTTTTTTTCCATCTTTCAAATGGTATTAATTTGATTTACATTAAATAAAATAAATATTTGGCGCAACAGCTCTTTAAAGTGCCAGGGCCTAGCTTCTCGCAATCACTCATGTTGTGTGCGTTATATTTTTCACACGAATGGAAGGGACCTACAGTTTAGTGCCGTATCCGAACGGCGATTTGAGAAGCTTTTTCGAGACAACAATACTCTCGGATGTTTGTCAGACGCTCGCGAGAGGTGGGACCGTGAAAAAACTTTTTGGTGTTTTGTAGGATTCGAACTTGGAACCTCACGCGTAGTGATCCGACACACTAACCACTTACGCCACGGCGCCCACATTGATTTACATTATCCCGATTAAATATGTACTCGCATTGTACTTATTTCATTCTCAATGATTCTTTTCTCTGTAAGGACCGAAAAGGAACTATGGTGGTAGGAATCATTTCTAATGTAAATGCCATTGGCATACCAAGTTAGTTCGTCTGAAATTTCTACAGTATCTTTTCCTTTACAGTTTAAAGTAAACTGCATGACAAAGTATCTCGCATGAAACCTCTAATGAAATCTAAGGCCTTGGGGTATGTTTTCGATCTTAATGAAGACTAATGACTTTACCTGAAATACTATAAGATGTAGTTAAAGTTGTGTGTGAGATATAGCTCAATGTATGTGGTGATAAATTCTATTAAAAGGCTTAAAATAGGTATTCCCTTGGTAAATTTGAACTACGTAATCTTCGCCAGCATCTTGGGTAATATAAGAATTTGTTTGATCTATACTTTTGTGTTGCGATCGGATGGTTAATTTCTCCAGATTGGGTGCTGTCTTGTTGTTTTGTTTACAATACGAAGTTTACAATATGATACATCGTTCCAGTGCTGTCGATGTATTTATTCGATTTAGTATCAGTAATACAGTTACCAAATAACACCACATTTTTATTTGGACTAAAGTTTCGAGATAGGGTGCTCGTGCCATCGTGTCCCTATGTATGCTCTTTCAAGATTCAGTTTTGAGATTGAAACGCAATTTTGTTTTAGATCTTTTGGATGTTTTAAATGTTTCTATTGATCCTCCACATTGGCTTTGGAATCTTCTCAGGGCTTTTAGCGCCGTTTTATACACTGAAGCAATAATACCTGTTTGATCATAATGCGAAGAGCTTTTCATAGGGCTAGTAAAGTATGTAGTGTATACGGAAAAGGGCCACCAGCGTGGTGCGCATTGCTCTCAAAAATATTTTTTATTTTTTCAAATCACTGGGGGTAGTAGAAGATGGCAACGCGGACATTTGACGGCTTATACGCAAGTAAAATGGCTCGTCCAAGTAAATTGATATTTTTAATATTCAAAGTTAGAAATCTACTCAAAAAGTAGTGCAAAGTATAGAGCAAAAACACCCCCTCAATACCTGCTAAAATTTCCTGGTGAGTCAACTTATTTGTTAAGTACCCACTTCTTTAAGTCCTGCAACCAACTTGGAGAACAATGGTTGGTGGAATACGAAGAACACCGCCGAAGAATACCAACAACAACTCACAAGCGAACGGCAGCAAGCGGCGCATCGTCGACACGTCACCAGAGGCGAACAATGCTGCACCTGCCACTTCAAAACAAAATGCAGTAGGAAATATGTCGATTTGGGATCTAAAGTCCCTTATTAAGGGTTCTATGACAGCTTTACTCGACGACAAACTCAGCAACGTTGCAACTAAAGCTGATGTAGAAGGAGTTTTCCTCCAAATTCAAGCGCTACAAAAAGACAACACAACACTACGTCACAAACTGCAGGTGATGGAAGCTTGTTATTCTTCATTGGAACGCAAAGTAGAGATGTTGGAGAGAAATGCGTTGGAAAACAATCTTGTAGTGCATATGCATGAGGAGACCGGAGTCAACTCGGAGGAGAGGGCGAAAAGTCTGTGTCTACAATTGCTGGGAAGCGACGACTCATCACTAATATCCGACGTTCGCGCCATGAGGCCAAACAACAACATTGCAAATATCGTTGTAAAATTGCAAAAGAGGGATGACGTTGTACGCGTACTAAACAACACAACAACACTTAGAGGCACCAAGGTAACTATTCACAGAGACTACACTGAAGCTTCACGCAATCGAAGAAAACGCATGCTAAAGCTAAAAAGAGACATTGAGAACAAAAACAAGAACACGATAGTCGTAGTAAATGGACAAAAGCTGAAAATTGGAAACAAAACATTTTATTTCGATAGTAATAACATCCTCCGATGTGAGGGTTATGTCAGTGAAGGTTATGTCAGCTGGTTGATGTCAGTTCTACAGTGGCAGCTGCAACTGTCAGAAGCGAATATGCCGAAGGTGGAAATGCATTGGGTGGAAACACAAGTTCTTTGTTTTTGGCGCCGCAGCCTTATATTTAATAGTTATGCCGTCTGCCGAAATATAATAGAAAATAGAAAAATATTAAGCAATGAAAATGAAAATTATAGTCTAAAAGAAATTAAAAACCATGAAGTATTGTCATTTAAAATATTAAGTTATAATGTTGCAGGCCTAAAAAACAATTTTTTAATTATATTAAAAAATTTGATATATTTATGCTTTATGAAACATATGTTTTAGTCAGTGAAGAAGTTAGGTTTAAGAGTATTTTTCTGGACTTCGAAACGAAATGGATTCCAGCAGTTAAAACTAATGTTTTTGGAAGAGGAAGCGGTGGTGAACTTATAGGTTATCGTAAATCTCTTAAAGATGGTGGAAGGAACCTGTGTTGTCGATGTAAGGATCAATGGCGGAACTTTTTGCATAGTACCTGTTTATTTGAACTGCAGTCACTGGATGCGAGATTACGTTAAACTCTCCGATATGCTGCAGATCTTAGGTTCGACGGACCTTCTTCTTGCTGGTGATTTCAACGCGAGAATAGGATTATCGCAAATTATGTTGACCTGCGTCAACAATTATAAACGCAACTCGGAGTTCCAAAGATGAGTTTTGCGATGGAAAGGGCTCTAAGATTATGGAAATTGCTGATGCGTACGATTGTAAGATCTTGAATGGCAGCTGCAGGGGTGACACAGGTGGTGAATTTACCTTCATCCGTGGAACATCGTGCTCCGTAATAGACTATTGTTTTATGTCCGGTAATTGGAACTCAATTGTCAATGATTTTTCAATAGCTGTTCAAACATTTTCCGACCATATGCCATTGGAAAATTCGTGCACTATTTGGAACGCAGGGAATACGTCAAACTCAAAGCAGCTGGCTCTCCTTCCGAAGTTGCTTTGGAATAACAGTTTTCGTCCCTCTTATCAAAGTAATTTAAATAGGGAACTTATGAGTCTGATGGAACATAATCCAGCTCCACACATTGACATCCTAACGCAAATTATAAAAAGATCTGTACCGTCTAACGTCAATGCAAGACGTATTGTAGCCAGTAAGCAGAAGTGGTTCGATATCGAGTGTCTAAAAGTGAGAAAACGATCATTTGCATTGCTAAGGCGCCTAAGGAAGCAAAATAATGAATGTGTCAAAGAACTCTATGCAGAAGCAAATAAATATTTCAAACGTCTTTGTATAGAAAAAAGGAAAAAATTTAGCCAGGAAGTCATTGCAGTTCTTAATACTTCAAGATGTTCAGCAGACTTTTGGAAGGCGGTTAAAATTGTAACTGGAAGAACTAACTTGATCTCGTCGACTTTACAAGCTTCTGAGCTGAGGGAGTATTTTAAAAATTTACTCAACACTCCACAGTTTTCTCCGTTACCGCAATATGCAGCCCCTTTTTCCACAGACGAGCTCTTAGACTCACCATTTACTCTTTTCGAAGTGAAACGCGCAGTTGATTGCTCTAAAGCGAGGAAAGCCCCAGGTGACGATCGGATCCCTTTCGAATTTTACAAGAACAGTTCCACAGAATTTCTCACTGCACTTACAAATGAATTTAATCAAATTTTTGAAACAGCCAATGTCCCAGAAAGCTTTAGAAGAGCGATAATTTTCCCGTTGCACAAAAAAGGCGAGCTAGATAATCCAGCTAACTACCGAGGCATTTCTTTTTTGAATACTTCGGCAAAACTATTTAGTGCTTTGATATTTAATAGGCTTACACAATGGATGGCAAACAATAGGATTTTAAATGAATACCAGGCGGGGTTCAGAAAGGATTATTCAACACTGGATCACATTTTTACTCTCACCAACATTGCAGAGTTTTTTAAACAAAGTAGCAAAAAGCTATATGTCTTCTTTGTTGACTTTCGTGCAGCTTTTGACTCCATAGCGCGTGAAGCTCTCTTCTATAAGCTGTATAAAATTGGTTTATCAAGAAAAGTGATAAATGTACGTATGGAATGGAGAGAATGTATCGGAAGAATTTGGAACACAAATGGGAGTTAAGCAAGGTTGCATCTTAAGCACGTTACTCTTCATCTTATTTATCAACGATATAGTAGGAGAAGTAGGAGGAGGGATCGAGCTTGGTGCGGATACCGGCGCTAAAATTTGCGGACGATATAGTGTTTTTATCGGAGACAGTTGAAGGGATGCAGCTTACTATGAACCGTCTTGAAAACTACTGTAAGCAATGGAATTTGATGGCGAATTTATCAAAATCAAAGATGATGATTTTTAGAAATGGCGGTGGAAGATACTCTCGCAACGAAAAGTGGTCCTATCGGGGTGAAAACGTTGAAATAGTGAAAGAGTATAAATATTTAGGTGTGATAATTACATCCAACCTCAATATGAAAAAACACTTTGAATGTCAACTAGCAGCAGCTAAAAGAGCTATTTCATCAGTTTGGGGACATTGCGTCGACAATAAGTTTATCGATCACACAGCGAAGAATAAATTATTTCGTACAACTGCTGCCTCTATACTGCTGTACGGAGCCCAAATTTGGGGTTATTGCTTTTTTGAAGAAGTTGAAAAATTTCTAAGATACTTTTTGAAACGAATCTTTCGACTTCCAACATGTACACCGAACTATATGCTGCATCTAGAAACTGAAGTCCCTCCTCTCTTTTTAGATACCCTAAAGTTGCATATAGATTATATTGTAAAAGTAGTGGAGATGGATGATTGAAGACTGCCCAGGATTGTTCTGAAGCATATACTTTCGACAAGAGGGCACTTGGTTCAAAAGTGGGAGGAGTTGGCAGCAAATTATGGCGCGAGCTTAAATATTTCATCTGATATGCAACTTATATCGATAAAACCTATGCTTACAAATGTTTTGAAAAATGCAGGTAATTCCATGTATGAGAGATTTGCAGCTGAAGCACATTCATCGCAACATAGGCTGATCTACAGTAGGCTGAATTTTAACCACATTGAAAGCGACACAATGTACTTCCTCAATCGTTACTCTCTGCATATGATAAGCACAATATTCAAACTTAGAGGTGAACTAACAAGTCTTTATTTTATTCCACATCGACCCGATCTTCCAATTTTATGTGACCTGTGCAACCTTAAAGAGAGGGAGGATGTTTACCATTTCATCGGAAGATGTCCCATTTTAGGAGAATTTCGCGCGAGATACTTCGGAGTAATTTCGCTAGACTTGGATGAGGTGATCAACGTACTGAACGGAAGTCGTGGTTGGCTTGTTTTATACAACTATGCTACAGCTGCAATCCGCTACAGAGCCCGTATTTTGGAAGGCGATTTTTAAACAGAAATAGCAACCATATTGTCAATCTGGTAGACGGCCTTAAGCCAAACCATAAACGACTTTGTATATACTGTCTGTGAAAATTATATGAAGTTAATAAAAAGTCTATCTAACTAAACTAACTAACTAACTAGTAGAAGATACCCTCTATAAAGCAAAACTGTTTTCATAATAGATAAAATATCTAATAAAACTCTGCTAAATGATTTCAACATTAGGTCACCGCATCTACACTAGTTACAGGGAAATTCTTAAGCATCCTGTACATTGTTTGCAACATTTTAGCTAATGTACATATACATATATGGTTACTTTATGAAATTCTTCAAAAACCCAAGCAGGGATTTTAATATGCATATGTATGTATGAATTCAAATACTTTAGAGGACGCGCATGTAACTATACCTTTTTGATTGTAACATTTGGTACCTGCAACTAACATGTTTATTCATTTCTAGTATCTCATAGATAGTTTATTACACTCTTATTGTTTTTTTTTTTTTTTGTGACTTATTTTTCTTAAATCCTTAGTTCGTGTCCTCCTCTTAAGGAAACTATTGTGTTTGCGATACCTAGGGATTAACAAAATATTCACTTATGCCAATAAAAACAATCGCCGCTTATCTACAAATGGTGCCCCAAATGAATTTTACCACCTTGATCCTAATCCGGTGTCCATTGTCTAATTTACAGGGTACGTACAGTCTACGTTTATGCATTTTCTTATGCATGCAAAGGAACTAAAGAACAGAGTCATCAAGAATTTCGCTACCTCCTTCCACGGATTGACCTGCAAACTGAAATAAAATTTGATTGTTCTAATATTCTTTGTAAAACTATACGTGACTCAAAAATATGGATTCAACTGCTTGATCTCTACAGATCGGCTGGCACAACTACAGTTTCTCAATTTAAGACTATATTGCATATGTGGAGAGAGATTGAAATTTCATATGTATACTATGCAGCTACATCAGTGGGAGCCAATGGCTTTTCGTTTAAAGCAGGGCAACCCTGTATTCAAAATTCAAAGAGCAAGAATATATGAATTATATTTAGAAACCCTATGTGGAATACCAGATCTGAAAATTTAAGGAAACAGATTTACATAGTTTTCATTATCGCTGGTAATTATTTGCATGCGAGTCACCTGAAGCATCTTCATCCCCCTGTAGTTAACTTACTCTCATCATTATGAACCGTATGTGTGTGCTGGATGCACAACTTTGGTATAGAGACTTCCTTTGAGCTTAGGGGACACTATTCGGTCAAAGAAGATAGCGCAGTTTTCCTCCACTTTATCCACCCTACGCTTACATGATGATTGATGTCGTCATCATAGGTTGCTTCGCTTTTGATCATAAATCCCAGATATTTAAACTTTTAGCACTTAAGAACCACTATTCCATTCAAATAAATGTCTGAAATGGGCCTGAGTGAATCAGAGAACAGACAGCACAAGTACTCGGTCTTTTTTGGACAAATAGGGACCCCATTTCCCTCCAAAACGTCCAGCCATACGTCGAGTGCTCGTTGCATGCACGTAAGATCCTCACTTGGGATGGCTCAAGAAGTCAAGGACTATAATGAAGAGCAGAGAACTTAAGATGCTTTTCTGGTGTACCCCTACTTTGATTGTGAACCATTCGATTACTCCGACGAGGCTTCTTACTCCAGTCGTTGCTTCTATGTATATGTATGTCTATGATCATCTATGCATAGGTTCTAGAACCCATCCTCTCCTTTTTCTTTGCCCAAATTATATCGCTTGATTTTCCCGAGATCGTTGTCTGTTTGCTTTTCTTAATTGTGTCCATAAACATTTCTGTAAGCAAGAGACAGTGATGCTGAGCGATCTCAGGATCTTATCGGCGTGTTACACATTTATTTGCATATCTACATATGTACATAGCGCATTCCGATAGCAGTCTTTCTTACACCCCTCTCATTTTATTGCCTTCACTAACACATGGACCTAAAATACTCACATTCAACCCTCTTCATTTTTAAACTACCACACTGATCTTCTGATTAGTGTAGGGATCGGACAACGCAGTTGGTCTCACTCACAACAATAAGTTCTCATCATATTCGCAACCGCTGTAAAACAGAAACCATGGTTAAATATAATAGACAACTACTATAACACGTCTCGTCGCATACCATAAAGAAATAGCCTTGAAATACTTTCCATTCTTTTATTTTGACTATTATTTGACTTGGAAATTCCAGATTAAATAACATTGGTAGGCCTATACATATGTGCAAATCATCCCCTACCTGGGGTATCCTGAAGGTATTTATTTTGTTACTTTTCTTCACTTTCATACACAGTACACAGCAATCAGTCTGGTCTTCTAGTCAGTTATTCTTTTTAATTCGCTCTGCCGGTATGTTAGGGTAGGAAGAACACGCGCGCAAAGTACTCAGTTTGTAATTTTCCTCAAACACAACCAAAGGACTATTTCCATCAAAAGAATTCACTCTTCATCCATCCCAGACAGAAGAATCAGTTTGAAAACGACTTTTGTTTTAAGTGGTTCTATTAGTTAGAAGTTCTGAAAATAGTTTGCGCTAAATAAGAATTATAGTATACACTACTACTGTATTCTAATTTTGAAAGTGAAAAGTGTGCAAAAAACATCTACGCAATGGAGCAAAATCAGGTAAGTGAATGCGCTTAATTCAAAAAGAAAATAGAAAATTTTTTAAAAGAATTCCGATTCGAAAATTGTACACTTGTTTTTCTGTTGACCTATTTTGAGAATAAGATTTTACAAGTAATACTCGTTGTGACCTTAGTTTCGTGAGGCATTCACATTTTGGAGATTTCAAATTTGATTTACGAGTATTTCGAATTAGAGTAGCAAGATGGATCCATTTCGATTTAATTGGGTCTACTGGAAATGAAAATATTAATAAATTATAAGATTGTTAAAAAATGTTGTATTAAAATATCGGAGCTGAAAAATTGATTTTGATATATTTAGACTACTGTCTTGTCGCAGATTTGACTCCACCTAATATATAAACACAAAACTGTGTACGTCTAGTAGACTTTCACTTGCGTATCGAATATTAGATACACTACCTTTGCATCTTATTCCCTTTGATGTCATTCATTTGCTGACTAATTGCCTAATTACATAACGCAGTTTTAATTTTTATTTTAGATCGTCAATATCTTATCTTCTCTTCGATAAATTCAAGGATGATCTTATCCACCAAGAAATATTTTACTCTCTCATTACCTCTCTCTTTCACGATTTTGTTGTTCGGAAACGGAATAGTTATTCTAATATTCGAAATTGCAAGTACACACTAATCAATGGCAGAGCTGTAGTATGCATATATTTCTACTACTTTCGATTATTTTGTACTACCGTATTACTCCCTTCGGATTTCGTACTTCTATTTGGAAAAATATTTATTACACAAATCCAAGATGGAAGTTGGGTTTGTTGGCAATCGACTTATCTTACATCTGCTTAGTGATTAATCTTTGTTAAAGGCTTGGAATCAAAATGATTTGAAGGTATTCTGCAAATACCCAAAGTCATTCGCCTTGAAACCAGGGTTCGAATCGCCGTATTCGTAAGCGTATGAATGGGCACGTAATTTGTATTGGTAGATCCAGCAACAACATACATACAAATTACGAGACGAGTCTTCCGTTCACGAATACAGCGATTCGACCGCTCCCGGTTAATTTTTATTTTTTTTTTGTCGACCTGGAACAAAAATCTTGAACAACCGGATTTGATGCAAGACCAAACGATCGGAAAAGCGGATATATCAGCCAACTGAATCATATCGTCAAAGAAAGATCTTTTTAAGGGCCCATACACGACACGATTTGTTTCGTCGTCCTCTTATTGCGTTGGATAGACGTAGAGCATGGTACATGTTGTCGTGCAACCGTCATACTCATTCATTCGACCACCGCGACGGGTCGGATAGACGTCAGTCAGACTATTCGTCAGACGGACATCAGAGTTTATCCGATAATTTTTATTTCATTTTCAATGCATTTTATTTATCCAATTCAGTATACCAATTCATGTATACCAAAATTGCTTAAAACTAGCTTAATTAACTTAACTAGCTTATTCTAACTTACTGGCCCTAGGCGGGCGCTCTTAGCGAATCCTAACACTTAATCTGTGTCTTTCGACGTAACCTAACTTAATTTATCTGATATCTATACTTTTTTTTGCCTAGGAGGTAGTGGAAAAACGCTAAGGCGCACGAGAAACAGTCTCTCTCTGTTTCAAGTAGTGTGAGATTCCTGCTCACTAATAAACCATCTTTAATCCCTTTTCAACCTGACACCATCCACTCTGGAATCGCTTTAGCATTAGTGGTGTCGTTCTCTTTCCTCTCTTTTTCACATCTTTCTCCTGGTTCTCCTGGTTACAATATCTTGCTGGTAAGGCTTTCATCAATTTGGTAAACTTACTGAGGGTATATTAACTTCCTCCTCCTCTCGATCTGAGTACCGTCTCAACGAATAAAGATATTTTATTCCACATGTCGATACTCGATACCATCTTGTTTAACACATTTTCTGAAAGAAAGTTGGCTACCTCTGACTACAGGCTATTTCTCTCTGCTGCCCATCTGTTACAGGTGATACGCCTCGCCTTCCAAAGAGTCTCCGTATTGGCAGGCTGCGCTTCCTACTTTTCTCATCTTGTGCAGGTGCCGGTTGAAGTAACCATGTCCGGTAAGGAAATGGGTGATATAATAATTCACTTCACCGTGTTCCCGCTCTATCCATGCAGCAACGTCTCTGATCAACCGGTAGGTCCACCTTCCACTCATTTCGGATATCTGTATTAACTGTCTAAGAAATTAAAAACTAAGAGAAATGTTTTATTGTAGAAAAAAAAAATCTTAGTATATCGATCGATTTTTGTAAATATACTAGTTTATCCGATAAATCATAACGAGTATGCACCCTTCTAAAACTTGGCGTCGGAGAAGTGTGCTGTCCTATTTACCCTCAAGGTCACTGACTTTTCTGCCTTATGCTCTTAATTTATCTTCATTCAACACAATGCATATCATTTTCAACCTCGGGGCTATTGATATAGAGGACAGTTCTAAGGCTGTCATTTTTTTTATGTATATAAGTTAAGGCGTGCAGAGTACGCCTGGGTGTTCTCCATCCGATTTTCGCAATGTTATTCATTAAGTTTGTAATGTTTGATTTTGCATATGATTTCGCGCCATATAAGATAAAGTCCTTCTTCCCTGTGTTGTCATACAATTCGTTACTGTATCTCCTCCGCCAATCACCACCTGTGCAGACGTCGACTTTTGATAAAGCAAGGTTGGGGCGCAGTTGCTAAATACGTAATTATGTACGTTCACAGGAACCCCAGTTGAAACAATTTGTGATGTGTTTTGCTCACAGACTACACGTCAGAAGCAACTTTATTCCATAAAAAAAGAAGGTGCCCATTCTCAGAACAAAGTCTAACTAAAGACTTGCAACACCTTAACAGAACTTCTAGTCTTGCTTTTTCAATCCATGTTTTCTCTAAATCAGCAACACAAGACAAACTGAAGAACGACTACGAGTATATGGTATTATTCTGATTTCTACGTTCTGTTCGTATTTTATGCTCAGCAAACTTAAGTTTAGGATTGTTTATGGTAGTTACAAGTTATGCTCAACGGATTATTGCAACTCTAGGTTATCTCCATAAAATTAATAAACTCTTTTTATGAATCAATATTCAGATTTTGATGAAGCTTGACATTACTATTATATTATAAAGAAACTCAAAAAGTGGGTCTTGCGTAAAAAATAAATAAATATTTGGCGCAAGAGCTCTTTTAGTGCCATGGCCTAGCTTCTCGCAACCACTCATGTTGTGTGCGTATACTTTTCACACGAATGGAAGGGACCTACAGTTTAGTGCCGTATCCGAAGGGCAATTTGTCTTGAGAAGCTTTTTCGTGGCAACAATACTCTCGCCAGACGCTCGCGAGAGGTGGTACCGTGAAAAAACTTTTTTTTTGTGTTTTCCTTGATTCCAACTTGGAACCCCACGCGCAGTGAACCGACACACTAACCACTTACGCTACGCCGCCCACTGGGTCTTGTGAGTGTATGTATTATATGTATGCTCGATATAGGGGGTCGAGGCCTTGCATTGTACACTAACATACTAGATGCAAGGATATTCTATGTACTCTTACTTACTTACTTAGGTGGCGCTACAGTTCGGGATAAACCTGGGCCTCAATCAACAAGCCTCTCCATTTAGCTCGGTCTTTAGCTAATTGCCTCCAGTGGCGCAGTCCCCTTGAAGTTGTGCGAGCCACCTACGGCGATGATTCCCTCTACTGCGTTGTCACTCGGGGTTAGATTCGAAGACTCTGCGGGCCGGAGCTTTGGTGTCAATTCGCTCTACATGTTCTAGCCATCTCAGACGTCCAATACGCAGTTTTTTGACTAGGTCAATGTCGCTGTACAGCTCGTATAGTTCGTGATTGAATCTTCTCCTCCAAAACCCGTCAACACAAACAGGACCGAAAATCTTACGAAGAATGTTTCTCTCGAGCGACCAATGATATCTTCATCCTCTTTTAATAAAGTCCATGTTTCAGCGCCGTAAAGCAGGACTGGGATGATCAGGGTCTTATACAGAGTCTGCTTAGTAGTTCGAGATAGGGCTTTACTGTTGAATTGCCTTATAAGCCCAAAAAAACAGCGATTGGCAAGAGTTATTCTTCGCTTGATTTCTGCGCTGATGTTATTCTCAGAGTTTATAGCAGAGTCAAGGTAGACCAAGTCCCTTACTACCCCGAAGTAGATCTCCAGGATCTGCCGAAGTGTGAAAATTTGATCGATGGTGGACTTTCCTGGCCTGAAACTGCACTGATAGGATCCCATCAGGCTGTTGATAACATGTTTCAGGCGTTCACACAATATTGCAGAAAAGATCTTGTATGCGATGTTGAGGAGACTGATGCCTCTATAATTGGTGCAGTTGAGGGGGTCTCCTTTCTTATGGATCGGGCAAACGATGCTGAGATTCCATTCATCAGACATACACTCGTCTGACCAAATCTTAGAGATGAGTTGGTGTATGCACTCTACCAATTCATCCCCAGCTGCCTTGAAAATTTCGGCCGGTAAGCCGTCAGGTCCAGCAGCCTTGTTGGATTTTAGCTTGGATATTGCTACCCTCACTTCGTTTTGGTTAGGTGGATGGAAATTTAGACTATCATCGTCTATGGTGAATGGTTCATTCTGCCTGACAGCGGGATGTTGGTCTTCGTCGCCGTTATACAGTCTGCAGAAGTAGTTTTCCCATATTCTCAGCACCGACTGTGATTCTACTACGAGGTTTCCATTTTCATCTCTACAGGTTTCAGTACGGATATGGCTTCTCTGACACGTTATTTTTACCTTTTGGCGCGCTTCTCATGCTCTTTCTTCTTCTTTTGGAGAAGCCGATGTTCTTCCCGTCTCTTTTGCTCGTAGAGCTCACGAGCAGCTCTCGTCTTCCTTTGCAGCGCCGCTTTGTATGCCTCCTGTTTTGCTTCTATGTACTCGTACTTATACAAATCCATAAACCGTTTGCTCAAGCATTTTATGCATCCTTTCCAAGCAAAATCTATAATTTACGAATGTGTTTCAATATACATACTTAATACTATTCTAGTTTACCTTCAAACGAAATTCACAAGCATACGTATGCATAAGAATATTTAATTTTAGGAGCTATAATATGCTTAGATATTTAGAACATGTGTAAGAAGTCACTTTGTTGAAAAATTGATGAAATAAGAAAACATTTGACCAGAGGTTGCGATATATAGACACCAACGCTCTACAAGGGATACAATATATCCTTCGATGATTCCTTTTCTCCTCAATTCTCCAACATGACTACTTCATTGTCCTATGCGTTGAACCTGTATGTAGCTCATTTTTCGAGTATCTCATTTCCAGGTTTTAAAAAGGAGTTCTGTGGAACAATCAATAGTTCAACCAGTGAATATAGTCTTTGTAAACGAAAATCCTCCACCACAGCAGTACTACCAATACACAAAATCCGCACCTAATCCGCAGCAACAGTTTCATCATCCGCAGCAGCTACATCGACAATCGCTTCAACAACATCAACAACTACCTCAATCCTCACCACAAATAATACAACAGACCCAGTATCCACAACAACATATTCAGCACACAGAAGAATTAATCAGATATGAATATATTGAGAGACCGATGACCCTCGATGTGTGGACACAAACTCAACATTTCCAAAGACATCATTCTGCAGTACATCTGAAAAAAGAAGCAGAACTTAAAACCGAAATAGTGAAGTTGGAGGAATTCTTAAGAGTCCAAACTGAACTCATCGATCAGTTAAAACTCGAAAGGGATAGATCACCGTCCCCTCCTCAGGAGGTACCAAATTCCGCCACTATAACCCCGCCAACTATTATAGCACACCAGCCCATGAGATACCGAATATTATCTCAACAAAATGAAGAGCCAAACGAAGGGAAAATTGAGATCGAACCTAGCGATAATGCTATGCCATCTTCGAGTAATATAAATAATTCTGGCGATTCTAATCGCATAGAATTTTGCCTGAGCAAATTGAGCTCACAAACTCCAGTAGTCAGCGAAGAAGCAAAAAGACCAAACTTAGCCAATGGAACGGTATCGATAGGACCAAATGGCACCATGATCCCGGTATCCGTATACAAAAATTTGAATTGGTCGTCAGCATCATTAGCAACAAGGAAACTACTGACTACTCTATTTAGTCGCCAAACGCTATCAACCCACTCAATGACTGGGAAACCCTCACCAGCGTTTAAGGGAAAACCAATTAAAAAGCAATTAGATCCACTTGTTGTGGAAGATATAATATATATCGTATCGAACAAATGTGGAGTCAAGGCTAAGGAAGTTCGAGCTGCGATCACGACGAAATGCGCAGACGAGGCCAAGATGGTGAAATTACTGTCGTCAAAACCCAAGCGCCCGCAAAATTCGAAAAGATCGCCTTTGAAGGAGCTGAAAGTAAATGGTGAGAAACCAACAAATTCTGATGAGGATACGTAACATTAAGTTTGAACTATATACTCGTATACTGTGTATGCGGCTTTTATTATCATTAGAATTGGTGGGATAGGCCTATTGGGGAAACCGAACACCAAAAAAAAAAAAAAAAAACGGTTAACGCACCAAAATACATACCTCTTGGGTGGTGTGGAAATGTATTTAGACCAAAGCAAAGGGTACTTTTAAGTGCCATAAATAATATTAAAGAAGATATTAATTGATTTCTTGCATAAATGTGTTTATTTAGATATAAGCGCATCCGACACCTAAGTGAAGCAGACACGCGGTACCAGGTATACTCGTAATTAAGTTACTTGATTTTCTGTGAGTAGTTCTTAAGTTAAATAAGATAATAATAAAGGAGCTAATAAAGGAGCTAAGCACCCAAAAAAATATTATTTTTTTTATATTTAGAATTCAGTTTTATTTAATTTGTATAATTATATAGATCGCGGATACAAGCTGCTGAAATGAGGTTCCTTCGCGGTGTTGGTGGAATAACTCGTAGGGATCAAGTGCGCAACACCAGAGTATAAGCGAGGCGCTCAATGTTGTGAGCAGCTACTTCTCCGACCAGAACGATCTATGCTTCGATGGTTTGGCCACGTAGTGCGCATGCCCCCAGATCGGCTTCCAAGACGTGCCATGATTTCCGTGCCATCAGGTAGGCGACTCCCCGGTAGGCATAGAAATAGATGGTTGAACCAAGTCAGACATCTCTCCTGGAGCCGTCTAGGGATTCTTCCTGATGTGTTGGAGTCAATGGTGGAGGATCGAGAAGGATGGATGGTCCACCTGAGCATCCTACCCCCGCGACCCTCATGAAGGATTAGCGGCCCATTAAAAATGTATGCGTGTATGTATGTACAATATAATACTCGCATATGAGAAATAAAACATCAATTTATATAGCTACTTTTTTTTGTCTGTGCTACCATTTGCACACAAATGTGTTCGTCTGATGTCTTTCAGAATCGGGCAACTGCAAAATGAGTCGTTGCGACTTTAAGCTGTAAACAAATACAAAGTCTTCGTTCTGCATACGCTAGCGTTGTGGTAGTTGAATTTGAGTGACCGAACACCACAATTCAGAGTAATATTGCGAAGCGGCTTATGAACATTATCAGCATTAGCAGGATTTAGTTTTTTGGTTTATGGATAAAATTTCTAACTTTTACCCCACTAGGTCAGGAATTTCCATCATATGTATACAGCACTTGCGAATTGAACTTCAAATTTGAAATTTACATATTTAAGAATGTGACTACTACCATTTAGCTTTTATAATTTAAAGCATGAAAAACATCGTCGACATGAGGTCGAGGCATCGAAGATGCGCTTAGCGGTCAATGAAAGCAAAACAAAATAAATGCTGTTTACAAAAAGGACACCCAACATCGGCATCTTGGACAAAATGCCACAGTAGACAAATATAATTTTGAGGTAGTAAAGGACTTTGTCTACCTAGGCTCTATAGTGAGATCCGCAAATGACATCAGTGGGGACATCAAACGAATAATTACTCAACTAACTTGGCGTGCGCAACTAGAGGCAGTTGGCTCATAGCCGGGAGGGCTGAAGAGGTTTGTTGGTTGAGGGCTAGGTCCACCTCGGACGCTGCTCGTAGAGCTCACGAGCAGCTCTAGTCTTCCTTTGCAGCGCTGCTTTGTATGCCTCTTGTTTTGCTGCATGCACTCGCCGGCATTCTTTGTCAAACCAGGGTTTTTGTGGTGGTGGGCGAGCGAGACCCAACACATCAGTCGCGGCGTTTCTGATGGCATGTTGACAGCGTTGCTACTGGTCTTCGGCACCTGATGCTGGCGGCATAGGGGTCATTGAGAGATTTCGGGATACGCGTTCAGCGAAGAGTCTGGGGGTCTCTTGCGATTTTAGCCTTTCGACGTTAAATTTTTGCACAGTAATTCTTCTTTGTTGCTCAGATTGGGATATCCGCATTCGTACCTTGGCTACAACAAGGTAATGATCCGAGTCTATGTTGGCCGCTCGGAAGGTCCGGACAACCAGGCCTTTAAATCGATAAAGAGGTGGTGAGTATCGATTTGGAATTCTTGGGTTTTCTCCAGGATCTGCCGAAGTGTGAAGATTTGATCAATGGTGGACTTTCCTGGCCTGAAACCGCACTGATAGGGTCCCATCAGGCTGTTGATAAAAGGTTTCAGCCGTTCACACAATATCGCAGAAAAGATCTTCTGTGCGATGTTGAGGAGACTGATGCCTCTATAATTGGCGCAGTTGAGGGGGTCTCCTCTCTTGTGGATCGGGCAAACGATGCTGGGATTCCATTCATCAGGCATACACTCGTCTGACCAAATATTAGAAATGAGTTGGTGTATGCACTCTACCAATTCATCCCCAGCTGCCTTGAAAAATTCGGCCGGTAAGCAGTCAGGTCCAGCAGCCTTGTTGGATTTTAGCTTGAATATTGCTATCCTCACTTCGTTTTGATCAGGTGGACGGAAATTTTGACTATCATCGTCTATGTTGAATGGTTCGTTCTGCCTGACAGCGGGATGTTGGTCTTCGTCGCCGTTATATAGTCTGCAGAAGTAGTTTTTCCATATTCTCAGCACCGACTGTGATTCTACTACGGGGTTTCCATTTTCATCTCTACAGGTTTCTGTACGGGTAGTGCTCCTCTGACACGTTCTTTTTACCTTTTGGTAAAACTTCCGTACATTGTTCCTGGAGTATAAACTCTCGATATTCTCAAATGCGCGCTTCTCATGCTCTTTCTTCTTCTTTTGGAGAAGCCGATGTTCTTCCCGTCTCTTTTGCTCGTAGAGCTCACGAGCAGCTCTCGTCTTCTTTGCAGCGCCGCTTTGTATGCCTCTTGTTTTGCTGAATGCACTCGCCGGCATTCTTCGTCAAACCAGGGGTTTCGAGGTGGTGGTCGGTCGAGTCCCAGCACATCAGTCGCGGCGTTTCTAATGGCATATTGGCAGCGTTGCCACTGGTCTTCGGTACTTGATGCTGGCGGCAAAGGGGTGATTGAGAGATTTCGGGATACGCGTTCAGCGAAGAGTCTGGCGGTCTCTTGCAATTGTAGCTTTTCGACGTTAAATTTTCTCACAGTAATTCTTCTTTGTTGCTCAGATTGGGATATCCGCATTCGTACCTTGGCTACAACAAGGTAATACAAAAAAAAAAAACGCTCGGAAGGTCGGGACATGCAGAATACTGGAGGCATGCTTTTTGCTCGGCCCATCCCATCGCACTTCCTGGATGGTGGTAAAATCTGCATAATAGCAGTCTAGGGCCTCTGCTAGTTGTTCGGCTGCACGTGGTCTGCAAAGGGACAGAACATTCCACCGAAGGTCGTTGTCCTTTTTTCGTTTGCTGGGATCGTCATTAGTTGAGTCATCCTTATCCGAGGCTTTTGGTTGTTTCGGAACCATAAGTTTTTTACGTGGTAGGGATGTTACCCGACGGCACAACCCCCAACCTGGAGGGCCAGTTCCTTAATTATTCCCCTAGGACGAGGGGCCGGACACACCGGTGCCAGTGGTCCACTACGGGAGTATGAGCGCTGCCGTTGGCCCATTAAGGTCTCCTCCGCCACCATCTCTATTCCAATGTCCTGACCAACATTGGAATTTCCTTACCGACCTGTGATCCGAATACGTCGAAGCAGCTCGCGCAAGGTATTCACTAAGTTCAACCTAACTGCAGCTATAGACGCCACCGTTGACTCCGTCTAGGGAATTCGTCCGTTGCCGCCTGGAACAGGAAGAAGTGCTCTAATATATGTTCCACGCATAGGACAATGAAGTAGGCATGCTGGAGAATCCACTATTTATGCACTTATTCGGCACTAGCTAGGGCCAGACAATGAGCTTTAGAAAAACATTTTTTCAATTCCCTTGAGGAGGCCTTAGAGAAAACTTAAAGGATTAATAATCTTCTTAAACTCCACAGGTTGGATCTAGAGACTCCCCACCAACACATCATAATATCCAGGCTACATGAGTTTGTGCTATCAAAACGGCACCTAGTGCTAGTTGAGTTCTTCTTTTTACATAGAACTACCACACCTACCTACCTACCTTGGAGGAACGTCGGGAAATATGTGATATAGCATTTTACACCTACAACTTTATAAATACTGACATTTTCCGGATAAATTTCCACCGAACGAATCTCTTACGCGTATGGCAAAGGAAGTAAATAATAACCACGACAAATTCGATTTCAACTGTAATAAATGAAAACTAAAACATAAATTATAGTACTTGATGTAGTTATACGCGTAGCATATTAATTTTGAGTCCACACTTTTCTTTAGTATGCATTCTGCTTTCTATTAACTTGTGCAGTCTTTTTGTGTACTTTGTGTACGGTACTAGGCTACATATACAAATATTTTACACGTAATACTAGCACCACACTAAATGATACGTGTGACAAGCTGGACCTACTTCAAACGATTTAAGTACATACTTGCCTGTCAATTCACTGAGTAGTACTGATAGCGCTTTCTTCAATTCGGTCTACCAGGAATAAAAAACTAACTTTTATACGAAAATACCATTTTCAAAATAGATCAATTCTTGTATGTACATCTGCGTAAATATTTTTTTATTTCAAATACTATACAAATTATTTTTTTTTAAATTATAATTTTGCTTTTAATCTGTGAAAGAAAATTAAATACATTTTATTCTTATTGTTTTTTAAAAGTTTTACTTAAACTTTTTGCACTTTGCCATCAGATTTTATATGTTTTATGTATTGCATTTTTTAAGTCCTTGTGTCAATAGAGAAAGCGCTTAAGAGTTCTCCTTATCATCATTTAACATTATGTTTACTTCTGTCAAGGGAGATATCTTTAGCTGCGACAGATAGGCATTGTGGTCGTATTGGAGGCTGTCTGCTGAGGTTAGGCATTACCTTTATTTTGAAGGTCATCCAGCAGTGGGTAAGTGGTCCAACCTTGAATATACATATATAAATTTATAGCGAGGAAACTGCTGGACTGATGGAATCCGTCGTGCTTTGCCGTGACTAACAGAAAAGATTTCTTTTTAGTACTAAAATGCTATAATACTAAAGCAGAGGATCGATTTTGACTAAACTTCACACAAATATTTTCGTGGCAGTACCAAAGATTGTCCGAAAATTTGAGCTCAATCGGTTCAGTGGTTTCGGAGTCCATAGCATACAAACATAGGTACACGCATTTTTTTACCATGGAAAAAAGCACTCAGTTTTACACGAATTTTTCAATTTTCCTTGCAACTTTTCCGATTTTTCTTTCCGCAAAAGCCGAACATTTTAAAAGAGAAATGAGCCTAATAGGTCCACCCGTTCTCAATTGATGCGATGACCAACGAACAGCATTTCATTTCTATTTTATACTAGCAGATACCCGCAACTTTGTCTGCGTGGTCCACAATAACTTTATGTGAGGCGGTTAAAGTTAGTGGTGTAAGTCATTTTTAGCTTAAAAATGTAAGATTTGTTCAACTGTAACTTTCAACAATACATTTCAGCTTTTCTTTTATCTATCAAGTTTGTGCTATCGTCTGTTGTTGAAGTGGTAACTGTAATATTTTGTGTACTTTATTGATAAATGATAATTATAGGATATACAATAAGAATTACTATCTCAAAAAAGGAATCTAGACAAAAGTGTACCAGCTGTCAAATCCGTCCGGGGGTGTTGCCAGAAGCTGTTTTTCTTGGGATGATATTTGCTATGACATCCCCTCTCTTTTACGATGTTGGTAGAACTCGTAGTCCTCGAATCGTCTTGGTGGTTTGGTTTCTCTTCTTGGTCTTTGTTGTATCGGTTGATCTTCGTGTACCTCGCTCGTTTCAGTTGTTTGTTGCATGGATGTTTCTGCGTCTTGGTTCTCTCGGTGTTCTTTAGTTTGTTGTGTTGGTATATGTTGTACTGCTTGTTGCGTCGGCGGCATATACTCACTATTGTCGCTTATTGTTGTGAGTTTGGGTTTCATTACATGTATTGTGTTGCGCTTGTACTGCTTTTGATTTGAGCTTACTATGCACGTTCGGTTAGTTAGTTTTTGCTTTATTTCACCTTGCACCCACTTTTCGTTTGGGTTATGTTTCATATACACGTGATCTCCTTCTTTTAGATTGTTTTCTTTTCTTGTTCCTCTGTCAAAATATTTTTTGTTGTATATTCGTTGTTCTTTTATTCGTTTCGGTACTTCGTGTACTATTTCCTGATGTATGTTCGTGTTAGGAATGCTGCATCTTAGCCATCTGCAAAATAGCCTTTTCGCTGGGCTTGAACCAATCTTATTTGGCGTGTTCCTCCAAATGAGTAAAGATTTGTAGAAGTCTGTGTTAGACGCTACTGCTTTCTTTATTAGTTGTTTTGCTATTTTTAAAGCTGCTTCTGCTTTTCCGTTTGCTTGTTGGTGGTGTGGGCTTGATGTGCGGTGTTCGAATTCCCATTCGGTTGCAAACTTGTTGAATTCGGAGTTGACAAAGTTTGTTCCATTGTCTGTGATAACCTTTGCCGGTATACCATATCTGCTAAAGTTTTTTCTGCATGTTTTTATAGTTAACTTTGCTGATAGATTGTTAAGTTCGTCGATTTCGAAGAAGTCCGAGTAGTGGTCGACAGTTATTAGGAAATGTCTGGTCTTATCTTTTATGGTTAATTTACAAACGTCCATTGATATGATTTCAAATGGTGTCATCGGAATTTCGGGTATTATCAGTGGTTCTCGTTGCTGTTTTCTTTCGTATGTGTTGCATATCTTGCAGTTCTGAATTATTTGTTTGATATCTTCTGTTATGCCTCTCCAGTATATTGTTTCTCTCGCTAATTTGATTGTTGACTCGATTCCTAGATGTGGTTGATGCAGTCTTGCTAACATCTCTTGTCTCATTTGTTGTGGAATTACCAACCTATTTCCTTTGAATATCAGGTCGCTGTTGGTCACCAGTTCATCTCGTATATACCAGTACTGTTTTATTGTTTCTGTTACCTCGTTTTTGTTCTCGGGCCATCCTTCTTTAATTACTTTCATCAGGGTACTCATTGTTGTGTCTTCGCCTGTTGCTTGTTTGATTTTGTTGATTGTTCTTAGACTTATTCGTTTATCCTCGGTGTCGTTGGTATGGTCGAGTTGTTTGAATTCTTTGTCGATTTGGTATATGTCAAACGACTTTTCTTGATGGCTGTTTTCTTCTGGAGCTCTGGATAGGGTATCGGCTATGTGCATCTCACTTCCTCTCTTGTATTTTATTTTGAAATTGTAACGCTGTAGTGCCAAAATCATCGATTGTAACCTCTTTGGTGTTTTTAGCATAGGTTTTCTGAAAATACTTATTAAAGGTGAATGATCTGTTTCGATTGTTATGTCTGTTTTACCGCAGATATACTGGTCGAATCTTCTGCATGCGAATAAAACCGCTAGCATCTCCTTTTCTATCTGTGCATAATTTCTCTGTGTTGGTGTTAATGTTTTTGATGCGTATATTATTGGATGACCGTCCTGTATTAAGGCGCATCCTAATGCATGTGAAGAAGCATCTGTTTGTATTGTTATGGGTTTGTTTACGTTGTCGTATTGTAACACAGGTGTGTTTGTTAAGGTTTCCTTTAGTTTCATGAATGCTTCTTCTTGTTCTGCTTCCCATGTAAAATTGTTTTTAATATGTGTTATTTTTCGTAAGGGTTCCGTAAGTTCTGACATGTTTGGTACAAATTTGCATACATAGGTAACAAGTCCTAGGAATCGCAACGATTCTTTTTTATCTGTTGGTCTTGGTATGTTCTTTATCGCGCTGATTTTATCTGGGTCTGGCCGTATGCCTTCGTTGGTGAGTATATGTCCGAAAAACTTGATTCTCTCTTGGCAGATTCTCATTTTGTTTTTATTTATTTTCAGGTTTTCTTTTTGCAGGCGTCTTAGTAGCTCTTCTAGGTTTTTGTTGTGGTCTTTTATTGCTTCGTTTTTGTTTTCCCCTTTTCCGAATACCAAGATATCATCAGCTATGCAGACTACTCCTTTTAGTCCTGATATAACTTGATTTTGTCTCATCTGGAAGATTTCCATGGCAGGTTTTACTCCAAACGGTAGGCGATTAAACCTGTATTTTCCGAAGGGTGTCCAAAATGTTGTTAATTTGCTGCTTGCTTCATCCAATTGTAATTGCCAAAATCCATGTTTCGCGTCGAGTGTAGTAAATATTTTCGCGTCCGCTAGTTCTGTTAAGATTTCTTCCACAGTTGGTAGTTGGTACTTGACGTCTTTTAGAGCTTCGTTTAGATGTTTCGGATCGATGCATAATCTTAGTTTGTTGTTTTTCTTCACCATTACGATGTTGCTCGTCCATTCAGTATGTTCGGGTTCTTTTGTAATAACGTCCATCTTTTCCATTTCGCCTAATGTTGATTTTAGTTGTTCACGTAGCGCTACAGGAATTCTTCTCGGCGGTTCAGTTTTTGGTGTTACGGTTGTATCTATTTCCAATGTTGTTTTTCCTTGCAATTTTCCCAGTCCGTCGAATACGTCCTTGAATCCATTGATAATGTTATACGCCGTGCGTTCTGCTGTGTCTTGCTTGATATTCTTGCATACCTCTATCAGATTTAGGAGTTGACATGTTTGGGCTGAAAGTAGTGGACAGTGTTTAGTATTAATGACATAAAATAATAACCTGTACTGTGTTTTGTTATTCCTGATTGTTAAGTGCGTTGTTCCGACTGGTGTTATTTGCGTTCCTTCTATCGTTCTTAGCATTGTGTGTGTTTTGTTAATTGTTGGATTTGGCTCTATACCGGCTAGGTTGTTAAGTCCAATAATATTGCATGTTGCTCCCGTATCTAGCTGGCTTTTTACATTGTGGCTGATGTTATTTTTGTTAAGTATAGTCAGGTTCATGAAGAGTCCTTTCGAACAGCCTTCCTGTTTGGTATATAGAACGTATTCTTCGTCTGGGCTGAATTCGTCGTCCCTGTTCTTGATTGTTGTTGTTATTTCCTTTATTGTTTTTGGGTTGTTGTTATTGTTTTTGTTGTTGGTGTAACTTAGGTTGTTGAAACTTTTCGACATGCATACTTTTGCGTAGTGGCCTTTTTTGCCGCATTTTCGGCAGTTGAAGTTTCTTGCTGGGCATTGGTCTAGTTTTTCATGGAATTCTTTACCGCAGAATTTGCATATTCTCTGTTTGGTTGCTTTGTTGTGTTGTTTTGTACTGGCGTTGGTTCGTGCTTTTTGTATTTTATTGATCTCAATGTGCTTGTTCTCTATCCTACGTAGTTGCTTTTCGGTGATTTCTTTCGACCTACAGATCTCAATAGCTTTTTCTAATGTTATTTTACTGTCCAACCATAACTTTTCTCGCAGATCGTGGTCTTTTATAGAGCATATGATTTTATCAAGTAGGAGATCCTCTTCCAGTTGACCATACTGTGAATTTTTGATCAAACTCCGTAACCTGTTGAAATATTCATCTATGTTTCCTCCTGTTCCTGTTTCACCATGTTGAAGACGGCTCTGATATACCTTTTGTTGACTGATGGTGTTAGGTTATTTTCGATTGCGTTTAGTAGATCGCTTGCTGTCTTCTTTTCCTCTTCCTTGATTGGCATGTTAGTGTATCTTTTGAAGACATCGGCCCCTATTGCAGTTAATAAAATGGCTTTTTTTGCTTCTTCGTCTTGGGTTACCAAGCCTGTTGCTGTTAGGTAATTTTCCCATTGTTGTTTGAAGTGTTTGCAGTTTTCGCTTATGTCGCCTGATTTAATGCACAACGGTCCTGGCAGTGGGATTTGAGGTAGTATTTTTTGTTGTACTTCTCCTCGCGATCTTAGTTCTGTTCTCAATTGTTCTATTTGTCGTTCTAATGCTGCTATCTCTGCCATTTTCGTTTATTTGTTCAAAGCACGTTCTTTCTTCCAATACTTACATGTGTTTTTGTTTTCTTTTGTCTCTCTGTTACTTCGTGCTAGCCTGCACACATCTGACACCATGTAATATTTTGTGTACTTTATTGATAAATGATAATTATAGGATATACAATAAGAATTACTATCTCAAAAAAGGAATCTAGACAAAAGTGTACCAGCTGTCAAATCCGTCCGGGGGTGTTGCCAGAAGCTGTTTTTCTTGGGATGATATTTACTATGACAGTAACATTTTAGCTTACTTCATTTTCAACAGTTTAGCATGTGTAGTATTCATTGAGAAATGACTTACACCAGCCTTTTTTAACCGCCGCATATGTATGTTTTTAGCTAACAGAAGTACTGCGTCAAAATGCACATGTGTATACCATATGCATAAATTTACGCATATAGGTAGGCAAGGAAATAAATCACTTACTTATTTACGAGTAGAAGGCGCTACAGTTTGGAAATACAGGAAATTAATGTGAAACAGGAAATTAATGGCGCAAAATTATAGTCATCTGATTTTAAAGAATGTTAGTAGCCACTAATTATCATCTCTTTAACTTTAAAGCCGGTACTTAACTTTGAATTGAATTATAAAAAAAATTTAACCTACCTACAATTAGTATCGACCCAAACCCAAAAATTTAAAGTTTGAGAACAAAAACACAGTTTAGGGACCAATGTCGTATATGAATTTCAGCCGTTGGTTGGCTGAAATTTGGATTTGAAAAAGTGAAAAAGAATGGCGGATGACAGATGGTTAAAAGCCCACTCTAAAAGTTAAAAGGTGCTCTTGGTGGTTTTAAAGTTAGCGCGAGGTGATACGTATAAAGTAGGTTTTATGTCGACTATAAATAGGAAAACACTAATATTGACTTTGTTACGTGCTAAAATCCTTTTAAAGTGTACTTTTTGCGACTATAATTTTGCGCCAATGTGTTTATTTTTGTTATACTGCACCCAAAAGTATGCCAAAAAAAAAAAAAAACTCAGTAGCTCTCTAACTTTCCGAATGTATAGTTTTATAATGCCTGGTTTTGTTTGTTTTTTTTAATCTCTGTGTTTATTTCTTTGTGTGTGTGTCGGATCACTACGCATGAGGTTCCAAGTTCGAATCCCAGAAAACACCAAAAAGTTTTTTCACGGTACCACCTCTCGCGAGCGTCTGACAAACATCCGAGAGTATTGTTGTCACGAAAAAGCTTTTCAAATCGCCGTTCGGATTCGGCATTAAACTGTAGGTCCCTTCCATTCGTGTGAAAAATATAACGCCCACAACATGAGTGGTTGCGAGAAGCTAGGCCCTGGCACTTTAAAGAGCTGTTGCGCCAAATATTTGTATTTTTTTTTTTTATTTCTTTTAATATCTTAATCTCCTATGGGCTCCGTGGCGTAAGTGGTTAGTGTGTCGGGTCACTGTGCGTGAGGTTCCAAGTTCGAATCCCAGAAAACACCAAAAAGTTTTTTCACGGTCCCACCTCTCGCGAGCGTCTGACAAACATCCGAGACTATTGTTGTCACGAAAAAGATTCTAGAATCGTCGTTCGGATATGGCACTAAACTGTAGGTCCCTTTCATTCCTGTGAAAAATATAACGTACACAACATGAGTGGTTGCGAGAAGCTAGGCCCTGTCACTTAAAGAGCTGTTGCGCCAAATATTTATTTTCTTTTTTTTTTTAGTTAATGTATGGTTTTGTAATTACAGTACTTAGAGTTCCTGTATTCATAGCAGCTCATTAGTTTTTCAAAAAACGCAAATGATTTTAATTAATTTGGAATGTTTTACAATTTAAATCCTCTTCTATCTTATAATATCTAACGATATCAATTGCATGGAGAGTTCATTGCCTAAACAGTTCCGTTTTTTAGTTTTACATCTGTAATAATGCTGGAAATGGTTACACAGATTGATGAATTTTGAAAAGTGATTACACAGTATTTCCAAAGAATTTAAGTGTCTTGTTCTGTTCCGTGAGAAAAAAAATATAACAAAGAATTTGGAAAAATATGTTGTCGTAACAGGAGACAGTAGATTGGACTATTTTCAATCCAAATTACAGTAGTCTCCCGTCAGGACAGTGGAAACGGCAGCACTGCTTCTGGTCTAGAAGCAAGTTTACTATACACTAGTCGAGTCAAAATTGTAGTACTGGATACCTGCTTGAGGCAATGTATCAATTACACATATTAACAGGTACAAAAACTTCAAAGCCAAAGAAGATCAGCAGAAGATATCCATCAACCACATTAAGAGAAAACTCTTTGACGGTGTTGACAGTTAAAAAAAATTTCCAGCTGACACTATGCTTAGAACATTATGATGACATCCGATTCAAAATACCCATCAACCATCAATGCAACACGATTTCGAGGTATGGTTCAAAGACCAATAGGCAGCAATAACTACGGCAGAAGTCAACTAAACCATAGCGTTCCCACTGTGTTTAATGACCGTCCCTCAAACTTAAAAAAATATTACAAATTTCAAAACCCACAAGAAGCGTTTAAAATATTTTTTCTTGCTGAAATATAGCTTAGTACATTTTTCGTATATATTAATTATATAGTTATTTAATTTTGAATTTTTTATATTTCTCCTCGAATATGTAAAAATAACTTAAGGCTCACTAAACAAACTCATTCTTTTTTAAAATGCAATCTTCTGCAGATAAATTAATAACCATGTAAAACTAAACTTGGATACATAACTCTATTCCAATACCACCCTGGAAAAGAAGTCTCCTCCAAATAGACACTAGCCTGGCACAATACAAAAAGGAATCAACTCCCAAAAACGTTTTCAAAAGATTGCACAATCAGATGATAGAGTCCATCAACCCAAATAGAATCCTATATACTGATGGATCAAACGATAACCCTGCATCAAGGGATGCTCTCGGGTACGGCGGGAAACTATGTAGCTGAATTAATGGGCATTACAAAGGCAATTAAGTTATCCTCCAACAGGTCAGAAAGAACTCTTATTTGCACCGATAACCTTGGTATTCTGTATGGGCTTAAAAGCGCGATTAACAAATGTCCCAAATGTAGAGTCAATCAGAAGGGAACTTAATGACAACATCGTACTAGCTTGGGTACCCGGCACACCGGAATCCTAGGCAATGAAGCAGCAGACCTGGCAGCAAAGCAAGCAGCTAATCTCCCTCTGGTTATAGGCACACCAAATTGTCAGCAGCTGATACGAAGAACTTGGGCAGTAATGGAAAAATTAGAACTGGATAGGCTTTGGGAAAACAGCACAAGTTTTCTTCGAACCCACCTTCCCCTTAATATACGTATTTCATATAACAGCAAATTCACAAGGCAGGAGTGCATCAGTCTCTTTCGGATGAGAGTTGGAAAAACCCTATTTTCTACAAGGCATCTTTTTAATCAATCTGCACAAGAAGAATGCGAAGAATGTAATACAGTGCTATAAGTCCAGCACATGCTAGTGGAGTGCCCAAAATCGAGACTAACCAGCAGTACTCAAGAATTGGCCGACCTCTTAAACCCAGTGAACGTACAATCAATAAAAAACATAAAAACTGCTACATCCGTGCATGACAAACTTAACCAAATTTAGAGATTAAAAAAAAAATAATAATAAAGAACCATATTTACTTATTAATATAAAAATATAAATATAAAACACATATATAAAATGATAAAAGAATTATTTTTGCAAAAACGGCATTACATGGCCTCGTTGCCCAAATGCCTTCCTTCGAGTTTGTAAATTTACTTTATAAGCTTCTTTATAAATAAATAAATAAATAAAATGAATTTGAATTGAATTGATAGTATTTTCAATTCCAGTAGACCCAATTAAATCCAAGTGGATCTATCTTGCGACTCTAACTCGAAATAAATCAAGTTTGAATTCTCCAAAACTGAGGTCACAACAAGTATTGAAATATGGCTCTCAAAATAGGTGAACAAAATTACATGTGTACAATTTTCTAATAGGAATTCCTTTAAAAAACATTTCATTCTTTATGAATTAAGGCATTCACTTACCTGATTTGATTCCATATTTTCTACAAACTTTACACTTCACTCAAAACTAGAATAGGTACGATATACCTACTATGGTTTTTAACTAGCACAAACTTTTTTCAAGGTGTTCTGCCAGAGCACCTATATAATATTTTGAAGAGCTACCTTATGAATAGACTATTCCGCTTCAAATGTGGAAACGAATATTCAGATTTCAAGGAAATAATGGCTGGGGTGCCGCAAGGAAGTGTTATTGGTCCAGTCTTGTATCTATTATACACCCGTGATATAGCGCAAGTAGAAGGCACTGAGCTAGCTACATTTGCCGACGACACTGCTATCTTGGCAGTAGGTAAAACGGTCGAAGATACTACAGAAAAACTGCAAGAAGCTTTGGATAGAGTAAATGAATGGACATAGGTTTGGCGAATCGCACTCAACGAGACCAAATCTGTTCATGTAAATTTTACTTATAAGAGAGTAAATAATTTGCCGATCTTTTTAAACTCGGTTCAAATTCCGTTTGCAAACGAGGCTAAGTATCTTGAAATGACACTTGATGCAAAGCTGAAATGGAAAACACACGTTAAGAAAAAACGCAAAGAACTAGATAATAAATATAGAGAAATGTATTGGTTACTTGGAAAATATTCCAAGCTTAATATAGAGAGCAAACTGCTTTTATATAAGCAAGTGCTAAAGCCTGTATGGACATATGGTATACAACTCTGGGGTTGTACCAAAATAAGTAATATTTAAATTTTACAAACTTTTTAAAACAAAGTGCTAAGAGGTATTGTTAATGCGCCATGGTATATCAGAAATAGCGATATCCATAGAGATCTTGGCATTAAAACTATAGAAGACAAAATTCCAACCTACGCGAGAAAGCATAGAAGTCGACTAGAAAGTCACATGGCAGGAACTTCTAATGGGAAGGTCCCTGCAAAACGCCCTTATTTCGTGAAATGAAGACTACTTGATAAGTCGAATACTTAGTCGTAGTAAAAATAAAAAGAAGTCGGTTTTGAAGGGAGGGTTGTTAGTGGGCAAGAATCCCACACTACTATGAGCACGCGCTGTCGATCCTTATAGTGTCTTTTTGAAGATTTTCACAAAAAATAAAAATAAAAATAGAACCACTTTAAACAAGCATCGTTTTTAAACTGATTCTTCTGGCTTTGATGGATAACGAGGTTATGTTTATGTTTGAGGAAAACTATAAACTGAGTATTTTGCGCCCCTCTGTTCTTCTTGAAAAGGGACAAAATATACACGTACATTCAGGATACCCCAGCCTGCAACAAGCCAAACTTGATTTAAGTACCAATGTTATTTAATCTGGAATTACCAAAGTGAGATAATAGTCAAAAGAAAAGAATACAAAATATTTCAAGGAATTTTCTTTTTGGGATGCGACGACACGTGTTATAGTAATTGTCTGTTATATTTATCCATGGATTCTGTTCTATAGCGATTGCGAATATAGAGGATCCTATGTGAATGTGTTGTTGGAGTGAGACCAACTGCGTTTTCCTCCCTACACTAATCAGAAGAACTTAAGAAAGAATGCTATCGAAATCATGTGTGAACAGTACATACGTAAAAAAAATTGGTAGCATGTGGATAACATTCACAGGTGTAATGGTGAGGGAGCTATTACCTACTATGGCACAATCGAGTTGGAGTTTTTGTCTACAACAATGAACGGAACAACTACAAATGTATGCTGGAAATTTCCAAAAGTGAAAAGCATTTTCGGACCCCTGCCTTGGATTTCCCAACAAGACAATGCCCCCATCCACACTTACAGGGTTGTTAGAAGTTGGATTCAATCAAAAGACTTGGAAGTTTTGCCATGGCCGCCCTATTCACCGGACTTAAACATAATCGAAAATGTTTGGGCATGGTTATCTCATAAAGTGTATGAAAGCGGCAGACAATTTGAAGACAAGGACACTTTAATCTCTCTTGATTATTTAAAAAAAACTGTATGATTCTATTCCAAACCGTCTTATAGAGGTCATATCGAAAAATAGCGGGCATACTCATTATTAATGTAGAAAAACGTAATAAATAAATGTTTTAAAACCATAAAATGTAAACATTTTATTCATTTTTTCCTTTCTTTCGAAGATTTTGCATGTGGCCTCATCCAAGTGGCGCATCTTTTTATACGCTTTTCAAGTAGTTCATTGTTTGATCGTGGGAAATTCCAACGGTCGTTTCTTATTTACCCTTTAATTTTATGACGTCTTGTTGGGAAAATATGTACCTGTTCACAGGTAGTAAAAGTTTCCGGGTAAAAAATGTCCAACAGGTATAAAGAGTGAAAATCGATTGCAAAATGTATGGCCTCATCCTAGTGATCGCCAGTATTCTTCTTCTAAGCTTTTTTTATTTATTGGTAATTAATGAAACTATAATTTGATTTCGGTAAAATATTTTATAAATTCCTCACACATTTTCACTCAATTTATTTAAATACTCTGGTCTGATGCACGCAGGATACTAATAATTGCGTTCGACATAATGAACGTTAAGAAATTTTACAAAAAGGAGACGGGAGATGCATAGAAAATTGTCTGCAGCGATATCGAATTCACGAAAGACCGTGCAAGCCTAAGAAAGGCCGTTATAAAAGCTCATGCAGCCTAAAGACTCATCAAAACACTGGATGGCTGGCTGATAGACAGATTCATGTACCGAGACTATCGACCCCCTTATAGAAAAGATTCATATGCACCATTAGTGGTGTTGCAAGCGATTTGAATAAACTGCTTGCTGATAAAAGGAAATATGGGACATCAGGACATGATGATGTAATTTCCATCATGTTTCATGGATCATATCATCCTGCGTTGAGAGATGCAAGCATGGTGAGCTTACAGCTCAACTCCACCAAAAATATGATGCTCCGAACAGCCCCTGAACATCATAGGTAAGCACTGTGGGACAATAAGTCGAGAAAGTTGAAGGCTTTTGATACCTTGGGAGTATTTTTACCGAATTGAATGTAGGCATCGAATAGCTAAAGCCGAGGCCGCTTTTTGGAGAAGCAGTCCCATCAGGTTTTGAATGAACATTTTCCCGGCTATACTTTTCAAGAGCCACCCTTAACTGTGAAGAAATACCTAGCGTTACAGTGGAAGAATTTAGTGAGGCGGTCAAAAACTCCAAAAAACGAAAAGCGGTTGGGCCAGACGAGATGCCCTCTGAGTTCTGGAAAAAGATGGGAGACGTCGGGTTCAGATGGCTCAGAATTCTCATCTCCAAATTCGTGAGAGGTGATCCAATGCCGAATCAATGGAGGGAAAGTTACCTTTTCCCTGTATACAAAGGGAAGGGTGATAAGCGAAACTGTGATAGCTACCGTTCGATAAAGCTGATGTCACACACCATGAAGATCGTTGAGCGGGTATTAGGTGGCCGGCTGCGAAAAATAATAGGGTTATCTGATGATCAGTGCGGGTTTGTCTCGGGTAAATCAGCCACAGATACAATCCAAAGTATAAGAATCATAATGGAAAAACATAGTGATTCCTTAAAGGATTTGCATATTGTATTGGTAGACTTTGAAAAGGCATTCGACAGACAACCACGAGATCTGATATGGGTGGCGCTAAGACACCGAGGGGTTCCAGAAACCTATGTACAGATGCTCATCGACATGTACGAAGAAACAAAGACAAGACTAAGATGTCCCGTGGGAGTAACCGAAGAGTTCCCAATCAAAGTCGCGGTACACCAGGGAAGCGTTTTAAGTCCTTTGCTCTTTATTACAGTCCTTGATTATCTGCTTGAAGGTAAAGTGATGGACCCCAAGGTACATCAGTTATTTTTTGCTGACGATGGAGCCATCATAAGTGAGGATCATACATCCCTGCAACAAGCACTTGATGTGTGGGTGGACGTTTTGGAGGGAAATGAGTATCGCATTAGTTCAAAAAAGACAGAGTTCTTGTGCTGCCCGTTCTCTGATCCACTCAGGCCTATTCCAGACATTTATTTGAATAGAATAGTGCTTCCCAAGTGCGAAAAGTTGAAATATCTGGGATCTATGATTAATAGCAAAGCAACTTGTGATGACGACATCAATCATCGTGTAAGCGTAGGGTAAATGAAGTGGCGAGAAAATTCCGCTATCTTCTGTGAGAGAAAAATGCCATCTAAGTTGAAAGGAATGCTCTACACCGCAGTTGTGCGTCCAGCGCTTACATACGGTTCACAATGTTGGACAATGTACAAAAGGTATGAAAGTAAATTAACCGCAGCTGAGATGAAGATGCTTCGCATGATAGCAGGAGTGACAAAGCTTGATTGAATAAGAAGTTCGAAGATCAGTGGAAGCATCCACATCAAGGAAACCATCTTACGAAAGATAGAGTACGACCGGCTCAGCTGGTATTGCCACGTTCAAAGAGAAGATCATTCGAACCCTGTTAAAAGAGCAATATCAATGAACGTTCCAAAGACATCGCTAGGCAGGAGTGGTAGGCCTATAAACGCCTGGATCACACAAATGCGATGACATCGGCATTTCATTTGCCTCAGTAGCCGAGTGATCCACAAGAGGGAGGCCTGCGGATATTTTTTTTCATTCATTCATTCATTTTCAATGGCCCGCTAGTCCTTCATGAGGGTCGCGGGGGTAGGATGCTCAGGTGGACCCTCCATCCTTCTCAATCCTCCGCCATTGACTCCAATTCATCAGGGGAATCCCTAAGCGGCTCCAGGAGAGAGGCCTTCCGCGAAGTCGGTTACCTGATGGCACGGCAACCATGGCGCGTCTTGGAAGCCGGTCTGGGAGCATACGCACTACGTGGCCAAACCAGCGAAGCATCGATCGTTCTGGTCGGAGAAGTAGCTGCTCACAACATTGAGCGCCTCGCTTACTCTGGTGTTGCGCACTTGATCCCTACGAGTTATTCCATCAACACCGCGAAGGAACCTCATTTAAGCAGCTTGTATCCGCGATCTATATAATTATACAAATTAAATAAAACTGAATTCTAATTAAAAAAAAAAATATTTTTTGGGTGCTTAACTCCTTTTTTTTCACAGCCAAAATATTATAAAACGAACTTAAGAACTACTCACAGAAAATCAAGTAACTTAATTACGAGTATACCTGGTACCGCGTGTGTGCTTCACTTATGTGTCGGATGCGCTTATATCTAAATAAACACATTTATGCAAGAAATCAATTAATATCTTCTTTAATATTATTTACTCGTACTCTGGTGTTGCGCACTCGATCCCTACGAGTTGTTCCAACAACACCGCGAAGGAACCTCATTTCGGCAGCTTGTATCCGCGATCTTATTCCTTCGGTCACTACCCAAATTTCATGACCATAGGTGAGAATTGGAACATACACCGAGCTAAAAACCGATAGCGCGAAGGAGCCTCATTTCGGCAGCTTGTATCCGCGATCTTATTCCTTCGGTCACTACCCAAATTCATGACCATAGGTGAGAGTTGGAACATACACCGAGCTAAAAACCGATAGCTTAGCTTGAACACTAAGTTCGGCCTTCCTTATAACAGATTGGCCAAGCTCTCTCAAAATTGATCCAGCCTGACCAATTCTACAGGATAACTCGGCATTGCTCTTCCCATCACTCGTGAATAAAACCCCGAGGTACTTAAACTTATCCACCTGCTTTAGTGGGACTCCACTAACATGCAGAGTGCACTGAATGGGTTTTTTGGAAACGACCATTACTTCCGATTTGTTCACGTTGATCTTCATTCCAGCATCATCACAAACGGCTACAAACCTTTCGAGTGCGCGCTGAACTTCGGTTTGAGAGGACCCAAGAATGACCAAATCATCCGCAAAGAGCAGATGACTAATCCTTAGGTCTCCCACTTTGAAACATTCCCCGCCACGGCTGCGCTGCAACATCCAATCCATATATACAATGAAGAGGAGAGGTGACAAAACTCACCCCTGGCGGAGTCCAACGCCCACAGTGAAAGATATTGATTTAACACCGTTTATCCGAACATAGCTTCTACAGTTTGTATATAAAGACTGAATCGCCCTTAACAGGGAACCATTAACCCCATACTCCTGCATAACACTCCAGAGTTTGCCTCGAGGAACCCTATCATATGCTTTTTCCAAATCCACAAAACAAGTGTAGACAGGTTTGGCTTATTCCCAGGCCTTCTCAAGAACCATTCTGAGAGTGAACAACTGGTCGGTTGTGCTTCTACCGGGACGAAAACCGCACTGCTCATCCCCCAAACTGTCCTCAACCACAGCTCTGGAACGCGTTTCTAGCACCTTAGCGAAGACTTTTCCAGGGAGACTTAAAAGAGATATACCCCTATAGTTGGCGCAATCTCTTTTGTCCCCTTTTTTAAAAAGAGGAACTATCACCCCCATTTGCCAATCACCAGGTGTTTCACCGCATTCCCAGGCCACTTTAATGACACGCGAGAGCCATTGAACTCCCTCTTTACCTAAAGCCTTGAGCATTTCTGGCCGAACTTCATCCACACCAGCAGATTTGCCAACTTTTAGCGCTTTGATCGCCAAAGTTACTTCCTCTACCGTAGGACTACTTTCCGCCCTAAGGTCAAATAGGCGGATCCCACAGGCGTAGTGGGAGGATTATGATCCCTTGTTTTCGGATCATATCCTCGCCGAAATAGGAAGAAGAAGAGTCCCATCAGCTTAAAAACCGAATTACGACTATTTGTTCCGCTCAAATGTGGAGTCAGTATTGCCTCATGGGTGTAGTGCGTGAAAGAGGATCACCACTGACACAAGACAGCTGCAAGTTTTATTAATCATTGTTTGGCAAGCATTCTGGCTAAACCAAACTAACAGGTACGAACGGGGTAGAAACATATACACAGATACATATAAGTATGTTCGATAAAACAGGAGCGAAAGGGGCAATGGGCTGGTTACATCCTCCGAACAGCGACGACTGTACGTGTATACTAAGCCAGGTTATGCAATAGAACCTACTATATGCGAGACGGAAAAACAGTGAGTTGCATTATGAAATATTGGAGAAGAGTTGAGCTGGAGGCATGATAGTTGGGGAAACATTCGAGAGAATCAAGATACATCGCCAGGATTCAAGTACGATGAAGCGTTTTTATCCTAAGACCCCTCACGGGAAATTTAAGTTAAGTAATTAAATATCAGCATTGCATATACATTTAAGATATCTAATGGTATCAGCAATAACCAGAACTACATATGTATTTAACCGCGTCCAAAACCTCTTTCAATAAACAAAACTTGTTCAGATGCCGCCAGAATCATAGACATCGTATGGTAAAGGAAGGTAACAACACCTGCTGTAGTTGTAAGAAAACGAAAACAATTCAATTTCTTTAGCCATAGTCAGATATATAAAAAATAGCCTGCATTCACCACGCTTTGAATTTTCAACAAAATACATGTTTTAAAGGAAAATCCATTTTCTCCCACTGATGTAGGTGCATAGCTTACATTCGAAAGTTCACCCCCTTCGGGTAGGGGCTAGAATATACCCGAGGTAGGCATGCCTGTCGTAAGAGGCGACTAAAACCCACCCTCCGTATACCGAGTATGGCGTATACAAAGTATGCAATGAACAAAACAAAAGATATAAATACCCCAGGTGGCAGTCCAGGTACACTGGAAAATCCACCCTCTTCAGAGGTCGGCTCTACGGATTCTGGGGAGAGCCATTTATTGCGTTCATCTGACCCTTTTAAAAAAGGGTTAGATCTCCACCATCAAGATCTACAATAAAAACGTGCGGAACTAGAAGTCCGGCGACATCGATAGTGTCGGCGCACGAACAACGGACTTCAACGAAAATTCAAAGCCTTACGGACGAAAATATGGAACTCCGGACCAGGCTAAGTAAAATGGAACTTCTCTGCGAAGAACTAAGAAAAGAATTAAATGTACTTAAAGCAGAAAATAAAGCATTTAAGGATATGAAGAAACCTCGTAATGAGTCTGCTGCGAGTTCAAACGTCCCCGATAACACTGATTATCAAACGGATGAAGAAGAACTAGCTCGGGAAACTAACTGGATTCTAAAAAAACGACCAGTTAAGAAACGAAAAGCTTACCGAAATGGTAACGAGGCAAGAAAACATGCAAAATGAGCGAAAAGATAACGAACAGCGTGACAAAATAAACACATGTGTCGAAGAAAATCCACGAACTAAGGTACGATCACCGCCGCCAATAAACGTAATCGGAATTGCAGACTATAATAAACTGCATTCTATTCTTAAACCTCTGTTGCTATCCGATTTTGAAGTAACATCGCTCAACAACAACAAATGGAAAGTAAACGTAAAGGACTCAGACAGTTACCGCTTAGTATCTAATAAACTGAATACTGAAAAGATTCAGTGGTATACTTACGAAAATAAATCTGAAAGACCGATACGAGTCGTAGCTAGAGGACTTCATGCCTCATGCTTAAAGGAAGATGTTGTTCACGATTTGAAAAACAAAAACTTTAAAATCGTCGATGCAGTAAATTTAATTTAACGGGAAAAACAAAAATTGGAAGGCGAGGAAACGACGGTAAAGCGTGGGCTTCCTCTTTTTATGCTAACTTTTGATAAAGCTGAGAGTTTGGATAAGATTTACGAAATAAGAACAATTCTGAATGTCGTAGTCAAAATCGAACCCATGCGCAAGAATACGAGATTGATACCTCAGTGCAAACGATGCCAAGGATTCAATCATACGCAAACGTATTGTCGAAAAGAACCACGATGAAATGCTCCGGAAATCACCTCTCCCAAGTTTGTGGAGTAAACAAACAAACCTCTGCAACATGTGTTAATTGTAAGGGAAAGCACCCGGCAAATTATAGAGGCTGTGAAGTAGCTAAGGATTTGCAAAAACGGAGAGATGCGTTCCTTAAGCCACTAAATATAAAATCAAAATTGCAAACTAAACCGAAGCATAAGATCGCGCCGGAGAAAGTAGGCAAACTAAAACTACCGGGTTCAGAGCACAAGAAGGTGAGGGAAAGATTGACAACAGAAAAGCCCTCGACCTCTGCTCTTAAAAGAAACGGTACTGAAAAGCTAAGATTAGAAAAGCCACCGGGTAATGACCCTCGGACAGCAGCAATGCAGCCTTATGCTCAGGCCGTGGCTTCCGAAAAACCAAAAAACCTTGAAATTTCGACCGACCCCTTTTCTCATGTTTTCTCAGTTATTCTCGCGAAACTTGAAGAACAAGGCAAAATAAATAAAATTATTCTCGATAGGCTGGTTAAGCTTGAAAATAATTCACAGAAAACGCGCACTTCAACTAGAACATGAATGACAAACGAATGTTGAAAATATGTACTTGGAATGCAAACGGACTTTTGCAAAAACTTGACGAATTAGAAATATTTATGCGCCAAAAAGATATTGATATTTGCTTGATTTCTGAAACCCACATCAAAAAGGAATCGCATTTAAAAATAAAATGCTATAATGATTACCACGCTTGTCACCCTTCGGGAAAAGCGAGAGGCGGATCTTCCTTGCTTATTAAAGACTGTATCGAGCAATCGGAAGACCTAAAGATAGAGCTTGAAACTTTGCAACTGTGCACGATTCGAGTTAAAAATAGTCAGCGTACTCTTAAAATTTCGTCTATCTACTGTCCACCGCGTTCCGCGCTTGAAAAAAGTGATTTTACTAACATGTTTGAATCGCTTAAACCTAATTTCATTATTGGCGGCGATTTTAATGCGAAACACACGTTCTGGGGCTCAAGATACAGTTCGAAAAAAGGTAGAATGCTCTATGGGACAGGTATGGAGTACAATTGCGATTTCCATTCGACGGGTAAACCGACTTACTGGCCAACTGATACTTCAAAAATACCTGATCTGATAGATTTTTTCGTTGTGAAAGGAATATCTACCAACCACATAAAAGTCAAAGAGAGTTTTGATCTGTCGTCTGATCATTCCCCAATTATTTTGACATTGAGCGAAAAACTAGTCTATAACCTAGAGCCAGCGAGATTAACTGGTAGAACAACTAACTGGGAAGGTTTTAGGTTGAGCGTTCCACTTACGACACCCTATGAACTTGAGGTTGAAGTTGATCGCTTCGTCGAGATCGTACAGCTCGCCTCTTGGAATAATACTCCCATTCCAAGGAAAACGCCTGACAAATACGGCTTACGATATCCTCCGGAAATAAAGGAATTGGTCAAGGAAAAACGAAAAGCGCGTAAAAAATGGCAACAGAGTCGTGCTCCGCAACATAAAACACACTTGAATCGTCTGCGCAATTCGTTGAAGAAAACTATTAAGGATTTTAAGAATCGTGCAATAGGCTCTTACCTTGAAAGTTTAACAGCGAAAAAAGATTCCAATTATTCACTTTGGAAAGCCATAAAAGGCACCAAAAGGCCCAAAGTCCCCGCGCCGCCAATTAAATTGAATCAAAATAAATGGGCAAAGGAAGATAAAGAAAAAGCGGACGTCTTTGCGGCCCACCTGGAAGAAACCTTTAAACCGTACGATAGTCAAGTGGTTTACGATAACGAAAATAGGCCGGATTTACCATCTGGGGATTTAACACTCACAAGTGCAACGCTTAGGGAACTCAAAAATGAGATCGAGATTCTAAAACCTAAGAAAGCTCCTGGTTATGATTTAATCACCGGAGAAATTCTCAAAGTTTTACCTAGAAAAGCTTTGATTAAGCTTCTCTATATTGTAAATGCTGCGCTCAGATTAAAACACGTTCCGAGCCAATGGAAAGTTGCGGAAGTAATAATGGTCTTAAAACCAGGAAAACCACCAAATGAGATAAAATCGTATAGACCAATTTCGCTTCTTCCAGTCATATCCAAAATTTTCGAGAGGGTATTACTAAGGCGCCTCCAACCGGTTATAGACGAAAATAACCTTATCCCTGACCACCAGTTTGGGTAAAGAAGTAAGCATTCGACAATTGACCAGGTGCATAGAATTACTGACGTAATCGAGAAAGCATTTGAAGAAAAAAAGATTTGCTCAAGCGTATTTCTTGATGTCTCGCAGGCCTTTGATAAGGTGTGGCATGATGGCTTGAAATCCAAACTACGACAAGTTCTCCCTGTGTGCTTATACGATATTCTAGTATCATATCTGGGGAATAGACTCTTCCGTGTTAGACATGGAAACGAATACTCGCAGCTCAAAGAAATTTCGGCCGGCGTACCACAAGGAAGCGTTCTTGGGCCGCTTCTCTATCTTTATATACTCGTGATATACCGAAAGAGATGGCACTATCCTAGCTACGTTTGCCGATGACACCGCTATCCTAGCAGTAGGTAAAACAATCGAAGAAACGACTGAAAAACTGCAAAACGCGCTAAATAAAGTAAATGAATGGACGAGGGACTGGCGAATTGCCCTCAACGAATCTAAATCTGTTCACGTGAATTTCACTTACAAGAAAACTAATAACTTGCCCATTTTCCTAAACTCGGCCCGAATACCTTTTGCAAACGAGGCCAAATACCTGGGAATGACACTCGACGCAAGGCTGAAATGGAATTCGCACGTGAAAATGAAACGTAAAGAACTCGAAATCAAATATAGCGAAATGTACTGGTTACTCGGAAAGCATTCCCAGCTCAGTACTGAGAACAAACTGCTTTTATACAAGCAAGTGCTAAAGCCGGTGTGGACCTACGGTATACAACTTTGGGGTTGTACCAAGAAAACAAATGCCAATATTTTACAAACTTTTCAAAATAAAGTGCTAAGAGAGATTGTCCAAGCACCTTGGTATATTAGAAACGACGATATCCACAGGGATCTCGGAATTCCGACAATCGAAGCTGAAACTAGAAGCTTCGCGAGAAAGCATAGAAACCGACTAATCGGACATGTCAACAATACAGTCCTACAAATATTGGATGAGAGCAATTCATTGCGCCGACTACAAAGGACGAAACTCTTCGACTTGGCGAGATAATGATAAACCGCGTTTAGATTGCGGAACATGCAGGATCTTTCAGTGGAAAGTAACCTGCCAAACGTTTTTATTTCGTGAAAGAAAAATTGCTTGATAAGTTAATACTTAGTTGCGATATCTAACAAATTTATATCGAAGGGTGGTGTTTTTTTAGTCAGTAAGAATCTGACACTACTATGAGCACGCGCTTGCTATTCTCATAGTGTCTATGGAAGATTTTTCACCAACCCTCGGAAAAAAAAAAAAAAAAAGTTTTACAAAGAATATTAAAACAATGAAATGGTGTAATAAAATTTTGTTTTAGTTTGCAGTTCAATCCATGGAAACAGGTAGCGAAATTATTTATGACTATTTCAATTCTTGGCAGGTCAGTAGAATCAAACACTGGAATCTAAATGCATGCATATGAAGACACATTCATGTACCTAGGTACTAACAGGTATCCAGTAAGTGAAATAATAGACACCGGATTAGGATGAAGGTGGTAAAATGAATTTGGGGCACCATTCGTAGAGGAGAGGCTATTACTTTTCCGGCGTAAGTGAATATAATGTTAATCCCTAGGTATCCCAAACACAATGGTATCTTTAAGAAGAGGACAAGAACTAAGGAATAACAATAAAAAAAAACAATAGGAATGTAATAAACGAACTATGAGATACTAGAAATGAATACACATGTTAGTTGCAGGTACTAAATGTTGCAATCCAAAAGGTATACATTTGCATCCTTTTAAGTATTGAAATACATATATTCACGTCTCTGCTTGAGTATTTTGGGAATTTCATAAAGAATAATTTTATTGTAAGAACAAGATATAGTTCTACAATATTCAGGTATGGTACTAGTATTACTCGCCAATGCTTAACTAGCTAATTGCTGTATTTTATTCTACATGGTGTTAAAAAGCCTGGGTTATACATATATTACATTAGCTTAAGTGTTGCAAACAATGTACAGGGTTCTTAAGAATCCACCTATAATTAGTGCAGGTGTGGTAACCTGATGTTGAAATCAATTAGTATAGCTTTATTAGGCTTTTGAAGTGAAAGTTCTTTAGCGAGAGTAATGAATCGGAATAAACTCGATACAAAAACCAAACATGAAACGATCAACCACGCTCGTCCGATCACCGAAAGCAAGCAGCGTCGGCCACGGCAGTGCCATTGTATATACATCTAATGTATATACATATGTACAATGGTAATGCTTAGATGGGGGAGCGCTTGGTAACACCACATTATGTTGGCATTTTATTTTTTTCGTTTTATAAGTTGGTGTACATAGTCTGCATAGATTTTACAAAAGATTTTGATACAGTACACAACACTTTACATTTAGCTTAACGTAAGCTTTACTCATTGGGTTTTAACTCAATCCCCCTTCGTTTCGATTCCAAGCGAAAACGCGAATCGAAACTCAATCCTGTGTCAATCCGATATCACAATCCAGTCATGTAAACTAAGTAGATGTATTAATTCTTTGGCCACAAGACAAAACAACTTAAGTCGAGATAAATCAAAATTGAGTTAAGGATGCCAGAAGATGCTCTACTATTCGAACTTTATGCCACCAATTCTTTACTATTTGGTGTGTTGTCATTACCAAACTATGGGCAAAGAAACAAAACCATAGCACCAAAATCCTATACGTTTTCGGGAAGAACAAAAACTTCAAACTCATTTTCTGAGAATCTGTGAAAATCGACATAAGTTGATTTGTTTTTTGGCCACAGAGATGTTGGGATGAAATTTCCAATATAGGAAATCGAATTTGCAGTTTAGTTTCTCCTAAATGTAGGATTTTAAAGAGGCAGTCGAATTGACCTAGATTGTTTTAGATGTTTCTGAATAGTACGTAGTTATTTTGGCGTCACGGATCATTTGGCCGTTTAATACACTTCTTCTTCTTCTTTTTATCAGCGAGACTATGATCCGAGAACAAGGGATCACAACCCCCCTACTTCACCGCATTTCTACCGATCCGCCTGTGGGGTTAGCCTTGGCCGTTTAATACACTGAAGCAATAATATATTTTTGATCATAATACCAAGAGCATTTCATAGGGCTTGTAGTGTATGTATCCGTAGTGTACACAGAAAACGCCTGACATGTGCATTGCTTTCAAAAATATTTTCTAATTTTTTCAAATCACTGGGGGTGGTAGAATAGATCCTCTATAAAGCAAAACCATTGTCATAGTTGCCCCGCCTTCAATAATCCTTTTCATATATATATACTGAGCGATCTCAAGATCACTTTGCAATCTTTTATCCGAGCTTTCATGAAATTATCAACCGAGTGGTAGTCAATCTGGGCTTCATTTTCACCATTGCTGTAAGTTGCTGTAGGTGGTGTTTAGTGAACGTGAACGGTCGCTGGACTTTGAAATGGTCAAGTCGTTACCAAATAGCTCTGTCCCGAGGATGATACCGATTCCGTTCCATGTTCCCCGAGAAGCGCTATTTGTTGCAGTAATAGTTTTAACCCGTCCTTGTAAGGGGCATTTCATTAATTAGGTACCTATAAATAAAAAAGGCTTAGAAGAATAATAATTTGGCGTGGTATTCACACAATATACATATGTACATACATACATACAATGTATGTTTCATCGCGGACGTTATGAACGTGTTATACATTTATTTACATACATATGTGCATAGTGCATTCCGATAGCAGTCTTTCTTACACCCTTCTCATTTTATTGTCTTTACTAACACATGGACCTAAAATACTCCCATTCAGCCCTCTTCATTTTTACACTACCACACTGATCTTCTGATTAGTGTAGGGATAGGAAAACGCAGTTGGTCTCACTCACAACAATAAATACTCATAGGATCCCTTGTATTCCCAACCGCTGTAAAACAGAAACCATGGATAAATATGTTATAATATACAACTATGTTTCTATAACACGTCTAGTCGCATACAAAAAGAAAAATCCCTGAAATACTTTGCATTCTTTTCTTTTGACTATTGTCTGACTTTGGAAATTTCAGGTTAAATAACATTGGTACTTAAATCATGTTTGACTTTTTGCAGGTCTATATGTGCAAATCTTCCCCTACCTGGGGTATCCTGAATGTATTTATTTTGTCCCTTTTCTTCACTTTCATACACAGTACACAGCAATCAGCCTGATCTTGCGATTCTAGTCAGTTATTCTTTTTAATTCGCTCAGCCGGTACGTTAGGGTAGGAAGAAAACGCGCGCAAAGTACTCAGTTTGTAGTTTTTCTCCAACATAACCAAAGGACTATTTCCATCAGAAGAATTCACACCTCATCCATCCTAGACAGAAGAATCAGTTCGAAAACGACATTTGTTTTAATTGGTTCTATTTGTGAGAAATACTAAAAATAGTTTGTTTTAAATAAATATCATAGTATACTGTACTACTGTATTCTAATTTTTATTAAAGTGAAAAGTGTGCAGAAAATATCTTCGCAATGGAACAAAATCAGGTAAGTGAATGCCTTAATTCAAAAAGAAAATAAAAACATTGTTCAAAGAATTCCGACTAGAATATGGTACACTTGTGAGTTTGTTAGACTATTTTGAGAATAAAATTTTACAAATAATACTCGTTGTGACCTTAGTTTTGGGAGGCATTCACATTTCGGAGAATTCAAATTTGATTTATTTCGAATTAGAGTAGCGAGTTGGATCCACTTCGATTCAATTGGGTCTACTGGAATTGAAAATATTAATAAATTATAAAATTGATAAAAATATCGTATTAAAGTTGATTTTGCTGGCAAATTGATTTTGATATATTTAGACTACTCCCTTGTCGCAGATTTGACTCCACCTAATTTATACACACAGAACTGCGTACGTCTAGTTGCTTGAGGTGGACTTTAACTTGTGTATGAATGCTAGATCCACTACCTTTGCACGCTATTCCTTTTGCTGTTATTCATTTGCTGACTAATTGTCTAAACGAAAAAATACATAGCGCAGCTTTAATTTTTATTTTAAATTCGTCAATATATTATCTTCTTTTCGATATATGTATTCGAGCACGATCTTATCTGGCAAGAAATATATTACGGTCTCATTCCCTCTCTCTTTCACGATTTTTTTTGTTCGGAAATGGAATAGTCATTCTAATATTCGAATTTGCAAGAACACACTAATCAGTGGCAGAGCTGTAGTATACATATATTTCTACTACTTTCGATTATTTTGTATTACTGTATTACTCCCTTCGGATCCCTTCGTACTACTATTTCGGAAAATATTTCTTACACAAATCCAAGATGAAAGTTGGGTTTGCTGATAATCAGCTTATCTTACATCTGATTAGTGATTAATCTTTGTAAAAGGCTTGTGTTACTGGATATCAAAATCTTGATTTGAAGGTATTCTGCAAATACCCAAGATCATTTGCCTTGAAACCAAGGGTCCAATCGCGTCCTCCGTACAGCTTTTCACGTAATTTGTATGTATGTTGTTGCTAGATCTACCAACAACACAATACAAATTACGTTACCAGTCATTCGTTGATCGCCGTGTCCGTGAATGTATGACTGGGCACGTAATTCCTATTGTGTTCTTGGTAGATCCAGCAACAGCATACATACAAATTACGAGACGAGTCTTCTGTTCACGGATACGCCGATTCGACCGCTGGTTAATATATTTTATATAGTCTTGTCAACCTCAAACAAAAATCTTGGATTTGCTGCAGAGCCAAACGATCGGCAAAGCGGATATATCACCCAACTCATTCATATCGCCGAAGAAATATTTTTTTAAGGTCCCATTTCTCCATCTGATTTTTTCAATGTTAATCATGAACTTTGTATTGTTCGAATTTGCATATGATTTCGCACCGCATAAGATGAGGCCCTTCTTCCCTGTGTTGTCATACACTTCGTCACTGTATCTCTTTCGCCATTCACCATCTATACAGATAAAACCAAAGACCAGTCGAAGAACTTATCACTTGAACAGCTAAGAGCATGGGCGCCGTGGCGTAAGTGGTTAGTGTGTCGGATCACTACGCATGAGGTTCCAAGTTCGAATCCCAGAAAATACCAAAAAGTTTTTTCACGGTCCCACCTCTCGCGAGCGTCTGACAAACATCCGAGAGTAATGTTGTCTCGAAGAAGCTTCTCAAATCGCCGTTCGGATTCGGCATTAAATTTGTAGGTCCCTTCCATTCGTGTGGAAAATATAACGCACACAACATGAGTGATTGCGAGAAGCTAGGCCCTGGCACTTTAAAGAGCTGTTGCGCCAAATATTTGTTTTTTTTGTTTAGCTAAGAGCATCTTCATCAACTTTTGACAAAGCAATGTTGGGACGCAGTTGCTAAATACGTACGTTCACAGGAATCACAATTGAAACGATTTGTGATGTTGTTTGCTCACAGACTACACATAAGCAGTAACTTTATTCTATTTAAAAAAATGGTGGCCATTCCCAGAGCAAAGTCGAACTAAAGATTTGTAGCACCTTAATAAATAAAAAAATAAATATTTGGCGCAACAGCTCTTTAAGTGCCAGGGCCTAGCTTCTCGCAACCACTCATGCTGTGTGCGTTATATATTTTTCACACGAATGGAAGGGACCTACAGTTTAGAGCCGAATCCGAACGGCGATTTGAGAAGCTTTTTCGAGACAACAATACTCTCGGATGTTTGTCAGACGCTCGCGAGAGGTGGGACCGTGAAAAAACTTTTTGGTGTTTTCTGGGATTCGAACTTAGAACCTCATGCGTAGTGATCCGACACACTAACCACTTACGCCACGGCGCCCATGCTCTTAGCTGTTCAAGTGATAAGTTCTTCGACTGGTCTGTAGCACCTTAATAGAAACTTTTATTCTCTCGTTTTTCGATCTACCCTTTCGCTAAATCAGAAACACAAGATAAACTGAAGAATGACTATACTGCACTGATTTCTATGTTCTGTTTGTATTTTATACTCAGCAAACTTAAATCTAGGACTGCATGGTTTACGGTAGTTACAAGTTATGCTCAAAAGATCATTGCACCTCTAAGAGCAAATCCTCCACAAAAGTAATAAAACCTTTTTACGAATCAATATTTAGATTTTGATGAAGCTTGACTTAACTATTATAGAGAAACTCGAAAAGTGGGTCTTGTGTAGTGTATGTATGTACGCTCGATAGAGGGGGTCGAGACCTTGCGTTGTACACTAGCATACTGGATGCACGAATATTCTATATATACATCCATAAACCATTTGCTCAGGCATTTTATGCATTCCCTTCAAGCAAAATCTATCATTTACAAATGTGTTTCAATATACATATTGTTACAAAAGTCACCGATCACGCCGAATACTTCAAGGCTGCGAAGGATGATGGAGGCAAGCAAACGAGAATTTTCCGGTCCCCAAGAGGGTTTTTTAATTTGTTTTATTTTTTTTCTGAGATTTACTTTTAACAAAAAAATAAAATCTAGTACAATTTTCTTAAGAACTGTGCGTCGCTAGTGGTCGCTGTCACTGCTGCCAACAAAGAACTCATCCCTTGGTTTCTGCCTACCTTCTTTCATACAAGGGTCCGGCTTTCCATGCGAATTCCCGAATTTCCATTTCGCCGCTGGAACTCTGTTATTAAAAGCCTGGCAAATTCTGGTATCCTCGCGTCAAAAGGCTCTTCAATTTTCACGATGTTTCTTGGTTGTGTTATTTTTATGCGTCGATTTGTGTGCTCGCGTAACAATATTTAGTGCACAGACTCTAGTTCACCTTCAGGCGAAAAATACAAGTGTACCTAACAATATATCATTTTAAGAGCTTAAATATGCTCAGATATTTAGAGCATGCGCAAGAAGAAACATTGTTGAAAAATTTATCAAAGAAGAAAACATTTGTCCAGAGGCAAAAAACGGCCCTGCGATATATGTATAAGGTTTAGACACCAACGCACTACAACGGATACAATATATCCCTCGATGATTCCTTTTCTGTTCAATTCTCCAATATGACTAAGTACTTCATTATTCTATGCTTGGAACATATATAGCTCATTTCCCGAATATCTCATTTCCAGGTTTTAAAAAGAAGTTCTGTGGAACAATCAATGGTTCAACCATTACATGTAAATGAACAACCTCCACCACAGCAGTATTACCAATATGTAATAGCAACGCCTAATCCACAACAATTTATTCGGCACACACAACAACCAGTCCATTATCAATATAATGAGAGACCGATGACCCTCGATGCATGGAGCCAAACTGAGGCAGTACATCGAAAGAAGGAAGGAGTACTTAAAGCCGAAATAATAGCGTTGGAGGAATATTTGAGAGTCCAAACTGAACTTATCGATCAGTTGAAACTAGAAAGAGACAGATCACCATCCCCTCCTCGGGAGGTACCAAATTCGGCCACTATAACCCCCCCAGCTACAATAGCACACCAGCGCATGAGATACCGAATATTATCTCAACAAAATGAAGAGCCAAACGAAGGGAAAATTGAGATAGAACCTAGCGATAATGCTATGCCATCTTCGAGCAATATAAATAATTCTAGTGATTCTAATCGCATAGAATTTTGCATGAGCAAATTGAGCTCACAAACTCCAGTAGTCAGCGAAGAAGCAAAAAGACCAAACTTAGCCAATGGAACGGTATCGATAGGACCAAATGGCACCATGATCCCGGTATCCGTATACGAAAATTTGAATTGGTCGTCAGCATCACTAGCAACAAGGAAACTACTGACTACTCTTTTTGATCGCCAAACGCTATCAACCCACTCAATGAGTGGGAAAGCCTCACCAGCGTTTAAGGGAAAACCAATTAAAAAACAATTAGACCCACTTGTTGTGGAAGATATAGTATATATCGTAACGAAAAAATGCGGAGTCAAGGCTAAGGAAGTTCGAGCTGCGATCACGACGAAATGCGCAGACGAGGCCAAGATGGTGAAATTACTGTCGTCAAAACCCAAGCGCCCGCAAAATTCGAAAAGATCACCTTTGAAGGAGCTAAAAGAAAATTTTGAGAAACGAAAAAATTCTGATGATGAGAATACTTAAAATTAACTTTGAACTATACTGCGTATGGGGGTTTTATTATCATTGGAATTGGTGGGATAGGCCTATTGGGGAAACCGAACACCAACAAAAAAAAACGGTTAACGCACCAAAATACATACCTCTTGGGTGGTGTGGAAATGTATTTAGATCAAAGCAAAAGGTACTTTTAAGTGCCATAAATAATATTAAAGAAGATATTAATTGATTTCCTGTATAAGCGTGTTTTTTTTTCAGTTAACACCACACATTATATTCATGCGCCCTAAAGCTTTTCCCACGGAACACGGACACCCTAGACCTGCACGCGCAATATTCTTTCCATGTACCTGCACACGCTCCAGCGCCATGATGTTGACACCACGTCTAGAGCGCACCCGACACTTAACCGAATCGAAGTTAATTAATTTTTTGTGAGTAGTTCTAGTTCTATTTTGACTATAAAAATAAAGAAGCTAAACTCAAGAAAAAATATTTTTTTTTTTATATTAAGAATTTAATTTTATTTATGAGTATTATATATTATAAGTTTACACCTAGCATCATATCTTTGTATCCTCTCCACCCGATAGATATGAACTTGGTACGAAGGGCACCAAGATTAAATAACATAGATACTTAGAGCGTGGGCGCACTTGCCTACCCATGAACGCAGCGGCTACGCGCACAAAAGGGCTTCATTGGAATGAAAGCAATTTTGACAGATGAGGTACGCTGAAATCTAGAACATAACATATCGTAAAAAAAAAAAATAAAAAATAAAAAAAAAATTGCACAGCACTTTGCTAAAAAAAAAAGTGCGTATTTAATTACGCAAGGTAGTTAAGTTAGTTAAGATTATTTTAAGATAGTTCGTAAGTTTTATTTATTTATAAACGAAAAAGTCCGTATACTAAGCTTTTTGCGATAAAACATTTTTCTTAGTTTGTTAAAATAGCTATAGAATAATTAAGTTAGTTTAGATTAGATAAGGTTAAAAGATATAAATAAAGCGTTAGGTGTAGCTTAGAGCGCCCCCATGGGGACAGTAAGTTAACATAAGATAGTTTAAGTTAATTAAGCTAATTTTAAGCGTTTTTGTTAGCATGTAAGTCATAAAGAATTTAATTAATAAAATGCATTGAAAAGAAATGAAATATCGTTGAAGTAGTAAGTTCACGCGGATACAATATTGTGTTAGTTCGGGAACTGCTCAAATACTTAAAGTCTACTCTCGCGTCCATGTATCCCTTGGAATGTACTTATTTAACTAACGTTTAATTGCCAAATGAAATTTAGAAAACAAAATGGTTCATATTCGGCATTCAGATATGAAAAAAATGCAACGGAAATCTTTTCAAGGAGTTAGATTTCGATATATACCCCTCTTGATGACTGTATCTCTTTTTCCCATCTACAATTAGGTTCCCGTCATTTATGATTTGTCCTTTACTTTAATGACTGTCATCTTTTAATGAGCGTCATTGGAAAGTTACGATATATTTTGGAATCTAACGCCCAACAAAAGCAACATCACCAGCATGTATAATACAACACACCTCCAGATTTAATACGCTTTGTCCTTCAATCTCCCTCCCACTCTACTTTTTGACTTCCGCACACTGTTTGCCCTCCGACGATCAGCAAAACTTGAGGCAAATGTATGGAGGGAAACGCTTTGAAAACAGAACACTCATACCTCTACAGAGAATTGTATTTTTGAGTCTTCCGTACGGTGTAAACCGTCGCAGGACGATCGAAAACAATTTCTAAAATGTGTTAGAAACGGAAGCTTTGTGAAAAGATTATTCACTCTTTCACCGAGAATTATATTTTGGAGTGGACTTTAGGTTAATTTTCTGTGAAATCAACCGCTCTCTTTTTGACTCGCATAAAATCTACCTTTCTCCTGCGACACGACTTTCATTCCCATGATAATGTACCCAGGCTCTTTTAAATCATGTTTTGCTTGTTGCAGGACATAGGATGTGTGCAAATCATTCCCTACCTGAATGCATTATGTTGCCCCTCTTCTTTACTTGCAAACACAGTGCACAGCAATCAGCCTGGTCTTGCGATTCTGGTCTGTTATTCTATTTAATTCGCTCTGCCGGTAGGGAAGGAAGTACACGCGCGCAAAGTGTTCAGTTTATAGCTTTTCTCAAACACAACTAAAGGACTATTTTCATCAGAAGAATTCACTTCTCATCCATCTGAACCAGAAGAATCAATTTGAAAACGACTCTTGTTTTAAATGATTCTATTCGTGAGAAGCACTGAAAAACACACTATTTTGTACTAAGTACTACTGTATTATAATTTTGAACCGAAAATTGTGCAGAACATATCTACGCAATGGAACAAAATCAGGTAAATGAATGCCTTAATTCATAGAGAATTAAAAAAATAGTTAAAAGAATTCCGATTAGAAAAGTGTACGCTTGTAAGTTTGTTGACCTATTTTGAGCATACAACTTAAATACCTGTTGTGACATTAGTTTTGGGAGGTATTCACGTTTTGGAGAATTCAAAGTTGACTTACATGTTTCAAAAAAGTCTACCAAGGGTTAGAGTGAAACCGCTTCGTTTCAATTGCTTCCAATGGAATTTATACACAAAGCTGCGAATGTGTTATTGAACGTTCGATCCTAAATCTTTGAATAGTTTGAGCATACTAAACCCCAGGAGTACGTTACCATCCAGGTATGTTTGCATGGTCACTGTTATTTTGGTTATACTGTCCGAAGCATGTTTTCCCTTCACCTCTTCATCTGATGTCTTTAAAGCCATAACGGTATTATTTGAAAAAAATATTCTAACCATAGATGTAGGTGACCGATTTCTCTTGAATATTGAGTACGGGCATAAGAAATTTGACGATCAATGGGTTATAAAAACCTAAAATTTTGATTCCAGAATATCCACTTTACGTCAGGTTTTTCTGAAATGTTAGAAATATTTAACCGCTTCTTCCGTTTTTTCATGAAGGATTTAAAAAAATATATATAAAGTGAGAAGATTTTGTTCTAATATTGTAGAACAGAAAAACTAAATTCATTTTGAATTCAAAGGATGCAGTGGCTAATTCATGTGGAAGAAAAATGTTGGGTCTGATGGAGTCAATGAGGCTTAGAGTTTTAAATGGTTGCAACAAATCAGACAACAAGGGGGAATATACCTACATATATCAAATCGAATTGCTGGTCCATTATCGACAACTGCTTTATCGAAGGAGACTGGTGGTCTTTCATAATTGATTTCGAGGTTAAAGCACTCCCATACTCGGACCATCTCCATAACATCACCACTTTCGGACTAGAAATCAGTGCAATGCAACTTCCTGTGAAGTTTGATCATAATCGGTGCACTATTTATTTATTACTTTAGTACTAAAAAAAAATGTTCTCTAATAGACTTAGCCCGAGGCGCTGCCTGACAGTTGCTGCCCCAGGCGCCCACGCCTGACACTTTTTTTTTTTTTCTTTCTGTCGTTAGGTGCAGCAACGCACGCCGGGTATCCGCTGGACTATATATGTATATAAAACTTTATGTACCTATGTTTGCATCTATGCTATGGACTCTGAAACCATCAAACCGATTTATAAGTTTACAGTTTTCGGTATGGTCTGAGAGTGTTTCTGTGAAGTTTGGTCAATCGGTCCAGCAGTTTGCCCACAACCGCATTTTGAGTGAGATAAGTACCATACATGTATTTCTTTTTGTTAGGCGCAACAATGCATGCCGGGTACCCGCTAGTATCTTATATGTTTGGAAATGCACTGCAGAGTTTACGCAACAATACAAAACAGAAGTCCGGAATGGTGATGAATTGTCGAAGCAGTTTTCTCAAAAAAAAGGAGTTAGACAGCATGCAATGCAAGCTCATCATCGCCTTTTCATCGAAGATATTATTCATTATCTCCCAGGATGAGTCACATTCGCAGATACTGGCTCTTCTAAACGCTGATGACATTGTCCTGTTGCCGAGATGACCAGAGTCCTTGCAGCTTATAATAAACCGACTGTGCGATTACTGCGTACTCTGGAATATACAACTAAACCTGAACAAAATCGAAAATTATGATTTTTAGAAGAGGAGGAGGAGGATGCCCATTTAAGTGAAAAATTGGTGCATTCTAACATTGTAATAAATTCTACGTGGTGAACCTTTTTTCCAAAATCGAAGTATACCTCACAGTGAATTCACTATGACTCACAGAGTCTTTGTAGTTGTATCTAAATCCTACATTTTCCACAGAGCGCAGTAATGGAGTAGACAAATTGCAGAGGTTTTATCTTCGTAGATCATTTCAACTTACTACAACTGCTCTTGACTAAATGCTAATGATCGAAAGTGGTCTTGCCCCATTGTTCATGCAGAATCTTTAATTGAGCGTGGATTACTTGCAGTAAGCACCCAAAGTCCGTGGTATAAGGACGTAATAAATCTAGCAGGGACATATGGATACGACCTATCACCCGGCTGGAAAAATTGTTCTTTCTGTTGATGGTGATTTGCCCTTGACATCGATTATTGGGAAAAAAGTACTGTGAATCAGAAGCAAAGACAAAAAAAATAAAAAACAAGAATCTCCCCAGTTATCTGGACGCCATCCCCGGAGAATCTCTGAAGCATAAACAACTGAGCTTCAAGAACCACTACACCAGAATCTCTCTCTCTCTCTCTTTCTCTCTCTCTATCCTTTCCAACGCCCAGGCTCAGTTTCGTTTTTTGAAGATTACCACCTCCCAGCGTTAACAAAAAAATACATATATATGGATACGACGTTATCTTAGACTAGGAATACTCGGACTGGTTAGAAGCTGATACTCTACAACTTTCTATTTCACGTAGATAAATGCATGCGTATCAAATATATTCAGGAAGCAAAGGCGTCAACCCACGGGGAAATCTATAGGACTCTAATTTAACTAAATATGTACATTATTCAGATTTTTCTCAAATTGTGTACAAATATCGTTAAACCTCTCATTCGGCACCATCTATAGAAGTGAAACTGTGGTTGTGATCATTGCTAGTCATCAGTCTGTTCTTTCCACACAGCAGGGAACAGTTATGACTGCTCTGTGGTACAACTGTTCCGCAGATCGCGAACGATTCCTCATAACAGATACCATGCTTGCACAATGTTTTTTTAATAACATCGACCAGGTATGTCGACTGTATGCCCAAATCATCCACAGGTATACTTCGAGCTTGTTAATAACACTGAATAATGCATAGTTGTAGATACGTACGTGCCGAATCATACGACATAGATATTTGTTATTGTGATTACCCTGTAGCACAAGTGCTTACTTGGTTGTTTAGGTTCTGTACTGTGGACCAAAGAGAACAAAGCAATATAATATTGTACTATCTTCGATCTTAAAGGTGATTAAATTACTTCTAGTGTTAACCCACGTTGTTGAACACTGGCCACTGAAAATCCTTCTTTACCCCATCTCTTACCCGCGCGTTGCATTAAATTTCTTTTTTTTTCTTTTATCAGCTGCAATTAAATATTGAATTGATACACTCCAATATCATTACTTTTTAAAAGACCTTCCTTCAAAGTGATAATTAACACAGTTATTGCAGTATATTACTTTCTTCAAATACCTCCAGATTATGAGCTCATAAATTACACATTAACAGACTATTTTATCTAAACATTTCTCTCTTTTTATTTTCAGCCTTTAAAAAATCTCGCCGTGGAACAACCACCAAGCCCACTACAAAAAATGTATGCAAGGACCTCCACTCCACTAAATGAACTCCAATCGGAGACTGGTCATCCACATATATCAATAGATATAATAGAACAAAGTCAACCAAATATTCAAGAACAGCAGCTCCAGCAACAGGCCCTAGAACCAATTCAACATTCAATTCAAATTGCCCCTCAAATAATTCATTACGAATATTATGACTCCGTAATGACTCTAAACTCCTGGACCCAAACAAATTCTGATGAATTTCCAGAAAATCCACCACTAGAAGTGTCAGAAACTGAAGCTGCTTATTTTGCACGTATTAAAGAGTTAGAAGAACTCGTCAGAGTCAAATCAAAACAACTGTATGACCTTCAAAATAAATGTAGTAGTAGTAGTGGTAATAAATTATTTTATTTATCTTAATTCAATTAGATTAACAAAGGTTTCGTAGTTTCATAATTTATGAAATCAATTAAATCTTTCTATACCTAGTTTAATTCAAACCTACAAGTTTATTTAGACGGGTTCCTCTATTATCTGCTTGCGGTCCTTAAATAGCTGTACAGGACCCGCAAGTTTTGACAATTTAAAATTAAATAAATTTGCTTTGTTGTCAACTCGCTTTTTCAATGGGCTCTTCTTATTTCCTCTAGGATAGGACTAGGTCATATTCCAATTAGATGGTGAACGTTTTCCCTAGCACGCTGATTGCACAAAGAGCATCCCTCATTGTGTTCGGATCTATGTGGCATGTAGTTTAGGCGTAAAAGTTACCCTTAAAAATTATAGAAACTTCATCTACGCTATTTCGGTCGTTGTAGTAATTTCTCTTTCAGATGAACGACGCACCAAAGGATGACTTCTACCAGCTCTTGGACAAGACGTATTAGCAATGCCTTAGCCATGACGCTAAAATTGTAATACGCGATTTTAACGCAAAGCTAGGAAGAGAGGAAGTCTTTAGAAGCATGGTCGGAAAGCACAGCCTGCACGACATCACATCCGACAACGGACTCAGGCTAGTCGACTTTCCGACGGGACGGTAGCTAGTACGCAGTTCCCACGTCTCGATATTCACAAGGAAGCATGGCTCTCCTTTGATCGAAAAACTGTCAACCAAATCGATCACATTGCGATTGACGCAAGGCACTCTTTCAGTATTTTGGGTGTCCAGGCTCTCCGAGGAGCCACCGTGGACCTCGGATCACTACCTACTCGTAGTTGTAGCCAAGGTACGGATGCGGATATCCAGAACGGAGCGAAATCAACGACATACTGTGAGGAAATTTGACGTCGGGCGGCTACAACCGCAAGAGATCGCCAGAGCCTTTGCCAATCGAGTTTCTTTTAATCTTAATCTAAGTCCTATGCCGCCAGCAGCAAATGCGGAAGACCAATGGCAGCGTTGCCAACAAGCCATCAGAGATGCCGCCTCTAATGTACTGGGTTTCTCTCGACTATCACAACAAAACCCCTGGTTTGATGAGGAATGCCGGCAAGCACTTACAGCAAAACGAGAGGACTAGAACTGTTCGCGAGCTCTACGTGCGCTACACCATCAAAGTCGGTAATAACATCACCGAACCGTTCGATGTCAGGAAAGGTGACAAGGTGACGCGTCATCATGCGATCTCGTTAACATAGTACTTGAAAGAATTGTACGAAACTCACAAGCCAACGCCGGAGGTACAATCTTTTACAAGTCTGTACAACTACTCGCTTACGCGAATGATATTGACATAATCGGAAAAACTTAGCGGGCCGTCAATGGAGCATTTGCGAGTATTGAGGTCGAGGCATCGAAAATGGGTTTAGCGGTCAATGAAAGCAAAACAAAATATATTATGCTGTTTACCAAAAGGGCACCCAACATCGGCATCTTGGACAGAATGCCGCAATAGACAGATATAGTTTTGAGGTAGTAAAGGACTTTATCTACCTAGGCTCTATGGTGAGCTCTGCAAATGACATCAGTAGGGAGATTATACGAAAAATTACTCTTGCCAATCATTGCTTCTATGAGCTCCTAAGGCAATTGAGTAACAAAACCCTATTTCGAACTACTAAGGTAACTCTTCATAAGACACTAATCGTCCCAGTCCTGCTGTATGGCGCAGAGGCATGGCCCTTGGTTATTTTGAGAGAAAAGTTCTTCGAGCGATCTTTGGTCTCGTCTGCATAAACGGTGAGTATAAAACTACGAACTATACGGCCTATAAAAAAAAATATTTGGCACAACAGCTCTTTAAGTGCCAGGGCCTAGCTTCTCCAACCACTCATGTTGAGTGCGATATTTTTTTCACACGAATGGAAGGGACCTGTAGTTTAGTGTCGTATCTGAACGACGATTTGAGAAGCTTTTTTTTGTGACAACAGAGAACAACCTCGCGATAAGTGGCGCAAACAAGTGGAGGGGGACCTCAACCAACTTTGCGTGCTGGCTGGAAAGGTTTGTTGGTTGAGGCCCAGGTCCACCCCGGACTGTAGCGCCACCCAAGTAAAGTTTCGAGATAGGGTGATCGAGTTATCGCGTTCCTGCGTCAAACGCAAGTTCGTTTTAGCTATTTTGGATGCACTCGAATTTCGAGCTGAACAGGCAGTCGAATTATCCTAGCCTGTTTTCGATGTTTCTATTGATCCTGTGGCTTTCATTGGCTTTCGAACCTTCTCAGGGCTATACATTTGCATAAGTATGTAGTAGTACGTAGCAATTTTAGTGCCACGGATCATTTTAAAAGGGCCACCATGCCGCCTTATGTGTGCATTGCTTTCAAAGACATTTTCAATTTTTTTTCAAATCACTGGGGGTCGTAAAATAGATCCTCTATAAAGCAATACTCATTTTCACATTTTTTTTGTTTTAATTAGGACAAATGAGGAACAAATCTATAAGATGTTATATGAAGTGGGTAACAGCTGGACTACTTGAAGAAAATTTAATGTATATACTCGTATGGTACATGTATAACCCAGACTCTTAACTTCAGGTAGAATAAAATTCAGCGATTAGCTGGGTAGTCACTGACTAAGCACAATACCATAAGTATTGTAGAATCATATCCTGTCCTTCGATAAATGTTTATACTTTATATAGTTCTTCAAAAACCCAAACAGAGAGTTGAATATACATATGAATTCAAATACTTTAGAGGACGCACATGTACACCTTTTGGATTGTAATATTAGGTACATGCAACTTACATGTTCATTTATTTCTAGTATCTCAAAGTTAGTTTATTACACTCCCATTGTTTTTTGCCTTATATTTCTTAAATCCTTAGTTGTTGTCCTCTTCTTAAGGAAACTATTGTGTTTGCGATACCTACGGATTAACAAAATCCCACTCGCCTCTTATCTACGAATGGTGTCCCAAATGAATTTTACCATCTTGATCCTAATGCCGTGTCCATTTTATAATTTACTGGTTATGTGTAAGAGCCTATGTTAATTTATTTTCTTATTCATGCAAGGGAACTAAAGAAAAAACTCATCAACAATTTCGCTACCTCCTTTCACGGATTGAACTGCAAACTTAAACAACATTTTATTGTTCTAATATTCCTTCTAAAACTATATTATTTTTTTTATTTTATTATTATTAATATTCTTCATTGCAATTCATTAAAATATTACATTTTGCTTAACAAAAGAATTGCCATCTGCTGAGAATTGGCTTCATGATAATAATTCAAAAATAAATAAATAGTGAACATAATATATAAATAATCAAAGTTACAAGATTGATTAATTACGATATTTCATTAATAGATATAGTTACTAGCATTTATAAATTTATGAACCTGTTGCGATAGTTAAAAACATGACGACAGTAAGATGAGAGTCGTTTCCAATATTGTAAAACTATATGAGACTCAAAAATATGGATTTGTCTGTGTGCACTTGCAGTTGGAACATTTAGGCTGGTACACCTGCAGTTCTCAATTTAAAACTATATTACATATGCGGAGAGAGATTGAAATTTCATATGTATACTACGCATTTACATCAGTGGGAGTAAATGACTTTTCCTTTAAAACAGGGGAAACCTGTATTCAAAATTCAAAGTACAATGAATGCAGATTATCTTTTTATCTAACTTAATGTCGCTAAAGAAAGTGAATTGATTTTCTTTTATTTCTTACAACTACGGCAAGTGTTGTTGGGAATAAATTGCCTTTCTTTCCCATACGATGGCTACGATTCTCTCGAGATCAGAAAAAAAAAATTAAATTGAGAAACCCTTTGTGGAATGCCAGAACTGAAAGTTTAAGGAAACAGATTTAGATACTTTTCGTTACTACTTATAATTATTTTCATACGAATGACGTGAAGCATCCTTCCTTGGTGTACCCCTACTTTGATTGGGAACCCTTTGGTTACTCCAACGAGGCTTCTTACTCCAGTCTTTGCTTCTGTGTATATGATGATCATCTATGTACATATGTTTCTAGAACCCCTTCCCCAGCTCCAAATACAGGGTCTCCGTACTCTCTATTTGAAGCTGAGCGAACGTCTTCTTCGCTTGTCCCTTGCAATGTCCATTCCACTTTGAGACAACATTTTTCGTCTCTATTATTAGAGGGGCACTTTTACCAAGCTTTGAAAGCCGTTTTTTTCTCGTTTATCTTTCTTTAGCTTCATCACGCCATCGGTGACTTTTTGAAGCTCCAAGCAGTGATTTGGCCTTCTCTAAGCATGTTTGCTGTATGCAATTTCACATATTTTGTGCTCTGCACGCTTTATTCTCAGTTCCGTTGATGGTGTGAAAAAGGTAACTTTTCATCGCGAAAACAAAAGCATCGCCTTTTTCTTTGCCCATTTTATATCACTTGATTTTTCCTAAGACCGTTGGTTGTTTGCTTTTCTTCATTGTGTACATGAAAATTTCTGTAAGCAGGAGACAGTGATGCTGAGCGATCTCAGGATCACTTTACAATCGTTTACCCGAGCTTTCATGAAATTAGCAACCAAATCAAACGGGGTTTCATTTTCACCACTGCTGTAATTTCTGTAGGTGGTGTTTAATGAACGCGAACGGTCGCTGGACTTTGAAATGGTCAAGTCGTTACCAAATAGCTCTGTCCCAAGTATACTACCGATTCCGTTTTTACCCTGTTCCGTTCCCTGTTCCCCGACAAGCGCTATTTGTTGCAGTGATATTCTTTACCCGTCCTAAAGGGGGGATTTCATTAATTAGGTACCTACAAATAAAAAAGGCTTAGAAGAATAATAATTCGGCGTGGTATTCACACAATATATTTAAATACATATAATGTATATTTCATCGTGGACCTTATCGGCATGTTACATATTTATTTGCATACATATTTACCTAGTGCATTCCCAGCGGGAAAAATAGTAAGCGCTTCCAGAGGATGGAGTGTGTAAGCACTTACTCTTCATAACCGGAGGTAGATGCTTGTAAGCACTTTGAATTGAATGCATACGAAGCGATTCCTTTAGAAGCTCATAGAAAGCATTTTCATATGACGTAGCCCGACAACTGTCTAGACAGTAGCTCGTAATATTTGTTCTTTATGAATTACGTTCCGCCGATATGAGCTCATTCTTGAATTGATTTTTGTGAAGAATTGATCTGAAGAAATCAATGATGTTCTAATGAAAACTGTTTTTTTTTTTTTCTTTTAACTTTTAATTATATTTTCTTATAAATAAATAAATTCAAAATTATCCAATCTAATTGAAACTGCTTACATCTGCCTTCTTCTGAAGCGTTTAAGAAGTGCTTCGAACTGATCTGGGCATAAGTGCTTACTTCTGCCTTCTCATAAAGCGCTTCACAGTAATCTGTGCGTAAGTGCTTACGTCTGCGGACGTCGTATAGTAAAAAGGAAAGGAAGGAACATATAGTGAGGAACATATAGTAAAAGAGAATCGTAAGGAGATGTATAAAACCAAAATACTTATTGAAATTCAGAATACCTGCGAAACCACTAATGAACAAGGATCCGCCGAAGAAAAGATAAGTTTGCTAAGTAACTGTATTAAAAAAGCAGTGCCATCAAAAGTCTATCCAAAAACATGCAACTACCGACAGAAGTGGTTTGACCAGGAATGCAATACAGCAAGAAATCTATCATTCAACTTGTTAAGGAAAGTGAAAAATTCGACAGATCTCAATGAAACTCTAACAAAACAATATATAACAGCAAATAACCATTACAAGACGTTGTGCAGGAATAAACGCAAAGAGTACCTTAGATCATTAGCACTCCAATTATCAATTATGCCAAATCGAGTAAACGGTTTTGGGAGAAATTAAAACAATTTAAAGGATCAGACCTGGTATGTGGAATCCACTTAAATGCTTCAAAACTGGCTGAGTATTTTAAGTCTTTACTTAATCCGAGCTCAACGTTGCATTTTTTTCACTATGCTGAACCGCTAATACTGGATGAATTGCTAGATCAGGAAATGTCAATAAACGAGCTCCAGCTAGCTTTATACAACGCTCCAACCAAAAAAGGCCCAGGACCTGACCGCATCTCAAATGAATTCTACAAAAATGCACCGTTAGATTTCTTAAAGCGGATGCTTAATTACTTCAATTACATCTTTGAAACTGGAGATGTACCACAGGCGTTTAAAGATACTATTGTCTCCCCCATTTACAAAAAGGGTGATGTTAACATACCAAACAACTATAGAGGAATCTTCTTTATGAATTCAATACCGAAAATATTCTCATATATGCTTTTGAATCGCATAACTGCATGGACCGATAGAAACAAAATACCGAGTGAATATTAGTCAGGGTTCCGCAAGGGATATTCAACAGTCGATAACATTTTCACACTAACCACGATTGCTCAGTACTTTCTAAGACAAAACATGACACTGTACATATTCTTTGTTGACTTTAGAGCCGCGTTTGATTCTATAGATCGTAGAGTATTGTTTTACAAACTCTCGATGAACGGAATGTCAACAAAAGTTCTAAGAATCCTTAAGAATATGTACAGAGATACACCCCAAACAGTTTGGGATGGAAAAGCTATGTCGGAGTGGTTTGAAACGACGTCTGGGGTAAAGCAAGGTTGCCTTCTAAGCGCAACACTCTTCACAGCGTTCATAGATGATATATCTAAGTTTCTCCCTGCAGGCATCCAAATTGCTGGTTTGAATATCAAAACCCTCCTGTACGCTGACGATATTGTATTGCTCGCAGAATCGCCCCAAAGCTTACAGCTCATGATCAATAAGCTAAATAATTACTACAAAACATGGAGCCTCACTGTCAACCTTGAGAAATCAAAAATTATGTAAGTACGGAGTAGACAAACCAAGCTAGGAAGGAACGAAAAATGGTCCTTTAACGGTGAGTCAATAGAGGTAGTGACTTCTTATAAATACCTTAGAATACTTTTGGTACCAAATATGAAACTAACCCAGCACCTCGAAAAGAAATTAAACGCGGCAAAACGTTTAATAAATGCTTCTTGGCAAAAGGTAATTGCAAAAAGAGAGATACCTTCCTCTGCGAAATACAGAGTGTTCCAAGCGGTAATGCGCTCCGTTATGTGTTAGAGCTGCCAAACATGGGGATATAAACCATATGAGGAAGTTGAAAAACTCCAAAGATTTTTTATTAAAAGATGATTCCACATGCCACCAACAACGCCTAATTACGTGCTAGCGCTTGAGACTGACCTTCCTTCTCTCTTCATTTATACGCTTAAGCTCCATTGCGATTATATCCTAAAAGTACTTAAGTATTCATCGGACAGAATACCCTTTGTCCTAACAAAATATATTTTTGATAATAACTTAGAGTGGATTAATGAATGGAGGGAGTTGGCGTTGAAATGCGGAGTTGAGCTGGATATCCAACACAGCGATGTCATCACGCTAAAAAGACAGCTGTATACATTATTAGAAGCGGTCGATATCTACCAACGGAATGAAAATATAGAGCGTGCGACCTCATCCATAAATAGGTTGATTTACCCAGACCTAAACTATGATTTAGTATATAACTATTTTAATGACTGTTTCAGTACACGAGCGATATCCCTGATCTGCAGAGCAAGGAGCGATATGCTTAATCTAAATGGTTCGACATACAAAAAATCCTCTACCAGCCTCTGTACCGTATGAAATTTACGTTCAAAGGAAGACAGTTTTCATCTTCTATCTGTCTGTCCTATATATAAAGAGCTCAGAGTTATCCATTTCGGTAAAATATCATTAACCATGGAGCAAACAAAGAAAATACTAAACGGTGAAAATTGGAAATCTTTATATAAGTACCTTGCATTGGCATACAGAAGAAACATTATATCTCAATATTTCTAAACTAGATACAAACACATTAAATATGATGGTCATGTTCCTAATTAAACACGAGCATAAAAATATATTGAAAATACTAATTTTATTCCGAGCCAATCAAACAGACGGCAATGCCACAGTCTAATTCTTTTTATTTTATTGTACACTTACAAAAAATGTTTAACGTAATATTCATTGTATCATTATGTAATTGTAATAAAATAAAATTTGAAACTTGAAACTTGAAACTGAACTAGTGAGTAGGCGCTTCGAGCTCCTTTGTATGCGCTTAAAAAGGCCTTCTGAAGCTCTTTTTTTCCGCTGGGTTCCGATAGCAAGCTTTCTAACGCGCCTCTTATTTCATTGTCTTCAGTAACACATGGACCTAAAATAGTCACATCCCAGCGGGAAAAAAAGCGCTTCACAAGCCCTTCGTAAGCACATACAAAGAAGCTCAAAGCGCTTACTCACTATATGTCCCTTCGTTTCCTTTCTACTATATGATGTCCGCAGACGTAAGCATTTACGGACAGATTACTGTAGAGCGTTACTTCAGCGCTTTATGAGAAGGCAGAAGTAAGCACTTACGTGCAGATCAGTATTAAAATGTTTGAGAAGAAGGCAGATGTAAGCGGCTTCGACTGGATTGGATAATTTTATAATTATTTATTTAAAAAAAATAGAATTAAAAGTTAACAAAAAAAAACTGTTTTCATTAGAACATCATTCTTGATCTATTCAGATAAATTTTTCACAGAAATTACTTCAAGAATGAGCTCATATTGGCGGAACGTAATTCATAAAGAACAAATATTACGAGCTACTGTCTAGACAGTTGTCGGGCTACGTCATATGAAAATGCTTTCTATGAGCTTCTAAAGGAATCGCTTCGTAAGCGTTCAATACAAAGTGCTTACAACCATCTACCTCCGGTTATGAAGAGTAAGCGCTTACACACTCCATCCTCTGGAAGCGCTTACTATTTATCCCGCTGGGATTCAACCCTCTTCATTTTAAAACTACCACTCTGATCTTCTGATTAGTGTAGGGATAGCAAAACGCAGTTGGTCTCACTCACAACAATAAATACTCATAGGATCCCTTGTATTGGCAACCGCTGTAAAACAGAAACCATGGATACATACCATATGTTATAATAGACAACTATGTTACTATAACACGTCTCGTCGCATACCAAAAGAAAAATCCCTGAAATACTTTGTATTCTTTTCTTTTGAATATTGTCTGACTTTGGAAATTCCAGGTTAAATAACATTGGTACTTAAATCATGTTTGACTTTTTGCAGGTCTATATGTGCAAATCATCCACTACCTGGGGTATCCTGAATGTATTTATTTTTCCCCTTTTCTTCACCTCCATACACAGTACACAGTAATCAGCCTGGTCTTGCAATTCTAGTCAGTTATTCTCTTTAATTCGCTCTGTCGGTACGTTAGGGTAAGAAGAAAACGCGCGCAAAGTACCTACTCAATTTTTAGTTTTCCTCAAACACAACCAAAGCACTATTTCCATCAGAAGAATTCACTTTTCATCCATCTCAGACAGAAGAATCAGTTTGAAAACTGCTTTTGTTTTAATTGGTTCTATTAGTGAGAAGTATTGAAAATAGTTTGTGCTAAATAAAAATCACAGTATACTGTACTACTGTATTCTAATTTTTATTGAAGTGAAAAGTCTGCAGAAAATATCTACACAATGGAACAAAATCAGGTAAGTGAGTGCCTTAATTGATAGAGAATAGAGAATAAAATTTTGCAAGTAATAGGTAATCGTTGTAACCTTTGTTTTAAGAGGCATTCATATTTTGGAGAATTCAAATTTAATTTATTTCGAATTAGAGTAGCGAGACGAATCCACTTCGATTTAATTGGGTCTACTGGAATTGAAAATATTAATAAATTATAGGATTGATAAAAAAAAATGGTATTCAAATATCGGAGCTGGTTCTGATATATTTAGACTACCTACTCTCTTGTCGCAGATTTGACTCCAGCTAATATATATATAAAGCTACTAGTTGCTTGAGGTGGACTTTCACTTGGGTATCGAATGTTAGATCCACTACCTTTCTATGCTATTCCCTTTGATGTCATCCATTTGCTGACTAATTGCCTAAACGGGAAAATACATAACGCAGTTTTAATTTTTATTTTAGATCGTCAATATCTCACCTCCTTTTCGATAAATTCAAACACGATCTTATCCACAAAGAAATATACGAATATTACTCTCTCATTGCCTTTCTCTTTTACGATTTTGTTGTTCGAAAATGGAATAGTTATTCTACAGGTAATATTCGAATTTGCAAGTACACACTAATTAGTTGCAGAGCTGTAGTATACATATTTGTAGTACCGTATTACTCCCTTCGGATATTGTAGGACTATTTTGAAAAAAATATTTATCACACAAATCCAAGATGGAAATCAGCTTATCTTACATCTGCTTAGTGATTAATCTTTGTAAAAGGCTTGTGTTACTTGAGATCAAAATGATTTTGAAACCAGGGTTCGGACCGCCGAACAAAAATCTTAAACATCCAGATTTGCTGCAGAACCAAACGATCGGCGAAGCGGATATATAACATATTAGCCAACTCATTCATATCGTTAAAGAGAGGGCCCATACGCGATACAATTTGTTTATCCAACTGTCCTTGTATTGTGTTAGATAGACATAGCGCATGGAACATTTTGTCGTACAACCGTCGTACTCATTCATTCGACCGTCGGTAGGACGTCAGTCAGACTATTCGACAATGAGTAAGATCAAATCAGTCGGACGGACATCAAAGTTTATCCGGCAATTTTCATTTCGTTTTTAATGCATTTTATTTATCCAAATCAGTATACCTTACATGCTTAACAAAATTGCTTAAAACTAGCTTAATTAACTTAACTATCTTATTCTAACTTACTGGCCCCATGCGGGCGCTCTAAGCTAATCCTAACACTTAATCTATGTCTTCCGACCTAACTTAAATTAATTTATTTAATATCTATTTTTTTTTTTGCCTATGGTGCAGTGGAAAAACACTTATGCGCACGAGAAACAATCCTACTCTGTTTCAAGTAGTGAGACCCGTACTCACTAAAAAACCACATTTAAAACCTTTTCAACCTGACACCATCCACTTCGAAACCGCTTTAGCATTACTTCAGAGTGATGTTGTTTTCTTTCCCCTCTAGGAACTGGCTTTTTCACATTTTTCTCCTGGTGCGGGTTTATAATATCTTGCCGGTAAAGCTTTCATCAATTTGGTAAGCTTACTGAGGGTTTTTTAATTCCTCCTCTCTCTTTTTCGATCTGAGTACCGCCTCAATGAATAAAATTATTTTATTCCACATGTCGATATTCGAAACCATCTTGTTTACGGCATTTTCTGGAGAAAAGTTGCCTGGGGTCAGACTCCAGGCTATTTCTTTCTACTGCCCACCTGTTATAGGTAAAAATATTGTAATAAGCATCGTCTTCCAAAGAGTCTCCGTATTGGCAAGCTGCGCTCCTAGGTCCACCTTCCCCTCGTTTCGGATATCTGTATTAACTATCTAAGAAATTAAAAAAAACTAGCAGAAATGTTTTAGTGTAGAAAAATAAAACTTAGTATTTGGACTGATTTTTGTAAATATAAGTATACAAATTTATCCAATAAATCGTAACGTGTATGCGCCATTTTAAAAGTTTGGGTCGGAGAAGTGTGCTATCACCCTCAAGGTCACTGACATTTCTTTCACTGACGTTTTTAAGGCTGTATTTTTTTTTATGTAAGTTAAGGCGTTCATAGTACGCCTGGGTGTTTCTCCATTCAATTTTCCCAATGTTAATCATTAAGTTTGTAATGATTGATTTTGCATATGATTTCGCGCCATATAAGATGAAGTCCTTCTTCCCTGTGTTGTCATACAATTCGTTACTGTATCTCCTCCGCCTTTCACCACCTGTGCAGATGAAAACAAAGACCAGTCGAAGAAGTTATCACTTGAAGCAACTAAGGACATCTTCGTCGACTTTTGATGAAGCAAGGTTGGGGAGCAGTTGCTAAATACGTAATTATGTACGTTCACAGGAACCCCAGTTGGAACAATTTATGATGTGTTTTGCTCACAGACTACACGTCAGGAGCAACTTTATTATATAAAAAAAAGAAGGTGCCCATTCTCAGAACAAAGCCTAACTAAAGACTCGCAACACCTCAACAGAACTTTTAGTCTTGCTTTTTCAATCCATGTTTTCTCTAAATCAGCAACACCAGACAAACTGAATAACGACTACGAGTATATTATTCTGATTTCTACGTTCTGTTCGTATTTTATGCTCAGCAATGGTATGGTAGTTACAAGTTATGCTTAACGGATTATTGCACCTCTAGGTTATCTCCACAAAATTAATAAACGCTTTTTACGAATCAATATGCAGATTTTGATGAAGCTTGACATTACTATTATAGGGAAACTCAAAAAGTGGGTCTTGTGTAGTGTATGCATTATTGTAGTGAACCCGCCAAAACAATCCAAACTACACTTGCTACATTATACAATATACGTTGTTTAATTGTATCGTGTGACAATAAAGTCAACGGTCACAAAACAGAACACTTGACGGCACAGGCCAAAGTACTGACACTATAAGAAGACAGCAGAAAGTATTTGAACACAAGAATGTTCGCTGCCCAAGCGCTTCGATAGATATGTGTCATAAACGATGAACAATATCGTATTGCCATGCATTACTCTCTGAGCACGAACCATTAGTAGGGCACTGTGTCGCAGTGCATAATACTGCCCTATAAACGTGCTATCTGAGAAGTGAATCTTCTGTACACGTTCAATATAGATGTTTGAGAATAAGAACACATCTTCCGGGTCATAGTTAGGAAGTCGAAATATGATGACATGCAACCCACTATATATCAATGTGCATTGGGAATGCTGACGGGAGAATCAGTATATAAAGATAATTTTTGAGAAATAAATTCATATTCACTTTGACTTTTATACAACGTGATTCTCAATCCTCTGGCAGACTCATATAACGTTCGTGCCCTGTCCGACTATAAGGCACTTATGCTTTGCCAGATACATATGGCATCCGTGCCCTGCCTTGTTAGTTAGGTAGTTTAGCATTCAAGTTACTGTTCCTGCCAGTACAGTTGGACGCGGTACATAGACGTACCTTATATTATATGTAGGCTCGATAGAGAGGGTCGATGCCTTGCATTGTACACCAACATACTGGATGCCAGGATATTCTATGTACTCGTACCTAACCTATACAAATCCATAAACCATTTGCTCAAGCATTTTCGTGCATCCTTTCCAAGCAAAATCTATAATTGACGAATGTGTTTCAATATTAGTATGTACATACATATTTAGTGCATAGATTCTAGTTTACCTTCAGATGAAAAACACCAGCATACGTATATATAAGAATATTGATTTTAAGAGCTAAAATATGCTTAAATATTTAGAACATGTGTAAGAAGGAACATTGTTGAAAAATTAATCAAATAAGAAAACATTTGACCAGAGGTAGCGATATATTGGTTTCGACACCAACGCTCTATAACGGATACAATATATCCCTCGATGATTCCTTTTCTGGTCAATTCTCCAACATGACTACTTCATTGTCCTATGCGTGGAACCTGTATGTAGCTCATTTTCCGAGTATCTCATTTCCAGGTTTTAAAAAGAACTTCTGGGGAACAACCAATGGTTCAACCAGTACACATTACCTATGTTAATGAACGTCCTCCACCACAGCAGTACTACGAATACGCAACATTCGTACCGCAACAGTTTAATCATCAGCAGCAGCTACATCGACAACAGTATCAACAACATCAGCAACATCCTCGGGAATATCAACTTCAACAAAAACCTCAGCAGAGATACCTACAACATGATCAGCACTCCCAACAAGAACCAGAGAAAAATCGACCGGGGTTGCTGCAACAACTACCTCAATCCTCACCACAAACAATTCAACAGCCTCAATATCCACAACAACATATTCAGCACACACAAGAATTAATCCAATATGAATACATTGAGAGACCGATGACCCTCAATGCATGGACGCAAACTCAAAATTTCCAAAGACAAAATTCTGCAGTAAATCGAAAGAAAGAAACGGAACTAAAAACCGAAATAGTAGAGTTGGAGGAATACTTAAGAGTGCAAACTGAACTCATAGATCAGTTAAAACTCGAAAGGGACAGATCACCATAATTCTGCCACAATAACACGCCCCAACTCTAAAAGCACACCAGCCCATGAGATACCGAATATTATCTCAACAAAATGATGAAGGGAAAATTGAGATAGAACCTAGTGATGTTGCTATGCCATCTTCGAATAATATGAATAATTCTGGGGATTCCAATCGCATAGAATTTTGTCTAAACGGCTTGAGTTCACAAACTCCAGTAGTCAGCAAAGACCCAAAAGGACCCAACTTAGTCAGTGGAATGGTATCGATAGGACCAAATGGCACCAAGATCCCGGTATCCGTGTACGAAAATTTGAATTGGTCGTCAGCATCACTAGCAACACGGAAACTACTGACTACTATATTTGATCGCCAAACGCTATCAACCCACTCAATGACTGGAAAAGCCTCACCAGCCTTTAAGCAAAAATCCATTAAACAGAAATTAGACCCACTTGTTGTGCAGGATATAATATATGTATATCGGATCGAAAAAATGTGGAGTTAAGGCTAAGAAAGTTCGAGCTGCAATCACGACGAAATGCGCAGACGAGAACAAGATGGCGCCCGCAAAATTCGAAAAGATCGCCTTTGAAGGAGCTGAAAGTAAATGGTGAGAAATAAAAAAATTCTGATGGTGAGAATCCTTAACATCAACTTTGAACAGTACTGCGTATGGGGGTTTTATTATCATTGGAATTGGTGGAATAGGCCTATTGGGGAAACCGAACACCAAAAAAAAAACGGTTAACGCACCAAAATACATACCTCTTGGGTGGTGTGGAAATGTATTTAGACCAAAGCAAAAGGTACTTTTAAGTGCCATAAATAATATTAAAGAAGATATTAATTGATTTCTTGCATAAAAGTATTTTTTTCTTTCAGCGTACATTATGTAAGTTAACACCACACATTCTATAATATTCATGCAACTAAAAACTGTTCCCACGGAACACGGACACCCTAGACCTACACGCGCAATATTATTTCCATGTATGTACCTGCACACGCTCCAGCGTCATGATGCTGACACTACGTCTAGAGCGCATCCGAGACCTTACCATAATTATAGTTAGTATTATTAGGTAGTTCTTAAGTTAGATCTATTTGGCCTGTGAAAAAATAAACGAGCTAAGCTCAGAAAAAAATATTTTTTTTTATATTTAGAGTTTAGTTTTATTTGATTTGTATAATTGTGTAGATCGCGGATACAAGCTGCTGAAATGAGGTTCCTTCACGGTGTTGATGGAATAACTCGTAGGGATCGAGCGCGCAACGCCAGACTACGCAATGATTCTTTTTCTATAATCATATGTAGTGGAAAAACGGCAGAGCTCGTATCCCCGAAGTGGGTTACTGACATCGGTGCATTCGGCCCCTCATACTAGGGGTTGCAAATAAAGGATCTGGTCCTCCAGGTTGGCGGTTGTGCCGTCGGGTTAACTTCCCTACCACGTAAAAGACCTTCGGTTACGAAGCAACCAACAGCCTCTTATACGGATGATTTACTGTTAACGACCCAAGCAAACGTAAAAAGGACAACGATCTTCGTGTCTGGACGTGGAATGCTAGGTCCCTCTACAAACCACGTGCAGCCGAACAACTTGCGGAGGGCCTAGAGTGTCTCAAATCAGACATTACCGCCATCCAAGAAGTGCGATGGGATGGGTCGGGCAAAAGGAGTACGAAAAACTGCGACATCTACTACAGCGATTGCTACAGACAGAAAGGATAGCGTCTATTCGGGTGCGGATTTGTCATTAGAGGCAGACTTAGGCAAGAAGTCTTGAGTTTCCGGCATGTGAACGAGCGCCTTATGACTATCCGTATTAAGGCTAAATTTGCCAACATTAACCTAATATGCGTTCACGCTCCTTACGAGGAGAAGGACGACCCGATAAAGGATAACTTCTACCAGCACTTGGACAAGACGTATGAGCAATGCCTTAGCCACGACGTTAAAATTATCCTAGGTGATTTTAACGCAAAGCTAGGAAGAGAAGAAATCTTTAGTAGCGTTGTCGGAAAGCACAGCTAGCATGACATCAAATCCGACAACGGACTCAAGCTAATCGACTTTGCGGCGGGGCGAAACTTTGTCGTAGCTAGTACGCGGTTCCCACGTCTCGACATTCACAAAGAAACATGGCTCTCCTTTGATCGAAAAACTGTCAACCAAATCGATCACATTGCGATTGACGCAAGGCACTCTTCCAGTATTCTGAGTGTCCGGACTTTCCGAGGAGCCAACGTGGACTTGGATCACTACCTACTCGTAGTTGTAGCCAAGGTACGGATGCGGATATCCAGAACGGAGCGAAATCAACGAAATACTGTGAGGACATTTGACGTCGGGCGGCTACAACCGCAAGAGACCGCCAGAGCCTTTGCCAATCGAGTTTCTTTTAATCTTAATCTAAGTCCTATGCCGCCACCAGCAAATGCGGAAGAACAGTGGCAGCGTTGCCAACAAGCCATCAGAGCTGCCGCCTCTGATGTACTGGGTTTCTCTCGACCACCACAACGAAACTCCTGGTTTGATGAGGAATGCCGGCAAGCACATGCAGCTAAACAAGATGTGTAGAGAGCGGCGCTGCATAGAAGGACCAGAGCTGCTTACGAGCTCTACGTGAGCAGAAGAAAATAGGAACATTGACTTTTCAGAAAGAAAAAAAAAGAGCATGAGAAGCGCTCAATCGAGTAAATTGAGAGACTTTATTGCAGGAATGATGTTCGAAAATTTTACCAAAATGTAAAAAGAACATGCCAGGGTTTCAAAGCCAGTACAGAAGCCTGCAGGGACGAAATTTGCAACATAGTAGTAGAATCGCAGTCGGTGCTGCAGATATGGAAGGAACATTTCTGCAGACTGTTAAACGGCGATGATGACCAATATTCCGCTGTCAGGCAGAATGAGCCATTCAACAGTGACGATGGCAGTCAAGATTCCCGTCAACCCGATCAGAATGAAGTGAGGATAGCGATATCTAAACTCAAATCCAACAAAGCTGCTGCTGCCGACGGCCTTGCCGCTGAACTTTTCAAGGCAGAAGGAGATGAGTTGGTAAAGAGCATCCACCAGCCCATCTGTAAAATCTGGTTCGACGAAAGTATGCCCGATGAATGGAACCTCAGCATCGTTTGCCCGATCCTGAAGAAAGGAGACCCTCTAAACTGCTCCAATTACAGAGTCTCCTTCACATCGCATATAAGATCCTGTCTGCCGTATTATGTGAACGCCTAAAACCAATCGTCAGCAACCTGATAGGCCCTTATCAGTACGGTTTTGGGCCGGGAAAGTCCACCATTGACCAAATATTCACACTACGGCAGATCTTGGAAAAAACCCTTGAATGTAAAATCGATACGCACCACCTCTTCATCGATTTCAAAGTTGCCTATGGTAGCGTGTATAGAGACGAGATATACAGAGCCATGTCTAGTCTTGGCATCCATGCCAAGCTCGTCCGTTTGTGCAGAATGACGATGGAGAACTCTCGCTGCTCCATCAAAGTCGCTAAGAACATCACCGAACCATTCGATGTCAGGAAAGGTCTTAGACAAGGTGACGCGCTATCATCCGATCTCTTTAATATAGTACTTGAGAGAATTGTACGAAACTCACAAGCCAACACCGGAGGTACAATCTTTTAAAAGTCTGTACAACTACTCGGTTATGCCGATGACATTGACATAATCGGAAGAACTCAGCGGGCAGTCAATGGGGCATTTACGAGTATTGAGGCCCAGGTCCGCCTCGAACTGTAGCGCCACCTTAGTAAGTAATGTTTAAGTCAAATATAAAAATAAATGCAAAGAAATATATTTTTAAATGATTCACATGTTTGGTTTGCGATGTTAGTTTTTTGTACTCCCCTTGGACAGAAAATACTCCCTAAATAAATTTAAAATGGTAGTCCTGATTACCAGAACTAGTACCATCACGAGATGTGGCATGACAGTCCATTGTGTTTGTATTTAATATTTCTACATGTCCATCATCAGGAGCATTGGCAGTAACAACATCACTTAAATCTTTCAATAAATTAGAACTACCGACAGTAAGATCAGCATTCAGACTATTTGCAGCAATTTGTTTATCAACAACATCATTAGAGACAGCAGCAACAACCAGTTCAACAGCAAAATCCCCTCGACCGTTCATTGAGCCGGTATCAGCAACATCTACCACACCAACAGCGCTAGCAACATCTTAAACAGCATCCACAGCAGAAGCGTGTTTAGTAACTGCAACTTCTGCTAATTAAAGAGAAGACAGTTTCACCTCATTGCTAATACTAGCAGACGGAAGTGGGGTCGTGGGGAGCCAAAAACAACGCCAGTAGGTACATTGGTCGAACTGTAAGCACCTTCTGTTTCATCCGCTTTCTTACTCTGCTTAACAGAGTTAGAATTGAATGTATTTGCATGTGATAGCGGCTTTTAACAGACGGGTTGACTCTTCAAGAGAATTAGTTTTTCTTTTACTTTTGACGCCGGCACCGATCAAGGGAGAGTCTTTGTTGTTGTGAGAAGTTGGCGTGCGGAGCAGGGGGAAGGGAGAAACAGATTTGTCTCTAATTAATTTACTGGGTTCAATATACTTAGTTTAAGTTTGAGACAGAGTACTCGTAACTGTCTGAGTGCATTTTGTTGCTGATGAACCGAAAGAGAAGCATTTTTCAAACTCTCCTTCGTTGCAGAACTTAAGCCCTCTTTAACTTTTAGTGAGCAAAAAATATTAGCATTTGTCTTTAATAAAGCAAAATGAAGCTTAAGAATATTAGAGCAAAGCAAGTGTAACATCGGGTTACAAATACCACACGAAATATTGATTTTTTTTGTTCGTGGGTAGGTGAAAATCTCCATGAGACGCTATCATATACCGTGCACACATGGTACTGTCCGATTTCTACTGACTAAAAACCCCCTTCATTTCTTGTTTACTACAACTTAGTTAAGTACTTATCAAGTAGTTTAAGCTTCAAATAAAAATATTTGCCTGAGGCGGGTAAATTTCCAGCAAAAATAAAAAAAATATATATATTTGGCGCAACAGCTCTTTAAAGTGGCAGGGCCTGGCTTCTCGCAACCACTCATGTTGTGTGCGTTATATTTTTCACACGAATGGAAGGGACCTACAGTTTAATGCCGAATCCGAACGGCGATTTGAGAAGCCTTTTCGTGACAACAATACTCTCAGATGTTTGTCAGACGCTCGCGAGAGGTGGAACCGTGAAAAAACTTTTTGGTATATTCTGGGATTCGAACTTGGAACCTCATGCGTAGTGATCCGACACACTAACCACTTACGCCACGGTACTCACTGCCAGCAAAAGCACCTGCTGATACTGTCATTACATGCGGCTACTTCTTATTGCGCTAAGTCGAACGGTTTCGTTCTTTGGAGTCGGCGCGTAAGGTTTGTCACTTCCAAAGTTTAGAGTTGCAATGATCATGAAGACGAACATGGTGGCTGTCCCTAAGCCCTGTGAACGAGCATGAACGATTGCTTTTAGAGCTTTGTTTTGGAATGATTATATAAAATTGCTATTGCTTGGTTTGGTACAACCCCAGAGTTGTATATTGTACGTCCATACAAGTTTATTATATAGAAGCAGTTTGTTATATACATATACTTTGCTTGGAATATCTTCCAATTAGCCAATACATTTCTCTAACTCGATTTTCAAGCTCGTCGTGTTTCTTTTTAACGTGCGGCTTCCACTTAAGTGTCATTCCAAGATATTTGGCTTCGTTTGCATGCGGTGTCTGTACCGAGTTAATGAAAACGGGTAGGTCGATTACTTTCTTATAAGTGAAGTTAAAATGCACCGATTTAGTCTCGTTAAGAACAATGCGCCATGTTTTTGTCCAGTCGCAGATTTTATCCAAAGCTCGTTGGAGTTTTATACTTGCTGGCCCGATGTGAATTTTCCGTTATCAGAAGAGCAGTATCTCCGCGAACGTAGCTACCATGGTGCCTTCAATTTGAGGTATGTCCCGAGTGTAGAGCAAGAATAATATCGGACCAAAACATTTTCTTGCGGAACTCCGACGGCGATTTCCTTAAACTCAGAACATTCGGTTCCGTGTTCAACACAAAAAGTCTGTTTTTGAGGTATGATTCTAATATCTTATATATGTGCTCCGGGGGACCCGTCTTAGCTTATACTTCAAGCCATCGTGCCAAGCCCTGTCGAAGGCTTGAGGCACATCAACAAAAGCTCTAGAGAAAATCCTTTTCTCTTCTAGGGCTTTTTCTTTTTTATCGGTTATTCTGTAAACTTGGTCAATTGTGGAATGCTTGATTCTTGGTGGTCAGGTATTAAGTGTCTTTCTTCAATGACCAGTTGAGCGCGTTTCAATAGGAGTTTTTCAAATACCTCTGATATTATTGGTAGTAACTATATCGGTTTATAGCACTTCTTGTCGTTTGTAGATTTACACGAAATATGTATAATCGATTTCGGACATTGTGATATTACACTTTATGCACTTAACATCCATGATAAAAACGCAAATCAATCGTCTCAAAAGAAAGATAGGTTTGACAGTGTTATAAATCGGCATCCAATATGATCATTGATCTGCTTTTTTATGACCAAAATGTAGCCTCCACTAGCTCGGCCATGTGTAGCTATTTTGGGTACTGGTATCCACTCAAGGGTATAATTACCGAAGATTGGTTCGAAATGCTCAAAGTTTTTTCAACGTAAGTTTCCATAAAAGAAGAAGATATAATATTTGTTTATAGTATTGAAACTTTTTTAGAAAATCAGTATATTGATTAAACCCGCTACATTGTAGGAAAATAAATAGAATTCCAAATAACGTTTATTACTTTATTTCTCAAACCAATCGTTAAATCAAGATACCTAATCCTAAGTCAACAGTTTGGATTTCGAAGCCAGCACTCCACAATAGAACAAGTACATAGAATAATAACTGAAATCGAAATTGAGCATTAAAGAAAAAAAGAGTGTATTCTGCAATCTTCTTAGATGTAGCACGGACATAGCATGAAGAGTATCCCATGAAAGTCTACTCAATAAATGAAAAGTGTACCTGCCAAAACAGTACTTCCACCTAATGGAGCCTTACTTAACATCGTGTGGCTTTCGCATAAAACAAGAAAACAGTTACTCCAAGCTAGTGCAAATCAAAGTCGGAGTTCCTCAAGGTAGAGTCCCTCTGTTATAATTCCCCTATACCAAAGGTCTACCAACAACACCCTACACCAAGACTGCAACTTTTGACGATGGCACGGCAATCCTAGCAGTGGGAGACACAACGCTAGATTCGACGCAAAAACTACAATCTGCTACAGATCAAATAGTCTGTTTTTTTTTTAATAATTCGCTCGCCGAGGGGATTATTAATACCCTTATACTGATGCTCAGGGCACGGGCGGAGAGGAACGGATGAGATGCCGGTTTGCGTTAGCTTTAAGAGTTTGAAGGTTGTAATGATTAGGAAATACAGAGGCTGGTAGATCGTTCCGCAAACGTCTTGTTCGGCTTATAAACGAATCCCTATATTTGACAGTACATCCGAAGTTGGGCTTGAGGGTGAACTGATGTACATTCGAAGCATGACGCGTATTGCGCGTGAAGTTTTGAAGGGGAAGAATGCAACTGGCTATTTCGCCGGAGCATTTTTTTTTTATTAAAAAAGCGATAAAACAGAGAAAAACAAGAGACATTTCTACGATGTTCGAGTGAGACTATGGAGTTTATAATGTCTCTATTACCCATAAGTTTTAACGCGCGATTTTGTAACCTATCTAGAATATGCAGAACGGTCTTGAGTGTGCCAGACCAAATGTGGGCGGATGAATGCTTTATAGATGGAGGCCAGATCAGACGGGGTAAAATACTTTTTGCAACGCTTAATTTTTGGCTACTTCGAAGAATGTTCCATCGAAGACAGTTATTGATACACATACCGAGAATGGCAAGTCTTTCGGATTCAGCGATACAAGTACCATCCATGGAAGCATGTAAGTTACATGCGACAATTGCGGTGACAAAGAAGACCAACAGTGAGTGAGTGGGGGGTGGGAGAGATGGGAGCCCGGTTTTTTTTTTACACTGCACTCACTTCAATGATATTATTAGGAGCGCGCGATCGAGGTTTATTGTGGGGTTTTGATTTTGATTACATAAGTTATAACACCGCGTTTCAGCATGACATCATCACGAAATCAGCCCAGAACACATGCTTATCTTTAAATCACACCCGATCGTGGAATACACGCCAACAGAAGTCCTATTTTTAGACCCAAGCCGAACCATCGAATTTCATGCCCTTATATGGACATAAAAACGGCACCCAAGCCGAATGCGATAAACACGAAGAAAGGGATCTCAACGATCAACTCGGTAGACTTAGTTAGTCTCTCTCAGTCGAACGGTCGATTTAAAACGCCAGGCCCTTAAAAATTGTATTAGTTTTAGTTGTTTTTCGAATAATTTTTTTTTTATTGCAAAACCGATTGCAATAAATTAATTTATATATATATTGGATCATTGCAAAAGTTCGTGCCCGATCTTCATACGTGGCGGAAAGTTTGCGGTATGACGCAACCATTGTTTATTTTATGGACTTGTTGTATACCAATGGATAGGTCGTGGCATCAGAAGTCGTTTTATCGCTAGACCACGTTTGGTTAAGTCAAATTGTGTGTGAAAAAAAATTTATAAAATGGAGAACGAAAAGTTACACCTTCGCCATGTAATGCTGTACGAGTTTCGAAAAGGAGTGAGTGTTGGAACTGCAACAAATAGCATTCAGAGCATTTATTCGGATCGTGCTCCTGCTCTTAAGACCGTTAAAAAGTGGTTTGGTATATTTCGTAACGGTGATATGACCTTGGACGATCAACCCCGTTCTGAACGGCCTTCCGAAATTGATGACGACATTTTCCGAACCTTAGTAAAAAAATAACCCGAATATTTCAACTGAGAAGATTGCTGAGAGGCTTAATATTGATCATTCGTCAGCATTTCGTCATTTAAAGAAGCTTGGATTCACTTCCAAGCTCGATACGTGGGTGCCGCATTGTTTGACGGAAAAAAAATAGGCTGGACCGCGTCTCCGTGGCCATATCTCTGCTTAGATGCCATTAAAACGAACCTTCCTTGGATCGAGTCGTGACAGGTGACGAAAAGTAGATTCTGTACGACAACGTGCAGCGAAAAAGAAGCTGGAAACAAGCAGGTGAAGGTGCAGAACCCGTGTGAAAAGCTGGCTTACATCCAATGAAGGTACTGTTATCTGTTTGGAGGGATTCCAGGGATATAATTTTTTTCGAGCTTCTTTCACCTGGTGAAACAATCACGGCGAACAAGTACTGTGAGCAACTCTCTAAGCTCAATGAGAAAGTTGAAGAAAATCGTCCGGTTTTGGTAAATCGAAAAGGCGTCATCTTCCATCATGATAATGTCCGACAAGCGCTGAAAAATCTCAAGGAGTTTCAAGTTACCTTACTCCTTCAGATTTTCATCTGCTTCGGTCCCTTCAGTACGGTTTGAATGGAAAGAAATTTGGTTCCCCTGAATCTGCCGAAAACTACCTTACGACATTTTTTCAAGGAAAACCACGCATTTCCGTTATTAATATCACTTATTCCATATATACAAATTAAATAAACCAAATTCTAATTTTTTTTTTATACATTTTTTTGTGTTCGGTTTCCCTAATAAGCCTATTCCACCAATTACAATGATAATAAAAGCTCCATACGCAGTATAGTCAAAAGTTAATGTTAAGTATATTCATCATTAGAATTTTCTTGTTTCTTACCATTTACTTTTAGCTCCTCTTGCTGCCGCTTGGGTTTTGCCGACAGTAATTTCTCCATGATGTCCTCGTCTGCGCATTTCGTCGTGATCGCAGGTCAAAGTTCCTTAACCTTGACACCACATTTCTTCAATATGATAAATATTATATCCTGCACAACAAGTGGGTCTACTTTTTGTTTGATAGGTTGTCCCTTAAACGCCGGCGAGGCTTTCCCAGTCATTGAGTGGGTTGATAGCGTTTGGCGATCAAATAGAGTAGTAAGTAATTTCCTTATTGCTAGTGATGCTGACGACCAATTCAAATTTTCGTATACGGATACCGGGATCATGGTGCCATTTGGTCCTATCGATACCATTCCACTGGCTAAGTTTGGTCTTTTTGGGTCTTTGCTGACTACTGGAGTTTATGAACTCAAGCCGTTTAGGCAAAATTCTATACGATTAGAATCCCCAGAATTATTCGTATTACTCGAAGATGGCATAGCAACATCACTAGGTTCTATCTCAACTTTCCCTTCGTTTAAGTCTTCATTTTGGGTTCAGTTTGCACTCTTAAGAATTCCTCCAGCTCTACTATTTCGGTTTTTAGTTCTGCTTCTTTCTTTCGATTTACTGCAGAATTTTGTCTTTGGAAATTTTGAGTTTGAGTCCATGCATTGAGGGTCATCGGTCTCTCAATGTATTCATATTGGACTAATTCTTGTGTGTGCTGAATATGTTGTTGTGGACATTGAGGCTGTTGAATTATTTGTGGTGAGGAGGTAGTTGTTACAGCAACCCCGGTCGATTTTACTCTGGTTCCTGTTGGGAGTGCTGATCATGTTGTAGGTATCTCTGCTGAGGTTTTTGTTGAAGTTGATATGTCCGAGGATGTTGCTGATGTTGTTGATGCTGTTGTCGATGTAGCTGCTGCTGATGATTAAACTGTTGCGGTACGAATGTTGCGTATTCGTAGTACTGCTGTGGTGGAGGATGTTCATTTACATAGGTTATGTGTACTGGTTGAATCATTGGTTGTTCCGCAGAACTTCTTTTTAAAACCTGGAAATGAGATACTCGGAAAATGAGCTACATACAGGTTCCACGCATAGGACAATGAAGTAGTCATGTTGGAGAATTGACCAGAAAAGGAATCATCGAGGGATATATTGTATCCGTTATAGAGCGTTGGTGACTAAACCATATACATCGCTACCTCTGGTCAAATGTTTTCTTATTTGATCAATTTTTCAACAATGTTCCTTCTTACACATGTTCTAAATATTTAAGCATATTTGAGCTTGTGTATTTCGTCTGAAGGTAAACTAGAATGTATGCACTAAATATGTATGTACATACTAATCATGGTACCATTTGGTCCTATCTATACCATTTCACTGGCTGAGTTTGGTCTTTTTGGGTCTTTGCTAACTGCAGGAGTTTGTGAGCTCAAGTCGCTTAGAGCAAAATGCTATGCAATTGGAATCGCCAGAATTATGCGTAATACTATTATGTGGCATAGCATCATCGCTAGGTTCTCTTTTAATATTCAGTTCGTTTTTGTCTTCATGTTGTTGAGATTCTATTCGGTATCATGGGCTGGTGTGCTATTATAGTTGGGTAAGTTACTGTAGATTATGCGTTAATATTACATATTGGTAGTACTGTTGTGATGGAGGATGCTCATTTACATAGCTTTTAAGCAAGAAGTCAGGTCTATCAATTAATAACAAAATTATTCTTTATAACCAGGTACTAAACCCAGTGTGGAACTATGGCGCTCAACTCTGGTAATGTGCCAGGCTAACCAATATTTCAGTCATTTAACGCTTTTAGAATAAAGTTCTTAGAAATATTGTCAGTGCTCCATGGTACATCAGAAACAGTGACCTCCACCGGGATCTAAGGATTCCTACTGTTCTTAAAGTGATCAACTACAGGGCCAAAGCACACGAGAAAAGACTCCAGAAGCACGTTAACGAAGAAGCAACAAGTCTTCTTAATGTGCATGTTGTGAGACGTACGTAGAGCGTCAGACCTTGCCAGGCAACCGGAAACTCCAGGGCTTACCACATAAGCAACGAGATAGTAACAGAGCGACAACAACGAAATGCGGCGCTCGGAGTGAACTTAACCTCCAACGCTCTGAATGGATTATACCCCATCTATGCTCTTATTACTGTAATTAAAAGTTAAGAGCATATAACAATTATATAATTATAAGCAGGGATAGGATTTTGCTAACTTTGCCTCTTTTTTTTGCTTAATCGGAAGATAGTATTGACTTTACACAAACACGTTTCATGTCCTCCTGATTCCAAATATATGTATTTTATTTTGCCTTTTTTGCCTTTTTATATCGTTATTGCCTTTTTTTGCCGTTGTTGCCTTTTTCTGCCTTTTTTGCCTATTTTGCTTCTTTCTCAAAGTTTGTTCGCTAAAAAAATTGTAGAAAAATGCGCGTTTGCATGTATGTATATATGTGCAAACATGCGTCTTACTCACACTATGTAATACGCATACCTAAATTTAAAACGTCTAGTCCGTGGGGAGAGTCAACATGGAAATATGTACATGACCACAGACGGTTTGCACTTGTATGTGACCGCAGACGTTACTGTGTATAACTCTATTACATATTTCTTGTTTGTATACAATACATAATAGAATAGAGCGCGACCGGCTCAGCTGGTATTGCCACGTTCAAAGAAGAGATCATTTGAACCCTGTTCAAACGCCAATATCAATGCACGTTCCAAAGACATCGCGATGTAGGAAAGGCAGGCCTATAAACGCCTGGATCAGACAAATGCGACTACATTTCATTTGCTCAGTAACCGAGTGATCCAAAATCGACGGGCCTGCCGATATTTTCTGAGGTCAAATAGGCGAACCCCATGGGCGGATCAGTAGAAATGCGGTGAAGTGGGAGGGTTGTGATCTCTTGTTTTCGGATCATAACCTCACTGATAAAAGGAAGAAGAAGAAGAAGGCATAATATGCGGATTATTTTGCTCAGATTAAAAAAATCGTCAGCGTTCTTGAAGACGATGCAAGCTGTGTTGTGTTTGCAAAGGAATTGATTGAAGATGAAGCAGTACAAGCTTTTAGGTTTTTAGTTTCGAAGACAGGTATTTTTGAGAGTCTGTACTTACACAATAATTTTAACTAGTATTATTCTGATCAAGGAACATCAATTGGCGAAGTGTTGCCGGTTTTAAAGAACATTCAGCAAAACTTGAAAAAAGCAAAAGGGCCGATTGCAAAGGAAGTCCTGAAGAAGTTTACTGCCGTTTTCAATGCAAATACGGGACTGAAAACGATTGAGCAGATAAATTCTATAATGAACGGCGACTTGGATTCCAAACTTCCAGAAAATATTGATGTTAACTCGTTTCAGCGGAAGTAGAAAGGTCATTTAGCTCACTTAAGGCGCTTCTAAGAAAGAACCGGAGAAGATTATTACCAGAAATTTCAAAAAGCTCTTGGTAGTGCTACTAATGCTACTATAACTAAATGTGCATTTACTTTCCTTTTCTTATTTTTTAATAAATGCCTTTTTTTTGCCTTTTTAAGTGTTTTGTTTTGCCTTTTTTTACTTTTTTATGTCAACCTAACCCTGATTATAAGTGTAATGCATCTGAAAAATAGTAAACTTTTAGTCATTTACTTGTCTTCCCCTACTAATTTTGAAAAGCAAACTGCTCGTTAGTTTTACAACAAGTCGCAGTGTTAACAAACATTTTTAATTCTTTGTAGTTTATTATATTTGGAAAAAAATATTATTACTTAAAATAATAAATCAAGTCGTGTTGCCTGACGTTGCGAGCGGACGCATTCTGGAAATCCACCAACAAACCCAAAAAAAATTGTTCAAACTAGTGTAGATACCCAAATTAACAAAAATTAAAAAACCATTATTTCCCATCAATCAAAATAACCCAAATAATCACATGGAATTTTCAGATCAGTGCAGTGCTGTGTAAAGGAAAAAAAAACAACCGTGCCGCGTCTCCCCATCTGTCCCTTCCCAACCCACTCGCTGTTGCGCTTCTCAGTCATCGCAATTGCTGAATATTCTTTATATATTTTCAATTGAATCGGTGAGTGGAAGAACAGTATAAGCACCAAAAATTGCATTTTGGGCTTAAATAGCCAAAATGGTCTATATATGTAAATCTACCAACCAGCAAAATAATACTACATTAGAGAGCCAAATGTATACAAAAATGGAATACGCTTTTTGCTGATTGTATGGAAGCGCAGTACAAATGCGTTTAGTTTTTTCTGTTTTTCTCAAAAGCGATATTTTGTACATGTACTGTTCTTTCACTCACCGATTCAATTGCGATAATTGAGAGAGAGTACAGCGGACCGTGAGTGTTTATCCGAATAGCGGACCACAGCTGATTGTCGTTTGGGCATAACACCGGTGATAGTTTGTCGTGGAAAACTATTCTTTGGATCTACACTTCACGGCTTTGCTTAGTAGCGTCAGAGTTGTGTTTTTCTGTTGAAATAATGAGGGAATTCAGTGTTGATTCTACGAGCATTCGTGGGCTGTGAAGAAATTTCTTTGACTTATACGTCCACTCTCATTCCCATAAACGAGCTGTTTTGGCACTTAGTGAAACACAGGTAGTCGAAGAATCGTCCGATCCAAAGCTGCCTGGATATAATTTAGTGGCATTATTCTTTCCCCATCGCGGTCTCACCATTTACATCCGTAGTGATATACTCGTAGCTTACCAATTTCCACCACAATACGAGTATGACCATTGTTCCAATCCGAAATTTAATTACAAATGGCTCGCAATGGCTCGCTCCGTCCGTAAGCGAATAATTCATAACTGTTTTATTTACAGAAGCCCTAGTGCGGATAGTAACTCAACTTTTAACGAGTTTGATGCGCTGTTTGATTCCATCACATGAATTGTCTCCCCGTATCCTCAAACTAAAATCATCATTGCGGGCGATTTCAATATACACAATTCGGATTTTCTTCGACATTCTGGCCAGACAACACCAAAAGGAAGCTACATATGTCGAGATCGCTGAGATAAAGAATTTGACTCCGTTTGTAACTAAGCCCACACGTATACCGGTCGCTATGCTTCCTCGATAGCGACGTGGATGCCGCCGGTGATATGATTACAGGAATACATCGACTTACGTCAGTAATTGGCTCCAAGAAAATGCGTCGTAAGTCTAAATCGACCTAAATCAAAGCAAACAAAATAAAAAATCAAACAAATGCCATATACAAATATTTGATTCATACTACCTTGATCAAAAAGTTCCCGGAATTTATTCAGAAAATTAAAAATACAAGTTTATTCATCTAAATTCATATTGTCCCCTTCAAAGTAATCCCCATCGACCGCAACACACTTATGCCAGCGCTTGGACCAATCTTCGAAACATTTTTTATATTCGGTTTTCGGTATGTCCATCAGTGCTTCCTGCGATTTTTCCATTACTTCCTCTCGGCTGCTGAAACGCGTTCCCCGTAATGGTTTTTTAACTCGATTGAACAGAAAGAAGTCACAGGGAGCCAAATCAAGTGAATTCGGTGGCTGTTGGATGGTATTTGTTGCATTTCTCATCAAAAAATTACGAATAATGATGGCACTGTGCGACGGTGCGTTATCATGGTGCAAAATCCACGAGTTTTCTGCCCACAATTCTGGTCTGGTAAAAAATCGCCAACACACACAGAGATAGATGTGCTCTTGGCTAAGTAACTTTTAGAGGGAATATCAACAACAGGTGTACCAACTTAACAAAGAAAACATAACTCAAATCGGAACGATGGGAGCGCCACACGGTTTTTATTCCGGGAACTTTTTGATCAAGGTGGTATTATCGTCATCGCCTGTTAATAACACTTATAGTTCAGAGTCTTCAACCTACTCTACTTTTGCACTGTTAATAGAAGAATACTGTTTAAAAAATGGTGTCAATGTTGTTTGAGAAGCTTCCAACTTCATTTTTTTGTATCATTGCAACAATATACATTTTCCGAAACCAAAAATGAGACCTCGCTTCTGTCAGCTTCTGTTTTTCAATATATTCAGACCCCTTTCCATGTATTCTTAAAATTCAGCTAACTGTTTTCAAATGAATACTTCCATACCAGCATTTTCAGAGCTCGCATCCGCCTCTTCTGAATTTTCCAAAATTTCAAATAGCTCGTCAGTTATATTTTCTTCAATAAGATCAGAAAATCCTATTTCATCCGCTAGACCAAGTATTTCTCATAGGTTGCTCATCGTTTTGCTCAACTTCAACATTACCGTAAGGTGTAAGGTGTATATATTCCGGCCAAACCTTATCCATGTTAGAAGTTCTTCCATTTTTCCAGGGGTTAATTATGTTTTTAATAGCCTGATGAATATTAAATTCTTACTAACGATTTTCTTTTCGTAACTCGAAGCATAAATGATGTATGTCGAGGTAAGCTTCCCAAATTTGTACAATGCCGTAGGTCGAAATGACGTAAGTCGAAGTGACGTAAGTCGAAATAACGTAAGTCGAAATGTCGTAGGTCGAAGCGTCGCAACTCGAGGTATGCTTAACACCATCCTCTTAGGTATGAATAACTATATTCATGACAGAATAAAAAGCATGAAATCTAATACAAACTTGTTGTTTGACCAGAGCTGCAAAGGAGCTACCAGATTAAAAGAAGTACATTTTCGGTCTTAAATAGCCAACAAAGCCGAGGAAAATCGAAAGAAGTTAACAAGCCAGAAATGACTGCAATGGTTTCATTCGACGTGTAAAATTCTTACATGACCAAAAATTGAAGCAACAAATTCTACAATGTCCCAAAGGTAGTAAACATTTTTGATCATTCGTCAAAAATATTAAAAATTCTGCCTCAACTGCTACCCGAACGCTCATTTACAATGACATTCCAGCTGTCAGCTCCTTAGACAACGCCATTCTGCTTGCTACTCACTTTGTAGCGAATTCCACCCTGCCAGATAGCGCTTTGTCTCCACCTGTACTCGAGGGCGTCGAATTTTCCATGGGACAAGTCAATTTTCGCACTCGTACAGTTGCAGGAGTACTCAAAGGCCTCAACATACACAAATCCGCTGTTCCAAATGGTATCCACCCCATAGTTCTGAAGGGGTGTTCTTCCACCCTGGCGAAACCTCTGCGTACAGCATTTGTCTAGCGCGTCCCTAAAAAAAGGCGAACGCTCCTCCCCGTCCAAATACCGACCCCTTGCACGTACGTCCCTTCTTTCCAAGGTCATTGAAACACTGATAAATCGTCAGCTCATGAAATATCTTGATTCACGAAAACTCCTCAATGACCGCCAGTACGGTTTTCGTAGCAACAGGTCCACTGGTGATTTGATGTCATATCTCACCGAGAAGTGGAACCAATCTCTCCATCACTTTGGCGAAACAAAGATTGTTGCTCTCGATATTTCTAAGGCATTTACCAGCGTTCGGCATAAGCCTCTTTTGTCGACAACGCGTGCATATGGCATCAAATGAGTCTCTTCTTCAATGGATTAGAAACTGCCTTTCGGACCATTTAATACAAGTTGTCTTCGTCGGCTTTAAGTCTGCAATTCACCATATAAATGCTGGTTTTCGCTAGGGCTCCGTTTTGTCTCCGACTCTCTTTCTCATTTTTATAAATGACCTCTTGTCCAATCCAATCCATCGCTGATGACAGCACCCTCAGTTTTTCATATCCGTTCCCTAACTCATGGACGTCGGGTGGAACGTCAACGTATATCAAACACATTAAATTCGGCCTGGACAGCATAACCAAATGGATTTCAACCAATAGAGTGGAATTTTATGCATCCAAAACAAATATCTCTCAAGGAAAATCAAGACACCCCAGCATTATCCATGAATGACACTTGTATCGCTGAATCCGAAAGGCTTGTCATTCTCGGTATGTGCACCAATGACCATCTTCGATGGAACGATCATATATATTTAAAGTCGCCAACATTGCTGCAAAATGTGTAGGTAAAAGAACTTCGTACGAATATACTATTTTCAAAATAGATACATTATAATCAATTCTAAATCTGTTCCTTACAATGAATTAAATCTATTGACTTTACATAAATTGCTTTTTCTTAATATTGTACTAATATGAAACTTAGCCTAAAAGCTGATTCTATAACTAATAAACTAGTATCAACTAATTTTATATTAATTCTCTATACGAATATATGTACGTACGACACATTATTTTTTTTTTCCTTAGAGTTACATGCTATTCATTCGTAAGTATGTGCATCTACGTAAATATTTACATACATGCATACATACATACATACATTTTCAATGGCCCGCTAATCCTTCATGAGGGTTGCGGGGGTAGGATGCTCAGGTGGACTCTCCATCCTTCTCGATCCTCCGCCATTGACTCCAACTCATCAGGAGGAATCCCTAGACGGCTCCAGGAGAGATGCCGGACTTGGTCCAACCGTCTATTTCTAGGCCTGCCCCGGGGGTCGCCTACCTGATGCCACGGCCACCATGGCACGTCTTGGAAGCCGGTCTGGGGGCATCCCCACTATGTGACCAAACCATCGAAGCATAGATTGTTCCGTTCGGAGAAGTAGCTGGTCAACATTGAGCGCCTCGCGTACTCTGGTGTTGCACACTCGATCCCTACGAGTTATTCCAGCAACACCGCGAAGGAACCTCATTTCGGTAGCTTGTATCCGCGATCTTATTCCTTCGGTCACTACCTAAATTTCATGACCATAAGTGAGAGTTGGAACATACACCGAGTTAAAAACCGATAGCTTATCTTGAACAGTAAGTTCAGCCTTCCTTACAACAGATTGGCCAAGCTCTCTCAAAATTGATCCAGCCTGACCAATTCTACAGGATAACTCGGCATTGCTCTTCCCATCACTCGTGAATAAGACCCCGAGGTACTTAAACTTATCCACCTGCTTCAGTGAAAATCCACTAACATGCAGAGTGCACTGAATGGGTTTTTTTGGAAACGACCATTACTTCTGACTTGTTCACGTTGATCTTCATTCCAGCATCATCACAAAAGGCTACAAACCTTTCGAGTGCGCGCTGAAGTTTGGTTTGAGAGGACCCAAGGATGACCAAATCATCCGCGGAGAGCAGATTACTAATCCTTAAGTCTCCCACTTCGAAACATTCCCCACCACGGCTGCGCCGCAACATCCAATCCATATATACAATGAAGAGGAGAGGTGACAAAACGCACCCCTGGCGGAGTCCAACGCCCACGGTGAAAGGCATTAATTTAACACCGTTTATCCAAAACCAGCTTCTAAAGTTTGTATATAAAGACTGAATCGCCCTTAACAGAGAACCGTCAATCCCATACTCCTGCAGAACACTCCAGAGTTTGCCTCTAGGAAATATTTTATTATTTTAAATAATTAAAAAAGGTATTCTTTCTTAAATTATAATTTTATTTTTAAATGTACGAAATAAAATAGAATACATTTTATTATTTTATTTAAATTTTCCGTTTTTTTTTTTTTTAATATATATATAAGTCTTTTTAACTCCTTTGCATTAATTGCATTTTTTAATTCCTTGTGTCAATAGAGAATGCGCTTAAGAGTTCTCCTTACCATCATTTTCCATCGTGTTTATTTCTGCTAATGGAGATCTTTTTAGCTGCGACAGGCACAAATCCTTCAAATCCTGCAACTTTTATTTTCGCCTGTACATTTAGTAGTAATCGCTGCGCGAACTTCCTTTGTAGACACCTCAGATTTTTTGGGCACACTGAATATATAGGTGCAGGATTTTAGAGTAGTATTCGCAATGAATAATTTGAGACACAACACGAATCAACTGTTGGAGTTCCCCCTGTTGCTCATAATTTTCGCCTTTGACATTAACCTAACCACGCTACGGCGACGCGTAACCGTTTTGAGAGTCTGCTTCACCCGCTGCGCTGTGGCAAAGTCGTCACATATTCAAAAAACAATAAAAAAAACCCGTATTACGTCTACGGGTTGCTATAGTGATTGTCCCTAATAAATCAGTTAATAAAAAAAAAAAAAGAGTTTTTAAAAATTAAAAAAATAATATTTAATATATATTTTTTTTTTAATTTGTGCGGGAGGCTTTCTAAGCTGAGTGCCTCCTCTTCTAGTATAAATAACTTCTGCTTTAAGAAACAGAAGTCAGAAATGAAAGTCTACCGCGCAAATTTAAGAAAAATAATATTAAATATTTTATACCCCACTCTGGACGTTTATTAAATTTTTAGAGAACATTTTTTTATTTTTATTTTTTAAAAACAAATTTTCATTTTCCTTTCATTCACTGAACTTGATTTATTATCGACATATTTTTTTATTTTATTTTATTCGCTGCGAAAAAAAAGGTTACATTTTTAAATGACCAACACGTGCAAAGTTCAAATTGTAATTCACAGCAACCGTATGTTTTACTGCTGGAACACAATGGTGTCGCTGTCGCTGTCGTACGTGGCGCTCATATGCCAACCGCATCGCGTGTCGTATGCCTCTTAAAAAAATTCGCCCACAATGAAGTCGTATACTTATGTTATTTAAATATCAACTGGATTGGAAATGTGTTTATTAAATTCATATAAAATCAAGGGGAGGGATTTGTAAATCGGATGTGATTGATTCCACAACATTTCATATACTTTCATTCATTTAATCAATTTTTCTGTTCGCTGCTCTTCCGTTGCCTACTAATTGCCACTGCCGACAAATAATAAAAGCTGACTCACGCGACAACGACAGCGACCGCGACACCATTGTGTTCCAGCAGTTAATGCTTATTCTCTATTTATCTATACATAATCATAAACAATCACATACGAGTATGTGTATGTTAACTTTGCAGTCTGTTTTTGCTTTGCAATTATTTTGTGAAAAAAAAGTTAATTTTAATTTTGTACTTTGGACACTCCTCCATGTAGAGAGCCCCAGTGTGCGACGGTTGGCGTTTGGTTTCTTTTTTTCTTTTTTCCCTCCTTCTACATTGAGGGTATTGCACCGATCCTCAGCTGCGAGGTCAATCCTCTTTCGCAGTGTAGAGATGATTTTCTTATCCGACTTCTGATATAATTATTTTTATATAAAAGCAGTTCTTTTTCAGCTTCTATATTGATTAAATACAGTGCCTTAGGAATTTACTCAAGCACGGATGGTGCGTTCACTACCTCCAACTTCTAATATGTAAAATCGATAGGAGCCGAGTAGAAAAAACAAAAAAAAAAAAAAAAACAGAGAGTAGAGAAAGGAAAGAGAGAGACTGGATAAACACTCTTTATTATTTGCTATTTGCTTACACGATTTAGTTGTAATCGCCCCTATGACCCGTCGGTAACTTCCCCTGGTCAGTTCGTGGTCGTCGCTTTTATACCCGTGAGCTTGATTTAATACTATGAACCTTTTCTGTCCGTCCTGAGAAGGGGATGGTGATCTGATGCTTGCGAGTTTTAGCTGATCGATGAGTTCAGTTTGGACTCTTAAGAATTCCTCCAACTCCACTATTTTTGTTTTAAGTTCTGCTTCTTTCTTTCGATATACTGCTTCAGTTTGAGTCCATGCATCGAGGGTCATCGGTCTCTCAATATATTGATAAAGGACTGGTTTTTGTGTGTGCTGAATAAGTTGTTGTGGATTAGGCGTTGCTATTACGTATTGGTAATACTGCTGTGGTGGAGGATGTTCATTTACATAGGCTATAGGGTAGTTGTAATCGCCCCTATGACCCGTCGGTAACTTCCCCTGGTCAGTTCGTGGTCGTCGCCTTTTATACCTGTGAGCTTGATTTAATACTATGAACCTTTTCTGTCCGTCCTGAGAAGGGGATGGTGATCTGATGCTTGCGAGTTTTAGCTGATCAATGAGTTCAATTTGGACTCTTAAGAATTCCTCCAACTCCACTATTTCTGTTTTAAGTTCTGCTTCTTTCTTTCGATATACTGCTTCAGTTTGAGTCCATGCATCGAGGGTCATCGGTCTCTCAATATATTGATAAAGGACTGGTTGTTGTGTCTGCTGAATAAGTTGTTGTGGATTAGGCGTTGCTATTACGTATTGGTAATACTGCTGTGGTGGAGGATGTTCATTTACATAGGCTATAGGGTAGTTGTAATCGCCCCTATGACCCGTCGGTAACTTCCCCTGGTCAGTTCGTGGTCGTCGCCTTTTATACCCGTGAGCTTGATTTAATACTATGAACCTTTTCTGTCCGTCCTGAGAAGGGGATGGTGATCTGATGCTTGCGAGTTTTAGCTGATCAATGAGTTCAATTTGGACTCTTAAGAATTCCTCCAACTCCACTATTTCTGTTTTAAGTTCTGCTTCTTTCTTTCGATATACTGCTTCAGTTTGAGTCCATGCATCGAGGGTCATCGGTCTCTCAATATATTGATAAAGGACTGGTTTTTGTGTGTGCTGAATAAGTTGTTGTGGATTAGGCGTTGCTATTACGTATTGGTAATACTGCTGTGGTGGAGGATGTTCATTTACATAGGCTATAGGGTAGTTGTAATCGCCCCTATGACCCGTCGGTAACTTCCCCTGGTCAGTTCGTGGTCGTCGCCTTTTATACCTGTGAGCTTGATTTAATACTATGAACCTTTTCTGTCCGTCCTGAGAAGGGGATGGTGATCTGATGCTTACGAGTTTTAGCTGATCGATGAGTTCAGTTTGAACTCTTAAGAATTCCTCCAACTCCACTATTTCTGTTTTAAGTTCTGCTTCTTTCTTTCGATATACTGCTTCAGTTTGAGTCCATGCATCGAGGGTCAGCGGTCTCTCAATATATTGATAAAGGACTGGTTTTTGTGTGTGCTGAATAAGTTGTTGTGGATTAGGCGTTGCTATTACGTATTGGTAATACTGCTGTGGTGGAGGATGTTCATTTACATAGGCTATAGGGTAGTTGTAATCGCCCCTATGACCCGTCGGTAACTTCCCCTGGTCAGTTCGTGGTCGTCGCCTTTTATACCTGTGAGCTTGATTTAATACTATGAACCTTTTCTGTCCGTCCTGAGAAGGGGATGGTGATCTGATGCTTGCGAGTTTTAGCTGATCAATGAGTTCAATTTGGACTCTTAAGAATTCCTCCAACTCCACTATTTCTGTTTTAAGTTCTGCTTCTTTCTTTCGATATACTGCTTCAGTGGCTAAGTAACTTTTAGAGGGAATATCAACAACAGGTGTACCAACTTAACAAAGAAAACATAACTCAAATCGGAACGATGGGAGCGCCACACGGTTTTTATTCCGGGAACTTTTTGATCAAGGTGGTATTATCGTCATCGCCTGTTAATAACACTTATAGTTCAGAGTCTTCAACCTACACTACTTTTGCACTGTTAATAGAAGAATATTGTTTAAAAAATGGTGTCAATGTTGTTTGAGAAGCTTCCAACTTCATTTTTTTGTATCATTGCAACAATATACATTTTCCGAAACCAAAAATGAGACCTCGCTTCTGTCAGCTTCTGTTTTTCAATATATTCAGACCCCTTTCCATGTATTCTTAAAATTCAGCTAACTGTTTTCAAATGAATACTTCCATACCAGCATTTTCAGAGCTCGCATCCGCCTCTTCTGAATTTTCCAAAATTTCAAATAGCTCGTCAGTTATATTTTCTTCAATAAGATCAGAAAATCCTATTTCATCCGCTAGACCAAGTATTTCTCATAGGTTGCTCATCGTTTTGCTCAACTTCAACATTACCGTAAGGTGTAAGGTGTATATATTCCGGCCAAACCTTATCCATGTTAGAAGTTCTTCCATTTTTCCAGGGGTTAATTATGTTTTTAATAGCCTGATGAATATTAAATTCTTACTAACGATTTTCTTTTCGTAACTCGAAGCATAAATGATGTATGTCGAGGTAAGCTTCCCAAATTTGTACAATGCCGTAGGTCGAAATGACGTAAGTCGAAGTGACGTAAGTCGAAATAACGTAAGTCGAAATGTCGTAGGTCGAAGCGTCGCAACTCGAGGTATGCTTAACACCATCCTCTTAGGTATGAATAACTATATTCATGACAGAATAAAAAGCATGAAATCTAATACAAACTTGTTGTTTGACCAGAGCTGCAAAGGAGCTACCAGATTAAAAGAAGTACATTTTCGGTCTTAAATAGCCAACAAAGCCGAGGAAAATCGAAAGAAGTTAACAAGCCAGAAATGACTGCAATGGTTTCATTCGACGTGTAAAATTCTTACATGACCAAAAATTGAAGCAACAGCGGTCAGCGGTCTCTCAATATATTGATAAAGGACTGGTTTTTGTGTGTGCTGAATAAGTTGTTGTGGATTAGGCGTTGCTATTACGTATTGGTAATACTGCTGTGGTGGAGGATGTTCATTTACATAGGCTATAGGGTAGTTGTAATCGCCCCTATGACCCGTCGGTAACTTCCCCTGGTCAGTTCGTGGTCGTCGCCTTTTATACCCGTGAGCTTGATTTAATACTATGAACCTTTTCTGTCCGTCCTGAGAAGGGGATGGTGATCTGATGCTTGCGAGTTTTAGCTGATCAATGAGTTCAATTTGGACTCTTAAGAATTCCTCCAACTCCACTATTTCTGTTTTAAGTTCTGCTTCTTTCTTTCGATATACTGCTTCAGTTTGAGTCCATGCATCGAGGGTCATCGGTCTCTCAATATATTGATAAAAGACTGGTTTTTGTGTGTGCTGAATAAGTTGTTGTGGATTAGGCGTTGCTATTACGTATTGGTAATACTGCTGTGGTGGAGGATGTTCATTTACATAGGCTATAGGATAGTTGTAATCGCCCCTATGACCCGTCGGTAACTTCCCCTGGTCAGTTCGTGGTCGTCGCCTTTTATACCTGTGAGCTTGATTTAATACTATGAACCTTTCCTGTCCGTCCTGAGAAGGGGATGGTGATCTGATGCTTGCGAGTTTTAGCTGATCGATGAGTTCAGTTTGGACTCTTAAGAATTCCTCCAACTCCACTATTTCTGTTTTAAGTTCTGCTTCTTTCTTTCGATATACTGCTTCAGTTTGAGTCCATGCATCGAGGGTCATCGGTCTCTCAATATATTGATAAAGGACTGGTTGTTGTGTCTGCTGAATAAGTTGTTGTGGATTAGGCGTTGCTATTACGTATTGGTAATACTGCTGTGGTGGAGGATGTTCATTTACATAGGCTATAGGGTAGTTGTAATCGCCCCTATGACCCGTCGGTAACTTCCCCTGGTCAGTTCGTGGTCGTCGCCTTTTTTACCTGTGAGCTTGATTTAATACTATGAACCTTTTCTGTCCGTCCTGAGAAGGGGATGGTGATCTGATGCTTGCGAGTTTTAGCTGATCGATGAGTTCAGTTTGGACTCTTAAGAATTCCTCCAACTCCACTATTTCTGTTTTAAGTTCTGCTTCTTTCTTTCGATATACTGCTTCAGTTTGAGTCCATGCATCGAGGGTCATCGCTCTCTCAATATATTGATAAAGGACTGGTTGTTGTGTGTGCTGAATAAGTTGTTGTGGATTAGGCGTTGCTATTACGTATTGGTAATACTGCTGTGGTGGAGGATGTTCATTTACATAGGCTATAGGATAGTTGTAATCGCCCCTATGACCCGTCGGTAACCTCCCCTGGTCAGTTCGTGGTCGACGCCTTTTATACCCGTGAGCTTGATTTAATACTATGAACCTTTTCTGTCCGTCCTGAGAAGGGGATGGTGATCTGATGCTTGCGAGTTTTAGCTGATCGATGAGTTCAGTTTGGACTCTTAAGAATTCCTCCAACTCCACTATTTCTGTTTTAAGTTCTGCTTCTTTCTTTCGATATACTGCTTCAGTTTGAGTCCATGCATCGAGGTCATCGGTCTCTCAATATATTGATAAAGGACTGGTTGTTGTGTCTGCTGAATAAGTTGTTGTGGATTAGGCGTTGCTATTACGTATTGGTAATACTGCTGTGGTGGAGGATGTTCATTTACATAGGCTACATGTAATGGTTGAACCATTGGTTGTTCCACAGAACTTCTTTTTAAGACCTGGAAATGAGATATTCGGATCTAGAGACTGCACACCAACACATCATAATATCCAGGTTACATGAGTTTGTGCTATCAAAACGACAACTAGTGCTAATTGGGTTCTTCTTTTTACATAGAACTACCACACCTACCTACCTTCCTACCTACCTACCTATCTACCTTGGAGAAACGTCGGGAAATATGTGATAAAGCATTTTACACCTACAACTTTATAAATACTGACATTTTCCGCATAAATTTCCACCGAACGAATCTCTTACGCGTATGACAAAGGAAGTAAATAATAACCACGACAAATTCGATTTCAACTGTAATAAATGAAAACTAAAACATAAACATGCTAGGCTTTATATACAAATATTATATACGCAATATATGATACGTGTGACAAGCTGGACCTACTTCGAACCTGATTTAAGTACATACTTGCCTGTCAATTCACTGAGTAGTACTGATAGCGCTTCCTTCAATTCGGTCTACCAGGAATAAAAAACGAACTTTTATACGAAAATATCATTTTCATAATAGATCAATTCTAAATATGTTCCTTACAATGGATTAAAACTCTTGATTTTGTCTTTAAATAAATTGGATTTTATTATTATTATGCTATTATAATATCAAACTTAGTGTACAAGCAGATTCTATAAATATAGGTAGTAAATCAGTATTAACTTTTTTATATTAAATAAATATCGATATTTGATGTCGATATTTTCCGTTTCTTAGCCTTCGTGAAGTTCTATCTCAATTTGGGTCTCACTGTTTGATTCAGATTGAGTTAATATTCGGACTTTCGAGTTTTATGGCGTATGGTGATGTTGAGGTGGTATTTAAGACTCTCCGCTAAGAGGGTGTGTTGCCATTACCCTTATTTTGAAGGTGGTCGTACTAGCTGCTCTTCCGTTGCCTACTAATTGCCACTGCCGACAAATAATAAAAGCTGACTCACGCGACAACGACAGCGACCGCGACACCATTGTGTTCCAGCAGTTAATGCTTATTCTCTATTTATCTATACATAATCATAAACAATCACATACGAGTATGTGTATGTTAACTTTGCAGTCTGTTTTTGCTTTGCAATTATTTTGTGAAAAAAAAGTTAATTTTAATTTTGTACTTTGGACACTCCTCCATGTAGAGAGCCCCAGTGTGCGACGGTTGGCGTTTGGTTTCTTTTTTTCTTTTTTCCCTTTTTCTACATTGAGGGCATTGCACCGATCCTCAGCTGCGAGGTCAATCCTCTTTCGCAGTGTAGAGATGATTTTCTTATCCGACTTCTGATATAATTATTTTTATATAAAAGCAGTTCTTTTTCAGCTTCTATATTGATTAAATACAGTGCCTTAGGAATTTACTCAAGCACGGGTGGTGCGTTCACTACCTCCAACTTCTGATATGTAAAATCGATAGGAGACGAGTAGAAAAAACAAAAACAGAGTAGAGAAAGGAAAGAGAGAGACTGGATAAACACTCTTTATTGTTTGCTATTTGCTTACACGATTTAGTTGTAATCGCCCCTATGACCCGTCGGTAACTTCCCCTGGTCAGTTCGTGGTCGTCGCCTTTTATACCCGTGAGCTTGATTTAATACTGTAATATTCTTGCTAGGGTTCGGTTAAATAAAACCGTCTTTTGTGTATTTTAATCGTTTATTTATTTATCAAACACCAACTTTACTTTAACACAACATTCAATCACTTTATTCTTATTTATTTCAAATTAAATTGTCTCTTATAGATTTACTTTCAGCACGTCACTTGCTTTCACCACTGATCGAATCTCCCTCTTGTAATCGCTGTATGCACTTATAAACAACTGAGTCGACGTTGGTTGTGGTACGGGTATTTATAGGAAATTGCAAGGGGTTCTAGAACATGCTAGATGTTTCTCCGGGTGAATTGAGGATCATGGAATATTGGGATATTGTGTGGAACAATTGTGGAACGTAAGCACACCAGGTTGGAACGTAAGCACATCAGGTTGGAATATTTACTACTGGTAGGCAATAGATGTCGTTGGACAGTTTGAGATACAGTGTTTTAGTTTTTGGTACACAAACCATCCTGTAGTCAATTCTACAATACTATGAACCTTTTCTGTCCGTCCTGAGAAGGGGATGGTGATCTGATGCTTGCGAGTTTTAGCTGATCAATGAGTTCAATTTGGACTCTTAAGAATTCCTCCAACTCCACTATTTCTGTTTTAAGTTCTGCTTCTTTCTTTCGATATACTGCTTCAGTTTGAGTCCATGCATCGAGGGTCATCGGACTCTCAATATATTGATAAAGGACTGGTTGTTGTGTGTGCTGAATAAGTTGTTGTGGATTAGGCGTTGCTATTACGTATTGGTAATACTGCTGTGGTGGAGGATGTTCATTTACATAGGCTATAGGATAGTTGTAATCGCCCCTATGACCCGTCGGTAACTTCCCCTGATCAGTTCGTGGTCGTCGCCTTTTATACCTGTGAGCTTGATTTAATACTATGAACCTTTTCTGTCCGTCCTGAGAAGGGGATGGTGATCTGATGCTTGCGAGTTTTAGCTGATCGATGAGTTCAGTTTGGACTCTTAAGAATTCCTCCAACTCCACTATTTCTGTTTTAAGTTCTGCTTCTTTCTTTCGATATACTGCTTCAGTTTGAGTCCATGCATCGAGGGTCATCGGTCTCTCAATATATTGATAAAGGACTGGTTGTTGTGTCTGCTGAATAAGTTGTTGTGGATTAGGCGTTGCTATTACGTATTGGTAATACTGCTGTGGTGGAGGATGTTCATTTACATAGGCTATAGGGTAGTTGTAATCGCCCCTATGACCCGTCGGTAACTTCCCCTGGTCAGTTCGTGGTCGTCGCCTTTTTTACCTGTGAGCTTGATTTAATACTATGAACCTTTTCTGTCCGTCCTGAGAAGGGGATGGTGATCTGATGCTTGCGAGTTTTAGCTGATCGATGAGTTCAGTTTGGACTCTTAAGAATTCCTCCAACTCCACTATTTCTGTTTTAAGTTCTGCTTCTTTCTTTCGATATACTGCTTCAGTTTGAGTCCATGCATCGAGGGTCATCGCTCTCTCAATATATTGATAAAGGACTGGTTGTTGTGTGTGCTGAATAAGTTGTTGTGGATTAGGCGTTGCTATTACGTATTGGTAATACTGCTGTGGTGGAGGATGTTCATTTACATAGGCTATAGGATAGTTGTAATCGCCCCTATGACCCGTCGGTAACCTCCCCTGGTCAGTTCGTGGTCGACGCCTTTTATACCCGTGAGCTTGATTTAATACTATGAACCTTTTCTGTCCGTCCTGAGAAGGGGATGGTGATCTGATGCTTGCGAGTTTTAGCTGATCGATGAGTTCAGTTTGGACTCTTAAGAATTCCTCCAACTCCACTATTTCTGTTTTAAGTTCTGCTTCTTTCTTTCGATATACTGCTTCAGTTTGAGTCCATGCATCGAGGTCATCGGTCTCTCAATATATTGATAAAGGACTGGTTGTTGTGTCTGCTGAATAAGTTGTTGTGGATTAGGCGTTGCTATTACGTATTGGTAATACTGCTGTGGTGGAGGATGTTCATTTACATAGGCTACATGTAATGGTTGAACCATTGGTTGTTCCACAGAACTTCTTTTTAAGACCTGGAAATGAGATATTCGGATCTAGAGACTGCACACCAACACATCATAATATCCAGGTTACATGAGTTTGTGCTATCAAAACGACAACTAGTGCAAATTGGGTTCTTCTTTTTACATAGAACTACCACACCTACCTACCTTCCTACCTACCTACCTATCTACCTTGGAGAAACGTCGGGAAATATGTGATAAAGCATTTTACACCTACAACTTTATAAATACTGACATTTTCCGCATAAATTTCCACCGAACGAATCTCTTACGCGTATGACAAAGGAAGTAAATAATAACCACGACAAATTCGATTTCAACTGTAATAAATGAAAACTAAAACATAAACATGCTAGGCTTTATATACAAATATTATATACGCAATATATGATACGTGTGACAAGCTGGACCTACTTCGAACCTGATTTAAGTACATACTTGCCTGTCAATTCACTGAGTAGTACTGATAGCGCTTCCTTCAATTCGGTCTACCAGGAATAAAAAACGAACTTTTATACGAAAATATCATTTTCATAATAGATCAATTCTAAATATGTTCCTTACAATGGATTAAAACTCTTGATTTTGTCTTTAAATAAATTGGATTTTATTATTATTATGCTATTATAATATCAAACTTAGTGTACAAGCAGATTCTATAAATATAGGTAGTAAATCAGTATTAACTTTTTTATATTAAATAAATATCGATATTTGATGTCGATATTTTCCGTTTCTTAGCCTTCGTGAAGTTCTATCTCAATTTGGGTCTCACTGTTTGATTCAGATTGAGTTAATATTCGGACTTTCGAGTTTTATGGCGTATGGTGATGTTGAGGTCGTATTTAAGACTCTCCGCTAAGAGGGTGTGTTGCCATTACCCTTATTTTGAAGGTGGTCGTACTAGCTGCTCTTCCGTTGCCTACTAATTGCCACTGCCGACAAATAATAAAAGCTGACTCACGCGACAACGACAGCGACCGCGACACCATTGTGTTCCAGCAGTTAATGCTTATTCTCTATTTATCTATACATAATCATAAACAATCACATACGAGTATGTGTATGTTAACTTTGCAGTCTGTTTTTGCTTTGCAATTATTTTGTGAAAAAAAAGTTAATTTTAATTTTGTACTTTGGACACTCCTCCATGTAGAGAGCCCCAGTGTGCGACGGTTGGCGTTTGGTTTCTTTTTTTCTTTTTTCCCTTTTTCTACATTGAGGGCATTGCACCGATCCTCAGCTGCGAGGTCAATCCTCTTTCGCAGTGTAGAGATGATTTTCTTATCCGACTTCTGATATAATTATTTTTATATAAAAGCAGTTCTTTTTCAGCTTCTATATTGATTAAATACAGTGCCTTAGGAATTTACTCAAGCACGGGTGGTGCGTTCACTACCTCCAACTTCTGATATGTAAAATCGATAGGAGACGAGTAGAAAAAACAAAAACAGAGTAGAGAAAGGAAAGAGAGAGACTGGATAAACACTCTTTATTGTTTGCTATTTGCTTACACGATTTAGTTGTAATCGCCCCTATGACCCGTCGGTAACTTCCCCTGGTCAGTTCGTGGTCGTCGCCTTTTATACCCGTGAGCTTGATTTAATACTGTAATATTCTTGCTAGGGTTCGGTTAAATAAAACCATCTTTTGTGTATTTTAATCGTTTATTTATTTATCAAACACCAACTTTACTTTAACACAACATTCAATCACTTTATTCTTATTTATTTCAAATTAAATTGTCTCTTATAGATTTACTTTCAGCACGTCACTTGCTTTCACCACTGATCGAATCTCCCTCTTGTAATCGCTGTATGCACTTATAAACAACTGAGTCGACGTTGGTTGTGGTACGGGTATTTATAGGAAATTGCAAGGGGTTCTAGAACATGCTAGATGTTTCTCCGGGTGAATTGAGGATCATGGAATATTGGGATATTGTGTGGAACAATTGTGGAACGTAAGCACACCAGGTTGGAACGTAAGCACATCAGGTTGGAATATTTACTGCTGGTAGGCAATAGATGTCGTTGGACAGTTTGAGATACAGTGTTTTAGTTTTTGGTACACAAACCATCCTGTAGTCAATTCTACAATACTATGAACCTTTTCTGTCCGTCCTGAGAAGGGGATGGTGATCTGATGCTTGCGAGTTTTAGCTGATCAATGAGTTCAATTTGGACTCTTAAGAATTCCTCCAACTCCACTATTTCTGTTTTAAGTTCTGCTTCTTTCTTTCGATATACTGCTTCAGTTTGAGTCCATGCATCGAGGGTCATCGGACTCTCAATATACTGATAAAGGACTGGTTGTTGTGTGTGCTGAATAAGTTGTTGTGGATTAGGCGTTGCTATTACGTATTGGTAATACTGCTGTGGTGGAGGATGTTCATTTACATAGGCTATAGGATAGTTGTAATCGCCCCTATGACCCGTCGGTAACTTCCCCTGATCAGTTCGTGGTCGTCGCCTTTTATACCTGTGAGCTTGATTTAATACTATGAACCTTTTCTGTCCGTCCTGAGAAGGGGATGGTGATCTGATGCTTGCGAGTTTTAGCTGATCGATGAGTTCAGTTTGGACTCTTAAGAATTCCTCCAACTCCACTATTTCTGTTTTAAGTTCTGCTTCTTTCTTTCGATATACTGCTTCAGTTTCAGTCCATGCATCGAGGGTCATCGGTCTCTCAATATATTGATAAAGGACTGGTTGTTGTGTGTGCTGAATAAGTTGTTGTGGATTAGGCATTGCTATTACGTATTGGTAATACTGCTGTGGTGGAGGATGTTCATTTACATAGGCTATAGGATAGTTGTAATCGCCCCTATGACCCGTCGGTAACTTCCCCTGGTCAGTTCGTGGTCGTCGCCTTTTTTACCTGTGAGCTTGATTTAATACTATGAACCTTTTCTGTCCGTCCTGAGAAGCGGATGGTGATCTGATGCTTGCGAGTTTTAGCTGATCGATGAGTTCAGTTTGGACTCTTAAGAATTCCTCCAACTATACTATTTCTGTTTTAAGTTCTGCTTCTTTCTTTCGATATACTGCTTCAGTTTGAATCCATGCATCGAGGGTCATCGGTCTCTCAATATATTGATAAACTACTGGTTGTTGTGTGTGCTGAATAAGTTGTTGTGGATTAGGCGTTGCTATTACGTATTGGTAATACTGCTGTGGTGGAGGATGTTCATTTACATAGGCTATAGGGTAGTTGTAATCGCCCCTATGACCCGTCGGTAACTTCCCCTGGTCAGTTCGTGGTCGTCGCCTTTTATACCCGTGAGCTTGATTTAATACTATGAACCTTTTCTGTCCGTCCTGAGAAGGGGATGGTGATCTGATGCTTGCGAGTTTTAGCTGATCAATGAGTTCAATTTGGACTCTTAAGAATTCCTCCAACTCCACTATTTCTGTTTTAAGTTCTGCTTCTTTCTTTCGATATACTGCTTCAGTTTGAGTCCATGCATCGAGGGTCATCGGTCTCTCAATATATTGATAAAGGACTGGTTGTTGTGTGTGCTGAATAAGTTGTTCTGGATTAGGCGTTGCTATTACGTATTGGTAATACTGCTGTGGTGGAGGATGTTCATTTACATAGGCTATAGGATAGTTGTAATCGCCCCTATGACCCGTCGGTAACTTCCCCTGGTCAGTTCGTGGTCATCGCCTTTTATACCCGTGAGCTTGATTTAATACTATGAACCTTTTCTGTCCGTCCTGAGAAGGGGATGGTGATCTGATGCTTGCGAGTTTTAGCTGATCAATGAGTTCAATTTGGACTCTTAAGAATTCCTCCAACTCTACTATTTCTGTTTTAAGTTCTGCTTCTTTCTTTCGATATACTGCTTCGGTTTGAGTCCATGCATCGAGGGTCATCGCTCTCTCAATATATTGATAAAGGACTGGTTGTTGTGTGTGCTGAATAAGTTGTTGTGGATTAGGCGTTGCTATTACGTATTGGTAATACTGCTGTGGTGGAGGATGTTCATTTACATAGGCTATAGGGTAGTTGTAATCGCCCCTATGACCCGTCGGTAACTTCCCCTGGTCAGTTCGTGGTCGTCGCCTTTTATACCCGTGAGCTTTATTTAATACTATGAACCTTTTCTGTCCGTCCTGAGAAGGGGATGGTGATCTGATGCTTACGAGTTTTAGCTGATCAATGAGTTCAATTTGGACTCTTAAGAATTCCTCCAACTCCACTATTTCTGTTTTAAGTTCTGCTTCTTTCTTTCGATATACTGCTTCAGTTTGAGTCCATGCATCGAGGGTCATCGCTCTCTCAATATATTGATAAAGGACTGGTTGTTGTGTGTGCTGAATAAGTTGTTGTGGATTAGGCGTTGCTATTACGTATTGGTAATACTGCTGTGGTGGAGGATGTTCATTTACATAGGCTATAGGATAGTTGTAATCGCCCCTATGACCCGTCGGTAACTTCCCCTGGTCAGTTCGTGGTCGTCGCCTTTTATACCCGTGAGCTTGATTTAATACTATGAACCTTTTCTGTCCGTCCTGAGAAGGGGATGGTGATCTGATGCTTGCGAGTTTTAGCTGATCAATGAGTTCAGTTTGGACTCTTAAGAATTCCTCCAACTCCACTATTTCTGTTTTAAGTTCTGCTTCTTTCTTTCGATATACTGCTTCAGTTTGAGTCCATGCATCGAGGGTCATCGGACTCTCAATATATTGATAAAGGACTGGTTGTTGTGGATTAGGCGTTGCTATTACGTATTGGTAATACTGCTGTGGTGGAGGATGTTCATTTACATAGGCTACATGTAATGGTTGAACCATTGGTTGTTCCACAGAACTTCTTTTTAAGACCTGGAAATGAGATATTCGGATCTAGAGACTGCACACCAACACATCATAATATCCAGGTTACATGAGTTTGTGCTATCAAAACGACAACTAGTGCTAATTGGGTTCTTCTTTTTACATAGAACTACCACACCTACCTACCTTCCTACCTACCTACCTATCTACCTTGGAGAAACGTCGGGAAATATGTGATAAAGCATTTTACACCTACAACTTTATAAATACTGACATTTTCCGCATAAATTTCCACCGAACGAATCTCTTACGCGTATGACAAAGGAAGTAAATAATAACCACGACAAATTCGATTTCAACTGTAATAAATGAAAACTAAAACATAAACATGCTAGGCTTTATATACAAATATTATATACGCAATATATGATACGTGTGACAAGCTGGACCTACTTCGAACCTGATTTAAGTACATACTTGCCTGTCAATTCACTGAGTAGTACTGATAGCGCTTCCTTCAATTCGGTCTACCAGGAATAAAAAACGAACTTTTATACGAAAATATCATTTTCATAATAGATCAATTCTAAATATGTTCCTTACAATGGATTAAAACTCTTGATTTTGTCTTTAAATAAATTGGATTTTATTATTATTATACTATTATAATATCAAACTTAGTGTACAAGCAGATTCTATAAATATAGGTAGTAAATCAGTATTAACTTTTTTATATTAAATAAATATCGATATTTGATGTCGATATTTTCCGTTTCTTAGCCTTCGTGAAGTTCTATCTCAATTTGGGTCTCACTGTTTGATTCAGATTGAGTTAATATTCGGACTTTCGAGTTTTATGGCGTATGGTGATGTTGAGGTCGTATTTAAGACTCTCCGCTAAGAGGGTGTGTTGCCATTACCCTTATTTTGAAGGTGGTCGTACTATTTAGAATAATCATAGAATAACATTGAGGATAATAGAATAAAAGATAATAAATACTTTTATAAAAAAATCGCTCGAATTCAATTATTTATTTCGCGCGATATTAAATTAGTAAATATTTAAAATTATAACATATAAATAAAATAGCTCATTCCGAGTGAAGGTGGGAGACAGTTTCAGCAACGATACACCAGTTCTTTTCGAAGAACCACAGGGATCGAATCGGGGAACAATATTGTTCATCGTTTTCACCAAATTTTATTTACAGGAAGAAAACTACAACTGCTTTATTAAGCCGAACATTTTTGATAAACCTATGCAATATTGAACTTTATTTAAATCAGAAATAAATAAAAAATATTGTTTCTAGAAACATACATTTCATCTGGAAGTTCCATGAAATCATCCACTCTTGCTATTAACCTCTACCGTACTCTTCTCTGGGAAAACTGTTCATCTTCTTTCTCTTCTGCTTCTAAAACTGCTATCCTGTCCATTAATGTGCCTTATTTTTATTTTAATCACTTTTTAAAGAAATTTTCGTTTTACGAAACGAATGTAGCTACACAAATTTTGATTGACAAATAAATGAGAGCTGTTTGACAGTGACACTACCTTTCCCCAATGTCTGTCGATAAGGAGACCTCCTCGGCGGATTCCACGATAGCAGTAGAAAGTGAAAGGGAATCGAATAGGTGAAGTGAAACTCAATTCCGACGGATTCCACGATAGGGGTGAATATACAAGATGAGTTTGATATAGTTTTGAATGGTGTCACGACAATGGACTAATATTGAACCCCTCCAAAACCAAATGATGCATATTCGGGGGCTACATCATAGATTAACTCAGCAGAGGATTCGTTTTCGTAGAAGTATCTGTCAAAGTGCACTTGCGAATAAGACCATCGAAGCTGTCGAAAGTAATAAATCCTAAAGGAGTCACCATCGACAGTAATTTCATTTGGGCCAAGCACATTGTCAAACTACGCTCAGAACTCAAAAAAGAAACACTTTGAATATGTAATATTAACTTAAGGCTCACTAAACATACTCATTTTTTTTAACTTTAAATTGCAATCTTCTGCAGGTAAATGGACAACCATGTAAAACTAAACTTGGATACATAAAATTAATTTGAATTGAATTGATAATATTTTCAATTCCAGTAGACCCAATTAAATCGAAGTGGATCCATCTTGGTACTCTAATTCGAAATAAATCAAGTCTGAATTCTCCAAAACTGGAGTCACAACAAGTATTAAAATGTTATTTTCAAAATAAATCAACAAACTCACAAGTGTACAATTTTCTAATAGGAATTGTTTAAAAAAAATTGTATTCTCTATGAATTAAGGCATTCACTGTTCCATATTTTCTGCAAACTTTTCACTTCACTCAAAATTAGAATATGTACGGTATACTGTGGTTTTTAGCTAGCACAAACTTTTTTCAGAACCTCTATCGTATAGAACCACTTTAAACAAGCGTCGTTTTTAAATATAATAAATATAACTACCGTTCGATCAAGCTGATGTCACACAGATCGTTGAGCGGGTTTTAGATGGCCGACTGCGAAAAATAACACGGTTATCTGATGATCAGTGCGGGTTTGTCGCGGGTAAATATACCACAGATGTAATCCGAAGTATTAGGATAATAATGGAAAAATATCGTGATTCCCTAAAGGATTTACGTATTGTGTTGGTTGACTTTGAAAAGGCATTCGACAGACAACCACGAGATCTGATATGGGTGGCGCTAAGACATCGAGGGGTTCTAGAACCCTATGTACAGATAATCATGGACATGCACGAAAGAGCAAAGACAAGAGTAAGATGCCCGGCTGGACTAACGGAAGAGTTCTCAATCAAAGTCGGGGTGCACCAGGGAAGCGTTTTAAGTCGTTTGCTTTTTATTGCAGTCCTTGACTATCTGCTTGAAGGCAAAGTGACGGACCCCAAGGTGCATCAATTATTCTTTGCTGATGATGGAGCTATCGTAAGTGGGGATCCTACATCACTGCAACGAGTACTTGATGTGTGGGTGGACGTTTTGGAATGAAATGAGTATCGCATTAGTTCAAAAAACACAGAGTAGTTGTGTTGCCCGTTCTCTGATCCACTCAGCCCTATTCCAGACATTTATTTGAATGCAACAGTGCTTCCCAAGTGCGAAAAGTTCAAATATCTGGGATCTATGATCAATAGCAAAGCAACTTGTGATGACGACATCAGTCATCGCGTAAGCGTAGGGTGAATGAAGTGGCGAGAAAATTCCGCTATCTTCTGTGACAGAAAAATGCCACCTAAGTTGAAAGGAATGCTCTACACCGCAGTTGTGCGTCCAGCGCTCACATACGATTCACAATGTTGGACGGTGTACGAGAGTAAATTAACCGCAGCTGAGATGAAGATGCTTCCCATGACAGCAGGAGTGACAAAGCTTGATCGAATAAGAAGTTCGAAGATCAGTGGAAGCCTTCACATCAAGGAAACCATCTTACGAAAGATAGGGTACGACCGGCTCAGCTGATATTGCCACGTTCAAAGAAGATATCATTTGAACCCTGTTAAAAGGGCAATATCAATGAACGTTCCAAAGACATCGCGGCGCAGGAGAGGTAGGCCTATAAACGCCTGGATCGCACAAATGCGACGACATCGGCATTTCATTGACCTCTTACTTACTTACTTAGATGGCGCTACAGTCCGGGGTGGACCTGGGCCTCAACCAACAAACCTCTCCAGCCAGCACGGTTACGAGCCAGCTGCCTCCAGTCGCACACGCAACTCATTGACCTCAGTACCCGAGTAATCCAAACTAAGGAGTCCTGCCGATATTTTCTGAGGTCAAATAGACGAACCCCACAGGCGGATCAGTAGAAATGCTGTGAAGTGGGAGCGTTATGATCTCTTGTTACGACTATTTGTTCCGCTCAAATGTGGAGTCAGTATTGCCTCATGGGTGTAGTGCTTGAAAGAGGATCACCACTGACACAAAGCAGCTGCAAGCTTTATTAATCATTGTTTGGCAAGCATTCTGGCTAAATCAAACTGATAGGTACGAACGGGGTAGAAACATATACACAGATACATACATATGAGTATGTTCGATTAAACAGAAGCGAAACGGCAATGGGCTGGTTACATCCTCCGAAGAGCGACGACTGTACGAGTATACCAAGCCAGATTATGCAATAGAACCCACTACATACTACATACCACCTTGATCAAAAAGTTCCCGGAATAAAAACCGTGTGGCGTTCCCATCGTTCCGATTTGAGTTCTGTTTTCTTTGTTAAGTTGGTACATCTGTTGTTGATATTCCTTCTAAATCTTAGCGTCATAGCTTGACATTTGCAAAAGTTACGTAGCCAAGAGTACATCTATCTCTGTGTGTGTTGGCGATTTTTTACAATTTTAGAAATGGATTTAAATTTGCAACAATTAATGGTGCGCTTTAATGGTGCGCGAACGTTGGAAATGTTGGAAAAGTGTTTGGGCAACGATTCTCGAAAGAAAACGGTCGTTTACCAGTGGCACGAGCGGTTCAAAAGTGGTCGTGAGTCAATCGAAGATGATGAACGCAGTGGCAGACCATCGACATCAAAAACCGACGAAAACATTGATAAAGTAAAAGAAATGTTGGTCAATAACTACAAATTAACCATCAGAGAGATAGCGGAGGACTTGGACATTGCCTATGGATCCCTCCAAGACATTTTGGTTAATGGTTTGGGTTTCCGTCGTGTAGCGGCAAAGTTGGTGCCAAAAGACCTCAATTTCATGCAAAAAAGAGACCGTGTTGACGTCGCAAAAGACATGATTTGCGAGGCTGAATCCGATCCCACATTCATCAAAAGGATCATTACTGGAGACGAGACGTGGGTTTATGAGTACGACACGCAATCCAGACATCAGGCAAGTGAATGGCGTTCGCCAAATGAGCCGAGACCAAAAAAACCACGTCGTTTTCAGTCAAAAAAGAAGGCAATGCTCACGGTTTTCATGGATTACAACGGTGTAGTGCATCATGAATTTTTGCCAGAAGGCCAGACAGTAAACAAAGAGTATTATTTGGGCGTTATGAGACGTTTGCGTGAAGCAATTCGCCGAAAGAGACCAAAATTGTGGGCAGAAAACTCGTGGATTTTGCACCATGATAACGCACCGTCGCACAGTGCCATCATTATTCGTAATTTTTTGACGAAAAATGCAACAAATACCAACCAACAGCCACCGAATTCACTTGATTTGGCTCCCTGTGACTTCTTTCTGTTCAATCGAGTTAAAAACCCATTACGGGGAACGCGTTTCAGCAGCCGAGAGGAAGTAATGGAAAAATCGCAGGAAGCACTGATGGACATACCGAAAACCGAATATAAAAAATGTTTCGAAGATCGGATCAAGCGCTGGCATAAGTGTGTTGCAGTCGATGGGGATTACTTTGAAGGGGGCAATATAGATTTAGATGAATAAACTTGTATTTTTAATTTTCTGAATAAATTCCGGGAATTTTTTGATCAAGGTAGTATATGCAAAACGGAAAATCAGTGGGTTGAATCTTGGAGAAAGGTTGAGATGGGGGCATGATAGTTGGGGAATCTCTAGAGAGAATAAAAATATATCGCCAGGGTTCAAGTACGATGAAGCGTTGATACCCTAAGGCCACTCAGGGGAAATTGAAGTTAGGTAATTAAGTATCAACATTGCATATACATTTAAGATATCTAATGGTATCAGCAATAACCAGTACTACATGTGTATTTAACAGCGTCCAAAACCACTTTCAATAAATATAATAGAACTTGTTCAGATGTCGCCAGAATTGTAGACATCGTATGGTAAAGAAAGCAACTTACGACAACAAGAAAAAGAAAACAACTCACTTTCTTTAGCAATAGTCAGATATATAAAAAAAATAACCTGCATTCACCATACTTTGAATTTTGAATACAATACAATACAATATGTTTTGAAGGAAAATCCATTGGCTCCCACTGATGTAGGTGCATAGCTTACATTCGAAATTTCAAAATCCAAATCAAATAATGCATTCATACTGCAGATATGCCAGCTAATTTGTAGAGATATCATAGCCGAATTCATATTTTTGAGTTGAATACAGTTTTACAAAGAATATTAAAACAATGAAATGGTGTAATAAAATTTTGTTTTAGTTTGCAGTTCAATCCATGGCAACAGGTGGCGAAATTATTTATGATTATTTCAATTATTGGAAGGTCAGTAGAATCAAACACTGGAATCTAAATGCAAGCATATGAAGACACATTCATGTACCTAGGTACTTACAGGTATCCAGTAAGTTAAATAATAGGCACCGGATTAGGATGAAGGTGGTAAAATTCATTTGGGGCACCAGAGACTATTACTTTTCCGGGGTAAGTGAATGTTATGGTAATCCCTAGGTATCCCAAACACAATGTTATTTTAAGAAGAGGACAAGAACTAAGGAATAATAAAAAAAAACGAAAGGAGTGTAATAAACTAGCTATGAGATACTAGAAATGAATAAACATGTTAGTTGCAGGTACTAAATGTTACAATCCCAAAGGTATACATGTGCGTACTCTTAAGTACTGAAATACATACGAGTATATTCAACTCTCCATGTGAGTTTTTGGGGAATTACATAAGGACAATTTTATTTATCGAAGGACAGGCTACCCCTTCTATATATAATTCTACAATACTTAGATATGGTACTAATGTTAGTCGCCAATGTTTAACCAGCTGATCGCTGTATTTTATTTTAACTGAAGTTAAAAAGTCTGGGTTATACACATATTAAATTAGCTTAAATGTTGCAAACAATGTACAGGAGTTTTAAGAATCCACCTGTTATTAGTGCAGGTGTGGTGACCTGATGTTGAAATAAATTAGCAGAGTTTTATTCGGCTTTTGAAGTGAAACTTCTTTAGCGAGAAGAAGAAACCAAACATGAAACGATCAACCACGCTCGTCCGATCACCGAAAGCAAGCAGCGTCGGCCACGGCGGTGTATATACATTAGATGTATAATATATACAATGGTAGTACTTAGATGGGAGAGCGCTTGGTAACACCACATTATGTTGGCATTTTATTCTTTTCGTTTTATAAGTTGATGTACATAGTCTACACAGACTTTTCAAAAGATGTTGATACAGTACATAACACTTTACTTTTTGCTTACCGTAAGCTGTACTAATTGAGTTTTAACTCAATCTCACTTTCGTTTCGATTTTAAGCGAAAACGCGAATCGAAACTCAATTCTGTCTCAATCCGATATCTCAATCCAGTCATGTAAACTTAGTAGATGCATCATAGGAAATCGAATGTGCAGTATAGTTTCTCCAGAATGGGTACTGTCTTGTTGCTATGTTTACAATACGATGCATCGTTCCAGTCCTATCGATGTAATTATTCGATTTGCTATCAAGATTACAGTTACAGAATAACACAGCATTTTTATTTGGACTAAAGTTTTGACATAGGGTGCTCGTGCTATCGTGTTCCTAGGTAAAAAGATATTTCCTATTTTTTTTTTCAAATGACTGGGATCGCAGAATAGATCCTCTATAAAGCCTTCAATACTCTTTTTCATATATATTTTTTAATAATATTTGAACATATGATTGACAAATTTATAAGATTTTATATGAAGTATGTTACAGCTGGATTACTTGAAGAAAATTGTATGATTTGGTACACTAGATATTCTATAATAAAAAATTAATTAAAACTTTGCTGAATGATTTCAACATCAGGTCACCACACATGCACTAATTACAGGGGAATTCTTAAGCATTGTGTATATTGTTTGCAACATTTTAGCTACTAAAATACATATATGTATATCCCAGACTTTTTAACATAAGGTAAAATAAAATTCAGCAATATGCTGGTTAAACATGGGTGGCTAATACTAGTACCATATGTAAGTATTGTAGAATCATATCCTATCCTTCGTATATACTTTATGAAATTCTTGAAAAACCCAAATAGGGATTTTAATATGCATATGTATGAATTGAAATACTTTAGAGGACGCACATGTATACCTTTTGGATTGTAAGATACTAACATGTTTATTCATTTCTAGTATCTCATAGTTAGTTTATTACACTTCTATCGTTTTTCTTATTCTGATTTTTTTTTTTCTCCTTAAACTCTTAGTTGTTGTCCTCTTCTTAAGGAAACTATTGTGTTTGCGATACCTAGGGATTAACAAAATATTCACTTATGCCAATAAAAGCAATCGCCTCTTATCTACGAATGGTGCCCCAAATGAATTTTATCAATTTGATCCTAATCCGGTGTCCATTGTCTAACTTACAGGGTACGTACAAGTGTCCACGTTTGTGTTTACTGTGTATGCAAAGGAATTAAAGAACAGAGTCATCAACAATTTCGCTACCTCTTTCCACGGATTGAACTGCAAACTTAAACAAAATTTTATTGCACCATTTCATTATTCTAAAATTCTTTGTAAAACTATATTTGACTCAAAAATATGGATTTGTCTGTGTGATCTCTGCAGATCGACTGGTACGAATATACCTGAAGCTCATCAATTTAAAGCTATATTGCATATGCATGAATATATTATTTGGTTGAGAAAAAGAGATTGAAATTTAATATGTTTATAGTACTATGCAGCTATTATTCATCAGCCAAAGGCAATGACTTTTCTTTTAAGACATGGCAACCCCGTATTCAAAATCAAAGGGTATTGAATGCAGACAATCATTTTATCTATCTGACTATCGCTAAAGAAATCTAAAGAAATTCAATTGTTAACAAGTATTTTTTCTTACAACTACGGCAAGTGTTGTCGGGAATAAGTTGCCTTTCTTTCCCATACGATGGCTACGATTCTGGCGAGTGCTGAACAAATTCTATTTGGAAACCCTATGTGGAATGGCAGATCTGAAAATTTAAGGAAATCGATTTACATAGTTTTTTAATTGCTGGTAATTATTTACATACGAGTCACCTGAAGCATCTTCATCCCCCCTGTAGTTAACTTACTCTCATAGGATTTGTACATTGTGGATCATTGTGAACCGTATGTGTGTGCTGGATGCACAACTACGGTGTAGAGCCTTCCTTCGAGCTTAGAAAACACTATTCGGTCAAAGAAGATAGCGGAGTTTTCCTCCCACTTCACCTTACATGATGATTGATGTCGTCATCACAGGTTACTTCGCTTTTGATCATAAATCCCAGATATTTAAACTTTTAGCAAGGAGCTGCAAAGACACAATATGAATAAGAGCACAACCATCTTCAAAATAGCCGTCCAAAGAAGGAAGAATGCTCAGGAGATTCGTTCATTAACAATGCTCATGGCCAGCTTCTTGTGGATGACGACAAAATTCTGCAGAGGTGGCGGCGGTATTGCGAAGAACTTTTAAATGAGCAGTTTCCCCGGCTATATTTTCCAAGAGCCACCCCTGACTGTGAAGAAATACCCGACATCACAGTCGAAGAAGTTAGTGAGGCGGTCAAATACTCCATAAAACGAAAAGCGGTTGGGCCAGACGAGATGCCCTATGAGTTCTGGAAAAAGATGGGAGACGTCGGGTTCAGATGGCTCAGAATTCTCATCTCCTAATGTGTGAGAGCTGACCCAATGCCGAATCAATGGAGGGAAAGTTACCTTCTCCCTGTATACAAAGGGAAGGGTGATACGCGAAACTGTGATAACTACCGTTCGATCAAGCTGATGTCACACACCATGAAGATCGTTGGGCGGGTATTAAGTGCCCGACTGCGAAAAATAATACGGTTATCTGATGATCAGTGCGGATTTGTCTCGGGTAAATCAACCACAGATGCAATCCAAAGTATAAAGATCATAATGGAGAAACATCGTGATTCCTTAAGGGATTTGCATATTGTATTGGTGGAGTTTGAAAAGGCATTCGACAAACAACCACGAGATCTGATATGGGTGGCGCTAAGACATCGAGGGGGTCCAGAAACCTATGTACAGATGATCATGGACATGTACGAAGGAGCAAAGACAAGAGTAAGATGCCCCGCTGGAGTAACCGAAGAGTTCCCAATCAAAGTCAGGGTGCACCAGAGAAGCGTCTTAAGTCATTTGCCCTTTATTACAGTCCTTGATTATCTGCTTGAAGGTAAAGTGATGGACCCCAAGATACATCAGTTATTCTTTGCTGATGATGGAGCCATCATAAGTGAGGATCCTACATCCCTGCAACGAGCACTTGATGTGTGGGTGGACGCTCTGGAGAGAAATGGGTATCGCATTAATTCAAAACAGACAGAGTACTTGTGCTGCCCGTTCTCTGATCCACTCAGCCCTATTTCAGACATTTATTTGAATGGAACAGTGCTTTCCAATTGCGAAAAGTTGAAATATCTGGGATCTATGATCAATAGCAAAGCAATCTGTAATGACGACATCAATCATCGCATATGCGTAGGGTGGATGAAGTGGCGAGAAAAATCCGCTATCTTATATGAAAAATGCCACCTTAGTTGAAAGGAAGGCTCTACACCGCAGTTGTGCGTCCAGCGCTCACATACGGTTCACAATGTTAGACGGTGTACAAAAAGTATGAGAGTAAATTAACCGCAGCTGAGATGAAGATGCTTCCCATGACAGCAGGAGTGACAAAGCTTGATCGAATAAGAAGTTCGAAGATCTGTGGAAGGCTTCACGTACAGGAAACCATCTTACGAAAGATAGAGTACGACCGGCTCATCTGGTATTGCCACGTTCAAAGAAGATATCATTTGAACCCTGTTAAAAAGGCAGGAAGCACTGATGGACATACCGAAAACCGAATATAAAAAATGTTTCGAAGATCGGATCAAGCGCTGGCATAAGTGTGTTGCAGTCGATGGGGATTACTTTGAAGGGGGCAATATAGATTTAGATGAATAAACTTGTATTTTTAATTTTCTGAATAAATTCCGGGAATTTTTTGATCAAGGTAGTATATGCAAAACGGAAAATCAGTGGGTTGAATCTTGGAGAAAGGTTGAGATGGGGGCATGATAGTTGGGGAATCTCTAGAGAGAATAAAAATATATCGCCAGGGTTCAAGTACGATGAAGCGTTGATACCCTAAGGCCACTCAGGGGAAATTGAAGTTAGGTAATTAAGTATCAACATTGCATATACATTTAAGATATCTAATGGTATCAGCAATAACCAGTACTACATGTGTATTTAACAGCGTCCAAAACCACTTTCAATAAATATAATAGAACTTGTTCAGATGTCGCCAGAATTGTAGACATCGTATGGTAAAGAAAGCAACTTACGACAACAAGAAAAAGAAAACAACTCACTTTCTTTAGCAATAGTCAGATATATAAAAAAAATAACCTGCATTCACCATACTTTGAATTTTGAATACAATACAATACAATATGTTTTGAAGGAAAATCCATTGGCTCCCACTGATGTAGGTGCATAGCTTACATTCGAAATTTCAAAATCCAAATCAAATAATGCATTCATACTGCAGATATGCCAGCTAATTTGTAGAGATATCATAGCCGAATTCATATTTTTGAGTTGAATACAGTTTTACAAAGAATATTAAAACAATGAAATGGTGTAATAAAATTTTGTTTTAGTTTGCAGTTCAATCCATGGCAACAGGTGGCGAAATTATTTATGATTATTTCAATTATTGGAAGGTCAGTAGAATCAAACACTGGAATCTAAATGCAAGCATATGAAGACACATTCATGTACCTAGGTACTTACAGGTATCCAGTAAGTTAAATAATAGGCACCGGATTAGGATGAAGGTGGTAAAATTCATTTGGGGCACCAGAGACTATTACTTTTCCGGGGTAAGTGAATGTTATGGTAATCCCTAGGTATCCCAAACACAATGTTATTTTAAGAAGAGGACAAGAACTAAGGAATAATAAAAAAAAACGAAAGGAGTGTAATAAACTAGCTATGAGATACTAGAAATGAATAAACATGTTAGTTGCAGGTACTAAATGTTACAATCCCAAAGGTATACATGTGCGTACTCTTAAGTACTGAAATACATACGAGTATATTCAACTCTCCATGTGAGTTTTTGGGGAATTACATAAGGACAATTTTATTTATCGAAGGACAGGCTACCCCTTCTATATATAATTCTACAATACTTAGATATGGTACTAATGTTAGTCGCCAATGTTTAACCAGCTGATCGCTGTATTTTATTTTAACTGAAGTTAAAAAGTCTGGGTTATACACATATTAAATTAGCTTAAATGTTGCAAACAATGTACAGGAGTTTTAAGAATCCACCTGTTATTAGTGCAGGTGTGGTGACCTGATGTTGAAATAAATTAGCAGAGTTTTATTCGGCTTTTGAAGTGAAACTTCTTTAGCGAGAAGAAGAAACCAAACATGAAACGATCAACCACGCTCGTCCGATCACCGAAAGCAAGCAGCGTCGGCCACGGCGGTGTATATACATTAGATGTATAATATATACAATGGTAGTACTTAGATGGGAGAGCGCTTGGTAACACCACATTATGTTGGCATTTTATTCTTTTCGTTTTATAAGTTGATGTACATAGTCTACACAGACTTTTCAAAAGATGTTGATACAGTACATAACACTTTACTTTTTGCTTACCGTAAGCTGTACTAATTGAGTTTTAACTCAATCTCACTTTCGTTTCGATTTTAAGCGAAAACGCGAATCGAAACTCAATTCTGTCTCAATCCGATATCTCAATCCAGTCATGTAAACTTAGTAGATGCATCATAGGAAATCGAATGTGCAGTATAGTTTCTCCAGAATGGGTACTGTCTTGTTGCTATGTTTACAATACGATGCATCGTTCCAGTCCTATCGATGTAATTATTCGATTTGCTATCAAGATTACAGTTACAGAATAACACAGCATTTTTATTTGGACTAAAGTTTTGACATAGGGTGCTCGTGCTATCGTGTTCCTAGGTAAAAAGATATTTCCTATTTTTTTTTTCAAATGACTGGGATCGCAGAATAGATCCTCTATAAAGCCTTCAATACTCTTTTTCATATATATTTTTTAATAATATTTGAACATATGATTGACAAATTTATAAGATTTTATATGAAGTATGTTACAGCTGGATTACTTGAAGAAAATTGTATGATTTGGTACACTAGATATTCTATAATAAAAAATTAATTAAAACTTTGCTGAATGATTTCAACATCAGGTCACCACACATGCACTAATTACAGGGGAATTCTTAAGCATTGTGTATATTGTTTGCAACATTTTAGCTACTAAAATACATATATGTATATCCCAGACTTTTTAACATAAGGTAAAATAAAATTCAGCAATATGCTGGTTAAACATGGGTGGCTAATACTAGTACCATATGTAAGTATTGTAGAATCATATCCTATCCTTCGTATATACTTTATGAAATTCTTGAAAAACCCAAATAGGGATTTTAATATGCATATGTATGAATTGAAATACTTTAGAGGACGCACATGTATACCTTTTGGATTGTAAGATACTAACATGTTTATTCATTTCTAGTATCTCATAGTTAGTTTATTACACTTCTATCGTTTTTCTTATTCTGATTTTTTTTTTTCTCCTTAAACTCTTAGTTGTTGTCCTCTTCTTAAGGAAACTATTGTGTTTGCGATACCTAGGGATTAACAAAATATTCACTTATGCCAATAAAAGCAATCGCCTCTTATCTACGAATGGTGCCCCAAATGAATTTTATCAATTTGATCCTAATCCGGTGTCCATTGTCTAACTTACAGGGTACGTACAAGTGTCCACGTTTGTGTTTACTGTGTATGCAAAGGAATTAAAGAACAGAGTCATCAACAATTTCGCTACCTCTTTCCACGGATTGAACTGCAAACTTAAACAAAATTTTATTGCACCATTTCATTATTCTAAAATTCTTTGTAAAACTATATTTGACTCAAAAATATGGATTTGTCTGTGTGATCTCTGCAGATCGACTGGTACGAATATACCTGAAGCTCATCAATTTAAAGCTATATTGCATATGCATGAATATATTATTTGGTTGAGAAAAAGAGATTGAAATTTAATATGTTTATAGTACTATGCAGCTATTATTCATCAGCCAAAGGCAATGACTTTTCTTTTAAGACATGGCAACCCCGTATTCAAAATCAAAGGGTATTGAATGCAGACAATCATTTTATCTATCTGACTATCGCTAAAGAAATCTAAAGAAATTCAATTGTTAACAAGTATTTTTTCTTACAACTACGGCAAGTGTTGTCGGGAATAAGTTGCCTTTCTTTCCCATACGATGGCTACGATTCTGGCGAGTGCTGAACAAATTCTATTTGGAAACCCTATGTGGAATGGCAGATCTGAAAATTTAAGGAAATCGATTTACATAGTTTTTTAATTGCTGGTAATTATTTACATACGAGTCACCTGAAGCATCTTCATCCCCCCTGTAGTTAACTTACTCTCATAGGATTTGTACATTGTGGATCATTGTGAACCGTATGTGTGTGCTGGATGCACAACTACGGTGTAGAGCCTTCCTTCGAGCTTAGAAAACACTATTCGGTCAAAGAAGATAGCGGAGTTTTCCTCCCACTTCACCTTACATGATGATTGATGTCGTCATCACAGGTTACTTCGCTTTTGATCATAAATCCCAGATATTTAAACTTTTAGCAAGGAGCTGCAAAGACACAATATGAATAAGAGCACAACCATCTTCAAAATAGCCGTCCAAAGAAGGAAGAATGCTCAGGAGATTCGTTCATTAACAATGCTCATGGCCAGCTTCTTGTGGATGACGACAAAATTCTGCAGAGGTGGCGGCGGTATTGCGAAGAACTTTTAAATGAGCAGTTTCCCCGGCTATATTTTCCAAGAGCCACCCCTGACTGTGAAGAAATACCCGACATCACAGTCGAAGAAGTTAGTGAGGCGGTCAAATACTCCATAAAACGAAAAGCGGTTGGGCCAGACGAGATGCCCTATGAGTTCTGGAAAAAGATGGGAGACGTCGGGTTCAGATGGCTCAGAATTCTCATCTCCTAATGTGTGAGAGCTGACCCAATGCCGAATCAATGGAGGGAAAGTTACCTTCTCCCTGTATACAAAGGGAAGGGTGATACGCGAAACTGTGATAACTACCGTTCGATCAAGCTGATGTCACACACCATGAAGATCGTTGGGCGGGTATTAAGTGCCCGACTGCGAAAAATAATACGGTTATCTGATGATCAGTGCGGATTTGTCTCGGGTAAATCAACCACAGATGCAATCCAAAGTATAAAGATCATAATGGAGAAACATCGTGATTCCTTAAGGGATTTGCATATTGTATTGGTGGAGTTTGAAAAGGCATTCGACAAACAACCACGAGATCTGATATGGGTGGCGCTAAGACATCGAGGGGGTCCAGAAACCTATGTACAGATGATCATGGACATGTACGAAGGAGCAAAGACAAGAGTAAGATGCCCCGCTGGAGTAACCGAAGAGTTCCCAATCAAAGTCAGGGTGCACCAGAGAAGCGTCTTAAGTCATTTGCCCTTTATTACAGTCCTTGATTATCTGCTTGAAGGTAAAGTGATGGACCCCAAGATACATCAGTTATTCTTTGCTGATGATGGAGCCATCATAAGTGAGGATCCTACATCCCTGCAACGAGCACTTGATGTGTGGGTGGACGCTCTGGAGAGAAATGGGTATCGCATTAATTCAAAACAGACAGAGTACTTGTGCTGCCCGTTCTCTGATCCACTCAGCCCTATTTCAGACATTTATTTGAATGGAACAGTGCTTTCCAATTGCGAAAAGTTGAAATATCTGGGATCTATGATCAATAGCAAAGCAATCTGTAATGACGACATCAATCATCGCATATGCGTAGGGTGGATGAAGTGGCGAGAAAAATCCGCTATCTTATATGAAAAATGCCACCTTAGTTGAAAGGAAGGCTCTACACCGCAGTTGTGCGTCCAGCGCTCACATACGGTTCACAATGTTAGACGGTGTACAAAAAGTATGAGAGTAAATTAACCGCAGCTGAGATGAAGATGCTTCCCATGACAGCAGGAGTGACAAAGCTTGATCGAATAAGAAGTTCGAAGATCTGTGGAAGGCTTCACGTACAGGAAACCATCTTACGAAAGATAGAGTACGACCGGCTCATCTGGTATTGCCACGTTCAAAGAAGATATCATTTGAACCCTGTTAAAAAGGCAATATCAATGCACGTTCCAAAGACATCGCGATGTAGGAAAGGCAGGCCTATAAACGCCTGGATCAGAAAAATGCGACGACATCGGCATTCCATTGGCCTCAGTAACCGAGTGATCCAAAATCGCCAGGTCTGCCGATATTTTCTGAGGTCAAATAGGCGAACCCGACAGGCGGATAAGTAGAAATGCGGTGAAGTGGGAGGGTTGTGATCCCTTGTTTTCGGATCATGGCCTCGCTGGTAAAAGGAAGAAGAAGAAAATTTAAACTTTTAGCACAGGAACCACTATTCCATTCAAACGAATGTCTGAAATGGGCCTGAGTGAATAAGAGAACAGACAGCACAAGTACTCGGTCTTTTTTGGACAGATACGGTTTGTTTGCTTCATATTGTGTCCATGAAAATTTCTGTACACAAGAGACAGTGATGAGCGATCTCAGGATCCATTGCAATCTTTTACTCGAGCTTTCATAAAGCGAGCAACCAAATGGTAGTCAATCTGGGTTTCATTTTCACCACTGCTGTAAGTTGCTGTGGGTGGTGTTTAGTGATCGTGACCATTTCAAAGTTCAGCGACCGTTCAAGTCGTTACCAAATAGCTCTGCCCAAAGGATGATACCGATTCCGGCTTACCCTGTTCCGTTGCCTGTTCCCCGACAGCGCTATTTGTTGCAGTGATATTCTTAACCCGTCCTGAAGGGGGGATTTCATTTATTTTGTACCTACAAATAAAAAAGACATAGAAGAATAATAATTTGGCGTGGTATTCATACAATATATATAAATAAACATAATGTATATTTTATCGTGAACGTTATCGGCATTTACATATATACTTAAATAGTGCATTCCGATAGAAGTCTTTCTTACACCCCTCTCATTTTGTTGCTTCACTAACCAATGGACCTAAAATACTCACATTTATCCCTCTCCATTTTGAAACTACCACACTGATCTTCTGATTAGTGTAGGGATAGGAAAACGCAGTTGGTCTCATTCACAACAATAAATACTCATAGGAACCCTTGTATTCGCAATCGCTGTAAAACAGAAACTATGGTTAAATATATAGCCATCTACTATTACACGTCTCGTCGCATACCAAAAAGAAAAATCCCTGAAATACTTTGTATTATTTTCTTTTGACTAAGTATTGTCTTACTTTGGAAATTCCAGGTTAAATAACACTGATGAGAACGCGATGAGTAAGAAGAGTGAGGAAAAGAGAGCCCCTCACTCTTCCCACTCAAAAACTAAACGACATAGCGCACTCATCAGTTAACATCTAAACAGGGTCATTGGTACTTAAATCCTGTTTGACTTTTTGCAGGCCAGTATGTGCAAATCATCTCCTACCTGGGGTATCCTGAATATATTTATTTTGTCCCATTTCTTCACTTTCATACACAGTACACAGCAATCAGTCTGGTCTTGCGATTCTAGTCAGTTATTGTTTTTAATTCGCTCTGCCGGTACGTTAAGGTAGGAAAAAAACGCGCGCTAGGTACTCAGTTTGTAGTTTTTCTCCAACAAAAACAAAGGACTATTTCCATCAGAAGAATTCACACTTTTTCCATCCCAGACAGAAGAATCAGTTTGAAAACGACATTTGTTTCAAGTGGTTCTATTTGATAGAAATACTGAAAATAGTTTGTGCTAAATAAGAATTATAGTATACTATACTACTGTATTCTAATTTTGATTGAAGTGAAACGTGTGCAAAGAATATCTACGCAATGGAACAAAATCAGGTAAGTGAATGCCTTAATTCAAAAAGAAAATAGAAAAATTCTTAAAAGAATTCCGATTCGAAAATTGTACACTTGTAAGTTTGTTGGACTACTTGGGAATAAAATTTTACAAGTAATACTTGTTGTGACCTTAGTTTTTGGAGGCATTCGCATTTCGGAGAATTCAAATTTGATTTATTGTGAATTAGAGTAGCGAGATGGATCCACTTCAATTTAATTGGGTCTATTGGAATTGAAAATATTAATAAATTATAAGATTGATAAAAAATATTGTATTAAAATATCGGAGCTGGAAAATTAAATTTGATGTACATATGTGTTTAGACTACTCTCTTATCGTAGATTTGACTCCAGTTAATATATAAAGCTGCTAATTGCTTGAGGTGAACTTTCACTTGTGTGTCGAATGTTAGATCCATTACCTTCACATGCTAATCCCTTTGATGTCATTCACTTGCTGACTAATTGCCTAAACGGATAAATACATAGCCCAGCTTTAGTTTCTATTTTAGATCGTCAATATCTTACTTTCTTTTCGATAAATTGAAGCACAAAGAAATATATTACTCTCTCATTCCCTCTCTCTTTTACGATTTTGTTGTTCGGAAACGGAATAGTTATTCTAATATTCGAATTTGCAAGTACACACTAATCAATGGCAGAGCTGTAGTATACATATATTTCTCACTTACTTACTTAGGTGGCGCTACAGGTCCCCCTCCACTTGTTTGCGCCACCTACCGCGAGGTCGTCGTCTACTGCGCCATCCATCCGGGCTGGATTCGAAGACTTTATTGGCGGGAACGTTGGGCTCCATCCGCTCTAAACGACCCAGCCATCTTAGTCGCTGTATATGAACTCTTATGGCTAAGTCGATGTCTTTGTATAGACCGTATAGTTCGGTGTTGTACCTTCTCCTCCGCTCACCGTCTATGCAGACGGGACCAAAGATCGCTCGAAGGACTTTTCTCTTGAAATAACCAAGGGCATCTTCATCCGGTTTTGTCAAAGCTCATGCCTCTGCGCCATACAGCAGGACTGGGATGATTAGTGTCTTATAAAGAGTTAACTTAGTATTTCGAGATAGGACTTTGCTACTCAATTACCGTCTTAGCCCATAGAAGCAACGATTGGCACGAGTTATTCTGCGTGTGATCTCCCTACTGATGTCATTTGCGGAGTTCACCATAGAGCCTAGGTAGACAAAATCCTTTACTCAAATCCTCACCTCAAAATTATATCTGTCTATTGTGGCGTTCTGTCCAAGATGCCGATGTTGGGTGTCCTTTTTGTAGACAGCATATATTTTGTTTTGCTTTCATTGACCGTTAGACCCATCTTTGCTGCCTCGACCTCAATACTAGCAAAAGCCCTATTGACGGCCCGCTGAGTTCTTCCGATTATGTCAATGTCATCGGCGTAAGCGAGTAGTTGTACAGACTTGTAAAAGATTGTACCTCCGGTGTTGGCTTGTGAGTTTCGTAAAATTCTCTCAGGTACTATGTTATGTTAAAGAGATCGCATGATAGCGCGTCACCTTGTCTAAGACCTTTCCTGACATCGAATGGTTCGGTGATGTTCTTACCGACTTTGATGGAGCAGCGAGAGTTCTCCATCGTCATTCGGCACAAACGGGCGAGTTTGACAGGGATGCTAAGACTAGACATGGCTCTGTGTAACTCGTCCCTATACACGCTATCATAGGCAACTTTGAAATCGATGAAGAGGTGGTGCGTATCGATTTTATACTCATGGGTCTTTTCCAAGATCTGCCGTAGTGTGAATATTTGGTCAATGGTGGACTTTCCAGGCCCGAAACCGCACTGATAAGGACCTATCTGGTTGTTGGCGATCGATTTTAGGCGTTCACATAATACGGCAGACAGGATCTTATATGCAATGTTGAGGAAACTTATACCTCTGTAATTGGCGCAGTTTAGAGGGTCTCCTTTACATATATTTCCACTACTTTTGTACGCTCGATAGAGGGGGTCAAGACCTTGTATTGTACCTATACACTCACATACTCCATGCACGAATATTCTATGTACCTATACAAACCAAATCGTTTGCAAAATCTATAGTTTACAAATGTGTTTCAATGCACAGACTCTAGTTCACATTCAGATGAAAAATACAAGTGTACATAACAATATGCAGTCAACTTCCCCTAACTCAAAGCCCTTTAACTCGAATTTTTCTCTTACTTGAATTTTCGGAAGCATTATGACGTGACCAAACAAAATTCATGCAAAATAGTTTCTTTAAGTCGAAATCCTTTTTACTCGAACTCATTTCTGAGATTTCAGATACAAATTCGTGTGTACTCGTATTTTTCATTTCCTAACCCGAATTGTTTTTTTTTTTTAACTTCTCATTGGATTTTATATTGTTATGCTCTGTGACACTTAATTTGCTGTCGCTTGATTGCGTGCGAGACATAGCAAAACCATGGTCACTTGATGTGGCTCGGACGACTATAAGAAAATGTTTTGCGAAAGCTGGTTTTATTCAACCGGATAGCGTTTGGGATAGTAAAGATGATTTACCACTGACGATCGTGAGGGATTAACTTACGGATACATATGGTGAACAAGAAATTAGAAGCTTTTGGTCTGCATTGTTGAAATGAAATACTGGAAAATGTAGTCTCCAGAACAGTTACCGAGGCAGATAGTAATTAAGACGCTGTCTCTGTGTCACCCAATGAACTAAAACCTCATCTGGGCGATATTCAACGGTCCTTAGAAAGGATCCAAGCAGCAATTACAAGACGTAATAGTGTCTTTTAACAAAGTTCTTGAATACAAAAGAATATACTCAAACCGAAATAACGAATTTCTTTAAATAATACCAAAGTGTATCTAATTTCCTTTTCGTGTAAGTAAAATATGTATGTACAGTACATATATACTGTATTATGTAGAATTGAACTAGATATCGGTTAATTTTTAAATTATTGCAATGAATAAAACTGAATGTTATGAATAAAACTGATTTTGTATTAAAAAAATACGTTATTGTTTTTAATCCCCTTACTCGAAGAAATTTTTGTAGCTTATGGCGATTCGACTTAGGGGAAGTTGACTGTATAATTTTAAGAGCTTAAATATGCTCAGATATTTAGAACATGCGTAAGAAGAAACGTTGGTGGAAAATTCAAAGAAGAAAACATTTGTCCAGAGGCAAAAGACGGCCCTGCGATATATGTATAAGGTTTAGACACCAACGCACTACAACGGATACAATATATCCCTCGATGATTCCTTTTCTGTTCAATTCTCCAATATGACTAAGTACTTCATTGTCCTATGCTTGGAACATATGTAGCTCATTTTCCGAATATCTCATTTCCAGGTTTTAAAAAGAAGTTCTGTGGAACAACCAGCCTATGTAAATGAACAGCCTCCACCACAGCAGTATTACCAATACGTAATAGCAACGCCTAATGCACAACAACCAGTCCTTTATAAATATATTGAGAGACCGATGACCCTCAATGCATGGAGTCAAACTGAGGCAGTACATCGAAAAAGGGAAGCAGAACTTAAAGCAGAAATAATAGAGTTGGAGGAATATTTGAGAGTCCAAACTGAACTTATCGATCAGTTGAAACTCGAAAGAGACAGATAACCATCCCCTCCTCCGGATAAGAGGCCACCATAACTCCCCCAGCTGTAATAGCACACCAGCCCATGAGATACCGAATATTATCTCAACAAAATGAAGACACAAGCGAAGGAAAAATTGAGATCGTACCTAGCGATGATGCTACGCCATCTTCGAGTAATATGAATAATTCTGGCGATTCCAATCGCATAGAATTTTGCCTAAGCGACTTGAGCTCACAAACTTCTGTAGTCAGCAAAGCAGCAGAAAGACCAAACTTAGCCAGTGGAACGGTATCGATAGGACCAAATGGCACCAAGATCTCGGTATCCGTGTACGAAAATTTGAATTGGTCGTCAGCATCACTAGCAACACGGAAACTACTGACTACTAAATTTGATCGCCAAACGCTATCAACCCACTCAATGAGTGGGAAAGCCTCACCAGCGTTTAAGGGAAAACCAATTAAAAAACAATTAGACCCACTTGTTGTGGAAGATATAGTATATATCGTATCGAAAAAATGTGGAGTTAAGGCTAAGGAAGTTCGAGCTGCGATCACGACGAAATGCGCAGACGAGGCCAAGATGGTGAAATTACTGTCGTCAAAACCCAAGCGCCCGCAAAATTTGAAAAGATCACCTTTGAAGGAGCTAAAAGAAAATTTTGAGAAACGAAAAAATTCTGATGATGAGAATACTTAAAATCAACTTTGAACTATACTGCGTATGGGGGTTTTATTATCATTGGAATTGGTGGAATTGGTGGCCTATTGGGGAAACCGAACACCAAAAAAAAAAAAAAACGGTTAACGCATCAAAATACATACCTCTTGGGTGGTGTGGAAATGTATTTAGACCAAAGCAAAAGGTACTTTTAAGTGCTATAAATAATATTAAAGAAGATATTAATTAATTTCTTGCATAAGCGTGTTTTTTTTAGCGTACATTATGTAAGTTTGTTAACTTTGCGCCCTAAAGCTTTTCCCACAGAACACGGACACCTTAGACCTGCACGCGCAATATTCTTTCCATGTACCTGCACACGCTCCAGCGTCATGATGCTGACACCACGTCTAGAGCGCACCCGACACTTAACCGAATCGATGTTACTTAATTTTTTGTGAGTAGTTCTAGTTCTATTTTGACTATGAAAAAATAAAGAAGCTAAACTCAAGAATTTCATTTTATTTATAAGTATTATATATTATAAGTTGACACCTAGCATCATATCCAGCTGGAAAATTCCAGTACATTTAAAGAAAAAAAACTAATTTTGAGAATTTTCTTTGTATCCTCTCCACCCGATAGATATGAACTTGGTACGAAGGGCACCCAGAATAAATAACATTGATACTTAGAGCGTGGGCGCACTTGCCTACCCATGAACGCAGCGGCTACGCGCACAAAAGGGCTTCATTGGAATGAAAGCAATTTTGACAGATGAAGTTATGTCCTTTAACCCCTCGGGGGGCATAGGGCGTCAACCACGCCTGTGCGCCATCGTGTTCGGAGTTCTGCAACGCGTTTGAGCTGCCTCCAACTCATTTCTAAAGAGCTCGATTCCTCCTCAACTGTTCTACGCCACGTTTGCCTAGGGCGTCCCGCTGTTCTGCCTGCCTGGGTGAGCGGATTCCACTGCATAGCGTATTTCGCAATGGAGTTGTCTTCGCGCCGTAGGGTGTGTCCAATCCATTGCCACTTTCTTCTTCGTATAGTAATGCTTATAGGTTCTTGGCCCGTTCTCAGATAAAGTTGTTCGTTGGAGATGCGGTTCGGCCAAAAAATCCTCAAGATGATTCTTAAGCATTTGTTTACGAAGACTTGCAGCTTGCGTGTGTTAATGGTGTCCACCTTCCAGGTACTGCACCCATAAAGCAGCACTGATTCTACGTTGGAGCGGAACAGTCGTAGCTTGGTTCTTAAGCTAATAACATTGCTTCTCCAGATTTTGGACAGCATTCCGAACGCAGCTTTAGCCTTCCCGATTCTGCTGCACACATCCAGTTCGGTGCCACCGCGATTAGCCGAGACGACACTTCCTAAATATAGAAAGTTATCAACTTTCTCGACTTGCTTTCCGGCAATGTTAAGTTGAGCGCGGGTATTGGAAGTACTCAGGGCTTTCGTTTTGGCTGTGTTTATTTTTAGCCCCACTTTGTTTGCCTCAGCTTCTAGATTTTTGGCCATCAAATGAAGATCCATTATCCGATGTGAAAGTAGACAAACATCGTCAGCGTAATCTAGGTGGTTAAGGTAAGATGTCATAGTCCAACGAATTCCAGAATTAGCTTCCGTCAATGCTGCACGGAGTACATCGCTGATAACCACCAAGAACAATAGTGGGGACAGTATGCACCCTTGACGTACTCCACTTTGGACTTCAAAGTCCTCCGACACCTTACCATTGTGCACGACGTGACACTTGCCGCCCTCACATGTAGCCTTGATAATAGCTATAAGCTTTTCTGGAATGCCTCTCCTGCGCAAGGCCAGCCAGATAGCATCTCGATTCAAGCTGTCGAAAGCCTTCTCGAAGTCGATAAACAGTAAATGTAGCGGAGACCTATACTCAACGCATTGTTCGATTATGATCCGTAAGGTGTTTATGTGGTCGATGCAGGAGGATCCAGCGCGAAAGCCTGCCTGTTCGACATCGAGAGTTGAATCTAAATGATCTTTAATTCGTTCTAGAATTATTCTAGCTATTATTTTGGCTACAGCTGGAAGAACACATATACCTCTCCAGTTACCGCACTCCATCAAGTTACCCTTCTTTGGAAGCTTAATGATCATCCCTCTTTTCCACTCCTGTGGAAATTGTTCACTATCCCAAGCTCTCCGTATTAGCGGATGCAGCAAATCTGCCGATGTATTTGGCGCCGCTTGAAATAGCTCGGCAGGGATGCCATCAATACCCACCGCTTTGTTTTTCTTGAGGGACTTGATTGCTGTTATTATTTCAGCTTTACTGGGAGGTACGGTGCGAACTCGGGAATTTGTTGCTTCGAACTGCTCATTCGAATTCAAGATCATACCGCCGTCGTCTAAGTGATTTAGCACTGCAGCAAAATGTTCTCTCCATCTAGTGAGCTGATCCTCATCCGAAATCAGAAGGTCACCGTCTAGACTCTTCACTGGATGTTGTTTGGAGTTTCGACCACCAATGAGCTCCTTAGTGATGTTGTAAACAGTCCTACTGTCGCACCTACTCGCTGCTTCTTCAGCCCTTGAGGCCAGTGAGTTGACATGTTGACGCTTGTCACGTCTCACACTACGCTGCACTTCTTTCTTCTTCGCACGGTATTGGGCTTCAAGCTCGGTTCTCTCTACTGCTGAGGCCGCTGCAATCCGAGCCTTGATTGCTGTACGCTCATCGATCCGTCTCCAGGTGTCTGTAGAAAGCCATGTGCGGTGGTGTTTCTGCTTTTTACCGACATAAGTGCGTGCCCCAGTCGCAAAAGCATTTTTCACAGCACTCCAGTGGTCATCCATGTTCTCTATGCTGCTGATTGCTTCTGCTTCTAAGGCAAGATGGTCCCTGAACTGTTGGCGCACTTGGGGAACCTTGAGCCTGTCGATATTAAACCTGGTGATGTTAAGCAGGTTTGAGCGGTTGCTGTTGACGGAGGCAGTACGAAGGCGTAAATGAGCTACCATAAGATGGTGATCTCGTTCTTGTCCGATGTCAGCTCCACGTCTCTTTCGGACGTCCAGGAGACAATTTCTAAAGCGGCGACTGATCGCAATGTGGTCGATCTGGTTGGATGTTCGTTGCCTATCAGTAGAGACCCAACTGATCTTATGGCAGGTGTTATGCTTAAACAGCGTACCTCCGATGACTAGGCGGTTGGTATTGCAGAAGTCCACAAACCGCTCACCATTGTCATTACGGTCTCCCACGCCGTGAACTCCCATCACGTGCTTAAGCATGGTGTTGTCGCTACCCACCTTGGCATTGAGATCTCCCATTACCATTACGATGTCCCCATTAGGCGTTTGGTTGTAGGCGGCACCTAAGTGGCTATAAAAATTATCCTTTTCATCCTCAGTCGCGTCTAGAGTCGGAGCATAACACTGTATGATGGTAATTTTTCTAACTCTACTCTGGAACCTAGCCGTCAATATCCGGTCACTATGGGGTTTCCAGGATATGAGGCTACTACGTGCTGCTGGAGTTAGCATGAGTCCTACGCCAGAACTCCGTGCACTTCCAGCTGGTTTACCAGAGTAGAGCATGACAGTGCTTTTTGTTGGGGAGATGTATGTATATTTGACAGATGAGGTACGCTGAAATCTAGAACATAACATATCGTTAAAAAAAAAAAAAATAAAAAAGAAAAAAAAAAAAATTGCACAGCACTTTGCTAAAAAAAAAAGTGCGTATTTAATTACGCAAGGTAGTTAAGTTAGTTAAGATTATTTTAAGATAGTTCGTAAGTTTTATTTATTTATAAACAAAAAAGTCCGTATACTAAGCTTTTTGCGATAACACATTTTTCTTAGTTTGTTAAAATAGCTATAGAATAATAAAGTTAGTTTAGATTAGATAAGGTTGAAAGATATAAATAAAGCGTTAGGTGCAGCTTAGAGCGCCCGCATGGGGACAGTAAGTTAACATAAGATAGTTTAAGTTAATTAAGCTAATTTTAAGCGTTTTTGTTAGCATGTAAGTCATAAAGAATTTAATTAATAAAATGCATTGAAAATGAAAAGAAATGAAATATCGTTGAAGTAGTAAGTTCACGCGGATACAATATTGTGTTAGTTCGGGAACTGCTCAAACACTTAAAGTCTGCTCTCGCGTCCATGTATCCCTTGGAATGTACTTATTTAACTAACGTTTAATCACCAAATGAAATTTAGAAAACAAAATGGTTCATATTCGGCATTCAGATATGAAAAAAATGCAACGGAAATCTCTTCAAAGAGTTAGAGTTCGATATACATATACCCCTCTTGATGACTATGTATCTCTTTTTTCCATCAACAATTAGGTTCCCTTCATTTATGATTTGTCCTTTATTTTAATGACTGTCTTCTTTTAATGGGCGTCATTAGAAAATTACGATATATTTTGGAATCTAACGCCCAACAAAAGTAACATCACCAGCATGTATAATACAACACACCTCCAGATTTAATACGCTTTGTCCTTCAATCTCCCTCCCACTCTACTTTTCGACTTTCCGCACACTGTTTACCCTCCGACGATCAGCAAAACTTGAGGAAAATGTATGGAGGGAAACTCTTTGAAAACTGAACACTCATACCTCTACAGAGAATTGTATTTTTGAGTCTTCCGTACGGTGTAAACTGTCGCAGGACGATCGGAAATAAATTCTAAAATGTGTCAGAAACGGAAGCTTTGAGAAAAGATTATTCACTCTTCCACCGAGTATTATATTTTGGAGTGGATTTTCTGTGAAATCAACCCCTCTCTTGTTGACTCGTATAAAATCTACCTATCTCGTGTGACACGACTTTCATTCCCATGATAATGTAGCCAGGCTCTTTTAAATCATGTTTGGCTTGTTGCAGGCCTATGTGCTGCGGTAAGTGAATGCTTTAATTCATAGAGAATAAAAAAATTCTTTAAGGAATTCCGATTAGAAAATTGTACACTTGTATGTTTGTTGACCTATTTTGAGAATAAAGTTTAAATATCTGTTGTACCTTAGTTTTGGGAGGCATTCACGTTTTGGAGAATTCAAAGTTGACTTACATATTTCAAATTAGACTATCAAGGGTTAGATGAAACCACTTCGATTCAATTGCTTCCAATGGAATTTATACACAAAGCTGCTAATATTTTATTGAATGTTCGATCCACAATCTTTGAATAGTTTGAGCATACTAAGCCCAGGGGTTCGTTACCATCCAGGTATGTTTGCATGGTTACTCTTATTTTGGTTATACTGTCCGAAATGTTGTTCCTCTGCATAGATCGTTACAAAAATCTCCCTTACAATACGATCAAACAAAGCTCAAAGTAGATGTAGAGTTATTTCTAACCATAGATGTAGGCGACCGATTTCTCTTGAATATTTAGTTCGGGCATAAGAAATTGATCGTCAAGCATAGGTTATCAAAACATAAAATTTTGGTTTCAGAATATCCACTTTACGACCGTTTTTTTCTGAAATGCTGGAAATATTTGACAGCAACTGCTTCTTCCGTTGTTTTTTTTTTTTTAAGGATTTAAAAAAATATGAAATGAGAAGATTTTGTTCTAATATTCGGAGGATGCACCGCGTTTATTTATTATTTGTGGTATTCTTGCGTAGTATGTAACGGCGCTTAGGTACTTTTAATTGAAAAAAGTCAATGCTATAGCTTGATTTTATTTGAATCTTTTTGCATTTAGGTAAATGGGAAATTACTGCACTGTGACCGAATTGGCTCATTTTCGTTTGGATTTGCATTTTACTAGAAGTTCTTGGCACAAAATCGTGTTACCTACTTATTGCTCTGTTCTCGTTTTAAAAAAAAAGTGCATCCCCGGGGGGATCAAACCCCTGTGATTTCTACGGAGCGCAATAATGGGGCAGAAAAATTGCAAAGGTTTTATCTCCGTAGATCATTTCAACTTCCTACAACTGCTCCAAACTAAATGCATATGATCGAAACTGGACTTGGAGCAAGTAATATTTCATACAGAGTCTTAAATTGATCGTGGATGACATCCTTGACGTACTTACTTGCAGTAAGCACTCAAAGCCTGTGATGTAAGAACGTAATAAATCTGGCGGAGACATATGGATTTATCTTAGACTCGAATACTCGGATAGTCTACAACTTTCTATCTCACGTAGATAAATACATGCGTAACAAATATATTGAGGGAGCAGAGGCGTCAACCCACAGGGAAATCTTTAGGACTCTTATCTAAATAAATATGTACATTATTCCGGTTTTTCTCAATTTTTGTACAAATATCGTTAGACATTTCACTCGATACCATCTATAGAAGTGAAACTGTGGCTGCGATCATTGCTAGTCATCAGTCTGTTCTTCCCACACCGCAGGGAACAGTTGTGACTGCTCTATGGTATAACTGATCGACTGCTCACTATGATCAACTGCTCCGCAGATCGCGAACGATTCCTCATAACAGACACCATGTTTGTACATTGTTTTTTTAATAACATCGACCAGGTATAAACCTTCCAAACATGCAACGCAGTCGTATCTTTCACTGTTGCCCAAATCATCCACAGTTATACTCCGAGCTTGTTTATAACACTGAATAATGCATAGTTATGTTTACTGAGTGATAGATACGTACGTGCCGAATCATAGGACATATTTGAACTGCGATTACCCTATAGCACATATGCTTACTTACTTACTTAGGTGGCGCTACAGTTCGGGGTGAACCTCTGCCTCAACCAACAAGCCTCTCCATTTAGCTCGGTCTTTAGCTAATTGCCTCCAGTTGCGCACTCCAAGTTGGTCGAGGTCCCCTTGAACTTGTGCGCGCCACCCACGGCGAGGAGGTCCACTATTGCGTCGTCCCTCGGGGTTAGATTCGAAGACTCTGCGGGCCGAAGCGTTGGTGTCCATTCGCTCTACATGTCCTAGCTACCTCAGACGTCCAATACGTAATTTTTTTTTACTATTTCGATGTCGCTGTACAACTCGTATAGTTCGTTATTGAATCTTCTCCTCCAAAACCCGTCAACGCAAACGGAACCGAAAATCTTACGAAGAATTTTTCTCTCGAAGCGACCAAGGATATCTTCATCCTCTTTTAATAAAGTCCATGTTTCAGCGCCGTAAAGCATGACTGGGATGATCTGGGTCTTATACAGAGTCTTCTTAGTTGTTCGAGATAGGGCTTTACTGTTGAATTGCCTTATAAGCCCAAAAAACAGCGATTGGCAGGAGTTATTCTTCGTTAGCTGACCTCTGTGACGTTTTGTCCAATTCGTCGGTGTTGGCTGCCCCTTCTTGTTGACAGCATATACTTGGTTTTGCCCTCGTTTATCGCTAAACCCATTTTAGCCGCTTCCGCCTCAATGCTTGCAAACGCACCGGTGACAGCCCGCTGAGTTCTTCTAATAATGTCTATATCGTCGGCGTACGCAAGCAGTTGTACACACTTATGGTAGATTGTGCCTCCGGTGTTGGCTTATGAGTTCCGCACAATCCGTTCAAGTACAATATTAAAGAAGCCACATGACAGCGCGTCACCTTGTCTAAAACCTTTTTTGACATCAAAGGTGTCGGTGAGGTCATTACCGACCTTTATGGAGCAGCGAGCGTTCCCCATCGTTATCCTGCACAGACGGACAAGTTTGGCAGGTTTATAAAGCTTTTCTCTAATGGTAGACTTTCCTGGCCTGAAACCGCACTGATAGGGTCCAATCAGGCTGTTGATAAAAGGTTTCAGGCGTTCACACAATATCGCAAAACGATCCTGTATGCGATGTTCAGGAGACTGCCTCTATAATTGGCGCAGTTGATGGAGTCTTCTTTCTTGTGGATCGGGCAAACGATGCTGAGGTTCCATTCATCAGGCATACACTCCCCTGACCAAATCTTAGAGATGAGTTGGTGTATGCACTCTACCAATTCATCACCAGCTGCCCTAAAAAGTTCGGGAGGTAGGCCGTCAGGTCCAGCAACCTTGCTGAATTTTAGCTTGGATATTGCTACCCTCACTCGTTTTGGTTAGGTGGTCGGATCATCGTCTATGTTGAATGGTTCATTCTGCCTGACAGCGGGATGTTGGTCTTCGTCGCCGTTATACAGTCTGCAGAAGTAGTTTTTCCATATTCTCAGCACCGACTGTGATTCTACTACGAGGTTTCCATTTTCATCTCTACAGGTACCTGTACGGGTATTGCTTCTCTGACACGTTCTTTTTACCTTTTGGTAAAACTTCCGTACATTGTTCCTGGAGTATAAACTCTCGATATTCTCAAACGCGTGCTTCTCATGCTCTTTCTTCTTCTTTTGGAGAAGCCGATGTTCTTCCCGTCTCTTTTGCTCGTAGAGCTCATGAGCAGCTCTCGTCTTCCTTTACAGCGCCGCTTTGTATGCCTCTTGTTTTGCTGCATGCATTCGCCGGCATTCTTCGTCAAACCAGGGGTTTCGCGATGGTTAGCGAGCGAGACGCAGCACATCAGTCGCGGCGTTTCTGATGGCATGTTGACAGCGTTGGCACTAGTCTTCGGCACTTGATGCTGCCGGCATAGGGGTGATTGGGAGATTTCGGGATACGTGTTCAGCGAAGAGTCTGGCTGTCTCTTGCAATTGTAGCTTTTCGACGTTAAATTTTCTCACAGTAATTCTTCTTTGTTGCTCAGTTTGGGATATCCGCATTCGTACCTTGGCTACAACAAGGTAATGATCCGAGTCTATGTTGGCCGCTCGGAAGATCCGGACATCCAGAACACTGGAGGCATGCTTTGCGTCGATCGCAATATGTTCAATTTGGTTGATTGGACCGCCATGTGTGCTTATAAATAACGAGATAAGGAAACCATGTGCTTGCTATGGTGACATTTCGCTCCACAGCGAAATCAATTATCCTTATCAGACGTGGTATCGTGTAGGCTATGTTTACCGACTGCCCTACCAAAGACGTCCTCCTTTCTTATTTTGGCGTTAAAATCGCCCAATATGATCTTAACGTCGTATTAGGTTTGCTCGTATGTTTTGTGGAAAACCTCGTAGAAACAATCTTTGGTGGCAGGGTCCTTTTCTTCTGCACTTCAGTACGAGCATTTCTCATAGCTTTCATAGTTTTGTAATAGCTTTCTGACTTCATCTAACACATTCTCTGAACATGCAACTATCAGCAACGTACCAAGTCTACTCCCTTTGACCTGACAGAGTGTATAGCTTCACTTGACTTATACGTATTTGTACATGTTAGAGAAATAATTGCTACATCTTGACAAATTCCCAAGCACGTCCTTAGATCTAATTGTACCCAAGTGTGACTTTTACCTTCTAGGGCGGATTATGTCAGTAATATCTAGTTAGTGAGATACGACCTATACTGCAAATATACACCTGAATCCTGGAGGGAAGTCAAAGTGATCTTCATACCCAAAACTGGTAAACCAACCCACCTTTATCCAAAAGACTTCAGGGCGATTAGCCTGTCTTCATTCGCGTTGAAGACGTTCGAAATACTAATAGATCTGCACATCCGCTCCAAAATAACCCCTCAAAACATGTCCTCAGCACAAAATGCCGAACAGTCGATACAACCCTGCACGAAGTGGTAACAATGGTCGAGCAATCACTCTACCACAAAGAATTCACCCTAGCGGTCTTTAACAATGTGAAAACCGAATGTGAAGATTCCACACTCTCAGACTGGATAGAATGTATGCTCAAGTCGAGACACATCAACTCAGAGCTGGGTGGTAGCCAAGTACTACACTGGCCTCTAGAGGAACCCCGCAAGGTGTCGTCTTATTTCCTCTACTACGGGCTCTAGTCACAAACGAGATCCTTTTTAAATTAGGACACAGCGGTCCTATTATTTTCGGGTAAATTCCTCGACACAATCACCGAACTACTACAATCGGCCCTAAATACTCTCCATAACTGGGCGAAAAGATGTGGACTGAACGTCAACCCAATGAAATCAGAGGTGGTCCTCTTCACCAACAAAAGGGAAATCCCAACATTCGGACCCCTACGAGTCGATGGCACTCCAATCCAAGTCTCGGACAAAGCATGGTATTCAGAGTGCGTACTTGACCGCAATCAAAGCTGGAGAGATAATACAAATGAAACTATAAAGAAAGCTTGCATTGCGTTTTATGCTTGCAGTAGAATTTTTGGCAAAAAATGGGGATCCAAACCTGCCATCATCCACTGGATGTACACAGCCATAGTCAGACCCATTCTAACATGTCGGTGCATTGTCTGGTGGTCAATAGCGGAGAAAGTCACACACCTCAAAAAGTTGACAAAAAACCAGAAACTTGCATAGCATCTACTGGCACCATCAGAACAGAACTCCGACTGCAGCCCTTGAAACAACCCTCGCAATGATCCCACTAGACCTATTCGTTAAGAAATCGGCTGCGATGAGTACCCTGCATCTAAAAGAATCCAACTTAAATAATATGGCAATATGGGCTCACTTAGACGCCACCACGGACTACATTCCGCCATCCCCCGACTTCAGCTTGAACGTCAGAACGATCATCCCATCAAAGGAACACTGAGCAGACAGTTGAACCATCAACCCGTATAGTATTTCAGTCTTCACTTACATGTCGAAAACAAACGAAGGAGTGGGTTCGGGTATCTACATAGGAGAACCCGATATTGCAATATCACTAAGATATCCGAACCACGGCAGTCTATTCCAAGCGGAAGTCCTAGCGATAGCAGAGGCGTCACGAGAACTATCCACGAAGCTTGTTACCAGAAAAGATATTGACATTTACATAGATAGTCAAGCTGCTATAAAAGTCATCTCATCCGCGGTAGTAAAATCAAAGTTAATAAAACGCTGCTGCTAGGAGCTTAAAACGCTCACGGATAGCCACTATATTACACTCTTTTGGGTCCCAGGGCGCAAAGGAATTCCAGGGCAAGAAAGGGATCAAAACAAGACCTGTCAATGGTCCAAAACTCAGTCCTCCCACCACTAGAATTTGTTAAATCAAACATAGCACTTGACTTCAAACAACAAGCTGACGAAAGGTGGAGAGCGCTTCTTCCGCGTCTTTAGAAGCATTTGGACAAAACACGACAAAGTGAAAACAAAGCTCATCCTCACTCAAAACAGACAAAACTTGGCATTCTTCACATGGATCATTACCGACCGCAACCTATTGGCGGCCCACCGAAAAAGTTTGCGGCTAAGTACCGACTAACTGCAGAAGCTGCAGCAACACGGAAGCAGAAGAGAGCACAGACCACTTCCTATGCAATGCCCTTATCTCTCATTATCAGAGAGACGCCCTCGGAGACTATTTCATCTGGGCGACCTGTCTGAAAAGCCACCAACCGCCATTCTGAAATTAATAGCTTCTTCGGGGTGGTTTCGATGAGGCCGCTCCTGCACCGCAGAACTCTAACCACAGTTTCTTTTTCTGTCTTTTCAGTGTGCCAGTCAATCTTTGTCTTTTCAATTTCACATCAGGGGAGCAGAATGGATCATTTTGAGATTCGAGTGCAGGCTGCACCCATTCGTTGCAGCTAACCCTTTAAACCTAACCTGACCTAGTGAGATACGCTGCGCACAGTTGCTTATGATGGATCTCCGGTAGTAGAAATACATTACATATAGGTATACTTATCCCGATTAATTGTGATGATTCAGAAGAATCCTTCTTGCCATTTGTATCAAAAACAATTTAATAGTTAACCAATATTTATTGACAAAAACTAAACAAATTATAAAACACAATACACTTTAGAATACATATATGAATATAGGTGTATATATGTAAGTCAAATCTTAAAATCCCTACTGTCCTTGGCTGATATTGATCGATGTAACGTGCTACTTGAAGACTCGCATTTGAGTGAAAATTTAGTAAATATGTTAACCACTTTGTTCGCCTTCAGTCGTCCTTTTTGTCATGTTGATCTTCTTTAGAATTTTCTGTCGAAGTTTCTTCCTCCTTAGGTACATCCTTGCTGGTGCTGGCTGTCGGTTCACCGATCGCTATCGACAATTGATATGCAGTTGGATTTTTTTTCTCCAATTCTGAAGACATTTCTTCTAGTTCCGTCATCAGGCTTCTGAAGTTAAAGTCAGGCACTTCAGTTTTTCCGTGAGCTTTCCCTTTATAGACAACAATTTTGTAATTCTTATCTTTGTACTTTTCTTCGAATTCCTGAATTGTTGTTTTCGTTTTTCTCCATAAAACATAGTAATACGGCTTAACTTTGAGTATTTTTTCAATGCGCTCATCGTACGTTTCTGCCTTTTTGCGCATCAATTCTTTAGCTTCTGGTTCTAGTTTAACGCGCACGCTCTCCTCGTTTCCAGATTCTTGAGGTATGGCACAAACTTCAAAATAATAACCATCCATTGATCTTTCAAATCTGCGTAATATTTTATTCAATTGAAAGATTCTTATTTTGATAGCGTTAGGGTTCGGATTATCCATTATAAAAACATAAAATATATATAACACGACTGATTTTTATTTACGTTACAATGCTTGTAGTAGTAATGGCCTGATAGTCTACTTGGTGCTCACTGAAATTAATGACTAGGCAGTCAGTTCAATACTATTTGCCAAAACTAACACTCAACTGGTTTAACACAAAGTTACGGTCCTGTTATGTGAATTTAATGTTTGACTCTGGTAAACAAAAGCTTTTATGGCAAAAAGAACCTCTACTTAACAGTCTCTAACCAAGTAGCATATGAAAGCAATTGTGAACGAGCGTTTTGTTTGGTGGAGATCTGGCAGCTTTCGAGTTTCTTGATCCCAAAAAAGAGCAGTACTAGAGCCCATCGGATTGGGAGTGTGCATCTCTCTGCTCTAGAAAACTAACGGAGTTGACAGTATTAAAGTGGCAAACAGTTTATGTTATAAATTCGGAAAGGTATCAAAATAGAGAGACTACAATCCATCTGTAACATATACTATATCACCCTAAAATACTTTAATTTGAAAACGACGAACATTTTTCCGAACTACGAGTACATACATATTGTATGTATGTTTATATGTATACTTAGAATGCAAGTGTTTATGTTTACCTTAAGCGTTTCGTCAATTTGTTTTATTCGAGTGCTATAAAATTTGCACTACTTCCACTCATTCTTCCTATTTCCGAAAACAAGGGATCATAACCCTCCCACTTTACCGTATTTCTACTGACCCGCCTGTGGGGTTCGTCTATTTCACCTCAGAAAATATCGGCAGGCCTCCCGATTTTAAACTACTCGGTTACTGAGCTCAATGAAATGTCGATGTCGTCGCATTTGTGTGATCCAGGCGCTTATAGGACTGCCTCACCCGCCTCGCGATGGCTTTGTAACGTTCATTGATATTGCCTTTTTAACAGGGTTCAAATGGTCTCTTCTTTGAACGTGGCAATACCAACTGAGCCAGTCGCGCTATTTATGTAAGATTGTTTCTTTCCACATGCTTTGTCAGAGACAAAGCAAGATTATTCGGTCTTCACGTTATCTCGAACAAATAAGGTCTAGTTTCAAAATTAAGTTTAGACAAGTTCTCAAAAAAATCTTAAAAGTAAAAATATATGAAACATTTTGGAGTTTTTTTTCTTTATTTAAGACTTTCTTTTTATATTTAAAGTAATTCTTAATATACTGGATTAATATCCATCGCCCCTGCTGCGATTGAGCAAATCACAAACTCCATAATATCAATGAATTTCAGGAAAGCTATTATATAGGGTGTTCCTGGAATACGGATTACGGGTCAACCTTGATACAACGTGTAGTAGAGGTCACTTGAAGCAAAAGTTCAAATTATATTTTTTTGCGAATAACGCATAGTAAAGTTACTCAGGGTTATCGCAAATAAATTTTCCCTCGGAATTTTTTCCCCAAACAAAAATTAGGTATCTTCAATAATAGGGAAAAAAATTCATCGGGGAAAAATTAGGTATCGCGATTGCGTTGCAAATGCTATTGAATTGTCATTCATGATACCTATTTATTTTCCGCGGAATTATTTCCTGTTTTCTTAAGATACCTAATTTTTGTTCGGGGGAAAAATTCCGAAAAAAAATGTATTCACGATAACCCTGACTTACTTACTTAGGCGGTGCTACAGTTCGGGGTGTACCTGAGTCTCAACCAACAGGCCTCTCCATTTAGCCCGGTCTTTAGCTAATTGCATACAGTTTCGCATTCTAAATGGGTTAAAGTGCACTTGTGCGCGCCAACTACGGCGAAGAGGCCCTCTGAGTTAGATTCAAAAAATCTGCGGTCCGGAGAGTTGGTGCTCTACATGTCCTAGCTATCTCATCATTGAATCTTCTCCAAATTCCATCAACGCGAAGAATTTTTCTCCCAAACGGACCAAGGATATCTTCGTCCGCTTTTAATAAAGTCCACGTTTAAGCGCCGTAAAGCAGGACTGGGATGATCAGAGTCCTATACAGAGTCTACTTAAGTAGGTAGGTAGAAGTGACGGTTCTGTAAAAACAGAGACCCAATTAGCACAGTTGTGCCGTTTTGGTACCACGACTCATGCGACCTTGGATGTTGATGTGTGTTGGTGAGGACAATCTAGAGCCAGCCTGTGGAGTTTAAGAAGAGTGTTAGCTCATTTATGTTCTTACCCGAGATTTCCTCAAGTGAATTGTAGACGGGTTTGCCTAATGCTTGATGTCCAGCCCTAGCTAGTGCTGGACAATTGCACATGTAGTGGATAATGGTTTCTTTTTCGGTGGCTATGTTGCAACTACGGCAGTGTGTATTATATGGGATACCTAGTGTGGCTGCATGCTCTCCTACCGGCCAGTGTCCCGTGATTATCGCGATTGTACGGGCAATGTCTTTGCTCGTTCTGTTCAATAGGGCGGTTGTTTTGGTCTTGTTGTAGTTAGGCCACATCTTTCTGGATATGACGCAATTCGTTAAACTGGACCATTTAAGGTTAGCTTTTCTAAGAAAGATTGAGGAGATGTTTGCCTTAATTGCTCCGAGCGGGATGTGAACAAGTTCAGCAAGTGAGCGTTGAAGGGCTGAGCCTCGCCTGGCCAGTTCGTCAGCATGTTCGTTGCCATCAACGTTGCTGTGGCCTGGAATACAGAGTCTACTTAGTTGTACGAGGTAGGGCTTTACTGTTGAATTGCCTTATCAGCCCAAAAAACAACAATTGGCAAGAGTACTTCTACGCTTGATTTCTGCGCTGATGTCGTTTTTAGAGTTTAGGGCAGAGCCATAGTGCTCTTTAAGTGCCAGGGCCTAGCTTCTCGCAACCACTCATGTCATGTGCCTTATATTTTTCACACGAATGGAAGGGACCTACAATTTAGTGCTGTATCCGAACAGCCATTTGAGAAGCTTTTTCGTGACAACAATACTCTCGGATGTTTGTCAGACGCTCGCGAGAGGTGGGGCCGTGAAAAAACTTGTTGATGTTTTCTGGGATTCGAACTTGGAACCTCATGCGTAGTGATCCGACACACTAACCACTTACGCCACGGCGCCCACAGACAAAGTCCCTTACTACCTCAAAGCTGTAGCTGCCCACTGTGACGTTCTGTCCAATTCGTCGATGTTGATTGTCACTTCTTGTTGACAGCATATACTTGGTTTTGCCCCCGCTTATCGATAAACCAATTTTGGTCGCTTCTGCTTTAGTGCTTGCAATCGCATCTATGATATCCCGCTGAGTTCTTCCAATTTTGTTAATACCATCGGCGTATGCAAGCAGTTGTACGGACTTTTGATAGATTGTGTATCTGGTGTTGGCTTGTGAATTTCGCCCAATCCGTTCAAGCACAATATTAAAGCAGTCACATGACAGCGCGTCACCTTGCCTAAATTTTTTTTTGACATCAAAGGTCTCGGTGAGGTCATTACTCATTACCGATCTTAATGGAGCAGCGAGCATTCTGCATCGTCATCCTGCACAGACGAACAAGTTTGCCAGGGATGTCAAAACTGGACATGGCTCTACAAAGCTATTCTCTATAGATGCTGCCATAGGCGGCCTTGAAACCGATAAAGAGATGATAAGTGCCGATTTGGACTTCTTGGGTTTTCTCCAGGATCTGTCGAAATGTGAAGATTTGATCGATGGTGGACTTTCCTGATCTGAAACCGCACTCATAGGGGCCAATCAAGCTGTTAATAAAAGGTTTCAGCCATTCACACAATATCGCAGAAAAGATCTTGTATGCGATGTTGAGGAGACTCTATAATTGGCGCAGTTGAGGAGGTCTCCTTTCTTTTATTTTAGCCAAATGGAAATTTACAGTAAACCTACAATAGCCGTGTTTTTTTCTAACCTAGCCAGCCAGTAGTTGCTAGTAAAGTAACATTTAACACATAAAACAAATACAACAAACGCCTGGCTGCTACTCTTGATTTTATCCCCAGCAAAAAGTTACTGGCTGGGAATTTCGTGATGCCTAATTTCAGGCGACGCAAAAACGAATGTTTTTTAGTTATTTGTTCTTGCTGTTACTGCGAGGTTGCTTGGTTCGTAGAGATATGTTCGTATAAAATCGGCTGGCTTTGGCTGGCTGGCAAATCGTTTAAATGAACGACTGGCTGGATAGGTTTCAAAAAAACACGGCAAATATAGTGGTTTCTCCTTGTGGTTATTTTTTTTGCTTGAATTTCAACGCAATGTTTGACACGTCTCATCCAAAAAGCTTGTCACCAGTATTTGAAAATATGGAAATTACTACATAACCACATTTTATTCACAAAAAATAGATAGTTTATGAAATTCAGTGAACTTTTATAATACATTGGGAAAAATTTTATTGGCGGATGGTAATTTAAGTCCTCATGGCGGGGCATTGGTTAAAGTTTTCAACGAGCAATAATCGCGCCTTAGCACGACCTGAGGTGTTTTGGACCACAGCGCGTGAATTTCAATGTCCAAATCCCAGAAAACACCAACAAGTTTTTTCATGGTCTTCTCGCGAACGTTTGACATATATTCCAAAGTATTGTTGTCATGAAAAAACTTCTCAAAACAGAATAAAAATTACCCTTCAGATACGGCACAATCCTGTAGGTCCCTTCTACTCGTGCCAAAAATATAATGCACACAACACGAGCTAGGCCTAGGCCCTCCATGAGCTGTTCCGCCAAATATGTATGTATGTGTGCTTACAAAACATTAAGCATTTACTGATAACCAGGAACAGCTTTGCTTTGTTTATTGAAATAAAGATTATGTCCTGGGAGTTTGATCAAGAACATTCAACCTTAATTCTTATTTTCTTTATAAAACGTTGCTTACTTTTGCGTTCCTAAACTTCCACTACTTACACTACGAAGTCATCTTTCGGTGTGTATTTTAAAAGACTCCAAGCACTTACAGAAATTTCGAATGACTTCAAAGACCCTTAAAATTACTTCAAAGAATTGCTTTAAAGACTTTAATTGACTTAAAAATCTCGAAAGACTTCAAAATGGCTTGTTTTAAATCTGTGGTATTTAAGCAAAAAAGAAACACAACTAGCTTGTCACATTCTTTTATTTATTTCTCAGCTTCAGAAAAATGCACGTAAATGCATCTTTTGCGTCAACGTTTTTGCATTGAATAGAATACTCTAAACAACAAATTAATTTCATTGAAATCGATGAAGCCGCTCTTACGTAATTTTGGTTAGTAACTGGCTTATCATATCAGGATATTTTATCTACGAGTATGTAGATGTTGTTTCGAGATATTGTAGCGAAATAATATCTAAGTTTACTTCTCCCTATAAACTGTCAAACAGGGAAAACCTGATCAAAATCCTTGCAGTGGTTCTTAAGGTCTACAGTTTTATTACATTGTATCATAGAAATATAAAGATAACATTGTGAATTACTTGTAATAGTAAAAATAGTTATTTAAGATAATGTGAAAAGGGCAGCAATGGGATGGGATGGGATGGGAAACTACAGGAAGTTCGTCGTTGGGACTATTCGATTTGAGTTAATTTCCTCCAGCTAATGGGAGAAACCAATAATTTTGGATTCATAATCTAGCTGACTGGTTGTTGCTATTTGGCCGCTACTAACTTCAATGGCTCCGGATGGACATGTTGTTGTTATTTCCCCGCCTGTGCCGTCAACAGGGATTGTCTGATTTCTTGGTTGGTTAGTCGCTGATGACAGCTGTTAAGTAGTCTGCAAATATTTATTAAGAAAATAAAATTGGCGTTATATGTAGATAATTTAGGTTTCTTTTAACAAAAAAATGTTTATATATCTTAGTTAGGGATGTTACGGAGCTTCGACTCCGAATCCGATATGTCATATGTCAATCCGGTTTCAGCCATTCACACAATATCGCAGAAAAGATCTTGTATGCGATGTTGAGGAGACTCTATAATTGGCGCAGTTGAGGAGGTCTCCTTTCTTTTATTTTAGCCAAATGGAAATTTACAGTAAACCTACAATAGCCGTGTTTTTTTCTAACCTAGCCAGCCAGTAGTTGCTAGTAAAGTAACATTTAACACATAAAACAAATACAACAAACGCCTGGCTGCTACTCTTGATTTTATCCCCAGCAAAAAGTTACTGGCTGGGAATTTCGTGATGCCTAATTTCAGGCGACGCAAAAACGAATGTTTTTTAGTTATTTGTTCTTGCTGTCACTGCGAGGTTGCTTGGTTCGTAGAGATATGTTCGTATAAAATCGGCTGGCTTTGGCTGGCTGGCAAATCGTTTAAACGAACGACTGGCTGGCTAGGTTTCAAAAAAACACGGCAAATATAGTGGTTTCTCCTTGTGGTTATTTTTTTTGCTTGAATTTCAACGCAATGTTTGACACGTCTCATCCAAAAAGCTTGTCACCAGTATTTGAAAATATGGAAATTACTACATAACCACATTTTATTCACAAAAAATAGATAGTTTATGAAATTCAGTGAACTTTTATAATACATTGGGAAAAATTTTATTGGCGGATGGTAATTTAAGTCCTCATGGCGGGGCATTGGTTAAAGTTTTCAACGAGCAATAATCGCGCCTTAGCACGACCTGAGGTGTTTTGGACCACAGCGCGTGAATTTCAATGTCCAAATCCCAGAAAACACCAACAAGTTTTTTCATGGTCTTCTCGCGAACGTTTGACATATATTCCAAAGTATTGTTGTCATGAAAAAACTTCTCAAAACAGAATAAAAATTACCCTTCAGATACGGCACAATCCTGTAGGTCCCTTCTACTCGTGCCAAAAATATAATGCACACAACACGAGCTAGGCCTAGGCCCTCCATGAGCTGTTCCGCCAAATATGTATGTATGTGTGCTTACAAAACATTAAGCATTTACTGATAACCAGGAACAGCTTTGCTTTGTTTATTGAAATAAAGATTATGTCCTGGGAGTTTGATCAAGAACATTCAACCTTAATTCTTATTTTCTTTATAAAACGTTGCTTACTTTTGCGTTCCTAAACTTCCACTACTTACACTACGAAGTCATCTTTCGGTGTGTATTTTAAAAGACTCCAAGCACTTACAGAAATTTCGAATGACTTCAAAGACCCTTAAAATTACTTCAAAGAATTGCTTTAAAGACTTTAATTGACTTAAAAATCTCGAAAGACTTCAAAATGGCTTGTTTTAAATCTGTGGTATTTAAGCAAAAAAGAAACACAACTAGCTTGTCACATTCTTTTATTTATTTCTCAGCTTCAGAAAAATGCACGTAAATGCATCTTTTGCGTCAACGTTTTTGCATTGAATAGAATACTCTAAACAACAAATTAATTTCATTGAAATCGATGAAGCCGCTCTTACGTAATTTTGGTTAGTAACTGGCTTATCATATCAGGATATTTTATCTACGAGTATGTAGATGTTGTTTCGAGATATTGTAGCGAAATAATATCTAAGTTTACTTCTCCCTATAAACTGTCAAACAGGGAAAACCTGATCAAAATCCTTGCAGTGGTTCTTAAGGTCTACAGTTTTATTACATTGTATCATAGAAATATAAAGATAACATTGTGAATTACTTGTAATAGTAAAAATAGTTATTTAAGATAATGTGAAAAGGGCAGCAATGGGATGGGATGGGATGGGAAACTACAGGAAGTTCGTCGTTGGGACTATTCGATTTGAGTTAATTTCCTCCAGCTAATGGGAGAAACCAATAATTTTGGATTCATAATCTAGCTGACTGGTTGTTGCTATTTGGCCGCTACTAACTTCAATGGCTCCGGATGGACATGTTGTTGTTATTTCCCCGCCTGTGCCGTCAACAGGGATTGTCTGATTTCTTGGTTGGTTAGTCGCTGATGACAGCTGTTAAGTAGTCTGCAAATATTTATTAAGAAAATAAAATTGGCGTTATATGTAGATAATTTAGGTTTCTTTTAACAAAAAAATGTTTATATATCTTAGTTAGGGATGTTACGGAGCTTCGACTCCGAATCCGATATGTCGGAACCTCCCGTTTAAATTGCACCTCCGAATCCGGTTCCGATATAATCACAACGGAGGTTTTTCGGACCATCCTCGGTAACGACCGACGAACATGAACGACAAGGAGTGCTCGAGTTGCGACATGTTACGATACAGCTGTCTTTTCACACCAGGGTCCGTTCCGAGCGAACAACTATTCTTGAATGGCGACAAAGCAGCTTAGTTACTGTTTATAAAATATAGTTTACCCATTTTAAAATTTGACTATTGGTTTGTAATTTTGACTATAAAAACAATATTATTGTTAAGTTCAATACAATTTTGCATTTTTTATTTTGTTTTTTTCTAATTAGAGTTGATTTCTCCAAATTTTATATTTTAAAAACTTGAGTCTGCGACCTCCGACTCCGCGGAGGTCGGCAATTTTTTTTGATTGGTCGTGTGACCAAATCGCCTAAGAATTTCCGCTTTGAGTTAGGGTAAAAGTCCTAGCTAACACATCTGATTTTAGAAACCACTGATTTAGTTTGATCTATTTTGCTGATGTATCTCGTATTTATTTGATACTTCGGTGTCCTATGCTAGGTATTTAAGAGTTATACTGGATTCCAAACTTAACTAGAAATCTATATAAATAAAAATGAAATGCTGTTCGTTGGTCATCGCATCACTTGAGAACGGCTGGGCTGATTTGACTCATTTTTATTAAATGTTCGTAATAGTCCGAATAAGGTTTTTACGGAATGAAAGATTGGAAAAGTTGGCGGAAAAGTTTAAAAATTCGGGAAAAACTGAAAATGCTTTTTCCATGGGAAAAAGTGTGTGTACCGAAACCACGAAACGGATTAAGCTGAAGTTTTTAGTCATTCTTCAGTATTGGACCGAGAGGGTTCGTGTGAAATTTGGTGAAAATCGGACCACTACTTTAAGTACTTTAGTACTAAAAACTGTTGATATATATATATTTAAGGTTGGACCACTTACCCACTGTTAGCCGGCCCAAAACTATTCTCTAATAGACTGTTTACCCGCTAATAAAAGAAAATTCCCAGTTTTCGGACTCCTGCGACTCGATGGCACTCCAATCCAAGTCTCGCACTAAGCACGGTATTTAGGTTGCATGCTTGACCGCAAACTGAGCTGGAGAGATAATACAAATGAAACTATAAAGAAAGCGTACATTGCGTTTTATGCTTGCAGTCGAATTTTTGGGGAAAAAAATGGGGACCCAAACCTGCCATTATCCACTGGATGTAGACAGCTATAGTCAGACCCATTCTAACATATGGGTACATTGTCTGGTGGCCAATAGGAGAGAAAGTCACACATCTCAAGGAACTGACAAAAATCCAGAGACTCGCTTCCATAGCATTCACGGGCGCCATCAAAACCACCCCGACCGCAGCCCTTTACGTGAAGAAATCAGCAGCGATGAGTGCCCTGCGCCTAAAAGAATCCAACGTGTGGTGAAAGTGTCACATGGACCACCATACTATTGCAAGGTGGGCTCATCTAAACGCCACCACAGTCTACCTTCCACCAACCCCCGACTTCAGGTAGAACATCAGAACGGTCATCCCATCAAGGGAACACTGGGCAAACGGTGGGGCCATCAACCCGCATAGTATTTCAGTCTTCACTGACGGGTCGGTGGGTTCGGGTATCTACTCAGTAGAACGCGATATTACAATGTCACTAAGACTTCCGAACCATGGCAAGTGGATGTCCTAACGATAGCAGAAGCGACACGAGAACTTTGCGCGAAGCTTGTTACTAGAATAGAGATTGACATTTACATAGATAGTCAAGCTGCTATAAAAACCATCTCATCTGCGGTAGTAAAATCAAAGCTAATAAAGCGCTGCCGAGAGAAGCTTAAAACGCTCACCGATAGCCACCATGTAACACTCTGGTGAGTCACAGGACACAAAGGAATTCCAGGGAATGAGATGGGAGTCAAACTGCCAAGAAAGGGATCAGAACAAGACCTGACAATGGTCCACAACTTAATTCTCCCTCCCTAGAATTGGTTAAATCAAAAATAGCACTTGATTTCAAACGACAATCAGACGAAAGATGGAGAGTCTTTCCATCACTGCAAAGTGAAATACTTTAAAGTGAAAACCAAGCTCATCTTCACTCAAAGTAGACAAAACTTGTTTAACTTAAAGTAACTAGTAAAGAAAGCAGTACCCAACCGTAGTACGTCTAATCCTTAACCAAACTTAACAAGGTGCAAAGAACAGCATATACTCGTATAGGCACGACAGGCGCCCTTAATAGTCAAGATGATTTCAAAGCCATTGCCTTGATAACTATATTCTCCAAACTAGTACAAGAATGTCCAAAAGCGCTATACTCGCTAAATAGATCGATAGATAGTCCAGAATAAGGTCAGCCCTCCACTATTCAGTTCCAGAATTAGTTCACATTAGGCTGGAAGCGGTCAAAGCAAAAATCACCTCAAACTTTCTTATAAAAGCCAATCTCAGGTGGAATAGCTGACAAGATGTGGCCAAACTACAACAAGGCAAAAACAGACAACTTCCTAAGCAGAACGCGTAAAGACATGGCCAGAATAACAGTGATACCCATGGGCCACTGGCCGATAGGAGACCATGTAGCCAAACTAGATATCCCACATAACACACACTACCAAAGTTGCAACGTCGCAAGCGAAAAAGAGACCCTTATCCACTACACATGCCCCTGTCCGACAGTAGCTAATGCCAGATTACTAGCTTTAGGCAAACCCGTTCTCAAGTCACTTGAGGAAGTCTCAGAAATAAATATGAAATAACTTATAACTTTCTTAGTGGGCGCTGTAGTTAGTGTGTCGGACTATTGCGCTTGAGAATAAATGGTAGAATCTGAGAAAACACCAAACGTGTTTTCACGGTCTCACCTCTCGCCAACGTCTGATAGACATCTGAGAGTATTATTGTTATGAGAAAGCTTCTCAAAAAGCAAAGAAGAAAGTCTACGAATCCACCCCGGATGGTCGGCGCAGTAGAGGACGACCTCGTGGTGGGTGGAAGTGGAGGGGGACCTCAACCAACTTGGCGTGCGCAACTGGAGGCAGCTGGCTGGAGAGGTTTGTTGGTTGAGGCCCAGGTACTCCCCGGACTGTAGAGCCATCTAAGTAAGTAAGTATAATTTTATGTTTTCTCTTTGTGGTAAAATTTTCAAAGAAAAAGCTGTTGGGATGATGGTGTTTTCACAAAGACATGATTTGCTTTCAGTGGCCGAATCAGTCTAATTTTGACGAATGCTTAAAAAAATATTATTAAATAAATTTGGGGGTGGGCACGGTGTAGTGGTAACGCCATTAATTGGCACGCAATGGTTCATGGTTCAAATTCCGATGTCAGCAAGCTTTTGCTTATTTCTCATAAAATAAGTTAGTCCGATCAATTGCGTAAGCTTGTGTGAACACTACTGCAAAGGCAGAACACTGGCAGCATGTGGTCATATCGCTGAAAAAATATTTTGCTCTTTTGGGTGATTCATATGCCTACAAAAGTACTTACTTTACTTATATCCTTTAACCCCTCGGGGGGCATAGGGCGTCAACCACGCCTGCGCGCCATCGTGTTCGGAGTTCTGCAACGCGTTTGAGCTGCCTCCAACTCATTCCTAAAGAGCTCGATTCCTCCTCAACTGTTCTGCGCCACGTTTGCCTAGGGCGTCCCGCTGTTCTGCCTGCCTGGGTGAGCGGATTCCACTGCATAGCGTATTTCGCAATGGAGTTGTCTTCGCGCCGTAGGGTGTGTCCAATCCATTGCCACTTTCTTCTTCGTATAGTAATGCTTATAGGTTCTTGGCCCGTTCTCAGATAAAGTTGTTCGTTGGAGATGCGGTTCGGCCAAAAAATCCTCAAGATGATTCTTAAGCATTTGTTTACGAAGACTTGCAGCTTGCGTGTGTTAATGGTGTCCACCTTCCAGGTACTGCACCCATAAAGCAGCACTGATTCTACGTTGGAGCGGAACAGTCGTAGCTTGGTTCTTAAGCTAATAACATTGCTTCTCCAGATTTTGGACAGCATTCCGAACGCAGCTTTAGCCTTCCCGATTCTGCTGCACACATCCAGTTCGGTGCCACCGCGATTAGCCGAGACGACACTTCCTAAATATAGAAAGTTATCAACTTTCTCGACTTGCTTTCCGGCAATGTTAAGTTGAGCGCGGGTATTGGAAGTACTCAGGGCTTTCGTTTTGGCTGTGTTTATTTTTAGCCCCACTTTGTTTGCCTCAGCTTCTAGATTTTGGGCCATCAAATGAAGATCCATTATCCGATGTGAAAGTAGACAAACATCGTCAGCGTAATCTAGGTGTTTAAGGTAAGATGTCATAGTCCAACGAATTCCAGAATTAGCTTCCGTCAATGCTGCACGGAGTACATCGCTGATAACCACCAAGAACAATAGTGGGGACAGTATGCACCCTTGACGTACTCCACTTTGGACTTCAAAGTCCTCCGACACCTTACCATTGTGCACGACGTGACACTTGCCGCCCTCATATGTAGCCTTGATAATAGCTATAAGCTTTTCTGGAATGCCTCTCCTGCGCAAGGCCAACCAGATAGCATCTCGATTCAAGCTGTCGAAAGCCTTCTCGAAGTCGATAAACAGTAAATGTAGCGGAGACATATACTCAACGCATTGTTCGATTAGGTGGTCGATGCAGGAGGATCCAGCGCGAAAGCCTGCCTGTTCGACATCGAGAGTTGAATCTAAATGATCTTTAATTCGTTCTAGAATTATTCTAGCTATTATTTTGGCTACAGCTGGAAGAACACATATACCTCTCCAGTTACCGCACTCCATCAAATTATCCTTCTTTGGAAGCTTAATGATCATCCCTCTTTTCCACTCCTGTGGAAATTGTTCACTATCCCAAGCTCTCCGTATTAGCGGATGCAGCAAATCTGCCGATGTATTTGGCGCCGCTTGAAATAGCTCGGCAGGGATGCCATCAATACCCACCGCTTTGTTTTTCTTGAGGGACTTGATTGCTGTTATTATTTCAGCTTTACTGGGAGGTACGGTGCGAATTCGGGAATTTGTTGCTTCGAACTGCTCATTCGAATTCAAGATCATACCGCCGTCGTCTAAGTGATTTAGCACTGTAGCAAAATGTTCTCTCCATCTAGTAAGCTGATCCTCATCCGTAATCAGAAGGTTACCGTCTAGACTCTTCACTGGATGTTGTTTGGAGTTTCGACCACCAATGAGCTCCTTAGTGATGTTGTAAACAGTCCTACTGTCGCACCTACTCGCTGCTTCTTCAGCCCTTGAGGCCAGTGAGTTGACATGTTGACGTTTGTCACGTCTCACACTACGCTGCACTTCTTTCTTCTTCGCACGGTATTGGGCTTCAAGTACAAAATTAGGTAGTAGGGAAAAAGTACAGTGAATCAGAATCAAAGACAAAAAAAGAACAAAAACTCTCCCCAATCATCTGGACGCCACTCCCGGGGTTTTTTCGAAACATAACATCTTAGTTTCAAAACCACTACACCGATTTTTCTCACTATATCTGTCTCTTTCTCTCCTTTCTAACACCCGCACTATGTGTAAACATTTAGAGGGCATTCATAACCCCCTGAGCGCGCGCATATTATACAAAAAAAAAACTTTTCAACATCGTACTTGAAAGTAGTGCGCGCAACTCACAATGAGCATCCACAGAAAGTACTTTTCGCACTGTATTACCAACAAGCATGGTGTGGCAATACCAATACAATACGAACCCCAGCGAGAATATTACAATAGGCGTGTTTTGGTGAGACGTCGCTATTCAGTAAAATAAGATCTAGCACGTAGTATAAAAACAAAAAATCACTTGCAACTACTTTAGCTTTTATGTTCAGTCAAAAGTGAGTTGGGATGTATAGTTTGTAACACTCAATATCAGACGAGCTTTTTTCTACAGCGCGAATATGTTGTCAGGCTGATAGCGAGCAGGTGCACCAATCTTTAAATATTAATAAAAGCTTCAAGTCCAGTTTGACCGCGGATCGTTTTAGTGAGAAGCTTTTACTTTGCTTTGCATAATTCTCACCAAAACACGCCTAATATAATCGATAAATGAGAGTGTGATATTAATGGTATGCTCGCGAGTACTGAGGCAGAAGTGGAAAAATGGGCTCAAAGGTGAACGAGGTCAAAACGAAGTACATGCTTTTGACAAAAAAATGATTATCCCCGGCGAGACAATGTCACGATAGGCAGTTATAAATTTGAGGTAGTTAAGGACTTTGTCTACCTAAGCCCGCCATAAATGCGAGCAAAGACGCCAGCGTGTAAATCAAATGAAGAATAAATTTTGCCAATCTCTGTTTCTTTGGGCTAAAAAGGTAATTGAGTACTAAGTCCTTCTCTTGAACAAGTATGTACAAGACCCTAATCATTCCCGCCCTACTAAGTATGTACATCCCGCAGAAGCATAGAGATTATGCCATTGATGCCCTTAACAACTTTAAGAGAAAGGTTCTTCGAATGATGCTTGGACCCGTAGAGGTTCAGGACCACCCCGGGCTTTAGCTCCACCTAAGAAACTAGGTACTTGCTACAATGAAATTGATGGAAACACTTCACAGAGAACAATAACAAATTATAGTAAATAAAATATAGAGTACGATAGAGTTCTGTTAGACTTACCCCTTCATGAGGTTGCTGACATTCGTTCTTGGGCAATTCATCGTTTATTTCGTTATGTGAGTTCAGGTCCATTTACGTAGGGGGCTTTTCGCCTGTTTCGTCATTTGGCTCCTCATCTGATGTATTACATACACAGTATCTTCATTCTTCATCCGATTCTTCCAAATAATCGAACTCCGTACACTCATTAAGGTTGGTTTGATCATCACTGCTGTTCCTGCCATCACATGAACCACTGTGGTTACATTCAATTTCATCGTAAAAAAATGAATCGAGTCTTAGATATATATCAGGAAAATATCCCATGTTCAGTCTTCGAGGCGGTTCTTCAGGTAAATCACCTTCTGATCTCTTCATTAGGGTTAATTTGTAATTTGTTCCTCCATAAAATGTCCTAAGTCTATTCAGAACTCGATTGTATTTAGACACTTGTAACTCATATCTTTGTCTAAGTTTTCTGGCCCATCTTAACCTTGGCATGAGCGAGCCGTTCTCATGAAGACTTTTACTACGTCTCTCCAATTCCATGTCGTCGACAATGACGTATCGAAATGCTGAACCTTTACATTCTCCTTGCGGTTCGACTAGAATTGCAAACGTATTCCCTTGAAACTGCCTTTCCATTGTGTTAGTGACTCTAACAATTCTGCTGTAATCGTATTGTGCAGACGTTGGGGAATTTGTTAAACGCTTTAGACTCCCCATTGTGTTAGTTAATATTAGTATGTTGCTGTGAAAATGGAATTTCAAATAGTAAATAGGTATTCTTAAGACCATATAGTATATATTTACAGGAATAAGGCGGTAACCGTTCAAAAATCTTACGTAATTTATAGTATAGCGTAACTATGTTCTTCATTATTTTAAGCAAAAGTATTTACTGATAATGAACTTTATATTATACAGGCTTGTTGCCTCCAAAAATATTTATGTTAAATATTTAAAACTTTATTTATCAAAATAGAATATTTTACTTAATAAAAACGTTACTACACTACAATTCACAATGGATTTTTGTGTTTTCTTAAAAGAAGGGCGCAAATTAACTCCAGCACGTCCTACTGCAGCGATGAGCGCCTTCTCGAATTCATTATTAATGAAAACCTAGATATTTTGAATGTGGGAACTACACCAACTTCTGTAACTAGCTAACGCAAGGGAAGAGGTTCTAGATATTACATTCGCCAGTCCGAGTATTAGTAACTATACTACAGGTTGGAAGGTTTCTGATGAACCGTCCATGTCGGAACACAAGATCATCACTTTCGACATAGAAGGTCTCAGTAAGGAGGTTACCCCAAACAGGAACCCCCGCAAAACTGACTGCGACAGGTATAGGTCTACACTCGACTGAAACCTAATAAATGTGAAAGAAAAGAAAACGGCGAGCCATTTCATAGAACTGGAAAAGAACGTGGAAGCGGTCAACAGGGTTATCAAAGATGCATATGAAAGCAGCTGTCCTATTAACCGTAAGAAAAATCTGAAGGACACTCCTTGGTGGAACAAAACGCTAGTCGAACTAAGATCAATGGTGCGCAAGCTGCGCAATCAAAACGTGAAGGAGACTGGCAAACATACACCGAACAATTAACAAGATCCAACTTGGAAATCGGAAAAGCTAAAAGAAATACCTTCAGAGCATTCTGTGAGATGCTAAGGAGAAAGCAGGAGCACTAGGCTCACTTAAAAAGTAAGATGGCAGCTACACCGAAGATGAAGAGCAAAGGGCCCTTCTACTATTAGAAACACACTTTCCGGGTAGCTCAATCTATAGCAGTACAGATGTATTAGGAAGGTATAAAGGGACCAGGAGAGAGAACTGGGGGATGGCAAGAGACATCTGCACAAATCAAAGGATAAGTTGGGCTCTGAACACCTTCCAGCTGTTTAAAGCACCGGGTGCGGACTACAACAAGGCCAGGAAATCACTATGATACACCTCCTAGGACTACTGAGAAGTGGCGTTGCACTTCGGCATATACCAAGACTATGGAGAAGGGCTAAGGTCATATTCATTCCGAAAGTGGGAAAAAGAGACATCAGTTCACCAAAATCCTTTAGACCCATCAGTCTGACCTCATTCATCCTAAAGACGCTAGAAAATGTCATAGATAATCACCTACGAATGACTGTGCTGGAAAGAATACCTCTTCACCACAATAAACATGCCTACAGAGCAGGACGATTCACCGAAACTGCGCTCTACCAGCTGACAAGTTGGGTTCAGGATTCACTGGAGAGCAAATAAGCGGCAGTATGCACATTTCTAGACATCGAAGTAGCCTTCGACAACACCTCCCATGAAGCAATTAGGAGGGGTTTCGAAATAAAAGGAGTAAATCACACCGCAAGTAATTGGATGTGCGAGATGCTAAGAACTAGGACTGTTGAGATAGAAGTGGGACAAGAAACCATCACAATAAGCACCACTTGAGGCTGCCCACAAGGAGGAGTATTATCACCATTGATCTGGAGCCTAGTAATAGATGAACTACTACTGCTCAACTTGACAGATGCCCGCATTACGTGTCAGGGGTACGCCGATGATGTAGTCATTGTCGCAAGAGGAAATTTGAAGAAATGCTATGTGAAATCATTCAAAGGGGTCTAAGAATCACACAGAAATGGTGTGAAACGGTAGGACTTAGAGTGAACCCTACTAAAACCACTGTGATAAACTTCACCAAGAAAAGATAGCTAAAACATACCAACAACCCACAGAAACAACATACCAACATTTTCCACTCCCCTCAACGACGCAGTTTCCCCAAGTTTTAGCTGCAATAGCAGATTTCAAGTTATGCAAATAGAACTAACATTAATTTCGGTCTACATTCAAAAAGGCAAAACACACAGAAAGAGTGTACCATGGTGAAATAAAGAACTCAGTAGCTTACGGCAAAAAAAACAACGTGCCTGGCGACAATTTAAAATATCCCCTTCCGACACCAATCTCGTTCGGTATCGCAAGTAAAATGTAAAGTTCCGGAAAGCTACTACTTCAAAGAAATTGTGGGCACACATTAAAATGATAGCTGAGCGTTTCGCAAAAACTTAGTCGTACTTCGCCAACGACTCGAACTTCCATCCAGAATTCATCACTGAAAAACAATTATCCCTAACCTCTCTCTTATACAATGAATCCTTTCGCAAGTTTAATTGAAACTCGCATAAATATGGCGGAGCTTAATAGCTGCCTTAAAGCAGTAAAAGATAAAAGTCCTGGATTCGATCGTATATCATATGGCCACTTGTATTGAAAGTAAGGTTACTAGTCTTATTTAATCAAATCTTCCACCAAGCTATTATTCTGCAAGCATGGAAAACGGCTAGCATTGTCCCCATAGCTAAACCGAACAATGACAACTCTACCATATCCGGTTATCGCCCAATATCGCTCCTTTATAGACGAATTTATTTCATCCACCCTATCAGAAAAAAACCATGCATCAATATTAACGATTGACTGTGAAAAGGCTTCCGATCGAATTAGTTTACACGTTATTCTGAACAAACTTAGGGAATGGAAGACCGGCCCTAAAATCATTAAATACGTAACATCTTTTCTGACCAACAGAAGTTGATACGGAATCAAAGTAAACTACTCCATATGTACCATGTACATGCATACCATATATTAAAAAAAAACATTCCCCAAGTATCACCTCTTTCCGAGGTAATCTTTCTAATAGCGTTTAGCGAAATCAGCAAAATAATCGACAGCCATAATAAAATATGTAATTTTTTATATGCAGACGACTGAATATCCTTTTCTCAAAATGTAAGGATCTAATTACGGTAGGGAACGTTTTTTCGAGCATTGCTAAAGATTTATCCAACTGGGATAAATGTTCAGGATCTAAAATTTCTATTAAAAAAATAAATGTGAGTTACTCCACATATGTAAAAAATATAGCAGTGATAAAATATGTTAGTACAACTAGACAATATATACATCACCAATGTTAATTCTGCTAGGATTCTCGGTGTAATATTTGATTGCAAGTAAAACTTTAATAATCGTTGCATGTTTCTAAGGAAAAACCTTGATTTTAGAGTAAATATTGTCAGATGCATATCGTCAAATAAAAGCTATAGCAATGTTAACACTATTATTAATGTAATAAGGTCTATCATTCTTTCGAAAATTTGCTATGGCTTAGCAATCTACGGCAAATGCTCCAAATCATCGATTCAACTTACAGGACTCACCATATCACGCAGCCATCAGATCCTGCACGAGAGCCTTTCGCACAACTCCCATCTTCAACCTACTTACCGACTCCGGTTTGCCGCTTATAAACGAAAGGATTAACCATCTTACCTCTCTCATTATAAGAAAAATGAACTGCTCACAAATCTGTCCTGTCCATCAAGATGTGAAAAGAATATTGAAACGGAAAAAGAACACCACCTTTCGATCTGCAATCTACACTGCAAGAAATTTAAACATTCCAATCCGCATCAAAGGCAAAAAGACGTTACGCTTCCACCATGTGCATTCCCTAGCCACTCCCATTTGCACGAACCTGAGCAAATATTCCAAGAATTCGACGGGAAATAATATCTACCGAAAAGTATTCACAAAACAACAGCTGAGGGAAAGTCCACCATTGACCAAATATTCACACTACGTCAGATCTTGGAAAAAAGCCACGAATATAAGATCGATACGCATTACCTCTTCATCGATTTCAAAGTTGCCCATGATAGCGTGTATAGAGACAAGTTATATAGAGCCATGTCTAGTCCAGGCATCCCTGCTGGTCATGGAGGAATACGAAAAGCTAGGGTGGTATTCCCTCTTCACCGACGCGACCCCTCTAACTCCGATAATGGAACTTCTTTTGCAGTTGTCGACGCATCTGGCAAAATTATTTCCAAAGGTCTTTTTCCAAGTTTCACATCTATTTTTACCACTGAGGCCTATGCAATACTTAAGGCAATCAAACTTGCAAACAATAGAAAAACGGTCATTATTACGGACAGTCTATCTTCGGTCACCGCTGTACAAAAAATCAACAATAATCATTGTAGCTATGCGTGAAAAATTGATCCTTAATAAGAGTTCCATTAAATTACTGTGGGTTCCAAGACATAGCGGTATCAAAGGCAACGAACATACGGATAACGCAGCAAAAGAAGCTACATACATAGGATCCCCTACACTCGTTTTACGCCTTCAACAAAAAGGACCTACCAAAATATCTGCTAATGGACTGGAAAAGTAAAAGAAAAATATTGTGGTCCGAATACCGCCATCTATATAAAACTTTAACCATGATGGAGAGAACGCTCTGTATCCAAATACATTCCACCTCAGAAGATCAAAGTGTACATAAGGCTAAGGATGGGCCGCACCAACTCTACTCTTAAACATCTGATCATCAAAGAACCTGCACCAACCTGCCAGTTTGTCGCGATAGACCAATGCTTACCATAAGTCGCCTCTTAGTATGCAAGCCTGTTAATAACATATGTAAACGCATTTCAAATCAAAATCTTTTAAATCTTCTTTGTACAGTTACCGAACAAAATATGAATGTATGAATTCCTTAAATCATCTTGTTTTTACAAATAGCTAAAAGCCCTGGGAGCTAGTGCTAAAATATTTTATAGTATTGATTGTGTAATTTACTTACTCATTAATAAACTTAATAATAATAATTATTAAATGCCTAGGTGGGAATGAGGCAACATGCCAATCTGTGAAAATCGGTACTTTCAAGCCAACACTACGGAACCGATCTGGTCAAAGGTCTGACATTAACAGTGGTGTTTCTCAGAAAACTGCGGTTACTTTGCACTGTATGGAAGAGAACCACTAGCCGGATTTGGAGAATTTGTCAACACAGACGCACTACCACAAGCGAATGCTAGGCGTGTGCTAATGAGAAGTGTATAGCCACTTTAGTCAATTTTTCCACACAAAGCAACAACAAAACAAAAGTGGAGATAGAAGTAGAGATAATTTAGTCAGTAATCAAAAGTGAACATAAATGTTTACGAAACATGAATCTGAGATGTTGTTGATCGTGTTTGTTAACACCCAGCGTTGCCAATTCTGCTACATATGTAGCAAAACTGCTACATTTTGAAGTGCCATCCTGCATACTACATCTTTCTCTCATTATGCTATGTACATTTCTCCAATGTAGGTAGGTAGGTGTGGTGGTTCTTCTAAGAAAAGAGAAGAACCCAATTAACAATAGATGCCGTTTTGATTCCACAAAACTCGTGTACCTGGATATAAGAGGTGTGTTGGTGTGGAGTCTCTAGATCCAGCTTGTGGAGTTTAAAAAGATTATTAAATGTTCCTCAAGGGAATCGGAAAAGGGTTCTTTTAAAGCTCGTTGTTTGGCCCTAGCTAATGCCGAACAAGCGCATAAAAAGTAGATAAGGGTTTCTTTCTCAGTTGCGACATTGCAACTGCGACAGTGTGTGTTGTGTGGAATACCTAGTTTGACTGCATGGTCTCCTATAGGCCAGTGATCCGTGGTGGTTGCTTTTATCCTGGCGATGTCCCTACGCGTTCAGTTTAAGAAGTGGGTTTTTTTTTATTTGTTGTAGTTTGGCCACGTCTTTCTAGTTAAGACACATTTTTTTAGCCTAGTCCATCTGAGGACATTTCTCCAAACAGTCTACCTAATTATTATTTTTTTGCTTTTAACTCATATTATTAATTTTCATATAAATAAATAAGTATTATATAATATAAATATTTGCCGCAACAGCTCTTCAAGAGCCAGGGCCAAGCTTATCGCAACCACTATGTTGCGTGCGTTATATTTTTCACACGAATGGAAGGGACCTACAGTTTAGTGCCGTATCCGAAGGGCAATTTGTTTTGAGAAGCTTTTCCGAGACAACAATTTTCTCGGTTGTTTGTCAGACGCTCGCGAGAGGTGGGACGGTGAAAAAACTTGTTGGTGTCTTCTGGGACTCGAACTTGGAACCTCACGCGCAGTGATCCGACACACTAACCACTTACACCACGGCGCCCACATTTTTCATATGTTAACCCTTTGTTTCCTCGTGGTTTCACAGTGAAACCACCTACTAAATAATGTTGTTCTAATTTCTTAGCGGTTTTGTGATGAAACTGGGGTTATTTCTAACTAAAATTCATTTTAAAACAGTAAAAAAACGAATCGATCAGTTGTGAATGGGTCGAAAGTGACAATTTGTGCATTTTGATTTTTAATTGCTCGTCTTATTTGGAGTGCTTTATTTGTTTAGTGAATATTTAACTAAAAATTGGATTTTTGCGAAAATGGCGAGTAACTAAACTATATAAATGTAAAATATACAAAATAGTAAATAGAGAAAAGTAATTAATACAATTTTCTTCCTGTGTTTTTCTTAGTTCCCTAGTGGTTACGTGCTGAAACCGTTTTTTAAAAGAGCAATATATGGCTTAAAAAAATTAATCAATTTTTTTTAAATTTATATTTCTTATTCTAAACGCAGATTTTATAAAAAAATTAAACAAATATACAAATATTTGAAAAAATTGATAGGCCCGGGAACAAAGGGTTAAACATAATAAAAGACGATTTGAGAAATAGTTTAAGTTCAGAAACTGTGGAATTCATTTTACTGGCTAAGGCGCTATTGAAATATTTGAGCTTTAAGTTTGTAGATACATAAAATAAATTAAGAATCAGTAACGATCTCTGCTCCTTTAAGGAAGTATTTCTCATTTTGTTTATTACAAGAGATACTATGCAGTTTAATGTTAACTGTTAACTTTTTTATTTTTATTTGTTTATTCAATCTTTTTTTACCAATGAATTCTAATATGTGTATTTAATGTTATGAATGCTTTATCAAATAACTTATTACTTTTCTTTTATGTTTAAGTTGTTGAAATGAATGAATATTTATGGCAAAGAGATTGCAGTTAGTGCGGCCATCCGTCTAAAAGCCTCCTCTCAGTGGACTAATTATCACATTGGCCACTCCTCGATCCTTGATCTTCTCAACTTCACCCACGATAATACGGACTACACCCCACCGAAACTGATTTCATGATGATTGGGACAACTCTCCCCCAGATGGCTCTAAGATCAAATTGTGGGTTGTAGTGTTTTCTCCGAAAATCTCAACTTAAGCATCTCGTTCCGCCCGCCTGATCATTGTAGCATTTTTCAGGTAGAAATCATGGAGATTAAGGAAATCCTTGTGCTGGGTGAAGTGTAATTTATAATCTGTCAGGCATATTAGCATTTCCACTGACAGTCAAGCAGGAATCAAGTCCCTGGAATTGTGCTCCTTCAGTGCAAAGGCCGCCTCAAACTGCCGTTTATCTCTTACAGAGATGACCGATCAGTTGAACATTCACCTATGATGGGAGCCAGTCCACAGGGACATTCCAGGAAACTGCAAGGCGGACGGGCTTATCAGACAGGGATCCTGCCTGATAGGCAGCCCTAGGTATGCCCCTCGCTACATGTAAGAATCTCATAAAGCTGAACGCCAACCACATATGGGTAAGCGGCTCAACGTGTCACATTTCGAGATAGAGCTGATCTAAGCTGAACCAGAAACGTACTACCTAGTTGGTCAAGCTAAAGCCATCACAGCTCATCTGCGTTGTCGCTGTCCTCACCCGGCACTGTCTTATAGGCCAACATGCCAAAAGACTTGGCCTCTTCTCCAACGACTTCTGCAGGAGCTGTAGGGACGAGGAGGAGAAGGATACCATCCTTCACCTCCAATGCATTTGCCCAGCTCTGTCGCATAAAAGAATGCTCCATTTAGGAGCCCCCTTCTTTGAAGACCTCGGCGATCTGGCGTTCTTACACGTCACAAGCATCCATCGCTTTATCAAAAGCTCCGGTTGATTTTGCTAGTCTCTGAGTGGCCTAATGGTTGATCCATGGTAGCACAACCTTTACTAGACAGCCAATCTAACCTCACCTGACCTTAATTGCTGAATAAATATATATTTTTTTTTTATAATATTTTGTATTGTTGAATTTGTCCGTTTTGTTAAGGTTGGTAAACATCAATTGTTTGCACTGATAGTAGGATATGTTCGCTGATATTTCTCATTTTCAATAAAACCCTTTGAATTAGCTCATTGGTTGAAATACATTTTTGTGATTTTATTTAATTGTTTATTATGTTTTGTTACTGGCCTCATTTAAGTTGACGCTCATTCGCTTATAATAGTTATTAAAATATAATTACCAACTAAATGCAGTAGTTTTTTTTTTTAATGAAGGTGAAAATCTCGAAAGACACTGTGGGGTTAGAAACCCAGAGTAGTATGGAACTCTAACCGCACTAAAAACAACTCCTTAATCATGACCAATCAGAGAAGATCGAAAAATGATTTTAGTTTCAACGTTCACTTGCGTTTGAGAAGGTATCTATTATAAATTAAATACCATAAGTTCGTGAGGTTTAGTTTTTCTTAATCTACGAATATTATATGGTACATTTAAGACGTCTTCTAACTCAGGATTAATATGCATCTGCAGACGCTGGTTGTGACGGATTGCGTTCTTTTTAATTAAATCACGATGCAAGTCATTATTTCTTATATACCATGGGGCATTTACTATTCCCCGAAGGACTTTATTTTGAAATGTTTATGCTATTTGCACATTTGTTTTCTTTGTACAACCCCATAATTGGATACCATATGTCCAAACAGGTTTTAGTATCTGATTATATATGTACTTATTAAGATTCTATTCTCAATGGACACTTCTGAATTATATCCTAACAACCAATAAAGTTTTCTGTATATATCTAATATTTAGCTGTTAGAAATGTTGCATATAAACGCAGACAAGTCTGTAAACAGAAAATCAAGTTGCGAAAGCTTTGGTGTCCATTCGCTCTATATGGCCATCTCAAACGTCCAATACGCAGTTTTTTTTTGGATAAGATAGGATGTCGCTATAAAGCTCGTATAGTTCGCCATTGAAACTCTCCTCCAAAACCCGTCAACGCAACGGGACGGAATATCTTACGTAGAATTTTTGTCTCGTAGCTACCAAGAATATCTTCATCCGCTTTTAATAAAGTCTATGTTTTAACAACATAAAGCAGGACTGGGATGATTAGAGTCCCCTTAGTTGTTTGAGATGGGGTGAATTAGCCCAAACAACAGCGATTGGCAAGAGTTATTCTACACTTAATTTCTGCGATGGTGTCCTTTTCAGAATTTATAGCAAAGCTAAGGTAGACAAAGTCCCTTATTACCTCGAAGTTGTAGCTCCCTACTGTGATATTCTGTCCAGTTCGTTGGTTTTGATTGTCATTTTTTGCTGACAGCATACACTTGGTTTTGCCCTCGTTTATCGCTAAACACATTTTGGCCGCTTCTGCTTCAATGTTTGCAAACGCACCGGTGACAACCCGCTGAGCTCGTCCAATAATGTCAATATCATCGGCGTATGCAAACAGTCTTACAGACTTTTGATAGATTGTGCCTCTGGTTTTGACTCGTGAGTTCTGCACAATCCGTTCAAGTGCAATAATAAGCAAGTCACACGAGAGCGCATCATCTAATCTAAATATTTTTTTGACATCAAAGATCGCAGTGAGGTTATTACCGATCTTGATGGCGCAGCGAGCATTCTCCATTGTCATCTTGCACAAACGGGCAAGTTTGGCAGGGATGTCATAACTAGACATGGCTCTATATAGCTCTTCTATAGGCTTGTTGGGTGAGGCCCAGGTGCACCCCGAACTGTAGCGCCAACTAAGTAAGTAAGTATCGATTTGGACTTCTTGGATCTTGGATCTGCCGAAGTGTGAAGATTTGGTCCATGGTGGATTTTCCTGGCCTGAAACTGCACTGATAGCAGCAATCAGGATGTTGACTAAAAATTTCAGGCGTTCACACAATATCGCAAAAAAGATCTTGTATGCAATGTTCATGAGACTGATGCCTCTATAACTTGCGCAGTTGCGGGGTTCTCCTTTCTTGTGGATCTTGCAAATTTGTTGGTTAGTTATTATTTTGGGCCACATGTGATGGGAAAGACCTAAGAATAGTGGGCGCCGTGGCGCAAGTGGTTAGTGTGTCGGATCATGGTGCGTGAGATTCCAAGTTCGAATAGTAGAAAACACCAATAAGGTTTTTCACGGTCCCACCTCTCGCGAACGTCTGACAAACATCCGAGAGTATTGTTATCACGAGAAAGCTTCTCAAACAAATTGCCCTTCGGAAACGGCACTAAACTGTATGTCTCTTCCATTCGTGGGAAAAAATATAACGCGCACAACACGAATGGGTGCCCTGCGTGAAAAGCCAATAATCATCACATTCTACTTCAGTTTTATTACAATGTGGAATGGGTATAGTATATATGTTGGGTAGTGCGTTCTAGTAGAGAAAGGTTATACTCGTTCATATGCGAGCAGTTTGTCATTTTCGGCATCGGGACAACTTTCACAACCTTCCTGTTTATTGGGAAATATTCGTTGTTAATGCTGTTGTTAAAAACCACGGCCAGTATGATAATGGCTAGATTTGGTAACTTTTTTATTTAACAAATAGAAAGTTGCTTTTCTTAGATATAAGTTGTATACATCGTCAAATAGTTCGAACCTGATTTTTAGTGCTAATTTTAGTGGCCGGTTATGAATGTTGTCTAGTCCCGGCGTCTTCTTTCTCCAACTCTACTAAAGATGCCTGCGAGCTCCCCAATGCTAAACAAATGGTTTTGGAATATGAGGCCATGACACCAGTAAGTTTCAAGTTCTTCCAAGGTTAAATTTTGCAAACAATTGATGCTAACCAGTCACGGCTGTTTTGTGTCTAGTTGGCGACCTCAGCCATCACAGTTTTTACGAGTAGCTGAGGAAACGTATTTGCGGACTGCTTCAGAGACCCTGTTTAGTTAGACAGCGATGGTATTTTCCACTGCTTTTTTATGTACCATTTCGAGAAAGCCATCAATTCATCACTTCGTCGAATAAGGGAGCATTGCTTCTTGGCTTTTTTTTTCCGCTGCATCCGCCAGTTGATCTAGGCCTTCTGGCCGAAGTGATTTTAGATTGACTCCGATGAAGGAGTAATTGTAATGGATCGGTGTCTGGAAAGAGAAGAAGAAGCGTTTTTTTTTAGGTATGGGTTGGGCTGTTTTCCACCCATTCGGAAAGAGCCTAGAAGAGTAGAATCGGTGAAAAAACTTAAGCAGTGGTTTTGCCAGCGAATGTGACATTATTCTGGTCGTAAGGACTCTACATAAGTTAACTTCTATCATATAATAAAATGGTTTGAGTTATGGTTATTCAACTTTTCTTATCGGATTGAGAAATTTGCTGTAGTTTTCAAGCCGCGGTCAGAACCATTGAAAAGATGCCAAAACTGATCAGACACTTAAGAACCTTTTTTAAAGAATGCACCTACTCATAGATACACTTGTCCAGCCCTGTCGCAAAAAAGAATGCTCTATTTAGGGTCCCCCTTTCTTTAAGACCTCGGCGATCTGTCGTCCTTAGACGTCATGTGCATCCATCGGTTTATCAAAAGCTCCGGTTGGTTTTGTTAGTCCCTGAGTGGACAAATGGTTGATCCATGGTATCACAAAGAACCTTCACTGGTCTAAGTGTGTCTGCACTCTCGTGCGGACAGCCAACCTAATCTAACCTACCATATGCCAATTGTCTAAAATTGCAGCAATACGATTACGGTTCACTGGTATATGCCCAGAAATTTCTCATTGAAAATTTTGTAAAGTCGACAATGACCCTTTCCAATAAGACGTATGTTTTAAATTTAATAAATAAATAAATATTTGGCGCAACAGCTCTTTAAGTGCCAGGGCCTAGCTTCTCGCAACCACTCATGTTGTGTGCGTTATATTTTTCACATAAATGGAAGGGACCTACAGCTTAGTGCCGAATCCGAATGGCGATTTGAGAAGCTTTTTCGTGACAACAATACTCTCGGATGTTTGTTAGACGCTCGCGAGAGGTGGGACCGTGAAAAAACTTTTTTGTGTTTTCTGGGATTCGAACTTGGAACCTCATGCGTAGTGATCCGACACACTAACCACTTACGCCACGGCGCCGATGTTTTCAATTTAATGGTCCGAAAAATAGCAAAAAAGGGATACAGGATTCTTAAAACATGATGTTTGGTCCACATAGGCAAGATCAACATCTGCTGAAAAAATGAAGTCCATTGGGGCAATTTAACTCTATATTTACTTACATATGTTTGTTTATCATTCACCCATAATCTTCTCATTTTATTATATTTTTCGGCTACTACTACAATATTAGATACTCAAATTCAACCCCAACTACAAAATTACATTCTTATTAGACAAAGGACGAAAACGCCGTTGTCAGTTGCTCACAAAAAAGAAAAATAAAAAATCCCATATGCCTGGCACTCGCATCATAACCGGTATTGGAAAAAGTACCAGCAACTGAAGGACTTATCAACTTTATTTTTTGTGCACACCTAAAATCCATTAAAGACTGTCCTTGCTTCACTACATCTGTATGTTACGCATTTATGTACATATGTACATATCTGAAACCTAGATGGAAAAGTGAAATCCTTCTCTACCTGGATTGTCCCGTCTTCAATTTGTCCTTTTCGTTACTTTCTTGGCATACATGGCTATGTACAGTACACAACGTCTATAACCATACAATTGAATGTGTACTGGTATGATTGATTCAATAACCGAAGTTGTCTGTCTGCAAGGTTTAAAAAAAGCGCGCCAAAATGCTTTAACAATAAAAAAATGTTAAGAGGGTTTTTTGATTTCTTACATAAAACTTTTTTTTTCAGCGTACATATTACATACTTACGAAAATACAGATGAAATGTGCGGGTCATTCCACGAAGGATCGACCGAGCGGCGATCTGAATGACCCCCATCCCATTTGGCTTGAAATTGGTAGTATCATAAGTTTTGCAGAATTCGACATATTGTATAAATGTGTTTCCAATAGGAACGGGTGGATGTTAAAATTGAACAAACCAATAAATTGTGTGTGAGATATCAACGAATTTCTTTATTTTATTTGAAAGGCCTATCAATGACAGTACGTGTGGAATATGACGTCGTTCAAATGGCCGCCGCGGCTTCGCTGGGTGGTGCGCATCCGAGAGGTCATATTTTCGATGACTCTGGCACATAGAACTGGCTGAATTGGAGCAATGGCACAGGTTATGTTGACTTTGAGGGCACCAGTCATTTGCATCTTATTGGCATAGACTTGTGACTTAAGAGAACTCCATAAGAAAAAGTCTAACGGGGTCAAATCGCACTATCTCGGTGGCCAGTTCACGTCGCCTCTGCGTGAGATAATTATGCCCTCAAAGAAAGAAGAAAAAGGAGCTTGAGAAGCGCTCCATTGAGGAAATTGAAAGACTTTATTGCAGGAATGATGATCAAAATGTTACCAAAAGGTGAACAGAACATGCCAGAGTTTCAAAGCCAGAACAGAAGCCTGCAGGGACGAAACATAGTAGTAGAATCGCAATCCGTGCTGAGAATATCGAAGTAACACTTCTGCAAACTGCTAAACGGCGATGATGACCAATACTCTGCTGTCAGGCAAAATGAACCATTCAACAGTGACGATGATAGTCAAGATTACCGTCAACCTGATCAGAATGAAGTGAGGATAGCGATATCTAAACTTAAATCCAACAAACCTGCTGTAACCACCGAACTTTTCAAGGCATGAGGAGATGAGTTGCTAAGGAGCATGCACCATGCAAAATCTTGTCGGACGGAAGTATGCTCGATGAATGGAACCTCAGTATCGTTTGCTCGACCCTGAAGAAAGGAGACACTCTGAACTGCGCCAACTACACAGGTATAAGTCTTCTCAACGTCGCATATAAGATCCTGTCTGCTGTGCTATGTGAAGTCTAAAGCCAATCGTCAACAACCTGATAGGTCCTTATCAGTGCGGTTTCAGGCCCGGAAAGTCCATCAAAAAAAAAATATATATATATATTTGGCGCAAGAGCTCTTTAAAGTGCCAGAGCCTAGCTTCTCGCAACCACTCATGTTGTGTGCGTTATATTTTTCACACGAATGGAAGGGGCGTACAGTGTAATGCCGAATCCGAATGGCGATTTGAGAAGCCTTTTCGTGACAACAATAATCTTGGATGTTTGTCAGACGCTCGCGAGAGGTGGGACCGTGAAAAAACTTTTTGGTATTTTCTGGGATTCAAACTTGGAACCTCATGCGTAGTGATCCGACACACTAACCACTTACGCCACGGCGCCCACCCGGAAAGTCCATCATTGACCAAATGTTCACACTATGGCAGATCTTGGAAAAAACCCATGAACACGAAATCGATACGCATCACCTCTTCATCGATTTCGAATTTGCCTATGATAGCGTGTGTAGAGACGAGTTATTCAGAGCCATGTCTAGTCTTGGCATACATGCCAAGCTCGTCCGTTTGCGCAGAATAACGATGGAGAACTCTCGCTGCTCCATCAAAGTCGGTAAGAACATCACCGAACCATTCGATGCCTTGAGAGGTCTTAGACAAGGTGACGCGGTATCATGCGATCTCTTTAACATAGTACTTGAGAGCATTGTACAAAACTCACAAGCCAACACTGAAGGTACAATCTTTTACAAGTCTGTACAACTACTCGCTTACGCCGATGAAATTGACATAATCGGAAGAACTCAGCGGGCCGTCAGTGAGGCTTTTGCGGATATTGAGATCGAGGCAGCAAAGATGAGTTTAGGTGTCAATAAAAGCAAAACAAAATATATACTGTCTACAAAAAAGGACACCCAACATCAGCGCGGCGTCTTGGACAGAACGCCACAATACACAGATATAATTTTGAGGTAGTAAAGGACTTTGTCTACCTAGACTCTATCAAATGATCAAACGAAGAATCTTACCAATCGCTGTTTCTATGGGATAAGAAGGCAATTGAGTAACAAAGCCCTATCTCGAACTACGAATGTAACTCTTTATAAGACATTAATCATCCCAGTCCTGCTGTATGGCGCAGAGACATAGGTTTTGGGATGCCCTTGGTTGTTATGAGAGAAAAGTTCTTCGAGCGATCTTTGGTCCCGTCTGCATAGACGGCGAGTGGAGGAGAAGGTACAACGCCGAACTATACGGCCTATACAATGACATCGACTTAGCCAGAAAAGTTCACATCCGCTACAGAGCGGATGGAGCCCAACGTTCCAGTCCGGAAAGTCTTCCAATCCACCCCGGATGGACGGCGCAATACAGGGCGACCTCGTGGTAGGTGGCGCAAACAAGTGGAGGGGGACCTTAACCAACTTAGCGTGCACAACTAGAGGCAGTTGGCTCGTAACCGGGTGGGCTGGACAGGTTTATTAGTTGAGGCCCAAGTCCACACCGAACTGTAGCGCCTTCTAAGTAAATAAACGCACATTTGATTTCCTATATTGGAAACTTCAGACCAACAACTGATGCATACCATAAACTAAGTTTACATGACCGGATTGACACAGGATTGAGTTTCGATTCGTGTTTTCGCTTGGAATCGAAACGAAAGGGGATTGAGTTAAAACCCAATGAATTAAGCTTACATTTAGCTAAAAGTAAAATGTGATGTACTGTATCAAAATCGTTTGTAATATCTGTGTAGTCTATGTACATCAACCTATAAAACCAAAAATAAAAAATAAAAATGCCAACAGCATGTGGTGTTACCAAGCGGTCGCAAATCTACGAGTAAATTCTATTGTACCAGTGTACAAGGTTGCAACGCGAGCCCGTCACTATTTGCACTTTATATCGAAGACATCATCAGTTACCTTCCAGGGGGAATTTCATATGCAGACACCCTAATTAAGGCTCTGCTGTATGCTGATGATGTGGTCCTGTTAGCAAAATCACCAGAGACCCTACAACTCATGATTAACCGAGTTTATGATTATTGCGTGCTGTGGAGTTTACAAATCAACCTGATGAAATCCAAAGTGATGATTTTTAGAAGAGGCGGGGGTAGACAGACAAGGGTGGAAAGGTGGACATTTAATGGCGATAGCATTGAAGTCGTAAAGCAATACAAATACCTTGGAGCTATAATTTCAAACAATTTAAGTATGGAACCGCATTTGGCTGGAAACTTCGGCAGTCTAAAAGTGCGATAACCTCAACATGGAAAAATTGCTTTCAAAATCGCAGCATACATCACAGCCCTAAATATCGGGTGTTTGAAGCGGTTTCAAAGTCAATACTCCTGTACGGGGCACAAGCATGGGGTCATAGGTGCTATGATACAGTAGAAAAGTTGCAGAGATTCTATCTACGGAGAGCATTCCAATTACCTACAACTGCACCTAACTACATGCTGTTGATTGAAACAGGTCTTGCCCAGTTGTTCTACAAACACTCAAACTGAATATTGACTATATTCTCAGCACACTCAGGATGGGAGAAGAGCGATTGCCAAGAAAGGTCGTTAAATACGCAGTACATACCCGAAGTCTGTGGTATAAAGAGATGATCAATTTGGCGGAAAATTACGAGTACGAATCATAGGGATTTGTCCAATTTTTCGTGATATTAGGAGGTTCCACTTTGGGAAAGCCAGCTTGCTATCTGAAGACGTCAAGGCATTGCTAAACGGGTCCAATTAGAGAGCTCTCACATCATATTGCGAAATAAGTTTAGCTTACAGAAAAAGAATTATGGAGGAGAATTTTTAAATTTTCTAAAGTGATCAAATGTAAAATTATGCTGTTAATCTTTGGCAGACGGCTTTTAGCCATGTCACTTAAAATAGATTTAGTACTTTTATTATTTTTGTAATGAATTTAAACCAATTGGAATTAATAAAATCTATCTAATCTAATTCTAATCTAATCTATTGTACCAGTGTAGGTATATAAACTATACACAATAACTATATATACAATGGTTCTACGGTGCCGACGCTGCTTGATTTGGTAATCGGACGAGCTTGGTTGATCGTTTTATGTTTGGTTTTTGTGTCGAGGTCATTCCGATTCACTGATCTCGCTACAGAAATTTCACTTCAAAAGCCAAATAAAACTCTGCTATTTGATTTCAACATCAGGTCGCCACACCTGCACTAATAACAGAGGGATTCTAAAGGCTTGTACATTGTTTGCAACACTTTAGCTAATCTAATACATATACTCGTATGTATAGCCCAGACTTTTTAACATCAGGTAGAATAAAAGTCAGCAATTAGCTAGTTAAGCCTTGGCAACTAATACTAGTACCATACCGAAGTATTGTAGAATTATACCCTGTCCTGATAAATATAATATTGCTCTATGAAATTCCCAAAAAACCCAAACAGAGAGTTCAATATATGTATTTCAATTCTTAAGTGGACGCACATGTATTCCTTTCGGATATAACATTAAGTACCTGCAACTAACATGTTTATTCATTTCTAGCATCCCATAGTTAGTTTATTACACTCCTATCGTCTTTTTTATTATTCCTTAGTTCTTGTCCTTCTTAAAGATACCATTGTGTTTGCGATACCTAGGGATTAACATAATATTCACCTACCTTGGAATAGTAATAGCCTCTCCTCTACGAATGGTGCCCCAAATGAATTTTACCACCTTTAACCTAATCTGGTGTCCATTGTTTAACTTACTGTATACGTTTAAGTACCTAGGTGCATGTATAGTACATGCATGCATTTAGATTCCAGTGTTTGATTCTACTCACCTACCAGAGTAATAAATAATTTCGCTACCTGCTTCCATAGATTGAACTGCAAACTAAAACAAAATTTTATTACACCAATTCATTGTTTTAATATTCTTTGTAAAACTGTATTCAACTCAAAAATATGAATTCTGCTTTGAGATCTCTACAAATCGGCTGGTATATCTGCAGCTTTCAATTTAATGCCATATTGCATGTGCAGTGTACATATGAATGCATTATTTCATTTGGAGATTAAAATTTCGAATGTAAGCTATTCAGCTACTCGTACACAGTGGGAGCCAATAGCTTTTCATTTAAAATATGGCAATCCTGTATTCAAAATTCAGAGGGTAGTAAAGGCAGGTTATTTTTTTTATATATCTGACTATCGCTAAAGGAAGTGAATTGTTTTTTTTTTTTCTTACATGCGTTGTCGAGAATGAGTTGCCGTTCTTTACCATATGATGTCTACGATTCTGCCCACATCTGAACAAGTACTATTTATTGAAACAGATTTTGGACGCGGTTAAATATGTAGTTCTGGTTATTGCTGATACCATTAAATATCTGAGATGTATATACAATGCTAGTACTTAATTACATACGAGTACTTACTCGTAACTTCAGTTTCCCCTGAGGGGTCTTAGGGTATAAACGCATCATTATACTTGATTCCTGGCGATGTATCTCAATTCTCTCTAACGTTTCCTTAACTATCATGTCTCCATTTCGAACTTTTTCCAAGATATCCTAATGCGATCCACTGTTTTTCTGTCTTTTTCGTTTTTCTCGTACAGTCGTCGCTCCTCGAGGATATGACCAATTCATTACCCCCCTCTCTTCTGATAATCGAACATATGTATATCCTTCTAGCCCATTCGTTTGGTTTAGCCAGAATGCTTGCCAAACTTTTGGCAGGCAACGATTAATAAAAACTTGCAGCTGTCTTGTGACAGTGGTGATCCTCTTTCAAGCACTACACCCATGAGGCAATACTGATTCCACATTTGAACGGAACAAGTAGTCGTAACTTGATTTTTAAGCTGATGGCACTGCTTCTCAAAAAAGCGGCCTCGGCTTTACCGATTTATATTAGATGCATACTTTCAATTCGGTAGAAATACTCATAAGGTTTAAAAAATCTTCAACTCTCTCGACTTGTTGTCCCGCAATGCTTGCTTATGATGTTCAGGGGCTGATCGGAGCATCATATTTTTGGTGGAGTTGAGCTGTAAGCGCACCATGTTTACCTCTCTCAACACAGGATGATATGATCCTCGGTTCCTTGAAGCACGATATAAATTACGTCATCAGGACCTGAAGCCCCATATTTCCTTTCATCCACAAGCAATTTATTCAAATCGCTTGCACTACCACTAATGGTATGTAGGAATCTTTTCTATGAGGGGCTCGATAGTCTCGGTGCATGAATCTATCTATCAGCCATCCAGTGTTTTGATGAGTCTTTAGGCTGCATGAGCTTTTATCACGGCCTTTCTTAGTTTTCCACTGTCTTTCGTGAATTCAATATCACTACAGAAATATTTCTAGCATCTCCTGTGTCCTTTTTGAAAAATTTCTTAACGTTCATTATGTCAAACTCAGTGATTAGCATCCTGCTTGCATCAGACCAGAGTATTTATGTAAATTGAGTGAAAATGTGTAAGGAATTTCAAAATATTTTACCGAAATCAAATTTTAGTTTCATTAATTACCAATAAATAAAATAGAGCTTAAAAGAAGAAGAATTTGGCATGATGTACCTACATATATAGATCCATATATACACACATATGTATATTTCATTTGAACGTTATCGATATGCTACCAACTTTTTGTGTATACATACGTACGATAGCATTCTTTCTTCAGTATATCCCTCTCATTTTATAGTGCTCACTAACACATGGATCTGAAAAACTCGCATTCAACCCTCGTAATTTTTAAACTACCACACTGATCTTCTGATTAGTGTAGGGAGGAAAACGCAGTTGGTCTCACTCCAACAACAATTCTCATAGGATCCCTTATTCGCAACCGCTGTAGAATAGAAACCATGAATACATATAATAGACAACTACAATACTATAACACGTCTCGTCGCATACCAAAAAGAAAAATCCTTCAAATACCTACTTTGTATTCTTTTCTTGTGACTATTATCTCACTTTGGTAATTCCAGATTAAATAGCATTGGTATTTAAATATGTTTGGCTTGTTGCAGGCCTGCGTGTGCAAATTATTTCCTACCTGGGGTGTCCTGAATGTATGAATATATGTACTTACTTTGTCCCTTTTCTTTACTTTCATACACAGTACACAGCAGTAAGTCTGGTCTTGCGATTCTAGTCAGTTATTCTATTTAATTCGCTCTTCCGGTAGTGTAGGAAGAACTCGCGCGCAAAATACTCAGTTTGTAGTTGTCCTCAAACATAAAAACAACCTCTTCATCCATCAAAGCAAGAAGAATCAGTTTAAAAACGACGCTTGTTTAAAGTGGATCTATTCGATAGAAGTTCTGAAAAAAGTTTGTGCAAGTTAAAAACCATATTCTAATTTTAAGTGAAGTAAAAAGTTTGCAGAAAATATGGAACAAAATCAGGTAAGTGAATGCCTTAATTCATAGAGAATAAAATTTCTTTAAAACAATTCCTATTAGAAAATTGTACACTTGTGAGTTTGTTGACTTATTTTGAAAATAATAATAAAAATTAGAATAATAATAAAAATTAATACTTGTTGTGACTCCAGTTTTGGAGAATGCAGACTTGATTTATTTCGAATTAGAGTACCAAGATAGATCCACTTCGATTTAATTGGGTCTACTGGAATTGAAAATATTATCAATTCAATTCAAATTAATTTTATGTATTCAAGTTTAGTTTTACATGGTTGTCTATTTAACTGCAGATGATTGCAGTTTAAAGTTAAGAAAAATGAGTATGTTTAGTGAGCCTTAAGTTAATTTTACATATTCAAAGAGAAATATAAAAAAATAAAAAATTCAAAATTAAATAACTAAATAATTAATATATAAGGAAAATATACTAAGCTATATTTCAGCAAGAAAAATTATTTTAAACGCTTTTTGTGGGTTTTGAAATTTATAATATTTTTTTACGAACACAGAACGCTATGGTTTAGTTGACTTCTGCCGTAGTTGTTGCTGCATACTGGTCTTTGAACCATACCTCGAAATCGTCTTCTCATGTTGCATTGATGGTTGATGGGTCTTTTGAATCGGATGTCATCATAATGCTCTAAGCATAGTGGCAACTTCAAAATTTGTTTAACTGTCAATACCGTCAAAGAGTTTTCTCCCGGATGTGGCTTATGAATATCTCCTGATCTTCTTTAGAAGTGTGTTTTGAAGTTTTTTTAGTTTGTTAATATGTGTATTTGATGCATTGCCCCAAGCAATTATCCCGTCCCTCAATTTGCATTCGACTAGTGCATAGTAAACTTTTTTCTGGACCTAATAGAGTGGTGCCGTTTATACTGTCATGTCAGGACAGTATTAGACAGGAAACTATTGTTATTTTGATTGAAAAATGTGAGGTGTGACTTGGAATGTTGTTATTTTCCCTCCCTAAACACGAAATCTCCTGTTTTTCTGAAACGGCAGTCTTTTTTAAAACGGCAGCGCTGACCTGAAGCCCCGCTGGGGCTTGAACCTGCACACATCGGTCAACGAACAAACACATTACCCACTGCACCATTGCCCCCCTCGGTGGGGTTATGATCCGAACATAAGAATCAATCAGAATAAAAGGCTTGGTCCTTATATCCAATTAGAATTATCACGATGTTGCTCAAAGGGATTAAGATATTAAAGGAAATAAGTACAGATATTAAAAAAAACATGTAAAACCAGACATTATAAAGCTATACTATAATACAAACTATTAGACAAGTTTGAGAAGTATGTACTCGATTACTGAAAATTAAAACTAAAAATTTGCTTGTCTGCTTATGAGGCACAATTTAACAAAAAAATTGTAATCTTGTAATATGTAGAGCTGCACTCCTTCCTGTTGAGGGGTGAAGTTATTATCCTCAACAAAACTTTGTACTTTTCTAATTGAAGCAAGAGCCTCAGATATTTTAACGCCGCTCTTTTCACACACAACTTCAACTTTTTCTTCGCTAATTTCCTCAAGAAGAGTTTCGTGAGGATTCAGAACCATTTCGGTGTCAGTCAAAGATGCATAAACAGAAGCATCAGAGTCGCAATCTATCCAGTCGTTTAAATTGTTTTCCTCAAATCCCTCGAGAGTTTGTTAAGCTACATCCAGTGCGCTAGCATAGTTTAAAATTTATTCAATAATATATTTGAAATACAAGATGAACCACCTACATACATCCTACTCCCTGCATATATTCTACCTACTTACATATCCTACCTACCTACATATATTCCACTTCCTGCATGTACTCTCCGTACCCGTACCACACACCATGAACCCACCACAACTCACTAATCCACCATAACGATCCCTATTCCCAACGATCGATCGATCCCAACGGCAGACTCTGTAAAAGCGTCGAAAGGCCGAATTCGGCCAAATCTGGCTGATTTTTTTTCTCTTGGCTAATTGGCCAATTTTATTAACTTTGGCCATTTCTTGAGAAAACTCTCTAAAGTGAAACTACAATTATTTGAATGAACAATTAACAATGGACAAAAAATAAATAGTTAAAAATGAAAAATACTTGTTTGTTTCACATATATTTGCTTCAAAATAGACATTACAATGCAATGCTTTTGTGTTTCGTTCTTTGTGTTGTCCCCTTTAAGACGTTTCTACGAAGCTCTTGACTAAAAATTATGCTGGCTAATTTTTTCGCAGTTTGGCCGATTTTTTGTACGGTTTTGGCCAATAAATTTTTGGCTGAGTGGCAACACTGGGTACAGGCCTAGCTTCTCCCAACCACTCATGTTGTGTACGTTATATATTTGGCACGAATGTAAGAGACATACAGTCTTGTGCCGTATCCGAAGAACTTTTTTTTTTTTTTTTGAGAAGCTTTCTTATGAAACTATACTCTTGGATGTTTGTCAAACGCTTGCAAGAGGTGGGACCGTGAAAAAAAACGTTTGATCTTTCCTAGGATTCGGACATTGGACCTCACGCGCAGTGATCCGATACACTAATCGCTGCGCCACGGCGCCACCCACATTGTATGTATATATATTATTTATATTAGATGTCCTACTTTTATTAAAGCGGGTCTATAGACCTATATTCATGGAACATTAACTTAGATGTCCCTTTTAGTTAGTTACATAAATCTTACCTGTGTTAGCATTCGTTGAAGAAATCTTAGATATAAATTTGAAAATCCAACTTTAATAAGAATTCTGCAAAACTTTAGTTTTAGTCTTTAGATCATTCACTTGTCACCTGCAATAGAAGCGAGAGTGTAATTGCGATCATTGCATTTCATCACTCTGTTATTCTCATAGAGCAGGGAACAGTTATGAACACTGTGATCTACTGCTTCGCACACCGCGAATGACTCCATATAACATGTTTGCTCATTGTTTTCCAGTAACATGAACCAGATACTTATATACCTACCAAACTGTAGTCTACATGCTTATATATATGTATATCTATCTGTCTTTCGTATCTTTCACTCCTGCCCAAATCATCAATAAGTGCACTCCTAGATTGTGTATTGTACACTCTATTTATCAACAGGGCATACGAATAGTTGTAATTGCTCGGTGGTACATAGGTACATCGAAGGATAAGGTATGGTTCTGATTCTACTATGCAGTGCGCTATGCGCTCACTCAATTTTCTTCTGTTGAATTTATATGTATACACTTGTTTAGGTACTGTACCGTGCATCCAAAGAGAACAAAGCAACAAACTCTCTCTGTGATCTTAAGGATGATTAAAAAGCGTTTAGCCTTAACCTTTTTTTTCCTTAAACGCTTTCTGTAAACCCTACTAACTTAAAATCATTATTTACCCTATCTCTAATACGCGTTGCATAAATCTTTTTTAAACAACTGCAATTAAATATTATATTGGCACAGTTCAGCCTCATTATTAAAAGATCTTTCTCTATGTGTACGACTTTCTTCAAATTCCTTTACATTTTGTACTCACATGTCCCATCTTAACACACTATCTTATCTAAACATTTATTTCTTTTAATTTCAGCCTTTGAAAAAACGCGCCGTGGCACAACCACCACCAAAAACCTATGCAAGGAGCTTCACTCCACAAACACAACCCCAGCCAGAGACTCAACAACCTGCAGAATCAATCCAACAGCCGATTCAGGTTGTGTCGCAAATAATTCATTGCGAGTACTATGACCCGCCAATGAGTATAAACTCCTGGACCCAAACTAATTCTGATGAATTTCCAGAAAATCCACCCTTAGAAGTGTCAGAAACGGAAGCTCCTCTTTTGGCACGTATTAGAGAGCTTAAAGAAATAATAATAGCTAAATCAAAAGAGCTGCAGGACCTTCAAAATAAAGGTAATGGCAACACGTCCCCTGAGCGGACAGTCTCAAATGCGACCACATCACCATCCCCCATAAAACTCGAAAGTCGAACCTACCGAATATTAACTCAATCTGAATCAAACAGTGAGACCCAAATTGAGTTAGAACTTCACGAAGACGAAGAAACGGAAAATATCGACATCTCCTCATCGACATCTCCTCTTAACGCAAGTCCCCCATTAATGGTGAAACAAATATACGGCCAAGAAGATATACAATCGATACCAAAGATACCGAAAACAACACCAAAAACACAAACGAAACAAATCATAGGTCCGGAAAAAACAAAAGGTGACATAGTCTTCTTTGGCCCAAATAATACCAAGGTTCCCAGAGAAGAATTTCAAAAAATATGTTGGACAGCGGCGTCAATTGCAACGAGAAAATTGCTTACCCTTATTTTTGATCGTAAAACACTAGCCACCCACTCAATGACAGGAAAACAATCACCGGCATTTAAAAATTTGCCGATCAAAAAACAATTGGATCCGAAAGCTGTGGATGACATCATATTCATTGTGTCCGAAAAATGTGAGGTGTCTGCAAAAGAAGTTCGCGCAGCAATTACCACTAAGTGTGCTGACGAAAACAAAATGGCAAAGTTGCAGAATTTAAAGGATTTGGGTCTGTCGCAGTTAAAGAGATCTCCCTTGAGAGAAATAAACATTATGAAAAATGATGATAAGGAGAACTCTTGAAACAAGGAGTTAAAAAATGTAATAAAAAGCAAAATACACGTATATTAATAAAAAAGAAGTGATTTATCTAAAGTAGAAAAAGCATAAAATGTAATCTATTTAAAACGAGAAAGAATAATTTTTATAGTATTTTAAATAATAAAAGATTTACGCAGATGTATATACAAACGAGTACATAAATATATAATACATATGTAATGCAAAAACAAAAAATAGAAATGTTGAGATATTTATTTAATATAAAATTTGTTAATATTAATACTAATTTACTAGTTACAGAATCATCTTTTAGACTAAGTTTGATATTAGTTAAATAACAATAAAGTGCAATTTATGTAAAGAAAATAGTCAAGAGTCTTAATCCATTGTAAGGAACATACATATTTCGAATTGATCTATTTTGAAAATCGTATTTTCGTATGAAGTTCGTTTGTATATTTCCAGTAAGCCGTTTGGAAGAAAACGCTATCAGTACGGCGCAGGTTCATAACTCCACAGAACAAAAGTTTACAATGGACTTTCGACCCACGTGGGTGGGTAATAAGTTCACAATTGTTTTGTTGACGTTAGTGTACTTCCGTAAGGTGAATGGGAACAATTCCTAATCGTATATGTTGCACATTCGGGGCATGTAAGTACCGAGCATTACTTAACCAAATCCTCAAAACAAAATCTTCGTTTCAATCAAAAATTGTAATCTTAAAATAACAAAATAAGCTCCCGGAAATTGCACCAGAACTTTTTTTTTTTTTTTTTGGAAATAGCGGCAGAAAATGTTTGTGTTTTCATATTTGGAAGAAGAAGCAGAATTTTGTTTACAAAATATCCCAGAAATTTCAGGAATTATACCAGACAGATGTGGAAAAAGCACCAGAAGTAAAATGGAAATTAGGCCAAAAAAAAAAACATATTCTTATTTTACTAACTAAAAGGTTATTTATTTTATATACTGTGTTTGAAAAATGAAAAGAGAATTAACGTAGCCCACTCATTGCATTGGTATCGTTTAGCACTATAAAAGATCGCATACACTCATTTTTTTATTTGACTCATCACTTTTAACTCTTAATAAAAAATGTTTGGATCACTGTGATTGTGATCGATAAATGTTTTCAATTTATACACAGCCTAAATTCCAAAAATGAACGACCGCCCAAAAATGTTTGATTGTTTTTGGACTTATGTACCGATGTGGTAGGACATACCTATGTATGTCCCTGCGTTCATATTATATATTTGTTTCTCACATTTTTGCCAAACAGATTTTCTGAAAATGGAAAAAACACCAGAAAACTTTTTGGAGAAAATGCCTGAAATTTTGTAAAGATTGCCAGAAATTTGTATAGAAAATTTTCTGCTGTTGTTTAAAAAGATATACGAAAAATTCGCGCGAATTGTTCACTATTACTTCATAAACTTCTCAAAAACTAAATCCTAAGTACTTTATTTTGTTATTTTATGATTAAGATTTTAATTTTGAGAAATTAATAAAGTTATCTAGAAAAATTCGTGCGATTTTTGCATGCACATGCTTTTCAGTATATTGAATCAAATTTCTTTAGATGTTGACCCGCTTCATTCACATTTGATTAAAATAAATTATTAAACATCCTCATACTTGTTCTCTTTGTCTTAATACAAAGTCATAAGAATAGTTGTTGAATTATGGCTCATTTCTTCTTTAAGATTGTGGACTATGGCCTGAAATGTTGTGGACTTTTGGCCCATTTGGGTGGGTTATAAGTTCACAATTAACCCACCCAGGTGGGTCAAAACTCCATTGTGAACGTTTGGCAGGTGGATTTTATTTTTCTTTTTTATTCCATATATTTGATCCGAAAACATTTAACATACACATTATGTATATACCTCTCCAATAAAATGGGTAAATCAGGGTTCGCTCTCTGGTAGTACAATGGACCAGTTGCGTCTGAGTGCTCCAGTCGAGCGTTTCCTATCCCGACAAAAAAAAATGTATATACCTCTGATATGATAAGGTTAAGCACTAATTTTAAATGGACAATCACAAACATTTTTTGCTGTAAATGATGCAAAACATTTTGATGATTATATGAATTCTGTTCAAGCCCATTAGTTGTTATTGCCCGTCATTTAGCTTGGCTGCCTAATTAAAGTCCCAATCCAAACAAACAAATTAATTCCGAATATAATTACATGCCTCGGCTTTCCACATTGGTATACACTTCTGTCAAGTTCACCTATCAACATCGATCATGGAAGATTGTGAATTATTATCAATTGTTTTTGGATTTTTAACTAATATGCTTTTTAATAAAAATAAAGAAGATGATTCGGGTACATGTGTTATATACTTATTTGAATCAGTGATCACAAGAGATACTCAGCTAAAACACCAAATGTGCATGATGTACAAATTCTGAAAGAATTTATTTAAAACGCATCTTTTAAGCTTAATGAACATGTACCTACCAGTTTTGATTTGTGGTCACTGATTTCGAAATAGATATTTTATTAAGCCCTTACGTTTTCAGATGATGATGACGACGATGACTCTGACTGGGAATAATATTTGGCTTGCTATCGCGATTGGTTAGACATTAAATTGCTTCCAAATATATTGTAATTATAATGATAATAAATCTACAAATTGTAAATACAAACAGAAAATATATTAAATACACATTATACATATTTATTTTGAAATGCATCAGTTATTTTGTGGTTTAAATAGATTTTACTTCTATCAAAGTTTTAGTACAATTTAGCCATACCAAAGGCCGTCATGTTTTGGGACTTATTATTGGGAATATTTAATTTTATTCTTGATATGATTTTTCCAAGTGAGTATATATTTTAGTGGTCCAAGATACAAACGATATTATTAAAATTACATTTACAATTGTTTACAGGCTCAAACGATGAGCCCGATTCATCGGAAGTAGAAACAGTGACCACAGAGTGAAATAATTACTAAATTTTATCTAAAATCTTGTGTCACCATTATCTAATATATTTACAGATCTAAGTTGTATAAAGATAAAATGTAAAATAAACTGATTTCTTACATTTGGTGAAGCAGCTCGAAGAGTAAGTATTCATCTGCTCTACATGCAGTGAGGGAGTTGAAACCTATCCTCTTATCGGTCTACCCTTAAACCAGTTAGTACTTTTTACGAAACTAAGAAAGTCTTCATCCATGACTCTGCTATCTCTGCAGTGCTAACAAAGAAACTGGAGCCTAATAAATTTAAACATCGTTCTTACAGAGCATCGGCAAAGCAGGTATTGGATTGATTCTACCTCTTCCTCGTCCCCACAGCTTCCCGTTGGATTCAGCATTCCATTTATGAAGACGCAGTGTCCTGTTATTGCTCCAGTTAGTGTGCAGATAGAGGATCCATCCAATGCTAGTAGGCTGTTTGTTTTCATTCTGCTCAGTTTTGGCCATAAAGGGCGAGAAGTATCGCAGTCCTCCCTAGATAACCGGGAGGCGATGGCATCTTTCTCTATTATATTATCTATGATACTATACAGTTTTTCTATCGATGGCAGTATCACTGATCACTGATGTTCAAAGCAGACCCCAACATTTCCAGTTCATCTGCCTTTTCGTTCCCTTCTATATTGCCATGCCCAGTACCCAGCAGAGTTTCACTTTGTTGTATCTGATGGTGATCAGTGAACCACGACATTTCTTGCCTGACTGCCTTTGATTTGATTGTTTTGGATTCTATTGGTTTCAGAGCTGCTTGACTATCTAAGAAAATGGTTATATCCGACGGAGGGATGTGACTATCTTTTATAGATAGAGCGGCTAAGATTTCGGCTTAAAAAACAATACACGCTTCTGGTAATCTGAAAGATTCTTGTTTTTGTAGTGCTTTTAAGTAAAATCCTGCTGCAGTACCTATATCCATTTTTGTGCTGTCAGTGTAAATCGCGATTTCATGATCATTGATAACTCCTTTTTTCTCATAGTCCTCTTGTTCGGGTATAGAATAGGTATACCTATGTTAAATCATTATAGGGAATTATATACGTATAGTCCAATGTGGCTGTGAAGCTTTCTGAATTAAAGTGAAAGCTTCTCCACAAAACAATCCCCAGTCAAACTGGTTTAAAACTTGTTTTATTATTTGAAGATTGGTGATTAAATTGAAATTGAATTAAAAAGTATAAAAAAGTTGTACTTAAAATTTGTGAATTACTACTGAATCATTCAACTTCAATCAAATTGAATGAAAAAGCTCTTTTCATCGCCCTCTGAAATTTAGCAGCGCAAACTAAATTTCCCAAGTTGGGTAAAGTTGCCAGCCTTTTTTGTTGTTGTACTCCGTGCTAAATCTTACTTCACTAAGAAGCGACGGCTCACCAAAACACGCCAGATATCTTCGCATGTCCATAGTTGGTATGCTTCCATATGTTGGATTCCCTCAACCTGAGAGCGGATCCTTTTGCAGCACTTCCCTTAATGAACAAGTCCAGAGTTACTAGATAAAGAATCATGTCCAAGCCTGCCTGCGATGCGCTTCTAATAACCCCGTGTTGCAAAGTGCTGATAGCCTTTGCACTTTGTAGAGTTCGATCAGACAGCTCTTTATTTCTGTTGCAATCCACCAGGCTAAGGAGCCGTAGGAGATGATGGGCCTGATGATTACTGTGTATGTCCAATGAATAATCTTTTTCCGAAGTTCCTCTTATAGGCGTAAAGGGCGTTATTTTTTTTTTTCTTGTTTTTTTTTATAATTTGCGCCCACTCAAAGGCTTATGAATACCTTTAACATGTTTACACACAGTGCGGGCGTTGGAAAGGATAGATAGAGAGAGAGAGAAAGATTTTGGTGTAGTGGTTCTTGAAGCTCGGTTGTTTATGCTTCAGCTATTCTCCGGGGGTGGCGTCCAGATAACTGGGGAGATTTTTGTTATCATTGTCTTTGCTTCTGATTCACAGTTTTTTTTTCCCCGATAACCGATGTCAAGGGCAAACCATCATCAACAGAGCGACAAATTTTTCCACCCACATGACTAAGCTACTGCCAGTGTTATGCCTTCGCAGTAGTGTTCACAGAAGCTTTTGCAAATGATCGGACTGACTTTATATATTTCATGAGAAATAAATAAATGCTTGTTGACATGAGGATTTGAACCATGAACCATTAGCGTGGCAATTGACGACGTTACCACTACACCATTGCCACCAATCCAATCCAATTTAATCCTTTTTTCATCAATCAATCATTTTCAATCCTTTTTACCTCCCTTGTCAGTGCTCATTTTATTTACAAATATGGCTGCAGATTTACGATACTGCTCATGAACATTTTATCCCTCCCCGTGATGGTTAAGAGGTCCTCTGCTTCCATCTTACAAAGGGATTGCAAGGAGCTTCTTAGCCATGAATGCTCTTTTCTTCGACTGTCCTCTCGCTCTTACCATTTCTTTTGACTCTACGAGTACCTGTGGCCTAAGAGTTCGATTCCTCTTCCAACAGCGCAGCCTCGGTTTTGGAGTCTGCTTGCATGATGTGGCTGGCCGGCAGTGTTATGCCCCAACAAATGGCTCATCTAAGGCCGAGAAGGAGAGCTTCTACAATCTTTTAAGTGCCGTCTACGATACAACACCAAATGGAGCCACTGTCGTAGTGATAGGTGATTTGAATGCCAAGGTAGACAACGGCAACGAATGGCTCAAACAAGTACATAATTAAGAAGCATGGACTAGGCAACCGCAATGACAACGGCGAAAGGTTTGTGGATTTCTGCAATGCCAACCGCCTTGTGATAGGTGGCACAATGTTTGATAACAAGACCTGCCACAAAGTCAGCTGGGTTTTCAACGACAGGCAAGCAACCTCCAACCAAATTGATCATTTTGCCGTCAGCTGCCGCCTTAGAAGTATTTTTTTCAGGCGAGAGGCAAATGTGGGGATAGTAAGAGATCACCATCTTATGATAGCTACTCTCCAGCTACGCACTGCTGCAGTTCGTAGATCCCACAATAACGCAAGGATGCCCAGGTTCAACATCAATTAACTTTATGATCCCTCAGTGCGCCAACAATTAAGGGAGCACCTTTCGCAGGGTGTGGAAGCAATCAGAGCTCACTGCCCGCAACCATCCAAGACCATTGGTGTGCTACCGCGATCAAAGCACTCAAAACCAACAAGGCGGTAGGACTTGACGGTATTCCCGCAGAGCTCTTACGAGCAGCGCCAACAACATCGGCTTCCATTCCGAAGACAAGGGTTCTCACCTAGTAAGTAATAGTTGGCACAACATGAAAAAACATGTCTCGACGAATAATTGCAAATATCAAAAGAAAGATGTGAGCTATTAAGGAAAAGTTCACATTATAGAGATAGCTAGATAGTGAGTTCACGTTATCAGGACATTCACATTATCGAAGTTCACATTATTGTGGTAGTACTGTGCCAACTTCTTCTTCGTCCTATTTCGGCGAAGTTATGAGCTGAAAACATCCGTCCCACTTCACTCAACGTTTCAAAGCTCGTTGAGGTTCGTTTTGCTTCAATCGACCATTACCGTACTGCGTAGAATCTATCGAATCTTAAACAACAAGCAACCATAGCCTAGGCCGAGCATGTATAAAGATAATGGTAAATATCTCAAAACTCGTCAGAACATAAAACCGGATTCGTAAAGTAGATAAACACAACCGCCCGACACGTTTGAAAACTCACATATTTTTTCTTACTTGTTAAAAATAAATATCAAAAATCAGTTTTTCGGTGTTTCTCAAAAGTTTGATATTTTTGAAAAATAAATATTTTTGCAAAACAAAACTAAAAAGAAAAAAATAACAAAAAAAATGGATCCAGATGCACTTTCGAAGTCTATTTTTTTCCATCATATTGATGTCTTCGAAATGAACAACATAAAGAAGCTTTTAATAGAAGAGAACTTCAGATTAAGCTTTGCAAAATATGAAATTTACGGATGCATACAACATAAGGAGAACCTAATTAAAGTCATGCACGGTCGGCACCCTGTAGAAATTTTGCATCAAACCGATGATAACTATATTCAGAAAATAGTTGATTGCGATATCATTGTGTTCAATGCTGACTCCATGGAATTCGAGGAAGTATGCACCGATTTGCGGCGAGTTTTTATCGCACTCGAAGAATGGGCTAACGAACAGAAAAAGTCAACCGATGCAGGAGACAAACTACAATTGCAGAAGTATGTTATTCTAATATCCACTCCTATGACTTGGGCGCTAACACAGCCCAGTATTAATGAAGAAGAAGAAGAAGAAAACGAAATGAATGGTTTTATATTCGAAGATGACTACAGACGCCGTAAGGCACATCCAAGCTATTGTAAACACAAAACTCTCGAGCGTGATGTCATTTGGCTGCAAAAGAGGTGTAAACCTTATATTAAAACGTTGGTAGTCTGTCCTGGAATAACGTATGGAGCAAAGAACAATAAATTGCATTATCTTTTCAAATTAGCATTTTACAACAAGGAGCTGCCTATTGTTAAACCTGGCTCGCAATTAATACCGATGATTTATCTTAAGGATTTTGTAGAGTAAGCTGTTAATTATAAAACGATGTAACAAACTTATTCAAAGAGTTCCTTCTTTGCAGAATAATGAAGGATATTTTTGATAACTTTCCGGATTCTAAACACCGATATATCTTTGCAGTACAACCGACTTTAATTCCCCTCAAGAGTATGGCTTATCGCATTAGTAGGTCTTTCAATGGAGATTGTAGTAAGATACGTTTTCTACGAGAAGTTGAACTGTTGGCGAAGGATGGGGATCTTTTTTCGGTAAAATAAATTATTACACCTTACACAAATTACGAGAACTAGGAAGAATTCTTTAGCAAAATATCCTGGATCCACTGTCTCTGGATTTAAAGTTAACACCGACCTACTTGAAAGACTTTCAGTTTCATGAGATAAATGATGAGTTGTGGGATAAACTGGCAGAAGAGTTCCGCGAAGCCAGAAATCTACATCCATTAAGAATTGTTATGGATGGTCCACCGCTAGTAGGAACGACGTCGCATGCAATGAAATTGTCAGAGATATATCAGTTACCTTATATCGATATACGCAAAATTATGAATACTTACATTAAATATTTGGTAAGACATTTTAACTTATTCATATCATATATACGATTACCAACTTAAATTTACTGATGGAGTAGGAACTCATTACTTCTATATAGCCAAATATGGCATCCACTTATATCCGTAAGTCCCTGCTTTTTATCTGGTTGGACTAAATTAAAATACATCTTACATGATATGGGAAGTGGGCGCCGTGGCGCAAGTGGTTAGTGTGTCGGACTACTGCGCGTGAGGTTCCATGTTCGAATCCCAGAAAACACCAAACAGTTTTTGTTTTGGCTTATTGATGAAACACGAAATAATGGAAAGAGAATGTAGGCTTTATTTATGTTATGTTAATGCTGCATTACAAAAGCGTTAGTTAGAATCACATATCAAGCATTCTATGCCAAGGTACTTTACAACTTGTTTTATATACAAAGTATGTGATAAGTTCCATGTTCGAATCCCAGAAAAAACCAAAAAGTTTTTGCTTTGGTTTATTGATGAAACACGAAATAATGGAAAGAGAATGTAGGCTTTATTTATGTTATGTTAATGCTGCATCACAAGAGTGTTAGTTAGAATCACATATCAAGCAATCTATGCCAAGGTACTTTACAACTTGTTTTATATACAAAGTATGTGATAAGCACTATAACATGTATGTAAGTATATACTCTACATATCCACCTTTTAAGATATAAACAATTCAAAGAGAAATTATATCACAATATGCAATAACAATCCATTTCAGTAATAGTTCAGTAATATAAATCAATTAATAATTTTGCACTACTTCGAATAATTAATATTTTAATTTCTTTTTGTTCGGCTTCGAGTGTTGTGAACTTTTGTTTCGGGTGTTTCAACTATACTATTTGGTTTTGTTTCGTGAGGAAATCTTTTTCGTATATGTACGAGTATGTCTGGAACTTCTTCTATATGTTCCTCCCCATTCAAGTTGAACTAGGTAGGATCCTGGTTCTGATAATTTCTATATTATTATTTCAGGAAACCATCTTTTATCTAACGATTGCATCCAAACATGATTTCTGGCTTTAGATTCTTTTTTATGGCTTGCGTTCTGATTATAATATGTAGTCTTCGATTTTTCTTTAGTCGTCCAAATGCCAAGATGCTGGTTTTTTGGAAGTTTAGGATTTTAAATTTCATCATGTGAAGGTATTCTGGTTGGCAATGTTCTGTTATACAACATTTGTGCAGGTGAGTATCCCATATTTGAAAGCGGAGTATTTTTGTAGTAGAAGTAAAAATAAATCTGTTTTAGAACCATGACTCTTGCGAAATTTTTGCTGATGGCAACAAACTTTTCAGACAAACCTTTTGATTTAAGATGGTACGGGCTATTAAAAACGAATTTTGTGCCTATTTGTTTCACAAAAAACCTACATTCTACACAATTAAATGGGTTATTGTCAGCATTGATAAATCTTAGGAATTCCATGAGAGGAAAATGTGTGTTTTTAGCTGTTTAATAATTCCATTTGCTGATTTAGTTTTGATTGGTAACAACTCCAACCACTTCGAGAAATAATCAACAATGACTAAATAAAAGCAATTAAAATATACCAATAAATCCAAACCTATTTTTATAAAAGGAGTGTGTATATTGCAGTATAACATGAAAAATAATAGGTTCCTTTCTTCGAGAAATCTCGAATATTTGACACACCGAACAGCGATTAACTACATTTTCGATTTGTATGTTCATGGTTTTCTAAAATAAAAGATCTTTTGCTCTTAATTTAGTTTTATTTATTCCTAAATGACCGTCATGCAATATCTCTAAATATGCATGTTACAACGTTTTTGGTTCTACTATCCTGTTCATGTAAAATATAATATCATCCTCAACAAATAAGTTATTCTGCATGCGATAATAAAACTTTAAATCGCTTTCGACTTTGCTAATGTCTTTAGGCCAACCATGCCAAATTAATTCCTTCAACTTACTTAGTTCAGGGTCTCTTTGAGTTTTATTTTGAAGCTCAGATTTTCTGTCATCGCTTATATTTATTGAATGAATCACTTTATCAAAATCATCTTCACTATTGGTTTTAGTAACGTCTAGAAAAGAACGAGAGAGCAAATCTGTCAGATGCAAATACTTTCCTGGCACATATACTACATCAAGCATGTACCTCATTAATTTTAGTTTCATCCTCTGTAACTGCGTACAATAAACGTTGTCTAAATCTTTGGCACATATAGTAACCAAAGGTTTGTGGTCAGTTTGAACTGTTACCGGCCTCCCATAGATGTAATTATGGAACTTGGTGCATGCAAACGTAATCGCTAGGAGTTCCTTTTCTATTTGGGTATAGCCCTGTTCAGTATCCGTAAGAGCTCTAGACGCAAAACTTACTGGGCCCTCTGAATGCAAAAGACAACAACCGATGCCACCTTTAGACGCATCGCATTGTAAAATAATTTGTTTCTCTTCATCGAAAAGTTTAAGTATTGGAACAGTTGTTATAATTTTGTTAGTTTAATTGAAGTCTTTATCTTTTTTAAGTAAATTTCTCAAATTTTGGGAGATAGTCGATAGGGAAGGTAGTTAATTAGTCCTAGGAACCTTTGTAATTCCCTTTTATTCTATGGAGGTTTCACTGCAAAAATCACTTCTTTCCTATCAGGGTCTGAGCTCATTCCCGCCTGAGAAAAAATATGGCCATAGTATCTTACTGCAGTTAGATTGTGTTGGAATTTATTGGCATTGAATTTAATACCGATATGACGAGCCCTTTTTACCTTTTTAAATTTTCAACATGTTCCAGTTGATCCGTGGCGCCAGTATGTTTTGATGTTTTCTAATAGATCTCGACGCACTGAACAAAAAATAAAAAGTATAATGTTTTGATATCTCACTTAGTTTTCGAGATATTGAACTTTGAAAATTGACTTTTGACAACCGATATTTCAATAGCCGCGGTGTATTTCGAGTATGAAGTGCATAAAATAAACGAATTTCAGTGTTGCCAGCTATTGACGATATTTTCTTATAGATCTCTATTACAAAAAAAGGGGATATAACACACTTAGACTTAGCCCCAGGCGCCTGCCTGACAGTTGTTGACATACGCTTAGCGGCTAAACCCCTCCGAAAAGCGGAGTTTAAATAAATGAATCGCGCGAAGCGGGCCACTTGCCCATTGTTGGCAACACTGAAGGTAGTTTCTACTGAAATATTGGTTGTCAAAAGTCAATATTCAAAGCTCGATATCTCAAAAACTAAGCGAGGTATAATAAGTAAAAAAGTTTACTTATTATGTTTTGCTCAGTGCCACATCAAAACATCGTGGCGCCACGGATATCGTAATCGTGCCGAAAAATGTTCTAGCCGGCTTTATTAAGATCTTTTGGATCCAAGGATAATCTTATTTCTTTGTTTCGCTTTTCCACTATTATTATTTTTTTTTTTATGTCTTTACTCTTTTAATAATGCCTTCCATTTTTAGTTTCTGTAAAGCAATTTCGACAGGTTCCTGCAATAAAGATGGAATTCTTCTAGGTGCTTTAATTGTCAGCACAATTGAGGAAACTACTTGAGGACACCTTTTGTGGGAAATTTACCAATCCCTCTTAAAATGTCTTTATTTTCAGTGATGATTGCTGACTATTCTTTACCAGACTAACTCTTTTAATTAGATTCATATCAACACAGCTTCCCAAACCTAGCAAATGCGTTGTATCTTCCTAAACTACATAAAATTCAGGCCTATAATTCCTATCTTTTACCATGCAATTAAGTATCACAGAACTAAGCGGACACAGCAGCATCTTGTTTTTTAGACAAGCGAAATATTTATATGGGATAACATTAACTTCCGCTCCTGTATCCAGTTTAAATGGAATTTTTAAATTTCTCTATTTGATTTTTGTTGATCTATTTAAGAATACTGGGGGCGCCGTGGCGTAAGTAGTAAGTGTGTCGGACCACTGCGCGTGAGGTTCCATATTCGAATCCCAGAAAACACCAAAAAGTTTTTTCACGGTCCCACCTCTCGCGAACGTCTGACAAACATCCGAGAGTATTGTTCTCTCGAGAAAGATTCTCAAATCAAATTGCCCTTCGGATACGGCATGAAACTATAGGTCCCTTCCATTCGTGTGAAAAATATAGCGCATACAGCAGGAGTGGTGGCGAGAAGCTAGGCCCTGGCACTTAACGAGCTGTTGCGCCAAATATTTTTTTTATTTTTTTTTATTAAAGAATACTAGTATCGCGTGTGGTCGAAATTCGACCGAGGGGAAAAAAACAAACAGCGAGAGAAACAACGCATAGAGCCATGAACGCGATCCAAATGCTTTCATTGAATTGGTAAAAGTGTTTTTTTTACCCGATTTAACGGAAAAAAACATTAATTTTTCTTTCTGAACGTCTATGGCACAGTACCTTTCGAATGATATAAGTTTCATCCCTCTTCTTCTATAATTAATACTAAAAAAACGTACGATACATTTCGTGTTCACGTATTTATATATAAGATACGAAAAAGTTTTCCTCCTCTGAACTTGTTTCCTCTAATTTATTTTTTGAAAGCTCAGTGACTAAGATATCTGCAATTTGTTGCTTTGCACAAAATGATCAGCCTTTTTACAATTAGCACAAAATTTACCTTAAGTTGGCCAATATCCCGGTTCATGACATGGAAAGCACAGTTCACAACACTCTCCCCGATACCCATACCCTGTAGATGCCTATTTTTGATTGAAAAAATTAGAGTAATCGTTAGTGAATTTAGGTCTGTAATTTCTATTATATTATAAACTTTGTTTCTATTAAATCGATGGCTTATGTTAGGATTTAATAAATTGTTAATATTTCTGTAATATTTGTGGTTATTAAGATGTCCAACCAGCTCAAGTGCTGGTTCAATTGTTGTTTTTGCATCCTGTGTAAAAATATGAACTGAACCAGTTCACGGAGAAAACAAAACACGGCTAATGTCAAACAATGTATTATTTAAGAAATTACTTTTCGACAAAGAAACAATTGTATTATTTAAGTCGACTTCTATTTTCTCGCACTCAATATCACATAGTTCTGACTCTGAACTCAGTTCTAATACTAGTTTATTACTTTATCTATTACTACCGTTAATATTCTTCTTATGTTTGCGTTGCGAACGTGGTTTTACCATTGTCAAGTATTGAGAAGCGTACCAAAAGTGTTTGTTCCTTATCAGCTGCGCCATATTTAGGTTTATTGATGAAACACGAAATAATGGAAAGAGAATGTAAGCTTTATTTAGGTTGATGCGGTCTTAACAAGCTGCGGTCTTGATAGCTAACGTTTGATCTGTCAAAGTGGATACAAGCTTAACAAAGTGCTCCTGTAAAAAGGCTTTAAAATTTAAGAAAAAGTGCACGAATTTTTTTAAAAATATTTTATTAAAAAACTTCTCAGCTTACAATTACATTGTTCAATCAATTTCTGTGTAAGTCTTAGCAATTAAGAGAAATAGAATCCAGATTTGTTGTAATCCGAAAACTAACCTCAACAAATGAATAAGAGAGGTCTGCTTGAAACTTCGCCCGACCAAACTAGAGAGGAAAAGCGCAGAACCTTTGTAGCGTCCTCACCTTCGCCACCACCAGAACGTCTTAGTATGGAATCATCCTCAATAATAACCGTCGAAGTCTTGAAGGAAATCCTAGATGACAACATAAAAAAACTCGTCAGGGAACTGCCTTCAAAAGCCGACTTTCAAGTACTTCACGCAGAACTTACTGGCTTGAAAGTAAAGTACGACGAAATGTCTGCCAAAGTTGCTCAACTGGAACACCAAAATAATGCACTGGAGGATCAAATGGACAAGTTGGTACAGAAAAGTCTGGAAACAAATGTTGTGGTGCACCTGCTTGCAGAAGTCAATACGGACATGAAGGATAAAGCAAAGTCCGTTTGCACCAGCCTGTTGGGCACTGCTGATACATGCTCCGTAATTGACTATGCATATGCGGTATCTTCTCCTGGCACACGTACTGCAATGATAATTGTAAAAATGAAGTCGCGAAATGATGCTTGGACAATACTCCGAAATGCAAAAAAATTAAAAGGCACACAAATCCACATTCACAAAGATCTCCCGTACAACACGCGTCGTAGGAAAAACAACTTGCTACCAATTGCTAAATTTCTTCGCGATAGGTTTCCTCTTGTGAACACCCAGCTAAAAGACGATAAGCTACTCATTTCGAAAAACACTTTTACATGGGATTTGGCGCACGGCTTGAAATGTGGCAAAAACGACCCGATGGTGGTGCTACGCACAATTTTCGGCGGCGATTTTACATTGTTTTCTAGTGTTCAACATTTTATGAATGAAGTCCATCGAGCTAACAAAAACGTAAACAATGTCAAACACAAAATGTCAAGTTTGTCGTCGGAAGTTGGCAACGTTTCATCGCTTCATATTTGCGAATCAGCCACTGTGCAACATGCAGAAAATTTGGGGGCGCACACAAGCATGCGCTCGAGAGAACAAGCAGGTGATCGTTTACATTATGAATTGAATTGAGACGGTCCCGTCTACCAGAATCAGATAAAATGTTTAGAATTAAAAATATTAGGATATAATGTCGCAGGACTCAAAAATAAGTTTTTTCAAATGAAGTTTTCTGATTATGTAAAAAGTTTTGATATATTTGTAATTTTTGAAACACATGTTTTAGAAGATGAGGAGGAGAAATTTAAAACAATATTTAGGAACTATGAATTAAAGTGGATTCCAGCAGTGAAAGTAAATACATTTGGAAGAGGAAGTGGAGGGGAACTACTAGGCTATAGAAAGTGCCTGGAAGGAGTTGTTTTGAATTTCAAGCGAGCTGAAGAAATGGATATCTTAGAGGTAAAAACCAAAGGATATGACCTCTTTATTGTACCCATTTACCTGAACTGTAATCACTGGAAAAGGGATTATGACCAGCTTTGCGACGCATTACAGGATTTAGGGTCAATGGATTTGCTTCTTGTTGGTGATTTTAACGCAAGGATTGGAATGTCGCAAAATAATTTTGTAAGTGGATCTGTAGCAACAATTATTAATCCAACCCGCAGATCAAAAGATGAAGTGTGTGATGGGAAAGGGACTAAAATACTGGAAATTGCTGATGCTTTAGACGCAAGGATTTTAAATGGAAGCTGTAAAGGAGACCCGAATGGCGAATATACGTTTATTCGAGGAACGGCGTGTTCAGTTATTGATTACTGTTTAATGTCGGGGAAGTGGTGCTCTATTCTGAGCAACTTCAGTATAGCTGCACAAGTTTTCTCAGACCACATGCCCTTGGAAATTTCATGCATAGTTCAGGAATCGAAAGAAGCGCTCAGCACGAAGCAACTGAGACTACTGCCAAAGTTGATATGGAGAGATCGATTTCAAACTATATTTCAAAATAATTTAGATCAGGAAATTTTTAAACGAAGATTGGAAAACAAGCCACTGCACATGGAGGACCTTACTAGAATTATAATAGAAGCTGTTCCAACAAAAACTACAGGAAAGCGTAAGGGTACTCTCAAATAGGTCTGGTTTGACGCTGAATGCTATAAAGCCAGAAAAAAATCCTTTCGTTTCTTAGGCTCTTAAGGAACTACAATACCACTTTTTTCAAAAATACGTATGCAGTCGCCAATAGGGACTTTAAACATCTCTGTTTTGTAAAAAGAAAACAACTGGAGCAACAAACCGTAGCCGTCTTAAATTCGTCAAGGTCCTCAGCAGAATTTTGGAAAGCCGCCAAAACTATCAACGGGAGAACCAATTTCATTTCATCATCCTTACAAGCATCTGAACTTCGGGACTATTTTAAGAACCTGCTTAACACCCCGCAATTTTCGCCTCTTCCTCAATACGCAGCACCATTTTTTACAGATGATCTCCTAGATGTTCCATTTACAATTTCTGAAGTACAGAATGCAATCGTAAAATCGAAAGTTGGTAAAGCTCCAGGAGACGACCGAATTCCAGCTGAATTCTTTAAAAACTGCTCAACTGAATTCCTGTCCGCATTAACCAAGGAATACAATAGGATATTTGAGACAGCGAGTGTTCCAAATAGCTTTAAAAGAGCAATAATATTTCCCCTACACAAAAAAGGATCATACGATAACCCTGAAAACTATCGAGGCATTTCGTTCCTGAATACATCAGTGAAGTTGTTTAGTGCTATAATTTTCAACAGGCTAACACAGTGGATTGAGAATAAGAAGATTCTGAATGAATTTCAAGCGGGGTTTAGGAGAAACTATTCATCTTTAGACCAAATATTCATCCTGACGAACACTGCGGAGAGCTTCAAAAGAAGAAACAAGAAGTTATATGCTTTCTTCGTTGACTTTCGTGCTGCTTTTGATTCTATTGCACGTGAAGCACTTTTTTATAAGCTATTTAAGATGGGAATCTCCAGCAAAATTGTCGTTTTATTACAAGCGATGTACGAAAACAACGTCGCTTATGTATGGGATGGTGAGCTTGTATCGGAAGACTTTACAACACGAATGGGAGTCAGGCAAGGATGTGTTCTGAGCACGTTACTTTTCATTTTATTTATAAATGATATAATGGATGCAATTGGAGGGGGAATTCAGTTTGGAAGCATGCAGATACCAGGACTCCTTTTCGCAGACGATATAGTTTTTCTATCTGAATCAGTGGAAGGAATGCAGCGAATGGTGAACCGTCTTGAGCGCTACTGTGAACTTTGGAATCTGTCTGTAAATTTAGAAAAATCTAAAATGATGGTGTTCAGAGATGGTGGTGGTAGATATTCTCGTAATGAAAAATGGACATACAAAGGAAAAAACGTTTCAATAGTTCGGGAGTATAAATATCTAGGTGTATTAATTACGGCGAATCTCAACATGCGAAAACATTTCCAACTCAAACTAGCGGAGGCGAAGAGAGCTGTTTCTTCAGTATGGGGCCGTTGCATCAATAATAAATTTATTGAACATAGCGCAAAGCTTAAATTATTTCGTGCGACTGCAATCTCTATATTGCTATACGGCGCTCAAGTTTGGGGTTACTGTCAGTTTGATGAGGTTGAAAGATTCCTGAGGTATTTTCTGAAACGCATTTACCGGCTACCAACCTGTACCCCTAATTATATGCTGCATTTGGAAACAACAGTGCCACCTCTATTTTTAGACACGCTTAAGCTGCATTTCGATTTTATCATTAAAGTGTTGGAGATGGAAGATGGACGGCTGCCTAAACTAGTGCTTAAGAGAGCCATATCAACAAGAGGAAACCTTATCGAAAAGTGGGAAGAGCTGGGGGAGAGTTTTGGTGAAAACGTGAGAATTGCAGCAGATATTAACTCTGCTGAGTTAAGGATGGTATTTAAAAAACTTTTAGAGAGAGCAAGCTACACTACTTATGATTGTTGCAAAACGGAAGCTGAAACTTCCCAGTATAGAATGATTTACAGTAAACTCAACTATAATCTTCAACAACATACGTACTTTCTCAACCGCTTTCCGCTGAATATGATTAGCCTAATATTTAAACTAAGAGGGGAAATAATAAATTTAAATTACATCCCACATCGACCAGACCGGTCAGTTCTATGTGACCTGTGTAATCTTCAAGAAAGGGAGGATGTATACCATTTTATTGCCAGATGCCCTATCTTAAATGAGTTTCGTGTGAGATACTTTGGCGTAACTGCATTGGATATGAATGAGGTCTTGAACATTTTGAACGGCAACCTTGGTTGGGAAGTTCTATATAAATATGCACTAACCGCATTTACCTACAGAGCACGTATTATAGAAGGAGACTTTTAAATATCAATGTGTATTAAAATATAAATGCGAAAAATAAATTGTCAATCTGGTAGACGGCCGTGGGCCAAACCATATTTAACTTAAGATTATGAAATTGTATTTAAGTATTATTAAAGTTTAAATAAAGTTTTCAAAACTAAAAACTAAACGGTCTTAACAAGAGTGATAGATAACTTTAGTTCTAAATAATACACATAATGCAGGTTTTAAATTAATTTTTAAAAATTATGTCACTCAAGTGGCGGACTCCATTATACTTCCTGTGTTATTGCATTCTTTAGAACTTCCAAAATTTGCGGGCGATGTTTGTTTACCTGGGCCTGGAACACCATAATTTTGTAGGGATGCATTTTCAGCTCACAGTGAAGAATTCTGGGAATACTTCGATTTGATAAGCTCAATGCCGCCGCGTGTTTGCGTGCAGAACGCCGTGGAGATTGCTGAATCGAAGCCCTGACAGCGGCCACATTTTCCGCTCCTGTAGAAGTACGAAGTCGCCCAGGAGACTTTTTTTGCGTGTAGAGCCTCAAGAGTATTATTGCCACGAGAAAGCTTCTCAAAACAAATTGCCCTTCGGATACGGCATTCGTGTGAAAAAATATAACGCACACAACACAAGTGGTTGCGAGAAGCTAGGCCCAGGCACTTAAAGATCTGTTGCGCCAAATATATTTATATTTTATTTTTATACGATATGTGATTAGTCAGTCTTGTTTTCATATTCCAATATATCTACAGCTTAAACATTTCAAATTGAATCCTTAAAGAATAATAATTCTGCTTAAGTTGTCAAAAGTATGTAGGTATGAGGCGTAACCTCACAGATGAATTAATACTGATGCTCAAAATATACTAGCATTTTTCTCCCAAATATTAACACCAGTTGAAAATATCTAAGGTTAAGCAAATGTTCATACATAGCAACGATCAAAGAAGTAAATTTTTTACATATCTCCATGAATCATCGGCCATCATATAATATAATGAGAGTTTAAACGGGAGGCATAGATATACGAGTATCCGGCAATACTGATTAGTAATATACAGATTCTTCCTTAGCTGAGTTCTCTCAGTTCAGCGTTACGTATAAGTATAAAGGTCCATTCACAGCTTAGCGACCTGCGAATGCCCGAACATCGAACAAACCGTTCTTAGCACATTTATAAGCATGCCATGGGCAATTTTACTATTCCAAAAGAAGAGAGCTTAACTTATCTATCGAGTAATATAAAAAAAAGTTGAATTGTAATTAGTTTCTGTGAAGAAATTAACAATTCGACAATTTGTCCGCCAATAAACGAATGCATTTTGCGAACTGTGAACTTTTATTCACATTCCACACATGTAGGACGCAATCCACACTCCCGCGCCCAAAACATTCGCGAGTTTAGCCTCACAATTTTTTTATTTTCTTCTTGGTGGGTAAGATCGTGGTTGAATTTATCGAAAGAAGGTAAAGCGGCCCATACACCATTCAATTCGATTGTAAATTGAGTTGTCAACTGAATTGATGCTTGACCACACACTACATAAACTGAATTGGAAGACTTTGCTTCAACTGTCAAAAGTATAATTTGTTTTCTGCAAAAAAAAAAATAAAAATTACGCTACCAAACATTCCTATTCGAATTTAGTCATGTTTTTTTCTCTATTTATTTTCTTAACAACACCCAAGACAATTAGAATCAGTCATTACCACAACTCAAACACAACTGGCACTTCATTTGACAGAAAATCAACCAATTCGACAACACACAGTTCAACTCAGTTGAAAGACTTTTCATTTAACTTGGGAAAATCAAAATCAACTTAAAATACTTATTATCTGTGATAATACCTTCTAAATGAAAGCACGCTACGTATTTATGCATTTTTCACGTTTAGGCGATTAGTTTCAAAATAAATGACAACTGAAATTCGCGGATTGCCGCGACCGGATAAAAAAGCGGCTGTGGATGAAATGTCAAAATTGGCTCGCATTCGCAGATCGCTGAGCTGTGAATGGACCTTAAGTGCTACAACTCCATTGGCGGATAGAAAAGAAATTTTTTTTCTTCGCCTTTAACCACGCGCTTTTGTTGTAAAGCTGCTAAATGTAATAAAACGGCGGTTATAAGAAAGATTCATTGTCATTCCTTTCATTGCAAGCTCATCAGTTTTTTCACTGCTAATGCTTCAGATTGTGAAATAAAAAATGTTATTAGTTATAAATTTTTCTTTAAAACGATAACAAACTATTATGTTAGAGAGGTCACAAATGGGTCGCTCGCCCCAATTGTTGTTTCTTGCAAATTATTGAAATTTCAAATTAAAATGTTTTTTTTTTTAAATCCGTTCAAAGCGAAGAATATATTTTTGAGACTTCAAAAGCTTAGTATGCCATTTTCATCTTAAACCAAATAGATTGAGAAAGAAGCGAGAAATAGTCAATTCTCAAAAACGGGTTAGTAAGTAAAATTGCGAATTTTTACCAAATACCTGCCGCAGATTCTCATAGCATATATTTAAACTAGCCAAAATATTAAATTTAAACAAAATCGCTGTCTTCTTTTGCTTACTTGGTTCACGCCAACAATTTAGGAGCAAAAGATCGCCGACAGCATAACTGTAGTAGACAGTTTCGAATGTCCATCCCAAATGATACTAGAGTGTGAGGATGAAGACGAGGAAGAAGTACCAATCAATAAGACCAGCTCAGAACTCAAAGGTGAAGAAGAATTGCCACATAAGTTAGATGCCGAAGATGAATATTTAGTTGAAGAACTCAAATATAGAATCGACAAATGGGCCGCAGAGCTATTTAAACTTAAAGTTTATATTGCTTCGCACAAGACTTTTGAAGAACAAGACTTTGAACATATATCACAGTAATTATTTTCTTTCCAACTGTTATCTCACCTCTTTTAATATGTTTCCCAATATAGATGTTTGATTTCTCTGATCTCTAACAAGCAGTACAATGATAATCAAGGTTACATCATTGACGGCTTTCCATTTACTTATGATGAAGCCAATCAAATATTTTACAACACACGGAAAATAGAAGATCCTTTAATAGCATCTGATGAATTAGATAATGATAAAGCTTATCCCCCGATTACCATTCCAATGCCACCAACACCATTAACCCCAACTCATTTCATCATGCTTGATGCTGCAGATGACCTGCTGCGCCAGCGAGCCATGGGTTATTCAGAAACCGAAGCCACAATTCGAAGATGTCTTCGACACCAGATGCTTCCCCGATTGGATGCTTATCGGGAAAGAAATGAAGAGCCGTTCTGTTTGGCAAATATCTTCTACGACAACCAACTGATTCCGATAAGCATATTTGTTGATAACAATACGTATGCCGTAGATACGCTACGGACAATGAAAACGGAAATAGGGAGTCCCTTTGTTTACCCGTTATCAGAAGAACAACAAAAAGCTGCGAAAAAGATCGAGGCCGATAAGCGACTCAAGGAGGAAGCAGAGCAACGCCAAAAAAGAGAAGAACTAGTAAAGTCATTGACCCTTGAACGCGAACGTAAACTATTGGAATGGGTAAGAGGAAGTGATTGCTGTTTGTTGCCTCTAATTTTAAATATATTTTCGTAGACAAAAAAATATGAGGAAATTCGGAGACATGAGAATGAACTACGAGAAGTCAAGACATTACCATTACGTCAGTATTTGGGAAAATATATCCTTCCCACACTTACTGAGGGCATTTTAAAAGTTGCTGAATTAAAACCTGATGATCCTGTTGACTTTTTGGCGGATTACTTATTTAAAGTCAATCCAGAGGGACAACAAATGCCACCCTTCTGTACCGAAGAGCAAAGAAAGCGGTTTTTCAATACCTTTTACGAGGATTTATCGAGCGATTCCGATTATTTGATAGACAAGGACGCTTTCAGTGAATTTGGAAAATAAAACAAATCTGTACTCTGCGTAATAAAACAACTTAAATTTATTTTGTCTACCGTTTAGTATTAGTGGACGGCGTGGCGGTTAGTGTGTTTTTTCACAATCCGATCCCACGGTGAAAGGCGCGGTTAGAGCAAGCTGAAATCCGGGTCATCTGAAAATGTCTATAAGTCGCCCTGAAAATTTCTTATTCTTAACTAATGTAAATTGAAACAAATCTACTTCATCCCTTTTGCAGTTCCAATGACAAGAAATGAATTTCTAAAATGAGCGTTATGAAGAACATGAAAAAAAAACTTCCCGATAAGACAGCATGCCATCTTGGACATGAAGGGAGTCCCACTGTGCCCAGTATGCCTTGAAGAGTGGAGCTTTTGTCCGAGATATCCTGTCCGTCTCGTTTTTTCATGAACTCCTTCTATGCTAATATCGGCTCGATGTCCGGATCATCGTTTTGAGCATTCCGGATTTCCTCTGCACTCTAGCCGGCGATAGGTTCAGCTCTTACCCGTTGGATAGAAATAAGGTCAATCCGTTCCTGCTGCACACAGTGCTTGCAGTCGTTCTTACATGGTCACCGGGATAGCACATCCGCATTAGAATGGAGTTTTCGTACATCTGCAATTGTTCAATCAATCTTGCGACCTGACGCTCCGGACTCTTGCCATTTTAAAGCGGCGAAAAGAATTTCTGGCCACAGATGTATTTATAGAATTTTTTTCCACCAGAAGCAAAGCTAGAAGGTCTCGCCTGGCTGAAGTATATTACTATTTTCTCTTGACCGTTGTATACCTGCGAAAGGACTGCTTCGACACCGACTTTGCTTTGCATCCATGATAAACATTTTACCGGGAGTGCAGTAAGCTTATATCAGTGCTTCGTATAATTGTCGCTTAACTAATGGAACAAATGAATATAGTGTAATATTCTTGCTGGGGTTCGTTTAAATAAAACCGTCTTTTGTGTATTTTAATTGTTTATTTATTATCAAATACCAACTTTACTTTAACACAATAGTCAATCACTTTATTCTTTATTTATTTTAAATTAAACAATGTCGCTTATTTTCACCACTGGTCGAATATCTCTCGTAATCGCTGTAGTCACTTATAAACAACTGTGGTTGTGGTATGGGTATTTATAGGAAATTGCAAGGGGTTCTAGAACATGCTAGATATTTCTCCGGGTGAATTGAGGATCATGGAATATTGGGATATTGTGTGGAACAATTGTGGAACGTAAGCACACCAGGTTGTAACGTAAGCACATCAGGTTGGAATATTTACTACTAGTAGGCAATAGATGTCGTTGCACAGTTTGAGATACAGTGTTTTAGTTTTTGGTACACAAACCATCCTGTAGTCAATGCTACACTGCCCCCTCTTAAACTTGTTCGTCCCGAACAAGATCATCTGGATTACTGCCATGGTAACGATGAAGACGATCCAGGTGGACAATTTTCATCTTGCCTCTTACTCCACGCTGGATCCGGAAGGCGACGTCATTGATGCGTGTGACCACTTTATAAGGGCCCTCCCAGTCTTGCTGCAGCTTGGGTGACCTCCCCTTTTGCCGGTGTGGGTTGTACAGCCATACTAGGTCTCCCTCGTGGAAGCTGGACGTTGTTGCCTTTGTGTCGTACCTGGTTTTCATGCGGTCACTCACTATCCTTATCCTCGTCCTGGTCCTCTGATGTATGTCTCGGATCCTTTCCCTGAGGTCTGCCACATAGTCCTCTTCACATTTGGGCTCATCGTTAGGGGATCCAAACTTCACCTCACTGGGTAGCCGAACTGCTCGACCAAACAAGACTTCGGATGGAGTATGTCCAGTAGTTCTGTGCACAGCATTTCGGTAGGCCATCAAGAAGAGAGGAATTTGTCGATCCCAATCGCGCTGGTGGTCTTCTATGACCTTGGAGAGATGTTCGTTTAAGGTTCTGTTAAAGCGCTCTACCATCCCGTCGGATTGTGGATGAAGCGGGGTAGTTCTCGTCTTTTTGATTCCTAGTTGTTGACATACCTCTTGGAATATCTTCGATTCAAAGTTTCGTCCCTGGTCAGAATGCAGTTCCATGGGCACGCCAAATTTGCTCACCCAGTTGTTGACGATATGTTCCACGATGGTCTTCGCTTCCTGGTTGGGGATGGCGAACGCTTCCGGCCATTTGCTGAAGTAGTCCATGACAACTAGGATGTAACGGTTGCCATTGTCGGTTTCTGGAAATGGACCAGCGATGTCAGCGGCAATCCGTTCAAAGGGTGCGCCCACGTTGTACTGTTGCATCTTGCCTCGCGTTTTCGTTCTGGGTCCCTTGCTGGCGGCACACACGACGCATTTTCGGCACCAACTTTCTACGTCGTCCCTTACGCTGAGCCAATAGAAACGTTCTCGCACCTTCTCCAGCGCCTTGTTTGCACCCAAATGACCTCCGGATGCTCCATCATGCATCTCCCGTAGCACCTCGTGTACTTTTGATCGCGGCAAGACAAGCTGCATTATGAAATCTTTCCCGTCCGGCCTTTCCCATTTCCTTTTCAGTACACCATCTTGCACATGAAGGGAGTCCCACTGAGCCCAGTATGCCTTGAGAGTGGGGCTCCTGTTCGAGATATCTTGTCCATTTGGCTTTTCCATAAACTCCTAATATCGGCTCGATGTCTGGGTCTTCCTTCTGAGCGTTACGGATTTCTTCTGCACTCCAACCAGCGATAGACTCAGCTCTTACCCTTTGGATGGAAAGAAGGTTCTTCTCTTCCTGTCGCACACAATGCTTGCAGTCGATCTCGCATGGTTGCCGGGATAAGGCATCTGCATTAGAATGGAGTTTGGTTTGGGGAACCTGGATGGTGGTATTGGGGGCGTCGACTCCGACATTCGACTTCCGCCCCGTGAAACTGGTTCTTGAGCTGTCTCCCCACTCCTGGTTTCGGGAAGCCTGACCAACAGGCTGGATGTTATACTTGTTGGATGGTATTTCATTACGTCGCCAATTACCATAGTGTGGATAGTTTCCGTGGCTGGGTAGAATTCTGCATTGCCGTTGTAGGTGCCCTATTTTGTTGCAATTCCAGCAACGAATTTGTCCTCGGCGAGCGCTGTTTCGGACTTCGACGTCCATCCTCTGGCAAGGGCATTCGATGGCGGCTACTTCTCTCACACGGTGGATTCCCTGACATGCCTGGTCTGCGGCCTCCATTGTCAGAGCAAACGCCAAAGCTTCGGCGAGCGTTTTCTTTCCAGCCATTCTTACCGCCATTTGTAGTTTCGCATCAGCTATGGCATGGGTGAACGCTTCGGTTGCCATCTCGTTAATAATCTCCTCACCGGCGTTTGGATAGTACAAATGTGCCAGTCGCTCGATATCCGCTTGCAATTGCTGGAGAGTTTCTCCTCTCACCTGAACTCTTCTGCGTAACTGGACCCTATATACTTGCTGCATGTGGTCGTCCCCAAATCGCATCTCGATGGCTTTTACCAGACCATCGTAGTTGCATTGCTTGTCCTCGGGAATGGTTTGCAGAAGCTCTGCAGCTGATCCTCTAAGCGCGAGTGTGAGGGCAATGGATTTCTCTTCGCCGTCCCAGTTGTTCGTCATTGCCGCAGCTTCGAACTGCATCTTATATATCGGCCATGATATCTGTCCATCGAAAATGGGAGGCTGCATCTCTTTCCTTCTCGGGAAGTCGGTTGAATACTCCCGAACTTTCTGTTTCTTTACGTATTCGAGTTCCTTTGCCAAATTCTCGAATCTTCCTTCAACAGTCTCAATTTTCGTTTGAACATTCTCGAATTTTGTTTCAACTTTCTCGAATCTTCCTTCAACGGCTGTTTCAAATGTCTCAATTTTAGCCTGTACGTTTTCGAATTGTCCTTCAATTGTTCCGAATTTAGCGTCTAGAGAATTCTTCTGCTCAGCCAAGGAATTTTCGAGAATCTCGAACTTCTTGTTTTGCATATCCAGCTTGGCATCTAGAGAATTCTCAAATTGTTTGTTCTGTTCATCGAGCTTGACATCTAGAAAATTCTTTTGATCACCCAAGGAATTTTCTAGTATTTCGAACTTTTTCTTTTGCTCATCTAAAGAATTGCCTAGCTTCTCGAATTTTTCATTTTGAGAATTCTTTTGCTCATCGAAAGAATTCTCTATCTTCTCGAATTTTTCAGATAGTAATTTCATTAAAGCCGACATGTCACTCGTCGTACTTACTTGTTCTTCTTCGACGTCAAACAAAGCTGTTTCAGGATCTGTACCCTCGTCCGTCATTATTTTCCGCAACTTAATGATCAATTCTCTCTTCGTACCAGTCGTAGGCTGATCTCGCTGGCTCAGTGCTTCCTTTAGTTGCACCAATGACAAATCTGCTAGCAATTTCCGAACCATTTTTTTTTTTTTTTTTTTTTCTTTTTTTTTTTGTCACTTACACAATAAGCAATACACAAAATTTTGTCTTATTCCACTTTTCTGACACCAATGTAATATTCTTGCTGGGGTTCGTTTAAATAAAACCGTCTTTTGTGTATTTTAATTGTTTATTTATTATCAAATACCAACTTTACTTTAACACAATAGTCAATCACTTTATTCTTTATTTATTTCATATTAAACAATGTCGCTTATTTTCACCACTGGTCGAATATCTCTCGTAATCGCTGTATTCACTTATAAACAACTGTGTCGACGTTGGTTGTGGTATGGGTATTTATAGGAAATTGCAAGGGGTTCTAGAACATGCTAGATATTTCTCCGGGTGAATTGAGGGTTATGGAATATTGGGATATTGTGTGGAACAATTGTGGAACGTAAGCACACCAGGTTGGAACGTAAGCACATCAGGTTGGAATATTTACTACTAGTAGGCAATAGATGTCGTTGCACAGTTTGAGATACAGTGTTTTAGTTTTTGGTACACAAACCATCCTGTAGTCAATGCTACAGTAGGTTCCTTTGCGTACAAATTCGTACAAATTTGTATGAATCTGTGTAGGTTGAACCAAATCACTTGACGTTTTCTTGGCAGGTCTCTGTACGAGTTTTACTCATTTTCATTCTTAAGAGGTAAAAGCAACAACAACTACAGGTAAAAAAAAATTAAATTCCGGAGAACGAATACCCGTACTTTGATGTTTTTCATCGCAAAGCTGCGGACTGCTGACGAATCAGAATCAAGTTGCGTGATGAGTATACCGAATTTGAGAAAAGGACTAAATGCATCAAATTCTTTCTTCTCAGATTTACTTGCTTGAACGATGCATATTAATTGAAGGGAATTTTTTCAGTTGTTGTTTTATATGTCGACTTTATTTGATTTTTAAATAAAACCACGCATTGTATTTGTTGTATTCATCCTATTTTGGAAAATTAAAGAAACAAATTTAGTTTGCCTAGAGGAAATATAACAATACATACTTAATTAACTAATACAATAAATAAATAAATTAATACATACCACTTAAATTATATTATTTTTGTAAAATGTTTGCTCATCACTATCGCTTTGCGCTTTATAAAAACCAAAAGAAGTTTTACCAAACTAGAAAAACAGCATCATACAGAGTAAAGTGGAGAAAATCATTAACCATACTTAGAAGAATTAAGATAGATTTCATCCCCTTTATTATTTTGGGAAATTTCTCTCTGCGCACATTGGGGTATTTCAAGTGATTTGGAACAGAATATACAAATTTGGAAGTAAAGGAAAAGCTGTTACTTTGAATGTTTTCATTTTTGTTTTGTTTTGGATTATTTTTCATTTTAATTCAATTTGCTGCAAAAGGGCAAAAAAAAAATGAAAAAAAGGACCCAAATTAAAGTTGAATATTCTCCTAGGACATTGCTGTGCATTTAAATATGTAAATTCATATTTAAAAGCAATAAAATCGAACTCTAAAGTTCAATGAAAATGTTTTACATAGATGTGGAGTACCGAAGAAATAGCTGAGAACGTTGACATATAATTCTTTTCATATTGTAGCATTGACTACAGGATGGTTTGTGTACCAAAAACTAAAACACTGTATCTCAAACTGTGCAACGACATCTATTGCCTACTAGTAGTAAATATTCCAACCTGATGTGCTTACGTTCCAACCTGGTGTGCTTACGTTCCACAATTGTTCCACACAATATCCCAATATTCCATGATCCTCAATTCACCCGGAGAAACATCCAGCATGTTCTAGAACCCCTTGCAATTTCCTATAAATACCCATACCACAACCAACGTCGACAGTTGTTGTTTATAAGTGAATACAGCGATTACAAGAGATATCCGACCAGTGGTGAAAGCAAGCGACATTGTGAAAATAAATCTGTAGCGACCGTTTATTTTGAAATAAATAAAGAATAAAGTGATTGACTATTGTGTTAAAGTAAAGTTGGTGTTTGATAATAAATAAACGATTAAAATACACAAAAGACGGTTTTATTTAAACGAACCCCAGCAAGAATATAACATTGGTGTCAGAAGTGGGATAAAACAAATTTTGTGCATTGCTTATTGTGTAAGTGAAAAAAAAAAAAAAAATGGTTCGGAAATTACTAGAAGATTTGTCATTGCCGCAACTAAAGGAAGTACTGAGCCAGCGGGAGCAACCTACGACTGGTACGAAAAGAGAATTGATTATTAAGTTGCGGAAAATAGTGACGGACGAGGGTGCAGATCCTGAAACAGCTTTGTTTGACGTCGAAGAAGAACAAGTAAGTACGACGAGTGACATGTCGGCTTTAATTAAATTGCTATCTGAGAAATTCGACGAACAAAAGAATTCTCTAGAAGCTAAGACCGACGAGCAAAAGAACTTTCTAGACGCCAAGCTCGAGGAACAGAATAAACAATTTGAGAATTCTCTAGATGCCAAGCTGGATATGCAAAACAAGAAGTTCGAGATTCTCGAAAATTCCTTGGCTGAGCAGAAGAATTCTCTAGACGCTAAATTCGGAACAATTGAAGGACAATTCGAAAACGTACAGGCTAAAATTGAGACATTTGAAACAGCCGTTGAAGGAAGATTCGAGAATGTTGAAACAAAATTCGAGAGTGTTCAAACGAAAATCGAGACTGTCGAAGGAAGATTCGAGAATTTGGCAAAGGAACTCGAACACGTAAAGAAACAGAAAGTTCGGGAGTATTCAACCGACTGCCCGAGAAGGAAAGAGATGCAGCCTCCCGTTTTCGATGGGCAGATATCATGGCCGATATATAAGAGGCAGTTCGAAGCTGCGGCAACGACGAACAACTGGGACGATGAAGAGAGGTCCATTGCGCTCACGCTTGTGCTTAGAGGTTCAGCTGCAGAGCTACTACAAACTATTCCCGAGGTCAAACAACGCAACTACGATAGCCTGGTGAAAGCCATTGAGATGCGATTTGGGGACGACCACATGCAGCGAGTATATAGGGTCCAGTTGCGCAGAAGGTCCCAGATGAAGGGTGAGACGCTCCAGCAGTTACAAGCAGACATCGAGCGGCTGGCACATTTGTCCTATCCAAACGCCGGTGAGGAGATCATTAACGAGATGGCAACCGAAGCGTTCACCCATGCCATAGCTGACGCGAAACTACAAATGGCGGTAAGAATGGCTGGAAAGAAAACGCTCGCCGAAGCTTTGGTGTTTGCTCTGACAATGGAGGCGGCAGACCAGGCCTGTCAGGGAATCCACCGTGTGAGGGAAGCAGCCGCCATCGAATGCTCTTGCCAGAGGATGGACGCCGAAGACCGAAACAACGCTCGCGGAGGACAAATTCGTTGCTGGAACTGCAACAAAATAGGACACCTACAACGGCAATGCAGAAATCCACCCAGACGCGGAAACTGTCCACATTGTGCGAATAGGCGACGCAACGAAGAACCATCCTACAGGGACAACATCCATCCTAATAGCCAGGCTCCGCGAAACCAGGAGTCGGGAAACGCCTAAGAGCCAGCTTCGCGGGGCAAAAGTTGGCTATTGGAATCGACGCCCCCAAGACCACCATCCAGGTCTCCCAAACCAAACGATGCAACAAGAGTCTAACAGTGGAAGCATTCATCGGCAAAAATAAGTGCGTGGCTACTATAGATACCGGCGCCACGGCTTCCATTGTAAGAAAAGATCTCGTCCGGAAGTCTTGGCTGCACAACACCAGCTGCTACTGCCTTAGGACTGCGACAGGGGAAGCGGCGAAAGTATACGGAGAAGTTCGCCTCACGTTACAACTAACAGGGTTGGCCTTTTCTCATGCGTTCCTGGTGGCCGACATATGTGATGAATGCATCATCGGAGTGGACTTTATGAAAGAACATGACGTAATCATCGACATCGGGATGCAAGTTGTGCGGTACCGGAACGTAGAGATCCCAATGGTGTACGGGAACGAGAACGCAGCACATTTAAGGACAATACTCAGCAAGGACGAAGTCTTACCACCATCTTCCGAGACTATCATTTGGACAAAACTAGAGGGTGATCCTGGGAGCCATCGCTTCTACCTATTGGAGCCAGATTTAGGAAGGAATTCCCCAAACTACATCGTGGGAAAAGTTTTAGTGGAGCCAAAGAACAGCCTGGTCCCAGTATCGCTCATGAACTTAAAGAGCCATAGCGTCAAACTAAAACAAGGGGAGGTTATTGGTAAATGTGCGCCGATATGTTCAATTTCAACAATAACCGAAAAGGAATCTGCGAAGCCCGTTTCATCAGCCAGGTTGGCCGAAGTAAGGGACATGATCCTCAAGCACTGCGAACTGGATCAGGATCAGCAAGCCATGGCAGAAAAGCTAATCGGTGAGTACGCTGATATATTTGCCTCACAGAATGGAGAGTATGGTCGAACACATCTGGTGCAACATCGCATAGACACTGGGGATGCCAGACCAATTCGTCAGCCTGCCAGACGACTGCCACTGGCAAAGCAGACGGAGGTTGCGGATATGGTGTCAATGATGGAGAACGAAGGGCTCATCGAAAGTTCTAAGATTCCGTGGGCCTCACCTGTTGTACTGGTTAAGAAGAAAGACGGCAGCACACGATTCTGCGTGGACTATCGCAGACTTAATGATGTCACGAAAAAGGATAGCTACCCTCTGCCACGGATCGATGTCACATTGGACACACTCTCAGGAGCTCGATGGTTTTCCACCCTTGACTTAAAGAGCGGTTACTGGCAGGTACAGATCGATCCAAAGGACCGAGAGAAAACTGCGTTCACTGCAGGAAATGGGCTGTGGCAGTTTACAGTAATGCCATTTGGATTGTGCAACGCTCCGCAACTTTTGAGCGCCTAATGGAACACGTCCTGCGTGGATTAACCTGGAAAACTTGGTTGGTGTATCTAGACGATGTGATCGTGATAGGAAAAACATTCGAGGAACATCGCGACAACCTGAAGAATGTACTAGAACGGCTTCGAAGCGCTCACCTGAAGTTGAACCCAAAGAAATGTGACCTCTTCAGATCCGAAGTCAAGTACCTGGGCCACGTTATCTCGTCAGAAGGAGTGCGAACTGTTCCAGACAAGGTGGAAGCTGTGAAAAACTGGCCAGTTCCAAAAGACAAACACGAACTCAGGAGCTTTTTGGGCCTCGCCACGTACTACCGACGATTCGTAAGGGACTTTGCCGGAATCGCGAAGAGCTTGCACCAGCTGACGGAAAAAGGAAGGCAATTCAAGTGGTCAGGTGAGTGCGACAATAGCTTCAAGAACCTTAAGCAACAACTGTGCGAAGCACCAACACTAGCATATCCCATTCCCGGAGAAATGTTCATCGTGGATGCAGATGCAAGTAACGTCGGCGTCGGAGCGGTTCTTTCGCAAGTACACAATGGCCAAGAGAAGGTAGTAGCATACTTCAGCAAAGTGCTCTCCAAGCCCGAAAGGAACTACTGCGTGACCAGGCAAGAACTTTTGGCGCTGCTCCTGGCGACAAAACACTTCCATAAATACCTCTACGGCCAAAAGTTCCTTTTGCGCACAGACCACGCGGCTCTAAAATGGCTGCTGCAGTTCAAGAATCCGGAGGGCCAGGTCGCAAGATGGATTGAACGGCTGCAGATGTACGACTATGAAATACAGCATCGTAAAGGGAAACTTCATTCTAATGCGGATGCCTTGTCCCGGCGACCATGTAAGAGCGACTGCAAGCATTGTGTGCGGCAGGAAGAGAAGAACCTTCTTTCCATCCAAAGGGTAAGAGCTGAGCCTATCGCCGGCTGGAGTGCAGAGGAAATCCGCAACGCTCAGAAAGAAGATCCAGACATCGAGCCGATATTAACGTGGAAGGAGTTTATGGAAAAGCCAAATGGACAAGATATCTCGGACAGGAGCCCCACTCTCAAGGCATACTGGGCTCAGTGGGACTCCCTTCATGTGCAAGATGGTGTACTGAAAAGGAAATGGGAAAGGCCGGACGGGAAAGATTTCATAATGCAGCTTGTCTTGCCGCGATCAAAAGTACACGAGGTGCTACGGGAGATGCATGATGGAGCATCCGGAGGTCATTTGGGTGCAAACAAGGCGCTGGAGAAGGTGCGAGAACGTTTCTATTGGCTCAGCGTAAGGGAATTGGTGCCGAAAATGCGTCGTGTGTGCCGCCAGCAAGGGACCCAGAACGAAAACGCGAGGCAAGATGCAACACAACGTGGGCGCACCCTTTGAACGGATTGCCGCTGACATCGCTGGTCCATTTCCAGAAACCGACAATGGTAACCGTTACATCCTAGTCGTCATGGACTACTTCAGCAAATGGCCGGAAGCGTTCGCCATCCCTAACCAGGAAGCGAAGACCATCGTGGAACAGATCGTCAACAACTGGGTGAGCAGGTTTGGCGTGCCCATGGAACTGCATTCTGACCAGGGACGAAACTTTGAATCGAAGATATTCCAAGAGGTATGTCAACAACTAGGAATCAAAAAGACGAGAACTACCCCGCTTCATCCACAATCCGACGGGATGGTAGAGCGCTTCAACAGAACCTTAAACGAACATCTCTCCAAGGTCGTAGAAGACCACCAGCGCGATTGGGATCGACAAATTCCTCTTTTCTTGATAGCCTACCGAAATGCTGTGCACAGTACTACTGGACATACTCCATCCGAAGTCTTGTTTGTTCGAGCAGTTCGGCTACCTAGTGAGGTGAAGTTTGGATCCCCTAACGATGAGCCCAAATGCGAAGAGGACTATGTGGCAGACCTCAGGGAAAGGATCCGAGACATACATCAGAGGACCAGGACGAGGATAAGGATAGCGAGTGACCGCATGAAAACCAGGTACGACAGAAAGGCAACAACGTCCAGCTTCCACGAGGGAGACCTAGTATGGCTGTACAACCCACACTGGCAAAAGGGGAGGTCACCTAAGCTGCAGCAAGACTGGGAGGGCCCTTATAAAGTGGTCACACGCATCAATGACGTCGTCTTCCGGATCCAGCATGGAGTAAGAGGCAAGATGAAAATTGTCCACCTGGATCGTCTTCATCGTTACCATGGCAGTAATCCAGATGATCTTGTTCGGGACGAACAAGTTTAAGAGGGGGGCCGTGTAGCATTGACTACAGGATGGTTTGTGTACCAAAAACTAAACCACTATATCTCAAACTGTGCAACGACATCTATTGCCTACTAGTAGTAAATATTCCAACCTGATGTGCTTACGTTTCAACCTGGTGTGCTTACGTTCCACAATTGTTCCACACAATATCCCAATATTCCATGATCCTCAATTCACCCGGAGAAACATCCAGCATGTTCTAGAACCCCTTGCAATTTCCTATAAATACCCATACCACAACCAACGTCGACAGTTGTTGTTTATAAGTGAATACAGCGATTACAAGAGATATCCGACCAGTGGTGAAAGCAAGCGACATTGTGAAAATAAATCTGTAGCGACCGTTTATTTTGAAATAAATAAAGAATAAAGTGATTGACTATTGTGTTAAAGTAAAGTTGGTGTTTGATAATAAATAAACGATTATTTAAACGAACCCCAGCAAGAATATAACAATATTTATTTCATATTTCATATTGATTAAATATTTCAACAGCATTCATAGTAGACTTTACTTAGTAGATTCTCTCTTTGAGAGAGAATTTTACTCTTAAGGTTCATAATTTCTCTTTTACTATTTTTTGCCTAAAAAGTACAGGAACAGATCTTATACTAGTCGTAGTCGCGTTCGTACATCCTGTCAAAAGTTGAAATACACACAAATGAATAAAAGTGAATATTCGTAAAATGAGTCGCTGTCGCAGTCGTAGTAGGCAATGGAAGAGCAGAAAAATTGATTGAATTAGTGAAATCATATGAAATATTGTGGAAACTATCACATCCGCTTTACAAATTCCTTCCCTCAATTTTCTTTAAATTTAATAAACATTCCGATTCACTAATCTCGCTACAGAAGTTTCACTTTAAAAGCCAAATAAAACTCTGCTATTTGATTTCAACATCAGGTCACCACACCTGCACTAATTACAGAGGGATGCTAAAGACTTTGGTACATTGTTTGCAACATTTTAGCTAATGTAATACATATACTCGTATGTATAGCCCAGACTTTTTAACATCAGGTAGAATAAAATTCAGCAATTAGCTAGTTAAGCCTTGGCAACTAATACTAGTACCATACCTAAGTATTGTAGAGTTATACCATGTCCTTCGATAAGTATAATTATGCTCTATGAAATTCCCCAAAAACCCAAACAGAGAGTTTAATATATGTATTTCAATTCCTAAGTGGACGCACATGTATTCCTTTTGGATTATAATATTTAGTACCTGCAACTAACATGTTTATTCATTTCGAGCATCCCATAGTTAGTTTATTACGCTCCTATAGTTTTTTTTTATTATTCCATAGTTCTTGTCCTCTTCTTAAAGATACCATTGTGTTTGCGATACCTAGGGATTAACATAATATTCACCTACCCTGGAACAGTAATAGCCTCTCTACGAATGGTGCCCCAAATGAATTTTACCACCTTTAACCTAATCTGGTGTCCATTGTTTAACTTACTGGATACGTTTAAGTACTTAGGTACATGTATAGTATATGCATGCAATTAGATTCCAGTGTTTGATTCTATTTACCTACCAGAGTAATAAATAATTTCGCTACCTGCTTCCATGGATTGAACTGCAAACTAAAACAAAATTTTGTTACACCATTTCATTGTTTTAATATTCTTTATAAAACTGTATTCAACTCAAAAATATGAATTCGGCTATGAGATCTCTACAAATCGCCTGGTATATCTGCAGCTTTCAATTTAATGCCATATTGCATGTGCAGTGTACATATGAATGCATTATTTGATTTGGAGATTAAAATTTCGAATGCAAGCTATGCAGCTACTCGTACACAGTGGGAGCCAATGGCTTTTCCTTTAAAATATGGCATCCTGTATTCAAAATTCAGAGGGTAGTAAAGGCAGGTTATTTTTTATACCATATATCTGACTATCACTAAAGAAAGTGAATTGTTTTTTTTTTTTTTTTTTTCTTACATGCGTTGTCGAGAATGAGTTGCCTTTCTTTACCATTAGATTAGATTAGATTAGATTTATATTGTTGAGAGGTGCAAGTGCACTGCGACCTATAAAAGATCTATTGTGCCCCCCTTACTAAGGTTCTAGCCGATGATATACTCGGTCTAGAGCACTTCCTCCAGTCCAGCTGCTACAACAAACCGGAGTATCTTCAGTGGATCCAGCGAAGGTAAATCCGTTTCTGATAGGAGGTAGGCACCAAGGTGATTCCTTCTTTTGTGGATCAGTGCTTCGCATTCCATAAGAAGGTGCGCTGGTGTTTCTGCGAAGTCCCTGCAGAATCTGCAGTGTCCGTCTCCCTCTATTCCCAGCTTCCTAAGGTGCTTCTTAAGTCTGCAGTGACCTGTTAACATGCCCGCCAAGATGCGAAGCCGATTCTTACTAACTCTTAGGCAGGCTCTGCTTCTTTTCTGGTTGTATTTCCCCAGAAGTTCCTTTGCCTGTCTTATTTGGGGGATATCGTCCCAATGTTTGGCCCATTTGTTCTCTTCTTCTTTCCTTAAGTCTTCCCTTATTTTGTGGGGTCCTATCCCACAGAAGGGTTCTGGTCCAAGGAACGGCGTGTCTGATCCGTTTCTAGCTAGTTCATCAGCTGCTTCGTTCCCCTCTACTCCTACATTTCCTGGTACCCAGTAGAGAGTTACTTTGTTTGTTTCTCCCAGTTTGTTGATCCTGGTGAGACACTCCCATACCAGTTTGGATCTGATCTCATGCGAGGTCAGTGCTTTAATAGCGGCTTGGCTGTCTGATAGTATCCCGATGTCCTTCCCCGCGATATTTCCTGTCTAAGTTGAATTGCGTGCATCTTTCGATCGCGTGAACTTCTCCTTGAAATATACTGGGGAATATTCCCAGTGATTCTGAGTATCTAGTCCTGGGCCCGTACACTCCTGCCCCAGTGCCAGTAGATGTTTTCGATCCGTCTGTGTACCATTTAATTGTGTGTTGTTTGAGTTGGTATTTATCGGATTCACTGCTCCAATCTCTTTTGTTGCTCAGCTTTGAGTCAAATTTCCTTTCAAAGCAATATTTCTTGACCATATCATCTCTGGGCCAGTCCAGAAGCGGCACCGATTTGGATAGGGTTACTCGCTCTTTATTTGCGATGCATGTTCCTTTCCCGATACCCTCTTTGCTGATTCTTAAAATGGTCTCCTTGGCGATTCGCTCTAGCACTATGTGTAGTGGAGGTATCCCTACGATCACTTCTAGAGCTGCTGTGGGACAGGTTCGCATGGCTCCTGTTATACATATACAGGCTAATCTTTGCACTTTGTTGAGGGATGTCCTCGTCGTGGTTAGTCTAGATCTGTTGACTCATGCCGCTGCCCCGTAAGTGATGATGGGTCTTACTATCATCAGATACATCCATCTCAGTGTGGATGGGCTACAACCCCAGGTCTTTCCTGAAATGTTTTTGCACACCATAAGTGCTCTGGTGGCTTTGGTTACCACAGTTTCTACATGTTCTCTCCTGAGGAGTTTGCTGTCTAGTGTTAGACCTAGATGCTTGACCTGTTTCCGTGGGTCAACTCTGATCCCTTCCAACAGGATGGGTTGCATACGCTTTAACTGTCTTTTCTTGGTGAAGGGTATCACAGTGGGTTTGGTAGGGTTCACTCTTAGTCCTACCGTTTTACACCACTTCTGTGTGATTCGTAGACCCCTCTGAATGATTTCGCATTGCGTTTCTTTACCATACGATGTCTACGATTCTGGCCACATCTGAACTAGTTCTATTTATTGAAACAGATTTTGGACGCGGTTAAATATGTAGTTCTGGTTATTGCTGATACCATTAAATATCTGAGATGTATATACAATGCTAGTACTTAATTACATACAAGTACTTACCCCTGAGGGTTCTTAGGGTATAAACGCATCATTATACTTGATTCCTGGCGATGTATCTCAATTCTCTCTTACGTTTCCTTAACTATCGTGTGTCCATTTCGACGTTTTTCCAAGATATCCTAATGCGATCCACTGTTTTTCTGTCTTTCTCGTTTTCTCGTTTTTCTCGTACAGTCGTCGCTCCTCGGAGGATATGACCAATCCATTACCCCCTTCGCTTCTGATAATCAAACATATGTATATCCTTCTAGCCCATTCGTTTGGTTTAGCCAGAATGCTTGCCAAACTTTTGGCAGGCAACGATTAATAAAAACTTGCAGCTGTCTTGTGACAGTGGTGATCCTCTTCCAAGCACTACACCCCTGAGGCAATACTGATTCCACATTTGAACGGAACAAGTAGTCGTAACTTGATTTTTAAGCTGATGGCACTGCTTCTCAAAAAAGCGGCCTCGGCTTTACCGATTTATGTTAGATGCATGAGAAAAAATCTTCAACTCTCTCGACTTGTTGTCCCGCAATGCTTGCTTGTGATGTTCAGGGGCTGATCGGAGCATCATATTTTTGGTGGAGTTGAGCTGTAAGCGCACCATGTTAGCCTCTCTCAACACAGGATGATATGATCCTCGGTTCTTTGAAGCATGATATAAATTACGTCATCAGGACTTGAAGCCCCATATTTCCTTTCATCCACAAGCAATTTATTCAAATCGCTTGCACTACCACTAATGGTATGTAGGAATCCTTTCTATGAGGGGCACGATAGTCAGTGTTTTGATGAGTAATTAGGCTGCATGAGCTTTTATCACGGCCTTTCTTAGTTTTCCACTGTCTTTCGTGAATTCAATATCACTACAGAAATATGTCTAGCATCTCCTGTGTCCATTATGTCAAACTCAGTTATTAGCATTCTTCTTGCATCAGACCACGCCACGGCGCCCACATTTATTATTAAATTTTGCATCAGACCAGAGTATTTATGTAAATTGAGTGAAAATGTATAAGGAATTTCAAAATATTTTACCGGAATCAAATTATAGTTTCATTAATTACCAATAAATAAAATAAGGCTTAAAAGAAAAATAATTTGGCATGATGTACATGTGTAGATCCATATATACACACATATGTATATTTCTTTTGAACGTTATCGATATGCTACCAACTTTTTGTGCATACATACATACCTACTCGTAATGGATTTCGATAGCATTCTTTCTTCAGTACATCCCTCTCATTTTATAGTGCTCACTTACACATGGACCTGAAAAACACGCATGCAACCCTCGTAATTTTTAAACTACCAAACTGATCTTCTGATTAGTGTAGGGAGGAAAACGCAGTTGGTCTTACTCCAACAACAAATTCTCATAGGATCCCTTATATTCGCAACCGCTGTAGAACAGAAACCATGAATAAATGTCTATTATACAACTACAATACTATAACACGTCTCGTCGCATACCAAAAAGAAAAATCCTTCAAATACTTTGTATTCTTTTCTTGTGACTATTATCTAACTTTGGTAATTCCAGATTAAATAGCATATTTAAACATGTTTGGCTTGTTGCAGACCTGCGTGTGCAAATTATTTCCTACCTGGGGTGTCCTGAATGTATGGATATACCTACTTTGACCCTTTTCTTTACTTTCATACACAGTACACGGCAGTCAGCCTGGTCTTGCGATTCTAGTCAGCTATTCTATTTAATTCGCTCTGCCGGTAGTGTAGGAAGAACACGCGCGCAAAATACTCAGTTTGTAGTTGTCCTCAAACATAAAAACAATCTCTTCATCCATCAAAGCAAGAAGAATCAGTTTAAAAACGACGCTTGTTTAAAGTGCTTCTATTCGATAGAAGTTCTGAAAAAAGTTTGTGCTAGTTAAAAACCATATTCTAATTTTGAGTGAAGTAAAAAGTTTGCAGAAAATATGGAACAACATCAGGTAAGTGAATGCCTTAATTCATAGAGAATATAATTTTTTTTAAATAATTCCTATTAGAAAATTGTACACTTGTGAGTTTGTTGACTTATTTTGAAAATAACATTTTAATACTTGTTGTGACTCCAGTTTTGGAGAATTCAGACTTGATTTATTTCGAATTAGAGTACCAAGATGGATCCACTTCGATTTAATTGGGTCTACTGGAATTGAAAATATTATCAATTCAATTCAAATTAATTTTATGTATTCAAGTTTAGTTTTACATGGTTGTCTATTTAGCTGCAGATGATTGCAGTTTAAAGTTAAGAAAAATGAGTATGTTTAGTGAGCCTTAAGTTAATTTTACATATTCAAAGAGAAATATAAAAAAATAAAAAATTCAAAATTAAATAACTAAATAATTAATATATAAGAAAAATATAAGAAAAATATACTAAGCTATATTTCAGCAAGAAGAATTATTTTAAACGCTTTTTGTGGGTTTTGAAATTTATAATATTTTTTTAAGAACACAGAACGCTATGGTTTAGTTGACTTCTGCCGTAGTTGTTGCTGCATACTGGTCTTTGAACCATACCTCGAAATCGTCTTCTCATGTTGCATTGATGGTTGATGGGTCTTTTGAATCGGATGCCATCATAATGCTCTAAGCATAGTGTCAACTTCAAAATTTGTTTAATTGTCAATTACCCCGTTTATATGCAGAGTCGGAACTGGTTCCAAACTGGTTCCAAATGCATATAAACGCCTTTCGAGTCCAAATGGGTTCGACTGGACTCGACTCAGCTAACAGAGCTGGGTCGAGTCACAAAAATGCATGTATACCTGGGTCGAGTGGTTGAGCTGACATGTTGTCTCTGTGTGTGTGAGATTTCTTTCTTGTTTTTTTTTTTTTTTTTTTGTTCGGGGTGGGAAATCGCTTTGTTTTGATTGAGTTCATGGTTAGCTGCGGGTAAGGTTGTCTGTTCAGTTATTTCATATTTATTAAATCCAAAGAATAGAACTAATTAGAACACTAACACAATCAAAACCAGTGTGTCTGCTATACTCATTTGTCAGATCGACCACATTTGGACTTTTGGACCATTCGACTCGGTGTGTAGAAATGCTCAGATCGAAATCTGGACTCGAACCTGACTCGACTACTCGACTCTACATATAAACGGGGTAAATACCATCAAAGAGTTTTCTCCGGATGTGGCTTATGAATATCTTCTGATCTTCTTTAGAATTGTGTTTTGAAGTTTTTTAGCTTGTTAATATGTGTATTTGATGCGTTGCCCCAAGCAATTATCCCGTCCATCAATTTGGATTCGACTAGTGCATAGTAAACTTGTTTCTGGGCCTAATAGAGTGCTCCCGTTTATACTGTCATGTCAGGACAGTATTGGACAGGACACTATTGTTAAATGTTGAATATGACTTGGAATGTTGTCGTGACACCATTCAAAAACTTTATTAAACTCATCTTGTATATTATTCTTGTAGCAGTATCAAGACACTTATGTTGGACGACTAGAGCCGTGTCATTTGCGAATGCAAAAGGGAAGCTGTTTTTGAAAACGCGAAGCAGCTCGTTGGTAAAAGCGATGAACAATATTGGTCCCCGATTCGATCCCTGTGGTTCTTCGAAAAGAACCGGTGTATCATTGCTGAAACTGTCTCCCACCTTCACTCGGAATGAGCTATTTTATTTATATTTAATAATTTTAAATATTAACTAATTCAATATCGTGCGAAATAAATAATTGAATTCGAGCGATTTTTTTATGAAAATATTTATTATCTTTTATTCTATTATCTCCAATGTTATTCTATGATTATTCTCAATAGTAGTGCTTCTTCCGACTCATTATTTCACTGATCAGGTTCCATGTTTTACGAAGATCTGATCTAAGGTTGTTCATTTATAATAGTTGGACTTCTGTATATAGATGTCCCTATTGACTTTGTTACGGAATTGCTTCGTAATTCATGGTCAGCCTATTATTCTTCCATCTTTGGTACAGTTGATCCTTTTGTTGGCATTTTTCCCCAATTTCAGTGGTAATTCAAGAGTTTTGTCTGCATTTCTTAGGCTATATTTTAGTCACCATTGAGTTCGTATAGATGTCTTGCACTTTTGTTAAAAATTGTCCGTACATATCGTCAATATCATTTTCAGTGAACAGTGTTTCCCAGTCAGTTGAATGTATTCGTTAATCCACCGTTTGTCGTATTTCGAATATGTGACTCTGGTCTTTCCTGAATGCTAGAGACACATCTGAGTTATAGTTCCATACAAAATAGCATAGTGATCGGAGGTGTGTTCTTGCGATTACGGAAGATAAAATTCGTCTATCTATGATGTTTTCCACAATGTGCTGTATCAATGTCGATGTCCCTCTTTTCGGATCGACTCTCGTATTATCCTGGATCACATTCATCAACCCGTGGGCAGCTAATATCTCTAGATAATCATTTACACCATTTTGATCAGATTTTGAATGTAAATATTCATCTTCTTCCTATTTCGGCGGGGTTATATATTTTTTTTTTTTTAATAAAAGGAAACCCAAATCCCAGAGCCCTCAGACTCTCCGGTCCATTGTACTACCAGGCAGGAACCTTTCTTTGGTACAGTGGTCGGAAAAACTTCGATGTAATTCGTTTTCCTTTATATACTCGGGTGGCTGATGATTGCTGTTCCCCGCTGGGGCTTGAACCTGCACACATCGGTCAACGAACAAACATATTACCCACTGCACCATTGCCCCTCTCGGTGGGGTTATGATCCGAATATAAGAATCAATCAGAATAAAAGGCTTGGTCCTTATATCCAATTAGAATTATCACGATGTTGCTCAAAGGGATTAAGATATTAAAAAAAACATGTAAAACCAGACATTATAAAGCTATACTATAATACAAACTATTAGACAAGTTTGAGAAGTATGTACTCGATTACTGAAAATTAAAACTAAAAATTTGCTTGTCTACTTATGAGGCACAATTTAACAAAAAAAATTGTAATCTTGTAATATGTAGAGCTGCACTCCTTCCTGTTGAGGGGTGAAGTTATTATCCTCAACAAAACTTTGTACTTTTCTAATTGAAGCAAGAGCCTCAGATATTTTAACGCCGCTCTTTTCACACTTAACTTCAACTTTTTCTTCGCTAATTTCCTCAAGAAGAGTTTCGTGAGGATTCAGAACCATTTCGGTGTCAGTCAAAGATGCATAAACAGAAGCATCCGAGTCGCAATCTATCCAGTCGTTTAAATTGTTTTCCTCAAATCCCTCGAGAGTTTGTTAAGCTACATCCAGTGCGCTAGCATAGTTTAAAATTTCTTCAATAATATATTCTTTGTATAAATTTGGCGCAACAGCCCACGAAGAGTCTAGGCCTAGCTTTATATATTTGGCACGAATGTAAGAGACATACAGTCTTGTGCCGTATCCGAAGAGCATTTTTTTTTTTTAAATTCTTGTTTTTTTTTTTTTTTTGAGAAGCTTTCTTATGAAACTATACTCTCGGATGTTTGTCAAACGTTTGCAAGAGGTGTGACCGTGAAAAAAACGTTTGGTCTTTCCTAGGATTCGGACATTGGACCTTACGCGCAGTGATCCGATACACTAATCGCTGCGCCACCGCACCACCCACATTGTATGTATATATATTATTTATATTAGATGTCCTACTTTTATTACTGAGATTTTAAAGCGGGTCTATAGACCTTTATTCATGGAATATTAACTTAGATGTCTCTTTTAGTTAATTACATAAATCTTACCTGTGTTAGCATTCGTTGAAGAAATCTTAGATATAAATTTGAAAATTCGACTTTAATAAGAATTCTGCAAAACTTTAGTTTTAGTCCTTAGACCATTCACTCGTCACCTGCAATAGAAGCGAGAGTGCAATTGCGATCATTGCTTTTCATCACTCTGTTATTCTCATAGAGCAGGGAACAGTTATGAACACTGTGATCTACTGCTTCGCACTCCGCGAATGACTCCATATAACATGTTTGCTCATTGTTTTCCAGTAACATGAACCAGGTACTTATATACCTACCAAACTGTAGTCTACATGCAACGCAATATATATATATATCTATCGTTCGCATCTTTCACTCTTGCCCAAATCATCAATAAGTGCATTCCTAGATTGTGTATTGTACACTCTATTTATCAACAGGGCATACGAGTAGTTGTAATTGCTCGGTGGTACATAGGTACATCGAATGATAAGGTATAGTTCTGATTCTGCTATGCAGTGCGCTGTGCGCTCACTCAATTTTCTTCTGTTGAATTTATTTGTATACACTTGTTTAGGTACTGTACCGTGCACCCAAAGAGAACAAAGCAACAAACTCTCTCTGTGATCTTAAGGGTGATTAAAAAGCGTTTAGCCATAACCTCTTTTTTCCTTAAACGCTTTCTGTAAACCCTACTAACTTAAAATCATTATTTACCCTATCTCTAATACGCGTTGCATAAATCTTTTTTAAACAACTGCAATTAAATATTATATTGGCACAGTTCAGCCTCATTATTAAAAGATCTTTCTCTATGTGTACGACTTTCTTCAAATTCCTTTACATTTTATACTCACATGTCCCATCTTAACACACTATCTTATCTAAACATTTATTTCTTTTAATTTTCAGCCTTTGAAAAAACGCGCCGTGGCACAACCACCACCAAAAACCTATGCAAGGAGCTCCACTCCACAAACACAACCCCAGCCAGAGACTCAACAACCCGCAGAATCAATCCAACAGCCGATTCAGGTTGTGTCGCAAATAATTCATTGCGAGTACTATGACCCGCCAATGAGTATAAACTCCTGGACCCAAACTAATTCTGATGAATTTCAAGAAAATCCACCCTTAGAAGTGTCAGAAACGGAAGCTCCTCTTTTGGCACGTATTAGAGAGCTTAAAGAAATAATAATAGCCAAATCAAAAGAGCTGCAGGACCTTCAAAATAAGGGTAATGGCAACACGTCCCCTGAGCGGACAGTCTCAAATGCGACCACATCACCATCCCCCATAAAGCTCGAAAGTCGAACCTACCGAATATTAACTCAATCTGAGTCAAACAGTGAGACCCAAATTGAGTTAGAACTTCACGAAGACGAAGAAACGGAAAATATCGACATCTCCTCATCGACATCTCCTCTTAACGCAAGTCCCCCATTAATGGTGAAACAAATATACGGCCAAGAAGATATGCAATCGATACCAAAGATACCGAAAACAACACCAAAAACACAAACGAAACAAATCATAGGTCCGGAAAAAACAAAAGGTGACATAGTCTTCTTTGGTCCAAATAATACCAAGGTTCCCAGAGAAGAATTTCAAAAAATATCTTGGACAGCGGCGTCAATTGCAACGAGAAAATTGCTTACCCTTATTTTTGATCGTAAAACACTAGCCACCCACTCAATGACAGGAAAACAATCACCGGCATTTAAAAATTTGCCGATCAAAAAACAATTGGATCCGAAAGCTGTGGATGACATCATATTCATTGTGTCCGAAAAATGTGAGGTGTCTGCAAAAGAAGTTCGCGCAGCAATTACCACTAAGTGTGCTGACGAAAACAAAATGGCCAAGTTGCAGAATTTAAAGGAGTTGGGCCTGTCGCAGTTAAAGAGATCTCCCTTGAGAGAAATAAACATTATGAAAAATGATGATAAGGAGAACTCTTGAGACACAAGGAGTTAAAAAATGTAATAAAAAGCAAAATACACATATATTAAAAAAAAAAGAAGTGATTTATCCAAAGTAGAAAAAGAATAAAATGTAATCCATTTAAAACGAAAATTATAATTTAAAAAAGAATAATTTTTATAGTATTTTAAATAATAAAAGATTTACGCAGATGTATATACAAACGAGTACATAAATATATAATACATATGTAATGCAAAAACAAAAAATAAAAATGTTGAGATATTTATTTAATAAAAAAATTTGTTAATATTAACACTAATTTACTAGTTACAGAATCATCTTTTAGACTAAGTTTGATATTAGTTAAATAACAATAAAGTGCAATTTATGTAAAGAAAATAGTCAAGAGTCTTAATCCATTGTAAGGAACATACATACCATATTTCGAATTGATCTATTTTGAAAATCGTATTTTCGTATGAAGTCCGTTTGTTTATTTCCAGTAACCCGATTGGAAGAAAAGGCTATCAGTACGGCGCAGGTTCATAACTCCACAGAACAAAAGTTTACAATGGACTTTCGACCCACGTGGGTGGGTAATAAGTTCACAATTGTTTTGTTGACGTTAGTGTACTTCCGTAAGGTAAATGGGAACAATTCCTAATGGTTTATGTTGCACATTCGGAGCATGTAAGTACCGAGCATTACTTAACCCTCAAAAAAATTTTTCTTAAAATAACAAAATAAGCTCCCGGAAATTACGCCAGAATTTTTTTTTTTTTTGGAAATAGCGGTAGAAAATTTTTGTGTTTTCATATTTGAGAAAAAAGCAGAATTTTGTTTGCGAAATATCCCAGAAATTTCAGGAATTATACCAGACAGATATGAAAAAAGCACCAGAAGTAAAATGGAAATTAGGCCAGAAAATAAACATATTCTTATTTTACTAACTAACTTATTTTGGAAAAAAACGGCAAGAAAAGGTTATTTATTTTATATACTGTGTTTGAAAAATGAAAAGAGAAATAACGTAGCCCACTCATTGCATTGGTATCGTTTAGCACTATAACAGATCGCATACACTCATTTTTTTATTTGACTCACCACTTTTAACTCTTGATAAAAAATGTTTGGATCACTGTGATTGTAATCGATAAATGTTTTCAATTTATACACAGCCCAAATTCCGAAAATGAACGACCGCCCAAAAATGTTTGATTGTTTTTGGACAATCTTTTATTTTCAGATTTTCGGCTTTTGTACATTATTAAATAAGCAATGCAATGTGTATGGCATATGTGTGAGCAACCCCTCTGCTTGGGGTCACTTTTAGATTTGGAGTAGGTGCGAGATTGGGTGTATGCAAGGTTTCTTTATACCCATGTTTCCCATGGATTTAACAAAACTTTGCATAGACCCAACCTCGCACCTACTCCAAATCCAACAGTAACCCCAAGCAGGGGGGTTATGCATGTCACATTTTATTTATAAAAAAAAATCTGGACTTATGTACCGATGTGGTGGGACATACATATGCCCAATGCTAGTAGGCTGTTCGTTTTCATTCTGTTCAGTTTTGGCCATAAAGGGCGAGAAGTATCGCAGTCCTCCCTAGATAACCGGGAGGCGATGGGCTCTTTCTCTATTATATTATCTATGATACTATACAGTTTTTCTATCGATGGCAGTATGGATATATTCGCCTCACTGATGTTCAAAGCACACCCCAACCTTTCCAGTTCATCTGCCTTTTCGTTCCCTTCTATATTGCCATGCCCAGTACCCAGCAGAGTTTCACTTTGTTGTATCTGATGGTGATCAGTGAACCACGACATTTCTTGCCTGACTGCCTTTGATTTGATTGTTTTGGATTCTATTGGTTTCAGAGCTTCTTGACTATCTAAGAAAATTGTTATATCTGACGGAGGGATGTGACTATCATTTATAGAAAGAGCGGCTAAGATTTCGGCTTAAAAAACAATACACGCTTCTGGTAATCTGAAAGATTCTTGTTTTTGTAGTGCTTTTAAGTAAAATCCGGCTCCAGGACCTATATCCACTTTTGTGCTGTCAGTGTAAATCGCGATTTCATGATCATTGATTACTCCTTTTTACTCCTAGTCCTCTTGTTCGGGTATAGAATAGGTATACCTATGTTAAAATCATTATGGGGAATTATATACATATAGTCCAATGTGGCTGTGAAGCTTTCTGAATTATATTTTTCGCGTATTGTCTTTACTCTATACAATTGGCGTGTTTTGGTGTGAATTATGCAAAACAAAGTGAAAGCTTCTCCACAAAACGATCCCCAGTCAAACTGGTTTAAAACTTTTTTTATTATTTGAAGATTGCTGATTAAATTGAAATTGAATTAACAAGTATAAGAAAGTTGTACTTAAAATTTGTGAAATAAGTACTACTGAATCATTCAACTTCAGTCAAATTGAATGGAAAAGTTCTTTTCAGCGCCCTCTGAAATTTAGTATCGCAAACTAAACATCCCAACTCAGTTTTGAATGGAGAAAAAAGCTAAAGTGGTTGCCAGCCTTTTTTGTTGTTGTACTCCGAGCGACGGAATTTACGATCATCACCGACCATTCAAGTTTGCGATGGCTAATGGAACTCAAAGACTTGAGCGGTAGATTGGCTCGTTGGAGTCTGAAATTACAGGCATTTACGTTCGAAATGGAACACCGGAAAGGCCCATTAAACGTGGTACCTGATACGCTGTCTCGAGCCCATATCGGCAGTCTTGAGATCGAAAGCGTCGCGCCCTTGGTAGATCTTGAGTCTGAAGAGTTCTCTTCTGTTGAATACCTGGATCTGATAACGACCATCAGAGAACACCAAGAAGAACTACCGGACCTAAAAGTCGAGGAGAACTTTATTTATAAACGCGCGCTACCACCAGCCGGTGACGATTCCATGACTGAACACATCTGGAGACTGTGGATTCCATCTGGTCTAACAGAAGAAATAATTTCTCGGGCTCATAACCCGCCTCAAGCAGCTCATGGTGGCATTGAGAAGACACTGCATAGAGCTCGTCAATACTTTTACTGGCCGAACATGACAGTACAAATTCGTAAATATGTGTCAGAATGTGTAGTATGCAAGCAGTGTAAGCCGTCCAATCGCGTACTACGTCCCTCAATTTCAAGTAGCTACTGTACTAATCGCCCATTTCAAAAACTCTACATAGACTGTTAGGACCGTATCCCAGATCGAAGTCTGCCCATTATTATGTGTTCATCGTGCTTGACCATTTGTCCAAATTTGTCCTGTTTAAGGCGTTAAGAAATGCAAATATGTCTAGTGTCATCGATTATCTTCAACATGACATCTTTAATATGTTTGGTGTACCGCAAGTCATACACTTAGACAATGGAAAGCAGTTCCTTGCCAAAGATTTTCAAAATCTTCTCACGAGATACGGCATACGTCATTTTAAAACGGCGAATTATACGCCGCAATCGAATGCGTCGGAGAGAGTAAACAGAACACTCCTAGCCGCCATACGTTCCTATCTGAAAGACTTAAAACAATAAGCGTTATTAATATAGTTTATGTATTTGCCCGACAGCTACTGTATTTACGTATTTCGTCATCTTAAAGATGTATGGTATGTACATTATAGCATAAACCATCTCAAAAATCTAGTCATATTGTTGCTATTCTATGTTATTTATTTATTAGGTATATGTATTATTACTAATTTATTTATAAATTGTTTGTTGTTTATATATATATATATATTCTTACTTTATGTATTCATTATTTGTTATTTATTGACTTAAATATAAATGTGTGCGTCCTTTATTTGTTAACTTATTTATTCATTTATTTGTTATATATTTATTTAGACATAGTTACATGTGTAAGTCAATTATTTGTTAATTTATTTACATAGGCTTAGGTATATTGTTAATTTATTTATTTATTATAGTTATTTATTCATTACATGCTATTTATTTATTCTTATTTATCTATTCTCATAGCACTGTAACTTGCATGTTCCCTAAACTGTGATATAAGTGTTATTTATTATAGCTTAAGCATATTTATTTATTTATTCAGTTCTGATTATATATGTATTTGTTAATTTATTTATTTAAGTGTTAATTTATTTATTAGTATTATATACTTGAATTTAGGTATAAGTATTTAAGCATATGTATATGCAAGTGTCGGCGCATAGCACTAGAAACAAAATATGTAGATAGAAACATACCTATAAATATGCCCGGCTATATTGTTGTGGGTTTCTTCACCACGTTCGGTAGCTTCTTAGTTCAGGTATTCCAATTTTTTCTCTTTCCCTGTTGTCTGCACATAGTTGCCCACTGTTGGCTGTACAACGCCTAAATGCATGTACACTTTTGACGATTGCGGTTTTTGCTATAGTTCAAACATACACTTAGGCGTTATACAGCCAACAGTGCTCAACCAACTGGGGTAGGGAAATATTAACCGCTATAATATGCAACAATTTTTTCCATTCGTCGGTTGCTATCGTTCAAACGATGATCGTCTGAAAAGTTACGTGATTTGCCCCCTGGTTTGTGAACAAACCGCCACACTTTATTCTACATAACCAGCGCAGCGGCCAATGAAATTTGCGTGCGCCTAATTATCCAATCATCGTTTGCCGATTTTTGTATGTATTTGCCGAGATTTTTATTCGAACTCTATCTACGAATACATATACAAATTTTGAAGTTTTTTGTTTGTTTTAGTTTTATATATAAAAATTCAGCGAGTGACGCGTTTGGTTCTCTTATTATTTTTTTTTTTTTGTTTTTCTATTTTTTGTAACCGAAGTTTTTCCCCCGGTCGAGTGACTTAATAAAGATATACCCTATACATATGTACATACATATCTATTGCCGTGTTTTTTTTTAAACCTAGCCAGCCAGTCGTTCATTTAAACAATTTGCCAGCCAGCCAAAGCCAGCCGATTTTACACGAACATATCTCTAGGAACCAAGCAACCTCGCAGTGACAGCAACAACAAATAACAAAAAAAACATTCGTTTTTGCGCCGCCTGACATTAGGCATCACGAAATTCCCCGCCAGTAACTTTTTGCTGGGGATAAAATCAAGAGTAGTAGCCAGTTGTTGTATTTGTTTTATGTGTAAAATTTAACTTTACTAGCAACTACTGGCTGGCTAGGTTTAAAATAAACACGGCTTATATTGAGCTCAATCTAAGTAGTGAAGCCTTGAATAGTAGGGATTTTCCAGTTTCATTCATTTTTTTTTTTTGGACTGGTGGGACAAAATCAGGAAAAAATTAGAGTGAAGAATACGTTAATTAACTTAATCACATAGATATACAGTCAGATATTTATAAAAATAAGCGTTCATATATGGTATACATAAACTTAGATATATATAGAATATACATATAAAATTGTTCACATATATTGTACTAATGTATACGCATGTATATACATAGATCTATTTTTATGTTTTTTTTTTTTTTTTGCTTTCTCTTATTTTTGTTAGCTTAATTTCAATTTTTGTTTTTCTAATTATCCAAAAATAAAGTAATGATATGATGTACGCTCACGCCGTATCCTATCCCTAAGTCCTATCCACATCCTAGTTTCCTGTCCCTTTTGAATTCCAACTTCAAATTTTCCTTATGTTTTAACCCATTACAATGTTTTTATTATTGGGATTCAGAAGTACGTCTGTAGCAGGCTTGCCCTTAAATATTGCTGGCCTCTGTAGTGAATTAATGAAGCACTCTCCTAGGATATGTACGACGGTTTAGTTTGCGTTGCACTTAGGGCAGCTAGGTGGGCTCTCTTTTGTTAGAAGGTGTTGATGGGTTAGACGTATGTGTCCTAGTCGCAAGCGTACGAAGCTGGTTATCATCCTTTTGGACATAGATGTAGGGTATATTGGATAAGTTCTATCAGTGTTTATTTTTGTATAATGATGATCATATCGCACCCAATTTTGTTGACGCACTCCGTGTAGTTTGTATTTAATAGTCCTTATAAGATCATATCATATTTGGTGTTTGGGTCAAAGTGGAAGGTTGGTGCGACGCAAGCAGAATTAGCCGCTTTGTCTGCCAGTTCATTCCCTTGGATTCTAGCATGTCCTTGGACCCACATCAATTTTAGTTTCCGAGGGGCTCTCATGAGAATATCCCTGATTTTGGTGATCAATATGGAGTCATTGTTGGGGTTTATAACTGCCCTCAAAACTGAGAGGCTGTCGGAGCATACCACCCAATAGCCGCGAGTATTCTTCGCGATTTTAACTGCTTCAGATATGGCTAGTGCTTCCGCAGTGAATATTGAAGATATTTCGGGCAAAAGCCCTTGTTTGAGAACGGATCCGTTTCTAGAAGTTACCGCAAAAGCCGTATTATTTGTAGTCTTTGAACCGTCAATAAAGATAAAATCCGCAAATCGTTCTTCTATTGAGAGGAGTCCAGCCTCTACCAGTATGTTTCGAACTGGAGTTGTACGGAACGCGTTTATGCTTCTTCTGGCAGCTTGATGATAAACTGGTTTTATTAAGTTTATTGTAGATTTTGGACACTTGCCACAGATACTTAGTCCATAGTCAATTTTGCTTAATAATAATATTTTCGTGATTTTACAAAGAGTATTAATATGTGCACAACTTTTTTTGACGCTAAATATTTAATAATGTTACACCTTGCAGCTAGTGTTTTTTTTTAATTCTATGTAGTGTGGCTTCCAATTGTATTTACAGTTAAATAGTAAACCTAGTATACTTAAATTACTAACAGATTCAATTGATATATTGTTTAATCTTAGGTCTAATTTTGGACAAAAACGTTTTCTACAAACATTTATCGACGGAAAGACTGGCGTCCGAACAATTCGCCCAGTCTAAAATGTCTTGCAGTAATTGAGAAAATAATACTTTCGGATGACTTAGATCATTGTGTTTGCACATGATGTAGACATCGTCTGCGTAAACACAGTGATCTAAAAGTTTGTGCTTGCTTATTATTTCGCTAATTCCATTGAAAGCAATACAGAACAAGATTACTGACAGTGGGGATCCTTGGGGGATGCCATTGTGTAGGGGGAATTGGAAGAGTGCGTGCTACTGATTTTGACACAGCACTTTCTGTTGGCTAAAAGGGATTTTATGTATCCGAAGATTTTTGGCCCGATTCCCCATTCTTTCAGTTTGTTTAGCACAAGATGTATACCTATGCGGTTAAATGCCTTTTTAAAGTCTAACGCAAGGATTGAAACGTGGTTTCGAGCTGATAAAGCGTTAGTTATGACAAAATCAATATAAAGGAATGCGTCTATGCAACCCCGTTTAGGCTTAAAGGCAACTTAATTTTTACTAATTAACCTTTTGTATACCAGAGAAGACGTTTAGCAATTATTTTTTTCAATACTTTTGAAGCACATGGAGTAATGATATGGGTCGGTAACCGCTGAAGTCGAACTTATCTTTCTTATTTTTGGGTATTGGGATTACAGAAGCGGTTTTCCAATTTTGTTGTACAACACTACTGCTGAATATTGTGTTGTATAGCTGGATAAGCCTAGTTTTACCTGACGTTGGTAGTTGTCTCAGCATTGGGTAGGAGATTCGATCACGTCCTGGAGTTTTGCCCTTGCCTCTGTTTAGACAGCTTTCCAATTCAATGAAGGTAATAGGTTGCTCTATGCGTCGAGCAGCAGTATTGGTAGTCACATGCACAGAAATATTAAGGGAGTATATCTTATTAGAGTGAAATTGACTTGGAAAGTTTATGTCATCAGCGTATTGAGACCAAGTTTTCGCAAAGTGGTTACCAATATCCTGCGGTGCAGCTATTGGTCCATCAGGCGTGTTCATGTATCATGTAGGGACTGCTGTCAGGCTGCGAATCTTATGCCATACTCTGGTAGTGGAGTAGTTTGGATTGAGAGATGAAGTGAATTCATGAAAGCTTTTAGTTTTGTTAATTTTTAGAAGTCTAAGAAAATAAGCATTAGCTTTTTTGTGATATTAGATTTTGTGTATTTGGTTGCTTTTTGAATTTTTTCCACGCCTCAGTCTTATGAGACCTTAACTCGGCCAATTCTGGGCTCCACCACGGTACTACGCGTGTAGGGGTCCTAGCGGAAGTTTGGGGTATACAGTTGTTGGCAGCGTGGCGTATGGATTTATTTAGAATAGCGGCTTCCCTATTGACAGAAGAGTTGGGTATTTTTGACGACAAATAATTGTTAAGATACTTTTTGAAATTGTCCCAATCCGCTAGATCGGTTTTATATTTTGGATGAGTTGTGGAAGACACTTGTTTATGATATAAGACAATGGATATCATAATGGGAAAATGGTCACTATTATGTAGGTCTTCGAGTATGTGCCAGTGTACTTTTGGGAAAAGCCATGACGAGCAACAGAAGATATCAATGTGGGAGAACGTATTGTGGGTAGAAAGGTGGGTGGGAGAACCATCATTTAACAGGATGAGATTGGAGTTCGTAATATTGTAAAATCCTCTAGAAGAGCACCTCGATTGTTTGTAGTAGGAGATCCCCACAGTTCGCTCCAAGAGCTCACGTCTCCTGTGAGTAATACTGGACAGTCGACTTGACGAAGTATGTTATCGAGATCACTTCTGGTGAAAATTTTGTCCGATAGAATGTAAATGCAAAGTATTGTTGTTTTAGGTGGAAGTTTTACTTATATAGCTAAGGCTAGGATGTTCGAGTTTATTGGGATTTGTCTGTGAGGGATATCCCCTTTTATTAGCACACCAATTCCTTGTTTTGATGTTCTGTTATTAAGATAGTTATGGAAATAGCCTGTCTATGATACAGGTAATATGGGACTAACGTTGAAGGGGCAGTGGGTCTTTTGAAGACATATTAGAGATGGTTCAGAATCTCTTATGAGTAAGCTGAGCTCATCATAGTTATTTGCAAAGCCTTTGATGTTCCATTGTAAAATTTTGAGAGTCGTCTTGTATGAGAGGGGTGTTATTTGGGATATCTTGCGAACATTATAGCGAGGTAAAATGAAAGAAGATTGGGAGTTAGGGTTGGTACAGAGACGTCGATGATCACACTTGCGCGGGGGAGCACAGTTCCAACCGCGCGTGGTTGGGTCTGCACCCCTTCCCGCAAGTGCAATCATCGACGTAGTAGATGCGGGTAACCGGTTAAGGTTATGTGCTATCATCCGAGTTAAATGGGTTTCTGAAATATTTGTTTTTTTTTTTTTGGATTAGAGAATCTGTGATTGACGAAAGATGTGATTGTTTATCCACTTGTTGTTTTGGAGTATTTGATGGTGATACGGAAATTGTGGGGTTTTCTGAACTTTGGTTGGCACTTTGTAATTTTTGAAATGTTAGTTATCTCTTCTGTTGAAATAAATAATTTAAAACCAAAAAATAAGAGAAAAACAAGTTAAAATAATCAAAGCATGCAGCATTTTATTCTGTAATTGTCTTATATTTTCGTTTTTTCAATGTGGAGTTGTCATATATTTCTCGGTTAGGTTTCCTTATTCAAAAATACATGCGAGAATGAGAAAATAAACACAGCACAAACGCCCATGTTAATAATAATATTATCGCACTAAATCTTTTGCTTTATCAACTCAACATTTTCACTTCAAATAAGACACTTAGCATATACCTCACTTAAATGACGATAAACCAATACTTTAGTGGATGGATTTGTAAACCTGTCTTCCGATAACCTGCTACCACAATTAAGAGGATGGGGTCAACCCATGAGATGTGAGATACTGGACCACATAAATGACGATAAGTTGGTAATTATGCACGTATATACCTAAAAAAATAAAAGCGGATGTCCATAAAGATTAAGAATTGTTTTTATTATCGCAAGTTTATGTACATATAATTTGGCCTAAAACTACACGTATAAGTATAATAAGGAGACTCAACGAAAGCGCCCCAACGAGTTTCAGTTGACTAATTACATAAATTCTTTTAACAAAACCTTATCAATGACTACTTAATCTCTTGCTTGATAGTTTTGTAAAGTGTACGCAAATATACGTATTTATAGTTTAACAAATGATAGACGTGTTTTTTTTTTTTGTGAGAATTAATGTACCCACTTAAAAATCTCAGAAAACTACATGTACTCACTTTAAACTCACTTCTTATCGATGGCAGCAGCCTTTGAGAAAAAAATGACTGAAGTCATTAAGAAAAAGTAGCAACTAAAATTCTACTATGTTCTGAATTCAGTCGAATGCGTGTATGACGTCACCGCGAGTTGGCAAATCGTTGTGCAAAATTGCGTAATCTGTTGTATTTAATTCATGCGCTTTACCTACATTGTTCTGCATTCTATACCATCTTGTTGGACGGGTCTTAATATATTCGAGAAAAGTTTTATATTTTCTCTGCAGGAACTACCTCTTCGCTTTCCTTTATGTTAAAACAAAAACAGAACTTAGAAAATATGAAGTACAGAAAGAGTACAGGCTCGTTTACATCAAAAGTGTTTAAATTTTTTATTTTGTCTTAAAACATTTTCTTTGTTTCTATAGGCATGATTTGCAGAAACAGTAATTTTCAGTAAAGTAAAATCTAGCACGGAGTACAAAAAGAAAAAATTACTTGCAAATACAATACTTTAGCTTTTATGTTTAGTCAAAAGTGAGTTGGGATGTATAGTTTGTAACACTCAATTTCAGAGGGCGTTGAAAAGATTTTTTCTGCAGCGCGAATATCTTGTCAGGCTGATAGCGAGCATGTGCACCAATCATCAAATATTAAAAAAAGCTTAAGATACAGATTGATTGGAGATCGTTTGTGAGAAGCCTTTACTTTGCTTTGCATAGTTCTCACCAAAGCACGCCTTATGTCACCTTACAATTATAAAACCGCTTTTTTAAAACATGAGCTGTAAAATTCGATGGTAATTTCAAACATCACCACTATCTCCAATAGTCATTTGCATAGAACATTTTTTTAATTTCGTGCAGGATTAGGCAGAAGTTGGTGAAATTTTAAAATTTCAGTTGGTGCGAACAAGGTATAAGCCTAAAAAAATAAAAATAAATAAATAGGTAAATAGGTGCCCCTTGTTACTCCTTGTCGATAAAGCAGCAAATTTACATTACAAACTTCTTTCCGCACTGTACTTTAGCGAATGACAGCTGACTTTAGTTGACATACGAAACGAAAAACAAATTCACATCGCAATGGCCTCCACTTGGGTTTATTTAGTTTTTTCTCCTATCATCGAATTCAACATGTATAATCAAATCAATATGTTACCCACAAAGTAATTGCTACAGTTATCATCTAAGAAAATAAACAATTGTCCACTAATAAAGTAACAAATTGAAGGAACTTCGCCAAACAATAAAAAGTCAAAACTTCGAGTCGATAAAAAGTGAAAGTGGAAAAAGCAGAAATATATCAAAATTTAAATAAAGACGATTAGAATTTACATTTAGTTAATCCCTCAAACAAAAAGCATGTCGTTCCTACGAGGATCTCCGAATTATGTTTGGTGTACGACCAGTGTACTGGGGAAAGGTGCCACTGGGTCCGTTTTTCAGGCGAGTAATCTTATTTACATAGATTGATAAAAGAACTTGAGTCACTTTTATGTTTTGACGTTTTTTCTCCCTTATCAGTAGTTTGCATATGTATAGATAATATAAATAATATATGAAATGTAATATATACATATGTACATACAATGTGAATGTATTTTTTTTTTTAAAGATTACTTTGTTATAATTAAATACTCCCGAAAAGCTATTTGAGTGGAACGCATGCAACGTCGGTACGGTTCGGGGAAACCCCTAAATTGCATAATAATATACATATACCACTGCGTAGATCGCGAAACTAGATAAATTGTGCTTCAACTGGGCAAAGCCTGTGTACCTTTTCTATTTATGGTGCAATATAAACAAAGTTATGTCCGTTTTTAATTCCTGTTAATCGTATGTTAGAGGCAACCATGTGAGATTCTGGTGCACTAACATAACTTACTTTATTTACGTAGATCCTTTAACCCCTCGTGGGCAATATGACGTTAACCACGCCTGCGCGCCATCTTGGTCGGAGTTCAGCAACGCGTTTGAGCTGCCTCCAACTCATTCCTAAAGAACTCGATTCCTCCCCGACTGTTTTGCGCCACGTTTGCCTAGAGCGTCCCACTATTCCGCCTGCCTGGGTGAGCGGATTCCACTGCATGGCGCATTGCGCAATGGAGTTGTCTTCGCGCCGTAGGATGTGTCCAATCCACTACCATCCTTCGTATAGTAATGTAAATAGGTTCTTGGCCTGTTATCAGATAAAGTTCTTCGTTGCAGATACGGTTCGGTACTTAACTCTGTAAGAATTCATCTTCTCTTACCAGTGTTTGTATCAGTACACCAACACCGAGCCGAAATCATAGTCGCTTTTTCGATAACTAACCACAGTTCTCGAAAAACGCCTCCATTAGCTCCTATTCGGTGCAAAAGAAACGCCCCTTCAGGAATATTTTAATTTAGGAGAACAAACCAAGGTCAAAAAGGCTAGATCTGGGCTATACGGAGTGTGAATTAACTACATGTCCATGCTCCTCCATCAGCATGCAGTGAGCCCTTTTCTGTACGCTGCTGCTTTAGCGTTATGTGGCGTTATTTTTCATCAAGCCTAACTTTATATGCAGTGGCTGCAAAAATATTTGTTGGCTGTGAACTAAAGGCTAGTTTGCAATGTTTTTACTTCCCGGATTTGCATGTGATCTTAAGGACCAATTTTGTTTTAGGTAATGACTTGCTCTTGCCCTGCTGTCCCACTCACATAAAAAACTGAATTCCGTGTATCCACCTTGTAATCCTGCTAGGATTGCCACCATTTTTAAGTCGCCACAAACATTCCATAAATAGCGATTAACCAACCAGTCAGAGCTATTGCACATATTTTGCCGCATATCTTTGGCAACCAGCTTTTGTGTCATCTATTTCTGAACCAAAATAATATTAGTATGCCCTTTTTATTAAAGTAGTCAATTTTCTACGATGTAATGCTACTACAAAATCACCACAAATGTAACAAAAGTTGTCTGGTGAATTTTTACATACACGTAACATTTTCTCGAACCTAAAACAATTTAAAAGGTATTGTAAAGGTGGCCGCTGAGGCGTAAGTTGTTAGTGTTTTGGATCACTATGCTTAAGGTTCCGAGATCGAATACCACCTCTCGCGAGCCTCTGACAAACATCCGAGAGTATTGTTGTCACGAAAAAGCTTCTTAAATTGCCCTTCGGATACGGCACTAAAACTGTAGGTCCCTTCCATTCGTGTGAAAAATATAACGCACATAACAAGAGTGGTTGCGAGAAGCTAGGCCCTGGCACTGAAAGAGCTGTTGCGCCAAATATTTATTTATTTATTTTTAAAGGTTTATATTCAACAAGCAAATGTTATAAAATTGTACATTCATTGATCATTATGAATAAATTAATACGTGAACACGAAATTTATCGTACGTTTTTTTTAGTATTTATTATAAAAGGAGGGGGATGAAACTTATATCATTCGAAAGGTAGAAAAATCATATTTGTTTACTTCCCCTCGGTCGGATTTCGACCATACGCGATACTAGCTATGAATAAAACAGTGAAACTGTAACTTACCAAAAAATCTATGAAAACTACGAAATAACTGGATTTAAATTTAACTACGCACACGCCCGTCGCTCACTTGTTCAGGACAAACACTGCGCTTGCTAATAGTACTAACAGTAGATTTCAATCTCTTTCTTACACAGAAGTAAATACGGAACACAATAAATTTCATGTACGTTTACAAATACCGCTAACTGCATTGAAATGATAAGAATTTTAGGGAAAATCAAAAATACTTATTACATCAAAAAGTGACGTGCTAGAGAAATTCTGACTACACATTTGGATTCACATATACATTGTTTTGCTGTTATTTTGATGCGGACTGGTGTATTCAAGCAGAAGATACATTTGCTAAGCCCACCCTTAAAAAAAATACGTACATACAGTAGAGAATCTCGGAAAGATGAACGAATAAAAAGCAAGGCTCGTTCATCTTTTCGAAATGTTTATCTTTTGAGTATCACATTTTGGTTGAGGAAGAAGAACTAGTTAAGACTTTCAAATTATAAAAACATTAAATACAACAATTAATTTTTTTTAAACACACGCAAAAAAAAAAAGGAACAAAGTTGTTTAAGAAAATTTATTCAGAGGTGTTTTTAAAAAAATTATCGTGATTTGCCGCACAAAAGAAAGTTGCTTGATCATAAAACCTTCTCCCTTATGTTTCTCAAGCTTAAAATTGTGGAAACGTGGGTCTCATGTCTGATGTTGATGTCTGAAATGACTTGTGTTTGTTTGACGTCATCGATAATAATAATAAAGTCATCGTCAACATCTGAATGTTTGAAAACCACATCTTCATTCCACTCCCTTATACGAGTATGTGTCATCAGACGTGCATTGAACCTTGGAACGAAATTTGAATATGGAGCGGGATTTGAATAAAAAATGCTTGACTTACATCGGAAAAAATGTCTTCTAAATAAATTCACTTCGCACTGAGATCCAAACAAATGGGGGAACCACAAGATATAAAAGCAAGCAGAAAAGCATCGCTTTCATAATTAAATAGCGTTAATATGAATTTACTACGAAGAACTTAATAACATAGAAAAAAAAAAAATTAGTTACGAGTAGAGTGTTCATTTTTTGGAGTATCCAAAATACAACCCGTTCACCTTTTGGAACACTGTAGTAGTGAAAATATTTCGTTCAAAACAGTTAATCTTTCTGAGAATCTTACTTACTACTTGGGTGGCGTTACAGTTCAGGGTGAATCTGGGCCTCAACCAACAAGCCTCCATTTAACTCGGTCTTTAGCTAATTGCCTCCAGTTGCGCACTCCAAGTTGGTCGAGGTCCCCTTGAACTTGTGCGCGCCACCTACGGCGAGGAGGTCCTCTACTGCATCGTCCCTCGGGGTTAGATTCGAAGACTGTGGGCCGGAGCGTTGGGGTCCATTCGCTCTACATGTCCTAACCATCTCAGACGTCCAATACGTAGTTTTTTTTTTACTATTTCGATGTCGCTGTACAGCTCGTATGATTGAATCTTCTCCAAAACCCGTCAACGCAAATGGGACCGAAAATCTTACGAAGAATTTTTCTCGAAGCGACCAAGGATATCTTCATCCTCTTTTAATAAAATCCACGTTTCAGCGCCGTAAAGCAGGACTGGGATGATCAGAGTCTCAAAGAAAACAACGATTGGCAAGAGTTATTCTTCGCTTGATTTCTGCGCTGATATTGTTTTTAGTGTTTATAACAGAGCCAAGGTAGACAAAGTCCCTTACTACCTCGAAGTTATAGCTGCCCACTGTAACATTCTGTCCAATTCGCCGGTGTTGGTTGTCCATTCTTGTTGACAGCATATACTTGGCTTTGCCCTCGTTTATCGCTAAACCCATTTTGGCCGCTTCCGCCTCAATGCTTGCAAACGCACTAGTGGCAGCCCGCTGAGTTCTTCCAATAATGTCAATATCGTCGGCGTATGCAAGCAGTTGTACAGACTTGTTATAGATTGTGCCTCCGGTGTTGGCTTGTGGGTTCCGCACAATCCGTTCAAGTACAATATTAAAGAAGTCACATGACAGCGCGTCACCTTGTCTAAAACCTTTTTTTTGGCATCAAAGGTCTCGGTGAGGTCATTACCGACCTTGATGGAGCAGCGAGCGTTCGCAGGGATGTCAAAACTAGACATGGCTCTATAAAGCTCTTCTCTATAGATGCTGTCATAGGCGGCCTTAAATTCAATAAAAAGATGATGAGTATCGATTTGGACTTCTTGGGTTTTCTCCAAGATCTGCCGAAGTGTGAAGATTTGATCGATGGTGGACTTTCCTGGCCTGAAACCGCACTGATAGGGTCCAATCAGGCTGTTGATAAAAGGTTTCAGGCGTTCACACAATATCGCAGAAAAGATCTTATATGCGATGTTGAGGAGACTGATGGCTTTATAATTGGTGCAGTTGAGGGGGTCTCCTTTCTTGTGGATCGGGCGAACGATGCTGAGATTCCATTCATCAGGCATACACTCGTCTGACCAAATCTTAGAGATGAGTTGGAGTTAGATTCATCACCAGCTGCCTTGAAAAGTTCGGCCGGTAAGCCGTCAGGTCCAGCAACCTTGTTGGATTTCAGCTTGGATATTGCTAACCTCACTTCATTTTGGTCAGGTGGACGGAGATATTGACTATCACCCTCTATGTTGAATGGTTCATTCTGCCTGACAGCGGGATGTTGGTCTTCGTCACCGTTTTACAGTCTGCAAATGTAGATTTTCCATATTCTCAGCACCGATTGTGATTCTACTACGAGGTTTCCATTTTCATCTCTACAGGTTTTTGTACAGGCATTGCTTCTCTGACATGTTCTTTTTACCTTTTGGTAAAACTTCCGTACATTGTTCCTGGAGTATAAACACTCGATATTCTCGAACGCGCGCTTCTTATCCTCTTTCTTCTTCTTTTGGAGAAGCCGATGTACTCTTCTCGTCTCTTTTGCTCGTAGAGCTCACGAGCAGCTCTCGTCTTCCTTTGCAGCGCCGCTTTGTATGCCTCTTGTTTTGCTGCATGCACTCGCCGGCATACTTCGTCAAACCAGGGGTTTCGCAGTGGTGGGCGAGCGAGACGCAGCACATCAGTAGCGGCGTTTCTGATGGCATGTTGGCAGCGTTGCCACTGGTCTTCGGCACTTGATGCTGGCGGCATAGAAGTGATTGAGAGATTTCGGGATACGCGTTCAGCGAAGAGTCTGGAGGTCTCTTGCGATTTCCAAGAATTTACAGTATTTCATTTCGCACTGATAATACAATATTGTTGTAACTCCATATTTGTCAAATTTTAGATAACATCATATTCAAATGTAAAATTCAATTCCCTACGCGTCCATAAGACTGTCGTTAGAATAATAGGTAATTGCTTTATTTTATAACCCTAATAAAGTATTCATTTTTTATAATCTATAATATAACAATAAGTGAATACCTAATCAGTTTTTCGCTGATGCTGTATAAAAAAAAGTCGCCTATATATGTTTCATGTCATTTTTTTATTTATAAACTCGATTTTGACTCAACTTCTTTCAAAATAATATTTCTTGACAATGACCATCTTCTGGTCCGCCCAGTACGGATTTGATTTTATTTGCGATGTACATAGTTTCCTTTCCCGACGCCGCGCCGCCGTCTTTAATTATTCATCGTATGTTAAATTTGCAATTTCTAGATATACTCTAGTGGCGTTCTGGGCCGGGTTATTTATTGTACATCAGACCACTTTTTTTTAATGGATTTTCTAGTCGTGCTCTGTGTAGTTCTTCTGGCGCGTTTTACTGTCCCGGATTTTACATGAAATAGTCCTGAATGCCGCAGTGCCCGGGTAGTCTTGGCTATCAAATTCTACGTGCTTGGCATGCATGTGTTTCATTGGTTAAACCTAACACAATCGTGTTGGTCGGCATATCCTTCAGTTCGTTTAATACTAAGCGCCACGTAAGTGACGAAAGAAATACCCCTTGCGGGCATCCTCTGTGCTTGATTATTGTGATATTTTTTCATCTCACATCCAATTGGATGTGTTATGGTTCACTCCTTTTCTTTCGATATGTTCATTAAAATCTTGATAAATTCACGATGCTATTGAATACACTGTTAATGAACTTCTTTTTAATATAGGGGGTACATAAAAGCACTGGAGAATCAGTAGCAGTTAAAACCTTCAATCCATACAGTCATATGCGCCCGCAAGAGGTGCAAATGCGAGAGTTTGATGTTCTTAAGAAAGTCAATCATGAAAACATTGTCAAACTGTTGGCCATCGAGGACGACCAAGAAGGGCGAGGTAAAGTCATCGTCATGGAACTCTGCACAGGTGGAAGTCTGTTCAATATCTTAGATGACCCTGAGAATGCATACGGCTTACCCGAGAGAGAATTTCTCTTAGTTCTTGAACATTTATGCGCTGGAATGAAGCATTTACGTGATAACAATCTCGTGCATCGTGACTTAAAGCCAGGCAACATAATGAAATTCATCTCAGAAGATGGCCAAACAATATATAAGCTTACAGACTTTGGTGCCGCAAGAGAATTAGGAGAGGATCAGCCATTCGCTTCATTATATGGAACGGAGGAGTATCTGCATCCCGACTTGTATGAAAGGGCAGTGCTTCGGAGATCAGTGAATCTTTCGTTTACAGCAAATGTAGACTTGTGGTCAATTGGAGTAACACTGTATCACGTGGCAACTGGAAATCTTCCCTTCCGACCATTTGGTGGACGAAAAAACCGAGAAACAATGCATAAAATTACCACACGAAAGGACTCAGGTATGATTTCGGGAACACAACTCTCAGAGAACGGACCAATAGAATGGTCAACAACACTGCCTCCGCATTGCCACCTTACGGCAGGCCTAAAGACTTTGGTAACTCCATTGCTGGCTGGTCTCCTAGAAAAGGATCGCAAAAAGACATGGTCATTTGATACATTTTTCCAGCAGGTTACGCTCATTCTGAAGAAAAAAGTTGTCCATGTCTTTTTTATCAATCGTACTACCAGCATTGAGGTCTTTCTGGAGCCCGAAAATCAAATTGAGGAATTGAAAGACCACATTTTTATCCAGACTGAAGTTCCATGCGAGACACAGATTCTTTTGTTTAACAATGAACACTTAGAATCGAGAATTGGTAAATTGTGTGGTAAGTTTTTGGTTTATAGTCCTTCCTCTTAAGCTCAAGGTACGTTTTATTATTGCAGCAAGTGCTTTTCCGCCAACGGAGCGAGAGAATCCAATTTTCCTATACAGCAACGAGGACAATAACGTACAATTGCCAACACAATTAGAAGTGCCGAAGTCTCCAGTCTTCCCTAGTAATGTGTCCGTTGAAAACGATGCCAGTTTAGCAAAGGTGAGTAATCGTTTTAAACTTATTATTTTATGAATAAGGACAATAATGATTGAACGTTTGCACTGAATGGTGTTTGTTAAATTGTATCTCTATTATTATTTTCTTTATTACCAGGCTGCATGTAGTGTTAGTCATGAATGTAAACGTCGAATTGAAAGCTTGACAAATATTGATATTTTAATTAAGAAGGGGGTGCAACAATTCATTGAAACACTAACAACCACAATGAAGCTCCTACAAAAGTAAGTATGAACATTCTTTCTCTAAAACATTCAGTCTTGCTTATGCATTCTAATTTTTCTTCAGAAAAACCAAAAGCTTTGACGTCCTATTATCAACTGTGATTGAGTATGCCGAAGTGGTTGCTCATGTAAACAAACCCGTAAGTTTCTTATAAATCATTCATTAAGGGAGTTTAATGACGTATTTCCAGAGTAAACCTGAAGAGGATGCAAAGGTCTTGGAAGAAATAAAAGTAAACTTTAACCGTGCTGCTGATGTGATCTCCCAGCTGTATAAACACTTCGTTGAAGAAGATACTCTAAGGTATTAAATTTTTCTTTAAAAATCATATAATTCACCAACCATATTTAATTTGCAGCGAAGAATGGCGTTCATCAATGCATGGCAAGATATGTGCTTGCAAGGCCCGGTCAAATGCTAAGGCGAAATATCTAATAGAACGCTTAAGAGAATCATGGCAACACTTGCTGCGCGATAGGGCGACACGAACACTTACCTACAATGACGAACAATTCCATGCACTGGAAAAAATAAAGGTAAATGAAATACCGATTCAAAGGTTTGAAAACAAAATTTTAATATCTTGTACTTAAGGTGGATAGAAATGGTAAACGCATCAAAGCTCTCTTAGTAGAAGATGTTAAACCGTCCGTAGCACACATGGCTGAATGCCTTGCCGACTGGTATAAACTTGCTCAAACTTTTTATTTAAAGTCACAAATTCTCGAGAAGGACGTTCGGGATTGTGATAAGAAGCTACACTCGATACGTGCGGGTCTAAATGAAATAAAATGCAATTTGAAATCGCAGCAGAAAAATGACAAGGAAAACGACCACGTCAATCAATTATCCAAAACCGAGCAAAAGAATTTGATGAAAGTAAGGCTGATGGGATTTATTCTTCCTCCGATCAAATCAATTTATTTTGTTTCCCCTCTATTAAGTTTTTTCAAGATGAACAAAAGGAGGTAGTACTTGTTTTGCAACAAAATCGCAGACTGATAGCCATGCTACAAGATCTCGGACTTGGCACAAACCAAATCAGTGCATCACTCAAAATGAATGGCAAAGCCTAGGTAGAATAGGAGTTATAAATGTATAAACGTGTGGGCCAGTGGCTCTAATGAAAGTAAAACTTGTAACGCAAGTGTTTGTATATTGTGTTGGGTTTGTTAGTATGTATATTCTACATTTATTATCTATATTTTTGTATGTACCAAGATAAAATAAAAGAAATATTTTAGAAAATTTTTACGAAGGGTTCGACGGATGGAAAGTTTGGGCCTTGGATTCCTAAAAACAAACGCAGTACCAAGCACCGCTGCTGTGGTGATATGTACATACATAGGCAAGCAGCACTTGGAATAGCCAACACTACGATCCAAGTTAGTAAAGCAAGGTTATGAGATTACAGACTGATGAGTCCTACCAGTAGAGTTGGGAAGAGGGAATGCACAGTTTAAAGTTGAAAAATGGCAAATGGTAGGTTAAACAGCATGAGCTGCAGGCTTGAGGATGTAAATTTAAAGAAAAAGTCAGTCATTATTGTTTTTGTAGAATCCACTCAGAGTGAGATAGAAATTGTTATCACTCGTATAACATCACGAAGATCTGTGATTACCGCTCTGCAAATGAAGACAATGTTGACTTTGTGTAGATTCATCACCCACCCCAAAAATGGATTTAGAGTCCTCGGCGACTTCAACGTCTACAACACACAACTGGACACCAGCAGAATTTGAGTCATCGACTCAAATAACCAGGGAGAAATCGTATAAAAAACCTCGAGTTCGTAAATGCGTAGAGCGAACGGCGATAGTGTTCGCCAGCGAAATGCGTAGTACCAAAATGCGATTTCGCATGAAAATGCGTTTCGCGGAAAAGTGCATAGTTAGCCCCCAGGATGACTGCAGTACTGCCGTACCGTACAGAACTGTAACGTTCACTTTCGGTATAAACCGTTTCGCTTTGCCATACTTAATTTTACCTCAGATCTAGCTCATAAGTACAGGTAACAAACTGACTAAGCAGTCGAAATAACAAAGACTAAATGAGAAAGCCGCTAACAAACTTACTGAATGCGACTTGCGTCGTCCTGTGCTCAATGACAAAAATTATAAGCAAAATGTCCTTACTCGATAACCGACAATTTTCAACAAACGTTCTGCATCCGCTTATCGTTCACTTTATTCGGTATAAGCCACCTTAAAAGGCACGAGCTTAGCCCATTCAGTTATATAACTGAATTCAATGACATTTCTAAAAGAAAAATGCATATTTGTTACGTATACTCTTCGCAACGTTCTATTTTCTAGTAACAACATAAACATTTGCTCCAACCGCTAGACATCGTATCCGTACATTGGACCCTCCAAGTAGGCCTTGTGCTGGTCTGGAGAGTTTCTACGAATCCTACGACCGATCGGCTCCAAATCCGCATAGCACTTTGGAAAGACGCGCTCCACAGCTTCCATAGCTTGTTCTTTATTAACGTTACGCACAGCCAGCACCGAGTACATTGCCTTTGTTTTCACACAGTCCTACAAAATGAGAATTAAGAATCCTAACCATAATCCAAAAAAAATCTCGTAAACCAACCTGATGAGCCTGCTTAATTTTAAAAGGCGATGCATCTCCCTGTGTCCAGGCACTTAGAAACGAACAGTGGGCTAGATTGGCCGCTCGAATCTCTGTACAGGCCAAATGATCAATGTTCTTAAAGTCCAGCTCATTGTTGCAATAGTCAAACATATGTATCATCTCGTGAGTCAGCACTCCTTGCACCATGCCTTCCTTTCTTGCCATATTCTGACAAACGACTATTTGATTCATCACTGGATCGTATCCGCCGGTGACCGAAGGATCGCACACCTCGCACGAGATGTGCCTACGTATGTCTATCGGACAACCCGATGATTTGAGCGCACCCATCATTAGTTTCACCAGCGGACTGTTCTTGACACACCAATAGACATTTCGTTCGCATTTGATTTTATCGAGACCCTCCGTTCCTTCGATGCCCATAAAGATTCTGGACCACTTTGGCTTGTAAGTCTCTCCTCGCCTCTCGGGATACAGGTCGTAACCCCATTGCTTTGCACCTTTACCTTGTGAAGTTTGGTCGGATTCAGTAGTTTCGGCTTTTAACTCATCTACTTGGGCGGCTTTTCTTTCATCTTGCATTACCATTGTTAACTGTTTTATTTAATTTTCATCAAAATCAGTAATACTCTCCACCGATTAGCTAACCACAAAAGATGTACTTCGAATAGTAACAAGGGTGTTTTTATGCACCCGGTTCCCGTATGTCAACAACAGCTGACTGTGTACAGTATTGAGTAAATGTCATACAGTGCAGAATTTGATAAGGGTGTTTTTAGTTCTGGGAAATAGATGGCGTGGAGCGAGATGTGTCAAAATTAAGCAGAAAATACAACCGGCTTCGAGGGCAAGCTTCAGTACTTCATACTAAGAAAGTGGGGAAAAATAATTTCTCACAACTTGCTCTTTTTGAATTTTATGCAATAGCTTTATTATTATTTAGCTTCATACTAGCTTGGCTTAATAATTAGCATAAAGCTACAAGCTTCGCTTAATAACTAAACTTAAAACTCAGCAGAGAACTAAATTATGAACTAAGGCGGGGCAGAAAGGGAAAGAAAGTTGCTGAGGGCATTTCTAAACGCAAATCTATTACACTGAAAGCCGCATGCCATTGCATGCCATTAGCCATGCGCAACTTTCTGGACAGGGGTACGGTAGACGGACTTTGATACACAAGAGCTGGAGAACTACTTGAGCCAGCGTTTTACAAAACCGAGTGTAGAGTTGGCTCTGCTAATGATGGCATGGAAAGTTGGTGGTTAGTTATCAGGCTGATATATAGGGAACATGTCCTAGTATTAGCCGGCCTATACAGATCACCAAGCGCATCCGAAGCAAATTTTTGTAAGAATTTTAGAGAATATTTAGATAAATTGCCATTAAATGAAAATAAAATTATAGTAGTGGGTGATGTAAATATTGACTGGTTGAAATGTGATACATATACATTAAGAATTAAGCAAATATTGAGGGATAATGCTTTTAAACAAATTGTGCAAGAACCAACCAGAATTACTCCTAACTCGCGAACTATTATTGACTATGTAATTACAAATAATGATAATGTGAAGGCAAATGTTGTGGACTGTCTGAAAATCAGTGATCACGAAAGTATCGAAATAAGCATACAAATAAACATAAATTTAAAAAGTTCGAAACATCTAGTGGAAACATTAAAATATGACAGTAGAAAGTTTCGCGAGTGTCTGCAACATAACTTAGAGTTGGTTGATGATAATTACGAGAGTGATGTTAACATATTGGCGAAAAATGCTACAAAGTGTTTAAAAAAGGCAGTAGTGTCTTTAAAGTGTAAAAGATTTGTTGATATTTCTGGCGTAAATCAGTGGTTCAATAACGTGCTCCAAATAATGCGGAATGAAAAAATTTATAAATATAGATTGTCTGTATGGTCAAATTTACCAAGTGACTGGCAAAACTATAGGGTAGCTAGAAATAATTTTAAATCAGCGCTTGACAAGGCGAAGAGCGATTTTGTTACCCAAAAAATACAAGCATCTAAAGACCAAAAAGTAATGTGGAGAACCATAAAAACGCTGGTACTAAAAAAACAGAAAAGTGAAATAAAATGTGTTGTTTTTGATAATGTTCAAGTGAATGATTGCAAAACTATAGCAAGTAAATTTAATGTCTTCTTTGCTGAAAGTGTGTGTGAATTAAATAGAGCCATTCCCTTTGTGCCATATGTAAACTTTATTCAACCTATTAACAAAACTTTTAAATTAAAATATATAACGCTTAACGAACTTAAAAACACTTTAAAAAACATGAAAAATAAAAGAGATGCAAATATGTTAAGTGTGAGCATGATTAGTGACGCATTGTACAGTATTGGTCCCAAATTGTGTAAAATTATAAATAAATCCTTGACGAATGGGGTATTTCCGGGTATATGGAAAGAATCTATTGTAGTGCCAGTTGAAAAATCAAAAAATCCCACAAAACCATCTGATTTTCGCCCAATTAATATGCTACCCAATGAAGCCAAAGTTTTGGAAAAAGTTGTCCAACAGCAGCTTCAGAAGTATATGGAGGACAATCAGTTATTTGCGGAGTGTCAATCAGGCTTCAGGGGCGGCCATAGCTGTGAGTCGCTGCTAAATCTAATTATAGCAGATTGGAAGACAGAGGTTCATTCAAAAAAGAAAATTGTTGCTGTTTTCATCGACTTGAGGCGAGCGTTTGAAACAATCGACAGGCGAATCCTACTAGATAAGCTGGATAAGTACGGCGTTAAAGAAACTGAGTTGAGATGGTTCGAGTCTTACCTGCAAGGGCGTACGCAAAGAACAAAAGTGGATGATGCAATATCAGATTCAATAAATGTAATCCTAGGTGTACCGCAAGGATCAGTTTTAGGCACATTATTATTTTTAATTTATGTTAACGCAATGCCAAATGTTGTTCAATATTCTCGCTTGCAACTTTTTGCAGATGATGGTCTTTTATATGTTTCGTGTAATGATATAAATGAATGTATTGAGAAAATTAACCACGATTTAAAAAAATTGGATAAATGGTTTCAAATGAACAAATTAAGCTTAAACGTGAGTAAAACGAAATGTATGTTTATAAACGGACAATCTAATATTGATATATTAATTAATAATGAAAAAGTCGAAAATGTTAACGAAATCAAATATCTAGGAATTATAATTGATACAAATTTAAACTTTAATAGCCACATTGAGTATATATAAAAGAAAATAAGTAAAAAAATTAGCTTCTTTGGAAGAATACCGAAAAGAATGTCGATAATAAGTGCAATAAATGTATTTAATACGATAATTAAGCCACATTTCCAATATTGCTCGACAATTATATATTTAGCAAATAACACAATGTTAGATAGACTACAAAAATTCCAAAATAAAGCTATGCGAAGTATATTAAGATGCTATTGGCTAACTCCGATTGTTAATATGTTAAGTGTATTGAAATGGTTAAGTGTAAAACAAAGAACAATTATGAATGTACTAATTTTTGTATTTAAAATGAAAAATGAATTGTTACCCAGTTATTTATGTAATAAAATATTATATGTTAGTAATGTACACAATTATAATGTGCGCAATAGAAATAATTTCCGTCTTCCATTTTTTAGAACCCAAAAAGCACAAAATACAGTTTTTTATAAAGGTTTTAAAATGTTTAATGAACTACCTGATGAATTGAAGCTAGAGAGTCAGATAATAAGGTTTAAGAAAAATATTATCACATATGTAAAAATGAAGTTTGATTAGAGTATATTTTTATTTTATTTTATTTATTTTATTTATTTATCTATTTATTTATTTATGTATTTATGTAATTATCTTGTATTAGAATAGCTAAATATTGCTAAATAAACAAAATTGAATTGAATCAATAAGTTATCATTACAGATAAGATAATAAATAAAATCTATGAGCCGGTGAGAGATGGATTTTTTACTTTGAGCTCAAGATTTTTTTTTTTGGCACCAGGTTGAAACATTTTTCAAGTCATCTTAAAGTGGGTGAGAGCCTGCGGGGGTTGATAGGGGCTTAAAAACTTTCATATAATCAGCGTAGACAGATAGATGAGAAAATTTAGTCATACACAGACTTGAACGCCGTGGCGCAGTAGTTAGTGTGTGTCGGACCACGGCACGTGAGGTTCAATGTTCGAATCCCAGAAAACACCAAACGTTTTTTCAGGGTCCCTCACCTCTCGCGAACTTCTGAGAAACATCCGAGAGTATTACTGTCATGAGATGAAAGAACATCGTGTCTTAGTTTTCAAAGAGCTTAGGTATAGTTAAAAGTTTAGCAATGGGCCGGTATTTGGGATTTTTTTTTTTTTATGAAAAATTATAGTATAAGAACTTTTCCAAAGTATAGGAATGACTCTTTGTGAGATAAAAAGTTGGAAGAGAGCCATGAGGAGTTGTTGTAGTTCTTTTACAACTATGGGCGTAGACCATCAGGACCAGTAGGATATCGACATCTAAATTTATTAATCTTTTCTCTTACGAGTCGCACGGTTATATCAACATAGACTACATATAACATGGTCTGGACGGAGCTATTTATATAGGAGAAGTAATTGTGACCAATTTCTGAGGTCTGGTTGCCAAACAATTGGCTAAAGAAATGAGCAAATAAGTTTTCATTTATTTTAGGGTCACTGGATTTATTGTAGGATTTCAAGACGGAGGGATAGTTGCCACATTTTTCTTTATGTTAATTAAGTGGAATAATCGCTTTGAGTTGGAAATAATTTTAAACTTTATTTGGTCGAGATAATCGAGATAGAGATGTTCGCAGAGTTCAGAAAAGAGCGAATATGCATGGAGATAAAATAAAAACGTAAGGTAGATGTGCAAGAGTTTATATATACGTTTATGGAGAGAGCGCAATTGCTTAGTGAGCCAGGGAGGGATGGGCAGCTACGTCGAAGTGACGGTTTCTTAAATATTAATAAAAAAAAAAAAAAAAAACTATTGGCGCTAGGTGCCGTTTAAATACCACAGCTCATGTACCTGGCTGTTGACGTGTGCTGGTGAGAAGTTTCTAAGTCCAACCAGTGGAATTTTAGAAAGTTATAAGTTCCTTAATAATTTTCCCTGAGACCTCCTCGGGTGAGTTGAAGAAGGGTTTGCCTAAAGCTCATGGTCTGGCCCTAGCTAGTGCCGGGCAGGCGCTCTTTTTCGGTTGCGATATTGGAGCTACTGCAGTGTGTTATGTGGGATACCTAGTTTGGCCGCATGGTCATCTGAGGTTGGCTTTAATAAGAAAGTTTGAAGAGATTTTTGCCTTGACTGCTTTCAGTGGAATATGAATAATACTGCACGTAAACCGTGGAGAACTGCACCTTGCCTATCCAGATCATCGACCTGTTGTTTTCTATAAAAGTTGCTGTGCCCCGGAACCCAAATTAGGGTAACCTTGAATTGACCATCAAGTGAGACTAACTCATTTCGACATTCTTGTACTAGCTTGGAGGATATAGAAATAGAGGCAATTCATTTGATAGCAGCTTGACTATCAATAAATATAGCGATCTTTCGCCTTTGCTTTATATTTGTGTATAGTTTTATCTGGCTTACGGATAGCTATATTTAAAGTATCAAACATAACGTTGAAATTAACGTTGCTTAACAGGTTATTCATTTTTGGAAAGTTTATTTTACGAAAAAAATTTCACAGAGTATAAAGTTTCGTTTAATCATTTGTAGGAATAGATAAGTGATAGAGGTTGGTGTTTAGCGACGCTTTATAGTCCAGCACAGAAAATGACAGTTTTTCGCGTTCAGTGAGAAAAATCTTAATTTTTTTCAGTAACTTTTGTTTGCAGAGCTCAGCACACGATCATTTGGCAGCTACACTTAAGGAAGAACACATTTGTAAAAACTGTCAAAATCAGCTGTATGAATTCAGTTTGGATTAGACTAGATTTTATTCGTACTCTTCCAAATTTATCTAGTGATTGATTGTCATCAATATTCTTGCTAACTGGTGTCAAGTTTGTTACTTTAGCATTGCGATGGCAAGAAAAAGGGGAGCACTTTAAGATACGCTCTGGCTCATTGAAGAGAAGGTTGTACTTGTCTGCACTATTTCCACAAACTGGTGCTGTTCTGTACTCTGCCACTTCCATTCTATTTAAGAAAATCAACATCCGCATCGAACAAGTATATTATAGCCGCGTTTTGTTTTCCCCGTGAACTGAACTAGTTCATCTCAAAATAAAAAAATGCTCCTGGTTCACCTAGAAATTTCATTTTCACAAGTTGGTAGCAGCAGCTATCACACTGACGTTTAATATGGATTACAAATGGCGGAAAAATAGCAATCGAAGTGAGAAGTGCTTAATATTTTTATATTTGCTTAATAATTAAGTGTTTTGATATACTTATGTCAGAAAGTTAGGATGCAAGAAATAACTATGATTTACTTCTGGCATTCAGCAGAGCTGCCAAGCTTTACATATCTTTTTTTTTTTTTTGTGAAAAGCCATCTTGTGGTGAGATATGGGATAAAAATCCTAGTTCACGACAATTGAACCAGCTCAAGTGCTGGTTCAATTGTTGTTTTTGCATACTGTGTAAAAATATGAACTGAACCAATTCACGGGGAAAACAAAACTATTAACAAGAAGATATAATCAATACTGACGAATTGGACAGAATGTCACAGTCAGCAGCTACAACTTGAAGGTAGTAAGGGATTTTCTCTAACTCGGGTCTGCTATTAATTATGAAAATGACATCAGCGCAAAATTCAAGCGAAGAATAACTCTTGCCAATCGCTGTTTTTTTGGCCTCATAAGGCAATTCAACAATAAAGCACTATCTCTAACAAATAAGGGAACTCTACATAAGACGCTGATTATTCCAGTCCTGCTTTACGCAGCTGAAACATTGACCTTATTGAAGGCAGGTAAAGAGATGCTTGGTCGAAATAAAAATTCTTCGTAAGATATTCAGCCCCATTTGCGTTGACGGCTTTTTATGAACTATGAACACTGACCTAGTCAAAAAGCTGTGTATGGAACGTGTGGGATGGCTAGGAAATGTAGAGCCAATGGACACCAACGCTCCGGCCCGCAGAGTCTTTGAATCTAACCCCGAGGGACGACGCAGTAGAGGACCTCCTCGCCGCAGGTGGCGCGCACAAGTTCAAGGGAACCTCGACCAGCTTGTAGTGCGCAACTGGAGGCAATTAGCTAAAGACTGAGCTAAATTGAATAAAATCTATCTCGTATCCTCGCAATTTTAAAAGTGCAATCCTGTTACATTTTTCTACTTTAACACCTTAACGATAGCCCCCCCCCCCCCCCCACACCACTACCACTCAACCTTTAGATTAAGAAACTTGTATATTAGCAGAAATACTACAAAAGATTGCAAAGCTCATATCATGAAATAAATAAATGAAATGAAATAAAAATGAAAAAATGCAGAGGCTTGTTGGTTGAGACCCAGGTTCACCCCGTACTGTAATGCCACTTAAGTAAGTAAGCTTCCAGTATTAATTTAATGAACAGCAGTACACTATATTGTATTTGTATTTCACATTTTGATAGGGTTTTTCTGCTAAAAATAAGTGAACATCTGCCATCACCCATTTGTTACAGTATTGCACATTGATTGACAGTGCATTTGGCTGCCAGAAAAATCAAAGGATTGATCTATTTGCCATTTAATAACCTGTAGGGGTGGACTATATATTGTAATTTGAGAGGTGGGAAGGAACTTGCTTTTTCAAATAATATAAAATTTAATTGACTTAAATACTTATTAATTGAATATCATATATTTGCACATTTATTACCGCTTTGATGGATTTAGCACTGGACGCAACCAATCAGTTACCACCAACTTCACACCAATTAAATTTCCCATCATGAAATATCACTATAATCGCCATTTCAACTTCCTTCACATGTTCTCACTTCTCACTCAACCGCAACCCATCCCTCTTTTCTTTCCATCAATATGGCCGACCAGGTAAGCCACGCTTTCCTCGGTTATTTCTTTTGCCAACAATTCAAATAAATACGCTTATTTAAATAAATGCTCACAAGAAATTAATAATTTAGCTTATTTACTGTCGAGGACAATTATTTTTGTGCGGGAATTTCATGAATTTTGGATAGAAATGTATCGCGAAGATTTGATCCCCTACACGCGGTTTTTGACAAGACAGTGCTTTTCAGAATTCGAATCGAAATTAAAATTTATATCGGGTGCATCCTTCTTTAAACGTTAAATTCCAGAACCATTATTTTAATTTTTGCGATTTTGTTTTATATGCAGCAAACTGAACGTTCATTTAGGAAGCAATTCACAATCCCAGTTGTGCGAAAGAAATCAGTGGCTAGCAAACGTAGATTGCGTTTCTATAGAAATATTGGACTTGGATTTAAAACTCCAACCGAGGTAATCAACGAGCGAGTGCAATGCTAATGGTTTTTCTTGTTTTCTTTGCATGGTTTTGCCCCTATTTTTCCCGCTCTGTGTGTGCGCCATTTACGATACAACACGTCCGACACGAAACACCACAATACCCCTGACACTTGACGTAACAGAACGAGAAAGCCTTTCAAAAACAATTTGGTATTAACCTAAACCGAAAAAATAAGCCTGGCTTAGCTAAAAAGAAGTCTCTTCGTCGTAGCCGAGAAATTGGCTTGGGTTTCAAGACCCCGCGTGAGGTAAGTAAGCATCTCTGCCCGAAGTTGGTTCGTTCGTTTTTTGCCCATTGTGCTTGCCCTGCAATTGACAAAGTCGTTTGAAACAGTTTGTATGTGTGTGAATGGTATTCAAATGTGGCTTGATCTTTCTAGGCTATCGATGGCACCTACATTGACAAGAAGTGTCCCTTCACTGGCAATGTGAGAATTCGCGGCCGTATTCTTACTGGAGTTGTCCGTAAATGCAAAATGCAAAGGACTATTGTGATCCGTAGGGATTACCTGCATTTTGTACGTAAATACAGTCGTTTCGAGAAGCGTCACAGGAACATGAGCGTACACTGCTCGCCTGCTTTCAGGTAAGAATTTTGGGTCTAGCTTAAGTGCCTTTTATTTTTTTTAAGTGCTGTACAATCATTCGCGAGTCGAAAAACAGCAATCTAAACTATTTATTATTATACTCATTAATTCGCACAAAGTGGCTAATTTGGCGAAGGAAAAGAAAACTAGTTCCTTTGATAATTCGACTTGCGAATGATAACAGAGCACTCAGTCCTTGGAACTTTTTGTGATGAAAAAATCATGACGGTCTTCATAAACAAAATTGCTGAGATCATCATTTTGTAAACCTAAACTAATCTGAATAGTCACTTTGTTATCCGTTTCTCTATAAATATGAAGTGGAAACTAATTGAATTTATTTTTGCATTCTAGGGACGTTGAAGTCGGTGATATCGTTACCATTGGTGAATGCCGACCACTGTCCAAGACTGTACGTTTCAACGTGCTAAAGTGCTCCAAAGGACAAGGCGCTAAGAAGAGCTTTAAGAAGTTCTAAAAACATTATTTTATGAATTAAAATAAAAAAAAAAAACTAAAAGTTCGAACATTCTTATACATTTGGTCGAGTTTTCTTTTTTTAGGGTTTGCAGGATAACTTAATTCTTTTAAACAGAAGGTAGATTATAAAACCATTTTTTGCTCTGAACCGCATTCTGATTAAGCTATTTTCCTACTTTCTTTCAGATGTGTCACTGGGCAGCTTTTCTCGTTCTTAACTCTTAGGTAAGTCTATGTCTTACATTAAATTAAAATATAAATCCTTATGATGAAAAAATCATGACGGTCTTCATAAACATAATTGCTGAGAGATCATTTATTCTAAACCTATTTAATCTGATATACTTTTTTCGAAATAATTGTTTCGCAACTTAAACGCAGATGTTTTCTAATTTCCTTTATTGCTTTCTTTACAGGTACAGCTTAATTGTTTTACTGTCTTTATTGGAAGCTTATAAGGAATAAATACTAAAAATGTACACTTGAATAAAAATAAAGTGAGATAAAAGCATACAAAGAAACTGCATATGTTTTATTTGTCAGTTCAGTTAGAAACAGGACGGTGATGTACAAGGTACATCTCTAATAATACTGCTAGCAGCACCTAGAATTGAAAATGTTTTAAGTAAGATGTGTGGTTTCATTAACTAAAGGTTTCGACACCCTTTCATTCAGACTTGAACTCCTGCAATAGATTAAATATGACAGGTTACAATGTTTGTTCCAATCTTTTGTATTTAGATCTATAGAAGTTACTACCATTCATGTATCTTGAATTGAGAGAAAGAAACCACAAGAGATGGTATTTCTCCGAGTTTAGTAAGATACTTCACTTACTCAATTACAAAATTCTCCGGTGAGGAAAGACAGCATAAGTCGCGTTGGATAAATTTTAACATTTCAAGTTCTTACATTAGGTGTACTCAGTAGTTTTAGCAAATCAATTTTTCTTACTTGATACATGCTACCTTACATATGTACTTCTGCAAATTCTGAGTAATGTGTGAAGATTTTTTTTTTTAAAGGATAATTTTTACTTTGCCTTTACCTCCAATATGCGTTTCGCCCTGATTTGTTGGTTGGTCTCGTCAGCAGTTTGCCACCAAAGCTTTAGTTAAACATAGCTATAGAAGTATAGTATACTTTTACCAATTTAAGTGGGTTGATACATATCAAAATGATAAGATTATTTAACAACAAAGTTACAGATATCTCTTTATTGAAGTATTTAGGTGTGCGTTAATTTTGTGCAGGAGTGTATTTGCTTCAATATTTTTTTGTACATGGATTTATTTTCTTCCTTGTTTCCTTTACATTAATTAAACGGCAGAGCACACATAAAGCTCTTTTAAAATTTAAATGAAGTTATTTTAACAAATTCACAATAGTAACCAGAATCTCTTTCCGGTTCTCTGGTTCAAAATTTAAACTATATATTTCTAGCCAGTTCGGCTAAATGGGACAGATTGCAAGCCATGTAGAAAATATTTTCTATCTTCTTCCTTTTATCAGCGAGGCCTGTGGGGTTCGCTTATTTGACCTCAGAAAATGTCGGTCGCGCTCTATCTTTTGTACGATGTTTTCCTTGATGTGAAAATATTTTCTATAACTGACTGAAAGATTTAAGAAATGTTAACACAGAACAAAAACATTATGTGAATTGCAAGAAAGAGGGGAGAGTTATTTGCTTCAATTTATTTCATACGGTAAAGTGAGTAAGGTTACTGTTGTCTGTCTAACGTTCGAATTTAATTTCTTAAACTTCGTTCTACTATAAATTCATGTTTTTATAAAGTCATAAGCAAAATGTAGAAAATGTTTTTATAAAGTCATAAGCAAAACGGAGAGCTTGGGATAGTGAACAATTTCCACAGGAGTGGAAAAGGGGGATGATCATTAAGCTTCCAAAGAAGGGTAACTTGATGGAGTGCGGTAACTGGAGAGGTATATGTGTTCTTCCAGCTGTAGCCAAAATAATAGCTAGAATAATTCTAGAACGAATTAAAGATCATTTAGATTCAACTCTCGATGTCGAACAGGCAGGCTTTCGCGCTGGATCCTCCTGCATCGACCACATAAACACCTTACGGATCATAATCGAACAATGCGTTGAGTATAGGTCTCCGCTACATTTACTGTTTATCGACTTCGAGAAGGCTTTCGACAGCTTGAATCGAGATGCTATCTGGCTGGCCTTGCGCAGGAGAGGCATTCCAGAAAAGCTTATAGCTATTATCAAGTCTACATATGAGGGCGGCAAGTGTCACGTCGTGCACAATGGTAAGGTGTCGGAGGACTTTGAAGTCCAAAGTGGAGTACGTCAAGGGTGCATACTGTCCCCACTATTGTTCTTGGTGGTTATCAGCGATGTACTCCGTGCAGCATTGACGGAAGCTAATTCTGGAATTCGTTGGACTATGACATCTTACCTTAAACACCTAGATTACGCTGACGATGTTTGTCTACTTTCACATCGGATAATGGATCTTCATTTGATGGCCCAAAATCTAGAAGCTGAGGCAAACAAAGTGGGGCTAAAAATAAACACAGCCAAAACAAAAGCCCTGAGTACTTCTAATACCCGCGCTCAACTTAACATTGCCGGAAAGCAAGTCGAGAAAGTTGATAACTTTCTATATTTAGGAAGTGTTGTCTCGGCTAATCGCGGTGGCACCGAACTGGATGTGTGCAGCAGAATCGGGAAGGCTAAAGCTGCGTTCGGAATGCTGTCCAAAATCTGGAGAAGCAATGTTATTAGCTTAAGAACCAAGCTACGACTGTTCCGCTCCAACGTAGAATCAGTGCTGCTTTATGGGTGCAGTACCTGGAAGGTGGACACCATTAACACACGCAAGCTGCAAGTCTTCGTAAACAAATGCTTAAGAATCATCTTGAGGATTTTTTGGCCGAACCGCATCTCCAACGAACAACTTTATCTGAGAACGGGCCAAGAACCTATAAGCATTACTATACGAAGAAGAAAGTGGCAATGGATTGGACACACCCTACGGCGCGAAGACAACTCCATTGCGAAATACGCTATGCAGTGGAATCCGCTCACCCAGGCAGGCAGAATAGCGGGACGCCCTAGGCAAACGTGGCGCAGAACAGTTGAGGAGGAATCGAGCTCTTTAGGAATGAGTTGGAGGCAGCTCAAACGCGTTGCAGAACTCCGAACACGATGGCGCGCAGGCGTGGTTGACGCCCTATGCCCCCCGAGGGGTTAAAGGACATAAAGAAAGAAAGATAAGCAAAATGTATAATTTGTAAATTATTTAGTGTGTTAAAATACAGGTTTATTATTAGTAAAATATTGTTTTGGAAAATCCGTAAATTAAGAATAAAAACAAGTGGTACGTTTTACCGCTTTTTCATGTCGGATTCAATGAACTAAATGTTAATTTGGTTAGCATGAGTTTTAATGAATTCTTAAGAGAATTGGAAACAGACGATGATGCAGTTTCATTTCTTTTAGGACCCGACTCTGATATTTCTTCAGTGACTTCATCTGGGTGTAAGTTTCAAATTTACAGCCTGAGAAACAGAAACTTCCTTTGATATTTTCTTTTGATTCGGAAGACGGTATTATTTTTACGGAAATCCAGCAACAACTCCCAAGACAAAAAATCTAGTTGAAAAGAAATGTCCATTAGAAAGATTACTGCCCATTATTGTCAAAGCTTTGAAGCATTTCGTTCCCTTGGAGATAAGGACAATACCTGCTGTCTATCAGCCCGTCGTACCCGTCGAAGATGCTCCATCTTCAGCACGGCATCCATCCGCGATAATGGTTTGATAAAATTTTAATATATGATGGAAGGTTTTTTTCTGAGAATTTTGATATAGAAATATACATATATTTAAGGTCAGATCTATCTAGTTTCAAAAATATAAGCCTTCAATGTTCCCATACAAAATGCAATTTGTTGAAATTTTAGATTCGCCTAGAAATATGCAATCATATTTTTAAATAAAAATAATTACTGTCATTTTATTAAAAAAAGCACTAAGCCAGAAATTAAACCTGTATTTTCGGCGAAATAAAAATTCACTTAATTACTTTCTATCACATATTAAAATTTCATCAAAATCGGGGGTGGATGCCACTTTCTAAATAATTACCAAATAAAGTATTTGAATAACAATAAAAAAATATTGATACATATGCCGTGTTTCTTTGAAATCTAGCCAGCCAGTCGTTCATTTAAACGATTTGCCAGCCAGCCAAAGCCAGCCGATTTTATACGAACATTATCTCTAGGAACCAAGCAACCTCGCAACAACAAATAACTAAAAAACATTCGTTTCTGCGCCGCCTGAAATTAGGCATCACGAAATTCCCATCCAGTAACTTTGCTGGGCCAGCCGGTTGTTGTATTTGATTTATGTGTAAAATTTTAGTTTACTAGCAACTACTGGCTGGCTAGGTTCCAAAAAAAACACGGTTATAGTAAATAAATGGATGCTGAGATACTCGTCGTTCAATTATTTTGCAAAAAGTCGAAGATTTAGCCATTCAGATAAAACAAATTTGTTAATGTTTACCACGTTTATCATACTCCCATTTATGAATTAATTAAATTATCTACGCTTATTTAAGCACAGCGTTATCTGTCCAGTTGAACCTAATCAACAACCAACTGCTCAAATTAAAAGTGACAACCAGTTGATTTTATTTTCGTTCAATTTTATTCTATTTTTTAAATAAATAAACAATAAAGACAACAAATTTTGCTTGAGTACCAGAAGAAATATAACTAATGGTCAAAATTCTAAATGCACACTAGATGATTACAACAGGCGACTGCGCGGACGTTGCAGCTGGGTACCACATTATGAAAATCATATAAAATGTATCAGCAGAAACTATTTCAAAGTAAACTTAAATCTATACAATCCAAGCAAACGCCACACTATTTCGTTTCCACGATTTAATTGGTCTTCTTCTCGATGGTTTTCACCTGCTTGATGGGATTCTCGACGCAGTGCTTATACAGATCATTCAAACCAAGCGCGGCTCGAACATTATCATTGGAAAAGAAGAATTTCTGCAATTTACCCTTTGCGTCGACTGTTGGACGACGCTCCACCTCTTTGCCGTTCTTAAACAGAATCACTGACGGCAACTGTCTCGAAAAGCTGCTGTCGGAGATGTGGAACATCTTAGCAGCATCCGGGAACCGACCAACATCAATTTTACCAAATCTTAAATTATCCAAATGATACTCGGCGGAAAGTTCCGAGAAAATAGGAGCGAAATTTACACACGTCGGATTCCAAACAGTGTAGAAGCACACGATCCAAGTAATACGTTTGTCCTTCACCAGTTCCTCCTCAAAGGCCTGTGCACTGCGGAAATAGGTTACATGCTCAGGCCCCTTGTACGTCGGTTCCGGGCAGACCAAGCCCACAAGAACGAAAAAAAGTAAGTAAACGATGCCGTAGCGGAAGTCGCCGTACGCCCACAAAATTAAATTGGCCACTTTCGTGTAGATGAACGAAGAGGTTAAGTAATTGATCATCGTTACACTCCCAGTCTTTCGTGAGCGGATCATTATAACAATTAATAGAAAGAATAGAATTTCAGTCTCGCGGCTGTCGAGCTCACAGGTCTCCTCTTTGTGCTTGAAGAGGTAGGTGCACACGAACGGCATTCGTTTGCCAATTAAATAGGAGAAACTTAATAGAATATTCACCCAGTAGTAGGGTTTAACTAGAACTTTAATATCCTTCTTGAAGGCCATTTTCTTTGGAAGTAATTTTTCACAAGTTTTTATTTATTAGACTAGCATTACGAATTTTTTATTGAACTAATTTACACTTTTACAGTTCAGACACATTCGCGGGGAGAATGGACATCAAATGTCAAAAAATGTCGTAAATTGAATTTTCTTGGCTAGCTGTTGATAGCTCTGATTGTGGATGGGTTCGTACCTACGGCTTAAGAAGTACCTACTATTAAATGTTTGAGTTTTTTGCAAATTCTTGTGAATTCGATGGTTATTAGTCTTAAGGAATTATTTGAAGTATGCTTAATTTGCATGTGCCTGCTACATCATTCTTCAGCGAATAAAAATAGACGATTCTAATAATTCAGTCATCTGATAAAGACAAAAGAAGATTGCCGAGTCACAATGGCATTTGGGAACTTTCTATAGGTGTTTAATGAAAATTGAAATTTTTTAATATATTTCAAGAAAAAAAATTCTGGAATGGAGAGGGATAATTTTTCCAAGTTTTTTTTTTTTCTCTCTTCGTTTATTTACCAATAATTTTCTATTTAAAAGTTCGTTACATATGCATCTTAATTATTACACATTTTATATTAACTAGTGCTTAAGAGGAAAAAGTGTTTTGATATTCTTCTTCTTCTTCTTCTTCCTTTTTCAGCGGGGTTATGATCTAAAAATAAAGGCTCACAACCCTCCCACTTCACCGCATTTCTACTGTTCTGCCTGTGGGCTCGCCTATTTGACCTCAGAAAATATCGGCAGGCCTGCCGATTTTGGATCACTCGGTTACTGAGGCCAATGAAATGCCGATGTCGTCGCATTTGTCTGATGCAGGCGTTTATAGGCATACTTTTTCTACATCGCTATGTCTTTGGAACGTGCATTGATATTGATTTTTAACGGGGTTCAAATGATCTCTTCTTTGAACGTGGTAATACCAGCTGAGCCGGTCGCGCTCTATTTTTTGTACGATGGTTTCCTTGATGTGAAAGCTTCCGCGGATCTTCGAACTTCTTATTCGATCAAGCTTTGTCACTCCTGTTGTCATGCGAAGCCTCTTCATCTCAGCTGCGGTTAATGTACTCTCATACTTTTTGTACATCGTCCAACATTGTGAATCGTATGTGAGCGCTGGATGCATAACTGCGATGTAGAGCCTTCTTTTCAACTTAGGGAGCATTTTTCTGTCACAAAAGATAGCGGAATTTTCTCGCCACTTCATCCACCCTACGCTTACGCGATGATTGATGTCGTCATCATAAGTTGCTTTGCTATTGATCCTAGAACCCAGATATTTGAACTTTTTGGACTTGGGAAGCACTGTTCCATTCAAATAAATGTCTGGAATAGGCCTGAGTAGATCGGAGAACGGGCAGCACAAGCACTCTGTCTTTTTTGAACTAATGCGATACCCATTTCCCTCCAGAACGTCCACCCACACATCAAGTGCTCGTTGCAGAGATGCAGGATCCTCACTTATGACGGCTCCATCGTCCGCAAAGAATAACTGATGTACCTTGGGGTCCATCACTTTACCTTCAAGCAGATAATCAAGGACTGTAATAAAGAGCAAAAGACTTAAAACGCTTCGCTGGTGCACCCCGACTTTGATTGGGAACTCTTCGGTTACTCCAGCGGGGTATCTTACTCTTGTCTTTGATCCTTCGTAAATGTCCATGATCATCTGTTCTTAGGTTTCTGGAACCCCTCGATGTCTTAGCGCCACCCATATCAGATATCGTGGTGTTCTGTCGAATGCTTTTTCAAAATCAATCAATACAATATGCAAATCCTTTAAGGAATCACGATGTTTTTCCATTATGATCCTTATACTTTGGATTGCATCTGTAGTTGATTTACCCGCGACAAACCCGTGCTGATCATCAGATAGCCGTATTATTTTTCCGCAGTTGGCCACCTAATACCCGCTCAACGATCTTCATGGTGTGTAACATCAGCTTGATCGAACGGTAGTTATCACAGTTTCGTGTATCATCCTTCCCTTTGTATACAGGGAGAAGGTAACTTTACCTTCATTGATTCAGCATTGGATCAGCTCACATAAATTTGGAGATGAGAATTCTAAGCCGTCTGAACCCGATGTCTTACATATATTCCTTATATATTGACCTTACATATTTGACCGCCTCACTAACTTCTTCGACTGTAATGTCGAGTGTTCCTTCACAGTTAGGGGTGGCTCTTGGAAAGTATAGCCGGGGAAACTGTTCATTCAAAAGTTCTTTACAATACTGCCGCCGTCTCTGCAGAATTTTGTCGTCATCCACCAGAAGCTGGCCATGAGCATTGTTAATGAACTTTGGCGAACGAATCTCCTGAGTATTCCTCCTTCTTTGTGCGGCTATTTTGAAGATGGTTGCGCTCTTGTTCATGTAGTGTCGTCGCACCTGAATAGCCTAATTTGCATCAGCAACCGGGGAAGATATTTTCTCCAGCTCCCGATACAGGCCCTCCGTACCCTCTGCTTGAAGCTGGGTGCACTTCTTCTTCGCTTTTTTCTTGCAACATCTGTATTCACTATTATTAGAGGGGCACTTTGACCAAGCTTTGAAAGCCGCTTTCTTCTCATTTATCTCCTTCTTAGCTTCATCACTCCACCACCATGTTTCTTTGGAGTGTTGATGGTGGCCTTTTGAAACTCCTAGCAGTGATTTGGCATTTTTTAAGTAAGTTCGCTGTTAGGAATCCCACATATTTTGTGCTCTGCACTCTTCATCCTCAGCTCCGTTGATGATGTGGGAGAGGCAATTTTTCATGACGAAAACAAAAGCCTCGCCTTTTTCTTTGTCCAGATTGTACCACTTGATTTTCTCAGAGACCCTTGTTTGTTTGCTTTTCTTTGGTGTCTTCATAAAAATTTCTGTTAGCAGAAGACGGTGTTGCCGAGCGATCGCCTCTCCCAGAATCGCTTTACAATCTCTTACCCGAGGCTTCAGGAAACTGGCTACCAAATGGTAGTTAATCTGGGTTTCATCTCCACTACTGCTGAAAGTGATCAGATGTCGGCTTTATTTGAAGAACAGGGTATTTAACACGATAAGACCATGTGATTTGCACATGCTTAGGATGTCTTCACCGGGAAGGTTCATGGTGCCGTATCCTAGTCCTCTATGGCAGTCTTCATAGTCTTCGTTTGACTTCCCGACTTGTCCATTCAAATCTCCTTCAACAAACAGAAACTCTTCCTTTGGGATGTTCTTAAGGAGATTGTGGAAATCCACCCAAAATGCGTCTTTATCTCTCTGATCGCACCCATCAAGGTGTGTTGATGTTAGTGTTTTGAAAACTTTTGTTAGTGATAGATTTTAATTTATTGTTGATGTTTATAAATGAATAAATATTACGAAAACTATTTTTATCACATTTGGTTTCAGGCGTTCACACAATATCGCAGAAAAGATCTTGTATGCGATGTTGAGGAGACTGATGTCTCTATAATTGGCGCAGTTGAGGGGGTCTCCTTTCTTGTGGATCGGGCAAACGATGCTGGGGTTCCATTCATCAGGCATACACTCGTCTGACCAAATCTTACAGATGAGTTGGTGTATGCACTCTACCAATTCATTCCCAACTGCTTTGAAAAGTTCGGCCGGTAAGCCGTTAGGTCCAGAAGCCTTGTTGGATTTTAGCTTGGATATTGCTATCCTTACTTCGTTTTGGTCAGGTGGAGGGAAATATTGACTATCATCGTTGACTATCATTATGTTGAATGGTTCATTCTGCCTGACAGCGAAATGTTGGTCTTCGTCGCCGTTATACAGTCTGCAGAAGTAGTTTTTCCATATTCTCAGCACCGAGAGGTTTCCACTTTCATCTCTACAGGTTTCTGTACGGATATTACTTCTCTGACATGTTCTTTTTACCTTTTGGTAAAACTTCCGTACATTGTTCCTGGAGTATAACCTCTGGATATTCTCAAACGCTCGCTTCTCATGCTCTTTCTTCTTCATTTGGAGAAGCCGATGTTCTTCCCGTCTCTTTTGCTCATAGATCTCACGAACAGCTCTCGTCTTCCTTTGCAGCGCCGCTTTGTATGCCTCTTGTTTTGTTGCATGCACTCGCCGGCATTCTTCGTCAGACTAGGGGTTTCGCGTTGGTGAGCGAGCGAGACCCAGCACATCAGTCTCGGCGTTTCTGATGGCATGTTTACAGCGTTGCGACTGGTCTTCGGCACTTGATGCTGGCGGCATAGGGGTGATTGAGAGATTTCAGGATACGCGTTCAGCGAAGAGTCTGGCGGTCTCTTGCGATTGTAGCTTTTCAACGTTAAATTTTCTCACAGTGATTCTTCTTTGTTGCTCAGATTGGGATATCCGCATTCGTACCTTGGCTACAAAAAGGTAGTGATCCGAGTCTATGTTGGCCCCTCGGAAGATCCGGACATCCAGAATACTGGAGGCATGCCTTGCGTCGATCGCAATATGATCAATTTGGTTGATCGTTACATGATCATTGGGCCGCCATGTCTGCTTATGAATATCGAGATGAGGAAACCATGTGCTTGCTATGGTGACATTTCGCTCCACAGCGAAATCAATTAGCCTTAGTCCGTTATCAGACGTGATGTCGTGTAGGCTACGCTTACCGACTGGCTTGCCAAAGACGTCCTCCTTTTCTATTTTGGCGTTAAAATCGCTCAGTACGATTTTAGCGTCATATTTAGGACATTGCTCGTATGCTTTGTCGAGTAGCTCGTAGAAACACTCTTTAGTGGCAGGGTACTTTCTTCCGTGGGGGCATGAACACATACTAGGCTTATGTTAGCGAATTTAGCCTTGATCCGGATAGTCATAATACTCTCGCTAACGTGTCGGAAGCTTAAGACTTCTTGCCTAAGTCTGCCGCGTGTGACAAATCCGCATTCAAATAAGCGTTGCCTGTTGCCTCTGTAGCAAAGACCGTAGTCGATGTCACAGTTTTTCATCCTCTTTTTGCTCGGCCCATCCCATCGCACTTCCTGGATGGCGGTAATATCTGGTCTGTAAAGGGACAGAACATTCCACGTATAGATCCGAAGGTAGTTGTCCTTATTTCGTTTGCTGGGGTCGTCATCAGTTGAGTCATCCTTATCCGCCAAACGGGGTTGGTTACCCATTTCTTGGATTAAGGTACTAGGCACCCGGCTGTCACCGCGTGTAGGTTGAGAGAAGGATTTGGTAGGCCTCAGCTGAACTGAAAACGCTTGTGTTTTCATATGATCGCATGCACTACCGTTTGACCAGCCAACAAAAAAGTGAGTATAGGTGTCTCAAAAAAACACGCCTTATATTTATATCTTTTTCATTGTTCATTGATTTTAACACTGATTTGAAATCACTCACATTTATTTCTTTGATTTATCTTCCAAATAACAATAAAACACTGAATTTATCTGCAGCTTTTTTGGAATATTCTTTCTGATTTACGCAATACTATTGACAACATTAAGTCCGTTGTTTTAGGTTCGTCCCAAGGTCGACCCAGGTTTTTCTACACCTTTCAGATATGTAATGAAAACATAAAGAACTGAGTTTCGCATTCTCAAAAAACGCATTGGAGTTATTATTCTGACATTTTGATAATCCGAATTTATTTTGTATTTTTATTTTTTTATATAATTTGTGCGCACCCAAGGAGTTATAAATACCCTCTAAATATTTGTTTTTTTACGCAGTGCGAGCATTGGTGAAGGTAGAGAGAGAGATAGATAGACAGAGGGAGAAAGATTGGTGTAGTGGTTTGAAACTTAGATGTTTATGTTTCAGAAAAACTCCCGGGGCGTCCAGATAACTGGAGAGATTGTGTTATATTTGTCACAGTATCAATCATCCAGCAGAGCGAACCATTTTCCCAGCCATATGACTAACCTACTGCCAGCGTTATGCCTTTGCAATAGTAGTCACATAAGCTTTTGCAATTAATCGGACTGTTTATTTCGTGATAAATAAATAAATGCTTGCTGACATCAGGACTTGAGCCATGAACTATTTTGGACTTCATATCCATATTTGCGCAGCATTGGTTTATTTCTAATTTTAACATAATTTAAGACAAAATATAAGTCCATGATATATGAGGCCATCAGCACAAAAGTGGTTTTACCCACAATTTTTGTTGGTTGCTGTTCTGGTGTTACATACATTCCTTTCATTACCAACTATCAATACAAAAGTGGTGTAAGCCACCTTTTGGTATTCAAAAGAAGATGGAGCTGAAAAAATCGTTTTTGCACAGAGCACAATATAACAAAGTAATAGAGCAATCAAATTTAAAATCCCCATTCTCTCCTATTAAATAGTTTGGGGTTACACCACTTTTGCGCTGATAGCCTCATATATATGTTGCTTTGACATTTCCACTTTCCTCACCCAAGAAAAACCTGCATTAACTTCAGAGCGATTTATTAGCGATCCCAAGATTCTCAAAAAATACGGAATAGTGATTGAGAGCGACGCTTCAAATCGATTCTAGAACGAAATCTGAGCGACCCAAGCTCTCAAAAAACAGATCTATTAGAACTATAAAACTACGCTTCCTACTCCACAAACCTCTTATTGGATGCATTCATTTTCAGTTCACCGTAGACCGTAACAAGTTTCAGAATTTTGACACGTCCCGCTATCCAGTTACACCAACCTAACCACTCGTAAAGAATTTACAAATGACAAATACGAGTTTCGGTTCGGTTCCTTTTCAGCGAATTGGTTTTGAGTGCGTGTCAATTGCTGTTGATATCCACTCGCCAAAATCGAATAATTTGCCCTTAGTTTATAAATAATAAGTTAATAGTCATATAGAAAGAAATCCGTCGTCATGTCGGAACAGGTTGAAGAAGTTGTTGAAAATATAGTGGAAGCTGTGGAGAACGCTACAGAAACTATAACAAATGCGAAAACACCATCAACTCCGGAGGGTATGGCTGTAGCCTACGGCAGTCTGGTCATAATGGCTATGTTACCAATTGTGTTTGGATCAATACGCTCTGTGAAACATCATAAATTGAAGAAAGTAAGTTTTTAACTGTTTTAAAGCTGTATATCCTCTGCCAACGTCATCAGTTATCGGCGGGAGGGTTATTCCCTCGGCGACAACCTTTTTCATATTTTTGTTGCGCACGTAGTAAATGTATATTTAAAATATAGTCGTAGTAACATCCATATGTAGGTACGACGGCTATCTAGTATAAGAGTATCTCATTGCACATTTCTTCTATTCAGTGCTTTTCTGTTGCTCAGCTACGTGATCATCATTGGAACACGTAATCTTTCGTAACAACCTGATCGGGTTGAAATTAGATGTTTATTATTCAAGCGTTTTACTTGCATTTTTATTTTTAATCTTGAACATCTTGTAGCCCAATCTAATGCAATAGTGAAGCCAGCTGTACACAAGTCCGCTGTGCCATCGTCAGAAGTCTAAAAATAAATATTTGGCGCTACAGATCCATGTAGCTGCCTGCTCCAGTAGAATATCTTACATTTTTCGTACAAGTAGAAAACATGCCGTTACACAAATTATAATTTACTTTTTGCCGCTAAAATTAAATTGCATTGGACAGTCTTAAGTCTGTAATTCGCCAAATATGACAGCACCTTCCAAGATGGCACTTGTATTGTTAAGACCATTCTTAGTAGTGTATTAAAAGCAATCTATTAAAACGATCAAAAAATTCGATTTTGCCAAAAACGGTACGAAATGTTCACATTGAAGAAATTTTTGTGAAAACCGTAGAGCATACCCCTACTTGAATCGTCATTTCTCTAATGCTCATCAACTTACGCTTAAGACTATCTTCGGACAGACATTGAAATATAGGTTCTTACATGATCCGTACCACACGAATGTGGAATGCTTAGTCAAACTCAACAACAACAGCAATCGTCAGCCACCCGAGTGTAAAAAGGAAAACGAATAACATCGAAGTTCCTTCAAACACTGCACCAAAAAATTGTCTTGTGCGAATTAAAGAAAAAAAATTATAATTCCTTATTTTTACAGGAATCAGGAGAAAAAGCTGATACAATGTCTAACAAAGACGCTATGTTCTTCCCCATCATCGCCTCTTGTACCCTTTTCGGGCTCTACATGTTTTTCAAGATCTTCTCAAAGGAACACATCAACCTGCTCATTACTGGATACTTCTTCTTCCTTGGCGTCTTTGCTCTAGCCCATCTACTTAGCCCAGTTGTCGGTTCTCTCATTCCGACAGCGATCCCAAAAATTCCATTCCACATACTCTTCACGCGAGGTGAAGGCAAACTCAAAGAAGATATCATAAATTACAAATTCTCCACACACGACATTGTCTGTTTGCTGATCTCTTCCGTCATCGGGGTATGGTACCTCCTCAAGAAGCACTGGATTGCCAATAACCTCTTTGGCCTAGCGTTCGCTGTAAACGGAGTGGAACTGCTTCACTTAAATAACATAGTAACAGGCTGTATACTGCTGAGTGGGCTCTTCTTCTACGACATCTTCTGGGTCTTTGGCACCAATGTCATGGTTACAGTGGCCAAGAGCTTCGAAGCTCCCATCAAACTAGTCTTTCCTCAAGACCTCATCACAAACGGTTTGAATGCTTCCAACTTTGCCATGCTGGGCTTGGGAGACATAGTTATTCCTGGCATTTTCATTGCCCTGCTCCTACGCTTCGATCACAGTCTAAAGAGGAAAAGTCGCATTTACTTCTACTCAACACTGACCGCGTACTTCCTGGGACTAATGGCGACTATCTTCGTAATGCATGTCTTCAAACACGCACAACCAGCTCTACTGTATCTGGTGCCAGCATGCATGGGTACTCCACTGTTGGTAGCACTCATTAGGGGTGAAATCAAAACCCTATTTGCGTAAGTACTTGGGATACTTCATGTTTTAAGTTTAACTACACATTTTCCTTACCAACAGCTATGAGGATCATCCCGAGGAGAAGGAGAAAGAGAAGAAAGAACTCAAAGACAGCAAAAAGAAAGAGTCAAAGAAATCTAAATAATTTACTTCGCCAACTTACACAAATGTTATTTATTTGTATATACTATGCATACGCCGAAGTTTTGTAAATTATATTTTTATTTTTGTTTTAAAAATCTTTTCGTTTAAAATTGATTGGTTGACGACAAATGCACACAACTCTTATGAATTGCGTAAACAAAATTCCTGCTGATGTTTAGTTTCGAAAGAAATAATATTTTGCATCTCTATTATATTTTGTACGTATGTATGTTATGATTTAGCACTTAAAAGGAAAAAAATAATAAAAGACGCTTACAAATTTTTCTACAAAGTCGCGCGTTCATTAGTTAAAGAATTGTTTTTTTTATAAATCTTTTTAGCAGTCTCTGAGTCAAAGTTGATGATTAAAAGAAAAAAAAAAAAAAATCGGAAGCAAATTTGTTGACTTAATTTTTTCTAATTAATCATAATGTAGTTTTTTTCAAGTGAAAAATCGAATAAACTAAACTTTCGTATTGTAGAAAAATAAGTGGTTTTTACCTGATTTGTGATCTTCGTTATAGCTTTAGGTTGGGTCCAAAGATTGGTGCTATTGCCATTATTTGTTGTATTAACTTCTGAGCCATGTCCCCCTGTGAATATCGAGACGCGGGAACCGCGTTCTAGCTACGACAACATTTCGTCCCGCCGCAAACTCGACTAGGCTAAATCCGTTGTCGGATGTAATGTCGTGCAGGCTGTGCTTTCCAATGTCTTCCTTTCCTAGCTTTGTGTTAAAATCACCCAGGACAATTTTAACGTCGTGGCTAGGGTATTGCTCAAACGTCTTGTCCAAGAGTTGAGGTTTTGTTTTAATGGTTTTATTAGTTTGTAAAAACTCTTAATGCTAATTACAGTGTTCACATTTAAATAATATTGTTTTTTAACAAGAAGTTTAGTCTAGCTTTAAATACATTGAGGCTTGAAAGATTCTTAATATCATTTGGTAGAATATTAAACAACTGAAGACCTTTAAACAGCATGTGTTTTTGGGTGTGTGCTCTTTTATATAAAGGAAGCCTGAAGTCGCCGATGTTCCGCAGATTATACCTGTTGTTTGTTATATACGCCACATTGTTCTGTAAATATTCGGGATACATATTTTGTTTCATTTTAAAAATCATAACAAGCACGTTGAGTTTAAGCCGTTGAGTAACACTTAACCATCCTAAAGATTGTAACATAATTGTTATTGGGGTTTGTTGGTCACACTTTAATATCGTTCTCATAGCTCTGTTTTCGAGAATCTAGAGTTTACTTTGGTTTGCAAGGGAACTCATGTATATTATGGAGGAACAATAAAAAAAATGTGGTAAATTAATTGTGTTATAGATGGTTTGGGCACAGCTTATTGACACATTGTTTCTAATTCTTCGGAGAAAGCCTATCTTTTCGATATTTTCGCACACAGTTTTTGTAAATGGGAATCAAACAAACAATAAACTATTTATTGTCGATGTACACACCCAGATATTTCACTTCGCTAACACATTCAATGAGTCCACCATTTAGTGTAATGTTTACATTTAAATCATTTCCGTTAATTTTTGTTTTGCCGAAGTTTTCCGTGCATTTCTTACAATCTCCGGCCATATTTTCACGAATTGTTTTATGTTTAAAAAAAAATAAATAATAATAATAATAAAATACTTTTATTAGACAAATTTCTAAACACTTCTGTTCTTGGCAAAAGCTTCTCCTTTCAGCGGAGCTGGTAGAGCTGGTAAAAGTCAATCTTCGTCGCGTCGTCCATCTTCTCATGAGGGGCGTGTGCCCATATTAGGCTAATGTTGGCGAATTTAGCCTTAATACGGACAGTCATGAGGCGGTCTTTCATATGCCGGAAGCTCAAGACCTCTTGCCTAAGTATGCCTCCAATGATAAATCCGCAACCGAATACACGCTGTCCTTGTTATCTGTAGCAATCGCCATAGTAGATGTCGCAGTTTTTCATCCTCCTTTTGCTCGGCCCATCCCCTCGCAGTTCTTGGATGGCGGTAATGTCTGCTTTGTAGTAGTCTAGGGCCTCCGCACGGCTGCACGTGGTTTGTAGGCGGACCTAACATTTCACGTGCAGACACGAGGATCGTTGTACTTTTTACGTTTCCTTGGGTCGTCAACAGTAAAATCACCCGTATCCGAGGTTGCTGGTTGCTTCGTAACCGATCTGGCTGAAGATGTTTGTTGGTTGAGGCCCAGATCCAACCGGACTGTAATGCGACCTATGTAACTAAGCTTCTGCTTGTACAAACAATTTTTAACATTTTTTTTTATATCTAAGCCAGATATCTCTGTCAATTAAACTATACAATATTAATTTGCTGGGTAGAAAGAGGATGAACTTGTGTAACATGTAAGTACTATGATTGGTACCAAGAACGTTAGGAGTAGATTTAGGGAAGCAGTTTCAGGATCGTATTTCCTCTTGCGAGTCGATCCAATGTTCAGCCGAACAAAGAATGTTGCTGGATTCTTTCAAAAGCAAAAAGTATTCTGTAGGATCTTCTGAATTGATAATATACGACCGCGAACTTCGTTACAGATAAGTTCTTCGAATCCATTTCCAAAGGTCTTGAAGACGCAAGACCGAACTTCCTTTTCAAACTGAACTGAACCTGATAAACCAGAATTATTATGCCCGCGATCAAAGAGGATGAAAGGATTCATTGTCTCAGGCAAAGATTCTTCACGTGATGAAGGCTTATTAAACAGTAAAAAAAAAATGTTTTAAATAAATTATTTAATGGCTAAAAGAAGCCTGCATAGACCAAGAAGTTAATCTAATAGACGGTGCTGAGAATTTGAAAAGAACACTTCTGCCGACTGTTAAAACATTGATAACAAACAGTCCACTGCAGGTATACGTATGATGTTCACATCAGAGAATTTGTAGGGTACCCCATCAACCTGATTAAAGCGATGAAAGATTAGAACATCAGCATAATTTGCCCGACGCTTAAAAGAAGACACCATTTGGATTCTTCAAATTGTGTGATTTTTCCATGCGACATTCTGTACAGCAAGAAAATATGGCGTTCCCCTCTTAGGACAAGCTCATAGACCCTGAACTGACTTCAACGCAAACTACACCATAATTTGTTTAAATTAATTTATTTTCGATCAAATATACAAACTCACAACAACTCACTTTCAAAAAACCTCAAGCTGTTCTATAGGCAACCATTTTGAGCTCTCCAAAGCATCATACAAATTTCTATCTGTATCCATTGCTTCGCGATTCAACTTATCCACATCCAGAGTGAATTTGTGGTCCACTAGAGCTAGGTCATCGTCATGCTCTTGATGCTGTTGTACATGTTGATGTTCGTAATTTACACTGTTGCGCTGAGCACTCCATGCTTCGGCGTGTTGAGCCAACGTTTGTGGATCTGCATGCGACTGTTGCTGCTGAATTGCCTGTTGATAGTAGGCACTCGCATCTGTAGTGGAAGTCGATTGTTGGTCGTAGTAACCTTGCCAGGCATTGTAGCCCTGCCAGTAGGTGGACGGGTCATAATACTGTGAGTAATTCGTGGTAGGAGCCGCGGGGCTTGTAGTCGAAGTCGTAGTACTATAGCCAGTCATATACTCCGTTGTTGGAGTATCTGACTTCGGCTTCGGAACTGCGTTGCAAATCTTCAGGGGTTTACAACCAAGCCCAATGTAGCCGTTCATCTCGTATAGGGCTGACTTCTGTTCATCCTCGATGCCAAAGCGAACGAAACCATACCCTTTGGAGAAGCCAGAACTGTCCAAGATCACCTTAGCGGTCTTAATGGAGGTGTACTTCGAGGAGAAAACCTTGTATAGAGAGTAGTCGTCTACGTCCGAGCTGAGATCTCCCACCCACACACTGAACTCACGGTCATTCCCGGGCATTTTGTATGAATTGCTAGCGCTGTTTAGGCGGAATCGCACAATGGGATTCGTGCCTGGTATGGGTTTTCCATTTAGCTTATGCATGGCATCCATGGCCAGGTCATCCGTGGCAAAGTTAACGAAACAGTATCCAGCAGGTTCTCCCGTATATTTGTTCCTCATCAAACGAACTGTAGTCGGATCTTCGCCCATTTTACGAAAAGCCGCAATGATGAAATTCTCCGTCATGTATGTTTCAAGCTGAAAATGGAAAAATCCCAGATTATCAAGTGCAACAAAAATGAAATAATTTTGTTTTGAAACTTACACTTCCCATCCATAGTTGACAATGTACTGCAGATGCCATTTCAGACGCTTCAACTCAGATAAGTGTTTGAATAGCAATAGATAATTTTGAAACTAATTTATTCTTGGTTGCCAGCAAGTTGTAAGAACTAATTTATTGTGCGGAAAACAGTCGCTTTTATAGGAATTTGTTTTTGAAATGCTTGGGTTTTGGTAATTAATTTGACAAATGGTCTCTTTAACGTCTGCCCTCTCTTGGCTGAAGCTCACAACAAACCCACCTTACCGACAAATACAACCGAGTGTTCCCGGTTACTGAAAATTAAGTACTTTAGAGATATAGTGAGTTCGATGTTCAACACACGTATAAAAAATTAGTGCATGAAAAGTACTTGAATTTTACCCATATAATTTAGCAATAGATAACAAAAATTCATTATTTTTACAAGCGTTATGAGGTGCACGAAATTGATATTTTGATTTACGAAGTCAACTTGTGTGCATTTGAATGTCAAACTGACCTTTTTTCTCTCTATCGCCATCTAGAAAGAAAAGACTGAAGATAAACTTTAAAAATTGGTATAAGAAAATTTTCTAATAATTTTGCCATCAACCTTCCGCACGCAGTGTCACTAATAAACATATCCTGGTTATTGGAATCTGAGAGTTTATTTTCAGAAGTACATTACGTAGGCGTGCTTTTTTGACAAATGCATACGCAGCTCACTTTCATTTTACACGGAAAGAAACAACGAAAGAAAAATGAGTTTATAATCAGTATAATTTAGTCAGTAAACAAAGTGACTATAGCGGGGTAGAAATACCCCGATCGAAACCTCAACTCGATCCTTCGACTCGGCATATAGAAGTACTAATTATCATGGAAATGAAAATCTGTCGCCCGAGACTAGTAGATTTTATGTAAGTTAAAAGAAGGCAGTCATTAAAATAAAGGACAAATCAGAAATGACGGGAACGGGAATAAGCACCAGTTCCAGATTTATGCAATTTACTAATTACCATACAGAACCTAATTGCAAATGGGAAAAGCGAAAGAGATGCATAGTCATAAAAAAGGGTAAATATCGAAATGTTGTCCATGTTTACCGACCACTTCAACGATATGTTAGTTTGCATAAATCTCCAAGTGGTGCATATTTCCATTCCCGTCATTTCTGATTTGTCCTTTACTTTAATGACTGTCTTCCTTTTATGGGGGTCATTAGCAAATTACGATGCATTTTGGAATCTACCCCCCAACAACAGCTATCTTGTATTTCTTCTCTCATGAGTTAAAACCGGCTATAACTTTTATGAACTTTACGAACATAGCCGTTTCTTTTTTTTACATTTGATTGGTAGTGGTAGATTTCTACGAAAATGAAGTCAATAAATGTTGTTTCACAAATATAATCAACTATGTTATGATTTTATAAATCTTTTTCTAGATTATCTATTGAATAAATTCTCCAAAGTATTGTTTTCACGACAAATAAAATGAAACCAAATTGGTTGAATGCCGAATACTTTGACAGTTAATAGCTGATGTCATACCAACTTGGAGGTATAAAATATGCTGGCTTTGGCTGGTTAGATAGGTTTAAACAAAAAACACGGTTTTTAACTATACTTTTTCTACGCTTTGTTTCCCAAAAGTTGTTGCCAACGATAGAATTCAGCGCCACCTAAAGTTCAGATGCTTCTACTTCAAAAAAAAACCTAGAATATGTTATCCAATTACTTACTTGCTGACACTTGCTCCACGACCTCAATCGGCTTTGGTAGACGATAGAATGGAATTTATTTTAAAGGAGAACTACTGTTGACAGCTTAAAAGATCTCCTAGGTCGTGAACCAAGCAAGCGTTACATTAGCAAAGTGCTCAGAGCTTTTTGACACCCCACCACCTGAGGCACCCGAGTCTTGAAGAGAAGTTGCACTCGCATTTAATACGGCGAGTTTCACTACAGGCCTCCGGGTGACTCCTGTCACAGTCTTCACTTATGCTAAGCGAACCTGAACATCTGCTCCGGAGAACACGTGCACGACTCTTCCTCTTGCCCATTGACTCCGTTGACATCGCATACGAGAAGGACATCACAAATCTTAAATGGCGGGATCTTCTCGAACCATCGGCATCTCTTGGTGAGGACAGGAAGGTACTCCCGCATCCAACTCCTCCAAAATCGGTTCTTAAAATGTTGACTGATCATCCATTGTTTTCGAAGACACCTGGCGCTGCCAACGATTTAACCTGGTATTTAAGTTGAACTGGTAGACCTGATGGTGAAATGATTCGGGTTGTGCGGCCGGCTGCTAACAATATTCTCCGCCTTTGTTAATGTGATCTGCAGAGTCTCAAATCTTGGTGCGACTTCGGACAAAGTATGGATTGCGCGAGTCGTCCTCAGCATCCTTCTGCATGTGGGTTTGCAGGGCATTCGATGCCTCTGGCAAAGATACGCATAAAATGCACACGTCAGTTGCGACTTCCAGATGTACTCGTATGGCCAGACATGTAAAGAGAGCGATCAACTTTTTTTCTTTTCGACGGTCAATAGTTTCGGCAATGGGTCTGAAATGGTCGAGGCCAGTAAATGTGAATGGTCTGACGTAGAGTGTAAGCCGATCCTTCAGCAGCTGTCCCATCAACGGCGACATCGGGCTGGCACGCCCATTTTTTCAATGAGTAAGTTGCGTTGCAGCTTGTCGATATCAGGGCCGTAGGCTTCTCTTTCTTCCTGACGCACTATCGGATACACAGCCGTGGTAAGCTCCTAAACGCTCTGCCCTGCATGCGGCTAGGAAACGAAGCACACATGCCATGGTTCTGTGTAGCTTCAAGCACGTCGAAAATCTGAATTCGTCCAAACATACATTCCCGGTCAAGGTCACGTTCAGTATGTTCTTGGGACGCAGCTCATCCTGGCATTTGTAGACGGCAAGGTCATCTGGCAGTTGAGGCCATTCCACTTCTGGCAACGTAAAAAAAGGCAGGCCACTTTATCCACTTGTTGTTTAGTTCGAACTTCGAATGATGTTGTGATGAAGAACCTTTGTCCGTTGGATTCAACCAAGGCATGGAGGCTCACCCAATCAGCTTTCGATAAGTGGATGTGGTGACATGTTAGGACAGTTAGACGCATCAAGATTGGCAATTCTGTTTTCCACCGAGCAAAGACTTCATCTGGTATTGTCGGTTGAAAAGCTTGAAGCATTGAGGTCCTTCACAAAGTTGGCGGAGCACAGCTAACAGCTAGTACGAAAGGTCATGGCCTCTATCACATAGACATCGATCGGCATATCTCTATTATATCTCCACAGAAAGCGTTGAGAGTACTGGTCCTCACGAAAGGTAGAACTAGACATAATATCTCAGAAACCAGTATAGATAACCCTCACCCCTAACGATAATACCAACACGAGTACGTACATACATGACCACGAAGAGAATTTTCTTTTCCATATTCCATATTGTTGTCACGAGAAAGCTTCTCAAAAATAAAAATAAAAATTGCCTTTCGGGTGCAGTACAAAATTGGAGGTCTTCCATTCCTGCGAAAAATAAAAAAATATCCAAATATAATACCACAGGTGCCCAAATGTGCAGGGTAAATTGAGAAATACACGATACAACTGCTGTACCAACGGTTGAACAGTTTTGGTATTGTATACGATTATTGTATCATGTGTATTGGCACAACCGATCGTTGTACCGATATCGTATGGTCGCATGGTCTTGACTGTATAACCGCTATCACATGCACAGATTGTATGGAAATTATATGATGTGTACATATGTGTAAAATGACTGAATAAAATGTCTGGTTGCAGGTAAATCGTACGCAGATTGTATAACGTGTGGGCCGATGTCGGTACAACACAAGTCGGTACGACGGTTGCATTGTGTATTTCCCATAGCTATCATATTAAAATAAATATAAAAATAATTTAATTAGCTGAAGTAATTCAAAAAGTTTAGAAGAAAATTAGAGCGTTGAATGCACTACAGGCCGACTTATTGTATAAACCAACTGATAATCTACCATACCGACATGTTAAACTACATCCATCTTCACTACCAACGACTACAAAACTTAATTCTTGATTTGTCATTCTTCTACGGTTGCCGATTTCTATCTTGATTGTGCAGATTTTCACACTAATTTTCCATAAAAATTAACCAGATATTATGGAAACTATTCTTGGAATCAAAGGACCAGACTTCGTCATGGTTGCTGCTGATACCACGCACGCTCGTTCCGTGATTGTGATGAAAGACGGTAAGTTCTGTCTATTAACCTGCACTACGCCGACAAAGAAAACTTCCATTTGCCACCTTCCTCCCTCACAGATCAGAATAAAATTCACAAAATATCCGACAAACTGATGATTGCCACAATCGGAGAGTCAGGCGACACGGATCAGTTCACCGAATTCATCTCGAAGAACATCGCGCTGTACAAGATGCGAAACGGCTACGACCTGTCGCCCAAGTCGGCGGCACATTTCACAAGGAAAAATCTCGCCGACTACCTTAGGAGTCGCACACCTTACCAAGTGAACATGTTCGTCGCAGGGTAAGGTGCACCAAAAATAGACGGGGAATTCAATTAACTTTTTACCACAGGTTCGATGACAATGAGGGACCTGAATTGCACTACATCGACTATTTGGCCAACGCAAAGCAGCTCAAGTACGGCGGACAAGGGTATGGTGGCATGTTCTGCGCTAGTATCTTTGATCGGTACCACCACGACAAAATTACCCAAGCTGAGGCCTATGACGTGCTCAAGAAGTGCGTTGTTGAGATCCAGAAACGCTTGATTGTCAGTCTGCCCGCATTTAACATCGCGGTAGTGGATAAGGATGGCATCAGAACTCTCGATCAGATAACTGCAATCAATCTTATTGGCTACGCAGCATGATTTGCTATCTTGTAGAGATGTGAAGTTCGGTATTTGGTAAATGAAAATTTAAAATAAACAATTTTTAATAAAAAAAAAATTATTTTATTTATTTCAAAATTTGAGTATTGCTTGACATCGTTATGATTTACATCTCAATTTCCTTGAAATCAAAACCAGGTACTCCGCGAGTTCCTTTAAAACCCCTGTTACCTTAAAGATCATATTTCAGCAATAAACTGTGGGCCGGCTAACCTTTGTTAACAACTTTTAGTATACCTCAATCTATTGCTGATTAGTTGTTTTTTATACCTCAGTTTTGAATACATCTAGTTGCGATTGGGCTTGGTACATATGCGTCGTTTTTTCTCAGCTTCGGTATGTAGCCATAGATTCTGGGTATTTATTTTTCGTACCTATGCCTTCCATTTTGGACTTCTATCTCTCTTTCTTTGAAGTCCGTTTGCTATTAGGTGGGATTCATACTTTACTTCATGATGTCAAAGTTTGTTGGATACGTACGTTCGTGCAGTAACCACCCAGTCCGGCGAGCTGCCAGCAGCGATTCCTCATTCTTTTGCCTGCAATGAGGATGGGGTGTTGGTGAATCCGGGTACTGACAGTGAAGTTTTCCCATCTTTTTTATATGAGGTTTTTGTTCTGTCACTTAAAATATGTAATGCTAATGACATGTGACAGTAATTACTTATTAATAACAGTATACACACAATTATTTAAAAAAAGGGCTCCCCCGATTTTGATGAAATTTTAATATATGAGAATAGGCATTTTTCTGACTATTTTGATATATGGTATTATATTTAAGGTCGGACTTTCTAGTTTCGAAGATTGATTGAAAGTTCCCATACACAATAAAGATGAAGTGTGTTCCAGTTCCACCATAGTTACGCCTGGAAATATGCAACCATGTTTTAAATAAACACATTTTTCACGTTTAAGTTTTTCAACTCCTAACTGTATGCAAAAATTGGCTTTCAATTTTTAAGAAGATGCTTATGTTCATTATTGTTTTGTTTTCACTTTGCGAACTTAAACCGTAATGAGTGTAATTCGTTCTTTGTTGTTGATTTTTCTCAGAAGAAACGAGCAACAGCAATGTTTACACAAGTGCGAAAACCATCATTTACGGTTATTTGTTAGCAGTTTCGCATATGTCATAAATAATTGACACACGTTGTGGGAACTTATCATTACATATTGTTTTGAGTTGAAGAAATATGCATATGCGTGCGTGGTATCAGCATCACGTTTAGCTTTTATATAAAACATGGTTGCATATTTCCCGGCATTTATATGGGAAATTTTATAAGTTTATATCTTCAGAACTAGAAAACTCCGACCTTAAATACATATATCAAAATAGTCAGAAAAATACATATTCTCACATGTTAAAATTTCATCAAAATCTAGGGGAAGCCCCTTTTCTAAATAATTATCATTTACCTTATAGCTCACAGTTCACATTCACATTCTTTACAAACTATTTTGAAATTGTTTTTTTTTTTACTGATTTGTCTTAAAAAACGTCGTGACACTAATGACTTTCAATAAAAATACGGACCGTGTACCATCAGTAATTTGGATTTAACTGACTGCTTTCTCTCTTTTGAGATTTTTCGCTACACATAGTGCGTGTAACTCCTTTTGTGAAATTTAGAATAGTTAGCAATCGCAAAAGTATGCAAATTTCAAATTGAGTTTTTTAACGGAAAGTAGATGCGTGACGCGAATAACGAAATATGGGGGCATGTTTTTTTCCGTCAACCGAAACATATAGGAAATTTTCTGTTTATCCTTTTCTGTCTCTTCTATTATCTCGCGAAAGGGTATTCAGTAAGGAAAAACAACAACAAATACGTTAAGGCTCCGAGAACGAATAAGAGAATTTGAGAGCATACAAATTCGAAAAAGCTTGTAGGCCGTGTTATAAGACCAGCATACAAAAATTTCCGGATAACTTTTTTTATGGCGTGCGCCATTTTTATTGTTATATGGTCTTTGATACTACATACAGAAACGGTATTTCTTCAAATTCACTGTTACGCCTACAATAACAAGTGGTTATACGTTGACTAGGGACTACGAGCAACGCCCCTTCAGCTGCATTTGACATTCGTTTTCTTTGATTGCTCCAGTAATTTTTGGCATACACTTCGTGTGAGTGACTTTTACGCGAGTAAGACGTGCCGAACGTTACTCCTGAAAATTTCGAATTTTTTCTACAGGAACTGTGTAATAATTGGCCATTAAGCCAAGATAAATTGAAAAGTAACGCTTGTGCGATTCTTTTCAGCTTGGCAAATGCTAATAGTGTGTAATAGTTCTTTAATAAAGATTCTAATTCGTCATTCAAAATTGCGATAGGACGCTAGAAAAATAGAAAATAAAAAAACTGTAATAAAGTTGAGTGAAAATGGAAGTACTGTGCGGTGAACCCGGTTGTGTGAAGAAAAAAATATCACGAAATGAAGAATTTCTAACATGCAGTGGTATGTGCGGACGGAAATACCATTCGAAGTGTGTTAACATAAAATCAAAATACGATTTTGACTTAGTGAACTCCCACTCCCAAATCTGCTTTATGTGCCCTGATTGCCCCAATCTATTGAAATCATTTACTGATCAAGTTAACAGCATAGCTGAAGTGAGTGAAGACATAAAAAAAACATTACAAACCTTTAAAGAGTCTTTGAGTGAAAAGGCACAAAGTGCACCAATACAGACAAGAATGAGCTATGCTGATAAAATCAAAGAGAAAAATGATGTTATTGTTATTAAGCCTAAAGAGAGCCAGAATAACATGAAAACTAGGGAAGATATAAAGAATACCATTTATCCTACGAATTTAGCCCTTAAAATAAATCGCGTTAAAAATATTCAGAATGGTGCTGTTATTAAAGGCGATGAAGTGTCAGTGAAAAAAATTTAAAAAGAGGTGAAAACAAAGCTGAGTTCCAACTATGATGTAAGAATTCCCGTACATAAGAAACCGCGAGTGCTTATTGTAGGAATGAAAGAGAAAGTTTGTGAGTCCGAGTTGCTAGCATCTCTTGAAAGCCAAAATCAGCTGAGTGGTTGTGATCTCAAATGCATACACATATACATGTGATCTCAAATGCATACACATATACATGTCACCAAAAATTAAGTGTTATAATGCAATTGTGGAAATGAACAGTGTTACCTATGCAAAGATTATGGAAAGTGCGAAAATTAATATTGGATGGGATAGGTGCCGAGTATATCAGCATATAAATGTTTTAAGATGTTTCAATTGTTGTGGCTATCATCATACAGCAAAAAACTGCACGAAAGAAAAAGTTTGCTCTAAATGTGCAGGAAATCATGATATTAAGGAGTGTAAAAGTGTTGTCGAAAAACGTGTAAATTGTTGTAGTGCGAAAACTGGCTTAAATCTGGACTTAGACGTGAACCATAGCGCAAATAGTGCAAATTGTCCTGTTTTCATAAGAAAACTAAAGATCGCTGAAGAGCGAATTGACTACTAGCAATTAAATAGTATTTCTCATATTTTGCTTAAGAAAACCTTAAGGTGGCAATGCTGACTCACAACCACATTACCGGCACAGTAGGTCTTAAGAAGCCATTTTGGTTTGAGCTCGTGCTTGACGTCAGTGACTAGAATTCATAACTAGATGGCGGCTCTGTGCATTCAAGTGCAGCGGGCCAACGGCGCTCTGTTCGCCATCTCGCTATCAATAAGTAATACCAGTGCACAATTTTAGACACTTTATCACCCCTATTATGGTTAGCGAATCGAACGTTCGACTCAAGTCGAACCTCCCGGCGAATTACTTCTGTCACTTTATACACTTCACAGATGACATTTAATTGTATTTTCCTCTGTCAGCACTTATTCTTTATTCGAATGAAAATGTTTGCTAACAGCAATACCACTACAGAACGACTTGAGTCGAACGTTCGATTCGCTAACCATAATAGGGGTGTATAATTTAAATTTATTTGAAAAAAATATAATTTAAAAAGCACCAGTTGCTTAGTTGAAATTCTCAGACGACTAATTTGAAAAAATGAAATTTGTATGCCACATCGAAATTTGGAAAAACTAAAGCTACACAGAAAACTAGATTGACATCAGCGTTGGGTGTCTAACGCCAAACAAGTTTCGTGTTCATATACATACATATATGCAGATGGCGGGGTATCCGGTTTCAAATCTTTTAAAATGCATAAATCTGTGCCAATAATTTAAAGTACATTAAGTCAATTAGTACTTAGATTCAATTAAAAATTGAGAAAATACTTTACGTAAATGGGAACATTTTAATATAATTAATTTCATTTTGACTTAAGTAAACTTGAGCTACTTTAACTTATTGCCACAGAATATTTAAATAAAATAGTATGTTACGTTGATTTGTTCGACATATCACTTAATATTTTTATTAAAAAAACTTAAGCTACTTCGCAGCTAACTCTCTTTATTTTCATCTAAATTTCTGTTGTCCACATTCTCAGGCCAATCCAGATCGATTCCCACCACATCCAATGCAATAATGTCTATTGGTTGCCCAATAATCGAAGCAAAACTAGGAGTAGTTCGCCCAAAATCTCCGTGCACGAGCTCTTTGATATAAGTGCCTGCCTGACTGACAACGTCAATAACCAGCACCTTGGGGTTGCTCCTATCCACCCATGCCTTAGTGCTGTAGACGGTTCTAGGCCTTGTGTGTAACGGTCTGCGGTGGAGTACTCTAACAGGTGTGATCTGCTCTATTTCGAAACCATTTGGCTGGTCCAGCTTCTGTATCACTTCCGTTGTGATTGGCTTCTCAAGCACGCACAGGGCTCGGTAGAATTTCTTCTTTTTCTCTTCTCCAGTCTTGATGTGCACCAAGTCGTCACGTGTGACCATCTGCAAGTTCCGCACAGACACCTTCAATGATTTCTCTATCTCCACCTCTATATCACGGGCCAAGGTCTTGGGCAACGTTATCCGCTTAGAGTTTGGAATCTCCAATACGAATGGACGACCCTGACCCAAACAGCGCACATCCACATCCTCACGCCCACTGGAAGAGAATATTATCTTGTCTTCATCCACGCCAAAATGCGAAGCAACACTTCGAATGATGATCTCTTGAATACTGTCCTCCATGACACGCTTCCCCTGCAGTACCCATGGGGAGTGTGAAAGCTTGCGCGGCAGTTTCCGGTATCGCCCCGCAACGAACACACACGGACCCGACAGTCTAACGTCCTTTAGGGTCAGGCTGGAGTCTGGAATCGGAGGAGGGATTTCCAATTGTTTCTCGAACACCTCAGCGGGCAGCTTGGTTGGCAGGAACATCTTCTCGATGTAACCCCTCGTGATTAGTTGCTTCTTTCCTCTGGCGTTCTTCATCGAGAAAATTGACTCGTTTACTTTCAGTAGCTTAGCGACATCCTCCTCTTCGGCGGGATGGTCTAGCAATATGTTGATCAGTATACCCTCGCAGTTGTATGTCTTGCCTAGCTTCTTGCAAATTATTGGATTGAGTATGATTTTAGCAGCCTCCTTCAAAGGAACCTCTGGTGCTCGCTCTCTATCGACTTTGCTACCGAACTTTCGTATCAGTGCATACCACATGGACAGCTGGCGGATTTGCAGCAGCATTGGCATGCATAGGGCGATGCCGACTTGCTGGCATTCAAATTGGTCAATCTTACAGCTTGTGATTTTATCAACAATTTCCTGTTGGAATTCTTCAGAGAACAGACCGAGGCAGGTGGTGCATGGATTGGAACGTGATTTTTTCGGCGACACCCCTTCATTGGCCTCGAATTGAACATTTAACTGGAATGAGAAATTAATTCAGAGGCATTTATGGAGCTCGACGGTAACATACTTTTTCGAAAGAGTCCTTCATGTCCTGGTACTCTGCCCCTCTGGCTTTTAAATAGCGCAACTGGCATACTTGACAGACACCACACTCTTTAAGGTAGTCGGTTATTTGCTGGTTGTTCATCTTAAAGCAAGGACTGTGGGTTTAACAGAAAGTATAAATTACTTAATTGCTCGAATTTAACGCGTGCGAGTGACAGATCATGGAGATGAAAACAAAACATTACAGCACCTGCACAAAACTGACGGCGGCAACATCATTGCCAGAAGTTAATTTTACAAAAAAAAACTGCACTATCAACCATTTGTATTTATCTTGAAATTTGTGAGGAAAGCATAATGATCGACTTAACGGCCACGCGGAGGACATCCGCATTTTTGGCGACATAAATCATAAAAAAGTCGGTAATCTGTAAGGGACAACAACGTAACGAATTTTTGAGTTTATTTTTTAAGCAGAAATCATAATTTTTTTTTACGAAGGAATGCTTTGTCCATTATAGAAAGTATCAACCTCTCTACAATTCAATCTGTGGGCACTGCAAGTTCAATTAATTGTGAAAGGTGGAGTAATCCTATTGTACGAAGTTGATTGCTTACTCGAAAAATCCAGTGTTAAAATGTCTATGTCTATTGCCGTTTTCCGTGGGCGCCGTGGCGTAAGTGGTTAGTGTGTGGGATCACTACGCATGAGGTTATAAGTTCGAATCCGAGAAAACTCCAAGAAGTTTTTTCACGGTCCCACCTCTCGCGAGCGTCTGACAAACAGCCGAGAGTATTGTTGTCACGAAAAAGCTTCTCAAATCGCCGTTTGGATACTGCACTAAACTGTAGGTCCCTTCCATTCGCGTGAAAAATATAACACACACAACATGAGTGGTTGCGCGAAGCTATCACTGAAAAATCGCCGTCGCGGCGACAAATATTCGCGTTGGTGTGGGCACCCTGTTTGTGTATTCAACCACTTGGGGAGCATTTTCTCATATGCATATATTATAGTATTCATATCTCGAATGATCATTCGACTACATGAATCACTCGAGTCTCGATTCTTTAAACCATTGGATTATGCCCATCACTTATGGCAATTGAATTGTTTTGTTAACAAAAAATAAAAATAAAAAAAAGTTCCAAAAGAGCTGGTTTGAATGTTGGCAGATAAACGTAAAGGAGTTCTGTTTTTTGTACTAGTTTGGTTAAGATACATACTTATTTAGACACAAACCTTACGTAGTTCACAGACAACTATAAATAACAATTTCCGAGACCCTACATAGAGGCTGCATAAGTACTTATGTGCTGTCTAACTAAACAATCGAAAAAAGACTGTACTCATATAAGAAAATGTAATAAATAAGGTTGTGTACAATTGTATATGGTATATATCATTAAGTACGTGTTTGTTAGGAGAATTCCTTCTGAATCTTAGCTAGTTGACTAAGGGCCGGTCTGTTCAAAGTTGGTTAAATCTCTGGTTAGGTAACCACAGATTTTGCTTAACCCATGATTATAGATCTATGGTAGCCAAAGAGTTTTTGTTCACCATTTTTTCTTTTCAATTTGGTCCAAACCATAGCTTTGTGGAAATTCGTTCTATTTTCCAGTTTATTTATCATCTCGTTTGTCAAATTAACCTGTGGTTAACTTTGTTTTTATTTGCCGGTTTTGTTCGTTTATAGAAAGCGCTGAAATTACAATAATAGTCGCGTTTTGTTATCCTCGTGAGCTGAACTAGTTCATTTCAAAATAAAAAAACGCTCCTGGTACACATGGAAATTTAATTTTCTCAAGTTGGTAGCAGCAGCTACACACTGACGTTTCATATGGATTAAAAATGGCGGGAAAAAGGCAATCGAAGTGAGAAAGGTGCTTAATATTTCTATATTTGTTTAATAATTAAGTATTTTTAGATACTTATGTCAGAAAGTGAGGATAAAACAAATAACTATGATTTACTTCTGCCATTCAGCAGAGCTGCCAAGCTTTACATATAATTTTTTTTGTGGAAAGCCATCTAGTGGTGAGATATGGGTTTAGAAATTATGGTTCATGAAAATTGAACCAGCTCAAGTGCTGGTTCAATTGTTGTTTTTGCATCCTGTGTAAAAATATGAACTGAACCAGTTCACAGGGAAAACAAAACGCAGCTAATATTTAATTACTATTTGCGGTGTGTTGATTTACCGGAACTACGGTTTTAAATTAATTAAAGAGATTTGTGTGCTATTTTTCTCCAAGATCGTTAATTGTGAGTGTTTGAAATTATTTTATTATTTTAAATTTTCTTCAAAAACTAACTAATGCTTTCAGCATAAAATGTCGCAGCTGAAGCAATCCACAAACTTTTCCAAAAGTGAAGAAGAAAAATTTGTAAAATGAATTTTGAAAAATAAAAATATATTCGAAAGCAAAAAAAACTGACGCCGTAACATCTAAACAAATGGATTCGGCTTGGGAAAAAGTATCAGAACAGTTTAATGCACAGTCTGATGGAAATGTAATATGTTTTTTTATTTTTGTCAGTTTCATATTAATAAACATATGGGCTACTTTTTATTACATAGATTCGAACAGCGAAAGTATTAAAAGAAAAATACAACAACATCAAGCGCTCGGTTAGAAAAACAAACGCAAATAATCGGCGAGAATTGTTCCTGACTGGTGGTGGTCCACCACCAACAGAAAGCAAAGAAATTAATCCCGTGTATGATGAATTGAGAGATGTGATGGGAGTGAGTGTTGGTGGCTTACCATCTAGGTGATTTTTCATTTGATTCTTTTTTCCCGAATTTATGTACATATGTAGATGTATATGATATGATGGCGATGACATTATCGTAAATGATGATGATAAAAAGGCCACAAAAGACCATACTCAGGAAGAAGAAGTCTATTTGTATGAAGAAATCTTATAGCAAGATACCATGCAAATAGATGAAGAAGATGTGACAACATCAAAAGATTGGAGCAAGTGCATCCTGCAATACTTCGTAGCAAGCGAACTGATCTATTGAAGACTCCGAAAACACAAAAACGGGAAAAGGCAGTAGTTGCAGACATTGGTATTAAAAAAAGAAGATTTTGGCGCAACAACTCGAACACGCTCGCTTGGATCACGACCAAATAATGAAATATAAACAATTAGAATACGAGCAAAGGAAGATGCAGTCTGCGGAGGAACACAAATTACAAATTCAAATTTTAGAAACTGAATTAAAATTAAAACAATCGCAATGTGCAAATGAAAAAGTACAAACAAATATATTTATGAATGATTATAATCAGATGCTCATTTCACAAAATATTTATCTCCGCTTGAAGAAGTGTCGGAAAATAATCGGCCAATAATACTACACGAATATTGTCACCACTATCTACTCCGATTCTGGCCACGTCGATCGCTTCAACAGGAGGTATATTTACTTCATCGGGCGGAATCTCTTCCTTAAAATCGAGAGCAACATTGTGAAGAATCGCCATTGCAACAATAACATTCTGGATTGTTTCTGTTTTAATTCTCATTTGAAGTGACAAAACTGGAAAATGTCTTTTCCAGACACCGTACTTCCGCTCGACAACATTCCGACTTCTTATAATTGACTACTGGACTGGTACATTTAACCAATGATGTCGCCATGTATGATGTATTAGCATATCCCGAATCAGCAATAAGAATGTAATATTTAAAATCTTTTCGTTCCAATTGCATCTTTAAAACAGAATTGTTAAAAATCTTTGATCGTGACATGATCCTGGCCATCGTGCAATAATGTTCAAAAATTTCATATCAGCCGAACTAACACTCTGTACATTGAGTGAAAAAAAACCTTTTCTCTTTCGAAAATGCTCTGCATTATCTCCACCTTAAGATAAAAGAAATTTTGTAAATCTCATTTCGTTGGTTTGTATTGCACGTAAACTTATTAGATACTGATAAACTTATTTACTTACTAGGAGATTGAATTTCCACATGAGTACAATTTATTGCTCCAATCGTTCGCAGAAACTTTGCAAAATTGTAAAAAACTTGCTTCGGCCAATTCTGCTTCAGATTGCGGTTCCTTAAAAATATTTGTTTAATTATTGTTTTTTGAGAAGTCTATAGTGAAACACATCTTTCACTTTTATTTTCTAGTTTTGGTCGTATCAATTCCAAGATATTTGCGACAGTTTGCTTTCGCATTCTAAAACGCCTAAAGAAATCAATATCGTCCCATCTATTGAAATGGTCCAATCTGTCATAGATATTGCACTGTCGTTTTTCCACCACCAATAACTGATTCTCTTCGTCACTATCGTCACTACTCCACGAATCCCAAATGCAATTTCCAAATGAACTGAATTCGTAAATAAAACAGAATGGGTGATAAAGAATTCGAATGGATGACGAATAAAAAAAAACTCACTGTATTTTGTGTTATTTTGTTATTTATTATGTTATTAGTATTTTCTTTTGCACAATATCTTCACAGAATTTTGTTATGTCCCAATATACGGAAAAAGTCACCCGCAGTGTGAAAATCAAGCGTGAACAAACAAAATTCCAGAAAATCATTGGTTAAAGTGACGTTAACCGAGGAAACTCGGCTGGTTATCGATTTCTCTGGTTAACTAACCAAACCATGGATTCTCTGGTTAACATTTTTGTGAACAAACACAATCGATGGTTATCAGCTGGAATAACCACTGGTTAAATCCCTGGTTAGGTTACCACAGATTTTGCTTAATCCATGGTTATAAATCTACGGTAACCAAAGAGTGTTTATTCACCATTTGTTCACTTCGGTCACCAAACCAAAGCTTTGTGGCAATTCGTTCTAATTTCCAGTTTTTCTCTCATCTCGTTTGTCAAATTAATCTGTGGTTCACTTTGTTTTTGTTTATCGGTTTTGTTTGATTGTAGAAGGCGTTGAAATTTATAATAATATTTATTATCACTATTTGCGGAGTATTCTTTTACCAGAATTACGGATTTAATTTAATTAAAGAGAGTTTTGTTTTATTTTTCTCCAAAATCGAATTTATTTTATTAAGTTACATTTTTTTGAAAAACTAAATACTAGTGTTTGCAGCATATTGTACTGTCGTCTTTCCATTACCAATAATTGATTCTCTTCGTCACTATCGTCACTACTCCACGAATCCCAAATGCAATTTCCAAATGAACTGGATTTGTAAATAAAACAGATTACATATATAAAGAATTCGAATGGATGGCAAATGAAAAAACTCACTCCATTTTGTGTTATTTTGTTATTTATTATATAATCTGTATTTTTTACCGCGCAATATCTGCATAGAATTTTGTTGTGTCGCATAATATTACGTCAAAAGTAACCTGCAGTGAGAAAACCAAACATGAACAAACAAAATTCCAAAAAATCATTGGTTAAAATGGCGTTAATCGAGGAAAATAGGCTGGTTATCGATTTCTCTGGTTAACAAACCAAACCATAGATTCTCTGGTTAAAATTTTGGTGAACAAACGCAATCGATGATTACCAGCTGGAATAACCACTAAAAAATAAATAAATATTTGGTGCAACAGCTCTTTAAGTGCCAGGGCCTAGCTTCCCGCAACCACTCATGTTGTGTGCGTTATACATTTCACACGAATGGAAGGGACCTGCAGTTTAGTGCCGAATTCGAACGGCGATTTGAGAAGCTTTTTCGTGACAAAAATACTCTCGGATGATTGTCAGACGCTCGCGAGAGGTGGGACCGTGAAAAAACTTCTTGGTGTTTTCTGGAAGTCGAACTTGGAACTTCACGCGTAGTGATCCGACACACTTACCACTTACGCCATGGCGCCCACTGGTTAAAGTTAACCAAGAATAAATAGACTTGCCCTAAGGGCTGGTCTTTTCACAGTTGATTAGGGGCTGGTCTGTTCACAGTTATGACAAATAAAAAACTCACTCCATTTTGTGTTATTTTTTTATTAATTATATTATCTGTACTTTTTATCACACAATACTTGCATACCAGTTTGTTGTGTCACATAATATTACGTCAAAAGTAACCCGCGGTGTGAAAATTAAGTATGAATAAACAAAAATCCAAAAAATCATTGGTTGTAAATGACATTAATCGAAGAAAATCGGCTGGTTATCGATTTCTCTGATTAACTAACCAAACCATGGATTCTCTAGTTAAAATTTTGGTGAACAAACACAATCGATGGTTACCAGCCGGAATAACCACTGGTTAAAGTTAACCGAGAGTGAACAGACCGGGGATAAATGCAACTACGCGATACCGCTTTTTGCCGGTATTTTATTTGGGCTCACCAAAACCAAACATTTGAAATAAGAGGGGAAAGTATGATCACGAAATGTATTTTTTTTTTTCTGAACAGAACCGAACGTATTTGTCTTTTTGATTTTAGCATCGCAAAAGTAATTATTTAATTTCCTGTCTGAAATTATGTTTAGATTATAAGAAAAACGTTTAAAGTGGGAAATACAATATATACAACGCTTGTACCAACAGTTTGACAGCTTTGGTGATGTATACGACAATTGTATCGTCTGTATCCACACAACTGAGCGTTGTACCGATTTCGTACGGTCGCATGCTCTTGACTGTACAACCGCTGTCACATACACAGATTTCATGGAAATTATATGGTGAGTACATTGACGTATCATATATGGCTAGTGCCCAACTTCACGCATGTTCCAACATCTCAAGCGCCATTGTTTCAGTGCGCTATTAAACAGAAACAAAATATCCGCCATCATAGATATCCGCCATAGAAACTTGCACAAATAAAATGTCTGGTTGTAAGTAAATCGTACGCAGATTGTATTATGTGTGTGCTGCATACAACAGTTGGACTGACCTCGGAACAACGCAAATTGGTACGACGGTTGTATCGTGTATTTTCCACTTAAAAGGAACACAATAATAATGTTGCTGGGGTGATAGTGTGTTTCTTTGGCTCTTTCACACGTTCTTTCTTTGGTTCTTCACAGTCTATGACGTCAATGGCCAAAACTTGTCGATTTACCATACCTTGATCTGTATGGCACGGAATTCCATTTGCTGTCATTTGTACCGTATGTTATTTAGCTGCCAAAAAGGTAAGAATCAAATTAGTTGAAAATATTTTTCTGCCGAACTTTAAAGCGCTATTTGAAGGTATCTTTTTTAAAATTAAATAAGACTTATTATTAGGGAGCATGATTATGCAAACACTCGAATGAGCTGAAAGATAACTTAAAGCGCTTTTTATCTTTTTAACTTCCAAACAAATGTTACGTCACTGATTGGGGTTCTGCTGTAGTTATATCGTGTATTTCAATTCTTTTTTAATAGGATGTCTCTTGGACCAGCGTTACGCACTCCGTTCACGGATTTAACTGGTTGTTTAATTAACCATCAGCACTACGACAAATGTGGTGAATTCGAGATGAACATGATGGACTGCCTTGAGGCATATGGCGTGGACAGAGGACAACGGATGTGTTCCGATTTGATCTCCGATTTCCAAGAGTGCGTTGGGATGAATAAGCAGTTGGCTCGTTTCCACGTAGGATATTCATACGCAATTTAGCTGTGTCCTGAGTTAATCGCATTAATTTCAGGCAATGAGGGCTGAGCGCTGGAAGCAGTACTTGCGTGGTGAGCGAACAAGGGAAGAGCTCTATTCCAAGGGTCCACGGGTGGATGCTTATTAAAAAATGCTTTCAACTAATACCATAAATTCAACAATATTCACTTTGACAGTAAATAAAGCGGTGAAAGAAGCAAGTCTTGTATTAATTAACTTCTAATCCACCCCTATCTCGAATCTCCAACAATGATGGAAATGAAAAGATTTCACCATTTTCATCAAATTTCTCGCAGGATTATTGGAGAAAACATTTTGAGAAACGCGATTGCATTCCGCAAATTTTTAGACGTTTGTGATACTTTTTTCGTACGGATTTTTTCCCCTTTTCGAATTTTGTTTAGGATAGGAGGAAAGTGAAAAAGGAAAAAATTCCAGCAGTCTACATTTTTCCTATTATACAGAATAGGAGTAGAGAAAAGTGAACAAATTCTGGTAGAATTTTTATTCGTGATTGAACTGATTTGCAAATTCGACAGTCATCTCCGCGAGTATAGTATGTGAAAACTTTTTTTCTTAGGAAGCTTCTAAACATACACCCCTATTATGGTTAGCGAATCGAACGTTCGACTCAAGTCGAACTGTTAGCAAATTGCTTCTGTCGTGGTATTGCTGTTAGCAAACATTTTCATTCGATTAAAGAATAAGTGCTGACAAAGGAAGAAACAATTAAATGTCATCTGTGAAGTGTATAAAGCGACAGAAGTAATTCGCCGGGAGGTTCGACTTGAGTCGAACGTTCGATTCGCTAGCCATAATAGGGGTGATATGTTATATTAGTCTGAGAAAACGAAGAGCTAGAAAAACTTCCTGGAAAGGGGCGTGAGATTCGAACAGGTAATCAAACATTACCTTCATGTCTCCACTTCGCCTAATATTAATGCTTCCAAGTCATCTACATATATGATCAAACTAAATTTAGGCGAAGTATTCGTATGTTTCCAAATTCAAAGACCCATGTAACCAATGTGTGATAAACCTGCAAAGTCAGCAAAGAGTGGGTATCCATCGATTTAGGTCTCTTATGACATGGCTTCAAATTCTAAGAAGGTCGTGCACATTGATTCTTTTATGAGAAAAACGATGAAATAGGCTAACACGCCAGAAAAGGACAAGACGCTAGAGCATGTAGGTACTAAAGTACTTTTTTCTTGCTCCACTTCACCCAATTTTAAGAATTCTAAGCCATCTATATGAATAAACTAAATTTAGTCGACCGACGTTCTGAATAAATTGTACTCCATCCAAAATTCGTTTGAATATTATTTTGCAACATAATCAGGGTTATCGTGAATAAATTTTCCCTTGGAATTTTTCTCCCGAAAAAAATTAGGTATTTTCAAAAAAGAGGAAATAATTCCGCGGAAAAGAAATACGTATCATGAATGACAATTCAGGAGAATTTTCAACGCAATCACAGTATTTAATTTTTTTTCTGATGAATTTTTTCCCTAATTTTAAAGATACCTAATTTTTGTTCGGGGGAAAAATTCCAAAGGAAAATTTAATCACGATAACCCTGAATAGGCAAGTCATATCCGATGCCGGATGAATAGTGTGAAAAATCTCATTTACTTCTGTACACTTCGATGTATCCGCCTAGAGCTGAGGTTTGCATGGCAGACATACACTAAGAGGTATTCTTCATTTCAGTGTCTTTCACGCCTTCAGTTAAGTTATAATAACGATGATTGCGAAATACGAGAAACAATTCGAGCTTTACTTTCTAACACACTATCCCAAGGAACCAAAACGGAGTACAATAAAGGTCTAGGCGCTGCGAAGAAACTGGAAACATCGATGATGAACCAGGTGGAGAATCAAAACGGACAACCACAAAACGGCAAGACAAGATGATTGTCGAAATGTTCGAGCAGAATCCCTCAATGAAGCTGAGGCAAGCTAGAAAACAGTCTCGACACGATGTATTAATGTATCCCTAAACACGATAAGGCAGCGATTAGAAGAAAATCGGTTTCTGGAACACCAAGACCAAGACCAAGACTCACTCCAGAAAGGACCTCGAAACGCCAGATTTTCCCAATAAGAGTGAGTTCACGCGATATACCTCATATCCTCGAAACCTCACAGCGACCGGATATTGACGGCTAGATTCCACAATAGAGTAAGAAAAATTACGATCATACAGTGTTATAGTCCGATCGAAGACGCGACTGATGATGATAAGGACGATTTCTACAGCCATATAGGCTCCGTCGACAACCAAACGTCTAATGGCGACATCGTATGCCGATGGGGATTTCAACGCCAAGGTAGGAAGCGACAATACTATGCTTAAACAGGTGATGGGAGTTCACGGTCTTTGGAGATTGGATGACAACGGAAAGCGGTATGTGGACTTCGACAATACCAACCGCCTGGTCATTGGAAGTACGCTGTTTAAGCATAACACCTGTCACAAAATGAAAAGTTTGGTAACCTTCTGATTGCGGATGAGGATCAGTTCACTAGATGGATACATCACTTCGCTATAGTCCTTATCACTTAGACGATGGTGATATGTTTCCGAACCCTAATAAGCCTTTCGAAGCAACAAATTCCGGAATCCGCACCAGGCATCCCAGTAAAACAGAAATAACAGACTTTTCAAGTCCAAGAAAAAAAAAAAGCGGTGAGTATTGATGGCATCCCTGTCGAACTATTCTAAGTGGCGCCTAACACATCGGCAGAACTGCTATACCCGCTCACACAGCGAATGTGGGAAAATGAACAATTTTTCTAATAGTGGAAAAGAGGTATGACCATCAAGCTTTAGAAAAAGGGAAACCTAATGGATTTTGGAAACTAGAGGGTATATGGGTTCTACCGGCCGTAGCCAAGATAAGAGCTGGAATCACATTAAACAATATTTAGATTCAACTCTCGACGTCGAACAGGCAGGCTTTTGTGTTGGATCCTCCTGCATTGAGGATAAACACCACATAAATACCTTACGGATCATAAAAGAGCAATACGTCGAGTATAGGTTTCCACTACATCTCCTGTTTATCAACTTCGAGAAGGCTTTCGAAAGTTTTAATCGAGATGTTTTCTGGTTGGCCTTGCGTAGGAGAGGCATTTGAGAAAAACTCATAGCTATTATCAAGGCTACAAGTGTTATAAAGGGTGGCAAGTGTCACGTCTTACACAACGGTAAGGTGTCGGCGGATTTTGAAGTCCAAAGTGGAGTACGTCAGGGGTACATACTGTCACCGCTGTTGTTCTTGGTGATCATCAGCGATGTCCTCCATGCAGCATTGACGGAAGGTAAAAATGGAATTCAATGGACTATGGCGACTTATCTCAAACACCTCGACTACGCCGACGATGTTTGCCTACTTTCACATCGGATAATGGACCTTCATTTGATGGGCCAAAATCTAAAAGCTGAAGCAATCAAAGTGGAGCTTAAGGACGAAAGTCCTGAGTACTTCTAACACCAGCGCTCAACTCAACATTGCCGGTAATCGAGAGAGTAGACAACTTTCAGTACTTAGAAATTGTGGTCTCAGCTGATCGCGGTGGCACCGAACTGGATGTGTGCAGCAGAATCGTGAAGGCAAAAGCTGCGTTCGCAGTGCTATAGAGAATCTGCAGAAGCAATGTCCTCAGCTTAAGAACCAAGTTGCGACTGTTCTGCTCCAACATAGAACCAGTACTGCTGTGTGGGTGCAGTACTTGGAGGGTGGATTGGATACCACTATCACGCGCTAGCTACAAACTTTCATAAACAGATGTCCAAGAATTATTTTGAGGATATTTTGGCCCAATCGTACTTCAACGAACACCTTTATCTAAGAACGGACCAATAACCTATAGACATTACCGTGCGAAGGAGAAAGTAGTAGTGGATTGGACACACCCTACTGCGCGACGACAACTCCATTGCGAAATACGCCATGCAATGGAATTCGCTCACCCAGGCAGGTACAACAGCGGGACGTCCTAGGCAAACGTGGCGCAGGACAGTCGAGGAGGAATCAAGCTCTTTGGTAATGAGTTGGAGGCAGCTCAAATGCGTTGCAAAACTCCGAACAAGATGGCGCGCAGGCGTTGTTGATGCCCTATGCTTCTCGAAGCGTGCAAGTATTTAAGTAAGACGGTTGAACACATGTGCCAGCTAATAAAAAATGAAGATTATTTATTCCAGACTACGTCCTAGGGTGTCGCATTCAGCCAGAGTCGATAGCACCGTCGAAGATCAACGATGTCACTATTAGAGGGGCGCAAATAAATAAAGCCCATTGATGATTGGCAGGTCAATGGAGTTCCCCTTCTTACTTTGCGGATAGTGGAGAGTCTTTTTATTTTTCATCGGTTAGCAGCGGCAGCAACATACAAATTTAAATCAACCAACCAACCTAAACTAATTTTAATAAATAGTTAAGCGAACAAAGTAAAGCGTTTTGTTTTAATCTACAAAATGTTCTAATATAGTGGAACTTGTTAACTTATTAGTATTGTAGCATCCACAAAAGATACTTTTGCTCTGCATTATCAAAGAGCTAAGTGTGGCAATATGACAGTAGTGCCAATTTGTCATCTTCAGAACTTTCATCATGCACAGTAGTTTGTTCTACATTTCACATATTCCACTTTTCTGCCCTAGGGACATCTAGTGTCTTCGGGCAGACAAGCATATTCGGAAATGTTCTAGAGGTTCTTGAAAGAAGTTCTACTTTCGGAGGAGTCTAAAATCCATAGAGAGCACGACCCCAGGTGACGGATAGGGGAACCGATAGGTCAACGGCGGTTTCTTAGCCCTAGCAGACGTTACTGTCTTGACGTCTGGAGGCAACCGGTTGTAAAAAAAAGAACTGATCAGAACAAAACTTCTAGTAATAAAAAATGAAAAGTGCAAACATAAGAACTAGGGCGTCCCTAGATACGAGATACGAGATCAAAATCAACACACATGTCCCCAGATAAATGCTTGATAGAGCGTATTATAGCACACTTCTCAATTCAGATCTGGCAATAAATGCACCCAACCTAGTCCAAGATCGTTGTTTGGATAAGTCGTTCTCTGTTGATGAAATTAGATAGTATATGCTTATAAAGGTAAAATTGAACAAAGTATCAGGAGAGGATAGGATAACCTACGAGTTTCTAATGAATGAGTCAAATGAATTTCTAGAAGAACTTGCAACAGCCTATAGAAGAATGCTACACGAATGCAGAGTTGAAGAAGCTTTCAGTAAAACTATGATACTTCCAATATTCAAGAAAGGGGATATCAACTAGCCAATCAACTACGGTGCCACCTCTTTCATAATTTGCATAGCAAAGATAATGAGAGGCTATATGCGTGGGTGAAAAGAAACAATATCTTGACAGAGCACCAGGCTGGCTTCAGAAAAAAAATATTCTACATTTGATAACATCTATAGCTTGGCATCAATCGTATATATTCAACTAGCAGAATAGAATAGCAGAATCCACTTCGTGGATCTAAAGGCCACTTTCGATGAAATTTCGCGCAAACTGCTCTGCTTATGTATAAGCTACGAGCAATGGGAGTGTCGACTAAATTCGTTAACCTACTTGAATGCATATATTTGGATACTCGGTCGGCGGAGTGGACACGAAGGGAACTGTCAGAATATTTCGAGACATTTCATGGAGTAAAACAATGATGCTTATTGTCGCCGCTTCTTTTCGCATTCTACCCAAACGACCTACATGAATTTCTAGGAGGAGGTCTGAGCGTAGATTTCTTTAATATAAGATTGCTACTGTATGGTGTTTTCAGCGAAAGACTTTCAGGTTATGCAACAAATGATAGCAAGGTTTGAAGACTACTTCGGGATTTGGAGTTTGTAAGTGAACTTAGCAAAATCAGAAATCATGGTTTTCCGAAATGGTGGTAGACTATCCAGTCAAGAAAAGTGGACTTTCAAAGGAGAAGAAACAAAAATCATATCGAATTACACGCATCTGAGAGTACTCCTCACCCTAAGAATGAGCTTTATAAAGCATGTTGAAAAAAGAAACACGGCAGAGAAGAGCAGCATAAATGCTACTTGGAAATGATTCCTGACCAAAGAAATATAAGGCTTAGCGCGAAGTGGAAAATATTTCTAGCAGTCTGCAAAGCTATACAAACATATAGCGCACAAGTATGGGGTTTCAGACTCTTTGAAGAAGTTGATAAACTACCAAGATATTTCCTTAAACGAATTTTAAAATTACCGACAAGCACACCGAACTATGCACTGTCAATAGAAATTTTCGATTATAATGAAGAAATGTTACCACATCAATTCACCAAAATTCTTCTGGAGAAACAACTATTCTAGGTGGAAGGGATAAATAATATGGGGAATGGATTTGGCCTGCATTGGGATCAGAGAAATATATCTGAAGGACACTGGAGCTTAAGAAACTTTTTGGATCGACTGAAATCGGAAGGGCATCAAGAAAAGGTACAGAGATCAATTAACAGTAACACCCGAATTTTCAGGCGTTTAGATTACAAAAGAGGACAAAAATGTCTCATTGATCTCTCCGGCATGAACAAAATTACTTGAAACTTCAAGGCTAGATGTGATCCAATCTTTCTGAATGGCAGCAGATTTTTAGGGAGTGAATCCACTTTATATAACTTGTGCGATTTGAAAGAAGAAGAAAATATCCAGGACTTCTTAGGCAAAATACTGAGGGAAGTCAGAATTCCTTTTTTCGAAAAAGTGTGTCAACTGATGACGAAATCATCAGTATACTAAATGGAGAAAACACCACCGATTGCGACAGATTGACAAAATACTTAACTGTGGCTATATCTTATAGAAAGGAATTTATCGCAGTACTTAACTAATTGAAAAAAGACCATAACAATTTTTACTTTTTTTCCACATCTATTTAAATTTAGATTAACACTCAATTACCCGACAGACGATTTTCACTGTCAATGTCGTATGTTTTTTTTATTGTTTAACTTTTGTTTAAAAAGAATATAAAGCATTTAAATTATTAAAAAAAGTTGAAAAATAAGGAACACTACTACTACTACTGCTACTACTACTACTACTACTACTAGGTATCCCCCCAAGCGACGAAGGAGACACAAATCAGAAAAGGGCGTTCCACCAAAATGACATAAAACAATTTAACAAAAGAAACTTACCCAAGATACGAATTGAAACCTGGAATATACTCGTAGGTTCATTAACAGGAACTAGCTCCGCGTTGGGTGAAGTACTAAAACTGTTGCATACAAGAAAAAAAATAAAAAAAAATAAAAAGAAGTATTTGGCGCAACAGCTCTTTAAAGTGCCAGGGCCTAGCTTCTCGCAACCACTCATGTTGTGTGCGTTATATTTTTCACTTTTTGGTGTTTTCCAAGAAACAAAATGGAAAGGGGCAAAAGTCAGAAACATAGGGAATGGATTTAAACTCATTTATCACGGCATAGTGGCAAAGGTCAACGGTGTAGGAATAGTCCTAGGCGCCGAACTTCATGACCGCATTTTAGAGGTCAATTTGGCTAGTGCCTGTCAAACTTGCCATGGCTGGCAAGCCATGTATGAACATCATCTCCGCCTATGCTCCACAAACTTTCTTTTACATTACATTACTTACAGATAATGCACTTGCTACTGGTTCTCTGACCACAAAGTGCATCTCTTTTTCATCGTTAGTTCATGATATTATACCCTCAACTATTTTTTGCTTTACTGGATCTTATTCTTTTTTTTACGTTAATAATATTAATTTTAAGAGTGATATCCGTAAACAGGATACTTAAATTGAATAAACCTACTCAATAAATTGTTAATATATGTATTTGAACTATGTGATGAAAAAAAAAAAAAAACTGGTTGTTCCAATACAGAAAAGGAATCTTTCTGTAACAACTAAGGCGACCTGATGCAGTAACGTCCTTTCCCATAAACTACGAAAGATGATATTGGGTTAGATTTCAACGGCCATGTGGGAGAACGATGTAATATTCAACAACGAGCCTACGGCAACAAAGGATTCGGAACAAGAAATGCGCATGGTGATAAAATACTGCAATTTGCTACAACATATGACTTAGCTACTGTTAACACGTACTTCTTAAAAAGAACTGAGCATCTTATCAAATATAAAAGTGGAAGCGCAAGCACTCAAGTCGATTTCATTGTGGCAGACCGTTCTAACATCTCTTTCTTCAAGGATTGCAAAGTCATTCCGGGGGAACCACTCACGTTTCAATATAGATTGTTAGTTGCTGACTTTCAAATATCCAGATTTATTGACACACGCCAAAAAAAAGAAGTGAAGATACGTTGGCATCCGCTCAATAAGGAAGGACAGGATTTATGTAAAGAACTTCCAATTTACAAGAGAAATTCGACTGTCCTGTAATAGTGTGGGAAGATATCCACAGGTACTGCATTATGAAAGCAACACACTACCTGGGGCTATCAAAAGGACCAATCCCAGGAAGAGTGCGTTAGTGGTTAGTGTGTCGGACCACTGCGGTCCCACCTTTCGCGAACGTCTGACAAGCATCTGAGAGTATCGTTGTCTCGAGAAAGCTTCTCAAACCAAATTTTCTTTTGGATACGGTACTAAACTGTAGGTCCTTCCATTCGTGTGAAAAATACTACCTTGATCAAAAAGTTCCCGGAATTTATTCAGAAAATTAAAAATACAAGTTTATTCATCTAAATCTATATTGTCCCCTTCAAAGTAATCCTCATCGACTGCAACACACTTATGCCAGCGCTTGATCCAATCTTCGAAACATTTTTTATATTCGGTTTTCGGTATGTCCATCAGTGCTTCCTGCGATTTTTCCATTTCTTCCTCTCGGCTGCTGCAACGCGTTCCCCGTAATGGTTTTTTAACTCGATTGAACAGAAAGAAGTCACAGGGAGCCAAATCAGGTGAATTCGGTGGCTGTTGGATGGCATTTGTTGCATTTCTCGTCAAAAAATCATGTCTTTTGCGATTGAGGTCTTTTGGCACCAACTTTGCTGATACACGACGGAAACCCAAATCATTAACCAAAATGTCTTGGACGGATCCATAGGCAATGTTCAAGTCCTCCGCTATCTCTCTGATGGTTAATTTGCGGTTATTGACCAACATTTCTTTTACTTTATCAATGTTTTCGTCGGTTTTCGATGTCGATGGTCTGCCACTGCGTTCATCATCTTCGATTGACTCACGACCACTTTTGAACCGCTCGTGCCACTGGTAAACGACCGTTTTCTTTAGAGAATCGTTGCCGAAACACTTTTCCAACATTTCCAATGTTCGCGCACCATTAAATCCGTTTCTTACGCAAAATTTAATACAAGTTCGTTGTTGCAAATTTAAATCCATTTCTAAAATTGTAAAAAATCGCCAACACACACAGAGATAGATGTACACATGGCTACGTAACTTTTGCAAATGTCAAGCTATGACGCTAAGATTTAGAGGGAATATCAACAACAGATGTATCAACTTGACAAAGAAAACGGAACTCAAATTCGGAACGATGGGAGCGCCACACGGTTTTTATTCCGGGAACTTTTTGATCAAGGTGGTATAACGCACACAACATAAGTGGTTGCGAGAAGCTAGGGCCTGACACTTAAAGAGCTGTTGCACCAAATACTTATTTATTTTTTATATTGTACAAAACTGCAGTAAGACCCGCACTGATGTATTGATCCGAATGTTGGCCACTAAAGAAGCAACAGGCACAAGAATTACACTTAGCGGAAATGAAGATTTTGCATTGGGGCAGGTACTGTAACAATGCTCGACAAAATACGCAACGAACTTATTTGTGGTACCTTTAAAACCAAACCTATTAAAGGGAATATCGCAGAAGGCCGCTTGAGATGGTACGAACACATCATGAGAAGACTAGATGACCACATGACACGCCAAATCATGGAATTCAACACCATAAGCAGAAGACCCGGAAGACTCTGCCTATCATGGATGACTCTTGTCAAAAAAGACATGAGAAGTGCACAAGTTGATAACAGAACAACACATGACCGCAGGACTTAGCGATTTTGTACTAGAAGAGCTGACCCCAAATAATTTAGGACCAAAGCTAGGATGATGAAGAAGAAGAAGTTTTAGAAGTCCTTGTGTTTGGTATAAATATACCAACCACCAGCAGGGACACAGTCGGTAGAATGAAAAATGGTATGGCTCACCACTTCCTTTAGTTGCATCAATGACAACTCATCTAGCAATTCGCGATAATGACGAATTTATAGCACTACCGAACGCCTGATACATGAAGATTCACTTAGCCCCATTAAAGATAACGAAGACTTAAGTGGCTAAAATTGGATATGATTGCTTCATTTATGTGCTTAAGCCACAAACACTTCTAGAGAAAACAATCTCGTCCACCAGGCTACAATTCAAATCGATGTGCGCTTGTTTTCCTTATTTCATTATAGCGTCAAGAAATTGAGTTGGACCCGAATCAAATCCCGTCTTTGGATTAGGGAACATTCATTGCACTTTTGAGTTCTTTAGATTAACCTCTTATTTCCCAAATAAAATCCCACCGTTCTTCCTATATGTATCTCGTAAAAGCTCTCATACCGTATGCCTCTTTCCATAATGTACAAGCTATTCGCGTAAAGGCTAATTCAATACTTTAAAGAGAGAGATAAACTATACCATACCAATGCGCTAATTTGACCTACTTTCCTATTTTCCATACAGAAAACATTACTCAAAGCTCTCGTATGAGAACAGCATAACATCGCACGCATCCTTAGCTTTTTGCGCCAAGCTCAATTTGGCACATGGCCCGTTCGATGTATTAGTATTCAATATCTTCTCGCATAAAAAACATTCACGGCACATAACAAATAATAACGAATTCAGAGCCACGGTGCAATATATTTATTAATGTGAAAGTAGTTTTACTTCCAAAGTCCCTTCAGTTTATCGGATTTTAAGGGGCAGTACCTTCGACGAATAGTGAAGGAAGAATTTTTTGCTGAATTTTTCTGATCCTTGTCCTCATCCTTTGGGTGTAATATGCTACCATGGAAGTTCATCCCTTCTTCTTCTGCTTCTTTACGGTGATGTTGTATGTTGTTGGATTGTCGTATTAGTCGTCGGTCGGTTGTTGGTTGGTGGAGAGTTACTAGTTCGTTGGGAACAACTCTTTGCTGGTCTACAGTTCGCCCTGCAGCAGTGGTGGTGTTCTCGCGAAAGCAAAGTTGTTACAGCAAAGGGGGAAGGGTTTTTAGCAAAAAGAAAAAAAAATTTCGAAAATTGTAAGGATTAACGTTCGTAACGCGTGCCCACTGCCCACTGTAGTGTAGTATTGTTAAATTTACATATTTAGAGTATATAAATAAAAATACAATAATTACGAAAACATGGCGTCCAAGTCGTCGTCGTCGGTGTCCTCGTCCTCGTCGTCAAATCTGGAACCCCCTAATAAATATTGAAGTTTTTTTTTTTAGTAATTTTTTTTTATAACAATATGAATAAAAAAAATGAAAGTTTGCTGAAAAGTTAAATAAAAGAATGTGAAAAAGTGATTCAAATGTTCTACTAATGGCTACAGACTATTGCTGAAAGCAAAATCCATTCCTTCCACCACCCCCACACACGGCATAGTGAGATTTTGAGTGGGTGACCGTGTACATATGTATGCATGTACATACATATAAATTTTTGTAAATAGTTGAAATTCGTCCAAAAAGGTTCGTTTTTTTTGTGTTGGAGTTACAATACATTAATTGTGTGCTGCAAATAACCAGCCAACTCTGATGGGTACATATCTTGAAATATATTAATTTCCAAAATCTACAAAGGCTATCTAGGTACCTATTTTTTTTTATTCGTCTGTAGGAATGAGAGAAGTATTTCGTTTTTTTGTACATAGCTTCGCATGTAGTTTGGCAATGAATAGGAAGTAAATGTCCTTTTAGATTTGATGGAAAAAGCCCATTTAAGCGAAAAGCTCGTACAGGTATCATTTTTTGGGATTTATTAAAAAAAAAAGGTTATTTTTTCATTGTTTTTGTATTGCAACAGAGATAGAGAGAAAAAGGAGAGTATTCTGCAGAGAGTTAGTAAAGAATAAAAAGTATGAGAATCATGTGAGGAATAAGAAATGTAATTGTTTCCAGTGTGTGACTGTGTCATGTTGTTAATTTCTATCATAATCAACATCACTATCATCATCCACCCACTCGCCCACATATTGTACTCAAGAAAGTCAAAATGGGAGAAACCGTCAGTCAACCCTAAGTGTTGTGTGTACCTTTTTACCATTTTGCCTCACTTCTTTTCTTTTCTACTTTTGTGTTATTTACGGGCACCAACAGAAGAAGCAAAAGAATTGTGTCAATGTGTAAAATCAGTTAAAAAAAAAGTGAGTGAAGACGATGTGAAGCAGACCTAAGGGTGAGTGTGAGTGACAGGGGGTGAAAAGCGCTCTTCTCAAAAGTATAATACATCAAAAATATACACAAACAAACATGGTACTCCTTTCCGAAAAAGTGTTGCCAGTGGTGCGCCTTTAATTGGAACCATAAATTAATCTTAAACAATTTTTCCGCGTGGAAAAATATTGAGTGACATTAAAAAGGACAAGATATTGGCTTTAAAAAAAGAAGGATTGGGGTTACGCGCGACTGCTCGCCAAATCGGTCGTAGGCATAAATTAGTGTCAAGTTTTTTAAATGATCTGGCTACGGCAAGACCAAACATCCAGGACGACCACGAAAACTGAAAGAAGTGTCCAATTCTTCAAAGAGCTGTAGAAAGATTGCAGCTATGATTGAACCTTTTGTGAGCAGAGAGTAGAGTATGGAGAGCTATAAAGCGTAATCCTAATATTGTGCGATCAAAAATTAAGATTGCACAACGAATAATGCCTCACCACAAACTTGCTCGGCTAGATTTCGCACAGGCGAATATGGATAGAAATTGAGACAATGTAACTTTTTGTTTTTGTAAAACTTCTTTTCATCAAATTTAATGGAATCTAGACAGCCCAGATGGTTTTAGGTTGTACTGGCGGGACCTAAGGAAAGAGCCTTAGTATTTTTCAAAAAGGAACTCCGTTGGAGGCAGCTGAATGATTTGGGGGGCAATTTCTGCAATTGAATACATAATCGTTTTCCAAGGCAGTTTAATTCCATTTCTGCGTTGAAATTCTTCGATCGATTGCATTTTCCTGCAGGATAACGCTCGAATTCACGTAAGCTGTGAATCGTTGGGATGGTTGGAGTCGAAATCAATTGACGTTTTGAAGTGGCCAGCGTGCGGTCCTGACATGAACCAAATTGAAAACATTTGGGGCATTCTTGTTTTCTTGTTTGAAGGGTATACGCTAATAATCGTCAATTTGAATCAGTTAATACATTAAAAAGAAGCATTATTAGAGAATGGCGTAACATGGATGCCGACATTCTAAAACCGTTAATCGGAGACATGAATAAAATAATTTTTGAACTAATTAATACCACGGGTAGTATCACCAAATATTAGTTTTTTCTCTAATTAAAGAATTCTGTCATTATATTTTATGAAATAAAAGTTTCTGTTGTCTATTTTTAGTAGTGCTATAATTTTGAAACAAAGAAGAAATTAAAATCGGAAAATTAGGACTTATAACGACTATTCTGATTTTATCTAATTAAATACCTCCTTAATTTAGCCGACAAGTTATTACTTTTTGTATTTTTGGAAAAAAGGAAAAGGCAGTTTCAAGAAACTGAAATTTTCATGGTGGTGCTATAATTATACAACAGACTTGAGTTTGAAGTATTATTGCATTTAAATGTCAAAAGCTATTACATTACACATGTTGTGTATGCAGCTCTGCGGAAACAATACAAACTGGTTGCGTTAGAATTTAATTAAAGACTAGATTTTGTGGTTCTTGTAATCTAGAATAATTTTATCTTAGTATTTAATCATCAGTTTTAAATCAAATAAAGTTTTATTTAATTTTAGGGATATTCAATTCGTATTGGAAACGAAATTTATGTATGTATGTATTCCGAGAGATAACGAATCAAGCCACTTTTTATTCCTAGTTCATCTTAGCTTGAATTTCTGTACTAACACTAGCATTTGTTTTGAAGTTAAATAATGTCGGATATGGGTACAGTATATGTGACACTGTCTTCATTTCTACAGGTATCATCATCATTCGACCAATATTTAGGCCATATTTGGTAGTAAGCATTCGAGCGTTTTTTGCTCCATACTTTGTACCTTTGCCGAAGTTTTCCTGCTGAAAAAATTATAAATCCAAACGTACAAGTTTCGTAGTATAGACGACATATACTCCAAGGCATCTTCTTTCAAATGGTCCGTTCCGGTAGCAATCTCCATTGACTGTGACTGCGTTGCCAGCATCATTGAAGCAGAAGTATGGGCCAATGACCCCTTTAGCATGAAACCTGCACCAAATAGTAAATTTTTGAAATCGCTGAGAATGAGGAAATTTGAGTTAGCGCACGCACGTCTTAACCGAACGCGAACTTTGATACAAATTTAGGATAATTTGCGAAAGTTAATTTAGCGTGTACTTTTTCATGATTAAATGGCAAGTATAGACGAGTTGAAGCGTCAAATACAGATATACATATATATAGATATGTACATATATATATAGATCATAGGTGGCCTTCCTAGAAACACACATTTTTAAATAGTCCTGTTTACTTTGGATCGTACCTTGTAGATTCGGAGTTTTTGTTTCATATACAAAATTAAATTTGAGTAGTGACCGAAAGAATAAGATTGCGGGTACAAGCTGTCGAAATTTTTCTTCGAGGTGTTGCTGGAATAACTCGTAAGGATCGAGTGCGCAACACCAGAGTATGCGAGGCGTTCAATGTTGAGCAGCTACGAGTACTTCTCTGAACGGAACGAACTATGCTTCGATGGTTTGGTCACGTAGTGCGTATGCCCCCATACCGGTTTCCAAGATGTGCCATGATTGCCGTGCCATCAGGTAGACGACTCACGGTAGGTCTAGAAATAGATCACATCAAATCAAATTTGCATTTTATAAAACTATGGATTACATATTTTGATATTTCAAATTATCATTGGATCATTTAAATTTACTATGTTGACATTGTTGAGCATTAAAAATCTTATTGTTGTGCTAGATAAGCGAATGTTGCACATCGTTTGATTCACATAGAAATCGGTCAGATGTGACTCCATTTCAAGTGCATGTCATACAAAAGAAATGCTGCAAGAGCTTTTTCATAGTGGTTTTCTAAGACAACTTCGAAACTGCTGCACTACTACTGATTCTTGTTTTCCTAATTTCTGCAATTTTTGGATACAGATTTCTTTATTATTCCTAATACTTGGAAAAGGAGTATATTATAAAAGTTAGGATGCAAACGATAGGTGTTTAGATTCAAAAAGTGGATGTGATATCAATGTTAACCCTCTAACAGGCAAAGTTAAAATAATGGCGGAAGGTAAAGCAACATTTTTGTTTTTAGGTGAGATATTGGTCTGAGAAGCACGAATTTAGGGATGAGATAAAAAAATAATAATAATTTAGCCACCAGGTAAACAAATTGGAAGGCCGCCTCGTTGAATTTATTGGATAATTTTCGGATACGAAACAGTAGACCGTATCCTCACTGACCTTTTTTGATGCGATCAGTTTCAGCCTGAAATTATAAATATTTTTTATCGCAATAAACTTTTTCAATGACATAGTTATTTTTATTGGATGCAATGCATTTTTCCCCATTAGCTTTGTCCTCAACGGTAGTTGTAAATTGGATGTTGATATTTTGATCGATTGCTCGATTTGATTCTTCAGAAATCGTATTACTAATCTAATGCTATCAAAATATTTAAAAATCTCCATTGTAGTTTTGTGATTTTTAATTGAAGGGGACAGTTTACTGTTTTCTCAAATTGCCACCTCGTTTACCTGTAATTGAATTTTTTTCGCCACGTAATAATAGAAAATTCCTTAGAATGCTTGCTGATAGCGTGCAATGCTGAAAATATGAGAAAATTGCTGTAGGTACTATAGATTCAATAAATATTGTTGAGAAAAAAAAGAAATTAATAACATACCGGACCCAGTAATCTCGACAACGGGTAATGGCGACCGTTTTCTTTTTTGTGGCTGGATAATGAATGCATTTGATGGTTGCATTATTCCCTCTGTCTCTTGTTCTGTTATTGTTCCTGTTGTCACGTTTGCTATCTTTTTTGTTGTTGTTTCAGAGGTTTCAATCGGCGCTTTTACAGGTGCGATTGTGGAAGTCGCTTCTGCTGAAGTCGGAGGCTGATTATATAGAACAGACATTTTGATAACTCGTAAGAGAACATCGCTTGCTTCTGCAGAGTTCATTTTATCTGTGCATTTGATTATAAATTGGTCATCTTCATTGAGTTTGAGACGCCATTGTTGCGTCCAATCACTTACTCTATTGACCTTCTTATAGAATTCGAAGCACTGATCCACAAAAGAAGAAATCACTTAGGCGCATACATCCTATGAGAATTGGATCTACCTTCGCTGGATCCACTCAAGATACTCCGGTTCATAGCAGCAGCTGGACTGCAGGAAGTGCTCTAGAACGAGCATATCATCGCCTAGAGTTTTAGTTTGAGGGGCACAATAGATTTGCTAAAAGTCATAGTTCACTTGCACCTCACAATTAATTATCTATCTATCCATCTATCTACTCTATTGACTGCATACTGCAGTTTCTCTGCTGTCTTCACAGTACATTTATCAGTTACTAATGTCGCAGTGTCATCTGCAAAAGTAGTCACCATGCATTGTTGTCCACCAGAATATCCCTAGTACGAGTATGCAACACATACAGGGTTGGTCTTAGGACACTTCCTTGTGGAACACCTGCTTCAATTTTCTTTAGTTTCGAATGTTCTTGTTCATATCGAACTCGAAAAAGTCGATCTGAAATATAAGATTTTAGTATTGCGTAATACTGTCTTGATAAATCCCTATGCAGTTTATACTCAAGGCCCTTATGCCAAACCTTGTCAAAGGCTTGAGCAACATCTAAAAATAGTGTCAAACACACTTCTTTTTCTTCCAGTGCTTTTCCACTACATCCGTAATTTGATGCACTTCTATCGTCTATCGTGGAATGTTTATTTCTAAATCCGAACTGATGATTCAGGATTAGACTTCTCTTTGGTCATCTTCAGGTGATATTTCCTCTGGAATGTTAACTGGGTCCTCGAGTTCATACCAGTAAAATTTTCCAAAAAGCTGTAAATTATTTATTTAATTAAGTAATTATTTAATTTATTCGAATATAATGAAGTTTATGTAATAGCTGCCTCAGGGCAGCCTTACCCGTTAGGGGGTTAAGTTTATTGAGTTACATTTTCTTCTTACTATTAGAAGAACACTAAAGAGTTGTTCATTATAATTTTAAGCGTTAACAATTTTTTCAACTTGTTTTTCAAGACAAAATATACTCTTTTTGCATCGCATCTGCTCGTCTGACTGTCAATGTTCTATTATTGCAATCATAAAATGAATGGGACAAGTAACGGGGACAGGTACTTCCATTTAACTGAAGAGATTTCAACGGATACCATTATTGGTTGTTCACCCTAGGCATCTATCTTCTATCCTCCAGTTTTCTCATTCATTATAAAAGCAGTGTATTCTCGTAGTGTATCATCTTGTCACAACGATTTTAAATAACACATTGAAAAGCCCCGAGATCAGATTGATGACTTTGTGATTTTCGCGTAACTATTAGTATTTTTTTGTTTCTCAACCAAAATAGAATATAACGGGTGGTCTAGTAACTATCTATTAGTCAAGAAGACATTGATCAGTGCAAACTGAAGACTGTTCCTGACAGGCTTCTTAGCATAATATTTCGGATACATATATGTATCTACTTAGCTATAGGCGAACCTCACAAGCGGATCAGTAGAAATGCGGTGAAGTGAGAGGATTATGATCCCTTGTTTTCGGATAATAACCTCACCGAAATAGGAAGAAGAAGAAGAAGAAGAAGAAGAAGTATCTATAATACTTAGCTATATCTATACCTGATTTATTGAAATCTTTGTGATCTTGAGGTTCGCTGTTATTTTCTGATTCTTAATTCTACGTCTTCATGGTCTTCATTTTGGCTCTTCGAGCTAAATATAAATCATTGTAATATAAATTTGAACTACAATAAGAGCGAGTTCATTAAACTCGTGGTGCACAGCACCGGAAAAGGAACTACTTATTTCCCACCGTTTAATTTGAATAAAACTGGCAACACTTTTGTCCCCACATAGAAATCCTGAACTTATTTCACTTCTCGCGTTTCCTTTGTATATTTGGGGGTGGTGTTTTTATTTCAACAGTTCTTTTTTTTCTGCACCAATCTCACCCTCTTCTCTCAGTATGATGCGATGTTTGCTTGCTTTTTTTTATCCTTCCTATTAAATTCTATGTTTCTTGTTGAGGCCAAAATTGAGCGAGAGAGAGGATGATGCTTTTTCTAGTTTCTAAATAGAACGAGTACAGAGTACAATTATGTTGAGTAAGTCTGCCAGCTAAATAAGGGTTGCAAAATGAGGGTGGCATTGGTTGAGAGAAACGTCTCTCGTACTCTTACATTTTCTTCAGAGTGGGTTTGGAAAACCGCATCTACTAACTAATGCTGAGAGAGAACTTTCTGAAATAGGCTCTTCCATTTATTTTCGTACTTTACACAATTTAAACAGAAGCACCGACGATTTTTAGATTTTTTTTATTCCTACTCTCCTCTGAGTATAAACAGTTTTATTGCACGAGAAATATGTAGAGGTGTTTCTATTGCTCTGTAGTGTGGTGTTCTTTTTTTCGTTCAAAAATCGTGCTAGGTCAAAAATCGTGCTAGGTCAAAAATCGTTCTAAATAAAATAAAATTATTACATTTAATTAAGAGTAACTATCCGCGCTTAGAATAGATTGTGCTCGATTTTGTGTGAATCCTCTGTGCATATGTCCTTGCTACATGGAAATCCGTGAAATGCACCCTCAAGGTAAATCCCCCACTCTCCTTCCTGTTGTGTGTGTTTGGTATAAACAGAGTGGAGTGCTCTCAATCAATTTTGCATTTGTAGCAAGTCAACAATTACGGAAGCAAAATGTAAAAAAAAAAAATAAATAAAAAATCGCAACTCAAATGAAATATGCATGGATAATCCGAAGCATAAGACCGATTCAACCGCGCGTGGAGCGTGCCAATTACTTCATTGACTGCGGCGGTGGTGGTAGTGTTGGAGGAACACTGCGTGCAATATGTTTTGTTTTCATGGGAAATATTGAAGGGAAAAATAAGAGAAAATGGTGAAAACGGGTTGAAAAATGTTTAATGAGTACAAGGTCATTGAGAATCAAAAGTCCTAGATTCTTTCGTTTGTTTTTCAATGGAATGGATGCACGTACTACTATATGTCGGGAACTGGTGCATGTGTCGAGAAGTTGTCTACTTTTTTTTTTTTTGCTCTGGTGTTTTCCATCTTTTCTCTACTGTGTGCTACAAGCTAAAGGTGCATTTCATGAAGTATGTCAAGTTGGTATTTTGTTCGTCGGAAATGAAACGGAATTAAAGGCTTGTCGTGTGGGTGTGATGAGGAGAAAAGCGCTCTTACAAAACCCTCTTTGTCACACATCAGGTTATTGGTTTTGTTGGATTTGACATTCGTTTGATTCGCAGTCGACTGTTTTTATGCTACCCTCTTTTCATTTTTAAATTGCAACTTTAACATTTCAATGGAGGACTTTTTTCCATTTAGCCACTTTTACTTTGAAGCTCCTAGAGATTGCTCGAAAGAACGAGGAGTGCCTATACTGGGTGACATTGTTTGGAATAGTCTAAATAATGAAATGTAGGTTATTGTTACATATTTTGAGACAAAGTTAAAGCTTTACAAATAGATGTCAAGGGTGGTGCCTGCCAGGTATATTTGTTCGTACCTTCTGACAATTTAACTTAATTATGATACATACTTACATAAGTACATACATATATAATTAACATATTCGATGATCCATAAAAGAGAAGTGTTTTTCATTAATCCGATAAATTATAGAAAAACGTAATGAAATTAAATACTCGTAAGTAACAACAGTAATTGTATTATAAGTACTCGTATGTCCTAAAGACTAAGCAAATGCATAGAATAAGTCTACATGGAATTAGAAATGCACCTCATAAAAAACGAACTTTAAATCTTTCATTTTTTCACAAACTCGTGAAGAAGCTCTGCCTGAGTCATCACAGCCTGTCATCCTCGCAGTTTCCAGTGCTCTAGACCAAACCTTTTGGCGTGTGCGATTTTGGTCTTTAAAATGGAAATTCGACATATACATATAGTCGTGCCACATGAAATGTCCGATCTTTAGTCGGTCCGAAATAAGATGCTCTCGAGTGAAGATCTTTGTATGCCAGAAGATTCGATTTTTTTATAAGGTTAAGTGGTACGCGTGGTGGACGCCTTGGCGCAAGTGATTAGTGTGTCGGACCACCGCGCGTGAGGTTCCATGTTCGAATCCCAGAAAACACAAAAAAGTTTTTTCACGGTAGTTGCGAGAAGCTAGGCCTAGGCACTTAAAATTGCATACAATTTTTTTTTTTTTAAGTGGTATGTGTGTTTGAAGTGTGAGACTTTTTTTTATTTAATATTTTACGTTTTTTGTCCTAATTTTCGTGAGTTTATCTGGGGTTGTTAAAATCATCCAAATTGGATAAGTGCGGATAAAAATTTTACATTTTTCTTAAAATGTCCCTTGTTACAGGTGTGCCTATACTTAAAAACTAGTATATTTTGATAAAATTCGGTTTAGGGTGTAGTTAGTGTCGTCTAAAATTTAAATTCGATAGCGCGCAGATAGAGGGCGTGGTAATAATACGCTTGGTAATTATTTAGCAAACGGCACCCACCACTGATTTTGATGAGAGTTTTAACAGTTTCCTTTTACTTGAAGAATACGTATTATAGCATCCTCAAAAGTACTTCCCATACTGTATTAGGTATGGATCTGGCAGTACTACAACTGTCGTCAGCATCAGCAGTTAGTTTTATATTTCATCCCAGAGTTACCTCCATTTATCTGAAGGATCATTGAAAGTCTAGTACTGTCGAAAATATTCTAGAGGTTCTTGTATTTGATACAAATACTTTAATTACCAAATGGAGGATACAGTCGATCTAATTGAAAAGCAAATAAAAGAAGTGCAATTACATACTGTGAAAGTCGAAAATTTTTGTTGTAAATAAACGATATTTTATTATATTTATTTACAGGGATGCTGTACAGACATTATTAAGTTGAGATCGATAAAGAATACAAATATTTAAACTTTCAATTATAACAAAGGGGAACTTGTGAGTTGTTTACAAATCAACAGTTTAAATACACAGAAGACTGTTTCGTTATTACGAACCCTAGCAGGGAGCAGTATGCGGGTTCCTTTGAAGTAATTAATTTGTGAAGAAACAGAACCTAACGTCCAAGTAGCTTTCGAGAGAGTAACCCAATATTTTGTATTTATAAGCGGACATGTCACGTTATTCATGTGTTTACTCGTTACGAGTAGTTGTAATTAGCTTTCCAGATAAGCAATTCAATTTACAAGCGTGTGGCGAACACAATGGAAGATAGACATCGTATTGAAATTATATTTGTTCCGGTTTTGCCTTTCGAAAGAGTAAAAGTACTAAGTGCCGCTCAATAAGCTTTCTAGCTATCGACTTCATAATACTTGCAGTTTTCGCATTTAATTTTAGTCAAGATTAACCACGTCCTGTCGTAAAAATACTCGTATGTCTACTTTATATACTTTGTAATAATAACGATTGTGGCGGCCTCAATCAGTGTAGAAATACAAGCAAAAATAAAGTGTTATTAATGAGGAACTAACCGACTATTCCTGGCACGTGTCAGTTTCTCGATGCAATGTGTGAAACTTGTGCAAGCCACGTGCCGGTCAATGAGTATATGTCCCCCGACCAGGAGCGAATTTGCTACGTACATATATAAGATTTTGATTCCCTAATTTATACAAAAAGTTTATTTTGTATAAACACTTCTTATTAATTATTTTTTTTTGTAGAGGTAGGTAGCTAGAGCTAGTTGTAGGCGAAAATTGCCGATTGGCTAACATTGTACGAGTGCAAAAAGGTAACAGTTTACTGTACATGAATCTTCTCCTGCACATACTGGAAAGCTAACAGAACACATGTACATGTAAGTACGATATTATTTCTCATGGGCATCGAAGATTATCCTCCGATTCGATTTACTGGACAGAATAAACATCTTCATATCGCATTCCAGAAGTTTAAACATTGTATTATTTTGTGAATTATAGTTCAGAGAGAAACAGAATTTTAGTTTGTTCATTAGTTATAAGTGGATTTAGAAAAACCTTGGATGAGCTATACTCTTTCCCTGGTTACTACTGAAACTATTTTCTCCTTCAAATGAAGTCCAACAAACATTGGAAGCATGTACTTTGGCTAAACTTGCTTGCCTCTCCCGTGGTCTCCACTGGCAATAATTCATTGCAAGAAATATTTCATGCAATCGAAATTTCCAATGGAGACCGCAAATTTCTTGAAATGACTCATTTCAAGAAATCGATTTCTGCTTTCATTTCTTGCCATCTCTGTGGAAATAAATCCTGAAATAAATCTGACAGGGAGTGTCAATTTGAGTTTTGCTACGAAGAAAACATGGCTGATTGGTGCCTGACATGAAGTCTGAAATAAATATGTCTCGTGGAGACTCGGTGGCAAGCAAGAATTGGTCGTTGCTTGCTCATATGTGATATAGTTGAAAATGAAATTTCTTGACATAATTTGCCCACCGTATAAAAAAATAAAAATTTCTAACATGATGTCTGACATAATGTTTGAAATAAATATGTCTCGTGGAGACTCGGCGTAAGCGACCATTCTCTACACACTTTTTTATTGTTCTCTTTTGATGCCAGTTTTGTCAAAAGTAATTACAGATTTCTTTTTACTCTCAGTTGTATTAGCTTTCTGCCTCGCCTGTTTCAGAAAACATGATAGTATTTGTAAATCTGTCTTGATTAACCTTTCAGGTGTTTATTGGATACTGAGACAGCAATGCCATCTGTCCATGCCATCATTTAAAAGTTACAATTACTTAGCTTAAGCTATTTCAAAGCAGCACTTCAACAATTTTGTTTTTGTGAAAGCTTATCACGTTGATTTATAAACTGTTCTCGGAAATTTAATGTAATCTCACAGCCTTGTTTAGATTATCTCTAGTTTGTGCATTTTCATTTTATTTGCTATCGATGCCGCCTTAGGCTAGGTTAGGTAAGGTGGCTGACCTGATAGAGTCAGGGCACACTTAGGGCATTTAGGTCCATTGTGATACCACATGTTGATTGTACCGGAGGAATCACCAGGTACTCGGGAACCTTTACCTTTCTTATAAGGGTTATGGAGGTAGTGGGTCAATCGAACTTTGTACTATTATGCAGTCGAACTATGGGTAATGTGGTAATCGGTCTGGCTAGGTATGGTGACTGAATCAATCGAACCCTTATTACCTAGGTGCACCGTGCAGATAGTAGGGTGTATAATAGTATAGCTTGAACCAAATCACTTGAAATACCCCAACGTGCGCAGAGAGAAATTTCCCAAAATAATAAAGGGGATGAAATCTCTCTTAATTCTTCTAAGAATGGTTAATGATTTTCTCCTTTTTACTCTGTATGATGTTCTTTTTCTAGTTTGGTAAAACTTCTTTTCGTTTTTATAAAGCGGAAAGCGTTAGTTATGAGAGAATATTTTGCAAATATAATTAAAGTGGTATGTTTTACTACGTATTAATTAATTTATTTATTGTATTAGTTAATTAAGTACGTATTATTATATTTCGTTTAGCCCAAAGAAAACTGTTTTTTTTTTAATTTTCCAAAATAGGATAAATACAACAAATACAATACATGTTTTTATTTAAAAACCAAATAAAGTCGACTTACAAAACAACAACTGAAAAAACTCCTTTCAATTGATATGCATCGTTGAAGCAAGTAAATCTGAGAAGCAAGAATTTGATCCCTTTGGTCTTTTTTTCAAATTCGGCATACTCATCATGCAATTTGATTCTTCAGCCATATTCAGCCTATTTTCCTTTCGTTCTCTCGAATTTGATTTTTTTTAGCTGTAGTTGTTGCTTTATCTCTTAGGAATGAAAATGAGTAAAACTCGTACAAATAAAAGAGACCTGCGCAGAAATCCGATCATGTGATTTGGTTCAAGCTATAAAGGTCCATTCACAGCTCAGCGAATTGCGAATGCCCAAACTGCGAACAACCAGTTTTTAGCACATTTATAAGCACGCCCTTGGCAATTTCATTGTTCCAAAAGAACGGAGCTTATTTTATCTATCGATTAATATATAAAAAGTTGAATTGTAATTAGTTTCTGTGAAGAAATTAACAATTCGCCGATTTTTCCGTGAATAAAGGTCGATTCACAGCTCAGCGACCTGCGAATGCCCAAACTGCGAACAAGCAGTTTTTAGCACATTTATAAGCACGTCCTTGCCAATTTTATTATTCCAAAAGAAGGGAGCTTAATTTATCTATCGATTAATATATAAAAAGTTGAATTGTAATTAGATTCTGCGAAGAAATTAACAATTCGGTGATTTTTCCGCGAATAAGCGAATGATTTTTGCGAACTGTCAACTTTTATTCACATTCCACACATGTAAGACGCAATCCACATTCCCGCGACCAAAACATTCGCGAGAGTTTAACCTCACAATTCTTTTGTATTGTTCTTGGTGGGTAAGATGGTGGTTGAATTTATTGAAAGAATGTAAGATATTACCTTCTGAATAAAAGCTGCGCTATGTATTTATGCATTTTTCACGTTTAGGCAATTAGTTAGAAAATGAATGACAACTGAAATTCGCGGATTGGCGCGACTAGATAAAAAGTAGCTGTGAAAGAAATGTCAAAATTCGCGAATATTCGCTTATTCGCATTCGCAGGTCGCTGAGCTGTGAATCGACCTTTAGCGAATGCTTTTTGCGAACTGTCAACTTTTATTCACATTCCACACATGTAGGACGCAATCCACATTCCCGCGACCAAAACATTCGCGAGAGTTTAATTTCACAATTCTTTTGTTTTGTTCTTGGTGGGTAGGATCGTGGTTGAATTTATCGAAAGAAGGTAAGATATAACCTTCTCAATGAAAGTCACGCTGTGTATTTATGCATTTTTCACATTTAGGCAAGTACTTACAAAATGAATGACAACTGAAATTCGCGGATTGCCGCGACTAGATAAAAAAGTAGCTTAGTAGCAGCTTAGTAGCATAGCGTAGCTTTCATTCAGAAGGTAATATCCTACATTCTTTCGATAAATTCAACCACGATCTTACCCACCAAGAACAAAGCAAAAGAATTGTGAGGTTAAACTCTCGCGAATGTTTTGGTCGCGGGAATGTGGATTGCGTCCTACATGTGTGGAATGTGAATAAAAGTTGACAGTTCGCAGAAATCATTCGCTTATTCGCGGAAAAATCGGCGAATTGGTTATTTCTTCGCAGAAACTAATTACAATTCAACTTTTTATAGTATATATTAATCAGTGGATAAATTAAGCTCCGTTCCTTTGGAATAATAAAATTGCCAAGGGGGTGCTTATGAATGTGCTAAAAACTGGTTGTTCGCAGTTTAGGCAATTCGCAGTTCACTGAGCTGTGAATGGACCTTAACTGCTGCATTACAAGCCTTTTGTGGGTAGATGGTGATCAATATGGCGTGCGGTGGGGATGGTGACTGATTCAATCGAAACCTATTGCTTTGCTGCAGGTGACTGTGAGTACCCCGCATGAGTTACTTCCCGTTGTAAGGAGGGGGCGAAGTGTAAGCTGTTGTGTCAGTTAAACCAGTTCGATTTTGACATAAATCTATATAAATTTACAATGTCTATGTTAGACAGATCCCTTAGGTCTTCAAAGAAATATTCACCTAGTAGTCTGCTTCTCAGAGAAGCTAGTGCTCCTCCTACTGTGAGGCTTATATTCCTTTTGTTTAGAGATAGGAGTTTTTTGGTTTTCTTTACGTCTAGTAGAGGCCAGATCTCTCTGGTCGATATGCACGTACTTAAGTTATTCCATCTGTTGTCTACGATTGCTTGTGCTTCGTTGAGCATACGAAGTTTCATCGTTTGTATTGGGGGTACCGCTACTACTCTGTTGTCAGCTAGAGGTAAACAGGTGCCTAGTTTGGCTTGTTCATCTGCTTTGCAGTTGCTTGGAATATCTCTGTGTCCCGGGACCCAGCACAGAGTAATGTTGCATCTGTCCGCAATCTCGTTGAGAGATTCGCGGCAATGTTTAACCAACTTAGATCTTATTGTTGGCGTTTCCAGAGCTTTGATCGCTGACTGACTCTCTATGCAGAGGACGATCGACTTACTGTCTATCGGGTAAAAAGAGTCTGCGCGCTGCTTCACGAATAGCCGATACTTCCGCTTGAAATATGCTACAGTGGTCCGGAAGTCGGAGAGCTGCGTTAAGCAGAGATACATCAGAGAATATACCCGATCCCGTACCCTCGGATGTTTTGGAATCATCTGTGTAGATTTCAACTGCGGCGTCATTTAGAATATTACCGTTATCCCATGCGGATCTGTAAGGGATGATGGTGTGATATTTGATGTTGAAATCATTTAATGGGGATAAGTAATCTGTATCTCTAAGATTGGAATTTTGAAGAATTTTTATGTGGCTAATTTGTGAGTTTGACCACTGTAGAGATTCTCTGAGTCTTAGGGCTGCTTTAGAGACTACATATAATATCTGTGGCAATACGACATAATACCTTATGTCGATTTGTACGATTTTTCAGGTGAAGGGTTTAAAGTTGTGGCTTACGCAAAAATCGTATGAAATTTTTGAATTGCACCTCTACTCTAACAGCCATAACTCAGCCGTCTTTACAGGTATGGAAATAAAAAATTGAGGGAAAATACTTTATGTAACTGGAAATATTCTGCTATAATTAACTCAATTTTGACCTAAGTCGACTTAAGCTATTATGTCGTATTGCCACAGATAATTATCAACTAGTCTTCCTACAGTTTTCAGAAAAAAAAGAGGAGGGGCTAATTGCCCTGGAATCTTTTGGAGTGTAGTGTGAGGTCTTACCGCCTTTCAGTATTAAGACCACCTTAACTTTTTCCCATGAGGAGAGGGTATAATCGAATTTAAGGCTGCTATTGAAGATCTCGTGGGGCCAGAGGGCTAAGAGTTTTAAAGCCTTTTGTAGTTCTACTGGTATTATGCCTTCTAATCCTGGAAATTTATATGAGAGGAAACTATTAACAGCCCATTGTTTCTTGTGGCTGTTAACTATTTCAACCGGGACATCCAGGGTTGAGTGGTGGTGTGATATATACATATGTGTCTATATCTATAGAGTTTCCTGGGAAATGAGTGCCCATGAGAAAATTTAGTGTTTCTAGAGCTGGAAATGTGAGGAGATTTGGAAATTATTTTCCTCAATCTACTAGAATCGTTTGTCCTTTCTATATCGCTATAGAATAACCTCCACGATTCTCGTTGAGCTTTCTTTATCTCTCTTTTGTATACCCTGAGACTGTTCTTATAGCTGTCCCAGTCTTCTGAGGATCGTGAAGACTTAGCTATGTTGAACTGTTTCCTACTATCATTTCGGAGTTTTGCTATGCTCGCGTTCCACCAAGGTGGTTTGCTTCCATTTTTATGTCGGCTGATCGGACAAGCTTTTGAGAAGGCTTTATTCATTGCTTTGGACACTTTGTCTACCATATGGTCAATTTCAGAAGGTGAGTGTGGTTGAGTTATCTCAGTATTAAGCTCTTTGCCAAGATACGAGTTATAAACGATGCCGCTTTAATTTTCCCAAATATCAACAATAGAACACCTGCAGTGAGTCATACAGCTATGTAGGAAGTTGCCCGGGAAGCCATCAAACAAAGAATGCCATTAAAAGTCTACAAATCTGTAGCTCTGGACCATGATCAAAAACTTCGCAGGAAATAAGTATCATGGCAGTCTATGCAAAGCAAACTGTAAAATAAGTAGAAGAACTGAAAAAGCCATTCGAAAAACCATCCCTGGGATAAGTTAATCGAGAACCAAGTTTCAAAGCAATAGAGGTCACATGTTGTCCTTGTGCCGTCCCATATATAGCATTTATTGTCCTGCTTCTCATAAAGTATGTTAGGATGAAACTGACAATCGACATTGTTTCAATATTGTTGATGTTGAGAAGTAGGCAGGTGTCGAGGAGATACTCATTTAGTGTTACATGTACAATAATTAAGCCATCGTGGCTTGGTTTTAGTGTTGTAAACATTACTTTTACAGATCTCATATTTGTCGGAGGCGGTATATAACACAGGAATAGCACCAGAACATTCCTGTTGACTTTGCTCTTGAATTGCTCGAGTTCGAGAGATTCTGGAAGTATATCTCCTTGGAGTGGATTGCCAAGTTTGTTAATTCACTCTTTTATCAAGTAAAAGTAGAGATGGTGTGTGCTCCGGCCGATCAGGTAGGATGGTTTTTCTTGGGATCACTCCAATGAGTTCTTCAGAATACCTGCCTTGGTAGTACCTGTAAGATAAGCATAGGTCAATGCCAATAGAGATCGGGTGTTAGTGCCACATTTTTTCTAAAGCGAATCGCTCGTATCGGGGTGGTGTCCGATAGACGTAGGTAATGTTTTGAGGCCGAACTCCAATTCTGATAGAAATACTCAATACTTGGGCTAAATTGTACTTCTGTATGTATTACAAGAATGAGCTGTGCCGGTGTAAAGGAACTCTTTACTCTAAATGGGTAGCTGAATTTCATTTCATTTATGTGGTCGCACTATGTTACACCAGTATTGAACACCAAGGAATCATGATCTCTCTGGGTTGAATTATCGGAGTGTCTATTTGCGACCTTAAATCCTCTCTAGAAAATATGGTGAATAAGGTTTTATGTTCAATGGTTGCTTGCTCCGGACTTCAAACTATTCGGTGCAAACCCACTTTCCTATGCGAAGTCAACAAACGTGTCCATCGCAGGCAGAATCTGAATCAAGAGTAGTCCAAACTTCTTCTTGCAGTTTGGATGCAAATATTTATTTGGTTTCTTTCTTGAGGTGATCATTCTGCCTACCAGTAGGACATTAGTTTTCGTCAAATATAAATTGCCCTCAAAAATTACTAATTCCCTCGGTTGTTCGCAATCTATCACTAGATATACATATGTAGGGACACATACCGTTTCATTTCATTTCATTCATTTATTTCAAAATAGTTTCACAGTAAGATTACAAATATCTCATAATTTATGAAAGGCATAAGAAAAAATTCAAGTGCTAACAAAATTAAAAATGTTGAGCTAAGAAGCACAATTTATTTTTAGATGTTGATAAAGGGTACATTTTACAAACTATCTAAACTGTCCAAAGATTGATTTGATTGAAAGTGTATTGTGTATCACTCGCCAAGTGTTTAAAAAGATTGTATTGGGTTTAAGGATGAAGCTTATAGGTACATATGTAATTATAAGCTCTACGTTAGCTATGGAGTACCTTGAAACTGCAGGGGTTCGGATACTTCTGTAGAATGGGAGGACATTATCATAGAAAAGACGAAGTGTAGAAAATGAACTAAGCCCCAAGCTAGAGTTGAAGCAAAATACTAATTTGTCCTTTTAAGCTTAAAGAAAAACGTCTTTTCACAACGGTTCTGTTCTTTATTATTAAAAGCTTAACATTTCTACAAAGTTTTCTAATTTTTCTAAAGTGTCAATCCAGATGGCAGCGAAAATGCTATTTTTATTCTTTCGATTAAAAGTAGCTATAAAATGTTGACACTTTTTATGCAACATTTATCAAACAACTTGTCAAGGTTGTCATGTTCATCTACGAAGACTATTCAAATACGTACACATGTAATCGACATACATATGTGGTATGTTTACTCGTATGTATTCGCGCTTCTTTTTTTTTTTTTTTATTAAAACTAGGGCGTCCTCATTTTGAAAATAATTGTCCTTGCCAATTACTTTCACATGTCGTTCTAAACAAACAGAACTCAACAGAACAGTATTTTGCCCTTCCACAGAAGAACAAATTATAATCTATGCATATTCTTTGGTATCCTTATTAAGAAGAATGCTTTATTTTAATAAAAAGCTGTCATAAAACATTCGTCCTTCTCATCTTGAAAACCACCCCGCGTGTCTGCAGAAAAGTCCATGGAATAAAATTTAAAGAGAAAATCATCATCAACATTATCGTACGTCGTCGTAGGACGATCGATAACGGAGTAATGGCCACATTGCGCCACATTAAATGAGAAACTAAATCATCTGCAGTCTATGATTGTCCCATATTCCTTCGCACACTTTCCAAACACTCGCATACACACTATGCTTGGAGTTGTCATCTTTAGACGACGTGGTGTCGTCGCCCCTCGCGCGCACACACATCGCATCTGACAGGATATGGGCGGCAGTTGTAGTTTCTGAAGGCAGTACAAAAGTTTTTCTGAAAAAGGAAACGAAAAAAAAAAAAACCGTATTCCATCCGAGAAGCTACCCCATTAAAAGGAAAATCTTTGCCGCCCCCCTTTTTTCTTGGTCGGGAATCATCTCTTTAGATGCCTGCTTATTGAAGGAGCACAAGACTTAGGAGGATGAAGTTTTGTTTTTCTACCGGGTCTCCCTATTTTTTTCTATTTTTTTGAGGAAAATTCGAGTCCTTCAAATTGGAATCCTTGCGTGTACCGCACCAATATTTAGGAAATATTGATTTTTTTTTTTTATTGAACCTGGTCTAGTCCATGTTGGCTGACTGGAATTAGCTGTAATTATGTCGGGGTATTAGCCTCTTTACGTGACCCTTTTCACCACCACCCCGTTTAAGTGTACAGGGTTGTCCTCCTACACACTTAAATCATTGCTATATTTAACGAAACAATAAAACATAATGTAAACACACGACACAGCCAAGGAGTGTCCCCTCGAGTGTGCTTGGTTTGTTTTTTCGAGGCTAAATTAGGAAGCAAGGAAAAAAAATAAGCTTGAGGTCCTTCCACTTCATGGCATTCGATGATAGTTATTGAGAGAGGTTCATTACCATCGTTTGTGGTTTGACCAGAATAATCATTTTTTTATTGTTCCTATTTATTCATCTGCCTCGTTCTCATAAAGTCCAAAGGGAAACAAGAACAACAGAAGAATCTTCTGCAGGACTCATTAAAATGCTAAAGGTGAATTTAATAAAGAGACCGTGTTGTAGTTGTAGACCAATAGTTTTAAGCTCTTTCAACATGAGAAAGAAGGAGATAGAGTATGAGACAATTTCCTGCAGTTACCCGCAGTCATTCTTCAAAAAAGAGGAAAAATAACTTTTCAATGCTCAGCGTGGATTTGGTGAAAAGCCGGTGGAATTTTGTGACTTCCCCCAGCTGATGTGGGATGGAGCATACGTATACTCGTATCTATGCATATATTTTTTAGTTATAAATAAATAGTTTGAAAGTGAATTTTAGGTTGTTTCGTTTGAGGTTAATGGTTTAGGGTGGGGAGCCAATGAGGGGATCCTTCGGAATGTGGTTATTTTAAGTATTTAGCGGTGATGATGGCTGTTCCATTTTAAAAATATTCGCACGTTGGCGAATTACAATTCAGTTCGTTGAAATTTATGGGTTAACTGACGTAAAGTTGAATAGAACATGAAGAAAAGGGTTTAGCGGCTAAATTCGATCGATTGTTAGGGAAAAGTGTAATTCAAAGTAGGTTCAACTTCTCTTGTTCATTGAACTTCTGTTTAAGGATCTCTCGACATTCAGCTCTTTAGAGTTTAGAGCAGTTCAATATTCAACGGTGTTGGGTGCCATGGCATAGGGACATTCCGAGGAATTGTAAGGCTGATTCATTCACCAGAATAGGAACAACTGTATCCATCCTTCCAAATACGGATACTCTAGGCATGGCGATCGGTACTTTTAAACTCAAATTTAAGCTGGATGCTATCGAAAGAACAAATATTAGGTGGACAAGTGGAAATATGTACCTGTTTAGCGACAAAACAGATTTGGCCCAAGTTGGATCTAAAACGCTCTAAGAATTTGATTTCTCTTAACGGATTGCATATTGGCGCTACAACAGGTGCGACAGCATGATTGCTATTTTATAATACCAACATATCTACATTTTAATAATAATTGCACTCATGATTACCTTGAGCTGTATCATTTTATGGGTAATATACTCGTAAATGTACTTAACATCACGATAATAGAAGATTTGAACGGTAGAATAGGCACAGTATAGGTATTACTGTTTTGTGAAAGGTTATTGGCTTAGGATGGTTGATGATTTCGAAGTGTTGACTGCTAACTTCTTATCTCGTCTACCTATAGTAAGTTGAAGGATTGGAGCCCGCTCCGCTTCACATTCCTTTTAAAAGGCCCAAGTGGAATCTAATCTTGGTACGGCAGTACAGGCGAAGACTGAATAACCAAGCACACAATATTTCGAGTATAACTAACCTGTCCTGTGAGGGAATGGTGGTATGCTTCTCGCAGATTCTTGGGTCTACGTGTATTTCAGTAAACTCTTCTTCTGCCAGAGTAGCTAAGGTAGCGGTGTGGTTTGATGGAGAGTGCAGGAGATTTAGAAGCAAATCGTTTATATTTTTTTTAATCTTTTTAGGAAAACTAAAGCTGCGGTCTTGAGATTGCTGAATGTTCATGCAAGCAAAGCCTGCAAGCAATTGTGCAAGAGAAAACATGCAGAATATTTCGCGGATCTTGCTTCTAAGTTAGAACGATGTAAAGTTTTTTTTTTACAAAATTTGCGCGTGCCGAAGGGATTATTAATACCCTTATACGGATGCTCAGGGCGGCGGAACGTTTTGAACAATTGTGGAATTGGTAGGTGGTGGCAAATCAACGGCTTCCTGTGCCATTGGTTCTGAAATATTGCTTGATTACTTTAAACAGCTTCTGTCTATAGTTCAATAAATCAAATTTTTAGTACGCTTTGCCTAATTTGCCCGATGCAGAATTGGATGCATCTATAACAATGCCTGAGTTAATAACAGCTCTGGAAAAAATTATGGTATTCCTATTGAATTTTATAAAAATTGTACCCCAGTTTTTCTGCAATATCTATTGCCTTTTTATAATTTATTCCAAAAGTTAATCATTTTCACTATTTTTAAAAAAGGTGATAATAATCTGCCGGAAAGTTATAGAGGCATTCCTCTTCTCTGCGGGCTTAAAAAAATCTTCACCCACATTTTTTACCGAAGGTTGACAGTCTGGGTGCAAGCCAATAACCACCTAAGTATTTTTCAGGCTGGCGTCCGAGCTGGGTTTTCAACGGTTGATCAAATGTTTTCGCTGACGGCTATTGCTAGAAGGTTCAAAGAGAGGGGAAAAAATTATACGCTTTTTCGTAGATTTCAAGGCCGATTTCAACACGATTAATAGGTGTACAAGTTATCATTTATTGGCCTGTCAAGTAATTTTATTAGAGTTTATACGCAGCTCATATTAAATACATCCGCTACTGTGTGGAATGGTGATACCTTGTCAGAGTACTTTAGTACTGAAACGGGTGTACCTCGAGGTTGTGTCTTGAGGATTCCGGGATTTGGAAAAATGAATCCCGGGATCCCGGGGTATCCCGGGATTGGACAGAATCGGATACACGGGTCAAAAAATTGATGTCATGTTTTTAACAAAAAAAAATCAACTTCCGATAATTGCTCACAAAAATGTAGAAATTAATTATAAGTGTCTTATCTTTTTAAATAAAAAATGGCGTAACTATTATGCTCTGCATTTTTTTTTTATTATTAAAATAAATCAAAAGGAATATAATCATCCATTTTCCGTTTAACCGGTGGTCCTACCGTTTGCTTCTCTCTTGATTGTCGACTAGTCGAACCAATACTCAGTTCACCTCCCAGTTTGGATTTTGATGTGTAAAAATGATGCCAAACTGATGGTGATGGGTCAGATTGACAATCTTTTTTATGCTTGGTAAAATGGGTTTCAATTGACATTTTTGAAATCACACAATAATTATAGGGACTAGTACTTTATTTAAAACGCGTGGGAGAACATCGCAAACATAATGGAAACTAAACCATAGCTACACTTGTTTCTCGTACAGTATTTTTATGACGCACTTGCAACATCGCTCACTCTTGTTCGAAAATACTTGTTTCTCTTTCTCCTTTAAACAGGTAACAAGCACTGAAGAAACCATAATACAAATAAAATAGATGAACGCATACCTTGATTTGCGCTTCAACGGCGCCAGATCTGTGAAGCACTATCGTAATCTAACCTATTCTAGATATGTTTCTTTTCTGTACATCATTTTTGGAAAACGGCAAGGCCCGGGATTCGGGATCCTGGGATTGATTTGCCTAGTCCTGAGTCCAATTTTGTTCTCCCTCTATATTGACGACCTACGATATGATGCGATACGATATTTGTGGTCCAAGTGCACTGCGATAAGATCTATTGTGCTGGCCCAATGGCTAACCCGCATTAGATGGAGTAATCGTTTTTTTTTGCGGCCGCTGGGCATTCACAAAGAATGTGTTCTGCGATTTCTCTTTTTTCCCTGCAGAGTTTGCACATGGCTGTATCTGATAGTTTTATTTTATTGTATTTAGATGGTACCTGAGTGGAGAATACCAGGTTAGGTAGCCCGTTTGAGTTCGCAAATCATCTTTGCTGAATTCAAGTAGCTTGCTTGCTCTATTTTTGTTGGGGTTTAAGAACTTTTTCGCTTGTCTTAAGTCCTCTTGGTTGGCGAGTCCTTTAGCTTCCCATTTTGTAATTGTGGAGTGGATATCACTGCGTGGAACCCCGGAGTATGGTTCAGGGCCGATGAGTGGGCGCCCAGCGCCCAGCGGTAACCTGATTTATGTATGCGACGCTATCAAGGAGGTCGAGACAGTCCCACACGAGCTTTGCGCCTACCGTGTAGGAATTAACTCTTAAATGCATGATTTTTTGTTTTGAATTTAAAAAAAAAATCGTTTTTTATAGGAATATAGTCATAGGTGACGTAAAAAATAAATAAAAAAATGCAGGTAATAATATTGAGTATTTATTTTGAAAAAAGTTGTATGTAGACTTTTGGCAACAATATGCGTTTATTACTAAAATTATTGTAGACGTAAACAAATGGTTATGTGTAACTGGAATGTAGACAATTGGCAACAATATGCATTTAAGGGTAAAGGGCACTTAGTGCATTCCCGAATACATAGTTCTATTGCATGGTTTTCTTCTTGGAAGATGGTAGCTGATTTACCAAGCGCTGCCGCTAAAAGTTGGGACCATAGACCCCAGCTTCGGTGCTGCCACTTTCCAATTTGGAGCCATTTGTGTACCAAATTTGTACGTTGGGTGGTGTGTTAAGACCTTTGTTTCTACATTCCTGACGGTCACTAATGACCACTTCGAATTTCCTGGAGAACCGAAATCTCTTCAGCATCGAATCTGGAGATTGGGTTGTTTTGAACGTTTTCAAGAATGCTTAGATGGCCGAGTTTTATTTCTTGTATCTGAGGTAGCCTAAGAGCACTTAGCATAGCTTCTTTTTGCACTGTGAGATGCAGCGGCGGCGATTAAGTATTGTATCTAAAGCTACCGTCGGGCACGTTTTCATTGCCCCGGTAATGCCGACACAGGCTAATCTTACTTACTTAGATCCTTTAACCCCTCGGGGGGCATAGGGCGTCAACCACGCCTGCGCGCCATCGTGTTCGAAGTTAGGCAACGCGTTTGAGCTGCCTCCAACTCATTCCTAAAGAGCTCGATTCCTCCTCAACTGTTCTGCGCCACGTTTGCCTAGGGCGTCCCGCTATTCTGCCTGCCTGGGTGAGCGGATTTCACTGCATGGCGTATTTCGCAATGGAGTTGTCTTCGCGCCGTAGGGTGTGTCCAATCCATTGCCACTTTCTTCTTCGTATAGTAATGCTTATAGGTTCTTGGCCCGTTCTCAGATAAAGCTGTTCGTTAGAGATGCGGTTCGGCCAAAAAATCCTCAAGATGATTCTTAAGCATTTGTTTACAAAGACTTGCAGCTTCCGTGTGTTAATGGTGTCCACCTTCCAAGTACTGCACCCATAAAGCAGCACTGATTCTACGTTGGAGCGGAACAGTCGCAGCTTGGTTCTTAAGCTGATAACATTGCTTCTCCAGATTTTAGATAGCATTCCGAACGCAGCTTTAGCCTTCCCGATTCTGCTGCACACATCCAGTTCGGTGCCACCGCGATTAGCCGAGACCACACTTCCTAAATAAAGAAAGTTATCAACTTTCTCGACTTCCTGTCCGGCAATGTTAAGTTGAGCGCGGTTGTTAGAAGAAGTGCTCAGGGCTTTTGTTTTGGCTGTGTTTACTTTTAGCCCCACTTTGTTTGCCTCAGCTTCTAGATTTTGGGCCATCAGATGAAGATCCATTATCCGATGTGAAAGTAGACAAACATCGTCAGCGTAATCTAGGTGTTTAAGGTAAGATGTCATAGTCCAACGAATTCCATAGTTGCCTTTCGTCAATGCTGCACGGAGTACATCGCTGATAACCACCAAAAACAATAGTGGTGACAGTATGCACCCTTGACGTACTCCACTTTGGACTTCAAAATCCTCCGACACCTTACCATTGTGCACGACGTGACACTTACCGCCCTCGTATGTAGCCTTGATAATAGCTATAAGTTTTTCTGGGATGCCTCTCCTGCGCAAGGCCAACCAGATAGCATCTCGATTCAATCTGTCGAAAGCTTTCTCGAAGTCGATAAACATTAAATGTAGCGGAGACCTATACTCAACGCTCGATAATGATCCGTAAGGTGTTTATGTGGTCAATGCAGGAGGATCCAGCGCGAAAGCCTGCCTGATCGACATCGAGAGTTGAATCTAAATGTTCTTTAATTCGTTCTAGAATTATTTTAGCTATTATTTTAGCCACGGCTGGAAGAACGCATATACCTGTCCAGTTACCACAATCCATCAAGTTTCCCTTCTTTGGAAGTTTAATGATCATCCCCCTTTTCCACTCCTGTGGAAATTGTTCACTATCCCAAGCTCTCCGTATTAGGGGATGCAGCAAATCTGCCGATGTATTTGGCGCCGCTTGAAATAGCTCGGCAGGTATGCCATCAATACCCACCGCCTTGTTCTTCTTGAGGGACTTGATTGCTGTTATTATCTCGGTTTTACTGGGAGGTGCGGTGCGAATTCGGGAATTTGTTGCTTCGAACTGCTCATTCGAATTCGAGATCATACCGCCATCGTCTATGTGATTTAGCACTGTAGCAAAATGTTCTCTCCATCTAGTGAGCTGATCCTCATCCGAAATCAGAAGGTTACCGTCTAGACTCTTCACTGGATGTTGTTTGGAGTTTCGACCACCGATGAGCTCCTTAGTGATGCTATACACAGTCCTACTGTCGCACCTACTCGCTGCTTCTTCAGCCCTTGAGGCCAGTGAGTTGATATATTGACGTTTGTCACGTCTCACACTACGCTGCACTTCTTTCTTCTTCGCACGGTATTGGGCTTCAAGCTCGGTTCTCTCTACTGCTGAGGCCGCTGCAATCCGAGCCTTGATTGCTGTACGCTCATCGATCTGTCTCCAGGTGTCTGTAGAAAGCCATGTGCGGTGGTGTTTCTGCTTTTTACCGACATACGTGCGTGCCCCAGTCGCAAAAGCATTTTTCACAGCACTCCAGTGGTCATCCATGTTCTCTATGCTGCTGATTGCTTCTGCTTCTAAGGCAAGATGGTCCCTGAACTGTTGGCGCACTTGGGGAACCTTGAGCCTGTCGATATTAAACCTGGTGATGTTAAGTAGGTTTGAGCGGTTGCTGTTGACGGATGCAGTACGAAGGCGTAAATGAGCTACCATAAGATGGTGATCTCGTTCTAGTCCGACGTCAGCTCCACGTCTGTTTCGGACGTCCAGGAAACAATTTCTAAAGCGGCGACTGATCGCAATGTGGTCGATCTGGTTGGATGTTCGTTGCCTATCAGTAGAGACCCAACTGATTTTGTGGCAGGTGTTATGCTTAAACAGCGTACCTCCGATGACTAGGCGGTTGGTATTGCAGAAGTCCACAAACCGCTCACCGTTATCAATACGGTCTCCCACGCCGTGAACTCCCATCACGTGCTTAAGCATGGTATTGTCGCTACCCACCTTGGCATTGAAATCTCTCATCACCATTACGATGTCCCCATTAGGCGTTTGGTTGTAGGCGGCGCCTAAGTGGCTATAAAAATCATCCTTTTCGTCCTCAGTCGCGTCTAGAGTCGGAGCATAACACTGTATGATGGTAATTTTTCTAACTCTACTCTGGCACCTAGCCGTCAATATCCGGTCATTATGGGGTTTCCAGGATATGAGGCTACTACGTGCTGCTGGAGTTAGCATGAGTCCTACTCCGGAACTCCGTGCACTTCCAGCTGGTTTCCCAGCGTAGAGCATGACAGTGTTTTTGGTTGGGGAGATGAATTCCCCAGCATCGAACCATCTTATCTCGCTCAGCCCTAAGATGTCTATTTTATACCTTGCGAATTCGCGTTCTAATTGGAGGAATCTGGCGTTATAAGGCCCTTCCTTGAGTGAGTCCAGGAGGGTCTTAACGTTCCAGAATCCGATCGTTGTCCGTGTCCGATAGCCAAAGGTCGTCATCAAATTATCCGTCCGTATCCGAGGCGTTGGTTTTCGTTTCGGAGCAGTAAAAGTTTTTACGGTTGCGGCTCGCTGGGCCACAGACCAACCGACACTTATCCTGTTTTTTGGCGCAGGAAGCTCGCCATTCGTCCTCTCCCGTTAGCAATTTCCGAAGAAATCCCCAGATGGCACCACGAGGAGGTGGGAGTAGGGCTTACTAACAGAGCTGCTAGGTTTTCGGCTGCAGTGGCTCTTTCTCGTTACTTAGCGGACCAACACCTATCGGGAGATGCTGCCCCTACGAGGCCTTTGTTAGTCGTTTGCCATCCAAACAGGCTAATCGCTGCAGTCGATTTAACTGTTCCCTAGCTTTGATCTGTTGTGTTTTAGGCCACCATACTAGAGAGACGTAGGTGATCATTGGTCTGACAATTGTACTGTACTATTGGCAACCTAGCTAATTGTTTACCCGGTTGTGTTAAAGTCGGTGATGTCGAGGTAAAAGTTCTCCTCTATGCCGATGACTTAGTTATTTTGGCGAAAAATCCATGTACTTTTCAGTTGTAAATAAATTAATTAAAATGCTACTGCGACCTTTGTGATCTTAGAATAAATACCTCTTAGTCCAAGAGTGGGCGCCGTGGCGTAAGTGGTTAGTGTGTCGGATCACTGCGCGTGAGGTTCCAAGTTGGAATCCCAGAAAACACCAACAAGTTTTTTCACGGTCCCACCTCACGCGAACGTCTGACAAACATCCGAGAGTATTGTTGTCACGAGAAACATTCTCAAAACAAATTGCCCTTCGGATACGGCAGGTCTCTTCCATTCGTGTGAGAAAATATAACGCACACAACACGAGTGGTTGCGAGAAGCTAGGCCCAGCTACTTGAAGAGCTGTTGCGCCAAATATATTTTTTTTAATCATGCTTTGAATTATCGTAACAGCTTTTTTAACCTGTAACTTAAACTTAACATGGTATGCACATAATTTTCCATTTTTTGCTTTTTGTATTATGTACATTTTTATTCTGATTATTCTTATATCATTATTTTTTTCCAATAATCTCGATTCCTGACAGACGGCGCTTTTGTCATGTTTACTTTTGTTTTTTATCTTACAATATTGTAAAACTATTTAATGTTAATAAAAGAATGAATGATGTGTCATCACTGGGCACTGTTTAATAGGCAAGCATGCAACAAGGCTTGGCGTATTGTCAAACAATTTTTGTGGAACCTGTATAGACGAAGAAGAGGAAGAAACCATTCATCACCTCATCACAGAAGGAAGCTTCACAAAGGAGATCTCTGCTATAATGATTTAGGCTATCTAACAAACAATTTTTATCAATTAATGGTTTTTAACGAGTATGTCACAAAAGACTTATCTCTGGTCTAAGTGTGTTGTCATAAGCTGGCAGCTACTTCAACCTAACATAACGTAACTAGATATTACTACTAAAAGAGTTTGACCCTCTAACCCATTTGTTCAACTGAAGAAAATGCGTTGAAAAATTCGGTCTACGTTATTGCCGTTTAGTCGAAGATTTAGAGAGGAGGTGTAACGTTTCGAATTTACTTCATTCGACTCCCAGAATATAAAGCTCGATTTTAGGCACTCTAAAGTTTAAATTCGCTCATTAGTAGAACTGCGATACAATTCCAAAATTATTTATGCTTCTCTAGGGTTTTCATTCTTAATTAATAGCTTTTCCCAATTTAATGTTGGCATAAATTAATGAGGTACTTAATAAACAGATACACGGACATTATTCCCGGAAGAATTTTTCAATTGTTCGGAATAAAAAGGAATCAGAAAAATGCATATGTCGGCTTTTTTAAGAATGAAATTGTCTACAAACGGGCACAGACATACACAAATCCCAGCTGAATACGCGCGATCCGGTCCATTCAACCAATGAAGAGGACGTCGACGTACTCGTAATAAGAAGGAAACACTAAAAACTCCTTGATGTATTGAGGAATACTGCAATCATTTACTTTTCTCTTTATGTATCCTTTTTCGCTTGCACATAAAAACTTATAATTACAACTTCCAGTTCAAATAAAATTATATTCACGTTAGGAATGAACGAATAAGGGTTCGTATTCCGAAGATGTGGGTATTACCATCAGCCAACAATCTAACGTGCGCTCAGCACATAGTCTTGTGCACACACATTTCTTCCACTCAAATTCATTTTGCTAGCGCACCTTTTTCTGTGTGTGGAGTGGAATGTGTCAGTAGCATTAAACGATTCATACTTCTCCTGGCTATCGACGACTTATAATTGCCACACTGTCTACTCCAGTGAAACACTACACTTCCGGCCGTCCCTAGTCCATTGTAGTGGCAGCATTTCTAACATTTCCTTTACTCCTTTACTCGTACTGCTCTACACACCCGTACTGCATGAATTATCCTTTTCTTGGCAAATGACTCCCTCTAGGTCCTTTCAGCACAATAAAAACTATCACTATATCATATCAGCAGCGCGGGCGAAGGGGGGGTACCTGGGCGAAGAACTAGGTCAATGAATTGAATTGCACTATTTTTAATTTATAATCCAACGAGTAGGCAATATCCGGGAGTAGTATGTGTATGGTGTTTGTGTCTGCTATAGGACCTTTTCATATGCATGCACTATGAATAGACACACATCGCACACTGGCGGCTGCTGCTGCCTGCTACTGCTGCTGGTGGTTACAACGTTATGCTCACTGTTGACAATAAATTTGCATATATGATATTGGATGGCGGCGGTAGTTTGCGATGATGATGATGATGGGTAGTAGCCCAGCGGCAGGAGTGGTGGCAAAAAGACTTTTACTTTATATGTAAATTCGAATAATTGATCCTGGAGTGAACCGGTGGCAGCACCATCAGCAGCAGTAGTAGAGTGTGGATGGAGTCACAGTAGATGGGGACATTAAAGCACATTGCACTTTAAAATGATAACACACACAGAGATTGTGTTAATTGCAAACATCTTGACCTGATACTGAGGTGGGGTTTTGTGCACCAGGCGAGGGGTGAAATCTTGTTCTCTCGCATAGGAGTGCAGCTGAACTATGAGTGGATCGTTGAGTTCACGGAGATTATGGTATTCCCTTGGCTGTTCTGTATTGTAGATTAATGGGTTTGCAAAAAATTTATTACATTAAGTTATTTATTTGCGGTAAGGGGTTTCAATGAATTCCTACGTATTGGTTTGTTTAGGGATTAGTTGGAGAAGTGGAGTATGAATTGCTTAGCATTGCTGATTGAATAGGATGCCAGTAAGTGGAGGAAGTATTGAAGAGTAGAGAATCCGCTTTGAAATTGCTAACATTCTTTCAGCATTTTCTTTAGTAGAACTGATCTACGAGTACATATGTACAATGTACATACTCATATGTATTTTCACTGGTAATTAATATATAAAAAAAGAAGGAAATGTGTGTAGTATGAGGGGATTGTCTGAGTGGGCGCTGATTCATTTCCTGTTTTACAGACGTCTGCAATATTATACTTGTATATTTGTCTAGTGATTTTGTTCAGTGACTACGGGAGTATTTTTGTCCATTCCTTGAAGCATTTTTTGCATTTGGCCATCAATTTAAACTCTGCTGACATGTAAAATCTTACCTTATCGTGCTTCTTTGAACTTTGGAAATAAAATTTTGCTGTTTGTGGACTGTACAGCTTTTTGACAAAAGTTGGCCGGTAGATGAAGGACGTGGATGTGGTACATATCTGGTACAATAGCCCATGAAGGGTCTAGGCCTAGCTTCTCGCAACCACTCGTGTTGTGTGTGTTATATTTTCCGCATGAATGGAAGGGACTTACAGTTTTTGTGGCGTATCCGAAGGTACTCGTACATATTTATTTTATTAATATAATTAACATTATACGAGGTGTGACGTTTATCATATTTTTAGAGAGTATTCCATGTACTGGGTGTCAGTCATCAATTCTCGTAGAACCAAAGAACCCTGAAAATTTTCAAGTAGCGCTTTGGAAATTATACGATCCATCAAAGCTTTTTGACCATGAATTATAACTTTCCAAGAAAATTGTTAATATTATACTTTGCAAAGATCTTGCAAAGTGTTACTTGAAAAGTTGCAAAGTTAATCGGTGGAATGGGACAGGCTTGCGCATATAAAAGTATGCAACTCAGAAAGTATTACATATTAATCGAATAATTTAAATTAAAGGGGCAAGTAGAAGAAAGGCCTATGCGACATTACCCATGTTTTGAGAAATTCGCAGTTTAGGTTGTTCCACTGATACTTTTTCAAAACATGTATTTTGTTGTACATGTAGTCTTCTTCACCTCTGTAACTTCCAAATTATCCGCTAGATAGCTCTAGGAGTCAGTCCATATTTTAGAGTAAAGAGACGTAGCATCGTCTATGTATTCAAATAAAAAATTCGTAAATTTTACAAAAGCCTTTCTTCCATTTTCCCCTTCAATTGTGATGCTGTAGAATTGGACAAAGAAGAAGACATCTAGGGGTAAACCAGTTGGTAGATGGAAATAATTACTCTACTCAAAATAAACACTGAGACATTGGATTGCTTTGGGCGCCGTGGCCCAGTGGTTAGTATGTCAGGCCACTGCGCATGAGGTTCCGAGTTTGAATCTCAGAAAACACTAAACAGCTTTTCACGATCCCACCTCTCGCGAACGTCTGACAAACATCCGAGAGCAATTATTGTCATGAGAAACTTCTCGAAAACAAAAAAAAATTGTCCTTCGGATGCAGCACAAAACTTTAGGTCCCTTCCATTCGTGCGAAAAATATAACGGACACGACTCGAGTGGTTGCGAGAAGCTAGGCCCTAGGCCTTTCATGGGGTGTTTGCGCCAATATATATTTTATATTAATCGGTTTTTTTTTTACCTGTCGTAATGCTGGTACCATTCCATACGCAGTAAATTTTTCTTATTTCCCACAACTAGCTTAACTTCAAAACTGCAACAGTAAATACTTCTAATCAAAGAAAAACTTGATTAAGGTGGGTTTTTGTGTTCTTTTTTTTGCGATATTTACCTATTGGAGTCATTAACCCATTTTTTTGTTGTCCTAATTAGAATGTTCAAGTGTTGTAGCTTCGTATGAAATACGCCATAGAACACGCTGCTTACTCGAAGCTCAATAAGCGGAAGTGAGAAAATAAAATGTTCATCTTTATGTATTTTGTTGTTTTTTCCATATATTAAGATATTTTAACCGACCTCAATCAAGTAGCATACTGAATTTGCAAAGATTAAAAAAAAAAATGAATAACTAAACTTTGTTTTCTTTTAAACAACCATATTTTTTTTATTGGGCACCGTGGCGTAAGTGGTTAGTGTGTCGGACCAATGCGCGTGCGGTTCAAAGTTCGAATCCCAGAAAACACTAAAACGTTTTTTTACGGTACCACATCTCGCGAACGTCTGACAAACATCCGAGAGTATTGTTGTCTCGAGAAAGCTTCTTAAAACAAATAGCCCCTCGGATACGGCACTAAACTGTAGGTCCCTTCCATTCGTGTGAAAAATATAACGCACACAGCATGAGTGGTTGCGGAAAGCTAGGCCAGCTAAAGAGCTGTTGCGCCAAATATTTATTTTATTTTTTTATATTTTTATCTACTTCATTAGGTTTTAAATTTTCTGAAAAATAATGGTTAAATTAGCGGTTTAAAAAACTGCATATGAACATTTTTAAAAGTGCAAAAAAATGCAATATAAATTAAAATTATTCTTAAAGACGTTTTTATTTTCTCCTTTTAATTGCAGTTTCCGTACATTCGATTATTTGGATTCGTCGAATAACTCTTCATAAGATCCGGTGATGTGGGACAGCCCCCGCAGCGGGAAATGCAACAACCCCAACTTCAAACGCCATCTGAATCTGATTTATATGGTACGGATGAGATAGAATTCCTCCTGGACGAAATACGTGATTTTGAGCCGGTCTGCTGTCAGCTGGACGACGTGCAGGATTTTGAAATAGCTGGCAGCAGAGCCGGAGAGCTATCATTATCCTTGGAGTCACCACTGGGTACTTGCACATCGTGGGACTCGCACGCCAACTACAGACAGAGCAGTGGTCAATCGCCACTGGCTTGGGGTGTTGTACTGCACTGTGATTCCCAACATTTGAAAACGCCTACAGGGATTGTACGAATTCTTTTGGTGGTCAGTGTTCTTTGTACATCTTGTTATTTATTCGTTTGCATCTGATGATGAATTTAATCTACTTCCAATTAACAGTTGTCTTCTGCCGCTTGTCTTGCATGCGAATGCTCAGCTGGTACCGTGCAAGTTGGCCTTTTTCTACTGCCACTTATAGGACGTTTAAGATTAATGATCTTCTGTGCAGTGTTTTCCCTCCTCATAACCTGTGTAATGTTGTTTCTCGATATTTCGCACATAGCACTGATGTTTCCATTCAATTGGACTAAAGTGGTGAGTGTTGTTGTTTGTTGTATAGTTACCGTATAATTAATGAGATTTTTCTTAGAACACATGGATGTACCTGAGTATTGGTTTGTTTTTCATTTTGGGTTCCACCCTGTTACTGCACATGGTTATTTTTGCCGAGGAATTTTCATGGGTGCCGAAGCACACAAAGGAGACTCTTTTTGCGTCGGCTGTAAGATTTGCATTACACACATACTCGTATACATATAATCATGTGCATGGCAATACCACACAACTGACATTTTTTCAAAAATTTACCTTTTGATATCAGAGTAATATATGGGTCAATACCCAGAGTTCAATAGTCAATTTTTACTGGTAACATTTGTTTTTAACGAATTTACATTCCCACTTAAAACAAATGTAACTAGCAAACAGTTTTTTGTGTCCTAAGCAATATGTAAAATGTCAGTTGTGTAGTTTTGCCATGCACACAACGATATGTACATATCTTTTTGCTATCATAAACTTATATTCGAAATAATTTTTAGATCATAGGTTATGTTTGTGCTGTTGAGGCATTCATTCTCTCAGGATTGGCCTTATGGCCACAACACTATCGCCAAGTGCCAGACGATGGCAGCGAAATGTATATCGAGGATCGCGAAATGATCCTACTTAGCACAGCCGAAAGTACTGAAGTGCCGAATCACAACAGCACGCCACATAGTGAAACAAACCATCATAATCAATGCAATCGAATATCATCATCGTCGTCGTGTAATCAAAAGCCTTATATACCTGGTAAGTGTGTAAGAATGAATTGATATGAATTCCTTTGGTTAGAATAAGCTTTTCCTGGACATATCGAACCCTCATTATACATATATTAAAATCGGTACTTTTGAGTTAACGAATAAAAATAAGGCTATTTAGTACGTGCTGCTAGAATCTGCCCCAATGCCTAACACGTAATTACCTCGCGGACTTGTGTAAATAAATTGGCTAGTCATTTGACATTATACACATGTAATCCCTTTTTCATTGAATAATTCACCTTTGGAGGAATCAAACTCTAATTTGAAATTAAATATGTTCGTTCAAAGTGTCCGATAAATGGAGATTTTTACAAATGAGAATGATATAACATAGGCCTTACGTAATCGCTCCCAATGTCATATGGGGGAGCATCGACACTAAGGAAAAAAGGGCATTGTTGCTCTTAGAACCTCATTTTCCGTAAACTTGCCAGGCAACCATGAAAAGAGCAGGCCCACCATATCAAGACCTCAGAAGGAAGACTGGTAAATAACAGGAACTATTTTTTGCTCAAAAGGAAAATACTGTGAATCAGAAGCAAAGACGTTATCTGAACGCCACCCTCCGAATTTTTCTGAAGCATAAACAGCTGAGCTTCAAACTACTACGCCAAATCTTTCTCTCTCTCTCTATCTATCATTTCCACCGCCCGCACTGTGTGTAAACATGATAAGGGTATTCATAACCCCAAATTATAAAATAAAAAGTGGATGTCCTCACACCCGCCTTACTGGATAAAGGACAAGCAAAACTCATGCCACATCCCGTCAAGATAGCAAAAAGTAGTCTCACCTTGGGCTGTATACCAAGTCAATGGAGACGGGCGAAGGTTGTTTTCATCCCGGAAATGGGGAAAAAAGGCCCAACACAACCAAAGTCCTTAAAGCTAACCAGCTTAACATCATTTCTACTCAAAATTATCGAAAAGGCTGTTGCAACTACTTTAGACTACTTTCACGGTCCCTCCTCTCGCGAGCGTCTGACTAACATCTGAGAGTATTGTTGTCACGAAAAAGCTTCTCAAATTGCCGTTCGGATTCGGCATTAAACTGTAGGTCCCTTCTATTCGTGTGAAAAATATAACGTACACAACATGAGTGGTTGCGAGAAGCTAGGCCCTGGCAGTTTAAAGAGCTGTTGCGCCAAATATTTGTATTTGTATTTTGTAACTACTTTAGAAAGGAAATATTAATTACATCCCCTCTTCATCATCATTACCAACACGCGTCAGAGCGGGCAGATTCACTGAGACTGCTATTTATTATATTAGCTAATGGAGAGTGCTCCTGAAACGAAAAAAAAAATAAAAAATTGTGCATTTCTAGACATATAAGGGGCATTTAATAAAACTTTACTTCACATGGAGCAATCAAACGAATCCTGAAAAGAAAAGGAGTCAACAGAATAGTATACAGGCGGATGTGCGAGCACAAGATCAGCAGAGTCACATACGCCACTATAAAGAATCAGAGTCAACACCAAAAGGGGGTGCCGACAAGGTTGAGTTCTTATCACCCATAATATGGAGTCTTCTTCTTCTTCTTCTTTCATTTTGGAGAGGTTATAATCCGAAAACAAGGGATCATAACCCTCCCACTTCATCGCATTTCTACTGATCTGGATGAATGATCCGAATGACCTCTGAAAATATCGGCAGGCCTCCCGATTTTTGATCACTCGGTTACTGAGGCACATGAAATGCCGATGCCGTCGTATTTGTGTGATTCAGGCGTTTTTATACGTAGGCCTGCCTCGCGATGTCTTTGGAACGTTCATTGTTATTGCCTTTTTAACAGGGTTCAAATGATCTCTTCTTTGAACGTGGCAATACCAGTCTTGTTGTGGACGAACTGCTTGATAAGTTACCCAACCTCGGCATCAATTCTTAAGCCTATAAGGCATTAAGTACGGCATCGTACTGATCGCCAGAGGAAAGTTTCAAGAAACCCTTTGTGATATCATATAAAAAGGGCTAAAAATAGCTCAGAAATGGTGCTATATGGCTGGGTTAAACATAAACCCGGATAGGTTAGGTTAAGTTAGTGTGGCTGTCTGTACGAGAGTACAGACACAGTAAGACCAATAAATGTCTATTGTGATGCCATGGATCTTTCCACTCAGGGACTAATTAAACCAACTGGAGCTTTTAATAAAGCGAAGGTTACTCATGATGTCTGAGGATGCCAGTTCGCTAAAGTCATCGAAGAAAGGAGCCCCTAGATGGAACAATTTTTTTGGGACATGACCGGACATTTGAATAGGAGGTAAAGGATGGTTTCCTCCTTTTCTTCGTCCTTCTTTTGGCCTATCATACAGTTTCCAGTGAGGATACCAATAACGTAGCTGGTCTGTGATCGCGTTCTGATCCGATTAAAACAACGATAATATTTTTCACGAAAAAAAGACAACTCGAACGACTGAAACCTATCGCATTGTCAGGCACGATACTGGTACCAATCTGGAAAAAATATACGGAAGAAGTATCTATGAAAACTATTCGTACTCTTATAATATACAAAAGCCTTGCGGGCACATCTTGGGGATGTCACAACGAGGACGACACTCAATAAAGTGCAACAATTGGCATACCTCTGTATTACTGAAGCCATGAGAACTTGCCCAACCACAGCCATAGAGATAATCCTGTAACTCACTCCGTTGTACCTTGTGGTTGAGGATTGCGCAAAAATACGATTTTAAGGATGACGGAAAAAGAAAACGGAAGACAGAAGTTCATCGGAGCAAGAGAATTCGATGTGCTTGCTAAAAAAATCTTGGAAAAGAAAAGGCACGAAATGAAGCAATGTATGTCTACAGGCTGAGTAACCACACGATAAAGCGGTATACAGACAGATCAAGAATTGATGGAGGGATTGGCGTAGGAGTATTCGGGCCAAACACAAAGTACTTCGAACCCATGGGTAAGAGCACCAGCATCTTTCAGGCTGAAATTTATGCCATAGACAGATGCGTTCAAATCAATTTTGAAGGAAACTACAGAGAATTATATCAGATAGTTAAGCCACCATCAAGGCACTTAACGCCAATGTCGTTAAATTCTAACTTGTGTAGGAATGCCTGCATAACCTTAACGAATTAGGCAGAAGAAATAAAGTAACCCTTTATTGGATATAGGGCCATGTCGGAATAGAAGGCAATGAAGCAGCGGATTCGCTAGCAAGACAAGGTGCAGCAGAACTGTTTATAAGTCCTAAACCATACTGCGACATAAGGAACCATAAACTAAAAGAAGAATTCAGGAAGAGAGCAAACTGGATTAACACTCAAGGTATGAGGCAAGCAAAGAAACTACTAGGGAACTATAATCGAAAAAGATTCGAAGCATGTATCAACCTACCTCTCACTGATGGCTCAAAATCCAAGGACGGAGTTGGTGGAGGTGTTTTCTCTGACAGGCTTAATCTCAAGCTCTCTTTCCGTCTTCCAAATCATTGTAGTGTGTTCCAGGCGGAAATTTTGGCGATTAAAGAAGTCTTATCTTGGCTTAAGAAAAACGTGATATCTGCTAGAAATATCCGCATCTTTTTAGACAGCCAAGTAGCAATCAAATCCTTGGAATCGACCTCTATAAATTCCTTAGTAGCTCTAGACTACCGATCGTCTCTCGTGGAGATGTCTGAGCAGTTCAATATTCAATGTAATATTCATGTGTTGGGTGGCGGGGCATAGGGACATTTCAGGTAATTGTAAGGCCAATGAACTCGCCAGAATAGGAACAACTATACCCATCCTGCCGGATAAAGGCTCCTTAGGTATACCAATCGCTACTTGCAAACTCAAATTTAAGCTGGATGCTATCGAGAGTACGAATCTTAGGTGGACAAGTGGACCCACATGTCTAGCGACAAAACAAATTTGGCCGAAGCTGGATCTAAAACGTTCTACGAATTTAATTTCTCTCAACAGATTGCATATCGGCGCTATAATAGGTGTCATCACTGGACACTGTCTAATAGGCAAACATGTTGCAAGGCTAGGCGTTTTTGCGAACGACTTTTGTAGAAGCTGCATGGACGAAGAAGAGGAAGAAACTATTCCTCACCTTCTTTGTTTCTGCCCAGCTCTCTCCCGTAGAAGAAAGCTTCACCTAGGAGCCCTCTATTACAATGACATAGGCGACCTGAATTACATCGATATTAAGAGCCTCCTACGCTTCATAAGAAGCTCTAAATGGTTTAACGAGTAGGTAGGAGAAACTTTCTCCCATGATCCATGTGGTATCACAATGGACCTATTTTTGGTCTAAGTGTGTTGGCGATTCTCTGCTGGCAGCCACTTCAACCTAACCTAACCTATCAACCTAAATAAGAATAACCTGTGCATCCTAAAACTCTAATGATCTAGAACTCTAATGAAGGACCAAAACTTTCCAAGGCGTTAGTAGGGGACACAATAAACCATTAAACCATGACCATTAGGCCGCAGTATAATAATAAAGGTCACAAATAATTTTTATTGTGACAATGACTGTAGAGAAGTTCGTCCACATGGATTGCATCTAGAATTTTATCTAAAATTTACCATCATTACATGTGTATGTTGTTTTTTAATGGGGTATCCATGTCCTTGAAGACCAATTTGTTGATAATGTAAGCTACAATTTTGCCATGACACGTTCCTCGTCAAAATATCTAAAGCCCCTACACGCTCGGTCAATATTTGCTTATGCCCAACTCGTAATTATACACCACAAGCACGTTCTCCCTACCTGCATTCTCTTCGACACTAATCGAAGCATAATAACGCTACGTTAATTTTCTGAGAGCTTTGCCACTAAGTTTCTTGCGAATCATATCGGCCCCTTTTCGCTCAAAAACACTTTTATTATTCTATTAAAATTCCCCACATTCCCTGGTAATTTACCCTTATGACCCTTACCTAACAAGCCATCACAATTTCGAGTACTAAGTAAACAAATTATTTTCTCAATACACATCTCTAATGACTTCCGCAGGGCTCTTTTCCTTGCTGGTTTCCCTGTTTCGCAAAAGCGTCATCCTTTGCTCTGACTTGCACTTCAGTTAATTTTTCCATTAAGTCTGTCCCCCTTTTTTTATAATTGAATCAATTACCACGTACACATATACTCATATATGTTGACACAACAGGACGGCCTCTCGATGTACACACTCAACGTCAAACAATGACAGAGTCACTTCAGTTCATTAAAATATTTTGAATTCTCTAACGGCTGGGTCGTCCTTTATAGACCCTCTTGTCTACTGACATCCTTCATTTGCTTGCAGTCCTTTGTCTCGTTCCTTTAGTGTAGTTTCTACTTTGATGACAAACTGAAGGAGGAAATACAACTTTATTATCCATAAACAATTACGGGTACAAGGAGTATGTTGTGCTTCTATCAGAGGACACAGATCCGAGCTCTTGCACCACATTCCACTTATTGGTCAATACGATGACACTCTGCGAGGTTTCAATCTCTGCCTCTTGTACGAAGAGGATGCAAAAAAAAAAAACAGAAAATAAAAATGAATTAAAAAAACAGAGGAAAATACAGTCATCCCAGCACTACCAACGGGTGGGGATGCATTTCCAAATGAGAGTGGGGGATATACATTCCTACGGGGCACACTCTGGTTTGCTCTGTTCAATCTTTTCTGATTCCTCTCGATGGCAGTGCATTTATTGATTAAATGATTCTTGAAACACGAGTAAAAACTATAAAAATACAAAATTCTCTATGAAAATACCCTCTATCTTGGCACCGGGGGGGTTGAACGTTTTTTTTTATTTCTTGGTTTGACATTAACGTTGCTGTTGTGGCTGTCTATGATTCGTAAATGTTTTTGCATTTATTATTAAGAGCCCGCAAGAAAGGGAAGAAATTTAATTACATTAGCGGTGTTTTCGTTTTAAGCATATCCTGCAGGTCACATCCCTTTTAGAAGTGGTTTGTGGCCGGCAATAAAAAAAAATCTTCTAGAACACATTGATTTGAACAAATTATATTGAGGATCAGAATCGTCAACTCACGAAGAAATCAACAAAATTTTAATCTAGGATCATCGAATTACTTTCATGATTTAAACAAAACAAGGTTCATCTACAGTTTTTCGTGTAAGTGGAGAGTTATCAAACTTCAACTTCATGCCACACAGAGAAGGTTTTCCAATTCTTTGTTCACTGTGTAACTTATTTCAAAGAGAAGACGTAGAACACTTTTTAAGAATTTGTTCAATATTCCGTGATATCAGGAGGCTTTGCTTTGGAAAAGCTATTTTATCAACAGGGGAAGTTCAAGTACAAGTAAATGTCTAATTGGAAAGCTCTTGTATCGTGATGTGAAACAACTTTATCTTACCGTAGACAAATTATAGAAGAAGATCTTTAAAGTAAAAGTTAAACAAAAACTAATTAAACTTTACGTATAATAATAATAATATAAAACATTGTTGATAGTCTTTGGAGAGCGCGACCGGCTCACCTGGTATTGCCACGTTCAAAGCAGAGATCATTTGAACCCGGTTAAAAAGGCAATATCAATGCACGTTCCAAAGACATCGCGATGTAAGAAAGGCAAGCCTATAAACGCCTGGATCAGACAAATGCGACGACATCGGCATTTCATTCGCCTCAGTAACCGAGTGATCCAAAATCGGCAGGCCTGCCGATATTTTCTGAGGTCAAATAGGCGAACCCCACAGGCGGATCAGTAGAAATGCGGTGAAGTGGGAGGGTTATGATCCCTTGTTTTAGGATCATAACCTCGCTGATAAAAGGAAGAAGAAGAAGAAGATTGTTGATAGTCTCTGGCTTTAACTCGTGTCACTTAAATTAGATTCTAACATTTATTGTTTTATAAACTTTTTGTAAACTTATACAAAAAAAAAAGGCCCGGTGCCTTGGTAAACTCTTACCAACTAAGACGTTCTCTCTTCTGCCGATGTCACAGGGATGCGATTTAGCACTTGTTGTATCTCAATAAGCCATTGCAAATTTGTGTGCAAAGTCGGCCATGCTCGCTTGCAAATCTCGGGCTGTGAAAAAAAGATATTGTTATCAAGAACTGGGATAGAATGGGTAGTTATAATCTCCAAATCTGCACGGTTCACTACATATGATTTGATCCATAAGATGAACCGCGGTTGGAATCTGTGGCTATGACATCAACTTCAATGGCATCTTCCAAAGCGTTAGTGGTTGTTGACCTACCTTTAAGGAATCCGTGTTGCGGCCTGTAGTCGAAGGGCATCGCATCATAGACGATGCTTTCGAAAAGTTTAAGTATGCATGAGAGCTTAGCAATTGGCTAATAATTAGAAACTTCGCTCTTGTATCTTTTTTTGTGTATGGGGTAATGTAAGCGTCTGTCTATAATAGAGGAAAAATGCATTGGGAGATTGGAAGTTGGAAAAGAGCAGTGAGGATATGTGTCAGATGATTCGCACATTTGGTTGCACTAAGATGGTTGCGTTCGATGTTTCTAAGGCATTTCAGACATTTTGGCATCAAGCTCTTTCATCACAAATGTGATCGATGAGTATCTTCTTCAATGGATTAGAAATTGGCTTCCGGGCCGTTCAATACAAGTAGTCTTGGATGGCTTGAAATCTGCAATTCACCATATAAATGCTGGTGTTCTCCAAGGCTTTGTTTTATCTCCGAATCTTTCCTCATTTTTATAAATGACCTTTTGTGTGCAACTTCTAATTCAATCCATGACAGTACCCAGTTTTTCATATTCGTTCGCTAACCCATTCCCTGTTCTTCGGCCGGAACGACAGCGTATGTTAAACACATTGAATTCCGACCTAGGCAGTATAATTAAATGGAGCTCTTCCAATACAGTGGAATTTAATGCATCCAAAACAAAATTCGGTCTTCTGTCTCTCAAGCGAAACCAAGTCCCTCAACCATTATCCATGAATAGTACTTACTGCATCACTCAATCTGAAGGACTTATCATTCTCAGCATGTGCATCAATAACCATCTTAGATAGAACGATAACATATTTGAGGTCGCCAAAAATGCTGCAAAATGTCTAGAATTCCTTAAGGGGTACAAAAAATATTTTACCCTGTCCTCAATCTATAAGGCCCAAAGCTAGGATATAACACCCAAATCTGGTTTGGTATACCCAACCCCATTCTACATATTCTAGATAGGGTACAGAATCACGTGTTAAAACTAATTGGTCATAGAGACATTGTGAACTCCATAGCCTCACTTGAGCATCGTGACTTTTTCTCCAGCGAAATAGCCAATTGCATATCTTCCCTTCAAAATTTCACCCACAATACGCATCATGCTTCAACATACGCATCATGCTTCAACATTAGTTCACCCTCGATCCCAACTTTGGACGTATTGTAAAATATAGGGATTCGTTCATAAGCCGGACAACATGTTTGTGGAATGATCTCTGTATTTCCTAATCATTACAACCTTCAAACATTTAAAGCCAACCGAAATCGGCATCTCCTCTCTCTCTTTCCCCCTTCTCTCATCCGCCCATCTCAGAGAACCACTAAAGGGTATTAATAACCCTTTCGGCGTGCGCAAGTTATTTAAAAAAAATAAAATATAATAATAGTATTTTTAAAAAATACCTGTAATTTTCTAAAATTACACGAACTTCTATGTATAACTAGGATTTTTATTACAAAAATCGATCAAAAATCGTTTTGAGAAGCTTTTTCGAGACAACAATACTCTCGGATGTTTGTAAGACTTTTTGGTGTAGTGATCCGGCACACTAACAACTTACGCCCCGGCGCCCACTTAGTTTGATATTTGAATTTCTCAATTTCAGTGATGTGAATTATTACGAGTGACTATAATGCTGAAATACATTCATATTTTTAAAATTATGAGTCAGTCTGTAGTTGTTGTTTTGCAATCTTTATTTTTCATCCAAATCTTTATATATGTGTGTTAGTAATCCAGTTTGGGTGACATTTTGTGAAGTCCTAAATAAGTTTTTTTTATTCTTTCTTTTAAGCCAAACGACCCGATCAAGCAAATAATAAACGACCAACATTGGGTCAATCACAAACAAGAAAATCAAATCACCGTTACCGTGAAGGCTATCATTATCAACCCATTGCGTCTACGTCCCGCCAGAGTCCAACATTCGTCCTCGAAGAGCATGTCACGGTCGGTCCATCCACATCCCGATCCATAGATAACTCTAGTTCGTGATAGTATTTATTTCTTTCCAAAAACATTCACCGGACACATAAAATAATAATTATAAAATAAAAAAACAGAACAAAAAACGAAATACCAATAAATCGCAAATAGGTTTTAGTTTTTAATCTTTTGTTTTGTTTTTATTTTTTAGTGAAACTAAATAAAAATTAAGAACTAAAAATAACAACAATAATACAAATTTGAGAAGAATACAAATCAACAAATCGCAAGCCACACAAGAAAAAAGAACATAATAAACAGAATCAATAAGTATAAATAAAAAAATATGAAAAACCAACAACAGAAAACATATTTATACACTTTCGTAATTAATTTATATAGTGAATGGAAAAGAAAAAAAACAAACAACAACCAATTTGTTTATTGAATAAATAAAATAAATTACTATTAAGTATTATATACATTATATGTATAAATTATATATGTAAACAAATAAATTATTATTACTATGTTATTATTATGATTATTCCATCAGAATGCATACATCTACGTAATCATACGTATGTATGCATATTGTAAATTCTTTCGTCCTCTCTTCGGTTAACCAAAAATAAAAAGAAACAAAAAACAAATGAAAAATAAAAAAAAAAACACTTTTTTGCATTTTTTTATTAATTACTATTACGAGTATATTTATATAAATGTATTTAACTTATTTTCTCAAAAACTGAAATCGACAACAATTATGAAACGCATATATACACCCATATATACATATATTTGTAAATCATTAGGTAAAATAAATGAATGAAATGAACAACAATAATTATATAATATACATATAAACAAAAAAAGTGTAAACATGAATAAGATTTTCTTTTCCCTCCATTTTAATTGAATAAATGATGAAATATAAAATTGTAATTGAAACAAAAATAAAATATATGTAATTATACGGTGTACCATTGTTATTGTTTATTTTTTAATAAAAAAAAAATGTAACCATAATTTTTATTTTAATTGTATATACGATTGTTTAAAAAACAAACTAAACACTAATGAACAAATCAATTTCATCACGCTATTAAAAACTTATAATATTTGTTTTTCTTTGTACGAGTATATTATATGAAAATGAACTTCTCGCAGATTGTTTTGATTTAAGAAATGATTTTTAATTGTTTTATTATTATTATTATGCTTTGCCTTAAAAATGCAAATGTACTTTAATTGAAGCCTACATTTTTTCGAGTTACTTTTTTACCAAGTCTTACTTAAAGATATATACATTTCTGTTGGAAGAAAAAATAATCAAGAAAAGTATATATTTTGACTCGAAAAAATAATAAATAAACTAATTTATATGTGATTTCGTTTTTATTAAAAGCTCATTCTAATTTTAAAACTGTGGAAATAAAATAATTAGTAATATAGTGAAATAGATAGATTCGAGTCATCGGTATTTAAATCTTATTTAAAGTGACAGCCAAAATAAAATTCTTTTTATTGCATCTCTCACATTCATAAAACAAAAAATGACGAAAATATTGGGAAAAAGTTGACTTTTATTAAGTTTGTTTTATTGCTACTTAGTTATAGAGGGATATAATCATATAGCAATATAAAAAAACTTCGATAATTAAACATTTTTGTCGGTGTCAGCTTTTAACGCTTAGACTTAGAGCAGATTTAGGGGTTATCCGAACTTTTTCTAAACCTTAAAACTCCGGTGGGCCCAGATTTGTAATGTATACTGCAAGTATACTTTGTAAGCAGATCTCTCATGATAATTGATAAGAGAGTATGTTCTTGCCTTCGATTAATTTTAAACTCGTAACACGACTGTTGGAATAGAATTAACTCCTCTTAAAATGTACATTTTTTTTTTTTTTGCGAAGTGGTTAACAATTCCCTTTTGTTAGAGATATGATGCTGTAATTCTTCTATTGAAATTCAAATTGTATGTATGACTTTGACGTATCTAGCCAATAAGCTAAAAGGCGGATATAAGATTACGTAAAAAATATATAATTTTCCAAGCAAGGGTCCAAAAAGTGTCAGAATTTTTTTTAAAAAAAACTAAAATAAGTAATTTTTAATAAAACTACCCGGGGTCCTAGTCGTAAGAAATTCTACTATAGTAACCCTTAATATTGTTACAGGATGTATTCCAAATATTTCGACAGAAATGTATATTTGAGGCGATTAAGATCATAGTGGTGTAAATCATATTTAGCTCATGTTGAGAACTTGAGACTTGCACCACTGTAACTTACAACATCATGGTTTTTCCCTTTATCTATCAAACTTGTGCTACCATCTGTTGACGGAGTGGTGAAATTATAACTTACTTCACATTTTCATGCAACAATTTGGCATGTGTAGACTCATTTCTGGACTTACATTGACATTTATGAGAAGTGACTTACACCACTATGACATTACGTTTATGCTTGGTAGACATGTTTTTTGTGAATATTGTGAGTTCTAACTTTAACCGACAGCAAATTGGGAATCCCCATAATATGCTACTTTTTTTTTATAAATTGTTTTGCACTTCGGAGAACTTTGCCATCTAAAAAATTACATGATTACAGAAATTTATATTTTTTTTCAAAATTAAATTTATTTATGTAGAATATTTTATAAACAATTGCAGTATATTTGATAGGCACACCAAATTAACATATCCATATTTTAATTATATAATTCGTCTTTTTGACAAATAATCAAAGTTATTGATTTGAAAATATTGTTCTTTGCGAGAAGGTCTTGACCTAACTCTGTATAACACTATAATATTTTTAATTTTCCTTACTAAAGTTAAAATTGTTTTTACCTTTGTCTTAATTAAATTATATTTATTTGAAAAATTAGACGAAATAACGAAAGTATTTTTGATGAATAGCAGTATAATCGAAAAGTGTTGTAGCTTAAAGGAACTAAAAAAATCATCATATACAATGTAAAATTTTATAAAAAAAACCTATAGATAATACGAAAAATATATGTAAATTGAATAGAGAAAAAAATTGATCAAATAAAATGAAAAAATCGTCGTATAAAGCATTTGTAAACATAGATTTTCAATAACAAATAAAAAAAAATTAAACAAATTTTGCAAGAAGTGGTTCTCAACTCCCGTGCAGAACTGATTTTAATTTTACTAATTTTTTTTTAAATTAAATAATCGCGAAAATTTAGACAAAAAAAAATTAATAGAAATTCCGAAAAAAAGAAAACAATTTGTTATAGTGAAATAAAGAAAGAAATCCTAAAATGTATGGAGCCGAACAGGTTAAAAATCAATATTAGATCACTAGACAGGAACAATATCCTTTAATTTAACACTGGAAAACAATATATATACATATATATATATATATATATGTATAGAAAGAAGAGAAGATATATATATATATATGTAAATATGTAGTACATATATAAAGAATATATTTGGATTAACCGTAACGGTAGATACAACAAATTACAAATAAATGTTGTAAAACAAAAAATCAAATAAATAGTAAAATCAGAAAAAGGAAGAATACGCAACAGGAAACTAAGTAATATAATAATTTAATTGAAACAATAAAAACCAAATAAAAAAATTAAGAAAAAAAGAAATGAAAACGTCTTGTTATAGAAGTAGTTTTGCTTATTTTTAATAAAAAAAATAATTCATTTGTGTTTTATTCTTATAATTTTTAGCAATATTGGAAGGATTTTTCATAAGTGAGTCACGATAGTAATCCATTTGTTTATATACTGGAATTATAAATTATTCAATATGGAAAACACTGCAGCAACTGGAGAGAAAAATTGCATGAATACACTTCATGTAAAAAGTTAAGAAAAAGTTAATCTGTCGTTACATTATGCAAATCCTTTTTAAAGGATTATTTTCTATTTTCCATTTTTTGCGACTACAATTTAGCGGCCCTTTCACACACGCATACATATGTATCTTATTAACTGGATTGAAATGGTTGAAATTTTCTCGCGTTTTTTCTTATCAAATCGAATAGAAATATTTTATCCCATAGGGTGTATTCATTTTGACACATAGTCTTAAATATAGAGAAAAATTCAAAATATTCGGCTGACTGATACCCGCGATTTTGTCTGCGGGGTCCACAATAATATAAACTATATAATATATTATGTATGCATTTTAGCTACAGAAGGAAAAACATCAAACGCCATCGTTATCGCCTGCGTCAAAATATATATATACATAGTTATTAATTTACGCCCCCATAAGCAGTCAACGAAATTTTCCCTAACTTCCGCAAACGTATCTAATTCGTAGTTTTATAATGTCTGAATTTGCCTGTTTTTTAAGTGTTTGTGTTTATTTATTTTAATAGGTCTGGCATGAAGGCTTAAAGCTTAAATTACGACAAGTTCTACAAGAGCACCTATATAATATTTTGAAGAACTACCTTACGAATAGACTATTGCGCGTCAAATGTGGAAAGGAATATTCAGATTTTAAGGAAATAATGGCTGGAGTGCTGCAAGGAAGCGTTCTTGGTCCAGTTTTATATTTATTATACACTCGTGATATACCGCAAGTAGAAGGCACTGACCTAGTTACATTTACCGACGACATTGCTATCTTGCCAGTATGCAAAATGGTCAAGATACTACAGAAAAACTCCAAGAAGCTTTGAATAGAGTAAATGAATGGACAAAGGCTTGGCGAATCGCACTCAACGAGACCAAATCTGTTCATGTAAATTTTACTTATAAGAAAATAAAGAATTTGCCGATCTTTTCAAACTCGGTTCAAATTCCGTTTGCAAACGAGGCTGAGTATCTTGTAATGACACTTGATGCCAATCTGAAATGGAAATCGCATGTAAAGAATAAATAACATAAAGATTTTACAGAATTTTGAGAACAAAGTGCTATGAGGTATTGTTAATGCGCCAGGGTATATCAGAAACAGCGATATTCACAGAGATCTCGGCATTAAAACAATCGAAGATGAAATAAAAAGCTACGCCAGGAAGCATAGAAGTCGACTAGAAAGTCACGTAAATATTACAGTGCTCCAAGTCTACAAAGAAAGTGGGTAAGAATCCCACACTATTATGAGCACGCGCTGGCGATCCTCATAGTCCCTTGTTGAAGATTTTCACCTACCGTCGAAAAAATAAAAAAAAATTATTTATTTTAATATTTTAACCCCATTGGGAAATATCATGATGACTCTAATTGGAAATAAGGACCAAGCTTGTAAGGTATAGATTCTATACCTTATAGAACGCCAAAGTTTTATTAGAATTTGTAAAATAGTTTTTGCATGAAACGTGCCGGAATACGAACCCACTTATTATTTTATTATATGTATAGATAGATACTTACATATACATATATACCCAATAAGTATGCGAATACACACGGAAAAAAAATATATTTGATATGTTTTAAGATAACTAAAATAAGCTAATTGGAAATGTTGTCGTAAATACGTAATTGGTCAAAATTAAAAAAAAATTGCTTCAATCATTCAATAATAATTGTTTGGCAAAATATTAGGTTTGATATTAAACAAATTTGTTGGAACATAAGATTGGTCTAGGGGTTTGAAACTCAGATGTTGTTTCAGAAAATCTACGGGGGTGGAGTCAAGATGACGGGAAGATTTTTGTTATGTTTTTCTTTGCTTCTGATTCACAGAATTTTTTTCAAGACCTCCTATGTCATAGGCATATCAATTAACCAACAGAACAAACAATTTTTCCAGCCATATGATCAACCTATTGCTAGTATTATGCGTTCACAATTGATCGGGCTCTCTGCATATTTCACGAGGAATAAATAGATTCTTGCTGACAGTCAGGATTTGAACCATGAACCATTAGCGTGGCAATCGACGACGTCATCACTACAAAACCCCGAAGTACATTTGAAAATCCTGAAATAATTATAAGAGGCGTTGGACATTTCTTTTCGCAGCACACCGCAGTATCTTTGAAATACTGAAAAACTCAAACTCAACCATATTTTATTCAAAGTGCTTAAGAATTCATTTGTGTATTTCTCAGCTTCAGAATAACGTACGAAAATAATCTATGGTTTTAAATCGTTGACGATATTTACTTTAAGTCATAAAATTTATTTCATGGAAATCGATGAACCAGTTTTGACGTTATTTTGATTAGTAGCTATGTAACTATTATACAAGCAATAACTTCTCCAGTGGGAGTCCCCACAAGAGTGCACACAACCCATCAACCCAGTATAATAGAAAAGGAAACCGAAGAACAAGAAAACACGAAGAGTACCATCCCCCCTCCGTCAGCCAGTCAGCTATCCTCTTAAAGATAGCGAAGATTCAGCGAAAGGAGAATAAAAAAAAATATTACCTCCACTGAGTGCAGATTCAAGATAATGATCAAGAAAAGATTAAGCAAATTAGGAATTTTGCAAAAGATATTTTTGAATGAACATACTCGTACACCATTTGTAAGATAGACTTTAAGTAATGCAACTGCGAAAATCCCGGTCAATTTCCAGCAGTAGTTTTTTGCGTGACGCATGTCCAAAAAAACATACGTCTTTCGTCACACAGCTTGTAACATAAAGAAATAATAAAGAGTGGAACCTGCATAGTAAGCAAATATACATAAGTCCGTTGTCTGTCAAAAGTCAAAGTCGCTTTCCTTTCTCGAAAATTATTGATTACACTTACCATAAATACCATAAGTTCAAAAATAAAAACAACGAACGCTCTTCGCAACCAGGCTGCACCTGTCCCTCGAATTACACACAAAACATGTAAATCGAAACCGTGTAAAAAGAGACAGAGCTTCCATATGAAAATGGAGGATTGGAATTAAATTTTAAGCCGCGTAAATTGAATCAAGGAATATAAAGAAAATTCGTAGATACATTCATAATAACCGCGTAAAATGGGACAAGGCTTGTGGAAAAACTGACATTGGTTGCACTGAATGCCAAGCCGATGCTCTGTACATTCATAACGTATTCAAAGACGTAACATTTTTATGTTTTCAACTCATTTCTTTATTAACAAGAAGGAAAAACACATAAATGTAAACAACTTTTCTTTAACAAAAATAAAAATGATGTAAAAAAAAAAGTTAAAAAAATAAAAACAGTCTTCAGTGAAACGGGTGCGTCCATAAAAACATAAAAAATGCATAATTGAAATAAACTCCACATTTTTTTATAGTTTATTTTTCAAAATAAAAACCGTGTTAAAGCGGAACTCAAATCCAACAAAGCTGCTGGAGCCGACGGCCTTGCCGCTGAACTTTTTAAGGCAGGAGGAGATGAGTTGGTAAGGAGCATGCACCAGCTCATCTGTAAAATCTGGTCGGACGAAAGTACCATATGCCCGATGAATGGAACCGCAGCATCGTTTGCCCGATCCTGAAGAAAGGAGACCCTCTGAACTGCGCCAATTACAGAGGTATAAGTCTCCTCAACATCGCATATAAGATCCTGTCTGCCGTATTATGTGAATGCCTAAAACCGATCGTCAACAACCTGATAGGTCATTATCAGTGCGGTTTCAGGCCGGAAAAGTCCACCATTGACCAAATATTCACACTACGGCAGATCTTGGAAAAAACCCATGAATATAAAATCGATACGCACCACCTCTTCATCGATTTCAAAGTTGCCAAGCTCGTCCGTTTGTGCAGAATGACGATGGAGAACTCTCGCTGCTCCATCAAAGTCGGTAAGAACATCACCGAACCGTTCGATGTCAGGAAAGGTCTTAGACAAGGTGACGCGCTATCATGCGATCTCTTTAACATAGTACTTGAGAGAATTGTACGAAACTCACAAGCCAACACCGGAGGTACAATCTTTTACAAGTATGTACAACTACTCGCTTATGCCGATGACATTAACATAATCGGAAGAACTCAGCGGGCCGTCAATGGGTCATTTACGAGTATTGAGATCGAGGCAGCAAAGATGGGTCTAGTGGTCAATGAAAGCAAAAGAAAATATATGCTGTCTACAAAAAAGGACACCCAACATCGGCGTCTTGGACAGAACGCCACAATAGACAGATATAATTTTGAGGTAGTAAAGGATTTTGTCTACCTAGGCTCTATGGTGAACTCCGCAAATGACATTAGTAGGGAGATCACACGAAGAATTACTCTTGCCAATCGTTGTTTCTATGGGCTAAAACGGCAATTGAATAGCAAAGCCCTACCTTGAACTACTAAGGTAACTCTTTATAAGACTCTAATCATCCCAGTCCTGCTGTATGGCACAGAGGCATGGGCTTTGACAAAACCGGATGAGGATGCCCTTCGTTATTTCAAGAGAAAAGTTCTTCGAGCGATCTTTGGTCCCGTCTGCATAGACGGTGAGTGGAGGAGAAGGTACAATGCCGAGCTATACGGCCAAGGACATCGACTTAGCCAGAAGAGTTCACATACAGCGACTAAGATGGCTGGGTCATTTAGAGCGGATGGAGCCCAACGTTCCCGCTAAGAAAGTTTTCGAATCCACCCCGGATGGACGACGCAGTAGAGGACGACCTCGCGGTAGGTGGCGCAAACAAGTGGAGGGGGACCTCAACCAACTTGGCGTGTGCAACTGGAGGCAGCTGGGTCGTAATCATGCTGGCTGGAGAGGTTTGTTGGTTGAGGCCCAGGTCCACCCCGGACTGTAGCGCCATCTAAGTAAGTAAAGCGAAACCGTGTAATTCGAGGAACAGGTGTACTTATGTTGCCACAAGGCATAATCATTTAAGTCGATTTTCACAGATTCTCACAAAACAAGTTTAAAGTTTTCGTGTTTTTCCAAAAACGTATGGCTTTTGGGATTTTAGTCTTGTTTCTTTGCCCATAACTCGATAACGACAGCAGATAATAAAGTAAAAAAATGGTACGAGTAGCATTAACTTCGAATAGAGCATCTTCTGGCATCTTTAGCTCAATTTCGTCTTAATTCGACTTAGGCGGTTTTGCCTTGTGGCCACATCAAGCAACTTGATAAGAGTTAATTTTCAATACACTGTTTGTTTTTTTTTTTTTTTTACTATTCTTCCACTATATGAGCGCATATTTCTGGATAACGATACATCAGACTGTTTTTACTATTTGCATAGCAAATACAAACCCGTCAAAACTTTCCAAAACACTATAAATAATCGTGACGAATTGCAAACAAAAAGTATCTGAATTAGTTTCCCCAAACAACATCAACTGTCGATACACTCACATCTATACCATTCTTATCAACATTATTTGAAGCATCTGGTTAAATAGACGGTTAACATGGAATGCCCTCTAAAAATGTGATAAACGTCACACCTCATTGTGACAATTTTTTTAATTTTCGGCATTTTCAGATATTATGTACTTATTAAGAGTTATTAAGTATCTTCTTCATAGCGAGCATACCAACCAACGATGTTCTTGAGTGAGATTGTGAAACTTAAAAAAAGCACATTTAAGAGCAAATTTAAGATTTTATAAATGTGGGTTGCACATGGGTGAATGATCCTACAGTACAGGGGCAAAGGTATGTCATTCCCAAAAAATCATCACCATGTGTTCAAAGGAGTTAAAGAAAATATTATGTAAGCTAGAAGAACATATGTTTGCCTACTTTCACATCGGATAATGAACCTTCATCTGATCGCCGAAAATCTAGAAGTTGGGGCAAACAAAGTGGGGCTTAAGAAAAAAACAGCCCAACACCCGCGCTCAACTCAACATTGGCGGACAGGTAGTCGAGAAAATACACAACTTTCTATACTTAGGAAGTGTAGGCTCGGACCGCTGTGGCACCAAACTGGATGTGTGCAGCAGAACTGCGACTGTTCCACTCCAACGTAGAACTAGTACTGCTGTATGGGTGCAGTACTTGGAAGGTAAATACCACTATCACATGCAGTGGAACACCATAGGCACTCGTTGCGGAGGACAGTCGAGGACGAATCAAGCTCTTTGGCAATAAGTTGGAGGCAGCTCAAGCAGAAACGTTGCAGAACTCCGATCAAGATTCCGCGGACGTTGTTGACGCCCTATGGCCCTCGAGGGATGCAAGGATTTAAGTAAGTATGATTAGACAAAGTGGAAATTCGAAAGTTTAAGCAGAAAAAAACTTATTAATATGTGTTATAGTGTCCTGCAATAAAATTCTGGTCTTGCTACTAACTCACTTTTTTGTTTTCATCAGGCAACAAGGGAAAAACTTAATTTGAAAAATTAAGGAAAAGCAGCCTAGCAGCCTTATATGTGTCATATTATATTTAACCTTAATAGTGATAACGAGTGGATACAAATAAATAAAAAGCAGCATAATCTTTTAGTCTAATGTGAAATGCCTTTCTGTGTCACAATAGATCTTTTAAGTCACAGTATAACCACACTCCCCTTATTTATTCCTTTCTGTGTTAAGCTGAGTCTTAAGGAATTCTTCTTACCGAAGATAGATAGCGAATGCAATATAGATGGAAGCACATTTTTATCTTCAGGTTCTTTTAAAATGTGCTTTTTCTCTTTACAATTTAACATTAAAAAGCACTTCGTAACTTAGGTGTTTTTAAGTCTAGAAATGTAACAGTCATTGTCAGGTGCGGTCTTACAAATTGCGATCTTAATAAGTTCAATAAGTTTTTTTGGTCAAAAAATGCACTGAAAAGTATTATTGTGTTCAAAATACTCAGTCACCAAATTCTTAAAAATGTTGCCTGATACACGAAATCATTTCTCAAGTTCCAAGTTTATTGTGTCTATCCCAGGTTTGCTGAAGATCGCCGCTATGGTATATGAAAAAAGAAAAAATTAAATTTGAATTCATATTTCGGTTTTTGATTCCAGATAATGTTCCTCGGGAGCTCTATAGTGTTTCTATCAACCCCTGTGTGCGGTGGTACATCTTTATGGTTTGGAAAATTGTATCCAATATCGGCAGCAGTGAGTGGAATTCTTATCGCGCTGTTTTACGCTATATTCGCTATCGGAATAGCAAAACGGGGTTACCGCGTGTGGGCGCTTATTGATTTGACCTTCAATATGCTAGACTTTACGGCGATGCTGGTTATTTCGATTGTTACTATATCTCAGTGTTCGAGTATTACTACATCGTTACAGATGGTGCCAGGGGTAAGTATATCACAGGCTTTTTAACTTGCACCTATGTACATTATAACGGCAAGTATTAATTTCGGGAAGAAGATTCAAACTTGTTATTATTATCTATAACGGAGGAGCTTAAAAAGTGGATTTCCCAATTCTGTTTATGTTCGTCTGTGTGTATGAACTGTCGTCTGCAGTTTAAGCGCCTGATTAGATTCGCTTCAAACTTCATATCTCAAGTCGGTAAAAACACAATATTCATTTTAACCTGACAATTGACGGTACTTTACTTAAGTCAGATTTTCGAAAAAAAAAAATATTTTCTTGAGAATGGGTCCTAAGATTTTGTTTATATTTTATTTTTGAGTTAGTTTAGACATGCGTTATCAAATGGCATAGCAGGCTTTTGTCGTAAAATTCGTATAACAGTACTTCATGTATCGACCCGTTTTGGAAAATCAGCTGTTATATAATAGATCATTTCCTCAGCCCATTTATCTCAAAACTGATAAGTAAGCAAGATATGAAACAGAGAACTGCATGAATCGACTCATTTGCAACTGTTAATCATTCGCTAAAACCACAGTCTTTAGTATAACGTGCAAAAAAAAGGAAGTATTAATCGGCACTCATGAATATTTGAATGCGTAGTAGGCTCTTCACAACGTATAAGTGATTCACAAGTTTTCGAGTGGCTTCAAGTGGTTCGTATTGGATAAGCGTAGAATTTTCAGGATACTATGGTCGCACAATTAATGTGTGTAAAGTGTGAGGGTAGCTAATCATTTCTTGAAATTAATGTAAATGTGTGTGAAAACTTAGAAAGCAATGAATGTTTCGAGTGGCTCATAAATCGAGCTACTTGCTGCATTGGCATAAATGTGAATGTGTGTGAAGGCAGCAAATGTTTCGAGTGGCTCATAAAACGACCTACTTGCTGCTGTTCTCTGATATGAAATATATCCGAGTGTAGCGTACTCATTTATGGAAAACTAAAAAAAAAAAGTCTACATTATAAACTAATTTCGAAAAAAAATTGCGATTTTAACGGAGTTGCTCAGATTTCAAATCCGTATAACATATGATACAATATAAAAGTGTAGTGGCGCAAAAGTGAATTGTGCGTTATATTTTTCGCCCGAATGAAAGTAAGCGACCTACAATTTTATGCCGCCTCCGAGGGCAATTTATTTTTGAAGAAGCTTTCTCATGACAGTAATACTCTCGGATGTTTGTCAAACGTTCGTGAGAGGTTTTTTTTTTATTTATCTAGCGTATGGTGCATGTAACATGAAATATACATATACTTATTGCAAATTGGTTATTAGAATTGCAATTCTTAAATAATTTTATCATATTTTAAGTCTAAGTTGTTTAACTAATTAACAGCGTAGGGTTCAAGGTTATGGATGTCAATAGAAGTTCCACTAAATAGTCTCCGTGGGCAGTCCGATGTGATATGTTGTATTGTTTGCCTTGAGGCACCGCAATCGCAAGCGCTCGACGAATTTTCGCCCCACTTGTAAAGCATGTCAGCACATCAGCCGTGGTTGGTGCGCACATGTTTAATCTGGTCCATAGATAGTGTGGTAGATTCCGGCCCGGAACAGGAACAGTTGGGTCTTCAATTATGATCTTGTCTGGTGGTTCAAAGCTTCTCCACTGTCTCTTCCACTCTTCATTCAGTTGGAATCTCGAATCTTTAAGCATTGCCACACTCTTCATTTAAGCTTTTTTTTTATTTGAGCCGCGGACGTCGATTACTGGAGCTCACACACCAGAGCGGTACGGGTACCGGTAGAAGCGCGTTAGCGGTATACCACTTGTCCGTTCACACTGGCGATATTTTATATGCGGTATTCCCATTAGCAGTTGCTTATTTTTCAGAATAGATAAGAAGCATAGATGCGAAATATGTAACCATCAAATGTCCTGATAACACAGGTTCACAACATTTCTGCTATTTGAAAAAATTGTTGTTGTTGTTATCCAAGGAGAAAGTTGGCCTAGGCCATTTTTCCTCGACCAGTCCAGTATAAATGTGTTATGTTGTTGCTTTGCTGCCTTGCTTCGTCCAGTGCTGGGCATCTTGTTAGATGATCTTCGTCCTGTTATTCATTCATGTTGCATAAGCTGCATATGTCAGTCTCCAGTATTCCGATTTTTTTCAAGTGTGCGGCTAGGCAGCTGTGTCCGGTCTTGAGTCTTAATCTCGCTACTGCTTCCTTCCTTGGTGCTTGGGCTATGTCGTTGTAAAAGGATTTTGTTTTCGTACTTCTTCCCTTCCATTGCGGTGCGTTCATTCTTGGATTCTTGTTCGATGAAGTGAAGTTTGATTCGTTGTAGTCTGGTTATTAATGATATATTTTCTGGGCTTCTAGCTATGATGTTTGTTCCTTTTTTGGCAAGGCTGTCCGCTATTTCAATTTCCCTTGATGTCTACATGGGCTGGTATCCATTGGAGACTAATACGGTGTCCTTTTTTTGTAGGCTGTGGTATAGTTTTCTGATGTTTTTAACTGTTATGGTTTCTGTTATATTGTTGTAACTAATTAGCGATTGTAGGGCAGCTTTTGAATCTGATAGTATAGCGATGTTTTTTGTGTTTTCGTTTCTTTTGAGGATTTGTATCAGAGCACATTCTATGGCTGCGAGCTCACCTTCGAAAACTGTTGAGTTTGCAGGCAGTGCAAAGTAGTGACTAAATTTATTGCAGTATATCTCTGCACCTGCGCCGATACTGTCTCTTAATAATGATCTGTCGGTATAAATTCGAAGCTAGACATTTTCTGGGAATTTTTCATCGATGGTTGCTAATGCGATTTGTCTTACTGTCTCTATTGGTGAGTTTCTTTTTACGAATGGTATTATTAGTTCGGTTTCTACTTGCAGAGATATGAAGTCTAACGGGTTCGTAGCTGGTTGAATTGCATTGATCCTTGGTGTTGGTCCAGTTTTGTCCAGAATGTTTTTGGTTATATGTACGAAGCTGGGATATGTTTTGAGGCGATGGGTTGAGGGTATTTTATTAAACCACGGGAATCTTTCTGGTTGTGCTCTTAGTTTTTCGTATAGTTGAACTGCTTGTATGTTATGTTCTGTGAACATTGACGAGTTTCCTGTGAAGCTTCTTAGTGCAGTTGTAGGTGTTGTTTTTACTGCTCCTGTAATGATTCGTAGGACGTTGTTTTGTGCTGTTTCGAGTTTTTCTCTTTTTTGGTTAGAGACCGTTGTTATTAGCTCTCCTCCATATTTTAGTGTTGGTTTTATGTATGCTTTATATGTCCTGTTTAATAAGTCAGTTGATCCTCCCCATTTACATCCCGCTAGTCTTTTGAGGATATTTGATTTTTGTTGAGTTTTAGTTTTTGTGTTTTCTATCTGGTCATTAATATTTGGTTTGGTGTCTAAGGAGATTCCTAAGTATGTGGTGGTGTATTTTCTTTCTATTGCATTGTTTTTGATTTTTATTTCAACGTCGTCATGTTTGTGTTTTAGTGAAAAGATCTGGTATGATGTTTTGTCTGTGTTGATTGTGTTTTCGTCCGCCCAAGCTATTAATTTATCCGTAGCTTCCGCTAGTTTCGTTTTGAATATTTGTGCCGTGTCCCTTTTGTTATCTGCCTCTGTCCATATGACCACGTGCGTCGTCTGCGTAGATGGCTACGCTAATGCTTGTATCTTTTATTTGTTTAATTAGGTCATTTATATACATAGATGTTAAATAGAAAAAAGTTTTGAAAAAGTTTTCTGTGGTATTCATGGCAATTGTGGGAGTTGACTACAAATTTCTTTGTGTGGATATATGTATGTAGGTGCCTATGGGAAAACCAGTGATGGAGGCATACTTGAAGGATCTGCAATGGGCCACAGATTTGTATCCGAGGCAGTTAATGTCGCTAAAAAAAACCTTTGCCGGACAAACGAAACCCAACCCCGTATGTCTTAATTGGAGACGATGCTACTTCATAAAACCTTTTCGTTATAGGCAAGCCAGAGAAGACATACGCAAAGAAAATTACAACAAAAGTCTGTGCCGAGCCCGACTCGATAAGCTTTTCAATACACATTTTCGTCTGCGGTACGCGGTACATGGCGGTCAACTGTGCTTGCTGCGGTACAAAATTGTATCGCTGCAATACCGCAATGAGGTATACCCTCCCCAGTGTGTGCATCTATATTTACCGCAATAGGATTACGCACCGTTGTACCGCTACCGCTACCGCGTACCACTCCGGTGTGTGAGCTCCTTAAGGCAGTCGTTTAGATCTTGGTGAATAGGAAGTTCGGGATTTGCGCGTATTTTTTCATACTGACTAATCAGCGCGTTGCTCAGAACGGACAGTCATGTGGTAGGCATTGACGTAATAGTCCCGGATATTAAATGCAAAGTTGTATTAAGCTGGCTGTCGACTTTTTTGGTATGTATACTGTTGGTCCATATTGGTGCGCCATACTCCTCGGTTGCAAATACCAGGCCCAATGCAGCTATTCCGAGCGTTGTGGGTGAAGCGCCCCATGTTGTGGTCGCACGTTTATGGAGGAGACAATTTCTTATTCTCAACTTTGCTCATTCGTTCTGCAGATGGTTTTTTGTATGTTTATGTGCGGTCAAGTGTAATTCCCAGGTATTCCGGGAAGAAGTTTTGTAGGAGAGTGATATTATTAAACACGACTCGGAGGGGTATATTAGCTAGGTTCTTGTTAAGGTGAAAACAAGTTGTCTCGGTTTTGTTTAGAGTAATTCTTAACCTCCAATCTACGAAGTATTTGCTTAGCCTCTCGAAATCTTCTTGAAGTATTTCTACTGCGCCTTGCATATTTCTGGTCTGCGTTGCTAAAGCTATTACATCAGGGTGTTGTTACTTTCTGCATCTTGTTTCGGACATATCATACATGTGGAGATTAAACAACAGGGGTGACAAAACTGATCCTTGAGGAAGAACGTTGCTTAGCACATTATCTATAAATACTTGAAATGAGCGGTTACTTAGCATGTTGCTTCTTATGTCTACTATCTTTATGCAGGGTATTACTTTGAATTGTCTAAAGATGACTCCAGTTCGCCACACGGTATCGTATGCGGCAGAAAGATCCACAAAGACTGCTGATGTCTTAAGCTTGTTTTGATATCCGTTCTTAATGTTGGTAGCTAGCGATAGTACTTGGTCGACGCAGTTCCAGCCTGAACGGAAGCCAGCTTGCTCCAATGAGACTTTCGAGTTCACTTCTGCCCCTATTCGGTTGTAGAAGACCCTATCAAAAAGTTTGTAAGTAATGCTTAGCAGTATTATTGAACGATAGCTATCAGCTCTATCGGGGTTTTTCCCAGGCTAAAGGATATCGATTATTTTTGTCCTATTAAAATTCTTTTGGCAAGATTCCAGTTTGCATGGTGTTATTGAAGAATTTGCATAGCCATTGTTTGGTGTTTTTCCCAGTTTCTTAGAAATTCTGTGTATATTTCATCGAAACCAGCAGCTTTACAGTTTTAATTTTTTAATGGCGGTATCTAACTCTGTGATGGTGAAATTTCGAGAGAATTCGGGTGACTCAGGTGTTGATGCTTTTAGGCTGGTCAGTTCTTTTTTCACCATTTTGGTGTGCTCTTTTTCCGATTTTACTTTTGATGCCTCCACGATGTGTTTGGCAACGAGTTCAGGATCGATTTTTGGTGTTTTTATTGACAAGGGGTTGGATCCTTGTAATTAACGTAGCAGCCCCCAAGCCTTTCTGCTCAAATATATAAAATTCATATTTTCAACCGTTACCTTACATTTCTCTAAACGTGCCGCGTCTAAAGATTTAAGATCGCGAGAGGTGGGACCGTGAAAAAGCTTTGGCGTTTTCTGGGATTCGAATCGTGAACCTCACGTGCAGTGGTCTGACAAACCAGCCACTGCTTCACATCACAGTTTAGAGATGGGCAAACAATCACTTGTGAATTTTTCACTGTGAATGAAAATTCACATTCCCAGTCAGTGAACGGCTTAAAAATAAACTGTAAACGGTCAAAACGGGAATGAGGAATTCTTTTTTCACATAACATTTCTGTATACGCACCAAACGATTCACAGGTAATGCCCTGAAGTGCGAGGCAGCAAATAATAGAACAAATTGATGAACAAAATGCCTCGGGTGCACAAACAACATATAATGCATATTATTCGCTGGGTTATACTCAGAGCATACATTTACACATTTGTTTGTTTCGTGTTTACGAGCACGCTTACTTAAAAATAAATACTTTTTAAGAAAAATTAGCTTTATATGAAATTTTACTCTCACACTTATTCATATTCGCATTATCGTGAATTCACATTCACAGGTTGTATTCACGACTTAGCCCAACTCTAGCGCAGTACATCCTCTTCTAATTTCTATTAACTGAGCATCATATTCACCCTGATTGCCGTTTGCTTTTGTCGCTTTTTGACGATTGTCGTTTTATTCATAACTACGAGCTGCTGACAGTTAAACATTACTAAGCAATTTATTTGTCCTGTTGAATACTATTACAACTCTTTCACAGTGAAAAAGTTATGAAAATCGATTCGTGCTACATCTGAAGAATAAAACGACAATCGTCGAAAAGCGACAAACGCCAACGACAATCAGGATGATTTTTTTCATCGTAGATATGCAAGTATGTCCATATATTTAGAGTGTAGGTTGTTAGTCATGGGATAACCAGAAGACTGCGAAAATTCTACAATGACGTTGAGCGGTTGAACACATGTATGGTGATGTAGTCAGTAGTCGGCCCCTTAACTTTTTTTTATGTTTAATTTGCTTTTAAAAATCCGTTATTATAATAGAGAATAGAATATTCGGCATTTCTGATTAATTGGAATGTGTTAGTTATGAAATTCAAGGCATTTTTAATGTATTTACTACCTAAAACAAATTATGTACAAAAATGTTAATGAAAACCTAATTTTTGAGTAGTCGGCCCCCTCTACTTCAGAAGTCGGCCAGTTGTTAAGTATTCAGTAGTCGGCCCGAGTTTTTACATCCAGACTTTCACTATTTCAACTAAGGTTAAAAGTTAATTTTTCAACTTTACAATAGGTATTTATTAATTCAAAAAAGCCATCAAAGTACATAGCTATTATATACATAGCTCTCCAGCCACTGTCTGACCTTCCCAAAATCCATTTGTCTGGTATACTCTGGATTAGAGGTTGTGAGGGGCGGACGTATGGAAACACGACTAAAGGGGCTAAAGTTTCACCATTACCACTAAAAAGAAACAAAACGGTGACTGTCTCCTTTTCGTCGCCTTGGCTAATCTTATAAAGGTTTTTCCAGCCTTTAGGCGCCAAAACAGTCTCAGATTTAGGAGACATGCTGAACGATGTTTCGTCCCCATTAAAAATCCTGGAAAGGTCTTCAAGAATATCTGCAGCATCAATTTCCTGCAGATAATTTTTTAGGTCCGTAAACCACTTCCTGATCGACTCTTCGGTGACTATCGCCCGACCTTTTGAGAGTCCCTCTTGTGTTCTGACGGACAGTTCAGGATGGCGCTTTAGGAACCCGTAGTACTAAGTCTTTCCTGGTAGACCGTCTTTGAATAGTGTTTTTCGATTTTCTTCCAAAATGGTTTTTTGCACCGTGTTTAGCAGATCTGTTGGTTTTTGTGGAAATCCATATTTTGCTAAGTTCAAAAGCCAGTCTACCAGGGTCTGTTCTTCTGCTCACCTAAGTACAGTATCCGGCCCCATTTTTCTTGGCTTTTCCACAATTCTCCCATGAATTTGGTCTTGGATTGTTGTTCTAGGGACTCGGAATTCCTTGCCTGCTCTCCTTATTCGGCAATTTTCCTCCCTGATCTTTATCAAGGCCTCATTAAGTGCCTCTTCTGAGTACTTATGGAAAGCACGTTTTGGCCTTCCTTCAGATTTTTCCATTTTTGATCAAGCTTTAATAAATAATAGTTTTTTGAGCCGTTAATTTGCCCCGATCTACCTATCTATTATAATTTTTTTAATCTAAAATATTGAAGGCCGACTTAACCTGTCCTGTTTCCTAAAGTCGGCCGTCCATTCTTTCGTATCGTTAACAGGGGGCCGACTACTAAAAACAAGGAAGTAAACTTAAAATTTTTATCAAAAATCAATCATAGCTGAAGTTAGCTTTGAATTTGCATCGTTAGCTAACCAAAACAAAAAAAAAACTCAATCTGCAGTAGTCGGCCAGGGCGGCCGACCTTAAAAGAATCACACAAAAAATGTGTTCTTAGGTTGGCCTCTCTCTTTTTATTTAAAATAACATTTTTTTTAGATTTGTGTTCAATAAACAGTAAAAAAAAATAAATAAAAAACAAATATTTGGCGCAACAGCTCTTTAAAATGCCAGTGCCTAGCTTCTCGCAACCACTCATGTTGTGTGCGTTATATTTTTCACACGAATGGAAGGAACCTACAGTTTCATGCCGAATCCGAACGGCGATTTGAGAAACTTTTGACAACAATACTCTCGGATGTTTGTCAGACGCTCGCGAGAGGTGGGGCAGTGAAAAAACTTTTTGGTATTTTCTGGGATTCGAACTTGGAACCTCATGCGTAGTGATCCGACACACTAACCACTTACGTCACGGCGCCCACATAAACAGTAAAAAGAATCTATTAATAAGATATACATATATAATAATATAACGCACTTGCCGTCAATATTTCACTGATTTTAAGACATTTTTGTAAATCACTTCCACTATTTTTTTACTACTAAACTCCAGACGTTTCACTTCAAACAAGAACTTGAATCAAAGTGACAATTTTAACGAAGAAACTAGCAGCTGCATTGCAACAACCTTTTGCTCACAGACAGGAAAACCGTTAACCTTTTGAAAAAAAAATTCGCATGTGTGTTTTACAAACGCATTAACTATTACGCTTAATTTTTTGTGCGCGGCGGCCGACTACTGGAGAGGGCCGACCTTACATGCCATCACCCTATATAATTTCGTTATTTTATTAATTTTTAGATTTGTTTTTTTTATTGATTTATTTGAACTTTTATTTTTTTCCTTTTTAGCCAATGGGAATAATCGGCGCTATATTCCTTGCCATAAGCTCAACAGTGTGGTTCATTCAAAGCCGCGGTCGAAACGATTTATCATTTGTCCAAGAAGCACCACCACAAGGACCTCACCTCTATCGAAAATCTGTGATGGTGTAGCACAGACACAACAAACAATCAACTAGTAGATGTTAATATTTTTTATTATAAAAATAAGATATTCCGTTAATAAATGCGGCTTTGCGGCAAAACTTAGTTAATGTTTAGGTAAAAAATAATAGAAATAACTCAACATTTCAATCCCAGGTCCTTCTCGATATTGTTTGAACATACTTTCATCATTTGATTCTTAACTTTGTTAAAATTCTCTATAGCAATTGGCTTTGCCTCTGGCCATTGACTCAAATCCCTGTAAATTGGACGGACAAATTTCATACGGAAGTTGCTGTTGGCAAATGCAATGATCTCATCCATGCGGCTCATTAGCCTGGCCCTGATGCATAATCTCAGGAAACGGAAACGAATCTCTGCGTTTTTAGTGCCGTTTAATTTGTATACGGTCTCTAGTAATTTAATCTTCTCCTCTGTCAAATCCACAATGTCCTCGTATTCAAGAAGTTTGCCGAGAAAATCTATTAACTGATGAGTTGATATGGACTGACGGATTTCTTCATCTGTAACTAGATCTGCTGTTTTTTTTGTGCTCCACAAAGATGCGATTTTCTTGGAGGTATTTGCAAGCGATTCATCGAATCTGGATTAGAGGATAACATTTTAATATCTGCGTTTTAGTAGTCGTCAAAATTATTAACTTACTTAGGAATAATTGGCGGCATTCCCTCGCCATAGAGCCACAGGTCCCAATCGATTTCATTCAACTTGCCCTTTTTGTCGGTGTTTACAAAGTGATCATAGAGGGCGCTCTTAAAATCATTCGTTACCACTGATTTGTAGGAGAATTTCTTCAAGTAGGAGCGCAAAAAGGGCTCAAACACCGCTGGCCCTCCAAGAAGGTCCTCAATGTATCGAAGGAACGTCGAACCCTTGACATAGGGTACACTAGAGAATGCATCATCAGGTCCCAAATTACTCAAATCGACAATAAGTTTCGTAAGTTCTGGGGTTGTAGCCAATTGAGACCGTAGCTGTGCATAAGAAATATTATTATGACATCACCAAGAATTACATTATTACTTACACACTCAGCCAATTCAGTGAGATTTCTCATCATATGGAAATCACGTTCTTTGTCTCCCTTCATTCGACCAACAATCTTTGCTTCGACAAACACAGTAAACCCTTCATTCAACCAGAAATGCTCAAAGTTCTTGTTAGTCACCAGATTGCCAGTCCAACTGTGAGCGATTTCATGAGCCACGACATCAGCAAGTGACTTGTCGCCAGCTAACAGAGTTGGAGTGACAAACGTTAGGCAAGGATTTTCCATTCCACCGAAGGGGAAGCTGGGCGGCATTACTAGAAGATCATATTGCTTCCATACATATGGCCCACATATGTCTGAGGCGGTTTTCAACATTTCGGAGGTCTGAGTAAACTCCTCAGCGCTCGCATTTATCACTCCCTCCTCTGCCCACACCTTTGAATTTGGTCCTAGTGGAGCTGAAACTAAATCGCCCAGTGCAATCGCTAACAAATAGGCTGGAATGGGGACAGTTTGTTGAAAGGTAGTCAGCCCTTCGGATTTTTTTGCAAGAATTGCACTCATTAAGGCGGTTAATTCCTTTGGATGCTCAATGCTTGCGGTGTATGTGAACTTCACCGCCGGCGTATCCTGACAAGGAAGAACGGAACGCGCATGAATCGCTTGACATTGACTGAACATGTATGGATGTTTCTTGCCCAAGGTTTGTTCAGGTGTTAGCCATTGAAGGCCGCTTGCAGATGATGAGGTTTCGTAGTTGATGCGAATGTGTAATCTGAAATTAATTTTAAGTTCCGTTTAGTTTAAAGTTTAGCAAGACTTCCAAACTAGCGAATAGTATGTGTACGCATGAGGAACACACGCCAATCAGTGAATTCAGGGACTAAATATCTGAGTATGTCTACATATGGAGGCCGTAAGGGTTCTTACGTTATAGAGTAACTATGTCCTTGGATGTAGCAAAAAGCCTGCTAATAGCAAAATCCGCTGTGTTTTGGTGGATAAGGACCAACTAAGTCACAGGTCCACCGACACTAATTGCCATCGTGTAGGTCACTACCACCTAAAACATAAATTTCTTGGAAGACACTTCATCCAGTATACGAATATATCCGAGGTTGTGCATCATAATGACCTAAGTGTGGCGTAGTAATAGTTTATCTCTCTTGGCTAAACTTACCTACCTAACCTAATCCAATTGACCGCTATGCGTTGATGGTACGTGGAAGCGATTCAATCAGTGAAAAAGTCGGTGTTCGAGTCTAAATGCCCTGGCCAAACGTGGGCTACAACAACAACAACAACGGACAGATTGAACTTTTTCTTCCTCGCTGCAACTTCTGCAGTAGTCATTGTGAGGCACCACAAGACGCTCTGCATGAATACCAATGGCACAGTGCCCAGTAATTATAGACGACACGCACCTTGCTGCGACTAAGTTGAACCAGTAAAAGAGATCCCCTATTGTCACAGATTGGCCATAAAGCTATGACCGTTACGCATGAGTCCAAGTGTCTCCACGACCTGTTAGCTTTACTAATAGCTTCATCTTCACTTCAATTGCCTTTGACTTTTTCACAGAGCTAATAGTGATTTCCACAAAGGGGTGGGCTTGGGAATGCAACGTCGAACCCTTTCTTGCAAATTCGTATGCTTCCTTTTACCTGGAATATCTATACGCCCTGGTATCCAATATAGGGTCACCGTAACCACTTTCCCGGATAAGACGGAGGCATGACCATATGATGTTCACAACCTTCTTTTCCTCAGGTTAAGTTCAATTTTAGCCACAGTGCTGCAGAAAATATCCACCGGAATGAGATTTGTCATGGTCTCCATTCCCGCTGTGGGTGTTGTTTTCATGGACCCCACGATCTCGATGCAGGCTAGATTTTGGATTAGGTTTGAAATATGCTATTTTTTCTCAAGTGTAGGTCTTACAACCGCGATGTATAACCTAATCAGTACACCACAGCTGGTTTGAGAGCCATGTGTTACTGAACGGTCTTTCCTAATGCGATCGTCGATGTACTCCTTCGAATTTATTTTGAGTCACGACTTGGCTGTCAAAGAAGTTGAGGATGGTTTTACCACTGACATTCGACTGCCAAATCTAGACCCAAATCTACGAAGCTTTTTGTTGATCATGTTGTGATGGATGGGTCTTGAGGTCCCACTTGAAGTAGTAAACGGGAAGCATGTCGTGCAAAGGCATGGTGAATTTCCTGCTTCCCCTCGGGGAGAAATGCATGCTGAGGTAACTATCATAACGATGTCTAGAGCCGACATTCATTTGATATAAGGTCCTAAGCAGGTTAACTCTAATTTGCATTTACATGAGACCGGGCACTGGAATTAAGCCTGCGATGGCGTTGAACGATGCAGTGAGTGGTGTAGATTAGGCGTTGGATTCGCTTTGTTAGTCTATGGCCGACATATCACCAACGCGTAGACTAAGGTAGGTCTGAAGTACAATTTGTACATTCGCCATTTTGCCCCCAGTTTCTGTCACAGATGCGGCGGTAGGAATGAAGTGCTCGATAGTCTATGCACTAGGCAACATCGAGTACTGTGCAGTAACTGTACAAATCTTTATCAAAAAGTGTAATCACTATAATCAACTACTATTGCTATCAGATTGCCATACGCTACATTTCCCATAAAAGTAATCAACATATTTTCTAGTAAACTTACTCTCCCGGTGCAGTTCCCTGAGGTAGATCCAGTGTCAACTTGGAACCGATGTCTTGGACTTCATCGCTTATGCAAAAGTTAATTGGAATCGTTGTAGTACCAGCTACGATAGAAACATCGCTTATCGTGATATCGCGAACATCAAGGAGCTAAACAAGATATATTGCATTACTTAAGGCAACATAGAACCAGTGATTACTCCTTACAATTGCCTCCAAGTTCTTCTCAAGGATTTTGAACTTGTGTATGACGCTTCCCAGAATTTTTGTATTCGTGAAGTCCACCTTCCAAGTCAACAGACTCTCCACAGTGTCGACTCTATCTGCACCGAAGAAAATGTTACAAAATTTTCCACGGAAGCGCCGCTGACATCCAACTCACCTGGTTCTGAGTACGAATTGGGGTCAACTTTTCCTAGGCGTCCCATTTTACAGTTACAATTGTTCAGGTGTCGGATAGAAACTGAAAGAAAATTCCAAACTACGTGTAGAGCTAATATGCGACTTATCTTATCCAAAGTTTTGATAAAGGTACATTGATTAGAGGGTGGTAAATATGTTCAGAGATAAACAATCGGATTTGGTAAACGAACAAGAGATAGGAGCGATCAATGACTTACGGTTTTGTAGGTTTAACTCAACTGCACTAAACAGTGGAAAGTTTGAGTGCTATTAAATGTGATAACAGTCGGACAATACAGGTTTCTGGTTAGAATTTTTAAACAATTTCGGTGAAGATGGCGATTGAGAAGGCGTGATGACATACACACATTGGATTCTGTCGGCTTTGTAGATTGTGGCAACTCTGCCGCCAGATGAAGTAGAACAGCTGGGGGAAGTAATGCCAAGTTTCAAAAAAATGTAGCAACTATTGGGCATATTCAGGATATCAGACAACTGGATTTTGCGCGTTCGTGATTGGGCAACTGCCTCAGAAATCTAAGTGACTTTTATTCAACTAACTAAGGCAAACTCAGCCTGAGCAGGCAGAATATGGAAACCTGAACGTGTCCATTCACTTTCTTTAGCCGCGTTTTGTTTTCCCCGTGAACTGAAATAGTTCATCTCAAAATAAAAAAAACGCTCCTGGTTCACCAGAAATTTCATTTAACAAGTTGGGAGCGGCAGCTACACACTGACGTTTAATATGGATTAAAAATGGCGGAAAAATAGCAATCGAAGTGAGAAAAGTGTATTTTTATATTTGTTTAATAATTAAGTGTTATTAGTAACTTATGCCAGAAAGTAACAAATAACTATGATTTACTTCTGCCATTCAGCAGAGCTGCCAAGCTTTACATATAATTTTTTTTTTTGTGAAAAGCCATCTAGTAGTGGGGTATGGGTTAGAAACTCTGGTTCACGAAAATTGAACCAGCTCACGTAGATGCACCTGACATAGTTAAAATTGTTGATTTCTTGATGGAGAGTGCTTTAAATAAAAATATCTAGACTTATTCAGTCTAAAGTGGTATGGCGTATATCATTGCACCTTTGAAAATGTTCCTTATGATGTTCCAATTAATAAAGAGCAATTTTAAGTCACTTATCGACATACAAGAAGAGTTCGAGATTGGGCAGTAGAATCACCATACACTTAGCAACACATGTGTAGTATCTTCCCAAATTTAAGAAGAGAGAAGTTATTATTAAAAAGTGATCTTTATGATTGATTTAAATTGAAAAGGGCTAAAAAATTATAGAAAAAAACTATGCAATGCGTCTTACAGTTGTTCACTAAGCAATGGTACAATGTTACAATCTTTCAACTATTCAAGACAATATACAAAGAAGCGTTAATATCCCTATCATGAATATTTTAAACGTGTTTTTGCATAAGCATACGTAACGCATACATGCAGCCTCTAAAATTATCCGATTTCAAATGGAATCTACACTAGCATCGAAAGCACGAAACCATTTTCCGTCATTTTAAATGAGCTACAAATTTGTCATTTCAAGTGACAAGAAGTTAATCCAATATATTGAGAAGACAGTAGTGCAAGGCGGCCGGCGGTTAAGTGTTGAGGCTGAAAATCTATCCATGAAAATAGGCTTTATAGCTTAAACGCTGCTACATTTGTTCAATTAAACGCGAAAGCGCACCACATATACTTCAACTCAATTGTAAACTGAAATCGAATCAAAATCAAGCCATGTGTGGCGTAATCATTTGATCGATTTGACGGTTGGGAAGTTGGGTGAAGAAAAATCAAAAGATTTTGATTTTCCGAACTCTTCCAACTGAGTTGAATCGTGTGTGGCCGAATTGGTTGATTTGCTGTCAAATGAAGTGCCAGTCGTGTTTGAGCTGTGGTAGTAAATGATTTTTATTTGCCTTGGGTATTGTTAACAAAATAAATAGAGAGAAAAGAAAAAAAACCAGACATTAAATTTGAATAGGAATATTTGGAAGCGTAATTTTTTTTTGTTTTTTTTTTCTTTTTGCAGAAAACAAATTATACTTTTGACAGTTAAGGCAAAGTCTTCCAGTTCAGCTGATGTAGGCTGAATTCCTTAATGCAGTACTGCCTGCAGTGTACACCTGCAAACATTCCTTAATGCAAACACGGGTATCGTTACATTGCGTAACGTACCAAAATGCATTGTAAACAGCAAATGCAATTAGCGCATGGTGAATTAGCACGATGCAGATGTGATTATTTACGGTTTCATTTTATTTAATGGTGGTTTTTGTCTATATTGACAAAAGATGAGTGATTCGCTGATGACTTATGTAGTTTTATTAAATACTTATTGCAATGTTCTTATTTTTGTAAAATAAATGAGGATAATACCAAACATTTACGTTTTAATTGTTTTTATTTGTAAATGTTTTCCTATTATTTAAAAGAGTTGCAACAACATTTCTTGACAACATTTTTCCAAAATATGGCACAAAACACTCAACTGATCATGCATCGCACGCCGTTCCAAAATGTCAGCAGACAGAAAACAACTGCAAACGCAACAAAGTGAGAGAGCATGATATATTTTCCAAACAAATGCGATGCGCATTTTTATAACATTTAGGAATTCGGCCGTACTGTGTGGTCAAGTATCAATTCAGTTGACAACTCAGTTTACAATTGAATTGAATGGCGATGATTACTTAAAGTGATTACCTAAAATTCAGTATTCGGTACGTGGTAAAGGTGGGTCGTTTTCGTTTTTTGTGTTAACGAAACGAAACAATTATTAAGAAAAATATAACTAGTTTAAAAACTAACTAAAAAAATAAATACTTTTACAAAACGAGGGAAAAAGGGTTTTCATATCATTTAGTGCAAACGAACAAAAAACGGTAAGACGCGGAAAACGAAAAAAACGACAACGAGCGGGTGAAGTATTGTAATTAAACGAAAAACGTAGAAAACGTTAAAAAACGAAAAAAAAAAAAAACGATAACGAGCGGGTGAACCATTTAAACGAAAAACGCAGAAAATGTTAAAAACGAAAAAACGATAACGAGCGGGTGAAGTAGTTAAACGAAAACGCAGAAAACGTTAAAAAACGAAAAAAAAAAAAATAACGAGCAGGTGAACTAGTTGAACGAATAACACAGAAAACGTTAACCCTTTCATGCCAAAATTAATTTGGGAGTGGCTAATACTTTTTCAAGGATATGGAGTTGTTAGCCTAGACGTAAATATGAAGTGATATCAATTTCAAAGTCCTATGTACCCTGGTTTAGAAGTTATGAAATGTTGCCTAAAAAGTTTAAAAAAATTTCTGACCATAAACTAAAAGTTTTTTTCGATTTTTTTTTGTTTTTCCTAATTTTCTTACATGTGTTTAATTATTTTACGTACTTGGTTTTGTACACGTAAATTTGTTTACATATTTTTTTAAATAATTTGCAAACTCATATTTCGCATAAAAAAAATTGTACATGTGCACTCACCGAAGATCAGCTACAAAGTGATTACTAGCAAAGTGATTACTACTTTCAATAAAATATTCGAAAAAAAAATTGTACAACAAACTTGCACAACATATCAACCTATTCTAAAAAAAAAAAGTGGTTAGAGAATAAAAAAAACTGTTTTTTTTTTTAACTAGTTCGTTTTATTTATACCCACTCTTAGTACATAGTACTTGGTATCCCAGTCACGATTCATTTTCTTCAACCAGAGTACCAAGCCGCGTTGCCGCTTTGCGACTTTAGTCGCAATTTGACCCTTTTTGACCCAGAGACTATAATCCGACTTTAAAAAAAAAAAAAAAACTGTTCTTTTTTACCGTTTTTATTGAGACTTTTTGAGATTTTTTCGTATAAAACACATTCTTCCAACAAAAAATCCATTTAGTTGCTCATCACAATCCTTCACAACAAAATTGTGCTCATTTAATTTAATTTATTTTGTTTGCATAATCTATTGTTTTTTTCTTTTTATTTTTTTGTATGTTTTTGTTTTGCGAAATACAAGCTTTTATATTAGTTTCTAAGTTTTTCATTTTAATGGACATGGAGTTCTAGCCAGAGAAGTGTAGCAAGTAGATCGTCTTATGAGCCACTCTAAACATTCACTGCCCTCACACACATTCACATTCATTCCAAGAAATTATTAGCTACCCTCACACTTTATTGCCTCCATAATATGCATCCTGAAAATTCTACACTTATTCAATTCGAGCTACTTGAAACCATTCGAAGGCTCGTGAAGCACTTTTACATTTGTGAATACTCTGATTGAGTGAATGCTTTGCTACGCTTTCAAATATTCAGGAGTGTCGACTCATATTTGCTTGTTTTCTTTGTACGTTAGACTATGGGCGGCTCGTGTTTTAGCGAATGATTCATAACTGCAAATAAGTTTATTCGTGCAGTTCTCTGGTTCTAACGTCGTTACAATTTTTACATTATTTGTTTTTGTTGCGACTTTTTTTTGCTACGTGACCCTTTTCTTGCGACTTCAATTTTTTCGGCGGAAAACCTGGTACCAAGTATATTGTACACAAAGGTAATCAAATTCGAGCGTTTGGAATTATGATTAGTGACCAAAGATCACAACATCCAACTCCTTGTATTCGTTACTGTCGTGGTTTAAATACGTTGTTCAGAAAAATAGTCGAATTGGAACGTTTGGCATGAAAGATAGTAGACTGCAAGAGAAGACAAAAATGGAACATGTAGAAGTAGAACATAAAAAACGAGGGAGACGAGTCGTACTGTTGCCGAATAATGTGTTAAGGTGTGTATTTTATATTGCTTCTGAAGTAAATGCGTGGTTGAGTTATGAGTTTGTGTACGGATTCCATTCGAATGCGGGATGTGAGTTAGTGTTCGGCTGTGTGTAAATGAGTACCGGTACCGAATACTTATTTTCAGTAGTATTCGGTACCCATACTCATTTCAAGTAACGAATATTACCGGATACTTACTTTTTGCGCATGCCTAACTTATCCCCGGTGACCGATTATATTATACAAGGTGAACTGGTTTTTAAGTTTTTAAACCAACTCTTCAAATTGGATCCGCTTTGCTTAAAGTTATGAAAAACGAATGAAGCACATATCTTTTACAAGAACGCGCGCGCTTGAGAATGAGTTAAAAAGGGGCAGTAGGACCTGTCTTCAAAGTCCTCGCACACACGAAGACCAGATACGCACAAAAACGCAAAGCTCTAGCTCAGTACTTTGATTGTTTTTTTTTTTTGCGTTCGATATTAATGGTTTTCAAACTTTGCGGTTTGGACCCGTAGTCTTGCAGCAGTGGAACGTAGGAACCGATAGCATAGAAAATCAGTGTTCTCTAGACATCGTAGCACACTTCATTGGATTAAAACAATTTATTTTCATTATTTACTACAGTTGAACAAAGTTTGAAATTCCTCTAACGCAGGATGTAGTCCTTTGGATAATCCATTATCGACGGGAAGCTTTCCAACGTCTCCTTATCGATAAGATCCAGTCGCTGAGGCACTTCTCGCAGTTGTCGAATTTGACTGGTTACATTCGCCAATATTTCTTTCGGAACCTTGTCATCGGCGAACAGATGCAAGCGCTGCATTGTGTGTCGCCGCTGGAGATTACCCGTCATAGAGTTGTAAACTGCTTTCTTCATCACCATTGTTTTGTCCTTTTCATGCAATTGCCATGCTAGAGTCCACGACGCACCACCAGGGTAGCCTGTGTGGTGGAAGTAAACCCGTTTAATCCATTCGTCGCCTGGTAATGCGATTTCCTTGGTGTTGATGACCACCACATGGTCCCCGCAGTCATCTAGAAGGAAGCAAACATGTAAGTCCGGTAATTATTGGAAACTTAAGCCGCTCTGCTAACCTAAAATTAAGATCTTGATGCATTTGCAAGAATCATTATCTTTTTCTTTGATATTTCTCATTTTGAACACCACTAATCAAAACTGAGACCCGAAACATGTTTACATAACAAACCGCGCTCGCATAGAAGGCGAGGGTGTTACAGAAAAAACGATTATAATTTTAATAGAGCGAAAGAACGACTTACTCATGGGATGGTAGATGGGCTTGTGGAGCCCCATCAGATGGGATTTGATCACTTTTGCCGAATCGAAAGGATTTTGCCAGGTGCAGTCGTAGATGTGCCATGTTCGGGCGAACGTAGCCCATTGCTGAAAGAATGGATGTTTGTTACGTCCTGCTCTAAGACAATGTTGCATTTTGCTTTGTGTTACCTGCACTCGCTTTGTTATTGACATTTTACTGATGTTTTTACTCAATAATTGGGAAATTTTATGTGGAATTCGGCGAAGACTACAATCCCTCACTTTTTTAACCCCACTTGACAGTAATGTCAAAATACCGGAGTGACAGCTGTGTAACTGTAATAGAATAAATAAGTTTCAACAACGTAGTAGAGCAAAACTCCGAATGTCGGATTTCCGCTAATGGGTGACAAATTCAAATATTCACGGTAAAGGTCTCCCCAAACCAACCCGACTAATCGCTGTCTCCACAGAAATTCGTGCGTATGCGGACATACAAGGTGACAATTTTTTCGCGGTGTTTGCGAAAATGTACTCCTCATCAGACAAAGAAGAAGCGCTTGTATTTTTTACCTGCCACACTTTATCCCTCTTCCTCACGTTTTTATAATCTTCGTGTGATAGATCCTTAATTGGGTATTTTTTCACAAACTCAATTAACCTCTAAGTATACGCCATATTCATTCCAACTGCGACAAACCTACGACAGTAACAAAGATACTTCTTCTTCTTCTTCCTTTTATCAGCGAGGTGATGAACCGAAAATAAGGGATTACAACCCTCCCACTTCACCGCATTTCTACTGATCCGCCTGTGGGCTTCGTCTATTTGACCTCAGTAAATATCGGCAGGCCTCCCGATTTTGGATCACTCGGTTACTGAGGCCAATGAAATGCCGATGTCGTCGCATTTGTCTGATCCAGGCGTTTATAGGCCTGCCTTTCCTACATCGCGATGTCTTTGGAACGTGCATTGATATTGCCTTTTTAACAGGGTTCAAATGATCTCTTCTTTTAAGGTGGCAATACCAGCTGAGCCGGTCGCGCTCTATTTTTTGTACGATGGTTTCCTTGATGTGAAAGCTTCCACGGATCTTCGAACTTCTTATGCGATTAAGCTGTATCACTCCTACTGTCATGCGAAGTATCTTCATCTCAGCTGCCGTTAAATTACTCTCATACGTTTTGTACATCGTCCAACATTGTGAACCGTATGTAAGCGCTAGACGCGCAACTGCGGTGTAAAGCCTTCCTTTCAACTTAGGTGGAATGCACTACAATTGCAACTAGAAAAGTAAATAAGCTGAGATATAAGCTACGGATCGACCTAACCCTCTAGAAAATAATGGATGCAACCAATTTCTAGTACAAAAATAAACAAAAACTATGTTACAACAGTAATTGAAAAAACGTATATCAATTTTGGTCAAAACAAATTTGTAGAAAACCAAAAGAGCAAATTGATTCAATACAATACAGACCAGGTTTAGCAAAACCTGGGCAACAGTCGTAAAATACTGGCCACTATCAGCAACATTTTGGTGAAGAAAATGAAACCTATGATGGAAATAAATAATATAATACGATTACTTCCGATGAAAAACACAGTGAACTAATTCTTATTTTGCCATAGTCGCTAAAAATATACCTAATTTTATTATACCACCAATCCCAAATACAAAAAATAAACTCTTGATAGATAGATAGACGTCGGTAGACTACATTCAGTTCTGTAACGTAACTAGCCTCGGAGATAGAGGGCTGTCAAAAAGGGCTCGAAATCGTTCATGTAAATATTGCGCAGTGCGGGCGCGGTCGGTTTTACGACCTTTTAACGAACTTTTATGCCTAAAACACGTCGACATTGCTCCCGTTACGTCCCATTCACTTCAAAAGCACGTTGAATTTTTGTTTACATTTTTTTCCCTTCTTCCACAGCTGTTAGCTGTCAAAGCAAGCAAAAGTTCAGCTCATCTCAACTTCCGCCTAGCTTAGTGTCGTTACGTAGCATTACGTTTTTCTTTACGAATGGAAAACGAGAGGTCGTGGTGGAAGCGACATTGTGATAGGATAGATTGGCCTTCTATTTTTTAACGCATAGACGTCATGAAAAGCGAAAATGGGTCAATATTAATTGTATAACATATTATGCATGTATGCATTTAGCTAACAGAAGGAAAGCATCAAATGCTATCGCCTCATAAGTAGGCAAGTAGTTTTATAATGCCTGGTTTTGGCCGTTTTTTTTCAATTTTTGTGTATATTTACTTTAATATCTTAATCCCCTTATAATTATAATAATATAAATAAGGGGATTAATAATAGTTCTATTTGAAGATAAGGCCTCTACGGTATAGAATGGCAAAGTTTTATTAAAATCTGTCAATCAGGTCTTTTGTGATACCTGTCCACGACGATGCTAGTTATCATTTTATTATATGTATATACATATGCATAATGTATATAGTAACATATGTAATGCAATTTTTTTTACTGTAACTTTGGATTAAAATGGCCATCACGGGAGTTTTTACAAACTTTGATTCTTCTGAGTTAATTTTCGATTACTTTTCGGTGCATTTTTAAGTACTTCAAAGTTTGGAAATTATCTGCATAGACAAGTTCTGTAGCACAGCCCCACAAAAATAAATCCAACGAGGTCAGACCACACGATCTTGGTGGCCAAATCTGGAAATTAAACAAACTAAACGGCTGGAGAACTTTCCGTGCAATAAGTCAGATTAGCCTGTGTTTGTGACACTTTTTTTTTGTATATAATTTGCGCACACTCAACCTTTAACATGTTTACACACAGTGCGAGTGTTGGAAAGGATAGATAGATAGAGAGAGAAAGATTTTGGTGTAGTGGTTCTTGAAGCTCAGTTATTTATGCTTCAAAGATTCTCCGGGGGTGGCGTCCAGATAACTGGGGAGATTTTTCTTATTTTTTGTCTTTGCTTCTGATTCACAGTACTTTTTCCCGTCCCGTTCTGTTGGAACCACATGTCCTTTACATCAATTTCTTCAATATCAGGCCAAAAGAAGTTGGTTATCATTTGACAATAGCGCAATTAATTCACCGTAACAGTAGCGCTTTCGTCGTTTTCAGCTGTTAACTGTCACTCCTTGCTGATATAATGGGCTCTCAACAAGCACATTTAGATTCTCATGGCTCTAAACTCTGTAATTTTATTTGTTAACGTAGCCACCGAGCGAGAAATAAAACTCATCGCTGAAGATCTTGCTTAAAAAACCGGCGTCAATTTGTTGATTTTCCAGCACCCAATCGGTGTATGTTCTGCGTACTCTATGGTCAGCAGGTTTTAATTTAGTGTATATTGGACATTATAGGGATGCAGATCCAAGCACAAAATGTACCAAACAGAGCTGTAGGAAACGCACAATTGCTGAACGCGGAATTGACAATTCCTGGCCTTCGGCCACAGCGGCTATTTTCAGTTGATCGAGTTTTACGATTATTCACAGTATTACATCACAAACCCTACCGATTTGTTCGAATTTGGTGATTGCGTTTCGAATTGTTTGCTCAGTTGGGCGCCTATGATGATCATAATCTGTCCTTAAATCGCGACTCACTATATTACAGAAGTGTATATTTGTACTAAGATGACAATTTGAATAGTCCATATTTTATAATGGCAACGCAAGAACTATGTATCTGTCACTATGGATGGCAGATGGATTTGACAAATTTCATATCTGAGGAATGTGAAATCCCTACGTCAATATGAATAACCCTTAACAAGAGTTGCATAATTTTGTTGTCGTCTTCCACCAATGTCCTAGAAATCTACGTTATTCTCATTTTGTCTACCAATTTATGCAAATTCTTAACAATGTGGCCGAACCATCAATTTCTTAGAAGAATAAAACCAAATACCTTATTATATGTTTTCCAATTTATTTATGTATTTTTAAATATTGAAAATCGTTTCATAATCATTATATATATAATTTTTTTTAAATATATTTATTATTTTTACATAATACATTCAATTTTTTTTTATTACTTTTCATATATTACACAATTACTAATAACATTATAACTGTTTCATTATTTATTTATATATAGTTTTAAATATGTATAATATTGTTTTTCTTTTCTTTTACGGAATTTTTGCTCCAATTATTATCTATACAATTTTAGTTTCGCTTATCCTTTAAAATTTACGTCTTGTAAATTTAGTTTTACATTTCTTTTTATCAGTTTGTTTTTCTTCTTCAAACAGTTTACCTTTTCAGAAAATGTTCTTTGCTCATAGAATAATTCTTTTTACAGCAATTTTTCCCTATAATTCATTTTGGTAGCATTTTTTTCTTTTTTAATTTTTGTTACCTAATTATCTATGATCTATGATTTTAATTTATCTCTATCGGGTTTTATACAATTTTTACAAGATTTGTGTTGTCCATTCAACAAGAAAATATAAAAACTAAAAACGAAAATAAATATTTATACTTTTCAACAAAAAAAATATAAAATTATTATTATAATCAAAATTACAATTTAAAGAAATAACAAATTCCTGTTTTTTTTTTTATTAATTTTAATTTTATTTATTTTTTTGTAAATACAACATATTCATGAGTATTTGGTATTATTGAAACTGATTTAGTGTATTATAACCAATCATCATGCATTCTGACATCACAGTGTCTGCATACCGTTAAATAAAAATATGAAAAACCTTATATAAAAAAAATAATATGTATTCTAAATTATATTGCATGTGGTAAAAGTTTCGGGCCAAGACGTCCAACAACACAACACAACAGAGCAACAAGAACAACAGCAACGCAAAAAACAACAAAATTCTTGTTGCCCATCACGACCACCAGCCGCTGGCGCTGCTGTAGCAGTAGTAACTTTCACATTACGGCATTTGGTGTGAATTTATTCAAGACATTGAGTAGCGAAGCTATTTTGGACTCTGTTTGGTAAAAAGCAAATTAAATGCATTTATGAATTTTTCGATTTTCTATGGACTGCCTTGCATACTGTCATCGCTCTCCAGGTATGTGACATATGAGTCTGTACTGTCAGGATGATGGTGTAGCCCGGTATTGTCCATAGGCGGTGGCCCGCCCATTTGTCCCGGCGGTGGGGGTCCTTGCAGTGGTACCGGCGGCATGCCATTCAAATCGTAGCCATGCATCTGGAGATGAAGGTTTGGTTTGGTTTTTTTTTGGTTATGGTGAAAATGAGTGGGTTTTTTGTTGGCGATGTTGACAGTTGTCACAAAAACTCAACTCACCTGATTCACCAGTTGTTGAAAGGCAGGTGTATGTGTGTTAATGGCGCCGTTATTATCGAGATCAGCATGTAGAGCGAAATCGGATAACGCTTTCCACGGTGGTTGATATGTTTGTACATCGATGCCGTGCAGATTTAGGGGGGAATCATGCCGCACTGGTGAACTAGCGACCATGGGAATTCCCTGCATTGCACCATAACCCAATTTTCTGCCTTCCTATGGGTGATACAAGACATTAAGAGTGGTAGACATGAGAATGATTATAATAGGATTGGTTATACTTTTTCCTGTTGCATTTGCAGCTTCATTTGAATGGTTTTCTTTTTGTCCTTACATCGTTTGTTTTGAAACCATACTCGAATGACTCGCGGTGAGAGACCAGTCATTTCGACGAGCTGCTCCTTCATCAGGGCATCGGGTCGGGGATTTGCGTTGTAGCAGGTTCTGAAATAAAAAAAAAATTATGTTGAATAGGTGATTTTAAATGTAACATACAGATGTACATAGATATATTAAAAAGATTTTATTTTGTGTAAAATCACTTTTAAAAAACACCTTCGACTAGAACGTTCTCTTTTTTCAGGCATTTCACTATAAAGATCTGAAGATATTTATATTGATTTCAGTCTTTGTTTTTACTAAGAAACTTATTAAAAAAAATGTACACCCGACTGTATAACGGATTTTTGAAACTATCGTGGAAATTGCTCAAAATATTGTGTCTAGCTAAAAATCAATTCAGCACTCAACTACCAAAATAAATTTCATTCTTTAATACCTAGTGAAATGGAGCCATAACAATACGGTAGTCATAGAAGCACCTCTTCAAGTTTGTTTGGTTAAAACAGTAGACCAACGCCCATTCGACTCCCTCAGGGATTACGACGAATTAATAATGGACAAGGTCTGGTGAATTAGAAGTGAAATTCACAATTTGAAAACGACTTATGTACGCCTCACGGTTGATGTCAGTTACAATAGCATTTCATTTAAAAAATGCCACCGACCACACACTCTCGACCACATAAGGAATGTAGCCGATTTTTTTTTTATAATTTGGGCGCACTCAAGGGGTCATGAATACCCTTAACATGCTTACACACAGTGCGGGCGTTGGAAAGGATAGATATATAGAGAGAGAAAGATTTGGTGTAGTGGTTTGAAGCTCAGTTGTTTATGCTTCACAGAAACTCCGGAGGTGGCGTCCAGATAACTGGGGAGATTTTTACTATTTTTTATTTTTTTTTTGTCTTTGCTTCTGATTCACAGTATTTTTTTCACGATAACCTATGTCATAGGCAAGTCATCATCAACAGACCGAACAATTTGTCTAGCCATATGACCAAGCTACTGCCAGTGTATACCTTTGCAGTAGTTTCACACAAGCTTTCGCAATTGATCGGACTGACTTTATACATATATTTCATGAAAAAAAAAAAAACGCTTGCTGACATCAGGAATGGAACAATGAAAGCTGAAATTCTTGCGGTGGTTCCAAATAATAGACTAATGTTTATGTGCTAGCATCATTGCGCCGAGTGACAACATAATTAAGTATGTAAATAACCATACCTTTGTCTCATATAATCATGCGTCTTCTAAGAAGAGATTTATGCAAAACTTATCGCTGTGAGCAATATTAGTACACATTGTGGAGTAAATTTCGTCTTGTTTAAGTTCTAGGACACAACACGATCACCGGCAATACGATGTTTGACGAGCTTGCTAAGGAATGCAGAAAGACCTACGAATGGTCTCTAACCTCTATAATTCTTGCCGTCTCTAATCAAAAAAATAAAAATAAAAAATTGAACTGGCACTTGGGTCCCTTATAATTGTTTTTTTTTTTTGTTAAAAACCTAAGGTCCTGCAAGGACTCTGAACTCAACCCAGGTTTTTCTTGGGTAATGGAAGTGGAGCTGTCAAAGGTCTATGGCAATTGTGATTATGACCTATTTTATTTCTTAATTCAATATAATCTACTTTACATTTAACGTAGAGTTACTACGAATATGAATATGACATTTAGAACGAAAAGTAAATATATCTTGTCAAAATGCCTAAATGACAGCACCAATGCATTTAACTAACAGTTACTTTTCTTATTTTTGTAATCTTTTGAATTTTGTGAACTCACCTTAACGTATGCAATTGCTTTTCGTTAAGCACCGTTCGCACTCTTGTTGGTTTACCGTCAGATGGTCCCGATGGTCGTTTCTCTCTAATACTTTTATGTGATCCCGATTCACTACCAGAATCTGTAAATAAAATAAAACTGCTTTTAGTGCATTTATCAGAAAAAAATAAAAATCATCATTCTAAATACACACTTCCTTCAAAAGAAAAGTCTAGAACATCTATTTTTATTTTTCCCGATTTTGACAATCACACATTCCATGGCCCATCAGAACATCACCAAACACCACACCAGAGAAACATCAAAAACGCATCGGAATCGAACACCAAAGCACAAAAGCGGGGCAAACAACCGAAAGTTGTCGAACATAGCCCATCAAAAGGTAGCCGCGATCGATGTCACGCAAGCGCAGTGTCGATTTCAACTTTTACCTTCACTCCTTCTACAAGCCGACATTTCCTTGCTTCTCTCTTTTAGGGCTGTAGTATTTTCTCAGTTTGAACGATTCTTTTAGAAGGTATTTACATTTTTCACCTTCGATGATTTTAAAATGTTAATCAATCACAGTTGATTTTTTTTTGTGAATTTTGAGTTCCTTTTTGTGTGTCGGGGAAGACTGCTGTTCCTTTTAGCTTTTTGGGATCTACCCGACGTTGTTAGTTGTTATCGAGGTTATTATTTATTCGGAGGAGTAGATTAGGTGTGTTATGTGGTGGTTTTGATGTTTTTGTTGTTTTCGGGTGGGTTTTTTTTTTCTTCTCTGTATTGTGTGTTCAATTTCGATATTTCTGGCTCATTGTAAATATGGCTTATTGTGTGTGGTGGCTTATATTATATAATACAAAATGAATTTGATGTTTGCGGGTGGCAAGTGCAAATGTGCGGTCGAAATCAAAGAAATCTGCCATATTGGTATTATGGCCTTCTTCTTTGGGTGAATGACAGATAGTGGGATTGGTCGAATACTCGTATTTATTGACTTGGGACTTGGAGTTACATGAAAGAATCAAAAGGGTAGATAGTAAAGGACTTTGTTCAAAACCTTCTTGCTATAAACTTGAATAGTGATTAACATTAACTTACTAACCATCCTTAATTAAATCACTGTTTATTCGAGCTTTGAAAGGAATCGAGTAAGGTTACTCTGTTCAAGAGCCTGGTCATGCCAGTCGTGCTCTACGACACAGAGTCATGTAACTAACCTAAAGCAGATAACGATGTCCTTATTTACTTTCAGAGAAAAAAGCTTCGAGAGATTTTTGGTAACGTGCAAGTCAAAATATATGGGTTGTATAGGGGAGAAAAATTTGACCCAGAATGGTGGCGCAGTAGAGAAAGCCTAACCTTAGGTGGCGCAAACTGATGGAAAGGAGAATTAACCCACTTAATGTGCAGTGTGGATAAAAAAGCTTTATGATTAAGGGTTGGATGAGAGGGATGAAACTTTTTTTACGAGGTTAATGTTCACCTCGTAATGGTCAATCCTAGCTCCCGAGTGCAGAATTGTTCGGGAAAGTCTAGAATTTTGACAATCGATGCGCTCTTTTTATCAAAACGTGTCTGGCAACCCTTGGTATACTTTATTTGAAGCAGCCATCCGTATTCAAATTGTGGACGCAATATAAAAAAATGTATCTAATATTAACACGAAATCAATTCAGATTAATTTTTATACACGAAGCTCGTCAATGAAGACACCTTTAAACTATTTATATCCAACCACGTATAGCAATCACCCCACATACGCGAGGGATGTGTTCTAAAAAACACCACGTATGTCGAATTCGCGTATGTTGAGACTAGAAACTGTATGAGAACATGTACGTACATATAGAGATGCGTTCCAAGACAAGCAATTATAAAATAAATATTATATTTTATTCAGTTTGTTTGTTTTTAAGAAGAAACTTAAAAACAATTCAACGTAAGAAGAAGAAAAGCAATGATAAAATTTAATAAAAAACGTTTTTTTTTATGTTTTTTTTTTCACAACACGGATTGAATCACGTTGAATCGGGTATAAGCACTGTGTTTGTAGAGGGAATTTCCTAAAAACTTAATCGCGTATGCTGAGCCCTAATCCAGGCACCGTGGATTCATAACAATCGCGTGATAAGATTAGGGTCAAAAACTATAATCTATATTATAGAAGCGACGCTAGCAATGTTAGGACGTGTATCGTGGCTAAAAAGGGTCTTAATATACTAATGTTATCTCATTTCAGCTCCGGCGACTTGACAGTGATAAATGTGAGAGGGGTGAATGGAGACTGCACGGGGGCGCCTGCGTACTTACCTTAAGATGACGGCATCAACGCCCCCTCGGAAAATCTGAGGTCGCTCATATCACTGTTTCAAAAAGGTGAAAAAAACTTAGTCTTGGGATGTGATGCCAACGCCCACCATACTCTGTGGGGTAGCACCGACATCAATTCTAGAGGCGAAGTTTTGTTTAACTATATTCTGGGAACCAATCTCATTATTTGTAATAGAGGCAATGACCCCACCTTTGTAAAGTCTAATAGAAGGGAAGTCTTGGATATAACTTTTATTTCTGACCAGAGCTCTGTTGAAGTTGTTAACTGGAGAGTCTCCAACAAGGCATCACTATCTGATCATTGTTGGATACTCTTCAAGCTACAACTTTCTACTCGTGGGAGGGGGACTTTTAGAAATCTGCGTAGGGCTAACTGGTCATAATTCAAGAGAGAACTGATGAAATCTGTGAATCACCTCACTGAGGACCTCGCCTCGACTGAAGTAGTTGACAATGCAGTCGATGCATTGACTGGTTCCCTTACGCGATCCTTCGAGATGCCCTGCCCAGTTAGTAGGCTTAGCGGTAAAAGGCGTCCACCATTGTGGAGCGATAAAATAGCGGAACTCATTCGTATTTCAAGAGTAGGGTGGAACCTCCCTAAGGAGGGGGTCGTCGAGTGGTCCACCTATAAAGAAAGCGTGAAGCTCCTCAAGAAAGAGATTAGGTTCGCAAAGAGGAACTCTTGGAGGTCCTTTTGCGCATCTATAGAATCAACAAACGAAACGTCCCGCCTAAGGAAGGTCCAGGCCAAGACACCCATGGCTCAAGCGTATCTTCACAGGATGCCTTAAGCTAGGTTATGTTCCTAAAGCATGACGGGAGGTGCGCGTTGTATTTATTCCCAAAGCACGGAGAGCAAGCCATACAAACGCAAAAGACCTGAGATCTATCAGTCTATCTTCTTTTTTGCTGAAAACTTTGGAACTTTTAATAGATGTATATGTAAGAGATGTGATCGGCGATGTTTACTTATCTAAATCACAACATGCATACATCTGCGGCAGATCGGTAGATACGTCCCTCAACCGGGTCGTATCGAGCATAGAAATATCGCTCCACTTCAAGGAGTTCACTCTTGGGGCGTTCAACAGGGTAAGCTCTAACGCGATCCTGAACAGTCTGCACAGAGCTCATCTAAACACCGGCATCTGCAACTGGATTGCACAGATGCTTCAATCAATGATTATACCTTCACCGCAAGGAGATGTAACCATTCGGAGAAGGGTCTGCAGAGGAACACCTCAAGATGGAGTCTTGTCCCCGCTAATATGGCTCCTTGTGATGGATGAGATCATGGTAATACTGAAGGAAAGCGGCTTCAACGTGACGGCTTATGCGGACAATTTCGTTATCCTGGTTTCGGGAAAATTTTCTCCAGTCCTAAGCGAAAGGCTCAATTTCGCGCTACAACTAGTGGATAACTGGGTCAACAGCAAAGGGCTGGGAGTGAATCCTTCAAAGACGGAGGTAGTTCTCTTCACTAAGAGGAGATCAATCCCTACCTTCAGACCCCCAAATATCGGTGTTATTGAACTAAGTATCTCAAGTTCAGCTTGATATCTGGGCGTAGTTCTAGATTCCAAACTTAACTGGAAGGAAAATATTGCCGAACGCGTTAAAAAAGCAAGCGTAGCTTTCTACTCCTGCAAAAAGGCATTCAGTAGTACGTGGGGCTTCAAACCAGCTGGTGGTGTGTTGGATATACACGGCTGTTGTAAGACCCATTCTCACATATGGTTCACTAGTATGGTGGACGGCACTTGAGAAGCAATACCAGCTTTCAGACCTCACCAAAATCCAGAGGGCGGAGTGCATCGGAGTCATGGGATCAATGAGAACAACACCAACAGCGGCAATGGAAACCATGCTTAATTTCATTCCGCTTGACATATTCTGCAGCAGTCTGGCGCTGTGGCCTTTACGGCCATGCTTCCATTCTGTCCCGATGGGGGATCACCAATGGATTGACGGGAACTGTTCACATGAACCCGATGCTAGCATTTGAAAGGAGATTCACTACAAGAATGCCTGATAGAATATACTGGAGGAACCGAAGAACCATGAAGAAAAAGGAGTTGGCTTTCTATACCGACGGTTCTAAGATGGACGTTGGCACGGGAGCCGGAGTTTATTGTGAAGCCCTAGGAATAAACCACTCCTTTAGAATAAACGATGACTGCAGCGTCTTCCAGGCCGAGATCGCAGCCATTATACAGGCTGCCGAAATTATACGCAAGAGTAATATCGTTGGTAAGACGATCACTGTCTATATAGACAGCCAGGCAGCCGTAATTAGGTCGAGGCTCGTGAGAAGCTGTAAATCACTCTTAAACGAGATATATAGAGTCAATGCGGTGACCCTCTGCTGGGTACCAGGGCATATGGATATCGGAGGTAACGAAAGGGCTAACGAGCTTGCTAGGAAAGGGTCGATGGTGCACTTATCGCGGGCCCTCCCCTCTGTAGCAACCCCAATCAGTTCCTTGCGGAAAAAAATAGAGGATGAAGCCACCGGTCGAGCAAACAGACGCTGGGTTCATCTGGAAATATGCGCAACGGCCAGGGCGCTATGGCTGGCCTACAGCAAGAAGATATTAACCTCTTTGGTAAAACTTAGTCGTTATAACGCACGGGTCATTTCTGGCATAATTACTGGACATTATGCCATAGGCGTTTACGCGGAGGGACTCGGTGTGCTGCATAATGACTATTGCAGAAGTTGCAGGGACGAAGAAGAAATTGAATCTGTTCGTCACCTGTTGTGTGACTGTACTGCCCTATCCGTCAGAAGAATGAGGACTCTTGGTAGTTACTTCTTCTCGGAGCTGGAGGACTTGGGTAATGTTGAGCTAACGGACCTCCTGAGTTTCATATCACTTTCTGGGTGGTTCTAACAGCGGATTTTCTTTACAGCGTTTCCAAGGTGAAATGATTGGGCACAATGGATCCGTACTGTTAGTCTGAGTGAGCAGTGACTCTTTGTCACAAGGCATCCATCTACCTAACCTAACCTATGCTGAGACCGCGTATGTGGGGGGTTCAGTGTACTCGTATTTTTTTGTGGAACAAAACCAAACAGCAAAAAAGTAAAAAAAAATACGTAAATACAATAACTTGAATCTAACCAATTGCGCTCTCATACCATAAATAACTTTAAATAACAATCTGTCTGCCATGATCAAAGCATTTTCGCTTTAGAATTCGCCAATCTGTCACTCTGGCAACTAAACACGAGTGGACGTACAATGCGCTATTTCTTCACTACATAGCCCGTTGCCTAGACGGTGATCATAAATCGGATTGTGCGCGCGATAAGCACCCGGCGAAGCAATACAAAGCATCTGAGTTCCAAATCATGTCAAGAATGTCACAGACTCTTGACGCATTAGGAATTCGCACGCAAAGCAAACAGTTTTGTATTGCGGACCCGTCTAATGACGACATGGGGGCAGCAGGACAGAACTCTGTGGTGAATGTCTTCCAGCCCTAACCATGCCAAATGGCAGACGTCAAGTGGACAGACCTATATCTGCATACACAGACGTACATATACGCGAGTGCACATAGTTGAAGTGCAGATAGATAGGAATTCTTGATGCCTTAACTGTGACACACCTTGCAATTGCATTCTTCTTAGTGCATTGAGTCATTTGTCTTTTTTTGCGTACATGTGTGTGTTTGTGTGAAATGCACATTTTTGTTGCCATAAAGCACACAAGAATAGTTAGCGTATAGTTTTGTTTAAATATACAGTGAGTATGAATAGAATTTGTGGGAAAAATTAATGAAAAGTAACAACTAAAGATGACATGAGACATATCTGGCTCACAAGAAAGAGATTAGTATCTCACTTTATATCTATTTATTCTCGTTGGATCGATTTTTGCTTTTATGGGAAATATTATGAGCAGCAAAAAAAAAACCTAAATACCTTTTTTACTCTTTACTGAGAGCATGTGTATCTTTTCTGTGTACCCATAATACAGTAGATGATGGAGATCATGCTAATTTTTTTACCTGTACATTACAGAATGAAAAAGTGTATAATAGGTGAAATCCATGGCAATTACCACTATGGCAATTACCACTATAATTTCACTATAATTAACATATACATAGTTAAAATAATGTTGAGCATAAAACGACACCTACAAGCTCAACTTTTATTCACGAAACAAGTTGCATGTGATTCCCCACAACAATCTTCAACCGCCTATCAGACTCCTCATCATCGACAAATAAACACTCTGTAATTGAATTTTAATAATAATTTTCGAGTATCTTTCAACCGTCAACTGCTGATTTTAATGGCGCTCCTTCAAACTGAATCATCGACTATAATTACATATCAACAAGCCCCGTATCCAATTTCACAATCATTCTTAAAATAAACTAATCTTTAAGGACCCACTCACATCTTCAAGATTAAAGTAAACACTTTCGGTACGTAGGTACTTCGCCTTCAATATTTTCTACTCGAATAATTAACTCACTGCACCGCAATTGCGAGACAAAAACAGACCAGAAAAAAAAATCGATAAAGTGTCACATGTCATAATCAAATGTCGGCATAGTTCTTGATCTTGCCTTTGACACTCGTGCTTTATTATTATTTTGTTTTTTCTCTTTTTATTTGACTTGACAAGATAGACATTTTTTTTGTCAAGTAGAAAAATTGCACTTGCGATATTCTCCGAGAGTGAGAAGGACGCAATAGATAAACAAGGAAATATTCTCATGATGATTGCATGAGATATCAATGTAACCCCCCCCGCCAATGACGTACGTATTTCTTTATTCTCATGCCTTGTCTTTAGATTTTATGGAAGAATCAGAATCACACACTCTTGAAATTAATTTACAAATAAGAGAAAAAGCAAAAAACGAACAAAATATCCACATTAAAGGCACCGCCACACTTAGAAACTAAAACGACATGACAAAAAACAAATTCTTTTGACATTCGCTGATGTTTGATATGCTATCGAAGTTGTTGTCAATCGTTTCGGGTCGTTTTGTTCGCATTGTTGTTGGGAATTGGGTATATAGTGGAGTTCCGTCAGTGCAGTGTTGTGATTTCAAAAAGATAAACGACAAAAAGAAAATGTTTCCATCTCGTAAGGAAATCGAAAACTACATAAAAAACATGGGAACAATGTTGAAATAAAGAATTAAAAATCAATTAGATAACAAGTTGTAATTGCGATGTGAACAAGGTCTAATTACGCGCGTTTTATTCAATAATGGACGCGGTTTCCATTTTGTCGCTAAACAGATTACTGGTATACACTTCAATGTAAGAGGATAATTATAAGTTTGGTAGATGAAAAAGGCTTATAGAGTAGATAGTCATTTTCGAACAAGGACTTACGAGTACAAACTTATACGAGTACTTTGAACAAAGAAAACGATGTCAAGTGGTGTCAGATGAATGAGATGATGTCATATACAAATAAAATTGAAACTTACCTGACATTGATCCTAATTCGCTGGAATGATTGTTATTGCTTAAATTTGTATTGTTGTTATTGTTGGTATTATTGTTGTTACTTTCTAATGAGGATGTAAGACTACTTTGTGAGGTTTTCTCTAGGACATCGTGATCTTCTTTACAATAAAGGGCGCCACCGTCTCGCAGCGCAAATTCATCACCTGAAATACAAAAATTGAAAATAAAATCTGATAACATGTAGGCTGCGATTATCGACGGAATAGCGGAATTCATTACATGAAGAGTTCATGTAAATTGCTCCTACTCCACTGCGCATCAATTCTACTCTGGTTTTGGCACTTGATTTTGGTGCCCTTTTATATGAATCTCTTTATTTGCAACGCTTAAGACATATTAGAGAGTAGTGAAATTGTAAGGGAAGGGTTTGTGTTAGCAGCATTATATATGTATGTTTACCATCATAGTAAAAACTTGTCACTGTTTGTGAAACTGAAAAGGAATAGTCACCATTCTTGCAAAATAATAGCTAAGTAGTGTAGGCTGTATACTAGAGAGCGCATTTATTGATTCACTCACTACACACTACCCTCACAAAAATAAAAGTAACAAATTTACTGCAGTCTGATGGGAAAGTTGGTAACAAATCTCTTCCTTAGAAAATAATGGTTAAGAATTGAAGTAGAGAAAATGGATCCGTCTTTCAAAAAAGACTAAAATCTCCTCTCTACAGCGAAGAAATATGTCGCAGCCATTTGCAGCAACATCAGTGCTGGGATTAGTCAAATAACGATGGGGGGAGGTAAACTTAGTGATAACGGTAGGAAGGATAACGGGTTGTCGCCAATAGAGCACAAAGAAGTGGAAATGAAAGTTATACAAAATACTCTCGAGAGATACATGCACGCTGAAGCGAACAAATTGTCCACCTTAAAAATAAACAGTCAAGGCAATCACAGCCAGATCCACGTCATCATTAATATCTTGTTATTTCTAGATCCCCAGAATGAGATTTTTAATAAAAAATTGTAAGGTCTTCTTCTATATAGGAAAATACATGGGTGCTATGGTTAAATACTCGTATAAGAAAAGGACTGAGTGAGAATCATAAGAAATAGCACAACAGGAATCAGTTCTATAGAATATAGAAGATAATAATTACATGACGACATAATACTTCACGCGGTATAAGACCCAAATCAAACCACTATGATATATTTTTTTGAAAGAAAACTTCTCATATGTCATATGTCAGAAGCACAAAACAGTAAGGGTCTGAGTAGTTCTTTTGGGTTCAATTGGGATGTCAAAATGTAGGTCACATTAAAAGTTTTCCTGAAACTTTGCGTATGAGAAGCGATCACCGACACTCATACAACGTGCTATTGGGCTATCGAATTATGTACTGTGACAGTTGCCAATGACAGGTTTCATAATATAATAGATTCGATAACACAAAGCTTTAAAATATTGATATTTACTATTTTCATGGTACTTTAAATCATTTCTAACTTAGTCTTACCTGGAATTAACTGCCGCGCACACGCTGAACATCGAAAGCACTCTATGTGAAAGATTTTCGTCTTCGCTCGCATCACAAAATCATTTTTACTAAATGAGCTTCCGCATTTATCACATTTTGTACCAAATAATCTGAAAAGCATAAAGAATTTATCTTATAAATATTTAACATACAATTTCGATTACAATATCAAGGGCAAAGACATCACAATTTCAACTATTCATGGTCAAATAAAATAGCAGTTTTTCTAAGTCACAGTCTCACGTGCACCCACAATTTGGGTGTGGCGCCCTCTTAATACCGCCACCACTCCGTGGTATATACTATATGTACCATATTTTGTAGGCGCTAATCAAGCGTTTACTTGTGACTTGAAATGTGTAAATTACCTAAGTACACTGGGTGCATTCACACAGAGAGATCTGTTGTTTGTCTCGGTTAAAGGGTCAACATCAACATTAATAAAAATTCTATAAACTTGACAAACATATGGATGAGTTGGAAGTTTACTCTTTATTGTTCAGGATTCTTGTATCATAGAAATAGAGCTTTATGGTAGCATTCAATTGATTAGCAAGTCTTGACGTTTTATTTTGACATTTGGTCAGATTTTTGATTATTTGAAAGGCTATTGTGAATTATGAGAATAACAGAATTTGGTCATATGACATGAAGCGTACAATGAAAAAATATGTATGTGTTAATTTATAGTAAAAGTTTAAGTATACTTTCTTTGTATCTTCCTATGCTTCAGTTTGTGCTTGAGCTACATATGAGCAGGATTAAATTAAAATTATTTTGACAATTATTTGAACAATTGGTTAGAAAACCAGAATTCTTAATTCATCTCAAGGTTTGAGTGCTTTTTTTTCCTGCTGTATTATTTGAAGTCAAAGGCGAATAAAGGCTTCAATCATACCCGAATACCGACTAAATTAAGCTCTATGCAAGATTGAAGATAAGTCTTGCCAGTAAGGTAGCCCTCCTTCGATTTATTCGGTGATGGATCTGTTTGAACAGGAAAGTGAATGATGATCTCTTATTTTCAGTCATTCCAATCTAGTTCTATAGAAAGTTTTTTATATGTAAGAATGAAACATATATTTTATCCAGAGGCGTAAAAACCATGCTAAAATAGTAGCTCTCTTGATTATTTTCCGTAATCTGTATACATATAATTAAATGATAACTAGGGTTGGAAATGGGCAGGTATCATATTAGGTATTTTATATTAACAAAACTTTGGCCATTTATACCTTAGGATATTGGTCCTTATATGCAATAAGAATTATCATGATACTCCTTAAGGGGATTAAGATATTGAAAGAAATAAACACAGAGATTTAAAAAAACAGACAAAACCAGGCATTATAAAACTATACATTCGAAAAGTTTGAGAACTACTGATTTTTTTTGCATAGTATTGGGTGCAGTAAAACAAAAATAAACACATTAATTTCCTGTTCCACATTAATTTCCTGTATTTCCAAACTGTAGCGCCTTCTAAGTAAGTAAGTGGTTTATTTCCTTACCTACCTACAGGCGCAAATTTAGCTATGGTATGCACATGTGCATTTTGACGCAGTCCTTCTGTTAGCTAAAAACATATTATACATAAGCGTCGGTTAAAGTCATGCTGGTGTAAGTCATTTCTCAAAAATATTGGTGTAAGTCCGGAAATGAATACTACACATGCCAAACAGTTGCATGAAAATGGGAAGTAAATTAAAATGTTACTACTTCAACAACAGATGGTAGCACAAATTTGGTAGATAAAGGAAAAGTCGATATGTATTGTTAGAAGTTACAGCCAGCGGTGCAAATCTTAAGTTCTTAAGCTAAATATGACTTACACCAATAACTTTAACCGTCTCGCATAAAGCTATTGTGGACCACGCAGACAAAGTTGCGGGTATCTGCTAGTGGGGAATAAAAATATCGACTTAATTATGGATTTTTTCCATAAATGTTAGATTGCAAGGAATGTAAATGTACATATACTTATGGTTGGTGAGTTGCAAATGCTCAGCGACCTATGGTAGATCTATTGCGCCCACAAAATAAGGCACTTCTTCTAGTCCAACTGGTATGATAAACTCGAGTTTCGGAAATGGATCCATCGAAAGTTGATACGTCTCTGATACAGGATAGGACCTTGGTGATGTCTTACCATATTTTGTCTTCAGAAGGTGTGCTGGTGTTTCTGCAAAGTCCCTGCAGAATCTGCAATCTGTTTCCTTCTACTCCCAGTTTCCTAAGATGATCCTTGAGTTTTTAGTGACGTGTTAGCATGCCTGTCAAGGTTCTACATCTTTTCTGGTTGGAGTTTCCCAGAAGCTTTTTCGATATGATATACTTATGCAATTCTTTTTACACATTTCTTTTAGGGCGCGTTCAAATTGAGAAGGGTTTACTTCGCAGTTGCAAGATCTGTCGCAACACATAGTAATTTCCCTTGATTTTTAGCTTTACGAAGCGAAAATCGTTTTGCCAGGACTATTGGTCGAATAATTGGATGTAGTCGCGTTGCGGTTCTTGGATTGCTTCGTAAATTTGAAACTCCAAGAGCCAAGAGATAGAAAGCGTAACAAAAAGACGACACGACGGGAAGACAGCATTACTTTAAGAAAATGCGAAGCAAATAGATTTCTGCCATCTCGAGAAAGAAAAGAGCTTGCCGAGTAATATGGTGTTAATGTCAATGTATTTATTTTTTATTTAATTATTTTTTCACTTGGCACTCTGGTGAAGAAAAAAAAATCGTACTACGGATGGATCGAACATAGCTACAGGCACAGCCGTGTACGGGCCCAGGACCAGATACTCAGATTCTATGGGAATTTTCCCTACTATAATCCAAGCAAAGGTTCACGCCATCGAAAGATGCGCGCAATTCAACTTCGGCAGGTAGCCAAGTCGCAATCAAGACACTAAGCTCACACGAGATCAACCGTGAAAAAACCGTTTGATGTTTTCTGGAGATTCGAACATTGAATCTCACGCGCAGTGGTCCGACACACTAACCACTGCGCCACGGCGCGCACAGATAATACGTGAATACGTTAATATTGTAATAAATGTTTAGCGGAATAAATTAAGCTTAAAGCTAAGTGTGCTCGTTCTTATCCGCTGCAAAAAATCATTTCATTTGCGTGGCTGAACTTGTTTCGCAATTCCAGTCAAGAATACTTCAAAAAGCAGTATCTGCAGGCAAACAAGGAGTACAAAGCGCTGTGTAGAAGAAAAGTAGTAGTAGTAGAAGTACCTATTATGAATTGGAGGCAGCATGGCTGTCAAGTTGTAGGAGTTTGGCAGATTTTTGGAAGGATATTAAGAAACGGAGAAACTTTTGTATGGATATTTTAAAGGACTGTTAAATCCAGAAATTAATGGCTGCTCTTTCCAGTATGATGCACCGGGATACCCTAACCTCATCCTAGATGACCCGATTACCCAGGCCGAAGTCATTGAGTCCTTACACGAGCTCCAAGATGGAAAAGCTACAGGTTCGGATAGGATGCCAGTGGAGTGGTATAAATATGGAACTGCGGAATTGATAAGAAATATCACCATTGTTTTTAATAAAACCTTTGCGCATGGAATTATTTCTTAAAAGTTCAAGGAGGCGTTGATCTTTCCAATACACAAGAAAGGATGTTAATCTGACCAGTCCAACTTCAGGGGTATTTCGTTTCTAAATGCATCATACAAAATGTTCATGGCGGCTTTACAAAAACGGCTTGTTAGGTAGGTAAATACGGAACATCTTTTGAAGGAATATCAAGCGAGGTTCAGGTCAGACTATGCCACTGTTGACCATGTCTTCGTACTGAGGAGAGGAGTGTAGCTAAACATTTTCTGCCCCAAAATAAGTAGTTGTAAATCATATGTGGTCTATATGGAGATACCCAGCAGCAGTGTGGAATGGTATTGAGGTTTCGGATTGGTTTCAAACAAAGTCTGGTGAGAGACAAGGTTGCGCATTGAGTTCCTACCTTTTTTGAGCTTTTCATCGAAGACGTGGTTGACTTCTTACCTGGAGGCATTGAGTATTCAGGAGCGCTTATTAAGGCCCTTCTGTTAGCTGACGATATAGTGTTGCTGGCATAATCCCCGGAAACGCTCCACATAAATATCAATCAGCTCTCATAATACTGCAGTTTGTGGAACCTGATTGAAAATTTGGAGAAATCGAAAGTAATGATTTTTAAAAATAGGAGGAGGCAGGAATCGTGAAAACGAAAAATGGAGATATAATGGAGAAGCCGTTGAAGTAGTCAACGAGTAAACTATCTTAGCGTCTACTTTACTAAAAACTTAAGCATGGAAAACATCTGAAGGAGAAGTTCCTCAAATCCAAAACCGCTATCAATAAGTCCTGGAAAGCTGTTAATAAAGTATATTTCAAGCAGCTTCCAAACCCATTTTGTTTTATGCGGCTCAAGTATGGAAAGCTTAAAAATAGGATACGGTGGAGAAGCTTTTAAGGTATTTCATAAAAAAAAATTTGTTCTGCAACCTAAACAGCTGTAGCTTCGCTTCTTATAAAGACCATAAAACTGCAGGCGGACTATGTTCTTAAATTTTTACGAATGCCGGAGGAAAGTCTGCCTAGAAAGGCAGCTTGATAGATTATATCCAACGGGAGCAGCTGGTATTGGCTTGAATTAGCCCAAGAATGTGGGATGGAATTAAACTTGCAATCAGCCAATTATGCGGCCTGGAAGCCAATGCTGTACGAACTAATTGCGACTTAAAGTATAGTTAGAAGTTCTTTGAGGGGTATCAAATTCGCTACATAGAATAGTCTACAGGCGCCTAAGTCAGAATCTATGTATATATATTATTGTCGCAACAGCTCTTTAAGTGCCAGGACCTAGCTTTCATATTTCATATTTCATATTTATTTATTAATCAGTTTCAACATCATTTACAATAGACTAATATAATCTTTAAGTTATAAATGAAGATGCAATTCGGAAAAAGAGAGTGAAGTAATCATTTAATTAAATTTACCCGTGTAGTGAAAACAATTCAGATGGTTTGTAAAATTTAAGACAAACTATTGAAAATCACAATTTGCTTTGTAATTAAATTTTCTTACTATTTAAAAAAAAACAATTCGATTATTAAGTTAACTAAGCGCCATATGCCTGAAAAAATGTGATCAAAGATCTTCTTTTGCTGAGAGGAAGTGCATTCCAAATGCGAATGACATAAACGAAAAATTGACGCTCAGTGCAAAGATAGCAATACCGCGGGAGAACTAAAGTTAATGACCGATTAGACTGTGCAAAAATTAGTTTATTGAACAAGTATGAAGGCTGTTTGGAGGTTATAATCCGGTGAAGACATTTAATAGTGCAAAATTTCAGATACTGGTCCAATGAGCATCCAAGAATATTTTTGGCGTAAGCAGAAACATGGCCATAGCGTTTTAAGGCATAAACATATTGAATAATATTTTTGAACGCAACATTAAGTTTTCTCTTGGTAATTGCTTTGACGCAGCGGCAGATTTCACAACCATAAGCTATGATGGGCACAAGAAGAGATTTAGCTAACATGAGTCTTGTTTTAAGTGGTGTGTAGCTTTGGGATACCGATATGTTTCTAAGAGAACAGTAAATTTTACCGACTATCATAGTAACATGATCATCCCAACTTAGCTTAAAATTGAACCAGATACCAAGCTTTTTAGCGCCATATATTCGATTGGATTACCTCCAATGCATATAGCAGAAAAAAGGCTTACATCTGATTCAATTCTGCTGATGACCATGCAATTTGATTTTATGGGATTCAGCTTAAAAAAGTTTTCCTGAGACCAATTTTAAATCCTGCGAAGATCGTCATTCAGTACAGCTTCCGCAGTTAGCCCAGGCTTACAGCTGATGTACAATTGAACATCATCTGCGTACATGTGTGTTAATGAATGTTTAATTACCGTCGGAAGATCATTAACGAAAAGCATGAAAATTAGAGGACCAAGAACTGAACCTTGTGGAACGCCTGCTAATATTTTAATGAATTCGGAGGAAATATTATTGTAGAAAACTGCTTGCTTTCTTCCCTGGAGGTAGTAGAGGGTCAATTTTGCAGCCAAATCAGAAAAGCCATAGTGTCGAAGGCCTTGAAAAAGTCGAGTAACGTGAGAAATGTTATTAGGTTTTCGTCTAAAGCTATTCGCAAATCATCGGCGACCTTAAGTAGTGCTGTTGTACAACTGTGTTTTTTTCTAAAACCAGATTGATTAGTGCAGAGGATCTTATTCCGTTGGACAAAGACGGAAATCTGATCATGAATCAATTTCTCCAGCACCTTTGACAAAAAAGGAAGAATAGCAATTGGTCTGTACTCAGCCATAGAGTTAGCTGATGCTTTCTTTTTCAGAATTGGAATAATTTTTGCTAATTTCCATGAAGCCGGGAACGTGGATGTCGTTATTATATTATTGAAGATATAGGTCACAAACGGAAGTATGAAGGGAAGTATTATTTTGACAAACAAAGGGTGAATACCATCAACACTAGCAGCTTTAAACTTAATTTGAAGGATCGCTTTGACAACATCAGTTTGCTCGACTCTGTGAAATTAAAAGTAGCTGTTCGGGGCGGTACTGAGAGGTTAGTTTGAAAAGGACGATGCTGCTTGGATATCTGAAAATTGCCTATTGAGCTGATTGGGATCAAGGTCTTCTTCCTCCTGGACTGTATTGCGAACAACACCCAACTCTCGCAAATTTTTCTAGAGGGTTTTGGAGGGAAGATTTTCATCAAAATGTTTTTTGTAATATTTCCATTTAACTTGTTTCACTTCGGAGGTAATCAAGTTTCGCAACTAGTGGAAGGCGTCGTAAAACTCAGGGAGCCTATAGCGCTTCCAACTGTTGTAGGGGGCATCACATCTGTTCCTCAATTCATCAATCTCATCAGTAAAACTTCTCTCAACCACTCACGTTGTGAGCGTTATATTTTTCATATTATTTCGAATGGAATGGATCAACAGATTAATGCCGTATCCGAAGAGCAATTTGTTTTGAGAAGCTTTCTCGTGACAACAATACTCTCGGATATTTGTCAGACGTTCGCGAGAGGTATGACCGTGAAAAAGCTTTTTGGTGTTTTCTGGAATTCGAACTTGGAGCCTCACGCGCAGTGGTCCAACACACTCTTACGCCACGGCGCCTAGTCAGAATCTGGGACATTTTAATTATTTTCGGGATGAGCGCAAAGTGGAGGAAATATTGATGGTAATCAAATTGAGGGGAAAATTGCTAAATTTGAATTATATACCTTATAGAGAAGACCTTCCTACCATACATTATGTATGTGGCATATGTAATATAGGAGAACGAAAGGATACGATACATTTTGTTGAAAAGTGCCCAACTCTAATGGAAACTCGGTGTAGTACCTTCGGTACCATTTGGAAAAATGTGGGTGACAATGGTGTAGTGATAACGTCATCAATTGCCACGCTAATGGTTCATGGTTCAAACCCTGACGTCACCAAGCATTTATTCATTTCTCATGAAATATATTAAGACAGTCCGATCAATTGCAAAAGCTTATGTGAACGCTACTGCAAATACATAATACTGTTAGTAGTTTGGTCATATGGCTGGAAAAATTGTTCGCTCTGTTGGATGACTGATATGCATATGAAATCGGTGGTCGGGAAAAAAATACTGTGAATCAGAAGCAAAGACGAAAAATAACAAAAATCTACACATCTGGGCTTCAAACCACTACACCACTACACTACACCATCTTTCTCTCTCTCTCTATCATTTCCAACGCCCGGACTGTGTTAAGCATGTTAAGGGTATTCATAACCCCAAGCCATGTTATATTGATTTGTTTTTATAAGTTAATGATGAAAAAATTAAAAATAAAAATCGATCATATGCCAGCACCTCTTCATAAAATTGTTGATGCGAAGAAGTCAGTATGAAAGCCTCCTCTATAAACACATGCAGTGTAATTTCTGGAAATGTAAAACGAAAACCATAATACGTGGGACTTTTTACCGCATTGCATCAGAAGGAAAATCAAGAGTTAGTAGTCTAATAAATCAAAACCAAACAATCTCTGTACTGACTCCAATGAACAGTCTTTGGTAAAATCTTATTGATTGCCATAATCCATACCACAACTATAAAACCTATCATTTCCCACGCTGCCGTTAGCGGTTTTCATTAAAAATACAAGAAAATTATTATTTGGAAAAAACCTCGCTTATTTATTTGATAATTAAAAGGTGCGAAAGTTTAAACAACATTTTTTGTTTATTTCACTTTTTTTTTTATTTACTCATTTTTACTCCCATGAAGTCGCTGGCTTCTATTTGCCACTGAAATCGAAATCGACAAAAAGCACGTGGATCGCGGTAGGTATATGTATATCAAGACAAAAAGTTAGCCGCTGTAACGCGCCGCCATAATATGTATAAAGTCAGTTGAAAACTGTTTGCATAAGTAATTATCATGAATTGGTTAAATCTTTGCATAAATATCTACTTAGTCAATTTGCTTTTTATATCTCATCTGTCGATTGGTGGTCGCAGCGGCTGGTGGCGGCGGCATTTCAAAGTACACACATCACTCGTGCTGTATACTTTCAAATAATTGTATCTACTACAAAAATGTGTTCGTTTATCTAGACTTTTTTTTTTAATTTAACCGATCTAGTATCTGATATACATAAGAGTATGTATCAGTAAAGCTTACCTAACATAATCACGTTTGCAGTATGTTTTGCCATCGCGCACAAAACACGTACAACTCTCGTCGAGAAATTGTCGACACTCCTGACACTTGAGGCACGCTGCATGCCATTCTAGATCGGGGGCGACACGCAGGATATACTGGTCATGAATTTGGCCACCACAACCCACACAGAGGGATAACCGTTGTTTTTCTGTAAAAACAAATAAAAGAAAATTATTTTAAATATGAATTTGTGGTGAATAGATACATTTGTATCCGTTTTTTTTTTTTGTTTATAATAAAGATAAATGTTAGCCTACATGCTAAATATACCTATACATACATCTCACAGATGTCTTATATACAGAATTCAAATTTAAAAAAAGAACGATACTCAGAAGAGAGCATCTCATTCGTGTCATGAATAATTTATAAAGGCGGAGCAGCAGACATCTTTCGTTCCCTTCTCGCGCTCTTTTTGTACCGGCTGAGTTGGTGTGTGTTGTATCTTTTGGTGATATTCCGATTCTTTTAGTTTTATATGTTTTGTTTGGATTCTTTGTGTCTTTAGTTCTCTTAAGCCTTTTCTATAGACTCCATTTTTTATTCACTGTGGCTTTAGATTCATTATTTTTTGTAACTCTCCATCTGGCTGTCCAATACGAATGGAATTTTGATTGCACCCCGTCGTGAGTAAATTCGAATTTGAGAATGAGTGGATCCTGCGCAGACCCGCCTCTGTTCCATTATGGAAGACAGTACACAAGGAACAAAAAAAAGTGAAAACAGGCTCATATAATTGAGGGGAAATGAAGTAATTTTTTGCAAGAAATTCTGTCTTGTATCTGTGTAGTTGGGTATGGGTAGTTTTTATCGTATCTATCTTACAGGAGGGAATATTTAAGCAAAATGATTTTTCTCACCTGATAGTGGAGTAGGTACGAGTATCATCACAAATGTGAGTAACTACCACAAAGTTTCGAGACAGTTTCTTTTTTACACATTTATATGTACGTATGTATGTACATACGTACGAGTATATGGGACCAATCAAGGGGAGTTTTTTTTTTATTAATTTCGATATCTCTTTTCATTAACTACTCCTGTTTAGATTGTATCGTTTTTATAGATCACGTGTGAATCTAGAGTTTGCGTTTATGAGAACAAAATGAACTTTCGCTAAGCTTGGGTAATTTTAATATCTCAAATCGGAGGTAGGTAATTAAGAAATGCATAAACTAGCAGCAAAATATTTAAGTAGGTATGTGGATAGAATTATTTTTTTAAGTATATTAAAGAATGTGGTCTTATATCGCGTATGGATATCATCAATTGGATGGATTTAAATTGTTCGTTTAAAAATATTTGCGCAAATTCGTAGTCAGCCTCTGCAACCTACCGCTAACTAGTATACCTACATACAAGCACTTTAAGAGAGATCTAGTACCTTTATTTTACTTTTTGAACTGAAAATAATGAGCTGTCAAATTTGACATGTAAATGATGGACAAGGAGGTCAAGTTAATAGGTCTGTTCCCGTAGTGACTAAACTTGTGAATTTCTACGAAACTTTTCCAAAAATATCCTGTTCCCGTACGTCAAAAATTTCATAATTTTTCGTAGAGGAAAAGGTTCACAACCATAAGAGAGTAAGAAATTTCCCCTACCTTCGAATTTTAGTCTATGAAATTTCTTTAGGTAACTCTATGAGATCTGTCAAATTGTAAATTGTAAATACATATACATATATGGTATATGATAATATCCACAAATGTCATATTAGGTTTCGACATCTCCACTTTCCTTATATCGAAGAAAAGCCTGGGTTGACTTCCGAGCGAAATGGGGTTTTCAAAAAACACAGATTTTTGTATCGAAATTTTGGGGTTTTTTTTTGGAAAAAATAACCAAGTTTTGTATCAACGAAATCGGGCTTTTCTAAAAAGAAAATTCGGGCGTATTTTCCTATTGTCCGTGTACACAGGGTTATTGAGGTTATGTTTCAGTTGACAGCATTAACATTCTGTGAGGATTGTTTGTCATAGCTATAATTTAATCTTGGAAAACTACACGCTTCAACAACGCTTAGAAATTGTAAATATTTATTGTAAAAATTCGTGCTCTATGCGTAAAACAATGCGAAGGCTAAAGTGGAAAAAATCTTCAGCGATGAAGCGCTTTTTTCCCAAATGGCTTCGTAAATAATCAAACTAAGCCAATCCTCAACACTTCTAGGTACTTTCTTTGCGTTCAGAAAAACTCACTGTTTGGGTCATACGTCATCCGAAATGGGAGAGACGGGGCAATAACTATCATCGTCGAAAGGCATTAAGAAATGATACCCGTTTTTTTTTTTTTTTTCTGCCCGATGGACAAATGTGCTTCCAGCAAAACGTTGCTATATGCCACATATCGGATTGCGTTATTTCAAGAAGAGATGATGTCAACTGCCACTTGGTGCGATTTAACGCTCTGAGAATTTTTCAGAAACAAGCAAATCAAAAGCCACCAGGAAAATATCGTACAGCAGAAGTAAAAGCTAAACTGTCAACTCGACTACTCCATCTAGATATTTACGCACATTTCTTAAGTCAAGTATACATTGACTTACACTTACACATATCGACATATGGAGTTCAATCCAAGTTGAATCAGTGTTGAACCCCACGCCCAAACGAAGTGTTTAAAGGTTGAGAAAGAAGAAAGCAGCAAACTATTCTAAAGTGGGAAATACACGATGCAATCGTCGTAACGACTTCTGTTGTACCGACATCAGCCCAACTGTTGTAAGCAGCACACGCATTAAACAAGCTGCCTACGAATAACGTACAACCAGGCATTTTATTCAGTCATTTCACAGGTACAACAGTCGGTTGTGTGGATACACACGATACAATTATCGTATACAATTCCGATGCTGTCAAACAGTTGCTGTCAATACGTTGTAACGTGTATTTCCCACTTAAGACGTTTTCATTATGTACGTCCTTATTGTTAGAAGAACAAATTTTAAAAGTGAGTGTATAAAGAGATGAAACTGTTAAAGAAATTATAGTATGTATATATCATTGTATTGATACAGAAATGAACATAATGATGAAAGTAACAGAAGATCATATACAAGGTGTCTCAAAAGAAAGTTTGTATTTAATGGATCCATTTAAAAAAGAAGTAAGCCATCTATTGAAAAAATGTTTATTAATTATTAAAGTACACAATTTGTGAATTTATTTTTAAAAAAAAAGTCGTCCAAATGTAAACCCTCGCGTTCGCGGAACTTATTTAGTTGAACAGTAAATTTCTTATGACGGCTCGGCAGGTAGACTCCGTGATGGCTGCCATTTCGTGATGAATATTTTCCTTCAAATGCGCCAGGGAAGTCGGTTTATTGGCGTAAACTTTAGATTTGAGATAACCCTACAGGAAAAAGTCCATAGGGGTTAAATCAGAACTGCGTGGAGGCTTATTTATGTCACCTCTCCTGGAGATCAATTTGCCAGGGAAAATTTCATGAACTCATGGCAGAAACGTATTGGATGTGTGTGACATTGCTCCGTCATGCTGGAGCCATGTTCGTTAGTTATAGCCATAATACATAATTGAAAGAACTCAGCGCGCTGTCACCGGGGAGTTTGCAAGCATTGAGGCGGAAGCGGCCAAAATGGATTTAGCGATAAACGAGGGCAAAACCAAGTATATGCTGCCAGCAAGAAGGGACAACCAACACCGACGAATTGGACAGAACGTCGCAGTGGGCAGCTATAACTTCGAGGTAGTAAGGGACTTTGTCTACCTTGGCTCTGCTATAAACTCGAAAACCAAAATCAGCGCAGAAATCAAGCGAAGAATAACTCTTGCCAATTGCTGTTTTTTTGGGCTTATAAGGCAATTCAACAGTAAATCCCTATCTCGAACAACTAAGGAGACTCTGTATAAGACCCAGTCCTGCTTCACGGCGTTGAAACATGGACTTTATTAAAAGAGGATGAAGATATCCTTGGTCGCTTCGAAAGAAAAATTTTTCGTAAGATATTCGGTCCCGTTTGCGTTGACGGGTTTTGGAGGAGAAGATTCAATCACGAACTATACGAGCTGTACAGTGACATCGACCTAGTCAAAAACATGCGTATCGGAAGTCTGAGATGGCTAGGGCATGTAGAGCGAATGGACACCAACGCTCCGGCCCGCAGGGTTTTCGAATCTAACCCGGAGGGACGACGCAGTAAAGGATCTCCTCGCCATAGGTGTCGCGCACAAGTTCAAGGGGACCTCGACCAAGTTGGAGTGCGCAACTGGAGGCAATTAGCTAAAGACCGAGCTAAATGGAGAGGCTTGTTCGTTGGGGTTCACCCCCGATCTGTAGCGCCACCTAAGTAAGTAAGTAAGTAAGTAAATTTTGCAATTCAGGCACCAAAAAGTCGTCTAGCATCTCCGCGTAATGCTCTGAATTCACGTCCCTTTTCATATTCAAAAAAGTAAGGGCCGATAATTCCTCGCGCCGACATCGCAGCCCATACGGTCACTTTAGGCGAATGAAGGGGTTTCTGATGCTTTCGTTTCGGATTCGTTGCACTCCAGTAGCGGCAGTTCTGCTTATTCAAGTCCATTAAGATGAAAATGAGCTTCATCCGAAAATAAGATGTTGGTAAACGTGGAAAAGCGCTCAATTGCCTGGTTTACGAAGTCAAGCCTCTGACTGGCATCCTGGGGCTGTAATTCTTGCACCAATTGAATTTTATAGGGGTGCAGCTTTAGGTCTTTGTGAAAAATGCGGTGAAATGATGATCTATGCACATTTAAAGCACTTGCGCGCTTACGAATTAAAGGTTCGGATTGTCACGACTGATAAACACTCTCCACTTTTTCTACCGATGATCTTGGTCGGCCGGATTTTCGTTTTTTCAGTGTTATACCGGTCTCTTCAAACTTTTTGACCCATTTTCGAATTAGATGTATGCTTGGCGCTTCATTTAAGTGGCGAAAACCTCGAATATTGCAGAATCTTCTACGCGCTACAGTCACCGTTTTTATAAAACTCTCGCATGCACAACGCGTGGTACACTCCCGAGAATCGCTCCATAGCGACTGAATTCCCTAGAGCTAGGCTCAGTGCTCCCAGATTGCGGGGAGCTACGAATGATTTGTTTTGCAGAACAGCGTACGAAAGTATAATTACGCACTGAACCCTTCCAATAGCTCATGTGACATTGTAACTCTTTTTTTATGTTCTTGGCTTCGAATTATAAGTCCGACCATGGTCAAAAATAAAACCTTTTCTTTTCTTGCACCTTTATACAACTCTTTTTTAAATATGTTTCCGGGCAGTAAATTAAATGATCTCTTAGAAATTTCAACATACCGTAACATACCGTTTTTAGTTCCGTAAATTTTGTAAGAAGGATGTCTTATCAACAAAATTAGCTGATGAAAAGGATATGTTTCCAAAACTTGAAAACTAGAATTTATTTTCTGTCTTCCGCGCAGTGGAGCAGGAGCTGAACGCTACTTTTTCTGTTGTTAATTTAATTAAAAATAAAAAGAAACAAACTTCAGAATCCTACACTGTGCCGAATTCTATAATATATTCAAAGACTTTGCTATAAAAAAAAAACGAATTGCGTAGAATTTGAAGTTGAGAAGGGATGCCTCAAGCTTCACAATTCCAAGATGTACCTATAAAAGTAGAATATCAGTCTCATCGAGGTACCCGATCGGAACGGAATTGCGGAAAAGATGTTCGATATAAACGGTGAAGCAAATGTTTTTCGAATTGTGAATTTTGAATTTCATCTACCTAAATTCATGTTTTATATCAAGTCCATGCGTTAATACACGTTGATAGTTTCTGTTCCAAGACGAATACAAGGAAGGTGATATGCGTTCCCATCGGACTTTTCTAACGCTTCAGAATTTATTCCGAACGGATACTTCGATACGGCTGAGTATGTATGTATTATAGAAGCTCAATTATGTAATGTTATTCATGTTTTTTTTTTTTTTACATTTAATGAACACCTGAGGTCTTATTGACATACCATGGTATGTGTTGATTTGTTTTGTTATTAGGTTTGAGTTAGTTTCGTATAATATTTTAAATTTTGAATCAAGTTATCGTTTCTGGTTTTTGTTTTTCCTTGAATTAAACGTTTTTATTAAAGCACGGTTTTTTAAAAACGACAAATTTGTATTTCTTCACAGGAGATAATACTGAATTTGTAAAACAAGTTGTTCTGAGAGACTGAATATTGAAAAGTAAAGAAATTACAGCACAAACCGAATTATCAAAAAAGGTTTTCAGGACCCTATATGATCATCTTCGTATGAACAAGGTCAGCGTAAGAAGAGTGCCACGAATTCTTTGAGGGTGGATTGTTGTAAGCGACTTTTGGAGCTTTGTGGTTAAGACCAAAGTGGAATAATCAGGCGGATTGTTACTGGAGACGAAAAAATTGTGCTTTATTATTTTCCGACAATCAAAAGAAATTCGATAAAGTGGGGCCTCTCAATGAGCAGCACACCAAAAAAGCAAGGGTATCAAAAACGCATCAAAATGGTAATGGTGGAATTTTTAAAGGACTGCGAAGGAATCCTTATAATTGATTCCAAGAAGAGCAATATGCATAGTTGTGACTGGTGAATATTATGCTTCTCTGCTGTATAAACTTCGGGTAGCTATCATAGAAAAAAGACACAGACAAATGGCAAGAGGTGTCCTCTGCTACACGACAATGCACTCGTTCACACCGCTACTATTCCACAGGCCGTCATACGCAAATGTAGATTCTCACAAAATGATTATTCACCTTATAGCCCATATTTGATCCTTAGCGACTATTTTTCATTCAGTAAATTGAAGTCTGACCTTCAAGGAAAAAAATTAAACAGCGATGATGAAATTTCAACTGGAGTTTTAGGTTATTTTGAGGGCAAAACTTCGGGACACTTTTTTCGATGGCTTAAAAGTGTCGATTTCTAAAAAGTCTATTGAGCTTCAGGAAGCGTACGTAGAAAAATTAAATTTTATTTTATTTCTACTCTTTATATACTAAGTCGGGAATACTTGGATCTCACTACGTACATACGCACATACATATTTTCTTACTCCCTCTCAACCAATTAGCATCTAATTAGTTCATTCACCAAAAAGTTTCAAAATGCAACTTTCCAAGCATCACGTAAAATAGGTACCAGTGCCACCTACCTCCAACAACGGCTTATCTATGTGGAACGACTTCAAGACTAATATGCATATCCGTTTGAATAAACTAACGTCGCCCGTTACACGTTTGTAATCCTGCATTTTCAGATAAATTATCTCCGATATACGAGTACACAACCGGCAGAAGCAGAAACAGCAGCACCACCAGTGCAATGGTAATTTCTTAAATCAAAGCCCAAACGTACGAGTATATGTATAAGAAGGACCGCAGTCCAAGCACAGTACAACTGCCGCAGCAGCAGCGTCAGTAACCAGCTATTCATCCGAACACCTAGAGCCGGAGGAGGTGGAAGCAGTGTAGTTGGGTGGCTAGTTAAATTTCTGCCAAGTTCCCTATCTAAAAGACCTACAAATCCCAACATCAGAATAAGAATCACCAACTGCGAACGAAAAAACATGGAGTGGAGAGATCATCGTTGTCGTTTTCGTTTCTTCCTCCCGGAACACCCATACCCGCACAGTAGTTATTCAGGAACCGCACATGGCTGTGCCTTGCTTAATGTATCTTATCGAATTCAGCATTTGGCAAAAACGATGATGCCACAGCATCCGTATACCCAAGTGAAAGGGGGGACTGGTGGACAGACTGTACCACCTCCTATGAGAGATGCACAGCATCCCAGAGAACGGGGGACAGAGTGAACAAAGCGAACTCTTTGATAGATCTCCGACGAGATAAGGACGTCATGTAGTGATGATGATGCTGAAGATGATGCTGCAGATGGTGGAACAAAACAAGAAAACGCAAAAAAAAAGCTCGGGGAGAGCAACCATTGTAGCAGGTTTTGGTTGTGGAATCTAGAGAGGAGTTGTTGTTTGATGCGCGCACCTTCCATGGGTATACGTATATTGGGTTTTTATTGTAGAATGACTTTTTTGGGCGCCTTTAAGATGTCTGCTGCTGACTGCTTGCTGCCCTTTCGGTAATGGGCTGGAGGAGGATGATGCTGCATCGGCTGGAAGAATGACGCGCTACATGCTCTTTTGGGGCCATTTTGGAAGAATTTTTATTGTTATTGCTGTTGTTTCGAATTCCATTGTGGATAAGAATATAAAAGACACAAAGTTTTTCTGTTCTGTGATTTGCAGCGGCGGCGTAGTTTTTTTTTTCAGGATGAAAGAAGAAGAAGCCAATCTGATGATGTTCCATTTTCATTTCTATTATTTAAATTCTATTGAATTTAAAAACAAAGTTATCGAATATTTAGATGGCAAATCAAAAACATTTCAAAACGTCAAATAAGGTTTCGTAATGGTGTCGTGACTGTCATGTTTTAGGATACATTTTATGACAGAAATTTCAGTCACAATTCAAAACACCCACACACCTTGTGTTGGTATTGTGAAGGTGTTTATAAATTATAGCATAAAGAATAAAGTTTATGTCAATAAATATCGCGGGATAGTATAAAGAATATCGAGTTCGAAATTTACAAATGCCAGGATTTTTTTTTATTGTTTTAAGAACTAGCTCATAAAGAAGTAATTTATAACATTTCGCGAGATAGAAAGAGAAAACTGTTTAAGAATGTTGTGTTATATTATATAAGTATTATCATAAATTTCAGCGAATATGTTTTAGAATGAATATGAGTGAGAATGGATTTGATGCCAAATTATTAATAGAATAGAGTAACGAGATATGTAATAGAAGCACAGTCACACAAAATAGAACGACAAGCGCCATAATACGATAAGAGTGTGCGGAGAACCTCTTCATGTATTGTACATGTGTATGCTAATATTGCCAAACATCTGAATTTTACCTTACTTTCCTTCCAAAATATAATAACTGTCACATTTAGTAGTAGCGTTTGAATTACGAATCATTTTGAAATTTTATCGCCGGCTTTATAGTTAAAGATGAATTCAAAGCATTCTAGAATAATTTGGAACCCGAAGATTTACAACAGATACATACAGTACGAATATATTTAAGGATTAACAACCTCAAATCAAATCCATTTTAATCAAATTTATTTTGATCATAAGATCATTAATTACAACAACGATATCCAATCCAGAACTTTTTTAAACTACATTAAAGCTTTGGTGATATTGTAACGTTAATGTGTTCGGTTGTTGAGTGGTAAATTTTCGGCTCAAGTACCAACCATATCTATTCAAGTTTCTGCAGTTTTTTGTTAATGAAATTATATGATGTGATTACATGTACATCACTTAGAGTAACTAACTCATCATGCACTCGATAGAAATCAGAACCGAATGCAAATATCACAGCAAATTTTTCCCGACTAGTTCGGAACCTACGAGATCAGCTGAGCAGCTAAAAAAAATAATTGTTTCCTATCTTTGTTCTTCATTTCTAACTAACGCCGGGCAATTGCATTAGAAGTGTAAAACTCTTAGACGAAGTTCAATATTTAAAAAAAAAAAAAATGTTTTAGGTACGTCAAAATGTTTCAAAATGGCATTCGATTTCTTAAAATAAGAGTTAAATTATCAGTCTTGATCTTGTTTGGAGTTGAAGTTAAAGTGGAAAATACACGATACAACCGCGCGTCGGAGCGACTTGTGTTGTACCGACATCAGCCCAACTGTTGTATGCAGCACACACATTATACAATCTGTGTACGATTTGCGCACAACCAGACATGTTATTCAGCCATTTTACGATATCGGTGCAATGGTCGCGTAATGTATCGCGTATTTCCCAATTAAGACAAATACAAATCTTCATAGCCACTGAAACACTTCAGGTATACGTATACGCAATGCTGCCATCTATCCTTTTTTCGCGGTTTACTCCTTTTTTCAGCTCCCAAAAACCTATCACGCGAAAATTTTCTAGACCCTTTTTTTTATACAAAGTTCCTAACGTATATAATATTTTGAATTTGATATGTGGCGAACATTAGACTGTTAGACTGAACGATGACAGCAGGTGAATATTATACACGTTCACAGCGAACGAGTAAAGGCTGAATTATAATAGTCGTAAGCAATCTGAAACTTATGACATAATTCTGTGTTAAGCTTCCTTCAGTACTGTCAATTGCAAAGTAGACCATAATAGGCGTATGTGTTCGGAAGCAACTGTGTGGTTTTTAGCCATTCACAGCTGTGCAACTGTCAAATTTTCGTATGAAAGAGCGAATGGATTCAGTCTTTCGTAAGTGACCAAAAGATAACGAATCTTAAAGAATCGAAGCAAAAAGCTATTATTATGGTCGCACAACACAAATCCTTTGTATTCGCACTGTTTCGGAAGTGGTCGTACGAAATAATTCTTCTATAGCATTTGCAAATTCAATTAACCTAACACCAAATTAGTTTAAGCCAAACACAAATATATTTAGCCCTTAAGCAATTAACTTTAACCCAGAAGCAAATATGTTTAACCTTTTAGCAAATAGGTTTAACCGTTTAGCAAATATGTTTAACCAAATAACAAATATACTTAAACCAAGAACAAATCATTTTAACCAAAACACGAATTTATTTCAACTTTATAATTGTATAAAAACTTAGAAGCCTTCTAAAACAAAATTAATATTTATTAATTAATATTTTAACAAAATATTTAGTCCATTCGCTGCCTTTGGAATGAGTAAAACCATATCCATTACATAATTAGCGCAATCGGTTTGTTTAATTTGTTGCAAACTAATATCTTCAATAACTGCAACCAAGTTATGGTCCCTGCTGACGTCAGTTAAAACTTGATGTGCGTGTATCTCCATTTTAGAAAAATATTTTTCAATGGGGTTTAACATGGGAGAGTAAGGAGGCAAAAATCCGAACTTCTTGTGTCGTATGGATTCTAGCGTTATCCATAATTAAAAAGCCATCATTAAGGGGTGTACTTTCAGATTTTCTGTAAGTTCATTTAGAAATCAACAAAACTTGATAGAGTTGCAAGTGGAGTTTGTCAAAATCTTATAATGCAAGATAACAAATTTGCAGATGCGTTGAAATAAATGTATGTTTTGGTTAAAATGATTTGCTTTTCGTTTAAAAATATTTCTTCTTTGGTTAAACATATTTGCTAAAAGGTTAAACCTATTTGCTAAAAGGTTAAACATATTTGCTTTTGGGTTAAAGTTAATTGCTAAAGGGCTAAATATATTTGTGCTTAGGTTAAACTTATTTGCTGTTAGGTTAAATAAATTTGCAAATGCTATATTATAGTTCAGCTATAAACCATACACATTACTACTATCATTCATGTGCTCGTCACTTTTTTGATGAATTTGCTGCACGTCAGTTTTAGAGAACTTGTTCGCATCTGTATTTCGTTAATCTAAAGAAAATAGAATGTCGAAACCGAAAGGAAAATGCAGCTTTAACGCAAAAGTTTGCGAGAGTCGACACATTGAAAGCGATTCTCATGGTGAAATGCAATTTGACATATTCATGCGTAGATTTCTACCTCTTTTTGAAAACGAAGCCAGATTTACTCTGCCAAATTGCTAAAAAGGAGAAATATTCCACCAAAAGTGATGCCAGTGCGAGTGCGATTGACGTTAAAGACGATGACGACGAAGTTGTAACTGCGGCCAGCATAACTATAAAATTGATTAAAGGCTCTTGTTGCCCAAAGAACAAAATTAAAGTTCTATCCCTCAATGATCCTTCCATTTCTGTTGCTTAATAGACATTAAGCTTGATCGAACGATAAGTTCTTTGAGTAGAGAAAAAGATAGAAGACGCCCGGCTCTTACTTGAAGGAAATAAAAAAAAACGTTGTTCTGTTTAGAAGACTCGAAAATAATGTGCATTAATCAAAGTGGTTGGTAAGCTGCCTGCGAGTGCTATAATTAGATGTAAACAGATAGCTAAATGTCGAAGAAAGGTTAAAGAATAGAATTCTATAGAATTTACCACGGAAGTGTCCTGCGTGAGAAAAATTCTGAAAACGCACCAATGCCGAGGTCTTCAACTATGCTAGTCACAGTCTTATAGTAGTTTTATTGGATCGCGTAAGTAGAGACAAAAGATCATAATCAGCAACCATTTCCCCGGTTGTACGGAAGTATCGGATGAGTCAACAAATAACGCAAATCGCTTACTGCATCAGTGGCTTCGGGCAAATAGGTGATGCGATACGCTAAGAAGATGTAGTCTCTAGGCAGGAGTGTCAAAAATGATTGTAAAGACGAATTCTTTTATTATGACCATACTTGTTACTAAAGTATAAATTAGCAAGGGCAAAAGGAAATGCGAACTATCACAATACTTAGCGCTAAGCCCTTCTGATAGGCGTTGCATAGATCGTATTGAATTAGGTATAACCTTTTGAAAACTAAAGATGGGTACATAGTTAAGAAGGTAAAATGTTCATGTTCATGTTCATGTTCATGTTCATAGTAACAGTTCTAATAAACTAGCAATACTTGCAGTTGATCCAAATTTCATAAGGCTGTAAAATTTCTAAAGCCGACGAAAGTAAGTGTAAAAGACCAACGTAAACATTTCTATCGAGAAGTAAAAAATAAGCTTGCCAACGATGTACTATGTTTAACCAATAACTACCTCCTTGGAGGGCAATAAAAACCTACCGAAAAGGACAATGATGATGTGGTGCTTTATTTAACAAATTCCGAATAAAATTTTATTTATTTAAAACAAATTTAACATACATTTTGAAAAATTAATTATGAAGACACCAAAGAAAAGCAAACAAACAAGGCTCCCTGAGAAAATTAAGTGGTACAATCTGGACAAAGGAAAAGGCGAGGCTTTTGTTTTCGTGATGAAAATTTACCTCTCTCACACCATCAACGGAGCTGAGGATGAAGAGTGCAGATCAAAAAATATGTGGGATTCCATACAGCGAACTTGTTTAAAGAAGGCTAAACCACTGCTAGGAGCTTCAAAAGGCCACCACCAGCACGCCAAAGAAACATGGTGGTAGACTGATGAAGTTAAGTTAGTGATAAATGAGATAAATGAGAAGAAAGCGGCTTTCAAAGCTTGGTCAAAGTGCCCCTCTAATAATAGAGACGAAAAATCTCGCCTCGAAGTGGAATACAGATGTTGCAAGAAAAAAAGCGAAGAAGAAGTGAGCCCAGCCTCAAGCATTGAGTACGGAGGGCCTGTATTGGGAGCTGGCGGAAATACCTTCCCCGGTTGCTGATGCAAACCAGGCTGTCCATGAGCTGCGACGACACAATATGAACAAGAGCGCAACCATATTCAAAATAGCCGCCCAAAGAAGGATGATTGCTCAGGAGATTCGTTCGCCAAAGTTTATTAACAATGGTCATGGCCAGCTTCTTGTGGATGACGACAAAATTCTGGCAGAGGTGGCGGCAGTATTGTGAAGAACTTTTGAATGAACAGTTTCCCCGGCTATACTTCCAAGAACCACCCCTAACTGTAAAGAAATACCCGACATCACAGTCGAAGAAGTTAGTGAGGTGGTCAAATACTCCAAAAAACGAAAAGCGGTTGGGCCAGACGAGATGCCCTCTCATTCTCCCTCTTCTCATCTCCAAATTTATGAGAGGTGATCTAATGCCCAATCAATGGAGGGGAAGCTACATTCTCCATGTGTACAAAGGGAAGGGTGATACGCGAAATTTTGATAACTACGGTTCAATCAAGCTGATGTCACACACCGTGAAGATCGTTGAGCGGGTATTATGTGGCCGACTGCGAAAAATAATACGGCTATCTGATGATCAGTGCGGGTTTGTCTCGGGTAAATCAATCACAGATGCAATCCAAAGTATAAGGATCATAATGGAAAAACATCGTGATTCCTTAAAGGATTTGCGTATTGTATTGGTTGACTTTCAAAAGGCATTCGACAGACAGCCACGAGATCTGATATGGGTGGCGCTAAGACATCAAGGGGTTCCAGAATCCTAAGAGTATGTACAGATGACCATGGACATGTACGAAGGAGCAAAGACAAAAGTAAGATGACCCGCTAGAGTAACCGAAGAGTTCCCAATCAAAGACGGGGTGCGCCAAGGAAGCGTCTTAAGTCCTTTGCTCTTTATTACAGTCCTTGACTATCTGCTTGAAGGTAAAGTCACGGACCCCAAGGTAGATCAATTATTCTATGCTGATGATGGAGCCATCATAAGTGAGGATCCTACCCTGCAACGAGCACTTGATGTGTGGGTGGACGCTCTGGAGGGAAATGGGTATCGCATTAGTTCAAAAAAAGACAGAATACTTGTGCTGCCCGTTCTCTGATCCACTCAGGCCCATTCCAGATATTTGTTTGAATGGAACATTGCTTCCCAAGTGCGAAAACTTCAAATATCTGGGATCTACGATCAATAGCAAAGCAACCTGTGATGACGACATCAATCATCGCGTAAGTGTAGGGTGGATGAAGTGGCGAGAAAACTCCGCTATCTTCTGTGACCGAAAAATGTCCCCTAAATTGAAAGGGAGGCTCTACACCGCAGTCGTGCATCCAGCGCTCACATACGGTTCACAATGTTGGACGATGTACAAAAAGTTTGAGAGTAAATTAAACGCAAGCGGAGATAAAGATACTTCGCTTGACAGCAGGAGTGACAAAGCTTGATCGAATAAGAAGTCCGAAGATCCATGGAAGCCTTCACGTCAAGGAAACCATCTTACGGAAGATAGAGCACGACCGGCTCAGCTGGTATTGCCACGTTCAAAGAAGAGATCATTTGAACCCTGTTAAAAAGGTAATATCAATGAAAGTTCCAAAGACATCGTAAGGCAGGAGATGCAGGCCTATAAATGCCTGGATCACACAAATGCGACGACATCGGCATTTCATTGGCCTCAGTAACCGAGTGTTCCAAAATCGGGAGGCCTGCCGATATTTTCTGAGTTCAAATAGGCGAACTCCACAGGCGGATCAGTAGAAATGCCGTGAAGTGGGAGGGTCATCCCTTGTTTTCGGATCACAACCTCACCGAAATAGGAAGAAGAAGATATATTTTGAAAAATCGAACATATTTTCCAGCAATTTCGCTACACCGTCTGAATAGACGTGCGGATGACTTCCAAGAGAGAGCGGTGACTCTTAAGGGTTCCATACTCGTACACACCACACAAGTGTCTACACATACTATATGTCGGTGTCGGCAAATGTATGGTGTGTCTGCACAGATTTCTTAGTGTTACAAGGTGTCGATTTTATGTGTTGTGTGTGGGGTTTGCGTGCACATTTTTAATTTTCCTTCATCCATCGCCCAGTCAGTCAGTTTCATATCTGTGGACTGCGATTTCTTCAGATCCACGATAGATCTCTGCCGGGATCATCCAAAAATCTTAAGAGTAAGGTGCGAGGATGATAAAAACTAGTGATGTACCAAACCGAAAATTTCTCAAACCGAGTTGCAAACCGGGTTGGCTAACTAGGTTTGTAACAAAATTATGCCACCGTCACATATAAAGAAACTTAAACCGAACCGAATACGAATTCAAAATAGATATTCAGGGTTATCGTGAATAAATTTTCGCTTGGAATTTTTCCCTCGAACAAAAATTAGGTATCTTAAAAAAAAGAGGAAACAATTCCGCGGAAAAGAAACAGGTATCATGAATAACAATTCAGGAGAATTTTTAACGCAATCGCGATATTTAATTTTTCCTGATTAATTTTTTCCTGATGGATTTTTTCCCTATTTTTAAAGAAAAATTTCGAGGGAAAATTTATTCACGATAACCCTGATTGAATTAGTTTCCAACTCGGTTTAACTCGGTGTGTATACGCTCAATTGACTTGGTTCGATGGAACACACACCAAAACAGCGCATACACAAAAAAAACTAACCCAAATATGAGAAACAGAACCGAAACCGAATTCCAAATAGGTATGGAATCAGGTAGTGAAACTCGGTTTGTATAAACCCAATGGGCCATTACACACTGGTGCAATTTCACCCCGGGATAACCCCGGGGTTTCCCTTACTCTAATTACACACTGGATGAATAATGCGGAGTAAAATTCTGTATACATGAACCGATTTTCATTGTAGTGGTACGACATACTAATTTTTTTGCATCTCGAAATTGAGAAGTTATGTATGTATTAGTTTTACCCCGATGCTCAACCGCTTCAATACTGGATGAAGATTTCACCCCGTTTCTTACTTCACACTTCATCTCCCTCTTCCATAAAGTCGGTTTAACCCCGGGGTAATTGCACCAGTGTGTAATGGCCCAATAGACTGCGTTCCAACTCGACTTAATATACGGGTACATTCATGTTTTAGTGCATTGTGTTATCCTAACCAACTCAAACCGTGTGTTCAACTCGGTTTAATGCTCTTTTGGCATTTCATTATTCGGTTGGTTCCATCGGTTTCGCAAACTCGGTTTGATATTAATATAACTCGGTTTAACTCGGTTTAGCTGTAACTCGGTTTGAACCCGTTTATGAACTCGAGTTGACACATCACTAATAAAAATCTTTACAAAAAAAAGCTTGGGAGACTCTGTTAAATAAATATACAGAAATAGGCCAATAACCAACAACAGAAGTTGTAAGAAGAAAAATTTTCCTACCGACGTGAAATAAAAAAAAAGTGAGCGTTGGGGATTGCGGCAGATTCTACTTATATGTACATACCATATATACCAACGCTGTGATACTTTAATCAGCAAAGACTTTCTAAAAGACCACGAAAATCAGATTGAGGGAACCTCAACAATGAACTTGGTGTCACTGTCACTACTCTTCGCGGTGTACTTTTTTCGTTGAAGTCAAGTGAATAACTAATGTATTTGCACTTGTGTTGTATGTATGGGGAAATCGATTTTTGGTGTCAAAACCTGTGTTGTATGTAGGGCCCCTTTAAGAGAAATATAAGGTTGAAAAAGTTAAGTATTCTTCCGTCTAGCATTCTCCGCCGAGGAATCTGTTGACAAAAAGCCAAAGTTAAATCAAATCCTCTCAAATGCGGTTTGATTGCTAATTTCAAATTTTAAATTTTATATAGCGTCAAAATTTTGTAATGTATGGTGATGAATTACCTACTAAAAATTCCAAACGTCAGAATTTAACCGACTCAAAAAAAAAATGTAACGAACGTATTAGGTCCATCCAGATTAATTCGAATAAATTTAGAAACATCGAGATTTTCCCTAAAATAACTATCCCAGTGACACAAACGTCGATCCGTTCCCTTTATTTCCGTTTATCCAAGAATTTGCCACAATGAAGCTTTGAAAACCCCACCAGCTTTTGTTTAAACTGAAGCGACGGTACTTTGCAACATGGTGTCATTTCTTATCGGGCAATCAAATATCAATATGATCGTAAAAGTGAATAAACACAATGAATGCAGTGCAAATATTTAACTACACTTCGAGTTTATTTCACCGATTGAAGTTTAACTCATATTCGAACCAATTGTTTTGAATATTGAATCATACTACCTGATTTCACTTTTTTCTAAAGTTCTAATAAACCACAATTACCAAATTTCTGTAATGCGGCAAAAGTTATTACCACAGCAAGGTCGCCGTCAGTAGAAGTGTTAAGACTGGTTTACGACCCACATTTTTTTCCTTCATTTCAGTCATCACACCTCTTACTATGTATGCCGCCGCACTGTCAGAAAGTCAACAGTGAGTTATTTTGTGTATTTACCGACGGTGAATAGGTCATAAAACCAACCAAAAAAAATTGTTTAACGACCAAAATTGCGCAGTGGCTAACTATTTCGCTGAAATTGTTTTCTGCTGCCCAAAAATTACATAAGATACATTGTGATTGTAGAAGATTTTTATCTTTACTTTATATAAATCACAGTTGCTACTTCCAAGAATAGAAGCGACTTTTCTTGGCATCACGGTGGGAGTGTGACTAAATTAGTAGAAAAGAAGTCCAACACGTGCCATTGACTGACAGACTCATCAATTTTTTCATCATTTTTGGTCAAAATGGCTAATAATGATGATTTATTTACAGGGCGCTGTCGTCGTTGTGTTGTTTTGATCACATAGACTAAAAACAAAAAATAAAAATATATCAAAGAAATGAATGTAAACAAAGAGACAGACGACCGTTTGTTACTTACCTTAATGAGGTTATAAATTTCGCAGAAAAGCTACATACATATGTATGTGTGTATGTGCGTGTAGGTATCTTTTTGAAATGACAAAAATGGAATCACAAAGGAAATTTATTTGCGGTCAAAGTTCTCGGGGCGAGACTTTTGTAATTTTCGTTGTAGCTTCTATTTAAAGGATTTGATTGATGGGAGGCACTGAAATTTGGGAAATCATGAGAAAAGATTTTGTTGGGTATTGACCGCTTCTGCAGAAGTTGTACAGCATTGATGATGATGAATTCTTTAAACAAATTAACGAAACATGTTTCGGAGATTGTGTTCTGAAAAACATGAATTCAAATGCTTCGTTACGGTTACATTAATGTTCAGAGACAGACGGTTGAAACACGTTAGATATTTAACAAGGTTACGGTTTTTTCTGGCAAGATGTCTACTACCTACGATAAGCTACATAAATTTGTCATTACTTCAATCCCATCATTTTTTCTTTTCTTACTGGGATAAAACATGAGTAAAACCTCTTAGAGTTTGGTTGCCTGAAATTGAATGCTCTACATAACAAGAAAAGGTTTTAGGCTGAGGCTTCTAGCAGGTCTATTCGAAAAGAATCGATGAGATATTCGCGAAATCTTGTGAATTTTCTTTCCAAAATGGCCCGCAGAAGGTAAAAAACTTGTAATGAAGTAAAATAGATTATTTCCAGTTTGTTTTCAATTTCCTCTGGCCTTCAGACATAAGGAAGAAGAGTTAAAAATAACCTACCTAAATAACAAGGGTGGGGTTCTACTTCGTAAAAACTACATTACTATGTATCACTTAGAAGATTCTCTCAAGAATATTTGCCGAAAATTTAAAGTCACTTGCTAAGCTATTGCTCGCCTAGGCATGCGCGGTCTGAGAATATAAGCCTTCTCATCAAACCCAACCTACTTGGGTTATCGACATGCAATTTTGTAAAACTCAACGACCAACATCGGCCTTGAAATTCTGAAGTTTTTAACTGGAACTGTATACGCTACCATTGACTCCATCCAGGGAATTCGCCCGCGGTCGGCTGGAACAAGAAGAAGTGCTCTAGTGAGCAACACCTTACAAAGGGGTTGGTTACCCAATCTCCAATGAAGGTACTAGGTACGCAGCGGGCACCAACATGGATGTGAAGAGTATGAGTTGGTAGGCCTTAGCTAAGTGAGAATTTTATGTTTTCATTTAATCGCATGCACTACCTTTTGACTGTTGTTCATCGGATCACAAAATGAAAATTGGAGAGGCATTTGGGCTATTCATGTATTTGCCGAAATAATACCCAACATTAGTCTCGATTACATTAAGAACATCTAAGTTGTACTTTCGACAGTGAAGAAGCAGGGTTCTGGATCTTCCTGCGTTGACCATATTAACAACTTACGGATCATCGTTGAACAATGCGTCGAGTATAGGTCTCTGCTACACCTGCTGTTCATTGATTTAGAAAAAGCGTTCGACAGTATAAACAGAGAGTTTACCTATATATGGCATACGTTATGCAGGAAGAGGCATGCCGAACAAATTGGTGGGTATTATAAAAACACAAGTAATGAAGGTGCGAATTGTCACATTCTGCATAGGGGTAGGGTGTCGGAACAATTTGAGATCTGAAGTGGCGTTCGGCAAGGTTGCATACTATCACCACTACTCTTTTTTATGGTGATCAGCTATGTTTTGTGGAGCGCTCTGTCGACAAGAAGTGTCGGAATACAGGGGAGGCTCACTCAAATCTATCTCAAACACCTCGACTATACTGACGAAAGTCATCAACTCACATCAGAAATGCAGGACAACAGGTCAAGAGAGTAGAAAACTTCCGTTACCTTGGGAGTATAGTCTCGATTGACGGCGGTACCGAAATAGATGTTGGTAAGCGCATATCTAAAGCTAAAGCTGCATTCGGCATGCTGTCTAAAATATGGAGAAGCAGGACAATCAGCTTAAACACAAAGCTGAGACTATTCTACTCTAACGTGGGATCGGTACAGTTATATGGCTGCAGTACCTAGAAAGTGACCGTCAATGTCACGAAAAATCTGCAAACTTTAGTTAATCCCTGTCTAAGAAATACATTACGAGTGTTCTGGCCAAATTGTATCTCAAACGAACAGCTTTATGAGAGAATGGGCCAGGCACGTAAAGATGTAATTATACAAAAGCGAAATTGGCAGGAGATTGGTCACACCCTACGTAAGGAAGAAAATTGTATTGTCCGACAAGTCATATGCAATGGAACCTGCTAACACAACAAGAGGGAATACAGGAAGTTCCTCATATGACGTAGCGCAGAACAGTTGAAAAGGCGTGGTTAATGCCTGATACCCATAAGGGAATACAGGCATAAGTAAGTATCGTATCACAAATGACGAAATGACTGAGCTACTTCGTTTTTAGCACTATAAGCTTATGTCGACATTCGAAAAGGCTGACGGAGCAAATGAGAGCAGAGTCTACTCTGGCTAAACATCGCATCGCTGGCCCTATTCCTTTAAAACAGCACTTCAAAGCCATTGTTATAAGAAGGTCGGATCTACGAGTATGTAAATGTTGTCTTGAGCACGGCGAAACGGCTTAATATTTCATATGTGAATATCCAACCTTCGCCCGAATTAGGATAACTTACTTAGGCGAATACTTTCTCTGGGTCGATGAGCTGATTGCGATTAACCTTGCCGATCTTCGCTGCTTTGCAAAGAGCACTGGGAAGCTTAGAGCTCATGGTTCGGGCCACAATCGATGACAAGCAGTGAACAAGCTATGTTGAGTAACAATGGACCTTATTACCTATGTGCTCATCGTGTCAAATCAAATCATATCAATCATAAAATCTCATGAGATGAAGCTATATACCAAGACTATATGCCTTCAGCTATCATTTGCAAACACAAGGCTTGCAACCATAGCATTCCATCGTTTATAAGTGAGTGTTTCTGCAATCGATCAATAAAAGAAACTCATCGCTGATTGCCTGAAAGTGAGAATGCTCAAAAACTTTGTCAGTACTGGCAATTAAAATATATGATCTAACCGCATCTGTTTCGCTTCTTCCACTTAATTTGCAAATAAATCACTACATAGTGTTCCATTAAGAGTACTAGTTTAAAAAGACAAACAGTGCCGGGGAGTTTCATTAAATTTAAATAAAATATAAAATTACTTCATTTTCCCTTTAGAATTAGTAATTTTAAAAGTATTTCTAGACGCTGTTCTTTGAAATGATCGTCCATTGCGGTGAAAGTATTTTGTCTCGTCGATTATAATACCACTTTTTGCATCTGCCATTTTAATTATGATCACTACTTGCCACTACCACAGCAAGCAGAAAAAACAACAAAAAAGAAATGACATCGCATTAACGTGGACAAAACGTTTTTCGCGTTCCGCGTTCCACAAATAAGCGCGACAACAACTAAATGTTGCGCTGCCAACAGTCGCACCACAAGTGCATATATTCGCCGCAACATTTCAATTTGACATAATGAGATATACCTTAAGTACAAAACGGCAACCTGACTTGCTTTTTTGTGAAGCGCACAGCAGCGTTGCGCCTATTAACCGGCTTTGCAGCTTCATAACTCTTTCTGCACTCTACCTACTTAGAGTGAGACAGAGGGAAGTCGACAGCGAGACTACGAAAACGATGTCTTCTTCGTGACCATGTGACATCTTCAATGTAACGCTAACGCTTGCGCGCAGATATATAGATTAGATAGGACATTCGATGTTGGGATAATTGCTGCTTATAACTCACCGCACAGCATGAGGCTGAAGCGTCTTTCTTGCGATGGCCTTCTTTGGCTGAGTCTTTCTCTTTTTCCTTTTTAATTGGCGCATACGCAAGCTGGTTTTGCGCGAAGAGCCCTATAAGAGTCGCACGCGTTGACCAGAATCAAATAAAAATCAAAAAACCAAATAAATCCACTCTGTGTCTTTTCGTTCTATGTACGTACATATCTGCATGGACGTCCTATGTATCTGGAGGGCTATAAAACCCCGAAAAAGACAGCAAAGCGTCCCGGCAAGTGTCAGGAAAAAGACAAGGAGAAGGAAAACGCGCACAGGAATAAAATTCTTTAATTAATTACCTCGGACGAAACTCAAAGGGACCGCATGCGATTTCCTTTGACGATGTGTGACCATAGGCTATTGATGGTTGTTCTCTTTTTTAGATCCTTGTTGAATTTGTTTGTTTTTTTTTTTTTTATCTTGGGTCCACGGATATGCTGATGAGGTGAGATGCTGGATGGAGTCTATGCGCGACAACGATGATCGTAGGTGATAATGATGCACTGATGATGGTGGTAATGATTGTGGTTCGGAAATTTGTCAGCGCGCTTCCAGGTGCGGATGAAAAGAATTTTAGCCGAAAAGAAGAAAAACTCAAAGGAGAAACGATATTTAGAAAGCGATAAAAATGCAACACGTACAACTAAGGGTCACGTTGACGATTTGGAAGACTTTGAAGGAAGGCACCGCAAGTGTTAGGATAAGGCGGCGCCTTCTCGTATCACTAATGATGCACTTCGCTCAGATTAAATTATGGGTTTTGCCTGAAATCGTTTTATTAACGAAAAAAGTCCCACTCTGGGCGTTTTACGATCTCATTGACGAGTCAGTGAGCGAGGTGACATTTAATGCACTCTAGTGAGTGACGATGTGGTCAATTGATGACTTAGTGTTGTGGAGAACATTTTCAGTGGAAATACTTGCGCAGTGAGGCATAAAATTTGCTTTGATTCAGTTTTATTACCATAACATAAGGTCTTACAATGCGTCTTGGAAGTCATTAAAATTCTTTGATTCACACGATTCAAAGAAAAAATTGTATCTACGGTGGGATCTGAGATATGAAGATATGTTATTTGCGTCAACACATCATCAATAAATAAACAACAGAGAGTTAAGCAAATAAGTCAATGTCACTTACGTACATACACATATATGTACATATGTTGTCTGTCACGAGTATGTTATTCTGCAGTTATTTTAAGCTAACCTATGTTAACTTACATTGCAAATTGCCTTAATTGGTATCTAGAATTTGCTTTGTTTCCTTATCAAATTGAATTTTGTAACTTCTACCAAGACTTTAATTCTACAATAAGCGTATCCACATATTACCAAAAGTTTTTATGTATGTTATATAGTTTTTATGTTAAATTCTGCTATGAGACTACTTCTGAATTTGACATTACCAGTTATTTCATCACCCTCAAGTTCTTCATTTCAAACAAGAATGACGACCCGCCGATTAAATATCACAAAGATACTCAGCAGACAATCGATCAGCCAGCCTCAATTCCTCACCAGATTATCATCCCAAAATAGGATGCCATACGAACAAAAAAGAATTCCTTTGACAAACACACCTTTCTCCACTTGACAGACGCTACCCACAACGCTAAATATCCTCAACCTGATTAAATCGATCACTCAAACAGAAGAAACCCACCAGAAGAAGAGAAAAACCGCCGAACCGACATTCTTCTTTTTTTTATCTTCAGTGGTACAAACGTCAACCCTCAATGCTAATCACCTGAAATCCACAATCGGCTTACGATTTCTGATCGCGCTATTTTTTGTTTTTTACTTTTTATGACCTGTTTCTTTCCGTCATCAAGAAACAGCATACAGCAGCCGCAACAATTTCACGGCATTTCTTCAAACGACAGCTTAACCCCTGACAGTGTGGCCGCGGTGGGCACCTTTCAAGTACACAAACATTTGACCAGATTTTAGGTCACAACCTAGGCCAATAAAAAGTTTTTTTTTTTCTTTTTCGGGAGATAAAACTGCAGAGATTATGACTATGATGTAACAGCACACTTACAAAACGTTACGAAAATGAATAAAATGTTGCAAGTTCAAGGGATTTTTTTCTTTTTTCAATCTTTCACTAGCAAGTGAATTGTCAGAGGTGTGATGTCTGTGCAAATGTCAGCAGTGCAACAAGGAAATAGAAAAAAAAAAAAAAGAAAATGCGCCAACAATAATATTGACGTCTGACGTGCATTCGAATGTCAATATTTGCACTTCACATGTCAGTCAGATTGTGTATGCTGTCACATTGTGACAGGTATGGTGTGTGTGTGTGAGCACACAAGCAGTCTTAATCTCATTTTTATTTCTTTTTAGTCTTAAGTTCGCGTGGCTTGAGTGATCTACATTGCCCTTGTTAGAAAGCAGTTTCTTCATCTCCTTATGCCATTTTTGAGCTGATTTCTATACGTTAGCGGTATGTCCGCAACATGCTCCATGGTGTACAACATTCCTTTTCGCCAATGTGCAATGTGCGAAGTGTTATGGATATGTGTGTGTGTGTACAAACAGAGAAAAATTCACGCATTCGAGCTTCGAGGAATCCATGTTTGGGGTTTGTTAGAGCGCGGCAAAAACACAAGTCTTCCCGTCGCGTCGCCACGCAAGGCTTTTTGCAATTGCAACCCAGTAGAGGCTCAAAAGGTTCTGGCTTTGATGTTATACCATATGGCCAGATGGACATTCTTTTTGTGTGCACATGTTTGCTGAGAAAATCCTTCTTTCAGACTCTGTAAGGCCAGATTGTAGTACGCGAGTTAAAAAAAAGTAACAAACAGGCAGAAAAAAACAAAACAAAATGGTGTTCCAATTGTTTGACAGTTTGGTGTGATATCAAACATGCGGTTGACATATTTTCAAAATATTTAAGGACAGCTGTAGACTGTAGAAGAGTGACTGTAAAATGTTATGTAATTCAAGAATTTAAAAGACTTGTGCAAGTCGTAAAGGGGTTTTCGATAAATGGAGCTTCAACAGATAGCGGAGAGATCCTTGCTTCCAAAAGAATTAGCTGGTTTTTTCGTTTTGCTGCAAAATCGATGAAAAATGCATTTTCTCTGAATTTGCTTAAATTTGGTTTATAAACATAACCCAAACTATTATAGTAAATAAAGTGTTTGAAGGCTATGCAACTAAATGGTCCGCTTATGAACGAGAGATTACTTCATTTATACATACATAAGTTACATTCAGTCGTGTATGTATATTGCAACAATCAATAGTCTCAGGTATTCTATGCAAACCGTAGCATGAGGCGTTCGGCGATTTCTTATTTTTAGTCACAAGTTACTATGCCGTAGCAAGATACTGTCGAACACATCCATTACATCTCCGAAGTGTCAAATTCGCTGTGGAAGTAGCAATAGCGGTAGTAGGAACTGTCAAGTTGTGTGTCGTTATACGAGTATAATAAAATTGCGCCTATAATACAGTCGCCCCTTTTGACTATTTATGACTGAAAAATCCAATTGAAATAGCTTCATAGTTTTACTGAAACTAACATTGTAAATAAGATTTATGGATTACAAAAAAAAAAAAAAGACGACGTATGTATACCATTACATGACATATACGTAGATTTGAAACAATTAATTTCTGAACGTCACAGTCTTCCACTTCTTCTGTTTGTAGAGTACTGTCAAGTTTGCCGCGTCACAAAAATTAAAAGTAAACCAACCATTAATGCGGATATCATGAGTGGTTGCGAGAAGCTAGGCCCTGCAGCGTTGCCGTTTATACTTCAATCGAAGTATTTTACTTCGTTTTCATAGACAACACTTCGACATTTCCTCTTTCGCAAAAACACTTCACTTTTTGTAGACTTTATATTTTCCCTCTTAATTGGGAAATTGCAATATATATTCATTAATGAGCTCTCCCATAAAGTAGCCAAAAATCGTATAAGCGAACACATCCATTCGATAACTACATCGATAACTACAAGTCTACAATTCTACCCAAAGAAGAAAGTCTTTAAGTCTTTTGGCATTCTGTCTTCTGCCTCAAAGATGCTTTGGGGCAGATTATGAACCCTCATTTAAAAGAGTTTATAGGAGCCTTGTTGTCTCTTTCTCATAATAGTGCAACTACTGATATGGTGTTTTCCTAAACTAAATTGATTAAGAGTTTAGGAGAAGACAACTTAAAGGTTAGCACTGTTAATTCACTGATGCTTGTGAAATGAATTGTTTCTGAAAACGGTTTCAAGAACTGGGTATCGCCAAAAGATGTTGTATTAAGATACCACAAAGCTTAGATTAAAGCTCCCTAATTTAAAAAAATATTATGTTTTTTTTTTCATATATAGTCGTTTAATATAAGAAACTCAACTTTTATAATGACACTTCACTTTTCAGCAAAACACTTCTATTTTTTCCTGAAAACACTTCACTAAAAAATTAGCAAACGGCATCACTGGGCCCTGGTACTTAAAGAGCTGTTGCGCCCCAATGCATACTATCGCTACAACCACGACTACCATTGTGTTTCGGCAGTTAGATAGATGAAAGCACATTTTACGAAGGAACTTGTCCAAGTACTGTTAACTCATTGTGTATCTTTCCAATATTCATTCATTCATTCATTCATTCATTTTCAATGGCCCGCTAATCCTTCATGAGGGTCGCGGGGGTAGGATGCTCAGGTGGACTCTCCATCCTTCTCGATCCTCCGCCATTGACTCCAATTCATCAGGAGGAATCCCTAAGCGGCTCCAGGAGAGATGTCGGACTTGATCCAACCATCTATTTCTAGGCCTTCCGCGAAGTCGCCTACCTGATGGCACGGCAACCATGGTGCGTCTTGGAAGCCGGTCTGGGAGCATACGCACTACGTGAACAAACCATCGACGCATAGATCGTTCCGTTCGGAGAAGTAGCTGCTCAACGTTGAGCGCCTCGCGTACTCTGGTGTTGCGCACTCGATCCCTACGAGTTATTCCAACAACACCGCGAAGGAACCTCATTTCGGCAGCTTGTATCCGCGATCTTATTCATTCGGTCACTACCCAAATTTCATGACCATAGGTGAGAGTTGGAACATACACAGAGTTAAAAACCGATAGCTTAGCTTGAACACTAAGTTCGGCCTTCCTTATAAAAGATTGGCCAAGCTCTCTCAAAATTGATCCAGCCTGACCAATTCTACAGGATAACTCGGCATTGCTCCTCCCATCACTCGTGAATAAAACCCCGAGGTACTTAAACTTCTCCACCTGGTTCAATGGGACTCCACTAACATGCAGAGTGCACTGAAGGGGTTTTTTGGAAACGACCATTACTTCCGATTTGTTCACGTTGATCTTCATTCCAGCATCATCACAAACGGCTACAAACCTTTCGAGTGCGCGCTGAAGTTCGGTTTGAGAGGACCCAAGGATGACCAAATCATCCGCAAAGAGCAGATGACTAATCCTTAGGTCTCCCACTTTGAAACATTCCCCGCCACGGTTGCGCTGTAACATCCAATCCATATATAAAATGAAGAGGAGAGGTGACAAAACGCACCCCTGGTGGAGTCCAACGCCCACATTGAAATGTATTGATTTAACACCGTTTATCCGAACACAGCTTCTACAGTTTGTATATAAAGACTGAATCGCCCTTAACAGGGAACCAGCAATCCGATACTCCCGCAGAACACTCCAGTGTTTGCCTCGAGGAACCCTATCATATGTTTTTTCCAAATCCACAAAACAAGTGCAGACAGGTTTGGCATATTCCCAGGCCTTCTCAAGAACCATTCTGAGAGTGAATAACTGGTCGGTTGTGCTTCTACCGGGCCGAAAACCGCACTGCTCATCCCCCAAACTGTCCTCAACCACAGCTCTGGAACGCTTTTCTAGCACCTTAGCGAAGACTTACAGGGAGACTTAAAAGAGATATACCCCTATAGTTGGCGCAAACTCTTTTGTCCCCTTTTTTTAAAAAGAGGAACTATCACCCCCATTTGCCAATCACCAGGTGTTTCACCGCATTCCCAGGCTACTTTAATGACACGCGAGAGCCATTGAACTCCCTCTTTCCAATATTGTTTGACAAATTTTTAAATTTTCCTTTGGTGTCAAACGCTTGTCGTTCAAATGCCTTCACAAATTGTTTGGACTCCTATTACACTGTATGTTGTAGTCTGCTCAGAGAGAAAGAAGATTTCGCTTGTCGTCGAAATTTTCAGCATAAAGAGTCAGTGGGGAAAGGACCGTCTAAAGAATCATGAATTGTAAGATTTTCTGGGCTGCCAAGCAGATGTAGTGAAACTGATTATTCCCTCAACCCCACTTAAAAAATGTCAAATGTCAAATTTTAACCAATTTGTTAATATTTATGCAGCTCTAGGGTTAGATTTATTCACAACGATAGTTTCATAATTTAGCAACTGACTAAAATCTAACCGCCAATTGGCGCACGGCCTTAAAACTTCCAATTTTTGGTGAATACATCTAAATAACGAATTTAGCTTAGAAATAAGGTCAAGTTTCGAATTTTGAACTTGGAGTCGGATAATCAAAATTGCTTACTTCAATGAATTTAAGTGATTGCAAAGTGATTTAAATCCCTCCCAAAATTTATTACAATGAATGAAAATGGTCGATTGGTTATTTTCAGTCGAAGCTCCGAACTGAAGCACCAAGTCAAAAAAAAATTTCAGGAGTTCAAACAAATAACATAAAGAGGTGATTTAATACTTTTGCAACTCTGAAAGCTATAGTCCTCTTTTTCATTTTATTTTATTTCTTTTCTCAACTTTTTGACGAGACAAAGTCCTGGTGAATATTTAAGTACATATATATGCATAGGAAACTCAGCAAAATTTTCCAATAGTCTAACATATTCTTTTAACATTTTTTTCCATTAAGTTACTCTCGGAACAATATTGATCGTAAATCATATATTTACAACTCGTAACCAGAATAATCTACCTCGGACTATCCTCCTTTACAGACATAGTCCTTCAGTCATTACACCAGCCTTATCGAACAGCGTTAATTTATTGCTATCCAATCCAGGTAGACACTATCTTCTCTCGACGAGCATTTAATGACATATTTAGTTCGCCAGCCAATGCTGATTTCCGGATGTCGCCACTTGTCTGTCTAATTATCTGATCCGAGTCTCATTCTATAAACAAATATAAAAAAACCCAAGCCCAATGACTTTTGTGTCCGCAGAACGTGCGCGACTGGCGTCAGACAGTTCGTAGGTCATCTGGTAATAAACCTAAGGACATACAAATATACACTAAGGATCAGAGGCGGGATTGGGCACTTGGTCTTATTGCTCTTCCTCGATGTGAAGAAAGGGATTTTTCATGAATGAAATTCCCTGCTGTGCGGTGTTACGCAGTCCGTCAAGATAACAACAAATGATAACAAAAGTCAAGGATGGACTAGGATGTGAACGGCTCAAGAAATCTTATACCTGCACAAAAATAAAAAATCAAAATTCTTGCTTCCATTGTTTTTGTTAAGGATGACAATTTTTTTTTCATGGCGTTAGGATAATGCCCGTCGCCGCAAGGAAATTACACATTCTTATAGGTAGAGAGGTCAATGGGTTTCTTTTTAATTTTATTGGATTTGACTATAGTGAGGAAGGAAATTGGACGGAAATGTGTATATCGATTCAGCTTGTTGTACGACTCTATCGATCTAATAAGAATATTGTGAACACAGTAGACAGTACCGACTAAATGTCAACATTATCTATAGGTTCATTGTCAGTTTTTTAATATCGCAAGTAAAATCTGACTTCTAGACCTTAGATTAGACGACAGAAGGCAGAATATTTTTCCCAATGGTTGGCGTAACGGACTTCTTTAAGACCGCACTCATGAATTATGGCAACTGAATCAGACTATATATTTACAATGTAACATTGCGAGCCCTATTCGTAGCTTGATAGCTGTAGGAGTAGGATACATTTACGTCTGTAAAAATTATTGGAAAACGTAACCAGATTTCTACAACAACAACGATCCATGATAGAAAACGATAGCAAAATCACAGGAAGAACCTAACAGACTAAAAATATCAAAAGGAAATAAGACATCTCAAGATCACACGGCGCCTCCACGATCCATAAGTCATGTTTGGGCATATATCGGACATCTGTCAGACGATGCCCAGGCAGCTGCCATATTTTAATGGGTGTGCAGTTCATGTCTGAACATATCACTGAAGATGGAGCTCATTTTTGCCCTCAAAGCTTTAGAGCAACTGCAAAATAAAGAAAGAAAAGAGCAAAAATAAAGAAAACGTCGATTCTGGGTAAATCCTTACGATTTCCACTCGGTTATGACTGAATTTTGTTGAAAGTTACGGCTCATGCCCAACTTCATGGCAGGCATGCGATAAATCCGAACATATATGTTAGGGTATGCAAACATGAAGACATAATGCGGTCTCCATGAGACATTTTCAAGACAAGACATATGCCCAAGCATGACTCATGGCTCATGGAGACACCATATGCAATGCATGTTGGATATTATATGACAAATACTACAACTAGCATAAGTGATAGAGACTCACTGGCAAAAGGGTGCTGAAATATATACATACTCGTATGTACAGAAAATACTGGTGGGGTATTTTTCAGTTTCAATGTCTAGGCAGGGGTTATGAAGTTTAAAACCTGCAAAAGGAAGACAGACGATCTACCACATCGATGCATCCGACGCAAAAAGAACAAGTAGATGTCGATGCTATGATATATTTCAGCAATATCCAAGTTTTTATTGTCAAATAAACCTGATAAATTCATGGAAAATAAACATTTAAAAAAATGTTTTGGAATGAACCATTCCTAGAAAGCTCTGAAAGTCATTCTTGTGGAGTCCTAATCTAGTCCTAAAGACCCTCACAGATCGTTGGCTGAAATATCTAAATATTCACATAGTTTAACCTGATTGGAATTGTGATTCTAGAGTGTTCGTTAGCTGAGTTTTTCTGAAACATATCATCTGAGATGCAAACCATTACACCAATTTTTCTCAGTCTCTATCTATCCTTTTCAACGCCCGCATTATGTTAAAATGTTTAAAGGGAATTCATAGCCCCTTGAGTGCGCGCAAATTATAAAAAAAAGCTGCAGCCTGGATCAAGCAAGGCTGTGCTTTTACGAATAAAACCTTAAAAATTGTATCAACAATCTAATCGTTTCCATCAATGCGGATTCAGACAAGAATTGACAGCAGATCAAGAAAGGAGGCTCTGTATAAGATACTCACCATCTTAATCTGCTGTATAGATTCGCATCCAGTATCTAAGAGAGCTAGAAAGCGTGGAAGGTATGGATAATAGCGCTCGGGACAAAGAGTAAATGAAGGTTAAACGAAAGAAACAAAACTGGTGGTAGGAATTGGGCAAAAAATCAAGCTAGCTGGAGAGATTTATTGGCTGAGACCTAATCCAGTGTGTCGTGACTGCCATGAGGAAAATAGATCTAGTAGCAAAAAGAAAAAAAAAAAAACTGGCAGGCAAGAGCATACATTCACAGTTTCTGGCAGAACAGTGTTGTACTCACTATCCAAGTCGCACAGGAACAATTGGACCTTCGGAACAAGTTATATTTTAAAGTTCCCGCTATGGGGATAAAAGACAAAACTGTCAGACAATAGCTCCAGAAAACTGGGAATAAAATGCTAGTAAGATCAGTACTGCCTTTCGAAGAATTCCACCTTCAAACGCACAAAAGCTGAAAGATATATCTTTGAATCGCTAATTGTAAACTCATACAGTGATGATTTCTTGTACTAGCAATAACCTTTAATAGTAAAGGAATACCTGGTCCATAGATGAACGAAAAAAGAATCGAACTTCGACTAGTGAACCTTTTATCGCATATAACTGCCGCTGTAATCAGTCGCAAGATTGTTCCATGCCCTTTAAATATGGCTTGATAAAAAAATGGATGCGCTGCTGATCATAGCCTAACTTTTCTCGGCTTACTGATACAAACGTGATTTAGGTTGACGTGATCTAGCTGTAAGTGTCACATCCTCTCACTCGATGCAGACCAACTTTTGGATTTTGATCAAACTTCTTCAACATTCTTTCACTAGATCATCGCTCCGTATACAAATAGCGTTACAAGAACTTCGCCTGAAGGCCACCCATTGATAACTATGTTAAGTTATGTGATGATCTCTGCTATCATTGGTTCTTCCCACATATTGCCTCATTGGGCTACTTTCAAAAGATCTTACCAGGCCTGGATGTGTAAGAGTGTTCAACAACTTAAGGCGTATAAAGATTTTCTGTGAATCATCAAACTAAATGTCCCCCAAGCGTGGTATATGACTTCCCACATCGTCTCCATCAGATGAAACGTCAAGACGGCGTCACAAATCAAACTGATAAGGTTTTATTTTTAGTGCGGCTTGGAATCAACAAAAAATCAATTAAATTTGCATTTTATCAGTTTTCTCGAAATGCAAAGATATCCTTCTTCTTCCGCGATGCGCCCCTTCGGCGCATTCCTCAGCTCTGAACCTATCAACCACCCGGCTCCAATAAAATTCCAAACCAAACGAAAGACAACACAACAAATGAAGAACAAAACAAAGAGAAAATAATAAAAAATCGGTCTGTAACCGCATGCAAATTAGAAATTCGTTTTGTTAATTAATTTATATTATATTTTTATTTGGTATTTATTTGTGTGTGATGGCGACCGCTAGATGTATGCCGCTCTCTTTGCATCCAGTGCAGCGCGCCGCTTGCGTGTTGAATTTGAATAATTTTTTTTTTGTTTTATTTTTTTATTCGACAAATTTATATTTAATGAGATCCATAAAATTTGAATTTAAGAGAGAAAAAGCCGCCGATCCAGGTTTGCTTTTTGGAGAGCCTTGACGGCTGCTGCTTCTTTTTCTGTTGCTCTGGCGCTGAGAAGACGGACTCTTTTATAGCACAAGTGAGTTTGGCGAGCGGCGCGCGGTCCAACTATAAGTCGGTACGGGTATTTTGATGGCACATAAAAGCATAAATAGCTCTAAAGCTGGGCGAATGAGCTGGTGGTGGAGTTCAAGCTGGACCATTATGGATGCGCACGGCATTGCGGCTAATTTTGCTTTTATCATGGAGGTGAGGTTGCGATGGCGTTGTGAAAGATTTTTTTGTTGTTGTTGGATTCTTTTTCTTGGCGTGTTTCGTGATATTGAGACGTTTCTCATTGAAACACAGCTAACAGCAGCAGCAGCAGCCAGGCCAGGTAGGAGATTTGTGAGGATGGCAAAGTCTCAGGCGGGCGAGGACACTTCATGGGTGTTCTATGGTAGTGATAAAATTAGCAGGCAATCCTTTAGCTGTGGAATGGCATTTTTGTATTGTTTCGAGGTGACGCGGGGCATGGTCTATGTATCTTTTTCTTATTAGAATGGCATTTCCATTGGGGTTTATAGATTTATAGCCGACTATCGAGGCAGGTTGTAAATAGTTTTATTTTGTGCGCCTTGTTTGGGGCGAAATGGGTTTATTTTTGTATTTAAAGCTTGGAGGATGTTTCAATTTTTACGGGGTTTTTTATAGCAATGTGTTGATAAGTGAGTGCTCAATGGTGTCTTTTGGTCGATTATATAGGTGCTGAAAAAATTGGAGAAGGAGCTTGAGAATATTCGCTACTTTGTCGTGTCAAACTTTTTGATTTTCGCATATTATAGCTGCTTTTGGGTTTAGATTGATTATTTCTAAAAAAATGCAAAAACTTCTTAGTAGTAGGTACTGATTGCATATTTTATGAGACGAAGCTAAGTGTTTATATGAGGTTGATCATTTTGTAGCTAATTTGCAATAAAACAAAGTTCCACTTCCCTCTGTTTGCTCTGAGCAAACTTTTTTGGATTGCCTCTGTCACTAAGCCAAAAAAGTTGTGGTGCTACGCTACGTCCGTGTGGGACACCCTTTCGAATTTAAAATGTTCACAACAAAATATCCGTATGCAACATGTGTGCTCATCAAACTCGCAAATAAACGAGTGTACACAGTGTACCGTATCTTGAAAATACCTATATTGTTTTGGTTGATGTAGGAATGAGGGCACTTAGGCATGCTGATGCACTAACACACAGAAGAGGACATTTGATCTTAATCATTTTCTTCGCTGCAAATACATTGTGAGCTTAATATGTTTATGCTCTAGATGATCCTCTGCTGCCCACCTTCCATCAGATACAAACTGGTTTGGGAGTGTCATTAAGAGGCTCCGCTAAGGTAATTAAGTCACCTTACTAATATGTGTCACTTGTAACACCCGCGCTCAACTTAACATTGTCGGACAGGTAGTCGAGAAAGTAGACAACTTCTGTACTTAGGAAGTGTGGTCTCGGATAACCGTAGTAGTACCGAACTGGATGTGTATAGCAGAATCGGGAAGGCAAAAGCTGTGTTCGGAATGCTATCGAAAGTCTGGAGAAGCAATGTTCTCAGCTTAAGAACCAAGCTGCGACTGCTCCCCTCCAACGTTGAATCAGTACTGCTGTATGGGTGCAGTACTTGGAAGGTGGATACCACTATCAAACGCAAGCTGCGAACCTTCGTAAACAAATGTCTAAGAATCATCTTGAGGATATTTTGGCCCAATCGTATCTCCATTATTGTGTGAAGGAGAAAGTGGCAGTGGATCGGAGACACCCTACGGCGCGAAGACAACTCCATTGCGAAATACGCCATGCAGTGGAATCCACTTACCCAGGCAGGCAGAATAGCGTGGCGCCGTAGGCAAATGGCGCAGGACAGTCAAGGAGAAATCAAGTTCATTGGGAATGAGTTGGAGGCAGCACAAACGCGTTGCAGAACTCCGAACAAGATGGCGCGCAGGTGTTTTTGACGCACTGTGCCCCTCGGGGGTTCCAGGATTTAAGTAAGTAATACTACTAGGTATCAGGGCTGGTACGAGTTAGGGGGCCTAGAACCATGATTTGCCTTATAAAAGAAAGGTGGAGAGAGTAAAAGGGCTTTGTTATGAAGTTCCTTAACTGAAAGATACCAAAGAATTTCTGGGAAGCCACAACTTAAAGAGGAGTATAATATGCAGAAGTATAAGTTCGACTTGGAATTCTTACAAGCGATTTAGGGAGACACTGTAGAATTAAGAAGCTTCTCAGAAATCTGAAAGATGAACACCATGGATTCTGCAGGTTAATATTACCACATATTCTTAAGGAATGGAGGAGAGAACTTGACTTGACTCATAGATTAGAGCTCCAGGTCGGGGGAGTGTACCTGCAGTTAAATTTGCTTTTCTCGGTGTAACCCGGGAACGTTCCATTCGTCAAGATTGCTGCATAATGTCTATAGCTTAGAATAGGTAGGTATCGAAGATCTCTCTAGAAGGATAGTTACCAGTTATTCCTAACCTAATCAGATCATGATCTATCAAAACATTGTAAGCTTTCTAATTTGAATTGCATTATCAGATCTAAAACAAAAAAAAAAACATCAAACCCTCTTCAATTTCAAAACTGAAAGTTCACGAAAACTATCCGCTCATTACACGACGCACAGCGGCACCTTTGTTTGTTACCTTTTTCTTGTTGACTTTCGGCTCATTACACCAACTCTCGTGGACCACAATAAAACTAAGAAAAACAAAACCTCATTCAAGCTATAAAAAACAAAAGACTTACATTAGACGGTATCACGAAACTTGGTGCAATATAGCCCCTCACTTAGGTACTACTCCACGGACAAGCATATTTTGTTGAGGTTAACCAAGAGACCTTTTGTGCATCGTGCCCAAGAGTATCTCACTGTCCTCCATCCAAAGTGTATGTTGGTAAAATGCTATAAAATTGAAATTAAAAGCAGACAAACACTATTCCTCCATGGTCCCTGTTGGCCATAACACCATAATACCGTCATCATCAGCATCACCATCAACTGCAACTCTGAGGGTCATAGATAGACGTATGTCCAAGAAAAAGAAGTCTCAAGAAAATGAGAAAAAAGAAAAAACGAATAAAATGTCGCGCCAGTGAAGAGATAAGGACTCACAACACAAACCAGGTAAAGGCGCCATGAGACGAAATATGAAAGAAGAAAAAAAAAATTTAAAAAAAAGGTGCAGCAACAGCAGCTTAGCAGCGCAGTGATTCATTGGGGGACATGTGCGCCCATTGCGACAAAAAAAAGCGGATATTGTATGTTCTTGGTGATATCATATACAACACGACATAACGCTGGTCAGTCTTTCATATTTTTCTGAGACAAAGCGATTCGAATGGAAAAGAAAGATGGTAGGAGTAGGATATTTGTGCTTTTTGATTTGTGTGTAGTGTATCCCACATTCACCACCTAAGCCAAGGTGTAACATCACAGCGGGTAATCATATCATCAGCTCAGCAGGTATTCCACTGTTCACTCACATATGGGGGAGATCTTGAAAAGATTGGAACAGTGGCGGTCGCTCACGCGCAGGCGTGGCTCTGTGGTGGTGGCTTCATCGTCAACCTTTGGCTCTTTCAACGACAACATCAGTTTTGGGCATCTAATGAGTGTTAATTTATTTGTGGAAGAAATTAATTTGTCGGCAAAAATGAAAACGAACCAAAAATTTGAAGAAAAAGGTGATTTTTGCTGGTAGGTAAACAGTAGCTGCTAACTGGAGGTGTTTTGTGTCATAATTAAAGTCCTTAGTTAGTGGAAAGATGAGTATCTTCACATTGAATACGTCAGAAGTTGATTTATGGTACTAGGCAAATGGAGTTTACATAGTTGTGTTCTACTTCAATATTAAGGGAGATGAATAAGAAGCAAACAAACAACATCTATGTATGTTCCATTAATAGCTAAATCAAAGTGAAGCTGATCTTTAAGCATACAAATTCAGAGTTTCATATGAAATGAAAGTGCTGTATCCCTTTTCTGAAGCAGGACAAGAGTGTCAACATTACCCTGTTTATGTGGATAGATTGAAGAATTGGATTGAAATCGAGTCAAAAATCACTTTCACCGAATGGAGAGATTGAATTATTTTCGAAGTAGGATTGAATTTGACACTCCCTACTAAGAGCATGGAAGAAGTTGTACCAAACTTGTTGCCTTCGTCTGTCATTTGATGTAATGACTTCACTATATGAATTTAGAAATGTATTGCTCAAATTCGTAAGGAAATATAAAAGGAAAATAACAATAAGTGTCATTATTACAATCCGAACTGTTGAATGTATCCAATCACCAGAAATCACAATGCATTTTTTTTTCTTACTGAAGTAAGATAATTCCGCAGCAGATTTCAGATGCTGCAGACTTGACAACGATCTATGAAGATTATATTCGTCTGAAGCTTGAATACCAACAGAGGGTTTGAGCGGAAGCTCCTGCAACATACCTGAGCTTGCTAGATCGTGCTCAGCGTCAAGCATGCACACCGATCAGTGATCATACACTTTGAAGCTAAGTTCCTTTGCTGGAACATTACCGGAATGTTAAATGCTTGAAGCTAATTGCAGGGAGGAAATCTATAGGTGTGTCGCGATTGTCGATTAATTCAATAGAGATACGCGTGCGGCGTCTTTATGCATTCACTCCAAACTCTTTTTTTTGGCGCACAGGGGAATAAAGGATATTTTTCTAACAATTCAAAACTAATGTATAATGTCTTGCCTCTCAGAAATTCCTTAAACCTATAATTTACATAGCATACTATCCATGTCAAGTGAAAACAAGCGACAAGGGCATCCTTATACGTACAGTAACGTGTCTATCTACGGGAAGTCGAATGTAGATACTGTTAACCAATTGTACTAGGCGCTAATTGATATAGGAATGAATGCACATTAAATGGGCCGAACGTCGGTCGTTCCTGATAATCATTTGGTTTCATCTTCTTTATTCGATATCACAAGAGTAAGGTTAACATTGCCGTATAGCTCATGAACTAGAAAAAGTAAAACTGGAACACAGAAGAAAAAAGACCAACATCCTCTAGTGATGACATGTATCTAATCTGCGAAAAGACGGAATGTGTAGGTGCGGATGTAGATATATACGTAGAGCCCGAGCTGTGCTGAAGCATAGTTCTGCTCTAGAACCATTAAGAGAATAGCACGTAAATGTCCTAAGAGAGTGGAGTGACTTTTAAAATAGGGCTTTGTCTCGCGTTAACCATTTCACATATAAAGGAATGATAACTTGGAGATCCGCTCGGCGAGGAACTTGAAGTCAACTATTTAAATAGGACTAACTCTCGCTAGTGTGAAAAAAAAACAAGTATAAGTACATGTTTGACAATAAACCTGGGGTTAAAATCCTACTATTTTGTGTAAGATCCATAAATGATGAAATAGGTCGCTATTCGCGGTGAGTAACTTTCCAGGCAGAGCCACCAAAAAGAAAGTTCTGGCTTTGCACAGATTCAATTCTAATTTATTTTATAAAAGGCTATTCTGAAAATAAAATAAAACTTTAACGATTTAATCCCAGAAAATGGCCGATGGGTAATATGTGACACAAACCTTTAGCGTAGGTATACACTACCCCTGAGACACAGTTTTTTCTATAGACATACAGAAGAACCCCAGGAAGGGGCACAATAGATCCTATACAGTTCTATATCGAATCTTTAGATCGTACTCTCAATTACATTTGTATATGTGGTCCTACATCCTTTAACGAGAGATGAAACATTAGCTCCGTTCACGTACTTTCCGAGCCAAAAACTAATCCGTTGTCAAATATGAGATGATAAGAGTAAAAACTCTTAGAGAGCGGAAAATCTAAACAAAAGTACTCGAATGAAAAGTAAGCCATTTCGACCCATGTCGAGCCAACTGTCATTAAAAAAATATATATAATGAACAAACTAAACTCGTGTGAACACAAATAGATTCATATTAAGTTAAAAAGGAATGTTTTGGGCGAACATTCACACATCACAGCGTTTTCTTCAAGATACTTTGCATCCATTTTTTATGTCTGTTGACTATTTGAAATAGAATCAAAAACTCTTTGACTCATTTAGTAATCAGTTGATTCTACTTGTCAGTTTGTACATTCGTGGCAGCAAACATTTTTCAACCACATTCAAGCAAAGAGGGGAAATACCCGCTACTCGTTACTTCTAAATTCTGTCTTTATCTGTCATGTTCGCTCAGTACCCGAATACACTTCGAGCACTTTAGAGCACCTTAAAGCACGTAAAAGCGCTTTAGAATAGACCTATTAGGTCCGTTCGCATACTTTCCGAGCCAAAATCTAATAAATTGTCAAATATGTATGACATGATGAGAGTAAAAACTCTCAGAGAGCGAAAACTCTAAGCAAAAGTACGCGAATGAAAAGCGAGCCATTTCGAGCCAAGTCGAGCCAACTGTCATTAAAAAAAATTATAATGAACAAATTAAACTCGTGTGAAAACTAACAAATTTAAAGAAATATTTTGGGAGAACACATCACAGCATTTTCTTTAAGATACTTTGCATCTATTTTGTATGCCTATTGACTTTTTGAAATGGAATCGAAAACTCTTTGACTTATTTGACAATCATTTGGCAGTTTTTACATCCATGCCGGAAGAAATTCTTAGAGCACATTCAAGCACAGAGAGGAAATTGAGAAGTAACAAATAGCGAGAGAAGTAACAAGTAGCGAGAGAAGTAACAAGTAGCGTAGTAGTAGGTGAAAAATAAATTCGATTTGACACAATGTCCGAATTACATCTCCAAAGCGTTTTTTGAGAATGGAAAACTCCGATTTTTTAACATATCGAGTTGTAAAAAAAAACCTGGGTCGACTCTGGGACTAATCTAAAAAGAACAGACCTATTAGTGATGTTTGACCAGTGTCACCAACGACGGCTCATATCTCGATGTACTCGTAGTAAATCTGATACAGCATTTTGTAAATTGGGAGTCGAAATTATATTAATACAAAATATTAGTATTACACAGCAATTTGTCGCTTTATAGGAGATGCAATACCTATTTGTGTTTTTTTTATCTCACATTCTGCTTCAGTGAAGCGTTAAAAATGAATAAGCACTGAGGTTTAAGTGTTTCAAAAAATTACCTAACACATATTTTATCATTGAAAATATCTCAATGTTTTCGATTTTCCATAAGCAATTGTATCGGTTTTGAAGTCTGAAGTGGATATAGAACGTTAACCTCGATCTTGATACACCTTTTCATATGGCTGTTCCTGAAACACATATCCTATGACAGCAATTTTTTCGGACATTTACCTGACTTTTAGATTAGTGACAGCATGAAGAATAGGATTCATTTCAGGATCTCACTTCAGATTCTTTAGTGGCGCTATTACATAGATACTCACACCTATTGTAAAAAAAAAAATTCTCATATTTTTAAACAAAATAAACATAGATTTGGCACTACGCTCTACGATCGAGTAGACTCACACTAGATATTGTCAGTCATTTTGATCTGATTTTGACAGATGATTCTATGGTCATCGTTAACATTAGGAAGGAGTAAGATGTCAATTAATAGTGAAAATTTACATTAACCAAATATGCACAAAAACTGGTAATCGTAAATCTAGTTCTCATTTATTCTACACTTTTCATTTTCAACCAACAATCCTGTTACACAGTCCTGGCCTACTTAACTCATGAGGGCTACGCCTAACCAGGAAACGTCAAATAACACAGTTTTTTACTTATAATATTTTCTCTCACCCATCTAACTCATACACCCTCCCTACAGTTTGCATCTCAAAAACTGTCATTTATTGAGAAAAAAAAAAAAAAAAAATACACCAACCTTACGTCATCAAACATTTATAAGAATTTTATGCTAATTAAGGTAACAACCAGACTGTGCATAATTTTGCTTCCTCCATTTCACCCAATACTCGTATGTGCGATAAAAAATTTGCATTTTATTTTGTTGTCGGTGTAAGCTCAAGCTCCCCCAGTCAGCTTACTTACGTATTTATAGTGAAAAAAATGCCCATGCATACGACCGTATGTCAAAAATCTTTCTGACATTTAACTCTCCACCTGACATTTTCAATGAACAACTAGGATTTTTTGTATATTTAAATTAGAACACAGTTTTTTAAAAATTTTATTTTATATTAGATAGTAAAATAACAAATAGCGAACAACAAAATATGCAAATTTTATTTTATTAGTAATTCGTCGATTTAATTTTTTCGCTAGTTTTACGAGCTATCAAAGTTCAGGTTAAGATCATTTGACAACTAGATACGAGCGACGACGATGTAGACGGGTTGTTGTACGAGTATATTGGCGTGCATAATTTATCGAAAGGAAGACGACACGAAGGAAATGAAGTGAAGACAAAGTTATTAACGACCGCTCTAAATTTGGTATGCACACACCACAGAGAGATAGATATGTATACAGCACATTTTTTTATGGTGATCATAATTAAATGGGCTAATCAAGCAGGTTTACACACAACATGACGTCTATTATGGCTGCATACACAAGGTGCTGCTGATCCGGTATAGAAAAAAATAAAAAAATTCTAGATGAAATCAAAAAATATATTCTTAAGCGGAAAACCAGTAGTGAAGTGAATGCAGCTAATTCGGTTTGGAATGCCTTGTTGATCAATTTACATATATATCCAAAGTTCTGAGGAGGAATTTTCTTCTTCGATTTTGAAACAGTATATCGGGAATTGGATGGGAATGTCGAGATTTGTTTTTGGAGTTAGAAATACCCAACTGTTAATCAAGGCGGGAGACACAGGTCGTCAGAGATCATGTAGCCTGGTTAACATTCTTGAAATCAGAGTTTGTTCTGCATGGACGGTTATAGACAAACATATAGAAACCTGGGTGTTCCATTATTATTTCGTGTTTATTGTATTAGAGATTTGACATGGCATTCACACGGATTCACATTGGATGGATGTGCCTTGTTCTAGTTTTATTAATTGATTTACGGTCTTCTTAAGGAGATGATTAGAATGTAGTGTAGATTCTAGGCTATGAGTTTACAAATTTGCTACACTTGAACGCTGAATTAAGGAAATGTCATTGCGTGCATTTCGAATTTGAACAAGATGTGGCTAATCTACGAACGATGGAAACCATTTAATAGTGGAAGTTTAGGTGCAAGTAATCCTGGGACATGAAAAGCTTACGTGTAAATTAAATAAATTGATTCGTCGTCGGTTGTTGGAAATTTCTTTTATTCTCTGGGAATTATGTTTTTGATTTTTTCCAGTTCATTAATCAGTATAGATTAACCTAGTTCTGTTGAGATGTTCTATCTCACGGTAAAATAGTAACCTTTACGGCGGGACATCAAATTGGGGTAGACTGAAGGGTAGACGAATAAATTACACGTGGAATGTTCATTCGATAAAATGGTCATTTTTGGAAAATTCATTGACAAACCAAAATTATCTTTTATAATTTTTCACAATTTTATCACCCACGTTTTTCTTATACATATATTTTATCCTTTTTATAAAAAAAAAATAAATCAGCAGAAAATACAAGATCAAACTGCCTAAAGTAGCAGAGAATCGCTCTACACATCTAGGTATAATGCTAGATATGAAACTAAACTGGAAACTTAACAAACAGGAAATAATCTGCAAGGCTTATAATGCTTTCTTCGTCTGCAAGAGGGCTGCGGGGAAAAAATGGGGCGTGAAACATGCAATGCTACATTGGCTATACATCATGATAGTCAGACCCATTCTTAGGTATGGGGCTCTTGTGTAATGGAAGTCAACGAATACGAAAATCATGGGATATGTTAACCATGGTACAAAGAACAGCCTGCATTGCCATCACGGCTGCTCTACACACAACGCATAAGGCTGCACTCGAGATCTTTCTGTATAGAAAGGGATATAGTAGTCTCGGTCCATAAAGAGATTGCAATATACACAGAACGTTCTAAGACCAAACAGGGCACTGGGTCAGGTACATACTCGAGAGATATGAACCTACAGGTGGACCTGAGACTTCCGCACACATGTAGTGTGTTCCAAGCACTGGTTCTAGCTGTACTTAAAGCCGCGGAATTACTTGACATGGGATCAATATCCGACAAGAATGTCGCCATCTACATTGACACTCAGGCTGCGCTAAAGGTGCTAAAGTCTTATGTCACTAAATCTGAGATAGTCAGGAATTGCCAAACAATGCTTAAGGCATTATGTACGCAGAACCGAGTCAGATTATGTTGGGTACCTGGGCACTGCGATATAGAAGGCAACGAGAAAGCCGATGTTCTGGCTAAAAGAGAAGCGGAGCTCTCGCATAGTAACATAATTGGTAGCATTAAACCACCAAGGTGCTAAGGGAATTATTCGTGATAGAATCATGGCTAATCTAAGATGCTCCAACTTAGATGGTCATAAGGTGTCCAAGGACTTGTGGCCTGTGTTCGACCGTAGTAAATCTGGGGAGATCATAAAACTAAAAAGATCACGGTTAAGAACAGCGATAGGCATACTTTTGGCCATAGTCTTCTAAGGAAGCATGCTATGAGACTAGGATTATCAAACACGGATGTTTGTAGGAACTGCAGTGACCTACATGTCTCAGAGGACATAACACATATACTCTGTAAATGTCAAGGCATTGCCAAAACAAGGCTAAAACACCTTGGAAGGTATTTCTTCGATAGCTTAGGAGAGGTAAGATCCTTGAACCACAGCAATGACATTTTCAATTTCTGTAGGGAAATTAAGTAACGGGTGGGCTATCTAGTGATTTATTTTTAAATCATAGGTTATTTTGACACTGACAGCTGTTTCCCGCTCGAAATCTTGACAGAAAGTCAGTATCATACCTCCGCGGAACGAAATGAGTCGCTTTACGCTTGAACAACATTGGAAAATATTGAAAACTTATTTCCAAAGTGAGCGCTGTGTAGCCCAAACAGTGTGTTTTTTGAAAATAAGTTTTGGCCGAAATGAAGCACCCACCGCACTCAATTCACGAACATCAACTCGTCATCGATCTCAACAGCTCAACATTTCACGCACTAGCCTGAGGAGAATTCTGCACAAAGATCTGGGATTATTCGCTTACATAGTCCAATTGATTCAGCAATTGAAAGCGCACGACCATCCGCTTCGTTATCCCTTCGCAGTTTGGGCCTTAGAGCAGCTTGAATTGGACAACGATTTTGGGCGAAAAATCATCTTTTCTGACGAGGCATATTTTCATCTCGGCGGCTACGTTAACAAACAAAATTGCCGCATCTGGGGCTCGGAAAACCCGTACGTTATTGTCGAGAAGCCAATGCATCCACAGAGAGTGACAGTTTGGTGCGGATTGTAGAGTAGTGGCATCATTGGACCATATTTCTTTGAAAATGAGGCTGGGAACAACGTTTCGGTCAACGGTGGGCGTTACAGAGCCATGTTAACGACTTTTTTTTTTTACTGCAATTGAAGACATGGATTTGGACGACGGGTTTATGCAGGATGGCGCGCCATGCCACACAGCCCATGCCGTGCGGTCTTTTGCGCACCAAATTCCCAAATCGTGTTATCAGCCTAATGGGAATGTTTGCTCTTACTAATAAAGCCATAATACATGGAAAAAATTTCATATTGTTCATTTTATTGCTTTTTTAAAAAGAAACTTGTAGTTGGCCCACCCTGTATATGGGAGAATTGGTTTAGGTCTTTTTGTCGTGAAGGTTCCATAGGGATCGCGATATGCCCACCTTGGTGCCTAGTGTTTTTGTGAAAAATTCATAACCCTACTCAACCTAACCGATGAAAAATGAAAACTCAAATACCAGAACACTCAAATTTGATGCGGTCCATTGTATGATACTACCAGGCAGGAACCTTTCTTTGGTGAAGTGATTGAAAAAACGTCGATGTTATTCGTTTCCCTTCTATAATCGGGTGTCTGTTGGTCGCTGTTCCCGCTGGGGCTTGAACCTGCACACATCGGCCAAGAAGTAAACATATTCCTCTCTGCACCATTGTCTTTCGTTGTTCTATATTTTATATATTGATTACAAATTGGCCGAGAAATGTTAAGCGAATGTGCAAGTAAGTCTTAATACGAAATTTGAACAAAATCATCACAACTGATTGCGAGAAAATGTATTTTTCAGAAATCAACTTTAAGTTCAATCTTCGATATTGCCTCAAATTATAGTCCTACAGACGAAGCAAATCGTGTTTTCTTTTTTCTGCAAGTTTTTAAACTGTGTAGATCTAAAGTATGAAACATTTTATACGGTCTTCTCTGCGAGCTCTCGCCGAAGAGCTTAAACCAAGTTTATTAAAAAATTGAGAAAAGTCGAAAAACAGTCACGGAACGAAAAAATGTTATGAAAGTAATTAAACACATCGATATTCAGGGTATTATCCACAGAAAATGCATCTCTTATTCTTTTACCTATTTTCACACAGTTTTTAACCTCTTGGCCTTAACTGGAGTCATTGCGTCGTTCCGCATCAAAATTTAAATATGTATCTTCTTTATCCGTTCTGAAGAGGTAGACTTAGGATCAGTGGGGTTCGTGTCCTCTTTCGGGTTAGTAAAGTTAATTTCCTACATTTCTTGGTATTGAAAATTTGTCTAACTGCGACTAAAGTCGTACAACGCGAGCCGAGACTTGAACTGCTTCCCTTACTACTAAGCCACAATTGAGCCTTTCAAAATGCTAAATCAATGACATTCCTATCTACTCGTACCTCTACTGCTGCTTAATTGAGGAATTATGTACCTCTAAATTTGTTTTAATAGAACCGATTTTCAACACAATCACCATTTCGCTACATAGTATACAGCAAACTCTGATTTCGAAAAGTATGGCCAATTCACAGCCACTTATGTACTGAATGCACTTCCGTCTATTGACTCCTGATCGGTTCTCTGATCTGACGAGCTTCTTTAAGATACGGTTGTTCGAAAAGACACTTAAATAATATTTGTAAACAGTGGTTCACAAACGATTGCATATTTCTTGTGGTAGTGGGAGTCACTTTCCATCCGTGAAACACCACCACTCGATGTTAAATTTACTTTAATAAGCGTATCTTTGTCTTGACTGTATTCCAAACACAGATTTGAATGTCAATTCTGGCTATTTTTGGCATTGAATTGTAATTGTATCTTTAATCAAAGAGTTTACTGATGGCTTGACCACATGACTCCTTATTTTTAAAATGAACATCCGCATATTTTTCACCTAAGCAGCAAAAATTCTCTTCGCGTACCCGAATACAAAAGTCATAGTACGAGTAGGTACTCCTAAAAAATTCAGAAAAGCGTTCGCGTACTGATAGATTTAACGAAACTAAGTGAGAGAACTAAATCTTTTTCGTTTTTTTTTTTTAACCGCCGATAAAAAATTAAAATTATCAAATGAGTATCAGCTAAATGGATATACACAACGATCAGCTTTTAGTTTTACATTCTCCAATTCAAAATCAGTAAATAAACAGCATTTTTTATGAAAAAGTCCATAAAGAATAAAAATGAAATTGGTTCCACTGACATTTAACACGCCATCTGACGTTTATCATTTTCTTGTAAGAGAGACGTTCATGCACTTTTCTTTGAACGTAGAAAGTTCTTCAATTTGACGTTTTTACTTTGTGCATACCGCAAAAGTATGTACTCGAACGGATCTAAAGTCTTGTGACAAAATCTCGTTGAACTTTACCACTCACATAGCCCCTTGGTATTTCTATCAAAAAATAACAACCACCAATCACCTGTTGTTTTGATGGTCCCTCTCAAACTAATTTACTTTTTTTTTTAAATATGACACGATTTTGAAAAAAAAATTATAAACATATCATGAGGTGTAGGTGGTATGTATGTGTGTTGTTTTTGTTCCTAATTATATGACTTTCGTTGAGTTCTGCTCTCAGAACTTTTCAGGAATTCCCAAATAAAACCGGAATCCCATAGAATTAGCAAGTCGAAATGTGTCAAATTTAGCAAAAATAGGCTGTTTTCCCCAAACACGTAACTATCTGTTGTCAAATTAGTTAGTGTAACATCACCATATGTGCAAAATATGCCTAATCACGATTTAATCTACTTAGCCCACTTATAACAGAATTGTGTGATTCAGTCATTAGAATCGATCTCAAAACAAAAATCTCATGGTCTATGTTCAAAATTAGGGATGTTGAATTAGATCTAAGTAAATTAGAAGCGCCATTTAGACAGAAAAAAAATATGCACACACTTGGGTGTCACAAGACACCTTAATACATTTTTATTTGTCTGCAATCACTGACAGTTTCGCATCATTTAACGTTGTTCATCTGCCGCAATGTCTTCAAATTTGTTGCTTTTCTACCTAATTTTCATATATCGATTGCATAATAGACAAAGCCCACGTTCGACGTTTGTTACCCAGTCTGCATGCCCACGAGTTCAAGACACGGTAAATAAAGACAAATTAAATAGAAATAAATTAACAAATTATCACGTTTAGATTTTGATAGATTACAATGATACAGACATGTCAAATTGTATAAGCGATTAAATTAATTTTTCTTTTTATGAATAAACTTTTTTTTTCTATAAAAATGATCATTAAGCAAAATTAATTAGATCTTGATGGAACAGAAATAAATAGACAGCGAAATGACATCCATATATTTAAATATTTTATTTGCAAAGTGACACTGATGTCAGCTACAAGTCCGCAATAATAATGTCAGTAGGTGATGCGCGACTTATAGTAGTGCAAGACTGGGGCAGTCGAGCAAGACGAATTGCTTTTTTTTTGTTTTTGTACAGGCAGTTTCAGGTCAACAAAATATTATTTTAAAGCTTTATGATTTAATAAAGTCTGGTTTGCATAGTGCAATGACTTTGAGGATGACTGTAAATAATTATTTTCTTGCGAGCAATTTTAATACCGGTGCAATGACATTTGAATTCAAGGACGGCGGTAATTTGAAATTATGCTATTGAAATGCTGGGAGGTTTTTGGTTACTTGTTCTAGTGAAATATTATTTTATAAAGAACAGTCTTATGTTTGTATTATGCGCATGTATCTTTTTACTTGTCAAATTTATAGGACACTTAATCATGACGGCACGCTGTGGACACCTATATTTTTAGTCTATTTTAGTTTGTGCTTTTGTGAAAATACTTTTGGTAGTAAAGCAACATTACTTAATGTAACAAAAACAAGAGAAGCAACAATCAATTTGTGAAACTCTATATATTTTAAAACTTGGTTTAAACGATTTGGTATTCATTGACGCGGGTAAAATACAATTAAGGTTTCATATTATTGTGTACCTCACATTTTTATTCACTCATATGTGCTTGGAGAACATATGAACATAATTCTACAAGTTTAATTCATATTTAATCCTATGTCAATTTACAAGGTCCAACAACAAAAGTTTTTTTTAGCAAAACCGACTTATTTTATTGAAAATAATCCCCTCCCGACTCAATACAGCAATTTTCACGGTGCAAAAGCTTGTCGAATGATTGTTTTAGACCGTCGGCCAGGATGCCGGTACACGTCTTTTGGCTTCTACGTCCACAAAACGTTTTGCTTTCATAGGCAAATGCATTTTTCCGAAAAGGTAAAAGTCGCACGGTGCCAAATCAGGCGAATACGGGGAGCGGTTGACAATTAAAATGTGATTTTTAGTCAGAAAATCGGTTACAAGTGTCGATCGGTGAGATGGCGCATTATCGTGCAACAAACGCCAATTTCCTTCAGCGCGATATTCTGGCCGAATACGATGCAACAAGCGCTTCAAAACACGAAGATTGAATTGAGCATTACGGTTTGGCCCAGTTTAGGCGTGGCGGTTTTTGGTATACTCCTCACTGGAATTTTGATGAGCTTGCGCGATACTGCTGTGGCCACAAGGTAAAACCGCCTAAGTCGATTTTCACAGATTCTCAAAAAACGAGTTTAAAGTTTTCGTTTTTCCCGAAAACGTATGAGAATTTGGAATTTTAGTCTGTTCTTTTGGCTATAACTCGGTAACGATAACAGGTAATAAGGTAAAATTGGCAGCATAAACTTCGAATAATAGAGTATCTTTTGGTATCCTTAACTCAATGGATAATGGACTTAGGCAGTTTTACCTTGTGGCCTTAGACTTATCTTATGACTCTGGTCTTATGGATATGCCATCTGATGCAATGACATCAGAACTTCAGCTGATGTGGAAATTCAGAGTCAAATTTCCTTGTGTTCAGGTCTGGCTTCGGCCGGGAATGGAATGTAGTCGTATTTTCACGAACGGTTCCAAAACCAGTTAAGGGTCTGACGCTGGTGTCTTCGTGGAAGACGACAACACTAGACTTCTTTTCTCGTTAGGCAAATATGCATTTGTTTTCCAAGCGGAAACTTATGCAATCCTAATGGCCATGAACTATGTTGTGAAGAACAGCTGGAAGGACCGTAGCATTTGTGTCTGCAGTGACAGTCAGGCTGCGCTTAAGGCCTTGCTTAATGCTTTAACCACTTCCAAAATAGTTCGTGAAACCAAAAACTCTTTGAATTCGGTCGCAAGGCTGAATTCTCTGTCTCTTATCTGGGTCCCAGATCACACTGGGATATTAGGGAACGAGATCTGCGATGAGATTGTTAGACAAGGATCAGAGGAGGCTTTTTCAGGTTCCGAACCCACGCTGGGTCTCCCTGCGCCCTCGGTTACGGCTTGCATTGACGATTGGGTCTCTCACGAACACAATTGTGTATGGCATGACTCTCCAGGGTGCAGGTTGATTAAACGTATGCTCCCAGACTTTTGTAATAAATCAGCGGCTGTATCTCAGCAGAAAAGACCGTAGAGAACTTATTGGCGTCTTGACAGACCACTTTGTTTTTGTCAAGCACCTTAACGTGCTGGGCTTGAGTGACACTACAATCTGAGACTCTTGTGGATAGAGCGACGACACCGCGGAACATTATCTCTGTGGGTGTCCGGCCTTTGCTCTTATCAGGCGGCAGATCCTTGGTGCTGATGTGGTGAGTACTGCTACTGAAAGTTCCTTACCACTGAAGTGCTTGCAAAATTCAAATAAAATGGGTAAATCAGGGTTTGCTCTCTGGTAGTGCAATGGACCAGTTGCGTCTGAGTGCTCCAGTCGAGCGCTTTCTATACCGAAAAAAAAACGGTTTAGGCCGGTGGAACGAACTCATTGTGGACAATACCCTTGGAATCGTAAAAGCAAATCAACATTGCCTTCACTTTTGACTTCTGCAAACGAAATTTTTTGGGTTTTGGCTCGATTGGGTGCTTAGTTTCTGGATAATATTGAAAACACCACGTTTCATCATCAGTCACAATGTTGTAAAGAAAGTTTTTCTTCTTTTTGGCCTCCTGGATGATGTCAACTTGTGCGGAACAAACCGTACACACACTTTTCGGTAGCCCAAATGTTCGGTCAAAATGCGATAAATTGATGTTTTTGAGATGCTTAAATCCAATTTCAAGAATTTCAATGGAGATTTTAGCTGATCTTTGATAAATTCACGCACAGTTTGGATGGAATCTGCGGTGTTCACGGATTTCGGTTGGCAAACATGTTGCTCATCATTCATGTCCTAAAGACCATTTTTAAACCGCGAATACCACTCATGAACTCTGCCACGGGATAAACAATCATCACCATAAGCTTGGCTTATCAATTGAAATGTTTTGGTAAAAGTTTTATCAAGTTTAAAACAAAACTTAAAATAAGCTATTTGTTTGATGTTCATTTTTGTACCGACGATACAAACATACTGTCACTTCAATGCAATCATGCAATTTTGACAGTACATCAGTGAACAATCTATCTTTCCGACGCATCCGTAATTGCCAATAGATGGCCTCACTAGAAATATCTATTTTTAAAAAGTCATGTTTACTTTGGAACGTACCTTGCATATGTAATCAACTTGTTCTCATTTATGCAACACTTACCGAAATTAAGGAAGAAATAAAGAAACTTAAACCAAAGAAGGCTCCTGGATACGACCTAATTACGGGAGAGGTTCTTAAAGTACTACCAAGAAAAGCTCTAAATAAGCTTCTGTTCATTATAAACGCCGCGCTTAGACTAGAATAAGTTCCCAGTCAATGGAAAGTCGCCGAAGTCATAATGGTCCTTAAGCCCGGAAAACCGCCGAATGAAAAGACGTCTTATAGACCGATTTCGCTTCTTCCAATTATATCCAAAGTGTTCGAGAGAATATTGATTAAGCGAATACAGCCGGTAATAGAAGAAGGGCATCTCATTCCGGATCATCAATTCGGATTCAGAAGTAAGCATTCCACAGTTGAACAAGTACATCGAATAACGCATGTAATCAAAAAGTCACTTGAAGAAAAAAAGATTTGTTCAAACGTATTCCTTGACGTCTCTCAAGCCTTTGACAAGGTCTGGCACGAAGGCTTAAAGTTTAAATTACGACAAGTTCTGCCAGAGTACCTATATAATATTTTGAAGAACTACCTTACGAATAGACTATTCCAAATAGACTAGTCAAATGTGGAAACCAATATTCTGATTTTAAGGAAATAATGGCTGGGGTGCCGCAAGGAAGAGTTCTTGGTCCAGTCTTATATCTATTATACACTCGTGATATACCGCAAGTAGAAGGCACTGAGCTAGCTACATTTGCCGACGACACTGCTATCTTGACAGTAGGTAAAACGGTCGAAGATACTACAGAAAAACTGCAAGAAGCTTTGGATAGAGTAAATGAATGGACAAAGATTTGGCGAATCGCACTCAACGAGACCAAATCTGTTCATGTAAATTTTACTTATAAGAAAATAAATAATTTGCCGATCTTTTTAAACTTGGTCCAAATCCCGTTTGCAAACGAGGCTAAGTATCTTGGAATGACACTTGATACAAAGCTGAAATGGAAAACGCACGTAAAGAAAAAACGCAAAGAATTAGATAATAAATATCGAGAAATGTATTGGTTACTTGGAAAATATTCCAAGCTTAATATATATAACAAACTGCTTTTATATAAGCAAGTGCTAAAGCCCGTATGGACATATGGTATACAACACTGGGGTTGTACCAAAATAAGTAATATTAAAATTTTACAAACTTTTGAGAACAAAGTACTAAGAGGTATTATTAATGCGCCGTGGTATATCAGAAACAGCGATATCCACAGAGATCTTGGCATTAAAACTATAGAAGACGAAATCAAAAACTACGCGAGAAAACATAAAAGTCGACTAGAAAGTCACGTTAATATTACAGTCCTCCAAGTTTTGGATGAAAGAAACTTACTACGCCGTCTACAAAGAAGAAAACCTTTAGACTTAGCGCGATAAGTAACCGCGTCTAAGCAGGAACTTCTAATGGGAAGGTACCTGCAAAACGTCCTTATTTCGTGAAACGAAAACTACTTGATAAGTCGAATACTTAGTTGTAGTAAAAATAAAAACAAGTCTGTTTTGAAGGGAGGTTTTTTAGTGGGTAAGAATCCCACACTACTGAGCACGCGCTGTCGATCCTCACAGTGTCTTGTTGAAGATTTTCACCTACCCTCGAAAAAAAAAAAAAAAAATACAAAACCTCTCAATACGTGAACAGATCTGAGGCCGGAGATTTTAGTGTGGCAAAATTTAAAGAAAAAACTGAAAATGATCTCTATCGTTCCATTGTACCCTTGTGAAAAGCATATCAAGTTTTATGCATCCCCATCTTGGAAAGAAGAAACCCAAGTAAGGTTTTTGCGAATATGTTGCTAAATGTCAACTTTACGGAACCACCTCCTAGGGCTTTATTGTTCGCTATATAAATCGCCATAAAAAAGTTACTCACTATTACTTCTTATAGCATAATACTTTTCCCAATTGAAGTTCCTAGAAGTAAAATATTTTTTCGTAAATACATATGCACCCAAAACACTTGCCATCCTTTATAAGTTTACGAGTCGTAATGTAATATATGTAGTAGTGAAAAAAGTAAGGGTATTCGCTAAACAAAAACAAAAACGAAAAATATATATTTTTTTTAAAACAAAGTTCGTAAATTTGGCATAGGTGTAGCTAAAACTTTTAAAATTAGTACGCTTACAAAGCGTGGGTGCCGTGGCGTAAGTGGTTATTGTGTGGGACCACTGCGCGTGAGGTTCCAAGCTCGAATCCCAGAAAACACCAAAAAGTTTTTTCACGGTCCCACCTCTCGTGAACGTCTGACAAACATCCGAGAGTATTGTTGTCTCGAAAAGCTTCTCAAAACAAATTGCCTCGGATATGGCACTAAACTGTAGGTTTCTTCCATGCGTGTGAAAAATATAACGCTCATGAATAGTTGCGAGAAGCTAGGCCCTGGCACTTCAAAAGCTGTTGCGCCAAATGTTTTTTTCTTATTATTTATACTTCTGTTCTACCGCAAATTAAAAAAAAAGTTATGCAAATAAACTGCATTGCAAAAAATGATTCCAAAATCTTAGGAAAAGTCAAATCTAGGTACGACTACTTACATATTGTTTGTATGTAACAGCAGAGAAAACAGGTTACCATAGGTACGTCCAAGATATCTCTCGATTATCGAGAATTTTGAAAGAATTTTCTTCTTTGATTCAATATTATGAAATTCAAAGTCGGTTCGATGATCAGTTTTACTTCACACAACCGCACTGTCTAATAGTCAAACATTATCTGTCATGATGAGTGATAGTGTTCACACGAAGAAGGTATTCCACACTCATCTCAAGGTAATTGATGCAATGATGTAGTCTTGGGGTCGGGGCTACTTTTCACACTGTTGCGCATGCGCCGGGTATACGATTTGAGAGCTTCTCGGATTTTAGTTAATGATAGATAAAGTCTTTTTAAAGAAAATTTAGCATGGTATTAGAACAGATTAGGATAATTAACATACAATTTAGGGCTTTTGGGCTCGTTGCCGGGTAGATCTGCATTATGAAGGTGGAGACAAGGGGTTGGCGACAGAAAAATTTTACTTTAACGTCTTATTAGAAAAATCAAAAAGTGAAGGAAACCTCATGTAAAAACACAGATTTGATTGATAAGGTCATAATAGGTTCACAACTAAGAAAATTTAATATTTGCATATGAACGATGAAGAGTAACGCTCTCTGACAGTGAATTTGAACACTACAGAAAATAATCTTTTCAAGGTTGTGCAAATATCAAAAATAGTTTCTAAATTCTTGTTGGAAACGAAAATTAAGATTTCATTTGTCATTTTAACTAAATTAGTGCAATGAATTCTATAATTAGATGCAAGTCGGACAGTGACATTTTTGGCAGAAAGTTTATATTAATTTGAATTCTATGCAATTCAATTTTAGCAACGCCCTCAACTGTCGTTATGGTAATTAGTTCAAATTGAAAACCATTGACAGATCAAGTCCTATATCTACATTTATGAGGAACACAGATCTTTGTGGATAGGTAAGTAAGCTTTTTGAATATTTTTAAGATCCTTACATCTGTTCACTGTTAACAACGTAAACCTTTCAAGCTATCTACAAACGTTCAGAATTTCTACGGTTGAACTTTTACATTACTGTTACCTTAGGTGAGCTGCAACCACATAAGAAACAACAACAGGACAGACGAATGCAACATTTACGGTGAACTTAGACAAAGCACAGGCAAAATAAGGTAGTTAAATATAAATTTCATTCATGCATTTATATATAGTTGGTTGTCAATTGTTCCAAGTCAAGCCTATTATGAATGGATTGAAAATAAAACTCATCAGGGTAATGTATTTTCCCAAAAAAGGGGGACCGGTAAGTTGAGAAATTAGATTTTCCAAGAATAGGTTATACGGTTAGTATTCTAGGTTTAACGAAGCATGGCTGACGTTATGTTCAATTGCTCCCTAAAGGTTACTTTCCGCAGTAGAGTTAGAGAATGTGATCACATAGAGGTTTTCACCATTTTCTTTCGTTAATGTACGTATTGTAGTAAATAACTTAAAGCACAAACATCAGACATAATACCTCTGGGAGAAATTTATTTACTTTTTCGAAGGTTATAACGTCCCTGGACCTCTTGTTTAAGTTACGACGGCTATCTATATGTACCTACGTTAAAATGTCAGTTGATGTTCGCTTCTCCTATCACATCACACATTTTCGACGGATTCACTGATTTCTTGCAAACTATACTAGAGAGGCTATACTACATGCAGAAAATTCGATTTCCCGTGTTTACTAAGAGGTAAATCACAATAGGCCCAATGTGGCCGCAGTGATAATGTGACCTAACCCCACCTCTTCAACAAAGAGGTATACACAATGGGCATGTCAAATAAATCGCTAATTATTAGCAAAACGACAAAATAAAATTCAACCCAAAACCCAAATAATAATTAACATGAACACGAAATACCGTCGCAAAATTTTAAAGAAAAATATGGCTGGATTGAACAATATAAGTCTAAGTGACAGCTGTGATTTGTGAATTATTTTTTTCTGATCGATGTGTGTCTATAGGTGTTCGTGAAATAGAGTTTCTCGCTTTAAAACTATATTGAACTGTCGAAAATGACATAGGATATGATATTATGTTCACATTTCAGTTAAAATAGACAAGGACAAGAAACGTTGAAACGAATTTTTAGAACAGAAATCTTATGTATAAATTTAGATTTGTTCAGATTCAGATTCTTGTCCTTCTTCGATAATTTTTTTACAATTATCTTTTTAATTATTTAATCTTTTGTAAAAGAAAAAAAAAAAACATCTTGACTTCAACAATGCGGATCAAGAGAAAACCGTTTCACAAACTTTTGACATTCCGACGGCTGTCACACTTTTCAAATATTAATCGGTCATCTGCCAAAAGTTAGATTCTTGATACTTACTCCCCCTCCCCCATATGTAATAAAACAAAAACAAAACTTACTCGTTAAAACTTCATGGCCATGACAATCCAAATCCAGGTGATGGTTCATCACCAGCGATGGTTGTAATCCACTTTGATGATTATGCAAGGGTAGCTGGTGTGCCAAATGGCCACCAATCTCTGCCATTACCATATATTATGTTTATTTTTACAGTGTTACCAAAATTAATAAAATTTATTCTTTTTTTTCCTTCTGGCTTTTCGCTCTCTCTCCTACTCTTTTGTTTTCTTTTAACCACACTTCCTGTACACACAGGATTCTACAGCGTAATCCTTTTTCACGCAACAAAATCGATTAACTCACTTTATTGATGGGTTGTATCCTTTTGTATATATGCATTGGTATTCATTTATTTTACGTGTATTCCTAAGGCACTCTCACAGACACATCAAAGGGTGGACGAAGGACGTTGATTCTCCTAATTATGTCACCAATAATAAAATTTATCGCTGAAATCGAACTTTTTTTTCTTGCCTAGGGAAACCACCCTTCACGTCGCGAGCGGTGTATTCTTATTTTTTTTTTTCTTGTTTCTGAACGACCGACCGAAATGAAAATGTCAAAAAACGAACCGAACTGTCACACGAAACTTCACTTTGTGTCACAGTGCAGCAGCAACTTCGCGTGCGACATTTAAGATCAGCGTTTCTCGAACGACTAAACCGGTATACAAGTGAAAAGGTGCTACAGCCACACCAACGATGACGGCGCGGCACGATTACCTACCAAAGGCCACCCCTTTCGTAGTGTGTAAAGCTGTCAGATGATGTTTGTGCGAGTGTGAGTGGACGGGCTGTCACATCGCTTATATATTCGGTGGCTGCTTACCGCATGGGTGAGGGAGTGAGAGATAGGCGAATACCACCCATCGATCTCTAACGAACCGGTTTTACTACCTAGCCTGTAAGTTGTCGATAGTTCTCCCTGTCATTCGCACTGGTAATACTATTTTCTTTTCACAACCAATCGGGTGATGGTAACCCGCATGCGTCAACAATTTCCTACAGCAGGTTGGTCTGATTGGGCGGAGGAATCGATGAGGTATCGCCGGTGTGTGTGTCAGTTCGGGGGTGGCATAGTTGCCCCTTTCTTATCACGAATTGTGCACTTTGTGACGGGAACTGGTTCACTTTCGAAGTTGGAAGATTCTTCTCCCTCTGGTGAGATCTGACAGTAGTTTCGAAAAAGATTTTCGAAATTTTACCCAAACAAAATGGTTGGCATGAATGTTTTTTTCTCTTTAGGAGTGTGTATTTGGGGCGGGAGTGTGAGAGCTACATATATAATGTCAGAATATAAGGTGTAGTTTTGGAGTGTGTTTAAAGGTTTTACGACTGTGTGTGTGTATGGTGTGGTGGGTCTGTCGGGAGGTTGTGATGCAATGAAAATATTTATTGTCTTGCATGAGAAAATCGTTGTTGGTTGATTATTGCCTAGAGAAGAACGTTGTTTTTGCGGGGAGATAGTGGGGTGGATGACAGGAATTTTGTTGCTATTTACTGGCTACTGTCAGTGGTATTTGGGATTTAAATTCCAAATGAACAGCTTTAAGCGCTGAAATTAAGTAGGCAGGCAGTACTGTTTTTTGTTAGGTACTTTTGTTTGAAAAATTTATTGTGTTGGTTTGTTTTGGCATGTGGTAGCTGAACTAAGTTAGCTTCTTCTATTTATCGTAGGTTCAGGTTGAGAGGTAAAATAAATTGACAAAACGATGACGATGGGTTCGATAGGCTAGAGAAGGGACAATCAACTTTGACATAGTGTGGAACTTCATTTACATGACACGCGCACCCATCGAGGTGCGGTAGATTGTGGAAACTGAATGTTCAATTTAGTGCAATTTTGGCAACGGTATTTTTTGTTATTATTAATGGCTATGGAGAAGTTGGCTACTTTTATATCTAACGGATAAATTAACACCCTTATAAAGTTTGTCAGAACTTTTGTAAGTGCGAATTTTATGGAAGTATAAGGTTTCGTCAACAGAACACTTGTAAAGAAATCGATATACCTAGGTATACCTATACATTCAGACCCTATTTCGGACATACATGCATTCAATTTTAAATTATTTTAAACAGCGATCAAAAAAGTACATACAAGTGGCTACCTCTAAACTGACTCGGGCGCTAAGTTTCAAGTTTTGATCCTTCAGGTTTCGAAATGCGGTATTAAATCCGAGTAAAATCTTCTTTCAGATGATAGTTTATTCAACCGCTGATAATAAATTATTATAACCAGCTGTCAATATGTATGTACTTGGTTGCTCTGTTAAATTCTCTTGTTGAATTTCTTTAAATGGCTTTTCGCATTCATATACAATGCCTCTACCTACATATTTTTAATAAAAAAGATTGTTAAATAATTTCCTTTTATAACAAACCACAATGATTGTACAAAATATGTAAAATACAATCCAGTTTTGACAGTTAATCAAATCCTGTTTTTCTTCGGTGGACACTTTCAGTGGGTTTTCGAAATCAAAGTTAGGAGTGCGTCTGTCTATCACATGTATTCGACTGACTTACATACATATATGAGTTTGCATCGTAGCACAATTTTAAGGCCCTGCACCACGAAGTTGGAACCAATCGGAGTTTTTCTAAATTTGAGCATTTGAGACATTTTAGCTTCTTTTTAAGACTAGGTATAAAACAGTGAATATTCTCTTAAACGGACACCAACGCGACTGAGAAATTCGTTCGATGAAGAGAGATGCCCGTCTACTGTAGTTATGCTTACACTCAAATCAGGATCGTTGGTCATAAATAACTTGTTTGCTTAACAGCGATGTCCTTTAAAGGAGGTTTCATTGTAAATTCATAGATACCGGTATATGTACCTACTCGAATTCCGTACTATCACGGTGAATTAGAATTAAGAACTAATTTCGTAATAAATGGACTAAATCAACCAAATGGTACTTTTCACCTCCTGCCTCAGTGGAAACGGCAACGACTAGTCCTCATACCAAACGGCGACAAACCACCGCAGCGATCATCGTCGTACAGGCCGTTGTGCATTTTAGATATCCTGGGGAAAGTGCTCGAGAAAATGTTACGGACAACACTAGAGCAATACACGGAAGGGGACTCGGGGCTTTGTCAACGACAGTTTGGATTTAGAAAGAAACGAAGTACCAACCATGCAATATAAGCTGTGAGCAATATAGTACGTGAAGCAATTGCGGGAGAAAGATGGCTCGGAGGGACTAAACAAAAACAGTGCTGTCGTGGCACTTGACATCAACAACGCGTTTAATTCAGCCGACTGGAGCTGTATACTGAAAGCACTGAATGACATGCAGGTACCAAACTATCTGCTGCGGATAATTTGGAACTAACTCGAAGACAGAACCCTCTACTACGACACGGAAGAGGGGCCAAAGAAGTACAAGATCACGGGAGGAGTTCCACAGAGGTCCGTCCTGGGACCGATTCTATGGAACATTATGTACGATGGCATTCTAGGAACACAAATGCCGAACGGAGTAGACATCATCAGTTATGCCGACGATATCGCAATTGTAGTAGTGGCCAACACATTAGAGGAAGTTGTGCAAAACTGCAACCAAACAATCCAAAACGGAAGCCGTTCTTATAAGCAGACATAACAAAGTAGAGCATCTTAACATACAGGTCGGTGAGCAAATCATCAAATCGAAGTCATATATTAAGTACCTGGGAGTATTGCTGGACCACAGACTCAGCTTCATGGATCACTTAACGTACGCAGGCGAGACGGCCCCTCGGGCAGTAACGGCACTATGCAGACTAATGCCAAATATTGGGGGACCAAGGCAGCAAATCAGAAATTTCTAACGATCGTGAGTAAGTCAATACTCCTGTATGCGGCCCTAATATGGGGATCAGCAACGCACCGTAAGTTGAACATTAGATTGATGAACTCGGCGCAGAATCGCATCTTTAAGTGTATGCTGCGTCTATAGAACTGTGTCAGCGGATGCGATAAGAGTAATATTAGGCCGAATGTCTGTCGATCTAGACGCGAAGAAGACCGCGGTCCGACGCAAAAATGAGCACGATGACGGTCCAACCGCTATAGAAGCTATAAAAGCAGAAAGGCAACATAGGTGGAACATCACAACCAAAGTGCGATGGACATACAAGTTGATCCCCAAAGTTTATGAATGGATTAGCAGAAATCAGGGGGAGGTAAACTACTACCTAGCATAATTTCTATCGGAGCACGGATGATTCTGAGTGTATCTCTACAAGTACAAGCATGCGGATGACTCATTCTGCCAGGGCCAGCACTGATGGAATGCCAAAATTATACAAGGGCTAGGAACATCCTGCAACTGAGGATGAAAAGGATAATTTTTATAGCCACTTAGGCACCGCCTACAACCAAACGCCTAATGGGGACATCGTAATGGTAATGGGAGATCTCAACGCCAAGGTGGGTAGCGACAACACCATGCTTAAGCACGTGATGGGAGTTCACGGCGTGGGAGACCGTAATGACAATGGTGAGCGGTTTGTGGACTTCTGCAATACCAACCGCCTTGTCATCGGAGGTACGCTGTTTAAGCATAACACCTGCCATAAGATCAGTTGGGTCTCTACTGATAGGCAACGAACATCCAACCAGATCGACCACATTGCGATCAGTCGGCGCTTTAGAAATTGTCTCCTGGACGTCCGAAACAGACGTGGAGCTGACGTCGGACAAGAACGAGACCACCATCTTATGGTAGCTCATTTTCGCCTTCGTACTGCATCCGTCAACAGCAACCGCTCAAACCTACTTAATATCACCAGGTTTAATATCGACAGGCTCAAGGTTCCCCAAGTGCGCCAACAGTTCAGGGACCATCTTGCCTTAGAAGCAGAAGCAATCAGCAGCATAGAGAACATGGATGACCACTGGAGTGCTGTGAAAAATGCTTTTGCGACTGGGGCACGCACGTATGTCGGTAAAAAGCAGAAACACCACCGCACATGGCTTTCTACAGACACCTGGAGACGGATCGATGAGCGTACAGCAATCAAGGCTCGGATTGCAGCGGCCTCAGCAGTAGAGAGAACCGAGCTTGAAGCCCAATACCGTGCGAAGAAGAAAGAAGTGCAGCGTAATGTGAGGTGTGACAAACGTCAATATGTCAACTCACTGGCCTCAAGGGCTGAAGAAGCAGCGAGTAGGTGCGACAGTAGGACTGTTCACAACATCACTAAGGAGCTCATTGGTGGTCGTAACTCCAAACAACATCCAGTGAAGAGTCTAGACGGTAACCTTCTGATCTCGGATGAGGATCAGCTCACTAGATGGAGAGAACATTTTGCTACAGTGCTAAATCACTTAGACGACGGCGATATGATCTTGAATTCGAATGAGCAGTTCGAAGCAACAAATTCCCGAATTCGCACCGTACCTCCCAGTAAAACTGAAATAATAACAGCAATCAAGTCCCTCAAGAAGAACAAAGCGGTGGGTATTGATGGCATCCCTGCCGAGCTATTTCAAGCGGCGCCAAATACATCGGCAGATTTGCTGCATCCCCTAATACGGAGAGCTTGGGATAGTGAACAATTTCCACAGGAGTGGAAAAGGGGGATGATCATTAAGCTTCCAAAGAAGGATAACTTGATGGAGTGCGGTAACTGGAGAGGTATATGTGTTCTTCCAGCTGTAGCCAAAATAATAGCTAGAATAATTCTAGAACGAATTAAAGAACATTTAGATTCAACTCTCGATGTCGAACAGGCAGGCTTTCGCGCTGGATCCTCCTGCATCGACCACATAAACACCTTACGGATCATAATCGAACAATGCGTTGAGTATAGGTCTCCGCTACATTTACTGTTTATCGACTTCGAGAAGGCTTTCGACAGCTTGAATCGAAATGCTATCTGGTTGGCTTTGCGCAGGAGAGGCATTCCAGAAAAGCTTATAGCTATTATCAAGGCTACATATGAGGGCGGCAAGTGTCACGTCGTGCACAATGGTAAGTCCAAAGTGGAGTACGTCAAGGGTGCATACTGTCCCCACTATTGTTATGGTTATCAGCGATGTACTCCGTGCAGCATTGACGGAAGCTAATTCTGGAATTCGTTGGACTATGACATCTTACCTTAAACACCTAGAATACGCTGACGATGTTTGTCTACTTTCACATCGGATAATGGATCTTCATTTGATGGCCCAAAATCTAGAAGCTGAGGCAACCAAAGTGGGGCTAAAAATAAACACAGCCAAAACAAAAGCCCTGAGTACTTCCAATACCCGCGCTCAACTTAACATTGCCGGAAAGCAAGTCGAGAAAGTTGATAACTTTCTATATTTAGGAAGTGTCGTCTCGGCCAGTCGCGGTGGCACCGAACTGGATGTGTGCAGCAGAATCGGGAAGGCTAAAGCTGCGTTCGGAATGCTGTCCAAAATCTGGAGAAGCAATGTTATTAGCTTAAGAACCAAGCTACGACTGTTCCGCTCCAACGTAGAATCAGTGCTGCTTTATGGGTGCAGTACCTGGAAGGTGGACACCATTAACACACGCAAGCTGCAAGTCTTCGTAAACAAATGCTTAAGAATCATCTTGAGGATTTTTTGGCCGAACCGTATCTCCAACGAACAACTTTATCTGATAAGAATTACTATACGAAGAAGAAAGTGGCAATGGATTGGACACACCCTACGGCGCGAAGACAACTCCATTGCGAAATACTTACTTACTTACTTAGGTGGCGCTACAGTTCGGGGTGAACCTGGGCCTCAACCAACAAGCCTCTCCATTTAGCTCGGTCTTTAGCTAATTGCCTCCAGTTGCGCACTCCAAGTTGGTCGAGGTCCCCTTGAACTTGTGCGCGCCACCTACGGCGATAATTCCCTCTACTGCGTCGTCCCTCGGGGTTAGATTCGAAGACTCTGCGGGCCGGAGCGTTGGTGTCCATTCGCTCTACATGTCCTAGCCATCTCAGACGTCCAATACGCAGTTTTTTGACTAGGTCGATGTCGCTGTACAGCTCGTATAGTTCGTGATTGAATCTTCTCCTCCAAAACCCGTCAACGCAAACGGGACCGAAAATCTTACGAAGAATTTTTCTCTCGAAGCGACCAAGGATATCTTCATCCTCTTTTAATAAAGTCCATGTTTCAGCGCCGTAAAGCAGGACTGGGATGATCAAGGTCTTATATAGAGTCTCCTTAGTTGTTCGAGATAGGGCTTTACTGTTGAATTGCCTTATAAGCCCAAAAAAACAGCGATTGGCAAGAGTTATTCTTCGATTGATTTCTGCGCTGATTTTGTTTGCTGAATTTATAGCAGAGCCAAGGTAGACAAAGTCCCTTACTACCTCGAAGTTATAGCTGCCCACGGTGACGTTTTGTCCAATTCGTCGATGTTGGTTTTCCCTTCTAGTTGACAGCATATACTTGGTTTTGCCCTCGTTTATCGCCAAACCCATTTTGGCCGCTTCCGCCTCAATGCTTGCAAAAGCACCGGTGACAGCCCGCTGAGATCTTCCGATAATGTCTATATCGTCGGCGTATGCAAGCAGTTGTACAGACTTGTAATAGATTGTGCCTCCGGTGTTGGCTTGTGAGTTCCGCACAATCCGTTCAAGTACAATATTGAAGAAGTCACATGACAACGCGTCACCTTGTCTAAAGCCTTTTTTGACATCAAAGGTCTCGGTGAGGTCATTACCGACCTTGATGGAGCAGCGAGCGTTCTCCATCGTCAGCCTGCACAGGCGGACAAGTTTGGCAGGGATGTCAAAACTAGACATGGCTCTGTAAAGCTCTTCTCTATAGATGCTGTCATAGGCGGCCTTGAAATCGATAAAGAGGTGGTGAGTATCGATTTGGAATTCTTGGGTTTTCTCCAGGATCTGCCGAAGTGTGAAGATTTGATCGATGGTGGACTTTCCTGGCCTGAAACCGCACTGATAGGGTCCAATCAGGCTGTTGATAAAAGGTTTCAGGCGTTCACACAATATCGCAGAAAAGATCTTGTACGCGATGTTGAGGAGACTGATGCCTCTATAATTGGCGCAGTTGAGGGGGTCTCCTTTCTTGTGGATCGGGCAAACGATGCTGAGATTCCATTCATCAGGCATACACTCCTCTGACCAAATATTAGAAATGAGTTGGTGTATGCACTCTACCAATTCATCCCCAGCTGCCTTGAATAGTTCGGCCGGTAAACCGTCAGGTCCAGCAGCCTTGTTCGATTTTAGCTTGGATATTGCTATCCTCACTTCGTTTTGGTCAGGTGGACGGAAATTTTGACTATCATCGTCCATGTTGAATGGTTCATTCTGCCTGACAGCGGGATGTTGGTCTTCGTCGCCGTTATACAGTCTGCAGAAGTAGTTTTTCCATATTCTCAGCACCGACTGTGATTCTACTACGAGGTTTCCATTCTCATCTCTACAGGTTTCTGTACGGGTATTACTTCTCTGACACGTTCTTTTTACCTTTTGGTAAAACTTCCGTACATTGTTCCTGGAGTATAAACTCTCGATATTCTCAAACGCGCGCTTCTCATGCTCTTTCTTCTTCTTTTGGAGAAGCCGATGTTCTTCCCGTCTCTTTTGCTCGTAGAGCTCACGAGCAGCTCTCGTCTTCCTTTGCAGCGCCGCTTTGTATGCTTCTTGTTTTGCTGCATGCACTCGCCGGCATTCTTCGTCAAACCAGGGGTTTCGCGGTGGTGGGCGAGCGAGACCCAGCACATCAGTCGCGGCGTTTCTGATGGCATGTTGGCAGCGTTGCCACTGGTCTTCGGCACTTGATGCTGGCGGTATAGGGGTGATTGAGAGATTTCGGGATACGCGTTCAGCGAAGAGTCTGGCGGTCTCTTGCGATTGTAGCTTTTCGACGTTAAATTTTCTCACAGTAATTCTTCTTTGTTGCTCAGATTGGGATATCCGCATTCGTACCTTGGCTACAACAAGGTAATGATCCGAGTCTATGTTGGCCGCTCGGAAGGTCCGGACATCCAGAATACTGGAGGCATGCCTTGCGTCGATCGCAATATGATCAATTTGGTTGATCGTGACATGATCATTGGACCGCCATGTCTGCTTATGAATATCGAGATGAGGAAACCATGTGCTTGCTATGGTGACATTGCGAAATACGCCATGCAGTGGAATCCGCTCACCCAGGCAGGCAGAATAGCGGAACGCCCTAGGCAAACGTGGCGCAGAACAGTTGAGGAGGAATCGAGCTCTTTAGGAATGAGTTGGAGGCAACTCAAACGCGTTGCAGAACTCCGAACACGATGGCGCGCAGGCGTGGTTGACCCCCAAGGCCCCCCAAGGGGTTAACGGATATAAGTAAGTAAGTAAGTAGGAACATCCTAGAAAGAGCAATTGAAATTGACGGCCAAGTGACCCCAAGAACCCTGATCTCATTTATGGTGGTGAGGTGCGAAAGCTGGGAGACTACAAACGATGTAATCACGAGTATGATGCAGCAACTGCGTATAGAGGAACGAACAGGAAAACACGAAAGGAACGAAGATCCTCAGCTCTGGCCGCTAAAAAAGAAGTGATAAAATGTCAAACCTGCCTCTGTGAAGAAATGCCTTGACTGGGGGTGCCGCAGGGGAACAATAGGACAGATAAATGGGAGGAGTTTTTTTTTTTAGCATGTAACCATACAGGAGCATGGAGTCGGGCAAAACTCGTAACGCGTGCGGACAAGGACGACGGATACGAAATGCAAATTTAGCGGACAAAAACACAAAATTTGACTCAATATAGCGAATTAAAAAAAAAATTAAAATCAAGGGAAGAAGAGAATTGCGCAAGCAATTTTGAAAAGATTTGCTCTTTAATTCAATGACGAGTGCTATAAAAAAATACTGAAAACCTACCCAAAGCTTTCAAAAGAATTGTAAAGAATCGAATTTCTGTACCTTAGACAGCTAGTACATACTTAAGTATTTTTGTCAGCGTCTAAAATTGACGTGCTAAATTAGTTGAACGGGATGTTCGATTTGAGTGCACCGCCAAAATAATTGCGGATTAACAGAGTGGGAATGCATATTTATGTTCGATCGGGATATGTATTTACAAATCATTGGCCTTCTATCAAAAGACTCGACAGACAAAGCTAATATTGTGCTTAAATCTTGGTACTTGCTTTGTCAAAGAGAATTTCACGTTCTGAACAGGTTTTTATACCATTTCTGCTGAAAATAAACTTAAATCGAATGACAAATATCTTTGGAACTTCATAAACTCTAAAAGAAACACTAACGGATTACCGAGACTTATGTACTTCTTAGACACATCAACTGATGATACTAACACCATTTGCAATTTTTTTGCAGACTATTTTAATACAGTGTATTCCCTTGATGATGTTCATTTCGACAACTCATCAAATTTGGAACCTTTGATCGACCTTGGTGATTTACATTTTGATGAGTTGGATGTTGAAAAGGCTCTGAGCGATCTTAAAAGTATTAAATGCGAGGGCCAATTGCTCCAATTTTGTTAAAAAAAAAACTGCGCTAAGTCTTGTTCATTATCTTTTGTAAATCTATTGCTTCTGGACGCTTCTTATATGTTTGGAAGATATCTCATATTGTTCCTATTTATAAGTCTGACCCCAAGCAAAATATTTGTAACTACCGGCCCATTTGCAAAATTTTTTCAATTCCAAAACTTTTTAAAAGGTAATCTACAATAAGTTATCATTTTTTGTTAAAAATATCTTATCATTTCATCAACATGGCTTTATGAAGGGTAGATCTGCTTCCACAAACTTAGCTTTTTTTGTAATCTTGTCATAAAAATTTTGGAGAAGGACCTGCAAACTGATGTGATTTACACTGATTTTGCTAAGGCTTTCGATAAAGACAATCACATGTAATTAATCTCAAAACTATCTCATTTACTCAAACTTACTTAATTGGTTCAAGTCATACTTATCCAATCGGATCCTATTTTATAGAATCGGTGATTATCTCTCCAAAACCATAAGAGTAATGTCAGGTGTTCCTCAAGGTAGTCATCTTGGCCCCTTACTGTTCCTGTTATTCATTAATGACCTCCCGCTAGTAATCAAACATTCAGAATGTCTTTTGTTTGCGGATGACCTGAAGATATTTCGATCAATAAAAACGGAATAATTGGTGTGACAATATCAAATTACTTCTGAATATTTCTAAATGCCAATGCTTCACACTTTCTAGTGCTTTTCGACCTGTTTTGTACAATTATAACATAAAACTCTCTCGATAGAGTGTCCTCGAAGAAATACTTAGGGGTAATATTTGATCTTCGACTTACTTTTAATGAACATATAGACTACATTGTTTGTAAAGCCAACTCAATTCTAGGTTTTATTAAAAGAAATTCTAAATATTTCACTGACCCCTATACTTTCAAGACCTTATTTATATCTCTTGTTAGACCCCATTTAGAATACTGCTGTATTTTTTGGAATCCGTCATAACATTTACATTCTTATAGAATTGAAAGAGTGCAGAAAAGCTTTACTAGATTCATAATTTTCCGATTGATTTGGCAAATTGAGTTGCCTTCTTATAAAACCAGGAGTTCCCTAATAAGAGACCTAATTCAGAGTCACATATGAATGAATTTACGTATTCAATTTCATTTTCGGGAAAGAATTCATAGAACTAATTACGCCCAAAATGAGCCTGTTGCTTGTTGCATCAATGAAGCCGATTCTGAATTACAATCTATTGATTTGTTTCTTGATTGCTCTAGATATCGTTTCAGAGTAACCTTTTATCAACTTTAAACCAACTAGATTATGTTTGAATTTTTTTTTGTTAATCTTTGTATGAATATATCAAAATGAATTGTTTTAGCTTCTACTGTATACCTATGCTAATTTAATTAGTCTGTAAGAGGTTTATTATTTAGGAAACTAAATCTAGATACATAACAATCACCTGTGAAAACATGCAGAATTTTGGTGAACTAAATTTCCCGCATGAGACTGAAGTTCAACAAAGCTAAGTCGTTGCACATCGCACTATCTTAAGTTGAATCTGTATTACAACATTTCCCGAAGTATGCCCGACCGAGCATACATCCTCTTAACAAAGCTAGATTAGCAAAATTAAAATCAATTACTAATAGCTTGAATTGCACACACAATAGTAATAAAGCATGGAGTTTGCTAAGAAAAATAGGTGACAGTAATTCGTTGCTGCAAATAAAGCCACAAATGAACCCTTACCTTATTGCTATATAAATTGTATTGTAGATTCCTCTAGAGTTAAAGAATGGGGGTTTCAGAGGGAGCTAAACGCTTCTGTACTTTAACCACCCGCCTTGACAATTCTTGGACAATATTTGCAGAGATGAAGTCTGACAACCAGCTTGAGTAAGACTAAGTCTGAGGTTGATCCTTAACGTGCCTCGTTTGACAAGTCTGTCTGAATTTCACTTCTCGATGTTGAAACGGCTTTTGATGCTGTTTGCCACTCAGGACTATTATATAGAATGATTGTGTATGAAATCTCCGATTACATAATATTGTTAAAATAGTCAAATATTTTCCAGATGATCGCGTTTTCACGATCTGCGTAAACAATGCTTACTCCACTGATAGATTTGCCTCGATTGGAGTTCCACAGGGATCCGTCCTAGGCCCAGTATTATTCAAAATTAGACTTTCCACATCTTCCCAACTGCGATCCTGCAATGTCTTTCGACGATACGTTCATATATTTTATATTCGTCGGATGTACACAGACCAGAAAAGTCCACTATTGATCGAATCTTCACACTTCGGCAGATCCTAGAGAAAACCCAAGAAGTCCAAATCGATACTCATCAGCATCTATAGATAAGAGCTATATAGAGCCATGTCTAGTTTTGACATACCTTCCAAACTTGTCCGCCTGTGCAGGATGACAATGGAGAATGCTCGCTGCTCCATCAAGATCAAAAAAGTTTTTAGACAAGGTGACGCGCTGTCAGATGACTTCTTTAATATTGTACTTGAACGGATTGTGCAGAACATACAAGCCAAAACCAAAGGTACACTCTATCGAAATTTCGTACAACTGCTTGCATACGCCGGGCTGTCACCGGTGGATGTTCAAGCATTGAAGCAGAAGCGGATAAAATGTGTTTAGCGATAAACTAGGGCAAAACCAAGTACATGCTATCAACAAGAAGGGACAATCAACACCGACGAATTGGACAGAACGTCACAGTGGGCAGCTATAACTTCGAGGTAGTAAGACACTTTGTCTACCTTGGTTCCGCTATAAACTATGAAAATGACATCAGCGTAGAAATCAAGCGAAGAATAACTCTTGCCAATCGCTGTTTTTTTGGCCTTATAAGGCAATTTAACAGTAAAGCCCTATCTCGAACAACTTAAGAGATTCTGTATACGTATAAGACTCTGATCATCCCAGTCCTGCTTTACGGCGCTGAAACATGGACTTTATTGAATGCGGTTGATTAGATTAGATTAGATAGATTTTATTCATACTTCAATTTTTTACATACATTTAAAGCTTACAAAAATCAAAGACATGGCCTATGCCGTCTGCCAGATTGACAACACTGTTAACAATTAATATACCTATTGCGCTTTTAAGATAGAAAATGTATATACATAATTACTTTACAACAGAAAAATACCCAATTTTTTTTACATTTAGATTTATTAGAAGTTTTCGTTTAGTATTCGGTCCCTATATGCTATTGTTGTTTTACAGTATGGATAAAGCTTGTGGACATGCAGCTCATCGAGGAGTTCAAACACCTGATCGTCTGGCAAAAAATCAGCTCCAAAGATTTGTCTTCTTATTTCTCGTAGGGTAGGACACCTGCCCATGAAATGAATTACATCTTCCCTCTCTGCAACGTTACATACCATATACCACACAAAATTGGGAGGTCGTTCCGATGAGGTGCGTATTTCAAGGGAAGAAGTTCTCCTCGCAGTCTCACCATCATAGATATTTCGTGAGTACTCAGCTCATCTCGAAAGTAGTTATTTTTAGGTTGCAAGTCATGATTTAGCCTGCTATAGATCGATCTATGTAGAGAGCCCGAAGCATTCTCTAGGAATCCATTTCTGCATTGTTCGTCCACTTTTTCTATTAGAAGGTATAAGGCAGCTTTACAGCTTGCAGTATCTGCTTCCCTGTAGTTTAGAACCAATCCACATTTTTGTGCTGGCTCCAGCCATTCACCATACAAGCTGCTCCTATTAGATATAGTTAGGAGCATATATATAGATAAGCGGATGAAGATATGCTTGGTCGCTTCGATAGAAAAATTCTTCGTAAGATGTTCGGTCCCGTTTGGGTTGACGGGTTTTGGAGGAGAAGATTCAATAACGAACTATACGAGCTGTACAGCGACATCGATCTAGTCAAAAAAAGTGCGTATTGGACGTTTGAGATGGCTAGGACAGGTAGGGCGAATGGACACCAACGCTCCGGTGAAGTCATTTATGCATTTTTCGACACTTGAACTTCACGATATGGCCAATATTGATATTGTTTCCTATTTAGTTTAATTTACTAAGTCATGACTTAAATGATGCGGCTCTCTAGCCTGCTATTTTTAAACTCTTTTTTTTTTAGTCGACATCTAGACATTTGTCGTTTTCCTTTAGTTTATTATTCATACATACTTTACATTACATTGCGAACCCCACAGGCGGATCAATAGAAATGCAGTGAAATGGCAGGGTTATGATCTCTTGAGTTCAGATCATAACCTCGGCGAAATTTGAAGAAGAAGACATACATAACCTCGCTGCTCTTTTCAATTCCAAATACTGACAACGAATACAAAAAAAAGGAAATGAGTCAAGTAACATTTTACCGGCGACTCCCACGTAGCATAGGCTCTTCCATATACAGTCAAACTTCTTTATAACGAACCTCCAAATGCCCAATAAGTTTGTTCGTTATAAAGAAGCTTGAGAAATATGTACATATTTTGCTATAGAGGAACTTTTAAGTCTGACAGTGATTTTTTCCCGTTTTTATGTCAAATAGCTATAAGAATTTAATGAATTGAAGAATTACGTCTTTCGTTTGCACATTTACAGTTTTATTCTTTATTTTGTTGTAAAAATCTTCCAATTTATAATATATGCTTCGCCTGGTGTATCTTCTGTCGTCTCAATAAAGCTTCATAAGGTATTAAATACATTCCTTATATTGGCATCGTTGGGATTTCTTGTAATATTCTCGGTTTCAACATTTTCGATGTTGTTGTTGTTCTGATGAACTCGGTTCATCAGAAATAAAATTCAAAAGTGTGTCGTCTGAAGGCAGTTCCATAGTGGTAACATCAGCATCTACAGCAACATAGACGTCAAATGTTACAAGATCATCATCAGTTGAAAAGGCTCTGTTGAAATGTATCTTATCTTTAATAATTGATGACCTAATCTGTGCCAATGGAGTTAAGTCTTCCTCGGACCAAGTATCAGACGTACCGAACCCAAAGCAATTACGAATTGTGCTTGGTTTTACATCAACGCTCCATGCTTTAGAAATGTCTCTTTAATAGCATCTAATAGATTCGATATGTGCTCTCGACCCTGATTCATGGCTTCTAAGACCTTCTTTAGGAAACGGTGCCGATACTAGGTACACCTTTGAATTTTAAATGATTCTTTGGTCCGTTGGCTGGAGTTTACAAGTTGTGCTCGCGGAAAGAATATCAATTTTATTACCTTCAAATTATTTTGTGTCATTGATGGATGGCCTTGACAGTTCTGGAGAAAGGATTTTTTACTTGTTCTATAATCGACAGTTCTTTCGAGATTCCTATCGCCTGCGCTTCAACATTTTGCACGATTCCATTAAACTTAACACTTTACTCAGATCAGCAATTCTGAATATGGTAGACATGTCGCACGCATTACGAACAAATGCTCAATGACGCGATTGACCGTTTGGCACAAACTCAAAATTCTATCTGCATACATAGTTTAATCTCCAATAAACCAGCAACCAGTCCCAAGAATGAATTCTTTATAAAGAGGCGTTCGTTATACCACCTTGATCAAAAAGTTCCCGGAATAAAAACCGTGTGGCGCTCCCATCGTTCCGATTTGAGTTCTGTTTTCTTTGTTAAGTTGGTATATCTGTTGTTGATATTCCCTCTAAAAATTAGCGTCATAGCTTGACATTTGCAAAAGTTACGTAGCCAAGAGTACATCTATCTCTGTGTGTGTTGGCGATTTTTTACAATTTTAGAAATGGATTTAAATTTGCAACAACGAACTTGTATTAAATTTTGCGTAAAAAACGGATTTAATGGTGCGCGAACGTTGGAAATGTTGGAAAAGTGTTTCGGCAACGATTCTCGAAAGAAAACGGTCGTTTACCAGTGGCACGAGCGGTTCAAAAGTGGTAGTGAGTCAATCAAAGATGATGAACGCAGTGGCAGACCATCGACATCGAAAACCGACGAAAACATTGATAAAGTAAAAGAAATGTTGGTCAATAACCGCAAATTAACCATCAGAGATATAGCGGAGGACTTGAACATTGCCTATGGATCCGTCCAAGACATTTTGGTTAATGATTTGGGTTTCCGTCGTGTAGCAGCAAAGTTGGTGCCAAAAGACCTCAATTTCATGCAAAAAGGAGACCGTGTTGACGTCGTAAAAGACATGATTTGCGAGGCTGAATCCGATCACACATTCATCAAAAGGATAATTACTGGAGACGAGACGTGGGTTTATGAGTACGACACGCAATCCGGACATCAGGCAAGTGAATGGCGTTCACCAAATGAGCCGAGACCAAAAAAACCACGTCGTTTTCAGTCAAAAAAGAAGGCAATGCTCACGGTTTTCATGGATTACAACGGTGTAGTGCATCATGAATTTTTGCCAGAAGGCCAGACAGTAAACAAAGAGTATTATTTGGGCGTTATGAGACGTTTGCGTGAAGCAATTCGCCGAAAGAGACCAGAATTGTGGGCAGAAAACTCGTGGATTTTGCACCATGATAACGCACCGTCGCACAGTGCCATCATTATTCGTAATTTTTTGACGAGAAATGCAACAAATACCATCCAACAGTCACCGAATTCACCTGATTTGGCTTCCTGTGACTTCTTTCTGTTCAATCGAGTTAAAAAAAAATTACGGGGAACGCGTTTCAGCAGCCGAGAGGAAGTAATGGAAAAATCGCAGGAAGCACTGATGAACATACCGAAAACCGAATATAAAAAATGTTTCGAAGATTGGATCAAGCGCTGGCATAAGTGTGTTGCAGTCGATGGGTATTACTTTGAAGGGGACAATATAGATTTAGATGAATAAACTTGTATTTTTAATTTTCTGAATAAATTCCGGGAACTTTTTGATCAAGGTGGTATATAGAGAATCATGTACCTACATAAGATTTTTTAAGATGAAGGGACAATAAAAAATTTCGCAATATAGAGAATTTCGTTACAAAAAAGTTCGTAATAAAGAAGTTTGACTGTATAATTGCTATCTAATTAGTCTGTAAGAGTAAATACCCTGATAGATGGACATAAATATATAAATAATAATTAATATTATTCTGGGCAAATATCACAAAAATTATCAGCACTGGAAATAACCCATCCGCAGGTTCACTGTCCACAAGAAAACATATATCGATCCCCCAAGTCCAAACGTTTTTTGTTTGTTTTGGGAACAAAAATGTCTATACAAAATAATTTTATGTATTTGCGGTGTATGAAGTATATATATACACATATATATATATATATATATATATAATATACATGCAGCCCCCGTGTACTCCTGGATGCCATATTGCCTTGATTGTTTTCAAAACGCTAATAAGAAATAAATAAGTAATATAAATTTTCTATAGAAATTTGGAAATTGTTTTTTTTCATTCCCTCAAAGCCACAATTATAGACATTCGCCCATGTCCCGGAACATTTTTTAAGTTTATTATGTGTCCTATCAAGTCCACCTAATTTTTGCATGATTACTCAAGAGTCCCATTCACAAATCAGCTAACAGCCCATATGTGTGCCGTGGACGCATGGCGACAACGTCCAACAGCCCAAATGTGGGCTGTGGACAGTGAGCCTGTTAAATAAGCAAGTTGGGCAACTAGTTGAGAGATTGAAGATTTTCCAATGTCCGAACGTGATATCACTAGCAGAATCGGCAAACAAATTTTTTTTTCCGAAATGCTGTTCAAAATATGAGTTCTCAATGCAATCAACTTAGATACCAATCTGTTCCACTCCAACTCTAAAGCACGCGTTTTTACCTATATATGAGTGTAGCACTTGAAACGCGTCTGTCACTACACATAGGCATAGTATTGGCCTTAGAAATCCAACGCTCTCTTGAGTCCCAGCGTTGAATATTTTACCAGACGCTGCTACAGCTCCAAATTCGGTGGAGCTACTTCCGTTATCCTGAGTATAGACCAACGATGAGGCCAGATGCGTTAATTGACTTTATACCGATGGAAATAAAATGTAATCCGTCGTTAAATACAAACACCTTGGAAGAAACTGTGCGGAGGAAGAGAGTCACTATTTTAGGCCGAAAGCTTTAAACATCTATCGTTTTGAATCTGGCTTCTTTAGACATCCGAAATGGATGTCCTCCTCACTTGCGTGATGGAAGACATCCCTTGACCCTCACTTGCGTTGCTCCAATAAATCAGAGGCTATCGAATAACTTAGTGCCAATGACCCGCCATAACCTGCACGAAGTTCAGTTTCAGTTCATTCCTTTTCCCTCTGGATTTTTGTATTGCTAAAAAGGAGAGCAACCTACAGGATTCGTTTAACTTCATAGCATGACTAGCGATTTTTGGAAGAGACTTTAATACCTATGTTCTTAGGTTCATACAGTAGGCTCATACAGTAGGCTCATACAGTAGTCCTAGCAAAGCGTATGGTGATATAAAACGTTATGGTCACAGCGTTGAATACACCATTCAACAGCTTTCTTGACTAGAAGGATTCGTTCAAGTTACCTCGTATTGCGAGAGGTGCCTAAATCTATGAGGCACTCGCTTCTGTGCCCTTATCAATTATCCGTGTATATTTTTTAACTTGCAGGCAACATCATTTGCTGTGGATTCGCCATGTTGATGCCTATTTAACATAAAAAAAATAGTTTCATCTATCAATGGGGAGAATAAAAAAACCTTAAAAAGTTATGGAGCATTTCTATCCTTACTTTTGAACTAAATCTGGCTTAAGCTATCCCTATCCGGGTTTGAGATTGCGACTGAAATTATGTAAAAATTGGAAGTTTCTCAATAAGGTTCCCTATATCACAGAGGATCAAACAGTTTCATAAAGGCAAATTTAGCTGCGGTACCCCGCTTTGAGCGAGTAGTTGTTCTTTTACTTAGAACCTATATGTCGGATTCCGTCCGCAAATAATTGTCTATGTATTGCTGAAAACCGCATCCGAATTGATTCATTGGTTTTAAAGTTAATAGCGAACAAAAAAAAACAATTATACATTTTTATTTCTCATTTAAAAGTTTAGTAGAAGAAGGAAATAAATATAATTTAGATGGATAGTAGATGAAAAATAAATAAACATTTGGTGCGACAGCTCTTTAAGTGACATGGCCTAGCTTCTCGCGACCACTCATGTTGTGTGCGTTATATTTTTCACACGAATGGAAGGAAACTACAGTTTAGTGCCGTATTCGAAGGGCAATTTGTTTTGAGAAGTTTTCTCCTGACAACAGGGACCGTGAAAAAACTTGTTGGTCTTTCTGGGATTCGAACTTGGAACCTTATGTGCAGTGGTCCGACACACTAACTACTTGCACCACTGCGCCCACGATAGTAGATGAAACTCAACTCAGAAAGGATTAAATTGGAGTTGTAAGGCGCTAGAAGTTTGTATGAGCAGTTGGAGCATTCAAAAGGTTACACATTTGATAAAGACTCATTTTCTCGACTTATTTTGTCCCAAGAACACTCACTGCGTAGGCGAACAGCTCCAATTAATCCTAATAGAATTCTGGAAAATCAAATATTCTTCGCCCTAGAGCCATTCCTCTTCGGCGAATGCCAATTTGCATATATAATTTGAAAATAAACTTCCTGATGGAATTTTCTGCGTCTTCTTGTTGTTTAACAAATTTACAGCACTGCTAACCAGCCGACATTTTCAAAAGCATAATAAACTTATAAAATTATTCTTCGACGAGTCATTGTAACCATAAACAATTTATGTCGCCAAACACAAAAAATTTCTCATTTGCATTTTCATTTCGGCGCGCAATAAAGTTCGAACGAAAAAAAAAAAATATTTTAACATTAACAATCTGATTATTATTTATAAAAACATCCGCTATATACGAATATTACAGTCATTTGACGTTAAACAAGTTTTCTGCTTATCAGTTTGGATTCAATTAACAGACATTTCCTTGAAATAAAAATATTTATTACTCAAACGAGTATGAGTATGTATCTTCAAGGAAACAGGAAATTTGTTAAGATAACGGGCTGGAGGATAACAATGCCTCCAAGCCATGTCGAAGGAAGTTGCAACCACATGAAATTAGGACTACAATGCATCCATTAGGCTGATAATGTTTCTTTTATTACCAAAATGTACACATATACTGATGTCCTTTAAGTTTTTTTTTCCTCCTATATTCAACTATAATAACCATCGGGTATAATTTTTCGTGACTACAAATATCCTGGCCAGGTAGTGGGTATAACTCACACTAGTGGCTGTTCCCAATTCAAATTGAACTGAAACTCTCATTATCCTGTGTGTTGCAGCCATTATTTGGTAGCTCTGTCTGAACCAACCAGCCCTGCTTCTATACATATATATTAAGGTCTTTTTTGTGTGTTCTCCTTCGGTGATGTTCCTTTGCCTTTTGTTTGGGCTAGAATGGAAGACACCCAGACCATTGATGGAAAAAAGGAGATAGGCTATGCGGACTGACTCGTTGTTGTTCTATGCTACTACTATGCACGGACAGGTAAACACGTGTCCCCAATGAGTTGAAAAGGGAACACGAGAGTCCGTGTCCTGCCACATTTTAATTTTCCTAATGGATATCGATCCTTTTTTTGGTTTTGTATATCGTCGGTCGTAGCCAACGAATGTACGTGTGAAATGACATAGATACACGCATACATAGATGCAATAAATGACAACATGCAGTCAGTCAGGATATAGGAGTTGTTTCCCTTTTGATTACGGGGATGAAGTCCTGGATACGAGTAGAAAACTCTGTGTCATCATAATCATTGTCGTTTCGCCGACTTAATGTCCTTTGCATGGGTATTATCCCTTTTTTGGGGAGCAGGAGTTTCTTGTGAATTTAAACCCTTTCGCCTTGGTTGTTGCTTAGAGATACCGCACCAGCAAATCCTTGCGGAGAAGGATAAAAGTAAAATATATGCGTAGATGAAATGAAAGCGAGTGACTCTCAAAGAAGGTGAATAAATTTATGTTGCCTTGTAGGCACCGTTGCAGGATTTATTTGTGAGTTGTGACCTTTTAATGAAAGCTTACGAAAATAATAGGGATGAACATGAGTGCTAGACGGTGATTTATTATTTATTAAAATCCATTCCTATCTGGAGAGATTTATGTGAATATTTATAATTCTTTTGGCAGGTTGCTTCAAAGAGCAAAAAAAAAGTTCCTGTGTCACATGGTAACCTTGGGGCATTTCATTTACTTAATAAAAATCAACCCCTTTGTCGTTGCCTCTTCTGGCCAGGAGGCATTCACTTACATGGTGGAATTACAGGTTGGTTCCAGTTCCGTGCCTATATCCAACAAAACCATCTTCAATTATCGATTGAAGACCACCATGGTTGTCATTCGTTACTTGTCACAGTTTGACTGAAAAATCGTGACTATATGTCATTCGTTAATAACTTAATGAGTACAATAAAAAAAGATTTTAATAATTTAACACTTATTTATGTTATAGCTACCGAAATACACATAATTTCCTGTTCGACTATAATGTGACTTTCTCACCAAAACTTTGAAAACGTCAAAACTATACTCGTCACTTTTGACAGTAGCAAATCACAGTTTGTTACTTATAAAAAGCAGCATAAAATTAGTAAAAATCTTTTATTGCACTTATTAGTGTCATAAAAAATAAATAAAAATGTGGGCGACCGATGGGTGCTCACGACGATCTAATATTGAGTTTTTAATCAAAGTGTGGCAAGTAACGAATCAAAAGATAGAACTACACTCATACGCTAATTGAAAATTTAATTGGAGGTGGAAAATGTATCTGATGATGAGTCACCGATTTTCGGGTTAATCCAATACAATTCAAATAAGATTTCGTTTCATTTAGTGTTAATGAAGTCAAATCAAATTTGCTCCTCACATGAGTTTTTGGAAATTCAAGGAATGTACACGCTTTTGGGATTTAGATAGTTTTGAGGTCGGAGGAGCCATATCTAATAGATATAATTTTTAGCACAATAAATGTGGGTTTTTTGGACAATTTTTGCAAAGAAATCTTGGCAAATATTTACCCAATTCGTTACAGAGTGCCACTAAACGGAAAAATATTTTTAAACATAATTTCTTTTAGGAGAAATTAACGGAATTGACGTGTTGAAGGATGGAAGGGGTTGACACGGACTTAGTTTATATTTGTTTCTTTCATCTGGTGCAAGTTGTTAGACTGTTATGTTCCTATGCTGTCAAAAAAATGCACAGTAGAGTAAATGATCACTTACAAATACCCAGGAAGACACGTCATGTCTGAGCTGAATTCCTTTAGAATTGTAACTTTCGATAAAATCCAGGACTTAAGGAAAGTATTTAGATATTTTTCGGATCCCTAGAATGCACCCGGTTTCACATACATCCTTTAATTCAAAACACAATTTTCTGGAGAAGAACGCAACAGGCCCAAATGGAGGCCTAGGGTTCTAAGCTAAAATGGAAACTCAACAGTTGACAATATTTTTATATTATAGTCCAGTCATTTTAGGAGAAAAAATGGTGGAACCTCTAAATAAATACCCCCGAAGAGATTTTTTGCACACATCTTTATTTTGACATTACAAATAACGTACAGAAAGTTTTCATCGAAATTCGGTCGGCTCGACGAATATTCAAGGTCAAAATGTCAACAAATTAATTTTTTGCGAATATCTCTTTCTATTGGTCGAATGCTGATTTTAGCTTTAAAAAGTTCTTCATAAGAAAATGATCTACAAAACACGTTTGTACAAATTTTACGTAGGACCAACATCACTTAAAAATACCGGGTGGCAGTTTCACTGAAGATGAGGAACAAAGAGCACTATTGCTCTTAGAAACTCATTTCCCCGGAAGTTCGCTGAACACCTGTGAATGGAACATGACCTACATAATCAGACCTTGGAGAGAAGATTGGGAGATTGTAGGACTATCTGTTCTAGAGGGAGAAACGAGTGGACAATCAGCTCCTTCCAGCCCTTCAAGTCACCAGGTGTGGGTGGTATTATACCAGCCCTATTTCAAAGGGGGCAAGAGAAACTGCTACCCTACCTAGTTAGAATATCAAAAGGTAGTCTTGCATTGCGATATATTCTAAACTAGTGCAGATGAGCGAGAGTTGTGTTTATACCACAAATGGGGAAGAAAGACTCAGCGTAGACGAAGTCATACAGACCCATCAGCCTAGCATCGTTTCTTCTCAAAACCATGGAGAAAGCTGTGGATAACCACCTAAAAGAGAATGTATTCGAAACATTGCCACTTCAATACCGTCAGCACGCACATAGGGCGGGCAGATCCACTAAGACTGCTTTTTATCAGTTGACGGAAATTCGAAGAGTTCTTGAAAAAAAAGAGATAGTACTCTGCCCCTTCCTAGACATCGAAGGGGCATTTGATAACACCTCACATGAAGCTATTAAACGAGCGCTGGACAAAAAAGGAGTCAGGAGAACAGTATCTGAGGGGACGTATGAGTTGTTGAGAACAAGATCAGCAGGAACTCAAACATCACGTAGAATTATCAAGGTCAACATACCAAGAGGGTGCCCACAAGAAGGAGTGTTATCTCCTCTAATGTACAGTATTGTTGTGGATGAACTACTTGAAAAGTTAACAATCCTTGAAATTAATTGTCAAGCTTATGCTGATGACATCGTACTGATTGTCAGGGGAAATTTTGAAGGAACCCTATGTGATATTATACAAAGGGATATAATAGTAAGTCAAGAATGGTGCAACACGGCTGGGCTCAATATAAATCTTAATCTTAATCTTAAACCACAATAGTACTGTTCACGAGAAAAAAAAATTGATCTGAAGCCAATTCGACTGTCGAGCACGATAGAGTCACCGGTAAAAGAAGTGAAGCATCTAGGACTACACCTAGATAATAAACTCACATGGAAAAAGGACACGAAGTAGATATCCAAAAAGGCTACTCGTGCTCTAATGATATGTAGGAGCCTAGCGGGTAAGTCTTGGGGATTTAGTCCAAACATTCTAAGATCGATGTACTCGTATATTGCCATTGTGAGACCAATGATCACTTATGGAGCGATAGCATGGACAAAGCGAACTAGTCTATTCACAACGAGGGAGACACTCACTAAAGTGCAAGGACTTGCGTGCCTCTGCATCGTTGGGGCCACGAGAACATGTCCAACTGCAGCCATGGAAGGACTCATAGAGCTAACACCGCTCCATCACGTAGTGGAGCGAAATGCAAAGCGGACGATCCTAAGGATGGCAAAAGAAGGCATTGGGAGGGAGAAATGCTTTGGTTTAAGGGAATATGATGCATTTCTCAAAAAACTCCCCCTTCTGGCAAACCCTAGAGACGATAGCATCAGAAAATTTAACTTTGGGAAACATTTTTGTACAAAGTTAAGCAACAAAAAAGAGTGGAGCAACGAATCTATGACATACGGATTGAGCAGCCTCATGATAAAGTGGTATAAGACGGTTCGAGAACTGAAGAAGGAACAGAGGCAGGCGTGTTTGGCCAAGGACGAAGCACTCAGAACCCATGGGCAAGAGTACCAGCATCTTTCAAGCTGAAATATGTGGTATAGATAGATGTGTCTGTACCAATATGTGGATGTAGTCCAAAAAGTTAAGACACGTCGACTACATTGCCTAGGCGGCGAATTTTCGAATCTCAGCCCCCAGGTTCGAGACAGTAAAAAGGCCAAACCGGTATAAGGACCAAGCTGTCGCGGATGAAAGAAAACGGGATCGCAGAGGATGGAAGGCAGCTGTGTCTCAGGCAGATACTCTCCAAGGATAGGGAGCCCTTTAAGTAACATAAGTAAGTAAGATAGATGAAATGTATATGAAATTCTAATTTATAGAACAAAGATAATGTAATATCTATTATAAATGATGTTGAATGGAATAATAAATACTAAATACTAAATAAGATAGTTGTATGTAATTCAATCTCGAAGGAAGATACAGCAACTGCGGCATAGCAATACTGTCATATAGTCAAGCAGCTACGCTTGACTGGATACCCGGTCATGTCGGTATAAAAGGTAATGAAGCAGCAGACGTCTTAGCAAAACAAGGAGTTACGAAACCCTTCATTGGACCTGAACCATTTTGCGGAATAGGGGAACATACCATACGCGACGAATTCAGGAAAATGGAGAAAGAAGACAGGCCAAGAAACTGAAATAACACCACAGGTTTGAGGCAAGCTAACAAATTACTGGCTACGAAACTTAACTGGAAAAGATTTGAAGCCTGTATCTGCCTTAGCCTAAGATACGAAGGATATTTTGTATTGCGAGGGGAATTCTAACGAGGGAATAAACCTCCCCAAGGTACTAGCAGGGGGCACAATAGACCACTAGGTCGCAGTGCAAAAATAACCCTATACAAATAATAATAAAACGTATGACCAGTAGTTTTCGAGATATAAAGTCTAGAGAGTATCGACTGCACAATACATTCGTTTCCCCACCACCTTCTAGGTAGAATACAAGGCACGTTTTTTTTATATGGTTTCCCTGATAGACATAATCCATGCTCCAAATTTGTATCGGTTATGTTGAAGATATTATGAACGGGTTGTATGCATGTTTAAGAAATAATTGTAGAAAACCATTCAATAATGCCAAAAGTACGAGAAACGCGTTAGACTGGGACTTGTAGAATGCATCCCTAAACATATATAAAAAAGAATTAAGGAAAGCCAAGCAAAATTCTTGGCGACTGTTCTGTGGCAACATAGAAAAAGCCTCTAAGGCATCTAGGCTGAGGAGAATACTCTCTTCAAATCCAATAAAACTTTAAGAAAACTGGTGGGTCTTGGAGGACTTCCAGCGAAGATTCGCTTAATTTACTGCTTGACACTCATTTCCCAGGTAGTTCCCAAGTTGTTAGAAACATGGTTTTCAGCAGACCATCTGCACCAATAACCAACTCCTCAAACATGGTTACACAAAACAAACTCAATTGGGCACTTAATAGCTGCAAACCATATATATGAATATCCCAAAGATATGGAGAGAAGTTAAAGTTAGGGTATGAACCCTAAGCGGGTAAATGTTCAAATGATTTCAGACCTATTAGTTTATCACCATTCCTCTTAAAAACATTAGAACGACTGATGGATATCCATTGAATTTCTCTTCCAAAAAAGCTATTGGAAATAGATGGGATCTACAACCTCGAGTAACTCATTGGCTTTACATCTCGGTCTTTAGACCGGTTCTCACATACGGTGTGATTGTCTGGTAAACTGCATTAGAAAAAGCTATAAATCGTACTTATCTAAGTAAGATCCAGCATACAGTTTGTCTGTGCATAAGCGGAGCACTACGTACAACACCCTGTGCGGCACAGGACATCATGTTTCATCTGATACTCCTTGATAAATTTAGCAAGCAAATGGCAGTGAGTGCAGCCGTTCGCCTTGAAGCTACCTTGCAGTGGTCAAGAAAGGAATTTAGCCACGCTTTCATTCTATATAAATTCAAAATCGCTTCCGAAAACACGGACTACATCATTCCACGTCTAAATTTTGACAATAACCATCCCTTCCAGATTACTCTGGAAAGACGATGCAAACTGACGGCTCAAAAACCAAGGACGGAGTTGGTGGATGTGTTTTTTCTGACAGACTTAATCCTAAGCTCTCCGCTTATCCGCTTACCACATCATTGTAGCGTGTTCCAGACGGAAATAATGGCGATTAAAGAAGTCTTATCTTGGCTTAAGAAAAGCGTTATATCCGGAAATGGCTGAGCAGTTCAATATTCATCTGTGTTGGGTGCCGGGGCATAGAGACTTTCCTGAGAATTTTAAGGCCGATGAACTCGACAGAATAGGACCAACTACACCCATCCTGCCGGACAAATGCATCTTAGGTATACTAATCGCTAATGCAAACTCCAATTCAAACTGCTTGCTATCGAGATTACAGGTCTTAAGTGGACCAACATGTATAGCGAACAAAACAGATTTGGCCAAAGCTGGATCTAAAACGCTCTAAGAATTTGATTTCTCTCAATAGATTGCATATCGGCACTACAATAGGTGTCCTCATAGGCAAGCATTCTACAAGGCTAGGTGTTTTTGCGAACGACTTTTTTAGAAGCTGCATGGATGAAGAAGGGGAAGAAACTATTCCCCACCTTCCTTGGTAGAAACGAGCTCTCTCCCGCAGAAGGAAGCTTCACTTAGAAGCCTTCTATTACAGCGACATAAGGGATCTGATAAACATAGATATTAAGAGTCTCTTACGCTTCATCAGAAGCTCAAAATGATTTAACGAGTAGGTAGTCAAAATGATTTAACGAGTAAGTAGAGAGGAATTTTCTCCTATGATCCACGTGGTATCAGAATTTGCCTATTGTTGGTCTAAGTGTGTTGGCGTTTCTAAGCTGGCAGCTACTTCAACCTAGATTAGATTAGATTAGATTAGATTTATATTGTTGAGAGGTGCAAGTGCACTGCGACCTATAAAAGATCTATTGTGCCCCCCTTACTAAGGTTCTAGCCGATGATATAGTCGGTCTAGAGCACTTCCTCCAGTCCAGCTGCTACAGCAAACCGGAGTATCTTCAGTGGATCCATCCAGATACTTCAACCTAAGTGGAGAATTTCTTTTCAAATCTACTGATCTCACGTATTTCTCCACCATATTTTCTAAACTTTTCATCAAAATGAGGAAAAGACTTATGTTACTGATTGCAAATAAATAATATTTTTAGATATCGGTAAAAGAAATAAAAAGGTATTAAGTAAACAATTTCAATATTTTGCTTGGTTTTCGAGATATCACGAGTCATTTCAATGCCAAATCGATATGCTCGAGCTCAAGAATTGAAAACTCCATTATGTAATTTTTGAGCAATCACCCACTAGTCATTCAATCACTCAGTAACATAATTTCATCCAAAAAGTGGCAATTCGCAGTGGAGTTAGTCTTCAAAAGTCGGGTGTTAATGGCACATGGGATCATGTGGATCTCATGGATCTATTAACCGACTCCCCCGAGCTAGACATGCTCAGCACGGTTTCCGACTTTTCATCTAAATCACTCTACTTTGAGAGAAGGTTTGAGACCAAGATCTCAAGACATGATACATGGAATAATGGCGGACCACTGCTTGATCCAAAATGAATCGTGTGGTATACAGACGGATCAAAAATCAATTCAGGAGTTGGCGCATACACACCGGCGCCAACTAATGAATTGATTTTTGATCCGTCTGTATACCACAGTTGGGAACGCAATATGTGCATTTCTCACTGGAATAACTCCCAAGGTCTCAGACAAGCTAAAAGAGTTGTCCAACCCTTCCAAAAAAGGCAGTAGATATCCTTAAATACAGCAGAAATTAATTAAGAAGCCTTGTGAGCTTCCATACCGGTCACTGCCAATTACTCTAACACCTTAACAAAATAGAATCTCGGAGGACATCATCTGCCGCTTCTGCCTAGAAAAGGACGAAACTGCAGAACACATACTATGTGAGTGTGCAGCTCTGTGTAGTATCAGGCGTTTTCTTATCTATCTCAAACTGACCTAAGAAACTCTTCCGCAACCATAATTATTGCTTTCATTAGGAGAGTAGAAGTACCTACTGCTGTCTTAACCCTTTCAGTGAATTTGTCCCATACATGGGATACCATTAAGTGGCGGCTGACAAGAAATCATATAGACCCATTTCACTTCTGCCAATAATATCTAAGGTCTTCGAGAAACTTCTGCTGAAACGATTGCAGACAGTAATTGAAGAAAGACACTTGATCCCGGATCATCAATTCGGCTTTCAGATCAAACATTCCGCAATCGATCAGGTGTATCGAAAAGCTCTAGAAGGGAAAAAAATATGCTCTAGCGCTTTTCTCGACGTATCGCAAGCCTTCGACAAGGTATGGCACGAAGGACTAAGGTATAAGATAAGGGTAATCTTACCGGAAAAGTTGTATAGAATATTGGAATCTTATCTTATCTTGAAAACAGACTTTTCCGTGTTAGACACGGGAGTGAATATTCAGATTTCAAAGATATCTACGCCGGTGTTCCACAAGGAAGTGTTCCCGGTCCAATCCTGTTCCTGCTCTACACAAGAGATATACCACAAGATGAAGGGACCGTTGTAGCAACGTTCGCAGACGACACGGCTATCCTCGTAACGGATGAGTCAGTCGAATCATCAACGGGAAAACTCCAACGAGCTTTGAACAAAGTATGCGAATGGACAAAAACCTGGCGAATAGTCCTCAATGAGACAAAATCAACGCATGTCAATTTTACGTTAAGAAAGATAAACAAATTACCTATATCCATTAACTCGGTGTAAATACCGTACGCAAACGAGGCAAAATATTTAGGAATGACCCTAGACGCAAAACTTAAGTGGAAACCACACGTTAAAAAGAAGCGCGAAGAGCTCGAAATCAGATTTAGAGAAATGTATTGGCTACTCGGAAGATACTCGAAGTTAATCGTATACAAGAAACTGCTTCTGTATAAGCAAGTGCTAAAACCGTCTTGGACATATGGTATACAACTTTGGGGTTGTACCAAACCAAGCATAATGGCTCTACTGCAAGCATTTCAAAACAAAATACTAAGAGCAATCGTGAATGCTGCTTGGTATACAAGAAATAGTGATATTCACAGAGATCTAGGAATTGCTACCGCGTGGGACGAAGTAAAAAACTTTGCTCGCAAACTTCGTACCCGTCTTCATGTTCATTGCAATAATGAAATAATCTGTACTATGGACGTGACAAACCTTGAGCGCCGACTACAAAGAACAAGACCTTTCGACCTAGCGCCGTAAGGAAAAACCGCATGTAATGACGGTATTAGTAGGTGCCTTCACTGGAAAGCTACCTACCTAACGCGATTAACACTACAGAAGCGTAAACTACTCGTTAAGGCAACTTAGTCGTAGTCATCACAAAAATGAAAAAATGAGAGGGACGAATTTCCTACTACTATGAGTACGCGCAGCCGGTTCTCATAGTGCCTCTCTGAGGGGGTGAGGTTTAGCCCGTAGGCATATACTGACTAGCACTGATGGCATTGTCAGATATATGAATCGGGCATAACCAATGGTACGGACCATTGGTATCTTTTGAAGATTCCTGCACCTCCAGGCGCAACCAAAAAAAAAATAAAAAAATTAAGTGGCGGCTTTTAAAGCAAAAATAATTTCTTTTTAGCTTCATTCACTGAATTAAAAAATCGGCGAAAATCAAATAACGAAGTAACCACATTCAGGTGTCATTTGAGATTTTGAGCAAATGTCACATCGAGATTCGTGGATGTACTTCGCGTATTTTTTTCAAGTGCGAAATAACTAGTTTTGATTTGGTGTTAGTGACCTGTGTATTTTAATTTTTTTTAATTTTTGTAAGAATACCTTCGTGGAAAGGATTCTTAAGTGATTTTAAGTAAATATTTCTGTGAAAAACCCTTTAGAGTAGTAAGTAAGGCTCCAAGAAATCAATGTCCCAGATATTGGACATAGAGTTACAACGGTTGTAACCGTTAAAAATCAATGTACCAGATATGGGACATAGCATCACAATATTATATTAATTTTCGCATTTAGGAAATGAGTTCAAAGGGTTGTTCAGATGAAGAAATTATGGAAATATTGGATCAATTGTCAGAATTTGGTGATGATGAACGAAATTCTGATGAAATCGATTATGGAATGATGCAAATGCAGCCAGCAATCGAAGAAAATTTGCTGCCGTCGCATGAAGAGCCAAATGATGTTGAAGAGCTCGGTGCTGTTGACGGAAAAATACTCGAAGAAATTTCATCAGCTACCTTCAATTCTATAGACGAAACGAACATCAATTTACTTACAACTGATTCAGCAACATCTATGTCAGCAGTACCACTCCCAACCCCGGCATTTCCGTTTACGTTTACGTCTAAGGACAAAATGCAATGGCGACATGTGCGGAATACCTAACACTACTTTTATCAATAGTGCATTTTCTTATTTCTCTCGATATCTAACACCAGATTTTTTTTAAAAATGTGCAGAAGTATACAAACATATATGCTGTACCTAATAATCCAATGTTTAAACAGTGTACACTAACAGAGATCCAAACAGTTTTTGCTATCCATTTAATGATTGGAGTTCTGAACTTCCCTCGAATCCACATGTTGTGGAATAAAAATTTAGGAATATCTTTTTTCACCGACAATATGTCCTTGAAATGATTTTTTTCCATTCGAAACCATCTTCACCTTGTTGATGCCAATGAACGCGCCCCAAATTGTACAGATCGTCTTTTTAAAGTAAATATTGGTACTTCTATTTTTTTTTAAAATAAGTAATTCTATCTTGTCCTTTTCCTTATTATTAAAGGGGCGGCCCACAGTTGAAGCAGTTCGTATACGTTGTCTTGATCATAAATTGGAGGAAAATCTATGTATAGATGATCAAATCATTCCATTTAAGGGTCAAATAAACATAAAGCAGTACATTAAATCAAAACCATATCCATGGGGTATCAAAGTCTTCGTTCTATGCGGTAAAAGTGGAATACCTTATGATTTTATTGTGCACCAAGGATCTACCACTCCATTAGATAACGAGATGGTGAAAAAATTGGTTTTAGTTCTGCAATTGTTTTGCATTTAGCCCAGTGTATACCGGCAAATGTGATAGGTCGCAAGCTTTACTTCGACAACTATTTTTCTTCCTATGCAGTCTTTGAGCTTCTACTGGAGCGAACAATATTTAGCGCTGGGACAGTTAGGCTAAACAGATTCCCAAATACACCATTGCTGTCTGATACGGAACTAAAAAAGAAAGGTCGTGGAGCATCTGATCAATGTATAAGTCGAGACGAAAAGGTAATCTTGACAAAATGGTACGACAACAAGAGTGTAAATATGAGATCTAACTTTATCGGGATTGGTAGCACTAATAGAGCAAAACGTTTCGACAAAAAAACGCATATTTATGTCGAAATCGATCGCCCAGAAGTTATTAAGTTGTACAATGAAAACATGGGTGGAGTCGATCTTCTGGATCAGATGCTCCAGTATTATCGGATTTTCATCAGGTCAAAGAAATGGTCTTTGCGCGTTATCACACATTTCCTTGATTTGGCCACTGTTGCTGCTTGGATGGAGTACATGATTGTCTGATGCGATCCATTCCCAAAAAAAACATTATGGATTCAATGGCTTTTCGTATAGAAGTAGCTAATAGTTTAGTGTCTATAAATAAAAGTGGAAACCGAAAAGTTGGTAGATCCTCTCATACAGCTGATGAAGCGGATGAACCTGAGCCGAAGAAAAAATGTTCTCATCAATTTGCCCCCCCGAAGGATGTACGGCTCGACCAAATCGCCCATTTTCCTCTATTTAGCAGTGCTAAATCAGCTGGAAGATGTAAGAAAGCCGGCTGTGAATACAAGTCATTTATTTTATGCGAGAAATGCAAGACATATTTATGCCTGAACCGTGAACGAAATTGTTTTTTGGCATACCATACTTTATAAAAAAAAACCTAGTTTCTAATCTGTAGTCGTTTGTATTATTTAAATATAAATCGAAGCTTTACGAAGTATTGCATTTGTTATTTTTTACTCTTTAAACCATTACAGCAAAATATTCTTCTGATGTACTAAAAAAGTTAATAAATAATCCCTTCTGGTGCTTTGCCCCATATATAGGACAGTCCGAACCCCACATGCGGATCAGTAGAAATGCGGTGAAGTGGGAGGGTTGTGATCCCTAGTTTTCGGATCATAACCTCGCTGATAAAAGGAAGAAGAATAGGACAGTCCATACCTCCCAAATTAGACCTCGTATGTAGTTTTTATCTACAGATTTGAACTCAGCGGAACCCAATTACCTAATGTTGGTCACCAAATAATTTATTCGCTTATTATAACAAACAATCCACTGAGAGGGTTAATAGGTGGCTTCTGGGACAATAGATCTCTTTCCAGTGCAGTGCCTTTACGCCATATGGGCGTGGTCACCAAGTTTTTAAAAAAAAACACCAAGTAAACTCTTATACCAGAAGTACGAATATACACGAAAGTAGTAGAACTTTCATAAGAAAATTTTGACTCGATATTTCCACCGACCCAAAATGCTAATTTAGAGGCGAAATTTGCTAATTTCACTAAAGCGTTTTCACCGAACTTTAGAAAATTTCATTTGACAAGAAAAAGAAAATTGCAATTGTGCTAGCAATATTGATAGAATTGCTAAAAAATTCATTAAGGGTTGCTATGATAAAATCCTTAATAAGAATAAAAAAAGGGAGTTTCCTTCTTAAGGATTATTTTCGATTTCGATCAACTAATCAACTACGAAAGCTTAAACACTGCTGCGAAAGCATAACAATGGCAGTAGGTTTGTTATACGGCTTGAAAAATTGTCTGTACTAGTTGAAAATTAATGTGAATAGTATCAGTTCTTCGGGGGAAAAATACTGTGAATCATAAGCAAGGACAAAATAACAACATTAGTCTCCCCAGCTATCTGAACGCCACCTCTTTAGTTTTTCTGAAACCTAATATAATCTGAGTTTCAAACCACGCCACAATCTTTCTCTCTCTGTTTATCTTTTCCAACTTACGCCGTAGAATCACGTTATTGTATTCAAGGGATTGCTCCATAGACGTAAGTTAATATATTAAAAACAAAAAACAGTTTGCCTTCTTTTTTGACAGCATTTGTAAATGACGTACTGAATTCGTTGAAAGGTAGATGAGTTCGATTTGACATACTGCCTACTGTAAGGTAAATCCGCTTGCATTTCATAAAAATTCCTCGGTTTTAAATGTGAAGAATGTTGTATGAGGAAATATTAAAATTTGAGCTTAAATTACGCATTCCTGTTGGGTCGAAACGTACAATAAGCAAAATATTGACATTTTTTACGCAATACCTACTTTCTCGTTTCTTTCATCGAGATCTAAAAAAATCAATTTCGGCGTCACGTAAATCGTAGAATCTCCGACTCCGACATAGATTCCCAACTGAATTTTCATGGTGATTGGTCGCACATTTTAAAACTTTCAATGAGTGCATGTAAATTAATTTCCATGACGCCTTCAACTCCGACATCCATGAATTAAGTCAGAAATTCTATCTAAATAAGTATTAACCACTACTAATTTAGATTGGCTCTCTAGAGGTTATGATTATGGGCTCCAGATCATAGAAACAAAAATAACGAAACCATGTTCCAATACAAAAAGATACCTTTTCATCAGCATATTCATTTTCGGGATCATAAAACAAATGAGCGGCTTTTGGCTTTTGTTCTCACAGAAAACACGACCAAATACTTATCAACAAATGAATACAAATGAACGACGAATAAAATAAACATAACAGGGGACCAAAATATAACTCCAAAGAAAAATGAAAAACCAACGAGCACAAGGAAGAACCCAATCGGAGGAGATGAAAAAAAAAAAAAAAATGTCAATGAAAAGACGATTACATTGGCGCCAGTTTTATCTAATTTGGGGGACATTATGCATGGCATTCTTCCAAAGAGTCTATAGTGTGCCTGCACGCCAGAGTGAGATAGCTACTCCTCGGTGGTGAAGCCTAAAAAACCGTGCCACGATACCACAGTCCCAGCGCATTCCAAAAGTGGACAATGAGAAACTTTATTGCATTCATTGGCTCCATGAAAGACATTCATGTGAAGTATATCGTAACGAAGCCATCTTATCTCCACACACTGGGAAGGAGCAGGAGGTGAATTTCGGATCATTACCCAAAAATTAATCCTCGAGTGAGTTCCAAAATACCCACAGAATGGGTATTTTTCGGTTCTTGAAGGGTCATGGTCTTCGTATGTGCACATGCACGTTATTTACTGGGATTCAAAGATTAACCTTAATTGAGCTTTTTTTTTTGACGCAAAATTAATGGCAGCCAAGCAACTCGTGATGGACGCATTCAGGGACCACGATCGGAAGAATTCTTTTAATTTTTTGGTCGCGATCGGAATATCTTGAAACTTGTTCGAAAAAAACGAAAAAAAAAAAAAAAAACTTATAAAAGAGGGTGGAGCAGCAACATCTCTTTGTGATCAGGCGGTCCCGCATGTATCCAAAGTTTTAACCGATCACTTACTTATTGTGAAATTGGACCATTAACATGGCATTAAGAATATATCTTAATAAATTAATTAGCATGGAGGGGAAATTGGTTGTATTGGTTTCAGAAGAAACAAAAAAAAAAGAACCTTAATTAATGCAAAGCAGTTAAGACTCATTGTGGTTTTCGTAGAATGAGATACAAAGATACTTGATGAGAAGGCAGTCGTCAAGTTTGCCAAACGAGAGCAATAAAAGCAAAAGATTCGTGCGCTCTTTGTTTCCGAATTGGTTTTTAGTGTGTTTATTCTGAGAGCAGTAACACGATAACAAGTTGCGATAATAACTGAACTTGGTTTAATTTATTGGGACAATTTATGGCGCAATAATTTATCCAAGCATTTAAAGTCAAATAAAAACCAAGCCAGCTTGGGAAGTATTTTTAACGAAATATCATGAGGCAGTATTGTTCATGCGTAGGCTTGTGATCTTGCCAAACCCTTTAATTATACTTCTGTAGAAAAATGATAGTGAAGTTTGCATAGGTACGAGTATCTACATACATAAACTTTTACTGATCAGCATAAGAGTGTATATATCTAGAGCTCTGCGTCTGGTACAAAATTCCCATCGAGTTTTAAATTCATCTAAAGTTGCAAGGTAGGCTGTACTGTACATGCATCATCACAGAGGTACTACCCATCCAAATGCTTTTAGAAGTGGAAGCAAGATTAAGCTGCTGGCTCAAAATGTATCACCTTATTAGAAGATGCTATAACTTTTGCAAATGGCGATAACTGTCAGTTTTGTTTTGAAATTTATAAAGTAAACAGATGCAGAATACACGTCGATAAGCCATGGAATGCTATACTCCTCAAGATCACGCTCCCCTGAACTTCATCGACGCAGTGGACGAGTTTCGGTCGAAACTCTTCATGAGTGACAATGACAATTTCCATCTGAAGGGATACGGATAAAATTTGCTTTTCTGCGGCCCTGAGAATCCACGTGTCATTCACGAAAAGCCGCTAAATCCACTCAAGGCCAATGCATGGTACGCCATTTGCGCCGGAGGTGTCGTAGGGCCTCATTTTTTCGAGGACGCCGCGGCCGTGGGTAACACTATTACTGTGACTGGTGAGCAATACAGAACCATGATCAACGAGTTTTTATTGCCGTAAATTGACGAATTGGGACAGGAGGACATGTGGTTCCAACAGGACGGTGCAACCGCAGACACAGCTGGCGCGACAATAGACATTTGAAGGATGTGTTTCCGGGTGGCCTAATGTCTCGTTTTGATGATTTGCACTGGCCGGCACAGTCGCCCGATCGGACAAGAGTGCGAGAATTTATCGCCCGAACGATGGAAAATGCGGTAAAAAAGCCTAAAAGATCATCAACAATGGCGACGCCCACTTGTCTGATATCATCTTTAAAAAGTAATGGGAAAAAACTTTGGGAAACATTTGTTTATATTCACAGTGGAGTTCCTTGCCATTTATCGTATTTATTTGCCAGTACTAAGAGTAAGGATACTCTAATACTTGGGTCGTAGAATGGTGTTTCTGGGTAGTAGAAGATCTAAAACTTAAATTTCAAAACATATATTTTAATATATGTATGAACCTTGAAAATAGGATGAGGATACACGAATCCTGCATCGAGTCTATAGATATTCAAATCTACGAATCTTTTCGAATATTGGACCAGATTTAATTAATTGATTTAAAATTAAAGAACCTAATATCCGCATCCACGATTTAGATTTGCTGCATCTCCATCGGTAGTTTCTTTTTCTAAACTGGCCCCTCTACTTTTAATTTTGTATACGAACGAAATGTTGAAGTGTTTTACGAAAAGCTCACCATTTGCATACGCAGATGACACGGCAATTGTTGTGTGTCACCAATCTGTAGAAGAAGCAGCACGTATCATGCAAGAAGAGTTTTATGAAGCAGGGAGATGGTGTCACGACAATGGGCTGGTAATAAACGCGTCAAAATCAAAATTAATGCATATGCGGAGCCCAAATTTTAAAGCGTCGCAAATCATAGTAAAAACTACAGATGTGCCAAATCGTCCGACTATGATGTTATTGATGTTGTCGATACCTACAAATATCTAGGCGTTACCATTGACTGCCATTTCCCTTGGGATGCTCACATCAATAATCTACGAAGCAATTTGAAGGGGTCACTGTTTGCGCTGGCCTGTCTAAAAAACAAATCTACTACTTGAGTGCAAAATAAGTCTACCACGCGCTAATAGAGTCCAGGTTGCGGTACGGCGTATTAGCTTGGGGACATGCAGCGCAGACGCACTTAGAAAAGCTACAGCGGATTCAAGATAGGGCGCTAAAGTTGATATCAGTAGGTAATGTTACAACCAACAGCGTAAGGGTCCTTCAAGTAAAGCAGATCTACGAGATGAGTGTAGTTCTGGAGTATTACGACGACATAAATCTACGATCGCAAATTACACACCAGTTTAACACGAGAAGACGAGCTGAGGGTCTATTCCAACATCCAGGCATTATAAACGAATATGGGAAGAGAAGACTGAAGTCCATCGTGCCTATTATACTCAATAATCTTCTTCAACAACTTCGAAGTCTTAAGTCAGTCCATGTCAGAAAACGAAAGCTTAATCAATATTTTTTAGAGTCAATAACTTAACTGAATTCAAAGAAACTTCATACTAAAAAATAAATAAATAAATATTTGGTGCAACAGCTCATTAAGTGCCAGGGCCTAGCTTCTCGCAACCACTCATGTTGTGTGCGTTATATTTTTCGTACGAATGGAAGGGACCTACAGTTTAGTGCCGTATCCGAACGGCGATTTGAGAAGCTTTTTCGAGACAACAATACTCTCGGATGTTTGTCAGACGCTCGCGAGAGGTGGGACCGTGAAAAAACTTTTTGGTGTTTTGTAGGATTCGAACTTGGAACCTCACGCGTAGTGATCCGACACACTAACCACTTACGCCACGGCGCCCACTATTCAAGCCTAAATTTACAAAACCTCATAAGCCTTTTAATTTATATGCATGTATGTATAAAACTGTCTTCAACCTTATTTTTTTCTTTCCTTTTCTTTATAAAACCCTCACTTTGATGATGAATCAATATACATATTATAAGTACACAATCTCCTGCAGATAAGCCATGCTTATGCTTCGCAGGTCAAACATAACATATTGTCAAAATTTTGTGAAGTCGAATAAAATGAAATAAAATAAAAAAAATAAAAAAATCTCTAGTTGAAACGTTACCTAGACATGTACTCGCGCTCTAAACATGTCTCACCGTATTCGGCTTCAATCTATTTCATTGGCCTATTATCAGAGTGCTTACATTCGTACAATTAAAAGGTGTACAATGCAGGTTTTGAATAAACTCCAATCTTTCCGTTGGTATGGTTCTCATTGCACGCCAGGCTTACAATTTTTATAACGGATGCCTACTAAAAGGTAATTTTGCAATCTGGCCTCCAGGTTTTCCTGAATATTGTAGTGCACGAAAATGCACATATAGCTCTCATAAATAAGCTGAAATTACTTTATAATAAAATTCTCTCAAGTGCTGATGACCGATGTTTCAACTTCTTTTAAAAAGTCGGTAATGTTGGAAACTACCGAAGAATATCATTTATGAATGTTATAGCCATAATACTCTGCGGTATACTTACGGCCAGGTGGATTAATGAAAACAGCATACTCACTGACCTTCAAGCAGGTTTCATAAGAAATTATTCGACAGTGGATCACATTTTCTCTCTTTCTTCTATAATTAGAGCTTTCCAGGCTAGAAATAAAAAGGTTTATACTTTCTTTGTGAACTTTGAAGCGGCTTTTAACCTGGTAAACAGAAGTGCACAAGCTCTCGCAACACGGCCTATCGACAAAGTTCCTACACGTGATAAGAGAAATGTACACCGAAACCAAACCGGCTGTCTGGTATGGCTCGAATCTTTCACATTGGTTCGAAACAGATATTAGTGTTAAGCAGAGGTGTGTTCTCAGTCACTGCTATTCGCTCTATTCATTAACGACATGGTATTCGGATAGCTGAAATGGTCGGTAATGTATTTCTGTATGCCGATGACTTAGTATTGCCAGAATCACCAGAAAATCTACAGTTAATGATCAACCGTCTTGCTGACTACTGCAGAAAATAGGGATTAGGTATAAATGCAGACAAATGTAAAATAATGGTTTTTTTTATGAGAAATGCGAGACATCAGTGGTCCTTTAATAGAAATCGTCTGGAGGTGACAGATAAGCACAAATATTTAGGAGTAGAACTCAATTCAACGCTGGATTTTCACAAACATCTTTCACAGAAAGCCGCTTCCTGTCAAAGTCTGTTCAACCTAACATAGAGAAACATTTTTCTAAACGAGCCTTTCAGCGAAGTATACAATTTTCGACGCAGTAGTGAAATTAACGCTTTGTTATGCTGCACAAGTTTGGGGGATCGATTAATTCGAAGTTATTAAAAAAATTAAAGGAACTTCCTGAAGAATATGCCAAATTATGCCATATACCTGGAAACGGGCTTGGCAAAACTTTATACCAGCATACTCATGTCTCAAGCCGATTATATCACTAAAGTGTTTACATATCAGGATACGTCTTACTAAGAAACGAGGGCTGGTGGATGGCGAAGTGGCTAGATCTAGGAAAGGCATGCGGAGAAGCATTAACATGGACTTAATTAACTTGAATTCGGTTATTGAGCAACTGTGCCTAATAATACAGAAGAATGCGGCTCCCCAATCTGAGAGCAAAATACTGTACTCACAATTAGATTTCAATTTGAGGAAAAAAAAAAAACGATTTTCGAGATTCGTACAGCTAGTGTGTCGGACCAATGCGCGTGAGGTTCCAAGTTCGAATCCCAATAAACACCAACAAGTTTTTTTCACGGTCCCACGTCGCGCGAACGTCTGACAAACATCCGAGAGTATTGTTGTCACGAAAAAGCTTCTCAAAACAAATTGCCCTTCGGACACGGTATTAAACTGCACATCGCTTCAATTAGTGTGGAAAATGTAACGCACACAACATGAGTGGTTGCGAGAAGCTAGGCCTAGGCACTTAAAGAGCTGTTGCGCCAAATATTACTATATATATATATATATATTAATATGCTCGTTAATTTCGACCGTTCGAAGGCGAACCCCACAGGCGGATCAGTAGAAATGCGGTGAAGTGATAGGGTTATGATCCCTTATTTTCGGATCATAACCTCGCTGATAAAGAAGAAGATGCTCGTTAATTTCGAGTTTGAATTTTTTTATTAGAATATTTAAATATTTGAATTAAATGTTGCCAACCGAGCTAACAGCAATGCTATGTGCTGTTTCCACTACACGAATTCAATTTTTATCCAATCGAATTAACCGCCAGTTTACATTTTTCATCGTGCACGTGTCTATGATTTATTGGGATCTTGGGACTGCAGGTCGTCTAAAGACAATTATTCCTCAATCTCTCAGATTCCATCGCTGGGTTCCCATGAATAGGCTTCACGATGCCTGGTCCAACTTTTCGGCATTTCGGCATGGTGTAACCTTTTGGGTAGACCTTGTTATAAAGATACCCTCGGTCACCCAATCAATCTCCCTTCCAGCAGGGGAGTACATGTTAATAAACCCCAATTTTCCGTGTGGAAAGCAGCATTCTGATATGAGTCATATAAGGTCATGAGTCACATGGACACATTCTCCTAAAACAATCGCCACTTTTATCAACGAATTTGTTTATTTAATTTCAGTTCCTTTTGTTTCATCTGTCATTGTTTTTACAAATTCTTAAATTTACTACTCTTGTTTATTTACCCATTTAAACTTATTTTCCACCTGAAGACGTCCAACCAAAACCGCACCAAACAAGACCTTCGTCTCCGCTTCCACCAGATTGTAATAAAATTTAAAAATTTATCTCTTCTTATCAAGTGGCCGTAGAATTCACCTTTTCTCCCCGTCAGTGGTCGCACCAAGCTGAAGCAGGATCGCGTAGCCATCTTATCAGAACATTAATTTCATTCGAATACGATTTACATTCGCCGGGACAAATTTTATTTACGAATTTGTTCGATAAGCCCATGCGCGTTCATTTCTTTTTGAAATTTGTGTATCTTTGCTGATAAAATGAACATCAACTGTCGAGATGAGAACTCACAGAACCAGCTGCGGTTTCGGCTGTGTGTAGAGCACTACAACGTACATCTGCAACCCCTTTTCAATATGATCGCCTCGATCGAGAGTGCTCGATCGCCTCTTGAAAGTAATAAAAATACGATTTTTATACTCGTGTATTGGAGAGTACTTGAAAGTGGATATTTTTGGACCGCAAGGACAACACTTCAACGCAGTCCTCACAGGCGACACGACCGACTGTGGTTCAGCTGGCGCTAGAATCTCACATTTCCAACGACAGGACAATTTGGCAAATGATCGACCATCCGTCTGCGGAAGGTGGGCCAACCACTTAAGAACATCGGTTCGCGGATCCTTGTTTTTGTATCTCAATTGGAATTGGAGTCGCATTTCTTGAAATATATTTGAAACAGATGACCTTTGGTTTGAATGTTGTCCTCAAATTACACAGTGAGTTTGTCCTTGTACATGTTTTCAAAACAGAATAACAAATCGGTGTCCTATTCGATTCAGTAGTTGGGAATGCATTTGAGAAGTTGTTGTGGCTGGTTGCATGGATGAAATTAGGAAATAGGAAGGGCAACCGAAAAATTGCTTGTTAACGCCTCCAGGCTTTTACCCGGATGACTGATAAGCGCCAGCTGAGGTAGATATTTTTGGTCGGAGTCTGGTTTCAATGGATCATGGAAGGAGTGGGAAAGGATTATTCTTAAAACTGTTGACTCTTAAATAGTCTATTTTAATGTGAATCTACAAATCAATCTTGTCGTCTATTACTTCGGTGTGAGAGCCGCCCGAATAATAGTTGGTCCGCAATCCATCACCCAATAAGCGTTGTTTGAATTCCAAATTCAAATTTAATAGATACGTATCACCAAGGTCAACTATCAATTTCGAGAGCTCACATTTCGCAGATTGATGGCTGTACACGACATAATGGTCGAATAACCAATGAAATTCGAAAAAAGAGTTAAAAAAAACTCGAATTTAAATTTACATGTCTGGCTTTAAGGTGTTATAAATAAGATGGTTTTAAATTTATGAAGCGATAAGGAACTGTATTATTTTTAAACAACAAAAACTCACTTGATCACATACAGAGAGAGAGAGAAAGATGTCTATAGATACGCAATGCATATATGTATGTTAGAAACTAACGCTGAAAAAGTGTTACGACATACGAGTAGTATCTGATAGATGTGTATGGAGGATTTTATATCTATTATGGATGTATACGGCAATCGTGAGGCATAACTTTTATGTGGCAGCTTAGTATGGCAGTACACCGCTATCGGAAATACCAACGGCAACACCGTCTCTAAAATCCAAAGCTTAAAGTAAAGGCAGGACTCTAGTCAATTATAAACCATGTTCCACTAAATATTTTATGCAGTAATCTGCGGCTGTAGGTGCTCTGAGAAACAGCAAATCAGATAAGTGGAAGTTGCGGTAATCTATGACTGGTGTAGTTTTTCGTCGTATTTACTTGTGATCCAAAGTGTGCATGTTCGAGACCCACTGGGGAACATTAATCAACAGCCACCCGAATATAAAAGAGTAATGAATGGCATTCGATCACTAAACCCATAGACTTGTTTTTGCCTGGAGAACAATTGGTAGTATCGAGTCATTGTGCTCTGGGATTTAAACTTCCTTTAAACTGACTATGCAACGCCTAATTTGAACTTTATAAGGCTCATATTCGAGCAGAGATACGTGCGAAAATAGGATAATACCAAACACGCAATCCGTAGTCATTTACACTGAAAGGTCCAAAATGATCATTGGTGTAGGTATGGGTATCTTTTCTGAAGCGATGGGCCAATCTAAATTAGCCAGACTTGCGGACAAAAGCAGCTTTGTCAGGTGAAGAGAAGAATACCATGTGTGCAAACTATGCATAAATAAGGAATAACTCTCCGATAAAAGTAAATACGAATAAAAGTTGGTATTCGTTGTGTACTTGTTCTACAGCAAGTGAATTACAGCCACTAAAAAAAGAAAGGAAAAATATCTGGCAGATTAAAGCAAAACCAAATTAAATTCGTGTTTGTCCTTGAAGGAGTGATTCCACGACATCTATGAGGATACAACCTATTTGTTTGTCACTATTCAGGTGTCTATCAACCAAGATTTACTTTCCTTGGAATGTATTTCGCTTAAGATATTTGCAAATCATCGGATAAATCAAGATTTTTTCCATGAGCAAGTGATACCGTTCCTCAATGATGCCGAATGTAAAATATGGGTCTACATTGACCTGTATGTAAAGTAGATGACTACACTTTTATTCTATAATTTGCGCAAACAGAATTTGTTTTACACAGTGCGGGCATTGAAAAAGATAGAGAAAGACATAGAAAGATTGGTGTAGTGGTTTGAAGCTCAGATGCTAAGTTTCAGACCGGAGGTGGTGTCCAGATAACTGTAGAGATTTCCTTTGTTATTTTGACTTTGCTTATTACTCACAATATTTTTCTATCGACTACCTGATGTCACAGGCGTATCAATCATCCAACAGAGTGGATGCCAGTTTTATGCCTTTGCAATTGTGTTGTTGACACATTCCTTCGCAATTAATCGGACTGACTCTTTATTTCATGAGAAATAAATAAATGCTTGCTGACATCAGGATTTGAACCATGAACCATTAGCGCGACAATCGATGACGTTACCACTACTTTATCTCACTCCCTAACATATACTTTTCGGTAAACTCATCTACTTATAGTAATTCGCGTATACAATTTGCTACCTGCGAATCGAAGGACCCTTAGAGTTTTAAGACAATCTATAGAATCCGAAAACCGAGGATAAGAATCTTTCTTATAACCGTTATACACTGGAGTCACAGCCTATTGTCACACATTTGTCTTCTAGTAGTTGATGAGGTTCTAAAATTTGTAGAAACGAATAGTTATAATATGACGGCTTATGCCAATGAAATTGTCATCCTGGCATTTGGAAATTCCTTCCCATACTTAACAATCGACTTAATTATGCAGTGCTATTAGTAAATAACGCTGGGAGTAAATCCAGATAAATCCGTATTAGCGCTTCCCAAAGCATAAGATACACACACCGACGTACACATATCCACGAATGAATGGAGTTGAAGACATTGACGATCTCATCAAAGAGGCCTACGTGATATTAAATGCGTGTACAAAAAGTTCACGGGACAACATGTGTATTCATGGCTACACATCACGCTGGTAAGATCCATTTTAACCTATGGCTTATAGTTTAGTGGGAAACAAACCAGAAGAAATGCTTTTTTGAGAGTATCATAAAGATTCAATGGCTGACGGAATCGATGAGATCAAAACCAATGACAGCTCTGGAAAGGATGCTGAATCTTTCTATATTAGACATATATTGTGGGAGCTCGCCAGCTAAGACTGCACTAAGACTGAGAGAAGCCAGTCTTTGAACAGGGATTTTCTACGGCCACGCCTGAATTTAAAATTAATGAATCTCGAACCTCCAGATTTAAATAATCAGCACCGGTAAAATCAAAGCTCTTAAAACTATTTAAAAAAAAATTATATTAGTAGAGAGATATTAGTAGTCAATAAGGTAACCAACCCTCTGCTCGTTCCTGGACACATGGACGGAACGCATGAAATTATAGTCTCATAGGCTCTAATTCGGGCTAGTACACCACTTAGCACATTATACAAGGAAATATACAAAAAATCCGTCGAGAAAGCTGCTCCATTGCTTACCAGCTTTCTCGACGGATTCTTTTGTCGATTAATTACGTGTGCTACAGCTAGACCGGTAAGGCCAGTCTGCGATAGGAAGGGATCTACCAATCTAATAAAAATTAGTTACAAAAATATACCAACTGTCAATCGTGCAGCACGGCTACGTTTTTCTTATAATGACTACTGTACAATATATAATATTTGTTACCTACTAAGTGACTGCCCTACACTGGCATTTAAAAGAAGCGGTACTCTTAGCAGCTACTTCTTCGGAATGTTTATCTAAATGGTTTAGCTAGCGGTTGAAATAAGAATTGTTTGTTTCCAGAGTTTTTAAAGAAATTGGGACAAAGGCCAAGGGGGCGCCCATTTTCATAGCCTAACCTAACCGTCATGCTCATATGGGGTGTTTGCGTACTAGTTTAACTTACTTACTTACTTAGATCCTTTAACCCCTCAGGGGGCATAGGGCGCCAACCACTCCTGGCGCCACTTGTTGGGAGTTCTGCAACGCGTTTGAGCTGCCTCCAACTCATTCCTAAAGAGCTCGATCCCTTCTCAACTGGTGTGCGCCACATTTGCCTAGGGCATCCCGCTTTTCTGCCAGCCTGTAAGAGCGGATTCTATTGCATGGCGTATTTCGCAATGGAGTTGTCTTTGCGCCGTAGGTAATGTAATGTTTATAGGTTCTTGGCCCGTTCTCAGTTAAAGTTGTTCGTTGGAGATACGATTCGGCCAAAAAATTCCCAAGATGATTCTTAAGCAATTGTTTACGAAGACTTGCAGCTCGCGTATGTTAACGGTGTCCACCTTCCAGGTACTACACCCATAAAGCAGCACCCATTCTACGTTGGAGCGGAACAGTCGCAGCTTGGTTCTTAAGCTGATAATATTACTTCTCCAGATTTTGGATAGCATTCCGAATGCAGTTTTAGCCTTCCCGATTCTGCTGCACGCATCCAGTTCGGTGCCACCGCGGTCAGCCGAGACCACACTTTCTAGGTATAGAAAGTTGTGAACTTTTTCGACTTCCTGTCCGGCAATGTTAAGTTGAGCGCGGGTGTTAGGAGTGCTCAGGGCTTTTGTTTTGGCTGTGTTTATTTTTAGCCCCACCTTGCTTGCCTCAGCTTCTAGATTGTGGGCCATCAAATGAAGGTCCATTATCCGATGTGAAAGTAGGCAAACATCGTCAGCGTAATCTAGGTGTTTAAGGTAAAATGTTATAGTCCAACGAAGTCCATAGTTGCCTTCCGTCAATGCTGCATGGAGTACATCGACAGTATACACCCTTGAAGCACTCTACTTTGGACTTCAAAATCCTCCGACACTTTACCATTGTGTACGACGTGACACTCACCGCCCTCGAATGTAGCCTTGTTAATACAATAGGTATTTATGCGGTGGATGCAGGAGAATCCAGCACGAAAGCCTGCCTGTTCGACATCGAGAGTTGAATCTAAATGCTCTTTAATTCGTTTAAGAATTATTATAGCTATTATTTTGGCTACAGCTGGAAGAACGCATATACCTCTCCAGTTTCCGCATTCCATAAATTTTTCCTTTTTCAGAAGCTTAATGATCATTCCCCTTTTCCACTCGTGTGGAAATTGTTCACTATCCCAAGATCTCCGCATTACCGGATGCAGCAAATCTGCCGATGTAAATATTTGCCGCCTTCTTGAAACAGTTCGGCAGGGATGTCATCAATACCCACCACATTGTTCTTCTTGAGGGACTTGATTGCTGTTATTATTTCGGTTTAACTGGGAGGTGCGGTGAGAACTTGCGGATTTGTTGCTCATTCGAATTCGAGATCATACCGCCATCGTCTAAGTGTACTAGTACTGTACCAAAATGTCAGAAGGTTATCGTCTAGACTCTTCAATGGGTGTTGTTTGGAGTTCCGACCACCAGTGAGCTCCTTAGTGATGCTGTAAACAGTCCTACTGTCGCACCTAATCGATGTTTCTTCAGCCTTTGAGTCCAGTGAGTTGATATGCTGATGTTTGTCAAGTCTCACACTATGCTGCACTTAGTTCTCCTTCGTACGCTATAGGGCATCTAGCTCGGTTGTCTCTACTGCTGAGGCCACTGCAATTCGAGCTTTGATTGTTGTACGATCATCGATCTGCCTCCGGGTGTTTGTAGAAAGCCATGTGCGTTGGTATTTCTGCCTTTTACCGACAAAGGGGTGTGCCCCAGTCGCAAAAGCATTTTTCACAGCATTCCAGTGGTCATCCTTGCTCTCATGCATTGCGTTGCTGATTGCTTTTGCTTCTAAGGCAAGGTGGTCCCTGAACTGTTGGCGCACTTTGGGAAGCTTGAGCCTGTCGATATTAAACCTGGTGATGTTAAGTAAGTTTGAGCGGTTGCTGTTTACGGATGCAGTGCGAAGGGTTATATGAGCTACCATAAAATGGTGATCTCGTTCTTGTCCGGGAGACAATTTCTAAAGCGGCGGCCGATTGCAATGTGGTCGATCTAGTTGGATGTTCGCTGTCTATCAATTGAGACCCAATTGATATTGTAGCAGGTATTATGCTTAAACAGCGTACCTTCAATAACTAGGCGGTTGGTATTGCAGAAGTCCACAAATCGCTCACCGTTGTCATTACGAATTCCAAGGCCGTGTACTCCCATCACGTGTTTAAGCATTGTGTTATCACTACCTACCTTGGCATTGTGGTCCCCAGCACCATTAGGCGGTTGGTTGTAGGCGGCGCCTAACTGGCTATACAAATTATCCTTTTCATCCTCAGTCGCGTCTTGAGTCGGAGCATAACGCTGTATGATGGTAACTTTTCTAACTCTACTCTGAAACCTAGCTATCGATATCAGGTCACTGTGAGATTTCCAGGATATGAGGCTATTTTCTGCTGCTGGAGTTAGTACCTACTCCGGACCTCCGTGCACTTCCAGCTGGTTTTTTGTTGGGGAGATGTATTCCCCAGCATCGAACCATCTTATCTTGCTCAGCCGTAATATCTATTTCATAGCGTGTGAATTCGCGCTCCAATTGGAGGAATCTGTCGTAGTAAAGCCATTTCTGGAGTGAGTCCAGGAGGGTCTTAGCGTTCCAGAATCTGACCCTTGTCCATGTTCGATAGCCAACGGTCGTCATCAAATTATTTGTCCGTGTCCGAGGAGTAGATTTCGATTTCGAAGCAATAGGTTTTTTTACAGTTGCGGCTCGCTGGGCCCCAGATCAACCGATACTTATCTTGTTTTTTTTGGCACAAGAAGCTCGCCATTCGTCCTCTACCGTTAGCAATCTCCGAAAAAATTTCCAGATGGCACCGCGAGGAGGTGGCTGTAGTGGCTCTTTCTCGTTACTTAGTGGACTTAGTGGATACCAATCGGGAGATGCTACTCCTACGAGTCCTTTGTTAGCCGTTTACCAACTAAGTTAAACTTAGACATATGTATATAGGTATAGCCTCACTGAAAAATTATTTATAAAGACAAAACTACATATAAAGGAAAATATATATAAAGCTTCTAAGATATATTTCTGGAAGGTCTGGCATTGTGTGAATATTTGAACCACCGGCAAGTATTAAGTTATTGCCCGACTCTTCATTCAAACCAAATTTTCCGTTTGACCAACGACGACAAGAAGTATGTTAAAAGGTTGAAAGTTGCCAACATAAAGTGCCAGCTACAATTATTCAAAATTTTATGTATGATATTATGGACTCTTAGTTAATGCCACCTTACCACGGATGGAGGATAGCTTTAACCTTTTTCAATAGATTTACATATATTGCACCTTACTGTACTACATATATACCTATAGTATATGTTAAATTAAAAAAAACGTGTTATTTGTGGAAGCTTCTATTTTAAACTCAAACTTTTATTTATTTCTTATCGCTATTTATACATTAATTATGCTAATATGCATTAACCCGGATTTCACCTGTTGTTGCGAGTCATTCGTCATTCATTCCACAAATACATTCTTGGGATGTCGATCTACTTTCTGTTATTGTTGTTGCATTTGGCAAAACTAAGCATGATATTATAGCCAGTACCAAGTACCAGCAGCGATGGCAACAATTTATAAATTTTCTGACAAGACTATTTTTTTACATTCAAGACTCAAATAATATGCATGCCGACGAAGTGTAAGATTTTAGTATTCTTTATCCACAATATCACTGAAGACTAGATATATACATACATACATTTTCAATGGTCAACTAATCCTTCCTGATGGTCGCGGGGGTAGGATGCTTAGGTGAACACGATTTTGACCTAAAAATATTTTAAATACTCGTCCATTATCCATTTACATTGCCATCCCTGGGTATCAGCATCACACCTTATTTTACCCTTTTCACTTCCAAAAATTGCAACATATGCCTTTTAATCAGTAATAGTCGCTGAGAGTCATTTGCCAACAAAAAAGCCTCGCCACGCATTCCCATTAAATTGACTGGAATAAAATTCAACCCAATGAAAGATGGATGCTCGCGCTGACAAGATTCATCCTTTTTAACCAATTAAACTCTTCATCAGTTGAACAAAACAAATTGTCCCTGCATCGAAAAAAAAAATCATGAAAGTGGAATAAATATTTCCACGCTCCTTACAACAAGGACGCACCGATACACCCTACGCGTCAAATCAACTGGAAGATGTGACTTTTTATCGGGGACTCAGACCCAGGCCCAGACTTTTTCATTCTATTTACACTCGAACATATTAGGAAACAATAAAAGTAATAAAATAAAAAAAAAGAAAAAAAAAAAATCCTGCGGGTCAAAGGAAGAAAGAAGTGCCAGCGCGTATGTTATGATTCGTGCCTAATCGGTCAGCAAAAATTTGCCAGTTCAAGTGTAAATGGGGGCGAAGACGCGCTCATTCTGTGTGGACAACGCGTTATTCGTCATCGTCTGTGCGACGGCATCGATTCGCTGATAAATTACACTCTGTCGCACAGCTATTGTGCGTGCGAAGTCAAGTGATTGGTGACGACACACCCCATTTTGAGGTGGAATTAAGGAAGCCCAGGATTTTGAAATGAATGCCGCAGTAATTGGTGACGCGTGCGCGTGATTTGCAATGCAAGCTGTGTGCAACTGATGCTGCAGGGACTTGACTGGCACTTGCTGAGTTAATTTGTTTTATTAAATTTTTGTTAAGAGTATTTTGCCAACGGCAGTTACGAATGTTTGCAGACATCATATGTGCGCACTTTTGGTCAATTGATGGTCGATTAGTAACAATCAAATGCTTGTTTGAAAGACTTAGAGAAGATTGGAGTGGGATAATGGCATTTACGGCTATTTAAATTTTTGGTATATAGAAACATAGTTCTTGAGGTGTAAGTTATGGCGTAATTGGTTATAAATCATTTTGTGCAAAGATCCCGAATCATTTCCTAAGGAACGTACCTTACAAGCTCGCAGCTGCGATTAGCTGATAGAGTCAGTTTTCCATTGGCTATTTCTTTAATCTTGAAACTAAGTTCAATCCCACTGTCATCATACCAACTGGTTCAGATTTGAATAGTTTGTAGAGCTGTTTTTTCCGGTAGTTAGTCGTTATTCATATTAATGACATGAAGAAGGTAGTCAATCTGCAGCTTAAGTGTTTTCACAAACAGAGGTGACAAGCTCGTTTCAAACATAATCATGTGGTCCGGTGTGCTTGCTGGTAAACGAAATATTCGTTTAACACAATATTCCAATAGCTTTTCGACAGTTTCTTATTGTTTATAGCACCAAATTTATCCATCAGGAAAATCTGATGTATGACCTAATCGCCAGGTGGACGGTCGTGGGCGCCTTTGCGCAGTGTTTAGTGTGTCGGAGCACTGCGCATGAGGTTTAATGTTCGAATCGCAGAAAAACTATTACTATTACTATTTACTATGAGATGTAAATTGCTAGAAAAAAAATGTTGCTTTCGAATCCGCCACAAAACTGCAGCTCCTTTCAATTCGTGTGGAAAATATAACGTACACAACACGAGTGGTTGCGAGAAGCTAGGCCTAGGCCCATAATGGGCTTCATATTTTATTTATTTCATATTTATTTATTAATTAGTTTCAACATCATTTACAATATATACGAAGATGCAATTCGGAAAAAGAGAGTGAAGCAATCATTTAATTTAATTTACCTGCGTAGTGAAAACAATTCAGTTGGTTTGTAAAAATTAAGACAAACTATTGAAAAGAACAATTTACCATGTAACTAAATTTTCTTACTATTTAAAAAAAACAATTCGATTATTAAGTTGACTAAGAACCATATGCCTGAAGAGAATGTGATCAAAGGAATTTGCATAACAAGATCTTCTAATGCTAAGAGGAAGTGCATTCCAAATGCGAATGGCATAAACGAAAAATTGACGCTCAGTGCAAAGATAGCGATACCGCAGGAGAACTAAAGTTAAGGACCGATTAGACTGTGCAAAAATTAGTTTATTGAACAAGTATGAAGGCTGTTTGGAGGTTATAATCCGGTGAAGACATTTAATAGTGCAAAATTTCAGATAATGGTCCAATGAGCATCCAAGAACATTTTTGGCGTAAGCAGAAACATGGACATAGCGTTTTAAGGCGTAAACATATCGAATAATATTGTTGAACGCAACATTAAGTCTTCTCTTGCTAATTGCTTTGACGCAGCAGCAGATTTTACAACCATAAGCTATGATGGGCACAAAAAGAGATTTATCTAACATGAGTCTAGTTTTAAGTGGTGTGTAGCTGTGGGATACCCATAAGTTTCTAAGAGAACCATAAATTTTACAGACTATCATAGTAACATGATCATCCCAACTTAACTTAGAATTGAACCAGATACCAAGGTTTTTAGCCTTGCCAACATATTCGATTGGATTATCTCCAAGGCATATATCAGGAAAAAAGGCTTAAATCTGATTCAATTCTGCTGATGACCATGCATTTCGATTTTAAGGGATTCAGCTTCAAAAAGTTTTTTTGAGACCAATTTAAAATCCTGCGAAGATCGTCATTCAGCTTGAGTACAGCTTCCGCAGTTAGCCCTGGGTTACAGCTGATGTACAGTTGAACATCATCTGCGTACATGTGTGCTAATGAATGCTTAATTACCGTCGGAAGATCATTAACGAAAAACATGAAAAGAAGAGGACCAAGAACTGAACCTTGTGGAACGCCTGTTAATATTTCAATGAATTCGGAGGAAATATTATTGTAGAAAACTGCTTGCTTTCTTCCCCGGAGGTAGGAGAGAATAAATTTTTGCAGCCGAATCAGAAAAGCCATATAACATCTTGAGTTTATTAATTAATATGACGTGATTGACTGTGTCGAAGGCCTTGGAAAAGTTTAGTAACGTGAGAAATGTTAATCGGTTTTCGTCTAAAGCTATTCGCAAATCATCAGCGACCTTAAGTAGTGCTGTTGAACAACTATGTTTTTTTCTGAAACCCGATAGATTAGTGCAGAGGATCCTATTCCGTTGGACAAAGACGGAAATCTGATCATGAATCAATTTCTTCAGCACCTTTGACAGAAAAGGAAGAATAGCCACTGGTCTGTACTCAGCCATAAAGTTAGCTGATGCTTTCTTTTTCAGAATTTGAATAATTTTTGCTAATTTCCATGAAGCCGGGAACGTGGATGTCGTTATTATATTATTGGAGACATAGGTCACAACCGGAAGTATAAAGGGAAGTATTATTTTGACAAACGAGGGGTGAATGCCATCAACACCAGCAGCTTTGGATTTAATTTGAAGGATCGCTTTGACAATATCAGTTTGCTCGACTCTGTGAAATTCAAAGTAGCTGTTCGGGGCGGTACTGAGAGGATGGTTTGACAAGAACGATGCTGCTTGGATATCTGCAAATTGCCTATTGAGTTGATTGGGATCAAGGTCTTCTTCCTCCCGGACTGTATTGCGACCAACACCCAACTCTCGCAAATTTTTCCACAGGGTTTTGGAGGGAAGATTTTCATCAAAATGTTTCTTGTAATATTTCCATTTAGCTTGTTTCACTTTGGTGGTAACCAAGTTTCGCAACTGGTGGAAGGCGTCGTAAAATTCAGGGAGCCTATAGCGCTTCCACCTGTTGTAGGGGGCATCACGTCTGTTCCTTAATTCATCAATCTCATCAGTAAACCAACTATTATGCACGCATTTTACCCGCTTTGTTACAATAGGGACAAGTTTGGTAAATAAGTGCATAATTGTACTTTGGAGGTAATCAACCTGAGCGTCAGAATTATATTCAAAGTATACTGGTTGCCAATAAATTCTTTGCAGATCGTGCACCAAGAGATCTGGGTTGAGGTTTTTAAAATCCCTATATGAGTACGTAAGTTCCTCTCGAGTAACCAATAGCCTAAATGTTAAGAAATTTAAATCATGTTTTGAAAAAGCTGATTACAAAAAACGTCTGGACCAAAACTAGACAAAAATAAATATAGAAGAGTGCCAGAACTAGTATCAAAGTTTGTTGGAATTGTAGCATTTGCTAGACTCAAATCGAGTGATTTCATTGAATCTACGAAACATTTAGATTTACCATGATTTAAAATGTTGCAATTGAAATCACCACACGAAATTGTATTAGCGAAACCAGGTGAATTAGTCTCAAGAAAACTGAAAATGGAGGTTAAATCAATATTTTTCTTTGGTCTATACACCACACCAAGAAGACATTTACTTCTTCGTCTTAAAATTTGTACAAAACAAAAATGTACCTGACTGCCTGCAACTGAGTTGTAGATCAATTTCGGTACTAACGATTTACGAATGTAAAAGGCTACACCACCATCAACTCGATCATATCTATCACCGCGAAACAGTTCATATCCATGTAGTGAATAAACTTCGTCCCTTACATCCGAATTAAACCAGGTCTCTGAAACGCATATATGTAACATCAACACTGGAGCCAACAAACAGCCTTCTGAACTCATCTAATTTCGTTTTGGAAAGACTCTGTGCATTCAAATGACATACCCGGACCCGCTCACATAAAATGTTAAGGAGAATGCGCAATGTGTTTTTGCCATTATATAATAGGGAAGTTAATCTAGATTCAGACATCTCGAATCAAATACAAAATTTCCAAGATCAGATGGTTTTGTTGTTTCAATTGAAAAGCTTTGCGGTAGATTGATCGATTGTTTACAGTGAGACTTTCATTTAAGAACATTTTCTTGTCTGACTCTAACCCAAGGTGACGCAAGCAAAGCGGCTTCTTTGTTCTTTTATAAGCAAGTCTTGCGGATTTGAGCAGCAAGGTGTTGTTAGCTGCCGACTGTAGCCAGGTTTCGTGCGGAAAATTTCTTTGGAAATTGGCGTTGGTTGCAGTTCGAGTGAAATATGTATGTACTCGTATGTATGTACCGCAATTATCTCGGCGGAGTGCAAATATAGGCCTGTATGTGCATAGCGATGCTATTTTCCCTCAAGACATACAACTTTTCATCAAACACTTTAAAGCCATCATCTCCTCCAGATTCGACTGGGGGGCTGATTTCAGGTCACAAAAGGAGTCTACACAGATGGCTCTACAACACAATCTGGAGTAGGTGGAGGTGTCTTCTCCAAGCGCTTAAACATAAATATCTCCTTCCGCCTTCCTGACCTGTGGAGCAGAAATAATAGCCTCATCTTGGCGAAGTATTATAAAACGTGATATCTAAGCGGGAGCTAGGCGTACTCGGAAGCTTTTCGGAATACGTCTGGCTCTGCTCTAGATGCTTTGCTGAACTTATCTCCCCTTGATATTTATGCATATCATGGGCTGCACTATCGAAGCCATTCATCGTCTTTGGCGGGGTGGTTTTTGGTATACTTCATACTAGAATTTTGATGAACTTGCGCGACACTTATCCTACGACTCCGGTCTTATGGGTATGCCGTCTGACGCAATGACACCAGAATTTCAGCTGATGCGCAAATTCAGAGTCGACTTTCCTTGTTTTCGGGACTGGCTTCGGCCAGAGTCTGAGCCAGGAATGGAATGCAGTTTTATTTTCACGGACGGTTCCAAAACCAGTCAAGGGTCTGGTGCTGGTGTCTTCGTGGAAGTCGACAACATTAGATTTCTTTTCTCGATAGGCAAATATGTGTGTGTTTTCCAAGCGAAAATTTATACAATCCTAATGACCATGAACTATGGCCCGTTGTATTTGTGTCTGTAGTGACAGTCAGGCTGCGCTTAAGGCCATGCTTAACCCTTTAACCACTTCCAAAATAGTTCGGGAAACCAGAACTCTTTGAACTCGGTCGCAAGGCTGAATTCTCTGTCTCTTATCTGGGTCCCAGGTCACACTTGGATCTTGGGGAATGACATCGATCTAATCAAAAAACTGCGCATTGGACGTTTGAGATGACTATGGCTTGTAGAGCGGATGGATACCTACGCTCCGGCCCACAGAATCTTTGAATCTAACCAAGAAGGACGGCGCAGTAGAGGGCCTCCTCTACTTACTACTACTACAGCTCCAATTCTCGTGTTCGGTCAAGTTAATCATTCTCTTCTGCTACTCGCCAGTAAAGGTTTCAGTCTGCCGAAATTGTCGATGAAGCTATGTAGAATTCGGCAGGAATGCCTTATATCCTTTGAGTGCTCTTAATATATCAATTAGTTCCTCTTTAGTGGGAAGTGCAATGCGAATCCGTATCCAAGCACCGTATTTGATTTTGTAACATCTGTCTCACCGCAATGTGCCTTAAAACAGTATCATAATGCTCCTTCCGTTTTAACTTCTCACCGGATATCGACGAAGGCCGTTGTTCTACTATCGCATCTACTCATTGCTCTTCGGCCTGTTCAAAAAAAGCCTTCAATGGATTAAATTACTTCAGTGACTTCAATGAATGCTAGTGCTTTCTGAAGATAACAAAGCTCATCTAATGTGAATATGAAGCAACAAATCATAGCTTATAGTATTCCTAAAAAATTTTATTGAATAGAATCTAAGGCTACTAAAACGTTGTTTAAAGTTTAAGGTCGCTAGACAGTATTAGAACAAAGATAGATACAGTCGATGTCCAAGCCCAAAGTTCTCGGCTTATCAAAATCAAGCCAACCTTTCAAACCCAGTGTTGCATTCATAACGGGTTTTGAAATCTACAAATAGTTAGTTACAATATGGTATACTCATACGTATATGAGTATCTATTTATCTTAACGTATCAAATTTTGTTAATTTTGCAGTGTTCACTCATCAGTTACTCAACTAGCACACACAAATTTGCGAAAGTCCCTTCTAATCCTTGTCTGTTAAATATTTCAAAAGTTCTTGCTGGACATCCTAATACCATCGTTTTGCTGACTGGCTTAAATCTAATCCCCACAACCAATCACAAACATTAAATCAATTTACTTCAAACACAAATCAATAGAACTCGTAATCTGGGGATGTCCTGAATAGTTTAGAACCTAATTTCCACCCCTGCTCTGCACATATACGTACGAGTACACTCGGGGGTGGAATAATAATAATAATTAACCGTGACTACGAAAAGCGCATTCAACGAGCCATACTCGTACACAGTGGTGCACTTCACAAATAACAAGCACACAAGCACACATAATCTAAGTACGAGTGCACTATGTTGATCCCGTATCACTACTTTAATCCAGCAAAAGTCCTTCAGTGCTCAGCGTGGCCGAAAACATTACAGGATGTAATCGCATATGAATAAATTATACGGATACGGAAAAGGGAAACATTTTGGCCATATGGTTCACTTTTCACCGCAGGACCTATACAAGGACAGTCGTTGGGTAGTTGTTGCTTTCGGAATTTCTTTCCTGGATAACCAACCACCCTCACACGCTTTTACACTTTCTTCATAGTCATCCTGTTCTGCGACTGAATCCCGACTACGTCATGGGTATGCAACTAATAAGGATTGATTGAATTTTTTTTCTTGTCCTTCAGCAGGCAGAAAAGTGTGTGGGCTGAGTAGGTACGAATTCAATCCATTGCATTCAATTTACTTAAAATCCTGCAGCCTTCCGATGACGGTGATGCGTTGGTTTTTTTTCGCGACATGTGTTGTTTATTCAATCGCCGCCGGACGAAAGTGTTTCTGTTGCGATGATGCATCCCTTAACAAGGAGGAACATTCATTTTATTATAAAAATCAGAAAGGATACGCCATGCAGGGACGTTATTAGTTGATTACAGGACACATTATCATGATTATCGGGTGTTCGAATCATTCAGATTCTCTCTTGTTTTATCTCCGTTGTGGGGTAAATAAATTTATTGCGCAAAGTAATAACGAGAGGATATCATCTCTGGATGGATGGATATAAAGGGGTCGGCCCACAGGACGTGACTACTGTTAATAGTTTGATTAATGGCCTGTCGCGCAGAGACAGAAAGAAGTCAGTGTTTGCGGAGTGAACGCGATTTACGAAACCCATAATCTTCGGTTGGATTTGATTTACTCGGAGAAATTATTATCCGGCCTGTGATTATTATATTTTATTGGTGATGTAGTCTGTCATTTTGGGGCGGTAACGGCAACTGTTATAAGGTTCGGATGGTATTGTAGACTTGGGGAAGGCTTGTTTGCTTGTTCAAATGGTGAAGTTTGGGAAATATCGGTTTGATTGATATGTGTTGGGTTTAAGGTTATGGATGAGTGTTTGTGGTCAAGGGGCGGCTGACGAGCAATAAATTTGAGGCAGGGGATTAAAACTGAGAGGCTAGAATTTTAACTGCAAGAATTTTAACAAAAGTAAGTTTTTTTTTTCGAAAACGATTTTATCGTTTCTCTCTTTTTTTTGTCGGTATAAGGAATGTTTTACTTAGATGTTACTGGTCCATTATTTTACTAGGAAGCGACCGCCTGCCTTACCTATTCCACTGGAAGGCTTTCGTAGAAAGCCAATTAAGCGCTTCAGTGATGAGGACCTTGCGATATCAGCACTCACCACATCAGCACCAAAAATTCTCCACCTGATACGAGAAAAGCAGGACAATCTGACAAGAAATTGTTTCTTGTCCCGTCAGGGCGCTAATAAGTTTTCAACAATCTTTTCTGCTGAGAAACGCAAATTTCTTACAAACGTCTAAAAACGCCCGTTCAGCCAGCCTGTATCCTGGAGTCATGCCACATATAATGTAGTTCCAAAGGGAACCAAAAGTCAATGGGAGTCCTCAAGTCCTCAGTCTTGCCTAGCAATCTAGTCGAAGACCTTTATTTAAATTTGTTTCAATTTTTGTTTTTACTTTTCCAAAATTGTTGAACCACAATAGTTTTGTGCTTAATTTCTTTTGGTGTATTTGAAAATTTCAAATGAGGATCTACCTACAAAACTATTCACACCTGGTTGGGTTCAAATATGTACTCAAATTCCCACAAGATGTATCTATCGTTCGAGTCCATTTCCAATGGGATCATTTTAATAAACAAATACAAGCTGACCACCCAAAATAAAATCGGCTTAACTCAACTACACATCCAAAGCTCCAACATGCGTGGCTTAACCCAGTAGCTGGTATCCGTAAGAGGGTTAACCACAATCCACCAACACCGTATCACCTCAATCATCTGCATGAACAAAACCCGCCACTGAGCGTGGATCGGATCGAATGTCAACGTTGTCCTCGCATTTACCTGCGTCTTTTCCTCCGGATCTTCGTCGCAAAGCCGATGTTCGGCAAAACTACATGTCGCCACGTAATAAATCATAAATCGTCCAAGGGAACTCATCTACCGGACGGACACACCATATTCTGAGTAAACAGCGGGCGGCGTCAATCGCTTAAGTCGTCGTCATTGCCTTTCGAAGGTGCAACCTAAGTCGAGGGTTCAACTATCCTGTGGCAGGCAAATATGCTACCTGTCAGTGGCGCTGATAATACCATGCAATGCAGACGCGATGGTTGGCGGCACAGAAGCACCCACCGCCGTATTCCATTCAAATACTCGCGACTTGAATTCCTTTCCGCCACATTTTGCTGTCTATCCGTGTATCTTAAGGGACGATAGATACTCGTACTCTGGCATATTGTATAGCTCTGCGTCAAAAGCTTCAAAGCGATTGTGTCACTGCGGAACAATGCTTTCTATTCCGTGTGTTGTCTGTACGTACCTGGGATCTGCCACAGGTAAATTTTGTCCGATGACTCCTTTATCGCAGTCATAATGTGGACAAACATTGAAGAGAATGCTTGGAATGCGGCGTTATCAGTGCAGACATAGACTGAAGACTCATAAAGCAAAGAAGGCGAGGTAGAACGAATGCTAAAGAAGGCTCAACGGATGGACGGACGGACCACGATGATGATGATGATTCGTTCGTTGGTTTATGACCAGCGGACAGGTTTTTCTCGCTCCCTAATGAGTGTGTGGCCAAGGGTTAAGTTTTAAATGAAGATCGGCGACCACGACGTCGACGACGACAACCACTAATGGGCAATAACTGCGGCAGGAGTGAGAGAAGGTGGACAATAAAGTTGGAAGGCATCGCGTCGTCGTCTTCGTTGTTGTCGGTTTTGGCATTCGGCTCGGCGCGCTGGAGGATAACTCATTTATAGTGTTTACTCAATTCAGGTTGTAATAACTCATCAGGTAAACAAAAATATTATCGCGTAGCTGAAAAGATTTATAATCATCGTAATGCTATGATCATGTCGGGCGAAATGGGTGTGCCTGTGGTAGGGATCAGTGATAGCATCCGTGGAGTGGTATTTCGTCGAAGCAATAGTGTTCTTACGAAGAATGATTTCATAAAAAATGGTACCTCCTCATGCTGTACCCTGAGTTATACCAACAGTCCACACAAATACTTGCAAACTGAGAGGTTTTGTTCGCATCATTCTTCAAAAAACTGCCCGTTATCAATTGTACTAATATGACTATTGCATCAACTTTTTAAAATGCAAGTTGCATGAACAAGGTCTTAAGGCATTTTTATTCCAAGCGGGTCAACCGATAATATCTTTAAGCTCATGTCCAATATTTTTGACTCAAAAATCGCTAAAATACGCCAACCAGTAGCTACAATTTGTCTATCTGCTGTCTGTCTGTCGATCACCACCTTCTAGTTCCTAAACTATACGTGCTACGTGCATGACGCAGAATTCTATATATTGATATGAAGAATTTTGACCTCTTCATTTTTCAAACAACCTAGTATAATACTGATTTAAAAAAAAAAAAAAAAATTCAAACCCCAAAGTTGAAGATAAATTAGTAACAGATTTAGCGAAAACAAAGATGGTGATCCATAATCGCGGAAACTCCACCAAAAAGGCATGATCAGACCTCCAGAGCCCTTCATTGTCTGAACGAATAGGACGCGTTGTAATATTGTAAAATACCTTACCGAAAGTTGTCGGCCCCTCGCCATGGTTCCATGGCTTTCTACTTAAAGAAGCGTTTAATAAAGCATCGTGATAAGGTTAAGGCATTCTCCAAGAATGATCCCTCAAAACCGGTGCATCTTATATGCTGCATAGGCTACAAGGCTGGTCTTCTTCTTCTTCTTCCTTTTATCAGCGAGGCTATGATCCGAAAACAAGGGATCACAGCCCTCCCACTTCACCACATTTCTACTGATCCGCCTGTGGGGTTCGCCTATTTGACCTCAGAAAATATCGGCAGGCCTGCCGATTTTTGATCACTCGGTTACTGAGGCGTTTATAGGCCTGCCTTTCCTACATCGCGATGTCTTTGGAACGTGCATAGATATTGCCTTTTTAACAGGGTTCAAATGATCTCTTCTTTGAACGTGGCAATACCAACTGAGCCGGTCGCGCTCTAATTTTTGTACGATGGTTTCCTTGATGTGAAAGCTTCCACGGATCTTCGAACTTCTTATTCGATCAAGTTTGGTCACTCCTGCTGTCATGCGAAGCATCTTCATCTCAGCTGCCGTTAATTTACTCTCATACTTTTTGTACATCGTCCAACATTGTGAACCGTATGTGAGCGCTGGACGTACAACTGCGGTGTAGAGCCTTCCTTTCAATAGCTGGTATGACTTACATTGTCCGTGAAGCGCACAGGAGGTCATAGAAGCTCTTACCATATTGGAGACTTCACCAATGATGATTACTGGAACGGTTGGCTACACCGAGACTGCATTTGTTCTGCATGCGCTGGTCAATGTTTCGGTTCAGCTCTTGTCCGAGGAATGCCGTGTTTGCTTCTACAAAAACTAGTATAGAGCAAGAAGAAGGATTTTATCAAGACCAGCAAGAAGTGGGCCGATGATGTTATCGTTCACTTGCAGATCAATTTGATCAAGCAATGTCAAACGGAGGCCGACATCATGGAAATTCAATTGAATGCTGGTACTATTCACCAAAGTAGAATAGGTGAAGGAATACTTAGAAAAATCTGTCCCAGTGTCCAAGGTTTTGGAGAGGATGAAATGACCGATTGCTGTTGCGATTGATGTTACCAAGGGTAAGGGTTTAAAGGGCGTGACCAGCCATTGGCACACCAAGAAATTACCCCGTAGGACGCACAAGGATCTGCGTAAGGTGGTTTGTATTGGAACCTAGCATCCAAGTCGTGAGTCTTTCGCAATCGTGAGTGCCGGTAAAAAGGGCTACCATTACCGTACTGAGATAAACAAGAAGAAGCAACAAGTCGTTCCGCTTTGAAACGAATCAAACTAAAGATCATCGAGTCATGGTCGCTTCCAGTCTGCTGCTGATAAATTGACATTGATGGCACCACTCAAAACGGATCTGTTTAAGGGACTGTTTAAATGCAGGTTATACGGGCCACGTCAACCTGATTTAATCTTCTTCTTCTTCCTTTTATCAGCGAGGTTATGATCCGAAAATAAGGGATCACAACCCTCCCACTTCACCGCATTTCTACTGATCCGACTGTGGGGTTCGCCTATCAACCTGATTTAATAAACGAGGAAATTAAAGCCTGGAAACAATTGGATATTGGAGTAAGTGCATTCAGCAATCAAGCACACTTTTATCCCAGTGGATTGGTTAATAATCAAAACGGAACCTATACACCCACTGTTTGGTGCGGACTTAGGACCGGCCGGCGGAGTTATCACACCGTTTTTCATCGGAGATTATACAAGTAATGATGTTACGGTCAACGGCGATCATTATCGAAACATGTTAACCTAGTTCTCATACAGTGAAATGTTGGCGTGGACTCGACAGTCATGTGCCTACAACTGAGCGGTGCGACATGCCAAAAAGCGGGCAGCACAATCACCATACTGCAATCAAAATTTAGAGGTCGAATTATCTCTCGTTTTGGTGAGATTAATTGGCCCGGCCGCCGTAATCTTATGATTTTACGCCAATGGACCTTCTTTCTCTGGGGATACGCGAAAAGCAGAGTCTATGCCAGTAGTCCTCAGACGTGCTATAGAAGGGGAAAATCCGTATAGTTGGTGAGAGGGGATTTTTTTTTATGCCAAAATGTGGAAACAAATTTAACAAAAAGACGATGCCAGAGGAGCCGAGAATCCTGTTTCAAATTCAATAGCTATTTTTTCATCTAACCTCTCTTTATAATCCGCTTTACAATAGCATCATGTCACCTACATACAGTGAAAGTAATTCCAATTGAACGTATCGAAAACAGTTTCGAAAAAGGAATAAGAACTGCTCCTGAATTAATCGTCCTGACTATTGCCTATGATATAAGGCTCATTTTGGTGAAACAGTAGTTCTCAGTAAAGTAAGATTTAGCACGGCTTGCTTATGTCCAGTATCCCCTTGTGGGTCTTGGGGCCTCTACTACGTCTACGCACCATCGTGTACGGTTTCTGGCAATGTGTCTGAGTTCTCCCCAACTTTTCCCTAACTGCAGTGCCTCCTTCTCGACTGTTCTGCGCTAATGTTCTCCTCGGACCACCAGGTCTTCTGCCATCCTGAGTTAGAGGGTTCCATTGCATAGCATGGTTTGCTATGGAACTGTCACCCTTTCGGAACGTGTGACCAACCCACTGCCACTTCCGTCGTTGGATGGTTGTGCCTATTGGTTCCTGACCCCTTCTCTCGTAAACGTGTTCGTTAGAGATAGGATTGGGCCAGAAAATCTTTAAGATATTGCGCAGGCACCTATTAACAAACGTTTGCAGCTTTCTGGTGATAGTAGTGGTCACTCTCCACGTGCTGCAACCATATAGCAGCACGGATTCAACGTTGGAGCGGAACAGTCTTATTTTGGTGCTCAAACTGATTGCATTGCTTCGCCATATTTTGGACAATATCCCGAACGCGGACTTTGCTTTGGCGATCCTGTTGGCTATATCCAGTTCGGTTCCACCATCGGTCGAGACAATACTCCCAAGATACTGGAAATCCTCTACTCTCTCTACCGGTTGTCCAGCAATGCATATTTGAGCCGATGAGTTAGTTCCAAGGCTGATAATTTTAGTTTTTGCCGTATTAATTTTCAGCCTGACGACGCCTGCCTCCCTCTCCACATCTGCTGTCATTTGGTGGATGTCCATAATTCTGTGGGAGAGTAAGCATACATCGTCAGTGTAGTCAATATGTTTCAGTTGAGATGTAAGAGTCCATCGAATTCCTCCGTTTCCCGTCGACAAAGCTGCATGAAGCACATCGCTAATCACCAATAGGAATAATATTGGTGAAAGGATACAGCCTTGCCTTACCCCACTTTGGATCTCAAATTCCTCAGACAACCTTCCCCTGTGCAGAACGTGACATTTGGAGCCTTCATATATAGCTTTGATAATAGCAATTAGTTTATCGGGAATGCCTCTCCTGCGTAAGGCACGCTAAATAAACTCCCTATTGACACTATCGAACGCCTCAAAATCGATGAACAGCAGGTGTAGTGGCGATCGATATTAGACACACTGTTCGATGATAATCCGCAGGGTGTTGATGTGGTCAGCACAGGAGGATCCAGAGCGGAAACCTGCTTGTTCGGCATCGAGTGTATCTTCGAGATGTTGTTTGATTCGCTCCAGGATGATTTTAGCTATTATCTTAGCTACAGCAGGCAGCACGCAGATACCCCTCCAGTTTCCGCACTCCATTAAATTTCCTTTCTTAGGAAGCTTGCGATCATTCCCTTTTTCCACTCGTTAGGAAAGCTCTCAGCTTCCCAAGCTCTATCTATAAGTGGAAGCAAAAGCTCAGCCAATGTTGTGGGCGTTGCTCGTAAGAGCTCTGCTGGAATACCGTCAAGTCCTACCGCCTTGTTTGTTTTGAGTGCCTTGATCGCGGTAATGATCTCATCTTTACTGGGAGTCGTGGTGCGTATTCGGGAACTTTTCACCTCGGGCATCTCAGTCTGATTTGGGAGCATGTCGCTAGCGAATACACGGTTCAAAACCGTAGCAAAATGCTCTTTCCATTTCTTGAGCTGGTCCTCATCCGAAATGAGCAAGGAGCCGTCTAGGTTTTCACTGGGTGTTGGCTGGAGCTGCGACCACCTGTCAGCTCTTTCGTGATTCTGTAGACGGTCCTGCTGCCGCACCTCCGTGCAGCTTCTTCTGCTTCTGTAGCCAGCGCGTTGATGTAGTTGCGCTTGTCACGTCGTACGCTACGCTGAACTTCTCTCATCTTCATGCGATATAGGGACTCTAGCTCGCTTCTCCCTGCTGCTGGGGCAGCTGCAACGCGAGCTTTCAGCTGTTTTCGTTCGTCAATCCGTCTCCAGGTATCCTCAGAAAGCCACGCCCTTTGCCTTCCCTGCGATCGACCGACAATTCTTTCAGCACCAGATGTAAAAACATTTTTCACAGCACACCAATGGTCTTGGATGGTTGCGGGCATTGAGCTGCTGATTGCTTCCACACCTTGCGAAAAGTGCACCCTTAATTGTTGGTGCACTGAGACATCACTAAGTCTATCGATGTTGAACCTGGGCATTCTTGTGTTGTCGTGGGATCTTCGAACTGCAGCAGTGCGTAGTTGGAGAGTAGCTATCATAAGATGGTGATCACGTACTATCCCCACATCTGCCCCTCGCCTGTTTCGGACGTCCAGGAGACTACTTCTAAAGCGGCGGCTGATAGCAAAATGGGCAATTTGCTTGGAGGTTGCTTGCCTGTCATTGGAAACCCAGCTGACTTTGTGGCAGGTCTTGTGCTCAAACATGGTGCCACCTATCACAAGGCGGTTGGCATTGCAGAAATCTACAAACCTTTCGCCGTTGTCATTGCGGATGCCTAGTCCATGCTTCCCGATTACATGTTCGAGCCCTTCAATGTCGTTGCCTACCTTGGCATTCTAATCCCCCATCACTATGACAATGTCTCCATTTGGTGTTGTGTTGAAGACGGCGCTTAAGAGACTGTAGAAGCTCTCCTTTTCGTCCTCAGACGAACTATTCGTTGGGGCGTAACACTGTATGATGGTGACGCGTCGTACTCTAATCCGGAATCTGGCCGTCAAAATCCTATCACCATGAGGCTGTCAGGAAATTAGGCCCTTGCGTGCTGTTGTTGTTAGCAGTAGTCCGACTCCATATTCCCGCGGACTTCCGGATGGTCTTCCAGAATAGAGTAGTACAGTGTTACGCGTTGGAGACTGGTACTCGCCCGCTTCTTACCCCCAAAATGTCCAGTTTATATCGCATGAACTCGCTTCCCGAGTCGAGGAGCGTCTTTACATTCCAGAAACCTATCTTTGTCCGGGTACAATCGCCAAAAGTCGTCAACATGTGATCATTCCTTATCCGAGGCATAGTGTCGGTTTCTGTAGCGGACAATATTCGGTAACGCAGGTTGCTGGCCAACGCACGTTACCTAGCCTAGAATCAAGGCCCTAGACAACCCGCGCTTACAATTTTAGCCTACACGTATAAGGGTTTATACGTTTAGTTGCCCGGGGACCACCACTAGGAGGTAAAGTAAGCACTTCATCACGAACTTGATTGTTGAGCTACTGGCCTAAGCCAAGTTTTGGGCAGTCAGTAGTTTCCCGATCAATCGCAATGCAGGGCCCCAAGATTTAGCACGGAGTACAACAACAACAAAATTACTGGCAACTACTTTAGCTTTTATATTCAGTCAAAAGTGAGTTGGGATGTAAAATTTCATTCATTCATTCATTCATTTTCAATGGCCCGCTAATCCTTCATGAGGGTCGCGGGGGTAGGATGCTCAGGTGGACTCTCCATCCTTCTCGATCCTTCGCCATTGACTCCAATTCATCAGGAGGAATCCCTAGCCGGCTCCAGGAGAGATGTTGGACTTGGTCCAACCATCTATTTCTAGGCCTTCCGCGGAGTCGCCTACCTGATGGCACGGCAACCATGGCGCGTCTTGGAAACCGGTCTGGGGGCATACGCACTACGTGACTACGTGTAAAATTTGCAACACTTAATTTCAGAGGGCGCTGAAATGATTTTGTTAGTGTTTCAGAGGCTGATAGCGAGCAGGTGCGCCAATTTCAAATATTACAAAAAAAGGTTTTAAACCAGATTGACTATGGATGCATAATACTCACCAAAACACGCCAATAGTCTGGAGACAAACATTCTAAATACTTGGGTGTACTTGGGCAACGGGGAAAGTGGCCGTAGAGGATCACCTAACCAAATATCTTTCGACGCTATGTTAGGCCCAAATACTTCTCAAACGGAAACCGCTTGCTTCGGCCTCAGAAACTGCCGGTCCCAGGAGTAAATACTGAATGAAAATAGTAGTCCGAGATATCTGTAAACTGTGCTTGGTAGATCCTTCAACTACATACAAGCAACCTCTAGCGAACGCAGCAGTTAAACTGAAAAATGGAAGTATTTTTTCCCTAAGACTGACGGTTAGGGTAGGGTGTTGACGCAATCATAATACACATCAGAGGCCTGCCTATCGACGGTTTAGAGCTACACTTAAAATACAACTACAATGAGAACAATATGCTGCAACATCAAATCCAGCTTTACGCCAGACAAATGCTCTAACCGGTACTTGAGACACAATCTTATGCACCAATAGAACCACTTCAAGAGGACATAAATATGAGAACTATAGCCATATCGATTAAAACGCAAAGATCGTCTCTTGTGCCCATTAAAACCCAGCAATATGAAGGTTTTAAAATTTGCTTTGTGGCTCGGAGACGGGAGAAACCTAAAGCTCTGTAACAGCCCCAAATTGTTAACTTCTTCTTGCCCAGTTTAAATGTTCGCTCTTCCGAGGAAATTATAAACATGACTAAATCGGACAAGATGACAAGATGAGCGGCCACTATAAGAGGTAGACATGAAGCAACTATGACGAGTTCAGTTCAATTATACACATCTTTTTATTTTGGAATTGTAAATATAACAGAGAAGGACTTTCCATAACCCTTGCAAAAGCCTTCTGACACCTTTTACTTCGACGAGAAATGTCAATCTAGGACCTAAAACACTCAAAGGTTCTACGCTAAATTATCCCAATGAAGTCAAATACATAGGTGCCTTCCTAGATAAGAGCGCGATACCAGAGCCATGTGGGCTAGTCGGTGTCTTTATGATAGAACTTGGGGTCTTGGGGTCTGTACGCCAGGACGCTTAGAACAGTTATTTCGGACGCGGTTTTTATTTGGTGACCGAACGTACTCCAACAGACAACGGCAATGAAGTTGTAGAAACGAGAAACACTAGAACAAAACAGTTGTCATAGGGCTTACACCATTACAAGTTTTCATTAGGAAGACAGCAGCTAGATGTGCTATCGAACTACTTGTAGGATATAAGTTTAAGCCAGAGATCTTATGGGACACCTGAAAATACTTAACTCAATTTCCGAAAAAGACCTATCCTGGTCCTTGCCTGATATGATGCTCAGCGTTATTTGCAGCAGGTAGGTGTGGTGATTATGCTTAAAAAGAAGAACCCAATTATCACCAGGTGCCGTTTTGTTACCACAAACTCATGTAACCTGGATGTGACGGTGTGTTGGTGGAGAGTCTCTAGATCCAATCTGTGGAGTTTAAGAAGATTATTAATTCTTTAATGCTTTTCTCTGAGATTTCCTCGAGGAAATCGAAAAAGTGTTTTCCTTAAGTTCGTTGCCTGGCTCTAGCTAGTGCCGGACAAGCACGTAAATAGTGGATAAGCGTTTCTTTTTTAGTTGCGACATTAGAACTGCGACAGTGTGCGTGGTATGAGATGCCTAGTTCGTCTGCATGGTCTACTATAGGCCAGCGTTCTGTGGGGATCGCTATTATTCTGGCGTTCTGTTTAGGGAATCAGTTTCTATGTTTTGTTGTATAGTAGTTTGGCCACGTCTTCCTAGATATGGCACAGTCTGTTAGCCTAGTCCATCTCAGGTTGACTTTGGAAGGACATTTCTGCCTTGACTGCTCCAAGCGGAATCGATTCCGCAAGTGAGCAGTGGAGGGCTGAGTCTTGCTAAGCCAGTTTGTTCCATAAACGTTACTATGCCCTGGAACCAAAATCAGGGTTACCTTGAATTGGCTATCTAGAGAGGCTAGCTCATTTCGGCATTTTAGCACTATCATGGAGGATATAGTAACCAAGGCAATGGCTTTGATAGCAGCCAGGCTGTTAATGAGTATGGATATCTTTTGCCTTATTATATTTGCGTATAATTTGATTTGGCGACAGGCTTCCCGGGCAGCGAGTAATTCTGCCTGAAACAAACCGGCATTATCCGGATGTCTATATGATTTTGAGATGTTTATGGATTTAGAAAACATCAACGGTTAAGGTTAAAGTTTTACATCGTTCAGTCTGGTCTAACAGACTGAAGCTTCTTAAGTCCTTCTCTGGATTCTTGCCCATGCAATCCTTTGTCAGACACAATAAAGTCAAAGTGGTGTAGGTGATCGTTCACCAAGGCTTTGAAGGTTATTAGCTGATGAAATCGCTGGGTTGCGTTAACAAGGTATAGAACCTTCTTGCGGCATTAACTGGCCTGAAGCCCAGAAATATGCGGCTTAAGACCGCGTAATAGGGCGTAATGCACACTCGTGAAGTTTATGGATTCCTCTACTAAGGACGCACTCACATTTACAAAGGAGGTTAGAATCTTAGTTCCACGACACAGTGTCAGCTCATGGGCAGAGCCTAGTTTAAAAAAAATAAAACCGAACAAGAACAGGAAATACTCGTAGTCCATGTGGTAATACGCTACTCAAATAGGGTATGACTCCACTTCCCGAATGCGATTGCGGTTTCCAATTCAACACATATCATATGTCAGGCGTCCAACGTGGGATATCAAAAGGTGATTCCAGCCAAGATTTACCGTGCAAGCTACTTCTCCATTGCATACGCTTAGAATTATCCATGGAAGCTGCAATTTCCACCAAATCAACAACCTTTTGCTCCTTCAGAGTCCTCAAATGCAATTAACACGTGACCGGAATCATCTGTATAGCCACGTACTGAAAGTTGAGAATCATCCGGGGTGTTCCCCGGACCGCTTGATGAATAATGATTGTCGTGACTCCGAGAATGACACAGATTCTCAGCGCAGACAGATGCAGCTAACGCATGGCAATCCACCCCCTAACGGATTCATCTCCCACTTGCGCACGTTTGTTTATTCTATCAATTTGTGTTCGGAACGTGCGGGGGATATGTAGAGGGACTGCCTGCGGAAGGAGACTATTTATTAGTTATTGTGTTTCAAAAGTCATTCCCGCCAGCCATTCCTCCCGGGAAATGTGGCTAAGCGCCGTCAAGGAAGTCTTCGAAATTTAACCAAATTGCTTCGATTGTTTGGCCACGTGCTGGCCACATATTGACGTACACATGGTCACGTGGCTGCGAATTTCGTGGGCAAATTATGGAAGTTTTTCAATTTCCCATTAAGCCTGGTGATGTTCGCGAGTAAAAGTGAGTCGGACTTCTTTTTTTTTTTTTAAGAAAGAAGTCAAGCGGGAAACCACCAAATCGACACTTTTTTATGTTAGCTGGAGGTCACGGTGCGTCACGGTGAATGACGATGTTGTTGCTTTATCAGCTGCAGGGCGCTTTGCTTTGACAGGGACTTTTTATGGGACTTCATTGGGTAATGTATTGGTTAATGTTTCCTTTCGCTGGGAGGATACAATAGCACACATGTGATCTGGAGATTAAGTCCTTCACACCCTCAGGATGTTGGGTAGAGGGGTGTCATAATTTTGAATTGATACAGGTTGACTTTGTTTTTTTTTTTTGTGAATGTGAAGGGTGCGGCAAACAAGTGAATATCGTGGGAAATTTGGCAATTCTCGAATTCCTGTTTAGCTTTCGATTTCTAGCGTCTTTCTTAGCAAGTATCACTTTTAGCATGTTTTATTAAGACATCGTATTTGCCAAAGCAAATATATACAATACATTTTTTTTTTTTTTTTTTGGTTGCGCCTGGAGGTGCAGGAATCTTCAAAAGATACCAATGGTCCGTACCATTGGTTATGCCCGATTCATATATCTGACAATGCCATCAGTGCTAGTCAGTATATGCCTACGGGCTAAACCTCACCCCCTCAGAGAGGCACTATGAGAACCGGCTGCGCGTACTCATAGTAGTAGGAAATTCGTTCCTCTCATTTTTTCATTTTTTGTGATGACTACGACTAAGTTGCCTTAACGAGTAGTTTACGCTTCTGTAGTGTTAATCGCGTTAGGTAGGTAGCTTTCCAGTGAAGGCACCTACTAATACCGTCATTACATGCGGTTTTTCCTTACGGCGCTAGGTCGAAAGGTCTTGTTCTTTGTAGTCGGCGCTCAAGGTTTGTCACGTCCATAGTACGGATTATTTCATTATTGCAATGAACACGAAGACGGGTACGAAGTTTGCGAGCAAAGTTTGTTACTTCGTCCCTCACGGTAGCAATTCCTAGATCTCTGTGAATATCACTATTCCTTATATACCAAGGAGCATTCACGATTGCTCTTAGCATTTTATTTTGAAATGCTTGCAGTAGAGCCATATTGCTTGGTTTGGTACAACCCCAAAGTTGTATACCATATGTCCAAGACGGTTTTAGCACTTGCTTATACAGAAGCAGTTTGTTGTATACGCTTAACTTCGAGTATCTTCCGAGTAGCCAATACATTTCTCTAAATCTGATTTCGAGCTCTTCGCGCTTCTTTTTAACGTGTGGTTTCCACTTAAGTTTTGCGTCTAGGGTCATTCCTAAATATTTTGCTTCGTTTGCGTAAGGTATTTGTACCGAGTTAATGGATATAGGTAAGTTGTTTATCTTTCTCAACGTAAAATTGACATGCGTTGATTTTGTCTCATTGAGGACTATTCGCCAGGTTTTTGTCCATTCGCATACATTGTTCAAAGCTCGTTGGAGTTTTCCCGTTGATGATTCGACTGACTCATCCGTTACGAGGATAGCCGTGTCGTCTGCGAACGTTGCTACAACGGTCCCTTCATCTTGTGGTATATCTCTTGTGTAGAGCAAGAACAGGATTGGACCGAGAACACTTCCTTGTGGAACACCGGCGTAGATATCTTTGAAATCCGAATATTCACTCCCGTGTCTAACACGGAAAAGTCTGTTTTCAAGATAAGATTCCAATATTCTGTACAACTTTTCCGGTAAGATTACCCTTAGCTTATACCTTAGGCCTTCGTGCCATACCTTGTCGAAGGCTTGCGATACGTCGAGAAAAGCGCTAGAGCATATTTTTTTCCCTTCTAGAGCTTTTTCAATCTCGTTCGTTATTCGATACACCTGATCGATTGTGGAATGTTTGACCCGAAACCCGAATTGATGATCCGGGATCAAGTGTCTTTCTTCAATTACTGGTTGCAATCGTTTCAGCAGAAGTTTCTCGAAGACCTTAGATATTATTGGTAGAAGTGAAATGGGTCTATATGATTTCTTGTCATTTGCACATTTCCCCGGTTTCGGAACCATAATAACTTCGGCGACTTTCCATTGCCTTGGGACATATAATAGTCTTAAGGAAGCATTTATAATGTAGAGCAACTTAAGCAGCACTTTTTTCGGTAGCTCTTTCAAAATTTCGCCAGTGATTAAATCATATCCCGGAGCCTTGTTATTTTTCAATTTTTGTATTTTCATTCGAAGTTCGGACAGGGATACGGTTTTTACTCTAAAGTTGTCGGGTGCCATATTATCATTCGGATCTTCGATCAACGGTTGTCCATCGAACGGCTTGAACGTTTCCTCTAAGTGATCGGCAAATAATTCTGCTTTCTCTTTATCTTCTTTTGCCCATTCCCCGTTAGCTTTCCTAATTGGCGGCGAGTGCATTACAGGTTTCCTTATGGACTTCAAGGCTTTCCATAGAGAGTAGTTTGAATACTTATCAGCGGTCAAACCCTCGAGGTAAGTAGAAGTCTCGTGATTTTTTAGGTCCTGCAGCACTTTTTTAAGCTTGTTACAAAGATGGTTCAGATAAGTTTTATCCGGTGGCGCGCGGGATTGTTGCCATCTCTTGCGCGCTCTCCTCTTTTCTCGTATGAGGTCTTCGATTTCAGGCTGGTATTTGACTTTATTGTTCCGCGCTTCTGTCTTTCGCAAAGGAGTGTTTTTCCACGCTGAGCTCTGAATGGCTTCGACGAGTTTGTCGATTTCTTCTTCTATTTCGAACGGTGTCTTTAGCGGTACATTTAAAGCAACATTTTCCTTGCAGTCTCTTCTGAAAGCGTCCCAGTTAGTTTTGTTACTAGTTAACCTAGGCGGTCATTCTTTTTTTACTAGACTTCCACCTATTTTCAGAGTGACTGCCGAGTGATCTGAGCATAGATCATAGCATTCTTCGATTTCCGTCAAATTTTTAGTTAACCCTTTTACGATAAAGAAGTCGACGAGGTCAGGGATTTTATTTTTGTCAGTTGGCCAATAAGTTGGCTTTCCTGTCGAAAAAAAGTTCACCCCACGTTTCATGCTGGCTTTGTACAATAATCTGCCTTTTGTCGAATTGCATCTGGATCCCCAGAAAGTGTGTTTCGCGTTAAAGTCACCACCTAAGACAAAATTAGGTCCGAGTGAGTCAAAGAGACGAACGAGGTCGTCTTCTACTAGCTTATATCCCGGAGGGAAGTAACTAGATCCGATGTTGTAGTCTAAGTGGTTTATTTTTACGGAGACTGAGCTTATTTGCATAGAATCAAATTCTATTTCTATGTTTTCGGAGTGCTTAATACAGTCTTTGATGTAAAGAGAGGACCCGCCTCTCGCATTTTCCGAAGGATGATTCGCATGGTAATCGCTGTAGCCTTTTATTTTGGGTCTAAGTCCCTTTTTTAAGTGCGTTTCCGATACCAAACATATGTCAATGTTATTTTTCCGTAGAAACACTTCTAACTCGTCGATTTTTTTCAGAAGGCCGTTTGCGTTCCACGTTAGTATCTTAAGTAGCTGTTTCATATTCATGTTTTTTTGATTGTCTTGCGAGGTTTGAACTCGAGCTTGCTCAATTTGTCAAGTATAATTTTATTAACTTTGGTTTGCTCCTCAAATTTTTCCAATATAATGGTAAATATTTGGCTAACCGGATCTGTTGTAGCTGATCTTAATTTGTTTTCGTTTGACGCGACTTGCGCGTACGATCTCGCGTCAACCTGTGGCGGTTTTTCCGCTGCACTTGGACCAGCGACGTTCTCTTGCGCAATTTTTTTATTTCCCTTTATCGGTCGCTTCGTTTTGACTGGCTTAGCGGTCTTGGGCTTATCGGTTTTACGATCTCTTAAGCTTGGGTTCGGGTGTATCGGTTTCTTGAGAGTATCGCGCCTTTTTTGAAGCTCCTTTGCTACTTCACAACCTCGATAGTTTGGTGGGTGCTTGCCTTTACAGTTTATGCAGGTCGCCGGAGCCTGCTTATTTAAGTCACACCTTTCTGATAAGTGGTTCCCGGCACATTTTACACATTTCCGTTCTTTTTGGCAATACGACTGGGTGTGATTGAAACCTTGACAGCGTTTGCACTGAGGTATCGATCGTGTATTCGTACGCATAGGCTCGATTTTAACTACGATATTCAAAATACTTTTTACGTTATAAATATCGTCTATATTTTCGCTTCTATCGAAGGTTAGCATAAAGAGCGGAAGTCCATGCTTGACCAAGATTTCATTGCCTTGTTCCGTTTTCTGCTTTATCTTCTTTAAGATATTAATTGCGTCGATAATTTTCAAGCCTTTTCCTTTAAGGTCATTTATAATGTCATCTTTAGTGCATGAGGGGTGGAGACCCCTTGCTATAACACGGAGTGGTCTTTCTGATTTATTTTCGTAGGTGAACCACTGGATCTTTTCCGCGTTTAGTTTTTTCGATATTGCTCGGTAGCCGTCAGAGTCAACTACATTAATTTTCCAATCATTGTTTCGGAATGACGTTACTTTAAATTCTGATGTCACAGTTCCCTTAAGAAGGCAATGCAACTTATTGTAGGCCGTAAAGCCGACGACGTTTATTGCAGGCGGGGGACGTAATTTGTCGTGAGTTTGTTTCTGTTTCAAGTCTTTTTCCTTGTCTTGTTTTCGTGGCTCGACTTCAGGTGAAGAACCGGCTCTTCGTTTTTTGCTGGGTCTTTTCTTTGAGACCCCATTTGTTTCGCGTGCTAGCTCTTCTTCATCCGTGTGATATTTGGGACTAGCTGCACGGGGTGGGGTAATTTCCCGTTCTCTTTGCAAAAGTGAATTCTTTAACGCCTTGTTTTCCTCTTTTAGTGATTCTACCTCTCTCTTAAGCTCTTGGTAGAGTAGATCCATTTTATTTAGCTTAATACGGAGTTCATTGTTTTCTTCCTCAAAGCTATTACATTTCACTGAGTCCCGTTTCTCTTGCGCTTGCGCTTCCGGCGGACTTCTTTTTCCGGAGACATTCGGTCTTGATGGTGGAGACCGAGTTACCCTTGAATTTCTCAAAAAGGGGTTTATTAAATGCAACAATTGGCTCTCCCCAGAATCCGTAGAGCCTACCTCCGAAGAGGGTGGATTTTCCAGAGAACCTGGACTGCCACCTGGGGTACTATATCTATTTGTTTTACTCATTGCATATTATGTATACATTTTATCCCCGGTATACGAAGGGTGGATTTTAGTCGCCTCTTACGACAGGCATGCCTACCTCGGGTATATTCTGCCCCCTACCCGAAGGGGGTAGTTAGTTACATAGTTAGGTAACTAACAGATCATTATTCTGGAGCGCTTCTATTGGATGCTTATAAACATATACAAATGTCTGCAAGCAGCACTTTAATGAGGTGGATATTGGCTCTTCCCCTTTCCCAGAACGTAGAAGCCGGTTTTATTAACAAAATGTGTTTTGAGCGACTGTAAATGAATTTATCAATAAAACACGTGTGCTATAATAAATGAATAAAAAACTGTTTCACTTGTAGTTCACAGGATTCCAAAATCACTTTGATGACGCAGAACAAAATATTGTACAACGAAACTTATCAAAATCTCATAATTGTTTGCATTTCGTCCGATATGGTGTTAGAAATCATACGCAGACTAGATTGCCTTACTTCCAGCTATTCGTTTTAGTTCATAAAAGTCATAGAGCATATAACTTTTTACAGTTTAGATGAGGAAGTTCGAGTATTGCCATATTGGTGCATCATGTAGAAAATTTAAATTCTCATCAATCGCACTGCAGTCGTTGCAACTACAATGCATATAAACTAGAGACGCCACGAATATTCGGCTGCTATTCGGTATTCGGCCTATTCGGCCACTTATTTCAATATTCGGTATTTGGCGGAATATTGGGTACTATTCGGCCGAATACCGAATATCGATTCATGAATAAGAAGACGCATATGTAACTCAAAAATATATCCATTATATTCATAAAAATTATTATTTTAATACTTAAAATCTATTAACGGTAAATTGTGAAGAATTAAAACAAGTTTATCAGCATTTGTTTGTAGCAAACGATTGCCCTTCTCCTCATAAATAATGCCAGCTTCCAAAAACAGCCTTTCACTGTATACACTAGTGCCAGGAGACGATAAATAAATCTTAGCGAATGTCAGACTTGGATACTGCTTCGCGTTTGCTGACCACCACTTGTAGGGGTCCGCCGTCCGATCTTGGCGAACAGTTTTTAAATAAAAGGCGATTTCGTTTTCAATGACACTTTTTTCCACATCCTCATTATACTGAACGTTGTTTGTAGCGACTTCCTCAAAACATTCCCAGAAATTGTCGTGTATTTCATTGGTTTTATAATTTTTTTCTCTGTTTCTTTTTTTACGAATTGGAAAAGAATCCCCCTCGGTACTAGTAGAACTAGACTCATCACAACTAATTTTCAGGGATTCCAAAAGAATTTTTTATCGTGCTCTTTCCGATTGAACTACTCCCAGGAAACTAGTTTCGAAACGAGGGTCGGAAAAATTTGCTACCAGATATTTGTCGTTCTCATCAAAGTTGAACCGTTTTTTAAGCTCAACTTGTAGTGAAGATCACATTCCACATAAATTTGGTGTTCTGTCTGCTGTCTCTTCCTTCCCCAGGTATTTTAACAATATGACAACATGTGGAATCACTTCAGAGATGCAGGAAGTACCTGAGCTGGTTATTTTAGTAATCTCTTCAAATGGCTTAAGGAGTTTTATGCATTGTTCCATTAACTCCCACTGAGAAGGTGTTAAATAGTTTAAGGATTTGTTATCTGTTATGTATACCAATCGTTCTAACAATCGCTGCATTAAGTAAAATGTAGAATTCCAGAGTGTACTTACATCTTCTACTAGTTGGTGATTTGGTAAGTTAAGTTCTTGACGAATGGATTTCAACTTTTGTTGTGCTATACCAGAGTGGTTAAAATGAGTAACAATTCGCCTCGTAGCAGCTATCATCTCTGGTATTTCTTCTCCGATAGCTCGTTGCAGTGAATGAATAAAATAGCTGCCAGAATCATACTTTGCGTCTCGTACTCCTTTCATCATGTTACCTCGACTGTCACGGACAAGTAAATCGATCTTCCTTTGAGGAATATTCCATCTTTCTGCAATAGCATCAAGTTCTTTTGCGATGTTGGTACCAGTATGTGAGCCAGCAAACGGCTTTATTGCTAAAACGCCATGTTCCAGAATAAAGTCTGCAGATATCCAGTGCGCAGTGAAACTCAAGAAACTTGAAACTTATAAACAAAATACTGCCGAACTATCAGCCCACATGCACAGCAATGAGACAGGTCGCAACTTGTCACGTAGCACGTATGTCGTATATACATTTTTTGACGAACATTCGGCCGCCGAATATTCGGCGCTTCGGCCTAGAGCGTGGCCGAATATTCGATATTCGGCTAAATCACTATTCGTGGGATCTCTAATATAAACTGTACTCCCACTGCATACGCACTGCATCCTCAGCCTTATGGACAAAATACATATGCAGAAGTTATGCATGCAGCGCAGCATGCAAATGAAACACATGTGCAGACATTTTTTTGGCGAGCATCGCGTCTACTGTCATTCGCTGAATAACAGCCGACGTTTTTTTACTTTTGTTTTGTTTTTATGTCTGTGAGGTTGCAGTGAGGTTGCAGCAGTGCTGCCAGACGATGAAAACATAATTTCGCCAAATCTGGAAAAAATGATCCGCAAATTTCTACTAGCCTACTATATAAGTGGATATTCGTCGATTCTATAAGAAATGAAAGAGGCAACTGATTTTTTTGTAATGATGTCTTGTTTGATTTTGTTTAAGTTAGGTTAGATAGATGGATGCCTTGTGATAAAAGAGTGACTGCTCATTCAGACCAACAGTTCGGGCCCATTATGTCCAATTATTTAACCCTGGAAACAGGGTCGGCTGTTAGAACCACCTAGATAGTGATATGAATCTCAGGAGGTGCATCAGCTCAACATTACCTAAGTTCTCCAGCTGCGAGAAAAAGTAACTACCAATAGTCCTCATTCGTCTTATGGAGCAGGACCATCTCACAGCAGGTGACGAACAGATTCAATTTCTTCTTCGTCTCTGCAACTTCTACAATACGAGTAGTCGTTGTGCAGTACTCTGAGTCATTCCGCATGAATGCCAATGGAACAGTGGCTAGTAATTATACCGGAAGTGACCTGTGTGTTTGACGACTAAGTTTCATCAGAGAGATTGATCTATTCTTGCTAAAGGTCGGCCATAGTGCCTGGCCGTTGCGCATGTGTCCAAATGAACCCAACGTCTCTTTGCTCGACCGGTGTGTTCATATTCTGTTTTCTTCCATAAGGAACTAATTGGGATCACTATAGAAGGGAGAACTTGCGATACATGCAGCGCCGACCCCTTCCTAGCAAGTTCGTCAGCCCTTTCGTTTCCTTCGATATCCATATGCCCTGATACCTAGCAGAGGGTCACTGCATTGGTTCTAGATATATCATTTAAAGGTGATTTGCAGGTCCTCACAAGCCCCGACCTAATTACAACAGAGTAAAGAGCCTTAACGGCTGCCTGACTATACAGGGTGTCGCAGTGAAGCAGTATAATACTTTAAGAGAAGATACCTGAAGTTCCGATACAAAAAATTGTATCGTAGGGGGGGGTCTATTCTCACCACATTTCAAGTTAAAGCCCATCAAAGTGGGTGACCTCTTATTTGGAGGTGTAACCACTTTGAACGCTATAACTTCTAAACTATTATAGGTACAAAAATAGTTTTATACATTTTGGAAAGACAATTTAGTAGTGCATATAGCTGTTCAGCTACAAAAAAAGTTATGGCTCCTTAAACTCAAAATAATGAAAATTTGTTGTTCCATTTTTTCACTTAAAATTCATTTTCCTCAAAATTTTTACTTAATATATTTTTTTTTTTTATGAAATTTTTATTCCTAAAAAAATTCCTTAAAATGATGTTAAGCAACTTTTTTACGTACGATCAACAGAAGTTGTAGTAAAAGCCTTTTTGTCAGACAAAAATGGTCAAACAAAATTAAGTGAGAATAATAAACCAACATACCTACGAGCAATGCAGTTAACAGTTAATTGTCGAATAGAAAAAAAGCGTAACAAAGAATTATCACAGATTTGCAAATGTACCGTTATTTTATTTCAACTGATTTAGAATTGACATTTTGCTCTGTAAGGTAACACCCGATCCACACAAAATGAATTCAAAACGTGAATACGCGGAAATAGTGTTTGTATACGGGTTCTGCAATGGAAACGCTTCATTCGTGTGATCAATTTCCATCGATCCGCTGCTAGTCCCCCATCGGCACAAAATGGAGGCGTGGTCGTAAGGGCTCGATGACTACAATTGGCCTTCTCTCAATCTTACAGCGGTTTTGGCCGCCAGACTGCTACAGTATATAGTACAATATCTTAAGAGGAATGACTAAGCATGTTTTCATGTTGTGTTGTTTCCATTGATCGCATGACTCCGATGCACGCTGCCCCCTGCATTTGATTAGTTTAGTGTTGTTTTTTTGTATTTTTTTGTTATTTGAGATTTGATTGCAGAAAATAATTTGGAGGTTGGAAGCTATTTTCAAGTTTATTCTTATGTGATTCGAAAAACCATTCCCCAAAAATTTGCTAAAATTTTGCCCAAATTCAAAATTGATCCCTTGTTTGGGAAAAAATCCCCAATCTGGCAGCAGTGAGCCTGCAGTGTATATGTGGTGCGGATGCAGTTCATTCTCCAACCATTCTTACGATAACTGAAGCTCTGATTAAAAAAGTAGGACCAGCCAGGTTAACTAGCGTGAAAAAGAATTGGAATGGCTTTAGAAATATATTGAAGCAAATATTGAGCTAAGCGTATCACCCCTTAGCCCTATGAACTTGAAGTCGAAGTTAACCCTTACAGGGTACCGCATGGAAAAATACTTGAAAAAAAAAAAAAAAATGCCGGTCAGATTCGTTCAAACATATCCACCAGAAATAAAAGATATGATCAAGGAGATCATAAAGTATTGTACATCTAAACCGTTGTGCGTCTCACTGAAAAATACGATTCCAAGTTTAAAAAAATTGTTGAATACAAACTTATCTTGAAAGTTTAACGGCCAGAAAAGATTCCAATTATTCGTTTTGGAAAGCTGTGAATGGTACAAAAAGACTTAGAATTCAAATCGCACTAATCAAGAACAATTTCGACGAATGGGACAAGGATGAAAAAGACAAAGCCAACATTTTTGCCACGTACCTGGACGAAACTTTTAAACCGTTTGATGGTCAAGCGCTCATTCAAAATATAAACGCATCAGATATAGGCAATAGTGTCATAAGAAACACAACGCTAACCGAACTTAAGCAAGAAATAAAAAATAACAGATGTAATCGAAAAAGTTTTTGGAGGAAAAATGATTTCTTCAAGTGTACGAGTATTCCTTGAAGTCTCTCAAGTCTTTGACAAGGTTTGGCATGAAGGCTTGAAGTTCAAATTACGAAAAGTTCTGCCCGAGTCCTTATATAATATTTTAAAGATTTATCTTACAAAGAGACTATTCTGCGTTAAATACGAAAACGAATATTCAGACTTTAAGGAAATAATGGCTGGGGTATACTTAGTCCACTCTAAGCTACATTTGTCGACGACACTGCTATCTTGAGAGTTCGTAAAGCAGTTGAAGAGAATATGATAGAATAAATGAATGGACAAAGATTTGGCGAATCGCCCTAAATGAAGCCAAATCTATTCATGTAAGTTTTACTTAAAAAAAAAATTGCTGATCTTTTTAAACTCGGTTCGAATTCCGTTTGCAAACGAGGCTAAGTATTATATCTTCAAATGACACGTAAAGAGAAAGCTAAGGAAGCTAGAAAATAAATACAAAGAAATGTATTGGTTACTTCGAAAATATTTTAAACTTAATACAGGGAACAAACGGCAAGCAAGTGCTAAAGCCAGTGTGGACATATATTACATAACTCTGGGGTTGTGCATAAATAGGTATTATTAATATTTTATAAACTTTTGAAAACAAAGTGCTAAGAGGAATTATTAATGCAGAGCGGTATATCAGAAACAGAGATGTCCACAGATATCTTGGCATTAAAATACTCGAAAACAAAATCAAAAAAACGCGATAAAGCATAAAAGTCGACTAGAAAGTAACCTACAAAATTGACTGCGCCGTATACAAAGAACCAAACCTTTGGACTTGCGCCATAAGGAGTAACCGCGTCTAAACTGTGGAGCTACCAAACGTCCTTATTTCGTGGAAGAAAAACTATTTGATAAGTCCAAAACTTAGTTGTAGTAAAATAAAGAAGATTTTTTCGAAGGGATGTTTTTTAGTGGGTAAAAATCACACACTACTATGAGCACGCGCTGACGGTCCTCAAAGTGTCTTCTCTATACGTACCAACACATGGGAATATTTGCCACAACATGGTACAAATTATTTCGAATATCTGCTAATTTAGACATGGCGCCATACATGGCTGAAGGTGGAGTTTTGCCTGCAAAAAGTTCCATAACCCCAAGCAAATATAAAAATAATTAAGTGTTAAACATTTACCTATGGCGGATATGGCTGAAAATAAATTTGCATCTGTTACTATTTATTAATTTGTTGATTCAGTAGATACTAGTACAATCAAGGTGCTATTGGTTAGAATTTCTGAAAATGGGGTGTGAATACATTCCTACTAGTTCCACATGTAGTATATGGATACAATAATAATAAAATAGTTTTGAAATTTAGAGGAATAAGCACGAGTGTATATAGGGTATAGTGAGAAAGTTTGAAGCGGTTTCTTGCTAATTGCATGAGTTTGTACTTTTGCACGAAATGTTTTCATCTGCGTGGCTTTGTTGTTAGAAACACTAACATTTTTATATACGAGTAGTGTGTCAAAGTTTATTAAGCTAATTAAGGCAAGGATCATGTGAATTGGGAAGCAATGTGACGGCAATTAGCAAGGCTGAGTGCGAGCATGTTGTATATAATAAAATTTATAGAAGGTTCGAATTTTATTGCGCTTCCTATTCATCTGGGATCAGTAGATATTTACTCGTAGATATTTGAATTTTTCTGTTGAGAAGCCCCCATTCGTTCGATGTTCCAAACTGCCATCCAAATATTCTTTTGTCGGTCTCTGTAAAAACTATTATATGCATAGAAATGTGCACTTGACTGCACAACAATGCATTGCCACTGTCAGTCTTCCACAAAAAGAATACAACTTTGTCGGCATAACACTCTGACACTGGTCACTGAGTCAGTCTCCTATAACATTACCATAGCACTCATACAAGCCATACATTAACTCACGCCCTGTCAAATGACACACCAAACTGACATAATGTGGCGTTAAACACAAAAGCGATGCACATCCATCACTATACCCGGCGGCCAGAGAATATAGAAACAGATACAAAGAGAAACGGATTACGGCAACCTAAGATGTGACGGTGAGACTGCCGCAGCAACGAAAAGATCAACGGATAAGATGTATGTACCTCCACCGACATGGTCGAAATACCTTAGTTAGACACCACCAGGAGGGTGTTCAAAGGGAATTAGGCTAATCGGGTAAATAGCATCAAGATACATCGCCGCCGTGGGATTGGATGGAATGAAGAGATCATCACGATAGACCTATTAGGCGCTTCGAGCAGATGAGAAAAAAATGACACTGAATGGCAGTTAATCCAGAACGGTGTTTGCTCTTTTTCTTGGTGATTATCCTTTAAGATCCTTTAGATTATCCTACGAAGTGTAAACGTGAGTATGGGGTGTCATTTCAATTTGTGTCCATTTTTAAGGTTTATTGTTGCATTTTTGGGGATAAAGATCTTGAAGGTGTCATTGTTATGCAATGATTAGCCAAGCGCAACTGATACCTGGCAGGGTTTTATAGGAATCGCAAGGAATTCGTTCCTTATATAAAATAATTTTTTTTTTTTTGGTGAATCATCTGTATTTTGTACAACAACCATGTAGTTTTTAACGCTCTTGCAACTAGGATAATGCTCGTAGAATTTACCCAATTCAATATTATGAATATTAGGCAGGATTATTTTGTTTTTTATATATACGTATATTATCTAACGTCTAGGAGTTCAACTCTTCTAATACAATTGCACTACGTAACTTGGAAATGAAAGATGAAGTGAAGAGAAGGAAAGATATTTTTAGAACAGTGGTTTGAAACTTACGTGATACTAGGTTTTTGTATATGCCTACGCCATGGTTGTTGCCCAAACTAGTCTCGTAGAATTTGCTTTGATATCATATTCGCTTTCAGTTCTGATTTCCAGTATTTGCTTCTTCTTCTTTTTTCGTCCTAGCCTTAGTCCTATTTTAGTCGGCTCTCCTTGTACGATATCGCCAGGCTTTTTGTCACTATAAGCCTAATATGCGTTCACGCCCCTCACGAGGAGAAGGACGACGCGACAAAGGATGACTTCTACCAGCTCTTGGACAAGACGTGTAAGCAATGACCTTGCCACGACGTTAAAATTATCCTAGGTGATTTTAACGCAAAGCTAGGAAGAGAAGACGTCTTTAGTAGCGTGGTCGGAAAGCACAGACTGCACGACATCACATCCGACAACGGACTCAGGCTAATCGACTTTGCGGCGGGGCGAAACTTTGTCGTAGCTAGTACGCGGTTCCCACGTCTCGGCATTCACAAAGGAACATGGCTCTCCTTTGATCGAAAAACTGTCAACCAAATCGATCACATTGCGATCGATGCAAGGCACTCTTCCAGTATTCTGGGTGTCCGGACTTTCCGAGGAGCCAACGTGGACTCGAATCACTACCTAGTTGTAGCCAAGGTACGGATACGGATATCCAGAACGGAGCGAAATCAACGAAATACTGTGATATTTGACGTCGGGCGGCTACAATTGCAAGAGACCGCCAGAACCTTTGCCGATCGAGTTTCTTCTAATCTCAATCTAAGTCCTATGCCGCCAGCAGTAAGTGCGGAAGACCAGTGGCAGCGTTGCCAACAAGCCATCAGAGATGCCGCCTCTGATCGGCCACCACAACGAAATCTCTTTTTTGATGAGGAATGCCGGCAAGCACATGCAGCAAAAAAAGAGGCGTACAAAGCGGCGCTGCATAGAAGGACTAGAGCTGCTTACGAGCTCTACGTGCGCAGAAGAAAAGAGGAACATCGACTTCTCAGAAAGAAGAAAAAGGGGCATGAGAAGCGCTCGATCGAGGAGATTGAGAGACTTTATTGCAGGAATAATGTCCGAAAATTTTACCAAAAGGTAAAAAGAACATTCCAGGGTTTCAAAGCCAGAACAGAAGCCTGCAGGGACGAAAATGGTAACATAGTAGTAGAATCGCAGTCGGTGCTGAGGATATGGAAGGAACACTTCTGCAGACTGTTAAACGGCGATGATGACCAATATGCTGTCAGGCAGAATGAGCCATGCAACAGTGACGATGGCAGTCAAGATTCCCGTCAACCCGATCAGAATGAAGTGAGAATAGCGATATCTAAACTCAAATCCAACAAAGCTGCTGGAGCCGACGGCCTTGCCGCTGAACTTTTCAAGGCAGGAGAAGATGAGTTGGTAAGGAGCATGCACCAGCTCATCTGTAAAATCTGGCCGGACGAAAGTATGCCCGATGAATGGAACCTTAGCATCATTTGCCCGATCCTGAAGAAAGGCGACCCTCTGAACTGCGCCAATTACAGAGGTATAAGTCTCCTCAACATCGCATATAAGATCATGTCTGCCGTATTATGTGAACGCCTAAAACCGATCGTCAACAACCTAATAGGTCCTTATCTGTGCGGTTTCAGGCCGGGAAATTCCACCATTGACCAAATATTCACACTACGGCAGATCTTGGAAAAAACCCATGTGCAGAATGACGATGGAGAACTCTCGCTGCTCCATCAAAGTCGGTAAGAACATCACCGAACCATTCGATGTCAGGAAAGGTCTTAGACAAGGTGACGCGCTATCATGCGATCTCTTCAACATAGTACTTGAAAGAATTGTACGAAACTCACAAGCCAACATTGGAGGTACAATCTTTTACAAGTCTGTACAACTATTCGCTTATGCCGATGACATTGACATAATCGGAAGAACTCAGCAGGCCGTCAATGGGGCATTTACGAGTATTGAGATCGAGGCAGCAAAGATGGGTCTAGCGGTCAATGAAAGCAAAACAAAATATATGCTGTCTACAAAAAAGGACACCCAACATCGGCGTCTTGGACAGAACGCGACAATAGACAGATATAATTTTGAGGTAGTAAATGATTTTGTCTACCTATGCTCTTCTATGGTGAACTCCGCAAATGACATCAGTAGGGAGATCACACGAAGAATTACTCTTGCCAATCGTTGTTTCAATGGGCTAAGAAGGCAATTGATTAGCAAAGCCCTATCGCGAACTACTAAGGTAACTCTCTATAAGACACTAATCATCCCAGTCCTGCATGGCGCAGAGGCATGGGCTTTGACATAGGAGAAGGTATTATACCGAACTATATGGCCTGTACAAGGACATCGACTTAGCCAGAAGAGTTCACATACAGCGACTAAGATGGCTGGGTCATTTGGAGCGGATGGAGCTCAACCTTCCCGCTAAGAAAGTCTTCGAATCCACTTCGGATGGACGACGCAGTAGAGGACGACCTCGCGGTAGGTGGAGCAAACAAGTGGAGGGGGACCTCAACCAACTTGGCGTGCGCAACTGGAGGTAGCTGGCTCGTAACCGCGCTGGCTGGAGAGGTTTGTTGGTTGAGGCCCAGGTCCACCCCGGACTGTAGCGCCATCTAAGTAAGTAAGTACTTTTACTTCGCATTTATCCGAAAGTCCACAAATGCATTTCACTGGGGCTGTTACTTGGTGGTATGTGTCACAGATCTATAATATAGTGCGTTTTGGAACGAACTGTATTCTGAGGGACTGCTACATCTACTCTCTCGGCACTCAAAGGCATTTTCGATGTTGATGTTTGGGGGTGGCAATGGTGTAGTGGTAACGTCGTCAATTGCCACGCTAATGGTTCATGGTTCAAATCCTGATGTCAGCAAGCATTTATTTATTTCTCATAAAATATATAAAGTCAGTCCGATCATTTGCAAAATCTTCTGTGAACACTACTGCGAAGGCATAACACTGGCAGTAGCTTGGTCATGTGGCTGGAAAAATTGTGTCGCTCTGTTGATGATGATTTGCCCTTGACATCGGTTATGGGGAAAAAAGTACTGTGAATCAGAAGCAAAGACATTAATAACACAAATCTCCCCAGTTATCTGGACGCCACCCCCCGGAGAATAGCTAAAGCATAAACAACTGAGCTTCAAGAACCACTACACCAAAATCTTTTTCTCTCTCTCTCTATTCATCCTTTCCAACGCCCGCACTGTGTGCAAACGTGTAAAAGGTATTCATAACCCTTTGAGTGCGCGCAAATTATAAAAAAAAAAAAAATTAATACGCTGTAGAGGTTTCTTTTATTAAGGCGATGTTTTTCAATAAAAGTTCGTATTCCACTGATGAAGCTAAATTGATTTTCGCTTATTTCAACGATGCTTCTAATGCGCTCATATAAGACTGTCTCCCAGATTTTGAGGCAATGTTGCATGAGTTTAATCCCGCGGAAATTTATACAGCAGCAGATGCCATCTTTTTCGAACCACAGCAGTGTGTTCCAAGCGGAAGTCCTGGCGATAGCACAGGCAAGTGTTCACGAAACTTGTTACCAGAAAAGAGATTGACATTTACATAGATAGTCAAGCTGTTATAAAATCCATTTCAACGGCGGTTCTAAAATCAAAACTAATAAGAATCTGCCGCGGGGAGCTTAAAACGCTGACGGACAGCCACCATGTTACACTCTGGTGGGTCCCAGAACAAAAAACTATCCCAGGGAATGAAATAGTGGATCAACTGGCAAGAAAGGGATCAGAACAAGATCTGTCAATGGTCCAAAAAGTAGTCCTCCCTCCCCTAGAACTTATTAAAGCTAAAATAGCACTTGACTTCAAACAGCAAGCATGCTGCGGCAATACAGACGCAGTTGAGGACATAGACCACTTCCTATGCAAATGCCCCAGTCTCTGCATTACCATAAAGACGCCCCTCGGAGAATATTTCTTCAATTATCTGGACGACCTGAAATTCATAGCATCTTTAGGATGATTTCGACGTACGTTTCGACGTTCCACGTCAGGGGAACAAAATGGATTCTTTTGAGATCGGAGTGCGGGCTGCAGCCATTCATTGCGGCTAACCCCTTAAACCTAACTTAACCTGTATGTCGCCTTTGTTTTTGTAGAAGGGTATCATAAAGCTGTTTTGCCATGCCATGGGAACTCCTTCGCCGACGATTTTATTAAAAAGTGAGGTCAGCCAGGTGGAGCTCTGGTGGAATCTTGTCTGTGCCGGCTGCTTTGTTCTTTTTCATTTTGTGTCCGAACTTCTTCTTTTGTAATTTCGAAATTGCGCACTCGATCGGTTTTAGGGGCGAATTCGACGTTAGACAGCTCATCATAGTATTCAAACCATCTATTTACAATATCAACGTCTCGGGTCAGCATTGTATCGTTGCCATCCTTAATGTATTTGACAGATGTTATATCTTGCGATTTTTGCCATCTAGTTTAAGCCAGATTAAGAATATCTTTAGTGCCTTCTTTAGTACTGAGTTTGTCGTAAAACTCGTTTGTGGCTAACTCTTTTGCTTTAGAAACTGCGATTTTGACCTCTCTTTTAGCTATTTTGTATGTCTGCAGGTCGTCTCGTTTTGAAAGTTTGTTTTTGGTCTTCAACTTTTCTTGAACGTTTTCACCACCACGTTCCTTTTTGGATTTTCAGAGGGCCTTTAGATACACCGAGGTATCGATTAGCTTCCTCTTTCTAGTATTTGTTTCGAGTACTTTAGATTCGTACTTTAGATTTAACCCGTACACTGCAAGTAGTATCTAGAGTAGCTCTAGGTAATTAAGACCCGAGCCGATAGATATCCCAGAAGTTTTGAGTCGAATGTAATACAGAGATCTATTAAGTAAAGTAGATTTTGGCAATGGTTAAAGTTAATTTTTTTATTCTGTTCAACATAATGCCACTAAGATTGCAAATCAGTGTTCATGAACCTTAAAGAATATTATGCTTCCATACAAACTTAAGTTCGACCAGAGCTGAAATAGTGCTCTCACGTCGGGAACTTTGCCCCAAACATCACTTACATATGTACATGTACTCGATAACAATCAGCGATATCCATATCACTTTGTAAAAGGTAGATAGACTTACCTTTACACAGATATTACCATTGTAAATGGTCAGAAGAATTAATCAAGAATCAATTCATTTCTAGAAACACGACGTTTGGACATCCGGTCGGTCAGTAGGATATTCCTCCTAAGGAATCTTGATAAACTTTTCAGCATTATTGGCCCTCCTCTTCTCGGGGACCGCCAGTTATTTATTTGGCTGACAGCTTTATGAAGTGCATAACCTAAATTTCATTAAGCGACCTCTTCTTAAGTTAACGCATAGTATTCCCTAGTATTTTTAAGAGAGTGGTTTGAAATTCAGGTAGTATTTGGTTTAAGTACATGTTTTCTCTGTGGATGGTGTCCAAACTATTCGGGGAGATTTTGTTAAATTTATTTCAAGTTGGTGTTGGATTAGACGATGTGTGACCGAAGAAAAATTAAATAATATGACTGGTACTTGAATCGACAATCCGTCATGCAATAATCGAACATATTATGCTATGATACCCTCAATATAGAAGGGTGAGTACTTGGGCCTACTAAACAGAGCAGCACGCGATATTTTTTTCATACATATAACATATGTATATAAATTTGAAATTCATGACCCGTAGCCAGTAGTTCAGTTGCAGATCTGCTAGCCACTCATCATACAAACTCCTTTTCAGTTTTTTTTTTTTCTTTCATTCCAAGACTTTGAATCAACCGCATGTAACTCTATTTCCCTTCAATTGGCTAATGGTTCCCCGTTCTTCAGCAACAAAAAAAAAATATGTATACATACATCGTTTTGACCACAATCGTCATTCCACCACAGAAGACACTATTCCCTTCCGAACACAATGACATCCGACTTCCATAAATCAATCTTCCTCGAATGGAACTCAGACTTGAAATATTAGCAGCACCCTCCTATAACAACATCTCTGCTCGCGTTAACCCCTCAGAAAAAAATTTCCTCAAAATATTGGCAATGGCCACTGCTAAGGACCGGAAGATAAATTAGTCGTTAGAAAAACTGTGAATCTGGAAAACCCCAGTCGCACACACAAAGCTCCAATGAAATCATCGTTTTATGCATGAATGAAATTTATTAACGGATGTGCCAAGCAAAATGTATCCGTGTCTCGGTCAGATAGGAATTTATTACAAGAGGACGTATTTGTGTACGAGTATCTGAATATTTTTCGAAATTGATTTCTTTTTTGTATCTTTACGGGTTGGCCGCTCAACATTTTATAGATAGGATCCGATAGATAGTGGGGAGAGAAATTCCATTTCATTTGATTTGTGGATTCTAATTGAGTGAGTTTTGTAAATCGGTTTGAAATGTTTTTTTTTTTTTTGACCATATTCGTGGTTTGATGACGTAAGCAGGTATTTTGTGACTCGTGATAGGTTTGGTTAGGTTATCTTTACCGTTTGACTTCCCTACTTTTGAAACCATTTTAATTTTTTGATTGGTTTTCAGATTACATTGACATCTGAACCGGCAATATCTAAAAGTCAATTGAAAATATATTCACCACAAGCTTTTCTGCTGAGGATACTGCAGGGTAGTTGCATAGAGGGTGAAAATGTATGCTCTCTTCGCCTATACAAAACATGTAGAGGTCATTGGACGGAATTATTAGCCTAACGATATACCTGCCTGTCTGGATAACTTGTTAGTATTACGACCAAAGACTTACTTATACGAGTATGTATGCTGTGCTAATAGATAAAAGGCTTCTAGTTCTGCACCAACTTATGTGTGTTCCCCTCCAGTAATATGTAAGTCCTATCCTTACCTATGGGTCACTAGTTGGGTGGCTTTAAGCTAGGGCTATGATTTAAAACAAGTAAAATTCTGCATTTTCTACCTGCAGAACTGGGAGCGACTCTGATGTACTCTGACAGCCCAGAAAAAAAGGTCAAATGGGAGTCTTCTCTGGCTGGTCAAACGGTAGTGCACGCGATCATATGAAAACACAAGCGTTTTCACTCAGCTGAGGCCTACCAACTCCTACTCTTAACCTCCACGCGGTGACAGCCGGGTGCCTAGTACCTTAATCCAAGAAATGGGTAACCAACCCTGTTTGGCGGATTCTTGGTGGCAGCAGATGAGAGAGGGGGGGAAGAGTGCTTTTATCACTAGAGCACTTCTTCCTGTTCCAGGCGGCAGCGGACGAATTCCCTAGACGGAGTCAACGGTGGCGTCTATAGTTCCAGTTAGGTTGAACTTAGTGAATACCTTGCGCGAGTTGCTTCGACGTATTCGGATCACAGGTCGGTAAGGAATTTCCAATGTTGGTCAGGACATTGGAATAGAGATGGTGGCGGAGGAGCCCTTAATGGGCCAACAGCAGCGCTCATACTCCCGTAGTGGACTACTGGCACCGGTGTACCCGGCTCCTCGTCCTAGGGGAATAATTAAGGAACTGGCCCTCCAGGTTGGGGGTTGTGCCGTCGGGGTAACTTCCCTACCACGTAAAAAGCGCATGGTTCCGAAACAACCAAAAGCCTCGGATAAGGATGACTCAACTTATGACGACCCCAGCAAACGAAATAAGGACAACGACCTTCGGATCTGTACGTGGAATGTTCTGTCCCTTTACAGACCACGTGCAGCCGAACAACTAGCAGAGGCCCTAGACTGCTATAAAGCAGATATTACCGCCATCCAGGAAGTGCGATGGGATGGGCCGGGCAAAAAGAGGATGAAAAACTGTGACATCTACTACGGTGATTGCTACAGAGGCAACAGGCAACGCTTATTCGGATGCGGATTTGTCATACGCGGAAGACTTAGGCAAGAAGTCTTAAGCTTCCGACACGTGAGCGAGCGTATTATGACTATCCGGATCAAGGCTAAATTCGCTAACATAAGCCTAATATGTGTTCATGCCCCCACAGAAGAAAAGGACCCTGCCACCAAAGAGTGTTTCTACGAGCTCCTCGACAAAACATACGAGCAATGTCCTAAATACGACGTTAAAATCGTATTGGGCGATTTTAACGCCAAAATAGGAAAGGAGGACGTCTTTGGTAGGGCAGTCGGTAAGCATGGCCTACACGACACCACGTCTGATAACGGACTAAGGCTAATTGATTTCGCTGTGGAGCGAAATGTCACCATAGCAAGCACATGGTTTCCTCATCTCGATATTCATAAGCAGACATGGCGGTCCAATGATCATGTCACGATCAACCAAATTGATCATATTGCGATCGACGCAAGGCATGCCTCCAGTATTCTGGATGTCCGGACCTTCCGAGCGGCCAACATAGACTCGGATCATTACCTTGTTGTAGCCAAGGTACGAATGCGGATATCCCAATCTGAGCAACAAAGAAGAATTACTGTGAGAAAATTTAACGTCGAAAAGCTACAATCGCAAGAGACCGCCAGACTCTTCGCTGAACGCGTATCCCGAAATCTCTCAATCACCCCTTTGCCGCCAGCATCAAGTACCGAAGACCAGTGGCAACGCTGCCAACATGCCATCAGAAACGCCGCGACTGATGTGCTGGGTCTCGCTCGACCACCACCGCGAAACCCATGGTTTGACGAAGAATGCCGGCGAGTGCATGCAGCAAAACAAGAGGCATACAAAGCGGCGCTGCAAAGGAAGACGTGAGCTCTACGAGCAAAAGAGACGGGAAGAACATCGGCTTCTCCAAAAGAAGAAGAAAGAGCATGAGAAGCGCGCGTTTGAGAATATCGAGAGCCTATACTCCAGGAACAATGTACGGAAGTTTTACCAAAAGGTAAAAAAAACGTGTCAGAGAAGTAATACCCGTACAGAAACCTGTAGAGATGAAAATGGAAACCTCGTAGTAGAATCACAGTCGGTGCTGAGAATATGGAAAAACTACTTCTGCAGACTGTATAACGGCGACGAAGACCAACATCCCGCTGTCAGGCAGAATGAACCATTCAACCTGACCAAAACGAAGTGAGGATAGCAATATCCAAGCTAAAATCCAACAAGGCTGCTGGACCTGACGGCTTACCGGCCGAATTCTTCAAGGCACCTGGTGATGAATTGGTAGAGTGCATACACCAACTCATCTTTAAGATTTGTTTAGTCGAGTGTATGCCTGATGAATGGAATCTCAGCATCGTTTGCCCGATCCACAAGAAAGGAGACCCCCTCAACTGCGCCAACTATAGGGGCATCAGTCTCTTCAACATCGCATATGAGATCTTTTCTGCGATATTGTGTGAACGTCTGAAACCTTTTATGATAAGCCTGATTGGACCCTATCAGTGCGGTTTCAGGCAAGGAAAGTCCACCATCGATCAAATCTTCACACTTCGGCAGATCCTGGAGAAAACCCAAGAATTCCAAATCGATACTCACCACCTCTTTATCGATTTCAAGGCCGCCTATTACAGCATCTATAGAGAAGAGCTTTATAGAGCCATGTCTAGTTTTGACATCCCTGCCAAACTTGTCCGTCTGTGCAGGCTGACGATGGATAACGCTCGCTGCTCCATCAAGGTCGGTAATGACCTCACCGAGACCTTTGATGTCAAAAAAGGCTTTAGACAAGGTGACGCGCTGTCATGTGACTTCTTCAATATTGTACTTGAACGGATTGTGCGGAACTCACAAGCCAACACCGGAGGCACAATCTATTACAAGTCTGTACAACTGCTTGCATACGCCGACGATATAGACATTATCGGAAGATCTCAGCGGGCTGTCACCGGTGCTTTTGCAAGCATTGAGGCGGAAGCGGCCAAAATGGGTTTGGCGATAAACGAGGGCAAAACCAAGTATATGCTGTCAACTAGAAGGGAAAACCAACACCGACGAATTGGACAAAACGTCACCGTGGGCAGCTATAACTTCGAGGTAGTAAGGGACTTTGTCTACCTTGGCTCTGCTATAAACTCGAAAAACAAGATCAGTGCAGAAATCAATCGAAGAATAACTCTTGCCAATCGCTGTTTTTTTGGGCTTATAAGGCAATTCAACAGTAAAGCCCTATCTCGAACAACTAAGGAGACTCTATATAAGACCTTGATCATCCCAGTCCTACTTTACGGCGCTGAAACATGGACTTTATTAAAAGAGGATGAAGATATCCTTGGTCGCTTCGAGAGAAAAATTCTTCGTAAGATTTTCGGTCCCGTTTGCGTTGACGGGTTTTGGAGGAGAAGATTCAATCACGAACTATACGAGCTGTACAGCGACATCAACCTAGTCAAAAAACTGCGTATTGGACGTCTGAGATGGCTAGGACATGTAGAGCGAATGGACACCAACGCTCCGGCCCGCAGAGTCTTCGAATCTAATCCCGAGGGACGACGCCGTAGAGGGAATCATCGCCGTAGGTGGCGCGCACAAGTTCAAGGGGACCTCGACCAACTTGGAGTGCGCAACTGGAGGCAATTAGCTAAAGACCGAGCTAAATGGAGAGACTTGTTGGTTGAGGCCAGGTTCACCCCGAACTGTAGCGCCACCTAAGTAAGTAAGTAAGAGTCTTCTCAGAAACACTGAAAATATCAAAATTGCCGGAGTGGTCAAGGTCAGGGGAAATCTTTTCACATTTTCTATCAAAGAAAGGGGATAAAGGTTGCAGAACTGTGCCATATCTAGGCAAACTTCAACCAAACTTCAACTGGGCAAGAACAGAAAGGTTACAGAACAGTTATAGACTCAGAAGTAGACGTCTTATGGATTGCACAGATTAGCAAATGTTACTGGCCACCAGTGATGCACGCTCTAGACTGGGCATACCTTTAATGCCGGAAACACATGTGCAGCGTGCCGCGAAATTAGGATACCAAGTTAAGTGAACCACATGTGTTTGATGAATGCAGCGCAGACCTGCATGATATCTCTATTTCTCTTCGCTGCATGAGTCAATGCCAAATCACAAAAAATGGAACGGGGTGGTAATTTACACAGAGTGGAATAAAACAAAAACAAAATCACTTCGCCTGTAGTCAGCGAATGACAGTAGTATGCGATGTAATGTTTGCATATGTGTTTCACTTGCAGATATGCACACAGCACTTACTTATGTACTTACTTATTCGTAGGAGGCGCTACAGTTCGGGGTGAACCTGGGCCTCAACCAACAATCCTCTCCATTTAGCTTATTGCCTTGAGTTGTGCACTTCAAATTGGTCAAGGTCCCCTTGAACCTCTGCGCGCCACCAACGACGAGGAGGCTCTCTACCGCGTCATCCCTCTGGGTTAGATTCGAAGATTCTGTGGGCCGGAGCGTTGGTGTCTATCCGCTGTACATGCCCTAGCCATCTTGAACGTCCAATGCGCAGTTTTTTTTTTTTGACTAGGTCGATGTCGCTGTACAGGTCATATAGTTCGTTGTTGAATCTTCTCCTCCGAAACCCATCAGCGCAAACGAAACCGAATGTGTTACGAAGAATATCCCTCGAAGCGACCACGGATGTCTTCATCCGCTTTCAATAAATTTCATTTTCAGCGCCGTAAAGCAGGACTGGGGTGATCAGAGTCTTATATAAAGTCTCCTTAGTTGTTCGAGATATGGCTTTACTGCAAGCGATTGGCAAGAGTTATTCTTCGCTTAATTTCTGCACTGGTATCATTATCAGAATCAATAGCAGAGCCAACGTGGATAAAGTCCCTTACTATCTCGAAGTTGTAGCTGCCCACTGTGACGTTCTGTCCAATTTGTCGGTGTTGATTGTCCCTTTTTGTTGACAGGATAAACTTGGTTTTGCCCTCATTTGTTGCTAAACCCATTTTGGCGCCTTTTGGTGCAATACTTGCAAACGCACCCGTGACAGCCCACTGAGTTCATCCAATAATGTCAACATCGTCGACGTATGCAAGCAGTTGTACGAACTTTCGATAGATTGTGCCTCTGGTGTTGGCTTGTGAGTTCCGCACAATCCTTTCAACTACAATATTAAAGAAGTCGCATTGCAGCGCGTGATCTTGTCTAAAACCTTTTTCGACATCAATGGGCTCGGTGAGGTCAATAGCGACCTTGATGGAGCAGCGAGCGTTCTCCGTCGTCAACCTGCACAGACGGACAAATTTGGCAGGGATGTCAAAACTAGACATGGATCTATATAGCTCTTCTCTATAAATGCTGTCATTGGCCGCATTGAAATCGATAAAAAGATGATGATTATTGGTTTAGACTTCTTGCCGAAGTATAAAGATTTTATCGATGGTGGATTTTCCTGAAACCGTACTGATAGCAGCCAATCAGGCTGTTAATTTGCGTTTTTAACGCAGACTAGAACATTCTCATCATATTGAAAAGCCTTACATAGCTTACTTCCTGTCCACCAGACTAGGATTCCTTACATGAGTATAGCTACTGCTACCGTAGTATGTATCCAATACATTGCATATTTGCGGATGGACACTCCATCTATAGCCCAAGGCTCTTTTACAATTTAGATACTTTCTAGACATTAGAATTTAATGTGGTTCCACCGAATGAACTGTTCCCCCCCACATTTTTGCTGGTGCAATCTCTGGAATTCGGTACTTCCTACTGAAAAGTACTAGTTCTCTTTTCGCTGTATTTGCGATGAACTTCGACAGGGCGGATTCCATAAGATCAATTAGAGTACAAGAGTTTTCATCACTCAGCAGTCGTCAGCAGATTCTTATTCTGTAGCCTTATACTCTTGCTGTTCTAAGTTTTCAGTAAAAGGCCATGACTGTTGTGCTAACACCCCTGCCTATGGTATACCATGTAGAAGTGGTCGTCAAATCAATTTGCAACAGCCAAACTTTGGACTGATCAGCTTGCTTAGCTGCATTTGGTAGATCTGGTTATCAAATGGTGCTGTTATAGTTTCAGGTTTAATGTTATTGAAAGCAGCTTCTGTGTCCAGGAAGGCTTACTAACTTACTTACTTAGGTGACGCTACAGTCCGTGGTGGACCTGGGACTCAACCAACAAACCTTTCCAGCCAGCCCGGTTATGACAATCTACCTCCAGTTGCGCACGCCAAGTTGGTTGAGGTCACCCTTCATTTGTTTGCGCCACCTATCGCGAGGTCGTCCTCTACTGCGTCGTCCATCCGGGGCGGATTCGAAGACTTTCCGGGTTGGACCGTTGGGCTCCATCCGATCTATATGACCCAGCTATCTTAGTCTCTGTATGTGAACTCTTCTGGCTAAATCGATGTCATTGTATAGTCCGTATAGTTCGGCATTGTACCTTCTCCTCCACTCGCCGTCTATGAAGACGGGATCAAAGATCACTCGGAAAACTGTTCTCTCAAATTAACCAAGGACATCCTTACCCGATTTTGAAAAAGTGCATGCCTCTGCGCCATACAGCAGGATTGGGATGATTAGTGTTAATCCTTAGTATTTCGAGACAGGGCTTTATTACTCAATTGCCTTTCTAGCCCATAAAAACAGCGATTGGCAAGAATAATTCTTCGTTTGATCTTCCCACTGATGTCATATGCGGAGCTCACCATAGAACCTAGGTAGACAAAGTCCTTTACTACCTCAAAATTATATCTGTCTATTGTGGCGTATTGTTCAAGACGCCAATGTTGAGTGACCTTTTTGTTGACAGCATATATTTTATTTTGCTTTGCTAAACCCATCTTTGCTATCAGGAGGTCAATTATGGTAGATTCCTTGTTGGCCGTTGGACTACCGCGTGGTTTCTATGGATCTACCCTTATAGTAAAATTGTTTGGATATAGAAATTCAATGTTGTTGCGATTGGGTAGGTCCACACACCTTTACTGAGTCCTTAAAAGAAACGAAGAGGACTAGTAGATACATTTGACTGTGCAACACCTTATTTTGGAAAGACCTAGATACAACACCTAATTCATTTCTTATATGAAAGCTTCCAGAAGTGTGTTTCCCTGCACCCACTTTAATCGGCTTTTTATGTTCTACAAGTCTGAATATTCTCCCCTCTATGAAAACATATCATAAAATTCTCGTTGATTTAACCTTAATGTTCTGACAAAATGCAGACAATTTAAGGTGACACTTCGACAACACGCGGCACTCTTTCACGCCCAACTCAACTAACTGCACAACGTCCTCATAAAACCACATGATGGATGCTCCCTTTTATCTCTGCAATCACTTGGAACACATTCCGCCAAATGCACATGGCATACAAGCGTTTATTGTTCACATCAATTAAAAACCATCGAGGATCAGCTCTAAAACAGTTCACACCTCCCTTGCGCGCCCCCACCCCTCAGGATCTGTACACTTTGGCGACCTTCTCTCATCAGCGCTTATGACGCTACATGTGCCCCCTGAGTGACACTATAAATAAAATTCCACACTCTCATTCACCGACAGAATGGAAAAGGTGGCCAATCCATTTGCTTCTACCGGGCTGATCCATTAGCCCGCCGATAGGTTTGGATGCTGGAGAACTATGCAGCTATAGCGCACCACTTGAAGAGGATCGCTGCTGCACATGGACGCACTGAATTAGCCAGAGCCGCAGGCACGGGAAGTAAATTTCGGTGCACGCGGCTCTAAGTGCATTTCGACAGATGTAAAAGCAGCGAACAGCGAGGAGTGCAGGCGGTGTGCTAGTACTCCGACTCCGACTCCGACAAAGATCAAATCTCATCTCGTAAAATAAAAATGTTTGGAACGTATATTTATAAAATATGGATACGCGAGTCAGACGCAAACAGCGGTACTGTGAGGCAGGAAGATTTATAATTTCTTAAGTGGCTGACGCACTCAGGGCGGCGATTGAGTTATTAAATAGGAATGGGAAGTCACTGGCGACGCGACAATCGAATTCCAGGCGTCGGCAGCGGTTGAGTTGGAGTTTTCCCTTAGGAAAATTGCCTTGCAAGTGTATGGTATGTGCTAAATTGTAAGCTCGAATAAGCGTGGGAAACTTGCTGCGGTGATGCTGTTCGGTGGTGACACACTTGTGAAGTTTTGGGAAGGAAAGACCACTTGAGGGTGTAATTGTGATTCGATTTTAGATTTAGTTGTTCCGATCCGGAGACGGCTGTGAGAATATCGGGGAGAAGATATAAAGAAGCTTGAGAGCTCTGACCACTCTACTTCTTATATTCTCTGTTTCTACTTGAACTCTGAGGGCATCTGTTTCGAGTGAACGTCATCTTGACATTGTTGTAAGTGTCTTAGCTAAAATACTTAACGACCAATTATAACTGGAGCAATTGACACCCCGATGACAAGAATTTATACGTGACTATTATGATGTAGCAAGGGTTTGTATGTTTTGACGGATCCTTTTCGGAATTAGCCTGAATATACATCATCTTCCCATCCAGGAAGAACTATGAAAACAGGATGAAAGCAAAAGAACTAAATTATTCGGTGAACTTCCAGAATTAGGGTAGGCAAAAACCTAAGGTCTGTATCAGTAAAAGTAGGAACAAACTCTATATCTTCATGGACTTTCTCACGTCAGGAATTTAAGTTTGGAAAGCATCGGTATGGATGGATTCCTCAACGAAATAGAAAAAAATGTTTTGACCCTTAGCTTGCTGCTGAACTGTCTGGAGAGTATGACAGACAGAGGAAAAGACCTCCCATTCTTACATCCAACATGGATTCTTCAGTTTCTAACTGAAATTTAGCTGAACGAGGTGCTCTATCTTAAGAACAACCTAGGCTGGCACCAGTATAGGGGACAATGCTTCTAACTCCGCTCCGCCATAATTACCATTGAACAACTGATAGCACTCTCATAAGTAGCATTGATAATAGCTATGAGATTCTGGGGGCGCAATGCATATCAAATAAAATTCCGGATGAAGCGGAACTAAGTATGCACTTGATGCTTTGCTCGGCCATGATCCACGGAGGGGCGTTTTTAAGTTCGCGGAATGAGTAGGTAGATCATTAGTGAGGGGAGTTTAGTGAGACGTAACGAGTTCAGTGACTCAGTATTAGTATAAATAGCAAGTTTTAACTTAATCGGGAAGAACGTGTAGAATATGGAGAAAAATGTCTATTCACGAAAGTCGTGTTGCGTCGGCTGCCCTGCATAAGGTGGGCTCCGATATTTAAGATCACCCACTCTACAGCCCTGACCTGGCTCACAGCGATTATTATCTTTCCTAAAATTGAACAAGGAACTTCATAGAAAGAAGTTTTCAGGCGATGAAGAAGTGAAGGACGAAGTTTCGGCTTACTTTTCCGACAAAGACAACACATTTTTTTTAGAAGGTATACATAAACTAATTAAAAGACCAGAATGTGGCATGTGGAAACTGTTTTGATTTGACTTCCTCGCTGTCTATTTTTGTGATTACCGCTTGACTATCTACGAAGATCTTGGAATTTAAATAGGATAGAATGTATGTCTATCATAATTCAAATATTAACTTAGAGCGTTTCAAAGTTAAATTAGAAGAAAATACATATTTAAAACTTCTCGCTTTCAAAGTATGCTTCTCATGTCTGACTGTTTTAGGGCGGATTCGAATGAATATGAGTATTCAGATGAAGATCAGGTAAGTGGGCGCCGTGGCGTAATGGTTAATGTGTCGGATCACTGCGCGTGAGGTTCCATGTTCTAATCAGAGAAAACACGAAAATGTTTTTTCACGATCCCACCTCTCGCGAACGTCTGCCAAACATTCGAGAGTATTGTTGTCACGAGAAATCTTCTCAAAAACAAAATTTCCCTTCGGATACGGAACAAAACTGTAGGTCCCTTCCATTCTTGCGGAAGAATGTAACGAACACAACAAGAGTGGTTGCGAGAAGCTAGGCCTAGGCACATAATGAGCTGTAACACCAAACATATAATTTAGGTATGCCCTTGCTCATCATAGTTTATGTTAATTAGGGCTTGAGGACAAATATCTCCAAAAACAATAGGCACCAAAGTGAGCCTATCGGGATCCCTACGGGGACCTATAAAAGGCACCAAACATAAAAATGTATCCCTTAAAAACACTTGACTTCGCTGCAAAATATGAACATTTTTTTTAGATCAATGCTGCCTAATTCCTCCAGGTCGCTAAAGAAGTAACTACGTAGGTGTTTTATTCGCCTATGGGCTAAACCCTCGCATTCGCAAGCAATGTGTGTGATATCTTCTGCGACGCATAAATGATGGCAGTATCTGCACGTATCCGAGTCTGTGTGTCCTAGCTGAGAGCATGCTTTCTAGGAAGACAGGATACGAGTACCTATGGCTAATCTTAACTGTAAACTATCCAGTTTCAAAATGTTCCTAGCTTTCTTGCTATTAAATGATGTCCATGGCTTCAGATACCCTGAATTCCTTTATGTTCGATCATCTTTGGTTAGCCAATTTGATTTAATTGTGTAAGACGATCGCCTTAAATACATTTGACATTTATGACAGTGTCGTGAGGTAATTCGCTTCCATCTCTTGTCAGTTGATCGGCAAGCTCGGTTCATTTTATACCGCACTTTCCAGGCATCCAACATAGTCTTTCACGGTTTTGCGCGCATAATGCCTAGTAACACTTCACCTTTCGAATGACATAAGCTTCATTCCCCTCCTCTTATAATACATACATACATACATTTTCAATGGCCCGCTAATCCTTCATGAGGGTCGCGGGGGTAGGATGCTCAGGTGGACTCTCCATCCTTCTTGGTCCTCCGCCATTGACTCCAACTCATCAGGAGGAATCCCTAGACGGCTCCAGGAGTGATGTCGGACTTGGTCCAACCATCTATTTCTAGGCCTATCGCGGGGTCGACCACCTGATGCCACGGCCACCATGGCACGTCTTGGAAGCCGGTCTGGGGGCATACGCACTACGTGACCAAACCATCGAGGAATAGATCGTTCCGTTCGGAGAAGTAGCTGCTCAACATTGAGCGCCTCGCGTTCTCTGGTGTTGCGCACTCGATCCATACGAGTTATTCCAGCAACACCGCGAAGGAACCTCATTTCGGCAGCTTGTATCCGCGATCTTATTCTTTCGGTCACTACCCAAATTTCATGACCATAGGTGAGAGTTGGAACATACACCGAGTTAAAAACCGATAGCTTAGCTACAACACTAAGTTCAGCCTTCCTTATAACAGATTGGCCAAGCTCTCTCAAAATTGATCCAGCCTGACCAATTCTACAGGATAACTCGGCTTCGCTCTTCCCATCACTCGTGAATAAGACCCCGAGGTACTTAAACTTATCCATCTGCTTCAGTGGAACTCCACTAACATGCAGAGTGCACTGAATGGTTTTTTTTTTTTTTTAACAATAAAACGACCATTACTTTCGATTTGTTCACGTTAATCCTCATTCCAGCATCATCACAAACGGCTACAAACCTTTCGAGTGCGCGCAGAAGTTCGGTTTGAGAGGACCCAAGGATGACCAAATCATCCGCAAAGAGCAGATGACTAATTCTTAGGTCTCCCACTTTGAAACATTCTCCGCCACGGCTGCGCTGCAACATCCAATCCATATATACAATGAAGAGGAGAGGTGACAAAACGCACCTCTGGCGGAGTCCAACGCCCACAGAGAAAGATATTGATTTTACACCGTTTATCCGAACACAGCTTCTACAGTTTGTATATAAATACTGAATCGCCCTTAACAGAGAACCATCAATCCCATACTCCTGCAGAACACTCCAGAGTTTGCCTCTAGGAACCCTATCATATGCTTTTTCCAAATCTACAAAACAAGTGTAGACAGGTTTGGCATACTCTCAGGCCTTCTCAAGAACCATTCTGAGAGTGAATAACTGGTCGGTTGTGCTTCTACCGGGCCGAAAACCGCACTGCTTATCCCCCAAACTGTTCTCAACCACAGCTCTGGAACGCGTTTCTAGCACATTAGCGAAGACTTTTCCAGGGAGACTTAAAAGAGATATACCCCTATAGTTGGCGCAATCTCTTTTGTCCCCTTTTTTAAAAAGAGGAACTATCACTCCCATTTGTTTCACCGCGTTCCCAGGCCACTTTAATGATACGCGAGAGCCATTGCACTCCCTCTTTACCTAAAGCCTTGAGCATTTCTGGCCGAATTTCATCCCACATCAAGTTACTTCCTCTACCGTAGGACTACTTTCCGCCCAACTCTCGACCATAGGTCTGTCATCTTCGATGCCCTGTTCGGGATTGAGCAATTCTGAAAAGTGCTCGCTCCATCTGCGTAAGATATCCTCCTCATTGGAAAGAAGTGTACCGTCTTTGGATTTGACTCCTTCAACGATATTCAACTTTTTTCCTCTGAGTCGGCGGACGGTCAGCCAGAACATCTTATTTGCAGATCTGTGGTCAGGTTCTAATTTCTCGCCAAACTCCTTCCAAGACTGTTCTTTCGCTGTTTTCACAGCTAATTTGCAAGTTCTTCGCGCCTCAGTGTACCGATTTCGAGAATCGGAATTCCCCAAGTGAATCCACACCTTAAAGGCTCTCTTCTTCTCTCTGATGGCTTCTTGAACTCCGGGCGTTTTAAACCAAGCAGTTCTTTTCTCACCACCAGCCGCCACACCAAGCCGCTTCACTCCACAAACATCTCCCGCAGAGGCAATAACCGCTGTTGAAAACAGTTGCCATTCTTCGTCTATATTTTATGGAACAGTTGGAATTCGTTCAAACCTTTCAGATAATTGCCGCGCAAATGTCTCCCGTATCTCATCGTCCTGTAACCTCTCCCATCGTAAGCGTGTAACCATCCTTGGTTTACGCTTTGGTAGGGGAGTCACTCTCTCGCTAAGATACAATTTGCACAGCACTAAGTGATGATCAGTTGACAGTTCGGCCCCTCTCAATACGCGAACATCACAAACCATTTTCTTCAGACAGGATGGTACCTCAAAGAAATCGATCAGCGACATCTGCTGAAGACTCTGACGGTACCATGTGTATTTGTGAATGTCTTTGTGTTGAAAGATAGTGTTCGTGATGGATAAGCCATTTTCACAACAAAGATCCCACAACTTCTCTCCGTTCGCTTTTTGATCAGGATCACCGTTCCTCCCAATCACACTCCCCCATGTCATAACATCTACTCCTACATGAGCATTGAAGTCACCCATCAGGACAAAAGAATCCATATCTGTAACCTTTTCAAGGGCAACATCAACTTCACCTAAGAAAGCTGCCTACTCTGACTGAAGATTCGGTGCATACACCTGCACCAATGCCAGAGTTGATCTTTCAAGCTTGAGCTTTAAGATCTCAACTCTCCCTCCTAATGGTATCCACTCCAATACTCTGTCTGTCAACCTGGGACTTGTGAGTATCCCCACTCCCGCCTGAGCAGACATTGAGGGCGCGACTCCTGATAGGAAGAGCTCCCACCCATCCAAAAGGTCCACAGTTTTAGAACCTCTCTGCTTTGTTGAAAAGACGCCAACTATATCTAGTCGACTTTTAACAGCCTCCCCAACAAGCTCAAGATCCTTCTCTGTGAGCGATGAGACGTTCCATGTGCCTATCCTAGGTCGATGCCGTTATCGAAATTTAGAGAGTCCATCTCGCGCTCACCCCTTGACCCCCGTAATGGTTCGCGAGACCATTGACAGAAAGCTCGTAGCCATTTCGGGTTTGACCCGGCCGGCTGCCGAGCGGGACAGGCCGACCACCAGACGCTCGCATACTGACACCCTTCAGGCCTGGCTCCAAAGGATGCCCTGGCTTACCAGGCTTGGCAATATCCGAGGCCGGTCGTTTTCTTCTTGTCATCACGGGGTGTGCGCTTTGTTAGCCGTAACTGGATTGTATGGATTAGAATAACTATTTAAGATACCCCATCTGCACATCCCAGTCACGTTGCCCGCCCCACACCACGAGCCCTCTTATAATAAATGCTAAAAAAACGTACGATAAATTTCGTGATCACGTATTAATATATAAGATATATCAGTATTTTTCTAGAAAGTTTGGTTTATAATTTGGAGCCGGTATGTAAGACCAGATTTTATAAATTTAAACAATATAGTCCAGTTTTCTCCATTTAAGAAGCGAAAGAGTGTTTTTTCAATAAAGGAATCTTCTGATCGTGCTCAGAATAGGGCAGGTTCCAATGAAATGCAGGCCGTCTTCTATTGTTCTATGGTTGCACTTCCATCTGTTCTGTGTGGCATGTAGTTGAATTGCAATAGTTCATCTCTGGCTTTGTATATTATACAAATTAGATCTAAACTGTTACGATCATGAAAATAGTTAAGCTCCCCAAGGTCATGCTTTAAAATTTTATAGATGTTCCTTTCTTGACTTTGTTCGCTTTGCTTTTGAATTTACTGCCGCGTGGATCCTTCGATCTTAATTAAAAGTTCCTCCAGTGCCTATCCTAGGTTTATTTCGCCTACGTGTGCTTCATATAGGGGTACATTATGCTCACAACCCAGCCTAGTCCATTCGGCAAAGAAATGAAGATTCCCATTTTTAAGGTGCATAGCAATTTTATGGGAAAAACGATGACTTGGTTATGATAGAACCTTCAAGACGTATAGGAAGTTAAGTCTAAGCGTAAGCACATGCAGCAGTGACAACCCAGTTTCCAGGTACAATACAATATGTAGTTTGGCGTATTTTCTGGCAGTCTGAATATTTTCTTTAGGAAGTGTCCCAAAAAATGTTCAACCTCCTCAAACTGCCAGATCCCCCACACTTGTCCTGCATAGCACACGATTGACCTTATGACTGCTTCAAAGACTTTATATTTTACACTCGGCGCCATTTTCATTTTTCCCAAGAAAAATCCCTCTCCAGATACAATTGATTGCCCATTTTGATTCGTTTAACTTCTCTTGAAGGTGTTTTCTAAAAGAAAACTGTGGGGTGATCAGTACTCGAGGTATTCATATTCTTTCAATTTTTCCAGTTCCTTATTTTGCCAGGTCTATTTTTTATTGATTGCGTAGCACCCCCGTTCCGGAAAATCATAACTTTTGATTTGCTGGTGTTCAGTTGTAAGTTCCATATTTGGCAGTATTGTATCAAGCCTATTTATTATATCATGATTTGTAGCATACTCGGAGTTTCCGCGAGTATTCGGATATCATCAGCGTAGCGCAAGAGGTAAACACGTAGTCTACGAGAGATACCCCCCCTGGGAAATATGCAACGAGATCGTCCAGGAAGATCCAAAACAAGAAAGGGCTCAGCAGACATACTTGCTTCACACCAGATTTCGACTAAAACCAGTTAGACAAGATGTTTCCATCCCACACCGCTGTGGTGTTAGGTTAGATTGGCTGTCTGCACCACGATCCAGACACACTTAGACCAGTAAAGGTCCATTGTGGTGTTATCTCCGTACATTTTTTGCAGCACTTTTAGTACCTTTGTTGAGACTCCTAGGTTGCTCAGTTTGTAGAAAGGGGCTCTTCTGTCGATAGAATCAAAGGCCGCCTTGAAATCGACGAACAAAACACAGTTTTTTACCCTTATCCTTAAATGTCCGGGCGATGCATGTTAGGGAGAGGATGTTGTCCCCTGTGGAATAATATTGCGGAAACCAGCTTGGAACTCGCTAAGTAGGTCATTTTCGCTTATCGAGCTTGTTAGTCGTTCTAAGATAATTCCTGTAAAAATGTTGGTAGTCGCATTTAGGAAAGATATCCATTTATAGTTGCTTGGCTCATTTGGGTCTCCTTTCTTAAATATCGGAAATATTATATTTTTCTTGAAGGATGATTACACCTCGCCAGTACTGAAAATAAGATCATAAGTTTCCGTGAGCTTCTGCAGGAAGGCATCAGTCGCATTTTTTTTTAAATTCGTATGGAATACGATCTTCCACTGGAGCCTTATTTGAGCAGCATCTACGAGTATAGGTATGTATAACTCTGATGACATCCTGGAAAGTTATAGGTCGGTCTAAAGAGTTTACCTTGACATGAGGTAGCGCACATTGCATTTGGATTTGAGCCTGCGGTGGATTCAGCTGCTTTTCGAAGTATTCGGCTAAAATGGGAGCTTCAACTTTGATGCCCTCGCGAAGGTGTTTTGCCATCTTCCAAAAGGACCTGCTGTTTTTAATGTTCGCGAGGGCTGACAAGAGGTTCTGAATGTAGAGTCCTAGTTTTTGCTCGCAGATGCTTTTAAACTTCTTATTTGCAACCTGGTACATTTATTTTGCATAATTGGTGTTCATACTTCTTAGGAGCCGTAGAAAGGTAAACGATTTTTTCCTGGCTGCCTTGCATTCCCAGTCATACCAAGGTTTCTTGCCTTTCTTTCTTAATTTGGATTGCAAGGGTCTAGCCGCATTTGAATAGATGTCGTCAGTACATCTATGCCTCTGATTGATTGGAGCTCCCTACTATTTATTTTATTTAATTCTAACCTTACGATTGGATTCGCTTTATACCTTTCCAAGTTTTCCTTTCTCCAATGCAGTTTTGGTAGTACGCAATTTGGTGGTGCGGGGGTTTAATGTAAATTAAGCTCTACTTTGACGGATACTGTCAAACCAAAGGCAATCACAGACGCACTTGCAAATCTGAAGGTGGATACTTCGCTCGGAGTGTTGATCAATCAATTGCTAACACGCAGGATTATCAACACACAGCTGGGTGGAGCATCTCCCAGAAGACTTGCCTGCTGCTGAACCCCCCAAGGTGGTGTTTTGTCCCCCCTCCTGTGGAATCTTGTAGTGAATGAGCTACTAGTGGACCTGGACAGGTCAGGCTATAGAGTGATTGCCTATGCTGATGACATTGCGATTGCTGCGTCTGGCAAGCACCCAGACACTCTCAAGGAAATCCTCCAATATGCCCTCTCTCGGCTCACTAGGTGGGCCTCCAATTGTGGATTGGGGGTTAACCCTCATAAAACAGAACTTGTTCTCTTCAAAAGGAAATATAAAGTTCCCCACGTAGACACTCCTATTATAAATGGCACCAGTCGCACCTACACTGTTAATGCAAAATACCTGGGTCTTATTCTGGACAGAAAACTGAACTGGAAAGCCAATCTACTAGAACGCGTAAGGAAAGCCAATGTAGCTCTCTATTCCTGTAAAAAGGCTATAGGTAGGACCCGGGGTATGAAACCTGAAATCAGTCGCTGGCTTTACGTGTCTGTTGTCAGGCCCATACTACTCTATGGCGTGATCGTTTGGTGGCCTGCCCTTGACAGGGCTTTTCACCTCTCTCAGGTAGCTAAAGTGCTACGATCCGCTTGCATGTGCATCAGTGGTGCACTAAGAACTACCCCCTCTGCGGCACTGAACATTATGTTCAACCTGTTACCCCTGGATAACCTTGGCAGACAGACTGCTGCCAGTGTGGCTATTCTTCTTAAAGCCTCCTCTCAGTGGTCAAGTTATCACATTGGCCACTCCTCGATCCTTGATCTTCTCAACTTCACACATGAAAACACGGACTACACCCCACCGAAACTGAGATTTGACCGACATTTCCGTACGAGTATCCCTTAACGGGATGAGTGGGATGGCTCTCCCCCTGATGATGGAAATTCGGTGCACTTCTACACAGATGGCTCTAAGACCGAAGGTGGGGTGGGCTGTGGTGTTTTCTCCGATATGCTCAACCTGAGCATCTCGTTCCGCCTCCCTGATCATTGTAGCGTTTTTTAGGCGGAAATCATGGCGATTAAGGAAGCCCTGTCTTGGCTGAAATGTAATGTATTATTTGTCAGCGATATTAGCATTTTCAGTGACAGTCAAGCGGCTATCAAGTCCCTGGAATCGTGCTCCTTTACTTCAAAGACCGTCTTAGACTGCCGTTTGTCTCTTAAAGAGATGACAGAGCAGTTCAACATTCACCTATGCTGGGTGCCAGGTCACAGAGACATTCCAGGAAACTGTAGGGCGGATGAACTCGCTAGACAGGGTACTACTCTAAGGATTCTGCCAGATAGGCAAGCCCTAGGTATGCCCCTCGCTACATGTAAGCATCTACTGAAGCTGAACGCTATTAGCAGGACCAACCTTAGGTGGGATAGTGGCTCTACGTGTCACATTTCGAGGCAGATCTGGCCTAAGCTGGACCAGAAACGTAGTGCCGAGTTGGTTAAACTAAAGCGATCACAGATCAACTGCGTTATGGGTGTCATCACCGGACACTGTCCAATCGGCCAACATGCCAAAAGACTTGCCCTCTTTTTCAATGACTTCTGCAGGAGCTGTAGGGACGAGGAGGAGGAGGAAACCATTCTTCACTTCCTATGCACATGTCCTGCTCTATCACGCAAAAGAATGCTCCATCTAGGAGCTCCCTTCCTTGACGACCTCAGCGATTTGGCGTCCTTAGACATCACGAACATCCATCGCTTTTTCAAAAGCTCCGGTTGGTTTTATTGTCCCTGAGTGGTCTAATGGTAGATCCTTGGCATCACAATGGACCTTTACTGGTCTAAGTGTGTCTGCATCGTGGTGCAGACAGCCAATCGAACCTAACCTTGACGGATACTGGGAAGGGATCTGAATATGTTAATTCCTGGACGTCGAAATCAGCTGCATACCTTAGCCAGTTTCCCTGCAAAAAACAATAATTGATTGTTGAGCACGCGGTGCCTCTTAACAAAGTTAGGTTTCCTTTGTCATCACTATTCGTTCGTCCGTTTAATAATGTAAGTCCGATCGTTTTACACATTTCGATCAGTTTCATTCCGTTGCCATCCGCGCATTTATCTGTTGCATATCTCACCTCACTTATCGATCCTGGCAATAGTTCCGTTTCAACATTCAGTATTTGACTAGATCCCACTCTCCCATTTAAGTCTCCAATGACCATAAGATTAGTCTTGCAAAATTCCGCATAGTAGACGCCAGGATTAGTTTCATGCAAAGTTTTGGACCCATCGATGTACACAACATTTTCATTTGGTTGTAGTATTTTGAGGAACGTTTAACACTTTTTGAACATATCCGCCGCTATAGCAGGTACACGAACCAATATAAAATACAAAAATCCTCTGGATTTAAAAAAAAACACGCCAATCGTCTGAGATACGATGAAGAACTTATTCAGAATCCTGATTATAAATGGAAGAAAACTTTATTCAATTTTTAGAATTTATGATCTGGGTGCTGATTAGAAATTTCGAGAATTTCTGACAATCTGGATTCCGGATATTCAGGATTCTAACATAATTTAAAAATAAAAATCCTTTGTAAATGCCGCTCATACAGGTTTTATGCCAAAAATAAAGCAGTCATATAATTCTCCACAGTATCCAACATTTTGGATTGAAACTCTGTCCATCGAAAATGTTCAGTATCCAATAAAATCACTCAAAGAATTTATTACCATCCCCCTCGCATTTGATCATACTCTCCGAATCAAGCCAACCCCTTTCCGACTAATAAATAACCACTAATTAATATTTACAATAAACAACAATTCGGCAACAGGTTCCGAGCAATTTTTCAGACCCTCTCTCCAAAAATTAACCAAAATGCCATGTTAATGGATCGCAATTGAGCGATTGGATCAAAGACGGCGCTAATTTTGTGCGCGACCGCAATGAAAACCCGCAGAATTGGCCACAAATTACAAGCACCTGCTGTTGCTGTTGCTGGTCGACTAGGCTGCACCCCAAATTAACGCTGAAAAGGTAAAAACTTTAAGTCTCTTCTTCGACTACATTTAGTCACATTATTGTCGGCTTATTTAACACCTTGTAATGAGTGACCCATCTCAGGCAACCGGCATGAAACCAGTCAAATGCGATGACACTACAAGAATCTTTTTTAGATGTACTCGTAAGCGAAGGTAGAAGAGGTAGTCGTGTGGAAAGTGGGTACATGATGTGCAGGCACGGTGTTTTGATATGGGAATGACTTTGGCCAGCATGAGAAGGGATTTTGCTTTGCTCACAACTATTACAGGTGGAATGTTCACCCAAATGTGCACTGGGGTGAAAATTCTGTCGGGCGGTAACTATATATAAAGTAGTTCAATCAAGATTTATTATGCGAAATCATTCCTTGAACATAAAGTTGAGTATCAGACTTTGTACGCATATTTTCAACCTTTGCGAAAGGTTTTATTAATTCTTTGAGAGGAATTATTTTAAATCGGGATGTAAATTAGCTATGATTGAAGGCTTGGTAGGCGTAAAGCTACCCAAGGTATAAGCAGAACTTAATTAATGTTGTAGGCCAGCTTGATATACCCCGAAACCTTGACGGTTATTTAAATGATTTAAATGCAGAAGAAACTGAAACTATAGTCAGGTGACTAATCTCTTACTTTCGATTTACTAGAACCAAAATTATATATTTAGTCGTAGAACTAGACTAGATGTGACGCTGGGAGTTAGTAAGCAGATGTGAGTTGGTGGGTGTGTAAAGTGCTTGTGTTACTAACGTCCACCCCTTCAACACTGGCTGCCAGATCCAAACTAATTCAAAACACTTCAAACCATTCCGCCCAATCAAAAACCCGTTCCACAGAATCATCGCTAGCTTTGATCTTCTTGCCTCCAGTCACCAGCATCTCAAAGAAATAAAAAAAAACTGATTGTATTCAATTTGTTTCTGGCGCATCAAGATACTCTCCACCGATACACAAGTCATTGTGTGTGGGGCGATCGCGATATCAAATCCAAGATAGTGAATCCTCCCCGATCTATTATAATGGACGAAATGTGGAAATTAGGTCGACACATCTTGAAGTGTATGGTCTCTGCACCAGTATAATAATCAAACACTTGCCACACGAGCACCGAGGAGACGAGATGGCGGTGCCTGATATCTCTGAACAAAACCACTTTGGAATAATTCCAGACCACTTAAGGACACAGGTTGTGTGTGATCGAGCGGTGGTGGCGCGACCGGATTAGGGTTTTTATTCGAATAGCCCAGGCGATGGGCACAGAGTGTATTTCTATGACGGAAATTCCTTTTGCTCGCCGGAAAATTTTGCTGATTCATGGCGAAATTGAGGCGAAACGAATTGAAAACCACAACTTATCGGCGACGTTGATCGGATTGTGCATAAATGACCCCGACAAATGATGGGCGGGTTTGCTTGCAGCTCAGAATTGAGTTGCTTGAAGGATTTTTTTTCCGACCGGACAGACACCTGATTCAGGCATCGAGATAAGTATCTGAAAGTTGCAACGATTGGCTGGTGGTTTTTTTAAGAAGCCGCCACTACTGGTTGAATGTGTTATGAAATTTGTCGGATTTTGTGGGATTTTGAGGGACATAATTGGACCCATTTGAGTAATAAGTCGAGATTACATAATTGGCAGTCTTGGAGCGTTTACCTTAAGTAATACTATCGTGGGCTCAAAAATTAGCCACGATCGGATCTCTTTCCCCGTATTCGGTAGTATTTGTGTACAACTTCGGGTGGTAGTCACCGTTCGTTACGCTATGGGAACAGGTAACATTGTAGAGATTTCCATATTCCAAAAATAAGAAATAATTTAAAGTAGATGTATGTATTCAATTCGGTGTAGATGATTTGGATTTAAGAAAAAAAACATTCCAGCAGTTCGACTCCAGACAGAAGCTTGAATCCTCAAAGAAGACTTAGTCAAACTTAATGGGCTGCCACACAATAGCGGATTGATACGAAAACTTCTACGACAACAGGTCGACATTCATCGTAATGAAATATGTGAACTGTTTTCAACCTCAAAGATGAGAGCTGGCTTTATTAATACTGCCATTCAGAATAAAAAAAGAAAGGAGACCCTCTGAACTGCACCAACTATGTACGGTGGTATATGTCTATTATATACTTACCGAACCGTTCGATATCAGAAAAGGTTTGCATAGACGGCGAGTGGAGGAGAAGGTACAATCCTGTACAAAGGCCATATAGGGCTATACAACGATATCGACCTAGCTAGGAGAGTTCTCATACAGCGACTAAGTTGTCTGGGTCATGTAAAACGGATGGAGCCCAAAGTTTCAGCCTGGATAATCTTCGAATCTACCGCGAATTGACGGCGCAGTGGGGGCGGCCTCCGGGTATGTGACATAAACATGTGGAGGGGGACTTCAACCAGCAGCTGGCTCCCTACCTAGCTGGCTGAAGAAATTTGTTGGATGAGACCCAGGTCCACCGCGGACTGTAGCGTCAGCTAAATAAGTTAGTTCTATCAGGAGTGCAGTGGGAAGTTATCTCTTCTCAAATGAAGACAGCTGATCGAAAATCCACCAGCTTATATGCCAAGGAAAGTACTCTAGAAGAATATATAGAATAAATAATTGAGTGAAGACAGACAAATTATAACCACTATGAATGAATGAACTATGTCGGGGTTAGCTGCGTTGCGATCTTAAAGATTTATATTGTGTCCCTCCTGGTTCTAGCTATGTTTGTCCCCGAACTAGAACACCTCGTTCAGTTTAGTGCCTCTCGATGGGGGTATTTCTTCACAATGCAGAATTCTTTCAAAATTACGATATGCCGGCATACATTTTGCAAATCAGTACACGACAGTTTCTTAGAAGGGAGTCGTTAGTCGCATCCGCTTAAACAGAATCTAAGTACTTGTATGTATACGTGGTAGGCCTACCTTATTTGCGCTGCAGCAAGGTATTCAAAGAGTCAAGGCACGTCGATAACATTCGTTGACATTGAAGCTTCAACGAAGAGGATCATTAAGTCTTAATCCCAAAATTCGAGATGATAATGAAAACCAAACATCCTTACTTAAGACTAAGTGATCGCAGATGCCTGAAGGACATGCATACGCAAGTCAGTTTCCTTAAATATTCGAAATTTTTCTTCATCTTGTAGAGATTAGTTTTCTTTAGTCAGCACTCCATGGGTAATGATTGGTTTCACTATCTGAGTGCATATCCAACGTATGTATATTACGTGCACAACATGATCAGATTTTAATAGGTCTTTCCAAATAAATAAGATCTCAACTAGCTTTTCTTCGTATTTCAATGAATACCTGCAATCTACTTTCGACAGCCCAACATTTCCACTTAAACATCCACCCTGTTCAACTCAAGGAGGCATGTTGTCCTATTTACTCTGAAACTCAGTTTTTAAGTAAATTCGCCGATGTAGTGCTACATGGAGTAGGTAGTGTTCTTGTATCTTAGAAAGATAGATCAATGGCTGTGAGGTAGGTGAACTTAGTATAATATATACCCTTATCGCCCATCGTTGTACCTAATCGTAAGGGTTCTACCTATTATCTCTCGAATATTACTCTCTATTTGTATTTAACGGAAGAGTGAAATAGATGGCAATCATCGCTGAACGCCCCAGTAAGTCCATTAGTTATAGACTTCACATGGGTCAATCATACTCTTAATAGAATTGCACATTTTTTCTAATAAGTCTAATGTATTCGACTAGTGCATGTTCGCATTTTCCTGTTCTGCATTTATTGTATTTCGCCGGTCTGATTCTTTCCTTTCTTCATTATGCGCATTGTACTCAGAGCGAAGGCGTCCAATGTCTCCTGGCTTTTTAGCATTGAGCCAACGATGTTCGCATTCCTTTCGACGAGGAGTCTTGTGCAATGGAAAAACACGTGATTTCCGTTTCTATGCAGTCAGTGCAACGCGGGCAGTAGGAGGTATTGCCGTGTTTATGCTTAAATAAGTACGTACGAAAACATCCATGACTCGTTAGGAACAGCGTTAAGTAGCAATAAAGTTCTCCATGGCATCTATTAATCCATGGCTGGATTTGGTGTATGAGCCTATGAGTCCACCTGCCTTTCTTAGAAGCATCCTAGCGCTCTTGCCACTCTCTTAGGCTTTCTGTTCTATGTAGTCGGTTTTCGCTGACCTCATTTCTTTCTCTTCTTGCGCAGTATTAACGTTGCTGTTCTACTGCCAAAATGTCTATTGGGAGCATTCTCGCTATCACACAGGCTGCATCGCTAGAAGTAGTGCGAAATGCGCAGCTAGCTCTTAATGTACATATTCGGTACACAGATGTGATGGTATGTTTTAATTGACATGGCCCCGGCCGAATTCGGTGCGGCATACAGAATTATGGACGTAACCACTCTAGCCAGCAATAACTTACGGCTATGTTTTGGCCATCCTATGTTGAGCATGATACGCGCTATTGCACCTTTTCGGCCTACATACTTCATGTAATCTTTATACGAGAGTCTCAGATAGTTAGATAGATAGATAGATAACTTATTTGGTCTTTCATTTCAACTGAAAAACTATTTTACACAATGAACCATATATTATAATAATAATTTAAATTTTGAAGGAAAATACCACAAAAACCTTCAATTTAATAGTATATGAGAGTCTCGTATCTATCATAATGCGTAGATATTTTATATGCGGTTTAGATGCGATTTCATGGCCGTCGACTGTAATGGTGACAGTTTCTAACTTACTGCTTATAAAGACCGCTTCAGTTTTATGCTCCGCCAGTGTTAGACCAACTGAGGTAAGTCATTTTCGTATTCTCATTCTACTTCCACTTCCTCTAACAGTTAAGCAGTGACAATAATGTCGATGTCGTCAGCAAATCCCACTATTTTTATTTCGTCGGGTATAGGAAGTCGCAGTATGCTGTCATACATAACGTTCCAGAGCAGTGGGCCAAGAACTGAGACCTGTGATCTTGTATTTGGTGGGGCAGCGGTCTGTGTTGTATAGCCTCTTCTTCTTCTTCTTCCTTTTATCAGCGAGGCTATGATCCGAAAACAAGGGATCACAACCCTCCCACTTCACCGCATTTCTACTGATCCGCCTGTGGGGTTCGCCTATTTGACCTCAGAAAATATCGGCAGGCATCCCGATTTTTGATCACTCGGTTACTGACGCCAATGAAATGCCGATGTCGTCGCATTTGTGTGATCCAGGCGTTTATAGGCCTGCCTTTCTTACATCGCGATGTCTTTGGAACGTGCATTGATATTGCCTTCTCTTCTTTGAACGTGGCAATACCAACTGAGCCGGTCGCGCTGTATTTTTTCTACGATGGTTTCCTTGATGTGAAAGCTTCCACAGATCTTCGAACTTCTTATTCGATCAAGCTTTGTCACTCCTGCTGTCATGCGAAGCATCTTCATCTCAGCTGCCGTTAATTTACTCTCATACTTTTTGTACATCGTCCAACATTGTGAACCGTATTTGAGCGCTGGACGTACAACTGCGGTGTAGAGCCTTCCTTTTAACTTAAGTGGCATTTTTCTGTCACAGAAGATAGCGGAATTTTTTCGCCACTTCATCCACCCTACGCTTACACGATGATTGATGTCGTCATCACAAGTTGTTTGCTATTGATCATAGATCCCAGATATTTCAACTTTTCGCACTTGGGAAGCACTGTTCCATTCAAATAAATGTCTGGAATAGGCCTGAGTGGATCAGAGAACGGGCAGCACAAGTACTCTGTCTTTTTTGAACTAATGCAATGGGTATCGCATTATCCCTCCAAAACGTCCACCCACACATCAAGTGCTCGTTGCAGGGATGTAGGATCCTCACTTATGATGGCTCCATCGTCAGCAAAGAATAACTGATGTACCTTGGGGTCCATCACTTTACCTCCAAGCAGAATCACGATGTTTTTCCATTATGATCCTTATACTTTGGATTGCACCTGTGGTTGATTTAGCCGCGACAAACCCGCACTGATCATCAGATAGCCGTATTATTTTTCGCAGTCGGCCACCTAATACCCGCTCAACGATCTTCATGGTGTGTGACATCAGCTGATCGAACGGTAGTTATCACAATTTCGTGTATCACCCTTCCCTTTGTATACAGGGATATGGTAACTTTCCCTCCATTGATTCGGCATTGGATCACCTCTCACGAATTTGGAGATGAGAATTCTGAGCCATCTGAACCCGATGTCTCCCATCTTTTTCCAGAACTCAGAGGGTATCTCGTCTGGCCCAACCGCTTTTCGATTTTTGGAGTATTTGACCGCCTCACTAACTTCTTCGACTGTAATGTCCGGTATTTCTTCATAGTTAGGAGTGGCTCTTGGAAAGTAAAGCCGGGGAAACTGTTCATTTAAAAGCTCTTCACAATACTGCCGCCACCTCTGCAGAATTTTGTCGTCATCCACAAGAAGCTGGCCATGAGCATTGTTAATGAACTTTGGCGAACGAATCTCCCGAGCATTCTTCCTTCTTTGGGCGGCTATTTTGAAGATAGTGGCGCTCTTGTTCATATTGTGTCTTCGCAGCTCCTGGATAGCCTGGTTTGCATCAGCAACCGGGGAAAATATTTTCTCCAGCTCCCGATACAGGCCCTCCGTACTCTCTGCTTGAAGCTGGGCGCACTTCTTCTTCGCTTTTTTCTTGCAGCATCTGTATTCCATTTCGAGGCGAGCTTTTTCGTCTCTATTATTAGAGGGGCACTTTGACCAAGCTTTGAAAGCCGCTTTCTTCTCATTTATCACTTTCTTAGCTTCATCACTCCACCACCATGTTTCTTTGGCGTGTTGATGGCGGCCTTTTGAAGCTCCTGGCAGTGATTTGGCCTTCTTTAAGCAAGTTCGCTGAGGGAATCCCACATATTTTGTGCTCTGCACTCTTCATCCTCAGCTCCGTTGATGGTGTGAGAGAGGTTATTTTTCATTATGATAACAAAAGCCTCGCCTTTTTCTTTGTCCAGATTGTACCACTTGATTTTCTCAGAGATCTCTCTTTTTTTTCTCTCTTTGGTGTTTTCATAAAAAATTTCTGTTAGCAGGAGACGGTGTTGCCGAGTGTTGTATAGCCTCTTGTGCCGCTTTAACTTCTACATTGATTGCATCTGTTGTAGAGCTCGCTTTTCGAAAACCGTATTGGTGTTCTGAAAGACCTCCAGATTCTTGAATTGTTGCTTCTAGCCTGCTACGGATGATTCGTTCCAATATTTTGCCAGCCTTATCTACTCGTAACATACAAAGCGGGCGGTATGATGACGGTTCATCTGGTAGTTTGTTACCTTTGGGAAGGTGCACTAGGTTCCACTGGATTCCACTGGCCCGGGAAGACTTCTTTCTTCAGGCACGAGTTGTAGATGTTAATGGGCTTACTTTATTGCTATCTTGAGTGCTAAATTTGGGATACCATCTGTCCAAGTGCTTTTTTATCTCCAATTTTATTGCAGATCCCGATTATTTCCTTTCCTGTGAGCTGTCGGATTGTTGGTGCTTGTACTGTGGAATCATCCGAGACTTCATTCTCTTGTTGAAAAGGGAATAGTCCGACCACGATGTTGTGTAAGAACTTTGGGCAGGCTGAAACTTTTTCACTTATTTCATGACGATTTGGTAGATTCTGCCCACACAGTTCGGTGAAACACTTCCGTTTGCTCTTGAGTATGGCTGTTTTTAGTTCCGTTAGAGCTACCCTGTAGTATTTTTGCAGTTCACTGAAAGCGGCCCTCGCTCTTGATCGCGTATATACTCTACTCACTCGATGACACTTGTAAACTAGGGGACGATGTTCCATGGTCTTTCTTTTCCTCATTATGGCGTCACATGCTCGTGTCACCTCATTTATGACCTGCATTGCCTTACTGCCCGCACGACCTGTCAGTGCTGTGTCTCTGTTAAAGATACATGTGAAAATATATGTATTGTATGTATCTGGGGTGGGCGCCGTGGCGTAAGTGGTTAGTGTGTCGGATCACTACGCATGAGGTTTTTTCACGGTCCCACCTCTCGCGAGCGTCTGACAAACATCCGAGAGTATTGTTGTCACGCAAAAGCTTCTCAAATCGCCGTTCGGAGTCGGCATTAAACTGTAGGTCCCTTCCATTCGTGTACAAAATATAACGCACACAACATGAGTGGTTGCGAGAAGCTAGGCCCTGCCACTTTAAAGACCTGTTGCGCCAAATATTTGTATTTTTTATGTATCTATGAATAACAAGCCCAAAGATGGATAGCACTCCCCTGCCTCTTCAAACTTTTTCCCAACTTTTTCTACCCTTTGGATATTTCAGTGCCTGGTCAACACGATTTAAGGTTTATTCAATTCAATTCAATTCAATTCAATATAATTTTTATTCTTTTCCAACTTAAAAATTCCAAATAACATTAACACAATAAAAGTAGCATAGTGAAATGGAAGAAAAATTGAGATCATTCTATAACTATTAGCAGTTAGGGTTGATTGACCTTCAAGAATTTGAAAGGAGCCTTTGTGGCAGCCACCACAGAATGTACACGGATGTACTCGCACTCGCTTTGGTACTCATTTGAATTTTCACAGTTCTATGATGTTTTTCACAGTAACTCATGAACTTAAAACACCCATGCAATAATAACGTACGGTAACCTTATATCACCTAAATCTGAAACCACGAAACCAAAAATATATCTTTCCTGGGTCGTCTCTTCAATTCCAACTTACGTTGTTTAATTGCATTAAAAAATCTAACTCTTATACGTAAGTTAATATTTAAAAAACAATAACTTTCCCATTGCTGCTGGAACAGAGGCAAAGTAATCTCATCGCACCAATTATGGTTATAATGCACCACTGTCCAGAATGTTGCACTTGGCTAACTATATGGAAAAAAACATTTGACTTCCTCTGCAGCAGAAGTACCCTTCGAAACGATCTTCAGCTCCGCCTCAATTCCACCTAGTCCTGTCGTGATTTTGCCACCCCCACACCTAAATTCTCAGCTCTACCCTCTCCCTTCTCTTCCTAGCTTTTCCATCCTCTGTTAGTTTTAAGTTAAGTTTTAGATTGTTTAAGCTTGTGTTTAAAAAATAAAAATAAAAATAATAATAGTTTTAAGCTTAGCGTTAAGCCCCCTTTTTTGTTAGTTTTTAAGTTTTAGCTTTAAGTTCCTGCTTGTATTAAGCTTAGATAAATAAAATAAAGACTGGTGATGAGCCGGTTTAAGCTAGTAAATCAACTATTCCATTACCCTAATGAACTACATGTGCTGGTAGCCAATGCAAAGTAACCAAGTTTTTCCTAGCTAGTTCTGAAAGCATTTCTACTGTCTCCAGGACTAGCTTTGATTTTAACATGGCTGAGTCGAGCGTTTCAGGGCAGTTTGACTAGATAAGACGAAGATACCTTTACTTCAGATACATCATATAAATAGTTTCAGTGAAGCTCTCATCCTGCTTCTGCGTTTTTTCAAGCACTGTCAATGAGCCACCAAATGGTTTTTTTTGTCGCAATATAGGGTATATTCAATATTAAATACAACACAAACATTCCCAGTCGACAGAATTGAGTGGAGAATGTTGTCCTAAAATATTCCGCTTTGGAAATATACACCAATGGGTCTAAGACAGAGGATGGCGTATGGGCAGGCATGTTCTCGCCGCCTCTGGACATGCAGAAGCCTTTTAGACTACCAGAGGTTAAGGCTATTCATGAAGCGGCTGAATAGCTGTCGATGAGATCGGTATCGACATCGTAATTTACACCGAAAGTCAAACAGTTTTAAAGGCAATCGAATCACCAATAATAAGACTAAGTGATCGCAGATGCCTGAAGGACATGCATACGCAAGTCAGTTTCCTTAAATATTCGAAATTTTTCTTCATCTTGTAGAGATTAGTTTTCTTTAGTCAGCACTCCATGGGTAATGATTGGTTTCACTATCTGAGTGCATATCCAACGTATGTATATTACGTGCACAACATGATCAGATTTTAATAGGTCTTTCCAAATAAATAAGATCTCAACTAGCTTTTCTTCGTATTTCAATGAATACCTGCAATCTACTTTCGACAGCCCAACATTTCCACTTAAACATCCACCCTGTTCAACTCAAGGAGGCATGTTGTCCTATTTACTCTGAAACTCAGTTTTTAAGTAAATTCGCCGATGTAGTGCTACATGGAGTAGGTAGTGTTCTTGTATCTTAGAAAGATAGATCAATGGCTGTGAGGTAGGTGAACTTAGTATAATATATACCCTTATCGCCCATCGTTGTACCTAATCGTAAGGGTTCTACCTATTATCTCTCGAATATTACTCTCTATTTGTATTTAACGGAAGAGTGAAATAGATGGCAATCATCGCTGAACGCCCCAGTAAGTCCATTAGTTATAGACTTCACATGGGTCAATCATACTCTTAATAGAATTGCACATTTTTTCTAATAAGTCTAATGTATTCGACTAGTGCATGTTCGCATTTTCCTGTTCTGCATTTATTGTATTTCGCCGGTCTGATTCTTTCCTTTCTTCATTATGCGCATTGTACTCAGAGCGAAGGCGTCCAATGTCTCCTGGCTTTTTAGCATTGAGCCAACGATGTTCGCATTCCTTTCGACGAGGAGTCTTGTGCAATGGAAAAACACGTGATTTCCGTTTCTATGCAGTCAGTGCAACGCGGGCAGTAGGAGGTATTGCCGTGTTTATGCTTAAATAAGTACGTACGAAAACATCCATGACTCGTTAGGAACAGCGTTAAGTAGCAATAAAGTTCTCCATGGCATCTATTAATCCATGGCTGGATTTGGTGTATGAGCCTATGAGTCCACCTGCCTTTCTTAGAAGCATCCTAGCGCTCTTGCCACTCTCTTAGGCTTTCTGTTCTATGTAGTCGGTTTTCGCTGACCTCATTTCTTTCTCTTCTTGCGCAGTATTAACGTTGCTGTTCTACTGCCAAAATGTCTATTGGGAGCATTCTCGCTATCACACAGGCTGCATCGCTAGAAGTAGTGCGAAATGCGCAGCTAGCTCTTAATGTACATATTCGGTACACAGATGTGATGGTATGTTTTAATTGACATGGCCCCGGCCGAATTCGGTGCGGCATACAGAATTATGGACGTAACCACTCTAGCCAGCAATAACTTACGGCTATGTTTTGGCCATCCTATGTTGAGCATGATACGCGCTATTGCACCTTTTCGGCCTACATACTTCATGTAATCTTTATACGAGAGTCTCAGATAGTTAGATAGATAGATAGATAACTTATTTGGTCTTTCATTTCAACTGAAAAACTATTTTACACAATGAACCATATATTATAATAATAATTTAAATTTTGAAGGAAAATACCACAAAAACCTTCAATTTAATAGTATATGAGAGTCTCGTATCTATCATAATGCGTAGATATTTTATATGCGGTTTAGATGCGATTTCATGGCCGTCGACTGTAATGGTGACAGTTTCTAACTTACTGCTTATAAAGACCGCTTCAGTTTTATGCTCCGCCAGTGTTAGACCAACTGAGGTAAGTCATTTTCGTATTCTCATTCTACTTCCACTTCCTCTAACAGTTAAGCAGTGACAATAATGTCGATGTCGTCAGCAAATCCCACTATTTTTATTTCGTCGGGTATAGGAAGTCGCAGTATGCTGTCATACATAACGTTCCAGAGCAGTGGGCCAAGAACTGAGACCTGTGATCTTGTATTTGGTGGGGCAGCGGTCTGTGTTGTATAGCCTCTTCTTCTTCTTCTTCCTTTTATCAGCGAGGCTATGATCCGAAAACAAGGGATCACAACCCTCCCACTTCACCGCATTTCTACTGATCCGCCTGTGGGGTTCGCCTATTTGACCTCAGAAAATATCGGCAGGCATCCCGATTTTTGATCACTCGGTTACTGACGCCAATGAAATGCCGATGTCGTCGCATTTGTGTGATCCAGGCGTTTATAGGCCTGCCTTTCTTACATCGCGATGTCTTTGGAACGTGCATTGATATTGCCTTCTCTTCTTTGAACGTGGCAATACCAACTGAGCCGGTCGCGCTGTATTTTTTCTACGATGGTTTCCTTGATGTGAAAGCTTCCACAGATCTTCGAACTTCTTATTCGATCAAGCTTTGTCACTCCTGCTGTCATGCGAAGCATCTTCATCTCAGCTGCCGTTAATTTACTCTCATACTTTTTGTACATCGTCCAACATTGTGAACCGTATTTGAGCGCTGGACGTACAACTGCGGTGTAGAGCCTTCCTTTTAACTTAAGTGGCATTTTTCTGTCACAGAAGATAGCGGAATTTTTTCGCCACTTCATCCACCCTACGCTTACACGATGATTGATGTCGTCATCACAAGTTGTTTGCTATTGATCATAGATCCCAGATATTTCAACTTTTCGCACTTGGGAAGCACTGTTCCATTCAAATAAATGTCTGGAATAGGCCTGAGTGGATCAGAGAACGGGCAGCACAAGTACTCTGTCTTTTTTGAACTAATGCAATGGGTATCGCATTATCCCTCCAAAACGTCCACCCACACATCAAGTGCTCGTTGCAGGGATGTAGGATCCTCACTTATGATGGCTCCATCGTCAGCAAAGAATAACTGATGTACCTTGGGGTCCATCACTTTACCTCCAAGCAGAATCACGATGTTTTTCCATTATGATCCTTATACTTTGGATTGCACCTGTGGTTGATTTAGCCGCGACAAACCCGCACTGATCATCAGATAGCCGTATTATTTTTCGCAGTCGGCCACCTAATACCCGCTCAACGATCTTCATGGTGTGTGACATCAGCTGATCGAACGGTAGTTATCACAATTTCGTGTATCACCCTTCCCTTTGTATACAGGGATATGGTAACTTTCCCTCCATTGATTCGGCATTGGATCACCTCTCACGAATTTGGAGATGAGAATTCTGAGCCATCTGAACCCGATGTCTCCCATCTTTTTCCAGAACTCAGAGGGTATCTCGTCTGGCCCAACCGCTTTTCGATTTTTGGAGTATTTGACCGCCTCACTAACTTCTTCGACTGTAATGTCCGGTATTTCTTCATAGTTAGGAGTGGCTCTTGGAAAGTAAAGCCGGGGAAACTGTTCATTTAAAAGCTCTTCACAATACTGCCGCCACCTCTGCAGAATTTTGTCGTCATCCACAAGAAGCTGGCCATGAGCATTGTTAATGAACTTTGGCGAACGAATCTCCCGAGCATTCTTCCTTCTTTGGGCGGCTATTTTGAAGATAGTGGCGCTCTTGTTCATATTGTGTCTTCGCAGCTCCTGGATAGCCTGGTTTGCATCAGCAACCGGGGAAAATATTTTCTCCAGCTCCCGATACAGGCCCTCCGTACTCTCTGCTTGAAGCTGGGCGCACTTCTTCTTCGCTTTTTTCTTGCAGCATCTGTATTCCATTTCGAGGCGAGCTTTTTCGTCTCTATTATTAGAGGGGCACTTTGACCAAGCTTTGAAAGCCGCTTTCTTCTCATTTATCACTTTCTTAGCTTCATCACTCCACCACCATGTTTCTTTGGCGTGTTGATGGCGGCCTTTTGAAGCTCCTGGCAGTGATTTGGCCTTCTTTAAGCAAGTTCGCTGAGGGAATCCCACATATTTTGTGCTCTGCACTCTTCATCCTCAGCTCCGTTGATGGTGTGAGAGAGGTTATTTTTCATTATGATAACAAAAGCCTCGCCTTTTTCTTTGTCCAGATTGTACCACTTGATTTTCTCAGAGATCTCTCTTTTTTTTCTCTCTTTGGGGTTTTCATAAAAAATTTCTGTTAGCAGGAGACGGTGTTGCCGAGTGTTGTATAGCCTCTTGTGCCGCTTTAACTTCTACATTGATTGCATCTGTTGTAGAGCTCGCTTTTCGAAAACCGTATTGGTGTTCTGAAAGACCTCCAGATTCTTGAATTGTTGCTTCTAGCCTGCTACGGATGATTCGTTCCAATATTTTGCCAGCCTTATCTACTCGTAACATACAAAGCGGGCGGTATGATGACGGTTCATCTGGTAGTTTGTTACCTTTGGGAAGGTGCACTAGGTTCCACTGGATTCCACTGGCCCGGGAAGACTTCTTTCTTCAGGCACGAGTTGTAGATGTTAATGGGCTTACTTTATTGCTATCTTGAGTGCTAAATTTGGGATACCATCTGTCCAAGTGCTTTTTTATCTCCAATTTTATTGCAGATCCCGATTATTTCCTTTCCTGTGAGCTGTCGGATTGTTGGTGCTTGTACTGTGGAATCATCCGAGACTTCATTCTCTTGTTGAAAAGGGAATAGTCCGACCACGATGTTGTGTAAGAACTTTGGGCAGGCTGAAACTTTTTCACTTATTTCATGACGATTTGGTAGATTCTGCCCACACAGTTCGGTGAAACACTTCCGTTTGCTCTTGAGTATGGCTGTTTTTAGTTCCGTTAGAGCTACCCTGTAGTATTTTTGCAGTTCACTGAAAGCGGCCCTCGCTCTTGATCGCGTATATACTCTACTCACTCGATGACACTTGTAAACTAGGGGACGATGTTCCATGGTCTTTCTTTTCCTCATTATGGCGTCACATGCTCGTGTCACCTCATTTATGACCTGCATTGCCTTACTGCCCGCACGACCTGTCAGTGCTGTGTCTCTGTTAAAGATACATGTGAAAATATATGTATTGTATGTATCTGGGGTGGGCGCCGTGGCGTAAGTGGTTAGTGTGTCGGATCACTACGCATGAGGTTTTTTCACGGTCCCACCTCTCGCGAGCGTCTGACAAACATCCGAGAGTATTGTTGTCACGCAAAAGCTTCTCAAATCGCCGTTCGGAGTCGGCATTAAACTGTAGGTCCCTTCCATTCGTGTACAAAATATAACGCACACAACATGAGTGGTTGCGAGAAGCTAGGCCCTGCCACTTTAAAGACCTGTTGCGCCAAATATTTGTATTTTTTATGTATCTATGAATAACAAGCCCAAAGATGGATAGCACTCCCCTGCCTCTTCAAACTTTTTCCCAACTTTTTCTACCCTTTGGATATTTCAGTGCCTGGTCAACACGATTTAAGGTTTATTCAATTCAATTCAATTCAATTCAATATAATTTTTATTCTTTTCCAACTTAAAAATTCCAAATAACATTAACACAATAAAAGTAGCATAGTGAAATGGAAGAAAAATTGAGATCATTCTATAACTATTAGCAGTTAGGGTTGATTGACCTTCAAGAATTTGAAAGGAGCCTTTGTGGCAGCCACCACAGAATGTACACGGATGTACTCGCACTCGCTTTGGTACTCATTTGAATTTTCACAGTTCTATGATGTTTTTCACAGTAACTCATGAACTTAAAACACCCATGCAATAATAACGTACGGTAACCTTATATCACCTAAATCTGAAACCACGAAACCAAAAATATATCTTTCCTGGGTCGTCTCTTCAATTCCAACTTACGTTGTTTAATTGCATTAAAAAATCTAACTCTTATACGTAAGTTAATATTTAAAAAACAATAACTTTCCCATTGCTGCTGGAACAGAGGCAAAGTAATCTTAAAATTAAGGTAAAAATCTGCAGTCAGCAGTTTAAATTCACATAGAGCTTGTACGTACCTTAACAGATCCATCTAGGATATTAACTGAATTAATGAAGAGTGATGTACCCCTATCACACTCGACAAACATAGCAAAGATCTCCACTTCCTCAAATATCAACTGTCAAAGCCAATTTGCCATGTAGAACCGCATCCCATAACCAACCATCCAATGAGAGGAAATGCGAAACCAACTTCAACCTCTGACACGTGATCAGGAATGGGTAATAGTTTACCTTTATTTGGCAACATATCACTTTCGCACAAAAACCAAACCAGCATCATTATCACCGTCAATGGGAATGCACTCATTTGCACCCCTTGAACCTCTTGAACGAACCTCTCGAAGCAATTGAATACCCCCAAAAAAGAGGCCACTCTCAGCCCTTCGTTAGCGCGCCCGTAATCGATACTTTCACTAGAGAGTCCTTGATGATGATGAACAATAGAGCAACAACATTCAATCTTATCTCGCGTAGAGGAGTAAAAACACCGTCAGCTTGATGAAGAGTTCTTAATTAGCGGTAATGATGAACGATAGACAGTACGTCTCTAATCAAACAACAATGGCATCAAGGAGATGGGGGCAGGGGACTACAACGCCACAATATCAGATGACTTGACAATGGTACAAAGGCCAATGATGGGTTAAGGGGGATGTAGTCATTTTTTGGAGCAATCATAGAGTGAAAGGGGTGAGCTTTTGGCTAGAAGCCAAATAGCGGTCGACCCCTGATGCTGGAATGAATACCCCACTATAGAGAGTTTTTGGCCCTATCAGTTGGTTATGGTTTGTCCTTTGCGACGAGTGTGCTTGGCTATGTATACTATGCACACGTGTCAATTACTTGGGACGATATCATTTTCAAATTCCTAAGATGAAATTTATTTTTCTTTCGGAGAAATTTATTATCTGGCTCTTCGACATGCCACATATTTTTTGTTTTCTCTTTTCTTTGTGTGCGAAATGTGCTTGGCAATGTTCCATTTCATGTTTAGTTTATTATGATTTATAATTTGCTACAAATTAATTTGTTTACGCCGGCCGCTTTTATAGGGTATTGCAAGGCGGATTATAAGACAGAGATATTTTGACAGCGGACTACTGACCAAGGGATTGGAATTCCTTCACTGTTCCATCTCTGACAAACATCCGAGAGTATAAAATGACATGATAAAGCTTATGAAAGATAGATGAAATTGTCCTTCGAATACGGCATACAAATTTTAGATGCGAAAATAGAACATGCTCAACACGAATGGCTTCGAGAAGATAGGCTCTAGACCCTTTATGGGTTGTTTGTTCTGCATACTCATTTTATATGCACTTCCTGCATGCAGATACTCGTCCGTCCAAACTGAAATTGTTGTGCTTACAATTTATTGCCTATCAGCTAAGCCTGTCAGACTAACAGTAACATCAATGACTTATTGTCCACTGTCCATCTAATATTTACAATGAGCTAGCAGATGTCGCCAGTCGGCATGAGAATTTTCTACAAAAAGTTGCAAACCCTGGATATTATTTTTGTTATTGATATTGTAATTGGAAAGCAGATGACCTGCTCTGGCACTGCGGCCTGTCGGAGAGACATGTACCACCCTGTCGGATATTATTCACTCCGGAGGAAGGCATTTGATAACGTCTCTGAGTGTATAGCAGTAAGGGATGTCAGCGAGACAAGTTCACTGCCACAAGTTCTTGGATAAGAGCAGGACGTTCTGCGATTACATGGAGTGAGGCCTTATGACAGTTTGAATATGATACTAGCTATTATTCTTAGATTGTTCCTGTCCAGATTTATGAGAAACTTAGATCTCTTAAGCAACAGGGTAGGGAAAAAGTATTTGGAACATTTCTGGCCTGGGGTTTCTGCCCAAATCAAGTTGGACTTCAATAGAGTCTATGTCCTTATGAGTTCTTTGAAGGCCCATTTCTTACGCCACAGAGGAGTTCGTCTGCCTCTAACTCCTTTAAGCCCACTTCGGGTGTCTCTCAAGGCAGCCACCTTGGGCCTTTAATTTTTGTCCTGACCACCAACGATATCGACTGCATCATCAAAGACTCCTATCTCTCTGTCTATGCCGATGATATGAAAATATTTAGATACATATCTTCTCCCAATGATTCTCGCCCACTTCAAGATGACCTAAACAGATTTTCCCTCTGGTGCCAGAAAAATCATCTTGAATTTAACGTCAGCAAATGCCAATTCATCACCTACTCCCGTAAACGACTTCTATCAACCCATAAGAGCTACTTACTCTGCAACGAGCTTGTCCCACAAGTTTCTTCTTTGCGTGATTTAGGTGTAATCTGCGATAGGGAACTTAACTTTCGTTCCCATATTGACCACATAATAAATAGAGCCAATTCTGCGCTCGGCTTTGTAAAACGTTGGTCAAGGGAATTTTCGAACCCATACGTCACCAAATCACTTTATATAACCTTTGTTAGACCTATCCTCGAATATGCTAGCCAAGCCTGGTCGCCACACTATGCTGTACACATCCGACGTATTGAATCCATCCAGCGCAGATTTATCCGTTTCGCCCTACGCGGTCTCCCTTGGCTTGATAGATACGACTTACCTCCCTACTCTGAACGCTTAAAGCTCATCAATCTTCAGTCTCTCGAAACTCGTCGCGATATTGCCGACTTACTCTTTCTCCATCAGCTAATCACTGGTCAAATTGATTGCCCCGCGCTTCTTGAATTAGTCTTATTTAACACCAATCCCCGTAACCTAAGGTCCATTCCCCTCTTCCGTCTCTCTTATCATCGCACCAATTATGGTTATAATGCACCACTGTCCAGAATGTTGCACTTGGCTAACTATATGGAAAAAAACATTTGACTTCCTCTGCAGCAGAAGTACCCTTCGAAACGATCTTCAGCTCCGCCTCAATTCCACCTAGTCCTGTCGTGATTTTGCCACCCCCACACCTAAATTCTCAGCTCTACCCTCTCCCTTCTCTTCCTAGCTTTTCCATCCTCTGTTAGTTTTAAGTTAAGTTTTAGATTGTTTAAGCTTGTGTTTAAAAAATAAAAATAAAAATAATAATAGTTTTAAGCTTAGCGTTAAGCCCCCTTTTTTGTTAGTTTTTAAGTTTTAGCTTTAAGTTCCTGCTTGTATTAAGCTTAGATAAATAAAATAAAGACTGGTGATGCGCCGGTTTTAGCTAGTAAATCAACTATTCCATTACCCTAATGAACTACATGTGCTGGTAGCCAATGCAAAGTAACCAAGTTTTTTCTAGCTAGTTCTGAAAGCATTTCTACTGTCTCCAGGACTAGCTTTGATTTTAACATGGCTGAGTCGAGCGTTTCAGGGCAGTTTGACTAGATAAGACGAACATACCTTTACTTCAGATACATCATATAAATAGTTTCAGTGAAGCTCTCATCCTGCCTCTGCGTTTTTTCAAGCACTGTCAATGAGCCACCAAATGGTTTTTTTTGTCGCAATATAGGGTATATTCAATATTAAATACAACACAAACATTCCCAGTCGACAGAATTGAGTGGAGAATGTTGTCCTAAAATATTCCGCTTTGGAAATATACACCAATGGGTCTAAGACAGAGGATGGCGTATGGGCAGGCATGTTCTCGCCGCCTCTGGACATGCAGAAGCCTTTTAGACTACCAGAGGTTAAGGCTATTCATGAAGCGGCTGAATAGCTGTCGATGAGATCGGTATCGACATCGTAATTTACACCGAAAGTCAAACAGTTTTAAAGGCAATCGAATCACCAATAATAAGATCAAAATTGCTAAAGCAATGTCGAGCATCCTTAAATAGGATAACGAATTATTGCAATTTCACTCTGTGCTGAGTTCCTGGTCATTCGGGCATTTCAGGTAACTATAGAGCAGGTGAATTAGCTAAAAATGGCACGAAACAGGAGCACTCTACTACGGAACGGGGGCTACATCTACCTATAGAAACGGCAAAATACAAAAACCTTTACAGCGGCACTGAATCAGGCCAATGAGAGATGGTGCAATCTTGAAACATGTAACCATGCGAGACAAAAGTGGCCACAAAATAAAACAAAATGCCTGCTACTTATCAGCATACCACGCATAGGTATCTTAGTTGGACTGTTTACTGGTACTAGGCAGGCACGCAGCGAGGCTTGGAATTCTGGCCAATGACTTTTGTCGCAGCTATATGGACCAAGAAGAGGAGGAATCCCCCTTTCACTTGCTCTGCGGCTGCCCAGCACTATCCTCAGCTAGAAAATAAACTCTTGGGAATTGGAGGAACTTACAGATATTGCCGATTCGGATATCAACAGCATCTGGAAATTAGTCCAAAAATCAAAATGATTCCAAGAGTAATGGAAATAACCGGCTAAGTGGTAATGCAATGGAGGTCATATGGTCTAAGTGAATCCTCACGATTATGGAGGATAACCACCTAACCTAACCTAACCTAGCGTATATTTTTCTTAAATCACTTTTCCAATAAAAATTCGTAAGTTTTCTTAAAATCTCGATGCCTTGAATAACCTAGGAAAGCAACATTTTGCAGACTTACAAAAAGGAGTATGGTATAAAACTTTGAAGATTGAGTCTCATCCCGGCGCTATAATACGAATCCTCTGTGTATTTACACGACACGTTTGTTTGTCGGGTGCAAGAGGTGGGATGGGCTACCAAAGAGTGTTGCATAGAATAAGGACCACTCAAGGAGTGCTGACCATTTTTGTTTAAAAAAGTTGCAAGCTTTCAAGAAGACATTTCTGATTCTACTTTTCTAACCTCCTCTCGTATTGTTGTAATTACACCTTTAGGGTATTCGATAATCCGTTACTGGCGAATTGTAACTTGTTCCTATGTTTTTTTTAAACTTATTAAAAATTTGTTAAAATTTAAATCGCAATAAATTTCCAGTCTGCTATTTAACTGTCAGATACAAATTCTTGGACAAATTTGATATTGAGATATTTTTCTAGCGTTATTTACTACATTCAAAAATATTTTTAGCTGCGCATTTTAATTTATAAATAATTAGGTGTGAACACATGTTTATTTCTTTTGTCGGGAAATTTACCGAATTTTTATTGTTATGTTGTTGTTTGTTATATTGTTTTTGTAAGATTTATTTGAGTTATGACTTGTAGACATGCAAGCATCGAAGTGTTTATCTAAGAAATTCTGTCGATTAAAATCAATTTAGTACACAAAGGCAACGTAGAAAATATTAGATGGTTTCAGTTTTATTTTCAGGTGTTTGTCCATTTGGTATGATTCAGGGCAATTTTCAGTTTCCAAATGCTTTAAAACTAGTTAGCGCCGTGGCGCAAGCAGTTAGTGTGTTGGACCACTGCGCGTAAGGTTCCATGAACGAATCCCAGAAAACACCAAACTTTTTTTTCACGGTCCCACCTCTCGCGAACGTCTGACAAACATCCGGGAGTATTGTTGTCATTAGAAAGCTTCCCAAAACAAATTGCCCTTCGGATACGGCACTAAACTGTAGGTCCTTTCCATTCGTGTGAAAAAATATAACGCACACAACCCGAGTGGTTGCGAGAACCTAAGGCCAGGCACTTAAAGAGCTGTTGCGCCAAATATATATGATATATGGATATTTTTTTTAAGCCTAGAACAATGGTCTACTTGGATGTTTTTTCCGATTTTCTAAGCCACTGGCAAGATACATTTATTTAATCCCATTGGGATTTACCATTATAATACTTTTTTTTCCTAAGTTTCGAGAAAAGCTAGGGTATATATTCCACAACTTAAAAATCTCGAAGCTCATAGATTTCCATGACATCAACGAACTCCTATGTCCATAGGCCTGGGAAAGGCAAATAATGTTTAACGAATAGTCAGGGACATCTGTAGAAGCTCGTTACTCAACGTAATGGAGATGCGTGATCAGAATCCTTTGGAAGGCTAAATAGTGCATGTGGTTCAGCTTCCATTGCTGATTAGTTTTGTGCTTTTCCCATCAATAATAGCCGAGTTCAATTCATTACATCATATTGCAATGAAGTCTAGTTATTGAGAGAAATCTAATACCTTGGCACCCACTTCACCTTGCAGTACAAAATGATTGCTAAGATTTCAAACCATAAAATCGGCAACAAAACCGAAAAGAAGAAGAAGAAGATTCTAGAGTACATCCAAAACGATCCTATTCTTAAAATCGAAAACACCATGCTGAAGAAATACCGGTTCTCCAGAAAATTCAAGGGTCGTAGGTGATCGCCATACATGTCTTATCAAACGAAGTCTTACCAAACTCACAAACTTGGTACACAGATGGTTCCTAATTAGAAAATGATAACACTGGCGCAGGGGCCTATGGGCTCAGGTTCCAACGTGCAGCAGCGCTTGGGAAATCACCAACAGTATTTCAGGCGGAAGTCCATGCAATTGAACTCTGTGTACGAGAATGCCTGCGAAGAAGGGTCGAGGGCACCCGTATTTACATCCTCTCGGACAGCCAGGCAGCACTTACCACCTTGATCAAAAAGTTCCCGGAATTTATTCAGAAAATTAAAAATACAAGTTTATTCATCTAAATCTATATTGCCCCCTTCAACTCGATTGAACAGAAAGAAGTCACAGGGAGCCAAATCAGGTGAATTCGGTGGCTGTTGGATGGTATTTGTTGCATTTCTCGTGAAAAAATTACGAATAATGATGGCACTGTGCGACGGTGCGTTATCATGGTGCAAAATCCACGAGTTTTCTGCCCACAATTCTGGTCTGGTAAAAAATCGCCAACACACACAGAGATAGATGTACTCTTGGCTACGTAACTTTTGCAAATGTCAAGCTATGACGCTAAGATTTAGAAGGAATATCAACGACAGATGTACCAACTTAACAAAGAAAACAGAACTCAAATCGGAACGATGGGAGCGCCACACGGTTTTATTCCGGGAACTTTTTGATCAAGGTGGTATATCTCTGAAATCCTATACGGTAGGATCCAAACTTGTATGGGATTGTCTCAATCTACTCAAAGATCTCTTAATCACCCCTATGCCGAAGACCAGTGGCAACACTGCCAACATGCCATCAGAAATTCCGCGACTGATGTGCTGGGTCTCGCTAGCCCACCACCGCGAAACCCCTGGTTTGACGAAGAATGCCGGCGAGTGCATGCAGCAAAACAAGAGGCATATAAAGCGGCGCTACAAAGGGAGACGAGAGCTGCTCGCGAGCTCTACGAGTAAAAGAGACGGGAAGAACATCGGCTTCTCTATAAGAAGAAGAAAGAGCATAAGAAGCGCGCGTTCGAGTTTATACTCCAGGAACAATGTACGGAAGTTTTACCAAAAGGTAAAAAGAACGTGTCAGAGAAGCAATACCCGTACTGAAACCTGTAGAGATGAAAATGGAAATCTCGTAGTAGAATCACAGTCGGTGCTGAGAATATGGAAAAACTACTTCTGCAGACTGTATAAGGCGACGAAGACCAACATCCCGCTGTCAGGCAGAATGAACCATTCAACATAGATGATGGTAGTCAATATTTCCATCCACCTGACCAAAACGAAGTGAGGATAGCAATATCCAAGCTAAAATCCAACAAGGCTGCTGGACCTGACGGCTTACCGACCAAATTATTCAAGGCAGCTGGTGATGAATTGGTAGAGTGCATACACCAACTCATCTCTAAGATTTGGTCAGACGAGTTTATGCCTGATGAATGGAATCTCAGCATCGTTTGCTCGATCCACAACAAAGGAGACCCCTTCAACTGCGCCAACTATAGATGCATCAGTTTCCTCAACACCGTATATAAGATCTTTTCTGCGATATTGTGTGAACGCCTGAAACCTTTTATCAACACCCTGATTGGACCCTATCAGTGCGGTTTCAGGCCAGGAAAGTCCACCATCGATCAAATCTTCACACTTCGGCAGATCGTGGAGAAAACCCAAGAAGTCCAAATCGATACTCGCCATCTCTTTATCGATTTAAGGCCGCCTATGACAGCATCTATAGAGAAGAGCTTTATAAAGCCATGTCTAGTTTTGAGCAGCGCCAACAACATCGGCTGAGCTTCTGCTTCCACTTATAGATAGAGCTTGGGAAGCTGAGAGCTTTCCTAACGAGTGGAAAAAGGGAATGATCGCAAGCTTCCTAAGAAAGGAAATTTAATGGAGTGCGGAAACTGGAGGGGTATCTGCGTGCTGCCTGCTGTAGCTAAGATAATAGCTAAAATCATCCTTTAGCGAATCAAACAACATCTCGAAGACACACTCGATGCCGAACAAGCAGGTTTCCGCTCTGGATCCTCCTGTGCCGACCACATCAACACCCTGCGGATTATCATCGAACAATGTGTTGAATATCGATCGCCACTGCACCTGCTGTTCATCCATTTTGAGAAGGCGTTCGATAGTGTCAACAGGGAGTTTATTTGGCGTGCCTTACGCAGGAGAGGCATTCCCGATAAACTAATTGCTATTATCAAAGCTACATATGAAGGCTCCAAATGTCACGTTCTGCACAGAGGAAGGTTGTCTGAGGAATTTGAAATCCAAAGTGGGGTAAGACAAGGCTGTATCCTTTACCAATATTATTCCTATTGGTGATTCGCGATGTGCTTCATGCAGCTTTGTCGACGGGAAACGGAGGAATTCGATGGACTCTTACATCTCAACTGAAACATCTTGACTACGTTGACGATGTATGCTTACTCTCCCACAGAATTATGGACCTCCACCAAATGACAGCAGATGTGGAGAGGGAGGCAGGTGTCGTCGGGCTGAAAATTAATACGACAAAAACTAAAATTATCAGCCTTGGAACTAACTCATCGGCTCAAATATGCATTGCTGGACAACCGGTAGAGAGAGTAGAGGATTTCCAGTATCTTGGGAGTATTGTCTCGACCGATGGTGGAACCGAACTGGATATAGCCAACAGGATCGCCAAAGCAAAGTCTGCGTTCGGGATGTTGTCCAAAATATGGCGAAGCAATGCAAAGAGTTTGAGCACCAAAATAAGAGTGTTCCGCTCCAACGTTGAATCCGCGCTGCTATATGGTTGCAGCACATGGAGAGTGACCACTACTATCACCAGAAAGCTGCAAACGTTCGTTAATAGGTGTCTGCGCAATATCTTAAGGATTTTCTGGCCCAATCGTATCTCTAACGAACACCTTTACGAGAGAACGGGTCAGGAACCAATAGGCACAACTATCCAACGGCGGAAGTGGCAGTGGATTGGTCACACGTTCCGAAAGGGTGACAGCTCCATAGCGAACAATGCTATGCAATGGAACCCTCTAACTCAGGATGGCAGAAGACTTGGCGGTCCGAGGAGAACATGGCGCAGAACAGTCGAGAAGGAGGCACGGCAGTTGGGGAAAAGTTGGGGAGAACTCAGACACATTGCCAGAAACCGTACACGATGGCGCGTAGGCGTAGTAGAGGCCCTAGGACCCACAAGGGGATACTAAAAGTAAGTAAGTAAAGTATGTCTAGTTTTGACATCCCTGCCAAACTTGTCCGTCTGTGCCGGATGACGGTGGAGAACGCTCGCTGCTCCATCAAGGTCGGTAATGACCTCACCAAGACCTTTGATGTCAAAAATGGTTTTAGACAAGGTGGTGCGCTGTCATGTGACTTCTTTAATATTGTACTTGAACGGATTGTGCGGAACTCACAAGCCAACACCGGAGGCACAATCTATCACAAGTCTATACAACGCATACGCCGACGATATAGACATTATCGAAAGAACTCAGCGTTTGCAAGCATTGAGGCGGAAGCCTCAGAGGAGGCACGACGTGGTAAAGGACCTCCTCGCCGTAGGTGGCGCGCACAAGTTCAAGAGGACCTCAACCAACTTGGACTGAACAACTGGATGCAATTAGCTAAAGTCTGAGCTAATTGGAGAGTCTGGTTGTTGCCATGTTCACCGCGAACTCTAGCGCCACCTAAGTGAAGTAAGTAAGACTTGAAATCTTCAACTCAATTCATGCTTCCCTTCACATTTATTCAGACAATGTTCATACTCGTAAGTATCCGGCTCAGAGTAATCTAGAAAAGCCTCCTTATTTATTAATTTAATACTAAAATCTGAATAAATGGGAATGCATTTTATAGCAAACCTTCTCAGTAAACCAACACCTAACACTGGGGGCAACAGTCTTAAAACTCCCACCCACAAAGTCCCTCTGTCAATGTTATTTCTTCCGAAAAAAAAGCATGGGTATAAAAAAATCATTGCACCTCCATTTTGTATGTATGGGGGGTGAAAAGGAAAATCTCCCCCTTCATCTACTTTTGAGAGTAGAAAAAAAAATAGGAAAACTTATTCTATCAGAAAATCTGGGCTTCCTGTTGACTGTGGTTTTTCTTTTCGGTCCCCTTTTCTTTCTCACTTCTTATTCGGCATTCATGGTGGTGTAACACGCAATCACCCTCGAACCGGGAAATCATGGGGCTGACTATGGGCATGCACCCTTATTCAGTTCTTTTTCAACCATTTTTCTCTGTCTGCTTTTCCTCAACGTCCCCCCCAATGTTCAAATGAATGCCCATGTGTAATATGTGTCTGTAAATCCTTTTATGGGGTACTCGGCATATCCTTTGTAGTTGCGCTCTCTTCGTGCAGTAACATTTTTGCAACCCTCCCGAAAGCAGCAGAACAAAAAAAAAGGCAACGTCTCCCCATTCGAGTGCGTAATGGCCGCACTTATGTAAAAAGGGAATCCTTGACGTAGACTACTTTGTTACAAGAAAGAAGAAAAAAGGGTGGGAAAAAAATCTGAAGATGTATGCGTCCTGATCTACTTTAGTGACATCATCTTGTCCTTGTATGTTTTATTTTAAAGGATTCTTCTGTTTTTTTTGTTTTTTAATTTGTTGGTGTCATTATTTTCATTAAATTTGCAGAGTGAACTTTTGAGTGTATTAGTTATATTGTATCACATTTAGGAATGGATTTGAGTTGTGTGGTTATATCTGCTGTATTTCAACTAAGCAACAACATCCCTAAAATATATTTTGCAGAATTAACCAACAAATTAAGTCTCTTTTCTTAAAAAATTTAATGAAAAATCATCGGAAACTCAAAAAAAAAATTAAACACTCATTCATTAATGTAAAACCCATGACAAGAAACTGATGACAAGGTAACTTCACAAATATGTAGATATTGGTAGATCTGTTTACGAGTACGAGTATATGTGGTATGCCTCCAAAATAAAATTAGAGAAACACACATTGAACCCTGAATTTGAATATCCCGCCATTATTTTGTTTGGCAGCTATTTTTTTTGAAACTTGCTATAAAAGGAGTGAAAGTTATGCTGAGGCAATTCACAAGTTCTGTTCAAGTTTCCTCTCTTCGGCGTTCAATCAAAAAAAATTTAGGAAACTGGTTCGGTAATTGATTCAACTCTTTATATTCACCAAGCTGGTGTAAGAGCTGCTGAGAATATCGCTAAAGTGGGTGCAAGCTTCGCCGAAAAACGGTGAACGTCAATTCGGCATCATTCTCAGCTATTTGATATTTCAAGTAGCTCTCTGTCATGAATAATAATAAAGGATTTGCAACTGCACCAGTACAAGGTTCAACGTACTCAAGAGCTCGTCTTTAGTGACGAGGTCCTTTTTCATTTTGACGAATTCGTACACTGTCGGATTCATAAGAGACATGAATGTTCAAAAAGGGTTAGTGACGTTATCCCCAAGACATTATCCCCAAGACAAAATCCCCAAACCCAAAATCTCCAAACTGAAATATCCAGTAGCAAATCCCCAGGTCTTAAATCCCCTATCCAATATCTCCAAAAGAAAGATGTTCAAGTAGTGAATCACGCGATTCAATCGCATTTTTCTAATAGTTTTTTTTTTTTTTTTGATATTTCGTACGACTCCCATTCAAAAAGTTATTATTTGGTGCGGTTTTCGGTTCGGCGAGATTATAGGAGCATTTTTATTTTATTTCTTTTCTGAAAATAAGGCCGGAAATGCGGTTACAGTCAAGTCAATGGTGCCAGATATTGAAATTAGTTGCAGACCTGCCGTCACTTTTTTGCTCTCCACATAGCCGGCATGCGTCTGTATCTGCTAATCCTATTTTTGTGCAGATGGTACCCTGCACTGCCCAATTTTCTGATTCCTACCAAAAAAAATATTTTCTTATATATTTTCTTTTTCAAATACGCACTAGAAAATAATAAAAAAACAATGTCCTTATTTATTTATAAAAAAAAGTGTTGTATCTATCATATCTGCTACATTGCGCAGTGTAGGGTTAAGGTCCTTAAGCCTGCCTTGCTGAGCTCAAGTAGCTTCTTTTTTTTTTTTTTTTTTTTTTTTTGTCGGGATAGGAAACACTCGACTGGAGCACTCAGACACAACTGGTCCATTGTACTGCCAGAGAGCAAACCCTGATTTACCCATTTTACTGGAATTTCCTTGACTTTCTAAGAAAGCCAAGCAAGCACTTCAGTGATGAGGAGCTTACAGTACCAGCACTCACCACATCCGCACCGAAGATCTGCCACCTGATACGAGCAAAGGCCGGACACTCACAGAGATAATGTTCCGCGGTGTCGTCGCTCTCTCCACAAGCGTCGCAGATTGTAGTGTCACTTAAGCCTAACACGTTAAGGTGCTTGGCAAAAGCGAAGTGGCCTGTCAAGACGCCGATAAGTTGTCTACAGTCTTTTCTGCTGAGAGACAGCAAGAATGCCGCTGATTTCTTACAGACGTCCGGGAGCATGCGTTTAGTCAACCTGCAACCTGGAGAGTCATGCCACACACAATTGTGCTCGTGAGAGACCCAATCGTCAATGGAAGCCCTAACCGAGGACGCTGGAAGACCCAACGCGGGTTCGGGACCTGAGAAAGCCTCCTCTGAGCCTTGTCTAGCAATCTCATCGGAGATCTCGTTCCCCAAGATCCCAGTGTGACCTGGGACCTAGATAAGAGACGGAGAATTCAGCCTTGCGACCGAGTTCAAAGAGTTTTTGGTTTCACGAACTATTTTGGAAGTGGTTAAAGGGTTAAGCAAGGCCTTAAGCGCAGCCTTACTGTCACTACAGACACAAATGCTACGTCCCTTCCACCTGTTCTTCACAACATAGTTCATGGCCATTAGGATTGCATAAGTTTCCGCTTGGAAAACAGACGCATATTTGCCTAACGAGAAGTGAAGTCTAATGTTGTCGACTTCCACGAAGACACCAGCGCCAGACCCTTGACTGGTTTTGGAACCGTCCGTGAAAATACGACTACATTCCATTCCCGGCTCAGATTCTGACCGAAGCCAGTCCTGGACACAAGGAAAGTCGACTCTGAATTTGCGCATCAGCTGGAGTTCTGGTGTCATTGCATCAGACGGCATATCCATAAGACAGGAGTCGTAAGATAAGTGTCGCGCAAGTTCATCAAAGTTCCAGTGTGGAGTATACCAAAAACCGCCTCGCCTAAGACGATGGATGGCTTTGATAGTGCAACCCATGATATAAGTATCAAGGGGAGGTAAGTTCAGCAAAGCGTCTAGAGCAGAGCCAGGCGTACTCGGGAAAGCTCCCGAGCAGCCCGAGTAGCTTCTTAGTCTTACAACGGTTGAGGTTAATCAACTTTTTTGCTTGTCCTAGGCCCTTGAATTTGGGCCAGTACTCTGCATGACAATCAGGTTCCCATTGTTTTATTTTAAGGTTTGTGCTACTTCGTGTAACTCCAAAATAGGGTTGAGGACCGACTGGTGGGTGGCTAGCACCCTTTTCCTACTAGGCAGTCCGCCTGTTCTTTGCACTCAAAGACTTCGTGTCCTGGTGTCCAGGCTACAGTGACGGTGTTTTTTGCCGTGAGATCTTTGAGTAGATTGAGACAGTCTCATACAAGTTTGGATCCTACTGCGTATGATTTTAGAGCCATAAATGCTGCCTGGCGGTCCGAGAGGATGTAAATACGGGTGCCTTCGACGCTTTTTCGCAGGCATTCTCATACACAGAGTTCGATTGCATGGACTTTCGCCTGAAATACTGTTGGTGTTCCAAATAATGACTTTATTGGCAGAGGAGTTTTCACAACATTTAATCTCAAGACGGTCGCAAATCAATAGGTCGCGCGGATCTTACGATTTAACTCCTACCACTTCTTTTTATGAGGATATCTTAAGTCCATGGTCTGTGCCAACAAGGCAAACACAACCGCTGAACAGAAAAATTAAATGCGCCACGTCATCGGTCAAATTGACCAGACTCCCTACGAACTCGTCATTGAGAATACTGTCGAAAGAACCAAATTCTGCAACAGTAGTATGGGTGGTCATTTGAGCGACATCATTTTTCATCATTTTAACCGCATAGTGCCTACTTTAGGTTAAGTTAGATTGGCTGCCGCCACCTCCGCAGAATTTTATCCCCATTCGCAAGAAGCTGGCATTGAGCATTCCTCCTTCCTTGGGCGGATATTTTTGAAGATGGTTGGGCTCTTGTCTATATTGCGTCGTCGCAGCTCCTGGATAGCCTGATTTGCACCAATAACTGCGAAAGATATTTTCTCCAGCTCCCAAACAGGCCTTCCGTACTCTCTGCTTGAAGCTGGCTTCACTTCTTATTTTCCTTTTTCTTGAAACATCTGTATTTCACTTCGAGTGACTAAATATCTTTAAAACTAAAATTTAGAAGTATTACTAGGGATAACTTTAGGCATCTATTTCGTCGACGAACATATGTAATGTAAAATGTATAAAAATGTAAAATATGTTATTTACAGCTGTGTAAAGTCTAGAGTCGGCATGGCAAAATCGCATCATCACCTCCCCGTGGTGCCGTGGTGCCCGCTGGATAGCTATCTGATAGTGAACTAACGATGAGCGTATGGTGATTCTGACGACATATGTGTAGCTGAACACTCAGACCTGCGTAAGCACATCTGAGTGAACTTCAGCGCGCATATGTTTAACCGGACGAGGCATCTCTTGTTGAACTGATTGGCTGAAATATGCGTCTCAGAAGTCGAGCAAGAGCTCCTCAGAAGCAGGACGTGCGGCGGATGAATTCTCTCGATGGAATCAACGGTGACGTCTGCAGACTAGCGGATACCTTACTGGAGCTACTTCAACATATTTGAAGCTGAGGTCTGTAAGGATTTTCAATACTACGTCAGGGTATTGAAAAAGAGATGGTGGTGGATGAACCCTTAATGGGCCAACGGCAGCGCTCATATCCCCGAAGTGGGTTACTGACATCGGTGTATCCGGCCGCTCGTCCTAGGAGTTGCAAAAAAAGGATCTGGTCCTCCAAATTGGGGGTTGTGCCGTCGGGTTAATTTCCCTACCACGTAAAAAACTTTCGGTTACGAAGCAACGAACAGCCTCGGATAAGGATGATTTTACTGTTGACGACCCAAGCAAACGTAAAAAGGATAACGATCTTCGTGTCCGCACATGGAATGTTAGATCCCACTACAAACCACGTGCAGCCGAACAACTTGCGGAGGCCCTAGAGTGTCTCAAAGCAGACATTACCGCCGTCCAAGAAGTGCGATGGGATGGGCCGGGCAAAAGGAGTATGAAAAACTGCGACATCTACTACGGCGATTGCTACAGACAACAAGGACAGCGTCTACTCGGGTGCAGATTTGTCATTGGAGGCAGACTTAGGCAAGAAGTCTTGAGTTTCCGGCATGTGAACGAGCGCCTTATGACTATCCGTATCAAGGCTAAATTTGCCAACATAAGCCTAATATGCGTTCACGCCCCTCATGAGGAGAAAGACGACGCGACCAAGGATGACTTCTACCAGCTCTTGGACAAGACGTATGAGCAATGCCCTAGCCACGACGTCAAAATTATCCTAGGTGATTTTAACGCAAAGCTAGGAAGAAAGGACGTCTTTAGTAGCGTGGTCGGAAACCACAGCCTGCACGACATCACATCCGGCAACGGACTCAGGCTAATCGACTTTGCGGCGGGGCGAAACTTTGTCGTAGCTAGTACGCGGTTCCCACGTCTCGACATTCACAAGGGAACATGGCTCTCCTTTGATCGAAAAACTGTCAACCAAATCGATCACATTGCGATCGACGCAAGGCACTCTTCCAGTATTCTGGGTGTCCGGACTTTCCGAGGAGCCAACGTGCACTCGGATCACTACCTAGTTGTAGCCAAGGTACGGATGCGGATATCCACAACGGAGCGAAATCAACGAAATACTGTGAGGAAATTTGACGTCGGGCAGCTACAATCGCAAGAGACCGCCAGGGCCTTTGCCGATCGAGTTTCTCTTAATTTTAACCTAAGTCCTATGCCGCCAGCCGGAAGACCAGTGGCAGTGTTACCAACAAGCCATCAGAGATGCCGCTTCTGATGTACTGGGTTTCTCTCAGCTACCACAACGAAACCCCTGGTTTGATGAGGAATGCCGGCAAGCACATGCAGCTAAACAAGAGGCGTGCATAGAAGGACTAGAGCTGCTTACGAGCTCCACGTGCGCAGGAAAAAGAGGAACCTCGACTTCTCAGAAAGAAGAAAAAAGAGCATGAGAAGCGCTCGATCGAGGAAATTGAGAGACTTTATTGCAGGAATGATGTTCGAAGATTTTACCAAAAGGTAAAAAGAATATACCAGGGTTTCAAAGCCAGAACGGAAGCCTGCAGGGACGAAAATGGCAACATAGTAGTAGAACCGCAGTCGGTGCTGAGGATTATGGAAGGAACACTTCTGCAGACTGTTAAACGGCGATGATGACCAATATTCCGCTGTCAGGCAGAACAAGCCAGTCAACAGTGACGATGGCGGTCAAGATTCCCGTCAACCCGATCAGAATGAAGTGAGGATAGCGATATCTAAACTCAAATCCAACAAAGCTGCTGGAGCCGACCGCCTTGCCGCTGAACTTTTCAAGGCAGGAGGAGATGAGTTGGTAAGGAGCTTGCACCAGCTCATCTGTAAAATCTGGTCGGACGAAAGTATGCCCGATGAATGGAACCTCAGCATCGTTTGCCCGATCCTGAAGAAAGGAGACCCTCTGAACTGCGCCAATTACAGAGGTATAAGTCTCCTCAACATCGCATATAAGATCCTGTCTGCCGTATTATGTGAACGCCTAAAACCGATGGTCAACAACTTTATAGGTCCTTATCAGTGCGGTTCCAGGCCTGGAAAGTGCACCATTGACCAAATATTCACACTACGGCAGATCTTGAAAAAAACCCATGAATATAAAATCGACACGCACCACCTCTTCATCGATTTCAAAGTTACCTATGATAGCTTGTATAGAGACGAGATATACAGACCCATTTCTTGTCTTGGCATCCATGCCAAGCTCGTCCGTTTGTGCAGAATGACGATGGAGAACTCTCGCTGCTCCATCAAAGTCGGTAAGAACATCACCGAACCATTCGATGTCAGGAAAGGTCTTAGAAAAGGTGACGCGCTATCATGCGATCTCTTTAACATAGTACTTGAAAGAATTGTACGAATCACACAAGCCAACACTGGAGGTACAATCTTTTACAAGTCTGTACAACTATTCGCTTATGCCGATGACATTGACATAATCGGAAGAACTCAGCAGGCCGTCAATGGGGCATTTACGAGTATTGAGATCGAGGCCGCAAAGATGGGTCTAGCGGTCAATGAAAGCAAAACAAAATATATGCTGTCTACAAAAAAGGACACCCAACATCGGCGTCTTGGACAGAACGCCACAATAGACAGATATAATTTTGAGGTAGTAAAGGATTTTGTCTACCTAGGCTCTATGCTGAACTCCGCAAATGACATCAGTAGGGAGATCACACGAAGCTTGCCAATCGTTGTTTCTATGGGCTAAAACGGCAATTGAGTAGCAAACCCTATCGCGAACTACTAAGGTAACTCTCTATAAGACACTAATTATCCCAGTCCTGCTGTATGGCGCAGATGCATGGGCTTTAACAAAACCGGATGAGGATGCCCTTGGTTATTTTGAGAGAAAAGTTCTTCGAGCGATCTTTGGTCCCGTCTGCATAGACGGTGAGTGGAGGAGAAGGTACAATGCCGAACTATACGGACTGTACAAGGACATCGACTTAGCCAGAAGAGTTCACATACAGCGACTAAGATGGCTGGGCCATTTAGAGCGGATGGAGCCCAACGTTCCTGCTAAGAAAGTCTTCGGCTCCACCCCGGATGGACGACGCAGTAGAGGACGACCTCGCGGTAGGTGGTGCAAACAAGTGGAGGGGGACCTCAACCAACTTGGCGTGCGCAACTGGAAGCAGCTGGCTCGTAATCGCGCTTGTTGGAGAGGTTTGTTGGTTGAGACCCAGGTCCACCCCGGACTGTAGCGCCATCTAAGTAAGTAAGTTCTTGTGTTGCTGCTTCAGCTCTCATTGTTCTCTCAATTATTCGGAACTGTTTTTGCACATTCGTTATAAGAGTACAAATTTCCAGCCAATTCTCCTCTTACCGCAGCGTTTGGTGTATAAGCAATGTTGGACTTGGCAGGTTATTTCTCCATTCCGTAAAGCGATTGCTATGACACAGACTGCTTCGTCCGATATTGTTCGAAAACCGCTGATTGTTCTAATCGCGCATAGCCTGTATGTTGACGATAGCTTTCTCGGTGTTTCTATCATCACTAACGCCGCCGCCCAAACCGGTGCAGCATATAGGAGAACCGAGCTAACCACTCTGGATAGTAGAATGTTTGGCAGTATTCGAGAAAGGGCTGCCTGCAGTAATGAAGCCTTCTTGCTCGAGTATTCCACGTGTGTTTTAAACCTTAGCCTGTTGTCGAGCATAACTCCTAAGTATTTGACTGCTTCGTTGGTTCTTATAGTCTGAGTTCCGACTTGAATATTCGCATATTCAACAGCTTTTCGACTTATTTTAAGGACAGCTTCAGTTTTGTCGTCTGCTAATTCTAAGCCGGCGGATCCTAGCCAGTCTTTAATTTTTGCGTCGTTTGTTGCTGATTCTATTTTGTGGATGTGGTAAGCCCCGGTGACCACGGCGATGTCGTCAGCGAACCCGATTCTCTTAACTCCATGTGGCAATGCTAGTCGCAGGACTCCGTCGAACATGATATTCCATAAGAGACGGCCTAGTACCGATCCTTGCGGGACCCCTGCCGTGACGTTGTAGTACTTTACCGCCTCCTCGGTTTGGTACCTCAACTTCCTGTTGCTGAAGTAGTTTGTAACTATCCTCAATAGGTAGTATGGAGTATCCATTCTGACTAGCGATCTCCTTATCATCGACCAATTTGCCGAGTTAAAGGCGTTTTTGATGTCCAGAGTCACTACTGCACAGTATATTTTTGTCCCCCCTCGCCATCTTTCTCCTTGGATCGCTCCAGTTGCTGTGTCAACTACTCCTTTTATGGCATCAACGGTAAAACGCGATTTTCTTAATCCGAACTGATGGTCTGACAGTGCTCCTTGCTCTTCTGCTACCACGAGCAGTCTGTTGTATTCTATTCGTTCAAGCATATTTCCCAAAATGTCGAGTAAACATATTGGGCGATACGACGATGGTTCTCCAGGTGGTTTGTTTCCTTTTGGTAGCAGTAGCAAATGTTGAAGCTTCCATGGCCCAGGAAAAACTCCTTCCTCTATACACTCCTGCATCGTGGTTATAAAAATGTCCGGCCTCTTTTAAACAGCCACTTTCACTGCCTTATTGGGGACAGGGGCTTGACGTAGGTCTTCTGTGACGCTAATCAAGGTCGTAATGCAGCTGTGTTTTTTACGAAAACTAGTATGTTTAGGTGTTAACAGATTTGCGTTATTCAGGCACATGCTCATTTACTCTTGAAGAATCTTCTCAAAAACCTTAGATATAAATGCTAGAATAGAAATCGGTTTATAATCGTCGCTTTTTGAGTCTTTAGGAATCGGAAAGATTTTGGCCAATTAGAAAGCCTAAAATAATGGTCCAATTCAGCCTGCATTAATCTATCAAATATTACCCCATTGGCGGTCAACAAATGTACATACCTTCTCCGAACCATTTCCATTATTACTCAAAAATAATGAAATCATTTCATGCAACTTAACGTATGTGTGCAACGCAGTGTTTCTCCAATTTCTCTCAATCAAATAAAACTCACATTCGAATCTGAAATTAATCCATGCAATTACATTAAACCAAACTGAAACTCTGTTGGAGCGTCACACCCATCCACATCACTTCCATATTTAATCCTTTCGATATCGCAAGGGCGAATCTCTCAAGGAGCCTTCCAAAGACGCAATCCTTAAGCAAATGTTTATCCCCAAAGCCCAAGTTCTAAATGCACAGCTCATCATTTCGTTTTTTTTTTTAGTTTGAACTTTGCTCTCCTAGCAAGGACTCAGATCATCCTTGTCGTCGTCACCGCCGCCATTCATAATGCATGCGCACATTTAATCATACACACATGCCATTTGTCGAATTTTGCCATTTTGGAATATGTGCATACATTATTCACCATACAAGGATCAGGACTCCAAATTCAAAGAAGGAGCTTGTTTACACATTGCTGGTGGAAAAACTTTTGTGTGTGCGAAGAAGATTGTTTGCGTTGAACACATCAATTTTATTAAAATGTCGAGCCGGAAGCCCTTCTTCCCTCCACCCCGTATCGCCATCTATATTTAATTATTTGTAAAGGAAATGAGATTTTAGGTTTTTCATATGTCGACATCTGTCAAAATTGAACTTTGACATCGAGCACACAGACAATGTAATCGCAAGGCAAATATCAGCCAAAGGGACAACAGCAAAGACAACGATAACGACAATTGCATTCGATTCAATTGAAGTCAACCCTCGGTGCTGATGTTGATGTCGCTTATCGCTATTGACTGCGACTTGCATTAGGTAAATTAAAAAAAAACACGATTGGGGATCCAGGACATTCGAATTTGTTACTCGGTTTCCGGTTGAACAAGTATGCGGGGCGGTGTCGAGCGCAAGGTGTCAATTGATATGGAATCAACTGAAAGTCATAATTACAAAGGACCGTCGTCCATGACGGGTAAATCCAAATCAATTTCGAGTCCACTATAACGGAACGGCTGCCTAATGTCCGAACAATGACCAATTGGCTTGGAATACATTGTGATCCCTGGGGACCTGGACAGACGCCGGCCGGCCGTTATTAGCATAAGTTCGCGTCTGGAAAGTGTTAATCCTTTCTCGTACGCAATTTCACACCTTCGCATGTCTGATGAGGCTTAAGGAGGCTTGACATCTCACACAGAATTATGCATATTCGGGGATTGTGATCATTCTTCAATGTGCTGCTCTCCTGGGGCATGGTGGTGAAGCGCATAATCCTGATGAAAACTGGACAGAACAAGTTGGCTCTTTACCTGGTTGGTATTGATTTCAAGTGTGTGCTACGAGTGCCAGTCGAGAGACCGCGTCAATTATGAGCGCTCGTGTTGCTGGCATTAATTGTTAATGTCGGGACTTGTGTGTGTAAATTGCAGTTGTCGTAGCAAAATGTGAAGATAATGAAAATGTATGAGATGAGTTGAAATTAATTGAACTGATTGCGAGGCTCGAGTAGAAGGGCGAATGGGTGTTCAAGTCTCTGAATAGGTCCTAATAGGACATTCGGACAAAGTGGTGGTGATGCTAGGGCCTGTAATGTTGACATGGCTAAATTTTGTAAGTCGGCTTTCCTCTGAACTTTCCAGCCACACCATTCGAGTTCTGAGCTTCCAGCGGTGAAAAACTCTGACAACGAAAAACCTAGATCTCCCCACAAAAAGAAAGTTCCAAGTAATTGCTTGTTCTCCTTTGCGGACTTCTGATGTTGATAAGACTTCTGGGTAGCTCGTTCAGGTGGATTGGTACTATATGCCTCCGTTGAAGTTGTCCATACATGTTATGGGTTTGAAGTACATGTAGCAGACCCTGGACTTGTTTTCTTGTGCTGACGTCGTATTGGACTTTGGAAAGCCATACTTTGGAAACCATCATCATCGTAATATTGAACAACTGCCATCTTGAAGATATGTGAAATGCGGAGAATTCTATGTTAAAGTCGTCGCTACCTATTACTTTTAGGGCTTAGCTCTGTAATTTTTTCCAGATTTTTTATGTGTCTTTGTTGCTTCACCCCATGCAAAAAAGTCATATCGAAGCTGTGATTCAGTGCATAGTACACTTGCTGCAATACCGGCTGTGGTGTGTCCTTTTTTTAAAAAGAAGAATGCAAACAAGGCGCTCTTTAGTTTACAGCGAATATTGGTTCCATCTAGAATTGCAGAATATAGTGACCCCTAAGTTCTTTGAAGAGAAAAGAAGCGAGAAAGATTATAAACATCCACACTTTTTGGTGAAACAATAGAATTCAAATACCTTGGCCTGGCACTTGATGATAAACTTACATGGAATTCTCACCTAACAAAAGCCATATACAAAGCCAGGATTTCATTACGGACCAGCAAAAGTCTCATTGGTAGAAATTGAGGCCTAAACCCCAAGATGATGCTACGGCTCTACACGGCAATAGAAAGGCCAGTTGTCACATATGTAGCACCAGTATGGTGGCAAAAAAACAAAGCAAAGGTGTACATAGGTCAGGCTCAATAAACTACAAGGACTAGGCTGTGTATACACAACTGGTGCAATAAAAACTGCTCGTACTGCAGCGCTGGAGGTTATTCTAAACCTACCACCTCTACATCCTCATATAAGAAAAGAAGCTATGGTTAACGCATTTATGCTCATCGCAGAAGATAACTCAAATTTCAAACTAGTTCACTCTGATATTGCGCATGAACTCAACAACATGAACTACTAGGCTTAACAATTACGGGCAAATGTCTGCCAAGATTCAAGTTCAGCCACAACTTCAAGGTTACATTCCCAAATCGCAATAACTGAGATCTTGTGGGATCGATACAAGTGTAAACCCTCTAAAGCGAGGTAACAACAAAAGTTAAGTAGCAACCAAAAAATGCTTACAAAACCAACAAATAACTGAGAACAGAACAAACCTGCATTTGTCAATAACACTCATGTATGGTACACAGACGGATTCAAGACAGACGAAGGAGTTGGGGATGGAGTATATGGCGCTACTACGAAAACCTCCAGTCACTCGTCCATGGAAAAAAAGTAACTCAATATTCAAAACCGAAGTATTCGCTATAGAGCTATGCATCAGAGAAAATATAAACAGATCTTTAACCAACAAGAACATTGATTATCTATCAGATAGCAAAGCTGCTCTACTGACAATTTAGACTTATGAAATAACATTCAAACTAGTATGGGACTGCCTTCAACTACCCATATCACTAGCCAACACAAACAGAGTTCATCTCATTTGGGTGTTAGGACACAACGGATGTGAAGGAAATCAAAAGGCTGATTTGCTGGCCAGAACAGGAGCTGCGTCAAACTTTATGATGCTTAGGCCATTCTGTGGATTAGCAATGAGTACGGTAAAAAGCTGTATTATTAATTGGCTAAAAGAAGAAAGACATCATTCCTGGATAGAAACTGAAGGTAATAGACAAGTCAAGATCTTTCTGCCAAATACTTCCCTCAAAAGAACAAAACAACTCCTACAGTTGACTAGGAGGCAGATTCGAATAGCCACATGTTTCCTTACAGACCACTGTCGAGTGAAAAAAATATCTCATGGGTACGGGAATATCACAAGACAGCATCTGCAGATTGTGTAACGAAAACGAAGAATCAGAAGAACACATCTTATGTCACTGTAACTGTCTAATCAGAACACGTCATCGTTATTAAGGTAAATTCTACCTTGAAGCAGGCTGCTGGGGTTGGACAGTCGTTGATAAATGATGCATATATTTACCGATGGACAATGAGGTCCGCAGATATACATCAATTTTGTTTTCGACGCATTTATGACAAGACCGTTCTCGTGACACAATCTTTGTCGAATTCTGCCTGCATTATTTGTCTCGCGATATCTACGATGTTTCACTACAATCGTTATATCATCGGTTTACGCAAAGAAAACGCTTTTTGTGAAAACTCTCAGCAGTTCGTTTGTGTAGATTTTAAATAGTAGTGGACCTAGTTTTGAACTCTGTGGTACACCGTTTTCTATCCTCTTCGGTTCACCGTAACTTCTAAAAAATTAAACTTGGAATTGTCGATTGGTGAGGTAATCTAACAGCCAGTTCGCCAGTGTTTCTCTTACTCCTACCCTGTAAACAGTGTCCAATAGCTTATAATGGTCATACTGTGTCGGACGCTTTACTGAAATCGATGAATGATTTTTGTTGAAACTCTCGTTGACCAAGTTCGCGGGTTCGCCCAAAATGAACATATGGAGAGTCTGATTACACGTATGTAGGTGAACACTCAGGCCGATGCAAGCACATCTGGGTGAACTTCACCACACTTAGATGCATATAAGAAAGCTAAGTACTAAGAGCATTCAGAAGGAGAACGAATGGCGGAAGATTTCTCTACCCGTGAGCAATTTGAACATATTCGGTGCTCTAGTCAATAACGATATTTAGATCTTAGTCAGGGCCTTTGGAAAAAGATAATGGCGGATGAAACCTCAAAAAATCCAATCGCAGCGCTCATATCCCCGACGTGGGTTAGCGGTTTTCTCAACCGACTCTTCATTTTAAGGATATTTATATTTTTATGATATCCAGGATGCGAAGCGCGATCAAATTATCGTGTCAGGGATTTCGATGCCCAAATTTGTCAGGAAGAAAAACATATTTGGTGGGCCAGTCGAAAGACAGAGCCTCAGACTAACAGATTTCACAGCAGCTCGTAATACGTAGTACTTCGCCTAATAAGAGTTCACACAGCAACTTGGCTTCCTCCAGATTGTCCAACCGCTGCTAAACAAATCGATACGCATCCAACATTCTGGACGTGCACACATTTAAAGAGCCCAATGTAGACTTTCATCTATATTCTGTTCTTTTAGTCAAATTCAGAGCGCAATTTTTAATGAGAAAACTTCACATCTCCCAGCAGAGAATTATAGATGCGGCAGCGGCTCATAAATTGACATCAGTTAGATATGGTACTTGCAGCAGTACTGCTAAAGGCATTCCAATGAATTACATGTCAAAACTCACTATCTTGACATCGACTTGACAGCATTCATCTACTTAAACTTCACACTGAGATGCCTTAATTGTAGCATTGTGCACTCCGTCGGATGTTTTGTCTTGTGTGAGAGAAAGGTTATTGGAGTGGAAGATTCAACCCGAAACTCTATGAGCTGTATCAAGGTGTGTATATAGTCCAAAAACTCAATACATGTTGACTATATTGGCTCAATTACGTCACGCCCTCAAGTTCGATACAACAAGTAATACCGTTTCAAACACCAAGTACATAGTTGCGAATGCCACAAGTGTTACTCTGAAGTTGCATGTAGCATGTCTGGAACCGGCGAGGATGGAGGGCTAAGGTGTGACAAGCAGATACTATTCATGGAATAATAAAACATTCTTGGATTGTACCTGTATTCGAGGAAATTCAACTTTTCTTCCCAGCAGACCTGACTTTTCTTTGTAGAAGGTAGGTCGCAGAAAAATTCGAACTTGCCGCGAAGTCGGCGGCATTAAGCATTCATTGCAGGGATCAATTTTGTTTCCATCAGTCCTTATCTTTCATAGCAGGAAGTAGATCCCCACAAATAAGAACTTTCTGCTTAGCCTTTGCCTCGACAAATTCTTTGGCTTCCTATAAGAAGGCTTCATACTCTTGAAAGAATGCACCTCAGATCCAAGGAAGCCGGTCTCCTCCCGGTCAGAAATTATAGCCACTTGAATGTCCATTTCGATTTCCGATGTCGACTGGCATCAAAAGTATTAACAATACAAACTTGGGAGCTAAAGTGCATTTCGGCCAATACGTTGCAAGGACTCACTCTAGTGCACCTGTTCTTTTGAAACAAACTCTTTTTTTGCACTTTTATACACTGGATACACCGTTTGAACACCCATTATATATCCGTGTTAGAGTTCTCATAAATTTACTTTGTATCCCTGTGACAGCGTGTGCATAATTCACCTAAAAAATTGAAGATTTATAGTGATTCCAAGGCTCTTCATCCCCGGAACACAGTGTGAAGTACGCCCTTTTCACAAGAAAAAAAGGAAAAAAAAAAACATCCCGCAATACCATTTCAAAGCCATAAAGCCAAGGAGTGTTTCCATTTTTACACGCAAAGGATGCAAAAGGCAGCTCTTCCAATAACCCAACCAAAAAAAGGATGAGAAGTACCAAAAGCAAGAAATGAAAAGTGTATTTCACTCTTCGTGCATTGTTTCTGTTATTTAACGGAAATCCATTAAATTCAGAATTCCCAGCATTGAGCCCCGAAAAATTGACGTATGGAACAAAACCTACAGCAGCTAGCAAACCACTGCAGTGCAGAGAGCTACCACGCTGTATCTTGCATCGCTGCCACCACCGCATCGCGTATCTCACTCCTCGTTTTCCATTTGCCGTATGGAATTTATAACAACATGCAGTTCCATTATATCCACCATCAATATTCGCTCGATGAATATTTCCCTTTGACAGATGAAATCGCGGAGTGAAAAGGGGGATGCAGCACGGCACATGAGGGTGGCAGGAAATATGATGTGTGGAAGGGGTATCCTCTTCGTCTCGATTTGCACCGAAAATCGAATTGGAAATATGATTTACCCACCCCCCTGTTTCTCGTGGACGCATTATCCCAGATCCATTATAAACTGAGAGAAGTATGCATATTTGATGCGGCGGATGATGAGCCTACAGCTTGTCATACCGCCAACACTTGCGGCACCTCAGCTCACAACCTTATATGCTGCCGACGCCACACCGCGCCGCCCGCGCTTATAAATTTTCTATTTGGAACTTGACGACAGCGACGAGGATGGTGGGTATGTGTTTCTATGGTTTGCTATCGAAATTCTAAAACACCGCAACGCATGGTTCCTAAATTTAGATAGCTAATGGAATTGGACCGAAATAGGTTGATGCGGCACGACGCTGTGTTGCACTCTCGTTTGGAGTTGGGCGCTGCGCTGTGCTGTTGAAAAGAATGCGCATTTGGTGTGTTGATTTTGGTTTTTAAATAAATATTCTCAAATCACTAAACAACAATAAAACATCGGAATCCTTTTGCCAAACAAATAGAGAGGAGGGTACCTATTATTGGTATATTCCATTAGGAGTGATGAATTCTGAGGTCGACCAGTCATTCGGCCCGTGGTGTTTTATTAGATTGTTTCGATGAGAGCTTATATTAGTTTTGTGAAATGTTTACTTTTTTGGGGAGATATCTGGAAATACTTCACACTTAATTGATGAGGTAGAGTCTATAAGTCCGCATGAATGATCAGTGCAGATGAATTGTGCAGGCGTGAGGTGTGCATATGGGGTAAAGACTAAAAAAGAGCAAGGCATATGCGGGTACATTCCAGTTGGTGGCTAAGAACCAGAAATGTTTCGAAGTGTAGCCTGAATTAGGTCTAGGAAGTCAACAATGGTAGCGGTATTAAAGAAACACTGCTAATTCTTCTGAATCAGAAATGGCTATCGAATTCTTCTATGCCGAAAATTTTAACTGCTTTATACAATCCGTCCTTTATATGGCTCAAAGAAACATCATCATCTCCTTAGTAGAATAAGCAATTAAGAACTTTCCGTAATGTTAGAAGAAAATGTTGGCTAGGTCTGTCTCAGACTACTCCAACTACCTGCAGGCATACTATCGTTTATCCGCGCTCCGTGAATCCCTTTATCATGAATATCTTGATCGGATGCAGCTGAGTCTGATTGCAGACTCCAAGCGGTTTTACCAATTCATCAAAGTCAAAAGGAAGCCCGATGGCTTTCCCTCCACTCTCAAATTATCCGACACATCTTCGGCAGACCCTAAAGCAATCTTCAACCCCTCTGCAAAATTCTTCAGCGAGTCGTATATTGACCACTTACACGAACCTGACCCTAATTACTTCAGCTACATGAACACATGTGCTTCAACTTCTCTCGTCTCTACTGAGATTACAACAGGTATGGTACTTGAAAAGATCAATAGACTTAAGGATGATTTTTCCCCCGGCCACGACGGCTTGCCTGCAAACTAATCTTAGAAAATGTTTTATTGTATTGCCGCAACCCCTCAAAGCCCTTTTTCAACTTTTACTCTCACAGGCAGTCTTTCTAATCTTGTGGAAGTAGTCGCACATGTTCCCTATCCACAAAAAAAATCTGCAAAAATAATATATCAAATTATTGACCCATAGCGAAACTTTCATGCATCCCCAAGATCTTCGAAAGCATTGTTTACGACTCAATGTACTTTCACCGCAGGGTAATTTTCTCTACAGCGCAACACGGTTTTTTAAAACCCACTATGACCAACCTAACAGAATTTGTTTCTAGAGCACTGGGTACATTAGAGGATGCTACTGAAGTTTGATTGTATTTCCACCGATTACAGTAAAGCTTTCAATAAAAGCTCTCATCAAATAATTTACCTCAAACTCAAAGCCCTCGGTTTCCCACCATCTCTTATTTCCTGGATTAGGTCATAATTAGAAAATCATCAGTACGTTGTTCTCTTCAGCAATGCAGTGTCCAACCCCGTTAACGCCACCTCCGGTGTTCCTCAGGGCAGTTACATTGGACCACTCACGTTTGTCTTAACAATAAACGACGTTGGTCTCATCTTAAACGATTCTGATCTACGCGGATTTTTCTAAGCAGAGTGGCAACAGCCGCCCGTGAGTCTGCGGTAAGGGCAATACTGCCAGAAGGTATCACCATCTTTATCGACAGCCAGGCAGCTTTAAAAGCGATTACTGCCATAGAAATTAAATCGAAGCTTGTGAAGTGTTGTCGAAAAGTGCTCAGTGTTCAACACAGCACAAGGTATCGCTCTGTTGGGTCCCTGGACACGAGGGTAACCCAGGCAATGAAAAAGCCGACGAGCTGGCGAGAATTGGCTCAGCAGTCCTACTAGAACAAGTTGACCCCCCTGTGTGTATCCCGCCTTGCACACTCAAGCTCGTTGCAGGGAATAAAGCCATTAAAGAGGCGAACACAAAATGGAACTCCAAGGTAACTTGTGCCATCACCAGGAAGGCCATCCTTCGACAAAGCAAGGACCGAGAGAATCACTCGGAAGATAAGAAATCCCTTTCCACCTTCATGGGCATCATCATGGGGCACAACACTCCGCGGTACCACTTGAAGAAACTACGCCTGACGGAGGAGGAACTCTGTAGAGGCTGTGGTGACGGGGAAGTTTTTGAGAACACTACCCACTTCCTATGCCACAGATGGAGTCTTCAACCTTACAGGAAAAAGTTCCTTGGTAAATATTTCTTCCAGGATCTCGAGGAGCTCTCCGGCGTTTCGACAAGAAAGATGCTGAGCTTCATCAAATCATCAGGATGGTTTGTATGCAGAAATGAAGTAAGTGACTGAGTTAATAATTTTTAGTTACATTGGGTAAGGGATTACTTTTTCGCCTATGTGTATCACAATGGGTTAACGCTGACCTGAGTGTGGCAGAGAGAGTCCCTCCCTGCCAGCCCACATACCTAACCTAAACTAATCTACGCGGATGATAAAAAAACCTTTACGATAGTTTCTCCTCCATTAGCTGCTGTCTCTCTGCAATCCCTTCTTCACATAGTGCAAATATAATTTCATAGAATAACAACAAATGTAGTGCTATTACTTTCTCACGCAAGCGTCTTCCTCCTCCCTCTAGGACCTATTACTCCCACAACAAACCCGTTCCTTCAGTCAATTCAATCAATGATCTAGCTATAATCTGCGACAGAGAACTCAACTTATGATCATATATTGATCATTCCATGAATAGAGCTAACTCTACCCTCGGTTTCATTAGACGCTGGGCTTTGGATCATCCCAAATCCCTTTATGTGATCTTTGTCTGGCACCTCCTTGAATACGCCAGTCAAGTCTAGTCCCCTGCCAAGTTACCCATTCTCTCAGAATTGAAGCCGTGCAGAGTAGGTTCATCCGTTCTGCCCTATGTGTTCTGTTCTGGGCTGACAGATATAATTTGCTTTTGGGACCGGCTAGGTTAGGTTAGGTTGCACGAGAGTGCAGACCGGCTAAAACGGATCAGATAAGAAACTCTGTAAAAACGCCGACATACTCTTCGTTCATTAGTTGTTATTCGGTACAATTGATTCCCCTTGCTTCAAAAGATCTACCGTAACACTAGCCCTCGCAACCTGGGGTTTGTGAACCTCTTTCGGCTCGATCTCCTCCGCACCAATTATGGTCTCTTTCAACCCATGTCCAGAATAGTGCGCTTTGCCAATTACACGAACAACACACTAGACATCCACCTCAGGCGATCTTCCCTCAGAAGGTACCTTTCTTCCTTATGAACCTTTCCTCCCTATGCACCTTCCCCTCACTTTCTGAGTACTTTTAAGTCTAGGATTATCTTAGTTACTTAAGCTTTCTTTTGTTAGTTTAAGGTTTATCTTTATGTTAGTTGTTTGTATTAAGCTTAAATAAAAAAAAAAAATAAACGTAGAAGATCCCTAAATACATAAAGGGTGACGATTCAAGCCAAATAAAAAAAAGAACTATGAGGGCAATGAAATGAAAAAGGAGCAAGAACTTTAGGTCTCATCATTCATCATTCACCGATCGCTCTCTGACGGGAACACACGCGCTTACGCTAACACTCACCGCAGTGCAATTTACTCTGAAACAATATTTTCTCTAACCCCCCAATCTAATAATAATTTAAATAATATTAGTGAAATATAAAAATAGAAAAATAATAAATAAAAATTATAAAAAAATCAATAACCATACAAACAAAATTCACCGCGCCGTTACAAAAATAATTCAGTGCATAAAAAAAAAATTTAAATAAATAGAGTGCCGTAGGATTTTTTTTTTTTTTTTTTTTTTTTTTTTTTTCATGCGTGCACCCACAACCGGGTAAAGCATCGTCTGGTGGATAGCGGGTTGTGTGTACAGGTCTTGGTTGGTGAACCAAACCAAATTGTCGTATGGGCATAACACCTGCGATAATCTGTTTTGGGAAACTGACGTTGGATCTGCACTTCACAACTCGGCTTAGTTAACGTCGGAGCTGTGTTTTCTATGTCTGTTTTTTTATAATGGTAAGGAATTTTAGAGTAGATCTGAGCAACATTCGTGGGCTCAGATCGAATTTTTTTTCTGTGTACGTCCACGCCGCCAAATATAGACCAGCTGTTTTGGCTCTTTGTGAAACACAGGTGGGTCAAAATTCCGATCCTTCGGAATTCGATCTGCCTGGATATAGCATTGAGCCATTATTCTTCCACCATCACGGTCTCGTTGTATATATACGTAGTGATGTAGCCTACCAAATTCTCCCACAATACGGCCAATGTTCCAATTCGGAATTTAATTTCTTGTGGCTGAAACTCCATGTCCGTAGACAGTTAATCCACTACTGTATCATTTATAGAAGTCCAAATATTGACAGCAATTCAACTTATAATGAGTTTGATGCGCTGTCAGACTCCATCCTAAGAATTGTATCCCTGTACCCACATTCTGAAATCGTCATTGCGGGCGATTTCAATGTCCACAATTCTATTTGGCTTCGCCACTCTGGACAGACAACACCCGAAGGAAGGTATGTTGAGATTTTTTCTGAGGTAAATAACCTAACCCAGCTTGTGAATGAGCCAACTCGTGTTCCGGACATAACTGGCCATACCGCCAACACTCTGGACTTGTTCCTTAGTTCCGATCCTAATAAATACACGGTAAATGTATTATCGCCTCTAGGTTCGTCAGACCACTGTGTCATATCGGCCAATTTCTCGTACTCCAACCACAAAGCTAAAGAACAAACTCCAAAAAGAACAGTTTGGCTATACGAGAAAGCCAATTGGAATGAATTAAATAAGTTCTTTAGGAATTTTAACTGGTCGCTATGCTTCCTCGATAGCGATGTGGACGCCGCGGCTGATATGATTACTAATACAATTCTCCTAGGTATGAGAACTTACATCCCTCACAGGATAAAAGCTATTAGACCCAAGGAAAACGCGTGGTATGACTCGAGCTGTAAAGAAGCTATTAGGTTAAAGGAATTAAGTTTTCGGTCTTACAAGGCCAACCCAACTGAGGAAAACCGAAAAAACGAGCCAGAAATGACTGCAATGCCCTCATTAACCGAGTTAAATTCTCCCACGACCAAAAGTTGAGGCAAAAAATACTACATTGTCCCAAGGGTAGTAAAAACTTTTGGTCGTTCGTTAAAAACATTAAGAATTCGGCCTCGTCATCTATACCGACGCTCATTCATAACGACGCACCAACTGTCAGCTCCTTAGACAAAGCTAATCTGTTCGCTGCTCACTTTGCAGCAAACTCCACACTGCCAGATAGTGCTTTGTCTCCACCTGTACTTGAGAGCGTCGAATTTTCCATGGGACAAGTCCACTTTCGCACTCGTACAGTTGCAGGAGTACTCAAAGGTCTTAACATACACAAATCCGCTGGCCCAGATGGTATACCCCCTATTGTTCTGAAGAGGTGTTCTTCTTCGCTGGCAAAACCACTGCGTAAGCTTTTCCACCGATCCTACTCTTCAGGTCTCTTTCCGAGTAAGTGGAAAACAGCATTTGTCCAGCCCGTACCTAAAAAAGGCGATTCTTCTTCTCTCTCCAACTACCGTCCCATTGCACTAACGTCCCTTCTTTCCAAGGTCATGGAAACGCTGATAAACCGTCAGCTAATGAAATATCTTGAATCACGAAAGCTCCTCAATGACCGTCAATATGGCTTTCGTGGCAACAGGTCCACTGGTGATTTGATGTGATATCTCACCGATAAGTGGAACCAATCTCTGCACCACTCCGGTGAAAGTAAGATTATTGCTCTTGATATTTCAAAAGCATTTGACAGAGTTTGGCATCAAGCTCTTTTGTCGAAAATGCGTGCATTTGGGATCGATGATACTCTTCTTCTATGGATTAGAAACTACCTTTCGGGCCGTTCAATTCAAGTTGTTTTGGACGGCTTCAAGTCCGAATCTCACCAAATAAATGCTGGTGTCCCCCAAGGCTCTGTTTTGTCTCCGACTCTCTTTCTCATTTTCATAAATGATCTTCTGTCTGCAACTTCTAATCCAATCCATTCCTTCGCTGATGACAGCACCCTCAGTTTTTCATATTCGGTCCCAAACTCACGACCCTGCTCTTCGGCCGTGGACGAAGAACGACAACGTATGTTAAACACATTAAATTCCGACCTTGGCTGCATATTTAAATGGGGCTTAACCAATAGAGTGGAATTTAATGCTTCCAAGACTCAGTGCTGTCTTCTGTCATTAAAGCGAAACCCTACACATCAGCCATTATCCATGAATGGCACTTGCATTGTAGAAACCGAAAAACTTTCCATGCTCGGTATGTGTGTCAACAACAAACTCTGTTGGAACGACCATGTATTCGAAATCGCTAAGAATGCAGCGAAATGTTTAGGCTTCCTAAAGCGGCGTAAGAAATATTTCACCCCCTCAAAAACGCGCGATAAGACTCATAGGAGACACGAATATTACAAGCAATTTTGCTTCGCTCGAACACCGTCGTAATGTCTCCTGCCTATCCCTGTTTTATCGATATTTCCACAGAAAATGCTCAGTTGAGATAGCCAATAGCATTCCTCCCCTTCTTCGTTTTAACCGCAATACTCGCCATGCCTCGAATGCTCATCAGTTTACCCTTAAGCCTATCTTCGGACGTACCGTGAAATTTAGAGATTCTTGCTCTCCCCGAGTCTGCTTTTCCTCTCAATTATAACCTACAGTCATTTAAGACCAATGTGCATCGGTGCCTCGTTTCCCCCTAACCCCTCTTCCTTAACGCTCACGCTATGTATAATGCATAAAAAGGGTAGTCATAACCCCTTTAGCGCGAGTAAATTATAAAAAAAAAAAAATAGAAAGCGATTCACACTCGTAGTTACAGATCAGATCTTAGCCTGGCAAGTATTGTTACTAGGTTTATCGACAAAAAGGAAGGATTGTATCCCTGCTTTGTTGATTTTAAGGTAGATTTCGATACAATCGTCAATCAGGGGAAAATCTTTACTTTACGTTCGTAAGACCATATGTAAGCAACTTATATCGAATGCTTCTATGGTGGTATGGTATTACTATCAGCTTCTTTATCATTGAAATTGGTGTATCTCAACGTTGCATTATTAGCCCGATTCCGTTTTATGATGATGTGTCGAACAATTTGCCAAGTGGCGTTAGGATTGGAGAATTGCTGGTTGAAGTTCTCCTTTATGCCAAAGATCTTGTTTTTCTTGCTGATAATCCTCTAACCCTACAACTTCAACATTTGATTTTAAGGGAAATTCAGCAATCTTCATGCCCTCCAACATCATCCGTGGCGTTGCCCGAGCCTGAAAACCTTTAGCTTTGCATACCTTATACCAAACCGTAAATTATAAACTGACTTTTCAAGCACCACCGGAGTGGAAAACGGGAATGGTCATTAAGCTTCTGAAAAAGGAGAAATTTGATGGAATGCAGAAACTGGAGAGGTATATGCGTTCTTCCAGTCGTAGTTAATATTATTATAATAGCTAGAATAATTGTGGATCGAATTAAAGAGCATTTAGATACAACTCTCGATGTCGAACAGGTAGGCGTTCGCGCTGGATGTACCTGCATCGACCACATGAACACCATATGGATCATAATCGAGCAATGCGTTGAGTACGGTTCTTCGCTACATTTGCTATTTATCGACTTCGGGAAGGCTTTCGAGAGCTTGAATCGAAATGCTATCTGGTTGGCCTTTCGCAGGAGAGGCATCCCAGAAAAAGGTATAGCTATTATCAATGCTACATACGAGGGCGGTATGTATCACGTCGTATACAATGGTAAGGTGTCGGAGGATTTTGAAGTTCAAAGTAGAGTACATCAAGGGTGCATACTGTCACCATTATTGTTCTTGGTGGTTATCAGCAGTCAGCATATCGGCGCCGTGGCGTAAGTGGTTAGTGTGCCGGATCACTTCGCATAGGGTTCCAAGTTCGAATCCCAGAAAATACCAAAAAGTTTTTTTCACGGTCACACCTCTCGCGAGATTCTGAAAAACATCCAAGAGTATTGTTGTCTCGAAAAAGCTTCTCAAATCGCCGTTCGGATTCGGCACTAAACTATAGGTCCCTCCTATTCGTGTGAAAAATATAACGCACACAACTCGAGTGGTTGCGAGAAGCTAGGCCCTGCCACTTAAAGAGCTGTTGCGCCAAATACTTTTTTTTTTTTTATCAGCAATTACTCCGTGGAGCATTGACGGAAGGCAACTATGGAATTCGTTGGACTATGACATCTTACCTTAAACATCTAGATTACGCTGATGATGTTTGTCTACTTTCACATCGAATAATGGGCCTTCATTTTATGGCCCACAATCTAGAAACTGAGGCAAACAAAGTGGGGTTAAAAATAAACACAGCCAAAACAAAAGCCCTGAGCACTTCTAACACCCGCGCACAACTTAACATTGCCGGACAGGGAGTCGAGAAAGTTGATAAATTTCTTTATCTAGGAAGTGTAGTCTCGGCTAATCGCGGTGGCACCGAACTGGATGTGTACAGCAGAATCGGAAAGGCTAAAGCTGCGTCTGAAATGCTATCCAAAATCTGAAGGGGAAAAGTTATCAGCGAACCAAGCTGCGTCTGTTCCGCTCCAACGTAGAATCCGTGCCGCTTTATGGTTGCAGTACCTGGAAGGTGGATGCCATTAACACGCGCAAGCTGCGTAAACAAATGTTTAAGAATAATCTTGAGGATTTTTTGGCCGAACCGTATTTCCAACGAGCAACTTTATCTGAGAACGGGCCAAGAACCTATAAACATTACTATTTTTTTTTGTCGGGATAGGAAACGCTCGACTGGAGCACTCAGACGCAACTGGTGCATTGTACTACAAGCATTACTATACGAAGGAGAAAGTGGCAATGGATTGGACACACCCTATGGCGCGAGGACAACTCGATTGCGAAATATGACATGCATTGGAAAATCCGCTCACCCAGGCAGGTAGAATAGCGGGACGCCCTAGGCAAACGTGGCGCAGAACAGTTGAGCAGGAATAGAGCTCTTTAGGAATGAGTTGGAGGCAGCTCAAACGCGTTGCAAAACTCCAAACAAGATGGCGAGCAGGCGTGGTTGACGCCCTATGCCCCCGAGGGCTTAAAGGATATAGGTAAGTAAAAAGCACCTCCAAACAGTTCGTGCTAATAGGAATAGAAAATCATAATGTTCTTTTGTGGTTGCTCAGCTTTGATGATTACCCAGTCATCCATCGGAAACAGCGGATTGTGCAGCTTTAGACACTGAATAATCTTTCCGATGTCTACCGGAATGTTTGGTAGCCAAATGTGAGCCTTCAGCCTCCTCGGGATATTCAGGGATAGGCTTAAGCTTATCACTCACAGTTGATAGCCCTGTATCCCCTGACGACTTCGGCTGTTTTTCTTGGATTAGTAGCCCAGCTGTTGTTGTATTCTTCAACGACGGCCCTGTACTTCAGCTCATTCACTTGGTCTTGATCATGTACTACTCCAGCCATTCATTTTTAGCTATCGCGTCAAAAATGAAGACGGTCTTTTTGTAGTAGCTCTTCTTCTGAAGACAATTAATCTTACGTTTTTAGTTTCCGGTACTTGTTTAGGGACACTATAGTTGGTGTCCTTGGCAACTAAATCCGCTGAGAGGTTTATGGTTGAGAGTTGAGACAGCGGTAATGTACTATGGCCGGTACTTTCTACGCTGCCTGAAATTTCTGATGCCGCCAGGTGGCAAGCAGCTCATCGTTAGATGATTTAGGTCCCACGAGTATGGCCGGAAGGGAGAATTCGTCCTACCAGCACAGCCATACCAGGATAAGGAGTAGCTACCACAAAACCTGCCTGTGCATCTGTTTGAGCTCGCTAGCGATTGGTTTAACCCACAGCCTTGCATATTTGGACACTGTTTCCTGCATTAAGTGCTCTTACACCACCGCTGAAATCAGGTCCCTCAATCCGATGGTCAAAAATTATATGTAAATGATTAAATTATTGAAGAGTTAAGAATCCTAATCTGGCAATGGAAATATATACATAAAGTCAGTCCGATCAATTGTGAAGCCATTATACTGGCAGTAGTTTGGTCATATGGCTGGACAAATTGTTCGCTTTGTTTGATGACTGATATCATATAAAAGTACAGTGAATCAGAAGCAAAGACAAAAATAACAAAATTAATTTCCACAGTTTTTTGAAACCTAATATATGAGTTTTAAACAACTACACCAATCTTCCTCCCTCTCTCTGTCAATACTTTCCAACGTCAGCTTTGTGTAAAATATTTGAAGGGTATTCATTACCTTGAGTGCATGCAAATTCAAAAATAAAAATTAAATAAAAATGGCACTTAATGGGTTGACCATTTGGGGAAAATTATGCTCATGCTCATCAGAATATATAGCGTCTCCTCATGTAAGCCCTTACATGGAGCAACAGCTCTTTAAGTGCCAGGGCCTAGCTTCTCGCAACCACTCATGTAGTGTACGTTATATTTTTCACACGAATGGAAGGGACCTACAGTTTAGTGCCGTATCCGAACAGTGATTTGAGAAGCTTTTTCGTGACAACAATACTCTCGGATGTTTGTCAGACGCTCGCGAGAGGTGGGACCGTAAAAAAACTTGTTGGTGTTTTCTGGGATTCGAACTCGGAACCGCACGCGCAGTGATCCGACACACATACACACACACACATCCGACTCATATACTGTATTGCCTTTCTTAATAGACGAATAGATGTTGGTGCTTTTGCTAGCACTTTTCTCCTAGACGAGACGTCGACTCGATTGCATCTCATCTCTAACGAACTAAACAGCTACTGGTTACATATTGCGACATAACTATAGTACATAATCAGTCAGATATGGAATGGACCTGACTAACATAGTTAGGGAGTAGGTGGATAGAATGGAGACACATCACTATGAGGCACATTTAATACCCTGCGGTAGTGGATGATACTCTAGAACCCATAGGAAGGCGAAGGAACTTAGTAAGAAACCACAATGTGCCAGTGAATTGAGTTACCTATTTTGTTGATGTACAGTCATGCATAACCATTCAAACATATCATCGTGATCATGTCCAATTAAATGCAATCTCAAACTAAGCCATTCAAATTATTATAGATACAAGGAATCCACAATTTCATAGGAAAATTCTAATTATCCCACGTCCTCGTAAATCACACGAAAGTACTCGGGATAATTTCGAACAACAACACACGTAAACTTCTGATGGTCATCATCCGAGGTCATCGCTGCACGCGAATTGCTCCTTTCATTTCTTCCGAATTATAACCATTCGACTTCCTGCCTTAGATCACAGACACAGAATAGTATTATACATTGTTGGTTGTTGCCATCTGCTTATCGAGCATTCATCTCCAATAGCTGTTTGTCCGTCGCTCGTTAATGTTGACACGACACGCGGCAGCAGCCACCCCCTACATATGGTAAAGCGTGCCAACACTAAAAAAAGGACAACACCATCCGTGATGTTCTTCCGTACACCAATTGAGCAATATGACGTCAGTGTAAATTAAAGTCACTGTGCATTGTGAACTTCATCGTCGGTCGAAGCTAGAACCGGAAGGAAGCATCAGGAAGAAGCCTCACCCAGATCCATCAAGGTGAATCATTATGCACTGGTGCGCTCGGGCCCACCCGCTGTCTGTTGCAAGGGAGTAACAAAAAACTCGCCGAGCAGACGGGCAAGGGTTGTTCCGACGTTTTTTCTCGACTTTTCAATGAAACGGAATTGACGCCCAAACTAAAGCGGCCGCTACACGCGATGTGTAATTACGCTCCAGTGGTGGTGTTGTTATTTCTTTTTACCTTCGTCCTTTTTTATTTGTTTTTTTTTTTTTTGTGAAAATGAGGACGAAAAGTTAACAGCAACGAAGTTGAGAAGTCATTTGGACGTACACTGTGAAGGGGTGTGATACGCGAACGTGAGCCGACTGCCGAGGGCTTTTTTGTTGTTCCGCCCGGTTTATTGCTTTGTAATTACGGTTATTATAATCGCCGCTGTGACTGATGTCGAAATTTATTAGACGAAAATGTTGTAAAATTAGCGATTGAGTGAAATGCAATACCGATAATGAGGGGGTGAGTGGGTGGACGACCAATAATGATATTAATTGAAAAAATGAAACTTTCTCCATTGAGCAGGTATTTAAGTTGTTGTTTTATATTATAAGATAGTATTATCAAAAAATGTCCTTTGTACCCTTTAGGTGTTAGCATTAGATTCTGCTGCTCCAACCGGGCGCCGTGGCGTAAGTGGTTAGTGTGTCGGATCACTACGCATGAGGTTCTAAGTTCGAATCCCAGAAAAAACCAAAAAGTTTTTTTACGGTCCCACCTCTCGCGAGCGTCTGACAAACATCCGAGACTATTATTGTCAAGAAAAAGCTTCTCAAATCGCCGTTCGGATTCGGCAATAAACTGTACGTCCCTTCCATTCGTGTGAAAAATATAACGCACACAACAATAGTGGTTGCGAGAAGCTAGGCCCTGGCACTTTAAAGAGCTGTTGTGCCAAATATTTGTATTTGTATATTTTTTTGCTCCGACCAACGGCAAGTGCTGCTTTTGTCTCGGATAAAAGGGTTCCATTGCACGATTGGGCGGTGGCCTCCTTCTCTTCTCTTTTTGACGTTGGTAGTTACTAAGTGTGCTTATTAGTGTAACAAACAAACCTAGGCATTAAAGCTGAATGTACTGCATCCTCAGATCTTTTGTGGTAAAACTGCCTATGTCCAATACATTTTGATTCATTGTGATAACATTTCCGAGGTATCAGAAACTTTATGCTCCTTCGACTTATTGTCCAGTAATGCTAAGGTTTATCTTTAACAACAAAGGGTGTACCCCTGCTACGGAATTTGTAGACATATCATCACATAAATCTTGTCAGCTGGTCATTATCAGAAATGTGATGGCTATATTGAGCATTATTGGACAGTGCTTTCAATCTCAACTCTCTCCGAGAATCTACTCCTACACAGAACGTACATACCACCTCGTGCCTCTTTAGCTCGTGCAATAGATAGAAATATAGATGTACACGGAATGCAAGTGTACTAAAACAAACGGGTGCCCTAGATTAGAGTGCCTTCTCCAGTCTAATAGTTTTGATGAACTGGGGTGGATTCAGCGAAGGTAGATATTTCATAAGAAGGTGGTCTCTAGTAGTACAATAATGCAACAGTTACATGTGAGTGCTCCAAACTGTTTCCTATCGGGATCCAACAGAGTTCTGAATATAGGCTATATCGGATAGTATACATTATGCTTTGCATAATCACTCACAGCACTCCATATCTCCTGCGATTGGATCATAACATCTTATCACTCCCGACTTTGCTCTCGGGAGTTGGTATTTCTCCAAGCTTATTATATTTGTCAGCTTTTGTCCCCCGGATTCGAATCGCCGACAGTGAATACATGTTCCGCATCTTCCTCAGCCTGGATGCTGGACAGTAGGGAGAATTGTCGTGCTTGAATCTGCAGAGATACGCGCGAAGCATCCATGTTCACTTAGTAATTGCGTTGTGTGTCCATGCCTCAAGAAGCGTGATGAGACGATGGCCTTTGCTTGACACGCTCCATCGTTGTTGCCATTTCGCTATGCTGTTTGCTCTTTCTGGTACGTTCGCTTCTCCGTCGGTTATCAATTGTTCTGGTCTCCTCTACCAGTATGTCGATTGGGAGTAATCCTGCAATAACATGGACTGCATCTCCTGATATTGTATTAAATGCACTGCATACTCGAATTGCACAAAGTCGGTATGTCGACTCAATTTTACGCCGGTATGACTGGATTTTCATAGCTTTGGCCCATATTGGTGACCCATAGATCATCAAAGATTTAACCACACTGGCCAAAAGCCGCCGTTTACTGTATCTCGGTGATCCATGATTTGGCATAATGTGTATGAGTGCGTTATTTACTCGCAATGCTTTGCCACTAACATATTCCAGATATTCGTTCAATGAGAGCCTTGTGTAAATCATGATGCCTGGGTATTTGAAGGCTTGCTTCGGCGTAATCTGGGGCCCCCTATAGTAAAAGTGATCGTTTCTCTCACCTTTTTGCTACTGATTAGTACCGCTTCTGTCTTATGTTCGGGCCATTTTAAACCCATAGATTTAAGCCAGCGTTTAACAATCCCAAATGTGTCGTTGCTTATTCGTACCACTTCTTCAAGTAGCTTGGCCATCACGACTATTGCAATATCGTCCGCAAAGCCTACAATCGTAGCTTCTTCTAGTATAGGTGGCTCGAGTATCCCGTCATACATGACAATCCATCGAAGTGAACTCAACACAAAACCCTGTAGCATCCCTCCTGTGATGCTATACTTTTTGGGACCATCGTCTGTGTCATATATCAGGATCATTTTTCTGAAGTAATCCGTTACTATCTTCGTGATGTACGTGGGAACCCTCATATTCCGAAACGATTCCATGATGTGCTTCTAGTTCGTAGAGTTGAATGCATTTGCTACATCCAACGTAATAACAGCACTATACCGCTTAGCACCACCCCTCCATCTTTTGCCTTCTATCGCTTTCTTCGCTAAGTCAACGACTACTCGAATTGCATCTATCGTTGACCGTGTCCTTCGAAAACCGTACTGATGTTCTGCTAGTCCTCCTGCATTTTCAATGGCTGCTTCTAACCTGTTGGTGATGATACGTGCCAGAATTTTTCCAGCCGTATCCAACATACAGAGCGGGTGAAACGACTATGGATCGCCAGGAGCATTACTTCCTTTGGAGATTAGCACTAATTTCTGTTTTTCCCATCGCTTCGGGCACATTCCTTCACTCAGGCATGAGCTGTAAATATTTGCAAAATGTTTCGGTCGGATTCTAATTACGGTTTTAAGGTCTATGTTGAGTATGCCATCTAGTCCAGGTGTTTTTTTGTCTCCGAATCTGTTAGTGGCTGCCACTATTTCTTCTACAGTAGACTGTGGGAATTGAATGTATTTCTTCTGCTTGCTTATCATCTAATGTTCAATGACAATGTTTTCCAATAACCTTGGGCAGGTGGAAGCTATTGACCGGAAGCTCTTCAGTTCTTCATAGGAGTGTAACAGCTGTGTATGTTTATACCATCTATTTTGGCTCTGGTCCTGAAAAGGACGTTTTCCACAAATCCAGATCGCGGCCGTGCCTGTCGTGTCAGCTATCCATTTCCTCTATGTTGCCTATACGGTTCACTAAGTACTTACTTACTTACTTAGATCCTTTAACTAAGTCGTGCTTCGAATCCTATACATACCATTTCAGAGTTGGAATTCGAGGCAGAACCCCTTCGAAAAACCATCTCCGTCGCTTATGAAGGCAGTTGTGCCGAAACACAAAAAAGGACCAACCGCGACGCCCCCTGGTGGAATAAGCGTCTTGAGTCTCTTAGGCGTGAAACTAGGAAGCTATTCAATAGAGCTAAAATCAATGGCGATTGGTGCCTTTAAAAAGAAACTCTAACAAGTTATAACAAAGAACTTAGAAAATCTAAACGCGAATCTTGGAGAACTCACTGCGAACGTATCGAAAGCTTCCCCACTGCGGCTCGCCTTCAAAAGGCCCTAGCCAAGAGTCACTCCAAGCATCTTGGCTCCCTAAAGAAACCAGATGGGGATTTCATCAGCAGTCCGGAGGAAACCTGTCAAGCCTTACTTGATACCCACTTTCCAGGCTGTATATCCGTTTGTGCTGTCTCTCCAGAACACCTGAGGAACGACGTTCTCATTGCTTCTACACGAAACTATAGCCTATCTGGCAAAATCTTTACTGCCAACCATATTAGATGGGCTCTATCTACCTTTAGCCCATTTAAATCACCAGGTATAGATGGCATATTTCCCTGCCTACTACAACAAGGAGCAAACCTGTTAATTTCTACCCTTATAAGAATTTTCAGATCCAGCCTTACACTAGGCTACATACCAAAAAGTTGGAAGGAGGTTAAGGTGGTCTTCATTCCAAAGGCGGCAAAGCAGGCGGAGCAATCGCCTAAATCCTTTCGACCCATTAGTCTCAGTTCCTTTCTCCTAAAAACGATTGAGAAATTTGTCGATCATCATATAAGGGAAAAGTTCCTTATACATGACCCTCTGCATGCAAACCAATTTGCTTATCAACCTGCGAAATCTACGGAAACAGCCATTCATTGCTTAACATTACTGATTGAAAAATCATTAGCTGCCAAAGAAACAGCCCTATGTGCCTTCATAGATATACAGGGAGCATTCGACAACACTTCCTATGAGGCTATCAAAAAGGCTATGATCAGGAAAAATATCGCTCCTCTGATCATAAACTGGATCCTAACCATGCTATGCAGCAGGAAGATAAGAATCGAGTGCGGAGGCTCGCATAAAACCATAACAGTTACCAGAGGTTGCCCGCAGGGAGGAGTCCTCTCTCCCCTGCTCTGGACCTTAGTTATTGACGAACTTCTAGAACTACTTGAAAAATCGGGTTACAAAGTACAAGGATACGCAGACGACATTGTCATCAGCGTCAGAGGCAAATTTGAGGACATAATTTCTCAACTAATGCAAGGTGCCCTCAATTTAACTTCTGATTGGTGCAGGACAAAGGGACTTACCATCAACCCCGGAAAAATTATACTTGTACCCTTTTCCAGGAAAAGAAACCACACTCTCAAAGAAATTAGACTGGAAAACGTCCCAATCGACATATCCAAGGAAGCGAAGTACCTAGGTGTTATACTTGACAAGACGCTCACCTGGAATTCACACCTGAACAAGGTTACCGAGAAAGCGACAAGAGCAATGTTTATGTGCCAGCGCCTACATGGTAAAACTTGGGGGCTAAAACGCAAGATAATATATTGGACGTACAGCGCATCGTTGGCTTGGTGGCCAAAAACCTTACAGGCCAAGACTCAGGAACAGTTCAATAAAATACATCGTCTAGCCTATCTGAGTATCACAGGAGCAATGAGAACGTGCCCCACGGCAGCAATGGGAGCAATGCTTAGCCTCACACCGTTGCACCTTGCAGCACAAAAAGAAGCTATGCTGAGTGCTCTCAGGCTACCCAAGATCTCGGACCTTAAAATCGGCAACTTTACAGGCCATTTGAAGATTCTAAGTTATATTCAAAATGACCCTATTCTCAAAATCCCAGATACTATGATCAAGAAATACCGGTTCTCCAGGAAATTCAATGTGGTCATAGGTGACCGCCACACATGGAGGAATGAAGGACTTGTAGTCTTACCAAACTCGCAAACTTGGTACACAGATGGTTCCAAATTGGAAAATGGTAGCACTGGTGCAGGGGTTTGTGGACCCAGGTTCCAACGTGCGGCTGCGCTTGGGAAATCACCAACAATATTTCAATCTATATCCTCTCAGACAGCCAGGCAGCACTTATGGCTCTGAAATCGTACACGGTAGGATCAAAACTTGTATGGGACTGTCTAAACCTACTCGAAGATCTCGCATCGAAAAACATAGTCACTGTGGCCTGGATACCAGGACACGAATGCTTCGAGGGCAACGAACGGGCGGACTGCTTAGCGAGAAGAGGTGCTAGTCGCCCACTAGTCGGTCCTGAACCCTATTTTGGAGTCGCACGGAGTAGCGTTAACATAAAAATAAAGAAATGGGAAGATGATCATCATGCAGAGTACTGGGCCAAACTCAAGGGCCAAAGACAGGCAAAGAAGTTCATTAATCTCAACCGCTGCAAGGCTAAAAAGCTGCTCGAGCTTAGGAAAGCAGACCTAAGAACCTTAACAGGCTACTTGACTGGTCATTGCCCACTCAGGTACCATCTGCACAAGATAGGAGTAGCAGATACAGACCAATGCCGGCTATGTGGAGAGCAAAAAGAGACGGCAGAACATATTCTTTGTGAATGCCCCATGGCCGCAAGAAAAAGACTTCTCCATATCGGAAGGGCTGTATTGAGTCCCTCTGACTTCTGGAATATTGAGCCTGGAGCTTTGTTGAGGTTTATCAAGAGTCTTAACCAAGTTCTCAGCTAAACGCCGGGCTGGCACAATAGATCTTACAGGTCGCAGTGCGTACAAGGCCCTAGTAAAGTAAAGTAAAGTATTCTGCCTGGCTGGGTGAGCGGATTCCACTGCATGGCGTATTTCGCAATGGAGTTGTCTTCGCGCCGTAGGGTGTGTCCAATCCATTGCCACTTTCTTCTTCGTATAGTAATGCTTATAGGTTCTTCGCCCGTTCTCAGATAAAGTTGTTCGTTAGAGATGCGGTTCGGCCAAAAAATCCTCAAGATGATTCTTAAGCATTTGTTTACAAAGACTTGCAGCTTGCGTGTGTTAATGGTGTCCACCTTCCAAGTACTGCACCCATAAAGCAGCACTGATTCTACGTTGGAGCGGAACAGTCGCAGCTTGGTTCTCAAGCTGATAACATTACTTCTCCAGATTTTAGATAGCATTCCGAACGCAGCTTTAGCCTTCCCGATTCTGCTGCACACATCCAGTTCGATGCCACCGCGGTTAGCCGAGACCCCACTTCCTAAATAAAGAAATTTATCAACTTTCTCGACTTCCTGTCCGGCAATATAAAGTTGAGCGCGGTTGTTAGAAGAAGTGCTCAGGGCTTTTGTTTTGGCTGTGTTTATTTTTAGCCCCACTTTGTTTGCCTCAGCTTCTAGATTTTGGGCCATCAGATGAAGATCCATTATCCGATGTGAAAGTATGCAAACATCATCAGCGTAATCTAGATGTTTAAGGTAAGATGTCATAGTCCAACGAATTCCATAGTTGCCTTCCGTCAATGCTGCACGGAGTACATCGCTAATAACCACCAAGAACAATAGTGGTGACAGTATGCACCCTTGACGTACTCCACTAAGTACGGCTGCATCTTTTTTTAACTCGCGAACGGACTGTGATAGTAGGTAGTAGTTGAGCAGCCTGACAATGATGATAGCCTACATAACACCAGACAAAAAAATCCAGCATTCAACATTCTAGTAGTGTTATAAGTGTTAAGAGTTCAAAGAACTCTTACTATGCCTTCTACTCATAAATGTCTTCATCAGATGTTAAGCCCGAAATACCCTATATCAGGGGATGCTGGAATAACGGATCAACGTCAATACAGGGCCCAGGGCCCCAGGGAGGGGCACTCTACACCATATAATTGGCGTGTAATAGATTAAAACCATAATTCTTATATTGTATCGAGATGGTACACACCTAAGATTACTTCTTGGGCCCAAGATTGGATAACAGTGATCAAAATTCGCTAAGTAGTTTATTAGTTAAGCATATGCAACCAAAAAGGTCTGAAGTTTTATTATATGTACGAGTATGTATAGATTTATGGTAGAAATTTCAAACCTTTTAAACAATCTAACTACAACTGAATAATAAACGTATCGCCGAAGTCTCACTTTTTCACTGACGGATAAAAAATAGACTTTGGAGGCAAAGTTGTCGTCCTTAGCATAAACCTTGAGAGGGTGAATTTGGCGTTAAATTTTATATCTGTTTAAACAGTCAGACTTCTACTCGGTGGACTCCCCAAGGCACTGAAAGAAATAAAGAATGCGAATAAACTGCATGGATCTAGCTCAACTATCACATTCATAGGGTCGGAGCATTTTCTCGGCTTAATTACAGGCTTAGGCAATCGAATATAGTGATCAAACCGTACAAGAAAATTCTCATATTGAGATAGTGGCCTTTCTAGCAGGATAGTTTCGAGAACATTCTTTGTGAATGTCGGGCTGGTGAACATAATGCATCTTCCACCCAGAAATCCGTACGCTAGAGGAATTTAGAAAGTTCTTTACTTAGGACATGCACACCTTCATTAGGGAGGTACGGTTCCTGGACTAATAGAAACTTTGACACAACAGAAAACATTCTCAAAATAAAGCCTTGTACAGTTTTATATGCGTTTGAAAACCCCAACCCTACCATTGAAACTACCCATTTGATTATATGAATTACCCATCACCACTGCTTACCAATTACACTTTCAACACTTTTGCATGTGTTCCGTGCTGCCAACTTAAATCCTACCTCGTTATCAGGAGAATTATAATTTGTACGCTCGTAACTTTTGATGTTTATTGTATATACGTTACAGCCTACCCATGTAAGGATCATAATTTGCTAAGTTTATACCGCATCCATCGGTGTTATCTTTTATTTATTTGCAAAACCCAAGTTATTATGATTTGATTAGGCTAGTTAGTGAATGAGGGGGCTTTAGACCCTTACCCCGCGTATACAATGTCGGCTATTAAAAAAATGCTGCGCAACACCAGACATTAATGTTGCGCGTGCACTTCTCCATGTGCAACACATTTCTCATCGATTTTACGGTGAATTTATTCGCTTCGGTGCTGGTGAGTGCGTGATAATGATTGGTCGATGAGATGCATGGCAGAGTAAACAGGCAATGGATAAGGATCTGTTGAAGGTGATCGTAAACTGTGGAGTTTACAAGATTTCATTGCTTTGACGGGTGTATTTTGCGTGAAGGAATTTTCTCATGGTGATGAGGGGAACATTTTCCTGATCACCGGGGAGATCCGAAATCTTATAATGCTCATCATGCAGGATGATACTTGTATAAGCAGGGTTATCGTGAATAAATTTTCCTCCGAACAAAAATTAGGTATCTTCAAAAATAGGCGAAAAAATCATCAGGAAAAAATTAAAAATCGCGATTGCGTTGAAAATTCTCCTGAATTATTGTTCATGATACCTATTTCTTTTCCGCGGAATTATTTCCTCTTTTTTGAAAGTACCTAGTTTTTGTTCGGGCGAAAAATTCCGAGGGAAAATATATTCACGATAACCCCGAAGGTCAGCGGTATTCTATATCAGTTTGAATTTATTGGATGGGTAAGATCTTATGTCTAATATGTGTGTCTTCGATTCTGACCGGCTTGCCAACAGTTTTTGGGTCGTATGTAACTGAAGCCTACACTTTAAACAAAATATGACGAGGAAAAGATACAATTACGGCTTAAAGTACATAGTAATTTCTATATATTTATTTGAACACTACTGCAAAGGTATAACACTGGCAGTAGATGTCTAAGGCTGGGAAAATTGTTTACTCTGTTGGATGGTGGATATGCCTATGACATCGATGCAAACGCAAAAAAAAAAAAATGCTGTGAATCAGAAGTAAAGGCAAAAAATAACAAAAATCTCCTCAGTTAGCTGGACGCCATCCCCGGAGTTTCTATGAAGCATAAAACAACTGAGGTTCAAACCACTACAGCAAATCTTTCTCTCTCTCTATCTATCCTTTCTAACGCCCGCACTATGTAAAAGCATGTTAAGGGTATATACGAGTATAACCCCTTGAGTGGGCGCAAATTATAAAAAAAAAGCTTGAAATTAAATTAGGGATGCATGATACCACAAGATTTATAATCTTAAAATTAATAATTTAGAGGAAAAAAAAATAAAGAAAGAATTTTTGAAAGTAGATATAATATAATAAAAAATAAAAAATAAATAAATATTTGGCGCAACAGCTCTTTGAGTGCCAGGGCCTAGCTTCTCGCAACCACTCGTGTTGTGTGCGTTATATTTTTCACACGAATGGAAGGGACCTACAGTTTAGTGCCGTATCCGAACGGCGATTTGAGAAGCTTTTTCGTGACAACAATACTCTCGGATGTTTGTCAGACGCTCGCGAGAGGTGGGACCGTGAAAAAACTTTTTTGGTGTTTTGTAGGATTCGAACTTGGAACCTCATGCGTAGTGATCCGACACACTAACCACTTACGCCACGGCGCCCACAATATAATAACTACAATAATATGTAAAGTTTTCCCGGCTATACTTCCCAAAAGCCACCCCTAACTGTTAAGAAATATCCGATATTACAGTCGAAGAAGGTAAGGCGGTCAAATACTCCAAAAAACGAAAAGCGGTTGGGCCAGACGAGATGCCCTCTGAGTTCTGTAAAAAGATGGAAAATATCGGGTTCAGATGGCTCAGAATTAAGCCATGGAGAGGCGATCCAATGCCCAATCAATGGAGGGGAAGCTACATTCTCCATGTGTACAAAGGGAAGGGTGATACGCCAAACTTTGATAACTAGGGTTCGATCAAGCTGATGTCACACACCATGAAGATCGTTGATTGGGTATTATGTGGCCGACTGCGAAAAATAATACGGCTATCTGATGATTAGTGTGGGTTTGTCGCGGGTAAATCAACCACATATGCAATCCAAAGTATAAGGATCATAATGGAAAAATATCGTGATTCCTTAAAGGATTCGCATATTGTATTGGTTGACTTTGAAAAGGCATTCGACAGACAACCACGAGATTTGATATGGGTGGCACTAAGACATCAAGGGGTTCCAGGAACCTATGTACAGATGATCATGGTCATGTACGTAGGAGGAGGAGACAAGAGTAAGATGCCCCGCTGGAGTAACCGAAGAGTTCCCAATCAAAGTCGGGGTGCACCAGGGAAGTGGTGGACTCACCTTTGCTTTTTATTGCAATCCTTGACTATCTGTTTGAAGGTAAAATGACGGACCCCAAGGTACATTAATTATTCTTGGTTGACGGTGGAGCCATCATAAGTGATGATCCTACATCCCTGCAACGAGCATTTGATGTGTGGGTGGACGTTTTGGAGGGAAATGGGTATCGCATTAGTTCAAAAAAAGACAGAGTACCTACGCTGCCCCTTCTCGGATCCACTCGGGCCTATTTCAGGCATTTACTTTCATAGAACAGTACTTCCCAAGTGCGAAAAGTTCAAATATCTGGGATCTACGATCAATAGCAAAGCAACTTGTGATGACGACATCAATCATCGCGTAAGCGTAGGGTGGATGAAGTGGCTAGAAAACTCCGTTATTTTCTGTGACCGAATGCCACCTAAGTTCACAATGTTGGACGATGTACAAAAAGTATGAGAGTAAATTAACGGCAGCGGAGATGAAGATGCTTCGCATGACAGCAGGAGTGACAAAGTTTGATCGAATAAGAAGTTCAAAGATCCGTGAAAGCCTTCAGGTCAAATAAAACCATCTTCGAAGAAGGATCATTTAAACTTTGTCAAAAGGCAATTTCAATGAACTTGAAATTTCAATGGCAGAAGAGGTAGACCTCTAATTGCCTGGATCACATAAATGCGACGATATCGGCATTTCTTTGGCCTCAGTAACCGAGTGATCCAAAATCGGGAGGCCTGCGGATATTTTCTGAGTTCAAATAGGCGAACCCCACAGGCGGATCAGTAGAAATGCGGTTGAAGTGGGACGGTTACGATCCCTTGTTTTCGGATCATAACCTCGCCGAAATAGGAAGAAGAAGAAGAAACCTAAAGCCAATAGGTGCTCGATTCACCTGAATTAAGGACACTCTCTGTCTTCGTTGCCAGAGTGGGTGAACTCACCTTGTGATCTCGAGCGTTTGGACCTCTCTTCTAATGTCGGGCGTGTCTCGATCATTTGAATAAATGAGCTGAGTCCGCTTAATAGCCCAGCTTAACGATTTTTTTTTTATTTTTTAATCTCTATTTTTCAGGGTTCATCTCAATACAGCTCATAAGTTTGGAAGCTAGTCGCCGATCCTGGTAGAAGGCTTTAGAGCAAGTTCGCAGCAGAATGGACTGACGCACTTGACGAGCACCCATGTCCCGGTAACACTAAGTGACAACGCCGCCGACAGTCAGGTCTCGATATTCGCGGTACATGTTGTGTGTACCCGAGCGGGAGTCATACCGCAGCCAGATGCCAAAGTTCTTGATCTTGATTGGCGACGCCTCGTACACCTGCTTGAGGGAGACAATCTCGCCGGTGGTCTTCTTGAACTTCTTCAGTTGACGCAAGAAGTACCAGAACCGTGACTTGGCCACGATGTTGTCCGGCGCGAAGATTCTCATCTTGTAGAGCGGTGTCTGCGGCTCCTTCTCTGTGGGCAGCTTGCGCCCGATGATTTCGTATTCCTTGAACTGTCCCTTAGCTTTCATTTTGGCTGCGTTATAGGTGGGATATGGTTGAATATTTTATTCATCTACAAATGCACCTATTTATGAGCTTCTATATCGTTTTCAGAAAGAAAGATTTTACGTTTGTAAAATTTAAGCAGATTACTGGCCTATTGGCTGGCTTAGAGATTCTGTGAAATCACTGGAATATAGAGCTTCAGCAATAGCTGGCTATAAAAGAGCAACAAACGTGCGCACTCATGATACCTTACTTTTGGAAAAGTTCCAGAAAAGTACCCTTCCTAGGAAGGCTTTACACCGAGTCTTCACGAGACATATGTATTTATTTCAGAATTAATATCAGACATCAATCTGTCATGTTTTCTTCGTAGTAAAGCTCAAATTGACAGTCCCTGACAAATGTATTTCAGGGTTTATGTCCACAGAGGTGGTAGGAAATAAAAGCAGAAATTGATTTCATGAAATGAATTATTTCAAGAAATTTGCGATCTCCATTGAAAATATCAATTGCATGACATATTTCTTGCAATGAATTATTGCCAGTGGAGACCAGGGGTTAATTGTTTAAACGACTGAATCTGTAGCTGTATTCTATACAAGAGTTTTCTGTTTTAAAGCTAGCGCTTTCTTAACCTTCTTAAGTCTAACTTCAATGAAATCATATCATACTTCCAAAATCTGCACATCATTTCCAATCAATCATTACCCCAACAAGGACTACTCCTGCCCCATTCGCTCTTCCATACGGCTTCGAGTATCCAATAAAAGATAACTAGCTGACTATCTCCTCATGTTATTACACGACTCGCCCTGAGATTTACAACGTCGCACTCAAATCCGTTCATAAACAATCATTAATAACCGCACTCGACCGACTCAAAATGATAAAGCCTCCTACATGGTGATTTTCGGTTTTCCGCAATAAATTTTAATAATCCCCCACCCGAGCTGCCATATGTCGCCTCATTCCACCCGATCCGGCCGTCAACCGATAGTTGTATGGCAAGGGTTGCGCTGAATTTTCGATGATTTATTTGCCCTCTCATCAATCGCGATTATGGAAGGCCCTCCGCGTGCGAATTCATCATCCTTATGCCTCCCGAGACTGGGTTATCTTCATTGATTGGCTTATCAGAGGTTTAGGACAGCATGTCATTGTTGAACAATAGATAGCAGTGCCCGCCCGAGGACGACAGAAGCCACAAGTGGGTGGCGTTATCATTACGCAAATGTTTGATTAAATAATAAAATTAATCGGTGGGTGGTGGCGGGCGTCCTTTGACGTGGGATCTCATTGATTCCATGGGATAACTAAACCGAAAATTTGATTATCATTCGAGGTTCGTCGGAAATGCAATTAAATACTTCGTGAGTAGATATGTGGGTTAGTAATTCCGTTGGATATAACCCGTTATATGGAAATTTCCATAAAATTATTTTTTTGTAAACAGAACCGGTAATTTATGTTCATTTGGTGGTAATTAATCAGAAATCGACCTTTAATTAGAATATAAGTATCAATATCGGGATGTACATAAAAATAATTTACTTTTTTTTGTTCCTGATTATTTATCGACGTCTCTAGATAGGGAATTAATGATACAGGAGGTTGTTGTTTTTTGTGATATTGAAATGATAGAACAATATTAAATTATAATAAATCAATAGATTGGAATTTTGTGAAACGATATCGAACCGTTTAGATGTCAACCGGAACTCTAGAATTGTTATAGTAGAAAAAGCGTAGTGTCCACCTCAACCTAATTTCACTTTGTGCCGGTAGAAGCACAACCGACCAGTTATTCACTCTCAGAATGATTCTTGAGAAGTATGCTAAACCTGTCTACAATTGTTTTGTGGATTTGAAAAAAGCATATGATAGGGTTCCTCGAGTATGGGATTGATGGTTCCCTGTTAAGGGCGATTCAGTTTTTATATGCAAACTTTAGAAGCTGTGTTCGGATAAACGGTGTTATGGGGCGTTGGACTCCGCCAAGGGTGCGTTTTGTCACCTCTCTTCTTCATTGTGTATATGGATTGGATGTTGCAGCGCAGCCGTGGCGGGGAATGTTTCAAAGTGGGAGACCTAAGAATTAGTCATCTGCTCTTTGCCGATGATTTGATCATCCTTGGATCCTATCAAACCGAACTTCAGCGTGCACTCGAAAGGTTTGTAGCCATTTGTGATGATGCAGGAATGAGGATTAACGTGAACAAATCGAAAGTAATGGTCGTTTAAAAAAAAAAAAACCATTCAGTGTACTCTGCATATTAGCGGAGTCCCACTGAAGCAGATGGATTAGTTTAAGTACCTCGGGGTCTTATTCACGAGTGATAGGAAGAGCGAAGCCGAGTTATCCTGTAGAATTGGTCAGGCTGGATCAATTTTGAGTGAACTTGGCCAATCTGTTATAAGGAAACCCGAACTGAGTGTTCAAGCTATGCTATTGGTTTTTAACTCGGTGTATGTTCCAACTCTCTCCTATGGTCATGAAATTTGGGTAGTGACCGGAGGAAGAAGATCGCGGATATAAGATTCCGAAATGAGGTTCCTTTGCGGTGTTGCTGGAATAACTCGTATGGATCGAGTGCGCAACAACAGAGTACGCGAGGCACTCAATGTTGAGCAGCTACTTTTCTCAACAGTAAGATATATACTTCGTTGGTTTGGTCACGTAGTGCGTATACCCCCAGATCGGCTTCCAAGACGTGCCATGATTGCTGTTCCATCAGGTAGGTGGCTCCCCGGTAGGCCTAGAAATAGATGGTTGGACCAAGTCCGAAATCTCTCCTGGAGCCGTCTAGAGATTCCTCTTGATGAGTTGGAGTCAATGGCGGAGGATCGAGAAGGATGGAGGGTCCACCTGAGCATCCTATACCCGTGAACCTCATGAAGGATTAGTCGGCCATTGAAAATGTATGTATGTATGTAAGCGGTGGACTTATGCTTTATAGTATTTCGCCCAAAGATGGAATTTCACCCCAGTGGCATCAAGCGAGGGACGGGGGTTAATACTAGGGCCTTTTTTATTGGCTTTAGGCCGCGTCGAACTGTGTACTTAGTAAATACATAGCATAATACATATCTAAAAATCGTGTCTTTTTTCTTTTTTGGTTTCCATGACTCTCTTGCTGCTGATGAGCACTGCTTCTGTTTTTTCCTCTGCAAGTTGTAAATCTGTGGGTGTCAGCGAGTAATGAACTATCTAGATATATCCGTTGCGATCATGCTCCAACTTCTCCTGGAATTGAGCTACCACAATGCTTGCCTTGTTCTCAACGAAGCCAATTGCATACATATACTTGATTTGGGTATTTAAATCTAAGGTCGTCATAAATCAGGACCCACAGTAGTAGCCGAAAAATTGCGATTTCATCATACATAGGCTTACGATAACCCTTAGTGTTACCCCGATGTGAAACCTGAAAGTAGAAACATATAGATGGACTAATGTAGGGTGGAAGCAGAGTTGGAACTGCACAGCTTGTCCCGAATATGCATTTTTCCCATCCTGACAGAACATCAGGATGAATGTACGATTCCCCGTAAGCACGGTTTTCAAAGCGAGTCCAGTGGCATCTGCTTAGGCCTCTATTGCGTCGTCCCTCCGGGTTAGATTCGTAGACTCTGCGGACCGGAACATTGGTGTCCATCTACTCTACCTGTAATAGCAATTTCAAACCTCCAGTACACAGTTTTTTGACTAGGTCGATGTCGTTGTGGGGGCGCCGTGGCGTAAGTGGTTAGTGTGTCGGATCACTACGCATGAGGTTCCAAGTTCGAATCCCAGAAAACACCAAAAAGTTTTTTCACGGTCCCACCTCTCGCGAGCGTCTGACAAACATCCGAGAGTATTGTTGTCACGAAAAAGCTTCTCAAATCGCCGTTCGGAGTCGGCATTAAACTGTAGGTCCCTTCCATTTGTGTGAAAAATATAACGTACACTATATGAGTGGTTGCGAGAAGCTAGGCCCTGGCACTTTAAAGAGCTGTTGCGCCAAATATTTGATTTTTTTTTTTGATGTCGTTGTACAGCTCATATAATTCATCACTAAATCTTCTCCTCCAAAACCCGTGAACGTAAACGAGCCCGAATATCTTACGGTGAGGTCATTACCGACCTTTATGGAACAGCGAGCATTTTCCATCGTCATCCTGTACAGACGGACAAATTTGGCAGGGATGTCAAAACTAGATATGGCTCCATATAGCGCTCTCTCTATACAGATGCTATCGTAGGCGGCCTTGAAATCGATAAAGAGATGATGAGTACCGATATGGACTTCTTGGGTTTTTTCCAGGATCTGCCGAGGTGTGAAGATTTGATAGATGGTGGACTTTCCTGGCCTGAAACCGCACTGATAGGGGAAGTCTTATCGAAGTCTTATCGTATAGCAAAAAAGAAAAAAATGATTGGGTTCGCCTTAGACCGAACATAGGCCTTTTGCGGACTTAGCAGGTGGACCCCATATTGACCACAATGTCACTATGGTCTGGCAGACCCGAGTTCTGCGCGATACCTACCTAAATGAAGATATCCTCCCTATATATGCCTAATTCTCTTTTCCTTTTGACGGATACGATATCCGCTTAGAAGACGCTACATAAATTGGAAATGTAAATGATTCGGACATGCTTAAATTCTCTGAGTAGACACCCCTACAGTGCCTCTTTGCGTTGGATGTGCCAGCACTTCCAACAGCTAATTCCGATCCAAATCACTACTATCATTTCATGTACGAATGTGGAAGTCCAGAGAACTTCAACCATTAGAATGGAATCTTTTGAAGTGATTTGGGATCTGATACTAAAAAAATTTAAAAAACTTATTCCGGTTGCATAGTCGCTATATTTAAAAGAAACGTTGTCTATTTCAGGGGCGTAACACCACAATGTGAAGTCCTTGGAAAATTTTTAGACAGGGGTCCTCAAGGAATTGAGATCTTCGTTTTTTTTATTATATAGGTAGTTACTTTTAGTGTCTCGAAAAACCTAATTAGTTAGCTTTATCAGCAGTTTCAACTCCTAATCTATTTGATTTTTTTTTTGCCAGAGGGTAGTGGAAAAAGGCTAATGCGCACGAGAAACAGTCCCGCTCTATTTCAAGTAGTGTGAGACTCCTACTCACTGAAAAACCACCTTAACCTCTTTTCATTCAACATGACACAATCCACTCCGGAACCGCATTACTTCAGAGTGGTGTTGTTTTCTTTCCCCTCTGGGGAGCGGCTTTTCCACATTTTTCTCCTGCTATGGGCTTATAATATCTTTCCGGTAAGGCTTACATCAATTTGGTAAACTTACTGAGAGTATGTTTAGTTCCTCCTCTCTCTTTTCCGATCTGAGTACCGTCTCAATGAATAAAGATATTTTATTCCACATATCGATACTGTCGGTAATGTGGGCGCCGTGGCGTAAGTGGTTAGTGTGTCGGACCACTGCGCGTGAGGTTCCAAGTTCGAATCCCAGAAAACACTAAAAAGTTTTTTCACAGTCCCACGTCTCGCGAACGTCTGACAAACATCCGAGAGTATTGTTGTCTCGAAAAAGCTTCTCAAAACAAATTGCCATTCGGGTACGGCACTAAACTGTAGGTCCTTTCCATTTATGTGAAGAATGTAACGCACACAATATGACTGGTGCGAGCCCTGGCACTTAAAGAGCTGTTGCGCCAAATATTATATATATATATTTATTTATATTTTTATGTTTATATCTGACTCCAGGCTATTTCTTTCTGCTGCCCACCTGTTACAGGTAAAAGAAAGGTGTGATGCATATCGTCTTCCAAAGAGTCTCCGTATTGGCAGGCTGCGATCCCTACTTTTCTCATCTTGTGCAGGTATCGGTTGAAGTTATCATGTCCGGTAAGGGACTGGGTGGTATAATAATTAACTTCACCGTGCTCCCGCTCCGTCCATGCAGCAACGTCTTTGATCAGCCGGTAGGTCATCCTTTTCCTCATTTCGGCGTTCCATCTGTTTTGCAACTTCTGCTCCGAGAGTTGCTTCGCTTCCATAGCTGCTGTCGCCGCGCCTACTTTCGCCTTCTTGTCGTGGACGTACTTCCTTACTGCTGCTAGGACATCAATGGGTGTCACTCCTGTGACTACTAGGGCTGCTGGTTCCTACACGTTATCCGAAGGGCTCCTATACGCAGCATCGCGTCCACTTTCTTCCTGTATATCTCGGGGTAGATCTCGGAACCATACAAGAGTATTGAGCATGTAACCGACATCAGGAGTCTTCTTTTATTTGCCATGGGACCTCTTATGTTCGCCATCCATCTGCTTAGCAATAGGCAAGTTTTCGTGGCTCTTTCGGATGCGGACTTAATTTGTTGCCAGAACGTGAGCTTCGTATCTAGCCTAACTCCTAGATATTTTACTGCTTCCTTAGTGTGTATGACTTCTGGACCCAGCGGGAGTTAGTTATTGCGGATATCCGCTTCCTCGTCAGCAGGACTATCTCGGCTCTCTCCACTGCTAAGCTTAGGCCGTGGTCCTCCATCCATGTGTGCACCCGTCTCTTGACTTGATTTAGTTTGGACTAAGAGCTTAAAATATCTTTAAATAGTTTTTGAAAGAAATAAATCCTTCCCTTATAATTTATTCAAAAATAAAATATAAAAAAACTACCACGGGACGGGGCACTCAAGGCACCATTCCGCCGGGGACCGCTGACATTTTGCCAGTCCTGCCATCCTATTGTTACGCCATTTTGAATATGAACTAAAAATATTTTAGAACAATTCAAGATCTGCCAAAATACCAGCTCTGATATCACTTAGATAAGCGAGACGTAGGATCCGATATACGAGTATGACCAACATTTTTCGAATAACGAGATGAAACGAAGTGGAACAGGTGAACCCCACAGGCGGATCAGTAGAAATGCGGTGAAGTGGGAGGGTTGTGATCCCTTATTTTCGCATCATAACTTCGCTGATAAAAAGGAAGAAGAAGAAACGAGGTGGAACATATTTAGTACACCTTTCTGATGCTCCTCCAAAGATCTCCATTAAGGGGTTTCCTTCATTTTGAAGGTTTAATCCATCATACTGTAGCTTTTTGATTTTATTTTAATAGTAATTTTATGACTCATGAGTAACATAATTCATTCTTCTGCAGGTTTTTTTTTTTTCTAAGCCTCCATTATATTCCGGCAGCAGGACACTATGTTGACTGCTTAGTCTGGACCTTCCATTAACAAATCGCAGTTCTCGCTGTATTAAAAATTTTGCAAGGCGGTGTCATAAAGTGAAAAAAAGGGCAAACCTATTTGCATGTAGTTTAACGAATTTTCAGGTAAGCAGAGCTATTTTTTGATGACGTATTTCAACAGTTTTTCCACGTTCTAATGGTGAGAGATATCCGATATTTAACGGCGTAGCGCATGATGGACCTCATAGTTGTGGGGCATTCCTTTCATCCAACATACTGTCCCGGTTGCAATTCATTGTCATTTTCGCTTCTTTGGGTTTATCTCTCACGTGGTTTATAAATTGCTCCGAGGTGGTTATATTCCTAAGAACTTCGAGTCCTTTATTTTCCCACACACATTTTCTTATGAGTACTTCTGCGCAGTCCATTACTTCATACTTCTGTGGCTTGTTGGGGTTCCGTAAAGAAAAAGCTTTACAGAACCTTTAGCAAAAACGATTCCACCAGATAAAACTCGAAAAGTTTCAGTTTAACTCCATCCCAGGTTAAAACTAGTTGTACACTCTGATTTGAATCACTCTGAGTAGTTTCGTTCACAGTCCTAGGTTACTCAGCTTATACAAAAGAACATTCCTGTTGTGGTATTAAAAACTGTTTCAAAGCCAACAAAGATCGCGTAGAGCTTCTTGCCATTAGCCACGACTTTCCAAACGATACTCGATTGCGTAGATGTTATCCACTACCTCAGGCACTTCGACATGAATGTTCCAAGTAAATATTGGGTTTCTAAAGAGATTTTAAAGATAGCGAATATCTTTGACATCCTCTTCCTATATTTCATGAATACCTGCCAAGCTACAAGATGGATTGTCATGCCAATCATAATATAGCAAAATATGATATTCCATTTGATAGCACCTTTCATTATTAGTTCTGAGATTAGGAGACCAAATGCTCCGTGCTAAGCTTGCAGCTTTTGTATTTTTTTATGACACCGTTTATTTTGAAATCTCTTTTCCGTATCTGTAGATTTCTTTTCAATACAATCACCCCCCAGATTTCTCTACTAGTGGGTGTAGACGCCCAGCAGATGTTGATAGCGCTGCTGGTAAGAACTATGCGAATATACCTACGACCTTGTATACAGCTTTGATCGCGGTAAGGATCTCATCCTTACAGTCAGTCTGACTTGGTTGCATATCGTCAGTGAATATACGTACACTGTTCAAGATCGTAGCAAAATGCTGCCTCCTTCTTTGTACCTGGTCCTCTTCCGAGATAAGCAAAGAAATTTCTAAGCCTTTCACTGGCTGTTGGCAAAAGCTATGACTACCTGTCAGCTCTTTTCTGATTCAGTAATTGGTTTTGCTATCGCACCTGCCTGCTGCTTTCTGTGCTTCTGTAGCCAGCTATGCTGTACTTTTCTCATCTTCATGCGATATAGCAAACCGCGCTGCTAACATCTATATGACAAAGTGAGGGTAAGCTGCACTGCCATGGATTGCCGCTTCAACATTCAGAACACGTTATGATAATTCTGTTGCCACATAAGCAACAATGGAATCGTTATCGTACAGGCAAATACATGAATCACTGTAATGAATTCTGTGAACTGTTTCAGTTGAAAAAGCAATGTAGACCCGTTGACTCTATTCACACTCATCACACCAATTAGCACGAAAGCCTGTCTAATATACTTAAATAGACTTCTCTCCCTCAATTCGCTTGACTTCGGATTAAAAATCAAAATAAATGCCACATCACCAACGTCCCCCAACCTGAACATGTCCATCAAATTAATGATGACAAGCGGAATTTCCTTACAAAATATCCACCACCCTCCCACACACACCACCCATACAATCCGAGATAATCATTTAACTCTCAGTAATTAAAATGCCACCATTCGTGAAGAATGCATCCTTACAACGGAGTCAAGAGTGCGTGTGCCCCTTTTTTTATTTCGTTTTCACTCCCAAAAGAAAAACCCAACACAACTTTTCAATTACTAATTGTCTTGGGTCTTGTGTATGTTTCCCCCTGAAAGAATCAAAAAAAAAAAAAAAAAGAAATTGTCATCTAGTCCTGGAACCATATCTTCGTATTGTTCTCGTTCATCTACACTTTGCTGCGCACGTATGTCAGTCTCTCGTATTGTTGTCCCTTCGCGAATTTTTACACAACATGACAATAAAAATCGGTAAAAAATTACATTCTCCATCCACCTCCCAGCATTTTGATTACGATTATGTATCCTTGCAAGGGGCAGGAAAAAAAAAATTAAAACACACCGTAGTCGTCGTCTTTTCTATTTATTTGCGATTATTATTATTATTCTTGTCCCCTCAAACGCCAAAGTAATTGCTGTGTAGGCGGGTGGAGGATATACTCTATATTTAGGTCCTTAACAACAGCAACAGGAAAGACATTTTTGAGACTTCTCGTCCGTTCTGTTGATTCACAATGAAAAGAACGACAAGAAATCCACTTGCACAATGGACACACATAAACACTCATACAGCTTGTATACAGCACAAGCAACAACAGCAGAACCAAAAACCAGTGTCGAATAATGTCGCATTCAATTCGTCCTGAGTGTCTTCAATTCCACGGCACATTGCATTGTTTGTTAAGAGAGGAGATGTCCTCCTCCACTCACCAGCACAATTCAACACAACAAATTAAGGTCCATATGGCAGGATTAAAAAACTTCCGTTTGGTGTGACACAATTTTTGTGTTATTCTCTTGTCCTGTTGCAGCACTAAAGAAACTGAGTGAATCCTTTGTTCGCAGGACATCAAACGGAAAACGAGAGAAATTAAAAACAACCATACAAAATTTCGTGTGTATTAAAAAAATGTATATATTTTATTTTTTATTTCTTTTAAATAGAAATCCTTAATTTAATGGAACAAAAAAATAAAAAAAAGTGTTAATATTACAAGTTAATAAATTATAAAAAAAAAAAAATAGCTCAACTAACCTAGGAAAATACAAAACGGTATAAGGATGACAATAATAGAGTGATGTACATAATGCGAGCAGTAAACAGTGATAATAAATTTAATTTTATAGGAGAAGGAGGGGAGTAGGTAAGGGCTTTGCCTTTAAGTAAGCGGGTATCACGTCATGGTTAATAGGTTAAACCAATTATTAAGGAAAGGATGCGAGATGTCTTGGTTGCTGGTCTACGTTTTTTCTTTTAGAAGCGCCACGAGGTGATTTTTTTTCGCTTTTTCCGATTTGCTGTATTCGTCGAGAAACTGTGGGTGCATGGTTGTCATTATAAAGTCCTTGCGGGATAGCAGTGAGTTGTACTTACCTCTAGACTAAAGTCACGAGAGATCACTTTGCGTGCGTCCTCGTTTTGGAACGTTATGGTGACTAGGCATGGATAGATGACAACATTGAGATGTTCAGGTAGTTTGGTTAAGCTCTTTATTATTATGGAACTTTGTTCCGAGGTTAAGAGGTCCTAAAAACAAAAAAAAGAAGGAAAATTAATTAGAAGAGAAGAAAATTAAATTGGCATAGAATTAATTTTTCTTAAACTCAATTTAAAGTGCACACAAGCAGCTTTTTGCATACAGGCATTCATGATCATTTTAAGGTTGTATTTTCTTGGAAGACTTTACAAAGGGTGTAGTGGCGAGTAAATAGGTAGCTATGGGAATCTGGACGAAGACTTTTGAGATCGAATCATGGGCAATCACGATTAGATGCAGGTTACATTCTTATCGCCCATGTCGTCAAGTCCAAACTTATGTGGAAATGTCCACGCAAACTCAACGAATTGGTCAGAAGAAATAAGGTAACTCTCTATTGGATACCGGGCTATGTCGGAATGGAAATTAACCAACAGCGAATTCGCTAGCAATACAAGATACAACAGAACCCTTTATAGATCCTGAATCACTCTGCGGAATGGTGGACCACACCCTATGAGAAAATTCATCAAGGTAGAGAAATCAAACAGGGGCAGTTCCTTAAACACCTAAGGACTAAAGCAAACAAATAAACTACTAGGGAACTATAACCGAAAAAGATTCGAAGCATGTATCAATCTAAATAAAAATAACCTACGCATCCTAATGGGGCTGTAGACTCAAGCAACATCTAAGAAAACTAGGTATAGCAGAAGGACTTAGTAGAAAAGCGCGAAATCCAACAACGAGTTCTGTATAATTTTCTTTATGATTTAAGTTCTTATTTCACAAGAATAAGGCAGGAAGAAAGAAACTAACGACAACAGCTACTATTTGTTAAAAAAAAAAAAGAGAGAAAAAAAAACTAATATAAGAGAATGGACTGAAAAGTTCACAGCCTGACCAAGAAAACAAACTCGGAAGTTTAGAAATTACTTTTATTTTTCAACGTTATCTCCTTTAAGCTCAATACACTTCTTCCATCTGGTCTCTAAAACCATTACACCAGTTTTAAGAATGTTTCATCAGGGCCTTCAAAAAATACGTTTACTGCAGTTTTTATTTTTTTTTTAGGTTGGGGAATAGATAAAAGTCACGAGGAACAAGATCAGGCAAATAGGGAGTATGGGGCAGTAATTCAAACGATGGATGGATTTCTGCCATGGTTTGTGCATTGTCCTTGACATGGTAAATTACTATGACGATTCTTATGATGACCTTATCCACCGATAATTTAATGTCAGTTTTCTTCGGGATGGTGATCCAGATTTTCTCCAGTCTTTCGATTCCTGTTTGTTCACAAAGATAAAGCGGTGAACCCAGGTCTCATCTGTCGTCACAAATATGGCCGAACAATTTTCTAGATTCTTGCGTTTTTCTTAATTTAAAAGCAGTTTTGGAATGCATCTTGCATAAAGCTTGAAGAACTCATGTTCGTTTTCAATTATGTGTTGGGTCCATTGATACGAGATGGCGACGATCTCCGCTATCTGTCTTATCTTCCATTTGTGATCTCCCATGATCAGATCACACAATTTTTCAATGTTTTCCTTTGTAGTTTAGGTTGATGGTCTTCCACTTCATAGAGACACTTTCAGAATGTTGGAAAATCAATGGTGATGTGACCGACATCATTTATAGTTAAGACAAAGGTCAATGGACTAAGATGACTGCCTTGAGGAATCTCTGAAGTGGCGTTAATGGGGTCAGAAACTGCAAATCTGAAGAGAATCCTGTAGTGGCGTTTCTCTAGGTACGATCTCAGCTATGAAATGAAAGAAGGTGGAAAACCGAGGGCCTTAAGTTTTAGGTAAATAGTTAGGTGACAGATTTTATCAAAGGCCTTGCTGAAGACGATGGTAATGACATCCTCTTGATTACCTGCCTCTTAAGCTTGTAGTTTTTTAGAAACGAATTCGGTTAGATTAGTCGTTATGGACCTACTCTTTAAGAAACCATTCTGTTGTGAGGAAAATATGGATTTGTAGTGGAAATACAATGAGTCGCAGACAATGCTTTCGAAGAGTTTGGGGATAGAGGATAGTTTGGCTATGTGTCGATAGTTCGATATGTCGTTTTTACTACCTTTTTTATGAATAGAGAAAATGAAGGAGTCCTTCCATAATTTTGGGAAAATGGCTTGAGAGTGAGAGTCGAAATAGAGGGCTAACACAGGACATTTACACGTTTTTTGTTTTTAGGAATATGGCGGGCAGACCATCGGGACCGGAGAAAGTCATCTTTGAGCCTATTCATTATTTCTTATTTATTGTTCACGGCCATTGTAACCGTACGGTCACTCAACTACTTGACGCGAACAATTCAATTCGTCGTCTGCAAAGGACAAAACCTTTTGACCTCGCGTCATAGTATATGCCGGTCATGAAAAAGGCAGGAACTTTCATTGGAATTTAACCTGTCTAAAGTTCTACATTTCTTTTTAATTACATACGATCCTCTTTTTCCAAAAATCACGAGTCTCGTAAGCGAAAATAAGCGTCGGCTTAATTGTAGTATTCATTTTGAAGAGAGGTGTTTTTTTTAGTGAGTAAAAATCTCACACTACCATAAGCACGCGCGGTCGGGCCTTATGGTGTCTTTAGAAGATTTTTCACCTGCTCTCGGCAAAAAAATAAATAAATAATTTCTTATACCATGTCAGACCTAATGTCAACTGAACCTAGGGAGGTTTGTGGGCAGTTACTCAAGTTAGTCAAGGTCCGGTTCGTGTACATGGTCACTATACGAATGTCTGAAAAAGGTAGCAAAGAAGTTGGCTATTGCTTTAGGGTCAGCAGATGATAATAATTTTAGAGTGGAAGGGGACCCATCGGACTTTCTTTTGACGTTAATAAATTGGTTAAAGCGCCTTCGATATGTGATTAGACTTAATTGCATTCTATCGAGGTATTCACGATAGAGGGATTCTCAGAGGATGGAAAAACGGGAGTAAGCTTGCTGGTAGTATGTATGCGTAATCTGAGGCAGATCTGGATTTCAAGTAAGTTTTCCATAATTTGTTCTTAACATTTTGAAGAGTACGCAATTCATTATTATACACAAGGGAGGGGAATGACGAGCAGTTTTTTCGAGGTACATATGGGACAGATTGTAGAAGAAAGTCAAAGATTGCTGTGTAGAAAAATACGAGAGCGATATCAATGGGGGTGTTAATGTTTAGAAAGAGGCTGAAATTATTATTAAGTTTACCGAAGTCAGCTTTACGAAAGCTTAAAGAAAGAGACTTCTCTGAATAAACAGTAATATGGTCCTTTTCATACGAAAAGGCAAGGACGAGAGGGGGGTAATAGTGGTCTACGGTGGAGAAAAGATGATTGCTTGCGGTAACCAAGGAATTATGGGCGTCGGATGAGAAAATGAGATCTAGCTGCCTACCTAAGTTGTTGGTGATGCAGCCGGAGCCAAAAAGACGATCATTAAGGAGGGTATCCTTTTCTGAGGAGGAGTTAGTAGGAACAAAGGATGTTTCGTCCTTCGATGGAGTCCATTGCAAAAGGGGCAGGTTGAAGTCGCTTCTTTCAAATGGTATATTAAAGAGATTGCATGATAGCGCGTCACCTTGTCTAAGACCCTTCCTGACACCGAACGTTTTGGTGGTGTTCTTACCGACTTTCATGAATCAGCGAGAGTTCTCCATTGTCATTTTGACAATTTGACGAACTTGGCACGGATGTCAAGACTAGACATGGCTCTGTATAACTCGTTTCTATACACGCTATCATAGGCAAATTTCAAATCTGTGAAAAGGGTGGACTTTTCGAGCCGGAAACAGCACTCATAAGAACCTTTCAGGTTGTTGACGATCGGTTTTAGACGTTCACATATTACAAGGTCTTTCTTGTTTAGTCCTGCGCCATATTTTCCCCCTGCCTCCAGATCCGAAAATGTTTTACTTACTTTCCAAGCTAAGAATAGCGGTTTTTAAGAATTTGAATTCTTCGCTTCGTGAATTAGACTCATTTTTGGTGGTTCTCTTTACCGAAAAAATGATTTTTTCCTTGGAACTCTTTCACAAAATCGTTTAGCACCTATCTCAGTTTTGATTGGTCTTCTTCCTTACCGTTTGTTTTTCAAATGTATCCGTATTCGGTTGATCTTTGAAGTACATACTAAGCTTAATACAAGCAGGTACTTAAAGCTAAAACTTAAAAACGAACACTTTTTTTTTATAAGGGAGAGGGTAGAGGTGAGAATAGGAGGGGAGCAATTTGGGTGTGGGGGTGGCAAAATCAAGACGAGACTAGGTGGAATTGAGGCGGAACTGAAGATCGTTTCGAAGGGTGGTTCTGCTGCAGTGGAAGTCAAATGTTTTAACTAGCCAAGCGCAACATTCTGGACAGTGGTGCATTATAACCATAATTGGTGCGATGATAAGAGAGACGGAAGAGGGGAATGGAGTTGGTGTTAAATGAGACTAATTCAAGAAGCGTGGGGCAATCAATTTGACCAGTAATTAGCTGATGGAGGAGGAGTAAGTCGGCAATATCGCGACGAATTTCGAGAGACTGAAGATTGATGAGTTTTAAGCGTTCAGAGTAGGGAGGCAAGTCGTATCTATCAAGCCAAGGGAGACCGTGTAGGGCGAAACGGATAAACCTGCGCTGGATGGCTTCAATACGTCGGATGTGTACAGCATAGTGTGGCGACCAGGCTTGGCTGGCACATTCGAGGATAGGTCTAACGAAGGTTATATAAAATGATTTGGTGACGTATGGGTTCGAAAATTCCCTTAACCAACGTTTTACAAAGCAAAGCGCAGAATTGGCTCTATTTATTATGTGGTCAATATGGGAACGGAAGTTAAGTTCCCTTTCGCAGATTACACCTAAATCACGCAAAGAAGAAACTTGTGGGACAAGCTCGTTGCAGAGGAAGTAGCTGCTATGGGTTGATGGAAGTCGTTTACGAGAGTAGGTGATGAATTGGTATTTGCTGACGTTAAGTTCAAGATGATTTTTTTTGGCACCAGAGAGAAAATCTGTTTAGGTCATCTTGAAGTGGGCGAGAATCAGTGGGAGAAGATATGTATCTAAATATTTTCATGTCATCGCCATAGACAGAGAGATACGAATCTTTGACGATGCAGTCGACATCGTTGGTGGTCAGGACAAAATTAAAGGCCCAAGGTGACTGCCTTGAGGGACACCCGAAGTGGCCTTAATGGAGTTGGAGACAGAAGATCTAAATATAACCTCGTACTGCCGACCTTCCAAGTAGGATTTGATCCAATTTATAAAACCGGGTTGAAAACCAAGAGCTTTCAACTTAAGAATAATAATTTCATGGGAGATTTTATCAAATGCTTTACTGAAGTCGGTGGCAATTACATCGATTTCGCTGCCATCTTCAAATGTACACAGCGCCTGAGAAATGAATTCAGTTAAGTTGGTGGTTGTTGATCTACCTTTAAGGAACCCGTGTTGGTTGGAAGAGAATAAGGGTTTGCAATGGAAAAACATCGAGTCGTAAACGATGCTCTCGAAGAGGTGATACAAACCGAAACTAATAACGTTTTGGCGCAATTGTCCATATAAGAGAAGTAATCGTGGTTGGGCTCAAGGATGCGGTCGGTAAACGACTGGCTAAAAAAGTGAGCGAATAGGTTTGCAACAATTTTAGGGTCGGACGAAGAGGTGTTGGCGAGTTTAAGCGTAGAAGGATAACCATCAGATTTTCGTTTGGCATTTATGAAATGATAGAAACGCTAAGGATCAGTAATGAGACTGGATTGCATTCGGTCAAGATAATCCTGGTAGAGAGCTTCGCAGAGTTCGGCGAAGTGTGTATGTGTGAGCTGATAGATGGAGTAGTCATAGCCAGAACGGGATTTTAGGTATGCTCTCCAAAGTTTGTTCCTCTTGTTACGAAGTGAGCGCAATTGTTTATTATACCAGGGTGGGGATGAAGTACAGTTGTTTTGGACTAAAAAAGGAACAGCTTGCAGAAGACAATCAAACATTGTAGTATAGAAGGATGCAAGAGCAGGATCCACAGTAACGCGTGCGTAGTTAAAATTAGCATTTCTGAGCAGGATGTTAAGTTTGGTGAAGTCAGCTTTTCGAAAGTTAAAGCTATATGAGTTCTGAGAATGAATACCAGAAAAGTCACCGTAGGAATACGATACAAAGAGGGGAGGATGGTATCTGTCTAGAATAGAGAGAAGATGGTTGCTTGCTGTAACAATACAATTATCAGCATCAGATGAAAAGATAAGATCAAGTTGTCTGCCAAGGCTGTTGGTTATGCCACTGATTTGATGGAGGCCAGAGTTGGAGAGACAATCCGTGAAGAGGACTTCTTTGTCTGAGGTTGCATTTGAAGTGACAAAATGAGACTCATCCTTAGACTGAACTCATTGGAGAAATGGAAGATTGAAATCCCCTAAGATAATGACATCATCGTTGGGATCAGTAGCATCAAGGAGAGTGTCTATAGCATCTACAGCAAGTTGGTAGCCTTGAATTGGTTGAGAGGGGCGAATGTAGCAGCAAAGTAGAAGGGCGAACACATCGTAGGGCAACTTTTGCGAATTAAGGAAGACAGAGGAGGTTTTGGTGCGTAAACCGCGTACGTTCTGGTAGTAAACGGATAGGTGTTTAACTGTGCTATTATCTACGCTAGTAGGGCATGGCATTGAGCTATTTGGAGCGAAAATGCGTTTGTCGTTAGGAGCAATAGTAGTTTTTATAGTCAGTACGCGATCTCTGAAGATGGGAAAGACATTTTGAGCTAACATAGGAAGCAAATGAAGAGAGATCGTTAGAGACATCAGTGGGCGAGATGTTGAAGTACTCATGAAAACGGATGAATAATTGCCTTAACTCCTTAGGATTAGTAGGAAAACCTTCCTGGTTGATTGAGACCATTACATTAGTTTTTGTTTTATCATCGATACAAATGGAATCAGGTTTGTTGTGCAGATACAAACGAACATTCTCATATATTTTACGATCTCTCAAGCGAGACATTACGTAACGGCCATCATCGCTCTGATCAACTAATTGTTTAGTTAGTTTAACCTTAGGGTGAAGCATTGGATCCAAAAAGGTAGATGGAGCGTCGGGAGAAGCTGCTTTAGTAGAGTAAGAAGCGCTGAAGGAAGACAAAGAGACTGGATTATTCGAGGGGAAAAATAGAAAAAATTTAAGTTTTAAAACTCCAGTTAGGGTCAGGATTTGACTAAGAGTAGGGCTTAGAAGTGTGATTAGATTTCGGCTTAGGCTTGGACTTAGACTTAGTGTTAAGTTTAGGCTTAGAGCTAGTGTCGTTGGTTTTGGCGATCCATTTTTTAAAGCACAAATCACCAAATCACCACAAATTGAAAGCATCGTCAGTGGGGCTTGAAAATAACCAGTCGTATCTTGAGTAACATGAACTCTAAATTATTAGGAAAATTAACGGTAAGTCGTTTAAGATAAATTAAATTTGGAGGCTGTACCTATGCAGCTATTCACATGAGGGTATTTCCTATCTATTAAGTGGCAAAAAGTCTCCGACAAAGTGATAAAATATTGATATATATGTAGATAAGTCGGGTTTTGAATAACTCTTGTCTGTTGATATTTTTTCGACCTTGAAAAACATATTAGGATCAGATTATACTCTTAGAATTCTAAGAAGACCGAACAGTCACACGCGATGCATGAGCCGATTTGCTTAGAAAATTAGATTTAACAGCGCTAGGTGATTCTGGGCGATTTGAAATCCAAATGAACCGATTTTGTTAGCTGAGTCACACTTAGAGACGAAAAGTGTTCGAAACAGGCATGAAACGTGTGCAAAGAACACCAACGATGAGACAACAAATTAAGAATAATCTAACCAATCATGCGATTAAAAGGACTAAATGTTAAACTGCACACAGGAGACACCCATTCCTTGCTTTAATAATATATTTAACAAAATAACTTAATCACTTACCTGATGCTTTTTATTATTTGCACAAAAGAAACCGATTGTTGCAATTAAATCGATGATCACAGCTTGGGTTTCGCTATTTTTATCTGCCGAGCATTTATTTCCACAATATTTCAACAGTATGGTCACAACATCAAGGAGTTTTAACGAAAGGGACTCCCCCGAAAGGACATCCTGGAAAAATAGAAAAACAACAATTACGTGTGTATATTTGTCAATTAGCTTTGCAAAAAAAAGTACATCAAGTCCTTGCAATGTCCTAATTAAGCGAATGTAAACAAAAAAGGGTTTGGCCAAATCGAAAGGGAAAAATAAAAATCAATTTTTTTTTCAGTTTTTCTTCTTCTTATACGCCTTGTTTCGAGGGGAGGCGTATTGAATTATCCTCGTTTAATTTGTTTGAAGAAAGAAACCAAAGGAGCCAATGCAAACAACCGCACTGGGAATACAATACCTACTTTGGTTTGCACTAGTAAAAGAGTTGTTTTCTGAGTTTTTTTTTGTTCTCATTCTCTTTCGTCTTTTCCTTTCCTTTTCCATTACTTGGTCATTATTAGGAGAAAGGACGAAAAAGACATCCGACGTAGATAATTTGTTTGATTTTGGTATCATCTGGTTTATAGTGTAAATTCATTTCCGTTAAATTTATGAAAAATTTAATTTTAATTGGAAAATGTATCGGAAGAGACGTGGCAAATTGCTTGAGAAATGGAGCTAACCTGATAGAAAACATCATCAATCGTAGCATAGACAAGACATAATCATTTCTTCTTAGCAACCTTTGCATACTGAAAATTTCTTAAGATACAAGGAAGAACCTTCAAAGTAGCACTTCTACACCATAAATTTGTATAAAAAACGGATATTAGTACAGTACATGTGCCGCTGTATTCACGTCTTCCACACAGAGTTTGTGAGTACCATCCTCCAGAAGACCCATCTTCTTCAAATTACATTCGAAGTTATGACGTCCCATGGCTACTAACCATTTGAATGCTCCTCCCGTACGTGTACTTTGTCCGAGGCCAATGTCAATTCATTTTGAATTGCGCATTCATTGAGTTTCTGCACACATTTTAAAGCCATTGAAGTATTTATACAATATATCTCTGCTCCATGCGCCTGATCACTGTACCTCGGGATCTACCCAAACGTAGTACGTGACATCAGTATTCGCTAGTTCGCCAATGTCATCAAAGAAACGAGCTCCTAAATGGAGTATTTCACGTCCCTGCAGCTCCTATGAAAGTTGTTATTTAACAGCGTTCTATAAGAAAACCGATAGTGGCTCAACTTCAGCAGTCAGATCTGGCTGAAGATTTGGCGTTCTGTATTGCTTATTACGTTCAGCTAAGCAAATATGTACACGCAGCGAGAAGCATACCCAAAGGTCAATCAGCTCCACATTACCTAAGTCCTCCAGCTCCGAGAAGTAATTTCCAAGAGTCCTCATTCTTCTGGATATGGCAGGACAATCACATAGCATGTGACGAACAGATTCAATTTCTTTTTCGTCCCTGCAACTTCTACAACAGTCGCTGTGCAATACACCGAGTCGTCCCACATGAATGCCAATCGTACAGTGACCAGTAATTATCCCGAAATTAACCCGTGCGTTATGGCGACTAAATTTTACTAGAGACGTTGATCTCTTCGGCCAGCCATGGCCGTTGCGCATGTCTTTAGATGAACCCAGCGTCTGTTTACTCGACCGGCGGCTTCATCTTCTGGCAGAATTCTTAAGGCAATGCCATGCCTGACGATATCATCAGCTTTGCAATCTCTTAACAAGTGTTAACCGACGCAGAAGCTAATTTATCAGAAAGAGCAAACAGCATAACGAAATGACAACAACGATGACGCATTTCAAGCAAAGGCCGATGGACCTATCGTCTCCATCCGCTTCTTAAGACATGGACAGGCCAGGCCGTAAGCATAGCGAGGTAGATTTCTACAAAACACAATTACTAAGTGGACATGGCTGCTTTCGGGCGTATCTCTACAGATTCCAGCACGACAATTCTATTGTCCGTATTGCATCCAGCTTGGGGAAGATGTGGAATATGAATTCTTTCACAGTCCGCGATTCGAACACGGGAGACAAACGCTTACAAATAAGCTTGGAGAAATACCTACTCCCGAGAATATAGTCCATCTTATGATCCAGTCGCAGGAGATATGGAGTTCTGTTAGTGATTAAGCAAAGCAAATTACGACACAACTAAGACACCTCGAACAAAAAAGGCGAGTGATGAATCACCAATAAGATTGTGAGCAAGTAATGTTTGTCCGTCCACGATGAAATGCCAAGACAGTGATACAGTGCGGAAAAGGGCAATGAAGAGGAGGTGTTTTTTTAGTGGTTGGAAATCCCACACTGTTTCTGAGTACGGGCTTAGTTTCGTCTTTGAAAGATTCTTCACCTCCCTCCGAAAAAAAAAAGCTTTGCAATCTCTTTGGCTTGGCACCCAGCATAGGTAAATGTTGATTTGCTTTGTCATTTCCATGGGCGACGAGTAGCATTCTAGAACAGCCTTTGAATTAAGAGAGTACAAATCCAGGGACGTAATTGCTGCTTGACTGTCCGTACATCACCACATCCTCGTCAGATATTACATTAAATTGTATCCAGAACAAACCTTTATTATTGATCACCAATATGCTACAGTGATCTGGAAAACGAAAGGAGGGGCTTAAATTAAGCATTTCGGAGAAGGCGCCAGCTACCACCTCCTTAAGGTTTTGGATCCGTCTATATAGAAGTGAATCGAGCCCTTCTCCAAATTGCATCCTTTTCCCACTCATTTTGGGTAGAAATATGTACATGCGCCGCTGATGTGCATACATGTGCTTCCCTAGAAGATTCCGGTGCCCGGCTTTTTCAAGGATCGCCTGCCAACCACGACATACAGTAGTGTGTATGGGCCTGATAAATAACATGTACAGCTAAAGTGCGGCACGAGGTTCCACTCCTCAGCACCTACTACTAGCAACGGTATAAGCAGACTCTGCACTGAACCAAGGAATCTGCGTATGTACCACATACGGAACCGTGAGGCATTGGCTCGCAACAGAATACGCTGTTTGGCAGAGTACAAGACTTCCTATCTTTTGGCTTTATATAATCCCTTTCATTGCCAACTAAAACTAAAATCAAGGAGGTGATTTAGCAAGAGAATGAACGGAAACTAGAAGACCAATAAAGCAATCTTTGAAGTTACAGTGCATCTAACTTCGACGCAATATATCCATTTATTTATTCAAAAAGTTTACTGAATTATGGATAATAGCACAATGTGTACTAGTTTGCTTTTAGGAATTAATTCGCCACTGATTGTGTCAATTTCCAGCACGGAGTAAAGCAAAGATCTCGTGAAGGTAACCGTACGACTTAACCTTTGTTAATTGGTTCTGACAATCCTGTAGCCATCAATATTTGACAGGGGGTGTTATGGTCATAAAATAAGTACTCACCTTGGATTTTCCTTCTTAGTTTAAAAAGGGCAGAACAAGTGCACAGAAGATGAGTAACCATCTCTTTTTTTACAGCTTCTGCAGAAATCTTTCGACTTCAAAGTTATGGAGTGGGACCATATAGTCGCATTCACTAGATTGAGTATAATTGGCCAAAATACGCGATCGCACAGCCAAAGCTAGAGTGGATTTAGAAATAATCTCCCCACTGATTGTGTCATTTGATCTCGTGAAGTTTTTGGTTCCATCTAGAACACTCTTTCAAAAGTGTGCGTGTCTTCCAGACCATCTACCAATTACTGTCAAAGATGGCTCTTATGCATAGACACTGATTGCTAGACTTTTGGCGTAGCAACGAGAAGGTTATTTCTGGTTACGATTTGGCTTTGGCAATTGGTTGTGTCCAACACTTGGTTTGCCACTAAGTTTGCTTGGATACCGACGCAACGTCTTAGATAAGAAATGGGCGCATGCTAACTTTAACTGCTGCGCAGACTACGATTAGAATCAACACTTCTTTTGCAAAGGAAAATTCCCCAAATGCTAGATTCCTCCAAATAAGAAGAGCGTCTAATTTGGAGCATCTGAAACATCTAAGATCTATCAAGGCTACCATGGTTTGGTGTAGAACACTATGCCACTATATCCTGCGCTATAATACCCTGGAAAGCTGGCCAAAATTATATATGAGTCTGGAGTGAGTTTGCTGCTACTACTACTAGACACTCGAAAGCTTACAGCTTAACAGTATGTTGGTGGCGCAAATACAAACTAGAGTCGAGAAAATTTGCTACCTTTCGACATTGCTACACGTGTCACACACGTTGGAGTATTTTGGGAAGAAAAAAAATGTATCATTCAACGTTTAGTCGAGGTCTTAAAATTTTTCTGTAGATTTTCGAAACTCAATATCGGCGCTTGTCTCGTCGATTAGCCGTCGCCCCCTGCCTCTGCTTCAGACCTTTAAAAAAGTGAACTTTATCTCAAGAATGCTTACGAATATATGTACCCAATCCATCCAACACAAGCAAATAATTTATGACCATAAGTCGTGTTACGTACTACTTCACTGAAAAATGCCAGCATTAAATATTGAAACACAATCCCTTCCTTTTATATTTGTCTTTTCCAATAGAAGAACGAAACGGAAGCACTAACAACGTTATTTCTGTGTTCCATCAATCCCCCAAGTAGACAGTCAGACAGATACTTGTACTATGAATTTCAAAATTTGCCCGTAACAATCAAGTGTGAGTGATTTGAAATTTTAATTTCATCTAACTCCGATAAAACGAATTGGGGATGATAAATAATTATTTATAACGAACCTAGTACTGGTAATTAACGTCAAAAACAATAATGATTAGGGTTGCGAATAGACGACTGCCAAGTAAAGACTGCTTGCCAAATAAAACATAAACAAATAAAATATTTACACTGATGTCAAATGTTTGCAAACAAAAAAGAAATACGCATCGATATCATCTACGTAAACCAGTCATCCGAATGTCAAGAGGTAGTTTACAGTGTGTTTATGAGGTAACTGCACTTCTATGGATTTCTGATTAGATTTGATAGTAGATTATTCTTAAGAATATTTTCAAAAAATTGTCATGTTTTTGCATTTGTGAAGAATTTATTAAATGGCTGCACTTAAAAATACAGTCGCATCTATAAAAGAAAAAGCAGAAAAATCGGAAGATAGTAACAAAAAAAAAAATTCCCAAAACCAAAATCCAAGAAACATGATTAACTCATGTTTTTGATTCAAAAAATGTTACCGTAAGAGTAGCAAGTTTTTATAGTCCACTTAAGCATGGGCGTCGTGGTTAGTGTATCGGACCAGTGCGCGTGAGGTTCCATGTTCCAATCCGAAAAAACACCAAACACTTTTTCCACGGTCCCACCCCGCGCGAACGTTTGATAAACATCCGAGAGTAATGTTGTCACGAGAAAGCTTCTCAAAAACAAAATTGTCCTTCGAATACTGCACAAAACTATAGGTCCATTCGTGCGAAAAATAGAACGCACAAAAGACGAGTGGTTGCGAAAAGCTAGGTTTAGGGACTTAATGAGCTGCTATGAAAAAAGAACAATACATTGAATTCCTTAAAACTATGGGAAATCGATATATTATCGGCGGTGACTTCAATGCAAAGCATACGCATTGGGGTTCAAGACTGATATACACTAAGGGAAAAGAATTACTTGATGCAATCAATGAATGTAATTGCGAACAACTCTCCACTGGAAAGCTATACCTACAGGTCTGCAGATCCGAATAAAGTTCCTGACGTAATTGACTTTTTCATAATTAAAAGTACAAGTTTGTATATAGGTGCCGTAACTATCTGCATATTAAAGACTTGCATGACAGGCGAACCCCACAGACGGATCAGTAGAAATGCGGTGAAGTGGGAGGGTTGTGATCCCTTGTTTTCGGATCATAACCTCGCTGATAAAATGAAGAAGAAGAATGACTTGCATGACATGATTTCAGATTATTCTTCAATCTTGCTGGCATTGAGTGAGCATATCATAAAAAAGATGAGCAATTCAACGCTTGTAAACTCACGAACAGATGGGGAAAGTTTCAAATTGAGCTTGGAAGAAAAAATTCAACCTGAAATCTCTCCGAACAGAAGATCAATTCGATTTTGAGGTAAAGCAATTTATTAAAGATATCCAGCAAGTAGCATGGGAAAATACTCCAGAATTGATCAAAGAAGAAAACACTTTTCCAGAGGCATAGGACGAACCCGCGATAGTTATGGTTTTAGCCGCCAACGCTCTACCACTGACCTGTCCCTGGATGTTTTCTTCTCCAGTCAATTCTCCAACATGACATTTGTGTCGTACGAGTATGCACCCCCTGCTATGGCTCATTTGGTATTGCCACGTTCAAAGAAGAAATCATTTGAACCCTGTTAAAAAGGCAATATCAATGAAGGTTCCAAAGACATCGCGAGGCAGGAGAGGTGGGCATATAAACGCTTGGATCACACAAATGCAACGTCATCGGCATTTCATTGATATCAGTAACCGAGTGATCCAAAATCGAGAGGCCTGCCGATATTTTCTGAGGTCAAATAAGCGAACCCCACAGGCGGATCAGTAGAAATGCAGTGAAGTGGGAGGGTTATGATCTCTTGTTTTTCGGATCTTAACCTTACCGAAATAAAAAGAAGAAGTACTCTCTGCTATATGTTGTAGCTGAAAAAGAGCTTTATGTTATAGACAACGGAGTGATAATCTCGTGCTTTGCACCAACATGTGTGTGTATTGTAAGTTGAACTTGCCGTGCTCTACGATGTTCCTAGATGTGGCGCAAGCTTTTGACAAGGTTTGGCACGAATGGCTGCTGCATAAACTTAAAATGCTCCTACCTGATGAGTATACAGATATTCTACAATCATATATAACAGAGAGATACTTTAGAATAAAGCAAGAAGATGCAAGCGATAGTAGATGCACCGTGGTACATACGTAACGACGATCTACAGATCTACACAAGGACTTCGGACTAGAATCAGAAGACAACGAAATCAAGAAACACGACCAAAGTCATGAACAAAGACTTCTTCAGAATGTCCATGGTAAGGCCATACAGCTCCTAAGCAACGACAACCTAGTGAGAAGATTGAATAGAGTAAAACCCTTGGAATAAGTGTAGTCAAAAAATAACAAAGTACTAATAAACATCTCAACCAGCATTGAAAGGACCCCTCTAAGGTATAATAATAGAGTAGAGAACTGCCGACTATCCGTATCTAAAACGAATCTCGAAAACTAGCAACTTGGGTTTGCAACTCTAGGATACGTAGGACAACAAACGAGTGTGCAGAAAGTTTGCCAAAAATTTGCAATCAAACTCAATTTTTACATTGACCACACCCATTTACTAACAAGCTCATAAAAATGTTCCTTTGCGACACAGCGGTCAAACGGAATTAATGACCATTAAAGCCTGAAGTCGAATGTTAAATATATACCCCTCTTTGGGTTTAGATCTCGTCTCCAGAACACGGTCACAGTCGTCTACGAAACTGCGAATTGATATGTAAGCTAGCAGTTTGTTTTATGCGAACACAAAAAAAAACCTGAACAACCATCCTTGCTGCTTCCACTGTACCTTTGCCCAATTTGAAGGGTTGGTCTCACAGCCAAAAATAAAACATCATAGTGCATTGGAATGGAAATAATATTATTAGGTTTTAATCAGTTGAGCTAACTTTTGCGCTCAAACTAATATTTACAATTGAAAATTAGATTTTGAAATTGTGCTTTAATCATTTGTTTTGCGGTGGGCTCAATGCACCCCCTCCCTCATCCGCAAGTAAACAATAAACAGAAAGCAAACGAGAGATATACACTTTTCAAGCAGGGGGTGTGCGTGCAAGCATCATCATCATCATCATCCCTGGTTATCGTATCCATCTCTAGTCCTGTTCAACTTTTTCAAGTGAACTTCAACTTTGCGGAACGTAATTTGTTTGCGCTCGCCCCCGTGTATCTCTGTGTGTGCGGTTTTGTGCGAATTCGGTACGGTACGGACGAGCAATTGATTTGCTATATGCACACGAAGTTGTGGCACTTTTCCTCCAAATTGGCTACCATAAAACTTTTCGCAAACAAATGAAGAAGATTCCTCCAAGAACTCCAAACAAAAAAAAGTTTTTTTTCCAAGGAATTTGCATAACACATCCTTTCAGACAATGGCCAGAGGAGTACGTCCTCGTGCTTTGAGGAGAAAAAAACTTTGCTGCATGTTTTCCTTCTCCGTTTTATGGTGCCCGTGTCTCTAGCTCTCTCTGGAAGGACTTTTAATTTAGACGCCGATTTTACGTTCGAAAAATCCCAAGAGAGCTAAGCAAAGATTGGTCTCAACCGAAGTCAATAACGCTTTGCTAAACAATGTAGTAGATGCCACATCCCCTTGGTCCTGTGACCTCTCAGATATGCCATCCATCATTTTGCATGTGTGTTTGAAACTCAATTGCGGGGAGCTTATTTGCAAAACGATTGTTAGATAAATTTCCACATGGACCCTTGGCCGGTAGGGTAGCGGGTGGTGTTTTTTTTCTAATTCTAAGCTGACTACTTTGTTTTTGTTTTCCTAGCCTTTTTTTCCACTCTAAAGTGGGTTTGCTTGAGAAATGGGGGGCATCCATGTGTGTTTACTTTGTCCTTGTGGAAAGAGGGAACTTATTCGTGAACGGGGCCGCTCTGTGTTTTGAGGGTTTTTTTTTTTCAAAATGTGTTTTTTAAAACCAAAACACTTGAACCACTTGGAGAAAGGAAAAGTTTCTTTTTTCGTTTAGTTGTTTATAGCTTTTCTTTTTGGAACGACCCATTGGGACTTTGGGACAATGTCGAGAGTGTACTCAAAGGGGCATCGGAAAACTAATGCAAATTTAAATGTCAAGTGGTGTATCATTTAAAAAGGCATTCAATTGGGTAGTATATTATACTCGTAGACATAACTAGCTTAGAAGGGGTCCTTGATATCTAAAGTGGATTCGCATGAACTTTTCCAGTAACAAACAATCGCGCAACATAGGCTAGTCTTCACTTAACGGCCATGTTCACAAATAAATATAGTATTCTGGAGTGGAATCATCTAAGGCGATAGTTGGTAGTCACACTTTTGATAGTCAAAGTTAATAATCACACTTTGTTAGCTCTCCGTAAAACGATCGCAAAGAATTATGTAAAGCTTGGTAGCACTGCTGTTCGAAATGTCATATTCTTGCCAGTGCTATCGCCGGTCTCAGCTGTTTATGCTAATTTGTTTTAATTTGTGCACACAAAAAATTGAAACAAAATAGATTTAGCATAAAACATGCATGTAAAATAATAAATTGATATATTTAGGCAAATTAAAAGAACCATATAAATCATTGTAGGCCTTCCGCACTATCAATGAAAAAGCAATTGGCGATTCTATCCAATTTTCTATACTCGTATATATGGCGACGAACTACAATACTCTTAACATAAATAGGCGAATGGGAGACTCTTGCGACAGCTCACTGCACCAATGAATCAGTCCAATCAGCACCAACTTGCCTTTGGTAACCTCACCACCAAGTAAATTTAGTATTGCAGCGAGTTCAAAAATTGATTGTATATGTGAAGCCCGTGTTCTACTTGGTATGTCCAAAAACCGAAATCTTAGTCATTCGATTTTTTTTTTAAACTTAGAAAAAAAAACAGCAACAAAAAGAATATACATACATTTCTTGATACTTATATTGTATTTGGTAGTTCCAAAATATATGTGTTATTTCTCAAATTGGATTCTTTATCACTTACTTACTTAGGTGGCGCTACAGTTCGGGGTGAACCTAGGCCTCTACCAACAAGCCTCTCCATTTAGCTCGGTCTATAGCTAATTGCCTCCAGTTGAGCACTCCAAGTTGGTCGAGGTCCCCTTGAAATTGTGCGCGCCACCTACGGCGATGATTCCCTCTACCGCGTCATGCCTCGGGGTTAGATTCGAAGACTCTGCGGGCCGGAGCGTTGGTGTCCATTCGCTCTACATGTCCTAGCCATCTCAGACGTCCAATACGCAGTTTTTTGATTAGGTCGATGTCGCTGTACAGCTCGTATAGTTCGTGATTGAATCTTCTCCTCCAAAACCCGTCAACAAACAGCAAATGGGGCCGAAAATCTTACGAAGAATTTTTCTCTCGAAGGCCAACCAAGGGTATCTTCATCGTCTTTTAATAAAGTCCATGTTTCAGTGCCGTAAAGCAGGACTCGGATGATCAAGGTCTTATATAGAGTCTCCTCAGTTTTTCGAGATAGGGCTTTACTGTTGAATTGCCTTATAAGCCCAAAAAAACAGCGATTGGCAAGAGTTATTCTTCGATTGATTTCTGCGCTGATCTTGTTTGTAGAATTTATAGTAGAGCCAAGGTAGACAAAGTCCCTTATTACCTCGAAGTTATAGCTGCCCACTGTGACGTTTTGTCCAATTCGTCGGTGTTGGTTTTCCCTTCTTGTTTTGCCCTCGTTTATCGCTAAACCCATTTTGGCCGCTTCCGCCTCAATACTTGCAAACGCACCGGTGACAGCCCGCTGAGTTCTTCCGATAATGTCTATATCGTCGGCGTATGCAAGCAGTTGTACAGACTTGTAATAGATTGTGCCTCCGGTGTTGGCTTGTGAGTTCCGCACAATCCGTTCAAGTACAATGTTAAAGAAGTCAAATGACAGCGCGTCACCTTGATGGAGCAGCGAGCGTTCTCCATCGTCAGCCTGCGCAGACGGACAAGTTTGGCAGGGATGTCAAAACTAGACATGGCTCTATAAAGTTCTTCTCTATAGATGCTGTCATAGGCGGCCTTGAAATCGATAAAGAGGTGGTGAGTATCGATTTGGAATTCTTGGGTTTTCTCCAGGATCTGCCGAAGTGTGAAGATTTGATTGATGGTGGACTTTTCTGGCCTGAAACCGCACTGATAGGGTCCAATCAGGCCGTTGATAAAATGTTTCAAGCGTTCACACAATATCGCAGAAACGATCTTGTATGCAATGTTAAGGAGACTGATGCCTCTATAATTGGCGCAGTTGAGGGGGTCTCCTTTCTTGTGGATCGGGCAAACGATGCTGAGGTTCCATTCATCAGGCATACACTTGTCTGACCAAATCTTAAAGATGAGTTTGGTGTATGCACTCTACCGATTCATCGCCAGCTGCCTTGAAAAGTTCAGCCGGTAAGCCGTCAGGTCCAGCAGCCTTGTTGGATTTTAGCTTGGATATTGCTATCCAAGCTAAAATTGGTTTGTTCGGATGTGGTTTAATGTAACCCCTGTTTTTCTAGACAGGTTGAGTCCTGGTATTTCGATGGTGCGATCCGGGATAGCAACACTGTTGAAGAATGGGTAATTTTCCCAGGCTTGACCAACATTAAAGTTTACCAAGTCTGCGACTGTGGGTTTTCTAGACCTGGATAAGTTGCTTGATGAGATGTCTGCGTGGACTGGAAGATAGTTGTTGGAAAAGGTCCAGGCCTTCTTGTGACTTAATGCAGGATGGGCTATGTTGCTAAGTGTTAGTAGCCAATCAGTTGGTGTTGATTTGATGGCGCCCGTAATTATTCGCATTGTGGCGTTGAGTTAGCGATCAATTTTGATGACATAAGGACTGTTTATCCAGATAGGTACAGATTACTCAGCTGTAGAGTACTAAGCCAATTGATGCACGCTTGTTGACGCACCGCAGGATGATCCAGCAAGCTTATGGATGATATTGTTCAGCGTTTTAATTTTCTCAGCTGTATTCGTGGTGTTTGTTAAAAGAAAAAGTGCGGTCAAGCGTCAAGTCGAAGTACTTTGGCTGTGGATTATGGTTGAGCGTAACTCCATTGAACCGCACATTGTGGCGATAATTGGCCAAGTGACTATTAAGATGAAAGCAGGAGGATTCCGTTTTACTCATGCTTTGTGCACACTCTCCATTTGCTGAAGTATTAACCAAGGGTAGGCATGTCCGCGACAGGGAGTTTTCGGCAATACTTATGTAGTTCGCTTTATGTTGCCAAGCATATGCCTAAATTTGATTGATGCGGTTGGGGGCAGATCAGATATGTATAGATTAAAAAGTAATGGAGCTAAAACTGATCATTGGGGCTGACCCTTATTCAGTTTCTCAGGTTTACTACTTGCGTCGTTGAGGGATAGGTACTTGAAAAATGCAGAAAACATGTTGAATAGATTAGAAATATTTGTACATTTGACCGCTTTTAATAGTTTAAATACCAAGCCTCTCTCTAGACAATATCGTACGCTGCAGTGAAGTCAACAAACACGGTGGACGTTTAATTTTAGCTTGAACCACGTTTCGATGTAGCTAGCCAAAGCAAGGACCTGGTCGGTGCAACTGCGACCGACTCTAAAACCAGCTTGTTCGATCGGGATTTGCACTTTGGTGATTCGTTTCGGCTGTATATTAGCCTTTCTAGCAGTTTATAGCATACGCTAAGAGCGATTGGTATGTATCTGTCAGCATGATCACTGGGCTTACCCGGCTTAAGCAGTGCAACCACTTTCGTACACTTGAAGGCGGGGCGCAGGAGACCGGTTGCTAAGATATTACTAAAAAATTGTGGTTAGCCAGCTTCTTGTGTTTGGACCAAAGTTTTTTAGAAATTCTCGATACCGGCGGTTTGGCCAATTTTAACTGATTTTATTGCTGTATTAAGTTCGGGTACTGTGAAGGGTTTTAAGAGTTCCGGCGAGGGAGCGAGAGAGGTTTTTAGCTCACTGTAGGCTTCTTTAATTTCTTTAAGATGAGTTTTGTCCGACTTCATTCTGTAAACGTTACCAATTCGGTTTACAATTAACTTAGGATTTGCTTTTGGTATATCGTCTGCTATGGAGTTGCTGCCACCTAGTTTTCTTAAAAGGTTCCATGCTTTGGTGCTGGAGTGTGTAAAATGCATCGAATTGTCTATGGAGAGCAGCAGCTCAGTCGCGATTTCGTGCTCATCGCTCTCTAGGAATTGGTTACAAAGCCGATCGCTTTCTTCGCTCCAGCCAGGAATATATTCTTTGCTTCTTAATTGTGTTTAATACTACACTAATTAATCTGTTACAGTTTTTGGTGTTTGGCGGGAACCAGCAAACGTTAGCATCTAGCTGCCCTGCGAAGGATGGTCAATCCGGTTTTTAAAACTTCACCTCGCTCGATAAACGGAACCAAACAGAGGGATTTTAATGCCAATATCGATCAGAACAGGTCGATGCTGGCTATTAGGAAAATTAAGGATAACACGTCTCTGGGTAGATAATGAGGCATAGTTGTATAGCTAATATTTCGCCTTAAAAAAACGAACTTAAGTAGATCGAGGTCGAGAGGTAGTAGGTCTTTCTATTAATATCGTATACTCGAGCTCTAACTTCTTTATCTGTCTTGGATCCATCTGTGTGCCACACATGGGAATCGCTAGCAAATATAGGTTTACTCCGGTACATTCACAGCTCAGCGACCTGCGAACAAACCATTTTTAGCGCATTTATAAACACACAATTGGCAATTCCAAAGAATTCATGTATACATGTATGTCCAAACAATTAGTCACAAAACGAATTAAAACTGTGAATGAAATGCTCGCAGATCGCTGAGCTGTGAATGGCCTTTATTACGGTCTGGGAATGTTACTTGAAGTTGTGACCTAAGTTAAATTTTAGCAGACAATTGCCTGCGACAATCATTCCAAAAATATCTTTTTTATTTAATTCTTGATAATTGTCAGGAAAAACTTGTCTGGATTTTGAATCATCTTCTCTGATGAACATGACGGGCTTAACCATCGATTCTTTCTTTATATGAGAGAGGGAGCAGTTTTTATTGCGAATGTAGTACATACAGAAGTTAATCTTAGAAGTTTATTGAGCTTGTCTTGTGAAGACTTTTCTTTAGTTTCTTTTTGGTCACCAAACTGGTACTATTTACGAGAATATAACAATTGCTATGGCTCAGCAAAGCTGCAGTGACATTTAGGGGTTTAGGTTTTAATGCAATTGTGCGACATCATACATATGAGGGTGGTCTGAAAAGTTTCCCACTAACTAAGATACAAGATATTTTTTCTTCAAATTTATTTTTATTTTTCTACATTTTTCCTTGTTAGTCTACACACTTCTCCCAGCGATCCTCCCATCATCTCTGCAAAATAATTGTTTACGAAGATAATGGCCACCTCATTTGATGAAAATCTCTATCCTCCGAGCGCAACTTTTAGCTTAGGGAGTAAACAACAACAAAGAAAAGTGGCTTGGGGCTAGATCTGGTCTAGTTCAAACCGTAATTTGTGGATTTTCGTCATGGCAACCGGTGTGACAATTGTCTTTGGTGAAACAAGCTCTTTTTTTTCTGTAAATGTGACCGTTTTTCCGCAATATCTGTCTTCAGCGTATCAAATAATAATGCGTAGTATGCTCCTGAAATCGTTTTTCCTTTTTAAAAACTATCCCAAAAAAACAGTCGCCATCACTTTCCCAGCCGAAAAACAGTTTTTGCTTTTTTTGGAGCCGATTCCCCCTTCGCAGTGCACTGTTTTGACTGTATTTTTGTTTCTGGAGTATAATGGTGTTTCCAAGTTTCATCTGAAGTAATTAATCGATGTCAAAACTCTGATTTATTGCGCCTAAACTGCGCCATCAGAGCGTTGGAAATGTTCATTCGAACATGGTTTTGGACGTGACGCGGCACCCAACGCGCGGTCAGCTTTCTCATGCCTAAATCTTGATTCAATGTGTGAAAAACACATTCCTTGGACATATTCATAGCCTCTGCTATGTCTTTCACGTTCAATTCGACGGTTGTCGATCACCATTTGGTGAACTTGAGCGATGTTATCGTCAGTAGTTGCAGTTTTTGGACGTCCCGAACATTCATGGTTTCCCAAGGTAGTACGGATTAGATTAGATTAGATTAGATAGATTTTATTTATACTTCAGTTTGTTTCTTACATTTAAAGTTTACAAAAATCAAAGACATGGCCTATGCCGTCTGTCAGTTTGACAACACTGTTAACAATTAATATACCTATTGCGCTTTTAAGATAGTAAATTTACATACATAATTACTTTACAACAGAGAAATACCCAATTTTTTTTTATTACATTAAGATTTATTAAAAATGTTCGTTTAGTATTCGGTCCCTATATGCTATTGCTGTTTTACAGTATGGATAAAGCTTGTGGTTATGTAGCTCATCGAGGAGTTCAAACACCTGATCGTCTGGCAAAAAATCAGCTCCAAAGATTTGTCTTCTTATTTCTCGTAGGGTAGGACACCTGCCTATGAAATGAGTTACATCTTCTCTCTCTGCAACGTTACATATGGTATACCACATAAAATTGGGAGGTCGTTCCGATAAGGTACGTAGTTTAAAGGAAGAAGTTCTCCTCGCAGTCTCACCATCATAGATATTTTGTGAATACTCAACTCATCTCGAAAGTAATTTTTGTTAGGTTGCAAATTATGATTTAGCCTGCTATAGATCGATCTGTGTAGTGAGCCCGAAGCATTCTCTAGGAATCCGTTTCTGCATTGTTCGTCCACTTTTTCTATTAGAAGGCATAAGGCAGCTTTCCAGCTTGCAGTATCGGCTTCCATGTCATTTAGAACCAATCCACATTTTTGTGCTAACTACAGCTATTCACCATACCAGTTGCTCCTATTAGATATAGTTTTAAGGGCTGCGATCTTGGGAGTCTCTCATTTGGCATGTTTAGTACTTTGACTATATAATCGACTTGCAATTTTAAGGTCTTAATAAAAAGGGGGGACAGACCCGTTTCCAACATTATCATGTAATTGGGAATGTTAACAGGAAGATGAAATGACCTTTTGATGTAATATCGTAGGAGTCTTCCACAGTTTCATATTTTTTATATCCCCATACTTGCGAAGCATATAGCAAAATAGTTTCGGAGGCAGCTTCAAATACTCTATACTTACTACTGTGCGTTATGTTCTTATTGATGAAACATCTTTTGCACGTTATATTCACTGCGGTTTTGGCTTTGATCAGTTTTTCTTCTAGATGCTTCTCCATACTTAAATTGCTCGTAAAATAAACTCCAAGGTATTTGTAGTCCTTAACTACCTCAATGATTTCGCCATTATAGGTCCACCTCTCGTTCAAGCAAATTCTACCTTCCCTTTTCTTGAAAATCATGACTTTCGACTTTTCCAAGTTGACTAAAAGGCCCCATAAACTGTAGTAACTGTATAGACGATTAATATATAAATATATATAAAGACTTATTCGATAATCCCGATACGTTATAAGCTAATATTCTGAAATTCATCAGTTTAATATTTTCAATGTTTTTATTACCACTATGGCAGACGGCACTCAAATTAAAAAAGGATGTTGTTGAACAGCCCCTACAGTTTGGGAGCCAATGTTGTGTTCTGCACCAGAGCTTTCACCATTCGTCGATCTTTTCCCAACTGTCACTGTCAAGTGATGTCTGTTAATTAACAGCTGCTGCAACGCCAATTCGCCGTCATCTCCATCGCATTTGAGAGAGTTGGTTCTGTCATAATAACATTTTTTTTCGCCGACTTCTAGATTCCGTCCTCGGATTTGAACATGGATACCATTGTTTTTCGCAGAAATCTCGTTCTTTAGCTTTATTAGCCGTCGCCTTCTCTCTCGTGCTGCTGTCGGATAGTCTTTATGCATCGAAATGCCCGTGCCCTGAAGTTTTGTTCTTGCCTTTAAAATGCGCCCAACGTCATCTTTGCTCTGCATTTCGACCAACACATTGGAAATTGATTTGTGTCCGGAGTACATCTCTCGCGCTGTTCCCACTAATGTACCATCATTTGTTTGCAGAAGTTCCAGGCATAGTGATTTTACTTTTTCAGCTGCATTAACTCCCTCCTGTGCAGGTATATGGACGACAATATTTTGTTCGTTAGATTTGCTCTCTAACATTTCAACCTGTCGTTCCAATGAAATGCAACGAGCCTCCATTTGGTGTAATTGTGCTTGCAGCGCTTTGTTGTTTTCTTGCAGTGTCTGCATTTCGGCACTTATACCTACAATGTCATCTTTTGTCGCCATATTTTGAAGTTTGAAATCAAGAAGAGCTGCCATTTTTTTTTTTTTTTTTTTTTTTTTTGTCGGGATAGGAAACACTCGACTGGAGCACTCAGACACAACTGGTCCATTGTACTGCCAGAGAGCAAACCCTGATTTACCCATTTTGTTGGAATTTCCTTGACTTTCGAAGAAAGCCAAGCAAGCACTTCAGTGATGAGGAGCTTACAGTACCAGCACTCACCACATCCGCACCGAAGATCTGCCACCTGATACGAGCAAAGGCCGGACACTCACAGAGATAATGTTCCGCGGTGTCGTCACTTTCTCCACAAGCGTCGCAAATTGTAGTGTCACTTAAGCCTAACACGTTAAGGTGCTTGGCAAAAGCGAAGTGGCCTGTCAAGACGCCGATAAGTTGTCTACAGTCTTTTCTGCTGAGAGACAGCAAGAATGCCGCTGATTTCTTACAGACGTCCGGGAGCATGCGTTTAGTCAACCTGCAACCTGGAGAGTCATGCCACACACAATTGTGCTCGTGAGAGACCCAATCGTCAATGGAAGCCCTAACCGAGGACGCTGGAAGACCCAACACGGGTTCGGGACCGGAGAAAGCCTCCTCTGAGCCTTGTCTAGCAATCTCATCGGAGATCTCGTTCCCCAAGATCCCAGTGTGACCTGGGACCCAGATAAGAGACAGAGAATTCAGCCTTGCGACAGAGTTCAAAGAGTTTTTGGTTTCACGAATTATTTTGGAAGTGGTTAGAGGGTTAAGCAAGGCCTTAAGCGCAGCCTGACTGTCACTACAGACACAAATGCTACGTCCCTTCCACCTGTTCTTCACAACATAGTTCATGGCCATTAGGATTGCATAAGTTTCCGCTTGGAAAACAGACGCATATTTGCCTAACGAGAAGTGAAGTCTAATGTTGTCGACTTCCACGAAGACCCCAGCGCCAGACCCTTGACTGGTTTTGGAACCATCCGTGAAAATACGACTACATTCCATTCCCGGCTCAGATTCTGACCGAAGCCAGTCCTGGACACAAGGAAAGTCGACTCTGAATTTGCGCATCAGCTGGAGTTTTGGTGTCATTGCATCAGACGGCATATCCATAAGACAGGAGTCGTAAGATAAGTGTCGCGCAAGTTCATCAAAGTTCCAGTGTGGAGTATACCAAAAACCGCCCCGCCTAAGACGATGGATGGCTTTGATAGTGCAACCCATGATATAAGTATCAAGGGGAGGTAAGTTCAGCAAAGCGTCTAGAGCAGAGCCAGGCGTACTCGGGAAGAGCTGCCATAGTATTTTCAATCAGGAACTTTAGGTCGGTTATTCGCATGTTCCCTACAGCAGCAACTGAATTTAAAGTCGAACGTTTAGAGTTAGGATATTCTGGAGATATTTCCATTACTCCACTTTTGTTTGATTTTGCGGCTATAGCTGTCTTGTTTCCGCTTTGTTTAACTGGGGTCCGTTGCAAGGTATGCCCGTTCATTATAAATCCCTTTGTACGTTTTTTTTTTTCTTTGCTCTTATCGAAAGAATTTCGACTCACCTTACGTTTTTAATTCAACTGTCTGGTTTGAGTGCACTTTTTATTTATGCCTTGAGCTTTTACTTTCAATTAACAACGATTGGAACTAATTTTAATATGAAAAGAATTGGGAGCTAAATTTCTTTGCGTTTTGAACCTTAGCGTTCGCGTTGCCAACCCTCAAGGTAGTACGGCCCACGTTTAAATTCAGCTGCCCAACATTTCGTGGTGGTAAATGATGGTGCAGAGTCTCCGTACACAGCGTCCAATCCGTCTTTGATTTGCATAGGCGAATTGCCTTTCAAAACAAATATTTAATGACAGCTCGATACTCGATTTTTCCATTTTCACAAAAACACTCACATCGACTCACTCGAACGATTGTCAAACAAAAATTGCGACTCCAAAATGGCTGAAATTTGGGTGAGTAACTTGCAAAAGATGCGCAAACACACTCCCTGTTTTGACGCTTTTGTTGACGAGTGATGCCATCTTCATGTTGAGGACGGCAACTTTTCAGACAACACTCGTATGTTGGAAATGAATGAGGAGAATAGGAAAGAGTTAGTTTCGGTGTAGTGGTTTAAAACTCAGGTGATACTAGGTTTCAGTATATGCTTACTGCCTGAACTAATCAAAAGAAATTGCGGTGATTCATTCGGTTCTAATTTATAAACAGTATTTTGTTTTGAGTACGTCTTTAGTTACTCTGGGCCAAGAAGATTTTTGCTAGTCCATAATCCTAGCATTGTGAAGGAAACTATTGTCCTTTAGCGAATGCACTTATTATACTTTTCTTGGGGTTGATGTTCAGGCTAACTTCTTCACAAGAGTCAGCGACAAGGTTTAGTACCCTATGTATAAAGGAGGTCGGAGATCGTGTCTTCGAATTTACATCTGATTAGTATCGCAATCGTATCTGCGTATCCGTGTACCTCATCGCTTAGTATTTTCAGCAATTCATTCACTACGATGAACCATAACAAGGAGGAGAGAATTCAACTTTGGGGCAAATGTTCTCAGCTGTACGACGTTTTTCAAACCTTCTTGATGTCAAAGAGTAGCTCACCGTAATGTCTTTGTCTCGGAGGGTTGATTTTCCTAGTTGATATGGATATTGGTTCTTGTGTAGAGGAGAGCTCTATCCCTGATATGTCTATCAAGTATTGTTTCCATTGTTTAAAGGAAAAACGAAATGAGGCTTATGACTTGATATGACTTTGGTAACCCTGTTAGTCTACGTCCAGTTTTGGGGATAGATTTTTTTTTTCTTACTTAATAATATAATTTTCTCACACCAACTGGATTTAATTTTCAGGAACTTTGCAAGTTTTTTAAAAATAAGTTTTCTCCCAGTTCGAATACCAGTATACATATAAGAGTGAGAAATTCCGAATGGTGGCGTAAATGGCGCAAATATTCGTAAACTTCTGAAAAATCAAAGAGTTTTCTATTTTACATGAAAAAGATGAGTCCTAATTTGATCCTTTTGTCAGACATCTAAGTGCTCGGTAACCTGTCGCCAATCACCAATCCTGCGTCAACAAAGGTCCGTTTTTCATTTACATTCCTAAAAGGTAACCTTTCGAATGTAAAACCTCTACAAACAGCAGACAATAACTCGTATATTTCTCGCAGTAATGACTTTATAGACTTCCTGTCTGACAAACAAGGAAGTAAAAATTCTAACATTTCCACCAACCATTCATACAGTCATAAAAGTTAATCTTTCAAAAAAATTTTGAACAAAAAAACACAACTTACCTGAAAAGTAGTTAAATCTAAGACAGCCATTGAGACGAGCAAATTAAAGGTAGCAGCCGCTAACGAAATCGTTCTCGGTGGAATGCATTCACCTGAGAAATACAGAAAAAAAAAAAATTAAAAAACCCAACAAGTTATACAGTGTCTACGAAAAAGTATGAGACGCTCATAAATTGTACCGCCGGCGATTATCTCACGTAGAGATAGAACCCCGGTTACGATAGGCGCGACTATTACTCAATTAACACCGGAAGGCCGCCTCTAAATCCATCTAAACAACAAAATGCAATGATGAGTCATGGAATTACTCACCAATTGGCACCACGCTGGAGTACAACATTGATATCGATCCAAAGAGCTCTGTTGACTTAGCCGCACTGAGGAAACGTGTTGGATCTGTTGAGCCTGTGAATTAGAGATAGATTAATCAGTGCGATTGTGGGAGTTCGCTCGCCGCTTACCAGGTGGACAAACATCGACGAATCGAGTCAGGAATCCCAGGGTGGCCAACAACGAAAGGACAACACACTGATGCTGTTCAATTGACTCTCGGATTTTCATACAGCGTCTGGATAGGATTTCAATAAGACCTGTCGCCACCGCATAGCTGCGAAAAAGGACATTTGTGTCAATACATACAGGAATGATCTTTGTATTCTTTCTTTTGGGTTCTAATTCGTTTAACGAAATGCGAACGAGTGGAATCAGGAGAGAGAGAACCGTTTAAGTACCGTGTGTCTTTGACACTTGTGAAAATATTTGCCCTCTAGGCAACACACAACCGTTCAGAAGCAGCATCTCTCAGAACCCTCTACACTGTGTTTGTGTCAACAGGATTCTCAACACTGAGTATTTAACTGTTTTTCGTCCCTTATTGCGCTGATGTGTGTGCGTTGCATGTTAAAAAATAAAAGAAATGCTAACAAGGGAAGATTTAGTTGGTGATGTATTTTCTCTTCTCGGTGAAGACTGTTTTTAATGCCAGGACATGAGCACACGGCTACAAGTGGTACATCCTTTTTAGAACGAAAACCTAAGAGTGGACTCTCAACAGAGCCACTTGAGATCCATAAAACCCGAAAAGAGGACGACACAGCTGAGAGAATGGAGTTTTTTTTTTTTCCGCCGATGTCCTCGTCTCGTCCTTCTGTAGAGTTTGTTGGTTTAAGAAAATGATTAAGGATATTCTGGGATAGTTTTGGGTTCGAAATAAGAGTAGTCGTGTGTGGTTGAGCATGAAGTGAAGAGTTGACTGAGTAATGACCCTAATGTTGTACTTGTGGGAATATGTGATGGATGTATAACCTACCTACACAACAGTTGTCATTAGAAAATATGAAGCACGTACTTGGATGCGGATTTGTTGTAAATGAAGCTAACAGAAATCCCAATATGACCATAGCTGCCCCACAGCACAGTCGTTTTGTGCTAGGTATTTGTTCTCGACAACAGGATGCAGGTAGTAAACTTTCAAAAGTCGGATGCCCAAATACGTATGACAGCAACAACATTCAGAAACCTTGGTATTGGGGTAAAACATCGTTATAATTGTAATGAAAAATGTGCTTAAAATAATTGCACCTTAACGGACAGTAGTCTTTTACGCCTAGGTTCAGTAACATAGTACACTTCGTACCAAATAAGTAGCAGATGGCTTCAGGCTCAGAAACTTTCGAATAGCGCCGCAGTTTGAGCCACGTTTTCGAGTCGACGCCTCCTCGTGGTTGCCTTAAGACCGCTCGTGTGAACATCTTTTAAACGACGACGACTTGACTTGTCTCGACAAATATTCATCTCTGAGTGAAACGCTGAATTTTTACTAGGGAAAGAGATGTGATTGACCCCATTCTAATAATATGAAGATCCAACAAGTGCAGTCTCGTGCAAAGGCAGAAAGCTGATAAAGAAAATGTTGCATTGTACCCTCGCTTCGGAGGCAAGACTAGCAAGAGTTTCAGAACACTCTTTTACAAGCGCGTCAGAGATTCCATTGCCTACAATTCTGCTATGACCCGGTGCCCAAATAAGACAAACCCTATTCCACTTGGAAAGCTTGTTTAGTCTTTTCTCACATGGAACCCCTGAAAAAGCCAGAGATGTGACCTTTGTTGCACACGAGAACACAACCCCATACATGAGCTGCCGACAAACAATAATGATGCTGCTAAATTGATTCGGATTGTCTTCGAAAAAAAATTAAAAAATTAAGCCACCAATGCACTAAGTGCATTGTAGGTTATTTTATTACGAAATTGTCCAACAATTCAACATCAAACGCTTCAATTAAAAAAAAAAAAAATATCATCTATGTATCACTTCAACTGTCCTATACATCTGCAAAAAGGAAGTAGGCTCCATTTGAGGCGCGTATGATACACGTCAGTAGTAAAACCGATTTTCGTGTATGGTGTACTGGTGTGGTGGCCTGCCTTGGAGAAGAATTGCAACCTAGGTTATGTTAGCTGAGGTTGGCTGTATGCACGATAGTGCAGCCACACTTAGACCAGTAAAGGTCCATTGTGATACCATGGATCTACCATTAGACCACTCAGGGACTGATAAAACCAACCGGAGCTTTTGATAAAGCGATAAAGGCATCATGCCTAAGGACGCCAAATCGTCGAGGCCCTCAAAGAAAGGGGTCCCTAGTTGGAGCATTGTTTTACGCGATGTACATAGGAGGTGAAGGATGATTTCCTCCTCCTCATTCCTACAGCTTCTCAAGAAGTTGTTGGCATGTTGGCCTATAAGACAGTGTTCAATGAGGACACCGATAACGCAACTGATCTGCGATCGCTTAGCTTAACCAACTCAGCGCTACGTTTCTGGTCCAGCTTGGGCCCGATCTGTCTCGTGACACGTTGAGCCGTTTGCCCATCTGTGGTTGGTCTTGCTAATAGCGTTCAGCTTTAGTAGATGCTTACATGTAGCGGGGGGCATACCTAGGGCTTTCCTATCAGGCAGAATCCTCAAAGTGTACACTAGCGTCTAGCGAGCTCGTCCGCCCTGCAGTTCTCAGTAATATCTCTGTGGCCTGGCACCCAGCATAGGTGAATGTTGAACTGCTCTGTCATCTCCGCAAGAGACAAACGGCAATTTAAGGCGGCTTCATTGCCGCTTAACTGTCAGTGAAAATGCTAATATCTCTGACAGATAGGTTAGGTTACGTAAGGATCGGCCCTCGATGAGGATGTACTTAGACCAGAAAGTAGGTCCATTGTACTGCCGATGTGTTAGGCTGTGGAACTCTTTACCAATACATATAAAAGGATTAAAAAATGCACATAATTTCAAAAAAGCCATTTATAGCCACTTCTCAATGCAGCAATAACCCCTCTCTCTTTTTTTCTCTTTTCTATATCTAGTTAACTATACATTTCTTTTTATTTTTTTTCTATCTTTTTTTCTTATTTATTCTGTAATTATATAATATTGAATTACCATATATTTTATATTATATTATTTTAATCGATTTCTATGTTTAAACTAATATTATGTTTTGTACTTTTAAAAGACCAGGTCTTATTGTACTATTCTTATACTTGTTAATAAATTAAATGAAATGAAATGAAATGAAATGAAATGTGTAAGGCGGGTGGATCACCCTCTTACTCTTGGAACCATTTGCTTCGTTGAATGAAGTCGAGAATTTTAGCCGTGCAGGCGTTGCCGAGATCATTAAGATCATTGTAGAAGTATTCACCCAGAGGGTCCTTCTTGATGTTGGCGAGCGCAGGACAGGCGCACAGGAGATGACTGATGGTCTCTTCTTCCTCTTCATCTCTGCAGCTTCTGCAGAAGTCGTTATTAGGGATACCTAATCTCTGGGCATGTCTTCCTATGACGCAGTGTCCAGTGAGGACATTTGTTATTTTTGAGAGGGTTCCTCTCTTGTGCTTCAAGAGTCCGATGGACCTGGATTTATTGAGTATCGGCCAGAGCTGTCTGGCGGAATGACATTGGTTAAGATGTCGCCATCGATGATTTGCTACTTTCTCAACATCAATTTTAATGAGTTACTTAACATAAGACGTTGGTGCTTCGATGTCGGTGATGCTTATGCTATCTGTACCAGAGGAGCCTTGTCGTGCTAGTTCGTCGGCTGCACAATTCCCCGGTATGTCACAGTGACCTGGTACCCAGCAAAGGGTGAGGTTGTACTGACCAGCTATCTCGTTAAGAGATATGCGACAGTCTTTCACTGCCTTAGATCTCGTAGTGCTGGATGCGAGGGATTTGATGACTGCCTGACTGTCGACATAAATAACAATATCAGGTGTTGATAGTGTGCTAGCCGCCAGCCAGTCAGCAGCTTTGCGAACTGCGGTGATTTCGGTTTGAAAAACGCTGCAGTAGTCTGGAAGGTTAAAGGAGAGGTGTATGTCCAGATCTTCCGAGAAAATTCCGGCACCGACTCCGTCCTTGGTTTTGGACCCGTCCGTGAAGATTGGCAGCGATTCGTTGTAAAGGACATTGCGTTGCGTCCACTCACTTCTTTCCGGTATCGAGTGCGTGTAGCCCTTGTCAAAATCATGTTCAGTGGGCAGATGGTCAGTGGAATTGGGAAGATGACGGTGCATCGAAAGTATATTGGCATGTCCCGTGTGTTACTCCTTCCACTACCTGGAGCCTCTCAGTCTTATTGCCGAGCTGACAGCCAATTGCTTACTGACGATGTCAATCGGAAGTAGGTGGAGCATGGTTTGGAGCGCCGCTGTGGGAGAAGTTCTCAGTGCACCGGTAATACTGAGACATGCAACTCGCTGAGTTTATTCCATTATGGATAGGTTGGATTTCTTCTCCAAGGCGGGCCACCATACCAATACTCCATACATGAGAATCGGTTTAATGACCGACGTGTATAGCCAGTGCATGATGCTTGGTTTAAGGCCCCAAGTGGAGCCTACTGCTTTCTTACAGATGTATAGAGCAGCCAGCGATTTCCTGGCCCGTTCGACGACATTCTCCTTCCAAATTAGCTTACGGTCAAGCTTTAGGCCTAAATAGCTAGCACTATTTGAAAGCTTGAGGGTGGATCCCCTTATCTTGGGCGGAGTGAAGTCAGGTAGCTTGTGTTTTCTTGTGAATAGAACTAGCTCGGTCTTCGTCGAGTTAACGGAGAGGCCGCATTTATCGGTCCATCTGAGCAGTTCATTGAGAGCAGACTGCATGACATCGGCCAGCATCTGCGGGTATTTGCCTGTTGTTAGAATGGCGACATCATCTGCATAGGCAATAACATTGCATTTAGTTTTTTCGATCTTTAGAAGGGCAGACAGATAGTACATTACATAATTCCAACCTAACTAAACTGGAAAAACTCAACAAGTTGCATGTCTCAGCATTACCGATGGACTGGTTATATCTTCCACAGCAGCGCGGAGTTCCAAACCACGCTCCGATTGACATCGTCAGTAAACAATTGACTACCAGCTCAGCAATAAGAATCAGAGGCTCCAAGCAATGGAGAGAGCAGCACACGAGGTACACCAAAATACTATCGATGCACAATCATCTTCCCAAAGTCAACGACCTGCCGACTAAGAACAACTAGCTGAAGGTTAATACAGTATCGACATCGGATATTATCATGTACGAGTATATCGACAATCAGGCAGCCATTAAATCTCTCGCACAACGAGATCCGAGGCAGTGAAAGACTGTCGCGTATCTCCTACCAGGTAACTGCAACATAATCAGGGTTATCGTGAATAAAATTTTCCTCTGAATTTTTCCTTCGAATAAAAATTAGGTATCTTCAAAAATATGGGAAAAATTCATCAGGAAAAAAATAAATATCGCGATTGCGTTGACAGTTCACCTGAATTGTAACTCATGCTACCTATTTCTTTTCGGCGGAATTATTTCCTCTTTTTGAAGGTACCTAAATTTTGTTCGGGGAAAAATTCCGAGGGAAGACTTATTGACGATAACCCTGTACACCTTCACAAGAGCAATAAGCTATTTGTGTTGTACGCTTCCAGTTTTGAGAAGTGTGCAGGTAGCCTTGTAAATAGGACTCCTTAATATTTACTCTTGATATGCATGCGCTCTACAACTTCAGAAGATTAATTCACTTCCATCTGGCGGTAGGATAGGATTTCGTAAAACCAATATCGGGAGTAGACGTCGAATAATGATTTACGTAAGAGCAGTGGGGATGGACGAATATCTCACAGCTTATAGTTACAATGGTTTCCATAAAGTCCTAAGCGTGAAGCCAATGCATAGCATCCTTAACAAGAAGCGTTGTACGAAACCTAAATTTGTGTCCTTTTCCGGTTCATGTTCAACCGTTCAATACAAGATGAACGGGTACAAGTCATGAGAAATGAAAGCAAAAAGTGACAGAGTACCAGAGCTCAAAACTAATTTTTTCACTTCAAAAATGTCAAAAATTCGTCAACCGTAGCAATAACGAACAAATTTGAATAACATTTATTTTCAAATCGAAATCCACTTAGCAAGCCACCTGCATCGCTATTTGTCTTTCGCATGACTGTCTTCAAAGTTGTGTATGTATGTTTGCTCAAAACAAGGTGTTCGCGTTCACAAATCCTTGAGAACGTTTGTTTGGATTTTAATCTTTCACCAACTGAACACACAAGCAGAAGCAGACGAACACAAAAAGTATTCACACTCCCTTTGGCGTATTATTGTTCTAAATCCTCTGATTATATGCTTAAAACTTTGAAATCAATGCACACACAGAGAGCGAGAACAGTCGACGAGGCAATGATCCGTTCAGCTAAGGATATATCAACTACCACCACTGCCATACCGCCACTATCCATTTTCGAAATTGAAAAAAAGTAAAGAAACAGAATTACAATCGGAAAACGCACAGAGAATTAAATAAAAACTACGAGCATCCCTTCCTTTGCCGTATGTGCACCACCACCCCACAGTTGGAGGGATAAGCCCGTTGTGAACGATGACGGAAGTACTTAGCCAGTGGGGTGGAACGCAATAAAAAATTACGAAACGTAACGTCAGCCTTGGGCGAGAGAGGGTAAAGTTGCTCTCTTACTGTTGGTGCTTGTGAAAAAGGCAACAAAAATAACAACGGAATTTAATGCAAGTTTTTTTTGCTTTGGGGTGATTTACACCCCCGCCCGTGTGTAGTTCGAAATTCATTCTGAAGGATTATGTTCTACCGAGGCACGGTTGGAAAATATTTTGTTTGGGGTTTTGCTGTACTTTCGGTGGTTGGCAGAGGCAAGGCGTGTTGAAGTACGGTACTTAACCTTTTATTGGTATAAGCCGTAGGAAAAATAAGGATATTTCGTTTGGTCCGTGTTTTTTTTTTCTCCCCTGCTGGGATAAGAAGCGAAATTGTCGCCACACTTGCTAAATTATATTCCAATTAGCATATTAGTTGGATGGCATCTTGTGTGGAAGGCAGAGGACTAACTTGAAGAGGATATTGTCCGGGGGTTGCCTGCATTCTGAAAAGTTTGTATTTTATTTATACTCTTAATTTTTGTGTGTGCGTAAAGTATATTTTTAGCAGTTGAATTGGACGTCTGGAGATTAGTTACTGTCGTTTAGCTTTCATATTGAACTTTGACTATCGGAGTCGCCTTTGAATTGAATAAATGACGATGTGAACACATACATATGTATAATAGGTACATGCAAGTCAAGAACTGAAGCCGGTAAAATTCAGAAGATTACTAATGTCAAATACTCGGAATCCAGCCGGCACTTCATCGCACTTCAGAGTTTAGGGATTCTTAGATTATGCTTTACCAAGACCCACATTTTGAAGACCTAGCATGCCGAGCGGATTCAAGGTGTTATAAAGCCAGACGGGAAGGGCAAATTGATACTCTCATTCCAAGCAATCAGCTTATAGCTGCGCCAACTAGCTCCGAAAGCGATTTATTTTAAAGATGACTTTCTATGTGAAACAAGTTAAGAGGAACCATCGAATCGCCTGGGGAGTTTTACATCCGTCTAACAACGTCGCATGGATGTTAAAGAGTATTCAAGCCATGAGCACTCTCGTTCACCGGAAGTTACATATTTAGAACAATCTTCCCGTACCTTGTGGGGCATTCAGTTTATCACTTCTCTTGCAGCTATTTGTTGGTTTGTGGATTGATATCCTCCATAGCTACAATTTGAAGGTAATAAAAAACATTGCCTCACAAGACTTTCCCAATGCTACCAAGACAAGCAAAATAGAACAATTAACCCCTTTGGTTTACCTTAAGAAAATATATTTCTACAATCGAAGTTCTCTTTAGTTCAGTGAGCACACGATTTCCATTAAAATATAAAAGAACTTCGCCCATTTAACCTACACATATGTTTGTACTACCACTGAAACTACAATTAATTTGTCCACAATCTATCTGGAAAATGTCTTACAAAATCATTATTTGTTCAATGGCAAGACCTTCACAATCTCTGGCCATTTGTGACCACCAACAGCAATTTTCTCTGTCATCGCACATTCTCGCATTAGTTGCGCAAATCCGATCGTAATACTTGCCATATCCAACAACCTTCTCATGTAAGTGCCTTAGATAAACACACACACAAGCCCGTCTGTCGGCTCTTTCTTTCGGGGGGATTAAGCCGACCTCAAGTGATAAATATTCATAAATCCGAAGCGCGTAATCAAATCACTACCACTGCTGCTCTCCTACAACATTCATTCGATTAGTCTTTGTCCAGGCTTAGAGTCTATACCCTCCTCCGTTGACATTGTCAACGAATCGAAACCCGCGCTACAATCACTCGAAATAGTTCCTAAAAAAAAAAAAAAAAAACTATCATACAATTGCCTTGAAGTTGCTTTGATGATAGCCGCTCTAAGCATACACTCATTGCGACACAAGGGGGCTCGAGAGGTGACGTGAGAACAAATCAACCAACAAAATCACTTAACATTTCACTACTACTACCAATATTGGGTAAACATCGATGCTCCCAATTCAGAGCCATGAACAGTCAGGGAGAAAAAAAAAGTCAAATTACACACGAAACCACAAAAAAAAACGCCGCCTTTGGGTCATCTCTCGACTTCGGAGGAACAAAGTGAAGCTGCGCGGCTGCGCACACCAAACAAGACCCGAAATTTATGACATCTCTCGCGCATTGCACTTTTCCGCTGCTACCACATCTGTGTGTGTGACTAAGGCACTGACACCTCTTTGCGTCTCCCTGTTCATCTGTCAAATATTGATCTCTTGAGCGAACATAAAATAACAGAATTAATCTCAAGTGGTCCATGATGTTTGCGGAGCGCGGCGGTCTTTCCTTTTTTTCTCTCTTGGCGGTCACAATGAAGAGACAATTTTTTGGTACCTTATGTCCACTTAACCGCACGATGATGCCAATAAAGAAGGCGACAAAGGAGATGAAGTTGAAGTAGGACAGTCGCTTTGCAGATGCGACCAGTGTGAGTAGTTTTATTTGCATACGGCGGCATACAGTGGTATAAAACATGAAACATGATGACAAAAATTTATTTTTCCACAGATGTTATAAGAATCTTTTAACATCATGGGAAACCCATACCTAGTAATATATATTTGACAGATTGTAGGATTTTAAATCAAATTTCGAACTAAAATTCTGCATCAGGATACTATTCTAACTCATGCAATCGTCCTTTTAAGCATATAATATGTGATTTGATCTTTTATTGGTTTTAAGGTTCTTTCTAGCCCATTTTGACTTAAGGAGCTATTGAGTGTCACTTAAGAAGCATCTTACAAGCAGATTCGTCACATCTGAACTATTGTACAAGGTACGTTCCAAAGTAAACAGGACACTTTTTAAAAATAGGTGTTTTTAGCGGGGCCATCTATTGGCAATTACACGCGCCGGAAAGGTAAATCCACTGATGATCACTGATGTAGGTACTGTCAAAATTTCATGACATTTGGACAAATAGAAGCGGAGTTATTGCGTCTGAAGTGTCATCGGTACAAAAATGAGCATCGAGCAAAGAGCTTATATTAAGTTTTGCCTTAAACTTGATAAAACTTTTACCGAAACGTTTCAATTGATACACCAAGTTTATGGTGATGATTATTTATCCCGTGCCAGAGCTCATATGTGGTTTAAAAACGGTCTTGAGAAAATAAATAGTGAGCAACATGTTGGCCAACCGAAATCTGGGCGTGAATTCATCAAAGGTCAGCCAAAATCTTCATTGAAATTCATGGAATTGGAAGAGAGCATCTCAAAAACATAAATTTATCGCATCTTGACCAAACATTTGGGCTACCGAAAAGTGTTGTGTGCACGGTTTGTTAGGTACAAGTTGACTGACGACCAAAAATCGCTCAGAATTCAACATTCGAAGAACATCATCAAGGAGGTCAAAAAGAACAAAAACTTCCTTTACAACATTGTGACTGGTGATCAAACGTATTTTTTTTTTTTTCAATATGATCCAGAAACCAAGTGCCAAAGTGCTGAGTGGAAGTGGAAAACCCAAAAAATCTCGTTTGCAGAAGTCGAAGTGAAGACAATGTTGATTTGCTCTTACGATTCCAAGGGTATTGTCCACAAAGAGTTCGTTCCACCGGGCCAAACCCTTAATGCACAATTCTATCTAGGTGTTTCGAAGGCTTCGGTGCATCGTATTCGTCGTATTCGGCCAGAATATCACGCAGAAGGAAGGTGGCGTTTGTTCCACGATAATGTGCCATCTCATCGAACGACACTTGCGATCGATTTTTTTGACTAAAAATCGCGGTGGAAATAGCATGTCAGACTGATTCAGTACTACCTTCGGAGTTAAGCAGGGATGTAAACTGAGCCCTTTGTTCTTCTCTCTACTCCTATACGACCTATATATGCACTTGAAAGCAGGAATAACATTTGAGAACATGGTGATCAAAGTCCTCTTATATGCCGATGATATTGTTCTTCTAGCGGAAACACCAAATATGCTCCAACTTATGATAAACTAGCTGGAACAATACTGTACCTTGCGGGACCTTCAAGTCAATACGGCAACATCGAAAATAATGATATTTCGAAATAATCCAGGGAGGTATACGAGAGAAGAGAAATGGAGATTTGGTCAGGAAGGATTGGTAAATCAAAAATGATCACTTTCGGCTCATCTGCAGACGAAATTTGGAGAAGCAAAAAAGGCTTTAAACAGCACATCTAGGAAAGTGATCAGCAGAAATGATGTACCAGTAAGGGCCAAGTACAAACTGTGTGAAGCAACAGCCAGGTCAATCATTTGCTACACTGCACATGTGTGGGGCTATGATGAATACGAGGAGGTTGAACAATCGCAAAGATACTTTCTGAAGCCTTAGTCTAGACTGCCACCGAATACACCTACATATATGCTGTGTGCAGAAACCGGTATTTCTCTTCTCCGTCTATATACACTAAGATTACAATTATATTTAAAAAAAAATACTGGACCTTCCCAATCAGCGTCTCCCAAAGATTGCACTGCGTTATATTTGAAACAGAAAAGCCACATTTTCCAGAAATGGCAGCATATTTGTAAAGAACGCGGTGTAGAATTGTCGCTGAGATGGGATGACAGGTTTACGTGGAGTGCATCTTTAAAAAACATTCTGTCCAAACTAGATGACAAAATTCATGCTGGATTTTTGCAGAGAGCTTCGCAAACGGAGAACCGTAGTGTCTACAAGCTACTTAATCATGCTCTGGCGGCCAGGAGTTATTTTAATGAGCAGTACCCAATTCACCAAATTAACCTGATCTTTAAGTCAAGGGGAGAGGTATTATCGCTTAATTATAGGCCACACCCAAATGATTTGCAAGCTATTTGCTCATTGCGTAATTGAAAGGAACGCGAAGATACCTATCACTTTATAGGCAGACGTCCAATTCTGCAGGAATTTAGAAGGCTGTATTTTAACCGAAGCGTATTTTATCATTGGAAGAAGTAATCTCAATTCTAAATGGAAAAAATTATATAGCTCCGGTTTACCATTTTCGGGATGCCTTGGACTTTAGGAAACAATATGCGGAAATATTATCTTGATTTGAACTTTAAGAAAGTAGAGTAACTTTATTCTTTTTATATTTCATTAGGAAGGTCAATCTGGATGACGTCATCTGCCAAAGCTACTAGAATTTTGTATTCGAATGTTGTAAAAAACATATTTAATGATGAAAATAATGTTACGCGAGCCCAGAAACATAAGCCACACAAACGAGAAACATCGCGAAAGTCGTAGAAATTGTCAACGAGAAGGCACTAGAAATTGCCAGACTTTTGACAACAGATTTCCAGTGGCCAAGTGTAAAGTTGGAAATTCGCCTAGAAATCAGGGAGCCAAGTATAAAAGAAGGTAGGCAGAAACCAAGGGAGGAGTTCTTTGTTGGCAGCAGTGACAGCGATCACTAGAGACAAGCAGCTCTCAAAAGAAAATAAATAATTGTACTAGATTTTTTTATGGAAGATTTAGTTCTCTTATACAATAACTCGATTTAATAAAGAAAAAGTTCACCCTCTCGGGAACCAGAATAATTGCATTTTTCCTCCAGTTTCCGTCCAAACTTTGGCAGTCTTCGGCTTGATCGGCGATTTTTGCTACAATAATAATAAATTCGCTTATATATTTTCCAAGATACCTAAGACCAATGCCCTAACAAAACACAAACCTTGTTCCATGACTTATTTGTAATTGAGCAAAATGAGAGATTGTTGTATCACATACCGGTGCGATAACGATAACCTCAGCAACTTTGTTAGCCATTGCGTTAGCGATAAGGATATATCGTATCCAGTGCATCGCAAATACTGACTGCCATTTATACAAGTGACTAACACAATAGATTGCGACAGAGCAACCTGTGTATTTAGACCTGTTCGCTCACACTGACTGCGACTTACGGGATAGATTGCAATGGATCAATTCTATCGCGGAAAAAATAATTTATGAGTGAGAACTTGGAAAAAGGCTCTATTACATACTAAAATTCAAAGTTTGAAGATTCTATTGTATTTTCAACAATGTCTATCGCAGTAGCGCTGGTGTGCTTCAATAGCAATCCCTATTGCTAACGCTATGGACATTGCGTGTGCCAGCCTTAAAAAGGACTGAGGGCGAAAATAAATAAAATAAACATTATCAATGCCAGCAGTTAAGTGATCTGTGCAACAAATATTGCTTCTTTAGCTCAAATATAAACCTCCAAAACCTTTTTATACGGAGGGATAGATTTGCTATTACGATATAAAGGACGCAACTGGGTCATACTTGGAATTTTGTGTGGCGTTTATTTGTAAATCAAATTTAAATCCATGTAAGTAAATCGATTGAATGAATTTTTGTTGAAACCAACATTTTTAAGACTATGTATTCCAAGCCGTTCATTACATCATACATGGCTCAGATAATATTTTTGATTCAAATCGGTTGAAAAAAGGCCGACAAATGAACCACTGTACGTCGACGGTGGCGGTGGTGTCAGTCGTGACTGTGGACAGTTTTATTAGCTCTTGGAGTGGCATTTGAGCATGGAGGCGATACACTGCCAGTTTGTTTGACGCTGAAAAAGAGTTTTGTTTGACTTCTGTGTTTTTTTTTTATGTTGCGAGCAATAGGCTTAGGTTTAACCGTGCTTTTTAGAATAGGAAGGTAATGTAGCTGTACAAAATGAAGACGAGTCATTGAAAATGTGGTTTGTCTTTTCTAAGTCGGTGATCCTATATATATATAATACATAAACAATGCAGATATTGATAGGAGCTCGGCAGACACTTTTTTCCTTACTTTACTATACTTTTGTATAAGACGTATTCGTCACTAAGCCCTGGCACTTTAAAGAGCTGTTGCGCCAAATATTTGATTTGATTTTGTCACTAAGCAAACGGAAAAAAGTATTCTCCCTGTCGACGAATCAGCGCGAATTCGTAATAAGTCAAGGCTGACCACTTTCGTTACGTAGGTCACCTCATTGTCTGAAGCTAATATTCGAAGAATCTCTTGAATGAAAGACTATGCTTTGTAATATACATATGTACCTACATGCATACATGTATCTAATTCTACTCGAAATTGAGGGTATGAAACATTTTTCACTCAATTGAAGCCTCGTGTTTGAAGATGGTTCTACAGCTAATTTTATTTTTTATTTTTTTTTTATGTGTCTTCCTCCCTATGAGAAAAGTTAAGAGTATGAAGAAATATGAGGAAAACTATAACAAATCGTCTGTCGTACACCGTTTTTAAGAAAATTGGAATAAATGAGATATTGATTCACCACACCATACTTTTCCCAATTTGAACTTATTTCATGTCTTTTAAGCAAAAGCAGTCCATTCAACATTAGTATTAGCCAATGTCCACTTGTTAGTTAGGCGTGCAATTAGGATGGTGGTGCAAATGATAACAATATCACTCAAAGCCCACCGCCCTGAAATATATTCTATTCTGAAACAGCAAACTAAGATCGCGACCCATAGCACTGTATAGTATTGTCACAAGATTTCCTTATTGATTCAAATAAAAATTATTTTAATTAATGGAGATTTGCCACAGCAAAAAAAAAAAGTACCATGAAGACCAGAATAGTGATGCAACTATGCAACAGGAATCTCGATCTTTATCTACTCCTAGAACCAATGGTTTCTTCTTCTTCCTCGTCTCTGCAGCTACTACACAATTCATTGGTAATTATGCCCAATTTCTGAGCATGTCTGCCAAGGACACAATGTCTGGTGATAACATTAGTGCGTTTAGATATGCTATCTCTACGATGTCGCATCAGGAGTTTTGTTCTACTGACATCTGGAATTGGCCAAAGACACCTAGCAGTATCGCAGTAGTTTAGATGCAACCATTTACGAGTATGACTACGATACGATTTTGGGGCACAAGTGCACTGCGACCTGTAAGATCTATTGTGCTGGCCAATTGGTTAACCAAAAGTCAAATTAAGGCTTTTGATAAAGCTCAATAATGTCTTGGGTTCAAGGTTCCAGGTATCCGCTGGGCCCATCGAGACTCACGTTAGATGGAGTAATCGTTTCTTTGCGGTCCCTGGACATTAACAAAGAAAGTGTTCTGCCTTTTCTCTTTGCTCCCCGCAGAATCCTCACATGGCTGTATCTGATAGTTTTATTTTACTCAAATGGTATCTGAGTGGACGATGTCCGGTTAGAGTTCACAAATATTCTTTCCGAGTTCAAGTAGCTTGCTTGTTCTATTTTGGCTCAGGTTTATGAACTTTTTCGCTTGTTTTAGGCCCCTTTGGTTAGTTCACTGTTCGGCGAGCCCTTAAGCTCCCCATTGTGTGATTGGGGAGTGGATAGCCCTAAGTTGTACCCCGAAGTAGGGTTCAGCGCCGATAAGTGACACCCAGCGCCTTTCCCCGCCAGACAGTCTGCTCGTTCGTTTTTCACAAAGCCTTCGTGTCTAGCAATCCATGTTATAAATAAAACAATGGAAGGTTGAGCGTCATGCAGAGTACTGGGCCAAATTCAAGGGCCTAAGAAGACAAGCAAAAAAGTTCATCAACCTTATCCGTCGTAAGGCTAAGAAGCTACTTGAGCTCAGCAAAGCCGATTTAAGGACGTTAACAGGTTGCTTGACTAGTCATTGCCTACTCAGGTACCTCTGACTTTTGTAATATTGAGTCTGGAGCTTTGCTGAGGTTTATCAAGAGCCTTAAACCAGTTCTCGGTTAAACCGGGACGGCGGTCGCAGTGCGTGCAAGGCCTTAGTATAGTATAGTATAGTAATCTCACTTCGCTTCACAGTGCTCTCAGACTGCCCAAGATACTGAAGCTTAAAGCTGGTGACTTTATGGGCCATCTGAGGATAGTAAATCACCTACGTAACGAATCGTTTTTCTAAAGATTTCGGCGCCGCGTTGTGGCGCAGTAGTTAGTGTGTTGGGGCACTGCGCATTAGGCTCAATGTGAGAATCTAAGAAAACGTCCAATGTTCCTTTTCCATGGTCCCATCCCTCGCAAACGTGGGCGCCGTGACGCAAGTGGTTAGTGTGTCGGACCACTGCGCGAGGTTTCAAGTTTGAATCCCAGAAAACGCCAAAAGTTTTTACACGGTCAGTTCACACACAGCACCGATTTTTTTCTGGCACAACAACCGATTTTGGACGACCTTCACGAAATTCGTCCTGTGGCGAAGTGCGACTACAATTGAATTCGGAAAACCAGCGAAACACGGTGGCTCGAGATGGTGCTTCATTACCAAAAGTCGAAGTGAGTTGATCGGCACACTAGTGTTAGTTTAACCACGTCGAAAGTCATAAAAAATCATCGCACGAAAATGTTCATGATTTAATTCCATTTTTTGACCAAGATGAATATTTCAAGTACCGGTACACAACACAAATAACATTCGTATGACAAAACATTCTGAGTACAATTACTATTAAAAATGTCAAACTTTACGATGACAATGTCAGATTCGACATATTCACACTGGTGTTGCCATTTCTTAAAACTTACGTAGCAGCCTTCGTATATTGTGTTTCGGATACGGCATGAAACTGTAGGTGTTTTCCAAAGGTAAGGTCTAAAACTTCATCGAAAAATCTAAAATGTGGCATTCAGAAATTATCACACCCGTATCTTTTATGTGGTAAGCAAAGAAAACAAGTGGGCGCCGTGGCGTAAGTGGTCAGTGTGTCGGATCACTACGCATGAGGTTCCAAGTTCGAATCCCAGAAAATACCAAAAAGTTTTTTCACGGTCCCACCTCTCGCGAGCGTCTGACAAACATCCGAGAGTATTGTTGTCACGAAAAAGCTTCTCAAATCACCGTTCGGATTCGGCATTAAAACTGTAGGTCCCTTCCATTCGTGTGAAAAATATAACGCACACAATATGAGCGGTTGCGAGAAGCTAGGCCCTGGCACTTTAAAGAGCTGTTGCGCCAAATATTTTTTTTTTTTTTTGTAAAGAAAACGATCAGCCAAAACTATCACGCGAGCAGGACTCGCACTATGAAATACCCCACAGTTATTATGACTGATCTAGCATGTCTGTATATCGAGAATATACTAAGTGTATAGGAATATACTAAGTACGACCCTATTATGGCCTCCTATTTTACTCAACAGTCTAGAAGTTCAAAAAATCAGTTGACGCATACTGAAAGAATGCATCAACAAATGGGCCACTTCTCTCCGCAATTAGAATTATCAATGAATGCATGAAATTTTCCACTCAAAAATACCTTCTCCTCCTGATTAGCTCCAGCTATTCTATGCTACATACTTTTGGTTTTGAAAAGAGTTCAAATAATCGATCAAGCGTTTAATGTAATATTTCGTCATAAGTCTTGCCACACTTATTTGCACTGAAAAATTGATTACACTGTGCGCACACAATGTGTACAAAGATCGAGACTCAAAAGTTAGTCGAAAGCTGTGAAATTCTTCGTCAAATTAAGGGCCCAGGCAGCGAGATCCCAGTAGGCGGATGGAGGGTCAAAGCCGAAAAAAGAAAATTTAATTTTTGTGGGAAAATCACTGAGAAGCACTGAAACGCGGCATTTTGACATTTTTCCATCAATTTTTCCCAATTTACGCGTGTTTGACGAGCTTTTGTAATCCAATTAGCAGCGGATTACACGCGTCTATAAATTACATCATGGATTGGTTTTTTTTTTTTTTTCTTCTTTACTAGACTCTCGAGGCACGTGAGTGAATCGATGGATCCAGTAAGCTGGCAGAGGCAGACAAAGTGTAAATTTGTAAATCCCAGGGAATGGTGCATTGTGCGTGTGTCATCGAATAAAAATGTCACAAGTTAATTAAGTCGTAAAAATAATTCCATAAATGAGACCGATTGGAGATTGACGTCGTCGTTCACAACTGACGCGGCTGACAGCAGTAGTGCTGCTTTGTGATTCATTTAATGTTGGAATTTTATTAAAAACGGACATAAAAATATTGAAAGCCAAGTTATTGATACTAAAAAAATGTAAGAACGAATGCAATTAGGATGACAATCAAACATATATTCCATCATAAAGGTGGGGATTAATAAAATAGACTGGATGGGACTTTTCGGCGGCAGACCATTCGCTACGGTTGATAAGTTATAGTTATCAAAAATGGTTATGGTTTTTGAATCTTATCGTTTATTTTTATTTTTATTTAAGCTTAGCTTCAAAGAAAGATGTCACTTCCAACTGCTTTTAATTACTTCAGCCGCTCAAACAAATCCCTCAACCCTTACCCCACTTCATCGACGAAAGTCAAAAAGAGGAAAAAACAGAGAACCCTTCAAATCATATGAAAATAACATGAAATTGAAAAATAACAAAAGTTAGAATAAAGCCAGAAACAAAACTACTCCCGGACAAGGACATCTTAACTGCATGAGTGCTGCACATTATACCACAACCCCTCGCTATGAATGGAAATGTTAAAATAATTTCGAGTGACACCCTTGTAATGAGCAACCATGAAAATTGCGTTACACTCGGCAGTACAGTATGGTACGCATGTTCAATTGTTACCACTTTATTCGAGATGACAGCGGATACGAATGACAGAAAAGAGAGAAACAAAAACGCGCAAAGGATTCGGTAAGCCTGATACACATGTCCTTTTGTCAAAACACGACATTCCACTCAGGAAGAATCGATGTACAAAAGGGGTTCCGATTCGATGAATGAAAGCGTGCGCGCGTTGATTGTTTTTCCATATTCAAAAAGTTATGATATGGAAAGGATACTCGTACATTACACCAAGAATGTGTTGAAAAATATGTTCCAACAAAAAAAAAAAAAAAAACAGAGAATTATGAAGAACGCGTGCCGAGTTATTGTTGTGAGAGATGATTTAAGTGTTAATTAAAATGTTATTAAGTGTTGAAATTTGAAATACGATACGTGTGGAGTATGATGTGTGTGTGATTGCACCTGGCGATTTTCAGTATAAATTTATTTTTTTAACTGACACAGGGAAAGCGTGCTGTATGTCATTTGGAAAGTGGATTAGGTTCGAGTAGGTGATCGGGTATTTTTGACAATATCTGCCAAATCGCTGAGATTGTTGAGGATATATGCTGTCAAATAGAAGAACAAGATCACCTTTCTTGTACAGGATGTCCTATTATCAAGGCGTGGACCACAATATTACACAATTGAAGGAATTTTGAGGGAATTTTCCATGGCGGTGCGTTTTAGTTCTTGGAATGCCTTATTGTCTATTCCTATTATTCCGCCTATTCTATTAACGGGATAAAAAAACAATTCACTGAAGCACTACGACACAACTGGTCCATTGTAGTTTCAGGGACCAAAACCCTTATTTAGGCATATGGAAATGGCCTATCAAGACGCCAATAAGTTGTCAGTAGTCATTTCTGCTGAGAGACAGGAAGAACGCCGCTGATTTCTTACAGACGTTTGGGAGCAACCGTTTAATCAGCCTGCATCCTGAGGAGTTATGTCACACACAATTGTGTTCGATGACGTAGGAAGATACAACGCAGGTTCACTTTACTTACACTTATGTCCTGTATCCCCTTGTGGATCCTAGGGCCTCTACTACGCCTACGCGCCATCGTATACGGTTTCTAGCAATGTGTCTGAGCTCTCCCCAACTGTGCCTCTTTCTCGACTTGTCTGCGCCATGGTCTTCTGCGATCCTGAGTTAAAGGGTTCCATTGCATAGCATGGTTCGCTATGGAACTGTCACCCTTTCGGAACGTGTGACCAATCCACTCTTCACTTCCGTCGTTGGATGGTTGTGCTATTAGCTTGGTGTTCAAACCAACGCAGGTTCGGGCTCATAGAAATCCATATCTGATCGCCCAGCAATCTCATCGGAGATCTCATTCCCTCTCAACCCGGTGTGACCTGGGACCCAGACAAGAATCAAAGAATTCTGTCTTGTGATCGAGTTCAGAGTTTTTATATTCACGCATTTTTTTTGGAAGTAGTTTGGGGGTTGAGCAAGAACTTAAACGCGGCCAGATTATCACTACAGACGCGAGTACTCCAACCCTTCTACCTATTCCTTACAATATAGTTCATGGCTATCAGGATTGCATAAGTCTCCAGTTTGAAAACGCAATTTTGACTAACAAGAAGTGAAGCCTAATGTTGGCGTCTTCCACGAAGACACGAGCCTTTGACCGCACCGAGTCCTGAAAAAGAGAAAAATGTACTTTCAATTTACGCAACAGTCGGAGTTCTGGTATCATTTCATCGAAACCCGAATCCCAGGGCATTCAGACTCTCCGGTCCATTGTACTACCAAGGCAGGAACCTTTCTTTGGTGTAGTGGTTTTCCTTTATACTCTGATGGCTGATGATTGCTATTCCCCGCTGCAGTTTCAACCTGAACACATCGGTTAACGAACAAACACACTACCCACTGCACCATTGTCACCATATAAAACTCCACTGTTGATTATACCGAAAGCCTACGACGATGGATGACATTGAAAGAACAGCCCATGATATAAGTAGGTATCAAGAGGAGGTAAGTTCAGCAGTACATCTGAAGCAGAGCCAGAGTCCCGTGCAACCAAAACAGGTCGTACTTTGAAGTTTGACGCAAAAGGTAGTCACATATATATGCGAAGTCCCAAACAACCGACGCATATGCGAAAAATAGTCCTCTCACAGCCAAATAGTATTGTAGACCCAGAGGAAATTATTCGGTAAGAAGTCCCATGTATTATATTACAAAAGCACACTTACGATTAGAAATTGACTTCGGCTCGACATGTGCAAAGAAGCATTTATCCAGGATCACTCCTAAATATTTGGCTTCGTTAGAAATCCAGGTTTCCTTTAGAACTTGCACAATTCCACTCCGCGAACGTTCAGAGAATCACTTGGTTTCTTGCGGATAATGGCTATTTCGGGAAGATCATAAGAAATCTACTAGAGCTTTTTAAAAGCCAATTGAAGGCGAAGGCCAAAAAACTTGGGTTAGGAGACCACGAATAGAAGTTTCATGAGGCAGAAGCCCGATAACTGAGCAAGAAAGGCAACGCAAATCTTACTCATCTCACCTCTTGGGATCTATTTTTCTAATGACGTCCAATGGGAATAGAAGAGACTTGCAGAACTAGATGCCTTTCTCCGGTAGAACCATTCCACATCCGTTGTAAGAATGTCCCTGTTTTGTAGGGCCTACCGTGAAGTATCTTGTTTACAGCTGACCGGCAATAGACCGACCTGATGCCAATATTTAGCTTAACGAAGAAAACTCCTTTTGCTACACTAACGTTGCTTACCTTCTTAGGTCTCCTGCCGATGTGCCTTCTCTTTAATGCTCTTTCTTATTGTAGTTTCGAGACTCTTTTTCGACAGTCCTACTTTATCGATAATAATCCGCTCTTTTTCATTGAATGGTATAGAGCGTTATGCCTCCTTTGCGTCCTTTCACAACACAATCTTTACTTACTTACAGTTCGGTACTACCGTCAACCGAGACTGTATTTCTAAAGCCTGCCGGTCTGTTGCCTATCTATGATGTTGATAAGTTGTTGGTGAGACTGAAGTTTTTGGTTTGGATAATATATTTTCAATCTCACCAGGTCTTCCTCAGTCACTAGATCACATTTGGCGCAAGTTCATAATACAATGCGAGAAGAGGAAAATGTTATGGGAACGCTCGAGATCTCGGGTTCGCATCGACAAAGTCCTTCACAACATAACATATAGTCCTTCGTGGCTTTCTTTGAAGCCATCTGTATAAAGCGTTTGACATCGTACCTTTGATATTTTGTGTGCATCCCTAGTTACTTGAAATCGTTGGAAAATGCTAAGCTCGTTTTTTTTTTATTCCCAAACCGTAAAACAATTCGTTTCCAGTTGTTGGGAAGAATGTTGTTTCTCCATCAAGAACGTACTGCAGAATTGGAAAGTTTTTAAATCTATTTGATGCAGCTCTATCTTCTTCTCATTTTTCCTATTTCGGTGAGGTTATGATCTGAAAACAAGGGATCATAACCCTTCCAATTCACTGAATTTCTACTGATCCGCCTGTGGGGTTTGCCTGTTTGACCTCAGAAAATATCGGCGGGCCTCCCGATTTTGGATCACCTCATTACTGAGGCAAATCAAATGCTGGTGTCGTTGCATTTATGTGATCCAAGCGTTTATAGGCCTGTCTTTCTTTCGCGTTGTTGTTTGGAACGCTCAGGACGATTTAGTATAACATTACACGTTTTCAGTTACTTGGAGTTGCAATGGACGTGATACAAGTAACCAAACTTTTCAACTGAACAAAACCTTCTAGGTTCCAACGTGTTATGAAAAATAATTAACTAATTAGGAAAATTAACTCCAATACGTATGTTAGTTCAATGTGAACATCTGCCTAATGTCAAATAATAACCAGAATCCTCCCGATGATACATGTCCAACAACTTTTTAATGTCAAGTCCCAGAACTGCCGAATGTGCTGCTACCGTGTGACACATCTGGTTGACAATGTCCTTGTGTCAAAGTAAAAACAAGCAAACATAACCCTCCTGCCATATATAAACCGTTTTTGGACCCCTTAATAGCCGTAAAGCTTCTGTTCGATGAGTGGATTTTATGGTCAAATGTTGCATTTATCCAGCGCCAGAAACACCTGATGATGACAATGATGACACTGATCCCACCGAGCGGAACCATGAGCATATATCTCCCAAAAACAAGACAAAAAAAAACTTAAGTACACATTTGGCAAGAAGAGAAATTAACTACACAACGACAACGACAACGAACACCACACACAGCTCGAGAGCTCGAGAATTATTACACCTCTTAACATTATTAAAGAATAGCAAGAAGGTTGTTAGGTACTCCCACCCTTGTTCGTTTGACAAAAATTAGTTTAGAAGGAGAAGGAGGGGTAGCGAGGACTCGGTGTTGCTTGTAAGTATCCCGGCACACGTCACCTATCAAGAAATATTATTTATCGCTCTCGCAGGGACTGCGCGCCGCGCCGTTCGTTCCCCCTTTCTTCTCGCTGATTGAGTTATTTTCTTTCGTCCGTAATTGAATTTAGATGTCGCTCCAGCAGCAGGATTCACAGCAACAGCCTCCTGTTGTTCCCGGAACAACAACTGGAGTAGTAAGTGGTGATTCAGCACAGTGGGGTGCCGCTGTTGGCGCCCCGTTGTTATTTTCCTCATATTTCATCATAATGCCACCACGATGGTCGTCCTGATGTCTAAACGTCATCATCATCATCGTTTCATCAATGTGTGTCCAGGAAGTGCTCGAATTCATTCAGTTTCTAAGGTTATTGTTGGTCCATTAGTAGATTAGGACCACAATGGGACAGCAGAGGGCAAAAAAAAAAACTGCATTTTTCCATCTCCTCTGGACGTCGTCAGTCAATGCGGAATTTTTATAGTAATTCGCGGTTGGACACCTCTTTGTCGTCGAGAGTGGGTAATTAATTTTCTACAGACCCAACCTACACCCATACACATGTGGGCCGAAGGATATTCATGTGCAATTTAACTTTTATTTTTATTCCTCTTTCCCGCCCGACTGTCCATTGTTATAATAAACATGGTGATTATCGACGTTGAGTGAATGGTTTTATGGGATGTCCCTTTTATTTTTTAGGATACTTTGCAATATTGGACTGTAAAATATATATACGCCCCTATATGTGCGGTTTTATGGATTACATACTCCTTACTGTTATTGTTATGGCAATTGTGTGATTTTCGTTTTGGTTAATGACCGTCATGTCGGTCGTTGATATCTTGTTCGGAGTCCGGTTTTGCAATCATTATTTAAAAATTAATGTGCACTTCGGGGAATGTGATGACAGATTTGTTACGCCCTCTGGATTTTAATGCACGAACGCGTTTCGATAAAATATGAAAACAAGAATTTTGCACTCGGATATTAAAATTTTCCAATAAATATGTTAGCATGGATAACATCTTATTATTTGGTAGACCTTGTATTGACGGTTTAGATTAATTGACCATAACTTAAATTGGAAAGATCATATTCAAACTATTAAATCGCATATGCTCCTAGTAACGCGCAAAATGTATCTCATCAAGCAATTTTGTTCCAAAAAGATTTTAAAATCAATTTATTATGGGCTCGCTCACTCTAAGTTGCAGTATGGTATCTCTAGTTGGGGTGGTTCTTATAATAACTCTTTCAGACCATTGTTAATAGCCCAGAAACATTTAATTAGGATTATTTGTAACAAAAATCGCTTTACTCAGAGCTGGCCCTTATTTAAAGAACTGCTTATTCTACCAATGAGACACCTTTACGTTTTTAAAGTACTAAAAGAATTTTTCAAGCAAAGCGGTAATATTCCTAGTAGAACTACACAGCTTTATAATCTTCGTATAAATACAATGCATCTTGTCACCGTTCCACTCGCGTACAAAACCCATTTTTGTCACTCCTTCAGTGTTATAGCCCCTTTAATGTTCAATAAGTTACCATTTTCTGTACGGACAACCATACATTTTAATTTGTTTTTAAAAAAGGTTAAAGACTGGTTATTCACTATCAATTATGAAGTCCTTGAATCATTACTTACAAGTGAAATGCTATCCTAATCATCAGCACAAGTCAATGTCTAATTTTATGTCAGTTATTAATTAATCGTAATATAATTTTTTTTTCCAATTGTTAAACTATTTTCGATTTGTATTCTTATCATTTTTAATTGCTCTATTTGCTTATCAATGAATTTTTATATAATTTTTATTTATGAAGTCCAAGAACAATAATTTTGCAAAAACCGATGTTTCCCCACATCATATCTATGTATATTATTTGCTAATTAAATCGCTGTGTCATTCCACACCAACTTTCTAAGTTACGGAGTGATTACTATTATTTTCCGCTATATTCTGAAGTAAATTGTACTTAGCTTTAAGTTGAATGAAAAATGGAATAAATAAATAAATAAAAATAAAAAAAAAAAGATTTGATGGGTCTGCAGAAAGGAATCTTTTAAGGGTATCTACTCGGAGGTCTTATTTTTTTTCAATATTAATTTGCGTCTAAGAGTTAAGCTCTCTTGAAACAATTGACGGACGAAACTTAGGAATGAAGAGAAGATATTTTTGGTAATGATTTGAAACTCAGGTGATATTAGGTTTCAGTACATGCTTACGCCATTGGGTGGTGTCTGAACTAGTGGGGGAGGATTTGCTGTGATTTTTGCATCTTAGTTCTGATTTCTAATATTTGTTTTGACTTTTTGAAGCAAGTGCTCAATTTACTGAGGATAAAGTATAAGAGAAAGCGGAAAGCTGCAGAAACATAAAGTATGATGCGAAAACGAGTATCTGCTCTCCAACTCCTACTAGGTGTTGATTTTCCTATTTGGAATATTATTCTTACGAATACAGAGTACCTGTTTTTTTTTTTGCGAACACCCAATCTCTTCTGATGAATGTTTGGTCAACATAATCTCATCATACTTCTAATAATAATAATACCTAATATATTGAGTATTATTAATAAACAAAAATATTGTATCACAAATCTCTGTAGCAGTACTGAAGAGTACTGACCTAAAGAGCTCAGTATTTAGATTTAATTTTTTAAATGTTCAATGTTTTGTAAAATGTATATTTAACCCCGCTTTGACAATAATATATGGTTATGTATGTATGTATTTAGGCCAGGTTGAGTAGGATTATGAGGCTATCATAAATCACAAGGCACCAAGGTGGGCCCATCGCGATCCCTAGGGAACCTTCACGGCAAAAACCTAAACCAATTCTCCCAAACACTTAATTTCCCTACAGAACTTGAATATGTCACTGCTGTGGTTCAAGGACCTTGCCTCTTCTAAGTTATTGAGGAAGAAGTATCTTCCAAGGTACTTTTGCCTTTTTCTAGCCAACCTTGGCATTCACAGAGTATATATAATATGTCCTCTGGGACGTGAAGGTCATTTCATTACCTACAAACATCCGTATTTGATAATCCTAATGTCATAGAGCCTTCCTTAGCCGTGATCTTTCTAGCTTTATAATCTCCACAGATTTTCTGCGATCTAACACAGACCACAAGGCCTTGGGCACCATATGACCATCTAAGTTAGACCATCTTAGATTACCCATGTTGATGATTCTATAACGAATAATTCCCTTAGTCACGCACCTTCGTGGTTTAATGGTACCAACGATGTTACTATGTGGGAGCTCCTCTTTTGGCCAGCGCATCGGCTTTTCCGTTGCCTTCTATATCGCAGTATCTAGGTAGTCAACATAATCTAACACACTTCTGCGTACATAATGCCTTAAGGATTGTGCGACAATTCCTGGCGATTTCAGGTTTTGTGGCGTAAGACTCTAGCGCCTTTAGCGCAGCATGGCTGTTAATGTAGATGGAGACAGTCTTATCGGATATTGATTCTATCTCAAGTAATTCCGCAGCTTTAAGTACAGCTAGAACTTCTGGAGCACACTGCATGTGTCCGGAAGGCTCAGAGTCAACTGTAGGTTAATATCTCTTGAGTATATACCTGACCCCGTATCCTCTCTGGTCTAAGAACTATCTGTATATATTGCCATGTCGTTGTGAACACAGACTGTATTCCTTTTTCAATTCTCCCTAACAGGGTACGTTACTTTGTATGGTGTGACGTGAAGTCTAAGGCATCAAGGAGCTATGCTACACACTACTAGTTTTGAGGACACCTACGTTATTGAGCCCGCTTGAAATTTGATTTGTAGGTCTAGTGATAAAAGATACAGAAAGATCTCAAGTGCAGCCATAGGCGTTGTGCGTAGAGCACCCATGATGGCAATGCAGGCTGTTCTTTGTAACATAGGCAACAAATCCCGAGCTCCGTACGTAAGAATCGGTCTGACTATCAAGATGTATAACCAGTGCATCATTGCAGGCGCCAGGCCCCATTTTATTCCCCGCAGCCCTCTTACAGATGAAGAGATCATTGCAAGCCTTGTAGACTCTTTCCTGTATGTTGCGTTTCCAGTTTAGTTTGCTGTCTAGCATTATACCTAGTTATCTAGGGCGATCCGAAAGTGAAAGCTCCACCCCTGCTTTAATAGCTTTGGCAGTTTGAAGGGCGGTATTTTATATTTTCTGCTGAAGAGTACCAATTCTCTTTTATCCGTGTTGACGTGAAGTCCGCAATCTCTACCCCATTTTCCGAGACTATCAAGAGCTGATTACATAATTTCACTGATGTGTCTAAAAATTTGTTCTGGACCAAGATCACCACGTCGCGTCGTCTGCGCAAGCAATGACACCTGTACCTGTATTGCTTAGTTCTTTAAATATACCATCGATGACTAGAACCCAGAGGGGTGATATAACGCCTTCCTAGGGAGTCCCCATCTGGTTACGGATTTTCTTAATAAACTATTTCCGATATTTGAATTAATGTTTCTAGTGACAACCATATTGCAGAGCCAATTGGTAATGATAACCTTGACATTAATACTTTCCAGTGCCCTGCCTTCTACGTTATTGAAAACACCTTCTATGTCTAGGATGGCTCCTAGTGCAAATTCCTTATGGTGAAGTCTTGTATGTATTTAGAAAAATACAAGCATACAGTGGCGAGCAAAAGTGACTACATAATATCCGTTTTTGAAGTTTTTGGAAAATTAAGCATAGTTCACTTACATATAAACACATATATAAATAAAAATAAAGGCTGTAAAGTCAAACTCAAAAAGTTCAACTAACTGCATGTATCCAATTTTCCACGCTTTTTACACACATTCATATTTTAAATGTTTTAGTAATTATTCCACAAACTTTTATTTTTTGCCACACTCTTCGTTCTCTTTGGCATACTTTCCACCAATTTTTCGATCGTTTCATGTGGAATACGTGCCCCATCAGTACTCATTCGAGTCTACAATTTTTCCATGTTCTTCGGTGGATTGATAGATACATAGAGTTAGTTGATCTTTTTGCGTTTTTCTAGCTTTTTTTTTAAAGACATTGATAATGTTTCATATGTTAAGTATACAACTGCAAACAGGTTTTGCTACTGTAAAAATTCATATGACGGTACTTTAGCCATTAAACAATTTATTTTTTTTTATTCGATACTTCTCTTTTTTCAGTAGATTTGAGTTAAAATTGAAATCCAATCATTGTAAGGATAAATGACTCACCAAGTTTTGGAAAACATAAAAATTTAAGTTTTTGCTTTTGTTAACTTTTAAAATGAAGGACTTCTAAATCTGAATCAGTTGCAGATGAATGCCACGAAATCTTAATTACATAATATCACCTTTTATTGAAAGCGTCTCTTGCACTAATTCTAAAAATGTAATCAAACAGAGTGCACGACTAGGTCGCACGTCGTTTGCAAATGATTCACGTTCGTTGAATTTGAATTTTTGTAAATTCCGTTAAAAATCGAAGATAATAATTTTTTTAAATTTTACAAAACTTGGTACGAGTATATACGTATATGTAAGATATTGTTGCATATGCTAATTTTAAACAAAATCGACTGGGAAATACCCTATTTTTGAAAAACGGTCAATAAATAAAGGACCCATTTCTTCGAGGTTCTATGTACTCGTATATGAGGGTAGCGATGGTGTTAGTGGTAGCGTCATCCATTGCCACGCTAGTGGTTTATGCTTCGAATCCTGATGTCAGCAAGCATTTATTTATTTCTCATTAAATAAAGAGTCAGTATGATCAATTGCGAAAGCTTATGTGAATATTATTACAAAGGCATAACACTGGCAGTCATGTGGCTAGACAAATTGTTCGCTCTGTTGGATGATTGATATGCCTATGACATCAGGTGGTCGGTAAATAATACTGTGAATCAGAAGCAAAGTCAAAAATGACAAAAAAAAATTTGCCAAGTCACATGGACACCACCCCCGGAGTTTTTCTGAAACCTAACATCCGAGTTTGTACCCACGACACAAATCTTTCTCTCTCTATCTGCCTATCTTTTCAACGTTCACGCTGTGGCAAATACTTTAAAGGTATTCATAGTACTGAAAAGATAAACATGCGCCCGAGAGGTGCACAATTTTAAAAACCGATTTATTTTACAAATTTAAATAATTATTCTTTTTTATAACTTCAATGAATTGTTACATTATTAATAAGTAAATAAAACACAAATATATATTATTATTTTTTATTTATAAGGAAGTTATGTAGAATTTTATACGCGCGTCGGTTAACATATGACAGCAATATATCTGTGTCGCGGGCGCCTCCGAGGCGCAAGTTATTTTTCTAGGGTTAAGTAACCGCAAATTATAAAAAAAATTGTAGTCATTTCTGATTGAAATCTCGAGATTGGAAGTTTTCGCAATAATCCTGGAAGGTTTATACAGACGATGTTGCTTTAGCCGTCTCGGGAAAGCCCCAAAATCCTCTAAAAAAACTTCTACAAAACGCTTAAAGCAAGCTAGCTGGTTGGGCAGTTCGGTGTGGTTTAGGCGTAGTCTCTAACAAAACGGAACTAGTACTCCACTCCAGGAAATTCTCTCGATGGTATCAACTTAACTTTCTCTGGCAAAGCAGAACATTTGGGTATTATTTTGGATAGAAAATTAAGCTGGAAACCTAACATTCAAGAAAGAGTCAAGAAAGTAGCAAGACAGTAGCGCTTTCCCTTGCAGAAAAGCTATTGGAAATAGAAGGGATTTACAACTTCAAATAGCTCACTGGTTCTACATCTCGGCAGACCCTACCCTACCCCTTCGGGATAGAATATACCCGAGGTAGGCATGCCTGTCGTAAGAAGCGACTAAAATCCAATCTCCGTATACCGAGTGTATAGTGTATACAAAAAATGCAATGAACAAAACGAAAAGATATATTACCCCAGGTGCAGTCCAGCTTTACTGGAAAATCCACCCTTTTCGGAGCTCGGCTTATTGCAATCCAATGACCCTTTTTCAAAAAGTTCAAGGGTATCTCGATCTCCTCCACCAAGATCGAATAACTCCGGGAAAAGAAGTCCACCAGGAGCGCCATCGCGCGAAATTCAGGACTCAGCGAAATATAAAAGTCTTGATGAAGAAAATAAAACACTCCGAATCAAGCTTAACGAAATGGATCTACTCTATCAAGATCCTAAGAAAGAGATAGACTTATTAAATAAATAAGTCCCTAAGGAACGCACATATCCAGAGAGAACGCGAATGTACTTCAGCATGCTTAGCTAGTCGGGAATATCACACCGACGAAGAAGAGCTAGCACGCGAAACAAATCGGGTCCCAAAGAAAAGACCTAGTAAAAAACGGAGAGCCGATTCATCGCCCGAAGTCGAGCCCCTAAAAGAAGAAAATCAAAAAGAACCGCAAGAAAAGCAACTTCGAGCGCAATTTCGTCCACCCCCACCAATAAACATCGTCGGGATAACGGAATACAATAAGTTGCAAAGCCTCCTTAAAGGAACATTTACATCGAAATATAAGGTTAGATCTTTGAGGGATAACGCGTGGAAAGTTAACGTCGATGACTACAATGACTACCGAGCGCTGTCCCAAAAGCTAAATACCGAAAAGATTCAGTGGTATACTTTCGAAATCAAGTCAGAAAGGCCACATCGTATTGTTGCAAGGGGACTCCACCCCTCATGCACCGAAGAAGATGTTATGACTGATCTTCAAGCCAAAGGCTTTAAAATTCTTGATGCCGTTAATATTATCAAGAAAGAGAAGCAACAAACGGAAATAGATAAAGACGCCTTGGTAAGGCGTGGACTTCCGCTTTTATGCTTACCTTCGACAAATCTGATAATATCGACGATATCTACCGAATTAGAGCTATACTAAATATCGTGGTCAAAATCGAGCTCATGCGTAGAAATTTAAGGATGATTCCGCAGTGCAAACGTTGCCAAGGATTTAACCACACGCAAATGTACAGCCAAAATGAACCGCGATGTGTGAAATGCGCCGGAAATCACCTCTCCCCAATTTGTGGAGTAAATAAACAAACCTCTGCAATGTGTCCTAATTGTAAGGGAAAGCACCCGGCAAATTATAGAGGCTGTGAAGTAGCTAAAGAGTTGCAAAAACGGAGAGATGCGCTCCTTAAGCCACTAAATGCAAAATCAAAACTGCAAACTAAGCCAAAGCGTAAGATCGCGCAGAAGAATGTAGACAAACTGAAACTACCGGGTTCAGAGCGCAAAAAGGTGAGGGAAAAAGTGACAACAGAGAAGTCCTCGACCTCTGTTCTTGAAAGAAACGGTACTGAAAAGTTAACATTGGAAAAGCCACCGGGTAATGACCCTCGGACAGCAGGAGTGCAGACTTACACTCAGGCCGCGGCATCCGAAAAACCAAAAAACGTTGAAATTTCTACGGACCCTGTCTCTCATGTTTTGTCGGTTATTCTCGAGAAATTTGAACAACAAAGCAAAATAAATAAAACTATTCTCGATAGTTAGGTTAAGCTTGAAAATAATTCACGAAAAACGCGTACTTCATCTAGAATATGAATGAAAAACGAATGTTAAATATATGTGCTTGAAATGCAAACGGACTTTTGCAAGAACTTGACGAATTGGAAATCTTCATGCGTGAAAAGATATTGATATTTGCTTGATTTCTGAAGCCCACGCAAAAAAGGAATCACATTTAAAAATAAAAGGCTATAATGATTACCACGCTTGTCACCCTTCGGGAAAAGCGAGAGGCGGATCATCCTTGCTTATTAAAGATTGCATCGAAAAATCGGAAGACCTAAAGATAGAGCTTGAGACTTTGCAACTGTGCACGATTTGAGTTAAAAATAGTCAGCGTACTCTTAAAATCTCATCTCATAAAAAAAAAAAAATCCCCGTCATCAAACCGATACTCACAACCGAGGTGGTGATTGTCTGCTTGACAGGCTTAGAAAAAGCCTTAAATCGCGATTATCTAAGCAAAATCCAGCGTGAAGCTTGTCTGTGCATAAGCGGAGCGCTACGTACAACTCCCTCTACGGCATTGGACATCATTTTCATTTGATACCCCTCGATATATTTAGCAGCGAATGCAGCCGTTCGCCTTGAAGCTACCTTGCAGTGGTCAAGAAAAGAATTTGGCCACCTTTTCATTCTTAATAAATTCAAAATCGCTTCCGAACACACAGACTACACCATCCCACTTCTAAATTTTTACAATAACTTCCCCATCACTATCCCTTCCAGATCACTTTGGAATGACGACGGGTTTTTAGAAGATGAGTCGATTCACTTCCATACTGACGGCTCAAAAACCAAGAACGAAGTTGGTGGAGGTGTTTTCTATGACCGGTTCTCCTTCCGTCTACCAATCATTGTAGCATGTTCTAGGCGGAAATAATGGCGATTAAAGAATTCTTATCTTGGCTTAAGTTAGAGATATCCGCAACTTTTCAGACAGCCAAGCTGCAGGAATCGACCTCTATAAATTCTTTAGTAGCTCTAGACTGCCGATTGTCTCTCGCGAAGATGGCTGAGAAGTTTAATATTCACCTGTGTTGGGTGCCGGGGCATAAAGATATTCCAGGGGATTGTAAGGCCGATGAACTTGTCAGAATAGGAACAACTATGCTCATCCTGCCAGACAAAGGCACCTTAGGCATACCAATCACTACTTGGAAACTCAAATTTAAGCTGGATGCTATCGAGGAGTACAAATCTTAGGTTGCCAGGTATAGTAACAGTCTAGCGCCTTAACAAATTTACCCAAAGCTGGATCTAAAACGCTCCAAGAATTTGATTTCTCTCGATAGATTGTATATCAGCACTATAATAGGTGTCATCATTGGGCACAGTCTAATAGGCAAGCATGCTACAAGGCTGGCTCTTTTTGCGAACGACTTTTGTATAAGCTGCATGGATGAAGAAAAGAAAGAAACTATTCCTCATCGTCTTAGTTTCTGCCCAACTTTCTCCCACAGAACTAAGCTTCACTTAGAAGCCTTCTATTACAACGATATAGGCTATCTAATATACATAAATATTAAGAGCCTCTTACGCTTCATAAGAAGCTCAAAATGGTTTAACGAGTGGGTATAAAGAAACGTTCTCCTATGAACCACGTGGTATCACAATGGGCCTATTGTTGTTCTAAGTAGATTGGCGATTCTTAGCTGGCAGCCACTTCAACCTAACATAAGTTTCGCAATACTTGCGCTATAGATGCAAGTAAGAAATTCGTGGTTTGTCAAACCGAATTCTCACGCTTATCACCCTTTGTATAGTCAAGTGTGAAGACAATGGGTTCGAATTAAGTTACTGAAAATCGCACGAAGCATCTTTAGACCTTTATCAAGTTTCTTGCCAAAACTAACACCAATGTGTTTAATCTCTGAAAAGAAGCAAAAGGCAAGCAAAGTGCTACCCTTGAGTGTGGGCACTACTTTTTATCCTGCAGGACGACGACTGCATCATCATGTCAGAAGCTTCAGAAGAAAAGGAATATATAATATTTATAAAATACAAATTGTTCCCTCTTGGAAAAGTCACAGCGTCAAGAAATGATGTCCCATTTTCGATCGACATGTATTCATCGAGATATTAGATATCAGACATCTATCATATCATAAGACTTATCACTATACGTTTGAAGCTCAAATGGTCAGAAAGAAAATCGTATACAATGTCGGTCTATGCGATATTCTGTGTGGAAATGATCGAGCCTTCTACGTGTGTTGGTCTTGCGTAGTTTAGGGTAGTCTAGGGTTGTCGTCTTCGTTGGAAGCATCAATATACCATAAGCTACATGTCTAAAGAAAACATGTAATACTCGAACTAAAATTTGTTTCACTTCACAGAAAACAGTAGGATGTGTGTCTGTCCAAAAATGTAAAATTCATCACACAAAAATTTTTAAATCATTCAATCGTGCTAAAGGTATTTTAAACGTTTTCTGTGTAATCGAAGCACGGATTTACGGAGGCGAGTCATGGAAAATATTAGTTCTGTAACCAACGACCTTGACCTCACATTTTAAACTATATTAATTCGGCGCTTTGATAAAATGAATTAAAAAAAAAAGGTTATTATTGTCATAAACAACACTCTAAGGTCACCACCCTGAGCCGCTGATATTAGTCACTAAAAGCGATCTGTAAAAACTATGTTCAGCTGTAGAGTAGAATAAATTTAATCACCCCATCGCATTTGCATAACAAAATAATAATACAACAAGAAAATAATTAAATTCAATTAACAATCCAATAAAATTGTTAATATCTTCTCTTGATCGGTTCGCTGGACAAATTTTTATTCCCTCAAGACACAAACTAATACCCGTTGTTGACAGCAGCTCTCGAAACAGGACACACACTTCCTCCCATTCCAAGACGGTTATTCATTTGAAATTCAAATTAATTATTTCAGCATCGTGTTGAAATTCACCACAATCAATAAATAACAAGCGCGAACAAATTTTCAGCGGCTTCTTGCTGTCCCATTGTTCACATTGTGGATTCATACCTGTGGAGACAGAACTTCCGTTCAGCATACGAGTGTACAATGACACAGAATACTCGTACTATCTTGGTCAGAAGACAAAACAAAAAAAAAAACTTACCCACTGTCCACCCGCTGAAACCGCGCGCACTAAACAAATTTATTTCCTTCGATTAAATTTTGAGTTTTGAATTTATGGCAGAAGTGGTTTCGGTTGGACAGTAATTAAAAATATCAGAGGAGACGGGTTGGGTCCACTGGTCACTGCTGCACAGCAATCCACCAGGCGACAGGTAAACAGGGCAAATAAAAACTGAAAACTTTTTTTCCGTTTTTCAACTGTCAAGGTGAAATTTAAAATCTTGTAGATATGTATTGTCCCCGGAGAGAACGAACTCGACTCACACAAAACTTAAGTTCGACGTTTGTTTGGTTCTTATCAGCGAGATGTGGTTGGGGCAATAACTTAACAGAAAGACATTTTTATTTGTTTTTTTTTTTTTCATGACTAGACCGCCGTGACCGCTGGGGACACTTTTAAAACTTTAGTTTTATTGAGAGTTTGAGTTTGGGGCATTGTGGAGCCCACAACAGAATCAAACATTTTAAAATACTGGATCGTTCTGACAGGTAAGGAATTTTGTGAAAGATAAATTACAGAACGTAGATGGGTACAGTGTGCGCAGCAGAAAAAGCATTGCAATCTGTCTAATCTGTTTCAAAATAATATAAACGATAACGGTGTTCTACAGGGTATTTCGATGGCCCCGCCTGAACTTTGACATCGGATCATGGTTATGTTTTAAATGGATCGCTGTCATTCTGTGACGATTGTATTCTACGATAGCTGTCATTATGAAAAACTACAAGCTTCAGCATAGCGTCGAAATTGTGAAAATTTATTATAACAAATCTAGCTCTGTTTGCTGAATGATGAATTTTGGTGAAAAATCATCTTCAGCAACGAATCGCATTTTTGGATTCGTAAACAACTAAAATGTAAATGTGGGCGCCGTGGCATAAGTGGTAAATGTGTCGGACCACTGCGCATGAGGTTCCAAGTTCGAATCCCAGAAAACACCAACAAGTTTTTTCACGGTCCCACCTCTCGCGAACGCCTGACAAACATCCGAGAGTATTGTTGTCACGAAAAAGCTTCTCAAACCAAATTGTCCTTCGGATACGGCACTAATCTGTAGGTCCCTTCCATTCTTGTGAAAAATATTATATAACGCACACAACGTGAGTGGTTGTGAGAAGCTAGGCCCTGGCACTTAAAGAGCTGTTTCGCCAAATATTTTTTTTTTTAAATAACTAAAATTATTGGATCTGGAAAGATGTCAATCCCCAAAGGTTCCAGGAACTTCTTATACACTCAGAAACATTTACTGTGGATTTTGGAAAGACAGGTTCGTTGGGCCGTACGTCTTTCAAAATGAAAAAAAGGTGAGGTGGTAACTCTGTCAATGCAGAAAGGTATCCAGAGATAATGACCTTTTCTTTTCGCCCGAATTGGATGTTATTTGAGGATATGCACGACAGTGTTACGTCTAGCGTTATTGAGGGAAAAGTTTCCATGGCGCGTTGTTTCGAGGAGATGTGATGCTAACTAACTGACACGATCGTATGATTTAACGCTATTCGACTTTTTCTTTAGGGCAACGTTAAGTCGGTGGTCCAGACCAATAATTCAGTAATAATTCTTGACCTGGAGAACAATATCATTCAAAATATTGCTGAAATTTAAGCCGATTTATGTCTAAGAGTTATCCAAAATTGGGTATTTTGAATACTTTACTTACTTACTTACTTAGGCGGCGCTATAGTCCGGTGTGGACCTGGTCCCCAACCAACAAACCTCTCCAGCCAGCCCGGTTATGAGCAACGGATGCGCACGTCAAGTTGGTTGAGGTTGGTTTGCGCCACCTACCGCGAGGTCGTACTCTATTGCGCTGTCCATCCGGAGTAGATTCCAAGACTTCCCGTGCTGGAACGCTGGGCTCCATCCGCTTTACATGACCCAGCCATCTTAGTCGTTGTATGTGAACTGATCTGGCTAAGTCGTATAGTTCCGCAATGTACCTTCTCCTCCACTCGCCGTCTATGCAGACGGGACCAAAGAGCATTCGAAATATTTTTCTCTCAAAGTAACCAAGGGCAGCCTAGTCCGATATTGACAAAGTCCATGCCTCTGCGCTATACAGCAGGACTGGGATGATTAGTGTCTTATACAGAGTTACCCTAATAGTTCGAGATAGGGCTTTGTTACTCAATTGCCTTCTTAGCCCATAAAAATACCGATTGGCAAGAGATTTTTTTTTTTTTAGATTAAATATGTGATTTTATTGTACAATAAAGAAAGAATCCATAGATATAAATTCACAAAGTATAGCACTGGCATTTGCCGTCAGCCCGAGAAGAGAGATTTATAGTCTAAAACGTGTGATTATTAGAATTGATTATTTTTATATAATGTAACTATTTTATTCTATCCTATCTAAATAATTAATATTTAAAATGCTTCATCTTGTATTTGCTTCCGGTAGTTTAAAGCAGTTTTTATATAACTCGCCAGCACACTCCAATTTTGGCCGTTCAGGATTGAAATAACTTCGTTTGACGACAGGCTGCTTTTTCCCCAGTGAAATTTGGGACATATTCCAACGAAGTGATAAATGTCTTCCTTCGCTCGTAGATTGCACAAACTGCATTCCGGGTTTCCTTCAGTCCTATATGGCATATAATTTAGTCTGAGAAGCTCACCTCTAGCCTTGAAAATTGAAGAGATTGTACATATGCTGTTTTGGTCGTGGAAATAATTTTTTTCCCCGAGGTCATATTCAAGAGTTCGGTACGTGTTTCTGGTAAGGCTTTCCTGCGCTCTTTCTCTAAAAGTGATACGGGTAGATAGCTCGATCAACAGCTCCTGAAGAGATTCTTTCCACGATGCTGCATTGAAGTCTATCAGGTGAATATCCTGTTCGCTGCACAACCTAAACCATTCACTGAAAAATTGTAATTTCCCTCGTAGGTGCATTGCAACTATATGCGGAAGACGCTGACTCGGGAGTGACATTACTTTTAAAATATAGAGGAAGTGTAGCCTTATTGTATAAACATACAGTGGCGGCAAACCGGTTTCCAAGTGAAGCATATAGTTTGACGTATTTTCAGGTAATCTGAAGATTTTTTTGATAAAATATCTCAGCAGTTTTTCTACTTCTTCATACTGTAAAATACCCCATACTTGGGCCGCATAGCACATAATAGACCTTACTACTGCTTCATAGACTTTGTACTTTGTGCTTAATGCAATGTTCTTTTTACAAAGTATGCCTTTCCAGTTGCAATTTATTGCCCTTTTGGCTTCTTTTAGTTTTCCTTGCAGGTGATTGTTAAAAGTTAGCCGACTTCAAGATATTTATATTCTTTTACTTTCTCTAGTTCTTCGCCTTGCCATGTCCATTTTTCATCCCTTGCGTAACGACCAGAACCATTTCGGAAAACCATTACTTTGGACTTGGCGATTGGCAAGAGTAATTCTTCGTTTGATCTCCCCAGACAGTATATATTTTGTTTTGCTTTCATTGACTACTAAACCCATCTTTGCTGCCTTGATCTCAGCTGAGTACTTCCGACTATGTCAATGTCATCGGCGTAAGCGAGTAGTTGTACAGATTTGTAAAAGATTGTAACTCCGGTGTTGGCTTGTGATTTTCGTACAATTCTCTGAAGTATTATACTATGTTAAAGAGATCGCATGATAGCGCATCACCTTGTCTAAGACCTTTCCTAACATCGAATGGTTCAATGATGTTCCTTCTGACTTTAATGGAGCAGCGAGAGTTCTACATTGTCATCCTACACAAACGGACAATCAAACGAGTTTTCCAAAAAACTGTGAAAATCGACTTAAGCTGTTATTTCTTGTGACCACAGAAATATTCCAGAATTGAACACTTAAAAAGAAGGCGAGCTGTTATAAATAGTATTTCATACCTAGTCCCTGAATGTAGTCAATTGAATTTTTGGCTAACTTTTCCCCAAAAATGTCTAATTTGAAACAGCTAAATGGAAAAGTTCCTCAGGAAAAGTTAGCTTTAGTACATACTCGATAGATGATCACTCATAATACTCGAACATGAAATGGGGCTCACACCGTCCATAACTCGTCACACAATATCCCCTGATATACCACCTTGATCAAAAAGCAGGAAGCACTGATGGACATACCGAAAACCGAATATAAAAAAATGTTTCGAAGATTGGATCAAGCGCTGGCATAAGTGTGTTGCAGTCGATGGGGATTACTTTGAAGGGGACAATATAGATTTAGATGAATAAACTTGTATTTTTAATTTTCTGAATAAATTCCGGGAACTTTTTGATCAAGGTGGTATCCTACTTCATGCTTCTGAGTCTAGATTTAGTTTGTACATTAGGTCTCTAGCAACATTCACCAAACACCATTCTCGGTAAACCATGCCTGCGAAATTTTTTTTTTATATATCTGGAATGGAATCAATACAAACTCTTTCCGTGGTCGAAATTCTGTGTTTCGGAATGAATACTAAGTGCCGACTAAGGGTTTAAGTGCAATGGACCATTTTGTGTCTGCTTCGAAACCAAATTAAATTCTAATACATACTAAGGTGTACATTTTCTTCCTCGCCTCACTGTAAAAGATGAATGAATCGAAAATATGTATGTAGCTTGACCTTTTTTTCCACCGACGCTACCGAATATCAATTAAAATTCCTCAAAATTCCTCAGATTTTAATTTTTATTATTTTTATTTTTTTTGCTGTTTTTGCTCTTAATTAACCAAACATAAATGCAAATTTTTGTATCTTGTTCGTGGGGTTTTATGTTGCGGGAATTTATTAGCGGATGCGGTCTTGTGTTGGAAAGAATCTGTGAAATCAATAACTCAATTATACAACAACTCGTTTGTTTCTTTCCAAATGACAACAAAGGAAGTCGAACTAAGAAAAAAAAAAAACAAAAAGGATTCAATAACAGCTTCCAGTGGGGTCCTGTATTCCTCCCGACTGACTACACGCGAATAAATATTGTCACACGGAGACGAAAGAAAAAAACAAGGAAATCCACTTGAAGTTTGTTTTTCGTCCTGACATCGAGTACTGTGTAAATATGCGCCCAGTGAGTTGGAACGACTATGCCACTGACAGCCAGATGCAGGGTCACAGAAAATGTTGAGTGTGCGTTCTTCGGTGAGTGTGTGTTGTTTTCACTGGGATCACCATCGAGGGTAATCACATGACAGAAGGAATCCTGGCTTTGACCGGAATTGACCGAAATGGAATATAAGTTGTTTTTGCCTGCCAAATCTGTCACTCTTGCTTACGTGGATTGCTGTTCTGCAAGTGTATGCGAGTTTCTGGGGTGCAGTATGACATTCTGTCAAAAAGGAAGTCATCATGAATATGAAACACCATATGGATGTGAAATTCTGTTTTTAAACGAGGGGTGCACTCGGAGTGTTATCCCATGGGTGAAGCTAGTTAGATGATTACCTAGTTGTATATCAACTGAACTAAGGTTTGTTGATCTTCTACGACGTCTCTAGGGAGGAGCGACATCATCATTGCGGTAAAAATAATAGCACAGTAAATGTTAATGAAAGCTGCAAATGTATCCGTACGTATAGAAACCAATATGAATTTTTTTTAGTATTTGTCTATAGAAACTAAAAAAACGTTTCTGCTGACTGACAAATAAGATGAAATAAAGTTTGACCAATGACGAACTTCTTTCTTTAGGGAGCCTGGATGACGTTTCATTGAAGAGTTTGAATTGTAGACTAAGTGACGTGTGGTTAGCATTCAGAGTTAAGAAAATTGAATTTCATTCAAAACCACATCTGGTAAGTACTGAACATGCGTTGATGACTCTTGGCTAACAAAGGACAAAGATTGGTTGCTGGAATGTGAGGACTAATCGTAACTCTAATAATGTCTGATGCCTTGGGAGTTCATGCGATACATATTGGACGCTTTGGGCATAAGCGAAAAAAATACAGGAGAATAACTGCCCTCAACGCTCTATTACACTATGTGGACAAGCTCTCTGGAGCTCACGTACAAGTCCTGAGTAGGTCTATACTGCTAACAACAACTGTGCGAGAAATGTTCATAATCTGGAAACCTTACATCGATATGATATTGACGACCAGCTTACGGAGCCTCCAGCCGAGCCCTTTCGCCTGACGATGTCAAAGTTGATTTCTATAATAGGTCGGCACGCGAGCACAACCCAAGAAACATTTGAGAAACATTTTCAACAACAATTGGGAAACATTTCAAAAGCAATTGGTAAACAATTAGAAAACGTATTTGTATCTGAAATGTTTCCCAATTGTACCAGAAAAAATTTTTTTTTTTGGGGAATGGACGAGACTTTTGCTTTTCAAATGTTTTTCAAAATGTTCTGTTCCTGACTCAAAAATATTTTTGTTTCTCAAGCTGGACGTGCACAAAAAGCTGTTTTGGAAACGAATACTTAAATGATAAAAAAATGTGTCTTAAACGAACAACCATTCGTCGAAAGTGGTAGTTGCATAAGCTATAGCGAGGAGTTACAAACAAGAATCTGACCCTCCAGGTTGGGTGCTGTCCCTCGAATTAGAATGACTGTACTGTTGACGACCCTGTCAAACAGACGATTTTTAGGTCTGAAAGTGGAATGTTAGGTCCCTTTACAACCACGTGCAGTCAAAAAACTTGCAGAGGCCATAGACTGCTACAATGTAAATATAACATACATCCAAGAAGTGCGATATCAAGGCTAATTTCACCAACATTAATTTAATTAGCGATCAGCTCTCTAAAGAGAAAAGCGAACATTTTTACGAGGTCTTCGAGCAGACCTATGAGCAATGCTCTAGGAAAAGGGGGGAGAGGAACGAAGTAGATGCCGGTTTGCGTTAGTTTTAAATGTTTGAAGGTTGTAATGATTAGGAAATACAGAGGCAGGTAGATCATTCCACAAACGTGTTGTTCGGCTTATAAACAAATCCCTATATTTGACAGTACGTCCGAAGTTGGGCTTGAGGGTGAACTGATGTGCATTCGAAGCGTGACGCGTATTGCAGGTGAATTTTTGAAGGGGGGGAATGCAACTGGCTATTTAGCTGGAGCAATTTTTATAGAAAAAGCGATAAAATAGGGAAAGACATGAGACATTTCTACGGTGTTCAAGTGAGACTATGGAGTTCATAATGTCTCTATCACCAATTAGTTTTAACGCGCGATTCTGTACCCTATCTAGAATGTGTAGAACGGTCTTGGGTGCACCAGACCAGATATGGGCGTTATATTCCAGCTTTGGGCGGATGAATGCCTTGTAGATGGAGGCCAGATCAGAAGGGGTAAAATATTTGTTTGCACCGCTTAAGGGATCCTAGACATTTTGCAGCATTTTTGGCGACCTCGAATATGTGATCGTTCCATCGAAGACAGTTATTGATGCACATACCGAGAATGGCAAGTCTTTCGGATTCAGCGATACAAGTACCATTCATGGATAATGGTTGAGGGTCTTGGTTTCGCTTGAGAGACAGAAGACAGCATTGTGTTTTGGATGCATTAAATTCCACTCTATTGATTGAACCCCATTTGGTTATGCTGTCCAAGTCGCAATTTAATGAGTTGAACATACGTTGCCGTTCCTCTTCTACGGCCGAAGAGCAGGGATGTGAGATAGGGAACGAATATGAAAAACTGAGGGTACTGTTATCAGCGAAGGAATGGATTGGATTAGAAGTAGCAGACAAGAGGTCATTTATAAAAATGAGGAGAGTCGGAGACAAAACTGAGCCCTGGGGAACACCAGCATTTATGTGGTGAATTGCAGACTTAAGCCGTCCAAGACAACTTGTATTGAACGGTCCGAAAGGTAATTTCTAATCCATTGAAGAAGAGACTCATCGATGCCATATGCACGCATTTTCGACAAAAGAGCCTGATGCCAAACTCTGTCAAATACCTTACAAATATCGAGCGCAACCATCTTTGCTTCGCCGAAGTGATGGAGAGATTGGTTCCACTTCTCGGTAAGATATGCCCTCAGATCACCAGTGGACCTCTTGCTACGAAAACCATATTGCCGGTCATTGAGAAGTTTCCGTGAATCAAGATATTTCATAAGCTGACGATTTATCAGCGTTTCCATGACCTTGGAAAGAAGGGACGTTAGTGCAATGGGTCGGTAATTGGACGGGGAGGAAGATTCGCCTTTTTTAGGGACGAGCTGGACAAATGCTGTTTTCCATCTACTCCAAAAGAGCCCAGAAGAGTAGGACAGACAGAAAAGCTTACGCAGAGGTTTTGCCAGCGTGGAAGAACACCTCTTCAGAACTATTGGGGAAATACCGTCTGGACCAGCGGATTTATGTATGTTAAGACCTTTGAGTACTCCTGCAACTGTACAGTGGACTTGTCCCATGGAAAATTCGACGCTCTCAAGTACAGGCGGAGATAAAGCGCTATCTGGCAGGGTGGAGTTCGTTGCGAAGTGGGCAGCAAGCGGATTGGCTTTATCTAAGGAGCTGACAGCTGGAATGTCATTGTAAATGAGCGTTGGGATGGCAAGCGGGGCAGAATTTTTAATATTTTTGACGAATGACCAACAATTTGTACTACCTTCGGGACACTGTAGAATTTTTTGCCTCAATTTTTGGTCATATAAGAATTTTACACGTCGAATGAGAGCATTGCAGTCATTTCTGGCTTGTTTAAGCTTCTTTCGATTTTCCTCAGAATTGTTGGCTTTGTAAGACCGAAAACTTACTTCTCTCAGCCTGATAGCCTCTTTGCAGCTCTGGTCAAACCACGAGTTCGCCTTAGGTTTGATGCTTTTTATTCTATTAGGAATAAAGGCATCCATAACTAAGAGGATGGTGTCAGTAATCATATCAGCGGCAGCATCCACATCGCTATCGAGGAAGCATAGCGACCAGTTAAAACTCCTAAAGAAACTATTAAGGTACGAAGCCACGAAGCGACCCCCTGGTTGGATGAAGAATGTCGGTGAGCTCATGCAGCTAAACAAGGACCAGAGCTATTCGTTAGCAAGAGGTCCACTTCGGACTTTAGCGCCATCTAAGTGAGGTAAAGTATGCGGGTATTGCCTCGGCGAAGACGAGACATTTGAGTGATTCATATTCACGTTTGAGGCCCAGAACGTATGAACGGCCGAATCGAATCTATTATTACATAATACCATGGTTTATTTCCAGATCATCTTCAAAACGTTAACCTCAACTTATAGATTCGCTTCCATTTCTTTCTTTTTTTAATTTTAATTTCACATTTCCATCTCTTGTTTTGGTAAATTAAACATCCTTCCTTAGTCCCAGTGAGGCTCTTGAGAAAAAATATATAAATTCAAGGAAATCTTAGGTAAAGAAAAACAAAAACAAACTCCCTGCTCATCCCGGCTTTGTACGCTACACGCACTCATGCACAACATCCCTACGCACTCCATCGCACTGCACCCCATCCTCCAATCATTGCTGTTGCCGCCATCGACAACGAGGACGACGTCGTCCTCAAAGTCAATATTATTATTTAGAATCCCATCATCAGCGCTTTTGGCGCAGGATATGAAAGAATATATTTTCCTTCTAAACTCAACAGGGATAGAGCGAAACCAGATACCTACAACGGGCACGGTGTGCTCCTGTATTTGCTGCTGCGCTGAACAAGCTCCTTATCGTGCTTCGCTGTATGTGTGTGTTTGTGTGGCAATCGCTGTCATCTGACAACAAACTGTATTGGAAATGTACACACAGGACGAATTACCGGATGGCGAATGATATTTTGTTTAGAAATAAGGAGCGAGCGAAGGGAACGCAGAATGGATGTGGGGTGCAATATTGCTGTGTTCACTTGAACACATGATACTACGGGGATGCTCTTGACTATGAAGACCCACGCTTATATCTTGATTGGGTTCGATTCAGAGGAGTTGGTGGTGCGGTGTTGTCGGCTATTGTTACACAGTTGTTGTCCTTTGTTGGTAATCAAATTGAGTGAAGGGTGCAGGAAGAAGCGAACGCTACGCTTGGTCTGCGATTCGATATGGTTACTTAAAGGGTAATTAAACGAAAGGTGGCAATAGCTTTGCTAGTGAACAATGGGCAAACAAACGCAGCATCTGATAATTATTGGAGAATGAATTGAATTTTTATCTCATTACCATCGAATTTGATGGATAAAAAATGATGATGCGCATGGAATTTGAATGTGGGATTTCAATTGAACATATGTTGCAATTGCTTAGTGAAACATTTTTAACGCAATTAGGGTTGTCGATCAGCTGAAATGCTCGGATAATAAGTGTATTATAAATGTACGATATATTCCACAAGTACCCATACTTAAAAGTATGCTTTAATTCGCACTGCAAAATTTAGAATATCGTTTTTAGTGAGGCGGTAAAAATTGTTCATGGTTATTCGCCTATTTGTTGTTCATAGGCCAACAGTTTTAGCCATACAACGCGGTAATAGAATGATTACCCTCCCTCAATACTTTCGAACACATATAATTTGTAAGCTTTATCACTTACCGTGGTCTGATTTTGATTGGCTAGTGTTTTTCTAAGACACCTAAAACACAACAAGAATTTTATGCTGCCAACAACTGTACAGTGTACACCGAACTACTATTTAGGTAGACTGATTTCTTGAACATGGTTACTACGACGCATAACTTCCTAATCAAAGGACCAGATCCTTAGTTAATACCTTTAGGGTAGCGCTGCAACCCATAAAGGTTTCACCCGACTCCATTTCGAAGTTCAGAAACTCTGGTAGTCTCAGTTCGCCTTTAAAATATTTTACGTGTTTGAACCTCGTGCACGCCGGACCAGCTCTGTAGACACCATTGTTTACTTTATCTTTAGAACTCTTCCATCGATACCTAGGTCCAAGGGTGAGTCCTTTGACGGGGATAAGAGCACTCAGACAAAACTGCCAGCAAATACAATACTTTTACCGATATTTTTTCGTTTTTTTTAAAGCTTCAGTATTAGCAGATCAAGTAGTCCCGAAAATCTGATATCTGAAAAGAGCAAAGACAAGACCATCAAACATTCCTATATATATATATATATTTGGCGCAACAGCTCTTTAAGTGCCAGGGCCTCAAACATTTCTATGTCGTCGCGCTATTTACAGGCGTCACTTGAGGCATGTGGCAAACGCTTCGTGGACCGTCCTGCAGATGCCCGCCTACAGTTGGGTTTACAAAAAAGTCAACCGCTTATGGAACCTAACGTAGGCTCGGGTTCGGAGAACGCAAATATCCCGTCCACCTCTCTTGTTTTCTACAATATAGTTCGGAGTCATTAGTACTGCATAAATCTTCGTTTGGAATGCAAGCATAAATACGTATGTATATGTAGTATTAACCCAAGGCGAAGTGTGTTCGCTCTCCTTGCTGTTCTTAAAACATCAGTACCTTACTTTTTTTTTAAGCTATGTACATGTAATGGGCGCCGCGGCGTAAGTGGTTAGTGTGTCGGATCACTGCGCATGAGGTTACAAGTTCGAATCCCAGAAAACACCAAGAAGTTTTTTCATGGTCCCACCTTTCGCGAACGTCTGACAAATATCCGAGAGTATGGTTGTCATGATAAAACTTCTTAAATAGAAAATAATAATCGTCCTTCGGATACGGCACAAAACTCTAAGTCGCTTCCATTCATGCGAAAAATATAACGCGCACGAGTGGTTGCAAGAAGTTAGGCCTAGGCCCTTAATGGGCTGTTCTAGATATGTAGGTAGGTAGGTATGCATGATGCATCTAACACATCTCCTAATCTAACCTACCCTCATTTGAAAACAGTGGTTCTGACACCTTCAATTACTAGTCAGTCAGTTTACGGCTAAGATATTTCGCATGGTTTAATCATAAATAAAAACTAAATGAGGCTTTCCATTGTATCCTGAAGCATTCACGGAACATTCGAACATTTAAAACCCAAACTCAACTTCAAATATCTTAGTCCTAAGAGTCCTGGAATAAAAATAGGCATTTTTCTGACATCTACCCTCTAGTTCCATCCACCAGTCACCACTTTAGAGAACATTTTCTTTTACGTTTCATTTCACCCAGGTGACAAATAGAAAAGAAAATCACCATCACCTTTTTAGTTCCTACAAAGACGATGTAGTAGAGAGAAGCAGAAATCTTCTCCCAGAGCTGTAACTGAAACATAAAAATTCGCCCGTACTTAAAGATAAACCCTCAAAACCCTACAAAATGTTCTGTTGCCATTTAAAATTTACAACCGCCTTCCACCTTCGTAGCAAATGACCGGAACCGAAAAAAACAAGAAAAACCTCCTCTACTCTCCTTCACCATAAAAAATATAAGAACCACTGAATCCAGGCAGTCTCTAAAAAAAATACTAAGGACCCCCTTTTCGAACATATATTCAGGCATACGAGTAGGTGGCGAGGCGATGTACTCGTAATATGACAAAACAGAGAGAAATTTTATGAAAACACACACATCTACCCAGAAAATGTGTGCAAAAGTGCGGTAAAATGTTGTGGCTTCACCTAAAGTGCCATATCACATCCACTTTCACAGCGAAAAAACAGTATAAAAAGGATCCAAAACGAAAAAAATAAACGAATCGTTTGGTATAAAAATGACCGACAAATGGTCTAACCATCCCCCAAAACTGTCATAAAATTCAAGTCCACTGTCGTCGTCGTCGTCGGTGCTTATAAAATTTAAATTGGAATATAAAGACATCGTTGTAAACCCGTCTGGACAAACACATAAGGCGCAGGAGGCACCCTCCTTCTGCCTCTGTGTATGGATATAATTGACGTAGAAAGAGCAAACATGGCCTTAAGGCGCGCTCTCTGGTATAATGTTTCAATTATTATTGGCATAGAAATTGAATATAGCTGAGATATGGCAGAAGTATGGTGAACTCACCCTTTGCCAGGGATGTCTACTGAAACCCCCTGGAGATATTTTTATGCGGATAATATGATTTTAATAGTTGCGAATGCATCCTATAACGTGATTTTCACTTGCAAGATACAGAGACGGGACTTGTGTCGCACCCCTGTTTCAATTTATTCATGGGCATGGGTAAAAAGTGAGGTTAATTCCGGGTGACACAATGCGAAGGGGTGACACTCGTGTGCCTCTGACAATCTCTCGAGATGTATAGATGAAGTTGGTTATTTTTGTATGCATATTGGTTCTGACATTTGCCTACTGTATACTTGGTACAAGTACTTTTCTAGAACATGTGCCATGAATTGGAAGAAAAACATTCCGAGGGTTGTTGCATGGTTTAGGGGAGGTTCGTCCTTTTTTTATGAATTTGCGTATTCGTTACGCTTCGGTTGATTATTATGATGATTATTAGGAATAATTTTATTACCCACCTTTTCGCTGGGAGGGGTGGGCAACGGTAATCAATTTGATGTTTGATTTATGAATGATAATACGAACGGACATTAGTGGCAGTGGCACACAAAAGAGAAGGAGGATCTTTTTGGTGTTACAACAATGTTGAGATTTTTTTTGCAACATATGGATACATTTTCGATTTACATTTTATTCTAATGAACGGGTTTAAAGTTGGGAATTTTAAACGCATATGAGGTATGTATTCTGATATGTATTTTATAATTAAAAACAAAGTAGTTGTGCAGGGAGAAATGTATAAGGTTGCGCAAGTTTGTGGGTCACAGTTCATAGAAATTTGAAATTTATTTATTTTTTCAAGGTCTGCAGATCTTACTTGCTGTATTATCAAGTAAAAGTCAATAAGGAATTTGAGAAACCCTAAGGATTATGCTGTTAAATTCAGTTGTACAGGCCACCTATCAACTTTTTAGATACCTATTGGGCTTCAATATGTTTTCAGGATGCTTGATTACAGTAACTGACAAGAGGAGAAAATGAAAATGTAACTACTAGGTATCAGTGGGTGGATTCAAAAGACGGAATGAACAGAGGTGTAAAACTGAACAAGAAATGGACATCTCATTTCAACTAGTTCGACATATTTAGTTAAAGTTCAGATCTAATATTTTTGCAGAGACATTCATGGACCAATATCAGAGCATACATCGAAAAATGCGACTACTTGCGACGGAATACGCGGCCACTTATACTACTTAAATCACTGGCGCACCATGTTAGGAGCTGAGGGTTAGTGTAACAATCTTACCATAGTCAGAAAGAGAGCCCTAAATTCTGACTCCCCCAGATTTTCAAACCGCAAAGGCACATATCCCTTAATTGGCGATCCTAAGTAGAAAACCCTAAATCTGTTGTATGATAATGTCTGACAGACAAGGCATACAAACAAGCAAATCAGTAAAGGATAAGTACCGAAGAAGACAATTTAAAATAATTTCAAGGCAATCTAATGAAAATGAAAGAATTCCGTATGATAAAAACATTTGGCAAGGATATTTAAAATCGTGGAGCGTCCACCAGCTCCTAGTTAGCAGAAGTGAAATCATGGAAAAACAGCACAAGCTCGCAAAAGATGTCAACACAACTAATAGCTGCCTGAATATTAAGAAACCGCTCGGTTCCGATGGTCTTCCGCGGGCTAAGAAAATCGGATGGCAGATAGTTTTGCCTTGAATGTTGAAAACAACGTGCACACAATTGAAGGCAATTTTCTTTAGCAAATTGGAAAAAAACTTAAATGGGTTTAGCGATAAACGAGGCAAAACCAAGTATATGCTGTCAACAAGAAGGAAAAGCCAACACCGATAAATTGCACAAAACTTCACAGTTTTAAATAAGCTATAACTTCGAGGTAGTAAGGGCCTTTGTCTACCTTGGCTCTGCTATCAACTCTAAAAATGGACAGCAGCCCAGAAAGCAGGTGAAGAATAAATCTTGCCAATCGCTGTTTTTTTGACTTATAAGGCAATTCAACAGTCAAACAACTATCTCAAACAACTAAGGAGACTCTGTATAAGACTTTGATCATCCCAGTCCTGCTTTACGACGCTGAAACATGGACTTTATTAAAAGAGGATGGAGATATCCTTGGTCGCTTCGAGAGAAAAATTCTTCGTAAGATATTCGGCCCCGTTTGCGTTGATGGGTTTTGGAGGAAAAGATTCAATCAGATTCAATCGTATTGGACGTCTGAGATGGCTAGGACATGTAGAGCGAATGAGCACCAACGCTTCGGCACACAGAGTCTTCGAATCTCACCCGGAGAGACGACGCAGTAGACAACCTCCTCGCCGTAGGTGGCGCGCACAAGTTCAATGCGGACCTCGACCAACTTGGAGTGCGCAACTGTAGGCAATTAGCTAAAGACCGAGCTAAATGGAGAGGCTTGTTGGTAGAGGCCCAGTTTCACCCCGAACTATAGCACCACCTAAGTAAGCAAGTAAGGAAGACTCACTTTTGAGATATTGGTTGGCACTTGGTTTTGAGAAACACTGGTTTAAGGAATTTTAGGATTCTTATGTACCAAAGTCCCTCTACATCATCTTTGCAAGGCCACTCCTCGAGTATGCTGGCCAAGTTTTTTTTACCAACTCCTTATCAAAATAATCGAGTCTGTTCATTCAATTTGCCGTACGCAGTATTTCTTACGTTGATTAATATAATATACCGCCCTATGAGGACACTGATCAACTAGCAGTCGTTGGAAAAATGTCGTGATATTGCCGACATACTTTTTATTTATCAGTTATTAGCTTTGGTGGGAATCAAGATGCAAATAATTCCTAAACATGATTAGTTGGAACGTTTGAGTATATTGAATGACTGTGCAGTTGACAATGAAGTGTCATTAGCGGGGTTCACATTATACGATTTGCTTGATCGATTTGCTTGATGACCGACCAAATCGTACAATTTGAACACTCATCAAGCAGTCATCCAATTTGTAGTACGGTTTTTCAAAATTTTCAACTTTTTGCTTTGCTTGACAGACATATCGTTCAATGTGAACTCTTGTCATACAACTTCAGAGCATTTTTCATTTTTGTTTCTGATTTCGATGAGAAAACATCGAAGCTTAATATAAAAATATGGTGTCGAGAGGAGACAAATAGTTTTGGCAGGAGTTTTTGAACTAGGTTAGGCTAAGTTGGCACTCTCGTGCAGACATACTTTGACCAGTAAATGTCCTTTGTGATGCCATGGATCTACCATTAGACCACTCAGGGACTAATCAAACCAACCAGAGCTTTTGATAAAGCGATGGATGCTCATGACGCCTAAGGACGCCAAATCACCGAGGTCATCAAGGAAAGGGGCCCCTAGATGGAGTATTTTTTTGCGCGAAAGAGCTGAACATGCGCATAGGAGAAAACTCCACAGCCCGGTCTTAGAGCCATCAGTGAGAAGTGAACCGGACTACTATCAGCTGGGGGAGAGTTGTCCCATTCATCCCGTTCAGGGATACTCGTACGGAAGTTATGGTCAAATCTTAGTTTCTGTGGGGTGTAGTCCGTATTTTCATGGGTGAAGTTGAGAAGACCAAGTCCAGTGTGATAACTAGACCACTGCGAGGAAGCTTTTAAACTGATGGCCGCACTGGCAGCAATCTGTTTGCCATAAATATCTAAGGCCAGCGGATGGAACAAAATGTCCAGTGCCGTAGAGGGAGTATTTCTCAGTGCACCACTGATGCACATGCATGCAGATCTTTGTATCTTAGCTAGTTGATTGAGGTGCGCAGCCCTATCAAGAGCAGGCCGTCATTCGATCACGCCATAGAGCAGTATAGGCCTGATAACGGACACGTACAGCCAACGAGTACTTTGAGGTTTCATACCCCAACTCCTACAGGAATAGAGAGCTGCATTGGCTTTCCTTACGTGTTATATTAAATTAGCTTTCCAGTTTCATTTTCTGTCCAAAATAAGACCCAGATATTTTGCGTTTTCAGTGAAGGTGAGACTGGTGCCATTTATAGTAGGAGGGTCTATGAGGGGAACTTTATATTTCCTAGTGAAGGGAACGAGTTCAGTTTTATGAGAGTTATCCCCAATCCACATTTAAGGGTTCATCTGGTGAGCCGATAGAAAGCATATTGGAGGATTGACTTGAGAGTTTCTGGGTGTTTGCCAGAGGCAGTAGCAATGTAATTTTTTAACTATACCGGAAATTTCCCGAAGTGTGTATTTTGTCCTTTTATATGAGTTGTTATTTTTGTTAAAAGTTCATCATACGTCACCGCGTTCATCCTTAAGTAATTCCGAAAATGGTCAGGCGAATTTTCTTCCAATTCGCTCAACAGGTTTACGGATGAAAATGTATTCCTTTTTTTATTCAAGGTGTAACCCACATTCGTTTTTTTTCTTTTCTCTTATTTTCCTAAATTCCTAATATCTCGTCGGTATCAAGAGCCGCAACTAAAACATCCGCCGCCATGTTCACAGTTTAAAATCTATATCGCAAATTAAGTCTATCAAGCATGTAGCAATTCGAACGAATTATGGGACAGATAGGGTTTAAAAAAAATGAAAATATAATTACTATGCACAACAAGCAGAAGAGATATATTACAGATTATGACTTGGTTTAAAAACCAGAGAACTAATTAAATATCCCTTTGACAATTACTTGCGTTAAAACAAAAAAAATATAATGGTAAAACTTATCATCCAATGACAATTCTTGAGAAAAGCGAAATTCCGGTAGAACTGTATACCTACCATTCATAATACATATGATTAGTTTCCGCGATAATTATGAGTTGCACTCAAGTTGTACACTCATGGTTTCTTTTGATTCCAGTTCCTGAAATAATCTTTTTTTTCCAAAATATTCCAGATTTCAATGCGGAAAATACACTGACTTCCTAGATCTGATTGGATTTTCCGTTCCAACTCGAAGTAGTAGTTTAGCCTAACCGGTAGTTAATCAATGGTATTCATTGGTAATATCAAAAATGAAAGTTGTCATTGTGATAAAGGTTCATGTTTGTATCACGATCGACCCTCTCTAAGTGATTGTATTTCGATATAAGTAGAAACTCGAATCCAACCTAACCTGCTCATACCATAAGCATTCGTTATATTCTTAAAAAAAAATTATACCATATTAATGATTGCTTAATCATGATAGTATCACTCATGGTCATATAATAATGCACATAGTCATTACAATCCATTATTAATTCATTACAAAAATTCTGTCTTGGGTGCATTTGCGTTAACAATACTGCATGGAGGCATTGTTTCCTAAAAATAGTAATGACGCTAAAATGCATAAAACAATGGTATTATTTTACACCTAGAATTTCACATGACGCTGGAATACAATAGCTCTACTAGCTAATGGAACAAAGAAAGAACAAAATAATGTGTCGTTCTCTTTTCTAAATTAAAAAAACAAAAAAATTAAAGTTTTTCAATCTGTTTTTTTGTTAACTTAAAACTAAAATGCACATCGCTTCCTAGGGTTGTTGTTCATTGTGATTTGAAACACATTTATTCTTGCCTATTTCCCATTTCCCTGCTACTTATGTATCATTTTTTTATTCAGTTCGTCTATCAGGTTGTATTGGAGTGCTAGTATGGATATGTACTTATCCGGGCCTCTTAATTAAAATTGTATACAGTAGACGCTCGATATAGTGGACTAATAAAAAACCGGGCCTGTTCACTGGAACGAGATTGCTCACTGTAACGAGCGTGGACTCCTTGAAGCAAATTTCATCAAAATGTGTATGTTTTTACATGCAATATATCGAACATAGAATATAAAGTGAACTCTTGATAATTTGACCCTCTATAATTCGAAAACCTCTATAAATAGAAGTTCTGCCTAAGTCCAATGAGAAAACCTCTATTAATCGAAGAAAACCTATGCAATTTGTCTCTTCGTTAATTCGAACTTATTCTTGTGCAACATAACCTAAAAACTTCTTTAATTCAAACTTGTTGACTTTTTTACCTCTATAATTCGAAGTATTTGTTTCTATTTAACTGTTCGTTGAAGTGCGTATGCAATGAAAACTTGTGTCTATTCATTGAACGAAAAGCTGTTCAGATTGTTTACAGTAGTTTACAATTTTTGCATTCTAAACGAACTTTAATAGAGGACAGATGTCGACGATGATGTTTTTTCAGCTTTGATCACGATCGAAAAGACCCTAGACCGAGCTCGTTTGCAGTCGCTTACTCAGAAGAAAATTACAGATTTTGTAATTTGTATACAAAAAATTATAATTTCTTTACAATATGAAATTAAGTTTTCTAAAAATCTTTTTTTTTTTCTCTCTGAAACCTCCTTAATTTAAAAACCTTTGTAATTCGAAATTTCTCCCTGGTCCAATGAAATTCGAATTATCGATAGTTTGCTGTAATTAGAAATTTTTTTTTTCCAATTACTAAAAAACAAGCCAATATTTATTGAACGGAATATTTTATTTTTAACAAAAACAAACAATATGCAGTTTGCATTTGTACTACAAACAACCCCAAACTGCGTAGCATATAATCGGTCAAGATACTCGCACAACACGATGAGTAGAACAAACGGTAAATTTGGACGATTGTATATGGGTATGCATATCTATGAACGTACATATGTAATTCCCATCGGGCCTAACTGGCGACTGCATGGCACTAATGAGTTTTAACTGTTTTTTGCATGCTGTAAGGTCCTAAGAAAATAAAAAAAACTTAAGTTCACTGTAGCGAGATTTTTTTTGTTCACTATTTAGAATAGCCTGTATAAAATATTGTGTGTTCACTATATTGGATTGTTCACTGTATCGATGTTCACTATATCGAGCGTCCACTGTATATGTATTTTCCAAATATGAAAACGTGGTGTATAGAAGATGGAGCAAAACTACGCAATATTGTTGAAAAATCTAAATCAAAGATTTACAAAAAAATTCGGTAGTACTTCAAAAATTGTAAAATCGTCTGCTGCAGACTCTACTTCATAAAATTTAGTGCTAGTAAGAGTTCTTTTGTAGATCTATATATAGCACAGCAGAAATTTTCTGTAGACTTTATACGTAACATCTCCACACTTGTGCTAATACAGGAACCCTATCACTTTAAGGGAAAGGTAAGAGGTCTTTCAAGCAAAAATGCACAGGACCTCCCCAGGGCCTGCATACGAATCAGTAAAAACGTAAAACTCTTATGTCTTTCAGAGTACATGACGCAGGATTTAACAGCTATCCAGGCCCTCATCAACGTAAGAGGCACCCCCACTGCGCCATGTGCCTACTTCCATGGATGCGGGGTGGCACCGCCAGAAGAGGTTCAAAGGCTAATGAGACACTACAGAAGGAATATACTGCCACTTCTGCTAGGATGCGACGGCAATGCCCATTGTTTGGAATGGGCCAGTAGCGACAACAACGTTAGAGGTGAGTGCCTTCTCGAATTCATTATTAAAGAAAACCTTGATATTTTAAATGTGGGAAATACACCAACCTTCTTTACTATGGTAAGGGAGGATGTTCCCGATACTACACTCGGCAGCCCGAGTATTAGTAATTGTATAACAGGTTGGAAAGTCTCTGACGAGCCGTCCATTTCGTACCACAGGATCATCACTTTCAACATAGAAGGTCTCAGGAAGAAGGTTACTCCGAACAGGAACCCCGTAAAATAAACTGGGACAGGTATATGGTAGGTCTACACTCGAGTGAAACCTAATAAATGTGAAAGGAAAGAAAACGGCAAACCACTTCCTAGAACTGGAAAAAAAACGTAGAAATGGTCAACAGGGCTATTATAGATGTATATGAAAGCAGTGGAACAAAACACTAGTCACTAAGAACAAATATGCGCAAGCTTTTTAACAAACTAAAGCGTGACGGAGACTGCCAAACACACACGTAGATATTAACAAGATACAACTTGGAAATCAGAAAAGCTAAAAGAAATACCTTCAGAGCAATCTGTGAGAACATAGCGTCAACCTCTCCAACGGCCAGATTACAGGCACAGGCTAAGGAGAAAGCAGGCGACCGTGCTCACTGAAAAAGCAAGATGGCAGCTACACCGAAGATGAAAAACAGATGGTCGTTCTACTATTACTATTACTTTCCGGGTAGCGCAATCTACAGTAGCATAGATGTATTGGAAAGATAAAAAGCCGGCGAGAGGGCTGTGCGACGGCAAGAGACATCTGCACGAAATAAAGACTAAGTTGGGCTCTAAACACAGTTCAGCCGTTTAAAGCATCGGGAGCGGACGGAATATTCCCTGCCCTAACGTATTACAAAAAGACCAGGAAATCGTTATGCCACACCTTCTAGGACTATTGAGAAGCACCATAGCAGTTGGGCATATACCAAGAATCTGGAGAAGAGCAAATGTTATATTCATTTCGAAAGTGGGAAAAAGAGACACCACTTCACCAAAATCCTTTAGACCCATCGGTCTCTCCTCATTCATGCTAAAGACGCTAGAAAAGGTCATAGATTATCACCTAAGGATAACTGTGCTGGAAAGAATACCTCTCCACCACAATCAACATGCCTTCAGAGCAGGAAGATCCGCCGAAACCGCACTCTACGAGTTAACAAGTTGGGTTCAGGATACACTGGAGAGCAAGGAAACGTCAGTATGCGTTCTTCTAGACATCTAAGGAGCCTTCGACAAAGCCTCCCACGAAGCTATTAGGAGTAGTCTCGAAATAAAAGGACTAAATCACACCACAAGTAATTGAATCTATGAGATGCTGAGAACTAGGACTGCTGAGGCAGAGGTGGGACAAAAAACCATTACAATAAGCACCACTAGAGGCTGGCCACAAGGAAGGGTATTATCACCTTTGATGTGGTGTATAGTATAGTAGTAGATGAACTACTGCACAAATTGACAGATGCCGACATTACGTGCCAGGGTACGCTGGTATGGAAATACTTCACCAGGATCAACAAACTGGGAGAAGTAGCTCTCTAATGGGTGCCAGGACAAGTAAGAGTGGAGGGGAACGAAGTAGCTGATCAACCAGCAAGAAAGGGATCAGAAACACCGTTCCTTGGACAAGAATCTTTTTGTGTGATAGGACCACACAAAATACGGGAAGACTTAGGGAAAGAGAAAGAGAACAATTGGGTTAAGCATTGGGACGATATCCCCCAACTAAGACAGGCAAAAGGACTTCTGGGGAAATACAACCAGAACAAAAAAAAAACAGAACCTGCCTAAAAGTTAACAAGAGTCGACTTCGCATCTTGACGGGCATGTTAACGGGTCACTGCAGACTTAAGGAGCACCTTAGGAAACTGGGAATAGAGGGAGACGGACACTGCAGATTCTGCAGGTACTTCACAGAAACACCAGCGCACCTTCTTATGGAATGCGAAGCACTGATCCACAAAAGAAGAAATTACCTAGGTGCATATCTCCTATCAGAAATGGATGCACCTTCGCTGGATTCACTCCAGATACTCCGGTTCATGGTAGCAACGGGACTGGAGGAAGTGCTCTAGAGCCGACTAAAGCCCTAGTATGGGGGACACAATATTAATCTGTTGAAGGTCGCAGTGCACTTGCACCCCACTACAATTGAATTTATCTATCTAATATCTCCGGATAAATTTAAGGAAGGGTTCTGTTTTTCTCAAGGCGAGTGGTATTAAAGGTTTTTTGTTTAGCTTTGTAAGTTTTCTTGTGGCTTACCGATGCGACAGTAAGCTAAAAAAAGACAAGATGAAGAAGATCACAGTTCTATTTAAGAGAAGTGCGTCCAGGGCTTGCCAGTTCAAGGAAATTGTTGTATCCAAATTTGTCGATCACCAATTCTTTACTAACTTTCATCGAAACAGTTTTTTTTTGTTTTGAAACAAATTATCAAATAACACATTTTGGAAACCATTTTCCAAGATGACGACCTGAGCACATAGATTTGTTTCAATATAATGTACAATTTCTCGTACAAAAACCTTTTTAAGTACAAGAAACGGTTTATAAAGTGTAGGATGAGTATTCCAACTACCATGCTTACAAATACAAATATTTGGCGCAACAGCTCTTTAAAGTGCTTCTAGCTTCTCGCAGAGCTTCTCGCAACCACTCATGTTGTGTGAGTTATATTTTGCACACGAATGGAAGGGACCTACAGTTTAATGCCGATTCCGAATGGCGATTTGAGAAGCTTTTTCGTGACAACAATACTCTCGGATGTTTGTCAGACGCTCGCGAGAGGTGGGACATGAGGTGGGACATGAGGTGCCGAGTGTACAAAGCTTCCTCACTCTAAAATGATCGCACACAATTCAATGTAAGCTGTATTCAAGGATGCCCATTTGCGTTCTCCATCTGCCGAGTGTACAAAGCTTCCTTACTCTGAAATGATCGGGCACAGTTTAATGTAAGTTGTATTCAAGGATACTCATTGCGTTCCCCATCTGCCGATATGTCGGTTGTGTATCTTTTAACACTACTTCCTGTATCCTAACCACCGCTTCAGGAGTGGAAATATCATTTAGACGACCGGTATGGAATTTGTCATCCAGGTCAAATCGATCCATTCTAAATTCCACCTCTGGATGGTCGTAAGATATGGTGAAGTAACTCCAAGATCAGGGAACGTCTCTACTTCTCAGAATGTCTTGCGCTCCCAGTGAAAAAGTGTCCAAAATTTAAAAGGACAATAATATTTCCAAGACTTTGTTTTCCTAGCACTTGGTTGGGCTCATCAAATTGATAAGCAATTTCCCAACGATTTTGTAAGTCACAAATTCATTGACAAGTTTCTTCCAGAAGTTCCGATGCTACTTCTGCGAACGTGCATAAATTCTACTGTTTACTTAGCTGAGGATAACGGCCCCAATATTAAATTAAATAATACCTCTCTCTCTAATCGTATTCTAATCTTCACAGCGAGCAAACAAATCTCACAGTCACCAATTACAACCCAAAAGGCTTCTCACAATTACTCCTTAATTGCTCATAATGTACAAATCCCCATTTAAACGGCTACCCGTACACCACCACCATCGTTCCTTAATTGCTTCATGTACTCGCGAGAAAAGTGTTCGTTTATAACCTCGATTACTCATCATGACAATTGCTGGATAAATCTCAGCCAGCGGTACATGCTTCCAAGTGTCATCCACTTACAAGATCCGCATCTACGAACAAGCGCTGAGAGCAAGTACCAACCATCAGCCTCCGCCGCTGCCGTCGCCAGTATACGGTGCGCATATATTTATCAACCTGTTTGCTCTAGCAAACTTGGCAATTATATGCTACAAATATATATATCTCACATCCTCCCTTCGAGGCGCAAACCAGTTGGGAACACAAAAAGAAGCCAACTGCACTACCAACAAAATGGACATCCACAATCAGATAACGCAACGCAGTGCACATATGAGCACCTAAACAGCGTGCAACCAAAAACTGACCAACCGACCGACCAACTATTTGGACATGTTTCCGATTAGACAAGCTCTTCTCGGATATGAAGAGGGACAACAGAGCAGAGTCGTGGATTGGATGATTACCCGACGTCTTGTACTTAATATCTGAATGCATGGTGCCGAACACGGCAATTATCAGGCGAAACGATTAATGGACAAGTTTCGCTTAGCAGGGCCTACTTTTTGCCCTTTTTTCTGCAGACTCCCACTCCAAATTTCCTTCTTCATCTTCTTCTGTTTTGAATTCGAGACACGGTATTGTGGAAATTTGAGACTTTTCCTCGCGGTAGGTCGAGATTTATTTTCGTCGCGGAATGTTTTTCCACGGATAACAGACGCATATACACGCACACAGACACGGATGTTAGCGATCAGTGTCCTGTCAGATCTGAGGCAGGAGTTAATGAGATTTCCTCATCTCAAAGACAACAAGTGTTTTTCTAAGACCATTCCTAGATATATGCCACCCAAAGAGTTTTTCTCTCCCTCTCTCTGTGACACAGAATGTAGGGAGCATTTCTCCGTAGGAAAGGGTGATGTTTTGACAGTTCTATAGATTCTACACAGATGTGGATGGTTCAGAAATAATTTCATGAAAACAAAACTAAAATAAAATCCAAAGACACACCAAATGTAAGCCATCAGAAAATGTTTCGATGGTTTTATAGAGTTCCGTTGTGCGCGCAGTTGTGTCATTCGATTTTACTAATCACATAGCGACAACGACGACAGTTTGTGCGAACTGTCAACGGCAATGGCGGTGGTTTTTTGTGGAAAATTGTCATTCAAAAATCTGTCAAAGGAATTTGTCTTGCTCCGCGCTGGTGCTTTGTAACACTTTGGCTTCGTGGAAAATTTGTGGGTGGCGTTAGAAAGCCGTCAATTAGATTGAGTTGCATACAATACTTGGGTGTTCTGAGGTTCTAATTTTAATTTTCGTATAAGATTGTATGGCAAGTATCTGGGGAAGTCAAAGTGGAAAACAATGGGCTTAGGTTTACCAAGCCCTTTGACGAAATAATACATGTGAGCAGGGGAAAACAAATTGAAGGAATTTATTTTGGAGGAAGGTTGTTTAACAGAATCAATACTCATAACTACAATCATATGAGTTCAAAGCTTATAACCAAAGGACTAATGTCACAGACCTATCTTATGTCAAGCTTTTGAAATCAACTAATACTCTGAAGTACAAATAGACATTTATTAGTTTTCTTTATGGTCACGAGAGCTTTTTTTAAAAAATAAAATAAGTTCAACTTAAGTAACTTGTCATTGCTATTGTGAGGCATTTTTGTATTTTCACCATTGTGACCTACGTCTGATTGCTTAAAAACAATAGACAACAATGAAAATAATTCTTGAAAATAATATTTTGACCTTAAATTTTAGACTTAGATACTCGTGACTCTATTCTAACTACGTAGTTTATTTGTTCAACGCTGAGTTTAAAGTCTACTTTTAGTAAAGTAGTATCTACAAAATTGTTTTATTTCTAAGAACCAATATGTTTATTTGTCACTTTTTTTTGTATTCATTTCTTTGGCCCCTAGAGTGGCATTTCGTAGAAATAAAAAAAAAATCAGTTATTCAACTCTTCATTACCTTTGTGATTTTTGTATTTTTTGTATTGTAAGCTAAATCGGATTATTTGATTATTCCAGAGGGGATGGCTTCTGGCCAACTCTACTCTGGTTCAAACACAACTTGCGCTCTTGTTTCACAGTGGACAGAATGGGAAGTATCTCTACCCGGTTGACATTTCTATAGGTTTTTTTGTAATAACTTTCGTTTAAGAGATGACATTAAAATTTCACAACTGGCTTCGGTTTCAATGTGCGTTTCAGAATATGTTTTTCGTTGTATCCGCCGGGAACAACGTCGCTAGCCGCTACACACATATGTATATGTTTACAAACAAAAATTCACTGGAATTTTACTAAAATGACAGATCACTAGCCATTCACATGATCTGTATATTCGTATAGGTATTATAGTATATACGTATCAATGATGCCAGATGACAAAGAAAATTGTTTTATTTCTGCTGTCACTTTAAATTAGACTTACACATATATGTATACTTGTAAATACGTTTATGCAATTTTTAATTTTATTTCTACACAAAAATCAGTGCCTACTTTTAGTAGAAAGTTTGTTATTTTTTAACCGTTTTCGAGGGTGTGTATTTTTTTAATGAAAAGATTTAAATCTCCAGTGTATGGGCCACCAATTTGTTTATATTTTTAAATACATATTAAACTACGTTCAAGATATTAACTCTGTTGATGCAAGTGCATAACGTATTTTTAATGTTTCAATTTCAGGTGATATTAGGTTTCAGTACATACTTCATCCATGGTTGGTGTCCCAACTAGCCGTGGAGAATTAGCTGTAATTCTTGCATTTTGGTTGTGGTTTCTAGTATTTGTTTTTATTATGTATTGACTTATTGAAGGGAGTGTATATAGGCGCAAACAGCCCCAGCTAGGCCTAAGGCTTAGCTTCTCGCAACCACTCGTGCTATGTGCGTTTTATATTTTTGCCAAGAATGGAAGGGACCTACAGTTTTGTGCCGTATCCGTAGACAATTGTTATTATTTTTTTTTTTTTTTAGAAGCTTTCTTATGACGTTCTCTAGAGGTGACATTGATGAAAACGTGAGTATTTTGTGCGATTCGAACATTGAACCTCACGCGCAGCGAGGTTGAGGTGATTTATTGTTGAAAAATTTGAATGAATATGATTGAACCGACAGCCGTTATACTCTGCTTCAAGAGCTCCTATTTGATAGAATCTTATACCACCAAATACACCGAAATTTCGACGCAAACGATGGTCATTCGGCTTCAATTCTTGCAAGATCTGGATCTTGTAAACCGTCAAACCAAGATCTTTGCGTAAAATTTTTCATAAAGTGGACGAACAAAGACCAAGCTGTTGCGAACGACAAAAAAAAATATTTGACGCAACAGCTCTTTAAGTACCAGGGCCTAGCTTCTCGCAACCACTCATGTTGTGTGCGTTATATTTTTCACACGAATGGAAGCGACCTACAGTTTAGTGCCGAATCCGAACGGCGATTTGAGAAGATTATTCGTGACAACAATACTCTCGGATGTTTGTCAGACTCGCTCGCGAGAGGTGGGACCGCGAAAAAACTTTTTGGTGTTTTCTGGGATTCGAACTTGGAACCTCATGCGTAGTGATCCGACACACTAACCACTTACGCCACGGCGGTATCCAAAGTTGAGCTGTTGTCTTCAGCGTTTGTTGAATTCTTTTTAATTACTGCAAGTCCATTCGTTCCTAATGCTAAAAACAATGAACTGAAACCCATATTAAGAAGAGGGCGTACAAACAATGTCCTGCAGATGTTCCACAATTGTTTGTGTTTATTTATATCAAATTTCAAGAATCGCATTGAAATATCGGACGAGCACCTACACTAATTGAAGAATGTTGTCTATTAGAGACGCAGGCAAATATCGTCCACGCATTCGCATTTCATTTAATAGCAGTCGATCTAGGCACTCAAGTTTGCAACCTGGCAATGAAAAAGTCATCTCTCGTCGTGGATTTTTTTTTTTTTTTTTTTTTTAACAAGGGATTACTTACGGTACATTGGCCACATTCAAGCACTTAGCGTGTCGCATTTGAACGGTGGTGCTTGCTACTGCTGCCTCATGTATGCAAACCCTCCTCGAGGCTATTATCTGCTTTGCTCGACCGAGGGGTGTTTATCCTGCCGTTAAGCCCTCATCATTGAGATTTGATTGACTCATCCTTTTGTCTACTCAGCAGGAGTACACCAGAGAGGGGGAACAAGAGAGCTCTCATTGTTGTTGATGATGATGCTGATGAAGCTGATCACCGAGCAAAGGAGTTTGTAGGTATTAAATTAAGACCTCATGCACTTTACACATTTTACATATGTCACAAAAATTCAATTCTCCTTGTTGGATTGAGATCCTTTTGAGTGCAAAGTAACCCTATACTGCTTTTGCAAAGTTGCAGTGGCGGCACTCTCAGTTTTGTTTTTCCTGAGCATAATCCAATGATGCTGGATGTCGGTCGAAGCCGAAGGATAGGTTTTTCTCTTGTAGACATTAGAAATGGAAAATTCATCGCATATGGTCAGGTTTGGTACGTGTTCGGAGGTTTTGCGACATGGAAATGAAAATCTTTTACCTCGAGGAGTTGAATTTGCCTTTTTTGTGTACGTTGTCGAATAGTGTATTCTGATTGACTGTGATGTGACAGTTTGTGATTTGAAATCAGAAACTATGAAAGGGATATTAAATTTGATTGTTATGAGGAGTAGAAGTGACTGCAGAGCGGTGGAAAAAGGTTTGCAAACCATAAAGTATTGTTGTATAGACCAGGACGATATTTTAAGAATGTAATCTTCAGTGCAGGCACATAAAGTGACTACATACCATACGTGTGCTTTTTTTGACGCCAAAAACGAATTACAACTAGCGTTTCCAATGTTCTTAGGTGGTATGTTCTTTTGTGTAACTTTTTGTGTCAAATTCCAGAATTTGGTCGTATATTGTGATCTGGGATTAAGGTTCTCTTAAGAAAAAAAAAATTACGTTGCGGATTTTCTAACGACGGCGTGCAGATAATGTGAAACTGACTGACGAATATGAAACTCAACGGTGAGTATGACCAAATAATAAGTTATTCGTATAATTTGTGGCTGAAGCCGAAGATGTACCAAAGTGGTTAAAGCGTACAAGTACCTAGGGGTATTACTGATACCCAAAAACTATTTGAGGCATCACTTATTGCATGAAAACAATGTTTGATCAATACAGTCTTACTTCGAAATCTATCTTCGATCTATTTATACACACATATACAATAATAAAATGATAACTAGGATCGTCTTTGGGCAGGTATCACGCAAAAACTAATTGACAGATTTAAGTAAAACGTTGCTATTCTATACCTTAGAGGTTTGGTTCCAATATCCAATTGGAATTATCACAAAATTCCTCGAGGAGATTTAGATGTTCAAATAAATAAACGCAGAGATTAAAAAAAAAAAAAAACGAAACTATACATTCGAAAAGTTCGAGAAGTACTGATTTGTTTATACACTTCTGGGCGCAGTCTAAAATAAATAAAATGGATTTATTTCCTTGCCTACCGATAGCTACATGTGTATTTTGTGTATTTTGATGCAGGCGATAGGTAAGAGGGCAGGTATAGGGGGATAGAAAACCTCCACACCACACTCAGGTCAGTATAGACCCATTGTGATAAGTCGTTATCCGATGCAGGCGATAACAATGGCGTTTGATGTATTCCTCTGTTAGCATTTACATGCATGGTGTATCCGGTCCCTCGTCCTATGGGTTGCAAAAAAAAGGATCTGGTCCTCCAGGTTGGGGGTTGTGCCGTCGGGTTAACTTCCCTACCACGTAAAAAACTTTCGGTTACGAAGCAACCAACAGCCTCGGATACGGATGATTTTACTGTTGAAGACCCAAGCAAACGTAAAAAGGACAACGATCTTCGTGTCTGCACATGGAATGTTAGGTCCCTCTACAAACCACGTGCAGCCGAGCAACTTGCGGAGGCCCTAGAGTGTCTCAAAGCAGACATTACCGCCATCCAAGAAGTGCGATGAGATGGGCCGGGCAAAAGGAGTATGAAAAACTGCGACATCTACTACGGCGATTGCTACAGACAACAAGGACAGTGTCTATTCGGGTGCGGATTTGTCATTGGAGGCAGACTTAGGCAAGAAGTCTTGAGTTTCCGGCATGTGAACGAGCGCCTCATGACTATCCGTATCAAGGCTAGATTTGCCAACATTAGCCTAATATGCGTTCACGCCCCTCACGAGGAGTAGGGGCGTGAACAAAGGATGACTTCTACCAGCTCTTGGACAAGACGTATGAGCAATGCCCTAGCCACGACGTTAAAATTACCCTAGGCAATAATTTCCCACGTCTCGACATTCACAAAGGAACATGGCTCTCCTTTGATCAAAGAACTGTCAACCAAATCGATCACATTGCGATTGATGCAAGGCACTCTTCCAGTATTCTGGGTGTCCGGACTTTCCGAGGAGCCAACGTGGACTCGGATCACTACCTAGTTGTAGCCAAGGTACAGATGCGGATATCCAGAACGGAGCGAAATCAACGAAATACTGTGGGAAAATTTGACGTCAGGCGGCTACAATCGCAAGAGACCGCCAGAGCCTTTGCCGATCGAGTTTCTCTTAATCTTAATGTAAGTCCTATGCCGCCAGCAGCAAATGCGGAAGACCAGTGGCAGCGTTGCCAACAAGCCATCAGAGATGCCGCCTCTGATGTACTGGGTTTCTCTCGGCCACCACAACGAAACCCCTGGTTTGATGAAGAATGCCGGCATGCACATGCAGCTAAACAAGATGCGTACAAAGCGGCGCTACATAGAAGGACCAGAGTTGCTTACGAGCTCTACGGGAGCAGGAGAAAAAAGGAACATCGACTTCTCAGGAAGAAGAAAAAGGAGCATGAGAAGCGCTCGATCGAAGAGATTGCAGGAATGATGTTCGAAAATTTTACCAAAAGGTAAAAAGAACATGCCAGGGTTTCAACGCCAGAACAGAAGCCTGCAGGGACGAAAATGGTAATATAGTAGTAGAATCGCAGTCGGTGCTGAGGATATGGAAGGAACACTTCTGTAGACTGTTAAACGGCGATGATGATCAATATTCCGCTGTCAGGCAGAATGAGCCATTCAACAGTGACGACGACAGTCAAGATTCCCGTCAACCCGATCAGAATGAAGTGAGGATAGCGATATCTAAACTCAAATCCAACAAAGCTGCTGGAGCCGACGGCCTTGCCGCTGAACTTTTCAAGGCAGGAGGAGATGAGTTGGTAAGGAACATGCACCAGCTCATCTGTAAGATCTGGTCGGACGAAAGTATGCCCGATGAATGGATCCTCAGCATCGTATGCCCGATCCTGAATAAAGGAGACCCTCTAAACTGCGCCAATTACAGAGGTATAAGTCTCCTCAACATCGCATATAAGATGCTGTCTGCCGTATTATGTGAACGCCTAAGACCGATCGTCAACAACCTGATAAGTCATTATCAGTGCAGTCGGGAAAGTCCACCATTGACCAAATATTCACACTACGGCAGATCTTGGAAAAAAACCATGAATATAAAATCGATACGCACCACCTCTTCATCGATTTCAAAGTTGCCTATGATAGCGTGTATAGAGACGAGGTATACAGAGCCATGTCTAGTCTTGGCATCCCTGCCAAGCTTGTCCGTTGTGCAGAATGACGATGGAAAACTCTCGCTGCTCAATCAAAGTCGGTAAGAACATCACCGAACCATTCGATGTCAGGAAAGGTCTTAGACAAGGTGACGCGCTATCATGCGATCTCTTCAACATAGTACTTGAAAGAATTGTACGAAACTCACAAGCCAATAGCGGAGGTACAATCTTTTACAAGTCTGTACAACTACTCGCTTATGCCGATGACATTGACATAATCGGAAGAACTCAGCGGGCCGTCAATGGGGCATTTACAAGTATTGAGATCGAGGCCGCAAAGATGGGTCTAGCGGTCAATGAAAGCAAAACAAAATATATGCTGTCTACAAAAAAGGACACCCAACATTGGCGTCTTGGACAGAACGCCACAATAGACAGATATAATTTTGAGGTAGTAAAGGATTTTGTCTACCTAGGCTCTATGGTGAACTCCGCAAATGACATCAGTGGGGTGATCACACGAATAATTACTCTTGCCAATCGTTGTTTCTATGGGCTAAAACGGCAGTTGAGTAGCAAAGCCCTATCTCGAACTACTAAGGTAACTCTTTATAAGACTCTAATCATCCCAGTCCTGCTGTATGGCGCAGAGGCATGGGCTTTGACAAAACCGGATGAGGATGCTCTTGGTTATTTTGAGAGAAAAGTTCTTCGAGCGATCTTTGGTCCCGTCTTCATAGACGGTGAGTGGGGGAGAAGGTACAATGCCGAGCTATACGGCCTGTACAAGGACGTCGACTTACCCAGAAGAGTTCACATACAGCGACTAAGATGGCTGGGCCATTTAGAGCGGATCGAGCCCAACGTTCCCGCTAAGAAAGTTTTCGAATCCACCACGGATGGACGACGCAGTAGATGACGACCTCGCGGTAGGTGGCGCAAACAAGTGGAGGGGGACCTCAACCAACTTGACGTGTGCAACTGGAAGCAGCTGGCTCGTAACCGTGCTAGCTGGAGAGGTTTGTTGGTTGAGGCCCAGGTCCACCCCGGACCGTAGCGCCATCTAAGTAAGTAAGTATCCATTTCTTTTTATAACGGCTCAACATCTTTTGGACATGGAATTCACCAATTTCTGGCATCTTTCCTTTGGAATAGTCCTTCAAGACTTTTCGACTGCCTGCCACCCTACTTTTATATTTGGAGTCGCCGAGAGCCCTCTTGACATCACCCATAGATTTTCTATAATGTCCGCGGACTGTGCCGGCTACATTAACATTTTCTTTTTTGAAAATACGTTTTGCCTGCTGGTACGTCGACCGAAGAGGCATATCCTTCTCGGCAAATGGCAGCAGCGTATTTTCCAATATGTTAATGCAACTTTCGGTGTACAAGATCCCTTTTATCCGATGAATAGGACATACGCCGTACCAGGAGAAACAACCCCAAACCATGACACGTCCACCTCCATGCTTTATTGTTCAAACTTTATGATTAAAACGCTTTCCTTTTTGGTCTTCGCACATATTTTTTGCTACAATCTGATCAAAATAAATTGATCTTGGACTCGTCAGACCATAGAATATTTCTCCACTTTTTCTTACTCCAATTAATGTGCTCTTGGCTCTTGGAGAAAATGTACACCCATACAAAAAAAAAAACGATACACACCACTGTAAATACATAGTTAATCACCCTGATTGTCGTTGGCGTTTGTCGCTTCTCGACGATTGCCGTTTTATTCATAGCTACGACCTGCTGACCGGCAAACTTTAATAAGCAATTTATTTGTCAAGTAGAATACTAAATATTACAACTCTTTTGAATTGAAAAAGTTATGAAAATGGATTCGTGCTACGTCTGAAGAATAAAACGACAATCGTCGAAAAGCGACAAACGCCAACGACAATCAGGGTGAATATTATTGTGGACCACGCAGACAAAGTTGCGGGTATCTGCTAGTTTCAAATATGTAAAGTAAGCTCAAGCTTGGGCATATGTTCAGAGTGAAAAATGTTGAGCTGTCATGACAAATTTTACTTAAACGTTTTCTCTGCCTACCTACCTTCAGCAAGGTACGAGTATATACAAACATACTTAACACAGGGACGGGGCTAAGTCTGACTCACAAACCCTAAAACATAATGTCAGCTATGTGCTTAAAATTCTGAACTTGCTTACATAATTTACAGGACATTAGACCACGGCTGCTTTGATTTGGTATTAGTAAAGCGAATAATGCAATAATTGTAAAAAAAAAAAATATATATCCTCCACCCGCTGGGTGTACTAGCATCTGTGACAACCCAATACCTATTACTTAGTTGCAACTGTGGTCTTTTTACAGTGGAAAACCTCACATCCATTAATAGTAATGAACTAATTCTAATGCTTTATGAGAAACCAATATCTACCTTGTACTGACCGCCATCATGCATTAGCTGGACTTTGTAATAATATGCCAGAGGTAACCATTAACAAAGTCCCCACAAACTCAAAAGACCCCATGTAATTAAATGTAATTAGCTTTAATCATCCAATAGTATATCTACACTCTCTTCTTTTAAGTAGGTACATCAGCAACTTTTGTCAAAACAACCCTCCATTAAATCCAGCACAAGACTGAACCGGAAATAATCAAGATAAACAAAATATCCTTACCTATTTCCAAAGGAACAAGAAAAAACAGCTAAAAAAATCAATTATGCCAAAAAAACAAAACTGTCCTCAAAAAAATTAAAGCTACAAGAAAATTCGTATAACAAAATTACCAACTGCAAATCACAGGCTCAACACAGAAAACCCCCAATTACGGAGCAAGTTCTTTGAGATATTTCATAGAAAATACATACAGTACGAGTATATCCTTTTGCAATTAGGTCGTTCTTAAAAAAAAAAATAAAAAAAAACACTGTAACCGAAAATACGGGATGACTGAGGGACGAACTGAAAACAAATTTCTACGACAAAGTTTTGCTGTAAATTTTCAAAAAAAAAGATTTTTCTGAAATAAAAACATCAAGGACGACCTCATCGAAGGAAAACAAAATTCAATTTCCTAGTTTTTTTTTTGTTCTAAAATGAATGGGGGTGGGTGGGTTCTTTCCATTGTGCTCTTCAATGAATCAATGAAGAGTCTCAAAAACGCTTTTCAACTGCAAATTAAAGATCCACGCACGACGACAATAAAAGGATATACGCAGGACGAGGACAACATAAAAAAGTGAAATTTAATTCTTCTCTCATTCCCTTCCGAAATTGGTTGGAACCATAACAAAGGCGAATGACAAACGGAGCGGAGGGGACACGTTCGTCATTCGGTGAATGGCAAAATGTTGACAGACCGAAAAATAAAAATATTTTACCGTGTTACTGAGCAAAAATAAAAGAGACGACAACGAAGCAGGACACAAAAAGGACAAAAATCAAAATTAAAGTAAATTTTAAAGACTTCTTTAAGTTTTTCGCACATAGCGGTATATAGTTGTCTCGTTTTTCGTTTTTTTTTCTGGTGAGAAGTATATAGCCGTTGGTATATAAGGTGCATTAGCCACGCCTTTGTATTTTCACCGATAGTCTTTCTCTCTCCCTTTGGCCAGCCATTCTTCTCAATCGAAGAACGAACTTCGAAAAGAGGGGTAATTCGAACAAAAAACAGACAAAAGGTGAAATAAAACAAACATCAAACTCACCTTATGAGATCCGGTAGGCGTTCCAGTACTTTAGGGTGTGAGTGCTTCTTCGTATAAGATGGAGATAGCGCCACTGTGCAGGCCAACATTAGTTCAGTGGATAACTCAACGGGATGCTGGGGTGATTTCTCCTCCGGCAACTGGGGAAACGGAAAATAAAGAAAAAAAAAAAAGAGACAAAATTACATTTCGATTGGAAATGGAGTTTAGATGGTGTCGTCTGGTGGGGAAATTTCACGTAGAAAATGGTTTATTGAATTTTTAGAGACTAGATGTTTTTTTTTGAGACATTTTTGGGTGGAAAATCAATAATGAGATGAATATATGAAAAAAAAAAAGAGCGAAAAACCTCGTTTGCACTTGCACTTTCGCTCTCCCAGGTGCCTAGATGATGACGATGATGAGGAGGCGATGACCTCTCTCGACGAGTAGGTAATTGATGGCCGAATTTTGAAGTCGGACACGCATTTGATATAAAACCTGATGGTGGGGATGGGGGAGGTAAAGTTTTTAGCAAATGTGGGACTGGGGCATGTGCATGACTGAGTAGTGTTTCTTTAACTTACATTTTCAATTTAAGGGAGTATCTAGATTAAATTTGTTTAAAAAAAAAATTAGGCGCATGCAAATTTGTTTAAAAAAAATGTTAGGCGCATGCACATATGCATCTATTTACATACGAGAACATTATATGTATGTGCGTATGTCGGTGAGCTGCTAATGTAAATGAGTTGCTCGAAATAGCGTTGATATTAATGCCCAGAATAGCTTAAAATTGGCTCTATGAAGGCAGAGGTTCTCATAAGGCTTAAGAAGATAAAAAAAATATTTTTTAACAACTATAAACGTATGTACACACCTATTTTGACCATAACTTGTGTTGACTTGCGTTCAAAAGCAAGAGTATTCTATTAAATAGATATGTATGTACATTGGGCCTAGTGAATACGGCTTAAGCAATTGCTGTGCCTTAGAATTTACCGATAAATCGTTTAAATAATTGCTTAAGCCACGATTAGATTGTTCAACAAAATGTAAAAAGTTTGATGCTTGCCAAACGACGTCACACAATGTGATGGTTGGATTTTCTGTGTAAAACGTTTAACTTTCAGCCGTCTGAGGGCTTTAATTTGCGACGTTAAATGAAAATGTAGGATTTTGTCAAATAGTGTAATCGTGTGCAAGTGACGGCGTCAAATATATTGGAGTGTCAAATTATTTTTTACCCTTCCTAGGGAGAATCCCCTTAGGGGATTTTGTATACACTTGCGCTATGTCATATTTGAATCCGGGCACTGCGGTGCGTGCGTTTCCTTGCGACGTTTACGATCAAACCGCTGCTGATAAATACAGATGTCCGAATTAAATACGTGCTGCGATCTTTGCTTGCGTTGCGTGGTTCCCGCATTGCATTGCTTTAAGTTCCAATTTTTTTAATTATACCCGCACTGACGTCTGACTTTTTACTCATAGTGAAAGTGCTACTATCTAAATGTCATTTATTTTCTCCACAATGTAGTCAAATGCTATAGATTATATTAGTTTTTTGCTAATCAAATTTCTCTTTGAGTTTTCTTTATATTTTATGTTTCACCACACTGTTCTCTAACAATAAAATCTCACGCGCCGCAGTCGAAGCCATTGTTCAACTAAACGCAACACGTATTGTATTTTGCCACTTTTGCGTTCCCCATAAAACTTTGACGCACCAGGATTCAATTAGGACATATCGTTATGTAGAAATACAGACCGCCGGCGTTAGAAACAAGGGATTACAAAAGGAGATGCCGATGTACGTTGGTCCTAAATATTTGTAAATTATATTCAGGAGGAAAAATTGAGCACGGTACACATTCTATACTTTACTATACGTCCGACAATGGGCTTAATGATATTGGTAACTCACCAATATGAATATTGATGAATGAACGAAATAGAAAGTTACGAGGAAGTAACGAACTATCGTTCTTCTTCTTCTTCCTTTTATCAACGAGGTTATGATCCGAAAACAAGGGATCACAACCCTCTCACTTCACCGCATTTCTACTGATCCGACTGTGGGGTTCGCCTATTTGACCTCAGAAAATATCGGCAGGCCTGCCGATTTTGGATCACTCGGTTACTGAGGCCAATGAAATGCCGATGTCGTCGCATTTGTCTGATCCAGGCGTTTATAGGCCTGCCTTTCATACATCGCGATGTCCTTGGAACGTGCATTGATATTGCCTTTATAACCGGGTTCAAATGATCTCTTCTTTGAGCGTGGCAATACCAGCTGAGCCGGTCGCGCTCTATTTTTTGTACGATGGTTTCCTTGATGTGAAAACTTCCACGGATCTTCGAACTTCTTATTCGAACAAGCTTTGTCACTCCTGCTGTCATGCGAAGCATCTTCATCTCAGCTGCCGTTAATTTACTCTCATACGTTTTGTACATCGTCCAACATTGTGAACCGTATGTGAACCGTACCTTGGGGTCCATCACTTTACCTTCAAGCAGATAATCAAGGACTGTAATAAAGAGCAAAGGACTTAAGACGCTTCCCTGGTGCACCCCGACTTTGACTGGGAACTCTTCGCTTACTCCAGCGGGGTATCTTACTCCTGTCTTTGCTCCCTCGTACATGTCCATGATCATCTGTACATAGGTTTCTGGAACCCCTCGATGCCTTAGCGCCACCCATATCAGATCTCGTGGTTGTCTGTCGAATGCCTTTTCAAAGTCAACTAATACAATATGCAAATCCATTAAGGAATCACGATGTTTTTCCATTATGATCCTTATACTTTGGATTGCATCCGTATTTTTATTCGCATTATTTTTCGCAGTCGGCCACATAATACCCGCTCAACGATCTTCATGATGTGTGACATCAGCTTGATCGAACAGTAGTTATCACAGTATCGCGTATCACCCTTCCCTTTGTATACAGGCAGAAGGTAACTTTCCCTCCATTGATTCGGCATTGGGTCACCTCTCACAAATTCGGAGATGAGAATTCTGAGCCATCTGAACCTGATGTCTCCCATCTTTTTCCAGAACTCAGAGGGCATCTCGTCTAGCCCAACCGCTTTTCGTTTTTTGGAATATTTGACCGCCTCACTAACTTCTTCGACTGTAATGTCGGGTATTTCTTCACAGTTAGGGGTGGCTCTTGGAAAGTATAGCCGGGGAAACTGTTCATTTAAAAGTTCTTCACAATACTGCCGCCGCGTCTGCAGAATTTTGTCGTCATCCACAAGAAGCTGGCCATGAGCATTGTTAATGAACTTTGGCGAACGAATCTCCTGAGCATCCCTCCTTCTTTGGGCGGAGTGATTTGGCCTTCTTTAAGCAAGTTAGCTGTAGGGAACCCCACATACTTTGTGCTCTGCACTCTTCATCCTCAGCTCTGTTGATGGTGTGAGAGAGGTAACTTTTCATTACGCAAACAAAAGCCTCGCCTTTTTCTTTGTTCAGATTGTACCACTTGATTTTCTCAGAGACCCTTGTTTGTTTGCTTTTCTTCGGTGTTTTCATAAAAATTTCTGTTAGCAGGAGACGGTGTTGCCGAGCGATTGCCTCTCCCAGGATCACTTTGCAATCTTTTACCCGAGGCTTCATGAAACTGGCTACCAAATGATAGTCAATCTGAGTTTCATCTCCACCACTGCTGTAAGTGATCAGGTGTCGGCTTTGTTTGATGAACATGGTATTTAACACGATAAGACCATGTGATTTGCACATACTTAGGATGTCTTCACCAGGAAAGTTCCTGGTGCCATATCCTAGTCCTCCATGGCAGTCTTCATAGTCTTCGTTTGACTCCCGACATGTCCATTCAAATCTCTTCCAACAAACAGAAACTCTTCCTTTGGGATGTTCTTAAGGAGATTGTGGAAATCTACCCAAAATGCATCTTTATCTATCTGATTGCACCCATTTTGGGGAGCATATGCACTGGCAATATTTCACACCTCTCCTTGTATTACTAATTTGAGAGACATTAAACGGTCGCTGGACTTCGAAATGCTCAAGACGTTACCAAGTAGCTCCGCCGCAAGGATGATACCGATTCCGTTCCAAGCCTTTTCCGTTCCGTAGTAGAACATCTTGTAATCTTTTGTCCTAACGTCCAAGAAACGCGCTCAATTTTCGGTATTTTTCCATTTTGTCTCTTGGACACACAAGATATCCACCCGCCTTCTATTCATCATCTCTTCCAGCTCGTAACTTCGACCGGTCATGCGCGACCCTCAAATTTCTTCCAAACTGTTTCATTATTTTGCTAGCCCCCGGAATCCGTATAGCTCTGACCCGAACATTTCTGCTCGGTCCAGGATCAGTACCATGCACAGCAATTCTTAAGGTAGTATATGTGTCGCTAGGCTCACTTGGGTGTTATATTGCCTAGATCTGATTTGTTCCCTTAGTCGCCTTTTACGACAAGCGCTAGTTGTTGGGGGGCGCTGCAGTGATATTCTTAACCCGTCCCTGCACGGGGAAAGTAACGAATTATCGTTCTACATACATATTTGCAAAATCCCAGCTATTCCAAAACTTTTTGAAAAAATAGTTTATAAAAATGGACATTTCTTCTTAAGGAAACAATCTCACCTCTTCAACATGGCTTTGTTCTGGTAAATCGACCACATCTAATCTTACGATTTTTTGCAACCAAGTGATAAACTATCTTGAAGATGGATATCAGTGTGATGTCATATATACCGACTTTTCCAAAGCCTTCGATAGGGTTGATCACCATATCTTAATCAAAAATTGGAAGTTTTGGGTTTTCACTCTAATTTATTAAAAGGGTGCCAATCCTATTTAACTGAGCAAACGCAGTTAGTATGCGTCAATAATATATTATCTAAACCTATATATGTTACGTCGGGAGTTCCACAGGGAAGCCATTTGGGGTCCCTTCTCTTTCTCTTATTTATTAATGATATCACTGATTTTATTCTCAACTCACACTGTCTTATGTATGCAGATGACGTAAAAATATTGCGCTGCACAACGTCTCAAGCAGACTGTGAGCTTCTGCAAAATGACCTGGACAAATTAATAGAATGGTGCGATACAAATCAGCTTTTCCTTAATGTTTCCAAATGTCAGTTCTTATCTTTCTTCCGTAACCGCTTACCAATTCTCTTCAGTTATAAAGTAGGGAACGCCCCTCTTTCAAGGATAGGTGAAAAGGAAGGCCTTTGAGTTATATTTGACTTTAAGCTGTGCGTTGCTTCCCACATTGACTATATTGTGGCCAAAGCCACAAAATGCTTTCTTATTAGGAAGTCTAAGGAGTTCACGGATTCGAAAACTTTCAAATCATTGTGTTCTGGATTTGTAAGATCAGTCCTTGAATACTGCTGTGTGATTTGGAACCCGTTCTACGATAGTAGTTTTATACGAATTGAAAAGATTCAAAAACGTTTTACAAGAGTTGTAATTTAACCACCATAAATGAGCCTCTTACAATTCCACTACCTAGTGCAACGAATTGTTCGGGACCAAGCATTCTTATATTATCGATCTTTCGCCCGCATGGGGACAGTAAGTAAGACTAAGAAAGTTAAGTTAATTAAGCTAGTTTTAAGCATTTTTGTTAGCATGTAAGACAAATTAAATTAATAAAATGCATTGAAAATGAAATGAAATGAACCAAGCTATCTTAAGACTAACCTTTAATTTTCCAGTTTGTCCGACTTTTCATATTCTTCGATTACAACGTGGCCTTTCACCCAGACTAATATCAATTTGTCTTGTCTATCAGGGTGACCTTTTAAGCTTGATACACCGAAGTTCTTATCCTCAGACTCCGATAAGAGGTCAGATTTAAGCCTTTTGAGAAAATGTCTGCTCCAACTCTCTTTCTATTTCTGCTTTGCGACTCTAGGTCTCCAAATACTAACTTTTCGAAATCGAATTAACAGCTCCTCATTGAATGAGAGGATCCTTTGCGGTTTTCCTTTTCATTCCAAAAACATCAGATTTCGTTGAATCACCCCGTATTATACTCGTAGTTAATAAGTTATATGAGTAACTTGTATCACAATATGAGGTGTGATAATTATTGGCTTTTTCACGCGGACACATTTAGTCCCATTTTATGAATATACAATACATATACGTATACGTATGTATACCTACTACAATTCAATGGGGGCTTTAGCCCAAGCGTGCTGTGAGATATTGGATCGTTATAGTTTGCATTATAATGAGCTCTAGTCAACAGTCTTGCATCTGCAGTTTCAGTCAGATAGTGCACAAATTAACACTGGGTAAATCGGCATATTTAAAAGTCAGGTCAATAAGGCTCTTTGAGAATATATTTTGAGGACTTTTTCAGGACTTTTACTGTTCCGGACCTGAATGATAAAAACAAAACACAACGTGCTGAAGAACGCAAGCTTGTCTTTTTTTATAGGACAATCCAAACTCCAGAGCACTTAGGCTCGACGCGGCCCATTGGAATCCAGCCAGAAACTCTTCTTTGGTGTAGCACGCGAATTTTTGATGGTTCTATGTTCAGGTGGCTTTTGGTTATTATTCCCCACTGGGGGTCGGACCTGCATACATCACATAACAAGGGAAGACGCTACCCACTACACCATGTCAACCCCTCATGGCTGAAATATACATATATCCTTCAAGATCATTAACATGCCATTGGGAGAGTCAGGAAACTACATCTGTCAACGAAATCAGTTTAACCCCGTTAACCCACGAATACGTTAATACCTACGTCTCTGGTTATGTGTATGCACCTACAACTTTTTCTTGTTTTGATCTAAGGAAATCTCCAACGGCCGAACATCGCCCACCTTTTGGTTTCTCGTTTGTTCACTTCATAGTCGCTTAAGATTATTCAATTTGAAACTGTTATCAGATATTACACATTTGCTTAATTCAATATGCAATATGTCTTAACACCTTTTAACTGAGGTATGCCATTTTACGATATGTTGGCGCACGATGAAATTTGCCTGTGGGTGCAATTGCATTTCAACATTGCATCGTTTGAGATAGTTGTAATGAATTCCAGAAAAATACGATTCGTAGTGCAGCAGAGTGAGTAGATATGTAATATGTAACACACGACTTTCTGACTTCATTTGAATAAATACACATGTTTAGGAAACTACACAACTTTCACTTTTATCGAAAAAAAATAAATTTATAGTGAGGTAAACAATCTTATTTCGTCATCCCACGCATCACCTGGAGAAGAAACAAGAGCCATTAAAGCCTGGAGTGGAATCCTCCAAGGTGATAGTTGATTGTTGACGATCACAATCATCCCTTTTGCTCTCTTTAAGGTGACCATCAGCTTGATCATCACCTTTTTGCGATCGTTTTTGTGTAGCTTTGCGATCGTTTTACGGAGAGCTAACAAAGTGTGATCAACAATTTTGACTGTCAAAAGTGTGACTATCAACTATCACCTTAAAGGATTCCACTCCAGAGTGCGCCCATCGTTTTCTAAATTTTAGAGATTTTAAGGTAAAACCTAGGATATTCGACGAACATACTTGTGTGAGTACATCGTTCGGTCTTCTAAAGCAGTACTTCTTTTGTTTTTTTTTTTTCTTTTTATCGTCCAACATACAACAAAGTCGTATGCGCCAATTTCCAACTGCGCAATGTGCTACAAAGGTTTCATTTGTTTGTTTACATCTTCAACGGTCCCATAAGAACCATGTAAGCTTTTTGCATTCGAAGAGGATATGTCACAGCTTGTGCAAATCCCATTAGAGAAGAAAGAAAGAATATCAACTTATCAAAGAAGGGGAAGGACAAGCGCTCGATCGAGGAAAGAGATGGCTTTAAAGCCAGAATAGTAGCGTGCAGAAACCAACATAGAAATCTAGTAGCATTATAGAATCGCATTCGCTGATGAGTATACGAATATGGAAGGAATACTTCTATTTCGCTGTAAAGCAGAATTGCACGTTCAACCTAAGCGATAACGGATAACATTCTCATGCATCCATCCTGCACGAAGTCCTTACTTCTATTTAGGCTTGTCAAATAAGCTGGTAAAGAAAGAACCACACACCACCTCAACTTAAGCATCGTTTGTTCGATCCTCAAAAACGAAGAACGAATTTAAGATTGATACCACATTTTTATCAATTTTGAACCCTCATATGGCACCGTCTAGCTACACAGAGCCATGTCTAGTTTCGGCATCCCTATCACGCTGGTCCGCCCGTGCAGAATGGCAATTAAGAATGCACTGTGCTCCATCAAGGACGGTAATAAATTTATTAACTTTACAACTTCACTAAACTCACATGACGTCAGAAAAAATGGTTAGCCAAGGCAACGCGCTGTCATATGATTTTTTCGAAACTCACAGGCCCACATGCGCATCGTTTCCAAGTCTGTTCAACTACACATCCACATACTGACTCTGTGTATCCTTTATCAAGCCAATACTTATGTATGTATGGTGTAATCGCCTGGTGGATGGCCTTGGAAAAAGCCGTCCATCGCGACTATCTCGGCCGAGTGCAGAGATACGTCCGTATATGTATTAGTGGTGCTCTTACAATCACTCCTTCAGCGGCTCTGGACATATTATTCCACATACTTATAGCAAACAAACGACAGCCAGTGCAGCCATACGCATTACGCATTAGTTTACGTATAGGACACTCTAATATTCTCTCGTTTAGAATTCGTCCTGCAAGATATTGATTACACTCTGATTCAACTCCTATTCGTCAAAGACTTTGAAACCAACATCCCATCCGGACTCGACTGTGAGGATGATCTTGTCTCTTAACGAGTTGGCTGAACAATTCAAAATTCGTAGGGGACGTAGGGACATTCCAAAGAAATGTATGGCTGGCGAACTAGTCAGACAGGAGGAGAATCTCAGCATGTCTTGTGCTACATGAAAACTGTTATCCAAACCGAAAGCGATTGATAGTAGGTGTCATTACAGGACACTGCATCATCGACCGGCACGTCAGTAGGCTATGCATCCTTCTAATTGACTGAAACTGCATGGACGAAGAGGAGGAAACGATCATTCACCTCTGTCTGCATTTTGTCCAGCCCTCCCAAATCGAACAAAAACACACCTTGTAGCCAACTTCTTCGATGACCTCGGCGAACTTGCAAACATAAACATCAGACGCCTCCAGTGCTTTATAACAAGCTCCAGTTGGTTCAGCGTCTAACGGGTGGGCCATCTAGTGATTTATTTTTAAATCATAGGTTATTTTGACACTGACAGCTGTTTCCCGCTCGAAATCTTGACAGAAAGTCAGTATCATACCTCCGCGGAACGAAATGAGTCGCTTTACGCTTGAACAACATTGGAAAATATTGAAAACTTATTTCCAAAGTGAGTGCTGTGTAGCCCAAACAGTGCGTTTTTTTAAAAGAAGTTTTGGTCAAAATGAAGCACCCACCGCGCCTGCTGTACGCAAGTTTGTGCAAAAAGTTTGTGAGACTGGTATGCTAGTGGACAACACTCATGGTCCCCGTCGTCGTACGGTGCGCACAGACGAGAATGTGGCTGCTGTAGCCGAGAGTGTGAGACTCAATTTACGAACATCAACTCGTCATCGATCGCAACAGCTCAACATGTCCGCACTAGCCTGAGGAGAATTTTGCACAAAGATCTGGGATTATTCGCTTACAAGGTCCAATTGATTCAGCAATTGAAAGCGCACGAACATCCGCTTCGTTATCGCTTCGCAGTTTGGGCCTTAGAGCAGCTTGAATTGGACAACGATTTTGGGCAAAACGCAACGATTAACAAACAAAATTGCCACATCTGGGGCTCGGAAAACCCGCACGTTATTGTCGAGAAGCCAATCCATCCACAGAGAGTGACAGTTTGGTGCGGATTGTGGAGTGGTGGCATCATTGGACCATTTTTCTTCGAAAATGAGGCTGGGAACAACGTTTCGGTCAACGATGGGCGTTACAGAACCATGTTAACGACTTTTTTTTACTGAAATTGAGGACATGGATTTGGACGACCTCTGGTTCTTGCAGGATGGCGCGCCATGCCACACAGCCCATGCCACAATCTGTCTTTTGCGCACCAAATCCCCAAATCGTGTTATCAGCCGTCTTGGCGATGGCAATTGGCCGCCTCGGAGCTGCGATTTGACCCCTTTGGACTTTTTTTGTGGGGAACCGTGAAGGACCGATGTTATGCCAACAATCCGGAAACGATTCAAGCACTTAAGGCCAATATCAACCAAGCAATCCGTGAGCTACAGCCCGAAACCATCAACAAGGTCTTGAAAAATTGGAGTGATAGAATGCGCTACTGCGAAGCCAGCCGAGGCAGCCACTTGAACGACGTTGTGTTCCATAATTAATGGGAATGTTTGCTCTTACTAATAAAGCCATAATACATGGAAAAAATTTCATTTTGTTCATTTTATTGCATTTTTAAAAAGAAACTTGTAGTTGGCCCACCCTGTAGTTCTGGAAAACATCTAAAATATGTACTGTGGTTTCACAATGGACCTAAACTGGTCTGAGTGTGCCTACATTTAATGCACTCGTCCCACTCCACACTAATGATATTTACTACTGAAGAACACAGCGTGATGTCAGTAGTGCTTTGGTGAGTGTTGAAGAACAAGCGAAAATGGGATCTAGCCGCGAACAAGGGCAAAACAAAGTACATTGCGTTAACAGAAAAGGACAATCACCCTCAGCATCGAATACTTAGACAGAAGAGCATGCTAGACTAGAGAGGTAAGTCTGTACAATATCTTTATCATTCCCGTCGCTTTCTATGGTACAGAGGATTCGACCTAATCAAAAGTGGATGACGAGGATGTCCTTAACTGAAAAATTCTTCAAGTGTACTTTGGTCTCGTCCTCATAGAGGGTGGCTGAAGATACAATGACAAACTGTATGGTCTTTAAAGCGTCAGAAAAAGTTTGACTTGGACATGTAGAGCTGTTAAAAATGCTTTGTCCAGAGATTCCTTCAATTCACACCCAAAAGAAGGCGCAATGAAATACTTCACTTTACGCAGTGAATGGAAATGTAACTCAACTAGTTTGATGTGCGGGCATCTGACTAATAACTGAGTTTGTTAGAGAAACTTTTCGGTGGATCAGGTGTACCCCAAACTGCAATTTCTTCTTAGAAAGAGTCTTGAGTTTGGAACAGAGATTGTAGTGGAGAAGCTTTTCTACTCTTCTTCTATTATAACTATGTCGTTCGTCAAGTGAGTAAGTGATACAACCTCTGTTGGGTTTAAGTATTTTATTGTAGAAATATGGCTTGATTAACCTTTTGGACTGCTTAAACTCTGAAATATTTTTCCACTGGGCTAGACGGAGTTGATGTTCCCACTTATTAATTGTTATTAGAGCATCAGCCCAGTTAATGCCGTAAAAGGGGTCTGAACATACGAACGGTTTTACTGGTTCTTGACTGGTGATTAAAGAATGGAATCAAATTCTACGAGCTTTAGTTTGTGGTCCGAAAAAGCATATCAGGCCATATCAAACATCTCGTTCGAAATAGAGATTTCTCCTTAAGCTTGGCAGGGTTAAGGGGTAATCTATTAATCGGTGACCAGTTGTGTATATTTAATAACTCTTCGTTCATCCATACTTCTTCTAGGACGGGCTAAATAAAGTTTAATATCATCGGCATATAAGTGTACGGAAGCATGTTCGCATACAGAAGGCAATTCATTAATATGTATTCAGAAAAGAATTGGTCCCAAATTTGATCTTTGAGGTACACTTCGCTTAGGTTAAATTATTTGCAGGCCTCTTCGAACAAACTCCAATCAATTCAATCACAAAACCCATGTTTACAACTTAGCCACGTGTTTTTAAGAACCTTATCAACTTTCGTATACTTACCACTCGTCACTACCGTCTTGTGTTTATACGAGTAAGAACAATAAACTAAATTTAAGTGTTCCTGGTAGGACCCGTTTATATCATACCCACTTTTGAGCATCTATCTATCTACTGACTACTGACATCAAAAAGATAATTTATCGCCTAATAGGCCATATAAAGATTTTTATTTATTGGCCATCATTTTGTCAATTCATTTTCATTTTTTTTTTTTTTTTTATATTAGGTTGGTTTGTCTTGTGTTTTTTTAATACGAGAAGTAAACTTTAACGCACTTTGACAGTCGGTTCATTTGCGCTCTTTCGAATACACGACGGTTTGTGTTTACTTTTACGATAATGGATAGACTGACATCTCGATACACAACATCGCACCAGAGGCCGTCAAAAGCACTTGAATGTCTCTAATTTATTGATTTCGGAGCAGCAGCAGTCTTGCTACAAAAAAATGTGATATGCGTGTCTTGCTTAATTTTTTTTTTTTATTAGTTTGTCCTCTCGATCTTGGGTGAGATGCGAACAACAATAATAATAAAACAATGATGGCCGTCGAAGATGAGGATAACGACGCTGGAGCCGACGACGTAAACCCGATTAAACGAGGTAGTTGTTGTGGTCAAAATGACACACACGCGTCTCCAGCACCATCGTCAAGTAAACCATCGGTCCAGCTTCACACTACTGCTGCTGTTGGGAGAGAAGCAATGGAGTTTATGGTGCAGTTTTTTCTTTTTTAAACAGGGCGGCACTTAATCGGGTGATCAATTCATCATCTCGGCGCTTACATCTTTCTATGCCCGTTGCAGGGGAAACAAGTGGCGCCACTTGGTTGACATTTATCCGAATTAATAGATAACATTGTTGCAGGTTTGTTGGTTTCACCGCTCTTGAACAATGGGGTTGGAGATTTTGGTTCAGGAGGATAGAGAATAATGAAGATGAAATGGAAGTCCAATGTAGGAGGTTAGCGGATTTTTACGATATTAAGGAGTAAATAAAGGAAATATTGAGTATTTGTGACAAAAAGTTGACTATGAAGCTGTATTTTATGAGTCATTTAGCAAAATTTGTAGCCTCATATTATGTTACAGCCTTAAACGTGGAACAAATGATTACGTAGATATGTATATAGATACATTCAGCAGCTATAAAGATTAAATTTAGGGTGTCAAAGGAAACTGACTTTTCGTATGGCCCATTCGAAAATGAAAATTTTGCGTAAACTGTGCAAAGCATAGCATTTGCAAATACATATATGATAAAGCAATCAATTTTAAAATACAGTAGCGCAAATTTGTTTGCGCCAATGAAGACAAAATCATGCAAAATCGTGTTGTGTAGCAAGCATACAAATCACTTTTTTCGTTGTTCTTTTTTAGAGCAAAAACGCAAACTAAATGCAAATATTGTTCGTAAGCTTCGAAAGTTATTTATTGCAGTCGTATGCTTTTGACGTTTTAACTGCTTTATTGGTCTTGCTTTGCAGAGTTTGTATTTCTGAATGGACCCTACCTTGCTTGGTTGCCAGCCCTAGACAAATTTAGCTAAACTAACTCTTAATAAAGTGCATATACATATAATACTAGCAGGTTCTCTGGTGTTTTGCAAAGAACTTTAGCAGTAGAGCTTACCATATTCTTGCCTGTAAAACAAACCAAAAAGAATGACGGAATTTGTAATTTTTATTCATCTTCACCCCTTTACTTCGATCGAGAAGAATATCTAATATACAACGATTCAGTGTTTTTTTTTTTGGTTTTGTGTATACATCAATAACCATTAATAACGTGTAAATGAAGTCTCATGACAAAGCTCGACTTAATAAAGTTGGACTTCTAATAAGCAAATTGTTCACTGAAGGCGAACTCAACCGAAAAAGACAGAGCATGTCACTCCTCTCCTGATGTTAACAAAAGATCGGTCACAAGGAACTCTAAGGCCCAGTTTTTCAGTGCGAGACCATTCGAGATTCGGGATTAAACTACAGTTAACCTCAGAATCATGTTTTTCAGTCAATTTTTATCCTGAGTTTTTATTTTTCCTCTTGTACAACCCATGCCCGCGTGGCAACGACACTGCGACCTGAAAGATCTATTGTATCGGAGGGTTGGAGTTAATCTAACAGACGTACTACCTCCCTTATGAAAGTTAGTATGTCCTTAGTAGCGGAGCATTTTAGTTCCACTGAAGTAAGTATCTCCTTGTGGAGAATACGTTTCCTTAACCAATGTAGTGCCGGGCATTCACAAAGAATGTGTTCGGAGGTTTCATCCTCCTCTAAACAGAACCGACAGTCCTTCTCTTGGCACAGGTTCATCTTGTTAAGGTGGTATCTCAAGCCGCAATGGCCAGTAAGAAAGCTCACAAGCTTCTTAATGCTTTTCCTATCTAAGTTAAGGATTTCCTTATAGGAGTAAGGCTTGATTAATCGTTTGGATTGTCTTAGACCTGGCCCACTAGTCCAGTGGTCTAGACGAAGTTTGTTTTACCATTCGTTAATCAGCGTTGCAGCTGTCGCCCAATTGACGCCACAATAAGGTTCAGGACCTATGAACACAGATTCTGAGCCAGCCCTAGCAAGCTTATCTGCAGATTCGTTGCCCACAATCCCTTGGTGTCCGGGTACCCAACCGAGTTTTACCCTGTTGTATTTGGCAAGGTCTTGTAATGCATCGTAGCAGCATTTCACGGTTCTGGAGTCCATTTGGTTGGACGACAGTGCCATAAGTGCTGCTTGGCTATCTGAGAAGATACGTATTCTAGCGCCTTTGATCCCCTTGCGGAGATTGTGTCTGGCGCAAATCTCAATGGCATGGATTTCAGCCTGAAACACAGTAGGAGTCGTACCCATAGGTACCGAAATCTTTGTGTTGGGTCCAAAACCCCAGCTCCATCTCCAGAATCCATCTTCGAACCGTCGGTGAACCAGACCAGACTTCTAGGGTCTAGTGTTGGAGCACCATTGGACCAGTTTTCGCGGTCCAATATTTCAACCTCGAATAGTCTACCAAAGCAGTGTTGCCTGACCATAATATCTGGTAAAGTGCAAAACATGTCTCTTTTAGGGATTGAGTTGAGTATCTTTAAATGTCCCACAAGGTCACCTGGTTTGTACTCGTGATCTATCTGCAGCATGATGGCATATCTAGCAGCCATCTTCCTAATGAAGATTGGTAAGGGAGTAAGCCCAACAATAGCTTCCAGAGCTGTCGTAGGGCAGGTGCGCATCGAACCTGTAATGCCGAGACAGGCAATTCTTTGCAACTTCTGCAACTTGTTTGCCGTTGTCTGCTGGAGAGTTTTTGGCCACCAGACGATGGCCGCGTATGTGATAATGGGTCAAACCATCATTATGTACAAACAATGTATCATCTTAGGAGAGAGACCCCAAGTTCTGCCGTATAGGCGTTTACTGGCCCACAGTGCTATAGTAGCGCGCTCAGTGGCGGACTTGATATGTGAGTTCCAATTAAGTCGTTTGTCAAGAATTACACCAAGATATTTGACCTCGCTGGAATAAACTAGTGTGGTGCCTTTGATTGTGATAGGTTCAAGGTTGACCTGTGTTTTCCTTGTAAAAGGCACCAGAACGGTTTTACTAGGATTTATGGATAGTCCTTCTTTGTTACACCATTCTAGAACTTGAGATATTGCACTTTGCATGACGTTGGAAATTGTCGTGCTGTGTTTACCTCTGATAAAAACCGCCAAGTCGTCAGCATAACCGACGGTGGTGTAGCCTGATCTGTGAAGATCTACTAACAAGTTGTCGATGACTATAGACCATAACAGGGGGGAAAAGAACTCCTCCTTGAGGACAGCCTTTGGCTGCAGTTATGGACACCGACACTCCCCCAGAGGAGGAAGTAATGAATCGACTTACCAGCATGGCCCTGATCCATTGGTTGGTCGATTCTTCGATACCTCTGCTACTGATCGCCCTTGCGATCGAGTCGTAACCAGTGTTATCGAATGCGCCCTCGATATCAAGAAATGCACACAAGGCTATCTCCCTTGAACTGAGTGTTCCCTCTATCTTTTTGACGAGATAGTGAAGGGCACCTACTGTAGATTTGTCTTTCCTGTATGCGTACTGATCCTGAGCTTACTTCGAGTTAACCCTGCTAATTTGGTGAGTTAACCTTCATCCGGTTTTAGTGTAAATTTGACACTATTTTTACTTTCAAACTGCTTAAAATTATGTTATTTTTCATCAAATCGGCTAGAAATTTTGGCTCCATGGGGAAATCACATATGCATTTTTTTTTTCTGTTGTACCCATTTCACCAAAAGATGTGTCTGCGGAGCCCTGCAAAAAATGCCCCTAATTCGTTTTATAGTGTCAAATCTACACTAAATAAAAATAACGTTTACTCATCCCTTATTGTTGTTTATTATGCACTTTTTTTTGTTATTGGTAAAGTTTATACTTGTCATTTGTCGTGAGTAGCGAGCTTTCGTGTACTTACATATTATATAATCGTAAAATAAAAGTGAAAACATGGATTCGTGGTTTGATCAATTTGCAAGTGATGAAAGTGATGCATATGAAACCGATGAAGATGAAGACTATGTACCAGATGAAAATGAAGCAGATATTGAAGACGATTATGTTAGCGATGATTCAGATGTTGATTTTTTTGAGAAGGAGAGAGAGAGAGAACAGCTGTATTGCAGCCTAATATATTGTTATGGTCAAAAGACAAAGTAATACCATATTCCATTGAGCCATTACCTCTATCGCCTAGAATTGTTTCCTCTTGTTCTTCATTCGCAAGTAGACAAGGTCAAATTGTTTCCTTCTACTTGTTTTATAGTTATAATATAGATTTTTCTACAGGTCCTACAACATTTGCCGCTGCTCAGTGCAATGATCCTGTTTCAGTGTTTTTGCTATTTATACAGCCGATTGAAAAAACAATCGTTGATATGACCAATTTGTATGGTGTTCGGCAATATAAAACCGATTGGAATTCTGTCGACATAACACCAATGCGAGCATACTATGGCTTACTGCTTTTAGCTGGTGTTTATCGATCAAATGGTGAATCCCTGGAAGAATTGTGGGATAGAAAGCATGGTCGACCTATTTTCTCTGCAACTATGTCTTTGGCTTCTTTCAAGAGAATAAATCGTTGTCTTCGCTTCGATGATAAGGACCAAAGAGATCGTCAAAGAGATGAGCTGGCACCTATTCGTTTTATTTTCGACAAATGGGTGCAGCGTCTAAAAGCATTGTATATACCAGGTGATTTTATCACAGTCGATGAACAATTGCTACCATTTCGTGGTCGTTCACCGTTTACGCAATACATTCCGTCAAAACCAGCCAAATATGGCATCAAGTTATGGATTGCTGCTGATGCTGAGACCTATTATGCATACAATATTCAGGTCTATGTTGGTCGCGATCGTAATTGTGCTCCTGAAACAAATCAAAGAGAACGAGTAGTACTTGAAATGACCGATGGTAGTTATGTTCTTCTTTCTCTTTCTCTTGTTAGTTATCATCTTTTCCTTGTTATATTAGGTTTGAATGGTAGAAATGTAACCTGTGATAACTTTTTTACATCTCATCGACTTGCTAGTGAGTTGAAATATGAAATTGAAAACGCCAAATGACATTGGTTGGTACAATTCGCAAAAACCGGAAAGAAATTCCACCTATACTTCTCGATATGAAGAAAGAGCTATTGTATCATACTGAGTTCGTTTTTGATCACAATCTACGGGCATGCCTTCTATCGTAAGTCCCCAAAAAACGTCGTTTTGTGACATTGCTCACCACTTATCATTCAAATGTTCACATTGATACCAACGATAGAAAAAAATAAACGGATATCATTAAGTTTTATAATAAGTTGGAGCCTATCGCTGCAAAAGAAAAGTAAATAGATGGCCTATAGCTCTCTTTTGCAATATGCTTGATATTTCTGGCAGCAATGCTTTTATAAATTTCAAGAAATTAAATCCTGAACGGAATTTTTCAAAAAAAAACTTGAGAAGAAGATTGTTTTTGATTGAAGTAGGTCAATCATTGTGCTACCCTTATATCGAACAACGTAAAAATAACCCACGTGCTCCAAATGCCATTGCAGTTGTTACAAGTGTTAGAAATACAGGATCAGAATCATCAACATCATCACAAAAATCACAAACATCAACAATGTCATTGGCACATGCACCGCCTAGGAAGAATAGAGCTCGTTGCCATATGTGCCCATATCGATCAAATACTAATAATCATTCAACGCGATGCGGTAGATGTGTAAAATTTATTTGCCCAGATCATTGTTTTTATACTTGTGAAAATGTGCAACTTCCATTAACTTTAAAAGATTATATAAGATTTACTCTTCTACTTTTCAGTCTCTTCTATGAATTTTCGGTTTCTATATTATTTGAAATCATTTGAATTGTTTTACTTTTAGTTTCTATTAGAAGCAATAAAATGATTGGGCCCAATTCTTCAACTCGTATACGACAGTCGAATCCGACCATGGTCGCATTTAGTTATTACTTAAGTCGTATTTTACGAACAAAAAATACGACTTTGTCATACTTAAATGCGACCATGGTCGAATACGAGTTGACGAATTGGGGTGATTATAACTAAAATAAAGCTATTATAACTATTAGCATAACTTTCAGGAATAAATTTCAAACAGTGTAAAATTTACACTACAACAACTTATTTGCATGTAAAAATAAGATCCGGATGAGGGTTAACCCTGGATTCAATGAGCAAATGTTTTTGACAGATGCTGAAATAACAAGCAAAGAGGATTTCTATTTGTGTATACATTTTATTAAATTGGTAAAGAAAACGAATACGTTGTTGCTATATTCATATTTTGATTCAGATGTTAGCGACGCGGATGTGTTCGAAATATTATGTTTAACTGTTTTAAGAAGAAAAAAGACTTGTACGACCATGACCAAATCATTTTCATTTGTTTGGGGAAAAGGATTTTTACGATTATCGATAGTTTTCGATAGTTTTTTGACAGCTGAATCGATAAATTATGCAGTGATACCAAATTAAACCACCACTCATAGAGTCGAAATTAATCCTGCACTGAAAAACTGATTTATGAGTTAACTCTAGATTAACTTTAATTCATAGTTAATTAACTCTTGTTTAACTCAGAGTTAACTCAGCACTGAAAAACTGGGCCTTACTTACTTACTTACTTCGATCCTTTAACCCCTCGGGGGGGCATAGGGCGTCAACCACACCTGCGCGCCATCTTGTTCGGAGTTCTGCAACGCATTTGAGCTGCCCCCAACTCATTCCTAAAGAACTCGATTCCTCCTCAACTGTTCTGCGCCACGTTTGCCTAGGGCGTCCCGCTATTCTGCCTGCCTGGGTGAGCGGATTCCACTGCATGGCGTATTTCGCAATGGAGTTGTTTTCGCGCCGTAGCGTGTGTCCAATCCACTGCCACTTTCTCCTTCGTATAGTAATGCTTATAGGTTCTTGGCCCGTTCTCGTATTAAGTTGTTCGTTGGAGATGCGGTTCGGCCAACAAATCCTCAAGATGATCCTTAAACATTTGTTTACGAAGACTTGCAGCTTGCGCGTGTTAATGGTGTCCACCTTCCAAGTACTGCACCCATAAAGCAGCACCGATTCTACGTTGGAGCGGAACAGTCGCAGCTTAGTTCTTAAGCTGATAACACTGTTTCTCCAGATTTTGGATAGCATTCCGAACGCAGCTTTAGCCTTCCCGATTCTGCTGCACACATACAGTTCGGTGCCACCACGAATAGCCGAGACCACACTTCCTAAATAAAGAAAGTTACCAAGTTTCTCGACTTCCTGTCCAGCAATGTTAAGTTGACCGGGGGTATTAGAAGTGCTCAGGGCTTTTGTTTTGGTTTGTTTGCCTCAGCTTCTAGATTTTGGGTCATCAAATGAAAATCCATTATCCGATGTGAAAGTAGACAAATATCGTCAGCGTAATCTAGGTGTTTAAGGTAAGATGTCATAGTCAAACGAATTCCATAATTAGCTTCCGTCAATGCTGCAGTAAATCGCTGATAACCACCAAGAACAATTGTGGCGGCAGTATGCACCCTTGACGTACTCCACTTTGGACTTCGAAATCCTCTGACACCTTACAATTGTGTAAGACTTGGCGCTTACCGCCCTCGTATATAGCTTTGATAATAGCTATAAGTTTTCTGGGATACCTCTCCTGCGTAAGGCCAACCAGATAGCATCTCGATTTAAGCTGTCGAAAGCCTTCTCGAAGTCGATAAACAGCAAATGTAGCGGATACCTACGAGTGAGTTAACCCTGGATTAAATTAGCAAATGTCTTTGACAGATTTTTTCGGTCCGTTCTTTTACATTCTATGATGTCTTTTTCTTTATCAACGCAAACTAGTAAAAATTAAATTTTTTTTAGGAAACGTTGGTGCTTCTCTTATTTATTGTGTTTTTGTTATTAACAACCAATCTAACAGTATAGAATCGATAGATTTCGAGAGTTTTTTGACAGCTGAATCGATAAATCATACAGTGATACCAAATTAAACTACCACTCAAGGAGTCAAATGAAATCTGCGCTGAAAGACTGCTTCATTTCATTCATTTTTGAACACCGCCCTGCTCCAGATTTAACAAAATTGAATCAACAATCTTGGCAAATTTAAGCAAATATACTCTCTGATTGATTATATTGTAGGGAAACTACACAAAACCCTCTTTCATCTTTAAAGTGACTCGGCTCCGAACGAATAAAAATCCCTTCGAACACATTTTCCTGATTCCAATAAACAAAACCATTGACCTCATGTGGCCGTGGTCTCCCATCCAAAATAGCATCCCCTAGTACTACAAAGAAACAATTCATCAATACCGCAACTCAACTAATTGCCTGCGCCTACGAACGGGTAAACAGCCCGTCAATCAATCATCGACCAGAGCGACGCGTGTGCTAATGGATGCCGCCGTCCAAAATAAACAGACAGTGGCGCATTAATGTAGGTGTCATCGTCACATGGTCACATCACGGAAAAGTTCATGTATTACAGTAATATGTAAGCGCCAAAAACTTACTTGTAAACTCTGGAACAGGCCATCAAAGAGAGCCGTGATGGAATTCCCCAAAATGGCATGCCGAGCAATTTGTGGACACAGAGTGCAGGCATTGCGGTATAATTGAACTGCTAGGATTATTGCTCTGGAAAATTAATTAATTATGATAAGGGAAAGACGAAAAAATAAACAGACGAGGCAACTTACTTTTTAGTTATTTCCGAGTTTGGTTCCAACCCTTTCGTAACCACTGAGGTTGTAATTGTTCCCAAGCCATCCATCAGCAGGAAACACTGGAAATCAAATACTTGTGCTTTGGCCATTAATCGCACCAATTGACCTAATGGCCGCTCAAGTCCTTGAGCACCGCCTCCTTTTGATATGAGATTCAAGAATTTCGGAACTTGACTTTCACGCTTCATGTGCATTGGCACCGGCTGTAGTTCTTTCAAGTACTCCTCGGCACTGAAAAAGTTTCAAATATTATAAGCCTTTATATTTTACGGTAGGCAAACACACGTTCTACAGAATAAGATAACTTATACGAGTACTTTTGTGGCGTTAGAACAAAATTCATAACGTGTTTATCATGCGTCCGTTGATCTACTTTAAAGTGTTCATATCCGAGTATAGCGCTCATAAATCAGGATACTAACTCAAATGCGGTACAAAAATAGGAGGATACAACTTGTAGCTCTACCAGCCTCCTGTCAAGTTAGTCGGCCCGGGAGCTAACAGGGTTGAATGGCCTGGCAAATGAGATCAAAAAGGAAATAGCACTAAACTTAGTTCAGGGTGTTGAAAAAGAGATGGATGATGAACCCTTAATGGTTCAATGGCAGTGCTCAAATTACCGAAGTAGAGGGAGTCGGTGCATCCAGTCTCAGAGGTTGCAAACAGGTCTCTGGCCGTCCAGGTTGGGAATTGTGCTGTCAGACCAACTTCCCTGCCATGTAAAAAAAAAAACTCTAGCTACGAAGTATCCGCAGGCATCTGATTGGGATGATAACACTGTTGATGACCCTGCCAAACTCATCTTAGAACGGGGCATCAACCAAAGGGGCGCAACTAGAGGCAGCGAGCTAATAACTGAGTTGGCTGGAGGGTCTTGTTGATTGAGACCTCTGTCCACACCGGACTGTAGCGCTATCAAAGTAAGTAGGCATTCAATTTGAACCGCATTGTGAAAACTATTCGGCCACGATCTGTACACCCGACACAATATGTTCTTAGTCTAGAGTTAGTGAATTCCTCAACCTGCTTAGAACAGAGAACATTCTCCTGTAAATGACTTGGAATATTGGAACTGAGGGACTGATATGTTGAACAACGGGATATATTAGATATATTAGTTGGCAACACTGAAATCTGAAAGGGCCCACCGCTCGGATATAAATATGGTAGATACTTCAAAAGCATAAAATTAAATTGTAATTCACAACTCGAAAAGGATTCAAATCTCTTTGAGCATAAACAAGGGAAACCAAGTGTTGCTGGACGCAATAACAAAGGTGATGAAAGGTCAGTGGCAACATTATGTACATTAATCAAATTATTTTAGCTATGACTATCAGCAGCTACGAGTATGAAAACAAAAGCTTAACCCCTCCAACAGAAAAATTCTAACCATCTTATGGTAGCTTAGAGCGAATATTGCAATATTTTAAGAGACCCACGTACAATATCGACCTTGAAGTGCTCGGAGAGTTTGGGGAACGTCATGCGCAATGGTTAGCATCATCAGCACATAAGAGCGAGGATATCTACACAATTGAACAAAAATTCGTTTCATTCATAGCCCAAACCGTTTAAATTAGATCCTAACTCCAGAACAAAATATCATAGGCCCCAAGCTGTAGTTTAGAAGAACTCGATACTTACCTTAGCACCATCCTCTGTTTCAGCTTCTTCATCTTCTTCTTATATCCCCTGGAATGTTCTCGACTAACATCTGAAACCGTTGAAGAAAGATCACCATCACCCGCCCCATCGCCTTCACCATCCTCGCCATCCTCCCGCTGACCATTCTCATCGACATTTCGACTGGGTATGGTCAACTCTAACGCTCTCTGTCGTATATGCTCGATATTCTCTTCGTGGCGCCGTGCTGATTCTTTTTGTTTTTGAAATATTTTACGCTGAAGCTCCTCCGTGGTCTGCTGTTGTTGCACCTGTAAAGCAAGCAATCTCTCCTCCCGATCTCTTGCCTTTTCTCGAGCCAACGCCTGTCTCTGCTTTTCCTTCTGCTCTTGCATCTTCCCTATTCGTTGCTCCTTTTCTATTCGAGTCTCATTCATCTTTTCTAACTTCCTTTGTCGAGCTTGTTCCAATTCTTGCCTTCTTCGTTCAACAGCTGCCTCCTTAGCTGCCTTTTCCTCGAGACGCTTCTGTCTTTCTTGCTCCAGATCTTGCAAACGACCCTCAGTCTCTTTGGACGACTCAATCAAGTCCAACCGCTTATTTTGCGCTTCGATGTTTTTTATAAAGTTAATCTCTTTTAGCTTCTTCTCTTCGTCATGGGCTTTTTCAATTATCTGACGAAGGTACTGATGACGATTTTCCGCGGCACGTTGCAAGCGCCCTTCCATTTTCAATCGCTTTTCCTCTATCAGATGCCGCTTGGCAGCTTTAACGTCTTCTACCCGTGCTAACAGATGCTGAATCTTAATGGCCTTCTCTTTCTGAAGCAGCTCTCGTTTCTGTTGAGCACGAGCTTGCTTAGCTTGATACTTTTTCAAAGTCTCCTGGAGGGATCTCCTTCTCGATGGACTCGACAGCTTCTGATGTAGTTCTTGCGCTCGCCCTGGATGCCGACTAACATAGGCCTGTAATGTGGCCAGTGCCTCTTCTCGTTCCCCCCATGACATGTCCGATAGCAATGCTTGGTAACGCGTCTCAAGACTCAGATTCTCATCGTCAACAAAAACCACGCTCGCATCGTTGTCATCGTCGTCAAACTCCCGTTCCTTTTCAAGCAACGCCTCACAATCGGTTTCATCGGTTTCTGTGTCCACATCGATTTCTGTGTTCTCCAACTCACGGATTTGTCTCTCCAGTGACTCTTGCTCTTCCAATAGCTTCCGTTGATCTTCATCACAATCGGTATCATCTTTCTCCTCACTCTCATCGCAGCTAGAGAGGATATGGTTGGCAGCCACTGCCTGGTAGAGATCGCCGATGGCTTTGGAGAAGTCACGATTAGTTTGGATTTTGATGTCGATCTTGTTGGCATCACCGTCTAGGTCGGGCGTTGCACTCTTAGCCACCTCTTGAGAGTTCTCTGTGTCCTCGGTCTCATTGTTTTCTCTCGCAGTGCCCGGAATCTTGTGAAACTTTTCACTACGCATATACTCCTTGTGTAACGAGGTTATCTTCAAACCGGTGAGATCGGACTTCTGACGTTTTATGAACGTCTGGCGAGTGGCCACAGCTCCAGATGATGATGAGGACGAATTCACAACGCTCCCTGTAGATGGAGACGGTTTCGCAGTGGTCCTCAGTGGAAGAGAGTTCACCTTCGCCTTGGCGTTCTTTATTTCTGGCCTTGCCAGCGCTTTAGAAGACTTTTCTAGGGCTACCTTCGGCGCTGGTTTCGCTACAAACTTTTCTTTTGAAGGTCTGCGATTTGAAGGAGGCGGAGATGTTCGGTCACCCCTTTGCTGCTCCTCTTTCTCATTCAATAGCGCCAGAGTGGGTAAACTTGCATAGCCTGTGGGTTGATTAAAGCGATTCGCCCAATGTAGACTCGATCGACGACGATTCTTGACGGTTAACCACCCGCCCTCGTTGCTACTCTCTATGGTCAATTGCTTGGGTTCGGATTTTCGCTCTTGAGGATCAAATACACTTCCGCGTGACGATCCTATCTTCTCGTTGCTAGCTTTCAATGTAGAACTCGAGCTGGTGATGTCTTCTCGAGAGGATTTCCCCGAAACAGCTGTCTGGAATGGTCGTTGGTTCTTGTTCGGCATTTCGATCATAGTTCGAGATCGAGTCGCAAGCCTGGTGCCTGTATTTATCGGTCTTATATTGGATCTCGCCGACAAAGGAGCAGCGGGAGCAGGGTTTCTTCGTGAAATATTTGCTGGGGCCGTAACAGGCTTTGGAATGGGAAAACGCCGCACTGGTGCCGGTGGTGGTTTCTGAACAGATTGCACTGAATTCACGGGACGAATTGGACGAGTAGTGTTGACCTTTGCAACGCCTACAATTCGATTAACGGGCGGGCGATTAAGAACACTGGAATACTTTAGCGGACTACTCTGCGCCTTTTTCGGTTCGATGGGTTTCATTGGATCAACTTTCTTCACCTCGGCCGATGGTGGAGTGGCAGGTTTCGTTGCGTCCTTCACCAGAATTTCATTTTCCATAGCGTTTAGCTTCTTAACAGTCATCTCAACAGCTGTTGGTTCTCGACTAATCACTGAACATTCACTCTCCTGGGTACTTTCGTTCGCTTGCTCCTCCAGCTTTCGCATTTTCTCACGAATCTCAGCAAGTGTGAGATTCTCGTCTTCCAAATCCGTTTGAGCATATTGTTCCTTCTTTTCGACAGCTATTTCCACGGAATTCTCCATCTCAACCATTTGATTCCAACTTATTTTTGTTTCGTCTTCATGTGGCTGCTGTTGCTGATGTTGTTTGGGAGACTCTTCTGGTTTACTTGGGATAGACGCTTCTGCGGCAGGAGTTCGCTTACTCGAGGCAAACAACTCTCGAATGTTAACACGGGTTGCACTCTTCGACGAGAGATTCTTTCGCGGCGATAGCTGCTTCTCGTCGATGGTGGAACATGGACTGCTTTTGCCTGAGAAACACGGACTTGACTTTCCTGACACTGAAACCGGACTGGATAGGCTTTTGGCACGCACTCGAGGAACTGGATTACTTTTGCGCACTTCCCACGCTAAAGAGTGTGGTCGTTGTGGCAGCGGTGTTGCTTCGTAGTCCCACGATACTTTGAACCATTCACTGAGAGCTTTAAAATCACGGACATAGTTTTCTAGCACGAGGATTGTCTCCTGACATGAGGAAATGTTCTCATAGCACTCGACGGTTTGATAGATTTCGTTGACTGCTCTTTGAAGATTGCCGAACAGCAGTGCCCAATACCGAGCTTGAAGTTCGGATTTTTTGTCACGCCCTGTTGAGGCACTACGCACCCTTGGTCCAGAGTTTTGTTTTGCAGCACGGGCTTGCTGTTGATGTTTTCTGTTTGGAGTCAGCAGAGGCGACCTAGGCGGTTTGCGATGCAGTGAAGGATTTCCTAAAAAAAAGAGATTAATTGAACGACTTGAAAGAAAAGTTCATAAAATCACAAAAATAAGAGACGACTGAGTAGTAATGCAGACTTACAGGGTTTTATGAATAAATAAATATATGCAGCTGACGATAACCTAATGGCCAACTTACCGATTCAACAATTTACTTTCATTGAACATTATTTTTCCGAAGTTGTTCGAAGAAATGCTTGAAGTGCTAAAGATAATGACCATTAGTTGTAGTTGAAAACGTACAACGCAAACAATTAAAACCTCATAATGCACTATTGATAGAATACTAGCGTTCCTCAGTCCTAACATTATGTGTGAAAACTATTCCAACTATGTTAAAAATTAACTAGGATCTGGTGACAAGGCTTATTCAAATCAATCGTGAAAAACGATCTAAGCAACATAGCCCAGAACTGTTTTGCTATTTATCCAGCGGTAATCTCCTGTCGGTCTGCGTGCTGTTTATATAATCATGTGTATCGCCCTGTTTGTGTGCATTGGGGGTCTCTAAATAAAAAAGGAGGAGATATCGTACCGGACCACGACGTTGGGTTCCCTTTCGTCTCTCCACCCTTTTTCTTTTTTTAAATGAGTTTGTATACTACTGACACATAATAGCCGCGTTTTGTTTTCCCCGTGAACTGGTTCAGTTCATATTTTTACACAGGATGCAAAAACAACAATTGAATCAGCACTTGAGCTGGTTATTTTTTAATCCATAATAAACGTCAGTGTGTAGCTGCTGCTACCAGCTTGTGGAAATGAAATTTCTAGGTGAACCAGGAGCGTTTTTTTTACTTTGAGATGAACTAGTTCTGTTCACGGGGAAAACAAAACGCAGCTAATAATGAAGGGTAGTTGTTATAACCATATGTAGCTTAAAAAATTCGTAAGAAGTTATAATACATACTATGTGCGTTAACTCAAATCTGACCTCTATATTTCTATCTACAAAAGGAACAAAGGTGAACTGCCACTTTACTATTTAACTTTTACTTTCTTATATAGCTCAGGGACAGTATCTACAGTCAAGCGGGATATTTACACAGCAGACTGGTGCTATTCAACTGCTAGTTGTGTGTTTATTCGATTATTCTGCGGCAAGTTTTACGAGGTCAACCCGTTATCCATCCTTCTTGAGTAAGTTGATTCCATTACAAGGTTTGGAGGGCTATATTGTAACCAATTCACTGCTACTTTCACTTTTATATAATAGCATCTTTCTCTTTTTTTTCTTTTTTTTTTCTTAAAAAAAGAAAAGCCCAATCCCAGACCACTCAGACTTGTTGCAGTCCATTGTACTACCAGGCAGGAACATTTCTTTGGCGCAGTGATTGGGAAAACTTCGATGCTATTCGCCTTCCTTTTATATTCGAGCAACTTTTGTTCCCCGAGGGGGCTTGAACCTGTACACATCGGTTAACGAGCAAACACACCACCCAGTTTACCATTGCCACCCTAAAGCATCTATACGTTATGGGCCCATTCTATCGCAATATGTTTCTGACACTTTTCGGGTGCTGCAATCACATAACAGTCCCAACTTCACCTTCAAGCGGAACAGTTGTAACTTGGTGCATAAGTTAAGTGCACTGCGTCTCGATTCGATCCGGTACCACCATCAACCAAAACAATATTTACAATGTACGGGAAATTATGTACTCGCTCGATCTGTTGCCCTGGAATGCTTATTTCTACAGCTAATGAGTCGTCAGTGATTGAGCATATGTTAGTGCATTCACCTTTCCTTCGCTGTTACTGTTAGCGTTCTATTCTCAGGAGTCCCTGCATTACTATTGCTGACATGCTTTTAGCTACATCAGCGATGATAGCAAACGTTATAATAAAACATATGCGGAAGGCGTCTGCCCTTTTTCCATTCTGAGTCTTTCACGCTCTGCTGATAAACGTGAGCAGTGGAAGGCGCACCTCACCGCAGCTGGGGATAATCGTCGTGTCCAAACCGGTATTTACAATAAGGCTGGAAGCATCAATGTCCAGCTAAAATTTCACTCAGGTAAAAGTTCACTTTTCCATGTGGAAGATTTATTTACATCTCTATATTTCTTACCAATCGATAAGTCCATCGTCCTTTTTATGACAGATCCTACCTTTGTTGCTATATTCTTGCTTTTGTCGCTCTCCACCAAGAGCTTACCGTTCCTCTTTGCTAACTTGCAGTTCGTCTGCAAGAATATTTACAGGTCATTGGATAACATGCGATATGCGATACACACCCGAGTGCACTGAGTCGGTCTTTGTATAATTTAGTTTTAAGTGCATTGGTCGTGATTGGCGCGGGATTCAGCATGAATGACTGGGTATGTTTTGCCAGTAGCCAATCTTATGTCCTACAATACTTTGCCTAGGCACATTTATGTTTGATATTGTTCTGGATAAAGCAACGTTCATCAGGGCTGTGTTATTGCACACACACACTTTGCAGAAGGTCCTTATAAGAGAGCCTCGTATCGAACATCATTTCCAGGTTTGTTATGGCCATTTGCAAGACAAAATCGTGACTACCGACTGTTAGTGTGACTGTTTACCTCCTTTTCCTGCTGTTAATCAACACTGTTTCCATAGCGTGTGCGACTAAATCCAGACCGACTAATTCTAGCGAATGTCTAACTACTCGTACTGTTTCGTTGCACGTTTGTGGAACTTGGCGCCTTCATAGCTTGCCTTAATAATAGCCACCTGTTTATCCGGAATGCCTCTCTTGCGTAAAGTTATCAAAGAGCAGCCTTCTCCCCTTCTCGAAATCAATAAAAAGCAAATGCAGCGAAGATCTATACTCAAAGCATTGTTCATGTTAATGTGACCAACAGAGGAAAATCCAAAATACAAACCAGCTTTTTTTTTATAATTTGCGCGCACTCAAAGGGTTATGAATACCTTTAACATGTTTACACACAGTGCGGGCGTTGGAAAGGATGGATAGAGGGAGAGAAAGATTTTTGGTGTAGTGGTTCTTGAAGCTCAGTTGTTTATGCTTCAGAGATTCTCCGGGGGTGGCGTCCAGATAACTGGGGAGATTATTGTTATTTTTTGTCTTTGCTTCTGATTCACAGTACTTTTTCCCGATAACCGATGTCAAGGGCAAATCATCATCAATAGAGCGAACAAATTTTCCATCCACATGACCAAGCTACTGCCAGTGTTATGCCTTCGCAGTAGTGTTCACGCAAGCTTTTGCAAATGATCGGACTGACTTTATTACATTTCATGAGAAATAAATAAATGCTTGCTGACATCAGGATTTGAACCATGAACCATTAGCTTGCTTATGCTTTTAGCTGTCATTTTGGCGATTGTGGGAAGAGCCTAAATACCTTTTCAGTTTTCACAATCCCTTAGGTTGTTTTTATTTGGGAGCTACATCACATCCTTACTCTATTCTTCAGGAAAGTTCTGAATATTCTAGGCCTTTACTGTTAATGCGAAAATTTGTAGAACTGGTGGATTGGTGTCAAGCCCTGACGCCTTGTTTTGAGTGTTTTTATCGCAACAGTTTTGGACATCAGATAGCACGTCCTGATTTTCTTGACAAACCTCCATCCACAATGTTGTTCTAAACGGTGGAATAGTGCACATTTAAGCAAGATGCTGTGACTCTGTATACAGTTCTGCAACCGCATCAGCTTCTTCAGCTTATTCACCCAGTGCGTTGATGAAATCTCTTTTGTCATGGCCCGCGCTACTGCTGGCTGGTTTGCTTTTGATCCGTCAGAAAATCGCAGAAAAATGTATGGTCTTTTGTTATGAAACCTCCAAAATTATACATTCACTTTGTTAGATTCTCTAGCAAGAACTGTATCAAAGAGTTATCTGATTCGATGAATTGCCATAGGTGATGGGACAATGCTGTCTATTTATCTTTTTCTAGGAGATAAGTGAGTGAGATTTCAAAGTACCTCAAACATATCTAGTAATTCGTTTCGCCCATATTTACTCTAATCATTATTAATTTCAGTGACCCGCATATCACTCAGCACGGTTACGGGGACAGGATGTGCAGCTGAACTCACCATCCTTCTCAATCTTCTGCCACTGAGAGGTCCCAAGATATAGCATTTCTTCTTCACCTTCCTATTTCGGCGAAGTTATGATCTGAAAAAAGGGATCATAACCCTCCCTCTTCGCTGCATTTCTACTGATTCGCCTTAATGTTACAGCTTTTGCAATTTTTATTGCGACGGTCTTTGATACGTGCATGCTCCTGTTTTATTATTGTTTGATCTTTCTTCTACGACACCGGCGATGTCCAGTCGTGTGAACCCACGGATTCGCACGCATCACTTGTGGGAGAGTTTTTAAGGTATTGTATGTGTCGCTGGGCTGATTTGGGTGTTATATTGGTTAGATCTGATTTGCCTCCTTAGTCGACTTACGACAACGCTCTTTGTTGGGAGGCGCTACAGTGATATTCTTAGCCCGTCCCTGCACGGGTACCCAAGATATAGCACTTGACCCAACTATCTATCTTGCACCTATCAGGTATCGCATACCTGATAGCACGGTTTACATGACACGCCTTGAAAGCCGATTTGTGGGCATACTCCACGCACAGAAAATATTTATTCAGTGCATTTCCATCAACGGAAATTTCAAATTGCATTTCAAATGGATAGATGTCCGCCCTATGCTACAACCTCACTGCTCGCACAACCACTCACAGATGTCGCTAGCGACGTTACAAAGAAACCTCTTACCCATAACAGAAAAACAAAAAAGAATATTCTTATTCGCAACAAAATTATGAACTCACTTTCGTTAGCCGTCGTCTCACCGTTGGCACTTATTTGATAAGCAAGCAGATTCTTCGCATCCCGTCCCTCCTTGTTTAGCACCTTCTTCATCTCCATAGTCATCTAGCCAGTCTGCACACACAGCGCGACTGCAAGCCTGCAAAACAGATTCAACGCAAAACGGTTCAATCTACTGAAATTCGATCGGAAAAACTAATCGAGACTTAAAAATAAAAATTCACTCGGAATCGGTGTCACTGGTAATTGGAAAATGACACTCGGCAGGGTGGATGCACGGGAATTTCAATTATTTCTTACCAGGTGGGTGGTGGGACAGGAAGAGTGGGTGAGTGCGAATGGTTTTCCAATTATATTCTAAAAGCACGCGGATTTCTTCTTCTTCGTTGCAAAACGACTGTTAATTCAGGGCACAATCAATTACATTGCACAATGGTGAAGTAGTTTTTGCGAAACTTTCAAATTCTTGACGGAATTTTCTTTGTTTATCGGCAGAAAACAAAAATTAGTTTTTGCGAGACACAAACAAATTGCAGAAAAACTGCAGCGCAGCTGGTTGGGCAATGTCAGAAGTGACAGTAATTGGCTGTCAGTTTGCAGCGATGTGACCGCAGTTGTTCGGAATACGGATGCGAATACGTCTGATGCAGAGTTGGTGGAGAAGGAACACTAAAAATATGTAGTTGATGACTGCACTGACTAAAGAAAAAACAAATTGTTTAACTTATAAAATAAATGTTTCTATATTCCTGACTCTCTAAGTCACAAAAAAGTAAAGTGTTTTAGAAGTTCTAATTAAGCCCATCTACAATTTGGTTGCAAAAAACTTAAAAAGGAGATCGTTAAATTTTTATATTGACATGGCCAAGATGCCTTTAAATGTAATAGGTCTATTCGTTTACACGGTCTCGTGATTTAATGTGCTTTAAGGCGCTTTTAAGTGGGAAATACACGATACAACTGTTGTACCAATGGTTTGATAGCTTTGGTGTTGTATACGATAATTGTATTGTATGTTTCCAACTGACCGTTACACCGATATCATATGGTCGCATGGTCTTGACTGTACAACCGCTGTCACATACATGCACAGATTGTATGGAAATATTATTATTATTACTTATTAACATACAATTAAAATCACATGATAATAATAAGGTGAACGAGCCTAGCTGCAGAGACTATTGGCTCTATAGTGAAATAGAGTTATATAACTATTAGAAAATCAGAAATCTTTTCAACATTTGTGGGACTAGGATTTCTGAGTACTTCATAAATTTACTTATTTTTAAATACATTTCTGATAAAAGGCTTTAATACATAAAATTTTTCCAAAATGTGTGTTAAATCCAATGTGGTGTTGCAGGACTGAAAAGTCTGGTTGTACGTAAATCGTACGCAGATTGTATAATGTGTGTGTCGCATACAACAGTTGGGCTGATGTCGGTACAACGCAAGTCGCTACGATAGTTGTATCGTGTATTTCCCACTTAAAACACAATATGTCAATAGCGAGTTCGGGAACTTTAGTTAAGTAGCACGCACCTTTAATGAATTATAATAATGAGCATGTGACATCGTTTTTTTTAGCCGTATTCATTTGGGCACATGCCAATTTTTTCAACATTCTTAAAAATATGAACGTTCATAAACCCGCTGTGTCTTAAAAGACGTAAACTTTGACTTAAGGTTTTCAGTCCACGTTGCGGCACGAACAAAGTGATTTTTACAAAAGAGGGCCTTTTACATGTCCTCTGTTTCAAAGAGATAGTCGTAGAAAGGTCTTACTGTCGTAACGATGAAGTTGAAGTTTTGAACTACAATTAACAGTTTACAAATAATAATATTATATTATCGCGGAACTTGTAAATGTGCTTCGTCTGGCTGCTATAAGTTACATGACTATTGCACTGTTTATATGGCGCGATAATTTCCTTTAAAATAAGCCACGTCTTATTCTCACTCCTGATTTATATTGATTGCGATTTATATTTGATTACGGCGAAAATAAAACAGCCTAGATCAACGAAATTTCTTCGTTTTGTGTTGCGGTAATAGCTTTCACATTTCACTCGTTTCAAAATATTTATAATTTTATTTATAATTTCCTTTAAAATAAGCCACGTCTTATTCTCACTCCTGATTTATATTGATTGCGATTTATATTTGATTACGGCGAAAATAAAACAGACTAGATCAACGAAATTTCTTCGTTTTGTGTTGCGGTAATAGCTTTCACATTTCACTCGTTTCAAAATATGGTTTATTGTGTGCTGTAATAGTGCTTGCGTTCAACATATTACTGTTTTTATTCAATAATAAGTTATATGGAACTACTAATTATTTCTTGCATGCTTTTTTATTGAAATTGCACAGCTGAGTTCCTACTTGACACTTAACCGTAGTTGCCATGCGATCGCATTTATTTTTTACTAAATTCAAATATGATGCCATCTTTTTTTACTTTTCAAATACGCTTTTATGCACATAATTTCAATGCAAAGAAAACACAGATATCATAGAGTAATGGATTTTTACAATTGTCGACAATAATCTAATCTAGTGAGGAATAGTGCGAACTAATTTCTAGATCACGAAAATTGATCCTGATTAAAAGCAAGATCTCGTGTTGCTGTGTTGTTGAATGCAAACCAATTATGTATATCTATCATCGGTGATAATAAAATACGACTATAGTGGACGTCGTGGCGCAGTGGTTAGTGTATCCCCCACCACTGCGCGTGAGGTTCAATGATCGAGTCCCACAAAATATCAAAAGTTTTTTCATGGTCTCACTTCTCGCGAACGTCTGACGAACATCCGAGATTATTGTTTTCAAAAAAACTAAAAACAAATTGCCGCTCGGATACGGCACACAACTGTAAGGGGCTTTTTGTGCCAAGTATGTATGTCTGTATGCATACTGTTTATTAGTTAACACCAAAACCAAAATAATACCAAGATAGTGCATCTGGAACGTTAAATGAATGAAAAGTAAAAAAAAACTCTCCTCGGCACGGGCGGTCGGGAACAGAAGGAAAGCTTATTCCTTTTATCGGATTGTGTGTATATCCTCCTTTTCGCCAACCGAAACATATAGCAAAGTTTCTGTTCGTCTTTTCCCCTCCTATTAATTTGCAAAGCATATTAAATAAGGAGAAAAACAACAATAATACGTTAAAGATATGAGAGCGAATGAACTTTTGAGAGCAAAAAGATTCGGAAAAGCTTGAGGTTGTGTTACACGACCGCTCCTATAAACATTTTGGAAACATTGTTTTTTTATGGTGTGTACTATCTTGTTTATGATCTTTGCTAATACGCTTTCTCTATAAAGAAAATTTTTAAATCCAATTCTTACTTTGCTTTAAAGAATTTGAGAAAAAAGTGGAAGCAATTAGGTGTTACAATTCGGGTCGCAACGTTTGTCAATAAAAAACACCAACAAATTATGAAAACAAATATTATAAATTAAATGAGAGAAAAAAGAGAAACTGTTAATGATTTCAAGTGTTGTGCAAATCGCATTTATCGTATTAAGGGGACTTAAAAACCGGTGTTTAAAGCGCCTTAGCGAAGTCCTTACTTAATTGCATTGAGACAACGTAATTAAAGTACGTCTTGTATTAAAGCAAATTAATTGTAAGTACGTGCATGATCAGATGTTAGTGTATTTTGCGCGCAAAACTAGAAAATACTCGAGAGTCCTTACCCAGCACATGCTCAATGGAATATGGCCAATATTGTAAAACCTTGTGCAACTCGGTGCTAGACAAAAATTGCCACAAACAGTACATACGAGTAGAGGCCCTAATGCGTAGCTTCTCTGTAACTCTACACATATCGCTTAAAAAATCTAAATCAATCTTTTCCAATTTCCATAGTCCGTAGGCATTTTCTCAAATCAATATGATCTGAAGCAAAACTGTCATAGTTTTATGTATTACGTATGGGTTCGATAACTAGACATGGTCAAAGACTAATGTGTCCATCGGCGAGCCTTTTCAAAATAGAATCCTCAGCTTTAATCTTTGGATCAATTTATATAATGACGCAATCAATAATAATCAATCAATAAATGCTATCGGATAAATGTTAAAATATATCTTCACAAAAAGACAAATCTTGAAAAAGTTTAACGGATTTCAACAGCAATACTCTGTCCTGTAATAGTGGTGATCATACCTGCAACCTATTATTTTAGATTATAAAACGAATTTATATGCCACTACTGTATGGGCACAGTCTCAGTTTCAATCATCATTTAACTCAGCGTTGATATTTATATATTCACTTTCGGTCAACGTCTTCCCACACATCGAAATAGCAAAATTACTCTTTTGTCAAATCCAATTAATTAATCCATAAAATAGTTGAAACAAAAGGTAATTAATTATCTAAAATAAACGAGCTCCTAATGTGTACTGAGTCATCATCTCACTCAGCACGGCGCCAGCACATTATATGCTTTACCCTATTATGGTAATTTATGGCCATCACTGATATCCGCTCAGGGATGGTATTAAACAAATAAATAAAATAAAACCATCTCTTTAAGCTGATCTGTGGCTAGTTTCATATTTCTTGTCTTCTTTTGGGTAACCATCTGGAAGTACTTAATACGGAAGTTGAAGCTGAAACGTACTAAATTTAATCAAAACAATAATGAAATATTGTCTTATAGCAATTTTCGATAAGATACCCAAAAGTGTTAATGAACGAGTCTATACTTATAAAAACAGTGCCAGTACTTCCTGTTATCAATAAATCATAAAAAAAAAGTTATGTTTGTAAATATTGCAATGGGCAGTAAAAGCTATCTTTTTATTATCAGCGGATGGAAGTAGAAATCTTTAAACTGTTTATTTAACTATATTATCTGAAACAAATGGTTGTCGCCAAGCCACGAATTTGTTAGCGGATATGACAGATTTCCGCTCATGCATAAATACTAATGCGGAAATAATCACTGAAGCCATCGAAAAAATAACCGAAGGTGCTTCCAGATTTTCCAGATTCCAGATATTTAAAAAACTTAACGCTGATCTTAGTGAACGATTGACCAAAAGACACATCGTTTTTCTATTTAATATCTCCAGCTTAGATCAATGTTGTAATGAAGTTTAATGAAGCACTTTATATTTAAGTAATTTGTACCTTTTTTTTCAATTCTATTTAAATTAGTTACAGAAATTAAATAAAAGAAGATAATTGACTTGAATCGATATAATTATCTTTTTTTAGATTGTATGATAAGCATAAAACTTCGAACACTTCACCATAGTTAGTAAGTAAATAAATTGCAATAAAATATTTTTGGAGTTCCCCTTAATAATAAATATCTTGCATATAGGATAAGAACTAGGTAGGTTTTCTAAGAAATAAAGGAACTTGTATAAAAACAGAGATTAAGATTTCAATACTATCAATGGTATTTGCTTGATATATACATATATACATTTTAATTTATAAAGTATAATATCTTCAAACTCCATGGTTATATAATACAAATATAATAGGATACGACTATAGTGGAAAGAGAGAAAATTGCAATATATACATTTTGTATGGAGCTAACACGGCTGGAGCAGAGTAAGTATTGTTTTTGTAGATATCACAGAAGAATTTGATCATGGTAATATGCTACTCATATTTCACTATTTCGTTGAAAGTTTTAATAGCGGTACTTCTCTGAACTAATAGGCTTGTCATCACATCCTTTTATCGGCTGCGATTTATTTAAAATATCTTTTCGAGGTATGTACTTATGTTTAGGGAAACTTCTAAAATAATAAATACCCTTAAGTATGGTTATACGACCATTTTACCAAATATCTGATTGATAAAATCAATTTTTTAATTTAACATCCAAAAGAATTGTTCTATTGTGCTTGTAAAATCCACCCATCTCGAGATTTTCCTGCGAAACGGTGCCTCTATCCCTTTAAGCCCTAGTTTACCCGGCAAATGAGCTGTGAGATCACAATTGAAAGTGAATTCTAAATTTTATTCTAACTTCATAATTTATTACAGAACGATTACAAAAGCGGAAATTTTAGACACGGCTCTAGTGATCTTATTGGAATCAAATACCTACTTTCATTCTTGCAGGCAGAATCCCTAAACTTAGACCTAACTTTCCAGCCGAAGCTGCCCAGCTCGCCAACGAACGCGACCTGTTACGTTGAACAAATCCTGATAATCTCAGAATTGATCATCTCAACCGGGAGATTTACCACCTAGTCAACCAACATCGACGGACTAAATGGCTAGAATACTTGCAGTCCTGCGATAAAGGCTCCAAGAAGCTCTGGGCTACTATCAAGGAGCTTTCCAATTCCACCAAACGCGGGGACCTAACAGCCATCACCTTCAACGCCTCACAGTTTGCTGATCCCAGGAAATGTTCCTCATCCTTCCGTCGCCAATTCATCAAACACCCGACAAACTGCAACAATATTAAAAACGTCCCATCCTCAGGAAACTTCACCGCCTTACTCACATGGCAGCACAATTTCTCGCCAAAATATATCAAACTTTGTGAAATCAGAATTCATGAATGTATGTACCCTGCTTCACATACCAAGTTAGCCCGAGGCTTGAATATTGTTCCCATGTTCGACTTCAGAGTTTGGGTCTAAAACATCCGATCACAAGTCGTTGTCTCATCGAAGTATTACAGATACTACCTTGGTAGATGCTTTGAAGGCATTCGCACGTCTACGAAGGTCGTTAGGACACACTCAATGTTCTTCGGGCAATTTCTAAATTTATTTTGCTACAGAATAAGTTATCTTTCCAATATACCCCCAGGAGACATATCTTACAAGCACCAGCTGTATAGGTACACAAGGATATCTGTAGGTAACTTGGGGCAACTACTCCTGCGTTACATACACAGTTGGTCAAAGAAATAGGTGTGAACTTAATTTTTTTTTTTTTTCAAAATTAATTTGTACCAAATGTTTTCAATACTTTCAATGTTTTTCGGGTTTAAATTAATTTAAATTAAATAAACAAATGATTTATATACACAACAACTCTAAAATTAAGAAATTAATAGATAAAATGAACAAATTAATTGAATTTAATGATTTTTTCGTGGCCAATGAAACAGGTGTGTTGACCTAAAACAATAAAATTTATAATTTTTACCAACATGTTTTTGAAAATTCGAATGTTTTTCGTTTCCTTATCTTAATATCCTGAATATCCTCCATCTTTGCTAAAAGTTTTTCAATTCTTCGTGGCATTGAATTGACTACTTTTTGACACGTTGCCAAGGGTATACCATACCACTGTCTTTGAACTGCTTCCCATAACTGATCCCTGTTGGTGAAATATTGAGCCGGTAATCTCCGCTTCAGCTCATTCCACAAGTTTCCAATAGGATTGTGATCAGGGGACTGACTGCGCCACGGGATTACAGACACTTCATTATCTCGAAACCAATCCTTTACAAGGCTCGATGTGTGTTTCGGGTCATTATCTTGTTGGTAGTGCCATCGAAGGGGCATGTTTTCGTCGGCATATGGAAGCATTATATTCTCCAAAATGTCCTTGTATTCGAACTTGGTCATGGTGTTATTTATTCGAACCAATATGACTAATACCATGCCACGAATATCAATGCCACACCAAGATATTGCCCCCTCCGTGCCTTACCGTTTTTCTTGTGTAGCGCACTTCAAACTCCCTACCTTTCGGTCTTCGCACGTTACGTCCAGAGTCCGAGCAAAAAAAAAATTAGTTTTGCTTCGTCACTCCAAAGGATATTATACCAATTTCTTAATCCTTCAGGTCCGGTCCACTCTTTATGGTTTAAAGCGAATTCTTTGCGAGACTTTAAGTTCTGATCTCTTAAAAGTGGAACTGTCCTGGCGATTCTTCCTGGCAAATTGGCATCTTGGAGTCTTCGATGAACTGTGTGCGAACTCATTATATTTCCAATTTGTGGACAAATGGTCCTTGAACACGCAAAAGAGTCAGATTTGGACAGTAACACAATGCGGCGGTCAGTAGTCGGTGTTTTTTTCTGCTTTCTCCTATTTTCCGTGACTTTTAAAAGCTTGAGAGCATTCTTTACAAAGTTCTCAGAGCGTCCTAGTGCTTCAGCTATAAACTTGTACGTTTCGCCCGAATACCTTAGCCTTCTTACCAAATTTCGCTCTTCTTGGGTGCAATGAGCTTTTCGTCCCATATCTTAAAGCTTTTTTTAAAAAAAACTATTAGCTAGAAGTACCTAATAAAAGTACCTAGTAATCTAAGGAAATTTACTGTTATATAATTAGCATTAAACCAATAAAATAATGTTCCGAACTTCGATTTGGATTCACATGCAGGTATTTTATTGACCAACTATTTGAGGCAAAAAAATAAACTCCACGCTCACTCAAACAAAAGACGAATAAGCACATGCCACAATTGAAATATGTTGGTGGCGTTGTAACCGTAAAATAACAATCCCTAAACATTTCCATGTTATTGCACATTTTGAGATGCCAAAATAACTGCTAAACTAGCACCAAATCAAAACTTTGAAAGCAAATGGCACACACCTATTTCTTTGACCAGCAGTGTAAATGTTGCGCTCTTGTCGTTAGATGATTGCCTTTTTGTGTTTTAGTACCTTGTTGTAGAACTTAGTAAAATAAACATCTTTATAAACTTTATATAAATACTAACTACTTCTCCAATTCATTGGAAACTTGTTAAACTTAAGATCAGGCGAATGTGAAGAGCCAATACTTCCTACGTCCTTGGTTAATTTCACTTTTTCCTTCGAAGATCGACACTTCAGAAGGTCAATAGACACTCGATGTCACGGAGCTAATGTGCGCGACGCACATATGTACCTTGGTTCCTTGGATTAAACTCACATCTTAATACGAGTTGAAGTCTTATATATAGGTATATGGGAACATAGAGCTAATACACATCTTCATACAACTAGACTTGAAGTCTTGTACTTATTGGAACATAGAGGTAATACTCCAGTCAGCAGGTATACATCCACTCACACTTCCATAGTTCCACTGGCAGCCCACTAAAGCTACAGCTTTAAGGATAGGTACAACCTTCTATATTCACCTCATTACCTGGGTGACGATCCTTTTCATGATCTATTACTCTCTCGGTCGAACTTTTGTTTGCAGCAATTGAATGAGATCCCAAAACCTAAGAGTATCCATTCAAATTGGAATTTAAATACAAAACACCTGCGAATTCCAATTGAAAAATAAAGTATGCCCACTATTACTTTGCCCATATGTATTTGAATCTGGTACCATTCAGAGCTTACCAGTATCCCTCCAACGCTTATCGTTTCCAACTTCTTCGATCTTCCCTAAATTAAAATAATAAAAACAAAAACAAAACGCATCAAACATTTCTCAATTTTTGTGTGTAAAATATTTATTTGTTGATACTGTCAAAAAAAGTTTTGATACATAAAACATTTTCTCTTTTAATTTTTTTTTTTTATTAAATATATTTACTTGAGTCTTTCGGAAGCCCCGTTTTCTTTACTATTATTTATCGTTATCGTTACATTTAACATTACAATATAGATTTACTTTCTTTCTTTTTTTATTTAAAGATATGTATAAATATTTTTTTTTTTGTGTATATATAATATATAAGATCATTACAAATGTGTGTAGTTTTTTTTGTGTATAGTTTTTTTTTTGCTCATACATAATTAAAAATAAAATATATATATAAATCTCTCCTAATTGTTAGGAAATAAAGACACAAACAGTATTATAATAAAAACGAGCCAAATCAAAAAAAAAAATAAATTATCATTAATTAAAAAAATATATTTATAGTATTTTTGTTTTGTGTATTTTGGATTATATTTTTGTGCACATCTTTCACTCCTGTAATTAGTTTCTAATCATCGTCCTTATTGTCCGTTTTAAGATCATATTTAGCACACAGTTCCTCTGGGGAGAGGCCTATCAGATTCTGCAGATCGCCCACAAATCGGTAGACGTAACGCTTGCCCGCCGTCTTGTGTATAATATTCTTATCGTAATAGTACCGCAAACCACGACTCAGTTTTTCGTAGTTCATTTTTGGCTTATTCTTTCGGATGCCCCATCGGCGGGCGACTTCATCGGGATCGGTCAGTTTGAATTCCCAGCCGTCACCGGTCCAAGAGATGAAACTTTGGCAGGTTTTGTCCATAAGCAGTTCGAGAAGGAATTGCCAAAGCTGAATGGGTCCTGAACCAGTAAAGCAGGGTACTCCTCCGGGTGCGGTGGGATAGCCTCCACTGCCGAGGCCCTTTTCCAGTCCCATTGAGCTCATGTAGGCCGCCAGGTTGTGCGGACTCCACTGATCGGGTGCGAGGTTCTGTTGATGTGATTGTGGTGGCGGGTGATGACTGCTCTGGAACGCTGAGGGCGGTGGCGGTGGGTGGTAGGGCACGAAATCCGGCGGTGGGAAGGTGTCATGATATCGCGGCCGTGCGTACGGATTGTACTTGTGTTCGCCTATGATGCCGGAGTAGTAATCGGGTCCTGGACCATGATTTCCTGCTGAACCACCGCCACCCCCTCCTCCTCCTCCTCCGCCACCACCGTCCATTTGATACGAGGATGGCGGCGCATGGTGAGAATGATGATGATCCATCATCGTCGTGTCGTGATACCCATCATTGCCGCTGAGACCTGGTTCCTCCTTGATGTGGTGATACAGTGGCGGACCGGAATTTGATCCACCACCACCGCCGCTCATAGCCATGTGCATGTAGCTGAGGTTCAGCGCAGCCGAGTTGTTGTTATGCGACGAGTAATCAGTGGGGTTTCGCGTGTCACCATGTGCCACTATTGTCGAACCACTGCTATTACTACTACTGCTGCTACTCGTCGTACTGCTGTTTGCTGCCACTTGGTGGTGCTGTTGTTGCTGCTGGGGAGTATGTGATGCTATCACCGGATGAATGCTTAGCCCCACTCTCTCCGACTGGGATAGTTGTTGTTGTTGTTGTTGTTGCTGTTGTTGTGACATTTGTTGCTGTTGCGTGGGTTGCGCCAGTGTGGATGGTGGTGGTGTGCCGCTATGCGACGTCACTGATGCCCCAACCGCCGTGACTGACGACGAATGAAAACTGCTGTTATCACTAGAAGAGTAATCGTGTGCCGTCAATCTTTGATTATTGTTGTTACCTAAATAATTGGCTATTTGGTCCGATCCACAAACGGATGACGACGATCCACCACCTAAGTATGACATCGCACCAGCACCATCTTCGCAGTCCTTCTGTAGTATTTCCAAATGCTCCCACAGTATATCCCCCGTGAATGGCGGCGCGATCGCCAAAAACCTCTCTCGTCCAAGCGCTACCATCGTTCGGCCAGTCATCTTCAAAAACGGCTGGATATTCATCGATTCCAATGAGAACTCCTTGGTGGCCCAATTCAGCCAATAGATCACATGACCTTCAGTCCATTCGCGTGGATCTTTGGTGATATTACAATTTTGTACTTCCTTCTCCCACGAGGCAAACGACGCCTTCAGCACTTCGGCAACCTTCTTATTCGTTCCTGGTGTAAATGGTGGTATCTGTGCCGGCACATCCAGCGATGCCTCATGGTCTGACAGATCCGACAAGCTGCGCAGCGTCGCCCCATCCTCCGTCGTGTCCTGCTGCTGGTGCTGCTGATGCTCCTCCTTTATGAATACATTCTTACCCTGAACGAAATTCGGTAGAAATGTAACTTTACGATTCTTTTTCAATCGCATCTTATAGTTTAGTGTGATCTCTATTTTATATTTTATATTTTTTTGTGAAATCTATATAGTTATACTATATTTTGTTTTAGTAGTGTATGTGGTGCGTATATGTACAGATATTACGAAAGATAGTAGTGTATTATACGTTTTGCCCATTTATACTATATGTAAACAGTAAACACAACAAGAAGTTGATCATCGATGCAAAATCAAAAATAAATTTCTAATAGAAAATGAAACCAAAAATTAAAAAAAAAAAAATCAAAAAAATCCAAAGGAATAGAACAATAGTAGATATATAAAATTCTAGTAGGAGAGGTGAATAATTTGTTGTTTTGGGATATTTAGTTAAAAATTAATAAAAAAAATTATTTTAAACAAAAAAGGCCACACACCATACTCTCTCTCTCTGTCTGTCAAGTTGCGATCGACGACCGTCGAGTGCTAACCGATCTATGGCGCTCCGCTCTCTTCTCTATTTTCTCACTCTCCACTGCTGCCGCGCGCCGTATATATGTCGGTAGGTAAGAAGCAAAAAAAAAAAAATTACTTCCTCTTCAGTTCATTCATGGATAGAATCGATCGTGTGTATAGTTGTAGAAAAAAAAAGTACGAATCAAAGAAAAAGAAAAAAAAAACGAGAAAAGGCGTTCAACAAGTGATCCTCCGGATACGACGGCAACGACAACGACGACTACGGAGCCTATTATCGTAGCACTTGCGCATGATCCACATTCAGTTCTTTTTTGAGTTTTTTTCCTTTCATTAATTTGCACCGCGAATTACGCACTGATTCATAAAAAAATCGTTTTTTTCCGTCACTCTTTTTTTTATCTTACACTTAGCGGTGATAATCTCATCATCATGTTGGCGGAGAGTGTACAATTAGAATTCTTTTGTATATTTTTATCTATCTATGCACTTTCGATTTACACATCAATTTCATTCTGTAATTCCTTCACAACTAGTAGAGGAGAGGGTCGAACGAGACGATGAAGACGACGACGACGACGATGACAACGGCGAGGCGAAATGATATTCAACACACATATTGAAGCTCATTCAAATGTGTGTTTATCTCTATCTCGCTCACTCTCTCAGCATTGTTGAACAGGCAGCACATAATTTTTGACAGTTCACTTCCGCTGCAAACCAAACAAGATAAAACAACAGAAAACGACGAAAAAAAAATTGGAAAACAACATAACAAAAAAAAAGCGCACCTGACATCACACACGCTAGCTCGCTCGCACTTGTGGCTGACGGTGGGGTGGCCATATGGGATCTCATCATCATCGGACAGGGTTGGTTTCAGTTGAGTTGAGGAGAGTTGGTTGGTTTTTTTTTTCTTGAAGTATACCTACTTGAAGAGAGAGCGAGTCACCACAGCGCAACGGCCAGCCAAGTCAATTGAAGAAAAGGTGGATTGTTTTTTTTTTTTTTAGCATTTTGTCTGGGTATAGTAAAACTACACCCGCATGAATGGTGGTGGTGGTGGTTGATGCTGCTAGGGCTTGTGTGGTGTTTCTTTGTTGAATATGACAGCGATGACAGTTGGGAAGGGTGGCACGATCAGTGAAACTACCATACAGTGAGGTGAGAAATTAATGGACAAAGGTTTTAGTAATTCATGCCTGGAATGATTTAATATTTTGTGAATGTACGTACATATATAATATGAGCGAATGAAATTGCAAAATGAATGTAATTTATACCGGCATTCGTATCTGTGCAATAAAAATAAAAAAATATTCAAATATCTTAATAGCGAAATATGTGATAAAGTTCTCAGTTTGTTGTATGACATGCTGCTTAGAAATGAGTGTTGGAAAAATTTTAGTTTGCTAGCAATACTCGATGAGAGTTTAATCGTATGATTTTTATTATTATTATTATTATTACATTAACACATTACATTAACATTATTAACACCCTTATACTGGTTCTAAAGGCACCGGCGGATGGGAAAAGGAGGGAAAGAGATAAAGGAGATGCCGGGTTGCGTTGGCCTTAAATGTTTGAAGGTTTTGATGATTAGGAAACAAAGGCTGCTAGATTGTTCCACAAACATGTTGGTCGGCTTATAAACGAATCCCTATATTTGGCAGTACGTCCGAAGTTGGGTTTGAAGGTGAACTGATGTGCATTCGAAGCATGACGCGTATTGCGGGTAAAGATTTGAAGGGGATGAATGCAACTGACTATTTCGCTGGAGCATTTTCTATAAATTTTCAAGGTATAAGTATATGCATTTTTCGATTACACTCGGCGCCTCAAGCGGAGTCGAGTCGAGTCGCTTTTTTGACATATCAAAAAACATTTTGACATTACAAAAAAAAATAAAAATAAAGATACGTCGCGTCAGTAAATAGTAAATTAATCGATCAAGTAAAAAGGAACAATATTCTATGAGACTTGAGTAATTCTCACTAAAATATACAAAAAAAAAAAGCAAAGGTGTGAAAAAAAAATTTCGCTGCGTTTGGATTACCAACAACAAACACCCGTGCAGCGCTTCACCATTGTGTTCGTACTTGATCAGCCCGCGATTTTTTTGACAGCGCTACGCGTTTATAGCTCCAGCTTCACCATTGTGTTCGGCCAGTAAAGTGGGAAATACACGATACATTAGCGATCTACAAAGCTTTTTAAATGGAACTCTAGAGAAATAAATATCTTCATGTATGCCGACAAAACAGTTATTCTTTCTGATTCACCTACAGCACTGCAGCAAATGATTAACGGACTTCAACCATAATATACATTTATTGTGAAAACTGGAACCTTGTATTCAATTTAGATAAATCTAAGACCATGCTGTTTAGGAGAGGTTTTGGTCATTATACTCGTGCCAAAAGATGGACTTCTAAAGGTCAGTCTATTGTGGTCTTTCGCCGCTCAATTGTGGGACGCCAAGCAATATGAACAGGTCGAAAAACTATTCCGTTTTTTTTTTATAAAGAGCATTTCATTTACCTCTAAATTGTTCCAATTATGCTTATCCTGGTAACTGGCCTACCACCTTTACATATGGAAACACTGAAATTTCATTTCGACTATATAATAAAATTCATTATGATGCCAGATAATCGACTTCCAAAACAAATAACTATTCAAGCACTAATGTCAAACACCTTGTTTTCCGGCGATTGGGCTGCTCTAGCCCAGAAATACAGTATTAGACTTCCCGGAAAAGAAATGAAAGAAGTGTTTGGAACCCAAGCAAAGCCATCACTTTACGTATATAGGAATTGCTATGACTGCTTTTAAACCTTGCGATTCTTGCTTACGATTTGTTTGTTTGCTAAGTTTCCACTTGTAGATTTGAAATTGACGAATGACAAATTTTTAACTTTCACTGTCAGTTAAAGACAAAGTGACATGTTGTTTACCAACTCAGCTATTTCCACTTGCCATGTAAATTGTTTGTCAGTCATTTACGAACCCTGTTAGTCTTTTTTTTTTATAATTTGAGTGCACTCAAGGGGTTAGGAATACCCTTAACATGCTTACACACAGTGCGGGCGTTGGAAAGGATAGATAGAGGGAGAAAGAAAGATTTGATGTAGTGGTTTGAAGCTCGGTTGTTTATGCTTCAGAGAAACTTTTTGTCTTTGCTTCTGATTCACAGTATTTTTTTTCCCGATAACCGATGTCATAGCAAATCATCGTCCGTAGAGCGAACAATTTTTCCAGTGATATGACCAAGCTACTGCCAGTGTTATGCCTTTGCAGTAGTGCTCACACTAGCTTTTTGCAATTGATCGGACTGACTGTATATATTTCATGAAAAATAAATAAATGCTTGCTGACATCAGAATTTGAACCATGAACCATTAGCGTGGTAATTGACGACGTTACCACTACATCATTGCCACCCTAAAGCTCATCAGAATTGCACATACAGCATCAGTTGCACCAACAAAATTAATCCGTTATTTCGAAAGCATGTACTTTTTATGAATGCAGAGCTATGGGTGGACGGATTTATTTTATTTGTAGAGTGCTCAGAGTATATAGGTAGTTAAAGAAATAGATATAAATCAAAATTTACCTTAATTATTAGCATTTACAAAAAACAATTTGGAAAGCACTAAAATGGTTATATGGTGGTCGGTGGACTAACGGCGCGATGCTACAATATAGTTGTCAAAAGTTCTGTTTTTCTAGAGTAGGAATTCTAGTGGTCCTATCTTTTGTAATGTACAAACATATATGGACAGAAAATAGTTATTCTATTTATTTGTTTATTTATTTTAGCTTAGTACAAGCTATGCTTGGACCTTCATTTAATACTTTTATTGTACTCTAAAAAACTGAACTATAAAGTAGAATAATAAAGGACGTTTCTAAGTGTAAGCCTACTACACTAAAAATAGAAAGTGTTTTGCATGGCGTTGGCTATGCGGAGCATTCTAAACATTTTAGCTCGTTACCGTCCTAATTGGAACGGTGAAAGTTAAGGCGGATAGAGGTTATTGAGCTTAGGCTGCGTGGGTTGGTTTTAAGAAAGATCGTTGAAACAATGCAGTGTAATCGATGTTTCCTGCTTGTAGTTGATGTAAGAAGAGTACATCGGCAACTTCTCAACGTGTTTCAAGCAACTGAACGTTAATCAATTTTAAACGATCCTAATAGGGAGGCACATTGTATCTGTCAGAGAAAGAAAGATTGCGTAGAGTACTTTTTTCTACCCTGTATTGAAACCTTGCTTTCAATGTCCCATTCAGAAAAACTTACATTTGTACTTGCAAACTGTATACGCATACCACAAATACCTGTAACATGCAGAACCTTATACATTGCTCTCACAATTGTTTTATCACTCTTTATGGTTGTATGTAGTACAGAATGGTTTTCAGTGCAATAGCATATGTACGTAAATATCTAGCTACCTTGACGTAATAGTGCTATAAGTACCATTCGCAGTTAGTCGGTAGAACAAACTGTCTACTTTGTTTAGGGAGCAATAACGAATGTTTTGTATTCGCTTAATCGTTCTAATAAATTACTTTTTCAATGTACTGAAAATCTGAAACCTGGTGGAGACTCCTATTCCTAAGTAATTCAAAGAAATCCAATTAAAGATTTAATAAAACCTAGTGATATATTTAAAAAAAAACCGGTATAAGAAAGAACGAAAGATTGGATAACGAACGAAAAACAGGTATCACTTAATATAATATAATTAATATAATTAATCTTATATCACTACAGATTATACTAGTAGATTTTTAGAACTTCAAGACAAGATATTCTATGTTATGCGGAAGTGGCCAAAAACGACATTCTGAATTTTGATGTATGCCTCAAAGCAGAGGCTATATATGCTTACGTAGCAATTACATTTGAAATTTGGGTACTATTAAATCGAGCAGTAGTTGTGCTCTGTTAAGTAAACTCAAGCAAATGATGGGAGCTTCTAGTTTTCACACAAACATGCAAAAATGTTGGCTTTATTAGCATTGTGAGTATTAAATAAGTGTAGACGAAGATTCGACGTTAAGCGAAGATCAGTTTTTGATCATGTCATTATTTCCATATGATCTCTTCATATATGTATTGTCGGGATAATAAAAAGCTTAAATATCTCGTCGATTGCCAAACACAGTGCAGAAGGTTTAAGTTGAATGAACTTGTATGATGCGAACAACTATGTATGATGCGAACAAAATTTTCCCAGACTTTTCCAATGTATAGGTAAGTAGAATATATTTCTCATTTAAGGAATTTAAATTTTATTAAAATTGTCGACTATGTCCGGTGGCTTACCAAAAAAGTCAGAAATTTTATATGCGTCCGCTTTGGTTTCGTTCTTGTCGAAACGACCGTCAACTGTCGAAAGTGAAAGAAAGTATTTTGTTTCGTTCGATTTGAGAGAGAAGCTTGATATGGCAAATTTTCAATTACTCTAGCAGTGTACCTCTTTTGTTCCTTCTGAGGAATGGCAGCTATCTTTGTCAGTCTTGCTAATTTATACAAACTCTTAATCACCACAAAAAAAGAGATACGAGCGAAAAAAAGATACTATATACAAATCGGGGTCGAACAAGCATTAGTAATGATCAAAATATGTTTGTAGAATTTTTATCGTATTCCTTTTACATTTTCGTTCGTCCGCATTGGTTTTGGGTAATACAACTTTCAACTTGAAAAAACAAATTAGTGGCTAGTTTCTTAGTAAAAAGTTTGTTTTTCAAGCTTACTTCGGCAAATTTACGTATTACGAAAATCTTTTCTAAAGACAGAGCAACGACTTTCCATCTCTAACTTTGCAAATTACTGTAAGAAATAAGTTCTATTGCAGTTTTGATCGAAAAGCTTTTTACTAGAATTATATTTCCTTCTCTCTGTACCAACGAATTTTATTAATAATAAAATGTGGGACTAATGGATAAGTTAACTAACACCGTATTAGTTAACACGCATGTTATGTGTGTGTCAGCTGTTTTTATTTTTTTAAATTTTTAACGGAATATACACTAAAGGCAGTATGTCGTAGAACCGAAGGGAATTATTTATACTAGATAAGTATGTCTCTACTTCTTCATTCTGTAGCGAAGGAAGGATAAACGATTTGTAGCGGATAGATATGTCGGATAGAAGATTATCTTATATTGCATCGGATAGAAATGGGAGACGTCATCTTCGGAATTGATAAACAACGGACATATAACACATTTCAGACGATTTCTGGAAGTTAAATTTTTGTTGCTTTTGTATAGCCTTCTAAGATTTCCAAACCCGCGCGGTATGAAGATGCAGTTACATTTGACTCTAGCATTAGTACCATCTGTTAAAAAAAGATTTCTAAAATAAGAAAAAGTGAAATTGTTTTAATGAATTCCTGAGAGTATCAACTCGTGTGTTTTGTAATTCAGCGTTGGAGAGAGTGACAACGTGCATAAACATGCTTTTACATTTTTGCGCTGGTAAGTCATTAGTTATGTTTGAACTGGAGTGAAGTTGGTACTTAGTCATGGTTAGTTTATCAAAAATAATAAAGACAAATAACTAAGAACAATTTTATACGTTAGTACTCTATTTTCTTATTTATATAGGAAATAGAGGACAAGGGGGTGTTAATAAAAAACTGGGGGCGCCGTGGTGCAACTGGTTAGTGTGTTGAATCACTGCGCGTGAGGTTCCATGTTCGAATCCCAGAAAACACCGAGCAAGTTTTTTCACGGTCCCACCTCTCGCAAACGTCTGACAATCATCCGAGAGTATTGTTGTCACAGTTGATACGGCACTAAACAGTAGGTCCCTTCCATTCGTGTGAAGAAATATAACGCACAACACGACTGGTTGCGAGAAGTTAGGCCCGGGCACTCAAAGAGCTATTGTGCCAAACATTTATTATTTATTTTTATTTTTGAATAAAAACGTACTTTGTTAAAATATAAAGCACTTGCTAGAAAAATTAACCATTTCTAGCATTTGCTTAATTTCGTATGATAAAAAACTAACTTTAGCAAATACTATGTTCGCAAATGGCATTTTCTCCAATTGGTTTAAATAAAAGACATAAAGCCAAGCATTTGCTGGGAAAATTCAAGTCTGCTTTTTCGTTAACTAGAAGCGCTTATTACGTGCTTTTCACAAAAAATTAGATCTTTTTTACGTTGTGCTGGTGATCCAGGCTTTCAGGTATGTATGTAGGTACACATAATTGTATGTGTACTTTTCATCCGCGTATCGGATTAGTGAATGAATAAAAGACTTATATTTTTTGGTTAATGTCAGCAAAGGCGTTGTTGTTGTTAACCAAACTACCGTTTGCTTTACTAATAGGTATGTTTGCCAAAAATAGTGGAGGAAGCATCAGAATGGATTAAGTCTCCATGAGATGTCGAAGAAATGGAGTTAAAAAAGAAGGTGGCAACGAAATTTTACATTTGCATGTGCAATTCATGCTGTCGTTTGCACACACCTTTTAATATAAAAGCGAACCGTACATAGCGACGAATACCACAAGTTAACAAATTTTAATTCTTTGCACCGTGACGTGCTGATTTCGATGCAGTTGGCGATGTATGTAGATGCTTTTGCAATATTAATTGAGCTAAAGCACATAAAACACATAAAAAACATACCCATAAAACCACAAAACTGTGAATAATTACCATCCAGATACTCTAAATCAGCAAAGGGTGCTTCCATTTCGTTTCATTTGTTTTTTTCCTGATACACCATCACAAAATAAACATTTTCGCCATGCCGTTTGATGTTACATTCCAAGCTTTATTCATAGGAATTCGAGCAATTTCTTTATGCATTTACTTTGCTACGAGACTTATCTTCGAGCATTTGCTAATATTTATTAATACCACTCAAATTTGTATTTTCTCAAAGTACATCTCTATTGGGGAACACAACCCGCAATCAAATGCATATTTCTGACCTACCGAACACACTCGACTTCGCTTAGACTCTCGTCTCTTTTCCTCCTCATAGTTAAATTACATTCTAAACAATTTGACAGTTCCGAATACCATCCAAGTTGATTGCCTCATTTTTCGCTTTTTGTGAATTTTCTACGACATTCCGTCACACACTCTCGTCCGCAAAACTACCCGAAAGGAAAAAAGGGGAGGAAAGCTAAAAAATTAAAAATTATTATTTTTTTTTTTACACAAAAACTCTAAATTCCAAAAGTTTTTTCCTTTCCTCCGCTCTCCGCTTCTTCATTCGAAACTCTGTCGTTATTCATCCAAATTTTCTCGGGAATCCAACAAAAAAAAAGTTGTAATTCTGTGTATTGTTCCACCTGAGCGAAGAAGAGACCAAAAGAAACCAAAGAAAAAGTGAACAAACGTCCAGCGACAAGAAAAAAAGTTTCTCCACCAAAAAGCCAGAAAACGAAAATAAAAAAAAAAAAAAAAACCCGCAATTGGCAGAAAAAAACGGAAATAAATTAAAAAAGGATTGTTTCGCATTCGTGTTGTGTATGTGGCATCTGAGCAGAAGTGTGTGCGTTTGTGTCGTCGTGGTTCTCCCTTATTAAATTCCAAAGGAAACAAGTGAAAGAGCAACAACTCCTGGGGTGGTTCCTATCCCTCTGTCAGAATTGTCGCACCGCGCGCGGGTAAACCACCATGTCCTCGTCGACGACGACTTCTCCTGCTGCCGCTGGAACTGGAGCTGGAGCTGGAGGAGGTGCCGGTGGTGCTGCTGTAACAGCTGCTGACGATGCAGCGACCATTGAAGAGCTGCGCTTGGAGATCGAGCGGCTGTCGCGCGAGCTAGATCAGGCCAGCAGCGAGAAGATTCAATCCGCCCAATTCGGTTTGGTGCTGCTCGACGAGAAGAGCACCCTGCAGAACAAGTGCGAGGAGCTAGAGACGTTGTATGAGAATACAAAGCATGAGTTGGATATCACACAGGAGGTGAGTCTTTGTTGTATGTCCCCTTACCTACATACTCGTACGTTCATGAAGTCATCGTCCATTATTTAGGAATGTCTTGATGTCTCATGAATACCCGTACCTATTTTACTTGAATAATTAAAGATAATCTGTTAAAAAATCGATATCTAGTTTCTATTGCTGTGAAGCTAGTTGCGTATCTGCTGTAAAGAGATACAACAAACGTTTGTATGGGAATTAGTCATGAAATTCACTGGCCACTTGGGCAAGAGATTGCTTTTGCTTTTGAATTATGGATTGGGAAACTGTTTTCTCTAGGTGGCCACCTCTTATGGGTAATTGAGATGAATGAAGTGAGATTACTCAGACTAATTAGGCTCCGCTTTGGAGGGCTTGTATCGTTGTCGAATGAAAAGTTCTGTGAATTGGTATTTTAATTATTACAGCGAAGGGCTAACGTTCGCCCACCTGGTCACATGTAATTTTAAATTCTAGTATTCTGTTGTATGTAGGTTTCAAAACACTCAATTCTGTCGCAATGGCTGGTTTCTATGCTATCAATAGTTACTGTTTGATTCACGGCAATGCACGTTCGTTCTACTTTCATTTGCAAAAATGTTTTCAACTCGGTAGTTCAACTATGGCATATATTGCCAAATTTATGAACCGATATCTTGCTAACGCCCGTGTAAGTGTGTTCGCGCGGTTGGGAATGGAAGATGGCGGGGTTCAAAATATATATGTATATTCAAGTAAATAACCTCTAAGCTCATAAAGTAAAGTTTAGATGCCTTCACTTCACACCACCAATAGACAAAGAATACCTTTACTGCTACAATACTACTAACACTGCACTCTATGTGATATGTTTGGGTATAATCAATCACCTGCGACTTTTAGGCCTCCCATACACTATTAGTTTTGCCTTCAGGTCGCCTTTACCGGATGTGAATGCGTACCCGTGTGTCGTAATCGAATCTGGTTGGACAAAACTGATAGAATAGCTTAAGCAACACTTTAAAGCGCTCGGTCTGATTGTCTTCATACGCGATCCGGTCAGGAAATATTGATTGAAAAATTAATTTAATTCGGTACGGACTCATATTCGGCCAGGCAGAACTGAAAGTAAAATTGTGTAACGTATGCGATGTTTCAGTTTTTGTTTGATGGGCAGAACTTTAGCGTGGTAAAACTAAAGGAATTGCTTCAGTTCAGTCTGATCACCTCGGCCTCTCTATGTATGATGTACGAGTATAATCGCATATAGAGAACCCTGCGTACATATACATATGCATGTATCGTGACTTCAATGATATAAGTTGTAGCAACTATGTTGATTCGTATGTTTCAAACATTGGGGTGGTGCAGGTGGGTTGTAATCAGAAAGGTCGGGGCCCAAAAATGCGGCAGCTTCGACTGGATAAGTCCATAAGGATCTTCGTTTTGGTGTTGTGCGGTGCGACTGACAGTTGAACAAATTAACGGTGTTATGTGGCAACGAGCCGCAATCCGGACATTTATCAATGAAATTGTCGCGTATGCGGTGCATATAATTGTTCAGCATAGACCTCCAGCTGGATCGCAGTTGGGCAAGTGCGGATCTGGTACGTGGGGGAAACGTTCTTCACTATGATGTATCGGTGGAGGACGGAGGACCACAACTACAATGATATACCATAAGTAGGTAGGCACAGATAAACTCTTATCCGGAACTCCAACAACCGTCAACCTATAATATCCATCATTTTGTTTCCAAGTACTTTCGTTGAACCCTCACTCTTATATCCGGAGAAACCTCTAATATCCAGAATACATTCACACTCGTTAATATACTCACCAAAATGTGTGTTTTTTTACGAGGAAAGTAAAGAGTAAATCCTTGCATCCCTCGAGGGGCAGAGAGCGTCAACAACGCCTGCGCGCCATCTTGTTCGGTGTTCTGTAATACAAAGATCATGATTCCTCTTCGACTATCCTGCGCCACGTTGGCCTAGGGCGTCCCGCTGTTCTGCCTGTCTGGGTAAACGGATTCCACTGCATGGCGTATTTCGTAGTGGAGTTGTCGTCGCGTCGTAGAGTGTGTCCAATCCACTGCCAATTTCTCCTTCGCATAATAATGTCTATAGGTTCTTGGCCCATCCTCAGATAAAGTTCTTCGTTGGAGATACGATTTAGGCCAAAAGATCCTCAAGATAATTCTTAGATATCTGTTTACGAAGGTTTGCAGTTTGCATGTGATTGTCGTATCCACCTTCCAAGTACTGCACCCATACAGCAGTACTGATTATACGTTGGAGCGGAACAGTCGCAGCTTGGCTCTTAAGCTGTAAACATTGCTTCTGCAGACTTTCGATAGCATTCCGAACGCAGCAATGTAAAGTTGAGCGCGGGTGTCAGAAGTGCTCACGACTTTTGTTTTGGCAGTAAGGCCCACTTTGTTTGCTTCAGCTTCTAGATTTTGGGCTATCAGATGAAGGTCCATTATCCGATGTGAAAGTAAGCAAACATCGGCAGCGTAGTTAAGGTGTTTAAGATAAGTTGTCATAGTCCATCGAACCCCATTTTTACCTTCCGTCAATGTTGCACGGTGACAGTATGCACCCATTATGTACTCCACGTTGGACTTCAAAATCCTTCGACACTTTACCATTGTGTAAGACGTGAAACTTGCTTCCCTCGTATGTAACTTTGATAATAGCTATGACATTACATATAAAATCGAAGATTTTGATGTAGACAGTTAAACAACGGTATTTCAAAAATTAACAAAGTTTATTCCAAAAAAATAATCTCCACTTACATCTATGGTATTTTTCCAACGTTCCACTAAAGCAAATACGCCTTTTTTGAAAAGGTCCTTATCCTTTTGGGCCAATAAGTCATCAAAGTCCTGTTTTATGGCATCTGGGCTTATGAACTGTCTATTTTGGAGGTGATTTCATATCTCAACTCCCCTAGCTTCAGGCACGTTGACTGTGCTGTATGTGTTCTTGCATTATCATGCAACAGTATGCGATCATTTATTTATGTTATGATCATTTACCAATGACGGCTGTTTTTGGTGCAATTTGCATGCTAGGGGTGGCAATGGTGTAGTGGTAACGTCGTCAATTGCCACGCTAATGGTTCATGGTTCAAATCCTGATGTCTACTTACTTAGATCCTTTAACCCCTCGGGGGCATAGGGCGTCAACCACGCCTGCGCGCCATCTTGTTCGAACTTCTGCAACGCGTTTGAGCTGCCTCCAACTCATTCCTAAAGAGCTCGCTTCCTCCTCAACAGTTCTGCGCCACGTTTGCCTAGACCGTCCCGCTATTCTGCCTGCCTGGGTGAGCGGATTCCACTGCATGGCGTATTTCGCAATAGAGTTGTCTTCGCGCCGTAGGGTGTGTCCAATCCATTGCCACTTTCTTCTTCGTATAGTAATGCTTATAGGTTCTTGGCCCGTTCTCAGATAAAGTTGTTCGTTGGAGATGCGGTTCAGCCAAAAAATCCTCAAGATGATTCTTAAGCATTTGTTTACAAAGACTTGCAGCTTGTGTGTGTTAATGGTGTCCACCTTCCAAGTACTGCACCCATAAAGCAGCACTGATTCTACGTTGGAGCGGAACAGTCGCAGCTTGGTTCTTAAGCTGATAACATTACTTACCTGATGTCAGCAAGCATTTATTTATTTCTCAAGAAATATACAAAGTCAGCGAAAGCTTGCACTACTGCGAAGGCATAACACTGGCAGTAGCTTGCTCATGTGGCTGGAAAAATTGTTTGCTCTGTTGATGAATATTTGCCCTTGACATCGGTTATCGGGAAAAAATACTGTGAATCAGAAGCAAAGACAAAAAATATCAAAAATCTCCCCAGTTATCTGGACGCCACCCTCGGAGAATCTCTAAAGCATAAACAACTGAGCTTCAAGAACCACTTCACCAAAATCTTGCTCTCTCTCTATCTATCCTTTCCAACGCCCGCACTGTGAGTAAACATGTTAAAGGTATTCATAACCCTTTAAATGCGCGCAAATTATTAAAAAAAAAAAAATTGATGTGCATTATATCGATTTTTTACAGTACGACTCGGCCGTGATTGTTTCTTCGCGTTTGAGAAACGAATAATGGACAACTCCCCCACTCGTCCACCATACTGTCAATACTACCTTTTTGGGGTGTAAGTGTGTCTTGGCAAGTCCCCCGAGAAGCTCACTCGTGTTTAACCAGTCTCCCGACATCTTCCGATTATCGTATAGGATCGACTTCTCATCAGTGGGCGCCGTGGCGTAAGTGGTTAGTGTCCTGGATCACTGCGCATGAGGTTCCAAGTTCGAATCCCAGAAAACACCAACATTTTTTTCACGGTCCCACCTCTCGCGAGCGTCTGACAAACATCCGAGAGTATTGTTGTCACGAAAAAGCTTCTCAAATTGTCGTTCGGATACGGCACTAAACTGTAGGTCCCTTCCATTCGTGTGAAAAATATAACGCACACAACATGAGTGGTTGCGAGAAGCTAGGCCCTGGCACTTAAAGAGCTGTTGCGCCAAATATATATGTATATATGTATATATATATCGTCTTCTCATCGCAAGTGACGACGCGATGCAAAAAAGAATTCACACGATGTCTGTTGGTCAAAGATATTGCAACCTCCAAACGTCGTAGCATATTCGCTGCTGTTAAGAAGTGGGGCACCCATCTCTCTAGTTTTTTGTTATCTTTTCGATGGCTGAACGGTGACGACTTATAGTTGCAGTTGAGATTTTTAACCTTGCAGCAAGGCTGAGAACTGTCGAAGATGGATTTTCTTCAACAGCTGCTGCAAGTTCTTCATTATCAATTATCTCTCTTGGTCCACCTCTTGGCATATTTTCGAGCGAAAATCTCCTTCACCGAACTTGGTAAACCAGTTTCGAAGTGTTCTCTCGCTACACGTACCTAAACCGTTAATTTTCCGAGTTGCTGCGGCTGCGTTCATGTTTTTTTTTTTAATTGAAAAAGGAAAATTGCCCTTAAATGTTTTGGTGAAAGCATTCTCTATGTAAGGAAAAAAGTTAACTTAATGAACTTCATTTTCAATTTCCACAACCTCACGCCACAACAATCACTTAAGGAATGATCAGTAGATCGGCAATTTCATATGTAACGATTTAACATATAAAACTTCTCATATTCCAACAAAGTTGATAAACGTTAGTTTTCATTTGTTATTCTTTCACGAAAGGTGTGTGGAATCTTGAAATACCCGAGAAGTTTAGATAAGTTCATGTTATCAAGGCTATCGTTTGGTTATCCGATAGGAAATCATTGCCAGAGAAATGCCTCTAATTAAACGTACCTATCAAGACACAAGTAGATCCTTCCTCTGCGTCACAAAACAGGTAGATTCTGTCATTTTAATGCAGTTCTCGGCGTAGTTGCACCATCAAAGATGTTATATAAATGCTAATTTAAGTTTTAATTCGAATTAAGCTCTTAGTCAGCTTAAGCTCTTATGATTTTTGGTCTTCTCTGGTCGATAATTGTATCAATATCTTCAAGATCCTTGATATGACTGCAGGGAAAAACAAGATTGGCGATAAACTTTCCAGGTTAATTCTTTGCAAACTTATATAAACACCTTGTATGTGTTTCATTACCCCACTCGAAACTTCAGGTTGCTCCATCCTTACATCTTTTAGAAGATTAAATTTAAACTCCAGAACTAGTTCAAAGGTAAACCCGAAATGTATATAGGTAATATTTAAAGTCACTGTGTGCACTCAAACACTCGCCCACACTACCTATCTGACACCTGGAATACATAAGTTCGGAAGTCACATTTCAGATGAATAACATTCGTTTTTCCTTTGCTTGGATAATTTCAAATTAATATTCAAATTCAAACGACAATTTGAGATAAATAACCTGATTTCAATGTCAAGATGTTTACTCTCGATTTGCGCCGTCATTTATTGTGACAACTGGCCCTATAGGTTTTGGAGGGTAGCACCAGATTGATTTCAGATCAGTTTTACATTCTCCATTTCACTACAGTTGCCTGAAACTAGCATTTTTCAATTCAAGGTGTTTACTCAGTTGAAAAAGCATCTGAATAATATTTGTTTTTTTTTTTAGAATAAAATCCCGCATAACTAGTGTGCTTTTTTTAATGGACCACCTGTACTGAAGGTCCACTCATATGAAATCTACATAATTATAGATAAGATTAGTTATGTCCCGCTTGTAGCTCTTAAGCAATCGTTTAAATCTCTTATGGACTTATCATCTCTTACTTATTGTAACTAGGGCTGTCCCCGACAGCCGACAGAATGCCTAGGAGCCTATTCGACTCCTCTAGCTTGCAATCTCGTGATTGCCATTTAAGCTTGTGGCATGCTTTAGTGATTATTTTGATTACAGTATTGAAGGTAAATGGAATCAAATGGTTTCATTCAGAGCTTGCTAGTTTATTTGGGGAGCGTAATACTTGTCTTTGATCCCCATAAGTAGTACATATGCTGTTTTGGTGGTCTAAGTACACATATCATGCACATCAGTAAACAAATATCCATATCGCATGTGTTCTACGTAAAGATATATGTTTCAGTAATTCACGAATCATTTCCTATAATCATTACGCTTGGCTGGATAGTGTCATTAAAGCCTCAACAGTTATGAAGATTTGTAGAGAAAGTAGTGAGTGTGGCGCACATAGATCCAATTCAACCGCAGCTACAGTCATTTTCCTTCTTACATTTTCCTGTTCTCAATGTTTGAAGCCAATCATCTGTATGACCATGATTTTTGATTATTTAGAGAAACCCTGCTGTTTTCATGATTTTGTGTTGCTTTATGATGATTCTAAATATTAAGCCATCAGCAAACAAAATCGCAATTATTGAGACGTAGATTAACAATTGAGATGTGGATTTGTGTGCTATTCTGATTGCATCACTATATCTGGACTTAAAAGTCTTCTTGCATGAGAACACCTGGCATTCATTAGCAATTGTTTACTAACATCTTAGCTTTTGCTGTGCGCACATAGGTATAACAATGCCGGAAATACGATATCTATCTCATACTCTGCTGCACTCTAATTAAATTTGATAAATGTATCTCAGTTTTTGAAAACAACAAAGACAGATAATTCCCTCAACAAGATAACATGAAATCTGAAGGGAATTCGTGGAGCAATTCAGTTGAATATGATAAGAATTTCACTGCAGGGCGTTGCAATCCACAACTGTTTTACATCCTATTTATAGAAGAGAAATAATTGATTCTCTCTCAACAAATAATAAATCTCTATGTTGTCGTTTATAAGCGTTTATTGCAGCGTTAGCTGATTGAAATGTTTTTTGGGTCAACAAATCTAATCAGACATTAAAATAACAAGTCACCCCCATTGAGAAGCGGACAAATTTCAGAAATGATGAGTGTGGACATTTGTTCAACACGCCAAATTTAGGTTGAGTTAGAATGGGTAATTGAACTAATGTATCATTTTGGAACTTTAAAAAAACACAAACACACCCACCTTGCAGTGAGTAAAATTGTAAGTGTTAGGCACTTATGTAAACTCAAAGTTAGATTGAAGAACGTGTAACCGAATGCCCAGATGGTATGCTTCAGTACATATTTATTTAGCTGGAGTTTAGTTTCACCTGAGATGGTACGGGTGTTCATTTGGCGCCAATTAAATATGTATGTGATTGAAATTAAGCTCGAAAGTGTAAGGTCAGGAACCTCCGCTTGGGTCACACTTCTTATGGTTGGTTTTTTCTACTTATTTCGAAGGTGGCAGTAGGATGTCAGTACATGTACACTTACGGGCACATCTTTATTCCAATATCCACAAGTGGACACGCCTTTCGCTGGTTTCGACTTCTGGATTGTGAAGAACATTTACCTTAGAATTGACTAAACATAATATCACAGGTTCATGAACATTTGATAAAATAGATTTATTTTTAACTATTTAGACAGAAGTGTATTTTATCGGATAAACTGCTTGCGAATGGTATCAAAAGTGCTCTCACAACATGCAAGCCACTCTAAGCTGTACAACTAAAGTTGATGCCTACATCAGAATGGTTAACACTCTGCTTGAAAAGTTTTCATATAAGAGATGTCGAATCAGGCCACTAAAATTTTCTTTTTAACGAAGAATCTTACTATAGGTACTCTCTGGATTGTTACCATTTGTACGATTCTCTGTGTGAACGCCAACGTTTGTTTCAGGGCTGTTTGACCATAATTTACAATGTCCTGTGAACATCGGTATAAGGGATGCTCTCGATGCTTAGAACTATGTATAGTGTTCAGTAGTAATTTCTCTGTTTTGTGTAGGATGTAGGGGTGGCGATTGTGTAGTGGTAACGTCATCGATTACCACGCTATTGGTTCATGGTTTAAACCCTGGTGTCAGCAAGCACTTATTTATTTACTAGCTGACTCGACGGACGTTGTCCTGTCCAAATTTCAATAAATTTGTTTGCGAAGTTATGGTCGCGAGTCCATACAAAAATACTATGGAAAAACACACTCAGTTTTTCCCGAATTTTTCAATTTTCCGGGCAACTTTTCCAATTTTTCTTTCCGTAAAAACCTTATTCAAGCTCGCTGCAGGGAATAAAGCCACTGAGGAGGCGAACACAAGATGGAACTCCATGGAAACTTGCGCCATCACTAGGAAGCTATGGCCATCTTTCGACAAAGCAAAGACCAAGAGAATCATCCGTAAAGATAGGATATCCCTTTTCACCCTCGTGGGCATCATCACGGGGCACAACACTCTGCGGTACCACTTGAAGAAACTACGCCTGACGGAGGAGGAACTCTGTACAGGCTGTGGTGACGAGGAAGTTTTTGAGGACACAACCCACTTCCTGTGCCATTGTCCGAGTCTTCAACACTCCAGGAAAAAGTTCCTTGGTAAATATTTCTTCCAGTATCTCGAGGAACTCTCCGGCGTTTCAACAGAAAAGATGTTGAGCTTCATCAAACCATCAGGGTGGTTTGTATGTAGAAATGAAGTAAGTGACTGAGTTAGTAGTTTTTAGTTTCATTGGGTAAGGGTTTACTTTTTCCCCTATGGGCACCACAATGGTCGACGCTGAACTGAGTGTGGCAGAGAGCGTCCCTCCCTGCCAGCCCACATACCTAACCTAACTTAACCTTATTCGGATTATTACGAACATCTAAAAAGTAAAATGATGCGCTACCAACGAAGCATTTAGTTTTTATTTACGTATATAGATTTCTCATGAAAAAAAAGAGTCAGTCCGATTAATTGCGTAAACTTGTGTGAACACTATTAAAAACGCAGTGTTATGCAGTAGGTTGGTCATATGGTTGTAAAAACTGTTCGCTCTGTTGGATGATTGATATGACTATGACATCAGGTGGTCGGGAAAAAAAAATACTGTGAATCAGAAGCAAAGACAAGAATAACAAAAATCTCCCTAGTTGTCTGGACGCTACGCTCGGAGTTTTCCTGAAACATAACATCTGAATTTCAAACCACCACACCAATCTTTCCCTCCCATTTTGAGGGCATTCATAATTCCTTAAGTGCGCGCAATTTATAGAGAAATATATAAAAATGAAAATAGTGTATCATTAAGAAATTCCGAGGACGAACTTTGCTTTGCTATTGCGTCCGCGTCTCCTTTCATCCAAGCCAAGTGTCAATTGTTGTTGTTAACCACACATTCGTTCAGTTTCTTGTTACATTCCAGTGATGTGTTTATGTCCTCCAGATCACTGCCAGCTTATCTACTGCCTATTAGAAATTTTCTCTTACGTGATCCTTTGTGTGCAGCACAGTGACCATCTGAGCTTAGTTAACTGACGTTTTTGTCCCCAAACTCAAATATCAGGCCAGATTTAAGTTTTCAGAAAGGCCACCTGATCAAGTTCTGCCATCTTGAATTCACCGGTTTATGCCCAATCTTATTCCAGAATAACTTCTGATCTTTCAAGATCACCTTCCTAACAGCTCAAAGCTATTCTTAAAATAACGATTGGCAATGTCGATTGGCGTTCTGTGACTTTGAATTAAAGTAGACAATGTGCAATGCAGTTGACAACTTTTTTCCATCTGCTGAGCAGGATTGTGTACATGCGGGCGGTAAAAAGTTGAGAACTTTAATTGTTGATGTGTTAATCTTCAGCTCGTGCCTTACTTTATTCATTCTCGAAATTCTTTTTTCTATGGAAAAGAAGGCCCACATCATTTGTTTGAAATAAGAGTTCACATATGTCCCATTTTATTTCGCAATTTTCTCTACGAATATTTCGGAAAAAATATAGCTTACAACGCCGAGAAAAAGCAGTGAGGGTTCTATGCAGCCTATGCAGCATAACAGTATGTGGGATAACAGACATTGCTTTCAGATGTTTTTGTGTTCAGATCTGTAGTTTTCGGTGTCATTCAAAATTCAACCGGGTAACGATAGTTTTTTTAAATAATGAACAATACAGGAGGATCCTGACTAGAATCCTGCTTGCTCAGTAGCAACAGTTAAATCTAGATGTCCTTTAATTCACTTCGAAAGTATTCTAGCTGATATTTTTTACTATAAGCCATGCCATTACCATGACTTTTGAGAGCACTCTTACTTACTTAAAGGGCTCCCGACCCTTGAAGAGTTTCTGCCTGAGATAGGGTTGCCTTCCTTCCTCTGTGATTGCACACTGCTTCCAGTTGTGAAGACCAAGTTTTCTGGCATCCGCGACAGCTTGGTCTTTATACCATTGGTTCGGTCTTTTTCATTCAAAGATTCTCTTACCTGGAGCGTAGTTGTCCATTCGCTCGACGTGGCCGAGTCAATGTAGTCGACGTGTCTTGGCTTTTTGGACTACATTCACATCCTGGTACAACTCATAGAGTTCGCGGTTATATCTTCTCCTCCATTCACCCTCCTCGCATATGGGACCCAATATTTTGAGAGCACTCTACATAATTACAGTTGTATGGAGATGTTCTAAAAAAAAAAAAAAAACATGTTTTGCACTGATTTAAAACGTGAGCATGGTTAACATCAGTCTTTCGTACCGTGGCATGGCTTCTAAAGATATTTTTTCTCCCTCTCCGTGCAGTAATATACTCGTATATGAATGACTTTTTGGTGTTGCGAAGAGCGTTGTCTACACTTCTGAATCGTATAGAACTCTTCTACACAACATCACTATTTCCATCGAAAAACCACTTACCCAACATCTCCCGAAAAAAGTAAACTTAAGTTGCATAATCCAATCTATTCTACCATTTTGACATTCAATTTAAAAATTCTACCAATCCCCAACTACCCTAACAAAAGAGATTCAATTTCAGACAAAATTTTAAATGGAAGATTTATGTATGTTTCTTCCGGATGTCGTATTAATTTTAATTTCCGCAAACAACCACGACAAGTGTCTGGTTCTCTTAACAAAAAAATAAAAATAGACTAACAACCTTGAAACTGCACATCCAATTCAATTCACTTGAACGAAAGTGTGACTTGTCTTAAAACAGCTTTTAAATAAACAAGAAAAAAAAAAAAAAAAAAAACAAAAGAAAGAAAAAACGTTGCGCGGAATTCCATATCATCACACTTATATGAGTGCTTCGGCGTTTCAACGTTTATCACTTTCTAAATTGATCCCAAAATGTAGGACAAAGAGATTTCCCAACAGCCTCAAAGCCTCAAAGAGAAAAAGGTCCAAAAATTGACCTCCAGCGCCATGAAACACAACAAAAGGTGAACTATTCCAAAAACAAATCCCCCTATAAAAATAAAACAAAAAAAGCTGATGAAGTGGGAATCTTTTATGGTTCATTCCTCTAACTTCGCCATAAAAAATGAAAAAAAAAGCGACGACGAACACATCGAAAAACGTGCGAATTGTGCAAAATGATAAAACAACGGAAAAAGAAGACAAACCTACAACCAGAAGATACACGAAACTAGCAAACTCCGATAGAGCGAAAGAGGAAGAGATAAGAAGCACATGATGATTGCTCATTAGTTAATAACCATCACCAACACTAGCCAATGCCTCAGCTACTACTATCCGTCTACCTACTGATTACGTGTTTGGTTGAGTTTTTTTTTTTTTTTTGCCACACTGGCAACCAAGCGACCAAGTAGAACCTGGCCAAAGGGGGAAAAGTGATCACAGAGTCATTACCTCAGTTACCGTTTGTTAATTAATTAAAAAAAAAAAGATGTCAACCCCCTCCCCCATCGAAATTTTGCAATGAGATTACCTTTCGGAATGAAATCATACCAAATGCCCACTGCACATGACATTTAGGAGAAGCTAGACCGTAGAGATCTCTCCCCCGAGAGCAGCATGACTTTGATCCCGCCACCATCATCATTCATTGCCATTCGCTGACTTGTTTGAATGATGAATCATTTTTATTCGGTTTGAATTCTCTAGGTAAGGTTGGTTGGTTGGTTATGGTTACCACGATTCGCGCACTCCCGGTGATGTGTGTGTCCGGTTGAGATTGGATTGTTTTGTTAGTTAGCTATTGTCCGTTCAACACATGGGTAACTCTGTGATTCCACAAATTCCGAAACTCCTACTCCCTCACTCTCTATAGTATCTATTTCAATTGTTGCTAATTTTTAATGCAAATATACGCTATTTGTGGTAGGATGATGATGAGGATAGGTGAAGAGATTCGCACACACGTTTTGTCCAAGTCCGTGTGTGGAATTGGCAAATCAATCAGTTGCTGAAGGGTTTATCAAATAATTGCATAACTATTCTTAATGCTAGGAGAGATCCAATTGTTATTTCATCAGAATTCATTATGAGTGTCTATTAACTCGGAAGCCAACTACAGAAAACAATATAAATAGTCATCTACTACTCAAACAGGATGCTGAAATGTTTATCCGCAGCAAAATCAATAACCACTAGATAGCAAGGTGTAAGCCCTTAACAATACTCGTAAACCTGGCGTTTCTTCGCAATTGAAGTTCATCGAAAATGCAAAAGTTTTGTGGTAAGGCAGGGGAATTGGTCTATCTTTGGAGAGTTAATCACCCCGATTCCCGTTGTCGCCTTATTCATCTGGTGATTTCTGAGTCGATTTTCATGGGATTTTAGACACGGCAGGGGTGTTTAGCGTTTAAGAGGACAAACAAATTCTCAAAGTAAGCAGGACGATATGGATTTTTTTTTTTTTTTTTTATAATGAAGGTGAAAATCTCGAAAGACAGTGTGGGGCTAGAAACCCAGAGTAGTGTGGGACTCTAACCGCACTTAAAACACCTCCTTAATCATGACCAATCAGAGAAAGATCGACAAATGATTTTAATTTCAACGTTCTGTTGTGTTTGAGAAGGTATTATAAATTAAATACGGGTTCACAGAATTGCCAAATTATAAGTTCGTGAGGTTTAGTTCTTCTCAATCTACGAATATTATATCGTACATTTAAGACGGCTATCTCAGGATTAATATGCATCTTCAGACGCTCGTTGTGACGGATTGCGTTCTTTTTAATTGCTTCCATCACATGATCAATCTGCAAATCACGATGCAAGTCATCATTTCTAATATACCATGGGGCATTTACTATTCCCCGAAGGACTTTGTTTTGAAATGTTTGTATTATTTGTACATTTGTTTTCTTTCTACAACCCCATAATTAGATACCATACGTCGAAACAGGTTTTAGTATCTGATTATATATTAAGATTTTATTCTCAATAGACACTTTTGAGTTATATCCTAACAACCAATAAAGTTTTTTTATATCTAATATTTAGCTGTTCTACTTTCTTTTTCACATGTTCCTTCCATTTCAGTTTAGCATCCAGATTCATACCCAGATACTTAGGTGTGTTAGAGTAAGGAACTACTTGATTATTAATAATCACAGGAAGATTCGTTATTTTTTTGTTTGTGAAATTGATATGAATGGACTTTGACTCATTAAGTTTAATTCGCCATCGTTGGGTCCAATCACATATCTCGTTAACTGAATTTTGAAGCTTTTCAGTTGCTTTAGCTACGCATCCATCAGATGATAGAAGAGCAGTGTCGTCTGCGAATGTGGCTATCATCATGTCATTCGCATGTGGTATATCCCTAGTATATAATAAATATACAGTGGGCCCTACAACACTTCCCTGTGGAACACCTGCTTGTATTTCTTTAAGTTCAGAATACGCTGAACCATAGCGAACTCTAAAGAATCTATTTGCTATATAAGATTTAAGTATCTCATAATATTGTCTAGGTAAGTCCCTATGAAGTTTATACTCTAAACCCTTATGCCAAACTTTATCAAAAGCCTGCGCAACGTCTAAGAATATTGTAGAACAAACTTGTTTTTCTTCTAGTGCTTTTTCTATAACATTAGTTATACGATGCACTTGGTCTATTGTCGAATGTTTATTTCTAAACCTGAACTGATGGGTGGAAATAAGCCTTCTTTGCTCTATAATTCTGTCTAGTCTTTTAAGAAGCAGTTTCTCGAAAAGATTTGATAATACCGGTAAAAGTGAGATTGGCCTATATGAGGTAACTTCTGATAGAGGTTTACCTTGTTTAGGTATAACAATAATTTCTGCTATCTTCCAGTGAAGTGGGACATATCTTTGTTTAAAATAAGCATTAATAATAAGCTTCAGTTTTAACAAAGCTTTTAAGGGCAGCTCTTTAAGGATTTGGGCAGTTATAAGATCGTAACCTGGAGATTTTGTATTAGATAGTTTATGAATGCATGTGCTGACCTCTCTCAGCGAAATATAAGGAATTACGTCTTCATCTACTCTATCAGTGAAATCAAGACGTTCGTTTGTCATGCTAGTTGGAAAAGGTTTAAAAACATTTGTCAGGTGCTCCGAAAAAAGTTTGACCTTTTCTTTTGGATCGCCAATTCACTTCCCATCAGATGTTTTTAACGGGGGATCTTGCGCTTGAGGTCTCTTCAAACGTTTGGCAGCCTTCCAAAGGGAGTAGTCTGTGAATTTGTCAGCTGTTAAGTTACGAAAGTATTTATTTAGAGATCTATTTTTAAATTCACCGATGCTTTTTTTAAGTTAGTTATTTAGTCTATTAAATATAGTTTTGTCGCCAGGATATCTTGTCATTTGCCATTTCCTGCGAGCTCTTCTCTTTTCTAATATTAGTTCCCTAATTTCTATTGGATATTTGTTTGTTTTTTTTTGTTGATATGTCGGTGAACTATCTTCTGCTGCCTGTTGTATATCGGCAATGAATTGCTCCACTTCAATGTCAATATGGTTTGATGTAACCAATGGAGATCTAAGGTTAATAAAACCTTCGAACAGTTCTTTAAATTTACACCAGGACGATATGGAGTGAATAAAAAGACAATTGTCGAAATCGGAAAACGACAGCGGATATCGGGGTAATTATCTGAAGAAATATCAAATAGAGAAGATGTCTGGATACGGTTTGTAAAACCCTCCACATTTCAGTCCTGCTATGTAGTGGAGTAGTGCAGAATTGTTAGTCTTATGAAGACATTCCTGCTGTCTTTGCACTGTGGTATACAGCTGGATTCAAAATGAAGAAGAGTTGAACTTTTGAGTCACCCAGCAACCAATTCTTACTGTACTGATAGAATATGCTCTGGAGTTCCTTAGTCTTCGAAGCAGAGTTGGCATGTACCTAGGAGATTTCACCTTATGATGGTAGCTGAGGGAGCAATGGATGGTGAGAAAGTATGTTAGGGGCTTTCATATTTACTCAAGAAGAACACTTCTTAGCTTCTCCTTGGGTCTAAAAAGTTCTTGCATTCCTTGGCAAAGTCCTTCGTTGGAGTTCCACTTATGAAATGTCTCTGCAGCTGCTAGGATTTGAGCTCCAGTTCAGGTTGAAACAAAGGCAATTATGAACGTTGTCTTGTAAGTTTATTTGCAATCTCGTTGTCTTCGATACCGTGATGTGCGGGAGTAAGTCTTCGTTGAAGGTACTAAAATGATTCAAATTGATCAAATTGATTTGAATCAGTAAAAGAGGAAGAGGAAGTACATGATTTGCAGCGGGTGCGTACTTGGTAAGCGGACTGCAGTACGTGGTCCAACTTTATGAGGAGTTATTGGCGTTTCGGATGGTGTGACGTTTTTTCATGGTCCCACCTCTCGCGAACGTTTGACAAACATCCAAGAATATTGTCTTGGGAAAGCTTCTTAAAAACGAAATAAGAATTTTGCAGAAAACTGTAGGTCCCTTCCATTCGTGCGACACTTCCCTTCCATAACGCACACAACGCAAGTGGTTGCGAGAAGCTGGGGCTTTGCCCTTCATGTGCTATTGCGACAGATGTGTATGTATGGGTGGATGGTGTGACTCATTTTGTATAATCGCACCCATAAAGCAGTACTGACTTGACGTTTGAGCGGAAACTCGTCAGCTTGTTATTTAAGCTGATGGCAGAGCTGCACCAAATCTTCTACAGTTTGATACATATGTACATTGTACATATATCATTCAATTAAGTACCATTGCCTATCAACCAAATAATCATAATGTTTCTATAATCTGGTACTCTCCACCTTTTCTCCGAAGTTTAAAAAGTTTACTTGTAATCCAAAAGGTTTATTAAGGATGAGAATTTGAGCATGTGATATTTTGTCCCCTTATAAATTCCTGGGCTCCTACGTAAGATCCTCTTAAATATTAACCTTCTACCCAATTGCAAGATAATGGTGCGAAAAGCTTCCATTAAACGCATTAAAAAGTATAATCTGTGATTGCTTGCAACAACCCTTAAAAGGTTACCAAACCAAAAATGGTTTCCACTTGTCTTACAGTCTCCACGACGTCTTCAGAGAAAGTGGTCATTATTTATTCGAACACAAAACCTCGGAACCTAAACAATGGATTGTCATCAAATAGATAAATTAATGTAGACAAAGAATGTTCCTATCGTTATCATTAAGTTTAGTCCCAAGAGATTTGCCTAAGCCACTTGACATTCCTTTATAAATAATTGCGTCCGTATTTCATTTATCAAGCCTAAGCTTCTCACAAAAAAATTAGAGACAAAAATTAATCAAATTATCTTGGTGAAACTTCCCCAAATTAATCCATATCATCTGTCATTGAAAACAGCCACTGTATCAATAATGCCATAAAACCCTAAACTAAGGGATTTCAAAATTCAAATCACATACCCGGACAATCGATCCCAAAACGATACGTGTGTGAATTCATGGCTCTAGTGGCACCACACACCGTGTCATAAATCCAAAAGTACCTATCCTCGTCCCATAGAAATTACTCAATTCCTTGACTAGACACATCCTTTTATTACTGGAATCCTTGTACAACACCGCAACAGATTAACCGAAAATACCGCGTAAAATTTATTGAACCTTTGCCATAATCGCTGAGCATTAAGATTTTTCCCCAAAAACACACAGAGGGAGAGAGGAAAACCATTCAGCAATAAATAACAATAAATCATGCATGTAACGCTCTGAGAAGGATTTAAAACGGATTTTACCTGACTGCGGAATGGTAAAACTTTTTCCAATCACAAAATGTGAAAAGGAAATATCGGACGTAATTTCCCAGGTAAAAATCCATACATTCAGTTTTCCGTAACGAAAAGTTGTAACCAGTAAAAACCGCGTGCAACTTTTAATTAACATCCGCGCCACGCTGTGTTTCAGTTTTGAAAAAAAAAAAAAAAAAAAAAACTTTTTCCTTTTCCGTTATGGAAGGGAGAAAGGAAAAACTCAACCATATCCTGAAACGTCGATATCAATTTAACAATTAAATTTACTGAATTACGTTCCACCTTCACCCTCACCCTGTGTGGTGGCAGCAATCAGACAGAGAAGGTGACAGTTGGAATATATTTTTTAATCACAACGGTTTCCAATCGAGTTCCTTGAAAGTTTAGACAGAGTTTTTGCTCATTCACTTATAATTTGATGAAAGAAAGAAGAAAAAAAACTTTTTAATTCAACGATAGCAATGGTGCAATATTGCACAGGGGAAACTTTTCGGAACACCTTATGCATCTATCATCAACCCCCCAAATTTCATCGAGGGCGCATAAATATTTCATGAAATTTGTAAAAAAAAATGCGATGTCGTTATTTTATTTAAGATATAAATAAGTTTCATATTCAAGGGGGAGGAGGAGGAACAAGCGCGCGAAATTACGTCGAGATAACAATTTTAACAATGCATTGGCAAAGAGATTCCCCCATGAAATTGTGTTATATCACTGAAAAGCTGCACGAGGGGGTTGAGTTATGTGGTTATAATGGGGGGAAAGTTTTCCACTAAAATGACGATAAAAGGCGATTTCGTTGTTTCGAAAGAATGGCAGGATGGAAGAATTTATCCTTACCCATTGGTTTATGGGATTCTTAACTTGGGAAATGTTCCCGGTTTATGGTATATAGTTTCTGGGATACGAGACGTGTTTGGTATAGTTGTTAATTTATTGTCGTTTTGTTTGCGCTATAGGCAAACGCGTGACAAGAGACGGGAAGTGGAAGCTACTGAGATCGTGTTTAGTGCTTATTAGTCTCGTAAATTATTTTAAAAATGTATGGAAATCTTATTTATTACTTGTGACTGGGAGTGCTGATTATTTGAGTCTGGATTTTGGTAAAATTTATATTGTGTGAAAATGATTTAAAATATGTTTGGAACAATTTAGCTATTAAATTAGTGAAAGCTGAGCAATGCAAATAGTTTCTTTTTTCATTAAGTTCTCGATTTTGATAGAAACCGAATTTGCCTATAAGCAGCTAGTTATTTACGATTGCATTCAATCTGTTGTTTTCCTGCTTGACACAGGACAAAACTGAATAATCTCTACACCATGAAAAACTAGTATTAGTATTCCGATTCCGATTAATTTATTTGGCTGTCTGTAAAGGTGCCAATATTACGGGCCGTTACTCCACTCCCGCATATTCTCCAATTGCATAGAAATCAGAAAGAGCTGCTAATATTTAAATCATGAGACAGAGATTGTTGGGCGTAATCGTAATTTTTTTTTTTTTTTTTTGGGGTTTTTAAGCGGCTTTAGCTTAGCTTCCTGTCAAAAGCTAAAAAAGACTCTATGATCCTATTGTACTCCATTTGTACCATGCAGCAATAGTGCCACCTAAGTTCTTCTCGATACTTACTTACTTAGGTGGCCCTACAGTTCGGGGTGAACCTGGGCCTCAACCAATAAGTCTTTCCATTTAGCTCGGTCTTTAGCTAATTGCATCCAGTTGGGCACCCCAAGTTGGTCGAGGTCCCCTTGAACTTGTGCTATGGCGAAAAGGCCCTCTACTGAGTCGTGTCTCCGGGTTTGATCCGAAGACTCTGCGGGCCGGAACGTTGGTGTCCATTCGCTCTACATGTCCTAGCCATCTCAAACGTACAATACGCAGTTCTTTTTTTTTGACTAGGTCGACGTCGCTGTACAGCTCGTATGGTTCGTCATTGAATGCTCTTCTTCAAAACCCGCCCATGTTTCAGTGCCGTAAAGCAGGACTGGGATGATCAGGGTCTTATATAGAATTTCCTTAGTTGTTCGAAACATGGTTTTACTGTTAAATTGCCTTATTAGCAAAAAAAAAAAAGCAGCCATTGGCAAAGTTATTCTTCGCTTGATTTCTGCGCTGGTGTTATTTTCAGAATTTATAGCAGAGCCAAGTTAGACTAAGCCCCTTACCACCTCGAAGTTGTAGCTACCCACTGCTGTGACGTTCTGCCTAATTCGTCGGTGTTGATTGTCTTTTTTGTTGACAGCATATATGTACTTGGTTTTGCCCTCGTTTATCGCTAAAACCATTTTCAGCGATAGAACCTTGCTATTCAACGTACTTCTTAATCCATAAATGATGTAGTAAGAACAGAGAGAATGCGCCGATGCTATAATTGTGAAGCTCTGGTGTGATGGCAACGTGGTTCCCAAAATACTTGGTTTTTCGTTTTGATAACTAGAGGTCTATTAGTGGATCCGGTAGATTCGTACCATCTTTTGATTTTGGAGAATCGGCTTAAAACATAAGCAGTATTGAGGGTCTTGATGATGTCTTTTTCGACCTTATCAAGCCTACGAGCTTTTTGCATTGGCAGCTTTACCAGATCTGCACTTGATGCTAGTTTCGAGTGCTCATATACGCATTGTATTGCGATCGAATTGAAGGTAATGTCTTGCGGATTTTACTTCTATAGTTGACAAACTTGAGGCATCGTCTAATAGAGACGATTGTAGTACCAGAATCCTCAATACTACAATACGAGTACATCGCTGTAATATTCCGCAGAAACATTTACTACAATATATAAATTCAACATCTGTGTTTCCAATCGCTTTACTGGAGCATTCAAACGCAACTGGTCCATTGTACTACCAGAGAAAAAAAAAAAAACAAATATTTGGCGCAACAGCTCTTTAATGTGCCAGGGCCTAGCTTCTCACAACCACTCATGTTGTGTGCGTTATATTTTTCACACGAATGAAAGGGACCTACAGTTTAATGCCGAGTCCGAACGGCGATTTGAGAAGCTTTTTCGTGACAACAATACTCTCGGATGTTTGTCAGACGCTCGCGAGAGGTGGGACCGTGAAAAATCTTTTTGGTGTTTTCTGGGATTCGAACTTGGAACCTCATGCGTAGTGATCCGACACACTAACCACTTACGCCACGGCGCCCAGAGTACTACCAGAGAGCAAAACCCTAAATTACCCATTTTATTGGAATTTTCTTGTATTTCTAAGAAAGCCAAGTAAGCATTTCAGTGATGAGAAGCTTACACTACCAGCATTTACCATATCAGCACCGAAGATCTGCCGCCTAATACGAGCAAAGGCAGGACATTCGCAGAGAAAAAGTTTCCCAGTACCATTGCTTTCTCCACAAACTTCGCAGACTGTTATGTCAGTTAACTCTAGTACATTAAGATGCTTAGCGAAATTGAAGTGACCTGTCTAGATGTCAATAAGTTGTCTGTAGTCTTTTCTGTTGAGAGACAGCAAGAATGTCTGATATCTTACCGACGTCAACCTGCATACTGAAGAATCATACCACACACAGTTGTGTTCGTTAGAAACCCAATCGTCAATGGAAGATCTGACCGAGGACCCCGAAAGACCCAACGCATGTTCGGGTCCTGAGAAAATCTCCTCTGAGCTTTGCTCAGCAATCTCATCGGAGATCTCGTTCCACAAGATCCCAGTGTAACCTGAGACCAAGAAAAGATGCAGAGAATTCAGTCTTGCGACCGAGTTCAAAGAGTTTTTGGTTTCACGAACTATTTTGGAATTCGTCAAAGAGTTGACTTAGACCTTAAGCACAGCCTGACTGTCACTGCAGATGCAAATATTTTACCCTTGCACCTATTCCTTACAATAGTCCATGGCTATTAGGATTGCATAAGTTTCTGCTTGGAAAACAGACGTCTATTTGCCTAATGAGGAGTGAAGCCTTCCAGCACCGTATCCTTGATTGAAAATTCGACTACATTGCAGACTGTGACCAAAACCAGTTTTGAACCGTTATTTACTCAAAGCTAATATTGGAAAAAAAAACAGCTCGAACGATTTTGTTTAAATTTATTATATTTTTAATTAGATCTCAGCTTCTGGTTGCTGAATCACGACAAAAAATACATACACTGTATTGTAAGCTAGACTTTAAGCAATGCAACTGCGAAAACCCCGCTCAATTTCATGTATGCGTGTCCAAATATTCATTTACAGTTTTATTATATGTGTAGATATATATGTACAAATGTAGGTTAGGTTAGTTCATTATAAACTAAATGTAAAATTTATATGTACACATCATGTTGGACCGCTTTAGTCCTGTATACATATTTAGGAACAAGGAGACTATGATCTTTAAATGTTGAACCTTATTTCTTTAAGAAATCGAAAGGTTGCAAGCAACACCACCGACTTATAGAAATCAAGTGCATCTCAAGCTTTGATGTTCATATCCCAGCCTTTTTTAAAAATTAAAATATCCTTATCCAGCGTTGAGTGTATACTTCAGGAAATTTTCTTTACTATAAGCCACGGTAGCGTTTGCCCTCATTTTGGTTTGAAAACATTCTGCTGATGAAGTTTGTTTACCCATAGGCAGGTACTGTAAAAAAATATGAAAAAAAGAAGAAGTTAATTTCACTTCTATTTATTGGAGCGTTAACTATTACGCGGTGGGTACCACTCATCAAATTGAATCATCAAGGAAAAATTCCATTTCACAAGTGGCATCGTTCAATAAAATAAAATCTCGATTAATGTATGGGAATACGAATATCCTTCAGGAAAAGTAACCGACAACGTCGTCGTGGGATACAGATACACAGATACAAATGTAAATTTAATTTATTTCAAAGGTCCCACTTGCAAATTTCTAATTGCAATCACTAGGAATTCTCAAGTTGCATTCCCTGAGAGTGGGCTGTCGACTCTCTGGATACTCAGGATTCACCTGTGCAAGGAAATGCAGAAATAATTACAAAATTAAAGGACGACGACTCAGCTGCAGATTCAATGCCTGATGCTGCCTCTAATTTGCTTTAATGCAGTTGGAGCGTTATTTTATGGTCAATTAACTTTGTTAGGTTCAAATGGGTAAAAGATACACCGCTGCTGCTGGTTGGAGCCATTTCTCAATTTCACAAAAATTTAAATTCGAATTAAGATACGGGTTCTACTCTTGTGATTAAATGCGATAAAAAAAAACCTTTAAAGCATGCCGAGTGTAAAAATAATGTGTGGGTAGGTTCCTGAAGAGAGGAGCTGATCTTGGTCTAATTGGAAATTAATATGTCAACCTACAAGATAAAGTGCGACAATTTGGAGGTCGCTCTCGAGCATGTGGGTGATTATGTTTCTTTTTTTTTTCTCCTGCAGGCCAAGGGGAAATGGTACTAGATGTGAAAGGGAAATTAATTTTGCGACTTAATTGCTTATACTCGTACGATGCGATAGGTTATCGGTGTATCGATGTTTGTTTATTTTTCTTAGCATACATTGAATAAACATTTCGATACGATGTGTCTTCGATAGCGCCTTTCGATTGTAATTTGATTTTTATGTGTGTGTTTCAACAATTAAAAGACATAAATAAACAATGCGAAACAGGTTTTGTCTGTCATTCGTTGCTGAATTTCTAAGAATCATTTGACTCATTATTTGAGTTGTCTGTCAGTGGTGACTATAATGCGGTTGGAACAGAGACCAATGACATCAGTACCGCGGATCTACGCCAATGGTTTTCATCCGCAATCACTTGTTAAGATATGTAAATTATTCACGGTATGGTATATGGTATCTACGACGTATTTTTTGTAGTAGAGCGTTACTCAGCTCTAATTGATTTGTGTCGGTCGTCAATTGAGTAAGTTATAAAATACTAGCTCAAGGCTTTAATTTGGGAAAGAAAGGCATCAGTCAAAGACGTTTGGTATTGAAAATAAAAATAATTTGGGAAGACTAGTAGAAGTTTGAGGGTCATCAGTGAGTAAGAGGCACAGACCTTTTGGACGGTTTTCAACAATTGTCTAACTGCCATTTCTTTGCTATCAAGAGCCAACGGTCTGTTTGATGCATTTATGGAGTAGTGTGCGTTCTCCATTATCATGTCATCCTGTACAGGTGGTCGAGCTTGGGAGGAATGCCAAGAATAGATATGTCTTGCATAGCTCGACACTAGACGATAATACAAATACATAAATATTATTCCCAATTGGTGCATGCATGCCTTGAAAAGTTCCTTGGCATGTTCTTTTTAGCTTTTGGTAAAATTTTCGAACATCATTCCTGCAATAAAGTCTCTCAATCTCCTCGTTCGAGCGCTTCTCATGCTCCTTTTTCTTCTTTCTGAAAAGTCCATGTTGCTCTTTTCTCCTCCGCTCGTAGAGCTCGCGAGCAGCTCCAGTCCTTCTATGCAGCGCCGCTTTGTACGCGTCTTGTTTTGGCGACATTCCTCATCAAAGCAGGGGTTTCATTGTGTCGGCCGAGAGAAACCCAGTGCATCAGAGGTGACATCTCTGATCGCTTGTTGGCAACGCTGCCACAGGTCTTCCGCATTTGTTGCTGGCGGCATAGGACTTAGATTGAGTTAGATTGAGTCTATAACGATTGTAGCCGTCCGACGTCACAGTATTTCGTTGATTTCGCTCCATTCTGGATATCCGCAAGTCCACCTTGGTTCCTCGAAAAGTTCGGACTCCCAGAATACTGGAGCAGTGCCTTGCGTCGATCGCAATGTGATCGATTTGGTCGACTGTTTTTCGATTAAAAGAGATCCATGTCCTCTTGTGAATATCAAGACGTGGGAACCGCGTAGTAGCTATGACAACGTTTCGTCCCGCCGCAAAGTCGACTAGCTTGAATCCGTTGTCGGATGTGATGTCGTGTAGGCTCTGCTTTTCGACCACGCTACTAAAGACGTCCTCTTTTCCTAGCTTTGCGTTAAAATCACCCAGGACAATTTCAACGTCGTGGCTAGGGCATTGATCGTATATGTTGTCCAATAGCTGGTAGAAGTCATCCTTACATCGCGTCATCCATCTTCAAGTGACGGGTGTGATCGCAGGCTAATATTGGCGAATTTAGTCTTGATACGGATAGTCATGAGGCGCGTTCACATGCCGGAAACTCAAGACTTCTTGCCTAAGTCTGCCTCTATTAACAAATCCACACCCGAATAGACGCTGTCCTTGTTGTTTGTAGCAAAAGCCGTAGTAGGTTAGGTTAGGTAGATGGGTGCCTTGTGACAAAATAGTCACTGCTCACTTGGACCAACAGTTCGGGTCCATTGTGTCCAAATTATTTAACCCTGGAAACGCTGCAAAGATAGCCCGCTGTTAGAACCACCCAGATAGTGATATGGATCTCAGGAGTTCCGTCAGCTCTACATTGCCTAAGTCCTCCAGCTCCGAGAAGAAGTAACTACCAAGAGTTCTCATTCAACGCGCCCTGTCCGTTGGATATGTTTCCAGATGAACCCAGTGTCTGTTTGCTTGACCGATGGCTTCATCTTCTATTTTCTTCCGTAAGATATCTCTAGATATCTCGTTTAAATGTGATGTGCAGGTCCCCACAAGCCTCGACCTAATTACATCAGAGTCCAGAGCCTTAACGACTGCCTGGCTATCTATATAGACAGTGATCGTTCTACCAACGATATTACATTAGCGTATAGTTTCAGTAGCCTGTATGTTGGCTGTGACTTCGCGCTGAAAGACGCTGCAGTCGTCACTTTTTCTAAAGGAGTGGTTTATTCCTAGGCCTTCACCACAAACTCCGGTTCCCTTGCCAACGTCCATCTTAGAACCTTCGGTATAGAACGCCAACTCCTTTTTCTTAATGGTTCTTCGGTTCTTCCAGTATATTCTGTCAAGAATTCTTGTAGTGAATCTCCTTTCAAATGCTAGTATCGGGTTCACGTGATCGGTTTCCTTCTATCCACTGATAGTCCCCCATCGGGACAAAATGGAGGCATGGCCGTAAAGGCTCGATGACCACAATCGGCCTTCTCTCAGTCTTACAGCGGTTTTGGCCGCCAGACTGCTACAGTATGCATATATCAAGCGGAATGAAACTAAGCATGGTTTCCATTGCCGCTGTTGGTGTTGTTCTCATTGATCCCATGACTCCGATGCACGCTACCCTGTAGATTTTGGTGAGGTTTGAAAGCTGGTATTGCTTCTCAAGTACAATCTACCATACTAGTGAACCATATGTGAGAATGGGCCTTACTACCACCGTGTATATCTACGACACCACAGCTGGTTTGAAGCCCCACGTACTACTGAATGCCTTTTTGCAAAAAATAAAAACCCACGCTTGCTTTTTTGATGCGTTCGGCAATATTTTCCTTCCAGTTTAGTTTGGAATCCAGAATTACGATATCGAGCTGAACTTGAGATAAATTGCCGTAGTATATTTCGCAATTTTTCATCCTCCTTTTGTCCGGCCTATTCCATCGCACTTCTTGGATGGTGGCAATGTCTGCTTAGCAGCAGTCTAAGGCCCCCGCAAGTTGTTCGGCTGCACGTAGTTTGTAGAGGGGCCTAACATTCTACGTGCAGACAGGAAGATCGTTGTCCTTTTTACGTTTGCTTTGGTCGACAACAGTAGAATCATGAGTATCCGAGGCCTTCGTAACCGAAGGTTTTTTTACGTGGTAGCGAAGTTAACCCCGGCACAACCCCCAACCTGGAGGGCCAGATCCTTATGTTATACCCATAGGACGCGGGGCCGGATACACCGGTGCCAGTAGTCCACTACAGGAGTAGCGGCGCTGCCATTGGCCCATTAAGGGCTTCTTCGCCACCATCTCTATTCCAAGGTCCTGATTAACCTTAGAAATTCCTTACCGATCTGTGATCCGAATATGTCGAAGCAGCTCGTGCAAATTATTCACTAAGTTCAACCTAACAGGAAACGTAAACGCCACCGTTGACTCCACTAGGGAATTCTTCCGCTGCCGTCTAGAATAAGAAGAAGTGCTCTAGTGAGAAAACATTCTTCCCCCATCTCTAGTCTGCTACTCCCAAAAATCTTCCAAAGGGGTTGGTTACCCATTTCTCGGATTAAGGTACTAGGCACCCAGCGGCCACCACGTAAAGGTTGAGCATAGGAGTTGGTAGGCCTAGGCTAAGTGAAAACGCCTTGTGCTTTGCGAAATCGAGGCCTTAAAAGTTAATTTTTGGCAATTCGACAAATGCGCAAAACTATCTTCCCTATTCGAGGAAGTTTGTCAACTGCTTTTGCAGAAACTACCTCGTGTCTGTATGTCTTCTTTATATTTCCCCTTACAACCTTGAGCATATCCAACAGCTAGTCTCTGGTTAAAGCCAAACCCCGCATTTCAAACACCCTCTATTGCAAACACCGTCTATGAAAATTGTATGAGTATGTATGTATATCCTCTACATGCTTTTCACCTTTTCATTGGCTTATCTTGTAATCCCTTAGCTATTTGTTTTCATTCTTTGTAAGGCTTATTTATAACATCCTTGATATTAAAAACAAAATTCAAATGTATTTCACATCAAAAGGAAAGAAGAAAACAAAAACTCTCCTACCGGCGCTATGTGTCTGAACTCAACCTTCCACAACTGCCTCGGAGCGCATTATCACTATTTTTAGTTTCTAAATCAAATGGGACATTTAAAAAGTCCCAGCCACCTCTCTCTCCTCCCTGTGCAATTGCCTCTTGCAGATCATGGAGTAAAAAACAATCCCAAGGCAAATGCGAAACATGAAGATACGAACAACAAAATGCCGAGTGAAGGAAGATGCACCAGAAACAAAAGGCAAAATAAAATGAGACTTCCGTTGCCTGTAGCGCTACTAAACATAAACACAACATGAATGCATGCAGCGTGTGTCGTTGCCGTTGTACGGCGGGGTGTGTTCAATGTGTGTAGAGTGTGTGCAGCGGTGTTGCACAATTTGCCACCCCATTTTTGCATTTGATAGGGGTTAAGAAGACTGCTACACAAGTACGAGTGCACCGATGAAAAGGGGGATGCTGCTGCCCACATTTATCGTTCGTTGGACACATAGAGAGAATTAGAGAGAACCTCGGGCAGAGTTCAGACACAAATGATGCTACTAATAGTGCAGTGAAATCGTTTTCGCTTCAATTCATTCCGAGTTAAGTGCTGGATGAGAGAAATACAGAGCTGAAGGCTTACACAGAAATATGCACCGACCGGTTGGTTGAGTTGGAGGGACGCCTGGACCCAATGTTTTGTGTTTTAAAATATGAAAAGTTTTTCACTTTTCCACGAGTTGTAGGGGGGGGAAATTACATAAACTGCTTCGGTAAAGTCGAGAATTCGAATGAAATGAGACGTAACCTACAAGAAAAGAGGGAGAGAGAGAGCACAAAGATAAAAAGTAAAAGAAAACGAAGAGGGAGCACCTAGCAAAAAAACGAACAAGAATTGGAAAAAATATTTTTCGGTTTAATGGCACTCGGTGAACACAGCTCCTCCACTGCTGTGGGCTTGTTGAATGGGACTACGAACACGATGACGACTTCGATGATAATGATGATGAGTATTACGACTGGAAAACTTTATTTTTTCCAGGGGCTCAGGAGAATAAAGAAGAGGGCTTTATTGTTTGAATACATTTCGCCTTCTTCATATTCCTTTGTTTGCTGGGGGATGTAGCCATGTGCCTTTTTGGGCGCAAATTTCAGAGCCAATTGTCGATTGGCTTATTGCAATCTCGTTGTCCACTTGAAAAAGTTGATGGAAATCCAAAATGCAATCCGACAGAACCACCGCCACCGCCACCAGCAGCAGCAGTAGCAGTGTTGAAATGTGTGGTTAGGGGTGGTTGTGAAAGTTTGGAGGACATGAAATAACAGATGTCGCTGTGTGTGGGAAAAGTTTTCATTATTGCCAGGGGTTCATATAATGTCAAAAGGTCGAATAGTGGTCAACTGGTGGAGAGGTGAGAGGAACAGAATTAATTCCAATGGACGAATGCGTCCATCAAAGTGCTAATTGCATTGGTGTGCCTCTGTGCCAGGAAAAAACCTGACCTGTTTCCTGCTGTTGCCTACAGGAATTTTCTTTGACTCTTATTTTTAATTATTGAAATGTGAACTTTTTGTTTATTCGTTTGACCAGTGACCATTTGGCCTTTTTCAGTGTGTGACCTTACATTTTGTGTACAAAAGCCAAGCCTTGAAGCAGACGACAAACGAAAATGACCTTAGCTGTGGGTAGAGTTCTAATGAAAGGCTAAATTATGATAATTTAAATTAGCTTAATTGAAGGATATTCGCGTCATTGTAGTTCGTGTTTTAGAACTCCTCTTTGTTATGAGTTAGAATAAGTGGAATAAGTGAATCAGATGGGACGTGGTTTTTTTTTGTTTTTTACTTCGACCGACAAAGAAATTGTGAGTTCAAAGGGTTTAATATGTGGAACTGTTAGGTGTGACCATGCCAAGAATTCCTTAACATTTTTCAGAATATTCGTCTTTACACAATCGTAGTCACGTACATACATATAAGAGATTCATGCGAATTTGTTTCCAAAGGTAAAAGGAGGAGAGGAAGGAATTGGAGGTTTATCTACTGTGCAATGATATGAATGTAGAGACAATTGACAATTCACATAAGTATTTGATTAATGTTAATATCCCAAGGAAACAGGATCAAACTCCACAAGAGCACGAAACGTAAATGTTGCTCTGACAACTCAAATATGTACACGGTTCTGTCACTATCGGAAACAGTACTGGAACGCCTGTTCTGAAATTGCGCGCAGCTGGTCTGTCGCATTCTGCATGAAGTCTTCTCAGGACTAGAATCTGATCCCTTTCAGAGGCATTTTCAGCTTTGGGAAAAGCCAGAAGTCATATGAAACCATGTCGGGAGAGTAGGGATCACTGTTTACAGTCTCCAGGATGTCCTGTGCGATCTCCAAACGGAGTTGTGACTGCAGATCGGTAGCAGCTTTGGGATGAACTTTGCTGAGATTCTGCAGAAGCCCAAATATAATATTTACTCAGGGGCTTATTGCGAGAGTCTATTCACAATAGAATTAAAGTTTATTGTCGGTATTGCGAGAGTCTATTCACAATAGAATTAAAGTCTATGTTATCGGTATTGAGAGTCTCTATTAGTATCGATATTTTTCTATTTGATAGAATTGTCAATTCTATCGGAAATTTCTAGTCGACTTTTGTTTGAAAGGACAGTAAACAAACAAGACAATAGATAACGACGAAAATAAGTGAGCATATTTTGATTTATATTTAAGTTAAAATGTTTTTTATGCAAATTGATTAATTGAATTGCAGATGGAAAAATTCGTGTGCGTGGTTGAGGAGAATTAGCTTGTGGCAAAATGTCTATGTCTAGATGATTGGAGTGCACTCTTAAATTTCTTCTGTGTCGAAGTGTTGTCACAATTCCAGCTCTTCGTACACCTTCTAATTCATCCTCAAATACATCAAACCAAATAAAACTGATTGTTTTCCGTAAAACCAACTATCTTTTTGTAAACACCAACAAATCATACGGAGATTTGAAATTTGAGTTGGAAGCTCGATTCGAGAGCTTTTCCTTTTCTATTTCAGAAAGTCGATTCTATTTCAGCAATTCTACTACATTACCCGATACCAATTTTAAGCTTGATAAAATTGACAAAAGTTGAATAAACTCTCGTAATAAGCCGCTCAGTCAAAATGGAATGAACGGATCGTCTGCAAGTTCTTGTATCGTGATTCAATGATTTTGCATCACCAGGATCCTCGCGTAGTAAATAACGATCTAATTTCTGGATGTTGAGTACTTACCAGAACGTACTTCACTCTCCACTGATATGTGACCATCTTTGAAGCGGTAGTACCACTCCTTTATCTGTGTGGTGCCCGCTGCTTGGTCCCTGAAGCCTGCTGAATTTTACGGATCGTTTTCACTTGGAACCGCCAAGCTTTACGCAATATTTATTTATTGCAGTAACGTTGGTCAAATTTGTCTGTCATTTTGTCAAAAGCGAATTCCGACCACGCTCACTTGCACTTCCTCATTTATCGGCGGTGGTTTGTCGGCTTCTCGAAGCTGCCTTTGGGAAGTAGTGCTGTGTCGGTGAAGTTGTGGGAAAATGTGCTTTAGAATGCTAAAATCCAATTTAATTTGTTTGGGATGGACGGGTTAAAGCTTGGCAAAGTATTATAACAAAGTTCTGATTTGACCAAACTATTGTTTACGTTTTATAGTGCCCTCCTCAGTCACGGAACTTAAAACTGATAAAGAATCTTTAAAATAAAATTCAATTTTAAGTCAGTAACCTACGCACATTACAAATACAAATATTTGGCGCAACAGCTCTTTAAAGTGCCAGGGCCTAGCTTCTCGCAACCACTCATGTTGTGTGCGTTATATTTTTCACACGAATGGAAGGGACCTACAGTTTTTAATGCCGAATCCGAACGGCGATTTGAGAAGCTTTTTTCGTGACAACAATACTTTCGGATGTTTGTCAGACGCTCGCGAGAGGTGGGACCGTGAAAAAACTTTTTTTTGGTATTTTCTGGGATTCGAACTTGGAACCTCATGCGTAGAGATCCGACACACTAACCACTTACGCCATGGCGCCCACACACATTACGGAAGTTATATCTTTGGAGAAGCATTGCAACAGTTTGGTCCTGAAGACCTGCATTAAAATGTCAGAAACTAGTACACAGACCAAATACGGTGCTTAAGAATAAATGCTATGATCACAAATGAATAAGTTGAAGCTCTTTAAGTGGTACTCGTAAGTTTGGACAAAAAAATGACAACCGTGATTGCAATAAACCAGATGCCGGAACTTCAATTCCAAGTTTGGCAATGACTGCATATTAGATGCAATTGCAGGCTCATGAATTTCGCAGTATGACATCTCACCGAGAACAAAAGGAATACGTCGCACCGCAAAACTGCCTGCCGCCGCAAGGAAACAGATCAAATATCATATAGCTAATAGAAGGTAGAATAGAAGGTAGTGGTAGTGGTATATTGCTAAGGACTTCTTCTTCTTCCTTTTATCAGCGAGGTTATGATCCGAAAACAAGGGATCACAACCCTCCCACTTCACCGCATTTCTACTGATCCGCCTGTGGGGTTCGCCTTGTATATTGTTAAGGACTAGTTCAGAAAATTGGATCCGGTGATGTGATACTGGTGAAATCTTAGGATATTTCATTACTGCTCTTCGAGTGTTATTTGACCTGTCCAGTGGTGTCTGTGAAGTGTTTCAAACCATACATATATAATCACCCTGATTGTCGTTGCCGTTTGTCGTTTTATTCTTCAGATGTAGCACGGATCAATTTTCATAACTTTTTCACTGTGAAAGAGTTGTAATAGTATTCTACACGACAGCAAATTGCTTAGTAATGTTTAACGGTCAGCAGGTAGTAGCTATGAATAAAACGACAACCATCGAAAAGCGACAAACGCCAACGACAATAAGGGTGATTATGTGCACTTCAAAGTGCAGGCCGCAAATAAACTACGGGAAGCAACAATTATACGTTTATGCACAGTGTTTCCTACCAACACAAGCCATTTTTACTGAGATTCAATCATTATAGGCGAAATACCGCAATGGATAGCTTTCTTTACCGAGTTTTACCAAGTAGCTTTGATGTCGATATCGATCAAGTTGGCTTCTGAAATTCTGCTGCAAAGACCGTATAAACACTCTGTGGATCAACATAAATCTGCTGTAGGCTATGTAGCTTCTTTGACAGTGCGCAAGGCCGACATTGCGCGCCACCTCTTCTGCACCCTGATCTCCAAAGCGATGCTTGATAAGGTTGTATACTGTCACCATCGTGATTTCTAAGCTAAAGCAGAAAATACAATGGACATGGGCGTCTTAACTGAATCATCTAGACGTCGTGATGTCGTTTGCTTATGGGAGAGTCAAGTTAGTTAATTGAAATCGATTTCAATGTCAATCGTCTAAAAACCACGATTTGGTGTTGAAGATTTTATAGCCTATGATGATTATTTTCTCTGTCGCAAAGTAGATTTGCCTAAGATTTTTTGAGAGGAAGTATGCCTCCTTTATAGCATTTCAGATCCTTCGATATAAGTATGTTTGTATGTTCGGCATTTCTGATCCGAATGTCATTCGTCTTTTCATCACTGGATTCACTATATTTGTCTACGGTTGTTTCCATAGATACATTCAACCAATCTTATGTGTAAAAACCTTCGTTTGCGTGATGACCTTCCCCCAACTATGCCTTCGGACCTATATTCTCAAAGCTATTTAGTAGTTACTTTCAGTACTTAGTACTTATATGTTTTGTCATTTCTCAGGATCAAAGGATATAAAAAACTCCCGCTTGCCGCATAGTTTTCCAAAATGTTTAATTTTTTTTTTGCTCTCCACATATCTATTTATTTCAACCCAATCTTCTGGCCGATAGAGTAAGTGGACCTCATTGCATGACATGTTTTACAACATCATTCTTGCAGTATTCTGATATTTATATTTACGATCTTGGCGACACGATGCGAAAACAACTTTAATCCTTAACTGAAGCATTCTATGGCTCAAGAGCTGCCTCTCAATGAAACATTGAATTTGCTAAACTAATTGGTTCGTACTTTGACTCAATATCGCCCTCTTATCCTCTGAAAATATTCTCGTGACTTAAACCATTGAAGGGGTCGTTAGCCCAAAACACTTCAGCTCTCTCTTATGTCACCAAATTAACGTCATATTCCTTCGCCTCTCGTTTCCTCTTCGTTCATTAGAATTACCCCCAATTAGCGGTAAAATTACAGCTCGAAATCTGTCACTTCATAAATTTTCAATTATCCTAAGTGAAAATTATAAGGAACCCCCTCCTTGTCCCCAGTCTCTAACTGAGTAAACTCCGCGCTCTTCTCTGTAATTTACCACCATCTCTCGATTTCAGCACATTTCCTTAGTTCTTGGGCTTTGCCTTTTTGCCCACGATGGCTTCTAGGGCGCGCAGGAAGTTGCAATTAAATCCATTGTCATTAAACTTAATGAACGCCAAAGCTCTTTTGCATGGAAACCAGTAAGGCAGTCAGGGAAGAAATGGGTTTCCTCTTCTTTGCATTGAAGCCAAGCTATCTGTCAGGGCCTATTTTATAGCCAGTCCCACAGAACCCAGTGAAATGAGAATGAGAACACAACACAAAACGCTCATAAGAATGAGAGCGCATAAACACTTCCCGATGCGTGCTTGATTCCAATTAAGCCATTGAAAGCAACGATATAAGCATCTCGTCGCACCAGCGGCAAATACTCTGGAAACATTGTGTATGTGGAACTCTGGAGAACAATGCTATTTGTATTTTGTATTACAGTGAGGGCTTAACTCTTCCCTCCCGACCTCCGCATTTGAGAGTGAAAAACATTTGGAACACAGAAAATAATTCAACAAAATGCATTACACTACCAGTTGCTGGCTGTTTTCACCTAACCTCGTTTGTCGTCATTTCTGGAGCTGGAGGAGACCAGAGGCCTCCTTAACATCCCTTCAAGGCTGGCCTGCCTTTTGCCTTCTTTCTTTGCCAGAAGAGTTTACTCTTGTATTTTTCGTCGAATTGTTTCGAAAGAAAAACAGAAAAAGAACCCCTCTGGACTTATTTTATGCTGACTAGATTTTATAGCTCAAGTGACAAATGGTTGACAGTTACTGCGGGACTTTCGTGGGCTTCGGGGTCCAGGGAAATGTTTCTGATAGAAGAGAGGATCCGGTCAAAATTGTGCGGAATTATTTCCGTAACTCTTGTAATTCCATTTTGTTTCCCTTGTTGTTTCGGCGTGTGTGTGGGAGGGGGTTGTACAATCTCATTATGATCAACCCTTATAATTGGGGGAGCAGCGTAGGATTGCCTTCATTATTAAAACAACAAATAGACGATTACTCTCACCTTACCTTACTCTGAAACTTCATGAAGCACCAGAATGCCAGGTGGGTTGATGGTGGTGACTGGGGCGGATGTTGTAAGGGTGTGGAATTTCACCTACACACGTAAACATAGTGTGCACTACACTAATTTAGGCTTAGTGCAGAGATGTGGGGTAGCCGGGGTTTTTTTTTTTTTTTTTTTGAAAAACACGATGAAGGCAGAGGATCTCATTTTGCAATTAGGGAAGAACACGAACCTGAACACACATACGATGTAGATAAGACACTCTTTGGATCTTTTATTTGCCGGTTGGTGGAGCACAACCAACCCCACCGAAGCCGGTTAATTTAGAGAATTTAATTTGCATATGGTGCCACATACTAGCACACTACTTAGGGCACAAATTGCGTATAGTAGTAGCATCATCATCATCAATGGCAATCTCTGTGAAATTAGATGGTGGCGCACTGGTGCTGGAAAGTTGCTGTTTGGTTTGGTTGTCTAGGGTCCGGGATGCCGGTGGTGATTTAAAATTGATAGAGATTGAGAATGTATGTACTGTACATGGGCACAGAGAAAGAGTACACTGCAGCTGGGGATGTGGAAAGTGAATGAATGAATTTTAATTGCATTTGGAATGACAGAAGAACGGGGTATGAGGATTTTGATAATATTGAAGATTGAAATTCTGGGGGCAATTTCAATGTGAAGTAGAGGGCGTATGCAATTTACTATGATGTGCACCGGCAATGAGATCATAGAGTTGCATGGGTGTATGTGTTTTAGAAAATTATGTTGACACTGCGGTTCATGAAGCAAATTTATAGTTTAGTTGGGTATGCAGTCAAAGATCCGTTGGCGGCAGTTCTTTCTCCAATTTTGAAATCGTACTGGGAGCCGTACACAAAATGTGCAAATATTCTTTCCAGAGTTATGCGGTCAACTGCTTCTTTTGACCACATCGTAAGAATTAATTTCTGCGGTAAATCTAGCTTTATAGTGCGATTTCTTTCAAATTTATTTAACCAATCTAATTGATCTGCGCAATAATCAATCCAGTCTACACAGACTATAGATAGACCCGAGCTCTTCTTCTTCATCATGTTGAGTTTAAATCTTCTGATTCTTTTATTTTAGGAATTGTGTTGTAGGTACTAGAAGATGGATCAGGACTATCATTGTTTAGTGGGAACTCCGAAAGAAACATCAGGGTAGTAGGGTCAAATATTCTGCAAGTGCCAAAATTTCTCCAATGGAAAGCACGCATCCATCTACAAATTAAACTTAGGTAACGTTTGATTCTAGGTAAGTTCAAAGAGAACATGCAAAATATCGCACATCGCACAGACCCCGTGGTGTTGAATGTGGACTATTCAACTAGAGCTAGTCCCAATTTTGGTGTGAAATGCAAGTACAAATACGCCCTATGTCCCGTAGCTGTCTTAACCCAAACAACCAGTAGTTACACGAAAATTAGTTTTGTACAGCTAAATCTGGGTTTCGACCTCTTTGTAACGCTCCGAAGGTTGTTTAACTATATCGCAGTAGTTGTGCCACCTAGTAATAGACGTACATATATACTTATTTATTTATTTTTTTACTTGTCATTATTAGAAAAATGTCGGCATTTGAAGGCAAAATTAATTTTTTTAGTTAATTTGATGACAAATTCTGTATCTGCGAACTGATTCTACAAATATGCCTTAGATCGTTGCAACAATTATGTGTTTCTGAGTGATAGCTGGCGATTGTAGATAAAACCATAGTTCAATCATGAGCAAAGCTGATCTTTAAAAATTGTCTACAATGTCGGTATCCCTTTTCTAAGCCGGGTTAGAAGTAGTATGTCAGGAAAGCTACAGATGCCTGGCTCTATGCTAGATACACTGCTGACCCTTTTTCCTCTTGATACATATATACTGGGTGGCAGTATTAAATCAACTCACCATCTTAGACGGGGTGGCTTCTGGTATAATCCACACTGCAGTTTTGATGAATTTGCGTGACTCCGGTCTAATGGATATGCCATCTGACGAAATGACACCAGAACAACTGGTTGCAGAGTACAATGATACGCAAATGATGTTGTCAGCTGCGTTGTGGACAAATTCAAAAACACCGTAACGGATCGGATCGATGCAAGGTGCCTTCAACCTGATTTCAAAATGGTATAGAATTTACTTATGTCCTGTATCCCCTTATGGGTCCTAGGGCCTCTACTACGCCTACGCGCCATCGTGTACGGTTTCTGGCAATTGTCTGAGTTCTCCCCAACTTTTCCCCAACTGCCGTGCCTCCTTCTCGACTGTTCTGCGCCATGTTTTCCTTGGACCGTCAGGGCTTCTGCCATCCTGAGTTAAAGGGTTCCATTGCATAGCATGGTTCGCATGGAACTGCCACCCTTACGGAACGTGTGACCAATCCACTGCCACTTCCGTTGTTGGATGGTTGTGCCTATTGGTGCCTGACCCGTTCTTTCGTAAAGGTGTTCGTTAGAGATACGATTGGGCCAGAAAATCCTTAAGATATTGCGCAGGCACCTATAAACAAACGTTTGCAGCTTTCTGGTGATAGTTGTGGTTACTCTCCACGTGCTGCAACCATATAACAGCACGGATTCAACGTTGGAGCAGAACAGTCTTATCTTGGTGTTCAAACTGATTGCATTGCTTCGCCATATTTTGGAAAACATCCCGAATGCGGACTTTGCTTTGGCGATCCTGTTGGTTATATCCAGTTCGGTTCCACCATCGGTCGAGACAATACTCCCAAGATACTGGAAATCCTCTACTCTCTCTACCGGTTGTCCAGCAATGCATATTTGAGCCGATGAGTTTGTTCCAAGGCTGATAATTTTAGTTTTTGCCGTATTCATTTTCAGCCCGACGACGCCTGCCTCCCTCTCCATATCTGCTGTCATTTGGTGGAGGTCCATAATTCTTTGGGAGAGTAAGCATGCATCGTCAGCGTTGTCAAGATGTTTCAGTTGATATGTAAGAGTCCATCGAATTCCCCCGTTTCCCGTCGACAAAGCTGCATGAAGCACATCGCTAATCACCAATAGGAATAATATTCGTGAAAGGATACAGCTTTGTCTTACCCCACTTTGGATTTCAAATTCCTCAGACAACCTCCCCCTGTGCAGAACGTGTCATTTGGAGCCTTCATATGTAGCTTTGATAATAGCAATTAGTTTATCGGGGATACCTCTCCTGCGTAAGGCACGCCAAATAAACTCTGTTGGCACTATCGAACGCGTTCTCAAAATCGATGAACAGCAGGTGCAGTGGCGATCGATATTCAACGCACTGTTCGATGATAATCCGCAGGGTGTTGATGTTGTCGACACAGGAGGATCCAGAGCGGAAACCTGCTTGTTCGGCTTTGAGTGTGTCTTCGAGATGTTGTTTGATTCGCTCAAGGATAATCTTAGCTATTATCTTAGCTACAGCAGGCAGCACGCAGATACCCCTCCAGTTTCCGCACTCCATTAAATTTCCTTTCTTAGAAAGCTTGACGATAATTCCCTTTTTCCACTCGTTAGGAAAGCTTTCAGCTTCCCAAACTCTATCTATAAGTGGAAGTAGAAGCTCAGCCGATGTTGTTGGCGCTGCTAGTAAGAGCTCTGCTGGAATACCGTCAAGCCCTACCGCCTTGTTGGTTTTGAGTGCCTTGATCGCGGTAGTGATCTCATCATTACTGGGAGTCGTGGTGCGTATTCGGGAACTTCTCACCTCGGGCATCTCAGTCTGATTTGGGAGCATATCGCTAGCGAATACACGGTTCAAAACCGTAGCAAAATGCTCTTTCCATCTCTTGAGCTGGTCCTCATCCGAAATGAGCAAGGAGCCGTCTAAGCTTTTCCCTGGGTGTTGGCTGGAGCTGCAACCACCTGTCAGCTCTTTCGTGATTCTGTAGACGGTCCTGCTGTCACACCTCCGTGCAGCTTCTTCTGCTTCTGTAGCCAGCGCGTTGATGTAGTTGCGCTTGTCATGTCGCACGCTACGATGAACTTCTCTCATCTTCATGCGATATAGGGACTCTAGCTCGCTTCTCCCTGCTGCTGGGGTAGCTGCAACGCGAGCTTTCAGCTGTTTTCGTTCGTTAATCCGTCTCCAGGTATCCTCGGAAAGCCACGCCGTATGTCTTCCCTGCGATCGACCGACGATTCTTTCAGCAGTAGATGTAAAAACATTTTTCACAGCACACCAATGGTCTTGGATGGTTGCGGGTATTGAGCTGCTGATTGCTTCCACACCTTGCGAAAAGTGCTCCCTTAATTGTTGGCGCACTGAGGGATCACTAAGTCTATCGATGTTGAACCTGGGCATTCTTATGTTGTCGTGTGATCTTGGAACTGCAGCAGTGCGTAGTTGGAGAGTAGCTATCATAAGATGGTGATCACGTACTATCCCCACATCTGCCCCTCGCCTGTTTCGGTATAGAACCCAATGGCTTAACCATCAGCCCTGAAAAAACTTTGTAGCCTAAGAAGAGGAAGATCGAACTGAAGCAAAGCTCACTGGAAAACACCCCCATCAACCCTACAGGGGAAGCAAAATATCTTGGACTAATCCTGAATAAAAGAATTAAAAAAGCATAAATAGAACTTTCACCTAAACAATGTTATCAACAAGACGACTAGGGCAATGTTCATGTGCCTCTACGGTAAAATGTGGAGTCTGAAACCCGAGTTGATCTACTGGATGCACAGCACAATCCCCAGACCAATGATCACCTATGGCTCTTTAGTATTTTGGTATAAAACACAACAGACCAAAGCTAAGGAACAGTTAAATCGACTGTACCGATTAACCTGTTACGGAATTACCGGGGCAATGAAAACGTGCCCGATGGCAGCATTAGGTACATTGCCTAATTTCACGCCGCTGCAGTGCAGAAAGAAGATACGCTAAGTGCTCTTAAAAACAAATATTTGGCGCAACAGCTCTTTAAAGTGCCAGAGCCTAGCTTCTCGCAACCACTCATGTTGTGTGCGTTATATTTTTCACACGAATGGAAGGGACCTATAGTTTAATGCCGAATCCGAACGGCGATTTGAGAAGCTTTTTTCGTGACAACAATACTCTCGGATGTTTGTCAGACGCTCGCGAGAGGTGGGAACGTAAAAAAAACTTTTTGGTATTTTCTGGGATTCGAACTAGAAACCACATGCGTAGTGATCCAATACACTAACCACTTACGCCACGGCGCCCACAAGTGCTCTTAGGCTGACTCAGATACATGAACTGAAACCCGGCGATCTTACAGGCCATCTGAGCATTCTTCAAAACATCCAAAATAACCCAATCTCCAGATTCCGGATACGATGCTCGAGAGCTTTCCGCTTTAAGAATGGAAAAACAAAGGTCTCAACACACCACTCAACGCTCAAATCTGGTACACAGACGGCTCCAAATTGCAAAATGGTAGTACTGGAGCTGGGGTCTATGGTCCCAACTTTCAGCGTGCGGCAGCCCTTGTTAAATCACCTACCATTTTTCAAACAGAGGTCCATGAGGCAGAACTATTCATTCGGGAATGCCTGCTGAGAAACACTACTGGAACCCACATCTACGTCTATTTCTACAGTCAGTCAGGCAGCACTAAGGTCCTTAATTCCTATACGGTAGGGTCAAAGCTCGTGTGTGACTGCCTCGACCTCCTTGATAGTCTCGCGTCCATAAATCAGGTTACCTTGACATGAAGGCTTTGAGGGAAACGAAAGAGTAAACTGTCTGGTGAGGAGAGGCGCCGGGCGTCCACTCATCGGCCCTGAACCCCTACCACTCAGTTGTATCCATTCCATAATTACACAATGGAAAACTAAAGGACTCGCCGAACACTGCGCCAACCAAAAGGGCCTAAGACAAACAAAAAAGTTCTTAAACCTCAACAAAAACAGAGCAAGTAAGCTACTTGAATTCAGTAAAGACGATTTGCGAACTCTAACGGGCTACCTATCCGGACAATGTCCACTCAGGTACCATCTGAATAAAATAAAACTATTAGATACAGCCATGTACAGACTCTGCAGAAAACAAAGAGAAACAGTAGAACACATTCTTTGTGAATGTCCAGGGGTCGCAAAGAAAGGATTACTCCATCTAAAGCCGGTCTCGATGAGCCCAACGGATACCTGGAACACAGAACCCAAGACATTCTTAAGGTTTATCAAAAGCCTCAATTTTACTCTTGGTTAACCATTGGGCCAGCACAATAGATCTGATCGCAGTGTACTTGGGCCACAAACATCGCATCGTATGCAATACTGATGGCCATGAATGACCTACATTGTAAGGAATAGGTGCAAGAGTCAAAGTTTTCGTGCTTGTAGTGGCAGTCTAGTTGTGCTTCAGACTTTGCTCAGCCTCTAAACCACTTGTAAAATAGTTCGTGAATGTAAAAACTCTGAATTCTCTCGCAAGGCTGAGATTTTTGTATGTGTCTCAGCTCACACTGTTATAATGGGGAACGAGATCTCCGTTGAGGGTCAGAGGAAATTTCCCAGGATGTGAACCTGGGTTGAGGTCAAAGCTTCCATTGACGATTGGGTTTCTTACAAACACAATTGTATGTGGCATGACTATTATGTTCCTTATAAAACGCTTTGTTTTGCATCAGGGTTATTTCATTCGAACGTTTTTTTGGGTACCATAATTCCTTGGAGAAGTAAATTGGGACCAGAAACCTTTCGAGGAAGTTCTTAAACTAAGATTATTAATCAGCATAGATGTTCAGAGGTTATAACAAGGCATATGCATTTAAGTCAACTGTAACACATTGAAATGGAGTTCCCGTGGCTATAACATGTTCAAATCAATATACATACGCTTTATTAATATCAATCACTCTAGTTATTAAGGTCAGAAGTAAGGGGATCTCAGGGACAACATTATAAACCTTTATATAAGTGTAGTGAGGAAAAATATATTTCACTGAGTTACAACTCCTTGTTTCCGAAATTGCTATTTATCACCTGCACCCATCTTGCTTCTGGCTCTTCTTAGCTCTTTATTAACCCGTGTTGGTACTCACTTCCTTTCATCACTTTTACCCACTACCTACAGCTAAGTTGTAAAAAAAAATGCATTCTTATTTTCGTCAAAAAACAAGGAAAAACTTTTTCAATTTTTATAATTCCTAAGTAAGCTACATTGTTCCAACGTGTCCTAGTTGAACTATCCTTCTGACAAGGACAGATAACCTTCCCTTGGATCCATTACTAAGCCAGCATTTCATCCGTTTTCATCCTCAAAAAATGGCAACTAACCTTATTTACTAAATATAAAAGAAAATTAGGGCAGCACACCAACTCGCAATTAATTTGATTGTTTACAACCCCCCACTGTCGGCAATAACGCATAAGTGAATCTCTGTAGAATCCCCCACACCCTCATTTTAAAGGTATAAAATTGCGCGGCAGCATAATGGATTTAAATATTCAAACAAAAGGAAAAGATGAAAAAAAAGAGCGCGTCCACATAAAAACGGTCGGAGGATAAGAAAAAAAAAAAAAAAAAAAATCAGCGAATCAGCCGAAACGGTGGAATATGAAAAACAGACTCTCTCCACACAGCTCAGCATACAAAATTACACAAAGGTGTAATGTGCGCTCCCAAGGCCACCCTCACAATTTACATGCATAACTGAGTGGAACATTCGAAGGAGGTAGGGCTGCTTCAACCCCCGGGCTGTTTAGTTCGAGAGACCAACTGCTGAGTGAGTAGTGAGGGTATTTGTGGAATGTAGATCTCATTTCATATAAGCCCACAAAACACACACCCTGCACTGTGAAATAATGCAACAACAACAAGCAAAACAAACATTAAGGGATATAGACGAAGGCAAGGGGGTTTGACAAATAGGGTAGGTGGTGGCTGGATGACTGGCGGTCTGGGTACTGTAAAGTGCCTGACTGATGGCGGCTTGTTGCTACTCTTGGCTGTAGCTCACTACTGCTGTTAAGCCAAATTGTATTTACCCATTTCGACTGAAGTGAATGAATGCTTAATAGGAAATGGGCGCGGCATTGTGTTACACCTAGCCAAGTGGGTGATCCACCCACATTTGAGTCATGTGAATCACAAAATCTTTCTGAGTGGAATCGGCTAACCACGGAAAAAGCCAAAAACTCTTCTCGCTGGTCAAACTGTGGAAATTTAATATCCGCTTTTAGCAGCAGTTTCAAGGATTAATTTTCTCCCCAGCGGGCGTATAGATACAAAGTTTAAGGACGTTCGTCTGTGTTTGATTTCGAGAGAAATCCTAATGGTGGAAGTTTAGTTATTTCTTTTTTTTGCCTATTTTTTTCATTAACCAATGCACATCCTTTCATGTGGAATACAAACACTGGTACACAACTAAACTTGTGCTACTAAAGTGTACACTGCTCATACTGAGAGAGGAGAAACCTATTTCATAACTCGAAACTAGAGGCATGAATAATTTATTCGAGTGTTTATCCTTGTCATTATGATTTCTCATTTTAGATATCTCCAGCTAACCCCCTAATCCGTCTCTCCCACCCTATTATACTCATTATGTGTTGGAGGAGATGCATCTATGCGATAGTGTGTACAAAATGCAAGGATGCTTAGCCTAGCACTGAGATTATGCAAATGGAAATGGTTAGATTTGGTTTTGATTTTTTTTTTTTTTTTTTTTTAATTTTTTAAGAACCTTTTGAGATGAGGGTGGGATGATGGAAATGTGTTGTTTTAGCTTTGAACCATAAGTTGGTGGACGTTAAAAAATAAACTTTGTAATTTTGCAGACATTTTTAAGTATTCTCCACTTGCGGGACATTTCCTGTGAAATAATTTCAAGTGTTTTTTTTTTTTTTTTTTTACTTATTTCATCATGGTCCTTTATAGTGGACCTAGTAGGCTTTTAAGAGGTGCTGAAACGGTTGAGTGCACAGTAAAAAGTATAAAATTTGTAGAAGGTATACTCATGGATAGAGCTCATTTCATTATGTTTGTCCATTTGTTTTTTGTGAACGTTCTTTCGATTGTGGAAAACAGGTCAAACGTTTTACATTCAGAAGGTTTATGTGACGCTGCATGAAGCCATTTCTTACTCGTAATGAGAGAAAAGATTGACCTTTAGAACTTGGCTATGCACAGAAATCATGATATGAGAAAACTGGAATGTTAGACAATTGGTTTAGGAATCACTTTCTAAAATAATATGCATCCTTCTACAGGTATTGTTTTGAATAGCTATTGTTTATCCATTTCCATTAACATATGAATGTGTTTGTAAGAAGTAAATGTATCAAAGAATCATTCTTATACATATGTAAGTACAACTCATAACTTTTCATCACACTATCTTGCGATATTATCAAGTATCTTCTTCTTCTTCTTCTTCCTTTTATCAGCGAGGCTATGATCCGAAAACAAGGGATCACAACCCTCCCACTTCACCGCATTTCTACTGATCCGCCTGTGGAGTTCGCCTATTTGACCTCAGAAAATATCGGCAGGCTCGCCGATTTTGGATCACTCGGTTACTGAATGAAATGCCGATGTCGTCGCATTTGTCTGATCCAGGCGTTTATAGGTCTGCCTTTCCTACATCGCGATGTCTTTGGAACGTGCATAGATATTGCCTTTTTAACAGGGTTCAAATGATCTCTTCTTTGAACGTGGCAATACCAGCTGAGACGGTCGCGCTCTATTTTTTGTACGATGGTTTCCTTGATGTGAAAGCTTCCACGGATCTTCGAATTTCTTATTCCATCAAGCTTTGTCACTCCTGCTGTCGTGCGAAGTATCTTCATCTCAGCTGCCGTTAATTTACTCTCATACTTTTTGTACATCGTCCAACATTGTGAACCGTATGTGAGCGCTGGACGCACAACTGCGGTGTAGAGCCTTCCTTTCAACTTAGGTGGCATTTTTCTGTCACAGAAGATAGCGGAGTTTTCTCGCCACTTCATCCACCCTACGTTTCGCGATGATTGATGTCGTCATCACAAGTTGCTTTGCTATTGATCATAGATCCCAGATATTTGAACTTTTCGCACTTGGGAAGCACTGTTCCATTCAAATAAATGTCTGGAATAGGCCTGAGTGGATCAGAGAACGGGCAGCACAAGTACTCTGTCTTTTTTGAACTAATGCGATACCCATTTCCCTCCAAAACGTCCACCCACACATCAAGTGCTCATTGCAGGGATGTAGAATCCTCACTTACGATGGCTCCATCGTCAGCAAAGAATAACTGATGCACCTTGGGGTCCATCACTTTACTTTGAAGCAGATAATCAAGGACTGTAATAAAGAGCAAAGGACTTAAAACGCTTCCCTGGTGCACCCTGACTTTGATTGAGAACTCTTCGGTTACTCCAGCGGGGCATCTTACTCTTGTCTTTGCTCCTTCGTACATGTCCATGATCACCTGTACATAGGTTTCTGGAACCCCTCGATGTCTTAGCACCACCCATATCAAATCTCGTGGTTGTCTGTCGAATGCCTTTTCAAAGTCAACCAATGCAATATGCAAATCCCTTAAGGAATCACGATGTTTTTACATTATGATCCTTATACTTTGGATTGCATCTGTGGTTGATTTACCCGAGACAAACTCGCACTGATCATCAGATAGCCGTATTATTTTTCGCAGTCGGCCACCTAATACCCGCTCAACGATCTTCATGGTGTGTGACATCAGCTTGATCGAACGGTAGTGGACCTAGTAGGCTTTTAAGAGGTGCTGAAACGGTTGAGTGCACAGTAAAAAGTATAAAATTTGTAGAAGGTATACTCATGGATAGAGCTCATTTCATTATGTTTGTCCATTTGTTTTTTGTGAACGTTCTTTCGATTGTGGAAAACAGGTCAAACGTTTTACATTCAGAAGGTTTATGTGACGCTGCATGAAGCCATTTCTTACTCGTAATGAGAGAAAAGATTGACCTTTAGAACTTGGCTATGCACAGAAATCATGATATGAGAAAACTGGAATGTTAGACAATTGGTTTAGGAATCACTTTCTAAAATAATATGCATCCTTCTACAGGTATTGTTTTGAATAGCTATTGTTTGTCCATTTCCATTAACATATGAATGTGTTTGTAAGAAGTAAATGTATCAAAGAATCATTCTTATACATATGTAAGTACAACTCATAACTTTTCATCACACTATCTTGCGATATTATCAAGTATCTTCTTCTTCTTCTTCTTCCTTTTATCAGCGAGGCTATGATCCGAAAACAAGGGATCACAACCCTCCCACTTCACCGCATTTCTACTGATCCGCCTGTGGAGTTCGCCTATTTGACCTCAGAAAATATCGGCAGGCTCGCCGATTTTGGATCACTCGGTTACTGAATGAAATGCCGATGTCGTCGCATTTGTCTGATCCAGGCGTTTATAGGTCTGCCTTTCCTACATCGCGATGTCTTTGGAACGTGCATAGATATTGCCTTTTTAACAGGGTTCAAATGATCTCTTCTTTGAACGTGGCAATACCAGCTGAGACGGTCGCGCTCTATTTTTTGTACGATGGTTTCCTTGATGTGAAAGCTTCCACGGATCTTCGAATTTCTTATTCCATCAAGCTTTGTCACTCCTGCTGTCGTGCGAAGTATCTTCATCTCAGCTGCCGTTAATTTACTCTCATACTTTTTGTACATCGTCCAACATTGTGAACCGTATGTGAGCGCTGGACGCACAACTGCGGCGTAGAGCCTTCCTTTCAACTTAGGTGGCATTTTTCTGTCACAGAAGATAGCGGAGTTTTCTCGCCACTTCATCCACCCTACGTTTACGCGATGATTGATGTCGTCATCACAAGTTGCTTTGCTATTGATCATAGATCCCAGATATTTGAACTTTTCGCACTTGGGAAGCACTGTTCCATTCAAATAAATGTCTGGAATAGGCCTGAGTGGATCAGAGAACGGGCAGCACAAGTACTCTGTCTTTTTTGAACTAATGCGATACCCATTTCCCTCCAAAACGTCCACCCACACATCAAGTGCTCATTGCAGGGATGTAGAATCCTCACTTACGATGGCTCCATCGTCAGCAAAGAATAACTGATGCACCTTGGGGTCCATCACTTTACTTTGAAGCAGATAATCAAGGACTGTAATAAAGAGCAAAGGACTTAAAACGCTTCCCTGGTGCACCCTGACTTTGATTGAGAACTCTTCGGTTACTCCAGCGGGGCATCTTACTCTTGTCTTTGCTCCTTCGTACATGTCCATGATCACCTGTACATAGGTTTCTGGAACCCCTCGATGTCTTAGCACCACCCATATCAAATCTCGTGGTTGTCTGTCGAATGCCTTTTCAAAGTCAACCAATGCAATATGCAAATCCCTTAAGGAATCACGATGTTTTTACATTATGATCCTTATACTTTGGATTGCATCTGTGGTTGATTTACCCGAGACAAACTCGCACTGATCATCAGATAGCCGTATTATTTTTCGCAGTCGGCCACCTAATACCCGCTCAACGATCTTCATGGTGTGTGACATCAGCTTGATCGAACGGTAGCTATCACAGTTTCGCGATATTATCAAGTATCGTTTGTTGATTTTATCCACACTTACTTACTCGCGCTGTAACGTTTCGATTGGTGAACTATTCTTGGATGTCTTCGGGTAACCAGGACTGGAAAGAAAATTCCTAGGTCTGTTTGTCTATAAGCTCCCGGGTTAGGTTAAATAATATACTCGCGATAGAGCACCTCCTCAATAGTCGGTTTTTTCTTGTGTTTGTTCGGGTTTTATTCATCTTTTATTAGAGTTCCCGATCACGAACCCGAAAGTATATTATGCTCTCTTCATTGTGCTCCCTTCTACTTCCTTATCTCTTCCCTTATTCCCCGCAGTCCCTTTTTATTTTCAGCCCTCTTTGGTTCTCAAATCTACTATGAAATAAGAGTTCGCAATTGATCGAACTGGCTGTTTTAATGCTTGCTAACATCATCATTTGAACCATGAATAATTAACGTGGCACTCGATGACGTTACCACTACACCACCGCCACCCCCCGCTTAGTGAACTTCGCCAAGATTACGTTTTCCATCGTAGTACATTGAATGAACGAGTGAGCGCACAGCGTCAACTGCCGCTTCTACTGCTGCCTTACAAAGTATAATGAGCTTCAGCAGCACAGTTTGCATTTGCTGGTGTGATTTAGCAGTTGATACATATTAGATAACATTAGTATGAAAAAGGTTTTTTCTTCGTGGATGTACAGGGGCCTTATTTTGTACTGCTTTCGGATTCGGATTACCATTCGGAAGTGTCCGATCCGATTCTAAAAATTCTAAAATGAATTGGTATTTTGTATGGTTCTCGGATTGGGTGTAAGTGCTTCCAACTCAAAATCAAATATTTCCGAAAGTTTAGATTGTCAAAACATCTATCAAACGTCACTTAAATTACTTGGAAATTGAGTTTGTATACAAAATAAGGCCCCAGGTCCAACGTTTTTCTTTAGAGGATCTTCCTTTTCAGCGTATCCAGATTTTTTTCTAGTAATACAAGGAACCTTCGAATCTCTCTGATCCATCAACAAACATTCCTAAATCTCTTTAATGTTTGATGATCTAACTAACCATCTATGTTTTCTTCGACTATTTTCAGGCCCTTGCCAAATTCCAGACTTCACAAAAGGTCACAACAAAAACCGGCATCGAACAAGAAGAAACACTTCTGAATGAATCTGCCGCGATTGAGACGTCCCTCAATTTACAAATTCTCGATTTGGAAAATGAGGTGAAACAGCTGCGACACGAGTTGGAACGTGTGCGTAACGAACGTGATCGTATGCTACAAGAGAACTCCGACATCGGTCGTGATAAGTCCGACAATGAAGCGGAGAAAATACGACTCAAAGCCGAGCTGAAAGAGCTAAAATTCCGTGAGACCCGCATGCTAACCGAATACTCGGAACTAGAAGAGGAGAACATATCGCTGCAGAAGCAGGTGTCCAGTTTGAGAAGTTCACAAGTGAGTAGTATAAAGAAAAGAAGCATTAAAAATCCCGCCTAATGTTTTATTTCAAAATTTTAGGTTGAATTCGAAGGTGCCAAACATGAAATCCGCAGACTCACCGAAGAGTTAGAGTTGCTCAACAACCAAGTCGACGAGTTGGCAAATCTGAAAAAGATTGCCGAGAAGCAAATGGAAGAAGCTCTGGAAGCTTTACAAGTAAGTCTCTGCTAGTGTTTATAATGATTCGATTCTAATTACTCTTTTCTTAGGGTGAACGAGAAGCGAAATACGCTTTAAAGAAAGAACTCGATGGACATATCAACCGAGAGTCGATGTACCACATCAGTAATTTAGCCTACAGTATCCGTACCATAGATGATAACGCCGGTGGCAACAGCGATGGTGAGGAGGAAAACTTGGCACTGAAACGTCTTGAGGCTGACCTAACGACAGAACTGAAATCACCAGATGGCACGAAAGTCGATCTTTTCTCGGAAATTCATCTGAACGAACTAAAGAAACTGGAAAAGCAATTGGAGTCAATGGAAAATGAAAAAGCACATCTAACGTCGAACCTGCGCGAGGCCCAAACAAATCTGGATAAGAGTCAAAATGAATTGCAGAACTTTATGTCTAGACTGGCGTTGCTTGCGGCGCATGTTGATGCACTGACACAACTCAAAAAGCAGATTGACACAAAGGATGATAAACTAACGACATTGGCCAAGAACAGCAAGGATAAGAACGACGAATTGAATATGAATCAAAAGCTACGTGATGTTCTCACGCAGTATGCAAATTGGTTTACGCTTAGTTCGAAGGAAATCGACGGCCTCAAAATTGATATCAGTGAGTTACAGAAGGGCTTGAACTATTCCGATGCTATGGTTACGCTGCGCAATGAAATTACCAATCTGAAGAATAAGCTGCTGTCTTCGGAACAGAAATCATTGGATTTACAGAGTGATGTGCACACTTTGACGCACATCTCGCAGAATGCTGGACAGAGCTTGGGTTCGGCCAGGTCAACCTTGGTGGCGCTGAGTGATGATTTAGCGCAATTGTATCATCTAGTCTGTACGGTGAATGGGGAGACGCCAACACGGGTGTTGCTGGATCACAAGAACGAGGATATGAGGTGAGTGATTGGTGGAAAGTTTTTTCGAAAAATCTTTTAAGTGGTGTGGTTTTGTTTTGTATGTGTATGTAGGGTGTTTGATACGGTGATATGGATAGTAGAAAAGGGCTAGAATGAGAGTTCGAAACAACGAAACAATCTACACTCAACCAGCTATGCTTGATTATTGTGTTGTATTCTTGATATTTTAAGGTATATAAGTACTGTCTGAATTTTAGTTAGAAGACAGTATCACTTTTTTTTTAAAATTGTTTGTGGAATATTTTATAAGTTTACAGCTTCGAAAATTTGTTAATTTGGAATGTACAACTTAAAGTCACGGGTAAACCTGAGAGTAGACAGTGATATTGAAGAGTTCGAGTACAAACTTTAAGAGCGAATAGCACGACTAACTATACTCGCAATGTATTCTTTAAAACAATTTTTTGCACGAATTACCTTCGCAGTTCTTTGGTCTTCACACTGCCATATTCGATGAAACAGATGAATTGGGTTGATGGTGATGATATTATCGTGTACTCTCACTTCATCATAAATTGCTGTGAGTCGTTTTAATTTATCTTTTCGTCGAAGATGCATTTCGTTAAACAGCTTGGCAATAAGTATTTTACGAGAAATTATTCCAATCTGTAAGGTTCCACGAGTTTTTGTAGCAACGTCATTGCCAATACAGACCTAGATTCATGCATGCTTGTAGCGATTCTACTTCGAGTCTTTCTTCAGCATATGTTTCTCTACAACGCCTTACAGCCTTTAACAGCGCTATATAACCGAGGGTGCATTGTTGAAAAACACTTTTTGTACTCGTCAGTGCTAGTAATAAAGCGATTCAATTGCAACAAGGCATCTTGTGCCTGCAGCGCATTGTAAAGCAAAGTCGCAAATACTTATTAAGTAGATCACTTTACTATAATACAGTTTCATCATTACGTTCCTATATAGCTACAGCTCATAGCTACTCCATACTTTCCAGTTGAGGGCTACGGATTTCCAATTTCTTGGTCTTTCGAAGTCTCGTGCTTTCAAAAACTTAACTACGTTCTCTTGCTCAACATCGAGTCTTGGGTCATAAACTCAAGGAGGTGCAACGTTTTTCAAAAACCTTTCACACAGCTATTTTTCACCTTTTTTTTTTTACATGTATTTAGTATATCATTTCAGTATGCAAAAAATAAAAATTCAAGACATGAACGAAAAATGATATCGTCAAGATGACGGGCAGGTCTAAGTGTAAAATTCGTTGAACACTAGTGTTAAACATTTTCAGAGCCCTCCACTCCTTGACGTCCAATATGGAAGTGGGGTCAAAATGCTCGCCGTGTAGTAATCACCCATATCACAATAGGTGTCGCACACAAACACACGATGTTGAACCATCCAAAGCTCCATGGCAACTGAATGGGCACATAGTGAGGAGTGTATACCAAAAATATTAGCTCGTCCAGTGGTGGAGATACAACCGCTGCATTAACGTCGCACATTCTCGGCATTTTCTCGAAAACAATCTCGATTTAAAGAGTCTAGAACAGTGCTGCTAGTGTTTTACCATAAAAATGCACATGCTAATAGCAAAAAAAAACCTCTTTCCCCTCGCCTGGCTAGAAAAAGTACCCCAAGTTTTTCCACATACAATTTATAAAAAAAAGAAAACAGAAAATTAATGAAACAAGAAGCAGTTTTACTTGAAATAATAATAAAAAACGGGAAACAAATGTTTTATGAATAAAAATAAGCGCTAAAATTATGCAGATATAGCAGCACTAATAATCCCTTTTATTATGAGGGAACATTTTGCTCTCCCTAGCGTTAGGGACGACAACATCTTTGATTACGGAAAGATATATTTCAGTAGCGGAATTAGATGTTCTTTTACATTAATAGCAACATTAATCCACAGAAACCAACTTTACTTCTGCAATGGAGCTCGTACTCGCGAAAACTTGGTCTATTTCTGGCGTTTCTTAGATTTATTTTGAATTATTTGCATGTTTTTTCTTCATATAGTGTTTGACGAGTTCTGTTTCGACAGCAGTCATGAAGGTACTACATGCTATGCAGAATGCTTTGAAATCATTCATCGTCTGTCACTGGTCTTAACCAAGTGGCGAATTCTTTGTCGGCAAGCCAGCTCGACTGGAAGAGCTTACCAGGCATAGAAATGCCTTTTTAAAAAAGAAAAATTGTGTAAGACATTAGCATTACAACAATAACAGTGAAATACTAATGCAACACTTTACCGGCTTCAACAATTTCCACAATTACGCAAAGCCGAGCAAGAAAATTACAGATGAGTTTTCTAAGAATGAAAGTTTCATTTTCTTTGTTTTGGATATTAGATATTTCAGCCCATACAGTTCTTATTAATTTTTTTTATTTCTTTAATAACTGCTTATGCAAACGGGATAAAAAAAAAAAAAATATTCTCCTGGATTTCTCATTCTCCTGGCATTCTCATCAGTAGATCCATGACCTTAATCATCCTAGTCCTGCTCTATGTAGTTACCTTAGTTACTACAGAGGAGACTTTGCTACGCAATTACCTTTTTAGCTCAAAGAAATGCCTTTTTAAAAAAGAAAAATTGTGTAAGACATTAGCATTACAACAATAACAGTGAAATACTAATGCAACACTTTACCGGCTTCAACAATTTCCACAATTACGCAAAGCCGAGCAAGAAAATTACAGATGAGTTTTCTAAGAATGAAAGTTTCATTTTCTTTGTTTTGGCTATTAGATATTTCAGCCCATACAGTTCTTATTAATTTTTTTTATTTCTTTAATAACTGCTTATGCAAACGGGATAAAAAAAAAAAAATATTCTCCTGGATTTCTCATTCTCCTGGCATTCTCATCAGTAGATCCATGACCTTAATCATCCTAGTCCTGCTCTATGTAGTTACCTTAGTTACTACAGAGGAGACTTTGCTACGCAATTACCTTTTTAGCTCAAAGAAATGGTTCCTATTGGCAAACTCAAAGCTCGAGCTTATAGTGGAGGTAAGCTAGACAAAGTCCCTTACTGCTTAAACTTGTAGCCTGACGCTCTATGTTAGTAATAAAAGGTGGTCGTCCTTTTTTGTTAACAGCATGTACTTTGTTCTCGCTCACCACATTCGACACTTCTGCCTCAATACTTCGATTATGCGAATGTTGTTGGCGTAGGTGAGTAGATGCACTGGTATCAAAGATCTTTCCTTTTACGTTAGCCTGTTAGTTTTACAGAACTTTTCCAAGAAAGTTTAGTTTTATCGAATAACAGTTTTGTCTAAAAACATTTTTCATATCAAAGGTATCAGTGAAGTTCAGAAGCTGTAGTTCTTCAGGATACAGTAGTTTTGACTGTCTGTTATAAATTTAAAACTTGTTACACGCAGATGGAATATTCGGTTTGAAGGACCACTTATGTGGGAAATATTTACTCTGCCAATTTATATTTGCCTTTTAGAAAATATTACAGCATTTGATTGTCCTCTAGAATACTATTGGAACTCTGTCGCACCTAAAACGTTATGAAACGCGATTCGTAAATCGTCTGATGAATCACATAAAAATTGCCGAAAAACGACAAGTAACAACGAGATTACTACAAATTTATTACGCAAACTGAAATTCCATGTCATTTTCTTAAAGAACGAAGTAGTGCAACATCTATTTTCTGCGTTAGGCCTGAACTTTGTTTTTTGTAATCTATTGTAATTTAGATTTAAATTTGGAAACAGAAAAGAGAAGGATAACAGGTATCCTTTTATACCTGTTCATTTATTCCTATATTTTGTACGTTGCCAACATCAGTAATTACAGATCATTGATGTGAAATGCAAATATAAGATAGTACTAAAAGAGAAAAGAGAAAGAAAAGCAAATAACTGAAGAACCATGCGAAGACAGTTCGGCGAACGTGTTGACGTTGATGTTGATCAACACGTGGAAACGTGTTGATGTTCCAGAAAAGGTTTATTTCACAGCATATTTATTTTCACTTACACATTCATAAAAAAGATTTCATTAAACACAAACAGAACGCCCCACAAAACATGACAAATTATTTTAAGTTAACCTCTTACAGCACAACTAATTAGTTTATGAATTTACAGCTTTGAGAACGATTCTCTCACCGCCATTCAGTCGCAATTCAAGTCCGATGTTTTCCTCTCAAGATCACAAATAGTCGAAGACCTACAAGGCTTGGCTGATTCTGTGGAAATTAAGAAGTACGTTGATACAGTCAACGACCAAATCAAATACCTAAAGACCGCTGTGGAGCACACAATCGATCTTAACAAGAATAAGGTCCGAGGCGATATCAGCGAGGGTAAGCTAAATGCCTTTTCTCTCCTGGATATCCTATTGACCCCTATGCTTCCTTCCTAGACAAGTTCAATCGCGAAGAAATCGAAGAGCTGCAAGAGCAAATTATTAAGCTCAAGAGTCTTTTGTCGACAAAACGCGAACAGATCGCTACCCTGCGCACAGTACTCAAGTCCAATAAACAGACTGCCGAAGTTGCACTCACCAATCTCAAGTCGAAGTACGAGAATGAGAAATTGGTCGTGAGCGACACAATGTCCAAGTTGAGAAACGAACTGAAGATCCTGAAAGAGGATGCAGCGACATTCTCAAGTGAGTACTAAACATGTAGTAAAATCTTCTTTTCATAATATCTATTAATTAATTTCTATTAATTTCAGGTCTTCGTGCAATGTTCGCAGCACGCTGCGAAGAATATGTCACTCAGGTTGATGACCTGAATCGTCAATTGGAAGCAGCTGAAGAGGAGAAGAAGACCCTCAATCAATTGCTAAGACTCGCTGTGCAACAGAAGTTAACGCTGACACAACGTTTAGAGGAGATGGAGATGGATCGGTGGGTTGCTTTTCGTCAATAATTAGAACTCAGAGTAGTGTTTTTGGTTTTGTGAGAGAGAGCGAGAAAGAGAAAGGAACAACACCACAAACAAGTCGAAACTGAGAAAAAGAGAGCGAAAGGGAATTTTAGTTTTAAAATTTTATTTTCGTTTCTCTTTTATAAAATTGAATTCGTACAAAAAAAAAATAATAATAATAATAATTATTGACCCGATATCCGTTAAACAATTGGTAAGAATTGATTTGCTCCGTCGATGTGCATGTACTAACCCGAGAAAAATGCAAAGCAATATCCTATTAAGCCTTCTTGTTTTGCAAAATTATTTTTGCAGACAAATATGCGTCACTAATTTTGTAAATATGTAGGAAATGTTTGTATATATTTTATTTATAGCGTTGAATTTAAATTGTAAAACTAGAAATCGAAGTGCTTTGCTTAGACTGCCTATTGCGTGGAGGGTGCATATAGAGATTTAGTTATAGTGCGAACGAGATTCAGAGTTGAACCAGTCCAAGTCTCTCTAACAGGCACATAGTCAAATACGGATTTTTGGTAACTAAATATTGAGAACCATACTAGTGCAATTGAAACTATCATTTTTCATTACGTTCATCGTTTGAATGAATTAATTAATTTAGACACCAAATTTCGGAATCTGGTGATTGATTAAACCACGAAGTTTTGTCTCAACCAAACAAGCTTTTGTTCTTAATGCGATATCTGTATTCACACAGAAAGAGAAAGAAAAGAAGGAATAACAAATTCGGCGCAGAAAATTAACTTTTTTTCGTCCCGACTTGACTTGTTGACACAGAATGATAATTCTATCAGCGATTTGTCCTCACTTTACGCATAATTCTCCGAAACAACTGCTTACGCTATGGCATTGACATAGTAAACATTGACCATTGTGCATTCGTGTTTTTTCTGTTTGAAATATTATCGTACTTGTTTTTTTTTTGTTGTATTCAATATATTTCTCATTATAATGGATTTGAAGTCTGAAAACTGAGACTAAGCATGGCTTCTGGACCCGCGCTTCTCTTTTTTTTTCTTAGCGAAATCCACAGAACTAATTCTTCTTCTTCCTTTTATCAGCGAGGTTATGATCCGAAAATAAGGGATCACAACCCTCCCACTTCACCGCATTTCTACTGATCCGCCTGTGGGGTTCGCGGATAAGAATCCACAGAGCTAATTATCCAATTTTAGTTGCGTATTGCCAGTTTTCGCTCTTTGGAAACGGGCACTATTACTTAGCACAAAATCTGTTGAATGTGTAAAGTTCTGTAGAGCTTTTTTCGGTCTATCGTCAAGTTTTAGATTACAGTTCAAAATACTATTAATGATCAGGCCCAGATAAAACAATGTACTTTTCGACATGTGATCTAAAAACAAGGGATTATAACCGTGCCACTTCACTGCAATTCTATACATTCGCCAGTGGGGTTTGCCTGTTTGACCCGAAATATCGGCAGGCTTTCCGATTTTAGAACACTTCATTACTGACTTTTCAACAAAGTTCAAATGATTCTTTGAACATGACAATATCAGCTGAGCCGGTCTTGCTCTATTTTTCATGAGATGGTTTCTTTGAGGTGAAGGCTTCCACAGATTTTTGTAACTTCTTATTCTTCTTACTTCTAATTTTATCAAGCAGTTAATCCTTAATGGGTCTATTAATTATCCCATTCCAATAGCCTATTTTAGTGTGTGGCTCTGTGGTTAAAGCTTAAATGACCTGCAGTCCTATAAATCAGGGCTCTGGTTCTTTTTAAGGTAATGCCGAACATACACTTTTTCTTTTCCACGTACACCGGGTCCCACAATTGAAGTGATGGGTTTTTAAGTTAAAAAAAATCGGTTATTTAAAAAAAAAGATTATTATAGTTTGTTTATTCTCAAGTCTCTCTTCAGTGACTCCAAACATGTGTGTTTTTTAACACGCGCCCTGACCTGCAAAATACCCCAGACGAAGAAATCAAGCGGGTTCAGATCGGGTGAGAACGACGCTTAAAGTTCGTGCGGGATATACGCTGAAACGTTTTATTTTAGCCAATTTTGGCTTCATTTTGCCTTATGCGATGGCGCCGAGTCTTGTTGGAATATCCAGCGTTCCGATCTAAAATGTTTACATGCCCACTTCAGCAAGCCGGGCTCCAGCACGTTATCCCGATAAATCTGCTGATTTATCTTGATCTCATTGTGGCCCATCGGCAAGAAAACGAGCGGAGATCTCCCATTTTCGCAGACAGTCGCCCATATCATGATTTGGTCGGCTCCTTGTCGTCGAGTGACACGTAATTCATCAGAATGGTCACTGGCACATCCTGATAATTATTTCCGGTCGTTTTGTTTATTGCAACTACTTAATGCAGAAAGTTTTTTCGTCGGAGAACACCAAATTGGGCAACTCGCCTCTGCGCGGCATGTGAAGCAGTACTTTCGATCCAATCGCTTGTTTCTTTGGAATGCGGTAAGTTCCTGCGACTTGAACCCCTTGAGAGGCTTGGTATTCAACTTTTCTTTAAGTATGCGGCGCACATTTCGATCGCTCACATTCAGGTCTCGCGCCATTTTTGTTGCACTACGCCCGGGATTTCGAGCCTATCTCTTGCACACTTCTTCAACGTTTACACGCCCAGTTGCAGTGCCGGCTTCTACCGTAGCGTTTTTTAATGCTGCCAGTTTCCTAAAAACGCATGATGGTGCGACTGACGTAAAGTTCGGTCGATTTCACATTCGACAGGCTCGATGTATTTCGATATTGAATTTCCCTTCCAAATGAACACCAATCACTAAATTTCGTTTTATTTCTAAATCACGCATTTTGAATGTCTTCTGACTCACAACAAAATACTTTTCCTTTTTAACAGATAATAAGTCAAAGAGTATTCGTGGTGAATTCGAGTGTAGTCCGATAAACGGTTTGGAAATGATAGCTGCGTAAACATAACTTATCACTTCAACTGTCGAACCGAACAGTAAAGGAACCCATCACGACGTTACAAACAGCATGTTATGTTTTCGGTCCAGGTTTTTGCTAATTCGCGTCACACCAGCCGCGAGTGTGCTGGCGTTCATGTCTTGCACGTTAGACCTAAAGGACATGATGCGATTGCTTGCTACATGTGATACGACCGTCGTGCAAACATCGCCACATATCGTACTCTACCCCAAAATATCAAACATAGTTTGATTTTTATCCGACCGTGAGACAGACCATACGACAATGCCACACACGATCAGATCGGTCGAATGGACATCTAAGTGTAAGTTCATCTTAAAAATCGCATCGTGTATTAGGCACATAGCCCATTCATAGATTGCAAAAAATCGAGCGTAACATGAGGCTTAAACTAACAGCTGTGGAATTATTTTCAGACGACTGAGCGAAAATGTTAATCACAAGCGTTTCATCATTCTCCTATGGGGTGCTATATGGTCGGTTTGTCAAAATTATCAAAACAGTCATACTTTATACCGGAACCTTATTTTGCGGGTGTTACTTCCTTGGTGTATTTTGTTAGCTTCATGTGGACTTATTAGAAGCTATCGTAATTTGAGTTTGGTGTATTATTAGTTACAGATACATAATAGTCTTTATCTCTTCTTGTCGACAAATTAATGTAGCACACTCTTATGTTTGAAATGCGCACAAAAAGCTTTTCCTGCCTGGATATGAACACATCCTTTCTATCTAAAATAACAGAAATAACTCCCCGCTCAATTCAGTAACTTAATAAAAGAAAAAAAAAACAAACAAATATTAACCTGCTTTTCTACTCACTCTTACTTTCTATTATTTTTTCTTATTTCCAGTGAAATGCGACATGTACGTCGACCTATGCAGCCACCGCGTGGTGCCAGCGGTAAATCATCCTTCTCACGACCATCAACACGAAATCCTGCTGCAAATAATCAGAATCCCTTCTAACATAAAATCAGCGTGCAGCGTAAACTTTTAGCCTTAGTTTATACTTTACTTAAGTTATAAAAAGTTTGTTAATTTTATTTATACTCAAAAAAGAAAAAAAAAAAAAAAACATAAATCGTTATTTACTAATATTACTACGAATGAAGTCAACTGAGATCTGGGGAGAAAGTATTCGTTCCTATTGCCACAAACGTCCAATTTTCGTATTAAAACACAAAAATGTGGCATACCACAAAGGAACGCGATAGTACCTTCATTTTTTGTTCTCCCCCTCGGTGTACTATAGTTAAAGTTATTATTACTATTATTATCAGTATGAACGGTACGTTACTTAATATTTTGAATTGAAATTAGGAAAAAAGTTAGTTTTTGTTTAATTTTATTTTATATAATCGAAAAGAAAATTTAATTTAATTTTGTTCAATTGGTATTTTGAGAAAAGCTGTACGCAAAAAATTCGATGAATTAGTTTTGTTTTTCTTTTTTTTTTATAAATATATATTGTTTTGTTTAAAACCTTTGCGAAAAAAAACAGAGAACATGTCAATATTTGTTCTAAAATAAATTTAAAAAAATAAAAAAAAACACTGCTGTAGGTAACTAACAGAAATGAAGGCAGCAAAAATATTTTATAGTCTCTAAGACAAAAACCGTAATATTTATTAAACTAAAAAAAACTCTAGTAAATAAATAATCTGAAATTAAGGTAATAAGTAATTATTTAACAAAAAAAAAAAAAACAATTTTATAATAATGAAGTAAAAAAAAAAATATTTTTAAAAGAAATAATAAAATGAGAGAAAAAAATAAATAAATAAATCGTCCATCATTGAAAGTGAATTTAATTGTATTTTTTTGTGGCTCTGCAATTTATTTTCTACTAAACTATTAAACGAATCTAATCTATTACCTTATTACGAGTATATTGGAGAAATATGTGTTTTTTATTTCATCATCAATATGTCCTTCCACACACGTACACACACAAATCTATTTGTTTATTGTTGTGATTTTTAACATAAAAAGAAAACATAAATATATTTAAATAAATGATGATTAATTATATTTAATAGAAATGAAACAAAAGAAGAATTATATACACAAAATATCATAAAAAAAAAATCTTTGGAAACTTAGTATAATACAATATTATATTTGAACAAGAATAATCTGTTTAATTTAACGATTTCGGTGTCTTGGGGGATATATATATTTTTAATTTTTCAAAATTTATATTTTAACTTATATGAACACGCCTGGAATGGAAAAATAAATTTGTATTAATAAAATCAAATCAGAATACATAATTTATAGCAATTCAAAATAAAATATATTTAGACTTGAATTAGTAATTTCAACAATAAATCAAGAGAATTAAAGGTGAGTAATGTCAGCTCACATGAAGATATCTGCTTTTACACAGAGTATTACAATATATACTAGATGTAGTTTACATTGGCCACTATGGATTCCCTAACTTTACTTTATTTAGAATTTCTATTTTCGGTAGGCTGCTGTTATTGACACTTTCCGTATTCTGTAAGTGTTTGACTTGGCATCTTTTCTTACAATTCGGCTAACGCCATTTCATTTTTAACACCTCACTGTACATATAGAATACATATTGTTGATAGTTTGATTCGTGTTTGTTCCTACTAATGTGTTTTGATTTAGAGAGTACGGTTGGAAGATTGTATACGGATATCATATGCATTTAGTTTTTAACCCGAATTTTCTCGCTATACTTAATTAGGTGGCGCTACAGTTCAGTGTGAACATGGGGCCTCGCTGTGTATTGCTATTCTAAGATCAAAAAAAACTTTAATTTTACCCGGCACTCTGTCAGAAAACAGAATCGAATGCAACTGTTGCCAATCGCACTTCAAAATTTGCGAATATTGTTTCGAGACTCGAAGTGAAAATGTCATCAATACCAATTTTCGTTTTATAGAAATTTGTTTTGCTTATGTCTCCAACAAATATACGTAAAAATGTGCAAATAGCAATAAAAATTGAATTGAATTGAATTAACACTATTGACTGTTGTGGTTTCATGGTTGTCCACCTCATTCCGTCCCACATAGGGGTCCTTGAACATTTCGGTTTTGCGCGAAGTCTTACCAGAGACTAGCAGACTTCCCCCTGGCTTCAGATGTCTTTAAATAGCCCGCGGATCTCGAAGAATCTCTCCCAAGAATCACAAACTGAACTAGTTTTGTGTAAATATTCTTGGTGGACTACCTATATAACAAAACATATTTTATTAGCATAATACATTATTAAAAAATCATCTTTTGCTTTGCTTTGCTTTGAGTTTAAACAAAAAGCTGAATCATAAAATAGTTACATTTTCAATGAAAGTCAGCTGCTTATCCCAGCGTCCGTAAGCAAAACATCAATCCAACAAAATTGAGCGAATTGATCGAATGAACGACTTTCACATTTAGCTTCGCAATACAAGGTGCCCGTTTTGCGAAAAGAAATCGAAATCGAAGTTGGCAACTAGAGACTGTTCGATTTTCGCACATTTGTATTTGCTAATCTCATGTTTCAGCGCCGTAAAGCAGGACTGCGATGATCAGAGTCTAATATACCTAGAATCTCCTTAGTTGTTCGAGATAGGGCTTTACTGTTGAATGGCCTTATAACAAAAAAAAAAAAAAAAACACCGATTGGCACTTGATGATTTCTGCGCTGGTATCATTGTCAGAATTAATAGCAGAGCTACAGCTATACCTTTCTATTTGTGCAGAAAATATGTTCTCTTTCTGCGGAAAGTCAAACGAATGATTCTTTCGTTCGGTTTATCGCCAAGACAATAACCCTGATTGTCGTTGGCGTTTGTCACTTTTCGACGATTCTCGATTTAATCATAGCTACAACCTGCTGACCGTTAAACATTACTAAGCAATTTGTTTGTCGTGTAGAATACTATTACAACTCGTTCACAATGAAAAAGTTATGAAAATGGAGTCGTGCTGCATCTGAAGAAAAAAACACAATTGTCGAAAAGCGACAAACACCAACGACAATTGGGGTGAATGCAACTGCTTCTCTGTTATACTTACTTACTTACTTATGTCCTTTAACCCCTCGGGGGGCATAGGGCGTCGACCACGCCTGCGCGCCATCGTGTTCGGAGTTCTGCAACGCGTTTGAGCTGCCTCCAACTCATTCCTAAAGAGCTCGATTCCTCCTCAACTGTTCTGCGCCACGTTTGCCTAGGGCGTCCCGCTATTCTGCCTGCCTGGGTGAGCGGATTCCACTGCATAGCGTATTTCGCAATGGAGTTGTCTTCGCGCCGTAGGGTGTGTCCAATCCATTGCCACTTTCTTCTTCGTATAGTAATGCTTATAGGTTCTTGGCCCGTTCTCAGATAAAGCTGTTCGTTGGAGATGCGGTTCGGCCAAAAAATCCTCAAGATGATTCTTAAGCATTTGTTTACGAAGACTTGCAGCTTGCGTGTGTTAATGGTGTCCACCTTCCAGGTACTGCACCCATAAAGCAGCACTGATTCTACGTTGGAGCGGAACAGTCGTAGCTTGGTTCTTAAGCTAATAACATTGCTTCTCCAGATTTTGGACAGCATTCCGAACGCAGCTTTAGCCTTCCCGATTCTGCTGCACACATCCAGTTCGGTGCCACCGCGATTAGCCGAGACGACACTTCCTAAATATAGAAAGTTATCAACTTTCTCGACTTGCTTTCCGGCAATGTTAAGTTGAGCGCGGGTATTGGAAGTACTCAGGGCTTTTGTTTTGGCTGTGTTTATTTTTAGCCCCACTTTGTTTGCCTCAGCTTCTAGATTTTGGGCCATCAAATGAAGATCCATTATCCGATGTGAAAGTAGACAAACATCGTCAGCGTAATCTAGGTGTTTAAGGTAAGATGTCATAGTCCAACGAGTTCCAGAATTAGCTTCCGTCAATGCTGCACGGAGTACATCGCTGATAACCACCAAGAACAATAGTGGGGACAGTATGCACCCTTGACGTACTCCACTTTGGACTTCAAAGTCCTCCGACACCTTACCATTGTGCACGACGTGACACTTGCCGCCCTCATATGTAGCCTTGATAATAGCTTCTCTGTTATGAGAGAAGTTATCAGTAAGTAGAAGTTAAGCAAGTGAGAGTATGATCTAAGCTTACTTTCAGTCGCATTCCAAGTTATGTTGATTTTACGACAGACTTCATGTCATTGTCGTCAAATTTCTGAATACAAATTAAATTTACAAATTGACCGGTATGCGAAAAGCACTTCAGTGGACTTGCAGGATATGTATCTAAACACGTCGATACACGAGTATACGATAGTATACTCGACTACCTCAATATGAGTGTGTGTACTTCGATTTGAAAGTCAAAACTATTTGCAGTCTCGTAGTACTCACCATTAGTGCTGTGCAGATGTTTGATAAATCATTCAAAAAACAGGGAAACCTGTAATTATTTTCATTTAAATTCTTCTGTGCATACATTTTACTCTTTTTGAGATAAAAATGAAGATTATCTTGTTTCAGAAAATAAATTGTCTTTTAAAAACAAGATTATGTCTTCCTCATACTGTTATCCTTTTCCGAAGATCCTCTTTCTATTCATTTAAAGTTGCTATCAACTTTCACCTGCGATTACAATTATTCATTACCATCTACAATTCTATATAAAATCAATCGTGTCGAAGAAGCTACTTACTTCACTTTACTTACTTATGTTCTATATCCCCTTGTGGGTCCTAGGGCCTCTACTACGCCTACGCGCCATCGTGTACGGTTTCTGGCAATGTGTCTGAGTTTTCCCCAACTTTTACCCAATTGCCATGTCTCTTTCTCGACTGTTCTGCGCCATGTTTTCCTCGGACCGCCAGGTCTTCTGCCATCCTGAGTTAAAGCGTTCCATTGCATAGCATGGCTCGCTATGGAACTGTCACCCTTTCGCAACGTGTGACCAATCCACTGCCACTTCCGTCGTTGGATGGTTGTGCCTATTGGTTCCTGACCCGTTCTCTCGTAAAGGTGTTCGTTAGAGATACGATTGGGCTAGAAAATCGTTAAGATATTGCGCAGGCACTTATTAACAAACGTTTGCAGCTTTCTGGTGATAGTAGTGGTCACCCTCCACGTGCTGCAACCATATAACAGCACGGATTCAACGTTGGAGCGGAACAGTCCTATCTTGGTGTTCAAACCGATTGCATTGCTTCGCCATATTTTGGACAACATACCGAACGCGAACTTTGCTTTGGCAATCCTGTTGGCTATATCCAGTTCGGTTCCACCATCGGTCGAGACAATACTCCCAATATACTGGAAATCCTCTACTCTCTTTACCGGTTGTCCAGCAATGCATATTTGAGCCGATGAGTTAGTTCCAAGGCTGATAATTTTTGTTTTTGCCGTATATTCATTTTTAGCCCGACGACGCCTGCCTCCCTCTCCACAACTGCTGTCATTTGGTGGAGGTCCATAATTCTGTGGGAGAGTAAGCTCAGAGCACGAAAATTCCACGATGAACAAAACGTCAATCGCCGTATGTAAAAAGACGTTAAGGGTAATTAGGGTAAAATCGTAACGTGTATGCATTGTCAATTCAGGACAATTCGTAAACGTTCGATAGTTTCGACCACCTGTCACCTAACCTAACTAACCAGTTCTTTTTTCTACTTCCGTAATTGGAGCCTTAAATGAAATTCATCGATCTGTCCCAGCGTGCTTTTAGAAAGGTATATGCTTTGGTGTATTTCTCTCAATAAAAAAAAAAAACCTTTTTGCAGTGTCCATTAAATTTTTGGGGCTTAGAAAACAAATACCGATACGTGTTGGAGTTATTATTAAACTGATACCGTGTCAGACCACCGTGTTGGACATCTTTTCGTTTGCTCTTATTTCCTGACAAGTGCGGCCATAACCAGTAACTAGAAAGTTATAATACGGGAGAAACTCTTAAAGTATCAGATCTATTTTAACTGGTTGGTTGATCGGTGCTCTTGACTTGAGTCATCTTGACCTCCAATTACTTCAAACACTGCGAAAGTATACAAAGCGCCTCTGCCTAAGTAGGTTTTTGACTCAATTTAAACTTCTTGAGAAAGAAAATTACTGAAAGTTTTTTATATTCCTTAAGTCAGTTGGGGTCATAAATCAGCCGTGATTACAATTTTCGAATTCCTTAAGAGACATTATAGCTAGGAAAGAAAAACAAAGGGAACAGTTTCATTTAATTGTTTCATATCAACATTCTTACAATCACAGGTAGCCTAATATATGAACTTGGTTTTACAGAATAGGAATTAAAAATCTATTCGTTTCTTTCATATAATAATCAATTGCTCTGGGTCTTCTTCTCCATTTTTAAAGTGGGATGTCTTAAAGTTAAGACTCATATTTTATTCTACGTTGACTTTTCAAAATTTAAATGGCTAAGTTCTGGAGTAAGTGGGTGAAAATTAGTTAAAGAAAAAGTATCAGTTATAACAGAACTGTTTGCTGCATATAAAAGCAATGTCTCCATGTGTTATTTAAATGACTAACAACCTAAACACAAACCACTTAGTATTTTAGAAATAATTTGCTGCATAAAAATAAATTTAACTTTATCCTGGAATAACTATAGCATATTTAATAAAACAAAAAGTGAATTGCCAAAAGTTTATTGAACTCCAAATAAATGCAAAATAAAAATTAAAAGAAATTTAATCAAATAAATATGTTGCGTATACGCCCGAGTAGACAAGTTTATTAGTAGACAAAAATCCAATTCCATATCTGAAATAATAAGAAAATAAATAGTTATTAGATTAGAACCACGCATATCTTATTGGTATACAAAAAATTATAAATAATTCCTCTAAATAAATATATTGCTTAACCGTAGCCATTTTCAAATCGAAGTTCGTCAATTCAACAATTGGATAAATAACTATAGAACATAATTAAATTACTCAGAACATAATCATTTAGGTCCAAACAGTAATTCTAAATAGTGCCAACGATATTCACAATTTACTGGTTTTAGATAGCCATTAACCATTCCAGGCAAATATTTAATCCCTTAACACATTCTTTCTACCTTTCTACCTGACATTTTGTTTAAATTTAAATTATAAAATTAAACAAAAAAAAAAAAACCGTCGCAATAAATTAAAAATAAAACGAAGTTTATAAATTAGTTGGTTAAGTATAAGAATTAAAAAAAAAAAAAATCTATACCGAGCCATTCAATTGAATTTATTGAAACAAATAAAAAAGAAAAAAAAACATTCACAAAATAAATTCATTAAATGACTACCAAACTCTCACACATTTAACGAACCAAAACAACTAATATGAAACAAATTATGTGAATGTATGTAGAATAATTAAACCTACTAAAAACAAAAAGAAAAAATAATATTTGCAATATGAGATAACATGGAATAAGAAAATAAACATACTCTCGTGTATAATATAAACTTACACAAAAGAAGTGGAACCATCGTAAAATCAAACGAATTTTTGAAAAGCATATATAAAAATATTTACTAATATAAAAAAAAAAATTCTTGGATTATTCGATTTTATTGTAATTTTCACCGTCCCTTTTTGATCATTACGATGTAATACAAAAGAAAATGAATAAAATAAATGAAACTAAAAAAAAAGCCCAAACAACTGATATTAAGAACTAAGTTTAATAAATTTTAACTAATAGCTAAACGAAGATACAGAAAATGAAGAAGAAGAAGAAGAGAATAACTATTTCTATGTCCTCTGTTATGTTTTAATTTTGTGTACTCGTGTTCATTTTTTTGTGTTTATCTTTTGATTGTCTATTTTCTGTGGTTATATTGATAAGTATTTTGTATTACATTAATCGAAAATGATATACTAACTTGACTAAAACAAAACCAATAAAATAAACTTAGGAAGCAAACAAAGTAATAAACTCATAAAAGACACACATAAAAAATAAATAAAAATGTATGGATAACAAATAAAACTAATTAGTTTTTTTTGTTAAGAAAAACTAACTCAAGTCAACAATTTTTAATGGGAAAACAAAAACAAGATTAAATATAAAAAAAAGAAGAAATTAAAACTTATTGATATTGATATATATATTATTATATGAAATATTGAAAATTTAGAGAAAATAAATTATACTACTATGAGGACTGATGGATTTTATTGTTGGAGACATGCTATGGTCATGAAATTTGGGTAGTGACCGAAAGATCGCGGATACAAGCTGCCGAAATGAGGGTTCTTCGCGGTGTTGCTGGAGTAACTCGTAGGGATCGAGTGCCCAACACCAGAGTACGCGAGGCGCTCAATGTTGAGCAGCTACTTCTCCGAACGGAACGATCTATGCTTCGATGGTTTGGTCACGTAGTGCGTATGCCTCCAGACCGGCTTCCAAGAAGTGCCATTGCGGCGTGGCATCAGGTAGGCGACCCCGCGATAGGCCTAGAAATAGATGGTTGGACCAAGTCCGGCATCTCTCCTGGAGCCGGATTCCTCCTGGGGCCTTATTTTGTATTGCGTTTCTATAGCAAATGTATACAAACTCAATTTCCAAGTAATTTAAGTGACGTTTGATAGATGTTTTGACAACCTAACTTTCGGAAATTTTTGATTTTTAATTGGAAGCACTTACGCCCAATCCGAGAACCATACAAAATACCAATTCATTTTAGAATCGAATTAAATTTCCGAATGGCAATCCGAATCCGAAAGCAGTATAAAATAAGGCCCCAGATGAGTTGGAGTCAATGGCGGAGGATCGAGAAGGATGGAGGGTCCACCTGAGCATCCTACCCCGCGACCCTCATGAAGGATTAGTGGGCCATTGAAAATGTATGTATATATGTATGTATGCTTAGATATGTAGCTTTAAAGTTATGCTGTAGCATCCACAGAAAATACTTTTCGCACTGCGTTCCCATCAAGCATGGTGTGGCGACACTAATGCCCTCTGTCAAACTGCCATCATGCACATCACTTTGTTCCACATTTCATTTCAAAGGAGTACAAGATTTTGCAAGACCGTGTTTGGTATGATGTCGAAAGTCTGGGGGTTTACCATGCACTTCGCCGCGAATCGCATTTTTGAGTGATTTCGCACTTTGGTTCTATCATTATACTCGTATATATGTACATAAACCGGCTCAGCTGGTATTGGCACGTTCAAAGAAGGGATCATTCGAACCCTGTTAAAAAGGCATCAATGAACGTTCCAAAGACTTCGCGAGGCAGGAGATGCAGACCTATAAACGCCTGGAGTGGAATCCTCTAAGACGAAAGTTGATTGTTGACGATCACAATCTTTGCTCTGTCTAAGGTGACCATCAGCGTAATCATCATATTTTTTAGATAGTTTTTGTATGACAGCTATTTAGGTGTCACTTCCATATATGTAGAGTCATTCTGTTTTTTACGATTATTGGTGAAGAAGTGCTATTTACGAAGTACTACGAACATTTCTACCTATCTGAAATTTTTTTATAACGCAAGTGCTGGAACACTAAGTTTACTTGGTGGTGGAGGTTACCAAAGGCAAGTTTATGCTGATTGGGATGCACCAATGGTTCAAAGTGCTGTCGCAGGAGTCTCCCATTTTCTTATTAATGTTAAGAGTATTGTACATAGTACGTCGCCATATTCAGGTGGTTTTATATAAAATTAGATAGAATCACCAATTGCTTTTCATTGATACGGTACGATGATTGGGGCCCAAGTGAACTTTTTTATTGATAGTGACAAAACAATGATTTATATGGTTCTTTAAATTTGTCTAAATATATCAATTCATTATTTTACAAACATGGTTTAAGCTTAATCTATTTTGTTTCAGTTTTTTATGTGCACAAATCAGAACAAATCGGCACAAACAGCTGAGATCGGCTATAGCACTGACAAGAAAATGACATTTCGAAAAGCTGTGCTACCAAGCTTTAAATAATTCTTTTGCGATCGTTTTACGGAGAGCTAACAGAGTGTGATCATCAACTTTGACTACGAAAAGTGTGACTATCAGCTATCGCCTTAGAGGATTCCATCCCTGGATCACACAAATGCGGCGACATCGGCATTTCATTGGGCTCAGTAACCGAGTGATCCAAAATCGGGAGGCCTGCCGATATTTTCTGAGTAGAAATGCGGTGAAGTGGGAGGTTTATGATCTTTTGTTCTCGGATCATAACCTCACCGAAATAGGAAGAAGAAGATTCTATATATGTATGTACATCTATGTACGAGTTAATACTTTAATATTCTTCGTAACAATGAAACTGTCTTCTGTGTGTTTAAACTGTTTATTTTCAAGCAACCATCAAATTCACTTTCGTTATACTTCAAAATAAATATACCACTTTATTCTTTATTAATTTCAACTTAAACTGTTTTTACAAATTTATTTTTAATTACAATTTCGTTTATTTAACTCTCACACTAATCACAATTTTTGATGGCTATATTCAAATCTAACGACTGCGTCGACTATGGTGGCGGTTGGTATACTATTTATACCACATATGTAGAAGAAACTCTAGAACATTGTTGAACATGCTAGATGTCACTAGGGATGAATTGATGAATTATGAAAGGTGAAATGAGGAACAAACCGATGTGCATGATAACAGTTTTGATCGACAGATTGCGTTAATTCTGTTAGTTGGTAAAAGTACTCGTACCATGCTCGTTGTAATGGGGTATGGTACAAATCGCTGTTTTTTTTCACGCATTTTGTTATTTCGCTGCGATCATTTCGCAATATGTTGTCTTGCATTTTAATTATTTCGCATTTCATATATTCGCAATTTTTGTTCAGCAAGTTCTTATTTCACTATGTTATCGTATCGCAAGAATATCATTTCGCAATAGTCATCTCGCAATTTTCATCTTACTTTATGATTTATTCGCATTTTGCTATTTTGCATTGTAATATTTCGCGCGAAATTTAATAACATGTAACAGATTGCAAGGTAAAACAATATAAAAGCTTTATAATACTATGCAAAGTAATAAGAAGGGAACCATGTATATACATATTTTCTGGGAATTCAATTCATATTTATTAACAACTAGCGGGTACCCGGCGAGTGTTGCTGCGCCTAGCAAAAAAAAAAAAAAAACTGTCAGGCAGGCACCTGGGGCAACAACTGTCAAGCAGGCCCCTGGGGCAACAACTGTCAGGCAGGCGCCTGGGGCTAAGTCTATTTAAGAGCAGTTTTGTGCCGACCAACAGTATATATATATATATATATATATATATATATATATATATATATATATATATCAATTTTTTGAGTATTAAAGTACTATAACACTAAAGTAGTGAGCAAACCGCTGCACTGATGGTTTCCGTCGTGCTTGCTGCGACTAAGAAAAGAGAATTTTTTAAGTACTAAAGTACTATAATACAAAAATAGTTTACCGATTTTTACCAAACCTCACAGGAATACTTTCGGGCTAATACCGAAGATTGTCTGAAAATTTGAGCTCAATCGGTTCTTTGCACTTATATTAAATATTTTTTCTAAGTTCACAGAACCAAACGTAGTTTTTTTTCTTTGTTTAAGTATTCAAAGTGGTATGAAAAACCGTCGGCAATAAGCTTATCTTTATTTCTTATTGATTTTAATAAGAAACCAACGTTTTCCGGACTATCCTTTTGCGAAATAGTGATACCACACTTTTAACCACGGCTGGCGTTTGGAAAACTAATGAATGCTAAGTGTCATTTTGTCAATTTCATAAGCGGCGACTTAACAAAACGGGAACTAACAGTTAGCGAAATAAATACTTTCAAAGAAACGAATTGCTGCCTAATCATAAACGAAATGGAAAAGCGCAGGAAAAGCATTGCGAAATGATCACGTTGCAAGTCAAATGAAAGACCGAATGAAAATTTGCGAAACAACTATTGCGAGACATATAAAATTCATTTCAATAAAAGCGAAGTAAGAATTGCGAAATAAATTTTGACAAATAGGCAGGCACCCGTTGTAATGTAGTGTGATGATACAACACTACGCTACAATACAATGGTACTATTCAATTCGCGGGCGAACACTATCGCACTTCGGTTTCCTACATATGTTTCCTACATTCGATCGCCTTTAAATGCGATACCTATTTAGATGGCGCTTCCTATGCACCAGAACTTTGCCATCGCATCCAAAATGGTTAAACTTACTCTCATCTGCGAAAACAACATCCATCCAGAACTCCTAAAACTTGGTAAGAAGTCAAATACGGAGCTAGAAGAAACAACTTGGTACCAAAACTGAAACATGGCGGAGGAGGTATTTTTGTATGGGGGTGTATGGCTTCGGGTGTGGTAAATTTGGTTTTTATTAACGGAACGATGAATCATAATAATCAACTTTCTAAAAGAACATTTACTCGCTAGTGCAGAAAAATTAGAACTTGGACAACATTTTCAGTTCTATCAAGATAATGATCCAAAGCACATCGCTTAAAAAAAAAATACTTTGGCTTCTCTACAACTGTATAAATTGAAATAAAAAAACAAATAAGACTAGTATGTAATTTTGCTTTTAACAAACTGAATTTGTTATATTTTTATAATCTTTTTATTGGATTTTTGGAAAGGTACTCTTATGTCTAATACTTTTTTGATCACTGTATGTATGAAACCGCTTTTAAGTAAAGTTGCATTCATTTTTAGGTTAGGAAAAAAAATGGGGATATACGTCCACAGACTAGTAATGCTTTTATCCATCCGTTTAAGCCACTGTTGTAGGGGCAGACAGAAGAACAGAATTCGAAGACGAGCTTCTATTTTAGCGCCATCTAACACGCTATGCTCACTTTCATTTAACGTTTTAACTCATTTATTGTTTTTTGTTGTTTTATGCGTAAAATTAAAATCAAGTTTGGTATGGATTTGTCAAAAAAACATAGCCTTAGTAGTACCAACATTTATCGAAATTTCGAGATCTAAGATGTTCACAAAAACATTACTACTCGCATTATACATATGTACGTACTTAGTTACTTAGGTGGCGCTGCAGTTCGGGGTGAACTTTGGCCTCAATCAACAATCCTCTCCATTTAGCTCGGTCTTTAGCTAATTATTTTTTCTTTTAAAATTTGCGCGCACTTAAGGGGTTATGAATACCCTTAACATGCTTCTTTTTTTTTTACACAGTGCGAGCGTTGGAAAGGATAGATAGATAGAGAGAAAGATTTGGCGTAGTGGTTTGAAGCTTAGTTATTTATGCTTCAGAGAAATTCCGGGGGTGGCGTCCCGATAACTGTGGAGATTTTTTGTTATTTTTTTGCCTTTGCTTCTGAGTCACAGTATTTTTTCGCAATTACCGACGTCATAGGCAAATCAATTATCCAACAGAGCGAATTATTTTTCCAGTCATATGACCAAGCTACTGCCAGGGTTATGCTTTCGCAGTAGTGTTCACACAACAATTGATTGGGCTGACTTTATATACTTCATGAGAAATAAATAAACGATTGCTAACGTCAGGATTTGCACCATTGCCCCCAGTTGCGCACTTGAATTTAGTTGAGGTCCCCTTTAACTTGTGCGAGCCACTTTCGACGAGAAGGCCTTCTACTGCGTCCTCCCTCTGCTTTAGATTCGAAGACTTTGCGGACCGGAACGTTGGTATCCATTCAATCTACATGTTCTAGCCATCTCAAACGTCTAATACTCAGTTTTTTGACTAGGTTGATGTCGCTGTACAGCTTGTAAAGTTCGTCATTGAATCGTTTCCTCCAGAACCCGTCAACGCAAATGGGACCAAATATCTTATGTTCTTAGGGGTTGGTTGGTTGCATGTCGAATTTTCCCCTTAGTCTTTCGCTTTGGCCGAGAAAGCGTGGGTGTCGAAAAAGCACGCGTTCAGCGTTTATGATGCATTCCACGCATTGCAGTTAGGGTTATTATTATCCTTGTAATTAATTATGCAGGTACGAACGGAAGTATCAATATCCTGAAAGCCACTGTGACGGCGATGATGACCAATATTCCGCTGTCAGACAGAATGAGCCATTCAACAGTGACGATGATAGTCAAGATTCCTGTTAACCCGATCAGAATGAAGTGAGGATAGCAATATCTAAACCGAAATCCAACAAAGCTGTTGGAGCCGACGGCCTGGCCGCCGAACTTTTCAAGGCAGGAGGAGATACGTATAAGTTGGTAATGATCATGTATCAGATCGTCTGGAAAATTTGGTCGGACGAAAGTATGCCCGATGAATGGAACCTCAGCATCGTTTGCCCGATTCTGAAGAAAGATCCTGTCTGCCGTATTATGTGAACGCATAAAACCGATCATCAACAACTTGATAGGCCCTTATAAATGCGATTTCAGACCAGAAAAGTCCACCATTGACCAAATATTCACACTACACCAGATCTAGGAAAAACCATGTCTAATCTCGGTATTCCTGTTAAGCTGGTCCGTTCTTCCGTTTGTTCAGGATGACGATGGAGAACTTTCGCTGCTCCATCGAAGATGGAAAGAACACCACAGGGCCGTTCGGCGCGGCGTCAGGAAAATTCTTAGGCAAGGTGACGTGCTATCGTGCGATCTCTTTAACATAACTCACAAGCCAACACCGTAGGTACAATCTTTTACAAGTTTGTACAACTACTCGCTTATGCCGATGACATAGTCGGAAGAACTAAGCAGGCCGTTAGTGGGGCATTTACGAGTATTGAGATCAAGGCAGCAAAGATGGGTTTAGGGTCAATGAAAGCAAAATAAAATATATCCTGTCTAAAAAAAAAAGAAACCCAACATGGGCATCTTGGGTAGAACGCCACAGTAGACAGATATATTTTTGAGGTAGTAAAGGACTTTGTCTAGACTCAATGGTGAGCAACGCAAATGACACCAGTGCAAAGATAAAACGAAGAATTACTCTTGCCAATCGCTGTATTTTTATGCAAAGAAGGCAATTGAGTGACAATGGACTCTCAGTATCAGTATAAGTATCAGCCCAGTATGGCACAGAGGCATGGACTTTGTCAAAATCGGATGAGGATGCGCTCGGTTACTTTGAGAGAAAAGTTCCTCTAGTGGTCTGAGAATGGAGGAGAAGGTATAGTGCCGAACTATATGGCCTATACAAGGACATCGACTTAGCTAGAAGAGTTCACATACAGCGACTAAAATCGCTGAGTCATAGATCACCAATGTATGTGATGGCGCGCACAAGCTCAAGGTACATAGCCTTAACCAACTTCAAGTGCGCAACTGGAGGCAATTAGTTAAAGACCGAGCTAAATGGAGAGGCTTGTTGGTTGAGGCCCAGGTTCACCCCGATTTGTAGCGCCAAATAAGTAAGTAAGTAATACTGAAGCTTGCACAACTAAGAAAACTTTGTATCTTGCTGTGTAAGAAAAGATGTTTAATATTTTGTCTTTCTAGATTTTGTATAAGTGGGCGCCGTTGTGCAGTGGTTAGTGTGTATCGTGAGGTTCAATCTTCAAATCTCAGAAGACACCAACAAGTTCTTTCACGGTTCCACCTCTCTCGAAAGTTTGACAAACATCCGAGATCATTGTCGTCACGAAAAAGGATCTCAAAAACAGAATAAAAATTGCCCTTTGGATAAGGCATAAAACCGTAGGTCCCTTCAGCTCGTGCGAAAAATATAACGCATACGACACGAGTCGTGCTACGTGTGAAGTTTTTTATATCGAGATTTTGTAGCTTTAATTTTTTTTAAGATTAAACTTGATTGTGTCTGAACCACATTTTGTCTATTGATAATATCGCAATCTTGTCTGTCTTTGTAGTCTTAAGATATTCCAGGAAACTGCAGGGCGGACGAGCTTGGCAGACAGGGTACAACTCTAAGGATTATGCCTGATAGGCAATCCCTGGGTATGCCACTCGCTACATGTAAGCATCTACTACAGCTGAACGCTATTAGTAGGACGAACTTCAGATGGGAATACGACTCAACACGTCACATTTCGATACAGATATGGCCTAGGCTGGACTAAAAACGTTAGTGCTGAGTTGGTCAAGCTAAAGCGATCACAGATTAGCTGCATTGTACGTGTTCTCACTGGGCACTGTCTTACATGCCAACATGCCAAAAGACTTGGCCCCTCTCCAACGACTTCTGCAGGAGCTGTAGGGACGAGGCGGAGGAACAAACTATTCTTCACCTCCTATGCACTTTCCAGCCCTGTCGAATAAAAGAATGCTCCATCTAGGGGCAGTATGAGCATCCTTCGCTTTATTGAAAGCTCTGGATGGTTTTGTTAGTCCCTGAGTGGCCTAATGGTTGATCCATTGTATCACAAAGGACATTTACTGTTCTAAGTGTGTGACAGCCAACTTAACCTAACCTAACCTAAGATATTCCGTTGACCTTTTGATAACATTTTCAAACATATGTAGTTATTTTCAAGGACTATCCTATTAGCTCGGTTGTACGCTTCTCATTTCTTATTTCGAAGAAGTAGGTGTTCTTCTTTTGCTTTCTGCCTTTACATAGATATCACGATCAGCTCTCCTTTTGTTTGCTTTTAGTCGTTAATTTGGCTCTATTTGTTGTCGCTTGGTGAACCTAGGGACGACTTTTGTGATAAATTTCGGGCAAAGTTGCTACTGGCCTCCTATATTTACTTACTTACATAAGTGGCGCTACAGTTTATTTTGAATCTTGATGCTTATGAAATTCGGTGACATTCAAGATAATAAGGGACAGCCATTAAGTTACTCAAGGGATGTCAACACCTTGACAAAGCGAGTCTGTGATTGTTCTTATCCTCCGATACCATACATCCTTTTCACGAAACGTTGGTATAAGTTTTGAGACTTCTTCCGTTTCTAGTTATACCTCATTTTTCAGACGCCCAATACTAATCTTAGTTACAGTTTTAATTTCCTTGACTTCTTGCAAATATTGACTCCTATGTATCTATACATCGACTGAATGGAGAAACGTTCAATAATGCGTTGACAACTGGCAGGAAATTAGGTCTAGACCTAGGGAATCGAAAGTAATATATCACATAAAACCTTGCATGAATTAACCATGATTTATTTACCGTGTCGCCCAAAACAATATAATTTAAATACAATTTAAATTTACAGTAATTAACGCCATTGTGATAAAATCCCTCAAATTTACATAACCAACAGAGGGTTCCTGTTGCAATTCAATAATAATACTCAAATTATTTCCACAGTGGCAATTTCAACAATAATGCAATAAACTTACATGACCTCAGAAAGTGTCGGTTGTTCTATTATGGCATTAAAACGGAACTCCACAGCATGTTTATTTAGGTTAACAGCGTGTGAGCCACCACAACTGGGACATCCGGATAATTTTCATTTCAGTTCTATACTAGTGCAACAAACTATGAATCGAATTATTAAATTTAAACGGTATTTTATTGCGAGGCAAAGATTCACAGGATTTATCCGAATAATGGAATGCAAAAGAATAGTCAAAGTATTTACCTGTACCATATTTTGTTGTAACAACAATTGTGGTGTTAATAAAATGGCGCATATTTTTTCCAACATAATTTGTTGCAAACTCCCTCTCACCATTGTCCTTGTATTCCCCATTATATTTCCTTCACCAATTATAAACTTTTTTAACACAGTTCAAAAACATTGACGAAGATAAAGTTTCCTTCCGAAAAAAAGCTCGTGCTTGGTGGACCCAAATTGGTAATTAATAAAACTTTAAAGGATGAAGGAGGATAATTGTGTTTATTTTAATGAATGAAACTTGTTAATTAATAACATACCGCTGTTTTTATAGAGGATGATACAAGTGGTTAGTCACTTGATACATGAACTTTGTTTGTAGAGTATATAAAAAAATTATTTTGTAAAAATAAGTTGTGAAAAAAAAATGTATGTATGTAGGTGTATTAGGTATATTTACTTGAGTAAGCATTTATACAAGCGAAAATAAGGTACTCTGCAAACATTCACTTAATCATCCACAGGCTATAACTACCATTGAATTTTCGCCCATTCAAAGTATCCGAATTTAGTACTCATATATTGAAACCTGGATTGCAATTGGCCATATATGTACCTAGCTACTGACTTTCCAAATTACAGTATGATACTAGAATCAAGTAGCCTTTGCCAATTCTGTGAATTGCTCCCTGTTTATCTTGATATTTGATTTATTTCTTCAGACTTTGACATACACAATCCCTATCCATTAAAAATGCCGTAAGAGCGAAGTTTTGACTATCTGCCTATTGCTGAACTCCATGCATCAATTTCAAAACATATTTTATTACACAAAGTAACTTCTACTACAGTTTCTTTTATTTATAAAGCAACATGATAGCGCCTTCTCTAAAATTAAATTTTCAGTTTAATGGTGCAAATGTAGAAGGACGCTTGAAAGAATATCAGAATAAAGTTATTTCTATATTTTCAATAACACATCCCACTAAAGTAACCTGAGGTAGTCATCTGGGACTAGGGATTTCAATCCCGAAGCTAATTTTCAATCCCGGGATTCCGGGATTTGGAAAAATGAATCCCGGGATCCCGGGGTATCCCGGGATTGGACAGAATATTTTTTTTTTTGTAAAAAAAAAAGAAATCAAACCAAAAACCTATACACGGGTCAAGAAATTGGTGTCATGTTTTTAACAGAAAAAATCAACTTTCGATAATTGTTCACAAAAATGTAGAAATTAATTATAAGTGCCTTATCTTTTTAAATAAAAAACAGCGTAGTTATTATGCTCTGCGTTTTTTTTTTATTATTAAAATGAATCAAAAGGAATAAAATCATCCATTTTCCGTTTAACCGGTGGTCCTGCCGTTTGCTTCTCTCGTGATTGTCGAGTAGTCGAAGCAATACTCAGTTCACCTCCCACTTTGGATTTATGGATGTCTAATAAGTGCGTGTGTAAGCGTTTAGTTGAACCTCCTAAAGTCTTCAGGACAGCCTTACATTTCTTACACTGGGCACCTTTTCCATCTTTTGAAGTGTAAAAATCATGCCAAACTGATGGTGATGGGTCAGATTCACAATCTTTTTTATGCGTGGTAAAATGAGTTTCACTTGACATTTTTGAAATCACACAATAATTATAGGGACTAGAACTTTATTTAAAACGCGTGGGAGAACACCACAAACACAATAGAAACTAAACATTACTACACTTGTTTCTCGTACAGTATTTTTATGACGCACTTGCAACATCGCTCTGTCCTGTTCGAAAATACTTGTTTTACTTTATCCTTTAAACATGTTTTCATGTGTCTAGATAGTGGAAACCACTCTTAGTTACATGCGCTGCGCAATCACTGTAGGTATTGCATGATTTTCAAAGCGTGTTCCCCTTTCCTTGAATACTTTCTTCTTTTCTAAAAAAACAGGTTTTCGTGAAATAAAATAGATGAACGCATATCTTGATTTGCGCTTCAACAGCGCCGGATCTGTCAAGCACTACCGTAATCTAACCTACCACCTTGATCAAAAAGTTCCCGGAATTTATTCAGAAAATTAAAAATACAAGTTTATTCATCTAAATCTATATTGTCCCCTTCAAAGTAATCCCCATCGACTGCAACACACTATGCCAGCGCTTGATCCAATCTTCGAAACATTTTTTATATTCGGTTTTCGGTATGTGCATCAGTGCTTCCTGCGATTTTTCCCTTGCTTCCTCTCGGCTGCTGAAACGCGTTCCCCGTTGTTGTTTTTTAGCTCGATTGAACATAAAGAAGTCACAGGGAGCCAAATCAGGTGAATTCGGTGGCTGTTGGATGATATTTGTTGCATTTCTCGTCAAAAAATTACGAATAATGATGGCACTGTGCGACGGTGCGTTATCATGGTGCAAAATCCACGAGTTTTCTGCCCACAATTCTGGTCTGGTAAAAAATCGCCAACACGCACAGAGATAGATGTACTCCTGGCTACGTAACTTTCAAGTCAAGCTATGACGCTAAGATTTAGAGGGAATATCAACAACAGATGTACCAACTTAACAAAGAAAACAGAACTCAAATCGGAATGATGGGAGCGCCACACGGTTTTTATTCCGGGAACTTTTTGATCAAGGTGGTATTCTAGATACCATATGTCTCTTTTCTGTACATCATTTTTGGAAAACGGCAAGGCAAAGGTTAATTTCGATCACAAAAAATTAATAATCTAAATATTAAAAATAAAAAATTTGCTTCAGAGACAGAGAGTACCAAATAAAATCAGCTTTCAATCCCGAAAATCCCGGGATTGGTGACTGGCAATCCCGGGACCGTTCAAGAGCAAAAAACGTCCGGGATCCCGGTTTGATTTGCCTATCTGGGACACATGGTGTGTATTTTCAGAGTAAATGCCATTCATTCGTTCATTAGCGATCCTGATCCATTCTTCTACACAGCTGACGCTAAGAATGTTAGGGAATTTCATCTCCTACTGATGTTTACTCCCTATAGGACATCTTGACAAAGTTTTTGTTTTAAACTTAACTTTATTCTGTTAACCTCTACATGTTTCAAGCTATTTATTGCCTGTTCTTATTTTCGTTTACTTAATTTTCATTAGATTGTTCCTTTAGCTACCCAACGTATGGTTTGGGTGTAATAAATCTCAATTTGTGTGTTCATATTGATAACATTGTAAACAGAACTAACTCAGCAATTGGCCTTTTGACACCTTGGTCTAAAGACTTCATGTTACCTTAGACTTGTACTCTTCTTCCACCTCGATTCCCACAGCGCCATCTTTGGTCACCATGCACGCAAACACTTTTGATTTCTGTAACAAAAAAGTAAGACTTAAACATGACATTTATTGTAACCCCCTTTCGTCTTAGTCATTCTCCATTTTTCATAACCATTACTCTTTACTTTCTTGTTGCAAAGGCAGTTAGAGACGTATACCGCAACTCTTGCCAAAAAGACGTCCTTGTGTAAGATCACCTTATATGCAGTGAGTTTCTTACCTATTTAGGTGGCGCTACAGTCCCAGGCTAGACCTGGGCCTCCAACCAGCCCGGTTAAACCAGCTGCCTTCAGTTGCGCACGATAAGTTGGTTGAGGTCCCCCTCCACTTGTTTGCGCCGCCTACCGCGAGATCGTCCTTTACAGCGCCGTCCATCCGGAATGGATTCGAAGATTTTCTGGGCTGGAGCGTTGGGCTCAATCCGTTCTATATGACCCAGCCTTCTTAGTCGATGTTACTTAGATGTGTTACTCAATTGCTTTTTTAGCCGATTGGCAAGAGTGATTCTTCTTTGCGGAGCTCACCATAGAGTCTAGGTAGACAAAGCCTTTTATTACTTCAAAATTATATCTGTCTATTGTGGCATTCTGTCTAAGAAGCTGATGTGGGGTAGACAGCATATACTTTGTTTTGCCTTCATTGATTGCTAAACCCATCTTTGCTGCTTTGATCTCAATACTCGCAAACACTCCGCTGACGGTCCGCTGAGTTCTTCTGACTATGTCAATGTCATCAGCTTAAGCGAGTAGTTGTACCTTCGGTGTTGGCTTGTGAGTTATGTTAAAGAGATCGCAAGACAGCGCATCTCCTTATCTAAGACCTTTCCTGACATCGAACTGTTCGGTGCAGTTCTTCCCGACTTCGAAGGAACAGCGGGAATTCCCCATCGTCATCTTGCACAAACAAACGAGCTTGACAGGAATGTCGAGGATAGACATGGCTCTGTATAACTCGTCTCTATACACGCTATCATAGGCAACTTTAAGATCGATAAAGAGGTAGTGCGTATCGATTTCATATTCATGGATTTTTTCCAAGATCTGCTGTATTGGTCAATAGTGGACTTTCTCGGCCTGAAACCGTACTGATAAGGACCTCTCAGGTTGTTGACGATCGGTTCTAGGCATTCACATAATACGGCAGACAAGATCTTATATGCGATGTTGAGAAGACTTATACCTCTATAGTTGGCGTAGTTCAGCGGGTCCTCTTTCTTCACGATCAGGCAAACGATGCTTTGGTTGCATTTATCGCGCATACTTTCGTCCGACCAGATTGTGCAGATGCGCTGGTGTATGCTCCTTACCAACTCATCTCTTGCTGCCTTGAAAAGTTCAGCGGCAAGACCGTCGGCTGCATCAGCTTTGTTGGATTTAAGTTTAGATATCGCTATTCTCACTTCATTCTGATCGGGTTTGTGAGAATCTTGGCTACAATCTTCACTGTTGAATGGCTCATTCTGCCTGACAGCGGGATATTGATCATCGTCGCCGTTTAACAGTCTGCAGAAGTGTTCCTTCCATATCTTCAGCACTGTTTGCGATTCTAATACTATATTACCATTTCGCCCGTACAGACTTAGGTTCTGGCTTTGAAACCCTAACATTGTTTTTTTTTTTTTTTCCGAGGGTAGGTGAAAATCTTCAACAAGACACTATGAGGATCGATAGCGCGTGCTCATAGTAGTGTGGGATTCTTACCCACTAAAATACCTCCCTTCATGTTCTTTTTATCTTTTGATAAAATTCTCCTCGATCGAGCGCTTTCATGCTCCTTTTTCTTCTTTCTGAGAAGTCGGTGTTCCTCTTTTCTCTTTCACTCGTAGAACTCGCGAGCAACTCTAGTCCTTCTACGCAGCGCCGATTTGTACGGCTCTTGTTTTGTTGTATGTGCTTGCCGGCATTTCTCATCAAAACAGGGGTTTCGTTATGTCAGCCGAGAGAAACCCAATATATCAGAGATGGAATCTCTGATGGCTTGTCTTCTGCATTTTCTGCTGGCGACATAGGACTTAGATTAAGATTAAAAAAAAATTCGTTCGGCAAAGGCCCTGGTGGTTTCTTGCGGCGGTTTCTTGCCACCCAACGTCAAATTTTCTCACAGTGTTTCGTTGATTTTGCCCCGTTCTGGATATCCGCATCCGTACATTAGCTACAACTAGGTAGTGATCCGAGCCCACTTCGGAAAGTCCGGACACCCAGAATACTGGAAGAGTGCCTTGCGTCGATTGCAATGTGATCGATTTGGTTTTTCGATCAAAAGATAGTCATGTCTCCTTGTGAATCAACACGTGGGAATCACGTACTAGCTACGACAACGTTTCGTCCCGTCGCAAAGTTGATTAGCCTGAATCCGTTGTCGGATGTGATGTCGTGCAAGCTCTGTTTTCCGACCACGCTACTAAAGACGTCCTCTTTTCCTAGTTTTGCGTTAAAATCACCGAGGATATTTTCTTTTTTAGGGCATTGCTCATACGTCTTGTCCAAGAGCTGGTAGAAGTCGTTTTTTATCGCGTCATCCTTCTCCTCATGAGGGGCGTGAATGCATATTAGGCTAATGTTGGCAAATTTAGCCTTGATACGGATAGTAATAAGGCGCTCGTTTACATGCCGCAAACTCAAGACTTCTTGCCTAAGTCTGCCTCCAATGACAAATCCGCACCCGAATACACGCTGTCCTTTTTGTCTGTAGCAATCACCGTAGGCCCATCCCATCGTACTTCTTGGATGGCGGTAATGTCTGCTTTGAGACACTCTAGGGGCTAGGGCATTCCTCATACGTGCTGTTCAATAGCTGGCAGAAATCATCCGTCGTCCCGTCGTCTATCTTCTCGTGAGGGGTGTGAGCACGTATTAGACTAATGTCGCCGCATTTAGCCGTGGAAGCCTTCACGTCAAGGAAACCATCTTACGAAAGATAGAGCGGGACTGGCTCAGCTGGTATTGCCACCTTCAAAGAAGATATCATTTGAACCTTGTTAAAAAGGCAATATCAATGAACGTTCCAAAGACATCACGAGGCAGGAGAGGCAGGCCTATAAATGCCTGGATCACACAAATGGAACGACATCGGCATTTCATTGGCTTCAGTAACTGAGTGATCCAAAATCAGGAGGCCTGCCGATATTTTCTGAGGTCAAATAGGCGAACCACACAGGCGGATCAGTAGAAATGCGGTGAAGTGGGAGGATTATGATCCCTTTATTGCGGATTATAACCTCGCCGTAATTGGAAGAAGAAGAAGAAGAACTTGCCGCATTTAGCCTTGATGCGGATAGTCATAACGCGGTCGTTCACATGCCGGAAACTCAAGTCTTCTTGTCTAGGTCTGCCTCTAATAACAAATCTGCACTGCAATAGACGCTGTCCTTATTGTCTTAAGCAATCGCCGTAGTAGATGCCGCAGTCTTCTGTCCTCCTTTTGCCTGGTCCATCCCATCGCACTTCCTGGATGGTGGTAATATCTGCTTTACAGTAGTTTATGGCTTCTGCAAGTTGTTCGGCTGCACGTGGTTTGTAGAGGGAGCTAACATTCCACGTGCAGACACGAAGATCGTTGTCCTTTTTACGTTTGCAAGGGTTGTCAACAGTAAAATTATCCGTAATCGAGGCTGTTGGTTGTTTTATAACCCAATGATTTTTACGTGGTAGGGAAGTTAACCCGAAGGCAGAACCCCCAACCTAGAAAGCCAGTTCCTTTTGCTATATCCCTGGGGCACGGTGTCGGGTACACTGGTGCCAGTAGTCCACTAAGGAGGTATGGGTGGTGCCGTTGGCCTATTAGGGGCTAATCCGGCACCATCTCTATTCCAAGGCCCTGACTAGCTTTTGTGTTAGAGCTAATGCTTGGGGAAATATACTTGCTGATGCTCATGTTATGTTGCCCATCTCTGTCTCCTGGTCCAACTTATATTCTTGCTAGTTCTCGTGGTAGTCCTTCCGTCCTTGACTTATTTGTTACAAATGTTCCTTGTCACATAACAAATCCAATATCGATAAGTGAACTTAGTTCTGATCACAACCCGGTTTGTTGTCGTCTTCTATGGTCAGGCGAAATAAAAGTACAATATGTCCAAGATTTGAAAAATGCGAACTGGACACGTTTTCGTTCTGAAGTTAAATCAAAACTTCAAAACATGCCCCTGAATATTGACGACATTTTAACTAAGGAAGACGTTGACTGCCTTGTAAATGATTTTTAAGAACACGTTCTAAGTTCGGTCGAGGCTAGTATACCAAAAATTCCAAAAAAGAACTACTGCTTAAAGTTACCTTCCCACATATTGTTCTTAATTAAACTCAGAAATAATTGCAGACGAAATTGACTGAGGTATCGTCATTCCTTTTTTCGCCACCAAATGGCATACCTAAATAAACAAATAGCCAAACAAATTTTAGAGCACCGTAAAAATGAGTGGAACAAAAAACTCAGTACACTGGACAATAACGATAAACCTTTCTGGAACATAATTAAATTGGTAAAAAATAAAAGCAGACAATTACCTTATCTCAAAAACTCGTTGGGCACATACTTTACCGATATTAAAAAAGCCAATGCACTTGCCGTAAATTTTTCCAAAAATCATGTTGTCTCTCAAAATGTAGGTGATGCACACCCTCGTGAACAACACCATTCAAGCTTTTGTGGCTGGAGGAACAAACCATTCTTCTTCAACCATTTTTGTTACCGAAGAAGACATAGAGTTTATATTAAGCAACCTACGTCCTCAGAAAACAGGTGGTCTCGATATGTTAAGAAACATTTACCTAAAGCAATTGCCTAAAGCAGGTATAAAATTCATAACATTTATTATAAACGCGTGTTTAAAAATGCAATACTTTCCTGATATGTGGAAATTTGCAAAAGTGGTACCGATATTAAAAGCTGGTAAGCCTCAAGAAAGCCCGGAAAGTTATAGACCTATCAGTCTACTAAGCAACCTTAGTAAAGTATACGAAAAAGTACTAAAAGAACAAATCGTAAAGTTCATAGAACTTCACCAAATCTACCCCAACGAACAGTTTGGCTTTAGGCCTCATCACAGTACAGCCCATCAGGCACTGAGAATATGCAACTGTGTCAAACAAAATCGGTCACATGGGAAATCTACTGGTATGGTCTTATTAGACATTGAAAAGGCATTTGACTCTGTTTGGCATGAAGGCCTAATATATAAAATGATAAGTTTAAACTTTCCTTCTTATATCTGTAAAGTAGTCCAAAGTTTCTTGTCCAGTCGTCGTTTCAAAGTCCATGTTAATAGTAGTGTTTCTGACTTGGTATATTTTCGATCGGGTGTTCCACAAGGCTTAGTTCTTGCCCCAATCCTGTATAACATTTATACATCTGACATCCCAAAGTTACCAAACTGTGATACAGCCATTTTTGCAGATGACACCGCAATATTTTCATCTCATAAATGAAAATGGAATGAAGATATTAGTAAAATACTATCACAAATGGAAATCTATGGATGCTCACATGGCTATGATATCAGCTATTACTTGACATTTCATATTAGACCAGCTCCATTTCCTTTAAGCAAAGCACAACTAAGATCGGACTTTGAGTATTGTTCTCATGCTTGGATCTAGGCTGCAACAGATTCCAAAAACTTACTTGCCAACATTTACAAATGATCAGCATTAACATCTAATTCCAGACATTGGTACATCGAAGACCGAATGAAACAACAAATAACAACGTTTTTGAGTCGAGATTTTTAACTTTCGGCGTTGCACTTTCGACATGCTTGCTTTCACAATTTTGTTTGTTCGGAATTTTGCTTTTCAAGAGATTTTTCGAGATTTTAGTTTCGAGATAGTAAACTAAACTACACATACTACTATCTCCAAGTCAAATCCTTCGTTATCGTTTGTGCTTTCCAATTATATCTGTGAAGTGATTCTACAACGATTTCATTCCGACTGTAAATTCCCAAAACCTTTAATTCCCAAAACGAATGTAAGAAGGTCTTAACCAAAATCCTTCTCCCAACTGCTGTAAAGCAATTATTTTTCAACTCACCCGCTCATGAACCGCCACCACTCGTTAACCTATGCTATGTAAGCCCCACGCCTCTATTTAAACAAAATCTCATTATCCTTCGAATAATGCTTCATTTTGCGAATCCTCCAATTAACACTGACTGATTTTATCGTAATCCTCGGTCGTGCGGATTTCAGCTTCGAATTTGCACTTCATCGTTTCCCAATCACAAAACGTCGGTCGGTTAAACCTTTACAATTGGAATCTCGAAATCTTCGGCATATAGTACTAGTGTATGTGTTTCCACGGAGAACAATAGAACTCCCAGGCGCAAATACGACCAGAAATTCGTCACCTTTCAGCTTTTACAATAGGATGGAGACCGACATCGGATAGAGAGACAGGGAAGAAACCGTGCCTCCAATCCAGTTATAATGGTATAATTTGCATGCCAGTCCCTTGTTTCACTGCAGTCGGTTAGGTAGTCAGTCAGCCGAGGAGGAGGCAAAGTCAGTTGTCGTAGTCATCGTTGTCGACTGGCAGAGTAATGAGAGTCAGCAATATCCGCGTGTGTGTGTGTGTGTGCTGTGCAGCAACAGGATGGCAGTGAAAAACTAACTTCCGCTTGGTATACTGCTTGATGGACTGCCACTCCATCACGTTGATTCCACGCCATAGGATACGTGAATGCAAATTGGCAGAAACTCTCCAAAGAAGACTATGTATACATATGTATATGGATGCACTGACACACCCATATTCATACACCTGAAGGTACCCCCTGAGCTAGTAGATTGCCACAACCACAGTCAGTGCACATAGCGCGCTAGCATCATCCTTTCAACATTGAGTAGGGGATTCATTAATCGGACGACGAGTCAAACGCATTCAAGTGTAGCGCAGAAAATCCATTCGCAATTCGCCATCACCATGTCCTTGTTCTGGTTTCACATTGCATGTATAGTCGTACGCTGTGTGTTCCCATTTTGTGCAAATGATGCATATTCCGGGCTCTGCAGTTCAAAGGGAATCCTCTTTTATTTCTTCCAAGTATAGTCCTTTATATCTCAACCCGTCCTCAACGTGCTCATCGTCCTCATCGTCGTCGACGTCGTCGTTCCCGTGGTAGTATCTATGTTATTTGATAGATTTCCGTTTGGTTTGATGGTACACCGGAAGAATCTTCGTTGACTTTGAGGTTTCCGCTTCATTGCATTGGGATGACGCTGACAGCGCACTATCGGTAAAATAGTGGAAGTGAGACGTATGCCAATGTTATGCTGGTGTGCTTTGGTAATATACCATTAGTGATGACATCACACTGGATGGTTTCGAGCAAGCCAACTAAGCAGGTCGTCTGGTGGGTCGTGATATGTACCTTCGTTGTAAGGACGAATTCCAGAATTGATTTGGTTCTAACTGATATTCGGGGGTAGTTTGCACGGATTGAATTTCCAATTCGAACGGATTTTATGAACAGAGATTTGTGGCTCATGGGAATTGCATGCTGGGAAATTCCATTTCTATCTTTATTGGATGTTTGCGTAGTGGTGCGGGGAGTGGACTTATTTGTCTAAGGAATTTAATCTGCACTTTATTGGAACAGATTATTTTCTTAATCGCCCTGAAGTGGCACATTGAGTGAGCATGGGGAATGGCAAGTAGAGTGTGGTGATAAATCAAAGATTTCCTAATAGTTCTGTTGACTTTTCCCATTTGAATGAACCCTAATAGCTGTGGTAAATGAAATGTTATCTCGATTCCGAATCAAATCAATTAGATCAGAAGTTTTTAATTGATGGTGCAACTGTTCTTGCAACTGTGTAGCAATGGGAACATGCTTGAGGTATTTGTGTTAAGAGGGGGAATTAATGTCAATTGGAGTTAGTTTAACAATGTTGGAGTTTTCGTAGTTGTTTCCAAGAAGTATTTTGATAATCACTTCATGGTCATTAATAAAGTTCAACGTGTCCTTGAAGCTTTCAAGTTTTTATGGTAAAAATTTGCCAATACGTGGTTGAGAGATCTTACGATCTTTCTGGATATACAATGGATATAGAAAGAAAACTTTACCATAGGGAACAATCAAACATATAGACATCTCAAGGCATGAATGACTGGCAGCAAATAATGAGAATACAGAACATGTTTTTTTCTTCCCGCTACAGAATCGCAAACGAGCAAACATCATAGCCCGTATCCATAGATATAGGAAGACATCTTAGACTTAAATGCTGCATAGATCCTACTCCACATGAAAAAGACGATACATCATCAGGAGAAGGGTAGTGGCTGTAGAGGGTAAGAACTCGACACACTAGTGCGTATAGGCTCATTCCAAAACTTTTCTGACAATCGTGATCGCTTGGACTTTACTGCGGAGGTACGGTTTTTCTCACCGTCTTGAATTTAACATTCAAGGATCCCCTTGTCACGAGGGGGGTTGGTTAATACAGTCGACATATGTTGGCTTTCAGGAATGGACACAAATATTGATACTGATCATAGATGTCGCCGTTGACAGTTTTCCTCCATTAAACTTCCCTGTCCTTCTTATGTCACTGTGACTGTCTAACCAGAACACGTCATCGTTATTTAAGTAAATTTTGTATTGAAGCAGAAGACATTGTTTTTTGTACAACCCATGCCCACGTGGCAACGACACTGCGACCTGAAAGATCTATTGTAACGGAGGGTTGGAGTTAATCTAACAGACATACTGCCTCCCTTATGAAAGTGAGTATGTCTTTAGTAGCGGAGCATTTCGTTCCACTGAAGTAAGTATCTCCTTATGGAGAATACCTTTACTTAACCAGTGTAGTGCCGGGCATTCACAAAAAAATGTGTTCGGATGTTTCATCCTCCTCCAAACAGAACCGACAGTCCTTCTCTTGGCACAGGTTCATCTTGTTAAGATGGTATCTCAAGCCGCAATGGCCAGTAAGAAAGCTCAAGAGATTCTTAATGCTTTCCCTATCTAAGTTAAGGATTTCCTTATGGGAGTATGGCTTGATTAATCGTTAGGATTGTCTTAGACCTGGTCCACTAGTCCAGTGGCCTAGACGAAGTTTGTTTTCCCATTCGTTAATCAGCGTTGTTGCTGTCGCCCAATTAACGCCACAATAAGGTTCAGGACCTATGAACACAGATTCTGAGCCAGCCCTAGCAAGCTCATCTGCAGATTCGTTGCCCACAATCCCTTGGTGTCCAAGGACTTTGTTTGGCAAGGTCTTGTAATGCATCGTAGCACTATTTCACGATTCTGGAGTCCATTAGGTTGGACGATAGTGCCATAAGTGCTGCTTGGCTATCTGAGAAGATATGTATTCTAGCGCCTTTGATTCCCTTGCGGAGATTGTATCTGGCGCAGATCTCAATGGAATGGATTTCAGCCTGAAACACAGTGGGAGTCGTACCCATAGGTACCGAAATATTTGTGTTGGGTCGAAAAAAAAACCCCAGACATAGTATCTGCCTTCTTCTATGCCTAAAAAAAGAATCTAAATAATCCTATTTAGATACTGGCCAGAAAATTTGCTTATGAGATCAGAGATCTGTAGATTCTGAAGATGTGAACTCAGTTTTAGTTTCCTAGATCCATTCATTTTTGAAGACAGTGTTTACTCTGTGGTAGGTGATATCTTTAATTACTTCGAAGTTATGATTATTCAAATTGACGTTTGAAGAATGTTTCTTTGGTTCCCTGTTGGAAACGTTCCATAATATCGATAAAGTTGGCATATACAAGCAGTTGTATAAACTTTCGTTTTTCGACCTGGCCTGAAGAGTTTTTGTTTTATCATGAGATTGAAGTAATAACTTGACGCGTATCTCATCATCAAAATCGGGTGCGTATTTAAAGGAGCTGTTTCCAACTTGCTTTTCAAAGTTAAATGTCACATCTTTGTCAAGTTTGAGGAGATCCCGAATTTAGATTCGATAAAGAGGTACTGATTCCCGACTTGAAAATCGTTGGTCTCTTCCAGTCTTACACAAATTTGAAAATTTGTTTGATGGTTGATGGATGGATCTGGGATGGTGGAAGCCATGTTCCAATTATTTCGAACAGAAAGCATTGAGCCGTTCTCTAAAAGTTTGTTTGAAAGATTTTTGTACGATGATGTTGTTTTTTTTTTTTTTTAGAAGCCATGGGGTATATGCTCTGACTGTTTCTCCATTGATCGGCTTTGAGTTCTTTTCTTGTCCATTATCTGATACCCATTCAACAGATGCTGGAAGTAGTGCTCACTGCATTTGAACTAAAACCCGTTTAAAGTAAGCTGCCAGTTACTACCTTTCTTATAAAACTCGGTATTGTACATACATGCCCTTGCAAAGAATTTCAACTTCCTTGAGCTGATAGATTCTCACCTAGGTTTATTCTTTCATCGTACCGATATTGTGGATAGCCAGTTTAAGTTTGAGAACAAATGTTTTATTACAAACTTAATGAAGACCCAAAAGGCAGCCTGCATCTGACAACAGAATAAGTATATAACGATACCCACATTTCAGTTCGGTTGCTACAACAGCAGTCCAGGTGAAGAATGATTAGGATCTTGTACAGGGTTAGGTTTACCTTAGTTACTCAATTGCCATCTTAGCCTAAAGAAACAGCCATTAGAAAGACTGATCCTTCGTCGATTTCTGCGCTAGTGTCATTGCTCAAATTAGTCAAAAGAATAGTGCTCAAAAGGTGGTGTTTGCGATTACATGAAAACACAAAGTTGGCATTTAGCTAAGGCCTAGCAACACGTACTTTCCATTTTCACATTGGTAACCGCTGGGTGCCTAGAAACCTTTATTGATATTGGGTAACCAACCCCTTTGGATGGTCTTGGGGGCAAAAGATGAGATAGAGGGGAAGAGTGCTTTCTCACTAGAGCACTTGTTCTTAATCCAGACGGCAGCGGACGAACTCCGTAGGTGGAGTCAATGGTAGCGTCTACGAATACCCTGTGAGAGCTGCTTCGACTTATTCGGATCGCAGGTTGGTAAGGAACTTCCAGGCTTAGTCAGGACACTTTTGACAACGGACTAAGACTAATTGGGATTGCTGTGGAGCGAAACTATACTACATCAAGCGACATGGCGGTCCAATGATCATCAAACGATCAACATTGCGATCGATGCAAGGAATGCCTCCAGTATTTTAGATGTTCGGACCTTCCGAGCAAAGTAGACTCGGATCATTATCTTGTTATAGCCAAGGTACAAATGCGGATATCCAAAATTGCGCAACAAAGAAGAATCACGTCGAAAAGCTATATTTGCAAAAAGCTATATAGAGCGATGTCTAGTTTTGGCATTCCTGCCAAACTTGTACGTTTGTGCAGGATGACAATGGAGAACGCTCGCTGCTCCATCAAGATCAGTAATGACTTCACCGAGACTTTGACAAGGTGACGCACTGTCATGCGACTCTTTAATAGTTTACTTGAACAGATTGTGCAAAAGTTACAAGCCAACACCAGAGGCACAATCCATCAAAAGTTTGTATAACAGCGGGATGTCACCGGTTCGTTTGCACGCATGAGAGCATAAGCGCCTTAAATGTGGTTAGCGGTAAACAAGGGCAAAACCAAGGATATGCTGTCAACAAGAAGGGATAATTAACACCGACGAGTTGGACAGAACGGAGGTAGACAAAGTGTTCAATTATCTCAAAGTTACAGTTTCTTGTAAGCTCTACTCGGTTGTGGAACTCTTTGCCACCCGAAATAAGAAGGATAGATAACACAACAAGATTTAGAAGCAAATTAAAAGCACTTCTTTCCTACAATACCTAGTGACCTTACTTCCTTTTAATTCAATATTAATTTACATAATTCTGTTGTTTGACAATTGTTTTTTTCTTCTTCTTTTTTGGTATATATACATTTTTTTTCTAAATTTTAGTATGTATTTGAATTTCACTCATGCAGGTTTCACAATTTTTATTTTACATGTATAATGTTTAGCTCTATTTTATAAGATAATGTATCTTACTCTGCTAATCAAACTTATTGAAATAAGTTAAATAAATAAAGTTCTAACTGCCTATCGTGACATTCTGTCGATGGTGACATTTCTCGTTGACTGCACGTTCTGTGCTTTGGCCATTTCAGGCATACCTTTCTCCTACCATATTTAAGGTGCCCTCCTTTGGCGCCCGTGCAAATGCCGGAAACTTTTGCTTAGGTCCTTCCTGTTTTTTTATAGTAAATGCTGTAGTTAATTTCACAGTTCTCATCCTCCTCTTACCTGGTCCATACCTTAGTATTCTAGGGCCTCCACAAGTTGATCGACTGCACATGGTCTATAGAAACATTCCATTTGCCAACAAAAAGGTAGTACACTGGCGGCACAACTCCAATCTGGAGGGCCAGACCATCTGGTTTGGTACCTCAAAGACGAGGATCAGATATGCGAGCACGGATGCCAGTAACCTACTTGGCGGTATGAGCGCTGCCGTTAACCCATAAAGGCTTATCTTTTTTTAATGTCCTAAGCCCTGCCCAATGGTTGACATTGTGACCTATAAGATTTATTGTGTCATGAGTGCGTATAAGTCTACGATTCCAACTATCTTTAAATTCCACGAGTGTGAGTAACCTTTTTGCTTTAGATACGCAGTTTTACTTACATTTTCCATTTTTTAATCGTTGTTAGGGCTTCAGCCCAGTTAATGTCGTTAAAATGGTCTGGACTTACGAATGGTGTTGCTGCGTAGTTAACACAGCCCAGTTTGACTTAATTGTGCATGGCAAGTGAAACAAGACATTTATGTAGCACTTAACCAGTTAGAAATTCATTGAATAGATGTGATTAACCAAACTGAACGATATGAAAATTTAACCTCAAATATCCTACTAGATTCAATATTCGGATACCAAGACAGACAATTCTTTGTAGCTTCTCTTCCACTATCATATTAAGCCTGCGTACGAGATAATAGGTCTGACCATTAATACCCTGAAAATTCCTATAAAGCAGGTCGTGTTTATTATACGGGAAAATTCGTTACATTGACACAATTTTTGTTTCAAGTCTGTAAGTAAAAGTACTAAATTCGAAAAACTCGCAGCACATTACGCAATTCCAACAAAAATTGCCAAGAAAAGTCCAGCAGAAAAAAAAAACGTTAGGGTAGGCTTAGGTAGCCCACAAAATTATATATTGCAAAATGAATTTCTTTACTCGGTTTTTGGAAAAAAAATCATTATTGTGTCTATTAAACTGGGTAAGGGGGACACAGTATACATAGATGTGCATCTGCGGGGTGGTCCATAAGTCATGATAGGGTTTAAACAGCCCATATTTTTTTGTAATTATTAATAAACTACAAAGTATTGAAGGTATAGTGGCGAACCGCAATCATAAGCCATCATAAGTGAGGATCCTACATCCCTGCAACGAGCACTTGATGTGTGGGTGGACGTTTTGGAGGGAAATGGGTATCGCATTAGTTCAAAAAGACAGAGTACTTGTGCTGCCCGTTCTCTGATCCACTTAGTCATATTCCAGACATTTATTTGAATGGAACAGTGCTTCCCAAGTGCGAAAAGTTCAAATATTTGGAATCTACGATCAATAGCAAAGCAACCTGTGATGACGACATCAATCATCGGGTAAGCGTAGGATGGATGAAGTGGCGAGAAAACTCCGCTATCTTCTGTGACCGAAAAATTCCCCCTAAGTTGAAAGGAAGGCTCTACACAGCAGTTGCGCGTCCAGAGCTCACATACAGTTCACAATGTTGGACGATGTACAAAAAGTATGAGAGTAAATTAACGGCAGCTGAGATCAAGATTCTTCGCATGACAGCAGGAGTAACAAAGCTCAATCGAATAAGAAGTTCGAAGATCCATGGAAGCCTTCGCGTTAAGGAAACCATCTTACTTAGAGTGCTACCGGCTATTGGCTGGTATTGGTATATCATTTGAATCCTGTTAAAAAGGCAATATCAATGCACGTTCCAAAGACATCGCGAGGCAGGAGGGGCAGGCCTATAAACGCATGGATCACACAAATGCGACGGCATCGGGATTTCATTGGTCTCAGTAACAGAGTGATCCAAAATCGGAAGGCCTGCCGATATTTTCTGAGGCCAAATAGGCAGATCAGTAGAAATGCGGTGAAGTGGGAGGGTTATGATCCCTTGTTTTCGGATCATAATCTCGCCGAAATTGGAAGAAGAAGAAGAATAAAGTACAAAATAAGGAAATCTTATTACACTAGTTACGAAAAATTACATCTTTTAAATGGCCTCCATTTTCGGCTCCGCAGAGGGTGGCACTGAGATGTACAGATGTTGCCCATTAGTTGTGGAATTATCCGAGGTTTATTTGCGTATACCTTTTCTTTCAGATTACCCCACAAAAAGAAGTCAGGGGCCGATAGATCTGGAGAACGTGATGGCCAATCAATTGCTGACCTTCTCGAAATTATACGTTCTCCAAACATTTTTCTAAGAAGTTGCATTGTGGCTTCAGCAGCATGGCAAGTGGCAGCCCCATCTTGCTGAAACCACATCTTAGTGCGATTTTCCACTGCACAAAACTTTGAATCATGGCCCGATACCATTGTCCAGTGATAGTTACGGCATTACTACTAGCATTCTGGAAGAATAACGTTATTCCGCACCAAACTGTGCACTTAAGGGCATGCAATTCCGTCTGGTGTGTAACGCTTGAATTTTTTGTATTCTAAGCTCCGCCTTTTGACAAACCCATTAAGGGTGAAAGTGATCTTCATCGAACATTATTAAATGTTGAATAAAACCATTGTCCTCTCTTGCCAGTTGTTGAAATTTAATTGCATAATCAAGCCATCGACGGCTTGATGCATCACTGGTAGTGATCGTAGTTTAACTTCTGCATCAGTTGAATCTTGTACGGGAAAGGTTTAAACCATGTAAAATACGCTGCAGTGACTTGCGAGCAATACCCAATTGGGTAGATCATCTTCGGTTCCAAGTTCCAGGTTCTTCTGTGGCACTCTCCTGCACTCGTTCAATATTCGCCTCCGTCCTAGCTGAACATTGTCTTCCACTTGGAAGATCAGTCACGGAACCCTGTCGCTGAAAGCAATCAACTAAGCGACGAATTATTGATTCCGAGGGAGCAACTCTAACATTGAAATGTCTTCTATAGGCTCGTTGCCTCATGACAATCGATTGGTGGTTTTCAAAATAAAACTGTATAAATTTGATGCGCTCCACTACTTTCTTACCCTTCAATGTCGTCTATTAGTTCTGACAAAAACAAACAAGTTATAAGCTATTTAAATACCGTCGTGGCTTATGGGCCACCCCCTATATATGCAAATGATTCTTTATTTCGAATACTAATTCTCGCTCATTTTTAGAATATTGGCATTCCTTATACTGAATCACCACTTGTTATAAGTCAATCAATATAGTATTTTAAAAATGAGCCTCCAAAAGCTCAATTATACACATAAAATGATTTGAATGAACAGCAAAAGCTATTATCCCACATATTTGACATTAATGGTAAGTGGAGGCAAATAAATCAGAGTTGTGTACATTAATGCTCTGCGGCAATCTCTGACAAATTACCCTAAATTTCACATTAAAAAAAATTCTCTGAGTGATGGATCGTTAACACTACCTAGGCCCACAGAATATTTATCGCCTCAAGTGGAAAAAAGGATTTTGAGTATTTTAAGAGCTTAAGTACATACCTAAATTAGGTTAAGTTAGGGTTATCAATATTCTTAGAAACTTTAAGTTCTTCTACTGTTCTACTCTTCAGTCTACAGGTAGAACGTACACTTAAAATAAACTGCACTGGAGGTTCCACCCAAAAGGTAGAATATTACGCGTCCTTTAAAAAAGAAAAGAAAAGAAATAAATGGAAATCGATTCTAAAGACTGGCCCAATAGATTGCCAATTGTGTCCAACGACAATGTTCACATTCGTTGATTTGCTATCATCGATTCTCAATTTCTCTCTACAAGCGTAACATTCCATTCCATCGTCATTCCCAAATGCCCACATAGACCCGAAATGTTCATCTAACAAAAGATTTTAATCTGAATTCCCTTGGACCGACAATCATCATCTGCTTATCCGGCATACAACAAGATTAACGAATGCCCAGCAATGTGATTACGAACACCTTTTTCTTCTCCTGCCATACGACGTAGTTTTTCACTCATGTCCCTCCCAAAAGATAAAAATAACCGAAAATAAACCTCTTTAGCTATCCTATATAAAGCTGGAGTGTGTATATACTCGTATTTTGAAAAAAAAGAAAAAAGAAAACTTGAGCATTTTATCCACATCGTAAGCCTGGGAAACTTTATCAAAACTTTTGGGTTGGGTCACCACCAAAATCTCTCTTCGGAATCCCATGGGACATTTATTCTAAGTGCCTCTTTCGGAATCCTTTGACTACACCCTTGTAAGTAACCAAATCCGTCGTGTAACACCACGACCACCCCCTCCAACCCAAACCGGAGCCCACAAGGATAACATTTGTAAATTTATGAACGGTAAAACCGTGATTGCTGCAATTTTCTCGTGTTCCGTATGACACACTCAGCGACTTACTACGACTAGGGTGACGTATATAACATCGTCGTCGTTCCCTAACTCAACCCCAACTGTAATGAGGTACTCATTGTAACGAACGACGACAACGCACAGGATGGAGCTGATGGTTTTCGGAACTTTCACTGCGCCCCATCCCGATCCCGCTCTGTACGCTGCTGCTCGTCTAATTGTCAGGATTTAGTGTCGCTTTTGCATTCCGTGGCACCTTCAGATGGCTGGTTGTTGGTTTGCGTTGGTAATTTTCATTGCTTCATTTTTTAGGGGCGGGCGGTGCCAGCGGTGGCGGTGCCTAAATTAAGGGGTGGCATCCTCATCCGGCACATCTAGAAGCAGCCGACGTGCCAGATAAACGTGTTTCAAGTTGAGTGTGTTGTTGCCTCATTACAGCTGAGAGCTCATCAGGTCTTTCATCGAGTCTTTCGTCAGGGGCGCGTAACGTAGCAGCAGCAGAAGCAGCCATCCCATGCGACATGGTAAATAAATTTGATGAAGCTTCCGGATGGAAGCCTGATGATTAATTGTGAAGTGCTTGACGGCTGTTTGAATGGGCACAGGAGGAGGAGGACGTGGAAGATTTCGTGCTAGGAGTGCGTATTGAAAACTGAATAAAATTCAGTCGTACGTGTGAGTAAACATGGAAGTTATTTTCCAGATAAAAGGGAAGTTTGTCTATTTCGCGGGAGACAGGAAGACAAATAGCTTCACACAGGACATTTGAAAAGTTTATCAGACGAATTTTCGGAAAGATGCTAGTGCGGCACGTATATGTGGGAACATTATTTCTTACCTGTCACACGGACTTCCGGCACGTAGAGGGTCTGTAGATAAAAATGCAAGTACGTACGTATATGCATGTACTCGAGTGTATGCAGCATTGTCCATGTAAACTATGTTTCTCGCAGAGGAACCTACGCTATATTTCGATGGGAACCTTACTTTGAAGACGGCCATAAAAATCTTCCCCTTCAGTGCTAGACCTTTATTAACCACTTCCTTTTGATTTGATGGAAGTGACAAGAAGCTGTATGAGACTGCTTAATGAAGGTAAATACAAATTGCTGTAAGAACTTCGGCCCACGTTTCTTTGTCCCACCCATCTTGGTGTCGAATTTATTTACTTGTTTCACCGGAAATCTAATCTGTCTTCCTTGGGTTTGATGTAAACTTCGTTATGATGATCTACATGATGAAGGTAAGGTGGTGAGATTTATTGATTTCCGCCAGTTTTGGTGTGTAAAGGTCTGAGGCAGATTATATTTGACAGACTACCTTAATATTGCCAATGATACCTGTCGATGTGGTGAAGGATGCCATCAATTCTGGGTGAGATAAGGGAGGTAATGTGTCATAGAAACATTATTTATTCTGAGGAAGCTGCGGCTACAGATTGAATTACATATACTAAGATGATTGCACATGCTGATGCGAAGCGGAAATTTACGTACACTGAAACCCAAAGAGATCTCGGATAAATGGACTGACCACAACGTTGACATGTTGATCAAACTACTGATGTCTCAAATCATATTAAAACAATGACTTACGAATCTATAATATACGCGGAACGTTTGTGTTCTAAAATGACCGGTTGCAGTCCTAGTTCAGTAGTAGACTGCTAACCTTCTCACAGAGGGGGAATGTATGTAGCTCCATTTTGGTTTGAAAGTCCAAAAACTGAAGAGACTGATACGGCTGCATATAGTGTCCTATAGATATTCTCAAATTACAAGCAAGGTTATTATGGTTTGTAGTAGTGATGCAACCGCAATTAAGGCGGTAAATTAACAAGAGACCAGGACTAGACTGCTGTGTGAATACCTTATTAAAATCAACAGACTGGAACTAAGCTAATAAAGTAATTTTCTAATGGATAATAGCCCAAGTAGGAGTGGAGGGAAACAGGTGACTCACAAACAAGAAACGGCTCAGAAACTCTGTTCTTTGAATTGGAACATTTCGGTGGCTTTGGACCGCATTAAATACGGGAAGAATTGAGAAGAGAAGCTTTCTGGTTTCAAATGAGTTAAGCATTGGGACGATGTCTCCCAACACCAAAGAACTTCCGGGGAACTACAACTAGAAAAGAACCAGAGCCTGTCTAAGCAGGAATCGAATTTGCATCCTGACAGTCACTGCAGCCTCAAGGATCAATACAGTAAACTGAGGATAGAAGAAAATGGACACTACAGATTCTGCAGGAGCTTCGAAGAACCACCAGCACACCTCCTTATTGATTGCGAAGCATTAATTCACAAAAAAGACATCACTTGGGAGCTTATTTTTTACTAGAGACCGATCTGACTTCGCTGAATTCACTTCAGATAGTATAAGATTGTATAAGATAGTAGATACTCTTTTCTGAGTATCCAATGGACTGGAGCTTTAGTTTGGGGGCACAATAGATCTATTTAGGTCCCTGCGCATCTGCTCGCTATCAACTACACATCTACATCTACGTCTACAACCGTCAGATTACCACTTAACATTAGTTTGCAGCAGATTCCACAGGGTAAGATGACTTGATCAGCGATTTAAAGTAGCGTAAGGACCGACTCTGTCCTCGGCTATTGCGAGCAATTTCCTTATTTTTACTCCTAACTGTCTAAAAATACGAGTAGTAGCAGATTTGAAGATAACAAAGCCCAAGACAAGATAGCAAGACGAGCGTAACCTTAGCACTAGGAATTAGGACAGTGACTGGAATTTCTGTCGATATATACAATTAACAAGCAATACTCCTTGTAATCAGTCGCCGTGTGTAATGTGGTTATTACTCCTCATAGGGAACTAGTCTATGTGCTAGTTTTTTTTAATAGAGATGTCCCAAAAGAAATCATTAGGCGTTTTTGTTTTTTAGTTCAGAGTAGAGCCTGAGTTGTCAAAAAAAAGTTGAGTTTCTTTTCAGCTCAGTATTCGTTTTTCTTTTTTCGTTTAGAGTATGCTCAGAGCGTACTCTATGAGCTCTGAATAATTTGACCGAGCGTTCAGAGCAAAATCCTGAGCACAGCCATTTTTCATATTTGACAGGAGAGGACAAAGAAAAGAAAATTGCAAAACACTTGAAATGGCGGACGAAATTGTTTGTTCTGGTGCAGAAAGTAAATATAACATAAAAAATAACTATCAATAGATATTCTATTCATATTTTGACAGCTCAACCTATATTTGCTAATCAAATGACATCAGAGTGCTCAAGTGTGTTTCATAAATAAGTCAGAGCTCTCTGAGCACGCTCGGTTCAGAGCACGTTCAGAGCACGCTCGATGTACTCGAGCTCTGTTCAGAGCTCTGCTTTGAACGAAAAAAGAAAAACGCATATTAATTACTTTGCTCTTGGATGAATGCTCTATATTGCATCAGATACGAGTAGGTTCGCAAAGCCTGACATAGCGTAAATTATCGACAATCGACTTGGTTTCAAACTAATTAGGCTTTTGACTTTCAAAAGCTTACGGATGAGAGATAGATTCTCTCATCATTACGCATTTTAAGAACACTTTATGCAATAAAAAAAAAATATTTGGGGCAACAGCTCTTTAAGTGCCAGGGCCTTGCTTCTCGCAACCACTCATGTTGTGTGCGTTATATTTTTCACACGAATGGAAGGGACCTACAGTTTAGTGCCGTATCCGAACGGCGATTTGAGAAGCTTTTTCGTGACAACAATACTCTCGGATGTTTGTCAGACGCTCGCGAGAGGTGGGACCGTGAAAAAACTTTTTGGTATTTTCTGGGATTCGAACTCGGAACCTCACGCGTAGTGATCCGACACACTAACCACTTTCGCCACGGCGCCCACAATGCTATGTTTATGCAATAAAAGAAATAACAAATAAATTCTTGTGCATAGTAGACCACACTTAATACTTATAATACTCGTATGTAGGCATCATCATAGGCTATAATTTGGTGGCGGTCTACCTCACTAGAACGTGTTTAAGTGATAGAGACTTTTGCAGAGGCTGTGGTAATGTAGACGTAGATGAGGAGACTGTGCATTTGATATGTGAATATATAAGTCTCAGCAGATGGCGGAGAATTTTTTTTCAATAATTAAGACCTACTGTCATGAATGACATCAAAAACCTTTCTAAAATTCATACTGACCTCAGGATGAGGAATGTGGACTAATCAATAGGAACAACCACATGAACATTTTTCTGTATTCTTCTATTCCAGGCTCTTAATATCGCACAACTGGGGAACCCAAAACATCCATACCACCCACCTAACGTAAGATTAAAACCAAGGTTTCGAGAACGAGATGCAAAGAAATATAGATACTCGTATGTACTATTTCAATTGATTTATCTGTTGCGCTTTGTTGGTGATGCGTTGGACTTTTCAGAAGATATTAGACTACATAATTACTGCACTCTGACGCATTTCTGAATAGTTCATAGTTAGCATTTCGTGTCCTCACCATGTTGCCTTATAGGTACTGTAAAGCTTAAATCATTTGTAAAGGTGTTTTACGATAGCTCGTACTTTCCGTAGTATCTCACTAAATATATGTATTCTAATGATAAATTAACGTCAAGTTCTGGCATAAGTTATCACAAAAGATCAAGAGTCGAAACCAGTTGGTTTCAAAAACTACTTCGTAACAAGCAGAACTACTGGCTTACAGAAAATACTAGCCAGATGATCTCTTTTATTATAGGAAAGAGAGTAACAACCTTCGACATTTTTCTTCAAAGCTTTATTACTTTTGATATAGAATGGTGGTCTAGTATAACGAATAATTTAATGCCTAACTGTCGTTATGCTACGAAATTCACTACCTATATTTGTAGTAGCAATAACCTATGTAAACATCTACATGTATATACTCTCTACACTATGTACATCATCGTCTTTAACTTTTCAATAATAAATCAGTCTTGTACCAACCGCTGAGTTGTGTATTTTACTCAGTCATTGCAATATTGAACATTTTTTCTTTGTAAAACCATAAATAAAAGTACAAAATTTGTTAAGTTCGTAGCATTTTACTGAAAAATGATCACGAACGGGAGAGGAAAGAACGATAAAAGGAGATAAAATGCACTAGGGCAGGCAGGAGTATGGAATTATATCAGTTTATAGAAAAGGCTGAATGTTGTTAGATGCATCAAGTATTCGAAGCTTTGGCAGTCCATTACAAATTAGCTGAATGCAAATAACCCCACAACTATGGGCCAGTATGCTTTGCTATGGATTTCGGTAGAATCAAAATAAATAACTAAATATTTGTCGCAACAGCTCTTCAAGTACCTGGGCCTAGCTTTTCCCAACGATTCGTGTTGTGTGCGTTATATTTTTTCACACAATTGGAAGGGACCTACAGTTTAGTGCCATATCCGAAGGGAAATTTATTTGTGATAAGCTTTCTCATGATAACAATATCGAGAAGGAATTCCAAATTTTTCAAGCTTCATTTGCATCAACTCGTGATAAACGGAGTCATATGCTTTGCTAAAGTCTGTTTGGATGGCATCAACCTTCTTTGACAGCATTAATTACAAAAAAATGTAAAATGGGCTAAGTTAGATGATGTCGAACGACCGGCAACAGAACCATTTTGGAACTCTGATATATGTTCTTTGATGTGGAAATCTAATTAGTTTTTAATAATACTTTCGAAACGCGTTGGTATAGCAGATAGTTTGCAAAACCTTATGTTGTTTTCAACATTGTTTTTGTTTGAAGATAGGCACCAACAAGGAATACACCAGACAATAGCGACGTGTTAAATATTTTGAGCAATGACTCTAAATGGAACTACCACCGCTTTTTTTTTTAGATTATTACAGGACTACTATCAGCACCTGGCTTAGGGTTAGGTTTAAGCCGACCAACGGCAGACTCAATATGGCAATGATGTATTGGTAACGTCGTCAATTGCCACGCTAATGGTTCATGGTTCAAATCCTGATGTAAGCAAGCATTTATTTATTTCTCATGAAATATATCATTTAAAGACAGCCCAATCAATTGTTGTGTGAACACTACTGAGAAGGCATAACACTGGCAGTAGCTTGGTCATATGGCTGGGAAAATTTTTCGGTCCGTTGATGATGGCCTATGACATCGGTTATAGGGGAAAAAAATACTGTGAATCAAAAGCAAAGAAAAAAAAAAAATCTCCCTCGTTATGGACGCCACCTCCAGAGTTTCTCTGAAGTATAAATAACTGAGCTTCAAGCCACTCTCTATTTCTATATATCCTCTTTTTTTTAAGGTTGCACCACGGATGTGTAATCTTGATAGATATTATTAGCCCAAGTGCTACTAGCATGCACAATTCGCGAACCTGAGGAATACGCCTACGTACTAAACACACACCCTACACATTTCAACCAATCTCCCCGCGGGACTGCCGTTAGGTATTTCTTGGCGGGGCTGGTTAGCAATTATACTTTAGTCCCCGAGGCCGCCTCTTGAGCTCATCTTAGGGCTACTACTCTTCGCAGCGCGTTCTGCAAACACAATATGAATGAGCAGATCTCCATCCACTCGCCCTCTGATCGCGTTATGTGACTTACGAGATTATCTGGGCTTGGCAGGTTTGCTCTATCTTCTGCAAAGAGTCTGCAGTAGAACACTACATGCTCCGCTCCCCCTCCTCATTTGGACATTCTGGACACAGGGGCGAACTATTGTGTCTAAATCTATGGAGGTATTTCCGGTAACCGCCGTATCCGGACAGGAACTGTGTGAGGTGGTAGTTAGAGTTCCCCCTCGCTCTCTCCATGTTTTTATAGTGGGAATGAGCTTGTGGGTCCACCTGCCTTTCGTAGAGCTGTCCCACCTTGTTTGCCATAGCGTTGCCGATGCTACTCTTTGCTCCTCCTTGATGCTTTCTGCCTCTTGCCGGTTCGAAGCACGTCTAAGGTACACGTTCTGCATCTCATCCGCGAGGATGTCGATTACTGGAACTATCCCAGCTAAAACGCAGGCTGCGTCGTCGGAAATAGTTCGGAAGCCGCTGATCACTCTGATTGCGCAGAGCCTATGAGCTTTTCCTACACTTATTTATTTCCAGTGCACCCGCCCATATCGGGGCAGCGTATAGAAGTACCGAACCGACCACTCTGGCCCGCAGGATCCTGCGGGCGTATCCAGGCCCGCCGATATTTTTTTTTTTTTTTATAATTTGCGCGCACTCAAAGGGTCATGATACCTTTAACATGTTTACACACAGTGCGGGCGTTGGAAAGGATGGATAGAGAGAGAGAAAGATTTTGGTGTAGTAGTTCATGAAGCTCAGTTGCTTATGCTTCAGCATTCGGGAGAGTGCTGCCTGTATCAGCAATGCCTTCCTACTAGAGTACTCGACGTGGGCTTTGAAGCGCTGCCTATTGTCGAGCATGACTCCAAGATACTTCAGGGATTCCTTGGACCTAATTGTCTCGTTTCCGACCCGGAAGCCCGCATATTCCACCATCTTGCGGCTGGTTATTAGGACAGTTTCAGTCTTGTGGGCAGCTAGTTCCAGACCGGTAGACTCCAGCCATTCCTTTATTCTTGTAATTGCCTCAACCGTGGCAGACTCCACCTCGTGTATGTGCTTGGCTACTGTAACTACTGCGATATCGTCAACGAAGCCAATCACTTACTATCTATTCTTTCCAATGCCCGCACTGTGTGTAAACATGTTAAGGGTATTTATAACCTCTTGAGTGCGCGCAAAAAAACATCGTTAATCTCCAAAACAAATTTTTCTACTGGAGTCGATGCTTCAGGCTGTACAGCATGGGCGGTTGTTGTCTGAACAGGTGGTTGCTGTGGATTTAAACTTGGCATTCCAATGGGTCTTGGCATTGGAGGGCCATTTACTAGTGGTTGTTGTTGCATCTGATGACCCATAGGTGGTTGTGCTTGAGCTGTTGGAATCATTCCCATATCAATTGGAGGCTGAGCTTGCACAACATTTTCCCGCTAAATCATTACATGCGGGATTGGTGGATACATTGGCTGCTGTGGGTGTTGTTGAGGACCTGCTGTGCTGTTCACTAGAAACAAGCAAAGATTATTGAACCAAAGAAAGGACAAATAGAACAAGGCCAACTACCATTCATATTAGTCATTCCATCAGCGTTTGGATGTGGGCTCATATGTTGGGGGCGGGATTGCCACCGACCATCGGACTATGTGGCATTCCCAAAATGATCATACCCGGATGATTTGGCAATGGCGTGTACATTCCAGGCATCGGAGGAGTATTCATATTTGGCTGAGTATGTGGAGGAGCTATTCCTCCTATTCCTGAGCAACAGTGGAATGGAGTCAAGCTTTACTGCCTGTAATCTTTTTTTAAAAAAAGACAACATGAGTGGAAACTGAAATAATTGAACTTATGTTGTAAGATACTGTAATTCATGGAATCAAACCCCTTACTAAAATCAGTATAAATGATGTCCACTTGGTACCTCTCTTTAAATTTGCAAATCATTGAGCAATCATTTCGAAACTGTATAATACGCTACGCTCTCTATTTTCCTTTTCATGATTGCAAAATGAACGGAAGACTAATTAATTTTATGTACACTCCTAATTTCTAAGAAGAGAGTTCATTGACCCTTTAATTTGTTCTCAAAACTTGTGAGTTCACTTCGAGACTTCAAAGAATCATCAGACATTTTTTTTATGAAAATCTACGTTAACCCTATACTACCACTTTTGTCTTCTTAAACATATTTCCACCATCCCGATAGAGATCATCAAACCTTCTTGTTTAACTAACTTAACAACCCACGTGCATCAACCCAATAAAAAATCATGCACGAGCTCTCTCCTCAATTGACTACCAAAAAGTCAAGAGAGCTCCATTTAAAATTCAAGCTGTTCTGCCATTTGTAAATATTTCACCAAGCTGCCGATAGAATTTAAAAGAGTTTAAAGTTCATTAGCATTTCATTCCCGCCCGTCTGTGCTCCGTCAGCAAAAATTTATCTACGGCTTCTTATCCGACATCACCACACTGTAAACTTTGCCTTAGCCACAGAATATAAAATAGAATTCTCCGAAAACCTAATTTAAAAGTTCAGCTCCGCTCAATCGAAATCCCATCAATGTCTCTAAGAACCACAGAGATGTGGTACCTCTGCAAACCAAAACTCAGAGTCAAACGACTTTTCCTTCCGATACACAGAGATGACGGCACTAAAAGACACTAACCCGACCGCAGCCACATTCACAGGCACCGCAACTAACTCTGAGACAAGTAATTTCATTAATCACCTCGTTGAAACTATGTCAAGAAAGTTTCAACAGAAGTCCCCACCACTGTGCCACCATCCAAAGATAATAAAGTAACTCTCTTTGTCTCTGTCGGTCGGTGATGAAAAAAAAAAAAAAAAATAGAATACCACATCCGGCATTTTACCCCCTGGGGAGGCATGCCATAAATACCAATGCCAATTGAATCTTAGAATTTCTATACCATCCTCTCTATCCATATACCATCCTCTATACCAATATCCACACGCAACAGCAACATGTAGGCATTGGCGACTTGACGACACGTCCTCCCTCATCATCAGCCAGGCAAACAAACAATTTACAGACGAAATGGTTTTAGGGACACATACGAACTTTCTTTAGCTAATACCCGGCCCCACCCAACGGGAGAAAAAGTTTACGTTTGAAGTTTGGCCCTCGTAAACTTTAGACGAAACTTTCAACCGACGGCGACGTCGACAACCTCTTTATCTACATACATATGTGTACAGTACATGCTCCCTCAAGTGTCACTGGGTTATTTTGTTATTTAGTGCGAAAGGCATCTAAAGAAGGATAGTAGCAATTTCAGCTGCCACACCCACCCCCTACCCCCACGACGACAACGACGATAAGGTAATTCAACTTTACAGGCCGACTCAAGTTCAAAATCTCTATCACCGTCGGCAGACATGCAGCCAGGCAGTCAATCTCAGAACGTACACCCTAATACAGTTATTAATGGAAGGTATATGCAAATGATTCTATCAGGATATCCCTTCTAGCTATAGACTTCCTCATACCATACCCATAGTCGATAGGCAATCGAGAGGGTTGCTTGTAAGTAAACACGTTGAAGCTCGTCGAATCGGCTTAAGAAGGAGGTAGGTAACGTTGTTGTAGTCGTCTGCGAATGTATCTCCTTGCATAAGGAAACGTTCGATAGCCTTATACATATCCTTTTTGGTGCTATTATCGGCTGCTGGTCGGACAGGCGGCGCATGGCGGGTAGCAGGGCATGATAATGATGAATGGCAAGGATTTGGCATTCTGCATGAGTGCGTATAAGCACCGATTCGGGACACATCATTTGGATTTTATATTCCATGGCATGGGGATCGTTGTCGTAGACTCAATTGTTTGCTTGGCTCCCGAGAAATGAGGTTCAAAAAGGATACCTGTGTATGTGTGTATAGATAGTTGAACTGATTTTATTCTCCTTTTTTTTATTGTCAATGTCAATTTCCTGACGAATAAGTGACCGTTAGGAAGCTTGATAGCCCTTATTTAGTTTTTTTTATAAAGGTTCGGGTTCATACAGGTGCACACACATGAGATTGATATCCTTTTTGCGGACCCAGAAATTACCGGGCAAATATTTACAGATTATCCCGAGTGTAATCGCATTGATTATGATGTCCATTACATTACACACCGACCGACGGACGGGCCTGTTTCAATATTTGGCAGAAGGTTGTTTGCCGATAATAGACCTAATGCACGGGTTCAATTTAAAGTTCTCCCCCGTCTCCCTCTCGGGGCTCTTAAGAGTAAACAGTGCTTCGAGGTACAAACTACTTAGGCAGATTGGAAATCATGTTCGAGAGTAATAAATGATGTTGGCTTGGCTGGCATGAGCGCGCGTGTATGTGTTTCGGGCGGAAGTCAGAATAAATGGAGTGTCATTTATGATTGATGATCGGATGTCGACGGTGTCGGAACCACTTTGTAGGCGGTAGGCGGTAGGCGGCACACGACAACAGTGATGTGGGTTATTTTAAAATTCAGCTAAAGTAACCTTTTTAGTGTGAAACATGGGAATTTCCTTAGTTTAATTGAAGGTCAGATTCCTTAAGAATATGGGAGGTTAATGGAAATTTATTGCGGCGAAGTTTTCGGGATTGGAATAGTTTTCGAAGATGCTTTATGGGGGGTCATTCCTTAGAGGAGTCATTGCTAATGTAGGCGTTTGCTTATTTTCGCCGTACCTATTTCTGAGAGAACACATTTGGCGTTGTAGCACATACATATAACGTGGGAATGACATGTTAGAGGAGTCTAATGAAAATCTTATATTAATGGTTTCCTACTATGTCTTCGTAAAGAAAAAGAAGTAAATTTCATGGGGCTTGAGATAAAATTTACAATTACTTTCGTTGCTGGTACATATTTTATGTTCATCAAGTTCAACATCTTCAGAAATTTCAGAAATGGTATCCAAAAGAAAAGATAACATTTGTATATTTTCAGCATTTTTGGGATGGTTTTCTCAGCTTACATGTTTAATGAGAGTTTAAATCATCATATATGCAATAGCTTAATATTTAAATAGAGATTTGGCTCGGTGAAGGTGTTGTACCCTACCATCAATCATTAGGGTCATTCAGAAGTCTTTGTTCAATTGTAAGCCATTCTTCCTCCAAATATACAAACCCTACACTTCAAATGAGAATTTACGCAAGGTGCAAGCATATAATTCTACGTATAGGCAGCATAGGTTAGGTTTAGTAGGGCTATGAACATATTAGAAAAAATTAGGCCATCATGAGCACATCGCGATCCTTGGAAAACCTTTTTAAAATACAGATAAATCTTAAGCATTCCATTCCTAAACCGTTGTTTTTAAAAAGTAACTGCCTTAACGTTTCCTTCGGCCATGGGTAATTCCTTGACACTCTCATAATATGCACATGCAGTATCTGCACACTAGTATCGGGTGTGCATTATTAATAGCCAGTGACCAGAGAGTATTCCTATCGATGTTCTTAATTGTAATCTTCCTGGCTTAGAAATTTCCCGTCGTTTCGGCGGACAACAGTATCAATCAATCAACATTAACCACGGTGCTGGTTGCCTACCTATACCAGAACAAGCTATGATTGTTGGCTTTGCGGACGATATTGCGATAGTCGTGGTGGCCAAGCTGCGGAGAAAAGGAGTCCAAATAAGCAACGACACAATCGGGATTATTCAACGCTGGCTTGAGTCTGTGGTCTTAAAATTAGCCGAACTTAAGACAGAAGCGGTGGTAATCAGTAGCAGAAAGGTGAGGGAAACGATCACTCTTACTATAGGGGGCACCAGATTACGTCGAAGCATGCCATCAAATACCACAGCATCATGATTGACACGAGGCTCTCGATTAACGAACATGTGGAATATGTTAGTGGCAAAGCCACTAGCGCACTCATACTCATACGCATCATACAAAATCATGCAGGACCGAGATACAGTAAACGGCGGCTTTTGGCCAGTGTGGTTACATCTGTTATGATCTAAGGGTCACCAATATGGGCCAAAGCTATGAAGACCCAGCCATACCGGCGTAAAATTGAGTCAACATTCCGGCTCTGTGCAATTCGAGTATGCAGTGCATTTTATACAATATCAGGAGCTGCAGTCCATGTTATTGCAATACTGACAGAGGAGTTTCAAAACACATACAAAATGAGGAGACAGGAATACGTGTTAGCCGACGGAGAAGCGAACTTACCAGAAAGAGCAAACAGCATAGCAAAATGCCAACAACGATGGAGCGCGTTAAGCAAAAGCCGAGCGAGATAGATTTTTACACAATGCAATTACTAAGTGGACATGGATGCTTTTGCGCGTATCTCTACAGATTCAAACACGAGAACTGTCCAGCATCCAGGCTGAGAAAGATGCGGAACATATAAATATTCATTGTCAACGATTCGAACCCGAGAGACAAACGCTAAGAAATAAGCTTGAAGATATACCAACTCCCGAGAAGAACGTCCATCTTATGATCCAATCGCAGGAGATATGGAGTGCTGTGAGTGATTATGCAAACGATATTACGACACAACTAAGACACGTCGAACGAGAAAAAAGGCGACAGAGTGATGAATCACCAATACGATTGTAAGTAATGCTGTTTGTCCCCCCACGATGAAATGCCAAGACGGCGCGGCGGTACCATGGGGAAAAGGACAATGAAGGGGTTAGTGGGTGGAAACCTCACACCGTAACTGAGTACGGGCTCAGTTTCGTCTTTTAAAGATTCTCCGACCTCCCTCCGGAAAAAAACCGTGCTGGTTGCTATTGCCGTATTGAAAGCGATGTAGCGTTCTATGAGAATTTGATGACCACGAGTCTGAAGTTAATCTTATACCGCAAAATCTTCTTCAACTTGCCTTAATATATTTATATGTGATGAATATATATGTATCAATGTTAATAGTTCGTTTAGGTGGTGATACATCAGCCTGGATAAGAGATTTCAACTGAAGATAATACATATAAAGATAGGCCGCATCTCCAGGATTATGAGCAAACTTGAGGTGTGGATCTAATCCTTGGAGTTGATATTTACGAAGGGTGTTAATCGCATAGTAAACATCCTTGGATTATTTCTTTATCTTTACTCCAGGAGTCGTCTTCAATGGATATTTAAAGACTGAGAAAATAACATTACTGGGTGAGGGTCAAACGCTACAAGTTCATACATACTCGTAGGTGCATTTATTCGTTTATTCTGTTGATATAGTCAAAGCGATCCGGCACTTTCAGGTGCATTCCAATGATTGGATCTACCAGCAAATCTTGTGAACTACAAGTATACAGGAGTCTCTGCTTTTTGCATAGATCTACTGGACAAAGCCTGTTCTCCATGAAAACGAAAGCCATCACTATTCTAATAATCATTTACTATTAGAGAGTGTAAGAATTGAATCAAAGAAATGATTAATATCTATGGTTTCAAGTTCGTACGAAATTGGACTGTTGATAACAGTGTCCTACAAGGTATTTCCGTTTTTGATTCTGAAAAGCAATTCCTATAGATTTTAGTGTGCTGATTACGAGAAAAATAGGAAAAAAAAAAATTCATCACGTCACAATTTTCGATAATAAATTTATAACTTTTTGATATCTCTCTATAGAAAGGCACTTTATAATTAATATAACTTTATATAACCACCATGGGTGGATTGTGTGTGGAGATTTAAAAATGCTTGGCATGGTATTAAGACAGCAAAGTGGCTTTACAAAATATCCGCCCTTCTTACGTGAGTGGAACAGCAGGAACCGGGTACAACATTGCACGAGAAAAGAATAGCCGGCTAGAACTAATCTAGATCCAGGAAATAAAAATTTAGTTCGATGAAACTTAGTGCCAGCTGAAAAAGTCTTATTACGACCTCTGCACATAAAACTTGGTACTATGAAACAATTTGTAAGAGCTTTAAATAAACAAGGTGATGGATTTAAGCATTTACAAAGATGAACCTAGGCCTCAACCAACAAGCTCGGTTTTTATCTAATTGCCTCCAGTTGCGCACTCCAAGTTGGTCGAGGTCCCTTTGAACTTGTGCGCGCCACCTACGGCGAGGAGGTCCTCTACTGCGGCGTCCCTCCGGGTTAGATTCGAAGACTCCGCGGGCCGGAGCATTGGTGTCGATTTGTTCTACATGTTCTAGCTATCTCAGACGTCCAATACATAGTTTTTCGACAAGGTCAAAAATTCTATCGCAGTAAATGAACTACTGAAAATACTCAGCAATAAATGCTTTTATGTCCAAGGCTACGCAGATGTTATTGCGGTACTAATCAGAGGAAGAAACAATCTCGGATCTCCTCACGGGCGCCTTGAATATAGTTGCTGACTGGTGCCAAAAAGTCGGCCTTAACGTTAACCCAAAAAGAGCACCATACTTATATTCACCAAAAGAAGAAAGCGAGAAAGATTAAAAGCACCCACAGTCTTTAGTGAAACAATGGAATTCTTTAAGAAGGTCAAAAACCTTGGCGTAACACTAGATGAAAAACTCTCCTGGAATTCTTGCCTAACAAAAGCCATAGATAAAGCCAGGATCTCATTATGGACCAGCAAAAGTGTCATTGATTAAACTTGAGGCCTAAACCTCAAAATGGTGCTATTGCTCAACACGGCAATAGCAAGGCCAATTGTCACATACGCAGCACCAGTATGGTGGCAAAAAATAAAGCAAGGGTCTACACAGGACAGGCTTAATAAACTACAAAGACTAGCCAGTGCATGCGCAACAGGTGCAATGAAAACTGCTCCTACTGCAGCGCTGGAGCTATTCTAAACTTAACACCTCTACATATTCATATAAAGAAAGAAGCTGTACGCCTTTAGCTCATCGCAGAAGATAACTCAATTTCCAAACTAGTTTACTCGGATATTGCGCATGAACTCAACAACAATGAACTACTAGGAATAACAATTACGGATAAATGTCTGCCAAGTTTCAACTTCAAGGTTACATTCGCAGATCGCAATAACTGGGAACAGAACAAACCTACATTTGCCGATTACTCTCATGTATGGTACACAGACGGATCGAAGTTGGGGCTGGAGTATACGGTGCTACTACGAAAACCTTCATTCACTCGTGCATGGACAAAAGTAAAAGTCCAAGTAAAAGTATTCGCTATAGTATAGAACTATGCATCAGAGAAAATATAAACAGATCTATAACAAACAAGAACATTTATATTCTTTCAGGTAGCAAGGCTGATCTACTGGCAATTAAGACTTTAAAATAACATCCAAACTAGTATGGGACTGCCTTAAACTACTCATATCACTAGCCAGTACAATCAGAGCTTATCTCATTTGGGTGCCAGGACACAGCGGATATGAAGGAAATAAAAAAACTGACCTGCTAGCCAGAACAGGAGTTGCGTCAAACTTGATGGTGCTAAGAAATTGGCAAAAATTGGCTAAAAGAAAAATCGCATCAAGAACTTTCTGCCAAATACTTCGCTCAAAAGATCGAAACAACTCTTATAATTAACTAGGAGTCAGATTCGAATAGCCACAGGTTTCCTTACAGGCCACTGTCGATTGAAAAAAAATCTCATGGCTATGCGAATAGCACAAGACAGTATCTGCAGAATGTGCAACGAAGACAAAGAATCATTAGAGCACATCTTACGAGTATGTCACTGTAACTAATCAGAACACGTCATCGTTATTTAGGTAAATTCTACCTTGAAGCATAAGACCTATCTGCAAGCTCACTCAAAAGTATACTAGAGTTCATCACAAAATCGGGTATATTGAGTGAGCTTTAAGATCAGAGGAAATCACAATAGGCCCAATGTGGCCGCAGTGATAAGGTGACCTAATTCCACCTCTTCAACAATCTACAATCTACAATCTAGAGTTTATAGCAAAGCCAAGGAAGACAAAGTCCCTTACTACCTCGAAGTTATTAGCTGCCCACTGTGATGTTCTGTCCAATTCGTCGGTGTTGATTGTCCCTTCTAGTTGACAGCATATACTTGGTTTTGCCCTCGTTTATCGCTAAACCCATTTTGGCCACTTCTGCTTCAATGCTTGCAAACGCATCGGTGACAGCCCGCTGAGTTCTTCCGATAATGTCTATATCGTCGGCGTATGCAAGCAGTTGTACGGACTTTTGGTAGATTGTGCCTCTGCTATTGGCTTTTGAGTTCCGCACAATCCGTTCAAGTATTGTACTATATTAAAGAAGTCACATGACAGCGCGTCACCTTGTCTAAAACCTTTTTTGACATCAAAGGTCTCAGTGAGGTCATTACCGACCTTGATGGAGCAGCGAGCGTTCTCCATCGTCATCCTGCACTGACAAACAAGTTTGGCAGGGATGTCAAAACTAGCCATGGCTCTATAAAGCTCTTCTCTATAGATGCTGTCATAGGTGGCCTTGAAATCGATAAAGAGATGGTGAGTATCGATTTGGACTTCTTGGGTTTTCTCCAGGATCTGTCGAAATGTGAAGATTTGACCGATGGCAGACTTCCCTGGCCTGAAACCGCACTGATACGGTAAGTGCTGTTGATAAAGCTTTCAGGCCTTCACACAATATCGCAAAAAATATCTTGTATGCTATGTTGAGAAGACTGATGCCTCTATAATTGGCGCAGTTGAGGGGGTCTCCTTTCTTAAGGATCGGGCAAACGATGCTGAGATTCCATTCATCAGGCATACACTCGTCTGATCAAATCTTAGAGATGAATCGGTGTATGCATTCTACCAATTCATCACCAGCTCCATTGAAAAGTTCCGCCGGTAAGCCGTCAGGTCCAGCAGCCTTGTTGGAGTTCAGCTTGGATATTGTTATCCTCACTTCGTTTTGGTCAGGTGGACCGAAATTTTGACTATTATGACAGCGGGAAGCTAAACTAAGAGAAGGTATTTTTGTTGGCCTCGATATAAGAAAACTGATGAAAGATGAAAACTTCGATAGGAAACTGAGTCCTACAGAATTGGCAGCATGGGTGTCGTTAAAAGAAGTAATTAGGAACTCCTTGGGAAACTATAAGACCCCAAATTATGAACTAATAATAAATAATATGCTTAAAAATTTACAAAGATTATGTTATCTGATGAGCCACAAACTTCACTTTCTTTATTCTCTTTTAAGCTACTTTCCTGATAACTTGGGAGCTATAAGAGCAATGTGAAAGATTTCATCAGGATATACAAAATATGGAACGTACGAGTAGGTATGGGAGTGGATGTTAAGCGTGACCATTCAAACAAGGCTCACAAGAGGAAATCGTTCCACAGAATCTTTCTCCTTCTTTCAATTTCGGCGATGTTATGATCCGAAAACAAGGGATCATAACCCTCCCACTTCACCGCATTTTTACTGATCCACCTATGGGGTTCGCCTATTTGACCTCAGAAAATAACGGCAGGCCTCCCGATTTTGGATTACTCGGTTACTGAGGCCAATGAAATCTCGATGTATTCGCATTTGTGTGATCCAGGCGTTTAAAGGCCTGCCTCTTCTGCCTCGTGATGTCTTTGGAACGTTCATTGATATTGCTTTTTTAACAGGGTTCAAATAATCTCTTTTTTGAATGTGGCAATACCAAATGACCGGTGGCGCTCTATCTTTCGTAAGATGGTTTCCTTGACGTGAGTGCTTCCACGGATCTTCGAACTTCTTATTCGATCAAACTTTGTCACTCCTGCTGTCAAGCGAAGCATCTTCATCTCAGGCGCCGCTAATTTACTCTCAAACCTTTTGTACATCGTCCAACATTGTGAACTGTATATGAGCGTCTGGCCCAACCACTTTTTGTTTTTTGGAATATTTGACCAACTCACTAACTTCTTCGACTGCAATGTCAGGTATTTCTTCACAGTTAGGGGTGGCTCTTGGAAAGTATAGCCGGGGCAACTGTTCATTCAAAATTTCTTTACAATACTCTCGCCACCTCTGCCGAATTTTATCCTCATCCACAAGAAGCTGGCCTTGAGCATTGTTAATGAACTTTGGCGAACAAATCTCCTGAGTATTCCTCCTCCTTGTTCTCATTGCGTCTTCGGAGCTCCTGGATAGTTTGGTTTGCAACAGCAACCTGGGAAGATATTTTCTCCAGCTCCCGATACAGCCTCCGTACTCTCTGCTTGAAGCTAGGCGCAGTTCATCTTCGCTTTTTTCTTGCAACATCTGTATTCCACTTCGAGGCTAGCTTTTTCGTTTCTATTATTTGAGGGGCACTTTGACCAAGCTTTGAAAACCGCTTTTTGCTCATTTATCACTTCCTTAGCTTCATCGCTCCACCACCATGTTTCTTTGGATTGTTGGTGTTGGCTTTTTGAAGCTCCTAGCAATGACTTGGGCTTCTTTAAGCAAGTTCGCTGTAAAGAAGCCCATATATTGTGTGCTCTGCACTCTTCATTCTCAGCCCCATTGATGGTGTGAGAGGGGTAGTTTTTAATTTAATTAAAATCGCTCCACAGAATCTTCCATGAAAAAAAAGACAAGGCCTCACAAGCCTTTGTAATGTTATAAAATACCTACTTTTATGTATGCTTACTTACTTACTTAGGTGGCGCTACAGTTCGGGGTGAACCTGGGCCTCAACCAATTAGTTCTCCATTTAGTTCGGTCTTTAGCTAATTGCCTCCAGTTGCGCACTCCAAGTTGGTCGAGGTCCCCTTGAACTTGTGCGCGCCACCTACGGCGATGATTCCCTCTACTGCGTCGTCCCTCGGGATTAGATTCGAAGACTCTGCGGGCCGGAGCGTTGGTGTCCATTCGCTCTACATGTCCTAGCCATCTCAGACGTCCAATACGCAGTTTTTTGACTAGGTCGATGTCGCTGTACAGCTCGTATAGTTCGTGATTGAATCTTCTCCTCCAAAACCCGTCAACGCAAACGGGACCAAAAATCTTACGAAGAATTTTTCTCTCGAAGCGACCAATGATATCTTCATCCTCTTTTAATAAAGTCCATGTTTCAGCGCCGTAAAGCAGGACTGGGATGATCAAGGTCTTATATAGAGTCTTCTTAGTTGTTCGAGAAAGGGCTTTACTGTTGAATTGCCTTATAAGCCCAAAAAAACAGCGATTGGCAAGAGTTATTCTTCGATTGATTTCTGCACTGATTTTGTTTGCTGAATTTATAGCAGAGCCAAGGTAGACAAAGTCCCTTACTACCTCGAAGTTATAGCTGCCCACGGTGACGTTCTGTCCAATTCGTCGATGCTGGTTTTCCCTTCTAGTTGACAGCATATACTTGGTTTTGCCCTCGTTTATCGCTAAACCCATTTTGGCCGCTTCCGCCTCAATGCTTGCAAAAGCACCGGTGACAGCCCGCTGAGATCTTCCGATAATGTCTATATCGTTGGCGTATGCAAGCAGTTGTACAGACTTGTAATAGATTGTGCCTCCGGTGTTAGCTTGTGAGTTCCGCACAATCCGTTCAAGTACAATATTGAAGAAGTCACATGACAACCCGTCACCTTGTCTAAAGCCTTTTTTGACATCAAAGATCTCGGTGAGGTCATTACCGACCTTGATGGAGCAGCGAGCGTTCTCCATCGTCAGCCTGCACAGGCGGACAAGTTTGGCAGGGATGTCAAAACTAGACATGGCTCTATAAAGCTCTTCTCTATAGATGCTGTCATAGGCGGCCTTGAAATCGATAAAGAGGTGGTGAGTATCGATTTGGAATTCTTGGGTTTTCTCCAGGATCTGCCGAAGTGTGAAGATTTGATCGATGGTGGACTTTCCTGGCCTGAAACCGCACTGATAGGGTCCAATCAGGCTGTTGATAAAAGGTTTCAGGCGTTCACACAATATCGCAGAAAAGATCTTGTACGCGATGTTGAGGAGACTGATGCCTTTATAATTGGCGCAGTTGAGGGGGTCTCCTTTCTTGTGGATCGGGCAAACGATGCTGAGATTCCATTCGTCAGGCATACACTCCTCTGACCAAATATTAGAAATGAGTTGGTGTATGCACTCTACCAATTCATCCACAGCTGCCTTGAAAAGTTCGGCTGGTAAGCCGTCAGGTCCAGCAGCCTTGTTCGATTTTAGCTTGGATATTGCTATCCTCACTTCGTTTTGGTCAGGTGGACGGAAATTATGACTATCATCGTCCATGTTGAATGGTTCATTCTGCCTGACAGCGGGATGTTGGTCTTCGTCGCCGTTATACAGTCTGCAGAAGTAGTTTTTCCATATTCTCAGCACCGACTGTGATTCTACTACGAGGTTTCCATTCTCATCTCTACAGGTTTCTGTACGGGTATTACTTCTCTGACACGTTCTTTTTACCTTTTGGTAAAACTTCCGTACATTGTTCCTGGAGTATAGACTTTCGATATTCTCAAACACGCGCTTCTCATGCTCTTTCTTCTTCTTTTGGAGAAGCCGATGTTCTTCCCGTCTCTTTTGCTCGTAGAGCTCACGAGCAGCTCTCGTTTTCCTTTGCAGCGCCGCTTTGTATGCCTCTTGTTTTGCTGCATGCAGTCGCCGGCATTCTTCGTCAAACCAAGGGTTTCGCAGTGGTGGGCGAGCGAGACCCAGCACATCAGTCGCGGCGTTTCTGATGGCATGTTGGCAGCGTTGCCACTGGTCTTCGGTACTTGATGCTGGCGGCAAAGGGGTAATTGAGAGATTTCGGGATACGCGTTCAGCGAAGAGTCTGGCGGTCTCTTGCGATTGTAGCTTTTCGACGTTAAATTTTCTCACAGTAATTCTTCTTTGTTGCTCAGATTGGGATATCCGCATTCGTACCTTGGCTACAACAAGGTAATGATCCGAGTCTATGTTGGCCGCTCGGAAGGTCCGGACATCCAGAATACTGGAGGCATGCCTTGCGTCGATCGCAATATGATCAATTTGGTTGATCGTGACATGATCATTGGACCGCCATGTCTGCTTATGAATATCGAGATGAGGAAACCATGTGCTTGCTATGGTGACATTTCACTCCACAGCGAAATCAATTAGCCTTAGTCCGTTATCAGACGTGGTGTCGTGTAGGCTATGCTTACCGACTGCTCTACCGAAGACGTCCTCCTTTCCTATTTTGGCGTTAAAATCGCCCAATACGATCTTAACGTCGTATTTAGGACATTGCTCATATGTTTTGTCGAGGAGCTCGTAGAAACACTCTTTGGAGGCAGGGTCCTTTTCTTCTGTGGGGGCATGAACACATATTAGGCTTATGTTAGCGAATTTAGCCTTGATCCGGATAGTCATAATACGCTCGCTCACGTGTCGGAAGCTTAAGACTTCTTGCCTAAGTCTGCCGCGTATGACAAATCCGCATCCGAATAAGCGTTGCCTGTTGCCTCTGTAGCAATCACCGTAGTAGATGTCACAGTTTTTCATCCCCTTTTTGCCCGGCCCATCCCATCGCACTTCCTGGATGGCGGTAATATCTGCTTTATAGCAGTCTAGGGCCTCTGCTAGTTGTTCGGCTGCACGTGGTCTGTAAACGGACAGAACATTCCACGTACAGATCCGAAGGTCGTTGTCCTTATTTCGTTTGCTGGGGTCGTCATTAGTTGAGTCATCCTTATCCGAGGCTTTTGGTTGTTTCGGAACCATGCGTTTTTTACGTGGTAGGGAAGTTACCCCGATGGCACAACCCCCAACCTGGAGGGCCAGTTCCTTAATTATTCCCCTAGGACGAGGGGCCGGGTACACCGGTGCCAGTAGTCCACTACGGGAGTATGAGCGCTGCCGTTGGCCCATTAAGGGCTCCTCCGCCACCATCTCTATTCCAATGTCCTGACCAACATTGGAAATTCCTTACCGACCTGTGATCCGAATACGTCGAAGCAGCTCGCGCAAGGTATTCACTAAGTTCAACCTAACTGGAACTATAGACGCCACCGTTGACTCCGTCTAGGGAATTCGTCCGCTGCCGCCTGGAACAGGAAGAAGTGCTCTAGTGAGAAAAGCACTCTTCCCCCCCTCTCTCATCTGCTGCCACCAAGAATCCGCCAAACGGGGTTGGTTACCCATTTCTTGGATTAAGGTACTAGGCACCCGGCTGTCACCGCGTGGAGGTTGAGAGTAGGAGTTGGTAGGCCTCAGCTGAGTGAAAACGCTTGCGTTTGCTTGCACTACCGTTTGACTAGCCCTTTTTTATGTATGCAGTAAATTTAAAAACAAAAAAAAAAAAAAAACTACACACTTATTTTTTCCTAAGCCTTTTTTTTAGTAAAGTACCTCAATTATTGCGTATTTTCCAAAATGTTGTACTGTGAAAAATCCTGACGTGAAAGAAAAAAAAGTTCAGATTCGTAAATAGGGGCCAAAAATCCCCATAATCGGCTAAGGAAACCGAGAAGGGATAAAAAAAAAGTTGTTATCTTGCAGTCTGTGTAATTAAGTCTACATCAAAGAATTATCCGAGCAGAGTTGAACCACTGTGTCATAACATTGTGTCTTAATTGGAAACCAACATTAGATTACTTTATTTTTATCCAGTCTAACCTAATACAAGGTGGGGCAAAAGTAATGTCATAATGTGAATGTACCATCATTTTGCAAATGGGGTCAAATGTCGTTGTGCTTTGACATTTATGTTGTAATGCAGACAGATGGAGAATTAGTTGACAACAAACAATGGAGTGATACACACCTGAAGAATGCGGAATTATTTCGTATCTTAAATCATAATGAACGGAGAAGCCCATTATATATAGCCTACACGACACCACGTCTGATAACGGACTAAGGCTGATTAATTTCGCTGTGGAGCGAAATGTCACCATAGCAAGCACATGGTTTCCTCATCTCGATATTCATAAGCAGACATGGCGGTCCAATGATCATGTAACCATCAACCAAATTGATTATATTGCGATCGACGCAAGGCATGCCTCCAGTATTCTGAATGTCCGGACCCTCCGAGTGGCCAACATAGACTCGGATCATTACCTTGTTGTAGCCAAGGTACGAATGCGGATATCCCAATCTGAGCAACAAAGAAGAATCATTGTGAGAAAATTTAATGTCGAAAAGCTACAATCGCAAGAGACCGCCAGACTTTTCGCTGAACGCGTATCCCGAAATCCCTCAATCACCCCTATGCCGCCATAGACCTTTCGATAAGGATGCATTCGAAGAGATGTTGAACGGTGATCAAACTCCAAGCGGAACAGCGGAGACCCTCGCGCACCACCTCACAGGCACCATCACCACAGCGTGCGACGCATCAATGCCTAGGAGAACAAACACCAGGAAGGCATCACCGTGTTACTGGTGGAACGAGGAAATAGGCGAACTTCGGGCAAAATGTCTACAAGCCCGGCGCAAAGTCCAACGATCAAGAAGGAGGGCGGATTTCTAACAATGCCTGGACACCCTTAGACTGGCGAGACGTAACTTAAATAGAGCCGTCAAGGAAAGCAAAACTGCATGTTTTAAACGTCTCTGTCAAGAAGCCGACATTAACCCATGGGGCTCGGCATACAGAATGGTGATGACGAAACTGAACGGCTATAGGACTCCTCAAATAACATGTCCGATAATGCTGAGATCCATAGTAGAGCACCTCTTCTCTCAAAGGCCTGCTACTATGTGGAATATTATACGAGAAGTCAATCCAGTCGATATTCCTTTAATTACTCACGAGGAGCTGCAAAGGGCATGCAGCAAGATAGGTGACAATAAGGCGCCGGGACCCGACGGCATCCCGAATAAGGCAGTAAAGACAGCTGTAAAAAAAAAAGGCCAGACCTCTTCATACCAACAATGCAGAAGTGCCTTGAAGAAGGAACCTTTCCCGAAAAATGGAAGACGCAGCATTTGGTCCTACTGCCAAAAGGAAAGAAGCCCCCAGGAGAACCATCATCCTATCTTCCAATATGCCTATTGGACACCATATAGAAGATTACTCGCGGTAGCAGAAGAGAAAGGAGCCCTCTCAGATCACCAATTTGGCTTCAGAAGAGCACGATCTACTGTTGATGCCATAAGAGCGGTAGTTAATATCGCCAAAGTCGCCAACGAAGGCGAAAGATGGCTCTATGGCACAAAGGAGTATAGTGCAGTAGTAACGCTGGACGTTAAAAACGCATTATACTGTGAGGACTGGTCGTTTATTAGAAGGTCACTTGCCAGGATGGATACGCCATATTACCTGCTACGGATAGTGACGAACTATTTCAACAACAGGAAGCTGAGGTACAATACCGACGAAGGGGTAAAATACTACAACGTAACTGCGGGAGTTCCACAGGGATCGGTTTTAGGGCCACTATTGTGGAACATCATGTACGACGGAGTCATACGATTAACGCTACCTGGGGGAGTAACGATAATTGGATTCGCCGACGACATTGCAGTCGTGACAGTAGCTAAACAGATCCATGCAGTAGAATCAGCTACAAATGAAGCAATTGCCCGGATAAAAGATTGGCTAATATCCGCCGGACTAGAACTAGCTGACCATAAAACAGAAGCTGTTCTTATAACCAGCCGGAAAACCGTCGAATTTGCCAACTTTCAGGTTGGTGGAAAGAGGCGGTTAAATACCTTGGAGTAATGCTGGACAACAAGCTACGGTTTAAAAATTTTGTTACCAAAAAAGCATCGCAAATGCAGGGAGCTCTCTCGCGTATCATGCCTAACATCGGTGGACCTGGATACGCTAGAAGGATTCTACTCTCTAGAGTTATCACCTCAGTTCTGTTATATGCCGCCCCAGTCTGGGCGGAGGCACTGGGGACGAAGGGGACCAAAAGGAGACTATCGTCATCATACAGACTCTGTGCGCTAAGGACAATCAGCGGCTTTCGAACCATCTCTGACGAAGCTGTATTTGTCATAGCTGGAATGGTCCCCATCGATATTCTCGCAGATGAAATGCTGAGGATATATAACAGAAGAGCCTTGAGTCATCACGACGCCACTGGTATCAAGGTGATAAAAACTGAAGAAAGGGTAGCGTCAGCAGCTACGTGGCAAGCTTGTTAGGCTAATATAACAAAAGGCAGATGGACATATAAACTTATACCGACAATCCAAAACTGGATAAGTCGAAAGCATGGAGACTGCAACTACCATCTAACGCAGTTCCTGTCTGGCCACGGTGGCTACCGCAAATATCTACACCGATTTGGACACGACAACTCACCATCCTGCCCGGAATGCCCAGGTGAAGATGAAGATACGGAGCACGCAGTGTTTTACTGCACACGTTTTACGGCATGGAGAATTACTCTGCCAAGTCCGTCATTACTCCTCGACCATATGTTACGTCGGAAGAGAATTGGATGGCAATATGTTCCTTCGTAACAACTCTACAAAAAGAGCTGCGGAGAATAGAAAAGCTGAGAAGAGCAGCTGAAGCAGCGGAAGAAGCTGACATAAGAAGCATAGCATAAATTGCTAACCAGCGCCGCGAAGTAATACCTAACGGCAGTCCCGCGGGGAGAGTGGTTGAAGTGTGTATGGTGTGTGTTTAGTACGTAGGCGTATTCCTGGCATCGATTACTCAGGTTTGTGAATCGTGCATGCTAGTAGCACTCGGGCTATTAGTATCTATGAAGATTACACATCCCTGGTGCAATCTAAAAAAAAAAAAAAAACCCCTGTGCCGTCAGCATCAAGTGCCGAAGACCTGTGACAACGGCCAACATTCCATCAGAAACGCCGCGACTGATGTGCTGGGTCTCGCTCGCCCACCACCGCGAAACCCCTGGTTTGACGAAGAATGCCGGCGAGTGCATGCAGCAAAACAAGAGGCATACAAAGCGGCGCTGCAAAGGAAAACGAGAGCTGCTCGTGAGCTCTACGAGCAAAAGAGACGGGAAGAACATCGGCTTCTCCAAAAGAAGAAGAAAGAGCATGAGAAGCGCGCGTTTGAGAATATCGAGAGTTTATACTCCAGGAACAATGTACGGAAATTTTACCAAAAGGTAAAAATAACGTGTCAGAGAAGTAATACCCGTTCTGAAACCTGTAGAGATGAAAATGAAAAAACTACTTCTGCAGACTGTATAACGGTGACGAAGACCAACATCCCACTGTCAGGCAGAATGAACCATTCAACATGGACGATGATAGTCAAAATTTCCATCCACCTGACCAAAGCGAAGTGAGGATAGCAATATCCAAGCTAAAATCCAACAAGGCTGCTGGACCTGACGGCTTACCGGCCGAACTTTTCAAGGCAGCTGGTGATGAATTGGTAGAGTGCATACACCAACTCATCTCTAAGATTCGAAGGATGAATGGAACCTCAGCATCGTTTGCCCGATCCTTAAGAAAGGAGACCCCCTCAACTGCGTCAATTATAGGGGCATCAGTCTCCTCAACATCGCATACATGATCTTTTCTGCGATATTGTGTGAAGGCCTGAAACCTTTTATGAACACGCCTGATTGGACCCTATCAGTGCTGTTTAAGGCCAGGAAAGTCCACCATCGATCAAATCTTCACACTTCGGCAGATCCTGGAGAAACCCCAAGAACTCCAAATCGATACTCATCACCTCTTTATCGATTTCAAGGCCGCCTATGACAGCATATATAAAGAAGAGCTTTATAGAGCCATGTCTAGTTTCGACATCTCTGCCAAACTTGTTTGTCTGTGCAGAATGACCATGGAGAACGGTCGCTGTCCATCAAGGTCGGTAATGACTTCACCGAGACCTTTGATATCAAAAAAGGTTTTAGACAAGGTGAAGCGCTGTCATGTGACTTCTTTAATACAGTACAATACTTGGAACGGATTGTGCGGAAATCACAAACCAACACCGGAAGCACAATCTATTACAAGTCTGTACAACTGCTTGCATACGCCGACGATATAGACATTATCGGAAAACTCAGCGGGCTGTCACCGATGCGTTTGCAAGCATTGAAGCGGAATCGACCAAAATGGGTTTAGCGATAAATAAAACCAAGTATATGCTGTCAACAAGGAGGGAAAGCCAACACCGACGAATTGGACAGAACGTCACAGTGGGCAGCTATAACTTCGAAGTAGTAAGGGACTTTGTCTATCTTGGCTCTGCTATAAACTCTAAGAACAACATCAGCGCAGAAAACATTCGAAGAATAACTCTTGCCATTCGCTGTTTTTTTGGGCTTATAAGGCAATTCAACAGTAAAGCCCTATCTCGAACTACTAAGGAGACTCTGTATAAGACCCTGATCATCCCAGTCCTGCTTTATGGCGCTGAAACATGGACTTTATTAAAAGAGGATGAAGATATCCTTGGTCGCTTCGAGAGAAAAATTCTTCGTAAGATTTTCGGTCCCGTTCGCGTTGACGGGTTTTGGAGGAGAAGAATCAATCACGAACTATACGAGCTGTACAGCGACATCGACCTAGTCAAAAAAGAGATGGCTAGGACATATAGAGCGAATGGACACCAACGCTCCGGCCCGCAGAGTCTTCGAATCTAACCCCGAGGGAAGACGCAGTAGAGGGAATCATCGCCGTAGGTGGCGCGCACAAGTTCAAAAGGACCTCGACCAACTTGGAGTGCGCAACTGGAGGCAATTAGCTGAAGACCGAGCTAAATGGAGAGGCTTGTTGGTTGAGGCCCAGGTTCACCCCGAACTGTAGCGCCACCTAAGTAAAATAAGTAAGGAGAAGCCCATTTCCACTTAAGTGGTTGTGTGAATAAACAAAATTTGCATTTCTGGGGCACGAAGAATCCACATGAAATGCACGAAAAGCCATTGCATCCCCTCAAAGTGACTGTTTGGTGCACTATTTGCAATGAAAAAGTGATTGGCCCTTATTTTTTTGAGGACGGCACTACCGTAACCGTAACTGGTGAGCGCTACATACAGATGTTAAACGAGTGTTTTTGCCGTAAGTTGCTGAATTGGGTCTCGAGCATTGTTGGTTCCAGCAGGACGGAGCAGCCGCTCACACATCTCGGAAAAAGATGGAGATTCTGAATCGCCGATTTTCGGGCCGTGGAATCTCCCAGTTTGGCGATTTGAACTGACCGGGCAGATTGCCGTATCTGACGGCGGCAGACTTCTTCCTTTGTGGCTTTTTGAAATCTCGCGTTGACCACATCAAACCACAAACCGTGCAAGTCTTAAAAGCCAACATTGAAGAAGAAATCACCAATTTGGAGCCAGATGTTTTGCGAGCAACAATTCAAAATGCCGTAAAACGAACACAAATGTGCATCTTCTCAAGAGTTGTCATTTGACCGATATCATTTTTTCAACTTAATGTCATCAATTTTACACCTTCAAATAAATTTTTCGTGAAGCAGAGCCCAATTCTTTTCATTTCTAACAAAATGGCCGCTAATTCTCATTATGACATTACTTTTGCCCCACCTTGTAGAACTAGCACTTACGAGTATATGAGGAGTTTTTTGGCAGACTGCTCAACAATTCGATCACTTGGGATTGCAGTTTCCTGTAAGTTTGTGTTTCAGACTTTCCGGTAGTTAAAGTGACCATGTTTGTTTAAGGACTGTGGTTAGCTGACTTCGGGAGGGACAAATTGATCCCAGGGTAGTACCCGGTATGTTATTAGCTGGAAAAGTTATCAAAATTAACTAAAGTATCAACCTCTCGTGGAATAGGCTTACTAACTGCGTCATATCAGGAAAGACATCGTCTAGTTATAAAAAACCGAAAACAAACGAGCTGCTAAGCATATCTTGACTAGATATTGCCAGAACTGTAGCACAGGCCGTCAATAGGAGACCATGCAGCGCAGTTACTTTTGTCGTAGTTGCAAGGATAATACTGATAAGGAATCTTGGAATTTTGTCCTAGGGGTCGCCAGACCGCGTACACTATAAATATCCTCAGGGTGACGACCTCAAAGAGATATCTGACAAAAGTATCGAAGAACTAATCATTTCCTTAAACATCGTAGGTTGGGCTTAATATCTCGGTTTTACCAACCAACAATACTTTTAAACCAGCAAATTAAATGAGCTGTGTATTCAAAACAGCTAATCCTTGTGTTAATTTGGTACTTATTGAACCGCCACTTCTAGCTACCTACATCAAATCAAGGACCTTTCACTGACTGCTTCAGCCAGACGGATTTTATCCACTATCGAAGCCAGCAGCGTTGCTACTTACATACACGACTAGTAGGACAAGTAAATTTGAGATTTTTGTCCGAATTAGAGTTAGTGAAAGTAGTAGCCATAACCCTGGTAGTCGATTTTAAGACTATCATTGTTCCAAATACTAGCAAAAAACAGCAGACAATATCGGTGGTGGAGGAATGATAATACGGCTGTGTCAGACAAGGTGATGGTTGTAGCTGCGGACGTACCTATGCAGTGGTGCCGGTGGCAAACAGTCGCAAGGAGTACCAAGTGAGGTTATGCGACTGAAATGTTTAAAATAGTGGTGTTGTCGTTGTTTTTTTTTCCAGCAACTGTGCACTTCAAGCACTTCACTTGAGGATATCCCTTCTTCGAGAGCAATTCCGTTTACAATTTCAGCAATTGATCTCGTAATGATTGTATTCCTGTTTATTTTGGGGGAATGCTGACAAGTTCATAAACACATTTAGGGTACCCGCTTCTTTTTCTCAGTTTCGCAGGTATTGTTGTTGTACTGGAACATGTATTGGTAGTAAATCGAACTCTCTGTGATGACTGACGACTAGGTGTTGGTAGGAAAGATGTTAGCATAGGAGCTCGTGATGGGCATCTTATGCCAAATTACAGGTAAACGCTAAAGGAGCGGTAAAACTCTAGACGGTTTCATAAAAGTACGATCGAATGGGTCTGATAGTATGGGTATACGGCCATTTTATGCCTCACTGACTCACTCTTAGTGATTCGAAACCAAAGCCCTTGCAATCAATTCTAAGCCGCTTTCCCAAACTCCTTCAGCTGTGTTTACTTGATGCTTTGCGAAAATTATCCTCTTTAAAATCTGTCCCAACCTTCTAATTTAATTGGCATTTCATACGAGAAATTGTAATTTGATATGCAAATGTTTGGAGCTGATGGGTTTGCTACCTTTCAAAGATTTATATTTTTCATCTTTTAAAATGCCAATTTGGCTGCTTATAAGACTTCAGGTCTCTATCCATCTCCATCGTCATTCTGAGTACGCCGTCACTAGGTAACTCTCGATTGAAATACATTTTATGAGTTTTATATTCATATTTCACCCAATTTTATCTTGATATATAGCACGTTCTACTGATATGTGTATCCACTTTCTTCGTTCATCCACATATCTCTTCGAATAATAATGTTTGTAAGGTTTTATGTTTATTGTCTCGAACGCCTATATCTTTGTTCTAATTTATGTTTATTGTTGTACATAATGTTATTGGCTGTAGTATCTAGGTTAAGTTTTTCATTGAAGGATGTTTGTGAAGGAACATTGAACGGAATTTAGCTTTAATTAAAAGACAGTCTGGATTAAGGTTCACAAATGAACAATAAAAAAAATTAACTATTTAGGTGGCGATACAGTCCGGGGTGGACCTGGGCCTCAACCAACAAACCTCTCCAGCCAGCCCGGTTACGAACCGGGCCAAGTTGGTTCAGGTCCCCCTCCACTTGTTTGCGCCATATACCGCGAGGTCGTCCTATACTGCGCCGACCATCCGGGGTGGATTCGAAATTTTCTTGGCTGGAACGTTGGACTCCATCCGCTATACATAACCCAGCAATTTTAGTCACTGTATCTGAACTCTTCTGGCTAAGTCGATGTTCTTGTACAGGCCGTATAGCTCGGCATTGTGTCTTCTCCTCCACTCACCGTGTATGTAGACGGGACCAAAGATCACCCGAAGAACTTTTCTCTCAAAATAACCAACGGCATCCTCATCCGATTTTGACAAAGTCCATGCCTCTGCGCCATACAGCAGGACTGGGATGATTAGCGTCTTATAAAGAGTTACCTTACTAGTTCGAGATATGTTATTGTTATTCAGTTGCCTTCTTAGCCCATAGAAACACGGATTGACAAGAGCAATTCTTCGTTTAATCAAAGTCCTTTACTACCTCAAATCCTATCTGTCTATTGTGGCGTTCTGCCCAAGACGCCGATGTTGGGTGTCTTTTTTTGTAGACAGCATATATTTTGTTTTGCTTTCATTGATCCCTAAGCCCATCTTTGCTGCCTGCATCTCAATACTCGCAAACGCCGCCCATGCCATGAGAACCAGTATAATGGTATTAATAATCCCTTTGGTACGCGCAAATTATAAAAAAAAGCCGAGTTCTTCCGACTATGGCTTAAGCGAGTAGTTGTAGATTGTTGAAGAAGTGGGATTAAGGTGACCTTATCACTGCGGCCGCATTGGGCCTATTGTGATTTCCTCTGATCTTAAAGCTCGCTCAGTATACCCGATTTAGTGATGAACTCTAGTATGCTTTTGAGTGAACGTGCAGATAGGTCTTCTGCTTCAAGGTAGAATTTACCTAAATAACGATGACGTGTTCTGATTAGACAGTTACAGTGACATGAGATGTATTCTGCTGATTCTTCATCTTCGTTTCACATTTTACAGATGCTGTCTTGTGCTATTCCCATAGCCATGATATGTTTTTCATTCGACAGTGCCATGTAAGGAAACCTGTGGCTATTCGAATCTGGCTTCTGGTTAGTTGTAGGAGTTGTTTCGTTCTTTTGAGGGAAGTATTTGGCAGAAAGATCTTGGCTTGTCTCTTACCTTCAGTTTCCATCCAGTAATGATGCGATTTTTCTTTTAGACAATTTTTGATACAGCTTTTGCTGTAGTCACTGCTAATCCACCTAATGGTCTTGGCAGAGGGCCGTCTTTCTGGGTCTATATCCTCCTCTTCGTCTGTGTTGCTGCTTCCTCTGCAAAGTTCGTCTGTACGTAGCCGCATTCTTTTCCAGTGGGCGGCCAATAGGTTGTGGCCGGTAATGATTCCTGTGAAAACGCCAAGTTTTGTCTATTTTGAGTGAGGATGAGCTTGGTTTTTACCCTGTAGTGTTTTGTTTCAGATGGAGACGCGGCACGATGGAAACGCTCTCCATCTTTCATCTGCTTGTCGTTTGAAGTCAAGTGCTATTTTTGATTTAACAAATTTTAGGGGAAGGAGGACTGAGTTTTGGACCATTGACAGGTTTTGTTCTGATCGTTTTCTTGCCAGTCCGTCTGCCATTTTGTTTCCTGGAATTGGTTTGTGTCCTGAGAACCACCAGAGTGTAACATGGAGATGAAGGGAGAGTAGAGGTTGAGTGGGTTCTGGTAGGTGGATATTGGGAGAAGAGCTGATTATCTTTTGGCTTCGGTCTCCCCTGGGGAGCTAATTAAGTCCCAAGGGTCTTTGACTGTACTGAGCCCCTATACCACGACAAGGTAGATAATCAGTAAGTATGCACCGAAATCAGATTTAACCTGAGTTTCAAGCCGCTACACTAAATAAAAGTTTCTATCTTGTATTACAATAACACCAATACGTCAAAGGTACGAGTATGTCTGTTCTGAAGAGAATATTGACCTTGTAATTGATATTGATATTGCATGAATTTATCGATTCGTCAACGGTTGCAATAATTAGGGCACTGCCTGTTCACTAAGTGAAACATTTTGTGCAAAGATCTTGACCTACACCCGTATAAGATCCAACTAATGTAGGACTCAAAACCAAGAGATCATCATTTGTGTCGTTCTTTCGCTGATTGTGCTTTAGAACAGTTGATCGGTTGCTTTATCGAAAAATTATGTTCAGCAATGATGTGCAAAATTGTTGCATATGGAATGAGACCAATGTATGAGAGACCCTACAGACCTCATAACATCCAGAAAAATGCATCGTTTGGTGAGGTTTCCAAACTGTTGGCATCATTGGGACTTATTTTTGCAAAAGTTAAGACACTGCTTTGGACGAGATGTGGATTCAACAGGAAGGCGACTTATTGAAATCACAATGTGGCTATATGTTGATTTCGTGACATGGACCTGTCAAAAGGCATCCAAGATCGGGCGATTTGACGCCTCTCGATTATTTTCTGTGGGCCAGTGCCGGTTTTAGTAGTACCAGCGCCCTGGGCGAGATTTCTACGGTGCGCCAAAAGTATATGATGCCAAAACAAAATGACCAATGTGTCAAAACTGTTTGTTTACCATATGTCCAAGCTCGGTTCATGACGTTTTGGATATGTCAAAATCGACCATCACTTACTGCTGGAGTCATCTATTGACAAACAGCGGGAACTTAGCTGCGCACCTAGTATATATATGTATCTAACAATAACAAGAGATAATCTAGGGCACCGTTCACTACAAAAACCTGGGGCATCAAAAAGTGAAATCTGGCCCTGTTTGGACCCCAACATATTTTCCTTTCATGTTTGCCCCGTTGTTATACCCCTGACAAGTACAATTAGGTGGTAACTAATTAATATATATATATATATATATATATATATATTCGTATTCCTCACGAAAATAACCACAAAATGAGCCCTCATTCATTAAAATACGTTAAATTGCAAGTTTATGTGTTATGTGGTTTTCAGCACCATTCGAGTGGACTATAACGAATTTGAGACTCTTGAAGGTGATATGGCCGCTGCCGAGAATGCAACAAGTCACAATATGCAACTGAATGAACGGACAGAAATGACGGAGCGCCCCTTCATGTCTGGCGCCCTGGTGTCCAACCGCACCCTAACCTAACGCCGCTACCACTGTGGGGTTACGTGAAGTCACTGGTTTATGCTGATAATCACTAAAAAACTAGAAACAATTCGCATTATTCGTGACATACGGCCACTATTGCTCTCAAAAATAACCCTAAGTTAAACAGACAGAATGCGCTTTCGAATAAAAAAGGATTTTGATTTAACTTTCATTTTTCCTGTTATTATGCTTAAATTTAAAATACTACCGGGCTTTAAAAGAAAACACCCTTTACATTGTTTCGAACGAGTACGAGCAGACATTGAAATCGCAACAAAATCAAACTGTTGCCACTTCACAAAGTCACCAATGTTTTTGAGTTGTTCCTATGCATCCATTCATCAAACAGGCCCGATAGCCTACACGATAATCTTTTTTATCACTTGGTATTATATGTACATGCACCTTTCTGATTGAACTTTAAATAAAAACAACTTTCCGGATCGCATATGTACATGACCTCATTTTCTAACTTTTCCTTTTCCACTATTGAACTTTTCTTATTTGCTTTCTCCTTTAATATCAATATACGAGTATGTTTGAATGCTTCTCAAATGCGATTCATTACCCACTATCCATAGCAGTATGTAGGTTTATTTCTTGCCATGTCCAGATAACCTCATTTAGCGATAAAAAGGGTTTACATCTTACCCCTTTTGCTATGGATGGAGCAGTGTGCCATGCCAGTTAATGTTAGGAAAATAGACTACAAATAAAATATTACCTATCAATATATAATATCGATCCACGTCAGCACTTTTTTATATAAAGCATAAAACCAAGGCAAAGTAAGGCTGTCTATTATAAGGGTAGATAATAGTTGGCACTGCAAATGGGAACAAAATTCATCATACCCTCGACACGATAACTGACCTGAAAATGAAAGAAAGGACTAAATATACAATACATAAAAAAAAAATCTGAAATGATGAACCAAGTTTATTGTCCTCCTTCATCAAGAACAGAATCACCTCTTCACATGGTCTACTTTGTGGGTTGAGCTCATTGTGCTCTGTTCAGTATAAATATCTTTTAGCGCGTGCCAAATTTTAAAGGTTACCAAGTATTTGCACGCAATTAATTATGGTTCAAATGATTCCAGGAATTCTCCAGATCGCAATTATTATTTCAGATACATAAACCACGCAATTTTGCAATTTAACATGTTCATGCTAATCCTTTAATCGGATTTGAATTTTTCTTTTTTTTTTTAGCTTTTCTAAGGACACGTTTCATATTTCTTTGTGTGTCGAGAACAGCGTTCTCTTGTTGTTTTTTTTGTTTTGTACAGAAAGTCATATTGCAGATCCAACGAAAAAAAAGGCCTGGGACACATGCTAACTGCTAACAAAACAGACATTTTTTTTATCAACAACAAAATCTTTGGGATGTATTCCATTTTTCTGGTATCTTTTGTTCTCATCAGAGTATCTGCTGTGATGACATGTTTTACCTTCAAAGGGAATACTTATTCCAAGAAAAGTTAAGAAAAAAAAAAGAAGAGAAATCAATAAGTGAAATTTAATTTTTTTTGGTTTCATTTCTTTTGAAAAGAATTCGAGAATTGACAACGTAAGTCATTAAAAGTTTCTTAAGCACCTTTTACCAGAATTCCTATCGGGATGCCAGATGGAAGGGAATTGCTCAAAAAAGTTTGATTCTTTCTATTTTCCTTGATGTTTTGCTGTAAAAAAAAAGAAAAATTGTAAAAGATACTGGGTATTGGCGACATTATCGTACTTTTACAGACAGTGTTTGTGAAATCGAGAAGAAATTGAATGCGGATTGCATTCGGGGCAATATCAAATGTCATTGTTTCAAAGAAAAGTGCTTGCAGGATGCCAAACCAAAGAGAATGTTCTTACTGAAATTAAAAACCTTTTACAGGTACTTTTCTGTTAACATTAGTGTGTTTCCACAATTATCTTAGAGGACGATGAGGGTTTCATCTGTGTGGGTGGCAGATGCCATAGATTCTGTGTTTCCACTTCGAGTGGATAGTTTCGTTGTGAAATTGACTCATGAATTGAGGACATGCTTACTCTTGAGCTAATAATAATGACAAACATGAAATGACTTTATTGCAGAGGATGAAACGTGACCACTAATATGGACAATGGTACTTTCAGGATCACGATGTGTACATCGATTGGAATAGGAATGCATATACAGGCAAATGGCTTTCTCATATTTACTCAAAGTGAAATGAAATAGCATCGCCTTAGGAACCCGTGAACAGAATGGAATAGGTTTTGTCAGGACTATTTGTTGCTTTAGTGTATAGACGAATAATTAAATTTCGGAAATTACAACAGCCACGGATGGATAGCGAATTGCGTGCTGAGCAAACAACCAGCGGGAATTATAGACTGCTATAGATCAGAGCAGAAATGACATGGTAAGAACCAGCAATAGACGGGATGGAGGAAAAACCGAGACATTTACCATGGTGCATTAGATACATAGCAGAAGCAATGTTTGTGTTATGTTAAAAAGAATGAATGTTGATGAATGAGCCTAGTTTTTATGTCTAATGACAGAGCCGCTTGCATTTAATAGACCGCGTCGCATCATGAAGAGAAATGTGTAAAATTTAATGATTTTTATGGAGGTGAGCGGTTTTACCAACAATATGAAATGGGACTATAGCGCCTACTGTAGAATTAATGAATTGAGGCTGATCGATTTTGTAACATATCGTCCATACAGTCTACCAGAATTAAGAAATACATTTTACTTTTTATTTTTTTGGGCATTTTTTTTTTTTTTTTGTTGATTAATGATTTGTTGGCGATCAAAAACATTAAAACGAAAGAATAAAATTTTCACTTGCAGTAAATTGAAGTTATCTATGTCATTGAAGTCATTCAATTCAATTCAATTCAATTTATTTATCTTTAAGGAAATTTACAACTTTATATTTACATTGGTTTGTATCTGCAAGCCCTTAAGGGCTTGTCTGCAGAAAATTATTTGCATAAGTGTTAAGTTTTATTTTGAGTTCTACATAACATTATATTAAATTCAGCTTTTATTATACAGACATTTATTATTGATAATTTTATATATTGAAATGGTTAGAGTTCAAATACAATTGTTTAAAAAAAAAAAAAAAAAACAAATATTTGGCGCAACAGCTCATAAAAGTGCCAGGGCCTAGCTTCTCGCAACCACTCATGTTGTGTGCGTTATATTTTTCACACGAACGGAAGGGACCTACAGTTTAGTGCCGAATCCGAACGGCGATTTGAGAAGCTTTTTCGTAACAACAATACTCTCGGATGTTTATCAGACGCTCGCGAGAGGTGGGACCGTGAAAAAACTTTTTGGTATTTTCTGGGATTCGAACTTGGAACCTCATGCGTAGAGATCCGACACACTAACCACTTACGCCCCGGCGCCCACAATTGTTTTACTTTTTTTAAAAAAATTAGTTTTGAGAAATTACGAAAATTTGCAGGTATTTCATTGAATATTTTTGGGACTGCAACATGATATTTTCGCCGACCATATGCATTCCAGTATCTCGGAATGGTGTATCTGTCTTGCTGTCTCCTTCTAGTATTAAATGTTTGCTGTGATGGGATTTTGTAAGTGCTGTCGTCTTTGAATTGTGTTAATATTTCCAATTTGTACAGTTGTTCTATCGTTAGAAGCTTCATTGAGTTATCAACTTGATGTTCATTTATAGGGATATGTTGGTGGAATTTTGATCGGTGAACCATCTTTTGTATCCTAGCTTACATCGCTAGAAGATTTTGAAGCTACGGTGCATTTCCCCAGGCTAATATGCCATATCTCAGGTGAGATTCAACTAGTCCAAAATAGCACTGTCGCAGAACGTCTGGTGGACACCTGTAGCTCATGTGAAATAAAGCGTATGCGGACTGCCGAAGATTTGTTGTTAAGGCCTGTATGTGGTAGCTGCATTTCAAATTGTAGTCCACGATCACACCAAGGTACTTATATGTTGATGCGTTTTCAATTATTGTTGAGCAGTCATCCTCCTTTTGAAGCTGTAGATGACAACCTACTCTATGCAGACACTCCGCGGTATGCATTTTTAAAGTAATTTTATACTTCATGATATGTGGGGGACGAATGTGCATAACCTTTGTCTTTTTGGCATTAATAATAAGTTCATTGTCGTGACACCAAGCCATGACAGCATCGAATTCACTTTGCATCATTTTTTCTGCTACCTCAATATTTTTGTGACTCACTACGATGGCTGTGTCATCCGCATATGCATACCCCGTGCTTTTCTTTAGAACTGAAAGCAGATCATTTATATATATTATAAAAAGAAGAGGGCCTAACCTTGATCCTTGCGGTTCCCCGTATTTAGCATCTTCCACCTCGCTTAAGTTCTCCTTAATTTTTTAATTTCTTAAATTTTCGATCATTAAGATAACTTTCAAACCATGTCAATATGGATCCTCGTACACCGATTTTTTCTAATGATCTTAGTATGTTTTTATGACATAGTGTATCAAAGGCTTTTTTAAAGTCGATGAACAGAACAATAGAGTTGTGGTTCTTGTCTAGGCTACTGTTTAATCTATTTGCAAAGTCTCCAAGCAATCGATTTATACTTTTATTCTTTCTAAATCCAAACTGGTTGTTTTCCAAGAGTTTGTATTTCTCAACATACTCATAGAGCCTCTTCGCTACAACTCTTCTAACACCTTATCTATAGCTGAGAGAATAGAAATTGGCCTATAGTTAGAAATCTCATTTTTCTTTCCATCCTTATATACAGGGCGAACCATTGAGGTTTTCAACAATTTTGGAACGGTTGATTGTTCTAATAATTAGATGGTTGGATCAAGTCCGACATCTCTCAGGGAGCCGCTTAGGGATTCCTCCTGATGAATTGGAGTCAATGGCGGAGGATCGAGAAGGATGGAGAGTCCACCTGAGCATCCTACCCCCGCGACCCTCATGAAGGATTAGTGGGCCATTGAAAATGAATGAATGAATGAATGATTGTTCTAAGCTCATGTTGACTATTTTCGATATTACTGGAGCCAGTACTCTAGAACTATTTTTGAGATCTTTGGGTCTTATGCCGTCTTCTCTCGCCGATTTATTTTCTTTAAGTGAGCTAAGAATATTCTCTATTTCTCTCGTGGTGACCTCTGCCAGATACATTGAGCGCATTCGTTGGGCCAAGAAAGGATTTGTATTCGCATATATGCAGAGTGTTTTTAATGTCTGATGATAATTTATTCGCAAACTTGTTTACAAGATTATTAAAGTCTGTTTCGCTGGAAAATTTTTTGACTAAGGTATCATCTAGATTGGTGGACCTCCTTCCTAGTATAGTGTTGACGATTTTCCAGGTTTCTCTAGGATTTTTGCTTGCTTTTTGAAACTGATCTCTATAGTACCTTAATTTTGTGTTGTTGATTCTCCTGTTTAGATCATTTCGAAATTGTTTGAATTCCCTTTCGTAATTTTGATTTCTTCTATTATTTTTGTACCTTCTATATAGTCGATCTCTTTCCAGACATGCGTTCTTTAGTTCATGGGTCATCCAATGATGTTCACTTTTCCTTATCTTCCTTTCTCTTATGACAGTTGACGATGTCTTTAAACTAATGATTATGCTTCTAAAGTTCTCTTCGTTAGCTTTATTGATTTCATTTAGTTGTTCCCAATTGAATTGATCAATTTTTCGGGATAAAATGTGGCTGCGAATATATTCCTGTGTTTCATTTTGACTTAGATCGATGTTATTGTTGGATAAAAGTGCACAGTATATTCCGTAATGATCAGACACACTCAGTTCAGCTACTGTAGATTTGATTTCCGTGTGTGTTGTACGAACCAAACAGTGATCAATAAGCGTTTTGCTGTTTTTTGCTAAATCTACCCGTGTTACCGACAATACTGTGTTTACAAGTCCTCTCGATGATATCATAGAAAGGTAATTATTCACCGTAGGATGATAAGAGTTATTCGTGTTTATGTTCATATCACCAATTATAATTAATGTTTTTTTCTTTTCGATTGTATCGATGTTTTCACTCAACTCTGCAGTAAAGTGATTGGGAGGTCATTAGTTATTATTTTTAAACTTACTAATGTCTTTAAGCCATTGGAGTCATTGAAGTAATAGAGATAGAGTAAAAAGAAAGAGCGCGACCGGCTCAGCTGGTATTTCCACGTTCAAAGAAAAGATCATTCGAACTATGTTAAAAATTCAATATCAATGAATGTTCCAAAGACATCGGGATGTAGGAAAGGCAGGCCTATTAACGCCTGGATCACACAAATGCGACGACATCGGCATTTGATTGGCCTCAGTAACCGAGTGATCCAAAATCGGCAGCCCTGACGATATTTTCTGAGGTCAAATAGGCGAACCCCATAGGTGGATCAGTAGAAATGCGGTGAAGTGGGAGGGTTATGATCCCTTGTTTTCGGATACCTCGCTGAAAAAGGAAGAAGAATAGTCATTAAAGTAATTAAAGTCACTGAAGTTTTTGATAACTTTTTAGTAATTGAAGTCTTAATTACCTGACATAATTAATGTACACATAAAATCGCAGATAAAAATACTGATGATCTAGCTGATGCTAACTTTCCAGAAATTATCAATATCGCAATATACCTATATTACCTCTAAATTGACGTCAAAGACTTTAATCACTGCAAAAGCCAATGACTTAACTAAATTCAATGATTTTATTGACTAACTAAGTTAACTAAGTGGGCGCCTTTGCGTAAGTGGTTAGTGTGTCGGATCACTACGCGTGAGGTTCCAAGTTCGAATCCCAGAAAAAAACAAAAAGTTTTTTCACCGTCCCACCTATCGCGACCGCCACCGATAAACGTCGTTGGAATTACGGACTATAATAAGTTGCATTGCCTCCTTAAAGGAACTCTGGCTTCGAAGTTTAAGGTGACATCTCTGCGAAACAATACGTGGAAAATCAATGTCGATGATGCCGACGGTTACCGATCAGTATCGCAAAAATTGAATGCCGAAAAGATTCAGTGGTACACTTATGAAAATAAGTTAGAAAGACCACTGCGTGTTGTAGCAAGGGGACTCCACCCCTCGTGCACTAAAGAAGATGTAATGCACGACCTTCAAGACAAAGGCTTTAAAATTCTTGATGCCGTCAATATTATCAAGAAGGAGAAACAACAGTCGGAGGGAGATCATGAAAAATTGGTAAAGCGCGGTCTTCCACTATTCATGCTTAGTTTTGATAAAGACGAAGATAAAGACATTATATATGGTATTAAGACTATTCTAAACATCGTGGTCAAAATCGAACCCATGCGTAAGACCTCCAGATCGATCCCGCAGTGTAAGCGCTGTCAAGGCTTCAATCACACGCAGACTTACTGCCAGAAAGAGCCGCGATGCGTCAAATGCGCAGGTAAACATCTCTCGGAAGAGTGTCACCTAAACAAGCAAACCCCAGCCACTTGTATAAATTGCAAGGGAAAACATCCTGCGAACTATCGAGGTTGCGAAGTGGCGAAAGAGCTTCAAAAACGCCGCGATACGCTAAAAAATTCGATGCGTCCGAATATGAAACCAATCAAGAACAGACCGAAAATAGCTACGAAAAAAGCAGCGAAAGATAGAAAGTCCGTCAATATTAACTTAAGATCGGTTAATGATAAAAAATCCGAAAGTAATAGAGATAAGGTAACAGATGCAAAATCTCCGAATATTGGCGTGCAGTCTTATGCTCAAGCGGCGAAGACAGTTAAGGGTACGTACACGACCGACAACTCACGGGAGATCAAAGCAAGAAACCGTCCAAACTTTAATGTAAAAACTCCTTCTCAAGTTGCGACATTGAAAAATAGTGATAGAGGTAGTTCAGAAGATCATGTATCCAACGTTTTTTCCCTAATTCTTGCGAAACTTGAAGAGCAATGCAAAACAAATGAACTAATTTTCGAGAGACTAGTTGCACTAGAAAACAACATTCATAACACGCGCACTTCAACCAGAATATGAAAGAAACGCTTAAAATTCTTACTTGGAACGCTAACGGGCTCATACAAAGACTCGACGAGTTAGAAATATTTATGCGAGAGAAAGATATTGATATATGCTTGGTCTGTGAAACTCATCTGAAAAAGCAATCGAATATTAAGATAAGGGGATATAGCGGATATCACGCCTTTCACCCATCGGAAAGAGCCAGAGGCGGATCATCTTTGTTTATAAAAGAAAATATCGAACACTCAGCGGAAATAAAAATTGAATTAGAAGCAATGCAAAAAAGCACGGTACGCGTTAGAAATAGACATTTTGCTTTCAACATTTCGTCTATATATTGTCCACTGCGATGTAAACTTGGAGAAAGTGATTTCACAAACATCTTCAACTTCCTTAAACCAAATTTTATTATTGGTGGTGACTTCAACGCGAAACACCCCTTCTGGGGCTCAAGATACGCCTCTCAGAAAGGTAGAAAGCTTTATAATGCGGGTATGCAATTCAGTTGTGATTTTTACTCGACGGGTAAACCAACATATTGGCCAACTGATAGAAATAAGATACCAGATCTGATTGATTTCTTTGTTGTTAAAGGGATATCTAGCAACTGTATAAAAGTTGAAGAAAGCTTTGATCTCTCCTCTGATCATTCTCCAATCATTATGACGATAAGCGAAGCTTTGATTAAAAAAGTAGGACCGGCCAGATTAACTGGCGCGAAAACTAATTGGGACGGCTTTAAAAAGATATTGAAGCAAATATTGAGCTGAGCGTATCACTTAAAACGCCCTATGAACTTGAAGTTGAAGTAGATCGCTTCGTCGAAATCTTACAGGATGCCGCGTGGAAGAATACTCCCAACCTAAAGAGAACCCCGGCCAGTTACATTAAAATTTATCCGCAGGAAATAAAAGAGATGATTAAGGAGAAGAGAAAAGCGCGTAAAAGATGGCAACAAACTCGGGCTCCGCAACATAAAGCACATCTTAACCATTTGTGCAACTCACTAAAACGATCTATTAAAGACCTTAAGAATAATAAAATACAAACTTACCTAGAAAGCTTAACGGCAAAAAAAGATTCTAACTATTCGCTTTGGAAGGCTATAAAAGGTATTAAAAAACCTCAAATTCAAGCCGCGCCAATTAGGAAAAATCAAGACGAATGGGTCAGGCATGATAAAGAGAAAGCGCAAGTTTTTGCCGCCCACCTGGAAGAAACTTTCAAACCGTTTGATGGACAAGCTCTTATTGAAAATATAAATACGTCGTATATAGACAATAGCGTAATAAGAAATGCAACGCTTACCGAACTTAAGGAAGAAATAAAGAAACTTAAACCTAAGAAAGCTCCTGGATACGACCTAATTACGGGAGAGGTTCTTAAAGCACTACCAAGAAAAGCTCTAATTAAGCTTCTGTTCATTATAAACGCCGCGATTAGACTAGAATATGTTCCCAGTCAATGGAAAGTCGCCGAAGTTATAATGGTCCTTAAGCCTGGAAAACCGCCGAATGAAAAAACCTCTTATAGACCGATTTCGCTTCTTCCAATTATATCCAAAGTGTTCGAGAGAATATTGGTTAGGCGAATACAGCCGGTTATAGAAGAAGGGCATCTCATCCCTGATCATCAATTCGGATTTAGAAGTAAGCATTCTACAGTTGAACAAGTACATCGAATAACACATGTAATCGAAAAATCACTTGAAGAAAAAAAGATTTGTTCAAGCGTATTCCTTGACGTTTCTCAAGCCTTTGACAAGGTCTGGCACGAAGGCTTAAAGTTTAAATTACGACAAGTTCTGCCAGAGCACCTATATAATATTTTGAAGAACTACCTTACGAATAGGCTATTCCGCGTCAAATGTGGAAACGAATATTCAGATTTTAAGGAAATAATGGCTGGGGTGCCGCAAGGAAGCGTTCTTGGTCCAGTCTTATATCTATTATACACTCGTGATATACCGCAAGTAGAAGGCACTGAGCTAGCTACATTTGCCGACGACACTGCTATCTTGACAGTAGGTAAAACGGTCGAAGATACTACAGAAAAACTGCAAGAAGCTTTGAATAGAGTAAATGAATGGACAAAGATTTGGCGAATCGCACTCAACGAGACCAAATCTGTTCATGTAAATTTTACTTATAAAAAAATAAATAATTTGCCGATCTTTTCAAACTCGGTTCAAATCCCGTTTGCAAACGAGGCTAAGTATCTTGGAATGACACTTGATACAAAGCTGAAATGGAAAACGCACGTTAAGAAAAAACGCAAAGAACTAGATAACAAATATCGATAAATGTATTGGTTACTTGGAAAATATTCCAAGCTTAATATATATAACAAACTGCTTTTATATAAGCAAGTGCTAAAGCCTGTATGGACATATGGTATACAACTCTGGGGTTGTACCAAAATAAGTAATATTAAAATTTTACAAACTTTTGAAAACAAAGTGCTAAGAGGTATTGTAAATGCGCCATGGTATATCAGAAATAGCGATATCCACAGAGACCTTGGCATTAAAACAATCGAAGACGAAATTCAAACCTACGCGAAAAAGCATAGAAGTCGACTAGAAAGTCACGTAAATATTACGGTCCTCCAACTTTTGGAAGAAAGAAATTTACTGCGCCGTCTACAAAGAACCAAACCTTTAGACCTAGCGCGATAAGTACCCGCGTCTAAACTGCGGAGCTGGCAGGAACTTCCAATGGGAAGGTACCTGCAAAACGTCATTATTTCGCGAAACGAAAACTACTTGATAAGTCGAATACTTAGTTGTAGTAAAAATAAAAACAAGTCTGTTTTGAAGGGAGGTTTTTTAGTGGGTAAGAATCCCACACTACTATGAGCACGCGCTGTCGATCCTCATAGTGTCTTGTTGAAGATTTTCACCTACCCTCGGAAAAAAAAAAAACAAAACAAACATCCGAGAGTATTGTTTCGAAAAAGCTTCTCAAGACAAATTGCCCTTCGGATACGGCACTAATCTGTAGGTCCCTTCCATTCGTGTGAAAAATATAACGCACACAACAAGAGTGGTTGCGAGAAGCTAGGCCCTGGCACTTAAAGAGCTGTTGCGTCAAATATTTATTTATTTATTTTTTTTATGTTCAATGACAACAAAACAATCCAAGAAGACTTAGTTCTGTATCTTCATTCCATGTCGTTGTCGAAAATTAGGGAATCCATCTGTGCCCCTATCGGTGCATAGCGCGCTCCCCCATTGCCTTCCGTAATGGTTCGCGAGAGCATTTACAGGAAGCTAGTAGCCAACGTGAAGATTAGTGTAAGCAAAGCGGATGATCGAGAAGGACGGAGAGTCCACTAGAGCATCCTACCCCCGCGTCCCTCATGAAGTATTAGCGGGTCATTGAAAATTAATGAATGAATGAATGAATGAATCTTCATACCATTGATTGTCGAAAATGATAACTCCAGTCATGTCATCAAATGATTTCAATTGAAGCAACTGATTTAAGCTTTAATTAATTTCAGTCATTTAGACTGACTGAACGCCTAACGTCAACGTCAACAAAACAAATACTTAGAGAAGTCACGGACCTGGTTATGCTTGACATTATCTGGCATGATAGCCGTATACACGAACTAGCTGACGTACTCGATTCGCTGAGTAACTAAATACACTCTACCAATATTAGTACTCGGGGTGGAAATGGTGTAGTGGTAACGTCGTCAATTGCCACGCTAATGGTTCATGGTTCATATCCTGATGTCAGTAAGCATTTATTTATTTCTCGTGAAATATACAAAAGTTAGTCCGATCAATTGCGAAAGCTTGTGTGAACACTACTGCGAAGGCATAACACTGGCAACAGCTTGGTGGTCATGTGGCTGGTAAAATTGTTCGCTCTGTTGACGATGATTTACCTATGACATCGGTTATCGGGGAAAAAAATACTGTGAATCAGAAGCAACAAAAAAAAAAAATAACAAAAATCTCGCCAGTAATCTGGACGCCACCCGCGGAGTTTATCTGAAGCATAAACAACTGAGCTTTTCAAACCACTACACCAAATCTTGCTCTCTCTCTATCTATCCTTTCCAACGTCCGCACTGTGTGTAAACATGTTAAGTGTATTCATAACCCCTTTAGTGCGCGCAAATAAAAATAAAAATTAAAAATGAATAAACCACGATTTTCCACGATCTTATACAATTTTCACTTGGATACAGTGCGCGAAATAAATATATAGGACAAATATTACCTTTTGCATTTAAAAAATAAAATAAAAACTTCTTGACTAAGACATAGTGTTTTTCAGTATGCTGATATGTGGTGTGGAGTGTGTTAAGTAAAACCTAGAGGTATTTTTAACTTTCTTATTATCCTTTTATTCTGCTTTGAGGTTACTCGAACGTGTGCTGTTAATTTTGCAGTGCGAAATAAATATAACAGACAAGAGTTTCAGTCATACGTTTAAGTGCTAAGTACAATTTTTAACGGAAAATTTAGTACAAATTAGGTTAAATCGGTATATTATTGAACACATTTAGTGCGATAAATTAATTTATAATCAAATAAAACTTCTTTTTTACATCCAAAAGAAAAAGATCCTAAAAATTATGGGAAACAAAGGAGATCTGGCCGTCCACCAAACATTGGCAAAAGAATTAAGAGGCAAATGAAACGCTTAGCGGTTTACCAGCAAATTAGTCCTTTCCAAATTAGGCTTCAGTTATATCTGTCAATAAGAACAAGAAGAGTCCAACAACTTTTGAAAGAGGACAAATTCATCTTTTATCTTTTAAGTACTATAAAAGCAAAGTCGATTTTCCTTGTGAACACCGTTTCTCGAAAGCTACTAGACGTAGGTACTTGAAACTTTGCACAGTTATTCCTTATTTTGCCTAGATGAGAGATAGAATTGTCTTGTCTACAACGGCTCATTGGTACAATAACCAATTACGGAGTCTGCGAAATAAAAGAAATAAAGCGTGGAAACATTATTTAACGACAAACAGAACAAGCGATTATAACCACTTTACTATCCTCTATAGAGACTTTCAAATCTTATCGAAAAATCTATATGATAGTTACATTAATAAAATCCGTGGCTCACTTCTTTACGATCCCAAAGTTTTTTGGAAATTTGTAAACAGTAAAAAAAAAAAAACGGATGGTTATCCTGCTAATATGTCTTACTTAAGCGAATCAAGCAGCAGCCCTCTTGTAATCTGCAATATGTTCTCTTCATTCTTTGGCCTATCTTTCTGTTCCGACAACTATTCACCTGCCCAAAGTAATTTCGCCCACCTTGAAGGTTTCTCTAGCAGCTCAATGGGCCAGATTTCAATAATTGATGAAGATGTGAGAGAGCATTTAGCTTTACTTAGCAACGACACTACCTGTGGCCCTGATGGAATTCCTCCGATTGTGCTAAAATATTGTTGCAATGCCTTGGTAACACCCTTAGCTGTGCTATATCGGGCATCATTAAAGCAGAGCATTTTTCCTAAAATTTGGAAAAACTCTTTTATTATTCCAATACACAAAAAGGGAAATCGAGGTGAAATTTCTAATTATAGACCAATTGCCAAGCTATCGTGTGTGCCAAAACTGTTCGAGGCTATAGTTTGTAAGGGTTTTTATTTTGCTTGCAAACCATTTCTATTAGTCAAGCAGCATGGGTTCATGAATAGAAGATCTTCTGTTACTAACCTGTTGGAATTTACTTCTTTTACAAACAAAGTTGTCGAAGAGGGTGGTCAGGTCGACTGTATTTATACAGATTTAAGCAAGGCCTTTGACAAACTTTCTCACAACTTAGGTTAGGTTAGGTTAGGTTAGGTAGGGTTATGAGGTTGTCATAAAACACTAGGCACCAAAGTGGGCCCATCGCGATCCCTAGGAAACCTTCACGGCAAAAAACCTAAACCCAATCCTCCAAGCAATTAATCTCCCTACAAAATCTGAAGAGATCCTTGTTATGGTTCAAGGACCTCACCTCCTCCAAGTTATCGAAGAAGTATCTACCCAGGTACTTTAGCCTTATCCTGGCAATTCCTTGACATTCACAGAGTATATGAGTTATATCCTCTGAGACATGTAGGTCATCGCAGTACCTACAAACATCCGTATCGGATAATCCTAGTCTCATGGCATGCCTCTTTAGGAGACAGTGGCCAGAGAGTATTCCTATCGCTGTTCTTAGCCTCGATCTATCTAACTTAATTATCTCCCCAGATTTTCTGCGATCTAACATAGGCCACAAGGCCTTAGACACCCTGTCTTAGATTAGCCGTGTCAATGATTTTATCCCGGATAATTCCCTTAGCCACGCACCCTGGTGGCTTAATACTACCAATTATATCGCTACGTGGGAGCCCCGCTCCTCTTTTAGCCAGCGCATCGGCTTGCTCGTTGCCTTCGATATCGCAGTGTCCAGGTACCCAACATAATCTGACTCGGTTCTGCGTACATAATACCCTAAGCATTGTGCGGCAATTCCTGATTAACTCAGATTTGGTGACGTAGGACTCTAGCGCCTTTAGCAGCCTGACTGTCAATGTAGATTGCGATATTCTTATCGGATATTGATCCCATCTCAAGTAATTCCGCAGCCTTAAGTACAGCTAGAACCTCTGCTTGGAACACACTGCATATGTCCGGAAGTCTCAGGGCCACCTGTAGGTTCGTATCTCTCGAGTATATACCTGACCCCATGCCCTCACTGGTCTTGGAACCATCTGTGTATATTGCAATCTCGTTGTGGACAGAGACTGTCTTCCTTCGCCAGTCCTCTCTAATAGGATACAGTACTTCGTATGGTGTGTCGAAGTCTAAGGTGCCAAGTATATCATCCGATTCGTCAGGGATTCCGGGAAAAGATTCCTTGAGAATGGAGCTGTGTCCTATGTTATTGGTCCTGAAGAGACCAACGTTAGTGAGCCGAAGCGCACTGTTGCCCGCTTGAAAATTGATTTGTAGGTCTAATGGTAAGAGATACAGAAAGATCTCGAGTGCAGCCGTAGGTGTTGTGCGTTGTACCATGGCCAACACATCCCGTGTGTTTTTCGTATTCGTTGCCTTCCACCATACAAGAGCCCCATACGTAGGGATGGGTCTCACTACCATGATGTATAGCCAGTGCATCATTGCGGGCTTCAGGCCCCATTTTTTCCCCGCGGTCCGCTTACAGATGAAGAGAGCATTATATGCTTTGCGGACTCGTTCCTGTATGTTAAGTTTCCAATTTAGTTTCCTATCCAGCATTATACCAAGATATCTGGCGCGATTCAAAAGGGAAAGCTCCACCCCTGCTAGCTTAGGCAGTTTGAAGGGTGGTATCTTGTATTTTCTACTGAAGAGTACCAATTCAGTTTTATCCGGGTTGACGTGTAGTCCACACCCTCTAGCCCATTTTTCGAGACTATTAAGAGCTGATTCCATCATTTCACTTAATGTATCGAGGAACTTACCCTGAACTAAAATCACCACGTCATCCGCGTAAGCAGTGACGCTTATACCTGTATTGCTTAGTTCTTTAAGTATCCCATCGATGACTTCTCACAGCTTAATTCTGCTTAAAATTACGTCTTTGGGCTTTCCAAATCATTTCGTTCGATGGCTATGTTCTTATCTTGAAGAACGAACTTATCAAGTTTTATTTCGGGGAATAACAACCGATGCAATCCTCGCTACATCCGGTGTACCCCAAGGAAGTCACTTAAGCCCTTTTTTATTTATCATTGCGATCAATGACGTGGTGGCAATACTTAAGAGTACTCGAATCTTAATCTATGCTGACGACATAAAAATCTTTAGGCTTGTACGCAGTCAGTCTGATTGTATAGCTATGCAGAATGATTTAGATACGTTCGCTGAATGGTGCTATAATAACAATTTATTTTTGAACGTATCTAAATGCCAGACGATGATCTTTTCAAGAAAACGTTATTTAATAAGTTATGATTACAACCTCAATGAATCTGTACTTAACGAAGTCACATCAATATGTTATTTAGGAGTGCATTTTTCTCAAAATATCGACTTCGATTTTCACATTGATTCACTTCACTTCGATTTTCAGATTGTCAATAAAGCGCATTCAATGCTTGGCTTTATAAAACGTTGGAGTAAAGAATTCAAGTGTCCTCTTATAACATCCACGCTTTATAATACCTTTGTTCGTCCGCAGTTAGAGTATGCGTCTAACATTTGGTCTGCAATGTATGCAGTACACATTAACCGTATTGAATCGGTACAGCATAAGTTTGTCCGATTTGCACTTCGCCATTTAAACTGGAATGACCCTACACGTCTTCCACCATATTGCGACCGCCTTCTTCTCTTAAATCGTCATTCTTTGGAGAAACGTAGGGAAGTATGTGATGTAGTATTTTTACACCAGCTGGTAAATAGTTTTATTGACTCGCCGGATCTTTTAAATGAAGTAGGTTCAAATGTAAGATGCTACAACTCCAGAAATACCGAGATTTTCGCGTAAATTTCCACCGAACGAACTACGGTTCTAACGAACCTCTCACGCGCATGGCAAAGGAAGTGAATACTAACCGCGACAAATTTGATTACAACCATAGTAAATCAAAACTAAAATATAAATTATACGAACGATACTAACTTCTTTGTTGTAAATGTTTAGTGTAATGTTTGACTTATGCGTAGCATATTCATTTTTAGTTTATACTTTTGTTTAGATAAAATTTGCTTTTTGTTTACTTGTCCAGTCTTTTTGTGTAAGGTGTTAGGCTTTATAAATATTCACAACTAACACCACGCTAAATGATGATTGTGACAAGCTGGATATTACTTACTAGCTGATTTGAGTTTTTCTCTTTCAGTTCAAAGTAATATTCGTCACAAAATGCGTTCCCTTAAGCAGTACTGATAGCGTTATTTTCCGAAATTCAAGATCTAAGTGGCATAAAGGGGGTTGAAATCAAATTTTCCATTTGCAAATATTGATTCCACAGCCGTAGCTCAGTACTGGCTCTCCGGATTAAAAAAATAAAAAAAATAGATGAATTTAGTAAATTCGCCGCTGATTCATTTAAGGTATAAAACATCCTTTTGCGTTTTCCTGAAGCTGAGTAATGCTAAAAACCAATAATCAAATCAATACCGGCAATTTTCCTTCAGTGGAGACCACTACCAGCAGTCATGCTGCAGTGGCTGAGTGGGTTTGTGTATGCTCTGGTGGGGATTCCCACGGGGGAAGTTATAATCGAGTTGACACATTTTCGGTATTGCAACCGTCAACTAAAATGCGGGCGAAGCAAGGCGAGCACTGGTCAGCTAGTTGTACATATATCAAAGAGGCTCTTGCTGACAGCTAAGCTGCTCCCACGACATAAGGAGGAAGATTAGGTTTTGCCGAAAAACATCAGTTTTGGATGATGGAATGGCAATCCGTCATCTCTAGTGATGACAAACAATTTAATCTTGATGGTTCTGACAAAGGACAGAAGTATTGGGGGGATATACGCCGAGAGTGTGTAACTCGATACTTCCAAGGAGATTCTCTAATAGTATGGGCTGGTTTCGGGTACAGAGGAAAGACTCCAATTTACATTTTTGCCATAAAATGAATTTGGAGAAATATCTAGAATTGCTGTTCAGTATTCTAATTGATTTTGGTCAAAATACGTGGGGGGAAGACTGTTCGTATTGACACGATAACGCAGCCATACACTCGTCCGCATACCAAAAAAGCTTTTTAGAGTCGCGTAATATCCATATTCTTCGGTTGCCTGCAGTAAGTCCTGACTTAAACCTCAAAGAGAATCTTTTGGGCATATTGTCGACGATGGTTTACTCAGGTGCACTCAGCTATTTAGGAAGAATGGCTAAATATTGACATATCCACACTTCAAGCATTAATCAATTCAATGCCTCGTCGCTAAATAAGAGTTTAAAAGAAAAAAAAACAGGAGGAAAAAAATAAAAAAAATTAAAAAAAATATTAAAATATGTATCGTACAATTTTAATACATATTTCCGCTAAAGACCTATATCCTAGGGAACAGTTTGGCTTTAGACGCTTTTACAGAACGTCCCATCTAGTATTTCCAATCACGTTAGGCAAATCGACTGGAATTATCCTGCTTGATATTGAGAAAGCTTTTGTGCTGTTTGGCATGGCGGGGTTATATATTATATAAAATTCCAATGTCCGGTGAGACCTCACCTCGTCATTGGTGAATTCAAATACGCTCCGGGACTAAATGCTCCACACTTTTTAGTCACTCTGTTGAATGCTTATTTTCTTCATAAGTTTGGTCTTGTTATACTATCCATACATTTCGAGGTTACATTAATACCTTCTTATAGTACTAATGCGCATAATTCTTTCGAAGATTTTTTTTTTATAAAAGTCCAAAGTATTTTGATCAGATTTCGATTGAGGTTTTATAAAATATCGTTTTCGTCTCTATGGGATCTTTGCAACAGTGGTTTTTCGCACATTTCTGCACTGAAATCCTTGATTTTCGCGGTTTTTAGGCCAAAGTGTAAATTGTGCTTTAATGTTTAGCCCTATATCGTGGATAAACAGACTGGATACTCACCAAATAAGTTTACTCTGTTCATTGTTCTTGCTTAAGAAGTATTATGCTGCCTTGAACTCGACTAACATGTGGCAGATATAAATTATCGACTGATACTCTAAAAATCGTCGGGCTGCCCCATAAAGGTGGATGACATGACCCCTAATTTGACTTCCCTCTGACACTTTTCCGTTTCAATTTGAATTCTATTCTTCTTAAATAACACCGTCATATAATACCGTTATAACACCTATTTTCAAAGTACTAAAATCGCAGTAGAGAAAACTTTTTTCAAAATCAATCTAGAAAACTTTCCAGTTGCCCGTCAGAGTTTTCATCCAACACTATACTGTACACAAACTAACAATAACGCCTCCACCACCATCATCCTCAAACATTGCCACTATCATGTGTTTCCACTTTTCTAGTTCAACGAATGTATTGAAAGGGCAATGACTTGTCAATATTAACCCACTTTGACTTTAGAAACAAAGCTCCAGCACCACAAGGCAAGATAAAAACCTTATGAAAGAGAACTTTAACATTTCGTTTTGAAAAATAAAAAAAAAAATAAAAAAGGTTAAGCTTAACTACTACTCTCCTGCGTACTCCCATTCATTTTAATTCTGAAAATGAAAACTTTTTTAACCTCCCCCCTCTGGTCACGAATGGTCATCCAACTGTGCCATATGGTAACATGCACATGAACACACCCGAAAGATGTGTATACTCGTACCTTTAATTCATCGTCCACCGAAAAGGAAAACAAATGTTGTGGCTATCCCTTAATTGAAACCAAATAAAGTGACTTCTGCACATTGTTGGTTTAATCATCCCAACCGCAATTGCAGTTTATTCAAATTAACTACGATTCCCCACCCGCAGCAGACTCAGCATCCCCCTCAAAGGTACTGCGGCGACTCCACTAATTTGCAGATAAAAATGTTTCCAGCATCCAACATCCTTTGCAGATTTCCTCAGTTGCCCAAAGCTCTGCAACAGTTTTAAAATGCAAGCAGCATGTTGCCCATAATATAAGCTTCCTCTCATGAGCTTCTCTCAAAAGCTTGAATCACAGGGCGCATGCATTGAAACTTTTGAGTGTTGCAGGTGTTTATTTGTATTCCTTACAGCGTAGATTCGTATCCACAGGAGCACTCTCTGGGGCGATGTCAAAACATTCCTCTTGCAAACGACACAGGATTGTCTGCTATACATTTTTTTTCTGCTTACATTTGAAAGAAAAATAATTCACACGCTACAACGGCGACGAAGGTCGTGTACATAAGTATATCCCTGAGATATAAATATAGAAAAGCTCTTCAGTATCCTTTCTACCTTCTACCGTCGGTCGACGTCGCCCATTGAAAGGATAACTTCTATGCAACTGCAAGGACAATTTGTTTGTTTTGCGCTCCAAGTAGCAGATAAAATGGTGAAACTATCTCCTGGTGGAAAATCCATCACAAAAAAGGACCCTTTAACAAGGACTTGATATCCTACGTAAATACCTGCAAAAAAAAATAAGAATGACTACAACGAGACAACGACGTGGACGGCGATATCAAGTACATGGCACTTGTTCCGTGTTAATCTCTTTCTATCGAACAATGGGCAGAGAAATGTTGTCCAGCAAAAGACTTGTTCTTTTCACAATGGCTGGTACACAGTAAAGTCTTGATTACTAGCTTAATGAAAAGCCATTCTAAACGCTCGCATCTAAGTACATTTATGTACTTGTATCTACCGAAGTTATGAACTGCATGTTCTTCTAAGGAGGCAATCTTTTGTGTGTGCTTGTTGCCAAGGAGGGGGTTGAAGTATTTTGGGGGTTGCAAAAGTTCAAGGTTATGCAAAATGGAAACCCCTCTGGCATCCTTTCATCATATTTCGTCTAATTGTGGCAGATTTACAGCAGCCACCGCGTGAAGTGTATAAAGCAGCAGCAACAATCGTAGGACGAACTTGAAAGTGTTTCGTCGTCGTCGGCGTTGTTGTCGTCACATTTTTTCCAAACAACGAAGCGAGTCCTGCCTGGCATATCCTTTTCATTCATTGTCAGCTTATTTTTATGCAAATTCAAATTGTCTGCTTGGAATTTTTTTTTTAATGTTTTTTTGTTCGTCCTACGTTTCTCTTTTATTTCATTTTACTTGTGTTTTGGAAAGTTTCCATCGCCTTAGTCGTCATCCTGGCGTAACCATCTACTTGTTTTTTTTTTTCTGTTTCGACTGCATTTTGTCACAGGATGCTGTGTGTTGTCTGTATGACGGAGGGTGGGTGGGTGTTATGTTCTTTTTACTGAATCGTCTTCTATGAGTATTATGTCCGATTTTTAATTGAAACAGTGGTGTGGAGTGCTCCAAATCCTTGTCTAGGTTGGGGTTGAATGTGGGATGGGGTAAGTTGGAAATGGGGTCATGGTCGGTGTGTGGTTTGGATAATGGTATATTCATTTTACCGCGAATGCACGCAGAGAGAGAGAAGGACAACGATGAGGAGAAAGCAATGCATTTTGTATAAATTTTCCAACGGTGACTATAGTAGAACGAAACTCATATTGCATCAGAGGATGGTGGTGTTTTACTTTTTTTTGTGGGGGTTAAGGGGGTAATGCGCAGCTAAGCGAAGCGCATTTAATTTTATTTGCGTTGAATTGGAAATCGATTATGTGGTATGGGATTAAGGACACGAGGATTTCCAAAAAGTGTTGTGTTTTTCGGTCAGGTCATATAACGATTTTTTATATTATTGGCGTGTGCATGAAGAGAAAAATAAACAAAATATATTTTGAATTGTTTTCCCCGAGGTAAACATGTGACTAAAACACTGACCGGGCAATAGGTGAAAGTGCATACATACTCCTACATGACTAATTGAGCGGCTTTGTGCTGGAAATTAAAACTCTAAATTGAACTAACGTGCATATGCATATTTATGCTCTTGATGCAAACAAATATGTAACATAATCATGAGGATTATTGATATTAATTTGCATTTATAGGTTACGGAAGAGGAGTATTTTGACATAATTAAGTGGCTTTGCTGGATTTACAGAGCTTAATTTTCATGATAGATTTCTTAGTGCATATCAATTTGTGAACATGGAATACTACCTACGAGTATGTATATGTTTATTTGTGAAGTATATATATACTTCATATTATCGCTGATGTACTTTTCGTGCATCAATTATTAGCCGGAACTATTGACTGTCCTCAGCTTCTGCAACTGATTTCGCTTAATACAAATCCTCGACGTTTAAGATCTGCACCCCTATTCCGCCCTGCCTACCACCGCACTGAATACGGCCAATATGAACCAATGAGCAAAATGCTACCTAATGCAAATAAGTTCCCTAATGTCTTTGACATGCACAGTAGCAAATCTATCCTTCGTATCTCCCTACGCGACTTACCTTCCCACTCCTAAATTAGCCTTAAGTAGTAGTTTAGTTAATTTTAAGTAATAAAAAAGAAAATAAGATATTAATAATAATAATAAAAATCCACAAATTGATATAGTCTTAAGTTATTGAATTATTGTTAGTTAATTAGCCTCCTAAGTTGGTTTTGCTTGTATTAAACTAAATTAAAATTAAAATTAAAATTAATCAGAAGTTCGAAGTACTGAACATATCATCTGTCCCACTCGTCTGGACTCCCTCCGAGTAAAGGAATCATCCCTTAAAAAGGAATCATCTTTTCCCACCAGCTACAGATCCATTGGACTAACGTCTCTTTTTTCCGAGATCATGGAAACGGTGATTAATTGTCAGGTAGAAAAATATTTTGAATCGCTAAAACTTCTCGTATCTTTCATAGCAATAGGTCCATTGTTGATCTAAAGATATATGTATATATCTCACCGAAAAGTGGAAAGAATCTCCACATCATCTTGGAGAAAATAAAATTGTTGCAATTGCTATTTCTGAGACATTTGACAGAGTTTGACATCAAGCCCTTTTGTCGAAAATCCGTACACATGGAATCGACGAAACTCTTCTTTCCTGGTCTTCATGAGGGATCTGTTTTGATATCGATTTTCATTCTCCTTTTTGTAACTGATCTCTTGTCTGCAACTTCTTACTTACTTACTTAGATGGCGCTGCAGTCCGAGGTGTACCTGGGCCTCAATCCACAAACCTCTCCAGCCAGAACGGTTACGGGCTAGCTGCCTCCAGTTGCGCACGCCAAGTTGGTTGAGGTCCCCCTCCACTTGTTTGCGCCACCTACCGCGAGGTCGTCCTCTACTGCATCTTCCATCCGGGGTGGATTCGAAGACTTTTTTAGCGGGAACGTTGGGCTCCATCCGCTCTAAATGACCCAGCCATCTTAGTCGCTGTATATGAACTCTTCTGTCTAAGCCGATGTCCTTGTACAGGCCGTATAGTTCGGCATTGTACCTTCTCCTCCATTCACCGTCTATGCAGACGGGACCAAAGATCGCTCGAAGAACTTTTCTCTCGAAATAACCAAGGGCATCCTCATCCGGTTTTGTCAAAGCCCATGTCTCTGCGCCATACAACAGGACTGGGATGATTAGAGTCTTATAAAGAGTTACCTTTGTAGTTCGAGATAGGGCTTTGCTACTCAATTGTCGTTTTAGCGCATAGAAACAATGATTAGGAAGAGTAATTCTTCGTGTGATCTCCTTATTGATGGCATTTGCGGAGTTCACCATAGAGCCTTCTTCTTATGTCCTGTATCCCCTTGTGGGTCCTAGGGCCTCTACTACGCCTACGCGCCATCGTGTACGGTTTCTGGCAATGTGTCTGAGTTCTCCCCAACTTTTCCCTAACTGCCGTGCCTCCTTCTCGACTGTTCTGCGCCATGTTCTCCTCGGACCGCCAGGTCTTCTGCCATCCTGAGTTAGAGGGTTCCATTGCATAGCATGGTTCGCTATGGAGCTGTCACCCTTTCGGAACGTGTGACCAATCCACTGCCACTTCCGTCGTTGGATGGTTGTGCCTATTGGTTCCTGACCTGTTCTCTCGTAAAGGTGTTCGTTAGAGATACGATTGGGCCAGAAAATCCTTAAGATATTGCGCAGGCACCTATTAACAAACGTTTGCAGCTTTCTGGTGATAGTAGTGGTCACTCTCCACGTGCTGCAACCATATAACAGCATGGATTCAACGTTGGAGCGGAACAGTCTTATCTTGGTGTTCAAACTGATTGCATTGCTTCGCCATATTTTGGAAAACATCCCGAATGCGGACTTTGCTTTGGCGATCCTGTTGGCTATATCCAGTTCGGTTCCACCATCGGTCGAGACAATACTACCAAGATACTGGAAATCCTCTACTCTCTCTACCGGTTGTCCAGCAATGCATATTTGAGCCGATGAGTTAGTTCCAAGGCTGATAATTTTAGTTTTTGCCGTATTCATTTTCAGCCCGACGGCGCCTGCCTCCCTCTCCACATCTGCTGTCATTTGGTGGAGGTCCATAATTCTGTGGGAGAGTAAGCATACATCGTCAGCGTAGTCAAGATGTTTCAGTTGAGATGTAAGACTCCATCGAATGCCTCCATTTCCCGTCGACAAAGCTGCATGAAGCACATCACTAATCACCAATAGGAATAATATTGTTGAAAGGATACAGCCTTGTCTTACCCCACTTTGGATCTCAAATTACTCAGACAACCTCCCACTGCGCATAACGTGACATTTGGAGCCTTCATATGTAGCTTTGATAATAGCAATTAGTTTACCGGGAATACCTCTCCTGCGTAAGGCACTCCAAATAAACTCCCTGTTGACACTATCGAACGCCTTCTCAAAATCGATGAACAGCAGGTGCAGTGGCGATAGATATTCAACACACTGTTCAATGATAATCCGCAGGGTGTTGATGTGGTCGACACAGGAGGATCCAGTGCGGAAACCTGCTTGTTCGGCATCGAGTGTGTCTTCGAGATGTTGTTTGATTCGCTCCAGGATGATTTTAGCTATTACCATAGAGCCTAGGTAGACAAAATCATTTACTACCTCAAAATTATATCTGTCTATTGTGGCGTTCTGTCCAAGACGCCGATGTTGAGTGCCCTTTTTTGTAGACAGCATATATAATACTTTGTTTTGCTTTCATTGACCGCTAAACCCATCTTTGCTGCCTCGACCTCAATACTAGCAAAAGCCCCATTGACGGCCCGCTGAGTTCTTCCGATTATGTCAATGTCATCGTCGTATGCGAGTAGTTGTACAGACTTGTAAAAAATTGTACCTCCGGTGTTGGCTTGTGAGTTTCGTACAATGCTCTCAAGTATTATGTTAAAGAGATCGCATGATAGCGCGTCACCTTGTCTAAGACCTTTCCTGATATCGAACGGTTCGGTGATGTACTTACCGACTTTGATGGAGCAGCGAGAGTTCTCCATCGTCATTCTGCACAAACGGATGAGCTTGGCAGGGATGCCAAGACTAGACATGGCTCTTTATAACTCGTCTCTATACACGCAACGTCTCTATATAGGCAACTTTGAAATCGATGAAAAGGTGGTGCGTATCGATTTTATATTCATGGGTCTTTTCCAATATCTGCCGTAGTGTGAATAGTTGGTTAATGGTGGACTTTCCCGGCCTGAAACCGCACTGATAAGGACCTATCAGGTTCTTGATTATCGGTATTAGGCGTTCACATAATACGGCAGACAGGATCTTATATGCGATGTTGAGGAGACTTATACCGCTGTAGTTGGCGCAGTTCAGAGGGTCTCCTTTCTTCAGGATCGGGCAAACGATGCTGAGATTCCATTCATCGGGCATACATTCGTCCGACCAGATTTTACAGATGAGCTGGTGCATGCTCCTTACCAACTCATCTCCTCCTGTCTTAAAAAGTTCAGCGGCAAGGCCGTCGGCTACAGCAGCTTTGTTGGACTTGAGTTTAGATATCGCTATCCTCACTTCATTCTAATTAGGTTGACGGGAATCTTGACTGCCATCGTCACAGTTGAATGGTTCATTTCGCCTGATAGCGGAATATTGATCATCATCGCTGTTTAACAGTCTGCAGAAGTGTTTCTTCCATATCCTCAGCACCGACTGCAGTTCTACTACTATACTGCCAATATTATCTGCAACTTCTAATCCAATTTAATCCAATTTGTTCTAAGACGGACGTCCCTGCTACAGAACTAGAACGGATATGATATTTAAATCTCATTAAACTCCGATCGAGTGGAACTTTTTGTTTCCAAAACATAATGCTGTCTCCTGCCACTGAAGCGAAATTCGAATCTTCAGCCATTACCAATGAATGGTATTTACTTTGCTGAAAGTCTTTCTATTCCATACCATATGAATTTGGAATGCTTTACAAAACTCAATCTTTCCTCCTTACTACATTCCACGGACATTTAAAGTACGTATCCGCCGGTACCTGCTTCTCTCTTACATTTTATATCCTTAACGCCCAAGCTGTTTCTCACATTTATGCATCATGAGTGTATTCAAAAACTCTCTCTTTCTATGTTGACAGTCAGACAATCACCAAAATTAAAAATATTTCTAGACTGCACAGTTCTCGCTTTGAGAAATCAGAAAAATGTTCAAATCCGTAACATTGGTAACGAAAGAACGCATGAATTGACCGAAATGGAGATCCAACTATGAACATCTTTATCTGACAGAAGGGTCTACGAACCAATCTCACGCTTGAAGCCCGTAACTGATAGGAATTGGCAAACATGTAGGCTCGTAGTGAACTAAAAGCACTCACCGCAAACTATAATGTAACACCTGGGACTTAAAGGCGTTCAAGGCAATGAGATGTCAGACGAGTTAACAAGAAACGGCTTAGAATAAGACCTTCCAACGGTCGATAACTCAATTCTGCGCTCCCTGCCAATGTTAAAATCGAGCATAGATTTGGACGTTCAAAAGCAAGCTGACGAGTGATGGAACTCATTCTCTCCATGCCATATCATATATACCTCTGGAAAAAGAACAACAAAATGAAAGCAAAACACATTTTTGCTCTTAACAGATCGCACTTAATACTCTTCACAGGTATCATTACAGGCCACAATCTACTGGCGACCCCCCAAAGATGAAAGCGTTACAAGCATTTGCAGACGCTGTGGTAACGTGGATGCGGATGAGGACTCAACCCATTTCATGTGAATTTCCAAGCCTATTCAGAACCAGGATAGCAGCTTTCGAAAAACTTTATTTCAACAATTTGGGTGAGCTGTCAGGGAAGCCATCAGAGGTCATTCTTAAATTCATATTGGACTTGGGATGGTTTAGGTCGGCTTTTCGTTTTTCTTTGCTTCTTTTCTTCAGTTTTAGGATGGACAACGAGGAACATAATGAATCCATAGAGATACGAGTTCCTCTACCTAGATTCGAGTTCTACCTAGGCTTGCAGCGACATAAAAGTCGGGTGACATCAAATAGATAGAAACAGATCTAAAAGACAGATCCCGTTAGCTCTAGCTACTTGGTGCTAGCAGTCGGGGTGGGTACAAATTTCAAGGGACCAAATTTTCAAAGGTTGCGCATACCCTAAGGTGATGGAAGATAAGTTCAACTTCCTATTCCTTAAAGCCTGAACAAAATGCTTCAAGTCTAATAAGCAAGGAACCTCTCCTTTGAATAATTAGGGGTAATAACCTTCGGAATATTTAGGGCATTAAACGTGTTGTAAAATGTCAATTTCATATCTCGGTCTTATTAGATCAGTTGCTGTTCGTCAAGAAATTACGTTTGTGCAGCCGGGAAATATATGACACCACATGTAGGGATACAACAAATCATTAGGTGATTGGTAAAGGACCCAATTCAATCTGGTTAAATTACAGCGAACCAGTAGGATGGGGAAAGACAAGTTGTGCAAGTGTTTCACGTTCAATTTGCAAGTAGAAAATTAATAGTGATTATCTATTAGAACCCGTACATTAATGTAACCGTATTCTATAATAGGAATCCAAATGTGCCGTTTTAACTAGACTTCCTCTCCAACATCCTTACATACAAAACCTTGGAACTTCATAATTGTAGGTGTTATACGGGTAACTCAATGCGTCCCCTGTTGCAAAGCACCATGATTCTTGTCGTTTTTAAATTCACTGCCACACTCCTCGTATATAGGAAAAAAAAGGCGAACTTGCAACCCATTAATCATCCCTTGTAGCATATCAGGCTCTCCTGGTACGACAATTTATCGTGTCCATATATATCTGCTCAATTTGTCTTCTTGTATTTCCAAGTTTCTCATGTAAATCATTTTCATGCGGTGACTGCGAAATAGTACCCCAATTTTGAATTGGGAATTAGAAGTTGGGGTCAATGCCAAAACATTTCTTGCAGTTGAACCCCTCTAGAAAGTATATAGGTTCAGTCCTTGTAAGCACGACTTTCGTAACAAAACCATTTAAACAAGATAACTACTTGTCTCTAAACATCATAACTTCGCCTCCAATGCAAACAAGCAATAATAAAGTTATTCAATCTCAATTGAAAGTTACTCTGAAACAAATCACTACCCTTGTATGTTACAAAGTAGGCTAAACAAAGGATACACATACCTAGTTTATCTGACTTGTAATAGGATCCCATTCTCCTTGCTCTGCATAATTAAGACGTCTTCATACGTAACCCTTTAACCAAAGAAAAGTTTCCATTGTGTCTGCTGAAACAAAAGGAACAAGGGCGCACACCAACAAGAAAGAGCCTATTTTGGGTGCACAATGTTAACTCAACCTGTAACCAACCACAACCGCAAACAGCCAACCATGAGAGCATAACTTATCGGCAAAATAGTCCACAAATTTGTTGATCCCAGCCTCACACCGCCAGTATCACCAGCCCTACTCAGACCTTATTCCAGTCCATTTACTTTTATGGTTCCGTCATAAAAGTCTAGCCTGCGTAAATCCTTCGACAAAGTAAAACAACACGTCAAGTGTTACAATTAAAGCGATAGACATCTCTGATGATGGACAAACACCGCCGGCCACCATCATGGTGGTATCCTTCCACAGTGTGTTTGCAATTATAAATTCATTTAAAATGCTCCAATCTGTGCCAGTACATCAGGGCATTGTGTTGTTTGTCAAAATTTCATTCAACATTCAGTGTTAGTTGTTTGACAGTTTCGATTTGCATACGCCAGCAGCATTAGCATTACGAATTTGTTGTTTTGGATGTGTCACTTACATTTCATGGAGGTTCGAAAGGATGCAGCACAAGGATGATGAGGACGACCTGCATGCTATTCAGTAGCGTCTGACAGGATGAAATAGAAAAATTGTTTCCTTTTCTTGTGAAAGTTCTCCTCGAAGGAACTTCATAGAATTTAATTTGCTAATGGATTTTGCGAAAGTTTTGTTTCCCTTCAAAATGGAAGGAAACAAAAAATTGGTTGAAATTATTTCTAAAATGGCAAAAAGACTTCAAATGACTTTGTTGGAGAAAAATTAATATTGAATATACCGTCGGAAGGTTCAATAGTTCAAACTTGAACTCAGTCAAGGTGTTATCATGTCTGGCTCTGCTATCCAATAATAGGGAAAATTTCTACCCTAGACAACGAACAGTGATTAGATTTTTGTGGTAAGGACACATGTTCTCTGAGATTTTTATGAGTGTGTGAAAAGGGTTTCTGCGAACATAAACATTACAGGTGAGCTTGAGGTTTAAGAGAGAACTCGTGATTCCGGGAGGGAGATGGGTAAGGTAAAAATATTGGCAATGTGCCATTTGAGGTCTTCCATGATATCTGGAATTCATGTAGCAAGAACAACTACTTGCAATAGCATAACATTGGAGCTTGGGAGGCGATGTAAGCATGGGTTTTTGGGAAAGTATCTCTGGTGAAGTATTCTGTTGCCAAATCTCTGGTGAGGTATTCTGTTGCCAAATCTGATGCACGGGTATGTACACATTAGAAGTATTAAAAACTGAAACAACTTGTTTTCAGGAGTTTCGGGTTTGGAATTTTATGAAAGAATGCTGCATAATATAGTTATTTTAACAGAAAATCTAATAAGAAAAGTTGGAAAAATAGTTTGTCCACTGAAACGAATTTTTAAAAATATTAAAACTCTCACCGATTTCAATTAAACTAGTGGCATGAGTGCCCTTATCATTTTACGCCGATTTTAAGAACCCTTTCAATATTTTCTGAAGTCAATCGAAGAATCATTTTTGATTTCCGTTGGCTTTTGAACGACAACTAAGTTGATTTCATACAAGAGTCTGATCGTCCATGTTATGCGTATACGCCTTTGAAGCAAGGACGTTGAAAAGGAAAATGAAGCCTATCACAGATGCGAATTCCTTTTATTATTTGCAAAGAAATTTTTTTTGATAGATTATTGAATTGTAAATGGTTTGGTTGTGAAATGTTCCTCCTCTAGGTCGTAGTCCTAGGGCCACATAAAATTACAGTGTTGGAAATTCATGAAACTGTACAATTTATTCCAATCTTGTCCATTCAGTATCTCCACGACCTCGTTAGCAGTTAAAAGGTTTCTTCCCCAATGATTTCGTCTGATCTCCTTTAGAATTGGACAGGTGCCTATGAAGTGCCGAACGTCTTCTGTGACTCGAAGGTTGCATAGGGTGCAATCGGGAGATCGGTCGGTTCGATATGGTTGGTAGTTTAAGTACACAAGCTTCCCCCTCACCTTAAATATTGTAGATATTTTGTCTAGATAGTGGCGATCGTGTAAATAGTTCTTGTCCTTAAGGTCATGCTGAAGTAAACAATATGAATTCCTTGTAGTGTTCCGCTTTGCATTATCAGTAAAATTCTCGAACGTGCTAAGTTTCATTTTGACCAGTTTGAAAAGCATCTTTCCATGATGACGTACTGCTCTCCAATAGAGGAACGTTGTGTAAACTTCCCAGCCTTTCCCATTCCCTGAAAAACTGAAGTTTTCGCTGTAGTAAGTGACGTACAACAATGTTAGGAAGCCGTTGACCAGGTAGGGCTATTGCCTTCATTATATAACTAAAATGTAAGCGAAGAGTAAATGAATGTAAAGGTGGTAGTCAAGTTTCAAGATGTACCATGTCCTTATCCTTTAAAATATGTACATCTTGAACCCCAGAAGGTGTGCTTCGTGTTGAAATCTCCACCAATAAGAAAATTTTAACCAAGGGCATTGAATACACGAAAATAATCGTCTTTTCCTAGCGAGCATCGCGGCGGACAGTAAACAGATGCTACATTGTAGCTCAGGTGTTTATTTTTAGACCTTACCGGGCAGGGAATGTAGTTAAAAACAATTCAATAGAAAAAAAAATATATTTCAATTAATACATTAAAACAGTTTTTATTCAACTTTACATAATAAATAGACTAGTATGACAATAACGTATTTCATGTGTCAACAAAGGAGCCAGTGCGTTCCATTCGTTGGTCTCAGGATTATACTCGTCCACTAAGTCTACGCTTATATTACCAACGAATCCTCCGCAAGCTAAAAGCCGATTTCCCATAGCAATACATCTAGTAAAGTCGCGCCCTCTGTGTATTGCACTGATGTACGTCCAAGTGTCGGTACGAGGGTCGTAGCGCTCACACAAATCTGAGGGACATTCTATTTCTTGATCATAACCTCCAACAGCGTAAATGTACTTGCCCATTGTAGCAAATCCAAATAATACCACTTTTTTATTTCTACGTTTCTTCTGATACCATTCATTTGAATCAGGATCATAGCATTCCAAGACATGGTAACCACCGCCAACGGCGTATAGGAATCTATCATAAACGTCAACACTGACCCAAGCCAATGGTAAACGTAAGGACGTCAAAGTTTGCCATTCGCCTGTTGAAAATTCATATTTCTCCATGGTACGTGTCCAAGTGTCACCTATGCGACCACCAACGACGTACAAATCTCCATTCACATTAGCCAAGGCACAATTGCATCGCGCTTCTTTCATGGGAGTTAAGACAGTCCATTCTTTGGTATCGAGGTCCAAACACTCAACACAGTTTGTTTCATCAGTATGAACCTTACCTCCAACGACTATAAGTTTTCTCTTTATGACGATCACACCAAATTCTGTTCTCTGCATTGGAGGAGACGGCAAATCTTCAAAACACCAAGTACTCAAAATGTCATTATAAGTCTGAACTTTCATGTTATTGGCATACCCTCCACTTGCAAAGGCATACTGGAAGTTTTGCTTTCTAGCTGTTTGTTCCTGCATTGGATATAACGAACTACTTTCAGGAGATGAGTGGAATTGAAGCCAATGGGAAACCAATTTGTCGCACTCTTTTGACAAGCATACTAAATGTTTATTCTCGATAATGAATTCGGGCTCAAGGAACGTGAAGCGAATGGTGGGCAGAAGATTAAAAGCACATTTATTACGACTTTCTCTATCATGTTCAAGCCATGCCACCAGACTATGGAACACCTGTTTCTCCGAATGTGTACAGAGTTCATTGCTCGAAAGATACATTTTTAACTGCTCCTCGCTTAATTCGACAAACTCCTTTTCAATCCAGACTTTGTCAAAAAAGGCGTAAGCAAATGTAAATGCTATCTTCTGCAGTTCAACGTATTTGTGTTGCTCTGCAAAAAAGGCAACACCCAAGCAATTGCTGGCATCCAGTTGTTGGCCCATGAAGGTACAGCAGGCATCTACCACATCATCCATTTGTAGAAAGTCAGCGGCTTGCGAAATGAATTCAACTGTATCAGATCGGAGCTCAATTGAACCCGTATACATGAAATCAATTATCGATTTCCATGTGGCACCATCGAATTCCTTGAGCTCAACTCTTTCAGCAGTACCTTCTGTCATATCGCTGGAGAACATTCTTAAGAAGAAGTCACTCGATGCGCTCAGAACAATTTTGTGGGCCTCAATTTCAACATTATCAAAACCAGCATCTAGAATTATGTCAAAGAACATCTTTGTGTGGTAAAAAGACATCACTTTCGATGAAAGGTTATTCGAATGGTTTATTGATGTGTAGGTGTAAGTTCTGTCGAACGATGGAAACAGTTGTGGAGCTAGTAGGCTTTCCCTTGACATCTTGAGTGTACTAAAAAGAAGAATATATGAACATTAGCATTCGGAGATTAAGTAATTTTAAGAAGACCATACTTTTTTTTTAACAAAACACTTTTTTTTTTATTTAACAAAACGGTTCATTAGAACTTCTTTCAATTTATTTCTAATCACAAGAACACTAGACAAAATGATTAATGACACTCTCCTCTCTTCTATATCTCTGTACACTCGAGCAATGAATTAAACATTTTTGGTGGTTACGTCATACAATGGTGAACAAAAACGAACAGTATGGTCGGGGTAATCCGGCCCATTTCTAAACAAAAAAAAGTAGTAATGCGACACCACGGACATGCGGTTGGGCCGATTTGCTTCAATCTTCAAATCTGGAATCTATAGAGTCACGATTCGAGGCAAAATCGGAATATTAGTAGTTACGCAATTGACAATTTTTTTTTTTATAATTTTGCGCGTACTGAAGGGTTATAAATACCCTTAACATGTTTTTATGGGAACTGGGAAGACTTTAGGAACGAAATTGAAGATAATGTTGTACTGAGCGTTCCACTTACGCCACCCTATGAACTTGAGGTTGAAGTTGATCGCTTTATTGAGATCGTACAGCTCGCTTCTGGGAATAATACGCCCTATCCAAGGAAAACGCAGGACAAACACGGTTTACGATATTCTCCGAAAATAAAAGAACTGGTCAAGGAAAAAAGAAAACGATGTACAAAATGAAAACAGAGTCGTACTCTGCAACATAAAGCACACTTGAATCGTCTGTGAAATTCGTTGAAGAATACCATTAAGGATCTTAGGAATCGTGCGATAGGCTCTTACCTTGAAAGCTTAAGAGCGAAAAAAGATTCCAATTATTAATTTTGGAAAGCTGTAAAAAGCACCAAAAGGCACAAAGTTCTCGCGCCGCCAATTAAATTAAACTAAAATTAATTGGCAAGGGAAGATAAAGGAAAGGACGTCTTTGTGGTCCACCTAGAAGAAACATTTAAACCGTACGATGGTCAAGTGGTTTACGACAACATCAATAGGCCGGATTTACTATCTGACGATTTAACACTCACAAGTGCAACCCTAAGGGAACTCAAGCATGAGATCGAGAATCTAAAACCTAAGAAAGCTCCTGGTTATGATTTGATCACCTAGAAGAGCATTGATTAAGCTTCTCTATATTGTAAATGCTGCGCTCAGATTAAAACAAATGCCGAGCCAATGCAAAGTTGCGGAAGTTATCTTCTTCTTTCTTTTATCAGCGAGGTTATGATCCGAAAACAAGTGATCACAACCATCCCACTTCGCCGCATTTCTACTGATCCACCTGTGGGGTTCGGTTGCGGAAGTTATAATGGTTTCAAAACCACGAAACCCGTCAAATGAGGTTAAATCGTATAGACCAATTTCGCTTCTTCCAGTCATATCCAAAATTTTCGAGAGGATCTTACTAAGGCGTCTCCAAACGGTTGTAGAAGAAAATAACCTTATCCCTGACCATCAGTTTGGGTTCAGAAGTAAGCAGTCGACGATTGACCAGGTGCATATAATTACTGACGTAATTGAGAAAGCACTTGTAGAAAAAAAGATTTGCTCAAGCGTATTTCTTGACGTCTTGCAAGCCTTTGATAAGGTGTGGCACGATGGCTTGAAATGCAAATTACGACAAGTTCTCCCTGTATGCCTATACGTTATTCTAGAATCATATTTCGGGAATAGGCTCTTCCGCGTTAGACACGGAAACGAATACTCCGAGCTAAAAGAAATTTCGGCCGGTGTACTGCAAGGAAGCGTTCTTGGGCCGCTTCTATATATGTTATATACTCGTGATATACCAAAAGAAGGTGACTCTATCCATGCTACGTTTGCCGATAACACCGCTATCCTAGCAGTAGGTAAAACAATCGAAGAAATGAACTGCAAAACTGCAAAACGCACTGAATAAAGAATGGACGAGGGACTGGCGGATCGCCCTCAACGAACCTAAATCTGTTCACGTAAATTTCACTTACAAGAAAACTAATGACTTGCCATTTACGGCAACTCGGGCCGAATACCTTTTGCAAACGACACCAAGTACCTGGGAATGACACTCGACGCAAGGCTAAAATGGAATTCGCACGTGAAAATGAAACGTAAAGAACTCGAAATCAAATATAGAGAAATGAACTGGTTACTCGGAAAACATTCACAGCTCAGTACTGAGAACAAACTGCATTTATACAAGCAAGTGCTAAAGCCGGTGTGGACCTATGGTATACAACTTTGGGGTTGTACCAAGAAAGCAAATGCCAATATTTTACAAACTTTTCAAAAAAAAGTGCTATGAGAAATTGTCCAAGCACCGTGATATACTAGAAACGACTATATTCACAGGGATCTTGAAATTCCGACAATCGAAGCTGAAATTAGAAGTTTCGCGAGAAAGCATAGAAACTGACTGATCGGACATGTCAACATTGCACTCCTACAAATTTTGGATGAGAGCAATTTATTGCGCCAATTATAAAGGACGGATCCTTTCAACTTGACGAGATAAGGATTAACCGCGTCTAGATTGCAGAACATGCATGATCTCTCAGTGGAAAGTTCAATTCAATTCAATTTTATTCTTATAAGGCTGTAGTTGTACATGTAAGTACAATAGAGCTTGCTATTCTCGAAGTGCCTATGGAAGATTTTTTTGGAAAGATGTATAGAGAGAACGATTTTCGTGTAGTGGTTTGAAGCTCAGTTGTTAATGTTTTAGAAAAACTCCGGGGGTTGCGTCCAGATAACTGGGAAGATTTTTGTTATTTTTTGTCTTTGCTTCTGATTTACAGTATTTTTTTTTCCCAATAACCGATGTAATATGCAAATCATCATCAACAGAGCGAACAATTTTTCCAGCCATATGACCACCAAGCTGTTGCCAGTGTTATGCCTTCGCAGTAGTGTTCGCACAAGCTTTCACAATTGATCGGACTTACTTTATATATGTCATAAATGCTTGCTGACGTCAGAATTTGAGCCATTAATCATAAGCGTGGCAATTGACGACATTACCACTACACCATTGCTACCCGCAAAAAGAGTGTGTTGTTTACAATTCCAAAATCTTAGTCTACATGGTGTGGCTTAAGGCCGTCTACCAGATTAACATAAAATAAATTCTCGGTTATTATAACTATACATATTGTATAAATTAACATTAATTTCATTATTAGAAATCTTCCTGTATAATACGCTTTCTGTAGCATACCGCATTTATTACGTAGTGTGCAATTGATTCCAGCCTTGACTACCGTTTTGTTCTTTGAGGTTACAAAGGTCACACAAAAGCGGCAGTTCTGGGCGAAGCGGTATATAATTAAAACTTAACAGTTCACCTCTTACTTGACTTTTAATATTGTGTTTTCCATATCAATTGTGTAACTCAACAGAAAATAAGTTTTATTTTGCAAATGATAGTTAAATTTGCTATACGAGTAATAAGCCCTGAAATGGGCTTCATTTATCAATTGTTCATAGATCCTATGGCCTATTTTCTTCCGTAGCTTGTAGAATTTATGTTTTAAGAGGATCAGCTTTCCATCCTGTGTAACAATGATATTGAAGCCGCATTGCGATATTAGATTCTCCTAGTTTTGAACACATTTACCTCCATTACGCAGCATTTGGGTAAGCACTATCTTGGGTAATCTTTCTGACTTCATTTCTATGACTCTTATCACAAAGTCGAGATATCAGTTTCCAGATGCAGCACGCAGTTGGGTGGACTATTTCGTAATCTAAAAACTTTCCTGATGAAATAGCGAAGACATTTTTCTACGGCTTTAAATGCGCAATATCCCCATATATGTGCAGCGTAAAACAGAATGGATGCTGAAGGTAGCTCTGTAGTAGTAGTAGTAATTCTGATTTTTATTTAACAAAAGTTTGGTCTGTTACAACAATTCACAGTAAATGTCATTGGCAATTGCCGTCAGCCGAAAAAAAAGAGAGCTCTAATTCATATTTATAATTAAAAACAAATTTTCCAATAAAATAAAAATACAGATTTGGTTTTGGTTTTACGAATATATCTAAAATGCTTCGTTTAGTATTTGTTGACGATATTTTGATGCAGATCTGATATAGTTGGCTAACAGATTCCAGTCTTGACCATATAATTGCGCGATTACCTCATTTTCTGCAAGTGTATTTTTACCCAAGTAGACTCGCCTAATCTCCTTTAATACGGGACATATTCCAATAAAGTGGAGAACGTCTTCTTTCGCACCAAGGTTGCATATAGTTCTGTATATTTTCTGCTTCGATTCGTGACAGATATTCTTCTTGTTGATACAACAATCCAAAACAGAGCAGATTGCCCTTTTCGCCTTGGCTAATTTACTTTGCAGGTGCTTGTTCATATTCAAACTTGGCGTAATCAGGACATCGAGATATTTATATTTCCGCACAATTTCAATATGATCTACTTGGAATTTACAACTTTCACTCCGAGAGTATCTGCCTCCACCGTCCCATAATGTCATAATATTAGACTTCGATAAGTTTGTCGATAGGTTCCAAGTTTTACAATAGTCGCCCAGCCTGTTGATCATTAGTTGCAATGTGCTCTCATCTGCAAACATGAGAGCTGGTATTAAGGTTGGGTTTATATCGATTCCTCCTATTACGTGATATGTTATCAAATAAATATTTGGCGCAACAGCTCTTAAAGGAACTGCGCTTAGCTTCTCGCAACCACTCGAGTTGTGTATGTTATGTTTTTACACACGAAAGATCTGTTATGCTATTGTATTTATATATAAACCTAGCCGGGTACCCGCGTGCGTTGCTGCGTCTAAAAAAAAAACAACTGTCAGGCAGGCGGCTGTGGCTAAGTCTATTAGAGAACAGTTTTGTGCCGGCCAACAGTGGGTAAGTGGTTCAACCTTAAATAGATATATAAATTTTTCGGTACTAAAGTTCTATAAGACTAAAGTAGTGGGCAAACTGCTGGACCGACGGGTACCCGGCAACGTTTTTTTTAGTATTAATACTAAAGAAGTGGACAGATTTTGATTAAACTTCACAGGAACACTCTCGCGCCAATACCGAAGATTGCCTGTAATTTGAGCTCAATCGGTTCGTTCAAATAGTGAGTTATGATCGAGAGTTCATATGAAAATCCCATGCAAAAAAAGCACTTTCAGTTTTTTCCAATTTTCTGGGCAACTTTTCCAATTTTTCAAAAAAACCTTATTCGGGCTATAACGAAGGTTTGAAAAAAAAGAGCCAAATCGGTCCAGCCGTTCTCAAGTGATGCGCTTACTGACGAACAGTATTCAATTTTTATTTATATAGATTAATAAAAGTGTACTCAGCACGCATCCTTGCTTTACTCTAATTGCTGTATTAAACTCCTCGCAGAGGTTGCTTCCATTCCAGACCTTGGCTAAGTTATTTTCGTACAAGTATGGATGTACTTTACTAACATCGATTAAAAAAAAAAAAGTTCACCAAAATGGCTCCAACGAGTTTGTATAAATTTAATATTGTCCGTCTGCGCGTTAAAAGGCGAGGTGCTAGTTTTTACGCCAAATCATTCTTCTAACGGTATTTTACTTACTGACCACTTACCAAAAATTTGATCATTCTTGGCTATCTATCAGCCGCATTATTTGATCTGCGTGACGACATATCATACCAAGTTCTGAAACGTTTTTAAACTTTGTTTGTGGAAAATAAGTAAAATTTTAAAGATTTTGTATAAATTTCAAATCCCAAGCAGGTGCAACCCAGTCGTGCCGTTTATTTACAGACATTAGTATATTTCTTACGCATCCCATTAGTAGCATTACGTTTCTAAAAAAATAAATATTTTACAGAATGGCTAAGGTGCTAGAAACGCGTTCCAGAGCTGCGGTTGAGGACAGTTTGGGGGACGAACAGTGCGGTTTTCGTCCCGGTAGAAGCACAACCGACCAGTTATTCACTCTCAGAATGATTCTTGAGAAGGCCTGGGAGTATGCCAAACCTCTCTACACTTGTTTTGTAGATTTGGAAGAAGCTTATGATAGGGTTCCTAGAGGCAAACTCTGGAGTGTCCTGCAGGAGTATGGGATTGATGGTTCTCTGTTAAGGGCGATTCAGTCGTTATATACAAACTGTAGAAGCTGTGTTCGGATAAACGGTGTTAAATCAATACCTTTCACTGTGGGCGTTGGACTCTGCCAAGAGTGCATTTTGTCACCTCTCCTCTTCGTTGTATATATGGATTGGATGTTGCAGCGCAGCCGTGGCGGGAAATGTTTCAAAGTGGGAGACCTAAGGATTAGACATCTGCTCTTGCGGATGATTTGGTCATCCTTGGGTCCTCTCAAACCGAACTTCAGCACGCACTCGAAAGGTTTGTAGCCGTTTGTGATGATGCTGGAATGAAGATCAACGTGAACAAGTCAGAAGTATTGGTCGTTTCCAAAAAACCCATTCAGTGCACTCTGCATGTTAGTGGAGTTCCACTGAAGCAGGTGGATAAGTTTAAGTACCTCGGGGTCCTATTCACGAGTGATGGGAAGAGCAATGCCGAGTTATCCAGTAGAATTGGTCAGGCTGGATCAATTTTGAGAGAGATTGGCCAATCTGTTGTAAGGAATGCTGAACTTAGTGTTCAAGCTAAGCTATCGGTTTTTAACTCGGTGTATGTTCGAACTCTCACCTATGGTGATGAAATTTGGGTAGTGATCGAAAGAATATGATCGCGGATACAAGCTGCCGAAATGAGGTTCCTTCGCGGTGTTGCTGGAATAACTCGTAGGGATCGAGTGCGCAACACCAGAGTACGCGAGGCGCTCAATGTTGAGCAGCTACTTCTCCGAACGGAACGATCTATGCTCCGATGGTTTGGTCACGTAGTGCGTATGTCCCCAGACCGGCTTGCAAGTCGTGCCATGGTGGCCGTGGCATCAGGTAGGCGACCCCGCGGTAGGCCTAGAAATAGATGGTTGGACCAAGTCCGGCATCATCGTCTAGGGATTCCTCCTGATGAATTGGAGTCAATGGCGGAGGATCGAGAAGGATGGAGAGTCCACCTGAGCATCCTACCTCCGTGACCCTCATGAACGATTAGCGGACCATTGAAAATGTATATATGTATATATACAGCTACAGAATGGTTATCCTATCCCATATGATTTGACTTCGCCATTCTAAATATCATAGTTGTGAAATAAAAGCATCAAACCTTTTTGTTAAGGACTCTCAAAGCCATGGCCCTAAATAATAGACCTTACACATTTTGTTAACAGTAGTTTTTATGATTTCTAGTAGATAAAGGTTGGGCTGTCTTCTTTAAAATTTTTATGCTTTTTGCTTATACCATCCTCTTTTGGCGATACTTTCATAAAATCTGTATCGAAAAGTTTACCAAGACTTTTTGTTTGCTTTGATGCGAAGACACTATTGTAAAATGAACAAGCGTATTTTTGGAAGAGAGTTCAAATATGTCTACACTTTTACTACTTTGGGTTCCCAAAAGCTTGCATACGGAATTTCATTTTTCATAGGCTCATAGCAGACAGACGGCGATTTCTTTTGAAAACAAATAGTACCCAACTCAGTAGGCACGTTATTTAGGTAAAATCGCTGCGCCTTATATATCGTCAAAAATAAATGTTTTGAAAACTTTGCAAAATATGGAATTTTCAAAATTATGTATTTGAATAAATCGGCTAATAAATAACAGATAAATTGTCAACATTGTGTTTCGAACATATTTTTTTTTTAAGTGAAACATCTTTAGCGAGACTAGTGAATTGTAATGACGTCGATACAAAAACCAAATATGAAACGATCAACCATGCTCGTCCGATCACCGAAATCAAGCAGCGTCGGGCGTTGTTAGTACTTAGATGGTTGACTACTTGAGAACACCACGAGACTAGTGAATCGAAATGACCTCGACACAAAAACCAAACATGAAATGACCAACGAAGCAGCATCGGGTGCTGTTAGTACGTAGATGGTGGACCACTTGAGAATACCACGTGTAGTTGGCATTCTTCTTCTAATCAGACTAGTGAATCGGAATGACCTCGATACAAAATTGAACTTGAAACGACAAACCACGCTGAGAGATTCTCGTCTCGTTATTACTTAGATGAAGGATCACTGGGAACACCGTGTGCTGCTGGTACTTTACTTATTTAATTTTTTAAGCTGATGTATATAATTATTCTACACAGATTTTACAAAAGCTTTTGATAAAGTATATCACACTTTTAGCTAAGCTAAGCTAAGGTATTTACCCATTTAATTAAATGAAAGGTCTATAATTTTACATCTCGGGTAAAGTAACTTCCGGTGTCCCACAAGGCAGTCATGTGGACCATTATCTGGATAGCTGAACTTTATTATTGCATTTCTGCAGAAGACTGGTAGAAAAATGAAAGTGAAAGGCCAGAGCCAGTGCGTAAGTTTGAATGTGCGTTTGCGTAAGCGTGAGAGAGAGATGAGTAGATCTTTAAGAGAAAGATGGATGAGTAGCGCATGCGCATAAATCAACTACGAGTTTAGGTCAGTGTCGATTACTACGTTAACATGACGGATTGAATGCGCATCCAATTCGGTTCGAGTAAATACTATATAAACACAGATCAAATTGATCAATCCTATGACTCGATCCGGTCTGGTTAGTTATCTAGTAGCTTGCCCGAGTTGAACCAAATATGAAGTTTGAACAAAATTATTAGAGTCCCTCCTGAGAAAAATCAGTTTTGCGGTTAAAATGAAAATTTAGATTTCTGATAGAATTGTAAGCCCACAGACGCGAGATAGTTTAAAGTAAATCTATTTAGCCACTGAGGCTGTAGATGAATAATTTGGAAAGAAATTAGGGACCCGCTAAACATTTGAATGAGACCAATACTTGCCTGAAGTAGATCCAGACTGAAAAGGATTAATTATTAACATAAAATTTAAAAATCCAGATAGAAGAAGTCCGGATAAACGGGGTTCTACTGTAATTTGAGTAATCACTCCGACGTATTCATCGGAAATTCAGTTGTAATGTACTCAGACAGTTCTATAACAATAATCTACAGTTTTGTTAGGAAACTGTTCTGACGATAGTTCATCAGAGCAAGCAAGCCAGATTTTATTAGGTCTGATTGAGGGTGTGATAGCATGCTAGATGTGTAAGCATGTATATACTACAGGTACTTGCACGCCGGTGGATTCATGTGAAAGAAACGAAATTTGTAGGCTGTTAGTTTAAACTATTAGATTAGCATTTGGGGTATTAGCACTCAAAATTGAAATGCTGCAATATTCTGTCGTTATTTCGTTATTCAAAATAAAAAATTCGGGCTTTGTCTAGTTTTTTTCCTATTATACATAATGTAACCTATCCTGCAGTTGATTTCAAATCACTGTCTGAACTTTCTAGCTTAGATTAACGTGTTTGAAGTGGCATGGATAAATATAGGATACAATGTGACATCTGAAGGGATGGGAAAATAGGCATACGAATATTTCCTACGCGGTCAAACGGCAGTGCATGCGAGTATATAAAAACACAAACGTTTTCACTTAGCATAGGTCAACCAGCTCCTACTCTCAATCTTCACGTAGTGACCGCTGAGTACCAAGTACCTTGGTCTTCGATTCTTCCCTTTGAGCAATTTTTGACGCCAGCAGATGAGAGAGGGGGGAATGAGTGCTCTCTCACTATATCAGTTTTCTTGTTCCAGATGGCTGTGGACGAATTCCCTAGATGAAGTCAACGGTGGCGTCTACAGTTCCAGTTAGGTTGAACTTAGTGAACACCTTGCGCGAGCTTCTTCGACATATTCATATCACAGGTCCGAAACGAATTTACAAGGTTCGTCAGGACCTTGGAATAGAGATAGTGGTGGAGGAGCCCTTTATGGCCCAACCGCAGTGCTCATGCTCTCGTAGTGGACTACTGGTACCAGCGTACTCGGCCCCGCGTTCTAGGGTATAACAAAAGCAACTGGGCTTCTAGGTTTGGTATTGTGGTGTCAGGTTATTTCCCCTACCGCGTAAAAAACGTTCGATTACAAAACAACCAACAGCCTCGGGCACGAATAATTTTACTGTTGATAAACGTAAAAAGGACACCGATCTACGTGTCTGCACGTGGAATGTTGGGTCCCTCTACAAACCACGTGAAGCCGAACAACTTGCGGATGCTCTAAACATCCAACAAGTGTGATGGGATGGGCCAGGCAAAAGGATGATGACGGCGATTGTTACAGACAACAAGGACAGCGTCAATTCGGCTGCGGATTTGTTTTGATTGATTAGAGGCAGGTTTGGGCAAGAAGTCTTAAGTTTCCGGTAGGTGAACGACCGCCTCATGACTATCCGTATCAGGGGTAAAGTCGACACCATTAGCCCAATATGCGCTCATGTCCTTCACGAGAAGATGGACAACGGGGTGAAGGGGGACTTCTACCAGCTCTTGGGCAAGACTTGTGAACAATGCCCAAGCCACGACGTTAAAATTATCCTGGGTGATTTTAGCGCAAAGCTAGGAAAAGGGGGCGTCGTGCACGGCCTGCACGACACCACATCTGACAACGCATTCAGGCATGTCGACTTTGCAGCGGGACGAACCATTGTCCTAGTTAGTACGCGGTTCCCCGTCTTGATATTAACAAGGGCACATGACTATCTTTTGATCGAAAACCGTCAACCAAATAGATCACATTGCGATCGACGTAAGGCACTCTTCCAGTATTCTGGATGTACGGACTTTCTGAGGAGCTAATGTGGACTTTTTTTTTGACGCGCGGGTAGGGGTAAAAATCCTTTATGGATACTTGTTGCCCGTGCTACAAGCTATGCCCGACTCTATGCTCCTGTATGGTTACGTGCTACAAAAAAAATTTCTCCGAATTCTTTGTCCTGTTGTTCCCCTGCGCCACCTCCAATCAAGGCATTCCTTCGCAGGGGCAGGCCAATGCAATGTGGACTCGGATCACTACCTATTTGCAGTGAAGGTAAGGATGCGGATATCTAGAAGGGAGCGAAATCAACGAAGTACTGTGAGAAAGTTTGACGTCAGATGACTACAATTGCAAGATACCGCCAGAGCCATTGCTGATCGAGTCTTCTTTAATCTCAATCTAAGTCCTATGCCGCCAGCAGCAAATGCGGAAGACAGATATTCCGCCTCTGATGTATTCGATTTCTCTCTGTCACCACAACGAAATCCTTGGTTTTATGGAGAATACCGGCAAGCACATGCAGCAAAACAAGAGGCGTATTAGGCGGAGCTGCATAGAAGGACTAGGGCAGCGGTGCGGAGGAGAAATTGAGAAGCATCGACTTGTCAGAAAGAAGAAGAAGAAGGTACAGTGCCGAACTATACGGCCTATACAAGGACATCGACTTAGCCAGAAGAGTTCACATACAGCGACTAAGATGGCTGGATCATGTGGAGTGGATGGAGCCCAACGTTCCAGCCAGGAAAATTTTCGAATTCACCCCAGATGGATGGCATAGCAGAGGACCCCTCGCAGTAGGTGATAAAAATATGTGGAGGAAGACCTCAACCAACTTGACGTGCACAACTGGAGGCAGCTGGCACGTAACCGAGATGGCTGGAGACGTTTGTTGAGGCCCAGGTTCATCCCAGACTGCAGCGCAACCTAAGTAAGTAAGTAAGGATATTTCCTAAATTTGATGTAACTTTCAGGTGCATATAGTGGGTGTTTCGTCGTCAAGTCACCCCTTCAGGGCTTTGCTTAGAGCATTCGATTTATAGTACAAATTGTTAGATGTGTAGGTCCAACAGTTATAGTTGCTAATTTAAATCAGTTCTTTGTCGTTTTTGTCTTACTCAAAACCTGAAGTTTGAAGACTTCAGACAAGTCGCTTCGGCTCTATGGATCAGACATCGGCCTTCTTGCTGTGTAAGAGCTAGTGTGCTCTTAGCACATAAGTGATGAGCTGTAAAGTTGTCACAACACTAGAGTCTAAGTTGCAATTTTCCAAGAGCGTTTAACTTAAGAGACACATGCTAAGATCATACATTTCTTTTTTATCATCTTCCAGTTAGTATGCTGATTCTTGGGGGTTTCCAAGGATGGCTACTTATAAGTGTAACACTCTGAGTTATTGTGAAATCTAGATGCTTTGTTTTTATGTTGCCCTGTGGTCAGCAGTTCTTCAGAAATTGTAAAAAAGAAAGTCACATAGAACTATGGTTCGTGTTATGCTGTATTCTCGTCAAAAGAAGGTGAAAGCGTGACGTCCTCCGATTATCCGGGGACTTTGAGAATTTTCAATTAAAAGTGATTCATCCAGTACCGCAAATGCTTTTCTTACTTTTCAACTTACCCGGGGACTTCTTTTTTCGATGTGTAAAACTAAACTGGGCTATTAGACTACCTCACAATAAAGGACGAAATACGTTACTTTTAAAGTAATTTATTTGACATAAAATATAAAATAAATCAAGTAAATAAATAAAACAAAATAACAAATTTAACCAATACATCAATATGGCATTATATCACTGATTTTTACATTGTAAATAAACTACTATGCTCATATTCTAAGTCAAATCCCATCAGAGGAGCCAGCAAATTCCATTCGCCGGTGTCAGGATTGAACTCTTCAACTATATCCAGGTAACTGTCGTTAACGCATCCTCCGCAAGCTATAAGGCGACCATCCAAAGCAACACATCTTATTTTGTTACGCGCTATTTGTAATGACTTAACAAAACTCCAAACGTCAGTGCGGGGGTCGTAGCGCTCCACCGTCTTACTAGGTTTTCCCTCTAATCGTTTATAACCGCCAACGGCGTATATATATTCACCAACTGCGGCGAATCCAAACAATTCATCTGTACTAGTTTTGTATGCCCTTTCTTTCCATTTATTTTCAACGGGATTAAAGCATTCCATGTAAGAGAATCCAGCGCCAATGACATACAACAGTCTATCATGAACGACTACACGGACCCAACCAAATGGTAAACGTAGTGCTGCCATATGTTCCCAATGTTCGCTGGAGAAATCATACTTCTGTACCCACGTTGTCCAAACTTCACCAATACAACCACCAACAACATATAAATCTCCATTTAAATTTGCCAGCGCAGGATTGCTTACACCTACCCCCATAGCAGTTAAAGAAGACCATTCATTTGTTTCCAAGTCTAAACATTCAACGCTGTTTGTCTCTACACCATTAACTATGCCTCCAACGATTATTAATTGCTTATCTATGACAATCGCACTAAATTGAGTCTTTCGCACTGGAACACTAGGCCAGCCTAAGTAGGACCAAGTATTAAAAACTGCATCATAAATCTGAGCTTTCATCTCATACTCGTAGTTCCCACATACAAACACAATCCTTTGGTTTTGTTTTCTGGGTTTAATGTCATCTGTTGTATATCTCGGACGCCTTCCAGAAGTCAAGTGCCACTGCAGCCAAGTGCAAATCAGCTCGTAGAACTCCATTGTTTTGCACACTGAATGCCTGTTCTCAATAATGAAACTAGGCTCGAGCAACGTGAAACGAACATTGGCCAGAACATTGGGGGTGGATTTTTCACGATTTTCTCTATCGTGCTCAATCCATGCAACAACACTGCGAAACACATTTTCCTCCGAGTAGGTACGTATATCGTCACTAGAGAGGAATTTTCTTAACTCCTCTTCGGTTAGCCGAAGAAACTCCTTCTCAGTCCAGACTTTCTCAAAGCTTGTGTACGCAAATGAATATGCTTTCTTCTGGAGCGTTGTGTGGCCGTAATGCTCTGCGAAAACTGCAATGCCTAAGCAATTGCTAGCGTTCAGCTGTTGTACCATGAAGTCACTGCAAGCGGTTTTCAGTACATCCATTTGAAGATAGCTTGCCGCGTTCAATATAATCTCGATCGTGTCATAACGGAGTTCAATGACGCCTGTGTATATGAAGTCGACTATCGTTTGCAATGTGAATTCGTCGAAATCCGTAAGTGGAACCATATTAGACCGAGATTCAGCCGAATCATGGCTGAACATTCCCAAGAAATAGCCACTGGATGCGATTAGGGCAATTTTATGGGCTTGCATTTCGAAACCATCGGCCGAAGCGGTTAAAGTTACGTCAAAAAGTAACTTACTCTCGTAACAAGTCAGCAATTTTGTCGAAATGTTATTTGCTTGAGCTGTGTATGTGAACTTCTTGCTTTTCTTGAACAAGGGGAAACCTCGTTGAGATAATGTTACATGTGACATCTTGGGTATCCTAAGAATTACATTTGCTTTTATTATTTGGGGATTGTTATTATTGCAAAAATATCTTACTCTTTGTTTTTTTTAACAGAATTAAAAAAATAAAGAAAAATTTGTTGTACAAGTTGTTCGAATTTTGGGATAAAGCACATTAGCACAGCTCAAACTTGTTGATGTAATAATTCGACACTAGTTGTTTGCTTATACATATTACTGTGCACTTAAATAATTAATCATATACTTTTACCGCATCATACTCTTTTAGAAAAAGGCATAAAAAAATGCTGCAATCCGTTTGAAATAAATGTTATGTACCCTATCGTCCATCCTTTATCCAATCCTTAAGTAAAGTGCTGACATTTGATGATGCTATTTTCTCGTTTCATAAAAAGACTTTATATCATTGTCTGTTGTGAATACTCTTTCCTTAACCATTGTGTCAATACGACATACCTGCGTATGTATGTACATACTCGTATTTGCATTTTAAAATGCAAATACCATTGTAATAATCATTACAAACCGTGGTGAATTTTCCAGTAGCTGCCCAAAAGTGGAAACTCAACAAATTGCAATTAATTTTAAGTACATAAACAACAATCTACTGCGACCATGCAGAATAATACTTCATACGCAGTTCCGCAGCCGTCAAACATCTGGGTGAACCACACTCAAACAAGTTCGAATGTAGTCAACACCAACGAGAACCATGCAGCGAACAACTCTACACTTTTCTCTTTTGAAGAGCTTAACACCTTAGCTATCGAGATGATAACAAAATTATCCGTTTGTAAAACTTAAATTAAACAATTTGAAGTCATCACACATTTAGTTACTAAGTTTTTATCTTCTAATTGTAAATAATATGGTAAGTAGATAGTCACATAAAAATAATAACCTGGAATGCTAGAAGCATATGACGCATAAAAACATCTGCACTTTGCTTAAGACCAGCAACTGGCAGTTTTTCTCTCATGACCTTCCCGCTGTGAAGTCACTCAAACTTATGTTGTACGGTCTTGATGAACTTCCACTAGACGATCTTAAAAATGAACTTATTCGCCTCGGTTTGAAATGTACTAATATAAAAGTGATTGAAGAAGTACGACAAATATGTCGATGTCTTCTATCTCGTCTTTATCGAAAGCGGCTCCATACGGCTAAATGACTTGAAGAAAAATATTAAATCAGTTTTTAAAACTCAAGTCAAATGGGACTTCGCTCGCAACCGGAGAAATAAGCTCACGCAGTGCTACAACTGCCAGATGTTTGGACATGGCGAACGAAATTGCCACATTAAAACCTACTGTGGAATCTGCTCAGAAAACCACGAAACAAAAGCTTGCACTTCTAAGAACATTAAGTGTGCCAACTGTAACGGCACTCACAAATCGACTGATGTCTCCTGCACAAGTCGAAAGAGCTTTTTCGCCATCAGAGAAAAGCTTTCTGTGAGAAATAGCAGCAGATCAATTCCAGCGAAAAATATCGTTCAACAAACTTATCGACTCGATTGTAATGATTTTCCTGCACTTGGGGCGAATACGAAACGTTCTGTTCCACCTACATCAGCTCCAACTGGGGCCACTAATCCGAACGTCTGGAACAACACCATTAACACTACCGTTGAACCTAAGGGAACGAACCAGTTGTTCTCTTTCGAGGAAATCAACACTCTTAAGGCGGAGATGCTTTCACTCTTAGGAAACTGCAGAACAAAAGCTGATCAATTCAACACTATTGCACAATTAGCTATTAAGTACTTGTATCAAGGTAAATAATGAATTATGGTTTTAATATAATGTGTTGGAATGCTAGAAGCATTCAAGGAAAAATTTTAGAATTTTTTGCTTTTCTAAGCAAGCATAATATAGATGTTGGCTTAATTAGTGAAACATGGCTAACTAATAATACAAATTTATCTAATAGTATTTATAAGTGCTATCGTGTTGATAGAGAAGAGAGAAGGGGTGGCGGTGTTGCCATTGCCGTAAAAAGAACATTAAAACATACACTACTTCCTGTAGTTAAAACAAAACTTATTGAAAACATCGGAGTTGAACTTTATTCTCTCAATGGACGATCGGTTAAATGTTTTTCGGTTTATTTTCCTGGTGCCCGTGCATCAGCAAGAAAACGGTGTGACTTGTCAAGCGACTTCCGTAAGCTTCTTAGCTTCAATGACACTTTCTTGATAGGCGGTGATCTAAATTGTAGGCACCGGAGCTGGAGTTGCCTTAGAGCTAATGCCTGGGGCAACGTTCTTGCAAACTTAAGTTCTAGACACCCATTTAGCATTCTGTATCCTCCTGACCCCACTTTCATCCCTTCAAACATCCGATCTAACCCATCAACTTTGGATATCTTTCTAACCAATGAGCCTGACCTCTTCAGCCAGCCCTTGGTGTTAAATGATTTGAGCTCGGACCATCTACCGGTAAAGTGCTCTACCAATTTAGCACTACAGGAACATAGAAACATCAGATATGACTATAGAAATGCAAATTGGAATAGGTTTAAGAACACTATAGGATCGAAATTGAGAGCAAATCGGTAAGATTTTTCAGATGATATATCGGTGACTCAAATCGATGATAGCATTCGTTTTTTTACTTCTAGCGTCTTAGAAAGTGTGGATCTATCAATTCCGAAAGTTCCTACTAATCATAGGCAGACAATAATACTGCCCGCAAATATTTTGCGGTTGATCAAGTTGAGGAATAGTTACAGATCTCCGTGGATTAGGACCCGTATTTATTATTATCTGTTTGTAACCAAGATGTTAACTACAATTTTGAAAGCTAAACTTTTCGCCTTTAGAAATAAGCTGTGGAATGATAAACTTCAAAGACTTGAGAAAGGCAGTAAGCCTTTCTGGAATATGATTAAGGTCATTAAGAAGAAGCATTTGGTTATTCCCGCACTAAAAATAGGCGATTCAATTATGGTTTCTAGTCATGAAAAAGCTAACGCCTTGGCTAATGAATTCTTTGTAAATCACTCAATAGCAACAAGCATTTCTGCTCCTACTAGAACAGAATTAGCTAAGCACCATTCAATGGGTTTAATAAACTTATTTCCTGCAAATGAAGGCAATGTAACTGTCTCAGTAAGTGAGATACAAAACATTATAGCGTCACTGAAACCGTTCAAGTCTACTGGCTTTGACGAAGTTAAAAACTTATATTTGAAGCATTTGCCTAGAATAGGCCTAAGGTTCTTGCAAGAAATATTTAACAGTTGTTTCAAACTCTCCTACTTTCCAAAAGCATGGAGAGAAGCAAAAATTATTCCCATTTTAAAGCCAGAAAAGATTGGCAGTATGCCTTGTAGCTATAGGCCTATAAGTCTACTCAGTTCGCTAAGTAAATGCTTTGAGAAGATTATCAAAGATAAACTGCTGCTACATTGTGAAATAAACAATATTCTACCACAGGAACAATTTGGATTCAGACCACAGCATAACAGAGTAAATCAAATTCACCGCATTACGAAGCATATCCAAAGCAACTTCAACTTAGGAAATAGTACAGGTATGGTCTTTCTAGATATAGAGAAAGCATTTGATACTGTGTGGCACGAGGAATTATTGCACAAATTATTCATCTTAAATCTCCCACCATGCTTGATCAAAATCATAAAATCATTTCTATCTGAAAGATCATTCAAGGTATCCATAAATAGCTGGTTGTCTAATAGGTTTCATGTCAACGCTGGTGTGCCACAAGGTTCTGTTTTAGGTCCTATCCTTTACATTATTTACACTTCAGATTTTCCACGCCTGAGCAACTGCCACTCCGCTATATTTGCGGATGATACATGCCTATTTTCTACCGATGCAGTTGGTTCCCTCATCGAAACAAACCTGCAATCAGCATTAACTACAATTGAAAGGTATTTTTGCAACTGAAAAATTAAAATCAATGCTACTAAGTCCCAGGCTATCTTTTTCACTAGAAAAAGGAAAGCCTGTTTCTTACCAAGCAGTAATCTTGTTGTTGGTGGTGTTCAGACTGAGTGGAAATGTAAGGCCAAGTACCTTGGGGTTCATCTAGCCAAACTTTGACTTTTGGTTTCCACATCAACGAAATCTTAAACAAAATGAACATAACAACCAAAACGCTATATCCGTTCATAAACCGCAAATCAAATTTAAGTAACGAAAATAAATTAATCATATACAAAACAATTTTTCAAGCGATTATGTTCTATGGATCACCTGTTTGGGGAAAGTGTGCAACAAGCCACATTCGTCGACTACAAATAGCTCAAAACAAACTTCTAAAAATGATACTAAACCTTCCCTGGCACTTCTCTACAGATGAGCTTCATTTGTTAGCCAACATCGAAAAAGTATCTTGTAGGATTACGAAATTATTCGATCGGTATAATACGTCATTAATTTTCTCTGACAATACACTAATTTCAGATTTAGCTGTCTAAATAGTTTTTCACTAATTTAAAATGTTATTGTTATTTACTATCTGTTATCTTTATTTATTATCATATATTTATTTATATTTTACTATTTATTATTTATTATTTATTATTTATTATTTATTATTTATTATTTATTATTTATTATTTATTATTTATTATTTATTATTTATTATTTATTATTTATTATTTATTATTTATTATTTATTATTTATTATTTATTATTTATTATTTATTATTTATTATTTATTATTTATTATTTATTATTTATTATTTATTATTTATTATTTATTATTTATTATTTATTATTTATTATTTATTATTTATTATTTATTATTTATTATTTATTATTTATTATTTATTATTTATTATTTATTATTTATTATTTATTATTTATTATTTATTATTTATTATTTATTATTTATTATTTATTATTTATTATTTATTATTTATTATTTATTATTTATTATTTATTATTTATTATTTATTATTTATTATTTATTATTTATTATTTATTATTTATTATTTATTATTTATTATTTATTATTTATTATTTATTATTTATTATTTATTATTTATTATTTATTATTTATTATTTATTATTTATTATTTATTATTTATTATTTATTATTTATTATTTATTATTTATTATTTATTATTTATTATTTATTATTTATTATTTATTATTTATTATTTATTATTTATTATTTATTATTTATTATTTATTATTTATTATTTATTATTTATTATTTATTATTTATTATTTATTATTTATTATTTATTATTTATTATTTATTATTTATTATTTATTATTTATTATTTATTATTTATTATTTATTATTTATTATTTATTATCTATTATTTATTATTTATTATTTATTACTTATTATTTATTATTTATTTTGTATTATTTATTATTTATTATTTATTATTTATTTTTTATTATTTATTACTTATTATTATTTATTTATTATTATTTATTTATTATATAATGTGTTATTTAGTTTTTGTTTTTTTTTTTGTTATTTATTATTATTTATTTATTAGGTATTACCTATGTGTAATGTCTTATTTATTATTATATATACACTATATCTTGATATTTTTCTAATCATTTTATTTATTGTATTTCTCTGTAAATTGTGCAATAGCTTTATAACAAACAATGCAATTTACTGCTACAATAAAGAAAGAAAGAATAAATTTCTTAGGCAGCAATAATATTGACGTTGCACTAGTTATAGAAACTTGGCTTAACCACAACGATAAATTATCCACCTCGGAGTTTAAGTGCTATCGAGTAGATAGGATCGATAGAAGAGGTGGAGGTGTTGCAATACTCGTGCGGAGAACAATTCAACATTTGCTCTTACCAATTATACCAACACGTTTAGTTGCAAATGTGGGCATTGAGGTTCAATTAAATAATCATCAAACAATCAAAATCTATTGCCTCTATTTTGCTGGTGTTCTCAATACAGTTGAAAATAAAAGTTTGTTAAAAAACGATTTAAGGAATCTTTTCTGTGTTAATGATGATTTTCTGTTAGGAGGCGATCTCAACTCTAGGCACAGAGACTGGGGCTGTGTAAGAGCAAATGTTTGGGGAATTTACTCTCATGCCTTTCAGATTCACTTCTGATTTCAATCTTGTATCCTCCATGTCCTACTTTTGTCCCATCTAGTTCTCGTGGTCATCCTTCTGTCCTCGACATTTTTGTTACAAATCGTCCTAATTATGTTACGCAGCCAATAACTTTGAACGCATTTAGCTCTGACCACAATCCAGTCCTATGCAAGCTTCTATGTTCTGGTAAGGAAAATGTGCAATACGTTCAAGATATAAAAAATGCAAACTAGGCACGATATCGCGCCACAATTAAAACAAGACTTCGCGAAAGTTCTTTAGATATTGAAAATATTTGCAATAGGGAAGGAGTAGATGCTGTTGCCGATAATTTTAACGATCTAATCCTTAAGGCTATAGATAACTCTGTACCCAGAGTTATAAAAAAGAAATTTCATAAAAAACTTCCCCCTCACATACAATTTTTAATTAAGTTAAGAAATATTGAAAGAAGAAATTGGCAAAGATATCGACAGCCAGTATGTTGGGATAATGCATCATATTTAACCCACCTGATTTCGAAAAAATTACTTCAGCTACGTAATACGGATTGGAATAAAAAACTAGATTCCTTAGATAAAAATGACAAACCATTCTGGAATATAGTAAAAATCGTCAAAAATAAAAACAAATAACTTTCCTGCTTTCAGGATGGATCGAATTTTTACTTTACAGATGAGCAAAAAGCCAATGCACTCGCTTCTACTTTTTTAAGTAACCACTGTGTGTCAACAAGCTTAGGTGACCCAATTACAAATACACTGGTTAGCGATACTATTCAGGCTTTTAACATGCGCAGTACAAATACTCCATTGAATTCACTTCTCACCGAAGATGACCTAAAATTTCACATCTTACCGTTAAAAAATCGGGTGGATTTGATCTAATAAAAAAATTATTTCTCAAGCATTTGACCAAAGCTGGAGTGAAGTCTTTGACAGCCATTTTCAATGTATGTCTGAAAATCCAGTACTTTTCTGATGCCTGGAAAATAGCTAATGCGGTACCTATACTCAAAGCTGGAAAGCCCCCTGATAACCCCAAGAGCTATAGACCTATAAGCTTGCTGAGCAATATAAGTAAATTATATGAGCGAATCCTTAAGGAAAAAATAACAAAAATAATTAGTGATTATAATATATATCCCGACGTGCAGTTTGGTTTCAGACCACAGCATAGCACCTCCCACCAAGTACTGCGTATTTGCAATTTTGTTAAAAAAAAATCGTCAAGTAAGTAAGTCTACAGGAATGGTCCTTTTGGACATTGAAAAAGCTTTTGACTCTGTTTGGCACGATGGTCTGCTATATAAAATTATTAATTACGGCTTTTCTCCGTTTTTATGCAGGTTAGTGCAAAGTTTTTTGTCAGGTCGTTCTTTTAAAGTTCTTGTCAACAGTAGCGTCTCAAGTATCATTTATTTGCAGTCAGGTATCCCGCAAGGGTCTGTTCTTGGTCCCGTTGTGTACAATTTATCTACGTCCGATTTTCCAATTTTAGTTAATTATGAAGCAGCCATTTTCGCAGACCATATTGCAATACTTTCAGCTCGCGAATTTTTTTTCAACGCTGAGGCAAATCTTCGTAATGCGATGGAAGTATTAGAGAATTATTACAATAAGTGGAAGATTAAGCTGAACGGAGACAAATTGCAAGCCATCTTTTTTACTCGAAAAAGAAAACCTTGCTATCTTCCGAGCAGCCAACTGCAAATTAATGGAACGTCAATAAACTGGAGCAATTGTGTTAAGTACTTAGGCATACATCTAGACTCCAGGTTAACATTTAATGAACATATATCTAGAACCTTACAAAGAGTTAATATAGCAATAAAGATGTTATACCCCTTCATAAACAGAAAATAAGCCCTATCGAATAAAAACAAACTTATCATACACAAAGTAGTTTTCCAAGCCTTACTCCTGTATGGATGTCCGGTATGGGGAAACTGTGCACATTGCTTGACCTTTCATGGCACCACTCAACTTTAAATCTTCATAAAAGAGCGAATGTTGAACTGATATCTGCGAGAATTCAAAAGCTTATGATGATATTTAAAAATAAATGTGTTTTTGCTGATAATCGCTCAGTAAATGATTTATTTACTTAAATTTGTTATACTTGTATGTATGTAAATTGTCAAAATTTATGTTTCAATACTTGTATGCTCCAGATTATGTCTATTTATAGCTCGTCTACTACTGATGAGCACTACTTTGACCTTTTCCTCTGCTAGTTTCAGCTTCATATTTACTAACCAGTCCTGTACCATCCCGATAGCTTCATTACATTCCTGCTCTCCAACTCTTCAAGAAATTTGGTCACTACAACGGTCGCTATGTCGTCGGCAAAGCCAATTATTTTTGAGGACCTCGAGATTTGAAGTCTGAGGACGTCATCGTACAATAGATTCCACAGTAGTGGACCTAGTACCGATCTTTGGGGGACACCTCATTCCGTCGTCGGTGTATTAGTGCAGTATTATATTTCTAAAATAGTCCGTCATTATTTTCTGCAGGTAGTCCAGTACCCTTGTCTGTAAGTGCTCGCAGAATGTATTAAAATCGGCTAAGTATGGTATTAAAATCTGGCGGCTATGCGATGCAAAAACTGTATATCCACTCAAAGACCAGATCAGCCTTGAGCGACAAACCAAAGAAAACAAGTGGTAGTCAGCTAATGCAATCCTATAAAAACACTGGATGACCAGTAACGACGGACAATTTTTTCACGTCACTTGAGCTAGCCAAAAAAATGCATGCGATGGAATTTGCGATTTTTATCTGGATGGCACTTACTTTTACTTACTTAGGTGGTGCTACAGTACGGGGTGAACCTGGGCCTCAACCAACAAGCCTCTCCATTTAACTCCGTCTTTAGCTAATTGCCTCCAGTTGCGCACTCCAAGTTGGTCGAGGTCCCCTTGAACTTGTGCGCGCCATCTACGGCGATGATTCCCTCTACTGCGTCATCTCTCGGGATTAGATTCGAAGACTCTGCGGGCCGGAGCGTTGGTGTCCATTCGCTCTACATGTCCTAGCTATCTCAGACGATCTGGATGCCACCCCCGGGGTTTTTCTGAAGCATAAGCAACTGAGCTTCAAACCGCCACACCAAATCTTTCTCTCACTCTATCTATCCTTTCCAACGCCCGCACTGTGTGTAGAAACATTTTTAGGTATTCACAACACCTTTAGTACGCGCAGATTGTGAAAAAAAGGAAAGAACTATTTTACAAAATGCTTGGCGAATACTCCACAAAACGTTGAACAAAAATAGTAGATGTTGCTGCGTTAGCAGCACATATACGAGTACGTATGCTATATAAAATTAACAACACGGAACTTCAACATCTACATGTGAGCGTCGCATAAACTTGCAGAATGCCAGAAAAGACATTGCAATGTCATCTATAAGGACTCTATCGAAATCTCCACATATCTACCCTAACTTCAACACTAGGAATGGCATAAAAGCAATGCTAGAGCAGAGTGTAAGAGTTGAACTTCCAGCTTCCAGCCACCAGTCTTCACAAGAGGAACGCTATAAGAATGGTCGCATAAAACAAAAAGGCCATATGTTATACTTAGTCCAAGAGACATTCAACTAAGAAGGAATGCTAAGTTTGTAACAAGCCAGATTGTGTTCAGCACAGTCGCGATCTTACTACATGTCAAATATTTGATTGTAATTACTATCTTCAAATAAACGTTTAAAAAACATTTGTTGAGAAAACTGGAAAAGGGAGGATTCTGTGGTTTTGTGCTCAATTGGTTCAGGTCGTATCTTGGAAATAGGTCGCAAAGAGTGAAGGTAGATGAAATAAGGAGCGAAATTAAGTTCTTTAATTTGGGTGTACCACAAGGCTCTGTTTTGGGTCCAATTTTGTTTTTAGTCTACATCAATTCCCTGTTTGCTTTTAACTTTAAAGGTTTAGGCTTCTAATATTAACTGGGATCTAAATCTATTGAGACACTGGTTCGCTGAACATAATTTAGTTACAAGTTCCAAAACTAAACTAATGCTCTTTAACTTATCTGCTTCGCAAAAATTGGAAGCTAACATGTATTTCCAGGCACCTGAGTGTCAAAGATACAAACTGTCTAATTGCAACTGTACGTCTGGCTTTCCCTCTCCCACTTTTTGCTGTAGTCTTAACTGTAGTGATAAATGAATGAATTCTAGATTGAGTTTTACGACTCAGACAATATATTGAGAAAGTACTTCCAATGCACACTTAGACATTTCTATTATTTGCGTAATGTATGATCAACTAAGCTTATAAAGATGATCTATAATGGGTTTTTCCATTCTAAGCTACAATATGGAATTGCTTGTTGGGGAGGTGTGAATCAAAATTAAATACAGCCACTGCTGATTTTACAAAAATATGTTTTAAGAAAAATTTGTCGTAAACCTGGTAGGCATTCCAGTTATCCTTTGTTCTGCGACCTGAAAATTCTTTCTGTTCGTCATTTGTATTGTTTTAAGGTGTTAGAAACGTTCTTTATAAACTCTGGTAATTGCAATTTTCGTTTAATTTCAAATTATAATTTACGTGGAACTTTTACTGATATGTTATCTGTACCCATCCGTACCACTGCATTCCGTAATTTTTTTTTCTGTTTTATCTCATCGGTTGTTTAATAAACTCCCACAGTCTATTGGGGCAATATCAATATCTGGAAGGTTTTTAAAAAGCGTTAAAATGTGGCTCTTCCGTCGTGACTATTTTGGTTTAGAATCTCTTATTCTCTGATATTTTGGTTTAACTTAGGTCTTTTTTTATATTTACTTCGCTATTGTATATTTAGCAATTACTTTTGTTTGCAATTACTTCTTTATTTTCTTCTTGTTTTGAATTAACTCATAATCTTATATTGTTGCTATGCAAGTTAAACTTATGAGGTTACCCCGCCTAAAATTTTCTTTTTATTGTATAAGCCTATTGAAGTGGCATTCTAATCTATTTTTATAGCTTATTTCAAAAATACAGAATGTCAACCTTTCTTATATTTCTGATAGGACTGATAGGACTAAATAAAATATCTTGCTAGTGTCTCGAGCCTGAAATGGAAATATGAAAGGCTAATACATTCAACAGATTAACAGCATGACCAGCAACTTAGGTAAGCAGCTAGATCTCATTTTCTCATCCCACGCCCATAATTTCTTGGTTACCGCAAGCATCCATCTTCTCTCTCTACCCTAGACCACTACCACCCCCTCTCGCTTAAAACGTATGAAAACGACCACATTACTGATTCTGAGAACAATAACATAAATTCCAGCCACTTCTAAACTTTAACTTATTTACTTACTTAGATGGCGCTACAGTCCAGGGTGGACCCGAGCCTCAACCAAGAAACCTCTCCAGGCAGCACGGTTACGAGCCAGCTGCCTCCAGTTGCGCACGCCAAGTTGGTTGAGGTCGCCCTCCACTTGTTTGCGCCACCTACCCCTAGGTCGTCCTCTACTGCGTCGACCATCCGGGGTGGATTCGAAAACTTTCTTAGGGGAAACGTTGGGCTCCATCCGCTCTAAATGACCCAGCCATCTTAGTCGCTGTATGTGAACTCTTCTGTCTAAGTCGATGTCCTTATAAAGGCCGTATAGTTCGGCATTGAAGCTCGAAGAACTTTTTTCTCGAAATATTTTGCCTCGATCTCAATACTCGTAAATGCCCCATTGACGGCCCGATGAGTCAATGTCATAAGCATAAGCGAGTAGTTGTACAGACTTGTAAAAGATTGTACCTCCGGTGTTGGCTTGTGAGTTTCGTACAATTCTCTCAAGTACTATGTTAAAGAGGTCGCATGATAGCCCCCATTGATATCACTCTCGTATTCTTCTACACAACAATCTTTGACTGTCTTCTCCAATCTGTGCCTTATGTGTTCCCAAAAAAACTGCTCGTCATCCCCTCCTTGGTATAATAACGAATTGCGTACTCTTCGAAATGTTAGAAACAAATTACGAGAAACTTATTTGAAATCCAATCAGATTTCACATACTACCAACAAGCCTTCTCCCGTTTTTCCATCCTCTGCGAATCCCTCGAAAGAATGCAATTAAGTCTAATCACAGATCGCAGGCACTTTTACCAATTTATTAACGTCAAAAGTAAGTCTGATGGCTTCCCTTCCACTCTAAAGAAATCGCCAACCCCTTTCCGACCTTTTTCAGCCAATCGTACAGTGAGCATGCACACGAACCGGACTTTGACTATTTCTCCTACCTGAGCAACTGCCCACAAACTTCCCTAGTCTCAGTTGACATTAGGTCTGATATGGTGTTAGGTCTGTCTTGTGCCAACCCCTCACAACTCTATTTCGACTCTCACTTAGAGAAGGTAATGAAGTGGATATTATTCACTTCAGCAAGGCGTTTGATAAAATCTGTCACCTTATTATTTACCTTAAACTTACAGCCCTCGATTTCCAACCCTCTTTCATTACATGGCTGAGATCGTACCTAGAGAAACGCCAGCACATGGTTCTCTTTGGGTTCTTAGCCTCTGACCCCGTTGACGCCACTTTAGCGGTTCCTTATGGCAGTTATCTTGGTCCGCTGATCTTTGTCTTAGCCATAAATGATGTTGGTCACATCACAAAGGACCCAAATTTGTTTATTTACGCGGATGGCATGAAAACCATCAAGGTAATATCTACCCCCACGACCTTAATTCATTCCACACATGGTGCGATACAAACTTCTTAGAACTTTGCGTCAACAAATGTCAATCCGTAACATTCTCCCGTAAACGCCTCCCCCCACCCCTCAGAACATATTACTTAATAATGAGTCCAATCCCTCAGTCTCCTCTATACTCGTGCGCAATCTGGGCATTATTTATGACAGGGAGCTAAACTTCCGTTCCCACATTGATCAAATAATACACAAGGCCAATTCTTCTCTGATCTTCAATAAACGCTGGTCCAAAGAATTCTCCAACCCTTACGTTACTAAATCGCTTTACATTACCTTTGTCAGACCCCTCCGTGAATATATCAACCAAGTTTGGTCACTTTTTCACGACACCCACTCCATTAGAACCGAAGCTGAGCAGCGTAGGTTTATCCGTTTTGCCTTAGGTGGTCTCCAATGGGCCGTCGCGATGTCGCTGACATTTTTTTTTTTTTTTTTTTTTGAGGTAGAAGGGGAGGAAGGCAGAGACTGCCCCCTGGAGCACTGCGACCTAAAAAGATCCTTTGTGCTATCCCCTGGTTGATTGATTTTGAATTTGTCAACTATCTGAAATCAAGTTCATTAATGAAGTTAAGAATAGTTCGAGCTTAAGAAGAGGTGACTTCAGAAGGTGATGTAACGCCTTTGTTAAAGTGCTTTAGCCTATGTCGCTGACATACTTTTCGTGCACCAATTGACTGGTGTGATCACTACTAGAAATGATTTCCCTTCACACTAACCCTCGTAACCTTAGGTCTGGACCGCTCTTTCGTCTCACTTGCCACTGCACCAACTACGGCCATTTCGAACCAATCTACCGAATGTTGTGTCTGGCCAACAACGCACAGAAAACCCTTGACTTTCATTTCACTACATCCTCCCTTATAAAGTCCGTCTACTTCGCCTCATGACCTCGCCCCCTATTAGTTTTTATGTCCCCCTACCCCTTTTGTTTGTTTTAAGTTTTAGTTTATTGTATTGTCAAACAAAAATTTGTGGGCCCACAAAAAAAAAGCAAAAAGAAATAGGTAAGTTAGCTTTAAGTTCTTGCTTATATTAAGCTTCAAATAAATTAAATTAAATAAAATAAAACGCAACTAAACGATAGGGCCAGATTGGTTCGCATGTACTCGTAAATCGCGAAAAATCCGGGAAAAAAAAGATTACCACGCCGCAGGAGGAGCGATTTTTAATACGATCTTGGCTCAAAAATTAAAGGAAAACCTCATCCAGCGCAAACAAATGGAGGGGGATCTCAACCAGCTTGGCGTGCGCAACTGGAGGTAGCTGACTCGTAACCGGCCTGACTGGAGAAATTTGTTGGTTGAGGTTAAGGACCACCCCAGACCACGGAAAGTGCAAAATAAACAACAAGTCAAAGTTATTTTAAAAACAGTATCAGATTATTTTATTTTACCATATCAATAATTGACGGCAGTCAGTTTCAAAATCAGGTGACAAAAATGGAGCCAAAACACCCCACTGGTTGAGTTCAGGGATATACTCTTCCGCTGCATGGACGGCAACTTTGCAGTCCCATTCAATGCAACCTGTAAGTCGGTGTTCCCTATAACTAATGCCAGGGCAAGCAATAAGTTGATTATCTAAAGCAGCGCATTCCAGCATATAAGACGCCCTATTTAGTGGAGCAATAGACGTCCAAGTGTTACTGGAAGGGTCGTAGCGCTCAACAGCTTTACTCCCAATATCTCTTTCTGTATCATAACCTCCAACAGCGTACAAATACGCGCCAACTCCAGCGAATCCAAACATATTCAATGAAGTCTTCCTATATGTCTTCATTAGACTCCACTTATTTTTAGCAGAATCATAACAATGCATGGTTTTGAACTCAGTATCAATGGCATACAAGAACCTACCGAGAACCGCTGCCTTAATGTATTCAGATCGGTTACGTAATTTTGCCCTAGCTTGCCATCGGCGTTTAGTAAAGTTATAGCTTTCTATGCCACGTGTCCAGTTATTTCTAGTGTAACCACCAATAACATACAAATTCCCATTAATATTCATACAAATCGGATTGCTCCGCCCTAGTTTCATTGGTGGTAATACACTCCAGTCTCTTGTCTTAAGATCCAGACACTCAACGAGGTTTAAGTGGTCAATAAAAAGCTTGCCTCCAACAATCAGTAATTTGTTATTTATAATGATCAAAGTATGGCAATGTCTCTGCTGTGTTGGAGGTGGCAAATCCTCCATGTGCCATCTATTCGTAAGAGCATCATATGTCTGAATTTGCAGTTCACTGCTAAATTTTCCAGTTGCAATCGCAAGCTTCTGGGTTAGCTTTCTAGATTGTACTCCCTCTGTTGGAAATTGCGACCGAGTTTCAGGAGATGAGTGCCATCGGAGCCAACGTAAAATCAATTCTTCGCAATCAGCTGATTTACAAACTAAATATTTGTTCTCATTAATGAAACTAGGCTCGAGGAATGGGAAACGAATGTTCGACAGAAGATTAAGAGTGTACTTATCACGATTTTCTCTATCGTGCTCTAACCATGCAACAAGGCTTTGAAACACCTTTTCCTCCGAATGTTCACTGAAGTAATCACTGGAAAGGAACGTCCCTAGCTGCTCCTCGGTTAGCTGGAGAAACTCCTCCTCAGTCCAGACGTCCTCAATAAATCTACACGCATATGTAGTTGCCTTCTTATAGAGCGCCCTGTAGCCGCGTTGCTCTGCGAAAAAGGCAACGCCAAAGCAATTGCTAGAATCTAGTTGTGATGCCATGAAGTCACAACAACCGCCTCTCAGTACATCAATTTGAAGATAATCGGCGGCTTTCAATATGCTCTCGATTGTGTCATAGCGGAGTTGAATGGAGCCAGTGTATATAAAGTCGACTATCGTTTGCAATGTGAATCCGTCGAAATCCGTAAGTGAAGCCCTATTAGACCGAGATTCAGCCGAATCCTGGGTGAACATTCCCGAGAAGTAGTCACTTGCTGCGATTAGGGCAAATTTATGGGCTTGGACTTCAACATTATCGACCGCAGCGATTAAAGTTACGTCAAAAAGTATCTTTCTCTCGTAGAAAGTCAGCAGCTTTGCCGATATGTTATCTGCATGACCTGGGTATGTGAACATCTTGATTTTCTTAAAGGCGGGGAAACTTCCTTCACTTGACATCTTGAGTATTCTAAGAATTACATTTGCTTTTACAATTTGGGGATTATAATTATTAAAAAAAAATCTTACTCTTTGCTTTTTTTTAACAGAATTAAAAAAATAAAGAAAAATTTGTCAAGTTGTTACAATTTTAAGATAAATCACATTAGCACAGATCAGACTTGTTGATGTTACAATTCGACACTAGCTGTTTGCTTATATTACTGTGCACTAAAATTATTTTTACCGCATCGTACTTACTCACATATTGTACATACATTTTTTTTTTAGAAAAAAAAAAACATAAAGAAAGGCTACATCCGTCTGAAACAAATGACATGATATACAATCGCTCATCTTTTATCCAATCTCTAAATACAATAAATTCCTGATATTTGATGATGTTATTTTTTAGTTTTATAAAAGACTGGCTAGACCCCGCCCGCTTCGCCAGGCATACACAAATGTCTAAGTTTTTTTTTCAATGTTTTTGTAATTTTTTGTTTGCCTATCACCTATGTACCGCAATTATTTAAATTTAAAAAAAAGACCAACTAAATTGGTTGAAAATTACGTCCGGTAGAGGAAAACATACATATTTTGCCACTTAGTTTTATATACCATATATAGATTTTATATCTCTGCCTGCTGTTAATACTTTTACTTAGGAAAAAACGTGCGTCGAAATCATTGACAAATTTTAAAATTATCTCGGTATCTGCCAGGAAGTATTTGAATGGGCAGCTTGAAAAGCATTTGAAAGAAAGCGTTTTCACAACTTCAAATTCCTTATAGTATTGAAAACTAAAAATATGATTAGCATAGCTTAGATTATTATTGATTGCATAATTTGAATTTGAAGGAAACATCAACATGTCTATTGGATTGATTGAAGTTTCTGCCACAGCAGATTTCTTCTTAACAGGGGCATGTGTCAAAGTTGTAACTACTAAACTGTCTAGCTACCTCAATAGAATCTCAATTCAAGGTCCAGTTCTTTTGCATTGAAAACAAGCGCCGCCGCTATGATTCAACGACCATAATTTTAGATTTGCTTGTTTTAAGACTGATAATAATAAACAGTCCCCATAGATCCGAAAAAATATTCCAGTTTGTTACTTTAAGTTGTAGGGTAAGAGGGTTATAAGCAAGAATAATGAGATCATCGGCATAACGGAGAACCCTAGCTCCGCAATCTTAGCACCAACAATGAAAGCGCAAATAGAATTGGGCTGAGAATTAAGCATGTGCAAAAAGTGAGTATCCGGTCGGTTTTTAGTATTCGTTACTTGAAATGAGTATCGGAACCGAATACTACTCAAAATAAGTATTCGGTTCTGATACTCATTTACACACTAACCCAAGTGCAGCATTCGAATCGAATCCGTACATAAACTCATAACTCAACCACACATTTACTCTAGAAGTAATATAAAATACACATATGCACAAGCAAACACACATCAACACATTCTTCGGCAGCAGCACGACTCGCCTCTCTCGTTTTATTATGTTCTACTTCTACATGTTCCATTTTTCTCTTCTCTTGCACTCTCCTGCCTTTCATGCCAAACGTTCCAATTTGATTAATTTTCTGTATAACATAATTGAAACCACGACAGTATAACCAATACTAGGACTCGAATGTTGTGATCAGCGTTGTTACTTCTTCTAGAGCAAATGTAGCGTACTCGGTACTACGTTTTTGGTCCAGCCTAGGCCAGATCTGTCTCAAAATCTGACACATTGAGCCGTTTTCCCATCTGAGGTTCGTCTTGCTAATAGTGTTCAGTTTTAATCGATGCTTACATGTAGCGATGGGCATACCCAGGGCTTGCTTATCGGGCAGAATCCTTAGAGTAGTAACCTGTCTCGCAAACTCGTCCACCCTGCAGTTTCCTGGAATGTCCCTGCGGCCTGGCACCCAGCATAGGTGCATGTTGAACTGCTCGGACATCTCCATCTTATATCTTCTTATATATAAAATACAATGTACGTTTGTATGTATGTTTGTATGTTTGTTTGTATGTTTGTATGCTATGGACTCAAAAGCCACTGAACCTCAAATTTCCAGGTTCATGTGAAGTTTGGTCAAAATCGGCCCTCTACCATAGTAGTCATTGAGTTGTAAAGTACATTAGTACTACAAAATTTTTTTTGTGCAGTAACGCACGCCGCCGGGTACTCACTACTTTAGTATTATAGTACTTTAGCACTAAAAAGAAGTTGATATATATATTTAAGGTTGGACCATTTACCCACTTTTGCCCGGTACAAAACTGTTCTCTAATAGACTTAGCCCCCCAGGCGCCTGCCTGACAGTTGTTTTTTTTTTTTTTTTTCTGTTAGGCGCAGCAACGCACGGCGGGTGTCCGCTAGTATATATATGTATGTTCATGTGTCCTTTATAGACTGACGAACCGCTCGACGGATTTTGATGAAATTGTTTGTATGTGTTCTTTATGGTATGTGGAAGCAACATACTATAGTTTGGTTTATTTACGGCAGATGGCGCTATTCGAGATTTACTGAATAAGGAAATACAGGAATTTATATTGAATGGCCGGTCATTTAACAATTGTATTTAACAACGGATGACACGCATTGTGATGACCCGTTTAGGGTTGTTTTCTTTATTATGATCTGCGAGTCTTTGGCTACTGTGGGTCAATTGCGAAAACGGTCAACGCAATGTGCTTAGGTTTGTTATATTATCGCAAAGTGCTGATTCTTTGGCGACTGAGCGTCGCCAAACCGAAAAAAAAACCTTTAAAAAAACATCCTATATCCCTTTCAATCCGCTGGTAGACAATTGAAGATGGATGGACTTATGCATGGATGCTACTGCGGATGGGTGTATAAAGGGAGCATTGGCGGAGGGAGGATAATTTAAGTGGTTATCTTATAAGTTCGTAAAACTGATCCGTAAAACAGATTTAAGAGAGAGTTAAGTAAAAAGTAAAAGTAATAAAAATAGAAACTATTCTTCAAAGAAAGTGAGTTGTTCACTGGGTACTCTTATTTTCCATTAAACAAATATAGTTTTGTGAGCTGTCATCTCTATATATAAAGTTAAATGTATGTACCTATATATGTAGATTTAGATTAGATTAGATTTTAGATTTTATTAATTCACTAATTATTTACAATTCTTTACAAAGATCGAAAAATTAAAAAAGCATGGCAATAAGCCGTCTGCCGATTGACAATTTTTTTTTAAAACCATTGCTGCTTTATGGATTGCAATTTAATAAACGAAAAGCGTTATTCTTCAAAATTAGAAACTTTCTGTTATAATTCTTTGCCGATAGGCTAGGGCTATTTTACAGTACGCTACCAGAAGAGACGTTTGCGGTTCGTTGAGCTTACTTATGATTTCATCATGGGAAATTTCATCTACTCCAAACAAGTGCCGTCTAGTTTCCCGGAGCGTAGGACATCTTCTCACGAAATGAAATATATCCTCCCTCTCCGCCATGTTACATATATTACACAAGACCGGTAGATCTTCTCTATGCGGTTTATAATTTAGTGGAAGTAGTTCAGCTCGCAGTTTTAGTATAAGTGATATTTCTTCGCAGCTATTACCATCGTGAAAGTAGTTTCGGTCTCTCAAATTATGATCCAACTGCCTATAAATAGATCGATGCAGTGACTCTAATGCTTCTCTTTCAAATTGTTGTCTGAAGTTAACATCTACTGCTGCTAACAACTGGTAGAGCTTTGGCTTCCATGATTCCGTGCTTGCTTCATCCAAATCCAAGCTTATTCCAGACTCGTGCGCTAGTTCGTTCCAATTTCTGTACCAACCATTATTGTATCGTAGTGCTTCCAGTGCAACTTTTCTTGGTAATCTTTCCAAAGGCATATTGAATACCTTTAAAATATAGTCCACCTGTAGTTTCAGCGTCTTTATAGCCAGTGGAGAAAGTCCAGTCTCTAGCATTATGGCATAGTTTGGGGTGTTAGGTGGTAAACGGAATATCCTTTTAATATAAAACCTTAATAGCTTTTCCACATCCTCAAACCGCCTTCCGCCCCATACCTGTGCCACGTACAACATAGTTGACTCGGCAACCGCTTCAAAAACACGAAACTTACTGCTATGTACTATGCATTTATTGGCAAAACATTTTCTCCAAGTTGTATTTATCATGGTTTTGACCTTTTGTAGCTTGCATTTCAGGTGTTCTTCCATGCTTAAGATTTGCGTGAAAAGCATGCCCAGGTAGTTATACTTTTTGACGGTCTCAATCTGTTCGCCGTTCAAAAACCATTTCTCGTTGCTACACATCCTTCCCCCACCTTTTTTAAAGATCATCACCTTTGATTTTTCCAGGTTTATATTTAGGCTCCACATTTTACAGTACTCATACGGTTAATCATGCGCTGCAATGTCTCCGGGAATTCGCCATCAACACTATATCGTCTGCAAAAAGGAGAGCCTTTATCAGTATCCCTGCAAACTCAACACCTCCAGGTAGCGATTCGATGATGTCATCTATGAACAGTGCGAATAGCAATGGGCTTAAAGTGCATCCCTGTCTAACATCTGTGCTCGCTTTAAACCAGTTTGAAGCATTTTCTCCATTCCATACAGCTGACAGCGTCTCTTCATAAATATTTTGTATTACCCTCCCAAACTTTTTTGACATTCCTTTGGCAAAGAGTTTATACATTAAGGAACCTCTGTTTATCGAGTCAAACGCTGCTCTAAAGTCAACAAAGAATACATATAACTTTTTACGTTGCGCTACATAGGCTTCCGCAATGCTTTTGAGTACGAAAATGTGGTCGACGGTGGAATATCCTGCCGTGAAGCCAGCTTGGAATTCTTTAAGCAGACCATTAGTATTTATCCATGAGGTTAATCTTTTTTGGCGTACGGTTGTAAATATCTTATAAGATACATTCAAAAATGATATGCCTCTATAATTGTAAGGCTGGGACCTACAACCTTTCTTAAAAAATCGGGAAAATCGACGCTTCTTTGAACTGTTGCGGCACCACACCATGCTCTAAAACGCTATTAAATAAGCCTTCCAGTGTCTTAGTCAGCTCCCGGTGCTTTGCCATCTTTCAGACTCTTATATGCAACATCTATTTCCGCTACAGTAATTGGTGCATCCAATTCGTCGCTATCGAAGGCCGGTTGAGCAAAGTGGAATCTGCATGGATCAGTTATTGGATTCAAAAGTTGCCTAAAGTGCTGAAATAGAGTATCGGTCCCTAAAGTTTCATTGATGATGAACTTTTTTCCATTAAGCTTCGCAGCGCATCTTCAAAAATCAGCTGAATTTTTACACTCGGAGAGCTTTTTGGCTTCCGCCTCATAGTGCAGTTTCTCATCTATATATGTATTTTTCATCAAATACCAAGATATTCGCGATCAAAGAGTAATAAAATTCCATTACGTATGTAGATATGAATTTACATTTCATGGTGATTTTAATCAAAAACGAAAGGTAATGCAATGGTACTTGATACTCTGGTTGCACAAAATGAATCATGACTGGGATACCGAGTACTAGGTACCGAATACCAAATACCGAATACTGAATTTGAAGTAATCAGCACTCATTCGTTACTCAAAAGTTATCAAATTGCACACCACTACTGGGAATACAACCTTGAGGTACACTAGCATTTGTGCAAAGCAGCTTAAAAATAGACTTCCGTTCCATACCGCCGCAAAAGTACTTAATAAAGTCGTAATTTCTTTATATATTCCTTAGTAGACAAATCAATTAACAAAAGATTGATTGTAATGTCGAAAAATTATCCAGTAGTACTTGTCAAGGTGCAAGTGCTAGAACAAAGAATGTAATCTTAAGTCATTCAAATAGAGCATCTTTGGATTCACAACAGCAAATTAGCCAGCAATAGTAATTAATTTGCGAAACGTGCCGTTTTGTGTGTTTACATTGCATTTTATATTTTTTCAATCGTCCTGGGGGAGCAATCACTCAATGCTTTTTAGGAATGTCTTCAACTTGTCGAAAAAAAATAAAAATTGTAAAAATCGGTTCAATAATTCAGAAGTTATGGGAAGACTTGACCGAAGGAAAAGTGCCTCACTAGAATACTCTTTAACGAACCCCTTTGTGTGCGAACTCCAAATACATATTGCGATAAAGGCTTTGAGGTGTGATACTCGTACATTGCAGAGAATAAAATTGCATAAGACAACCTTTCAGAAGCCTACATTATGTCCAACATTGAAAGGTTGGGCGCACGAAAGATAAATTATATTCTCTTAGAATTCTGTGTATCAATCAAAGCATAAAATACCTGGGTCTCTACTTGAAATAGACTTAGATAAGTGTGCTGGCTCCCATAGCGCAGTGGGCTGTTGCGCCACCTATGTCTGTATGTAAGGGTGCTGAACTGCATACTAAGGGTTCGATAATTTCTCGTGTTACCGACGTTGTTTTCTACGCAAATGTGGTGTGACTATGGCGCCATGCAACCTTAAAAGTTGAAATCTTATCTTCTTGTCCAGTGCGAAAGAAACCGTCAGGTTCAAATTTTCTTTTTCGAATGGTGAAAGGAGGATTTCATTTTTAAGCAAAAAAGTTCACTGTCAGAGAAAACAGGTTGAATTGAATTTACATTAAGGTTATAGGGTATCACACGATCAATTCCGCACAGACTGTTATTTTCTGCATTCTTTAAATCAACATCACTGCATACGTTGCGGTGGTCTCAGGTGCCACTTCTATCAAAGTCTGTAACATTGATCAAGTCACAGTTAAGTAGTGAAGCTCTTAACAAAACTGTATTTTTAGAGATCGTTCATTTTGCCTTTGGGGGCTTCAAGAAGAGGTGTTTCTTGATGAATATGCCTTACTATCTACCTTATATACATATTAATGGAAGTACATTTTTTAACTTTTTAAAAACTACTTTGCTCTCTTTGCAAAGTTAACCATCCTACAAGACTATACGCTACCATCCAGTGCAAGTAGGTAGGTAGGTAGGTAGGTAGGTAGGTGGTTCTTCTTAAAGAAGAAACCCAATTAGCACTAGAGTTCGTTTTGATACCACAAAACTCGTGTACCTGGATGTGAAGGTGTGTTGGTGAGGGGTCTCTAGATCCAACCTGTGGAGTTTAAGAAGATTATTCAATCTTTAAAATTTTCCTCTGAGACTTCCTCAACGGAATTGAAAAAGGTTTTTCCTAAAGCTCGTTGTCTGGTCCTAGCTAGTGCCGGACAGGCGCATAAAAAATAGATATGGGTTTCTTCTCAGCAACCTTTTCATTGCAACTGCGACAGTGTGTGTTGTGTGGGATGCCTAGTTTGACTGCATTATCTCCTTTAGGCCAGTGACCCGTGATGGTCGCTGTTATCCTGGCGACGTTCCTACGCGTTCAGTTGAAGGAAATCGGTTGTTCTTGGTTTGTTATAGTTTGGCCACGATGTTCTAGATATGACACAGTTTGTTAGCTTAGTCCATCGGAGGTTGGGTTAAGCAAGGAATTTCGAGGATATTTCTGCTTTGACTGCTCCAAGCGGAGTCTGAACTGATTCCGCAAGTGAACCGTGGAGAGCTGAGCCTTGTCTAACCAGTTTATCAGGAAGTTCGTTTCCATAAACGCTACTGTGACCTGAAACCCAAATCAGGGTTACCTTGAGTTGGCTATATAGCGAAGCTAGCTCATTTTGGCATTCAAGCAGCAGTTTGGAGGATGTATTAACCTAGGCAATGGCTGCCTGGCTATCAATAAAAATAGCGATCTTTTGCCTTCGCGTTATATTAGCGTGTATTCTCATCTCGTGATAGGCTTCTCGGACAGTAATTCTCCCTGAAAGTAATTCTCCCTGAAACACACAGGAAAAATTCGGAAGTCTATATTGTTTATAGATGTTAAAGGATTCGGAAAACGCACTCGCACCGATTCCACAGCCCATCTTTGAATTCTTTTCTGGCAATTTTTCTCAGCTATCCCCAACTTTTCCGCAACTGCTGTGCCTCCATCTCGACTGTTTGCGCCAAGTTCTCACCGGAGCATGGTTCGCTATGGAACTGTCACCTTTTCGGAACACGTGACCAATCCACGGCCACTTCCGTCGTTGGATGGTTATACCTATTGGTTCTTAACGCATTCTCTGGTAGAGCTGTTCGTTAGAGATACGGTTAGGCCAGAAAATCTTTAAAATACTGCGCAGACACTCTCCATGTAATCCATATAACAGCACGGATTCAACGTTAGAGTGGAACCGTCTTAGTTTGGTGTTCAAACTGATTGCATTGCTTCGCCATATTTTGGACAACATCCCGAACGCGAACTTTGCTTTGGTGATCCTGTTGGCTATATCCAGTTTGGTTTAAGGCATTTACATAATACGGCAGACAGGATCTTGAATGCGTTGTAACTGGAGCAGTCCAGACGGTTTTTTCTTCATGAATCTTGACTATTATCGTCACTGTTGAATGGCTTATTCTGCCTGGCAGCGGAATAACGGTCATCGTCGCCGTTTAGCAGACTGCGGAAGTGTTTCTTTCATATCCTCAGCACCGACTGCGATTCTACTGTTATTTTACCATTTTCATCCCTGCAAGATTCTGTCCTTGCTTTGAAATTTTAGCATGTTCTTTTTACCTTTAGGTAACATTAACGAAAATCATTCCTGCAATAAAGTCTCTCAATCTCCTCGATCGAGCGCTTCTCATGCTCATTTTTCTTCTTTTTGAGAAGTTGATGTAGCTCTTGTCCTTCTATGCAGCGCCGCCTTGTACGCCTCCTGTTTTGTGCTGCCTGTGCTTTTCGGCATTCTCTTCATCAAACCAGGGGTTTCGTTGAGATGGCTGAGAGAAAACCCAATACATCAGAGGCGGCATCTCTGATGTCTTGTTGGCAACACTGCCACTGGTCTTCCGCATTTGCTGCTGGCGGTATAGGAGTGGGTGCAGTGGGTTTACTGAAATTGCTGCCGAAGCCTTGTAAGCCTTGTAGAAATTAGCAGAAATGCCGTCTTGACCCGGTGCCTTTTTTTTCGTTTCAGCACTCTTATTCCTCACGAGAGGGTGTATTTTGGGAATTTTGACAGTTGGATAGGTCATTCTGATTTTGGCACTTCTCTCCCCACACTATTCAGAACGGCTGTAAAATCACAACAAATGATATTTCAACTTTAGCTAAAGTCTCACCCACTATGAGGAATGCAATCACGCATTAATTTTAACCTTTTATTACAAAAAAAGAATAAAATTAATCCACACGCTACTGTTTCTCATAGCAGAGAAGTAAAGTCCTCTGGTTCATCAAAAACTACTCCGTATTTTGTAATTTTTGAATCCAGCACATTTGCATTTGCAAAAACCTCCTATCATAAGGAGGAAACTTACACGCCTACCAATAAACAAAACTGCAGACCTTATGGGCTTCTCAAGTTAAATCTGGGAGTATCTCCAAGCAAAAATCGATCATGATACATGCATGGATGGATGAAAATACAAGTACAAAAATGGCCAAATCAATTTCTGGTTTTGGGTAACTTTTTGTCTTATATTGCAGCTAAAATCGAATTTTGCAGATTTCTGAAGTAAGAAACTACTACATACGCTGCACATAGGAACAAAAGCAGATTTAATTAAAAAATCATAAATTTTAGCATCACACATATCTACCCCACCATACCAATTCAATCTGGCATCGTAAATTTGATTGAATAACGTAAAATCTCTGCCTTTTCAATAAAATCAATCGAACATGCAAACATTCCCACATATATATATGAGCCTACAGGCAAAAGGAGCTTTTCAACACCATAAGGTGTAATAATATTGGCCAACATAGCGCCCTCACTGTGTATACTACATCTTCCTAGCATGTCAAGTGTTCTCTCTACCGGAAACATTTTAATAAAATACACTCTCAGTTTATTGTCTAATAACATCGGCATTTGACCCGCACCAGCACCTACTACCCCCCAAACAGTATTACTCACCCGAACAATGCTCCATTTTGTCCGAATGGATTTACACAACCTCTGCACTTTCCATTTCCCTCGCGCGCGCTCACGTTATTCATCGGCCATACCCCCCACCCATACCTCAGTAAAATCTATTCACTGCACGTTCGTATGCTTCCATTTAAAGGCGCAGAAGGAGAGAGAGAGAGCTCAGAGGCATCCTTGCAAGGAGTTTCCTTTTGGAAACAAAAACATGAGACCAAAGAAAAACGGACATTTTTGGGTCGCCTTGTTTTTATATACATACGTAAGGAACAAGCATAAGATTTGGTATTCACAGTGTATAAGGATGTCGGCCTAGCCACCTCATCCTGCAGATCGAATCAACACGCCACCATCCAGCCCTTCATCCTGCTCCCTCTCATACTCATGACCCAAATCAAGTTGGTTTGGTTGGCTATTTTTTCGACTTGTATTCAATTGAAAATGTTTTCTTCCGTCAATGGAATTTTAATAAACAGGATTCTGTGAGCCAAAAAAAAAAAAAAAAAACACCCAGTTTCTTGTTGTGTTAAAGACGAACAAACAAAAGAAGCTTCCGTTGTATTTTTGGTCCTGTACGTGCCCCTACCATCAAGCTCCATATTTATTTATTTCCTTTTGCGATTTTTTGCGATGTATCGACGGAAGGATACGAGGATGCCTCCTTAAAAAAATATTTATGTCGAAAAATAGACGAATTTTTGTTTCGTTCTTTCTTTTTCGCCGCGCCGTTAGATCCAATTATGGCTAATTAACTTGAGCATACACTTAATAATCCGTAATCCGAGCGAATGAGAAGAAATCCTTGAATTCTGTGGGTAAATCTGAGCCACACGCTGTTGCTTGGCTGAGTTTCACTCTGATGCTGATGATGATACATGTAGGAATACGCGTGTAGATACGTGCTGTATCTTTTGCAAGAGAATACTCGTACAAATTCTAGGAGTGAGTGCTGGATGCTGGAAGCCATTATTAGCTAGATGTGGGTTAATAAATCAAAATTCCGCACAAAGGTTCATTAAAGAGGAACGGAGGAGGAGTGCCCGTTGGATATGTAGCCGTCGTCTCGGTACCTTCATATATGTACATGTGGCGTTTGCTTCATATCGTCAACGGTACGAAGGTACCCGCGTCGTGCTGTAAATTGAAAAAAAGGATCAGATTCATTTAGACAAAGGAAGCACATGGATAAGGTTAAGATAATAGCACCCAAAGCAAACGGATGGTATTTATAATTAATTGCTTCGGGAGAATGTTCTGCTTTCAATTCACAGGATATGGGGTACCAAGACCAAAGGCGTATTCCGATTTTCGATAAAAGACACCAAATTTGATCGTGTTGTGCTTTTTTATAAAGGATTCTTAATTACTTTTCGTGAGTTTTTCAGTCTTTTTTTTTTTTCAATCTGAGTTGGGGGTTGAAAGTTAATTAGATTCGAATGCGTGTGAGTTGGCGGAACGAAAGGGAATAAGTTTACACTTTAAATATTGACTTCGAAGGGTCGTTGTTTTTTTTTCTTGTAGAAAGGATATAATTGGTTACTAATTGCAAAAAAAAGGGACGGAATGAAGCTTAAGAACCGAAATGAGTTGTTGATTAAGGAAGTTTGTTGATGAGAAAGTTTGGAATGCGGAATGTGCACAAAGTATGTCATTCACACAAGTAGCTGATTCATTGCTTAATGTTCCATGGTGGTGGATGTTTGAATAGAGTTTTCAATAGAAGCGGTGGTGTGAACTTTAAATCAAATATTGAATCCACTCAAGTGCAGTGCGAATGAAAGTTTCACAAGTTTTCGAATGCATATTAAACTAGAATGGAGTGGTTGAAATGAGATTCTATGCAAAGTTTCGAAATGTAAACCAGCACAGTATGTTACTTTATGTCGCTTAAAGTAGCGTCAAAGTGAGGCTAATGGAAAGTATAATGCGTTCCGTAAAAAGCTTGATTTTTAGGCCAATGTGTTTAGCTACCATTTGAAACGTCCTGACACAAAATCCATGATATTAGCGAGTAAGGTTTTAATCTGCCAGAACAAGTGGATTAATATTATTTTCAGTAATTGAGTTCAAATCGTAGAACGAAGCATTGGGTGGTTTTATATTTGAGTATTTGAATGTTAGTCAGTCCCGGTGCATCCTTAATAACACTAAATTTGTTCTCACAACTAGGCTGCCAAACTACTCGTATCTAAGAAATAATAATACTCCCATCTCTTGGCAAAAAAGATGCTACGAGAGGCGGCTGATAAGTTCGCGGCCTAAGGCTTTAATTGAAAGAAGAAATCTGATTGAAAAATGTATTTCCCAATACAATCTCCCTCGAGTGAAAAAATAAATAAAATATTTAGCGCAACAGCTCTTTAAGTGCCAGGGCCTTGCTTCTTGCAACCAATCGTGTTGTGTGCGTTATATTTTTCACACGAATGGAAGGGACCTACAGTTTAGTGCCGTATCAGAAGGCCAATTTATTTTGAGAAGCATTTTCGAAACAACAATACTCTCGGATGTTTGTCAAACGCTTGCGAGAGGTGGGACCGTGGAAAATACTTTTTGGTGTTTTCTAGGACTCGAACTTGGAACCTAACGCGCAGTGATCCGATACACTAACCACTTACGCCACGGCTGGCGTCTACACCGGGTATACAGTGTCTTAATACCACAAAAAAAAAAATATTTTTTTCTTTGCCTTCAAAATGACTTTTCACCGCCGCCTTGATCTCGTTCTTATCTGCAAATCTCCGGCCTCGTAGCTCCTTCTTCAAATCGAAAAAAAAGGAAAAAGTCGCTCGGGGCTAAATCTAGGCCGTAGTGTGGGTGGTCTATCGTAGAAAAATCTGTAACTATTAAGACCTGTCTCGAAACCCGCGCAGTGTGAACAATCAAAAACAGCACTCCGTGCCTGAGTTTCCCACGTCACTTCCGTACGACCGCTTCACGTGCTTTAGTCAATAAATTTACGTAATATTAACCATTCATCGTAGTCTCCTTTGGTAGGTAATTGATGCACCCTATGCACCCAGCGCTCGTTAGAATTTCAATTAGATACAGGTGCCACCTGTTCACTGGTAGGTCTTGACGGATACCGTAGTCTAGGCAGTCCAAACTGTAAACCAACCGCACGTACCCTTAAAGCATATGGGGAAATGAGCGTACCTATAAAGGGAACAATAGATGTCACTGTTCAATGGAAAGCAAAAACTTGCATTTTACCACTTGTTATTTCCGACGTACCTCGAGGAGCAAATATAATGGGTTTGGATTGGTTTCAAGCGTTTGGGCTTCAGATAAATTTTGCGAAAGAGGAAGCCGTACTGCAGATTATGTCAGAATCTAGAGAGCAGCTAGTATCTGAAGCCAAGTCTCTGTGCAAGAAGCACGAGATAGTTTTCATGCCTGGATTGGGTTGCAGTAAGCATTTTGTAGCGCATCTTACGTTGAAACCAAACAGCCAACCCAAGTATTTTAAATACCGCCCAGTACCTTTTGCTCAAAAGGAAGACGTCCGTCGTGAGATTGAACGATTGCGGCAGCTGAATATCTTACGTCCTGTGCAAACGAGCCAATGGGCAGCACCCATCGTGGTCGTTAGAAAGGCAAACGGGAGTTTACGTATATGCGGTGATTTCAAGATTACAATCAACCCACAGCTTGAAATAGATCGTCATCCTGTGCCCCGTATACAGGAACTTTTTCACAAATTACAAGGAGGACGCTACTTTACAAAGATTGATTTATCCGATGCGTATCTTCAGATTCCTATGGACGAACAGTCAAGAAAAATGTGCGTCGTCAATACAGAGTTTGGCCTTTTTGAATATCAACGCTTACCTTTCGGGACATCCAGTTCTACAGGAATTTTCCAGAGATACATGGAACAGTTGACTGCTGATTTGGAATTCTGCGTGGCCTATCTCGATGACGTCATTGTATCAGGACGTACCAACAACGAGCATTTGAGGAATCTTCAAACTTTTCTCGAACGACTGGAGCATCATGGCCTGCGCTGTCGACTGGATAAGTGCCAATTTGCAAAACCCGAAATTGAGTACTTAGGCCATATCATTGACGAAACTGGTATAAGACCATCGGAGTCGAGGCTCGAAGCCATACGGGCTTTGCCCATACCAAAAGACATCAAAGACCTCGAGGCATTTATTGGTAAATTAAATTATTATAACCAATTCATTGAGAACTTTGCTCAGGTAGCAGCTCCCCTCAACAAACTTCGCGCTAATAGTGAGAAATTCGTATGGGGAAAAGATCAACAGCGAGCTTTCGATCTTGTCAAAACAAAAATTTTAAGAGCATGCAGATTGGTTCATTTTCAGAACAACTTACCAATTACATTGGCCACGGATGCTTCATCGCACGGCATCGGCGCTGTTATCTCCCATATCTACCCAGATGGAACGGAAAAGCCAATCGCTTTCGCATCGAAGACATTGGATGAAGCGCAGAGAAGATATAGTCAGATCGAGAAGGAAGCTCTCTCTATTATATTTGGCGTAAAAAAATTCCACCAATACTTGTTTGGACGTCAATTCGAGCTGATAACCGATCATCAGCCACTAGTAACCATTTTTAGCCCTAACAAGAAACTGCCCCATATGACCATTCAAAGACTTCAGCGATGGGCAATCATTCTAATGGGTTACACTTATACGATACGCTACCGTCCAACAACTCAGCATGGAAACGCGGACTGCCTTTCGCGTTTGCCAGTCGGTCCGGATAACGATTTTGACCAGTCGGAGGAATCTTGCCACAAATTAGATGAGGAACATTCGGCGATCGTAGAAGATTTCCCCATTAATGCCGGAGTTATTGCTAGTTTCTCTCAGCAAGATTCCACGATAAAGAAAGTTATTGAGTACGTGCAGAATGGTTGGCCAAATCGCTTACTACCAGCTGAAAACATGTTGTTGCCATATTTTCGTAGAAGGCTTTGCCTCAGTGTGTGTACTAACGTTCTTCTCTTCCACAGTGAAAGTTCGAGAGTAGTCGTGCCCAAACAGTTGCAGCCGAAGGTACTAGCGCTTCTACATCAAGGCCATTGGGGAGTCACCCGGATGAAGCAAATGGCCCGAAGACACTGTTGGTGGCCCAACATCGATGAAGTTATCTCGCAAACGGTGGCACGATGCGCCGCATGTCAGGTAAACGCTAGTCGGTCGCCTAGAGAGTACACCAGCTGGCCCTTATCAGAGGAGGTTTGGGAGCGCATCCACATCGACTACGCCGGGCCTTTTCAAAAATCTATGTGGCTTATTGTGGTAGACTCAAAATCGAAGTTTCCATTCGTAATTCGAATGTCTTCTACTACATCCCAGGCTACGATCCATGCATTGCGCTCAATATTCGCACTGGAGGGACTACCCAAAACCATAGTGTCTGATAATGGCACTCAGTTCACTTCGGGTGAGTTCCAGCAGTTTTGCCGAGATTACTCAATTAGGCATATGACTTCAGCACCTTTCAACCCTGAGTCGAACGGCCTAGCAGAGAGAATGGTTCGGACTTTCAAAACGAGCTTTCTCAAAATCATGGAGGATCACAAGCAAGGAGATGATACATTGGCCACGTTCTTGTCGACTTATCGTTCGGCACCAGATGATAGTGGCGTATCTCCAGCAGAGAGATTGCATGGTAGGCAGCACCGAACCTTGCTCTCCGCTATTTTCCCAGAATCTCGTAACCAAGGGGAGATGATGAAGACCGAGAGTTTGAGGTTTCACATTGATCAACCTGTGTTTGTGCGACAATACCTGCGTGACAAGAAGTGGATTTGTGGAGTGATAAAGAAGACTCTTGGAAGGCGTATGTATCTGGTTAAGACTAGCAATGATACCTGTCGGCGCCATCAAAACCAGATCCGACCTCGAACAGCAATGGGTGGCGAAACGATCTCTGATCCAGCGAATGACACCATAGATTTACAGCAGGCAAGTAGTCAATATTGCAATTCTAATCGTGTTTCAATTCCCAGAAACTCCCCGACGAGAAATCAGCAAGCGGAGCTTGATGAATCAGAAATTTTCTCGTATCCAATATCTAGTCCTCAGACCGTGGATTTGGATTCAACTGTGGGACCTCGCTTTTCAACTCCAGAGGCTGAAATAACCGGAGATGTTTCATCATCAATAAACACACGAGCAGCAGTCGCGCCATTGGTAGCCTTGCAAAGCCCTGGAAGATCTGAGCGTCTGCGTAGCAAGCAGGTCGGATTCGTCCCAAATTAAACGTGGGGGTAATTGATGCACCCTATGAAATTGCATCAAGTGTAATTGCATCTTTAATTACACCTGTCAATTGGTTATTTTCTAATGACATTAGAAAAAGGCGGGAAAATCAATTATTTTCCCGCGCAAATATTTTTTATATATAAATGTATGAATTTCTGTAAATCCCTCACTTGTTAATAAATCGTTGAAATCCAAGCATCAAAGTTACATCAGTAATCAATCAGCAAAACACCTTCACTGTCCCAAAAAACAGTCGCCATAAGCTTCGAAGCCGACTTTCACTTTGAATTTCTTCGGCAGCCTCTCCCTTTTTTCAATCCACTTATTTGGATTCCAAATCGTATTGCCGAACCCAAGTCTCATCTATAGTTACAATTCGGTTCCAAATAACTCCAAAAAATCTTTGCAGCACTCGAGTCGTCGTTGCTTGTCGAACGTCGTGAGCACTTTCGGTAACCAGCGCGCACAAATTTTGTACATCTTTAAATGATCGTGCAAAATTTCTCCAATCCATTCTTTGCTGATGAACTCGTCCGCTATTTGTTGCATTTTTATTCTTCGGTCAGAACTAATTTTTCGACTTTTCCGACGTTTTCTTCAGTGACTACTGACACAGGACGCCCTGTTTGGGGGTCGTCTTCACAGCTCTCTCGTACTTGTTGAAATAAGCGAGCCCATTTTTTGGCCATAGCATACAAAGGCCCTTTCAGGCCTTTCTCAATCTGCTTCCGCTAGAGATCTTTATACAAGTATCGGCGGCTCTTAGTGCCGCAAGGTTAAGCCAAACAGATAGCTGGAGACCAAATGCAATGCGTTATACCACGATCCTGCAGAGATATCTAGGCAGTGTATTTAACATAGACTACATAACGTCTTACCTAGACTTCACGGGACCATTTTTAAGCATCTATCCGAGCAGGGAAGACTGGAAAAATGACAGAACGCCTAACGAGCGATCCATAGCTGTGTACACAGATGGATCCAAAATTGAAATAGGTGTAGGTGCAGGCATTTTCTCTGAAACGCTTCTGAACTACAGCAGCGTTTTCTGGGCAGAGCTCCTAGTAGTGACAAGACTGCGATGAGGGCAGGAATACCACGGGAGGATATCACCTTTTTCATCGACAGCCAGGCAGCGATAAAAGCAATATATAGAAATAAAATCGAAGCTTGTGAAGAGTTGTAGAGAAGAGCTCAAGGTTCTTGGAACACAGCACGAGGTAAACCTCTGCTGGATCCCTTGTCATGAAGGCATATCAGGTAATGAGAAAGCCGACGAACTGGCTAGAGGAGGCTCAGCGCTAAACTCGGACCAAACCGACTCCTCGGTGTACATTGCGCCTTGCGCCCTCAAACTCGAAGCAGGAACCAAAGCACTAACGGAGGCTAACAAGAGGTGGACCTCTTTAGATACTTGTGTCACCACGAGGAAGCTATGGCCTGCATTCGACAGACTAAGAACCAATAGACTCATACAGAGGGACAGAAAATCCCTCTCTACTTTAATAGGAGTCATTACGGGGTATAACACCATGCGGTACCACATGAAAAAACTACCTGTGACAAACGAAAACCTTTGTAGAGGCTGCGGCGACGAGGAGGCTCAGGAGGACACCACCCACTTTCTCTGCTACTGCCCAGGCCTCTATCATTTGAGAAATAAGTTCCTTGGACAACACTTCTTAAAGGATTTAGAAGAGTTGTCCAACAGACCGATAAATGACATCGCAAACTTCATCAAATCCTCTGGATGGTTTGTATCTCGGGCACAGTAAGTACTAAATGGTTTCTTTAGGATATGTACAAAGACGATATTTTTTCTGCTTTTCACGAGGGAGGGATTCTCTAATCTATCTCCTTTCTCCCCATGGGTCCGACAATGGGTCTATATTGACCTGAGTGTAGTGTGGAGGTTTTCTACCCGCTACACTAGCCCACTAACCTAGAACCTAACCTATACAAAGGTCCAGAATCTTGAAGAGTCGACGACATGTTTTCGAACTTTATCACGGTGCGGTGCTCAAAATTGCGAGAATTTCCGAACTTGCTGACATGGTAATGTTTTTGCTACTACAGATAATAACAAAATGAGATTATTATTGAAGCGAGGTGATATTTATACTACTAAAGACTGCCGCAGTTAGTGCTATAACTAATGAGAAGATGACTCGTTGTCGAATATCTCAGGCCGCGAACTTATTAGCCGCCCCTGGCACATGCAGCCCATGCAACGAATCAAGATATTAAAAAGTGGTCACCTGTCAAGGCTTTTAAGGGTTTACGTCGTTGATGAAATCATCATGAAGCTTCTGAATCCAAAAGATGAGTAGAATGTGGAAATCGGGGTAATCAAGGGTGATTCAATAGAGCGCAGATTTTCTTTTTAGCTAAAACACATACAAATTTGTCAAAATGTTTTTTTTTTATTATTATTTCATTGTGTTCTATAGTTTACGGTATATATGTATGTATAATACTCCAGAACTATAGGCTATGCAGATGATCTTGTGTTCATTATTAAGGGTAAACATGAGACAATGTGTGTTAACTCATGCAAGATGCACTCCTTGTAGTCTCGGACTGGTGTACCGTGGAAGACCTATTGATTAACCCCAGCAAGGCAGTCGTTGTACCGTTCACAAGAAGAAGAACGCCGAACCTTGATTCAGTTTCTCTACATGGTACTACCATTCATTTTTCCGACGAGGTAAAATATCTAGAAATTATCCTAGATAAAAGTTTTAGCTGGAAGTCCCATGTTAAACATAAAATTGCCAAGGCGACCACTGCCATGAGGGCTTGTCGCCGTATTTATGGCAACACTTGGGGTGTGTCCGCAAAGGTTACATTCTGGTTATATACCATGGTGGTTAGACCCAGCCTTCATACGCGTCCATTGTCTTGTGGACAAAAACTAAGGAGGTCACAACCATCAAGTAACTAACTAAACTTCAAAGATCTTGCATCGGAATCGCCTGTCCCACAACAGCCATAGAAGCTGTAATCGGACTTACTCCACTACATTTTATCATCAAAAAAGTGACAATTCGCAGTGCAGTTAGTCTACGAAAGTCGGATGTTAATGGTACATGGGATCACGTGGATCTCATGGATCTATTAACCGAATTCCCCGAACTAGACATGCTCAGCACGGTTCCCGACTTTACACCTAAATCACTCTACTTTGGTAGAAGTTTTGAGACCGAGATCCCAAGCTGGATACATGGAATAATGGCGGACCACTGTTTGATCCAAAAGGAATCCTGTGGTATACCGACGGATGAAAAATGGATTCAAGAGCTGACGCCAGCGTGTATGGACCCAATTAAAAAAATTTCGAAATCGCTTGGAAAGAGACATAGTATTTTCCACGCAGAGCTTAACGGTATCGAGACTTGCGCTAACATTAACTTGCACTCAGACATCAAAGGTACCTCTATCCATATATTCACCGACAGCTAAGCGGCGCTCAAGGCACTGATCTCTCACATGATATCAGTTCAAAATTAGTTCTTAGCTGCTTCGACAGTTTAAAAAACTTGGCCCGATGCAATAAAGTCAAATTGTGGTGGGTATCGGGTCATGTAGGCATTGACGGCAACGAAACTGCAGATCTGCTAGCCAGAAAAGGCTCCTTTGAGTTTTTCACTGGACCCGAACCCTTTTACGGAATATCTGATGCTGTCTTTAAATATATCCTAAACAGTTGGGAACGCAATATGTGCATTTCTCACTAAAATAACTCCCAAGGTCTCAGGCGAGCTAAAAAGGGCTGTCCAACCCTTTCGAAAAAGGCGTTTTATATCCTTAAACACAGCAGAAAGGACTTAAGAAGGCTTGCTTACCGGTCACTGCCAAGTACTCTACCACCTCAACAAAATGAGAATCTCGGAGGACACCACCTCCGCCTCTGCCTAGAAGAGGAAGAAACCGCAGCTCTGTGTAGTATCAGGAGAAGCTTTTTCTTTAGGGAGATCATATTTTCAACTGACCTAAAAAACTCTTCCGCAGCCGTAGTTATCGTTTTCCTTAGGAGAGTAGAAGTAGTGCTGTATTTATAGTTGGCTTCTGGCACAATGAATTCCTCCGGTCGCAGTGCCTACACGCCATATGGGCGTGGTCACCAACTTGTTTAAAAAAAATAAATTATAAAACACAATATCGGACAAATGCCCACCACAGGATGCGCGTATTAAAAATGTTCTTGACTTTTTGACAGAGTTCGAGTTGTACCTTGTTAATAATATGTACGATTCTTCCTCGATCTCTGAAATCATCTTTGGGTTATTCGCATGGAACTCAACAATGGTGTTAAATCGCAAGATCCCGGCGGCCTAGCAAATAGGCATCAAATGCTTGTTGAAATGTTCACTTCTTATACCCAATGACGGACTGAAGTTGCCGCGGTTGAGGCTACACTTTCTCCATAACAGCAATATTTTAGGTCAAGCGACCTGGATGATGACGCACAGGTGTTTTCACATTTTGCATCGACCCAGATAGTCAAAATGTCTGTACCAAACGGTTTATTGATCGAAAAAATCATGCAATGTGAAAAACATAAGCATCTTTGAAATAATAGTCACCATAGGACCTCTTCAAGATACCTACTTGGCTTTGGCTAGGCCGAAGTCGCCCATCAATGCCTTGTCCTTGTCCAATCAATGCTATGGAAAAAGGGATTGGGTACAATTGACCGCATTTTAAAAACTCGTTTTCAAAATCTCGCATAACAAAATCTCGCATATTCAAAATATCGCATGATCAAAATCTCGCGTATTCAAAATCTCGCAATACCAAAATCTCGCAAATCAAAATCTCGAAAACTAGAATCTCGCATTGTAATAAAATATTTATATTAGCTATTTAGGTACCTATTCCAAAGTCAAATAATTGCATTATTTTAAGTACGTACATGATATAAGACTACTGTTAATAAGAGAGAGAGAATAATTAACAATTTGTTGTCATGTACCTAAAGGAACCCAGTTATTTATATTGCTAGTATTATAAGCACACAATAATCAGTTCCGCTGAAGAAGAGATCATTTGAACTCCGTTAAAAAGGCAATATCAATGTACGTTCCAAAGACATCGCGATGTAGGAAAGGCAGGCCTATAAACGCCTGGATCAGACAAATGCGACGACATCGTCATTTCATTGGCCTCAGTAACCGAGTGATCCAAAATCAGTAGAAATGCGGTGAAGTGGGAGGGTTATGATCTCTTATTTTCGGATCATAACCTCGCTGATAAAAGGAAGAAGACGGAGAATAATCAGTTCCGCTATGGGTATGTCAACAACTGCAACTGCCGGGCAGGCGCCTGGAGCTAAAGTTTATTTTCATATATGCATTCACTTTTAAAACCTTGTAAATTTCAAATTTCATCATGAAATAGGAGTAACTTCTAACTTTTGATAATGTGAGATTCTCCTGTATTTGCGAGATTTTTATCTTTCAGAGCGAAATTTTGATAATGCGAGATTTCGATAATTTGAGATTTTGAATTTGCGAGATTTTGAATATGCGAAATTTTGATTATGTGAGATTTTGAATATGCCAGACTTTGTTATTCGGGATTTATTTAAAAAATACGAGATTTTGGTTTGCGGTCAATCGTATCGCCCCGGAAAAAGTTATTGAATCCTGACTCTCCGCTCGTATGTAGCAATCGCCACCCTTCGAAACCAGTCATATTGGCAGGTCCTTCCGAACTTAAGCTATATGAATTCCTCACGCCTATTCTTCGTTCACGTGAACAGGCTTTACAGTTTTCTGCATCGACTAACTTCATAAAGCACTCACAAGCTGGGTAGACTAGCAACTAAGTAACCTCAGATCCACGTGTCTTGACATAAGAAACATGACCTCTATTGCTGCCAGTGTTAGCTGCCTGACTAAAGTCCTCTATTCAAAGTTCAGCGGAAAACTGGAAATATACCAGCAGACCAAACAAGTACAATAAATAAAAAATACAATTAATTTGATAGTTGGCGTTGATCAAGGGTTAGAATCCTGGTAAGCTTAGGGAGGCCCAAAGAACCTAAGTACAGGTCCCGCAGGCCGAACAAAAAATAACAAAAATATTTGCGGTTCACGTCTCAACCCACTACGAGACCCTCCCTTGCCAGCCCAAAACTACACATAAAAAAATTATGCAAATCAAACCATTCTTCATTTTAAGCTCATTTCCATTTTATGAGCTCCAATGAAAAGATGTGTAGTCCACCCAAAAATGCCCCACTATCAGTCCCAAAATAAACTCAACTCTCTCTATCGCCCACCCATTCCGAGAATCTTCATCAAAATGACAAACAATTAAAATTTACCACAACGAAATCAATTAAAGGGAAAACCTTAAACACCCGTCGAACCGCACATTTTCAATCCTCTTCCAGCCATTTACATCTCTGGCTATTTTTTGTTCGCTTTCGTGCTTTCCATCTTTTTTTTTTTTATTGCACTTTTTTTTATCTTTTCATCTGGCCGGGCATTTTATTTTCACATCTTTTATCTTCAATATTGCCATGTTTCCTGGTAATTGAGTCCTGGCTATTCACAGCGCACAATGAACAAGCCCATTAAATTTGATGGATAGCACAAAAGGAGGAACTCTCACTGAATATCTACTACTTCTTCTTCGTCGTCGTCCTCATCATTGTCGTAGTCCTGGTCTCATTTTTCAGCTGTTGCCTGTTGGCCTTGCGCTGCCAAAAACAAAATGATCCTGTTCGTATCCAGATTCAATTAGTTGAAAAATTGAGTGGTGTCCGAAGGATTAAAATGAAAATGTCCCTCATCCGAACAGCGGCGGATGGTGGGGGTACCCAAGACCTGAAGGATGCAGGATGATAAAAGCAGCGATTGCATGATTGGAATGTCATCTGTCACTGCAGAGTCACAGGCGCTGGTTGCAGGAATTGCTGGAAATTGCTTGAGTACATTTAAATTTAATCCTTAATTCATTTTGATTAACCAAAGCGGAAAATATGATGCACTCGTGTGGGTGAAATGTAATCCAGTGTTGTGACTGGGGACGCAAGGAAAGGAAATTAGGCACGTGAATTGAATTTTGGAGAATCTATTGGCTAAAACACGGCAGTGGCATGGGTTAACAGAACTAGACTAACCACGACGAGGATATCCCTCAACAAAGTGCAAAGATTAGACTGTATATGTATAACAGGAGCCATGCGAACCTACTCACAGCAGCTCTAGAAGTGATCGTAGGGATACCTCCACTATACATAGTGCTAGAGCGAATCGCCAAGGAGACCATTTTAAGAATCAGCAAAGAGGGCATCGGGAAAGGAACAAGCATCGCAAATAAAGAGCGAGTAACCCTATCCAAATCGGTGCCGCTTCTGGACTGGCCCAGAGATGATATGGTCAAGAAATACTGCTTTGAAAGGAAATTTTACTCAAAGCTGAGCAACAAAAGAGATTGGAGCAGCGAATCCGATAAATACCAACTCAAACAACACACAATTAAATGGTACACAGACGGATCGAAAACATCTGCTGGCACTGGGGCAGGAGTGTATGGGCCCAGGACTAGATACTCAGAATCACTGGAAATATTCCCCAGTATATTTCGAGAAGAAGTTCACGCATTCGAAAGATGCGCGCAATTCAACTTAGACAGAAAATATCGCGGGCAGGACATCCCGATACTATCAGACAGCCAAGCCGCTATTAAAGCACTGACCTCGCATGAGATCAGATCCAAACTGGTATGGGAATGTCTCACCAGGATAACAAACTGGGAGAAACAAACAAAGTAACTCTCTACTGGGTACCAGGACATGTAGGAGTGGAGGGGAACGAAGCAGCTGATGAGCTAGCTAGAAACGGATCAGACACATCGTTCCTTGGACCAGAACCCTTCTGTGGGATAGGACCCCACAAAATAAGGGAAGACTTACGGAAAGAAGAAGAGAACAAATGGGCCAAACATTGGGACGATATTCCCCAAATAAGACAGGCAAAGGAACTTCTGGGGAAATACAACCAGAAAAGAAGCAGATCCTGCCTAAGAGTTAGTAAGAATCGGCTTCGCATCTTGACGGGCATGTTAACAGGTCACTGCAGACTTAAGGAGCACCTTAGGAAATTGGGAATAGAGGGAGACGGACACTGCAGATTCTGCAGGGACTTCGCAGAAACACCAGCGCACCTTCTCATGGAATGCGAAGCACTGATCCACAAAAGAAGGAATCACCTTGGTGCCAACCTCCCTCCTATCAGAAACGGATTTACCTTCGCTGGATCCACTGAAGAAGGTTTGCTGTAGCAGCTGGTCTGTGATAGGTCTGAATGGATCAGAGAACGGGCAGCATAAGTACTCTGCCTTTTTTGAACTAATGCGATACCCATCTCCCTCCAAAACGTTCACCCACACATCAAGTGCTCATTGCAGGGACGTGGAATCCTCACTTATGATGGCTCCATCGTTAGAAAAGAATAATTGATATACCTTGAGGCCCGTCACTTTACCTTCAAGCAGATAGTTAAAGATTGTAATAAAGAGCAAATAACGTAAGTCGCTTCCCTGGTGCACCCCGACTTTGATTGGGAACTCTTGGGTTACTCCAGCGGGGCATCTTACTCTTGTCTTTGCTCCTTCGTAGATATGCATGATCATCTGTACATAGGTTTCTGCGACCCGTCGATGCCTTAGCGCCACCCATATCAGATCTCGTGGTTGTCTGTCGAATGACTTTTCAAAACCAACCAATACAATATGCAAATCCTTTAAGGAATCACGATGTTTTTCCATTATGATCCTTATACTTTGGATTGTATCTGTGGTTGATTTACCTACGCTCATCAGATAGCTAATACACGTAGGTGACGCTGAGTACGATTAAGTAAATTCAAGCATTTAGTCAGGCTCAGCTTTTTAAAGGGTACCCCGAATTGAACGTCGGACTTGAATATTCCACCCTTATTTTGTTTTATGGTTGGCAGTTCTATTTTTTTTGGTAGGTGTTATAAATAATAGTTGTAATTATTAAACATGGAATGCTATATCATAGAAGGACCAATATTATTGTTAAAACTTGTTATGAAAACAGTGAACATTTTCATGAGAAAATTCGCTAACTCTGAATTTTCGGCCCTCTCTCCAAGTCGTTTCTCAGGCGCGGCGTTTAGTCAAGAAATTTAAGGAAACTTGATCATTGATTGATGCAACGCATTGCGTTTACCAACGTAGTGTAAGATCAGCCGAGAATATCGCCAGATCAGAGTCAAGCGTCGTCAAAAACCGGAGAACGTTAATTCGGTACAATTTTCAGCAATTTGTACATTTCAAGGAGCTCTCTGCAACAAATACTGGTAAAGGACTTGCAACTTCACCCATTCAAGATTCAACCATTCAAGATTCAACTTACCCTTATGATTATTTCGAACGTCGACTGTTCATCAGTGGGTTTTTAAAGCAGTTCGAAGCGGACATAATTTCGGCGAAAAAAATCATCTTTAGTGACAAGGCCCTTTTTCACCTTGCTGGATTGGTAATTAAGTTAAATTGTCGGATCTGGACCTTGCAAAATCCTCGCAAGATTCATGAGACACATATGCACGCTCAAAGTTATGGTTTGGTGTGCTTTTTGATTCGGTGAGGTTATGGGGCCATTTTTCTTCGAAAATGAGGTCGGCAATGCGGTTGCAGTCAATATAACAAAACGGACGTAGTACAGGACGTAGCACTAATTTGACTAATTGGTATGGACATCGATTAAATGTATTGCAACAGGACAGTGAAACATATAGAGCCGCAGAAACAATGACTTTACTGGTAGAGCAGTTTCCACAGCGTTTAATCCCAACACGGCGGAGGTCAATTGGCTGCTTAGACTTTGACTCGATTTATCCCCCTGCAATTTCATTTCGTGGTAATGTCTTAAATCCAAATTTCATGCCAACAAGCCACAAATACGTCATTTAGAACAGTAGTATGGGCGTTCATTTGAACTTTCTCATATTTAACCGCATATTATCTACCTTAATATTCAATAAAAATTATTTAATTTAAATGCAAAAAGTGTTTTTTTATTTTTTAAATTAAATCCGGTATTCAGATTGTAGATAAGCCTGTGTGAATAAAAAAAAAAACATTTGAAAGTAATAAGGAATTAGAGGTAAATATTGGAGCACTATCTTTTGTTGCTTCACTGACCTATAAAAAGCCTAGAAATCCATTTCGAAAAATTGTCACCAACCCCATGAGCTCGAAGCTAGTTAAAGAGAGCACTATGCCATACTCCATCGAATGTTTTGAAAACATTCCCATGAGGAAACTCTTGCCGTAAGCCATACTGACAATCAGATGTTTTTTTTTAGCTATAAATTAAAGAGTTGTAGTTGACGATGTGTTTCATGAGCTTGGAAAGCACTCATGTGAGTGCTGCCTGCATCAATATTGCTCGTTGTGGAATCTGTTGGTAAATTTGGAGAAGTCCAAAGTACTGATTTTTAAAAGAGGTGGAGGACGAAATTGCTTAAATGAAAGGTGGAATTTTAATGGTGAGAGCATCGAACTAGTCAATGAGTGTAAATACCTTGACGTTTACTTTACGAAAAATTTAAGCATGGAAAGACATTTGACGGAGAAATTTCTCAAGGCTAAATGCGCTATCAGCGCCACATGGAAACGATGTTTTGCCAATAAAAACATTGCGCACAGTAGCAAGTACAACATTTTTGAAGCAGCGTCTGAGGGCATTTTGATTTATGGGGCGCAGGTATGGAGTTGCAGACACTATGAAACAGTCGAAAAGGTGCTGAGCTACTACGTTAAAAGAGTATTTCGGCTACCAACTAGCACCCCCAACTACATGATTATGTTGGAACCGGGATTGTCTCCGCTGTTTATTAAAACACTTAAGTTACAAGTTGATTACATCTTGAAAGTCCTCAATATGAATAACGAACGGTTGCCCAAGAAAGTGGCCCTCCAAACAATTCGTAATAGAGACAGCTGGTACGCAGTGTAGTTGGAACTAGCGAACTTTTGTGGTATGGATTTAAATCTTAATAGCTCAGATTTTGGCACCTGGAAAGCGGTACTTTATAAATTAATCTCAACGGTGGACATAAAGTACAGAGAGCGATTCTTAGAGGAGGCGATGGGTTCCCTGCATAGGATGATCTACAGCCGTTTATGTCACAATCTTCGGCTGAAAAACTATTTTCGGGATGAAAACAGCGTGGACGAGATTTCTATGATGCTTAAACTACGAGGGGAGCTCCTACGTCTGAACTGCATACCACATCGTGAAGATCTCCCTATATTATGGAACTTTGGCACCCTGGGGAAAGAGAGGACGTTCTGCATTTTGTTGGCAGTTGCCCAATTTTGAAGGAAACAAGAAGGCACTTTCTCGGTAAGGACATCCTAACAGACCACGAAACCTTAGCCCTGCTCAATGAATTGAACGTATCCAAGCTATACCGTTTTTGTAAGGTAGCCCTATAGCATATCGTGAAAGAATAAGAAATGAAAACTTTTAACCCGATTTTTTATTTTTTTTTTTTTTATCTTTTGTTTTTGTTTTCCCCTTTTTTATACTTATGAAACTGAAAAATGTTATTTAGTTGTTAACCTGGCAGACGGCAATGCCATGCTATATGATTTCGTTTTAAATCATCTGTGAATTTGTTAATGGTTACTGAAATAAAAATCAATTATTATTATTATTATTATTATCACTCATGTGAAGTCTATGGATCGGTAGTTAGAAATCGAGTTTTCATAGTCCTTTTCAGAATTGGCTGAACGTGTGTAAGTTTCCATCTATCTGGAAAGATGCCATAAGTGAAAGTGCTTACATAGAGGTATCGCCAGGGTAGAAGAATAGCTTGTCAAAATAAGGGAAGGGATCCTATTCCCATTCGTTTAAGCGAAGAAATGTGCTTATTGATGAGATGGAGTTTGCTGCGAATATTGCGGCTAGCGTATTAAACATTCAGAATCAGTTCTTATCAATGTAGGCAAGCGCTAGATGGTCGATGAGGATGGGCCTTTTTTCTCTTTACAAATCACTAAGAAGATTAACAGTCTTTAGAAGATTGCAGTACCTTCTGTTTCACTTTTTGGATTGCATTCTAGTCATTTCTAGCCCGTTGGTAAATGGGTTGGTTTACCTCGGATGGAGATTGCTACCATAGCAAAAGCTTCGTCTTTCTTCTGCATTGCAGTCGCTTAGATCGGATTGGTTTTTTTCTTTTACATTTACTACTGAGTTGATTACATTGCGAGCAACTGCATATTATGGTGGCGCGATGTAGTGCAATCCAATCCATTCCTTCGCTGATGACAGCACCCTCAGTTTTTCATATTCGTTCCCAAACTCACGACCCTGCTCTTCGGCCGTGGACGAAGAACGACAACGTATGTTAAACACATTAAATTCCGACCTTGACAGCATATTTAAATGGGGCTTAACTAATAGAGTGGAATTTAATGCTTCCAAGACTCAATGCTGCCTTCTGTCATTAAAGCGAAACCCTACACATCAGCCATTATCCATGAATGGCACTTGCATTGTAGAAACCGAAAAACTTTCCATGCTCGGTATGTGTGTCAACAACAAACTCTGTTGGAACGACCATGTATTCGAAATCGCTAAGAATGCAGCGAAATGTTTAGGTTTCCTAAAGCGGTGTAAGAAATATTTCACCCCTTCTGATTTGGCTTCAATTTATAAGGCGTACATTCGCCCTAAGTTAGAGTATAACGCTCACATCTGGTCTGGTGCACCAAAAACCATATTGCACTTGCTAGATAGGATTCAAAAACGCGCGATAAGACTCATAGGAGACACGAATATTACAAGCAATTTTGCTCCGCTCGAACACCGTCGTAATGTCTCCTGCCTATCCCTGTTTTATCGATATTTCCACAGAAAATGCTCAGTTGAGATAGCCAATAGCATTCCTCCCCTTCTTCGTTTTAACCGCAATACTCGCCATGCCTCGAATGCTCATCAGTTTACCCTTAAGCCTATCTTCGGACGTACCGTGAAATTTCGAGATTCTTTTATGAGCCGCACAACACGTTTGTGGAATGCTCTCCCCGAGTCTGCTTTTCCTCTCCATTATAACCTGCAGTTATTTAAGACCAATGTGCATCGGTGCCTCGTTTCCCCCTAACCCCTCTTCCTTAACGCTCACGCTATGTATAATGCATAAAAAGGGTAGTCATAACCCCATAACCCCGCGAGTAAATTATAAAAAAAAAAAAAAAAATGCATGCTTTATGACTTACAAGGGAAAACGGGACGTAGGTCAAGTCGGAAGACCTTACATTAGTTTTACCTGGTAAGCTCATTAATATCATGCACACTGTAGAAGTTTATCTAATTTGACACAGTGGAAATAATAAGCTATCTATTTGGCCCCGGGTGGTAAAAATAAAAATTTTACTAATATTTTTCACCTGAAATATTGGGCTGTACGAGTAGGTATCTAAAATATAAACAAGCCAACAAAACACAACTTTTTTTCTCACAATACCAAGGCGAAGCCATCCATTCTATAAGTATGTAATAAATTTTTACTGTACAAACATAAAATTGATTTCCTGTACAAAAGAAATACAAACAAGGCATCTCCCAAAGTCCCATCTTCCCAAATGGACCCGCCATGGTATCTTACACCACTGCTATCTGCTTCTCCGATTCAAATAGATTTCCAAGAAAAATCATTATTTTATATGGCACCATGTCGTTAGAAAAAAATTTTCTTTCTCTCCTAGTAGGTTTTTGGGGATAACATCAGGCATTAGCCATATTGTAAATGCGTGCATGTGTGTGTGTGACCTTATGACAATTTGCAGCACGTGTGCTAATTTGACTCCTTTACTATATCATTTATTAAGTTCAGTTAGTGAACGTCTAATAATTTGACAGAGGATTGTAATTTCACTACACCTGCTAGCAGCCATATGTGTGAAGAAGAAATGAACTCAGTTTTTGCTGGGGAACTTTAACTAAAATCCCCCTCGGGGAGGGAAAGGATAGCAAATTAGTTTTGCTGTACAGGCAATAAATCATTTCCTTTTGAAGTTGTGTACATTTTTTTTTTTTAATGTGTGCACCTCCTTTAAAAGGGTTTGATTCTAATAATAGTGTTTGCATGCATGTTTGCAAATTTATAATGCAATCTCCCTGCTGTACTTGAATGATGTCCTCGATTTTAGTTGGAAAATTAATAATTTGAATGAATGTGTACTTTCCGCTCTCCACTCTTCAAATACTCGTGAAATAGCAAATAGCCACTTAAAAGCAATAAATTTACAAATTAAATATGCAAAAAAAAAAAAAAACGCTGAAAATAAAATAATAATAAACCTTAGTTTTGGTCAACTGCAACCACCTACATGTAGGTAGTGGTTGTGGAATATACATAAATTATTATCATTCAATTTTAAAATGAGCTCTATGAAGAGCCATTGCGAAAAATAATGTCACAAGTGATGACGCATAGGACGATCCGAATATTTGATTTAATATTTAATTTTGCCCCAATTTTTTTTCGTTTTTGGTTTAATAAATAATTGTTGAAAAATACGCGTTGCGTTGTTTGAGTTTCATTTTTTTATAAAGCTAAATTAGCAAATAAAATATATGTTTGATATTTATTAAAATTTCCTGAAATTGGTCAGTGGATAATGATCCATCTGTAACTTGGACCGTTTCCTTCATATCCGGCATTGGCTACAGGATATTCGATGGCGGATGTCGTATGTTGACTCCTAACCGACTCTTGGAAATTCAAGAAAAGTCAAGAATAAAGTAGAAAGTTTGTAATTCCATTAGGCAGATGCTGCTCAGAGTTTTAGGTACACTTTTATTTTTAGTTTTTTTTTGGGAAATCTGCAATGACTTTCTTATCCATTTGTTATTCGGCTTAGTTCTTCGGTCTTTTCATTAGGGTGGCTCTGCTCAATTGACTAGTAAGCCAGCGATTGTTCTTATTTCAGTCTCGGCCCTGAGTAAGTTATTATTGCGCTAGAAAGAAGATTTCGATATCGCCTTGTGGTTTAAACCAACATGCCTCAGACGTGAAGCTTAAAGTAAACCCATCAACCCGCTTGGGCTGTAGACAGATGCACATTTAAACCCTCTGTAACGCAAAAGAATATATATTTTTATTTTCGAAACAAAATGGACTGTATTCTTGAGCATATGTACGTATGTCAAATATTGTACATTAAAATAAATGTTTTTTTTTTTTTTTTTTTCTAAGAGAGCATGCACCGCCACGAGGCTATGGCCAATGATCCACCCGGTGTGTCGGACTCTAACCGACTAAAAACTTTCCATATTCTGGCATATTCTCCCCGGGGCAGTTTCTGACATTACTTCAGGGTGATGCCACTTTCTTGTGGCTCTATGTGCTCCTTTCTTCGTTTGGCTATTCTTTCCTCTTCTTTGTCTTCAACACTGACTCGATGAATGAGCAGATGCAGTTCCATCTGTTGTTCTCGTCATAATTTTTCTCACGATGTTCTTTGGGGTTATGTCACCAACCTCTGATTCCAGCCCTTCGTCATTCTGTTGCGGCTAGTCAAACGGTAGTGCATGCGATCATATGAAAACACAAGCGTTTTCACTCAGCTGAGGCCTACCAACTCCTACTCTCAACCTCCACGCGGTGACAGCCGGGTGCCTACTACCTTAATCCAAGAAATGGGTAACCAACCCCGTTTGGCGGATTCTTGGTGGCAGCAGATGAGAGAGGGGGGGAAGAGTGCTTTTCTCACTAGAGCACTTCTTCCTGTTCCAGGCGGCAGCGGACGAATTCCCTAGACGGAGTCAACGGTGGCGTCTATAGTTCCAGTTAGGTTGAACTTAGTGAATACCCTGCGCGAGCTGCTTCGACGTATTCGGATCACAGGTCGGTAAGGAATTTCCAATGTTGGTCAGGACATTGGAATAGAGATGGTGGCGGAGGAGCCCTTAATGGGCCAACGGCAGCGCTCATAATCCCGTAGTGGACTACTAGCACCGGTGTACCCGGCCCCTCGTCCTAGGGGAATAATTAAGGAACTGGCCCTCCAGGTTGGGGGTTGTGCCGTCGGGGTAACTTCCCTACCACGTAAAAAACGCATGGTTCCGAAACAACCAAAAGCCTCGGATAAGGATGACCCAACTAATGACGACCCCAGCAAACGAAATAAGGACAACGACCTTCGGATCTGTACGTGGAATGTTCTGTCCCTTTACAGACCACGTGCAGCCGAACAACTAGCAGAGGCCCTAGACTGCTATAAAGCAAATATTACCGCCATCCAGGAAGTGCGATGGGATGGGCCGGGCAAAAAGAGGATGAAAAACTGTGACATCTACTACGGTGATTGCTACAGAGGCAACAGGCAACGCTTATTCGGATGCGGATTTGTCAAACGCGACAGACTTAGGCAAGAAGTCTTAAGCTTCCGACACGTGAGCGAGCGTATTATGACTATCCGGATCAAGGCTAAATTCGCTAACATAAGCCTAATATGTGTTCATGCCCCCACAGAAGAAAAGGACCCTGCCTCCAAAGAGTGTTTCTACGAGCTCCTCGACAAAACATACGAGCAATGTCCTAAATACGACGTTAAGATCGTATTGGGCGATTTTAACGCCAAAATAGGAAAGGAGGACGTCTTCGGTAGAGCAGTCGGTAAGCATAGCCTACACGACACCACGTCTGATAACGGACTAAGGCTAATTGATTTCGCTGTGGAGCGAAATGTCACCATAGCAAGCACATGGTTTCCTCATCTCGATATTCATAAGCAGACATGGCGGTCCAATGATCATGTCACGATCAACCAAATTGATCATATTGCGATCGACGCAAGGCATGCCTCCAGTATTCTGGATGTCCGGACCTTCCGAGCGGCCAACATAGACTCGGATCATTACCTTGTTGTAGCCAAGGTACGAATGCGGATATCCCAATCTGAGCAACAAAGAAGAATTACTGTGAGAAAATTTAACGTCGAAAAGCTACAATCGCAAGAGACCGCCAGACTCTTCGCTGAACGCGTATCCCGAAATCTCTCAATCACCCCTATACCGCCAGCATCAAGTGCCGAAGACCAGTGGCAACGCTGCCAACATGCCATCAGAAACGCCGCGACTGATGTGCTGGGTCTCGCTCGCCCACCACCGCGAAACCCCTGGTTTGACGAAGAATGCCGGCGAGTGCATGCAGCAAAACAAGAGGCATACAAAGCGGCGCTGCAAAGGAAAACGAGAGCTGCTCGTGAGCTCTACGAGCAAAAGAGACGGAAAGAACATCGGCTTCTCCAAAAGAAGAAGAAAGAGCATGAGAAGCGCGCGTTTGAGAATATCGAGAGTCTATACTCCAGGAACAATGTACGGAAGTTTTACCAAAAGGTAAAAAGAACGTGTCAGAGAAGTAATACCCGTACAGAAACCTGTAGAGATGAGAATGGAAACCTCGTAGTAGAATCACAGTCGGTGCTGAGAATATGGAAAAACTACTTCTGCAGACTGTATAACGGCGACGAAGACCAACATCCCGCTGTCAGGCAGAATGAACCATTCAACATGGACGATGATAGCCAAAATTTCCGTCCACCTGACCAAAACGAAGTGAGGATAGCAATATCCAAGCTAAAATCGAACAAGGCTGCTGGACCTGACGGTTTACCGGCCGAACTTTTCAAGGCAGCTGGGGATGAATTGGTAGAGTGCATACACCAACTCATTTCTAATATTTGGTCAGAGGAGTGTATGCCTGATGAATGGAATCTCAGCGTCGTTTGCCCGATCCACAAGAAAGGAGACCCCCTCAACTGCGCCAATTATAGAGGCATCAGTCTCCTGAACATCGCCTACAAGATCTTTTCTGCGATATTGTGTGAACGCCTGAAACCTTTTATCAACAGCCTGATTGGACCCTATCAGTGCGGTTTCAGGCCAGGAAAGTCCACCATCGATCAAATCTTCACACTTCGGCAGATCCTGGAGAAAACCCAAGAATTCCAAATCGATACTCACCACCTCTTTATCGATTTCAAGGCCGCCTATGACAGCATCTATAGAGAAGAGCTTTATAGAGCCATGTCTAGTTTTGACATCCCTGCCAAACTTGTCCGCCTGTGTAGGCTGCCGATGGAGAACGCTCGCTGCTCCATCAAGGTCGGTAATGACCTCACCGAGACCTTTGATGTCAAAAAAGGCTTTAGACAAGGTGACGCGCTGTCATGTGACTTCTTCAATATTGTACTTGAACGGATTGTGCGGAACTCACAAGCCAACACCGGAGGCACAATCTATTACAAGTCTGTACAACTGCTTGCATACGCCGACGATATAGACATTATCGGAAGATCTCAGCGGGCTGTCACCGGTGCTTTTGCAAGCATTGAGGCGGAAGCGGCCAAAATGGGTTTGGCGATAAACGAGGGCAAAACCAAGTATATGCTGTCAACTAGAAGGGAAAACCAACATCGACGAATTGGACAAAACGTCACCGTGGGCAGCTATAACTTCGAGGTAGTAAGGGACTTTGTCTACCTTGGCTCTGCTATAAATTCAGCAAACAAAATCAGTGCAGAAATCAATCGAAGAATAACTCTTGCCAATCGCTGTTTTTTTGGGCGTATAAGGCAATTCAACAGTAAAGCCCTCTCTCGAACAACTAAGGAGACTCTATATAAGACCTTGATCATCCCAGTCCTGCTTTACGGCGCTGAAACATGGACTTTATTAAAAGAGGATGAAGATATCCTTGGTCGCTTCGAGAGAAAAATTCTTCGTAAGATTTTCGGTCCCGTTTGCGTTGACGGGTTTTGGAGGAGAAGATTCAATCACGAACTATACGAGCTGTACAGCGACATCGACCTAGTCAAAAAACTGCGTATTGGACGTCTGAGATGGCTAGGACATGTAGAGCGAATGGACACCAACGCTCCGGCCCGCAGAGTCTTCGAATCTAACCCCGAGGGACGACGCAGTAGAGGGAATTATCGCCGTAGGTGGCGCGCACAAGTTCAAGGGGACCTCGACCAACTTGGAGTGCGCAACTGGAGGCAATTAGCTAAAGACCGAGCTAAATGGAGAGGCTTGTTGGTTGAGGCCCAGGTTCACCCCGAACTGTAGCGCCACCTAAGTAAGTAAGTAAGTCATTCTGTTGCCTATCTTCTGCAGCTGAAGAATGTGTGGTTCGCATCGTCTTCTGGGGAGCTACCATATTGCCAAGCTGAGCTTCTCATTTTCCCATCCCCATATATAGGTACGCGTTGAAATACCCATGACCGCTTAGAAACTGGGTGACATAGTAATTTATGTCGCCATGTTCCCGGTTCATCTATTTAGCGACGATCATGATCAACCTCGCCGTCCACCTGCCTCTTATTTCGGAAATCTATCGTTCTTGCCATTGTTGTTTGGTGAGCTCCTTCGCCTCTGGAATCGCCGTTTCCACTCCCCGATTACGAGGACGGCTGGTCCCAACACTGTTCGGTAGGAGCTTGCCACTCGAAGGGCTCCGCGTCTCTGTACTGCAGCCATCTGCTTACGGTACTTTTCTTGTCTGAGTGCATCGGCTCATATCTCACAACTATATAGGAGAATGGCCTGTGTGATCGACATAAGAAATCTTCGCTTGCTAGTCGTTGACCCACCCACGTTCGCCATAATTTTGCTGAGTGCTGAAGTAACCCTCGCCGCTCGTTCGGACGCGGATTTTATTTGCTCCTAAAAAATGAGTTTGGAGTCTAGAGCTTTACCAAGGAACTTTACTGTTGTCTTGCTAGATATTACTTCTGCGCCTACTCGGAATTCGACGATGGTTGGGATTTGTTTCCTAGTCAGAATGACTATCTCAGCCTTTTCCGCCGCTAGACTTAGGCCATGGTCTTCCCTCCAAGCACACACGCGTCTCATGACCTGGTTCAATGTCCTTTGTGCATCTTCGGTATCTCTTGCCATAATCACAACGCCGATGTCATCCGCATACCCTTCCAGAAGGTGTTTTCGGGCATCTCCATGCGAAGAATTTTGTCGTACGCGACATTTGAAAAAAGCACCGGGTTTCGACTTGATAACGGCGCAGGTGGTAAAGGAATTGCCGAAAAAAGCTCTTATCAAACTTCTCTATTTGATCAACGCTTCGTTCAGATTGCTCTACGAGTACGTTCCGAGACAATGGAAAGTCGCCAAGATTATTATGGTCCCGAAACCAGGCAAACCTCTGTATAAAAACAGATCATGTCGGCATATTTCCCTATTGCCGGTTATCTGAAAAATATTTGAAAAACTACTTTCAAAACGTCTACAACCCGTAATCGATGAAAGACGTCTCATTCATGACCATCAGTTTGGATTTAGAGTCAAACGTTCTAAAATAGACCAAGTCCACAAAATAACTGATGTGATTGAGAAAGCTCTTGAAGAAAAAAAGATTTGTTGTGGTATATTTCTTGACGTCTCACAAGCTTTCGATAAGGTTTGGCACGAAGGCTTGGAGTATAAATTGCAGCTACTACTGCCACGGCAAATTTTTCTTATCTTACGATCGTCCCTCACCGAGCGACTCTTTCGTGTTAAGCACGGAAATGATTACTCTGACTTCAAGGAGATTGCGGCCGGAGTCCCACAAGGAAGTGTCCTTCGCCCACTTCTATATGTACTCTACACGGGTGATATCCCGCAGGAAAAAAACTGTGCCGTCGCCACGTTTGCGGACGATACGGCGATATTGACAACGTGCGATACGAGTACTATTGAAGCGGCAACTGGAAAATTGCAACATGCTATCAATGAAGTCCACGCTTGGACGAATTCTTGGGGTATTGTGCTGAACGAAAGCAAATCTACTTACGTCAACTTTACCTACAAAAAAATGGATAGATTGCCTGTATATCTAAACTCGGCTCAAATACCGTACGCGAACGAAGCAAAATATCTAGAAATGACTCTAGATGCTAAGCTTAAATAGAAATCGCACGTAAAAAAGAAACGCGACCAGCTCGAAAACAAATACCGACAAATGTACTAGCTACTCGGAAAACATTCAAAGTTGAGTCTTCATAACAAACTGCTTATCTATAAGCAAGTGCTAAAGCCAGTGTCGACGTATGGTATACAACTATGGGGTTGTACCAACAAAAGCAATAGAAACATCATACAAACTTTTGAAAATAAAGTTCATAGAATGATAGTTAACGCACCGTGGTATGTACGTAATGAAGATATTCATCGAGATCTGGGAATTCCCAGCGTCGTCCAAGAGATAACAAAACTTGCGCGTAAACACAAAGATCGTGTTCACGGCCATTTTAACCATACCGTCACTCAACTACTTGACGCGAACAATTCAATTCGTCGTCTGCAAAGGACAAAACCATTTGACCTCGCGTCATAGCACGTATATATGCCGGTCATGAAAAACGCAGGAACTTTCATTGGAATTTAACCTGTCTAAAGTTCTACATTTATTTTTAATTACATACGAACCTCTTTTTCCAAAAATCACGAGTCTCGTAAGCGAAAATAAAACTGCTGGATAAACATCGGCTAAGTTGTAGTATTAATTTTTGTAGAGAGGTGCCCGACGCGCGGTTGGGCCTTATGGTGTCTTCAGAATATTTTTCGCCTGCTCTCGGCAAAAAAAAGGGTATTATTTCAAATGGTCAAACCAAAATTTCAGAGCTTTAAAAGTGGGACTACTTTTTTTTTTGTGGGATTCATTCATAAAAAACACCTCATTAGTTTCCTTATCAAGTATGTAGTTTAAGTTTTAGAAAATATTCGCGCTGGGCAGGTAGCTTCCCAGCGAAAGCACCTACTGACACCATCTTATTGCGCAAAATGGAACAATTTCGTTTCTTGTAGTCGGCGCACAAAATTTGCTTCTCCCAAAATTTGAAGTATATCATTGTTACAATGATCATAAAGGTGAATATAGACTTAACGCTTTTTATATCGTTTTCCACTGTAGCTATTCCTAAGTCTCTGTGGATATCACCATTCCTAATATATTATGGAGCACTCACGATTGCTGTTAGTACACTTTGTTTTATCAAGATTGCAGAATATTTGTACTGCTTGGTTTAGCACAACCCCAAAGTTGTATACCATACTTCAAAACAGGTTAGAGCACAACAGTTTGTTTGTATGCTTAACTTGGAATGTCTTCCGAGCCGCCAATAGATTTTTTTAGATCAATATGTATTTGTTTTCCCAAAACCAAATTATTTATTACTTGAAAAAAAAAACATAGTTGTGAAAGTCAATTTCGCCGAAGTGATTATAACACCAAAGTAGAAAAAACTATTTAAAAATCTTCATTTGTTATTTTTTTTTTCTATAATTCATTGCAGTATAAGTGCAGCTAACGAGAAAATGCCATTTAAAGTTATTGCTACTTCGGAGTATGAAAGGCTATATTTGGTCCAATATGCAGGCTTATTAATCGAAGTATCGGGCAGATACCAATGAAATGCATTACATCCTATCTTACGTAGGGTGCAAATGCGGCACTCTGCAACTTCTTCGATGCTGTGTGGCTTGCCGTCCAGACGAAATAGTTTCCCACGAGCCTTAAACACTGTAGCGATAGTTTAAAAAAAATAAAATAATTTCTTTCTTACAAGTTGTGAGAGAGATTGGGATATACCTATTGTAGATCTGCTGCTGCTCTCTACCTTGGCATGTATTAGCTCTAGGGCATTTATCCACGCTGCGTTATTTTCTTTAGGAAACTTCAAAGAACTATTACTTTCGACTAAATAGATATGTGACTATTATTTTAGGAAGTGGGTGTTTATCCGAATGATGTAATTGAAATGCATCTTAAGTATATGCACAATGCACATACATTGTTGGTAATCCGGTGTTTAGATGAATCATGTACGGAGGCGTATTAACTGGCTTTTTTAGCTTCACGGCATTTCTCCTAGAGGTAGTGTTTAAGCAAAAGTTTGGATTTAATGGTGACTCCAAGGTACTTATATTTTTCCACCTTTTTCATCTCTTCGCTTTCCCATTACAATTTTTCCTTCCTAGCATAGCATTCTTTTACGTTGCAGAATGCCTTAATTCTTGACTTTGTAGTGTTAAATTTAAGCACCTTCAGATTGGGGTATTGCACCAGTTTGTTTATTGTAAGCTGCATTGCATTTGATGTGTCTGCTAGCAAGACCATATCATCCGCGAAAATAAGTACTTTAATGCGGAGATCGTTGAAAAGAATTCCCGTATGTAGGAATGACGGGAGGTCACCCAGAAAAATGGAAACTAGAAGACACCCCTGCGCTTCTCCATTCCTTGTCTCAAACCAGTTTGAACGCTGCTTCCCATTCCACACCGATGTCACATTTCTCTCATACAGACTTTGGATCACCTTCAGTATTTTAAAAGAGAATCCCACATTGCTGACCTTAAGAAAACGGGATTGGCGTGTATAGTGTCAAAGGCAGCCTTAAAGTCAACGAAGAAACCATAAAGTTATTTGCCTCTGCTTAAGTACGACTTCGCGATGCAGTTTAGCGAAAAGATGGTGTCTACTGTCGAGTACCCCTTCCTGAAGCCAGTTTGGAACTCACATTAAAGGTCGTTATTTTGTATTCAAATTGTTAGCCGTAAATATCTTTGTGGTATCGTTCATGAAAGAAATAGTTTTTTTATCATCTCCTTTTTTGAAACGGGGAAATACATTTGCCTGAATCTATTTTTGAGCTCATCGCGTTTCTTTTTACCGTGTGAGTTCCATTTAAGCTTCGCGTCATTCCTAGGTATTTTGCATCGTTTGCATATGGAATTTGTACCTAGCTAAAATATATAAATGGGTAGTTGGCTTAGTTGTGTAAGTGAAGTTAGCGTGTGTTAATTTGGTCTTATTAAGAACAATGCGCCAAATCTCGCTCCACTCGCATATTGTATTCAAAGTTCATTGGAGCTTTGCACTTGCTGACTCGACTGAATTATCCGTTGCCAGTATAGCGCATCATCCGTCAATGTGACTTTTTCTTAAGGAATATATCGAGTGTAAAGCAAGACAAATACTGGACCGAGAACACTTCCTTCTGGAATTCCGGTAGAAATTTCCTTAAATTTTGATGTAAGGTGTAAGCGCTTTAACAGAAGTTTTTCTAATACCTTTGTTATTACTGACAGGAGGATATTACTTTACTTTTACTTAGATCCTTTAACCCCTCGGGGGGCATAGGGCGTCAACCACGCCTGCGCGCCATCGTGTTCGAAGTTCTGCAACGCGTTTGAGCTGCTTCCAACTCATTCCTAAAGAGCTCGATTCCTCCTCAACTGTTCTGCGCCACGTTTGCCTAGGGCGTCCCGCTATTCTGCCTGCCTGGGTGAGCGGATTCCACTGCATGGCGTATTTCGCAATGCCACTTTCTTCTTCGTATAGTAATGCTTATAGGTTCTTGGCCCGTTCTCAGATAAAGCTGTTCGTTAGAGATGCGGTTCGGCCAAAAAATCCTCAAGAGGATTCTTAAGCATTTGTTTACAAAGACTTGCAGCTTCCGTGTGTTAATGGTGTCCACCTTCCAAGTACTGCACCCATAAAGCAGCACTGATTCTACGTTGGAGCGGAACAGTCGCAGCTTGGTTCTTAAGCTGATAACATTGCTTCTCCAGATTTTAGATAGCATTCTGAACGCAGCTTTGGCCTTCCCGATTCTGCTGCACACATCCAGTTCGGTGCCACCGCGATTAGCCGAGACCACACTTCCTAAATAAAGAAAGTTATCAACTTTCTCGACTTCCTGTCCGGCAATGTTAAGTTGAGCGCGGTTGTTAGAAGAAGTGCTCAGGGCTTTTGTTTTGGCTGTGTTTACTTTTAGCCCCACTTTGTTTGCCTCAGCTTCTAGATTTTGGGCCATCAGATGAAGATCCATTATCCGATGTGAAAGTAGACAAACATCGTCAGCGTATTCTAGGTGTTTAAGGTAAGATGTCATAGTCCAACGAATTCCATAGTTGCCTTCCGTCAATGCTGCACGGAGTACATTGCTGATAACCACCAAAAACAATAGTGGTGACAGTATGCACCCTTGACGTACTCCACTTTGGACTTCAAAATCCTCCGACACCTTACCATTGTGCACGATGTGACACTTATCGCCCTCGTATGTAGCCTTGATAATAGCTATAAGTTTTTCTGGGATGCCTCTCCTGCGCAAGGCCAACCAGATAGCATCTCGATTCAATCTGTCGAAGGCTTTCTCGAAGTCGATAAACATTAAATGTAGCGGAGACCTATACTCCAGGCATTGCTCGATAATGATCCGTAAGGTGTTTATGTGGTCAATGCAGGAGGATCCAGCGCGAAAGCCTGCCTGTTCGACATCGAGAGTTGAATCTAAATGTTCTTTAATTCGTTCTAGAATTATTTTAGCTATTATTTTAGCCACGGCTGGAAGAACGCATATACCTCTCCAGTTACCGCAATCCATCAAGTTTCCCTTCTTTGGAAGTTTAATGATCATCCCCCTTTTCCACTCCTGTGGAAATTGTTCACTATCCCTAGCTCTCCGTATTAGGGGATGCAGCAAATCTGCCGATGTATTTGGCGCCGCTTGAAATAGCTCGGCAGGTATGCCATCAATACCCACCGCCTTGTTCTTCTTGAGGGACTTGATTGCTGTTATTATCTCGGTTTTACTGGGAGGTGCGGTGCGAATTCGGGAATTTGTTGCTTCGAACTGCTCATTCGAATTCGAGATCATACCGCCATCGTCTATGTGATTTAGCACTGTAGCAAAATGTTCTCTCCATCTAGTGAGCTGATCCTCATCCGAAATCAGAAGGTTACCGTCTAGACTCTTCACTGGATGTTGTTTGGAGTTTCGACCACCGATGAGCTCCTTAGTGATGCTATACACAGTCCTACTGTCGCACCTACTCGCTGCTTCTTCAGCCCTTGAGGCCAGTGAGTTGATATATTGACATTTGTCACGTCTCACACTACGCTGCACTTCTTTCTTCTTCTTCTTATTAGTCGGTACAGTTTTTATCATTTGGAGATTTTCTTAGTTTAAACTTTTCTCGGCAGTTAAACCTTCGAGATATTAAGACATCTCCCATAGCATTCTTAAGTTTATTACATAGGTGATTTAAATGAGTTTGGGATTGGGACTACTGATATCACAACAACAGGTAGTGCGACAACAACAGCTTATTAGCTTATTAGAAACACTACGACCAGGTATTTAACTGTGGCAATGCAGTTTCGGGAGGAGATCTTTAGGGAGACTTCAATGCAAGGGTATACATATTTTCATTTTTAAAACCCCAATAATTAATGTCTAAGACCAGGTGGGCTCAAAAAAATTCCTAGTCCTACGTTTTTAATCCTTATAAAAAATTGTAGACGTTTTTCTTTAACCACAAAACCTTATGGTTTCAATCGCACACCCGGAGATCATCATAATCTCTTTTCAAACTTCCTTAATCACACAGATATTATGGTTGATGGCATTTTGAATTGCAGACTTTTGCCCTTTCACCAAATTGCTGGGGTTGCGAAACCTCTGAAAAACAAAACTGAATTAAAGAATAATCCTGACTTCAATACAAATACAACTTTCTACGCCTCAAGAAGTCCGTCCTCATGTTACTCCATTAAAAGTGTCATTAAAACTTTCATTTACTTCTGGGGGAAAAACAAAATTCACTCTGCCCTCCTACGTACGCATAAACGCGAATATGCGCAACAAATTCTCTACAAAGAGAAGAACCACAAAGATCCCGCGTTACCGCCTAAGTGATGCGGGGGACATCAATCTTTCATCCATCACCTCCTCCTCCTAAAGAAGACCAGCGCCAAAGCAAACAATTAAACTCGGCTGATGAAGAAAGTTCTCATTCAACATCTCTGTCGGGTATGATTCCTGTAAACAGGATGGAACACCACAAAAGGGAATTTCATTCAGGCCCACACTCCGTACATAGAAGACCCGCCACTGTGAGCCACACAGTCGTTCTTTGCGCACCGTCTCTATGCATGCAGAACTCCAGTTATTGTCATTTTCTAATAGACCACTTCCAGTTAGAAACGTAAACGATTGTATAGATTTTGTTCACCCCAAGGTATCCCCTACAGCGGATGCCAAATGCATCTCTGTATTTCGAGAGAGAGAGAGATCCTGAAATGTAATTATTTCTGCCATGAACAGTACACACAATCCAGGGATATCGGAGTGTATCAGCCAGGACAATAGGCCAACTATGAGTGGATTAAATGCCATCAGCTATTAATATTGGACAGCAATTCAAATGCGAGATGAGAATACAACGAATAAGGATGATGCGCATAATAATTTCCCAGTTGGAAGGATAACACCAACCACCATCATCAGAGGACGAATGAATTATTTAGTTTTTTGTTTCTAGAATCGTTTTGGTTTGTTTTGTTTTTTGACCCATAAAAATGGCGACGGAAGGAAAAAGAAAGACAAATGGAGGACAAGTAGTAGTAGAAATTGTTATCAAAGTTTGTTTGTGTGTTGTTCCAAAGGACTCTCTTTCTCCTGCCAGCTTTGGGCTATGAAAACGGATTACGAGATTATTAAATTTCAACCATTGCCTTTTCAGTCAGCCCTGCGCCTCATTTTTAGAGTTGCTGCATCACCTACCGCAGTACTTACTCTAATTTTACGACTCTTGTGCATATATCCTACACACATGCACACACACACAAATATTCCAAGTATAAATCCTTTCATTTTGTAGGAAAAATAAGAAAATATCAAAAAAAGGGCACAGGGAAAAATCGTACAACACATAGCCACAAGGCGAATGCATACTACGGGTATGAGGATAAGAAGCAGCAAGGATTTGGGATTTGAGAGCGGTCTCCATTTTAGCAAACTCAAGTAAGAAAAAATGAAGAAATCTAGGATAACGACGATTCAAAGAAGAGTCCCATACTGCTGCTGTGTATACACGACGCTAGTGCATAATATATCCGAGAATAATACTCGACAATAAGGTAAAAAGGTAGTCGTCGTCGTTCCATTGCCAGGAGATACAACATCATCCAAACAGACACATATTTTCAGGATGCATGCGGAAGTGAATTAGGAAATTTAAGACGTTCTCTAAGAAGTTTACCCGAACATTTCTTTCCTTTCTCCAAAAATTTAATGAAATTTTTCCGTCATGCACGACTGGCGGCGGGCGGGCTCTGTGTCTCTCGCTCTCTGGCAGGCAGGATGTAGCGACGGAAGGACATTTTATTTTATTCCCTTATTCCCTGGAAAATGATTGCAATAAAATGGGGAAATATATATACGAGTATATTTCTCCCTCTCGATAAGGTTGAAACTCATTTAGAGAACGAGATCAGATTTTGGTGTTTGGTTACGCAAGGACGAGAATGAGGATGGTACCCAACCATCCACACGTGTGTTTGGCGAAATAAGGTTACGTATACGACATGTAGGCCAAACAGTGTAGATGGATGGAGTTATGATGATAATGATGATGTGGTTCTTGTGGATTTTGACTTTATGGTGTTGTTTGGTTACTTGTGGTGCAGGCTTTTGTTTTTCTTCTTTCTATATACATATTCTTCTTCTTACATTCTTATATATTGATTTTATGGTACGAAAACTTTAAGTGATTCGACGTTGGATCCTTGGAATGGAATCAAGTTTGTTCGATGATTCGAAACAAATAAGCGAGGAGGAGGAGAGAAAGGAGACAATATTTTCTTTGTTGTGACTTTTGTCGGGCACGAGGTATTAGTGACACCCACTCAGACAATGATTTTCAATTTGATTTGAGACCTCTATTTTAAAAGAATTTTTTTTTATATTACATTACGTACGCTACATGGAATGACGAACAAAATAGAAAGGTTGGAGGGACAAACAATAAATCAACAACTTTACGCAAGAAGCCAGAGACTATACCAACAAAAAAAATGAGTGAAAAGTTCAAATAAGTATTTACTTGGTACTTTTCGTTCATAGAAAAGTGGAATGGAAAAGCATAAAAAAAATGTTTGGTCAAGAGTATGGAAAAAGGTTTAAAGATGACCTAGGAGAGTGAAAATACCATAAAGTGCTTTTGGATTTTAGTTTGTAATGAAAAGTTCGTAAAATAAATTCATGGGTCTGGACCTTTGGCGATAATTGATCATAAATCCAGTTTCAAACGGCTTTGGGATAATTTAGAAGCTTTTGGTTGGCACTATAATATATGACTCACTCCTTAAAAAGAAAAAAGATTTGATGTGAAAATCAAAATCGCATCTAAGGAACTTTGGACTATATACATAAACGTGTATAAGAAAAAATCAATGAAACGCAAGGATTTAAAGTATAAGAAAGTGTAACAAGTGTATTTAAAGTAGGAAAAACTTATGCAGATTAACTGCGAACTACGACTCGTTAGGGCGGCTGGCGAATAAAAACTCTCCTGAGCGACCGGTGAATTACAACTGCAGTGATGTTAGTAGGCCACCACGTCTCCATAAAGACTTACTGTGGTGAGTTTTAGCGTCTCAGGGTGATCTCACGAATTTGGCCCTCCTGAATCCTTTTCCGTTCCTGAGGAAGGAACATTTCGTCATAGCTGTCAGCCCTTCTAATTTTCACTTGTTGCTTCATTTACATTGCTGGTTCATCGTCTGGGTTCACCGTTTTGGCTGCTCTATTAACTTTTTAACTTTTATTAGTCTTGTAACGTATTTGGTTAAGCATCTCAAGGGTATCATTTTCGGTGTAACATATTGGGTTGAACATTTTAAGGGTACCGTCTAGGATTGAACATTTTAAGGGTACCGTCTGGGATTCGGTTTAGCTGCTTGCATCGTCTTGGCTGCTTATTTCGTCTTGGCTGCTTGTTTCCTGTTTGTTCTTGCCTTCGCTCCAAATCACGAAACATTTCACAGAAGTGTCTAGAATACTCCTAGATGCCGGTGTTACTTTTGTTTTTCTTTGGCATTGTGAATAAACTTAAACGATTTGAACGGCAGATATCCCTGCAATAGGTGTCGCTGAGGGCTCTGGTCAAAGAAAGGGCGTTTTTGATCCATTTCTTGCTACCTCATCAGTTGCTTCGTTTCCCTCCACTTCTACATGTCTTGGTACCCAGTAGAGAGTTACTTTATTTGCCTCTCCCAGTTTTTTGATCTTGGTGAGGACACTTTCCCATGCCAGTTTGGATCTGATCTCGTGCGAGGTCAGTGCTTTGATAGCGGCTTAGCTGTCTGATTGCGATGTCCTGCCCGCGATATTTCCTGTCTAGGTTGAATTGCGCGCATCTTTCGAGCGTCTGAACTTGCGCTTGAAATATACTGGGAAACATTCCTAGTGATTCTGAATATCTAGTCTGGGCCCGTACACTCCTGCCCCAATTCTAGTAGGTGCTTCGATCCGTCTGTGTACCATTCAATTCTGTGTTGTTTAAATTAGTTCTTATCGGATTCGCTACTCCAATCTCTTTTGTTGCTCAGCTTTGAGTCAAATTTCTTTTCACAGCCGTATTTCTTGTTTATATTGTCCCTGGTTCAGTCCAGAAGCGGTACTGATTTGGATAGGGTTACTCGGTCTTTGGTTCCGATGCATGTTCCTTTCCCGATGCCCTCTTTGTTAATCATCAATATGGTCGTCTTGGAGATTCGCTCTAGCAATCTGTGTAGTGGAGGTATGCCTGCGATTACCTTTAGTACTGCTGTTGGGTAGGTTCGCATGGCTCCTGTTATACATATGCAGGGTAATATTTGTACTTTGTTCAGGGATGTTCTCGTCGTGGTTAGCCTTGTTCTGTTAACCACTGCCAGTGCACCGTATGTGATTATGGGTATTACTTTCATCATATACATCCACCTCAGTGTGGCTGGGCTGCATCCGCAGGTTTTTCCTGAAATGTTCCTGCACACCATAAGTTCTCTGGTGGCTTTAGTTACCACAGCTTCAATATTCTCTTCCCAAAAGAGTTTTTTGTCTAGTGTTAAACTTAGATACTTGACCTGTTTCTGTGGGTCGACTCTGGTCCCTTCCAGTACGATAGGTTGCATACGCTTTAGCTGTCTTTTTTTGGGTAAATGGTATCATTGTGATTTTGGTAGGGGTCACTCTAAGTCTAAGTGGGCGCCGTGGCGTAAGTGGTTAGTGTGCCGGATCACTACGCATGAGGTTCCAAGTTCGAATCCCAGAAAACACCAAAAAGTTTTTTCACGGTCCCACCTCTCGCGAGCGTCTGACAAACATCCGAGAGTATTGTTGTCATGAAAAAGTTTCTCAAATCGCCGTTCGGATTCGGCACGAAACTGTAGGTCCCTTCCATTCGTGTGAAAAATATAACGCACACAACATGAGTGGTTGCGAGAAGCTAGGCCCTGGCACTCAAAGAGCTGTTGCGCCAAATATATATATATACACTCTAAGTCTTACAGTTTCGCACCACTTCTGTGGATTCTTAGACCCCTTTGAATGATTTCACATAGGGTTTCTTCAAATTTTCCGCTGGCAACATTGATTATATCGCCGGTGTACCTCTGGCACCTAATGCCGTCATCTTTCAATTTGTGCAGTAGTTCATCTACTTCTAGGCTCCACATCAACGGTGATAATATCCCTCCTTGTGGGCAGCCTCTAGTGCTGCTTATTTTGATGGTTTTTTTGTTCCACATCTGTCTCAGCAGTCCTAGGTCTCAGCATCTCACACATCTAATTACTTGTGGTGTGTTTTAATCCTTTTATTTCGAGATCTCTCCTAATTGCCTCTTTAGAGGTATTGTCGAAGGCTCCCTCGAAGTGTAGAAAAGCGCATACTGCCGTTTCCTTGCTCGCCAGTTTATCCTGAACCCAACTTGTCAGCTGGTAGAGCGCGGTTTCGGTGGATCTTCCTGCTCTTAGGTGATTATCTATGATATTTGTAGGCATGTTAATTGTACAACAGTGAAAACGTGATTAAAAGCCGTTTTTAACTGATGCGATTGAAGGGTGGCAACTGTGCAGTGGGTAGTATGTTTGCTCGTTAACCGATGTGTGCAAGTTCAAGCCGCAGCGGGAAGCAGCAATCATCACCCATCCGAATATAAAAAGAAACAAAACGAATAACATCGACGTTTTTCCAAACACTACACAAAAAAAGATTCCTATCTGGTAGTAAAATGGACCGATAAGTCTGAGTGCTCTGGGATTTGAGTTCCCTTTATAGAAAAAAAAAACACGGATGCGCAGACAATCAAGAAATGCATGTATGTATGAAAAATGTCAGTTATGCCGGTCTTCCTGAAGCACCTTGATGCCAATTCTGCTTAACTAACTTCCAGGTCCCTTTAGATCTGCATATAGTATGCGTTGGACTGTAAATCACTGCTTATTCCTTCCTCACCAAAGTCGTCGATAGTTGAATCACACCGAATCCCAAGCTCTTGCACAAGTAACAGGAGAACCTATCGATGTATCTTCTAAATTGAATTTACATTTATTATCTAGATAAAATATCACAGCATCAAATAGTCTGACTTTTTATAAGTGCACTCAACCTTATCAATTTTGTATTATTCTTCTCTTCTTATTAAGCTGATGACAGTTTTTTCCTTCCTTTTTGCTATAATCCGTCTCCTTAGAGTGATGGCACGCAGATGAAGTTCTATTTCCAAGTTCTATGTGACTTCGAGTATACTAACGACTTCTTGGAAAACCATTCCAAAGGAAAGCCCCCTTAAAAAAAAAAATTGCTAGCAGAAGCAAATAACAGTATCTAATGTCCACTTAATGACTTTCGTGTCATTATTAACTAATCATGAGAATGAGATACTTTTCATTCTGAAGCAAAATTTCATTCCTGGTCTAGACAAAGTGAAATGTGAACAGCAGCGGAGATTTTACACTTAATTAGTTCGCTGTCTTTCGAGCAGGGAGGAGTAGCGCGCCGGCTGGCGGGGTGACAGTAAAGCTTAAAAATAACAAATGCTTCGCAATTTGTCGAAGGCATTACATTGAAAGGCGTTCAGCAGATTTAATTGGACGATTGGGTGATTGAATGAGCTGTATGATAGAATTTTAATTTATTTAATGATTCCTTAGTGGGAACAGGAGACATGGCTAATTTACTAGTTCGTTTGGGTTTTAGATGACAAGGAGAATAGTGCGAGGGATTAAATAGGCGATTGGTATAAGATTCTTTTAGTGAGCATGTATTAATGCCTCTAATGGTATAAGAAAAGACATTTGACAGTCATTTATCATCATGGACTGGAGCATTTGTAAAAAAAAAAACCTATGAATTTGGATAGGAAAATTCTTATGAATAAAATGTTAGGAAGAAGTGGGATCGGAAGTAGATCTGCCTTTCAGGATTTCAACTCTGGGTGATGATTACATCGTAATCGATTCGTAATTTATTAGTTTATTGAGTCAATTTGGACGGTCGAACATCACCTAGAGTAACCCAACACGTCATCAATACAACTACTATAAATCAAAACCAATTGCAAGAATTGCAGAAAATTTTCGCCAACTAATTCAGACACCATACATGGAGTAAGTTTGGACTGAAAAATAATATCATCTGAGTTTCAAACCACTTGACTAAAAGTTAATTTATTTTTTATCCTTTCTTTTCATCTCCCATCTAAGGTACGTCGTGTAAATGCATTTAAATAGTTAAACTCTTAGACGTAGGTAGGTAGGTAGGTGTGGTGGTTCTACTTAAAAAGAAGAACCCAATAAGCACTAGGTGGGCTAGGCAAAAATCCTCATCCTAACCCTCCCCGTGGGTGCCAGCCGGTAATAACCTCCACAGCAGTCTTGTACGTTGTCAAGATGGGGTTAGCCAAGGCCAAGAAGCATTGTATCGGGTTCTTTCTCCTCAATAGTATTATCCTTTACATATGCCTCTTGACCATCGGATCGAGGTACCTGATTTCAGTGGTGGTGTGAGCGCTTAACGCAGAAAACCGTGCCCAAGAATGTAAGGCTGGGGGTTAAACCAGCCGCGAACGAGCTCCTTCAGATGCACAGGCGAGGTCTGTCGTATCATAGCCTTATCCTGGTAAATCGGCTCTGCCAGGACGAATCTCTCTTCCGTACTACTCGTGGGACCACAAATGAATTCTCAAAAAAAATAAAAAACTAAAAAACACGGAAAAAAATCAAAAAAAAAAGAATTAGCACCTCATCGGAAGATGAGCTGCTGGCTTCAAGCCAAGAAGCCTCTGAACCAACAGGCAGTGTAGCAAGTACCAGCCAAAGTACTCTACCAGTGTCTCAACCCTCTACCTCCTCCTCTGTGGATGCCGCCAAGGATACTACTAAGAGTACTCCCAAGCAAAATCCACAAAAAAAATTCACTAACCTCCAACACAAACACTTTTTCGAGAAGACTGTCTTAATTCTAAACAAGATCGCCAAGAATGAAGAGGCAGGCACTGTCACTGAACGTGACCAGGCAGACAAGTTGAGGTACCAGGCTGTTGTTGAAGACTACAACAAGCGCCAGGCCGCCAAGACGAGTCTTAACACCCACCAAGAAGCCTTGAAGAGGAACCGATCTCAAGAAGAGATGGATCACTCCAGCAAACGCAGCTAAGTCGAAAGCGGCGTTGCTAAATGGCAGATTAAACAACCGGTAAAAACCACCACCTCCACCACACAGAAAGGCAGCACTGTCGTTGTTTCCTCACGCACCATCAGCGAAGTGGTGAGGGACGATCTCCAAGTTGCTCTGGTAGATGAGCTTTCTACCAGTGGCAAGTCCATCCTGAAGGCATGGGGGGCGATCGAAGCCAAACTCTCGCAGATGGTGCTTGACTACCTGGCGGAAAAAGAAGGCGGTCCTGTACCCTGGTTCGACTCAGCTGAGGTCGTTAGGGGGTATAGGGTAATCAAATGCGAGGACAGGTTCTCGAAGGATTTCCTTGGTGAGTGTGTCGCTAAGATAAGCGACGCATGGAGCTTGAAGATCAAGCTTATCCCAGCCAGAGACATCCCTCGAAGACCGAAGGCTCGCATCTGGTTGCCGACTATGCCAATAGACAGCGAACAGCTGATTCGAGGTCTTAAGCGCCAAAATCCTGCGGTCCCAATGGATGATTGGGCAGTTATCAAGACGGAGCAGCCGCAGAAAAGCAGCATGACTTTTCTGCTCCTCATAAACGAGGATAGTTTGGAGGTGCTCGAGAAGTTGGACTACCGTCTCAGGTTTGGCATAAGAAATGCCAAACTTAAAATTTACATCTCTTCAGGCCCGGACGAAGACACAGACGATGTCAACGACGCCAACACTCTGTTGGAGGGCATGAAGATGCCCCCGTTGAAGATGATTCAGATTAATCTGCGGCACTCGCAGTGTGCCACAGACAATCTGCGTGTCTTTATCAATGAAGAAGACATCGATATCGGCATCATCCAGGATCCCTGGGTAAGGGGATCTACCATCAGGGGACTTCAGGACAACCACTACAAACTCTACTACAACCACAATAACTGCAACGGTAAGTCTAGAACTTGCATTTTAGCTAAGAAGCATATAAAAGCTTTTCTACATATGTCCTAACCTTAGCTCTGCCGATTTAACGGTGGTTAAACTGGAACCCCCCCCCCCCCCCCCCCCCCCCCCCCCCCTCCAAACTAGATGGTCAGCCTCTCTCGCTTTGCTCCAGTGCAAAATATCTAGGCACGGTTCTAGACCTGAAACTTAGTTAGAAACTCAATATAGAACAGCGAATTAAGAATGCAAGCGTAGCCTTCTATGCCTGTAATAAAACATTCGGTAAGAAATGGGGACTCCAGCCAAAGATGACCCTTTGGATGTACACAGCCGTTGTGCGTCCAATTCTTACTTACGGCGCCATCGTTTGGTGGCCAGCTTTGAACAAAAAGTACAATATCGACAGAATAAAAAAAAGTACAGAGATCGGCGTGCGTGGGTATCACAGGAGCAATGAGGTCTTGTCCAACAGATGCTCTCAGTGTGATCCTGCATCTCATCCCTCTCGAACTACACATCAAAGACACAGCTATATGCAGCGCAGTCCGGCTCAGGGAATATGGACCACAAGGCCATACGGTCACGGCAAGGTCCTGGAGACGATTCCAAGTGAACTGGTTGCGCCCTCTTCCGACTACACGATACCCAAACTCAACTTCAGAAAATCGTTCTTAGCAAAATTCCCTTCCAGAGAAGAATGGAAGAACGGAAGCGTTACCTGCAACTATGATATAGGGATATACACGGACGGTTCGAAGATGGACCGCGGAGTCGGCGCAGGCATCTTCTCTGACCAGATGAATATATCAAGGTCCTTCCGTCTCCCAGACTCTGCTAGCGTTCTCCAAGCGGAGCTTCTTGCGATTCGAGAAGCCTGCCGCCTGCTAAACAATCTTCCAACATCTAACCACACATCGCTATTTTTTCGGATAGCCAGGCTGCCATCAAGGCCATTGATGCAGTCTGCATCTCTTCAAAACTGGTAGAGCAATGCCGGTTTGAATTGAATCAACAAAGCACTCACTCGAGAATCACTCTCATCTGGGTCCCAGGGCACAGCAATCTTGAGGGAAATGAGCATGCTGATGAACTGGCCAGGCGAGGGTCGGCCCTTAACGGCTTTCTAGCAGAAAGAGTCGACATTCCGCTTGGTGCCGTTAAGGGCTATATTCACCTTCACTTCCTCCAGCTAGCCAATCGCGGGTGGAACAACCTCGCAAGCTGTGTCATATCTAGGAAGACGTGGCCCAGTTCCAACAACCCAGGTCAAAAGAGTTACTAGGCAAACCAAGACCAGTTATTACCAAAATCGTAGCTATTATCACAGGCCACTGGCCAGTTGGAGACCATGCGCCCAAGCTTGGTATCCCCCACAACACCTTTTGTAGAAGCTGCAAGGATATTAATGAGAAAGAATCTCTATGTCATTTCCTTTGCAGATGTCCGGCCCTGGCGAGGATCAGACAGCAAACTCTTGGCAAACCCTTCTTCGAGGATCTGAGAGAGATAGCGGACAAGAGGATTGGAGAACTAATCCTCTTTCTGAACTCCACGGGCTGGGTTTAAACTTAACATCATCTTTAACTAGCCACTACAAGAGGTAGACACGAGTCTGTGGTAACAAAACGGCGCACTTTAAGCGCTAATTGGGTTCTTTTTGGACCGCCACATTACCTACCTACCTAAGCACTAGGTGCCGTTTTGATACCACAAACTCATGTAACCTGGATGTGACGGTGTGTTGGTCGAGAGTCTCTAGGTCCAACCTGTGGAGTTTAAGAATATTATCCATTCTATAATGTTTTTCTCTGAGACTTGCTCAAGGGGATTGAAAAAGGGTTTCTCTAAAGCTCGTTGTCTGGCCCTAGCTAGTGCTGGACAGGCGCATAAAAGGTGGATAAGAGTTTCTTTTCAGTTGCGACATTACAACTGCGATAATGCGTGATGTGTGGGGTGCCTAGTTTGACTGCATGGTCTCCTACAGGCCAGTGACCCGTGGGGATCGCTGTTATACTAGTGATGTCTTATTCTTCTTCTTAGGAAGTCCGTTGTTTTTGTTTGGTTGTAATTAAGCCCAATCTTTCTAGATATAACAACGTCTGTTAGCTAGTTAATCTGAGGTTTGCTTTGCAAGGAATTTTAAGGATATTTTCTGCTTTGACTACTCCAAGCGGAATCTGAACTGATTCGGCAAGTGAGCGGTAAAGGATTAAGCCTTTTCTAGCCTGTTCATCAGCAAGTTCGTTTCTGTAAACGTTACTGTGACTTGGAACCCAAATCAGGGTTACCATGAATTGGCCATCTAGCAAGGCTAGCTCATTTTTGCATTTTAGCACCAGCTTGGACGATATAGTACCCGAGGCAATGGCTTTTATAGTAGCCTGACTGTCAATGAATATGGCGATCTTTTGCTTTAACGTTATATTAGTGTGTAATTTGATCTGGCGACAGGCTTCCCGGACAGCGAGTAATTCTGCCTGAAACACAATGGCAAAGTTCGAACGTCTATATTATTTTGATATAATAGTCCATTTTTTAACCGGCTGTGTAGATTGTTACGTCGAAATCCTTAATCACCTGCCCATCTTGCCATTTTAATCTTGTGGGGAGTTGAACATCGAAACGCTTTGTGAAATTCAATTTGGATATAATGTAATCTGTTGTCGGCAAAACGAAGTTGTCTTAGTTGAAAGTAAGTTAATATTTAATTATACATCCAGAAGGGCTACAGTCCATCTGATATGGATCGCATGATTCCCTATCATTTTTGATGTAATCTCACCCTATTAAAGTGAGCATGGAGTTGCGAAATGAAAACTTTCTAAGCATAGTATATACGTCCGCTTAAATCTTTGACTTTCCAGAGAAAGCTAATGAATAAATCCTCACTTAGGTAGAATGCGCTCTGAATGACAATCAGGGTTATCGTGAATAAATTTCGCTCGAAATTTTTTCCCCAAACAAAAATTAGATTTCTTTATAAAAGAGCAAATATTTCCCTGGAAAAGAAATAAATATCTTGGATGACAATTCAAGAGAATTTTCAACACAATCGCGATATCTATTTATTCCTCGGTGATTTTTTTTCCCTTTTTTCGAAGATATCTACTTTTTGTGGTTAAAAGTGAGGTAGTGGATTTATTTACATAGATTGCGAGCTCGATTGGAGGGACCAGTGATCGGACCGCTGTAAGGCACCAAGGACCTGTGTAGGATCACCGTGTAAGGTACGCCTGCAAAGTGTACTGTATTTTATTCAAATTGACGTAGAGCAGGACTTACAGCCATTTGAGCCTGTCATGGAATGGTAAGTTGCCAAAATGGATCTATCTTTACGTATCCAAATATACTACTTGCATACCAAATTTCTACTCCCTTTTAGTACTCCAATCAGGGTAAAACAAATTATATAACATCTTATATTACAGTTCTATTGATTGCTATTAAGTGGTATTTACGCTGTGAAATCTAATATCACTGCGTCGTTTACGAGGGTAATAGCGTCATCATTTTGTGTGTTGTGTGTTGTGTGCTGTTGGTTACCGTGGTGGGTCATCGTGCGTGGAGTGATTGTCGTCTTTTGCGTACTACGAATTAGTGTGGTTAAGGCAAGTTGTGTAAGTGTCTGGTAGTCCACTACACCGCATTCGGTCTGTGTAAGATTCAAATTTTTTTTTATAATACTTGTAATAATTGTTTCAAAATTCTTGGGTCATATCGTTGGTAATATTTAAGCCTTCGCTTAAGGATCTCGAAATGTTCTTACTTTTATTACTTCTGCCGTATACAGGACTAGAATGATTTCACTCTACATTGACTGTTTTGGCTTCATGGGTCTGCTTACGAAAAGTTTGCAAGCTTGCTATTTTATTATTGCGATATTTGCAACTATAGACGTATTAGAATTTTTCTTTACAAACTTTTCGTGATGCCGTATAGATAGATAGATAGATTTTAACTATAGTGAGTTGTTAGTAAACTGCGACCTATAACAGATCTATTTTGCCCCATATTAGAACTGATATACTCGGTTTAGAGTACTTCCCCCAGTCTAGCTGCTACTATGAATCGGAGTATCCTGAGTGGATCCATCGTATGTATATCAATTTCTGATATGAGATAGGCACCTAGGTGATTCCTTCAGTGCTTCGCATTCCATAAGAAGGTGCGCTGGTGTTTCTGCGAAGTCCCTGCAGAATCTGCATGATTCGTCTCCCTCTATTCCCAGTTTCCTAAGGTGCTAAGATGCTAACTTTTAGACAGGTTCTGCTTCTTTTCTGATTGTATTTTCTCAGAAGTTCCTTTGTCTGTCTTAATTGGGGGATATCGTCCCAATGCTTGACCCATTCGTTCTCTTCCTCTTTCCGTAAGTCTTCCGGTATTTTGTGGGGTCCTATCGTACAAAAGGTTCTGGTCCAAGAAATGGCGTGTCTGATCCGTTTCTACCTGCTTCATCAGCTGCTTCGTTCCCCTCCACTTCAACTTGAGCTGGTACCCTGTGGAATACCTAAATAGAGAGTTTCTCCCAGTTTATTAATCCTGGTGAGGCATTCCCATACCAATTTGAATCTGATCTCGTACGAGGTCATTGCTTTAAATAGCAGTTTGGCTGTCTGACAGTATTGCAATGTCTTGCTCGCGATATTTGCTGTCGCGATATTCCCTGCGCGCATCTTTTGATCGCGTGAACTTCTGCTTGAAATATACTGGGAAATATTCTTTGTGATTCAGAGTATCTAGTCCTGCCCTAGTGCCAGTAGATGTTTTCGATCCGTCTGTGTACCATTTAATTCTGTGTTGTTTGAATTGGTACTTATCGGATTCGCTACTCCAGTCTTTTTTGTTGCTCAGATTTGAGTTAGTGATGCCGCATTCATAAATATGTATTCTAATTTCATTTTAAAATCAAAAGAAGATATAAACTCTGATGTTGATGAAATCGTTAATTTGCATACAAAAGAATAGCAAGTTGAATATATGTATTTATATTTGGCGCAACAGCTCTTTAAGCGCCAGGGCCTAGCTTCTCGCAACCACTCATGTTGTGTGCGTTACATTTTCCACACGAATGGAAGGGAGCTACAGTTTAATGCCGTATCCGAAGGGCAATTTGTTTTGAGAAGCTTTCTCGAGACAGCAATACTCTCGGATGTTTCTCAGACGTTCGCGAGAGGTGGGGCCGTGAAAAAAGTTGAATGCAAGTTAAATGCATGAAGCAAAAATCACATGTCTATTGCTTGCCACTGAAGCGAGCTTCTATCGCAGTTTAACTTTAAAGGTCAGTCGCACGAACGTGGTTGAACCAATGTTCAGGGCTTAAACCAAGTTCAAGGCAATTTAAGTGTTCTACGATAGGTAGTCAAGAATTATCATAGTTTGCTTATGGTTTAACTTTTAAGAAAACGGAGTTGGCGTTCTATACCGACGGTTTTAAGATGGACGTTGGCACGGGAGCCGGAGTTTATTGTGAAGCCCTAGAAATAAACTACTCCTTTAGAATAAGCGACGACTGCAGCGTCTTTCAGTTCGAAGTCACAGCCATCATACAGGTAGCTGAAACTATACGCGAAACTAATATCGTTGGTAGAACGATCACTTTCTATATAGACAGCCAGGCAGCCGTTAAGGCTCTGGACTCTGCTGCAATTAGGTCGTGGCTTGTGAGGAACTGTATCCATCACCCTCAGATGATACATCGTCAGACCATAGATATATCGTTTTCCAAATCGAATGCGAGGCCATAACTTTGCAGGAGAGGAGGAATCCGAGGAAAACCAACTGGGTGCGGTTTAGGGAAGAGCTAGACAGATCTGTCAAAACTCCAACTAAACTCAGAACGAAACGAAAGGTTGAGGATGCTGTTCAAAATCTGACTAGTGTCCTTACCAGCTGTTTTGAACTGACGTGCCCATTGACAAAAACCCCCTGCAGAACTCCGGTTCCCTGGTGGTGCCCGGAACTGCAGCGACTTAGGAAACAATCCAGAAAACTTCTTAATAGGTCACTCAAGACAAATTTAGAAGGTGACTGGAATCTTTTTAGATCGAAGCCAAAAGACTACAAGAAGTTAATTCGGTTGTCGAAAAGTGCTTCTTATAGAGATTTTTGTGAAAAGATCGAGACACTCGGTGAAACCAGCAGGTTGGTTAATGTTCTCAAAAGGGGCAAGCCGACCAAACCGGAGTCACTGAGAAAATCTGATGGCAAGTTTACTAAGACGAAAGCGGAAACTTTTAGTCTTCTGCTGGAGACTCACTTTCCTGGCAATCGGATAATCACTAGGTCGCAGCTTGGCCCGCTTACCCAGGCTGAGCTTGATCTAAGTCAGAAAACTCGGCGGAGCTGGTATATTGCATCAGCCGTGGTAACAGATGAGGCCATCAAATATGCTGTGGCATCTTTTGATGGTTTCAAATCGCCTGGCACCGATGGAATATATCCAGCTATGCTGCAATAGGGTATAGATCAGCTATTGCCATCTCTGAAAAGAATTTTCACCGCTGGCTTGGCGCTGGCATATATTCCTACACCTTGGCGGACAGTCAGAGGAGCTTTCATACCGAAAATTGGTAAGGAAGACTATTCGCTCCCCAAGAGTTTCAGACCTATAAGTTTGACATCCTTCTTACTGAAAAGTATGGAGAGACTGGTAGAATTTCACGTGCGCAAAGTTGCTTTGAAACTGCATCCACTATCGGAGATGCAGCATGCCTATCAGCGTGGGAAATCCTGTGAGACCGCGCTTGATAGGAGAGAATACGCGATGGGTATCTTCATCGACATTGAGGGTGCTTTTGACAATGCGACTTTTGACTGCATGTGCGACTCTGCCAGGCAACACGGGGAAGATGAAACATTAGTGTTGTGGATAAAAGCAATGCTAATGAATAGAACGTTGGTAGTGGATGCGGATTGTGGCCAATACGTTATGACAGGGGTAAACAGGGGCTGTCCGCAAGGTGGCGTTCTGTCTCCATTGTTATGGTGCATGGTGGTCGACTCTCTGTTGAACACTCTAAATAGTTCTAACGTCTACGCTCAGGCATATGCGGATGATGTCGCCGTACTTTCTGTCGGGCCATGCCTGGCGACGGTCTGTGCTAACGCGCAGGCGGCTCTGGACATGATCGATGAATGGTGTACTAGGAGTGGGCTTTCGGTGAATCCTCTTAAAACTGAGGTTGTTCTTTTTACGAGAAGGAGGATTTTGACCGGTCTGACTCAGCCAGTACTAAAAGGCGTCACCATTCGCATTTCCAATGAAGCCAAATATCTGGGAGTGATTTTAGATAAGAAACTTCATTGGTCCAAACACGTCGAGTCGAAAACATCCAAGGCGCTCTCAGTCTTCTGGCAGTGTAAGGGTGCTTTTGGCAAGACTTGGGGCTTATCACCGAATAAGGTTCTCTGGATCTACACGGCTATGATAAGACCATTCCTCGCATATGCGTCGGTTGTTTGGTGGAAGGGGCTCTCGCGTAAATATGTGGTTGCCTTTTGTGCGAAACTCCAAAGAACGGCTTGTCTCGGCTGCTCGGGAGCTTAGATTAGATTTTTTTTAGATTAATTATTCAAAAATTCCTTATATAAATTCAGCATTACTTCACAATTCGAAAAATACACATGATAATAGAACTTAAAATAAATATAAAGTAATAAAGTATAAGAAATTCATTTGGTATTCTGTATTTTTTATACGTAAGTAATAAAAATAGTGTTGAGTACCACTTCAATATGTATTTAGATATTTCAAAAATTAGTTTATTTGGGTGGGGTAACCCTTGAAGAAAATTAGAAAAATTGTATTTTTATTAAACAATATTAAGAAAGCATTTACTCTATAACATCAAAAAGTGTGTAAGAAAAAAAAAAACTTAAGATTTAATTTAAACCAGATAGTCAGAAAGAATAGAATCTATGCCATCGAAGTTGAACTTAAGAAGCCAATTTTTTACTAGTTTCAGAAACATTCCAGGTAAAGTGATTGTTCTGAACGACTGAGGAAGTTTGTTGAATAAACGATGAGACGAAATGTGATAAAAATTACGATAGGCAGTAGTATGGAAAGTAGGAACAGATACAGAGTACAAAAAGTTTCCACGTAAGTTATAGTTAGAAATTAAACGGAAATTACGATTACCAGATTTCATAAAAAAAACACTTTAGCACCTTAAAACAATACAAATGACGAACAGGAAGAATTTTTAGGTCACAGAACAAGGGGTAACTAGGATGTCTCACAGGTTTACGGCATAATTTTTCGTAGGATATACTTCTGTAAGATCAACAGAAGATATATTTTGTTCTTAAAAGTACCTCCCCAGCAAGAAATACCATATTGTAATTTTGAGTGAACAATACCATAATAAATAATTTTTAAGAGCATACTTGAACAGATATTACGCAAATGGAAAAAATGCCTAAGTGTACAACGAAAATAATTCCTCAAAGCATCTACATGATTTGAGAAGCTCATTTTCGAGTCAATGATAAGCCCCAGATATTTAAATTCACTAACGTTTTCAATCAGAAAACATTTATCACTACAGCTTAGACTATCATTAAAGGTAGGAGAAGATAAGCCAGAATTACAATTGCAGACAGGAAGTTTGAATTTTTGGCACTCTGGTGAATGAAAGTAGACATTAACTTCAAGATCCGGAATAGAGCACAAACTAAAAAACATAATCTTAGTCTTGGGACTTATGACCAGGTTGTGTTTGGAGAACCAGATTCTTAGAAGATGAAGGTCCATATTAATGTCTGAAATCAGGTCTAGGCGGCTGTCAGATCCATATGAGAAGCCTACGTCATCCGCAAAAGCAGTCGGTGTGCCTTTGAAATTAAGTGCAAAAAAATAGTTGATATAAATAAGAAAGAGAATAGGACCTAAGACAGAGCCTTGAGGTACCCCTAAGTTGAAGACTATAAGGTCGCTCCTGATTTCGTCGATCTTCACTCTTTGAGACCTATTTTTCAGATACGACCTGAAGCATTCTAACATGAAGTCACGAAATCCTGCTTTTTCAAGTTTATTGAGAAGAATGAGGTGATCGACCATATCAAACGCTTTGGTGATGTCAATAAATAGACCAGCAGTGGACTTTTTACTATCAAGGTTAGAATAAGAGAATAAGGTTGGGCAAGACCTGGTTGTAAATTAGTCGCTATCTTTGTAAAATAGTTGTTAAAAGCATCTACAATAACCGGTTTCTCAGATACAACACAATCATCGACACGAATAACACTCGGCTTTTTTCTAACTGTGGACTTATTAAGAATATTGTTAACTATTTGCCATTCATTTTTTAAGTTACCTCTAGCAGAACTGAATTGAGAACGGTAGTAGTTATCTCGACAAATTGGAATTTCCCTTTTAAGTTCAGTGCACAGTTTGTTGTAGTTGCTTTTTAGTCTTAGATTTCCAGGGTACTTATGGCACTGAATTCTGAGTTTGTTCTTAGCCTTTACTTTTTTTAATAAGTACATAGAAATCCAAGGTTTAATTCTCTTTAAATAACTTTTAGGACGTAAAGTATAGGAACAACTAAGAATATGCTTCTTAAGAGAAGAGATGAACATTGAATAGGAAGTTGAGGCATCCGTACACATATAAACATCTTCCCAAAACTCAAAGGAAAGGTTGTATTTGAGCTTGCTGTAGTTAATCTTCACTACGCTGCTTGGAGACTTGGAACTATGATTATTAATCTTGCTATTGCAAATGCTAAACAAAAACCCAGTCATACAGTGATCAGTAATCATAAAATCTAGAACGCATTTCTTACAATTACTGATCGAATCATTTCTAAACCTTCCATAAATATGGTCTAAACAACTACCTGAGACAAGTCTAGTGGGTTGATTGACAAAGCTTGCTAGACCATGTGAAGCTAATAACGCCATATAGCTCGAAGCAATCACACTATTTTCTAAAATATTAATGTTAAAGTCCCCTAATACAATTAAATTTTTTGATTTTTCATTTTCTAAGAGACGAGCAAATTCTTCTACAAACCTAGAAACAGTAAACATATGCAACCTATAAACACATAAAAAGACATAGATCTCATGGTTCATTTCAATGGAAACTTTTAATACATCTGCACACAAAAAATCAACACAAACGACTTCGTGAATAAAACATTCCTCTTTCTCTTTTATAAAACAACCAACACCACCTGCAGCGTAATTTTCATTAGTGTTAGCATAAAATTTAAAACCGGGCATAAAGTAATCTTCTTTTTCAAACTCATAAATCCAAATTTCGGCCCGAGTACGCCTGGCTCTGCTCTAGACGCTTTGCTGAACTTACCTCCCCTTGATACTTATATCATGGGTTGCACTATCAAAGCCATCCATCGTCTTAGGCGAGGCGGTTTTTGGTATACTCCACACTGGAACTTTGATGAACTTGCGCGACACTTATCTTACGACTCCTGTCTTATGGATATGCCGTCTGATGCAATGACACCAGAACTCCAGCTGATGCGCAAATTCAGAGTCGACTTTCCTTGTGTCCAGGACTGGCTTCGGTCAGAGTCTGAGCCGGGAATGGAATGTAGTCGTATTTTCACGGACGGTTCCAAAACCAGTCAAGGGTCTGGCGTTGGTGTCTTCGTGGAAGTTGACAACATTAGACTTCACTTCTCGTTAGGCAAATATGCGTCTGTTTTCCAAGCGGAAACTTATGCAATCCTAATGGCCATGAACTATGTTGTGAAGAACAGGTGGAAGGGATGTAGCATTTGTGTCTGTAGTGACAGTCAGGCTGCGCTTAAGGCCTTGCTTAACCCTTTAACCACTTCCAAAATAGTTCGTGAAACCAAAAACTCTTTGAACTCGGTCGCAAGGCTGAATTCTCTGTCTTTTATCTGGGTCCCAGGTCACACTGGGATCTTGGGGAACGAGATCTCCGATGAGATTGCTAGACAAGGCTCAGAGGAGGCTTTCTCAGGTCCCGAACCCGCGTTGGGTCTTCCAGCGTCCTCGGTTAGGGCTTCCATTGACGATTGGGTCTCTCACGAGCACAATTGTGTGTGGCATGACTCTCCAGGTTGCAGGTTGACTAAACGCATGCTCCCGGACGTCTGTAAGAAATCAGCGGCATTCTTGCTGTCTCTCAGCAGAAAAGACTGTAGACAACTTATCGGCGTCTTGACAGGCCACTTCGCTTTTGCCAGGCACCTTAACGTGTTAGGCTTAAGTGACACTACAATCTGCGACGCTTGTGGAGAGAGCAACGACACCGCAAACGACATTATCTCTGTGAGTGTCCGGCCTTTGCTCGTATCAGGTGGCAGATCTTCGGTGCGGATGTGGTGAGTGCTGGTACTGTAAGCTCCTCATCACTGAAGTGCTTGCTTGGCTTTCTTCTAAAGTCAAGGAAATTCCAGTAAAATGGGTAAATCAGGGTTTGCTCTCTGGCAGTACAATGGACCAGTTGTGTCTGAGTGCTCCAGTCGAGTGTTTCCTATCCCGACAAAAAAAAAAAAAAAAAATCCATCACCCTGCTGGGTACCAGGGCATATGGATATCGAAGGAAACGAAAGGGCTGACGAGCTTTCTAGAAAAGGGTCGCCGCTGCACTTATTACGGTCCCTCCCTTTTGTAGTAATCCCAATCAGTTCCTTACGGAAGAGAATAGAAGATGAAGCCATTGGTCGGGCAAACAGATGCTGGGTTCATCTGGAAACATGTGCAAAGGTCTATGGCCGGCTATGGCCGGCCTTCAGCAAGAAGAGATAAACTTCTCTGGTGAAACTTATTCGTCATAATGCACGGGTCATTTTCGGTAGACCCTTGGCGTCCACGCGTAGCGACTCGGTGTGCTGCACAACGATTATTGTAGAAGTTGTATAGACGAAGAAGAAATTGAATCTATTTGTCACCTGCTGTGTGATTGTCCTGCCCTTTCAATCAGAAGAATGAGGACTCTTGGTAGTTACTTCTTCTCGGAGCTGGAGGACTTAGGCAATGCTGAGCTGACAGACCTCCGGAGATTCATATCACTATCTGGGTGATTCTAACAGCGGACTATCTTTACAGTGTTTTCAGGGTTACATAATTTGGGCACAATGGATCCGAACTGTTGGTTTAAGTGAGCAGTGACTCTTTCTGTCACAAAGCACCCATCCACCTAACCTAACCTATGGTTTAACTTTAATATTTGATTTTCTGAACTATCGAAAATGGTTGTACAATCAAGTAAGATGATGAGGATTTTACAGAAATGTTGTTGAAATTCTTGTCCCAACACACTAAAAGACAAAATTTTAGGTTACGCTAACTATATCGTATTAAGTTGTTGTAAGAGGTGAAGCTGATCAGTATCTCGCTAGTAAGGATTGTGCCGAAGTTGTTCGCTTGAATTCACCCGCCACTGCCAGCGAATAAAATTGAAGCTTATCATGGACAACATACTTCACTTCAAAGGCTGCCTTAAACTGTCGTCTATCTCTTATGGAGATGACAGAGCAGTTCAACATTCACCTATGCTGGGTGCCGGGCCATAGAGACATTCCAGGTAACTGCAGGGCTGACAACCTCGCCATACAGGGTACCACTCTAAGGATTTTGCCTGAAAGGCAAGCCCTGGGTATGCCCCTCGCTACATGTAAGTATCTACTAAAGTTGAACGCTATTAGCACGACCAACCTCAGATGGGGAAACGGCTCAACGTGTCACATTTCGAGACAGATCTGGCCTAAGCTGGATCAAAAACGTAGTGCCGATCTGATCAAGTTAAAGCGTACACAAATCAGCTGCGTTGTCGGTGTTCTCACTGGACACTATCTTATAGGCCAGCACGCCAAAAGACTTGGCCTCTTCTCCAATGACTTCTGCAGAAGCTGTAGGGACGAGGAGGGGGAGGAAACCATCCTTCACCTCCTATGCACATGTCCAGCCCTGTCGCATAAAAGAATGCTCCATTTAGGGTCCCCCTTCCTTGACGACCTCTGCGATCTTGCGTCCTTGGACGTCATGAGCATCCATCGCTTTGTCAAAAGCTCCGGTTGGTTTGTTAGTCCCTGAGTGGCCTAATGGTTTGATCCTGGTATCGCAAAGGACCTTCGCTGGTCTAAGTGTGTCTACACTCTCGTGTGGACAGCCAACCTAACCTAACCTAACCTAACCATGGACAACATAGGAAGACTAAGGTATAATCGAAGACTGCTTCTAGGTAGAGTAGTTACATATATATAATTTTCTACACTACACCAATCTGGACCAGGACTATAAATATTAAGAAAATTGAGTCAGTGTATTGATGAATAGCAACGTCATTACTGCACGAATGGCAATGATTAAGAGCAATCTATTCTGGGCGATGGAAACAGACATATGCCAGAATGGAAGAAAGGAATAGGAAGAGCGCGGTAATGCGTTTGAAAAAAACAGGTGCACTCAAAGAGCAAATGCTGCTCTGGACAGAAACACATTCGGGTGAACTAGTGTATCACCTAACCCGATGCCTGACAAACAAATAAACTAGACCTGAAAATCAGCACAGTATGGGCAAGAGCTCCAAGCTTCTCAATATCTGGAGTTCAACTTACTATTGTTGGAAATTAATTGCAATCTAAGCAAAATGTCTCAATTTAAACTCTAAGTAGCTTCTGTTTGGACTGAGGGTATGCATTGCATTCCGGGCGGTACCAGACCATGCAGTAGACGTTATTGCTTCTAGTGGATAGATTTTATAACGTCAATAATTCGGCTGCCTGTGAGTCCACTAAAGAATCCAAGAAAAATGACAGAACCCGAAACATGAGCGAACAACAACAACAAATATGAAAAGAGCCAACTAAGCGAAGATCGATCCATTGATTGATACCAGACATAGCGAAATGGATAAAACAGCGTAACAAAGAAATTGACTTCTACCTTAGTAATGTTATTTTTGATCTTACCTGACTAAATTACAGGGAAGCTTTGGGGAATTTACTGAGGAGACCTTTACCCAGAAATCGTCAGAGCGGTATGATATCATCCAGTAAATATTGGATATGGTAAAAAATACTGCAGCAAACGCCCTAAAAAAGAAACATCGATGAATGGGGAGGAGGTAAAGCTATAAACAAAATCAGATAAATGCCTAGAAGCAAGGTACAGTACTATGTGTGGCAGGCACATAAGGCTGAAGCGATGAAATACTTAACTGTAGTTCCGCGAGGAATAAGGGCAGAAGGGGATGCCGGCGTTCTGGGTTAGAATCACATACTTTACTGTGTGGGCCCAGTTTCGTCTTTAGAAGGTTCCCACCTTCGAACGCATATAAGTTATTGGTGATGGAAAAGGTTACAATTAAACCTTGAAGGTCTATTTAATATTAAGAATTATCACTATGTAATTATTGCAAAAACTAAAAAGAAAAGATGCGGATATGTACTTATTTTCTTCAGACGCTGCACAAATTTTGGAAACTTTCCGATTTTTAACCGGAATTATTCCAATGACCCTTACAAATCGTATGCACTTTAATTGGACTAATATTTGAAATCGATATGAGTTTGTCTTCGATTAAATATCAACACAAAGACGGTCCTAACTAAGATTGCGAACAAAAGTAGTCACACTCCAATCGATTTAACTCTCCACCCAAAAACCTCGTTAGGTTTTCCTTAATAAAACCGTCTCAACCATGTAATGCACTTAATTTTGGAAGCAATAAATTCAATATCAACTACATCTCTCTTGGCATTGAGTTCTATCTAAATTCCCGCCGGTACTACGGGAGTACGAGTACATACAGCTAAACACACCATCTGTCAATCTGGGATATACGAGCACATAATTGATTTCACTGTGGTACACTAACTTACCACCGTATGACTTTCCCAGATATTAACCCACAAACAACAGAAATTGCCCAGAACTTTGAAAATTGTTGTTGAATCTCTTCAGCTGTAAATGATACATGTTCGCATTTAATACATATCTGGTGAGGACGTTTAGTCAACCCACCGTTGGTTGTAAAATTTCTCCGCAAAACTTTGGTTACTCTGCAGATATGCCAGAGTAGGTGTCCAACCACCACCGCCACATTTTGTGCAAATGACTAGTGCTTCAATATGAAAATGACAAAAAATGAGTATCCACGTATTTGATGGTTTTCGCCAAAAAAAGGGTTCGACCTCAGAATGTTTGAAACGCCTGAGGAAATATATTGTACATATACGTATGTGTATCTGAGAAAATTTTTAATATATGCAAAATCTAGTGAAATTGATTTTTTTAATTTACCGAGGGTACGCAATCAAATTTTTTTTTTTTTTCAGATAAAAATAATCTTCTTTGGATGCTGAAACGTAAAAAAGGCAAAAACCAATTTACAAAATCACCATCGGTGTAACACTTTTTCTTCTTAATCCTTCAACTCTCGTTGGAGCGGCTTCTTTAATTATTCATCGCACCAGCAAGAGTGGTCAATTAGCAAACTACCTTATCTGCCAACAAATGACAGGCTATTATCCCCTTTGGTTATGGTTTAAGAATGAGGTCGTTGTAATTGGAATGATTTCCTTTGCAATTAGCAACCTCATTCATTGTACTTATCATCTCATTAAATAAGCCTTGGAGTGAGAGAGGTGCGTTCTTAAAATTGACTTGGTTTCACACAACACCAGAAGATACCTTGTATTAATAATTCATGAATTCGTAATTTCGGTGGTAAATTCAGGTGATTGTTTCATTCTGTGGATTATGTCAATGTGAGTAGCAAGGAAATGTGCGCATATCCTACACCCCAACATCGAAGAGTACTGAGGGAAAATTTAGCATCCGGCGGCTAAAATCGTCAGAGATTCTACCGACCAAGAGTCTCTGAATCATTTAAGAAGTTGAAAGCCTAAGGTGGAGATGAACAATGGCATCGTTATCAGTAAGCCATCAAGCATGTCCTTCCAAATGTTTTGGATTTCTCGGAAAAAAAATTTTCTATATACAGCGTCGAATTTCGGCCTAGAACTACAACAAATTGGCAGTGGTCTGTAACTTTAAACCATTACTAATTCCTTTGTGATTCCTATAGGGTCCAACGTTAAATCTATTTACTACTTCTTCTGGACGGGAAATTCCGACTACCCATTAATTCCGTTGTGATACCATACAGAGTCCAATGTCGAACAATTTTGCGCCGACGAGACATAGCAATGTAATTTGCAAGCAGAAGTGGTTCGAGAATGAGTGCATGAAGGCCAGAGAAAGTACGTTTACTTTTCTAAGATTATTGAGGATGAACAACACCGAAACGTTCAAATCGCTCTACGGAGCAGGCATTAAAGGCTTACTACTACATGGGATGAACGTATAGAGCGCAAGAGGGAGTTTAAGTTCTTAATCATGCAATCAAAAAGAAAGTTTTGAAGGAATTCTGTGAGTACATTGCGGATACCAGTGAAGCTTCCAGACTTCGCAAGATGCTAGCTAAGGACACTTTTGTCCCAAGCTTCATCCAAAAATCGGGCGACTCGTGGGCAGAAAGTAGTAAAGAGTTTTATAACCTTTAATTGACGCTCACTTTCCAGTGAGTCCAATTGATTCTACTTATAATGGCTACTCGTATACTGGTATGTCAACAGGGGACGAGCTATATAATCTCATTACATGGAAGAATCTGCGATGGGCTATTATGTCATTCGCATCACTCAAAGCACCAGGCCCTCATGGAATTTTTCTAGCCTGCAAAAAGCTCCAGCCAAGGTTACAAATAGGCTTAGGTACATTTTTAAACAAACAGCGAAAGACTACAGACCCATAAGTCTCGCGTCATTCCTCCTCAAGACACTTGAAAGACTTTTTGATATTCACATCAGAAGTAAGTGTTGCAACGGCATTCTATGCAAAGCTCAACATGAATATTTGAAGGGGAAATCGGTGGAAACAGCTTTACACGACGTAGTAGAGAAAATAGAAGCCAGCCTTTACCTAAAGGAATGAGCACTAGCAGCCTTCCTAGACATAGAAGAAATGTAGAAGGAAGGGCCATCAAACAGGCCTTGGAATCTATGAATGTCGAGCATAGCATTACCAATTGGCTCTGCAATATGCTCGGCACTAGAAACATTAACTCCAGTATCGGAAATAGTTCAATAAGAAAATCCGTTACCAGGGGGACCCCTCAGGGAGTCGTTATTTCACCCCTTCTCTGGGTTCTAGCCATCGATGGAATACTTAAAGAACTAAGCAATACAGGCATAAGCGTCAATGCTTACGCGGACAACGTGGTGATTTTAGTTCAGGGTAAATTCCTTGACACATTAAGTGAAATGATGGAATCAGCTCTTAATAGTATCAAAAAATGGGTGTGGACTGCACGTCAACCCAGATAAGACAGAATTGGCACTCTTCAGTAGAAAATACAAGAACCACTGTTCAAATTGCCTAAGCTAGCGGTGGTGGAGCTTTCCATTTCGGATCGCGCTCGATGTCTTGGTGTAATGGTGGATAGGAAACTAAATTGGAAACTTAACATACAGGGAAGAGTCCGCAAAGCTTATAATGCTCTACTCATATGCAAGAGGACCGCAGGGAAAATATGGGGCCTGAAGCCCGCAATGATGCACTGGTTATACATCATGATAGTCAGACCCATCCTTAGGTATGGGACTCTTATGTGGTGAAAGGCAACGAATACGAAAAACGCACCAGATATGTTGGCCATGGTACAAAGAACAGCTTGCAGTGCCATCACGGGCGCTCTACGCACAACACCTACGGCTGCACTCGAGATCTGTATCTTTTACCGCTAGACCCACAAATCAAATTTCAAGCGGACAACAGTGCGCTTCGGCTCACTAACACTAACATTGGTCTCTTCAAGACTAATAACGTAGGACATAGCTCCATTCTCAAGGAATCATTTCTCAAAATCGCTGACGAATCGGACAATATCCTTGGCACTTTAGACTTCGACACATCATACGAAGTAATGTATCCTATTAGAGAGGACTGGCGAAGGAATACAGTCTCTGTTCATAACGAGATAGCAATATACACAGTTGGTTCTAAGACCAGAGAGGGCACGGGGTCAAGTATTTACTCGAGAGATACGAACCTACAGGTGGCCTTGAGACAGACAGATGCAGTGTGTTCCAAGCAAAGATTATAGCTGTACTTAAAGCTGCGGAATTACTAAAGATGGGGTTAGTATCCGACAGGAATATTGCCATCTACATAGATAGTCAGGCTGCGCTAAAGGCGCTAGAGTCTTACGTCACTAAATCTGAGATAATCAGGAATTGCCACACAATGCTTAGGGTATTATGTACGCAGAACCGAGTCAGATTATGTTGGGTACCTGTGCACTGAGATATCGAAGGCAGCGATCAAGCCGACACGTTCGCTAAAAGAGGAGCGGTGCTCCAACAAAGTGACATAATTGGTAATATTAAACCATCAGGGTGCGTGGCTAAGGGAATTATTCGCGATAGAATTATCGACATGGCTAAGCTAAGATGGTCAAACTTAGATGGTCACATGGTGTCCAAGGTCGTGTGGCCTGTGTTAGACCGCAGAAAATCTGGGGAGATCTTAAAATTAGAAAGATTATGGCTAGGAACCGCGCAGGAATACTCTCTGGCCACTATCTCCTAAGGAAGCATGCTATGAGGCTAGGATTATCTAAGAGGGATGTTTGTAGGTACTGCAATGACCTACATGCATCAGAGGACATAACACATATACTCTGTGAGTGCCAAGGAATTGCCAGGACAAGGCTAAAGCACCTTGGTAGATACTTCTTCGATAACCTAGAAGAGGTGAGGTCCTTGAACCACAGCAGGATCTCTTCAAATTCTCTAGGGAGATTAATTGTTTGGAAGAATTGGCTTAGGTCGTTTGCCGTGAAGATTTCCAAGGGATCGCGATGGGTCCACTTTGGTGCCTAGTGTTTTATGATAACCTCATGGCCCTACCTTATCTAATCTAACCTAACCTAAGTAGCCATCCAGAAAACCAAAAAGAACAAAGCTCCAGGAGACGACCGCATATCTTTTGAGTTCTACCAAAATTTGACACCTGCGTTTTTAGCAACGTTCCTCAGCGTTCAATCGGATATTTGAAACGGTAGATATTCCAGCTAGCTAGAAAGAAGGCTATCATTTTTCCATTGCATAAAAAGGGTGACTACGATGATCCTGCAAACTATAGGGGCATATCGCTTTTGAATACTTCGGCTAAGTTGTTTACAATAGGGTTTCTCAGTGGGTCAAAAATAAGAAAATTCTGAATGAATACCAAGCTGGATTTAGGCAAACTTACTCTACTGTAGATCAAATTTTCGGGCTTTATAATATAGCTCAGATCTACAGAAGAAAGTATAAGACGCTTGGCGAGTTTTGGTGAAAATTATGCAAAGCAAAATGAAAGCATCTCCACAGAGCGATCCCCAGTGAATCTGGTTAAAAACTTTTTTAATTATTTAAAGATTGGAGATTGAATTGAAATTTAATTGAAAAGTATGAAAAAGTTGTGGTTAACTTTGGCAAATACCACTGAATCATTCAACTTCAATCATTTTAAATGAAAAACCTCTTTTCAGCGCCCTCTGAAATTGAGTAGTACAAACTAATCATCCCAACTCAGTTTTGACTGGAGAAAAAAGCTAAAGAGTTGCCTGTCATTTTTTGTTGTTATACTCCGTGCTAAATCTTACTTCACTGAGAATCGACGTCTCATCAAAATCCGCCAAATGTTTTGAAGACTACGTACAAAACCAATATGACTTATGTCTGGGACGGAAGCAACATATCTGAAGAATTTGGGACGATAATGGGAGTAAAGCAGGGATGTGTCCTGAGTACGCTACTGTTTATTTTATATACTAATGATATAACGGGTGTTGATGGAGGTGGAATTGAGTTAAACAGGACAGGGATTTCTGCTTTAATGTTTTCAGATGATATTGTTTTTCTGGCCGAAACTTTGATTAACAGACTCGATAATTATTACAAAACCTGTAACCTGACTGTCAATAGCAAAGTCGAAAATAATGATAATTAACAATGGTGGAGGCAGGTATTCCCGAAGTAAAAAGTGGAGGTTTCAAAAAAATTCCCGCTCGAAATCTTGACAGAAAGTCAGTATCATACCTCCGCGGAATGAAATGAGTCGCTTGACGCTTGAACAACATTGGGAAATATTGAAAACTTATTTCCAAAGTGAGTGCTGTGTAGCCCAAACAGTGCGTTTTTTGAAAATAAGTTTTGGCCGAAATGAAGCACCCACCGCTCCTGCTGTACGCAAGTTTATGCAAAAAGTTCGTGAGACTGGTATGCTAGTGGACAACACTCATGGTCCCCGTCGTACGATGTGCACAGACGAGAATATGGCTGCTGTAGCCGAGAAAGTGAGACTCAATTCACGAACATCAACTCGTCATCGATCTCAACAGCTCAACATTTCACACACTAGCCTGAGGAGAATTCTGCACAAAGATCTGGGATTATTCACTTACAAGGTCCAAATGATTCAGCAATTGAAAGCGCACGACCATCCGCTTCGTTATCGCTTCGCAGTTTGGGCCTTAGAGCAGCTCGAATTGGACAACGATTTTGGGCGAAAAATCATCTTTTCTGACGAGGCACACTTTCATCTCGGTGGCTACGTTAACAAACAATATTGCCGCATCTGGGGCTCGAAAAACCCGCACGTTATTGTCGAGAAGCCAATGCATCCACAGAGAGTGACAGTTTGGTGCGGATTGTGGAGTGGCGGCATCATTGGACCATTTTTCTTCGAAAATGAGGCTGGGAACAACGTTTCGGTCAACGGTGGGCGTTACAGAGCCATGTTAACGAGTTTTTTTTTTACTGAAATTGAAGGCATGGATTTGAACGATCTCTGGTTCATGCAGGATGGCGCGCCATGCCACAATCGGTCTTTTGCGCACCAAATTCCCAAATCGTGTTATCAGCCATCTTGGCGATGTCAATTGGCCGCCTCGGAGCTGCGATTTGACCCCTTTGGGCTTTTTTTTGTGGGGAACCGTGAAGGACCGATGTTATGCCAATAACCCGGAAACGAGTTAAGCACTTAAGCCCAATATCATCCAAGCAATCCGTGAGCTACAGCCCGAAACCATCAACAAGGTCTTGGAAAATTGAAGTGATAGAATGCGCTACTGCGAAGCCAGCCGAGGCAGCCACTTGAACGACGTTGTATTCCATAATTAATGGGAATATTTGCTCTTACTAATAAAGTCATAATACATGGAAGAAATTTCATTTTTTTCATTTTATTGTATTTTTAAAAAGAAACTTGTAGCTGGCCCACCCTAGATATTGTACGTGCATACAAGTACCTTGAAGTATTGCTTTCATCGAATTTAAACATGAACAAACATGAACTACCATTTGCTCAATTTGAAGTACCTGTTTCAACAACCAATACGTAAACCACAGTTCCAAACGAAAAATATTCTATACGACTGCAGCTTCAATACTACTAAATGGAGCCCAAGTATGGGGTTATTGCTCCTTTGAAGTCGTAGAAAAGCGGCTTCGTTACTTTGTCAAGCGAATTTGCAGATTTCCCACTATTACACCTACCTATATGCCTCACCTAGAGACTGGAAACCCACCGCTGTTTTTAAACACTCTTAAGCTACATCTGGATTATATGGTAAAAGCTATGGTGATGGAACAGGAAAGGATACCGAAATTGGTTCTCTCCCATACGCTGTCGATTAAAGAAAATTGTGTTGAAGAGTTGATTAGGCTGGCGTCTGATTGTGACTTCAATTTAGAGATTAGACCAGATGAACAACCCGCACCCTTTAAATGTAAGTTGAGCGCCTTACTGGAAAAAAACAGACAAAGAATGTACGTCAACTTTTTAAACGAGACGCACTCATCGGAATATAGAACATATTACAGCAAAATGAGTCACTATCTACACGACAAAACATACAAATTTCGTCACTTCAAATACAACCGAAATGATAAGCACCATTTTTAAAATAAGAGGAGAGTCTGTTAACTTCAACTTCATACAACACCGCTTGGATCTCCCGATTTTATGCGAGCTATGTAACCTGAGAGTACGAGAGGATGTGTTCCACTTTCTGGCGGTGTGCCACATATTAAAGGAATTTCGATGCAGGTTCTTTGGATCGCACACACTACAGTTAGAAGGAGCGATGAATACACTAAACGCGACAGAGGATGGGATGTTTTGTACAAATTTACTACGTATGCCCCGCGTTATAGACTCCGCATAATAGATGAAGACTATTAAAACGTTTGTATATCCTTTACTTTATTTTACGCAAACTCTTAAGAAATAAAATTATTTTTGTCTAATGTCTGGTAGATGGCCTTAAGACAAACCAATTAGATTGTGTTAATGAAATCAATGTTAAAAAAAGAAAACATTTTTATGAAATAAATAACTAGTCAATAAAACTTACTAAATCGATACATTTTAAGTATGGCTTCTCCTACGCTAGACAAGCATGGCTTTTGTTTTTGTTACACCTAACTCTGCGACGCACTTCTTTTTTTTGTTTTGTGCTCCTTTTGTACGGAAAACTCTGACCACGATGTCAGTTTCTTTGTGATTCCACACATGATTCAACTGTCATACCTGTTTTTTACTTCCTCAACCTGGAACACATTATAGCTTTGATGCAATTGCGTTTGTCATGCCTAAGCTGTACTTTCTTCTTCTTGTACATTCTCTGTACAAACACCATAGGCAAATGCGATACAGAACGGTCGAGGAGAATTCATTTGATAACGATTGTACTTTGGTCACTTTCAGAGTCCTAGAACTCATGGTATGCAAAGATATTAGATCTTGGGCACTAATTCAGTCAAAAGACCAGTAGGTCACCTTCGAACTTGGCCCAATGGGAAAATGGGTAACCATAGTTATTTTGGAAAGAGCGATGCTGGTAAGGACTCACGCTTCAGACTCATTTTAAAAGATTTGTTTCCCAACATAAATTCAAATGAACGTGAATAGTTAAGTATTGAACCCTTTGCTCAAGTGAATAAAACAGCAATGCACTTCATGGTTTTACAATGGCATGCCACAGCTACAAAAACTGTTTCAACAATACACAGCTTTTGAAATTTCCCTAAATTGTCATCACTTAAAATAGCACAACCATAATTGACAACAACAACAAAAAGGATTTGTGGGAATTGCATTTTCATTTCGTACCCACTCGTATGCTGCTAGAGCCTTTTATATGCATATACACACGTGGGCACCATGCAGAGGAAAACTGTCAACGAATTATTGCATAAAAGTTTTCTGTTTCCTGCCGTGTCGTCATGCTACACAAAACTAACAAAATTTTCATTTTAGGAGAGAGCACATGTTGAATGACTGATATCCTGGATACGTGCGACGCTCTTAACCCGGAATTCAACTATCAGACAAGCTCATCAAAAATAAATTCATACCCATTCATCGAAGCCCATATACACATGCATGCCATTTTGCTCGGTTGACATCTATGCACATATGCAATACAGTATGGGCAGTAAGTGTGAAATCAATGTCAACCATGCCAACAAGGATCTCGGCTTTCTAGGGCTGCTGAAGCGTATTTCATTTGCTTCTGGGAAAATTACAATGAGTGCACTATAAAGGTGCAGCTTCGGTTTCAATATTCATTGTGTTTTGAATAGGTTAGTCCTTAAAATGAAATTCCATACGTGCACTAATCCATTTTGACAAAATTTTCATGACTGAATCTAGTATATTCGACTCGGTTCACCCATTGATTCAGTTCTGCGTTTTCATTGTTCCAACTGGTATACCTCGATCAAATCAGGATTTCCAACTAATTTTCTAAAGATATAGAAATACCGGAAAGTATCTTATTTGTAGAAGACCACCATTTTTTGCAAGCACCCAATCCACCTTCACTTCTATGCAATAGAACACGAACTATAGTATACAAATTGGGCACTTTCCCCTAACTATGTGGAAACAAACTCAACTACGATGAGCATTCTAATGGGATTTCTTTTTCACTGGATTTCCGACTGTTTTACATATTCATGGCATTGCCAGGGAGAAAACTAAAGCATACCCATCGGGATTGGATATAATCAGATGCTTTTCATTGAGCAGAAAGATTCGGAACTCAAATTGAACGGGGATTACCTTACGGAAGAAGATTGTTGGCGAGTAATGAAGAATAGGATTTGGCTTAGACATTGTATACAGATCAATAGAATATCCTTTGAAAGGATAGAAAAATAAAGTTTTAGTTTTGTGTGTGGAATACAATCGAATTCTGTTTAGTTTCCGATAACAAAATTAAAAAAAAAACTTTTACAAGAAAATTTGGGCATCGGTAAAGGTATATATATCTATCTCGTGATTAGAAGATACGAGTAGTTAAGTCCAATGTATTGGTTTTAAAAAATGTATATCCTTTTTAAGTATTTAGAAGCGTTCTCCGACACAGGCTTTTTTGATTTATATGCATCTTGTCATCATCATGGCTACAAATTCATATACCTACTTATACATACGTAGCACATACTAATGTCGCTTTGATTTTCTGTCAATTTGTATAAATTTAGAGGGCAACCGAACGGTTTTTGGCGCGTTTTTTATTGTATTATTATATGTATAATTAAAAACACGTATAACCATGACTCTGAAAGAGAAACTAAATTTAGATGCCTTACACATACATATTTGGCGCAAAAAGCCCATGAAGGGTCTAGGGAATGACTTGCAACCACTCGTCTTGTGTGCGTTATATTTTGCGCACGAATAGAAGATACCTACAGATTTGTGCCGTATCCTAGGGTCAAGTTTTATTTTGTTTTTTGAGAAGTTTTCTCATGGGTCATGGCCAGTCATGGATTTATAGTAAGGCATAGTAGGCACCGGGCAACCCCACGGAGGTGGCACCACAACAAGAGATTACTTTTCTTTCCTAGTTAGAACTATTTCGGTTATTAGACTTCTGATTAAAATGATCAGACTTATTGTGAGTTTCACCCGAACAGCATTCCACGTGAAAAAATTCCTTTTTCACTTTTCCCCTATCATGGGCTTCGGGCGAAAATTTGTTCATCTTCGAGAAATTCCCCTTATTGTGAGTTTTTATTTCGCGTGGAATATGACGCTATTCGCATGGAAAATTTTCACTTGATTTTTGTAGGCGAAAGAGAGAACAACAAAGCGGAAAATGTAAGTTGTTTGAAAGCAAAAAAGTCGAAATCAATTATACATAATTTTATTTGAGGAGCAAAACTCTAAATAAGCAACAAAGTGATATTTTGTTAAAGAAAATGATTGAAAAACCGGATATTGCTAGGGGATTTGTAAAAGAAAATAAGGAGAAAGTGTACGAAAGAGGGACAGGAGGTGGACCAAGCAGAACGCAAAAGTTCTCACCAACAGAAGAAGCCATATTCCAATTGATTGGAATAAATGAAGCAGTGAAGGGAGTAGGCCTTTGGATTGCCTCCCCCCGAAAAAAAAGACGAGAGGAAAATGCTATTTCCGAAATTTCAGTGGACGAGTTTGTATTAATACAATTGAAATTGAGACACGTTCACCTACTGCTCATATTTTTCAAATAGAAGAAATACCTCCTAATAGCAGTGACCAGCAAACGCCGAAAAAGAGGAAGGCAACTCCAAAGGATTGGAATTATCTCTTAAACTCCTTCGAATTGTTAGTTCTTCTTTTCTTTCTTCTTCTTAACATAATATTTGTAGCGCTATAGAGTTCATTTTTATTTTTATTTTATTACATATTTACTTTTTAATTTGTCTAATGTTACTTTTTGCACCCACATTTGTTTCCTAACTTCTTTATTTGCCTACTGTCAAAGCACCAGAATCTATGTTCGAAATGTTACAACTGATTCGAAGTGCAATTTTGTTCACGTGAAATTCACAATAGCTAAAAAAAATTCGGGCGAACAAAAATTTCCACGTGAAATATTTTTCGGGTGAAACTCACAATAAGGCTGGATATGTTTGCACAGGACTCTTCTCCTTATTTTGTTTCTTTATGAATAAATGATTCCATCTATCCTTTGAAAGTGAATATATCTAACAAGAAAAAGAGGAGTTCGCGAGAGTTGGGACCGTTAAAAACGCGTTGGTGTTTTCTGAGATTCGAACATTGAACCTCACGTGCAGTGGTCCGACACACTAACCACCGCTCTATATACTTTTAGGTTGATAGTCGAAACGCGTTATGCGTTGAAATAGCATTGCCGAAATAGAAAGTTCAACCAACTGTTGAACACTTACTAGTCTGCTGAACGAATATTTCACAAGTCACCGATTTACACCATATTGCTGTCGTATTTCAAGCAGCAATGAACTATTCCATGAAAAATTGTCTTCCTTCTAAAACTGTCCTGTCCATGAAAAATGCAGAATACCCAAAATATTAAAGCCTTGTACCCACCTCTGACATGTTTGGTTTTTTGCTGCTCATGCAACTATGTATCTTTATTTTGTCACATAGCATGTGCTCATGTAAATGACACAAAGCATACGAACTCTACAGAATTAGGTGAGCAAGTTTATTTCAAGCATTTATCGGAGGGTGGATGGTATCCAGAGAAATATTGGTATGAAAAGTGAAACCTAGATGTACCCTTATGTGAAAAAATAATTTACTGCGTATTATTGTATCTATAATACATATGACTTGAGCAAGTGAATTTCTTTTCTAGGCCCTCCTACGTAGACCATATGAACATCACTAAAAATAAATAGAGCATCCTCTCAACATTTGCTCTTTATTCACTTGGAGAAGGCGGGTCGCGGTCGATACGTGCCTTTACGTTACGTGTCTTACGCTGTAGAGGTATTTTGATGCGATGTTTCGCTCGTTGCATAGGAGTAGGCTGTCGGAGAGATTTGAAGTTCGTAGCGATATCTGAAAAGGCATAGTACACAGCCTTCAACTATTTCTGGTGTTCATTATTATTAATTAGAGACGTACTAAGGAGTGCAGAATGACTAGTATTTTGGAAGCATTACCTCTACTAGCGGTGGTACTTATGTGTAACTGAATGCTATCAACTGAATTATGAAAGCAAATGGTACTACAGTTTTAACACCAAGCTGCTACTGCAAACTGACGACAAAGCTTATTAATCGGCATCTCAGTAGCATATTACAAGAATTCTGGCTTAACTGTGTCGCAAAAATATATGTGTTTGTCTTTTATAATGATAGGGAAAGTAAACCTTAGCAACATTCGTGGACTAAGGAAAAATTGTTTGCCGCGTACGTCCACGTCTGTACACACATTTCAGCAAATATGCAGGTGGTTCGGATTTGAGCCTACCTGTATATAGCTTGGTGCCGTTATTCTTTTCTCACCGCGGTCTCGCCACTTACATACGTAGTAAAGCAGCCTTTCGGATTCTACCTCAATATGGCCACTGTTCCAATCCGAGATTTCTCTTCTTCTTCTTCTTCCTTTTATCAGTGAGGTTATGATCCGAAAATAAAGGATCACAACCCTGCCACTTCACCGCATTTCTACTGATCCGCCTGTGGGGTTCTCCGAAATATTTCTTCATGTGACTAAATTTCAGCGTCCGTAGGTAAATTATACACTACTACTTTATTTATAGAAGCCCCAACTTAGACAGCAATTCCACTTGTAATGAGTTTAATGCGCTATCTGATTTCATCTAAAGAATTATTTCCAATTTTCCTCGTACTAAGATCCTTATTGCGGGCGGGATCTGGTTGGCTTCGACATTCTGGACAGACAACATCCGAAAGAAGGTATGTTGAGATTTTTGCTGCGGTAAATAATTTGACCCATCTTGTAAATGAGCCCACACGAATTCTTAACATTGACAGTCATATCGCCACACCCTGCTTCTTACCTCCATACCTCAACCACTTAGTAAAAGAAAAGACTCATAAAAAAATAGTTTTGCAGTACAAGAAAGCCAACTGGGACGGCTTGAACAACTTCTTCGGGAGATTTAACTGGTCGCTTTATGATCAAGCCAAAGAAAAATGCATCGTATGAGTTGAGCTGTAAAGAGGCTGTCAGGTTGAGGGAGTTAAGTTTTCCGTCTTACAAGGCCGATCCTACTGAGGAAAATCTGAACAAATTCAAACGTCCAGAGATGACTGTAATACCCTCATTCGTCGTGTGAAATGCAAGTATGACCGAAAATTAAGAAAAAAATGTCCCAAAGGTAGTAAATATTTTTCGTCATTCGTCAAAAATTTTAAAAATTCTGCCTCATCTGCCATCCCAACGCTTATTTATAAAGACATCCCAGCTGTCAGCTCCATAGGCTAGCCCAATCTGCTTGCTGCTCACTTTGCAGCGAACTCCATGTTACCAGATAGTGTTTTGTCTCCGTCTGTACTTCCATTTTTCATGGAACAAGTCCGCTTTCGCACTCGTACAGTTGCAGGAGTACTCAAATGTCTTAACATACACAAATCCTGTGGTCTAGCTGGTATCTTCTCATAGTTCTGAAGAGGTGTTCTAACACGCAGGCAAAACTTCTGGGTAAGCTTCTCTGTCTATCCTACTCTTCTGGGCTCTTTCCGAGTAGGTGAAAAACAACACTTGTCTAGCCCGTCCCTAAAAAGGCGAATCTTCTTCTCCCGCCAACTACCAACCCATTGCACTTACGTCCCCTTTTTCTAAGGTCATGGAAATGCTGATAAATCGTCAGCTTACGAAACATCTTGAATTCTGAAAGCTCTTTAATGATCGGCAGTACGGCTTTCGTAGCAAAAGATCCATTGGTGATTTGAAGACATATCTCATCGAGAAGTGGAACTAATCTCTTCATCACTCTGGTGAAAGTAAGATGGTTGCGCTCGATATTTCTAAGGCATTTGACAGAGTTTACCATCCAGCTTTTATGTCGAAAATGCGTGCATTTGGTATCAACGAATGTCTTGTTCAATGGGTTACAAATTACTTTTCGGGCCGTCCAATTCAAGTTATTTTGGACGTTTTCAAGTCTGCAATCTGTACGAAATAAGCACTCGTACTAAAATATCGCGTTCAGTTATTGCCGTCCGCGATACAAACTAGAAAAGACCGATTTTATAAATCTTTTGGACTCACTTGGACTGAATTTTATTATTGGTGATGATGATGATTTCAATTCGAAACATACCATTTGGGGTTCAAGATGGGATTCAACTAAAGGCAGGCTACTTTACGAAGCCGACATGCGGTTTAATGTTGACTTCTTTTCGACGGGAAAACCGAAATATTAGTCCACCGACAGAACAAAAACTCCTGACTTCTTTATTGTAAGAAGTGTAGTTAAAGACTTTACAAACGCTGAGGAAAGCCTTGATCTCTCCTCAGATCATTCACCAGTAATCTTGACAATAACCGAACGTCCAATGAAAAAAGAAGGAGCCCCTAGATTAACTACCAACAAAACTAACTGGGACGGCTTTAGAAAATATTGTATAAAAAATATTGTTCTGAATGTGTCGCTTAAAACATTATATAAAACAGAAGACGAAGTCGGCAGATTTATTGAAGTCATACAGAACGCCACGTGGAACAGCAATCCCTATAGGAGGAAAGAAGTCGTAAATAGCGAAGGTAAGTATACGCGGGAAATAAAATAACTGATACGTCAAAAGAGGAAAGCACGCAAAAGTTTGCAATAATCCCGAGCTCCCTAGCACAAAACTCTTTTAAACCATCTGTAAACGCAAGAAAGCAATTAAAGATTTATAAAATCGAGAGATCACTAGAACGTAGAAAGTGTCGAAAGCTTGACTGGCGAAAAAAATTGCGAAATAATCACTATGGAAAGCCATGAAAGGTATTAAAAAACTCTAAATGCAATCGCTACCGGTAAGAGAAAACAATAGCGAAATGGTCAAAAGTAAAAGAAAAGAGGGCGGTTTATTTGCCGTGCACCTGGAAGGAACGTTTAAGCCATTTGACGGACAGGCGTTAATAGAAGACTTTGGTGGTACGATTACGACACCTGACAACTTTAAAATAAAGAGCTGATCGAATTTTGCCAGACAATAAAAAATCTTAAAAATAACAGGCCCCAGGATATGATTTAACCCTACAAAGATAACGTGCGCCTCAGAGGCGCCCGCGACACATATATATTGCTGTCATCTGTTAACCGACGCGCGTATAAAATCCTACATAACTTTCTTATAAATAAAAAATAATAATATATATTTGTGTTTTATTTACTTATTGTAACAATTCATTGAAGTTATAAAAAAAAGAATAATTTTTTAAATTTGTAAAATAAATCGGTTTTTCAAATTGTGCGCCTCTCGGTCGCATGTTTATCTTTTCAGTACTATAAAATAAGGTTATCTTTCTAGGGTTAACAATCCTCAAGGAAACGCCAAAGAAAGCCCCGACCAAGCTTTTGCGTATAATAAATGCCGCGCTAGGATTATTATACGTTCCAAGGCAATGGAGGTTATAAAGGTTCCAAAGCCGGGAAAGCCCCCAAACGACAAAAAAAAAATATCGTACAGACCGATATCGGTCCTGCCGGTAGTATCTAAGGTATTTGAAAGTCTTTTATTAAAGTACCTACAATCGGGGACTAAAGAAAGACATTTGATTCCAGACCATCAATTCGACTTCAGAACAAAGCATTCCACAATTGATCAGACTGATAGAATAACAAATAAAATAGAGAAAACCTTAGAGGTGAAAAGAGATGTTCCAGCGCTTTTCTGGACGTCCCTCAAGACTTCGACAAGGTATGGCATGAAAGTTTGATGTTTAAGTTAAGACGGATTCTTCCGGAACAGTTATATGAGATTTTAGAATCTTACCTTGCGGACAGACTATTTCGTGTTAAACACGGATCGGAATACTCCGAATTTAAGGAAATCGCTGCCGGAGTACCGCAAGAAAGTGTTTTTGGTCCAGCCTTATTCTCACTCTATACTCGAGATATACCGCAAGAAGAAGACACTGTCGTAGCTACATTCGCGGACGATACGACTATATAAACAACAGATAAATCAGTCGATTCAGCAACTGTAAAGCTACAACGACCCTTAAACAAAATTTGCGAGTTGACAAAGATTCGGCGAATTGCGCTCCAACATTCCTGCATTCATTTCATTTTTTTTTTTTTTTTTTCATTGAGGCAAAATATCACAAATTCTGTTTTGATATGTTTTTTTTTTACAATTTACCGACTTCTTAAAAAATGTCTGGCTAACTAAAGTAATTTTCTGCAAAGATATAGAAAATCTATAAATATCAACTATTTGTACTAAACAATTAGTTTCAATTTTTTTGGTCGTATGTTTGCTCCCGACATACGCTCTCACTGAATTGCTCTCAACGAGACCAAATAAACTCATGTTAACTTTACCTGTAAAAAGAAATTAAAAATTTACCAATTCACCAACGCGGTACAAATGCCATACGCAAATGAGGCAAAGTATCTAGGAATGACACTAGACGCGAAACTCAAATGAAAGTTGCATGTTAAAAAGCAACATGACGAACTTGAAAATAGATTCAGACAAATGTATTGGCTACTTGGAAGACATTCCAAATTAACTATCTAATAAAGGTATAATAAATTGCTTTTATGTAAGCAAATGCTTAAACCTGTTGGGACATATGGTATACAACGTTGAGCTTGTACTAAACGAAGCAATAGAGATATCCTACAATCTTTCCAAAATAAAGTGCTAAGAGTTATAGTAAATGCCTCATGGTGTATCTGAAACTATGATATCCACAGAGACTTAGGAGTAACTACCTTTCGATGACGAAATAATGAATTTTGCCCGGAAACTCCGTATTCGTCTTCATGGTTATTGCAAAAACTTTATACTCCAAATTCTGGACAAGACAAACCTTGTCTACAAAGAACGAAACCGTTTGATTAAGGGCAATAAGGACCGGCCGCATTAAAAGGCGGGTTTTAGAAGGTGCTTTTGCTGGAGAGCTACCTGCCCAACCCAAATGAAACTTAAACTAATTGATGAGGCAACTTAGTCGTAGTAAACCAGTAGAAGGGAAGTGTTGTTTAGTGAGTAAAAATCTCACACTACTATGAGCACCGGGCACATAGTGTGTGAGAATATGAATAAAAGTCTGCAATCGACCATATAAATGCTGGTGTTCCCCAAAGCTTCAATTTGTCTCCGACTCTCTTTCTTAATCATTTCTTGTCTGCTTATTCTTATCTAACACACTCTTTCGCTGAACACCGAAGAAATTTTGCCTGCCTCTCTTATTTTACCGCTTTTTTTTTTACAAACAGTGCTTCACAAAAACTCAAAGATTTTAATATAGATCAGAAACAACACACGTGAACAAACTATATTATGTTATATGGGCTATATTATTTTTGATATATAGTCTGTAACATAAAAAATAATGGAGTTAGACCCCAAAAAAATATAGAAAAATTCCAATCCGACAAAATCTTTTAATTAAATCATTATTTTTACATAATTTTTAAGTACTTCATAGATTATAATAGCTAATCTAAAATAATTCCACCGGCGAAAAGGAAATAAGATTTACAATGACCGTCATTGTCAGTATGTTTGGGCAATATCAGTCGCAGTCGCCCACGGTCAGCCATGCTTAGGTTAGGTTAGGTTATGTATGTGGGCTGGCAGGGAACGACGCTCTCTGCCACACTCAGGTCAGCGTTGACCCATTGTGGTACCCATGGGGGAAAAAGTGATCCCTTACCCAATGAAACTAAAAAACTACTCAGTCACTTACTTCATTTCTGCATACAAACCCCCCTGATGATTTGATGAAGTTCAACAGCTTTTCCGTTGAAACGCCGGAGAGTTCCTCGAGATCCTGGAAGAAAAATTTACCAAGGAACTTTTTCCTGGAGTGTTGAAGACTCGGGCAGTGGCACAGGAAGTGGGTTGTGTCCTCAAAAACTTCCTCGTCACCACAGCCTCTGCCGAGCTCCTCCTCCGTCAGGCGTAGTTTCTTCAAGTGGTACCGCAGAGTGTTGTGCCCCGTGATGATGCCCACGAGGGTGGAAAGGGATTTTCTATCTTTACGGATGATTCTCTCGGTCTTTGCTTTGTCGAAAGATGGCCATAGCTTCCAAGTGATGGCGCAAGTTTCCATGGAGTTCCATATTGTGTTCGCCTCTTTAATGGCTTTATTCCCTGCAGCGAGCTTGAGTGTGCAAGGCGGGATACACACAGGGGGGTCAACTTGTTCTGTTGGGGCTGCTGAGCCGATTCTCGCCAGCTCGTCGGCTTTCTCATTTCTCATTTCCCTCGTGTCCAGGGACCCAACAGAGCGATACCTTGTGCTGTGTTCCAAGAACCCTGAGCTCTTCTCGACAACACTTCACAAGCTTCGATTTAATTTCTATGGTAATAATCGCTTTTATAGCTGCCTGGCTGTCGATAAAGATGGTGATACCTTCTGGCGGTATTGTTCTTATCGCAGACTCACGGGCGGCTGTTGCCACTGCTAAGACCTCTGCTTGGAAAACACTGCTGTGGTCTGGAAGTCGTATAGATTTTGATACACCTAGGGGGTCGGAGAAGATACCTGATCCTGCACCAGTGCTCATTTTTGAACCATCCGTGTAGATGGCTATAGATTCGGCATTAGGTATATGACCGCTTTTCCAATCTTCCCTGCTAGGGTAGGCGGTAGAGAAAGGCCTTGTAAAGTCTAAATATGGCGTCATGTAATCCGTTACGGGCATGAGGCCAAAGTAATCGAGTAGGATCATCGAGTGACCTGTTCTGCTTGGTTTCCAGTTCGCTGACTGACTTATTCTCATAGCATTAATGGCTGCTGATGTTCGTATAAAGATGTCTAGCGGCAGCAGGTTGAGGATAGCCTCGAGTCCTGCGGTTGGGGTTGTCCTCATTGCACTGGTGATGCCAATGCACGCTAGTCTTTGAACTTTGGTGATTGCCTTTAAGTTGGTGGATTTGTTGACAGCTGGCCACCATACTAGATTGCCGTAAGTCAGTATGGGTCTAACTATAGCCGTATACATCCATAGTATGATTTTGGGAGAGGGTCCCCAGGTTCTACCAAAAATTCTACTACATGAGTAAAAGGCTATTGTTGCTTTCTTAATTCTTTCCACTATATTTAATCTCCAGTTGAGCTTTTGTCAAGTACAAGGCGCAGGTATTTTGCGCTATCGGACAATCTGAGTGGGATACCATCAACAGAAGGTGTACTAAACTCCGGTATTTTCCTCTTGTTCGTAAAAAGTACGAGTTCGGTTTTTTGGGGACCGCAGTTCCTGGCCCATATGCTAAGAGTATTTAGGGCTCCGTCAAGTTGTTCGCTGAGAGTAGGCAGGAATTTACCTGTTGCAAGCAGCACGACGTCATCCGCGTACGCTTTAGCTCTGACCCCACTGTACCTTAGTTGTCAGCCATGCTTACGACACATCTGATTAAATAGCTCTATGGACTACCCTGCCCAGATCACTCAGAATATACCCAAATACCAAAGCCCATTATTTGTGTATCCGACGCCGCACTGTGATTTGTCTAGTGCATGGTAAGTGGAGAAAATTCATTGTCATTGCTTCTTCTTCTTCCTATTTTGACGAAGCTATGATCCGAAAACAAGTGATCATAACCATCCCACTTCACCGCATTTCTACTGACCCGCCTGTGGAGTTTGTCTATTCGACCCCAGAAAATATCGGCAGGCTTCCCAATTTTGGATCACTAGGCTGCTGAGGCAAATCAAATGCCGGTGTCGTTGCATTTTTGTGATCCAGGCGTTTATAAGCCTGCCTCTCCTGGGGGAATTTTTCCGTCATAGAGGATAGCGAAGTTTTCTCGCCACTTTATACACCCTACGCTTACGCGATGATTGATGTCGTCATCACAGGTTGCTTTGCTATTGATCATATATCCCAGATATTTGAATTTTTCGCACTTGGGAAGCACTGTTCCCTTCAAATAAATGTCTGGAATATGCCCGAGTGGATCAGAGAACGGGCAGCACAAGTACTCTATCTTTTTTGAACTAATGCGATACCCATACCAATACAATACGTATATCGCACCCTGAGATGGCAAGTTTCGTAACTTCCAAAATGACAATTTTGAGATTTTGATTGGTTCTCAAGTATTATTAACAGTCCTTTCATTGGAACCCAGTTGTAGCTTCATTTCTTTTACTGTTTAGGCGTTATTCAGCCAACAACAGTTCTAAAAAATAAATAAATATTTGGCGCAACAGCTCTTTGAGTGCCAGGGCCTAGCTTCTCGCAACCACTCATATTGTGTGCGTTATATTTTTCGCACGAATGGAAGGGACCTACAGTTTAGTGACGACTCCGAACGGCGATTTGAGAAGCTTTTTCGTGACAACAATACTCTCGGATGTTTGTCAGACGCTCGCGAGAGGTGGGACCGTGAAAAAACAACAGTTCTACAGTTTACAAAAAATGCACAGCCTCTGAGAGAAAGACTGTTGTATTGTATGTTACATACCACGAAGACCTGCTTTTGGAACTTACGACACTTATCATCTCAGGGTGCGATATGCAAATCCTTTAAGGAATCACGATGTTTTTCCATTATGATCCTTATACTTTGGATTGTATCTGTGGTTGATTTACCCACGACAAACCCTAATACCCGGTTAACTACCTCCATGGTGTGTGACATCAGCTTGATCGAAGTTATCACAGTTTTACCAATCACCATTCCCTTTGTACACAGGGAGAATGTAGCTTTCCCTCCATTTATTCGGCATGGGATCACCTCTCATAATTTGGAGATGAGAATTCTGAGCAATCAGAAGGAATTTACAAGAACTTTGTCCTGTAATGATTTAATTCTCAGACAACTCTGTTGAAAGGACGACAACTGTATACCCTGCCAATCCATGCGATAAAAACCGCTTAGTCAAAAAGATCACTTGAACAAATTCACGCAGGATAATGGAGGAGGATTTACGATAATAAGGAAGCATCATATTGCAGTGCTTCTATACTTTTCTACCCTACTGTTAACACACTTAAATATGCCTCCTTTGATTATATAAAAATGCATGTTGGACGATTGACGGGTAAATCATATGTTTTTTTTTTTTTATTCAGCGAATTTAATTCAGAAATTGATTTAAGGATATTTTTCACGGTACGTTGCATGATTTTAATTATTTTAAAGTTGGCATATTTCCAGGTTCACAATGATATCGAGGATATGTTTTCGATAATTGTATTTATTATTCAATTTCAAAGTGGAAAAGAATTTTCATAAATTTACCTCTTCCCGCCGAATGCGTGTACAAATCGAAAAAAATGCAAGGAGGTCGTACAACACAATAATAACAAAGTTAAATACTGCTGAAAATGTTAAAGAGCCTTGATGTATATAGATAGAGGGAGTAGAAAAAGTAATTACCATACTGTAACTTTTTGCCAATCAGGAGCCACCACTGCCTGTGAATTAAACTGAAGTAAACTTTTCAAAGCATTGTTTACTTAAATTGGCCCTGGAGCTGCGGAAGAGTCCAGTATATTAGTTGCTTGGTTCAGCGGATGTTTCCAGCGATTATGTCCACATGGAGAGGGCTCTGTGCTTTCCCAACTCTCAGTTGCGGCGATGCTTGATGGAGTGAATGCAACCGCAGCGAGTATCCTTGCGGCTGCAACTGTGACGAAGTCAGGGATAGAAACATGAAGAGATTTGCAATAAAAAAATAAAAAATAAAAATAGTTTGAGTTGATTTTAACCGAACCGCAAAATTAGAACAAAAAGGAAAAAACTTGTTTACATGTATTTGCGTGCACTAATTAAGTTAGAGAAGAGTTTAATTCAATTCAAAGGCATAAGCGGAAGTGTACGAACAGCAGCAGCAGCAGCACTCATGCAGTTCAAAGAGCGCCTGCACTGTGTTCATTTTGGATGGTTATTTATGTGCTTTGGTGCAGATGAAAATACAGATGCGAATATTAGCAGAAATGAGGTTGAGCAAAGCAAGCTGATATGTACGGAGAGTGTACTATCTTATAGAGGGTGCCTGTGTCTGTAGGGCTTGCTATAGGTGGTAGGTGGTTGGGTTTTGTTTGTGTTCTATGTAGAGGCTAAGCGTAGATAGTCTTGGATTAGAACGTCTCCTTGTATACCCACCTCAACACCTTGCTTGGATTACGTTTAGATACAGAGGTGATTTTTTGTTAAAAGTTTTATATTAAAAAATAAAGAAGAAAAGTTGGAATTCTCAAATGAGGGTAAAATTAAATACATTTTGATAAGGAAACAGTATTAGGACGTATGCACGCTTGAGTAATATACTCTACGTGGAGTACGTTCGCAATATTTATTCCACAACTAAAACTTGTTCTCACAGTTTCTGCTGAGATTTGAAACAGAATGCTTCATAGTCGGTAGATTTCGGTACGTACAAGTGGAATGGATGGATGATGAATCCTTTTCACTGACTGGTAAATTTAAATTAAATAACTTGGGATTAGTTATGGGAGCGCATTTTAGCAGCTCTGAGGCTTTAATTTATTTTAAATTATCTGAGTTAACCTTTTGAAAAAAAAAATTCCGAATAATATATGTAGAATTGTTTCAGGATAAGATTGCATATAGGATAGTGGTAACGTGCTTGGTGGTTGAGCGGCAGGTTGTGAGCTCAGATACCAGTACTATCTAATAAAGCTTTCTAGTAACAAAATTAAATAATGCTATCGTACATCACTTAATCAATAATTTAGAACATAATCAAAACAAATACAAGAAATCAGAGCAGAAAGCATATAAAAAATTGTTCCGGATACCACCCATGTAGTTAACATGTACACTACGTAAAAACAAAAAACGTTTCCCGTCTCTTCTTTTCATTTCCAGCTTGCATTAAGAGAGTTAATTAACTCTTAGCCATAATAAAAGAAGGATATGACTAGGAGACCTACTATTCTAAAAGACTTTAAAAAACGATAGAGAGTACATCTATCTGGGATGATTAAGCATCGAAATATAATAATTTGATAGAGAATGGATTGGGGAAATGCACTGAATGTAGCTGAGAACTCAAATATTCTCGGTCTTATGTCATCTGGAATATAATAGTGCAAAGGATATATGTATAAATTCTCTCACTAACTTTCAAAACCATGAAATGCATATTGTGCAAGCACTTTTAAAAATCAAAGAGGTAAGATTCTCAAAAAGTAATCTTGTATATAGGCATAAGCTATCAGCAATACGTCTCACCCTTTGTAAAACATGAATTACCAAGATAACATAACCGTCGCCCAATGAGGTTTTGAATTGTTCAGCATTGATCTAGGATGTCTTACTAATTATAATTAGTTTGGTCCTGGGTCCTGGGTCTTTTGTGGGTCTCAATCAACTATTTCTTTATTGGTGTGATTTTTCTACAACTGTCTTTCGCCAAGTTTTACAAGGGAGGTATACGTCATTCTTGAGGAAATGGATTCCACAGCACTACTTTAAGACATATAGACCGTTCGTCCTTTGGTAAAGCTTGTGACCAATCCCCTCACTTTTGTATAATCATGTTGCTGGCCCGTTTGCTCATAAAGCTGTTCGTTTGAGGTATGGTTTAGCAAGAACATTCGTAATATGTTTCTGAGACACTGATTAATAGAAACTTTCGGTATTTTTGAAATGGTTACTGTAACCTTTAAGCTCAACCGAGCAAAACGTCCATCGCTGAATTGAGAAAGGTATGAAAGTCATAGGCATGTGACGAGAAGCCAACCTTAAACTTGCTTTTGAATGACTGGCTCTGTTTACCGAATCAGTAGCCTTGTTGAAAATACAATAGGTTCCTTCACAGGGATTTTTGCTTATTTGAACATATATCAGTCTAAATGGCAATGTGCTATTTCTAATTTGATTAGCCTCAAAACTAATATCAACAAGCGTACACCCCATGATGACAAAAAGAAGAAGACTGGCCTCGTATATTGCTAAACGTGGTAAACCAGTGCATCCTTTGGAAGCACGCCTGAAGGGTGTAGGTTTGCGAGCGTCTGATGGTTGCTCTGTCCCGCTAAGCAGCCGACCGAGTAAAACCCGAAATGGGTACCAGCTTCCTGTCAATGGTCTCACGAAACATTACGGGGGTCAAGGGGTGAGCACGACATGCACAGATAGGGGCACAGGTGGATTCTCTGATTTTCTACACCGGCATCGACTTAGGATAGGCACATGGAACGTTTCATCGCTCACAGGGAAGGATATTGAGCTTGTTGGGGAGGCTGTTAAAAGTGGACTAGATATAGTTTGTATCTCTTCAACAAAGCAGAGGGACTCTAAAACTGTGGACGTTTCGGATGGGTGGAAGCTCTTTCTATCAGGAGTCACACCCTCAATGCCTGCTCAGGCGGGAGTGGGCATACTTACAAGTCCCAGGTTGACAGACAGAGTGTTGGAGTGGATACCACTAGGAGGGAGAGTTGCGATCTTAAAGCTCAAGCTTCAAAAATCTGCTCTGCCATTGGCGCAGGTATATGCACCGAACCTTCAGTCAGAGTATGCAACTTTCCTAGATGAAGTTGATACTGCCCTTGAAAAGGTTGCGGCTTATTCATCATTAATACTATCTTTCCGCATAAAGACATCCACATATACACATGGTACCGTCAGAGTCTTCAGCGGAATTCGCTGATAGATTTCTTTGTTGCACCATTGTATCTGAAGGGAATTGTTTGTGATGTCCACATATTGACGCCCTATGCCTCCCGAGGGGTTAAAGGATCTAAGTAAGTACATATTGAGACGGGTGAACTTTCAACTGATCACTACTTAGTGCTGTGCAAATTGTATCTTAGCGACAGAGTGCCTCCCCTACCAAAGCGCAAACCAAGGATGGATACACGCATATGATGAGAGAGGTTACAGGACGATGAGATACGGGAGACTTTTGCGTGGCAAAAAGCTAAAAGGTTTGTACGAATTCCAACTGTTCCATCCAATGTAGAGGAAGAATGGCAACTGTTTTCAATAGCAGTTATTGCCTCTACGGGAAATATTTGTGCAGTAAAACGGCTTGGTGTAGCGGCTGGTGGTGAGAAAACAACTGATTGGTTTAAAACGCCGAGAGTTTAGAAAGCCATCAGAGAGAAGAAGAGAGCCTTTAAGGTGTAGATTCACTTGGGGAACACCGATTCTCGAAATCGGTACACTGAGGCGTAAAAAACTTAGCTGTGGAAACAGCGAAAGAACAGTCTTGGAAGGAGTATGGCGAATAATTGAAACGTGACCACAGATCTGCAAATAAGATGTTCTGGCAGATCGTCCGACGACTCAGAGGAAGAAAGTTGAATATCGTTGAAGGAGTCAAATCCAAAGACAAAGAAACACTTTTCAGAATTTCTCAATCCCGAACAGGGCACCGAAGATGACAGACCTATGGCCGAGAGTAGGGCGGAAAGCAGTTCTTCGGTAGAGGAAATAACTTTGGCCAACAAATCGCTAAAAGTTGTGAAATCTGCCGGTGTGGATGAAATCCGACTATAAATGGTCAAGGCTTTGGGTAAAGAGGGAGTGCATTGGCTCTCACGTGCCATTAAAGTGGCCTGGGAATGCGGTGAAACACCTGCTGATTGGCAAACGGAGGTGACTGAACCTCCTTTTAAAAAAGGGGGACAAAAGAGATTGCGCCAACTATCTCTTTTAAGTCTCCCCGGACAAGTTTTCGCTAAGGTGTTAGAAACACGTTCCAGAGCTGTGGTTGAGGATTTTTTTTTTTTTAAGGGAAACCCAAATCCCAGAGCACTCAGACTCTCCGGTCCATTGTACTACCAGGCAGGAACCTTTCTTTAGTGCAGTGGTTGGAAAAACTTCGATGTTATTCGTTTTCCTTTATACTCGGGTGGCTAATGATTGCTGTTCCCCGCTGGGGCTTAAACCTGCTCACATCGGTTGAGGATAGTTTAGGGGATAAGCAATGCGGTTTTCGTCCCGGTAGGAGCACAACCGACCAGTTATTGAATCTCAGAATAGTTTTTGAGAAGGCCTGGGAATATGCTAAACCTGTTTACACTTGTTTTGTGGAGTGGGAAAAAGCATAAGATAGGGTTCCTGAAGGCATAAAGTGTTCTGCAGGAACGTGGGCGTTGGACTCCGCCAAGGGTGCGTTTTGTCACCTCTTCTCTTCATTGTATGTAAGGACTGGATGTTGCAGCACAGCGGTGGCGGAGAATGTTTCAAAGTGGGAGACCTAAGGATTAATCATTTGCTCTTTTCGGATGATTTGGTCATCCTTGGGTCTTCTCAAACCAAACTTCAGCGCGAACTCGAAAGGTTTGTAGCCATTTATGATGATGCTGGAATAAAGGTCAGCGTGAACAAATCGAAGGTAATGTTCGTTTCCAGAATACCAATTCAGTGCACTCTGCATGTTTGTGGAGTCCCACCTAAGTAGATGGATAAGTTTAAGTACCTCGGGGTGTTATTCACGAGTGATGGAAAGAGTAACGCCGAGTTATCCTGTAAAATTGGTCAGGCTGGATCAATTTTGTTAGAACTTGGTCAATCTGTTATAAGGAAGACCGAACTTAATGTTCAAGCTAAATAATCGAATTTTAACTCGGTGTATGTTCCAACTCTCACCTATGGTCCTGAGATTTGGGTAGTATGCTATCATGCCCGGTTGAATGTTTGGGAATTTCGACCAATACCAACATCAATTTCCAGATTTCTTTTATCGAAGAAATAAGTGGTCGAGTCTCCATATTTTGTCTGATAAAGTAGTGTGCCATGCGACCCATTAAGAGCGGGTGGTAATGGTAAATCTTCTGTTTCCCATTTAACTTCTTTTGGCCACCCAATCCCCTTCAGATGATAAGGTAAGATATTTGGTCGCTTTTTAATTACATCTCCTCCCCCTCGAACGCACTTGAACACACAAAACCCCACCTGCAATGCGTTTTCTAATCGCATACGCCACAATTATACCAAGTCCTTTGTTAGTCCTTTCCTCCTACACTATGTCTAACCCTGGGATATGACCTATTTGTGTTAAGGTCTTCATAACAAAGTAAACACATTTTCTGTCCCAACAATTTATGTACCACTGCGTACATGTGTGGGATTATATCAAATCCAATGAGACTACATCTACCTACCACAGCAATCATCTACTTAATTCGTGTGTATCAAGAAGGAAAAATAATAATGAAATAGAATTGCTTTACAGTTCCACTCCAATGCTGACCACGCCGACAAATCCCACAACTCGGTGTGTAAGACCTAAGCACAATTCCATTCATTGTCCCAGTCCCGTCCGTACAAATCCTGAAATTCCAACAAACGATTCACAAGCCCATACATCATTTCTACCCAAAATGAAACTCGACAAAGCTAAATACTTTCAGCTCCATTGAGAATCTGTAAATTTACGAACGCTCAAGCAGGGGCAGGGGTTCCAAATAGAAGAGAAAAAAAAAATAGCAATATAAAATAAAATCGTCCAGCTAACATAAACTACACCTGTTGTGGTATCGGGCTCGGGAACGCCTCAGTTCCAACGGATTATCGATTATTTGTGCTTCTTTCGCAATTTGTACGGGCTCTCCCCGAGTGCCATCCATTTAAACTAATATCCTAGATAGCAGCCAGGAAAAGCAAACAATCAAAAAATATATGTACCAAGAAAAAGGAAAAAATATGAAAAAAGGATGTACTCCGACCGGACAGGATCGAAAGCACTTCCACTGGCAAAAAGATAATCCTTCGCACTATATACAGTATTACTATGCCAATATTTATGTACTCGCCATGTGTGTGCTCCCGATTTTGTGTACCTGTAATCCTGGAATTTTAGAATTTATACCACCGGCACACAAGCCCCCATATGATACACACACACAGATGGCGCTGGTAGTAGGTACGACGCTCCGGCTAAAATCAATATTCGAAACATTTATTGCTCCTGACAGTCAATTAAGCTTATTTTAATGCCAGGGTAGCAAATGGAGCTAGGATTTCAAAGAAAATCCATGGTTGGCCGTGTCCCAGAAAGCCTGACAAATCCCCGGAGAAAAATTTATTTACGTATATTCTGAGTAATCATTTATGGGGGACCAACCGACACAGACACACACAACCACAACAACAAAGTCGACGTCAACGATGAACGAGAAATGGAATAGAGATGAAGGCAGATTGTCTCGATTTAAGGACTTTTATTGACACATTGTTTTAAATTTGACTTCTTCTCCGTGGAGGTGTCGAGGTGACACGAAGGAGTTCTTGGAATTATTGTCCCTTTGGATAATATAAATGGGTGGGTTTATTACAGGTGAAAGGTTATCCCTTGAAAGCATGCGTCAAAAATTGATTCTCGAAAAAATTCTCGGAATTCCCAAAAGTTTTCCCAAATTGCCGGAAGGTATGTACCTATTGTGCACCTACACCTTTTTGATTGAACGAGGAGAAAAGAGATTGAATATTTGAGTGCTGTCTGGAGTTTGAAATAATAGTTTTCTTTTGAAAGATCCACTTTAAATTGTGGGGTCTAGGTACTGAGAAGTTTCTGTCAACAGAGATTGTACAAGTTAAATGGGAAAGGATGATGAAGGCAATGAGTCCTTATTATGGCAAGTTAAATTGTGATCAGATAACAGGGTGTACTGGTAGGTCATCGTCCTTAGAAATCGCTTTGCTTTGTACTTGCATTTTTAGGAACTTTACCGGGAAGCTTACTTTGTAGGTGGGAGTTAAGTTCGTCATGGTTTAATGGAATCCTGTTACTTAGGAATCTCGATAAATTAAAAGAAAATATAGTGCACGACTGGGCCGTGCTTACATAACATCACTACAATGCAGAACTAGCTTAAGTTTCACGAGATCAATTTTAAATTCTTAGGATTGCAGAAAATGTATGAAAAACCAGACATACAGTCATTTTGAAGCGAGCCTGAACGAGAACTGTCGCACGTAAAGAGGTCATTGGTACTCTGCCATATGCGGATTACATCTGGCTATTTGGTGAGGAGAAAAACCGATTTTCAGAAATTTGGACTTAAGCTTGTTTTGCGTTGTACTAACGATAATGTTATTCGTTTGCAAATTATTCAGATTCAAAATGTAAGGAAAATCGTTGAAATGGTCTTCTAAAAATTGTGCTGTAAAACAAAAATAAGATATATTTATATACAATTTTCCAAAACTTGTTTGTAGATGGCATTAAGTTAAAGTGGCTGCCAGCTAAGAATCGCCAACACACTTAGATCAACAATAGGTCCATTGTGATACCACCTGGGTCATGGAGAAAGTTTCTCTCTACTTAATCGTTAAACCATTTTGAGCTTCTCATGAAATGAAGCTCCGAAATGAAGCTTCCTTCTGTGGGAGAGAGCTGGGCAGAAACAAGGAAAGTGAGTGATGGTTTCTTCCTCTTTTTCATCCATGCAGCTTTTAAAAAAGTCATTCGAAAAAGGCCCATCCTTGTAGCATGCTTGCCTATTAGATAGTGCCCAATGACGGCACCATTTGTAGTGCTGGTATGCAATCTATTGAGAGAAATACATTTTTTAAGCATTCTAGATCAAGCCTTGGACAAATCTGTTTAGTAGCTAGACACGTGGGTCCACTTAGGTAGAAGTGGCTGCCGGGTGAGAAGCGTCAACACAGTTAGACCAATAACAGGTCCATTGTGATACTCCACTTGTTTATGTAAGATTTCTACTCTCGATCGCATCCAGCTTAAATTTGAGCTTGCAAGTAGCGATTGGTATACATAAGTAACCTTTGTCCGGCAGGATGGATATAGTTCTTCCTATTCTGGCGAGTTCATCGGCCTGGAATGTCCCTATGCCCCGGCACCCAACACAGGTGAATATTGAACTGCTCAGCCTTCTCAGCGAGAGACGATCGGCGGCCTAGAATTACTAAGGAATTTATAGACGTCGATTCCAGGTATTTAATTGCTGCTTGGCTGTCTGAAAAAATGCGGATATCTCTAGCAGATATCACGTTTTTCTTAAGCCAAGATAAGACTTCTTCAATCGCCATTATTTCCGCCTGGAACACACTACAATGATTTGGTAGACGGAAGGAGAGCTTAAGATTAAGCCTGTCAGTGAAAACACTTCCACCAAGTCAGTCTTTGGGTTTTCAACCGTCAGTGTAGAAATGAATTATCTCATCAAAAATGCATTGTCATTCTAGAGTAATCTGGAAGGGATGGTGACGAGGAAGTTTTTGTCAAAATTTTGACGTGGGATAGTGTAGTCCGTGTTTTCGGGAGAGATTTTGAATTTATTCAGAATGGAAGCGTGGTAATCAAGTTTGAGGAGTTGGTTATTCGTGCAGATGGTCTGTTGAAAACCATGTTGGTAACAACTTGGGAACTGCCTGGAAAATGAGTGTCAAGCAGTAAAGTTAACGAATCTTCGCTGGAAGTCGACAAAGACCCGTCAGTTTTCTTAAGGCAGCTGGGTGCTATTGGATTCAAAGAGAGAATTTTCCTTCGCCTAGATGCCTCAGAGGCTTCTTCTATTTTGCCACAGAAGAGTCTCAAAGAATTACGCTGGGCTTTCCTTTATTTTGTTTATATATGCTTAGGGACGCCTTGTACAAGTCCTAATCTTGCGCGACTGTCGTACTTTTGACATTATTAAATAGTTTTCTACAATTGTATCTTAACGGACCTAAACCAGGCCACCAATGCTGAAGAAAAAAGTAATAATTTTGAGGCAAATCGACTAGGTAAAAGCCGAGGAATTGCATATTGAAGCAAAGTACTACTAAAGGATCGTTTTTGCTAGGACCTGGTACGCCATCTGGTAGCATATGCTTAATAAGTTAGCAGTAGTAGTTAGTATAAGAAGTATGCAATTTGGCCAAAATCGTTGAAACCGTTTTTGAGAAAATCGCTTTTTACCAAAGCCGATGCTAATGAAAATACATTTGAATTTGGGGGTAAGGTGAAAATTTCGATTTCACATCGAATTGTGACTCCACAGTCCTCAGATGTGAAGTTTGCAGTAAATTTATCCACCCGTTTACGCTGCAGCCGGCAGTATGTACACACAAATGGACCGGCAGGTAGACCGAATTTGGAGGCACATTTTCCTGAGATCCTAAATATTAGTAATACGAAGATTTAGCTTAGGCAGATGCGGAGATTTACATCATACATCCTTCCCTTTTTATCCTGTGACTTATCTCATTCAAGAAACTCCAGCTTACATATATTTATTAAAGCTTAATTCAAGCCAATAATTTAAAGCTTAATTTAAAACTAATAAAAACGACTTAAAAGTAAGAGTTCAAACCTAAAACTAGCAAAGTGACGGGAAGGTTCATAGGGAGGAAATGTTGATAAGGCAGAAAGGTACTTTTTGACAGAAAATTGGCTGATGTGAACGTTTAGTGTGCTGTGGCCGTAGTTTGCTAAGCGCAACATTCTGGACATGGGATCAAAGCGACCGTGATTGGTGCTGTAGAGATCGAGACGAAAGAGGGGTACAGACCGAAGGTTGCGAGAGTTAGTGTTAAGGTAGATCTTTTGAATTAAAGCGGGAGAATCAATTGTACCGACTAACAACTACTGCACGAAGAGTATGTCGGCAATTTGGCGGTGCGTTTCCAGAGTTTCTAAGCTGATCAGCTTTAGACGGCCCTCGTATAGAGGGCTATCTGTCAGTGCAGAAGAAACTACGTAGGGCGAAACGAATGCACCTATGCTTCACGGCTTTAATTCTGAGAGAATGGTGAACTTGGTAGGGAGACCAGACTTGACTGGTGTATTCAAGAAGGGGCCTGACAAAGGTGCCATAAAGGGATTCGAGAATTCTTTGGACCAGCGTTTGATGAAACCGAGGGTAGAGTTAGCTTTATTAATGATATGAATAAGATCAATATATGCGCGGAAGTTGATCTCTCTGTCGCAGATAACACCTAGATCACAGATTGACTGAAGGAACGGGTTTGTTGTGGAAGTAATAGGTCCTAGGGGGAGGAGGAAGACGCTTGCTTGAGAAGGTAATAGCCTTACATTTTATGACATTCGGCTCTAGGAAATAATATTTGTACTATGTAAAGAAAGAGTTTAGATCGGATTGCAGAGAGACATCATCTGATGGAGAAGATATTATCTTAAAGATTTTCTTACCGTTTCATTAAGATGAGACCAGCATCGTTTATTAGACAGAAAATCAGTGGTCCAACTGACTGTCTTGAGGAACCGCAGAGGTGGCGTTAATGGAGTTGGAAGGGTATGACCTGAAATAAAAGATCTCGGGAAACCGAGGGCTTTGAATTTGAGGTAAATGAAAAATATAAAGTACATCAGATGTTTAAGCCCAATAACCATTATTTACTGTAGACTTGAATGTTTACCTTTCTTACTGCACTCTTTCTCCACCTATCAATCAAATTAACTTTAGTATATATTCGATAGATAGATATTCATTTGTAGTGAGGTGCAAGTGTACTGCGACCTAAAACAGATCTATTGGGCCCCTCATACTAGGGCTCTAGTCGATGATAACTTGGTCTAGAGCACTTTCTTCAGTTCAGTTGCTACTATGAACCGGAGTACGTATCTTGAGTGGATCCAGCGACGTTAGATCCATTTCTGATAGGAGATAGGCACCTATTTGATTTCTTATTTTGTTGATCAGTGCATCGCATTCCATGAGAAGGTGCCCTTGTGTTTCTGCAGTGTCCGTCTCCCCCTATTTCCAGTTTCTCAAGGTGCTCTTTGAGTCTGCAGTAACCCATAAACATGCCCGTCAAGATGCAAAGTCGATTCTTTCTAACTTTAAGGCAGGTTCTGCTTATTTTCTGGTTGTATTTTCTCACTAGTTCCTCTGTCTGTTTTAACTGGGGCATATCATCCCAATGCTTGCCCCATTTGTTCTCTTCCTCTTTTCTTAAATCTTCCGGTATGTTGTGAGGTCCTATCCTACAAAATGGTTCTTGTCCAAGGAATGGCGTTTCTGATCCATTTCTTGCTAGTTAATCAGCTGGTTCATTCCCGTCCACTCCTACATGTCCTGGTACCAAGTAGAGAGTTACTTTATTTGTCTATCCCAATTTGCTGATCCTGCTGAGGCATTCGCATACCAGTTTAGATCTGATCTCCTGCGCGGTCAGTGCTTTGATAGCGGCTTGGCTGTCTGACAGTACTGCGATGCAATGTTTCCTTTCTAGGTTGAATTGCGCACATCTTTCGATCGCGTGATTTTCTGTTTGAAATATACTGGGGCACGCTCCCAGTGATTCCGAATATTTAGTCCTGGGCCCGTACACTCCTGCCCCAGAGCCAGTAGATGTGTTCGATCCGTCTGTGTACCATTTAATTGTGTGTTGTTTGTATTGGTACTTATCGGCTTCACTACTGCTATCTCTTTTGTTGCCGGCTTTGAGTCGATATTCCTTTCAAAGTACTATTTCTTGACCATATCATTTCTGGGCCAATCCAGAAGCGGTACTGATTTGGTTAGGGTTACTCGCTTTTTGATTGCGATGCATGTTCTTCTCCCGATGTCCTCTTTGCATATCCTCAGTATGCTTGGTCTCCTTGGCGATTCGCTCTAGCACTATGTGTAGCGGAGGTGTACCTGCGATTACCTCTAGTGCTGCGGTGGGGCAGGTTCGCATGGCTCCTGTTATACATATGCAGGCTAATCTTCGCACTTTGTTCTGTTCTCGTCGTGGTTAGCCTTGTTCTATTAACCCATGCCACTGTACCGTATGTGATGATGGATCTTACTTTCATCATGTACGTACATCCACCTCATTGTGGCTGTGCTGCATACCCGGGTTTTTCCTGAAATGCTCCTGGGCACTTATAATGTCCCTGGTGGCTTTGGTTAACAAAACTTCTACATGTTCTTTCCGAAGGAGTTTGCTGTCTAGTGTTAAACCTAGATACTTGACCTGTTCTGTGCGTCAACTCTGATCCCTTCCAGTAGGATAGGCTGCATACGCTTTAGCTGTCTTGTCTTGATGAAGGGTATCGCTGTGATTTTGGTAGGGTTCACTCTAAGTCCTACAGTTTCGCACCACTTCTGTTCTTAGACCCCTTTGAATGATTTCACATAGGGTTTCCTCAAATTTTCCTTTTGCGATATTGATTAATTTTATTTAATTAGCTTAATACAAGCTGTAAAGAACTTAAATCTAATTTACAATGTATACTTAAAAGCTAGTTAAAATTTACAAATATCAAGACCTGAGTGAGGAAGGGGAGTAAAGGGAGTTTCTAAGGGTGTTTTTACTGCACTGGAAATCAAAAAGGTTCTGACAGTCATTAGCAGAACGAAGCATTCGAGACATAGGCTCATTACAGCCGTAGTTTGTACGGTGAAACTTGAGGCAGAAGAGAGGTACCGATCTCAGAAAACGTGGGTTGGTGCTGAGTGAAATGGTTTGGAGCAGCATAGGACAATCAATATTGCCTGTTAATAGTTGATGTACAAATAGTATATCGGCAACTTTTCTACGCTTTTCAAGCGACTGCATGTTCAACAAGTTTAATCGATGCTCATAAGGAGGTAGGTTGAATCTGTCAGGCCACGGGAGTCCGCGTAGAGCAAAACGGATGAACCTCCGTTGGACACACTCAATTCGATATGAATGTGTATCGTGATAGGGAGACCAGACTTGACTGGCATATTCAAGAATTGGTCTTACAAATGTGAAGTACAGCGATTGCGTGACGTAAGGATTTGAGAATTCCTTGGACCAACGTTTCACATAACCTAGCGCAGAATTAGCCCTGCTAATAATATTGTCAATATGGCTACGAAAATTAAGCTCACTGTCGCATATGACGCCCAAATCACGGAGAAAAGTGACAGTGGGAACAGGCTCGTCGCAAATCGCATACGTTCTGGGGTCTGTCGGAAGACGCTTCCGGGAATAAGTAATAGCTTGGCATTTGTTGACATTCAACTCAAGACCGTTTTTATTACACCAAGTAGAAAAGCTATTCAAGTCAGTTTGAAGAGCACGGGAGTCAGTGGGTGTGGAGATATGTGTAAAAATTTTCATGTCGTCCGCATAAACTGATAGGCGGGAATATTTAATTATGCCATCAACATCATTAATTGACAAAATGAAAATAAGGGGACCAAGATGACTACCTTGGGGGACTCCAGAGGGGGGCATAAATGGATCGGATACAAATGATCTAAAAAGGACTTCATATTTACGTTCATGAAGGTAGGATTTGATCCACGCAATATACCCAGGCGGAAAGCCGAGAGCTTTGAGTTTAAAAAATACAATTGCGTGCGAAATTTTATCGAAGGCTTTGCTGAAATCGGTAGCAACGACATCAACTTCCTTGCCATCTTCCAATGCGCACAGGGTGCTGGATACGAATTGGGTTAGGTTTGTGGTTGTAGACCTTCCCTTTAAAAAACCATGTTGGTGAGGGGAAAATATAGATTTACAATGGAAAAACATTGCATCGTAAACAATACTTTCGAATAGTTCGGGTATGCAGGAGAGTTTAGCTATAGGACGATAGTTCGAGATTTCGTTTTTTGGACCTTTCTTATGAAGGGGAATAATATAAGAGCTTTTCCAAAGCATAGGAAAGACGCTTTGAGAGAGAGACAGTTGGAACAGAGTCGTAAGGGGTAGAGCTAAGGTGTTAACACATTTTTTTAAAACTACGGCAGGTATACCGTCCGGGCCAGTGGAGTAATCGCATTTAAGTCTTTCGATCTTTTCTATCACGAGAGCCACTGTTATGTCAATTGAAGTTAAAGAGGTTTGGGGACAATCTCTCATGTAAGAGAAGTAAGAATAGTCGGGCTCTGATGTGTGGTTGGAGAACGATTGACTAAAGAAGTGAGCGAATAAATTTGCTATTATTTTAGGATCGCTCGACGATGTATTGGAGAATGTCAGAGTCGAAGGGTAGCTGTCTGACTTTTTTTTGGTATTATTAAAATGAAAAAATCGTTTGGGGTCAGCGATAATGTCAGATTGCATACGGTCAATATATGCGTTATAAAGGAAATCACAGAGTTCGGAAAAATGCGTATGTACAAGAAAGTAATTGGAGAAGTTGAAATCAGAGCAACATTCGAGGTAGATGCGCCAGAGCTTATTTCTTCTGTTACGAAGTGAACGTAATTCTTTAGTATACCAAGGTGGAGAGGACGAGAAACTCTTCTGTGGCATATATGGGACGGATTGCATAAAACAGCTGAACATTTCAGAGTAAAACAATCCAAGAACATTATCGACAGAAATATGTGTACTGTTAAAAATACTGTTGAAATTAATAGCGCTTAAAAGGTTATTAAGTTTTGTGAAGTCTGCCTTGCGAAAATTAAAGCTGTACGAGTACTCTGATTGTACAGCATTTTTATTATTATTGTAAGACAATGTAAGAGCTAGAGGAGGGTGGTAATGATCCAATTTGGATAAGAGATGCTTGCTCGCTGAAACGAGGCAGTTTTCGGCATCTGACGAGAAAACGAGATCAAGTTGTCTGCCTAGGTTATTAGTGACACCACTTAACTGATATAAGCTGGAATCTGAGAGACAGTCAATGAAAAGGACTTCCTTTTCTGAAGAGGGGTTTATTGCAGTATAATGGGACTGATCCTCAGATGGAGCCCATTGGAGGTCGGGAAAATTAAAATCCCCCAGAATTAAGACGGTATCGCGAGGATCAACAATATCAAACAACGAATCGAACGCGTCTATGGCAAGCTGGTAGCTCTGCATGGGCTGGCAAGGTCGAATGTAGCAGCAAAGGATAAAAATGTTGTGGTTTAAAATTGTTATTTTGACACAAATGTACTCAAAATTAGATGTGAGCGAGGTTTTAACTAGTGTCGAGTCAAGGCGATTATGAACTGCCAGAAGAACACCTCGACCCGAAGAATCATCCTCTTTCCCTAGACCATCATCTCGAAAAACGTTAAAATCGGACGTAAACAATTCATTACTGTTAAAATCTTGAGTAAGATTAGTTTCGTTTAGGGCGAAAATGTCATAGGGGAGCTTTTGGGAATTAAGGTATACAGAGGATGTCTTAGTTCGCAGCCCTCGGACGTTTTGGTAATATACACAAAGACCACTATATCGTGGGTGTAGCCCTGCTACTTAATGCCGTTTTCTGTCCATTTGTGCAGTAGTTCATCTAATACTAGGCTCCACATCAATGGTGATAATACCACTTCTTGTGGGCAGCCTCTAGTGCTGCTTATTATGATGGTTTTTTGTCCCACCTTTATCTCAACAGTCCTAGTAAAACGTAGTAGTAAAACGAAAACAATACTTGCCCTCATAGGTACAAGTTAACATTCCAAACGATATTACCTGGATATCGAACCAATCGTACAATACAAACCATAACGTAACGTTATTCAAAAAGCACAATCAACTACGAATTGACCTCAATTTTAGCTTAGTTATCCTTTAATACGTTATTCCTTATTCATTACACTTTCTGTCGTTAATCAATGTTGATCAGGTCTTCATTAACTTAAATGTTGAATTTGGCATTTAAAGCTCAATCAAAGTGCCAGTTGGAAATTATTTTTTCATTAAATAATTACGAAAAATGAATAGTTTTTGAAATTGTATAAACCATTTGGACATGTTGAGCAGGAATTCCGAAGCGAATATAGATTTTTGGAGGAAAATATGCAAAAATATCCCCCAAACCCCAGAAGAGCAGCGATGAAATATGTTTCGACATTTGGAAGTACAGATTCGGCATCCTTTTTAACGGCATGAGAGACAATGCTATTTAATCTTACTTTTTCTTCTGAGCCTCATTTTTCAGCGCACTTGCATTTAGTTGTAATCTCCATTATTTCGCTTTGTGATGAAGTTCCTGGCATAGTTTGACATTACTCAAATACAATTATCAAACATTGGAGGTCTGTTCGCGTACTTTCTGCACAAAAATTCGCAGTTTATCAAATTTCCATGAGTGGGGGTATAATGAACGAACGCGTTGAGCCACAAAAGTTGTCCAATTCTTAAACGTCAAACCTCAAATCTAATGGAACGCGAAAAAAATAAAGAGAAGGAGCAAGCCAATAAAAAATGACATGTAGCGATTTAACAGATTTCACAAACATGCCCAAAGAAATTTCTTGCACTAAAATTCGTATCATGGAGAAATTTCTTACTCCCTGGAGAGCGATCTCTTCTGTCAAAACTACGAAAATTCTTCGTACTCGAACAGGTTTTCGTAAAAATTCGTAACTTTTCGTAAAAAATTCGCTGTTTTGGGAGGGTACGCGAACAGACTTATTGTTTCCGAGACCATTCATCAATGGAAAAGTAGTTATTCTCAGTTAACAATTATGTTATGAATAACACACATTTTTAATAGGAAATTAATTAATCATGAGTCAAAAGGCAAATAAGGAAATGAATTGGATTCGGCTGTAAGAGTTTGAAGAAATCGCTGAAATTAACCCCCCACCCGTGACATTCGGGAGATTCACCCGACTCACTTGGCATTTTGGTTGCTATTGTGAACTGTTCTTAAAAATCCAGTGCACACACCTATTATGAATTTGACGAATGTAGCAATAGTACTTACTCGAACCCAACGTATATTCAATACTTCAACCGTATAGAGTTTCTGAGTTTCCAATTTATTATAAGGAGGGAAACACATTGAAGCACCAACCAGTGGCACCACCAGCATCATCAACAGTAAAAGACATGAAACAAGTCAGAGGAATTCCAGAAATTATAATACAATACGAGTATAACAGCGCTAGATAGCAGCAGTCTTTTCACAGCAATATTCTCAACTGCACGCTGCTAGTGTCTGGTTCTATGCATATGTATTCTGTTTAAAAACTTTAAGGATTGATATTTTGAAATCAATATAACATTAGTGGCCATTTTCTAAGATTATGATGGCTTGTTACTGATACTGCCCTAAATTCTCATTCATTAGTATCAGTCGTGGAGTAACTCGGAGCCAATTCTGCCGGGGGATTGTTTCTTTTTTGAGGATTTTAAACCCCCACCAGGGCTAGGTATGGTATTTCGCCAATTCTATTCTTTTTGGTTTTGCTGCCATGTTGTTAATTTTCCTAATTTTTCTGTTGGTTCGCACTTGTAACTGGTTCCTCGGTTTTAGTTAAGGCTACGCATTTGTTCCCCTCAAAAGTGTTGTTTTAATATTTTATTCTCATGTAGAGTTGCCATATATTAATGTAGAGATTTCAAAATTGGTTGCTCATAGTTTACTTAAGAACTCGATTGCTCACCCTTTTCGTTGCAATCCTGAGGATTAATTGCCATGTTTGTGAAGAAGATTAATTTATCATTCCATATTTGTCAGGAAGGTCGACTACGGAAGGGAATATCTTGAACTATTATTTATTTTTTCTACTGTAATGGTTTAAACTTCTTATTAGTAGACATTAGCTATTCCGTAGCATTTATGCTATGACAAGTGAACGAGATCCAGCCAAAACGGCGTAAGTTAGGCTTACTTTTGCTTCTTATGGATAGCTTGAGTAGTTATCGCATAGGGTAGTTCTGGTCGATTTAACTTAAGTTCTCAGTAACTTGCTGCAACACTTGAGCTCCTTTAATCTGCTGAGCGTAATTCTAAGGTTTTACGATTAGTTAATTTTTGAGTAAGGGCTTAGTTGCTGCTGGATGCACATAAATATAAGGACCTTTCTCGTTTACCAGACGTCTTTCCCTGCTAAAGTTAAGCTTGAAAGTGCATCTCCGAGCTCGATTTCTTGGAGTTAATATCCTCTATTAAATTTCTGCTGGCGTACTCTTATTTTAGGTGTTCAGGTTCAACTCTTATCAAACCCCTTTGGGACCTAGTTTTCTTCTTTCTATTATGGTGAGGTTATGATCCGAAAATAAGGGATCATAACCCAACCACTTAACTGCATTTCTACTGATCCGCCTGTGGGGTTCGCATTTTGGGACCTAGTAAAGTGTACATATCTTTGCTGGTGTTGACTTAATAGGTCTTACACATTTTCACAAAACTTTAGGAATATCACCACTAAGTGCAGATTCGAAATCATGATCAAGAAAAAATTTACTTAATTCTGGAGTCGAATCGCGCCCCCGTCAACGGATCGGTAATTGTAAGAAAAAAATTCGGTCATACGTCATTCGGACGAATGTATTGGGATTATATCATACGAAAGCAGGCGGAACGTAACTTAAACTTCAAACATTTGGAAGGAAAATTCAGCAAAATACTATAATTTGATGGATCAGGTATTATTGCTATATCTCACTTCGTTAGATGAAAGTAAAATTGATGAAAAATAGATCGAAGACAACTAAAGGATAGCAGCAGTCCTCTGTTCTTACCAAACAAAGCGTAAAAACAATTTGAATTACTTGTAAGAACTCAGTGTGTACATGACATTTTCATTTATTAAAAAGGTCCCACTTGAAAAAAAAATGCTCTCCAATTGCCCTCTGCACTACATCTCGTGTTTCAGGAAGTGGAGGGTATTAACATTCCATCGGCAGTGACTACCTAATTGGGATGTGTCAAAACAGCGTTTTAAAACAAACTTGCACCGTGCTTCAAAAAGTGCTGTTATGTTTATAATATTTAGTACTTATAATTTTTCGGGTGTAGATCAATCGAATGACTCTTCGATTAAACGAGCATGTTTATGTACTCGTTGACGGAAGTGGTGGTACAAAACTACGTTAATGTGCATACCTTCAGGGATGTCGCGAACCCAAGTGCACACATTCCGTTCCAAAGTTAATCTTTTACGGAGGACTCGATTCGAACCCTTAATTTACAAAAAAAAAAATACAAATATTTGGCGCAACAGCTCTTTAAAGTGCCAGGGCCTAGGTTCTCGCAACCACTCATGTTGTGTGCGTTATATTTTTCACACGAATGGAAGGGACCTACTGTTTAATGCCGAATCCGAACGGCGATTTGAGAAGCTTCTTCGTAACAACAATACTCTGGGATGTTTGTCAGACGCTCGCGAGAGGTGGAACCGTGAAAAACTTTTTGGTATTTTCTGGGATTCGAACTTGGAACCTCATGCGTAGTGATCCGACACACTAACCACTTACGCCACGGCGCCCACAATTTAACAAAAGATAATTTCGACATTACTCACCTTTCAGATAACGTAGGATTTTGGGCTTACAATCTGCATCTTTAAAAGCTCTAAATGTCAAAACTAATTTTATTAAAATCGACAAAGCCAAATTTGATATTATTTGTGTTTTTTTTGTTTCTTTATATGAGGTCGTATCTTTTCCTGGTCTCACAATTTCAATACCAAGTTAAGAGTTTTATGCGAACCTACTGCAAAAGATTTCCTTATCCATAAAACAAAATCATTATGAATCGCTCAGCCGTTTTCCGATAAGCCCCGAACAAAGGAAATATCAACTTCTTTCTGCAAAAGTAGGGATAACGTTTCATACAAGATACTTACGAAAATTAACGGATTGTAAATTGGTCATGACCTCTACCTTTTGTTTAACATAGGTTTTTTGTCATATGTGTTCTTTGTTATATGGGACGTTGTTGTATATATGCACATGCTAAGATGTGACATGTAATTATAAGCTTAGTTTTCCTACATACAATATAAAAAAAGTTTCTACTCACCTGTATTATAAATTTCCTTTAATCGTAAGAATTATACATACCATATTCTAGAAACATGCATTAGACATCAACAATTTGAAGCAAATTAACATATCTTCACACTCCAGTAGGTCCTCAATTCTCCGCCATCCAGCATGAAAATCTGCGTACAAATCCATGTAGACATCATTTATCAACGTATTATGCAAATATTATTTGAAGGGTGTTTTCTAATCTCGTGCCATTGAACTTTGTATAACTGGTATTTCTTCCACATTACGCATGCAAATAGGAGTCCTTTTTAAGCAGGAACTTTCATATAACATTATGGTTATGCCACTTCACCCTCTGTTTCATTAACATAAAATCCAAATACCATACATCACTCATTCATTTGCTCATAATGGTATTCTGAAGTGATTTTCTTCTTTTCAGTTCCGATTTTGATTCCTGAAAATGAGGCAAATCCTTTCCCTGTATACACTTGGGGACATTTTCCGCGAAAAATATTTACATATTCACAAATAAACTATGTCATCCAACCATGAATTCCATCAATAAAATCGAAAAAAGAGAAAACGCGAACACAAGAAGCCAGCAGGACAAGCAGAACTTACAATAAGCGAAGGACTTCAATCGATTCTTGTGAATCTTATATATAAAGTTCAATGTATGTACCTATGTTTGTATGCTATGGACTCCAAAACCACTAAACCGATTGAGCTCGAATTTTCATGAAATCTTCGGTATTGACCCGAGTTGGTCAAAATTGGTAAGGTAGTAACTTAGTATTACGAGCCCAAACGCAAAATAGTTGGTCTACCAAGCAATTGATACTTACACGTGCTCATCCTTTGCAGTTTTGAAGCAAATAACACACTATTTAATGATTAACGTAAAGTTTAATTCAGTTTAAATAAAATCAGCAACAAATAAGGAAGTAACCTATATAAATACACGATAAGGAGTGATCTTATGGAACAAAATTATGTTTCCAACCGAAATTTTAATTTTACCACTCTGTTACAGCTGCTATTCCTCGTGGCATAGTATCAACTAGTTTTTTCACATTCTTCAGCAGTAAATTATTGCCAAACATTAGTAATTTTATTTTTTAAGTCCTGAAGAGTCCTAGCCGGCTCTTGTCTCAGTTTCTGCTTCATCTTGTGCCAAACAGTTTCTATTGATGAAAGGTCAGGGCTGCTGGAAAGCCATTCCATTAAAGGAATACCTGCAGCAGATAACCATCGCGTTGTGGACCTAGCCGTATGACAAGAAGCGCTATCTTGCTGAAATATGTAACTTCCGTCATTTGATTGAAGCCGTGGTATTGATGGAAGAAGTTGCCCTTGCAGAATATGTTCGTACTTCACAGCATTAACCAATCCGTCAACAAAGTGTAAATTCCCAACGCCACGCCCAGAGATGCTGGGAACTTGATTGTTTTTTTTTTTAAAACAATCCTTGTGAAAGGGTTCTTTGGTGGTTCGAATCACACGCTTGCGTTCGTCGCCAACGCAAACCTCAAACCTAGATTTATTGCTCCAAATAACGGTCCGCCATTGACTTAACGTCCAGTTCCTACGTTGTTTGGCCCACTCAAGCCCTCTTTTCTTATGTTCAGGCGTCAAAAGTGGCTCTTCTTTCGCCTGAGTTTTGCATGAATGAAGTTATTTTGAAATTTATGATGTTAAATTATTTTAAAACATACCTTATAAAAACGGTATCCCATTTTTTTCATTGCTCTTTTGCAAGTATCGACGCAAATGTTTTTTTTAATGCGACTTTTCCATTCTACAGTTAAGGCAGCGGCAGTTGGGCGTCGGTTTTCTTTAATAATTTTCTTCAACACACGACAATCCCGAGGTTTTGCTATCGTTGGATGTCCCGTTTTTTTACCTATTTCCACATTTCCGGAATTTTTATATTTTGTAATTATATTTTGCACTGATGATCGCGGCAAACTAACATTTTTAGCAATTTTATAGCTGGATAATTCCGTTTGGAATGTCTTAATTATCGACTCCCTAAGGTCTCGCAATAGTGCAACGCCACGCGCCATGTTTTTTTTTTTTTTTTTATAATTTGCTCGCACTCAAAGGGTTATGAATACCTTTAACATGTTTACACACAGTGCTTGCGTTGGAAAGGATGGATAGAGAGAGAGAGAGAGAACGATTTTGGTGTAGTGGTTATTGAAGCTCAGTTGTTTATGCTTCAGCTATTCTCCGGGGGTGGCGTTCAGATAACTGATAACAGATTTTTGTTATCATTGTTATTGCTTCTGATTCACAGTACTTTTTTCCCGATAATCGATATCAAGGGCAAATCATCATCAACAGAACGAACAATTTTTCCAGCCACATGAACAAGCTACTGCCAGTGTTATGCCTTCGCAGTAGTGTCCACAGAAGCTTTTTGTAAATGATCGGACTGACTTTATATATTTCATGAGAAATAAATAAATGCTTGCTGACATCAGGATTTGAACCATGAACCATTAGCGTGGCAATTGACGATGTTACCGCTACTACTAACTTTGCATAAACAAAATGGTCATGCAACAATAAAAATCATTTCTCTCAATTTTTTCGTAACGGTTAAACAGATCACTATTAAAACAATACTAGACCAACTATTATGCATCCAGAAGAGAGCAGACTAACTATTATGCTCTTGTCTTTGTTTCAGTAAAACTTACATTGATACCGTATGTTCCATTTATTTTGTTCCTTTTGCTATAATTTTATGAAGAATAATTACTTTATTACTATTTTCATATACTTTTTTTTTATAAGTGACTGCTACCAACCAATTAATTTCAACTTAGGAAAGAATTTTTGTGTTAAAAAGCCAAGTAGACAAACTATTTTGCGTTTGGGTCGTATAGTACTTTAGTAAACTGTCCTCTAATAGACTTAGCTCCAGGCGCCTGGCTTTTTTTAATTAGGCGCAGCAACGCACGCTGGGTACGCTAGTAAACAATAAAAACTATTTTCATCTATTCAAATTGATTGATGATAAACATGATGCATGTTGGTGTTATATTTATTTTATTATTGCAACAGCTCAGTGTGTATAAAATTGTACAAAGATCTACGATTTTTTTTTTTTATATAATTTATTTATTTACAGTGTAACATGTAGCGGCGGCTGTGACTAAAAATTCCAAAATAAAAATAAAAACAAAGAAAAATTTCAAAAACAAAATTTATATATTGTAGTATCACCGATACTGTAAAACGCTAAAAATAAAATTTGGACATTTTTGTTTTGTATGTATTTAAAAAAGAAAAAAGAAAGAAAGAACACTTTTAGAAGTAAAAAATAAATACATATATTTCTTTTTGTGTGTGTCTTAGGAATTAATAGAGCATACGAGCGACTGCAGCGAACACAGCAATAGTCACAGCGATCGGTCCAGTTGCTGTTGAACTGTTGCATAAGTCATTGGTGCAAACTTCACAAGATATTTGCTTGACGTATGGAAGGGATGGATCCGATTGACAGCCTGACGATGTTGCACTAACATCACCGAAATAACACGTACGAGTGATGTGCTTAGCCCCGGTAACTGTGGAGTAAGGAATAGAAACTTATAATGTTAAAATAAGAAATACTAGATAATAATATACAAATAAATAAAAACATGCAAAAAGGTTACAATTCAGCTGAAACGATCGTATGATATCCCATATCTTATCGTTTAACTCTACTCTAAGGAATAAGTGGGCGTGGTGCTATCAAATGAAACTAGATGCATAAACGTAGTTTCGTAAATTTTTCAAAAATGACATGAAATTCGGATTGACCTAAAAATACCGGATGTTTTTCTATGAATGAATTGAAGAATAAATAGATCCCTATATGTTTTTTTGAAACAACTTTACACGATTTCTGGTAAAAAGTGCGGGTCTCTGTAGACGGATTTGAAAAAAAAAAGAATTGAAAGGAAGTGAACATTTTCTATTCAAATACGCTTTTTTGACTTTTTCGAGATTTCATTAAAATCGGATTTATTGATTTATTGATAAACGGTAGGAATTAAGGTCAGGGCGGCAAAACGTCAATGTAATACACTGTCTTTGAAAACGAAATTTGTACTTGCCATTGCTTGGTGTGTACGTAGGTATATACATACGTTCAGTTAGAAACCAATTAGTGATTTTTCCTTGGAATCGATAAAAAATAAAGGGTACGGTCGGATCGCATCCACTTACATTTAACTAACATTTGACGTTACTTATTCAAAAACACAGTTTAAAAAACTTTATGAACGTTAGTATGCCGTTGTATGAATTTCTTTCCACAAACCGGATAAGCCAATTTTTAATACACATTTCAACTAACTTAAATGTTAATTTGAAATAAAATCGTTTGAGCCGTTTTCGGGAAAATCGAGTTTTGTAAGAGCACCGAGCACCGCTATTTTCAGAATTTTCAAAAATTTGGTATGCAGATTTTTTTTAGCATGCTAAACTTTTTTCTGATATTAATTTTGCACAAAATAGGCCAACAAAATAGTCAATTTTAGAAAACCGGTCATTAAAAATTTTTAAAAAAAAAAGTATGTTTCGAAATCCAACTGAATTGTTCCCCCAACCGAACATAAAAATGATTTGCTAAACATAAATTGTTAAACCTTATTATGTGCTTTTTCTTTTGTGATTTTCTTATTTTTTTTTTTTTTTTTTGACTTCAGCTATATGTAAACTATATATTTATAAATCAATTATTGATTCCCTGGATAAAGATCAACAAAAGAAAATAAATCCAAAGTAGATGTTATATGGCTGCAATTAGTGTTAGATAAATGTGAAAAAAGGCTCTTCTGAAATTCGGCCAATGAGCTTGTTTCTGCAATTTAACCGAAAGTCCATTCCATAGTCGAATTGCTGCGACAAAGAATGATCGCTCAGCAGTGGTGTGTACGAATCGGGGCAAGATTAGGCGCAGACCCGTGCCGGATTGGGAAAATCGGAGCATTTCGTTCAATAATATAATACCATGCAGCTTCAACAAATTACAGAAGTCATAGTAATCATTAAGACAGATTCCTAGTAGAGATGTCCTGAGGTGTGCGACACTGGTATATCCCGGTATATTCAATATGAAGCGGATACACTCATTGAATGCTACATTTATTTAATGCTTGTATTCGTAGTCTAGCGTGGCATATACAGAGCAGTTAAATAAGGCTTTTAACTAAACGCAGCTTCATATTCGGAAGAAGGAGACCAACAAAGCATCTCAAGTACGTAATCCTGAGTTGATTCTCCCAATTGTGGTCGAAATGGTGTCGCAACTTGTTTACTTATAATTTAACGTAAATCCAAGATACTTCACCTCGTTTACATACGGAATAATTTGGCCATTAAGAACAATGCGGTGAAATTCTTTAGCTCTTACTTCTCTACTTGAACTTAGCATCGCTAGACTCTTAGGGGGATTCAGTTTAAGTTTGTTGAGATTAGACCAGAGCTGAATTCGTTTTAGATCTTGATTAAGCCTAGCCTAGTCCTCCGTCAGGCCTGCTGAACGACATAAGTAAATCAGGACGTCATCCGCGTACATTTGTATATTGCAAGAGGCTATAGAATCCGGAAGGTCATTAATGTACATGTAATGTGGGCGCCGTGGCGTAAGTGGTTAGTGTGTCGGATCACTACGCATGAGGTTCCAAGTTCGAATCCCAGAAAATACCAAAAAGTTTTTTCACGGTCCCACCTCTCGTGAGCGTCTGACAAACATCCGAGAGTATTGTTGTCTCGAAAAAGCTTTTCAAATCGCCGTTCGGATTCGGCAGTAAACTGTAGGTCCCTTCCATTCGGGTGAAAAATATAACGCACACAACATGAGTGGTTGCGAGAAGCTAGGCCCTGGCACTTTAAAGAGCTGTTGCGCCAAAAATTTATTTGTTTGTTAATAATGTACAATGAAAACAATAGTGGTCCCAGAACTAAGCCCTGTGGAACTCTCATATTTACACTAAGTGGTCTGGAAATTCCACTATCAGTATTTACTGTTTGAACCCTGTCTTTAAGATAATTATGTAACAAACGAAGAGCTGTACTAGAAAATCTGAATTTATTCTTTAATTTTGACATTAATATTGAGTGATCGATGTAATCGAAAGCCTTTGAAAAGTCTAATAGTAACATTAGACCAATTTTGTCTGAATCCAGTTCCATACGTAAGTGCGAAGTAACTTCACAAACTTTTTATAAAAAATGAGTTCAAACGAGAGTTCAAAGAAATCGAACGAAAACATTTCGTAGACCAACTGTAATACTTTTCACAGCTGTCTATTTGGAAAATACTTGCTGAATTTATTAAGAAGTGTGTTCGTTTTGATTTAAAGTGGATTTCACTTCGATTTGGAAATCTGAAAATTGTATGGGGAAATTTGAGAATTTGGGTTGGATTTGACAAAAACTCGGATTTCGGCATATTACTGTGAAAAAGATAAACTGAAATGTTTAACGGTTATATTAAATGGTTATATTTATTAACTAAACTGTAGGCGTATACGTATAATATAATAAACCACTCGTCTCTACTCTAGTTCGTTGACCTCGCTCACTGCATCGATCGTTGTTTATAGGGGTTCGATGATATATCTGTCTGCCGAACATGTTGGTCCTTGTTCGCTCACCGCTGTCTCCTTGGTTCGCGTTACAAGTGTAAGCAGTATTTAGAAAAAGGGTTTTTATTTTGAAACTGAATGCAGTAAATCTAAAAATGAACATGGTATGCATAGCTTTCACACTTTCTTCTTATTTTTGCAGTTTTCATAGTTTAAAATTGATAGTTTAAAATTCAGAAGACATGTTATCATACTAATAACCTACAATGGTCAACCTGCTTGAAAAGCAATAACATGAAAATTTATTAAAATTCTGTTTATTTTTACAAGATTTTTTCTCTGAATGAATCATATCATGTAAAATCCGTTAAACGAAAGTGCTAGTTATTGTTTTACGAGTATTATATTCATTTTGCGTCAGATGTTCATGGTCACTTCCAGTAAAAAAACTTTATTTCAATTTAGGTGAATGAGTCTCTTGAAACCTGGGACATGCCTGAAAGTTGTTGCCAATAATTATATGGTGTTTAATTTAATTTGTCCATATTAGATTTTGGTATGACATGAGCTACAATTCTACTGTCTGACAATGGTGATTGACGCTTCGGGTCCGAATACCATTCTACACTGTTTGGCGCATTTTCTAGACATGTCAAATTTTTATTTAGTGTCAAACGATGTCAATCAGTTAAGCGTCAAACGATTTCCAAAAATGTTCGAGCTATATTACACTGTTTGCCATTTAAAAATTTGACATCTCTTATGTACATCTTAATATATATGTATAATCGTTGGTGCGTCTGTTAGTGATCGTGTAATTTCTGAACGACCCCACCGATTAAGGTCATATTCTCACAATGTTGGCACACGACGTCATCGCATGCACACTTTGTCTACGCAACCATGCGCCCACGCAACAATGCCTCCCAAAACAATTGGTAACAATAGCCGTATTTTGTTATCACTCAAGATCCATATAGATCACACGACGAAAACAAAACGATCCGGATCTGGATCAACTAATTATTTTCCTTGTGTATTGTAGTGTTGTTGTGTAACCTACCAAGGAATATAAAAATAAAATTTCTAGATCACGAAATTGATCCTAATAGAAAGCAAGATTTCGTATTGTTGTTGTATTGTATAGAAACCAATGATCCATATGGATCATGAGTGATAATAAAATACAGCTAATTTAGTTCTAATCTGAATCAAAACGGTGTTTGTTTGTTACGTTAAATTGACTGTCCATTTTTCCCGTCTATCCGAGGGAACCACAAGTAGTTCATAGCCGAACATTTGGTCCTTCGACCCAGATTCAACCTACGAAAGTGGATGCCCAACAATAAGGAACTTCTTCAAGGTAATCCAAGCAAGGATTGTGAATTCTCGTTCTTAGTACCCTCAGAAAGTTAGGATCAGGTCAAAATGCTGGGTGTTCACTGGCTTCCTGGCACCGACGTCTTTTGCTTTCGGTACCTCCCCTCAATCAATCCATTACCAAGGAAGGATTTATTTATCACAACAGAACTTTTGGTTGTCGAGGCGATGCTTCATAGCTATGCTACGATCCTATATGTGGCGCTGTAGTTAAGTGATTTCAATTTAACCCCAATCGACAACCATTTAATACAATAAAACCTTTTTTTTTAGTATCTATTTATGAAACTCAAAACATTTGTCAAAATTTGTGAAGTGTAAAACGGTTTGTCGAATATTAAACAACGTGCAAGTTTGTTCAATATAGATACTAATTAAAGACATAAAAATTAAATGCTCTTTTCTTATATTAATTGTATTATTTATAGAAACATACCAAAAGAAATATTGGTCGATGCACACGGCATAATCGAAATGCATGGATCGTACGAGAAAGCAGAACAGCAGAACAACGCTCGCAAGACAACGAAAATACTAGAAATCAGATGGCACAGTTACATACACAAGAAAGTCAGTAGCACACAACCAAAGTCTACAAGCAACGCGTCACTGATGCAAATAGACAACTAAATCGACAGCGCATGCAAATAGAATGGGCATTAACGCGATCATCGTTCAATCGTCTTGCATTTGCATATGATTCATATTCATCACATTCTAAAATTATTACTGGCGAAATGGATAAGGAATGTGAATATTGCCATGCGTTTAAATTTAACCCTTAAATGCATATTGTTGCCAATTGTCTACATTCCAGTATCACATGACCATTCGTTTACGTCTACAATAATTTTAGTAATAAACGCATATTGTTGCCAAAAGTCTACATACAACTTTTTCAAAGTAAACACTCAATATTATTACCTGCATTGTTTTATTTATTTTTTACGTCAGCTATGACTATATTCCTCTAAAAAAAACGATTTTTTAAAATTCAAAACAAAAAATCATGCATTTAAGGGATTAAATTGAAACAGTTGGAATGTGTTGCGCTTCAGATAAAGTTGTATTGCCTACACTCAGAGTTATCGCGAATACATTTTCACTCGGAATTTTTCCCCCGAACAAAAATTAGGTATCTTCAAAAAATAGGGAAAAACTTCATCGGGAAAAAATTAAGAATCGCGATTACGTTGAAACTGCTCCTGAATTGTCATTCATGATACCTATTTATTTTCCGCGGAATTATTTCCCCTTTTTTTAAGATATCTTATTTTCGCTCATGTTGGACCACTGCGCATGAGGTTCCAAGTTCAAGCCCCTTCCATTCGTGTGAAAAATATAACGCACACAACATGAGTGGTTGCGAGAAGCTACGCCCTGGCACTTAAAAGAGCTGTTGCGCCAAATATTTTTTTTTTTAATTTTTGTTCGGTGGAAAAATTGTATTTTGTATTTTATTGTATTTATTGGGCAAGATAATATTTTTTTCACATTATGCTACAAGATAAAGGTATCTTTTAGAAGCATTAATTGTTAGGGCAAATTACAAAAATGATTGCTTATATCACGTAATATTAAAGACAAAATTAAACAAAAATAAAAATAAAAATAAAAATAAATAAATAAATATATAAAATCGATGATAACATTTTTAGTCAAATTGTGATACTATTATTTGACAAATAAATAAGACAAATAAATAAGAAGCTTCCTCTGAAATTCGGTAATGGAATTGATTGTCTGTAATTCATGTGGAAGGCGGTTCCTCAAACGAACGTTCTCCGATACAATGTGTAAATGGTGGCACAATTAATTTCATACCCCTCACTGATCGAGCAAAAGTAATCTTTTCATGTAGATAGGCAGGGCACTTAAAGTAAATAATTTTAAAAAGTTTCAGAATATTACGATAACTACAATAAACATCCAAATTCAAACCCAAAACAGAAGACTTCAAAGACGACACACTACAAAACTTAGGGATATTATATATAAAACGGACACAGTCATTGAACGCAACATTTAATTCATTTTTACATTCATAATCAAGACAAGGGTATACAGTACAATTAAAAATCAAAAAAGGCATAATCAATATCTTGATTAATCGTGTTTTGAGACACGTTGCATTAAGCTAGCAGAATGCCTTAAGCATCGTAGCCCGAAGTACACTTTCCTAATTGTATCTGCAGTTGCATTACAGCAAGTAAGTGTACAATTAATAGTGTATCCAAGGTATTTCACAACATCAACTAGAGGAATAATATCTTTATTAAGTACAATGGGTGAGAAATCTGTGGGAACAACTACACGAGGCAGATCGTTATTAAATAAGGAGAACAACAACGGTCCCATCACAGACCCCTGTGGAACTCCTACATTAACAAAGCTCGGGTTTGAACCCTATCGCGTAGATAAAAAAGCAGTAACCTGATGGAAGATTGTGAAAAATTGAATTTATTTTCGAATTTTGAAAGGAGTATTTTATGGTCAATACAGTCAAGCAAAACCAATATTCCGATTTCATCTGAATCTAAAGCTGAGCGAAGATCGCTGGTTACCTTAAGAACAGCTGATTCACAGCTGTGATCACTGCGGAAGCCTGACTGCCATTTCGATAACATAGTATTATTATTATTCAAATGATGTTGTATCTGGTTTGAAAGTATATTTTCGAAAGCTTTGGACAAAAAACAAAGAATACTGATTGGTCTATAGTCAGATGGGTTTAGAGGATTGGCTTTTTTTGGAACTGGAATAACTTTTGCAGTTTTCCATTGTTCAGGAAACTGAGAGCTATATAAACAAAAGTTGAAAATGTGATGTACATAAGGCAATAAGTGGTGGAGAAGAAGCTTAAGGAATCGAGGAGGGATACTATCTGGGCCAGTAGCGTTAGATTTAACTGAATGAATCGCTTTAATTACATCGAATTCATCAATGCACTAAAAAGAAAAGTTTGTAGAATCAGGTGATCCCTGATCAAGAATTATATCTGGTGAATCAGAGGAATGCGGCGTAAAAAAAGAATTAATTTCATTTGGGCATATTGAACACTTAACTGAATTTTTATTGCCGGAAACACCAAGTTCCCTAAGGTTTCTCCAAAGGTCTCTTGAGTACGCTAAAGAAATCCGATCTTTTCGCATTTCGTATAAGAACATTAACTTCGTTACGAGAGACACAGTATTGCCTTCTATTGTTTTCTGTTGTGTTTCTCTTATATCTCTTAAAAAACTTTCTCTTTCTTGTATTGCTAATTTAATCTGACTGTTATACCAAGGGCAAGGTAGAGGCTTTATGCGCTTAGACACAACCGGAACATGCTTGTCAAATAATTTATAAAAAATTAGAGGGAAAATATCGATATCACGATATCCCTGATTGAATTCACTACCTGAACAATTGAAAAAGCGTATATCTGGTGTAACAGATACAGAATCAAAATTGTTTTTGAAAAAATTCGAAAATTTAATTCTTGCTTTCAAATGACATCTTTTGGAGCAACAAACATAGTTCAAAATATTAGTAATGATGGTCGCAATGTTACTATACTATACTATACTATACTAGGGCTTTGTACGCACTGCGACCTGTGAGATCTATTGTGCCTGCCCGGTGTTTAGCTGAGAACTTGGTTAAAACTCTTGATAAACCTCAACAAAGCTCTAGGCTCAATGTTCCAGAAGTTAGAGGGACTCAATAAAGCCCTCCCGAGATGGAGAAGTCTTTTTCTTGCGGCCATAGAGCATTCACAAATAATATGTTCTGGCGTCTTTTTTTGCTTTCCACATAGCCGGCATTCGTCTGTATCTGCTTCTCCTTAAATGCACCCAGATTTTACAATGGATGGCAAATGTCATTGAAGCGACCATATTAAACGAAAAGTTCAGAGGAGACCATGTTTCGCTACCACGCATTCCAATGATACCCACCGACGCACTATGGATTATCGTAGTACAAGAACTGATAAAAATGCTTTTTCAAATGTTGCAAATTGCATATGTTTTTGGTTTTATTTTTTAGTTAACATGTCGTAGTTTAATATTCACTTAGTTTTACATCTACTTAGTACACAAAATAGTGAGTAAATTACGTTAGATATCGATATTATGCAAATACTGTAAATTTTGACTCGCAAATTATTTACTTTCAGTGTTAGATTTTGAGCATTACATAGTTCCAAAGAAAGTGCTATCGTATGATACATATTTAGAAATGATTTTTTTTTTTGTAGATTTAGAAACAGATGTTGATATTATATTTGGAGATATGATATTGCTGCGGTCATTTTTATCCTACTCCCTTCGGGTAGGGGTAAGAATATACCCGAGGTAAGCATGCCTGTCGTAAGAGGCGACTAAAATCTACCCTCCGTATACCGAGCGTAGTGTATACACAAAATGCAATAAAAAAACAAAACGATTGATTACCCCAGGTGGCAGCCCAGGTTCACTGGAAAATCCACCCTCCTCGGAGGTCGGCTCTATGGATTCTGGGGAGAGCTAGTTATTGCAACTAATAAATCCCTTCTTAAAAAGTGCAAGGGTATGTCGATCTCATCCACCAAAATCGAATAACTCCGGGAAAAGAAGTCCACCGGAAGCGCCAGCGCACGAAATTCAGGACTCAGCGAAATACAAAAGTCTTGAGGAAGAAAATAAAACACTTCGAATCAAGCTTAACGAAATGGATCTATTCTATCAAGATCTTAAGAAAGAGATGTTGATGGCTTGAAATGCAAACTACGACAAGCTCTCCCTGTATGCTTATACGATATTCTAGAATCATATCTCGGGAATAGACTCTTTCGTGTTAGACATGGAGTCGAATACTCCGAGCTCAAGGAAATTTCGGCCGGCGTACCGCAAGGAAGCGTTCTTTGGCCGCTTCTCTATTTGCTATATACTCGTGATATACCAAACGAAGATGGCACTATCCTTGCTACGTTTGCCGATGACACCGCTATCTTAGCAGTAGGCAAAACAATGGAAGACACGACTGCAAAACTGCAAAACGCACTGAATAATCTAAATGAATTAACGAGGGACTGGCGGATCGCCCTCAACGAATATAAATCTGTTCACGTGAATTTCACTTACAAGAGACTTGCCAATTTTCCTAAACTCGGCCCGAATACCCTTTGGCAACGAGGCCAAATACCTGGGAATGACACTCGACGCAAGGCTGAAATGGAATTCGCACTCGAAATCAAATATAGAGAAATGTACTGGTTACTCGGAAAACATTCCCAGCTCAGTACTGAGAACAAACTGCTTTTATACAAGCAAGTGCTAAAGCCGGTGTGGACCTACGGTATACAACTTTGGTGTTGTACCAAAAATAAAAAATGCAAATATTTTACAAGCTTTTCAAAATAAAGTGCTAAGAGAAATTGTCCAAGCACCGTGGTATAATAGAAACGACGATATCCACAGGGATCTCTGAATTCCAACAATCGAAGCTGAAACTAGAAGCTTCGCGAGAAAGCATAGAAACTGACTAATCGGACATGTCAACCATCCAGTCCTACAAATTTTGGATGAGAGCAATTTATTGCGCCGACTACAAAAGACGAAACCTTTCGAATTGGGGAGATAATGATTAACCGCGTCTAGATTGCGGAATATGCAGTATTCTTTTTTTTTAGTCAGTAAGAATCTGACACTACTATGAGCACGCGCTTGCTATTCTTATAGTGTCTATGGAAACCTCGAAAAAAAAATAAAAAAATTTAGGCGGAACAAAGTTCGCCGGGTCCGCTGGTATGAAATAGATGTATTTATTGTTAACATATTTTGCATCAAATCATTATAGTGAAAGTGGAAGCATTTTGAACTTTTATTTCTAATAATTAATTATCAAAATATTGATTTATGATTTTCATTTATGATAGATCTGTTCGCGTGCACAATCTAAAGCATTTTAAGGTACTTTAAGGTGCTCTAAAGTGCTCGAAGTGCATTCGTGTATTGAGCGAACATGACAGATAAAGAGAAAAATTGAGAAGTAACGAGTAGCGAGTATTTCCTCTCTGTGGTTGAATGCGCTCGAAGAATTTTTTACCGCTACGAACGTGCAAACTGCCAAGTGGAATAAGCTGACTGATAAATGAGCCGAAGAGTTTTTGATTCCATTTCAAATACTCAAAAACATAACAAAATGGATGCAAAGTATCTTGAAGAAAATGCTGTGATGTGTGAATGTTCTCCCGAAACATTCCTGCTTAACTTAATATGAATCTGTTGGTTTTCACACGAGTTTAATTTGTTCATTATAATTTTTTTAATAACAGTTGGCTCGAAGTGGCTCGCTTTTCATTCGAGTACTTTGCTTAAATTTTCCGCTCTCTGAGAGTTTTTACTCTCATCGTGTCATATGATTAGTTTTTGACTCGGAAAATATGCGAACGGACTTATGCTAAGATTTTATTTTCAAAAATAAATGTGCAAACTTAAAATTTGAATAGCTATTACCAATGTTCAATTTTATACATTAAGCAGTTTATTTTCCGCAACCATTTTCCGATTCCCTTGCCTATCCTCCATGCCAACGACCTCTTCTGTCCAGACTTTCTTATACACGGACTTTAACTAAATCAAATTCATTGCGCCACCTACCGAAAAGGGTAGAACAACGTCGGCCGGGCCAGCTTGTACATATATGATATATAATTTGATCAGTCCCTGGGTTGTAAAATTCTGAGAAAACGGTTGGACCGTCCATGGTCGGACTCGACTGTCGTATACGAGTTGAAGGATTGGGGTGAGTGTACCAGTCTTAATGATTGACGCCAAAATTGTTCATTCATCGTCACTACTTTCAAAATAAATAAAAAAACGATTTTTTGCTGTTTAACATTATGATTTTTAATAAATTTATCTATTTAGGGCAAACATCTTGTTATTGCTTTTTAGGCAGAGCTGCATTTGCAACAGAAGCTAAATTTGCAAATTCATTCACAACCAGTAATTTGCATAAATTCCATAAATAATTTAAAAATAATTTAAAATAGATAAGGGGACATCGACCAAGCGTTGATGTTAACAGCTTATATATTCGAAAAGGAATGGAATCCTTATAGTGAATGATAGTGTCAAGAAGTGTCAAAAGGATGCGTTTTGTGCAAAATCATTACGAGAATTGCATGATGAAGAACCGGCGTTATATGGCAATTACGTGCGAATGGCACATAAGTAATTTGAATATTTATGCATCCAGTACACTCTGCTCATCGAAACACGAGAAATATGATGCTGCGAGTATGCGTAATCGACTATGTCAGAGCTCTGGTCGGAACTTCACTATTTCTAAGGTACGTTGTTTTGGCTTGGAGTAATGCAGCAACTGTGTACATAAATGATTTGCAAAAACTACAAAACTCCGCACTAAGAATTATATCCCGAAAAAGACGACCAGGAAGTGAAGACTTCAATGTGCTGAATGTGCGAAATATTTTCAAGCTGACGGCGGCGCTGACGTATTATAAAGATCAGCGGTTCCAATTGCCTATCACCCACGAGTTCAACACAAGAAGACGTGCTCAAAATCTTCTCCTTATGCCCAGTTTCTACAATGAGTATGATAAAAGACAATTAGACTACGTAAAACCTAAAATAATGAATAGTATACCACCAAACCTAAAAAATGTCATAAACTTGAATTTGAGAAAAAAATATTAAAAAAACACTTTTTATCTTAACCCTTTATTAAAAGATAAATATGTTTATATAAAAAAAACTTTAGCTCACTACTTTTTAAAGATACATATATACTTTGTAACACAACTTCCTGCAGATAAGCCTCTGACTTCGCAGGAAACTAAATAATTGTAATGAATTTTGAAGAAATAAAGAAAGAATTGAAATTGAAATTTCGATGAGCTGGCGAATTTTGTAATCCGATCAAATCCCTTTTTTCTCTCTAGTATACTATAGTTTGACCATTTCATTACAAATTTAAATTTCCTTATGCACTCACTTTTGTTAATAATTTACCAATAAAAACACCTTGACAAATGAATTTGACAGTTCGCCACTCAAGTTTTCAGACTTCAGCTTGAGGGTAAGAACCTTCTTAGAGTCAAATTTTTATCTACACCAAATTGAGGGTTCCTTTTAACGAAAACACTTTCCTCAAGAGGGTTTACTCGGAGTCTTCACTCAGTTTTTATTCACTCCACCCATTGTGTCAAACAATTTGCACCCGATTACACTGTTTGACCAAAGGTCAAGTTCTCGTTTGCTGTCAAACGTTTTCAAACTTGTTCGTTGATTTCTGCTTCAGATATATGAAAACAATTGTTTCTTGCACTTATATTCGTGCGTAGTCACAGACACGGAGTTGATTGCAAAAAAAAAAAAAAAAACAACAATGTATGCAAATGATTGATAAGGAGAAAGAGGGATGCGGGTTTAATGTCTCATTAATTTCTAATTTGGACTCTCAAAAGAAGATAAATCATTTCCTTTACAAACGCTGACACATTTTGTGCGGCAAATATTTACATACTCACACATCACACACATACCTAAAAATAAACTATGTCATCCGACTATAAATTCCACCGATAAAATTTAAAATAGCAAAAGAAAACGATGGGTATCTAAACACTCGAGACACGAAGGACCCATCCTTCCACAACAAGTCAAGGACTCCAATCGATTCGCACGAATAAACAATAAAAACTATTTCCATCCATTTGAATTGATTAATGCTAAACGTGATGCATGTTGGTGTTTTTATTTCTTTTCTTATTGCAACAGCTCACTGTGTATAAAATTCTACAAAGATCTACTTTTTTTTTTATCGGCAGCTGTGACGAAAAATTCCAAAATGAAAATAAAAACAAAAAAAATCTCAAAAACAAAATTTATATGTATATTGTAGTACCTACCGATACTGTATAAAATGCTAAAAATAAAATTTGGACATTTTTGTTTTGTATGTATTTTTCAAAGTAAAAGTAAAAAAAGAGAAAAAATAAATATATTTATTTTTGTGTGTCTTAGGAATTAAGAGAGCATGCGAGCGACTGCAGCGAACACAGCAATAGTCACAGCGATTGGTCCAGTTGCTGTAGAACTGTTGCACAAGTCACCTGTGCAAACGTCACAAGAGATTTGCCTGACGTATGGGAGGGATGGGTCCGATTGACAGCCTGAAGATACTGCCCTAACATCACCGAAATAACAGCTACGGGCGATGTGCTTAGCTCCGGTAACTGAGGAATAAGGAAGGGAAACTTGTAATACATATTGACATAGTTTGTGTTCTTTTTTTTTTAGTTTGATTGTCACTCCTTCACTTAAAATCTAGTTATCCAAATCCGATAACATTTTTACCAGGCATTGTATATGCTAATCAACACCAGCGATAGAAGTGAAGTCGGCGGAAAAAAAGTATTTCGGGTGGCTTTCCACTAATTCTCGCGTCCGCTAAATCGGTTAGAGTTACATACTTATATATCAAAATGATGTAAGGATGAATTCTTGGCAATGAAATGGGCTAGAATAAAATCTGAGGTGTTAGTTTTTATTTTTAATTAGTCGGCTACAGCTGGATTATAATAATAGTACGACTATAATAAGTAAATACAAATCAAATCAAAAGACATAGTAGAAATCGAATATACGGAATCAGCAACTGTCGAAATACAGTAGATAGTTGTGGCTTATAGCTCCTCTGGTAGTACGTACTGCACAAATTCGATGTGCACTCAAAAATAAAAAGATATTTGTGGCCGTCTTAGCCGCTGTGGCGGAAGAAAGTGTTCTTTTACTTTAAACTTTTGTGTCGTGATAAGCTTGACAGCGCGCTACAGACAGAAAAAAATGTAAAGCTGCAATGTTAAACAATTTTATTTAAAAACCGCGCTAAGTTATCCACCACTCTCTTCATTATCTTTTGTAAATCTATCACTTCTTAAATGTTTGGAAGATACCTCATATTGTTTCCATTCATAAATCTGGACCGAAATAAAATATTTCTAACTACTGGCCTACTTGCGAAATTTCTTCAATTCGAAAACTTTTTAAACAGGTAATCTACAGTAAGTTGTCCTTTCTTGTTGAAAATATTTTATCATCTCATCAACATGTTTATGAAAGGCAGATTTGCAATTTTGTTATAACAAATTTCGAGAAGGTATTGCAAACTGATGTGTTTTACACTGATTTTGCTTAGGCTTTTGGCAAAGTCGATCACATGACATTAATCTCAAAATTATCGCATGGGCTTTCACTTAAATTTACTTAATTGGATCAAGTCATATTTAACCAATCGGATCCAATTTGTTAAAATCGATGATTGTCTGTCTTGCGTGGTCATCTCGGTCCTTTACTATTCCTGTTATTCATTAATGACCTCCCGCCAGTTATCAAACATTCAGAATGTCTTTTATTTGCGGATGAACTCAAGATATTTCGATCAATAAAAATGGAGTATGATTTAAACCTTTTACAGGAAGATTTCACCGACGCCGTCGATAATAATAAATTACTCATGAACATTTCAAAATGTCAATGCTTCACACTTTTGTTTTGTACAATTACACCATAAAAATAAATTCTCTTGATAGAGTGTCATCGAAGAAAGACTTGGGTGTAATATTTGATCCCCCACTTTCTTTTAATGAGCATATACACATAGATTACATTGTTTGTAATGCTAAATCAATGCTAGGTTTTATTAAAAGAAATTCTAAAAATGTAACTGACCCCTATACCTTAAAGAGTAAAGTGAATACGCTTGTAGTATTTGGAATCCGTCATATCATTTACATTCTTGTATACCCGTACGTAGAGTTGAAAGAGTACAGAAAAGCTTCAGTAGATTCATGATTTTCGATTGAATTGGCAAATTGAGTAGCCTTCTTATAGAACCAAGCGTTCCCTAATATACCATATATAAACTCTCTTCTATGTCGTAGAAAATAATTTTCTGTTATGTTTGTAAGAGACCTTATTCAGAGTCACATTCAGTGTCCTACATTGCTCTCAATGCTAGATTTCTGCTCACCGTCCCGAAATCTACGTCTTCAATTTAATTTTTGGAAAAGAATTCATAGAAGTAATTACGCCCAACATGAACCTATTGCTCGTTGCATCAATGAGGCCAATTCTGTATTACAGTCTATTGATTTGTTTCTCGATTGCTCTAGATCCGGTAACCTAATGTTAACTTTAAACCAACTAAATTATCTATGAATCTTTTTGTTAGCCTATGTATGAATTTTTTCAAAATGAATTGTTATTAGCTACTACTTTATACGTTTATTTCATTTTGTTATACTCTGTTTGATGAAAATAAAATAAAATTTAAATGAATTGTGCCGGTGAAATAGAAAAAAATTGTTTAGAATCTATATCATGTGATGCTGGATATCGATTTTATATAGGTTTGTGATCCATAAATATTAATATGAAACTATTTCAATCACCTGTTTTAATCATGGGCATAACGTGTAACTGCATTGTCGACAAATTTTTATTTTGTAGTGTCAGACAATTTGACAACTCGTACATACTACCGCTGCTATTACCGCCCCGCCACAGTGATCATGCATTAAGTTCCGGCAATAGAAATTGTAATTCTTAATCTTTATCAGCTTTTGCAAGGCACAGGCTGCTTGTTATACCCTTTTCCACAGGGTATATTCGTTTGGATACATTCGAGTATGTTCGAGTAGTTCGTAACATACAGAAATAGTTAATACACGAGCAATGTCCGTCCATCTATCCGTCTGAGTGTTTTGGGTCTCCAGTTTCGAGAAATTTTACGTATAGACTTCTGAGAGTCTGAAGCAGTAAAAGTGTGAAATTTTGTTACATCCGCTCGCTGACACGTCTATTTGTCTAAGAAATGCACTTTTCTGCGCATTTTACTAGAAATTATAAAAAGTATTCATTTCGCTACACAACTCAACGCCCACTTAACAAGACGTGGTTAAATCATAGGGATAGGGTATCATACGAAACTGTTTCAGACGGATTGTAACCATTTCGTGTGTTTCTTTTGGTATTTTCTTCGGTAAAAGCTGTACACCTAACCTCATTTGGCCGTGTGTAGTGGCCTGCATCAGCGGAGCACTAAGAACAACTCCAACAGCGGCTCTAGATATTCTTTTGCACCAACCTCCTCTAGATATTTATAGTAAACTTGTGGCAACGTGTGCAGCCACCCGTATGAAGGTCATATCTTAGTGGTCTAGTCTATGTAGAGGACACTCCATCCACCAGACATCGAGTATGTACTTCTACAACTTCTGTTTGATAAAGACTTTGAAACCAGCATCCCCTCTAGACACAAAAGGGATCCATTTGCTTCTACACAGATGGATTCAAAACAGAGTCGGGGGTGGGATGAGATGTCTTCTCCAAAGAACTAAACATTAATATCTCTTTTTACCTCGCAAATCACTGCAGCGTCTTCCGGGCGGAGATCATGGTAATTAAAGAAGCTTTTTCTGACTGAAGTACAATGTGATATCCAGGCGCGATATTACTATCTATACTGACAGTCAAGCTGCGATCAAGTCCTTGGAATCTGTTACCTTCAACTCAAAAACAGCCCTTAATTTTCGCTTGTCTTTTAACGAGATGGCCACACAGTTCAACATTCACCTAATTTAGGTGCCGGGGCACAGGCATATTCCAGGGAACTGCTTGTCTATCGATCTCGTCAGACAAGTCGAATCTTGGCATGACTCTCGCTACAGTGAAACTTTTACTTAAGCTCAACACCACTAGTGCGATCAATCGCAGCTGGGCTAGCGGCACTATATGTCTCATTACTAGACAGATCTGGCCTAAGCTGGATCGGAAACGCTCCAACTGCCTTATCGGTCTGACAAGGTCGCTCATCGCAACTACAGTAGGTGTCATTATGGGCACTGCATCGTCGGTAGGCATGCCATCAAGCGACGTGGTCTTATTGAGTAATGTAATCTTGCATATCTGTGTCATCCGTCGTCTGAACGCAAGTAGCAGAGGGCTAAACTAATCCAAATCTGCTCAGATAATTTATTTTGTATTTTGACTATTTTATTTACCTACATGCAGACTGACTGATTCTACTGTAAGTACAATAAAGTCATAAGTGCAACGTTGCCCTACGTAAGCAACTGTCACGACTATCCTACTTATCCTAAGCCATAACCTACAATGAAATACTTTTGTGCATTGTATATTCATTGTGTCATTGTTTAAAAACAACTAGCTACATGTTCAAATAATTTGGAACAAATATCCGGTGCTCCTCTCAATCAGATATAAGTAATACCTTTTGTCTATATTCAAATCCTCAATAACTTGGTGTTACAAAATTTGTTATCGCCTTTTGTGGTGACCTATTATTTGCTAACACTTTTTTGTCTTGTCCAAAAGCTTGTATAAAAATACAAAAGAACTGAAAATTAAATAAACAATTAATAATCCTGTGTTTTGAACCGGTTTCCATTCATAGTTACTAAATCAAATGAGAACAACCAATATTCTAAGAAAAGTGTTGACAACATGTTTTTAATAATAGCATAAAAAACTTTTGTTTATTATGGCTTTTGATTGGGTGAGAAATTTTATTATTATTTTTTTTCTTTTTTGCACATACGTATGTTATAAGTATGTGCTTGTCATTTCCATAAAAAATATTTCGTCAGACGTATTATTAATAATGATAAATTCATAAATATGTTTCTCTTTTTTTTCACAGACGTTCTTCAAAAACAGCTTGTCGTGTTAGCTATTTGTAACACTTCTTTACATAGAAAAATAAACACAAATATTTACATATCGATCTGTCACACTTAGACTGCAGAATGTATTGGATAAATAGAGCATCCAATATGTGCACGTTCGGACCGAATCTATTTTGAGTCGTAAATGAGTTCATCTACTTGTAAATTTTCTTATTTTTCAAAGTAATTAACATGCAAATGACACATTCAATCAATTTTTGTTTATTGTCTCACGTGCGTGATTGGCCTTTCATTGAATTGAGGTGAATCTATTTTATGCTCCGTAAAACCATTGCCGGTACATACTTACATACATACATGTGTATGTAAAATATATTCAATCCAATATGGTGCAAAACGAAAAGTACGATGGACTTTTAATTTTGAACTAAACCAACTTTTGGCGGAGAAGCCCAGGGCTCAAAATCTTGCTACTTGCGTAGGTATGCCCCATTATTGTTAGTAAATATATGTAATGGACAGAGATCTGCCTTAATAATTTGCTGCTACGAGAGTATTATTGTCAATTGTCTTCTTTCTCTTACAATGGAATATGCATGCATATATATTTATATATATGATTTTTTTTAACATTTGCGCGCACTCAAGGGGTTATGAATACCCTTAACATGTTAACATAGAGCGCGAGCGTTGGAAGGTTAGTAGAGAGAGATAGAGAACGATTTGGTGTAGTGGTTTGAATACCAGTTGTTTATTCTTCAGAGAAACTCCGAAGGGTGGCGTCCAGAAAGTGAGCGAGATTTTTGTTATTTTTTGTGCTTCTGATTCACAGTATTTTTTTCCCAATAACGCATGTCATAGGCAAATCATCATCAACAGAGCAAACAATTTTTACAGCCCTATGACAAAGCTACTGCCAGTGTTATGCCTTCGCAGTAGTGTTCACTCAAGCTTTCGCAATTGATCGAACTGACTTTATATACGAGTATTTCATGAGAAATAAATAAATGCTTGCTGACATCAGAATTTGAACCATGAACCATTAGCGTGGCAATTGACGACGTCACCACTACACCATTACCATCCCCATTGGTGTTGCAAACTAAAGATCTTTAGTTTTCTTTTAGCTTAGTTGCCACATTTATGATCTGATAGACTTGGTTATTGGCTATGGGATTAGCACAAGACAACATCTGCAGGATGTGCAACGAAGACGAAGAATCAGCAGAACACATCTTATGTCACTGGAACTGTATAATCAGAACACGTCATCTTTACTTAGGTAAGTTCTACCTTGAAGCAGTAGACCCATCTGTAAGCTCACTCAAAAGCATAGTAGAGTTCATCACTAAATCGGGTATATTGAGTGAGCTTTAAGATCAGAGGAAATCACGATAGGTTAAATGTGACCCCAGTGATAAGGCGACCTAATCCCACATCTAAAAACAATCTACAATCTATTGTACAATCTGGTAATTGGAGTGATTTTGTGGACATCCGCACAGGTGGACATTAATTGGGTGCGCAGTACTGCTGCATATATATATAGATTAAAAATTAGCATTGTGAATGTTCAACATGGGGCGCCGTGGCGTAAGTGGTTAGTGTGTCGGATCACTACGCATGAGGTTCCAAGTTCGAATCCCAGAAAATACCAAAAAGTTTTTTCACGGCCCCACCTCTCGCGAGCGTCTGACAAACATCCGAGAGTATTGTTGTCACGAAAAAGCTTCTCAAATCGCCGTTCGGATTCGGCATTAAACTGTAGGTCCCTTCCATAAGTGTGAAAAATATAACGCACACAACATGAGTGGTTGCGAGAAGCTAGGCCCTGGCACTTTAAAGAGCTGTTGCGCCAAATATTTGTATTTTGTAATGTTCAACATGTCTGTGCACACTACGCGGCATTTGTATAAATATAGTATCTGAGCATGACCTATTGCTCCTGATTTTAACCTATTTTCACTTGACTGTGACTCGCAGCATTTCATATCCAGAATCTTGCATTCATAAGTAATTATACATGTAATATGTTGAGGATAACCTCAAACGCACAAGTAATTAACTTTATTTGCATCTATTTTGTTGTATACAGCATTAAAGTAGTTTTCTAGGGTTTACCCACATGTCCGCATTTTATGTCATGTATGCCGAGTATTAAGTGTTTGAACACGAGAATTGTTGACCAACGCAATTGTGTGGCTGAGTATTTTGCTGAGTATTCGAAGATATTTGCCTAAGACAAATAATATCCTAAATTGTTGTATCTCCATTAAATGGTTGTATCTCGCCAAAGAGATTTGATTTCATTAGCTATGAGCTAATGCCACTGAATCTCAAGCTATCAATGTTTTCAAAGGTGATCCTGCAATATTTTGATGAAATACATTATTCACTTGCAGTAGTCTATAAGGATATTTACTCAGAATCTCTCGCGGCATTTTCACTTCTTATACTATGGTTTAGGTAAGCAAGTACCTTCCTTCATGACAGAATGTAATCGGCTGTGCATTCCCTACTAGTAATGTGTATTATTCGTTTTCACACTATTTAATGAACGTTGGCTAGTTAAAACCATATGTCCACTTAAATTTTTTTTAGTAATAGCAAACATCTTTTTTTTTTTTGCTCTTGCTTCAACACTATTTGAACTTTATTCATTCCATCCATTTCATCCTGCTTACTGGCTTTTATGGAGTCAACGATATGGAGAAAAATACTCCCAGAGCATATTTTCTTTTTCCCGACAGAGTGATAAGACTTTTGTTACTAAGTTACTTCTGAGTATAAGACTAGTCTTAACAGAGCGTACAGCTACTCGAACTTTACAATTTTTGCATTCCAGCAACTTAGATCAGCAAGTTCGCACATACATATCCGAAAATAGTTTCAGACAGAAGTGTATATAATCTTGTGACGAGTTGTTTGAGCTATCCAACATAGATGAAAATTCTTTTCGTCTAAGACCTGGTTACAGCAAATAATAATCAGCTTTCACTTTGCTCTCTATTCCATTGCAGTCACTGCAACACTTATACCATAGATATTTTAACTAGCAAATTAAGTTAATCAAATCGTCTGCCATAGATACGTACTCTTACGTAAAACAAAAGACGACATTAATCATTTAATCAAGTTCATTAGTCTATGAAATCTGTCACTTCCTTTCACTTCCTTAACTTGTGCGGTTAATTGAGTGTCCACGAATAATTGCAAAAGTTTAAAAGTCATTGCACGAGCTATAGACACGATCAGGCATTTGACACATGTACATAATTTGACACCAGAACAACATCACCATGTAAAGAAAACAAAAAACTTAACTCAACAACCCAAGACCTTTGAATATATGCGTCCTAATTCTTAAAGTCGACGCACTTCCCACAGATCTTAGATAATTTTCTCATTGAGTCATGGGGTTACAATTTATGACAGACAATTCCGAAACGAACGATCTTGAATGAGAACCGAACCGAAATTGTTTGAAGTTATGTTTTCAATTTAATTTATTTTTTTTTTTTTTTATTTGTTTTTAACAAATTCTGAATAAAAACATAAATGTGGGGGCGAGAGTATTTCCAAACATATTTAAGATATTCTCCGTCCTTTGTGTGTAAAGTTCATTTTATTGTATTTAATGGATCTATAGATACTTTATAAGCTGTGGGAGTATAGACAATGATCAATTTGTTGTATCTATTCACATATGTGGTAGAAATTGCGTGCTTACATAATAAAAAGTTGTGTAGTATTGAACACTTAGTAATAAGAGAAAACTGTGTATTGTAAACAAATTCGAAACAAATTAGCCATTAGTAAAATTTTAAGTACATCGTTTGCAGTTACGATGCACGGCCTTGAATATAAATTAATTTAGTTACCGATTATAACTAGTTACCGATTGAGTAGTATTTATGTAGTGTAGATACATATATCAAGTATATCAGCAGACTCAGCTAGAGTAAAACGATCGCATTATAGATAGCTTTTTTAATATTAACTTATCTGTGACTTAAAGTTTAACTTTTTCAATTCAATTGCACGACGTTCTATGAAAATGAAGAGAAAATATGTTTGAAGTAATATTATGTGTAGTGATTTGAAGTTAAGATGATATTAGGTTTCAGTACATGCTTAATCCATTAGTGGTGTACAAACTAGCCGGGGAGAATTTTCAGTAATTTTTGGATTCTGTACTTTCTTCTAATATTTGTTTGGAATAAGTGTTGACAAACACTAGGAAGAAGAAGAAGTGTTAACAAACACTAGGTGTAGGTGCCATATAATCGTATTATATAATTTTATTATTAGAACACTTGAATTGATGTGGTTGGTATTCGAACCGACAACCTACTACTCAATAACGGAATACATTACCACAATGACAGGACATTGCCAGAACATTTTCAAAATCAAATGCCTCTATAACATTGAAAAAAATTCAACAGCATGAACAGGAAAACCTTCAGCAATGTCACAACTGACAGGCAACATTCTACTCAATCCCAGTTGAGGAACACACAATTTACTCGGTTTTGTCGGTGGTGAGCATATATGAGATGCAAATTGATTAGAAAAGAAAAAACAGCACAAGCGCTGGAAGATCAAAAAACAGGGAGACTTCGTAGCAGAAAATAAGCTTAGGAGTAAAGTGCAGGAGAGAAAAAAATACGTAGAACAATCCTGCTCACCATTAAGATAACATCCTAATGTTTATGTAATCCAAAGTAAGAAACAAACAATTAACTCCGAAATAATTAAATAAGTACAGGAACACAGACTAACATACGATCAGCAGTATGGATTTTGTTGTTCCCACTGAGCTATGGAATCGGCATATGGCCGTCAGCTATTCAGCTTCAAGTGAAGTTTGCACTAGACATGTCAAAATCAATCGATCTGATCTGTTAATCCCTATTGAATGAGGAATTTTCTTCAGGACCTAGTGCCTTAGATGTCTGTTTGCTCACCATTTTATATATCATTCATTTAACATCCATAAAGTTATGGAAATTATGTGGGCGCCGTGTCCCAAGTGGTTAGTGTGTCGGATTCGTGAGGTTCCAAGTTCGAGTCCCAGAAAACACAAAAAAGTTTTTTCACGGTCCCTCCTCTTGCAAACGTCTGTCAAACACCCGAGAGTATTGATGTCACGAGAAAGCTACTCAAAACAAATTGCCCTTCGGATACTGCACTAAACTGTAGGTCTTTTCCATTTGTGTACAAAATTAACGCACATAGCACGATTGGTTGCGAGACGCTAGGCCCAGGCAGTTAAAGAGCTGTTGCACCAAATCTGTCGCCACAAGGTAAAACCGTCTAAGTCGATTTTTACAGATTCTCAGAAAACAAGTTTAAAGTTTCCGTTTTTCCCGAAAACGTATGGGAATTTGGAATCTTAGTCTTGTTCCTTTGCCTATAACTCGGTAATCGAATAGTAGGGCATCTTCTGGCATCCTTAACTCAATTTTGTCCTAACTAAACTTTATTTATTTCATTTATAAAGTTATGCAATCTGTTACCTGTTAAGAACAAAGGATGCTTCACATCGCCACAGCTTCTTCTTCAATAAGATATATAATTAAGATCGGGGCTTGAGTAGGTATTGCCTTTATATTCATCATCAAACTCTGCTGGGTACCGCCTAACAGTGACATCTAATTTCCAACCCTTAAACGAGGGTAGCCCACTTATCCCTGTTGGTACTATAGCCCTGTCCTACCGTTGTGTATACATAATAGGTACATATGTATATGTACGGAAAAGATGAAAAAGAATCTATAAATCCCATTCAATGCATATTTAGAAATGTATGCCACTTAAGTGCACTTACAAGTACTGCATACACTTCGTAAAGTTCAATATAACAAATAAACGACGTTTTTTACTTTAAATAAAAATTGTAAACCTAATTTTTTCTTTGTATCTTTATTGAAAATAATAACTAACTTGCAGTAGTTTTTAATGTAACTGCAAGTTATGTTATTTTGTTCACTCAAATGAAATTATAATCGTAAGATACTTATGCAGTTTTTTAGCTAAACTAACAAAGGAAATAATATGATACACCTTTGAGTAAAGAATTTCAGTAAAGGGTGATTATAGCGTGTACATAAACACACCTCGAAATTTGTAACTTCCTATTGCCTTCAAACAATGTTCTAACAAAAGTAATTTTACATTCAAATTCTAACATACGCACGGGTGTATGGTTACGTCCAATTCTTTTTACGAACAAATATATGACAAGCTGACCACTACAAGCCCGGAAAATCTTTACGTGACTATATGAAAGGGCACACCTTTCTCACTCACTGACGTTGCACAGTGTAAAAGGCAAATTAGGAATGTAACAACGTAATTTATGATGAAGATTTCGTTGTTTTTTATTACTTACCATATAAGGCAGTTGACTTTTTCGTGGCCATTATATGAGTCACTAATTTTGTAACATGTCATAATTAAAGATAAGTTACATACATACGTACGTATATGCTGAATGCATAGAGTGAGTTTGAAATCAATTGGGCAATGCGGACTTAATTAAGATACGAGGGGAGGAGTGTTACTTTTTTTTTAAATATTTCTACGCCGGCCAAAGCGCTGGCCAAAAGAGGAGCAGAGCTCCAGCATAGTGATATAATTGGCAGCATAGAACCACCAAAGTGTGTGGCTAAGGTAATTATTCGTAATAGAATCATCAACATGGCTAATGTAAGATGGTTCAACTTAGATGGTCATAAGGTGACTAAGCCTTTGTGGGCTGTTTAGATCATAAAACTAGAAAGATAATGGCTGCGAACAGCGTTAGGAATACTCTCTGTCCATTGTCTTCTAAAAAAGCATGCTATGAAACTAGGTTTATCAAATATGGATGTTTGTAAGTACTGCAATGACCTACATGTCTCTGAGGACATAACACATATACTCTATGAATGCCAAGGCATTGCTAGGACAAGGCTAAAGTACCTTGGAAGATACTTATTTGATAACCTAGAAGAGGTAAGGTCCTTGAACCACAACAATGATATGTTCAAATTCTGTAGAGAAATTAAGTGTATGTGAGAATTCGTTTAGGTTTAGGTTTTTGTCGTAAAGGTTCCCTAGGCCCACCTTAGTGCCTAGTGGTTTATGAAAACCTCATAAGCCTACTCAACCTTATGTCGTTGAATTGGTAACTCTTGTGTTTGCTGCAAATGCAAATCGATCTGTCGAACAAAAAAAAAAATACAAATATTTGGCGCAACAGCTCTTTAAAGTGCCAGGGCCTAGCTTCTCGCAACCACTCATGTTGTGTGCGTTATATTTTTCACACGAATGGAAGGGACCTACAGTTTATTGGCGTCTCCGAACGGCGATTTGAGAAGCTTTTTCGTGACAACAATACTCTCGGATGTTTGTCAGACGCTCGCGAGAGGTGGGACCGTGAAAAAACTTTTTGGTGTTTTCTGGGATTCGAACTTGGAACCTCATGCGTAGCGATCCGAAACACTAACCACTTACGCCACGGCTCCCACGATCTGTCGAACAGTTTGGTTTTATCAAACATTAAAGTCAAGCATTCGGTCATAATTTTTTTTTTCAGTTTGGAGGAAAACCCATAACGGAAATCAAATCGAGGTTAGATGCTGTTTTGAAGGACTCATTTCATTATCATGGGTTTCTTGATTTTGAAATTCAACCGTAGCTACACGCACACAAGTGATGAACCACGATTAGGACGTCGTAAAACGGCTACTATTCCAGAAGTTATGGGTAAAATTCACGACATTTATCTGGCACATCGGCGAATAAAAGTGCGTGAAATTCAAAAAGCCGTGGGCATCTCTTATCAACGAGTAGTTCTTATTTTGCATAATTATTTATTTAAAAAAAAACTTTCTGCCAGATGTGTGCCGCATTTGTTCAATTCGGTGCAAAACCTTATTCGAGCCTGAACCTCAGTTGATAGAAGTATTTAAGAGCAATCCAACGAATTTCAAGAGAATATTCGTGACAATATATACGACACGTATTCATTATTATATATGGCATTGTATGGGTATGGTATGTGGGAAGTGCACCATACAGGGTGCCTGCACGCGGGCCTTTGGCCCATTTTTATTCCCTTGAAATTGTGGTACCATTTCTAAGTTGGTTGCCTCTCAGTTGGCCTTGAATGAAACCAGCATGTAGTCCTGACGAAACATATCATGTTCCCGAGTGAGACTTGCGCCAGATCCTCCAGTTTTTAAAAAAGTATGTTTTCCATCCAGCGGAAGTGACGAGTTTGAAAGTTGGGGCAATCACACATTATCATACAAACAAAAATGCAATGAAAACAGTGGATTGTAAGCGGTGAATCGGTCTCTAATTCTAGATTCTTCTAAATACGATTTATTGTACTCTATGGCAACACTGTTGTCAGTCGTTTTTTGTATAATATTCTTCGAGAAACTAGTGGTTAACTATGAAATATTGCAAAATTCAGCCACGTTCTCAAACTTGAAAATGTTGTACTGTCACAAACTTGCACGATCCTCAAAATGTTGTATTTATCGATACTGCTATTAAATTCGAAATTGAATAATTAATTTATGACAGCATCAATAGGAATGCAGTGCAAACCAGATAAATCCTCTTACAATCTTAAAAATAACTAACCACATGGGATGCTTTTTTTTCTTTTAAACTCGTCACACAAGGGTTTTAAACTGGATACTTCGTAAATACTGTGAATTTACGTATGTATAAAACCAAGCATGTAGTCCAACTAAAAAGTGATAACGTACTTCGGTTCTAAAGTATGTTCTTATCTTCTAGTCTAGCTCTACCATATTTAGTATACACCTTCAGATTGTAAACCATATTTAGTATACACCTTCAGATTGTAAACAGGTCTTAGACTATTACATTCAAATTCGAACAAAGATTCCCAAAATTTAGATGTAGATGCGTTCTAAATCATCATCGACATCAACGGCATCCCTGTTTTTTTCGACAACACTTTGACAGTCTAATTCAACCAGCAAGACATTTGTTTGATATTCAAAAGTTCCATATATTCTCTCAATGACTGGCTAAGTTCTGACTGACACAAATTATACCAATGCCAAATGATCAGCATCACGGAATGACATCAGATCCCAACACAAAATATTACCCAAGATTCGTTTAATTAGATTTCCCCGAGAAGTAAAATAAAAAGAAATAAAGAATTTTAAAACTACGTCGCAATATTAAATCAAAAACCTGTACTAGACCGGGTTGTGTCATCTAAGCGGCAGTAGGTGTGTCGATTCTTAGCTACGTTCGTGAGCTGGTCATATGAATGTAGAATTACAGTAGGCTTTACTCACATAGAAACTCATTATCGCATGCTTACTAATTATACCTTTAATGACTATTTGTTCATTTAATTAGCATGAGCTTGCTCCACAAGAAATTAATCTCTAAATGTAAACATGAAGTCATTCTTTCCAAAAATTAAAAAAAAATAAAAAAATAAATAAAAAAAAATAATAAAAAACCATTAGCCTGCCACTTCACCTTTCACTGAAGCGAATAATTTCGACAAGAAAAAACCACTTGAATGTCGACCTCAAAAATGGTTCGTATCACACCATGCAACTCTTTCAGCTTTCATTTGGAGAATCGGAAAGGAAAACAATTTATTTTTCTTGTTTCTTTTTGTGGCACACACCCCACATTGCATTACATCAGCCACAGTGCCTAATTATAGATCCAATTCGGATTCCGATCATCTCCATTCAAACAGAAGCCAACGTCTTTACTTTGTTTTTGAGTTTAAATAGTCCCCATCCCACTAGATACCTTCTCAATTTGTCACCGATACTAAGATACATGACATCATAACAAGTACTCACCTTCATTGACGGTCTTCATGCAGCCGGTGGCATTTTTGATTGGCAACAAGCTCTGTAGGAACCTTGGCACTGGTACTTTGGAGCAGTCAGCTTTGTGGATACCCTCAGGGTTGAATTGTTCACCGCATTTGTCATCGAAGCCGGATTCGCACTGATAACAACTGATGGCGTAGGCTGCAACAAACAGATACATGAGACATACATGATGAAATGTAAATCAATCTATTGTCTCATGGCAATGAAATGCGCGAAAGTGAATTGCGGTCTCGATCAACAAGTCTCTGAGAAATCCTTGCACTAAAACTCACCAGAAGAGGCCAAGGCAGCGAGGGCGGCAAGGACTAAAACACTCTGTTGTAGGGAAACCATTTTCACGGATTTTGAACAAGTTACACGGGTGGAAGATAGACTAAAAAAAAAAAATGTTTCACACGACGGAACAAACTCACGAATAAAGTATCTAACAGCGGGTGGTGGAACGTCTTATACGTTAGTAGGTTGGATCTCAACTGAGTTTGTTTTTGGTAAATTTGTTTTGTTTCTCCAATCGAGGGATGCCGTCGTTCGTTGGGTCGTTTCGTCGTGGCGTGCATGTGAGTTGTTAGAAGAAGCAGTCTGCTAGTGTTGCGGTTGGGTGTAGTGTAGGCATTATAGAATGGACATTTGGTCAGTACTTTTAGAAGGGAGTGTAGGTGATGATGGATGTTATTTTAATTTTTACTCGTATCCATACATACACATACACACACATGCAGATACTTTATTGCTAATTACAGAGTGCGCATGTTTGTTGATTGTAAAAAACCAAACCCGCTTAGCGAGTTTTTGAAAATATTAAGCCGGTATGTGTGTTTGTTTGATGTAGAAATAAAAGTACTGAAATATCAATCACTTGGTGTCATCCATTCTTATAGAAGATCTGTTGGGAAACCACCCCCAATGGACGAGCTGGTCTAGTAGGCTATCCATTAATGTATGTTAACTTAATTGGTCGAGCAGTAAGAATGTTTAATTAATTTATTGGGAATCACCTACATTGTGTAATGAGATTATCTCTTACTGTATGTAATTTTCCGTTCAATTTCTTTAATTGGATGTAAAAGCGTAGCAGAGGCTATTTGAAATGTAAATTATTATTCCTATCTCTCTATGAATTCTGTCAAGCACTTGATACCACGGTGGAGGTGGTGGCGTGCGAAGAGGAAATGATATTATACATATTAAGTATCTATGCCTAGGCCTGGGCACTTCATGGGCTGTTGCGCCAAAATATGTATGCACATATGTAAGTATATATACCTGGACACGCCCATCAATGGTTGTGATGCAAGCAAACCCTCAGACTGACAGATTCCGCACACTTTTACTAAATGCTCTGAAATGGATTCAGATGCAGTAGCTTCTACCCAAAATTTTGTAAAAACACCGGTTTTTCAGACAACTGAATGCATACATTTTCTTTCAACCAAAAATCCTTGTTATGGAGAAAGCAACAAGGTCCGTACAGAAAAGTAAAAATAAAACTAAATCATGGCTATCCAGAAGTCTGAAAGATTCTCCCAAAGTAGCAGAGTGATAGAAAACTCAAAGATTTTGAATCTACTTAACTTGATCAGAGTTGCAGAAGGAAATAGTTTCGACCCAATCGTGAATCCTAAGAGTTATTGAGAAATTTTCAATGTCCCTTGAGTTCTCTATATAAAAGTGATACGTTTTGCTCCTACATATCTTTCATAACCCAACCTAGACATGAGTTTGATATTTATGTGTATGTATATGAAATCTAGATGTAATGACTGTTTGTCCATTCAGTGGTATTCCTAAAACTTTAACTACTGAAATTCGTTATCGTTATAACCAATATCGTATTTTGGAACAAGGTACTTTTTTTAACACCCAAATTCCAGGCAATTCACACTCATTTCGGTCTGTTGTACGTGCATACATACATACATTCTCAATGGTGCACTAATCCTTCATGAGGGTCGCGGGGGTAGGAAGCTCAGGTGGACTCTTCATCCTTCTCAATCCTCCGCCATTGACCCCAACTCATTAGGAGGAATCCCTAGACGGCTTCAAGAGAGATGTCGGACTTGATTCAACCATGTATTTCTAGGCCTATTGAAGGGTCGCCTACCTGTTTGCATGGCTATCATGGCACGTCTTCGAATCTGCTCTGGGAGCATACGCACTACGTGACCAAACCATTGAAGCACAGATCGTTCCGTTCGGAGAAGAACATTGAGCGCCTCGCGTACTTTGGTGTTGCGCACTCGATCCCTACGAGTTCTTACAGCAACACCGCGAAGGAACCTCATTTCGGCAGTTTGTATCCCCGATCTTATTCTTTCGGTCACTACCCAAAAATCTTGACCACAGGTGAGAGTTGGAACATACACCGAGATAAAATCCGTTAATTTAGCTTCAACACTAAGTTCAGCATTTCTTATAATATCAGATTGAGCAAGCTCTCTAAAAATTGATCCCACCTGACCAATTTTACAGGATAACTCGGCATTGTATTCCATCACTCGTAAATAAAGCCCCGATGTACTTAAACTTATTCACCTGCTCTGCCAATTTGCTTCGGTATTTTGTATCCTTGGGCCCTCTCGAACCGAATTTCAGTCTATGGTACATTCGATAAATTATACTATTACTTGAAGATCGGGTATCGCTGATGACCCCATCAACCTTGCTGTTCCAGGGCAGTGGCAGAGGAAGTGCTCTGCAACTTCCTCTTCCTCATAGTCTAAGAGTGTTTGTTGAGGTTGATGTGTCCTATAGTTACTTCCACCATCAATATCGCTTAGGCTCTGATGAACCTTAAGACATTCGAGTATGTCATTAGGAATATGAATGATATTTCGAATCTTTTATCTAATACTTATTATAGTCCAAGCTAGCGTTTACCAAAATAAGGTAGTTAATCAAAGTCACATTACGAAAAACTCATACATGTTTAAAACTTGCCCCAAAATATTTCTTATGGAAAGCAAAGTCCAACAATGTCACTCGAGACTTATTTACCTATACCCTCTATATTTCGCTTCCATATTCACACATGTAAAAATATTTAAAAGCGTTGAGACATGTTTTCGCTTCAAAGAAAAGAATGAGAGTGATTAATGGAATAAGCAAGGCTTGCTGATAACCTTAGTCATGTCGCGTATACATCATAAAAACTACCTTTGGGCGAATGCGGTGATTAAAATACGTCGATTAAATTGACACATTTCATTAATCGTCATAGGTTACAATATTACATGTGAAACATTAAGGCAATAACAGTAACGCACAGCACCAAAGATCAGAAATAAAAACCACACATGAGTGACTCAGATTGCCTACTTACCTATTTTTTTTAAATAAAATATACTGATAAATCACAATAACCAATACTTCTTCTTCTTCCTATTTCGGCGAGGTTATGATCTGAAAACAAGAGATCATAACCCTTCCACTTCAATGCTCTACTGATCAGCCTGTGGGGTTCGCCTATTTGACCTCAGAAAATATCGACAGGCCTGCCGATTTTGGATCACTGGGTTAGTGAAGCCAATGAAATGCTGGTGTCGTTGCATTTGTGTGATTCAGGCGTTCATAGTCCTGCCTCCCCTGCCTCGCGATGTATTTGTAACGTTCATTGATATTGCCTTTTTAACAGGGTTCAAGTGATCTATAATTTGAACGTGGTAATACCAGCTGAGCTAGTCGCGCTCTATTTTTCGTGCGATGGTTTCTTGGACGTCAGTGTCACTTGAGAAGCACTGTTCCATTCAAATAAACGTCGGGAATAGGCCTGAGTGGATCAGAGTACGAGCAGCACAAGTACTCTGCTTTTTTTTTAAACTAATGCGATCGTCACTTATGATAGCTCCATCATCAGCATAGATTAATTGATGTACATTGGGGTCCGTCACTTTACCTTCAAGCAGATAGTCAAGAAGTGTAATAAAGAGCAAAGGACTTAAGACGCTTCCCTGGTGCACCCCGACTTTGATTAAGAACTCTTCGGTTACTGCAGTGGGGCATCTTAATCTTGTCTTTGGTCCTTCCTATATATCCACGATACATAGATTTCTGGAATCCCTCGGTGTCTTAGCGCAACCTATATCAGATCTCGTGGTTGTCTGTCGAATGCCTTCTTAAAGGCAACCAATACAATATGCAAATCCTTTAAGATTAGATTTTATTAATTCCACTTAGTTTATATTCATTATAGATATAATAAAAGTACTAAATCTATCTTACGTGATATTGCTAAAAGCCGTCTGCCAAAGACTAACACCATAATTTTACATTTGATTCACTTTAAAATTTAAAAATTCTCCTCCATAATTCTTTTCCGCTACGCTAAACTTGTTTCGCAATATGATGTAAGAGCTCTCCAATTGGACCCGTTTAGTAATGTCTTGACGTCTTCAGATAGCAAGCTGGCTTTCTCAAAGTGGAACCTCCGAATATCACGAAAAATTGGGCAAATGGGCCCTATGAAATGTATAACGTTCTCCCTCTGTGACATATTGCACAATGAACATAAAACCGGAATGTCATCTCTATGCGGTATAAAGTTCTGTGAAAGTAGCTCTCCCCTTGCACGAAAGATTATAGACATTCATCTTATTTTATTCGTGTCCTTAAAGTAGTTTAGTCCAGGTTCAGCTGTAGTTCTTTGTAGATCTCCCTATGGGTTGACGCACTCGCTTGCTCGATATATTTTTGCCGAATTTTTGTATCCAATTGCGACAGGAATTCATAGAGGTAACACTTCCAACTACTTCGCGCATTCCAGTCCAGTTCCGAATCGTACTCGTAATTTTCCACCAAATTTATCATCTCTTTATGCCACAGACTTCGAGTATGTACTGCGTATTTAACAACTTTTCTTGGCAATCGCTCTTCTCCAATGCCGAGAGTGCTGAGAATATAGTCAATGTTCAGTTTGAGTGTTTGTAAGAACAGCGGGTCGAGACCTGTTTCAATCAACAGCATGTAGTTAGGTTCAGTTCTAGGTAATTGGAATGTTCTCCGTAGACAGAATCTCTGTAACTTTTCTACTGTATCATAGCACATATGACCCCATGCGTGTTCCCCGTACAGCAGTATTGACTTTGAAGCCGCTTCAAATACTTCATATTTGAGGCTGTGATGTATGCTGCGGTTTTGAAAGTAATTTTTCCATGTTGAGGTTATCGCACTCTTATACTGCCGAAGTTTTTCAGCCAAATGCGGTTCCATACTTAAGTTGCTGGAAATTAAAGCTCCAAGGTATTTGTATTACGACTTCAGTATTATCGCGATTAAATGTCCACCTTTCCGCCCTTGTCTGTCTACCCCCGTCTCTTCTGAAAATCATCACTTTTGACTTCATCGGGTTGATTTGTAAACTCCACAGTACACATTAATCATAAACTCGGTTAATCATGAGTTGCAAGGTTTCTGGTGATTTTGCTAACAGGACCACATCATCAGCATACAGGCGAGGCTTAATACGGATGTCTGCATATGAAATTCCCCCTGGAAGGTAACCGATGATATCTTCGATATAAAGGGCAAATAGTGACGGGCTCGCGTTGCAACCTTATCTAACCTCTACCTCTGTGACGAACCATTCTGACAACCCATCTCCATTCCATACTGCTGCTTTGTGCCATCGTATAAATTTTCCATAATCTTTCCAAATTTATGAGATATTCCGTATTGATAGAGCTTGTAGAATATTTTTTGCTGGTCTATGGTATCAAAAGCAGCTCTGAAGTCGATAAAAAAGTATAAAGCTTTTGTCGAACTCAGCGGGCATTTCGTCTGGCCCAACCGCTTTTTGTTTTTTTTTGGAGTATTTGACCGCCTCACTAACTTCTTCGACTGTAATGTCGGGTATTTCCTCACAGTTAGGGGTGGCTTTTGGAAAATAGCCGGGGAAACTGTTCATTCAAAAGTCGTTCACAATACTTTCATCACTTCTGCAGAATTTTGTCGTCATCCACAAGAAGCTGGCCATGAGCATTGTTAATGAACTTTGGCGAACGAATCTCCTGAGCATTCCTCCTTCTTTGTGCGGCTATTTTGAATAACCATTACTATATTAAATTATATCAACAGTCTTTGCACCGGAGTTACTTGCCTTTAAAGCTCAATTAGAGCTGGGTTTTCATTACTGAAAATTTAGTTTCAGTAAGAAAAACAAACAAAAAGGCATGCTTGATTCAAATTACAACAAATTTATCACCAAAGCGTAACATAACAATACATATGATTTTGATTACTTTCAGCTTGTTTTAAGTCATTTCTGTTAATTAGTTTTAAGTTTCATTTTTAGTAATTAATTAAGAGATGCCTGTATTAAGCTTAAATAAATAAATAAATATTCTGTTGCAATTATTATACAAAGTAAAACTATTGTAAGTTAAGTTAAATAAAAGTCAGTAAAAAATATCCGTCGCTAAGGTATAACTTCAGGACCATTGTCTTTTCTACTCGATTATTTATTTATTAAAACTAGAAAATGCGATCGCACACCACCTATACTAAACAGACAAGTACTAAAAAACAGTAACGAAAACCAAAACCGATAACAAAAAATTAGAAATAATTATTCCCGATTAGTGTCTGCAGCACCTAGAATGTATATACAAGTATATATACTTAGGTGGCGCTATAGTCCGAGGTGGACCTGGGCCTCCCGCCAGCTGCCTCACACTGGCGGAGTAGATAGATAGATAGATTTTTATTTATGTACTTCACTATGAGTATTATTACAAAGTTTTAACAAAAAATTATAAACATGGCTTTGCCGTCTGCCTGATTGGCAACATTAAAAAAATTCAAAATTAAAATTAAAAATTTACTAAAATATGTATGTATATTTTTTTATTTTAAGCGATTTTCAGAAATTTTTATTAATAATCCTTTCACGATAATTTAAAGCAATTTTGCAGTACTGGGATAGCTTAAATACGTTTGGTTCGTTAAGAAGCATAAACACTTAATCCGCCAACAGAACATTACTTCCAAAGATATGTCTCCTAATTTCGCTTAAAACTGAACACTTCCCAACAAAATGGCGGAGTACCACAGGGGTCAGTGCTAGGTCCCTTACTCTGGAACGTCATGTACGATGGGATCTTGCGGCTTCCAATACCCGAGGAAACAAAAATTATCGGATTAGCGGACGACATTGCAATCGTCGTAACTGGCAAGCTACTGAAAGAGGCGATGTCAAGTGCATCCAACATTGAATTGAATTTCCCGAACAAACCCAAAAACAGTATTTTATCACTTTAATTACGAAAACTGCTCTGGGAAAATAGACAGAGCACTTCTGCATCATATTTTTCGCAACATCTATCATCCATTGAATACTCAGTTAGTTTTCATTTGGACCGTCCTGTTTGTATTTTTCTTCTTTAGAATCATCTAATCTGTATTTATGGACAGAATTATATCCTTTTAAGAATGGGGTCATTGACCCTGTGTAGGCGAATTTAATACTTCCTTTTTGTCGGCAAAATGAATCGATGGTGTTTTTATGATTTTTAACCCACGCATAGTTTATATGAAGTAAAAGAGTAAATGGGTACGTTATATAGATATAGTTAAAGAATAGTGTTGCCATCGATAGAATATCCAAAAATTATTATATATATTTTTTTTTTTTGTATTTTCGACATACTCCGATTAATTCCTGATAATTTCCAGTAACCTCTAAATGCCGACCCTAGAATAGACATAATATCTTAAGCATATACTACTTCTTCTAGACACAATACGAACAAGAGCGCAACCATCCTCACCCAACCTGTGGGCGCCGTGGCGTAAGTGGTTAGTGTGTCGGATCACTACGCATGAGGTTCCAAGTTCGAATCCCAGAAAACATCAAAAAGTTTTTTCACGGTCCCTCTCGCGAGCGTCTGACAAACATCCTAGAGTATTGTTGTCTCAAAAAAGCTTCTCAAGTCGCCGTTGGGATACGGCACTAAACTGTTAAGTCCCTTCCATTCGTGTGAAAAATGTAACGCACACAACATGAGTGGTTGCGAGAAGCTAGGCCCTGGCACTTAAAGAGCTGTTGCGCCAAATATTTATTTTTTATTTTTATCTTCAAAATAGTCGGCCAAAGAAGAAGGAATGCTCAGTAGATTCGTTCGCCAAACTTCATTAACAATGCTCATGGCCAGCTTCTTGTGGATGCCGACAAAATTCTGCAGAGGTGGCGGCAGTATTGTGAACAGTTTCCGCGGCTATACTCTCCAAGAGCTACCCCTAACTGTGAAGAAATACCCGAAGTTAGTGAGGCAGTCAAATACTCCAAAAAACAAAAAGCGGTTGGGCCAGACGAAATGCCCTCTGAGTTCTGGGAAAAGAGAGGAGAGTTCGGGCTTAGCTGGCTCAGAATTCTCTCTCCAAATCTGTGGGAGGTGATCCGATGCCGAATCAATGGTGCGAAAGTTACCTACTCCCTATATACAAAGGGAAGGGTGATACACGAACTGTGATAACTACCGTTCGATCAAGCTGATGTCACACACCATGAAGACCGTTGAGCGGGTATTATGTGGCTGACAGCGATAATAATATGGCTATCTGATGATCAGTGTGAGTTTATCGCGGGTAAATCAACCACAGATGCAATCCAAAGTATAAGGATCATAATGCAAAAGCATCGTGATTCCTTAAAGGATTTGCATATTGTATTGGTTGACTTTAAAAAGGCATTCAACAGACAACCACGAGATCTAATATAGGTGGCGCTAAGACATCGAGGGGTTCCAGAAACCTGTGCACAGATGATCATGGATATGTAGGAAAGAGCAAAGACAAAAGTAAGATGCCCCGCTAGAGTAACCGAAGAGTTCGCAATCAAAGTCGGGTGTGCCAGGGAAGCGTTTTAAGTCCTTGATTATCTGCTTGAAGGTAAAGTGACGGACCCCGAGGTTATTCTTTGCTGGCGATGGAGCCATCATAAGTGAGGATCCTACATCCCTGCAACGAGCACTTGATGTGTGGATGTACGTTTTGGAGGGAAATGGGTATCGCATTAGTTCAAAAAAGACAGAGTACTTGTGCTGGCCGTTCTCTGATCCACTCAGGCCTATTCCCGACATTTATTTGAATGGAACAGTGCTTCCCAAGTGCGAAGAGTTTAAATATTTATGATCAATAGCAAAGCAACCTGTGATGACGACATCAATCAGCGCGTAAGCGTAGGGTGAATGAAGGGGCGAGAAAATTCCGCTATCTTCTGTGACAGAAAAATGCCCCCAAGTTGAAAGGAAGTCTCATTGTCTTTCATTGGCCTCAGTAACCGAGTGGTCCAAAATCGGCACGCCTGCCGATTTTTTCTGAGTCAAATAGGCGAACCCCACAGGCGGATAAGTAGAAATGCGGTGAAGTGGGAGGGTTGTGATCCATTATTTTTGGATCATAACCTCGCTGAGAAAGGAAGAAGAAGAAGAAGGATATACTACTTCTACTTTATTGCTTTACAAATTATACATCATTATAAATAAATAAATAATTCCATAGGGTCGCAGATGGCACAGGACTTATAATACAGCAACCACAAATCAGTACTAAAAAAGGAGAGAATCTGGGTTAACCTTGGTATCTAAAAAAATAATATCATAAAAGGCTCAGAAAGAAAATCTGGAAAACAAATTTCGAATGTCAAAAATCTGTAAAATAGAAACACGAAAATTAATGGTCTCGCACTCGTGTGTGAATAAAAAAATATAGAATTAAGGTGGGTTTTCATTACTGTGAATCCGTAATCTGGTAACATGGAGAGAATTCTGCATCTTAAACCCAACTAGTGTATAAGGTCTTGAAAACAGCTTTGTAACCCTGAAACGAGATATCGCTCTCGAAAAATTTGTCAAATGGCATCCTTTTTTTTATAGAAGTTATAAGTTACCAACACAATGCTAAAAAAGTATTTTATTATCACTTTAACCTGCAAATTTTGATTTATTCATCTGACATCTGGTTTTTTTGATTCATAATGCCTAACAAATTGCACCTGTTTTCTGAATTTTTTTTTAAATATTTTCATCCAATACTCGTAGGTGTGGGTAAAAACGAGATCTATGTTTATTACTTTTCGAAATTGTTTTTCGAATTTTCGTCTAAACCAGATTTTGTCTATTCGAGATGATACAAATAATTTGCTACCCAGCCACTATTTCGCCACAACAGCAACTCCTACGACAACAAATAAACAAATCTAAACATTCTAGAGGCATGTACGCTAAACATAGAACAACGCGTGAATTCACGACACAAAACATTGTGCGTGCGTAAAAGTGTGTACCACCGCGCGTTGGACGGTGGTTGTTTTGTGTGAAGTTCAGTGGGGCGTATGCTAATTATTAATTCGCTGAGCATGTTTTTCTCTTACAGAGTTGCCTCGTAAGAAGCCAAAAATATCAATTACCCAGGGGCACGCACTTACTACAAGTGTATAATGTCCTAGGAGAGACCTTTACGAAAAAATGATTCAGTCGTAGACTAATGTTTGTTTGGAAGATATTGTATGGGGAATAGGGAGAAGTATTTTTGGTCGTCGTCGTCATCTTGGAGGATAATTAATACGACTGAATGATTGTGATCGCATTTAGGTGACAATTGCTTTTGGTGCGGCTTCGCTTAGTTGGGTGTGCACTGAGAAAAAATATTTGAAAATCAATTGAGAATCAGCGGAAAGTCTAAAAAAAATAATTTTGCAAATGCGGTTGGTCAAGTTGCTGCAATTTAACGTCTGTAAAAAAATTGCGTTGCCACAAAACTAACAAAAACTTGAAAAACCTGAAAAAAATACTGAAAATGTTAGTTTTCTAGGTCAAATTTTGCAAAGAAACAAGAGCTTGTCATATTGAAAGCTTGACCGACACCTTTCAGCCGAAAATTGAAAACTGAAACAGTTCAAAGACATAATCTGCAGCTGCATTACAGACATGAACAATGTCAATTGATGAAACGGCTCATAGATTCGTCAACGCAAGACGAAATCATATATATGTTATGTCTAGGAATCATGTAATATAAGTATACGTGTTGTCGTGAACTTTTTTGTGCCAACAATACTTCAAGACGTGATTTTGATACACCTTTAACGGTTTAGCTAGCGAAAGCTTAAAAAGCCATCCGAGCTCTATTTTTCCCCGATTTACTTCACTACTTAACCCATAAATATAAAATCGATACGCACCACCTCTTCATCGATTTCAAAGTTGCCTATGATAGCGTGTATAGAGACCAGTTATACAGAGCCATGCCTAGTCTTGGCATCCCTGCCAAGCTCGTCCGTTTGTGCAGAATGACGATGGAGAACTCTCGCTGCTCCATCAAAGTCGGTAAGAACATCACCGAACCATTCGATGTCAGGAAAGGTCTTAGACAAGGTGACGCACTATCATGCGATCTCTTTAACATACTACTTGAAAGAATTGTACGAAACTCACAAACCAACACCGGAGGTACACTCTTTTACAAGTCTGTACAAGTACTCGCTTATGCCGATGACATTGACATAATCGGAAGAACGCAGCGGGCCGTCAATGGGGCATTTACGAGCATTGAGATCGAGGCAGCAAAGATGGGTCTAGCGGTCAATGAAAGCAAAACAAAATATATGCTGTCTACAAAAAAGGACACCCAACATCGGCGTCTTGGACAGAACGCCACAATATACAGATATAATTTTGAGGTAGTAAAGGATTTTGTCTACCTAGGCTCAATGGTGAACTCCGCAAATGACATCAATAGGGAGATCACACGAAGAATTACTCTTGCCAATCGTTGTTTCTATGGGCTAAAACGGCAATTGAGTAGCAAAGCCTTATCTCGAACTACTAAGGTAACTCTCTATAAGACACTAATCATCCCAGTCCTGCTGTATGGCGCAGGGGCATGGGCTTTGACAAAACCGGATGAGGATGCCCTTGGTTATTTCGAGAGAAAAGTTCTTCGAGCGATCTTTGGTCCCGTCTGCATAGACGATGAGTGGGGGAGAAGGTACAATGCCGAACTGTATGGCCTGTACAAGGACATCGACTTTGCCAGAAGAGTGTACATACAGCGACTAAGATGGCTGGGTCATTTGGAGCGGATGGAGCCCAACGTTCCCGCTAATAAAGTCTTCGAATCCACCACGGATGGACGACGCAGTAGAGGACGACCTAGCGGTAGGTGGTGCAAACAAGTGGAGGAGGACCTCAACCAACTTGGCGTGCGCAACTGGAGGCAGCTGGCTTGTAACCGCGCTGGCTGGAGAGGTTTGTTGGTTGAGGCCCAGGTCCACCACTGTAGCGCCATCTAAGTAAGTAAGTACTTCACTTTTGACAAAACTCGATGATAAGATAAGATTCAAGATTTACTTTATTATTAACTTTTTTTTAAATTACAATTCTTGATAAAGATACAAAAAAAAATATATTTATAAGAAAATAAATAGTAAGGCATTGAACAATGTTATCAATTTAACGTTTCTGCAAATCTAGCATAAGATGAGCATGACTATCGTAATTTTATCAATATAATGGCAATTTATTTGTATTCAGATATGACACAGAGCCGATACGCGAAAGCCGCTTTTAGATAATTATAAAGAGCTGACCAGTTTTCACCATTAAGGACTACGAGTATTTTTGTTTCTTCCATTCCAACAAACGTAGTGGTATGTAGATTAGACGAAAAAAAATGATCATGTGATCTCTGTCTTAGATTCGAATAGATCATACGAGGCCTTAACCCATACGATCAAAATAAGGGTTACATTCAGCATACGTTTATACCTCGATCATGTGCACAGAACATACATATGTCAATTAGCGCATAAGCTACATTACGAAGGTAATCCTACAGAATTTCCTAATAGCAAAGGCGAACACACAAAGTCTAATCAGAAAGGACTATGGATCTACTGGTTTATCCCCTCGATAGACTCATGCGTAAACTATTGACATACTGCGGCAAATTTCGATCTTAAGATACTGCTGACCAAGCACCTTAAGTAATTTAAAAGTCTTATATAGGATGTTCCGTTTAAAGCCCCATCGAGAAAAATATGTGAAAAGAAAGTGTTGAACATTTTTCCATTAAATGGAAATAGGATTGGGTGGTAGGCCAGGGAATAACGAATAAGCCGACAAGCTGTCCAAATATCAACCCTGTTCATGAAGCGAAATCCGACAGTGTAAGATAAAGCGCGATTCAATCATAGATTTTCTTTTTTAAACAAAGCACATATAAATTCGACAAAATGTTTTTTTTTTTTTTTATCTTATTGTGTTCTATAGTCTATGGCATTTCTGTGTGTATAAAACATAATATTGGACAAATGCCCACCACAACCCCTCTGGCAACACAGGATGTACGTATTAAAAGTTTTCATGACTTTTTGGCATAGTTCGGACTATACCTCGTTTAACGCGTATGAATTCATCCTTCAGCTCTGGAACTATCTTGGGCTTATTGGTATAGACCTCACTTTTCACGCAGCCCCAGAGAAAGAAGTTCAATGGCGTTAAATTGCAAGATCTCGGCGGCTATTTGACATCGTTTATTCTTGAGATAATGTGTCCTGGGAATTTCGTTTGCAATAATGTCATTGTTTTGCCCGCCGGGCAAGTGGCACCATCCTGTTGAAACTACACATTGTACTAGTGCAATGGCATCCAATATCCAAATTGTCATTCCAAATCAAATCAAATCGTTTTGGGGAATTTTTTTACGCCTAGTACAAATTTGGAGGTATTTGTTTCCAGATTTGGAGAAATCATGTTTCTATCATCTCGCATCACTGCGTAACAGCGTTACCGGCATATTATATTTTTACGAAGTACGTCAGCCCCAAAACCGCACAAACGACTTGACTTAATTGTTTTTATTTGGCATCAACTACTTGTTGTTCAAGCGTCCAATATTTATATATAGCGTAAATATTTATTTTTTTTGCGAGTAGCTGGGTGAACATTATCGAAAAACATCGAATGCGAGCTTTGCGATAATGTGGGACTTTAATCCACTAAAAACACCCGTAGAAGGTAAGACTTATATCATCCTTCCAATTATCGCACCTAGTCGTCCAACTAATCAGCAATTTTTCTTTAACACTTGACGGTATGTACATACAATATATTAAGGGATTGCCTTTTGTCAGTTACCCTTTATTTGGAGTACCTACGCACGTAGGTATGCTTAATCAATAATTTCGTGATGATAATGATGATGTTATGTTATGCTACGATGTTATCCCTAGTTAACTAGACTAGTTCAAATGGTTTTATCCTTCTCAAAAAAAAAAAAAATACAAATATTTGGCGCAACAGCTCTTTAAAGTGCCAGGGCCTGGCTTCTCGCAACCACTCATTTTGTGTGCGTTATATTTTCCACACGAATGGAAGGGACCTACAGTTTAATGCCGAATCCGAACGGCGATTTGAGAAGCTTTTTCATGACAACAATACTCTCGGATGTTTGTCAGACGCTCGAGAGAGGTGGAACCGTGAAAAAAACAGTTTGGTATTTTCTGGGATTCGAACTTGGAACCTCATGCGTAGTGATCCGACACACTAAACCCTTACGCCACGGCGCCCACCTTCGCCCACCATCCTTCTCAATCATCTAAATAAATTATTTCTATTAAGTAGTTCCGCTACTTATACATTAGCTTGAGCTTGGGCTTGGACTATATCTTCTTCAACAACCGCAATATTTTCAGTCGAACGACCTGGACGATGGCGCATGGGTGTTTTCACGTTTTGCACCGATCCAGATTCTCGAAATTTCTGCATCAAACCACTTTTTGCTGTCTCAGATGGCCGGTTATGTTGGCCAAAAAAAGAAACGCAATGCTGTAGAACGACCATTTTCTTAAAACGCTTTCATCACTTTTACGCGTTGTTCAACTGTATATCGCTCCATGGCTGAACTTGCCAAAGCATCTAGTCACAGTTGTCTCAACAAAAACAAGCATCTCTGGAATAATAGCTGTCAAAAATCTGCGTTACCATTGAATCGGCCTTTAAAACATTCTTCTTCTTTATCTTATGTCTTGTATACTCTTGTATGTCCTAGGGCCTCTACTACGCCAACGCCCCATCGTGTACAGTTTCTGGCAATGTACATCAGCTCTCCCCAACTTTTACCCAACTGCCATGCATCCTTCTCGACTGTTTTGCGCCATGTTTTCCTCGGACCGCCAGGTATTCTGCCATCCTGGGTTTAATGGTTCCATTGCATAGCATGGAATTACCACCTTTCCGAACGTGTGCCCAATCCACTGCCACTTCCATCGATGGATGGTTGTTCCTATTGGTTCCTGACCCGTTCTCTGGTAGAGGTGTTTGTTAGAAATACGAATTAACGAACGTTTGCAGCTTTTAGTGATAGTAGTGATCACTCTCCACGTGCTGCATCCATATAATAGCACGGATTCAACGTTGGAGTGGAACAGTCTTAGCTTGGTGTTTATACTGATTGCATTGCTTCGCCATATTTTGGACAACATCCCGAACGTGGACTTTGTTTCGGCGACCCTGTTAGCCATATCCAGTTCGGTTCCAGCATCGGTCGATGCAATATTCCCAAGATACTGGAAATCCTTTATTTTCTCTATCGGTTGTCCCGCAATGCATATTTGATGTAGGTCCAGAAATCTGTGAGAGAGTAAGCATACATCGTCAGAGTAGTCAAGGTGTTTCAGTTGAGAAGTGAGAGTGCATTAAATTCCTTCGTTTCCCGTCGACAAAGCTGCGTGAAGTACACCGCTAATCAGCAATATGTACAGTATTGGTGAAAGAATACAGCCTTGTCTTACCCCACTTTGGATCGCAAATTCCTCAGACAACCTTCGTCTGTGCAGAACGTCAAATGTCATGTTCGACCCCTCATATATAGCTTTGATAATAGCAATTAATTTATCGGGAATACCTCTCCTGCATAAGGTACGCCAAATAAACTCCTTGTTGATACTATCGAACGCCTATTACGATATGGCTCATATATCCGTAACCGATATGCATCATGAGCGAAGTACTCGTAGCACACCATGCCGAATGTTATGTTCTTTGTACCAAATCCCAGTTTTTATTGTTTCCTTTTGAAAATCTGATTCCAACGATAAGAAGCGGAGCTGCGCGTTAGGATCGTCACCAGAAGTAGTGTGCATGGCACAGATCAGTCTGACTTGCAAAATGGTAACAAGGCTGTGATAAGCCCAGAGCTTGTTTGAGCAAAGGTAAGCAACATTAATCGTCCTGGATCTCAATGTTATAGCGCACACAACTAGAAATAATTTATTTTGTTCCGTGTACTTCTCCTCATCAAAACCTGTTTGAAATAACATGCAAGACCGACACTAAATTTGAAAAAAAAACTAAAACGATAAAAATAAAAATATTAACAAAACTACGCATAACCAGGTAACCATTGTTTGTGGTTTAATGACAAACAGGTAGTCATGCCATTCTTAGAAGACATCATCCAATCATGGCTTTTGTTAGTAAACAACGATTCATATGCCGGTGCGTATCTCATTGACTTTCCGAGTAAGCTGTGTGTGAATTGAATAGATGTGTAAGTATTCGATGTCGTTCCGTGACTACGTTACGTGTTTGTTATTTTTAATGCCGCCTGGATGATGTCATGTACTCTTGCATACGCACCATCCGAAGGTGGTATGGTAGTCTATCAGCTATGACAAGGGCGTCTCTGATGCAGCAGTAGCAGCAACACCAAGCTTTCTCCAAATTATGTTTAATTAAATTTTGAATCGTTAATTGGACTCGACTGACCGAGTGACTGACACTTATTCGTTGGGCGCGTCTGAAGCACTCACTTGGAAACCGGTTCGAACATTTGGCTTGGCTTGGCTGCGTTCCTGTTTTTACTTTTATGGCTTTGGTCTGGCTGCATGTGAAAGTGGAGCGGGGAGAAGGTGACCAAAGGTTAAGTGCAAGGCTGAAACAAGACACACACTGATGTGATGTGATACAGGCTTAGGCTGTTGACAGAGTATTTTGTTGGCTTCTGAAATTTCAGAAATTTTGGGTTTGGGTCACTGACAGGCTATGCTATAATGACATCACTGCGGGCTTCTACGTCGGAAGTGAAAACAATATGATGTCATCAGGAGGGTGGATTGTGTTTTTTTTTTTATTCTTTTAAGGGAGCACTGACATTAAAATTTATTTGAGTAGACGGAAAGGTTTCGCATTTGCTGAGAATAGGATGGAGTTGGTGGAGGAGACGTGGGCCTGTCCTGTCTCGTGTGCATTTTGATTGATTATTTATTTTTGGGGGGATGGAGCAATGAAGCGAAAGTACTGCGAATTTTATTGATTAGTGGCGCAGTATATTGCGTAATGTCATTTTACTTTTGGATCATGGGGCTTTCTAGATGTTACTTAATTCAGCTAAGATGGGGACAGAGAATCAATAACATGAAATTGAGGAAATTTATGGGGGTAGGTATACAATTTATTTAAATGACGAAGAAAATACTGTCATGGGCGATGCTAAAAAGTTCGCAGTTACAAAAGCATTTGTTGTTGAAATTCTACAGATTTATTTGTGCATATGTATGTACGAGTATGTTCGTAGGAGAACGTCATATCTTTTGGTTCGTCAGAACCGACCATGTTCTGAAAAGTTGTGACGCATAAATTTTGCGCATACGAATTAAGCTACGGTACTACCTCCGATTGGTGTGGTTTCTGTTCTGGTAAAAATAGTATTGATTGGATTTTAAATATGCGTTATATGCACATACTTTTCTTCCATGAGGTAGAATAAATAGGGTTAAGACCTAGAGATAACCCATAATTAATCATAGTATAAACTGCATCAGCAGTGCCCAAATTGTCTTAAAATTCATTCATTCATTCATTCATTTTCAATGGCCCGCTAATCCTTCATGGGGGTCGCGGGGATAGGATGCTCAGGTGGATTCTCCATCCTTCTCGATCCTCCGCCATTGACTCCAATTCATCAGGAGGAATCCCTAAGCGGCTCCAAGAGAGATGTCGGACTTGATCCAACCATCTATTTCTAGGCCTTCCGCGAAGTCGCCTACCTGATGGCACGGCAACATGGCGCGTCTTAAAATTAAGGTTTCTTTTTAAGAAGTATAAAGTTAGGGAGCTCTTACAAGTAAGAGGTAGTATGCAAGTCAGGCTCAAATTTGAGTTCATCACCAGTTGATGCTTCTTCTCGTGGAGACTCGGTTTGTTATTAGGAGTTTTATTTTACTCCATGTTCTTCTGAAAGGTGATCATTATGATAATTTTTTTTTTGGTTCCGCCAAGGGATGTGGTAATCTTCGAAAGATACTAGTAGCCCGGGCATGCACGATTCGCAAGCCCGAATAATCGATGCCATGAATGCGCCTACGTACTAATCCACACCCTGCACACATCTACCACTCTCCCCGCGGGACTGCCATAAGGTATTACTTCGCGGGGCTGGTTAGCAATTAATGCTATGCTTCTTGTATTGGTGCTTCAGCTCTCCTTGCTTTCACAATTATTCGGAGCTCTTTTTGCAAATTCGTTATAAGGGTACAAATTTCCAGCCAATTCTCCTCTGACCGCAGCATTTGGTCTATAAGTAATGGTGGACTTGGCAGGTTATTTCTCCATTCCGTAAAGCGATTGCAATGGAATATTATAAATCAAATTTATGAGGTGGACTTGGCAGGTTATTTCTCCATTCTGTAAAGCGATTGCGATATCTTCCTCCTGGTCTGGACAATTTGGACAGAGAGGTGAGTTATCATGTCCAAATCTGTGTAAATACGAGTATAACTAGCACACGCGATAACCGCCGTGACACGATAGGAACTGCGTAAGGTGGTAGTTGCAGTCCCCAAACACTCGCTTCGTCCAGACTTCAATAGTGGGGATCAGCTTGTAGGTCCATCTACCTTTTGTACTGTTATCCCACCTGACTTGCCACATATCTAGTGATGTTGCCTTCTCCTCTGCCATTATTCTCTTGACAATATCTGTTGACAATACCTCTTGATGAATCGAGGTTCTCCTTGCGTAGATCCTTACCATCTCATTTGCGAGGATGTCGATGGGGATCATTCCGGCTATGACACAGGCTGCTTCGTCCGATATTGTTCGGAAAGCGCTGATTGTTCTTATCGTGCATAGCCTGTATGTTGACGATAGTTTCTCTGTGTTTCTATCGTCGCTAACGCCACCGCCCAAACCGGTGCAGCATATAGGAGAACCGAGCTAACCACTCAGGTTAGTAGAATCCGTCTAGCATATCCAGGTCCACCGATGTTTGGCAGTATTCCAGAAAGTGCTGCCTGCAGTAGTGAAGCTTGCTTGAGTATTCCACGTGTGTTTTAAACCTTAACCTGTTGTCGAGCAATTTATATTGTCTGAGTTCCGATTTGAATATTCGCATATTCAACAGCTTTTCGACTTGTTATAAGAACAGCTTCAGTTTTGTAGTCTGCTAATTTTAAGCCGGCGGATCCTAGCCAGTCTTTAATTTTTTCGATTGCTTCGTTTGTCGCTGATTCTATTTCGTGGATGTGTTTAGCCACGGTGACCACGGCGTTGTCGTCAGTGATGCCGATTATCTTAACTCCTTGTTGCAAAGCTAGTCGCATTACTCCGTCGTACATGATGTTCCATAAGAGACGGCCTAGTATCGATCCTTGTGGGACTCCTGCCGTGACGTTGTAGTACTTTACCCCCTCGTCGGCTTGGTACCTCAACTTCCTGTTGGCGAAGTATTTTGTAACTATCCTCAATTGGTAGTATGGAGTAGCCATTCTGGCTAGCGATCTCCTTATGAACAACCAATTTGCCGAGGTTATGGCATTTTTGATGTCCAGAGTCACTACTGCACAGTATTTCTTTGTCCCCCCTCGCCATCTTTCTCCTTGGATCGCTCCAGTTGCTGTGTCAACTACCGCTTTTATGGTATCAAAGGTAGAACGCGATTTTCTAAATCCGAACTGATGGTCTGACAGTGCTCCTTTCTCTTCTGCTACCACGAGCAGTCTGTGGTATATTATTCGGTCAAGTATCTTTCCCAAAGTGTCGAGTAAATATATTGGGCATATGACAATGGTTCTCCAGGTGGTTTGTCTCCTTTTGGTAGCAGTACCAAATATTGAAGCTTCCATGGCCCAGGAAAAACTCCTTCCTCTATACACTTTTGCATCGTGGCTATAAAGATGTCCGGCCTCTTTTGAACAGACACTTTCACTGCCTTATTGGGTCCAGGTGCTTTGTTGCTTCCTATCTTCCTGCATGCTTAGAGTAGCTCCTCCCGTGAGATAGCAGGGATGTGCTCTGCTGGGGGGAATAGGTACTCTTTACGGATCTTAACATAGCTGGGCAAGTTATTTGTGGGGACCTATGACCTTTCAGCTTTGTCATCACCACCCTGTACGCCATACCCCAAGGGTTTATGTCCGGTTCGTTACAAAGTGGTTTAAAACATACTCGTATTGTTTTATTCTCTTTGATCTCCTTTTTTAAGTCGCGTCTCGCCAGTTTGAATGTGCCTAGACCCTCCTGAAAATCAACTCTTCCCTCGATCGTTGGACTCTGTGTCGGGCTTGTAGACACCTTACCCTAAGTGTTTTTATCTCCTCGGTCCCCCAGTAGCATGGTGCAGCTCTTCAACTAACTGTTCGTGTGGGCATTGCTGCATCGCACGCTGTTGTGATAGTGTGGGTGAGCTGGAGCGAAAGAGTTATGGTATCGGTGCTCATCATTTCCTCGAAGGTGTCTTTGTCGAAGAGTTTGTCCTTCGATTTTGGGCCTGTTAATTTAGGGCGTTGGAAGATTGGATGAGTTTCCTTATCCCTAGAACACTAAGCTTTTTTTTTGTCCTTAGACATTAACCCTCGCCTGTGAGGCTACTTTGAAGAAAAAGCGCGATAAATCATAAAAAAAAATAGTTTTGGTTAGTGTTCGAAGACTCTGCGGGCCGGAGCGTTGGTGTCTATTCGCTCTACATTTATTTATTTATTTATTTATAAAGAAGCTTATAAAATAAATTTGCAAACTCTTAAGTAGGAAGGCATTTGGGCAACGAGGCCATGTAATGTCGTCTTTGCAAAAAAAAATACTTTTATTATTTTATGTATGCGTTTTATATATATATTTATATATTAATAAGTAAATATGGTTCTTTATTCTTTTTTTTTTTTTCATCTCTAAATTTGGCTAAGTTTGCCATGCACGGATGTAGCAATTTTTATGTTTCTTATTGATTGATTGTACGTTTACTGGGTTTAAGAGGACAACCAATTGTTGATTACTGCCGGTTAGTCTCGATTTTGGGCAGTCCACTAGCATGTGCTGGACCGATAGCACTGTGTTACATTCTTCGCATTCTTCTTGCGCAGCTTGATTAAAAAGATGCCTGGTGGAAAATAGGATTTTTCCAACTGTCATCCGAAAGAGACTGATACACTCCTGCCTTGTACAATCAATTTGCTGTTATTCGAAATACGTATATTAAGGGGAAGGTGGGTTCGGAGAAAACTTGTGCTGTTTTCCCAAGGCCTACTCAGTTCTAATTTCCATTGCTGCCCAAGTTCTTCGTATCAGCTGCTGACGATTTGGTGTGTCTATTACCAGAGGGAGATTAGCTACTTGCTTTGCTGTCAGGTCTACTGCTTCATTGCCTAAAATTTCGGTGTGCCTGGGTACCCAAGCTAGTACGATGTTGTCATTAAGTTCCCTTCTGATTGACTCTAGGGAGGGACATTTTTTGATCGCGCTTTTAAGCCCATACAGAATACTAAGGTTATCCGTGCAAATAAGAGTTCTTTCTGACCTGTTGGAGGATAACTTAATTGCCTTTGTAATGCCCATTAAGTTAGCTAGATAGTTTCCCGCCGTACCCGGGAGCATCCCTTAATGAATGATCGTTTGACCCGCGGACATCAATTCTACTACAGCATATGACGTGATATTTTCGGTGAATGATCCATCACTACATAGAATTCTATTTGGGTTGATGGACTCTATCATCTGATTGTGTAATCTTTTGAAAACGAAATAATACTCCGTCTGGTGTTTCGTTCTTTAGGAGGTGCATTTTTTATTGCCTTGTCTAAGGGATGCTTTATATCTAACACCGCTTTAGAAGCCAAATTTACGGCTCTTATTTTAGCTATACATATTGGAAAAAGGCTTATTTCCCACTTAAGTCCTTAAAGAATCAATCGGGGTGGCCATTAAGGCACCTGTAGCTGAACGGCATGCGCTCTACATGTCCTACCAGTTTTTTGACTAGGTCGATGTCGTTGTACAACTCGTATAGTTCGTTACTGAATCGTCTCCTCCAAAACACGTAAACGCAAACGGGACCGAATATCTTACGAAGAGTTTTTCTCTCGAAGTGACCAAAGACGTCTTAATCCTTTTTTAATAAAGTCCATGTTTCAGCGCAGTAAAGCAGGACTGGCATTATCAGATTCTTTTGCAGAGTCTTCTTAGTTGTTCGAGATATGGCTGTAGAATTGCCTTATAAGCCCAAAAAAACAGCGATTAGAAAGAGTTGTTCTTCGATTGATTTCTGCGCTGATGTTGATTTTCGAGTTTATAGCAGAGCCAAGTTAGACAAAGTCCCTTACTATCTCGAAGTTTTAGCTGCCGACTGTGACGTTCTGTCCAATTCGTCGGCGCTGATTGTCCCTTCTTGTTGACAGCATATACTGGTTTTGCCCTCGTTTATTGATAAATCCATTTTGGCGCTTCTGCTTCAATGCTTGCAAACGCATCGGTGACAGCCCGCTGAGTTCTTCCGATAATGTCTATATCATCGGCGTATGCAAGCAGTTGTACGGACTTTTGATAGATTATGCCTCTGGTGTTGGCTTGTGAGTTCCGCACAATCCGTTCAAGTACAATATTAGAGAAGTCGCATGACAGCTTGTCACCTTGTCTAAAACCTTTTTTGATATCATAGGTCTCGGTGAGGTCATTACCGACCTTGATGGAGCAGCGAGCGTCCTCCATCGTCATCCACAGACACGTCATGCACAGACGGATAAGTTTGGCAGGGATGTCAAAACTAGACATGGCTTTATAAAGCACTTCTCTATAGATGGTGTTATAGGCGGCCTTGAAATCGATAAAGAGGTGGTGAGTATCGATTTGGAGTTCTTGAGTTTTCTCCAGGATCTGCCGAAGTGTTAAAATTTTATGGATGGTGGACTTTCCTGGCCTGAAAACGCATTGATAGGGGCCAATCAGGTTGTTGATAAAAGGTTTCAGGCGTTCACACAATATCGCTCTATGGTGAGCACCACAAATGACACCAGTGCAGTGGGGAGATCAAATGAGAACTACTCTTGATAATTGCTGTTTTTATGCGCTAAGAAGGCAATTGAGTCAAAAAGCCCTATCTCGAACTACAAAGGTAACTCGTTATAAGGCACTAAAAATTGTGGCGCAGAGGCATAGATTTTGTCAAAATGGGATGGGGATGCCCTTGCTTGCTTTGAGAGAAAAGTTATTCGAGTGATCTTTGGTCTTTCTGCATAAACGGTGAGTGGAGGGGAAGTTACAATGCCGAACTATACGGCCTATAAAAAGGTATCGACTTAGCCAGAAGAGTTCACATGCAGCGACTAATATGGATGGATCACTTAGAGCGGATGGAGCCAAACCTTCGTGGAGAGAAAGTATTCGGATCCAATATGGATGAACGGCGCAGTAGAGGACGACTTCGCGGTAGGTGGCACAATAAGTGGAGGGCGAATGCAGCCAACTTGACGTGCGCAACTGCACCGCAACGACACCGCAACTGCACCGCAGCAGTACCGCAACTGCACCGCAGCAGTACCGCAACTGCACCGCAGCAGCACCGCAACGATACCGCAGCCGCACCGCAACGGCACCGCAGCAGCACCGCAATGACACCGCAGCAGCACCGCAATGACACCGCAACCGCACCGCAACGGCACCGCAGCGCACCGCAACTGCACCGCAGCTGTACCGCAACTGCACCGCAGCAGCACCGCAACGACACCGCAGCCGCACCGCAACGGCACCGCAGCAGCACCACAACTGCACCGCAGCAGCACCGCAATGACACCGCAACCGCACCGCAACGGCACCGCAGCGCACCGCAACTGCACCGCAGCTGTACCGCAACTGCACCGCAGCAGCACCGCAACGACACCGCAGCTGCACCGCAACTGCACCGCAACGACACCGCAACTGCACCGCAAAAGCGCCGCAGCAGTTGTGCCGTTGCGGTACAGCTGCGGTGCAGTTGCGGTGCAGCTGCGGTGCCGTTGCGGTCCTACATTTTTCTAAATTTTAGGTTCAGCTCATCTCTTTTTTTCTTGACGTGTTCTTTCCATTTGAGTTTCGCATCTAGAGTCATACCAAGATACTTGGCGGTATTAGCATACGGAACTCCATTCTTAAGTTTTTGAAGTTTATATGACTCGATTTAGATTCATTGAGTTTGATCCTCCATTTTTTTGTGCACTCAACTATTTGATTTGTAGCTTCTTGGATTTTTTCAGCTGCCTCTATGGAGCTTCAACCGATCGATAGGATTGCCGTATCGTCCGCGAAAGTAGCTATACTAGCTCCGGGAGGTGTTGGGATATCGCTCGTATGTAGCAAGTATAAAATCGGCCCCAAAATACTGCCTTGGGGAACCCCTGCTTTTATTTCACGTAATTGAGTATACTCGGTTGCATATTTTATACGAAATTGTCTCTCAGATAAATACGACTTTAGTATGAGATAGAATTGTGTTGGTAAGAGTCTTTGAAGTTTACTTAAAAGTCCCTGGTGCCACACCTTGTCAAATGCCTGTGCAACATCCAGGAATATGGCAGAGCAAATTTTTTTCTGTTGCCACGCAGTTTCTACCGTGTTTGTTATCCGGTGTACTTGTTGGATAGTTGAGTGTTTGCTCCTAAATCCAAATTGATGATTAAGTATTGATTGATTAAGTATACGATTTGTTTATTATTTGCCCTGTAATTAAATCATATCCTGGTGCTTTTCCTGCTTTGATGTCTTTTCTAATAACTTCTTTGAGTTCATTCAAGGCTACATGTTGTAGAGCTACCATATCGATCTTTTGGACAACGTTTGTATTTTCGTCTGCTGTTTATCTGGGAAGAGGTAGAAATGTTTCTTCCAGGTGCTTCGCGAATAGTTCAGCCTTTTCAGCAGCGCTTCTTGCCCAAGTGTTGTCTTCTTTTTTGATTGGTGGATTTTGAGCTATAGGTTGTTTGAGGACTTTAGTTGCTTCCCATAAAGAATACTCAGTATCTTTTTCTGCCGTTAGGCTGCGGAGATATTTGCTAACACTTTCATTTTTAATTTCTTTTAACAAGGCTTTTAGGTCGTTGCAATACTTGTTGAGTACTTCTTTGTTTTGTGGTGACCGATGATTTTGCCATTTCTTCCTTGCTTTACGTATCGCTTTTAAGAGTTCTTTAACTTCTGCTGGGTACGTGATGTCATTTGTTATTTTAGTTCTGATCCCTGGAGTGCTTTCCCATGCTGCAAGTTGGATGTTTTTCACAGCATGTCTAGTTCATCTTCAATTGTGTCTGTATTGGTTATTGGGACTTCCAGGTTTATTTTCTCTTCAAGCAGGTAACGAAAGAAGTGCCAGTTCGTTTTATTTGTCGAAAGTCTCGCTGCGCAGTCTCTGTGTATCACTGTTGAGCTGATGGTCATGATTACTGGCGAATTGTCCGATGAAAGCTCTTCATCATTTTCAATATCTACATATTGCTCATTTAATTGAAGACTGTCATAACTCAAAAAACGCTATTTTTGAGTTATTGATGCAGAATTATTGGTTTTACCATGCTTCATATTGTGTAAAAATTTCATATTAATATGCATACTCTCAGCGTTAAAATTAAAAGATCTCTTCTTTTTTCCTGCAAGGTGTTAGTCAATTGAAAACTTTAAACACGTTTTCTGCAAAATCACTTTTTTGAGTTATGACAGTCTTCAATTAAATGAGCGATATGTATTTGCCTGAAACACCTTTAGTTATAAAAAGGTCGATAATGTCGGGAATCTTATTCGGGTCTGTGGGCCAGTAAGTAGGTTATTTCCCAGAGTGGAAGTCACATTTCATTTTCCAGCTGATAATAACTCTCTGTCTTTAGCTGTCGTAAGTCTAGAACCCCAGTATGTACTTTTGGCGTTAAAATCACCTCCTGCAATGAAGTCTTTACCAAGGGATTTGAGAAAGTCGGTATATTTATTTTTTTTTTTGTTATTGAAACGTGGTGGACAATAAACTGCTGCTATATTGCATTTACAATTGTGCTGTAGTTTTATACTTATAGATATTGCTTGCATGTGCGCTTCTTCAATTTTACTAAATTCGTAGTGTTTGATATTATCTTTTACTATGATCGAAGAACCACCTCTTGCTTTGTGATCAGGGTCAATAGCATGGTAGCAACGGAACCCTCGCAATTTGAGATATGAGCTTTTGGTGAAGTGACTTTCTGCAATCATGAAGATATCTATGTTCTCATTATGAAGAAAGATCTGTATTTCGGACTCAATATTCGATAAGCCATTTGCATTCCAAATGGCTATTCTTAAAGTTTTACTTTTTTTTTTGCTGGCATTTTTGATATCTGTTTCTATCTTTTTTAAGTTATGAACAATTTTTTGGTTTGTTTCGTTTTGGTCATCTAGCCCTCTGTTGAGGGATTCTATGTTCTTTAATATTTCATTAAGAATTGTTTTATTATCATAAGACTCCAAGTTTACCGTCTGCGCGTACCTTTATTTACTAGTAGTTTTGGATTGTGCGTTATCATTTATATATAAATATATATTTCGAATACAAATTCCTTCACACCTAAACTTACTTACTTAGGTGGCGCTACAGTTCGGGATGAACCTGGGCCTCAACCAACAGGCTCGGTCTTTAGCTAATTGCCTCCAGTTGCGCACTTCAACTTGGTCGAGGTCCCCTTGAACTTGTGCGCGCCACCTACGGCGATGATTCCCTCTACTGCGTCGTTCCTCGGGGTTAGATTCGAAGACTCTGCGGGCCGGAGCGTTGGTGTCCATTTGCTTACACCTAAACGCATTATGATTATTTAAGCATGCTATTTTTCGACCGGAGGAGAAAACATCCACAGAAAGCTCAGTGGTAGAGCGTTACTGGGTAACTATCGCAGGTTCGTCTCTTGCCTTTCAAAGAGATATTTTCTCTTTTGACCATTTCTCAGATAGGATGATTGGTATACGCCTCGATCACCGAGATAAGAATGGTATACAGCGCATAAGCCATCTCGGCAATGGTAGTGTTCTGATAGGCGATGTCAAAGTCCTATCAGTTTTCTGCAGAAATGCAACAATAAAGTTAGATTTAATAAAAGTGGCCTGGAAATGCATGCGATTATAAGATTTCACCTTACAAGACCACGACAAACAGACACCCCATTGCATCATAAGTTTTCCGTTTCTACCTTACAGGTGGGTACCACTAGAAAGCCATCAACTCCCCGCGTTCTACAGCATACATTTTTTTCCATCCATCCATCATGAACTGAAGAATACGTTATTTTATTTGAACGATCAACAAATATGTTTTCTTTGCTAAATATCCACTCAGTTGCGCAATCTATTGACAAAGAGTTGAGTGAGAATTACAAGCCAAGACCGGTTATGTTCAACAACTAAAGTGAATGAACAGAAACGAAGGAAAAATTTAAAGAATGACGTTCATAAAATCGCAAGTTTGTTCACCTAACTTCTACTATTTCGGGGAGTTGAGCAAATCCAAAGTTTACCAACTCTGGATTTTCTTAACTTCGAAATACCCAACGTTGAGCGAGTAGACTTCGAGTGAATAAAAACAATTCCTCAAGTTGACAATAAACCATTTCGCCTTATTTAAATCAGTTCCTGACATTGGAGGTCTCAAAAAAGTTATTACGAACCGTAATGGAGCAACAAGACCATCACCATCGTTATCTTTCACATGTAGCTCTTGGCACTGATGCAAGAACTAGGCATAGTAACATCATCCCCATCAGACATATTCCTTACAACGTCATCTTCCGCTAATTTAAATAGTTCGGCGGCTAGGCCATCTATTCCATCAGCCTTGTTAGACCTAAGATTAGATATTTCTATTCTCACATGATCATAGTCAGCAGGACGCCAATGCTGGTCATGATCGTCCAGGTTAAGTTGGTTAAACTTATATACATGGGCTACCATTACTGTTTCTGCAAAACTCGACTCAAACTTTAAAAAAAATCGCATATCTTTCTTAGTCTCTGATCTTTACCAATCCAATTGAATTTTTGCCACTAGCCACAGATGTATCATTAATCATTCTCTTTTATATAAACTATGAAAAGAAAGTCATTCTATTTTTTATGCGAGGTTTTACTCAGCAACTCCTTCCAATTTCGAAGCACATTTGAGTGCTCTTACGATCGCGATCTCATACAACAAATCCGATGTAATTACTGTTGCATACTTTTAGCACGTCCAAACACAGTCCAACTAAAAGTATGTAATAGATTATTCCATTTCATAAAATAAAAGCCAATCCACGCAATTGCCCCATTCTCTCAGTAATCTGCATACCTACCAACATTGTCCTGCTTTAATTATACTTTCAATTTTGAGGTCAGAGTTCCATCACCCTGATGTTCAATTAATGCATACACACACACATATACGGATATCAAGTACAATTTTGTTGAAAGCACGTAGTTAGCACGGTACCTTTCGGTGAAATGAGAAAGACCCCCCAAGGACTAGGATTGTCGTCTACATAAATGAAGTTAATTATGCAAAAAATCACATCACCTCAATTTGAGTGCATTTGAGTGCAGTTTATTGGATTAAATTGTAATCGCTCATGGAAAGTCATAAAAAATTGGCTCGATGCTTACAAATTAGCAGTGCAATCCGATAACAGAATCAATTTCATTAGAATTCGTTTTGTGGCTGCACGCAGTTTCAGATTGTTGATTTGTTTTTATAATAGTTTGATCAATTTGTGAATAAAGTTAATACTACTTACTTATTCAGATGGCGCTACAGTCCGGGGTGGACCTGGGCCTCAACCAACAAACCACTCCATCCAGCGCGGTTACGAGCTAGCTGCCTCCAGTTGCGCACGCCAAGTTGGTTGAGGTCCCCCTCCTCTTGTTTGCGCCACCCACCGCGAGGTCGTCCTCTACTGCGTCGTTCATCCGGGGTGGATTCGAATACTTTCTTAGCGGGAACGTTGGGCTCCATCCGCTCTAAATGACCCAGCCATCTTAGTCGCTGTATGTGAACTCTCTGGCTAAGTCGATGTCCTTGTATAGGCCGTATAGTTCGGCATTGTATCTTCTCCTCCACTCACCGTTTATGCAGACGGGACCAAAGATCACTCGAAGAACTTTTCTCTCGAAATAACCTCATCCGGTTTTGACAAAGCCCATGCCTCTGCACCATACAGCAGGACTGGGATGATTAGTGTCTTATAGAGAGTTACCTTAGTAGTTCGAGATAGGGCTTTGCTACTCAATTGCCGTTTTAGCCCATAGAAACAGCGATTGGCAAGAGTAATTCTTCGTCTGATCTCCCTACTGATGTCATTTGCGGACTTCACCATTGAGCCTAGGTAGACAAAATCCTTTACTACCTCAAAATTATATCTGTCTATTGTGGAGTACTGTTCAAGACGCCGATGTTGGGTGTCCTTTTTTGTAGACAGCATATATTTTGTTTTGCTTTCATTGACCGCTAGACCCATCTTTGCTGCCTCGGTCTCAATATTCGTAAATGCCCCATTGACTGCCCGCTGCGTTCTTCCGATTATGTCAATGTCATCGGCATAGGCGAGTAGTTGTACAGACTTGATTGTACCTCCGGTGTTGGCTTGTGAGTTTCGTACAATTCTCTCAAGTACTATGTTAAAGAGATCGCATGATAGCGCGTCGCCTTGTCTAAGACATTTCCTGACATCGAACAGTTCGGTTCTATTCTTACCGACTTTGATGGAGCGGCGAGAGTTCTCCATCGTCATTCTGCACAAACGGATGAGCTTGGCAGGGATGCCAAGACTAGACATGGCTCTGTATAACTCGTCTCTATACACGCTATCATAGGCAACTTTGACATCGATGAAGAGGTGGTGCGTATCGATTTTATATTCATGGGATTTTTCCAAGATCTGCCGTAGCGTGAATATTTGGTCAATGGTGAATTTTCCCGGCCTGAAACCGCACTGATAAGGACCTATCAGGTTGTTGACGATCGGTTTTAGGCGTTTACATAATACGACAGACAGGATCTTATATGCGATGTTGAGGAGACTTATACCACTGTAAATGGCGCAGTTTAGAGGGTCTCATTTCTTCAGGATCGGGCAAACGATGCTGAGGTTCCATTCATCGGGCATACTTTCGTCCGACCAGATTTTACAGATGAGCTGGTGCATGCTCCTTACCAACTCATCTCATCCTGCCTTGGAAAGTTCAGCGGCAAGGCCGTTGGCGTTTATTCGGGTGCGAATTTGTCATTGGAGGCAGACTTAGGCAAGAAGTCTTGAGTTTCCGGCATGTGAACGAGCGTCTTATGACTATCCGTATCAAGGCTAAATTTGCCAACATAAGCCTAATATGCGTTCACGCCCCTCACGAGGAGAAGGACGACGCGGCCAAGGATGACTTCTACCAGCTCTTGGACAAGACGTATGAGCAATGCCCTTGCCACGACGTTAAAATTATCCTAGGTGATTTTAACGCAAAGCTAGGAAGAGAAGACGTCTTTAGTAGCGTGGTCGGAAAGCACAGCCTGCACGACATCACATCCGGCAACGGACTCAGGCTAATCGACTTTGCGGCGGCGCGAAACTTTGTTGTAGCTAGTACGCGGTTCCCACGTCTCGACATTCACAAAGGAATATGACTCTCCTTTGCGATCGACGCAAGGCACTCTTCCAGTATTCTGGGTGTCCGGACTTTCCGAGAAGCCAACGTGGACTCGGATCACTACCTAGTTGTAGCCAAGGTACGGATGCAGATATGCAGAATGGAGCGAAATCAACGAAATACTGTGAGGAAATTTTACGTCAGGTGGCTACCATCGCAAGAGACCGCCAGAAACTTTGCCGATTGAGTTTCTTCTAATTTTAATCTAAGTCCTATGCTGCCGGCAGCAAATGCGGAAGACCAGTTGCCAACAAGCCATCAGAGATGCCTCCTCTGATGTACTGGATTTCTCTCGGCCACCACAACGAAACCCCTGGTTTGATGAGGAATGCCGGCAAGCACATGCAGCAAAACAAGAGGCGTACAAAGCGGCGCTGCATAGAAGGACCAGAGCTGCTTACGAGCTCTACGTGAGCAGGAGAAAAGAGGAACATCGACTTCTCAGAAAGAAGAAAAAAGAGAATGAGAAGCGCTCGATCGAGGAGATTGAGAGACTTTATTGCAGGAATGATGTTCGGAAATTTTAGCAAAAGGTAAAAAGAACATGCCAGGGTTTCAAAGCCAGAGCAGAAGCCTGCAGGGACGATAATGGCAACATAGTAGTAGAATCGCAGTCGGTGCTGAGGACATGGAAGGAACACTTCTGCAGACTGTTAAACGGCGATGATGACCAATATTTCGCTTTCAGGCAGAATGAGGCATTCAACAGTGACGATGGCAGTCAAGATTCCCGTCAACCCGATCAGAATGAAGTGAGGATAGCGATATCTAAACTCAAATCTGCAAGTTGTTCGGCTGCACGTGGTTTGTAGAGGGACCTAACATTCCATGTGCAGACACGAAGATCGTTGTCCGTATCCGAGGCTGTTGGTTGCTTCGTAACCGAAAGCTTTTTACATGGTAGGGAAGTTAACACGACGGCACAACCCCCAATCTGGAGGATCAGATCCTTTTTTTGCAACCCCTAGGACGAGGGGCCGGATACACCGATGAATAAAATTAATATCAACCATTACATAGGGGTTACGGTTATTTTTTTAATTATATAATTGCGTGACGTTTCCTCTAACGTTTCAACGGCACACGTGGAATCCGTTTCAGTTACAGATTACGCATGCCATTTTGTTAATTGAGATTCGAAAGATTTACTTTTATAATTTCAGCAAGGAACGCTTACGAAGGTTCTGGCACTTATCATAGGTACCCTGTGCATTAGTGTTCTTGTGACCTCGTGGGCTACGCTTTATTAGAATTTATGAGCACCCCCATCATATAAACACAAATTACTCTCAGTTTCAAAATTCACCGAAGGGTACAGATTGAGGAAAAGCACCAGCACGAGGGTCTATTTACCCAGTTCGGGGATCCCCACGATTTGTGCTATTGCTTGTAACACATTATCGTGGTAGATCGCACCAAAACTGCAATGGAAACTTGCACTATACCCGTTAGTAATAGATCGTAGACTTGAAAATTTAAACAGCCACATAACAAATTTTCGTAAACTGCAGTAGTCTGGAGAAATAATTCGTTGTCTTTTGATCATAGCCAGATAGTCCAAGATCCTGTCAATATACCAACCCATTCGGATCTGGACAGATACATATATTTTTCAATGAATTATAGCATCCTGGCTGAGTCTTAGCCATAGGCTGTGACACGAAGTTCAGTATTCTGCCTTCATCTTGAGATCTAAATGTGTTCACAAATGAAAGGATCTAATACGAGTAACATGTGAATGTGTTCTGTGTCTAGTGGTGTTCTCTTCCCTGTTAGCTAATTTGCTATTTTATTCTCTTCTATTTATATTTCTTTGTTCGGGAACCTAGCAGAGGTGACCAATTGGATAGCGGATAAAAACTGTCCTCGAGTTTACGGTTTCACTCTATAATGCGTTGGTAGATGCTTGTCTGCCCCAAAGATTGTTATCCAAAGCTAATTTATATTCACTCTGAAAATTGCCATTCCTGTTCTATCAATTGAGAATATCTTGAAAAAAGCCACAGTTTGCGTGAGAGGCTAACAAAAAACTCATGCTGCTGATAATCAATCTGGTCTTCTAGGTATAAGAATAAGTTCCTTATCTGTACAGTTTAGGTAGTTGCGTGGACGTAAGACCTCCATTCCAGAGGCCAGATTCAGTATACCGGATTGCACTCTTGGCAGCAAGCCATGCGTATGTGAAAACTTCAATTGATTTTGAAGTTAAAGTGATACAGGCCAAGATAAATACTTAATCCAATCACCCGAACTAATTTTATTCAACTCGCTTACAATACCTATAACAAAATGTTACCTTCGGTGCTAACACTCTATGAGATGCTGTAGTTCAAAATAACGAGCAAGTTGCATCTGTGATATGCCCTCCTGCATTGCAGTCACTGTTTTTTATATTTGTGTTTTAAGCCGTCGAGGCCGAGGTAGGTAACAGCAAACGACCGGCGGCTCCTGTTGTTTCTGATTAACTACTAGAGCTGCTTAATCAATATCTTGTGACAGTCACTTCGACGGACCTTTTAAGAATATGTCGGCCTTTTGGGGGAAGAGATAAATTTCGATGTTAAACGTCAGCTCTTACAGACACAACTAGAGTCGATTCTTTATGCCTAGCGGTATTATGTCTCTGACTGGTACTCGGTTAGAAAAAAAAGGAGAACATTCCACGTTTCCTTTCTATATCTGTAGATACCCATATGACATACCTTAAGAAGGAGGTTACATTTATTGTGTACAACAGAAACGTGTTTTATATAGCTTTGTTAATTTTAAGAAGCGGAATTCAATGTTTTTTGGACACCTGTTCAATATTTAGAATTACAGACTCGCCAAAATACTGAAGGTATTCGGCATGCCCGGAAGTAAATCCCAACCAAAATATAAATTTAACCTCACGACATGTGGCACACTTCAGATACAAATTGTCGTTCATAAAGATGGGTCACAGTATTATCTTCAGCGAATAGTGATTATAGTGAGCAGTTAACCATGATGAAAATCCTACAAGCAAATCTCCATAGAAGTCGCACGGCTGACAACCTACTCTCACAACTTAGACTCGATCTTAAAGGGGATGTGGTGGCCATAAGTGAGCAGTATAAAAACAAGGACGGGCCTAGTTGGTTCTCGGATACACTCGGCACAGCTGCAATATGGATACCGCACGCAAAGACGACCCGCATAAAAACCCACGGCGCAGCTAGTGGCTTTGTCTGGGTGAAATGCGAAGGATTCACGATATTTAGCTGTTATTTTATGCCGAACGAGAGTATCAGTAATTTTCGAGCAAAGCTAGACCGCTTAGAGGATACCGTGAGAGATATTGAGGGCGGGATCTTGGTTGCCGGCGATTTTAACGCCAAGGCCTTAGATTGGGGGATGCCTAGCACAGACTCACGAGGTAAGCAGATACTCGATATAGCTGCCAGACTGGGGCTCTACGTGTTGAACGAAGGAAATACACCCACCTTCAGGCGTCCCGGATATACTGAAACAATACCGGATGTTACTTTCGCGTCAGAAGAGCTACTAGCAAAGGGGGAAAACTGGAGAGTCATCGAGGAGTACACGGGAAGCGACCACCAGTATATCGTCTTTGACCTACAGAGAACCCGACGAGTCTCTAACGGACAACAGAGGCGAGCACCGAGGTGGAAAGTCAGCCGGTTAAATGAAGAAGTTCTCACGGCCACGCTAGAGGAAGGGAAGGAAGCCATCCTGGAAATGACGGGGACAGCTGAAATAAAAGCTCAAGCGACGATGCAACTCTTACACCGCGCATGCGATGCGTCGATGCCTCGAGTTAGAAACTCAATGGAAGGGCGAAAGCCAGTGTACTGGTGGACGGAGGAGATCGCTGAACTTAGGAGGAGATACCTACACCATAGACGCAAGGTCACCAGGGGAAGGCGAAGACAGAATGAAATCACGGAAGGCGCACTCGTGGAATACAAAACCGCAAGATCCGAGCTCAAGAGGGCCATCAATTCGAGCTAGAAACAAAAGTGAGAGGACCTTCGCCGGGAGATCAACAGCGACCCCTGGGGACTCGGCTATAGGGTTGTCATGAAAAAATTAGGAGCGCAGGCGTCACCCGCCACGATGGCCGCGGAGCTAATGAAGAACATAGTGGACACACTCTTCCCGGCCCACCCTGTTAGGTCAATGGAGATCTCTCCTGCCCAACTGCCCGTTAAGGGCGATTCAGTCTTTATATACAAACAGAAGCTGTTTTCGGATAAACGGCGTTAAATCAGTACCTTTCATATTGAGGGCATTGTACTCCGCCATCGGTGTCACCTCACCTCTTCATTGTATATATGGACTGGATAGTTCAGCGCAATCGTGGGAAAACGAACGAAAGTTTAAAACGAACTTCACTGCACACTCGAAAGGTTTGTAGCCGTTTGTGGTGATGCTGGAATGAAGCGAAACGTGAACAAATCGGAAGTAATGGTCGTTTTTCGAACGACCATTCAGTGCACTCTGGAAGTTAGTGGAGTCTCACTGAAGCAGGTGGACAAGTTTAAGTACATTGGGGTCTTATTCACGAGTGATGGAAAGAGCAATGCCGAGTTATCCTGTAGAATTGGTCAGGCTGGATCAACTTTGAGAGAGCTTTATCAATCTGTTATAAGGAAAGCCGAACTTAGTGTTCAAGCTAAACTATTGGTTTTTAACTCGGTGTATGTTCCAACTCTCACCTATGGTCATGAAATTTTGGTAGTGACCGAAAGAATAAGATCGGGGATACAAGTTGCTGAAATGAGGTTCTTTCGCGGTGTTGCTGGAACAACTCGTAGGAACTGATTGCGCAATACGAGTACGCGAGGCGCTCAATGTTGAGCAGCTACTTACTTCTCCGAACGGAACAATCTATGTTTCAATGGTTTGGTCACGTAGTGCGTATGTCCCAGACCGAGTTCCAAGACGTGCTATGATTGCCGTGCCGGCATTGGGATTTAAATACCCCTTTTCAAAATACCTTTTCCAACAGTGGGTAAGTGGCGCGCTTCGTGCGATTCATTTATTCAAACTCCGGTTTCCGGAGGAGTTTAACCGCTCACACGACTTCGTCGCTCCGATAAGGGTATGTCAACAATAGTCAGGCAGGTGCCTGGAGGAATCACAAAGTGTGGGTCTAGTATTGGCGAAATCTGAAAGTACATTTAAAATCCTTTTTTCTCGACGCAAAGGTATTCTGATAAAGGAGATTTAGAAAAAGGGTATTTTGTCCAATAGGTATTTCACCAAAAAATTATGTCCGAAGGTCAGCACATCAAAATAAGGTATTTTCTCCAAGAGGTATTTGAAATTAGGTATTTGGTGCGATTCCCTTGCCGTGCCTTCAGGTAGGCGACCCCTCGCTAGGCCGAGAAATGGATGGTTGGATTAAGTCCGACATCTCTCCTGCAGCTGTCTAAAGATTCCTCTTGACGAATTCGAGTCTTTGGCGGACGATCGAGAAGGATCACCTGAGCAACCTGTCCCGCGACCCTCATGAAGGACTAGCGGACCACTGAAAATGTATGTATGTATGTATGTATGATCTACGACAATAGGGGGCAAAATATATTTAAAGGAAGCCAGGCATATTAATTCCTTAAATCGTCATTAATTTAATGAAATAATTTTCAAACGTGGATTTATGTTTTACATCAATTTGAAGCTACGACTATCTGGCATATGGTCAAACGCTTGACAATTCTTTCTCGCAAACAGAGTCAAGTTAAGTCGTTTGATCAAGTGCCAACTTTTATTTAGATCCAAAGTGCTTCAGGCACTGCCACACAACAAATGGTCAAACGTTATATTAATTCATTTAAATACATGGATATTTTTTAAATTTATTTTCCACTCTACAAATTAAAATAAGTTTATCAAAATTACAAACAAAATTCAAATTGAAATCCACAAACAATACATACAGTGGGCAACTGAAGGATTATATAATTGAATACATAGCAGGTAGAAATCCGTAAATATTTAAAATATTTCTTAACAATTTTGACTTGAATAAGCTATTTTATTTGTACAATATGTGTTAACACAAATAGCTAATATCATACAAATTTCACAACTCAAGTAATTAATAATACAAAATATAATCTACCCCACTGCATTCATGTACTCACATCTCTTATAGTTCAAAACAAATTGTTTACAATTAAACTTTAGAAAAAAACAGCATACCAAAAGAAACATTAAGCTTTATATTTCGTTTTTTTTTTTTTAATAATTACTACTTTATACAGTATACATAAGTCAAAATTGCAACGAGAACTTTTTGAACAATTTTTTTTCGAGTAAAATTTATTTAAAATAATATATGTATGTAGGTAGGTACATAATATTTGGATTGTAAATAAAATCTTTTAAATTAAAGCATAAAAAATGCATCCAGGTACAGAATTATTAATATTAGAACTAACTTATATAACATGGGAAAAATTCATCTTACAAAGAAACCTTAAAATACAATAGGTAAATACAGGGTGCTTACTACTCTATGAAGGAAAGTTTGCGTGTGAGGACATTTTACAATGTTTTTGTTTTTCGAAGACATGTATCTGGCAGGTTGTTTTAAAATGTACATAAGTGGAATATTACAAATTTGGTGTAAAGTAGGTACCACAGAACACAAATCGGTCTAAATATTGCCGCGTAGATCGCTAAAAATGGATTCATAGATTCTGCCCACCCTGTACGTGCATAAATATTTATTCTATCTACAGTATGTAGAAAATACAAATTTTGAAATTAATTTTATTTCCTAAAAAATGTTTAACTTTTAGCTAGAAAAGTATCTAGCTGAGAAGTGTGGTAAAATAGGAAAGAAGCGGACGTCTCTAGTAATACTGAGTGTCAAAAGCATTCTAAATTCGGTAGTCTGACTTTGTCAAGAATTGACTTTCATCCGCGTATATTTTCATTTTTTTTTTTTTGCAATCAAATTCGATAAAACTTAAATAATGTACGAGTATAACTTAAGAATTTATTTTTAAACTAAATTTAGCACTTAATTATGAATTTTTTGGCTTTTCAACAGCACTGACAAGAATTTGTTTATATTCAAAATTTTCGAACTTAAAGAAGTGACACTTTCGCCAAGAGTAAAGGAATAACAATGAATCCTAATTGTTGAGCAACTAAATGAGGAGCAGAATTGCATTTATCGTAGAAACAATCCTGGCAGAATACCCGGTTACCATCATGTGGTTCATTGCAGTGAACGGAGTCTGTTTTAGTGGTGTAGTAGCAGAAACGCTTTGTTATCACGAGGCCATTTTCTGAAAAATAATAAGATATTATGTGAAGGTGTGTTTTTGGAGATAAATTCAAGACTTACTCTCTTCTACTGTCTTCCGACAGGCGGGTATCACGTGCTCTGATGTACCATTGCAAGTTCGCACAACGCTCAAATTATATTTTTCCATAATCGCCGGAACTTTATCTTCTTGAAATGTACGCCCACAGAAATCTTCGCTTCCAACTGTCTCCGAATTACAGTGGTAGCACTCCAGTGCTGTTGAATAGAAAAATATATTCTTATCATAGTTTATCTAGGTAAGTAATGATATCGTTTGGATAGTGTTAGAAATGAATGTGTCTTAGGTTTATATTCTGCTTTAAAAACATGGAATGCAAGGTGTTACCTTGCAGACGAGAAGTGCTGCCAGCAGTTTTTGCAGACGAAATGTGCCCAGCCAAGGACAAAGAATCGAAAATATCCGTAAGATTGGTCGTGACTTGGTGTAGAATACTTTCACGACTTTAGGCCGGCACCTGTGCATCAATACTTCTCTGTTCAATTTAAATGCTCATATGCCTGGCATATTGCTAAAATATATCATGTACATAGCAGGCTCATTAACATGGACTCAGGAAAAAATGATATTGGGCTTAGCTTACAATAGAAGGGAGAAATTGAAAGAAAACGACTGCCATGGCAGCTTGTTCTACTAGTAGTAAGTAAAACAAAAGGAACCACACCAGTTAGAGCCTCCGAATAATAGAAGCAGATTTTCTATACAAGACAGCGTCTTTAGAGAGCTCAGTAAAGTCCTCATAAGATGGAGAAGTCTTTTCTTGCAGCCATGGGGTATTCACAAAGTATATGTTCCGTTTTTTTTGTTCTGTCGGCACGCATCGGTATTTGTTAATCCTATTTTGTTAAGATGGTACCGGAGTGGGCAGTGTCCAGTCAGATAGCCTGTTAAGGTCTTAAGTCTTCTTTGCTGAGCTCAAGTAACTTCTTTGCCTCACATTTGTTGAGGTTAATTAACTTTTTTGCCTGTCTTAGGTCCGCGGATTTAGCCCAGTACTTGGCGTGGCCATCAGCTTCGCATTGTTTTATTTTGAGGTTTGTACTACTCCGCTTTACCCCAAAATAGGGTTCAGCACCAAATAGTGGGTGGCTGGCGCTGCTTCTCGCTAAGCAGTCCGCCTGCTCATTGCCCTCAGAGCACTCGGGTTCTGCTGTCCAGGCCACAGTGACGGTGTTTTTTGACACCAGACCTTCGAGTTGCTTGAGACAGTTCCATGCGCAGCAGTATAAGATAATCGTCAGCCTAAGGCACATACGCATGTGTATATGTAAGTACTCGTACATATATTTTTATGAAATTTTTAAATTCAAAATTTTAAAGCAGCTCAACTTACTTACTTACTTAGGTGGCGCTACAGTTCGGGGTGAACCTGGGCCTCAACCAACAAGCCTCTCCATTTAGCTCGGTCTTTAGCTAATTGCCTCCAGTTGCGCACTCCAAGTTGGTCGAGGTCCCCTTGAACTTGTGCGCGCCACCTACGGCGATAATTCCCTCTACTGCGTCGTCCCTCGGGATTAGATTCGAAGACTCTGCGGGCCGGAGCGTTGGTGTCCATTCGCTCTACATGTCCTAGCCATCTCAGACGTCCAATACGCAGTTTTTTGACTAGGTCCATGTCGCTGTACAACTCGTATAGTTCGTGATTGAATCTTCTCCTCCAAAACCCGTCAACACAAACGGGACCGAAAATCTTACGAAGAATTTTTCTCTCGAAGCGACCAAGGATATCTTCATCCTCTTTTAATAAAGTCCATGTTTCAGCGCCGTAAAGCAGGACTAGGATGATCAAGGTCTTATATAGAGTCTCCTTAGTTGTTCGAGATAGGGCTTTACTGTTGAAAGCAGCTCAACCCAGCAATCTGAATTAAACAATCCTCATAAGAAAATAAACTTTTTGTGAACTGCCAGAAAGAAAGCTTCGTAATATTTTTACTGCCACCTCACTGAAATCAAGACAATATTGTAGGTTTCAGCAGAGAATTTCAGGATTGACTTTGTTATCGAAGGCCATAGAGAATATTGGCCATTGCCGCAAAATGATTGTAGTTAGGATTTAACAAGGTATTGAGAAACAAGTCATGAAAACAAATCTGTAACCATAAAACAAAACATCGTAGCAACAGATAGATGTTAAATGACATTATGTTATATCCCGTGAGACGGCCGATTGGGACTCCTATAAACTGTCTCTCAGGAAATACAAAATCTCACTGAGGAAGGAGCAACGACGATCCTGTAGACTCTTCTGCGACAGCATCGAAGAGTCCTCGGAAGCTTCCAGGTTGCGGAAAATCCTCTCTAAAAGCCCTTCTATACCCAGCTACCTTTTGCATCCAGATGGTCACTGGACCTCCTCTGCTGAGGAATCCATTGACATCTTATTGGATACCTACTTTCCTGGTAGCTCCCCTGTTGCTGCATCGCAAGTGCTAGAGCTGAACGATATTAGCTGAACGATATTAGCACGACCAACATCAGATGGGTAAACGGCTCAACGTGGCACATTTCGAGACAGATCTGGCTTAAGCTGGATCGAAAACGTAGTGCAGATCTGGGGGTCGATTCTCGTTCTGTGAAGCTGTGAAGTGATAAATGTTATCACAGCTTCACGCTGAATTCGATTCTCGATGTGTGAAAAAGTGAAATCAAATGTCAAAATTTCTTCACGTGATAAGTTTTTTATCACAGCCAACTCATTCTGTGAAAAGTCGTGAAAAAGGATGGACAACAAAAATAAAAATGGACAAAGGGCATCGGAGACCCAAAAAGAATATTTAATTCAGTATTTGGAGGAGAGGCCGGATTTGGCCAACGACAAGTAAGTAACCTCACGATAACATGAATATATATAACTTATATTGAAATATAATCATTTTGTAAATATATATTTAAAAAAAAAATAGAATTTACAGATTTACAACAGCCGACGGTGCCCATTCACGGGATAATGAATAGAAGAAATTATGCAATAAGCTAAACAGCTTAGGCGGAGCTGTAAAAGATGGGCCCAAGTAGAGGAAGTATTGGAAGGATTTAACTTAGCCGGAAACCTATAGAGTTGAATAAACTGCTCCTCAGTAGCTACTTCGAATGGATTCTGCACATCTCAAAGGGAACGCCGCAAGATCCTCAGTTTCTTCCTACGAAGAAAATGAAATATAATTTTTTTTCAAAACAAATCACCGAGTTATAATAAATTATACCTTTGTTCAATACGGCATCTATTATTAATAATTAATCGAGCAATTACTTTCGACATTTTAGTAGCACAACACAAATAAATTTTTCACCAAAGAAAACGCCAAATTGACACATAAACGACAGAATTTATCATTTAGTACTTTTTTAGTACACACTTTGACAGGCATTTATCACAATGTGTCCGAGAATCGCATTAAGTGTGTTCGTGAAGTGATAAAATGAAAAGTTGCTGTGAAAACTGAAATGATAAATTATTTATCACTTCATAATTTCACAGATCGGTAATTGACCCCCTGGTCAAGTTCAAGCATACGCAAATCAGCTGCGTTGTCGGTGTTCTCATTGGACACTGGCTTATAGGCCAACGCGCCAAAAGACTTGGTCTCTTCTCAAATGACTTCTGCAGAAACTGTAGGGACGAGGAGGAGGAGGAAACCATCCTTGCACATGTCCAGCCCTGTCGCATAAAAGAATGCTCCATTTAGGGTCCTCCTTCCTTGACGACCTCGGCGGATCTGGCGTCCTTAGAGGACATGAGCATCCATCGCTTTATCAAAAGCTCCGGTTGGTTTTGTTAGGTCCTGAGTGGCCTAATGGTTTGATCCATGGTCTCACAGAGGACCTTAACTGGTCTAAGTGTGTCCACTCTCGTGTGGGCAGCCAACCTAACATACCCTAACCTATTCTATATCAAGACACTTAAGCCGGATTTTTACCACTTCAGATATGTGTACGTTTTGAATCTTGTTTATTTTTCAGGATGCCGAATTCATGGCAATGAAAATAAATATTATGCAAAAACTCATCTATGAGATCACTAATATCTTACAATCTATCAAATAAATTCAGCAGAAGGAGCACTCGTCCAGACTGCTAAACGGCGACGTTGATCAATATTCCACTGTCAGGCAGAATGAGCCATTCATAAATGACGATGATAGTCAAGATTCACATCAACCCGATCAGAACGAAGTGAGGATAGCGATATCTAAACTTAAATCCAACAAAGCTACTGACGCCGAACTTTTCAAGGAAGGAGGAGATGATTTGGTAAGGGGCATGCAACAGCTCATCTGTTAAATTTGGTCGGGCGAAAGTATGCCCGATGAATGGAACCTCAGCATCGTTTGCCCGATCCTGAAGAAAGGAGACCATCTGAACTGCGCTAGCTACAGAGGTATAAGTCGTCTCAACATCGCATATAAGATTTTGTCTGCCGTATTATGTAAACAACTTAAACCGATCGTCGACAACCTGATAAATTCTTATCAGTGCGGTTTCAGGCCCGGAAAGTCCACTATTGACCAAATATTTACACTACGGCAGATTTTGGAAAAAACCCACGAATATGAAATCGGTACGCATTACCTTTTCATCGATTTCAAATTTGCCTCTGATAAAGAGCGTGTATAAAGACGAGTTATACAGAGCCATGTCTAGTCTTGGCATCCCTGCCAAGCTCGTCCGGTGCTCCATCAAAGTCGGTAAGCAAACCACCGAACCGTTCGATATCAGGAAAGGTCTTAGACAAGGTGACGCGCTATCATGCGATCTTCGAATCCACTACCGGGCTCGCGGTAGGTGGCGCAAACAAGTGGAGCGGGATCTTAACTAACTTGGCGTGCGCAACTGGAGGCAGCTGGTCAGTAACCGGGCTGGCTGGAGAGGGCTGTTGGTTGAGGCCATGGTCCACCCCGAACTGTAGCGCCACCTAAGTAAGTAAGTAAATTGAGCAGAATATTCCACTTAAAACAAATTTGAAATTGAATTTTGATTATTATCTTACACTGGGTTTTTTTTATTTAATTTCTCTACATTTTTTAGCAAATATTGCAATTGCTAGAATGAGCGTTAAAATTGTATACAGCGGTTCTGGTCACTCTGCTGATAAGTGTGTATTCATTGTCAGCCATTCATATTAATGCTCAAAAATGTTTAAGTGTATACCTTAGGTATTCCGCAGGGATGTTATTCATTAGTGACCTCTCGCTAGTAACCAACTACTCAGAATATCTTTTGCGGATGACTCCAAGGCATTTCGGTCAATTAAAAACGGAGCTTTACAGAAATCTTTTGCATGAAGACATCACCGCCGTCATCGTCTTGTTTTGTGTAATTATTCCATAAAACATAATTTTCTTGATACATTATTCTTGAAGAAAGACCTGGGTGTTATACGTGATCCTCGACTTACTTTCAATGAACTTATGTACGTATATAGACTATATTGTTTGTAAATCTACCTCGATAATATTTTACAAGTAACCTTATGTCATTATATTAAACCAAACCATGTAGGAATATTTTTTGTTAATATACGTTTGTAGAAATTATTTGAACAAGAATTATAAATGAATGTTATTTTATAATTTTTATCTAATTAGTCTGTAAGATGTTTTATACTTTGTATGATGAAAATAAATAAATAAATCTATTAAATATAATTTTAAAATAGTAAAAACTCTCACTCCATACAATAAGGACTTTATTACACTAGTCTCAGGTTATTCTTGATTGAATACGAAATTTGAATCAGAATATGCACATGGCACATGATATTGTGTGTCTAGATTTGTCTCAAAGCAATGTGCACTAATGAATTATTAACTTTTTCATTTCAAAGGCACTGTTTTGATGTGAAGTCCTTGCATTTTTATGAGCCAAACCCTGAATGCTAATCAAACTCATGCTGTAAAATGCAGTTTAATATGAGCAATAAAATGACTCCTTGTCGTTAAGTAGAGAGGGAATCATGTGGTTAAAGTATGCGTTCGCAATCAATAGTTGAGTATGTCAAGCACATATGTACATACGCACTCATGTATGTATGTACGAGTACCTAAAAAGAGAACATAGCCCTTTCGTCCTTGTGAAAATAATTCTCATACTTTATTAAATTAGCTTTGGCTGGGATACCATTCATTGCTCTGAAAACCTAAATACTTAATTTCAAAGGATAATTGAATGAAAGCCGGATTCCACATTGTCACTTCCCAAAATTTGCACGTATTTGCAACTGTAGGCTCGAAAAGTATTTCTGGAATCCGAAACATTCAAATAGGACCAACATAATGATGATGAAGCAAAAACTGCCGTAACACATCAGGTAATATCTAACAGAATTGTCAACGCAATGAGTTGACTTTTCTATTACAAGGCACTCCTGTACAGGCACCTAACCTGTGCACATACAAGCAATAGCCGCGCGCCGTAAAATAATAAAAAAAAAAGTTTAAAAATTCATTTCTCCTCATAAAACTTGTACACACGCCATAATCTCAAAAATTACTAGATACTCCTGCGATGTATTGAGTTTCAATTCAAACCCTAAGCCACCCCATCGCACAATAACCCCATTAGTCTCTCCTCCCCGTAGTGGGGTGACAAGGCGATGATGTTGTTGCCATGTAGGGCGCAGATGAATACGTAATAAAGGAAAAATAACTGTTGTGCCCGAAAAATTGGCGCCAATCTCACCAGTAAAGGGATGTGGGGTGCATGGAGTTAAAGCGTCGCCAACAGAGATAGACGATGCCGTCGCCATGGTTCTAGATTTCCCAGACAATCGCTGGAAGGATACATAATTTGGGGTTGCTTCCTCTGATGCTGATTTTGTGCGTAGATTTTTTTTTTCTTTAAATATATCCTCTCCCCTAAGGAGTATATTTGCGCTCTTTTATCTATGTGACTGGAAGGACATTTGTCTGCGAAACAAAATCAGGATTACACTATGTGATGATGTCAGATTTTTATTCGCCACCACCCTGCTTCTATTGAGGTGGTAGGTATGTATGTCGTGAAAGAATTTTATTTACAACTATTGGAGGATGTGGAGTAATGGTGGTTACTGACTTAGTTTACGAAAATCAGGTCAAGGAATCTTGTGGCCAAAGGATACATCGCGGAAAGGAGTTGGTTTGCTAAAAACTTCTTTGGTGGTTTTGTGGAGAATTTCTATAAAATATTGATTGCAAGTAGGTACAAGGTTTGTGTGCAATGAAAGACTGACACAGACTTTGGACAGTAGGTATGTGTGTGCAATTTCTTGCGATAATACGAGTAATAATGTAAATTTGAAGAATGAATAAGTCGATTGCAAGGAGGTGGGGTAAATGATTATTTTTTTATCAACTTTCAGGCAAGTGAAAATTAATTCATGTCTTGATGGAGAATAGATCCACTTAACTTAGAAAGTCATTCCAAGGTTGACGAGATTTGGTCCAGAACTATGTAAAAACATCTTCAGAACACAATGATAGGTAGGTAATAAAATAAAATCTTTCTATTGATTTCCATCTCATCATGTGATGGGCATAAGAAAAGCAAACTTCATTTATAATTTTCCACTTGGGTTTTATAGATACATATGTATGAACATACATTCGCTTCTTGCGTGGGGGTAAGCTAACTTGTTTAAAAAAAAAAGTTTGACATTTAACTTCTCCAAAGCTTCATACTCAAACGAAATATGTAGTTTTAAATGCTTTGGAAACCACCATTCAAAAGTGGGGGTAGATTTGGCTTTAAATCAGAAATAAAATATAAGAAAATACATATGTATGTACATACCTATAGTTTAATTTCATCGTTTTCGAAGACAAGAGAAGAGAAGTCACCAGACTTTACTCTAGGTATTAGGTAGTAAGTCCAGGTTTATACATTTCAAAATTCGTATAGCAACACGGCTTTCTCCATATGGTCTAACAGCCAACCAAATAGAAAATTTTCCAATTGACGCATCCTCAATTTTTTACATTATACAGGTACATACTTGTATACGTATATATATTCTAAGAGATATATGTACGTACTCTCTGACCAGTTCCTTTTCGCAGCAAAAGTATGAGCTGGACTTAAAAAAAAAAGAAATTCAACATTAGGTGGGTACCATGACATGGCTGTACCCAGTACATTAATAGGCAACAAACACTATCAAGCACTGTATCCAACATCGCACCACCATAAATGAAGTGACTGATAGTAATGTCAGGTACCAGCGTAGTTCGAAAGATATCATACAAGCGATACAGAGTATCTATTTAGGAGGGATAAGGCGTGGAAAAGAGGATCCACGCAGTCTTCCAGCTCAAGGAAGTCAAAAAGTCTCGCCAACGAAGCAAAGTTGCATAAAAAGTCCGAAACCCAGATCTATAAACTAAAGATGTTAAACCAGTTTTTTTTTTGCCTCAAGTTGCTGAATTGGGTCTCGGGCTTTGTTGGTTCCAGCAGGACGAAGCAACCGCTCACACAGCTCAGGAAACGATGGAGATTTTTAATCGACAATTTCCGGGCCGTCTGATTTCTCAGTTTGAAATTTGATCTGGCGGCGCCAGTTTTCTTCCTTTGGGGCTTTTTAAAATCTCGCGTTTACAACAACAAACCACAAGTCTTGCAAATCTTGAAAGCCAACATTGAAGAAGAAATCACCAATTTGGAGCCAGATGTTTGACGAGCAACAATTCAAAATGACATAAAACGAGCACAAATGTGCATCTCCTCAAGAGTTTGTCATTTGACCGATATCATTTTTTCTATTTAATGTCATCAATTTTACACCTTCAAATAAACGATATAAGTATCTGGGTTACATTCAATTCATTGAGCAGGGCTAAGGTTTCATGGTCTGTTAAGATGTCCTTACCGAGGATGTGCCTTTCTTCAAAATTGAGCAACTGCCAACACAATACAGAACGTCCTCTCTTTCCCCAAGGGATAAATCGAAGTATCTGAAGTGCTTCCAGGGAAGGATAATCTACTTTGTTTCCAATTGTTATTTCTCAGAAATTCTTTGGCGTGTCTTAGTTGGAAATTCGCTTCCCAAAGCTTAACCCATTTACTCTTTTCCCATATTTTGTGCAGTACCAACTCGTAGAATGGTCCCGGCCCAAAGAACTGAGTTTCGGAGCTGTTTCTTGCTAGTGCATCAGCTTCTTCATTTTGTTGTAGTCCCACGTGGCCTGGTAGCGAGTAGACTACCTATAAGGTGGTTTTATTAATATGGTTAAGTTTATTGGTCTTAGCAAGGGATTCGCATACTACCCTGGACCTGATCGCCTTGGTATCTGGCAGTATACTTTTTTTATGCTAGGCTCTGCCCATTGGCTCACGATCTCACGAAGTTGCGATCTAAGGGATCTATTCTAACTACCTTCTTGTAAGTGTGTATAAGTCCTTGTACACGAGTAGAGGAGATTCTAAACTCCACGATTATGAGCTACTTTTCATTAATGATACTCCATCTTAACAAATATAGCGCCCGACATTCACAGATAATATGCACAGAAACTTCCTCCTCTTCCCCTCTTGGATTATCTAAGCCCTGGAACATCTTCGCACTGGGTTAGATGAAATTGATGTTCCCACCTATACAACTCGAAATATTTCAATATCTTGTCCGTGATATTTCCTGTCGAGGATATTTTTTTAGACCGCTTAAAAGTTTGCTTGGAAAATGCTGGGGATGTTCCCAGAGAATCTGAGTATTTAATTCTGAGTCCATATGCTCCTGCCCAAATTCCTGTGGATGTTTCGATCCATCTGTGTACCATTGGATTGTCATCCTCTTTTTCATAAGCTTCGAGGGTACGTACTAATCCATACCCTGCACACTTCTACCATTCTCCCCGCAGCACTGCCGTAAGGTATTACTTCGCGGGGTGGTGGTAGGTAGGTATTACTTCAAGTGTGGTGGTAGAATTTTGTTTGAATACATTATTATACAAACTAGTTTGGATGCATTATAAAAGCTAGTCAAGCATCTCTTCGGTGGATATTTGCTCCTTAGTGGGGGAATGGTTAATCGATCAGATTCAAATGTGTGCAATATGAGGTATATCCAAAAGTCGATTGGTCCAAAAGCTAAAATCATTTCGATTATAATACCCCGGGCACATCGACTGAATAAACAATATGATCTTTAAGCACAAATTCGCCAAGTTCGAGACGACAATGAAGGCTCAGGATGAGTAAGTAAGTGAAGTGGTCACTGATTCGGTTTCATTTAGTTTTTGTAGAAATACAAATGAAGTATTTTTTCCTAAAAGTTTTCAAGAAAATGTTTGATCAAACTTATTTGATCAAACAAAATGATTCAAAGTCTAACCCAAACGAGTCTAAGGAACATTTGAGGTGCAGTTTTATTGTATCTCTTTCGATATAGAACCTTTGAATGCTTGTGCCTATAATTAAGTAGTCCCTTTCAGCTTAATCCCTCTGAATAACCACATAAGAAGCACTACCTGTATTTTCTTTGTAAAGGCCAATGTAATACAATATGTGATTGGGAATTGACGTGGTATATATTAAACTTACTTCAGTTAATGAGGGTGTCAATAGTGCTCAATATCAGAAACCAAAACCACTGATGGCTACCTCTGGATTCATTCTCATTTACAAAAGCGCCAAGCTGTCTCAGGAAGGGAATACCACACAAAATATCGATTACATTGTGGCATTTCATCACACCCATATGGAAAACATAGTTGATATAGTGAAGGTATTTTTGGAAAAGTGAAAAAGATATTCTTAGAATGAAAGGTATTAACAGGCATTGAGATGTTGGGCATACATACATTGGACTTGACCCGAAGTCATGTTAATATATTTCGACCGCCTTATTTTTTTATGTGTTTTTTTACGTTATTAGAATCTTATCAAAAAAAAACTTCCAAAGTGCGTCTCTCATTTCTGAGCATTTGCTAGCTTGTCTGCACGTCTGAGTCTCAGTCTTTTACTGGAAAACGAGTGTACGAGGGCAAGGTGAAAAGTTCTCGGCCTGACGCAGAGATCGCATTCCAATCAGCAAAAACTTATTTTTCCTGCCTAGCTGCACTTCTTATTAGTTCGTATGACAAGTTTCAACTTGTTCTCTCAAGTAGTTTGTTTACACGAATTTTTGCAGTAGACGTCTTGCGTGTTTTTCGTTAAAATGGATAAACTTGAACTTGTGGGCGCCGTGGCGTAAGTGGTTAGTGTGTCGGATCACTACGCATGAGGTTCCAAGTTCGAATCCCAGAAAACACCAAAAAGTTTTTTCACGGTCCCACCTCTCGCGAGCGTCTGACAAACATCCGAGAGTATTGTTGTCACGAAAAAGCTTCTCAAATCGCCGTTCGGACTCGGCATTAAACTGTAGGTCCCTTCCATTCGTGTGAAAAATATAACGCACACAACATGAGTGGTTGCGAGAAGCTAGGCCCTGGCACTTTAAAGAGCTGTTGCGCCAAATATTTGTTTTTTTTTTGATAAACTTGAATATCGTGCGGTCATAAAATTCTTCGTTTTGGATGGGTTAACCCCTAAGGAAATTCATCCAAAGTTGACAAAAGTTTACGGGGACTTTGCTCCTTCCATGTCAATCGTTAAAAAGTGGGCAGCTGAATTTAAACGTGGTCGCACGTCCCTCGAAGATGACCCACGTGAAGGACGGCCAAAAACCGCAACCACACCCGAAACCATCGAAAAAGTGCATGATATCGTGTTGGACGATAGGCGAGTGAAGGTGAGTGAGATAGCTGAGGCTGTGTGTATATAAGAAGAGAGAGTGCGAAACATCTTGCACAAAAACTTAGGGATGCGAAAGCTCTGCGCAAGATGGGTGCCGCATTTGCTGAATGCCGATCAAAAGCAAATGCGCAAACGATTTTCACGGCAATCTTTGGACCGATTCAATAGGGATCCGACCGATTTTGTGCGGCCATTTTTCACCATGGATGAGACATGGGTCCACCACTACACGCCAGAAACGAAACAGCAGTCGAAGCAGTGGGTGGAAGCCGGTGTTTCAGGGTCAAAGAAAGCGAAGTCGATCGCATCTGCCGGAAAGGTCATGGCCAGTGTGTTTTGGGATGCGAAAGAAATCCTGTTAATTGATTACCTTGAGAAAGGCAGAATAATTACATGTGAATATTACTCCAACCTTCTTGACCAGGTGGATGCCAAAATTCGCGAGAAGAGGCCTGGTTTGATCAAGGACAATGCTTGATCATGTAGTGCGTATGCCCCCAGACCGGCTGCCAAGACGTGCCATCAGGTAGGCGACTCCCTGGTAGGCCCAGAAATAGATGGTTGGACCAAATCAGACATCTCTCCTGGAGCCGTCTAGGGATTCCTGCTGATAAGTTGGAGTCAATGGCGGAGGATCGAGAAGGATGGAGGGTCCATCTGAGCATCCTACCCCCGCGACCCTCATTGAGGATTAGCGGGCCATTGAAAATGTATGTATATATGTATGCATGATATCAATTCAGATTTGGAACTGCTAAGGACATGGCTCGCTGTGCTTAAACTGATTATCAGTTCCAAAACAAAAATAATGTTTTTCAGTCTGTCGCCGGAAGACTTCTTTGACGCTGATGTTTTGTTTTCATGCCCCCGAGTGCCAAAGGTTTAAGCAGTTGAGCTGCTTCTGTAGTTCCAGCTCTTCCTCAAAACGATTTTGTAGCAATTTTAACTGGAGCGCAAAGTGTTTTCTAATTGAGAGCGTCAATGAGTTTAAATACCTGGGGCTTATTATTGACTCCAGAATGTGTACAAGTCTTAGGAGTTTCTTTTATTTGAGAAGGGTCTGCTCAACAAAGCTTCTTAAAATAATCTACTATGGAATTTTTCACTCAAAGCTCCAATATGGCATAACTTGTTGAGGAGTAGCATATTTCAACAAAATTCAATCACTTCTTGTTTTACAAAAATATGCGGGGAAAAATCGCTTACATACGAGTTTTTTATTATTCTTTGAACTCAAAATTCTTCCTGTCCGTAAGTTGTATTGTTTTAAAGTCCTAAGGTTATTCTTTTATAGATCTGGTAACATGCATACTAGAGTTCTTGAAGGTCATAAATCACTTGCATCTAGTAGCTGTTCCTAGCTTTCGGACTACAGCCTATAAACATTTTTATACTGTTTGATCATGCCGTCTCTTTAATAAACATCCTTTTTGGCTTAAGACTCGTAGTCCCACTAATAGATTTCTAAATCTCGAAGATATTGGCTTTTAACCCAATATATTAAGAATCTAGAATCTATTGTTAGTTCTCGTACATAGCTCCTGATCTTTTGGTGTTTTGTTCTTTTCATATAACGCATTTAATCATAGATTTGAAATTTTTTTATTGTTTCCGTTTTTCCAAATATTTAATTTATATTTTGCTTAGTTTTGATGAATTCTTGTCTTGAATTATGAATGTACATAAACTTAACTTTAAAGGGTCACCCCACCCATTGAATTTACTTCTTGTAACTTAGGCCATTGAAGTGGCATTTAATACTAATTTTGCTCAAGAAATATGAAATGTCACCTAATTTTCTCTAGTTCATTTTTGTTCTTTTATTATTTAGCTTAGTATACTGAATATACTTATTAAAATTTACCTTTTAGAGAAATAAACTTTTATAACTAAGTAACTTTTATTTTCTATATGGAAAGCGCATAGTAAATTGACGTTTCTACTACTCCGTAACATGAAAGCCTACCAAAAATTCTATAAATTTCCTCAACAATGTTTTTTACGTAAGAATCATAGCTTGTAACTTCAATTCAATTCAATTTCTAGTTCAAAAAAGCTGATGATTCCACGTATCATGCAAAAACTTGTGCGATATGTTGGGACCCGGTAACATTATATAGGTACAATGTTGTGTTTAGAAATGGTTTCCTAGATTTTAATCTGGGGATATGATTGTCAATGAAAAAACGAGAAATCTACGAAGTGCAGCTGAGAAAAGCGCAAAATAGGTGAATATATACATATGTAGGTATCATAAACCAGCTAATGGTCATCTGAAAAAGTCGGAAAGTTAAGTAGTTTAAATGTTCGGCTACCGCATATTTTCACTGAACGCAATTTGTTCGAACACTTGCGATTCCCTTTAGAAAATAACTAGGCTAGGATTCTTCATAACGTTAGTAAAAAATAACATTGAATCAGGAGGATCTGCCACCAAGAATCATTACAAAAACCGAATTGCACCCTAAAAAGATGCTAATGCTGTTTCTGCCAAACTATTGCTAGTAGTGTCTTTGCCATTGACTAGAGAACCCTTATTTGGAGAATAGAAACTGCGTACTCTTTGACGACGCACGGCTTCACAGATTCTTGATTACTTATCAAAAATTATTGTCGAACTTGAAATGTGAAGTAACGCAGTATCCTACATACTCATCATACCTAGTACGATGTGATTTTCATCTGTTAAGATTGTTACAGAGCTCCCCCACTCGTCGGAACTTCGCAAGTCAGTACCTATCTTTAGGAACTTTGTCGCATTTTTTAATTGAAAAAAAAAACTCGAGCTTAAAAAGCATGGAACAAGGACCAATATAGTATAACCTATTTGTAAGCCCCACGAATGTTAATAAGAAATTGAATTATTTGTCCAATTACCGAGTAGACTATTTATCAACCCAATACTGAATTTTAGCAACCTATCCTAAAAATGAAGACAAGAAAAAAGCGAAGAAGAAGTGCGCCCAGCTTCAAGCAGAGAGTACGGAGGACCTGTATCGAGAGCTGGAGAAAATATCTTCCCCATTTGTTGATGCAAACCAGGCTATCCAGGAGCTGCGGTGACACAATATGAACAGGAGCACAACCATCTTCAAAATAGCTGCCCAAAAAGAAGGAGGAATGCTCGCCAAAGTTCATTAATAATGCTCATGGCCAGCTTCTTGTGGATGACGACAAAATTATGTAGAGTATTGTGAACGACTTTTGAATAAATAGTTTCCCCGGCTATACTTTCCAAGAGCCACTGTGAGGAAATACCCGACATTACACTCGAAGAAGTTAGTGAGGCGGTCAAATACTCCAAAAAACGAAAACGATATCTAGAAAAGTATGGGAGACATTGGGTTCAGATGACTCAGAATTCTCATCTCCAAATTTATGAGATGTGGGTCCAATGCCCAATCAATGTAGGGAAAGTAACGTTTTGCCTGAGACCAAGGAAGGGAAGGGAAGTGACACACGAAACTGTGATAACTACGGTTCGATCAAGCTGGTGTCGCACACTATGAAGGTCGTTGAGCGGGTATTAGGTGGTCGACTGCGAAAATAATACAGCTATCTGATGATCAGTGTGTGTTTGTCGTTGGTAAATCAACCACAGATGCAATCCAAAGTATAAGGATCATATTAGACAAACATCGTGATTCCTTAAAGGATTTGCATGTTGTATTGGTTGACTTTGAAAAGGCATTTGGCAGACAACCACGAGATCTGATATGGGTGGCGCTAAGACATCGGGGGGTTACTGAAACCTACACTACGTACAGATAATCATGGACATTTACGAAGGAGCAAAAACAAGAGTAAGATGCCACGCTGGAGTAACCGAATAGTTCCCAATCAAAGTGAAGTGCACCAGGGCAGCGTCTTAAGCATTTGCTCTTTATTACAGTCTTTGAATATCTGCTTGAAGGTAAAGTGACAGACCCCAAGGTACTCGTAGATCAATTATTCTTTACTGACAATGGAGCCATCATAAGTGAGGATCCTACGTCCCTGCAACGAGCACTTGATGTGTGGGTGGACGTTTTGGAGGGAAATGGGTATAGCATTAGTTCAAAAAAGACTGAGTACTTGTGCTGCCCGTTCCACTCAGGCCTATTCCAGACATTTATTTGAATAGAACTGACTGTACTTCCCAAGTGCGAAAAGTTCAAATATCTGGGATCTATGATCAATAGCAAAGCAATCTGTGATGACAATATCAATCATCGCGTAAGCGTAGGATTGATGAAGTGGCGAGAAAAGTCCGCTATCTTCTGTGACAGAAAAATTCCCCCTAAGTTGAAAGGAAGGCTCTACACCACAGTTGTGCGCGCAGCGCTTACATAAGGTTCACAATGTTGGACGATGTACAAGAAGTATGAGAGTTAATTAACCTCAGTTGAGATGAAGATGTTTCGCATGACAGCAGGAATGACAAAGCTTGATCGAATAAGAAGTTCGAAGATCCGTGGAAGCCATCACGTCAAGGAAACCATCTTACGAAAAATAGAGTGCGACCGGCTCAGTTGGTATTGCCACGTTCAAAGAATAGATCATTTGAACCCTGTTAAAAAGGCATTATCAACGAACGTTTCAAAGACATCGCAAGGCAGGAGAGGCAGGCCTATAAACGTCCACACAAATGCAACAACACCAGTATTTGATTGGCCTCAGCAACCCAGTGATACAAAACCGGGAGGTCAAATAGGCAGATCAGTAGAAATGCAGTAAAGTGGTAGGGTTATAATCCCTTGTTTTCGGATCATAACCTCGCTGAAATAAGAAGAAGAAGATCCTAAAAGTTAAGGCATACAAATTCACGGAAATCGAACCGAACTCATTTTCAAAAAATGCAAGGAACAAAACGTGTGGCATAGGTATATTGCAAATGGCGTGCATAATCTTAGAACCCATCATCTGCAACAGACCGGACACACTAATTAAAACCAACGGAAGATTTTCGGAACACTACAAACAAGAGAAAACAAATGAATACATCGACGGCTTATACCGGAAATCTAGTCATGGATTCATACGAAGAATGGGATGCGCATTTAAACCTATCTTTTGATGGCACATAGGTATTTGGCTTGGACTTGGATAAGCATGATAATTACTTCCATTGCATGGTACAATATACCTGCAATATAGCAAATGTCGGACTCAAGCCCCGGTGGTGAAATGCTTAAGAACCAAAAAGCATATGATGGCATGACAGTAAATTCTAAATCCTCCTTGTGAAGAAATGGTCAGAAAGAACTGATTACGGGTTCAGTGGCTTCTTGACCACCACCGCGAAACCCCTGGTTTGACGAAGAATGCCGGCGAGTGCATGCAGCAAAACAAGAGGCATATAAAGCGGCGCTGGAAAGGAAGGCGAGAGCTGCTCGTGAGCTCTACGAGCAAAAGAGACGGGAAGAACATCGGCTTCTCCAAAAGAAGAAGAAAGAGCATGAGAAGCGCGCGTTTGAGAATGTCGAGAGTTTATACTCCAGGAACAATGTACGGAAGTTTTACCAAAAGGTAAAAAGACCGTGTCTGGGAAGCAATACCGGCACAGAAACCAGTAGAGATGAAAATGGAAACCTCGTAGTAGAATCACAGTCGGTGCTGAGAATATGCAGACTGTATTACGGCGACGAAGACCAACAACCCGCTGTTAGGCAGAATGAACCATTCAACATAGACGATGATAGTCCAAATTTCCGTCCACCTGACCAAAACGAAGTGAGGATAGCAATATCCAAGCTAAAATCCAACAAGGCAGTTGGACCTAATGGCTTACCGGGCGAACTTTTCAAGGCAGCTGGTGATGAATTGGTAGAGTGCATACACCAACTCTTCTCTAAGATTTGGTCAGATGAGTGTATGCCTGATGAATGGAATCTCAGCATCGTTTGCCCGATTCACAGGAAAGGAGACCTCCTAAACTGCGCCAATTATAGAGGAATCAGTCTTCTCAACTAGTGAGCGCCGTGGCGTAAGTGGTTAGTGTGTCGGATCACTACGCATGAGGTTCCAAGATCGAATCCCAGAAAACACCAAAAAGTTTTTTCACGGTCCCACCTCTCGCGAGCGTCTGACAAACATCCGAGAGAATTGTTGTCACGAAAAAGCTTCTCAAATCGCCGTTCGGATTCGGCATTAAACTGTTAGGTCCCTTCCATTCGTGTAAAAAATATAACGCACACAACATGAGTGGTTGCGAGAAGCTAGGCCCTGGCACTTTAAAGAGCTGTTGCGCCAAATATTTGTATTTGTAGTCTCCTCAACATCGCATACAAGATCCTTTCTGCGATATTGTGTGAACGCCTGAAACCTTTTATCAACAGCCTGATTGGACCCTATCAGTGCGGTTTCAGGCCAGGAAAGTCCACCATCGATCAAATCTTCACACTTCGGCAGATCCTGGAGAAAACCCAAGATTTTCAAATCGATACTCACCACCCCTTTATCGATTTCAAGGCCGCCTATGACAGCATCTATAGAGAAGAGCTTTATAAAGCCATGTCTAGTTTGGACATCCCTGCCAAACTTATCCGTCTGTGCAGGATTACGATGGAGAACGCTCGCTGCTCCATCAAGTTCGGTAATGACCTCACCGAGACCTTTGATGTCAAAGAAGGTTTTAGACAAGGAGACGCGCTGTCATGTGACTTCTTTAATATTGTACTTGAACGGATTGTGCGGAACTCACAAGCCAACACGGGAGGCACAATTTATTTCAAGTCTGTACAACTGCTTGCATACGCCGACGATATAGACATTATCGGAAGACCTCAGCGGGCTGTCACCGGTGCGTTTGCAAGCATTGGGGCGGAAGCGACTAAAATGGGTTAAGCGATAAACTAGGACAAAACCAGTATATGCTGTCAACAAGAAGGGATAACCAACATCGACGAATTGGACAGAACGTTACAGTGGGCAGCTATAACTTCGAGGTAGTAATGGACTTTGTCTACCTTGGCTCTGCTATAAACTCGAAAAACAAGATCAGCGCAGAAATCAAGCGAAGAATAACTCTTGCCAATCGCTGTTTTTTTTGGGCTTATAAGGCAATTTAACAGTAAAGCCCTATCTCGAACTACGAAGGAGACTCTGTATAAGAGTCTGATCATCCCTGTTCTGCTTTACTGCGCTGAAACATGGACTTTATTAAGGGAGGATGAAGATATCCTTGGTCGCTTCGAGAGAAAATTTATTCGTAAGATATTCGGTCCCGTTTTCGTTGACGGGTTTCTGAGGAGAAGATTCAACCACGAACTATACGAGCTGTACAGCGACATCGACCTAGTCAAAAACTGCGTATTGGACGTCTGAGATGGGTAGGACATGTAGAGCGAATGGACACCAACGCTCCGGCCCGCAGAGTCTTCGAATCTAACCCGGAGGGACAACGCAGTAGAGGACCTCCTCGCTCCAGGTGGTGCGCACAAGCTCAAGGGTACCTCGACCAACTTTGAATATGCAACTGGAGGCAGTTAGCTAAAGACCGAGCTAAATGGAGAGGGTTGTTGGTTGAGGCCTAGGTTCACCCCGAACTGTAGCGTCACCTAAGTAAGTAAGTAAGCTTCTTGACTTAAATCCCCCAACTGGATGATATCTTTTACGAAAACATACTGTATAATCACTAGAACATATAAATTCTAAATATCATATTTAAGGAATATTTAAAATAAACACTAATGAAACGCTCACAACCATATCCATCAATCATTTCCGTGTCTTGTTGACATGACTTGATTAAGTACCTTACTCATAACAATAAATACTTTGTACTGTAAACAAATTAGCATATTTCCTTTTTTTTAAATTTAGATCAACACGATAATCTCCATCCTTTCATCAGCCCCTTAAGCCAGAAGCAATAAACGGCGTATGGTACGAGTAAAAGAAGAAAGAAAAAATGTTGCAAAAACCATGTATCCCAGAATACTTAATTTTTAAAAATAAACAATTCTTTCACAGCTGGCTATCGACTGCTGTGTCGATGCCTGATTAAACGTCGGCCATACACCTTTTAATTAATTTTCTAAAAAAAAAAAGAAAAAAAATTCCGACACCCTAATGGATAAATAATGACGTCCCGAAGGTATACTGATTTGCAAGAAATTAATATATTCTCGTGCTCGTCAATAAGTGAACGAAGATAACCGCATGGATGACATTTTTTTGCTCAATAAAAAATAATGGCAATAATAGCAATGGTGGTTAACAAAGATATCGTTTTTCACTTAGCCGATGGAGGAAGTAGGCAGACATATTTACATGGCAAGAAAATTCCGTCATATATTAAGGTCTAGAATGTGCGAATGTTCCGCAACCACACCCAAAGGAGCTGTAAAACTGTAAGCCTTGCGCTAAAGGGTGCAGCAGTAACTATTTAAAAATTATAAATAAATTCCTATAGTGGCCAAGCAGACACTTTATAGGGGAGGACAACACCATATTTTTGTATCTTTATCCCTGAAAGTGGTTCAAGCGGTTGACTGTAAAAATATTTGTATTCCACGGATGCAATTGAAAAGATTTCAGTATAGGTCAATTGTTGGCAAAAACAGATGCATTCATCCGTAGATTTATGGTTTGCTATAAAATGATTGAATATAAAATGCAACCTCAGTGTGAGTGGTCCAGTCGAATAAGCAAACACAAGTTCATGTGTACAATTAAAGTGGCCACAAAATCTGTACAGATTGCTTTCCTCGAGGTAGAACGTTGGTAATGGATGAATGCGCAGATACATTAAATTCTTAATTCCGACGAATTCACTTAGATAGATACGCTTTCATTAATCCATAAGATAATCAGCTGGTGTGGGTGGCAATTTAAAAATAAAAAATATTGTTTGAACGAGAATGATATTACCTGTGCGGTTGAATGGTTTTCTATTTGTTTTCTGAAAATTTGGTACAAATAATTTCTATAATAAAAAAGTATTTTAAAATTGTTTTTTTTTTTATTTCGGTTTTGGAATAATTGCAATAGCTCGGTATTTAATTTTTTTCTTCTTATTCCTTTACTTGGAAAAATAGTACAATATCAGGAAATATGCCGGACAAATAAACGCATCCAGTAAATTGTGGATGACTTTAAACAAAATGTCAACTGGTATCAAATTATTTTTCAGTAAATAAGTTCAGTTATGGATTATACACCTTATGTAGAGTGGTAGAAATAGGCATCAAACCATTGTAAATTTTCATTTTTGTGTTAAGGCCGTTTCACACATATCTGGTATCGGATACATGTCCTCTGCCGGACAAAACTCAACTGATTGAAACTGCTGATTAATTATGATTTGCCTCCCAACACATAAACAATCGACATTTCTGTCGTGTATCCGATGCCGGATAGGTGTGAACACGTATAACAGAAGCCTTGCGAACCTGTCCCACAGCAGCACTAGTGTTAATCGTGGGTATACCTCGCTACACATAGTGCTAGAGCGTATCGGGAATTACGTATTAAGGAATTACCAAGAGGGCACCAACATGCATCGCAAAACCAAGAGTGAGTAACCATATCCAAATGAGTACCGCTTCTGGACTTGCCCAGAGATGATATGGTCAAGAAATACTGCTTTGAAAAGAAATTTGACAAAAAAAAACTGGAGTAGGGATTCCGATAAGTACCAGTTCAAACAACACACAATTAAATGGTACACAGATGGGTCGAAAACATCTACTGGAACTGGGGCAGGCGTGTACAGGCCTAGAACTAGATACTCAGAACTACTGGGAATATTTTCCAGTATATTTCAATTAGAAGTTCGTCCGATCGAAAGATGCGCGCAATTCAACCTAGACAGCAAATATCGTGGGCAGGACATCACAATACTGTCAGACAGCCAAGTTGCAGGGGGACCTGCATTGCGATTGATCGGGAAACTACTGACTGCCCAAAACTTGGCTTGGGCCAGTAGCGCAACAATCAAGTTCGCGATGAAGTGCTTACTTTACCTCCTAGTGGTGGTCCCCGGGCAACTATACGTATAAACCCTTATACGTATAGGCCAAAATTGTAAGTGCGGGTTGTCTAGGGCCTGCGTTACTGAAACCAGCTCGCTACTGAAACCGACACTATGCCTCGGCTAAGGACTGATCACATGTTGACGACTTTTGGCTATTGTACCCGGACAAAGATAGGTTTCTGGAATGTAAAGACGCTCCTCGACTCGGGAAGAGAAGGTCCTTACAATGCCAGATTCCTCCAACTGGAAAAGAAATTCATGCGATATAAACTGGACATTTTGGGGGTAAGTGAAGTAAGATGGTTAGAAGCGGGCGAGTACCAGTCTCCAACGCGTAACACTGTACTACTCTATTCTGGAAGACCATCCGGAAGTCCGCGGGAATATGGAGTCGGACTACTGCTAACAACAACAGCACGCAAGGGCCTGATTTCCTGGCAGCCTCATGGTGATAGGATTTTGACGGCCAGATTCCGGACTAGAGTACGACGCGTCACCATCATACAGTGTTACGCCCCAACGAATAGTTCGTCTGAGGACGAAAAGGAGAGCTTCTACAATCTCTTAAGCGCCGTCTTCAACACAACACCAAATGGAGACATTGTCATAGTGATGGGGGATTTGAATGCCAAGGTAGGCAGCGACAACGAAGGGCTCAAGCATGTAATCGGGAAGCATGGACTAGGCAACCGCAATGACAACGGCGAAAGGTTTGTGGATTTCTGCAATATCAACCGCCTTGTGATAGGTGGCACCATGTTTGAGCACAAGACCTGCCACAAAGTCAGCTGGGTTTCCAATGACAGGCAAGCAACCTCCAACCAAATTGACCATTTTGCTATCAGCCGCCGCTTTAGAAGCAGTCTCCTGGACGTCCGAAACAGACGAGGGGCAGATGTGGGGATAGTACGTGATCACCATCTTATGATAGCTACTCTCCAACTACGCACTGCTGCAGTGCGAAGATCCCACGACAACACAAGAATGCCCAGGTTCAACATCGATAGACTTAGTGATCCCTCAGTGCGCCAACAATTAAGGGAGCACTTTTCGCAAGGTGTGGAAGCAATCAGCAGCTCAATGCCCGCAACCATCCAAAACCATTGGTGTGCTGTGAAAAATGTTTTTACATCTGGTGCTGAAAGAATTGTCGGTCGATCGCAGGGAAGACATAGGGCGTGGCTTTCCGAGGATACCTGGAGACGGATTGACGAACGAAAACAGCTAAAAGCTCGCGTTGCAGCTACCCCAGCAGCAGGGAGAAGCGAGCTAGAGTCCCTATATCGCATGAAGATGAGAGAAGTTCAGCGTAGCGTACGACGTGACAAGCGCAACTACATCAACGCGCTGGCTACAGAAGCAGAAGAAGCTGCACGGAGGTGCGACAGCAGGACTGTCTACAGAATCACGAAAGAGCTGACAGGTGGTCGCAGCTCCAGCCAATACCCAGTGAAAAGCCTAGACGGCTCCTTGCTCATTTCGGATGAGGACCAGCTCAAGAGATGGAAAGAGCATTTTGCTACGGTTTTGGACCGTGTATTCGCTAGCGATATGCTCCCAAATCAGACTGAGATGCCCGAGGTGAGAAGTTCCCGAATACGCACCACGACTCCCAGTAAAGATGAGATTATTACCGCGATCAAGGCACTCAAAACCAACAAGGCGGTAGGACTTGACGGTATTCCAGCAGAGCTCTTACGAGCAGCGCCAACAACATCGGCTGAGCTTCTGCTTCCACTTATAGATAGAGCTTGGGAAGCTGAGAGCTTTCCTAACGAGTGGAAAAAGGGAATGATCTTCAAGCTTCCTAAGAAAGGAAATTTAATGGAGTGCGGAAACTGGAGGGGTATCTGCGTGCTGCCTGCTGTAGTTAAGATAATAGCTAAAATTATCCTTGAGCGAATCAAACAACATCTCGAAGACACACTCGATGCCGAACAAGCAGGTTTCCGCTCTGGATCCTCCTGTGCCGACCACATCAACACCCTGCGGATTATCATCGAACAGTGTGTTGAATATCGATCGCCACTGCACCTGCTGTTCATCGATTTTGAGAAGGCGTTCGATAGTGTCAACAGGGAGTTTATTTGGCGTGTCTTACGCAGGAGAGGTATTCCCGATAAACTAATTGCTATTATCAAAGCTACATATGAAGGCTCCAAATGGCACGTTCTGCACAGGGGAAGGTTGTCTGAGGAATTTGAGATCCAAAGTGGGGTAAGACAAGGCTGTATCCTTTCACCAATATTATTCCTATTGGTGATTAGCGATGTGCTTCATGCAGCTTTGTCGACGGGAAACGGAGGAATTCGATGGACTCTTACATCTCAACTGAAGCATCTTGACTACGCAGACGATGTATGCTTACTCTCCCACAGAATTATGGACCTCCACCAAATGACAGCAGATGTGGAGAGGGAGGCAGGTGTCGTCGGGCTGAAAATTCATACGACAAAAACTAAAATTATCAGCCTTGGAACTAACTCATCGGCTCAAATATGCATTGCTGGACAACCGGTATAGAGAGTAGAGGATTTCCAGTATCTTGGGAGTATTGTCTCAACCGATGGTGGAACCGAACTGGATATAGCCAACAGGATCGCCAAAGCAAAGTCCGCGTTCGGGATGTTGTCCAAAATATGGCGAAGCAATGCAATCAGTTTGAGCACCAAAATAAGACTGTTCCGCTCCAACGTTGAATCCGTGCTGCTATATGGTTGCAGCACGTGGAGAGTGACCACTACTATCACCAGAAAGCTGCAAACGTTCGTTAATAGGTGTCTGCGCAATATCTTAAGGATTTTCTGACGCAATCGTATCTCTAACGAACACCTTTACGAGAGAACGGGTCAGGAACCAATAGGCACAACTATCCAACGGCGGAAGTGGCAGTGGATTGGTCACACGTTCCGAAAGGGTGACAGCTCCATAGCGAACCATGCTATGCAATGGAACCCTCTAACTCAGGATGGCAGAAGACCTGGCGGTCCGCGGAAAACATGGCGCAGAACAGTCGAGAAGGAGGCACGGCAGTTAGGGAAAAGTTGGGGAGAACTCAGACACATTGCCAGAAACCGTACACGATGGCGCGTAGGCGTAGTAGAGGCCCTAGGACCCACAAGGGGATACAGGACATAAGTAAGCTGCTATTAAAGCACTGACATCGTACAAGATCAGATCCAAACTGACATGGGAATGCCTCACCAGGATCGACAAATTGCGAGAAACAAATAAAGCAGCTTTCTCCTAGGTACCAGGTTATGTCGGGGGAACGAAGCAGCTGATGAACTAGCTAGAAACGGATCAGACACACCGTTCCTTGGACCAGAACCCTTTTGCGGGATTGGCCCCCACAAAACACGGGTAGACTTAAGGACAGAGGAAGAGAACAAATGGGTCAAGCATTAAGACGATGTCCCCCAATTAAGACAAGCAAAAGAAGTTCTGGGGAAATACAACCAGAAAAGAAACAGAACCTGCCTAAAAGTTAGCAAGAATCGATTTTGCATCTTGACGGGCATGTTAATGGGTCACTGCAGACTCAAGGAGCACCTTAGGAAAATGGGAGTAGAGGGAGATGGACACTGCAGATTTTGCTGGGACTTCGGAGAAACAACAGCGCACCTTCTCATATCATCGACTAGAGTTCTAGTATGTGGGACTCAATAGATCTATTATAGATCGTAGTGTACTTACACCTCACTATAGTTTAAATCTATCGATTTATCTAGGTTTGAAGGCTCTGATTGAGTTTTGAATAACTCATGCCGGTTATCTGCCACTGCATACGTGTGAAAATTAATAACGTGCATCCGATGCCGGATTTGGTACTCGTAATTTGGGCCTTAATTATGAAACGTAGTCCCTCTACATTTGTACCGTTGCAATAAATGTAAGGCTCATGATCTGTGCTAAAAATGTACAAAGTTTTTTCTTTTAGATTACAACGTAACTACTGGAAGTTACAAAGTTTGGTGTCTGCTTATCTTAAATTGGACTATATTTTATACCTTTTTAGAGAATAGCTCCAACATTTCGGAATCTTCGTTGAACTGAATGAGACATACATTATCAACATCTTTCCGCTAATTAATTAATTATTTGGCGCAACAGCTCTTTAAGTGCCAGGGCCTAGCTTCTCGCAACCACTCATGTTGTGTGCGTTATATTTTTCACACGAATGGAAGGGACCTACAGTTTTTAGTGCCGTATCCGAACGGCGATTTTGAGAAGCTTTTTCGAGACAACAATACTCTCGGATGTTTGTCAGACGCTCGCGAGAGGTGGACCGTGAAAAAACTTTTTGGTGTTTTGTAGGATTCGAACTTGGAACCTCATGCGTAGTGATCCGACACACTAACCACTTACGCCACGGCGCCCCATCTTTCCGCTAAGCTTACCAATTATTTTTATATATAATAATATAGTCAATAATGTTCTCGCCTCTGCTTTTAACTCAGCTTTCATAGAATCGTGTCAACCTATCAACCTTTCCTATAGCTGGGGTTCAAAACAATCTGCACCTTTTCGTGACAACGTAGGCAAAAAACTGGCCACCAGCTCAGCATTTAGAATGAAATACTCCAAGCAATGAAGAGAATAGAATAATAAACAAACAAAAATTCTATCGATGCACTCTCATCTTCCCAGTGCCATCAACCATTTATCCATCGAACTGGCCGACGATTCACGTCACAAACATATGGTACATCGATAGCTATCAAATCCAGTGGAGAACTACTTTTAAACGAGATAGCTGGACAGTACAACCTAACCCTTTGCTGGTCATGTGACATTCCAGGAAATTGCTGGTGAAAAGATATTAAGTACAGCGTGAGATGTGACAATTGTCAGAGTAGATGGTTAGAATTTCGAACAAAATCCAGTGAAGAGCTTATATAGTACGCTGTTCTTATAAAGATGAATTCATAAGGGATTGGAAACATGTTCCTCCTAAAGTCGAATGAGCTATCCACGCACCCAGCATCAAAGCACTCAAATTGAATAAACTGACGAGCTTAATAAATAACTAATTATATCAGTTGAACACGAAGGTCTACTAGATAACTTGACTATATTTTTAGACAAATATGCCAAAGCAGGTAGGCAATCATTCATGACGAAATGAATCACTTCCTAATTTATTTACTTCCAAGATTTACCTTCACGGTGTAACTGAACTTAAGACATTTAATACCTGAAACAATAGCACCTTTTGACAACTGCTGTCAACGATAAATTATTGTTTCTGATTGATGATTTCTGTACACTAATGGGTATCCCTACTTATACCATCCCCTGAATGTTAATAAGATGTGTACAATGGCATTAGTTTCAACTATATGAGACAATTGCTTGGTATTGATTCTAACTACTGGATGAGGAAACAAAAGCTTTTCTTGTGTGTGTATTTTAATATCAAGTTGGTCGTCAACGAATATGCTTAGTCCATGGAGGGGTTAAGAGAACATGTTTCTATTCAGCCTTAAGTTCTTGAGAACTACGAATCTGTCTATAACACAAGACAAATTGTACTGATTATCAAAACCATTAAATAACAAAGATACTCCTAAGTATATTTCACTAGAAAATACAACTTCAAGACTAGACTAGGCATTTCATTGCCTTCCCGAGGGACACAAACTGCCAAGCGAAACTTCTTCAGCAGACTTTCCACCAGCTCCAAGGTACAAAATAGACTGCAGTCACAACAATTTTACGAGATTCTGTATAGTCAATTGTCGTTTAACTTCGCTGTCATGGTATAAAATTAGCTGCTTATGTTGCTTTAGTTGATTTACCAACATTCACACCCTCGCAATGATAAAGTTTCATGTGAACTCGCAACAAAGGGACACCACCCTTCCATGGCATATGTTCCCGTCAACATAACAGCGGGCAAAACTTTCCCCAAAGACATCCATATGTACGAGTAGTTACACTTGCTGGATTAATGGTCTCATAAAACGCTTCTCATGGATAGGTACACTGTGTGGTGTAAGCACGTGTCAGACAATGAAAAGTGATCCCCCGAGGCAAACTACAACAAATTCGCTTAATATTGTTAATTTATTCCTTTATATCCCAGTTTTATGTATTTTTAGCGCGAAAGTGTTGGAGTTTACCCTTAAACTATACACACATCGAGAATACAACGAAAACGGAAAGTGGAAACATAAAATTCTGGAACAAGTTCGTGATTCTTATGTTAAATGCGAATCATTTTTGTATTGCATTGTGGAATCAACGACAGACACCACGAAAAATTGAAAAAAAAGGAGACGTGAAACATCCCACTCTGAGTTAGACTACCCTTTCAGCACTCTGTCAACAATAGTAGAGTGAGACGGCTTGGTTTAGAAAACGTGACAGGCATCCTAAAAAAGGACGAGAAAGGCTACTGAACAAGAGTTGTAGTACTGCGGATGAAAGATGAATGTTCGGGTTAAAATATTTCTCAGAAAAATATTTTTAAGTTTAAATTTGTAAGAAAAGTATTCAAAGTATTTTTTTTTTTTTTTTTCAGATTTTATATTTAAATTTTGAATAACATGTAAGCACACCAATGTAGGTACATGACAAATGTTTAATTTTACTTTTCAGGCTTTAAAAAAAGTTGTATGCTCTAGACGCTACAAAAGAATAGACTGAGAAGCGACGAACATTTCTGCTTCATTAATGAAGACATGTAACGTACTTAAAGAGATTGCATGAGTATGAGATTCATGTCTGTATGAGACATTAAAACCCATTAATTATCTCAATCATTTAGTCAGGTCTGAAATGTTATATGACAGAACCTAGTTGACTTAAAATGCGAATTAATTAGCATTACGTTAGAATAGGAACTAGTAGGAGTAGAGTGAAAGCTCAGCAACTACTAACAGCTAGTTACTATCTGCTATTTTATATCTACATTAGCCACAACCACAATTATTATCAAGGCAACTTCTGAGGTTAAAAGACGAGTTGTGTATAACGTGCCACCTTTAGATGCATATTTAGTCCGAAGAACATACGAGTATAATGAAAGAAGATTAATATTCCCCTTTGCTATTTACTAAGGTACAAGTATAAGGATAGAATCAAGTGGATCCTTACATATTTTTTACCTACAGTACACTAAAGGCATCAATTTTTCAATCCTTTCAAGTATGAAAATCAAATACCTACGAAAGTACTAATATTCCTCTTTCAAGATTCAGTAAATATATTTCTGAAACTTCTACTGGCCTCGATTGTAGCTTTAGTGCAAGCAAATGGAATGCACTCATATCTCGCTATACGGTCGCTCTTTACACGGCCTTTCGCTATAATGGCCTTTTTTATGTCTTTGTTTTCGTTTTACGAGCAATATTTTTCGTTACAATGGCCTAAAAAAAATTTGAAACAAAACATAATTTTTCTTGTGAAGTCGCGTCGAGAGATTTACAAGATATCTCTTTTTGTTACCGGACTGCAAAAAATAGAAAAAAAAACCAATAGATACCCGGAAATTCTTTTTGCTGCAATTAGGCAATATTTTGGCAAATGGGGTTGCTAATTGGAAGCGAATGTCTGAGCGAACCTTCATTTCAAACGACCGAAGAAAAATCGGAATCTGTCCGATCATTTGCGAAAACTTGGGTGAACACTACTGCGAAGGCATAACACTGGCAGTAGCTTGGTCATGTGGCTGCAAAAATTGTTCGCTCTGTTGATAGTGATTTGCCCTTGACATCGGTTATCGGGAAAAAAGTACTGGGAATCAGAAGCAAAAAGACAAACGAAAATCTCCCCAGCTATCTGAACGCCACCCCCGGAGAATCTCTGAAGCATATACAACTGAGCTTCAAGAACCACTACACCAAAAATCTGTCTCTCTATCTATCCTTTCCAACGCCCGCACTATGTGTAAACATGTTGAAAGTATTCATAAACCTTTGAGTGCGCGCAAATTATAAAAAAAAAAAAATAAAAATCAGGATATAAAGTGTCAAAAGAACGTTTGACTCTTCTTCTTGGTGCTAACGCTGCGGAGGACTTCAAGCTTAAGCCGCTATTGGTGTACCTGTCTGAAAATATAAGAGCTTTCAACAGATTGAAAAAGAAAGATTTGTCAGTCACTTGGAAACAAAAGCACAAAAACAATGATTACAAAAGCACTCTTTGAAGATTGGTTTAAGAATTACTTCTGTCCTAAAGTCAAAAACTTACCTGGAAAAGAAAAATTTAGGCAATAAAGTCTTGCTTAGATTCTCGCCACCACTCATGTTGTGTGCGTTATATTTTTCATGTGAATGGAAGGGGCCTACAGTTTAGTGTCGTATCCGAAGGGCGATTTGTTTTGAGAAGCTTTCTGGAGACAACAATACTCTCGGATGTTTGTCAGACGTTCGCGAGAGGCGGAACCGTGAAAAAAACTTTTTGGTGTTTTCTGGGATTCGAACTTGGAACCTCAAGCGCAGTGATCCGACACACTAACCACTTACGCCACGACGCCCTTATTTTGGATAAAGCTCCGGTTAATTTAGGTGAGCTGTCTGAAAATGTAAGAGTTGAGTATCTTCCCAAAAACACAACGGCCCTTATTCAGCCTATAGATCAGCCACTTTTAAGGCGTATTATTTGCGGAGAGCTTTTCAAAATCTTGTAATGATACGCATGGAAGATCCTCTTTTAAACAATTTTGGAAGAACTACAACATCAAAGATACCGTTTATAACATAAATGAATCTTGGAATGAATTAAAATCGCAACGATGAATATTGTTTGGAAGAAACTATGAAAGCATTACCAATGGCCAATCTGATGCTGATCTTGTTATCCCTGAAATTGAACGCAACGTTTTCAATCTGGCAATAGAAATCGGATTTGAGAATTTAGAAGAGCACTATGTCACCAATCTTCTTAACGCTGACAGAGCTCCGCTTTCAAATGAAGAGCTGATGCGGTTGGGATCAGATCAAGAGTCAGATGAAGAGCCTGAGACTTCCACAAGTCGCCAGTTGACATCAAGAAATTTGTATGAAGCACAACATCATTTCGAAGAGGGATTGGAAATTTTAAACCAAAACGATCCCGACGAAAAGCGCAGTTCTTACGTTTCAGGAGCTGTTAACGAAGCCATTAATTGCTATAAAGAAATTAATAAATATTTAAAAAATAAAGCAAAACAACCAACACTGGAACGATATTTTAAACTCGCAGCTTCTCGTGTAGATGACAGCCATTCTTCTTCCAGCTAAGCATTTCAATATCTTAATTTTTCTTACTTAATTATGTTATTTGTAGTTATGCATGTAGATTTTAATTTGGCTCCTAGAAATATTAAATTGAAATGTAACTGTGCTCTGAATTTTGATAAATTATTTTTTTTAAACGTTTTATCTATTTTTTGTTATTTTTTTGAAGATTTGGAACCAATCTAATGGATTTCGTATAAAAAAAGACTTGTTATACGACATTTCGCTTTACGGCCTGATTTTGTGGAACGTATCTAGGCCGTTAACCGCGGTATGAGTGTACAAAGTTTTTTCCTCCATTGCATTTCCTCAATTCACTTTAGAAGTCCATTTCAGTCCGATAGATCAAGTTCTACGTATTTGGAAAATCATTGGAAATTGTCTCTGTCTGTGAATAGTAGTGAGGAGGAAAAATTGGTACGACTCAAGAAGGAATATCTGTACGTACCTCCGAAAATGGGCTTAGTGGTAAAATGATGATCATATGAGGCGTGACGAATATTGCGACTGAATTCGTGAAGCGTAAACTGTGAAACATCGAAAGATATGAGACATTTCTCAAGGTTTCAAGCAAATTTATGGAGTTCGCGACATCCATGTTTCCTATTAATATATTCGTAGCATTCTTGGCGACTACGAATATGTATATGGTCATTTGGATTAAGGTTGTCGTTAACACATATACCGAGAATGAAATACGTTTCGGTATCAACAATGCAAGTACCATTCGTGGAGAATGTCTGAAGGTTTGAGATTCCCTTCATTGACAGTTGATAGAATTGTGTTTTGACAACACTAAATTTAGACTAGGCTGGAAAAGTAATTTCCCATCCATGAAAGAAGAGTTTCGTCCTTTCGCCTTTTCCAGGGACGGGCTGAGCACCCGGAAAGAATCCTAACGAGTAGGGCAGATGAAAAAGCTTACGCAGTGCTTTTGCCAGCGAGGAAGAACACCTCTTCGGAACAAGATACCATCTGCACCAGTGGTGGTGTGCGATTTCCGCCTGAATACTTCTTGTTCAATACCTCTCAGAAGAATTAAATCTTATAGTTTTTTTTAGAAAATTCTCAATTGAATATGTCAAGATTTCAGGGAAATTCGGCTCAAATACCTTGTCTAAAGAAACACTTGTTGGAGTCCATAATTAGTAGTTACTTACATAGGTGGCGGTACAGTTCGTGGTGAACCAGGGCTACAATCAACAATATTCTCCATTTAGGTTGATCTTTAGCTAATTGCCTCCAGTTGTTGAGATCCTCTTGTACATGTACGCATGTCGAGAGGGCCCTCTACAGCGTCGCTAAATTCATGAACTAATACGTAAGTAGTTATATACGTCAGCTTTGAAAGATATTGGGAAAATGACTTGACAATAGTTTCACGTCAATCTGTTTTTCCTCTAAGGATTTGATCATCTTTTGTAAATAGTGTGGCGCGTTTCTAGAAAGGTGCACAGGTACCCTGCTAGTGTGTATTTTTATTGAAGGTGTATTTTTTTTTTATTTGGAATTTGTGCCTAACGATATTCGATTAACGTATTTGAGTCGTTAAAACGTTTTGTCAAAATCAATCGTCGATTACGAAAACCATACGAAAATTAAAGGAAGAAGTGCTCTTGCAGGTATGCCGAAGCCTGGCACTATTTGGCCTGGAAGAGTCATTGGAACGTACTTTTTCGAAGATGGCTATGGAGCTACTGCTACTATTACTAGAGAACGATGCCCCAATTGGATACTTTGGACTTTTTCAACATGTGGTTTTAACAGGATGGTGTCACATCGCAAACATCCACCGTAACAATGCACTACTCAACCAACTTTTCCAGATCGAATTATCTCTAGAAATGGTGATGCCGAGTTACCTCACGGTTACCAGATTTACTCATAATAGCCCTGGACTTCTTTTATGATGATATCTAAAGAGCAAGATGTAAAAAAATAAACCGCAATTACTGCATCAATTTAAACAAGATATTCGAATTAAAATAAATGGGATATTGGACGAACATGCTGACGTGAAAATGTTATGAAAAGATCTAGCATTTGTGAGGTTGATAGGGCGGACATCTGTTTAACACTATTTTCCATACACAATTCTCGATCGTCAGTAAAACATGTGTGTACAAAAAACTAGTGTGTTTCACTTTTTAATTCAAAAAATAGTAAACACCCTGTGTCTTTAAGGCAGAGAAATAGTCAAGAAATATTATACAGTACTTACACTATTTTTGAAAGCCGAACAATACGGCACGGTACACGATTCTTCTTTTTGCGAAAACTTAGTACGTCATATGGTAGGATATCTCAACGTAATTGGAATACAAAATTTAATCAAAATTGTAATATTTTTTTCAGGAAAATTAATTTTTTCCAAAATCAGGCTTAAATAAAGTAGTTAACTTTGGGGCTAAAATAAAAATGCAATTTTGTTTCGAATTCGACACACAGACGGATAAAATTTACAGTCACACTTTCCTCAGTTCCTCTATAATACGAGTATGTACCTAGAGTACGTAATGAATGCTTCACGACAACGATAACTCATTGTAGATCTTACAAATCGAAATATTACATATATTTTCTTATTCATGTATATTCGCTATTTTATTTTTTTGCATTCTTGTGTTTTTTGGGATTGTGCATTATTAGGGTTTAAGATTCATATAAGAGTTTTTCGTAGTAGTATTCCCTTTATAAATTATATTTCTTTTATTTCATATATTATAAACAATACACACAAATAATTATAGATGTAAATGTTTTAAATTGCCTAAACTCTTAAATTTCATAAAACGCTGTATTTATTGTAAAAATATTTACGGATATTATGGTACTAATAAAAATAAATTGAATTGAATTCACGACAACGATAGGTGTAAGTAAAAGGGAAGCATTCGAATTAGACCACGGTTACTTCAATCACTCCGTTTCTAGCTCCTCAACTATACACACTGCATTCAAAAATGTATCCAGAATACGTAGATTATTGACCATTATATCCGGTGTTATTTTTGTTTTTAAATAATACTTATTTTGGAGGTGGCTTCAGTATTAAAGAAACACATACAATGATATACTCGGTCTAGAGCACTTCCTAAAGTCCACCTGCTACTATGAACCGGAGTATCTTGACTGGATCCAGCAAACGTATACGTAGATCCATGTCTGATAGGAGATAGGCACCTAGGTGATTTCTTCTTTTGTGGATCAGTGCTTCGCATTCCATGAGAAGGTGCGCGAAGTCCCTGCAGAATCTCCAGTGTCCATCTCCCTCTATTCCCAGTTTCCTAAGGTACTCCTTGAGTCTGCAGTGACCCGTTAGCATGCGCATCAAGATGCGAAGTCAATTCTTGCTAACTTTTAGACAGGTTCTGCTTCTTTTCTGGTTATATTTTCCTAGAAGTTTGTTTGCTGTCTTAATTGGGGAATATCGTCCCCATTTGTTCTCTTCCTCTTTTCTTAAGTCTTCCCGTATTTTGTGCGGTACTATCCACAAAAGGGTTCTGGACCAAGGAACGGCGTTTTTGATCCGGTTCTTGCTACCTCATCAGATGCTTCGTTTCCCTCCATTCCTACATGTCCTGGTACCCAGTAAAGAGTTACTTTATTTGCCTCTCCGGGTTTGTTGATTCTGGTGAGACATTCCCATATCAGTTTGGATCTGATCTCGTGCGAAGTCAGTGCTTTAATAGCAGCTTAGCTGTCTGACAGTATTGCGATGTCCTGACCGCGATATTTCCTGTCTAGGTTGAATTGCGCACATCTTTCGATCGCGTGGACTTCTACTTGAAATATGCTGAGGAACATTCCCAGTGATTCTGAATATCTAATCCTGGGCCCGTACACTCCTGCCTTGTATATTGTTTGAATTGGTACTTATCGGATTCGCTACTCCAATCTCTTTTACTGCTCAGCTTTGAGTCAAATTTCAAATATGTTGTGACCATATCGTTCTGGGCCAGTCCAAAAGCGGTACTGATTTGGGTGGGCTTACTCGCTCTTTGATTGCGATGCATGTTACTTTCCCGATGGCCTCTTTGCTGATTCTCAATACGGTCTCCTTGGCGATTCGCTCTAGCACTATGTGTAGCGGAGGTATACCTACGATTACCTCTAGTGGTTGCATGGCTTCTGTTATACGTATGCAGGCTAATCTTTGCACTTTCTTCAGGGATGTTCTCGTCGTGGTTAGCCTTGTTCTGTTAACCCATTCCACTGCACCGTATGTAATGATGGGTTCTACTATCATCATATTCATCCATCACAGTCGCTGGGCTGAATCTCCTGGTTTTTCCTGAAATGTGCCTGCACACCAAAAGTGCTCTAGTGACTTTGGTTACAAGAACTTCTACGTGCTATTTTCAAAGGAGTTTGCTGTCTAGTGTTAAACTTAGATACTTAACCTGTTTCTGTGCGTCGACCCTGATCCCTTCGAGTTGGATAGCTTTCATACGCCTTATCTGCCTTTTCTTGGTAAATACATCAATAGAGAATTTTTTTTGGATCTGTCTATAACGACATATCCTTGTAATTTTGATGTCTTTAACAATTTGCGAAATTGTATTGCTTTTTGTTTGTTGACCATCGTGGAGGACTAACCCAGGAAGACATAAATCACAATACTTTTCAGGAACTTCTTTAACGTCCATGATTCAAAAATATGCAAGAAATTGACCGCCAGAATAGAGGACCAATACCCCAAGGGCGGCAGTGAAAGGCAAAGTATTGTCCCCGGTTTTACTTGAATCCGAAACCTTATTTCAGACAGCCAACCCACTACCCACTACGACGCTGCCAACTCTAAATTATATTTAGGCACATTTGCAGGTCATCCGGGTTCTTTAATGTAAAAGTATGTGTCACTTAGACCACCATAACCTTGGTAGGTGCTAAGTAATTACTAGTTCTAAAAACGGTTTAAAATGAAGAAAAAAAAATGAAATGCAAAGCCTGATCTGCTAAAAGCTGTCCTTATGTATGTGCATACATACACCGATGCCTGAGATCGCGTGTGGCGGCTTAATAAATTACAAAGTTATACAACTTTCGCATAAATTTCGCTAGCAGCCCTTTTAAGTGGCGTTAAGGATTTGACCATAACATAGTCACCTACTTTGCATAAGTCTCCCTCTTGTAATTGGACGTTCCCTCACTCTCAAAATTACACGTAAAAGTAGTAACCTTTGCTATCCTTAGAAAACACACCCACACTTCGTGTGAAACGTCCAAGGACACGAACTTTATCTCGTGCATACATGCAATCCACAAGAAATAAAAAATCAATAAGCAACACCTGAGCGACTAAAGCCTTTGTAGACTTTTCTTTTTAATCCATTTTCTTGACCACCTCCAACAAGTTTCCCTGAGTGATAGGTAATAAATTGTAGCCACACTAAATTGGCACTTTTCACTGCTTCCCACGAAAATAGATTTATTTTCTTTCAAAATGAAAAAACCAATTAAGTCTCCAAAAAAAAAAACAGAAGCAAAAATAATGATGAAAGGATCACTTGTTTCGTAAAAGTATGTATCTCATTGAGCGAAAATAAAAATAAATACTCGATCGGTACGTAAAATGGCTTTTCTCACCTATCTACCTGCCGGCTCCCATACGTTTTCAAGAGCACACGGGCTGTACAAAAATACAATATTTTATGTTTTTTTCTTTTACAAACAAAATTTCGTGAATGACTCTAGGCTAGATCGTGCAGACCAGGAAACACAAGACAGAAAGATTGACTCGAAGCAAATTGCATATACTAATTGTAAACAGAGGATGAAGATGGACATCCATCCAAATGTCGCATGTATCTAGTGCAATAACCAATTACACTTAGGCCGTGAGCCAAGGTCTTCCTGCTCGCGCTCGGTAATCACCTGTCACGTGTGAAGCGTTCTGAACATTTAAAAAAAAATTATTCTCCCTCTAGGGGAAAATATTTTCCGTGTCGTGTCGACACGTCGAAAACGGTCATTTGCCTGCCTTGTCATGAAATGATTATCATATTTTGCTATTAAAAGTTAATTACTGCTGCAAAAATGATTATGTCCTTTTGAAATAAAATTAATTTGAGGTCTACGAACCTTCACTGAGCGATACAGTTGCGATGAGGCACAGTCCTGTCACGAAGATTTTAGTTGATTTCGACATCTTTACAGGCACGGATTGGGGGAAATCACTTAATTAATGCACTCAATTAAATCACGACAGAGAAACTGGGGTAAATCACAATTTCCGGTGGAGTGATGAGTCTGTGTATCTTTTTATCTGGTATCTCACGACAGCGATGGAAGAAGAGGGTAAACTAAACACTTGCCCAACTGAATACCAACTGACGGTTATTTTCTTGAAGAAAGCAGAAGCTACACACAATGGGGTAGCGATTCGGTTAGCTTTACGCACAAGAAGTCGAGTACGGATGTGATGGAATTTTATTCCAGTTCCTGTTACAGTTCATTGGAAGGGATGTTATTGAATTTAACAGAGGAAAGTTTCAGTTAACAGAAAAGCTGTGAAAGTCTTAGCGATGAGGTGCTTTCCAATGCTTATTCAAATATGGTTGGTGTCTTGGGTGAGGAAGAGCTTTGAGCGAATTTCCACTCAAACATTTACGTATCATGCCGTTATATTTGAAAAGTGTTCAAAAATTGTGCTGTTTATTTCAAGGAATGTATCTACTTCAATTAACGTCATTTCTTATGATTCTTATCGAATGTACTCATCATGCTTGAGTATTTCTTAAGCATAAATGGTCGAATTATCATATTGCGATATTTGAGCACTGGATACTTTAAATAGAAACTATACTATGGTATAGAGTACTAAATGTAGAAAAGTTTTGCATCGACTTAGATAATACATACTAGTAGTTATTAACAATTTCAAAGAAATGCGGATCAGAATTATAATAAATATCAATCAAACGAAATCAGTGTGTAGTACAAAGTTTTCGAATCTCAAATTCCAAGAAATCCTTCAAGTGGGGGTTTGTTCACACACATAGGGATTCTGGTATAAACTAATTATTCTAAAGAAAAAAAGGCACCCGGTTTTGCCGGTCAGTTTCCTGTAGATCTCCCTATACTTGAGAGCACACCTCGACGCGGTGTAGGGGCCTAGTTAAGGTGAAGGATTCTCGGGTACTACTTCCCAGATGAGGCAAGACGCTGAGATGTAGTCGTCTAATCCCTCCCCATCAAATCCTATCCATCTCCTCTCCAATGTGCTGGATCAAGTTCTTATACGACCCGTGCCGAGGATCAGCCTGGCTTTAAAGCCCACTTTAAACAATAGCTGTTAACGGAGTATTCGGATACCTGGCGACATCCGGTCTAGCCTGCCTTCTCTTGAGTCCTACAGATGTATAACAATATACAAAAACAAAAAACGGAAATCCAGACCATGGGACGCGAAAGATTAACCCCCAAACTATCTCTGTACCTTAAGAGGCAGCTAACTGCTCGGTCCGGCTTACAGCACGCTGTTCCCTCCACATCGAAGAATCCACACCCCGTTCTAAAGGCCCTCACAGGGACGACGGAGTGCTCGACTTCGAGCTTGCGGAATGTCATGTCACTTTAAGATATCCTACCAAGATCGACGGCTTGCCTACGAGCTAATTTGCCGCAATCAGGCTATCCCTGAGCAAGAGAGAACTCAGAAACATTAATCCTCGTTAAGCTTGGCAACCAAGCGTGTCCGCCTTCCCTCCGACTCATCCAACAAGTACTTAACGTCTAAGCGTTAAAGGTCTCAGAATGCGTCTCCCACCTTAGCAGAAAAAATCAAGGTAGCACCTTCCAACTCTACTACCAACTCCTTCAACCAAGTGCTTAAGGTACATTTGGAGATCGCGGTCGTTGACTACAGCGATTTAGATGGCAGCATTACGGCCGACGAATGCAGGAGTCATACGTGACCATACCGACCCTGGAGCTTCCTGCATGTGAGGTTCAATGTTCGAATCCCAGAAAACAACAAACGTTTTTTCACGGTTCCACCTCGTTTGACAAACTTACGAGAGTATTGTTGTCATCAAGCTTCTCAGAAGATTTAACCAGAAGGTATACGGACTTATACTGACATCGACCTAGTCAAGACAATGTGCCTTCGACACAAGCCTTATCTTCAATGTTTTGCTCAACAAAAATAGCGCAGCTGGTGACATCAGGATCGCGATAGCTGAAGCAGCTTTGTTGTTGACACCCAGCTCTACCAGAAAATAGGGCAGAAAATAGTCCCATGGTATTTGAAAAGTTAGTATAACAATTCTGCCTCTGTTGACTTTGAGAAGGCATACGATCGGGTTCCCCCCAGGAAACTAAATACTTTTCATCTTAATACATATAGGGTAAGAACCAGCCTATTTGCTTTCTTCTTTGTGTGTTGCGTAAGGGGTTGTGTCATTCAACAATACAACTTTTCTCGTGGAAACTCTGCTCCAGTTAGTCAAACGGATCATGTTTTTTTCCACTTCAAGTACGACTAAATATAATTACATGATTGCACTTATTTTTCAGAGAAAAATGCATGTCCACAGTGATAATTAGAAATATAGGCTAAAGCGACAGGAATCCATAATTCCATTGTTAACCCAATAAAAGGCCATTGAACACTCCATGAACTTAACGTCCTTGGAATATTATAATAGCTTTGTCTTCCTCCTTTATTTGGCACGCATTCTTGGCGTCCATGTATGTAAAAGCATTTTATTGGTACGTCCTATATTTGCATTTACCAGCCCGTACGGAAGTTCTACATCTTACATCTTGTTCTCACGAACAGAATGTAGGTTTGCAAGGAAATACCATTTAAGCATGCTTAATGACAAATGCGTGGTCAATAAATGAATTTATACCAAGGAAAGGACAAACTGAAGGTTAAGAATGAATCAATTAAAGCGAAATTCTATATTTAAATTAAGAATACGATTAAAGGGATAATGCGGAGGAGTGAGAGAGTGCATTCCTTCGGCTGTGCGCCGGATATTATGTTAATTGGCAAATGTTGAAGAGTCCACCACCAGACCCATGAACTCGTGCGTAGGCCTCGTTTGATCGCCCTCTCTAGAACTGTACACATCTTTATTTTCGCTTCACTCTACTCATTGTATTCCTGGGATGGTTTTTAATTGTATACTCTGTTCGTATGTCATTGCCATGCAGGTCTGCGGAGGCTGTAGGCCTACAGATTAGACGCTGCAGATGTGCGCATTATGCTGGGGACTAGGGACAAATTTATTTTCACTTATTTAGAATTTGTGTATGAATAGAGCAATTAAGTAATTTCAAATCGTTGTCAAGAAAATTATAACAAATGCATCGAACAACTAACTTGCAGTGAGATTTATGTGAGAACAATTGAAAGGTTCAACCAGATGGATGCAGAAATTTGATTGTTAGTCAATGTAATTTAAATTACATTATTTTCGCATTATGGTGTAGTGGCTGATGACCTTAAGCAAACTTGTGACCCAATATGTGGTGTGGGTACAATAGTGGTTGAAGAGGTTAGAGGTTACAATTCTGATTGTTGGCTATTAAATCGGACTGCACTTGGAAGATGAAGCAAACTTTTGCGTTCTACATTTTTATTGGAAGCGGGACTTTTGTCAGTAACACGACGTAGTAATTGCGATTGAATCCAGATGCGTCTATTCAAGGTTTATACTCACAACAACACATAAGGAAAAGTTATAACATATTTGGAATGGATGGTAAGTTACCTTATCTTATAACATCTTCCACAGAGTGGCAATGGTGTAGTAGAAGGGTAGGATCTATCCCTGCCAATCAGTTTTTTCCCTTTTGCGCTTCGTTGGATGTTGATCTCCACCTTTTTATTCGGCGAAGTTCTTTTATTATAGTCCCTGCCTTTTTGCGATTGTGTCTCATATCTTCTGTGATGAAAGCGTCTTCTCTAGGATACTTGGTGTTTGCACTATTTTTCTCCGAACTCAGTCATACTCTCTCGCGAAAAAAATGTCTATAACCGGTCAGTGGTTGCCTGAGGTAGAAGTCTACTTCCACGTGTCCGTGGTTTATCGTTACGAGGTGATAGGACCATAGCCCTGTATTCCATCTTTGCGGCCACTCAATCAGACTTTCGCTGCGCTCCGTATAATCTAGTCCTTCCACTTTATTGTCAGCCACCACTGCATTCATCTACAGCGATATCAACTGGCATCTTTACCACGATAACAAATACTGCATCACCCGAATCCATACTACCAGGACGCACTGCACACTCTCAGTGCACTGAGACTGCAAAGAGGGTTTATTTTGCTCACATTTGTTTTCACTGCTAATGCTTTGGCCTAGGTTGATGCTGTATGGATGGCTATAGACTGGTCTACTCTCGCCAGGATAAACCTCGTATTTTACTTTGGACTTCCAACATTAGGCTTCATCCTTGTTAGAGCACAACTCAAACCCAGATTTGTTGCACGAGTTCTGCAGACGTTCTTTGTATGACAACCTTGCATCGATCATTACGTCTAAAGGCTCGCAGTGAAATTATATCATGGCTGCCGTCTCTAAGTGTGACTCCTTCTATCATTGTTCTTCTACTTATTATAACCGGCTCTGTTTCATGTTGAGTCAAATCCAACAAAGCGGATTTTAACAGTGTTTTGAAGATGCTCATAGTTTTATTGCCGATCTGCACTTAATCATCAAAATTTCGGGACCACTACAACTGCTTTATTATCAGCACATCCAATCGCTGTTAATGCGCTGGGTAATTGCCGCATTAGAACATAATTCTACGCAATGTTTTACAGTGGCGGTCCTAGTACTGACCCTTGTGACCACATTAATTAAATAAAAATGTACACGTATATGTCTAAACAACTCTAAGATGTGGGCTTATTTTGCGGAGTTGAACTTCACCATCTTAATAGCATCTGCCTTAGACATGCTTTGCGAAAACCGGACTGATGTCCTACTAGTCCTCCATCCTCTAGTCTGTATATTCAAAAACTTTATCCTTTGTATCTAATATGCTTAGTGAACGATATTCCGATGAATCGCAGGGCGGTTTAGTACTTCTGATTTTTCCAATGCTTCGGGATATCTTCGCCCTTAACCATGAACTTAATACGGCGACTAGATTTGTAGTGGATGTTTGCTTGTAACACGGTGTTTGCAGTTTCGAGCACCAGGGCGGAATGTTAACCAACAACTACCCATTAATAAAGAGAAACGAATAACATCAACGTTTCTCCATGACACCAAAGAAGGACTTCTGCCTGAAGGACAGTGGACCGTATTGAGTCTGAGTGCTCTGGGATTAGAATTTCCCTTTACAAAAAGCATCGCAGGTAACTATGGCGTACTGTAATATTAAATAACATTTTAATGTTCACTCAAAGGGTATTTCTCCAAGTATTAAGAGATCGGTAAATACATATAGAAGACTTTCCTTTGTTGTCATCATTCGTTACCAAAAAAGTGTGGGCCCACTTTAAGTAAATAGTTTTGAAAAAGATAACTATTGTAACTATATTATCTATACTAAAGGTACATAATAATCTTACCTCTACACATTTTCTTTCCTCTTTATGTTCTATAGCCCATTTGTTGGACAAAAGACGTTAACAATACCCGCTGCGATGATGTTGACACCTCAAACAAGCTAGCTTTTGATAAAATCTGCACTGGTACTTTGATGAACTTGTGGGACGCGAGCTTTGACTGCAGCACAACTTCAAGGACGACTTTTACTTTTCCTGTGCTTAGGACCATCTCTACCGCGAATTTGAGCTGGAGTTGCAGATGAAACTTACGGATGGCTCCTACGTCAGTCAAAAATCTAGTGTTGGTATCTTCTTAGAGACCAACAACCTTAGGCTACACTTCTCTAAGCAAGCAGCCATCAGTCTTGCATCGCTTGCTGTGACTGCTAGACCGCGCTTTAGGCTTAGAAAGTAGTTCGGAATTGCAAGAGAACAAAACTGAACTCACTGATAATATCTTGCTTGGGTCCCAAGTTATAACAAGATTACAAGAAATGAGATATCCATCCACCAAACTCATACAAGGACTCTAAAAAACTGAGCATGTGTTGCGTCTTTCTGCGTTCGCAGTCAGGCCTTCCGTTGACAGTTTGGTTTCCTGTGAACAAATTCATAGGTGGCATGATTCCAGAATGTTGACAGACTAAATTAATATTCCTCAACGTCTAGACATTCTTGCTGTTTCTCGCCAGAGTTGCAGGCAACTTACTGGCTTTCTTAGGACACGTTACACTTTCGCTAAGCTTTTCAATCTACCGAATTAAGCAACACCAACATTGTCCTGCGTTTGGTCGTATGAGGTGAAAAATTTGTTGATGGGCTCAGATAAGTGTTGATATCATAAGCTCCACATCACTGATACACATATTTCTACAAAAGACAAACAAATTTAATTAAGAGGGGCAGATCCCTGGTAATTAAATGGCTGTCACACGAGTGGAGTGGGTCATTTACACGTTCTTATACGAGTAAATGCGACTATTTATTTGAGAAACTTTGCAGCTCGCAAGCGACATGTGGGATTCTAGTTTCAAGTACTACGCTTAGTTAAGAATACTGGTAAGCTTCACTTATCCCCTGCTTAGCATTACCAAAAGGCGATTTCTAGTTGCTCTTACGAACTTGGGTATTGTTTTTCCCTGTCTCTGGCTCAAGGCCGTCCCTTAGCGCCGTCATTCAGTGTGCACAACTTTATGCAAATGAGTGCCAATAAGACTCTACTCGCAGAGACGCCGTATCAGCCTATGCAAACTGATGCATACTATAATCCACCTGTCCTTCCACTTATATCTGTCTGAAGAAAATTACTTATGTACGTCGCTAGAGGTCATGTTTTAGGCTAATTGCTTGAAACCATCTTGTTCCCGATATAAAGTTCTACAACTGGTGCTATTCATCAAAGTCCGTAAATGGACCGTAATCTATGTCAGTGGACACAGGTTAAACTACCAATCAATACAATGACATGTCCTAGTCCGCCCATAGATACTAGTAAAACCATGTACCATTGAGTCCCATCACGCCATGATAGTGCCACGCGGTCCAGTGAGGCGAAAACTTGTTTCGACACTAACCAGTGTCGCGCCACACGTCAAAATTACCAAAATGACATGGAGCAATTAACAAGAAAAAGTCCACGGACCCTCGTCTGTTCTATTATGAATTTTTTTTTTTCTTTTCTTGGGAAAGTATGTTAATAAATTATTTTGTAAGAACAGCTCGCCTTAATAAATAAAAGCCTACTAAAGGCGGTAGCGCGCATTTTTGGTAGGAACGCAGTTTTGTTTTTGGAAGTAGTTTGAGCTACTTAAACAGTTTATCTTCGTTTTGCTTGAGCGCCTTGGTCCTCCGTAGACTAGTTTGGTAATTTGTCATCTTAAGGCGACAAGTGACAACGAATTTAGCCCAAGTTAAGTGAATTTGTTTTTTTTTTTTTGTGCCTCATTTGGCATGCATGCCACTTCGACGCATGTTGCTAATCGTTGCGTTAGGCTACTCTTTGGAATCACACCTGCTTAGGTTTGAATGTGATTTGTGGGATTAGGTTATAAGCAACGATTTCATGTATCTAACACCATATTTTTGTTTACATTTTGCATTCAATAGCGTTTCTGTCAATCGAAATGGGAATATGCTTACGAATTTTCATGTTTATAACCCACACGCAATGCACAATGCTTTGTCGACTAGAAACATGAAGTCGAACAAAAGTTGCTGACAGAAAATAAGACGTTTGAAAATGCTTAGATGACAATCGTAAGTTACAGATAAATTTTTCATAGAAAAAATGGTAACACTTGGTGGAAAGTTTTTCTGGTCGCGCTGTGTGAATGGCGCCGAGCGACATCAAAGGTTACGAAAGAGAGTGTTGCCGAAGATGCTGGGTACGCCAGGCAAGACCTCTACAAGAGATCTTAGCTTCAGATTGACATCTATAATACTTCCTTCTGCGGTATAACTAGTTCAGTTTACGGGCAAATCAATAATAAAGCCTTATCTCGAACAACTAAGAAGGCTCTATACAAGACCCTGATCATCCCAGTCCTTACCGCGTTGACCCATTTAATGAAACCAAATGAAGATATCCTTGATCACTTCGAGAGAAAAATTCTTCCTAGGATCTTCGGTCCAGTTTGCGTTGACGGGTTTTGGAGGAGAAGATTCATAGACGAACTATACGAGGTGTACAGCGACATTGACATCGACTTAGTCAAAAAAAACTGCGTATTGGACGTTTGAGATGGCTAGGACATGTAGTGTGAATAGACATCAATGCTCTGGCTCCGACGATGTAGTAGATGGCCTCCTCCCCGTAGGTGACGGCACAAGTTTAAGGGGACCTTAACAAACTTGGAGTGCGCAACTGAAGGCAATTAGCTAATGATCAAACTAAATGAGAGGCTTGTTGGTTGAGACCACCTAAGTAAGTAAGCAATCACGATGTGTTAAGAAGATATGTATGTAGTGATCGACTTTCGACTTTTTTAGGGCCATGCACAGTTTTCTTAGAATTCGAAGAAAACACGTAAAAATTAAGAAGTTTCGATTACAACAATTGCAACATATTGTACAATATGTTCTTGGTGGATTATAATTTGTATGTATGTTTATTGTCCAACTTATTTTGGTATCAGTAGTATTATTCTAGCTTTCGTTTTTTTTTTTTTTAGACATATTTTTCTTTGCTTATTCTCATGAAACACAACCACAATACCAAGGTATTGAAATTTGAAATCTAACGTGGTACATTTGACCCAGTCTGTCGAGTTTAAGTAAAGAATGAGGGCTCCAATCCTTTTCTCAAATACTTGTCCCAGGTCGTTGAAGGAGGGTTTTACCTAGGGTGCGCTGTCTGATTCTCGCTAGGGCCGGGCATCTGCAAAGAAAGTGAAAAAGAGATGCTCTCTCATGAACACCTCTCCAGCTACGGCAGAAGGTATTATGGTGGATGCCAAGCTTGGCTGCATGGTCTCCTATCGGCCAGTGCTAAGTATCTCATTTGATTTAGGTTTGTTATAGCTGGGCCATGTCTTCCTTGACATAACGCAGCTAGAAATCGATTTTCACCCGTGGTTAGCTAGCTTCAAGAACTGCTTGTGAATGTTACCCTTGACGACTCCCAGCAGTATATTCAGTGTTATCGAGAATTATTTTTCCCTCGGAATTTTTCTCCCGAACAAAAATTAGGGAACAAATTCATTGGGTAAAAATTAAATATCGTGATTGCGTTGAAAATTCTCCTGAATTGTCATTCATGATACCTATTTCTTTTCCGGCTAATTACTTCTTCTTTTTTTAAGATATCTAATTTTTCTTCGGGGGAAATATTCCGAGGGAAATTTTATTCACGATAACCCTGATTGAATCTTTTTTTCCAGAGAGTCGCGAAGGATTGACTCTTGTCTGGCCAGATCGTCCGCTCGCTCGTTTCCCTCGAAGTTACTGTGTCCAGGGACCCACATGAGGGTAATTTTTGATTGAGCACATAGTTTGTTTAGTTCTGCCTGGCATTGCTGTACCAGTTTTGAAGATGTGATAGCTGAATCAATGGCTTTAATAGCAGATTGGGTATCAGTGAAGATAGCAAGATTGCGGTTGAGAGCTGGGAGGGCATTCAGTATGCCGGAAGCCTCACGAATCGCGAGAAGCGGTAAGCGGAAAGACTTCAAGACATTTAACTTGTCAGAGAAAATGCCTACACCGAGAAAGAAAATAAAACAAATTTGAGCTAAAAATATGTACTTATTGTCATATTCTCAACAAATTTCAAACTATACTATGCTATTGCTGTGTTCCACGGGTAGTAGCATTGGCTATACTGTGGTATCGATACCCCGGTATGAATATGTGCTGTGTATCATTAGCATTATTCTTAGACGACCAATAACAGTATTACCTGTTCCAATTTGTCAATCTAAAGTAGGGTAACCTGGGCAGCTATATTAATTTCTGTGCGATAAAAAAGTTATACCTATACGGCAAGTTAATATTTTTACATCTTCAATTTTCGCTATGCTGTTAAATAATAATTTGTGTGTTAAATTCTTATTCACATCTGTTTTAGAATGTACTATAATAGCGTTTAATGTCAAATTGCGCGGTAATAAAACAAACCGCTGCAATAATGAACTCTTATTTTTAACAAAAGAAATAATCTATAGCTTTTAATATTTGCCATAAAATAAAAGAGTCAGTTGTTTTTAGACATGAGCAGGTGAAACTTTTGCCTTAAACTAAATGCTTCGTTATTCGCCGGTAATAAAAGCAAAAGTATTTATATTAATAATTGTTATACTAGATATACAAGAGCTTTATTTATGGCAGCTAAAAAATTTAAAGTAGAGAATAATTATAAGTACTTATGGTTTAAAAACTCCCAATTTTTTTTAAGAAAGGTTGATAATGGTGAGGTGACGGTTATCAGATCATTTGATGATATATGTAGCTCAAATTCATAATTAGCTTTTTATCTAATATATTATATATTTTTTGTTTAATATGTTTAATAGAAAAAATAATCTTGATCATATAACCAACGATCTCACCTTTCAAACCGTTAAAACTAATTGTGATAGTATCTTCAAATCTTCGAATGGTTTTAAATCTGTGTATGTTGTACATCAAAATATTCGTAGTCTGCGACGGAATTTCAATTTACTAATTTCCAATCCCGATGCTTTTGAAAATCTACCCGATATGATCTTTGTATCTGAGATTTGGATTTTTTCTTGCGAAATTGACGATTATAAACTGCCAAATTATAATTTTTATGCCAATCCTAATGATTCATATTGTGCAGGAGGAGTGGGAGTTTTTGTGCGAGATCTGTATGATTGTGAGGTTAAACGTTGTAGTCTGTCTAGTGCGGATATTATACAAATTTCATGCAGCATTTACAATGAAAGGTTTGATTTTACTTGTATTTGTAGACTCCACTCGCAGTCAACTCAAGTATTTATTGAAGAGTTTTCAACGTTTTTAAGAAATGTACGTGCAGGGAATATTATTCTCTTGGGTGATCTTAATATAGATCTATTAGATTTTAGTTCTGTTGTAGATTCCTATAATGTTCTTCTTTCAGAACATGGGTTTGTATCTTTCGTCAACGAGCCTACAAGACCAATAGCAGGAACCTGTCTGGACCACGTATTTGGTCGCTTCTTAAATATGTCTTATAACGCTTGTGCTGGAATTGTCTTTGATCTCCAAATTACTGTTCATTGTATGACTGGCATTGTGTTTAGTAGCTTAAAAAGTATAGATCAAGACAGACACATTCCAGAACGTAGAACTGCTAAAATTGACTTCAACAAGTTGAACAATTACTTGCTTTTTGCTGATTGGGAAGAGGTTTATGAAGAAGAAAATCCTTCGAGGGCATATGAATTGTTCTTAAAAAGTTTAAATAATTTTATTTTCAATTCGTCATATTCTGTTTTGATCAAAAAATCTGAAATAAGATTAAAACCCTGGATAACTCGCTCTTTACTAAAAAAAATTAGACTAAAACATAAATTACGTAAAAAATGATGGCGTCATCCACATAATTCAAACTTAAGAAACCGTTTCAAGAGAATCTGCCAGCATGTTAAGAAAGAAGTTCGGTTAAGTCGTGATTATTACTATCAGAACAAGTTAAGAAGCTCACAAGGGAATTTGAAGGAAGAGTGGAAAATTATAAATTCTATGGTAAATAGAAACGATAGAGATCATTCTAATGTGATTTCTATATATGGTGAGAATGTAGATATCTCAGATCCTGAGGGAATAGCAAATGAGTTCAATAATTACTTTGCTACTGTTGGTCGTAATTCTTTTCTACCACTAGAATCTTTGTCCTGTAACTGCGGTACTAGCTACAGACTCTCAAATAACACCTCTAGTCCAAATAGCTTCTATTTTGAACCTATCTCTGGTGTTGAGCTTTTAAAAGAAATACGATCTTTGAAGAATTCACATTCCTCGGGAAATGATGGTATTTCGAGTTTTATTTTAAAAAATATTGCGTATAACATCATCGATGTTCTAACACATATTTTTAATTTGAGTGTTAATTTAGGCATCTTCCCTGAAGAACTAAAATGTGCAAATGTTATACCTCTATTTAAAAAGGGGAATAAAAAAGATAAATCGAACTATCGGCCAATATCGTTGTTGTCCTCCATTTCAAAAATATTTGAAAAAGTCATTAAAAGTAGAATCTTACATTACTTGCAGAGAATACATTTTTTTAGTGCATTGCAGTTTGGATTTAGGGCTGGCCTTTCTACCGAAGATGCTCTTCTTGATTTTTGTTCCATTATACAAAAAGGTTTAGATAACAAAAAAAACTGTGCTGCACTTTTCGTTGACATAACAAAGGCTTTTGATATGGTAAACCATAGTATTCTTTTGCAAAAGCTTTATAATGTTGGTTTTCGTGGTTTCTTTTACAGCTGGTTTGAGTCTTATTTGTATAACAGAACCCAAAAAGTGAAGATTCATAATATTTTAAGCAACTCGAAAGTTATAAATCTTGGGGTACCCCAAGGGTCAGTACTTGGTCCCATTCTGTTCTTAATTTATGTAAACTCAATCTTTGAACAGCCCTTCTAGGGGAAAGTTAAGGCTTTTGCCGATGATCTTGCAATTGCATATGATTCATCTTGTCCCTTAAATTTATGCTGTGAAATAAACCATGATGTTAATTTGTTAAGGAGTTGGTTTTCAGATCATAAGCTTATTGTTAGTCAGAAAACAAAACTAATGTTTTTCAGTCTTGGAACAAAGACGCTTACGGATGTGAATGTTATGTTTCATGCTCCCGATTGTACTAGGCACATTTTATGTAACAATAATAATTGCGTAAGATGTGGTTCTGTATTCTTTAATCCTAATGTCGCCTGCAATGCTAACTGTTTTAAAGTTGAGGAAGTAGAACATTTTAAATATTTAGGTGTTACAATAGATCAACATCTAAGCTGGACAGAGCACTTTGCAAACTTAAAGCAGTATCTACTTTCTTCAATCCGCTGTTTTTACCGCCTTAGGAAATTTTGTACTAATAACACCTTAAAAATATTATACTATGCAATTTTCCATTTGAAATTAGAATATGGAATCTGTTGCTGGGGCGGTGCTTATCTTAATAAATTACAGCAATTGATTGTTCTTCAAAAATGCGCTTTAAGAAAAATTTGTAATACCGCCCGCTTAGCTCACACTATGGAACTATTTCGTCTGACGCAAATTCTACCAGTTCGTCACTTATTATATTATAAGGTCCTAAAGATATTTTTCTTGAGAGCTGGTTATTTGCAAAGCCCTATATATGATGCATATAACTTAAGAAGTACTTCTCGCTCTGCTGTTATCCTACCAGCTTTTCGGACTACACATTTTAGAAATTCCTTTTCCATCGTATCTTGCCAATTGTTTCAGAGCTACCTGAAAATATTCGTGTCATTAGAACCTTATTTGGGTTTTTGAAAAGTGTGAAATCATGGCTTTTTGAATTTAATATTAATGAAATTGAAGTTCTGTTGCGCTACGTTGTTTGATTCTTTTTTGATGTACATATACTTAAATAATTATTATTATTCGAAGATTGTGAATTGCTACATACTTTATATTTTTTTCTTCTTCTTACTTTACTTTCTGTTTTATCGTTTTTTTCTTATTATCATTTTTTTTTCAAAGATGTATTTAAATTTGAATTTTTAATTGTTCACCCCACTATGAAATATTGTATATAAAATTTGGCATTAACCCTATTTTTTCTCCAAAGAATAATATGCCATTAACTTTTTTTCATTAAATTAAATTATTATACTATTTGCTGTTATATTTAAGTTATTAGAAAATTTGTTAATGAAAATCATGAATAAAAAATTGAATTGAATTGAATTGAATTATTTTCCAACCAAATCCAGGAGAGCCTGGTGATTTGTTTGGCGAGGGACTGGAGAAAGAGAAAGAAGAAATACCTCCCACATCATCATCTGTAGTGAGAAGAGAAATTCAAATTGCAAGAAAAGCACCAGGATTTGAACTAATAAATGGCCAAATTCTCAAACAGCTTCTAAAAATAAAGCAATTCCGAAGCTAACTTATATCATAAACGAAGCATTCAAATTAAAATATGTTCCACATTAAGTAAAGTAGCTGAGGTGACGATGACCGCCAAACAAGGAAAACCACCTCATGAAGCATCATCCTATAGGCCTATAATGTCTAAACTTTTTTAAAGACTGCTTCAAAGAGAATACAATAAGTCGCTGTCGTGGTTGTAGTCGTAGTCGTATAAAGTTGGGCAAAATTTAATATTTGTCGCGCGACAAGGCTGAAAGGCTGCGCAAACCCAAGTGACAGCGACATCATTGTGGTCTACCAGTTAGTCTACACACTAAAAAAGATAATACCCAAACAACACGCAGAAATTCTAAAGTCATACCTTTCAGAGAGATATTTCCGCATCAAAGAGAACGACGCATATTCGGAGCTTAAGGAATCTGACCACCTTAGGAGGCAAAAAAATACTATATTTTTAAGAATTTTTTTCTCAGGCCCTGTATAGATATGTATAGATATTACAATGTTTTTTTTAAGTTTTATTTGAAGCTTATAGAATACAAAATTAATTGAATTTTTTTAATTTCATTTTTTAACCACTATCAGGAGGCGCCAACGTCGATGCCTCAAAAAATGGTGTCCCATGGCGGACAGTTTATCTCAGGATTGGTAAATCTGAAACAAAAAAAAAAACGGCATCTTCAAAAGAAAGGTCCCTTACGTGACAATTTACCACAATTTGCCAAAAATCTCGAAAATAAAAATAATGGGGCATGTTTGAAAAAAAAGTTGAAAAAATAACTGTTTTTCACTATTCTTTGCTAAAAAAAAAAAAATGTAACTATTTTTTTTTTTGCAAAATGTGGTAAATTAACATACAAAACATTCCAATGAACAAAACAAGACCAAATTCATTAAAATCGGCCGAGTAGTTTCGGAGATAATCTATCCGCCATTTGAAAAAAAATAGTTTCAAGAAAAACGCGTTTAAAGTTTTCTTCTATCAATGAACAAACAAGCACTGAGAATAGCACTTTCACTTACAATTCGAATTTTGAAAAAAAAAAAATGTTTGGAGGTGATTTTTAAAAGTGTAAGGATTAGGCAAATGCAAAAAAATCGATTTTTTGAAATTTATAAGGTGCTGGCCAGAGAAAAAGAAATACACACAAAAGATGCACACGACCGAAATGAGAATGCTAAGGTGGACAAGCGCAGTAACCCTCAAGGACCACATACGAAACGAACACATCAGAAGTACCCTTAAGATAGAACCCATAGCCGGAAAAAGTAACGGAAGGCAGACTGCGCTGGTATGGCCACATTAGGCGTAGACCGAAAGACCATATGGTTCGAAAGGCACTGCAGATAGACACCCGGCGGCAAGGACCCGGAAGACCGAAGACAATATGGTACAAATCATTTCAAAAAGATCTAAAAAGGCATCAGGTGGATGTCTTACAACGCAAAATTGAGTAATCTGTAAGCTCAGGACCAGAAAGGCAAACCCCAAATGAATGGGAAAAACTGCAAGGAAAATAAGAAGAAGTTAAATATAAGCCGTGTTTTATGGAAAGTGTATAGCCAGCTCTCAATAAAACGCTCATACTCACTTTACTACCAACTTTGAAATTATAAATGAAGTTACATTCAATGACATTCTGATGCCAGCTGTCGACGGCATAGATAAAAAAAAAATTATTCACCAAAAAAATAAATGTACAAACTCAAATCGAAAGAAAAAAAATAGTAAAAATCGAAACAAAAGTAAAAATAATAAATTATTTAAATATTTTTTGGTTAGAAGCGGGCGAGTACCAGTCTCCAACGCGTAACACTGTACTACTCTATTCTGGAAGACCATCCGGAAGTCCGCGGGAATATGGAGTCGGACTACTGCTAACAACAACAGCACGCAAGGGCCTGATTTCCTGGCAGCCTCATGGTGATAGGATTTTGACGGCCAGATTCCGGACTAGAGTACGACGCGTCACCATCATACAGTGTTACGCCCCAACGAATATTTCGTCTGAGGACGAAAAGGAGAGCTTCTACAATCTCTTAAGCGCCGTCTTCAACACAACACCAAATGGAGACATTGTCATAGTGATGGGGGATTTGAATGCCAAGGTAGGCAGCGACAACGAAGGGCTCAAGCATGTAATCGGGAAGCATGGACTAGGCAACCGCAATGACAACGGCGAAAGGTTTGTGGATTTCTGCAATGCCAACCGCCTTGTGATAGGTGGCACCATGTTTGAGCACAAGACCTGCCACAAAGTCAGCTGAGTTTCCAATGACAGGCAAGCAACCTCCAACCAAATTGACCATTTTGCTATCAGCCGCCGCTTTAGAAGCAGTCTCCTGGACGTCCGAAACAGACGAGGGGCAGATGTGGGGATAGTACGTGATTACCATCTTATGATAGCTACTCTCCAACTACGCACTGCTGCAGTTCGAAGATCCCACGACAACACAAGAATGCCCAGGTTCAACATCGATAGACTTAGTGATCCCTTAGTGCGCCAACAATTAAGGGAGCACTTTTCGCAAGGTGTGAAAGCAATCAGCAGCTCAATGCCCGCAACCATCCAAGACCATTGGTGTGCTGCGAAAAATGTCTTTACATCTGGTGCTGAAAGAATTGTCGGTCGATCGCTGGGAAGACATAGGGCGTGGCTTTCCGAGGATACCTGGAGACGGATTGACGAACGAAAACAGCTGAAAGCTCGCGTTGCAGCTACCCCAGCAGCAGGGAGAAGCGAGCTAGAGTCCCTATATCGCATGAAGATGAGAGAAGTTCAGCGTAGCGTACGACGTGACAAGCGCAACTACATCAACGCGCTGGCTACAGAAGCAGAGGAAGCTGCACGGAGGTGCGACAGCAGGACTGTCTACAGAATCACGAAAGAGCTGACAGGTGGTCGCAGCTCCAGCCAATACCCAGTGAAAAGCCTAGACGGCTCCTTGCTCATTTCGGATGAGGACCAGCTCAAGAGATGGAAAGAGCATTTTGCTACGGTTTTGAACCGTGTATTCGCTGGCGATATGCTCCCAAATCAGACTGAGATGCCCGAGGTGAGAAGTTCCCGAATACGCACCACGACTCCCAGTAAAGATGAGATCATTACCGCGATCAAGGCACTCAAAACCAACAAGGCGGTAGGACTTGACGGTATTCCAACAGAGCTCTTACGAGCAGCGCCAACAACATCGGCTGAGCTTCTGCTTCCACTTATAGATAGAGCTTGGGAAGCTGAGAGCTTTCCTAACGAGTGGAAAAATGGAATGATCGTCAAGCTTCCTAAGAAAGGAAATTTAATGGAGTGCGGAAACTGGAGGGGTATCTGCGTGCTGAATGCTGTAGCTAAGATAATAGCTAAAATTATCCTTGAGCGAATCAAACAACATCTGGAAGACACACTCGATGCCGAACAAGCAGGTTTCCGCTCTGGATCCTCCTGTGCCGACCACATCAACACCCTGCGGATTATCATCGAACAGTGTGCTGAATATCGATAGCCACTGCACCTGCTGTTCATCGATTTTGAGAAGGCGTTCGATAGTGTCAACAGGGAGTTTATTTGGCGTGCCTTACGCAGGAGAGGCATTCCCGATAAACTAATTGCTGTTATCAAAGCTACATACGAAGGCTCCAAATGTCACGTTCTGCACAGGGGAAGGTTGTCTGAGGAATTTGAGATCCAAAGTGGGGTAAGACAAGGCTGTATCCTTTCACCAATATTATTCCTATTGGTGATTAGCGATGTGCTTCATGCAGCTTTGTCGACGGGAAACGGAGGAATTCGATAGACTCTTACATCTCAACTGAAGCATCTAGACTACGCAGACGATATATGCTTACTCTCCCACAGAATTATGGACCTCCACCAAATGACAGCAGATGTGGAGAGGGAGGCAGGTGTCGTCGGGCTGAAAATTAATACGGCAAAAACTAAAATTATCAGCCTTGGAACTAACTCATCGGCTCAAATATGCATTGCTGGACAACCGGTAGAGAGAGTAGAGGATTTCCAGTATCTTGGGAGTATTGTCCCGACCGATGGTGGAACCGAACTGGATATAGCCAACAGGATCGCCAAAGCAAAGTCCGCGTTCGGTATGTTGTCCAAAATATGGCGAAGCAATGCAATCAGTTTGAGCACCAAAATAAGACTGTTCCGCTCCAACGTTGAATCCGTGCTGCTATATGGTTGCAGCACGTGGAGAGTAACCACTACTATCACCAGAAAGCTGCAAACTTTCGTTAATAGGTGTCTGCGCAATATCTTTAGGATTTTCTGGCGCAATCGTATCTCTAACGAACACCTTTACGAGAGAACGGGTCAGGAACCAATAGGCACAACTATCCAACGGCGGAAGTGGCAGTGGATTGGTCACACGTTCCGAAAGGGTGACAGCTCCATAGCGAACCATGCTATGCAATGGAACCCTCTAACTCAGGATGGCAGAAGACCTGGCGGTCCGCGGAAAACATGGCGCAGAACAGTCGAGAAGGAGGCACGGCAGTTAGGGAAAAGTTGGGGAGAACTCAGACACATTGCCAGAAACCGTACACGATGGCGCGTAGGCGTAGTAGAGGCCCTAGGACACACAAGGGGATACAGGACATAAGTAAGTAAGTAAGTATATTTTTTGCAATTATAAGGTTTTTAATTACAGGTCTTATTACAGTTATTTGAAGAAAACAAAATGTTCAACTCGTTTGACGTTTTGAAGAAGTCTGTGGGTATGTTCGCAAAGTTCTCGTATTTTTTAATGCTTCCATTTTTTTTTATTTCTTTTGAAATGGTGTGAACTTTATTGGAACTATACAAATGATTTTGTTAGAGTCTATATATGTAGAGGCATTTTTTAAGATCTAAAGGAAAAATTTCTTTTAACTTATTCCTGACCAGTTATGCCGCAAAACAATATTTTCAATATATCAAAAATTCTCTTAGATAAGAAAATGGAGTAAAGGTAGACTTTTGGAAGTAATATTCTTTTGTAATATTTGGACAAAACAACTTTCCCTGCATGAAAGCCGTCTTAGAAAAACGTTTCGACATTTTTCCTCTAGGCAGAAATAGGGTAAAATACAGAAATCTTATGTATGAATGAATGATGAACAAACTATCGATGGTAGCCAACCAATCCAATAGAAACAGTTTGATTGGGGCTGGCGATTATTGTATAGAACCAATAGAACATGTTATTGTCTCTCATTGACTGATTGATTGAAAATACCGAATCATTTTTAAAACCAATATTTAAACGGTTTGGTTTTCAAATTTGAACGATTGACACAGCTCTAAAACCTTACCGGACCATACAAATGGGATTTATGCAATTGTGATATGACTAACAGGATGATTTTGTGTAGGGATTTTTTGTTTTAAACTACATGCTTTTTAAATTTCAATCTTCTTCTTCTTCTTCTTCTTTTTCTCTTCTTCTTCTTCTTCTTCTTCCTAATTCGACGAGGTTATGATTCGAAAACAAGGAATCATAACCCTCCTACTTCACCGCATTTCTACTGATCCGCCTGTGGAGTTCGCCTGCATGTTAAATTTCAGTGGCAAACATTTTGCCCTTTACCGCATTAGACAGCCTAATAAGCGTGTCGTTGTTCTCATATCTATACATATAGTAAAATTATGCGTAACATTTTTCAGGAAAACATTAGGCTTAACTAATATTTTATTTCATTGGAATCGGCTTACTCATTCAGGAAATATGCGAAAAAAAAAATAGCAAAGAGTTAAATTTTACGTCACTAAAAGATAATTGTATGCGCTGTGGCGTAAGTGGTTGGACCACTGCGCGTGAGATTCCAAGTTCGAATCCCAGAAAATACCAAAATGTTTTTTCATGGTTTCACCTCTCGTGGACGGCTGCCAAACATCCGAGAGTATTGTTCTAAAAAGAAATGCTCTTCGGATACGGCACTAAACTTTAGGTCCATTCGTGTGAAAAATATAACGCACACGACATGAGTGGCTACGAGAATCTAGGCCCTGGCACTTAAAGCGCTGTTGCGACAAATATTTATTTATTTATTTTTTAGCTCTAACTCAATAAGGGCTTATCGGATTGAGAAACAAAATAGAAAGGTAAATTTAGTAAATTTCCCACTAATTCATATGAAACATCCCCCTGCGTTGTCCAGAAGCTGAACAATGTTCAAAACAATTATTCAAATCATCGCTCACAATTTTCCTTCAGTGGAGATCACTGCCAGCAGTCATGCAGTAGTGGGTATTGTTGCAATAGTGTTTTTTTGTTTTGGTTGTGCCAAGGGATGTGGTAATCTTCCAAAGGTACTAGTATCCCAGGCTGCTACCATGCATGATTCGCAAGCCCGAATAATCGATTCCGGGAATGCGCCTACATACTAACCCACACCCTGCACACTTCTACCGCTCTCCCCGTTGGACTGCCATAAGGTATTACTTCATGGGCTGGTTAGCAATTATTGCTATGTTTCTTGTATTGCTGCTTCTGCCCTCCTTGCTATCTCAATTATTCGGAGCTATTTTTGCACATTCGTTATGATTGTACTAATTTCCAGCCAATTCTCCTCTGACCGCAGCATTTCATCTATAAGGAATGGTGGACTTGGCAGGTTATTTCTCCATTCCGTGAAGCGATTGCAATGAAATATTGTGTGCTCTGTATCTTTCTCCTGGTCAGGACAATTTGAACAGAGAGGTGAGTTATCATGTCCAAATCTGTATAAGTATTTGCGAAAGCCAATGACTCGATAGGAACTGCGTAAGGTGGTAGTAACAGTTCCCATACACTCACTTGGTCCAGACCTCAATGGTGGGGATCAGCTTGTAGGTCCATCTACCTTTTGTCCTGTTATCCCACCTGGCTTGCAACATAGCTAATGGCCTTTATTCTTTTGGTAATACCTGTTTCTTGATGACTTGAGGTTCTCCTTTCGTAGATCCTTACCATCTCATTTGCGAGGATGCCGGCGAGGATCATTCCAGCTATGACACAGGCTACTTCATCCGATATTGTTCAGAAACCGCTGATTGTTCTTATCGCGCATAGCCTGTACCATATGTTGAGGAGAGTTTTCTCTGTGTTTCTATCATCGCTAACGCCGCCACCCAAACCGGTGCAGGGTATAGAAGAACCGAGCTAACCACTCTGGATAGTAGAATTCGTCTAGCAAATCCAGGTCTACCGATGTTTGGTAGTATTCGAGAAAATGCTGCCTGTAGTAGTGAAGTCTTCTTGCTCGAATATTCCACGTGCGTTTTAAACCTTAAACTGTTGTCGAGCATTACTCCAAAGTATTCGACTGCTTCACTGGTTCTTATAGTCTGATCGAATCGAATATTCGGAATATTTGTTCAGCAGCTTTTCGACTTATAAGAACAGCTTCAGCTTTGTGGTCTGCTAATTCTAAGTCGGCGGATCCTAACCAGTCTTGAATTTTTCCGATTACTTCATTTGTTGCTGATTGTATTTCGTGGATGTGTTTAACCACGGTTAACCTACGGCGATGTCGTCAGCGAGCCCGATTATCTTAACTCCTTGTGTCAATGCTAGTCGCAGGACTTCGTCATACATGATATTCCATAAAAGAGGGCCTAGTACCGATCCGTGCGGGACTCCTGCCGTCCTACCCCGTCGTCGGATTGGTACCTCAACTCAACAAAGTAGTTTGTAAATATCCTCAACAGATAGTATGGAGTATCCATTCTGGCTAGCGATCTCCTTATGAACGACCAATTTGCCGAGTTAATGGCGTTTTTGATGTCCAGAGTCACTACTGCACAGTATTTCTTTGTCCCGCCTCGCCATCTTTCTCCTTGACTAGCTTCACTTGCTGTTTCAACTACCGCTTTTATGGCATCAACGGTAGAACGCGATTTTCTAAATCCGAACGGATGGTCTCTCCGGTCCCCTTTCTCTTCTGCTACCACTAGCAGTCCGTTGTTTATTATTCGGTCAAGTATTTTTCCCAGAGTGTAGAGTAAACATATTGTGCGATATGACGATGGTTCTCCGGGTGGTTTGTTTCCTTTTGGTAGCAGTAGCAAATGTTGAAGCTTCCATGGCCCAGGAAAAACTCCTTCCTCTATACACTTTTAAATCGTGGCTACAAAAATGTCCGATCTCTTTTGAACAGACACTTCCATTGCCTTGTTGGAGATGCCATCTGGTGCAGGTGTTTTGTTGCTTCCAATCTTTCTGCATGCCTCGAGCAGCTCCTCCCGTTTAATAGTAGGGCGTTGTGCGCTCTAACGTGATCATATGTTTTGCACTTTAATCTTATCAGTTATATGTACCTGCTGGACGGGGTTTGTGTTGTGTATTGGATTGCGTATGCATTGATCAGGATTCCCACTTGGGAAGTTATAATTAAGTTTGCACATTTTCAGTATTGTATTTAGTTGGCAATTATATTTTTACAATTATTATAAGTGAATGAGCGTCAACTAAAATGCGAGCGAAACTAAATTATCTCCACTTATCGTTTTGTTGTTGCTTTGTGTGGAAAAATCTGCTGAAGTGGCTATACACGTTCCACCTATATACTATTTTGCAGGTCATCTTTTTTCACATATTGCGAAGAATCTAAGAAGTATGTACCTTCAAAAAATGTAATTTCATAATCACCCTGATTATTGTTGGCGTTTTACGCTTTTCGACGATTGTCGTTTTATTCCTCAGATGTACCACGAATCCATTTTTATAACTTTTTCAATGTGAAAGAGTTGCAATAGTACTCGTATTCCACGTGACAAAAACAATGCTTAGTGACGTTTAACGGTCAGTGGGTCGTAGCTATGAATAGAACGACAATCGTCGAAAAGCGTAAAACGCCAACGGTAATATATAGTGATGTACTTACTTTTTAAATAAAAAAAAAAAACCCAACACAACAATATTCGTCTTCATAGGCAAAGACCAAACTTAAGTTTTATTTTACTCTTATTAATGTGAATTTGAACATTTAGCTGTTACATAAAATTTTCTTTAAAAAAATCTTAACTTAAGTATCTACGGTGATCTGTGAGTGCCAATATGAGAATACTTTATCATGGATAGAGAAAAAGAAAAACATGTCGATACGTACTCTACCAACTAGTTTACAAGGACACTTACTAAATTAAACTTTTCTCGCAAGAGAAAATTTCTTTACAAGAATTTAAAGTTTTCCTCGCACTTTTTTGTTTTTTTTTTTTTATTATTATTTACTTATATGCAACCAACTAATTATATTTAAGAGAACAAAATTACAAAACATAAAAATAATTTTCTTCGCTTACTCTCGCTTGATTATGAATTATTTACTCTTTGTTGTTTACAAAACTAATAATTTAATTAATGCAATCGGTGCTAATACTAATGCCGCGACTGGTCCAATTCCATTGGATCCATTGCAACCGTCAGTGGTGCATGTCTGGCAGTATAACGTTCGGACGTACGATGAAGTTGTATCACGTGCACACTTATCCGCTGGCTCATCGATGTCCTCATAGAAACACGAACGGGAAATCACTCGTTTGCCATAAACTGAAAAGAAACCAATAGATATATAGGTAAGTCAGAGAAGTATCTTTTTTAGTAGATGTCTCAATTATCACATAGATACAGATGTTATTTAGTTCCAATGGCTGCCATAACTCACACACTCTGCGGACCACGACCAATAAAGTGGTCAACACTTAAAAAAGAAGGTGGCATGCAAGCAAATTACACGACAAAAAATTACCAATTTCATTTTTAATAAATTTTCAAATTAAATTGAATTTGTGGTCGTTTCAATTAATCGATTGCTTTGGACCGATAGAATCTGAGTTAACTCATGAAAAAGGAGAAAAAAATTGGAAAGATATCTAAAATGCAATTGCATCTCACCAACAGGGATTGTAGAGATCGGCATCTGTGGATAGTTACGCGTATTTTTCCGCCGCATTCGTCGTCGTAGTCGTCAGCATCAGCATCGACATTGGCATCGTGAGCGTAACTCCGGCTCGCGACATAAATCAAATGAAAACATTTGGAATCGATTGGTGTTGGATGTAGGATGGCGAGGGTCGGAGGAGACTCGAAAGCAACCCGCATCTTATCGAATTGGTAAGACTGGTGTTGGGCTATTTGATAGTGGTATGTATCTACTTTACAGATACAGCGTGTACAAGAGAGGAATTATCGGTTAATGCCGATCTGCGGGTAAGTAGATATCATAAGAAATGTCAGTAACACTAAAAGCGAATAAATTTTGTGGGATCTGTGGCTGGGATTAGCAATTTGCGCTCTGTGTACGATCCCAAGTGATTATAAATAATATTAAAGTATAAATACTTCAAATTTAGGTAATACTGCATTTTGAGATTGTTATGGAAACAGTGCTAATACTCGTATATATAATTTGAGGGATTTTCGAATCAGACCACCGTGCTGGGTCCCTTTTCGTCTTTCTACTACGATCCATCTTAGCCAGAGAGACACCCTGGATTTCTGAACAGTACTTCTCAGGCTTTGCTTTCTCATGTGAACGCTAGCAAAAAATCATTCGCTTACCTGCGTTTGATCAGATGTACGAGAACAAACCTGGCTAAACAACTGTACCAAGAGGCAAACAAGGCGTACAAAAATATATGCATAAGGAAACAGCAATTATATTATCAGTATTTCGGGCGCACTCTATCGTTGTTTCTGGAAATTAGTACGAGCTCTCAACGGCACTTTCAGCGCAAAGGGTATTCAAATTGAAGCTCCTGTATTGGCAGAACATTTTGCAAGTCTACTAAATCCACCGGGCTGCTTAACACAAATACACTATGCATTGCCATATTAGGAAAACACCACTCTAGACCGGGTAATAACAATACAGGAGGTCAACATGGTCATACACTGTTGCAGTTTGAACAAAGCCCCTTGAGAAGATCGTGTACCTTATGAGTTTTTTAAATATGCTACTGAAGAATTCTTAGAAAATCTCACCGAAGCGTATAATTATATATTTATTACGGGGGAAATGTCAAGAAAGGAGACCCAGAAGATCCAAACAATTATAGAGGCATCTCGTTCCTGAACTCGGTAACAAAAATATTTACGGGAATAATTCTAGAACGCCTGACAGAGTGGATACGCCTAAATAATTTGCTCAGCGAATTCCAAGCCGGCTTTAGGAAAGATTATTCTACAGTACACAACGTATTTACGCTAACGAACATCGCGCGATCTTATTTAGACAGGGGCAGTAAATTATACGCATTCTTTGTAGATTTCAATGCGGCTTTCGACTCCATCGACAGAAATGCTCTATTTTATAAGCTTAGTGTCCTGGGAGTATCGTCAAAGATTATGGAGTTGATACGAGATCTCTATAAGGAAAACAAAACGATGATGTGGGATGGAAAGAAAATGTCCAGCTGGTTCCAGTCAACAATGGGTTGCAGGGTTGCCTCTTGAGTCCTTTGCTTTTTTCAATATTCCTAGATGATCTCACAACTTTTTTGCCTGGACGGATTGTGTTCAATGGTATAAATATCAAGCTCCTTTTGTACGCTGATGACATTGTGTTACTCGCGGAAACTCCAACGATGATGCAAATCATGATCAACAAGTTGCATCAGTACTGCAGATTGTGGAACTTAAAAGTTAATATCATCAAATCCAAAATAATGGTATTCAGAAACGGGTTTGGGCGATACGCACGAGAAGAAAAATGGTATAGGGAAAATGTAGAGCTTGAGAAGGTGAAGGAGTACAAGTACCTTGGGGTCATTATCACACCTCGTCTATCGTTTAGTAAACATCTGCAAGAAAAGCTGAAGGAGGCGAAAAAAGCAATCAATTGTAACTGGAAAGGCATTCTAGGGAAGAAGAATATGGCCCATAGTGTGAAATATAAACTGTTTGAAGCGGTAATGAGATCAATTATGTGTTACGCGGCTCAAGTTTGAGGATTTTTGCAGTGCGAGGATGTTGAGAAGCTGTTGAGATACTTCATCCAGAAAATATTTCGTCTACCGGTAAACACACCAACATACATGTTGCATCTCGAAACAGGGTTACCTCCGCTATATATGTTCACCTTAAGGATGCACTTCAATTACATCTGCAAAGTCTGCCAATTACCAAACCATCGGCTTCCCAAAATAATTGTAAAGTACCTTCTCCGCCAAAAACTGCAATTTTTTAACGAATGGGCGAGGCTAAGTGGCGAGCATGATGTCCGAATACTGGAAGAGAACACTTCACACTGGAAGAGCGCTCTACAGGCTTTGTTGGTCAAGATCGACGGCTCCATACGTGATAAATATATAAAAAAAGCGCGACAAAGCGAAAGCAGAAGCATCTACCGAATTCTTCAATATGACCTTGGAGAAAAGAATTACTTAAGTGATCTCAATGGTCTAGATGCAATCTCTACTATATTTAAGGCTAGAGGAGAACTCCTACATCTAAGCTACATGCCACATAGAACAGTGCACAATGTGGAATGCTCGCTTTGCAACCTACGGGCGAAGGAGGATGTTCTCCACCTTATAGGAATCTGCCCGGTATTAACGGAGATAAGAAGACTTCATCTGGGAAAAAATATTCTGCCAATAAGTGAAGTCATTGCAATGCTAAATGGAGATCAAAATTGGATAGCACTAATTGGCTACATAAAATCAGTTCTAAAATACAGGCAACAAATCCTACGCGAAGCTTTTTGAATAATATTACATTAAGTAGAAAACTTATTGGTATGTTATGTTCTATTTGTATTATATATTAGTTAAATTTTCTTTAAAACTCTCTTCCTGGCTGACGGCAATGCCAATGCTTAAATTGTGAAACTTGTAAAACTAAGAAAATGTTGTAAAATAATTCAAATTCATCCTTTCGACGACCCACCTTCTCCAAATGATATCCGAAATTCCCATGACCTGTAGATAACGCTACCACCCATTTTAGTGTTCTTCGCTCCAGCCTTGAACTTTTCTACGAGTGGTGCCAGTCGGCACTTTAACAACCATTTTGCCTGCCTGCAACTTTCCACGGTTGTTGATCAAGTCCTCTACTATTCCCCAGCCGATTGCAGCAAATAGTTCCGGACCAGAGAAGTCAGAGGTTGACCCTTGCTTTGCTAGGAGATTTAGGACTACCAAAAGATGCAGCAGAACTTCTTGGTTCGAGATTACAAGAGAAAAAGGTTCTTTACCCTGGAACATCTTGACCGTAATAGAGAAAACGATTTCTTACAATTTTTTGATGAAGATGCAGATCTTGTCTATTATAAAAACATTCCTGGATCGGTAAAGATGTACGATGCTAACGATTGGAGACCGCTCGTTGATTCTTCAAAGAGAAGCTTAAAAGCAGTTTTTCTACATAATAGGAATAACTACTCTTCTCTACCAATTGTCCATTCTATACAATTAAAAGAGTATTACGAAAATTTAGTTACAGGTTTGACTTAAATAACTACAACCAGCATGAGTTGATTGTGTGTGAAGATATTTTAACTATTTCCAATTAAGTTATGGATGAAACAGGATTTTGCTTCCTGGTAGTACAATTGACCAGTTTTGTCTGAGTGCCCCAGTGGAGCGTTTCCTATCCCAACAAAAAGAAAAAGTGTTCGGTGGATTGATTATTTTGATTGATTCGAGTTTCGCGGATAAGGCTTTATTCTTTTTAATACTCAGACATGGTATACTCGTAAGTGTTCACTATACTTTAATCGCTAAAGAAATTTCTGATCATAATTTAAGAGAGGAGGGAATTCCGAAATGAATTTCTCTCTCGTATCTGTGCTTTGTTCGACACTGGACTAAGAATATTTAATTACATCCAGAAATTATCAATTAGTATTTGTCCCTTTTATGTAAACTAGAAGTACAGCGAAGCTCTGAAGACTATCATAGAGATTTTTCAATGACTACTCTCAGGAACGCACGCCTCAATAGACATTACTCAGACAACCTTCATGCATCTGGTATATATGATAAGTTATAGCAAATAAAGCAAAGTTCACAGAGAAGCAGACTTAACTGTCATCACATTTTATTGTGATCGATCATCCAATGCATTACAGGCTAGAGCCCACCCAACGATATTATCAGGGATTCTAATCCTATGCCTTAGTCAAAAAAAAGAGATTCCGAAATCAAAGCGATGCTACTAGCATATACTCATAAAGTAGACAAGTACCCAAAAACCTTTTCCAGCGTTACCACTTCATTCATTCATTCATTCATTTTCAATGGCCCGCTAATCCTTCATGAGGGTCGCGGGGGTAGGATGCTCAGGTGGACTCTCCATCCTTCTCGATCCTCCGCCATTGACTCCAATTCATCAGGGAGAATCCCTAAGCGGCTCCAAGAGAGATGTCGGACTTGATCCAACCATCTATTTCTGGGCCTTCCGCGAAGAAATATTTACATACACACGTACATACATACATTTTCAAATGGCCCGCTAATCCTTCATGAGGGTCGCGGGGATAGGATGCTCAGGTGGACTCTCCATCCTTTTCGATCCTCCACCATTGACTCCAACTCATCAGGAGGAATCCCTAGACGGCTCCAGAAGAGATCTCGGACTTGGTGCAACCATCTATTTCTAGGCCCACCGCGGGGTCGACTACCTGATGGCACAGCAACCATGGCACGTCTTGGAAGCTGGTATGGGGGCATACGCACTACGTGACCAAACCATCGAATATAGATCGTTCCGTTCGGAGATGTAGCTGCTCAACATTGAGCGCCTCGGCTACTCTGGTGTTGCGCACTCGATCTATACGAGTTATTCCAGAAACACCGCGAAGAAACTGCATTTCGGCAGCTTGTACCCGCGATCTTATTCTTTCGGTCACTACCCAAATTTCATGACCATAGGTGAGAGTTGGAACATACACCAAGTTAAAAACCGATAGCTTAGCTTGAATACTAAGTTCGGCCTTCCTTATAACAGATTGGCCAAGCTCTCTCAAAATTGATCCAGCCTGACCAATTCTACAGGATAACTCGGCATTGCTCCTCCCATCACTCGTGAATAAAACCCCGAGGTACTTAAACTTCTCCACCTGCTTCAGTGGGACTCCACTAACATGCAGAGTGCACTGAATGGGTTTTTTGGAAACGACCATTACTTCCGATTTGTTCACGTTGACATTCATTCCAGCATCATCACAAACGGCTACAAACCTTTCGAGTGCGCGCTTAAGTTCGGTTTGAGAGGACCCAAGGATGACCAAATCATCCGCAAAGAGCAGATGACTAATACTTAGGTCTCCCACTTTGAAACATTCTCCGCCACGGCTGCGCTGCAACATCCAATCCATATATACAATGAAGAGGAGAGGTGACAAAACGCACCCCTGGCGGAGTCCAACGCCCACAGTGAAAGGTATTGATTTAACACCGTTTATCCGAACACAGCTTTTACAGTTTGTATATAAAGACTGAATCGCCCTTAACAGGGAACCATCAATCCCATACTCCTGCAGAACACTCCAGAGTTTGCCTCGAGGAACCCTATCATATGCTTTTTCCAAATCCACAAAACAAGTGTAGACAGGTTTGGCATATTCCCAGGCCTTCTCAAGAACCATTCTGAGAGTGAACAACTGGTCGGTTGTGCTTCTACCGGGACGAAAACCGCACTGCTCATCCCCCAAACTGTCCTCAACCACAGCTCTGCAACGCTTTTCTAGCACCTTAGCGAAGACTTTTCCAGGGAGACTTAAAAGAGATATACCCCTGTAGTTGGCGCAATCTCTTTTGTCCCCTTTTTTAAAAAGAGAAACTATCACCCCCATTTGCCAATCACCAGGTGTTTCACCGCATTCCCAGCCCACTTTAATGACACGCGAGAGCCATTGCACTCCCTCTTTACCTAAAGCCTTGAGCATTTCCGGCCGAATTTCGTCCACACCAGCAGATTTGCCAACTTTTAGCGCTTTGATCGCCAAAGTTACTTCCTCTACCGTAGGACTACTTTCCGCCCAACTCTCGACCATAGGTCTGTCATCTTCGGTGCCCTGTTCGGGATTGAGCAATTCTGAAAAGTGCTCGCTCCATCTGCGTAAGATGTCCTCCTCATTGGAAAGAAGTCTACCGTCTTTGGATTTAACTCCTTCAACGATATTCAACTTTTTTCCTCTGAGTCGGCGGACGGTCTGCCAGAACATCTTATTTGCAGATCTGTGGTCACGTTCCAATTTCTCGCCAAACTCCTTCCAAGACTGTTCTTTCGCTGTTTTCACAGCTAATTTGCAAGTTCTTCGCGCCTCAGTGTACCGATTTCGAGAATCGGAATTCCCCAAGTGAATCCACACCTTAAAGGCTCTCTTCTTCTCTCTGATGGCTTCTTGAACTCCGGGCGTTTTAAACCAAGCAGTTCTTTTCTCACCACCAGCCGCCACACCAAGCCGCTTCACTCCACAAACATCTCCCGCAGAGGCAATAACCGCCGTTGAAAACAGTTGCCATTCTTCCTCTACATTTGATGGAACAGTTGGAATTCGTTCAAACCTTTCAGATATTTGCCGTGCAAATGTCTCCCGTATCTCATCGTCCTGTAACCTCTCCCATCGTATGCGTGTAACCATCCTTGGTTTACGCTTTGGTAGGGGAGGCACTCTCTCGCTAAGATACAATTTGCACAGCACTAAGTGATGATCAGTTGACAGTTCGGCCCCTCTCAATACGCGAACATCACAAACCATTCTCTTCAGACACGATGGTACCACAAAGAAATCGATCAGCGACTTCTGCTGAAGACTCTGACGGTACCACGTGTATTTGTGAATGTCTTTGTGTGGAAAGATGGTGTTCATGATGGATAAGCCATTTTCACAACAAAAATCCAACAACCTCTCTCCGTTCGCGTTTTGATCAGGATCACCGTTCCTCCCAACCACACTCCCCCATGTCATAACATCTTCACCTACATGAGCATTGAAGTCACCCATCAAGACAAAAGAATCCATATCTGCAACCTTTTCAAGGGCAACATCAACTTCATCTAAGAAAGCTGCGTACTCTGACAGAAGGTTCGGTGCATACACCTGCAGCAATGCCAGAGTTGATCTTTCAAGCTTGAGCTTTAAGATCGCAACTCTCCCTCCTAATGGTATCCACTCCAATACTCTGTCTATCAACCTGGGACTTGTGAGTATCCCCACTCCCGCCCGAGCAGACATTGAGGGTGCGACTCCTGACAGGAAGAGCTTCCACCCACCCGAAAGGTCCACAGTTTTAGAACCTCTCTGCTTTGTTGAAGAGACGCCAACTATATCTAGTCGACTTTTAACAGCCTCCCCAACAAGCTCAAGATCCTTCCCTGTGAGCGATGAGACGTTCCATGTGCCTATCCTAAGTCGATGCCGTTGTCGAATCTCAGAGAGTCCATCTGTGCCCCTATCGGTGCACAGCGCGTTCACCCCTTGACCCCCGTAATGGTTCGCGAGACCATTGACAGGAAGCTCGTAGCCATTTCGGGTTTGACCCGGCCGGCTGCCGAGCGCGACAAGCCGACCACCAGACGCTCGCATCCTGACACCCTTCAGGCCTGGCTCCAAAGGATGCCCTGGCTTACCAGGCTTGGCAATATCCGAGGCCGGTCGTCTTCGTGTCATCATGGGGTGTGCGCTTTGTTAGCCGTGACTGGGTTGTATGGATGGGAATAACTATTAAAGTTACCCCATCCGCACATCCCAGTCACGTTGCCCGCCCCCCACCACGAGGAGGTCAGCTGCCAGGGGGGCTACCACTACCACTTCATTCAGTTTTCAAAAGAGAAATGTAATTTAACCATGGCTTGATAGAAATGTGGGTCCTAGAAACAATGAGTACTGTCAGATCCCATTGAAAAGATCGGTTCGGTTCTAGAGATTCACTTTTAAGTTTTGGTTCTGAGAGTTAGTATGTTATTTTATCACATGTGGTGAATAGAAGTCGTTTTGCGGATAGACGCACCCCTAAGTGCATATAATGGATTAGTGTTCGTATATATATAGAATTCTTCATTGGAAGTCTTTCAATAGAGTATCAGTGCCTGGCCAAAAATCATAAAATTTAATAATCATCAGTATATACCATAAAATACAACATAGCCCAAAACCATGAGTAAAAGAATTATGTATTTACACAATTTGAATTCAACGCCTATTCGAGATCTACCAAACAAACATCTGCAGATATTCGTTTACCAATCGATAACTTTTTTTAAATACCGCACTCTAACTCTTAACGGCTTTGCAATTCCATTTACTCTCTCACAATCCATCTGAATAGGTTCAAGGTTTTTGTGCGAATCGGGGACCCCTTGAAATCAAATAAATTTGACATACAAGCTGCAATAAAACTAACCACATACAACAACAGCCAGCAGTCGTAAAAGTATCAACAACAAACACAAATTACGTCCACAGAGCGAATTTATCGCTCGGCATGTATTCCAAATCAGAAAGTTGCAGCCAAAGTCAGCCATACAGCCTCATAATCGTCTGCGTCTATCACGCTAGATACTAAGATAGTATCTCACACAACTACGCACCGCACATCGATCGTTTTGCGTTATGTGTTCAACAATTGTGGCAGGCTAAGCCATAGATAAAGCTCAATGCGTTACAGTGTGGTATGCCTCATAGATGGTATCGCTAGAGTGGGCCATTTTAATAACCCCCCTGGGAGGGGCACGCACGAAACAGTATACGCGTTTATCTAGTAGATACGCTATAAGAAAACAATTTCTACAATGATTCTGGCTGGTTGAATGTTTGTCGGCTGTGGTGTCTGGAGGGGCGTGTCGGGACGGTTGTAGAATTTATTTCAAATTGTTTTCTCATTCATGTCTTTGAGCAGATTTATGCGAATTAGAAAATTCTCAGCAGTAAGCCTAGCTGTAAAATGCAGACGGGCTCATTCAACATCAACAGTCAGAATTACAAATATGTATATCTACTCGTATTATAATTTTGCATCGGCTAAAGACAAGGCAATGCATTTTTGACAGCTTAGGATAGAACTCACATCTACGACCTTCAAATCTAAATTCAAAATTTTCTTTTCAAATCTTATGTCGCCCCAGTATAAATTGGAACAACCAACAACTAATTCTGTGGCTTGGTGCAAGAACCGTCAATATCATAATAGCTATCAAATGACATTGGTGGCTCTTGCACCAACCTAGTCATGGATCTTCATTGCAAATACAGAACGGCCCAATATAGTCACAGTTACACATAAAATTAAACCAAATTGTGCAATAAAAGTCCATCCATCCATACCGAGTAGTTTCTGAGCGAAAACCGTATCTGCAACATTTCAATGATTTTTCAGCTAATTAAGTTGTAGAGCAAAACCATTTAGCCACTTAAGACGACCAATAGATACTTTTTTCCGCCAAATTAATTATGAATTCGATTAGTAAATACGAGTACGAGTTTGTTTTCACGTCGTCTCTCCCTAGCCACCGTTCAGTTATGCCTCGAAGATCTTGCAACATAATATGCAGTACCTATCTAATCTATCTATCCGTTTGCCAATTTAGTTTTTGTTTGTTTGTTTGTTTTCAATTCGCTTTTGTCGAAATGTCTTTTTAGTTGCATTTTACCAAACTAGCTATGGACTTATATGGACTGATCATGTTATGGTTTATGGCCGGTTTCTACATGTGCGGGATGTTGATATTTATGTGTGTATACAGTCTCTGACTGCAAATAATTGCTGTAATTATGGAATTCATCTGAGATCGCCAAGACGTGGTCAGTGTGGTGATTCTAAAGAGACTTGGTACAATAGATGCATTTGGTTGACTAATGCAATTAACGCAGAGCTTGAAGAGTTCTTGTTGTTGGAAGAATTATGCATTCCTTGCATGTTCAAAAATGTTGTTTTTACTTATTTATTATTCTTTTTTGTGTTGAGTGTTGAAATGCCTGTCCAAGTGAGTGGCTTAATGGAAGTTGGTTAATGAGTTGTAACGATAGGCGATTTGCTACGTGTTACGGCGGAGAACAAAGCTGCCGACACAGAGCTAACCGGACGACAATAGCGTGTGCACAAGACCTTTGTTGAATATATAATACGCATTGCAGCCTAAATGCTAAATTGATTAATTATTACGGGCTGCATGAGTTGTTATAGTAGACCTAGTTCAAATGGCTGCTGTAAAATAATTTTTGCGAACATGTCTTTAAATAATCAAATGTGTCGAACTATGTAGCTTCAAGGTTTCTGAAATTTCGGGTCGGGCATAAAATAGTAATGATAAAAGCTTCGTTCGATGTTAGATATTTGACAGAAGCGGCCCGGTTGAGTTAATCCGATTTGATTGATCCTGTATCTGCACTTTTTAACCACCAATAATATCCTGCTGGTGATGATATTCATTTTGAGTTTGGAACTGGTCCTACGGACAGATGCGCCTTAACTCCAACGATGGATGCGCCAACTAAATTAAAATATGTTAAAATAAATGATAAAATATCAAGAGATGCTAGAACTCCATCAACATACGCCTGGACTTTAAAAACTGTGACGCCAACAGATTCAACAGAAGCTCCAGATCCTTGGAGAGATGCATCAGTTCCATAAATAAAAATAGCAGTTTCATTAACAAAAGCTCTAATATCATGACTTAATTCAGCAACTCCACCAACAGGCGTTCCAAGACTACTTAAACTCGCCCAAATCCATCAACTCACACTAGTTGGATGATGTGCGGTGAGAGTTGTGCGAACATTCGCGAGAAATCTTTCAACAGTTGCAGGAACTTTCGGTATTAGTTGTCTAATTCAGGCTCACAATCGTGCAACATAGTCTTGAATCCATCGACCCTTAGTAATCCAACTAATTTTGACTTTCAGGACCAAAACCATACTTCCAAGCACATGGACATGGTGGACACTGAGTGCACTGAAATTCGGGTCTAGAGTTGAAAACTTACATAACGGGTGGGCCATCTAGTGATTTCTTTTTAAATCATAGGTTATTTTGACACTGACAGCTGTTTCCCGCTCGAAATCTTGACAGAAAGTCAGTATCATACCTCCGCGGAACAACATTGGGAAATATTGAAAACTTATTTCCAAAGTGAGTGCTGTGTAGCCCAAACAGTGCGTTTTTTGAAAATAAGTTTTGGCCGAACTGAAGCACCCACCGCGTCTGCTGTACGCAAGTTTGTGCAAAAAGTTCGTGAGACTGGTATGCTAGTGGACAACACTCATGGTCGCCGTCGTCTTACGGTGCGCACAGACGAGAATGTGGCTGCTGTAGCCGAGAGTGTGAGACTCAATTCACGAACATCAACTCGTCATCGATCTCAACAGCTCAACATTTCACGCACTAGCCTGAGGAGAATTCTGCACAAAGATTTGGGATTATTTGCTTACAAGATTCAATTAATACAGCAATTGAAAGCGCACGACCATCCGCTTCGTTATCGTTTCGCAGTTTGGGCCTTAGAGCAGCTTGAATTGGACTACGATTTTGGGCGAAAAATCATCTTTTCTGACGAGGCACATTTTCATCTCGGCGGCTACGTTAACAAACAAAATTGCCGCATCTAGGGCTCGGAAAACCCGCATGTCATTGTCGAGAAGCCAATGCATCCACAGAGAGTGACAGTTTGGTGCGGATTGTGGAGTGGTGGCATCATTGGACCATTTTTCTTCGAAAATGAGGCTGGGAACAACGTTTCGGTTAACGGTGATCGTTACAGAGCCATGTTAAGGACTTTTTTTTTACTGAAATTGAAGACATGGATTTGGACGACCTCTAGTTCATGCAGGATGGTGCGCCATGCCTTACAGCCCATACCACAATCGGTCTTTTGCGCACCAAATTCCCAAATCGTGTTATCAGCCGTCTTGGCGATGTCAATTGGCCGCCTCGGAGCTGCGATTTGACCCCTTTGGACTTTTTTTTGTGGGGAACCGTGAAGGACCGATGTTATGCCAACAATTCGGAATCGATTCAAGTACTTAAGGCCAATATCATCCAAGCAACCCGTGAGCTACAGCCCGAAACCATCAACAAGGTCTTGGAAAATTGGAGTGATAGAATGCGCTACTGCGAGGCCAGCCGAGGCAGCCACTTGAACGACGTTGTATTTCATAATTAATTGGAATGTTTGCTCTAACTAATAAAGTCATAATACATGGAAAAATTTTCATTTTGTTCATTATATTGCATTTTTAAAAAGACTCACCCTGTATATTATATGTACTGTACATATGTACTCGTGCTTTCAATCAAGCATTATGTTGAAGTGAGTCTATGAGCACGTCTTCAACCTAACTACAGATAAACAGTTACAGTCTCTAAGAAGGTTTTGCCACTCGTCAACACAATATAATTGATTAACATTTCCGATGTCTCTAATTGAAATTCAAAAAGGTGTGCACAACGAAATTGTTTACGATGCTAGTTATGATCGTACTCAGGAAGCTCTGATTTGAATTTTAAAAGGTTGGATAACCTATGAATCAGTTAAATACAAGTCAAAAATATTAAAAAGAAATAGACCTGACAAAAGTGATAAGTAATTTTCGAAACTTTTTACAATTTCCTAATCAATTGAGGGAGAAAAAATAAATAAATAAAAATGAGCAGAGTAGTGAATACTGCAGACACATATAACGTTGTTCGGTAGGAGTGACCGAAGTTTAGGAAATCAGCAAAGTCAAATTTATTCGCCAGACTTTGGATACTAATTAGTACTGAAGAATCTTCTAAAATCATATCCTTAATTAAAGGGACACTTAATTCCGAAATAATTGCTGTAGAACAAACATGACTACGTGGTCAAACGATAGTGCATGCGGCTACATGAAATCCCAAGCATTTTCACTTAGCCTAGGCCTACCAACTCCTACTCTCAAACTTCACGTGGTGATCCCTGGGGGCTTAGTACCTTGATGCTATAAATGTGTAATAAACGCATTTGGAGGATTTTCGGTGGCAGTAGACGAGAGAGGGATTCCTCTTGTTCCTGACGGCAGCGGATGAATTCCCTAGATGGAGTCAACGGTGGGGTCTACATTTCCAGTTAGGTTGAACTTAGTGAACATCCTGCGAGAGCTGCTTTGACGTATTCCGATCAGAGGTCGGTAAGGCCTTTCAATGTTGGTCAGGACCTTGGAATAGAGATGGTGGCGGAAGAGCCTTTAATGGGCGAACGACAGCGCCCACACTCTCGTAGTGGATTACTGGCACCGATGTACCCGACTCCGCATCCTAGAGGTATAACAGGACGAACTGGCCTTCCAAGTCGGGGGCAGTGCCGTCGGGATAACTTCAACCACGTAAAAAAAACCAGTGGTTCCAGAAACAACCAAAAGCCTCGGATAAGGACGATTCAACTGATGACAATCTCAGCAAACGAAATGTAAACAAAGACCTTCAAATCTGTACGTAGAACGCCCCTTAATAGACCGCGTGCAGCCGAAGAATTAGCAGAGGCCCTAGACTGCTATAAAACAGTCATAACCGCCATCCAGGAAGTGCGGTGGAATGGCCCGGGAAAAAGATGATGAAAAACTGTGACATCTACTACGGTGAGTGCTACAGAGACAGCAGAAAAGGAGAACGTTTTTGGTAGGGCAATCGGTAAACATAGCCAACATGATACTACATCTGACAACGGACTAAGGCTAATTGATTTTGTGTCAGAAGACAATGGTAACACTAATGTAATTAATAACCCATCTAAATGTTTCATTATATTCATTGATTTATTCAAACAAAAGAATATAACATGATACTACTACATATTAAGTCTTATAATAAGTATCGAGATAGAATTTACAAAGTATATAATAAAAAAGAAAAAAAAAGGATAAAAATAAACTATATTAATTGAAAAGAGTAAAGATTTAAAATGATTTTAATGACTTTAGGTAGATGCATATATAAAAAAAAAAAGATACACATGACAGTTATTACGCATACAAATTCAACAAGTATACATAAGTCAGACCACACTAACCTCACCGCACATTACACAATTTTGACAAGCTAATAAATATGACATATTTGACCACTAAGAGTCACTCTTACGAGTCAGTCAACTAGAATTATACAGATTTTGCTGTGGAGCGAAACGTCACTATAAAAAAAAATATATGGTTTCCTCATCTCAATATTCACAAGCAGACATTGCGATCCAATAATCATGTAACGATCAACCAAATTTATTATATTGAGATCGACGCAAGACATGCCTCCAGTATTCTGGATGTCCGGACTTTCCGAGCGGCCAACATAGCCAAGGTACGAATGCGGATATCCCAAACTGCGCAACCAAGAAGAAGCACTGTTTGAAAATTCAACGTCGAAAAGCAACGTCTCGCAAGAGACCGCCAAAGTAAGTGAGTAAACGTGAATATAAGAAGTAAATTTGTGGAAATTCGTGGGATAACAAAGACGACATCAAATGATTTAAACCATGCCCTTTATATCTTTCCCCCTATTCGATTTTGATCAATTTCAAATGCCAAACGTGCAATCAAAAATTTTACCCAAATATCTTAAAATCCTTTTGAGCTAAGATTGTATCGAGGGCGATTTGAAGACTTTAAGGTCAACCACCCTGAAACACCTCATTCACCCCCCTCGTTAGCTGTACCCGATTTTCATACATTGAAATTAAAGTGCGAATAAGGATATATACAATAATCAAAACTTTTTTTTTTGAAAATTCGAAGTTTGTATGTTTGTATGAGAATAATAGCAGTAAGTGTCAAAATGATTGTCCAGAATACTATTGCGCAATGACGCACTTTTGATTTTTCTCTAATGGAGGCAAACAACAGGTGGACCTCTCTAGATACTTGTATTACTATGAGGAAGCTATGGCTACATTCGACAGAGCTAGAACTAATAGACTTATGCATAACACTATACGATACCACATGAAAAAGTTACATGTAACGAACGAAGACCTTTATGGGGGCTGCGGCGACGAGGAGGTTCAGGAGGACACTATCCACTTTCTCTGCCACTGCCCAGGCTTCTACCACCTAATGAAATAAATACTTTGGATAATACTTCTTTAAGGATTTAGAAGAATTGTCCAACAGGCCGATTAAGCACATCGCAAACTTCATTAAATCCTATGGATGGTTTGTATCTCGGGCACAGGAATTACTAAATGCTTTCTACTAGGCTATGTACAAAAGACGTTCATTTTTTTTTCGCGAGGAAGGGATTCATTCTATTCTATCTTCTTTCCCCCATGGGTATCACAATGGGTCTACATTGACCTAAGTGTGGCGTAAAGGATTTCTATCCATACACCAGCCCACGTACCTAACGGCTGAAAGCCGTCTACCATACTAACATTTAAAATTGTGTAAAGTAATATTTATACCTATTGTTAAAGTTTACTAATTCCAAAGTTTAGTTTTAAAAATAATCGCCAATTATACAGCTTCTTTAACGTAGAGCATTCGTTGTGTATCTATACAATGAATCCCAGCCTCAGTCGCCATTAAGAATATTTACCCTCCAACTCGATTTTACGTATACCTATGTACTTCAAAAATGTTTAGACGAAATTCTTTAAAAATGGAGCATACTGCTAGAAAGTGGAATAGATCTTCACACTCTTTCCGGTTGCATATAGTACACAAGATTGGAAGTTCTGGGCAATGCGGGATATAATTAATGGGTAAGACCTCCCCTCTTATTTTAAAGATGATGCTCATCATATCGGAGGAATTGCCAGGAAATATGTTCTGTCATAAGATAATATGTTCTGTGATGCCTGGGCTTGGCCTGTTTTTTTCATAAGAGTGTTAAACTTTTTCCTTACAGATACTAAATATTCATTGGTGGTATTCGACAGATTGAATTCACAATCAGATGTTCATTGCCATGATTCGTTCCGCATAGTCTAAGTAAAGCTTGAGGAATATCCAAAGGGAGCATGTAGATGGAAAAACTAAGTGCTTTCCTTATAAAGTAACAAAGAAACTTTTCGAATTCTTCGAATGAACGGTATCCCCATATTTGTGCTCCGTAAAGAATAATAGCAGATGCAGTTGCACGGATTATTTTTCTACTTGTGGAATATGCTTTTGTTTTCAATAAAACTTCTCCAAACTGAACCAATTACTCGCTTTGCTTTTGCTAATTTGGATGATAAGTGCTTCTTCATGTTAAGGTTTGATGCAATCAAATCCCATCCCAACTATCTTGTTCTTCCTATTTCGGCGAGGTTATGATCCGAAAAAAAGGAATCATAACCCTCCCACTTCACCGCATTTCTACTGATCCGCCTGTGGGGTTTGCCTATTTGACCTCAGAAAATATCGGCAGGGCCTCCGATTTTGGATTACTCGGTTACTGAGACTAATGAAATGCCGATGTCGTCGGATTTGTGCGATCGAGGCGTTTATAGGCCTGCCTCTCCTGCCTCGCGATGTCTTTGGAACGTTCAATCCCATCCCAAATGTACGCCATAGAACTTTAATACATACCCCTTAAAATGTTAATGACATTAGTGGAGAATCCTATTTTGTAGAATTTAAAAAAAAAAGTACTTCGCGTTTAATATTAAAAGCTGCTGGAAAATTTACGAAAAATTAAAATAGCTTTTTGCACCTCACTTTAAAAATAATCTCTGCTATGTTTACAAGTGAAAATATTTAGTCAATAGTTCAATACTTTCTTCTAAAACCTGCTTAGAATTCGTGCATAATTTTCTTGTTTTCAACCCACGCGTGAGCCTGTTGAAAACCAATGCGGCAAACAACTTAATCGACGCATTTAGGAATGTTATTCCCCTATAATTAGCAGAGTCCTCGTAGTCTCCTTTTTTATGGAGCGGGTATATTATTGCTTTGCAAAAGCTTCCTGGTACATGTATCCGCAGTTTCAAATATTCGATTGAATTCAGATGTAAGCGCTGCTAGAAATTCCGAGGTACAATTCTTGTAGAATACGAAAGACACACGACCCTCTCCTGGAGCTTTATTCATTTTAGCATTCTTAATTGCACTTTCGACTTCATCTAATGTGATCGGAGTATCAAATGATCCATCTACAATCAAAGCGGCTGCGTATTGAAATGATCGAGAGTTTTGGTTGTATTGAGGAGTTTGCTGAAATGGTATATGAATGATAGCGTTTCTCCTTCCGTCTATGAGCTTCACGGCCTTCAAAAATTTAGCTGAGGATTTCACTCCATTTAACATGCCTATGTTTCGATGATTGTAAGCTTGTTTTTTCGAAAGACAACTCCGATCTTATTAAAATGAATCCTGTGAAACTACACGAACATTTTTCTTAAGGCTAACATTTAGCGCGTGTTCAGTTGCTTATTAGTGTTTCGGATATGCATTCAAGGGTAAGACAGCCAAGCATTCAATTTATGGCACAAATACACTAAATCGGAAATGAACAATAATACTTTATACCTACTAATTTTTGTATGCAAACACAGAAAACCAGACTACTATGATTCATCTTAATCACTGGCGTAGCTGATTTTCTAATTACATATGTACTTCCTCCGACCGTTGCGCTTGACCTTCATTTCAACCAATGATCTCGTCTCGTTGATTCCGCTAATGAGTTACACAAATTAATTCCGCCTCAAATCAAGACTACATTCTATTCCCACAATTAAATAAGTCGTCACTTCAACTGGCCTGTAGTACGATCAATTCGGACACGCCAAAAAGGTGCGCCAATTCCGATCGCGATCGCGAAATCCTTTCGTCAAGCAATACCCAAGCCAATTTGCATCTTATTCCCCCCAGCAGTGACGCTTGGGTCACTCAGTCGTCCGACTGATCGTGACCTAATCTAATTGCTTACCGTGCAGCGCGATCGGTACAAGATCGCAATTTGTTAATTAATTCCATTTGGCTGAAAATTACTGAAATCATTTTCAGTTTGGATGAAAAAACATTAGCACTGCTGCACCGCGGGTGATCGCAGCTCAACACACAGTTGCATTGTCTTCGTTTCAACGCCTCGTTCGGCGGGTGCGATAGATCGTTGCAAATTAACACCATGACGGCTGTCATGGTCCAAAAAAGTGGCGCTTTTGTTTGAGAGGGAGTGTGACCAGTTGCCGGACGGAGGCGTTTTAGATGCGTGCAACAATACGATTAGTGGCAGTAGGTGATTTCCTCAATTGTCGTGAAACGATTACATACTCTATTCGGGATTCGGCTATAACTACCGTGCAGATGATCTCGCGAAAGTAGAACACCGCTCACTAGCTGGTGAATGGAATGTAAATGGCTTTTTGCTACATTTATTTGGGCTTTAAAAATATTTATTTTTTATGAGGAATGGTAAGCATGGTGGTGTGAATGCTTGTCGCTGGTAGGGGGTTGGTTAGTCATTCAGTCATGCTGCGCCACACCTAGACAATGGGGTTGGATAAATAAGTGGAATTTCAATAACGACACTCAAGTGAATAAGCAATTAGTTAGTGTGGATGTAAAGTCTTGTAAAAAGTTGAATCGTCATTTGGCATGTTACTGTTGTTAATTATTCATCAATTTTCTGACTTTCAATACAATAAGCACACCAATTGCAGACGTAAGGCGATCAAAAACTTTTAAGACGTAAGCAAAATCGTATAGAAACGTGAATTAGATATATTTTGAGCTATCGCACCTAAGAATTAGAAGGAAATAGGCAGCAGTAAGGGCAACCATTTATAGATATTCGTTTCGATGTACATCTATAAAAGTTACCCCAGACTGCAGTTTAAATTAATGGGCCCAAAACACCACAAGTGGGCGCCGTGGCGTAAGTGGTTAGTGTGCCGGATCACTACGCATGAGGTTCCAAGTTCGAATCCCAGAAAACACCAAAAAGTTTTTTCACGGTCCCACCTCTCGCGAGCGTCTGACAAACATCCGAGAGTATTGTTGTCACGAAAAAGCTTCTCAAATCGCCGTTCGGATTCGGAACTAAACTGTAGGTCCCTTCCATTCGTGTGAAAAATATAACGCACGCAACATGAGTGGTTGTGAGAAGCTAGGCCCTGGCACTCAAAGAGCTGTTGCGCCAAATATTTATTTTTATTTATAAAACACCACAAGAAGGAATGGATCATAATATATGAACCGAAATGGTCACTGTACGTCTGTTAGAACTTATCTTAAATAAGACTGTAGCTACCCCATCATTCACCATAAATAAAGTGGTGACGAGTTCCAGAATGGAACCTAAAATGAACAGATGAGCTTAACCGGTTTTCAAATGTTTGACTATGACCTCTTTGATGGAGTATTTAATAGAGAAGTCTGTAGCACGGTCATACATCCAGCTCATCCAGCTAAACTTCTACAACTTCTTAGGTTAGGTTGAATGGGCTAGCTGCATCGAATGGGTGCAGACTACACTCGGATCACAAAAGGATCAATTGTGCTCCCCTGACTAAAAAAAACTCAAAAGAAAGAAAAAGAAGCAAGATAGTATCTAGATCTCTGCGGTGTTAGAGCGGCGTGCTCGAAACGGCGGTTGGTAGCTTATTAGAGAGATTGCCCAGATGATTGAAGAAGTACTCTCTGAGGGCTGTTTTTCTGGTATTGTAGAGACTAGAAAATTTGCATAGGAAGTGTTCTGTATCCTCTTCTACGTCTGTATTCCCGCTGCCTCTGCAAAGTTCATCTGTACTTAGTCACATTCTTTTTTTCGGTGGGCCGCCAATAGGTTGGGGCCGGTAATGATACCTAAGAGAAGCGCCAACTTTTGTCTACTTTGAGTGAGGATGAACTTGGTTTCCACCATGAGTTTTGTCCAGATGCTTCTAGAGACGAGGCACAGTGGAAGTGTTCTCCATCTTATGTCTGCTTGTCGTTCGAAGTCAAGTGCTTCTTTTGATTTAACAAATTCTAGGGGAGGGAGAATTGAGTTTGGGACCATTGTCAGGTCTTGTTCTGATCCCTTTCTTGCTAGTTCGTCTACCATCTCGTTCCCCGGAATTAATTTGAGTCCTGGGACCCACCAGAGTCTTAAATGGTGGCTATCGGTGAGCGTTTTAAGCTTCTCTAAGCAGCGCTAAAACTTCTTGCTGGCAGGTCAACTCGAATTTCAATCTGTTAAAATGACTTCTGTAGACGTAACAGGTTCACTTGGACTTTACTGCTTTAACATCAAAAATGTCGAACAAGGGAATATTCGCATTTTCTGGAAACTGCGGAAGAAGTCCTAGCAAACTATGTCGTCGCTAATCATCAACTACGATAAGAGCAACAGGGAAATAGAATATAGTAGTACGCATTCAAAAGATTGAAAGAAGAATAGATTGAAAGAATACCATATGAAGCATTCTCTCAACTCAAAAAAATTTAGGAGTCTTAGATCAATAGATCTATCTTACAGAATCCTTACAAGAACCACTATAGTAACAGAAAGACTTCGTTTAGCCTGAAAAATAAGCTCATGAAGTTGGTGAAAGAAACGTAAAGGATAGTTCGTTTGTTAACATCGCTTTCCCACTAGGCTTTCAATAGGCTGAGAGAGAAAAGTTTAAAAAAACCCGATCAATGAACAGTCTTTAAGCAAGCAAAAAAAAGCACTGAAATTTATTGGGTTATATAATATCACCGATTGGACTTGACTTGAAGTAGGTCTATGTATGAGTATTTAATCTGGAATAACAAACAATAAAAATAAGTATACGGGCTTACGAATTGATAGCGGTGCAAATATAATACACCCAAAAATAACACAAGTTGCAAAGTGGCAAGCAAGGTCGCTCCTGCAGAACACAGTGAGGATTGATGATACTCCTATTTCTAAAGTACCTATATCAAACTTCTGTCAGCGAGCATCAAGTCGGTCTGAGTGTGAACGGCACAGCGTACGGATGCGTACGGATATACTCTACGTTTATTTCTTTTTTTTATTTCTCAAACCTATTTTGTATTTCTGCATCCATAATTCCAAGAACAATAAATTTATTTAAGAGTTAATACTCAAGCCATCTTGTCACTTCATAATCGCAGTTTTAAACTTGTAGAACTTTGGACGACTTCAGCTGTCAGTTCGCAACAAAAGCCGAGCGACAGAAACTAGTCTGTTCATTAATTTTTTTTTTTTATACAGTAGTTGGAAAAACCACGATGTTATTCGTTTCCTTTTTATACTCCGGTAGCTGATGATTGCAGTCCGCCGCTGGCACTTGCACCTGCACACATCGGTTAACAAGCTAACACACTATTAACTACATATTGTCATCCCTGTTCATCGATACCACTAGACATAACGTGCCTCAGACAAAACTCCAAAAAAGATCTCAAAAACGTTTACAATTGTACTGTTTCAGATGTTAAGTAGCTTGTCTACGAAATCTCTTGATTCCATCCCAAAATGTAAGGTCCAAAAATTGGTGACGGACGGACAAACGGATATTTCTCAATTGACTGATCTGATACTTACTTACTTAGATGGCGCTACGGTCCGGGGTGGACCTGGGCCACAACCAACAAACCTCTCCAGCCAGCACGGTTATGAGCCAGCTGCCTTCAGTTGTGCACGCCAAGTTGGTCGAGGTCTCCCTCCACTTGTTTGCGCCACCTACCACGAGGTCGTCCTCTACTACGCCGTCTATCCGCGGTGGATTTTCTTGGCGGGAACGTTGGGCTGCATCCACTCTAAATGACCCAGCCATCTTAGTCACTATATTTGAACTCTGTGGCTAAGTCGATGTCCTTGTATAGGCCGTATAGCTCGGCATTGTACCTTCTCCTCCACTCGCCGTCTATGCAGACGGGACCAAAGATCGCTCGAAGAACTTTTCTCTCGAAATAACCAAGGGCATTCTCATCCGGTTTTGTCAAAGCCCATGCCTCTGCGCCATACAGGAGGACTGGGATGATAAGTGTTTTAGAAAGAGTTACCTTAGTAGTTCGAGATAGCGCTTTGCTACTCAATTGCCAGCTTAGCCCATAGAAACAACGATTGGTAAGAGTAATTCTTCCTGTGATCTCCCTACTGATGTCATTTGCGGACTTCACCTTAGAGCATAGGTAGACAAAATCCTTTGCTACCTCAAAATTATATCTATCTATTGGGTGTCCTTTTTTGTAGACAGTATATACCTACATATTTTGCTTTCCTTTCATTGACCGCTAGACCCATCTTTGTTGCCCCGATCTCAATACTCGTAAATGGCACATTGACCGTCAGCTCCAGCATTTTTGCTGGATTTGAGTTTAGATATCGCTATCATCACTTCATTCTGATCGAGTTGACGGGAATCTTGACTGTCATCGTCGCTGTTGAATGGCTCATTCTGCCTGACACCGGAATATTGGTGATCATCGCCGTTTAATAGTCTGCAGAAGTGTTCCTTCCATATCCTCAACACCGACTGCGATTCTACTACTATATTGCCATTTTCGTCCCTGCAGGCTTCTGTTCTGGCTTTGAAACCCTGGCATGTTCTTTTTACCCTTTGGTAAAATTTTCGAACATCATTCCTGCAATAAAGTCTCTCAATCTCCTCGATCGAGCGCTTCTCATGCTCCTTTTTCTTCTTTCTGAGAAGTCGATGTTCCTCTTTTCTCCTGCTCACGTACAGCTCGTAAGCAGCTTCGGTCCTTCTATGCAGCGCCGCTCTGTACGCCTCTTGTTTTGCTGCATGTGCTTGCCGGCATTCCCCATCAAACCGAGTGTTTCGTTGTGGTGGCCAAGAGAAACCCAGTACATCAGAGGAGGCATCTCTGATGGCTTGTTGGCAACGCTGCCACTGGTCTTCCGCATTTGCTGCTGGCGGCATAGGACTTAGATAAAGATTAGAAGAAACTTAATCGGCAAAGGTTCTGGCGGTCTCTTGCGATGGTAGCCGCCCGACGTCAAATTTCCTCACAGTATTTCGTTGATTTCGCTCCGTTCTGGATATCCCCATCCGTACCTTGGCTACAACTAGGTAGTGATCCGAGTCCACGTTGGCTCCTCGGAAAGTCCGGACACCCAGAATACTGGAAGAGTGCCTTGCGTCGATCGCAATGTGATCGATTTGGTTGACAGTTTTTCGATCAAAGGAGAGCCATGTTCCCTTGTGAATATCGAGACGTGGGAACCGCGTACTAGCTACAACAAAGTTTCGTCCCTCCGCAAAGTCGACTAGCTTGAGTTCGTTGTCGGATGTAATGTCATGCAGGCTGTGCTTTCCGACCACGCTACTAAAGACGTCCTCTCTTCCTAGCTTTGCATTAAAATCACCTAGGATAATTTTAACGTCGTGGCTAGGGCATTGCTCATACGTCTTGTCCAAGAGCTGGTAGAAGTCGTCCTTTGTCGCGTCGTCCTTCTCCTCATGAGGGGCGTGAACGCATATTAGGCTAATGTTGGCAAATTTAGCCTTGATACGGATAGTCATAAGGCGCTCGTTCACATGCCGGAAACTCAAGACTTCTTGCCTAAGTCTGCCTCCAATAACAAATCCGTACCCGAATAGACGCTGTCCTTTTTGTCTGTAGCAATCGCCGTAGTAGATGTCGCAGTTTTTCATACTCCTTTTGCCCGGCCCATCCCATCGCACTTCTTGGATGGCGGTAATGTCTGCTTTGAGACACTCTAGGGCCTCCGCAAGTTGTTCGGCTTCGCGTGGTTTGTAGAGGGACCTAACATTCCATGTGCAGACACGAAGATCGTTGTCCTTTTTATGTTTGCATGGGTCGTCAACAGTAAGATCATCCGTATCCGAGGCTGTTGGTTGCTTCGTAACCAAAGGTTTTTTACGTGGTAGGGAAGTTAACCCGACGGCACAACCCCCAATCTGGAGGGCCAGATCCTTTTTTTTGTACCCTTAGGACAAGAGGCCGGATACACCGATGCCGCCAATCCGCCACCATCCCATTTTCGATACTCTGTCGTAGTATTGAAAATCCTTACAGACCTCAGCTCCAAATATGTCGAAGTAGCTCGGGTAAAGTATACGCTGGCCTGTAGACGTCACCGTTGATTCCATCGGGAGAATTCATCCGCCGCACGTCCTCCTTCTGAGGAGCTCTTGCAAGACTTCTGAGACGCATATTTCAGCCAAACAGGTCAACAAGAGATGCCTCGTCCGGTTAAACATATGCGCGCTGAAGTTCAGCCAGATGTGCTTACGCAGGTCTGAGTGTTCAGCTACACATACCATATATCGCCAGAGTCAGCATACGCTCATCGTTACTTCACTAGCAGAAAGCTATCTAGCGGGCACCGCAAGGGGGTGATGATGCGATTTTGCCATGCCTGACTGATCTGTTGGTACTCATAAATTTATTTTTCAGATATGAGAAACCTCATGGATTAGGGTATAGAAACTAAAAACAGACATTTTTTAACCAATGACTTATTAAGAATTTTTCACATGTCCTTCATCGTAAAATACTATAAAAGTGTAGCATTTCAAGGCAGAGCAATAAATCCATTTTGAAAACTCAGTGACAGTCTGGAATCCTGTCAATTCTTACAACCTCGAGCTTTAGCCCTGTTCACTAATTTATTAACGTCCTCCAAGACGTCTCATATCTTACCAAATAGTTAAAACTACACATAAATCTATCCGCAGCAAAACATAACGACAACTTACTCCCGTACGTTTCACAACAAAAGTCAATCACGCCCAACCCAAGTCAACATTGCTTGCTGATTCATACCCCAGCCCTCGATCCGATTAGGATTCATTTGGTAGCTTACCACAGCCAATACCCCGGTAGATTTTCAATTAATCGCACACACGCACTGACGGGTGTGCCACCCAACGCTAAAAGCACCAAGTTCCGCTGTAATTAAATAAATCAACATCACTCAAGGGTCACCTCCGTTCACTGCGTGAGACATGACAGTGCCACTGCAACTGACAGTCGTTTTCATTAATGCCTATTCTTCCAGCACACTTACCTTCTTGTACCAGCTTCTTGCACACAGGCCGTGTGTTCACCGACTTAACTCCAACCGAATACGAGCAGTTGACATAACTCCAGTAACGCTGCTGGTCCGAAATGTATTCTGGATCAAAGGGATCGTTACAGAATTCGCCATTCGAGACGTCCGTCGAACACCGCCAACACTTCAGAATTGCATCAGCTGTAACGAAAACAAAAACTCATAAGTATTCATCTTAACTGATTAATTACAGGCTGTAAGAATGCGCGCAATGACTGCTTAATTAAAATCCTCTTAATGCGGTCAATTGAACGGCAATTAGACGTGTACTCCATTACATAAAAAGTTAAACTAATATCAGTCACTTAAGCATGCCTCTAGCCTCTAGATGACTCAAAATGTAAATTTTAAAAATTTAATCTCATAACTACATGTTGGGTCTAGAATCACAATTGCGCATCATTGTGACATGAAGGTCATTCATTGATAAACCCCAAATAACACTTAACCGAACTGTCAAAATGTCAACTTAGAATTATCAAAAACAATTCATTGAAATTTCTTTAAATGTCACTTTAAGAAACAGTATTCAAAAATCTCATTTACTTAAGGCTATACATGCACAATGCACATTAATCAATGCTGCCGCGGGATGAGGTTGATTAATGTACGAGTGTGGGCTGATAAGGTTCTGATTTATATGACAACCCGACAATCGTGTGTCATTTTGCCGCACAGGACTATGATTTAAAGTGGCAGTATTGTATGTAATATCGGCGTTGTGTGTAGTTTGTTTGATTAATAGACGGGGGCTATTGTTGAGAACCACGAAGCATTTTGTAAACACTACTTGACAGCTAAGACGCTGTCAAAGTGTCGTAGGAATATGAAAATTTGTATGACAGTTCGATGACATATTCTAGTATTATTTTTTCTTATACATTTCGACGACGTAGTTAGTCTGGGATTAAGCTTAACGACTGATAGAATGCAAAACCACCCATACTTCATTTAAAATGAAGTGAATTAGTTATGAAAATAAAAACAAAAACTCAACGAACGCCACATTAATATCAATTGAAAAACCAGTAGTTTGGATCGTGGGTGTAAATGAGAATAAGGTGGCTGTAATGGTGATGATTAACAACGGCAGCAATATGGACCAAACGTTGAGATGACGAGCTTAAGCAAAATTAATCCCTGAGAATATAGCAACAATTCGAATGCAGCAAATTTTCGCCGAATAAAGAATAACAAAGTAAATGGATAGATAGATAGATAGATAACTGATTTATTATTTCTTTTCTTGCTTATGGTACAAATTTGTTTAAAAATCGATTAGCATGGCAATGCCGTCTACCTGATTGACATTAGATTTTAAATCAAATGTGCTTTGTAAAGTTATGAATACATTAAAGGTAAATCATGTGATATCAAAGTAAATGGAAGATAAGAATATCTACAAGCTACTGGTGAGTCCTTCATCTCAAAAGGCAGAAAAGTCGCCTTCGACAAATACTTTCACTGCCGCACAACAGGTATTCCGATCTCTTAGAAGCCAAAAACTGACTCTGCCAGATATGCGTCAGACTAAGAAATGTTAACCCATTAACCTTGGAATCTGAAAATCATTCCAACCATAAATTGACAAAGATTCACTTTTAGTCCTTGCATCATAAGAGTAACTATTCTTCAAGAAATACACTGCGTCCCCAGAGTAAATCTCTTCGCCAAACAAATTACCAAACCGTGATTTTCAACGTCAGTGATAAAAAATGACAAAGTCGGAAGAATAAAGACAGCTCCCTACACACTATCAATGTTACTGGCCAATATTGTTTGAATCAGTCAGTATAGGTAGGCTTATCAATCTACAATGTCAAACAAAAAGTTCTCATTGACGGAAACCAAAATCGATTTGGTTTTCTTCAATGTTCTTGACAATTCTTGACAGCAGCGAAATGACTGGATGTTATATATGTAAAGATTGGCAATGTTCATTGTTACAGGTTTAGGCACAAGCTCGTCAATGTTAACTGACGCAAGAAATTCTTCAATATTACTTTCCAAGTAACAGTAATCGTATGTAGAGCGCTTTTAACCACGATCTGTGCTATTCAACATCGCCAAAACACCAAATTGAGTTCTACCGAAAGGATTGCGTTCCTGGATGGAGTGCAGAAAGCGATAGGCTGCACTAAATATGCCAGATGAATTAAAATCTTAAAATTGGATGGGAGTTCCCGCTATCCTTCAACAGTTGTCGCACAGTCAAGACCAAGTAAAATGCTGATGCCTGGCTAGATGCATCCTTCAATAACATCATAGCATACAACCACAGAAATTAAAAAAAAAATAAAGATCGTCGCGAAACCTTGAGACTGACTTTCGATTGAAACGCAGTTTATATACGAGTAGTTATTTTAGAAATTGTATTTCGTATACCAAGGCATGATGGGTGCCATATGGCGCAGCGGTTAGTGTGTTGGACCGCTGTGTGTGAGGTTCAATGTTCGACTCTCAGAAAACACCAAACTTTTTTTCACGGTCCCACCTCTCGTGAACGTTTGATAAAGATCCGAGAGTATTGTTGCCATAATAAAGCTTTTCAAAAGCAAAATAAAAATTGCCCTTCGGATTTGGCACAAAACTAAAGTTCCCTTCCATTCGTGCCGAAAATATAACGCGCACAACACGAGTGGTTGCGAAAAGCTAGGCCAAGGCCCTTCATGGGCTGTTGCGCCAAATACTCGTATATATGTATACTGGAGAATGCCAGTTGTTTTGAGCCTTATTGCACATTTTTACACCAACACCAACAGCTTAAACGATACTCTACTGGTTTCGCATAGGGATCAGCTAAGAAGATGGATGCATCCACTACACCTGTTTTTCATTAACTTTAAAAAGGATTTCGGTAGTGTATGGCACGCCTTGCACTATAAGCAAGGCACGTTATAGAGGCCCAAAATGTCACATGGTGCATAGGAGTAGAAGAATTTGAGATTCTTGGAAAGTGACCCCCATTTCAGAAGAAACCCCTACGTTTTTGAGGGTGGCAATGGTGTAGTGGTAACGCCGTCAATTGCCACGCTAATGGTTCATGGCTCAAATTCAGATGTAAGCAAGCATTTATTTATTTCTCATGAAATATATAAATTCAGTCCGATCATTTGCGAAAGCTTGTGTGAACACTACTGCGAAAGTATTACACTGGCAGTAGCTTGCTCATGTGGATGGAAAAATTGTTCGCTCTGTTGATGGTGATTTGCCCTTGATATCGGTTATAGCGAAAAAAGTACTGTGAATCAGAAGCAAAAGACAAAAAATAACAAAAATCAGTTATCTGGACACCACCCCGCGAGAATCTCTGAAGCATAAGCAACTGAGCTTCAAGAACCACTGAGCTTCCTTTCCAACGCCCGCCTTCTGTGTAAACATGTTAAAGGTATTCATAACCCTTTGAGTGCGCGCAAATTATAAAAAAAAAAAATCGTTGTCTGAGAAACATATTATATTGTAGATATTTTGATCAAAGCGTCTTTCAATCAAACAGCTATATGAGAGAACGGGACAAGAACGTATAGATGCGATCATACACTAGTGAAAGTGGCAATGGTTTGGACAAAACCTCCAGTACAATTGAACCCGATGGAAGACGGCTCGGTCGCCGTCCTGTAAAAATATGAAGCTCAACGGTCTAGGTTAGGTTAGGTTAGGTTAGGTAGGATTATGAAGTTATTATAAAACACTAGGCAGCAAAGTCAGCCCATCGCGCTCCCTAGGGAACCTTCACGGCAAAAGACCTAAACCAATTCTCCCATACAATTAATCTCCCTACAGAATTTGAAGAGGTCCTTGTTGTGATTCAAATACCTCACCTCTTCTAGGTTATCGAAGAAGTATCTACCAAGGTGCTTTAGCATTGTCCTGGCAATTCCTTGGTACTCACAGAGTATATGTGTTATGTCCTCTGAGACATGTAGGTCATAACAGTACCTACAAACATCCGTGTTAAATAATCGTAGTCTCATAGCATGCGTCATTAGGAGACAGTAGCCAGAGAGTATTCCTATCGCTGTTCTTAGTCGTGATATTTCTAAATTTATGATCACCCCAGATTTTCTGCGGTCTAATACAGGCCACAAGGCCTTAGACACCCTGTGACCATCTAAGTTTGACCATCTTAGATTAGTCATGTCAATGATTCTGTCACGAATAATTCCCTTAGCCACGCACCCTGGTGGTTTAATGCCACCAATTATGTCACTACGTGGGAGCCCCGCTCCTCTTTTAGCCAGCGCGTCGGCTTGCTCGTTGCCTTCAATATCGCAGTGTCCAGGCACCCAACATAATCTGACTCGGTTCTGCGTACATAATGCCCTAAGCATTGTGCGGCAATTCCTGATTATCTCAGATTTGGTGACCTGAGACTCTAGCGCCTTCAGCGCAGCCTGACTATCAATGTAGATGGCGATATTCTTATCGGATATTGATTCCATCTCAAGTAATTCCGCAGTTTTAAGTACAGCTAGAACCTCTGCTTGGAACACACTGCATGTGTCCGGAAGTCTCAGGGCCACCTGTAAGTTCGTATCTCTAGAGTAAATACCTTACCCCATGCCCTCTCTGGTCTTAGAACCATCTGTGTATATTGCAATCTCGTTATGGACAGAGCCTGTTTTCCTTCGCCAGTCCTCTCTAATAGGATACATTACTTCGTATGGTTTGTCGAAGTTTAAAGTGCCAAGGATATCGTCCGATTCGTCAGCGATTTCGAGAAATGATTCCTTGAGAATGGAGCTATGTCCTACGTTAGTGAGCTGAAGCGCACTGTTGCCCGCTTGAAGTTTGATTTGTAAGTGTAGTGGTAAAAGATACAGAAAGATCTCGAGTGTATCTGTAGGTGTTGTGAGTAGAGCACCTGTGATGGCAATGCAAGCTGTTCTTTGTTCCATGACCAACATATCTCGTGTGTTTTTCGTATTCGGTGCCTTCCACCACACAATACGTAAGGATGGGTCTGACTATCATGATGTATAACCAATGCATCATTGTGGGCTTCAGGCCCCATTTTTTCCCTGCGGTCCTCTTACAGATGAAGAGAGCATTATAAGCCTTGCTGACTCTTTCCTGTGTGTTAAGTTTCCAATTTAGTTTCCAATCTATCATTACAGCAAGATATCTAGAGCGATCCGAAAGGGAAAGCCCCACCCCTGCTGGCTTAGGCAGTTTGAAGGGTGGTATCTTATATTTTCTGCTGAAGAGTACCAATTCTGTTTTATCCGGGTTGACGTGTAGTCCACCCCAATAATTAGGCGAACCCCACAGGCGGATCAGTAGAAATGCAGTAAAGAGGGAGGGTTATGATCCCTTATTTTCGGATCATAACCTCGCTGATAAAAGGAAGAAGAAGAAAACGTGTAGTCCACACCCTCTAGCTCATTTTTCGAGACTATTAAAAGCTGATTCCATCATTTCACTTAATGTGTCAAGGAATTTGCGCTGGACTAAAATCACCGCGTCGTCCGCGTAAGCAGTGACACTTATGCCTGCATTGCTTAGTTCTTTAAGTATCACATCGATGACTAGAACCCAGAGGAGGGGTGAGATAACGCCTTGCTGGGGAGTCTCCTGGTAACGGATTTTCTTATTGAACTATTTCAGATAGTGAAGTTAATGAACAGTCTAAGCAGATACTAATATTTCCTTACTATTAACGAAATACAAAGAAGTAACACATTTGACTGTAATGCACCTCGCTTGACCATCAACAGTATTATATCCTGCTAATTTTCAACACTTTTAATGTCAGACTTAGGGATACAACACAACATTCTAATGCATTATGCCTAAGGAATTGCTCTAAAGAGCTCGTCTCTATAGACACTAGCATAGCCGCATTACTCGTAGAAGCAATAATGTTGTGGGTATCAATATAAATTCCTGTGTTTCCTCTAAATCTACCGCAGTGTGAATACTTGGTCGGTGGAGGAGTTTCATGGCCTAAAACTGCACTGATATGATAGCAATTATGTTTGAAGCTCACTTAACGCAGCAGAAAATATAGTACACTTTTTCGAAGTTTAGATAAAGTTTGAATCTGCAGATGTCATTCATCGGTTTATGGGATGGTTCTTCGATTCATTGTACTGTGTGCTTTTACGGCTACTTTGCTTTTAACGAAAACATAAACAACTGAGCTTAAGAACCACTAAACCAAAAAAATCGTTCTCTCTATCTCTCTCTACATATCCTTTCCAACGCCCGCACTGTGTGTAAACATGTTAAAGGTATTCATATCCCTTTGAGTGCGCGCAAAAAAAAAAAGGTATGTATTGCCTTCATCGCAGTATCACAGGCCGCTACAACCTCCCCTTCGAAAACACCGCTATGGTTCGAAAGTCTGACTGATATGAATATAACCAGCGAATCAGAAAGATACGTGCGCCCACACCAATCGCCATTTTTGGAGCCATTACTGTAAACTGCTATGAATTGCGTGTTTTTCCGTCTGCCTATTTTTCTTTAGTCGTGTAAAAGCTTCGAAATAATCTAATCCAGGTATGGCATTTTGTAGTCAGCATTAGCTACTTTCTCTGGGTACCTCTCTAGGATCATAGTTCATTTTCTTGCGAATTGACCGCCAATCCACATTTCTTGGTCCTGGTGTTCAGAGCCTTTAAGGCTGCTTCTATTTACTCAAAAACAGTTGCGTCGAATTAACCCGTTCCTAACAGAACCATCTCATCTGTATATATCGTGATTTTAATTCTATTACTTCAGAATTTTTGAAATTCATTGGGGAAACAACCGCTATCTTGGATGTCTCTGAAGAAACTTAGACTTCGAAGAGTGTATAATCTTTCTTTAAGTATACTATGTTAGTGCAGGTATTTGCAGATAGCCAGTGCTCAACTCTTGGAACTATTTTCACAAAACAGCAAGTGTTCTCCTACTTTTGGACAAAATTGTTGGCTTTTTCTTAGAGTCTTTGCCGTGTCCAATACCCACAATCATCGGATTAACCTTTTAAGCGCCAACCTTTTTGAACCACCCTTTTATACACACACTTGCTCTTAATGCATGGTCTACTTGAGATAAGAAAATCTTGTTAGGAACCATCAAAACAAAACTATAAACTTGTTGATGCGGATGATCTAATCAACAACTTAGACAGTGCTCACTCAATTCAAATGGGTAATGTGAACGCTTCTTTGTTGAAGCAATGTGACCTAATGTGCACTTTGTATAATAGCATTCTACACTCCATTCAATTATTTTTATTAGCTCTTACTAAGCAGGAACTTAGTTTTATGATGCATCTTCAATTAGATGACGTTATTGACCCAAAATGTAAGCAAACCGTCAGTGAAATTCCTCAACAAAGACTTCATGGATACCTTTCACTTCACCAAAACTGATTAGTAAAGCAAGGCACATCCACAAGACAAACATTTTTATTTGAAAATTGTTACCAAATCCGATGATTTGTGTCCTCAGAGTAACAAATTACAGCTGCTGGCTGCTTGATTGGTAGAACCCCCCGTTCGAAACTCGATCAAGCAGGTCGTATTGCCAACGTTTACCACTTGTTTTTCCAAACAAGAAATCCATTCAACATCAAACATGACTTTAACTACATGGCTAACGATTTCGAAAGTGACTCTCGTGGATTTGACTGCATCTCTCACAATGGATTCCCAGGTGAGTACAAGATGTTATTAGAGTAATTTACACTTTTTCACAAGCAACGCAATAAGCGCAGTGCGTTGACAACATTACCATCGTCTCGTGGTCCCCCAACTCAAGTAGTAATTGTCTATCGGAATCCCCGACAGATGTCGATCTGATTTTCATTTCGATATAAAAGGTTCGTTGAGCACTGATTGGCTTTCGTAATATGGACGTGCTTCTTGATTTGATTTGTAGTCTTGTTTTTGTTTTGGGATCTCATTGTCATTGCCCAAGTGGCTATAAAATTACAGATTCATGTCTGCTGCAATCGTAGGCAACTTCCTCAATCTTAATTGAGTGCGCAACATATAACGCGCGTTAGGGAATAACATTTTCCACATGACCGACTGCGATGACATTCGAATGAGAGAACCGAGTAATTGAGATATTAATCTGGGTAATTATTTCAGAGCATGTGAAGTACATAGATACAATTTAACGGTTGCAGTACACTGTTGCTATTGTAGTGAAGTATTAGCTTTCGTAAATTGATAAGAAGACTGAATTCAAGATCGTGGAACTTTGCTGTGGTTATTTAGGTACTGAGCTAGAAGAAAACTTCCAAGATTAAGTGAAACTGTAGAGTAATTTGATTTAATCAACTATTTTGTGGGAAAACCCGAAGGCTAGAATTAAGCGCGATAACTAGGAATTAATAACGTAATGTAGTGTTTTCTGTACGACTTGGGAAGTCAGATATAGGTGGGATAGCTGGTGTCCCCATAATTCACGGCCATGAAGCAAGAGCACCTGATCATGATTTCAGATAACTATTATAATATAATTGTAAATTGACTTAAGTCCATTTTACATCTTGCGTAGGATTTATGAAGTAGGATACGCCATTTCTTTCTAGTAGCATCATACCCAAGATATAGGATCTTACGGCGTTGTATATATGGAGTCAGGTATGTAGACCTCAATGCGATTGCTTGCACTTTTCTGGAACCGAGTACACAGATTGTTGGATGTAAGATTCTTGATTTGATTAAGTTAGTCCTCATCTTCCGCCGTGGTGCAAGCAGTGTCGTGTGTCAGACCACTGCGCGTAATGTTCCAAGTTCAGATCCCAGAAAACACCAAAAAGTTGTTTCGCGGTCCCATTCCTCGCAAATGCCTGACATACATCCGAGAGTATTGTTGTCACGAGAAAGCTTCTCTAAAAAAATTGCCCTTCGGATATGGCACCAAGCTGTAGGCGCCTTCCATTCGTGTGAAAAATATAACGCACACAACATGAGTGGTTGTGAGAAGCTAAACGTAGGCCTAGGCAGTTAAAGAGCTGTTGCGCCAAATATTCCTGAAATTCCTGAAATGGAGCATGATTGAATTTGGTTTTTCCACAGGGACCAGTTGAGCTTCACCTCAATATTAGAATATGATCACTTTCCTTGTTTGTACCAACTAATAATGAGAACGCTATGCGAACTGTAGCCTTTTCTCTTGTGTTAGGCGTCTAACAAGAACTTATTTTGCTCCCAAACCATCCGACTACTACATATTACATAATATTACAAATAACCAAAAATAGATTTCAGCAAAATTTATTGGGAAGATTTTGATAACAACGATTCTTAGGAATATTTGGCCCTTACGTGTAAAAACTACTCAAGATGTCTTATGATAATGCAGAAATCCTGATTCGCATTGAAGTGTAGCAGTCACTAAAAATGTCACTCTGTAGGTGCTTCTGATGCGAATCGAACGTTTCTCAGTTTTCCGATATTTGCCAAAAAACTTTCATTTGTCCTTAAATCGCAGCCTTATTCAAATAGCCTAAGACAGGAAGCATTTCAGACATGCTATGTCTTATGAGTCTCATATCGGGCATAAAGTCTGGCTGGCTTATAAAAGTTTGTGCAGGGTTTTTTAAAAATGTACAGATGGTTCACTACGTTGAAGTCTACTTATATCGACTTTTAAGGCAGAAGTCGCTGGGGCGGGCCTATCCTGAGGTTTTGAATGCTGATAGCATGAGAAACTGCTCACCATAAACTAAAATCGGCGAAGCCGTTCTGAAGTTAGTGAAAATAATAAAAGTTGTTTTTATTTAGCAGAAACATTCTTGATGTAAATGATAACGTAATGCCCAAGATTACTTCTACGTATAGGCACCTTAACTGAACAACAATGAAAACCCAATGAAAATCCGTCTAGTAGTTTTTGGATGATGCGCCAACAAGCTTAGACCTTCAGTTGTGTATACTTTAAAATCTTACGCAAAATCCATATCCCTAAGCAAGATTTTCCTACCAATTACAACATTCAAGTTACGGAGCAATAATGAAAGTCTAACAGAAGCTCTGAACAAAAATCCCAAACGATTGAAAATATAGAGCTATGTGGGAGTATAAGTGGGAGAGAGCTGTTGTCAACAGGTCCTAATTTAACGCTTAATTCCGCTCCAGGTTTGGAATGTGTTTTACAGACGCCATTGGTAGCAACGTGTTGAGTAAAACTGATAAGCCGAAGTGTTGATCAGATCTTAGGTCCTTTCGAAGAAAAAGAAAGTTATGCACAGAGTTCGTGTAATTCCTAAAAATGAAGAATATCCAAGGACATTCAAGGTCAGCCTCCAATTCATTTTAAATTTTCTTATAACTTCACTCAAGACACAAAAGTATTGTCAATCAAATATCCTATACTCGTATAATAAATGGTGTCCTTAACTGGACGACGAATTTATGAGTTTTTTGCATTTAAATTAAATAACTTTTATTGAATGTTAAAGTAGACGTTATGCGGTTAAATATCAAAAATGATGTCGTTCAAATGACCACCCATACTACTGTTAGAGGACCTGGTTCTTTTAAAAAAAATCTCTATTACGTGTGTGCAGATAGTATGATTAATTTGACCCATGACGCGTTGCATTTCAATTTTCTGTTCAGCAGTTGTGTTCGACTTCTTAGCATAGACCTTGGATTCAAAGTATCCCCACAAAAAGAAGTCACAGAGGATTAAATCGTCAGATCTGGACGGCAAATTGGAGCTTGACTGAACGCTGTGGAAACTTCCAGTCAGTTATGTCATGGTTTCTATGGCTTTATGACATGTGTGTGGCACCGTGTTGCTGGAACCACGTATAATCGAGGCCCACACCTTATAATTGGTGCAAAAAAAAACACCTTCAGCATGTTTCGATACCTGCCACCATTGACTGTAACCATCGCATTGTTGCATCATTTTCGAAAAGTGGTTCCATAACCCCGACGAACTAAAAACTGCACCAAGCAATCAATTTTTAAGTGTGCACATATCTCTCATGAATCTTGCGAACAATTTCCAAGCTCCACATCCGACGATTTGGCTTACTTCCGAATCCGTCAAGATGAAAAAACATCTTGTCACTAGAGATGATTTTTTTCGCCAAAATGATAGTTCACATCGTACTGCTCTAACAATTCACTGACGAACTGTAGACGTTCCAACCGATCTGAAAGCTTTAGCTCTTGGTTAAGTTAAAGCTTGTGCGGGTGAAGTTGCGAATCCTTTACCAGGATTCATTGCAATGAGCTCCTTGAAATGTCAAATTCCTGAGAATGATGCCGAATTAACGATCTCCGGTTTTCGATGACGTTTGTAAATGGAATTGCCTGATGAATGGAATCTCAGCATCGCTTGCCCGATCCACAAGAAAGGAGACCCCCTCAACTGCGCCAATTATAGAGGCATCAGTCTCCTCAACATCGCATATAAGATCTTTTCTGCGATAATGTGTGAACGCCTGAAACCTTTTATCAACAGCCTGATTGGGCCCTATCAGTGCGGTTTCAGGCCACGAAAGTCCACCGTCGATCAAATCGTCACACTTCGGCAGATCCTGGAGAAATTCGGTAATAGCCTCACCGAGACCTTTGATATCAGAGAAGGTTTTAGACAAGGTGACGCGCCGTGTTGTCATGTGACTTCTTTAATATTGTACTTGAACGGATTGTGCGGAACTCACAAGCCAACACCAGAGGGACAATCTATCAAAAGTCCGTACAACTGCTTGCATATGCCGACGATATTGACATAACTGCAAGAACTCAACGGGCTGTCACCGGCGCGGTTGTAAGCATTGAAGCAGAAGCGGTCAAAATGGGTTTAGCAATAAACCAGGGCAAAACCAAGTATACCATACGCTGTAAACAAGAAGGGACAATTAACACGGATGGCTTAGACAGAACGTCACAGTGGGCAGCTTTAACTTCGATGTATTAAGGGACTTTGCCTACCTTGGATCTGCTATAAACTCTAAAAACAACATCTAAAAACGAAATCAAGCGTAGAATAACTTTTGCCAATCGCTGTTCTTTTGGGCTTATAAAGCAATTCAACAGAATAGCCATATCTCGAACAACTAAGGAGACTCTGCATAAGACTCTGATTATCCCAGTTCTGCTTTACGGCGCTGAAACATGGACTTAATTAAAAGAGGATGAAAATATCTTTGGTCGCTTCGAGAAAAAAACTCCTCGTAAGATATTCGGTCCCGTTTGCGTTGACGGGTTTTGGAGGAAAAAATTAAATAACGAACTGTACGAGCTGTACAGCGACATCGACCTTCCTCGCCGTAGGTGGCGCGCACAAGTTCAAGGGGACCTCGGCCAACTTGGAGTGCGCAACTGGAGGCAATTAGCTAAAGACCGAGCTAAATGGAGAGGATTGTTGGTTGAGGCCCATGTTCACCCCGAACTGTAGCGCCATCTATGTAAGTAAGTAGTAAAAGTAAGTAAAACTTTCATTATTTTTTTTATAAGTTTTACGAGGGTAGACCCAAAAGACCTGACCTGACGTATAAATGGTGGGCGCCGAGGCGTAATTGGTTAGTGTGTCGGATCACACAACATGAAAGGTTGCGAGAAGCGAGGCCCTGGCACTTTAAAGAGCTGTTGTGCCAAATATTTGTTTATTTGTTTTGTTGACGTCTAAATGGCGGTTATTGTCTGAAAAGAATGACTTTGGTTGGAAAGTACCAACCTTATAAAGCTTAAATTTCAAGTTTGATGACACTACGTTGTTTAGTATTTATTTGGCAGCCATCTCACTATTGAGGCTCTCAGTGAATTTGTAAACATAAAAAAAAAATGGTCATCGCTATGTGATACAAAACTTTCATTTAAAAGGCCTTAATCCAACCAAGATCAAAGCGAAGCTAGATTCTACTCTGTGGGGGTTAGCTCCTTCATTTACAAGAGTAAAATATTGGGTGGCAGAGTTTAAACGAAGAGAGTTTGAGCTGCCAAGACGAACATCGCAGTGGTCGACCAAATGAGGTGACTACTCCAGAAATGGTGAAAAAAATCCACAAAATTGTTATGGATGACCATCGACTGAAAGTGCGCGAGTTAGCAGATATAGTAGGCACTTAAAAAATGCTGTACATCGCATGCTTACTGAAGACTTAGATATGAGAAAGCTGTGCGCAAGATAGGTGCCGCGATAACTCACAATGGAACAAAAAAGACGTCGTGAGGATTTTTCAATCGAGTGTTTGGCGGAGCTTCACACCAATAAAGCCGAGTTTTTGCATCGATTCATAACCATCGATGAAACATGGGTCCATTACTTTACACCCGAGATGAAGGAGCAGTCAAAACAATGGATTGAAAGAGGAGAATCGGCTCCAAAGAAGGCGAAGGTAGCTCTATCTGCAGACAACGTCATGTCGTCAGATTTTTGGGATGCGCGTGGGATAGTTTTCAATGATTATCTTCAGAAAGGAAAAACAATCAACCAAAATTATACGAGCTTATTGCAGCGTTTGAGTGATGAAATCAAGAAAAAACGGCCTCATTTGGAGAAAAAAAAAGTTTTGTTTTATCAAGACAATGCATCAGTTTACACATCCGTCATCGCGATGGCCTAAATCAACGAGTTAAAGTTCGAATTACTTCCTCATGCACCCTTTTCGCCAGATTTAGACCCCTCGGATTAATTTCTGTTTCAAAACTTTAAAAATTGGCTCGGTGGTAAAAGATTTACAACAATGAAGATGTGAAGTCCCGGTTGATGGTTATTTTGAGGAGCACAACGATTCTCACTACAAACAGGGTATCGAAGCTATTGAACATCGCTTGGAAAAGTGTATCGAGCTAAAAGGGGACTACGTACGAGTAACTATATGTAGACAAAAAAAAAAAGAAATGTTTTCCCAATTTTTTTGTTTTTTTCCTTGTAAGGTCGGGTACTGCTGAGACTATCCTCGTAACAATAGCAATGCGGTCTTCTTTGATATAGCATTCCGTATTAACTAACATATAATAATAAAGAATTGCCAACCAGAAAACAAAAAATTCCGAAATATTTAAATCCGGCGTTCACTTGGGAACACCCTTATCTTTCCTACTAGCATGTACAGGCACTAATTATCCTGTAATCGAAAACAAAATTGGTGGGTAGTGCTAAGCTAGATACAATAAATGTGCTTTTATAGACGTGCGATAGTACAACCACTCAATAAAAAAACGTTAAGTACTCTTTAAGTATCCTTCATCCTACTAGTAATCGAGCTTAAAGTAATAATCAAAATCCCCAGCTCCTATTCACATTTCCAAGATTTATTGCAGAGAATACTTCAAATGCTTCCCACCTACTACCAGCAATCAAACCTTATCGCAATCCTTGAAATTAATACGTGAGAACTAGATTTTTTGAATTTACACACAGTTTAACCGCGTCTGTATGGATACATAATCTGCATTCTAACGAGCTTGGCGTTTTACTTTATATCCAAACCCTGCAAAGTCGTTGACATCAGAGACTAATGGAAAATTGCATTATGCGACTGAATTGATAGTACACTGCTGGTGGGGAGCATTTATATCATCATCACTATCAGTATTACAGTTGAAATGGGACAAATGGGGTGAAAGTGAATTTGCCCTCTGTATACCCTCGATTCAACTCGTCGTCAACAGGGATAAGGAAGCTATGCGCTTTACTTTGAGTCGACTGGAGGGTCATTAAGAAATTTTAGTACTTCGACATTTGCGATATTTATGTCCCAGAGTCACGTATTTGATGTCGAATACGTTTTAAGAGATTCCCTGGACTCGATTTTATGCGGGTTGCGGTTGATGGAATTTTTGTACGTATTAGAAATTTAATTGCCATCAAGCGCAATGAAAGTATTTAATTTCGTTGCGGAATGAATGTAATTGTAGGCATACGGGTGTGGTAAATGATAGACGATTTTATATTTTAATTGCTGTGATTTGTTAAGTCATTTGTGTTATGATGTGTATGCTTATAAAGTCATGATATTCTTAGGAAGAGCTATTGTACATTAAATAGAATACAACATTGATTTTTTTTTAAGTTGCCTGTAAGGCAATTTTAGAATTTCGATCGCGAGATTTTGATCTTGATATTCGACCGTATTTCTGTTGGCGTCTCTCATTTTTCAAGGATTGTGGTGGTTTTATGGTCATACTATCCATCCATTTTCATAACTTCTTTGACGTTAAGCAGTTGTGATACTTGTAGATGACAAAATAGTTGTCTAGTGACTTTTAAAAGTTTGGAGGTCGATGCGAAGCGAAAAAGGCCAACGATAATTGTAGTGATTAGGTGATACTACACAGAGACAAACTTGAAAAAGTGGTTTTCGAAATTCTATTTGTATACGGGTGGCAAACACACGATAGACGATTTGAAGATACCCTCCTTCTGGTTTCGAAACTGGGCATTCCAGTAATATGCATATGTATGTATGTACTGTACATATATGATAATTTGCTTCAGAACTTTATTCTATGCAATTACTTTTTCTTCAACATCATGGCCGCTATCGATATTTCAATCGAACAATATCGGAAAGGGCAAATGTCGAACCATCCTTTGTTCGACCTTACCTTATAACTTGGTAACAAATTTTATTAGACTGCGTATTGCAACTAAACAAAATTAGCAATGAATGGAAATGGACGTTATGGATGCATTCATTGAAACACAGTCCATGAAGAACGTAGGCCTAGCTTCGCAATATGGATGGATACGCTTAGTTAAAAATTACCAAATTAAGGCATGAGGGTTAAGTGGAGAATAAGTAAGAGTAGCCTATGTCAGTTTTTACTATTTTTTAGGAGGAAATCGTATCAAATATTCCAATTGCCCTGTTATTCTGATACCTATGACCCCGCAAATGTTGCAAATATTGAACCATATCTAGGCACACGTCTAGGGCAATGGCGGGTCGACCAAATACAGGCCGTTCGGATGTGTGCTCGAAAGTGTAAGAGTGTCCAGACGGACTACACAATTAGGCAATGGGTTTTTGCAACTTATTTTGGTGAAAGACTTGAAGATGTTTGCATCTTCAACTCAAATGATACATCAGCTGCTGCTGATAGACCACCAAGCCCGTCTGGAATATAGCCAGCGCAACATAAACCTCATCAGTAGGGAGATCACACGAAGAATTACTCTTGCCAATCGTTGTTTCTATGGGCTAAAACGGCAACTGAGTAGCAAAGCCCTATCTCGAACTACTAAGGTAACTCTTTATAAGACATTAATCATCCCAGTCCTGCTGTATGGCGCAGAGGCATGGGCTTTGACAAAACCGGATGAGGATGCCCTTGATTATTTCGAGAGAAAAGTTCTTCGAGCGATCTTTGGTCCCGTCTGAATAGACGGTGAGTGGAGGAGAAGGTACAATGCCGAACTATACGGCCTGTACAAGGACATTGATTTAGCCAAAAGAGTTCACATACAGCGACTAAGATGGCTGGGTCATTTAGAGCGGATGGAGCCCAACGTTCCCGCTAAGAAAGTCTTCGAATCCACCCCGGACGGACGGCGCAGTAGAGGATGACCTCGCGGTAGGTGGCGCAAACAAGGGGAGGGGGACCTCAACCAACTTCGCGTGCGCAACTGGAGGCAGCTGGCTCGTAACCGTGCTGGCTGGAGAGGATTGTTGGTTGAGGCCCAGGTCCACCCCGGACTGTAGCGCCATCTAAGTAAGTAAGTAACATAAACCTCAGCCACGAATTTCCTTCAGAATTAATCATGAGCAACAAAGCGCATTTCCATCTCTACGGACGTGCCAACAAACATAATAGTCGCTACTGGAAGCCTTCGTATCATTCAAGAATAGTCTTTGCATCCAATGAAAGTTACTGTGTGGTACGACATCTGCGCTGGAAGGTTGATTAGGCATTACTTTTCCGAAGACGCTGCTGGCAGTACGACGATAACTGTCATTAACGATATCCGAATTGTATGAATTGGGGTTGGAGAAAATGTTGGACCACAAAACGGTGCCACTTTTCCGGGTTGTGTTATCTCCCGGTCTAGCGACTTGTGTTGGCTTCCAAGATCTTCCGAACTGGTCACTCCAAACTTCTTTCTTTAAGGTTATTTGAAGCCATTGGTCTATGTGAACAGGCCACAGACTCTCGCAGCTCTCAAAGACAAAATTTGACAAAAAGTAGAGAACACAGAAAAATGGTGGGCGCCGTGGCGTAAGTGGTTAGTGTGTCGGATCACTACGCATGAGGTTCCAAGTTCGAATCCCAGAAAACACCAAAAAGTTTTTTCACGGTCCCACCTCTCGCGAGCGTCTGACAAACATCCGAGAGTATTGTTGTCACGAAAAAGCTTCTCAAATCGCCGTTCGGATACGGCACTAAACTGTAGGTCCCTTCCATTCGTGTGAAAAATATAACGCACACAACATGAGTGGTTGCGAGAAGCTAGGCCCTGGCACTTTCAAGAGCTGTTGCGCCAAATATTTGGTTTTTTTTTTGTTTTTATTTTGATGGAAAATGCCATAAAAAGAGCTCAAATTTGCATAAACGCTGGACGCCAACTATTTGACAAAATGGAAGATCCAATTAAAAATAATAAAAAATGAAATCTTAATTTTTTTTATTTATTCCCCATAAATAATTGTGCATAATATTTGAAATAAGAAAAATTACAATATGTATGCATAGCCGAATACGAGTATATGTATGCATGCCCCATCTTTAAAAAAAGGCGATCCTATGTCTTGTAAAAACTGTCGAGGCATATTCCTGCTTAATGTCGCTTATAAGATCCTATCCAACGTATTGTGTGTACGTTTAAAACCTTTCTGCAACACACTAATCGACAAGTACCAGTGTGGCTTCTGGCCCGGCAGATCGACAATAGACCGAATTTTCACGCTAAAGCAAATCCTGGAAAAGACCAACGAATATCAAGTCGAAACTCACCACCTTCTCATCGACTTTAAGTCCGCTTATGACAGAATTCATCATCTTGTACTCTACCAAGCGATGGCCCAATTCGGGATATCTTCAAAACTTATCCAGATGTGTCGCGTAACGCTGGAAAACACACGATGCTCTGTGCAACTTGGAAACAGCTCTTCCGAACTCTTCTAAATAGGCACCGGATTCCAACAAGGAGATGCGCTGTCATGTGACTTCTTCAATATTGAAGTGGAAGCGGAAGGCACTATCTTTCACAAATCTATACAACTGCTGGGACACGCGGACGATATTTACATCATCGGAAGATCCTGGCAAGGCGTTGTAGTGGCATTTACGGCAATTGAAGAGCAGGCGAAACGAGTAGGTCTTGAAGTAAATGAGGACAAGACTAAGTACATTTTGTTAACAAATAAAAAATTATTTGCTCAAAGCCTTGGACAAAACATCACTGTTGATGACTACAACTTCGAGGTAGTTGAGGAGTTTACCTACCTCGGAGCAAACGTAAACCTCACAAATGACACCTTCGTGGAAATTCGACGAAGAATAACCTTAGCAAACCGCTGCTACTTCGATTTGGCAAAACAACTGGGTTTAAAACTCCTAACTCGATGGACCAAGTTAATGCTCTATACTCGTAAAACGCTCATCTTACCAGTCTTGCTTTATGGCGCCGTGTGCTGGACAATAAGTAAGAAAGCGGAACAAATATTGGGTACCCTCGAGCGAAAAATACTTCGTTGGATATAAGATCTTATATGCGAGGAGGGCGAATGAAGGAGAAGATACAATAGCGAACTCCATGAGTCGTACCAGGATGTGAATACAGTCGAAAAAGCCAAGACACGTCAACTACATTAGACTTCTCCCTGGTCCCGATGGTCTGTCCGCCATCTTACTAAAGAAATGTGTAGATATCCTGTGTCAGCCCCTTATAACTCTATTTCGTCTCTCACTCTCTCAAGCCGTTTTCCCAAAATTATGAAAGGACTCTTTTATTTTCCCTAACCATAAAAAAGGCAATAAAAGCGACATTTCTAACTATAGACCCATAGCCAAACTTTCCTCTATCCCTAAGCTCTTCGAAAGCATTGTCTACAACTCACTGTATTTCCACTGCAAATCCATTTATTCCCCACAACAGCACGGTCTCTTAAAAAGTAGGTCCACAATGACTAACCTGACCGAATTAGAAATTAGAAATTAGAAAATACTACAAGCATTAGAGAAAGGTAATGAAGTGGATGTCATTACCACCGACTTCAGCAAGGCCTTTGACAAAATCTGTCACTTAACAATTTACCTTAAACTTAAAGCCCTCGGTTTCCCACCCTCTTTCATTTCATGGCTGAGATCGTACCTAGAAAAACGCCAGTACATGGTTCTCTTCAGATTTTCAGTCTCTGACCCCATTAACGCCACTTCAGGGGTTCCTCAAGGCAGTCATCTTGGTTCGCTGATCTTTGTCTTAACTATAAACGATGTTGGTCACGTCATAAAAGACTCTGATCTGTCTATTTACGCGGATGATTTGAAAATCACTAAGGCAATATCTACCCCCACCGATTCTCTCTTACTTCAAAACGATCTAAATTCATTCCAGACATGGTGCGACAAAAACTTTCTAGAACTTAACGTCGCCAAATGTCAATCCATAACATTCTCTCGTAAACGCCTCCCCCCATCCCTCAGAACCTATTACTTTCTTAGCGAGCCCGTTCACTTAGTCTCCTCTATATGCGATTTGGGTATTATTTGTGACAGGGAGCTAAACTTCCGTTCCAACATTGATCACATTGTACACAAGGCCAATTCTTCTCTCGGTTTCATAAAACGCTGGTCTAAAGAATTTTCGAACCCTTACGTTTCTAAATCCCTTTATATCACCTTTGTCAGACCACTCCTGGAATACGCCAGCCAAATTTGGTCACCTTATCACAACATCCACTCCCTTAGAATCGAAGCTGTGCAGCGTAGGTTTATCCGGTTTGCCTTACGCGGTCTCCTATGGGCCGACAACTATATCTTACCTCCCTATGAAGACCGGCTAAAATTGATTAACCTGCAAACCCTTACAAAATGTCGCGAAGTCGCTGACATACTTTTCGTGCACCAATTATTAACCAGTATGATCGATTCCACCGCACTACTGGAAATTATTTCCCTTCGCACTAACCCGCGAAACCTTAGGTCCGTACCGCTCTTTCGTCTCCCTCACCACCGCACCAACTACGAAAATTTCGAACCAATTTCCAGAATGTTACGCCTGGCAAATAACTCACAGAACACCCTAGACTTTCATTCGAGTCTATCCGCCCTTAGAAAGGCCCTCTACACCTCTTCATGACCTCTCTTCTCTTATTTCCACTAACCAGTCTTCGCCTTTCCCTCAACTTTTTATTTTCCCTCTCTAGTTTAATAAAAAATGTGTGGGCCCCAAGGGGCCCAAAAAAAAAAAAAAGTTAAGCCTAGAGTTAAGTTCCCTCGTTGTTAGTTCTTAAGTTTAGATTTAAGCTTGCTTGTACTAAGCTAAATAAATAAATAAATTAATAAATTAGCTCGTTGGCTCCGTCACATCGAGCGAATGAACAACAACGCTCCAGCCAAGAGAATCTTTGAATCTCAGGCCCCAGGTTCAAGACGGCGAAAAAGACCGAACCACCGGTATAAAGATCAAGCTGTCGCAAATGCCAGAAAACTCGGTCTTCATAACTAGAAGTAGCGTGCCCAGGACCGCAGAGGATGGAATGCAGCCGTACCTCAGGCAAAGACTCTTCAAAGGTCGGAAGCCCTTTAAGTAAGTATGCATAGCCGAAGGAACATAGAAAAAGGTGGGTTACCGGGAGCAGTCAGCATCACAAACCTGGTATACCACGCACAATTTCCTAGTTTCAATACCACGTTTGGAAAGTAGTATACCAAGTACTAACGTGACAGACATGCGATAAGAAACATGGTATTCGATTTCCATGGTATCTATCTATATACTATATATACCATGGTATTGCTACTGTGCAGTATAAGAATAATCGAAGGTTCACTTTCGGTTTGATCCGGAAACCTATGAAAAAAAATCTACATGTACTACATGACTACATATTTCAAAAATTATCGTGCCATTCCACGGACCAGTCAACACTATGGTATCCCTCCACAAATTCTCAAAACTATAATGGATAGTTGGTCACATAGCATTAGCAAAGAATTTTTAATCCTTTGCATAGATATCGACTTACCCTTACCCGCTTAGAATCCTGAATTTTAATTTTTATTTGTTTGCTTCTTGTTTTAGTTTTATGTAAGAACTGGCAGCTGTTACGACATGGCAAAATTCCTATTGAATGATGGCCACTACCCTTCGCCGAATGCGATTTTTTTTTATTGGTAGGTACGTCAAATGTATTCATGTAGACATTTTTACTTCGTTAAAACCAGACGGGAACTTAACTCTCTTAATTTAAGGATTATTTATGGCGCTTCATTTGGCTTCCTCACATTACCACATGGTTTTTTTTCGCAGTTGGTCCTTAAATCGTATTACAGGCCGAGAAATTAGTTGATGCGATATAGTGAGTGTTGTTGTATAGTACGATTTATATTACTTCAAATACTGGTACACTCAAAAACTAACCTCAGAAGGGATCTAGGGGGGTGAGAAGGGGTCTAACGAAGGTGACGTAGAAGAGATTTGTTACGTATGGGGCAGAGAACTTTTTTGGCCAGCGTTTCACAAAGACTAGTGCTGAGTTGGCTCTACTTATGATTGTCGAGGTGTGATCGAAAGTTGAATTCGCTATCGCAGATGACGCCCAAATCACGTTCTCGTGTAACTGAGGGTACAGGCTCATCACGAATGAAGTAGACTCTAGGTGGTGGTGGGAGACGCTTGCAGGAGTACGTAATGGAATAATATTTATTGACATTAAGCTCTTACAAATTGTTATTACACCAGATGGAGAAACTATATAAATCATCCTGCAGAAGACGGAAATCAGCGGCAGAAGATATACTCATACGTCATAAGATTTTCATATCATCAGCGTAGACCAGAAGATCAGAGTTCCGGATGATTCGTTCAGCATTATGGGTCCCATACTATTGATCTAAAATGTTGTATTGTCGGTACCCTAGGTATAATATGATCCATGAGGTAAACTGCATTTGGAATTCAAGGCTTAAAAGAATAATTTCTTGGGGAAATTTTCAACTTCATTGCCATCTTCCAAAGCATTCAGTGTGCTAGACACGAATTTGGTAAGTTAGTGGTTGTTTACCCCACTTTAGGAATCCGTGTTGCTTTGAGAAGAAGATTGGTTTGCAATGGAAGGATACGAGGTGACCTAAAATATATCACCCTATCGGAAGTTGCTATAACTTTTGCAAATGGCAGCAACTGTCAGTTTTGTTTTGATATTTGTAAAGTTAGTATATGCAGAATACACATCGACAAGCTATGGAACGCGTCTAAGCTACGCATGAATGACGAGGCCCATTTCCATCTGAACGGATACGTAAACAAAAAAAATGTGCACTTCTGGGACACTGAGAATCCACGTACTTATCATTCACTCAAAGTCACTACGTGGTGCGCCATTTACGCCGGAGATATCATCGGGCCTAATTTTTTCGAGGATGCCATGGGTAACACGGTTACTGTGACTGCTGAGCGATGCAGAACCATGATCAACGAGTTTTATTGCCGCAAATTGATGAATTGGGACTGGAGGGCGTGTGGTTCCAACAGGACAGTGCACCCGCTTACACAACTGGCGCGACAATGGACATTTTGAAAGATGGGTTTCCGGGTCGCCTAATGTCTCCTTTTGGGGATTTGCACTGGCCGGCAATATCGCCCAATTTGACTTCTTTCTTGATGGTTTTTTGAAGCCACGGGTCTATGAAATCAACCCACAGACTCTGGAAACTCTCAAAGAGAATATGCGACAATCGCCCGAAATTCTCACCAATACGATTGAAAATATGGTAAAAAGAGCCCAAATGGTCATCAACACAGCGGCGGCCACTTTACTGGTATCATCTTTAAGAAGTAATGAAAACAAACTTAAAGGTTTAGATAAATATAAAAAAAAAAATGAAATTAGGCCGTTTCATTTTAAAGATGTAGCAAAACAACATTGGATGAGTTTTTAGGGCCACCCTGTATACAGCTTATTCAAGGTTAAAATAAAAAATAAAAGAAGATCTAAGGAATACAAAGTACTTGGTAAGTATAAATGTGGCAGATATGCATCGATGTAACTATAAAAAAAATCTATTCCATTCATCCATTTAATTTTCGCAATTGCAGTTAAAATTTATCATTATTCAGAAGCAAATCGCTGGTATCACTTCAGAAGTAGTGTCAGCGTTTAACCCCATAAAATGCTATCTCAGCTGAGAGTGTATAAACTTTTTTTTTCTATTTTCTGTGCGACATTCTTACCAGAAGAAATTTTAAAACGTCGTCTCCTGTCTGGCATTTTATGACAGTCATCAATGGGTTTCCTCTTCATTTCCTTTACGATTTCAAAGTGCATGTGCCTCATAAAAAGGTTGAAAACCTTCAAAAAGTTTTCACTTAACATATTGCTGGGGTTATAGGTTCTACTACAAAAACTAAAACAGGACGAAGACGCAGTATTCAAATGGAAAGGAATGTTGTCATTCAATAATATTTAAGTAACGTAAGACATGAAAGTAAGTAAGTAAACAATTTTATTGCATGAGACGAAATGACGAGACTTTAATAAGGACTACTACCACTAGCAGATTCTTTAAAACTCTGTTGGGGTCATAAGCCCTTAAGTGTTTGTTGCGAAATATCACCATTACGGCTTGGATACTTTTTGGTTAATCTACAATCAATACTGTTAACCTTCAGTCTCCAACTCTTCAGTCCAATATCTTAATGCTGCCGGCATTCAATTTCAATTTAAATAAACCCATCTCCATGAGCATGCATACATGCGTATTATACGTCGTTGAATTCCACTTCTACTTGTCACATAAAGTAGCCGCCGCTGTCCACTTTAGTAAGTGCGCGAATAGCCAGCAGCTACGCGGGCAGGTACCATAGTTAGTTGCAACAGCAGGTGAGACAGTGTCAATGTAGATTGTAGATACTTATACATTAAACTCTGCAATGACAGATTGTAAACGTGTTCGCCATGTCTCATAATGGCCAATCATAATGGTTATTGGTATTGCTATATCATAATCGGATTGCTGCCATAAAATAGCGATTCGAAGCCATATTTGGCAGACAACGAGCCACTGAAATTACGGAGTAGTCAATTTAATATTTGTTCATATTCAAGTGTCTCGTTTGCAAAATTTTAAGCCGAAGACTAGTGCAAGCAAGGCATGGTGTTTGATTTGCTAAGCAAAGTTTATCATGATTAATGGATGACTCTGCAGGGTGGAGTCCAACTAGTCTATTTCACTTACCATAAACTTATGCAAGTAAGGATAACCCAATATTTGCTAATATCACCAAGGTCGACCAAACTTTAGGTGATCGGGTCTTTGGAAAAGCGACAGCACTGAACCACGCTTCGCGTTGAGTAATCACGCACCTGATTTGATTGCCAACCAAAGATGTACGCATTATTTATGGCTGTGAACAGTAGTGGAAGAGAAGAACTGTTTGAGTCTGTTGCGAGAGTTAAGTTCCGACTAAATGCAGTACTTGCAGAATGCAGTACTAGTTTAAATTCAGTCGGTAAGTCTTATTTGGGTCCCAGGACTTAACTAGATCATCACCAATGAACTTCAGATAACATTATCGGAAGAACTCAGCGGGCTGTCACCGGTGCGTTTGCAAGCATTGAGGCGGAAGCGGCCAAAATGGGTTTAGCGATAAACGAGGGCAAAACCAAGTATATGCTGTCAACAAGAAGGGAAAACCAACACCGACGAATTGGACAAAACGTCACAGTGGGCAGCTATAACTTCGAGGTAGTAAGGGACTTTGTCTACATTGGCTCTGCTATAAATTCTACTAACAAAATCAGTGCAGAAATCAAGCGAAGAATAACTCTTGCCAATCGCTGCTTTTTTGGGCTTATAAGGCAATTCAACAGTAAAGTCCTATCTCGAACAACCAAGGAGACTCTATATAAGACCTTGATCATCCCAGTCCTGCTTTACGGCGCTGAAACATGGACTTTATTAAAAGAGATGAAGATATCCTTGGTCGCTTCGAGAGAAAAATTCTTCGTAAGATTTTCGGTCCCGTTTGCGTTGACGGGTTTTGGAGGAGAAGATTCAATCACGAACTATACGAGCTGTACAGCGACATCGACCAAGTCACAAAACTGCGTATTGGACGTCTGAGATGGCTAGGATATGTAGAGCGAATGGACACCAACGCTCCGGCCCGCAGAGTCTTTGAATCTAACCCCGAGGGACGACGCAGTAGAAGGAATCATCGCCGTAGGTGGCGCGCACAAGTTCAACGGGACCTCGACCAACTTGGAGTGCGCAACTGGAGGCAATTAGCTAAAGACCGAGCTAAATGGAGAGGCTTGTTGGTTGAGGCCCAGGTTCACCCCGAACTGTAGCGCCACCTAAGTAAGTAAGTAACTTCAGATAAGATTCATAGGAGATATTCTAAAAGTCCCAACTTTCGTTACATTTGTCTCGCTCACCATTATCGGTTCGACTAATAGCAGATATGCAAACTCAAACGAATATTTTCCAATACGTAGAAGAGGTTCAGGACATTCTTGCTGTTCCCAGCAAAAAAAGCTGCAGACAAGTTACTTGCGTACTTAAAGACCGTCAGACGTTTATCAAGCACCTCAGCATGCTAGGATTAATTAATACCAGTGTCTAGCATACCAAAATCGATATCAAAAATATTACACTTTTCTGAAAGACATTAAGTCTTAGGTACGAGTAATTAAAAAAAACAAGCACCTCGGGAGTACATGGATGACGAATGTCTAAAATTGCCCATTGCTACCTTTGAGACAATAACCATAAGGCTTATGCTTTTAATTCTAAAGAATATTTTTAGTCTGATTTTTGTTGACAAAGAACTATTATCAGTGCAATGTTTAGCTAGTACTTTACTTTACTTATGTCCTGTATCTCCTTGTGGGTCCTAGGCCCTCTACTACGCCTACGCGCCATCGTGTACGATTTCTGGCAATGTGTCTGAGTTCTCCCCAACTGCCGTACCTCGTTCTCGCCTGCCTTGTTCTCGACTGGTCTGCTGCAACCATATAACAGCACGGATTCAACGTTGGAGCGGAACCGTCTTATCTTGGTGTTCAAACTGATTGGATTGCTTCGCCATATTTCGGACAACATACCGAACGCGGACTTTGCTTTGGCGATCCTGTTGGCTATATCCAGTTCGGTTCCACCATCGGTCGACATAATACTCCCAAACTACTGGAAATCCTCTACTATCTCTACCGGTTGTCCAGCAATGCATATTTGAGCCGATGAGTTTGTTACAAGGCTGATAATTTTAGTTTTTGTCGTATTCATTTTCAGCCCAATGACGCCTGCCTCCCTCTCCACATCTGCCGTCATTTGGTGGAGGTCTATAATTCTGTGGGAGAGTAAGCACACATCGTCAGCGTAGTCGAGATGTTTCAGTTGAGATGTAAGAGTCCATCGAATTCCTCCGTTTCCCGTCGACAAAGCTGCACGAAGCGCATCGCTAGTCACCAATAGGAATAATATTGGTGAAAGGATACAGCCTTGTCTTACCCCATTTTGGATCTCAAATTCCTCAGACAACCTTCCCCAGTGCAGAACGTGACATTTAGAGCCTTCATATGTAGCTTTGATAATAGCAATTAGTTTATCGGGAATACTTCTCCTGCGTAAGGCACGCCAAATAAACTCTCTGTTGGCACTATCGAACGCCTTCACAAAATCGATGAACAGCAGGTGGAGTGGCGATCGATATTCAACGCACTGTTCGATGATAATCCACAGGGTGTTGATGTGGTCGACAATGTTTAGCTAGTGCTTAACCACATCGATGGGAGGCAAGCTCGCTATTCTAAGTTTGGCTATTTTATCACATTGAAATGTAACACAGTTGGGGTAAGATCTGGGGGTCAATTCCCAATCTATGAAGTTGTGAAGTGATAAATTTGTTATTTATAAATTTATTTCACATGAAAAGTTTCTTTATCACAGCCAACTGATTCTGTAAGAAGATGTGAAAAAGGATGGACAACAAAAAAAAAACACGTACAAAGGGCATCGGAGACCCAAAAAGGGTATTTAATTGAATATTTAGAAGAGAAAGAGAATTTGTTCCTTTTTACAATTTTTATTTTTATAGTCTACAGTTTTTTAACGAACAAATGTCTGACCAACTATTCTACTTCGAATACGCCGGCCTTCTTGTTAAATTGAATTTGAAGCAGGGTGCAGATCATCGTCATCTAAATCCACTTCATAAGCATTTTCCGATTCCACATTCTCCAAAAATGGGACTAATAACTAAACGCATAATTATTTCCGACATTTTAAGAACACAACTTAAATAATAATAATTCATCTTTCAGCAAAGAAAATGTTAAAGTGACACGTAAGTGACAGGATTTATCATTTAGTACTTTTTAGTACACAGTCGGGCAGATATTTATCATAATGTGTTCGAGAATCCCATAAGACGTGTTCGTGAAGTAATAAAATTAAAAATTGTTGTGAAAACTGAAATGATAACTTATTTATCACTTCACAGCTTCACAGATCGGGAATTGAGCCATTGCTCAGGTGAACGATTCCTAGAAGTGTATGCTTGAAGACCGATATAGTTCTCCGAGAAGTCCGATCTCAATTTATTTCAAGTTTTTCGTATTGATACCTTCTGAGATAGAGTGGGAAGGAAATCATTTCTATAATGCTTTTTGACCTTTTTTGTTAAAAAAAACTTGAGTATAGAAAAATATCTTCTTTTTTGTTTGTATTTGGAGTTCTTGTATCTAAATTTTGCTCATGATGGATGAATAAAAATATTTTTTGTTTACCCTTAGCACCCAAACTATTTTCTTATGGCCAACATGTATGGGCAACCCTATATCAAATGGTTCAGAAGTTACAAGCGTGTAATAGAGAGATGGACAGACGAACAGATAACCAAACGAACAGATGGACAGACACCGTGTTGATTCCATGAGTGTTCCGATTTTATCTTTCAGGTCCGGAACCCTAAAAGTAAAGAATGAATGAGACCTTTCAGTTGTATGCTTTTGTAAACCATTGTTTCCAAGTCCTAACATGATTCCAGCCCAATGAGACAACTTTCCTGAAACATCTCGCAGGAAAATTGCTTTCTTCGAACAGTTAATGGGTGATGATGTTATTAATTTCGGTGGCGATTGCTTTTGAAGACATGAATGGATCCCTTTTAGTCAAAAATTTTACTCGAGAACCTTTCACTGAGGTTGTTTTTCGTGGTCTACCTTTTGTTTATACTGCAGACTTTCTCCTTGAAGTGATGGGTTCAAAATTAATCGATCTAAATACATATGTGCGTGGACACCGTGGCGTAAGTGGTTAGTGTGTCGGACAACTGCGTGTGAGGTTCCAAGTTCGAATCCGAGAAAACACCAAACAGTTTTTTCAAGGTCCCACCTCTGGCGAACTTCTGACAAATATCCGAGAGTATTGTTGTCTCGAGAAAGCTTCTCAAAACAAATTGCCCTTCGGACACGGCGCTAAAATGTAGGTCCCTTTCATTCGTTTGAAAAATATAACGCACACAACATGAGTGGCTGCGAGAAGCTAGGCCCTGGCACTTAAAGAGCTGTTGCGCCAAATATTTATTATTTTTTTTAAATACGTATGTTTTCTATATAGTAAGAGGCAATAGATATACATATATATATATATACATAACCGCATTCTACGACATCAGAATGATTATGCACAATTACACGCATCGACGAGTCTAGAGAGGTATCCAAATTATGTACCGAACCATAATTTAACATAAAAACCGTTAAGCAATCAAGCTCGAAAACTAGACATTCCTCATCAGAAGAAACAAATCTATCTCTTGGAGTTAGGCTTGAAGTTGATTAGGAAAAATTCAAATACATACATATATATGTAAATATCTACTTAATGTCCTGAGGAAAGCCACCTTAACATAACTGCCGATATCTCCAACTTCGAAGTACTTCAACGAAGACTGACCTTAGGAAACTGGTGTTACTTCAGTTTCCAAAAATAAAGGGTTCTGTTATAAGGTGCTGAGTACTGAACGACAAACCAGAAAGGAGAAAATCTCAACAGAAAAAATTTCCTTCAGATATTCGGTCTAGTTTGCGAGAATAATAAATGGAGCAACAACAGCAAACTCTATCAGAAGTACCAAATTGTGGATGTAGTTCAATAAGCTAAGAGCCTCTGACCAAATCAGCCTCAAGACGTCAACCGAATGAATTGGACTCTTCAGTAAGGATATTGAACCCAAGCGCCCAATTTCTTAATCAATACGGCTTAAAGGCAAGCATTTTGTAACGAATATTATCATATACGGAGAGAAAATATCTCAAATCAACTATTAAGTGATATCCAGCTTGTCACAGCCATCATTTACTGTATTTTTAGTTGTAAGTATTCCATATAATATAAAGCCTGACACCGTAAAGTAAATAAAAATCAGTCGAAGATGAAGATCAAGCCTTAATTTGAAGGACCAGGCAATGGTATATTTCAGACGGCTTGATCCAGAAAATTATCAGCAATATTAGGAATGGGAGTTGTATGGGTATCAGGCTAATAAAAACAAATAGTATGCAACAGAACAGAATTCTGCATACTCTTCGAAGCGATGCCAGGAATTATTCCAGGATCGAATTTTTTCAAATGTAAAATTAACGGCACTCAACATTGTGCTACTTTTCCATAGTCCCCTTGCAATGTTTTTGTTTTAATAACACCCCACTGGCCACATTCTGTGCCAATTTCTATCCACAATTTCAAACAAAATTCCAAATTCCCTCGCAAGCAGCCGAAACTAAAAACAAAATTCGGACTTGATGAAAATATCACCGCATGCAGAACAAGAACATAAGCAATTGCCCCAAAATGCATCCGTAGTCAAAGTAATAAATCCTAAAAATAGTTCCCGCTGCATTTATTTTATAAAAAAAAAAATCTACATGAAGATACTATACCCATCAAATTGTGTGTTGCAATATTAAAACACTCGTAGATAGAGCAATTCGCAATGGCTTCATCTCGAACGACACACTTTTGTTCGCAAATCATAATTGGATGTAAAAATGAGGAAAACAACTGCAGCAACTTTAAACTTCTCAGTTATGAATCAACTTCATAACTTAATCCTGACAGCGATTCAAATACAATTATGCCATCACCTCTCACATATCACAAACACCGCGCCGACCCAAGTCGTCGGTCGTCGCTATCGCATTCATGGAGAAGCTATTCATCCAACAAAAGAGCTCTTATGAACGGGTTAACACCCATATGACCCAGTTTTGTTATTCTATGGGGTTGTGAACCTCTAGTAACTATAAAAATGCAGCAACATCTAAAAGAAATAAATTCAGTTCTGGTTATGAACGTGGGCTGTTCCTCAGTTCAGCCAGACGACGTCAGGGAAGTAAGTTAATTGAGAAAATTGCACTCGAATTGAAATTAACCCAACCAACTGCCGACGAAGGAGCACCAAGTAACGATAAACCAAATAAAAAATCGCCCCCAAACATGTTTCGATCGAAAATGACTGATTGCATAGCAAGTCGTCCTGCCGCCGCCAACTTACCTGCATTAAATGCAAATACCAAGACCAGGAGGGCGCCAAAAATATATCCGTTCTTAGACATGATAGAGGTCGTTATCCTTTTTTGCAGCACAAAATTGGGAGAAATACTTTTTTTTACAAAAATCTACGAATAGTGAAAAATTGACTTTAATTTAAAATTCCCGCTCAAATAGGTTCCACACACTATGATAACAAACACTTCGAACTCACGCAAGGATGGGATATTTAGTACTAGACTAACGACTGGAATAGAGTAATGATTCAGTGGAGTAGCGCGCACCGTACTAAAGTCGCAACGTCTCGTAGTAAACTGATCGAAAGTATCTCGAATGACAAAAGTATTCGACGCCACGGCGAGTTGCGTTGCGGCGAAAATTGTAGTCGATGTCGTCGTTCCTCGACCAAGTCTGTATATGAAAAAGTGGGCATGAATGAATGCAATCAGGTGGGGGGTGGTGTCTACAGCAAACATTTCTTCCCTTATAAAATTTATTTTTGAGATGTGGGGGTAACATACAGCACAATGAACCTTCATGTTGATGGTTGATGGTATTATGTACATGGATTGTGTGTGGATTTCAACATTTTACAATGGATATTCGATTTTTGAGCAAAGTATATAAGTATTGTGATTGTTATGAAATTTTTATAATTGTTTGTTTGTTAGAAAACCAAGGGTCGAATCACGTCCTCCGTTAACGGATGACTGGTAACGTAATTTGTATTGTGTTGTTGGTAGATCTAGCAACAACATACATACAAATTACGTGACGAGTTATACGTTCACGCAGGACGCGATTCGCCCTCAGGATGTAAAGAAGCGGTACGTATTTTTGAACTAAGTTACGTCACAGAGCGTGGGTGTTAATTTTGTACTGCGGTAGCTGGTTAAAATCTGCCAAAAGTACACTCCACCACCTTTTTATTTATTTATTTATTTATTTGTGTTTATTTGGGAGCAAATGATCTGCTCTGGCATTGCGGTATCTCAGAGACACCTGTTGCGCAGTTGAATTGTGGAGCATACGATATTTTTGACTCCAGAAGCTGTCATTTTGTTTGATTCTCTAAATGTATCACAGCAAAGTAATTCAAGAGTCTGCCAGTGAATGGGTATGCTTCACCGGCATTGGCCAACATGTCAGCTGTCTCATTGCCTTGGTGACCTTCATGTGAAGTCAGCTCCTTTGTCTCATCAAATTTGTTTACTGACTAGCTGTCGCAATAGGGACAGTGATCAGGTGACAGGTTTCTGTAACCCCTCGATGTCTTAGCGCCACCCATATCAGATCTCGTGGTTGTCTGCCGAATGCCTTTTCAAAATCAACCAATACAATATGCAAATCCCTTAAGGAATTACGATGTTTTTCCATTATGATTCTTATACTTTGGATTGCATCTGTGGTTGATTTACCCGAGACAAACCCGCACTGATCATCAGATAGCCGTATTATTTTTTGCAGTCGGCCACCTAATACCCGCTCAACGATCTTCATGATGTGTGACATCAGCTTGATCGAACGGTAGTTATCACAGTTTCGCGTATCACCCTTACCTTTGCATACAGGGAGAAGGTAACTTGACCTCCATTGATTCGGTATTGGATCATCTCTCACAAATTTGGAGATGAGAATTCTGAGCCATCTGAACCCGATTTCTCTCATCTTTTTCCAAAGCTCAAAGGGCATCTCGTCTGGCCCAACCGCTTTTCGTCTTTTGGAATATTTGACCGCCTCACTAACTTCTTCGACTGTAATGTCGGGTATTTCTTTACAGTTAGGGGTGGCTCTTGGAAAGTATAGCCGGGGAAACTATTCATTCAAAAGTTCTTTACAATACTGCCACCACCTCTGCAGAATTTTGTCGTCATCCACAAGAAGTTGGCCATGAGCATTGTTAATGAACTTTGGCGAACGAATCTCCTGAGCATTCCTCCTTCTTTGGGCAGCTATTTTGAAGATGGTTGCGCTCTTGTTCATATTGTGACTTCGCAGCTCCTGAATAGACTGGTTTGCATCAGCAACCGGGGAAGATATTTTCTCCAGCTCCTGATACAGGCCCTCCATATTCTCTGCTTGAAGCTGGGCGCACTTCTTCTTCGCTTTTTTCTTGCAACATCTGTATTCCACTTCGAGGGGAGCTTTTTCGTCTCTATTATTAGAGGGACATTTTGGCCAAGCTTTGAAAGGCGCTTTCTTCTCATTTATCACCTTTTCAGCTTCATTACTCCACCACCATGTTTCTTTGACGTGTTGATGGTGGCCTTTTGAAGCTCCTAGCAGTGATTCGGCCTTCTTTGAGCAAGTTCGCTGTAGGGAATCCCACATATTTTGTGCTCTGCACAAAATGTCTTCGCCAGGAAGCTTCCTAGTGCCGTATCCCAGTCCTCCATGGCAGTCTTCATAGTCTTCGTTTGACTCCCGACATGTCCATTCAAATCTCCTCCAACAAAAATAAACTCTTCCTTTGGGGTGTTCTTAAGTAGATTGTGGAAATCTAGCCAAAATGCATATTTATCCCTCTGATCGCACCCAATTTGGGGATCATATACACTGACAATATTCCACACCTCTCCTTGTATTACTAGTTTGAGAGGCATCAACCTGTCGCTGGACTTCGAAATGCCCAAGACGTTACCAAGTAGCTCTACCGCAAGGATGATACCAATTCCGTACCTAGCCTTTTTCCGTTCCGTAGTAGAACATCTGGTAATCTTTTGTCCTAACGTCCAAGAAACGTGCCCGATTTCCAGTGTTTTTCCATTTCGTCTCTTGTACACACAAGATATCCACCCGACTTCTATTCATCATCTCTTCCAGCTCGTAACTTCGACCGGTCATGCTTCCAACGTTCCAACTCGCGACCCTTAAATTTGGTCCAAACTGTTTCATTATTTTGCTAGCCCCCGGAATCCGTATAGCTCTGACCCTAACATTTCTGTTCGGTCCAGGATCAGTACCATGCACAGCAGTGGTAGTGCCTGGCGGGATAGTGCCTTTCCTTTTAGCAAGTATTACCATAATTATACAGTTTTGCAATATTACCATATTGCGATGGTGTTTGTTGTTTGACACGTGCATGCTCCTGTTTGTTTGATCTTTCTTCTATGATACCGGGGATCTCCAGTTGTGTCAACCCATAGACTCGCATGGACAGTTGTAGGAGGGTTTTTAAGGTAGTATATGTATCGCTAGGCTCACTTGGGTATTATATTGCCTTTATTTAAGTTTATGCTGGGTGCCGGGCCATAGAGACATTCCAGGTAACTGCAGGGCTGACGACCTCGCCAGACAGGGTACCACTGTAAGGATTTTGCCTGAAAGGCAAGCCCTGGGTATGCCCCTCGCTACATGTAAGTATCTACTAAAGCTGAACGCTATTAGCGCGACCAACCTTTTATGGGGAAACGGCTCAACGTGTCACATTTCGAGACAGATCTTGCCTAAGCTGGATCAAAAACGTAGTGCCGATCTGATCAAGTTAAAGCGTACACAAATCAGCTGCGTTGTCGGTGTTCTCACTGGACACTGTCTTATAGGCCAGCACGCCAAAAGACTTGGCCTCTTCTCCAATGACTTCTGCAGAAGCTGTAGGGACGAGGAGGAGGAGGAAACCATCCTTCACCTCCTATGCACATGTCCAGCCCTGTCGCATAAAAGAATGCTCCATCTAGGGTCCCCCTTCCTTGACGACCTCTGCGATCTGGCGTCCTTGGACGTCATGAGCATCCATCGCTTTGTCAAAAGCTCCGGTTGGTTTTGTTAGTCCCTGAGTGGCCTAATGGTTTGATCCTGGTATCACAAAGGACCTTCGCTGGTCTAAGTGTGTCTACACTCTCGTGTGGACAGCCAACATAACCTAACCTAACCTATATTGCCTAGATCTGATTTGTCCCCTTTAGTCGCCTTTTACGACAAGCCCTAGTTGTTGGGATGCACTGCAGTGATATTCTTAACCCGTCCCTGCACGGGACTAGTTATACAATGCCATTAACTACCTCAAAATGTTTGCTTTATACTTTGAGATTATGTTAAATTTTGTGAGTCTCATCTAGCTTTTCTTTCGCATATCCGAAAGCATACAAGTCTTTGGAGGTGCATTATCTAGCTTACTTTCATTGGACCATATCCGTACCAAATCACTCTTTTCTGCTTTGTATAATTTGGCACTTAAGTTGTAGGCATTACCATTCTTGTTGGAATTGATTTCGGACTAGAGCTGGTATCGTTAATTCACTCTGGTTGTTAGTGAAAATGCTGGTCGCCTTCGTGAGAGCTGGATGGATTCGACTTGCGTTTTGGCCATCATCGTACCAAGAGCTGAACGCTAATACCGAATCTGCCAGAAAATCGTACTCCACTGTATGTCGCCTTTTGCGGAATTAAAAAAATGTCATGATCAACTATGTAACATAAAACCAGCTTTCAACAAAATTGATTTATTGTGCGATCAAAGGGAAAACGAAATGTGTTAAGCCGCATACCACGTACTCGCACTCTTATGACAAGGTATTTCCATTAAGAAAGTGCGTAAAAATATTTTTCGTCAGATTCCGATCAGAGGCTGGCGAATGCATTATTTTATTCATGAGCATAACCCGCTTGTAGCCCTTTAGAGATGCGATGGGGATATTGCTTACATGAAATTGACTTGTAAATATCAATTCACAGTCTGGTGGCTAGAGGCACATACCTACACCAAATCAAGTAAATAAAAAAATAAAAAAAAAATGAATTTTGTATGTACCAATTTGTGAAGCAACTTATGAATCCAACATAAACAATGCAACGCTCAAGGTAAGTAGGTGTAAGCGGCATCTTTTTGACCTTATCTGAATCAGATAGAAGTACTACTAAGTACTTAAAAATAAAACGGAACAAGTTTAAAAGGGAGAACCTTATCAATTGGACCCGTGACCCTCCAAATACACCGTCAAACTCCTTAACAACGTTTTAGCTCACATCTAAATGGCTACTTAGGCAATAGGACCTTCAACTTGACAATCATTATAAAGTCAACACCATCCATAACGATTGTCAATAAATACCTATACAATTGTAATTAAGAAAATACGCATATCACACATGTGCCAGAGCACTCCTTGTTCGATTCGTGTAATTAGGTCATGTTGACACGTTGTGTAGTAATTGTTTGTATTTTTGTCGAAAGACATTTCCAGGAAGTCTCTGTGACTATACGAGTAAGTCATCATTAATCATTAACTAACGTCGCACTTCCCTTTTTCCTACCTCTACCATTAGTGAGCGAGGTCGTTGAATTCGATGGGAACGCCTCAAGGAAATGACACATGTCCAAGAGTTTTCCTGTTGTCCTATGAACATTCGTTGACCATTTCTTTCGGTTGTTAGGTTGTATCTGTAAATACCAATCAATCACTTTATGCTCCCCAGACTAGGACACTTTATTTTCGATTTAGGTATTAATTTGATTCATTCTGAAAATAGAGAGGCGCATCGGAGGCGGAATTGGCTTTCGGTTGGAAATACTTATTTGGGAGTTCCAAACACGAGAAGGCAAGGAGAGGGTTTTCTGCTGTTGGGATGGACATAGTTCCTATCGTTCAGCAGCGATTGTTGATACATTAAATTACTTGGAAAGTGGTTAAGCCCTTTCAATTGACGTTGTTACGAAATGCATTACCCCCTAAGCCTATGAACCTACGAGACTAATTGTCCATGTAAATGCTCATTACTTGATAAGGTGCGTATATAATATGTAGGTTTAGTTTCCTTAAACCACTTTCTTAATGCTTACTTTTCTAATAAGTCAAAAGCGTCACCACAACACAATGTGTTTACGTGTGTTGAGAGCCATTAAAGCGTAACTCAATTTTCTAATCAATCATGTGCAACCCCCCGTGTCGTGTGGCGGCAGCAAAATGCAAGACATGTTGCACTTCACTAGTCAAGTTTCCGTTAAAAAACTTCAAGCAACCAACTAAATACATGCAAACGTACATATGTACGTGAGAAGGGAAGAAGAAACAGTTCAAATTTAGGTACCAAAATGGCACAGTAACACGCAAATGGTGAATTTGCAGTTTATTATCACAATTGAAGACAGTTACTTCTGAAAGTGTACTTTCGTATTGCCTTGCGAGTAAACTCATTTTAGAAAACAAGAAAAAAAAAATTGTTCTTGTGCAAATATTATTTCTTCTCCTGTTCTGCTTCGTGTTTGTTTTTCCTTTGTACTTGCAATTACTTGTACGATTTTTCGACGTCTTGTTGTTGGAATTTTGTAAGCCATTTTTGGGTTGCATCCAAACTTAAGTTTAACCATATCCCACACATTTATTTCCTTTTAAAAATACTTTAAAACTTTTGGCGATAAAAAAAAAGCGGAGTTTTGGAAAAAAAAAATAACAAATAAAAATTTTAACAGCTACTCTCCTGATAAATTCAATTCAATTCAATTTATTTTATCCATCAGATAATACATTTCAATAAACAACCTTATAGACTACTTAAAGTACATAATTATAATAACTTTACAATTTAATCTAACTCTCTAAACAATAAGTTCTTTTTTAAAGCTTCCCTACTCAGATTACATTGCAAATCAATGTGGTCAGTAAGGAACTAGCCCCTCTGATGCAACGTGAAAATGAAAATTCATTTAGCATAGTTAGTTCTATGAAAAGCTTCTCGTAAAAACCTACGGACTCGCAAGCTTCTTATGGGAGCAAATATAAATACTAAGGACAATAGATAGGTGCAATTGATATGGGACGTTATAATGTCCGTTTTCAAAATAACTGAAAAATATTTTCGTCGAAGTTCAAGTGTATATAAACCAATTAGCTGACATCTAGCATTGTAGAACAGTATTCGAATATTCCAATATAGACGGTATATACCTAAACTTACTTAGGAAAACTCCACCAAATTCGGCAATTTCGGGGGATATCGAGAAAAAAAAAATATAATAAAAGGATATCAAATATAAAAAAAATTCTGCCGCAAATTCATATTTTATTTGTCAAAAATACTTATACGCTTATACTCGTACCAACCAACATTGTTACAACTTCGTCGTCTTCAACGACAATCGCACTCGCATTGGCATCAGTTTTGGTGGAATATTTCTCCTTTTTAGCAATTTGGAGGAGCAAATCTGGCTTCGTTTTCAAAAAGTAGTAGAACTGTACGCATGAATATGTCAAATTGCATTTCACCGTGAGAATCGCTTTCAATGTGTCGACTCTCGAACTTTTGCGTTGAAGATGCCTTTTTCTTTCGGTTTCGACATTCTTTCGACCGAATCCATTCGCTCTTTCGTACGAAAATTTGACAGTTGCACAGCTGTGAATGGCTATGGAACCACACAATTGCTTCCGAACACATACGCCTATTATGCGCTACTTTTGCAATTGACAGTACTGAAGGAAACTTAACGCAAAACTATGACATTAGCTTCCGATTGCTTCCGACTACTTTAATTCAGCCTTTACTCGTTCGCTATGAAGGCTGTCATCGTACAGTTTAGCAGTATAATGTTCGCCACATATCAAATTCAACATATTATATACGTTAGGAATTTTGCATGAAAAAAAGGATTTAGAAAATTTTCGCGGGATAGGTTTTTGGGAGCTGAAAAAAAGAGCATCCCGCGAAAAAAAGGATAGATGGCAACATTATATAAGCCGTTCACAGGCTAAATCGATTAACTCCACTTTTTTAACTTCTTTAAATTTATGTGTTAAAGCACTTCATAGAGTCCTAACTTTGTATATTCATTATAAATTTCGCTAATGGCAAGCTTTTAACGTCATGATAATGACAAAAATTTGTTGGCCATCGAACAATAAATATTTACATACACACGTACATACATACATTTTCAAATGGCCCGCTAATCCTTCATGAGGGTCGCGGGGATAGGATGCTCAGGTGGACTCTCCATCCTTTTCGATCCTCCACCATTGACTCCAACTCATCAGGAGGAATCCCTAGACGGCTCCAGAAGAGATGTCGGACTTGGTGCAACCATCTATTTCTAGGCCCACCGCGGGGTCGACTACCTGATGGCACGGCCACCATGGCACGTCTTGGAAGCTGGTCTGGGGGCATACGCACTACGTGACCAAACCATCGAATATAGATCGTTCCGTTCGGAGATGTAGCTGCTCAACATTGAGCGCCGCGGCTACTCTGGTGTTGCGCACTCGATCTATACGAGTTATTCCAGAAACACCGCGAAGAAACTGCATTTCGGCAGCTTGTACCCGCGATCTTATTCTTTCGGTCACTACCCAAATTTCATGACCATAGGTGAGAGTTGGAACGTACACCGAGTTAAAAACCAGTAGTTTAGCTTGAACACTAAATTCGGCTTTCCTTATAACAGATTGGCCAAGCTCTCTCAAAGTTGATCCAGCCTGCCCAATTCTACAGGATAACTCGGCATTGCTCTTCCCATCACTCGTGAATAACACCCCGAGCTACTTAAACTTATCCACCTGCTTCAGTGGGACTTCAGTAACATACAGGAAACGACCATTACTTCTGACTTGTTCACGTTGATCTTCATCCAGCATTATCACAAACGGCTACAAACCTTTCGAGTGCGTGCTGAAGTTCAGTTTGAGAGGATCCAAGGACGACCAAATCATCCGCAAAGAGCAGATGACTAATCCTTAGGTCTCCCACTTTCAAACATTCCCCGCCACGGCTGCGCTGCAACATCCAATCCATATATACAATGAAGAGGAGAGGTGATAAAGCGCACCCCGGTATTGACTTAAATATTTATATAAATATTATTTCATAACATTTGTACGCTTTTTGTTTTATGGAGTTAATCGATTTGGCAAGTGGGCGGCTCATATATACGTAATCTTGTGCAACGCTTTTGAATTTTCTCAGTCCTGGTAGAATGAACATTATAGCATGGGTTCCAAACTGTACAACAATATTCTAGGACTGGTCGTACAAATGATGAAAAGAGAGTTTTAAGGGTTTATGCATCCTTGAAGTCCTTAGAGTTCCGAGCAACAAAACTCAGCATTGAGTTTACTTTAGATACATTGTAGTGAATGTGTAAAGTGAAACTTTCTTCTTAAATAATCTTGCCAGATGTTTGTCACCTATTTAATATATGTAAAACACAAGTGAACGAGTACGATAAAATTACATTTAAAAGAAATACACGATTCAGATAGTTTATGCAGATCTGCAGAAGCTGACAGTCCATTTTGGATTTTATGCCGCGAACATTTTTAATATCGACCGCGTACATAAAACAGAATGAATTTTTGATAATTTCAGGAATGTCATTAGCAAAAAAAGAGAAAGAACAATTGACCGAAGTCACAGCCATCATTCAGGTTGCTATATTATAAGCGAGAGTAACATCGTTGGTAAAACGATCACTGTTTATATAAACAGCCAGACAGCCGTTAAGGCTGTAATTAGGTCGAGGCTTGTGGGGACCTGTAAATCACTTTTAAACGAGCCAATGCGATGTCCCCCTGCTGGGTACATGGACACATGGATATCGAAGGAAACGAAAGGGCTGACGAGCAGAAGAGCTGATAGAAGATGAAGCTACCGGTCGAGCAAACAGACTCTGGGTTCATCTGGAAACATGTGCAACGGCCAGGGTACTATGGCCGGCCTTCAGCAAGAAGAGATCAATTTATCTGGTAAAACTTAGTTGTTATAACGCCCGGGTCATTTCCGAAATAATTACTGGTAATTATACCATTGTCGCATGAGGTTCCAAGTTCGAATCCCAGAAAAACACCAAAAAGTTTTTTTCACGATCCTACCTCTCGCGAGCGTCTGACAAACATCCGAGAATATTGTTGTATTGAAAAAGTTTCTCAAATCGCCGTTCGGATACGGCACTAAACTGTAGGTCACTTCCATTCGTGTGAAAAATATAACGCACACAACATGAGTGGTTGCGAGAAGCTAGGCCCTGACACTTAAAGAGCTGTTGCGCCAAATATTTATTTATTTATTTTTTGTACCATTGGCGTCCACGCGGAGCTACTCGGTGTGCTTCATAATGACTTTTAGAGAAGTTGTAGAGATGAAGAAGAAATTGAATCTATTCGTCACGTGCTGTGTGACTGTCCTGCCCTATCCGTCAGATAAATGAGAACTCTAGGTAGTTACTTCTTCTCGGAGTTGGGCAATGTAGAGCTGACGAGAGATTCATATCACTATCTGGGTGGTTATAACAGCGGACTATCTTTACAGCATTTCCAGGGTTAAATAAATTGGGCACAATGGACCCGAACTGTTGGTCTAAGTGAGCAATGACTCTTTTTGTCACAAGGCACCCATCTACCTAACCTAACCTATGTATGTGGGCTCTGATTTGCTTTCGTAAAATACTTTCATATTAAGTTGGTCGGTCTAGTGAGTACAGTACTTCAAAGGAATTCTTATCTCACATCTCAAACAACTAATAGACAAAATAAATTAGCAAACACAGGTTTCTACTCACCATGCGTGCAATAATATTTTGTTCATTAATATGTCCTTAATAGCGTTGCAGTAAGCATACGCGTGTATATAATTTTCCATACCAACCATACAATCATTATGTCTAGACGTCACATTCGATCCCTGAAAACGATAGCCAATGTCGAAAGGTTCCTGACAAATAAAATTGAAGTCAAACTATATAGTATGTACATATGTATAGACCGCACTAGGGGTGTTCGTTTCAAAATATAAAACAGCTGATACACCAAGATTGCAACATTTTCTAGTAATTTACACTCAACCTTGAAGATTTCTCAAATCCCAGGCAACGTTCACATAAATAAAAATTATCTAAAATGGTTCCGCTGTTTACTTCGCAATTAACTATTTGACGAGACAAAATCGGTCACTGTATTCAATGGATCGCATGTAAACAACTTTTAAGGTTGCTGCCATATGTCGAACAAAAATTCGAGTGCGCGCCAAAAATAACAACAAAAAAAACAGACAAAACCATTGTTATCCGAAACAATTACCTATTTCGTGACTTACAATATATTTTATGCACACTTTGCGGCCAACTGTAAGATGAAAACAAAAAGGAAATAATTGTTCTCTGCGGTGCGTTGAGGGTGCCAATTGAGGTGTAATTTTAGGTAATTTCAAAAGTTCGGTAGCCTTGAGATGAGACCTTTAAGGGAAAACTCAAAAATTAATTACACACCACTTTGAGTTTTAAAGTTGAACAATCAAAATTTAGTGTTACCCATCTGGGCTATCAATCAAAAAGCTCAATGCATCATAATGTTGAGATACATATTAAGGCTGAATGAATGAAAATAACAATAAACATGGGTGGTTTAGTTTTGAAAACCTATTTTTATGTTTTTTTTGACTCTAGATGATTAGCAATTTGGCAAGCTAATCAATCTCTTTTTGTTAAATAGGTGTGGTGTGGTCTGCTAACAAAGCTGGAATTTCCGTCCGGTGTTTCTTACATGCGTATAATGGCAATTCATTGTGAAATCTCATGTTAGCTTGAGCACTTTATTCCGTCATACACGAATAATGTAAAGTGATACAAGACAGACTGGTTATAAGTCGTAAATTTTAGGTAGGAACCAGAAATCGGAGTTTTTGAATCAACGTACAGACATGAAGAAGCAACTAATTAGACCGATTACGAAGTTTAAAGCTGGATAAGCCACCCATACCAACGAATACCTACTGAACACTTGAAAAAAATAAGCGGTCGGGATTAACGGCCTTACTGTCGGACCTTTTCTCGAAAATGCTTCGGCAGACTTACTTTTTCCCCTAAAGCCCTAAGAACTTCAAGAAAACATTTGTCAGCGTGAAGAGATATGTTAATTAAGCAGCTTATGCAGGAAAAGGTTAAGTACGACAGTAATATACCCTTGCTAACTTCTTAGACATTGAAGGTGCCTTCAATAACGTCAGTACGGAATCGATTCAGGAAGTTCTGATCCAACTGGGTGTTGAAGAGTTTATTAGCAAATGGATATTGACAATGCAAAAAACTAGAATCATTCGATCGAATCTCGGCAACAGCAGCTCCACCATATCTGTTGTTAGAGGAACTCCTCAAGGTGGGGTCTTGTCTTTTCTTCTATGGCTTTTGGTCATCAATAAAATTTCGTGTAGACTTGATAGGGATGTAGTTAAGGTTGTCGCGTATGCGGATGACGTGGTAATACTGGTATCGGGGATGTTTCCATCCGTAATCAGTCAGATTATGGAAGGTGCCTTGGGCAAGATTAGCTCATGGGCCACTGGATGTGGACTCAGCGTCAACCCAAGCAAAAATGAACTGATGCTCTTTACCACTAAAACCTAGATACCGACGTTTACGCTTCCACGGCTAAAAAATCATTTACTCTCCCTATCCTCCAGTGCCAAGTACCTAGGTGTTTTACTTGATCCAAAACTAAGCTGGACGCTTAATATTGAGTAACGGGTAAAGAAGGCCTGTGTGGCTTTCTATGCCTGCAGCAAGACCTTTGGCAAGAAGTGGCAACTTCGCCCGAAGATGGTCTTATGGATGTACACTGCCGTGGTGCGTCCCATTTCTTCCTATGGATCGCTAGTCTAGTGGCCTGCGCTAAGGAAAGCTTATAACATCAAACTTATCAACAGGGTACAAGGAACTACGGCTATAGGCCCAATGAGAACATGTCCAACCGATGCCTTGGACCTTATTCTGCACCTTTTACCACTCGATCTTCACATTATGCAGCTATCATCATGTAGTGCGGTCAGGCTAAGGGAAACGGGATGCTGGTGCACCAATCCGTATGGGCACAGCAGTAACCTGAATTTGCTACCGCAGGACCTGGTAGCTAATCTTACCGACTATATAACTCCCACAGTGAACTTTAGAAATTACGTCACGGTCAGATTCCCAACCAGGGCGGAATAGGAAACTGGCGTACTGATAAATGAGTTCGAATCAACAATTTTCACCGGCGGTTTAAAAGTGGACTGCGGGGTAGGGGCGGGGATATTCTCTGATTCCCTCAATATTTGCAGGTCGTACCAGCTTCCTGATTCGTGCACATAGTGTCTTCCAGGCGGAAGTTTTTGCTGTACGTGAGGCCTACCGCATACGCAAGCAAACCTCTACACCCCTATAATACCATTGCCATCCTCATTGACAGCCAGGCGGCTATCAAGGCTATAGTATCTGCCACTACATCCTCAAGGCATGTAGAACAGTGCAAAAAAGAACTCGCCTCTCTTGGTCACCGGCTAAGGATCTGTCTCCTTTGGGTTCCGGGTCACAGCAACGTTGATGGGAATGAGCGAGCTGATGAACTCGCGTGGCAAGGATCTGCCCTTGATGCTTCCCTAGCAAAGAAGGTGAACGTCCCGTTGGGGGTCCTTAGGGGAGGCATCTTCGCGCACTATCTGCTAAAGGCGGATAGTAGATGGCAGAGGGTGCGGAACTGTGTCATCTCCAGGCAGATGTGGCCCAAATACTCCCTGAAAAGGACGCAACATCTACTAAACAGAAACCGTACAGATATCGCAAGAATTCTGGCAGTTAGTGCTGGCCACTGGCCCATCGGGGTTCATGCGGCCAGAATAGGCATTGCATTTAATGCACACTGTCGCAGCTGCAATACTGCTGATGAAATAGAAACAATCTTACACTTCCTCTGCAAGTGTCCGGCTTTAGGCAAGGCCAGACAGCGCACCTTAGGTAAACTCTTTTTCGACAACCTTATAGAGCTAGCGGAGATTAGCATTGGGGATATTATAAGCTTCCTCAATATAACTACTACTTTTCCCTAGTAGTTAACGTCCTTGTTACATCCGTTAGGTCACTTGAGTTGCGGTAATAAAACGGCGCTTCTGCGCTAATCAAGTGTCGGCGTGGTTTGCTGACACAACCACTCCTACCTACCTACCTAAAACAGTACTTAGCATGATTTCGCATGATGATCATGTATCAGATGACTTTGAAGTCCAAAGCGGGGTACTATAGGTAAAAAGATAATGATGTTTTACGTGAAGAATTAATGGATATAAACTGCAGAAAGCTAATGAACATTGACGTGTTAGCTCAAACATCTTGACAACGTCGAAGATGTTTACTTGCTTCTACATACAGAAATAGATCCAGAAATGATTTTTTCGGCTAACGGTGTAAAGGACCACCCAGAGGGACGTCGCAGTAGAGGGCCTCCTCGGCATGGGCGGCGCGCACAAATTTAAGGGGACCAAAATGAACTTCCAGTGCGCAATTGGAGGCAATTAGGTAAAGACCGAGCTAATGGAGAGGCTTGTTGATTGATGCCCAGGTTCACCCCGAACTGTAGCGCCAGTTACGTAAGTAAGTAAGCACTCAAGGGGTATAGTTTTAAAATGTTTTACACAGTGTGGACGTTGGAAAGTATAGACAGAGAGAGAAAAAGATTGGTGTAGTGGTTTAAATTTCAGATGTTAGGTTTCAGAAAAACTCCAGCAGATAACTGGGGAGATATGTTTTGTTATTTTGTCTTTGATTCTAGAACGAAAAAATACAAAACTAACTAAAAACGAATAACAAAACAAAAATATTTTAAGCCTTAACAAAAAAAAATGAATACATGTCAATTAGACCAATAGGTTTAGTGCGTATTTGTACTTTCTTACGCTGCTCATTAAAACGAATCATCCGTTGACAATGTTGGTGTGACTTATTAAATTATAAGATTTTGTGATTTGGAAAATAATATTTCAAATACGCGTTTCCCCTTTTTTGAGACAGTTTCACCTTTTCTCCGTTTCCCGTTCAAAAAACGCCAAAAGTGGCGCTTTTCCTCGCAATCTGGGAACACTGGGTGGAAAGTGGGAATATATAAAACAAAAACAAAAAAAACTTATACGATCAAAGTGTAGTGTGAAGTTTCTACCATGATGTATGGATATTGTGTGCAGCTTTATATTTACTTTCTTTTATTTTTTTTTATATTTTTAGGTTGCGCCAAAGATGTGTAATCTTCATAGATACTAATACCCCGAGTGCTACTAGCATGCATGAATCCCAAACCTGAGTATTCGATTCCAGGAATACGCCTATGTACTAAACATACACCCTACACACTTCAACCACTCTCCACGCAGTACTGCCGTTAGGTATTTCTTCGCGGGGCTGGTTAGCAATTATGCTCTAGTCTCCGAGGCCGCCTTTTGTGCTCTTCTTAGGGCTTCTGCTCTTCGCAGCGCATTCTGCACACATACTATGAATGAGCAGATCTCCATCCACTCGCCCTCTGATCGTGTCATGTGACTTACAAGATTTTCTGGACTTGGCAGGTTTGCTCTATCTTCTGCAAAGCGTCTGCAGTAGAATACTGCATGCTCCGCGTCCTACTCTTCGTTTGGACATTCTGGACACAGGGGCGAACTATCGTGTCCAAATCTATGGAGGTATTTCCGGTAGTCACCGTGTCCGGACAGGAACTGTGTGAGGTGGTAGTTCCAGTTTCCCCTCGCTCTCTCTGTCCATGATTTTATAGTGGGAATGAGCTTGTGGGTCCAGCTGCTTTTGTAGAGCTGTCCCACTTGGTTTGCCACAGCGTTGCTGATGCTGCCCTTTCCTCCTCCTTAATCCTTTTTGCCTCTTGCCGGTTCGAGGGACGTCTAAGGTATACCCTCTGCATCTCATCAGCGAGGATGTCGATTGTGACCATCTCAGCTAAAACGCAGGCTGCATCGTCGGAGATAGTTCGGAAGCCGCTGATCACTCTGATTGCGCAGAGCCTGTGAGCTGATGATAGCTTCTTCCTGCACTCATTTGTTCGCCAGTGCACCTGCCCATATCGGGGCAGCGTATAGAAGTACTGAGCTGACCACTCTGGGCAGCAGAATCCTGTGGGCGTATCCAGGCTATCGTATCGGGAGCATTCGGGAGAGTGCTGCCTGCATCAGCGATGCTTTCTTACTAGAATACTCGACGTGGGCTTTGAAGCGCAGCCTGTTGTCGAGCATGACTCCAAGGTACTTCAAGGATTCTTTGGACCTGTTTGTTTGGTTTCCGACCCGGAAGCTGGCATATTCCACCTTTTTGCGGCTGGTTATTAGGACAGCTTCGATCTTGTGGGCAGCTAGTTCCAGACCCGTAGACTCCAGCCATTCCTTTATTCTTATAACTGCCTCATCCGGGGCAGACTCCACCCCGTGTACGTGCTTGTCTACTGTAACCACTGCGATATCGTCAGCGAAGCCAATTACTTTGACTCCGTCGGGCAGTGTTAGTCGCAGAACTGCGTCGTACATAATTTTCCATAGGAGAGGTCCCAGAACCGACCCTTGCGGGACTCCCGCGGAAACACTGTAGTGCTTAACGCAATCGTCAGTATGGTATCTTAGCTTCCTATTGCTGAAGTAGTCCGTGACTATCCTCAGCAGGTAGTATGGTGAATCCATCCTGGTCAGGGATCTCCTAATGAATAGCATGCCGAGTTGAACGCATTTTTGACATCGAGCGTTACTACTGCGCAGTATTTCTTCGTCCCCCATTTCCACCTTTTCCCTTGTATTGCTTCTGTTGCTATATCTACTACCGCCTTTATGGCATCGACGGTGAGCGTGATTTTCTGAAGCCGTACTGACAGTCTGACAGGGCTCGGCTTCGTATTTACTTGTGTATGTAACTGGATGCTGGACCTGACGGTTTACCGGCCGAACTTTTCAAGGCAGCTGGGGATGAATTGGTAGAGTGCATACACCAACTCATTTCTAATATTTGGTCAGAGGAGTGTATGCCTGATGAATGGAATCTCAGCATCGTTTTGCCCGATCCACAAGAAAGGAGACCCCCTCAACTGCGCCAATTATAGAGGCATCAGTCTCCTCAACATCGCGTACAAGATCTTTTCTGCGATATTGTGTGAACGCCTGAAACCTTTTATGAACAGCCTGATTGGACCCTATCAGTGCGGTTTCAGGCCAGGAAAGTCCACCATCGATCAAATCTTCACACTTCGGCAGATCCTGGAGAAAACCCAAGAATTCCAAATCGATACTCACCACCTCTTTATCGATTTCAAGGCCGCCTATGACAGCATCTATAGAGAAGAGCTTTATAGAGCCATGTCTAGTTTTGACATCCCTGCCAAACTTGTCCGCCTGTGCAGGCTGACGATGGAGAACGCTCGCTGCTCCATCAAGGTCGGTAATGACCTCACCGAGACCTTTGATGTCAAAAAAGGCTTTAGACAAGGTGACGCGCTGTCATGTGACTTCTTCAATATTGTACTTGAACGGATTGTGCGGAACTCACAAGCCAACACCGGAGGCACAATCTATTACAAGTCTGTACAACTGCTTGCATACGCCGACGATATAGACATTATCGGAAGATCTCAGCGGGCTGTCACCGGTGCTTTTGCAAGCATTGAGGCGGAAGCGGCCAAAATGGGTTTGGCGATAAACGAGGGCAAAACCAAGTATATGCTGTCAACTAGAAGGGAAAACCAACATCGACGAATTGGACAAAACGTCACCGTGGGCAGCTATAACTTCGAGGTAGTAAGGGACTTTGTCTACCTTGGCTCTGCTATAAATTCAGCAAACAAAATCAGCGCAGAAATCAATCGAAGAATAACTCTTGCCAATCGCTGTTTTTTTGGGCTTATAAGGCAATTCAACAGTAAAGCCCTCTCTCGAACAACTAAGGAGACTCTATATAAGACCTTGATCATCCCAGTCCTGCTTTACGGCGCTGAAACATGGACTTTATTAAAAGAGGATGAAGATATCCTTGGTCGCTTCGAGAGAAAAATTCTTCGTAAGATTTTCGGTCCCGTTTGCGTTGACGGGTTTTGGAGGAGAAGATTCAATCACGAACTATACGAGCTGTACAGCGACATCGACCTAGTCAAAAAACTGCGTATTGGACGTCTGAGATGGCTAGGACATGTAGAGCGAATGGACACCAACGCTCCGGCCCGCAGAGTCTTCGAATCTAACCCCGAGGGACGACGCAGTAGAGGGAATTATCGCCGTAGGTGGCGCGCACAAGTTCAAGGGGATCTCGACCAACTTGGAGTGCGCAACTGGAGGCAATTAGCTAAAGACCGAGCTAAATGGAGAGGCTTGTTGGTTGAGGCCCAGGTTCACCCCGAACTGTAGCGCCACCTAAGTAAGTAAGTAAGTAAGTAACAATGTAGCATACAGGGGGTACACAGGGGGAAAGCGGGAGACTTGAACATATGGGAGACTTGAGCCTTTCTCAATAATTTACTCAAATTAAATCCAACGATTGTTAGTCCATGCGATGCAGACAGTGACCCGTTACTTGCACACAAAAGGAATTCTAAATCGTCAGCAGACTTTGGTTGTTGGAAGAGGAAAGGTGTTTTTAGTGCAAAAAGTAAAAAAAAAAATTATTTTATTTTCTTGATAAAATTTATCTGTAACATGGTAAGTAAAAAAAGTTTATGTTACCTAATAATATTGATATTCGACTTTGTAAATATAAACATAAAGCAATACTGGCATGCATTTTGCAAAAGTATTAATATTATTTTGTTAAAAAACGTGAACTGGAGACTTGAGACAGTTTCTGAAGGGAGAGTTGATCAGTGGCTCAAGTCACCCATTGCTCTGCTCTGATTAAATACCATATAAGTGTTTTAAAGGAAGGTATGTAATTTTATTTTTAGTTATTGAGAATGCCATTTACTTATAAGCCAAAAGAAGGAGCGGCAAGAAGGAATAGGACTCCCAAAGATGTCCTTGAAGCTGCATCAAAAGAAGTTGAGGAGGGGAAATCAATCAGGGCAACAGGTATTAAAAATAATATTGACCGAACAAAAAATTCTTCCAAGTTGGTCAGCGAAATTAAGTGCTAGTTATGATTGGCTTCGCGGATTTTAAAAAAGAAATCCCATAATTAGCTTGCGCACACCAGAAGCAAGCAGTTTATCAAGAGCAAGAAGCTTCAATAAAAAAATGTTAAAGATATTGTAGTATCAAGTACATCGTCAGGTACTTTGTGCAACGACATCTATTGCCTACTAGTAGTAAATATTCCAACCTGATGTGCTTACGTTCCAACCTGGTGTGCTTACGTTCCACAATTGTTCCACACAATATCCCAATATTCCAGGATCCTCGATTCACCCGGAGAAACATCTAGCATGTTCTAGAACCCCTTACAATTTCCTATAAATACCCATACCACAACCACCGTGGAGACAGTTGTTTATAAGTGCATACAGCGATTACAAGAGATATTCGACTAGTGGTGAAAACAAGCGACATTGTGAAAGTAAATCTGTAGCGATAATTTAATTTGAAATAAATAAGAATAAAGTGATTGAATGTTGTGTTAAAGTAAAGTTGGTATTTGATAATAAATAAACAATTAAAATACACAAAAGACGGTTTTATTTGAACGAACCCCAGCAAGAATATTACATTGGTGTCAGAAAAGTGGAATAAGACAAATTTTGTGTATTGTGTAAGTGGAAAAAAAAAAAAAAAAAAAAATGGTTCGGAAATTACTAGAAGATTTGTCATTGGTGCAACTAAAGGAAGCACTGAGCCAGCGGGATCAGCCTACGACTGGTACGAAGAGAGAATTGATCATTAAGTTGCGGAAAATAATGACGGACGAGGGTACAGATCCTGAAACAGCTTTGTTTGACGTTGAAGAAGAAAAAGTAAGTACGACGAGTGACATGTCGGCTTTAATGAAATTGCTATCTGAAAAATTCGAGAAGATAGATAATTCTTTCGATGAACAAAAGAATTCTCTAGACGCCAAGTTCGATGAGCAAAAGAATTCTCTAGATGCCAAGCTCGATGAACAAAAGAATTCTCTAGATGCTAAGCTGGATGAGCAAAACAAGAAGTTCGAGATACTAGAAAAGTCCTTGGCTGAACAGAGGAATTCTCTAGACGCTAAATTCGGAACAATTGAAGGACAATTCGAAAACGTACAGGCTAAGATCGAGAACGTTGAAACAAAATTCGAGAATGTTCAAACAAAAATCGAGGCTGTTGAAGGAAGATTCGAGAATTTAGCAAAGGAACTCGAACACATGAAGAAACAGAAAGTTCGGGAGTATTCAACCGACTGCCCGAGGAAAAAAGAGATGCAGCCTCCCGCCTTCGACGGACAGACATCATGGGCGATATATAAGAGACAGTTCGAAGCTGCGGCAATGACGAACAACTGGGACGATGAAGAGAGGTCCATTGCCCTCACGCTTGCGCTTAGAGGATCAGCTGCAGAGCTACTACAAACTATTCCCGAGGATAAACAACGCAACTACGACAGTCTGGTGAAAGCCATTGAGATGCGATTTGGGGACGACCACATGCAGCAAGTATATAGGGTCCAGTTGAGCAGAAGGTCCCAGATGAAGGGTGAGACGCTCCAGCAGTTACAAGCAGACATCGAGCGACTGGCACATTTGTCCTATCCAAACGCCGGCGAGGAGATCATTAACGAGATGGCAACGGAAGCGTTCACCCATGCCATAGCTGATGCGAAACTACAAATGGCAGTAAGAATGGCTGGAAAGAAAACGCTAGCCAAGGCTTTGGCGTTTGCTCTGACAATGGAGGCCGCAGACCAGGCATGTCAGGGAATCCACCGTGTGAGGGAAGTAGCCGCCATCGAATGCTCTTGCCAGAGGATGGACATCGAAGACCGAAACAACGCTCGCGGAGGACAAATTCGTTGCTGGAACTGCAACAAAATAGGACACCTACAACGGCAATGCAGAAATCCACCCAGACGCGGAAACTGTCCACATTGTTCGAATAGGCGACGCAACGAAGAACCATCCAACAGGGACAACATCCATCCTGTTGGCCAGGCTCCTCGAAACCAGGAGTCGGGAAACGCCTAAGAGCCAGCTTTGCGGGGCAAAAGTTGGCTAATGGAATCGACGCCCCCAAGACCACCATCCAGGTCTCCCAAACCAAACGATGCAACAAGAGTCTCACAGTGGAAGCATTCATCGGCAAAAACAAGTGCGTGGCTACTATCGATACCGGCGCCACGGCTTCCATTGTAAGAAGAGATCTCGTCCGGAAGTCTTGGCTGCACAACACCAGCTGCTACTGTCTTAGAACTGCGACAGGGGAAGCGGCGAAAGTATACGGAGAAGTTCGCCTCACGTTTCAACTAGCAGGGTTGGCCTTTTCTCATGCGTTCCTGGTGGCCGACATATGTGATGAATGCATCATCGGAGTGGACTTTATGAAAGAACATGACGTAATCATCGACATCGGGATGCAAGTTCTGCGCTACAGGAACGTAGAGATTCCAATGGTGTACGGGAACGAGAATGCAGCACATTTAAGGACAATACTCAGCAAGGACGAAGTTTTACCACCATCTTCCGAGACTATCATTTGGACAAAACTAGAGGGTGATCCTGGGAGCCACCGATTCTACCTATTGGAGCCGGATTCAGGAAGGAATTCCCCAAACTACATCGTGGGAAAAGTTTTAGTGGAGCCAAAGAACAGCCTGGTCCCAGTAAGGCTCATGAACTTAAAGAGCCACAGCGTCAAACTAAAACAAGGAGAGGTTATTGGTGAATGTGTTCCGATATGTTCAATCTCAACAATAACTGAAAAAGAATCTGCGAGGCCCGTTTCATCAGGCAGGTTGGCCGAAGTAAGGGACATGATCCTCAAGCATTGCGAACTGGATCAGGATCAGCGAGCCATGGCAGAAAATCTAATCGGTGAGTACGCTGATATATTTGCCTCACAAGATGGAGAGTATGGGCGAACACATCTGGTGCAACATCGCATAGACACTGGGGATGCCAGACCAATTCGCCAGCCTGCCAGACGACTACCATTGGCAAAACAGACGGAGGTTGCGGATATGGTGTCAATGATGGAGAACGAAGGGCTCATCGAAAGTTCTAAGAGTCCATGGGCCTCACCTGTTGTACTGGTTAAGAAGAAAGACGGCAGCACACGATTCTGCGTGGACTATCGCAGACTTAATGATGTCACCAAAAAGGATAGCTACCCTCTGCCACGGATCGATGACACATTGGACACACTCTCAGGAGCTCGATGGTTTTCCACCCTTGACTTAAAGAGCGGTTACTGGCAGGTACAGATCGATCCAAAGGACCGAGAGAAAACTGCGTTCACTGCAGGAAATGGGCTGTGCCATTTGGATTGTGCAACGCTCCGGCAACTTTTGAGCGCCTAATGGAACACGTCCTACGTGGATTAACCTGGAAAACTTGCTTGGTGTATCTGGACGATGTGATCGTGATAGGAAAAACATTCGAGGAACATCGCGACAACCTGAAGAATGTGCTAGAACGGCTTCGAAGCGCTCACCTGAAGCTGAACCCAAAGAAATGTGACCTCTTCAGATCCGAAGTCAAGTACCTGGGCCACGTTATCTCGTCAGAAGGAGTGCGAACCGATCCAGACAAGGTGGAAGCTGTGACAAACTGGCCAGTCCCAAAAGACAAACACGAACTCAGGAGCTTTTTGGGCCTCGCCACGTACTACAGACGATTCGTAAAGGACTTTGCCAGAATCGCGAAGAGCTTGCACCAGCTGACGGAAAAAGGAAGGCAATTCAAGTGGTCAGGTGAGTGCGACAATAGCTTCAAGAACCTTAAGCAACAACTATGCGAAGCACCAACACTAGCATATCCCATTCCCGGAGAAATGTTCATCGTGGATGCAGATGCAAGTAACGTCGGCGTCGGAGCGGTTCTTTCGCAAGTACACAATGGCCAAGAGAAGGTAGTAGCATACTTCAGCAAAGTGCTCTCCAAGCCCGAAAGGAACTACTGCGTGACCAGGCGAGAACTTTTGGCGCTGCTCCTGGCGACAAAACACTTCCATAAATACCTCTACGGCCAAAAGTTCCTTTTGCGTACAGACCACGCCGCTCTAAAATGGCTGCTGCAGTTCAAGAATCCAGAGGGCCAGGTCGCAAGATGGATTGAACGGCTGCAGATGTACGACTATGAAATACAGCATCGTAAAGGGAAACTTCATTCTAATGCATCCGCCTTGTCCCGGCGACCATGTAAGAGCGACTGCAAGCATTGTGTGCGGCAGGAAGAGAAGAACCTTCTTTCCATCCAAAGGGTAAGAGCTGAGCCTATCGCTGGTTGGAGTGCAGAAGAAGTCCGCAACGCTCAGAAAGAAGACCCAGACATCGAGCCGATATTAGCGTGGAAGGAGTTTATGGAAAAGCCAAATGGACAAGATATCTCGGACAGGAGCCCCACTCTCAAGGCATACTGGGCTCAGTGGGACTCCCTTCATGTGCTACGGGAGATGCATGATGGAGCATCCGGAGGTCATTTGGGTGCAAACAAGACGCTGGAGAAGGTGCGAGAACGTTTCTATTGGCTCAGCGCAAGGGTAGACGTAGAGAGTTGGTGCCGAAAATGCGTCGTGTGTGCCGCCAGCAAGGGACCCAGAACGAAAACGCGAGGCAAGATGCACCAGTACAACGTGGGCGCACCCTTTGAACGGATTGCCGCTGACATCGCTGGTCCATTTCCAGAAACCGACAATGGTAACCGTTACATCCTAGTCGTCATGGACTACTTCAGCAAATGGCCGGAAGCGTTCTCCATCCCTAACCAGGAAGCGAAGACCATCGTGGAACAGATCGTCAACAACTGGGTGAGCAGGTTTGGCGTGCCCATGGAACTGCATTCTGACCAGGGACGAAACTTTGAATCGAAGATATTCCAAGAGGTATGTCAACAACTAGGAATCAAAAAGACGAGAACTACCCCGCTTCATCCACAATCCGACGGGATGGTAGAGCGCTTCAACAGAACCTTAAACGAACATCTCTCCAAGGTCGTAGAAGACCACCAGCGCGATTGGGATCGACAAATTCCTCTTTTATTGATGGCCTACCGAAATGCAGTGCACAGCACTACTGGACATACTCCATCCGAAGTCTTGTTTGGTCGAGCAGTTCGGCTACCTAGTGAGGTGAAGTTTGGATCCCCTAACGATGAGCCCAAATGTGAAGAGGACTATGTGGCAGACCTCAGGGAAAAGATCCGAGACATACATCAGAGGACCAGGACGAGGATAAGGATAGCGAGTGACCGCATGAAAACCAGGTACGACACAAAGGCAACAACGTCCAGCTTCCACGAGGGAGATCTAGTATGGCTGTACAACCCACACCGGCAAAAGGGGAGGTCACCCAAGCTGCAGCAAGACTGGGAGGGCCCTTATAAAGTGGTCACACGCATCAATGACGTCGTCTTCCGGATCCAGCGTGGAGTAAGAGGCAAGATGAAAATTGTCCACCTGGATCGTCTTCATCGTTACCATGGCAGTAATCCAGATGATCTTGTTCGGGACGAACAAGTTTAAGAGGGGGGCAGTGTAGTATCAAGTACATCGTCAGGTACTTTGTGCAACGACATCTATTGCCTACTAGTAGTAAATATTCCAACCTGATGTGCTTACGTTCCAACCTGGTGTGCTTACGTTCCACAATTGTTCCACACAATATCCCAATATTCCAGGATCCTCGATTCACCCGGAGAAACATCTAGCATGTTCTAGAACCCCTTACAATTTCCTATAAATACCCATACCACAACCACCGTGGAGACAGTTGTTTATAAGTGCATACAGCGATTACAAGAGATATTCGACTAGTGGTGAAAACAAGCGACATTGTGAAAGTAAATCTGTAGCGATAATTTAATTTGAAATAAATAAGAATAAAGTGATTGAATGTTGTGTTAAAGTAAAGTTGGTATTTGATAATAAATAAACAATTAAAATACACAAAAGACGGTTTTATTTGAACGAACCCCAGCAAGAATATTACAATATTTTTACAAATTTAAAGGAAGTTCGAGAAAAGTTTGTTTTCGAAGCACAACACATTTACAATTGTGACGAAACGGGATGCACAACTGTCATTCATGGTATCAAAAAAAAAAAAGCCGTCAGGTTGGACAAGTTAGCTCTGCGGAGAGAGGAACACTTGTAACTGTCTGTTTAGCCTCGAATGCCATCGGAAATAGTCTTCCTCCATTTTTCATATTTCCCAGACTAAAATTCAACGAAACTTTTGCAACAAAAGGACTCGAAGGATCTGCTGGTGGTCCGTACCCAAGCGGGTGGATGCCTTCGAATGGGTTCTTAAAATATCTGAATTTTTATAATTTTTTTCTTTATAAAAACATTAAACAGAACTTTTTGTTTATTGATAATACCGCAAAAAAAATAAAAATTAGTTCTATTAAGATCGGAAGTGATTAAATTATTTGTTTTATTGTTTTACTCGTAGAGTTTGAGTCTCCCCAAGGGGGTGTTCAATTTCCTCGGTGGGGCGGGAGACTTGAGCTAAAAATTTGTTGTCAAACAATTGGCATTTGACAGAAATCGCTTGCCTTTAGTTTAAGTTTATGAGACCTTTCTTAAAATAGATAAATGAAGCATTTAAAAGATGCATCTAACAGTTGGCTGTGGTTAATAGAAGAGTTTTTTGAACGATTTAACAAAAAGTGTTTGAAGTCTCCCGCTCCACCCCTACATATTCTTTTTCTTTCACTCGCGCTAAATACCTGCCTCTCAAAAAATGTGTAGCTTTTTGTGGTTGAAATGTTGCGTTGTCTATATCCCAATTTTTCTATTGCATTTTAGAGGGCGCTTTCCAGCTTTTCCACTAGCCAGTACTTCTAACCTCCGCTAGATGGAGCGCTTATTAAAAATTAGTTTTTGCATTTCATAAGCTTTCTGCTGCATTATTGCCAGATAAAAAAAAAAGTTATTTGAATACATTATGTGAAGTCAACGGTGCATGCAGACACCCCAAATGTATTTAAACAAACACTATAGCTGATAGGGGTCAATCGCCAACAATCGCGGCAGTGATAACAAGTGGTCACCGAATAGTACTCAAATTAAATAAAGCAGACCGTATAAACTGTATAACTGCGTTATTCTTTATTTGATTCTGCTCTTGGTTCCCTTCTGTTCTCTCTCTCTCAAATCAGAAGTGGGATAACACAACCAAACGTGTGAGCGCATGTGCTTCCCCTATTTGTTTCCTATCGTTCTCGTGGAGTACACGCAACGGGTTTGTAGTCGCAGTGGTGAAAACTGCATGCTGCTGGTGTAGGGATAGACCAACGAAAGTAAGAGGAAACAAAAAATAACAAAAACAACCACGGATATACACAAACTTACGACATTTGTCTACAGCTGATGTGTGGATGCCGTAGACTGCGGTCGTTGACATTTCCCAGCGATTGTTGGCTGTGAATTTTGTATGAAGGACATCGTGGGTTTCGCTGTGCGCTGCCGATTGATGTTTACCGTTCGAAACAGCTGTTGAATTTGCATTGTTTTGCTGTCGGCATTTGGCTGGGAGCTCAATCTTGAATATCGGCACTGGTTTACCGTCCTAGTTTGGTAGCTGGACATTAGACGGTAGACCGTTGATCTTGGTATTGTTGCACTATTGTGTCTAGTAGGATAGGCAGATCGGCGACCGCACCGTACGACCGCGACGGTTGGTTACCAAATTTGACTGAGGACGTTTTGGTGTTAGAGATTTGGCCAAATGGCTAGAAGGAGCAAACGCAAAGCGGTGTTCGGTGCGATGATCGGATATGAGTTCCGTTATGAATGAAGGAATGGGGGGTTGGGACAGGCATGTCTAAAGGAAAACCTGTTGCCAGACTACTTTACGCAACAGACTCAGCGGCTCTCGGTGAGAAACCTCCGGAAACAAAGGGGGTACACTGGGGCGGATAAACTCCAGCTGCTGCGAGAAGAATTAAGCGGTTAAGGGAAAACATTGCTGAACTTACGATTACGCACTCAGGGGTTGCTGCGGTCAACAAGCAGTTGCCTCCACTAGAGCAAGTGGAAGCAGTGGTAGTTGTTGGGACTGGGGAAAGGTGTTACTCCCGTAATCTGTATACGGTAAGAAATGTTGCGGAGATGATATCAGTGTTTCACCCAAAGGCGTTTGCTGGGCTATCCTCAGAAGCATGGAAGAAGAAGGTCCTAAATACCCAGAGAGCTTATGCACTCGATGAGAAGCTAGTGCTGATGGCTGCGACCAAGAGGCTGGTGGGAACGGAGATGTCGTGGAGCTGCAGTGTTACAGAAGAATCTTTGGAGGAATGCCTTGTTTGAGTACACGTTACAGTGGCGTCCTTGGTGTACTCTGTTGTGTCCTCCGTTGGCCCCTCCTTTAAAAGTAGCCGGGATAGTCTCCCACTGTACCAATAGTCCGTTCAACGCTCGCAGATTGGGTACATTACAGTGGGCAATCCCGTTTGTAGTGTCCCACCGGCTGGCACCCAAAGCACCTAACTTCGCTTCCGGCACTGGTGTGCATGACCCTGTTTAGATGTTAACTATCCACTACATAGTGGGCAGTCATGTGCTGTGTACACACTTTAGTGCTCAGTCCTACACTACTTGCCAAAGTTTCGGGGTGAAATAAGTGAATTGAAACAGTTGCTTATCGGATAGCGTTCTCTCATCCAAATATTCATATCAACCCTCGATCCTCACTACCCCACGATCAAACTAGTAATGATGAAATGGAAGAGAAAGGAAAGTTTCGGGTATGGAACGTGACTTTCCTCTCTTTTTTTACATTTTCGTCATGAAGGCAGATTTTTCGTTTTCATGAAGGCAGATGACTGTGTATTGAAACGTAGGTTATTTAATAAAATCGGACTCTGTTCAAATATAGAAAATAATATAATACTTTCCCTAGGTCATACTGGAAGGGGTGGAGCTTTATGTGGATGTTGGGCCAGGAAATCAGAGGGGCGAAAGTAGGTTTCTTCGGATTCGGTAGGATTGCTCAGGCTATTGCTGTTCGTCTAGCTGTATTTGAAATTGGTAGTGTCATATACAATGCACGGAATTCGTCACCTAATGCATATAAATATAGAGCAAAGCACGTGACGTACGATGAGCTCCTGGAAGAGAGCGACATTCTGTTCATTGCCACCCCATTGACTGACCAAACAAAGGGAACATTTGTAGACAGTTTTTATGCAGCCCGAAGCAAAAGTTTAAATTAAATACGTGAACTGCGTACTTTGAAGAAAATTTTGTATGCGAGCTCGAATAGCGTACTAGGCTTTAGAGAACAGTCCTCTATAATTACATGCATATTTTATCGGACATTATATAGTTCTTGAACCAATTGGTTCAAGTTTGGATTTTACTTTCGTTGCGAGGGTTGAGGGTATACTCGTACTTAATGGGTAATATTATACGCAAAAGCGGAGCAAAATAGTACAAATATTATTCCAACAAATCGTAACTTATCTAACATCCAGCCACTGGCTAAAATTTGGCCACACATGTAGACACGTATAATACATTCGACACATTCGTGTATTCGTACATACATTTCCAAATGCGAAAAGGGGTTGGACGCAGAGGTGGTTTAAGTTAGGGCTCCGGCATTCGATGCTCTCCACCTTTCTTTTAAAAAAAAAATAAGAAAATGTTGGCACCAATTGACACGCGGCCTTACAATACTCATAAACAGTGTTTGGTTTCAATTGATTCACTGTTCTCAGGATTTACGCATACATACACAATACTAAAGAACGTCAATGCGGGTGATGAATTTAATATTTTCAAACTCTTTTGCTTCTATACAGATTTTATTCTCTGGCAAGAGTGAAAACTCAATAGATGGCGTACTTACTTTGTGAATCATAGCAAAATGATTCAACGCTTTTATTTAAATAGCTTTATTGGTGTTTATAAACTTTTAAAAACGACATCTGTACTTATGAAAAATATACTCGGCGCAACAGCTCCTTAAGTGCCTGGGCCTAGCTGCTGGCAACCACTCGTGTTGTGTGCGTTATATTTTTTCACATGAATGGAAGTGACCTACAGTTTAGTGCCATATCCGAAGGCAATTTGAGAAGCTTTCTCGTGACAACAATACTCTCGGATATTTGTCAGACGTACGCGAGAGGTGGGGCCGTGAAAAAACTTGTTGGTGTTTTCTGTGATTCGAACTTGGAACTTCACGCGCAGTGGTCTGACACACTAACCACTTGCGCCACTGCGCAATTATTTAATTATTTATATTAATTTATAACAATACTTAATTGTTATAAATTAAGTACTATGACGCTATATAGGTATATACTTAATTCCTCCGAGGAGGTACTGAAAAAGTAACCAAATTTCTCCTCGATAAACGAAGAAAAGAAAAACAAAGCGATTCGGTACGTAAAAATTCTCAAAGCACCGACTGCTGCAGGGAAAGCTTCCATACATTCCACCTTTGCTTGAATTTTAATTTGGTTAAAATTTTCCAAAACTTGATTTTTAATAATGCCTTTTTTTTATCGTTACATACGGGGTGATTGTCTCGTGGACAGCCTTAGAAAAGCTATAAATCGCGATTATCTAAGTAAGGCCCAGCGTACAGCTTGTCTGTGGATAAGCGGAGCACTACGTACAACTCATCTGCGGCACTGGATATTTTGTTTCATCCAATACCCCTCGATATATTTAGCAAGCAAATGACAGCGAATGCAGTCGTTCGCCGCTTTGAAGATACCCAAAAGTGGTAAAGAAGGAAATTTGGCCACGCTCCAATCTTCTATATAAATAAAAATGAAATGCTGTTCGTTGGTCATCGCATCACTTGAGAACGGCTGGACCGATTTGGCTCATTTTTTTAAATGTTCGTAATAGTCCGATTAAGGTTCTTACGGAAAGAAATATTGGAAAAGTTGCCCGGATAATTGGAAAATTTGGGAAAACTGAAAGTGTTTTTTTCTATGAAAAAAATGTAAGTACCTATGTCTGTAACTATGTCTGAAAACACGTAACCAATTGAGCTCACATTTTCAGACAATCTTTGATATTGCCCCGAGAGTGTTCCTGTAAAATTTGGTCAACATCGGTCGACTGCTTTAGTATTATAATACTTTAGTACTAAAAAAATTATCTCTTTTTAGTCGCAACAAAACACACCGGTACCATCGGTCCAGCAGTTTGCCACTACTTTAGTATTATAGTACTTTAGAACTAACAAATTGTTTATATATATATTTAAGGTTAGACCGCTTACCCACTGTTGGCCGGAACAAAACTGTTCTGTAATAGAATTAGCCCCAGGCGCCTGCCCGACAGTTGTTACTCCAGGCGTCTGACTGACAGTTGTTGCCCCAGGCGCCTGCCTGAGAGTTGTTGCCCCAGGCGCCTGCCTGACAGTTGTTTTTTTTTTTTCCTGGGTACAGTAACGCTCGCCGGGTACCCGCTGAATAAATACAAAAACTCACCCGAAAACACACACTACACCACCCCACGTCTAAATTTTGACTAGAACTTTTCTCGTCACCATCCCCTAAAGATCACTTTGGAATGATGATACATTTTCCGAAGATGGGTGAAGCAGTTTAATGGGAAGGTATTTTTCAGTTGCGTTTTAAAGCGAGACTCACTCAACGCCAATGGTGGTGAAAATGCTAACGATTGCTGCAGCCATTCAGTTGGCCTCTTCACGCCTAAAACGGCACAATCACTGTGCTTTACTGGCTGAACACAATGCATGCAGCGGCCGCGCCGCGGTAGCGTAGTACGATCTGTCACAGAGTTAAAATATATGGGAACTCACTAGAGCGCCCACAATGAGGTAGCTGCGGCGTGGCGGTTGCAGTGGTGTAGTACGAAGTTGGTTTACTTTTAACTTGTGCAGCGCCACAAGTGACAGATAGAGAAATTGGCGACTGTTGAAGACTTATTTGGTTTTCTATACGATGTTTTCGTGGTGGATTCTTGAACTGAGTTCAGCAGTAGCGCAATAAATTTGAAATATTCGTTACAGTCAAAATGGAAGAGCACGCCGTGGAAAAAATTATTTTGCTAGTGAAAGGAAAATAAATTTATCCATTTCTTATTATTTTTATTGTATTATTATAGCACAATAATCTCACAAAAATAATCAAATCTCAATAACACTCAAAATGAAAAAAAACACAATTTTAATCAGCTGGCATTATTTGACATTACTACGCGCTACACCATTGTGGCCGAATTTTGTGAGTGCAGCGCCACACCATTTGACAGCTCTACGTACTACGCTACCGCGGCGCGGCCGCGGCATGCATTGTGTTCAGCCAGTAAGCCAACTGAACTAGCTCAACGTCTCTAGCAACCCAAAGCTCAAACTTGAAGCTTGATGTTTAAATTAAGATATCTAGACTTAGAACATTTCTTCATTTTCATTTTTTATTTTATTTCAGAATTTAGATTTCATTTTTCACTGGTAGTTGCAGTTTAATTTTTATTAATTCAGAGAATCTTCTTCTTCTTCCTTTTTCAGCGAGGTTGTGATCCGAAAATAAGGAATCACAACCCTCCCACTTCACCACATTTCTACTGATCCGCCCGTGGGGTTCGCCTTAATTCAGAGAATGTTTCAGCAAACTTTGTCAAAAATTAGAGGAACGCCCAAAGTTTTTGTTACCCATCCCAACTTGAAATGCTGAAACATAAATGTAAACTTATCGTCTGTCAAAGTGATCCACTACTTCGATCAAATATTTTAGAAAAGTGCAAAGGCGTCAATGCCCGTCTTTGGGCAGATACCAATCTACTTAACAAAGACGTCTTAGACGCAGCCGGACCACAGTTGAAATCTATTTCAACGATCTTACTAGGCATTGATCATGTAGATGTTTCCGAAGTAAAGCGCAAAAAAATTGCACTCGGTCGCATGGCAGCGGTTAATGCTAAGTCTGTAGCTGATATAGCTATTGGATTGATGTTTTCTGCTGCTAGATGTTTTCATGAAGGCAGATGACTGTGTATTGAAACGTAGGTTATTTAATAAAATCGGACTCTGTTCAAATATAGAAAATAATATAATACTTTCCCTAGGTCATACTGGAAGGGGTGGAGCTTTATGTGGATGTTGGGCCAGGAAATCAGAGGGGTGAAAGTAGGTTTCTTCGGATTCGGTAGGATTGCTCAGGCTATTGCTGTTCGTCTAGCTGTATTTGAAATTGGTAGTGTCATATACAATGCACGGAATTCGTCACCTAATGCAGATAAATACAGAGCAAAGCACGTGACGTACGATGAGCTCCTGGAAGAGAGCGACATTCTGTTCATTGCCACCCCATTGACTGACCAAACAAAGGGAACATTTGTAGACAGTTTTTATGCAGCCCGAAGCAAAAGTTTAAATTAAATACGTGAACTGCGTACTTTGAAGAAAATTTTGTATGCGAGCTCGAATAGCGTACTAGGCTTTAGAGAACAGTCCTCTATAATTACATGCATATTTTATCGGACATTATATAGTTCTTGAACCGATTGGTTCAAGTTTGGATTTTACTTTCGTTGCGAGGGTTGAGGGTATACTCGTACTTAATGGGTAATATTATACGCAAAAGCGGAGCAAAATAGTACAAATATTATTCCAACAAATCGTAACTTATCTAACATCCAGCCACTGGCTAAAATTTGGCCACACATGTAGACACGTATAATACATTCGACACATTCGTGTATTCGTACATACATTTCCAAATGCGAAAAGGGGTTGGACGCAGAGGTGGTTTAAGTTAGGGCTCCGGCATTCGATGCTCTCCACCTTTCTTTTAAAAAAAAAATAAGAAAATGTTGGCACCAATTGACACGCGGCCTTACAATACTCATAAACAGTGTTTGGTTTCCATTGATTCACTGTTCTCAGGATTTACGCATACATACACAATACTAAAGAACGTCAATGCGGGTGATGAATTTAATATTTTCAAACTCTTTTGCTTCTATACAGATTTTATTCTCTGGCAAGAGTGAAAACTCAATAGATGGCGTACTTACTTCGTGAATCATAGCAAAATGATTCAACGCTTTTATTAAAAGAGCTTTATTGGTGTTTATAAACTTTTAAAAACGACATCTGTACTTAAGAAAAATATACTTACTTATAACAATACTTAATTGTTATAAATTAAGTACTATGACGCTATATAGGTACATACTTAATTCCTCCGAGGAGGTACTGAAAAAGTAACCAAATTTCTCCTCGATAAACGAAGAAAAGAAAAACAAAGCGATTCGGTACGTAAAAATTCTCAAAGCACCGACTGCTGCAGGGAAAGCTTCCATACATTCCACCTTTGCTTGAATTTTAATTTGGTTAAAATTTTCCAAAACTTGATTTTTAATAATGCCTTTTTTTTATCGTTACATACGGGGTGATTGTCTCGTGGACAGCCTTAGAAAAGCTATAAATCGCGATTATCTAAGTAAGGCCCAGCGTACAGCTTGTCTGTGGATAAGCGGAGCACTACATACAACTCATCTGCGGCACTGGATATTTTGTTTCATCCAATACCCCTCGATATATTTAGCAAGCAAATGGCAGCGAATGCAGTCGTTCGCCGCCTTGAAGATACCCAAAAGTGGTAAAGAAGGAAATTTGGCCACGCTCCAATCTTCTATATAAATAAAAATGAAATGCTGTTCGTTGGTCATCGCATCACTTGAGAACGGCTGGACCGATTTGGCTCATTTTTTTAAATGTTCGTAATAGTCCGATTAAGGTTCTTACGGAAAGAAATATTGGAAAAGTTGCCCGGATAATTGGAAAATTTGGGAAAACTGAAAGTGTTTTTTTCTATGAAAAAAATGTAAGTACCTATGTCTGTAACTATGTCTGAAAACACGTAACCAATTGAGCTCACATTTTCAGACAATCTTTGATATTGCCCCGAGAGTGTTCCTGTAAAATTTGGTCAACATCGGTCGACTGCTTTAGTATTATAATACTTTAGTACTAAAAAAATTATCTTTTTTTAGTCGCAACAAAACACACCGGTACCATCGGTCCAGCAGTTTGCCACTACTTTAGTATTATAGTACTTTAGAACTAAAAAATTGTTTATATATATATTTAAGGTTGGACCGCTTATCCACTGTTGGCCGGAACAAAACTGTTCTCTAATAGAATTAGCCCCAGGCGCCTGCTCGACAGTTGTTACTCCAGGCGTCTGACTGACAGTTGTTGCCCCAGGCGCCTGCCTGACAGTTGTTTTTTTTTTTTTCCTGGGTACAGTAACGCTCGCCGGGTACCCGCTGAATAAATACAAAAACTCACCCGAAAACACACACTACACCACCCCACGTCTAAATTTTGACTAGAACTTTTCTCGTCACCATCCCCTAAAGATCACTTTGGAATGATGATACATTTTCCGAGGATGGGTCATCCACTTCTATACTGAAGGCTCAAAATCCAAGGACGAAGTTGGTAGAGGTGTTTTCTATGACAGGCTTAATCTTAAGCTCTCCTTCCGTATTTCAAATCATTGTAGCGTGTTCCAGGCGGAACTGATGGTCATTAAAGAAGTCTTATCTTGGCTTAAGAAAAACATGATATCTGGTAGAGATATCCGCATCTTTTCAGACAGCCAAGCAGCAATCAAATCCCTGGAATCGACCTCTATAAATTCCTTAGTAGCTCTTAACCGCCGATCGTCTCTCGCGGAGATGTCTGAGCAGTTCAATATTCACATTTGTTGGGTGCGGGGCATAGGGACATTCCAGGGAATTGTCAGGCCGATGAACTCGCCAGAATCGGAACAACTATACACATCCTGCCGGACAAAGGCTCCTTAGGTATACCAATCGCTACTTGCAAACTCAAATTTAAGCTGGATGCTATCAAGAGTACAGTGGGCGCCGTGGCGCAGGTGGTTAGTGTTAGTGGACCACTGCGCGTGAGGTTCCAAGTTCGAATCCCAGAAAATACCAAAAAGTTTTTTCACGTATAAGGGTTTATACGTATAGTTACCCGGGGACCACCATTAGGAGGTAAAGTAAGCACTTCATCACGAACTTGATTGTTGCGCTACTTGCCCAAGCCAAGTTTTGAGCAGTCAGTAGTTTCCCGATCAATCGCAATGCAGGTCCCCAAAGTAGCTCTTAACCGCCGATCGTCTCTCGCGGAGATGTCTGAGCAGTTCTATATTCGCCTTTGTTGGGTGCCGGGGCATAGGGACATTCCAGGGAATTGTCAGGCCGATGAACTCGCCAGAATCGGAACAACTATACACATCCTGCCGGACAAAGGCTCCTTAGGTATACCAATCGCTACTTGCAAACTCAAATTTAAGCTGGATGCTATCGAGAGTACAGTGGGCGCCGTGGCGTAGGTGGTTACTGTTAGTGGACCACTGCGCGTGAGGTTCCAAGTTCGAATCCCAGAAAATACCAAAAAGTTTTTTCACGGTCCCACCTCTCGCGAACATCTGACAAACATCCAAGATTATTGTTGTCTCAAAAAAGCTCTCAAACCAAATTTCCCTTCGGAATATGGCACTTAACTGAAGGTCCCTTCCATTCGTGTGAAAAATATAACGCACACAACATGAGTGGTTGCGAGAAGCTAGGCCCTGGCACTTAAAGAGTTGTTGCGCCAAATATTTATTTATTTTTATCGAGAGTACAAATCTTAGGTGGACAAGTGGACCCACATGTCTAGCGACAAATCAGATTTGGCCAAAGCTGGATCTAAAACGTTTAAAGGATTTGATTTCTCTCAACAGTTTGCCTATCGACGCTACAATACTGCCTTGTTAAGTTGAAACGAAGTATCTACATTTTTGGCGTTTTTTAGTTAGGACTACTTTTGGCATGTTTGGGATGGTTATTATTTTAATTTTTAAGAATAAAAGGTGTATCTCGCTTTTTAAGCGGTTAAAAACGCTTAATAAATATGACGTATGTACAATGAAGCATGGTAGTTTAAAGAAATATTGACGTTTCTTCACATTTTAATAAAAAACGACGTAACTACCATATTATGGTATTTGTAGATATGACAAATCTTAACACGAAAAGGCAAAAAATTTAGATACACTGTTCTCTCTTTGTAATGGTGAAAAGTACCTGTAGGTACAAAATTTGAAGCCTATTGCTTCATATAATAATAAAATAATTCTGGAAAGAACTACCAGTGCAAAACATAATAGAGTAACTAGCTGACGATGTCAGAGATGGCAACGAAAAAATATAATTTTTAATTTAAACTTGGAGATACCCATTATTATTTATTTATTTATTTTTATTATAAATGAAAAAAAGAAATTTATGTCGTTCCTATTTACTTTTAAGTTATTTCAAAAATATTTGAACCTATAATAATAATAATAAAGCTAAAATCAAATTAAAAAAAAAAATTATTTTTTAAACATCATGAGAATTATTTAGATGAAAATGACGTAACTACACTAAGAGCTTAAGACAAAATGACGTATCTACTAAAACCTAGTTAAGAATTCAATATAAATAAATGCATTCTTATTAAAAAAAATAGTAACTACTTTTCTTAACATATCCTCAAAATATGAAAAGACATTCGTCACAACATAAAAAAGTTGCAGATGAAAGCATAAAACCGCATTTATCTCAAAATGGCAAAAATGTAGATCGTCGATTCAACTTAACACGGCAGAATAGGTGTCATCACTGGGCACTGTCTAATAGGCAAGCATGCACAAGGCTAGGGCTTTTTGCGAACGACTTTTATAGAAGCTGCATGGATGAAGAAGAGCAAGAAACTATTACAAATACAAATATTTGGCGCAACAGCTCTTTAAAGTGCCAGGGCCTAGCTTCTCGTAACCACTCATGTTGTGTGCGTTATATTTTTTACACGAATGGAAGGGACCTACAGTTTAATGCCGACTCCGAACAGCGATTTGAGAAGCTTTTTCGTGACAACAATACTCTCGGATGTTTGTCAGACGCTCGCGAGAGGTGGGACCGTGAAAAAACTTTTTGGTGTTTTCTGGGATTCGAACTTGGAACCTCATGCGTAGTGATCCGACACACTAAGCACTTACGCCACGGCGCCTACTATTCCTCACACTCTTTGCTTCTGCCCAGCTCTCCCCCGTAGAAGGAAGCTTCACCCTAATTACAACCACAAGGGCGACCTGAAAAACATCGACATTAAGAGCTGCTTACGCTTCATAAGAAGCTCAAAATGGTTTATCGAGTAGGTAGGAGAAACTTTATCCCATGGTCCACGTGGTATCACAATGGACCTATTTTTGATCTAAGTGTGTTGGCGATTCTTAGCTGACAGCCACTTCAACCTAACCTAACCTAACCTACTTTAATTAAATCCATTCCCCTCGAGGAGCGGCGTCAATAACTCCTACAATAGTACACGTAACAAAATATATGTCAAACTTAATATAACCAATGGTATATGTTTAAACACTCTTGTGGACTATATGGTATTAGCAGTTTAACAATAAAACAAGTAAGCAACCTCATCACTAAGCCATTAGCATACCATATCTTTTAAATAAAAGTTTCGAAAGTGGTGTATTTCCAGATTGCCTGAAAACGGCTGTAATAATTCCAATTTATAAAAAGGGCGATAAATGTGATCCCAATAATTATAGACCTATATCGTTACTGTCAGTTTTCTCAAAAATTTTTGAGAAAATTATTACAAAAAAAATGCTTAAGTTCCTAGAAAAATACAAGCTTCTTAGTAAATCACAATTTGGTTTTATAAAAGGAAAGTCTACGGAAGAAGCTATATTGTCTTTCTTAGAGGATATTAAAGCGGGACTCGACAGGAGTATTAAATCTGCCGCTCTCTTCCTTGATCTTACAAAGGTATTTGACTTAGTAAATCACAAACTATTACTGAAAAAACTTCAGCGATTTGGGTTTAGAAGTAACATCTTGAAGTGGATCTCGTCCTACCTTCAAGATAGAAAACAGATTGTTCGTGTAAATGCAACTTTGAGTAAGTCCTTGCCCTGTCCAGGTGTCGGCGTTCCCCAAGGATCAGTTATTGGTCCTTTATTGTTCCTTTTATATATAAATTCTATATTTAAGTTGCCTCTGAATGGGAAAATTATTGCTTTCGCCGATGACATGGCTATCTCATACGCTGCTCCCTGTGTAGATAATATAAGACATCAAATGAACATGGACCTTTCTGTGTTAAACAAGTGGTTCAAGTATCACCAAATGGTGCTAAGCAGTAAGTCCAAAGTTATGTCTTTTTCATTCTCAAACCAGAATTTTATCGATGGGGTTGGTTTACATAACCCTAATTGCGATCATAAGAACTGCAAGGATTCCTGCATGACGTTGGAATCGGTTGCTGAATTTAAATATTTAGGTGTAACTTTGGACTATAATTTAAATTGAACAAGATTTTTCACTTACGAAAATTGGTACCATCCAATCTACTAATTGCCATCTATTATGCGCTTGTTAACTCGCGACTGGAATACGGTATTTATTGTTGGGGCAGTGCATTCATTAGTAACCTACAACATCTTATTAAGGCTCAGAAGAAGATAATCAGAGTAATGGTGTTCAAACCAAGATGGGAGCCATCGCACCCATTGTTTAATTCTTTAAATATACTGCCGTTAAGAAATCTTTATGTTTATAAGGTATTGAGGCTGTTCTATTTGCGAGGGGGTTATACCAACGTTAGTGAAAATGAAATCTATTCACTAAGGTCTTCAACAGCAGTAAGAGAGCTAGAACAGAACACTACCGTCGCTTTGCTTCTATTACAGCTCCCTTTATATATAACAGACTTCCTCCAGATATATGTAACCATATAGATTGCAAGTCCTTGTTCCTTAGAAGTCTCAGAAACTGGTTGCTGTCCAAATCAGATGTAGAAGCATTGATGCAGGTATTAACGTAAGCAGCACTAAACCCTCTTTGTACTACGTAGGCGTAACATTACTTGTCGACTTTTAATGTTTAATACTCATTATTTTCCATATCTTTCATTTTCGCTTCTAAATGTTTACTTTACTTTGATATGTAACTTCCAATACTGTTCTCTCTCAACATAAAACTTATTACTCTCTCGGCGCGGCTTTTCACAATATTTTAAAACAAAGTTTTAGTTTAATGCACTTACCACTGGTATTTTATGCCCCAAAGTGTGTACTAGATACCATTTCACCCAATCGAAAATGATTGCAAAATTCGTAGTTAAACAATATTTAAGTTGTTTTAATTAAAAATTTTAAATTGAATTTGTAATAACTTAGATATAGTTAATAATATTGTTCTTTTGAAATGGAAATAAATAATAAATAAATGTTGCAGAAACTCTAATGCACTGTTTAATCTAACGTGCCACTGTGAGTGAGGTTTCATGTTAGTTTGAACTTAATAGTATTATGTAGCATTTAAAACAATCTTAACTAATGTTACACTTTCACATGTACTTTTTCGCATTTATTACTTGTAGATGATGATGAAGTCTACTTTGAATAATGTTAAAATATTTAATAAAATAGAAATAAAAATAGAAAATAGAAGTCATAGAAAGCACTACAAAATTTGTGCACGATTCCACCTCCTGTAAACGTCTCACACACATCCGTGAGTATTGTTGTCATGAGAATTCATGCGAAAAATATAAGACGAGTAAGATAAGGCGCTAAGTCGATTTTTTTTACACGGTATATAAAATTATAAAATAATTTGCTGTAACACCACCATTATATTCAATTTTGTGTCATTAGATATAAAAAAAAAATTATTTTCATCGAACAATTACTTATTAAAATAATTAACTTTTACAATTTGATTGAAAACTTGAATTAGGCCAAATTCTCATACTATAATAAACAATTTTCTCACATCGCTTTGTAGAATTTTTTTTTATTAATTTGCATAAGTAAGACTATCTGCTCACTGTTTCAGTAAAGCGTGCGGTGCTGACTTTGCGTACAACTACGAACGGATTTCTAACATTTTTGAGGGTAAGCGTTAAATGAGCAATTTTACAAAACTAGAGGTGAGAAATGTGGTATCCTACGTATACTATGTTATGTTTGAAGTGATATACTTACATGCGAGTATATTCAAATGTATCCATTCCGATAAGGACTTGTGCAATAAACTAAATATTTTGCGGACAAAAAATGAGCCTCGGTGTGAAACCGCAATACTTAAGTCTAAAGTTGTAAACTTCGAATTCAAGGCTTTCCAAGTGGATCTTTTTACTAACTCATAATGCTTGCAGATTAGGATTCAATGGATCTATGTATGAGTATATAGGCGTACATATATACATAGCCAGACGATTTTGATTTTGTGATGTCCAGGAAAGAATTGTCTCGCTTACGCGTCACGTTTCGATACTCTAGCAATCATATAAATTACTTAAAGTTATTATAAATTTAAAGTTTATTTTCCTTAAAGCAATCGTTAATATTTATAAACTTTAATGGAAAGCTATTTTTAAGTCGCGTTTTAAAGCGAGACTCACTCAACGCCAATGGTGGTGAAAATGCTGACGATTGCTACAACCATTTAGTTGGCCGCTTTACACCTAAAACGGTACAATCACGGTGCTAAGCCAACTGAACCAGTCCAACGTATCTAGCAGCCCACAGCTCAAACTTGAAACTTGATGTTTAAATTAAGATATGCAGACTTGGTACATTTCTTCATTTTCATTTTTTATTTTATTTCAGAATTTAGATTTCATTTTTCACTGCTAATGACAATTTAACTTTTATTGATTCAGAGAATGTTTCAGCAAACTTTGTCAAAAATCAGGGGCACGCCCAAAGTTCTTGTTACCCATCCCAACGTAGCACAAGAAGCTATTGAAATGCTGAAACATAAATGTAAAGTTGTCGTATGTCAAAGTGATCCACTGCTTCGATCAAATATTTTAGAAAAGTGCAAAGGCGTCAATGGCCTTCTTTGGGCAGATATCAATCTACTTAACAAAGAAGTTTTAGACGCAGCCGGACCACAGTTGAAATCTATTTCAACAATCTCAGTAGGCATTGATCATGTAGATGTTTCCGAAGTAAAGCGGAGAAAAATTGCACTCGGTCGCATAACAGCGGTTAATGATAAGTCTGTAGCTGATGTAGCCATTGGATTGATGATTTCTGCTGCTAGACGTTTTCATGAAGGCAGACTGTGCATTGAAACGTAAGATATTCAAGAAAATCCGACTCTGTTCAGATATACAAAATAATACTTTCCATAGGTCATCCTGGAAGGGGTGGAGCTTAATGTGGATGTTGGGCCAGGAAATCAGAGGGGCGAAAGTAGGTTTCTTCGGATTCGGTAGGATTGCTCAGGCTATTGCTGATCGTCTAGCTGGATTTGAAATTGGTGGTATCATATACAATACTCGGAATCCGTCACCTAATGCAGATAAATACAAAGCAAAGCACGTGACGTTCGATGAGCTCCTGGAAGAGAGCGACATTCTGTTCATTGCCACCCTATTGACTGACCAAACAAAGGGAAAGTTCAATGAAAGTGCATTCAATAAAATGAAGAGAAATGCAGTGCTGGTAAATATCGCTAGAGGACGTAAGTATTTTTTTTTTTATTTTTTTTTTAGAAATTGTTGACCAGAAAGCACTGTACAATGCTTTGAAGTCGAATACGATTTTCGCTGCAGGACTGGATGTGATGACACCAGAACCCTTACCTGCAGATGATCCGCTATTAAGTCTTCCAAATTGCGGTAAATCCATACAAACATATGCTATTTTTTCCATGTTTAAGCTTAGTACACTGTTCGAACGAAGTTTGCTTAATTTTATCTACTGTCCGATTTTTTCCCAAAACTACTGGCTTAGAGCTCCCTAAAAAAAACACCATTGTCAGCTTTAATGTCATATAGATTTCTGAGGCGATTGCCCAATCAGGAACGAGCATATTCCATATATCTGGAAACCTGAAAGTGCTCTGCCTCTTCCTATCTCGTTTTCTGCTTCCTAGGTAATTTCTTCCAAATATTCTGTATTTTCAACCTAAGTCGAAAAAAATCTTTTTTTTCTATTGGAATTGAATTTTGTATTGTAACTTTTGCTTCCGTCAAAATTTAGCCCGAAAAAATGTACCGTACGAGTACTACTCGCCGAGTTAAATTTTTTTGGACACTTTTTATAGAGCCAGAAGCAAAAGGTTGAATTAAACGCACGAACTGCATATTATACTTTGAAGAAAATTTTGTACGGGAGCTCGAATAGCGTACTAGGCCTTAGGGAACAGCACTCTATAATTACATGTACATTTTATCGGGCATTATATAGTTCTTACTCCCCATTTTGGAGCGTCCACTTTAAGGACCCACCGGGATATGGCTATTTTTGCGGCACACAATGTTCTTCGAGGATTGGCTGATGAACCAATGTTGGTACCAGTCTATGAGTTGGAATCACTTTGAACATTTAACTTTGTAAAATTGAGAAGTGAATGCGAATAAGGCTTTAAATGTCATAAGCTTTCATAAAAAACTAAGATCATGAATTTTGAACCTAAATTCATAGAACAAAATAAAGTTGGTTTTATGGAATTTATGTTATACCGTTGTATCGTTACTTAAGAAACACTCAAAACCTTTTACAGAAACATCACAGCGCCAAAAAAATAGTCAGTACTCGAACCAAAGTCCGGTAAAAAGTTTAAACTATTTCGATTTTGAGCGCGACAAACTTAAATGATGATAGCGATGCATATGTTGAAAAAAATCAAAAACGGAGTTAGGAAGGGTTGGTTATTAGACGAATTTCTTTTTAAATACGATTGGATTCCCCCATTTTTCCAAACTTTCTGCTATTCTATAATATTAATCCTTGCTAGCATCAAAGACCTCCGCTAAATGGTGTCGAGCTTGGAAGGACGGAAAACAATGTGGGCTTAAGATAAGACTAGGTAAGTAAACTGGAAGCAATATTCCAGCTTTGCTCCTCACTGTTGCCTCTCCTGTCGAAAATAAAATTAGTTTGTTGCATTATATGGACATTTTAAAAATGACCGTCACTCGAACTATGTATGATTATTGATTACCAATTGACGACACCAATCCTTAATACCAAAAGTGACGGGGAACTGGGAACTATTTTCGAACGGTCGGCAATTCTATGGCCAGTGTAATCAAAAGAAACACGCTGGGATATGGAAGTGCATTAATAGGAAATGTACTCGCTAATGGATACGTGATTTAGAGGCTTTAGTCAGTGATTGGGCGTTCCTGCAACTCTACATACTACATGCAAAGGTCCAACCCCAGCAAAAGCAATTCCTGTAACACTGTCAGTAACGTTTCGGCATTTAATCGCCTTCTTAAGAGTCATGGTTTGATTAAGGAATGAGATATGGAGGTAATAAAGATACATATGTAAATTGTAGTGGGAAAGCCATCTGTTTTAAACAAAAAATGTTTTATACAAGTACAGGGTAGGTCAACTACAAGTTTCTTTTTAAAAATACAATAAAATGAACAAAATGAAATTGTTTCCATGTATTATGGCTTTATTAGTAAGAGCAAATATTCCCATTAATTATGGAACACAACATCGTTCAAGTGGCTGCCTCGGCTGGCCTCGCAGTAGCGCATTCTATCACTCCAATTTTCCAAGTCCTTGTTGGTGGTTTCGGGCTGTAGCTCACGGATTGCTTGGATGATATTGGCCGTAAGTGCTTGAATCGTTTCCGGATTGTTGGCATAACATCGGTTCTTCACGTTTCCCCACAAAAAAAAGTCCAAAGGGGTCCAATCGCAGCTCCAAGGCGGCCAATTGACATCGCCAAGACGGCTGATAACACGATTTGGGAATTTGGTGCGCAAAAGACCGATTGTGGCATGGGCTGTGTGGCATGGCGCGCCATCCTGCATGAACCAGAGGTCGTCGAAATCCATTTCTTCAATTTCAGTAAAAAAAAGTCGTTAACATGGCTCTGTAACGCCCGCCGTTGACCGAAACGTTGTTCTCAGTCTCATTTTCGAAGAAAAATGGTCCAATGATGCCACCACTCCACAATCCGCACCAAACTGTCACTCTCTGTGGATGCATTGGCTTCTCGACAATAACGTGTGGGTTTTCCGAGCCCCAGATACAGCAATTTTGTTTGTTAACGTAGCCGCCGAGATGAAAATGTGCCTCGTCAGAAAAGATGATTTTTCGCCCAAAATCGTTGTCCAATTCAAGCTGCTCTAAGGCCCAAACTGCGAAGCGATAACGAAGCTGATGGTCGTGCGTTTTCAATTGCTGAATCAATTTGACCTTGTAAGCGAATAATCCCAGATCTTTGTGCAGAATTCTCCTCAGGCAAGTGCGTGAAATGTTGAGCTGTTGAGATCGATGACGAGTTGATGTTCGTGAATTCGTCTCACACTCTCGGCTACAGCAGCCATATTCTCGTCTGTGCGCACCGTACGACGACGGGGACCATGAGTGTCGTCCACTAGCCTACCAGTCTCACGAACTTTTTGCACAAACTTGCGTACAGCAGGCGCGGTGGGTGCTTCATTTCGACCAAAACTTATTTTCAAAAAACGCACTGTTTGGGCTACAAAGCACTCACTTTGGAAATAAGTTTTCAATATTTCCCAATGTTGTTCAAGCGTCAAGCGACTCATTTCGTTCCGCGGAGGTATGATACTAACTTTCTGTCAAGATTTCGAGCGGGAAACAGCTGTCAGTGTCAAAATAACTTATGATTCAAAAAGAAATCACTAGATGCCCACCCGTTATAAGTAGAATACCTAATTTTTTATTCTCAAATTAAAGTGTGTTAGAGCATAGGTGGGCATCGGTGAAAATCTCGGAAATCTCGGGCGACTATTATGCAGGAAGGATTATTACAATTTGTGAACAACATTTTTGGCTTTACTCATATGTATAGATTATGTGAAGAATGTGTCAGAAAATTCGATAAAAGGAGTGAAACTAGTTTAAACAAGATATTAGAGGCACATATCTCAAATAATATGCGGGTTCTTCTTCCATTTGGTTGGCATTACCATATGTCCTAAACTTGATTCTATTTATTTAAGGTTATAAGTTTGTTCATTAAAATAAAAAGCCTGCTGATTTAGATTAAAAATACACATATAGTAACGCGAGAAACACTATTCTGTTCTGTGGTATCAAAGGCTCCAGAGGGTCTCTGAGAGTATTGGGCGTATGTCATTTTCATAGACTTCTTATCGATTGATATACAATTGAAACGTTGTTCTTAAATTGCTATGTACGTTATCATGCAGGGGGTTAACTTGAAGTTTAACTCACTCATGCTCTTCCCAAAAAAAGAATGATTAATATTGCACACTAATTCTTTGTCATTCACTCTGATTATATACTTGGATTCAATAAAATTCAGAAGTTTATTGAATAGATAAGATCGATTGATATAAACTTAATCTTAAAACTTCAACAAATCAAATCAGACATTCACCCAATTCGAATATATGCTTTATCTATTCGAAGACCAATTACAAAAAGACTAGCATTGTGGCTTTAATAAATGTATAGCACCCGAAGAGCATTCAAACATACGTACAGTTGAAAACCCAAAGCAATCTTCTGGAGGAACTAGGAAATAGCATTTATGAAACTTATGCAAATGGAGCTCAACAGTCACTGCATAGAAAATATTATGGCAGAATGAGATATAACGGCGATATAAAACTTACTTCTTGAACTGCAACCCAATTGAAATGATACGCATTATAGTCAAGGTTCGAGGAGAACTTATCAGCATACATTACATACTTTCTACATCGTCTGGAACTCCCAATGTTGTCTGATCTCTGCAATCTGAAAGCTAGAGAAGATGTTCAGAAGATTCCGAAGAAATTTCGCATTAAATTTTTTGGATCTTATGTGCTGGTGTAATTGCAAGAAAGAAGCATTTTAAACGAAGGTTGAAATGCACTGTACAAATATACTTTTCATGCTCTGTGATATACTTGTAGAAAATGTGTTATTGAATGAGATTTTTAAGAAAAACAAACAAATACGTATTGTACAAATAATGTGTAATTACATCTTATTTACCTAAGAAGTGTCGATCTGAAGGGCCGTCTAGCCTATGGCCAAACCAAAATAGACTTAGAAACATTGATTTAGTAATTAATATCCTATGATGAAATAAAAGTCAAATAAAAACTAAACCAACTATTTAAAGACCAGCTGCTAAGTCAGTATAAATAGTAATGTCAACAATGACTTGGCGATTAGAAATTATGAGTAGAAGCTTCTAATTCACCGGCTGTGACTGATAGCATGTATGTATGTGACTCTCCTTACCGGAACCTGTCTCATCTTTTTACTATAAAACGATTGTTTCTTGAAACTGAAAACCTAAACTCATTTCTAATAAAACTTGGAACAGATACTCGGTTTGGATCAGTAGAAATTTACGAGTCAAACAGAGTAGAGTCTACCATAGAGTTCTTATTTAGCTAACAAATTATCCAATCAAAGAAGTGAGTTTTTTTTTATTTTTTTTTTAACTTAACAGCTATAATCAAGAAAAAATTGATGTACATAGTGTCTAGTGATTTTGTGTGATTAAAGCATTAGAGTGAATTAAAAATAATTTGGATTAGATATTTCTCTACACATTTCTTTTAAAAATACCTTTTCAGTATATCTATATATATATAGATAAGTGGAAGCCGTGGCGTGAGTGGTTAGTGTGTCGGATCACTACGCGTGAGGTTTCAAGTTCGAATCCCCGAAAACACCAAAAAGTTTTTTTTCACGGTCTCACCTCTCGCGAGTGTCTGACAAACATCCGAGAGTATTGTTGTCACGAAAAAGCTTCTCAAATCGCCCTTCGGATACGGCACAAAACTGTAGGTCCCTTCCATTCGTGTGAAAAATATACCGCACACAACATGAGTAGTTGCGAGAAGCTAGGCCCTGGCACTTAAAGAGCTGTTGCGCCAAATATTTATTTATTTTTTTTTTTCAGTACGAGAATATAAATTTCTGATATTATTGAAAATCTGATTTGAGTTTTCTTCATGTATTTTGAATAAAACCCACTTCTCCGTAGCAACTGCATGTTTCTTGCTTAAAGCTTATAGTGATCAGTTTGCGTAAAACAGCTTATGGAGAGTTAAAACTTAAATGAGAATTAAAATTTGTTTGTAAGGTTAATTTGTTTAATAGTTGTAAAAATACCAGTTCAAACATCCGCTTACACCTACTTCCAAACAAAGAATTATTTAAGTAAAACCACTTTTGCTCTTGTATCTAACTCAAAGTGGGTTAAAGTAACAGTCAATAGTATCTGAAGTAAAATCATAATTTTCATAAGGTCCTGTATTCTTTATGTGCCTTAGGGCAACTAACACGCCTACACGCTAGTGTGTATGATTCCTGGCGGTATGCTTTAACTCCAACCATCCCTATCCTAATTGCCAGGATTTCTTTTCGACTGAACACTCCTCCGTCTCTGCCCGTCATGAATAAATGGATTCGATTGCATGGCTTGACAAACTATAAAATGTGCATCCTTTTGTAGATTTTCTATACGTTCCTAATCCGTCTTTTTATGAAGCTGTTAATTTCAAATACTTAGATACAAAAGTTTGCAATTTTCTTGTGACAATGAATGTCATCCTCCAGATATTGCAACGATATAGCAATTCCATATTTGAGCTGAACGGAAAGGTCCTAGTCGTATGTTTTAGCTTAATGCAATGCTTCTCCATTGGATTTCACTACTTCGGATGAACATAGGACTTTATAATACATCATTGATCTTCAACAGGAAGAGTAGGTATATACCTAGTGGTGAAAATGTGATAATATGCAACCTTGTCCAGCATCTCTTCAAATATCAAATTCTTCCAACACCAACTCATATGCAACACATGCCAGTAAGTATATCATAAATGAGTGATGGACAAATTTTGTTTGATAAGTTACTCAATTTAAGTATTTCAGATAAAGTCATACAAGTAAGAGAATTGGATATCGATTTTTACATCAGGCTCCTCTTTCAAATTTTATATTCCCCAACATTTTAGGATTTAGTGGGCAAAATATGGTTTTTGGTATTTCACAGAAAAATGTTCGAGTACGACTTATTAAGCAAAACTACAATTTTTCTTGTATAGCAGAGCTCTGATTTGATAAATCCTAAGGGAACGTGCATCATACCGCATATAGGTTCATTATGCAACTAACTTTCTTTTTGTGAATATCATCCACCTGTCTGTTCTTGGAGTATGGGAGTATTATTCCAAGAGGCGATCTGTACGATCTCAACGAAGTGATCAACTTCAACCTCAAGTTAATAGGGTGTCGAAAGTGGAACGCTCAGTTCAACATTATGTTCAGTTTCGTTCCTTAAGCTTTCCCAGTTAGTTGTTCTACCAGTTAATCTCGCTGTGTCTAAGTCATAGACTAGTTTTTCAGTCAATGTCAAAATAACTGGGGAATGATCAGACGACAGCTCAAAACTCTCTTTGACTTTTATGTGGTTGGTAGATATTCCTTTCACTACAAAAAAAATCGATCAGGTCAGGTACGAGTATTTATGTTCACCTTGTTTTACCTCACTTAACGGTAACATACGCACATTTTTTGTTTTTCTGCGGATCTATGGCACAGTAACTTTCATCTCCCTCCTCTTATAATGAATACTAAAATAACGTACGATAAATTTCGTGTTCACGTATTAATATATAAGATTGTTACAACAAAAATCCTAAGCTAATGGCTTTTTTCAGCTTTATGCTCCCACGAGTATGCACTCAAGGACCGCACTTGATTCCAGCTAAAATCCATTAAGGATCTTCTTTGACGTAGTTAATTAAGTAATGCGAATTATTTAAAAAAAAAATAAAAGACGGATGAAAAATGATTTGCTTTGTAAATTGAGATTATTTTGTAAATGTAATAAAATGGAAGTGTAACTACTCGTTAAAGTGTGGATGCTGAAGAAAGGGGAAAAGCGCGCAGATTGTAATACTCTATTGCGAACGGTAGTAATCATATCCTACGAAGCGCTTAAATCCCCGACTGTCGCCGCTTGCGTGAAAAGCTTTCCTTATTACAATTTTGTTAAGGCTTTTCTAAAGTTCTTGTACAGCAATTTTTTATTTTTTTTTCCATGGTGGGTGAAAAATCTTCCATAGACACCATGATAATATCAAGCGCGTGCTCATAGTAGTGTCAGATTCTTACTCACGAAAAAAACACTACTCTTCGATATAAATTTGATAGATATCGCAACTCAGTAATAACTTATCAAGTAATTATTCTATCACGAAATAAAAAGGTTTGGCAAGTAACTTGCATGTTCCGCAATCTAGACGCGGTTAATCCATTTCTCGCCAAGTCGAAAGGTTTCGTTTTGTATTCGGCGCAATAAATTGCTCTCATCCAAAATTTGTAGGACTTTATTGTTGACATGCCCGATTAGTCGGTTTCTATGCTTTCTCGCGAAACTTCTAGTTCGGAATTCCGAGATCCCTGTGGATATTGTCGTTTCTACTATACCACAGTGCTTGGACAATTTCTCTTAGCACTTTATTTTGAAAAGCTTGTAAAATATTTGCATTTGTTTTCTTGGTACAACCCCAAAGTTGTATACCGTAGGTCCACACCGGCTTTAGCACTTGCTTGTATAAAAGCAGTTTGTTCTCAGTACTGAGCTGGGAATGTTTTCCGAGTAACCAGTCCATTTCTCTATATTTGATTTCGAGTTCTTTACGTTTCATTTTCACCTGCGAATTCCATTTCAGCCTTGCGTGGAGTATCCCAGGTATTTGGCCTCGCTTGTAAAAGGTATTCGGGCCGAGTTTAGAAAAATTGACAAGTCATTAGTTTTCTTATAAGTAAAATTCACGTGAACAGATTTAGATTTTTAGATTGTTTTTTTTTCACGGTCCCACCTCTCGCGAGCGTCTGACAAACATCCGAGAGTATTGTTGTCATGAAAAAGCTTCTCAAATCGCCGTTCGGAGTCGGCACTAAACTGTAGGTCCCTTCCATTCGTGTGAAAAATATAACGCGCACAACATGAGTGGTTGCGAGAAGCTAGGCCCTGGCACTTTAAAGAGCTGTTGCGCCAAATATTTGCATTTGCAGATTTAGATTCGTTGAGGGCGATCCGCCAGTCCCTCGTCCATTCATTCACATTATTCAGTGCGTTTTGCAGTTTTGCAGTCGTTTCTTCGTCTGTTTTACCTACTGCTAGGATAGTGGTGTCATCGGCAAATGTAGCAAGGATAATGCCATCTTTTTGCGATATATCAAGAGTATATAACAAATAAAGAAGCCGTCTAAGAACGCTTCCTTGCGGTACGCCGGCCGAAATTTCTTTGAGCTCGGAGTATTCGATTTTACGTCTAACACGAAAGAGTCCATTCCCGAGACATGATTCTAGAATATCGTATAGGCATACAGGGAGAAGTTGTCGTAGTTTACATTTCAAGCCTCCATGCCACAACTTATTAAAGGCTTGCGAGACGTCAACAAATACACTTGGCCAAATCTTTTTTTTTTCAAATGCTTTCTCGATTACGTCAGTAATTCTATGCACCTGTTTATTCTCGAATGCTTACTTCTGAACCCAAGCTGGTAGTCAGGGATAAGATTATTTTCTTCTATAACCGGTTGGAGGCGCCTTAGTAATATCCTCTTGAAAATGTTGGATATGACTGGAAGAACCGAAATTGGTCTATACGATTTTACCTCATTTGGTGGTTTCCCTGGTTTTAAAACCATTACGACTTCCGCAACTTTCCATTGGCTCGGCATGTGTTTCAATCTGAGGGCAGCATTTATAATATGAAGAGGCTTAATCAATGATTTTCTAGGTAAAACTTTGAGACAGCTATGACAAAATACTTTTTTTTTAAAATAAAAAATAAAAGAAAAGAAAGAGAACTTTAACCAATTGTGTGAAACACTAATTGAAGTTGAATTAAGTCCCTGATTTTACTAATTATAAACCACTCTCCATTAATTTAGAAAATGGTTGGAGAAACTTTGGAAAAGTTTCGGGACAAGCCAACAGTACTTGTTACCCACCCTGAGGTAGCCCAGGAAGCCATCGACATATTGAGCCAAAAATGTAAAGTTATCATCATGCAAAATGTGCCACCACTACGATCAGATATTTTGGAAAAATGTAAAGGAGTCAATGCCCTATTTTGGGCGACCAATGAACCACTTAACGCAGAAATATTAGATGCAGTTGGTCCACAATTAAAATCTGTATCAACATTCACAGCCGGCGTTAACCACGTAGATATTCCTGAGTTAAAACGTCGGAAAATTCCACTTGGACATACTTCGGGAGGTCTTGATAAAACTGTTGCTGATCTTGCCATTGGATTGATGATTTCTGCCGCCAGGCGTTTTCATGAAGCTAGGCGGTGCATTGAAACGTTAGTTTTTCAAAATCATTTTATTGTGCATCAACTAAAAGAAGGTTTGTCCTTCCAGGTCAACTTGGGAGAGGTATAGTATTAAGTGGATGATGGGCCAAGATATTCGCGGAGCCAAAGTAGGTTTTTTCGGATTTGGTCAAATTGCCCAGGCTATTGCCGATCGTCTAGCTGGGTTTGAAATTGATAGTATCATATACAATACACGAAATCCGGTACCTAATGCAAACGCATACAAAGCGAAACAGGTTACATTCGACAAGTTGCTCGAGGAGAGTGACATTTTATTTATTGTGAGCCCACTGACAGAAGAGACCAAAGGAAAGTTCAACGAAAGTGCCTTCAATAAAATGAAGTCGAATGCGGTGCTAGTAAATATTGCTAGAGGACGTAAGTGAATTGCTTCCTTTTAAAGTGCCAAAAAGATGTTTTAGCGATTCCTTTACAGAAATCGTCGACCAAAACGCTCTTTACAATGCCTTAAAGTCGAAAAAAATTTTCTCTGCGGGATTAGATGTGGTGACTCCGGAGCCCTTACCGGCAGATGATCCCCTAATGAGTCTTCGCAATTGTGGTAATTTAGTACCTTTTATCTTAAAGAAGAATATTGCCTGCTTAATGAGTTTTTCTTTTAATACCCTTTAGTTATTGTTCCTCATTTGGGTTCAGCCACATCGAAAACCCGCACAGATATGGCTATTTTCGCGGCCCACAACATTCTTCGAGGTTTGGCTGGAGAGCCAATGCTTGCACCGGTTTACGTATTATAATGAACAAATTACGCTTAAAAAGTTAAATGAACAATTTAAAATAAAGATGATTATGAAGATAAATTATATTAATTTTGTGATAAACAAAAATCTAAATACAAATAGTAAATATACACCATAAACATATATTTTTAGTTTGTTTCGCAAGAAACCATAAAAAAAAAACTTTTGGTCGAAGCACTAAAATGATTGTGCAATAAATTGTGTCTTGCGAGATTAAACTTACTTATTTTTCTCCAACAAGCTTAATCTCCGGAAATCAGGCCTTCGCCGAGTATCTGAATTTTTAACTTCTTCTGCAGAAGCATATATTATATAAAAATATTTCCTCATCGGACTCTGTTCTTGGCTTGAAGTTGTGAAATATACAATTTGGTAACTATTCCTATATATTAAAAAGGAAGTGAATACAACAAGAGGAAACGATTGCAATCGAGCTGCTTGGAAGTTGCGGAGTTTAACGGTTGGCTGAAACCTGTGGCAGGCAAGTTTCACAGCATTTGGATCAATATTCTTCAGTGGCAAAACCAAAATTCTAAGCACAGCTCTGGAAGCAAGCACGAAAAAAATCTCAGAGCTCTCCAACAAACACCACTATCGGGTCCACTTTCACAAATCTTACAAGGACTGAAAGTAAAATAAAAAGTAAAGTAAAAATTTTTACTCAAAACAATGTTTCAATCCAAGTGGTTGATCATCTGACCCCCTCACTAAAGAATGTTTTCCAGAATTTTAAACAAACTAATTTAGGGAGAACTAAATGTACGCTAATCATTAAAGAAGTAATTGCACCACTTAAAGAAAAGGACTTAGTTTCTATTTTGAAAGAAAACCGTTTTTCGATTTTAGTGGATGAAAGCACAAATAAAAACAATCTACCTATGTTCTTTGGTAAAGTTTGTACATCTTACTCATGGTAAATTAATGACATGGCTGTCGAAGTTAATAACATTAGATAGCCGTGCGGAGACATTATTCCAGGATGAGAGTAATAAGGAGAAAGTAATAAATATGACATGTATAGCGTGTGATAATGCCTTTTTAATTATCGGTAAGCACAATTCCTTTGTTACGAAGTTGAAACAATTTCCAATCCAATCATGTTCCATTGGCTGTTCGGAGTGCTGTTCCGGGAGTGTTTTTCTCTTCATTTGGGAGTGCTCTCAAAATGCACTCACGCATATAATATATAAACCCTTATATCGGACTACTTGTCAAAGTCATATGGTACAAGACACATTCTTTTGTTTATTTTATTTTCTTAGTTGGGGCAAGTTGGTAAAAACAAATTTTACATAGATACAATCAAAAAATTGATAATATATCAATAAACACATGATGGAATTGCTAATGCCGTTTTCCTTTAGGCAAAAAGAAGCCAGTTTTTGCTTTGTTTTTTCTGTGGAAAATGTAAACAAAAAATCAGACATTCACCAACACGAGCAGAAGTAAGCAGAAGACGATTTCACATGTTCCATTGGAATCAAAAAGGAGTGAAATCGGAAGTGAAACCAATGGAAAACGACATTAATGAACTGCATTTGCCATTCCTCCGCTTTAGTAGCAAGTTACGCATTCAAAGAAATCCCAAAAGAGTGCAAAGATTTGACAAGGGAATATCGTCGTAAGTATATGTGTCTGAGAGTGCTAAAATTTCAGCTATATTACGAGTAGTCGAACTTCAGATACATTTTGGGGCTGAATGCAAAAATATTTTGAAGCCGGCAAGTACTCATTGGCTTCTATTTTAGCATTTGTGTGTAGAGCGAATTTTAGAAAACTGATATGTGTTGCGCAGTTTTTTAAGATTAGCTTCAGTTGAAGGCAAAAGGAAAAAAGCCGACTTCATTTAAGAAGAACTGGAAAAAGAAAAAAAAGGAGCATACTTTACTTTTTTTAAATATGTGCTAAAGTTAATGAATGAATTCAACGCATTATTTCAAAGCAATCTGGTTTTAATCCACTGTATTGCACAGGAAAGCAAATTTTTGAATCTTAAGATAGCTCGGAACTCTTTTTTGCTTCTACGGGAATCACTGCTTTAAGTCTTGGAAAACCCAAATATGATACTTACGTATAAATGCGCAGTAGAAGATACATTTGTTGGGTCAGAATCTGAAAATATTGTAAGAAATTTAAGTTTCCAGGACAGGTGGAGTTAATAACAACTGCTTCAATTTCTATATGACTACGGTGAGTGAAATGGTAAAGCGCTTAAAGGATGAATTCATCATGAAAGTGGAATTCTTAAGACCCGGCATAACTTTTGATGTAATGATAAGCGTATCGAAAATTGCGCGTAAAATAGATTCTATTTAAAGAAATGCATTACAAGACGAATGGCGAAATCTAGCAACCACCCTTACCGACGAACAAAACTCATCGATTAAAAGCATGAATATAGATGAATATGGTTTAAAATTGGACAAATGAAAAATAATAAGGACGAACCATTATTTCCAAATTGACTTGGAATCGTTAAAGTTTGTTTAAAGTTGCCGCATTCAAATGCTGAAGCGAAGGCGATTTTTTCAATTGTAACTGATGTAAAAATAAATAAGGAATAGTTTGAATGATGATTTGCTTAACAGTATAGACTGCCACTCATTTGAATAAGTTCAACATTTTTTGCATACTAAATCTCGTCTCTCTTAATATATATTACAAATAGACAATTTTCTTTTATCTATATTGCAAGGCCATTTCTTTACACTCAATTTGAGAGAGAAAAACTAACGCGAAAAATGAACCGTTATTGTGATACGTTGCTTTGATCTTATTCTCCGACAAAAGCATGCGAAATTTTTAGCTCACCCAGAATAGGTTCAGTAGCAATAATTCTAGTATACGACAAACTGCGTTAGCAAATCGTTTTGGTTTTTTTTTGCTATCGGTAATTGCAATTATTTTTTACAATCAGTTTCGAAAATGGGTCGCGATACAACAGCGGAGGTAAAGGGCAAAATCAAAGCATTTAGCGAATCGGGCTTAAAACATCCCGAACAAAATTGAACGAAGCCAAAATGTTGTTAGCAATTATTTGCGAAATGAGTTTAGCTATGGAAAAAATATGAAGGGAGGCACATACAAAGCAACTACGGAAGCAGATAGGAGAGCCATCATCAGAGCTGTGTCCAATTCCGCTTAATGCCACTCGTAAGGAAATACGCCTTCGGTTCATAGTAGGAAATAGCTCCCCACACCATTACACTACCTTCACAGCTATGGAAACGACTCAAGTGATGCTCTTCCTTTCGCTAGTCATAAAAATAAAAGTTATATCTATTTGGCAAAAATGTTGAACCTATGTATGTAAAATAAGATCTTCTTTCAGGCAAAAAATATTTCTTGTGTTGATTTCTGTGTCGAATCGGACCATTTAAAGTTACATACCGTAAAGGCTTTGTAGTGTTAAGCAAATCATCGTTCAAACTATTCCTTTTTTTATTTCTTACATCTGTTAGTGCTTAGTAGATTTTAGTTTATATCTACTCTGTGATATTCATGATTTATTTTATATATAAGTAAATATTTTTTTTTTGTTATCAGTGTTAATATTCTGAATTTTTAAAACGTTTATTTAATTTTTTTTACATTACCTAGCAGTTTTTTCTTTTATATAATAAGTTTTTTTTTTTTTTTTTTTTTTTTTTTTCCGAGGGTAGGTGAAAATCTTCAATAAGACACTATGAGGATCGACAGCGCGTGCTCATAGTAGTGTGGGATTCTTACCCACTAAAAAACCTCCCTTCAAAACAGACTTGTTTTCATTTTTACTACAACTAAGTATTCGACTTATCAAGCAGTTTTCGTTTCGCGAAATAATGACGTTTTGCAGGTACCTTCCCATTAGAAGTTCCTGCTAGCTCCGCAGTTTAGACGCGGTTACTTAACGCGCTAAGTCTAAAGGTTTAATTCTTTGTAGACGGCGAAGTAAATTTCTTTCATCCAAAACTTGGAGGACTGTTATATTAACGTGACTTTCTAGTCGACTTTTATGCTTTCTCGCGTAGTTTTTGATTTCGTCTTCGATTGTTTTAATGCCGAGATCTCTGTGGATATCGCTATTTCGGATATACCATGGCGCATTAACAATACCGCTTAGCACTTTGTTCTCAAAAGTTTGTAAAATTTTAATGTTACTTATTTTGGTACAACCCCAGAGTTGTATACCATATGTCCATACAGGCTTTAGCACCTGCTTATATAAAAGCAGTTTGTTATATATATTAAGTTTGGAATATTTTCCAAGTAACCAATACATTTCTCTATATTTATTATCTAATTCTTTGCGTTTTTTCTTTACGTGCGTTTTCCATTTCAGCTTTGCATCAAGTGTCATTCCAAGATACTTAGCCTCGTTTGCAAACGGGATTTGAACCGAGTTTGAAAAGATCGGCAAATTATTTATTTTCTTATAAGTAAAATTTACATGAACAGATTTGGTCTCGTTGAGTGCGATTCGCCAAACCTTTGTCCATTCATTTACTCTATCCAAAGCTTCTTGCAGTTTTTCTGTAGTATCTTCGACCGTTTTACCTACTGTCAAGATAGCAGTGTCGTCGGCAAATGTAGCTAGCTCAGTGCCTTCTACTTGCGGTATATCACGAGTGTATAATAGATATAAGACTGGACCAAGAACGCTTCCTTGCGGCACCCCAGCCATTATTTCCTTAAAATCAGAATATTCGTTTCCACATTTGACGCGGAATAGCCTATTCGTAAGGTAGTTCTTCAAAATATTATATAGGTGCTCTGGCAGAACTTGTCGTAATTTAAACTTTAAGCCTTCGTGCCAGACCTTGTCAAAGGCTTGAGAAACGTCAAGGAATACGCTTGAACAAATCTTTTTTTCTTCAAGAGATTTTTCGATTACATGTGTTATTCGATGTACTTGTTCAACTGTAGAATGCTTACTTCTGAATCCGAATTGATGATCAGGGATGAGATGCCCTTCTTCTATTACCGGCTGTATTCGCCTAACCAATATTCTCTCGAACACTTTGGATATAATTGGAAGAAGCGAAATCGGTCTATAAGACGTTTTTTCATTCGGCGGTTTTCCGGGCTTAAGGACCATTATAACTTCGGCAACTTTCCATTGACTGGGAACATATTCTAGTCTAATCACGGCGTTTATAATGAACAGAAGCTTAATTAGAGCTTTTCTTGGTAGTGCTTTAAGAACCTCTCCCGTAATTAGGTCGTATCCAGGAGCTTTCTTAGGTTTAAGTTTCTTTATTTCTTCCTTAAGTTCGGTAAGTGTTGCATTTCTTATTACGCTATTGTCTATATACGACGTATTTATATTTTCAATAAGAGCTTCTCCATCAAACGGTTTGAAAGTCTCTTCCAGGTGGGCGGCAAAAACTTGCGCTTTCTCTTTATCATGCCTGGCCCATTCGTCTTGATTTTTTCTAATTGGCGCGGCTTGAATTTGAGGTTTTTTAATACCGTTTATAGCCTTCCAAAGCGAATAGTTAGAATCTTTTTCTGCCGTTAAGCTTTCTAGGTAAGTTTGTATTTCATTATTCTTAAGCTCTTTAATAGATCTTTTTAGTGAGTTGCACAAACGGTTAAGATGTGCTTTATGTTGCGGAGCCCGAGTTTGTTGCCATCTTTTACGCGCTTTTCTCTTCTCCTTAATCATCCCTTTTATTTCCTGCGGATAAGTTTGAATGTAACTGGCCGGCGTTCTCTTTGGTTTGGGAGTATTCTTCCACGCGGCATCCTGTAAGATTTCGACGAAGCGATCTACTTCAGCTTCAAGTTCATAGGGCGTTTTAAGTGATACGCTCAGCGCAATATTTGCTTCAATATCTTTTTTAAAGCCATCCCAATTAGTTTTTGCGCCAGTTAATCTGGCCGGTCCTACTTTTTTAATCAAAGCTTCGCTTATCGTCATAATGATTGGAGAATGATCAGAGGAGAGATCAAAGCTTTCTTCAACTTTTATACAGTTGCCAGATATTCCTTTAACAATAAAGAAATCAATCAGATCTGGTATCTTATTTCTATCAGTCGGCCAATATGTTGGTTTACCCGTCGAGTAAAAATCACAACTGAATTGCATACCCGCATTATAAAGCTTTCTACCTTTCTGAGAGGCGTACCTTGAGCCCCAGAAGGGGTGTTTCGCGTTGAAGTCACCACCAATAATAAAATTTGGTTTAAGGAAGTTGAAGATGTTTGTGAAATCACTTTCTTCAAGTTTACATCGCAGTGGACAATATATAGACGAAATGTTGAAAGCAAAATGTCTATTTCTAACGCTTACCGTGCTTACTTGCATTGCTTCTAATTCAATCTTTACTTCCGCTGAGTGTTCGATAGATTCTTTTATAAGCAAAGATGATCCGCCTCTGGCTCTTTCCGATGGGTGAAAGGCGTGATACCCGCTATATCCCCTTATCTTAATATTCGATTGCTTTGTCAGATGAGTTTCACAGACTAAGCATATATCAATATCTTTTTCTCGTATAAATATTTCTAACTCGTCGAGTCTTTGTATGAGCCCGTTAGCGTTCCAAGTAAGAATTTTAAGCGTTTCTTTCATATTCTGGTTGATGTGCGCGTGTTATGAATGTTGTTTTCTAGTGCAACTAGTCTCTCGAAAATTAGTTTATTTGTTTTGCATTGCTCTTCAAGTTTCGCAAGAATTAGGGAAAAAACATTGGATACATGATCTTCTGAACTACCTCTATCACCATTTTTCAATGTCGCAACTTGAGCAGGAGTCTTCACATTAAAGTTCGGACGGTTTCTTGCTTTGATCTCCCGTGAGTTGTCGGTCGTGTACGTACCCTTAACTGTCTTCGCCGCTTGAGCATAAGACTGTACGCTAATATTCGGAGATTTTGCTTCTGTTACCTTATCTCTATTACTTTCGGATTTTCTATCATTAACCGATCTTAAGTTAATATTGACGGACTTTCTATCTTTCGCTGCTTTTTTCGTAGCTATTTTGGGTCTGTTCTTGATTGGTTTCATATTCGGACGCATCGAATTTTTTAGCGTATCGCGGCGTTTTTGAAGCTCTTTCGCCACTTCGCAACCTCGATAGTTCGCAGGATGTTTTCCTTTGCAATTTATACAAGTGGCTGGGGTTTGCTTGTTAAGGTGACACTCTTCCGAGAGATGCTTACCCGCGCATTTGACGCATCGCGGCTCTTTCTGGCAGTAAGTCTGCGTATGATTGAAGCCTTGACAGCGCTTACACTGCGGGATCGATCTGGAGGTCTTACGCATGGGTTCGATTTTGACCACGATATTTAGAATAGTCTTGATACCATATATAATATCTTTATTTTCGTCTTTATCAAAACTAAGCATGAATAGTGGAAGTCCGCGCTTTACCAATTTTTCCTGATCTCCCTCCGACTGTTGTTTCTCCTTCTTGATAATATTGACGGCATCAAGAATTTTAAAGCCTTTGCCTTGAAGGTCGTGCATTACATCTTCTTTAGTGCACGAGGGGTGGAGTCCCCTAGCTACAACACGCAGTGGTCTTTCTAACTTATTTTCATAAGTATACCACTGAATATTTTCGGCATTCAATTTTTTAGATACTGATCGGTAACCGTCGGCATCATCGACATTGATTTTCCACGTATTGTTTCGCAGAGATGTCACCTTAAACTTCGATGCCAGAGTTCCTTTAAGGAGGCAATGCAACTTATTATTATTATTATATTATATAATAAGTGTTGAATAAAATGTGTTGCTGTTGCTTCACTAGTTTTGTGGTTTTCCTTTCATTCCGTTCCGTGCTTTTTTGGTACTCCTTTGACTTTGAAAGTCACTTTTGTACTTATGTGGTCATTTTTTTGTGGAAATGGTAAATTTTCATCCATCTTGTGGTATTTTTCTTGAGAAGTCTGGTAGCACTATGAGAATTCCATTTAATAAATATCGTAGGTTGATTTTTCATGAGTATCTACTGCAAAATACTTAATATAGCAAAATATTCACACTAGAAGGCCCCTTCAAAATGTAAATGCACGATCAACTAAGCATTTCAAAAAGTGGAGAGAATACCTGTAGACAGTAAGAAAACTTCGAAATAGTTTCCATTCCATATCACCTGAAACCGAATGGTTGATAGTATTTTTTTTAAATACTAGGGCTGAAGGTTTAAACGTTATGGTTTATGGACGACTTTCTAAACCTGGCATCAAACAGACAGCCACATATCACTACAACAAACCAAATCAAACATTTACCCAATTCGAACACTTGCTTGATCTATTATCTATTTAAAGACCAATTACAAAAAAAAACTAGCGTTGTGGCTTTAATCAACCTATATCACCCGACGAGCATTATACATTCTTGAAAAGCCAATTCAACAATATTCTGGAAGAACTAGGAAATAGCAGTTGAAGCTCAGCAGTCGCTGCATAGAAAATATTATAGCAGAATGAGATATAACTTACGAGATAAAACTTAATTGTTGAACTGCAACTCAATAGAAATGATACGCATTATAGGCAGCGTTCGAGGAAAACTTATCAGCCTACATTACTTTTAACACCGTCTGTAGCTCCCAACTTTGTGTGATCCCTGCAATCTGAAAGTTAGATAAGATGTTCAGAAAATTCCGAAAGAAATTTCGCATTGAATTTTTCGAATTTTATCTGGTAGTGTTAGATCAAGTTAGAAGTATTTTAAATGAAGGTTGAAATGCACTGTAGAAAATAATCTATATAAGTAAAAATGAAATGCTGTTCGTCGGTCATCGCATTACTTGAGAACGGCTGGACCGATTTAGCTTATTTTTCTTTTAAAATGTTCGTAATAGTCTTAATAAGGTTTTTACGAAAAGAAAAAAAATCGAAAATTGGAAAATTCTGGAAAAACTGAAAGTGATTTTTTCCACGGGAAAAAATGTGTGTACCTATGTCTGTATGCTATGGACTCCGAAATAACTAAAACGATTGAGCTCAAATTTCAGACAATCTTCGGTATTAGCTCGAAAGTATTCCTGTGAAGTTTGTCCACTACTTTAGTGTTATAGTACTTTAGCACTAAAAAATGCTCTTTTGATAGTCGCAGCAAAGCACGACGGATACCATTACTCCAGCAGTTTGCTTACTACTTTAGTGTTATAGTACTTTAGTACTAACAAAAATTGATATATTCATACATATTTAAGATTGGACCACTTACCCACTGTTGGTCGGTACAAAACTGTTCTCAAATAGACTTAGCGACTGCCTGACAGTTGTTGGCCCAGGTGCCTGCCTGAAATTTTTTTTGTTTTGCTAGGCGCACCAACGCTCGCCGTGTTCCCACTAGTAATAAATAAAAATAAAAAATATGTATCTTTCAAATATATATTGTACAAATAATACGTAATTATATCTTATTTATCTAAGAATTGTCGATCTGAAAAGCAGTCTAGCCTATGGCCACACGATATTATATAATGAAATAAAAGTCAAAGTAAAACCAAACTATTTAAAGACCAGCTGCTAAGTCAGTATAAATAGTAATGTCAACAATGACTTGGCGGTTAGAAATTATGAGTAGAAGCTTCTAATTCAGCGCCTGTGACTGACACCATGTATGTATGTAACTCTCCTTACCGGAACCTGTCTCATCTTTTTACTATAAAACAAATGTTTATTGATACTGAAAGCATAAACTAATTTCAAATAAAACTTGGAACAAATTCTCTGAACAAATCAGTAGAAATTTACGAGTCAAACAGAGTAGAGTCGACCATAGATTTCTTATTTAGCCAACAAATTATCCAATCCAAAAAGTGAGTATTTTTTTTGTGTACATGGGTTGAAAGTTTAACAACTATAATCATGAAACATTTTATATACACAGTGTCTAGTGATTTTGTGTGATTAAAGCATTAGAGTGAATTAAAAATAATTAATAATAAAATTCTGATATTACTGAAGATCTGATTTTAGTTATCTTCATAAAATTTTAAGAAACACCAAGCGGCATGTTTGTTGCATAAAGCCTATTGTGATCAGTTTGCGTAAAACAACTTAAAACTTAAATGAGAATTAAAATTTGTTTGTAAATTCAATTTGCTTAATAGTTATAAAAAATATCAGTTCAATCATCCGCTTACAATTACTTCCAAAATTAGAATTATTAGAGTAAAATCACAATGGTCCTAACTCAAAGTGGGTTTAAGTTATACATTAAGTAACAATCAATAGTATTTTAAGTAAAATCATAATTTTCATAATGTCTTGTATCCGTTTATGGGCCTTAGGGCAACTACCACGCCTGCGTGCCAACGTGTACGATTCTTGGCGATATGATTTAACTCCAACCAAATCTTTCCTAATTGCCAAGATTTGTTTTCGACTAAAGATCCCTCCGTCTTGCGCCTCCCAGATTTTATGTGGGATAGATTCCTCGATTGAAATTCAAATAAGATACTTTTTTTTTTAATTAAGGTGTAGAAGAGAATAGTAAGAGAGCGTAGTTAGTAAATGATATGAGTTAAGATGTGTTAAGTAGTATTATTAGTAGAGAGATGTACGAGTACTTCGTTTCGCAGATACGCTTGACGAACTATGCAATTGTTGTCCTTTTGTAGGGTGTGACCAATCCTCTGCCAATTTTACTTTTGTACAATCGTTTCTATGAGTTCCTAGTCCTTCCTCTTACAAAGCTGTTCATTTGAAATATTTAGACACCTTTTAACAAAAGGTTGCAATGAATGTCACCCTCCAGGTACTGCAACCATATAGCAATACCAAATTAGAGCTGAACGGAAGGATTTTGGCCGTATGTTTAGGCATTAAGCACTGCTTCTCCAATGGATTTCGCTACTCTGCATTAACAAAGCACTACATAATACGTCATTGATCTTCAACAGCAAGAGTAGGTAATGGTGATAGTATGCAGCCTTATCGAACATCGCTTCAAACATCAAATTCTTCCAACACCTACTCATATGCAACACGTGCCAACACATATAAGTATATCATAAATGAGTCATGGACAAATTTTGTTTGATTGGTTACTCAATTTGAGTATTTCAGGAACAAATCATACAAGTAATAAAATTAAAAAAAAAAAAATATTTGACGCAAGAGCTCTTTAAGTGGCAGTGCCTAGCTTATCGCAACCACTCATGTTGTGTGCGTTATATTTTTCACACGAATGGAAAAGACTTGCAGTTTAGTACCGTATCTGAAGGGCAATTTGTTTTGAGAAGCTTTTTCAAGACTTCAGTACTCTCGGATGTTTGTCATACGTTCGCGAGAGGTGAGACTGTGAAAAAACTTGTTGGTGTTTTCAGGGAATCGAACTTGGAACCTCACGCGCAGTGGTTCGACACACTAACCACTTACAAGTAAGAGAATTGGATATATATATTTACATCAGGCTCCTCATTCAAATTTTATACATTCCCCATCGAAGAAAATTAGACATAGGCCGCTATTATTTTAGAATATAGTAGCGAAAATATGGTTTTCGGTATTTTACAGAAAAATGTTCGAACATAACTTATTAAGCAAATCTACAATTTGTCTTTTATAGCAAGGCTTTGATTTGGTAGATCCTGAGGGAACATACGTCATACCACATAGATGTACATTATGCAACTATCTTTTTTTTAATTGGACTTAATTGGAATTCACATATCAAGTCCGCCACTGAGCGCAGAACTTGGGTTCTCTCTCCTAAGATGATACATTGGTTGTACATAATGATGGTTAGACCCATTTTCACATACGCGGCCATCGTCTGGTGGCCAAAAACTCTCCAGCAGACAACGGCAAACAAGTTGCAGAAGTTGCAAAGAATTGCCTGTCTTGGCATTACAGGTGCGATGCGCACCTGCCCTACTACAGCTCTGGAAGCTATTGTTGGGCTTACACCCTTACCAATCTTCATTAGGAAGATGGCTGCTAGATATGCCATCAGGCTGCAGCTAGATCACGTGATCCCAGGTGACCTTGTGGGACATTTAATCCCTAAAAGAGACATGTTTTGCACTTTACCAGATATTATGGTCAGGCAACACTGCTTTGGTAGGTTATCCGAGGTTAAAATATTGGACCGCGAAAACTGGTCTAATGGTGCTCCAACACTGGACCCTAGAAGTCTGGTCTGGTTCACCGACGGTTCGAAGATGGATTCTGGAGTTGGAGCTGGGGTTTTTGGACCCAACACAAAGTTTTCGGTACCTATGGGTACGACTCCTACTGTGTTTCAGGCTGAAATACATGCCATTGAGATTTGCGCCAGACACAATCTCCGCAAGGGGATCAAAGGCGCTAGAATACATATCTTCTCAGATAGCCAAGCAGCACTTATGGCACTGTCGTTCAACCAAATGGACTCCAGAACCGTGAAAAGCTGCTACGATGCATTACAAAACCTTGCCAAATACAACAGGGTAAAACTCGGTTGGGTACCCGGATACCAAGGGATTGTGGGCAACGAATCTGCAGATGAGCTTGCTAGGGCTGGCTCAGAATCTGTGTTCATAGGTCCTGAACCTTATTGTGGCGTCAATTGGGCGACAGCTACAACGCTGATTAACGAATGGGAAAACAAACTTCGTCTAGACCACTGGACTAGTGGGCCAGGTCTAAGACAATCCAAACGATTAATCAAGCCTTACTCCTATAAGGAAATCCTTAACTTAGATAGGAAAAGCATTAAGAAGCTTGTGAGCTTTCTTACTGGCCATTGCGGCTTGAGATACCACCTTAACAAGATGAACCTGTGCCAAGAGAAGGACTGTCGGTTCTGTTTAGACGAAGATGAAACTTCCGAACACATTCTTTGTGAATGCCCGGCACTACACTGGTTAAGGAAACGTATTCTTCACAAGGAGATACTTACTTCAGTGGAACTGAAATACTCCGCTACTAAGGACATACTCACTTTCATAAGGGAGGTAGTACGTGTGTTAGATTAAGTCCAACCCTCCGATACAATAGATCTTTCAGGTCGCAGTGTCGTTGCCACGCGGGCATGGGTTGTACAAGAGGAAAAAAAAAACTTTTTTTTAAACTAAGAACACAGAACCAGTGATGGTGAGATAGGGTATAAAGATTGATACTTACTTACTTAAATCCTGCGGCCCCTATGTCCTGCTTTAGAGACATGAGACAGGACTGGGCTTTGTCACTTTTGACATTTATTCGTTTTAGCAGTCGTCGTACGGTCGCATAAATCATATCGGAATATGGTTTATGATAACCAATTCTGAATTTTGAAAATAACATCAATTCAACGACCACGTGTAGCTTTTATTAGAAAAAATATTAGATGGAATATTTAAGAATTGCATGATTTTGCAAAACCTTAGCGGAAGTTGATTTTTCTATACTCTCTAATTTTTGATCGAGACAACTATTTTGTAAAATTAAATAAATTGTTTACAGCAAAAACCCTGAGCTATTGGTCTTTTCAGCTTTATGCTCCCACGAGTATGCAATCAAGAAGCGCAGTATTCTTTGAAGAATGGATACTGAAAGAAAAAGGGAAGAGTGTGATACTCTATTGCGGGCGGTAGTAATCCTATCCCACGCACAACGCTTCAAACTCCCGTTCGACTTGGAACTGACTATTCTGAAACCAGCGCGGCGCTTTCTTTTTATACCACACTGTAGTAACTTTCGTAAATAGCTTTCCGTATGGCAATTCTGTAAAAGCTGTTTTTAAGTTTTTGTACAGTAATAACAAAAAATAAAAACATTTTCTTAATAAAATTCAAAATGAAAAGATAATATAAGCAGATAGCAGTATTAAGAAAAAAACATTATATGAAATGAGTAGAAAATGAGTGAAATGAAAAATAAGAAATTAGGTTGCCAATTAATATTGAGTTGTTTCATTAGACACTTTGACCAATTATGTGGAACACTAATTGAAGCTGAATTCAGTTACTGATTTTACTAATTCTAAACTGCTCTCCATTCATTTAGAAAATGGGTGGTGAAACTTTGGAAAAGTTTCGGGACAAGCCAACAGTACTTGTTACTCACCCTGAGGTAGCCCAGGAAGCCATCGACATATTGAGCCAAAAATGTAAAGTTATCATTTTGCAAAATATTCCACCACTACGGTCGGATATTTTGGAAAAATGCAAAGGAGTCAATGCTCTCCTTTGGGCGAGTATGAGTGAACTACTTGACGCAGAAATTTTAGATGCAGTTGGTCCACAATTAAAATCTGTTTCAACAATGTCAGCCGGCGTTAACCACGTAGATGTCCTTGAATTGAAACGTCGAAAAATTCCACTTGGACATGCTCCGGGAGTTCTTGATAAGACTGTTGCTGATCTTGCCATTGGATTGATGATTTCTGCCGCCAGGCGTTTTCATGAAAGTAGACGGTGCATTGAAACGTTAGTTTTCAAAATCATTTTATTACGCATCAACTAAAAGAATATGTGTCATTCCAGGTCAACTTGGGAGAGGTATAGTATTAAGTGGATGATGGGCCAAGATATTCGCGGAGCCAAAGTAGGTTTTTTCGGATTTGGTCAAATTGCCCAGGCTATTGCTGATCGTCTAGCGGGGTTTGAAATTGGCAGTATCATATACAATACACGAAATCCGGTACCTAATGCAGACACATACAAAGCGAAACACGTAACATGCGACAAGCTGCTCGAGGAGAGTGATATTCTGTTTATTGTGGCCCCACTGACAGAAGAGACCAAAGGAAAGTTCAATGAAAGTGCATTTAATAAAATGAAGTCGAATGCGGTGCTAGTAAATATTGCTAGAGGACGTAAGTGAATTGCTTCCTTTTAAAGTGCCAAAAAGATGTTTTAGCGATTCCTTTACAGAAATCGTCGACCAAAAGGCTCTTTACAATGCCTTAAAGTCGAATAAAATTTTCTCCGCGGGATTAGATGTGATGACTCCGGAGCCCTTGCCCGCAGATGATCCCCTAATGAGTCTTCGAAATTGTGGTAATTAAGTACTTTTTATTTTAAAGAAGAATATTGCCTACTTAATGAATTTTTCTTTTATTAAACTTTAGTTATTGTTCCCCATTTGGGTTCAGCCACATCGAATACCCGCAGAGATGTGGCTATTCTCGCGGCACACAACATTCTACGAAGTTTGGCTGGAGAGCCAATGATTGCATCGGTTTACGGACTATAATGAAAAAGATATGTTTGTAAAATTAAGAAGTGAATGTTAATGTAGTTTAAAATATTAGAATATCTTATGAATGGTGGCATTTCGAAGACGAAGTTGTAAAATGAATTAAAGATCACCAAACAAAACAAAGTTTAAAAGTATGTGTAGTTACTTAGAGTTAAAGGCAGTGCTGAATGCTTAAGAATATCCCGTAAACCTGCTTAGACTACGGAAAGTCGAAATTCCACTACTTCAACACAGACTGGACCTTTTTGCAACTACTCAATACAATCGCCGTGTACTGCTTACAGTACATATTAATTACTGTGGTCTGGATACGTATAATTTGTGATTTTTATGTAGCTTAAAGTAAAATATATCTGAGATAAATTATTGTATTAGGTATTGAGGTATAATATTGCTCTAAATTAATATGCACTTTAGAAGTGCATTCGGTCTTTGTGTTGTATTCACCTAGTTGTGTGCTATCAGAAGTGCATTCGGTCTTGACGCAGTGATTTTTATTTTGTTAATATCCGCCTGCATCAACGAAACACGTTACCATCCTCGATTACTCTGAACAGTACATAGACGACTAAATTTATTGTTTAATCGCTGGAAAAAGTAACCAAACAGAAGCAGAAAATACTTGTCGAAACATTATTCTAACAGTAAGGATGCAAAATGTCTTTTGGGATCACAATGTCGATGTCCTGTGTTATGGTCATGTGAAATGAGCTTAAGACTAGCTCTCAAGCGAATAGAGCGTCACTCTGGTGGTAAATTATTCAGAAATGTCTTCTGTCAAATGAGGGCCATCTGATGTCTTTTTCTGGTTTTGCTACCTGATGAATCTAGCTCTCGCTCTTCTTTGTTTGGCCGTGGTCTTAGTAACACCTTCGCCATCCTAGGAGCACATGCATAATATAATTCAATAAAAGTAATAATTTCTCAAAGATTGTATTGGGCACACAGAATCTCAACATCAATTTCGAATTCCGATGATTGCAAATGCAATGAGTTGTGGCAGGTTTCTAGTTTTCTTTCTTTCTTTCTTTAATGGCTGGGGTTAAGTTCTAGTTTTTCGGATCATAGCCTCGCTGATAAAAGGAAGAAGAAGAAGAAGTTAAGTTCTAGCTCATTTTCCCTCTTGCTTCCCAATATAAAGCAGAAATATCTTTATTATTTTGTCTGTCTGTAGATAGTCCTTTACATGTCATTAGATGATCTTCATCCATCGGTTGGTTTGAGTCGCAGAGAGTGCACTCTGTTGTTGTCCGTATCTTGAGTCTATAGAGATGATGAGGAAGGCAGTCGTGTCCTGTATATAGCCTGAAGAATGCTACTGCATGGTTTCTTGACATTTGTTGGTTTGCTTTCGCGAGTTCCGTTATGTTCTTCCATCTTTTTCCCATGACTGCTGACTGGTGTTCTTCCTCGTCCTTATTGTTGAAAACTTGCAGTATGTTTGCCCTAATCCTATGGAATGTGCTTCGTTCCTTGTAGTTGCTGCTGTTTTGGTGGCTTTTTTTGTTAGATCATCTGCTACTTCATTGCCGGTTACTCCGATGTGTGATGGTATCCATTGTAGAACAACAATTTTTCTCTGATTTTTAAGGAATAGCAGTTTTTGTTTAATGTCTGCTACTCTTCTCTCCGCTGGTTGTGAGTTTGACGTTATCGCTTCGATTCCTGCGAGTCTATTAGTATTAGTATTTTCTGTACGTTATGGATCTTTGTTATTACTCCTTGAAGCGCCGTGATTATTGCCGCATCTTCGCCGTCAAATGCAGTATTATTTCTTTATAGGGGGATGTAATGGCTAAATAGCTCGCTATAGACGCCTGCCCCAGCATTTTTGCTTCTACTCAATTTAGATTCGTCCATATAGATATGCGGCCATTCGTCTTTTGCGTATCTTTCGTTGAGTATTTTCAGTGTACATTGTTTTAGTTTTTCTGTTTGACAGTCTGACTTTTTCTCTATGTTGTCAATGTCTGTATTCCTTTCTACTATTATGAATTCAGTTGGATTTAGTTGCGGAATCTTGGGGTCGGCTTTGCATACCAGTTGAAGTTCCTCGAAGAGTGAGTGAATCTTATGAGCAAAGGATGGGTGGGTTTTCAGTCGGTTTGGAACGGGTGGTGCTTCCGAGATATGGTAGTTTCGTGGCAGGGTTGAAGTTTTTGTTCGTAAGGGAACAAAGTTATCCGCCTCGACATGGTGTTCTCTGGGTAATGCAAAATGGATAACAACAAATCGGTAAATCGCAATAAAAAAATGAACAAAAAAGCAAAAATGAACAAAACAAAAAGCCGAACAATTAAATCAAATTCGTGACATGTTTCTCAAAATACCAAACCTCTTAAAGGTTGTTTACGGCAACGAGGTCACTATCTAACAAAGAGAACAACACAGTTATGGAAGGTACGCCTTATGGTTGATGCCATTTTGCCTGTAGTACGTACATATACCTGCAGCACATATGTACGAGTATATCTGTGTTCCTGCTTCATAGAAGAAATCATAAAAAAGCTATGTTTTAACTTGTCATAACATATCAACTTTCATTTCATTTATTTATTACTTTGACAACGTTTACAATAGACTTATAGTCTTCAAGCGCAAAGCTAATGTTATATGTTACAATAGATAACAAAATGTTAAGTACAATTTTATAGGAGAATATCAAAAAAGAAATATTTCATAAGAATACAAAAATGTATTTTAAATTAAGAACCATCTGCCAAATACCGGAATAGAGCCATTTTAAAATGCCTTATGCCAAGAAGTTTTCTTGTGTCAAGGGGTAAGAAGTTCCACTGCTTAATAACATAAATAAAAAATTGGCGTTCAGAGTTTGTGCATTGCACGTGATCCTTGGTTGTATGATTCTAAAAGTACGATTACACATTGAAAATTAAATTTTCTCATACACATAGCGCGACTCTTTGGTAATTACCACTATATTAAATCTCTTGGGGTCGCAGTATTAAATATATATATGTAGGCTACATCCGAAAATAGTTATGGAAAAGTTCGATACGTGATCAAAACGCTCAAGGCTGTAGACATATCTAACAACATTGTTAAAAGCCACAGTAAGGTTTCTTTTTGTTTCGTAATTGAGACTACAAAAACTTCGCATCCATAGTGTAGAATTGGAAGAATTATAGTTTTTGCTAAGTTCAGTCTGATATGTTGCGGTGTAAAGTATTTGGATAAGGATAAGCTTCGTAGGCAGCCATATACCTTGCCAACTGAATGTGATAATCCCAACTTAGCGTGGAGTCGAACTAAATTCCTAATTTCCTAGCTTTATCGACATATTCTATTTCAGTGTTATTCAAATAAATAGGTGGGAGATAGCGCCAAGTTTATATTTCTATAAATAACTAAGCACTTGCATTTGCTTGCGTTAAAAAAAAAGCATATTTGTTTTTGACCAATACATAATGCTTTTAAGGTTGCTGTTTAGTTTATCAGCACCATCTTCAATCATACCTAGTTTATAGCTTAAATATTTTTGGACATCATCAGGATACATAGTGTAATGACGAGAACTTGATAACAAGTGGGAGGTCATTTATAAAAATAGAAAATAAAAGAGGCCTAGTATTGAGCCTTGAGGTACACCAGACGATAAATTAATGAAACCTGAAACCACCTTCTGGAGAGGTATGAGAAGATTAAGTTAGCAGCCGACTCAGAAAACCGAAACACGTTCTTTAATTTAGATATCAGTACGTTGTGATTCACCGTGTCGAAAGCCTGCGATAAGTCAAGCAGTCCTAGAAAAGACACCAAGTCAGAGTCAATTGCGCATCTAAGGTCGTCCGAAACTTTTATAACAGCTGAAATACAACTGTGTTTTTTTCCTGAAAACCGGCTGGTGACTACTAAAAAGCTGGTTGTTTTCAATAAAATTGGATATGTGCTCATGCAGGAGCTGTTCAAATACTTTACATAAAAAGGGAAGTGTTGATATTGGTCTGAAATCGGAAGCAGATGAGCGGGTAGCAGACTTTTTCACTACGGGTCTTCCATGGTATTGGAAAAGAACTTGTTAAAAAAATAGAATTAAAAATGTAAGTAAAAACAGGAAGTATATAAGGCAAAATTATCTTAACGAATAATGGGTGTATATCGTCAAATCCATTGGTAGCGCAAACCGTTATAAGGCAACTCATTTGGACGAATTTTAGAAATATTTTTTATATTTTTTATAAACTTCCCGTAATACTCATTATACATGCCGCAGGTGGTAGTCGGCGGACTGAAGAATAGAATTTGAATAAAAGCCCATTCACAATGACTCCCAATCGCTGAAGAGATTTGATGAGCCACAATCTTTAAATCTGTACATGGTAAGTTCATTTTTAACAGATGACTGTCTACTGCAAAATATTTGCTATACCAAAAATTTTCACACTAGAAGGCCCCTTCAAAATGCAAATGCTCAATCAACTAAGCAAAATCTCTCGAAGAAAAAAGGATTTGTTCAAGCGTATTCCTTGACGTCTCCCAAGCCTTTGACAAGGTCTGGCATGAAGGTTTAAAGTTTAAATTACGACAAGTTCTATCAGAGCATCTATATAATATTTTGAAGAACTGCCTTACGAATAGATTATTCTGCGTAAAATTCGGAAAAGAATATTCAGATGTTAAGGAAATAATGGCTGTGGTGCCGCAAGGAAGCGTTCATGGTCCAGTCTTATATCTATTATGCACTCGTGATATACCGCAAGTATAGCCACAGAGCTAGCTACATTCGCCGACGACACTGCTATCTTGGTAGTAGGTAAAACGGTCGAAGGTACTACATAAAAACTGCTAGAAGCTTTGGATAGAGTAAATGAATGGACAAAAGTTTGGTAAGTCGCACTCAACGAGACCAAATCTGTTCATGTTAATTTTACTTACAAGAAAATAAACAATCTGCCAATCTTTTCAAACTTGACTCAAATTCCGTATGCAAACGAGGCTAAGTATCTTGGAATGACACTAGATGCAAAGCTGAAATGGAAAGCGCATGTACCCGAAAAAAACGCAAAGAAATAGTATAGAGGAATGTATTGGTTACTTGTAAAATATTCCAAGCTTAATATAAAGAACAAACAGCTTTTATATAAGCAAGTGCTGAAGCTAGTACGGACATATGGTATACAACTCTGGGGTTGTACTAAAATAAGTAACATTAAAATTGTACAAAGTTTTGAAAACAATGTGTTAAGAGCTATTGTTAATGCGCCATGGTGTATCAGAAATAGCGATATCCACAGAGATCTCGGCATTAAAACAGTCGAAGACGAAATCAAAAACTACGCGAGAAAGCATAAAAGTCGACTAGAAGGTCACGTAAATATTACAGTCCTCCAAGTCTTGGATGAAAAAAAAATTAATACGCCGCACACTGGCTCCTTTTGACTTTTTTGGTTGCAAAAATCATAACTCTTAAACGAATGAATTTATCGTGATAGTTTTCTCTTCCGCTTAAAGGAAATTCCCAGAGCTATGAAATTTGTGAACTATGAGAAAAATGCTTTACAGGGTGTTCCAGAATCTTCTGCTGTAATAAGACTTTCTCACTACAGGGGATAAACATAATGTTTTACTTTTCAAATATTCAAAAGTTCATGATTGAAGTAATAACAGGGTGTCTAAAATATAATTCGAGCAAAGCAGTGGTGAAAAAAGTAAACGGACCACTTTTTAAATGTTTTTTTTTATGTGTATCAAAACAGATTTTTTTTCATTTTGTGTCACATCAGATTGTATAATAAAATATTTCAGTGATTCATTTTAAGTCAAACAGTGAAGAAAAAAGTAAATGGACAAAAAATTTAAATAAAAAAAATTAGATTGCTTGGAAACTTTCGTCAATATCCGGGTAATGTCTAATAAATTTATCATTTCTGGAGAGCATTGTGCTGTGAGATCTTTTTTGGTAATTACGAGGCTTGAAGTAATACTTGATATTGATTTCAATTGCAGGGAAAAGTACAATACTCTCCAAACATCATAAGTTTATCAGGCATAACACCGAATGTTGACAAGAGTTTTGAAGAAATCTAATTTTTTTTTATTTAAATTGTTGGTCCGTTTACTTTTTTCTTCACTGTTTAAGTTAAAATGAATCACTGAAATATTTTATTATGTACTATAATCTGATGTGCCACAAAATAAAAAAAAATGCTCTTTTGATACACAAAAAAAAAAACAGTAAAACGGTTCGTTTAGCTTTATTAACCACTGTTTTCCTCGAACTAGCTTTTAGACGCTCTGTTATTACTTCAATCACAAACTTTTGATTATTCTTAACGTAAAAAATTATTTTTATCACCTGTGGTGAGAAAGTCTTCTTTCAGCAGATGATCCTGAAACACGCTGTAAAACATTTCTCTCAAAATTCACGAATTTCATAACCCTGGAAATTTCCTTCAAGCGAAAAAGAAACGGTATCTTTATTCGTTTAAGAGTTACGACTTTTGGAAGCAAAAAAAGTCAAAATGAGCGCTGCACTTCTCCAATGAGCGAGCGATAAAAAAAAATGAAATTTGGCTAACCTCGTCAAAGCAAACCTCTCTAGCATAAAGTTCCCACAAGTTTCTGCACCTGAGTTTTTCAATACATATTTACAAACATATAAAAATGAATTACCCGTTGGATTCATAGAATTATTTGCTGCAGGTACAAAAACCGAACAAATTGGGATTTCCAATAAATCGTAGAAGAAAAAACAATATTTCGTTACAACTCCTAACGTTGTCAAAAAGTTCAAGCAAACTGTTGTATGGTATATCCATTTTAAACAATATTTCTTATGCAACTGCTCGACCGCTCGTTTAAGTTTTAAATGATAATTTCATACTAATGTTTCATCCTTTTATACCTTAAAAATAAATACCTGCACTAAAAAAACGCAGAAAAAATTGACCGACTTCTTCAAATTAAATCTGTCTAGCGCAGCTCTATGCAACTTTATGCAGCTGAGTTATTGGATTTATGTTAAGAAATATATAAGGATTTATTATCCGTCGAGTTTGGTTTAATGACTCTTAAATGTTTTTTATCTACTCATTTTAAAATCGAAGAAGTGTGCAAAAAGTGGTGTTTCAAAAAACATTAAATTAAACAGCTAAAAACAAAAAAATGTAAAAAATATATTTTTTTCTCACCATAAAAATTTATCAACTTTGACTCGCTCTACAAGCCAAACCATTCATCCAAAGGAAATAATTTTTTCGATTACTAGAGCTCCTAACATTTCTTAATTATGTGAATTTAAATGTTTTGCATTATAGACCCATCCGAAAAATGAATTTCGCAAGCACTTTTGCATAAACGGGCCACTGTGCGCCATATACAAAGAAACATACCTTTAGACTTAGCGCGATAAGTAACCGCGTCTAAACTGCGGAGCTAGCAGGAACTTCTAATGGGAAGGTACCTACAAAACGTCCTTATTTCGTGAAATGAAAACTTCTTGATAAGTCGAATACTTTGTTGTACCAAAAATGAAAACAAGTTTGTTTTGAAGAGAGGTTTTTTAGTGGGTAAGAATCCCACACTACTATGAGCACGCGCTGGCGATCCTCATAGTCTCTTGTTGAAGATTTTCACCTACCCTCGGGAAAAAAAAAGTGGGGAGAATAGACAATAAAGAAAAGTTCGAAAATGTTTTAACATATATCGCCAATCACATGAAACCTTATGGTTGACAGTATTTCATTTTAAATATTAGGGTTGACTGGGTTAAACGTTATGATTTATCGCCGACGTTGTAAATCCAGCATTGGACATATAACCACATAAGACTACAACCAATACAACAAACCAAACCAAACATTCACCGCATTCGAAGATTTGCTTTATCTGTTATCTATTTAAAGACCAGCTGGCAAGTAATGCAATGCAATGTCAACAATGTGTTACCGGTTAAAAAATACGAGTAGAAGCTTCTAATTCACCGGCTGTGACTAAAACCATACACATATGTATGTATGCGTATATAATTCTCCTTATCGTAACCTGTTTACTCTTTCTTACTATCAAACGATTGTTTATTTGACATTGAAAGCGATAACTAATTTCCAATAAAGCTTGGAGCAGATACCCTGTTTGAATCAGTAGAACTTTACGAGTCAAGCAGACTAAAGTCGACGATTGAGTTCTTTTTTAACCAAGTAATTATCCAATCAAAAAAGTGATTTCTTTTTTTTTTCATACATGAGTTAAAAGTTAAATAACTATAATTATGGAAAAACTTTGGTGTACACAGTGTCTAGAGATTTTGTATAATTAAAGCATTAGAGTGTCATGTTCACCCAACAATTATTTATGAATTATAAACAATTTGGATTAGATATGTAAGAGTATAAATTCTGATTGAATATCTGATTTGTGTTGTCTTCGTGGATTTTGAATAAAACTTACTTTCCCGTAGTAGCCGCATGTTCATTGCTTAAGGTCTACAGAGATTAGTTTGCGTAAAACTCACATACGTGAGATTTAAAATTTAAATGAAAATTAAAATTTGTTTGTAAATTTAATTTGTATAATAGTTGTAAAAATATTAGTGCAAACATCCGCTTATCTTTACTTTCAAAAATTGAATTGTCAAAGTGAAATCAAGTAGGTTTAAGTTATACTTAAAGTAACAGTCAATAGTATTGTAAGTAAAATGAGTCTTAAGGCATGTGCCACGTCTACGTTACATCGTGTGTGGTTCTTGGCATCTGCCTAAGCTCCAATCAACTTGTGCATAATCGTACATATACCTGTGGCAATAAGTTAAAGTAACTTAAGTCGACTTAAGTCAAAATTGAATTAATTATAGCAAAATGTTCCCAATTACATAAAGTATTCTTCCTCAATTTTTTAGTTACATATCTGTAAAGACTGCCGAATTATGGCTATCAAATTAACAGCACAATTTAAAAATTTCATACGATTTTCACATGAGCGATAACTTTAAATACCTCTTCTAAAAAATTGTATAAATTTTAACTTATTGCCACACATATGTTTCTGATCCGTCCTCTTATAGGATGGACTCGCTACAAGCTGTTCAATTGAAAGACTTAAACACCGGTTAACACAAGTTTGCAATTTTCATGTGATAATGACTATGACTGTCACTCTCCAAGTATAGGTATTATTACACTACATCTACATCGGACCACCACTTCGCATTAACAAAGTGCTCTGTAACACATCATTGATCAAAAACAGGAAGGGTAGGGGTGATAGCATGTAACCTTGCCAAACACCATTTCGAATCTTAAATTCTTTGACAGCCTACTAATTGGTGGTGAATAAATTTTATTTGATTAGCTATTATTATTACACTCAATCTACTGAGAGAAGGCCGGCTGTGGTCATCAGGCCTTTACGCCATGCCTTCATTCTGTCCCGATGGGGGATAACCAGCTGATTGACGGGAACTTATCACATGAACCCGATGCTAGCATTCGAAAGGAGATTCACTACAAGAATTCCCGATAGAATATACTGGAAGAATCGAAGAACCATGAAGAAAAAGGAGTTGGCTTTCTATACCGACGGTTCTAAGATGGACGTTGGCACGGGAGCCGGAGTTTATTGTGAGGCCCTAGGAATACACCGCTCCTTTAGAATAAACGACGAATGCAGCGTCTTCCAGGCCGAGGTCGCAGCCATTATACAGGTGGGTGCCTGTTGACGAAAAGAGTCACTACTCACTTAGAACAACAGTTCGGGTCCATTGTGCCCAAATTATTTAACCCTGGAAACGATGTAAAGATAGTCTGCTGGTAGAACCACCCAGATAGTGATATGAATCTCAGGAGGTCCGTCAGCTCTACATTGCCTAAGTCCTCCAGCTCTAAGAAGAAGTAACTACCAAAAGTCCTCATTCTTCTGATGGAAAGGGCAGGACAATCACACAGCAGGTGACGAATAGATGCAATTTCTTCTTCGTCCCTGCAGTGTAAGGAAGCCAAAAGGCGACATCGAAAACTGAAACTTTGTTCGCTTAGAGAGTTCATATCGGAGTACAATTTACGATAGCCAGTTCTGCATTTTAAGAAATACGTATACCTTTCCGTATCTTCTAGATACCCTGAGTAATCTATTACATAAAACATTAGATGGAACATAAAAATAAGAACTTCACCCAGTCCATTATTTTTATTTTTCACCTATTTGTAGCCTATAGTACTTCGAACGTACAGTGTTTGAGTCAATAATTCCAAATGTTCAACACCACACATTCTCGCTACCACTAACTACTTAATTAACTTAGAAACTTAATTAAAAGATATCATATGTGAAGTGGTTTGATGATAAAATGAGTATATGGACTGTATTCTAATCTGTGTGCTGCCACTTTATTTCACTGTTATCTCTTACTGAAATTTTGCAGTGGCATGAAATCACTTCTTGCAAATAATAAGAATTTTAGAATTTGTCATTTTGATCAATTGTGTGGAACACTAATTTAGAAAGAATCAAGTTGCTGATTTTACTAATTCTAAACTAATTTTATCCATTCTTTAGAAAATGCTTGGACAAACTTTGGAAAAGCTTCGAGCCAAGCCAACAATACTTGTAACTCACCCTGAAGTAGCCCAGGAAGCCATCGACATATTGAGCCAAAAATGTAAAGTTATCGTCCTGCAAAATGTTCCACCACTACGGTCGGATATTTTGGAAAAATGCAAAGGAGTCAATGCCCTCTTTTGGGCGACCAATGAACCACTTAACGCAGAAGTTTTAGATGCAGTTGGTCCACAATTAAAATCTATTTCAACAATGTCAGCCGGCGTTGACTACGTAGATATTCCTGAGTTAAAACGTCGGAAAATTCCACTTGGACATACTCCGGGCGTTCTTGATAAAACTGTTGCTGATCTTGCCATTGGTTTGATGATATCTGCAGCTAGGCGTTTTCATGAGGGTAGGCGGTGTATTGAAACGTAAGTTTTGCAAAATAATTTTTCTGCGTATCAAATAAAAAGAAAATGGTGTCCTTCCAGTTCAACTTGGGAGAAGAATAGTCTTATATGGATGATGGGCCAAGATATTCGCGGAGCCAAAGTAGGTTTTTTCGGATTTGGTCAAATAGCTCAAACTATTGCTGACCGTCTAGCTGGGTTTGAAATTGGCAGTATCATATACAATACACGGAATCCGTCACCTAATGCAGACACTTATAAAGCGAAACACGTAACATTCGACAAGCTGCTCGAGGAGAGTGATATTCTGTTCATTGTGACCCCACTGACAGAAGAGACCAAAGGAAAGTTCAATGAAAGTGCATTCAATAAAATGAAGTCGAATGCGGTGCTAATAAATATTGCTAGAGGACGTAAGTGAATTTTTTTTTTTTTTTTTTATAAAACGAATTTCTTAAGGATTCCTTTATAGAAATTGTTGACCAAAAGGCTCTTTACAATGCCTTAAAATCAAACAAAATTTTCTCTGCGGGATTGGATGTGATGACTCCGGAGCCCTTACCGGCAGATGATCCCCTAATGAGTCTTCGGAATTGTGGTAATTTAGTACCTTTTATCTTAAAGAAGAATATTGCCTGCTTAATGAGTTTTTCTTTTATTAAACTTTAGTTATTGTTCCCCATTTGGGTTCGGCCACAACAAGAACCCGAAGCGATATGGCTATTATTGCAGCACACAACGTTCTCCAAGGTTTGGCTGGGGAGCCAATGTTTGCACCAGTTTATGTGTTGCAATAAGAAATTTGCATTTGTTAAGTTAAGAAGTGAATTTTAATAAAGCTTTAGGTAATAGAACATTTTATGAAAGAAAAGCTTTACATCGAGGCTGGGTATGGAACCTTATGTTGTAGTATGAAATAATGATGACTACACATAATAAAATTTTAAAAGTCTGTTTAGTTTGAAAAACAGTGCAGAATGCTTAGAAATGAGCAATTTCAGAAATCTATTTGACATTTAATCAGCTGAATTAAAATCGGGCTAACTCTGAGAAAGAAGTCTATGGATTTTCATTTAAGACGAATACAAACCAATGGGCACATACAGGTTTCCAGATATCTTGATTTTGCGCGTTTGTGATTGGGTAATTCTCGGCGTTGAACAGGCAGGCTTTCGTGCTGAATCCTCCTGCATCGACCACATAAATGCCCTAGGGATCATAATAGAACAATGCGTCGAGTATAGGTCACCGCTACATCCATTGTTTATCGACTTCGAGAAGGCTTTTCACAGCTTGAATGGAGATGCTATCTGGTTGGCCTTGCGCCGGAGAGGCATCCCAGAAAAACTCATTGTTATCTCATGGCTAAGTGTCACGTCTGACACCATGATAAGGTGTCGGAAGATTGTGAAGTCCAAAGTGGAGTACGTCAGGTGTGCATACTGCCCCCCTATGTTCTTGATGGTCATCAGTGATGTACTCTGTGCAGCATTGACGGAAGGTAACGATGGAATTCGATAAACTATGACAACTTGTCTTAAACACCACGACTACGCTGACGATGTTTGCCTACTTTCACATATGATAACTGATGGCCCAAAATCTATAAGCTGAGACGAATAAAGTGGAGCTTAAGATCAACACAACTAAAACAAAAGCCCTGAGTACTTCTAACACCCGCGCTCAACTCAACATTGCCGGACAGGTAGTCGAGAAAGTAGACAACTTTCTATACTTCGGCTAACCGCGGTGGAATCGAACTGGGTGTGTGCAGCAGAATAGGGAAGGCAAAAGCTGCGTTCGGAATGCTATCGAAAATCTGGAGAAGCAATGTTCTCGGCTTAAGAACCAAGCTGCGACTGTTCCGCTCCAACGAAGAATCAGTACTGCTGTATGGGTGCAGTACTTGGAAGGTCGATACCACTATCACACGCAAGCTGCTAACATTTTTAAACAAATATCTAAGAATCATTAGGATATTTTGGTTCAGTCATATATCCAACGAACAACTTTATCTGGAAACGGAGCAAGAACCTATATACATTACTGTGCGCGAAGGCAACTCCAATGCAAAATACGCTATGCAGTGGTATCTGCTTACCCAGGCAGGCAAAATAGCGGGACGCCCTACGCAAACGTGGCGCAGGCAGGCGAGGAGGAATCGGGTTCCTAGGGAATGAGTTGGATTCAGCTCAAACGCGTTGCATATGCATGTACACATGTTTGTATGGCTGCGTTCTTGGCTTGAACGACGTAGTCCTATAACAATTATATTTAAGAAATGCATTAGTAGCACAAAGCTTTATATGGTAATTCATTCTAGGGGAATTTTAGAAATGATAATATTAATAATATGTAATAATATTTTTAAAAGTTCCCGTAATGCTCAATATGCTCGTTCATGTGGCAGACGGCAGACTGTTGATTTGACGCTTAGAGATACGCTTCCATTGTGTTACTCTCTTTATTATTTCAAATGGATTTGATTGACCATAGCCTATAACTCTCTATCTTGCATATGGAAAGTACATTTTTACACAAATCGACAGTATTATTAAACTTTCTTGGGCGCCATGGCGTAGTGGTTAATACGTCGGACTACTGCGCATGAGGTTCCATGTTCGAAACCCAGAAAACACCGTAAGTTTTTACATGGTCCCACCTATAGCGAACGTTTGAGAAATATCCGAGTAACAAAATAAAAAAAAACATGCACTTCGGATACTGCACAAAACGGATAAGGCACACAAAACGAGTTATTGCAAGAAACTAGGCCCTTCATTGACTGTTTCCGCCAAATATGTACATATATATTATTAAAACACTCATATTAAGGGAATCGACGACGCTGTAAACGCAACATCAGACAGATTCATTCCAGTACACAGCAAAAGATTCAATAACGCACTACTTCATAATGAACTGGGGGACTTGTATTAAATTGAGCTGATAAACGTTCTAAATCTTGTGCCATTACCCGGATTACATTTTCGCAGTTTCGCTATACGTCAAACTGATCGTTTGGGGGAGCAGTCAAACTGCACATACAAGCACAACATTCGCGTATACGAATACTTGTGTAAATTGAAGTAAATAAATATTCGATTCAATCATCGCGAAAGTAAAGCAGCCCTTTGGATCATACGAAGTCAGCATTTGGTTTGCCCCAGTAATGATGAGATCCAAAATCAAGTGACCTGTCGATATTTTCTGAAATCAAAGAGGCGAACCCCATAGGCGGATCAATGCAGTGGAGTTGACGAGTTATAATACCTTTAGTTCAGATTATTATTTTTTTTTAACAGGTTTGTGGCCACGCATATATGGCGCGTAGGCACTGCGACCAGTGAGATTTATTGTACCAGGGGTCACCTTTTAGGGCAGTAGTACTTCCCTCTCCTTATGAAATCGATAATTAATTACGACTGCGGAGGAGTCTCTTAAGTCTGTTGGAGATATGTAAGATCTCATTAAGGAAGAAGCTTCTCTTAATTCTACACAAAGCAGCACACTCACATAGTATGTCCTCTGCGGTTTCGTCCTCTTCTGGACAGACGTGGCAGATGATATCCTCCGAGATTCTTATTTTGTTGAGCTGGTAGAGTACTTAACCGATAAGGAAGCTCACAAGTCTTGTTAAGTCATTTCTGCTGGTTTTAAGGATATCAACTGCCTTTTTTTAGCAGAGTTGGACAGCTCCTTTAGCTTGTCTGAGACCTTGGGAGTTATTCCAGTGAGAAATGCACATGTTGCGTTCCCAACTATTTAGGGTAAATTTGAAAGCAGAATCAGATATTCCGCAAAATGGTTCAGGTCCAGTGAACAACTAAGAGGAGTCTCTTCTGGCTAGCAGATCTGAAATTTCGTTATCGTCGACGCCTACATGACCAGTTCGCCACTATAATTTTACTTTATTGTATCGGGCTAAGTTTTGTAAACTGTCGAAGCAGCTTAGAACTGATCAAATGGGAGATTAGTGCTTTAATCGCAGCTTAGCTGTCGGTGAGTATGTGGATAGTGGCACCTTTAATTTCTGAGTGCAAGTTTATGCTAGCGCAAGTCTGAAGAGCGTAAAGCTCGGCCTGGAAAACAGTGGGACTCTTTCCTAGTGGTTTCGAAACTTTATAGTTGGATCCATACACTCCGTCGCGAACTCCTGAAAACATTTTTGATCTGTCGGTATACCACACGATTCCGTTTGGATCAAGCAACGGTCCACCACTATTCCATGCATCACGGCTTCGGATTTTAATCTCAAACCTTCTGCCAAAGTAGAGTAACATAGGTGTAAAGTCAGACACCGTGCTGAGCGTATCTAGCTAGTGGAAGTCGGTTAATAAATCCATGAGATCCACATGATCCCATGTACTATTAACACCCGACTTTCGAAGACTAGCTGCACTGCGAATTGATAGTTTTTTTTATGAATATACGAGTATGTAATAGAGTGAGTCCGATTGTAGCTTCTATGGCTATTGTGAGACAGGCATGCATTGGACCTATCATTCCGAGGCAAGCTTATGTTTTAAGTTTACTCAGTTTGTTAATGGTCGTGACCTCCTCGGTTTTCGCCCACCAGACAATGGACGCATATGTAAAGATGGGTCTTACCACCATCGTATATAACCAGAATTTGACCTTTGGGGAAAGACCCCAAGTTTTGCCGTGCATACGGCGACAGGCCCACATGGCAGTGGTCGCCTTAGCAGTTTAATGCTTAACATGGGAGTTCCAGTTAAGATTATTGTCTATTATATTTCACTTCATCGGAAAAGCAAACGGTTGTACCATTTGGTATCACAGAACCAAGGTTCGGCGTTCTTCTTCTTGTGAACTGTACGACGGCTGCCTTGCTGAGGTTAATCGATAGGCCCTTGCCAGCATACCAGTCCGAGACTACAAGGTGAAGATGATCACAAGATCTGCATAGCCTATAGTTTTGAAGCCTAAGCTATTAATTCTATTCAGTAAGTCATCCACCACGGGCGACCCATAAGAAAGGCGTGAGGACGCCGCCCTGTGGGCAGCCTTTAGCTGCGGAGACCGTCACAGACACCTCTCTTGACGAAGATGCTGTTATGCGGCTATCAAGCATAGTTCTAACCCATCTGGTAGTAGGTTGGTCGATTCCCCTGCGTCTCAGTTCAGATGTCTTGCCCAAATAGAAAGAAGAATATTCGACGCAAACATCCTGCGCAGGATCCAACTCCTTACAAACATTCGTATTGCGTACCTAGTATATTCTTTTTACTGGATGGAAACTAAGGTCGTCAAACATCGTCATCAGTATTTCAGTTGCCGGTCGTCTTATCCTCTAAGGCAAACTTTAAATTATTATTCTGTGTCTGATCGCCATGGAGCAATGGTTAGTATCTGAAAGTATTTGGTGCGTTTTGGTGAAAGGTCGCTTCTCAGTGAAGTAAGATTTAATATGGAGTACAACAACACAAGTGACTTGGAACCACTTTAGCTTTTTTTCTCAGTCGAAACTAAGTTGGGATATTACTTCGTGCCACGAAAGAGCTTTTTCGCTGAGAAAAGCTTTTTCGTTCAACTTGAATGATTCAGTAGTATTCCATACATTTAAGCACAACTTTTTCATGCTTTTTAATTCAATTATAATTCAATCACCAATCTTCATATAATAAAAAAAAGTCTTAAACCAGATTGACTTGGAATCATTCTGTGGAGAAGCGTTCACTTTGCTTTGAATAATTCTCACCAAAACGCACCAATTGTAATTGAAACTCAATGTTCGATTCCCAGAAAACACCAAAAAATTGTTTCCCACCTCTCACAAACGTCTGGAAAACATCCGAGAGTACTTTGGTCATGTATTGCACTTGGAATGCGACATAAGGTCCGTTCCGTTCATGCGTAAAATATAGCACGAATGGAGAGATAGAAGACCGTGAAATTGGGTTCTAAGCCCTATATAGGTTGTTTGCGCAAAGTATTTATTTATTATATAGGTATTGGGTCTACAAAATAACGCAACCTTATGATGAACTAGCCAGATCTGGTTCAAAACTGAAATTCACTGGTCCGAAACTCTTTTGGGGCCTACCTATAAGCCAAATCCAAATTGAGCGCTCATACTGGGGCTCACAAACAGGTCCAAGACACGCAGAGATTTATTGATCTCTCCAGTAAAAGATCGAAAGAAATTCTAGCAATGAACAAACATAATACAAAGTTTTTAGCAGACTTCCTTACTAGTCGTTGCTCTCTCAAATACCACTCTCCCAAATTGGCATTAGTCAGTCTGATACTTGCAGACTATGACTTGAGGACACTGAAACTGCTGAGCACATTATGTGTGAATGTCCCGCCATCGCTCGCAACAGACAAAAAAATGTTCATAAAGGGTTTTTCAGCCCATCTGATATAATCCAATCCTCAGCCCATCCATCTCAAGCTTCCTTCGAGAACTTCATTTCAGTTAGGACACCATCGCAACATGCTTTCCCTCAGGGGTTAGTACAAGAGATCGCTTTATAGGTCGAGGTACTTTGCTTGGGTTCCCACAGAACCCTCTTTTCACCCCACTCTACATAAAAGAAAAAAAAAAAAAAAACTGTACCTTATTGCAAACCGATTTTTACAATAAACGACTTTATCGGAAAACAGTTCTAATGAGTCTGTTCATAAGTCTCAAATATTTGTTTCGAAACTAATGCGTTTTAATACACATTCTAAGTATAGATGTGGTTGTAAACGGTTTAAACCTGAATTTCTCTTCGGTTAACGAAAAAGAAATTGCTAAAGAACGTAAATGGGAAAAGTTCCGAACGGAATATTATAGGGCTCATTCATAAATGCAAGCTTTGCAAAGCAGGAAAAGCTGCGCAAATGCAAGTTTAATTTAAGCAATAGTTACGCAATATGATTCTGACAGCTGCACGATTGCGCAATGAATAAAGCTTTACTACATTTATGAATTCTCAAGCTCCGAAGTGTTGCCAATTCGTGCATTTGTGAACTCTCTGCTTAGCACATATTGCATTTATGGCCCCCTCTTCTTAAACCTTTCATCTAAAAATTTAGTTGTAGAAATGATAATGGTTTAATTTAAAACACGAAATTGTCTTTTCTCCGCCCCGCAAAGATACCACAGCCCTGCATTCCATTTTAATTGCTGACACATGCTTAACAGCTGATGCGAATCGTGCGTTCTCTAAATAAAAAGCTTTCACCACCTAAATGTAGCTTTTATTCATTCATACTTTTCACTTAATTTAGTCTAGATTTTTATATGTTTCCGAGTGAAGTGTCAGCAGAATCTCTAATGACCAACCGGCTGTTCAAAGTCCTTGTCACTCATCCGGAAGTACCAAAACCTGTACTAGATACGTTGGAACAAAAATGCGAGATTGTTGTGTGTAAAAATATTCCTCCGGTGCGGTCGGAGATATTGGAAAAAATCCAAGGTGTTGACGCCATCCTATGGGCACACTATCAGCCGCTTAATGCTGAGATACTTGATGCGGCCGGTGAAAAGTTAAAAGCTGTCTCGACTATGTCATCTGGTATTGATTTTGTTGACATCGCCGAGTTCAAGAGACGTCAAATGCCATTGGGACACACGCCAAGGGCGGTAAACAATGCAGTTGCTGACATTGCCATTGGGTTGATGATATCCGCAGGGAGGCTGTTTCACGAGGGTAGGCGGATGATCGAAACGTAAGTAAAGAGAGCGCGCCACAGAAAGTTTAAAGAATGTAAAATAGTTTTTAATTTAATGAAGGTTTGGTTGTGGGATGAGGAAGCTATAGTTTCTCTTAAGTTTGCGTGGTATTGCCAACTTAAAATATGCTTTGTATTTAAATAGATTAATTTGTGCGAATATATTAAGAAGGCGGGAAATATTGTTTTTCATGATGAAATAGGCGAAGTGCTTTTCGCAGAACTACCGCAACTTGTTTAGGGATGGGATACATTATGTACGACATGTATGTATGCTTGACGAGATTAATAGGAAAGATTTACAAAGCTAACAATTACATCATCTGTTGGAGTTGTTAAAAATTCGTGTGATATGAGTGGGAGCTGAGATTTGGAATAGGTTCGGATAACTGGGCGTTCAAGTAAGGATGGCTGTTGTTTTCTTTATAATGAATGGAATCATTAAACCTAAAATAAGTGAAAGATCTTTACTTCTTACCCAGCCTAGATAGGCACTTAAAAGGGTGGCCCACCGTTGGGACCTACACTCCGTCTCACTTGATTACGAACAGGCAGTTTTTTTTTTTAATGTTACGATATTTTTCAAACCCTTCCCTAATCTGGGAAAAACCAATTGCACAAGAAATGAAGGATATATTATGTTTATATTGTAAAAAAAAAATGGGGTTAAGTTGATAAATGCAACTTTTATGACGCTTTTCCCAAAAAGGTCATCAAATTTAGCTATTTTTTTTGTCTCACTTGATTACGAACAGTAGCTAAATCTACCTGTTAGAAGCTTAAAAGGTAAAAAAAACAATACAAAATTTGTTTGTATAAATAAATGTTGGTTCTATTCAAAGAGTAGCAATAGCTTTTAGTAATGGGTACTACATCCTGATCGCTGAATACTTCAAGTAGCCTGCTGTGTAGAGATTTATAGAGTGCTGTCAAATAAGCTAGCGAAATTTCGGACCAGGCTCGTTTTATGGCTTCAATAATCTCTTCCGTTTCATCATATTGCCTTCCTCCTTCGTAGACTTTTCTTGAAAGCCAATCCCACACGTTTTCCATGATGTTCAGGTCGGGTGAATATGGCGGCCATGCAAGTAGGTTTACATTTTGGTTCTGAATCCAGGCTTTTGTTGTCCGTGCGGTATGTATCGGTGCATTGACTTGTTGGAAAGTCCATCGCTGTCCACCAAACAGCTCCGAAAACTGCAGAAAAGCTCTTTCCAGTATCGATTTGTAAGTGATTGCCGTCATTTTGGAGCTTTGGAAATCCAGCTCCACAGTTCCGTTATAGCTTATTGCTCCCCATACCATTACACCATCTCCTTTGCTGTGCCGCCTTTGAAGATGCATTTCTTCTTTTCTCAAGTCATGGAAATAAGAGCTGTATCCATCAGGTCCGTCCAAATTACATTTTTTTTTCATCAGAAAAGTTGACGGTATGCCACTCTCGATTCTACCTGATGTGATTTGTTGCAAAATCAAGCTGCTGGGTTTTACGTGCCGCATTCAATGGTGGTTTCCTCTTCATTTTTTCATGGCGAATATGGCGGGCCCTCTGTATCCCGCGATGAACAGTCGATCCGCTAGCTGTAACTCCAGTTTCTACCTTAATTTTACTTACGGAGAGCCTTAAATTTGAAGCAGCTCTCAGTATCGCCCGCCTTTCCTGACATGTTGTTGCTTTGCTGACTTCCTTTGCGGTTTTTCCATACTTCTCCGGGTCCTTAATAAAGCTGTGTACAACAGTGGTGCCTCTTCCAATCTTGCTGGCTATGAAACGGATGGATTTTCCTTGTTCCCGGTAAGCTCGAATTTGGCCTATTTCCTCCTTGGTTAATGTCTTTCCTTTACCCATAGTTGTAGATTATATGAAGTTATTTCTTGAATTAAGTTCCCTAATACTCGAAGTATCCTTTTATTTGATTTAAAGCACGGTAACAGGTAGATTAAGCTACTGTTCGTAATCAAGTGAGACAAAAAAAACAGGTAAATTTGATGACCTTATTGGGAAAAGCATCATAAAAGTTGTATTTATCAACTTAATCCCATTTTTTTTTTTACAATATAAACATAATGTATCCTCCATTCCTTGTGCAATTGGTTTTTTCCAGATTAGCGAAGGGTTTGAAAAATATCGTAAAATTAAAATAAAAAACTGCCTGTTCGTAATCAAGTGAGACGGAGTGTATGTAGCTATAACTCTGCAATGTGTGCATTGGAGTCTTCTTTGTTGACGTGAATACTCGTACATAAATTTGCTTTGTACTGAGAGCATAACAAAAAATCAGATGATAAAGAATCATGCGATACAGTTTCGTGTTGCAACTCAAAAACTATTATTTATATCGGAAATGAAAATAAACCGTAATCAAAGCATTTATTTCACCTAGTGCGGGTTGTGACGTCACGCACGGTATCGAGTGTGGCGCGGTTATATTTTGTGATCTTTTCGCTGTATCTGGAAACTTTCACGCAGTCTTACTATTGACTAAGTTAATCTAAGACGCTCAATCGATAGTTCTGACCGTGTTCAATGGATTTAGGTCCGTTTTACACATATCATGCATCGGGTACACGGGGGCGGATACACGTTTGCACACATATTCGATGCCTGTTTACAACGCCGGCCGTGTATCCGGTTCAAAGGGTATAGAAATAAAGGAAGTCTTTCTTTGTCCAGCAAAAAGAACGCCGTGTTTCCGGTGCTGGATAAGTCACTCTAACTAACAGTAACTTTGTCATTTAGTTCTCTACGCTTTGAACCGGATGCACGGCGCCCTTTATCCGGTGCCGGATATGTGTGCATCCAGCGGCGCCATGTGTGAAATCATATGCCTAAGTATATATAAATTTCTGTGCGCAATTAAAAAAACATTCTCTCGTTCAAACGTAGCTTACCCATTTCACACACATCCGGCATCAGATACACCGCTTTTTGTAGTTTTCACACATATCCCAGCACAAATGTCGGAATTCGGCACCGGATACGTGTAAAAATATTGTGCACGACGCCATGCATCCGGCGCCGTGAAAAATGTTCTCCAAAAATTTAAAAGAAGTCACAAGTGACCGCCAAATTTAGAATAATTTAGGTCTCGATGTACCACCAAACTTCTAAGTCTGGTACACGCGCGGTCAAAACTGGACAATGGCACCACTGGCGTTGGTGTGTTCGGGCTCAAGTTTCAAAGCGCGGTCCCGTTAGGATTGTTACCTTCCATCTTTCAGGCAGAAGTCCACGGTATTGTACTATGTGTACGTATGTGCCTGAAGAGAAAGAACAATGGCACCTGCATCCTAATTCTTTCGGACAATCAAGCAGCACTCAGCGTTCCTATCATACAAAGCTTTTTTAACGATTGTCTCAAACCAAATAATATCACCATAACCTGGATACCAAGTCATGACGGTTTCAAGGGGAACGAAAGATCGTATTGCCTATCTAGAAGAGGCACAGTCGCCCACTCATCGGTCTCAAACCATACTTTGGTATACCGCCGAGCAGTGCATTTTTAAGCAGAGTAATGAGAAGTAGATAACTTCAGTGATCGCTGGGCCTAAAATAGCTGAAAATAACTGAAGGAAAGTCTCTGTGGACAACATCTGCCAGACGACGATTTTAAAGCCAACGAACTAGCGGTTGGCAACGAGTTTCTCCTGTGGGGGTCCTGGTGTCAGATTCAATATCCTAGTATAATGTTTCTCTATTAACTGTTTCTCTTCAACTCAATTGAAAAGATCCTTCATTTTTAAAGCTTTCATATTCCGACTTGTTTCGCCAGTATATAGATGATCACATCAGTCAGGACTACTTTAACTCATTTAGAAGTACACCCTACAAGTCGATATGACCCAAGCAACTGCATGTTTCCGTCTTCCTCATGTGCGCCGAACTTGTGTGCTACTCCGATTCAAAACATTGGCGCCCAACACAGGGCCCAAACCCACCGTTGAGATTGACTCATTCCCTACCAACTAATAATTGTCTCCCCCTCAAGCAAGCAAAATTAAGATCAGGCTGTTTTATTCTTAACAACATATTTGCATATACCTTTAATCCTTAAGTACATATATCTTGAGTATCCGGTAAATTGCAAAGGCGTACGTTAGACATCTTTAATGACTATCAGGCGTTAAACTGAAGACTATCAAGACAGTTGAATTAATATTTCTCATGAGCAGATGATCTATCTTTACAATTTGCATTAAAACATATTTTTAAAGTTTTCTCTTCCTCTAGTTCGCAATGGGAAACAGATCGCATTAATTGGCTAATGGGTCAGGAAATTTGCGGCTCAACCATAGGATTCTTTGGATTTGGTGGTATAGCTCAGGTCATTGCCAGGCGGCTGCAATCGTTTGATATAAAGAAAATTATCTACAATACAAGAACTAAGAAAACCAATGAAGGCGACTTCAATGCGAACTACGTGAATTTTGACGAACTACTTAGCGATAGTGATTTTCTTATTGTGGCGAGTGCTTTGACACAGGAAACCAAGGGAATTTTCAATGCAGATGCTTTTAGTAAAATGAAACCAAATTGTGTTTTGGTCAATGTCGCTAGAGGACGTGAGTGTTAAGAAACATTCTTCATTTTCCGGAATTATCTGTCGAATTCTTTGTTTTAGAAATTATAGATCAACATGCGCTTTATAACGCTCTCAAGAAGCGGCAGATATTTGCCGCTGGACTTGATGTGACTACACCCGAACCACTACCGAGTGACAACCCGCTATTGAGTGTGCCAAATTGCAGTGAGTTTTGTATTTATCTTCTGATTACCTACATTAAAATTTCATCTATTTCTAGTAATCCTCCCTCATGTGGGAACATCGTCGATGAAGACAACTATCGAGATGGGCAATATCGCTGTACAAAACATATTGAACGCCCTAGAAGGAAAGCCGATGGTAGCTCCGGCATACTAATGCAATATTTACCATATACTTACAAACTAATCTTTGAGTTGTTATTTTTTTCGATATTTAATTGTTATTATTTATATACATCCACGTATACATACATATGCCATAAACTGGTAGGATAGCTTGGTTTCATTCAGTGTTTAAAACAGATGTTTTTATTTTTATCGCGTGTGTTGTGTAACCCACCGAAAATTTGTATACCCTACCCCTTAGGGTATATTGAGTTTGACACAATAAATAGAGAACTAATTAAGACCGTATACATACATAAATAATCAGTACTAAAAGCTGAGTTGATTGATGATCCGTCTGTCCGTTGGTATGTCTGTCTGTTTATCCTCAGTTTTTAGGCTTCTCATTTTGAGGCAAGATAATGAAATTCAATGCATTATTCATTTTTTAAATCCGCTCAGAGACACGCCCACTATATGCAAAGTAACTATTCAATATTTTTGTTAGACATTTTAAAAAGTTGTGACAAGGAAATGTGTAGGGATGGATTGTACATTGTATATGGCTACATCCCTATTTAGGGGAGTTTTAATTTTTCTATGTGTGTATTGCTATTCTTAAATATATTGCAATTTCTAAAATATGACTTTGGAAAACATTACTTACTTACTTAGATGGCGCTACGGTCCGGGGTGGACCTGGGTCTCAACCAACAAACCTCTCCAGCTAGCACGGTTACGAGCCAGCTGCCTCCAGTTGCGCACGCCAAGTTGGTTGAGGTCCCCCTCCACTTGTTTGCGCCACCTACCGCGAGGTCGTCCTCTACTGCGTCGTCCATCCGGAGTGGATTCCAAAACTTTCTTAGCGGGAACGTTGGGCTCCATCCGCTCTAAATGACCCAGCCATCTTAGTCGCTGTATGTGAACTCTTCTGGCTAAGTCGATGTCCTTGTACATGCCGTATAGCTCGGCATTGTAACTTCTCCTCCACTTACCGACTATGCAGACGGGGCCAAAGATCGCTCGAAGAACTTTTCTCTCGAAATAACCAAGGGCATCCTCATCCGGTTTTGTCAAAGCCCATACCTCTGCGCCATACAGCAGGACTGGGACGATTAGAGTCTTAGAGTTACCTTAGTAGTTCGAGATAGGGCTTTGCTACTCAATTGCTGTTTTAGCCCATAGAAACAACGATTGGCAAGAGTAATTCTTCGTGTGATCTCCCTACTGATGTCATTTGCGGAGTTCACCATAGAGCCTAGGTAGACAAAATCCTTTACTACCTCAAAATTATATCTGTCTATTGTGGCGTTCTGCCCAAGACGCCGATGTTGGGTGTCCTTTTTTGTAGACAGCATATATTTAGTTTTGCTTTCATTGACCGCTAGACCCATCTTTGCTGCCTCGATCTCAATACTCGTAAATGCCCCATTGACGGCCCGCTGAGTTCTTCCGATTATGTCAATGTCATCGGCATAAGCGAGTAGTTGTACAGACTTGAAGAAGATTGTACCTCCGGGGTTAGCTTGTGAGTTTCGTACAATTCTCTCAAGTACTATGTTAAAGAGATCGCATGATAGCGCATCGCCTTGTCTAAGACCTTTCCTGACATCGAACGGTTCGGTGATGTTCTTACCGACTTTGATGGAGCAGCGAGAGTTCTCCATCGTCATTCTGCACAAACGGACGAGTTTGGCAGGGATGCCAATACTAGACATGGCTCTGTATACCTCGTCTCTATACATGCTATCATAGGAAACTTTGAAATCGATGAAAAGGTGGTGCGTATCGATTTTATATTCAAGGGCTTTTTCCTAGATCTGCCGTAGTGTGAATATTTGGTCAATGGTGGACATTCCAGGCCTGAAACCGCACTGATAAGGAGCTATCAGGTTGTTGACGATCGGTTTTAGGCGTTCACATAATACGGCAGACAGGATCTTATATGCGATGTTGAGGAGACTTATACCTCTGTAGTCAGCGCAGTTTAGAGGGTCTCCTTTCTTCAGGATCGGGCAAACGATGCTGAGGTTCCATTCATTGGGCATACTTTCGTCCGACCAGATTTTACAGATGAGCTGGTGCATGCTCCTTACCAACTCATCTCCTCCTGCCTTGAAAAGTTCAGCGGCAAGGCCGTCGGCTCCAGCAGCTTTGTTGGATTTGAGTTTAGATATCGCTATCCTCACTTCATTCTGATCGGGTTGACGGGAATCTTGACTGCCATCGTCACTGTTGAATGGCTCGTTCTGCCAGGCAGCGGAATATTGGTCATCATCGCCGTTTAACAGTCTGCAGAAGTGTTCCTTCCATATCCTTAGCACCGACTGCGATTCTACTACTATGTTGCCATTTTCGTCCCTGCAGGCTTCTGTTCTGGCTTTGAAACCCTGGCATGTTCTTTTTACCTTTTGGTAAAATTTTCGAACATCATTCCTGCAATAAAGTCTCTCAATTTCCTCGATCGATCGCTTCTCACGCTCTTTTTTCTTCTTTCTGAGAAGTCGATGTTCCTCTTTTCTTTTCCGCTCGTAGAGCTCGCGAGCAGCTTTAGTCCTTCTATGCAGCGCCGCTTTGCACGCCTCTTGTTTAGCTGCATGTGCTTGCCGGCATTCCTCATCAAACCAGGGGTTTCGTTGTGGTGGCCGAGAGAAACCCAGTACATCAGAGGCGGCATCTCTGATGGCTTGTTGGCAACGCTGTCACTGGTCTTCCGCATTTGCTGCTGGCGGAAAGGCTCTGGCGGTCTCTTGCGATTGTAGCCGCCCGACGTCAAATTTCCTCACAGTATTTCGTTGATTTCGCTCCGTTGTGGATATCCGCATCCGTACCTTGGCTACAACTAGGTAGTGATCCGAGTCCACGGTGGCTCCTCGGAAAGTCCGGACACCCCGAATACTGGAAGAGTACCTTGCGTCGATCGCAATGTGATCGGTTTGGTTGACAGTTTTTCGATCAAAGGAGAGCCATGTTCCTTTGTGAATATCGAAACGTGGGAACGTACTAGCGTACTAGCTACGACAAAGTTTCGCCGCGCCGCAAAGTCGAATAGCCTGAGTCCGTAGCCGGATGTGATGTCGTGCAGGCTGTGCTTTCCAACCACGCTACTAAAGAGGTCTTCTCTTCCTAGCTTTGCGTTCAAATCACCTAGGATATTTTTAACGTCGTGGCTCGGGCATTGCTCATACGTCTTGTTCAAGAGCTGGTAGAAGTCATCCTTGGTCGCGTCGACCTTCTCCTCGTGAGGGGCGTGAACGCATATTAGGCTTATGTTGGCAAATTTAGCCTTGATACGGATAGTCATAAGGCCATAATTGTCATAAGGTCATAAGGAAACTCAAGACTTCTTGCCTAAGTCTGCCTCCAATGACAAATCCGAACCCGAATAGACGCTGTCCTTGTTGTCTGTAGCAATCGCCGTAGTAGATGTCGCAGTTTTTCATACTCCTTTTGCCCGGCCCATCCCATCGCACTTCTTGGATAATGTCTGCGATAATTTCTGCTTTGAGACACTCTAGGGCCTCCGCAAGTTGTTCGGCTGCACGTGGTTTGTAGAGGGACTTAACATTCCATGTGAAGACACGAAGATCGTTGTCCTTTTTACGTTTGCTTGGGTCGTCAACAGTAAATTCGTCCGTATCCGAGGCTGTTGGTTGCTTCGTAACCGAAGGTTTTTACGTGGTAGGGAAGTTAACCCAACGGCACAACCCCCAACCTGGAGGACCAGATCCTTTTTTTGCAACCCCTAGGACGAGGGGCCGGATACACTGATCGCAGTAACCCACTTCGGGGATATGAGCGCTGCCGTTGGCCCATTAAGGGTTCATCCGCCACCATCTCTTTTTCAGTACCCTGTAGTATTGAAAATCCTTACAGACCTGAGCTCCAAATATGTCGAAGTAGCTCCGGTAAGGTATCCGCTGGTCTGTAGACGTCACCGTTGATTCCATCGAGAGAATTCATCCGCCGTACGTCCTCCTTCTGAGAAGCTCTTGCTAGACTTCTGAGACGCATATTTCAGCCGATCAGGTCAACAAGAGATGCCTCGTCCGGTTAAACATATGCGCGCTGAAGTTCACCCAGTTATGCTTACGAAGGTCTGAGTGTTCAGCTACACATACTCGTATATCGTCAGACTCAGCATACGCTCATCGTTAGTTCACTATCAGATAGCTATCCAGCGGGCACCACGGGGAGGTGATGATGCGATTTTGCCACGCCTTGAAATACATTAAAACGATGTAATTTAGAAATACATTTTTTTTTGTTGTTGTAGCAACTATGCTGATTCGTATGGTTCAAACGTTAGGGTGGTGAAAGTGGGTTGTCATCAGAAAGGCCGAGGCCCAAATATGCGGCAGCTTCAAGTTGGGCAGTTGGGCAAGAGTGGATCTGGTACTCGTACGCTTTCAAGCGCAGTTCGGACTGTATGTTGGTAGATAGAGTTCAAAGCCAATATGACAACTGGGACGAGTGGTGTATGAGTTATAAACCCATTTACCTTTTCATGGTATGAACGGATGTCAGATCGAATATACCTCGGAGGTGCAGGGGCTGAGTAAATCTCTGTTGGGGTGATCGGGATGGTTGCAAGCCAGTAGAAACTGTTTCGATAGAAGTTCGTTATGCTCTTTGACTTTGAGCAACTTTGTTTCCTGATGAAGGAGATCTTCATGGGGCATACAGTGACAGCCTTTAATAATGCGTAGAGCAACATTTTGGCTTGTTTGCAGCTTATGCCATTGAGTATCACTGAAGCGTGGAGTTCAGATTGGTGCCGCATAGTTGAGAATTGATCTTCCTATAGCTTCATATGTGGTGAGGAGAGTTTTTTTTATCTTTCCTCCACGTGCTACCGGCCAGGGATTTAAGGACCTTGTTTCTAGACATGACTCGTTCTCTGACGTTTCTTGAGTGACCAGAAAAGGTCAGTAGATTGTCAACATTTTGAATATTAATGCACGGGTTCGACATTTTCCAATAACCTATAAACTTCAGTTCGGTTGATAAGCAAAACAGCTCTAATGGCAGTTCAACTGTGGGCCAGATAGCGGTAAGGGATGAGTGATAATATTAAGACTTGACCAACGACAATTTATTCGTCCATGAAATTTTAAACTGAACTGGAACAAATCTTTAAGAGACTACGGGCAGCAAAGATTTTAATTATAAAATACATAATTGAAAGAAAGCTGCAAAAGACAAACAAAAGTGTAAATTCAGTAACGCATCTTGGCATCATGGTGCTCATGATGCTTTGTAAAATGTTCATTAATGCAAACAATTGGCATAACTCTCATTCATAACAGTGTTCATTCTTCTTCTTCTTCTTTTTATCAGCGAGGATATGATGCGAAAAAAAAGGATCACAACCCTCCCACTTCACCGCATTTTTACTGATCTGTCTGTGGGGTTCGCCGATTTGACCTCAGAAAATATCGGCAGGCCCGCCGATGTTGGATCACTCGGTTACTGAGGCCAATGAAATGCCGATGTCGTTGCATTTGTCTAACGCAGGCGTTTATAGGCCTGCCTTTCCTACTCGCGATGTCTTTGGAACGTGCATTAATATTGCCTTTTTAGCAGGATTCATATGATCCCTTTTTTGAATGTGGCAATACCAGCTGAGCCGGTCGCGCTCTATTTTTTGGACGATGGTTTCCTTGATGTGAAAGCTTCCACGGATTTCTTATTCGATCAAGCTTTGTCACTCCTGCTTTCATGCGAAGCATCTTCATCTCAGCTGCCGTTAATTTACTCATACGTTTTGTACATCGTCCAACATTGTGAAACGTATGTGAGCGCTGGACGCACAACTGCTGTGTAGAGACTTCCTTTCAACTTAGGTGGCATTTTTCTGTCACAAAAGATAGCGGAATTTTCTCGCCACTTCATCCACCCTACGCTTACGCGATGATTGATGTCGTCATCACAAGTTGCTTTGCTATTGATCATAGATCCCAGATATTTGAACTGTTCGCACTTGGAAAGCACTGTTCCATTCAAATAAATGTCTGGAATACGTCTGAGTGGATCAGAGAACGGGCAGCACAAGTACTCTGTCTTTTCTGAACTCATGCGATACCCATTTCCCTCCAGAACGATCACCCGCACATCAAGTGCTCGTTGCAGGAATGTAGGATCCTCACTTATGATTGCTCCATCGTCAGCAAAGAATAACTGATGTACCTTGGGGTCCATCACAATGTAATAAAGAGCAAAGGACTTAAAACGTTTCCCTGGTGCACCCCGGCTTTGATTGGGAACTCTTCGGTTACTCCAGCGGGGCATTTTACTCTTGTCTTTGCTCCATCGTACATGTCCATAATCATCTGTACATAGGTTTCTGGGACACCCCGATGTCTTAGCGCCACCTATATCATATCTCGTGGTTGTCTGTCGAATGTCTTTTCAAAGTCAACCAATACAATATACAAATCCCTTAAGGAATCACGATGCTTTTCCATTATGATCCTTATACTTTGGATTGCATCTTTGGTTGATTTACCCGAGACAAACCCGCACGGATCATCAGATAGCCGTATTATTTTTCGCAGTCAGCCACCTAATACCCGCTCAACAATCTTCATGGTGTGTGACATCAGCTTGATCGAATGGTAGTTATCACAGTTTCGCGTATCACCCTTCCCTTTATATACAGGGAGAAGATAACTTTCCCTCCATTGATTCGGCATTGGATTACCTCTCACAAATTTGGAGATGAGAATTCTGAGCCATCTGAACCCGATGTCTCCCATCTTTTTCCAGAACTCAGAGGGCATCTCGTCTGGCCCAACCGCTTTTCGTTTCTTGGAGTATTTGACCGCCTCACTAATTTCTTCGACTGTAATGTCTGGTATTTCTTCACTGTTGGGGGTGGCTCTTGGAAAGTATAGCCGGGGAAACTGTTCATTTAAAAGTTCTTCACAATACTGCCGCCACCTCTGCAGAATTTTGTCGTCATCCAAAAGAAGCTGGCCATGAGCATTGTTAATGAACTTTGGCGAACGAATCTCCTCAGTACTCCTCCTTCTTTGGGCGACTATTTAGAAGATGGTTGCACTTTTGTTCATATTGTGTCTTCGCAGCTCCTGGATAGCCTGGTTTGCATCAGCAACCGGGAAAGATATTTTCTCCAGCTCCCGATGCAGGCCCTCCTACTCTCTGCTTGAAGCTGGGCGCACTTCTTCTTCGCTTTTTTCTTGCAACATCTGTATTCCATTTCGAGGGAGCTTTTTCGTCACTATTATTCGAGGGGCACTTTGACCAAGCTTTGAAAGCCGCTTTCTTCTCACTTATCACCTTTTTAACGTCAAGTGTTCATTATTGCAAAGTTTCATAAACTGATGCGCAAACATGATAAACAAAAGCATCGCCGAAAAGTTTGATGGTTCTTGATTCGGCAGGCAAGACATAAGTAAAAATGTCGGAGGAGAAAGAAAAGTAAGTAAAATTCCCATTTTTAACAGTAGATAAGTAATTATATTTTATAAAATTTATTTTCAGAGAGTATTTCAGCGCCGCGTAGGTGAAATTCCTAGGCTGAAACAGGAAAAAGAATTTTCTTCAGGAAAAAAATCGAGAGCATTTCTGTGGGGAAGAGCTCTTCCGAAAATGCAAGAAGAAGATCGATCCGCACTTAAAATTTAGTGATTTTCTATTACTTTGAAATAGTCTTTGATTTTTGGAATTGCCCTTGTTTTGCCCTTGTCCACGCTAATTACAGTACGTATCCGATTCGAGCGCTTTCTCCTTGCTTGACACATACTTAATTGAAATCGATCGTCTTTACGATCATTATTATCGATCAAAACTTTCATTACCAATACTTCCATCTTGACCCAAAAAATTAATGCAAATTCGTTCAAAAACGCCAACGAAATATTCAATCAGCAAAGCATCAACATCAGCTGTGCATCGCATCAGAATCGCAAATAAGCAGTGATGCCGCATCACTGCACAAATGTTTGACGTTTCTGAATTTACCTCAAGGTACTCAAGACACAGCCTTGTTTCACACCTTTGTTGACACGGAAGAATTCAGTCGAAGTCTTTCCATCCCAAATAGTTGCAGTGGTGTCTCGGTAGAGTGATTTAATGATAGAGAGCATCAATCGCATTGAGCTTATAAAATAGGGTTTTTCTGTTGATATTATCGAAGGCCGCCTTAAGATCAACGTAGAATGCGTAAAGCTTTCTCTTTCGGTTTAGTTGTAATTGGACATGAAAGATTATACACCTGATCCACGGTGGAGTAGTCTCTCCGGTATGCAGCCTGGAACTCGGTGAGAATGCTGTTTTCTTTAATTCAGATACTAAGTCTTTTTTAAAATGTGACAGGAAATCAGCAGCAGCGACCTCGGTTCTAATTTTTACTAAACCACCCCGCATCACTTTGGCAAGTCTCCATCAGTCTTTTGTTGATTTTACTGTTGAAAGCTGGTTTGCGATACCCAGGTAATACTAGCGTTGTTTTACTTTGCATATGTTTTTATACTTGATGCTTGCAGCGATGTATTTTTCCCTGAAAAAGTTATACATATGGTATATTCTGAAGCAATTTAGGTGATTGAAAACAGCTTTTCTAGCGATGCGGCAAGCGAGATCAGACCGCGGTTTCTTGCACTCGAACTGCATTTTGTTGTGTTTGGAGCCGTTACATGCCGCATACACACATTCCTTAATCGATGTACATCGGCATCAATTGGATCAGTTGCTATAACCGTATGTGGAACCACGGCTTCTAGGTTTTGTGCATAGGTAAGGCGTTTAAAGCGCCTTTATCTTTCGGCCAAGAATTAAAACTTTGATTTCGTCATGGGCGCCGTGGCGTAAGTGGTTAGTGTGTCGGATCACTGTGCGTGAGGTTCCAAGTTCGAGTCCCAGAAAACACCAAAGGTTTTTTTCACGGTCTCACCTCTCGCAAACGTCTGACAAACATCCGAGAGTATTGATGTCTCGAAAAAGCTTCTCAAAACAAATTGTCCTTCGGATACGGCACTAAACTGTAGGTCCCTTACTTTTGTGTGAAAAGTATAACGCACACAACATGAGTGGTTGTGAGAAGCTAGGCCCTGGCAGTTAAAGAGCTGTTGCGCCAAATATTTATTTATTTATTTTTTTCTTCTGAGAGAAAGTTAATCCGTCCAGCCGTTTGCGCTGCAGACAGACAGACAAATTGGCAGACAAGCAGACGGATGGACATAATGCCGAAACCCACTTTTCCAGTTTCTCTAAATTTGAAAAACGCCATAAATGCAAGATTGGAAACTAATTGTAGTGCGTATGGTACACTTAAGGCAAATCTGAAACAAAATCAGAAGACAATATTCCAAACACTGAGTCAGAATGCACATAGAAATTGCGGCAAATAGTAAAGGCAACCTGTCAACCTCATACTCGTACAACTACCGAGAGCATTAAATGTTCCAAGAATTGTTTATCGATGAACACTGGGAATGAATAAATCCTGCACCTGCATACACCTTTTTTTTTTTTTTTTTTTTGGATTGCGCCAGGGATGTGTAATCTTCATAGATACTAATAGCCCGAGTGCTACTAGCATGCACGATTCGCAAACCTGAGTAATCGATTTCAGGAATACGCCTACGTACTAAACACACACCCTACACACTTCAACCACTCTCCCCGCGGGACTGCCGTTAGGTATTACTTCGCGGGGCTGGTTAGCAATTTATGCTATGCTTCTTGTGTCAGCTACTTCCGCTGCTTCAGCTGCTCTTCTTAGCTCTTCTATTCTCCGCAGCTCTTTTTGTAGAGTTGTTACGAAGGAACATATTGCCATCCAATTCTCTTCCGACTGTAACATATGGTCGAGGAGTAGTGACGGACTTGGCAGAGTAATTCTCCATGCCGTGAAACGTGTGCAGTAAAACACTGCGTGCTCCGTATCTTCATCTTCACCTGGGCATTCCGGGCAGGATGGTGAGTTGTCATGTCCAAAACGGTGTAGATATTTGCGGTAGCCACCGTGGCCAGACAGGAACTGCGTTAGATGATAGTTGCAGTCTCCATGCTTTCGACTTATCCAGTCTTGGATTGTCGGTATAAGTTTATATGTCCATCTGCCTTTTGTTGTATTAGCCCAACGAGCTTGCCACATAGCTGCTGACGCTGCCCTTTCTTCGATTTTTATCACCTTGATACCAGTGGCGTCGTGATGACTCAATGCTCTTCTGTTATATATCCTCAGCATTTCATCTGCGAGAATATCGATGGGGATCATTCCAGCTATGACAAATGCAGCTTCGTCAGAGATGGTTCAAAAGCCGCTGATTGTCCGTAGCGCACAGAGCCTGTATGATGACGATAGTCTCCTTTTGGTCTCCTTCGTCCTCAGTGCCTCCGCCCAGACTGGGGCGGCATACAACAGAACTGAGGTGATAACTCTAGAGAGTAGAATCCTTCTAGCGTATCCAGGTCCACCGATGTTAGGCATGATACGCGAGAGAGCTCCCTGCATATGCGATGCTTTTTTGGCAACAAAATCAACATGCGTTTTAAACCGTAGCTTGTTGTCCAGCATTACTCCAAGGTATTTAACCGCCTCCTTCGACCTGATGGTTTGGTTACCAACCTGAAAGTTGGCAAATTCGACGGTTTTCCGGCTGGTTATAAGAACAGCTTCTGTCTTATGGTCAGCTAGTTCTAGTCCGGCGGATGTTAGCCAATCTTTTATCCGGGCAATTGCTTCATTTGTAGCTGATTCTACTGCATGGATCTGTTTAGCTACTGTCACGACTGCAATGTCGTCGGCGAATCCAATTATCGTTACTCCGCCAGGTAGAGTTAATCGTAGGACTCCGTCGTACATGATGTTCCACAATAGTGGCCCTAAAACCGATCCCTGTGGAACTCCCGCAGTTACGTCGTAGTATTTTACCCCATCATCGGTGTTGTACCTCAGCTTCCTGTTGTTGAAGTAGTTCGTCACTATCCGTAGCAGGTAATATGGCGTATCCATCCTGGCAAGTGACCTTCTAATAAACGACCAGTCCGCAGAGTTAAATGCGTTTTTAACGTCCAGCGTTACTACTGCACAATACTCCTTTGTGCCATAGAGCCATCTTTCGCCTTCGATGGCACCTTTGGCGATATCAACTACCGCTCTTATGGCATCAACAGTAGATCGTTCTCTTCTGAAACCAAATTGGTGATCTGAGAGGGCTCCTTTCTCTTCTGCTACTGCGAGTAATCTATTATAGATTATCTTCTCGAGGATCTTTCCCATGGTGTCCAATAGGCATATTGGACGATAGGATGATGGTTCCCCTGGAGGCTTCTTTCCTTTTGGCAGTAGGACCAAATGCTGCGTCTTCCATTTTTCGGGAAAGGTTCCTTCTTCAAGGCATTTCTGCATTGTTGATATGAAGAGGTCTGGTCTTGCCTGCATACACCTTAACTTCGATACTGTGTGTATATGTAAATCTTTGCTTGACGTAGCAATAAAATGTGAGCCACCCCTTAGCATTAACGTCACAAAAAAGAAAGGAAACACTTGTTTTGTCGTTAAGTTGCTAAGGACGATGTCAACGTAAACAAAAACATTTTCCTTCAATTTATTCAGTTCCTTCTCTACTAATCCGGTAAAATGAAGTTAAAAACTCACATCAGCAAGGAAGTGATTCATAAATCTCCATTATCCTGTGTCGATTGGAGTAGCAATGAGGAAATATTCTCCGTGAGGTAATCTACCACCGATTGGTCTAAGTATCTTTCATCAGCACATCCAAATCCTTACAGTGACGACCATCAAATCTATAAATGGAACTCAATGAACAGAGACACCGTCGAAGTGGCAAAATTGCCTGACGATTTTATACCCACAGACATGCATTGGTTACTAGGACGAGGCGGTGGTGGAAAAGGAAGTGACACACTCTTAATATCCAGTAATGATGGGCGCTATGTCATTCTTAATAAAAGTGCTCGAGTTGAAAGAAATATCTCAGCACACTCGTTGGCCATCAGTTCGGGTAGATGGAGTCCAGATGGAGCTGGTCTTCTGACAGCATCTGAAGATGGGATTATTAAGATTTGGTCAAGGTCTGGTATGTTGAGATCGACTGTAGTGCAAAGTGATGAGCCGATACGCTACGCTCGTTGGTCTCCGAATTCATCGGCAATTGTGTTTTGTCAAGGGGGATTCATTTCTATTAAGCCATTGGCGGCTAACAGCAAAATTACGAGGGTAAGCGTAAACTAAAATCTAGCTAAATAGTAATGTGCTTTATCCGGTTTGAAGGACCAAAAGTATTGAACGACTCACTTATGTAGTTAGATTGTAGCGCCACATATAAGCGGCTGCGATACATAAACATGTTGGAGAAAGATTAAGACCTTAATTTTGTAATTCTCTGGAACAGAAGCCCCACAAAACCTTTTTTTAGGACACCATGGCCTATTTACTTACATGGATGCTGTTTAAATTCTGAGCTTAGCGGCCATAGTGAGAAGTTCCTGACAAAGTCAGTCTCTTGCTTTATAATAGCCCGCCTAGCTAAGCACCAATTTGAATTTAGATGACATTTAGATCTATTCCTTTCCATCTGCTGTCGATATCCTTTAACTTTCTCTTTAATGCCTTTCTTTCCTTCACAGTGGCGAGCTCACGACGGAATGGTTCTTTGCTTAAGTTGGTCAGCTCAAAATGACCTAATCGCGTCTGGCGGAGAAGACTTTCGTTTTAAAATCTGGGACTCTCAAGGTGCCAATATCTACACTAGCTCCACAGAAGAGTACGCAATCACGGCCATCGATTACAATCCTGAGAAGGATGTCTTAGTTGTAGGCTCTTTTAATACTTTGAAGCTTTGCAGTAGCTCTGGATGGTCCCATAGTAGTACTAGGTTCAATTCTCCTCCAGTTGGATCAGTATATAGCATTTCATGGTCACCAGATGGTACGCAAATCGCTTGTGGAACTTCAACCGGGGCGCTGATTGTCGGGCACATCATAGAGAAGCAACTGATATCGCGAAACCTGAAGGCAACAACAACCGGTAGAAAATCGGTGCTACTGCAGGATATTTTAAACGGCACATCGGATGTTTTAGACTTTCCTGACCGGGTTATCAACTTTGGTCTGGGATACGGCCATTTGATAGTGGCAACATCTACACAGATTCAGATCTACAATGAGAAATACATTAACACTCCAATTATAATCGAAGGCAGGAGTGATGTGCGTGCTCTGGAAGTTTGTAAAAAGTTTGTGATGGCTTCCAAATTTTTTTTTTTCAAAAAAGCTCGGTGGTTAGTTTTTTATTTTACAGATTCTTCTTGGTCTTAGACTCAACTTCAATATGGATCTACAACTACACTGGCCGGTTACATCTAAATCCACGTTATCCTGGGTCGCAAGCACAAATTCCTCTGCTGACGACGAAATGTATTTCTTTGGGTCTTGACGTTCTAGCTATTCGAGACAACTCGGACACTACAGGTTGGCTTCAGATATATCTCTTAATTAAGCCTCTCTTAAAAATTGTCTTAGTCGTTTACGCCTTCGATCTCATCCCGGGTGCATCACGACAGTATGAACCTCATACACTCCGCTCGAAGTCCCAAGTTGTTGAGATAGCTGCCTGTAAAGCTGGAACTGCTGATGACCAATTTATGGTCTTTTTGGATGGCAATAGGGAGCTGTATATCACCGCCAGTCGGAATCTATCCGAAAGCAATGAAATCTTTAAGATCGGGACTCAAGTGATATCTGTCATGTGGGCAAGTGAAACGAATATCTTAGTTGGATTACATGACGCCTGTTTTAGTATTTGGTATTGCCCGGGCGAAGGAGCTTCAGATCCAACGATAATTGCCTTGACAACTGTTACCATTGACACAGCGTAGGTCCTGCATAACTTTAAATATGTTTTCATTGCGTCACTTTCTTGTTAATTTTTTTCTAGTGACCTTGGTAAGAACATCTGCATTGAATCCTTCGAAGATGCCAACATTTCATTTCGATCTTCGGGAGCCCTTCTCACAGTTAATGTTAACATTTATTGCGAAATTCTTCATCGAACCTTAATGGATGGACAATGGCAGCAGGCCTTAAAAATCTGCCGCCTCGCACAGAGTACAATACTCTGGGCAACACTGGCAGCTGCAGCTACTAGAAAGAACCAGTTACAAATTAGTGAAGAGGCTTATTCCGCTGCTCTACAAGTTGACAAGGTCTCCTATCTGCAGTACATAAAGGTACATTAAATTCCCAATGGAGAAAGATTGTTATGCATTTCATTTTCTACTGCAGGAACTACCACAATCGACGGCAGAACAAATGGCGGAGAACTCCCTAATGCTTGGACGTCTTATTGAAGCTGAAACCATTTTGGTCCATGGGAAGAAGTTCCACGAAGCTGTTGCTCTATGTATTCGAATGCACAACTGGCGTAGGGCACTGGAAATCGCAGAGAAGAACGGAATTGATTTAGAAGTTGTACTTCAGCAGAGGAAAAAATATTTGGAAGCCTTGGGGAGGCCAGAATTTGATGACGTGTATTTGAAAGCAACCAAACGGGAAGAGGAAGAGATTGATTAAAAATCTGAGAAAATAGTTCTTTTTTTTTATTTTTTACAATAATTTGACAATGTTAACACATAGCAATAAACGGCACCGATTTAAGAACCTATCGCATAGCCGTGTTATTATAAGAGAAAGCTTGGGTAGATCTGTTACTATTAAGGACAAAAAGTTTGTGTTTGTTTGTTTGTAACACTTACTCAAAAATGTATGCATTTGCAATGAAACTTTTATTGGCACAACCGATCATTCAGCTCTTACTTACTAAGGTGGCGCTACAGTTCGAGGTGAACCTAGTACTCAACCAACAATCCTCTCCATTTAGCTCGGTCTTTAGCTAATTGTCTCCAGTTGCGCACTCCAAGTTGGTCGAGGTCCCCTTGAACTTGTGCGCGCCACCTACGGCGAGGAGGTCCTCTACTGCGTCGTCTCTCGGGATGAGATTCGAAGACTCTGCGGGCCGGAGCATTGGTGTCCATTCGCTCTACATGTTCTAGCCATCTCAGACGTCCAATACGCAGTTTTTTGACTCGATGTCGCTGTAGAGCTCGTATAGATTAAATATTCTCTAAAACCCGTCAACGCAAACGGGACTTACTTAATATCTTACGAAGAACTTTTCTCTCAAAGCGACCAAGGATATCTTCATCCTCTTTTAATAAAGTCGATGTTTTAGCGCCATAAAGCACGACTGGGATGATCAGAGTCTTATACAGAGTCTCCTTAGTAGTTCGAGATAGGGCTTTACTGTTGAATTGCCTTATAAGCCCAAAAAAACAGCGATTGGGAAGAGTTATTCTTCGATTGATTTCTGCGCTGATCTTGTTTTTAGAGTTTATAGCGGAGTCAAGGTAGACAAAGTCCCTTACTACCTCAGAGTTAAAGCTGCCCACTGTGACGTTCTGCTCAATTCGTCGGTTGGTTGGTTGTCCCTTCTTGTTGACAGCATATACTTGGTTTTGCCCTCGTTTATCGCTAAACCCATTTTGGCCGCTTCCGCCTCAATGCTTGCAAACGCACGGGTTACAGCCCGCTGAGTTCTTCCAATAATGTCAATATCGTCGACGTATGCAAGCAGTTGTACGGACTTGTGATAAAGTGTGCCTCCGGTGTTGGCTTGTGAGTTCCGCACAATCCGTTCAAGTACAATATTAAATAATAATTGAGGGGGTCTCCTTTCTTGTGGATCGGGCAAACGATGCTGAGATTCCATTCATCATCTGACTAAATCTTAGGGATGAGTTGGTGTATGCACTTTACCAATTCATCACCAGCTGCCTTGAAAAGTTCGGCCGGTAAGCCGTCAGGTCCAGCGGCTTTTATTTCAGCTTGGATATTGCTATTGTCACTTCGTTTTGGTCAGGTGGACGGAAATATTGACTATAATTAATCAGCACATCAGTCGCGGCGTTTCTGATGGCATATTGGCAGCGTTGCCACTGCTCTTCGGCACTTGATTTTTTAATGATCCGAGTATATGTTGGCCGCTCGGAAGGTGCGGACATCCAGAATACTGAAGGCATGCCTTGCGTTGATCGCAATATGTATGATCAACTTGGATCATTGGACCGCCATGTCTGCTTATGAATATCGAGATGAGGAAACCATGTGCTTGCTATGGTGACATTTCGCTCCACAGCGAAATCAATTAGCCTTAGTCCGTTATCAGACGTGGTGTAGTGTAGGCTATGCTTTCCGACTACCCTACCAAAGACGTCCTCCTTTCCTATTTTGGCGTTAATATTGCCCAATACGGATTTAACGTCGTATTTAGAACATTGCTCGCATGTTTTGTCGAGGAGCTCGTAGAACAATTTTTTTTGGCAGGGTCCTTTTCTTCTGTGGGGTCATGAACTCATTAGGCTTATGCGTTTAGCTTTGATTCGGATAGTCATAATACGCTCGCTCACGTGTCGGAAGCTTAAGACTTCTTGCCTAAGTCTGCCGCTTATAACAAATCCCCATCCGAATAAGCGCTGCCTGTTGCCTCTGTATAGGTAGCAATCACCGTAGTATATGTCACAGTTTTTCATCCTCTTTTTGCCCGGCTCAACTCATCGCACTTCCTGGATGGCTTTAATATCTGCTTTATAGCAGTCTAGGACCTCTGCTAGTTGTTTGGCTGCACGTGGTCTGTAAAGGGACAGAACATTCCACGTACAGATCCGAAGGTCGTTGTCCTTATTTCGTTTTCTGGAGTCGTCATCAGTTGAGTCGTCCTTATCCGAGGCTTTTGGTTATTTCGGAACCATTCGTTTTTTACGTGGTAGCGAAGTTACCCCGACGGCACAACCCCCAACCTGGAGGGCCAGTTCGTTTAGTTATTTCCTTAGGTTCAGTGTCCGGGTATCTCCTTAGGTACCGGTGGCAGTAGTTCACTACGGGAGTATGAGCGCTGCCGTTGGATTATTAAGGGCTCCTCCGCCACCATCTTTATTCCAAGGTCCTGACCAACATTGGAAATTCCTTACCGACCTGTGATCAGAATATGTCGAAGCAGCTCACGCAAGGTATTCACTAAGTTCAACCGAACTTTGGCTATGGACGTCAGCGTTGACTCCGTCTAGGGAATTCATCCGCTGCCGCCTGGAACAGGAAGAAGTGCTCTAGTGAGAAAGCATTCCCCCTCGCCTCTCTCTCATCTGCTGCCACCAAGAATCCTCCAAACGAAGTTGGTTACCCATTTCTTGGATTAAGGTACTAGGCACCCAGCTATCACCGCGTGGAGGTTGAGAATAGGAGTTGCTAGGCCTCAGCTAAGTGAAAACGCTTGTGTTTTATATGATCGCATGCACTACCATTTGACCAGCCAAGCTATGGAATTGATTAATTCGACTTTCGGTGAACATTCTGTGAGTCATTCAACAGTAAAAAAGTGGTTTGCAAGGTTTCATTAAGGAAATTTTAACTTTGAGGATACTCCACGTCCAGGTGGTGGGATTGGAAAGGAGTCATTTATTACGAGCTTCTGAAACCTGGTTAAACTGTTACAGCTTAACGTTATCAGGGCCAATTCATCAAATTAAGTGATGCTATAGAAGAAAAAATCCCACTTACGGGCCAAGGAAGGCGTGAATTGATGTTGCTGCATGACAATGCTCGCCCACATACAACAAAACCACCCCAAGAACTAATCTTCTCCTTAGGCTGGGAAGTTGTCCAGCATGTGGCGTATTCTCCAGACTTGTCTCCTTCTGATTACCACTTATTCAGATCGATGTCGCCTTTATTTGAAAGAACAGCGGTGAACACTTCCTTGTGGAACACCGGCGTAGATTTCTTTGAAATCCGAATATTCACTCCCGTGTCTAACACGGAAAAGTCTGTTTTCAAGATAAGATTCCAATATTCTGTACAATTTTTCCGGTAAGATTACCCTTAGCTTATACCTTGGGCCTTCGTGCCATACCTTGTCGAAGGCTTGCGATACGTCGAGAAAAGCGCTAGAGCATATTTTTTTCCCTTCTAGAGCTCTTTCAATCTCGTTCGTTATTCGATACACCTGATCGATTGTGGAATGTTTGATCCGAAAGCCGAATTGATGATCCGGGATCAAGTGTCTTTCTTCAATTACTGGTTGCAATCGTTTCAGTAGAAGTTTCTCGAAGACCTTAGATATTATTGGCAGAAGTGAAATGGGTCTATATGATTTCTTGTCATTTGCACATTTTCCCGGTTTCGGAACCATAATAACTTCGGCCACTTTCCATTGCCTTGGAACATATAATAGTCTTAAAGAAGCATTTATAATGTAGAGCAACTTAACCAGCACTTTTTTCGGTAGCTCTTTCAAAATTTCGCCAGTGAGTAAATCATATCCCGGAGCCTTGTTGTTTTTCAATTTTTTTATTGTCGTTCGAAGTTCGGACAAGGATACGGTTTTTACTTTAAAGTTGTCGGGTGCCGTATTATCATAGAGAATAGTTTGAATATTTATCAGCGGTCAGACCCTCGAGATAAGTAGAAGTAAGTAAGTAAGTTTTGCCCGGCCCATCTCATCGCACTTCCTGGATGGCTTTAATATCTGCTTTATAGCAGTCTAGGACCTCTGCTAGTTGTTTGGCTGCACGTGGTCTGTAAAGGGACAGAACATTCCACGTACAGATCCGAGGGTCGTTGTCCTTATTTCGGAGTTATTTACTACGAGCTTCTAGAACCTGGTTAAACTGTTACAGCTTAACGTTATCAGGCCCAATTGATCCAATTAAGTGATGCTATAGAAGAAAAAATCCCATTTACGGGCCAAGGAAGGCGTAAAGTGATGTTGCTGCATGACAATGCTCGCCCACATACAACAAAATCACCCCAAAAACTAGTCTTCTCCTTAGGCTGGGAAGTTGTCCAGCATGTGGCGTATTCTCCAGACTTGTCTCCTTCTAGTTACCACTTATTCATATCGATGTCGCCTTTATTTGAAAGACCAGCGGTTTACGAAAGTTGAAGATGTGCGAAAATGGCTTGATGACTATTTTGCTTCCAAGCCACCAAGTTTCTATCGCGAAGATATTCATCATCTACCCGATAAATGGCAAAAGACTATAGATGAATATGACGAATACCATATTTCGATTATTAATCTTTGTACAAGTATCTTTTCCAATAAAGTTGAATTTGACAAAAAAAAGCAGAGTTTCTACTCGCACACCATTACTTAAAAAGATCATTAAGAATATTACAGAAACAAAAGAACAACAAATTTAAACTATACTATAGTTAGTGATTTTCAAGTGTTTCTTCTTTGAATTGAGATCAATTACGAGTAGCATCGGCTATTCCTCTCCCTATTAAGAACCAAAACATCCCTATAGCCCACTTTAGTGCTAGTTGCCCATCGAAGTAATTCCCCATACAACTGAACAGCATGTACTCGTATTAAATATTATGTATTCACCGTATTGGATTATTCACTATACTGATGTTGAATGGTTGCACTACTTCATATACACTATTTTTTATGATAAATCGTATGGAAGCCAAGCCTTAAGGCATGAAACCGATATGTACATATGGTTTACTGTCCATTCTTCATTTAAAGATGAACATCCTAAGCAGTGTATCGACATCTATCTGTATGTAGCTATAAACCTATGAATGATTGCATCGATATTATTATATACAATCATATGCTTTATTCTCATAATTCTGGGGGCATTTGCTTACCAGTAAGTATATATTTTTATGAACATGTTTATGTGTCAGGTTCTATCGTTTGTTATAACAAATTAACAGGAGCGCACCAAACTATCAATGTAAGCCTCATCACGAATCTATGTATAGTATGCAATACATACGTACTTACATATCTATTCATCATTGCAATCTGAAATCTGTGTTACAAATTCAGTGCAACTGAGCTGATGCAAGTTTCTTAGAAATTTCTCAATAGCTGTTTCCCTGTCATACCAAGAAAACTCTCAATGCACGCACTTGCACTTGCACTCTACTCCAACTTCAAGACGAATGAATCTCCTACATATTCCTTACCAGCTTCTGTTCTCAATCTGCGTATGAACCAAAACCCAAATGGATGGATACTTTTCCCGCTTAGAGGTATCCTACCATCTTTAACGCCGTTGTCGCTTACTACTCGCATTGTTCGCCCGATAATTTCAATGTCATCACGCGAGAGTTTTACCTCTCCTTTTAGAGAAATCCCCAATACTCACAATGTACATATGTACGAGTATGATATATTCTCCCATGGAACCTCTCTGCAACATCATCTCCTGATTGGAACAGTGCCTCACTATGTTCCAACCACCCATCACCTATACCAGCTCCACCATGACCTACATTAACTTCAATAGATATCTTTTACCAGCCACAAAAGAGTTCTCTGAGCGTGTCATGTGTTCGTGGTGGTATCCATATCCCCCCAACCAAAATTATAATCTCTTTCGGGCTTCTCCTGCTCTTCTCAACCGAGTGTAGTACAAAATCTCGGCGGGAATCCGTTTCCTGCATACAGCAAGTGTCCAGCACTTTATGTTCGCCCGATAAAATGCGGACAAAAAATTGAGAACTTCATTTTGTGGAATGCTTTCAGTATACAAACCGGGGCAACAAAGAGGAGAGATACACAGATACAACTCATCATATTGAAAGAGGCGTCGTCGTCGCCAAAGGAGAACCTACCAAACAGTGGCTCCTCACAATCGGTTACGAGGGACAGAGATTTGGGACACAGCATACTTCCATGCCAAACCAAATAGGAGGCAACACAACACGCAGCAGTAAAAAAGTTGGGGCACCTCTCATCTGGTATCTAAGGAGAAGCGCACATTGGGGGCTTCTCGACGAGATACCTCCTCGTGTGTGTCATTGCCACCACCACTCGTTGCAAAGAGTCACATGGGAAATCCCCAACTGGTATTTTCACCAGGCAAGCAGAACCGTCTAGATACCATTTCAACACTGATTTCCATGCGAAGCAACAACAATTTCATGTCGAATGGAATAACGCGAGCTATGCCCTGCTCATGTGTGTATGAGAATGTACTCGCCTCCGCTTTCCTATTGGATTTCTCTCCCTTCCATTTCGAGAATGGAGAAGATGCCGTGCTGCCGATGGGGAGAGTTCTCTCCACTACTATGGTACTGATGATGGTGTTGGTTTGATTGCCTGGCAGATTGTTGGTTCTCCACTTGCTCGCTCCCACCACCTCGGCTAATTGGAGAAAGGTTAAGTGTAAATTCCAAGACCGTACTTCCACCGAGTTATGAGAGCTTGATAATTTCACCGCACGTTCAGCGGAGCTGGTTTTTTGCCCTTTCGTTGGATCGAGCGAGCAATGTCATCATCATCAATAGCTAATCACCAGCATGACCATCATCATCGTCGTCGTTGTCGTTCTCTTTATTGGCAGTCAGTCGGAAGACAAAAAGAAAAACCAAATCCACTGCAGAGATACCGGGTACCGGTCGTTGGTAGATTGACAGCTGTCCAAATTACGTCAGTCAAAATGACGCATCGTGTTTTGGGACCAGGAAAACATAACTTCCAGTAAGAATCTCTCACACACCACAATCGAAAGTCTACTTGGCGACGATTAATTTCCGCTCTTTTGCTTGTGCACTTGAGACCGTTGTGCTGTGTGGTGTACAGTCAGAGGCGCCAACCTATTTTATCAGCTCCACGTCTCCTCTGCCACCACACCGCCCCTAATCAACGACCAACCGACTATACGAAAAAGAAAGATACAGAAAAAGCAACTGAAAAAATATGAGTACTCCGTAGGGTACTGGCATCTCTTTCATGCTCCGTCATTAGACCATGCGCCAAAGGGAGAGAAGAAGGGCAACGCGCTGGCATACAGTGTGGAGTATGCGTCAAATCCAGTCTGCTATGAGATACAAAGTTTGAATGAAATACGCTGGTTCCTAACAAACGTGGGTTTTCTACCGAAAGTTCTACTCTCTTCCCGCTGCCTGACATAAACACACCCTCTAAATTGAGAGCGACAAAGCTAATCCATTATCTACCCTAAAACGCCCGCCGAACCACCCCTGGTAAAAAGCAAATCTACTTTGCAGTATTTTTCATCGCATCTCTCCTCCTCTCCGAACCACTACACACTCAATGGGAATTTACTATCAAAACTCTTCGTCTTCCCTCAGTATCTTTTTATCTTGAAAATCCCTTTTTGTCGTCGACGGTTTTCTCACTTTCCATTGTGTCTGCCCTCTCCTCCACCCCGCTGACAGAAAAACCGGATCAATGAACTTCCACACAGATACTACAGTCTGAGTGGGCGTGTAATCAACAACGCGCCCTAAAAATACTGAAAAAGAAAAAAAAAAACACCACCACCAGAGTCAGCAGCAACTGACAGTATAGTTTCCCATCTGACTGTGGCCTGGCCTCGCTTGTCGCATTGCCGCCCCGACTGCCTGCCTGCTCGCCAATGTAGTGCCGGTTAAACCCCACACAGAACGAATCTCAATCTAAGACCACACCACGGGCGTGTGAGTTGAGTGTACTCTCAGATTTGTGTGTGCCTACGACGGACGATTGAAAAATTGAGGCAGTCCCACTTGTCTAGTTGCGGCAACAGGCGATCAGAAACGACAGCGAGTATCTAGCTTTGGTTTTCATCTGAAATTCAATGAAGCTTCTGTACGGTATGCTGGGAAATGAATATTTATGCGCACAACCAGCTGAGGTTTATAGCTGTGTGTTTGCGTGAGAATATGGGTGTGGGCACATACAACCACAGCAACGTAACTGAAACGAATATAGTAGCATTGGCATTGGACTAAGCAACATCACACAGATGTTTGTATGAATGAAGTAATAGGGCGTAATATGAAATACTTTTCAGTGTTTATGGTGGCGAGGCGACGGCAATGGTATGGTGAACTGAAAGGAGTAGCTACAAATTTCGATTGCAACGAAGAATACCTACAGTTCTTTAAGAAATGTGAACAAGTACGAGTATTTAGATGGGTTGCGCGCTGAAGAGGTACAGTAGAAAGAACTACTACAGTAGGTCAAATAATTGTTTGTGCAAATATGTGCGAATGATTTAATTCGCAAAAAAAGGTTTTCTTAGAAGGAAAAACTACTTCTTTGAAAGTGGGTGAAGGGTAGAGAAATTTAAAAAACAAAGTCCTTAATAAGCATGTTCTTGTTGTTTTACTAATTAGGATTTGTAGGTAGATTGTTGTAAGAAGTGGGATTAGGTCGCCTTATCACTGTCACATTGGGCCTATTGTGATTTCCTCTGATCACCCATTTATTACCAAACACATTTAAAACTAAAATTTCAAATTTTTGGTAACATAACTTTATTAAATAGTGTCAAAGGAATACAAAAATATTTTTTTAATTTTTTTTAAAAAAGTAGGAAGTGTGGTTTTTAACCTGTACCCAAGCAGGTACAATGGGAAAATATGGTTGCTAATTTTGTACATGAAATTTCTTAAAGCATTCTTTTTCGACACACATAACTATGTCGCAGAGCTCACAAAGCCATCTGACTCGCATGTGGCATACTTTGCATCTAAGAGACTTTTCAATTCTCTTTGGAAAATGGTGACCTTCAGATAAAGCAACGCTTGAAGATATGGAGCGCTTTGATGTCGAAGGTTGGAGAATTGTATATCTTCTAAGATAATATCGAGCAATATCTCTTTGAAACGATAGCAAGTCATCTTCGGAATTAGCTGCGACTCTATATAGTTTCCAAGCGTTCACCAATGTAGAGCTTAGCATTGACGTAAAAAGCGGCCACCATCACATTTTGCCTCGAATTTTGATTTTATAGGCATTGACACACTGGTCGTGTAAGTCACCATTATTATAATCCGCAATAAGGTTCGGCTGTTGAATGAAAACTTTTCTTTTTTCTACTGATGACCAACGTTTGACATAATGCATGGGCCGGATAGTATCGAAGTTTGTGCCCATAGTGACAACTCTATTATCACTCCATTTTACAAAAAGAATATTTTTGTTTACGTCGTATATGTGCTCAAAATGCCCTCTTTTCTCCTTCTTAAATTCTATTTTCAGCTTTAATGGACATTTTTTTGTTCGGTTTTCTCTTGCTGTCCCTGTACCTCTGAAGCCCTTCTCTCTCAACAATTGCAAAAGCCAATGAGAAGTAAAATAGTTGTCAAATTATATTATGTGGTCAGAAGGAAATGAAATTTTTTCTAGAAGATCAAGTACAACTCGAAATCCCAGTGGCATTTGTAACACATCAGCGTTCACATTTTTTGCACCACAGTTATATAGGGAGCCACAACTACTCGTCAGCATCCAGTTCTTGAAACCAAAATGAATAGGTTTTCCTCTTATGAACTGTTTCGAAGAATGGTGGCCAAAATACTTGATCATGGCTTCATCAATGGATAATTTTTCGTGCATGTTGATATTTTTGGCACAAAAGATTCATAAGCGGTCTGAGCTTTGCCATTTTGTCTCGAGCATCTAATTGATTATTATCTGCGAAATGAATGTATTTTTTGATCTCATTAAAACGACATGTTGTTTGCTACCAATGTGGTTCTTGTATCCTCGTCTAATTTCCAATACATGGACTCCCTGGGCATTGAGTGGTAACCACTGTAGAACATAATGCCTATGAAAATTTCCAAGTCTTCTTTTTGGAAATTGAGGTTATGATGATTATGTTGAGAAGCATAACGACTAGTTTGATTCAAGATGAATTCCATTACCTCATTATCAAAAAGTGTTTGAAATGTTTCGGCTGGAGACTTATTGTCTAAAGCACATTTCATATTCATCTTGTTTATCTCAAAGTTATTAAAACCGTTTATCGTCATATCAGTACCTTTTTTAGACCAGCGTGGTTGGGCTTGAGATTGCCCAGTTATTGAAGCTCTTATCACTGATATAGGAATTTCGTCCTCGCTATCGAAATCCTCATCCCTAATGAAAAGTTCAATGTTACCTGGAACATCATTGGGTATGTGATCGTTATCCAAATTTTCTGTGTCTATTTCATCCTCGTAATTGTAATCTGCATCTGATGGTATAAATGCAAACACAGCGTTTCGATCATTTTCTTCGATTGCATTTATTGCATTTATAAGATTATCGAACCTCCTTCCACAAAATGATGATGTTGAGAATGCTTTGAAATCCATTCTAAAAAAAAAATATTGTCCGGTTTTCCCATTGTACCCAAGCGGGTACACCTAACTTTACGCGTACTTACCTAGCGTAAAAATAAATGAACACTTGATTTTTCACTTTTATCTGATTTTATTATAAGTTTTTGAACTATTTCCAAAAAAAAAGAAAAAGAAAATTGATAAAACGAATATTTGTTCTATTGCAAAATAGCCTCCGCATAGTAATACAAGGAGAGGTGTGGAATATTGTCAGTGCATATGCTCCCCAAAATGGGTGCAATCAGATAGATAAAGATGCATTTTGGGTAGATTTCCACAATCTTCTTAAGAACATCCCAAAGGAAGAGTTTCTGTTTGTCGGAGGAGATTTGAATGGACATGTCAGGAAGTCAAACGAAGACTATGAAGACTGCCATTGAGGACTAGGATATGGCACCAGGAACCTTCCTGGTGAAGACATCCTAAGCATGTGCAAATCACACGGTCTTATCGTGTTAAATACCATGTTCATCAAACAAAGCCGACACCTGATCACTTACAGCAGTGGTGGAGATGAAACCCAGATTCACTTCCATTTGATAGCCAGTTTCATGAAGCCTCGGGTAAAAGATTGCAAAGTGATCCTGGGAGAGGCAATCGTTCGGCAACACCGTCTCCTGCTAACAGAAATTTCTATGAAAACACCGAAGAAAAGCAAACAAACAAGGGTCTCTGAGAAAATCAAGTGGTACAATCTGGACACAGAAAAAGGCGAGGCTTTTGTTTTCGTAATGAAAAATTACCCTCACACCATCAACGGAGTTGAGGATGAAGAGTGCAGAGCACAAAATATGTGGGATTCCCTACAGCGAACTTGCTTAAAGAAGGCCAAATCACTGCTAGGAGCTTCAAAAGACCACCATCAACACGCCAAAGAAATATGGTGGTGGATTGATGAAGCTAAGAAGGTGATAAATGAGAAGAAAGCGGCTTTCAAAGCTTGGTCAAAGTGCCCCTCTAGTAATAGTGATGAAAAAGTTCGCCTCGGAATGGAATACAGATGTTGCAAGAAAAAAGCGAAGAAGAAGTGTGCCCAGCTTTAAGCAGAGAGTATGGAGGGCCTGTATCGGGAGCTGCAGAAAATATCTTCCCCAGTTGCTCATGCAAACCAGGCTATTCAGGAGCTGCGAAGACACAATATGAACAAGAGCGCAACCATCATCAAAATAGCCGCCCAAAGAAGGAGGAATGCTCAGGAGATTCGTTCGCCAAAGTTCATTAACAATGCTCATGGCCAGCTTCTTGTGGATGACGAGTATTGGCAGTATTGTGAAGAACTTTTAAATGAACAGTTTCCCCGGCTATACTTTCCAAGAGCCACACCTAACTCTGAAGAAATACCCGAAATTACAGTCGAAGAAATTAGTGAGGCGGTCAAATACTCCAAAAAACGAAAAGCGGTTGGGCCAGACGAGATGCCCTCTGAGTTCTGGAAAAAGATGGGAGACATCGGGTTCAGATGGCTCAGAATTCTCATCTCCAAATTTGTGAGAGGTGATCCAATGACGAATCAATGGAGGGAAAGTTAATTTCTCCCTGTTTACAAAGGGAAGGGTGATACGCGAAACTGTGTTAACTACCGTTCGATCAAGCTGATGTTACACACCATGAAGATCGTTGAGCGGGTATTAGGTGGTCGACTGCGAAAAATAATACGGCTATCTGATGATCAGTACGGGTTTGTCTCGGGTAAATCAACCACAGATGCAATCCAAAGTATAAGTATCATAATGGAAAAACATCGTGATTCCTTAAGGGATTTGCATATTGTATTGGTTGACTTTGAAAAGGCATTCGACAGACAACCACGAGATCTGATATGGGTGGCGCTAAGACATCGAGGGGTTCCAGAAACCTATGTATAGATGATCATAGACATGTACGAAGGAGCAAAGACAAGAGTAAAATGTCCCGCTGGAGTAACCGAAGAGTTCCCTATCAAAGTCGGGGTGCACCAGGGAAGCGTCTTAAGTCCTTTGCTCTTTATTACAGTCCTTGATTATCTGCTTGAAGGTAAAGGGATCGACCCCAAGGTAAATCAGTTATTCTTTGCTGACGATGGAGCCATCATAAGTGAGAACCCTACATCCCTGCAACGACCACTTGATGTGTGGGTGGATGTTTTGGAGGGAAATGGGTATCGTATTAGTTCAAAAAAGACAGAGTACTTGTGCTGCCCGTTCTCTGATCCACTCAGGCCTATTCCAGACATTTATTTGAATGGAACAGTGCTTCCCAAGTGCGAAAAGTTCAAATATCTGGGATCTATGATCAATAGCAAAGCAACTTGTGATGACGACATCAATCATCGCGTAAGCGTGGGGTTGATAAAGTGGCGAGAAAATTGCGCTATCTTCTGTGACAGAAAAATGCCACCTAAGTCGAAAGGAAGTCTCTACACAGCAGTTGTGCGTCCAGCGCTCACATACGGTTCACAACGTTAGACGATGCACAAAAAGTATGAGAGTAAATTAACGGCAGCTGAGATGAAGATGCTTCGCATGACAGCAGGAGTGACAAAGCTTGATCGAATAAGAAGTTCGAAGATCCGTGCAAGCTTTCACATCAAGGAAACCATCGTACAAAAAATAGAGCGCGACCGGTTCAGCTGGTATTGCCACGTTCAAAGAAGAGATCATTTGAACCCTGTTAAAAAGGCAATATTAATGTACGTTCCAAAGACATCGCGATGTAGGAAAGGCAGGCCTATAAACGCCTGGATCAGACAAATGCGACGACATCGGCATTTCATTGCCCTCAGTAACCGAGGGATCCAAAATCGGCGGGCCTGCCGATATTTTCTGAGGTCAAATAGGTGAACCCCACAGGCGGATCAGTAGAAATGCGGTGAAGTGGGAGGGTTATGATCACTTATTTTCGGATCATAACCTTGCTGATAAAAGGAAGAAGAAGAAGATTAGTTACCAACTTTATTTCGATTCCCTTTCGGAAAGTACGCACCCTGCAACTCGTAAGTAAATGTCAAATCCATTGGAATCCTTTTTCTTTTCTTCGATAACTACATATTTTGATTGCGAACGCAGAGGCGAAGAAGTGCATTTATTTTAAAAATGTAAGTATTTTGTGATTTAGCAATTACATGCTTACAGCTAAAAACAAATTTAAGTAATCATTGTTAATGTTATTTTCATAATTTTATGTACGTATTTTGATATTTTGTTGTAATATATTGTACTTCGATTTATCTTAGGGAATTCACAAAAAATGTAAGCACTAGACTTAGTCAATTTGAGATTGTGGTAGGTATTATATCCAAGGGATATCTTAAGTCTCCTGAAGCGAAAAGAAAATCTGCACGGCTCTGGCAAAATTTAGCCATTGATTTAAATATACACGGATCCCCTATGCGTGATGGAAATGGATGGAAAAAAGTAAGAATTTTTCATATTTTTAAATAACTATTATTTAACTGCTACATACTATTATGTGTGTTAGGTTTGGTCTGACCTTAAAAATCACACCAAAAACAAACTAAGGAAAAACAAACAAAGTATTTCTGGAACTGGTGGCGGACCAAATAAGTGTTTGTCACTTACGCCTACTGAGGAAAAGGTAGTTCTATAACCTGAAGCTGCATTCAGCAGTGAGTGGAATGACTAACACCCAAAGCTTTGAGATTAATAGTACTTTAAGTAATCTAAAAAAATTCATCGGGAATGATCGAATCGAAAATGTACGCAGTTCAACTCCAGCATTTAAGGAATGTGATGAAGTTGATAAAAACGATGCACCAATGGATATATCTATACCTTCCAGATGCATGGTATAGTTGTATATACAATGTATGTATCTATTAGATGTATATACAATGATTGTATCAAAGAGCAAAACGTATTTACTTGAAAAACAATCAGGATGAGTACCAGAAAATGTCTTGCAAATTACTAAAAGAGATTAACAATAATTTAAGCGGAATCCTGAAATACCTAAGAAGAGGACATGAACTGAAAGAAAAAAATGTCGATACCAAAAAGAGAAATTCGAGTTTAAAAAGGAAAATTCTACATAAAGAAATAAAATAAGAATTGCAAAATTGAGATTGAAGCAGAAAATTTGCAAACTCAATTAAGAAATTAACTTGTCAGGATTTCGAGACTGAACTTCTTGAATCAATCATACTGTGCTATTAATTTAGTTCTTAGTTGCAAAGGATACAAATATGGTGTTTGGTTTTGAAATATTTATTTTTTCCTTTAATATACAATACATATAATCTTTAGAGTGAACTTACATTTTTAGTTTGTTATGTAATAAGTAGATTGAAGTATAAATGAAATACAAATATTATGTTATGTAATAAATTGTTTTTAATTTGGTTCCTACTGCAGTTGCTAAGGCAGTATTTTTTAATTCAACATTTTGTGGAATATCATGTTGATTTAAGTCATAGCTAAGTCACCGCTCTAGTGGGTAACTAGAGTCACCTGAAATGAATATGAACTTTAATTATTGTAATTGCATTATACATATTTTTTTCACCTATCGTGAGTCGTGACATGCATACCAATAATCTAAAACGATTTATCTCCATTCTCAACGTTTCGTTTAAGACGTTTTCGTTCTACACTTAGGCTCCAAACATGTGAATCATGAGACGATCCTCCATACCAGGGGTCGGCAAGTAATTTTAAGTGGGATCCAGACACGGTTGAAAACTTTTATCGAGGTCCAGAAAAAAAAACTCAATGTTTTGTATTTTTTTTATTTTGCTTCATTTAAGTAACTGTAGAAAACACAATAGGTAAAATTAATGAGACAAATTACAACGACGGTCTTGAGCCAGTTTTTTTAAATTTGGTTCACTTGGGGAACAGCAAATGCGAAGAGTGTCGTCCAGGTGGGCGTCTGATAATCTCGAACGATATTTGTTCTTCAAAAAATTCATTTTTGAGAAAGACGATTCGTATATATATGTTGAGCCAAACATAGTAGCCAAGTTGATAGCTAGTGTTTTGCAATCTTGATATTTTTCTGAAACATGTTTACCCCAAAATTCTTCAGTGGATGCAGTTTTATACTTTTGCAAGGAAATATCTTCTTGCAGGTCAATTAATTCCATTTGCAGTAAAGCCCTTGAGAGGCCGAATAACTTCGCACCCACGTCAGTCCATTCTGCTACTGCAGCGACTTCATAAGGTAATTTAAGGAATTGAGATAGCTTCACAATCTCTGCAAAGTCTTGGAATCTTACAGCAAATTCGTTTTTAAGATCGGATACTCGTAGTATCTTTGAAAACACTGCAATGTCTTCTTCTGCAGAGTTCTCCTTTTTACATTCAAAAATTGTTGGGAAATGAATAAATTCTTGTCTAGCAATATCTTTTTCAAAAACATCCAGCTTACGACGAAAAGCAGACACGCTTTGTATCAGATCACATATTAATTTCCCATTTCCTTGTAACTCGATGTTAAGCTCATTTAAATATTTCAGAACATCTTTTAGAAAAGCCACAGCTAGCACATTGCGCTCTTTTGTTATGAATTCCAAGTGCTTCCTTGCCTCCGGCGTATCCAAGCTTTGCAAGAAGGAGATAACTTGTTTTTTAATCAGCCAGAAACGTTCAATAACTTAACCTTTACTTAGCCAACGAATATTGTTGTGTTGCAGTAAGCCCGAATACGCCGATTCACATTCAGAAAGAAATGTCTGTGAATACGTGTTTAGCCGCCATATTTGAAATTGCATGGATGAGTTGCAAACGAACTTGCTTGTGTGTTATAGTGAAGCATATTTTTGTACAGTTTTCAGTATACTTGCAAGTAGTATTCAATTTCATGCCTCAAATGAAAGCATCGATACTCTGTTAAACATCAACTGTATTGTTTGGTGCAGGTATGGGAGTTGAATGTATGAATGGGCGGCTAGTTATTAAAAGTATTCATTCATTCATTCATTTTCAATGGCCCGCTAATCCTTCATGAGGGTCGCGGGGGTAGGATGCTCAGGTGGACTCTCCATCCTTCTCGATCCTCCGCCATTGACTCCAATTCATCAGGGAGAATCCCTAAGCGGCTCCAAGAGAGATGTCGGACTTGATCCAACCATCTATTTCTGGGCCTTCCGCGGAGTCGTCTACCTGATGGCACGGCAACCATGGCGCGTCTTGGAAGCCGGTCTGGGGGCATACGCACTACGTGACCAAACCATCGAAGCATAGATCGTTCCGTTGGGAGAAGTAGCTGCTCAACGTTGAGCGCCTCGCGTACTCTGGTGTTGCGCACTCGATCCCTACGAGTTATTCCAACAACACCGCGAAGGAACCTCATTTCGGCAGCTTGTATCCGCGTTCTTATTCTTTCGGTCACTACCCAAATTTCATGACCATAGGTGAGAGTTGGAACATACACCAAGTTAAAAAACGATAGCTTAGCTTGAATACTAAGTTCGGCCTTCCTTATAACAGATTGGCCAAGCTCTCTCAAAATTGATCCAGCCTGACCAATTCTACAGGATAACTCGGCATTGCTCCTCCCATCACTCGTGAATAAAACCCCGAGGTACTTAAACTTCTCCACCTGCTTCAGTGGGACTCCACTAACATGCAGAGTGCACTGAATGGGTTTTTTAAAAACGACCATTACTTCCGATTTGTTCACGTTGATCTTCATTCCAGCATCATCACAAACGGCTACAAACCTTTCGAGTGCGCGCTGAAGTTCGGTTTGAGAGCACCCAAGGATGACCAAATCATCCGCAAAGAGCAGATGACTAATCCTTAGGTCTCCCACTTTGAAACATTCCCCGCCACGGCTGCGCTGCAACATCCAATCCATACATACAATGAAGAGGAGAGGTGACAAAACGCACCCCTGGCGGAGTCCAACGCCCACAGTGAAAGGTATTGATTTAACACCGTTTATCCGAACACAGCTTTTACAGTTTGTATATAAAGACTGAATCGCCCTTAACAGGGAACCAGCAATCCCATACTCCTGCAGAACACTCCAGAGTTTGCCTCGAGGAACCCTATCATATGCTTTTTCCAAATCCACAAAATAAGTGTAGACAGGTTTGGCATATTCCCAGGCCTTCTCAAGAACCATTCTGAGAGTGAACAACTGGTCGGTTGTGCTTCTACCGGGACGAAATAAAAAATATATCTAATTGAATTGAATAGGTAGTCGGCATATTTAAAAATATTTGAAGGTCCAAGGTTTAACCTTCCGCGGTCCGCCTGTTGCTGGCCACTGCTCCATACCGTCCATTTATAGCCCTAATGAAAATATGAAATACTTTATTATATTAATGTGTGCATTCGAAATTTGTTTACTTACCACCATAGCATTAATGCAGTGTTTTAGTTTTATATTAAAAAATAGATGCTCAGTTTTGTTCGGCTTTATTATTTGGATACGTGTACCGTCTACTACACTAATTACTCCTGGAATTCCAGACTTTTTGAAAAAAAAAAAAAATGTTTTTTAGCAGCTTTCTTCTCTTCCTCTGTCATTACAAAACTTATATGTTTTGGGCACAACATTTTTTCTATAGCACTGCAGACCTCTGATATGACTGTGGACATCGTCTGTTGTGCGAGTCCCAAGTGTCTGTCTTGCCCAATTTGATGTTGATACTAAGAATTGTGCTAAGAATTTTAAAGTCGTAGACACTTTTATTATATTGGGAACTGCTGTTTGCCTACAAGGAGTATGCAGTCCGTTGTCAATGCAGTTCAATAGATACAAAAGGGCGTCTTTAGACAGTCTGAAGTTTCTACAAAAACTGTGAACAAAGAACAAAATTTCAACTTGCATTTAAAAATCTTCCAAAAATGGTCTTACGTTTTGTCGCTACGTTCCATAATTTCGGATTTATCTCTGATACTTCTTTTTTCAATGCGTTCTTCCATTGTATCTTCTTCATCAAACTAAAGTATAACACTATCCATTACTTTATTTTATTAATTTATTACCACCAAATTCAATAAAATCCAAACAATTTAAACCACAAAAATGCTTTTGATAGAATTTTTAGTTGACATTTGACATGCGAGGCTCGAACCATATACGCAAACTTTGAAAGAAAAGTTGGCAACAGAGTTGTTCGATTCTGTTTTTTTATGCAATGCCAACCCAAATCAGAATCGGAAAGGATATTCGTATTAGTTTGACTTTAGAATCGCAATACAGGGTAGGGCCTCTGTGGCTATTCGAACCTGACTCCTAGTTAATTATAGGAGTTGTTTCGTTCTTTTGAGGACAGTATTTGACAGAAAGATCTTGGCTTGTCTGTTACCCTCAGTCTCCGTCCAGTAATGATGCGCTTTTTCTTTTAGTCAATTTTTGAAACAGCTTTTTGCCGTATTCACTGGTAATCCACAGAATGGTCTTGGCATCATGAAGTTTGACGCAGCTCCTGTTCTGGCTAGCAGGTCATTCCCTTCATATCCGCTGTGTTCTGGCACCAAAATGAAATGAACTTTGTTTGTACTGGTATGAGTAGTTGAAGGCAGTCCCATACTAGTTTGTATGTTATTTCATAAGCCTTAATTGGCAGTAGAGCTGCCTTGCTATCTGATAGAATATAAATGTTCTTCTTGGTTATAGATCTGCTTCTCTGATAGAAAGTTCTATAGCGAATACTTCGGCTTGGAATATGGAGTTACTTTTCCACACACGAGTGAAGGAGACTTTCGTAATAGCGCCGTATACTCCAGCTCCAACTCCTTCATCTGTCTTCGATCCGTCTGTGTACCATACATGAGAGTTATTAGCAAATGTAGGTTTGCTCTGTGTCCAGTTATTGCGATTTGGTAATGTAACCTTGAAGTTGTGGCTGAAGTTGAATCTTGGCAGACATTTGTCCGTAATTGTTATTCCTAGTAGTTCATGCACAATATCCGAATGAACTAGTTTGGAGTTTGAGTTATAACCCTAGGTTCTTTCTTTATATGAAGATGAAGGGGTGGTAGGTTTAGAATAACCTCCAGCGCTGTAGTAGGAACAGTTTCATTGCACCTGTTGTGCATACACAGGCTAGACTTTGTAGTTTATTGAGCATGATATGTGTAGACCTTTGCTTTGTTCTCTGCCACCATACTGATGCTGTATATATGACAACTGGCCTTGCTATTGCCGTGGAGGCCCCAATTTTTACCAATGAGACCTTTGCTGGTCCATAATGAAATTCTGTCTTTGTCTAGATGAGAATTCCAAATGAGTTTATCATCAAGTGTTAGGCCAAGGTATTTTACCTCCTTAGAGAATTCTATTCTAGCGACAAAACAGATTTGGCCAAAGCTGGATATAAAGCGTTCTAAGAATTTGATTTCTCTCAACAGATTGCATATCGGTGCTGTAATAGGTGTCATCACTAGGTACTGTCTAATAGCCAAACATGCTACAAGGCTAGTACTTTTTGCGAATGACTTTTGTAGAAGCAACATGGATGAAGAAGAGGAAGAAAGTATTGCTCACATTTTTTGTTTCTGCCCAGCTCTCTCCCGGAGAAGGAAGCTTCACCTAGAAGCCCCCTATTACAACGACATAGACGACCTGAAAAACTTCGACATTAAGAGCTTCCTACGCTTCATAAGAAGCTCAAAATGGTTTGACGAGTAGGTAGGAGAAACTTTCTCCCATGACCCACGTGGTATCACAATGGACCTATTATTGGTCTAAGTGTGTTGGAGGTTCTCAGCTGGCGGCCAATTCAACCTAGCCCAACCTAAGGTGCAGAACCATTTTGGAAAATCCATTGGTAACTGGCACCATACTTTTGAGTATTTGTAGTCATATTGCCAAGTACAAAGGACTCAAAACGTAAAAAGAAAAATGCAAATTCCTTGCAATGAGCTATCCGGTCCTTTGGTTTGTTGTCCATTTTTCCAACTTAATGTACATTTTTCTTCATTAGTGACAGGATTATTGAATGGAACCACCATATTTTGACGATAGAACATATATTAGTCTGCCAAAAACCAATATTTTTCCTTTTTCGTCTTAAGTCAGTTGCTTGCATTTACTAGACATTTCACTTTTTACGATATGATATTAGTATTACAATTAAGTTGCCAAACTGAATAATTTGGCATAAAACACGAACCCTAAGAATAAGAATACTGCAAATACAACAATACGATATCTATACGTATATTCTGAGATCGAATTAGGTGGTGTAGTTTCCACGACTGCAAGTGTAAGCTAACCTCTGGGTCATTAATGTTCTTTTTCCTTTTCTCAAAATAACAACTTGAAATATGTATGTTTTTAATTCAAATGCTTATTATAATGGTTTTTTGGCCTCGGCAAACCGGAAAATGACCTTAAGCTTTTACCGCAGGTAATAAGTATATATATATATATCTCTTGCAATAAGATGTATGAACTACCTCATATTAATTTATTTTCCTCTTAGCAGTATCCGGAAGCCACGAGATGTCGTAGAAAACTGAAACTTTATACACTTACAGAAACATGGAGTACAGTTTATGACAGACAATTTCATCGAAAATTAAAAGAATTAAGAAAATATTAGACCATCCTGGAACATAATCCTTTCTGTAACTGTGCATATAGAAAACAATTATGACAAAAATTGTAGGAACGTATCAGTTTGCTTTCAAGATAGCGCTCGCACACAACTTTTTCCCTGAGGATAAATAAATAAATAAATATTTGGCGCAACAGCTCTTTAAGTGACAGGGCCTAGCTACTCGCAACCAGTCATGTTGTGTGGGTTATATTTTTCACACGAATAATAATATTTCTCAAACGGCGATTTGAGAAGCTTTTTCGTGACAACAATACTCTCGGATGTTTGTCAGACGCTCGCGAGAGGTGAGACCGTGAAAAAACTTTTTGGTATTTTCTGTGATTCGAACTTGGAACCTCATGCGTAGTGGGGATTATGCATCAATTTAATGAGGGGCGACCTAGGGAGAACAAATGTGCAATTAACCTTTCTTCTATACAACAACTTTGAAGTCTTCTTTTTGCTGAAAGTGACAAAATAAATGACAAAAGCCATTCACTCAAAAGTTTTCAAAGATCGACTTCTGAGAAAGAAGTCAAATGGACGTGAGAAGCGCTCGATCGAGAAGATTGAGATACCTTATTGTAGGAATAATGTTCCGAAATTTTACCCAAAGGTAAAAAGAACATGGCAAGGCTTCCAATCCAAAACGGAAGCCTGCAGGGACGAAAATGGTAATATAGGTAAATCGATGAAGATGTGATAGGTATCGATTTTACATTCATTGGTTTTTTCCAAGATCTGCCGTAGTGTGAAAATTTGGTCAATGGTGGACTTTTCCGGCCTAAAAACGTACTGATAAGGACCTATCAGATTGTTGACGATCGGTTTTAGGTGTTCACATAATACGGCAGACAGGATCTTATATGCGATGTTGAGGAGACTTATACCTCTGTAATTGGCGCAGTTCAGAGGGTCTCCTTTCTTCAGGATCGGGCAAACGATGCTGAGGTTCCATTCATCGGGCATACTTTCGTCCGACCAGATATTACAGATGAGCTGGTGCATGCTTCTTACCAGCTCATCTCCTCCAGCCTTGAAAAGTTCAGCGGAAAGGCCGTGCGTCGGCTCCAGCAGCTTTGTTGGATTTGAGTTTTGATATCGCTATCCTCACTTGATTCTGATCGGGTTGATGGGAATCTTGGCTGTCATCGTCGCTGTTGAATGGCTCGTTCTGCCTGACAGCGGAATATTGGTCATCATCGCCGTTTAACAGTCTGCAGAAGTGTTCCTTCCATATCCTCAGTACCGATTGCGATTCTACAATACTACTATATTACCATTTTCGTCCCTGCAGACTTCTGTTCTGGCATGTTCTTTTTACATTTCGGTAAAATTTTCGAACATCATTCCTGCAATAAAGTCTCTCAATCTCCTCGATCGAGCGCTTCTCATGCTCCTTTTTCTTCTTTCTGAGAAGTCGATATTCCTCTTTTCTCCTGCGCACGTAGAAATCGTAAGCAGGTCTAGTCCTTCTATGCAGCGCCGCTTTGTATGTTTCTTGTTTTGCTCCATGTGCTTGCCGGCATTCCTCATCAAGCCAGGTTCGGCAAAGGTTCTGGCGGTCTCTTGCGATTGTAGCCACCCGACGTCAAATTTCCTCACAGTATTTCGTTGATTTCGCTCTGTTCTGGATATCCGCATCCGTACCTTGGCTACAACTAGGTAGTGATCCGAATCCGAGTCGACGTTGGCTCCTCGGAAAGTCCGGACGCCCAGAATACTGGAAGAGTGCCTTGCGTCGATCGCAATGTGACCGATTTGGTTGACCGTTTTTCGATTAAAGGAGAGCCATGTTCCCTTGTGAATATCGAGACGTGGGAACCGCGTACTAGCTTCGACAAAGTTGCGTCCCGCCGCAAAGTCGGCTAGCCTAAGTCCGTTGTCGGATGTGTTGTCGTGCAGGCTGTGCTTTCCGACCACGCCTCTAAAGACGTCCTCTCTTTCTAGCTTTGCGTTCAAATCACCTAGGATAATTTTAACGTCGTGGCAAGGGCATTGCTCATACGTCTGGTCCAAGAGCTGGTAGAAGTCGTCCTTGGTCGAGTCATCCATCTTCTCGTGAGGGGCGTGAGCGCATATTAGGCTAATGTTGCCAAATTTAGCCTTGATACGGATCATGAGACGCTCATTCACATGCCGGAAACTCAAGACTTCTTGCCTAAGTCTGTCTCCGATGACAAATCCGCATCCGAATAGACGCTGTCCTTGTTGTCTGTAGCAATCGCCGTTGTAGATGCCGCAGTTTTTCATTCTCCTTTTGCCCGGCTCATCCCATCGCACTTCTTGGATGGCGATGATGTCTGCTTTGACACACTCTAGGGCATCCGCAAGTTGTTCGGCTGCACGTGGTTTGAGAGGGACCTAATATTCCGCATGCAGACACGAAGATCGTTGTCCTTTTTACGTTTGCTTGGGTCGTCAACAGTAAAATCGTCTGTATCCGAGGCTGTTGGTTGCTTCGTAACCGAAAGTTTTTTACGTGGTAGGGAAGTTAACATGACGGCACAACCCCCAACCTGGAGGACCAGGTCCTTTTTTTTGTTTACCCCTAGGACAAGAGGCCGGATACACCAATGCCAGTAATCCACTTTGGGGATATGAGCGCTGCCGTTGGCCCATTAAGGGTTCATCCGCCACCATCTCTTTTTCAATACTCTGACGCAGTATTGAAAATCCTTATAGACCTCAGCTCCAAAGATGTCGAAGTAGCTCAAGTAAGGTATCCGCTGGCCTGTCGAAGTCATCGTTGATTCCATCGGGAAAATTCATCCGCCGCACGTTCTGCTTCTGAAGAGCTCTTGCTAGATTTCTAAGACGCATATTTCAGCCAATCAGGTCAACAAGAGATGCCTCGTCCGGTTAAACATAAGCGTCCTGAGGTTCACCCAGATGTGCTTACGCAGGTCTGAGTGTTCAGCTACACATATATCGTCAGACTCAGCATACGCTCATCGTTAGTTCACCGCGAGGATTTGATGATGCGATTTTGCAATTTATTCATTATTTAGGAATTAATGGAAGTCTGATCTTAAAAGTGTTGCGTCTATCAGTGGGGAAAGCTAACGGTAATGTGAAAAGTGGAAAGTTTTTGTTAGCTAACAGATAAACTTAAAATGAGCATTAGCCGTCGGTACTATGGCCACCCTACAAGACTACAGAACTAAACTACACAGAATTTCTAGAATCTCTCTCTCTCCGAGTGTATGTACATAAGGTTTCAGACATAACACATACTAACACTCAGCAATAGTTAACTTAGAGCCACTTAACCTGAATCTTATATTGTGTAGACATTTTTCACTCAAAGATATTACGTTAGCTAGAAAGCATATTTGAAATTGTTTTTTGCTAGCCGAATCTAAAGCTAGACGTGAGGATACCGATTCCATCTTTAGGTCATCAGTGAATATTACTACCCTTCACATAGTCCTATCCTTTTTGATATGGAATCACGCATGCAAATATTTTATTATCTAAAGAGCCCATATTGTATCATCAAAGTCGTGTACAAATAAAAAAAATCTTAGCTAATCCAAGTGTCAGTTCATCTCGTATAGGTATTTGTGTGACTCACAATATACGTATGCATCGGTGAATACATTTTAATTGCTGCTCCTTTCCTTAAGCTGCTCGTGCCCTAAGAACCAGTATAAGGCTATAAAGAATCCCTTTGGTGCGTTTGAAAAAGGTAGGCTCACAAATTCCTGGCCGCACTACAAGGCTTATGCTCGTACCTAACCACACTCGATATTTGTAAAGTTAAAAGTTTTTTATCTATGCCAGCGAAAGTATTCCTAAACCTATAACTGTTACGAAGTGCAAGTCATGGTAATTTTTTTTTACTCTTTTTAGAAAATGGAAAACGTGGACATAGATATCCTCAGTATGTGTAAGATACTAATATGGTACTCTCTCAGTCTCCTCTATTGAATTAATACTAGCTTGTGTTAGAAAACATCGAAATCCACCAAGGAGGCAGTGGAAAACCATACAAAGAGAATGAGATGCATTACTCCCGGTCGACTGTCAACGTTGCGCGCCAAGAAGTGCATCCACAGCGTTAGGGAAAATTGTTAAACGAGTTTGCTTAGACCAGTTCTAATGTTCTGGTCGCCTGTGAAACTACGATACCTGGGAGAAAAATTCATATCCCTAAACTCTCGCTAGCTCTCTCTTATCCATTTCTCTATGGAAAGATAGTTTCCTTGGGAATATTCTCCATGGATCCATTAAAATCCATTTTAACCATTGCCAACCGCCCAAATTCTCCTTTTCATCGCTTATCTGGCAATTGGAACTCACAAATATGAAGGCAGGACTCTCCGCCCCAATAAAATCGTAAAAAATTTCCACACTTTCCACAAGTTGGAGGCGGTGGTGGTAGGTGGGTAGTACGAGCGCACCCCTCTTAGACCAGAAACACACACATACAGACGGACGATACAGCCTTTCCAATTTCCACAAACTTTTCCTCATTTGCACAAACACTCCGCCTATTTCTAACAGGGAATCATGCGGAAGGACAGCTACATCGTGCTTTCCCAGGCTGCTATCTCCTTGCCAGCACTGCTGTGGAGATGGATAATGAATGAAAGGGGTTGGTCGTTTGCACATTATTCCGCAGCACGACTGGTGAAAGTCAGTTAGCCGAAAGTGAAGAGGAGGACACAAATGTCCCCGCTTACGGTGGAGAATTTCTAATTGAATTTTCCGGATATGCTTTTCCAACGCCCTCAGTCGGGGACGTCAATAGATTTCCCTCAAATCGCACTAGGCTCCCATGAAACGTAGCAGGGAACCTCTCCTAGTCTTAGACACACAACTCTGGAAATGCAACGTTATCTATTTATAAAAACCGACGGAATCTCACCTCTCTCTTAATGTGCAGACAGGGAATAGATACATCCAGTGGCATGGGAAACACGGTGGTGTTGGTGTCGGCGGTACCCTACTTACTGGCAACAGAAACAATTGAGGCCATCATGAGACAACCAACCAGCCAACTATAACCAACCACCAACCCTCCGTTCATGGGAAGGAGATACTAGTATCCCCGGAGTGGGTACACGTTGTGGTGATTACATTCTCTTGTGCAATCGAGCACATGAAGTCGTTACTCTATTATTAGATACGCACTTGCGCGCTCAATGAAGGCAATTTGAGACACATCCATGGGGAACACATGGAGTATGCAGCTGTTAGGAGGAGGATGGCAGTGCTTGTCGTTTCCATTTAGGGGAACGAAGTTGCCCATGATGCACTAGATAAGCTGAAAGAGATGGAGAAACGAGGGGGCTCAATAATCAGATGGAACAATCTTCTAGGAATCCTATGCAATTCCAGAGTGGAGATTCTCCTCGGAAAAATAAAATGCTGACAGATGATGATAGGTAGGAGAAGAGATGGTCAATCTGAAGGTTTGCTTTTGCGTTCTGGAATTGGAAGGAATGAAATTGTTTTTGCTGAATTCCTTAAACTCATCTGAAAGCAACTGTGTCTGTATACCATTAGAGGAAGTCAATTATTATGTGCGGGTTCAGGTTAAGTATCTAATTGGTGTTAAAAGTATTTTCAAAAATTTACTAGACTTTCAGTAAAATGTCATCCCGCTGGTGCTGCAATTATTGAAATTATCTGGAAATATACATGCATATGTTCGAGTATGTATGTACGTATGGGAAACATGTTACACAGGCAAAAACCGTGCACCTCAGGATATGTTTAGGCGCGATGGTAGGTCAGAATCGAGATGAGCGAGTTGTTTTGACTGCTTTTGCTATTGTGTTGCTGGAATAACTCGTAGGGATCGAGTGCGCAACACCAGAGTACGCGAGGCGCTCAATGTTGAGCAGCTATTTATCCGAACAGAACGATCTATGCTTCGATGGTTTGGTCACGTAGTGCGTATGCCCCCACAGACCGGCTTCCAAGACGTGCCATGGTTGCTGTGCCATTAGGTAGGCGACTCCCCGGTAAGCCTAGAATTAGATGTTGGGTCAAGTCCGACATCTCTTGACAGGAGCCGTCTAGGGATTCCCACTGATGAGTTGGAGTCAATGGCGGAGGATCGAGAAGGATGGAGAGTCCAACTGAGCATCCTACCCTCGCCACCCTCAAGAAGGATTAGCGGCATGGAAAATGCTTGTATGTATGTATGTATCGTTAAGCCACCAGCTGTCTGCAATTGCGCCTCCAAGTTGAAGTACCCTTCCACTCACCATCGAAGCATAAGTCTACTTCTTCTGCATAGACCTTCTGTGTTAGATTCTGCCCGGGCCGGATCACCCGCTTTACAAGACTATGTCAAAAGGCAAAAACACATCCAATACCCAAGTCGATTAATAATGGAATCAGCTCCGAATACAGGCCAATTGCTATACTACAGTTTTTGTCGAAAGTTTTTGAAAAGACTATTCTAAAACAGATACAAGCGCACTTAACCAGTAAGCACTTCTTAAGTAACTCCCAGTTCGGCTTTTGTGCGAAAAGGAGCTGCAAAACCGCACTTTTACTAGTGGTGGACGATATCCGCAAAGCCATGGATGCAAATTGTCGTACGTTGTTAACATTATTAGATTTCTCAAAAGCTTTTGACACGGTGGATCATACTATTCTTTGCGATAAGCTGCTGTACAATTTCGAGTTCTCTCCTCTTGCAGTCAAACTCATGCACTCCTACCTTATAAATCGTGAGCAATGTGTAGCAGTTGGAAATCAAATATCTTCCTTTCTTGGATTAGCTGCAGGAGTACCGCAGGGTTCCATCCTTGGGCCGTTATTGTTCTCGCTTTATGTAAATGAACTCCCTCAAATAGTAAAACATTGTTGTGTCCACGTGTTTGCAGACGACGTCTAACTTTATTCTTGCTGTCCGCTAGACAGAATCAGTGGTGCTATAGATAACATAAACGAAGACTTGGAAATTATTCAGCAGTGGGCACGAAAGCACAACTTGTCCCTTAATCCAGTAAAATCAAAAGTTCTTTGCATCTATAAACAGACATCGGATACATCCAGCTTCCCGCCCATAAAATTGGGACAATCTTCCATAGAATGTACGTATTCTCGGCGAGAAACTTGGAGATAGTATTCAATGATACCCTGTCTTGGACTGAACATGCAACTGCCGCAATCGGAAAAGTTTATAATGGTCTCCGTTTGTTATGGCGCACCCAAAGCTCTGTGCCTGTTAAAACCAATATGCTACTTGTTAAGACGCTGTTCTTACCGGTATTGTTGTATGGATGCGAAGTTTTTTGCAATGTTGACTGCAATACTCAACGAAAATGGAATGTTATTTATAACAATTTGGCAAGGTACGTCTTTGACAAAAGGTATCATGACCATATATCTAGCTACTCTCATCAGATAATGAATCTCAGTTTTGATAACCTTATTAAGTTCAGGTCGTTAATTCTACTGCATGCAATTATGCAGACTCGACAGCCCGATTATCTATACAGCCGACTATATAATAGATGCTTGTATAAAAGCAGTTTGATATATGTTGTACATATATGCTTAATTTGGGATGTCTTCCAAGTAGCCAATACATTTTTCTGAATCTATTTTCGAGCTCGTCGCGTTTCTTTTTAACGTGCGACTTCCATTTGAGTTTCGCGTCTAGTGTCATTCCTAGATACTTTGCCTCGTTGCAAACGGTATTTGTACCGAGTTAATGAAAATGGGTAGGTTGTCAATTTTTTTGTAAGTAAAGTTAACACAAGTTGATTTGGTCTCGTTGAGAGCAATACGCCAAATCTTTGTCCACTCGCAAATTTTGTCCAAAGCTCATTGGATCCTTACAGTCGCTTACTTGACTGATTTATCTGTTGCTAATATAGCCGTATCATTCGCGAACGTAGCTACGACAGTGTCTTCTTGTTCCGGTATATTTCGAGTGTAGAGTAAGAACAAGACCGGACCAAGACCACTTCCTCGTGGTACTCCGGCAGCGATTTCCTTAAATTCGGAGTATTCCGATCCGTATTTAACACGGAATAGTCTGTTCGCAACGTAGGTTTCTAAAATCTCATACAATTATTCCGGAAAAACCTGTATTCATTTAAACTTCAACCTTGTCGAAGGCTTGAGAAACGTCCAGAAAAGCGCTAGAACATATCTTTTTCTCCTCTAAGGTCTTCTCCATTTCATTTGCTATTCTATAAACCTGATCAATTGTGGAATGCTTTGTTCTGAAGCCGAATTGATCGTCAGGAATCAAATGTCTTTCTTCAATGATGATGCACAATCTGAGTGCTATACGGAAGCATCTTCAATTCTTTCACTAAAATACGCTGCAGAGACCGTCTGCAAATGCCCAATTGCGTGGTCCGTCGCACTCTTCTACATCCTTAAGCACAACATCAATATGCTCGACCAAACGGCCTGTTCTTGGTCTGCCAGCCCTTGCCATATCTCGTGTTGATCCAGTCTCTTCGAGACGTATGGCTATGCGTCGAATTGTGCGACCAGTCAGTGCCGAATGGTGGGGTCATCTTCGACGAAATGAACGTTGTGTTCATTCACTGATGAATTATTCTCCAAAAAATCGCGGCAATTATTGCACGTTCTTGAGAGATATTGCATTCCATAGGCATATTTTTCGATTTTTCAACCCATACATATGCACATACATATTTGCGCAACATCCCATGTTAGGCCATCTTAGGCGAACCCCACAGGCGGATCAGTAGAAATGCGGTAAAGTGGGATGGTTATGATCCCTTGTTTTCGGATCATAACCTCCCTAATAAAAGGAAAAAGAAGAAGATCCCATGTTAGGCCTAGGCCTGGCTTCTCACAACCACTCGGATTGTGTACGTTATATTTTTCGCACGAATGGAAGGGACCTAGAGTTTTGTGCCATATCCGAAGGAGAATTTTTATTATTTTTTTTTTTGAGCAGCTTTTTCCTGACAACAATACTCTCGGATGTTTGTCAAACGTTCGCGAGAGGTGGGACCTTAAGAAAACTTTAGGTGTTTTCTGGGATTCGAACATTGAACCTCACGCGCAGTGGTCCGACACAATCACTGCGCCAGGGCGCCAACTTTTCCAATCCGTATAGGGTCCTTTTACCTTGTACATACATATCTATACACATGTGTGTTGGTATACATATATCAGAATCAGACGATTCATAAAAATTATTTTTTCTAACTTGCTCTAGTTTCTCATAAAGAGTTTTGACATACATATTTCACTTGCAGTTTAGACCTTAAATCGAATTTCTGTGGCCACAAGGCAAAACCGCCTAAGTCGAGTTAGGACAAAATTGAGTTAAGGATGTAAGAAAAGGCTCTACTATCCAAAATTCATGCTACCAAATTTTTAACTCATTACCTGTTGTCCTTACCGAGTTATAGGCAAAGGAACAACACACAAATTCCAAATTCCCATACGTTTTCGGGAAAGACGAAAACTTCGAACTTGTTTTCTGAGAATCTGTGAAAATCGATTTAAGCGGTTTTACTTTGTGGCCACAGATTTATCATCGACTAAATGAAATGGGATATAGCTCTTAAATACTCCGAGAAAATACCCTTAAAGAAGGTAAAAGACGCATTCGTAATCGGTTTAAAAGTGTTTGGAATTATCATACCCGTGGATTAGGTATTCTTCACCGGATTCCTATTAACCATGCTATGCAATGAAACCCTTTAACTCAGGATGGCAGAAGAACTGGCGGTCCGAGAAGAACATGGCGCAGAACAGTCGAGAAGGAGGCACGGCAGTTGGGGAAATGTTGGAGAGAACTCAGACACATTGACAGAAACCGTACACAATGGCGCGTATGCATAGTAGAGGCCCTAGGACCCACAAGGGGATACATGGCATAATCAAATCAATCAGGTAAGCTTCTTAACTACTTCGAGTTCATATGTGTAACAGTAGACTGCAGCTTATTATGTTAAATAATTTTTTTTAAACTTATCTAGGACGGTTACCTTGTTGCACACTACCGTATCAATTTATGTATGTACAGTACATAAAAAGTGGCCCAAAATATATCACCCTATCGGAAGTTGACAAGCCATGGAACGCTATACTCATCAATATCACGCTCTCTTGAACCTCAACGACGCAGTGGACGACTTCGTTCGAAATTCATCATGAGCGACGAGGCCCCTTTCCTTCTTCTTGCTTTTTCAGCGAGATTATGATCCGAAAATAAAGGAACACAACCCTCCCATTTCACCGCATTTCTACTGATCCGCCTATGGGGTTCACCTATTTGACCTCAGAAAATATCGGCAGGCCTGCCGATTTGGGATCACTCGGTTACTGAGGCCAATGAAATGCCGATGTCGTTGCATTTGTCTAACGCAGGCGTTTATAGGCCTGCCTTTCCTACATCGCGATGTCTTGGGAACGTGCATCTTCGAACTTCTTATTCGATCAAGCTTTGTCACTCCTGCTGTTATGCGAAGCATCGTCATTACAGCTGCCGTTAATTTACTCTCATACTTTTTGTACATCGTCCAACATTGTGAACCGTATTTGAGCGCTGGACGCACAACTGCTGTGTAGAGACTTCCTTTCAACTTAGGTGGCATTTTTCTGTCACAGAAGATAGCGGAATTTTCTCGCCACTTCATCCACCCTACGCTTACGCGATGATTGATGTCCCCATCACAGGTTGCTTTGCTATTGATCATAGATCCCAGATATTTGAACTTTTCGCACTTGGGAAGCACAGTCAGTTCTATTCAAATAAATGTCTGGAATAGGCCTGCGTGGATCAGAGAACGGGCAGCACAAGTACTCTGTCTTTTTTGAACTAATGCGATACACATTTCCCTCCAAAACGTCCACCCACACATCAAGTGCTCGTTGCAGGGATGTAGGATCCTCACTTATGATGGCTCCATCGTCAGCAAAGAATAACTGATGTACCTTGGAGTCCATCACTTTACCTTCAAGCAGATAATCAAGGACTGTAATAAAGAGCAAATGAACCCCGACTTTGATTGGGAACTCTTCGGTTACTCCAGCGGGGCATCTTACTCTTGTCTTTGCTCATTCGTACATGTCTATGATCATCTATATATAGGTTTCTGGAATAGGTTCATATACATAGGTTCCCTCGATGTCTTAGCCACCCATATCAGATCTCGTGGTCGTCTGTCGAATGCCTCTTCAAAGTCAACCAATACAATATGCAAATCCCTTAAGGAATCACGATGTTTTTCCATTATGATCCTTATACTTCGGACTGCATCTGTGGTTGATTTACCCGAGACAAACCCGCGCTGATCATCAGGTAGTCGTAGTAAATACCGAAAAGTTTTTTCACGGTCCCACCTCTCGCCTGCGTCTGACAAACATACGAGAGTATTGTTGTCACGAAAAGGCTTCTCAAATCGCCGTTCGGATTCGGCTTTAAACTGTAGGTCCCTTCCATTCGTGTGAAAAATATAACGCACATAGCATGAGTGGTTGCGAGAGCTAGGCCCTGGCACTTTAAAGAGCTGTTGCGCCAAATATTTGTATTTGTAGTATTTTTCCACCATTTTGCCACCTAATACCCGCTCAACGATCTTCGTGGTGTGTGACATCAACTTGATCGAACGGTAGTTATCACAGTTTCGTGTACCACCCTTCCCTTTGTATACAGGGAGAAGGTAACTTTCCTTCCATTTATTCGGCATTGGATCACCTCTCACAAATTTGGAGATGAGAATTCTGAGCCATCTGAACCCGATGTCTCCCATCTTTTTCCAGAACTCAGAGGACATCTCGCCTGGCCCGACCGCTTTTCGTTTTTTGGAGTATTTGACCGCCTCACCAACTTCTTCGACTGTAATGTCGGGTATTTCTTCAGAGTTAGGGGTGGCTCTTGGAAAGTATAGCCGGGGAAACTGTTCATTCAAAAGTTCTTCACAATACTGCCGCCACCTCTGCAGAATTTTGTCGTCATCCACAAGAAGCTGGCCATGAGCATTGTCAATGAACTTTGGCGAACGAATCTCTTGAGCATTCCCCCTTCCTTGGGCGGCTATTTTAAAGGTGGTTGCGCTCTTGTTCATATTGTGTCTTCGCAGCTCCTGAATAGCCTGGTTTGCATGAGCAACTGGGGAAGATATTTTCTCCAGCTCCCGATACAGCCCCTCCGTACTCTCTGCTTGAAGCTAGGCGCACTTCTTCTTCGCTTTTTTCTTGTAACATCTGTATTCCATTTCGAGGCGAGCTTTTTCGTCACTCTTATTAGAGGGGCACTTTGACCAAGCTTTGAAAGCCGCTTTCTTCTCATTTATCACCTGCTTAGCTTCATCACTCCACCACCATGTTTCTTTGGCGTGTTGATGGTGGTCTTTTGAAGCTCCTAGCAGTGATTTGGCCTTCTTTAAGCAAGTTCGCTGTAGGGAATCCCACATATGGCGACGAGCCCCATTACCATCTGAACGGATACGTAAACAAACAAAATTTGAGCTTCTGCGACACTGAGAATCCACGTGTCACATTATTACCTACATCCACTCAAAGTCACTGCATGGTGCGCCATTTACGCCGGAGGTGTCATCGGGCCTCATTTTTTCGAGGACGCCGTGGGTAACACGGTTACAAGGACTGGTAAGTAATATAGAACCATGAACAGCGAGTTTTTACTGTCGCAAATTGACGAATCGGGATTGAGGACATGTGGTTCCAACGGGACGGTGCACCCCCACACACAGCTGGCGCGACAATGAACATTTTGAAGGATGCGTTTCCGGGTCGCCTAATGTCTCGTTTTGGCGATTTGCACTGACCGGGGCAAGATGGATTCCGATTTGACCGCTTCAGACTTCTTTATTTTGGGTTTATTGAGGTCACGTGTCTATAAAAACAAGCCACAGACTCTGGAAGCTCTCAAAGAGAATATCCGCCAAAAGTGCGAGAACTTATCGTCCAAAGTTTTCGCCAAAACGATTGAAAATGCGGTAAAAAGAGCCCAAATGGTCATCAACAATGGCGGCGCTCGATTGACCGATATCATCTTCAAAAAGTAATGGAAAAAAACTTAAAGGTCCAAATAACATTTAAGAGAAAAAATATGAAAGTATGTCATTTCATTTTTAAGATATAACAAAACAACCTCGGGTTAGTGTTTTTTGGGCCAATCTGTACTTAACTTAAGTACCTTCTGCACTGTTTTGGTTTTTAAGGACAAGCTTTCGTACCCTTAGGGTACGTCCATAGTGGTCACAAGCCAGCTTCTCGCTTTCTCGCTTTCCAGCCGCTGGTTCACGCTGGTTAAAAATAAAGCCAGCAATGAATGGGTGCCTCCATAGCGATTCCGCTTCCTGCTTTAACAAGCTTTAACCAGCTCTTACCGGAATGTATTTTTAATTCTTGTTGACACCGCGCCGGTAACCAGCTTTCAAGCGTGTTCTGTGTGTTTTCTTTGGGAAGAGTTCTATTCTTATATACCAATTCGTCGATATACGATGTTCTGTTTTCTTCAGAATGTAGTAGTCAAAATCTTGTTTTGTCAATATTCAAAAACTTCTCTGGATGAGTTTTGAGTATTGGAGGCAAGGTGTAGTATTCGCCTGCTTTCTACGAGAATTGTTAATTTTATGAACATTTAACCGTAGTGCTTTAATTTTGGAGGTTATACTATCAGCTGCAAAAAAAAACACAAAGCAGTTCCTCACGTGAAAACTCCATGTTCTCGACTGAAGAAAAAACCGGCGCACCGGCGCGATGTTCACTATGACCATTACCTGCTAGAATCACACTGGAAAGCTGGTAAGCAAGAAAGCGAGAAGGTGGTTCACTATGGACGTAGCCATAGAGATAATTCGATAATTCACTTATAATAACGGAGTGGGTGGTATGAGTTGAACGGAGTACCTGCTTTACTCGTGTGAACAAAATGCAGGAGGTATCCAGAGCTGCCAAAATTTTAAGAATACATATGAAGGAGTACCTGCTCTCCAACTCGCAGTAGGTGCCTATTTTCCGATGTTTATACGTTAATGGAGAACTTACTTTTGTAAACACCTTTATACCACCCATTATCGTTTTCTTCAGCAAAATGTCTCTTTCCACAAAGTTTACAAAAAATCCACCCCGATATTTATGTAACCCTCTCTCATTACCCATCACTCCTCTCACCTATAAACCATGAACATAGCAGTGCTATGAGTAACCATCTAAACACGGTCCGGTTCATATTCTTGAACTCACCGGTCTTAAATTTAAAATATTGCATCCAATTCTAATGCTTTTAAACATAAGCCCTTAACAAGTGTTGACAGGAGGAGCGTGTGACACACGCACAATCAAATCCCAAACCAGACCTTTCCTCTCTCTGCCCTTTCAAATCTCTTCCAGTAACCACTTCTACAATTTCAATGGCAACACCCCTCTCCAATTTGCCTTTTATAGGCGTTTCCAATGTTATTTTAAAAAAAAAGAGAATACAACCCGCATCTATATTCCCACAGGCAACGAAAAATTAATTTTTCCATCACCGGCAAGTACTAGTGTCCTTGTTGCCACTCCTGGTAGCCTGGTAGTGAACACCTAAGAAAATGTCGAAAACGCTGTCGGAATTCCCACGGCCAAAATATTCCCACAGTCCTTCGACCGTTGGAAGTTGGTCGTTGATTTTTTTTTTCCCCGGTTTTATTTTTTTTTTCTGCCTGCCTGCGTGGATTTTTTTTTTGTTGTTGTCTGATCAAAATGTGTTTTTTTTCCTTATCCCTAGGGAAACCATAAAAATACCGACGAACATAACACGCGTACCCAAGCGAGGGCACATACTCGTAGGTACATTCCTTTTGTTCGCAGTGCGGAATGCGGTAGCAGTTGGTTGTGGCAAGTATCTGCGGGCGGCATCTCCAGATATTCATGGTCGCCCAACAAGTGAAATTCAGAAAATTTCTCAGATTTTCTTCTTCCCCTGCTACATCCGAGGGATTTTTTTTTCCACCATCCATCCCATCACATCCAGTTGGGTCTGGTGAGCTGAGCAGCATGTGGAATGCTCATGCCTTTTCCCTTTTTGTACGTTCTTTTTGTAATTCTGTTGGTGTTGTTGTTGATTAGAAGGATGGAGTACTTGGCAGGCAGGAGGAAGGACGTGTTGCATTGCATCGTGATGTTGTTTTGTTTAAGGTTCCAGCACTGAATGGCATACAGAATTTGTAGAAGGTACTCTCGCTCTTGTAGCTTCCAAGGGATTGTGCGCCCTTTTTTTTAGAGAGAAAGATTAAAAAAATGGAAGAGAATTAATTACTGGCTGGGCTGGTATATTGCAGTTGTTGTCTTTAGGAGAAATGTATGTAGTAACAGCACAAGGATGCTGAAGTTTTATTTGTGGTAACTTTAAAGTATTTTCAGAAAACATTAGTATTGGATATTGCTGCCAAAATATGGTTGGTAAGAAAGTTGTATCCTATTCTCGAGTGCGGTGAATTCTCGTGATATTCTCCCACTTATTCAGGCGCTCAATAGCATTTTTTATTTATTTTTTTGATGCGCGGGTAGGGGTAAAAGCCCTTTATGGATACTTGTAGCCCGTGCTACGAGTTATGCCCGACCCCATGCTCCTGAATGGTTACACGGTGTCTCAACGAGGCATGACTTATGCTCGGGCATATGTTCTGTCTTCAAAATGTCTCATGGAGACCGTATTACGAGGGCAAGGTGAAAAGTTCTCGGCCTGACGCAGAGATAACGTTCCAATTAGCAAAAACGTATGTTTCCTGCCTGGGTCCACTTCTCATTAATTAGTTCGTATGACAAGCTTCAATTTGTTCTCTCAAGTAGTTTGTTTACACGAATTTTTGCAGTAGACGTCTTGCGTATTTTTCGTTAAATTGGATAAACTTGAATATCGTGCGGTCATAAAATTCTTCGTTTTGGATAGGTTAACTCCTAAGGAAATTCATCCAAAGTTGACGAAAGTTTACGGGGACTCTGCTCCTTCTATGTCAACCGTTAAAAAGTGGGCAGCTGAATGTAAACGTGGTCGCACGTCCCTCGAAGATGACCCACGTGAAGGACGGCCAAAAACCGCAACCACACCCGAAACCATCGAAAAACTGCATGATATCGTGTTGGAGGATAAGCGAGTGAAGGTGAGTGAGGTAGCTGAGGCTGTGTGTATATCGGAAGAGAGGGTGCAAAACATCTTGCACAAAAACTTGGGGATGCGAAAGCTCTGCGCAAGATGAGTGCCGTATTTGCTGAATGCCGATCAAAAGCAAATGCGCAAACGATTTTCGCGGCAATCTTTGGACCGATTCAATTGGGATCCGACCGATTTTGTGCGGCGATTTGTCACAATGGATGAGACGTGGGTCCACCACTACACGGCAGAAACGAAACAGCAGTCGAAGCAGTGGATGGAAGCCGGTGGTTCAGCGCCAAAGAAAGCGAAGTCGATCGCATCTGCCGGAAAGATCATGGCCAGTATGTTTTAGGATGCGAAAGGGATCCTGTTAATTGATTACCTAGAGAAAAGCAGAACAATTACAGGCGAATATTACTCCAACCTTCTTGACCAGCTGGATGCCAAAATTCGCGAGAAGAGGCCTGGCTTGAAGAAGAAAAAATCATCTTTCACCAGGACAATGCACCTGTACACAAGTGTGCGTTGGCGATGGGAAAACTGCGCGATTTGGGGTACGATTTGCTCAGCCATCCCCCCTATTCACCTAATTTGGCACCCTCAGACTTCCATCTGTTCCCAAACTTGAAGAAATTTGTTTCTGGGAAGCGCTTCGCATCTAATGCAGAAGTTGAGAGGGCCGTAAATGAATATTTTCACAGCCTTCCAGACTCTCACTTCCGAGAAGGAATACTGATGTTGGAGAAACTCTGGACTAAGTGTGTTGAAGTCAAAGGAGATTATGTAGAAAAATAAAATAATTTTTTAACTGAAAATCGCAGTCTTTCATTGTCAGGCCGAAAACTTTTCACCTTGCCCTCGTATGTCTTCATGTTCGCATGCCCAGACATACATATATGTTGGGATTTATTGCTTGACATCCATGCCTGCCATAAGATTGGGCATGGGCTGTCACTTTGAACAAAATTCAGTCCTGACCGAGTGGAAAACGTAAGGTTTTAACCAGAATCGACGTTTTATTTATTTTTGTTCTTTTTCTTCTTTGTTTTGCAGTTGCTCTAAAGCTTTAAGTGCAAAAATGGGCTCTATCTTCAATGAAATGTTCAGACATGAACTGCCCTAAAATATGGCAGCTGCCTGGGCATCGTCTGACAGATGTCCGACATATGCCCAAGCATGACTCATGGCTCGTGGACGCACCGTGTTACGTGCTAAAAAAGCCCCTCCTGTTGCTCCCCTGCCGCACCGCCAGTCAAGGCACTCCTTCGCAGGGGCAGGTTTGGCATTTCATTACTTCTTTTTTAACCAGAGTTGGCAGGATCTTCGTTTCTCGCGCTTCTCGTTGCTCGATCCTCTATGCGCAGTTGCTTCACCATACTCGTGGTTACTTCATTTGACATTTCCCAGCTTTCGCTTCTCGCCAGCATAAATAAGATCAGGTTTCTTGGGATCACTTGGCCGCCAATTGCTCTTTCTAGGATGTTCGTAGCCCTTATAATAATTTTGGCATTCCATCAGTACATGCTCCGCGTTCTGCACTTTTCCTTCACAGTGCTGCCAGAATGGGTCATCAGCGTGCTTGTACATGTAGAGATATTCCCAGAAGCTTCCTGGCCCGGATAGAAATTGTTTTGAAATCAATTTACGATTTTAAATTATGATTTATTGGTTTTGTTTTGTAAGTATTTTTGGGTTGCTACTTATTGTGTTAGGAAGTAGTTTTTTTGGGGATCAATTTCACTCAAGTAGATAGCGGAGAACTGAGAGTAAACCATGCCACGGTTTTCATGCATTTACAGTGGCTTGTATGCATCCCAAGATGGACAAGGTGAGTATCCTGAAATATGTGAGAAAAATAGTTTGCAGACCACCGGAATGCCACTTTGTCGTCTTATCTTTTTTTTTTTTTTATGGTTGCGCCAAAGGATGTGTAATCTTCTAAAGATACCTGTAGCCCGAGCTACTGGCATACTCGATTCGCAAACCTGAATACTCGATGCCAGGAATACGCCTACGTACTAAACCACACCCTGCACACTTCAACCACTCTCCCCGCGGGACTACCGTTAGGTATTACTTCGCGGGGCTGGTTAGCTATTTATGCTCTTCATTCGCTGTCTTCCGCTCCTTGTTCCAAAGGTGTTGCCGGTTGGACTTGGTTGCTCTCTCTGACTCTTTCCAGCCGCCTAAGTTCCTGCACGAATATTGCTGCAACTTGTTTCACCGCGTCCCATATTGCATTCGATGCTATCATATGGTGCACAATGTTTTCGGGGGTTGGTATTTCTCCAATTTTTTCCTCCAGTTCTCTGTGCTCTATATGAAAACGTGGGCACTGAAAAAATACGTGCTGAGCGTCTTCTGAGGCCTCTCCCCAATTTGGACAGTTGGGAGATTCATCGAGCCCAAACCTGTTGAGATACGCTCGAAAGCAGCCATGTCCGGTTAGGAACTGGCTAAGATAGAAATCTACCTCCTCCGTGTTTCCGGTCCATCCATTTTTGGATATCCGGTATAAGTCGATAGGTCCATCTTCCCTTTGAGGACTGGTTCCATCGCTCCTGCCATGCTCTAATGCTTCGTTGTCTTTCTTCCAGCTTGATATTTTTGACTGACGCTTGAGGTTCCTGAATTTTGGCGTCGTAGGTCCTTTGTAGCTCGATAGCCAAGATATCCGCTGGTAGCATTCCCGCGATGACACATACTGCCTCGTCTGACACCGTACGAAAGGCCAGCATACTCTCAGCGTACATAGTCTGTCGACAGAGTTTATCCTTCTTGCGTAGGTCTTTTTCATCATAGCTTTGGCCCATATGGGTGCCGCATACATAAGGATGGACTGCACCACCCTTGATAGAATAAGTCTCCTTTGTTGCCTAGGTCCTCCTATATTTATCATTATTCTTGATAAGGCACCGCTCACCCGAGCCGCTTTGTCACACGTTCTTTCAAGGTGCTCCTTGTAAGTGAGCCTTGCGTCGATCATCACACCTAGGTATTTGATGTCGTATTATGATTTCCTCTCTTTTCTTGCGGCTGCTTACCAATACTGCCTCTGTTTTATGTTCGGCGAGCTCTAACCCGACTGCTGCCATCCACCGTTTGACTTTTCGGATACATTCATTTGCAATATCCTCTATTTTTTCTAGATTTTTGCAACCACGACAATTGCAGTATCATCGGCAAAGCCTATGATTTTTGCCTCATTTGAGATTCCCAGCCTTAGAACCCTATCATACATAACGCTCCAAAGGATAGGGCCTAATACCGATCCGATATCGAAGAGCAGAAACCGTGTTTTGAAGTAGCTCAGTATTATTTTAATTAAGAACCATGGCACCATCATTGACCTAAGCGATTGCACTATGAGTCCCCAATTCGCAGAATTGAACGCGTTTTTGACGTCCAATATTATTACGGCACCGTATTACTTTGCACCGCCTCTCCATCTCCTGCCCTGAATAGTTTCTTCCAAGGTTGTAGTTACCCTTCTTATTGCGTCTACTGTAGAACGAGCTTTCCTAAAACCGTACTGTTGGTTGGAGAGTCCTCCGGCTTCACCAATTGCCAATTGTCGTCTCATCTGGTCCTCCATAATGGATCCATTGGTTACGAACAATGAGTTATGATCCTTGAAATGTTTTCCACAGCGAGGGATAGAGAGAGAGAAAGTTTCAGAAAAACTCCGGGTTGGCGTTTAGATAGCTGGGGTGATTTCTTATTTCCAGTCATACCTACAGCCACCAACCTACAGCCAGTATTATGCCTTCGCAATAGTGTTCGCACAAGCTTTCGCAATTGATCAGGCTGACTCTATAAATTTCATGAGAAATAAATAAATAAATGCTTACTGACATCAGGTCTTGAACTACGAACTGCACCATCACCACCCCTACCTATTCACATGACGGGCTTTTAAGACAATAAATTCAACAAGTATATCTGTTTCAGTCATTACACATTTTTTTCGTTTTAGTACATCTAAATAATAAAAGCATGTTTTTAAATCTTCCTTAGGTGACCTTAACCAGCACACCTCTCCAGCCTGCCCGGTTACAAGTCAGCTGCCTTCAGTTGCACACGCCAAGTTGGTTGAAGTCCCCCTCCACCTACCGCGACGTCGTCCTGCGCCGTCCATTCGGGGTGGATTCAAAGATTTTCCGTGCTGGAACGTTGGACTTCATCCGCTCTACATGATCTTAGTCGCTGTATGTGAATTCTTCTGGCTAAGTCGATGTCCTTGCATAGGCCGTACAGTTCAGCATTGAACCTGCTCCTCCACTCGCGATCCGTGCAGACGGGACCAAAGATCACTCGAGGAACTTTTCCCTCAAAATAACCAAGGGCATCCTCATCCTCAAATCGCCGTTCGGATTCGGCATTAAACTGTAGGTCCCTTCCATTCGTGTGAAAAATATAATGCGCACAACATGAGTGGTTGCGAGCAGCTAGGCCCTGGCACTTTAAGGAGCTGTTGCCAAATATTTGTTTTTTGTATCCTCATCCGATTTCACCATTAGTGCATGCCTCTGGGCCATACAGCAGGACTGGGATGATTGGTATCTTATACAGAGTCAGCTTAGTAGTAGGCAAGGCCGTCAGGTTCAGCAGCTTTGTTGGATTTAAGTTTAGATATCGCTATCCTCGCTTCATTATGACTGGATTGACGGGAATCCTTACTATCATCGTCAATGCTGAAAGCCTTACTCTGCCTGACAGCAGAATACTTGTCATCGTCAGTCTGCAGAAGTGTTCTTTCCATATCATCAGCACCGACTGCGATTCTACTACTATATTGCAATTTTCGTCCCTGCAGGCTTCTGTTCTGGCTTTGAAACCCTGGCATGATCTGTTCACCTTTTGGCAACATTTTCGAACGTCATTCCTGCAATAAAGTCCCAATCTCCTCGATCGAGCGCATCTCATGCTCCTTTTTCTTCTTTCTGAGAAGTCGATGTTCCTCTTTCCTCTCCGTTCGCAGAGCTCGCGAGCAGCTCTAGTCCTTCTATGCAGTGTCGCTATGCAGGCCTCTTGTTGCATGTGCTTGTCGGCATTCTTCATCAAATCTTCCTCATCGTACCATGGCTACAACTAGTAGTAATCTGAATTCACGTTGGCTCCGCGGAAAGTCCGGACAACCAGAATACAGGAAGAGTGCCTTGTGTCGATCGCAATGTGATCGATTTGGTTGACCGTTTTTCGATCAAAAGAGAGCCATGTGGGAACTGCGTACAACCTGCGACAACGTATCGTCCCGCCGCATACCTGACTAGCCTGAAGAGGCGTGAGCACATATTAGGATAATGTTGGTGAATTTAGCCTTGAAATGGTCGTGAGATGCCCGTTCACATGCCGGAAACTCATTCTTCGACACATGTCGTATCGTCTGACACCATCAGGAAAACGTGATATGATCTCAGTCCGCAGAGACGGGACACTTCGTTTAAACTGCAAGACCTCTATTGTATATCGTGTACGAGTAGAACTACACCCCACATCTTATACTTCGTTATCAGCGTCGTATAACTCGTTTCTCTCAAAGTATTCCAATCGAAATTAAATGAACGTGCACTTCCATTGTCCTAAGGGAATGTATTATATGGCGCCAATTTGCTTAGCATTGGAAGCAAGCGAATGACGAATACTGCTTTTTGCTTAAAGAAAATTTCCTAGACTATCTTGTAGGTAATACCTGCTTTCATTAAATGCATAAAAACCGAAATTAATCACCGGAAATATTAAAATTGAATAGCGCAACACTAAAATTGTATGTCTCAACTGTGCCGGGGAATGGAAAAATTATGAATAAAAGATATTTCCATAAGCAACGAACGATTACTATACCTCAACCCCATCGACTAGCAGCTATGTACGTGTCCGCACATGCGATTAAGTAACGAAAGAAACCAACGACCACGGTGACTGAATCCAACATTATCTCTATCGAGTGTGTAATAAGTTTCCCGCCACAATACAAAGCGATTCGACTGCATCGCTGACATTCCACGAAACCTACGTTTTTCTCTGCAAGCCTAGTCGCTTGGAGTGTCATGAGTTTTGCGCGAATTCGATTCGTCGCTCTGTCCGCAGCGCGGAACGCGCACTTGCTGGTCTTGCCACTGAAATTACGAGTTGACAGCGTTCGCTCTCGCTCTAGCCCAATGTCAGAACAAAACTGTGCGACAAAATGACGCGAACTTGTTTGCGTCTACTACTGGGACCGGATGAATAAACGAACGTTACTGTGTCTCTAGAAGCAACCAGTGCTACATCGAGGCAACTACAACTGGTCCATTGCCTCCTAACTAGCCTGACTCTTCCAACAGACATATTGCTCTAGATGGATGCGCCCATAAACCAAGCGCTGAATTTCTTAACAAAAGAGCAGCACAAAAAAGCACGGCGACGATGCTTGACGCTCCTTGCCATCGTTTGAATTCTCTAATTAAAAACAACCGTCGTCCAACGGGCGGGCGCGCACCACAATTTCCCTTAACGAGCGCACAACTAGAGCAGGAAGAGCATCATCTAGACCGGAATCTTACCAGGCTAGCAGCAGCTGTAGACGGCTCCCATAAACTGGTATAAATGCCACCTGTGCTGCCACCACCAACGTCAAAGTTAGTTCCATCTCACTCCATGTCTGTCAGATAGCAACGACGACGAGTGTTTGTTTGTTAAATGTTTTGTATTCCATTTACCAGGCCAACAGCAGTAGTCATCCGCGTCACGTCATTGGCGCTCTTTTCATTCATTTCATTCATTTGACAGACCGAAGAACTAAACTGAACTGAACTTCATGGGTGTTTGGTAAGAGGAGCACCACGAATGTTACGTACAAACAAAATGGACGGAATTTTTTGAGTCTACCTATAGTTTTCGTTCTGGCAAAGTTCGCGCGCAAAAAAAGCCCTCAATTGTACATTCGTGGAAGAAGTCATCACGGGGGCTGACGAAAATTACGCGAATTTTTATGTCGTGACATTCGGGGGAGCGCTCGTAAATTACAATCGCGGTTTTATTTGTCAAAATTTAAAACTTATTTCAACAGGCGATCAGAAACAACCAGAAGGTACAGTATTCATTCCGTTTTAGGTTTGTTTAGGTTAGCTTGGATGTGTTGGGGATCCCTCCTATGCTCCCCATTATTGCTTTCGAAAGGTTTGTATAGCTACATACAGTCACTCAATTGAATAAACAGAAGTAAACAAGAAAAGAAAAGCAAAACGACAATTTCCATTCACGGCGGTGAGGAAGGGGACCGTAGGCGTGTTGTAGGGGCAAAGGCAAAGCGGTGGGAAATAAGTGGAGAAGTGTGCTCGTATTGCTCTTGATTGGTGAGGGCAAAGAGGTTTTTATATTTTCTCTGCTGTTGGGGATGACTTTGGGAGCTCAGAAATGTATTTGACTAGTGCATGGTTCCCTTTCGGTTTCCTCTTTGACTGTTGAAGAGAATGTTGATAAAGGGGAGCAAGCTTATGCTTGACATAAAGATACCGTTTGTGGAATTGATTATGTTTTATGACTCGACTGCTAATAATGGGCGCATTAATCAGATATTTTAAGACAACATGCGAAAATAAACAAATTTTTTCTATAAATAGATGGATTTATGTTCGCAATGGATGGGTAGAATATTTTTTTTTATTTATAGTAAGGTTTTTATATAATCAGAGGCATGTGATTTATGCATGTAGTCCATACATACATGTATTCATACATTGCATAGCTATACACATGTGGATAAATGCGAAATCAACCTTTACCCGCGTATGTTAATGGGATCGGATGCAATGCTGAACAGGAGCTTTGAAAATTAATCGCACAAAGGCTTTTTTCAACTCAGTTTGGAGACATGACCATGATCACTTTGGTGAGGTTCGAATATACAGCGTTGTTCAAAATAATAGGTAACACTGAAATCGACTCTCGAATTATTTTTGCAATTTTTAACGGAAATGTTGCTAAGCATGAAAATTTCTTTTGTTTCGATGTGTGTACGGAAAGTCATCTGTTGTGATTTGCTGTGTTGCAGCAGTAGCCAGTAAGTGTGAACAGACAGCCATTTTGTACTTGATACTTACTTAGGTGACACTACAGTTCGGGGTGAACCTGGGACTCAACCAACAAGACTCTCCATTTAGCTCGGTCTTTAGCTAATTGTCTCCAGTTGCGCACTCCAAGTTGGTCGAGGTCCCGTTGAACTTGTGCGCGCCACCTACGACGAGGAGGCCCTCTACTGCGTAGTCCCTCCGGTTAGGTTGGAAGACTCTGTGGGCCGGAGCGTTGATGTCCACCCGGTCTACATATCCTAGCAATCTTAAACATCCAATACGCAGTTTTTGACTAGGTTGATGTCGCTGTACAGCTCGTATAGTTCGTGATTGAATCTTCTCCTCCAAAACCCGTCAACGCAAATGGGACCGAAAATCTTACGAAGAATTTTTCTCTCGAAGCGACCAAGGATATCTTCATCCTCTTTTAATAAAGTCAATGTTTCAGCGCCGTAAAGCAGGACAGGGATGATCAAGGTCTTATACAGAGTCTCCTTAGTAGTTCGAGATAGGGCTTTACTGTTGAATTGCCTTATAAGCCCAAAAAAACAGCGATTGGCAAGAGTTATTCTTCGATTGATTTCTGCGCTGATGTTGTTCTCAGAGTTTATAGCAGAGTCAAGGTAGACAAAGTCCCTTACTACCTCGAAGTTATAGCTGCCCACTGTGACGTTTTGTCCAATTCGTCGGTGTTGGCTTTCCCTTCTTATTGACAGCATATACTTGGTTTTGCCCTCGTTTATCGCTAAACCCATTTTGGCCGCTTCCGCCTCAATGCTTGCAAACGCACCGCTGACAGCCCGCTGAGTTCTTCCGATAATGTCTATATTAGTTGTACAGACTTGTAATAGATTGTGCCTCCGGTGTTGGCTTGTGAGTTCCGCACAATCCGTTCAAGTACAATGTTAAAGAAGTCACATGACAGCGCGTCACCTTGTCTAAAACCTTTTTTGACATCAAAGGTCTCGGTGAGGTTATTACCGACCTTGATGGAGCAGCGAGCGTTCTCCATCGTCATCCTGCATAGACGCACAAGTTTGGCAGGGATGTCAAAACTAGACATGGCTCTATAAAGCTGTTCTCCATAGATGCTGTCATAGGCGGCCTTGAAATCGATAAAGAGATGGTGAATATCGATTCGGAATTCTTAGGTTTTCTCCAGGATCTGCCGAAGTGTGAAGATCTTTCCTGGCCTGAAACCGCACTGATACGGTCCAATCAGGTTGTTGATAAAAGGTTTCAGGCGTTCACACATTATCGCAGAAAAGATCTTGTATGCGATGTTGAGGAGACTGATGCCTCTATTGAGGGGGTCTCCTTTCTTGTAGATCGGGCAAACGATGCTGAGGTTCCATTCATCAGGCATACACTCGTCTGACCAAATCTTAGAGATGAGTTGGTGTATGCACTCTACCAATTCATCCCCAGCTGCCTTGAAAAGTTCGGCCGGTAAGCCGTCAGGTCCAGCAGCCTTGTTGGCTTTTAGCTTGGATATTGCTATCCTCACTTCGTTTTGGTCAGGTGGACGGAAATTTTGACTATCATCGTCCTTCTGCCTGACAGCGGGATGTTGGTCTTCGTCGCCGTTATACAGTCTGCAGAAGTAGTTTTTCCATATTCTCAGCACCGACTGTGATTCTACTACGATGTTTCCATTTTCGTCTCTACAGGTTTCTGTACGGGTATTGCTCCTCTGACACGTTCTTTGCTCAGATTGGGATATCCGCATTCGTACCTTGGCTACAACAAGGTAATGATCCGAGTCTATGTTGGCCACTCGGAAGGTCCGGACATCCAGAATACTTGAGGCATGCCTTGCGTCGATCGCTATATGATGAATTTGGTTGATCGTTACATGATCATTGGACCGCCTGTCTGCTTATGAATATCGAGATGAGGAAACCGTGTGCTTGCTATGGTGACATTTCGCTCCACAGCGAAATCAATTAGCCTTAGTCCGCTATCAGACGTGGTGTTGTGTAGGCTATGCTTACCGACTGTCCTACCAAAGACGTCCTCCCTTCCTATTTTGGGTATAAAATCGCCCAATACGATTTTAACGTCGTATTTAGGACATTGGTCATATGTTTTGTCGAGGAGCTCGTAGAAACATTCTTTGGTGGCAGGGCCCTTTTCTTCCGTTCTTATGTTAGCGAATTTAGCCTTGATCCGGATAGTCATAATACGCTCGCTTACGTGTCGAAGGCTTAAGACTTCTTGCCTAAGTCGGCCGCGTATGACAAATCCGTATCCGAATAAGCGTTGCCTGTTGCCTCTGTAGCAATCACCGTAGTAGATGTCACAATTATTCATTCTCTTTTTGCCCGGCCCCTCCCATCGCACTTCCTGGATGGCGGTAATATCTGCTTTATAGCAGTCTAGGGAAGTTACCCCGACGGCACAACCCCCAACCTGGAGGGCCAGTTCCTTAATTATTCCCCTAGGATGAGGGGCCGGGTACACCGGTGCCAGTAGTCCACTACGGGAGTATGAGCGCTGCCATTGGCCCATTAAGGGCTTCTCCGCCACCATCTCTATTCCAATGTCCTGAACAACATTGGAAATTCCTTACCGACCTGTGATCCGAATACGTCAAAGCAGCTCGCGCAAGATATTCACTAAGATCAAACTAACTGGAACTATAGACGCCACCGTTGACTCCGTCTAGGGAATTCGTCCGCTGCCGCCTGGAACAGGAAGAAGTGCTCTAGTGAGAAAATAGTCTTCGTTCTTAGACCTGTTTGTACTAAAAGTTGTTGCATTTAACTCAATTAAATCGCACCGCGCCTTAAAAATCCACATTACTTTATTTTGATTATTGGCGTCTGTAAGGTAGTGAGTGCCCATTTCATAATCAATGCTTCTATAGAACCTTTCAGTTTCTTTCGCTCTTTGTATCCTTTTCCAATAGTAGCTTAACTTTAATTTGGCTAACAATTCGGCTCTCTTATTGTTCCATTCCGTTTGAGTTATATTGAAGTTTCTCCAACTAAGGCTGAAGTCAGCACCCAGCTTATTTAACTTTTTTACCCAGAGCAATTCCTTCTGGATTAGTTTTAAGGTAAGCAAGTGCGGCAGCCGATTGCTTCCATACTCAAAAAGTGTCCGATCTATGTACCTTAGATGCAGGTCTAACGTACAAAGATGACCATCTTCCATTCCAGTTTCTAGCATAAGTGCATAGTTTGGGTGTGAAATTAGGTAATTGCAGTATTCTTTTGACAAAATACCTTTGGAGTTTGTTTACTTCTTCAAAAAGTGTATGACCCCAAACTTGCGCTCCATATGTTTGCACAGCCCTGCACCACTGCTTGGAATAACTGCCATTTGGATCGTAAGGAAATATTTATTTTACTAAGGAAGTTATTCAATGTAGCGTTTATTCCGTTTTTTGCCACGTATGGTTTGTGAAATTCATTTTTGGAGTCAGTGTCATCCCCAGATAGCAGTAATTTGTTGTATTGTAGTTTTTATTTCATCACCTTTAAAGTACCATTTCTCTCGGCTTGCTGTTCTGCCTCCATTTTTAAAAATCCTAATTTCCGATTTGTTTAAAATCACTTCTAAGTTCCATTTATTGCAGTACTCTTCTAATCTATTTATCATCCCTTGCAGAACTTGTATGTTTTCGGCCAGAATGACAAAGTCGCCTGCATACAGAAGGAACCTTATATTCATATCATCTATGTATAAACCACCATCCAAACATTCATGCAAATCGTTTAAGTACATAGAGAATAGAAGAGGTGATAGAAGACAACCCTGTTTAGCTCCTGATAATGTATCGAAGTAGTTTGATAATTTTCCTCCTGTCCATACTGCTGATTTGGTGTTTTCATAAATATTTTCCAGTAACCTGATAATTTTGGTAGATACCTGCCCCCATTGCATGTAATTTGTATATTAATAGCTTACGTGCTACTTTATCGAACGGCGCTTAAAAATCCACGAAGAAGGCGTAAACCTTTTGCTTTTCTGAGAACTTGAGGTGTACGATAGCTGATAGGTTGTAGATGTTGTCAATGGAATATATTTTTTCTGAAACTAGCTTGATATTCTGTAAGAATACTGTGTTTTTCAACCCAAGCCGATATTCGTTCATTTAGTATACCCATCATGGTTTTCGTAATGCAGTTCATAAATGATATCCCCCGATAGTTGCTTGGTAAATTGCTCACTTTTTTTTTGAAAATTGGGAATATAACACTTTTTATAAACGTTTCGTCAGTTTGTCCGCTTTGAAATATCTGATTATATGTTTGCGTTAACTCGAACAAAAATACATCAGGGGCATTCTTAAGGAACTCATAAGGAATTCGGTCTTCACCTGGGGCTTTACTTAACTTTGCCTTTGCTAGAACCTTTTTTACCTCTCCAATTATTATAGCCGCGTCTTGATCTGAATCCTCTCAAAACATTGCCGCATACAGGATATCTTTGGATGTTTGCAGGGGGTTTAGAAGCAGCTGCAAGTAGGTTCAAAACTCCGATGCTGATATTCATGCGTGTGCTGATAATGCAGAAATCGATGCATTAACTTTGACCTAAAACAATAAAATTTTTAATTTTTACCAACATGTTTTTGAAAATTCGAAAGTTTTTCGGTTCCTCACTTTAATATCCTTAGTATCCTCCATTATTTACTAAGACTTTCTCAATTCTTCGTGACATTGAATTGACTAGTTTTTGACATGTTGCCAAAGGTATAGCATACCACTCTATTTGAACCGCTTCCTATTTTGCTGGTAGTGCCATCGGAGGAGCAAGTTTTCTTTGGCACGTGGAAGCCTTATGTTCTCCAAAATGTCCTTGTATTCGAACTTGGTCATGGTCTTGTTTATTTTAAATATAGGACCAATACGATACCATGAAAAACAACCCCACACCATGATATGGGATGGAATCGATATCAGCATATGGTTATTACTATATTTAATTTGGGATGCATGTAGTGAGTCACTACACTATAAACTTGTACGTTTTGCCCAAGTCCCTTAGCCTTCTTACCAAATGTCGCTCTTCTTGTGTGCAATGAGCTTTTCGTCCCATATTTTAAAGCTATTTTATTAATCGACCCCTTCGGGATAGGGGTTAAAATTTACCCGAGGTAGGCATGCCTGTCGTAAGAGGCGACTAAAGTCCAAATTTTTAAACTTTTTTGAAAAAAAGTTAAAGATAGAAACCATGCAATGAACGAAACAACAGGAAGTAATACCCCAGGTGGCAGACCAGGTTTACTGGAAAATCCACACTCTAACGAGTTCGGTCCTACGGATTCTGGGGAGGACCACTTATTGCATCTCATCGACCCATTCTCAAGAAGAGCTAAAGTATCTAGATCACCACCGAGGGAATCTATTAAAAGCTCCAAAATAATACCCACAACACCTCAGAGTAAGAAAACAATTCATGCAGAGAATTGTACAGCAGCACTGCTAGCGGAGATGAAAAAAATGCAGGCTGAAAATGAAGAACTCCGCAAAAAACTTAGCAATATAGAATTGCTCACAAGCCATTTACAAAATGAAGTAAAAGAGCTAGTTCAAGAAAATAAGGACCTCAAAAAGGAACTTAAATTAAAACCGCAAGAAAAATGCCGTGAGTACCTCACGGACGAGGAGGAACTCCTAACAGAAACTGACTGGATAATAAAAGAGAAAGAGAGACAAAGCAAAAAGCGTAAAGCATTGTCTTCACCAGTCATAAGTCCAGGCAAATTGCCCACAATAGGCAAAGAAAAAGTTACAAAAAATAAGGTAACACCCAACCAACCAGATATTAAGAAGGAAAGACCGCCTCCACCAATTAATATAATTGGAATAGCTAGTTTCGCTGAGGTTAAGACACTTCTGAACTCAGTACCAAACAAGAACTATAAGATAGTAGCTTGGAACAATTATGTTCGGAAAATCCATACTGCAGATTCAGATACATACAGAGCTCTTACGAAGAAGCTCAGTGAAACTCATATCCAATGGTACACATATGAAGATAAAAATAACAGACCCATCAAGGTTATGGCTAGGGGCCTTCATCCAACATGTGATAGGGAAAATATCATAGAAGATTTGCAGCAGAAAGGCATGCACTTGCTCGATGCAGTCAACATCTTAAAAAAAGAGAAAAAAACAGATGAAGAAGGAAAGCAAGTGGTATGCAATAGAGCCCTTCCACTCTTTATGCTGACATTTGACTGCAAAGAGAAATCAGAGAGTATATACAAACTATGCTCCATCCTTAACATGAGAGTTAAAATTGAACCACTGCGGAAAACAACTGACGCAATACCACAGTGTAAGAAGTGTCAAGGTTTTAACCACACGCAGAAATATTGCTCGCGCGAAGCAAGATGTGTCAGATGTGCCGGAAGGCATTTAACACAGAATTGCACTGCCAGTAAAAACACACCACCCAACTGCATCAACTGCAAGAAAAACCATCCTGCAAACTATAGGGGATGTGAGGTAGCCCAAGAATTGCAAAAAATCAGAAACCGGCAAAGAAAATCACAAATACAACAGAAAAGGACGGTAGAAAAAGAGCTACCCAGTCAAACAATGTCAGATAACATAACAAATAGTAAGACCATACGCAAAGCATACGTAGAAATTATTAAACAAGAAGGGACTACTGAAAAAATGGCTAGTAAAAAAGAGCAAACAAAAGTGAATACTAAGCAAAACGAACCTACTAAGACGTTAAATAAAAAGAAACAACATACTAAAGTAATTAGTATACACAAAGAACCCAACAAAGTTGTGAGACACAACGATAGCCAAATGCTTGAGGAAATACTTAATATGGTAGATAAACTAAATACAAGACTTGAAGAACAAAAGGACACAAATAATAAAATATTTGCAAAATTCAAGCAATTAGACAAGTTTATCAAATACAAAGTGACCAAAGAATCAGTATGAATAATGAAATAAAAATAGTATTGTAACTTGGAATGCAAATGGGCTAATGCAGCACATTGAAGAGTTATTAGTTTTCCTAAACACTGAAAAAATAGATATTTGCTTAATCACAGAAAGTCACCTAACCAGATCAAATAACTTAAACATATCTGGATACTGCTGCTATCATGCTATTCACCCATCGGATAGGGCAAGGGGAGGATCTGCGTTACTCGTAAAAGACTCAATCAAACACTACGAAGACTCCAAAATTGAAGAAGAAAAAATGCAAGCTACAACCATAAATGTACACATATTAAACAAAATGAAAATAAAAGTATCTGCAATATACTGCCCACCAAAACATAATCTAAAAAAAGACGACTATATTAGATTTTTCCAAACCCTGGGAAGTTATTTTATAGTCGGAGGTGACTTTAATACCAAAAATACCTTTTGGGGCTCAAGACTAACAAACACCAAAGGTAGAGAGCTATATTCAGCAGGACGAGCATTAAATTGTGATTTTCAGTCAAGTGCTGTGCCAACACACTGGCTGGTAGACCAGAATAAAATCCCAGACCTAATAGACTTCTATGTAGGAAAAGGAATATCTGATAACTACATTCATGTAGAAAATAAAGATGATCTGTCGTCAGATCATTCTCCAGTTCTTATGACGATTAGTGGTAGTATACTGAGAACTGAAAGTCGACCACGTCTTATAAATCATAAAACAAACTGGCTCCTATTCAGACAAACATTAGAAGATAGCATAAACCTACAGGTCGCGATAAAAACCTCATTCCAACTAGAAGAAGAAATTGAGCTATTCAATACAAATATCCAGCAAGCAGCATGGATAAGCACCCCTATTGGTCAAAAAACAGGAATATGGATATAAATTATCCATATGCAGTTAAAGAATTAATCTGGAAAAAACGCAAAGCTCGTAAGACTTGGCAGAGAATCAGAACACCTGAGAATAAAAAGATTCTTAACGCATTGTGCAATGTACTCAAAAGGCTTCTAAAAATTGTGAAGAACGAATCAGTTGGCAGATACTTGAATAAGCTATCAGCGCATAAAGATACAGAATACTCGCTATGGAAAGCTGTCAATCTTTAAAAAAGCCAGCAAAACAAGAACCGCCCATAAAAGAGGAAAACGGGTCTTGGGCAAGAAATGGCAAAGAAAAGGCTAACCTCTTCGCAGATCACCTGCAGCAAACCTGCCAACCATTTCCTAGGCAAACTGCAGACGAAAATCTTTTCCCGCAGTCCAGAAATGATCACAGAAATATACAGCATGTAACATTTCAGGAACTAAAATATGAAATTAAAACTAACATAAATGCAAAAAAGCACCGGGCTACGATTTGATAACAGGACGAATACTTAAGGAGTTCCCGGACAAAGCTTTGCGGAAACTATTACATTTAATTAATGCAGCATTCAGGCTAAAGTATGTTCCGATGCAATGGAAGGTTGATTATGATTCTGAAACCAGATAAGTCGCCGAATGAAAAGAAATCCTATAGACCGATTTCGCTCCTACCCGTATTATCAAAGCTATTTGAAAAACTGCTTTTGAAAAGGCTCAAGCCAATAATAGAAGAAAGAAGTGTTGTACCTTCCCACCAATTTGGGTTTAGAGAGAAACACTCTACTGTACAACAAGTGCATAGAATTGTAAGTACAGTAGAAAAAGCACTTGAGAATAAAAAAGTCTGTTCAGCCATATTTCTAGACGTAGCACAAGCGTTTGATAAAGTCTGGCATCGCGGACTAGAATTTAAACTGCAAAGAGATCTCCCCGAAGAGTTTTACTTAATTCTTAAATCTTATATCGCAGATCGTTACTTTCGAGTAAGATATGAGAATGAATACTCTCATTTAAAGAAAATATCTGCAGGAGTTCCACAAGGAAGTGTCTTGGGACCAATCCTTTATCTCCTATATACAAGAGACCTACCTCAGCAGGAAGAAGCTAGCTTGGCGACTTTTGCAGACGACACTGCAATTATGACTATTGGCGATAATGCTGATGAAGCAGCGAAAAAATTACAAAAGGCCATTAAATCTGTAAGTGATTGGACAAAAAAATGGAGAATAAAGCTTCATGAAATTAAATCTATCCATATTAACTTTACTAATAGAAGAATAAATAATGTAAGAGTTAATATTGATGGAATAGAAATTCCGTACGCAAATACTGCGAAATATCTGGGTATAACACTTGACGCCAAGCTCAGATGGAAGGAGCATGTCAAAAAGAAAAAAGAGGAACTCAACATTAGACTCAGACAAATGCATTGGTTAATGGGAAGAAATTCCCAGCTATCTATTGAAAATAAATTGCTATTGTACAAGCAAGTCCTGAGACCCGTATGGACGTATGGGATACACCTTTGGGGTTGTATCAAAAAGACAAATCTAAGAATGATACAAACATTCCAAAACAAAGTACTAAGAGGCATCGTTAATGCACCTTGGTATATAAGAAATGACAACCTACACAAGGATCTAGACGTAGCAAATGTAAGTGAAATTGTAAAAAAAATATGCTCTTAGGCACTACGAACAACCCCAAGACCATGTAAATCCTCAAATACAATACATGGTGGAAGAAAACAACAATACTATTAGGCGGCTTAAAAGATTAAGGCCGCGTGACTTAATTTTCTAACGAAAACTATAATAGAAAAAAATATAAAACATAACTATTATATATACACACAGGTATACCTCTAACCTAGAAATGACCAAATTAAAGTAGATACACACAAAATTATTTTCGGGGTCAGCTAATGAGCTTCACCCCTCCAAAACGTTAATTATACATTAGAGAAAAATTACTGGATGAGAGTTCCTCTCAGTTGTAATATTAGGAGGTAATATTCCTATTTGGGAATTTTTCCCACACTGCAATCCACGGCTGAACCCCCCCCCCCATCGTCCGGAAAACTGTATACCCTTGGTAGTATTGTCGGGAAATGGGATTTGAAGCAGAGGTGGTTTTAGTTAGGGTTAAAGTCCCACACTCTGGCTTTCGATGCTTTCCACCTTTCTAAAAAAAAAAAAAAAAAATGAAACCACTAGCAGATACCCGCAACTTTGTCTGCGTAGTCAACAATAACTTTATGTGACGCGGTTAAAGTAAGTGGTGTAAGTCATATTTAGCTTAAGAACTTAAGATTTGAACCACTGTAGCTTTCAACAATACATATCAGCTTTTCCTTTATCTATTAAGTTTGTGCTACCATCTGTTTTTGAAGTAGTAACATTTTAATCTACTTCACATTTTCATGCATGTGTGCATGTTTGGCATGTGTAGGTTTCATTTCCGGACTTACACCAATATTTTTGAAAAATGACTTACACGAGGATTACTTTAACCGCCGCATATGTATGTATTTAGTTAACAGAAGGACTGCGTATATTTGCGCCAATAGGTAGGCAAGGAAATATACCATTTACTTACTTAGAAGGCGCTACAGTTTGGGTGAGTCTGTTTCAAGCAACAGGAAATTAATGTTTATTTTTTTTATACTGCACCAAAAATATGCAAAAAAATCAGTAGTTCCCAAACTTTCCGAATGTATAGTTTTATAATGACTGGTTTTGTCTGTTTTTTTAATCTCTGTGTTTATTTCTTTTAATATCTTAATCCCCTTAAGGAGTAACGTGATAATTCTTATTGGAAATAAGGACCCATATCCTAAGGTACAAAACGCCAAAGTTTTGTTAACATCTGTGATGTAGTTTCTGCGTGACACCTGCCTATTTCCAAACATAGTTATCATTTTATTATATTTATGTACAGTCGACTCCGCTTAACTGAAACACCAATTTGCCACAATTATTTTTTCACTTAAGCGGTATTTTCTCTTAAGCGAACTTCGGATAACTGAAAAAAAATTTCATTTAACCGGAGTTCAGATAACTGAAAAACAATTTCACTTATCCAACCTGAAAATCAAAAAAAATACCGACAACATAATTTTTAATATGTCGCTATTTTATCAAAAAAACTCGAAACAAAACACTTCGATGACGTGTAAATAAAAAAAAAAAAAAAAATAGGAAAAATAAATATCTTAATGCTAATTTACAGGTCACTTTTAGGGATGGGCGCATTCAGTTATTTGATTTCAGTTATGCGGTGTAATTTGAGGAGGGATCTCATTCGATCCGCACCTATTCCCCATCATTGAAAACTTCGGCTAGCAAGTGAACGGATGTCGGTAAGGAAGTGCCAGAAAGTAAGCATTATTGAAACCGCAAACGATTCGCACTCCATACAAAGACAGACGTTTTCAATACGCTTCAAAATAGCTGCGGATTACGGTAAAACAGTTGGTAATTTTTCTCTTCAAAATGTTGCAAAGCAATAAAAGGTAAGTTTTAAATTACTTATGAAGATAGAAATGAATTGAAATGATACAAAATATGCAGAAAACAAACAACACGGCCACAATTCCTAGCGATGGTGGAATGCATGAAGAAAAATCCAGACATCGCAAAAAATTTAACAAAAAAAAAATCCCGAAATTGTTCAAAAGGTTTGGAAAAACTTAGCAAAAGAATTAAATAGTTGGGGGCCTCCTTCTAAAGAAATTTCGGAGTGGAAAAAGGTATTTAATTTTGATAATTTTGAGCTGCTGCTTTTAAGAGATACGTACATATCTGAATTTAGGTTTGGTCGGACCACAAGTCATCCTTCCGAAAGAAATTGGCCCATAATAAACGTGAATTGAAAGCTACAGGTGGTGGAGAAAACAATGAAGTTCATTTCACTCCCTTGGAGGACGGTATTATTGAATTCATGTGCTTGAAAGACTGCGTGGAGAGTTTGCTTGAGACAAAGAGTTATGGCACAGCAATAAAAACCATTGCCCCTACTTGTAGTATGCCACAAGATATGGATATGTCTCTTGAAAGTGAAATGAACTTGCTAGCTGAAACAACCGATGACAAAAGTACGTCCATAGGTTCAGAAAATGACTAGACCACCTGCAGTAAACCAGAGGAACCGCCGAGAAAAAAACCAAAGCCATTACAACTACTTGAAAAGCAGATAATTTTTTTTTTTTTTTTTTTTTTTTTTTTTTTTTTTTTTTTTTTTCCGAGGGTAGGTGAAAATCTTCAACAAGACACTATGAGGATCGACAGCGCGTGCTCATAGTAGTGTGGGATTCTTACCCACTAAAAAATCTCCCTTCAAAACAGACTTGTTTTTATTTTTACTACAACTAAGTATTCGACTTATCAAGTAGTTTTCGTTTCGCGAAATAATGACGTGTTGCAGGAACCTTCCCATTAGAAGTTCCTGCCAGCTCCGCAGTTTAGACTTATCGCGCTAGGTCTAAAGGTTTGGTTCTTTGTAGACGGCGCAGTAAATTTCTTTCTTCCAAAAGTTGGAGGACTGTAATATTTACGTGACTTTCTAGTCGACTTCTATGCTTTCTCGCGTAGGTTTGAATTTCGTCTTCGATTGTTTTAGCAGATAAATGTGCAAGAAAAGATATATGAAAAAATATCCGAACTGCTTTCAACTGTAAGAGAACAATCCGGGGAAACAAATTCTTGTCTGAAAAAAGTCTACCAGTCAATAGATCGACTGAGTGACTATCAAAAAAAAATAGAACGGAATCCATCAGTCACTGCTTGAAGAAATAAAAAGGCACAATGAACGCATGGAACAACTCGCAGTAGAAAAAAATTAATTAAAAAGAGATGTCCTTGAACTTGAGCAAATGAAAGTTAACAGGACTCTTGAAGATTAATTTAACTTTAACTCTCGCTATCTTTGTGCCAAGAAGGCTGTTTTGTGTTTCTTTTTTATTACACTTTTCGCTTCTGAAATAATTTAGTGCTGTTTTTACTCTTGTCACGAAGGGTGATTTCCTCTTGCTTACTAGTTTAAGCAAGTGTTTTTTTTTTTATTTTATGAGAAATTATACAACATTTCATTACGAACTTGATTTGCCTCTACTGAATACGTATCAGATTGTACAAATTCGCCATCTATACTTTCTACTTCATCGCTTTCTTCAGGATTCTCGATTTCGTTATCGTATACTTTGTAATGTATTCGTATATTATGAAGTGCAGCACTGACGTTCGCCTTTTTTTGGCGAATAGTGTAGTTGTCCTGCACCGAGCAAATATCGACACCAATTTTTCCATACGCCAATTGTTCGTTCTACCACATTACGGCCTTTGCTGTGGCTCCTATTGAATCTGCTTTTAGGAGTGTCAACGCCAGCATTTCCAAAAGGCGTTATTAGCTACGGCGACAAATGGTATCCAGCATTTCCTATTAAAAAAGACTAATTAACAATTGACTTCATTTTGAAGCCGTGTATTTCTTGTCTCCATTGTCGTATAACGATTTGAAGTGGAAGTAAGCATCGCTATTTCCCTATATAAAGGAGTCGTGACTAGCTCCATGATATTTTGCGTTAACGTATCTGATACGCTGTTTATAATCTCATATCTAATAATGGAGAAATAATGAAAAGGACAAAAAATAACTTTTAAAATTGAATACTTACTATCATAGTGTGTAGACTATAATATCCTTTTCTGTTATAAAGCAAATGTGTTTTCACCAAAAGGCTACACAATTTGTATATGCGTACCATCAACTCACATTACGATACCCGGAATTCTTCATTTCTCTTCCTCCAGACTTATCCATTTAGAACATAAACAATCCTCTAAAATATCCAGGACTTCAAACAGCGCTACGGATATAGTTGATTGTGCCATTCCAACACTAAAATTCTGCCCAACGCCATTCTGGAAACCACCTTCAGCTAAAAACCGTAAACATGCAGCTAATTTAAATTCCGGTGTTAGCGACGAACTTCTTGCTAGTGGAGGCATCTTATTTTTCAGTTCATTCAAAACGTATCCGAATGCAGATTTATTTATCCTGAAATGTTGTAAACCTGAACATGATTTATGAAATTTCTTTATCGAATTGATTTTATTTTATTTTTACTTACTGAGCGTCGGGCAACTGTAATACACCCTTCGCTTGTATCCTAATGTCCCTACTTATACGCCTGGTATCGATTTCCTCTTCCAGATTAATATAAAATGCTATTGTATCCATATTTTTAAAATATTTCGTCTATTTTGACTTACTATTTGTTGAGAAATATTTTCATTTGACAGAAAAAGGGGTGAATTCGAAATTGTCAATAATGTGGTTTTGCGGACCTATAATGTAGTTCATCTGGCGGTTTCTATAATGGAATCACGCAGAGAAAGTGAATAGGTGCGCAGGCACGAACGCACGGGGGTTTTGGGGGTTCAAACCCCCCCGAAATATCTGCTACCGTGCTACTAGGTACTAGGAAATTGCCATGGCAAAAATACGATCGTGCCACATCGCATTGAACAGTTTTCAATATGCGTTCGTTATGTTGACAATTGACAACGAATATACGAATCGGGAAGACTTTTTGTGTTTCGTTCCTGTTGATGACATTACGGGAAAAGGGCAAGTACGTTGCTGACCACGATGAAAAATATTGACATAAATTTGGCATGCATGAAATGTGGTGGTGAACATAAAAAAATTGATTGTGTTAATGTTTCTGTGAAGTGTGTTAACTGCATCAGAAGTAAAGAACTTCTTCATCTACCAAATATAGATGTTGATCATGACACAAGAAGCGAAAATTGTCCGGTACTTAAACGGAAATTACAATTTGAAAAACAAAAAAATTTATATTAGCAACTAAGGAAATGTAAGTGTCTATCCCTGAATATAGAAGGACTAATAAATAATTTTAATGAAATTGAAAATATAATAAGTACGGAAAAATATGAGGTTGTTTGTTTAACCGAAACGCATCTAACATCAAAAATCGAGGACAATGAAATTAGTGTAGAAGGCTACAAACTAGTAAGATGTGACTCAATCTCGTCACATACAGGAGGTGTTATTTTTTATGTACGCGAACACTGGAGAATTGAACTCTTGGAGAATATTCCTCTAGGCATGGAAAGTTGGTGGTTAGTTATCAGGCTGATATATAGGGAACATGTCCTAGTATTAGCCGGCCTATACAGATCACCAAGCGCATCCGAAGCAAATTTTTGTAATAATTTTAGAGAATATTTAGATAAATTGCCATTAAATGAAAATAAAATTATAGTAGTGGGTGATGTAAATATTGACTGGTTGAAATGTGATACATATACATTAAGAATTAAGCAAATATTGAGGGATAATGCTTTTAAACAAATTGTGCAAGAACCAACCAGAATTACTCCTAACTCGCGAACTATTATTGACTATGTAATTACAAATAATGATAATGTGAAGGAAAATGTTGTGGACTGTCTGAAAATCAGTGATCACGAAAGTATCGAAATAAGCATACAAATGAACATAAATTGAAAAAGTTCGAAACATCTAGTGGAAACATTAAAATATGACAGGCGAAAGTTTCGCTAGTGTCTGCAATATAACTTAGAGTTGGTTGATGATAATTACGAGAGTGATGTTAACATATTGGCGAAAAATGCTACAAAGTGTTTAAAAAAGGCAGTAGTGTCTTTAAAGTGTAAAAGATTTGTTGATGTTTCTGGCGTAAATCAGTGGTTCAATAACGTGCTCCAAATAATGCGGAATGAAAAAAATTATAAATATAGATTGGCTGTATGGTCAAATTTACCAAGTGACTGGCAAAACTATAGGGTAGTTAGAAATAATTTTAAATCAGCGCTTGACAAGGCGAAGAGCGATTTTGTTACCCAAAAAATACAAGCATCTAAAGACCAAAAAGCAATGTGGAGAACCATAAAAACGCTGGTACTAAAAAAACAGAAAAGTGAAATAAAATGTGTTGTTTTTGATAATGTTCAAGTGAATGATTGCAAAACTATAGCAAGTAAATTTAATGTCTTCTTTGTTGAAAGTGTGTGTGAATTAAATAGAGCCATTCCCTTTGTGCCATATGTAAACTTTATTCAACCTATTAACAAAACTTTTAAATTTAAATATATAACGTTTAACGAACTTAAAAACACTTTAAAAAACATGAAAAATAAAGGAGATGCAAATATGTTAAGTGTGAGCATGATTAGTGACGCATTGTACAGTATTGGTCCCAAATTGTGTAAAATTATAAATAAATCCTTGACGAATGGGGTATTTCCGGGTATATGGAAAGAATCTATTGTAGTGCCAGTTGAAAAATCAAAAAATCCCACAAAACCATCTGATTTTCGCCCGATTAATATGCTACCCAATGAAGCCAAAGTTTTAGAAAAAGTTGTCCAACAGCAGCTTCAGAAGTATATGGAGGACAATCAGTTATTTGCTGAGTGTCAATCAGGCTTCAGGGGCGGCCATAGCTGTGAGTCGCTGCTTAATCTAATTATAGCAGATTGGAAGGCAGAGGTTCATTCAAAAAAGAAAATTGTTGCTGTTTTCATCGACCTGAGGCGAGCGTTTGAAACAATCGACAGGGGAATCCTACTAGATAAGCTGGATAAGTACGGCGTTAAAGAAACCGAGTTGAGATGGGAATAGTTCTATGTAACATATCGTTACCGTAACCTTTCGATTGTATGATTTGTATGTACAGTGTACACAGCTGGCCAAAGAAATGTGTGAGCAATTGCTTTCATAGTTTTTGGTTTGATGCTAGTTTAACAGCTATATTTTGGCATCGCAAAGTGTGCAACAACACGGAAATGTTTGAAGATTGTCACGGTTGAAACGTCAGCAACATCTTTTCAATTCTGGCACGTGCTTATTGGTCTTTTGTTTAATTGAGCGTGGATTTGCTTTGACACTCTCTGAAAGTTGGTAAATAAAATAGGTGCTTGTGAATCCAAATCGAAGTTCGGGACATTATTTTATTAGTTTAATACTAATTATGTATATCAAAGTGAGTTTCTTTAGGTTATATCAGGTACTTTTAGCTAAACTATATACAGTCAACACCGCTTATCTGAACTACGCTTTACTGAAAAAATCGGTTAACTGAAACACAAAATTTGTCACGGAGCATTTTTTCACAATCTACATGAAAATTACTCCGCTTAACTAAAATCCGGTTAACTGAAAAAAACTTTTACAACAGAAATTATTAATCAGGCCGATTATTGAATCCAGCGGATTGATTGCGGAGGGATCTCATCCGATCCGCACCTACAGGCGCGAACGCAAAAATGTTTCAAAAACAAGTATAATTTTTTCATAAATAATGTCTTATTTTATTATTAGATAATATAATATAATTAATATAATATACAATATATAATATATATAATAATAACGGGTGTCCGCCGGGAAGGTATACTACTTTGTTTGTTTATAATTTTTGATTAAATGAAAGAGAATGGATCTTATATTGATAAATGTTTTATTTAATGTCGGCAATTATGTATGGAATACAATATCAGGTAAATGTCCGCCTCTGCTAGTCTCACAAATGCGAGCCCTTTTGAGCACATTTTTCATTACATTCTCACACATTTCACGCGGTATTTTATTAATTTCATCACGAATATTTTGTTTGAGTTGCTCGAGCGTTTCTGGTTTGTTTGCATAAACCTTGCTTTTCAGATATCCCCACAAAAAGAAGTCAGGAGCAGTCAAATCAGGCGACCGTGAAGGCCAATCAACATCACCATTTTTTGAAATAACTTGTTGTGGAAAGAGGTCTCGCAGTAATTCCATTGTAATCCTGTCTGTATGCGATGTGGCACCGTCTTGTTGATACCACATGTTAATCAAGCCCAAAGCATGCAGTTGTGGCGTTAAAAAGTTTTCAATCATATCACGATATCGCTCCCCGTTTTCATTTTCAAAGAAGTAAGGTCCAATGATTCCTCCTGACCAAATTGCACACCAGACTGTTACTTTTAATGGATGCAAAGGTGACTGATGAATAATTTGAGGGTTTTCCATTGCCCAGAACCGACTATTCTGTTTATTCACATATCCATTCAAATGAAAATGTGCCTCGTCACTCATTATGATTTTTTCATGAAAATCGGGGTTGTCATGGGCTACCTGTAACATCGTATTGGCATATGTACGGCGGCGTAAATGGTCTTCTTGAAGAAGCTCTTGTGTCAACTGAATCTTAAATGGAAACAAATGCAAATCCTTGTGCAAAATTGTGGCCAAAGTTGTTCTTTGAAGACCAAGCTCCTGAGCACGGCGTCGAATTGAGGTTGATGGATTGTTTTGAACACTTCCTTGAACAGCAGTAATGTTTTCAGCCGATCTTGCAGTACGTTGTGACCCATGCTTGGGCCTATCACCTACAGACCCTCTTTCTTCGAAATCATTCACTACACGATAAATAGTGCGTTTTGTTGCAACGTTGTTTCTGCCAAAAATTTCACGTAACTTTCTCATCGTCACAGTAATCGATGATTGATTTTGATAAAATGTTTTAACGATTAAAACACGTTAGTTTATCGAATATTTTTCCATAATAAATTTGCCACGTGTCTACTTCACGACTGCCAAATATGAACTGTCAAGACTAATGTTTACCAAAATGGCGGCAAAACAAAGTAGTATACGTTCCCGGCGGACACCCTGTATAATATAATTTATAGTTGGAATATTTTACAAAATTATATCCACACGTCTTGGTACTTTAGCCATCATATCTATAACCTCTTCGTATTTCATGTCAATATCTCTATATACCATATGTTAAGCAACATCAAGCCATTTAACCGCTCCTCTCTAGTCTTACTACGCAGATAAGTTTTCAATCTGCGAAGACAAGAAAAAGACCGTTTGCTTGATGCCACAGATACGGGAAGTGCTGCACCGATCTGCATCAAGCGATGTATTGTTTGGTGCAACGTTGAATCGCAACAATTGAGAGGGTCTATAAAATTTGTTGGCCGCTTATCAATCGGAATATTTAAGCAATGTCTGCAACCATAGTTAATTTAACATTCAAACAGATATCAAGAAAATGAAAGAAAGAAATTTTTACCTGCGCCACATCGTCATTTCGCCTCGAATATCATCAGTACATCTTTTGATGTCATTTGGCCATTCTTTTGAAAATACGTTGATAGTGCTACGTATTTCTTCTGTTTCCAGCTTAGAACACTTTTCCGGTAGAATGTTTTGAATTTTAGAAAAGAGTTCTCGATGGCCAATAAATCCGAAACAGACGTGGAGCTGACGTCGGACTAGAACGAGATCACCATCTTATGGTAGCTCATTTACGCATTCGTACTGCATCCGTCAACAGCAACCGCTCAAACCTACTTAACATCACCAGGTTTAATATCGACAGGCTCAAGGTTCCCCAAGTGCGCCAACAGTTCAGGGACCATCTTGCCTTAGAAGCAGAAGCATTCAGCAGCATATTGCAAGAGAACATGGATGACCACTGGAGTGCTGTGAAAAATGCTTTTGCGACTGGGGCACGCACGTATGTCGGTAAAAAGCAGAAACACCACCGCACATGGCTTTCTACAGACACCTGGAGACGGATCGATGAGCATACAGCAATCAAGACTCGGATTGCAGCGGCCTCAGCAGTAGAGAGAACCGAGCTTGAAACCCAATACCGTGCGAAGAAGAAAGAAGTGCAGCGTAGTGTGAGACGTGACAAACGTCAATATGTCAACTTACTGGCCTCAAGGGCTGAAGAAGCAGCGAGTAGGTGCGACAGTAGGACTGTTTATAGCATCACTAAGGAGCTCATTGGTGGTTGAAACTCCAAACAACATCCAGTGAAGAGTCTAGACGGTAACCTTCTGATTTCGGATGCGGATCAGCTCACTAGATGGAGAGAACATTTTGCTACAGTGCTAAACCACTTAGACGATAGCGGTATGATCTCGAATTCGAATGAGCAGTTCGAAGCAACAAATTCCCGAATTCGCACCGTACCTCCCAGTAAACCGAGATAATAACAGCAATCAAGTCCCTTAAGAAGAACAAGGCGGTGAATATTGATGGCATCCCTGCCAAGCTATTTCAAGCGGCGCCAAATACATCGGCAGATTTGCTGCATGCACTAATACGGAGAGCTTGGGATAGCGAACAATTTCCACAGGAGTGGAAAAGGGGGATGATCATTAAACTTTCAAAGAAGGGAAACTTGATGGATTGCGGTAACTGGAGAGGCATATGCGTTCTTCCAGCCGTGGCCAAAATAATAGCTAAAATAATTCTAGAACGAATTAATGAACATTTAGATTCAACTCTCGGTGTCGAACACGCAGGCTTTCGCGCTGGATCCTCCTGCATCGAGCCCATAAACACCTTACGGATCATAATCGAACAATGCGTTGAGTATAGGTCTCCGCTACATTTACTGTTTATCGATTTCGAGAAGGCTTTCCACAGCTTGAATCGAGATGCTATCTGGTTGGCCTTGCGCAGGAGACGAATTCCAGAAAAATTTATAGCTATTATGAAGGCTACATACGAGGGTGGTAAGTGTCACGTCGTGCACAATGGTAAGGTGTCGGAGGATTTTGAAGTCCAAAGTGGAGTACGTCAAGGGTGCATACTGTCACCACTATTGTTCTTGGTGGTTATCAGCGATGTACTCCGTGCAGCATTGACGGTAGCTAATTATGGAATTCGTTGGACGATGACATCTTACCTTAAACACTTAGATTACGCTGATGATGTTTGTGTACTTTCACATCGGATAATGGATCTTCATTTGATGGCCCAAAATCTAGAAGCTGAGGCAAACAAAGTGGGGCTAAGAATAAACACAGCCAAAACAAAAGCCCTGAGCACTTCTTCTAACAACCGCGCTCAACTTTACATTGCCGGACAGGAAATCTAGAAAGTTGATAACTTCCTATATTTAGGAAGTGTGGTCTCGGCTAATCGCGGTGGCACCGAACTGGATGTGTGCAGCAGAATCGGGTAGGCTAAAGCTGCATTCGGAATGCTGTCCAAAATCTGGAGAAGCAATGTTATTAGCTTAAGAACCAAGCTACGACTGCTCCGCTCCAACGTAGCATCAGTGCTGCTTTATGGGTGCAGTATTTGGAAGGTGGACACGATTAACACACGCAAGCTACAAGTCTTCGTAAACAAATGCTTAAGAATCGTGTTGAGGATTTTTTGGCCGAACCGCATCTCCAATGAACAACTTTATACGAGAGCAGGCCAAGAACCTATAACCATTACTATACGAAGAAGAAAGTGGCAATGGATTGGACACACCCTACGGCGCGAAGACAACTCCATTGCGAAATACGCCATGCAGGGGAATCCGCTCAGCCAGGCAGGCAGAATAGCAGGGACGCCCTAGGCAAACGTGGCGCAGAACAGTTGAGTAGGAATCGAGCTCTTAAGGAATGAGTTGGAGGCAGCTCAAACGCGTTGCAGAGCTTTGAACAAGATGGCGCGCAGGCGTGGTTGACGCCCTATGCCCCCCGAGGGGTTAAAGGATCTAAGTAAGTAAGTAAAGTAATCCTTGCGGTTTGTAGGATCGAGTTTGGAAGTAAGATAGAAAATGTTCCAATCGTCTCACTGATCAACTGGCCTCCATAGATTCTTTAAAGCGTCGAGCATGTCTTGTGTTGTATTTAATAAACGTCTGACTTCGCCGATGGTTTCTCCTTTCAAAACTGGGAGCGTGGTGAACTTTCTTAAGTAAGTCATGACGATGATTCGCTCGTTCTCGTAGCGACTCTTCAACAATATCCACGCGACGTCATAGTTGGCTTCTTCAAGGGCAATGTTCTTTAATAGAAGTGCCGCCTCATCCGTGAGATGCCCCTTTAGATGGGACAACTTGTCCACCTTTGAAATTGGTGCCGAATGAACAATGCTCGTGAACAAGTCACGAAATGACATCCACGACAAATAATCCCTCGAAAACACAGGAAGGTTAATTTTTGGTAGCTGAAAGCACATGACTTGCTGAGGTTTTGTGGAGTCGTTGCTCGGTGAAGTCTATGCTACCACCTTCTCATCAAGCTGGTCACCTTTTATTAGCAAGTCATCGTGTATTTGTTGGAATTTAAGCCAGTATCCTTTAAGGGGATCAATTCGCGTTTTGATATACCCTGTTGTACGAGTTGCTTTGCCGACTTTATTGAAGTTAACCCGAAAATTATTAATTAAACTCATTGCGCTGTTTTGTTTTTTCCATAACTCTTCTATGGCAAAATTAGCTGATTTTTGTAACCCGTAATTAGACTGCAGACGATGCGAGGGTATGATAGCACCGCAAAGTAAACCGCTAATATAAGACGACTCTAGTGAAAGCACTGTCCACTAACACAAGCTTAAGTTCAGTATGTAGGTATTGCGTGATTTCGTTCATAGAAATCTAATAATATATGTACCGGTGTACATGCATTAATGTATATTGCACGAAATGGACTTTACACCAAAGTTTGTGAAAAATCCACGTTATTTAATAAATCCAATTAAATTGTTTTAGAATTTCCCGAATGCAAGGTCAGTACATTGTTCTATCCGGCTCGAAGGACCAGAAAATGTGGATTAAAACATGTAGTCGCGAAGGGAAAGAAAAGACCCAACTGTGACAATGATCACGCAAGACGACCTTACTCGTCGCTTGTTATAATTCAAATCACTTTATTTCATTATATTGGCGAGCTTGAAGCTCTCTAAGAACAATAGGTTAGATGCTTATGTACATGTGAAGAAGTAAATAACCAAGGCGAATAGATAATATGGTAAATTAGAATACATGTGGTGAGTATAGAATAGGGTATGATATGATACACGGACTGTGAGGCCATAGTTGCGACCAGCAATTGATTCCCTGGATGGGACGATGGTGACTTAAACTCCAAGAGTTCGACTACGAAACAGTTCATCAGCCATGTTAACGCCTTAAGCCGACAACCTATGGAAGGCGAGCAGTGGAGGAGGCATCTGCGCTGATCCTGAATGTCAATATCTCCGCAGAGGATTGGATGGGTACCATGCAGTGGCGTAACCGGATGCTATACGACGTAATTTCCACGTTGAAGGCAACTGAGATGACTTTGGAAAAGACTGCCTTGTTATAGGGCATCGGCTGTTCCGAAATGTGGGCAATGCCGAGAGTGGTCCTCAAGGCGAATTTTGAAAATATGCCACGACAACGTGGGACACCTTGGTGATGAGTAGACACTGGAAAGGATAAGGCAGACGTTTTGGTTCCCAAAGATGAAGGAGCCACATCAAGTCGTACGTTGAGTGCGCTTACGGAAAGAGGAGAGGGGAAAGTCTGAGTGCAAACTCCACAGCATATAACGCCTTCCTCTCCCCTTCGACACGGTACACTTGGATCACCTTGGCGAACCCCACAGGCGGATCAGTAGAAATGCGGTGAAGTGGGAGGGTTGTGATCCCTTGTTTGCGGATCATAGCCTCGCTCATAAAAGGAAGAAGAAAAAGATCACTTGGATCACCTTGGACCATTTACAAAGGGGAAAGGCGGAACCAGATACGTTCTGGGCCTGGTCGACAACTTCACCAAGTACACCACACTATGAGCCGTAAAAACCACCAACAGTAAAGGGAGGATCGTCACTGACCGAGGAACCGCCTTCACATCGCAGATGCTTGAGCAGTTCTGTGAGAAGAATGGGATCGAATCCCAAAACCATCCCATGGATGTACACGGCTATAGCAAGGCCTATACTGACTGACGGTAGCATTGCATGGTGGTAGGCCACCAACCATCACAAAATTGCAAAGACTAGCGTACATTGGTACCATCAGAGCAATGAGAACAACACCAAAAGCAGGACTCAAGGCCATTCTCAACCTGCTTCCGCTAGACATCTTTGTTTAAGCATCGGTAGCTGTTAGTGGCCGAAGATCAAGCCAGACAGATAGCTGCAGAGATATCCAGGCAACTTCAGGCGACCATTTCTAAGCACCTACCCGAGCAGGGAAGAATGGAAAAGCGATAGAGCATCCACCGTTGGCGCAGGCATTTCTCTAAACCACTAGGAATTTCCATGTCAGTTTGGCTTCCAAACTACAGCAGGCGTCCTAGCAGCGACAATAGCAGACTGCGATGGAGGCAATACCAGAGGAGGATATCACCCTTTTCATCCAAAGCCAGGAAGCAATAAAAGCAAGCATCTGCTAAGGAATCACCTTGGTACCTACCTTCTATTAGAAACGGATTTACCTTCGCTGGGTCCACTGAAGATACTCCGGTTTGCTGTAGTAGCTGGACTGGAAGAAGTGCTCTAGACCGAGTATATCATCGGCTAGAACCTTTGTAAGGGGGGCACAATAGATCTTTTATAGGTCGCAGTGCACTTGCACCTCTCAACAATATACATCATCATCATCATACATCAAGCATCTGCTACAGAAAGAGAAGAGCTCAAGGTGCTTGGAACACAGCACAAGGTTAGACTCTACTGGGTCCCTGGACATGAGGTCATACCAGGAAACAACAAAGCCGACAAACTGACAAGGGGAGGCTCGACACTAAACTCAGATCATTCCGACCCTTAGTGTACATCCCGTCTTGCACAACTTAAACTCGAAGCCGGGAGGCGAACAACAGATGGACCTCTCTAGATACTTGTATCACCACAAGGAAGCTATGGCCTGAACACCCTCTGCGATGAAATGCCAACAAAGCGGTACCGCTGGGAGAAGGGAGAAATGGTTAGTGGATGTATAAATCCCCGTCTTTTGAAGATTACCACTTCCCAGCGGTATAACAAGTAAAACAAGCAAAAACTAAACCAAAGCATAGCACCCTGGACACGGACTTTGAAGTAAAGCAACCTAAGCGGGTAGCTATTTTACCGAACCAGATAGTTGGACTACATATCTACGAAACGCATTTGCATGCAGTGGTACTTACCCTATTGATGGCTTCCTTGACTTTCGTCATCGTTTTCAATCTTTGTACAGACGCTGAGGCTTACATTAATTCCATACGATCGTCTGTCTAAAATGAAAAAAAAAAGACACAGATGGAGTCAGTGGCAAACGAGGCGGCAACGACAGCGAGGTCAAGGAGCTGCGAAAGGAGTTGCGAGCTTTGAGGCAGATGCTCGAGGAATCGGTGCGGGGGAACAAGTGTGCCAACATCCCTGGGGCTGGTATGCAGGGTGACGGATTGCACACGTGTTTGGATGCTGCCAGTGATCACGCGAGTGGGGGCGCTGGCGGAATGCACCGAAGTGGCAGGAACTGCGACAACAAAGTGCACATGAGTGCTGGTGAGGCTCCTACTGGCAGACGATATAACGGAACGCATAAGTATGCTGACTATAGTGATGCGCGATATATCGGAGGAGATTATAACGGCAGGTCTAAGCAAACAGGGGGGCAGATAGCGAGGAGGATCATAACCGATCGAGGAACGGCATTCACATCACGATCGTTCAACCAGTTTTGCCAAGAGAATGGGGTCAAACATATTCAGACGGCGGTGAAGATGACCAGAGCCAATGGGCAGGTAGAGAGGTGCAACCGCACCATCTTGGCGTCACTCAAATGCATGCATGGGCCAGGAAGGGGAGAAGACTGGGCAAGTCATTTACGCGATATTCAGTGGGGACTGAATAGTGCCCGCCATTGTAAAACACGAGCGAGCCCACATGATTTTCTCTTCGCCTATACTCCGAGAAGCATCCTGGGGGACAAGCTGCTGTTGGAATGCGAGGAGCGAGCGCTAACAGATTCCAAAGAGATGGGGCAACGACGCCGCGTGGCACTACAAAACATCAGCCAAGCCCAACATCGACAGAAGACTAGGTTCGATGCCAGGCATCGGCAACCTACTCAGTATGCCGTGGGCGATCTCGTACCGGTCGAGAACGACTCTGGTTCCACCGGCGATTCTCGCAAATTGGAGCCAGAGTACAAAGGGCCATATATCATTTCCAAGGTCCTCACGAGCGATCGCTATGTGGCGGAAGACATACCTGACATGCAGCGGACCCAGCTTAAACTAAACAGCGTGATGACAGCTGATAGCATAAAGCGCTGGTACGAACTTCACCGCAGGGGCAGCGCAGCCGCACCGCAGGGACACCGCAGCTGCACCGCAGCCGCGCCGCAGGGACACCGCACCCGAACCGCAGCCACACCGCAGCCGCACCGCAGGCACAGCGCAGCTGCACTGCAGCCGCACCGCAAGGACACCGCAGCCGCACCGCAGCTGCACCGCAGGGATACCGCAACGGCGCCGCAGCCGCACCGCAGGGACACCGCAGCCGCACCGCAAGGACACCGCAGCCGCACCGCAGCTGCACCGCAGGGATACCGCAACGGCGCCGCAGCCGCACCGCAGGGACACCGCAGCCGCACCGCAGGGACACCGCAGCTCCACCGCAGCCGCACCGCAGGGACACCGCAACGGCACCGCAACGGCACCGCAGCCACACCGCAGCCGCACCGCAGCCGCACCGCAGGGACACCGCAGCTGCACCGTAGCCGAACCGCAGGGACACCGCAGCTCCACCGCAGCCGCACCGCAGGGACACCGCAACGGCACCGCAACGGCACCGCAGCCACACCGCAGCCGCACCGCAGGGACACCGCAGCTGCACCGTAGCCGAACCGCAGGGACACCGCAGCCGCACCGCAGGGACACCGCAGCTCCACCGCAGCCACACCGCAGCCACACCGCAGCCGCACCGCAGGCGCACCGCAACGGCACCGCAGCCACACCGCAGCCGCACCGCAGCCGCACCGCGGGGACACCGCAACGGCACCGCAGCCACACCGCAGGGACACCGCAACGGCACCGCAACGGCACCGCAACGGCACCGCAACGGCACCGCAGCCACACCGCAGCCGCACCGCAGCCGCACCGCAGGGACACCGCAGGGGCACCGTAGCCGCACCGCAGGGACACCGCAGCCGCACCGCAGGGGCACCGCAGCCGCACCGCAGGGGCACCGCAGCCGCACCGCGGGGACACCGCAACGGCACCGCAGCCACACCGCAGCCGCACCGCAGGGACACTGCAACGGCACCGCAACGGCACCGCAGCCACACCGCAGCCACACCGCAGCCGCACCGCAGCCGCACCGCAGGGACACCGCAGCTGCACCGTTGCCGCACCGCAGGGACACCGCAGCCGCACCGCAGGGACACCGCAGCCGCACCGCAGGGACACCGCAAGGACACCGCAACGGCACCGCAGCCGCACCGCACGGACACCGCAACGGCACCGCAGCCACACCGCAGCCGCACCGCACGGGCACCGCAGCCACACCGCAGCCGCACCGCAGGGGCACCGCAGCTGCACCGCAGGGACACCGCAGGGACACCGCAACGACACCGCAGCCACACCGCAGCGGCACCGCAGTAACACCGCAGCCACACCGCAGCCGCACCGCAGGGACACCGCAACGGCACCGCAACGGCACCGCAGCCACACCGCAGCCGCACCGCAGCCGCACCGCAGGGACACCGCAGCTGCACCGCAGCCGCACCGCAGGGACACCGCAGCCGCACCGCAGGGGCACCGCAGCCGCACCGCAGGGACACCGCAAGGACACCGCAGCCGCACCGCACGGGCACCGCAGCCACACCGCAGCCGCACCGCAACTGCACCGCAGCCGCAAAGCAGCCGCACCGCAGGGACACCGCAGCTGCACCGTAGCCGCACCGCAGGGACACCGCAGCCGCACCGTAGGGGCACCGCAGCCGCACCGCAGGGGCACCGCAGCCGCACCGCAGGGACACCGCAAGGACACCGCAGCCGCACCGCACGGGCACTGCAGCCACACCGCAGCCGCACCGCAGGCACACCGCAACGGCACCGCAGCCGCACCGCAGGCACACCGCAACTGCACCGCAGCCGCACCGCAGGGACACCGCAACGGCACCGCAGCCGCGCCGCAGACACACCGCAACTGCACCGCAGCCGCACCGCAGCCGCACCGCATGGACACCGCAACGGCACCGCAGCCACACCGCAGCCACGCCGCAGCCGCACCGCAGGCGCACCGTAACGGCACCGCAGCCACACCGCAGCCGCACCGCAGCCGCACCGCAGGGACTCCGCAACGGCACCGCAGCCACACCGCAGCCGCACCGCAGGGACACCGCAACGGCACCGCAGCCACACCGCAGCCGCACCGCAGCCGCACCGCAGGGACACCGCAGCTGCACCGTAGCCGCACCGCAGGGACACCGCAGCCGCACCGCAGGGGCACCGCAGCCGCACCGCAGGGACACCGCAGGGACACCGCAACGGCACCGCAGCCACACCGCAGCCACACCGCAGCCGCACCGCAGGCGCACCGCAGCCACACCGCAGCCACACCGCAACGGCACCGCAGCCACACCGCAGCCACACCGCAGCCGCAACGCCGGCGCACCGCAACGGCACCGCAGCCACACCGCAGCCGCACCGCAGCCGCAGCCGCACCGCAGCCGCAGCCGCACCGCAGGGACACCGCAGGGACACCGCAACGGCACCGCAGCCACACCGCAGCCGCACCGCAGGCACACCGCAACTACACCGCAGCCGCACCGCAGGGACATCGCAACGGCACCGCAGCCACACCGCAGCCGCACCGCAAGCACACCGCAACTGCACCGCAGCCGCACCGCAGGGACACCGCAACGGCACCGCAACGGCACCGCAGCCACACCGCAGCCGCACCGCAGGTACACCGCAGCTGCACCGTAGCCGCACCGCAGGGACACCGCAGCCGCACCGCAGGGGCACCGCAGCCGCACCGCAGGGACACCGCAAGGACACCGCAGCCGCACCGCACGGGCACCGCAGCCACACCGCAGCCGCACCGCAGGCACACCGCAACTGCACCGCAGCCGCACCGCAGGGACACCGCAACGGCACCGCAGCCACACCTCAGCCGCACCGCAGCCACACCGCAGCCGCACCGCAGGCACACCGCAACTGCACCGCAGTCGCACCGCAGGCACACCGCAACTGCACCGCAGCCGCACCGCAGGGACACCGCAACGGCACCGCAGCCACACCGCAGCCGCACCGCAGCCACACCGCAGCCGCACCGCAGGCACACCGCAACTGCACCGCAACCGCACCGCAGGGACACCGCAACGGCACCGCAGCCGCACCGCAGGCACACCGCAACTGCACCGCAGCCGCACCGCAGGGACACCGCAACCCGCACCGCAGGGGCACCGCAACGGCACCGCAGCCGCACCGCAGGCACACCGCAACGGCACCGCAGCCGCACCGCAGGGACACCGCAACGGCACCGCAGCCGCACCGCAGCCGCACCGCAGGGACACCGCAGCTGCACCGCAGCCGCACCGCAGCCGCACCGCATGCACACCGCAACTGCACCGCAGCCGCACCGCAGGGACACCGCAACGGCACCGCAGGCACACCGCAGCCACACCGCAGCCGCACCGCAGGCGCACCGCAACGGCATCGCAGCCACACCGCAGCCACACCGCAGCCGCACCGCAGGCGCACCGCAGGGACATCGCAACGGCACCGCAGCCACACCGCAGCCGCACCGCAAGCACACCGCAACTGCACCGCAGCCGCACGGCAACGGCACCGCAGGGACACCGCAGCCGCACCGCAGGGGCACCGCAGCCGCACCGCAGGGACACCGCAAGGACATCGCAGCCGCACCGCACGGGCACCGCAGCCACACCGCAGCCGCACCGCAGGCACACCGCAACTGCACCGCAGCCGCACGGCAGGGACACTGCAACTGCACCGCAGCCGCACCGCAGGGACACCGCAACGGCACCGCAGCCACACCGCAACTGCACCGCAGCCGCACCGCAGGGACACCGCAACGGCACCGCAGCCGCACCGCAGGCACACCGCAACTGCACCGCAGCCGCACCGCAGGGACACCGCAGCCGCACCGCAGGGACACCGCAACGGCACCGCAGCCGCACCGCAGGCACACCGCAACTGCACCGCAGCCGCACCGCAGCCGCACCGCAGGGACACCGCAACGGCACCGAAACCACACCGCAGCCACACCGCAGCCGCAACGCAGCCGCACCGCAGCCGCACCGCAGCAGCAGCCGCACCGCAGCCGCACCGCAGCCGCACCGCAGCAGCAGCCGCACCGCACGGACACCGCAACGGCACCGCAGCCACACCGCAGCCGCACCGCAGGCACACCGCAACTGCACCGCAGCCGCACCGCAGGGACATCGCAACGGCACCGCAGCCACACCGCAGCCGCACCGCAAGCACACCGCAACTGCACCGCAGCCGCACCGCAGGGACACCGCAACGGCACCGCAACGGCACCGCAGCCACACCGCAGCCGCACCGCAGGGACACCGCAGCTGCACCGTAGCCGCACCGCAGGGACACCGCAGCCGCACCGCAGCCGCACCGCAGGGACACCGCAAGGACACCGCAGCCGCACCGCACGGGCACCGCAGCCACACCGCAGCCGCACCGCAGGCACACCGCAACTGCACCGCAGCCGCACCGCAGGGACACCGCAACGGCACCGCAGCCACACCTCAGCCGCACCGCAGCCACACCGCAGCCGCACCGCAGGCACACCGCAACTGCACCGCAGCCGCACCGCAGGCACACCGCAACTGCACCGCAGCCGCACCGCAGGGACACCGCAACGGCACCGCAGCCACACCGCAGCCGCACCGCAGCCACACCGCAGCCGCACCGCAGGCACACCGCAACTGCACCGCAACCGCACCGCAGGGACACCGCAACGGCACCGCAGCCGCACCGCAGGCACACCGCAACTGCACCGCAGCCGCACCGCAGGGACACCGCAACGGCACCGCAGCCACACCGCAGCCGCACCGCAGGCACACCGCAACTGCACCGCAGCCGCACGGCAGGGACACCGCAACGGTGTGCCTGCGGTGCGGCTGCGGTGTGGCTGCGGTGCCCGTGCGGTGCGGCTGCGATGTCCTTGCGGTGCGGCTGCGGTGCCCCTGCGGTGCGGCTGCGGTGTCCCTGCGGTCCCGTTGCGGTGCGGCTGCGGTGCAGTTGCGGTGTGCTTGCGGTGCGGCTGCGGTGTGGCTGCGGTGCCGTTGCGATGTCCCTGCGGTGCGCCTGCGGTGCGGCTGCGGTGTGGCTGCGGTGTGGCTGCGGTGCCGTTGCGGTGCGGCTGCGGTGTGGCTGCGGTGTGCCTGCGGTGCCGTTGCGGTGTCCCTGCGGTGCGGCTGCGGTGCAGTTGCGGTGTGCCTGCGGTGCGGCTGCGGTGCGGCTGCGGTGCAGCTGCGGTGTCCCTGCGGTGCGGCTGCGGTGCGGCTGCGGTGCGGCTGCGGTGCCGTTGCGGTGTCCCTGCGGTGCGGCTGCGGTGCCGTTGCGGTGTGCCTGCAGTGCGGCTGCGGTGCCGTTGCGGTGCCCCTGCGGTACGGCTGCGGTGCAGTTGCGGTGTGCCTGCGGTGCGGCTGCGGTGTGGCTGCGGTGCCGTTGCGGTGTCCCTGCGGTGCGGCTGCGGTGCAGTTGCGGTGTGCCTGCGGTGCGGCTGCGGTGCCGTTGCGGTGCCCCTGCGGTGCGGCTGCGGTGCAGTTGCGGTGTGCCTGCGGTGTCCCTGCGGTGCGGCTGCGGTGCGGCTGCGGTGCCGTTGCGGTGCCCCTGCGGTGCGGCTGCGGTGCAGTTGCGGTGTGCCTGCGGTGCGGCTGCGGTGTGGCTGCGGTGCCGTTGCGGTGTCCCTGCGGTGCGGCTGCGGTGCAGTTGCGGTGTGCCTGCGGTGCGGCTGCGGTGCCGTTGCGGTGTCCCTGCGGTGCGGTTGCGGTGCAGTTGCGGTGTGCCTGCGGTGCGGCTGCGGTGTGGCTGCGGTGCGGCTGCGGTGTGGCTGCGGTGCCGTTGCGGTGTCCCTGCGGTGCGGCTGCGGTGCAGTTGCGGTGTGCCTGCGGTGCGGCTGCGGTGCAGTTGCGGTGTGCCTGCGGTGCGGCTGCGGTGTGGCTGCGGTGCGGCTGAGGTGTGGCTGCGGTGCCGTTGCGGTGTCCCTGCGGTGCGGCTGCGGTGCAGTTGCGGTGTGCCTGCGGTGCGGCTGCGGTGTGGCTGCGGTGCCCGTGCGGTGCGGCTGCGGTGTCCTTGCGGTGTCCCTGCGGTGCGGCTGCGGTGCCCCTGCGGTGCGGCTGCGGTGTCCCTGCGGTGCGGCTACGGTGCAGCTGCGGTGTCCCTGCGGTGCGGCTGCGGTGTGGCTGCGGTGCCGTTGCGGTGCCGTTGCGGTGTCCCTGCGGTGCGGCTGCGGTGCAGTTGCGGTGTGCTTGCGGTGCGGCTGCGGTGTCCCTGCGGTGTGGCTGCGGTGTGGCTGCGGTGCCGTTGCGGTGTCCCTGCGGTGTCCCTGTGGTGCCCCTGCGGTGCGGCTGCGGTGTCCCTGCGGTGCGGCTACGGTGCAGCTGCGGTGTCCCTGCGGTGCGGCTGCGGTGCGGCTGCGGTGTGGCTGCGGTGCCGTTGCGGTGTCCCTGCGGTGCGGCTGCGGTGTGGCTGCGGTGCCGTTGCGGAGTCCCTGCGGTGCGGCTGCGGTGCGGCTGCGGTGTGGCTGCGGTGCCGTTACGGTGCGCCTGCGGTGCGGCTGCGGCGTGGCTGCGGTGTGGCTGCGGTGCCGTTGCGGTGTCCATGCGGTGCGGCTGCGGTGCAGTTGCGGTGTGTCTGCGGCGCGGCTGCGGTGCCGTTGCGGTGTCCCTGCGGTGCGGCTGCGGTGCAGTTGCGGTGTGCCTGCGGTGCGGCTGCGGTGCCGTTGCGGTGTGCCTGCGGTGCGGCTGCGGTGTGGCTGCGGTGCCCGTGCGGTGCGGCTGCGGTGTCCTTGCGGTGTCCCTGCGGTGCGGCTACGGTGCAGCTGCGGTGTCCCTGCGGTGCGGCTGCGGTGCAGTTGCGGTGTGCTTGCGGTGCGGCTGCGGTGTGGCTGCGGTGCCGTTGCGATGTCCCTGCGGTGCGGCTGCGGTGTAGTTGCGGTGTGCCTGCGGTGCGGCTGCGGTGTGGCTGCGGTGCCGTTGCGGTGTCCCTGCGGTGCGGCTGCAGCTGCGGTGCGGCTACGGTGCGGCTGCGGTGTGGCTGCGGTGCCGTTGCGGAGTCCCTGCGGTGCGGCTGCGGTGTGGCTGCGGTGCCGTTACGGTGCGCCTGCGGTGCGGCTGCGGCGTGGCTGCGGTGTGGCTGCGGTGCCGTTGCGGTGTCCATGCGGTGCGGCTGCGGTGCAGTTGCGGTGTGTCTGCGGCGCGGCTGCGGTGCCGTTGCGGTGTCCCTGCGGTGCGGCTGCGGTGCAGTTGCGGTGTGCCTGCGGTGCGGCTGCGGTGCCGTTGCGGTGTGCCTGCGGTGCGGCTGCGGTGTGGCTGCGGTGCCCGTGCGGTGCGGCTGCGGTGTCCTTGCGGTGTCCCTGCGGTGCGGCTACGGTGCAGCTGCGGTGTCCCTGCGGTGCGGCTGCGGTGCAGTTGCGGTGTGCTTGCGGTGCGGCTGCGGTGTGGCTGCGGTGCCGTTGCGATGTCCCTGCGGTGCGGCTGCGGTGTGGCTGCGGTGCCGTTGCGGTGTCCCTGCGGTGCGGCTGCGGTGCAGTTGCGGTGTGCCTGCGGTGCGGCTGCGGTGCCGTTGCGGTGTCCCTGCGGTGCGGCTGCGGTGCAGCTGCGGTGTCCCTGCGGTGTCCCTGCGGTGCGGCTGCGGTGCGGCTGCGGTGTGGCTGCGGTGCCGTTGCGGTGCGCCTGCGGTGCGGCTGCGGTGTGGCTGCGGTGTGGCTGCGGTGCGCCTGCGGTGCGGCTGCGGTGTGGCTGCGGTGTGGCTGCGGTGCCGTTGCGGTGTCCCTGCGGTGTCCCTGCGGTGCGGCTGCGGTGGCCCTGCGGTGCGGCTGCGGTGTCCCTGCGGTGCGGCTACGGTGCAGCTGCGGTGTCCCTGCGGTGCGGCTGCGGTGCGGCTGCGGTGTGGCTGCGGTGCCGTTGCGGTGTCCCTGCGGTGCGGCTGCGGTGTGGCTGCGGTGCCGTTGCGGAGTCCCTGCGGTGCGGCTGCGGTGCGGCTGCGGTGTGGCTGCGGTGCCGTTACGGTGCGCCTGCGGTGCGGCTGCGGCGTGGCTGCGGTGTGGCTGCGGTGCCGTTGCGGTGTCCATGCGGTGCGGCTGCGGTGCGGCTGCGGTGCAGTTGCGGTGTGTCTGCGGCGCGGCTGCGGTGCCGTTGCGGTGTCCCTGCGGTGCGGCTGCGGTGCAGTTGCGGTGTGCCTGCGGTGCGGCTGCGGTGCCGTTGCGGTGTGCCTGCGGTGCGGCTGCGGTGTGGCTGCGGTGCCCGTGCGGTGCGGCTGCGGTGTCCTTGCGGTGTCCCTGCGGTGCGGCTGCGGTGCCCCTGCGGTGCGGCTGCGGTGCCCCTGCGGTGCGGCTGCGGTGTCCCTGCGGTGCGGCTACGGTGCAGCTGCGGTGTCCCTGCGGTGCGGCTGCGGTGCGGCTGCGGTGCAGTTGCGGTGCGGCTGCGGTGTGGCTGCGGTGCCCGTGCGGTGCGGCTGCGGTGTCCTTGCGGTGTCCCTGCGGTGCGGCTGCGGTGCCCCTGCGGTGCGGCTGCGGTGTCCCTGCGGTGCGGCTGCGGTGCAGCTGCGGTATCCCTGCGGTGCGGCTGCGGTGCGGCTGCGGTGTGGCTGCGGTGCCGTTGCGGTGCCGTTGCGGTGTCCCTGCGGTGCGGCTGCGGTGCAGTTGCGGTGTGCTTGTGGTGCGGCTGCGGTGCAGCTGCGGTGTCCCTGCGGTGCGGCTGCGGTGCGGCTGCGGTGTGGCTGCGGTGCCGTTGCGGTGCGCCTGCGGTGTGGCTGCGGTGCCGTTGCGGTGTCATTGCGGTGCGGCTGCGGTGCAGTTGCGGTGTGCCTGCGGTGCGGCTGCGGTGTGGCTGCGGTGCGGCTGCGGTGTGGCTGCGGTGCAGCTGCGGTGCCGTTGCGGTGTCCCTGCGGTGCGGCCGCGGTGTGGCTGCGGTGCCGTTGCGGTGCCGTTGCGGTGTCCCTGCGGTGCGGCTGCGGTGTGGCTGCGGTGCCGTTGCGGTGTCTCTGCGGTGTGCCTGCGGTGCGGCTGCGGTGTGGCTGCGGTGTTACTGCGGTGCCGCTGCGGTGTGGCTGCGGTGTCGTTGCGGTGTCCCTGCGGTGTCCCTGCGGTGCAGCTGCGGTGCCCCTGCGGTGCGGCTGCGGTGCGGCTGCGGTGTGGCTGCGGTGCCCGTGCGGTGCGGCTGCGGTGTGGCTGCGGTGCCGTTGCGGTGTCCGTGCGGTGCGGCTGCGGTGCCGTTGCGGTGTCCTTGCGGTGTCCCTGCGGTGCGGCTGCGGTGTCCCTGCGGTGCGGCTGCGGTGTCCCTGCGGTGCGGCTACGGTGCAGCTGCGGTGTCCCTGCGGTGCGGCTGCGGTGTGGCTGCGGTGTGGCTGCGGTGCCGTTGCGGTGCCGTTGCAGTGTCCATGCGGTGCGGCTGCGGTGTGGCTGCGGTGCCCCGCGGTGCGGCTGCGGTGCCCCTGCGGTGCGGCTGCGGTGCCCCTGCGGTGCGGCTGCGGTGTCCCTGCGGTGCGGCTACGGTGCCCCTGCGGTGTCCCTGCGGTGCGGCTGCGGTGCGGCTGCGGTGTGGCTGCGGTGCCGTTGCGGTGCCGTTGCGGTGTCCCTGCGGTGTGGCTGCGGTGCCGTTGCGGTGTCCCCGCGGTGCGGCTGCGGTGCGGCTGCGGTGTGGCTGCGGTGCCGTTGCGGTGCGCCTGCGGTGCGGCTGCGGTGTGGCTGCGGTGTGGCTGCGGTGGAGCTGCGGTGTCCCTGCGGTGCGGCTGCGGTGTCCCTGCGGTTCGGCTACGGTGCAGCTGCGGTGTCCCTGCGGTGCGGCTGCGGTGCGGCTGCGGTGTGGCTGCGGTGCCGTTGCGGTGCCGTTGCGGTGTCCCTGCGGTGCGGCTGCGGTGGAGCTGCGGTGTCCCTGCGGTTCGGCTACGGTGCAGCTGCGGTGTCCCTGCGGTGCGGCTGCGGTGCGGCTGCGGTGTGGCTGCGGTGCCGTTGCGGTGCTGTTGCGGTGTCCCTGCGGTGCGGCTGCGGTGGAGCTGCGGTGTCCCTGCGGTGCGGCTGCGGTGTCCCTGCGGTGCGGCTGCGGCGCCGTTGCGGTATCCCTGCGGTGCAGCTGCGGTGCGGCTGCGGTGTCCTTGCGGTGCGGCTGCAGTGCAGCTGTGCTGTGCCTGCAGTGCGGCTGCGGTGTGGCTGCGGTTCGGGTGCGGTGTCCCTGCGGCGCGGCTGCGGTGCAGTTGCGGTGTCCCTGCGGTGCGGCTGCGCTGCCCCTGCGGTGAAGTTCGCACCAGCGCTTTATGCTATCAGCTGTCATCACGCTGTTTAGTTTAAGCTGGGTCCGCTGCATGTCAGGTATGTCTTCCGCCACATAGCGATCGCTCGTGAGGACCTTGGAAATGATATATGGCCCTTTGTACTCTGGCTCCAATTTGCGAGAATCGCCGGTGGAACCAGAGTCGTTCTCGAGCGGTACGAGATCGCCCACGGCATACTGAGTAGGTTGCCGATGCCTGGCATCGAACCTAGTCTTCTGTCGATGTTGGGCTTGGCTGATGTTTTGTAGTGCCACGCGGCGTCGTTGCCCCATCTCTTTGGAATCTGTTAGCGCTCGCTCCTCGCATTCCAACAGCAGCTTGTCCCCCAGGATGCTTCTCGGAGTATAGGCGAAGAGAAAATCATGTGGGCTCGCTCGTGTTTTACAATGGCGGGCACTATTCAGTCCCCACTGAATATCGCGTAAATGACTTGCCCAGTCTTCTCCCCTTCCTGGCCCATGCATGCATTTGAGTGACGCCAAGATGGTGCGGTTGCACCTCTCTACCTGCCCATTGGCTCTGGTCATCTTCACCGCCGTCTGAATATGTTTGACCCCATTCTCTTGGCAAAACTGGTTGAACGATCGTGATGTGAATGCCGTTCCTCGATCGGTTATGATCCTCCTCGCTATCTGCCCCCCTGTTTGCTTAGACCTGCCGTTATAATCTCCTCCGATATATCGCGCATCACTATAGTCAGCATACTTATGCGTTCCGTTATATCGTCTGCCAGTAGGAGCCTCACCAGCACTCATGTGCACTTTGTTGTCGCAGTTCCTGCCACTTCGGTGCATTCCGCCAGCGCCCCCACTCGCGTGATCACTGGCAGCATCCAAACACGTGTGCAATCCGTCACCCTGCATACCAGCCCCAGGGATGTTGGCACACTTGTTCCCCCGCACCGATTCCTCGAGCATCTGCCTCAAAGCTCGCAACTCCTTTCGCAGCTCCTTGACCTCGCTGTCGTTGCCGCCTCGTTTGCCACTGACTCGTACGCTTCTGGCTGCTTTTTGTGCAGCCCACCAACCGCTCCACCGATCAATCTGCCTTCGTCTTTCACTTCCTCTCCATTTGCCAATTTGTAACCCCCCTGCAGCTTACTCTTCAGCACAGCCCCACCGTTGTTGTCATTCTCTCTACCACTGAATTCACCTCGGTCGATGCCATCGATGCCGCTACAGCCACCTACCTGCAGTTTCTTCGGCAACGTGGTAACGTGCGAAGCACCGTCGCCCGGTATCTCCCTCATTTCCTCGAATGTCAGGAGACGCGCTACCAGCTCTTCCTTGACCGCACCAACTTCTAGGCCGCGTTCTCTCAATTCTTCCCGCGAGCCGTCCAGTCTGCTATGTCATCAATTTACTCCCGGCGCGTGTATCCGATGCGCCAATGCACCGGCACAGTGGCGCAACAACTCTTTAACTGGAGGGCCTAGCTTCTCGCAACCACCCGCATAGTCGCTGTCCTTGTTGTGTGTACCAATCGCCGTAGTAGATGTCATCATACTCCCTTTGCCCGGCCTATTCCATCGCACTTCTTGGATGGCGGTGATATCTGCTTTGTAGCAGACTAGAGCCTCCGCAAGTTGTTCGGCTGCACGTAGTTTGTAGACGGACCTAACATTCCACGTGCAGACTCGAATGGCGTTGTCCTTATTCCATTTGCCAGGGCCGTCAGCAGTAAAATCATCCGTGTCCGAAGCTGTTGGTTGCTTCGTAACTAGAGTCCTTTTAGGGAAGTTAGCCCGACAGCACAACCGGGCGGGTATACCGGTGTCAGTAGTCCACTACGGGAGTATGAGCGCTGCTGTTGTCCCATTAAGGCCTCCTTCGCCATCTGACTAACCTTGGAGATTCCTTACCGACCTGTGATCCGATATGTCGAAGCAGTTTCATGAGCTGCTGTAGACGGCCATCATCAACTCGTCCGCTGTCGTCTGGAACAAGTCGTCGTCTGTTGCGCCCAAGAGCTTCCAAAGCGATTGTTTACCCAATATCTGACCCAGCGGTCACGAACGTAAAGCTGAAGAGTAGGAGTGGCTAGGCCTAAGCTAGATGAGAACTATCATCCCCTGTTGACCACCATCTGTGTCTTTTTTTTTTCATTTTAGACAGACGATCGTATGGAATTAATGTAAGCCTCAGCGTCTGTACAAAGATTGAAAACGATGACGAAAGTCAAGGAAGCCATCAATAGGGTAAGTACCACTGCATGCAAATGCGTTTCGTAGATATGTAGTCCAACTATCTGGTTCGGTAAAATAGCTACCCGCTTAGGTTGCTTTACTTCAAAGTCCGTGTCCAGGGTGCTATGCTTTGGTTTAGTTTTTGCTTGTTTTACTTGTTATACCGCTGGGAAGTGGTAATCTTCAAAAGACGGGGATTTATACATCCACTAACCATTTCTCCCTTCTCCCAGCGGTACCGCTTTGTTGGCATTTCATCGCAGAGGGTGTTCAGGCCATAGCTTCCTTGTGGTGATACAAGTATCTAGAGAGGTCCATCTGTTGTTCGCCTCCCGGCTTCGAGTTTAAGTTGTGCAAGACGGGATGTACACTAAGGGTCGGAATGATCTGAGTTTAGTGTCGAGCCTCCCCTTGTCAGTTTGTCGGCTTTGTTGTTTCCTGGTATGACCTCATGTCCAAGGACCCAGTAGAGTCTAACCTTGTGCTGTGTTCCAAGCACCTTGAGCTCTTCTCTTTCTGTAGCAGATGCTTGATGTATGATGATGATGATGTATATTGTTGAGAGGTGCAAGTGCACTGCGACCTATAAAAGATCTATTGTGCCCCCCTTACAAAGGTTCTAGCCGATGATATACTCGGTCTAGAGCACTTCTTCCAGTCCAGCTACTACAGCAAACCGGAGTATCTTCAGTGGACCCAGCGAAGGTAAATCCGTTTCTAATAGGAGGTAGGTACCAAGGTGATTCCTTAGCAGATGCTTGCTTTTATTGCTTCCTGGCTTTGGATGAAAAGGGTGATATCCTCCTCTGGTATTGCCTCCATCGCAGTCTGCTATTGTCGCTGCTAGGACGCTTGCTGTAGTTTGGAAGCCAAACTGACATGGAAATTCCTAGTGGTTTAGAGAAATGCCTGCGCCAACGGTGGATGCTCTATCGCTTTTCCATTCTTCCCTGCTCGGGTAGGTGCTTAGAAATGGTCGCCTGAAGTTGCCTGGATATCTCTGCAGCTATCTGTCTGGCTTGATCTTCGGCCACTAACAGCTACCGATGCTTAAACAAAGATGTCTAGCGGAAGCAGGTTGAGAATGGCCTTGAGTCCTGCTTTTGGTGTTGTTCTCATTGCTCTGATGGTACCAATGTACGCTAGTCTTTGCAATTTTGTGATGGTTGGTGGCCTACCACCATGCAATGCTACCGTCAGTCAGTATAGGCCTTGCTATAGCCGTGTACATCCATGGGATGGTTTTGGGATTCGATCCCATTCTTCTCACAGAACTGCTCAAGCATCTGCGATGTGAAGGCGGTTCCTCGGTCAGTGACGATCCTCCCTTTACTGTTGGTGGTTTTTACGGCTCATAGTGTGGTGTACTTGGTGAAGTTGTCGACCAGGCCCAGAACGTATCTGGTTCCGCCTTTCCCCTTTGTAAATGGTCCAAGGTGATCCAAGTGATCTTTTTCTTCCTCCTTTTATGAGCGAGGCTATGATCCGCAAACAAGGGATCACAACCCTCCCACTTCACCGCATTTCTACTGATCCGCCTGTGGGGTTCGCCAAGGTGATCCAAGTGTACCGTGTCGAAGGGGAGAGGAAGGCGTTATATGCTGTGGAGTTTGCACTCAGACTTTCCCCTCTCCTCTTTCCGTAAGCGCACTCAACGTACGACTTGATGTGGCTCCTTCATCTTTGGGAACCAAAACGTCTGCCTTATCCTTTCCAGTGTCTACTCATCACCAAGGTGTCCCACGTTGTCGTGGCATATTTTCAAAATTCGCCTTGAGGACCACTCTCGGCATTGCCCACATTTCGGAACAGCCGATGCCCTATAACAAGGCAGTCTTTTCCAAAGTCATCTCAGTTGCCTTCAACGTGGAAATTACGTCGTATAGCATCCGGTTACGCCACTGCATGGTACCCATCCAATCCTCTGCGGAGATATTGACATTCAGGATCAGCGCAGATGCCTCCTCCACTGCTCGCCTTCCATAGGTTGTCGGCTTAAGGCGTTAACATGGCTGATGAACTGTTTCGTAGTCGAACTCTTGGAGTTTAAGTCACCATCGTCCCATCCAGGGAATCAATTGCTGGTCGCAACTATGGCCTCACAGTCCGTGTATCATATCATACCCTATTCTATACTCACCACATGTATTCTAATTTACCATATTATCTATTCGCCTTGGTTATTTACTTCTTCACATGTACATAAGCATCTAACCTATTGTTCTTAGAGAGCTTCAAGCTCGCCAATATAATGAAATAAAGTGATTTGAATTATAACAAGCGACGGGTAAGGTCGTCTTGTGTGATCATTGTCACAGTTGGGTCTTTTCTTTCCCTTCGCGACTACATGTTTTAATCCACATTTTCTGGTCCTTCGAGCCGGATAGAACAATGTACTGACCTTGCATTCGGGAAATTCTTAAACAATTTAATTGGATTTATTAAATAACGTGGATTTTTCACAAACTTTGGTGTAAAGTCCATTTCGTGCAATATACATTAATGCATGTACACCGGTACATATATTATTAGATTTCTATGAACGAAATCACGCAATACCTATATACTGAACTTAAGCTTGTGTTAGTGGACAGTGCTTTCACTAGAGTCGTCTTATATTAGCGGTTTACATTGCGGTGCTATCATACCCTTGCATCGTCTGCAGTCTAATTACGGGTTACAAAAATCAGCTAATTTTGCCATGGAAGAGTTATGGAAAAAACAAAACAGCGCAATGAGTTTAATTAATAATTTTCGGGTTAACTTCAATAAAGTCGGCAAAGCAACTCGTACAACAGGGTATATCAAAACGCGAATTGATCCCCTTAAAGGATACTAGCTTAAATTCCAACAAATACACGATGACTTGCTAATAAAAGGTGACCAGAAGGAAGATTATTTCGTAAAAGATAAGCGAAACTTTGGGATACTTAACAGATCAGCTTGATGAGAAGGTGGTAGCATAGACTTCACCGAGCAACGACTCCACAAAACCTCAGCAAGTCATGTGCTTTCAGCTACCAAAAATTAACCTTCCTGTGTTTTCGAGGGATTATTTGTCGTGGATGTCATTTCGTGACTTGTTCACGAGCATTGTTCATTCGGCACCAATTTCAAAGGTGGACAAGTTGTCCCATCTAAAGGGGCATCTCACGGATGAGGCGGCACTTCTATTAAAGAACATTGCCCTTGAAGAAGCCAACTATGACGTCGCGTGGATATTGTTGAAGAGTCGCTACGAGAACGAGCGAATCATCGTCATGACTTACTTAAGAAAGTTCACCACGCTCCCAGTTTTGAAAGGAGAAACCATCGGCGAAGTCAGACGTTTATTAAATACAACACAAGACATGCTCGACGCTTTAAAGAATCTATGGAGGCCAGTTGATCAGTGAGACGATTGGAACATTTTCTATCTTACTTCCAAACTCGATCCTACAAACCGCAAGGATTACTTTACTTACTTACTTAGATCCTTTAACCCCTCGGGGGGCATAGGGCGTCAACCACGCCTGCGCGCCATCTTGTTCAAAGCTCTGCAACGCGTTTGAGCTGCCTCCAACTCATTCCTTAAGAGCTCGATTCCTACTCAACTGTTCTGCGCCACGTTTGCCTAGGGCGTCCCTGCTATTCTGCCTGCCTGGCTGAGCGGATTCCCCTGCATGGCGTATTTCGCAATGGAGTTGTCTTCGCGCCGTAGGGTGTGTCCAATCCATTGCCACTTTCTTCTTCGTATAGTAATGGTTATAGGTTCTTGGCCTGCTCTCGTATAAAGTTGTTCATTGGAGATGCGGTTCGGCCAAAAAATCCTCAACACGATTCTTAAGCATTTGTTTACGAAGACTTGTAGCTTGCGTGTGTTAATCGTGTCCACCTTCCAAATACTGCACCCATAAAGCAGCACTGATGCTACGTTGGAGCGGAGCAGTCGTAGCTTGGTTCTTAAGCTAATAACATTGCTTCTCCAGATTTTGGACAGCATTCCGAATGCAGCTTTAGCCTACCCGATTCTGCTGCACACATCCAGTTCGGTGCCACCGCGATTAGCCGAGACCACACTTCCTAAATATAGGAAGTTATCAACTTTCTAGATTTCCTGTCCGGCAATGTAAAGTTGAGCGCGGTTGTTAGAAGAAGTGCTCAGGGCTTTTGTTTTGGCTGTGTTTATTCTTAGCCCCACTTTGTTTGCCTCAGCTTCTAGATTTTGGGCCATCAAATGAAGATCCATTATCCGATGTGAAAGTACACAAACATCATCAGCGTAATCTAAGTGTTTAAGGTAAGATGTCATCGTCCAACGAATTCCATAATTAGCTACCGTCAATGCTGCACGGAGTACATCGCTGATAACCACCAAGAACAATAGTGGTGACAGTATGCACCCTTGACGTACTCCACTTTGGACTTCAAAATCCTCCGACACCTTACCATTGTGCACGACGTGACACTTACCACCCTCGTATGTAGCCTTCATAATAGCTATAAATTTTTCTGGAATTCGTCTCCTGCGCAAGGCCAACCAGATAGCATCTCGATTCAAGCTGTGGAAAGCCTTCTCGAAATCGATAAACAGTAAATGTAGCGGAGACCTATACTCAACGCATTGTTCGATTATGATCCGTAAGGTGTTTATGGGCTCGATGCAGGAGGATCCAGCGCGAAAGCCTGCGTGTTCGACACCGAGAGTTGAATCTAAATGTTCATTAATTCGTTCTAGAATTATTTTAGCTATTATTTTGGCCACGGCTGGAAGAACGCATATGCCTCTCCAGTTACCGCAATCCATCAAGTTTCCCTTCTTTGAAAGTTTAATGATCATCCCCCTTTTCCACTCCTGTGGAAATTGTTCGCTATCCCAAGCTCTCCGTATTAGTGCATGCAGCAAATCTGCCGATGTATTTGGCGCCGCTTGAAATAGCTTGGCAGGGATGCCATCAATATTCACCGCCTTGTTCTTCTTAAGGGACTTGATTGCTGTTATTATCTCGGTTTACTGGGAGGTACGGTGCGAATTCGGGAATTTGTTGCTTCGAACTGCTCATTCGAATTTGAGATCATACCGCTATCGTCTAAGTGGTTTAGCACTGTAGCAAAATGTTCTCTCCATCTAGTGAGCTGATCCGCATCCGAAATCAGAAGGTTACCGTCTAGACTCTTCACTGGATGTTGTTTGGAGTTTCAACCACCAATGAGCTCCTTAGTGATGCTATAAACAGTCCTACTGTCGCACCTACTCGCTGCTTCTTCAGCCCTTGAGGCCAGTAAGTTGACATATTGACGTTTGTCACGTCTCACACTACGCTGCACTTCTTTCTTCTTCGCACGGTATTGGGTTTCAAGCTCGGTTCTCTCTACTGCTGAGGCCGCTGCAATCCGAGTCTTGATTGCTGTATGCTCATCGATCCGTCTCCAGGTGTCTGTAGAAAGCCATGTGCGGTGGTGTTTCTGCTTTTTACCGACATACGTGCGTGCCCCAGTCGCAAAAGCATTTTTCACAGCACTCCAGTGGTCATCCATGTTCTCTTGCAATATGCTGCTGAATGCTTCTGCTTCTAAGGCAAGATGGTCCCTGAACTGTTGGCGCACTTGGGGAACCTTGAGCCTGTCGATATTAAACCTGGTGATGTTAAGTAGGTTTGAGCGGTTGCTGTTGACGGATGCAGTACGAATGCGTAAATGAGCTACCATAAGATGGTGATCTCGTTCTAGTCCGACGTCAGCTCCACGTCTGTTTCGGATTTATTGGCCATCGAGAACTCTTTTCTAAAATTCAAAACATTCTACCGGAAAAGTGTTCTAAGCTGGAAACAGAAGAAATACGTAGCACTATCAACGTATTTTCAAAAGAATGGCCAAATGACATCAAAAGATGTACTGATGATATTCGAGGCGAAATGACGATGTGGCGCAGGTAAAAATTTCTTTCTTTCATTTTCTTGATATCTGTTTGAATGTTAAATTAACTATGGTTGCAGACATTGCTTAAATATTCCGATTGATAAGCGGCCAACAAATTTTATAGACCCTCTCAATTGTTGCGATTCAACGTTGCACCAAACAATACATCGCTTGATGCAGATCGGTGCAGCACTTCCCGTATCTGTGGCATCAAGCAAACGGTCTTTTTCTTGTCTTCGCAGATTGAAAACTTATCTGCGTAGTAAGACTAGAGAGGAGCGGTTAAATGGCTTGATGTTGCTTAACATATGGTATATAGAGATATTGACATGAAATACGAAGAGGTTATAGATATGATGGCTAAAGTACCAAGACGTGTGGATATAATTTTGTAAAATATTCCAACTATAAATTATATTATACAGGGTGTCCGCCGGGAACGTATACTACTTTGTTTTGCCGCCATTTTGGTAAACATTAGTCTTGACAGTTCATATTTGGCAGTCGTGAAGTAGACACGTGGCAAATTTATTATGGAAAAATATTCGATAAACTAACGTGTTTTAATCGTTAAAACATTTTATCAAAATCAATCATCGATTACTGTGACGATGAGAAAGTTACGTGAAATTTTTGGCAGAAACAACGTTGCAACAAAACGCACTATTTATCGTGTAGTGAATGATTTCGAAGAAAGAGGGTCTGTAGGTGATAGGCCCAAGCATGGGTCACAACGTACTGCAAGATCGGCTGAAAACATTACTGCTGTTCAAGGAAGTGTTCAAAACAATCCATCAACCTCAATTCGACGCCGTGCTCAGGAGCTTGGTCTTCAAAGAACAACTTTGGCCACAATTTTGCACAAGGATTTGCATTTGTTTCCATTTAAGATTCAGTTGACACAAGAGCTTCTTCAAGAAGACCATTTACGCCGCCGTACATATGCCAATACGATGTTACAGGTAGCCCATGACAACCCCGATTTTCATGAAAAAATCATAATGAGTGACGAGGCACATTTTCATTTGAATGGATATGTGAATAAACAGAATAGTCGGTTCTGGGCAATGGAAAACCCTCAAATTATTCATCAGTCACCTTTGCATCCATTAAAAGTAACAGTCTGGTGTGCAATTTGGTCAGGAGGAATCATTGGACCTTACTTCTTTGAAAATGAAAACGGGGAGCGATATCGTGATATGATTGAAAACTTTTTAACGCCACAACTGCATGCTTTGGGCTTGATTAACATGTGGTATCAACAAGACGGTGCCACATCGCATACAGACAGGATTACAATGGAATTACTGCGAGACCTCTTTCCACAACAAGTTATTTCAAAAAATGGTGATGTTGATTGGCCTTCACGGTCGCCTGATTTGACTGCTCCTGACTTCTTTTTGTGGGGATATCTGAAAAGCAAGGTTTATGCAAACAAACCAGAAACGCTCGAGCAACTCAAACAAAATATTCGTGATGAAATTAATAAAATACCGCGTGAAATGTGTGAGAATGTAATGAAAAATGTGCTCAAAAGGGCTCGCATTTGTGAGACTAGCAGAGGCGGACATTTACCTGATATTGTATTCCATACATAATTGCCGACATTAAATAAAACATTTATCAATATAAGATCCATTCTCTTTCATTTAATCAAAAATTATAAACAAACAAAGTAGTATACCTTCCCGGCGGACACCCGTTATTATTATATATATTATATATTGTATATTATATTAATTATATTATATTATCTAATAATAAAATAAGACATTATTTATGAAAAAATTATACTTGTTTTTGAAACCCCCCCCCCAACATTTTTTTGCGTTCGCGCCTGTAGGTGCGGATCGGATGAGATCCCTCCGCAATCAATCCGCTGGATTCAATAATCGGCCTGATTAATAATTTCTGTTGTAAAAGTTTTTTTCAGTTAACCGGATTTTAGTTAAGCGGAGTAATTTTCATGTAGATTGTGAAAAAATGCTCCGTGACAAATTTTGTGTTTCAGTTAACCGATTTTTTCAGTAAAGCGTAGTTCAGATAAGCGGTGTTGACTGTATATAGTTTAGCTAAAAGTACCTGATATAACCTAAAGAAACTCACTTTGATATACATAATTAGTATTAAACTAATAAAATAATGTCCCGAACTTCGATTTGGATTCACAAGCACCTATTTTATTTACCAACTTTCAGAGAGTGTCAAAGCAAATCCACGCTCAATTAAACAAAAGACCAATAAGCACGTGCCAGAATTGAAAAGATGTTGCTGACGTTTCAACCGTGACAATCTTCAAACATTTCCGTGTTGTTGCACACTTTGCGATGCCAAAATATAGCTGTTAAACTAGCATCAAACCAAAAACTATGAAAGCAATTGCTCACACATTTCTTTGGCCAGCTGTGTACACTGTACATACAAATCATACAATCGAAAGATTACGATAACGATATGTTGCATAGAACTATTCCTTTTTTTATTTACTTCTGGTTGCCCTATACGTAAGTTCTCCTACTTTACTCCAAACAACACAGAAAACTCATCTGATGAAATTCCTGCTTCAATCCACAGAATATTTTTTCTGGATACCCAGTAGCTTTGCAACATAAGCCTACCACTGCTGGTTTCCTTGCGTTGCACAACAATCCGACAGAGACAGAGAGGCAACAGAGCAGCAGGGCTATTCAATTGCACACACTCTTCGGTAATCCCCTGCCGAAGGGAGAGAAGAGAAATTTCAGAAAATGATGCCAACAGATTTTTACGGTATACAAGAAGCCAGGAGCGCAGCAAAATTTGCAGGTCTCTCTACTGTTCATCGTCATAGATTTTCATGTTGCTGCCCATGACTGTGTTGTTGGCAATTCTTTCTTTCTTTCTTCAGTCGAATTCTTTTCTCCTTTTCAGTTTGACACAAATTTTCTCCTTTATCTCTTAGTTGGTTTTTGTTTGTATTTCTTTGTTCGGTATATTCTCTTTTTTTGTTATGCTGTTGCTAGATTCTCCTCGTTTTCCTCATCCATCCTCAATAAAATTTTATGGGGATTTTTCGACTTCAGTTCGCTAGCCCTTCCTTTTCAAAGGGCTTCCTTGACGTCTGAGTATGCCATGTGATAGATAAGGGGAAGAGAACGTATGCGTCCCTTTTAATTATTTGGTCGTATGCTTGGTGTTCCTGTTCGAGGGCGTCTGGTTTCGAAGGAACAGTATGAGAAAATTCCCTACGGGCGCTAGGGAAGGTTTATACGATTAAACAGTTGATCAGGATCTCAGAAGTGGTCCGCAGGTAAACTTATGCTATAGCATAATGCTTCTGTTGTTACATCCTCTCCCTTTGTATGCGCGGACGGAGTGCATTGGATTCCCTTCGATGGTGTGCCACAAGTAGCTGAACAGAAAGGGCCTTCATGTAGTGTTTCGATGTTGATTCGAACATTTTTATGCTGGGAGATGCGGCATGATTTTGAGGTCGTGTGGATGTTGGTATGAATACGTTATATTGTATGTATGTTGATGTCTATATTTGTATGTATATACGTAGACATGTATCGACACTTAACGCTGAAAGGGCGAACAAATTGCATGTCTGGCATGAATTTTTGAAACTGATAGGGAATTGGATACCATTGCGTTTGTCCTTTCATGGTGTTATAATAAGACGTAGTGGAATGGTGCGGAATATTAGGAAAGTGTGAACATGCATCAGTGTGGTGCATGCATGTAAATGTATCTAAACATATGTCATCTGCAGATAGATAAAAAACATAAGTAGCGCAAGTCATGGTCTTAAGAAAATAGCTAAAAAAAAAAAACGGTTTATATTAACTTATCCACTAATAATTTAACTTAAGGTCTTTTCGGCGCTGGTGAAGTTCGACCCTCATTTGATTGCAGTTTAGTTACTTACTTAGGTGGCGCTACAGTTCGGGGTGAACCTGGGACTCAACCAACAAGTCTCTCCATTTAGCTCGGGCTTTAGCTAATTGTCTCCAGTTGCGCTCTCCACGTTGGTCGAGGTCCCCTTAAACTTGTGCGCGCCACCTACGACAAGGAAGCCCTCTACTGCGTCGTTCCTCCGGGTTAGATTCGAAGACTTTTGATAGATTGTGCCTCTGGCGTTAGCTTGTGAGTTCCGCACAATCCGTTCAAGTAAAGTACAATATTAAAGAAGTCGCGTGACAGCGCGTCCCTTGTCAAAACCTTTTTTGACATCAAAGATTTCGATGAGGTCATTACCGACCTTTATGGAGTAGCGAGCGTTCTCCATCGTCATCCTGCACAGACGAGCAAGTTTGGCAGGGATGTCAAAACTAGACATGGCTCTATATATCTCTTCTCTATAGATGTTGTCATAGGCGGCCTTAAAATCGATGAAGAGGTGATGCGTATCCATTTGGACTTCATGGGTTTTGTTCAGAATCTGCCGAAGTGTGAAAATTTGATCGATGGTGGACTTTCCTGGCCTGAAACCGCACTAATAGGGAATAATCAGGATGTTGATAAAATTTTTCAGGCGTTCACACAATATCGCAGAAAAGATCTTACTCGTATATGCAATGTTAAGGAGACTGATACCTCTATACATATGTAATTCGCGGAGTTGAGGGGGTCTCATTTCTTGTACATTACAAATGTTTGGTCGTTAGTAAAAAAGCATTAAGAATTCGGCCTCGTTATCTATACATACGTACGGACGGTCAGCTCATCAGTTGCAGAAGTACTTAAAGGTTTTAACATACACAAATCCATTGATCCATATGGTATACCCCTTATTGTTCTTCGCTGGCAAAACCACTGCCTAAGCTTTTTCACCGATCATACTTTTCAAGTCTCTTCTCGAGTAGATGGAGAACAGCATTGTCCAGCACCTCTCATTGCTCCCATTGCACTTACGTCCCTTCTTTCCAAGGTGACGGAAACGGTCAGCTAATGAAATATCTTGAATCGCGAAAGCTCCTCAATGACTGACAGTACGGCTTTCGTGGCAACAGTTCCACTGGTGATTTGATATCATATGTACATATGTCGCTGTTAAGTGGAACCAATCTCTGCACCACTTTGGTGAAGCAAGATTATTGCGCTTGATATTTAAAAATCATTTGACAGAATTTAGCATCAAGCTCTTGAAGAAGAGGAAGGAGTCTAAAGAATATTTTCAAATAAGAAACAAAACGGAGGAGTGTGGGGCACTTTAATTCTACTCTACTGTGCTTTTCCAAATATTGATTCTTCGACCGTTTACTTAGAAAATCCACAACTGCTTGAAGAATTAGAAAATACAAATTAGGTTAGGTTAGGTAAGTGGGCTGGTGTAGGGGATAGAAAACCTCCACATCACACTCAGGTCAATATAGATCCATTGTGATACCCATGGGGGGAAAGGGGATAGAATAGAGAATCCCTTCCTCGTGGAAAAATATCGTCTTTGTACATATTCTAAAGAAAGCATTTAGTACTTACTGTGCCCGAGATACAAACCATCCAGAGGATTTGATGAAGTTTGCGATGTCATTTATTGGTCTGTTGGACAACTCTTCTAGATCCTCAAAGAAGTGTTGTTCAAGGAGCTTATTTCTCAAATGATAGAGGCCTGGGCAATGACAGACAAAGTGGGCGGTGTCCTCCTGAGCCTCCTCGTCGCCGCAGCCTCTACAAAGGTCTTCGTTAGTCACACGCAGTTTTTTCATGTGGTACCGCATGGTATTATGCCCCGTAATGACTCCTATTAGAGTAGAGAGCGATTTTCTATCCCTCTGTATGAGTCTATTGGTTTTTACTCTGTCAAATGCAGGCCACAGCTTCCTCGTGGTGACACAAGTATCTAAAGAGGTCCACCTGTTGTTAGACATGCTGTAAAACTTATCTAAAATTTTTTAAATTATTATCAACTTGACATAGGACAGATATTTACTAGAATACAAGGCGCTTCGCTGTATGCACTAAAAATGGTTACATAATGTAGCGACTTTAAAGGAGTTGCAACTGTTGTCATAAGTGTAAATATTTCTAAATGCATTATCCAACTCATATATTTTCAGAATACAAAGCCACTTAGTGTTTCAAACAATTTGAAATTTTTGATTTTTTTTCGCCTCTCACACCACTGTGGGCCGTTCAATTCAAGCTGTTTTGGACGGCTTCAAACCTCCATCTTACCAAATAAATGCTGGTGTCCCCCAATACTTTGTTTTGTCTCCGACTCTCTTTCTCATTCTCATAAATGATCGTCTGTCTGCAACTTCGCAGATGACAGAATCCACCGTTTTTCGTATTAGTTTCCAAACTCACGACCCTGCTCTTCGGTCCTGTATGAAGAACGCAACGTATGTTAAACACATTAAATTCCAACCTTGAAGCATATTTAAATGGGGTTTCCACCGATAGAGTGGAATTTAATGCTGCCAAAGCTCAATGCTGTCTTTTGTAATTAAAGCGATACCCTTTCCATCAGACTCATCCATGAATGCCACTTGCAACGTTGAAACCGAAAAACTGTCCATGCTCGGTATGTATGTCAACAACAAAGTCTGTTATATTCGGGTATATTCGAAAGCGGCAAGAATGCAGTAAAATATTTAGGTTTCCTAAAGCAAATAAGAAATATTTCAGCCCTTCTGATCTGGCTTCAATTTACATTCAATACGTATAAGGCATTCGCCCTAAGTTAAGAATATAACGCTCACATCTGATTAGGTGCATCAAAAGTCATATTGCACTTGCTAGATAAGATACAAAATCGCGCAATAAAACTTATAGGAGACACTTGGCGTGTTTTGGTGAGAATTATGCAAAGCGCAGTGAAAGCTTCTTGCTGTCAATCTAGTTAAAAACTTTTTTATTTTTTGAAGATTGGTGACTGAATTGAAATCGAAGTGAAAAGTACGAAAAAGTTGTGCTTACATTTATGAAATACAACTGAATCATTGAACTTGAATCAAATTGAATAAAAAAGCTCCTTTCAGCACCCTCTGAAATTGCGTAGGGCAAAGTAAACATCCTAACTCAGTTTTGACTGGAGAGAAAAGCTTAAGTGGTTGCCAGTAATTTTTTGTTGTTATACTTCACTGAGAAGCGACCGATGCCTCACCAAAGCACGCCTACTATTGCGATCAATTTTGCTTCGCTCTAACACCGCCGTAATGTCTCCTGCCTATCTCTGTTTTATCAATATTTTCACCGAAAATGCTCAAATGCAATAGCCAATAGCATTCCTTTTCTTCTTTGTTCTGTTACAGGAGCCTTTTAGGAAGACAGGAATCCAGGAATGATTCCTGGCACAAAACCTGAAAGGAAGACCAAGTTTGTTTAGGAAAAAATGTAAACAAAAGAGGTTCGAGGATACCTTTGGGGTAGGTTCAGGCTTGTGGCTATGCTGCTCTTACACCACGGAAGTATGGTGTTTTCCCCTCAATTCCACAGCAGCTGGGCAGAGGTATGTAGAAGTGTTGGTAGGGAATTCGGTGTCCCCTAACTAGATCCCATCCCTACAGAGGTAACTAGGTAGCAGGTCAAGTTACGGCTTCTTCGCGTGAAAGCGGCATCCGTAACGAACCTGGCCGAAAAAGGACAAAGCGGTAACAAAGATTAGCGGTGAAACCGAGGTAAAGATAAGCGGATTGTGGCACTGTCAGCCCACAAGGGACATACATGCTCGAATATGTATACACGTACATACACACGGAACTAAGGACAAGCCGACGACATTTACAACAAAGGATATCGATTGTACAGCACAAAGAACACAAAATCCGAAATACAACAAGCGCCAAAAAAGCTTTTGCTCTACCACTAGTGGGTCCTAAGGGTGACCCTGAACCAACAGTAAATGCCCAGGAGGGTGCTCTGTGTGACACGAAGCGCGCGATATTTTTATTTGAAGTAAGAAGTGAACTACACTTAGTAGTGATAAGGTTCGATTTAACTTAGTTTAAATTTGTGTTAATGTTAGGGCTTTCTGTTTTAATATTAAATTTTGGTGCACGATTCCAGAAAAAGGATTTTAATTGTTCGAGAGTGGCTAGCATCAGACGGCCTCACGCTAGCTGAACAGAAAACAGAAGCGGTACTAATTACAAGTAGAAAACGACGTGAAACCATCACGCTCACAGTAAGTGTCCAACCCAGCTATTAAATACCCTGGCGTTATGATTGACTCAAGGCTTACATTTAAAGACCATCTGGAGTATGTACCATAAGTAAAAATCCTCTCGTGTGGGTGCCTCTAATGCGTGGATTATGCCGAATATAGGGTAGTTATATCAGTAGTGCTTTAAGGGTCACCAGTTTGGGCCGGAGCTATGAAAGTGACTTCATACAAAACAAAGATCGTAGCAGTAAATCGTCTATGTAAATCAAGAATAAGCAGCTTTCTTTGTGCACCACTTCGGATCAAGCAGCCCGCGTCATCGCACGAATGCAACCAGTCGATATAGTAGCGGAAGAACAACAGAGAAAGTTTATAAAGAATACACAGGAGGGACGGTTGTCCCACACTGATGCGGACACAACAGAACAACCCAAGTCTGGGGTAGTGGTAGCAGCGCTGGAGCCTTTCGTCTAAGGGCCGATGGACTTACCGTCTTATCCCAATAATTGAGACTTGCATAAACCGCAGACATGGTGAAGTTAACTTTTCATAACACAACTACTAACGCGACAAGGTTGTTTCCGGTCATATCGTTACCGCTTTAGGAATGATGACGCCCCCAATTCTCCATCATGCAGTGATACTCCCGAAGATGTAGAGCATGTATTTCCATAATTCCAGCTCCAAAGAGAAACAGTGCAAAGAGTACTCGGAAAAACGCGAACTCCTGAGAATACCATATAGTACATTACATGCTCGATTCCGAAAATAAGTGGAATGTAGTAAGCTCGTATGCCAATGATATGGTATATGTCAGGGGTTGAGGCGACTAGAGTGAGGGAAACACACGAAGTAACATGAAGTAGACACACAGGTAACGCAGGTATATACCAAAATATACCTACGCAAACGCACAGGCCGACGGACATACGCACATACATGCGAACACAACAACGCCACACAAATGTTTAGAGGAGATACGAAAGGACGAAATGTCAAACCTGCCCCTGCGAAGGAATGCTTTGACTGGCGGTGCCGCAATAACAGGACAGAGAAATAGGATGGTTTTTTTAGCACGTAACCATGCAGGAGCGTGGAGTCGGGCATAACTCGTAGCACGGGCCACAAGTATCTATAAAGGATTTTTACCCCTACCTGCGCATCAAAAAAAAAAAACTACAGTTTAGTTAGAAGACTAAGGACAGTGACTGAAGGTTCTTAGAGTGGCAGTCTCTCATAGAAATCCGGCCACAGAGATAGCGTTTGGTTTGCGTCGCAAGACGTGAAGGGTGGGCTGGCCACACTTTGCCATCAACATCTGGCATGCCACACGGATTCATGACGAATCTCTATCAGAGAGAGACCATAGAAAAGAGGAGTTGCGAGTTAGGATAAGTTAGGCTAGTCTTATGATAGTTTACGGGTAGTTTTAGGGTTTATTTTAAGTCTTAGGTTAGCTTAGGCTTAGTCTAGGATGAGTTAGGTTTAGTTCGCGTTGACTTTTCCGCACTTTCTCTCGGACGTAGACAAAAGTACTTCCGCATGGTTTCCGCCTATCTTTCCTATCCTTTTTTATGTCCGTCCGATGTCTGATTAGGTGTAAGTTTACTTTTCTTCTAAGTTTAGTCTATCTTAGCATAATTTTTTTTGTTTGTTGACTAGGTGGTGTATGGTGAGGTTGGTCCGATGAGCTGAGCCGAGCAACCACAAGGATGCCGCCGCCCTCGTCACCTGCACCGAAGTTGCCTCCGTGGTCCTATACTTACTCACAGCAGCTCATCAGTTAACACTTAAGCCTATATTCGACCGTACGGTGAAATATAGACATTTTTATGAACCACACAACATGTTTGTGAAATGTTCTCCCAGAGCCTGCTTTTCCTCTCCTACAGACATTTAGGACCAATGTGCATCGCTGCCTCCTTTCTCAAAAAAATGGAGAGCGCTATCCGAGAAGAACCGCAGAAGATTTAGGATTCACCCATACATTTACAGAAATACATACGAGTATAACCATTAAACTATTCGACAGTGCAACAAACTGATGAGAAATTCAGAGAATTGTGCAGAATGCTGAAGAAAAGTTAAGTAGATCATTGCGCCTGCTATGAACTTGAATATAGGAACAGTAATAATACCCGAGTCCTTCAAACTATTTTTGTCAATTAGTCTTTGTAGTAAGTACCTACTTCAATCTTTTTCACTATACTTTGTTTCATTACAATTGTCAGTACAGGGAAGATAGGATGTTTGCCTCTCAGTCTTGTTGCAATAGCAATAAACCGGTCTCTCTTTTAAGCTCTCACTGGGTTGCCATAGTATGCATGATAAGCCGCCGCAGATCGGAGGGCAATACTCGCAGGGTTACCATCTGATGGTTTAAGAACAGCACAATTTGTTGAGCTGCATTTTAACGATTCTGACATTGTGTGTAAGTCAGTGGTTTTGTTTTTATTTCAGTGGCAATTTTTCTTACTAAGTGAACTATAAATCGGCCGGCCTTGACAGCATTCTCCCTATTATGCTGCAAAAAACACTGGACCAGGTGGTCCCGTGGCTAGTTCCGATCTACAGAAGCTGTATTCTCCTAAACCACGTTCCCTTGAGCTGGAGGCGTGTTCGTGTCGTGTTTATCCCTGGGAAGCGGGGTCATGGATCCGCAAAGGATTTCAGACCCATTAGCTTATCCTCTTTTCTTTTAAAGACACTGGAACGCATCTTAGTATACATATCCGAAATACCTTAGATAAATCCCTTCTATCCAAATCTCAACATGCGTAAACTAAAGGGCCATCGACAGAGATGGCGCTCCACGAAGTTGTGCGAACGATAGAAAAGACAATCCATTTCAAACAATATACTCTTGCTACCTTCTTAGACATTGAAGGTGCCTTCAATAACGTCTGTACGGAATCGATTCAGGAAGCTCTGATCCAACTGGGTGTGGAAGAGTTTATTAGCAAATGGATATTGACAATGCTAAAAACCAGAATCATTCAATCGAATCTCGGCAACAGCAGCTCCACCATATCTGTTGTTAGAGGAACTCCTTAAGGTGGGGTCTTATCTCCTCTTCTATGGCTTATGGTTATCAATAAAATTTTGTGTAGACTTGATAGGGATGGAGTTAAGGTTGTCGCGTATGCGGATGACGTGGTAATACTGGTATCGGGGATGTTTCCATCCGTAATCAGTGAGATTATGGAAGGTGCCTTGGGCAAGATTAGCTCATGGGCCACTGGATGTGGACTCAGTGTCAACCCAAGCAAAACTGAACTGATGCTCTTTACCACTAAAACCAAAATACCGACTTTTACGCTTCGACGGCTAAATAATCATCTACTCTCCCTATCCTGCAGTGCCAAGTACCTAGGTGTGGTACTTGATCCAAAACTAAGCTGGAAGCTTAATATTGAGCAACGGGTAAAGAAGGCCTGTGTGGCTTTCTATGCCTGCAACAAGACCTTTGACAAGAAGTGAGGACTTCGCCCGAAGATGGTCTTATGGATGTACACTGCCGTGGTGCGTCCCATTCTTTCTTATGGATCGCTAGTCTGGTGGCCTGCGCTAAGGAAAGCTTATAACATCAAACTTATCAACAGGGTACAAAGAACTGCGGCTATAGGCACAACGGCTGCCATGAGGACATGTCCAACCGATGCCTTGAACGTTATTCTGCACCTTTTACCACTCGATCTTCACATTATGCAGCTATCATCATGTAGTGCGGTCAGGCTAAGGGAAACGGGATGCTGGTACACCAATCCGTATGGTCACAGCAGTATCCTGAATTTGCTACCGCAGGATCTGGTAGCTAATCTGACCGACTATACCATATAACTCCCACAGTGAACTTTAGAAATCACGTCACGGTCAGATTCCCTACCAGGGCGGATTGGGAAACTGCCGTACTAATAAATGAGTTCGAATCAACAATTTTAGCCGACGGTTCAAAAATGGACTACAGGGTAGGGGCAGGGATATTCTCATGAATCCTTTAATATTTTCAGGTCGTACCGGCTTCCTGATTCGTGCAGTGTCTTCCAGGCGGAAGTCTTTGCTGTACGTGAGGCCTGCCGCATACTCAAGCAAACCTCTATACCCCTAAATACCATTGCCATCCTCATTGACAACCAGGCAGCTATCAAGGCTATAGTATCTGCCACTACATCCTCAAGGCTAGTAGAACAGTGCAAAAAAGACCTCGCCTCGTTTAGTCACCGGCTAAGAATCTGTCTCCTTTGGGTTCCGGGTCACAGCAACATTAAGAGGAATGAGCGGGCTGATGAACTCGCGCGGCAAGGATCTTCCCTTGATGCTTCCCTAGCAAAGGAGGTGAACGTTCTGTTGGGGATCCTTAAGGGAGGCATCTTCGCGCACTATCTGCTAAAGGCGGATATTAGATGGCAGGGGGTGCGGAACTGTGTCATCTCCAGGCATATGTGGCCCAAATAGGGAGAAAAGAACGCAATATCTACTAAACAGAAACCGCACAGATATCGCAAGAGCTCTGGCAGTTAGTACTGGCCACTGGCCCATCGGGGTTCATGCGGCCAGAATAGGCATTGCATTTAATGCACACTATCGCAGCTGCAATACTGCTGATGAAATAGAAAAAATCTTACACTTCCTCTGCAAGTGTCCGGCTTTAGGCAAGGCCAGACAGCGCACCTTAGGTAAATGCTTTTTCGACAACCTTATAGAGCTAGCGGAGATTAGCATTGGGGATATTATCAGCTTCATCAATGTAACGGGGTGGATTTGAATAATCCTTCTCCCTTTTTCTTCTTCTTTCCCCTAGTAGTTAACATCCGTCAGGTCACTAGAGTTGCGGTAATAAAACGGCGCTTCTGCGCTAATTAAGTGTCGGCATGGTTTGCTGACACAACCACTCCTACCTACCTAAGTGCCATGAAAACATATACTGGCACCAGTGTTTAAAAAAAAACTCCCCCATAAGGCCTGTACTGACAATTGTAATGAAACAGAGTTTCAGTTTTGCCCGGTAAACGAGACTGCAAAGGAACTGTTGTCCACAAACTGAAAGCCGAGACAAGCAAGTGGGTCTTACAATAGGTAAGCATATCAAAAACAGAAGCCATGAGCGCTTTAAACTCTTACGTTCAACTCAAGATTGCCGGACAGACAGTCGAGAAACTTGATAACTTTCTATACCTAAGTGTGGTCTCGGCGGATTGTATTGGCACTGAACTGGATGTGTACATCAGAATCGGGAAAACAAAAGTGGCCTAGTTGCAGAAGCACTGATTTCAGCACAAGAACCAAGGTACGACTGTTGCATAGGTGTAGAATGATGACTACCACCCTCGTTCGTAAGCTGCAGAAGCAGATGGCCTCGCATCATCTTGAGGATTTGTTTGCCTTATCGTACGAGTATGTCTAATGAAAAACTTTATCAGAGATTGCGCCCGAAACTTGTAGAAATTACAATGCAGAAGAGAAAGTAGATGTGTATCGGTCGTACCTTATGGCGCCAACACAATTCCATTGCAAAATACGCTATGCAGTGGAATGTACTTGCTCAATCAGGCAAAACAGTATAGTATGTCATCCTAAGGAAACATGTTACAAAACAGTTGAAGAGAAATCGATATCTTTACTCATGAGCTGGAGAGAATTTATAAGCATCCAAGAAATCCGAATAAGATGGTGCACAAGGGTTGTTGACGCTTTATCCCCTTCGAGGGGTGAAATGATTTAAGAAAAGTAAGTTGCAATTAGGCCCGGGCAGACTTATTCGCAGACGAGTTAAAATTATTAGAATTGTAATGATTTCGTAACCACGTGGCCATAAGGGTGCGTATGCGAACGGAAATCCTTACAAACTTGTGTAGTTTATACCTGCGATGTAATATAATAGTTCAAGAACAAGGTTCAAAGCTGGAAGCTATTAAAAATATTCCAAGAATCCGCAAACCGCGTTTACGGCAATTATTCGAACAGTGGTGCAGGACTTCCGCAAACGAAGCCACTTACTCTAGAGAATCACCCAAGCTGGCTTGCACTCTTTCGACACATCTGGTTGACATGACATATTTATTTTGTTTATGTTTATTAATTGAACAGCATATCTTCTGTAATAGTTTATAAAAATATTTGACTTTGAATGATTTTATAAGAAAAAAAAAATATTTAAGTGTATATGCAATGAAATTCCGCGTTAGAAAGTCAGGCTTGAGCTCAAATTCGCCCAGAAATCGCCCAAAGACCATTCAGTTATGTCCACCAATGCGGAAACAACTGGTGGATGTTGCTATTCGACGTGTCGGTGGTGACATGCTCAAATTATTTTTGACAGTCAAAACCCAAGACTTGATCCAGGAGAGAAATCGTATGGATATCCCCCATGGATTGTTTGGCCTGAAATTGGAAAACTTCTATGAAAGGCGTAAAATGGATACTGTCTACCTTGATGTCCTGAAAATGGTTTGCAAGGAAGCCTTGCAACAAGCCAAAATGTGTATCGTCTTGGATGACTTGAGGGATCTTATAAAAAAATTAATCGCCGGATACAATAGTGACAACATGGGACCTATTATCAATGATATCACGTAACATCATACAACTATCTATAGATCAATCATTATTACACCGAACATGCTTTGTAGGGACTCCGGTAAGCTGCTGACAATCCACGAAACCATCGCGGAATCATTCTTGCATAATACCGCAAAATTGCAAGTAATAGGCAAAGTACTGAGCGAATTCAATCTACGTAGGAGAACAGTACTCTCGCGATTGGATTCTGAGATATACGGGGCACAGAATAGATACATGGAATCAATCCTAGGTACATAAGACTTTCTACCTAAACAGCTAATAAATTCAAAAATATTTTTCTCTAGTGCTGAACAAACTTGAATATCGTACGTACCTCAACTTTCAGAAACAAGTAGATGCACAGCATCTATATGAGTTAAACGCAGCCGAGGAACAGTTTAGAAATTCCCTGGACCGTATACGTTCGACTCATGGTAAAGAGGAACTAGTATCCGACTGGATTCTCCTGAGACAGAATAATGAAATCAATGTAAGTTTGTCAAAAGTTTTAACGTTTAGAATTGATATGCCCACTCCCATCGTTTAGTATTTAAAAATAAGGATTGCGGAGATGACTAAAGAGTACGACCATCAGACTGAAATGTTGGATGGGCGAGCAGCTTATAACAGAAATACGATGGAAATTATGAGAAACCGTTTAATTGATTGCACAGCGAGACTAGACTTTTTTGCCGTCGAAATGGAAAAACTCATAATATGGGATGGTCAGCGGGAACAGAGGGTACCTAAGCCACATTTGTTTATAACTTCTATTCTAATCAATTGTATATTTTAAGGAGCGTGAAGAGGCTCTAGCATACATCACGAAATCACTGCAAAAGAAAAAGAAGAAAAAGGAGAAACAAAAGGAAAAAGCATTAGCTGATTTATCTACTGCCATCGACAAACAGATGGAGGACATGGAGAAACAGCAGGCCAGAAAGATCGAAATTATAGAAAAACTTAAATGAGTCGCACATCTACTATATTTTACGTATTATCTATGCATAAACTATTCCAACAATAAAATTAAATCATGCGATCTTACAACCTTTTCAACGCAAGGAGATGTAACCACGCGGAGAAAGGTGTGCAGAGGAACCTCCCCCAAGGCGGAGTTCTGTTTCCTCTAATATGGATCCTTGCAGTGGATGAGATCTTGGTAATACTGAAGAAAACGGCATCAACGATATGGTCGGGAAAATTTCCTCCAGTCCTAATTTAAAGGTTCAATCTCGCACTACAACTAGTGGATAACTGGGTCAGTAGCAAAGCGCTGGGAGTGAACCCCTCAAAGACGGCGGTAGTTCTTCTCACTAAGAACAGGTCATTTCCCATCTTCATACCCCCAAACATCGGTGGTACTGAACTAAGTCTCTCAAGTTAAGCTCGATATTTGGGTGTTATTCTAGATTCCAAACTAAACTGGAAGGACAACATTGCCGAAGGCATAAAAAAAGCAAGGGTAGCTTTCTATTCATACAAAAAGGCATTCAGTACTACGTGGGGCTTCAAACCAGCTGTGGTGTACTGGATATACATACACGGGGCGGTCGTTAGATCTATTCTCACATATCGTTGATTAGTATGGTGGATTGTACTTGAGAAGCAATAGCAGCTTTCAAAGCATCAAAATCCAGAGGGCACCGTGCATCGGGGTCATGGGATCAATGAGATAAAAACCCACAGCGACAATGGAAACCATGCCTAGTTTTATTCCGCTTAAAATATATACTGTAGCAGTTAGGCGACCAAAACCGCTGTAAATCTGAGAGAAGGTCGATTGTGGTCATCGAGCCTTTACGGCTATGCCTCCGTTTTGTCCCGATGGGGGACTATCAGTGGATTGACGGAAAGCGATCACATGAACCCGATGCTAGCATTTGAAAGGAGATTCACAGAATTTCGGACAGAATATACTGGAAGAACCGAAGAACCATGAAGAAAAAGGAGTTGGCGTTCTATACCCACGGTTGTAAGATGGACGTTGGCACGGGAGACGGAGTTTATTGTGAAGCCTTTAGAATTAGCGACGACTGCAGCGTCTTTCTGGCCGAAGTCACAGCCATCATACAGGCTACTGAAATTATACGAGAAAGTAATATAGTTGGTAAAACGATCACTGTCTATATAGACAGCCAGGTAGCCGTTAAGGCTCTGGACTCTGCTGTAATTAGGTCGAGGCTTGTGAGCACCTGAAAATCACTCTTAAAGGAGATATCTAGAGCCAATGTGGTCACCTCTGCAGGGTATCAGTGCATATGGATATATTGTAGGAGGAAACGAAAGGGCTGACGAGCTTGCTAGGAAAGGGTCGTCGCTGCACTTATCGAGGCGCCCCGCCTTTTGTAGTAACCCCAATCAGTTTCTTCCGGAAGAAAATAGAAGATGAAGCCATCGGTCGAGCAAACAGACGCTGAGTTTATCTGTAAACATGCGCAACGGTCAGGGCGCTAAGATCGTCCTTCAGCAAGAAGAGGTCAATCATGGTCATCTCTGGTGGAACTTAGTCGTTATAACGCACTGGTCGTTTTTGGCATAATTACTGTTCATTGTGCCATTGGCGTTGACGCATAACGACTATTGTAGAAGTTGAAGAGACGAAGAAGAAATTGAATCTATTCGTCACCTGCTGTGTGATTGTTCTGCCCTATCCGTCAGAAGAATTAGGACTATTGGTAATAACTTCTTCTCGAAGTTAAAGGACTTAGGTAAATGTAGAGCTGACGCACCTTCTGAGATTCATATCACTATCTAGGTGGTTCTAAAAGCGGACTTTACAGCATTTCCAGGGTGAAAAGATTAGGCACAATGGACCCGAACTGTTGGTCTAAGTGAGCAGGGACTCTTTTTGTCACAAGGCACCCATCTACCTAACCTAACGTAAATCACCTAGAGTAAAACAACATACGCAATGGCTGCGAGCTTCCTGTCAATGGTCTGCCGAACCATTACGGGAGTCAAGGGGTGAGCGGGCTATGCACCGATAGGGGCTCAGATGGATTCTCTAAATTTCGATAACGGTATCGACTTAACTGGCTGAACACAATGCATGCCGCGGTAGCGTAGTACGACCTGTCACAGAGTTAAAATATATGGGAACTCACTAGAGCGCCCACAATGAGGTAGCTGCGGCGTGGCGGTAGCAGTGGTGTAGTACGAAGTTGGTTTACTTTTAACTTGTGCAGCGCCACAAGTGACAGATAGAGAAATTGGCGACTGTTGAAGACTGTTTTGGTTTTCTATACGATGTTTTCGTGGTGGATTCTTGAACTGAGTTCAGCAGTAGCGCAATAAATTTGAAATATTCGTTACAGTCAAAATGGAAGAGCACGCCGTGGAAAAATTTATTTTGCTAGTGAAAGGAAAATAAATTTATCCATTTCTTTTTATTTTTATTGTATTATTATAGCACAATAATCTCACAAAAATAATCAAATCTCAATAACACACAAAAAGAAAAACACAATTTTAATCAGCTGGCATTATTTGACATTACTACGCGCTACACCATTGTGGGGGAATTTTGCGAGTGTAGCGCCACACCATTTGACAGCTCTACGTACTACGCTACCGCCACGCCGCAGCGGCATGCATTGTGTTCAGCCAGTAAGATAGGCGACGAGACGTTCTAGTCTCATCGCTCACAGGGAAGGACCTTGAACTTCTTGGGGTGGCTGTTAAAAGTTGACTAGATATAGTGGGCGTCTCTTCAACAAAGCAGAGAGGCTCTAAAACTGTGGACCTTTCGGATGGGTGATGGGTGGAAGCTCTTCCTGTCAGGAATCTTACCCACAATGTCTCCTCAGGCGGGAGAGGGGATACTCAGAAGTCCCAGGTTGACAGAGATAGTATTGGAGTCGATACCATTAGGAGGGAGAGTTGCGATTTTAAAGCTCAGCTTGGAAGATCGACTCTGGCACTGGTGCAGGTATATGCACCGAACCTTCGGTCGGAGTATGCAGCGTCCTTTGATGAAGTTGATGCTGCCCTTAAAAAGGTTGCGGATATGGATTCTTTCGTCTTGAAGGATGACTTCAGTGCTCACATGGGGTGAAGATGTTATAACATGGGGGAGTGTGATTGGGATGAACGGCGATCCTGACTAAAATGCGAGTTTGGATTTTTACTGTGAAAATAGCTTATCCATCATGAACATATCTTTCTGCAAAAAGCCATTCACAAATACACATAGTACCGTCAGAGTCTTCAGCAAAAGTAGCTGATAGATTTATTTGTTGTACCATCCTGTCTGAAGAGAATGGTTTGTGATGTTTGCGTATTGAGAGGGGTCGAACTGTCAACTCATCACTACTTAGTGCTGTGGAAATTGTATCTTAGTGATAGAGTGGCTCCCCTACCACAGCGCAAACCAAGGTTGTTACACGCATACGATGGGATAGGTTACAGAACGATGAGAAGACATTTGCGCGGCAAAAGGTTCCATCAAATGTAGAGCAAGAATGGCAACTGTTATTGCCTTTGCGGGAGATATTTGCGGATCGAAGCGGCTTGGTGTGGCGGCTGGTGGTGAGAAAATAACTACTTGGTTTAAAACACTCGGAGTTCAGGAAGCCAACCGAGAGAAGGAGAGAGCCTTTAAGGTGTGGATTCACTTGGGGAACTCCAATTCTCGAAATCGGTCCACTGAGGTGTCAAAAACTTGCAATTTAACTGTGAAAAATGCGAAAAAACAGCATTCGAAGGAGTTTGGCGAAAAATTGGAAGGTGACCACAGATCTGCAAATAAGATGTTCTGGCAAACCATCCGGCGACTCAGAGGAAAAAGTTGAATATCGTGAAAGGAGTCAAATCCATCTGTCCAGATGGAGCGAGCACTTTTCAGAATTGCTGAGTCCTGAACAGCGCGCCGAAGTCGACAGACCTATGGTCGAGAGTAGGGCGGAGAGTTGTCCTACGGTAGAGGAAGTAACTTTGGCGATCAAATCGCAACAAATTGGCAAATCTGCCGGTGTGGATGAAATCCGGCCAGAAATGCTCAAGGCTTTAGGTAAAGAAGTAGTGCAATGGCTCTCGTGTGTCATTAAAGTGACCTGGGAATGCGGTGAAACACATGGTGATTGGCAACTGGGGGGTTCTTTAAATGTCACTACAAAAGTCTTGGGTTGGGGGATGAGCAATGCGGTTTTCCTCAATGTAGAAGCACAACTGAACAATTATTCACTCTCAGAATGGTTTTTGAGAAGTCCTGGAAGTATGCTGAACCTGTCTACACTTGTTTTGTAGATTTGGAGGAAGCATATAATAGGGCGAGAAGCTAGGCCCAGGCACCAAATATTATTATTATTATATAATAGGGTTCCTCGAGGTAAACTCAGGAGTATTCTGCAGGAGCATGGGATTGATGGTTTCCTGCTAAGGGCGATTCAGTCTTTATATACAAACTGTAGAAGCTGTGCTCGGATAAACGGCGTTAAATCAATACCTTTCATTGTGGGCGTTGGACTCCACCGATGGAGCGTTTTCTCACCTCTCCTCTTTATTGTATATACGAGTATGGACTGGATGTTACAGTGCAGTCGTGGTGGAGAATTTTGCAAAGTGGGAGAAGGATTAGTTATTTGCTCTTTGCTGATGATTTGATCATCCTTGGGTTCTCTCAAACCGTGATGGAAAGAGTAATGTCCAGTTATCCTGGAGAATTGGTCAGGCTGGATCAATTTTAAGAGAGCTTGGTCAATCTGTTATAAGGAAGGTCGAACTTAGTATTCAAGCATAACTATCAGTGTATAGTAAGTTCCAACTCTCACCTATGTTCATGAAATTTGGGTATTGACTGAAAGAATAAAATCACGGATACAAGCTGCTGAACTGAGGTTCCTTCGCAGTGTTGCTGGAATAACTCGTAGGGATCGATTGAGCAGCACCAGAGTAGGTGAGGCGCTCAATGCTGAGCAGCTACCTCTCCGAACGGAACGATCTATGCTTCGATGCTTTGGTCACGTAGTGCGTATGCCCCCAGACCGGCTTCCAGGACGTACCATCAGGTAGGCCTAGCAAGTCCCACATCTCTCCTACAGCCGTCTAGGGATTCCTCCTGACGAGTTGGAGTCAATGGCGGAGGATCGAGAAAGATGAAGAGTCCACCTTCATCTCCACATGAACGATTAACGGACCATTGAAAATGTATGTACATATGTATGTATGGAAAAGTCGTTATTACAGGTAACAACTTGTTGACGGTCCACCATAAAAGAATGCATTTAAATGAAATGGCGGCTGAGGCGCCACGCACTACTTTTTATGCGAACTCAATTTTTATTAGGACCAGAAAAACGGACCTCGAAGTGGATTAGCAAAGATCCGAATGAGGCCTTACTGTCCAGTATGCAGCCACCTCTGCAACTTAGGGTAACCTACTCCCACGCAAGTGACCCACAGAGAAAGAGCTTTAGTAAAACTCGTTTACGATTAAATCTGGGCTTCTTACGGACATATCCTGGCAATACCCATAGCATCTCTGTCTGCATAATACAATTTCTTCCACACTGAGTTTGATATATACCCACATGGCTTATCCAATCCGAGCCGAGGACTCAAGGGTGAATTTGTGTAATCTGAAAATGCTACCGAGAAGCATAGACTACACGACACAACATCAGGCAATGGCTTTGATTAACTGACTTTGCTGCAGTATGCTAGGATAGCAATATCCTGGTACGACTCTCAACAATATGTTGAAACAAATAAAAAGCTTAGACGATATGATTGGTTTTTATTTGTTAAAGTTAATCTACAAAATATACTGTCCACTCGAGCGAATATAGCTTTAGGTTTCTTCTCACTTATTTCCTACTACTTCTCCTATTTCCCTTTCCCTTTCCCTTTTCCCTTTCCCTTTCCCTTTTTCTTCTTTGCAGGTGCTAGTGCTTCATCATGTTTCTACATAAAAACCACATTTGATAAAATGTCACAATGAAACGAACAAACAGAACACACCTTTGTATTCCAGTTTAACTCCCACTCTCTAAGTGTCACCATTTCGGCGGCGAAAAAGTCCAGTTTCACCAAGCAATCCCTATATTGAACCTGCATGGTTTCCATTGTATTAATCTTGTAAGATATTTGACCATCCAGATTGTCATAGTCACGGTCAAACTGTTTGCCCATCACATCCAGCCTTTTTTTTAACATCTATAGGATAACGCTGACCTCAGTAATTGACATGTCCAATGACCGAAACTCACCTCAATATCCATCCTCTGCTTCAAGCGAATCGTTTCGCTAACAATATCCTCTCGATGGCGACTCAATTCTATATCGTCCAAACTATTCTGGAGATTCTCCTCAGATCGACGTAATTCCTGTTCCGACTGTTCGGTAGTTCGATGGTGATAGCTCAACTTGTAACGAAACTCAATTGGATCGAGCACTATGTAACGACATGCAATTGGTAGGCATTTTTATAAAGAAAACCTAGAACGATTCCCATACCCAGTTCGGCTTCCACGCAATCATTCTGCACAGTATATACCTGGTTGTTCATGTAGTTAAGGGCATTTCTCTCCCGAACATTGAATGCGTTCAGTTTATCTCGCAGGTTCTGTAGCATCTTGGAGTTTTTTCTAAACTCTGCTACCACCGTCTCGCTGATCATCTGTAGCTTATTTGTGTTACTAAAGAAAAATGCATATGTAGTTGAAATACTAGACACCTCATATTACCATACGCGATGTCCGTCAGAATTGTTGTCATATTTTTACTGTGGTATCCTTGGAACAGCCTTCTCATGTAATTCTCCAAGTCTTCAAGAACAATACAAAATTTGGCTCGTTCAAGGGTTTCTCGGCAAATCAGTTCCAGGACATCAAGGTAAACGGTGCTCTCTGTACATCTTTCATAAAATTTCTCCAAACGCAAGCTGAACAGTCCATGAGGAACATCAACTCGGTTTCTGGCTTCTACGAAGTCACTGCGTTTGATTGCAATTATTGATTTCAGTAGATCGCCAGAAATGCGCCGGATCCCGACGTCCTTGAGTTCATTTTGTAATTGTGAACAAAGTCGAAAGTTTTTTAACGTATACCGTTTAGCACTAGGATTTTGAAAAGAGATTTGCTCAAAGCTTGGACTTGGAACGGGTGATAGCATTTGTAAAGTATATTTATTTAATTCTATATTATAATACTTATGTATATCATTCAACTGAATGTTGTATATATTAATAAAAAATAAAATGTAATAAATAAAGAAGACAATTACCAGGCTTGTGCGATCTGTAAGTTTAAAACTCAGTTCAATATGTTTCGATAGTTATTTTAGCCGTTACTCTAGACCTTAGCTCTAATCCTGTTCATAAGGTTAAGCGTTAACTTTCTTATCGCAAATTGAGAGAGGTGTTGCAATACAGGGAAAGTTACCGTCATACACCATGAATGTCGATGAGCGGATATTAGATGGCCGACTACGAAAAATAATACGGTTATCTGATGATCAGTGCGAGTTTGTCGCGAGTAAATCAACCGCAGATCCAAAGGATCATAATGCAAAAACATCGTGATTCCTTAAAGAATTTGCATATTGTATTGGTTGACTTTGAACAGCCATTCGGCAGATAACCACGAGATTTGATACGGGTGGTACTAAGACAACGAGGGGTTCCAGAAGCCTGTGAACAGATGGTCATGGACATATATGAAGGAGCAAAAACAAGAGTAAGATGTCCCAGTGGAGTAACCGATGAGTTCACAATCTAAGTTGAGGTGCACCAGGGAAGCGTTAATACGCGTCCTTTCCCCTTCATTGCAGTCCTTGACTATCTACTTGAAGATAAAGCGACGGACCCCAAAAGCTTCTGTAGCCAGCGCGTTGATGCATTTGCGTCTGTCACGATGCACGCAACGCCGAACTTCTCTCGTCTTCATACGATATAGAGACTCTAGCTCGTTTCTTCCTGCTGCTCGAGTAGCTGCAATGCGAGATTTCAGCTGTTTTCGTTCGTCAATCCGTCTTCGGGTATCCTATCACCCGGAAATAAGGCCCGTGTGTTCTGTTGTTGTTAGCAGCAGTCTGACTTCATATTCCCGCGGACTTACGGATGGTCTTCCGGAATGGAGTAGTACAGTGTTACTCGTTGGAGACTGGTACTCGCCCGCTTGTAACCATCTCATTTTACTAACTCCCAAAATGTATAGTCAATATCGCATGAATTCTTTTTCCAATTGAAGGAATCTGACATTGTACGGTCCTTCGCTTCCTGAGTCGATGAGCGTTTTTACATTCCAGAAACCTATCTATGTCCGGTTACAATAGCTAAAATTTGTCAACATGGGTTCATTTCTTATCTGGCCAAAATCTAGTCGTAAAAGGAGAAAGAAGAAGGTTGGGAAGGTTGGGTCGTTCATGTGAAGCTGGGCAGTAGCTCCGTAGACATTGGATCGGTTTTGTTTCTTTTCGCATTCTTCAGGCAGCAATAAGGCGCCGAATAACATTTAAATTCCTAGTATTAATGTCATGGTGTCGTCTCCACCAGCAGTGCCTCCGGGCCTGCCCCGAACACCAGTTCCACTGCCAAAACCGCTGCCACGACTAGTGAGTCGCTAAGTAGCACCAGTGGTCCTAAAGCTAGTACCAGCACTGCGGGAATCTGATCAAAGGATCCAGTCCGCCCCAGCACATTAGTTCCTAGACTTCCCAAGACTGGCAACGTGGCTGGTTTGCGGTTAACGACCAGCGGTGCCCCTGGGCACGTCTCTCGAAGACACGAGGAGTCGGTTGCGAATAGACCCCTGGGTCATCAAAATCTAACCGCTTGCCCTAGAGGAAAGGATCCCAAAAAGGCCCAACTACTCCGACAAGCTCAAGCCTCAGCGGAGGACCGATGAGCACAATCAAGGTGCTACAGGCGAACTTGCATCATGCTAAGCGCGCCCGCTACCCTTAGCAAGCGGTTCGCCGAAGAAGATATAACCCTTGGTCCCATTCAGGAACCCTGGGTTATTTGCGCACAGGTTAAAGGTCTCCGGAATAGGGCAAGTAAGTTGATTTCCAAGTGTGGAGAGCTAGCGCCGAGAGCGGCCTGCTTAATTAGCAATCATTTAAACTTTCTCCCTATTCCATAATTTATAACAAGAGACCTGGTGGCCCTACTACTGGAAATCCCCACTGGAGGAGGTACACAGAACATCGTGTGTGCCTCAGCGTACTTCCCTCACGATAGTGGTGATATCCCGCCGAAAGACGTCCAGAGCCTCGTTGACTACTGTCAGGAGAACAACCTCCACTATATCATTGGATGCGATGCCAACGCACATCATGAGGTATGGGGTAGTAGCAACATCAACAGAAGGGGTGAGTGTCTTTTAGAATACTTTGTAAGTAGACAAATAGATACAAAGATAACAAAGGCTCTAAACCTACCTTCATAAATGCGATTCGCGAGGAGGTACTTGACCTCACCCTCGCTAGTCCATTTATTTCTAATTTTATTGAAAATTGGCACGTACCAGATGAGGCCTCTCTGTCAGACCATCAGCACATCAGGTTTGACATACCTGGCCAACTCTCATATGTCTCTTATAGATACGATCCCAAATCTACGGATTGGCATCGCTATCGTGAACTAGTGCTCTCAAAAAAAGATATGCTTCTCACATCTATCGAGTCCATAGAAGACCTGGATGAAGCTGCATACCAGCTTAACAATATACTGCTTGATTCCTTCCACGACAGCTGTGTCCCAAAGACATATGTTAGCAAATGCAAAGTGCCTTGGTGGAATGACTAACTGGCGGAACTTAGGAAGAAAGTCAGAAAACTCTTCAACTCTGCAAAGCGAACGAAGAGGTAGGACGAATACAGGTTTGCTCTCACAGAATACAATCTAGTATTGAGAGGATCTAAGCGAGCTGCTCGGAGGAAATGCTGCGAAACAATCGCTGACATGCCTACAGCGGCACGATTCCATAAATCACTCGCAAACGATCATGTCAACTGTGTAGGGTTACTGAAGAAAAATGACGGAACCGTGTGGATACAATTAGAACCTTACTTCAGGTACATTTCCCAGGCTCGTATCTTAACACATCTCATGTGCACTCGAACGCAGTTAACCACAGGGTTTATGTGGACAGTAGAGTTAATAGTTTATCTGAAAAAATATTCAGTCCAGAGAAAGTTGAATGGGCGGTAGGAACATTCAAACCTTTTAAAGCCCCCGGCGGTGACGGTCTGTTTCCAGCACTTCTCCAAAAGTTAATTGACCTCATCCTGCCGGGGTTGACAGCTTTATTTAGAGCCAGCTACAATTGGGGATACATACCACCCACCTGGAGGTAGGTTAATGTGGTTTTCATCCCCAAGCCGGGCAATAGGCCTAGCGAGCTGCCTAAATCATACAGACCTATAAGTCTAACATCATTCGTCCTTAAGACAATGGAGAGACTCATAGATATCCATATTAGAGACCGGTTAGATCTGTCTAACAATCTGCACTCGAATCAGTACGCATACAGGAAAAGCAAATCTACAGTAGGTGCCCTTCACTATCTCGTCAAAAAGATAGAGGGAACACTCAGTTCAAGGGAGATAGCCTTGTGTGCATTTCTTGATATCGAGGGCGCATTCGATAACACTGGTTACGACTCGATCGCAAGGGCGATCAGTAGCAGAGGTATCGAAGAATCCACCAACCAATGGATCAGGGCCATGCTGGTAAGTCGATTCATTACTTCCCCCTCTGAGTGTCGGTGTCCATAACAGCAGCCAAAGGCTGTCCTCAAGGAGGAGTTCAGCAGACAACGGCAAACAAGTTGCAGAAGTTGCAAAGAATTGCCTGCCTTGGCATTACAGGTGCGATGCGCACCTACCCTACGACAGCTCTGGAAGCTGTTGTTGGGCTTACACCCTTACCAATCTTCATTAGGAAGATGGCTGCTAGATATGCCATCAGGCTGCAGCTAGATCACGAATATAAACCGGGTGACCTTGTGGGACATTTAAAGATACTCAATTCAATCCCTAAAAGAGACATGTTTTGCACTTTACCAGATATTATGGTCAGGCAACCCTGCTTTGGTAGGTTATTCGAGGTTGAAATATTGGACCGCGAAAACTGGTCCAATGGTGCTCCAACACTGGACCCTTGAAGTCTGGTCTCGTTCACCGACGGTTCCAAGATGGATTCTGGAGTTGGATCTGGGGTTTTTGGACCCAACACAAATATTTCGGTACCTATGGGTACGACTCCTACTGCGTTTCAGGCTGAAATCCATGCCATTGAGATTTGCGCCAGGCACAATCTCCGCAAGGGGATAAAAGGCGCTAGAATACATATCTTCTCAGATAGCCAAGCAGCACTTATGGCACTGTCGTCCAAACAAATGGACTCCAGAACCGTAAAATGCTGCTACTATGCATTACAAGACATTGCCAAATACAACATGGTAAAACTCGGTTGGGTACCCGGACACCAAGGGATTGTGGGCAACGAATCTGCAGATGAGCTTGCTAGGGCTGGCTCAGAATCTGTGTTCATAGGTCCTGAACCTTATTGTGGCGGGAAAGCATTAAGAAGCTTGTGAGCTTTCTTACTGGCCATTGCGGCTTGAGATACCACCTTAACAAGATGAACCTATGCCAAGAGAAGGACTGTCGGTTCTGTTTAGAGGAGGATGAAACTTCCGAAAAAATTCTCTGTGAATGCCCGGCACTACACTGGTTAAGAAAACGTATTCTCCACAAGGAGATACTTACTTCAGTGGAACTGAAATGCTTCATTACTAAAGACATACTCACTTTCATAAGGGAGGTAGTACGTCTGTTAGATTAACTCTTTCAGGTCGCAGTGTCGTTGCCACGCGGGTATGGGTTGTACAAGAGGAAAACAAAACATCTCATTTTACTAACTCCCAAAATGTATAGTCAATATCGCATGAATTCTTTTTCCAATTGAAGGAATCTGACATTGTACGATCCTTCGCTTCCTGAGTCGATGAGCATATTTACATTCCAGAAACCTATCTACTACCTTGATCAAAAAGTTCCCGGAATTTATTCAGAAAATTAAAAATACAAGTTTATTCATCTAAATCTATATTGTCCCCTTCAAAGTAATCCCCATCGACTGCAACACACTTATGCCAGCGCTTGATCCAATCTTCGAAGCATTTTTTATATTCGGTTTTCGGTATGCCCATCAGTGCTTCCTGCGATTTTTCCATTACTTCCTCTCGGCTGCTGAAACGCGTTTCCCGTAATGGTTTTTTAACTCGATTGAACAGAAAGAAGTCACAGGGAGCCAAATCAGGTGAATTCGGTGGCTGTTGGATGGTATTTGTTGCATTTCTCGTCAAAAAATTACGTCTTTTGCGACGTCAACACGGCCTCTTTTTTGCATGAAATTGAAGTCTTTTGGTACCAACTTTGCTGCTACACGACGGAAACCCAAATCATAACCCAAAATGTCTTGGACGGATCCATAGGCAATGTTCAAGTCCTCCGCTATCTCTCTGATGGTTAATTTGCGGTTATTGACCAACATTTCTTTTACTTTATCAATGTTTTCGTCGGTTTTCGATGTCGATGGTCTGCCACTGCGTTCATCATCTTCGATTGACTCACGACGACTTTTGAACCGCTCGTGCCACTGGTAAGCGACCGTTTTCTTTAGAGAATCGTTGCCGAAACACTTTTCCAACATTTCCAACGTTCGCGCACCATTAAATCCGTTTTTTACGCAAAATTTAATACAAGTTCATTGTTGCAAATTTAAATCCATTTCTAAAATTGTAAAAAATCGCCATATTTAGAGGGAATATCAACAACAGATGTACCAACTTAACAAAGAAAACAGAACTCAAATCGGAACGATGGGAGCGCCTCACGGTTTTTATTCCGGGAACTTTTTGATCAAGGTGGTATGTCCGGGTACAATAGCCAAAATTTGTCAACAGGGGATCATTTCTTATCTGGCCAAAATCTAGTCGTAAAAGGAGAAAGAAGAAGGTTGGGAAGGTTGGGTCGTTCTTGTGAAGCTGGGCAGTAGCTCCGTAGACATTGGATCGGTTCTGTTTCCTTTCGCATTCTTCAGGCAGCAATAAGGCGCCTAATAACATTTAAATTCCTAGTATTAATGCCATTCCAACGTATAGCTTTGTCTCAGCCGTTTTTAGTGTTCTGGACTTGAAAGGTAAGCTCGGAACACTTATGGATTCAAGATGATGTCTGTCTGTCTGCAAGTCTATCAGTCCTGAAGCGTTTAACCTAGTGAGCTAAAATTTTCCCTAATTAACATACCCTTCACGCTTGCGCCTTGTGTGGGCAACAGATAAATTGGCGCCAAAAAATAAATGGTTTTCGAAAAAAATAGTTTTGTTCCTCATCATGAGAAGAAATAGTTTTTTGATAACGTTTCAAAAAACGATTTCGAAGCTGCGAAAGCTGTGTGGGTGGCGGTGAAAGCGGTGCTGGTGTCGGCAGAAGTCTGCTCTGGCTCTTAGTCAGAAACCTTCGGTAGGTTAACCGTTCCATCGCTATCTGTTCTTTACTAACCTACGAGTACTCGTCTATGGATAATGGAATGTGCCTCGTTATATCCCACTTTTCTGACTTTTTCTACATCTTTCCATACGTTCCTGGAAGCAAATCTTCTCACAATTCCTTCGTTTTGTTTCTTGTATTGTACTTCATGAATTTCCTGAAACAATTGTTAGAATGATATTGATTACAGCCAGCCAGCCAGCGGCGGCTACGGACGATACGATGGAATTTGATTGTAGTTCATAACTCACTGCAGACGACCGCCTTTGCGTGTTATTGCAGCCTTAGCCCTAAGGTTATTGCTTAGAAACACCCTTCTGTTTATCCAGTCACTATATAAGAACGCCACACAAAAAGAAATTACAAAAATAAAGGACGAACGATTTCTTCATCTGGAAATGCAATTCGGCTGCAGGATTTTAAACGAAGAATTGCGTGGCTCTATCGGTCCCGGTTGAGCAGCATGAAATCAATTCCTTTTGAAATCGGAATTATACGCCTCGGTAATAAAGAAAAAAATATTTGAATATCTAAGATACATAATCCTTTTTTGAGCAAGGATATTTGCATATTTAGTCCGCTGACTGTAATGTTTGTTTTTAAATTGATTAAATAGTTTTCTGGTTGTTGGGTGTAACATATCGGTATCCTTCTTCCTTCCTACGGTATACATTCTAATTTTGGGGGGAGGGTGAGTGAATGACAAAAATGAGTTATAAGTCGAAATGTGAATCTGATGGAAATTCAGCTGAAGATTGGAAAATCTTTGAGATATTGTGCCAAGATAATGAGTGTATTTTCGAAGCGGATCTATATGAAGTGAGTAGTATCCTTAATTGTTTCATGACGGGATTCACGAAAGGCATATGCTGGACAATTAAGTGATTATTAAAAAAGTATCTATATCTCTCGCAAAATGTTTTAAATCCTTTGATTCCAACAATGACTTGCAATATAAAATCCTTTCCTCATCCTTAAGTCATAGTTAAAACCCAAATTAAGTATTTCCAATGTTCAAAATCACTAAACAATTACCAAACTATTTTATCCATAACTCCGCCTCATAGTCCAAAAGTCCACGACGGTAAATTGCACTATTCTCCAAGGTAACCTCAATTTGAGGGGTTGAACTTCACTATTTCATTGCTAAGCGTTCTCGGTTCTCCTGGCTAGTGAGAGCCCCTTCCAATCGAAACAAAGTTGAATATTTTAATCTGAACTCCATGTGAATGACCTAAATAACAACAAAACCTAACCGTAGGCATAGTATGCCTTAAATGAAAAGGGGGTTGGTGGCTAGAATAGGGCAGGAGATGGTGGCGCATTCCACTGCAAACCACAGCAAACAAAAATTGTTGTTTTGGTGTCTATAGTTTCTTTGGTTGAAACAACCATTCAGTTTGTTCCGGTATTTGAAAGGACGCGGTTTGGTGGGTTTCCGTTTTGTTAATCGTTGAAGGCTAAGCGGTGGTAATGCGGTTGATGTGAAGCGACAGAGTGACATAGAATAGTGCAAATAAAAATATATGTGTTAATATGTCGGGAAGGCATAGTCATCATCATCATCACCATCATAGTGTTCATCATGACCATGTGGCTGCATTGTCTCCCCATCATCATCATCTTGTGAGATTTTGTTTAATCATTTTGGAATTTAGAATTAAGTTTCAGTAGATATAATGGGCAGTCTTATTGTGAGTTACCTGAAAATGTTATCTTAAAGTGAGCCACTTATTTAAGGGGCTGCTGAACCATGGCGTAGCTGCGTCAGACTCACGACCCTCAATCGATCTCAAGTACCTTTTTTTTTCCTCTTGTACAACCCATGCCCGCGTGGCAACGACACTGGGAGGGTTGGGTTGGAGTTCATCTAACAGACGTACTACCTCCCTTATGAAAGTGAGTATGTCTTTAGTAATGAAGCATTTCAGTTCCACTGAAGTAAGTATCTCCTTGTGGAGAATACGTTTTCTTAACCAGTGTAGTGCCGGACATTCACAAAGAATGTGTTCGGAAGTTTCATCCTCCTCTAAACAGAACCGACAGTCCTTCTTTTGGCACAGGTTCACCTTGTTAAGGTGGTATCTCAAGCCGCAATGGCCAGTAAGAAAGCTCACAAGCTTCTAAATGCTTTCTCTATCTAAGTTAAGGATTTCCTTATAGGAGTAAGGCTTGATTAATCGTTTGGATTGTCTTAGACCTGGCCCACTAGTCCAGTGGTTTAGACGAAGTTTGTTTTTCCATTCGTTAATCAGCGTTGTAGCTGTCGCCCAATTGACGCCACAATAAGGTTCATGCTCTATGAACACAGATTCTGAGCCAGCCCTAGCAAGCTCATCTGCAGATTCGTTGCCCACAATCCCTTGGTGTCCAGGTACCCAACCGAGTTTTACCCTGTTGTATTTGGCAAGGTCTTGTAATGCATCGTAGCAGCATTTCACGGTTCTGGAGTCCATTTGATTGGACGACAGTGCCATAAGTGCTGCTTGGCTATCCGAGAAGATATGTATTCTAGCGCCCTTGATCCCCTTGCGGAGATTGTACCTGGCACAAATATCAATGGCATGGATTTCAGTCTGAAACACAGTGGGAGTCGTACCCATAGGTACCGAAATCTTTGTGTTGGGTCCAAAAACCCCAGCTCCAACTCCAGAATCCATCTTCGAACCGTCGGTGAACCAGAGCAGACTTCAAGGGTCCAGTGTTGGAGCACCATTGGACCAGTTTTCGCGGTCCAATATTTCAACCTCGAATAACCTACCAAAGCAGGGTTGCCTGACCATAATATCTGGTAAAGTGCAAAACATGTCTCTTTTGGGGATTGAATTGAGTATCTTTAAATGTCCCACAAGGTGACCTGCTTTATACTCGTGATCTAACTGCAGCCTGATGGCTAATCTAGCAGCCATCTTCCTAATGAAGATTGGTAAGGGTGTAAGCCCAACAATAGCTTCCAGAGCTGTCGTAGGGCAGGTGCGCATGGCACCTGTAATGCCAAGACAGGCAATTCTTTGCAACTTCTGCAACTTGTTTGCCGTTGTCTGCTGGAGAGTTTTTGGCCACCAGACGATGGCCGCGTATGTGATAATGGGTCTAACCATCATTATGTACAACCAATGTATCATCTTAGGAGAGAGACCCCAAGTTCTGCCGTATAGGCGTTTACTGGCCCACAGTGCTCTAGTAGCGCGCTCAGTGGCAGACTTGATATGTGAATTCCAATTAAGTCGTTTGTCAAGAATTACACCAAGATATTTGACCTCGCTGGAATAAACTAGTGTGGTGTCTTTGATTGTGATAGGTTCAAGGTTGACCTGTGTCTTCCTTATAAAAGGCACCAGAACGGTTTTACTAGGATTGATGGATAGTCCTTCTTTGTTACACCATTCTACAACTTGAGATATTGCACTTTGCATGACGTTGGAAATTGTCGTGCTGTGGTTACCTCTGATAAAAACCGCCAAGTCATCAGCATAACCGACGGTGGTGTAGCATGATCTGTGAAGATCTACTAACAAGTTGCCGATGACTATAGACCATAACAGGGGGGAAAGAACTCCTCCTTGAGGACAGCCTTTGGCTGCAGTTATGGACACCGACACTCCCCCAGAGGAGAATGTAATGAATCGACTTACCAGCATGGCCCTGATCCATTGGTTGGTCGATTCTTCGATACCTCTGCTACTGATCGCCCTTGCGATCGAGTCGTAACCAGTGTTATCGAACGCGCCCTCGATGTCAAGAAAAGCACACAAGGCTATCTCCCTTGAACTGAGTGTTCCCTCTATCTTTTTGACGAGATAGTGAAGCGCACCTACTGTAGATTTGCCTTTCCTGTATGCGTACTGATTCGAGTGTAGAGGGTTAGACAGATCTAACTAGTCTCTAAAATGGATATCTATGAGTCTCTCCATTGTCTTAAGGACGAATGATGTTAGACTTATAGGTCTATATGATTTAGGCAGCTCGATAGGCCAATTGCCCGGCTTGGGGATGAAAACCACATTAACCTGCCTCCAGGTGGGTGGTATGTATCCCCAATTGTAGCTGGCTCTAAATAAAGCTGTCAACCCCGGCAGGATGAGGTCAATTGACTTTTGGAGAAGTGCTGGAAACAGACCGTCTCCGCCGGGGGCTTTAAAAGGTTTGAATGTTCCTACCGCCCATTCAACTGTCTCTGGACTGAATATTTTTCCAGATAAACTATTAACTCTCCTGTCCACATAAACCCTGTGGTTAACTGTGTTCGAGTACACATGAGATGTGTTAAGATACGAGCCTGGGAAATGTACCTGAAGTAAGGTTCTAAGTGTATCTACACGGTCCGTCGTGTAGGTTCCGTCATTCTTCTTCAGTAACCCTACACAGTTGACATGATCGTTTGCGAGCGATTTATGGAATCGTGCCGCTGTAGGCATGTCAGCGATTGTTTCGCAGCATTTCCTCTAAGCAGCTCGTTTAGATCGTCTCAATACTAGATTGCAGTCTGTGAGAGCAAACCTGTATTCGTCCCACCTCTTCGTTCGCTTTGCAGAGTTCAAGAGTTTTCTGACTTTCGTCCTAAGTTCCGCCAGTTGGTCATTCCACCAAGGCACTTTGCATTTGCTAACATATGTCTTTGGGACACAGCTGTCGTGGAAGGAATCAAGCAGTATATTGTTAAGCTGGTATGCAGCTTCATCCAGGTCTTCTATGGACTCGATAGATGTGAGAAGCATATCTTTTTTTGAGAACACTAGTTCACGATAGCGATGCCAATCCGTAGATTTGGGATCGTATCTATAAGAGACATATGAGAGTTGGCCAGGTATGTCAAACCTGATGTGCTGATGGTCTGACAGAGAGGGCTCATCTGATACGTGCCAATTTTCAATAAAATTAGAAATAAATGGACTAGCGAGGGTGAGGTCAAGTACCTCCTCGCGAATCGCATTTATGAAGGTAGGTTTAGAGCCTTTGTTCAAAATATCTATTTGTCTACTTACAAAGTATTCTAAAAGACACTCACCCTTTCTGTTGATGTTGCTACTACCGCAGACCTCATGAAGTGCGTTGGCATCGCATCCAATGATATAATGGAGGTTATTTTCCTGACAGTAGTCAACGAGGCTCTGGACGTCTTTCGGCGGGATATCACCACTGTCGTGAGGGAGGTACGCTGAGGCACACACGATGTTCTGTGTACCTCCTCCAGTGGGGATTTCCAGTAGTAGGGCCATTAGGTTAGGTTAGGTAAGTGGGCAGGTGTAGGGGGATAGAAAACCTCCACACCACACTCAGGTCAGTATAGACCCATTGTGATACCCAAGGGGGGAAAGGAGATAGAAAAAGGAAATCCCTACCTCGTGGAAAAATACCGTCTTGTAAGTATCCTAAAGAAAGAACTAAGTACTCACTGTGTCCTAGAAAGAAACCATCCAGAGGATTTGATGAAGTTTGCGATGTCATTTATTGGTCTGTTGGACAACTCTTCTAGATCCTCAAAGAAGTGTTGCCCAAGGATCTTATTTCTCAAATGATAGAGGCCTGGGCAATGACAGAGAAAGTGGGCGGTGTCCTCCTGAGCCTCCTCGTCGCCGCAGCCTCTACAAAGGTCTTCGCTAGTCACACGTAGTTTTTTCATGTGGTACCGCATGGTGTTATGCCCCGTAATGACTCCAATTAGAGTAGAGAGGGATTTTCTGTGCCTCTGTATGAGTCTATTGGTTCTTACTCTGTCAAAAGCGGGCCACAGCTTCCTCGTGGTGACACAAGTATCTAAACAGGTCCACCTATTGTTAGCCTCCGTTATGGCTTTGTTTCCTGCTACGAGCTTAAGGGCGCAAGGCGGGATGTACACCGAGGGGTCGGATTGGTCCGAGCTTAGTGCTGAGCCACCTCTAGCCAATTCATCGGCTTTCTCATTCCCTGGAATGCCTTCATGACCAGGGACCCAGCAGAGCCTTACCTCGTGCTGTGTTCCAAGAACCTTGAGCTCTTCTCTACAACACTTCACAAGCTTCGATTTTATTTCTATAGCAGATATTGCTTTTATCGCTGCCTGGCTGTCGATGAAAAAGGTGATATCCTCTCGTGGTATTGCCCTCATCGCAGTCTCACGAGCTGCTATTGTAACTGCTAGGACCTCCGCCTGGAAAACGCTGCTGTAGTTCGGAAGCCGAGCTGACATGGAGAGGCCAAGCGTGTCAGAGAAGATGCCTGCGCCTACACCTATTTCCATTTTGGATCCATCGGTGTAAACAGCTAAGGATCGCTCGTTAGGCGTTCTGTCATTTTTCCAGTCTTCCCTGCTCGGATAGGTGCTAGAGAATGGTCTTAAGAAGTCTAGGTAAGGCGTTAAGTAGTCTGTATTAGATACACTGCCTAGATATCTCTGCAGGATCGTGGTGTGACCCATTGCATTTGGTCTCCAGCTATCTGTTTGGCTTAATCTTACGGCACTAGCGGAAGCAGATTGAGAATGGCCTCTTGTCCTGCTGTAGGTGTCGTTCTCATCGCACTGGTTGTGGCGATGCACGCTAGTCTTTGTACTTTTGTGATAGCAGCTTATTTATTTTGCTGGCTGCCTGCCACCATACAAGGCTGCCATTAGGTCTCTTGTTGTAAATTCTGGAATAGGGAGAAAGTTTAAATGATTGCTAATTAAGCAGGCCGCTATCGGCGCTAGCTCTCCACACTTGGAAATCAACTTACTTGCCCTATTCCGGAGACCTTTAACCTGTATCTCAAGTACCTTACGTCCACTTCCTTAAGCCTAGCATAACAAAAAAAAAAAAAATCATAACTGCTTGATCCTTAAAACGACGGTTTAGGTTAGAGTTACGTTGGAAGGAAGTGCACCTAAGTGCTGATTACGGGGGCCATACGGTCCATTGTGTTTCCCTTTTATAGTGCGGAACCTGTATTTAAAATATTTGTCTTGCGGTCGGTTCTGTTGCAAATCAGCGTGCACTCTTTATGAAGCCTATCAAGATCCCCTAGTTCGTCAAAAGGCCTGTTTACCATAGCACGTAGGCGGCGGTTTTGACGATTTGGACAGTCACATAACAAGTGATTGATGGTTTCTATCTCTTCTAACATATATCTTGACAGCTTCTGCAGTGGTTGGGTGAGTTGATTCCTAGTCTAGCAATCATTTCCCCTATCGCACAGTGTCCTGTTAGTGCGCATATCAAGATGCAAATTTCTTTTTTGTTCATCTCCAATAGGCTCTTTGTTCTGTTTTCATACAGTGTCGGCCATAAGCTGCGAGATATGACACAGTCGCTTCTGGCGGACCATGCGGAGTTAATCAGTTCTCTTGCTTTTAGGTCTATTTTTCTTTTAAGTACACCAATTGGAGCTTCTACTGATATCCGAGTATGTTGAAAATGCAATGCTGATGCCTTTTTAGCTAGTTCATCTGCTGTCTCGTTTTCTTCTAGATTTCTATGTCCATGAACCCAGCAAAGAGTTACGTCATGGGTGTTGCATATTTTGTCCAACGTATTACGGCATCTGGAAAATGCTTTTGATCTGACTTCCTCGCTTTGATTGCCGCTTGACTATCCACGAAGATTCAAATCTTGGAAGGATTTCGTTTTTGCTATGTATAGTCTGGGCCTTATCAATGGCGAAGACCTCAGCTTGAAAGCTGCTACAGTCATCTGGGTCGTTCCGATATCCATTTTAGACCCGTCAATGTAGAGTTGAATGTCCTGTACATTAATTAATGTGTTGGAGTCCTCTTGTCTTTCGGGAATAAAAGTGGAGTAGTTCTTGTCGAAATCTATGTAGGGTATGATATAGTCTGTTGTTCTGTTTAGATCGGTTATACTACACTTGTTGAGTATAGATCCATGTCCATAGGAGCTTTGCTTCCATGCGCCCGATTGTTGGAGACGAATCGCACTTTTGGCAGCTGTGCATCGTATGCACTCATCTAGGGGAAGGAGATCATCATTTCTAAACCAGCACTCAAGGGGTTATGAATACCCTTAACATGTTTAAACGCAGTGCGGGCGTTGGAAAGGATAGATAGAGAGAGAGAGAGAGCGAAAGATTTGGTGTAGTGGCCTTGAAGCTTAGTTGTTTATGCTTCAGAGAAACTTCGGGGGTGGCGTCCAGAGTACTGGGGAGATTTTTGTTATTTCTTTGTCTTTGCTTCTGATTCACAGTATTTTTTTTCCCCCGATAACCGATGTCATAGGCAAATCATCATCAACAGAGCGAACAATGTTATGCCTTCGCAGTAGAGATCACACAAGCTTCCGCAATCGATCGGACTAACTTTATATATTTCATGAGAAATAAATAAATCCTTGCTGACATCAGGATTTGAACCATGAACCTTTAGCGTGGCAAATGACGACGTTACAACTATACCATTGCCACCCCTAGCTTGTGGTGTTGATCGACTACTGTTGTGTGTAGCAAATTATTTATTTATTTAGCTTAATACAAGCTTCGCTTAGTTACTATACTATCTTCATATTTGGTGTAGATTAAATATGTCAGACCAGTAGAGATTGCGTAGCGCAAAATGGGAAAATCAGCGTTGTACTCGTATAGCTCCAATTCCAAGAAAACGGGAGTAGTGAAATGGGGGACAATACTTGGCTAGCGTATTCGAAGATTGGCCTAAGAAATGCGACGTAGAGGGACTTGGAGACATAAGACCTCTGGTGGCAATAATTCATTGCAAGAAATATGTTAAGCAGTTGAAATATCCAATGGAGACCGCAAATTTCTTCGAATAATAAATTTCTTGAAATCAATTTCTGCTTTTATTTCTTGCCATTTTATTTCTGGACCCTGAAATAAATTTGACAGGCACTGCAGCCTGAGCTTTACTACGAAGAAAACATGGGTGATTGGTGGCTGACATTAAGTCTGAAATAAATATGTTTCGTGGAGACTCGGTGTTAGATTCTGCTAACTATGTGATCAATATGGGACTTAAGTTAAGTTCACTGTCACAGAAAGCACCTAAATCGCACAATGAAGTAACGGAGGTGATAAGCTCATTGTAGATGAAATAAGGTCTATGGGCCGGTGGCAGACGCTTTCGGGAATAAGTGATAGCTTTGCATTTTTTGACATTGAGCTCCAGAAACATTTTTTGGCACCAGGTTGAAAAGTTTTTCAAGTCATTTTGGACTGAGTGAGTCTGTGGGGGTTGATGCTTGCCTAAGGATTTTCATATCGTCAACGTAGACAGATAAATGAGAGTATTTAATGGTACAGTCGACGTCATTAATTGATGATATAAAAATCAGAGGACCGAGATGGCTACCTCGAGGGACTTCTGAGGTGGCTTTATTCGGGTCAAATAAGGAGGACCGAAAGAGAACTTTATATGGCCGGTCTTCGACACATGATTTGATGCATGCAATAAACCTCGATTGAAAGCCAAAGGCTTTAAGGTTAAAGAGAACTATTCTATACGAATTTTTTTTTTTTAAAGCTTTACTAAAGTCGGCAGCAATAACTTCTTTGCCGCATTACATTGTGCATATATTGATGCACTCATAAATAAATAAATAAATATTTGGCGCAACAACTCTTCAAGTGCCTGGGCCTACCTTTTCTCTTGATGTACTCATAGGGTCTTAATAACTGGCAACAAAATTTTCTAGATGTTATCGTTCTTCTTGAAAAAATTAAGGATTTGCAGAAGGAGGATTTGAGGAGCGGTTAAAAGAAAATTGTACACATTTTCTTGAATCAGCCACACCCTTTTAGAAATCTAAACTCTTTTAGATCTTTTCAGCTTAGAGATCAATGAAGAGAAGCGGTCGACCTAAAACTTGACTGCCTTAGGGTAAAAAATTTGGTCTATCGACATTCTGTTGTCCCCAAAGTCATTGTGTTACAGATTCAGATTGTGATTAAAGATTAATATCACAGATAATATAGTTACTATACTATACTATATTATCTGTGTTAATATTCTTAGACGTTACATGTTAAACGCACGAGGGTTGCTGCTAAAGAATTAGGAAAAGTTGTTATAGCTATAAGTAAAGTTATTAAAGTAGCTCTTCGTGCCTCGGATAAGGGTTGATAAGCTTTAGTCCCAATATCTATTGAAGATGAGGGAGCTACAAACGTATTTATAGCAACGTCAAATTAATTGTTAGAAAATGCAGACGTCTGTGGAATGGTTGGTTCTTTACAGGTTTCAGATGAGGATCAGCTAAAAGAAATAAGCACCACTCATGTCATTTTGCTTTTTAGGCGTACGCTGTGCTTAATCGGCTTCCATACATACTCGTATTACTCATAAGGAGGAACATTTTGCGTGTTCATTTGTTTCTAACTTATTCACTCAACTACTTATCCGAATGCGACGCAACTATCACCATCTTTTAGTATGCACGCATGCTTTTTACGCACAATATTTCATATTTATTTATTTCATATTTATTTATTAATTAGTTTCAACATCATTTACAATAGACTAATATAATCTTTAAGTTATAAATTAAGATGCAATTCGGAAAAAGAGAGTGAAGTAATCATTTAATTTAATTTACCTGTGTAGTGAAAACAATTCAGTTGGTTTGTAAAAATTAAGACAAACTATTGAAAAGAACAATTTACCATGTAATTAAATTTTCTTTCTATTTTAAAAAACAATTCGATTATTAAGTTAACTAAGCGCCATATGCCTGAAGGGAATGTGATCAAAGGAATTTGCATAACAAGATCTTCTAATGCTAAGAGGAAGTGCATTCCAAATGCGAATGGCATAAACGAAAAATTGACGCTCGGTGCAAAGATAGCGATACCGCGGGAGAACTAAAGTTAAGGACCGATTAGACTGTGCAAAAATTAGTTTATTGAAAAAGTATGAAGGCTGTTTGGAGGTTATAATCCGTTGAAGACATTTAATAGTGCAAAATTTCAGATACTGGTCCAATGAGCATCCAAGAATATTTTTGGCGTAAGCAGAAACATGGTCATAGCGTTTTAAGGCGTAAACATATCGAATAATATTGTTGAATGCAACATTAAGTCGTCTCTTGGCAATTGCTTTGACGCAGCAGCAGATTTCACAACCATAAGCTATGATGGGCACAATAAGAGATTTAGCTAACATGAGTCTAGTTTTAAGTGGTGTGTAGCTTTGGGATACCGATAAGTTTCTAAGAGAACCATAAATTTTACCGACTATCGTATTAAGATGATCATCCCAACTTAACTTAGAATTGAACCAGATACCAAGGTTTTTAGCCTTGCCAACATATTCGATTGGACTATCTCCAAGGCATATATCAGGAAAAAGGCTTAAATCTGATTCAATTCTGCTGATGACCATGCATTTTGATTTTATGGGATTCAGCTTCAAAAAGTTTTCTTGAGACCAATTTAAAATCCTGCGAAGATCGTCATTCAGCTTAAGTACAGCTTCCGCAGTTAGCCCGGGGTTACAGCTGATGGACAGTTGAACATCATCTGCGTACATGTGTGCTAATGAATGTTTAATTACCGTCGGAAGATCATTAACAAAAAGCATGAAAAGAAGAGGACCAAGAACTGAACCTTGTGGAACGCCTGTTAATATTTCAATGAATTCGGAGGAAATATTATTGTAGAAAACTGCTTGCTTTCTTCCCTGGAGGTAGCAGAGAATAAATTTTGCAGCCGAATCAGAAAAGCCATATAACATCTTGAGTTTATTAATTAATATGGCGTGATTGACTGTGTCGAAGGCCTTGGAAAAGTCTAGTAACGTGAGAAATGTTATTCGGTTTTCGTCTAAAGCTATTCGCAAATCATCAGCGACCTTAGGTAGTGCTGTTGTACAACTATGTTTTTTCTGAAACCCGATTGATTAGTGCAGAGGATCTTATTCCGTTCGACAAAGACGGAAATCTGATCATGAATCAATTTCTCCAGCACCTTTGATAGAAAAGGAAGAATAGCAACTGGTCTGTACTCAGCCATAGAGTTAGCTGATGCTTTCTTTTTCAGAATTGGAATCATTTTTGCTAATTTCCATGAAGCCGGGAACGTGGATGTCGTTATTATATTATTGAGTACATAGGTCACAACCGGAAGTATAAAGGGAAGTATTATTTTGACAAACGAAGGGTGAATGCCATCAACACCAGCAGCTTTAGATTTAATTTGAAGGATCGCTTTGACAACATCAGTTTGCTCGACTCCGTGAAATTCAAAGTAGCTATTCGGGGCGGTACTGATGAGAGGTTGGTTTGACAAGCACGATGCTGCTTGGATATCTGCAAATTGCCTATTGAGTTGGTTGGGATCAAGGTCTTCTTCCTCCCGGACTGCATTGCGACCAACACCCAAATCTCGCAAATTTTTCCAGAGGGTTTTGGAGGGAAGATTTTCATCAAAATGTTTTTTGTAATATTTCCATTTAGCTAGTTTCACAATACGCACAATAGATATAGCCGGCGCCATTTTTTAAACAACCGTTATTTTGCAGATAGCTCCAGTACAAGCAAAAGGAGCGACAAAAATGTTTTTCGAGGAATATTGGCATATGGGATAGGTTAGGTTAGGCTAGATTGGTGTGGATCTTAGGACAGTAGAGGTTCGTTATGATGCCATGGATCTTTCTATTCGGCTACCCAGGGACTAATTACACCAACCGGAGCTTTTAACAAAGCGAAGTATGCTCACAGCGCTTGAGGACGTCAGTTCGCTGAGGTCATCAGAAAACGGAGCCCCCCTAGATGGAGCAGTCTTTTTTGGGACATGTTCGGACATGTGCATAGGAGGTGAAGGATGGTTTCCCCTATCATCTTCATTTCTACAGCTCCTGCAGAAGTCGTTAAATAAGAAACCCTACCTTTTAGTATGTTGGCTTATCAGACAGTGTCCAGTGAGGACACCGATAACGTAGCTGACAGTGATCGCTTTAGCATAACTAGCCGGGCACTATGTTTCTGATTCAGCATAGAGAAGATATATCTAGAAATATGATACGTTGAAGCATTTTCTCATCTGTAATTGGTTCTGCTAATAGCGTAGAGCTATAGTATGTAGATGTTTACATGTAGGGTATGCCCCTACGCAGGTCCGCCACTTCGGCAGAATCCTTATAGTCGTACCCTGTCTGGCGATCTTGTCAGCCTTGCAGTTTCCCTGAATGTTTCTGTGGCCTGGCACCCAGCATAGGTGAATGTTGAACTGAACGGCAGTTTCAGGCGGCCTTTGAAGTGAAAGATCTCCATTCCAGGAACTTGATTGCCGCTGTTCAGTGAAAATGTTAATATCCCTGACAGATATTTCATTACATTACAACTAGGACAAGGTTCCCCTGATTGCCATGATTTTCTCCTGAAATACGCTACAGTGATCGGGGAGGCGGAAAGAGATGCTTAGGTTGAGATTTCCACAGAAAACACCACAACCCAACCCACTTTTGGTCTTCGAGTCGTCCGTGTAGAAGTGAACTAGACTATCATTCACTGTGATCAGGAATGCTTGTTTGGAAGTTATGTTTAAATCTCAGCTTGGGTGGGGTATAGTCGGCGTTTTCATGTGTAAAGTTAAAATGATGAAGGATCTAGAAGTGGCAAGTGTGATGACTGAATTACCGCGAGGAAGCTTTTAGTCGGATGGCCGCACTGCCGAAAATATTTACGAGCAGCAGATGAAACATAATGTCTAATGCCGCAGGGGGAGTAGTTTTTAGTGCACCTGATGCTGATGCTGATGTGCTGATACACATCCATACATGCAGATCTTTGTACCTTAGCTATAGAGATAGACAACCCTATCAAGAGTCGGCCACCGAACGATTACGCCATACAGTAGTAAAGGCCTGATAACGAAAACACACTCGTATATCCAGCGCGTGATTCGAGGTTGCATCCCACAGATAGAGAGCACAGAGAGTTACATTTGCTTTCCCTACGCGTTCTAGTAGATTGGGTTTCCAGTTTAGTTTTCTCTCCAAAATAAGATCCAAGTGGCAATGGTGTAGTGGTAACGTCATCAATTGCCACGCTAATAGTTAATGGTTCTGATATCAGCAAGCAATTATTTATTCCTCATGAAATATGTAAAGTCAGTCCGATCAATTGCGAAAGCTTGTGTGAACACTACTGCTAAGGAATAGCCTTGGAAAAATTGTTCGCTCTATTGATGATTATTTGCCTATAACACCGGTTATCGGGAGAAAAAAACTGTGAATCAGAAGCAAAGACAAAAAACAACAACAATCTCCCCAGTTATCTGGACGACACCTCCGGAGTTTCTCTGAAGCATAAACAACTGAGCTTCATACCACTACACCAAATCTTTCTCTCTCTATCTATCTATCCTTTCCAACGCCCGTACTGTATGTAAACATGATAAGGGTATTCATAGCCCCTTGAGTACGCGCAAATTATAAAAAAAAGAAACTACTTTGCATTTTATGTGAAGGCGAGACTGGTGCCATTTATCATAGGAGGTTCTATGAGGGCAAATTTGTATTCCCTTGTTTTCCTGAGCAGCAATAGCAATGTTATATGCATAGGCAGTGGTTCTATATTCTGTCTTTTCTAGGTCAATTAGCAGCCCGTTGACTACTAGATTCCACAGAAGAGGGTACAAAATACCACCTGGAGGTATCGTGGTTACTATCTGTCGAGCTAAGTTGAAAGGTTTTGTAGGTACTTTGTAGTACGGTACGGTGCAGTAAATTTCTCTCATCTAGAATTTGTAGGACTGCATATGGTATTTAGCGTGTTTTCCTAATCGATTTCTATGCTTTCATGCAAAGTTCTTGATTTCATCTTATTTTGTTGTAATTCAGAGATCTCTGCGGATATCGTTATTTTAAATATACCGCGGTGCATCAACGATTTTCCTTAGTTCTTTATCTTCGAAGGCTTGTAAGCGACCTTGAAACATTTTCCAAGTAAACAGTACCAACATTTTGCTGAATTTATTTATTTTTTTATTTTTTATTTTTTTTTTTCAATGCGGCTTTCACTTCCACTTTGCGTTGTGTTATTTCGAAGTACCTCAGCTCGTTTGCAAACGGAAGTTGGACATGAACAGATTTCGTTTCATTGAGTGGGATTCGCTCTTGCCCATTAAGTTCTAGGTACACTATACAAACTCTTTGCCTGTTGCCAAGATGGTAGTTGTCGCAAAGTGTATATAAAGATACCAAAATGGACCAAGAACGCTGTCTCGTGGTACCCCAGCTGATATTTCTTTAAATTCGGAATATTCGTTTCTGTCTTTGACATGGAAGATTTCATTTACGAGGTATAACTCCAAAATGTTATGTAAGTATGCAGACAGATCTTATCGCAATTTGCACTTCAAACTTTCGTGGTACACCTCGTCAAAAACTTGGTATGTGCCATTTACAACCTATATTGATCAATCCAGTTGGTCAATTTGTTCGCCTTAAGAGCGAATTTATTTCCTAAATCAGCCCTGGGTTTGAAAATGTGTCATACTTTTCCACTAGAAAGAAGGAGCATACTAAGTTTTTTGATTTTTTCAACAATCGAAGTCGCTTTTGTATTTTTCAGATTGATACAACGTGTTCGACGGGACCAGCAGATCATGTGGGCAATCACTTGGACTTAGCAACAACTTTACGCAGTGAGCTAGCCGCTCTTTCATGCAAGCGTGATCGCTTAGTAAGCGAAGTAAGTAACCTGCATAGCACTCTTCTCGTTCTATTTTTAGATACTTCCCTTGCATCTACAGCTCACTGAAGCCAAAAGTGCACTTTGTGCCAAAGAATCAGAATGCGAGTCCCTACGGGCCCAGGCGGCTCGTCAATCAGCTCTGATTGGTTCCTTACAAAGTCGCCTTCAAACGGCCGAAAATCGAGAGCACAGCATTCAAGCACGGTGTGACAGTACAATCAACACAATTCAAAGAGAAAAGCGCTGCGTTGATGACAAAAGCAAAGAGTTGATCTGCAGGATAAACGAGCTTGAAGCTAATCTCACACAGGAAGAGAACCAAAAGGAACATGCTAAAGCTCATCTGCTTGATCTAATGCGAAAGCTAAGCGCATGCTTTGCAATGGATATCTGTGACGCTAGTCATCTGTCACCGGAATGTATCATCAATCGGGCAGAGGAAGTCATGGCTGAATTACATCGAACCAAGTCAAAGATCTCTTCAACTTGCGACACTCTAAGCAGCTGTGAGTCAGAACTGCTAAACTTGAAGACTATCGCCAACGCAGATAAGCAGAGGTTAAGTGCGCAATTAGAAGCCAGTCACAACCATCACCACGAACTGGAGGGTCGGTGTAGACAGTTTGAAAGAGATTTACAAATTGCTAGGGATCGGTTGACAGAGTCCGAAATTACTGGGGAGAAATTGAGGGAAGAACTTCGAGGTTTCGAATCACGCTGTCATCGGCTACAGAATAATATGGATCGATCGCAGACTGATCGTATGCAGTTCTTGAGAAGTTTAGCTTCTCTGCTTAATCTTCCAGAACCATGTGAGACGTTGATCAAGGACAAGATTCGAGAAATTCTAAACGAGAATCAGACTATGCATGCGGTGAGTTGGAGGTTGTGTTTTACTTTGAATTTCTTAGCAGAGTTTGATATATATACAGCAACTCCATTCCCTACGAGATCAACTGGCTTCGGAGTCATGTAAATTGAAAGAAAGCCATGAAACAGCACAGTGTAGATTGCGAGCGGAAGAGACTATGAAATCAGAGCTTGAGGAACGTTTGGAAAGGGCTATGGTGGAACTGCATGAGATTCGACAGGAACACATAGGGCTATCGGAGTTTTTGGTACGATTGGCAAGAGCTCTCTGCTGGAGTGAGTGTACATCACCGCCTGCTCCAGGAACTGACACTAACATAATGGCTGAGAGTCTGCTAGAGAGGGCTGAACGTCTAGTTATCCATCAGGAACGTCATTCTCATTCGCCAGAGAAGGTGAGTACATTCTTTACATGTTGAATACCTACATTTTGAACAAATTTCATGAGATACAAATTAGACGGGATATCACGGGCTGACTCAAGAATTTTCCAATTTACGATGAGGTGGACCACAGTCAGCAATGAGTTGCTTTTGATTTTTTCTTACCAGCATTTTGTTAGAGGCCAAGGCAATAAACAGCAGTATTGGTTATGCTATGAGATCAATCACAAATGAGGAGAAAAGACGGAAGGAGTATTTTCTTATTTCATTAGAAAATTGTATCCTTGATCTTCTTTAGCAATTTACTACTTTTTCTGAAAAAGAAACTGGTTGACATTTTAATTCTTGTAGCAGTCCACGGATGAAGTAGCCTCGTGTCTTGTAGAGAGGTTGTACCCAAAATAAATTCTAGGAATCGATTTCGAGAAATTTATCAAAAATGTTGGATTACTATTGCAGACACTCAAACAAATTAGTCTCGCAATTCTGTCTGTCCGTCTGTCTGTATGCGTACCCTCGACTGCTGCCTTTCTTTGGTAGCTGTTACTATTTTACTAGTTGACCAGTGCTCGCCTTGTTTCGACCACAATTAAGTTGACGCTCATTTATTTTTTTTTTTTTTAAATATAATTGCACACTGAATACAATATTGAAAATGTGTAAATTCGATTATAACATCGTCAGTGGGAATCCCCACCAGAGCAAACACAAACACGCACGCAACCCGTCAATTAGGTACATATGGTATATCAGACAAGGAGAACATTAGTCGGAATGGGCACGCCGTACTACATACGGAAACTAGTGGCAAACTATCTGATTAATAGAAAGCTGAGGTATGACGTATGAAACCGACGAGGGCTTGAAATACTACAATGTGTCAGCGGGAGCTCCACAAGGTTCCGTGCTCGGTCCCCTTCTGTAGAACATCATGTACGATGGAGTTCTGCGACTATCGCTGCCGCAAGGAGTACAAATTATTGGATTCGCTGATGTTATCGCTGTGGTTACCGTTGTAAAATAGAGACAGACACGAGATAGAGACAGCCACAAATGAAGCAATATGCCGCATACAAATTTGTTTATGACATCTCGTGTAGAACTGGCTGAGCATAAAACGGAAGCCGTCTTTATAACCAGTCGAAAAGTTCCAAAATGCGTCAACATTCGGGTTGGAACCTGCAAAATAAAGTCCAAATACGCCTTCAAATACCTTGGTGTGATGCTAGACAACCGGCTGAACTTTAAGAGCCACGAGAATCTATGAGTAAAAAGCATCGGGGATCGAGGCTGCGTTCTGCAGGATCTTTTCAAATATCAGGGGACCTGGTTACGACAGGCGAATTCTACTCTCAAGAGTAGTCAGCTCGGCCCTTCTTTATGTGGCCCCGGTGTGGACGAAGGCATTGACAACAAAGGCGATATGAAATAAATTCACTTCGGTATACAGACTTTGTGCTCCGAGAACAATACTCGTGAGTGGATTTAGAATAATTTCGGATGGAGCAGCATTTGTCATAGCCGGAATGGTTCCCATCGACATTCTCGCAGATGCAATGCTGAGAATCTATGTAAGGAGTCTCCCCCATGCGCAAGGTGCGGCTGCAGCGAGAACAATAAAAGAAGAAGGAAGGTCAGTATCACTAGCCAGCTGGTAGAACAGATGAGACAGTGCCACGAAAGGCAGATGGACCTACAAACTTATACCAACAATCGATGTTCGGACAATCACAAATCACGAACACGGAGACTGTAACTATCACCTTACACAGTTCTTATCATGGTTATGGAGCATATCGCAAGTATTTGTACAGATCTGGACACGATACCTCACCGCTTTGCCCTGAATAGCCTGGGCTAGTAGCCTGGGCTACGAATATCTGTAGAAGATATTGCGAAAACGTTGTTCAATTTCGTGCACCCGTTTTGTATAATGATTGTTGATACACTTTTACATTTTGGCTATCTTGTTGAAACCCCTTCATTTCCCAAAATAAAAAGTATTCTAAATGTTGACCTGTGGGCACCGTGGCGCAAGTGGTTAGTGTGTCGGACCACTGCGCATGTGACTGCGTCATTTACGAGTAATTTATTTCTTGAAAAATTTAATGGATATAGCTGGTACTTGAATCGACAATCTGTCACTCAATAAATGAAAAAATTACCATTATACCATGCAGCACACTAAGGCGAATGCTCCTCGAACTACAAAAATACATTTCTAACTAGAACCTAAGATTGCCACTTTCAGGAATAGTTCTGTGAAAGTCTGTCGGGCACCCATTGCATAGGGTATTTGAAGTTCAAAGTACAATCTTCTCGAATAAACAGTCATCTTCCCTAAGTTCACGTATACTTTCTTTTGCTAGATTTGCTGCGACCATGGAAATCATCATCATTCCCACGTTCATACCAAGGTTAGAAGAGAAAGATCCTGTCATGAAATTCCACTAAAAGAGGTTCCTCTTGCTTGAATTACCTTTAAACTCCAATCTTATAAACTTTGTCAATTCAGAGTTCCAGCATGTACCAACTACAAAGACGGGTCCGCGTGCTTCGAGAACAAGTACAAAGAAGAGATTTACATTTAGAATTGCTTAAACGTAAACTTGCGATCATAGAAGATGGAGCCAGAGGTAAATGTGTGCTGCAAGGTGAACGAGATGAGGCTGTATGTCGAGCTAAAAAGGCTAGTAAACAAATTGACAAGCTGACTGCCCAGTTGGTCGATGCGAAGACTCAGGTTGCTGAGGTTAAGGCTCAGCTAGCGGAAGCTGTTGAATATAAGGTAGCATTAGGTAGACTTAAGTTCTTCGAGCAGTGTTTATGTAAACTCATATTATTCTAGATTACTGCACTAGAGCGAGCTCGAAAAATCGACGAACTAACAGGACAAATTTGTGATCTAGAGGAAGAGAAAACCCGCTTGGCAGCTCAATTTAGTGCCTTAAAAGAACGAATGAAGTCTTGCGCTGAGTCTTCACAAAACCGTCGCTGCCGTGATGAAGCTCTCATTAATGTAAGTTTAATCCTAGGCTTTATAATTGATATGGTTTTGATGAATTTCATTCTAGTCCCTTCGCGATGACATATCTCGTATGCAGGCGCAACTCTCTGATGCTAATCATCGTCTGTCCCATCTACAATCGTTTCGTACATCTGTAGCTCGTACACTCCATTTGCGTGATCTACCTGAAACTGACCTCTTGCATCGTCTTCAAACACTTTGTAGTGCGCACCAAGAATTTACTTTGCTGTCGCGGAGATTTGAATCAGCCTCGCCAGTTGGAGACCATGCTTGCCCTAGATATGAAGATGCAATTCCACCAACAAATCATTGCCGTCCATTGAGATCTAGCAGCCCTGGACAATGTACAACTACTACTGCCACACGTCATGAAAGGTCAAGCGCAACGTTACATCATTCTCGTCATAAATCCCACTATAGAAGCCTTAGCAGGGGACGGTTTGCCGTTGGAGATGCTGGAGAATGTGATGAACACTCTCGAGGACGTGACCATTGCACGGATGATCATCGTTTTGATGATACTTACGGATTTAGTAAGAAATACTAACGAAACAGTCAGTAGAGTTTGTTAGTTTTGAAAATAATTTTAAATAAAATAACGCTTTTTCACCCAGAGAGAAGAGAAGTTTGCTTTTAAATAAGAACAGTGCCATCTAGTAGATGGTAGGGGAAAGTTCGTTCGAAAAGTTATTTTCAGCTTTGAAAAGCTTTCTAAGTGCAATGTTGCCTTGGTGTAAGAAGAGTTTCAGAAAACAGTCCCATGCAACTGACAAAGTACTGAAAAAGTATCCATATTTTTCAATAAAGGAAAATAAAGGAGGAAAAGGGGCCATTTTCGTAAAAATTCTCAAAGCTCCGATTACCACAAGGAAATCTGTCTGGGGTCAAAACATGCGACACTAAATTATTTTTTTGCTTGCATTTGAAAGAAATTCTGGATAATTCGAATTTCATCGGACCAGAGAAAAACTTCGAATTACAGAAGTTTTTGAATTATAGGGGTTTTAGAGAAAAAGGCGAACCCCACAGGCGGATCAGTAGAAATGCGGTGAAGTGGGAGGGTTGTGATCCCTTGCTTTCGGATCACAGCCTCGCTGATAAAAGGAAGAAGAAGAATTAATTCGATACAAGAGGAAAATAGTTGTTCCACGGCTAAAGCAGATCTGCAATGGATGCCTTTTGTTGAGCTATGTTCCGAAAGCTTGGTATGAGACGGGTCATCTTCATCCTCAAATTTTCAAAGGCCAGCCATTTCACGTTCAAAGAAAACATATAAGTCGTTTCTCCTAGAAGCGCTAGAACGTCTGGTAGATTTGTACTTTTAAGAATATATTGGAAATAATTATTATCTGCTTAAGTTACAACACTTATATTTGAAGGATAGATCGCCATCACAGAGTATATTAGGCACAGACCGCTCAAGGAAATTACAATAATACTTATCCGCATTGTAATATTCTTGCTGGGTTTTGAAATAATAAAACCGTCTTCTGTGTATTTAAACTGTTTATTTATACATAACTATCAAATTTATTTTTCGTTATACTTCGAAATAATCAAATCACTTTATTCTTTATTTATCTCAACTTAAACTGTATCTACAAATCCATTTTTAATCACAATATCGTTTATTCTCAACACAAAATTTCAAATAATTAACTCTCATAATAATCGCACTTGTTCATCGATATTTTCCATCTCTATCGGGTGGTGAATTTACGCCAAACACAATAACCTCTAGACCATTTTCGAATATGTTAGATGTCACTAGGGGTGAATTGTGGAACGTGAAATGTGTAACAAACTGAAATGCATGATGTCAGTGCTCGTTGGTAATGCAATGCGAAAAGTACTTTTAGTTGATACTACAGTATGTATATCTATCACCATCCTATAACTCCTAAACTAACCACATGGTGTCGTTTTCGTAAATAATTTTTTTTTTTTAGCGTTTGACTGAGTGGATCCAGCAGAAGGACTTGCTCAGCGAATTCCACAGGGAATTCGAAAGTGGGTAATATATTTGTACTTAACAGGCATTATGGTCATATCTGGATAACGGAAGTAAATGATTTGCATTCTTCATCGATTTTAAGGCAGCGTTTGATTCGATTGATGTGAATTTGCTTTTTTATAAACTGAATAAGCAGGGATTGTCGTCAAAAATGCTGAACGTAATCTAAGGTCTCTATAACGATGGTGGGTGAAAAAGGAGTCTACTTCTCTTCTCACTCTCCTCTATGACATTTCAGCCTCGTCGTCAGACTATATTATGTATACCGACGAAAGAAATAGTTTTTCGTAAAGGAACAGGCAGATACTCGCATGAAGTGATATGGACTTGGGAAAAGTGGCAGAATACAAGTATCTTGGAGTTATTACTAACGGTGTGTCTGTGTTTTAAGAATCATTTACAGGCAAAACTCAAAGAGGCAAAAATGGTGATAAACACCAGTTGGAGAACACTGGCATTGTAGCATGTGTGCAAAGGGAGCTAGTAAAACAGGAGACGCTATGGACGTTCGATGTCCTGAGGTTATTGCTTTTCATTTCCTTATGATCCTTATAGGGAATGGGGAAAGTGGTGGAAGAAAATTTTGCAAAAGCTGCTGGTTTGCAGCAGGACATTTTCTCTATCCTTACATACCCCTTTTTAAAATGTGCAATAAGACACATATGAGTAATTTGGACCATAACCAACCAATACATATAAAAAAAAAAAATAACCTGAAACTGTTCGCAGCAAGTGCCGATTTCTGTGACTAAATTGGGTTAGTCAACTCAACAGAAAAAGATATGCTACCTTAGAGAAGAAAGGTATCCCATAGAGAACCCTTCAAGGCAGTGTTCTTCGTCTTTGATATTCACGAGGTCCTAAGAAATTTAGAGATAGATGGCATCGGTATACAGGATGCCATGATGATGTTGTCGTCCTAATAACTGGAAAATATATGGGTAATGATCTTATTATACACTGCCTCTAGTAAATAATTGAGTCGGTGGTTGAGGAAGAGAAGAGCTTTATAGAGCCATGTCTAGTTTTGACATCCCTGCCAAACTTGTCCGTCTGTGCAGGCTGACGATGGAGAACGCTCGTTGCTCCAACAAGGTCGGCAATGACCTCACCGAGACCTTTGATGTCAAAAAAGGTTTTAGACAAGGTGACGCGCTGTCATGTGACTTCTTTAACATTGTACTTGAACGGATTGTGCGGAACTCACAAGCCAATACCGGAGGTACAACCTATTACAAGTCTGTACAACTGCTTGCATACACCGACGATATAGACATTATCGGAAGAACTCAGCGGGCTGTCACCGGTGCGTTTGCAAGCATTGAGGCGGAAGCGGCCAAAATGGGTTGAGCGATAATCGAGAAGGGAAAGCCAATACCGACGAATTGGACAAAACGTCACAGTTGGCAGCTATAACTTCGAGGTAGTAAGGGACTTTGTCTACCTTGGCTCTGCTATAAACTCTGAGAACAACATCAGCGCAGAAATCAAGCGAAGAGTAACTCTTGTGAATCGCTGTTTTTTTGGGCTTATAAGGCAATTCAACAGTAAAGCCCTATCTCGAACTACTAAGGAGACTCTGTATAAGACCCTGATCATCCCAGGACTGGGACATGGACTTTATTAAAAGAGGATGAAGATATCCTTGGTCGCTTCGTGAGAAAAATTCTTCGTAAGATTTTCGGTCCCGTTTGCGTTGACGGGTTTTGGAGGAGAAGATTCATTCAAGAACTATACGAGCTGTACAGCGACATCGACCTAGTCAAAAAACTGCGTATTGGACGTCTGAGATGGCTAGGACATGTAGAGCGAATGGACACCAACGCCCCGGCCCGCAGAGTCTTCGAATCTAATCCCGAGGGACGACGCAGTAGACGTAATCATCGCCGTAGGTGGCGCGCACAAGTTCAAGGGGACCTCGACCAACTTGGAGTGCGCAACTGGAGGCAATTAGCTTAAGACCGAGCTAAATGGAGAGGCTTGTTGGTTGAGGCCCAGGTTCACCCCGAACTGTAGCGCCACCTAAGTAAGTAAGTAAGGTGGTTGAGGATTACGAATTCACTGTTCCATGACATAAATCATATTGTTAGCTAGGAAAACAAAAGGAATGTGCCTCGTAACTTCAGGAACGAGCAAGAAGTTTTAAATGTAAATGAGCATATTCTGTGAATCCTCAGGACTCAGCTGGATGAAAATATTTGCATTGTTTCTCAAACCAAAGTCATAGCCATCTCGCAGGCATTGGGAATCTATTGTGATTGCGACTGAAAAGGAGAGCATTTACAACCAGCTAGGTACCGCTTTAAATGGGATATTAAACGGAGACATTGTTATTGTGATGAGTGACTTAAATGCTAATTTAGGCAATTCGACGAATAACTCGGATATGTTGTTGGAGACGCGGCCTTGGTGATTGGTCTCTGATCTCTGGTTGTACCAGAGACTACTTTTTGAAAGGAGTAGAAATAACCAGCGATTATTAACGACCATTCAATACCATTGGCGTGCTGTGAAAAATGCTTTTACCTCTGAAGCCGAAAGCATGTCTGTAGAGATGGCATAGCATGTGGCAGGTCAAAAAAATTAAAATAAATTAAGGCCGCATTGCAGCTACTATGGTAGTAGAAAGAAAGAGCTAGAGTCCCAGCATCGTCTGAAAATTATAGAACCGTAGAGTAACATGTAACGTGATAAGCGAAAAAGCAGCGAGCTTATAGAATTAGTAAGAAGTAGTAGGAGAGGAAGGTGAACGTCGTGGAGCTGAAGGCTAACACTATTACTAACAGAACTTATTTTCTTCTCTTAAATAGACATGGCTAGTACTGGTTCAACCAGTTGAGTATTCCCTCGACCGAGCATGGAATTTTTGAATTAGTTGAACAGAGTCTAGATTGCAAGGCGATGTGACTAGATCCTTCTCAAACCTTCTTCTTTTTACATGTCCCGTTCGGAAGTATTCATTGCAAAATAATATGTTAAAGACATTTCTGACATCTATGCGGAAGGATGAATATAAAATTGAAACTGTTCTACATCCTATACTTTAGTCAAAAACACACAGCACCAAGCAACAAGAAACACGTTTTTTCATGGCGCCACCTCTTGCTAACGTCTGTCATAAGATAGCTTCGAACTAAAACCAAATGTCCTTTCTATTTGTGCCAAGAAATAAGGCCCGGGGCCGTCTATGGCATTTGTTTGTTGTTTGCTCTGCTCTAGCCAAAAGAGGACTTTTTACATATCTCTGCCTAGATTCTTCTACTCTAACGATATTTTTTCAAGATTCGCACAGTAATTATTTACAAGTACAATAATTAGTACATTTGTTGAGTTGGTTATGGAATGAAGTACATCTCATGGCGCCCAGATACCTAATCCATGCTTTATTGAAAGTCTTATCATGTCTTACCTTGGCATCCGTTTCAAAAATCTATGAACCACAAATATGAAACAGAAATTTTGTCTATCCGGAAACTTTTATTTGTTGCATATACCTGATAAAAACTTCCGGTACCAGTTCTAAGAATGTTCGAATCGTATTCCGGAAAGACATTCAGAGACATGTGAACGAGATCAAGTTACGAATAACATTCAAAATACACGTACATCCACTCAATGCTCACGTAAGCCCAACAAATAAACATCCTTCCACTCACATCCCCAGTCAAGTCCCAACAAACTGTAATCAAAACTTCGACTAATATGATCTAACGCCCATTCAGATACAAGATTCGGCAATTTAAAAGCAATTTTTCATGTTTGCAATCAGAAAGTAATTTTTCAACTCGAATTGTTATCTCATCCTCGCTGTCCATTTGGGGAAGTTTATTTATTTTTTTTGTACTCGTATATGTTTAGCCTTCGTCGACTGGGGTTCCTTGTGTGTGCCGATTTCAATGGGAACGACAGTCATCATGTAATTTCGTTTTTTTTTTTTTTTATGTAAAACTTTCAAATGCACTTCAAACACATCACAAGTCTACGTCCAATGTGGAACAAACTTTCAAGTCTGAAGAGGTCTTATTTAGCTTGGTGGTCTGGTTATGCAATAGGAGCGCAGCGTGTGCATGCAATCTTCGGAGATGCCATGCAAAGTGACACTGAATGCTAGAACTTGCAATGATGACAATGGAGTACCCAGCATAGCCACCCATTCATAGTGGGATTGTCAACTCTGCTGGCAAACCGGAACTAACATCAAGTTACTCATTGCTCTTCTTTAGATCATACAGTTCCAACTTCCAACCCGATAACCGTTTTGTCGTGGTGATTTATGCATCCAGGAGCGGAGTGGGATATAACCGCAGCGGTAATAATGTAATGCGGGTGAGGAAGATAGGTCGGATAATCTTTTTCATTGGATGAGGCCGGAATGTAGATGAATAATTCAACAGACACCGCTGTTGACTAAACTTCCCAAATAGCTTAAACTCTTTATTTAAACTTTATTCATGATGCCCGTTTGTACACAGCCAAGCACCGAAGGGATTAGGGTGCAGCTCCACCTGGGCTACTTCCCATCCCCGGGAGTGTGTCACATTGTATTGCATTTTCACTTAAATGTGCTCGCGTTACCGTTGAAGTTTGGTGAAGCGAAAAACTTTGATACAGTGTTGCACGAGTGGGAGAGTGTTTTTGTTATTTAATCACAGGATAACAATGGATTTATAGATCGCGCTTCTGACATGTCAATCGGGAGGGGGCGGTGTAGCGCTGTGCCTTAACAAGTTATCGATTATCGAAAATAATAAATCTCGGCATTTATTTGTGGTGTGCGCTTTGAGGTTGAGTGGATAAAAAAAAATGAACGACATGATGCGTAGCAGAGGGAATGTGGCATCTGAATCGTGGTTATGTTATGGGGAAGTGCAAAACAACAGAGCACGATGTAATGAGGTTCCATTTGGATGGAATTGACAAAGTGTGGTTGACAGGTTCACGGATTTGGGATTTTTTTTTGGGCTCCTCTATTTTTTTTTTTGAGAAAAATAGCAAGAAAATCAGAGTTGACAGGGTGTCCTGGGGGATTTTTCTTGCTTTATTATGGATTAACTTTGAAAATGGGGATTGTTACGCATTTTTTTTTTTTTTTTCGTGGTTTATTGAATCAAAATATTGGAATACTTTACGAGGTGTCGGGTGTTTTTGTTTTGTTGGCAGGGATTTATATAAGCGACATCTTCATGAAGTGCTCATGAAGACAAATTTCTTTATTTTAGGGATTTTTCAAGTATTATCTTTAAGACATTTATAGGCGTAGACTAAGACTTTGCATGTCATAGTTGCTTTATTTATCCCTCCACAAGCATTGTGAGGCGATTTTTCCTATTGGAGTATTTAAGCGATATCAGCTGATGTTGTCTAGCCATGGTTCCCGGACGGGATCTCGGTTAAAAATAGAAACTGTGGCGCAGGTGTTAGTTGTATTCATGCACACCGAAACGGGTCATTCTGCGTTGAGTATAGATAAGGCAATACTATTAGCGTAAAATGGCTTTTCCGATTCAGTATTTAGTGGGCGCTAAGGCGTAGGGGTTAGTGTGTCGGATCACTACGCATGAGGTTCCAAGTTCGAATCCCAGAAAACAACCAAAAAGTGTTTTCACGGTCCCACCTCTCGCGAGCGTTTGACAAACATCCGAGACTATTGTTGGCACGAAGAAGCTTCTCAAATCGCCGTTCGGAGTCGGCATTAAACTGTAGGTCCCTTCCATTTGTGTGAAAAATATAACGCACACAACATGATTGGTTGCGAGAAGCTAGGCCCTGGCACTTTAAAGAGCTGTTGCGCCAAATATTTGTATTTGTATTTTGATTCAGTATTGCTTTATGGTGCAGTACTGAAAAGGTGACCACCATTGCCATAAGATACATACAAGATTTTTTCTTTGATGTCTTATATTGCGAATATTAAGGTCAAATTGTATCTCATACGAACAACTGCATATACCAGGAACATGTACGTTGATACCATAATATCTGTGGCCTCAAGCGATAACCGCTTAAGTCGAGCTATGACGGAATTGACTTAAGGATGCCAGAATATGCTTTAATATTCCAGTTTTAGGCCATATATTTTATACTTTTCTCTCGGTTACCGAGTTGTAAGCAAAGAAACAAGACCGATATATAAGAATCCGATACGTTTTTGGAAAAAAGAAAAATTTCGAACTCATTTTCTAAGAAACTGTGAAAATCTGCTTAAGTGGTTATTGCTTGAGGCTACAGATATAGAAGCGCAAGTAGATATGGATTAGTCACATTCTCCGAAAGGGAGACGTTGCTAGGCAGGCCATGCAGTTGAACCCGTTAACCCAGGATGGAAGAAGAACGTGTCGCCATAGGAAATCATAGAGAAAATGCTCTGGAGAATAAAGACACATGGCGGAAACCGAACAATGCGTACGAGAATGCCTGCAAAGAGGGGCTTAGCGCACCCGTATTTACATCTTCTCGGACAGTCAGGCAGCACTTATGGCTCTGAAATCCTACAGGGTAGGATCCAAACTTATATGGGACTGTCTGAACCTACCCGAAGATTTCGCATTGAAAAACACCGTCACTCTGGCCTGGATAGAAGGACACGAAGGTTTCAAGGGTAACGAACAAGTGGACTGCTTAGCGAGAAGAGGCGCTAGTCACCCACTAGCCGGCCCTGAACCCTATTTTGGAATTACACGGAGTAGTATAAACCTCGAAATAAAACAATTGGAAGCTGATCGTCATGCAGAGTACTGGGCAATATTCATGGAAAACAAAAAAGGACATCAACCTCAACCGTTGTAAGGCTAAGAAGCTACTTGAGCTTAGGGAAGCAGGCTTAAGGACGTTAACAGGCTACTTGACTGGTCATTGCCCACTCAGATACCATCTGCACAAAATAGGAGTAGCAGATACAGACGTATGTCGGCTGTGTGGAGAGCAAAAAGAGACGGCGGAGCATATTCATTGTGAATGCCCCATGGTCGCAAGAAAAATACTTCTCCACCCCGGGAGGGCTTTATTGAGCCCCTCGAACCTTTGGAACATTAGCATGGAGCTTTGTTGAGGTTTATCAAGAGCCTTAACCCAGTTCTCGGCTAAACACCGGGCTGGTACAATAGACTTGTAGTAATTCCGCAGTTAATTTTCCAGACCAGCGTTAACGTGGGTGCAGAGTCATTTCCGCATCGCTTTTGCTCTTCTCCATTGCAAATTATTCAATTTGACTTTAGTAAATCGGTGTCATGAGGTGTCCCTTGGTGTTTAATAGCCATACGAAGAAAAAAGAAGGGTTGAGCGCTAGCTAGACCTGGTACAATTTTTTTTTTTTTTGCCAAGTGGTGGTGGAAAACGCTACTGCTCACGAGGAACAGGCCCGCTCTGTTTCAAGTAGTGTGGGACTTTCTACTCACTAAGAAACCACCTTAAACCCTTTTTCAACTTGACACCATCCACTCCGGAACCGCTTTTGCATTACTTCAGAGTGGTGGCGTTTTCTTTCCCCTTTCGGGGCCGGCTTTTTCATATTTGTCTGTTACTTGCGGGTTAATTTTTTCTTGCCAGTCAGGCTTACAGCAGGCTTACATAAATTTCATGAGGGTGATTATTATGTCTTCCTCTCTCTTTTTTGTTTTAAGTACTTTTTCTATAAATGATCGTACTTGATTCCAGCTCTGGTCACTCATTGACATTTTTGACACTATATTTTCTGGGGTAATGGCGCCGATTAGAAATTCTAGCGCCCATCTTTCAACTTCCCATCTGTTGCACTCGAATAACGTGTGGTTTGCGTCGTCCAGTTCTGAGTCGCCATATTGGCAAGTCGGGCTCCCCGTTTTACCCATTCTGTGGAGGTAGGCGTTGAAATAACCGTGTCTGGTAAGAAATTGGGTGACGTGAAAATTTTACTTCTCCGTGTTTCCGTCCCTTCCATTCAGATCTTATTTGGTGCCAGAAAGTGAGCTTCGTGTTTAGGGCCATCCCTAGGTACTTCACCGCTTCCTTGCTGGTTATTACCTCAGACCCGACTTGGAAGTCGACAATAGTTGGAATCCTCTTTTTTGTCAAAAGGACTATCTCCGTCTTTTCTGTGGCCAAACCTAAGCAATGTTCTTCCATCCAGAGGTGCACCCGCCTCATCACCTGGTTGAGTTTTCTTTGCGCGCTCTCGGTGTCTCTTGCCGTAATCACCGCGTCGATATCATCTGCGTACCCTACCAGGAAGGTGTCTTCGGGCATTTCCGTACTAAGAATGCCGTCGTAGAAGATGTTCCAGAGATCGGGACCCAGGATTGATCCCTTTCGGACAAATCTCCTGCTCTCTGCATCGCTGCCGTAAGCCTTGGTCTTAGCAACTTTTGTAGGAGTTTCCCTGCGGTGTCCAGCATACACGAAGGCCTGTACGCTGATGAGGAATCCGGATCTCCTTTTCCTTTGCTGATCAGTACCAAGCGCTGTAACTTCCAGCTCGTAGGGAAAACTCCACACTGGAGACAGCTATTGTACATGTTCAGCAGCAGCTGAGGACATGTCTGGGCAATCGTCTTGAGCACCTCTGCTGGTATTCCGTCGGGTCCCAGTGCCTTTCGGTTTTGTAGTGGTACCATAGTGTTCCGAACTGTGACTCCTAAATAGGATATTAAAAGAAATTCACATATCTGAGCAATGTTCCGCTTTTGCGTTTCAGAACTGAAACACTAAAGAGAGCCGAACCAATGCGGGATGGAAGAATTGGAAATTTGGTCAGAAAAGAAGACCGAACTTCTGCGGAGGGACAAAAAGGGCAATACCAGTCTTCGCTATCAATATCAGTCACCCCATCAGAACTCAGTTAAAGAAGCTTCAGCTACGTATAAGAACAAGCTAAACAACGTCACAGAGTCCGGCTAGAAGCGGAATCATTCACAACTATAGGAGACACATGTACATCTAAAATGTTTGGCCCTATAGAAAAGTGCTCAGTACTGTAAGCCTTGTCGTGTCGTCTGCACCTGCACCCAACATACACAGTCTAGGTATCCGTTATATATGGTGGAAGGTATGGGATAAAGTGTCAATGTTTACAATCATGTGCCGATAAACTGATTAGTTAAAAATCGACAGTAAGGATGAAATTTATCGGCCATCTAGACAAGTCAAGGAATTTGTCCTCGAACACGTACTCGAAAACATACTAGGCTTCAAAACCAAATGCAATTTTTAACCGACTAGTTTGGACAATATCCATGAAGCATGTATGCGCTGAAGACTAGTCCCACCTGAGTTTCACACCAAATACACCAAAAATATCTCTCATTCCTCTCTCCTTTTCATTTCCAACTCACATCGTGCAATCGCATTAAGAGAGTTAAGCTCTTGGACGCAGGTTAATATCAAAAAAAAAAAAATATACACGCCTGCATACATACTGAGCTTCATTTAAATTCCTTCCATAATCACGCCAAACCTGTCTGAAATCTTTCAAACCCTAGCATCTTAAAGAATCAAATCTGTATCTTGCAATCGAAAATTTTACATAATTACTTTTGGAAGACGAGGAAAAATGCTTGGCACTTAAATTTATGCCAAGAATTAAAGTTCCATCGACAATCTTATATCATCCCGTTCTTTCATCCAAGTGCACATGCAGCCAACTGGCGAGAAAGTCGCAGGACAAGTTTTAACTCCCAAAAGGTGCTAGAGTACAAAACGAGTCAGGGTTAAGCAAAAAAGAAACACACGACACAACAGCATTTGCGAGAAAAACCCTCAGAACCACATCGCCCAACACTCAACGTCGTGGCAACATGCGATGCTTCGTGTCCATTTATATGTGACCACATGGAGCTGCACGGTAGCTGTGAACTTTCCAGAAACTCTCCTCTTCGACGCTAGGCATCCATCTCCCATATAGTTACATATGAGTGTAGAGCCAACAAGTGCACCCGTCTCACTGGGGAAACCTGTTGCCCATCGATATGCGCACATATGCATAACAAAAGACGCTGCGACCATAGAACCGGAGAAGCATGAGACCATGACCAACGAAAAAGGGCCAATCTGCACATCACCTCTCGTCGCGTCAGCCGCATCCATCGACGTTTTGTCGTCATCGTCGACAGACCGGATTGCTCTTTGGCATATTTGGTTGGAGTTACGCTAGCTCGTATGGAGGTTGTTGAACCTGGAGGCGGCACTTTTTAGCCAGAATCGGAATTTATACCCTCCAGTCCGTCCCGGCTCGTCCACTGCCACACTGCCTGATAGAAATAATGATTTGTTGGAGGAAGATTTCTGGAAAATCGGACCGGGCACATGGCCAAGAGCATTCGCATGTTGCTCCATAGCTGCATGGTTACATGGAGTTTTGACGTTTTTTGTTTTATTTTTTTTTATTTTTTTACTGTTTTTTGGCAGTCGATGGGTCGAATGGATAAAACTGGTCCGGCAGAGATGCGATGCATTCGGCAGATCTGTTGTGACACTATGACATGGCATGCGAAGGGAACGTTTGAAGTTAAAGAGAGAGATGATGTTTCGTTTCCTGTGATGATGGATCGGGTGTCGTTGAATGGATGTTAGTAAAGGGAATGTGTACGAAATAGACGCTTGGATGGATTCCGTAATAAAGCACATAGGAACTGGATAATTGGAGGCTTGCGTGCTAATTGCGGATGCGGAAGAGGGCTTGAAATAGAATGTTTTAAGATAAATGCTTATCTTTTGACAGAGGCAACCCAATGGGTTGTTTTATAAGCAAGCTATTAAGTGGAGAAGTAAATAATGTGAATAAGTTAACCGTATGTTAGGAAATATTTGTGGAAAAGATGTGAATGGTTTCAGGCTTCTCTCGTGTTTGAAAAGGTGCACATTATTCACATAAGTTGAATCAAACGTCAGGAAATTTGAAAAATTAATGTTTCCTACTGCCTTAATGATCAGTGTTTGTTGGTATGGAGTATCCCGCCATGAGATAATATTTAGATCAACAGGTCCGTGGTTTTCTTCGTCTTCCTTTTATCAGCGAGGTTATGATCCGAAAATAAGGGATCACAACCCACCCACTTCACCACATTTCTACTGATCCGCCTGTTGGGTTCGCCTTAATGTGCATGGTGTTGACATTAAATAGGTATCTAACATCACATACCTCTCGAAACATTTTTCATAGCAACATTTTTTACTTTAGCTATGGAGGAATACCATAGCCTAAGTTAACATCTAGTTCGGCGGCAGGTGGTCGGCGACGTTGGGTAAATGACACCACAAATGACTGTGCATTACTCTTTTCATTGCTGAGAGTGGCTCAGTCTGTGAGTTGAGCTGGTAGCCAATTATATCCTGATGACACTGCAAAGCAAAGAAATTTTGATCATTTTTGGAATAGAATATAAATTTCGATTTCTTCTCGAGGTATAAGCTCACGGACCTTAGATATGTAGTTATAGACGAATAGACAAATCGGAGTACGGACCGACGAACAGAAATTGCAAACAGAATTGCGTGCATTATTTCTTGAGTTTCTCTATTACAGATCTAACTAAAGGGTTTTCCAATAGGGACAGGTAGATATTAAAATTAAATAAAACAAGTTGTGTGTGATATATAACCGATTTTTTTATTTTATTTGAAATGATATTATGTGTAGAATATGACTTCGATGTGGCTTCGATGGGTGGTGCGCATCCGAGGTCCGATTTTCGATTACTCTGGCGCATAGATCAGATTGAATTTGAGCGATGGTACGGGTTATGTTGACTTTGAGGACACCGGTCGTTTGCGGCTTATTAGAATAGACCTGCGACTTAAGGAAACCCCACACGATCTCGATGGCCAGTTCACGTCACCTCGGCGAGAGATAACCATGCCCCCAAATCGCTCGTGCAGAATTTACATTGTGGCATCAGCTGTGTGGCGCGGAGCGCCGTTCTGTTGGTACCACATGTCTTTCACATCCATATCATCCAAATTGGGCCAAAAATAAATTGGTTATCATAAATTGGACGCCGTAGCGTATGTGGTTAGTGTGTCGGATCACTACGCGTGAAGTTCCAAGTTCGAATCCCAGAAAACACCAAAAAGTTTTTTCACGGTCCCACCTCTCGCGAGCGCCTGACAAACATCCAAGAGTATTGTTGTCTCAAAAAAGCTTCTCAAATCGCCGTTCGGATTCGGCATTAAACTGTAGGTCCCTTCCATTCGTGTGAAAAATATAACGCACACAACATGAGTGGTTGCGAGAAGCTAGGCCCTGGCACTTTAAAGAGCTGTTGCGCCAAATATTTGTATTTTTGATAGCGGATAGGCATTAGTAAAAACGATTATCCTGTAAAGTAAAATATAAAATATAATATGCATGAATTTTCTGCACTAAAATATTGTTTCACAATTAAAAGTAGTACTAGCAGTTTTTAAATCAATTGTAAAAGTGCTAACATGCTACCGTATTTGATAATTTTAGTTTTCTAAAAGAGTCATCTAAAATTATTCTTTCGATACTTCCTCTCTGTTTTAAATTATTATATCTTGCCGAACTTCTACGCCACATTTTGCAATTTCATTTAGTGAACTAACATTTTTTGACTGAAAAGTCTCAAAAGGTCTTAATAATTGTCAAAAATCCTCATAACCACGCACCCTACTCATGGAACGCTTGCAATTGGTTTTTATTCTAAGGGTGGGTAGACGTGGTCAGCCTCTTTCGTACTGAAGGTTCTCGAACGCGTTCTAGATAATCATCTGCGAGGCATAATAGAAGAAACATCACTATCGAAATCTCGGCATGTATACCCAAAATAAGGATCAATAGCAAAGGCTCTTTACGAGGCGGTGCGAGCAGTAGAAAAATCCATCAATTCACTACAAAGACTACACATTACCCACCTTCTCAGACATATAGAACGCGCATTTAGCAATGTGCACACTGAAGCAATTCTAGAATGCCTCAAGTTTCTAGAATGCTAATCGATAAGGTTACCACGTCCCCGTGGTGCCCGCTGGATAGCTATCTGATAGTGAACTAACGATGAGCGTATGCTGAGTCTGACGATATATGTGTAGCTGAACACTCGGACCTGCGTAAGCGCATCTGGGTGAACTTCAGTGCGCATATGTTTAACCGGACGAGGCATCTCTTGTTGACCTGATCGGCTGAAATATGCGTCTCAGAAGTCTAACAAGAGCTCCTCAGAAGGAGGACGTGTGGCGGATGACTTCTCTCGATGGAATCAACGGTGACGTCTACAGACCAGCGGATACCTTACGGGAGCTACTTCGACATATTTGCAGCTGAGGTCTGTAAGGATTTTCAATACCACGTCAGGGTATTGAAAAAAAAATGGTGCCGGATGAAGCCTTAATGCGCCAACGGCAGCGCTCATATCCCCGAAGTGGGTTACTGACATCGGTGTATCCGGCCCCTCGTCCTAGGGGTTGCTAAAAAAGGATCTGGTCCTCCAGGTTGGGGGTTGTGCCGTTGGGTTAACTTCCCTACCACGTAAAAACCTTCGGTTACGAAGCAACCAACAGCCTCGGATACGGACGAATTTACTGTTGACGACCCAAGCAAACGTAAAAAGGACAACGATCTTCGTGTCTGCACGTGGAATGTTAGGTCCCTCTACAAACCACGTGCAGCCGAACAACTTGCGGAGGCCCTAGAGTGTCTCAAAGCAGACATTACCGCCATCCAAGAAGTGCGATGGGATGGGCCGGGCAAAAGGAGTATGAAAAACTGCGACATCTACTACGGCGATTGCTACAGACAAAAAGGACAGCGTCTATTCGGGAGCGGATTTGTCATTGGAGGCAGACTTAGGCAAGAAGTCTTGAGTTTACGGCATGTGAAGGAGCGCCTTATGACTATCCGTATCAAGGCTAAATTTGCCAACATTAGCCTAATATGAGTTCACGCCCCTCATGAGGAGAAGGACGACGCGACAAAAGATGACTTCTACCAGCTCTTGGACAAGACGTATGAGCAATGCCCTAGCCACGACGTTAAAATTATCCTAGGTGATTCTAACGCAAAGCTAGGAAGAGAGGACGTCTTTAGTAGCGTGGTCGGAAAGCACAGCCTGCACGACATCACACCCGACAACGGACTCAGGCTAATCGACTTTGCAGCGGGGCGAAACTTTGTCGTAGCTAGTACGCAGTTCCCACGTCTCGACATTCACAAAGGAACATGGCTCTCCTTTGATCGAAAAACTGTCAACCAAATCGATCACATTGCGATCGACGCAAGGCACTCTTCCAGTATTCTGGGTGTCCGGACTTTCCGAGGAGCCAACGTGGACTCGGATCACTACCTAGTTGTAGCCAAGGTACGGATGCGGATATCCACAACGGAGCGAAATCAACGAAATGCTGTGAGGAAATTTGACGTCGAAAAGCTACAATCGCAAGAAACCGCCAGAACCTTTGCCGATCGTGTTTCTTCTAATCTCAATCTAAGTCCTATGCCGCCAGCAGCAAATGCGGAAGACCAGTGGCAGCGTTGCCAACAAGCCATCAGAGATGCCGCCTCTGATGTACTGGATTTCTCTCTGCCACCACAACGAAACCCCTGGTTTGATGAGGAATGCCGGCAAGCACATGCAGCTAAACAAGAGTCGTACAAAGCGGCGTTGCATAAAAGGACTAGAGCTGCTTACGAGCTCTACGTGCGCAGGAGAAAAGAGGAACATCGACTTCTCAGAAAGAAGAAAAAGGAGCATGAGAAGCGCTCGATCGAGGAGATTGAGAGACTCTATTGCAGGAATAATGTTCGAAAATTTTACCAAAGGGTAAAAAGAACATGCCAGGGTTTCAAAGCCAGAACAGAAGCCTGCAGGGACGAAAATAGCAACATAGTAGTAGAATTGCAGTCGGTGCTGAGGATATGGAAGGAACATTTCTGCAGACTGTTAAACGGCGATGATGATCAATATTCCGCTGTCAGGCAGAATGAGCCATTCAACAGTGACGATGACAATCAAGATTCCCGTCAACCCGATCAGAATGAGGTGAGAATAGCAACATCTAAACTCAAATCCAACAAAGCTGCTGGAGCCGACGTCCTTCCCGCTGAACTTCTCAAGGCAGGAGGAGATGAGTTGGTAAGGAGCATGCACCAGCTCATCTGTAAAATCTGGTCGGACGAAAGTATGCCTGATGAATGGCACCTCAGCATCGTTTGCCCGATCCTGAAGTAAGGAGACCCTCTGAACTGCGCTGACTACAGAGGTATAAGTCTCCTCAACATCGCATATAAGATCCTGTCTGCCGTATTATGTGAACACCTAAAACCGATCGTCAACAACCTGATAGGTCCTTATCAGTGCGGTTTCAGGCCGGGAAAGTCCACCATTGACCAAATATTCACACTACGGCAGATCTTGGTAAAAACCCATGAATATAAAATCGATACGCACCACCTCTTCATCGATTTCAAAGTTGCCTATGATAGCGTGTATAGAGACGAGGTATACAAAGCCATGCCTAGTCTTGGCATCCCTGCCAAGCTCGTCCGTTTGTGTAGAATGACGATGGAGAACTCTCGCTGCTCCATCAAAGTCGGTAAGAACATCACTGAACCGTTCGATGTCAGGAAGGGAAGGGAAGACAAGGTGACGCGCTATCATGCGATCTCTTTAACATAGTACTTGAGAGAATTGTACGAAACTCACAAGCCAACACCGGAGGTACAATCTTTTACAAGTCTGTACAACTACTCGCTTATGCCGATGACATTGACATAATCGGAAGAACTCATCGGGCCGTCATTGGGGCATTTACGAGTATTGAGATCGAGGCAGCAAAGATGATCCATCTAGCGGTCAATGAAAGCAAAACAAAATCTATGCTGTCCACAAAAAAGGAAACCCAACATCGGCGTCTTGGACAGAACGCCACAATAGACAGATATAATTTTGAGGTAGTAAAGGATTTTGTCTACCTAGGCTCTATGGTGACTCCGCAAATGACATGAGTAGGGAGATCACACGAAGAATTACTCTTGCCAATCGTTGTTTCTATGGGCTAAAACGGCAATTCAGTAGCAAAGCCCTATCTCAAACTACTAAGGTAACTCTTTATAAGACATTACACATCCCAGTCCTGCTGTATAGCGCAGAGGCATGGGCTTTGACAAAACCGGATGAGGATGCCCTTGGTTATTTCGAGAGAAAAGTTCTTCGAGCTATCTTTGGTCCCATCTGCATAGACGGTGAGTGGAGGAGAAGATACAATGCTGAGCTATACGACCTGTACAAGGACATCGACTTAGCCAGAAGAGTTCACATACAGCGACTAAGATGGCTGGGTCATTTAGAGCGGATGGAGCCCAACGTTCCCGATAAGAAAGTTTTCGAATCCACCCCGGATGGACAACGCAGTAAAGGACGACCTCGCGATAGGTGGCGCAAACAAGTGGAGTGGGACCTCAACCAACTTGGCGTGCGCAACTGGAGGCAGCTGGCTCGTAATCGTGCTAGCTATAGAGGTTTGTTGGTTGAGGCCCAGGTCCACCCCGGACCGTAGCGCCATCTAAGTAAGAAAGTAACGTTATCACTACGTCATCGCTACTCCCATATGGTGAACTTAGTGTCATGAATGTTCATTTCCGTGATTCTGAATAAGGTAAGCACCTGGATTAAGAGCTGAGGTCTTAATGTCACTTCGAGCAAAACTGAGCTCATGTTTTTCACAACTAAAAGCAAAATAATGATATTACACTATACTGGGTATTTAGAAGCCTGGATCCTAAACTTACAGGGGTGGTTTGAAAAGTTTCCGACCTCAACATGAAGATAGCAGCACTCGTCAACAAAAGCTAGTGAATGTGCTTGCGCATCACTGAAATTTCAGCCATTTTGGACGCGCAGTTTTAGTTTGGCAATCGTTTGAATGAGTCGATGTGAGTGTGTATCGAACTGTCATAAAATATTTGTTTTTGAAAGCCAATACGCCTACTCAAATCAAAGACGAGTTGGTACGGGAACTCTGCACTATTATTTAACATCGTGTAATTTTGGGCAGCTGAATTTAAATGTGGCCGTACCAGCTTGGAAGACGATAAATGTTCAGAACGTCCAAAAACTGCACCCACTGACGATAACATCGCTCAAGTTCACCTAATGGTGCTCGACAATTGTCGACATAAGTATGTTCAAAGAACATGTTTTTACATATTGAATCAAGATTTAGGGATGAAAAACTGATCGCGCGTTGGGTGCCGCGTTTGCTCACATTAGACCAAAAACGCTGTTTCCAAGAGAGCTCTCTTGGCGCAATAAATCAGAATTTTGTCGCCGATTAATTACTGTAGATGAAACTTGGATACGCCATTATACCCCCGAAACAAAAATACGGTCAGAACAGTTGACTTTGAAGAGGGAATCGACTCCAAAAAAAGCAAATACAGTTTTTTTCGACTGGGAAAGTGATGGCGACTGTTTTTTTGGGATAGTCATGGAGTTATCTTAATCGATTATCTTCAAAATGGAAAACCATCACAGGAGCATGCTGTTACAATAGAAACGCAGCCTTCTACAGTTCAAATCAGAGTGAAAATTTATTGAGTATTATATTGCTTATATAGAACATAGTAGAAAAGTAATAGATTAAAATATATAATAGAAGATATCATATTTGCAATTGATGTTTCAACACGAACCCTCAATTACAAATTGTTAACCCAAGTTCTTCAATATGTTTGTAATGCTTCATTGATGAGAGTCCCTTACTGAGTACATCCGCTGTCATGTTTTCTGTGTCGATGTATTCTAAAATTACATCCCCCTTTGTACAGCCTCGCGAACGAAATGATGTCTAATGTCGATGTGTTTAGTCCTTGAATGTTGAACTGGATTCTTGCCGATGCATTGAGCGCTTTTATTGTCGTTATAGATTAAAATTCCCTTCTCCTTCGTAAAGCGAATTTCGTGTAGAAACTTTTGAAGGTACATGGCTTCTTTAACTGAGTCAGCTTTTGCCATATACTCCGCTTCGGCACTGGATAGCGCAACCGTTTGTTGCTTTTTTGATTCCCAGGACACAGCCCCTCCGCCAAGTTTAAAGACATACCCCGTATAAGATCTTCTGTCATTCGCATTTGCGCCCCAGTCGGAATCCGTATAACCTATTACGTCATGCCCTGTCTTTCTGAATATAAGCCCATAGTCTTTGGTTCCTTTTAAATACCTTAGCACTCTTTTGGCTGCCGCCCAGTGTGGCTTTTCGTAATCCTGATTAAATTGGCTTAGGAAACTGACGGCATAAGAAATGTTGGGCCTTGTCGTTACTGCTAAATAAAGTAAAGAACCAATTAGTTTTTGATAAGGGAACTTACTTAAAAAATCATTTCCTGTGTGAGACTTATCACCCATCTTCTTAGAAAGTTTGGTGTTCGTATCTAAAGGTTTGCTTACAGGATTTGCGTCGTCCATATTAAATCGTTTTAAGAGTTCTGTGATGTATTTGCCCTGACTCATGGAAATATCTCCGTTGCTTTTTGATTAAACTCTATGCCTAGAAAATAGTGGGGTTTTCCCATGTCTCTCATTTGAAAATAAGTTTTCAACGTTTCCTTAAATAATTCTATCTGTTTAGAACTATTTGAACCTACAATTATGTCGTCAACATAAATTGCGACAATTATTATGTCAGCACCCTTCGGTGCAATGTATATGCAAGGGTCTGCTTCTAGTGGCTGCATGCCCATTGCTAAAAGTTGTTCGTTCAGCTTTTTATACCACTGTCTGCCCGACTGCTTGAGTCCATATATAGCCTTCTTAATGTGACATACTTTATTCTCTCCATCACATTCACCAGTATGAGCAGAATACATCTCCGGTACTTCCATGTAAATTCTTTCTTCAATTTTTCCGTTTAAATAAACCGTAACCACGTCCAATTGATGTAAAATAAGTACCCAATCTGCTGCTAGTGCTATAAGCAGACGAACGGAAAACTGTCGAGCTACAGGGGCAAATGTTTCCTTATAGTCAATGCCAGAACGTTGGGAACAACCATTTGCTACCAGACGCGCCTTCCTTCTGTATACATCTCCTTTCACGTCCGTTTTTGTTTGAAATACCCATTTGCAACCGATAATATTTCTCTCCCTTGGTCGGTCTACAATTTGCCATGTATTATTCCTTTTGTGCGCTAGTAGCTCCCTTTCATCGCCTTTTTCCACTCATTGGCATTAGCATCATTCAAGATTTCATTTATGTTTTGAGGATCTAAAGTTAACATACATGCAGCATCGATAAAAGCATCTGATTCCTCCGAGTCACCGTCAACTTCATCCGTAGTATTGTCCTGTTTCTTTGAATTTTCAGCTAAGATATTCATTCTTGTCCTTGATCGCGTTTTCATTCCTATTCTTTCTATCGGCAAGCTATTTTCGAGATCTTCAACTTCAACTTCATATCTATCATTACTGTTTTCGACATTTTCTTCAACTGTTGATTTATTTTTAATTTCATAAGGGTCGAAAAGTATTTCCATTTCATCTTTGCTTAGCATCTCTCTCGAAAACTCTGTATCATCATTCAATTTTTGGCGTAAGAACACAACATCTCTACTTTTTATTATTTTCCTACTTGTTTGACACCAAATCCTATATGCTTTAGAATTTTCGCAATATCATACAAATATATAGGGCTTCGACTTCGCATCAAATTTACTCCTACTTTTATCTTTAAGTAAACAATAAGCTTTACTACCAAATACCTTGAAGTGATTTACCGCAGGCACTTTTCCTGTCCAAAGTTTATAGGGGATTTCTCCATGAATACTGGTTGAAGAGCAACGATTCCTTATGTACTTTGCACATGCTATGGCAGATTGATTAGTTTACGTAAATGTGTGTTCAATGCACTGAAAGTAATAACACATTTAATTAATTCCGTATTTAGATAATAAAATATATAATAGAAGATGTCATATTTGCAATTGGTGTTTCAACACATGCTACGCATCATTACTTGACAAGCTGAAGACAGAAATTGTGGGAAAACGGCAACATTTGCAAACTTTTTTTTTTTTTTACCTCAGCGGTCGCCATGGCGAATATCCACGAATTACGATTTTTTGAACTACTTGACCCTCCTTACTCAAGAGATCTAGCCGCAAGGGACTTTTTTTTGTTGCTAAAGCTAAAATTTACGCTCGGAGGACAGAAGTTTTCATCAAATGAGGATGCCATCACCTTCGTTAACAGTTCCTATTTGGACGGGTTAAAGAGATGGGAGCATCGCTGGGAAAGTGTGTAGACCTACAAGGACACTATGTAGAGGTATAAAAATAAATTTGAGGAACAAATTTCTTGTAACTTTGTTAGGCCAGAAACTTTTGAGACCACGCTCGTATCTGAATTTCTGGATTCGCTACCAAGAGAATTGGTTGCATTACCCTCAAAATGGTTAAAGATTTCGGCCTAACAGTTTACACTCACTGAAACTAAACCGGCTACGAATAGGACGACATAATTTGTCCCTATTTTCGCTGACGGCTTTGAAATAGATGAACAGGTTGTGATAATTTCGATGTTTTCTTGATGTGAATCTTCATCATTCTTTCGGTTACTTTCCGTGGAGCACGATTCCTTATCAAGCTCCAGGCTTACTTATATCCTGCCAGGACACATGGGGCATAGGGCATTGATAACACCTGAGCGCCCTCGCATGTGGTTTTCTGTAACCAGGTTCATTTCTCGGTTCGATTCCTCGTCAATTGTTCTACGTCATATTTGTCTAGGATGCCATACTTCACTACTTGCTTGCGTAAGTGGATAACGTAGTAATTTGCATCAATGTGAGTCTACATTTGAGTCTAGCGTAGAGAACCGAAGAATCTTATAGAAAAGCCGCAGTCCAATAATCTTAGTTGCTGTTCACTGGAACGGAGTTCATAACTCATTTCGTCTGTACACGTTATATTTAGGTCTGCCAGCTTATCTATGGTATGACTGTTGAAGTTTTTAGTACTCTGTACTTCACCTTTCGCAGTCGGCTGGTTCCTCGTGAGACCTTTTCCTTTTTTTGGGACATGGGTCCTATTCACAAGTGCACATATAAAAAGCGTGGCTCAGGTGCCATAGCTAGTGATACCTAAGCATCTTCAGCTTTTCGTCTTCAACCGACTTTGAAGAAAAATATGTTTATAGAAATATCTTTGAATGAATACTCTTTGAATTCTATGCTAAGGACAACGGCGTTAAAAACTGACTCACTTATTACGAACATTTTGACTGCATTGTAGACTTTTCTCGATTTAACACGAATAGCCTATGGGCTAGGCTTTAATGCAATTATGCACCTATATGCATGGCTGTGCCTTTACCACATCCACTTCTATGGAATTAATTACCCTTAAAGCCACTCCTGACATCACATCCAGTACTCTGTCATTGCTCTATAATTCCAAGAGTGAACAATTTTTTAAATTAAATGAACATAATTACGTAGGTATTAATTTTCATTGACTTTTTACGAAAAAATATAACTACAAAAAAAATATAACTAACCCTACTAACAAATGTTTAGGGTTTATCCCTAACAAAGAAAAAAAATTTGCTCTCAACCGCAGATTATAATTGACTGCACTAATTAACACGTTCCACTCCAAACGTTAATCTACATGCAATTAAAAAAAATCCCGCTGAATTATTTCTAGCGATTTGTTAGCGTAAACCTCTCCCAAATGAAAATTAAGTGCACTTCCACAACATGGAGAACTGCCACACCTTCCACGTCGATGCAATGCACACTGCCGCAGCGGAACCCCCCGCAAATTGCACGTGCATTTGCCAAGCTAATCCTACTCGTGGTGTGCATGGAAGCCCTTAATTGCGTGGAGTTTATTTATAAATTTCGATTTGAAATTAATACTCCCGCCAAATAGGAGCACCACTCGGAGGGGATTAACTCAGCAGCATCTACGCTCTTCGGTTCAAGGGTGGTCCATGGCACCACCACCAACAATGTTTTGATTAGATATGCAACATTGTGTTGCATCAGACCGAAACGAGCTGGATTACTCCAGAGCACAGATGTTCCTTTGTACTCTGCTGCACACTCTGCAGAAACCCTGCAGGCCACTGGAGGGCTTCGCCAATGTGCCTTATTGGTGTTTTCGCAACTTTGGCAGTGAAAATATCAACAAAGACTACGTCGACGGACGGTAAGAAATCATTTTGAGTCATTAGAATGGGTGACAGAGTCGTCGTGAATCCACATCCAAGTTCTTCGAGTTCCGTCTTGGGATCTCTTGGGTGGTAATTGTTTACTTTGTGGTGTTCGCGTTGTGGTTGATGATGCAAGACTTTATGGTTATTTGCAGCTTGTGCTGATGATGGATACAAGCTCCGGAAGGGCGATGCATTTGGTAGGACCGCAAAGGTTATATACTCGTACCAATTGGGGCAATTCAAAGCAATTTACCAGTTAATAGGGCTGTAAAGGAACCTTGTGACTTTAAATTGGTTTGCATCGAGGATTGTTCAGTGGCAAGTTTTATTGCGGCTTCGTTAAATGTAGGGACATCGCCTGACAATGTCGTTAAAGGGCAGAGTATGTATGGCAAGTGGTGAAAACATAAAATCGCCTTTGTGTTATCGACCTGATTATCGGGAAGGGGTAAGCAAAAAGTTCACATTCGCATTATAAAATCATTTTATTGTCGGTTTAATGGACGTACCCTTAAGCAGCTCTGAGTAATGACCCATCGTTCATCAGTAGGTTAATGGTTTTCATTCCGCTGGAAGCTATTTGAGCTTTTTGTTAAATGAAAGTCGTCAAAATTATTGTCAGGTGCTGGTCATTTAGATGATCCCATAAATATATCACATAATGTGGTAATAAATTAAATAGCGCCTTCGGAGCAGCTAGCATGCCTCGGATATAAACTGATCAGGCATTGACTGACGACTGACGGACGTGGAACTTATTTCAGAACAGATTCCGGCAACGGTGAAGTGAGTGTAAGCCAGCACGCTACGAAGTGAGATACAGAAGGTGATTGGAGGCGCTTGAGTCCCTATTCGCTAAACCATCCAGAAGGCGCACAAAATGCTCAATATCCTAGCAGCTTTTCAGGGAATGAGTAAGGAGAGGTTACTTTCGTGAGAGCCAAGCTTCCGACATGTATGTCGAAAATATGACCTGGAGGCGGCATTGACAACAGTGAAAGGTATTTTGGATGTCTGCAACATGAAGTGCTTCGAATAAAGTCGGACATAGACTGATTAACAAGTGAATTTCAAGTGAATTGTCCTTACAGATATTAATCAATGATTTAGTAATTCTCTTTTTCCCTCCTTATTATAGTTTGTATTCGTACTACAGGTGTTCTAACAGAAATAATCAGTGGCACCGTTCTGCGGAGTACAGTCCTTTTTGGGTAAATCTCAAAGACTATTCTGAATGAATTGATGAATCTTTTTAACACAGGGTTTTGAAATCAGTAAGTCAGTTTCTGACAAAGTCTATTTTTGGTAGTTAGCAATAGAGGCGAAGTTGTGATTGCGATCACTGCTATTCTTCATTCTGTTCCTCTCAATGAGCAAGGCAGAGTAGCAACTGCTCTATAGTATAACTACTCGGCTTACGTATCGCACTGAATATGGCATATATGTGATTGATCTTTGGTGAATAGATATCGAATCACAGGACACATTTGTGATTGTGATTGATCTATGGCGTATCAGGGTAGATATTCTCATATTACGATTTTGAGTATTCTATTGCTCAGAGTAAGTATGAGAAATAAAGGGCGAGCCAACAGATGGTGTGGATGTTGGCTGTCAATTACTGTCATTTACTGAATTCAATGTGGTTGATCTTAACAGATCAATGTAGTTGATCTTAACAGGTGTCAAGTACAATCTTTGGCAATTTTAGTCGTGGAGTCGTTTACCACGCAACAACGCATTTGTGTTAATAAATCTTATTACGAAAATAAGCGATCTGTAAAAGTAACATTTCGTAAAATTCGTGAATTTTCCGGTCAACATAATCGCCCTAGTGAGTCTGAAATTCGTGCAATGGTGAAGCGTTTTGAAGAAACTGGTTGGTATCGGGTCAAACTCCATATCAGCATGTTCGGCCAGCACATACATGCCAAAACATCACTACTGTAAGCAAAAGTGCTCAGCTACGCACCTCAATTCGTCGCCGAAATCAACACTTCGGCCTCACTTATAGCACTTTACGGCGAATTTTAAAAGTTGATCTTCATTTACACGCCTATAAAATCCAAATTACATAGCAATTGAAGCCTTTAGACCAGTAAGGTCTATGCTAATAACCCAGCGACATTTCAGGATCTCAAACATAACATCCAAACTGAAATTGCGGCCATTAACACACTTATTCTTCAAAAAGTTATCGATAATTTTGACCTTTGGATGATTGCTTGCAACAAAAGCTGTGGTTATTATATGAACAATATTGTATTCCATTCATAATTGCCATCGAACGATCTTCATTAATAAGTAAAGCTGTATAATGAGTTCATAATAAATGTGTCTTTAGTTTAATAAAAACTTCCACACTAGCTGTTGGCTCACCCTTTAGTAGTTAAGTAGGTAGATGTGCCTGTAATAGCAAACATTGCTAAAACCTAATTAGTGCTTTAGCGCCATTTTAATACCACAACTCACGTGACCTTTTCAGCCGCTTGCCAGAGTGACAATTAAAAGGAAGCAATAATAAACGTATAAAACATGTTCAAAATATGGGTTTTTATAAAATTAAAAAGGCTTCATCTACTAATTGTCTACGATAACTAGACGCAGCTTTAATGTATTTGTATAGCGATAACCAATCTCTGCCATTCAATACGCTATGTACTTCTTCATGTGGGAGTCGGTTTTCTCCTAAGTGCAGTCTCCTTATCTCCTTCAGAACTCGACAAACTCCTACGAAGTGTAACACATTTTCTCGTAACTCTAGATTGCAGAAATTGCACAGTATCGGCAAATCAGGCCGGTGGGGGGGCCGAAATTCAGAGGCATTAATTCTCCTCGTGCTTTGAAAATTGTTGATATCACATCTGTTCCATATTTTTCATTCTTTTCAATTTCTTATTACAATACTTAGAAATTGGAGTAAATGCCTTTAAATCCATTAAGAAAGCTCATTCCTTCGATACCGATACTCTTCTCCGATATCTCGCGTAATATGTCGTCGAAGGAGGGTTTGCCAAGTGTCCGTTGCCTGGCTCTACCTATGTAGAGCCGGACACTTGCAGAGGAAACGGTTGACTGTTTCTTGCTTGCTAGGAATAATGCAGATGCGACAATGTGCATAGAATGCAATGCATAGTCCGGCCGCCTGGATTCTAGCAATAAATAACTAATAGTAATGACAAATATGTCATTGTCAATGACAAATAGTAATGCATCGCTTCTTTAGCCTTTGTATATGTACACTTGTGTGGGTATGTATGATTCTAGTGAGGAACAATTTCAAGAACCTCATTCCTTGATAAGTATTCACTTACATTCGCCTGAGTTAGTAGTTTTTAGTTTCATTGGGTAAGGGATTACTTTTTCCCCCATGGGTACCACAATGGGTCAGCGCTGACCTGAGTGTGGCAGAGAGCATCGCTCCCTGCCAGCCCACATACCTAACCTAACCTACATTCGCCTGGCTTTTGTTTTTAGTTTTTTTATATGATATATTTATGTTTGAATATTTATTACAACTAAATGCTGACTGTGATCATAAGAATGATTAAGTCACCGCTAGTTTTAACTTCTTCTTTCTTAATTGGTCTATGCGATCACTGCTCACTAAACTAGTTCTCTATGTCATGTTTAGTTAGCAATATCGTGCTAGTCTACCAAGTTCCAATATCAATTCAATTTCATTCAATTCAATTAATATACTCGTAACATAAACACTTCTATTGTACATCAAAGTGGGTCGTTTTTTTACTCTGATCCTTAATAGTGCTCCCAGATCACAAGAGACCGGCTTTTTTTTAAGGGCAACCCAAATCTACAGAAACCTGTAGAGATGAAAATGGAAACCTCGTATTAGAATCACAGTCGGTGCTGAGAATATGGAAAAACTACTTCTGCAGACTGTATAACGGCGACGAAGACCAACATCCCGCTGTCAGGCAGAATGAACCATTCAACATAGACGATGATAGTCAAAATTTCCGTCCACCTGACCAAAACGAAGTGAGGATGGCAATATCCAAGCTAAAATCCAACAAGACCGCTGGACCTGACGGCTTACCGGCCGAACTTTTCAAGGCAGCTGGAGATGAATTGGTAGATTGCATACACCAACTCATCTCTAAGATTTGGTCAGACGAGTGTATGCCTGATGAATGGAATCTCAGCATCGTTTATCCGATCCAGAAGAAAAGAGATCCCCTCAACTGCGATATTTTCTGCGATATTGTGTGAACGCCTGAAACCTTTTATCAACAGCCTGATTGGACCCTATCAGTGCGGTTTCAGACCAGAAAAGTCCACCATCAATCAAATTTTCACACTTCGGCAGATCCTGAAGAAACCCAAGAATTCCAAATCGATACTCACCAGCTCTTTATCGATTTCAATACCGCTTATGACAGCATCTATGGAGAAGAGCTTTATAGAGCCATGTCTAGTTTTGACATCCCTGCCAAACTTGTTCGTCTGTGCAGGCTGACGATGGAGAACGCTCGCTGCTCCATCAAGGTCGGTAATGACCATAGCGAGACCTTTGATGTCAAAAAAGGTTTTAGACAAGATGACACGCTGTCATGTGACTTCTTTAATATTGTACTTGAACGGATTGTGCGGAACTCACAAGCCAACACTGGAGGCACAATCTATCCCAAGTCTGTAGAACTGCTTGCATACGCCGACGATATAGACATTATCGGAAGAACTCAACGGGCTGTCACCGGTGCGTTTGCAAGCATTGAGGCGGAAGCGGCCAAAATGTGTTTACCGATAATCGATGGCAAAAGCAAGTATATGCTGTCAACAAGAAGGGACAGCCAACACGGACGAATCGGACACAACGTCACCGTGGGCAGCTGTACCTTCGAGGTAGTAAGAGACTTTGTCTACCTTGGCTCTGCTATAAACTTGAAAAACAAGATCAGCGCAGAAATCAAGCGAAGAATAACTCTTGCCATTCGCTGTTTTTTGGGCTTATAAGGCAATTCAACAGTAAAGCCCTATTTCGAACAACTAAGGAGACTCTGTATAAGACCCTGATCATCCCAGTCCTGCTTGACGGCGCTGAAACATGGACTTTATTAAATGGAGAGGCTTATTGGTTGAGGCCCAGATTCACCCCGAACTGTAGCGCCACCTAAGTAAGTAAGTAAGTAAATCTCAGAGTACGCAGATTTGTCAGTCCCGCTCGATTATACTACCAGATAGGAACCATTCATTGGTGCAGTGTTTGGAAAAACTTTGATTTTATTCGTTTTCCTTTTATATTATACTAGCGGGTGACCTGGCGTGCGTTGCTGTGCCTGTCTCACTCAATATGCGCTTGTCTCACTTAAAATGCCTTTGTGGGCAAACTGCTAGACCGATTTTGACCAAACTTCACAAAAACACTCTCAGGCCAATACCGAAGATTGCCTGAATTTGAGCTTAATCGATTCAGTGGTTTCGGAGTTCATAGCATAGATGCAAACATAGGTACATTGAGTTTTATATATATAGATTCGGTTGGCTGATGATTACTGTTCCTCTCTGAGGCTTGAGCACGCACACATCGGTTAAAGGGCAAACACACTACCCACTGCACAATTGGCACCTTGTTAATAATGGAACAAGAGGCCATTACTACCCAATAGAGAGTATAAAATTTCGAAAATCATTCGACAGGAAGGTAACTGTAAGGCTCACTAGGCCACTTAGACAGCTTTCAGCTTTCTGAATTCGAAAGAGGAACTCATTCTTAAGGCTAAGTAGATGAACTCAGAAAACGCTTCGAAATTGTTGCTGTCAATAAATATACTTTGATCTAGGTGGCGGGTCGATTTTTGTTTGTTTGTCTACAGCACTGATTTGATTTTTGTAGCTTTCTGAACAGGATCTTCTTCATTTTTACTCGTAACTGTCGCAAGTGTTGGCCCTGCCATTTTGACAATCCATTCTTGAAGTTATTATAAGATAGCATCACAGCTTTACGGGATCATAGCTCTTAAACTATTATAATGTTCAGCTGGCACTTGTTCAAAGAACTCTATCGTAGTCTACCCTTAACGAAGTTGAAATTTTCCTTACTTCAGAAGACATGAAACTTCAAATCAATAACATGCTCAAATATGCGCAATGCATGAGCTGAATGCTCTTTGCTTCGTGTGTTGATAATGTGGCATCCTGAGATCTGCAGGTAAACTAAATATGTTTTGTGAATGCTAGACTGTCTTAAAACTATACTGATTTTATGAATTCGAATAACTTTCGATTCGAATTGAATGTCCGAATAAGAAAAAGTTTCATTAACACACATAATTAATATGACGATGATGTCACATCAGACTCCAACCCACAAAGTTTTTAAACAGTATGTATTTTAAAGGCACTACAGAGGCTTCCTAATTAATGTAGAATATCTTTTAAATAAAGTTGATAATGGTTCGGTCCCCACTCAATTTCCGACTTCAGTACAAAAAGTGACTTAAAAACTCCCCTTAACTTTCACCATAAGAAATACATATAGTGCCAACACAAGGTCCGTGGTCCATTCCAGTTAAGTAATAGACGTGATATGTCAAACTTGTGCCATTTATTTCTACTTAAGAACTTCAAGCACAATAGAGGGGTAGCTTCACAAGCACTGACGTACAATGGCAATGGAGTGTGCCAAGTACTACCAATTGAAAACGAATCCATGGAGCTATTAAATTAGCTTCATTGCTTTTGAATTGTTATGCTTGGTTTCTCATTCTTTGCTCAGTTTTTTGTTTGCAATTGAAACTGAACTCTCCTTTGAAATGATGCATTGCCAGGGCAGTGCAGAGCAACAGATTGATTTTCTTCCTTTGCTTGAAGTATTCACTTGAAGTAAAAGAAAAGCGAGTGCTTTTATGAAGACTTTGATCCGAAAACAAGGGATCACAACCCTCCCACTTCACCGCATTTCTACTGATTCGCCTGTGGGGTTCGCCTGCATGCAAATTGAATGCATTAGGGGTATTTTAAGAAACAGATTTAGTGAATACTTTCTTATGCTCATAACCAATCGTACCTTACTGTGGCTTTTTTTTTCTTTTCATATATTCAATCTCCTAATCTTGTCAGATGTTGTTGAGTAAAATTCCAAATCTTAAATACACGAGTCATCGTTTTTGCAACACCCAATAGAGAACTATTTTTCTTAACAATATTCATGCAAGTTGGGCCTCCGGATTATTTTCGACAGATTAGAGATACCAATTAGTGATAACTAACTGGCAACTTCTAACGGCTTTCAGAGACAGAGGTCTACCAGCCAATCAAAGGAATGACCGCTTCCAAAATACTACCAGAGCCGAGATATCAGCAATTATTCAACGGAGAGTTCCAATAACCTAATGATTTCTGTCAACTAGTCTTTTAGACAATTCTAATACTACAAGAAATGGAACTCGACCAACTAATAATTCACAAAGCAAGAGACAAAATAAATCCGCATAGCTACGACCACGATGGGGGATCAATTACGAAAGAGACTATTAGCTATCAACAACAAAGAGCTCTCGAAGACGGAAGATCACTGCCCGGACGATGTTCAAAGCAAAGTTCCTAATAGTCATGATGGAGAACCAAGCACAATGACTTCGATCAGACGTCAGAGAAAGTCAAAGGGCGGTCTAAAATGCTTACCGATATTCATCTCAGGCTGATGCCTTGTGCTCATTCGATGACCTTACCAATAATTATGTTTCTGTCAGACGATTTTTTTGCACTGAAAAAGAGACTGATGAGTAACTAACTTATCAGCAATAAGAAATTGATAGCACACAGGAAATACCTCACCAAACATGTTGGAAACTAGATTTTTTAACTTCTCCAACTTGACCACAAAATGCTGCTCTCGATGAAGGTATGCACTCAAAAACAACCAAATAACAAGCTTTTCCATTCCTTTCTGAGATTAAGGACACAACTTAGAGGTTTTTGAAAATCGATCAGGCTTCAGATCAGGATCTGATAAGAAAAAGACGATTTCATAAAATTTTTCCTTGATTATTGTTATCTTCTTCGTGGTATGCACCAATTTTGTCATCACTTCCGCTTATCCACGTATGTACCTACGGGACAAAACCAATGTAAGGTCTAATCAAATGTATCTAACTTTTGTACTCGTCATTTATACTTAATAAGGATGCTGTTACAAAGGGTGCTTTCTAAGAATAATTAAATTTATTCTATTCATCAGCGGTTTGCCTCGTTAGGAATGGAGGTATTTGGTTCAATTCGGTGACAATAAGTTGCAAAGCCTCCTTAAAGGAATAATAACATCAAAGTATAAGGTTACATCTTTGAGGGATAATGAGTGGAAAGTTAACGTCGATGACTACAATGACTACCGAGCTGTGTCCCAAAAGCTAAATACCGAAAAGATTCAGTGGTATACTTTCGAAATCAAGTCAGAAAGGCCACATCGTGTTGTTGCAAGGGGACTCCACCCCTCATGCACCAAAGAAGAGGTTATGACTGATCTTCAAGCCCAAGGCTTTAAAATTCTTGATGCCGTTAATATCATCAAGAAGGAGAAGCAACAAACGGAAATAGATAAAGACGTCTTGGTAAGGCGTGGACTTCCGCTTTTTATGCTTACCTTCGATAAGTCGGATAATATCGACGATATCTACCGAATTAGAGCTATATATATAAATATCGTGGTTAAAATCGAGCCCATGCGTAGAAATTTAAGGATGATTCCGCAGTGCAAACGTTGCTAAGGATTTAACCATACGCAAATGTACTGCAAAAAGTAACCGCGATGTGTGAAATGCGCCGGAAATCAACTCTCCCAAGTCTGTGGAGTAAATAAACAAACCTCTGCAACATGTGCTAATTGTAAGGGATAGCACCCGGCAAATTATAGAGGCTGTGAAGTAGTTAAGGAGTTGCAAAAACGGAGAGATGTGCTCCTTAAGCCCCTTGCAAAATCTAAACTGCAAACTAAGCCAAAGCGTAAGAATGCACAGGAGAAACTAGCCAAACTAAAACTACCGGGTTCAGAGCGCAAAAAGGTGAGGGAAAGGGTGACAACAGAAAAGTCCTCGACCTCTGTTCTTAAAAGAAACGGTACTGAAAAGTTAACATTGAAAAAGCCGACAGGTAATGACCCTCGGACAGGAGGAGTGCAGCCTTACGCTCAGACCGCGGCAGTCAAAAACCAAAAAAATGTTGAAATTTCGACGGACCCTGTCTCTCATATTTTGTCGGTTATTCTCGAGAAATTTGAAGAACAAAGCAAAATAAATAAAGTTATTCTCGATAGGCTGGTTAAGCTTGAAAACAATTCTCAGAAAACGCGTACTTCAACTGAATGACAAACGAATGTTAAAAATATGTACTTGGAATGCAAACGGACTTTTGCAAAAACTCGACGAATTGGAAATCTTCATGTGTGAAAAGATATTGATATTTGCTTGATTTCTGAAACCCACGTAAAAAAGGAATCGCATTTAAAAATAGAAGGCTATATTGATTACCACGCTTGTCACCCTTCGGGAAAAACGAGTTGCGGATTAGCCTTGTTTATTAAAGACTGCATCGAACAATCCGAAGACCTAAAGATAGAGCTTGAAACTTTGCAACTGTGCACGATTCGAGTTAAAAATCGTCAGCGTACTCTTAAAATCTCATCTATCTACTGTCCACCGCGTTCCGCGCTTGAAAATCTGATTTTACTAACTTGTTTGAACCGCTAAAACCTAATTTTATCATCGGCGGCGACTTTAATGCGAAACATACGTTCTGGGGCTCAAAATACAGCCCGAAAAAAGGTAGAATGCTCTATGGGGCAGGTATGGAGTACAGTTGTGATTTCCATTCGACGGGTAAACCAACTTACTGCCCAACTGATACTTCGAAAATACCTGACCTGATCGATTTTTTCGTTGTGAAAGGAATATCTACCAACCACATAAAAGTCAAAGAGAGCTTTGATCTGTCGTCTGATCATTCCCCGGTTATTTTAACAATCAGCGAAAAACGAGTCTATAACCTAGAGCCAGCGAGATTAACTGGTCGAACAACTAATTAGGAACGAAGTTGAAGATAATGTTGAACTAAGCGTTCTACTTACGACATCCTATGAAATTAAGGTTGAAGCTTCGTGAAGATCGTACAGCTCGCCTCTTGGAATTATACGCCCAATCCAAGGAAAACGCCGGACAGATAGGGTCTGCGATATCCTCCGGAAATAAAAGAATTGGTCAAGGAAAAAAGAAAAGCGCGTAAAAAATGGCAACAGAGTCGTGCTCCGCAGCATAAAGCACACTTGAATCGTCTGTGCAATTTGTTGAAGAAGACTATTAAGGATTTTAAGAATCGTGCAATAGGCTCTTACCTTGAAAGTTTAACAGCGAAAAAAGATTCCAATTATTCGATATGGAAAGCCGTAAAAGGCACCAAAAGGCCCAAAGTCCCCGCGCCGCCAATCAAATTAAATCAAAATGAATGGGCGAGGGAAGATAAAGAAAATGCGGACGTTTTTGCGGCCCACCTGGAAGAAACCTTTAAACCGTACGATGGTCAAGTGGTTTACGACAATCGCAATAGGCTGGATTTACCATCTGAAGATTTAACGCTCACAAGTGCAACGCTAAGGGAACTCAAACATGAGATCGAGAATCTAAAACCTAAGAAATCTCCTGGTTATGATTTGATTACCGGAGAAATTTTCAAAGTTTTACCTAGAAAACCATTGATTAAGCTTCTCCATATTGTAAATGCTGCACTCCGATTAAAGCACGTGCCGAGCCAATGGAAAGTTGCGGAAGTCATAATGGTTTTAAAACAAGGAAAACCGCCAAATGAGGTAAAATCGTATAGACCAATTTCGCTTCTACCAATCATATCGAAAATTTTCGAGAGGATATTATTAAGGCGTCTCCAACCGGTTATAGAAGAAAATAATCTTATCCTTGACCACCAGTTTGGGTTCAGAAGCAAGCATTCGGCGATTGATCAGGTGCATAGAATTACTGACGTAATCGAGAAAGCATTTGAAGAAAAAAAGATTTGCTCAAGCGTATTTCTTGACGTCTCGCAGTCCTTTGATAAGTTGTGGCATGATGGCTTGAAATGTAAACTACGGCAAGTTCTCCCTGTATGCTTTATACGATATTCTAGAATCATATCTCGGGAATACACTCTTTCGTGTTAAACATGGAGTCGAATACTCCGAGCTCAAAGAAATTTCGCCCGGCGCACCGCAAGGAAGCGTTCTTGGGCCGCTTCTCTGTATGTTATATACTCGTGATATGGATGGGCACTATCCTTGTTACGTTTGCCGATGACACCGCTATCCTAGCAGTAGGTAAAACAATCGAAGAAACGACTGCAAAACTGCAAAACGCAATGAATAATGTAAATGAATGGACGAGGGACTGGCGGATCGCCCTCAACGAATCTAAATCTGTTCACGTGAATTTCACTTACAAGAAAACTAATGACTTGCCAATTTCCCTAAACTCGGCCCGAATACCTTTTGCAAACGAGGCCAAATACCTGGGAATGACACTCGATGCAGGACTGAAATGGAATTCGCATGTGAAAATGAAACGAAAAGAACTCGAAATCAAATATAGAGAAATGTACTGGTTACTCGGAAAACATTCCCAGCTCAGTACTGAGAACAAACTGCTTTTATACAAGCAAGTGCTAAAGCCGGTGTGGACCTACGGTATACAACTTTGGGGTTGTACCAAGAAAACAAATGCAAATATTTTACAAGCTTTTCAAAATAAAGTGCTAAAAGAAATTGTCCAAGCACCGTGGTATAGTAGAAACGAAGATATCCACAGGGATCTCGGAATTCCGACAATCGAAGCTGAAACTAGAAGCTTCGCGAGAAAGCATAGAAACCGACGGACATATCAACAATACAGTCCTACAAATTTTGGATGACGGTGGGTATTGATGGCATCCCTGCCGAGCTATTTCAAGCGGCGCCAAATACATCGGCAGATTTGCTGCATCCGCTAATACGGAGAACTTGGGATAGTGAACAACTTCCACAGGAGTGGAAAAGGGGGATGATCATTAAGCTTCCAAAGAAGGGTAACTTGATGGAGTGCGGTAACTGGAGAGGTATATGTGTTCTTCCAGCTGTAGCCAAAATAATAGCTAGAATAATTCTAGAACGAATTAAAGATCATTTAGATTCAACTCTCGATGTCGAACCGGCAGGCTTTCGCGCTGGATCCTCCTGCATCGACCACATAAACACCTTACGGATCATAATCGAACAATGCGTTGAGTATAGGTCTCCGCTACACTTACTGTTTATCGACTTCGAGAAGGCTTTCGACAGCTTGAATCGAGATGCTATCTGGTTGGCCTTGCGCAGGAGAGGCATTCCAGAAAAGCTTATAGCTATTATCAAGGCTACATATGAGGGCGGCAAGTGTCACGTCGTGCACAATGGTAAGGTGTCGGAGGACTTTGAAGTCCAAAGTGGAGTACGTCAAGGGTGCATTTGTCCCCACTATTGTTCTTGGTGGTTATCAGCGATGTACTCCGTGCAGCATTGACGGAAGCTAATTCTGGAATTCGTTGGACTATGACATCTTACCTTAAACACCTAGATTACGCTGACGATGTTTGTCTACTTTCACATCGGATAATGGATCTTCATTTGATGGCCCAAAATCTAGAAGCTGAGGCAAACAAAGTGGGTCTAAAAATAAACACAGCCAAAACAAAAGCCCTGAGTACTTCCAATACCCGCGCTCAACTTAACATTGCCGGAAAGCAAGTCGAGAAAGTTGATAACTTTCTATATTTAGGAAGTGTCGTCTCGGCTAATCGCGGTGGCACCGAACTGGATGTGTGCAGCAGAATCGGGAAGGCTAAAGCTGCGTTCGGAATGCTGTCCAAAATCTGGAGAAGCAATGTTATTAGCTTAAGAACCAAGCTACGACTGTTCCGCTCCAACGTAGAATCAGTGCTGCTTTATGGGTGCAGTACCTAGAAGGTGGACACCATTAACACACGCAAGCTGCAAGTCTTCGTAAACAAATGCTTAAGAATCGTGTTGGGGATTTTTTGGCCGAACCGCATCTCCAACGAACAACTTTATCTGAGAACGAGCCAAGAACCTATAAGCATTACTATACGAAGAAAAAAGTGGCAATGGATTGGACACACCCTACGGCGCGAAGACAACTCCATTGCGAAATACGCTATGCAGTGGAATCCGCTCACCCAGGCAGGCAGAATAGCGGGACGCCCTAGGCAAACGTGGCGCAGAACAGTTGAAGAGGAATCGAGCTCTTTAGGAATGAGTTGGAGGCAGCTCAAACGCGTTGCAGAACTCCGAACACGATGGCGCGCAGGCGTGGTTGACGCCCTATGCCCCCCGAGAGGTTAAAGGATATAAGTAAGTAAGTAAGTAAGTAAATTTTGGATGAGAGCAATTTATTGCGCCGACTACAAAGGACGAACAATTTTAAAATTGCTTGATAAGTTAATACTAAGTTGCGATATCTAACAAATTTATATCGAAGGGTGGTGTTTTTTGAGTCAGTAAGAATCTGACACTACTATGAGCACGCGCTTGCTATTCTCATAGTGTCAATGGAAAATTTTTCACCTACCCTCGGAAAAAAAATTCGGTGACGAAAAATACAATGATGTATGCTGACAAGTTCTTTTCGCTGATTCATCTACTTATGGTGCTGCAACAAGTGGCCAATACACTTGCATGTGTTTTGCGTAACCTGGAACCTGGAATCTCACAGCGTCAGCCTATTGTAAAAATAGGTTTCTATAATATATAAAAATATTTGGGAAGACAGACAGTCTCAAATCCGAAACAAATTCTTTGTCATGAACTTAGAACTCTTATATATCCAACAAGTCGCTGAAGCCGTCTTCAAAATACAAACTGCTTATATAATAGCAACAGCTAGGTCGGTCTTGTTTTTTGCTGCATAAGTATGGGCTGTCAAATAATATTAAGAAATTATAAGATAATTTCAACTACATAATGAAAGTCATGAAGATGCTAGATAATAATCGACTTAAAAAAAAAATAAAACTTGCTACTCAAGCACTATCATTACATATTTTGTTTTTTTTTTTTTGGGAATGGAAGACAACAGCGCAAAAGTACAATGTAAGCCTTGAGCTTCGTCCAAATAATATTACTCAATGAAAAACTATCTTGTATGGTAAAGAGTTTGAGAGCTTAAGCAAGGCGAGGGGCAGATATGGGGATAGTACGAGATCACCATCTTATGATAGCTACTCTTCAACTAGGCATTGCTGCAGTGCGAAGATCGCACAACCACACAAGAATGCCCAGGTTTAACATCGATAGACTAAGTGATCCCTCAGTGCACCAAAAATTAAGAGAACACTTTTCGGAAGGTGTGCAAGCCATCAGCAGCTCACTGGCCGCAACCATTCAAGACCTTTGGTGTGCTGTGAAAAATGTTTTTACATCTGGTGCTGAAAGAATTGTCAGGCAATCGCAGGGGAGACATAGGGCGTGGCTTTCCGAAGATACCTGGAGACGGATTGACGAACGAAAACAGCTGAAAGCTCGCATTGCAACTACTCGAGCCGCAGGGAGAAGCGAGCTAGAGTCCCTATATTGCATGAAGATGAGAAAAATTCAGCATAGCGTGTGACGTAACAGGCGCAACTATATCAACGCGCTGGCTACAGAAGCAGAAGAAGCTACAATAAGTTGCGACATCAGGACTATCTACAGAATCACCAAATAGCTCACAGGTGGTCGCAGCTCCAGCCAACTGGAGGGGTATCAGCTTGTTGCCTGCTGTACCTAAGATAATATCTAAAATTATCCTGGAGTGAATCAAACAACATCTCGAAGGTACACTTGATGCCGAACAAGCAGGTTTCCGCTCTGGATTCTCCTGTGTCGACCACATCAACGCCTTGTGGATTATCATCGAACAGTGCGTTGAATATCGATCGCCACTCCACCTGCTGTTCATCGGTTTTGAGAAGGTGTTCGAGTATCAACAGGGAATTTATTTGGCGTGCCTTACACAGGAGAGGTAATCGCGATAAACTAATAGCTATTATCAAAGCTACGTACGAAGAATCCAAATGTCACGTTCTGTACAGAGGAAGGTTGTCTGAAGAATTTGAGATCCAAAGTGGGGTAAGACAAGTTTGTATTCTTTCAGCAATACTATTGCTATTGGTGATCAGCGATGTGATTCATGCAGCTTTGATCGGCGGGAATGGAGGAGCTCGATGAACTATTACATACCAACTGAAACATCTAGACTACACTGACGGTGTATACTTACTCTCTCACAAGAAGTATTATCTCCTACCGATGGTGGAACCGAATTAGCTATAGCCAACAGTTGTCCAAAATATGGCGAACAATACAATTAGTTTGAACACCAAGCTAAGACTGTTCCACTCCAACGTTGAATCCGTGCTGTTATATAGATGCAGCACGTGGAAAGTGACCACTACTATCACAAGGAAGCTGCCAACGTTCGTTAATAAGGGCATGCGTAACATCTTAAGGATTCTCTGACCCAACCGTATCTCCAACGAACACCTCTACCAGAGAACGGGCCAGGATTCAATTGGCACAATCATCCAACGACTGAAGTGGCAGTGGATTGGTCACACGTTCCGAAAGGGTGACAGAACCCTTTAATCCGGGATGGGTGGGTGGCAGTGGTGTAGTGGTAACGTCGTCAATTGCCACGCTAATGGTTCATAGTTCAACTCCTGATATCAGCAAGCATTTATTTATTTCTCATGAAATATATAAAGTAAGTCCGATCATTTGCAAAATCTTCTGTGAACACTACTGCGAAGGCATAACACTGGCAGTAGCTTGGTCATGTGGCTGGAAAAATTGTTCGCTCTGTTGATAATGATTTGCCCTTGACATCGGTTATCGGGAAAAAAAGTACTGTGAATCAGAAGCAAATACAATAATAACAAAATTCTCTCCAGTTATCTGGACGCCACCCCCGGAGAATAGCGGAAGCAGAATCAACTGAGCTTCAGAACCACTACACCAAAATCTTTCACTCTCTCTCTCTCTCTATCCATCCATTCCAACGCCCGCACTGTGTGTAAACATGTTAAGGGTATTCATAGCCCTTTGAGTGCGCGCAAATTATATAAAAAAAAAAATGGCAGAATATCTGGCGGTCCGAGGAGAACATAACGCAGAACAGTCGAGAAGGAGGCACGGTATTTGGGGAAAAGTTGGGAAGAGCTGCGACAGATTTCCAGAAACCATATACGATGGTGAGCAGGTGCAGTAGAGGTCTTAGGACCCACAAGGGGATGCAGGACATACACCAGTAAAGTATTAAAAAAGATGCAATTTGACTTTTTTTTAAAAGCGATGTCTTGTTTTATGGATACAGGTTTATTTGCCAGACATCAACTTACAGATACAGATAGTGTTTTCTCCCTTTTGTACGAGTTGAGTTTTTGTATTTCCTTACTTAATGGGCTCCCGACCTATGAAGAGTCTCTGTCTGAGACACAGCATCCTTCCACCCTCTTCGATCCTGTGCACGCTGCTACCAATTACGTAGATCAAGTTTTCTGACATCCACGGTTACTTGGTCTTTATATCGGAGGTTCAGTGGTTTTCGTCGTGTCAAACCTGGGGGCTGTGATTCGAAGACTTTCTTGCCTGTAGAGTTGTTGTCTATTCGCTCGATATTATTGTATTATTAGCTTTTTGGGCTACATCCACATCTTGATACAGCTCATAGAGTTTGTCCTTAAATCTCTCTAAATAACAGGTCACTGCAGACTTAAGGAGCAACTTAGGAAACTGGGAATAGAGGGAGACGGACACTGCAGATTCTGCAGGGACTTCGCGGAAACACCAACGCATCTTCTTATGGAATGCGAAGCACTGATCCACAAAAGAAGAAATCACCTTGGTGCCTACCTCCTATAAGAAACGGATTTACCTTCACTGGATCCACTGAAGATACTCCGGTTTGCTGTAGCAGCTGGACTGGAAGAAGTGCTGTAGACCGAGTATATCATCGGCTAGAGCCTTAGTAAGGGGGCACAATAGATCTTTTATAGGTCGCAGTGCACTTGCACCTCTCAATAATATACATCATCATTATCAAACCTCCTCATCCATTCGCCCTCCTCACACACGGAATCTAATATCAGACGTAGTATTTTTCCCTCGAATAAATAAAAATAAATAAATAAATATTTGGCGCAACAGTTCTTTAAGTGCCAGGGCCTAGCTTCACGCAACTACTCATGTTGTGTGCGTTATATTTTTCACAGGAATGGAAGGGACCTACAGTTTAGTGCCGAATCGGAACGGCGATTTGAGAAGCTTTTTCGTGGCAACAATACTCTCGGATGTTTGTCAGACGCTTGCGAGAGGTGGGACCGTGAAAAAACTGTTTGGTGTTTTTCTGGGATTCGAACTTGGAACCTCATGCGCAGTGATCCGACACACTAACCACTTACTCCACGGCGCCCACTTTTCCCTCGAAAGAGTTCAGCTTTATTAGTTATGGTCCAGAACTCGGTTATTAGCGTTCTGTAGAGCAATTATTGCATTTAGTCCGTCGAGTTCGGAGTTTTGAGCCCAGTTGTTTTGCTTAGCCGAAGTATTAGCGGTTTCGTTGGGTTATACTTAGTCGAATCTCCACGAAATTGTCGTTTGTTGGATTAATATTTACTCCACGGTATGTAAACTCTTTGACCACCTCGAAGTTAAGGTCATTAACAATAAAATTTTGTCCTACGTTTCGGGCAGATTTTTTTGTTTGTTGATGATATATACTTGGTTCTGTCCCCTACATGACTACACACCTCGCCGTGGTGTAGGGGCCTAGTAATGGTCAAGGATTCTCGGGTATTTCCCCAGATGAGACAAGAAGCCAAGCTGTAGTCGTCCTAATCCCTCCCCGTCATATCCTTTCCCTCCCTCTCTCCTCTCCAGTGGGCCGGATCAAGGTGTAATACGACCCGTGCCGAGGATCAGCCTGGCTGGGGGCCCACTTTAAATAATAGTCCAGTCGCTAACGGAGTATCCGGATACCTGGCGACCTCCGGATTAGCCTGCCTTGCCTGCACAATGCGGATCTCTGTGCAGGTCGACCTCCCATTCTCCGCCACTCGTGGGTCCAATTATGAACAATAAAAACAAAAACATACAAAACATAAAAAATATAAAAAAGACAAAGAAAGAGGACGGTCCTCTTAAAAAACCGTCTTCCAGCCTCCTGGGAAGCATACCCGCAAGCTCTGCTGTGGCAATCATTGTAGGATTGGGCAAAGTATTAGCCCAGCTCTGCTCTCGCCGTCCCAACATGCGTACTGCAAAGGCAAATCGGTTGAGACTGCCTTACATTCGCTTGTGCGCATCATCGAAAAATATCAAAGAATACACCATGGTGGCTTTCCTTGACATTGAGGGAGCTTTTAAGAATGTCAAACCAAAGGCAATTACCGACGCACTTGTAAATCTGAAAGTGGATACCTCGCTCGGAGTGTTGATCAATCAATTGCTTACATGCAGGATTATTAACACGCAGCTGGGCGGAGCATCGGCCAGAAGAATTGCTCGCTGCGGTACACCTCAAGGTGGAGTCTTATCACCTCTTCTGTGGAACCTGGTAGTTAATGAACTACTGTTGGACCTGGATACGTCAGGTTGTAGAGTGATCGCCTATGCTGATGACATTGCTATTGCTTCCTCCGGTAAACACCCGGACACTCTCAGGGATATTCTCCAATATGCTCTCCTTCGGCTCACCAAATGGGCCTCCAATTGTGGATTGGGGGTTAACCCCCATAAAACGGAACTCGTTCTCTTCACGAGAAAATATAAAGTTCCCCTCATAGACCCTCCCTTGATAAATGGCACCAGTCTCACCTTCTCTGAAAACGCAAAATATTTGGGTCTTATTTTGGATAGGAAATTAAACTGGAAGGCCAATCTACTAGAGCGCGTCAAGAAAGCTAATGTAGCTCTCTATTCCTGTAAAAAGGCTATAGGCAGGAGCTGGGGTATTAAACCTCAAATCACCCATTGGCTATACGTGTCCGTTATCAGGCCTATACTACTATATGGCGTGATCGTATGGTGGCCTGCTCTTGAAAGGGCTGTCCACCTCACTCAACTAGCTAAGGTGCAAAGATCTGCATGCATCTGCATCAGAGGTGCACTTAGAACTACTCCCTCCGCGGCACTGGACATCTTGTTAACCTGCTACCCTTAGATATTTTCGGCAAACAGATGGCAGCCTGTGCGGCCATCCGCTTGAAAGCCTCCTCTCAGTGGTCTAGCTATCGCTTTGGCCACTCCTCGATCCTTGATCTTCTCAACTTCAAACACGAAAACACGGACTACACCCCGCCGAAACTGAGATTTGACCGTAACTTCAGTACGAGCATCCCTAACCGGGATGTATGGGACACCTCCCCCCCTGTCGATGCTAGTTCGGTTCACTTCTTTACAGATGGATCTAAGACGGAAGGTGGGGTGGGTTGTGGTGTTTTCTCCGAACAGCTCAATCTGAGCATCTCTTTCCGCCTCCCCGATCATTGTAGCGTTTTCCAGGCGGAAATCATGGCGATTAAAGAAGCTCTGTCCTGGCTGAAATGTAATGTATTATCTGTCAGGGATATTAGCATTTTCACTGACAGCCAAGCGGCAATCAAGTCCCTGGAATCGTTCTCCTTCACTTCTAAGGCTGCCTTAAACTGTCGTCTATCTCTTATGGAGATGACAGAGCAGTTCAACATTCACCTATGCTGGGTGCCGGGCCATAGAGACATTCCAGGTAACTGCAGGGCTGACGACCTCGCCAGACAGGGTACCACTCTAAGGATTTTGCCTGAAAGGCAAGCCCTGGGTATGCCCCTCGCTACATGTAAGTATCTACTAAAGCTGAACGCTATTAGCGCGACCAACCTTTTATGGGGAAACGGCTCAACGTGTCACATTTCGAGACAGATCTGGCCTAAGCTGGATCAAAAACGTAGTGCCGATCTGATCAAGTTAAAGCGTACACAAATCAGCTGCGTTGTCGGTGTTCTCACTGGACACTGTCTTATAGGCCAGCACGCCAAAAGACTTGGCCTCTTCTCCAATGACTTCTGCAGAAGCTGTAGGGACGAGGAGGAGGAGGAAACCATCCTTCACCTCCTATGCACATGTCCAGCCCTGTCACATAAAAGAATGCTCCATCTAGGGTCCCCCTTCCTTGACGACCTCTGCGATCTGGCGTCCTTGGACGTCATGAGCATCCATCGCTTTGTCAAAAGCTCCGGTTGGTTTTGTTAGTCCCTGAGTGGCCTAATGGTTTGATCCTGGTATCACAAAGGACCTTCGCTGGTCTAAGTGTGTCTACACTCCCGTGTGGACAGCCAACATAACCTAACCTAACCTACTTGGTTCTGTCCTCATTTACTTCAAGACCAACTCGTCTCGCCTGATCTATTGCCATAAATAATTCGATGTTGACGTCCTGGTTTTTTGTATTTGTCCAGCTACTCACATCCTTGAATCTAACATTGTTGCTTGTCAAAAAGTACTTGTATTTAGACATACTCGTAGAAATCATTCTTATTTACAAGGATGCAAAAACACGAATTGCACGTTAACTGAGTCAACACAGAAATTCTGCAGGACGAACATGCAATGAATGCGAGTAACTTTCTGGGTTATAAAAGGCTTCCGGATTATTGAGACTTATGTACATCTTTTTGTGTACATCTGTTTTGTGCAGTAAGGTGGGCCTATCGCGATACCTAGGGAACCTTCACGACAAAAGACCTGAACCAATTCTCCCATACACTTAATTTCCCTACAGAATTTCGAAATATCCTTATTGTGGTTCAGGGACCTTACTTCTTCTAGGTTATCGAAGAATTATCTTCCAAAGTATTTTAGCTTTGTCCTGGCAATGTCTTTACATTCGCAGAGTATATGTCAATGTTTTCTGAGACATGTAGGTCATTGCAGTACCTACAAACATTCGTGTTTGATAGACCTAGTCTCATAGTATGCTTCCTTAGAAGACAATGGCCAGAGAGTATTCCTGTCGCTGTTATTAGCCCTGATCTTTCTATGCTACCAATTATATCCCTCTGCGAGAACTTTACTCTTCTTTTGGCCAGCGCGTCAGCCTTCTCGTTACCTTCTATATCGCAGTGTCCAGGTACCCAACATAATCTGACACGGTTCTGCGTACATAATGGCTAAATCATTGGGCGGCAATTCCTGACGATCTCAGATTTAGTGACATAAGACTCTAGCGCATTTAACGCAGCCTGACTGTCAATGTAGATAGCCATATTCTTATCGGATATTGATCCCATCTCAGGTGATTTCGCAGCTTTAAGTACAACTAGAACCTCTGCTTGGAACACTCTGCATGTGTGTGGAAGTCTCGGGGCCACCTGTAGGTTAATATCTCTCGAGTATATACCTGACCCCGTGCCATCTCCGGTCTAAGAACCATCTCTATATACTTTAATCTCGTTGTCGATAGAGACTGTCTTCCTTTGCCAATCCTCTCTGACAGGATGTTTTGTTACTTAAACCTCTTTAACAAGGACCGCTTCAATTACACAGTTGCAATATATTCGAAGGTTTGATCTTCACATCTTTTTATATATGTACGTTTATACAATAAAGAACTTTTTAAAATATTTAATTTAAGAAAAACACTTTTTTAATGACATTTTTACTTTTAAGTAACAAACTACAATACTATAACTATAATCGTAGTATTTATGATATTTCCTCTGCCACCCTGTTTATTTTAATGACAGATTGCGTGTTGCATACAGTTATGATAATTCGCTGCTGGTGTTAATTGTTGTCATGTAATAGCACTGCGTTCCGAAAGTCTTGTTTCGCATCAGAAGTAGCTATAGTACTCGTAGTGTCATCAGACAGATCTTACAAGCAATCCATTACCAGCTATGCCTACAAATCTATCTTATAGCGTCGCTAAATGCATATGGAATCTCTAATTGATGCATTCAATTCAGCTGGGGGATAAATTGTGAATGAGTCAGTGCAATGTCTGGTCAGCATGGAATTATGCTGCACCAGTTCTGTGCCCATGACAACATCATCATCATCAGCAAGTAGCTCGACGCAAGCTGTTGATGCCTTGAATGCCAATGACTGTGCATGACTCCGATTCTAGGCATTGCAATCGTGTGCCTATTGTGCGAGACTTTCAAACAATGCGGCTGTGAATGGAGATATATACGGAGGCTTGATCTGATCTTTACTAAGTGACTCTGAGTTATTTATATGTGAATGACATTTGATGACCTTTATGTGTTTGTAAATTGTGCTTCAGTTTGCATTTTTCTTAAATCCGGGTGAGGAGTCGAGTCCGTTTGATAGGGATCCGAAATTACAATGGAAAAGATTGTGCTTTCATTTGAAATTATTACACAAAAGATGTGAATCTGCAGAGAGAGTGAGTAGTAAGTAAGACATCTTCATACATGTACTCAAGTAGTATCTTTCAAGTCCGATTGGAGAAATGCCTGGATCTTCAGTTTAAGCTCAAATACTGTCACCTTCTAACCTACGCTTGCAAAGCTATACATGTACCCAAGATCTAATAGATACTCCATTGCACTAATTTTTTAAGCAACAACTTGCCATTTAATGCTCGTAAATATTGGTGCTTACACAACTTGCAACCTTCAATAAATGCGAGCAGCTAAAATTTAAAGCAAACACCCCGACAGACAGTCAACAGTATCTATTTCCATAAGTACGAGTAAGCATCTGCGTTGTTAGTTAACACAAAAACGTCTCTAATTAGTTATGTAGAACATGTACATAATGCGACACAAGTTCAGCCATAAAAATGAAAAACACATTAAAAAGTTCATTGTTTGTACAGCCTTTTAGAGGCCTTGTCGTTCGTCACCATGCCGTCAACAATCGAAGTTAATCATCACCGTTGACTGTTTAAACAATTTGTGACATTGTAGTACATATTCGTACTTGTATGTATGTACAATTTAGATATAAAGTTTGTTTTGTGTTCATAAAGCAAATAATTTGCAACATTTTAACACCACAGCATAAGAATTTATTGCGATTAGCCTTCCTTCTTTCCCAGAGGAAATTTTAAAGTTCCTTTGACACTCTGATTGAGTTTCTTGCTTTTTTTTTTTAATGATCGCTATGAAAACTGAAATAGACGAGGAGGAAAGCAGTGCATGCGTATGTAATCCAATTCATCGTGATTAGGATAAAAATGAGCTACGATAACAACGACAAACAGAAGACATGTCAGAGCAGCAAAACAAAAAAAAAAAAAAAGAATACCATGGAGAGATGTGTGCAGCAACACTAGAAAATTGGAGACAGAAGTACAGAAGCAGTAGCATCTCATTTTCGTTTGATATGTGGTGCACGATTCACTACTACTGTCTCAATGGCATACGATGAGGGACACAAAAGGAAACCCACAAAAGGACTAGAGAACTTACACTGACGGTAAGAAGTATGTACTCGTATGTTGACCTCAAATTGTTAAAATCTCGAATCTAAACAGCCGTTCTAGCGAGACATACCCAACCATAATCATGAAAAGATTAGTAGTCTATGACATCAAATAAAGAATGGTTTATAAAGAGCAGGTTTGTGAACTTCCGCCCAAAGCAGAACATCCTCTCATCTCCGAGGAGCAAAGATTATGGTTTACGAAATCTCTAATCAATCTGGCGTGGCAAAATCGCATCATCACCTACCCGTGGTGCCCGCTGGATAGCTGTCTGATAGTGAACTAACGATGAGCGTATGCTGAGTCTGACGATATATGTGTAGCTGAACACTCAGACCTGCGTAAGCACATCGGGGGGAACTTCAACGCGCATATGTTTAACCGGACGAGGCATCTCTTGTGGACCTGATCGGCTGAAATATGCGTCTCAGAAGTCTAGCAAGAGGACGTGCGGCGGATGAATTCTATCGATGGAATCAACGGTGACGTCTACAGACCAGCGGATACCTTACCGGAGCTACTTCGACATATTTGGAGCTGAGGTCTGTAAGGATTTTCAATACTACGTCAGGGTATTGAAAAAGAGATGGTGGCGGATGAACCCTTAATGGGCCAACAGCAGGGCTCATATCCCCGACGTGGGTTACTGACATCGGTGTATCCGGCCCCTCGTCCTAGGGGTTGCTAAAAAAGGATCTGGTCCCCCAGGTTGGGGGTTGTGCTGTCGAGTTAACTTCCCTACCACGTAAAAAACCTTCGGTTACAAAGCAACCAACAGCCTCGGATACGGATGATTCTACTGTTGACGACCCAAGCAAAGTTAAAAAGGACAACGATCTTCGTGTCTGCACATGGAATGTTAGGTTCCTCTACAAACCACGTGCAGCCGAACAACTTGCAGAGGCCCTATAGTGTCTCAAAGCAGACACTACCGCCATCCAAGAAGTGCGATGGGATGGGCCGGGCAAAAGGAGTATGAAAAACTGCGACATCTACTACGGCGATTGCTACAGACAACAAGGACGGCGTCTATTCGGGTGCGGATTTGTTATTGGAGGCAGACTTAGGCAAGAAGTCTTGAGTTTCCGGCATGTGAACGAGCGCCTTATGACTATCCGTATCAAGGCTGAATTTGCCAACAATAGCCTAATATGAGTTCACACCCCTTACGAGGAGAAGGACGATGCGACAAAGGATGACTTCTACGAGCTCTTGGACAAGACTTATAAGCAATGCCCTGACCACGACGTTAAAATTGTCCTAGGTGATTTTAACGCAAAGAGGAAGAGAGGACGTCTTTAGTAGCGTGATCGGAAAGCACAGCCCTCACGACATCACATCCGGCAACGGACTCAGGATAATCGACTTTGCGGCGGGGCGAAACTTCGTCGAAGCTAGTACGCGCTTCCCACGTCTCGACATTCACAAAAGAAGACGGCTCTCCTTTGATCAAACAACTGTCAACCAAATCGATCACATTGCGATCGACGCAAGGCACTTTTCCAGTATTCTGGGTGTCCGGACTTTCCGAGGAGCCAACGTGGACTCGGATCACTACCTAGTTGTAGCCAAGGTACGGATGCGGACATCCAGAACGGAGCGAAATCAACGAAATACGAGTACTGTGAGGAAATTTGACGTCGGGCGGCTACAATCGCAAGAGACCGCCAACGCCTTCACCGATCGAGTTTCTCTTAATCTTAATCTAAGTCCTATGCCGCCAGCAGCAAATGCGGAAGACCAGTGGCAGCGTTGCCAACAAGCCATCAGAGATGTCGCCTCTGATGTACTGGGTTTCTCTCTGCCACCACAACGAAACCCCTGGTTTGATGAGGAATGGCGGCAAGCACATGCAGCAAAGCAAGAGGCGTACAAAGCGGCGCTGCAAAGAAGGACCAGAGCTGCTTACGTGAGCAGGAGAAAAGAGGAACATCGACTTCTCAGAAAGAAGGAAAGGAGCATGAGAAGCGCTCGATCGAGGAGATTGAGAGACTTTATTGCAGAAATAATGTTCGAAAATTTTACCAAAGGGTAAAAAGAACATGCCAGGGTTTCAAAGCCAGAACAGAAGCCTGCAGGGACGAAAATGGTAATATAGTAGTAGAATCGCAGTCGGTGCTGAGGATATGGAAGGAACATTTCTTCAGACTGTTAAACGGCGATGATGACCAATATTCCGCTGTCAGGCACAATGAACAATTCAACAGTGACGATGATAGTCAAGATTCCCCTAAACCCGATCAGAATAAAGTGAGGATAGTTATATCTAAACTCAAATCCAACAAAGCTGCCGGAGCCGACGGAGCCGACGGCCTTGCCGCTGAAATTCTCAAGGCAGGAGGAGATGAGTTGGTAAGGAGCATGCACCAGCTCATCTGTAAGATCTGGTCGGACGAAAGCATGCCCGATGAATGGAACCTCAACATCGTTCGTTTGTGGGCGTCGTGGCGTAAGTGGTTAGTGTGTCGGATCACTGCGCGTGAGGATCCAAGTTCGAATCCCAGAAAATACCAAAAAGTTTTTGGTGAGCTCTCGTGAGCGTCTGACAAACATCCGAGAGTATTGTTGTCACGAAAAAGCTTCTCAAATCGCCCTTCGGATTCGGCATTAAACTGTAGGTCCCTTCCATTCGTGTGAAAAATATAACACACATAACATGAGTGGTTGCGAGAAGCTAGGCCCTGCCACTTTAAAGAGCTGTTGCGCCAAATATTTGTATTTGTATCGTCTGCCCGATCCTGAAGAATGGAGACCTTCTAAACTGCGCCAATTACAGAGGTATAAGTCTCCTCAACATCGCATATAAGATCCTGTCTGCCGTATTATGTGAACGCCTAAAACCGATCGTCAACAACCTGATAGGTCCTTATCAGTGCGGTTTCAGGCCGGGAAAGTCCACCATTGACCAAATATTCACACTACGGCAGATCTTGGAAAAAACCCATGAATATAAAATCGATACGCACCACCTCTTCATCGATTTCAAAGTTGCCTATGATAGCGTGTATAGAGACGAGGTATACAGAGCCATGTCTAGTCTTGGCATCCCTGCCAAGCTCGTCCGTTTGTGCAGAATGACGATGGAGTACTCTCGCTGCTCCATCGAAGTCGGTAAGAACATCACCGAACCATTCGATGTCAGGAAAGGTCTTAGACAAGATCTCTTCAACATAGTACTTGAAAGAATTGTACGAAACTCACAAGCCAAAACCGGAGGTACAATCTTTTACAAGTCCTTACAACTACTCGCTTATGCCGATGACATTGACATAATCGGAAGAACTCAGCGGGTAGTCAATGGGGCATTTACGAGTATTGAGCTCGAGGCAGCAAAGATGGGTCTAGCGGTCAATGAAAGCAAAACAAATGACATCAGTAGGGAGATCACACGAAGAATTACTCTTGCCAATCGTTGTTTCTATGGGCTAAAACGGCAATTGAGTAGCAAAGCACTATCTCGAACTACTAAGGTAACTCTTTATAAGACACTAATCATCCCAGTCTTGCTGTATGGTGCAGAGGCATGGGCTTTGACAAAACCGGATGAGGATGCCCTTGGTTATTTCGAGAGAAAAGCTCTTCGAGCGATCTCTGGTCCCGTCTGCATAGACGGTGAGTGGAGGAGAAGGTACAATGCCGAACTATACGGCCTGTACAAGGACATCGACTTAGCCAGAAGAGTTCACATACAGCGACTAAGATGGCTGGGTCTTTTAGAGCGGATGGAGCCCAACGTTCCCGCTAAGAAAGTCTTCGAATCCACCCCGGATGGACGACGCAGTAGAGGACGACCTCACGATAGGTGGCGCAAACAAGTGGAGGGGGACCTGGCGTGCGCAACTGGAGGCAGCTGGCTCGTAACCGCGCTGGCTGGAGAGGTTTGTTGGTTGAGGCCCAGGTCCACCCCGGCTGTAGCGCCATCTAAGTAAGTAATCTCTAATCATCTGGTTGTTGATTAAAGAATAATGAATAAGACCTTTTACTGCAAATCTAGCCCGATAAAAAATTCCCACGAAATCTGTTTCATTTTTGGAACCAGCTTACATCGCGGATTTACCTTTCGAGCCACAAAAAGTCTGGAAAAACTGCCAATATGACCCCTCGGTGAAGGCCGACTTATAGGATACTACAAATCCTGACTCCAGAGAAAAATCTATAACATCTTATTTAGTGTCTAATTTACTAGGAGAAATTACATACTAACAAGTAGCAGTTTATAGTAAGGTAAGTTGACGCCGCTATTTCAATCTCAGTTTCCAATTTTATTTCAGTTAATCATACACTTAGATATAAAATCCTTAATTGCTCAGAGTTAAGTATGCATGCCATCCAACCCTATTGCTTCAGATTTGACTGCAAAGACAGCCTTGAGGTCGTCCGGTGAATAGACTCTATTAAACTCAAAATTGGCATACATCTCGGTAGTTAACAGTAGATTAATAGCTGCTTCCTCGTCTGTTCTAGCTTGAGGAATGGACGATGCAGCCGAAAATTTGCCATTAAGGTCACTGACGTCATTCTCATTATCGTTTAAATTCAAATTTTTACCTATGACCAACTCTTTGACATTCTTTCAGGCTGTTTTTGTACTTAACCCAGGCTGCTAAACCTGTCTACACTTGTTTTGTGGATTTGGAAAAAGCATATGATAGAGTTCCTCGAGGCAAACTCTGGAGTGTTCTGCAGGAGTATGGAATTGATGGTTCCCTGTTAAGGGCTATTCCGTTCTTAAATACAAACTGTAGAAGCTGTGGATAAACGGTGCTAAGTCAATACCTTTCACTGTGGGCGTTGGACTCCGCCAGGGGTGCGTTTTGTCACCTCTCCTCTTCATTGTATATATGGATTGGATGTTGCAGCGCAGCCGCGGCGGGGAATGTTTCAAAGTTGGAGACCTAAGGACTAGTCATCTGCTCTTTGCGGATGATTTGGTCATCCTTGGGTCCTCTCAAACCGAACTTCAGCGCGCACTCGAAAGGTTTGTAGCCGTTTGTGATGATGCTGGAATGAAGATCAAGGTGAACAAGTCAGAAGTAATGGTCGTTTCCAAAAAAACCCATTCAGTGCACTCTGCATGTTAGTGGAGTTCCACTTGAGCAGGTGGATAAGTTTAAGTACCTCGGGCTTTTATTCACGAGTGATGGGAAGAGCAATGCCGAGTTATCCTGTAGAATTGGTCAGTCTGGATCAATTTTGAGAGAGCTTGGCCAATCTGTTATAAGGAAGGCCGAACTTAGTGTTCAAGCTAATCTATCGGTTTTTAAGTCAGTGTATGCTCCAACTTGCACCTATGGTCATGAAATTTAAAAATCTTTTTCCATCTTATATAAGTTTCGTCCCGCTTTTCAATGAGTGATTCTATTCTAGGAGTAAACCACTTACAGCTTTTATTACGAAGAAAAAAGGTTTTGATAGGTACATGAGACTCGAACAGATCGTTTACTGTGGGAGTGAAGAAATCGACCTGATTATCTATAGAGGTCATGCAGTAGAGACTACTCCAGTTGAAGTTTATAGCATCGTTTTTAAGGGAATTCAGACTTACTGGTTTATAATCTCTATAACTTACTGTTTTCCTTTCATTTGCCCTTTCCAGGGAGATGTCATAGAAAAAAATAATGAGGTCGTGGTAAGAGATCCCGGGAACATCCGGCTAGTCAAACGGTAGTGCATGCGATCATATGAAAACACAAGCGTTTTCACTCAGCTGAGGCCTACCAACTCCTACTCTCAACCTCCACGCGGTGACAGCCGGGTGCCTAGTACCTTAATCCAAGAAATGGGTAACCAACCCCGTTTGGCGGATTCTTGGTGGCAGCAGTTGAGAGAGGGGGGGAAGAGTGCTTTTCTCACTAGAGCACTTCTTCCTGTTCCAGGCGGCAGCGGACGAATTCCCTAGACGGAGTCAACGGTGGCGTCTATAGTTCCAGTTAGGTTGAACTTAGTGAATACCTTGCGCGAGCTGCTTCGACGTATTCGGATCACAGGTCGGTAAGGAATTTCCAATGTTGGTCAGGACATTGGAATAGAGATGGTGGCGGAGGAGCCCTTAATGGGCCAACGGCAGCGCTCATACTCCCGTAGTGGACTACTGGCACCGGTGTACCCGGCCCCCTGTCCTAGGGGAATAATTAAGGAACTGGCCCTCCAGGTTGGGGGTTGTGCCGTCGGGGTAACTTCCCTACCACGTAAAAAATCGATGGTTCCGAAACAACCAAAAGCCTCGGATAAGGATGACCCAACTAATGACGACCCCAGCAAACGAAATAAGGACAACGACCTTCGGATCTGTACGTGGAATGTTCTGTCCCTTTACAGACCACGTGCAGCCGAACAACTAGCAGAGGCCCTAGACTGCTATAAAGCAGATATTACCGCCATCCAGGAAGTGCGATGGGATGGGCCAGGCAAAAAGAGGATGAAAAACTGTGACATCTACTACGGTGATTGCTACAGAGGCAACAGGCAACGCTTATTCGGATGCGGATTTGTCATACGCGGCAGAATTAGGCAAGAAGTCTTAAGCTTCCGACACGTGAGCGAGCGTATTATGACTATCCGGATCAAGGCTAAATTCGCTAACATAAGCCTAATATGTGTTCATGCCCCCACAGAAGAAAAGGACCCTGCCTCCAAAGAGTGTTTCTACGAGCTCCTCGACAAAACATACGAGCAATGTCCTAAATACGACGTTAAGATCGTATTGGGCGATTTTAACGCCAAAATAGGAAAGGAGGACGTCTTCGGTAGAGCAGTCGGTAAGCATAGCCTACACGACACCACGTCTGATAACGGACTAAGGCTAATTGATTTCGCTGTGGAGCGAAATGTCACCATAGCAAGCACATGGTTTCCTCATCTCGATATTCATAAGCAGACATGGCGGTCCAATGATCATGTCACGATCAACCAAATTGATCATATTGCGATCGACGCAAGGCATGCCTCCAGTATTCTGGATGTCCGGACCTTCCGAGCGGCCAACATAGACTCGGATCATTACCTTGTTGTAGCCAAGGTACGAATGCGGATATCCCAATCTGAGCAACAAAGAAGAATTACTGTGAGAAAATTTAACGTCGAAAAGCTACAATCGCAAGAGACCGCCAGACTCTTCGCTGAACGCGTATCCCGAAATCTCTCAATCACCCCTATACCGCCAGCATCAAGTGCCGAAGACCAGTGGCAACGCTGCCAACATGCCATCAGAAACGCCGCGACTGATGTGCTGGGTCTCGCTCGCCCACCACCGCGAAACCCCTGGTTTGACGAAGAATGCCGGCGAGTGCATGCAGCAAAACAAGAGGCATACAAAGCGGCGCTGCAAAGGAAGACGAGAGCTGCTCGTGAGCTCTACGAGCAAAAGAGACGGGAAGAACATCGGCTTCTCCAAAAGAAGAAGAAAGAGCATGAGAAGCGCGCGTTTGAGAATATCGAGAGTCTATACTCCAGGAACAATGTACGGAAGTTTTACCAAAAGGTAAAAAGAACGTGTCAGAGAAGTAATACCCGTACAGAAACCTGTAGAGATGAGAATGGAAACCTCGTAGTAGAATCACAGTCGGTGCTGAGAATCTGGAAAAACTACTTCTGCAGACTGTATAACGGCGACGAAGACCAACATCCCGCTGTCAGGCAGAATGAACCATTCAACATGGACGATGATAGTCAAAATTTCCGTCCACCTGACCAAAACGAAGTGAGGATAGCAATATCCAAGCTAAAATCGAACAAGGCTGCTGGACCTGACGGTTTACCGGCCGAACTTTTCAAGGCAGCTGGGGATGAATTGGTAGAGTGCATATACCAACTCATTTCTAATATTTGGTCAGAGGAGTGTATGCCTGATGAATGGAATCTCAGCATCGTTTGCCCGATCCACAAGAAAGGAGACCCCCTCAACTGCGCCAATTATAGAGGCATCAGTCTCCTCAACATCGCGTACAAGATCTTTTCTGCGATATTGTGTGAACGCCTGAAACCTTTTATGAACAGCCTGATTGGACCCTATCAGTGCGGTTTCAGGCCAGGAAAGTCCACCATCGATCAAATCTTCACACTTCGGCAGATCCTGGAGAAAACCCAAGAATTCCAAATCGATACTCACCACCTCTTTATCGATTTCAAGGCCGCCTATGACAGCATCTATAGAGAAGAGCTTTATAGAGCCATGTCTAGTTTTGACATCCCTGCCAAACTTGTCCGCCTGTGCAGGCTGACGATGGAGAACGCTCGCTGCTCCATCAAGGTCGGTAATGACCTCACCGAGACCTTTGATGTCAAAAAAGGCTTTAGACAAGGTGACGCGCTGTCATGTGACTTCTTCAATATTGTACTTGAACGGATTGTGCGGAACTCACAAGCCAACACCGGAGGCACAATCTATTACAAGTCTGTACAACTGCTTGCATACGCCGACGATATCGACATTATCGGAAGATCTCAGCGGGCTGTCACCGGTGCTTTTGCAAGCATTGAGGCGGAAGCGGCCAAAATGGGTTTGGCGATAAACGAGGGCAAAACCAAGTATATGCTGTCAACTAGAAGGGAAAACCAACATCGACGAATTGGACAAAACGTCACCGTGGGCAGCTATAACTTCGAGGTAGTAAGGGACTTTGTCTACCTTGGCTCTGCTATAAATTCAGCAAACAAAATCAGTGCAGAAATCAATCGAAGAATAACTCTTGCCAATCGCTGTTTTTTTGGGCTTATAAGGCAATTCAACAGTAAAGCCCTCTCTCGAACAACTAAGGAGACTCTATATAAGACCTTGATCATCCCAGTCCTGCTTTACGGCGCTGAAACATGGACTTTATTAAAAGAGGATGAAGATATCCTTGGTCGCTTCGAGAGAAAAATTCTTCGTAAGATTTTCGGTCCCGTTTGCGTTGACGGGTTTTGGAGGAGAAGATTCAATCACGAACTATACGAGCTGTACAGCGACATCGACCTAGTCAAAAAACTGCGTATTGGACGTCTGAGATGGCTAGGACATGTAGAGCGAATGGACACCAACGCTCCGGCCCGCAGAGTCTTCGAATCTAACCCCGAGGGACGACGCAGTAGAGGGAATTATCGCCGTAGGTGGCGCGCACAAGTTCAAGGGGACCTCGACCAACTTGGAGTGCGCAACTGGAGGCAATTAGCTAAAGACCGAGCTAAATGGAGAGGCTTGTTGGTTGAGGCCCAGGTTCACCCCGAACTGTAGCGCCACCTAAGTAAGTAAAGAAGTTTATTCCGTCAGATCTATTTACTAGAATGACATCGAAGATATTTTTCGTGTGTAGTTCTTCGAGTTGTGCTTTGATTTGTGCAACTTCGGAGTAAGCGCAATAGTCGGGCTGTTTCAGCTGTTTGGGGTCTTGTTGAAGTTGTTGTTTTAAATGTTCAACTTTCAACTGCAAAGACTGTTGTTTCCTGAGTTTACATCCAATAGAGCGACACGACACTTTAGTGCTTCAATATCCTGGTCCATTTGTACGAGTTTTTCTACATTCTATCACATGAGAAGACTTGGACATAAGACAGTAGCTGTCAAAGAGAGAGGTAATAAATACTTCGTGTCGGCAAAGACTGGAAAGAATGTGACAGACCCTCTTACTCAGACCACTTGCGAATAAGACTAGAGACTTTCTTTACGCAACTCTAGTGAAATCATTCGGGATAACCACTATAACATCCTCTCTGCTAACTTAAAGCAGCACTTATTTGGCAAATTCGCGGGTGGAGCTAGATAAGCTAAGTAAAAAAGAAACCTTTACGTTAAACAACGCGTACCAAATTCTGTCATGCGTTCAAGGAAAAAAAAAAAGTTCAGCATAATGAGCTTCAACTTACCTGAATTCACAAGGCTATGGAAATAGCTTTCTAAATACCAAGAGTCCATAAAAATCCAAGCGGTACATTGGTGGTTTTACAAGAATCTGATAAAAACAGTTTTCAAAGGTTCTGTCGATAGCAACAGTGAATACATGCTTGCCCTCGAGATCAAGTTATCGAAAATCACATAAGGCATTCATAATGGTAGCATTCCTGCACACTGCGGGCCATTGGGCTTCGAAATTGATAGGATAATGAAAGTGAGCTTTATCACTAAACACGATTTTTCGATAAATATAAGGGTCGACTTCTAGCTGCTTATGAACCCAATCCGCGAACTCCCGACGCAAGCCCTGGTCTAGTGGCTTTAGTCCCTGCACTAGCTGGATCTTATACGGGTGAAGGCCGAGATGTGAAAGAGCTATACAAATGATAGTACGGTTTGAAAGTTATCTCTATTGGAAAATCTACCAGTCTTAAAAGAACTCCCTTTAGTAATAGAAGGTGATAGATAAAAACAGATGGAAATATTGAGAATTTTTTACAAACAAATATTGTACTTAAATCCTTGTACTTCTCGAGGGGCATATCGCGTCCACAACGCCTGTGTGTCATCTTGTTCGGAGTTATGCAACGCGTTTGAGGCACCTCCAACTCATTCCCAAAGAGCATGATTCCTCCTCGACTGTCTTGCGCCACGTTTGCCTAGGGGGTCCCACTGTTCTGCCCGCCTGAGTAAGCGGATTCCACTGCATGGCGTATTTCGTAATGGAGATGTCGTCGCGCCGTAGGGTGTGTCCAATCTACTGTCACTTTCTTCTTCGCACAGTAATGTCTATAGGTTCTTAGCCCGTTCTCAGATAAAATTGTTCGTTGGAGATACGATTGGGCCAAAATATCCTCAAGATGATACTTTGATATCTGTTTACGAAGGTTTGCAGGTTGCGTGTGATAGTTGTATGCACCTTCTATGCACTGCACCCATACAACAGTACTGATTCTACGTTGGATCGGAACAGTCGCAGCTTGACTCCTAAGCTGAGAACAATGCTTCTACAGGCTTTCGATAGCATTCCGATTCTGATGCACACATCTAATTCGGTGCCATCGCGGTCAGCCGAAACCACAATTCCTAAGTATAGAAAGTTATCTATTTTTCCGACTACTTGTCTGGCAATGTTAAGTTGAGCGCGGATTTTAGAAGTGCTCAGGGCTTTTGTTCTGGCTGTGTTTATCTTAAGTCCCACTTTGTTTGCCCGAGGTTCTAGACTTTGGGCCATCAGACGAAGGTCCAATTTTCGATGTGAAAGTAGGCAAACATCGTCAGCGTAGTCGATGTATTTTGGATAAGTTGTCATAGTCCATCGAATTCCTTCCTTGTTACCTTCCGTCAATGCTGCATGGAGTACATCGCTGATGACCACCGAAAGTAAAAGCCGTGACAGTATGCACCCCTGACGTACTCCACTTTGGACTTTAAAATCCTCCGACATCTTATCATTAAGACGTGACACTTACTTATCGGGAGATGCTGCTCCTACGAAGCCTTTGTTAGTCGTTTACCATCCAAACATATAACAAATTGTTATGGTATTTTATTCCCCACTGTAGTTTTATGTCGCATCAACACATGGAACACACTACGCTAGCCCCCTCATTCGTCTACATTTTACGAATCTCTTTTCAATTCTTTGGATAAGGTTCGTTTCATATGTATGTGTGTGCTCCATTTAGATCATTCCGGTCATGTTATCATCCATGACAAGAAAAATCTATTGTATTGCTGTTGTTGACGATGAATGTGCGAGGACGACGCAAAGAAGTCCTACATGTACGTAGCTATACAGTCGTACACAAACTTATGGATTGCATACATAAAGTAAATGATTTTGACTTTGATGCGAGGACATTTTATGAAATCCTCTTGACATCCGCTTTTATTCTATTTTTTCTATTTAAGAAAATAAAAACGAGATTAAAATGTTTACCGTAACCATCCATTAAATAAGCTCAGTAATCCACTAAGAGGGTTGCATTAACCTCTGCAAACGAAGTACAGCACAACCCGCTTACACATGTAGGAAAAGGATGCCTAAGGAACACACCTGTGGTTATAACGAGAGCTACTATATTTGTGGGCACAGAGTTGAGTGGTTGCCAGGTAGCAGCACAGGTAGTAGCACCAACGATTTTATTGCCACACGCTTATTCCAGCAGGTTACGCGCTTAAAAGTACATTAAATTTATTAGTATCATCCGCGGGAGCGTAGCAGCACCCCCCACAGTGAAATGCGTTCTAGGTTGGATTGTATATCCGCGTTATGTTTTCACGTCTACATACTTGTGTACTTTAGTCTTACATTACACGTAATAGTAGTTGTTTTCAGGATTAAATTCGTCATCAGTTGCAGTAGAGTCGCGATTTAAAGGGAAACTTTGTTAGCTAGGTATCTCTTGAGGGTTTTAATTGTGCTACGGCTTATCGCCATCTGGTATTTGTTAGACTACTGTAATTGCAACAAAAAACACTAGAGATTTTCTAATTTATGCAGCAATTAATCATGATAATAACAGTCGCGCGAAGGTAGTAATTGCAAACAGCTTAGGGTGGGCTTACAAAAGGATCAAAATAAGTGCTCTTGTAAATGAGGGAACACCGTTCATAATCGTATTTATTTTGAATAAAAGCTTGCCAGGAAATTCGGTGTCAAAAAAACCGAATAAGGGGGAACTGTTTATCTGTTCAATTTACGCAGAAATCATTGTAACTTTGAAGAAGCATACTTTCATGGGATTATTAATTCGTAGAAAGAAAACCTTTGATGCTCAGAAATTGAATGAACTGAGGAATTCATGGGATGATTTTTTTTTTTTAAGTGAGTTTCCAAGTCAATATGTTGAGAAGATTTCGTACTTTAGCAGAGCTCTTATATGTGCGATTTTTAAGAAGGGTGATGTAAACATACCGGAAAATTATAGAGGCATATTCATACTAAACTCCGCCAGAAAGATTTTTGCAACGAACGGTTAGCAACATGTATTGAGAGTAGGGACCCCTTAAGCTCATTCCAAGCTGGGTTCCGTGCTGGCTTCTCTACGCTAGACCAAATCTTCGCCCTGATCAGAATCGATAAGAAATTCATCGAAGAGAAGAAAAAAAAAATTCTATACTTGTTTAGTAGACTTTAAATCCGCTTTTGATATGGTGAATAGGCAAGCAGTGATATATAAACTGTCATAAGTTGAAATCTCTTTCAAGTTCTTGTCAATGTTCACAAATTTTCTGGCGTCGACTACTGCAGCTGTGTGGGACGGAAATGGGATATGGTTCGAAACTTCTGCTGAAGTACCCCAAGGCTATATATAGAGCCCTATTAATTTTGCTCTCTATATTGATGAAATCTGCAGCAGTCTATCTGGAGGAGTTTTTTTCAGTGGAATAGAAATTAAAATTTTGATGTACGATTTGCCGACGATCTAGTGAAGTTGGCTGACAATTTTTCTACTCTCCAGTTCCAAATTAACAGACTTCAAACTTATTGTGAAAATTGGGACCTGCCAATAAATGATTTTTCATTTCGATCGCATCGAAGTTGTTAGTGAGTTTAAATATTTGCTTCCTGCTTAGATCCTATAACCTCTCGTGGGGCATAGGGCGTCAACCACGCCTGCGCGCCATCTTGTTCGGAGTTCTGCAACGCATTTGACCTGCCTCCAACTTATTCCTAAAGAGCTCGATTCCTCCTCAACTGTTCTGCGCCACGTTTGCCCAAGGTGTCCCGCTATTCTGCCTGCCTCGGTGAGCGGATTTCACTGCATGACGTATTTCGCAATGGAGTTGTCTTCGCCCGTAGGGTGTGTCCAATCCACTGCCACTTTCTTCTTCGCATAGTAATGCTTATAGGTTCTTGGCCCATTCTCGTATAAAGTTGTTCCTTGGAGATGCGGTTCGGCCAAAAAATCCTCAATGATTCTTAAACATTTGTTTTTACGAAGACTTGCAGTCTGCGCTTGTTAATGATGTCCACCTTCCAAGTACTGCACCCATAAAGCAGCACCGATTCTACGTTAGAGCGGAACAGTCGCAGCTTGGTTCTTAAGCGGATAACATCACTTCTCCAGATTTTGGATAGCATTCCGAGCACAGCTTTAGCTTTCCCGGTTCTGCTGCACACATCCAGTTCGGTGCCATCGCGATTAGCCGAGACCACACTTCCTAAATTAAGAAACTTATCAACTTCCTCGACTTCCTGTCTGCCAATGTTAAGTTGAGCGCGGGTATTGAAAGTGCTCAGGGCTTTTTTTTTGCTGTGTTTATTTTGAGCCCCACTCTGTTTGCCTCAGCTTCTAGATTTTGGGTCATCAAATGAAGATCCATTATCCGATGTGAAAGTAAGCAAACATTGTCAGCGTAATCTAGGTGTTTAAGGTAGGATGTCATAGTCCATCGAATTCCATAGTTGCCTTCCGTCAATGCTGCACAGAGTACATCGCTGATAACCACCAAGAATTATAGTGGCGACAGTATGCACCCTTGACGTACTCCACTTTGGACATCAATATCCTCCGCCACCTTACCATTGTGTAAGAAGTGACAAGGCAAACCCTAAAGCATCTCTATTCAAGCTGTCGAAAGCCTTCTCGAAGTCGATAAACAGCAAATGTAGCGGAGACCTGTACTCAACGTATTGCTCGATTATGACCCGTAAGGTGTTTATGTGCTTGATGCAGGAGGATCCAGCACGAAAGCCTGCCTGTCTGATGTCGAGAGTTGAATTTAAATGCTCCTTGATTCGTTCCAAAATTATTCTAGCTGTTATTTTGGCTGCGGCTGGAAAAACGCCAATACCTCTCCAGTTTCCGCATTCCATCAAGTTCCCCTTTTACGGAAGCTCAATGATAATCCCAATTTTCCACTCCTGCGGAAATTGTTCATTATCCCAAGCTCTCCGTATTGGAGGGTACAGAAAATCTGCCGATCTATTTGGCACCGCTTGAAATAGTTGGACAGGGATGCCACTAATACCCACCGCCTTGTTCTTCTTGAGGGACTTGATTTCTATTATTATTTCGGTTTTACTGGGAGGTACGGTGCGAATTCGGGAATTTGTTGCTTCGAACTGCTCATTCGAATCCGAGATCATACCGCCATCGTCTCAGTGATTTAGCATTGCAGCAAAATGTTCTCTCCATCTAGTGAGCTGGTCCTCATTCGAGATCAGAAGTTTACCGTCTAGACGCTTCACTGGATGTTGTTTGGAGTTCTGACCACCAGTGAGCTCCTTAGTGATGCTATAAACCAAAAAGCCTCTCCATTTAGCTCGGTCTTTAGCTAATTGCTTCCAGTTGCGCACTCCAAGTTGGTCGAGGTTCCCTTGAACTTGTGCGCGCCACCTACGGCGATGATTCCCTCTACTGCGTCGTCCCTCCGGATTAGATTCGAAGACTCTGCGGGCCGGAGCGTTGGTGTCCAGTCCTGGGTGGACCTGGCCCTCGACAAACAAACCTGTCCAGTCACCCTGGTTACGAGCCAGCTGCCTCCATTTGCGCACGCAAAGTTGTTTGAGGTCCCCCTCCACTTGTTTGCGCCACCTACCGCGAGGTCGTCCTCTATTGCGCCGTCCATCCGGGGTGGATTCGAAGACTGTCTTGGCGGGAACGTTGGGCTCCATCCGATCTAAATAATCCAGCCATCCTAGTCGCTGTATATGAACTCTTATGGCTAAGTCGATGTCCTTATATAGGCCGTATAGTTCGGCATTGCACCCTCTCCTTTACTCACCGTCTATGCAGATGGGGCCAAAGATCGCTCGAAGAACTTTTCTCTCGAAATAACCAAGGACATCCTCATCCGGCTTTGTCGAAGCCCATGCCTCTGCGTCATACAACAGGAATGGGATGATAACTGTCTTATAAAGAGTTACCTTAGTAGTTCGAGATAGGACTTTGCTACTGAATTGCCTTCAAGTAATTCTTCGTGTGATCTCCCTACTAATGTCATTTGCGGAGTTCACCATAGAGCCTAGGTAGACAAAATCCTTTACTACCTCAAAATTATATCTGTCTAATGGGGCGTTCTGTTTAAGACACCCATGTTCGGTGTCCTTTTTTGTAGACGGCATATACTCGCATTTTGTTTCGTTTTCATTGACCGCTAAACCCATCTTGGCTGCCTAGATCTCAATACTCGCCCGCTGAGTTCTTCCGATTATGTCAATGTCATCGGCGTAAGCGAGTAGTTGTACAGACTTGTAAAAGATTGTACCTCCGGTTTTGGCTTGTGAGTTTCGTAGAATTCTCTCAAGTACTATGTTAAAGAGATCGCATGATAGCGCGTCACCTTGTCTAAGACCCTTCCTGACATCAAACGGTTCGGTGATGTTCTTACCGACTTTAATGGAGCAGCGAGAGTACTCCATCGTCATTCTGCACAAACGGACGAGCTTGGCAGGGATGCCAAGAACAGACATGGCTCTGTATAACTCGTCTCTATACACGGTATCATAGGCAACTTTGAAATCGATGAAGAAGTGGTGGGTATGGATTTTATATTCAAGATCTTTTCCAAGATCTGCCGTAGTGTGAATATTTGGTCAATGATGGACTTTCCCGGCCTGAAACCGCACTGATAAGGACCTATCAGGTTATTGACGATCGGTCTTAGGCGTTCACATAATACGGCAGACAGTATCTTATATGCGATGTTGAGAAGGCTTATACCTCTGTAGTCAGCGTAGTTCAGAGGGTATCCTTTCTTCAGGATCGGGCAAATGACGTTGAGGTTCCATTCATACAAAAGCATACTTTCGTCCGACCAGATTTTACAGATGAGCTGGTGCATGCTCCTTACCATCTCATCTCCTTCTGCCCGGAATAGTTCAGCGGCAAGGCCGTCAGCTTCAGCAGCTGTGTTGGATTTGTGTTTGGATATCGCTATCTTCATTTCACTCTGATCGGGTTGCCGGGAATCTTGACTGTCATCATCACTGTTGAATGACTCATTCTGCCTGACAGCAGAATATTGGTCATCATCGCAGTTTAACAGTCTGCATAAGTGTTCCTTCCATATCCTCAGCACCGACTGATTTTCGTCCCTGCAGGCTTTTGTTCTGCCTTTGAAACCCTGGCATGTTCTTTTAGGTAGGGTTATGAGGTTATCATGAAACACTAGGCACCAAAGTGGGCCCATCGCGTTCAAAGGCATGTTCTTTTACCTTTTGGTAAAATTTTGGAACATCATTCCTGCAATAAAGTCTCTCAATCTCCTCGATCGAGCGCTTCTCATGCTCCCTTTTCTTCTTTCTCAGAAGTCGATGATCCTCTTTTCTCTTCCGCTCGTAGAGCTCGCGAGCAGCTCTAGTCCTTCTATGAAGCGCCGCTTTGTACGCCTCTGGTTTTGCTACATGTGCTTGCCGGTATTCCTCATCAAACCAGGGGTTTCGTTGTGGTGGGCGAGAGAAACCTAGTACATCAGAGGCGGCATCTCTGATGGCTTGTTGGCAACGCTGCCACTGGTCTTCCGTATTTGCTGGTGGCGGCATAGGACTTAGATTAGGATTAGAAGAAACTCGATCGGTAAAGTCTTTGGCAGTCTCTTTCGATTGTAGCCGCCCGACGTCAAATTTCCTCACAGTATTTCGTTGATTTCGCTCCGTTCTGCATATCCGCATCCGTACCTTGGCTACAACTAGGTAGTGATCCGAGTCCACATTGGCTCCTCGGAAAGTCCGGACACCCAGAATACTGGAAGAGTGCCTTGCGTCGATCGCAATGTGATCGATTAGGTTGACAGTTTTTCGATCAAATGAGAGCCATGTTCCCTTGTGAATATCTAGATGTAGGAACCGCGTACTAGCTACGATAAAGTTTCGTCCCGTCGCAAAGTTAGCCCGAGTCCGTTGTCGGATGTGATGTCGTGCGGACTGTGCTTTCCGACCACGCTACTAAAGACGTCCTCTCTTCCTAGCTTTGCGTTAAAATCACCTAGAACAATTTTAACGTCGTGGTCAGGGCATTGCTCATACGTCTTGTCCAAGAGCTGGTAGAAGTCATCATTGGTCGCGTCGTCCATCTTCTCGTGAGGGTCGTCAGCTTCCGTTATTATTACCATCTTATTGGGAATAAATGGCGTTTGCAACCTCGAATCACTCACTGCTTCCAAACTGCTTTTATACAAGCAAGTTCTAAGGCCGGTGTGGAATTACGGTATACAACTTTGGGGTTGTACCAAGAAAACAAATGCAAATATTTTAAAAGCTTTTTAAAATAAAGTGCTAAGAGAAATTGTTCAAGCACCGTGGTATAGTAGAAACGAAGATATCCAAAGGGATCTCGGAATTCCGACAACTGAAGCTGAAACTAAAAGCTTCGCGAGAAAGCATAGAAACCGACTAATCGGACATTTTTTTTTTTTTTCTGTTTGTTTATTTGTCCACTTATACACTATTACATATTTTATTGTTTAAATAAACTAAAAACTACAGCAATAATTATAACTTAAAGTATCTGACCTGAAGGGTTCTCAATACTTACACTATGATTTATATACTATACTTAGTATATTTGCATTATTTTTTATTTTATTTTATTTCTTTTTTGCGTATTTTTATTTTTTTGCTTTAAGGGGAAATGTGGAAAAACCTTGTACAAATTCTTATTATTTTTATTCAATTAAACTAGAGGGAAAAACAAATAAAACTAACTTATCCTATGTTAAACCTAACCTAACCTAACTTAGCCTAACTTAACTTACGGCAGAACTGGGCCCTGATATGCGATCTCCAGCCCGTCTATACAAAGGACCAGTGAATGACAAATGCCATTCTCCTTTTTACCGGCGGAACAGGAATCATATACCAGGGCCCAGTCCTACTTAACCTACACATTAGCTTCAACCCAGTCGAGCCACCAGTATTTCTCCCGATTAAACCGGCCGGTGTTAGTTATATCCCTTTCAGGTATGCTTACGCAGTATCCTAGGACGGCATTTCGATCACCCGAGTCAATAGGGCTATTGAGAATACGTTTATCTGTTGCCCTTCTAGCAACATGATAGATAATTGGCACGTTCGTCGAGTCCGATAAATAGCCGTGTGCATCCAGATGCAAGAATGCCTCAGGTGGTATATATCTACTCTCCATAGCATTTCTGAAATACCCAGGGTTAGGGTAAAATAGGCCCGACACAAGTTCGTTCTCTGTAACGTTTGCTGACCGTGCGAAATGATTCCTCACAAGATCCAAGATGAAATTGTCGATTCTGGATACCCCGGAAGCATCCAATAGCCTTTTGTTAGAGACATAATGCCGAAAGTCGGAATGTGCGCTTCTGTACATCCGCATACATGCTCGAATGCACTTTCTCTCGAATAGTCGGAGCTTTTCCATATACGATGGACTTATGTTCCACCATACTGGACTCGCATAAGTCAGGATTGGACGAACGAAGGCTTGGTAACATATGACCTTCACATCGGATCTCAGATAGTTGGAGTAAAAAAGGCGTTTGAGAGACATAAATGCCGCTCTCGCCTTTTTTAACTGCGTATTTATGTGTTCATTATAGTACAAGAATTTGTCCAAATGGACACCTAGATAGTTCACAGCAGTCTTTGATTCGATGCGAAGACCATTAGAACTCGTGATTTGTACATTTTTCCAGTTGCGTCTCAAATCTGAATTACCGCGTCTTACTGGGGTGCGGAACAATATGGTTTCACATTTCGCGTGGTTGATCTTAAGCTTCCATTCGGAGCAAAATGTTCGGAGCTTATCAAAATTATTTTGAAGTTCATCTTGAATATCTTGTATTTTTGAGCCACTTGCATACAGAATAACATCGTCAGCAAAAGCTAGAGAATTATCCAAACCCCTAAGCATTTCGGAAACATATATGTTATATAGTAGCGGTGCTGTAACTGTGCCTTGTGGGAGACCATTGGTGACATTAAAGACTTTAGTCGTCGTATATTGCCTATCTGTTACCACGAATTTCTTCTCATACACCATTGATGTAATCATCTTTATTAGATGATACGGAAATTCATATCAGATAAGTTTATATAAAAGCCCGTCGATCCATACCGTGTCGAAGGCTTTTTCGATATCCACCAGACAGGCAGCTGTACATCTTTTGGCGTTAAGATTCCAACTAACATCAGAAATCAATTTTGTAACAGCGTGCACCGCCGAATGGTTTCTCTTGAACCCAAATTGGTTCCGCGGTATAATCTCCTTTCTTTCGCACACGAACAAAATAGACTTACTAATAACTACTTCAAAAACTTTCCCGATATTAGGCAGGAGACTTATTGGCCTATAGTTCGAAGGATCAGAGGGATCCTTCTTCTTTTTTATTATTGGAAAAACCTTCGATGTTTTCCAATAACTCGGAAAGTAGCAGTTGTTTAACAAATTATTAAATATTACGCAATATTGCCGTATAATTTCGTCCGGTATATGCTTTAGAATGATATTGGGACACTTGACATTTTGTTATTTAGTTTCCTTAATATGTATTCAGTTCATCTAGTGTTGTGAAGTAATTGTGAGTCTGTTCATCTGTTAGTTGGTCTGCTCTTAGTCGCTCAGAAAATCTCAGAAGAGTTCGTGTTTCGCAGTTGCGAAACCTCGACAATTCATCATTTACTTCGCTAGTTTTGCAGCTTGGTGGATCTCTAGCATGGATTGCCTCAAAATGAGAGCCGATTAAGTTTAGCTTGTCCGCCCCGTTATCTATAACGAAATGGTTATCGATAATGGGGCAGTATTGGCTATTAATCTCCGCCTGGAAAAGGAGAGACTGTGAAGACAGTGCAATTTTTAGTTTTGGAATTTTTACGACGTTACGAGGCTTAAACATCTGATTAATTTTAGGAAACATGTTCCTGGAATCAGACTTCAATATATTTTCGGCGCGTTGCCTCCAATAATCGTTGACATTATTCCGAAACTGCTGACGCAGCAGTGTCTTCACATTTCTCAGGAGAGATTTTAACCTTTGCAGCTCTAAATTGGGCGATTCTTCTTGAAACTGACGTCGTATTCGATTTATCTGAGTTATTAAAAAGCTTTTATATGTTTGTAGGGTCTTAATGTCACGGTTTAAATAACATTCAATTCCGTCTTTGGATTTAATTTTCGGAACTGACGACTCCATAGCTTGTAATACCACCGTATTTAAATTCCCGATATAGGAATCGCACTCCTCATTAGAAAGATTCCTATTACTAGGAATATTAGAAGAGGAAGGGCAGTTCCTATATTTTCTGATGGCACAACGTTGGAATTTGCACCAATCAGTCTGCCTAAAATTCAATTTAGGGACTTCGTGCTGCGTTGCGAAGCTAAACGTAGAGTCGCTATCAAATGTCGTCGGCATAACTATTGCATTGTGGTCGCTATCATACGGCAATATAGAAAGTTTATTATCGTGGATCACTTGAATTTGCAATCGCGCGTCCGCAATGGACTAATCGGACATGTCAACAATACAGTCCTACAATTTTTTGGATGGGAACAATTTATTGCGCCGACTACAAAGGACGAAACCTTTCGAGATAAGGATTAAACGCGTCTAGATTGCGGAATATGCAGGATCTTTCAGTGGAAAGTAACCTGCCAAACGTTTTTATTTCATGATAGAAAAATTGCTTCATAAATAATACTTAGCTACGATAAGTATCTAACAAATTTGTATCGAAGGGTGGTGTTTTTTTAGTCAGTAAGAATCTGACACTACTATGAGCACACGCTTACTATTCTCATAGTGTCTATGGAAGATTTTTCACCTACCTTCGGAAAAAAAAACTCACTGGCTCTACATCTCGGTCATTAGACTCATACTCACATACGGGGTGATTGTCTGGTGGACAGCCTTAGAAAAAGCTATAAATCGCCATTATCTTAGTAAGGTCCAGCGTACAGTTTGTCTGTGCATGAACAGAGCACTAGGTACAACTCCCTTTGCGGCATTGAACATTATGTTACTCCTCGATATATTTAGCAAGCAAATGGCAGCGAATGCAGATGAATGTGGATCAACATGTCTAGCGACAAAACAGATTTGGTCAAAGCTGGATATAAAACGTTCTAAGAATTTGATTTCTCGCAACAGATTGCATATCGGCGCTATAATAGGTGTCATCATTAGACACTGTCTAATAGGCAAGCTTGCTACAAGCTTTGATGTATCTTTGGATCCTATCACAGTGTAAATCGAATAGTAAATATCATCTTGTGTGGCCAAAAGTCAATATATCCCTCTTGTTTCGTATTATGGCACAGTGTTTAGTGCTTATGTACAATATATGACTTCCGTACGTTGTAAGGAATTGGAACATTTTTTTTCTAGGCTGTCCATTGTCAGTTACGCTGAATAAACTACTTGATTTTGGTCAATTGTCATTAATTACAGTCCAGGCTGTAACTCCCAAGCCAAGCCATGTCCATAAATAGACATTTACAACAAACAACTGACTTTTACACAATTATCGCAATTATAAGACAAGTACATTGTTCCATGTGAACTGCATCGCGCCGCTGATCTTCAGTAATTACCTTGATTATTCAATTCCCGTCATTCCAATTAAATGCAAATATAAATCACATCAATTCAATCGGTCCAACCGCATGCACTGTCACCAGGTCAGGATCCACTCCCATCTAAAATCTCAGATGATAGTTCTAAAATATGATTCATCAACAATATTAACACTAATTGCATAATTGTTCGCACATTGTACACGAAGTCTTGACGTGTAGGTCGGTAGGTCGAAGGGGCTGAGAGGAGGCAAAAGCTATTTGCTAAATTGAAATCGGGCTTTTCCGATTTTCAACGGAACGTGACAAATTTAAATAATAATTTTCTCGACGTTACGGCATTACGATAGCAAATATTGCTAATTAAACTTGTTATTCACTATAGAGCGTAGTGTAATCACTTTACTGATGGGAAGGGAGGTCATGCCAGTCCATACCAATGGGGTGGTTTTTAGCGCACGAAAAGATTTCAGGGTGGAAAATGGAATTTGTTTTTGTTGCAACCACGTCAAGGAGATTTTTTTTAGGACAAAGCGCTTAAAATGCATATGCGTGAATTAATTGCTGTGTGTTTTGAAATTTCAATACGGACTTTTAAGTCGATAATTGCGTTGGCGTCAAATGCTGGTTAGCAAATTACTTTCAATGTAAATTGTGGTGTTTTATGTACGAAACGAGAGTTTATTAAATTTTGCCTATGGAGGATGAAAATGGAATCACATTTTCTGCAGCGGAAGTCATGATGAACTACCATATATAGGGAGTTCCAACAAGAGCGGAAAATTTAAATTTTAAACAGAACACCTTTTTTTTAAAAAAAAAAATACCGAATCATAATATGGACATGTGGCAATTATATATGGAACAATTCATCTGATAACCAGCCATCGGCTTTGCTGATACATTTGCGTTCTTTTGGTGAAATTTTCAATCACGGTTTGGTTGCAGATTTCAGTAATACAGCGTCTAATCTTTGAGGCTTCGATGGTCGTGGGCTTGGTGACATAAACTTTTGACCTCAAAACATCCCAGAGAAAAAACTCGAAATGTTTTGAATCGCAGGATCTAGGCGGGCAATTCTGGTTGACCAAATGATTAGGAAATGTCTTGCGCAATAATGAAATTGTTTTACGTGATTTGTGACAAGGGGCACCGTCCTGTTGGAACTGGAAATGTCTTCAAGATCCGTACCATCCATTTGAGGCACAACAAAAACGGGGTTGTCATTCCCCGATACCGTTCGCCATTGACTGTTTTTGCATTCCCGGTGGCGCCTTCGAAGGAAAATGGTTCAATGAAACTGGTCCAATGAAGTTAGAAACTTTTCTGGAAAATGGTTGAAATCGTGCCCATTATTGTAAATGGAGGTCAGTAAGAAACAAATCTTTTTTGTATATTTTATGAAACAAAAATAAAATTAAATAAATATATAGACAATAAAATTAGTTTTTAAATTCCATGGTAACTCATGGCCCATTCGTTTTTGCCAATCTTCGTCTGTAGGCAAGTTATATCTATCAGCACATAAGAGACAACGCATGGCGAAACGAATGAAACGGTGATTCAATTCTCAGAGAATGGGTTTCTTGATAGGGGTAGCGTATTTAATGAAAAGCCTGACAAATTTGACGTATTACAGAGTTTGTGTCTAGCACTCTGTGCGTTTTGGAAGATGGTAATGAAGTCGACGTAGTTGCCACCGACTTCAGCAAAGCCTTCGACAAAACTTCGCATGCTATCATTCTTCTCAAACTTAAAGCTGTTTGTTTTCAACCGGGATTCATCTCATGGATTGAATCTTACTTGGAAAATCGCAAGTATAAAGTCCTCTTCAGATCTTCAATTTCTGATCCTATTAAAGCCACTTCGGGAGTCCCACAAGGCAGCCATCTTGGTCCAATGATCTTCATCCTGACAATTAACGACGTTGATTGTATCATCAATTATTCCAACCTTTCTATATACGCTGATGATATGAAAATCTTCAGGCCAATATTATCCCCTGCCGACTCTCACTCACTGCAAGATGATCTGAACCGATTTTCAGTCTGGTGCCATAGTAATGTCTTAGAGCTCAACGTCAGCAAGTGTCAAGCCATCACATTCTCTCGTAAGCGTATCCGACCATCCGCTAGAGTGTACTCCATTTGTGGTGAGCCTATTCCTTCCGTCTCTTCACTGCGCGATTTGGGAGTTATCTGTGATAGGGAACTCAACTTCCGTTCTCATATCGATAATATTATCAATAAAGCTAACTCTGCGCTCGGTTTCGTCAAACGATGGTCTAAGAAATTCTTAAACCCTTACGTTACAAAATCCTTATACATCACTTTCATCAGACCCCTCCTTGAGTATGTTTGCCAGGTATGGTCACCCTACTATGAAATCCATATCTTGCGAATCGAAGCTGTTCAGCGAAGGTTCATCCGCTTTGCCTTACATGGTCTTTCTTGGACTGATAGCTACAATTTACCCCCATACACGGACCGTTTGACACTAATAAATTTACAGTCTCTCTACAAACCGCGAAGTTGCTGACATCTTTTTTATTCATCAGCTATTAGCTGGCAACATTGATTCCCCCGCGCTACTCCATATGATCTCCTTTAACACCAACCCACGTAACCTCAGGTCCTCACCCCTCTTTCGTCCTATTCCTCACCGCACCAATTATGGATATAACGAACCAATGTGGAGAATGCTCCGCAGAGCTAATTTCATTCAATCCGCTTTCGACTTTCATAATAGCAAAGCCTTCGTTCCATTAACTCCTCCTCCTGACCCATAAACTGTTAGTGTTTAAGTTCTAGTGTAAGGTTTCTAGATTAAAATTTGTTGGCCCTTCGGGGGGCAGCACAAAAAAAAAAAAAAAAAAACAAAGTTAGGTTAAGTTTCCCTTTGTTATTTTTAAGCTACCTTTAAGTTCGTGCTTGTATTAAGCTTAAATAAATAAATAAATACTTTTACTTACTTAGGTGGTGCTACAGTTCGGGGTGAACCAATAAGCCTCTCCATTTAGCACGGTCTTTAGCTAATTACCTCCAGTTGCACACTCCAAGTTGTTCAAGGTCCCCTTGAACTTGTACGCTCCACCTAAGGTGACGCAACCGGGATGAATATCTTACGAACAATTTTTCTCCCAAAGTGACCAAGGATATCTTCATTCGCTTTCAATAAAGTCCATGTTTCAGCGCAATAAAGCAGGACTGGGATGATCAGGGTCTTGCCTATATAGAATCTCCTTAGTTCTTCGAAATAGGGCTTATTAGCCCCAACAAACTGCAATTGGTAAGAGCTATTCTTCGCTTGATTTCTGCTCAGTTGGGCCTCTCGAAGATATTCCGAAACCCTATTTGCAGTGTGGGGACGAGCGTAATTTGCATTAAAAGGAAATTGGTGCGGATACTTGAGGCAAACGGCACATTAATTTTTACTAAAATGTCTCCGACATACCGCTCTAGTCTTAAGGAGTCATTTTCTTTCACGTGTAACTTCGTGAGTCTTCTTCTTACGGTTTGGGAAGATAAACGAAAATTTCGCACTTCCAGAAGTCTACTCCTAATCTCAGTTGATGTTGCGGTCCTGTTTCGGACGGCATAACTTACCAGAAATCGGTCGTCTCTTTACGTCGTGGCCCTTTTCCTACTTTGTCCCTGATTTATTTTCAAAGAACCGGTTTCTCAATATCGCTTTACGTTGCGAAAAATATTTTTTTTAGCATTGAGACCATTTCTTGGTACGAATGTCCATTTTCAATCCAACATATGGTACGGACTACCTGGACTTCAGTTAAGTCTGGCATTTTCACCTAAATTATTCACTTTTCTCATAAACAATATTCGAACAACAGTTTAATAAGATAAACGAAAGAATAACCGAAAAAAACCCAAACCCTCAAGCTTGGTCATATGCATTTAATGACCAAATGTCTACTGGCTGCAATTAAAGTTCTTTAACTGTATTTTCATTAGCCAAACGAGTTTAAATCGACAGCTAGATATCATAAGAGTACATTGAAATATAAAACATGTAAAAAAAGATATCCCGTTACTTTATATTTAATCGTAAAAAAAACTATCATCGTTCCTCTAATTTTGTACAGCAGTGTAAATTATACCCAACCAGACAAAGGACAGACAAGTCGTTCACCGTACTAAATATTCAAACATTCTGAGATCTGTTAAAATAAGTTCATTTCATCTTTTGTTCAGTCATGCAAGTTACCAAAACAGGGGTTAACTTTGTATTTAGTTTCGAAAGTTAAAATCTTTTGAAAATGTTTTAAAACCGAAATAACAGCAGCAATCAAGTCAAAACAAAACGGTGGGCTAGTTGGTTGGTCTTGTGTAGGAGAGGCATCACAGAAAAACTCATAGCTATTATCAAGACTACATACAAGGGAAGTAAGTGTCACGCTCTATATAATGGTAAGGTGTCTGAGGGTTTTGAAGTCCAAATTGGAGTACACCACGGGTGCATACTGTAACCGCTATTAGTGGTCATCAGCGATGTACTCCGTGCAGCATTAACGGAAGGTATCAATGGAATTCGACGGAGTATGATAACTTACCTTAAACACTTCGACTATGCTAACGATGTTTGCCTTCTTTCACATCGGATAATGCACCTTCATCTGATGGCCCAAAATTTAGAAGCCGAGTCAAACAAAGTGGGACTTAAGACAAACATGGCCAAAACAAAAGCCCTGAGCGCTACTAATACCCGCACTCAACTCAACATTATCGGACAGGGAGCCGAGAAAGTAGATAACTTTCTATACTAAGGAAGTGTGGTCTCGGCTGACTGCGGTAACACTGAAATGAATGTGTGCAGCAGAATCGGGAAGGCAAAATCTTCCTTCGGAATCCTATCGAAAGTCTGGAGAAGCAATGTTCTCAGCTTTAGAACCAATCTGCGACTGTTCCGCTCCGACATGTAATCAGTACTCTCCACTCCGTACTACAAATACCATCCTCCTCCTGTGATAGAAAGTGCGAACTTTAAGTTAAACTGGGATACAGCCGTGATGACCGATTAGCATATCGATGAGATGGAAAAGCAGTTAGCCATGATGCAGAAGGCGGTCCTGGTAGCTACATGCAATATTGTTCGAAAATTCCTACAACTAGAATTGCACGATAAACAACAAAAGGGTCTAGAACTTGTCAAACGGCTGGTCAAACGGTAGTGCATGCGATCATATGAAAACACAAGCGTTTTCACACAGCTGAGGCCTACCAACTCCTACTCTCAACCTCCACGCGGTGCCTAATACCTTAACCCAAGAAGTGGGTAACCAACCCCGTTTGGCGGATTCTTGGTGGCAGCAGATGAGAGAGGGGGAGAAGAGTGCTTTTCCACTAGAGCACTTCTTCCTGTTCCAGGCGGCAGCGGACGAATTCCCTAGACGCAGTCAACGGTGGCGTCTATAGTTCCAGTTAGGTTGAACTTAGTGAATACCTTGCGCGAGCTGCTTCGACGTATTCGGATCACAGATCGCTAAGGAATTTCCAATGTTGGTCAGGACGTTGGAATAGAGATGGTGGCGGAGGAGCCGTAGTAGTGGACTACTGGCACCGGTGTACCCGGCCCCTCGTCCTAGGGGAATAATTAAGGAACTGGCCCTCCATGTTGGGGGTTGTGTCGTCGGGGTAACTTCCCTACCACGTAAAAAACGCATGGTTCCGAAACAACCAAAAGCCTCAGATAAGGATGACTCAACTAATGACGACCCCAGCAAACGAAATAAGGGCAACGACCTTCGGATCTGTACGTGGAATGTTCTGTCCCTTTACAGACCACGTGCAGCCGAACAACCAGCAGAGGCCCTAGACTTCTATAAAGCAGATATTACCGCCATCCAGGAAGTGCGATGGGATGGGCCGGGCAAAAAGAGGATGAAAAACTGTGACATCTACTTCGGTGATTGCTACAGAGGCAACAGGCAACGCTTATTCGGATGCGGATTTGTCATACGCGGCAGACTTAGGCAGGAAGTCTTAAGCTTCCGACACGTAAGCGAGCGTATTATGACTATCCGTATCAAGGCTAAATTCGCTAACATAAGCCTAATATGTGTTCATGCACCCATGGAAGAAAAGGACCCTGCCACCAAAGAGTGTTTCTACGAGCTCCTCGACAAAACATATGAGCAATGTCCTAAATACGACGTTAAAATCGTATTGGGTGACTTTAACGCCAAAATAGGAAAGGAGGACGTCTTTGGTAGGGCAGTCGGTAAGCATAGCCTACACGACACCACGTCTGATAACGGACTGAGGCTAATTGATTTCGCTGTGGAGCGAAATGTCACCATAGCAAGCACATAGTTTCCTCATCTCGATATTCATAAGCAGATATGGCGGTCCAATGATCATGTCACGATCAACCAAGTTGATCATACATATTGCGATCGACGCAAGGCATGCCTCCAGTATTCTGGAACTTCCGAGCGGCCAACATAGACTTGGATCATTACCTTGTTGTAGCCAAGGTACGAATGCGGATATCCCAATCTGAGCAACAAAGAAGAATTACTGTGACAAAAATTTAACGTCGAAAAGCTACAATCGCAAGAGACCGCCAGACTCTTCGCTGAACGCGTATCCCGAAATCTCTCAATCACCCCTCTGCTGCCAACATCAAGTACCGAAGAGCAGTGGCATCCTTGCCAACATGCCATCAGAAACGCTGCGACTGATGTGCTGGGTGTCGCTCGCCCACCACGCGAAACCCCTGGTTTGACGAAGAATGCCGGCGAGTGCATGCAGCAAAACAAAAGGCATACAAAGCGGCGCTGCAAAGGAAGACGAGAGCTGCTCGTGAGCTCTACGAGCAAAAGAGGCGGGAAGAACACCGGCTTCTCCAAAAGAAGAAGAAAGAGCATGAGAAGGGCGCGTTTGAGAATATCGAGAGTTTATACTCCAGGAACAATGTACGGAAGTTTTACCAAAAGGTAAAAAGAACGTGTCAGAGAAGTAATACCCATACAGAAACCTGTAGAGATGAAAATGGAAACCTCGTAGTAGAATCACAGTCGGTGCTGAGAATATGGAAAAACTACTTCTGCAGACTGTATAACGGCGGCGAAGACCAACATCCCGCTATCAGGCAGAATGAACCATTCAACATAGACGATGATAGTCAAAATTTCCGTCCACCTGACCAAAACGAAGTGAGGATAGCAATATCCAAGCCAAAATCCAACAAGGCTGCTGGACCTGATGGCCTACCGGCCGAACTCTTCAAGGCAGCTGGGGATGAATTGGTAGAGTGCATACACCAACTCATTTCTAATATTAGGTCAGACGAGTATATGCCTGATGAATGGAATCTCAGCATCGTTTGCCTGATCCGCAAGAAAGGAGACCCCCTCAACTGCGCCAATTATAGAGGCATAAGTCTCCTCAACATCGCATACAAGATCTTTTCTGCGATATTGTGTGAGCGCCTGAAACCTTTTATCAACAGCATGACTGGACTCTATCAGTGCGGTTTCAGGCCAGGAAAGTCCAGCATCAATCAAATCTTCACACTTCGGCAGATCCTGGAGAAAACACAAGAATTCCAAATCGATATTCACCACCTGTTTATCGATTTCAAGGCCGCCTATGACAGCATCTATAGAGAAGAGCTTTATAGAGCCATGTCTAGTTTTGACATCCCTGCCAAACTTGACGGTCTGTGCAGGCTGACGATGGAGAACGCTCGCTGCTCCATCAAGGTCGGTAATGACCTCACCGAGACCTTTGATGTCAAAAAAGGCTTTAGACAAGGTGACGCGCTGTCATGTGACTTCTTCAATATTGTACTTGAACGGATTGTGCGGAACTCACAAGCCAACACTGGAGGCACAATCTATTACAAGTCTGTACAACTGCTTGCATACGCCGACGATATAGACATGTTCGGAAGAACTCAGCGGGCTGTCACCGGTGCGTTTGCAAGCATTGAGGCGGAAGCGGCCAAAATGGATTTAGCGATAAATGAGGACAAAACCAAGTATATGCTGTCAACAAGAAGGGAAAGCCAACACCGACGAATTGGACAAAACGTCACCGTGGGCAGCTATAACTTCGAGGTAGTAAGGGACTTCGTCTATCTTGGCTCTGCTATAAACTCTGAGAACGACATCAGCGCAGAAATCAATCGAAGAATAACTCTTGCCAATCGCTGTTTTTTTGGGCTTATAAGGCAATTCTACAGTAAAGCCATATCTCGAACAACTAAGGAGACTCTATATAAGACCTTGATCATCCCAGTCCTGCTTTACGGCACTGAAACATGGACTTTATTAAAAGAGGATGAAGATATCCTTGGTCGCTTCGAGAGAAAAATTCTTCGTAAGATTTTTGGTCTCGTTTGCGTTGACGGGTTTTGGAGGAGAAGATTCAATCACGAACTATACGAGCTGTATAGCGACATCGACCTAGTCAAAAAACTGTGTATTGGACGTCTGAGATGGCTAGGACATGTAGAGCGAATGGACACCAACGCTCCCGCCCGCAGAGTCTTCGAATCTAACCCCGAGGGACGACGCAGTAGAGGGAATCATCGCCGTAGGTGGCGCGCACAAGTTCAAGGGGACCTCGACCAACTTGGAGTGCGCAACTGGAGGCAACTAGCTAAAGACCAAGCTTAATGGAGAAGCTTGTTGGTTGAGGCCCAGGTTCACCCCGAACTGTAGCGCCACCTAAGTAAGTAAGTAGGTCTAGAACTTGTACTACACCCCATCAGAGCATAATCCCTTGGTATGGCATACCCGCGATATGTAATCTCCGGGATAAAATGCCGAGATGTGTAAAGCTCAAATAACAATAATAATAATTAGGCAGACTGTAGCATAATGAGGGAAGATGTAGTATGTAGTATGGGACTTCAAAATGTAGCACATTTGCTACATATGAGTATGTAGCAAAAGTGACAACGCTGCAACTGATCGATGTTCCCTTCTGAAAATGTTAAATAGTACAGACAACGATGATCGCCTTCGCCTTCGAAACATATTTCGATAAGACATTTAGGAGTAGGCGATAATGGATCTTGGAGTTAAATGGGTTCCTGGATTCCTCTTACCAGTTTGCAATCTTTTACACTTCAATCTAGTTTCACGGAGAAATATTTTTTCAGCAATAAAATAAGACACTTACAAGTTTTTTCTTAAAGATTATTACTTTATTTTATTACTCATTGTTTTTTACAATGCAATAGATTATTATATATTCATAATAAATTTATTATACAATAATTGAACCTGATCTAATATTATAATTATGTACTAATGTAATTTTTTGTTTTGTTATTAACAGTCATATATATTTTTTTTAATTTGCAAATTTATAAAATATTACATATAAAAATCATTTAACATAATCCATACACATGTGTAATGTGATAAAGTGTAACATTTTTTCTTCTTTCATTTTGCTAAATAATTTAAAATTATTTGCATTGAAGGTTATTTGTATAACTTTCATCCAATTTTCTAGTTTAAAATCTAAATAATTTCTTTAATAGTATATTTAAAATTTTATTTAATCAGATAGTACATCGTTTCGATCATTTCCAACTAGACATTAATTTGATTTTATTTTTAAAAATTAAAATATGTGCATAAACTTAAATAAAGTGATGTCAACTAAAGTTTTGTTTTTCAATTACTTCTAATTAATTGGCGAAGAAATTGTTAACATAAATATATTTATTCTTAAAGTTAAAAAAATAATATTTTTTTATTGACTTATTGAAATGATAAAATATCGGGTTGAAATAATTCATTCGGAGTTGTGTCACATATTAACGTTTAAGATTAGTTAGTCATCAAAATATTTTATAAGGTCATAATGTCTTCCTTAATCAAATTTCGATAGTCTGTAGAGAAAATGGCTTGTATTTAAATAAAATTGAAATAAATAAAATAATTTGAAGGGCGATGGGAAACAAATAGATTTTAGAAGTGTACATAATATTATATCTTTACAACTTAAGACTGTAAAAGCAACCAAAGAAATATTTATTGGGGAAAGTAATGGGATCCCAAGCCAAACATCTTTATGCTTACAACACATTCAAAAAGCAATAAGATTGGCATCGAAATGGTAATTAATTTGATGTCATGTTGGAAGTGCTTTCTAGTAATAAAACTAGACAACAACCAATCCCTTGGGGTTTTATGACTTAGACGGGTTAAAGCGTGTGAAGGTTCAAGTGAATTATTGTAAGTATGTCCAATTAGTTTTCGAACTTTGCATGTACGAGTATGGTGTGAAAGTACATATTTAGGTTTTGTATCGGGTTCGTTGTATCTCTTAATTAATTTATCTTTCAGAAGGGAAAATCAACTTCAGAAGTTCTTACATTCATGTAGAGGAACCCCCTAGTTTGGGGTTCCAAGTATTGGTTAACAAGGACTTGTGATGAAAAGTAGGCTATTGTACCATTTAAGTTTTTCATCCCTTAAACAGTTTAAGATATTTGTACACTTCAATCTTTAGAACTCACATTTCCCATCAATGGCGGTCAAGTCCTTCTGACGACCAACAAGATGTGTATCCCTATATAACCTATAATGCATGCACTTAACCTAACCCGTTCACTTCCACTTAACTAACATAACATGGCAACCGAGGCAAGTTCAACCTCACTCGAGCCTAAAAAATAGACTTAGGTAATTAAAAAAAAAAGTTCAGAAAATAATAAAAGAAATTAAAAATACTTATAAACATTGAAATATTATATCACAGTCAAATATGTACATATATATTCCACATAATATATATAAGCATACATATACGATTTTTGATTACCTCCTTGTGTGTGTGTGTGTAAATAACAATTATTTTTAAATATAATCCATATAATATATATTTTTTTGTAAAAAAAAACCTATTTACAAGGACTTGCTGTACATGTCCTTAACGATGCTTCAACATTGAAGGAGCAAACGCTTGCATACTATAGTATCGTTCCGTGTCATCCTTCGTGACACTTGTTACATGATGAAATTGACAAGGATGTGAAATCTGTGACTTTGGTGGCAAGGGTGCTGGTTTCTGTCTCTTTTGCTTCTGCTTGGACTTCTTACGGCCGGGCACACTCAATGCAATATTCTCTGGATCACTAACCAACCGTTCCACCTGTGACCATAGCTCGAGAGCAGCCTCCTTCGAATCGAAACTGAATCCAATCAGTTGCTGATGATTACTGGACAGACACATTGTGTGAAATGATGGACCGGCCACACGATAATTTGACAGATTATCGATTTTGTCACTCCACAAGGCGAACGAGGAGCCACGCTCGGCCAGAACCAATGTGACCCGAGGTAAAGAACGTGATCTGGCCACACCCTTGTCGTGCAGTAGCACTGGTATACCTGTGAAGACTAAACGCCAGTCATCCTTACCAGTGCCCTCGTATAAGTTGGCCAACGATGAACTGACGTATATCTCGGTGCCAAGGCCACCGAAGAAGCTCTCCACTTGGCCACGTTCGTTGTCGGTCAGCAGGGTGCTGCTGGTCTCAATGCTGATACTATCATCTACATCTGAATTGATGAAGAGTCCATTTGTGGCGTTGGCCGACGATGACCAGTCCTGATTGATTTCACATGTTTCCGATGCGGTGCCCTCGGAAGACTCACTAGGTGGGGCAGAGTCACCGACAGAGCCCAATCGACGACGTGGTGGCATGTGTGACATCTGAAATAAGTACAAAAGGAAAATCATGTAGCTAAACTGTTGTCTATGTGCGGGTGTGTGTGTGTGCAGAAGAGAGATTGGAAAGTTTTTCAATATTTTTTTTTTTGGTTGCAATCAATTTTTCAATTTTAAGTGACAAGAATAAAGTTTTTCTACCATCCCTGATGTAGCCTTGTAGAATCGATACATTCTGGGGGGAGGAGGTTGGTGGTCTGCTACCCATATTTCTATGGGACATTTGTATGCATGTAGGACTTTTATCTTCGGTGTTCTATTACCTACGACATGGTTTTCTAGTGCCCTACATTGGTCGCATCGACTTTTTAGGTGCAGTGTGTAAGCAAAGAATGGACACACTAGGATTTATTTTATAAATGTGAATTATGAAATATGGAAACATGGGTCCTAAAATAGAAAATATGCAATAGCGCAATATAAACCATAAAATGTTCAATTTCCCTGAAATGCGTTGTATATATGGGTCTCTAGTTTGACCCGGAGCCATACTAAGGCGGCACCAGAGAAGATTTACGGCAAAGGTCAGATCAGAGATGTGAGTTCCTCGATTCGCCTGAGACATCCAATTTCAAAGTCGACTTATGGTCGGAGAATATGAGTTTATAACTAGACGACTGGTACGAGCCAAGAGTTGGGATGGCTGGTAGTAGGGCGGATTAGCTGTATTTGTGTTGAGGTATCAAGGGGCTAAATGTGATATATTTCATCGTTGCTTAAGGAGTTTTGGAACAATAAACTGTTGTTAAAGCACATTTTTAGAAGAAAGTGAGCATGGCTATCATTATTTGTAACAAGATTCACGGAATGCTGCGGTACTGAATATTTGCTTGTGATATTCCTCACAATTCCAAATCAATATCGGGATATAGACAAGGTCAAGCACGTATAGTGGAGCGAGAGCTCCCGAAGACTTAAACGATGAGATGATTATCAAGTTCTTCCAGAAGAGCTTGATAATACCATGCAGGGTAATAGGATATGTTTTAAGCTAATGCTGGCAAAAATCATTTAGTGAATGCGAACAATCTCGTTTACATGTTGTGTATTACCACAAGACCACCCCACCAAAAGATCTTGTGGATCAGAATTGCGATATATATTCCATTATTGCGTTAAATATCTCACTACATATATATACTCCTACATATCATTGGGGGAGGCAATGGTGTAGTGGTAACGTCGTCAGTTACCACGCTAATGGTTCATGGTTCAAATCCTGTACTGTACTCGTACATATCATTGGGTGAGGCAATGGTGTAGTGGTAACGTCGTCAGTTGCCACGCTAATGGTTCATGGTGCAAATCCTGATGTCATCAACCATTTACTTATTTCTCATGAAATATGTAAAGTCAGTTCGGTCAATTGCGAAAGCTTGTGTGAACACTACTAAAATAAAAATAAAATAAATAAATATTTGGCGCAACAGCTCTTAAAGTGCCTGGACCTAGCTTCTCGCGACCACTCATGTTGTGTGCGTTATATTTTGCACACGAATGGAAGGGACCTACGGTTTAGTGCCGTATCCGAACGGCGAGTTGAGAACACTTCTGCAAATGCATAACACTGGCAGTAGCTTGGTCATATGGCTGGAAAAATTGTTCGCTCTGTTGATGATGATTTGCCTATGACAACGCTTATCGGGAAAAAAATACTGTGAATCAGAAGCAAAGACAATAAATAAGAAAAATCTCCCCGGTTATCTGGATGCCATCCCCGGAGTTTGTCTGAAGCATAAACAACTGAGCTTCAAAAACCACCATACCAAATCTTTCTCTATTTATCCTTTCCGACGCCCGCATTGTATGTAAACATGTTAAGGGTATTCATAACCCTTTGAGTGCACGCAAATTATAAAAAAAAATCCATGGTAAAAATAGGCAATCCACGATTAATTGGAATTTTTTTTTTTATAAATCTGACGTTCGAAAGAAATTATTAATGCATTGGTCTCTTTAGATAGGCCGATTTCTGAAGCAGCACCTATCGTGACATTTGACTTCACAGAACTTTCTCAAAAATATACTAAATCCCAAATATTTATTTCAAGCAAATTCTTTGAGACCATCCTGGTAATTTTGGTTTTTTCAAAATGTTCGATACTTAAGAATGTAAATCGTACCGTTCGCCAACTTAATTTTAATGACTCTTTGGCAGGACTATATACACACTCTGTGAACGTTGAACATCAAATGAAATCGAACCCCATTTGGTGGGGCGCTAAATCGATCATCGGATGATTATAAAAATTACAAAAAAAAGCTTTGCAATCGACCATCATGTGTATCCGACTAATGAATGTATACTACGGAAGCTATCTATTCTCTATGCTCGTCGTCAGATGTTGATAAAAACTCAGGTTAATCGACAGAAGAAAGATTGTCTGTTCGGCCTTTGTACGTGTATAGTCTACTCGATGACGGTAATGAGTGAACTTTATCAGTGAGTTCCATAACTTCGAGTTGGATATACGGTGTCGTATATGGCAGATATATAACTATAACACAAATAAATCTAAGCATACGATAACTATAAATTCTCATGATTTAGGCTGTTAAGCAGTATCACTATTAAGTTAATCATGCCAACAAAAATATTTCGTAAAATAGAAATGCGTGTAGTAATTTCTGCAGCACCTACTGTTCTCCTAACCTCTGGTCAAACCATCCCAAACCAGGAAATACTTTAAGGGTTTTGCGACATAGAATATAACTTTCTAGCTCTGTTGTTCATGTGTGCTGATGATGGTGGTGATGATGGTAATGGTGGTGATCCTGTGGTGCAGTAGGAGATGTAGAGAAGCCAAAACTTATTTCATCTCAATGTATAGCCCTCTATGGAATAGGTTTTATGTCCTTAGACTGAGGTAAGTAAAGTTTTGTTTGTTTTATCTGTCCTAGATAAACAAAATCAATACTCATTGTTCAGATATTCGACTGCCCAGCTCGCATGTTATCGTTTAAAGTAATTAAATATTCAAAAAGTGCTTAACCTGTCTGAAATATGATAATGCTGTCTGCCTGTCAGTTACCCATCCACCACATGACTCACATGTGATGAGTTCAATTAAAGAAAACAAATAAAAAAATATTTTGTAAACAATTTGCACAAAGAAAACAACAAAGTTTTGTCGACGTTAATCATATTTCTGTAGTAATAGATCGGAGAGTGTAGTATGATTTGCATTCGCGTGATAATTGAGTGTATCTGCGAGATTGTTATGTGTATTCATGACCCAAGAGGTTGGCAATATGTCATCGTCAATAACCGACAGTAACGACAACGACCGCCACTGTGTGTTCAATTTCAATGTCATGAACAACAGGCAGTCCGTTTTTATTTTCTGCTGCGAGTATGTAAGAAGAACGTGATTCTAATTGATTGGAATAATCAATGGAGCCGCAACAGCTTCGGATGTGGGAGGGCTACGAGGAAGCACTGACGGGGTAGTAAATTCTAGGAAATTACGAGCAAATGGGCGGTGGGTGGTTAGTCAGGTTTTATTTTGCTGTTTACGACTTAAATGTGTATGAGTAATGACGGAAGTTGCATTTGGCATTACTTTTTATCGACTATCGTGTTGGGGAAGTCTTGGCTTTTTATCTAATCGCCTGGACTCAGATTTGTCATTGAAGATATTTCATTTAATGAGAACAACTGACAAAAAAAAAAAAAGGTTCATATCTTTTCTGATATAGTTACATTCACAAGAACTGAGTCAATTTTCGTGAGAATCTCATTAGTAGAAAGTGAGTGGAAATATCTATAAAAACTCAATTTTTACAATTTATCTAATACATATAGATATATATTCATGGCTGTGAAGTTATAGTTCTATAGAGATGTAGTTAGAAGCTTAAAATTAGGAGTTGGATTGAAATTTGCGATTTGTCTAATTGAATGTTGCTCTCATAAGCAAACTCTTGGTTTGAATGCTTGCCTCGAGTTTTACATTTTCAGCTGAATTCATGCCAAAACAATGTTTGTGTTCAACGCTGTTGGCGAGCTGTAAACTGCCATCATATACAAATTAAGTTTTGAATAAAGACTTACGTTGGCATTGAAGCAAACAATTAGTTGATTGCAATTAAGGTTGATTCTAAAGATAAACGATTTCGATTTAAAATTGACATTTTTGGTTTTCAGACTTAGATCCACAGATCGATGAGTCGAAGGAGCTTAATATTTTGGATTAAAACTCGTCAGATACGTAGGGATTCACCAAGTTTTTGTGCTGCCAATACTTCTCACCAAATAATGATCAACTGGTCAGATTATTTTAGCATTTATCCGACAAGGTTGGATCCAAATTCATCACCCGGCAGTCGAAATAATTTTTCTTAACGAGTTCATCGTCTACAACAATTAGCTACGAAATTTCAATAGAACAGATGAAGGCCTTGGACCAAATGACTATGAAAATGGTAAGGCTATGGTAAGGCTGAGAATGACTTTTATTATGGGCATACATACATTTTTGCCACAACAGCCCACGGAGGGCCTGGGCCTAGCTTCTCGCAACCACTCGTGTTGTGTGCGTTATATTTTTCCTATGAATGGAAGGGATCTACAGTTTGTGCCATATCCGAAGGGTAATTTTTAATTTGTTTTTGAGAAGCTTTTTTGTGACAACAATACTCTCGGATGTTTGTCAAACGTTCGCGAGAGGTGCGATCGTGAAAAACCGTTTGGTGTTTTCTGGGATTCGATCATTGAACTTCACGCGCAGTGGTCCGACACATTAACCACTGCGCCACGGCATCCGCACTTCTAGTGAGGGCCCAAGTTTTTTTTTTTGTATTATGATTCGATGATGAAAAGTACTAATCTCTTACTAGTAGCATCGTTCTGTTCTGACTGTTGTTAACATAGCGTACACACCTTATTTCTTTTCAGCCCCATGTCCTGAAAATGTATTATTTCATGCCAAAGGAGCTTTGTCTCCAAATGAAGAGGAATTCGTATACATCTAGCAACTTCAAAATGTAACATCAAAAATAGCTTTACAACGGATAAAAAAAACTTATTAGAGACTTTGGAAAAAATCGGGTATGCCATCTAATAGCATATAACGGGTGGGCCATCTAGTGATTTCTTTTTAAATCATAGGTTATTTTGACACTGACACCTGTTTCCCGCTCGAAATCTTGACAGAAAGTCAGTATCATACATCCGCGGAACGAAATGAGTCGCGTAACGCTTGAACAACATTGGGAAATATTAAAAACTTATTTCCAAAGTGAGTGCTGTGTAGCCCAAACAGTGAGTTTTTTTTGAAAAGAAGTTTTGGCCGAATAGAAGCACCCACCGCGCCTGCTGTACGCAGGTTTGTGCAAAAAGTTCATGAGACTGGTATGCTAGTGGACAACACTCATGGTCCCCGTCGTCGTACGGTGCGAACAGACGAGAATGTGGCTGCTGTAGCCGAGAGTGTGAGACTCAATTCACGAACATTAACTCGTCATCGATCTCAACAGCTCAACATTTCACGCACTAGCCAGAGGAGAATTCTGCACAAAGATCTGGGATTATTCGCTTACAAGGTCCAATTGAGTCAACAATTGAAAGCGCATGACCATCCGCTTCGTTATCGCTTCGCAGTTTGGGCCTTAGAGCAGCTTGAATTGGACTACGATTTTGGGCGAAAAATCATCTTTTCTGACGAGGCACATTTTCAACTCGGCGGCTACGTTAACAAACAAAATAGCCGCATCTGGGCTCGGAAAACCCGCACGTTATTGTCGAGAAGCCAATGCATCCACAGAGAGTGACAGTTTGGTGCGGATTGTGGAGTGGTGGCATCATTGGACCATTTTTCTTCGAAAATGAGGCTGGGATCAACGTTTCGGTCAACGGTGGGCGTTACAGAGCCTTGTTAACGACTTTTTTTTTTACTGAAATTGGGATTGGGCGACCTCTGGTTCATGCAGAATGGCGCGCCATGCCACACAGCCCATTCCACAATCGGTCTTTTGTGCACCAAATTCCCAAATCGTGTTATCAGCCGTCTTGGCGATGTCAATTGGCCCCTTCGGAGCTGCGATTTGACACCTTTGGACTTTTTTTTGTGGGGAACCGTGAAGGACCGATGTTATGCCAACAACCTGGAAACAATTCAAGCACTTAAGGCCAATATCATCCAAGCAATCCGTGAGCTACAGCCCGAAACCATCAACAAAGTCTTGGAAAATTGAAGTGATAGAATGCGCTACTGCGAGGCAAGCCGAGGCAGCCACTTGAATGACGTTGTATTCCATATTTAATGGGAATGTTTGTTCTTACTAATAAAGCCATAACACACGGAAGAAATTTATTTTTTTTCATTTTATTACATTTTTAGAAAGAAACTTGTAATTGGCTCACCCTGTATATATGTAGTTTGTATCTAAGGTAAGCTAACCAAAATATGAGGTTTAAACAAAATCTCTCCTCCAAGGCGGACAGTTACGTGATCAATATCTTTGCCCCGTTAGGCATTTTGGACTGTGCCTTAAAATCGACACTAAGTCCGCTAATGTTATATCAACAGGACCACCATCGGCAAATATAGAATTGCAAAATGGCTAAGTGGAAAAAGCTGGGGGACTTTCTGCATCTTTTCTTGGATCGATATCTGGTTATATGGGGAACCACTAATTATACCAGAAGTTCAGACACCGGTGTCCGATATGAAGTTTGAATTTTGTATGATTCAGCGCATCCCAAAATGCAAAAGACTGCAAAAGGACAAGTGGGCCAGTCGGAAGAACTGCCACACTCTTCTATGTCCTACTCACAAAAAACTTTTCTATCGTGCTCGAAAACATTGTGTATTTAACCAGCGCCCAAAAAAGGAAAGAAATGCCTGCCACCAAACTATCGTCCCTTAGGCTTTCTTTCCATGTTATCTTAAGTGTTGGAAAAAGTCATCCACAACAAGATAATAAAATATGTAAAAGAGACATGTACTGATATGCCCAGCAGTATGGGTTTCATAGAAGTCGTTCGACTGGGGCCCTACTGAGCTATGTAACTCACCAGTAGATAACAGCGATGGAGAAATTTGAGGAATCTAGAGCCGTTGCCTTGGACATTTCAAAAGCATTCGATCGAGTTTGGCTTAGAAATCTGCTAAGCAATCTAGCTTCCTGTGTCAGGTTCAATCTATAGACAATTTTGCAATCGTAGAAAGTAAACCTAATTGAAGTCCATGCGAGAAAAACCTAATCTACTATAATTTCGAGAAAGAATACATCCATCTATATCACAACTGCAAATGAATAATTTTCTAGATGCCACAGTCTACTCTAGTGTAACATGGCACGAGCGCACCTCCTATGTACATCGCCAAACCACCGTTTATGAGGTTAAACTATTTGTTAAAGCAAAATGATATCTTCATCACGCAGGTCTTTCTCTTGTACAGATCAAAAGCAAAACCAGGCTTGAATATTTTTCTTACGCTTGGTTCTATAAAGTGATTTACATTTCCTAGGTATATCCAGAAACGAGCGACCTGATATATAGAAAATGCGGCGTTAACAGTCAACCTTCAATCGTTGGTCCATTGAAGTCAGGTGGCTGACGTATGCCTGTACTATAGATACTACCATGGAACATGTTCCGAGGAAATCGATGGAATAATCCCTAGAAATACGACATTTTGACATCCTACTAGGTAGGCCACCAAGACTCATCACTTCTATGCTCACCTGGCAACCGCGCTAATATCTCTCTATAAAGAAGCCTTTAATCTATAGTTATTCAAGAACAGAATCAACAGACTATTGCAGCGCAAAAGGATGACCATAAAAATAATATTAGACCTGTTTTCGCGGATTTTTAAAATCTATCTTAAGTTAGAAAAGTAATTGCGAATCAAATTGCTAACCTATAAGCTCATCTTAAAGATTTTAAATACACTGATGATGTTTGTGCACTCTTACAGGTTCATGAGACTCCACTCAATATAACGATATATTTTAAGACTATTGTATCGGAACTTATAAGAATAATAGATAAATTCTACAAACGATTGACTCGGTCTTAAGAAAATGTGCACATGAGCTCCGTCTGGATTAGAAACATGTCGTAGAAAAGCTACTGTTGTTTCAAGATACAATCAGTATTCAATCGTTATGTGTAGACTGTCAAACACTCCTCATAAACTAGATTTTACCACTGCTACCATCTACGCACTATATAACCTCAGTATCTGCATTGCAATTACATTCCTCATTATTTATTCAGAATCAAATTTTCAAATCAAATTGAAATGATTCACTTCCGCAAAATTTTCGCATTCTCATCCAAACCTTGAGAGAATAACCCTAGAGAATGCACGGAGCAGTGTTGATGCAAAGCGCCATCGCACACACAAAATGAAGTAACACCCCAGGCTTAGCGAGAAAAATAAAAACCTCCCCTCTCACCCTCAAAGCAGACAGGATAAAGGCAGAGGGAGGGTTGTCTGTCATAACATATGAAGTGTCCCCCGAAGGTTAAATGGAGGTTGAACAGAAAACATTCAAAACGAACGGATCCAGCACAGTGAGGGAGCGATAAAGGAAAAGGATTCAAGCAGATTTATGCATGAAGGATAATTAATGGCGAACGATACTTTGATAAAGTACCTTTAAGTGGATAATGCAGAGCAGAGAAAGAGGAATAGGATCCACACCAGGACAGACATCAAGAAAGGAGTTGTATTATATGCAGCATGTGTGGCTGATGGTGATGATACTGATACTATTTATACTCTGTATGCCGTCGTCCTCGTTGGGGATAACTGAAGGATGAAATGTCATTTATACACATTTCCGAGATAAGGACCAAGAGGCTGAGATAACGGAAGGCTGTTTAGTGTACGTGAAATATTGTTTAATTTTGTAAACCGATAGGTTTACTTATGTAATTAAACTGGTGACGGGGTAAATTTGCGGATAATATAGGCACTTGTCGGTGTCAAAAGATGATTTCTTGGGTTAAGATTAAAATTTTAAGGAGTCTGATAGATGCTCTTCATAAATACTTAGTTCTGCTGTTATATTAAGTGGGTGTGTGGGGGTTTAGAGAAATATTAATTTCAGTAAACAACGTGTATTTCATTTAGAAACTGATATGGTTATCTTTGCTATGGAGTCATGTAGCTGATGTCTTAACGGCCAAATGGGAGTTTAGAGTTTCTACATTGGTATTAGATGGAGGTAACTGATTGAAGGACCTAATTGCCTTTTGCCATTCCAATGAAGGGGGGTTGTCTTAATTGGCTCGTATGTAAGTTACCTTATACATGGGATGGGATAGAATCCAAATAGTTCCCTTGGGCATTTATGTTTCAAAACTCAATGGAATGTGTACATACATTGCACAACAATACACAACTTTGACTATAAATTTTGAACTATTCTCCCGCAGGCACTTCGGTGTAATGTGGTTCTGCTTACAATGGGTATGAGTTTTACGTTCCAGAAAATTTAAATACAGGTCTTTAGATACAGCACTGAATGAGAACTTTCAGACATTTTCGAAGAAGCCCTAAAAATATCCTCAAATTAAATTGCTGCAAGTTAGAACAAGAGCAGCAAGAGATGTTCATTACAACAAAAGAAGAAACGACTTAGTGTGATAGCTTGCCATATTTGTCCTACAAGTATCAAGTCGAAACGCACCATCTTTTGTAAAATTAATTGACACGTATGACAGAATTCATAATCTTGAGCTCTACAAAACGACAGTCGATCTCTGGATGTCGCGAAAGTTGATCCAGATGTACCATGTAACACAGAAAAGTACTCAGTTCTCATTTGAGCTTAGACACAGTTCATTAGACTATCCAGAAGCAAAGTTTTTCAATTTCAGGCTGGAGTAGATAGTGTACAAGTCAGGTTCTATTTTTAATGGAGAAGACGCTATCTTTACAATTCCTTCCAGATGCTACGATACGCATGTGCAATTGGAATCATAGCGCGGTTTCAGCGATTTATTTTAGAGACTTTTTCCATACTTGAAGAGCAGGCAAGAACAGATGGTCTTATAGTAAAGAGAGTAAGATCACATAGATGTTGTTGTCCAATAAAGAAGCACATATCCTCTAACTAGGATGAAAAATCATATACTCGTACCTCGAGGTATGTAAGGAATTGCACACTTTTGAGTAAACGAGATTTTCGTAGGAATGCGACGGAGAATATGTTGTCAAAGATTTCATTAGTAGCTTCAACTGGGTCTAAAGGTAGGAGGCTCACTTGATCATGTAGTATGACAATAGCCCTACTGTGTTCTAAATGTGTCTGTAGTGTAGCCCCCACTCGCAGAAATTATTGAATTGCGATCTTAATTTGGGGCAAGTCGAAGCTATTCGTTGGATTTGGTCAGTAAAGTATATCTCATCTTCTCTAGTAATATTATGACACAAAAGTGCCGATATAAGCCCATTCAGTTTCCAAAAGAATGGAGTGCGATGCGAGACTATGTGCATAAGAGACCACGACTGTATGATGATGTAAGCGTTTAGTGCTCTTAACGAGGCTTGATTGTAGCCGTAATCTTCTACAACAATTTTCTAGTCTTTATCCAGAACGGCCTGTTTTGCAGTAGCAAACAACAAATTTGAACGTTCTGTGATCACATCAAGTTAGATTTGCCTGTTAGCGTCGAATTAAAGCTTCTGGAGACTTGAAACACACACTTCTGCTTGAATTGCTGGAAAATTCAACAGCTGAGTGGATGGGATGAGTAAATCGACTCTCTTTAACGTCAAGTAATAATGATACCTGAATCAGGGCAAATCTTCGCCAGATATTTTGATCTCGTCTACGAGAGACTTGAGTTCGCTAACTTTATAAACTGCCATGATTGCCATGGCATCAGGTAGGCGATTCTCCGGTAGGCCCAGAAATAGATGGTTGGACCAAATCCTGGAGCCGTCTAGGGGTTCCTCCTGATGAGTTAGAGTCAATGGCGGAGGATCGAGAAGGATGGAGGGTTCACTTGAGCATCCTACCCCCGCGACACTCATGAAGGATTAGGGGGCCATTGAAATGTATGTATGTATGTATGTATGCATGTATGTGTGTATGTGTGTATGTATGTATGTATGTATGTATGTATGTATGTATGCATGTATGTATGCATGTATGCATGTATGTATGTTTGTATGCATTTATGTATAAACTGCTGCAAGACTCCTTATCCTATAAAAAAAAATAAAGACAGTCCAGAGTTTGACTTTTAACAACACTCCATTCAACCGTGGATCAGGTAGGTTTAGGTAGACCATTCCAAACGGATTATCCCATCAGAGAATCTTCCGGTAATCATTCATTTATCTAGCTTGTTGTTACGCAAATCATGTTCTAAATCATAAGGATATCTGCGACCTTAAGCCCCTAAGCTATATGTAAAGCCTCAAAATGGTTAACTAAAACAACGACAAATGTTCCCACTCGAAACCAAAAGTAAATCCCATTTCATGTTTAAAATCTTTCACGTTTAAATCTTTAATTCCCCCAATACCTCCTGGTGTATCCTTCTCCCCCCATTTAAAAAAGAAAAAAGCAAAACATAAACATGGCCTGAATTGAACAAAAGTCCTTTGGAGAATTTTCAGCTTCGTTGCCTCCAAATCGATACAACAAACACGTCCTATGCAAAAACCTATCTACTTTACATATTTCAACCAACCAAAATAAACAGTGACCCGATTCAGTTCCCCAGCCAACTTATACTCAATAACAGAGGCAAAAAGGAGCAAAAAAAATTGTAATAAGTGTCCTAATTTATGCGCAAATCGACCCGAGTCCCGTCACCTATCTTCTCTCTCCTTGGCTATTGAACAAACTTTCCATTGAACGTGCAGAACAAAAGAATGCAAAAACATCGAGTATAAATCACTTCTGTATTCAGAGAAGTTCAAGGCGACACTCTGGCATCCACAATTAGTCCGCATACGCCATAGTGACCTACTCGTAACAACACGTTCACAGGATATTTTTGAAGTTTTCCCGCGCCGAAACGACGAAGTGATTATGGAAATTGCTCTCTTTCGATTTCGAAAGACATAAAAGCTGCCGCATTGGCAAAAGTGAATTTCGTGCATTTACTAATTACTTCACTCACCGATTGTACGGCAGATACTTTAAAAGACTTTCGAATGCCTGCCTCGAGCTTCAAGTGCAACTACCCTCATAGAACCGATTCCAGTCATTCACTTTCGATTCGTTATACTTGGCTTAACGAGAGTAACGTCACTGACTGACAACAACGATGACTACGACCGTCTTGACCGTCAGCGACTCGACGGCCGGTTAAGCACCTCATCGTATATACATTTGAGATGCAATAGATACTCTCAGTACGGATTACACGGATACTCGTTTACATTGTTCCATTTCACTGACCTTGGTTGTGGGATAGATTGAATAAATCCAAGTGGACTGGGTATGCGTGCAGCATGATTTGAACTTGTTACATGACTTGTGTTGTATGCAGCAACAGCAGCGAGCTTGAGTGGATTGTAGTGTTATGTTCTGACTTTCCTTGCCGCCTGAGTAATCAGATACAATTACGTAAAATAAAGAAGAGCATCTTGAACTATGGTATCTATTGGACGGAGAGATGGAAACTGCTGATTCGATTACCACCACGATGCAATGAGATTAATTGATGCAACTGATTGGTTTTAATTACGAAATGGCTCTTGCCGCTTGGAAAGTTAATTCAAGTGATTTTCAATTTATCTGCTGTTTGTTGTTTACTAATGGTTGGTTGTGGTAAGTGATATACGGCTTGAAGTAGGAACGATTGCAATTGGTGAAATACTTTACGAGTTTACTTTGATTTTGATGGTAATGAGTGGTCCTAAAAGAGGCTTTGTTGTGGATAGGTAAGGTAGATACTTTGCTTTTATGTTAAGTCCAAGAAAGATGTATTATTAGTGATATGGACAGTTTTTTGTTTAGGAGTCAGGTTCTCGATCTATCTTTGATCAGTTTGGGTTATACATTGGAGATGTTGCATTCGAATTTATACCGAGATCTATTTTTCGAGCTTTAGAAACCAGCTTCAATTTTTTAATCTATCTTTCTATATCCAAGAGTTTCATAAAATGTGTCCTCTTCTTGTTAATCGTGTAGGAAAATGAGATTTCAAAATCTCAATTGTCAGTACTTGCTCCAATGCAGAATTTTTTTTAATAAGTCTGCAGGAATCGCTACCATCAAGTTTTAGGAGCAAATCCGTTAAAGAATTTTTTTATCGAGTCAGTTGCAAGGCAAACAGCTTCATTACTTTATCTTAAAGAACCTTAAGGATCTTCTGACGAATAGCTTTATACGAGAAGGGATTAGCGAACTATAAACAGCATAATATAACAAAAATAAAGCACAGCCATTCCATCCCCATTCCGTCACCCAATGCAATCCACTAACTCAGTTTGGGTAGAAAAGTGGATCGCTCTATGTAAACATGTGGAATAAAGTTGGAGGGAACTGGAATGCCTTGCACAAATGACGCCTTAGACCCCATGGGGATGTAGGAATCATCTGTCATATGCATCTCTTTGCTTCTATCGCTCACTGGAAAAATATTATGTCTGTTGTCGACTTTTTATACCATACGAGTACTTCGCTCCTGGCTCTATGGTAAGTACATTGGACTACCGCTTTAGTCAGAATATTTGATTAGACTTGAGCGTGATTTCTGACTCTTATAAGATGTTGGGCATCGTACTTCATTATTGCTTTTCTTACAAGTATTTTAAAGTAGTTGTCTCCCTCGGAAGCCGAACATGGGGTAGTGTCGTACTTGTGATGTTGGACACATAGTCATCAGTGATATTAAGTAGCCAATTATAATACCCTGACGTAGCTCAAAGGTGTTCATGGAATGAAGATTGTGGACAGGTGAACTTGGGATGGGTCTACTGTTATAAGCGATAGTTCTGTCAAAATTGAATCTCTAGTAGTGCCACCTTAGGTAATGACTACGTTTGTCATAGAAAAGTGGACAAACGGACAATGGCCAGACCAAAAGATAAGGTGTTAGTGCATGTTAATGAGTAAATTGATCCACATCTGCATTCACGATGTTGAAACGTCGGCGCGTACAACGTGAGCGTCCAAGAAGTACTCCCTTCTGTCTGTTATACTTGTGTTCTAAGAAAATACATGATTGATGCCACTAGCTATGCTAGCTAGGTATTTAGTGGTATGGTTGGGAAGCTCGATTTCACAAGTGTGGCAACACGTATTGTTTACTATTTGACAAGCGTATTTGTTGGTCTAAATTAAAATGTGCTTCACACTTCTTCTTGTTCTGCTTTGCCTTCCCAGCCATACACTAATGTAATGTTATTTCCAAAAAGTCCTGTTAGTTACTACTAAACGGCTGCTAATTTTTCTGTTCTCTTTTACTTGTCATTGTCATTTTCTTTAGTCAGTCAGTATACTTATGCAGCTCAAACAATGCAATCGCACCGTGTTAATGTATCGATTCGATATATTTTAATAAAACAAGATCGAGTGAAGAAGTAAAAGGATTTTGCGTTTTTTAATTGAACCAGAAAGGAAAATACACGTATACTCTGCTGAATATGCGAATATTTGAGTCGGAAATCAGACTATAAGAACCAAGGAAGCAGTTAAATATTTAGAAGTAATGCTCGACAATAGGTTAAGGTTTGAAACGCACGTGGAATACTACAGGCAGGTCTTTTTCGAATACTACCAACTATCAGTGGATCTGGATATGCTAAACGGATTCTGTTATCCAGAGTGGTAAGCTCGGTTCTTCTATACGCTGCACCGGTTTGGGCGGCGGCGTTAGTGACGATAGAAACACAGAGAAAACTATTGTCAACATACAAGATATGCGCAATACTCGTAAGAACAGTCTGCGGTTTCCGAACAATATCGGACGAAGCAGCCTGTGTCATAGCCGGAATGATCCCAATCGACACCCACTGCAATCGCTTCAAGGAATGGAGAAATCCTGCCGCGGTCCGAGGAGAATTGGCTGGAAATTTCTACATTCATAACGAACGTGCAAAAAGAGCTTCAAATAATTGAGAGAGCAAGGAGGGCAGAAACAACAATACAAGAAGCATAGCATTAATTGCTAACCAGCCCCACGAAGTAATACCTTACGGCAGTCCCACGGGGAGAGTGATAGAAGTGTGCTGGGTGTGGATTAGTACGTAGGCGCATTCCTGGCCTCAATTATTCGGGCTTACGAATAGTGCATACTAGCATCCCGAGCTAGTAGTATCTTTGGAAGATTGCAACCGAAAAAAAAGGATGTTGGGATTCGGTCCATAAGTACTGTTACCTGGAACTACACCTAGGCCTTCAGAACAAAGACAAATGACATAAGAAGTCTGCAGCACATCCAACGTTTGGACGAATTAGTTATTCAATATTCGGAATATGAGATAACATAGTGTAAGGAAAGGTACAAAGTGGATAGCGAATCTGAAATTTTTAGTGACACTACTGGTGCTAATCTATTATTCAGATCGGGAATGCAGTCAGAAATATTAGCCATTATTTAGGTCATGAGTCTAGACTTGCAATCTGAAAGTCAAACAATATGGGCTTAACCATAGTTAATTGCAAGACTGTTTCGACACCGCTAATATGCTTTTAAAATTGACAGCTTGGTCACATCCTGCATTGGACCCAGTCAGGAAATCCTAAACAATTTTGAGTCACGTCACACTATGGTATAAGAATGGGAATGCTACGTGTGTGATTTCTGCAGCTAGCAGACCAAAGCCCTTTGTTCTTAGAAGAACATGCTTTAATTAGATAAAGGAGGTAAAACTTCCTAATGAAATCTAACATTATCAATGTTTGTAAAACTACGAGTCGGATCACTGCACCGTGAGGTTCAAGTTCGAATCCCAGAAAACAACAAAAAGTTTTTTCATGGTCCGCGCTGTATCAAATCTTTAAACAGATATTAAACCCAAGAAAAGGGTCATAAGCTGTTAGACACATAAGTGTTTGACAGCAAATACAAAAATGTGACGGTTTCTGAAATTATGTCAAACAGTATAATATGCAAGTGTCAAACTGCTCGTGTCAAACGCTCGACCTTTTTAAGCTGTCAAATCGATAGAAATCGAAAAACCCGGCTTCGGCAGCGGACAAGAAAAGAAAATTAATTATGATATTCAGATTCCCTGGTTAATAGAAATAACCTCCATACACTTGACCAAGCACCGAGTCATCCATGTCATGGCAACTGGTCGAATGGCCATATGGGACTACGCATAATTTGTATTGATTTCCATGCACAGTATGTCCATCGGACAAAACGAAAAATCCGCCTCCAAGGGAAAATCAATTCATTTCCCGATGGTCGTCGGCGCTAAGCACAACCACTGACTTTTAGAGCGGAAATGGACTGCACATGCACATTAAACCGATTTTGTAATTCAAATGTAAAAATGTATAAAAAAAAAAATAAATACCTACTTCCTCGTTGCATAGTAAGCCGATACCTTGAATTTAATAATAAGCCACATGCTGCTTGGCATCATAAGCCTCAAGTGACTCCAATTGAACCGACCGACTGTGAAAACTCTGAAAAGTGTGAAAAGTGTCTGTCCCGTGTGACAGTCAACTCTCGATTTGCAGCTCATTTTGTATATCGGTTACGAAACTGAAACTTTCTTTTTGTGTTCTGTGCACTGGCTGTTCGTCGTCAGCGTGATATATCCTTTCGCTGTGCACAGTGATGGTTTCATTGACAGACCACACAAATTACCTCATAACAAGATGTATCTTGTGAACATATTGGGCTCTGCGGTGATGGGTGGGTGCCGTGCGCTCCCGCTTCAGCCACATATTTCACCCAATTTACCCCGAGAAAACAATGCTTTGATTTGATTACATACACGGACCCGGGCAGGACGCCCGAAAGTAATCTGAAATAATGCTCTCCCCACACACAGCCATATACACCCAGAGGAGACGATGAAAATTCCGAAAATTCCATGAATATCTACTCAAGCCATGGATTCTTAACCATAACCAAGTTTGCCAGACAAAAAGGAGCGATACATTTAGAATGACCCCAGGGGTGGGTGGTGGTGCTTGAATTGCCTGTGGGAGGGTTTGTATAGGATTTTATGTATTTTATTTTCTTCGTTTAAGGTTGGGACAGGCGAAGTTCCCTCTGATATTTGATCGTATCTTGGCAATTTTCTGGACAGAAACGGTAATGAAGCTGTGCACAGAGACTGTGCACAGTATAGATGGTCGTAACATTGATGGAAAGGATGATGATAAGGTTTTTTTTCTCAGTAGAAGTTTGGTTGTTCGTGCAGGGTGGGGATTTATATTGTATTGATATTAATTTTTAAGAAAAAAAAAAGAAGAGAATGTGAAAAGAGTTCAAAGGATAGAGGAACGATAATTTGATAAGAGGTTTCGGCAATGTAGAGGAGTTTCTTAGGAAATATGAACAAAGATCCGAAATATTTCATTTATTTGGTAAGCAAAAGGGTACACTACCAGTGCAATAGACATACCATATAAGAAGATAATTTTTTAAAAGGCATTTTAAGTACTGGTATGTCCAACCCATTCTATTTATAAGTTTTCTCGGAACGGCTTAAAGAGTCCTCTAGTGTCATAGTGTCTTTAAGATTGAATAGAATTTAAGTAGAGGGTGAGTCGTGTAACCAAAGAGTATTAAGACCTGAAGTGCGCGTGTTTTTTTTTGTTGCGCCCAGGCTGCTAGCCAAAGCCTGGCTGCTAGTCGATGCCAGGAATACGCCCACGTGCTAATCCACACCCTGCATACTTTACCACTCTCCCCGCGGGACTGCCGCTAGGTATTACTTCGCGGGGCTGGTTAGCATATCATGTTTTTCATCTTGCATGAGCTGTTGCTGCTTCTTCTGCTTCTGCTGCTTTGCGAATTTTCTCGATTCTTCGCAGCTAAATTTGCACACTCGCTATGTATGCGCCAATTTCTGTCCAACTCTCTTCTGATAACAGCATGTGATCGATTATAGACGATGGGCTATGTATGTGGGAACCGTCTGCAGTGGATTATTGCATGCTCCATTATTTCTGCTTCAAAACAAGAGGCGTACAAAGCGGCGCTGCATAGAAGGACTAGAGCTGCCTACGAGCTCTACGAGCGGAGGAGAAAAGAGGAACATCGACTTCTCAGAAAGAAGAAAAATTAGCATGAGAAGCGCTCGATCGAGGAGATTGAGAGACTTTATTGCAGGAATAATGTTAGAAAATTTTACCAAAAAAGGTAAAAAGAACATTCCAGGGTTTCGAAGCCAGAACAGAAGCCTGCAGGGACCAATATGGTAATATAGTGGTAGAATCGCAGTCGGTGCTGAGGATATGGAAGGAACATTTCTGCAGACTGTCAAACGGCGATGATGACCAATATTCCGCTGTCAGGCAGAAAGGGAAATTCGATCAAGGTCAACGCGATCAGAACGAGGTGAAGATAGCGAGATCTAAACTTAAATCCAACAAAGCTGCTGGAGCCGACGGCCTTGCTGCTGAACTTTTCAAGGCAGGAGAAGGCTGGTAAGGAGCATGCACCAGCTCATCTTTAAAATCTGGTCGGACGAAAGTATGCCCGATGAATGGAACTGCAGCTTTGTTTGCCCGATCCTGAAGAAAGGAGATAAGTCTCCTCAACATCGCATATAATATCCTGTCTGCCATATTATGTGAACGCCTAAAATCAATTTTCAACAACCTGATATGTCCTTATAGGTGCGCTTTCAGGCCAGGACCAAATATTCACACAACGGCAGATCTTGGAACAAAACCCATGAATATAAAATCGATACGCACCACCTCTTGATCGATTTCAAAGTTGCCTATGATAGCGTGTTTAGAGACGAGTTATACAGAGCCATATCTAGTCCGTTTGTGCAGAATGACGATGGAGAGCTATCGCTGCTCCATCAAAGTCGGTAAGAACATCACCGAACCGTTCGATGTCCGTAAAGGTCTTAGACATGGTGACGCGCTATTATGCGATCTCTTTAACATAGTACCAAGACAATACCGGAGGTACAATCTTTTACAAGTCTATACAACTACTCGCTTACGCCGATGACATTGACATAATCGGAAGAACTCAGCGGGCCGTCAATGGGGCTTTTGCGAGTATTGAGAGCGAGGCAGCAAAGATGGGTTTAGCGGTCAATGAAAGCAAAACAAAATATATGCTGTCTACAAAAAAGGACACCCAACATCGTCGTCTTGGACAGAACACCACAATAGACAGATATAATTTTGAGGTAGTAAAGGATTTTGTCTACCTAGGCTGTATGGTGAACTCCGCAAATGACATCAGTATGGAGATCACACGAAGAATTACTCTTGCCAATCGTTGTTTCTATGGGCTAAGACGGCAATTGAGTAGCAAAGCCCTATCTCGAACTACTAACTCTTTATAAGACACTAATCATCCATGTCCTGCTGTATGGTGCAGAGGCATGGGCTTTGACAAAACCGGATGAGGTTGCCCTTGGTTATTTCGAGAGAAAAGTTCTTCGAGCGATCTTTGGTCCCGTCTGCATAGACGGTGAGTGGAGGAGAAGGTACAATGCCGAACTATACGGTCTGTACAAGGACATCGAATTAGCCACAAGAGTTCACATACAGCGACTTAGATGGCTGGGCCATTTAGAGCGGAGAGCAGATGGAGTCCAACGTTCCCGCCAAGAAAATCTTCGAATCCACCCCGGATGGACGGCGCAATAGAGGACGACCTCGTGGTAGGTGGCGCACGCAAACAAGTGGAGGGGGACCTCAACCAACTTGGCGTAGTAATTAAGTTATTTCTTCTTCTTCTTCTGGACATTCAGGGCAAAGCGGTGATGTATCGTGTCCAAATCTATACAAGTACTTACGATATCCTCCATGACCGGATAAGAACTGTGTAAGGTAATGGTTACAGTCTCCGTGTTCGCGACTTATCAAAACATCTGTCTTTTGTGACACCGTCACATCTGTTCTGGCAGCTGGGTAGTGATGTTGACCTTTCTTCTTCTTTTATTGTTCTCACTGCAGCCGAATCCTTATAAAGAATCGCATCTCATCTGCGAGAATGTCTATCGGTACCATTCTAGTTATGACAAATGCTGCTTCATCCGAGATTGTTCTAAATCCACTTATGGTTCATAGAGCACAAAGTCTGTATACCAAAATGAGCTTATTTCGTATCGCCTTTGTTGTCAATGCCTTCGTCCACACCGGAGCCGCATAAAGAAAGACCGAGCTACTCTTGACAGTAGAATTTGCCGGGCGTAACCCGGTCCCCCGATATTTGGAAGGATCCTGCTGCCTCGACTCCCGAAGCTTTTTTTACTCATGGATTCTTCATGGCTCTTATGGGTTCAGCCGGTTGTCTACCATCACACCAAGGTATTTGATGGCGTTTTTTGGACTTTATTTTGCTGGTTCCAACCTGAATGTTAACATATTCTGGAACTTTAAGACTGGTTATAAGGACGGCTTCAGTTTTATGGTTCCAATTCTAAACTAGCTGTTACTAACCAATTTTTGATACTGCATATTTCCCTAGATATCATTTGTGACTGTCTTCATTCCGTGGGTATATTTCGCAACGGTAACCACAGCGATATCATCATCGAATCCAATGTTTTTACTTCTTGCGGCAGAGATAATCACAAAACTCCATCGTACGAACAGGATAGATAGGACAGAGTCGTAGAGGCAGTGAAAAGTAGGTACAGAGCGCATGTGTCTACGGACAAGGCAGTGCAGTAAGTTGTACGCATAGCGGAAGAAGAATTTAGGAGGTATCACAATGACCGCAATCATGGATATTGAAGGTGCGGCAAAATTTACTTCGGAAGTCTAAAACTTCTTCTGTGGAGACGTAGGGTTAACCCAATGATATTAACCAGGTTGGAAAATATGTTTAAAAACTGTTTTCCGACGGCAACCTCAAGACTTATGGTTTAGCCAAATTCAAGACTTAGCTGCAAGGTCTATCACCTACTCTGTGGAACATAGCTGTGAGCTCTCTTTTGGACAGACTAGAGGAAATCGTCATCCACATAGTTCGCTCTACAGATGACGTATCGATGGCAAGGATTAGCTACACATCGTGGGAGGGGGCACTCAGTGTTGTGGAACAGTGGTTTCAGTGGATTTGATTACTTCACCAGAAAGATAAAGGATCTGGTTTTTGAACACTTGACACTTTTTGGAACGGAAATCAATGTGTCTAGGTTAGGTTAGGTAGATGGGTGCCTTGTGACAAGGAGTCACTGCTCACTCAGACCAACAGTACGGGTCCATGTGTCTAAGGGAGTTAAGTACTTAGGCGTTCACCTAGATGCCCGAAGATCTGAAATGAAAGGCCTAAATCTAACTTGACATCGGTGTCTTTGAACCTTAGGTTATCAAGACGTGATGGTCGCTCAGAGAGGGGTCAGGTAATAGGGAAAAAGCATGCTAATATTTAATTTAGGTCGCTGGACTTAAAGACTTAAAGAAAGAGTATCTGTTATCGTGTTCCGGGGGCTTTAACCAAGTGCGTCATCATGCCTGTTTAATTCGACGTCTTATTTTTGGCTGATGGCGTTTTTTATGGCTTGTACACTCATTTTTTGGATACATCGACTAAGCTGAGCAGAGAAAGAATCATCGAAGGAAAAACCCAAGATAAGAATATCTCCTCATGCACAATAGAATCGTCATTCCAAGTCATAAAATGAACTCGCATCCCTAAAGGAGACTGAACAAATAAACATTTACATCTTATACTTCCCAAGGCAATGCCGTGAGACAATAAAAACACCGTTTACGCGACTTTAATTGCTTAATTTGAAATTCACGCCCAAACGCTTCTTTCCCACAAACACATACACAGTGTGTATCAATTAACGGGCTGTCGTCCCACCGAAGGACATTGTCACCTCATAAAGGTTAAGCAAAGTGCTGTTTCCCCCGTCACACAGCACAACACACAAAGGTCGTATATGACTGGAATTAACTTTCTTCAATTTGTGGCCACGACGCTGAAAACGCCGAAAAATTATGGCCGCAATAAACCAAACAATATCACATCCATCAGCATGTCAAATTGAGTGTTTCCTTTGCGTCGTCATCTTGGTCGTGTCGGTGGTGTAAACTTGACCAAATTGTGGGCAGAAGTGGGCAAAATGCTGGTCTGTCTGTTCCCGATCCTAAACACTTTTGCGTGATTTAAATTATGCAAACAGAACAAAACCGCTTTAGCGATGGTGTCTGGGACGTCTTTAGGTGTTCATGTTGACTGCTGGCATGGAATTTCAAATTTGTGTGCGCCTTTGGCATTGAGTTCTGAGAGGTTGATGGTGGTTTGGAGTAACTACTACAATCATTGTAATTACAGTCCCAATGGAATGAAATATTATTTTGTTTAGCCTTTAGGAACTGCCACAGCCACCGGCGCACCCAATACACGATGAGTCGACTACAAGTTTTGTTAAATAGTGTTTGAATGGAGCGCTGCGCTCGCTGTGAGTATCTTTTGTGGTTAACCTTTGACATCTGAATGAATCGATGATGGTGAGCTTTCATGTGCGCTGTCAGTGTACTCCGTTGTTGTCGGTGCTGATGATGATGATGAGTTCTCGGATATTAACGCAGCGGATGGCGTAATCTTTATTTAGATACATATTTGAACGAGGGAAACGTTGAGTGTTTGCTTGTTTAGGCCTAAGTACACATAGCGCATACATAGGAAATATTCACAGGCGTTTAATGAGGCATTGTGAATGATGAGATGATGGATCACATGTGGTAACGGTCATTATAGTGGAAGCAACGTCATAATTACACAAATTGATGATGTCTTGTTTACCGCAAGTGATTAGATTTTGCCAAATTGAATACTTTTCCTTCGGAAATGTTTTTGAGTCAGAAGAAGGCTAGGTATGGTCATAAATGAAAACAATAAGATCTCGAAGAATAAGAGCTTCTTCGAAAAACAATTAACAACACACATATTGAATTGCTAAATAATTGTGAACAGACTTGCCAAATTCCCTAAGCGTAGATCTAGTGAATTCATTTAAAACTACAGTCGAGTTAAGGCTTCGTCAAACAGAGCGCGGTTTTGGAGCCGCGGTGAGATTTTTTTACGCGGCGGTAAGATTATTTTGATGCGACGTTCTTACCGCCGCGTTAGAGAACGTCAAACAGATAGCTATCAGCACTTTGTGTAAAAACTGGAATCTTGAATTTTATTAATATAATCCCGGTCGTGGATAATGACAAAAATCCCTTAAGTATGTAAATAACTAGGACACAATCCAATGGATAATCACTTCTAACGCGCCGCGTCAATACTGAATGACAAATAATCTGTAATTTATCACAACGCCGCGTTTCAAAGCCGTGGTGAATTCAACGCGACGTTGAAACCGCGCTCTGTGTGACAGGGGATATAAATATATTTCTGTATATTACAACGCCGCGGTGAAACGCAACATTAAACGCGTTCTGTTTGGTGAGGCCTTTATTGAAGGCAAAGAAGGGGGATTTCAAAAATATTGCATACAAGTTAAAGCCTCGTCAAACAGAGCACATCTTAACGTCGCGTTTCACCTCCGCGTTGTAATTTACAGCAATACAAGGGATTTGGAAGGTAAGTATATTGTACATATGAAGAATATAAAAATTGTTCATATGTATGTATATGTTCTCCAAAAAATAAAGTCATTTTGAAAAACTGCGCCTGACCATGTCAAGGTAGAACATACGAATTGAGCTGGAGCACAATGTTAACTATCTTTAAGGCGGAAGTTATTGCCAAATTCGGAGTAGTAAACTGGATATTTGATGAGCCATCACGTGGTAGAAGTTTCAGCATCTGTAGTGACAGCCAGGCTATACTCCACTCAAGAACCCCACAAATCACCAAATTTTTCTTGAATGTGTGAACATACTAAATAAGATTTCCATATGGAATAAGGTTTGTTTTATTTGAGTACCGGAGTCGTAGGTAATGAAAGGTTTCAGAAACTCTTCCTCTACAAGTCCTGTACTGGATTCGACTCTCATATGCTCTCTATTTATTATGAGAGATAAAGCGGGGTTCACATTAAACGATTTGCTAGATCGATTTGCTTGACGACCAAATATTGCTCAGCGTTCGAATTGTACTACATGCTTGATAGACTTCATTTGTGATATAGATTACGAACTGTGAACATGGCGGCGGATGTTTTAGTTGCGGCTCTTGTTATCGACGAAATAAAAGAAAAAAAGAAATACATTTTCATCCGTAAACCTATTCAGCGAATTGCAAGAAAATTCGCCTGACGATTTTTAGAATTACTTAAGGATGGACGCGGTGACGTATGAGAAACTATTAACAAAAATTGCAATTCATATACAAAGACAAACTACACACTTCAGGAAATTGCCGGTATAGTTGAAAAATGACATTGCTACTGCCTCTGGCAAACACCCATAAACTCTTAACTTAATCCTACAATATGCTCTCTATCTGCTCACCAGATGGGCCTTTAAATGTGGATTGGGGATAACTCTCATAAAACCGAACTCGTTCTCTTCACTATAAAGTTCCCCTCATAGACCCTCCTACGATAAATGGCACCAGTCTCACCTTCACTGAAAACGCAAAATACCTGGGTCTTATTTTGGACAGAAAATTAAACTGGAAAGCTAATTTAATAGAACGCGTAAGGAAAGCCAATGCAGCTCTCTATTCCTGTAAAAAGGCTATGTGTAGGAGTTGGGGTATGAAACCTCAAAGCACTCGTTGGCTGTACGTGTCCGTTATCAGGCCTATACTGCTCTATGGCGTGATCGTATGGCGGCCTGCTCTTGATAGGGCTATCCACCTTAATCAACTAGCTAAGATGCAAAGATCTGCATGCATGTGCATCAGTGGTGCACTGAGAAATACTCCCTCTAGGGCACATTTTGTTCCATCTGCTGCCCTTAGATATTTTTGGCAAAAAGCCTCCTCGCAGTGATCTAGTTATCACACTGGCCTTGGTCTTCTTAACTTCACACATAAAAATACGGACTACACCCCACCGAAACAGAGATTTGACCATAACTTCCGTACGAGTATCCCTGAAAGTGATGAATGGGTCATGGGACAGCTCTCCCCCAGCTGATGGCAGTTCGGTTCACTTCCTCACAGATGGCTCTAAAACCGCGCTGTGGTGTTTTCTCCGAAAAGCTTAACTTGAGCATCTTGTTCACCTCCTATGCGCATGTCCAGCTCTATCGCGCAAACGAATACACCATCTAGCGGCCCCCTTCCTTGATGACATCGCTTTGATTAGTCCCTGAGTGGTCTAATGGTAGATACATGGCATCATAAAGGATCTTTACTGGTCAAAGTATATCTGCACGAGAGTGCCAACCTAGCCTAACCTAGTTCAAAAAACTCCTGCCAAAACTATTTGTCTGCTTTCAGCACCATATTTTTATTTTAAGCTTCGATGTTTTTTTATCGAAATCAGAAACAAAAATGAAAAATGCTCTGAAGTTGTATGACAAGCGTTCACATTGAACGATATGTCTGTCAAGCAAAGCAAAAAGTTGAAAAATTTTAAAAACCGTACTACAAATTGGATGACTTGCTTGATGAGTATTCAAATTGTACGATTTGGTCGGTCGTCAAGCAAATCGATCAAGCAAGTCGTATAATGTGAACCCCGCTTATACTCTAGTTTGGATCCCTTTTCTGAAAGGGCCTTGTAAAAACAATGCAAACTCCTTCCTAATACGAGTAGAAAGGACTGCAGAACTATAATTGGGCCCAATCACATGATCAACATGGAAATCATTGCAAACCCTACGTATAAGTTTGTCTCAAAAGCGAGAATTCAACGGAGCAGCGCTTCTGCAAAAGCGAGACCATGCGTCTTGGATCTCGATGTTATAAGAATGGGTTCGATCCAATCTGTTTCCCTGGTCAAAATTCAGCATTTCACTAAGAGTACGCAGACTAGGGGTTTAAGTACAATGAACCACTTTGTGCCTCGGTACTAGGGATAGAATAATTATTATCCCCCACGATATATGTAATTCATTTATTCCTTCATTTATAGCCCACAGTAGTTAATTCGGCAGTTTTGCAAATATAAGGTGAACCTACTCATAGCACCGAGAATTGTTAATTCTTTAAATGCAATTATTCAACGATCATAGTTGAGTGCATCTTCTAGACACTTCGCCCAGTGTGCATGCAGCAACACAGATCACGGATTGAATTCTTTGTAGAATTATTGAAATTCTCAGCGTTCTGTTAAATTTTTCCGCAATTATCAAAAGTAATGGGATTATCTAGCAAGATAGTGGTGGCAATGGTACAGTGGGTAGCATATTTGCTAGTGTCCCGATGTTTCCAGGTTCAATCCCCAATGGGATAAGGAACTAATAGCCACCCGAGCATAAAATTAAAACGAATACCATCAAAGTTTCTTGAATACCACCAAAGTTTCTTCTGTCTGGGATGCAGATGAATGGATCTTAAATTCTCAAAATGCAAGGAGATTACTTAATCTGAATTCAGAATCAACGTGCGTATTTTTATACATTTTCCAGAAGAAATTAAAATTGTGTAGTTTTGACATAATCATGAAGCGGATTAAAACGGCAATGGTATAGTAGTAACGTCGTCAATTGCCACGCTAATGGTTCATGGTTCAAATCCTGATGGCAGCAAGCATTTATTTATTTCTCATGAAATATATAAAGATCATTTGCAAAAGCTTCTGTGAACACTACTGCGAAGGCATAACACTGGCAGTAGCTTGGTCATGTGGCTGCAAAAGTTGTTCATTGTGTTGATGATGATTTGCCCTTGACAACGGTTATCGGGAAAAAAGTACTGTGAATCAGAAGCAAAGACAATAATAACAAAAAAATATCTCCCCAGTTATCTGGACGCCACCCCCGGAGAATAGCTGAAGCATAAACAACTGAGCTTCAAGAACCACTACACCAAAAATCTTTCTCTCTCTCTCTATCCATCCTTTCCAACGCCCGCACTGTGTGTAAACATGTTAAAGGTATTCATAACCCTTTGAGTGCGCGCAAATTATAAAAAAAAAACATCAGAAATTAGTTTAAGAACAATGGAGAGTATTCCGCTGATACAATACTAATTGTTTGCCTAATCAATTTGCATTCTCATTGATCTGGCACTATAGCTCATTCTTTACTGCCATTCATTCTAAAGTTACCTCTCAGCCCTTCGAGTTCCAAGCGGCTAAAATTGTGTAGGTATTCTCAAACCATAACGTCGTTCGATAAAGTTGCACAAATATCTTGCTGATTACCGAAATTAAGTGGGCGCCGTGGCGTTAGTGGTTAGTGTGTCGGATCACTACGCGTGAGGTTCCGAGTTCGAATCCTACAAAACACCAAAAAGTTTTTTCACGGTCCCACCTCTCGCGAGCGTCTGACAAACATCCGAGAGTATTGTTGTCTCGAAAAAGCTTCTCAAATCGCCGTTCGGATACGGCACTAAACTGTAGGTCCCTTCCATTCGTGTGAAAAATATAACGCACACAACATGAGTGGTTGCGAGAAGCTAGGCCCTGGCACTTAAAGAGCTGTTGCGCCAAATATTTTTATTTTTTTTTTTTTTGCCGAAATTAAACAGACTACGCTTTCCGATCGCTTAAAAGACGCTGACTAGAAAAAGCCTGTTTACTGAAGTCTGTCCCCCAATACCTTTCCCCCTTTTAGTTGGATCTCGTGCTGAGAAGTAGTATTATTATTCAGCTTATTCTCCGAATCGTTAGCCTATCGAAAAGTTCATTCACCAACAATTCATTTACGGACTTTCACTTCTTTTGAACATTTTTTGCACCGACTTCTTTATCTAACTTAGAACGCATGATTAAGACGACTCTCAATAGCACAATTTTCGGTCAGCAGGACGATTATGGAGAGAAAATGAAGATCCATAAGGGACTCAATAAACAACTAATGAATCTTTTCATAATTTAGTTCCCTTCAGCACCAAACCAGGTCGTTAGGAAGCAATATTTTAATTTCTAGCATCCATCCACATCAGTTGTTCATTAATGTGCAAAACCAGAATCACATGAATAAATAAAAACAGCGCAAATTGCCTCCATCCATTCTTTATGCAAAGCACAAATCATACTTCTCCGAATTGGTCACTACCAACTGGGCCTCTTCCAAATCTTCCGGTCAGATACACAAATCAATTTCTCTTGCCCGTCGTCTGCGAGAGAAAGCTCCTACCTCATCCACTCTCCCCCCAAATACATCATTTTCCATCAATTGACATCTATTAGTAAGTTGGTCTTCCATTCATAAATATTCAATCATCGACTATAATGATACAGGCAATTTAAATACAAAAATTCCATCCATCTCAACATCCGCGCTTACTACTTGCCATTCATGCAAATAAAATATTTATGACTCAAATTAAAATACTCACAGATACGAAAATACGAAATAAAAAATTTCCCTAAGTTCACCGACATTATGCGTTCTGAACTCTTGAAATTATAATTTGTAATCTTGTATCTCGTATTCGGGAAAAATACACACTCACACAGCCACTCTTGGAATCATTGTCAAGGTGCGTCGGTCGTCTTTTGCTTCGAAGAAGATGTGCATAACTACACTTTGCATGCATAATTTCTGGGTCATCGTCATCATACAAGAAAGATATAAGGAGAGGAAGAGAAATTTTGCTCTGACATATGAGCTATGCACAAACTAGCATTAGATTTGCATAAAATGTCAGAGTATCTCACACACAAATTGCAATTTTATTGATTTTAAATTAAAAAAGAAAAAGAAACGAAAACATGATCCGAAGACCTTTACAGGTACATACTCGTATCTACAAATTTCTGAATAAGTTCTTTTCTGCTCTCAAGGATAAACACATTGCATGCATCATAAATCACTTTCATCCTCCTCCCCCGCACAGGGATTGAAGATTTATACATCTTCCGGATCCTTAGATACATTTGGTAATCTTACACAGAAACTTTAGTTGCTCTTTTTGCTAGGTTCCATAAATCTTCCGGTAAGTGAAGCGGATACACATGTATCTGCGACTAGCCCTGGGAATCGTTCGAAGGGTTTCCATTTACAGCACTCATGCTGAAGAGTTTAATGAGAAGAAAACAAAAGGAACTCGCAATTACACGCAAACCTAGGCCCTAGAGTCAAGTTGATGGTGCATGAAGGAGTGTAGATACATGTGAAATGTTGCTACACCGGATATTGGACATGAAAGGATTGTACCGTTCGTTTTAATCATTCTCTGGCATAGTAGGTTTTTTTTATAAAAGAAAAAAATATATTTTCTTTCGCCGGATTGATTTTGAAAAAAAAAAAAAAGTTTCCCACAGCTAGCAACAAGTTGCTGAACCATTTTTTGTGTTGTGCTTGCTCTAAAAACGTAAATTGTTTGGTATTTTCTCACGCAATTGAGTGATTAATAACTTCCTCATTAGAATATTGAAAAGCAGTGCCTATGGCAGGCATTAGTTGTGTAGTGCGAGTGTAATGCAATCCAAAGTCGATGTGCACAGTGAAAGTGATACGATTTACGAAAAGTGTGAGAGACTAGATGGTGCCATGAAACCTTTGAGAAGAAATCTTGTTTTCCATTTTCAAATGCCTCGACTGGGAGTACTAGTATTACCTACATTGTAACATAAGAGCAAGTATTGTTTGAGGGTATTAATAGTGTGTTTCTCATGCGAATAAGGTGCATAATGGCACGGAAACTAAGTGTATGGATACATTAGGGCTTTGTATTGTTTTTATGGGAATTTTTCAGAGATAACACGCAATTTCTTTGGACTAAAAATTATCAAGGAAATGGGCATAGACGTGCAATTTTATTAAATTTTTATGTAAATGTGGTACCACGAGTGCAATCTGTAAGTCAATTCTTAAATAAACCCCAGAAGACTTCAGTAGTTCTCCTTCGCTTTGAAATACGTTTGTCGATTTCTGTTGGTTTTGTAAAAAAATTAAATGGACAATCGGTTCATTTAAACCCTTTAAGGCGCCTGGCAGTGATGGTATTTTTCCAGCCCTCATCCAGAAAGGTCTGGATTACATCTTACCTGCCTTGGTAGCTCTATTAAGAACAAGCTTTAACCTGGGATACATTCCACAAACTTGGCGGGAGATAAATGTGGTGTTAATCCCTAAGCTAGGTAACAAACCCAGCGAGCTACCCAAATCCTACCGTCCAATCAGCTTGACATCGTTTTTCTTAAAAACCATGGAAAGAATGCTAGACTTACACATTAGAGGCATTCTTGAAAAGACTATACCTCTGCACTTTAGTCAATTTGCATACAGGAAAGGTCGATTTACGGAAGGTGCCCTTCACTATCTCGTCACAGAGATCAAAATTGCCTACCGCTCCAAAGAAATTGCCCTTTGTGCATTCCTTGACATAGAAGGTGCTTTTGATAACACTGGTTATGAATCCATCACTAGTGCTATGAGACGCAGGGGAATTGACGAACCTACTTCCAGATTGGTTAGGAACATGCTCGATAGCCGTATAATAACATCTTCGTCTGGAGAGGTCTGTATGACGGTCTCCGCGGCCAAAGGCTGTCCCCAAGGCAGCGTCCTCTCGCCTCTCTTATGGTCACTTGTGGTGGACGACTTATTGAACACACTTAATAGTTCAGGTTTCACAACCATAGGCTATGCAGATGATCTGGTGATCATCATTAAAGGCAAACATGAAGACAATGTGTGTCAACCCATGCAAAATGCACTCCTTGTAGTCTCAGACTGGTGTGCTGGGGAGGGGCTATCGATTAACCCCAGCAAGGCAGTCGTTGTACCGTTTACAAGAAGAAGAACGCTGAATATTGGCTCAGTAAATCTAAACGGCGCAACCATCAATTTTTCCGATGAGGTCAAATATCTAGAAATTGTCCTGGATAAGAAGCTTAACTGGAACACCCATTTTAAGCATAAAATTGCCAAGGCGACTACTGCCTTGCAGGCCTGTCCCCGTATGTACGGCAAAACCTGGGGCCTGTACCCAAAGGTCATTTTCTGGTTATATACCATGGTTGTAAGACCAATTCTGACATACGCATCCGTTGCCTGATGGACGAAAACCAAAGAGGTCACAACCATTAATAAACTCACAAAACTTCAAACACTAGCTTGCCTCGGTATCACAGGTACTATGCATACTTGTCCCACAACAGCCATTGGAGCCAAATTCGGACTCACTCCGTTACATATATTTATAAAAAAAAGTGGCAATCCGCAGTGCAGTTAGTCTTAGAAAATCAGGTGCTAATAGCACACGGTACCACGTGGATCTCATGGATCTATTATCCGTCTTCCCCGAGCTAGACATGCTCAGCACGATCTCTGACTTTATGCCCAAATCACCCTTCTTTGGTAGAAGGTTTGAGATTGTGATCCCAAGCCGTGATATATGGAATAATGGCGGGCCGTCGCTTGTTCCAAAAGGTATAGTGTGGTACACCGATGGATCAAAAATGGACTCAGGAGTTGGCGCCGGTGTGTATGGACACAACCATAAAATTTTGAAATCACTCGGAAAGAGTCCTAGTGTTTTCCAGGCCGAGCTTTACGCCATTGAAATTTGTGCTAACATTAACCTGCATTTAGGCATCAAAGGTGCCTCTATCCATACACTCACCGATAGCCAGGCGGCGCTCAAAGCACTGATCTCCCATTTGATCAGTTCAAAATCAGTTCTTAGCTGCTCCGACAGCTTACAAAACCTGGCCCGACACAATGAAGTAAAATCGTGGTGGGTACCGGGTCATGTAGGCGTTGAGGGCAACGAAACTGCAGACCTGCTAGCTAGGAAGGGCTCCTCTGAGTTGTTCACTGGACCTGAACCCTGAATATCCGATTCCGCCTTTAAACTGACCCCAAATATTTGGGAACGCAACATGTGCATCTCCCACTGGAATAACTCCCAAGGTCTCAGGCAGGCTAAATGAACTGTCCAACCCTTCCAAAGACAGGCAGTTGATATCCTAAAATATGGCAGAAATGACATAAGAAGGCTTGTGAGCTTCCTTACCGGTCACTGTCAACTTCTTTACCACCTTAACAAAATGAGAATTTCGACGGATATTACCTGCCGCCTCTGCCTAGAAGAGGACGAAACCGCAGAACACATACTATGTGAGTATGTAGCTCTGTGTATTACTAGGAGAAGCTTTTTCGAACTCCTCCGCAGCCGTAACTATAGCTTTCATAAGGAGAATAGAAGTACTGCTGCCCTAAAAGTGGCCTATGGCACAATAGATCTCCTTGGCCTACATGCCATTTGGGCGTAGCCACACACCTGTTTAAAAAAAAAAATGTACGCTACGGACTCCGAAACCACCAAACCGATTGAGCTCAAATTTTCAGGCAATCTTTGGTATTGGCCCGAGAGTGTTTCTGTGAAGTCAAAATCGGTCCAGCAGTGTATCGTTAACTGAGACTGACTGACTGAGACAAGAGCATTTTGAGTGAGACAGGCGCATCAACTCACGTCGGGTACCCGCTAGTCTATTGTTAAAACCTATCAATACAGAGATTTTAGGAGTATTGAGTATCCTTTACTGGAGGAGCATGCAAGAAGTATAATCTATTTAATGAACCGCTTCAATTTGTTAATGAAAACATTAAAGTTTTGAACAACCGTCATGAAGCGTTGAAAACCAAATTTGTTGAGCTTAAAAATCAACCGTTGTTAACTGCACGTATCCGAACACTTATGTTGCAACGTGATCAAGCATATAACCATTGGAAGAGTTTTCTTCTGGATGAATTCCGACGTACATACTGCTCCCTTCGCAACAGGGTTTTTATGGAGATCCGTAAGGTCATATCTGAAGTGTTTTCAAATCGGCTAAACCCCGCCTCCGCAGCAGCGGCATAGGGAACTCCAAGTACAACCAAACCTTTTCAATCGCAAATTCGTATCTGCAATCTCACAACCACAGAATTCTATGAGGGTTTCTTCAAGCATTACATTCTCGTAAGATGATATAGGCCACAGGTATATGGCCATTCACGATGATGACAAGAAGGATCTCGAATCTAGCTCTGAATAAAACTGCTTTGAGGACAAGTGGATAGGAGATATAATACCGATATCAAGAACAACAAGTACGGTTTCAATGTTCTGTATATGAAGATAATACTGACAAAAAGGATCTATCAAAGCTTATTTTTCGACCCAACCGAATGACTTTAGGAAGCAACAGGAAAATTGTCATTGAATGCTAGATGTCACATGTTTAAAAAAAAAAATTAAATAAATATCTGGCGTAAACAGCCCATGAAGGGCCTAAAGCCTTGCTTCTCACAACCACTCGTGTTGTGTGCGTTATATTTTTCGAATGAATGGAAGGGACCTACAGTCTTATACCGCATCCGAAAGTATTTTTTTGGGAAGCTCTCTCATATCAACAATACTGTCGGATGTTTGTCAGACGTTCGCGAGAGGTGGGACCGTGAAAATTAAACTTTTGGTGTTTTCTGACATTCGTGAAACCAACGCACAGTAGCCTGATATCCTTACTACTGCATCACGGTGCACACATAAGTTCTTACTTTTTATGTAAAGCAAATGTAAAAAAAATGTTTGAAACGGGGTTAGTATGGGAATGTCAAGTCGAGTTATCTGGCACACAGTATTGGTTTCTTAGGCGAACGATGTGCTTTCGACGAGCCAACGCCAATAAGCGTAGTGGATTATGATGTCATTGGCGGATTCTGACGCCGTATATCTGAAAGAATTTTAAAAGTTGGAGGCTAATGAATCAATATTTCTACGGATTAAGAAGTGCGGCGGTTAAGTCCCCGTTTCTTCTTATCTTTTTGAGCTCAATTAAGTTACTTATTTGACAAAATACTTTCACAGAATATTAATTTTGAACTCCCTCCCATTTAGCAGAAACCATTCATCAAAAATGTATACCGACGCCAATTTGAAACTTTAAACTAAGGCACCCCTCATAAGTGAAACCTTTCATTTCGATCCCCAAATTGTACAAAACTGAAAACTGACGACGCTCCGCACTGTTAATTGTTAATTGCCACTTTAAGTAATGTCCTTTGCAGGCCATTACCACTTGTAACGAAATTCGCTTGGCACAATAACTTCCCTGAACTGAGTGCCAAGCGAATTGTCATCATCAGCATCATTTTAGCTGAGTCGAGTGGAGGCAGATATGGGCAGTTGTACACACTCAATTCAACTAATTAGCGAAATTGTAAAATAGGTCCCTCTTTTGCACTTATCCTTCCATTCAATGGACTTAGCAGTTATGTGGAATTTTGTTAATTTTTACCCATGGATGCGCACGTACTCGAGTAGAGGACTGGCCTTCACAGTCAGTGGATTTTTGTGTCACTAAGTGTAGGCGGCTATGGGGATGCTTTTAGTATAATTCTATGCTCGATTTGTGCATGATATGGCGAGCATCCGGGAAAAGGACACATGAATGTATTAAATGGAAATATAATGGCTTGGAATGGACATTGGTGATACCTTTTTTTATAGTTGCCCTGCACATGAGTAATGAGGTCAAGTGTGTCTGGCTTTAGAGAAACGAGTGAGAAATATTTAACAGATTTGCCAAGAGCGATTCGGTTGGAATGACTTGTCCGGAATTGGATGCAGATTTTGAAGGTGATTGAAGATGCATTCGATGTTTGGATATATGTTTGACTTTTCTTCATATTTTTACTCGAATGGATATCACTTGTGGCTGACATGGTGTAGTGGTGTTCGAGTATTGATTTTTCTACCAAGAAAATTAAATAAAACACTTACCACACAGAATAGCAAATTATCATCGACTAGTTCGGACACCACCCATGGATTAAGTATGTACTGAAACCTAATGGCAACTTATTTCCAAACCAGTCCAGTACCCAAAAAATATATCTTTTTGCTGTCTTTTCTCTTTATTTCCAACTTACTTCATGCAATTGCAATAAAAGAGTTCAGCTCTTAGACTCAAGAATATACAGGTACTTAAAAAAAACAAATGTATAGATAGTAGTATAACGACCTCCTTAATGAGTGTAGATATTCAGAAGTGATTATATTAAGTGCTAGGCTTGTGATGGTTAAACTTATTGACTTATGGTTGTTTTTTATCTGCATATCAATCATTTCATTGTTAACCTGTATCATTACGTGTTTACTTTCACCGAAATCGATAAGAAAATAATTAAAATGCAATTGGCTTACCATATGCATCGTGTAAAAAATGCAACAGATATAAGAAAAAGGGAAAGTATTAACATTTCGTTAATACTGATGAAAGATTAAGAAGACAAAGGGTCCAAATCATGCAATTTTTTTTCTTTTATTTTTATTTTCATAACCTGTTATCATAACCCTTAAGTTGGTGTAGGTCTACACTTAAGATGTTAATATATATTAGCAATCATAAGTCTAATTCAAAGCCGGGCTCAGATGATATATCTGCAATTATTTTAAGAAATTGTTGTCAATTTGTCTTCTTTTACTAATAATTTACAATCTTTCATTTTCATCTGGAACGTTTCTTGAAGATTGGGATACCTCGTTTTGATTCCGTTTTTAAATCCGGCTCCAAAGAAAAAAGAAATTGAGAGTTGTAGAGGTTCTAGTAAATCATCAGCAATGTTTAAAGATATTGTTAAAGCCACGGACCTCCACGTAAAGAAACAGATTTCTGAATTTCGACATATATAGCTTCGACTACATTCAATTAAGCAAATTTTTCGACGTATTACTGTTATTGAAAGTGGATATCAAGTAGACCGGTGTGTACGCTGGAATATTGCTGTTGAGTTCTGGTTTTAATTTCACTATGTTAAACTGGCTTTTATCTATTTTAATTTAAAGTATCCAAATTGATAATTGGATCTATTAGGCGCACCTCAGGAGGGCCTCAAGGAAGTGACTTGGGTAATTTCTTGTTTATTATTTTTATTGATAACATTTCTTCTCACATATCATTCTTTAAATTTTAAATGTATGCTGATAATTTCAAAATTCTAAAGTGTAGAGAGGATTGTTTTAAATTACAACAGGTCGGTGTGTCCAGTATATGAAGAATCTTCACCCTTCGACAGATCCTCGAGAAAACCCAAGAAGTCCAAATCGATACTCATAATCTCTTTATCGATTTCAAGGCCGCCTATGACAGCATCTATAGAGAAGAGCTATGTGGAGCCATGTCTAATTTTGACATCCCTGTCAAACTTGTCTGGATGACGATGGAGAGCGCTCGCTGCTCCATCAAGGTCAGTAATGACCTCATCGAGACCTTTGATTTCAAAAAAAGTTTTAGACAAAGTGAAGCGCTGTCATGTGACTTCTTTAATATTGTACTTGAACGGATTGTGCGGAACTCACAAGCCAACACCAGAGGCACAATATATCAAAAGTCTGTACAACTGCTTGCATACGCCGACGATATTGACATAATTGGAAGAACTCAGCGGTCTGTCACCGATGCGTTTGCAAGCATTGAAACAGAAGCAGCCAAAATAGGTTTAGCCATAAACAAAGGCAAAACCAAGTATATACTGTCAATAAGAAGGGACAATTAATATGACGACGACGGACAGAAGTTCACAGTGGTCAGCGACAACTTCGAGGTAGTAAGGGACTTTGTCTACCTTGGCTCTGCTTTAAATTGTGAAAACGACACCAGCGCAGAAATTAAGCGAAGAATAACTCTTGCCAATAATTGTTTTTTTTTGGGCTTATAAGGCAATTCAACAGTAAAGCCCTATCTCGAACAATTAAGGCGACTCTATGTAAAACCCTGATCATCCCAGTCCTGCTTTACGGCACTGAAACATGTTCTTTATTGAAAGCGGATGAAGATATTCTTGGTCACTTCGAGAAAAAATTCTTCGTAAGATATTCGGTCTCGTTTGCGTTGACCGGTTCTGAAGGAGAAGATTCAATGACCAACTATACGAGCTGTACAGCGACATCGATATCGACCTAGTCAAAAAACTGGTTTTGGACGTTCGAGACAGCTAGGACATGTAGAGCGAATGGACACCAACGCTCCGGCCGCAGAGTCTTCGAATCTAACCCGGAGGGACGACGCAGTAGAGGTCCTCCTTGCCGTAGGTGGCGCGCACAAGTTCAAAGGGACCTCGAGCAACTTAGAGTGTGTAACTGGAGGCAATTAGCTGAAGACCGAGCTGAATAGAGAGACTTTTTGGTTGAGGCCCAGCTTCACCCCGAACTGTAATGCCACCTAAGTTAGTAAGTAAGCACAGTATGTCTCTGGTGTATTAAGAATTGCCTTATTTGAAATAATTCGTTTTATCATTTTATAGAAATTCTTCATATATTTGTTGTAACTACTTGCTCCAATCTAGTCTATTAAAGAGCTTGGTAAAGTAAAAGACTTCTGCGTCATCAAGCACACTAAGGTAATTTTCATATTGATAACATAGTCTCAAAATCGAAGTCAATTTTGGCTGATTATTTTATTCATTTCATTAGCCAGATCGATACTTGAATATGCCAAGTTATTTGGAATCCAAGTTAAAAGCTGCACTCTGATTGTGTAGAAAAAGTACAGAGGGGATTCACATAATTTATTTTTATCAAAGTGGGTTGGCAATTTTCGCCATGAGGCTAGATGTCAGCTTCTGGGTTTTTTTTTTTTTTTAGGGTAAAGGGGGAGGAAGGGCTGAGAATGACGACCGGAGCACTGCGACCAAAAAGATCTTCTGTGCCATCCCCTGGTTGGTTGTTTGAGTTGTCAACTAGCTGAAATCTAGTTCATTAGAGAAGCCAAGGATAGATCGAGCTGAGGAAGTGGTGACGCCTTTATTAAAGCGATTTAGCTTCAGTCTGTCTACGGCCGGGCAATCACAGAGTATGTGATGGACTGTTTCGGTGTCTTCAAGACAGAAACGGCACATTTCCGATTGAACACGGCACATTTTCTTAAGATGGTAGTTGAAAGAGCAGTGTCCAGTTAGGAAGTCAGTAAGGATCTTAGCATTCTGTTTGCTCATTGATAGAATGTCTCTAGTTCTATTTTGTGAGAAATTAATAAATTTCTTGGAATGCCTTAGGCTAGGTTGTGCATTCCAGTGTGAGAGCATTTGTTCGCTAGTGGCTAAGCCGCAGAAGGGTTTAGGTCCAATGTAAGGAGATTGGGCTCCTTTCAAGAGCCACCCCTAACTGTGAAGAAATACCCGACATTACAGTCGAAGAAGTTAGTGAGGCGGTCAAATACTCCAAAAAACGAAAAGTGGTTGGGCCAGACGAGATACCCTCTGAGTTCTGGAAAAAGATGGGAGACATCGGGTTCAGATGGCTCAGAATTCTCATCTCCAAATTCGTGAGAGGTGATCCAATGCCGATTCAATGGAGGGAAGTTACCTTCTCCCTGTATACAAAGGGAAGGGTGATACACGAAACTGTGATAACAACCGTTCGATAAAGCTGATGTCACACACCATGAAGATCGTTGAGTGGGTATTAGGTAGCCGACTGCGAAAAATAATATGGCTATCTGATGATCAGTGCGGGTTTGTCTCCGGTAAATCAACCACAGAAGCAATCCAAAGTATAAAGATCATAATGGAAAAACATCGTGATTCCTCAAGGGATTTGCATATTGTATTGGTTGACTTTGAAAAGGCATTCGACGGACAACCACGAGATCTGATATGGCTGGCGCTAAGACATCGAGGGGTTCCAGAAACCTATATACAGATGATCATGGACATGTACGAAGGAGCAAAGACAAGAGTAAAATGCCCCGCTGGAGGAACCGAAGAGTTCCCAATCAAAGTCGGGGTGCACCAGGGAAGCGTTTTAAATCATTTGCTCTTTATTACAGTCCTTGATTATCTGCTTGAGGGTAAAGTGATAAACCCCAAGGTACATCAGTTATTCTTTGCTGACGATGGAGCCATCATAAGTGAGGATCCTACATCCCTGCAACGAGCACTTGATGTGTGGGTGGACGTTTTGGAGGGAAATGGGTATCGCATTAGTTCAAAAAAGACAGAGTACTTGTGCTGCCCGTTCTCTGATCCACTCAGGCCTATTCCAGACATTTATTTGAATGGAATAGTGCTTCCCAAGTGTGAAAAGTTCAAAAATCTGGGATCTATGATCAATAGCAAAGCAACTTGTGATGACGGCATCAATCATCGTGTAGGCGTAGGGTGAATGAAGTGGCGAGAAAATTCCGCTATCTTCTGTGACAGAAAAATGCCCCCTAAGTTGAAAGGAAGGCTCTACACCGCAGTTGTACGTCCAGCGCTCACATACGATTCACAATGTTGGACGATGTACAAAAAGTATGAGAGTAAATTAACGGCGGCTGAGATGAAGATGCTTCCCATGACAGCAGGAGTGGCAAAGCTTGATCGAATAAGAAGTTCGAAGATCCGTGGAAGCTTTCACATCAAGGAAACCATCGTACAAAAAATAGAGCGCGACCGGCTCAGTTGGTATTGCCACGTTCAAAGAAGAGATCAATGCACCTTCCAAAGACATCGCGATGTAGGAAAGGCAGGCCTATAAACGCCTAGATCAGACAAATGCGACGACATCGGCATTTCATTGGCCTCAGTAACCGAGTGATCCAAAATCGGCATGCCTGCCGATATTTTCTGAGGTCAAATAGGCGAAACCCACAGGCGGATCAGTAGAAATGCGGTGAAGTGGGAGGGTTGTGATCCCTTGTTTTCGGATCATAGCCTCGCTGATAAAATGAAGAAGAAGAAGAAGTAAGGAGATTGGGCTCCTAGTCTGGCAAGCGCATCAGCCGCTTCATTACTAGGGATACCTTTGTGTCCGGGGATCCACATTAATGTAATTTTATTGTGTGCAGCAAGGTGCAAAAGAGTCTGGAGACAATTCTAAACCAGCTTAGGCTTATAGTCAAAGGACGTGAGAGCTTTGAGTGCTGCTTGGCTATCTGACATTATATTAATATGTGATCTTCGGGGGTTTCTTTTAATGCATTCTCTGGCGCAGAGTTCGATAACATAGACCTTTGCTTGGAAGATAGTAGTAGATTGACCTAATGGTGTTAAGAGTTGGGGCCAAAGATACCAGCTCCAGCCCCATTTAATATTTTTGAACCGTCAGTGTACCAATTGATTTGAGATGTTGATTGAGGGATTACTAGCTTTGAAATGTTGAAGATATGGTCATGATAATGTTTTTAAGAGATTTCCTCTGTTACCATATTAAAACCACTTTTTTTTGCCTTTTATGCTAATATATAATTCAAAGAGGCCATGTTTTTCCTCTTTGTCATCGAATAAACTACGCTCTTAAGAAGCGTATTACAAGTACCGTTCAAATCGTTCAAATGTGTAATATTATCTCACTTTTGGGCTAGTTTAAGAATCATTATTTAAATTGTTCTCCTAACACTTTATTATTAAGCTTTTCATTTGTACGATCAATATTAGTTTTAAAAGAGTCGGATTATTGTCAGTTCAAACCATTAAACCAGCATTTTACTATTGCTTTGAGCGCTACATTCGACTGCTATGTTAACTCAAGTCAGGCAGAACTATCCAAGATACCATTTTCCCGTACACACACCACAACTTTCAGATAAAATCGTTACTCCAATTAGAGTACTCAAAACAACAGAATGGTAGAATTTGAAAGAATCCCTGCGCGGTGTATCAGACGTGTCAAGAACTTCCACCATGAATGGAAGCAGGAATCATCCCTAAGAAGGAAAATTCTACAGAATGCAACAATTGGAGAGGTATTTGCGTGCTCCCTGCTAGTGCTAGGCGAACAGAGCAACATTTGGAATACACAGTATAGCTTTCCGCTCTAGATCCTCCTGTGTCAACATTATAAACACTCTGCGAATCGTAATGAAACAATTTACTGGATATCGGTTATAACTTCGCCTGCTACTCAGTCATCGGTTTCAAAAAAGTCTAAAAGCTTTCGACAGTCTCCCTAGAGAGTTAAGACTTTACTTGCGTGGGAGAAACCAGGTTGATAATCAAGGCAAGTTGAGATGGGTCTAAATGTCAGGTCCTGCATAGAGAAAAGCTGTCAGCAGAATCAGAGGTAAGCCAAGGCTACAGCCTCTAGTAAATAAGGTTTTTACTTACTGGTGATTAGTCATTGGCTTTGAACTATTTGAAGAAACTCGATATACACCCACCGACGGATAAGGATTATATCAAGACTCTCTCTGACGATTGGTTTAGAGAAATAATTTTCGAGCTACCAATTAGTACATGTGTCATGATTCTCATGCGTTCACCGAACGATGTGTGATGAAAGATAGCCGAATTGGTGGATGTCAGTACGACATTTGGTAGTCCAAAATGGTATGTGCCGAATTTAGAATAACCGTCTAGTTTGCTATTCTTACTCCTTTTTATATTCTTTAATTCCTACGAGTCTCTCTAGCCCAGAGAAACTTAGGTATTGTTAATCAGCTTCGTGTGTCCGATTGTAACTTTTATAAAGACATCCTTTTATGTTACGTTGTCCTTTTTTATGTGATCCATGTGCATGCTTAGTACTATTGTGACAACTATGGGTTAAGGTAAAAAGTCTGTCAAAACGTGCAGTTGCTGACTAACCAAATTCCATGAAACTCAAAACAATGTTCACAAGCTTTTACCAAACAAGATGACCACTTAATTTGGGCAGAGTACAGCTGAAGCTGAACAAACATGATGTTGTCGCTCAACTGCAGAGCTTGCTGGTATCGCAAAAAAGTGAGAAGAATCTTATTTAACAAAACAGATGCTCACGTGCCGATATTTTAGCCAACTTGTTCCATTCGTGCTAAAAATTAGACTTTCTGTACAGCTTTTTTAACCCTCCGTCGTGTTTTTTTAAGATTCTGAAAAAAATCTGATTTTTCCTTCCTTCCGCTTCTGACACTACGGTCAATTCGAACTTTTCCTAACTAAAAAATTAATTAAACCCCAAGACGTTCGCTTAAGTGCTGCAGGACCTTTAGTAATTTTTCAGAAAGCATCTTAAAATCTTACTTAGATGATTAATCGTCCCAACACTGCCATACACGTGTTTATTTTGTATTTAAATCCACAAAGAACCAAAAACAATCCGTACAAGTCTGGAGAACCTACCAATTAGTTCACTCCTTTCTCACGATAATCCCTCTCTTCTCCCAACTGAATATGCTTCATTTCCTTTCACAGACTTAAGAAGGAGAATTTAATTTCTCGCCAATTTACATCAAAGGCAAGTCGGTAGTTCCTCTTCAGACGTATTATTCATAGAGTTCTCCAGCAGTCTTTCGTACTCGCTCCACTCCAGCATGAAATAAAGCGGCCTGCTTTAAAGGGCACCAACACCCAGTCAATGTGTACTGCTCCCTTCCCTTTCGCCGTCATAATTATCCTTGTAAATGTTTCTAATATCAACTCAAAGTGGAAAAGAAAAAAAAACTTAAATGCAGAAAGTATCGTTTAACCGGATTAATATTTCCTCGACGACGAGTGAAATGAAGCCAACACCAGCAGCAGTTTCTGGCGTAGCCCCAGCAACGCCGAGTTTAATTAGAAATTCCCTTGAATCGAAAACGGGTTGGAAATGTACTGACTGCGTGTACGAGTATATGCAAAACACATCCCAAGTTCTAATGAAAATTCGCTACTCATTCTCGTCGTGTATGGAGAGATGGATTGACTTGGATGTGGTTTCCCCGGAACACTGGATATTAAATGCAAAATTTCATTCAATTTTTTTGTCCCTATTTCATCTCTGGTTTAGTGCTGTAGTGTAGCTCTATTATTCTTCTTCAATGGACCACCTTTGCAAATTAATTTGAGTGGGTACTTGGGGAGGGGTTGAAGCTGAAACACTAACAACAGCTGCAACTACTGCACTCCGTCAGTTGCAATAAAAGGAGAGGTAACTCAGGATGTGGAGTTTTTTTTTTTTTGTTTTTTTAAAGTTGACGCCGATCGTGGCCATCTATATCGCCTGTGGTTGTTCAACATGAGAGATAGGGTACCTATCATGGATGCAGTGAAATATATTTTGCAAGTGGGATTCATCTTTGGTGTTGCTGTTGTTGACACCTTTTGGATTGGCAATTTTTGATTGCAATCAATGGTGCATGAATGCGTTTTGGATTGAAATTCAAAGGAATTCATGATTATGGTGCTAATTAGCTGTCACAGGCAGTGCGTATTGAATATTCATTTTAGTGAAATGAATGGAGATACAATTTGGAATAATAGATCCATGACGCATGTGCAGGTGATTGTATGGCCTTTATGAATTCTATTAATAGAACGCAATTAGGTATCAATATTGCATCTCATTTGCATGGTATCAGTTTATCGAATATCCGTTTGATTCTATTGGCGGTGATTAGGGTATCGTGAATAGGATAGTAAGTGTAGATGATAAAACACATTGATTGATATAATGATTATTGTACTGGTATCTCCGAAACCACAGGAGATATATAGATACTTTTGTAGAGGTTTATTTATGGCCAGATATAAGGGATTTGTGTGGATCTACTAAAATTAGATTCCAACAGATATCATATTCTGGAGAGTCAGCAGGAAGAACATTTTATAACCACGAATGGTGATCTTGTGGCAAAATTAAGCAACCTATACGATTTTGAGGCATATTGAGAGGCAGAAAAATCAGTTCGTGGTGAATGAGGCTTTACTTAGAAAGGCCGATTTTTCAAGTGATATGCACATAAAATACTGTCAACAGCTAATATGCTCAATTGTGTAAAAAGCAGAGGCCAACCGAATCACTTAGCACGAGGCGCAACGGATCTATCAGTTTTCAATTTAATACGTATCTAAAAGGTAGTTCTTAGAGATGTAGTTGTAGTAGTTATACGCCCAAATATTTGACAGACATCTGAGATGGGATATCGTAAAAAAACTGTTCAACGGTTTTCTTACAAATTGTACCCATAACCTTCCGCTAATTAGTCCAACGTACTAACCACTCAATCACGGTGGTTGTGGCATAATATCATGGATACGAGTATATATGTATATACATACAAAAATGCTACAAATATATATGTAAATGGGATGAGAATACCCGTCAAATGTTTGTTTTACATAGTGCGGGCATTGGAAAAGGCACACACAGAGAGAGAAAGATTTTGTGTAAAGGGTTGAAACTTAGTTGTTTATGTTGCAGAAAATCTCCGAGGGTGGCGTCCAGATAATTGTAGATATTTCTTGTTATTTTTGTCTTTGCTTCTAATTCACAGTATATTTTTTTACCCCCGACTATTATAACTATTTTCATGGAATGATCCATTGTAAAAGACAAAGCTGCGGTGCGTTATTATTAAAAACAAATTTAGCCGGTTTTCGTTATCTCTGCGAGAAAAAATCTTAGTATAGCAAGCTAAGCAAGAGCTTGAAAATTTAATGCGGGCAATTGCCTTTCCTAATGAACAACACGAACTTGGTAGTTGAAGAGTAGATTAGATTAGAACCAGACTTAAATAATACAGGAATACAAAAACATACGAATTTTACCGGAAAGCGAGTTATACTGCAATCCGCAAATGGAACACAATAATTTATGCTGCGAGACACCCTTGACCTCAAGTCCACAATTTAGCCTTTAATCAGCATAATAGACTGGTAACGTACCATCAGAACTATGGACCTAAATATCATGCATTCAAATCTTAATCGAAATGGAATCTAGGTTAAGCATCCATCGGCTTTTGCTTTAAAATAGAATTGACCCTATATCTGTGTATAGTGGATTAGCTAGAAATGAAAGACTTGCTCTTTGACTATAGATAGCACTTCAACACAAGGCTATGCTCAACAATCACTTAGAGAATTTCTAACTTTGCAAAGCGAAGGAGCCTTGCCACAAGACATGTGGTAACACTGCTAATCGGTTTAGTTCGCCACAGTATAGCTTGGTCTAGTAGCAAACTAAATAGTATCCATCAGTCGACCAGTATGCTTTATATGAATCCAAGTGAGCTCTAAACTTTCCTTTCAACTAGCTACAATGGTGTGTCTGCTTCGGAACATTAGGCAACACTGTAATAATTTCTGGTTTAAGAACAGCGAAAATGAGGGCGCCCTTAAGCTATCTGCGAACTGCCTGCGGTAACACAGCTTGCAAAAGCTCGTAATGTGTCAAATATAATGTTATCAACAAAAATATCTGAATATATTACTGATGTTATAACAATTTAATTTAGCTTAATTATTTATTATAATACGTTTATCGAAGTAATTTGATTTGTTACAGAATATCATTAAGTGATTTACAACCGACTAAAAATGTATGTAATATTATCTTACATCAGAATTTTATTTATTGTTTTTATTAATTAGCAAAAATTAATATCTTACCATATCTGTTTTTTCTGCTTGAAAAATTCGACGAATTCACAATTCGCTAATAAATAAATGTATCTGTAAATAAAAAAACATATAACACCAAAATCGATTAATTACTTAATTTGACTTTTTAACAATACACGAATATTAAATGAGATAATTAAAAGGTTGCATTTTATTAATAAAAATATGTATAACTCTTTGCAAAAAAGGGTTTAACGTAACACTTCCGATAATGAGTTTAATTGCCTGCGCACCGGCTGGCCATTGAGTCGGGAACTTTTTTTTTTAATTAATTTAAACACTTATGGGTTGTGGGAGGTAAAGTAAATTGTGTCATTGAAGCAGTGTCTCTTGGGTATCTTATCATTTAATCTTTGATTACTGTTTAAGTTTCATAATGGAGTTATGTTGAATTTCTAGGGTTTAGTGAAAATGGGTCAGTATGACAAGACTTGAATTCAATTAAAAATTCCAAGACAGAAGAATAGAGTTATGACCTTATTAAAGAGCTCAATTACGTCTTAGAGTTCATACTTGCGTCATGAATACATACTTCAAGTCTGCAATCACTGTTCCATAGAAGGAATTCGCACGACTAAATAAATCCGTACATCCTTTAAAATGTATCTTACGAGTATGAATTAATTTGACGCGTGGGAATGGGCCGCGAATTAGTTTTCCACGACTTGAAATGATAGAATTTTGCTAATTGACCTTGGGGTGATTTAATTATACTATTTAAGAATACTTAGCGAGATTTTCGCTTGCTTTGTAAAAATTATATGAATAAACTTTAACGCTGCTGTGAATAATGATGATGTCAGTCAAATGTAAGATTGAAGCGGAACTAGGCGAACAAATAAAAGACTTTACAGATTTTTTGAGAAAGTGACAGTATAATGGGTGTCGCTTGGGCAATGTATGGAGTTGTCCACACCCAGCTAATTGTAGTATTTTGCAAGACCAACTAACTGCAGTGTTGATGGTGTTATTTATGAAAGTAAAATGAACACTGCGTGTAGTATGTCAAAATGCATAAGTTGCCGGTTGGTGTGATCAAAATATGGTACCAAAGAAGGTAATTTGTCATAACTGCTATTAACTACAGTTGTAATGTGTTAGTAGCAATAAAGTATTTTTTTGTTTAGAGTCTAATTGGCAAGTAAATGTATGTAATGGAGGTGTGGTAAGGATTTTGAAGGTTGCTGTTAAAAGTGTGTGGTAACCGAAGCTAAAAATACAGGGAGGTACTTAAATTAAAATTTCCGCCATCCTTCGACTTAAGCCTGAACGTCAGAATGGTCTTCCCATACAGGGAAATTTGACTACCCTCTTTCAGCTAATTTAGGGATAGGTTCCGTTGGGAATTATGTGACTTCCGTGAGATCAAATCTTTGTCAGTGAAAACTTATTTGCCTGACCAGGGTATGGTGTTTGCTAACTGAATGGTAGATTATCGGCTCAAGGCCTAACTATAATCATTCAGCAACACGTACTCGAAACAAGTACAGAAGAATAAACCAAATCTAAAAAATTAGAGAAAATCCTCGCCGACTAGTTCGGACATCACCCATAGAGTAATTATGCATTGAGACCTATTATCACCTGAACCACTACACAAAAAACATCTCCCTATCCTATGTTTTCTCTATAAATAGTTAAATTCTTAGACGTAAGTTGATAGTAGGAAAGAAAAAAACGTTGCGCCATAATATCAGCTTTGCAGAGGACGAAAGCAAAAAAAAAAATTTGACGCAACAGCTCTTTAAGTGGAAGGGCCTAGCTTCTCGCAACCACTCATGTTCTGTGCGTTATATTTTTCACACGAATAGAAGGAACCTGCAGTTTAGCACCGTACCCGAAGGTCAATTTGTTTTGAGAACCTTTCTCGAGACAACGATACTCTCGGATGTTTGTCAGACGTTCGCAAAAGGTAGGACCGTGAAACAATTTTTTGGTATTTTCTGGGATTCGAACTTGGATCCTCACGCGCAGTGGTCCGATACAATAACCACTTATGCTACGCCGCCCACAAGACGACGAATGTAGATGATGTTTATTGCTACGGTCCAGGATCTTTAAAGATTATTTTCTTCGCATCTTTGCCATCTCTCTTGCCGATTTCGAGATAGACAACACTCATTTAATAAATTTCACGAATAAAATTTAATTCTGTCGAAATCTGGACTAATTTAAAACTTCAAGAGTAAATTGGCCTATTTTGTACCTCTTAGAAGCAAGAGATTATCCCTACTTCCCTGAAGGAGGCATACGTTTATTATTTATGAAAACAAGTCTTGGGAGTACATACGAGTACCTTCTTTATTTGTCCCAATTCCCGAAATGAGGGTACTGTTTACTCCTTAAGTGTGTCCTCAGAGAGCCCATCAAAACACAATTTATTCTCCACACAGCACAGATTATACTGATTGTGCGAATCCAATTCTAATGGAACGCACTCCAGTCTCCTTCCCCTTAGGCACTATCCACACTTTTTTTTTTTACAAAAATTCTCTGCAATTATCATAAACTGCCCTAAAACGTTGAAGGAGGGAACAAAACAAAGGCCCACACCAAAACAAATAAAACCAAAAAAAATAAAAAATTCAACGTAAAACATCTAAGCCTCTTGCAAACAACAGAATAGCCTTATTCAAATTTCATATCCTCTCCAGTCTCCAATCCATTCCGTGGTTTCTTAGAATTAAATTGTACTCGGAGTGTGGAATTTTTCTTCTGTTTGTTATCCATTTTCTCTGGCCTGGGCTGGCCAGAGAGGAAAATAAAAAGAAGGAATAGGTACATACTCGTATTCCTCGCCTCCTTTAAAGTTCAAATTGAATCCAATAAATCAAAACGTAGAAGGCATGCTGCAGCAGCAAGCCCTCTAACTTCCATGCCCATGCCCGAGTCAAGCCACAAAATGGAATTTCAATTCATTAACTTTGGACCTTTTGCGTTCCCATCACGTAGTCGAGAACCGCAGCAAACAGAGAGACCTGTACTCAGGAGTTAATTGAACCTGACATGGTGCAGGGAGTTTAAGATTCTTTTCCTTCCCCCAAAGCTGAGCCCGATGGCGGATTATTTACGATTTTATTCAGTTGGGAGGTTCAAGGTTAAGCAATGTGATGTGATGATGTCATATTGTGGAGTCTCGAGACGCATTGATGCATGTGTTGGCACATTTCTTGAACAAAGGCGAAAAATTAAGTTCGTAATTGTTTTGTTTTGGTAAATTAGATACAAGCACGGGGCGCTTTAGACTTTTCTTTATTGCTTCGTCATATCAATGAGTGACAGTTCGTCAAACTAACACATAGAAAAACAAACTTGAAGGGGGTGAAGCCAAGGCATGAGATGATATCATGGAACGGGACAATTGAATGGATCGTCATCAACATCAAACTGAATGGAAGATAAATGGATGCGGATAAACGATTTTTGGGATAAATGATTTTGTCATGCAAAGTTTTGTATCTTTTTTGTATCGCGTTTGAATTGATGTGCGTTGTTCATTTTGTTTTGTTTTGAAATTGCTATTTGCTTTGGGTATTGAGGGTGGTGGGATAAATGTATCTATTGTAGTTTGGATTTGCGCTGTTTTCAATTTATGTTATGGAAAGGTAAGTCCTCGCCTGGGGGTATTTTTGTTGTGGTGTTATTGAACTCGGGACGCACCTTCAGTGGTTTTCAATTAAGAAAATGGAACTAGCTCAAGGTGGATTCGACAAATTCGATAACTGAGATTACACTAGACTGACAAATGGAATAGCTTCTTTGGAAATCGATGGTATTAAGTGGACCATTAGAAGACCATCTACAGATCGTAGAACATGTTTTGCTCTGAAACTTACCAGAAAGCCTAAAATCGTCCCGGGGTAAATGGATTAACAATCGGTGAATTCATTGGAAATATCTGCTTTCTATAAAAGTAAAGTGGTTTAAGACAGACTTTAGTTGATTTCTGGCTAATTCCCTTGTGTGCTTGAGGATGAACGAGAATTTGATTCTCCGGCTTTGGCTAGAAATTCAAGCGATTGATACACTACTACCATTATTACGTACCTATCACCCCATCAGTTTATTGTTAAAGCATTTGGTTATATGGCTGGAAAATTGTTTGCTCTGTTGGATGAATGATAAGCTTATGATATCGGTAGTCGGCAAAAAAATACTGTGAATCAGAAGCAAATACAAAAATAACAAAAATGCTTCCCTTTTATCAGGAGCTTTTCTGAAACATAAGACACTAAGCTTAAAACGAACTTTCTCTCTCGCTCTATCTATCCTTTCCAACGCCCGCTCTTTGTAGAACAAACATTTGAAGGGTATTCAAACCCTTTGAGCGCGCGTAAATTATAAAAAAAATTTCGTTAGTTCGCGAAGACTGTGTGTTTGAGATATGTTATGTTGGCGGTCAGTGGGATCAATAGATCACATAAATGTGTCCCTTTGAGTTTTTAATGTATGGTGGTTGAGAAAATATTTAAGATTTTTTGCACTACACTGGACTTTGTCTCGACTATGCTACATAATTATTTCTTCTAGGCAAATCAGCTCCTAAAAATGAATGATAGCCAAATACAAATCTCAGAAAAGGCTAACTGCCCGAACACAATGATGAAGCTGAAGCTGAAGTACGTCGCGCTGTCATAGTTAAATGCACACACATCCAATACTGCGAACATAATGTGAAGCTGAAGCTTGTGCTGAAATAGAAGTGGAGTTAACTTCAGCTTCACTGCAGCGCGCTTTTTTGACATTTCCATACAAAAAAAAAAAAAAAAAAACAGATACGTCATATCAGTAAATAGACAAATTAATCGATCAAGTAAAAAGAAACAACATTCTATGGGATTTGAGTAATCCTCATTGAAAAAAATACAAAACAAAAGCCAAGGTGTGAAAAAAAAAAATTTCGAAGCATTTCCCAACAATAAACATCCGTGCAGCGCTTCACCATTGTGTTCGTACTCAGCTTCACCAGTGCGCGATTTTTTGACAGCGCTACATGCGTATAGCTTCAGCTTCACCATTGTGTTCGGCCAGTGACTACCTACGATGCAAACCTGACTGTAAGGTAACATGGAAAGAAAGCTCATAGAAAGAATAAAGAAATCGTTAAATGCGTTTTATACGTACGTGTAGTAGGATTTTTAGCCCATTTACTGGATGTACACAACCATTGTCAGACCCATTTGAACTTGCGGGTGACTAGTCTTGGGGGGCGGATATAGAAAATGTCGCGAGGCTAAAAGAGTTCACCAAAATTCAAGCCGACTGCGAGGCTCGAGACTTTACTCGCTTCAACACCAATTATCCGCCATATAAAGGTAATAGCGGTGAAAAGCGCACTAGGCTTAGGTTAGGTTAGGTTAGGTAGGGTTATGAGGTTATCATAAGACACTAGGCACCAAAGTGAGTCCATCGCGATCCCTAGGGAACCTTCACGGCAAAAGACCTAAGCCAATTCTCCCATACAGCACACTAGGCTTAAAAAAACAAAATTTCTGGGAGGCGGCATTATTGCCAGAGCGGCAATATTTAAAGCTATACTTGGCCTTCATACAGTAATCACCTCAAGAAGAGACTCGATATTTAAGGATGGTTCAAAAATGAAAAAAAGGCTTGTGCGCCGGTACCTATTCGATAGAATCTGACATTGCCCATTGTCAGTAAGGTGTTCTAAGTGGAAGTTCTAGCCATTACCGAGGCGGCCCTTGACACTGCTTGGCTCCCATAAAAAGCATCTCTATGGCAATGAAACGAGTTAGACAAGTCAATGGTCTTAAATTCTATTCTTAGCCCCATGACACTTCTAAATCCATGATAATCTTGTTTTTTCAAAAGCTTCCATCATGACGCATTTCAAGAGCAATCTGGACGCAATAAAAAAAGCAAACAATAAAGAAATCTTTGCACTCAACAGACGAGACTTAATTCCTATAGATGATGGTTCACCTGGATGGTAACTCACCTAAATCGAATGCATTTATTGCAGAAGCAGAGCACTGCCGATTTTCTATGCAAAACACGGCTTTTTGATATCGCACAACCGGAGGACACTATGGATCCATAGAGATTCAAGTGAAGGCAGGACTTCAGTGTACAGCCACCCCACCAATTTAGCCTAGATGTTCCTGTCGAAGCCTCTTCCTTTTTCATACTCTGCTACCTGAACGGATTTTCTATGTTTGCTCTTGCAGCTGTCGAGACAGGATGTTATAAATGACTTTGTATAAAATCGAGGGTATGCAGGAGCCTGAGGATTATTTGAGCAATTCACTTCCTGATTTCTGATGAGGAGTTGAAGCTCGTAATCGCTGCAGGACAGGGCAAAGGACTTTTTTTCTGTTGGCAGTTGAGCTCGTTAAGAGCAAAATAAGAAGCTTTGGGTTTCTTTTACCTTGGTGCTATTCCAAATGGGATGCTAAGAACCTGCTTTAAGTTGTTTCGCTGGCGTCTTTCATTGGACGGCGAGGAATCTGCACAGATTCTATAGGTTTCATTCAGAAACGATTCACTGTAAAAGACCTATAGTTCAAGCAAAATATCTACAACGATTGATTATGAACCATAACTTACTTGACTGGGCTTAACTATTTTTTTGCTCCAAAACATAACAATACTACGTCTGAAATTTTCCCTTCGATAGGTGAACTGGAAGCAAAGCGGATATTGTAGAGAAAGGATCTCATTTTACCTTTTAACCCACGCAGAAAAAGTACGCCATTTTGATAATGGATTAACATTTAATTTACTCAAAACCAAATGAAATCAAAGACATACATAAAAAAGATGCCGGATCCGACCTTACGGTGAAAATAATTGGTGTTCCATTGGGAGGCCGGTAGTAAACCACTCAATATCTCTCCCTCAGTTTCCGTTTGTACCTTCTTTTTTTTTTAATCTGATTGAAAGCTTTTATCGGAAGTAAGAAGCTATAAACAAAGAAAAAAAAAGGTAACCGATGGTCCTTGTCAAAACCAAAGACAGGTGAATGCGGAAAATTGCCGCTTTGTTTTAAAAGACTTTCTACCCCCTCCAAGCTTCAACATTTACCAGGAGCACTTTTTTTTTTTTTTTCTTTTACATACATATCTTAATTAAAGCGGATTGCAGCACATCCTTTCAGCTACGGAGTGCCAGCGGGTGAGAGGGTTCCAAACAGGAAATCGACTATTAAATTCCCCCCAACCGACAGAGAATGTATCTGAATAAGTGAAGATACTTTGCCTGATGTACATAATATCTCTGTTCACTGTTAGTGCCAGTGATATGATGGTCGATGGTAGAAAGATGCGCTCGGGTATCAAAGTAAAATCATCTTCTAGAAGCAATGTTATGAGATGCTTTTTTTTTAAATTTTAATTTATGGTGGTTAATGATATTCCTTTGACTCTTCGTGTGTGTGCAAAACAGACTGCATAAAGGGCAACGCTCTATATTAGATGTTTTTTTTATTTTTTTAGTTTTTCTGAAACATGTTGCACTATTATGTATCATAGATGCATCGCCATAGTGAATCTCAAACGAAATATGTCATGAGTTCTAAGATAGCAGATGTTTAGCGTGATGTCATACATTTGTTGTCTTAATAATAAGACGGCAATGGCAGAGTGCTTTTCAAGGATTTCTATTTGACTTGTTGTAGATTGCTGTGGCTTGAAACAATTGCTTATAGGAAAAACGTAAGAGAGGGCTTCGGAATAAATATTCTCATGCGATACTTGTAGTGAATACGTACATTCATAGTTTTGTTAGAAGTGGTGAATGGGTGGTTTAGAGTTGGTCACTTAGGTTAGGACAGGTATGAGTGGCTGCCAGTTGAGAATCGCCAACACACTTAGCCCAACAATAGGTCCATTGTGATACCACGTTACACCATTTGAGCTTCTTATGAAGCGTAAGAGACTTTTATTATATGTGTCTATCAGATTACCTATTTCGTTGTAGTAGAAGGCTCCTAAGTGAAGCTTCCTTCGACGGGAAAGAGCTGGGCAGATAAAAAGAAGGTGAGGAATAGTTTCTTCCTCCTCAGCTTCTACAAAAGTCGTTTGCAAAAAGGCTCAGCCTTGTAGCATGCTTGCCTATTAGACAGTGCCCAGTGATGATACCTATTGTAGTGCCGATATGCAATCTATTGAGAGAAATCTAAGTCTGAGAACGTTTTCGATCCAGCTTTGGCCAAATCTGTTTTGCCGCTAAGCATGTCGATCCACTAGTCCGGCAGGATGAGTATAGTTGTTCCTTTCCTGAGAGTCCAAAAGGTCATTTGTAAACGTAATAAAAGCCAAAAACCACCGTCCAATTAGTTTATGCTATTTGTTCCTATTTATTTACCCACATATGTACGTGCAGGATGAAACCAATAACAGGAGTATATGATACGCCTCTCCACAGAGAAAATCAATTGCGAGAGCCCTGCAACAAGTTGCTGTGGTCTGAGACTGTTTCTCTAAGTAGACTGCATTATCTTCTTATTTAGAACAAGAGACCTACCACAGGGAGTAATACTACATAGAACTTCTTCTCTAGCTTCTGGTTGTGAACTAAATTTTAGGAAAAAATATTTAAGAACGAACTTTGCTAAGGAAGTTTGTCCAACTTTGGAGTAAATTTGAAATGATTGCCTTTATTCACCGGGTCTATCCCAGACTTCACATTACTGACAGAGTCCTGTCTCTTTTAAACAGTAAAATGTATATAAGATTCAACTGAGCTAGATGAGTTGTATATACCCGTAGTCTGATTGACAGCAAATAAAGAAATCCAAAAACCATGCGCCGTTATCCAAAATTCAAAGAGCAGCTTGTCTTACCGCAAGCTTAAGCAACTAGATGCATATTTTAGAGAAATTGCTGCAAGAATCGCACTGCAAGATTCTGAAGGATTTTATTCGTGACTAGCGATCTTATTCAGTCTTCGTAGTCTTCGTAATCCCATACTCTCAAATCCAACTCGAAAAAAAAAGCAAATAAAGTAGGTACAAGTCCTATTAACTTCTCGAGTTCAAGAACGTCGTCAGATTGATAGAACACCCTAAGTTTTGTGGTCAAACACTCCTCCCTTTAAGATCGGATGTCTTCCGAATTCCTGATTATTTAACATGCAGGAAGTGTTGCATTGATCAAAAAGATCGTAATTCGATGGGGCAGATAGAGGTATTGGTTTTGTGATGCTGGAAAACAGTGAGCGCGCCGTGGCGTAAGTGGTTAGTGTGTCGGATCACTACGCATGAGGTTCCAAGTTCGAATCCTACAAAACACCAAAAAATTTTTTCACGGTCCCACCTCTCGCGAGCGTCTGACAAACATCCGAGAGTATTGTTGTCTCGAAAAAGCTTCTCAAAATCGCCGTTCGGATACGGCACTAAACTGTAGGTCCCTTCCATTCGTGTGAAAAATATAACGCACACAACATGAGTGGTTGCGAGAAGCTAGGCCCTGGCACTTAAAGAGCTGTTGCGCCAAATATTTATTTATTTTTTTTAAAACAGTGATCTTCTTGTTGTACAGTATTGGACAATTCTGAAGGATTTTCGCATCTTATCGACTCATTTGGAAGATAAAGGCATGATAAAGAGAAAGCGCAAGTTTTTGCCGCCCACCTGGAAGAAACTTTCAAACCGTTTGATGGACAAACTCTTATTGAAAATATAAATACGTCGTATATAGACAATAGCGTAATAAGAAATGCAACACTTACCGAACTTAAGGAAGAAATAAAGAAACTTAAACCTAAGAAAGCTCCTGGATACGACCTAATTACGGGAGAGGTTCTTAAAGCACTACCAAGAAAAGCTCTAATTAAGCTTCTGTTCATTATAAACGCCGCGATTAGACTAGAATATGTTCCCAGTCAATGGAAAGTCGCCAAAGTTATAATGGTCCTTAAGCCTGGAAAACCGCCCAATGAAAAAACGTCTTATAGACCGATTACGCTTCTTCCAATTATATCCAAAGTGTTCGAGAAAATATTGGTTAGGCGAATACAGCCGGTAATAGAAGAAGGGCATCTCATCCCTGATCATCAATTCGGATTCAGAAGTAAGCATTCTACAGTTGAACAAGTACATCGAATAACACATGTAATCGAAAAATCACTTGAAGAAAAAAAGATTTGTTCAAGCGTATTCCTTGACGTTTCTCAAGCCTTTGACAAGGTCTGGCACGAAGGCTTAAAGTTTAAATTACGACAAGTTCTGCCAGAGCACCTATACAATATTTTGAAGCACTACCTTACGAATAGGCTATTCCGCGTCAAATGTGGAAACGAATATTCTGATTTTAAGGAAATAATGGCTGGGGTGCCGCAAGGAAGCGTTCTTGGTTCAGTCTTATATCTATTATACACTCGTGATATACCGCAAGTAGAAGGCACTGAGCTAGCTACATTTGCCGACGACACTGCTATCTTGACAGTAGGTAAAACGGTCGAAGATACTACAGAAAAACTGCAAGAAGCTTTGAATAGAGTAAATGAATGGACAAAGATTTGGCGAATCGCACTCAACGAGACCAAATCTGTTCATGTAAATTTTACTTATAAGAAATTAAATAATTTGCCGATCTTTTCAAACTCGGTTCAAATCCCGTTTGCAAACGAGGCTAAGTATCTTGGAATGACACTTGATACAAAGCTGAAATGGAAAACGCACGTTAAGAAAAAACGCAAAGAATTAGATAATAAATATCGAGAAATGTATTGGTTACTTGGAAAATATTCCAAGCTTAATATTTATAACAAACTGCTTTTATATAAGCAGGTGCTAAAGCCTGTATGGACATATGGTATACAACTCTGAGGTTGTACCAAAATAAGTAACATTCAAATTTTACAAACTTTTGAGAACAAAGTGCTAAGGGGTATTGTTAATGCGCCATGGTATATCCGAAATAGCGATATCCACAGAGATCTTGGCATTAAAACAATCGAAGACGAAATCAAAAACTACGCGAGAAAGCATAAAAGTCGACTAGAAAGTCACGCTAATATAACAGTCCTCCAAGTTTTGGATGAAAGAAATTTACTTCGCCGTCTACAAAGAACCAAACCTTTAGACTTAGCGCGTTAAGTAACCGCGTCTAAACTGCGGACCTAGCAGGAACTTCTAATGGGAAGGTACCTGCAAAACGTCATTATTTCGCGAAACGAAAACTACTTGATAAGTCGATGACTTAGTTGAAGTAAAAATAAAAACACGTCTGTTTTGAAGGGAGGTTTTTTAGTGGGTAAGAATCCCACACTACTATGAGCACGCGCTGTCGATCCTCATAGTGTCTTGTTGAAGATTTTCACCTACCCTCGGAAAAAAAAAAAAAAAAAAAAATTGGAAAGAGTGCGATTGAGATGCAACCGTTAATCTCTATTTCAAGAGTTTCTAATAGATGGGGCCGACCTCATCCAATGAAATTATTTTTCTTTGGTGTGGTTCGGACGTTGCAGGATTTGCGATCGCCTGATCCGGTTAACAACGCCAATTCTGTGCCCACGTGGACCCTTTAGGGTTCATCTTCGATGCACATGTTCTCGAATCTAAATTTGACAAACCTTCTTTGCACACTACGGATGTAGTGCCAGTCCAAAATGTGTAGGCTTTTCAGCAGCCTTATGCCTGAGTCTGAACTCACAAAGCATAACATGTCTCAAAGGGTTCTTGTCACCCCTTATTATATGCTTTCAATACTGAAGTAGACATTTTCAATGTGAACTGTTTTATCAAATAAATATCCGTTCCAAAATGCTATTGAGTATCCAAATCAGTTGACGGACAGTGATAAAGTAACGAAATAAAGCGGAATTAAGGAAAAAAAAGCGACAAAACCTTCTTAACAACCCACTAATAATGAAATTCTGTCAAAGACTAGCGTCGTTTGCTTTTTGCTTTGTTATCTCAAAACAGAATGTAAGCGCGAGTTAATATTGCCAGTAGGGGGTAGGGGGCCCTGAGCAACATTCGCCGCATTGATACCGAGCAGGTTTCAGCTCAGGATCCTGCTGCGTCGACCATATAAACACCTTACGGGTCATAATAGAGCAATGCATCGTGTATAGACCTCCGCTTAATCTGCTATTTATTGACTTCGAGAAGGGCTTCAATAGTATAAACTGGGATTTCATCTAGTGTGCCTTGTGCAGGAGAGGCATCCCTAAAAAACTCGTAGTTATTATGAAGGTAACTTACGAGGGTGCAAATGTAATGTGTTGCTCAAAAGTCAAATGCCTAGCGATTTTGAGGTTCAAATTGGCGTGCGACAGAGCTGTATTCTTTTACCATTACTGCCTTTAGCGGTGATCAATGCTGTTCTACGTGCAGCCCTAACATAAAATAACAGCGGCAAACAGTGTACAATGACATGTCGCCTTAGGCATCTGGACTACGCTGACGACATTTGTTTGCTTTCACACAGATTACTGGCCCTACAACAAATGGTCCACAGTCTGGAAGCTGAGGCAAACAGTGGGGCTGAAGATATATATCCGTACAGCCAAAACAAAACATTGCAGAACAGCAAATAGTGAACGTTGACAACGCAGAACAGTTGAGAAGGAATCTCGGAGAGAGTTGAAATGCGTTGCAGAACTCCGTACACTATGCTGCGCAGGCGTTGTTGACGCCCTATCCGCTCCGAGGGTTGACAGGACATAAAGAAGAAAAAAAGAAAGAATTCAAATGTAATGTACGGTCATGAGCACTAAATAGGAAACATAAGATTAAAAAAAAAAAACCTTCGTGTATTCCTTTTTGTTATCCAATATTTTTAATTTTCTATAAATAGAATGGAAACTATTTTTCTATGATGCAGATATCTAAACCATCTTTTCCTTTAGGAAAAATACCATTCACTCGCCTAAAGGTCAGCAAGAACGTAAGCAAGTTCTTTTATTTGCTGGCAATTTATGTTACTAGTGCGAGTATCTGCGGGTGCGGAACGTTTGTATAAAAAAAATAAAAATAAAGGAAATAGGGGAAGTCGAACAAGCTATATAACATACAACCGCACCTTAAACCGCCAATAAAACTTGCAATACCCACAAAACCTACGAGTATAAAAGATTGTAAACAATAAAAAGTATTTTTCTTTCTCTTTACCCATATTCGACATTGTTCAATGTATCACCTCTGACCTAGTGGTTCCTGAAATTGCGTACTCCATTTAGTTGTAAAGGCCAAAGATTGAGGTGTGTCTCTGGTTTGGTTTTAAGAGGATGAGGAGAGGTTATTGCCACCAAAAACGCACAGCATGCCATGTTCAGCAGCGAATCTCGATTGCACATTGTGTGCGGCCAACAAGTGTAACGAAGTTATAGGACAAGGGTTGTGCACTTAACCTACTAATACATACTCATGATCTCTCTTTATAATTTCTCTTTTTATCATCTACTTGTAATTTAACGTAGAGTAGCATACTGTTATAGTCAGTCAGTCACAATTCATCTTTTGTAGAGAGAGGTACTCAATAAAGATTTGCAATACCTTTTTAACCTTGTCTTGGTCTTTCTATTTTAACGTTTCGCCGGGTTTGATAAGGGGCTAAAGAACACAACCCCCCTTTTTTCCACATGGTGCCGAAACCCGGGAGAAGGGCGAACAAAGACATATAAAAAACAATTGCAAAATAGGTACATTCTCTAATCCGTGGCTCTAAAGATTCGTGCTCGCGAGTGCAAAAAAAGGTAAAAGGTGCCGATGGAACTCTCTGCACGGTCAGCCTATAGAGGGCAAGTTACTAAAATAGTGAAAGCGGCGTCGGAGTTTCTAAAGGCGGAGGAATCCCAATTAAACGACCCAGCTAAGTACGATGATATAGAAGAGGAGCTTATTTCCTACATTCAACGATTAACCGCAGCACATGAGAGCCTAATGACAACGAATCAGGAGGTGCTTGCCAAAAATCTCATCAAGGCGGATGGCGTTGATCTTGACAAAGAACTGGAAAAAATTACGGACTATCAAGATTCCGCCATAGGGATGCTTGCAAAATTAAACTCTCGTGTGACTAAAATACAAAGAAAGCAAGCTCCAGCTGCTGACCAGTTTCAATCTAATACACCATCAGCCTCGGTCGCAAACTGTTCGTTAAAGCTCCCCAAATTGCAGTTGAAAAAATTTGATGGTAACTTCCAAGACTGGCTGCCTTTTTGGGAACAGTTTCGTACCGCCGTGCATGAAAACAACCGTTTAACAACATCCGATAAATTCAGCTATCTTGAGTCGGTGTTAGTAGGTAATGCAAAAAAGGTAATTGCGGGTTTTACGGCTTCAGAGATGTGCTACGATGCAGCTGTCTCACTTCTGCAAGAGCAATTTGGAGATACTGAACGTCTAATAGATAGACACATGCAGCAGTTGATCTCTCTCCGCCCTATACATTTGAAGACAGACGTCGTAGGCTTACGTAATTTATATAATTGTATTACAGCTTGCAGTCGCACTCTAACTGCATTGCAGATTCCCTCGCACCAATACTACGTAATGCTGAAGTCCATATTGCTACGGTGCTTGCCAGTGGATCTTCGTGTTGATTATCACCGGCTGGCAGAACGAGACAACGATGTTGGAGATATTAAAGGTTCGGACTCAGGAAGCACTTCCACCCTTTCGCACATTGGCGACAAGCAAGTTCAAGGTCTCATGCGGTTTCTAAAACGAGAAGTAGAGTCGCTTGAAAGAAGTCGAGTTTTCTCTGTCGCGACAACTGCCAAACCATCTACTTCATTTTCAACCACCAACACTGCAGCTAGCTTGGTTTCATTCAGTGATAAGGACGAATGCTTATTTTGTTCTTCAGACAGACATGCAACAAAAGAGTGCGATAGTGAGCTGTCCCTCGCGGAAAAAAGAGATATATTGCGTAAAGAGAATCGGTGTTTTCGTTGTGCTAGACGCGGTCACTCCTCAAGAAAATGTCGAAATTCAAAGTTTATTTCGTGTAAAAAATGCAAAGGCAAACACTTTACATCCATGTGCGATCCATCCTTTGTAAAAACAAATGCTTTAACTGTACCAGCGGTCGCAACAACAGTAGACAATGAAATGGAGAATGTGTTAAACTTGTGTGCGTGTAATTCAATTCCACAAAATTCAATGGTCTTTTTAAAGACAGCTCGGGGCATTGTCGTAGCTCCGGGCAAGAAAAAAAAATTATTAATTCGCTTTATTATCGACGGCGGCAGTCAACATTCCTTCGTTCGCGAAAGCCTGGTTCGTAAATTAAATCTCGTTCCCATCGGTGTGGTAAACATTTCGATCATCCCCTTCGGATCCAAAAAGAAATTTCCATGCCAAAGCCTACAAAAGGTAAAAATCGTAATAAACAGCCAGTACAACAGCAAACGTGTGGAGATTGAAGCAGTTGTTGTTCCGGAAATCTGTATTGACGTGTTGCAAGTGCCTGACATTTCATGCCCATCGGTCGAAGGCCTACGTCTTGCAGATTGTAATCATTCTTCAATCGAAGCAGAAGATGGGCTGAGCGTTCTCGTTGGCTCGGACTACTATTGGGCGGCAGTAACTGGTAAACAACGCCGCATTACCCCAACGTTAAGAGCTGTTGAAACCATCTTTGGCTGGACACTACAGGGAAAACATGCCTCTGTCGGTAAGATTCTTGATTCGAACGTTCACTTATGCTCTTCTTCTATATGTAGCACCAATTTTCTTCTGCCTGTCCTGAACGACAATGACCTAACATCATTTTGGTCATTGGAAGCCATCGGAATTCAAAGTGAGGAAGCTGAAAACCACATTCTAGCTGAAAATCTAATCGCCAAATGCATCAGCAAGAAGGGTTCCCGCTTTGAAGCAGCACTACCGTGGAAGAACCCGGCCGTTCAAGGGTTTTTGTCCACTAAGCGCGTTAAGTGGAAGTTTATAGTGGAACGAGCTCCATGGCGAGGCGGATTCTGGGAACGCCTCATACGCACAATCAAAAACGTTCTCAAGATGGTCATAGGTAAGGCGAAACTTACTTTCGAGCAACTTCGAACTGTAATCGTCGAAGCTGAAGGTTTGGTAAACGCTCGGCCACTTACATACATGAGCAGTAATCCATTAGATTCCACTCCCTTGACTCCTGCTCATTTTTTGATGGGTTATTGTGGATCATCCGTTCGTGAAGTTGTTTCTGATTCACACGAAATACAACATCTTTGGAAGCAGCGGATGAGGTATATTAGTATGCTGGAGAAGCGATGGCGTACTGAGTATCTGCAGCTACTACGATCGTTTCACCACAACAAATGCAGTTCATCAGTACAACTTAAAAAAAATGATGTTGTTCTCGTTTTCGATGCTGGTAAGCCAAGGATTAACTGGAGGTTGGCTGTCATAGAAAACACTTTTGCTGGTCGTGATGGTAAGGTTAGAGCGTGCGAGATACGCTATGCAGATAGAAGTCGAACCCGAAGGCCAGTCCAATTATTGTACCCGCTGGAGCTTACTTCATCTTCGCCGGCCGGAGGATGTTAAAAATTATATACTAATACATACTCATGATCTCTCTTTATAATTTCTCTTTTTATCATCTACTTGTAATTTAACGTAGAGTAGCATACTGTTATAGTCAGTCAGTCACAATTCATCTTTTGTAGAGAGAGGTACTCAATAAAGATTTGCAATACCTTTTTAACCTTGTCTTGGTCTTTCTATTTTAACGTTTCGCCGGGTTTGATAAGGGGCTAAAGAACACAACCCCCCTTTTTTCCACACCATTCATAAAAGGGCATTGTATCTGTCACCGTGTATGCTAGGATGTTTAGCTGGCACCAACTGATGTTCAAAGATGATGGTACGACAATGATGAGAATGTGAAATGAAAATGGATTTTGATATTCTGACCGACAACGACACTGGGTTAGAGAGGAACAAAGGAGGAAGGGCCGGCCAGCGCTACGACGTAATTGTGTTTTTTTCAATTTTCAGTTTAGTAAATATTTGCAGAATGCTAGTATACATGTAGATGCATATCTATGGAATAACAGCTTTTGATTGGGATATGCGGAAGTCATAAATAGCAATCAAAGAGAAGAACATTTTGATGGGCACGTTAAGACTGTTATTTGTTGAGAATCCGCTAATTGGCAAGATAGTGAACATTTTTTATTGGATAAATGAGACATTTTGGAGATACGCTGGACATGATCGATGAATGGTGTACTAGGAGTGGGCTTTCGGTGAATCCTCTTAAAACTGAGGTTGTTCTATTTACGAGAAGGAGGATTCCGACCGACCTGCCTCAGCCAGTGGTAAAGGGCGTCACTACCCATATTTCCAATGAAGACAAATATCTGGGAGTGATTTTATAAGAAACTTCATTGGTCTAAGCACGTCGAACCGAAAACATCCAAGGCGCTCTCAGTCTTCTGGCAGTGTAAGGGTGCCATGGGTCTTGTCACCGAATAAGGTTCTCTGGATCTACATGGCTATGATAAGACCAATCCTCGCATATGCATTGAGAAAATAAAAAAACAAATTTATAATAATAATTAGTGAGTCTTGTTACTGATTCGGGACACATCATCTTCAGTGATCTTTTTAGTAGATTACTTTCTTTTTATCTTTGACAAAAATGATTTATAGGCAGATGTTGTATGTTATATTTCGAGTCGACCGGTTCAGTGAACAATCAGCTAACACCCGTACGTTAACGGAACGCAATATCTGCTGAAAACATCGCCGCTGTCCGTGAGAGTGTGCAGGAGAACCCGAAGCAGTCAATTCCGTGCCGCGCACAAGAACTCGGGCTTTCGCAGACATCAACTTGGCGAATTTTGCATCGGGACTTGAGTCTACATCCGTACAAAATCCAACTGACCCAGGAGCTGAAGGAAAACGACCATAGACAACGCCGTGTGCTCGCTCGCTGACGATGACTTTGCCATCACCATCAATAGAGAGCGATACCAGTCGACGATAACCAATTTCTTTTGGCCCAAATTGAACGATATGAATGTGAAGTATATGTGGTTTCAATAGGACGGTGCTCCGTGCCACACGGCTGATGCAACTATGGACATTCTGCACGACCGATTTGAGGGCATGGTTATCTCACGCAGAGGCGACGTGAACTGCCCACCGAGATCGTGCGATTTCATTCCGTTAGACTTTTTCTTGTGGGGTTTCCTTAAGTCGCAGGTCTATGCGAATAAGCCGCAAAAGACCGGTGGCCTCAAAGTCAACATAACCCGTGCCATCGCTCAAATTCAGCTTGATCTATGCGCCAGAGTCATCGAAAATTGGACCTCTCGGATGCGCGCCACCCTGCGAAACCACGGCGGCCATTTGAACGATGTCATATTCTACAATTAATGTCACTGATTGATAGGCCTTTCAAAGAAAATAAAAAAAAACGTCGATATCTCACACACAACTTGTTTCATTCAATTTTAACATCTACCCCTATTGGAAATCCCTTTGTAACCAAAACTTATGAATTTATTTCAATTTGGTTATACTTACATGGTTTGCAAGATGTGTGTAGTAAGAAATAATCTTCCATACTATGACATTGATTATAAGATCATACATAAAAAACATTCATCGTGTTCGATCCTTGTGGCACTCAAACATGAATAGTAAGAGAGAATTATCAAACGAATGTATCGAGAAAAGTACACAGTTTGAAGACAAATCTTACCTGCGAACCGTAAGACAACAACAACATTATTTAAACCTTTAAATAAACTTCCAAAATATTGACACAAAAAAGGAGTTCTTACAAAAAGAAGTGTTTTAAGCTATTCTTGTAATTCCGCAATAACAATTCGAAATACTTTCCAGCAAGTATATAACACAACATAAGGCACCATTCGGAATTTTGTCATCTTTCAAACCAACTTAATACCACCCCTATTCACTCCGTTTTATAGCAAATGATTAAAGTGTGATAACACACCATTTTATTTTGCACAAAACTCATTCAAATTTCCACGGGGCTATTTTGGTAAATTGGGCAACATTATCAAATGCATTCTACAATCTAAAAGTATTAAACAAAATTATATTTTCCATAGAAATATTGACTGGCTTGTATAGTCTTAATCAACACCGATATCAGTAATTTCAACGTTTAATAATCTATTTCTTAGAACTCTATCACCCGACCGTCTTCCACTTAATACACTACTAAGCTACTTGCTCCCTTTGCCTTACATATATATTAGTTTTCCTAATAAAACCGAATTCCCTTTCTTTCTTTGTCGGCGCCGTAATTATTTGAAATCAAACAAAAGAATGTGTTTTACTCATTAACAACTAAAAACCGAAAAAAGAACTTTTCGCACTTTTAGCCAAGAACTTAAATTTATTTGTCTATCCTAAATTTTAACCGAATTTTTAACGTGAAAGTGAATACATACTTTTATTATATTAAAAAATTTTATTTTTTTTTTAAGTGCTAATTAGCGGAGTTAGCGGAAAAGTTTATCGAAAACCATTCGAGAAAATTCTGAATGAATTTTCAGTTTCTATTTATAATCATGCATATTATCGACTTACTGGCCAACTGATACTTCGAAAATACCTGCGCTGATCGATTTTTTCGTTTTTAAATGAATATCTACCAATCACATAAAAGTCGAAGACAGCTTCGATCTGTCGTCTGATTATTCCCCGGTTATTTTTACAATCAGCGAAAAACTAGTCTATAACCTAGAGCCAGTGAGATTAACTGGTCGAACAACTAACTGGGAAGGCTTTAGGAACGAAATTGAAGATAATGCTGAACTGAGAGTTCCACTTACGACACCCTATGAACTTGAGGTTGAAGTTGATCGCTTCGTTGAGATCGTACAGCTCGCCTCTTGGAATAATACGCCCAATCCAAGGAAAACGCCGGACAGATACGGTTTACGATATCCTCCGGAAATAAAAGAATTGGTAAAGGAAAAAAGAAAAGCTCGTAAAAAATGGCAACAGAGTCGTGCTCCGCAGCATAAAGCACACTTGAATCGCCTGTGCAATTTGTTGAAGAAGACAATTAAGGATTTTAAGAATCGTGCAATAGGATCTTACCTTGAAAGTTTAACAGCGAAAAAAGATTCATATTATTCACTTTGGAAAGCCGTAAAAGGCATCAATAGGCCCAAAGTCCCCGCGCCGCCAATCAAATTAAATCAAAATGAATGGGCGAGGGAAGATAAAGAAAAAGCGGACGTCTTTGAGGCCCACCTGGAAGAAACCTTTAAACCGTACGATGGTCAAGTGGTATACGACAGCCGCAATAGGCTGGATTTACCATCTGACGATTTGACTTTCACAAGTGCAACGCTAAGGGAACTCAAACATGACATCGAGAATCTAAAACCTAAGAAATCTCCTGGTTATGATTTGATTACGGGAGAAATTCTCACAGTTTTACCTAGAAAAACATTGATTAAGCTTCTCTAAATTGTACATGCTGCACTCAGATTAAAACACGTGCCGAGCCAATGGAAAGTTGCGGAAGTCATAATGGTTTTAAAACCAGGAAAACCGCCAAATGAAGTAAAATCGTATAGACCAATTTCGCTTCTTCCAATCATATCGAAAATTTTCGAGAGGATATTATTAAGGCGTCTCCAACCGGTTATAGAAGAAAATAATCTTATCCCTGACCACCAGTTTGGGTTCAGAAGTAAGCATTCGACGATTGACTAGGATTAATGACGTGATCGAGAAAGCACTTGAAGAAAAAAAGATTTGCTCAAGCGTATTTCTTGACGTCTCGCAAGCCTTTGACAAGGTGTGGCATGATGGCTTGAAATGCAAACTACAAGTTCTCCCTGTATGATTATACGATATTTTAGAATCAAATCTCGGGAATAGACTCTTTCGTGTTAAGCATGGAGTCGAAAACACCGAGCTCAAGAAAATTACGGCCGGCGTACCGCAAGGAAGCGTTCTTGGGCCGCTTCTCTATTTGCTATATACTCGTGATATATCGAACGAAGGCGGCACTATCCTTGCTACGTTTGCCGATGACACCGCTATCATAGCAGTAGGTAAAACAGTCGAAGAAACGACTGCAAAACTGCAAAACGCACTGAATAATGTAAATGAATGGGCGAGGGACTGGCGGATCGCCCTCAACGAATCTAAATCTGTTCACGTGAATTTCACTTACAAGAAAACTAATGACTTGCCAATTTTCCTAAACTCGGCCCGAATACCCTCTGCAAACGAGGCCAAATACCTGGGAATGACACTCGACGCAAGACTGAAATGGAATTCGCACGTGAAAATGAAACGAAACGAACTCGAAATCAAATATAGAGAAATGTACTGGTTACTCGGAACATTCCCAGCTCAGTACTGAGAACAAACTGCTTTTATACAAGCAAGTGCTAAAGCCGGTGTGGACCTACGGTATACAACTTTGGGGTTGTACCAAGAAAATAAATCCAAATATTTTACAAGCTTTTCAAAATAAAGTGCTAAGAGAAATTGTCCAAGCACCGTGGTATAGTAGAAACGACGATATCCACAGGGATCTCGGAATTCCGACAATCGAAGCTGAAACTAGAAGCTTCGCGAGAAAGTATAGAAACCGACTAATCGGACATGTCAACAATACAGTCCTACAAATTTTGGATGAGAGCAATTTACTGCGCCGACTACAAAGCACGAAACCTTTCGACTTGGCGATGGTGTAGTGGTAACATCGTCAATTGGTTCAGGGTTCAAATCCTGATGTCAGCAAGCATTTATTTATTTCTCATGAAATATATAAATTATCGGGAAAAAAGTACTGTGAATCAGAAGCAATGACAATAATAACAAAAAAATCGCCCCAGTTATCTGGACGCCACCCCCGGAGAATAGCTGAAGCATAAACAACTGAGCTTCAAAAACCACTACACCAAAATCTTTCTCTCTCTCTCTCTATCCATCCTTTCCAAACTCCCGCACTGTGTGTAAACATGTTAAAGGTATTTATAACCCTTTGAGTGCGCGCAAATTATAAAAAAAAAAAAAAAATTAACTTATAATGTATCCACACCCATTTCCGAATTAGACCGAAATCCGATATTGCCAACCCACAATCCCCCATTTTAGCATCACTAATGACCTAATTAGGGAGAAATTCCATCACCAAACCCTCTCCATATAGGTACATAAATACACATATGTAGATGGTCTCATAAGACCACCTGATATAATCGCCTGCTGCCATCCTACGAATTAACTATTTGCGCATTCCAAAGAACTAGTTCGCGCGCTACCATTCCCAATGCACTTCTTGTTTAATTTACCCGTTCAACAAATTTTCGCTTCAACATAACTACTTCCCCCCTTCTCCCTTGTGTCTAGTATCTATCGCTCAAGCAATTTACACAAAAACTAATAACTTCCTTGCAATATGTAAAAATCTTGTCACTTAACTGGATATCAACATCGTGGTAATCCATTTTAATTGAATCGCTGGGACACTAAGTGCGTCCATAGTATATGATTAACTATGTGGAGATACCGACCGTTGATCTGCTGCAAAGTATCTTAAATTGGATTCATCAGACCCAATGGGTTGGCAACCTGTTGCTCGAGAGTGTGTTCGACCGTGCGGGACAGACGACTGACGTGTAGGCAATGCTACATCATGATTAAGTGCCACACTGCGCCGTCACTCGCGTGTTATTAACTGCGCTACATTTGCTAAAGAATCTCTCTCTCGTGCGCCGCGTGCACACATTCCAAATAAAGTGGAAACATCATACACAGCAGCTAGTTGTTAGTCAGTCTTGCTGACCGGTTTTTGGGAATATACGATACTCTCAGACATGAAAAGAAGCGAAACGAATTTTCTACAATCTAATACGGGGATTATGATGAATTGGCTGCGAAAAAAAAGATACAAAGATACTTTTTCCCATTTTCGCTGATGTGACCAGCACAACCGTAAGCAATAAACAGTAACCACGAACAATGACAAAAGACACAAATGATCAAAAGCATTACCGCTAAGATGTGGAACAGCAAATCACAACCATCACAAAAATCGTTGAAGCAATTTGTGTCGTGTGAATGGCAGGCTTGATGCAGAACAATAGGGCTAACAAGAAAAGGAACGGATTCGGGTATGGTATCGTAGTTCTTTGGCAAATCTTTGGTTCTGCATTTACCTCCTTTCTTTGGTTATGTAAAGAAAAGAAACACTTGGCGAGAGTTTATACTCCAGGAACAATGTACGGAAGTTTTACCAAAAGGTAAAAAGAACGTGTCAGAGAAGCAATGCCCGAATAGAAGCCTGTAGAGGTGAAAATGGAAACCTCGTAGTAGAATCACAATCGGTGCTGAGAATATGGAAAAACTACTTCTACAGACTGTATAACGGCCACGAAGACCAACATCCCGCTGTCTGGCAGAATGAACCATTCAACATAGACGATGATAGTCAAAATTTCCGTCCACCTGACCAAAACGAAGTAAGGATAGCAATATCCAAGCTAAAATCCAACAAGGCTGCTGGGCTTACCGGCCGAACTTTTCATGGCAGCTGGGGATGAATTGGTAGAGTGCATACACCAACTCATCTCTAAGATTTGGTCAAACGAGTGTATGCCTGATGAATGGAATCTCAGCATCGTTTGCCCGATCCACAAGAAAGGAGACCCCCTCAACTGCGCCAATTATAGAGGCGTCAGTCTCCTCAACATCGCATACAAGATCTTTTCTGCGATTTTTTTTTTTTTTTTTTATAATTTGCACGTGCCAAAGGGATTATTAATACCCTTATACTGGTTCTCAGGGCACGGGCGGATTTGTGTGTGAACGCCTGAAACCTTTTATCAACAGCCTGATTGGACCCTATCAGTGCGGTTTCAGGCCAGGAAAGTCCACCATCGATCAAATCTTCACACTTCGGCAGATCCTGGAGAAAACCCAAGAATTCCAAATCGATACTCACCACCTTTTTATCGATTTCAAGGCCGCCTATGACAGCATCTATAGAGAAGAGCTTTATAGAGCCATGTCTAGTTTTGACATCCCTGCCAAACTTGTCCGTCTGTGCAGGCTGACGATGGAGAACACTCGCTGCTCCATCAAGGTCGGTAATGACCTCACCGAGTACTTTGATGTCAAAAAAGGTTTTAGACAAGGTGACGCGCTGTCATGTGACTTCTTTAATATTGTACTTGAACGGATTGTGCGGAACTCACAAGCCAACACCGGAGGCACAATCTATTACAAGTCTGTACAACTGCTTGCATATGCCGACGATATTGACATTATTGGAAGAACTCAGCGGGCTGTGTGCAAGCATTGAGGCGGAAGCGGCCAAAATGGGTTAAGCGATAAACGAGGACAAAACCAAGTATATGCTGTCAACAAGAAGGGACAGCCAACACCGACGAATTGGACAGAACGTCACAGTGGGCAGCTATAACTTCGAGGTAGTAAGGGACTTTGTCTACCTTGACTCTGCTATAAACTCTGAGAACAACATCAGCGTAGAAATCAAGCGAAGAATAACTCTTGCCAGTCGCTGTTTTTTGGGCTTATAAGGCAATTCAACAGTAAAGCCCTATCTCGAACAACTAAGGAGACTCCGTATAAGACCCTGATTATCGCAGTCATGCTTTACGTTGCTGAAATATGGATTTTATTAAAAGAGGATGAAGATATCGTTGGTCGAGAGAAAAATTGTTCGTAAGATTTTCGTTCCCGTTTGCGTTGATGGGTTTTTGGAGGAGAAGATTCAATCACGAACTATACGAGCTGTACAGCAACATCGACCTAGTCAAAAAACTGCGTATTAGACGTCTGAGATGACTAGGACAAGTAGAGCGAATGGACACCAACGCTTCGGCCCGCAGAGTCTTCGAATCCAACCCGAGGGACGACGCAGTAGAGGGAATCACCGCCGTAGATGGCGCGCACAAGTTCAAGGGGACCTCGACCAACTTGGAGTGCGCAACTGGAGGCAATTAGCTAAAGACCGAGCTAAATGGAGAGACTTGTTGGTTGAGGGCCCAGGTTCACCCCGAACTGTAGCGCCACCTAAGTAAGTAAGTAGGTAAACACATGGCTAGCGGTTTAAATTGTTATCTCTAAGTACAAAATCTAGGTTAAATGGACAGATGTATATATATATATATATCAGTTTTCAGTTTGATGGGTCTGTGGGAGCTGGTGCTTTTCGTTGGAGAACAAGGTCTGAAGAATCTCTTGCAAAAACATTTTACTGTGAGCCTATCGAAGCTTAGAAGATGAGTACAGACGTAGACTATTCGGGAGTTAAAAAGATATATCGACTTGCCGCTACGCCTTGCTGAAAACTTTTGGGCTTATCTGAAAAAAAGAGTGCAAGCTATTGTTCCTTTCTAAGCCTCTTAAAGAACACAACCAGATGCCATCTAGTTTGGCAATGCAATTTGTTTACTAATTCCTATACTCGTATTAGATTCGGAGAATGGTATAAAATATACTCCCACCTGGAAAGGCTGTACTTGTACCAGATATGGATATAGTTATGACTACCAAATTCTACTCAAATTTTCTTGATGTGAAACCCACTAGAGTTGCAGTGAGAAAGGCTATTAGGCGGATTACTCTGTCATAGGTGTGTTCATATGCGTATGAAATTTCTATGAAAGGTAGCAATGCAGAATTCGATTTTTTTTAATTGCATCTTTCGGGATCTGCAAGCTTTTAGTGATCGTCGTCTCGGACGCATATTTGGAGTACAGGGTCATCCAACAAGAGGCATCATTTTAAATTTTATGCAATTTTTGAACTGTTAAAATTCAACTACCATTGTGATGACTTTAAGTAGGTAAAAACTATGAGGTTATTAAATTGCATCGATACCCACTCACACAACGTGTTGAAATAGTAAGAATTCACTACAAAAACGGTGAAAATATCGCGGAAAGGTTTCGTAAAGTGCGTACTGCTTTTGAAATTTGAATGTCTCGGACAGGTTAGTGATGTGAAGACTCCAACTCGTGTTCGTCCGGCAAGGTCAGCTGCAAATATCGCCGCCGTAGCTGGGAGTGTAACTGAAGACCCAGATTTCTCCATTTCGAGACCTACACGCTTATAAGGACCAGTTGACACAAGAATTAAAGTCAGCAGACCACGCACAACGCCGTACTTTCGCTGATTGAGTGGTGGAAATTAATGAACAAGACCATGATTTTTTGCACAAAATTATTCTGAGTGATAAGGTTCATTTCCATTTGTCTGGGTACGTAAGAAAAAAAAGACGCATCTGGGGCCCTGAAAACCGAAGAGAATTAGTGGAACAACCTCTCCATCAACAACGAGTGACAGTTTGGTGCAATTTTTGGGCTGGCGGTGACATTGGGCATTGACATTTGTTCGAAAATGATGCCGGTGCGATCGTTTCAGTGAATGGGTTGCGTTACCGAACTATCTTGACTGAATTTTGTTTTGCCTGAAATTGAAATAGAATGAAAGAAGGGTGGTCCTCTGCGAGTATTGTGTGACAAATTTCGTGGACGTGTGATTTCTCGAAATGGAGTCTTCAATTGGCGAATTAACACCATTCGACTTTTTCCCTTGGGGCTATGTTAAAGATAGAGTCTACGTCAATGCTCCACCAACGATTCATGCACTAAAAGAAAAAATTAGAGCTGTTATTCCCGAAATACAACCACAATTATGCGAAAACGTGATGCAAAATTACATTAGACATTTGGAAGATATTGTATTCCATTACATCCCATGGAATACAGATGTTGCAAGAAAAAAGCGAAGAAGAAGTGCGCCCAGCTTCAAGCAGAGAGTACGGAGGGGCTGTATCGGAAGCTGGAAAAAATATCTTCCCCGGTTGCTGATGCAAGCCAGGCAATCGTGATTCCTTAAGGGATTTGCATATTGTATTGGTTGACTTTGAAAGGGCATTCGACAGACAACCACAAGATCTGATATGGGTGGCGCTAAGACATCGAGGGGTTCCAGAAGCCTATGTACAGATGATCATGGACATGTACGAAGGAGCAAAGACAAGAGTAAGATGCCCCGCTGGAGGAACCGAAGAGTTCCCAATCAAAGTCGGGGTGCATCAGGGAAGCGTCTTAAGTCCTTTGCTCTTTATTACCGTCCTTGATTATATGCTTGAAGGTAAAGTGATGGACCCCAAGGTACATCAGTTATTCTTTGCTGACGATGGAGCCATCATAAGTGAGGATCCTACATCCCTGCAACGAGCACTTGATGTGTGGGTAGACGCTCTGGAGGGAAATGGGTATCGCATTAGTTCAAAAAAGACAGAGTACTTGTGCTGCCCATTCTCTGATCCACTCAGGCCTATTCCAGACATTTATTTGAATGGAACAGTGCTCCGCAAGTGCGAAAAGTTCAAATATCTGGTATCTATGATCAATAGCAAAGCAACTTGTGATGACGACATCAATCATCGCGTAAGCGTAGGGTGGATGAAGTGGCGAGAAAATTCCCCTATCTTCTGTGACAGAAAAATGCCCCGCAGTTGTGCGCCCAACGCTCACATACGGTTCACAATGTTGGACGATGTACAAAACGTATGAGAGTAAATTAACGGCAGCTGAGTTGAAGATGCTTCGCATGACAGCAGGAGTGACAAAGGAGTGATCGAAAAAGAAGTTCGAAGATCCGAGGAAGCTTTCACATCAAGGAAACCATCGTACAAAAAATAGAGCGCGACCGGCTCAGCTGGTATTGCCACGTTCAAAGAAGAGATCATTTGAACCCCGTTAAAAAGGCAATATCAATGCACGTTCCAAAGACATCGCGATATAGGAAAGGCAGGCCTATAAACGCCTGGATCAGACAAATGCGACGACATCGGCATTTCACTGGCCTCAGTAACCGAGTGATCCAAAATCGGCGGGCCTGCCGTTTTTTTCTGAGGTCAAATAGGCGAACCCCACAGACGGATCAGTAGAAATGCGGTGAAGTGGGAGGGTTATGATCCCTTATTTTCGGATCATAATCTCGCTGATAAAAGGAAGAAGAAGATTATATTCCATTACTAACCTCAAAGTTTGTATTTTAGGCTAAAATAATAATATCACCGCTTTTCGTAAAAATGTTGTATTTCTCTATTGATATTTGGCGCAATAGCTCTTTTAAGGGTCAGGGCCTTGCTTCTCACAACCACTCATATTGTGTGCCATATATTTTTCACACGAATGGAAGGGACCTACAGTTTAGTGACGTATCCGAAGGGGAATTTAGTTTGAGAAGCTTTTTCGAGACAACAAAAGTCAAAATACTTTTTGGTGTTTTTCTGGGATTCGAACTTGGAACCTCACGCGCAGTGGTCCGACATACTAACCACTTACGCCACGGCGCCCACATCTCTTGTTGGATGACTCTATATAAGCGCAGGGTAATCAAAGAGAAAGCTAAGCAACGGGGAAGATTTCGTTGGGGCGTAGTCTCATCTCCAAGAAAAGCATACGATGGTACTAAGTCGTAAGCATACACATATGTATAAGGTTACTGCAACCCTTTTATAACGCCAAATAGAGTCCTTGCTCTTAGAGAAAAAAAAAGATCTTAGATCTCCAGCTTTAAATTTTAAAATCACATAAGCGACTGTAGTTTTTGTATGAATTACATTTTTTATTTAAGTTGCATAACAATTTACTAACAAATTAAAAAAATCAAATACAATTTTATGGAAGCTCAATATTCTACAGACCATACTCCCAGCAATTCCTAGTACATTACTATTGAAAAGCAAACCGTCAAACCAATTATTTACAATTTTTTTTCGTTTCACTGCTTCAATTTATACCATCCCTAGAGGTAAAGTAAAACATGTTTTTCAGGAGTTATTATTGAACATTTTTTACATGAGCTTTTCAGAACACATATGCAGTTCAATTTTAAGCATACATACGAGTATATTGAAAAAAGAAGGAATAATGATATTTTTTAATTTATTTTCATCGCGTGGTAAACGACTTTTGTTAGTGTGCATGGGAAAATTAATAAGAACCCTCATACCAGTTTGGAGATATAACGTTTAAAGGTCATTAAAATTCCTAGCAATACCGTCGGTACCTAATTACATGGTACATCGCAACTGTAGGTAATTTCCCCGGGCAATAGATACATTAATTATTCATTAGAAATATTTTATTACTAATGGCCCTTGAAAAGTATGATTTCCTTATTTACAAAATTCTTATCGATTTGAATTATTTGAGAATTGACCTTAGGGTAAGGTTTATTGTGAAGATTATTTTTTGTTAAAAGATTGTGTAGACCAGTAAGGTTGAAATATCTATTTACGATTCTCCTTAAACTAATGGAAATGTATCTAAACTCACATAAAAACAAATGTGATATATTGCTTAATACCAGTCACGTTTTCAATCACAACATAACTCAAAAAAAAAAAAAAAATAGAGACCGTCAGCACCCTCTCCAAATTATAGCGACTCTAATTGATGTCGCCTATACTCGTACCATGTTCTGGATCACAATCCAAGAATCCATTTGACATTCAACATTTCAGACTGGTACATAGGATATTTTTGGGGAAATATAATCCAAACAAGATGCTAAATCACAGCACGCACCATAAAAGTCACCCCCTTTAGCCTGCTGGCCTTGTGTAGCGAACCCCAAATTGAATCACGACTTGGGATTTATATTTTAAATCACCACACGAGGAAAAACTTAATTTCTAATTATGGTCGTGTCGTTTTGAGATACTCGTACTCTTGCACTTTTTGTTTTATTTTTACACGCCTCTCCGGGTGATACTTATGGGGACCGGAAATTAATTTGTGGCGGGTTTTCTTCTTCATGTTTTTTTTTTTTTGTTGTCATGTTTATTTTTATTGTCTTTTTCTTTTTAACTCGAAGCTATATGATCGAAAGCGATCATAAATTTAAATACGTATCGGAATCTGATGATGATGATGAGGAGGAGGCCGTCGTGCTTTAGTGAGGTTCGTTGAGCATCCTGTTTACGTTACAAATTGATAGGCAAACTTGAAATTTGTTTCTTCATCTGGTTTTCTCATTTTCGATTTCAATGGGGTGCACTGTGATGGATCTCTTAGCAAATAAAACACAAACAAAAAACGACTTTTACACTTTCCATTAGATAGATAGATGGTTGTGTGTGATGTATAGATGGCTGTGTGCAGTGCAGTCAAGCCATGAGCACACGAAAGTGATTTGTTGCTTTAGTAAATAAGAAGGCAAACACGAAGTCAACATTGATTCAACTTTCTTCTACAAATACACGACACAACGATGATGATGATGTTACTGATGATGATGAGAAGAAGAAGAAAATCTCTGGAATGCTCTTGGTCTTTAATCTGTTACAGATGCAGGTGGCGTTAGCACAGTGAGTTTAACAAAGCAAAACTCACGACAATAGTCTCTTATTTTTATGAGTTTCTTGGTACTAGAAGGTGGCATCGTGAAGTGGTCTTTAACCATGACCCTCTCATGAAACGAACACGTATGTATACTAAAATGAATATGAATAGTTTTCCTAGTAAGCGAGCTTTCTAGAGAACTTGGGAACTTCTTAAGAAGGAATAGATACCTTGATAGTATGTCACAATATCTCATGCAGCAGATACGCTATAGGTTTGGTGATAAATAGTCTAACATTTGGCTTCGTGTGGAGATTTCAATTGTGCAATGGTCCCTACACGACATACTATTATAGATTGGAACCTAATTAAATTACATTAAAAAAGGGATACATCACTACCAAAAAGATGTTTTATTTTGAGTTTTGACTTTCCGAAATATCTAGGTCATGCCAGAGCTTGAATATTGTTCTGGAAGTTGATTTGCCAAGTCTCTAGGGTATTTGAGATCTGTGACTTAACGCTCAATTCGGCTGAAAGTAAAGACCAACTCGATACAGTTGTGAATGACTACTATTTTTTCAGAGGAGATACTTTTTTGACATGTCAGCTTAAAATAAGAAATAGATTTAGTTGCCACACGCAGAAAAAATATGTTTGGATATGTTCGGAAACAATTAAAATGAGTTCGCATAATACAAGTTAGTTGGAAATATTGTCGTAGAAACGTTATTGCGCATAATTCTCAAGAAATCGTTAGGAAAAACTAAATATGCTTGGATCAATTAATATTTTTTTGATGATAAGAATATTGCTTATTGGAACATACATATATATGTGTATGTTTTAGCGAAAACACATTTTATTTTCTCTGCGGAATATTGTAAATATAATAATTCAACTGTTTGTACAAAAAAATGTGTATGATATAAAAAAAAATCAGTTGGAGAAGGCTTGCGTGTACATCTCATTTGCAATACATCTCAGAACTCCAAGAAGATTTGTTTGGGATAGGTAAAATATGCTTGGATCAATCAATATTTGTCGGAGCTGAAAAACCATATGTTTGTGTTAAACGTGCTTTAATATTCAATTTGCAATGGACACATTCTTTTTTGCAAGAAAACCAAAGAAAGATGGGACATGCTAGTTTTAAGTAACTAGCAACCTATACAATATTTTCCTTCATGAAAATACAAAATACACCTTACCAAAAGTAAGATTTGACCGAAACTTCCGTAGAGAAGTTCAGCGTAGCGTGCGACGTGACAAGCGGAACTACATCAACGCGCTGGCCACAGAAGCAGAAGAAGCTGCACGCAGGTGTAACAGCAGGACCGTCTACAGAATCACGAAAGAGCTGACAGGTGGTCGTAGCTTCAGCCAACACCCAGTGAAAAGCCTAGACGGCTCCTTGCTCATTTCGGATGAGGACCAGCTCAAGAGATGGAAGGAGCATTTTGCTATGGTTTTGAACCGTGTATTCAATAGCGATATGCTCCCAAATCAGACTGAGATGCCCGGGGTGAGAAGTTCCCGAATACGCACCACGACTCCCAGTAAAAATGAGATCGCTACCGCGATCAATGCACTCAAAACCAACAAGGCGGTAGGATTTGACGGTATTCCAGCAGAGCTCTTACGAGCAGCGCTGAGCTTCTGCTTCCACTTATAGAGAGGGAAGCTGAGAGCTTTCCTGACGAGTGGAAAAAGGGAATGATCGTCAAGCTTCCTAAGAAAGGAAATTTAATGGAGTGCGGAAACTGGAGGGGTATCTGCGTGCTGCCTGCTGTGGCTAAGATTATAGCTAAAATCATACTGGAGCGAATCAAACAACATCTCGAAGACACACTCGATGCCGAACAAGCAGGTTTCCGCTCTGGATCCTCCTGTGTCGACCACATCAACACCCTGCGGATTATCGTCGAGCAGTGCGTTGATCGCCACTCCACCTGCTGTTCATAGATTTTAAGAAGGCGTTCGATAGTGTCAACAGGGAGTTTATTTGGCGTTCCTTACGCAGGAGAGGTAGTCCCGATAAACTAATTGCTATTATCAAAGCTACATACGAAGGCTCCAAATGTCACGTTCTGCACAGAGGGAGGTTGTCTGAGGAATTTGAGATCCAAAGTGGGGTAAGACAAGACTGTATCCTTTCACCAATATTATTCCTATTGGTGATTAGCGATGTGCTTCGTGCAGCTTTGTCGACGGGAAACGGAGGAATTCGATGGACTCTTACATCTCAACTAAAACATCTTGACTACGCTGACGATGTATGTCTACTCTCCCACAGAATTATGGACCTCCACCAAATGACAACAGATATGGAGAGGGAGGCAGGCGTCGTCGGGCTGAAAATTAATACGGCAAAAACTAAAATTATCAGCCTTGGAACAAACTCATCGGCTCAAATATGTATTGCTGGACAACCGGTAGAGAGAGTAGAGGATTTCCAGTATCTTGGGAGTATTGTCTCGACCGATGGTGGAACCGAACTGGATATAGCCAACAGGATTGCCAAAGCAAAGTCCGCGTTCGGGATGTTGTCCAAAATATGGCGAAGCAATGCAACCAGTTTGAACACCAAGATAAGACTGTTCCGCTCCAACGTTGAATCCGTGCTGTTATATGGATGCAGTACGTGGAGAGTTATTATTACTATCACCAGAAAGCTGCAAACGTTTGTTAATAGGTGCCTACGCAATATCTTAAGGACTTTCTGGCCCAATCGTATCTCTAACGAACACCTTTACGAGAGAACGGGTCAGGAACCAATAGGCACAACTATCCAACGGCGGAAGTGGCAGTGGATTGGTCACACGTTCCGAAAGGGTGACAGTTCCATAGCGAACCATGCCATGCAATGGAACCCTTTAACTCAGGATAGCAGAAGACCTGGCGCCCCGAAGAGAACGTAGCGCAGAACAGTCGAGAAGGAGGCACGGCAGTTAGGGAAAAGTTGGGGAGAACTCAAACACATTGCCAGAAACCGTACAGGGGATACAGGACATAAGTAAGTAAGTAAGACTTTGGAGAAGTCCAACAGAGTTAAGAATGTTACATATTTTCCATGGAGGTTGGCTGTCAATTACTGTCATTTACTGAATTCAATGTGGTTGATCTTTTTGACAGATGTCAAGTACAGTCTTTGGCGATTTTAGTCATGGAGTCGTTTATCACGCAAAAATGCATTTTTGTTATTCAATCTTATTAAGATAATGGGAGATCTGTAAAAGTAACATTTCATAAAATTCGTGAATTTTTCGGTCAACATAATCGCCCTAGTGAGTCCGGAATTGGTGCAATGGTGAAGCGTTTTGAAGAAAATTGTTCGCTATCAGGTCAAACTCCATATCAGCATACTCGGCCAGCACGTACACGCCAAAACATCACCACTGTGAGCGAAAGTGTTTAGAACCAGCCAGGAAGTCAACAATTGGGCCTCACTTATGGCACTTTAGGGCGAATTTTAAAAGTTGATCTTCATTTGCACGCCTATAAAATCGAAATTACTTCTTCCTGTGGGTTTATTTGAGGAGTAAGGTCTATGCCAATAACCCAGCGACAATTCAGGATCTCAAACATAACATCCAAACTAAAATTGCGGCCATTGACCTACTTATTCTTCAAAAAGTCATCGATAATTTTGACCTTTGGATGGTCGCTTGCAACAGAAGCCGTGGTAGTCACATGAACAATATTGTGTTCCATTCATAATTGCCATGGACCGATTCATCATTAATCAATAAAGATCTATATTAATTTCATAATAAATATTTGTTTAATTTAATGAAAACTTCCACACTAGCTGTTGGCTCACCATTTACATATAAACATTTGAAACCAAATAAATTTCATTTGACATCTATGTATATAATGCGACAAAATTGACCTGCAGTATTTGACTAGTAAGTGAAAATTAAATATCTTTATTTTATGGAATACAAACCGTACCTATTTTTTGTTCCGGACAAAAGAAAGACATTAAACCGAGTCGTTAAATCATCCAACGATCACTTGACGTCATTTGATTTTTAACCCTTCTATAACCCGACTCAAGATTACATCATATTTCTAGTAATTGCCATGATGCTAATGACTTAAACAAATTTAAATTTCGTCACAAAGACCAAATTTTTTATATCCAAAACAAAACAATTAAAATTCCATAAATTTCTATTAAAATGCATTCTTTCTCATCCGAGGCAGTGTATGTTAAAAAACTGCCAATCAACGACTTTTACTACGCCCGAACCTCTATTATGCGGAAACGTGTTCTTTTCGAAACAAAAATTTGTCAAATAAACAAATTTTCGTCAGTCAAGTGTTTCCCTATAAAATATTTCGTACGAGTAATTGCTACTAAAAACATTCTTACGTGTGAAATCGAATAAATCACATCGCATTGGAACGTGTTCAAAAATCCCATTAATACTGGTATGATTCAAGTGACATGCTGAATCTTTCAAATCTAAAAAATCTTCGAAAGTTTCTGCTTCTGCACTTTTCTTGTGATGCAATAAAACATTCAATATCGATGGGAAAAATATTTATATTCTTTCAATGACTTGGAGGAGTATCTGTTTTTATTTTTTATTTTTTCTCTCAGAAAAAAGATTTATGGATGTCATCGTACCTCAAGTGATGGTACGCCGTCCTCTATAAAGGAGGGAGTCACATCACATCGTATTTGTACACTATGCAGCCATAAGCACAATATGACTTGGAACACCTGGAAGTGTTACTCAATGATGACGATAGCTCGTTTGTAGCTTTTGTATCATAGGTTTGTCTTGCTGTTTAGGTAATTTCTGAGACTAAATGCAATAAGAAATGAAATATATTTGTTTTGCTGTTCTTTTTTTTTTCTTTCGTTTGTACACATGAGTGATGAGCTAGGAATTTGTTGTTACGGAAATTTCATAACAGAGCAGCTTTACTCAGTAATAAACGATAAATGCAAAACAGATATTATAAACTTAATTAACCGAGAAATGAGGTGTTTTCTATGTAAAACCTCAACACTGCGTGTATCGCTGGTACGAGTAATTAATTACATTTCGCGGAGAGTTTGTTATTCTTAATTTGTTTTCTTGTTGATTTTTTTTTTTTGTAATTTATTTCCCCCTCAGGGCGGGATAAAATTCATGATTCTTATATTTTTGCGAGAGAAAGATCGTGACACGAATTGGAAAAGCTTTAAATCATTTTTTTTTGCTCGAAGGGGAAAGTACCTAGGCTATGTGTATCTAGATCTCTGCTGAAATCAACTTATGGAGAAGACAGTTACATATTGAAGAAGTCGACGTTGAAGAAGTATTTTATTTACACTAAACTTTTTATTGATACTCATAAATTCTGAGACGATGATGGAGGCTTTAATTTGACAGAATCAAGTCAATGATACGATGATGATTTTTTTTTCCCTGCCGGTGGATTTAATTTCATAGGATGTTATTACTTGAAGATTCTAGTATTAAATTTCTGTAAACGATTCGATGAGACATGCCTGAGTTGAATTCAGTATTTTAAAGATACTTTACGTAGCGAACTTCTTGCTTGCAATTTTTTTATGCGACAATGTAGTCGTTTTCTGGATGTGCGTCTTAAAATTGTGCGATTTCGAAAAAAATACTTTTATCCACATCTAATCACTTTACAGAAGTTCCAGGAACAATGTAATACGAGAATCATTCAGGATTTATTTCATCCCACAGAGTTCCACAAAAAGAAAATATTTCTGAGCCTAAGGCTAAATGGGGACCAGGCTGCTATTAGTCTAATAGAACTGGACTCCCTCCTGAAACTTTCGAACCAGACAGAGGTGAGCCTTAAAAAATATAAAATAGTATAGACAGCTTAACCAAAATTGATAGGTGGTGGCAGAAAGAGAAAAGCGTTTTTTTTTTAGATATACTAAAACAGAGGTTTTTTTTTTATTACGCCAAGGGATGTAGTAATCTTCGAAAGATACTAATAGCCCGGGCTATTAGCATGCAGTATAAACCGAATAGTCGATGCCAGGAATGCGCCTACGTACTAATTCACACCCTGCAGGGACTGCCGTCAGGTATTAATTCACGGGGCTGGTTAGCAGTTTATGCTATGCTTCTTGTGTCAGCTGCTTCCGTTCAGCTATTCTCCATAGCTCATTTTATACAATTGTTATAAAAACACATGTTACTCCGACTGCAACATGTGATCGAGTATTAGCGTCGGACTGAGCAGAGTAGTTCTCCATGCCATGAAGGGTGAGCAATAAAATACTGCGTGCTCCGTATCTTCATCTTCATTTGGACATTCGGTACAAAACGGTGAGCTGTCGTGTCAAAACCGGTAGAGATACTTGCGATAACGCCTATCGCCAGGTTGTAGTTGCAGTCTCCATGTTTACGATTTATCCTGTCCTGGATTGTCAGTATAAGTTTGTGTGTCCATCTACCTTTCGTTGTGTTATCCCAACGAGCTCGCCACTGTTGACGTTACCTTTTCTTCAGTTTTGATCATCTTTCTGTTATACAATATATCCTCAACATTTCATCTGCAAGAATGTCCATGGGGAGCATTCCAGCTATAACAAAGGCGGCTTCATCTGAGATGGTACGAAAGCCGCTGATTAACCGTAGCGCGCAGAGTCTATATGCTGACGATAGTCTCCATTTGGTCTTCTTCGTCCTTAATGCATGCGCCCAGACTGGGGCGGCATATAACAGAACCGATGTGACAGCTCTAGAGAGTAGGGTCCTTTTTGGGTATCCAGGTCCACCAATGTTAGGCAGTATGCGCGAAAGAGCTCCCTGCTTTTGCGATGCTAGAGCGTTGGTGGCTTAAACCATAACTATCGCTGGTTCGTCTCCTGCCTCTGTAAATAATGTTTTCTTCTTTGATCAATTTTCCAAAAATAATCATTCTTTACATTGATATTCCATCAGTGATGATGATTGGTACGGCTGATTTGTTGATTGACAATTAATTGGGAAATTCAAATTAATAAAAAAATCATCAGAAAATGCATGTGCCAAAAACGCGATTCGAACCTCGATCACCGAGGGAAGAATGGTGAACACAGCATCTTAGCCATCTTGGCAATGGTAGTGTTCCGCAAGGCGATGTCAAAGCCCTACCAGACTTCTGCAGATAATGCAATAGTAACGTTCAATTTTCTTGGTTAAATAGCCCACGTTAGTTCTTAACTGCAGTTTATTGTCCAGAATTACCCCAAGGTATTTAACCGCTTCTTTGGACCTGATTATTTGGTTACCAACCTGGAAGATTGTGGGCGCCGTGGCGTAAGTGGTTAGTGTGTCGGATCACTGCGCGTGAGGTTCCAAGTTCGAATCACAGAAAACACCAAAAAGGTCTTTCACGATCCCACTTCTCGCGAACGTCTGACAAACATCCGAGAGTATTGTTATCTCGAAAAAGTTTCTCAAACTAAATTGCCTTTCGGATACGGCAGTGAACTGTAGGTCCCTTCCATTCGTGTGAAAAATATAACGCACACAACATGAGTGGTTGCGAGAAGCTAGGCCCTGGCACTTAAAGAGCTGTTGCGCAAAATATTTGGACACCTTCTGTTTTATGGTAGGCCAGCTGTATGTAGTCCGGCCGCTGCTAGCCAATCCTTTATCCGGACAATTGCTTCGTTTGTAGCGGATTCAACTGCACGAATCTGTTTAGCTACTGCCCCGACGGCAATATCATCGGATCATCGGCGAATCCAATTACCGTCACCCCAACGAGCACCGCTAATCGTAGGACATGATGTTCCACAATAATGGCCCTAAGACCGATCCCTCTGGAACTCCTGCAGTGACGTTGTAATATTTTACCCGTTCATCTGTGTTGTATCTCAACTTCCTGTTGTTAAAATAGTTGGTTGCTATACGCTGCAAGTAATATAGTGTATCCATGCTGGCGAGTGATCTTCTAATGACCGACCAATTCGCCGAGTTAAAAGCGTTTTTAATGTCCATCGTAACTACTGCACAATATTCCTTTGTACCGTAGAGCCATCTTTCCCTCCGATGGCATCTTTTGCGATATCAAATACTGCTCTTATGGCATCAAGAGTAGATCGCATTTTTCTAAAGCCAAATTAATGGTCTGACAGGGCTCCTTTCTCGTTTGCCACTTCGAGTAATCCGTTGTAGATTATCTTCTCGAGGATCTTTCCCATAGTGTCCAGTAAATACAACAGAAGTCTATGAACTGCAAAATGTGGGCCACTGCTCAATTTTGGAATGGCTTATTCTATCACTGGCGTTTACCTCTATTTAAGTTCGTCGTTAAAAAAACAATATATTCGAAAAGAATTGAACTTCGTCCCATGAACTTCTGACAAAAGATAAGCCCAATTAATTGAGTGCTAGTGGATAATGACACAACATAATAAGGGAAAAAAACCTAGGTTATTCGAGGCGTCTACATACTTGTATAAGATGCAGAAAACTGCGTAAAATCGTTGAAAAATTGAATTTAAAAAAATTCACACTGTAAAAATAATTGGCGATTGCAGGCCCTACTTCGTGTTGAGATGCAAGGTCATCGCTTTGCTTGCTTTTTGTTGGCTAAAACAGAGGAAAAATGAGGAAGTTCACGGTGCTATTTATATGAAGAGCAATTTTTCAACGTCAACATGAGACGAAGAGTTAGTTGGTGTATAGGTGTCATTGAAGTCGGAGATTCTTGTCCGCTGGTGCGATTTTAATTAATACTTTTTATTCCATTTAATTATCCACCCAATTTGTATTCTTTTACTTTTTTTTATTAATATAATAAATGTTTCATAACCCAAGGCTATCTCTTGACAAATTCAGTGCCATTTTTTCTATATAAACTTCTCTTGAGAAAGGCGAATCTATAACGCTGATCTTACAACAGCTAAGACCCGATCAAAATTCGATCAGCGATTTTTAAGTTATGCACAGACCAGCAAGTAAGCCTACTGCTTTAATATTTGTATGGATACAAACATATTTCTAAACCGAGCTGCCTACTATAATCACGGAATTCTTCAGGGATCTTATTAGGCAACTTGGCAACTTAGCAAATGCAAAATCTGGGATCAAATCGCCGTATTCGTGAACGGATGGCTCGTCACATAATTTGTACTGCGTTGTTGGTTGATCTAGCAACAACATGCATACAAATTACTTGACGAGTCATCCGTTCACAGATACGTCGATTCCAGCCCTGATTTTGAAAATATTATCTTAAAAGACCTGATTTCCACTAACGTAGATAAACCCACGCTCAACCGAGAGATTGCTTTCGTCGGACGTTGGTAGATCATGTATCAGATCGAATTTTTGTTTTTTCAAAAATATATTCACTCTGTCTAACCCCAAGAAGTATTTATGGAGCACAACGGGCTGAAAATATATTTGGGAAGGTTACAAACATGCAGCAGAAGTTACCAAGCCTATGAGGTCTTAATGTTTTGAGTTAAGTATAGATCATGCATCTTTGAAATAGTTTGTATGGTAAGACTCTGGGTAGTAATCGTTTAAACTTACGCTTTTTAAGTCTCAGAGGTGACTCAATCAATCTGAAAGAAAAAAAGATATTGGTTAACTTTTTTTTTTCTATTGATACATACATACATATGCAGACAAACAAATTTGCAAATCATGGCTAGAAATAATTTTTAGTTAATCTGTGTGATGTAAAATAATAATCTCCAAAGAAAGACAAAGCTATGAAGAGCGTATCTTGCAAACAGGAGTAGCGAAACTTACCAAAGTTATAAGGAGCAAAGAATAAAAGTGAAGCGAATAGTCAGAAGGGAAAAAGTAAATCATGGGAACAATTTGGAGAAACAAAAGAAAAAAAATCAGAAAGATGAGAAAAGCCTGATAATGTCATATGCAATTTATAAGAGAAAGAAAAGGAAACTTGCTCCATAGTGAAAAGGATGTGATGCCCAGATGAAGAGAATAATTTCCGAAACTACTCAATAATAACCCAGAGGACATTAACGTACGAAACATACGAGAGTATGAAACGGAAGATCGAAGTGATCCTGGACATATCACGAAGAAGGAACTCAAAACTGCATTCAACATTATGACACTAGAGAATTCATCAGGACATGAAGGACTTGCACCACAGATACTGAGACACATGAGAAAATATGGTGAAAGTCCTGCTATATTAAGGACTGAACATAGTTTGGAAAATGTAAAAATACCTTTAGACTAGGAAGTGGCTAGTACTCGTAATTATTTCTATCTTCGAAAAGGGGATAAACGAGCTTATAAGAATCCCCGTGGCATATCTCTACTAAGCGTACCGGCAAATTTTTGCTCCAGAATCCTGGCAAATAAACTAAGAAATATAATAGAAAACCAAATAGAAACGGAGCAATACGGTTTCAAGCCAATTAGTTGTGCACAGATCCGCTTTTCAAACGAGGACTGCGTATTGGCAAAACTGAAACGGCAACAATTATAATTCGCAAGGAACCCAAACAACAAGAAATAAAAATACACCAAACGACACTACAGCAAGTAAGGGAGGATGTGTGGGAAGGAAGTTTTTTTTTTTAATAGTTGTGTGGCCACGCCCAAATGGCGTGTAGGCACTGCGGCCAAAGAGATCTACTGTTCCAGAGGGCAGCAGTACTTCCACTCTCCTTAGGAAAGCCATAAATACGGTTGGTAAGGAGTTCCTTAAGTCTATTGAAAATATAATCTGCTTAAAAAAAAGCTCTACTAATTCTACACAGAGCTACGCACTCACTTAGTATATGTTCTGCGGTTTCGTCCTCTTCTAGGCAGAGGTGGGAGGGGATATCCTCCGAAATTCTCATTTCATTAAGGTGGTAAAGTAATTGAATTCTTATGTCGTTTCTGCCAAATTTAAGGATATCTACTGCCTTTTTTGGAAGGGTTGGACAGTTCTTTTAGCTTGTCTGAGGCCTTGGGAGCTATTCCAGTGAGAGATGCACATGTTGCGTTCCCAAATGTTTAGTGTCAGTTTAAAGGCGGAATCGGATATTTCGCAGAAAGGTTCAGGTCCAGTGAACAACTCAGAGGAGCCTTTCCTAGCTAGCAGATCTGCAGATTCATTGCCGTCAACGCCTACACGACCCAGTACCCCCACAATTATCAATTATTATATCGGGCCAAGTTTTGTAAACGGTCGAACCGGCTTAGAACTGATTTTGAACTGATCAAGTGGGAGATCAGTGCTTTAAGCGCCGCTTGGCTTTCGGTGAGTATGTGGATAGAGGCACCTTTGATGCCTGAGTGCAAGTATACTCGTACGTTAGCACAAGTCTTAATAGCATAAAGCTTGGCCTGGAAAACACTGGGACTCTTTCCAAGTGATTTCGAAATTTTATAATCGCCAACTCCTGAATCCATTTTTAATCCGTCGGAGGGATAGTTTCCTTTCCTCTTTGGGAAGGAGGTTACGAGGAAGACGAAAAAACACTAAAGCGAATACTTCCGATAGATGTCAATGGCTGGACCTCTGTTACCACCTCTATTCTCAAGGTAGAAGAGGTCAGGATTATGTAAGAGCTCATGCCTAAGGTATACTTGGAAAAGCTAATTGAATTTCCTACTCAATTACGCACAAAGCCATTTCTGTCATCCTTGTTAAATATGCATTAGAGACTTGCAAACTCAATTCTTGCTTATGTATTTTTGGCTATATAGAACCTTGCAAGACTTTTCTTATTATGACCCAAAGCCTCAACTCAATAATGAGTGTCAGTTTAGGAAGCGCACTTCTCGTAACTCTCGTCGGAAGTTTATGTTGTTGTCAAAATGGCGGTATCTCCTTCGATATTAAATTTTTGGTAGCACTTACTGGGTTACGAACTTGGTTTTTGAGCTATTGATACATGCAGACATGGTTGGTTTTGGATCGGCCCTCGATGAGGATGTACTTAGACCAGAGAGTAGGTCCATTGTACTACCGATGTGTAAGGCGGATGGGTCACCCTCTTACTCTTGGAACCATTTGCTTCGTTGAATGAAGTCGTGAAATTTAGCCGTGCAGGCGTTGCCGATATCATTAAGACTCACTTCTGTCCGGTATCGAGTGCGTGTAGCCCTTGTTAAAATCATATTCAGTGGGCAGATGGTCAGTGAAATTGGGAAGATGACGGTGTATCGAAAGTATATTGGCGTGTCCCGTGTGTTGCTTCTTCCACTGCTTGGAGCCTCTCAGTCTTATTGCCGAGCTAATAGCCAACTGTTTACTGACGATGTCAATCGGAAGCAGGTGGAGCATGGTTTGGAGCGCCGCTGTGGGAGTTCGCAGTACACCGGTAATGCTGAGACATGCAACTCGCTGAGTTTTTTCCATTATGGATAGGTTGGATTTCCTCTCCAAGGCGGGCCACCATACCAATACATAGTTACATACATAATCCGGTCTTTTTTTTACCCTTAATGTGTCGAGGTTCTGTCCCTGGCTTCTGTCTTCCTTTTTTTTAAGAACTCTCTGCAGTAGTTCCTATCACTTGCGGTTTATTTTGCCGAGTTCCAGCCTTACGAGGAGAATCTTAATATTTCCAGCTGCTCCGTTCCAAGTTGTTTGTTTTTCCTTCAGGTTTTACTTCCCGCATTTTTTTAATTGTCGGTTTTCATCCATCTACACCATGTGTCCAAACCTTATGAGTTTTTATCTTCTAGGCCCTTTTTGGTGGGTTCGACTTTAAGTTTACTCCTTATGTCTTCGTTTCCTTTCCTCTCGATTCGTTTTATTCCTAGCATTTTTCTCAGGTACTTCATTTCCATGGCTTGTATCTGCTTTTTTGCCTTCCTGGGAGGATCCAGTTTTCTCCTCCGTGCAGTAATACTGGAAGGTACATCGACTTATATATGAATATTTTTTTCTTCTGTTTATTTGTTTTAGATCTAGAAACTCTCTCTTTAACGTAGCATATAGTCAATTAGCGGATAGAATCCTAGCCTTTAATTGACTTCCGAGCTAACTTTCCACCAGTTTGATGATTTCTCCATCCACGATCACATTTATTACCCTCGTTTCATTATTATTTGTCATAACTTTTGTTTTTTCGACGTCCAATTCTAATTTTTGTGAAGCCACAGACCCTCTTTCCAGGCTTTAAGTTTCTTCTACAGGATTTTCTCTGAGTTTGCGAACAGCACTACGTCATATGCAAAAGCACAGGCCTGTATAGAGATCGCTCTCAAGTGCCAATATATAAATATGAAGCTTTCCATTCTTTCTTGGCAGTATCGTATAGCGTCATCCATTGCACAGATGAAAAGAAGATGACTTAATCCACTTCCCTGCCTGGCACCTTTTGACGTTTTGAATTTCTCCGACATTCTATTGCTGGTTCTGACAACGTTGTAAGTATCTTTATATGTGCTTTTAGTAGCTCTTACAAGACCCTCATCCACACCTTTATTACTTAGACTTGCCCAAATTTTATTTCTACTAACCGTGCCGAATGTCTTCTGCATGTCTATGAAACATGCGTATACTTCCTTACTGAAGCATAAAAAGAAAAAAAGAAACTTTTGAACTATTACCGACCAACTCCAAAATGTTGTATGCTTCAAAAAATTCATCGTTTTAAACTTAGCAATGACTTTGTTTCTCGTGTGAAAGTCATTTAACCTTAAGTAATGGTACTCCAGGTAAAAAGTTAGAAAGACTCAGCCTAGTTATAAAAGTCGTCGTGTCTGTGGGAAATGTAGGTACAAACTGACTAATTTTTGTTATTTAGTTTATGAAGAAAAGTTTTGGCATATAAATACAATAAATGTTCGACCTAAACACGTGTACCCATGTACGCACATGTTTCTTAAAGAATTCAGATAACGTTAAACTTTAAACATTGAAGTACTTTCACGTACGAAAATGTAAACTTCCTTATATGAAAAGTTTTGGATTGAAATCACTATTCCCCACAGAGAAGATATAAAACGTGCCCGTAAAAAATGTCAACAGTATTACTTAACTTAAAATAAACACAGATTAAGCCCACATATTCCAGAAACTCAGTGTATCCATTACAACATCACAGGCTAACATACGAGTAAGCTATAAGCTTCCTCCTCAAACTCTATGCAATCTCTCCAGAAACCATTATCTAAAAAGAAAAATCATTTTCCTTATTCCCAATTGACGATGTAAAATTATTGCAAGAATAAAATAGAAAATCGATAGATGACTAAAAAAAAAATCTTTACGCAATCATTCCAATTCCACCGCCAAGGCAATAAGGCGTAATAACTCTGAGACAGATTCTCCAAGGCATCTCATATACTATACTATACCCATCTCTTGCCTCAGGCACATTATTCTTCCTGCCTGTGGCGGATTGTAATCGACAACGACAACCACGACAGCGAAAATGTTATGTTTCCCATAAAATCAGGAGACAAATGGATTTCTTGGCCTAGCTAGGCTGGGAGGTGATTCTGGTGAAATTGGAAAATGGAAAAATGAGACTCCCCGACGACGACTACGAGGACGAGGACGATTGCCGGAGTAATAATAAGAAAAAGATGTGCTAAGCTGTTAAAGTTGGCAAAATTGTTTAACGTGGGAGGGAGTGGTACCTACGTACTGTAATACTCGTGGTTTTTGGCAGTAAATTTACCGATTTGCTGTTGTATGTATGTTTGCCTGGCTATTAATGGTCGATAATTGAGGGGAAATTAAAAGCGAGAGAGGACTGCATAGTGATAAATTTTTATTTCTAAATCTCAAAGGACATTCGCACAGACAACCATACACAAGTTCTAGCATAATAACGTAGAGAGGAGCTTAATTGAAATAGATTGGGTTGATAAGTTTTATAGAGCCCAAGGCCGTGGTCATGTCATTGCTAATCCTAAGCAAATAGGATTATTTTAAGTTAAGTATCTGGGATACTTAATGTGGCTATTGGTTTGAGAATTTTATTGCGGTGACTAAAGATGGAAATACCATTCGTAGGATATTAGAACGAGCAGTTATTAGAGAAACGTCCAGTAGGATTTACGAAATTTTTCTCTTGAATGGTTCTCGTATTGGGAGCTTACAGCTGCGTAGCATTTTTTAACACCATTTCTGTTTGAAGTTGCGATCCTTGTTAGTTATAAAATAATGAACATGACCAGTTTTCTGAAATTTGTGTATGCTCTACGACTCAGGAAACAGAGCCTTCAAAATGTCAGATTCTTCCAATTGGAGGTGGAATTCATGCGGTGCCGCATTGAAGTAGTAGGACTGAGTAGATAGAATGGTTTGGCTTGACACGGAGAAGCTCTATTCGGTGGCAAAGAATACTGTCTTACTTTACTGTGGAATGAACGCGAAAGCCTCACGGCTCAGTAATGAAATGTCAATCGCGTTATCATAGGATGCTCACTGCTGGAGTACAAAGCCTGACTCAAGATGAACTGGGCATCGACTGAAAAGTAACGCACAGTCAACTAATTGGACTACTTGGAATTTAGCAAACGCTTACAAATTGTCTCCACTGATAGCTAGAATATACGACCTATTTTCTTACTTTGTTTAAGTAACCATTTCTGCACGTTTCAAGCTGCGAGTCCTGGCTACGCGTGTTGAAGAAGTGGTCTCTTAGCCAGTTGCCTTCCTCGCAAGCTAATAGATATGGTTGGCAAGATAGATCATACGTACTAGGCTGTCAATAGCGAGTAACACTGGCTGAAAAGAATACTTGTTGATTACTTCGCAAAGAGGCATAAAAGGTAAAGGTACTGAAGATAACATAATCACTGTAAGAGTACCGGATGGGTCAGTGCTAGCGCCTCTTTTAGAGTAACCATGTATGATGACGTGGAACAGAAAATAAAACAAGAGATAGTCTGTAGTAGAGGATGATGAATACATTGTATATACTCGTATGTGGGGACAACAAAAAATCCACAAAACCAGCACCCAAATTATGGACCAGAGGTAGTTCCAAACAAAGACACCTACCAACCAAACACTTGCGCAACCAAATTGTTTCTCCAAAACAATCAACAACTGTCAAACGCAACCCATTCAAATGAATTCGCATTTTCTCTTCTGTCAATCATCATCTGTCAAAATCTCATCTCAAAAATTATAAGAAATCCAAACTTCAATTTCTCCAAGGGAGAGAAAGATTCCAATCCAAAACTCCCGCCTTTTACAAGCTTCTGCACCTAAAATAAAACAAACGTCTCCGCATACATTCACGCCGACTAATTAATCTATCAAAGCTATGTGTAACCTAGCATGATCTCTGTAATGATGCCTACCGGGTGAGATCATCGCATGATTAAATATCTTTAATCTGAAAAGTTTTGCAAAAAAATAAACAATTTCCTTCTCTAAACTTTTTGAAATGAGTCATAAATAATGTTAACAGTACCCTTAAGCATCTCACAACAATAAACCGCACCCGAAGAGATCTTTGGGTTCGATCAACCGGTCCATGAGATGAAATTATGCCACAAAGGAAACCTTAAATATCTGACAACCACAACGACTACGCCGATGATGAGGTGATGTGTATCTGTATCCAAACAAAAACTAAACCGGTCTAGGTGAACGGTGAAATCGTTCCGTCAATGTCTGGACACATAATATTTTTTTAGTTTTTTGCCTACCGACAGGTGACCATAGCAGACCTATACTACTTAGCCCCTGCAAAACCTGCACTAGGGCCAACTACTACACGGTGAAAGTGAAGGCACCCCAATTCGTTTCGTTTCACTGTCATTACTTATGAATGTCAATGGATAGAGATACATAGATACCTACCGCCACCTAACCCCACGCTCTTGTCCGGTCAGTGAGGTCATAGACCATAGAAGACAAATCGCTGTAGGTGGCTGGTGGTCTTGTGTATGTATCTTGTCCGATGAAGATGGAAACTTGTGTAGATACAATTCTTGAAATTTTAACTTCATAATTAGATTATGACAGCAATTAAGTTCTTCAGGCGTCAAATTGTTTTCATATTTTGATGAGTCTTCATTTTATCGTTGTTCTTGTGAACACTTCTTTTAGTTGGTAAGTAACGCTGCGAGCAAGAAGTTTAACGCACGATTTTTAGATTTAGATACAAAAAAAAACTCCAGCAGCGGTACCTCCTTCAGGGAGCAGAGTAAGGGGAGGATAAATGATCTTAATGATTAATGCCCACAACGTGATCTAAGTTCGATTACGTGACAGCGGTTACTTTAGTTCTTAAATCGGAATTCTTTTCATTTGTTCCGGGTTTTTTCAGATTTTTCTATCTGCGTTCGTTTTATTTGTTTTGATTTGTCGTTCGAGTGGGCAATAAAGTTCGGAGTTACTCATGGGTGGGTTAATGGTATTTCTTTTATGTTTTCGCTGTTGTTTCACTGTTTTATTATGCAATTACGTATGAGCTGAGTGGATACGTACGTAAATATTTATGGTACGTGAAGGAGTGCGTACATAGCAGTATTGTGCCAGTTATGATGTAATGTGCTGCAGTGGTTTTAACACCAGTCTAGAAACTGAGGGCGTTAGACAGTAAAATAGGTAATTTATAGTCGCTAGTAATTAAAGAGTAGAATAGAAATGCATTTCTCGACTACGATGAGGCTGGACGATGCAGAAATATTCCCACTAATGGCTAGTGGGAGTCTATTGCGAAGTTTGTCTCTAGCTCTTAATTAAGTCCTGGAGCCTAGGGTGTAAACAACGTCTGCGTGCCATAGTATTTAGACCTCTGCAACGCATTTTATCTATACAACTTTAAGTGTACTTGATTTGTCCTGGAAGTACAGCGGTTGCTTTATGGCGGCCCACTCTATTGCCTGCTAAAAAGTTCGTTTTAAGTGGGAGAATTCACGCAAAGAAATCAGCAATACAAAAACACATTAATTGGGTCTGATTTTAATCTTTAGGTAATACTTAACTGAAATAATTTAACTATTCTCTTTCAATATTTTTACGATAAATTTAAGACGGTATGCGTTCCTATTTGCTCCGGAATTTAGTTCTCAACGCGGCTGCTGTCATTATCTTAGTACCTAATCGCAAACGCTTTTTGATATACGGGAATCCGCTTTCAAAAAACTGGTCACTTGGACTAATATCTGTGCTTTCAGTGTTACCTCAACCAAAGCCGACCTGGGGTTCAATTCCCGATTTGTGAAGCTGTGATAAATAAAAGTGATAAATAAATTAGAATTTCAGTTTTCACAGCAATTTTTCATTTTATCACTTCACGAACCCCTTATGCGATTCTCGATCACATTATGACAAATGCCTGTCAGAGTGTGTACTAAAAAGTACTAAATGATAAATCCTGCCACTTATGTGTCATTTTGGCGTTTTCTTTGCTGAAAGACTTATTATTATTATTTTAGTTGTATTCTACTGAATGTAGAAGTGCGCCCCATGTCATATCAAGGTATTGAGTGCTTTGCGTTTTTCCGCTACTGGTAGTTTTCAGCGTGTTGTTTGTCTTCTTCTCCTTTCTCTCAGATATCAGTGAGTCGCTGTGTTACAGAGATTTCTAATGCATTAAACAGAATAGCTCGATATGCAAAGATTCCTACGAGGGATGAATTTCCAGCTATTAAGGCGAAATTCTACGAACAATTTAGATTTTCAGGTGGAATGGGGTTAGTTGACGGAACTCACTAATGATGTGGCAACTCGAGTTGATAAACCGGGTCAAACCGAGTTACAGCTAAACCGAGTTAAACCGAGCTACCGAGTTTGCGAAACCGTTGGAACGAACCGAATAATTCAATGCCAAAACCGCATTCAACCGAGTTGAACACACGACTCGGCTTAAGTTACTAACACCTGAATGTACCCGTATATAAAGTCGAGTTGGAAAACAGTCTATTACCACGATTACTCATGAATGTCATTCCCGGAGTGATGGGTTTTTTTTTTCTCACCATCCACCATAACTCATGAATGACATTCCTCAATTTTGCTTCCACAGCAGAAATAGAATGTTCTTAAGACGTACATAGTTCTGTTTTCAAAATGAATGAAGCCTTGCCATTAATTGTTATTTACAAGATTTTGAGTAGCAAACAATCGCATAAAAAGGGACAACGTAAACATAAATATTAGACTAAGGATTGGTTATTTAAAAGGCAAAAGTTTACTCATGAAAAACTTTTAAAGGAAGTAGAGGTAGCCTCTCCAATCGATTATAGAAATTATCTTAGAAACGATCTTCAAACATTCACCGAGTTGGTCCTCGTTAACTACCATTTCCATACGCACACGTCCACGGTCAAATGCAGAGTCAGAAAAGAATGACATTCATCGCCATCCACTACCACGCATGAATGCGGAATTCAAACATTTTTGAATTCCATCGCGCATGAATGCGCACTCTCACACGCAGCCCCATCCACTGGCATTCATGAGTGATCGTGGATGGCCAGCTTTATGTTTATACAAACTTAGTTGCAATGCCCGATTCCATACCTATTTGGAATTCGGTTTCGGTTGACTTTCTCATGAGACGGTGGCACCTGAACTACTTGCTCCAGTTTTCTCTCATTGTTGTTTTTTTTTGTTTATTGTACATAGTTGTGTTAGTTTTTTTTTTGTGTATGCGCTGCTTTGGTGTGTGTTGCATCGAACCAAGTCAATTGAGCGTATATACAGAGTTAAACCGAGTTGCAAACTGATTCAATATCTATTCTGAATTCGTATTCGGTTCCGTTTTGGTTCTTATGTGACCGAGATAGGTAACCTGTTTGCCTAACCGAGCCAACTCGGTTCGCTTAAATTCCAACTCGGGTTAACTCGGTTTGACAAATTTTCGGTTTGGCACATCACTAGAACTCACATTAAAGTGTCATCTCCGAGGAGAGAAATAGAACACGTATTTTACTGTCGAAAAGGCGGACATTCGATGAATGTTCAAATCATATGTGGCGCTGATTTTATCATTTTTAGTGCTAATGCACAGTACGGTGGAGTAGCCCACGACGAATACGTATGGCCAAATTCATCCTCTCCTTCAATTAAATACCCTTTTCGGGTCTCCGATGCCTTTTGTCTGCGCCTATTTTTGTTTTTCATTCTTTTTCACAACTCTTCACAGAATGAGTTGGCTGTGATAAAAAACTTTTCATGTGAAAGCATTTTGACATTTGATTTCACTTTTTCACATATCGAGAATTGACCCCCTGGTCCTGGTCACAAAGAAACATAACGTAATAGACAGAAGCATGTAGACCATTGCAACACCGCTGAGAAAGAGAAGAGGAAATCCTCTAAACTAATTGACCTGCCTCTGTACTATTTATAGGAAACAATTGAAAAAATGGCCGTAACACATTCCCTTTAAACGTACTCTGCACTCACCAACATTAGAAAAGCTAAGTTTCAACGATCCAATGATCTCAGCAATACCTGCAGGAATTCCACTAGGCAATATACAAAGTCTTCTGAAGAAATGCAATAATAAAGTCCTGACTAAAACTAAAACTGACTAAAAACAAAAAAATACATTCTAGAAGGTAAATGGTTCCAGAAGTAGGCGATGTAATCCACAGCGTCCCTAAATTGTGGCAAGATAATGAAAAGGGGCTCAAGAGTACATACTCAAGAGCCATTCCAAACTATAGCGAATCGAATGTTCACGGCCTTGATTGGCGCAGTCTAAAAGCAGAAAATTTTGAATGGAATTTTAATGGAGTTGCCATCGAGGAATCCGATGGAAATCAGCAGATTACTGAAGCAAAAATGATGTGAATTGCTTGGATACCTCAAAAGATTTAAACGTTCTTTCACTCCGGGCGCCGTGGCGCAAGTGGTTAGTGTGTCGGATCACTACGCATGGGGTTCCAAGTCCGAATCCCAGAAAACACCAACAAGTTTTATCACGGTCCCATCTCTCGCGAGCGTCTGACAAACATCCGAGAGTATTGTTGTCACGAAATAGCTTCTCAAATCTGTAGGTCCCTTCCATTCGTGTGAAAAATATAACGCACACAACATGAGTGGTTGCGAGAAGCTAGGCCCTGGCACTTTAAAGAGCTGTTGCGCCAAATATTTGTATTTGTATTTTTTGTTCTTTCACTCCTACAGACCTGGCTACGATATACATATAAAGCATACATATACACATTCGTCAGAAACTTGAATGTAACTCACATATCAGCGCGGGGGCTCCCGCTACGTGCTTGAGTTTACTTGATCGTGTTCAGTATTAACCTTCTAGGTTGACCGGTGATCAATCTATTTGCAGCTGAGTTTCTTCGCCTGAATATCGCCGAAGTATTTGGCGCTTATCGATCCTTTATCCCCATTTCCACCACAAGTGTTCGGCTAAAATCTATAGTTGTGTGCCTGTCGTCTGTCTGTTCAATCGCAATACACATGTAGCAGTGTCTGTGCATCACTACATTTTAGAAATAAGTTTCGGTTGCACCGTTAAGTTCAGACGATCGTTTTTTAAGTGCATAGCTCGAATTTGGAATAGCTTGTCTTCTTCAATATTTTCAGAATCATATAACCCGCAAAAATTCAAAACTATACTTTTATTTTGTCTGTTGCTAACTCTGGTGTTCCTCAGGAATCTGCATTGGGGCTAGTACTACTTTCTTTGTTTATAGATAAGCTTCCTCAAATTGTCTCTGATAGATCATCGGGGTTATCGTGGAAAAATGTTCCCTCGAAATTTTTCCCCGAACAAAAATTGGGTATCTTCAAAAAAAGATCATAAATGACAATTCTGCATAATTTTTAACGCAATCGCGGTATTTAATTTTTTCCCGATGATTTTTTCCCCAATTTTTGAAGGTACCTAATTTTTGTTCGAGGGAAAAATTCCGAGGAAACATTTATTCGCGACAACCCTGCATATGTGTGCGGACGTTATTTCTACTTATATTTCGCATCCTAAAGAGTAGCAGAAAGTAATACTTTGGAAATAATACCAGTTATGTATATGCACCTATATCTGCCAATTTTCGTTAGAAGTATATACAATTTGGACAGGTGGAAGAGACATCATGTCCTAACGTTTGACTCTACACTCGATAACAGCCGGTTTACCCGCATCACTATAACCGGTATCAGTCAGCGGATCCATTTACTGTTCCTGTTCTGGTCCAACCTCTTCTGATGCTTCGGGTTCTTTCAGTCTTCGTGTATTTTCTAGCTAACTCTCGTGTTTTCGAATCATTTGCGTCATAGATTTTCTGCGATTGCTCTGCGAGAATATCCGCTGGAAGCACGCCTGCAAAAACACCTACTGCATTGTCTGACGCTTTCTGAAAGCACTTCAAACCCTCACTCCACTCAGATGATTTAATGAACTTCTCATGTTTAGTGCTTTTGCCCATATACATAGGTGCTTGATATCTTCTTCTTCCTTTTATCAGCGAGGTTATGATCCGAAAATAAGGGATCACAACCCTCCCACTTCTCTGCATTTCTACTGATCGACCTGTGGGGTTCGCCTGGTGCTTGATGTACATACGTAAAGAGAAAGGGTTGGAGCAGATTCGATAGAAGAAGCCTTCTGCTTTGTCTGAGTCTTGCGAATGTTCTGTAATATATTTTCTCTGAAGTTGAGTCTAATGTCAGTCATCACACCTTGGTATTTGATGGCAGGTTTTGATGTTGATGGCCGCTTACTCTGATTTTTGTTTTTACTTGTAGACGTAATTATATCAATTCGGTGGGTATCTGTGCAAGGCCTGAAGGCATATAATCAAATCTCTCCTGAACTGACACCGATGGGACTGAGAAAAGCCTTCCTTAAACGGAAACAGCCTATTTAAGGGTTCCCGTTTAAGAAAGCTAAGTTTACATTAAAGTTAGGATCATTGGGCATGGAGAAATTGCTCACTTAACAGAAGTGTCCATTTATGAGAGGTGTCTGTTAAGAGAGTTTCGCTGTGTCTGCTTACTAATCTGGCTCGTAGTAGACGGTCGGAACAAGAAAAAACGAAGTGATCTAGTCCTAGATATCTCTGAATACATATATATGAGTGTAGCTATATATTTGTACACATGAATGTATTTATGTATATCTGGTATATCTATGATTTCAAAGTTGAGGGTTGGATAACGAAGAGCTCTGCTCCCACTGTGATTGAACGACCCTCCCAAGGAGTTGCAATCCTCTTAATAGAAGGACAAATATGAACTCATGGGTTTTTACGTGGGTATTGAGCTTATCAACTTTTCGCAACTATGTACTTGAGCGATAAGCCAATTTTATATCTAAAAAACCATTAACCGGTTAAGTGAACAATATTTCCAAGAATTTTACTGATTATTTTGTTTGCTTACTGATTGCGAAACAATTTAAAATATACCCTCATGACGACCTCCTTACATGCATTAATAGCACCCACTCGTCGCAACATTCCTGCGTAATTTTCATTATTTATGGTAAAAAACAAAAATGTTAAACCGATAAGATATGTATAGAGCACCTCTTATCAAAGAATATGTATTTCGTTTTCGGAATATATGTATATGTAGATACCTATGTACTCGTATTTTAGATTCTATTTACGATTATCCACTCCACCTGATGTAAAAAGTGCCAACTTAGGTACGGCGTATCTTTCTATTGAACATTTTAAGAATGGGCAACCAACTTGGAAAGCGAATCGAAAACAAAAATAAAATAAAATTCAATTTTCTTGTATCTGTAATTTAATTTGCCGCCAAAAGAAGTTTTTTTTTTTTCATTTTACGAGGAAATAAAAAAATTCCTTTTCCATAGAAGTAGCAAATGTTTACAACATTTCACCAAAATACCATCCGTCCGGTTGTGTGCTATCAAAGAAGAATGTGCAGCAAGAAAGGAAAGTTGCTGCACTGCACTCTGAGGGAAAATCTAAGCCACACCAAGAAGCTAGAACCAGCATCTGTAGAAGTATGTGGAGAAGAAGAAGATGCTGATTATGCAACCTAAAGTCAATCTGTTAAAATACCAAAGAGTTTATCTCTGCTGTTGGTGCAGAAGCACAGAAGAAGAGCCAGTGATGGGGCGAAAGTATTTCGAAAAAAATATTCAAAGTAGTATCACCCCAAGAAACATACATAGACACGAGTACACACGAACTTAGAGTAGATTTTTTATTTTTCGGGGAAGAAGAAGAAGACAGTGGGTTGCTTTGTTGGGGGATTATCCCTGTGTGTCATCACTCACTTCACTTGGGAATCTTAATTTTCTCACGTTTTCACTTTGTGTATTACAGTAGAGCCAGTGGAACAGGCTAGGTGGATAAACATACAGCACGTCCTCTTTGTGTGGCTGTGGATGTTCGCTAAAGCTCGTTAGGTGTGGTATGCTTCGTTGACCTAGTTGCTGTAGTTTGTGTAGTGAAATTTCTGCAAACTAGTGGATATAGCATTGGAAATGGAAAGTCAATATGATCGAATGCATGCTTCAAAAAGTCGGAAGGACTACCCAAGCATACGCATGTCATTAACCACATTGGAAGAAGGAAATAAACTAGCGGTGGTGGTGCGTTCGCGTGGATTGAGGAGGAAATCGAATTGGACATGAATCAGGGTGGGTTGTGGATAGGATCTGAAGGACAGTAGTGACTTCGAAATTGCTAGGTTAGTGGTTTTAGGATTGCATTACAGCTCATGAAAAATTCATCACGAATTTTCGGATATCTCAAAGTTTACTGAACCGAACGATTTCCTTCATCTGTTGCACGACATAAATTTATAGCTTTTGTGGATTTTACTTCGAATATCAATTTATTCTAACAGGATCAAGAAAAATTGAATAATTTGCCTTAACACGATTTTGTTCTTTTCTTTGAAGTCGAGCTAATATCGGGCAAGTTTCAAGCCAAAAAAAAACTCTTTCCTATCTCTTCTCTCCTTCTCCAACTTACGTCGTGCAATTGCGTTAAATGATTTAAACTCTTAGATGCAAGTTAATATTTCAAAAAAAAAAAACACACACAGTTCTTCAGAATATAGACTAGTTCTCACTGTTTAGCATCGACTGGTCGCACAATTCGACGCCTTAACGCACATCGCGAGTTCGAATGCCTCAACATGAGATGGAGCTAGGGCTGGCAGATTAAGAACAGGTCGCTTGGCCGAGAATATTGTGTTTCTGTATAAAATTCAGATGGTGCAACAGCTGCTGCCCGCAGACCACCATGCTCGCCTGGAATACAGTCAGCGCATCATAAACCTTAACCATGAAGAGGACGATATTCATTTAAAATGAATCATGAGTGACGAAGTACATTTACATTTCTTCGGACATGTCGACAAGCAGTATTTTGCTTCTGGGGCACGATAGTGTAGCGGTACCGTCATCGATTAGAACGCTAATGGTTCATGGTCAAATCCTAGTATCAGCAGGAATTTCTTTATTTCTCATGAAATATATAAAAACAGTCCGATCAATTGCGAAAGGTTGTGTGAACACTACTACAAAGGCATAACACTGGCAGTAAGTTGCTCATCTTACAAAATAAAGTGGGTGCCGTGGCGTAAGTGGTTAGTGTGTCGGATCATCTTGTTCTTCCTTTTTTATCAGCGAAGTTATGATCCGAAAACAAAGGATCACAACCCTCCCACTTCACCGCATTTCTACTGATCCGCCTGTGGGGTTCGCCTAGTAGTAAGTTGCTCATATGGCTATAAAATTGTTCGCTCTGTTGGACAATTGATACGCCTATGATATCAGATGGTCGGCGCGGCACTACGGGTTGCAAGTTCATACCGAACGGTGTCGGAACCAGCCGTCCTCATAGTCGTGGGAGTGACGCCTTTTGATCTCCTTGCGGCAGAGAGGAAGTACGTCTACGATAAAAAGTCAGAAATTGGAGTGCAAGCGGCAACCGAGGAGGCGAAGGAGCTCACCAAACAAAAATGCCAGGGGAGATGGAGCTCAAAAAGCAGAGGACGATGTACCGCGAGGCTGATCAGCAACATCGCTGAATGGAAGGGACGGAAACACGGGGATGTAAATTATTACGTCACCCAATTTCTTACCGGACACGGTTATTTCAACATCTACCTCCACAGAATGGGCAAAACAGGGAGCCCAGCTTGCCAATATGGCGACTCAGAACTGGACGACGCAAACCATACGTTTCTTCGAGTGCAACAGATGGGAAGCTGAAAGGGGGGTGCTAGAATCTCTAATCGGCGTCATCACCCCGGAAAACATAGTGACAAAAAAGTCGATGAGTGACCAGAGCTGGAATCAAGTACGTTCCTTTATAGAAAAAGTGCTTAAAACGAAAAAGAGAGAGGAAGACCTAATAATCACCCTCATGAGATTTATGTAAGCCCGATGTAAGCCTTACCTGCAAGAAAGATTTAACCCGCAAGCAAGAGACAAATATGAAAAAGCCGGCCCCGAAAGGGGAAAGAAAACGACACCACTCTGAAGTAATGCAAAAGCGGTTCCGGAGTGGATGGTGTCAAGATGAAAAAGGGTTAAAGGTTTTTTTTTTAGTGAGTAGAAAGCCCCACACTACGTGAAACAGAACGGGCCTGTTTCTCGTGAGCAGTAGCGTTTTCCACCACCCCTTAGGCGCAAAAAACAAATCAGATGGTCGGGAAAAAATACTGTGAATCAGAAGCAGCCCGAACATCTAAGTTTTGAACCACTACACCAATCTTTCTCTCTCTATCTATCCTTTTCAATGCCCGAACTATATAAACACATTTAAAGGGTATTCACAATCCCTTTAGAGTGCGCAAATTAAAAAAAAAAAAAAAAACTGAAAAACCCCCGTATTATTCAAGAATGGCCTTTACATCCACTGAAAGTTACAGTGTTGTGCGGCGTTTGTGTTGAAAGGGTGATTCGGCCCTACTTTTCCCATGACGATGCATGCAGTACGATAACTGTGACTGGTGAGCACTGCAGAATCATGTTGTGTGATTTTTTGGATGTCCGAATTGGATTAATTGGAGTTGGAGCACATGTGGTTTCAACAAGACGGTGCCACGGCACAGTGCACACACAGCGAGCGACTCTACAGACTTAATGAAGGACATTTTTCCAGACCGTGGTATCTCCCGTTTCAAGAAGGCGCTGCAAAGAAGGACTAGATCTGCTCACGAGCTATGCGAGCGGAGGAGAAAAGAGGAACATCGACTTCTCAGAAAGAAGAAAAAGGAGCATGAGAAGCGCTACTCCATCAAAATAGGAAAAACACCACCGAACCGTTCGATGTCAGGAGAGGTCTTAGACAAGGTGACGCGCTAAAATGCGATCTCTTTAACATAATAGTTGAAAGAATTGTATGGAACTCACAAGCCAACACCAGAGGTAGAATCTTTTACAAGTCTGTACAACTACTCGCTTACGCCGACGGCATTGAAATAATCGAGAGAACTCAGCGGGCAGTAGCGCTTTCGCGAAGATAAAACAACCGTTGCTAGAATAACAACAGTTGCTAGAATAATTTCAATGTTGTTCGGTTACTGCTCCAGCGCCTTGCTGTTTTGATTTCATTCTCCCTCCATAGTCTTTTCTGGATAATGTATCCATCCGTTCCAGAGATAGATTCAAGGTACACATACGGCGTCGCTTCTTCTTTTCTTTTGCCTGATTTATCACTTGATTGCAACTTGGCCCTCTGCAAAAATCACTATGCATTGTTTAGTAACGAGTAGATTCCGTCAAAACTAAGATATGTACACCTTCCGAATGCTTGAATTGGTGGTGCAATGCTGACTTAAAATCCTTTGTCTAATATAACGAGTACATGAACCAATGCATTACTTTGAAAAGTGGGGTAAGACAAGGCTGCATTATCTCGCCAATATTTTTTTTTTTTGATTAGCGATGTGCTTCGTGCAGGTAAAACCCCACAGGCGGTAGGTGGTGGTGAAGTGGTTTTTGGATCATAACCTCCCCGAAATAGGAAGGGGAAGCGATGTGCTTCGTGCTACTTTATCGACAGAAAACGGAGGAATTCAATGGACTCTTACAGACCAACACAAAAACCTTGACTGCGTTAACGACGTATGTGTGTCTACTTTCTTATAGAATTATTGACCTCCACCAAATGACAGTATCTGTTGAGAGAGAAGCAGCCTATGTATGCATTGCTACTGGTTGAGAAAACAGAGAGCATTCAATATCTTGGAAGTATTGTCTCAATCGAAGATGGAACCGAACAGGATGTCATAGATAGAATTGCCAAAGCAAAATCAGCGTTCGGAATATTGTCCAAAATATGGCTAAGCAATGCAATTAGTCTTAACACCGTATTGGGATTGTTACTCTACAATGTGGAATCTGTTATGTTGTACATGTGCAGCAGTTGGAAGGTGCCCACCACTACACGAAGAAGCTGCAGACGTTTGTAAACCGGCGCTCACGAAACATTTTAAGGATTTTCTAAACGAAACGTATCTCAAATGAAAACTTAATGCAGAGAACGGGCCAGAGGCATATAGACACCACCATACAACGACGTAAGTGGCAGTGAATGGGTCACACACTCCGAAAAGACGACACATTTTCGATGCAATGGAACTCGTTAACGCAGAAGGGCAGAAGACCTGGCCACCCAATATGTACATTGCGCACAACAGTTCAGGAAGAATGACCACAATTGGGAAAGAGTTGGAGTAAACTGAGATACATTGTCAGAAACCATACACAATGGCGCGTAGGCGCAATCGAGGTTCGGAATCCACAAGAGCAAACGTAATCTATAATAAATGAAAATTATTTTTATTTGAAAAAATTAAAAATTTTCACCTAATTGGTTGATCCTTTGGCAATTATTTTTTGAAAAGTTGTGTGAAGCGTAGGCAAACACTGTCTCTACTTGAAAGAAAGAAAGTTGTTTGCATCTAAGTGGCGTAGACGATTCCAAATTTTAAGATCTCTAACATAATTCATCACCATGCATGTGAGCATCATGTGTGCTAGAGCGTAAAGGGTAAATGTACTGTTCGAGCCTATTAAGTGGTTTGACCCATTCACTACCCCTCAGATAAGCAACTGAGATTACAGACTTAAAGCTTGTGATTAAGAGTACCTAGATATCCATTGATCCGTTTTTTTAACTGAAACACTTAACGAGCATCGATCTACGTATAAATGACAAAATTCCTAAATGGCAGATTATTTATGAAAATCACTTTGACCTGATGACCTAGTTTAAATGCTGACCTGTTTTACATTTGTTGATATGAAAATCATTCTTTTATTCAATCCCTGATGACAACCTTGTTAGGCTACATCTCCAGGCCACAAAAAAAGAAGAATATCAGGGAAGTGGTGTTGCTTACGACAGCATTTTTTACAGCTCACTTTCACACAAGTTCATCCACAGACATCAGATATCTACTGTCCCTAATCCTAAGATTTGTATCCCCTGCTCCCACCCAGTTTTTCAGTTTTCCTCCACCTCCACCATTGTGCCACTTGAGAACTGCCGTCATAACTGTGGTACCCTCTCAAGTGCTCACTTGATTATTCGCGCACATTTCAATGGATTAATTCTACTCGAATTGAGCACATTACTCATTCCGTTTTCGGTGTTATTTGCCACTTGAATAGATTGCCCCACAGCTCTTCGCAACAATTGGATCTCTCTAGAGAGATCTACCATAGACAGGCACCGAGAGCCAACCAATGCAATCCATCTAAAGTGTCTCTTCCTCCTTACTTATGGGAGATGCAATGAACGCTTGAGAGGGTATCACTTGCGATTTTTTTTTTTGTTTTGTAAACTCCCTCCTTAGGCATCACCATGATATCCAAGTTAATGTGGCGCATGGGAGTGCAGCTCGTACAGCAACCTTCAAATTTTGTCGAAGGCCTTCTATCACGTTTTCATGCGGTACAATTAGCCGGGCTGCGCTAATCGTATCGAACAACAAGAGCGCGGAGTGCATTACTGGTATTGTCATATTCCCAAGATTAGCAAGAAAATAAAAAAAAAAACAGGAAATCAGAAGAACGTTGTTAATTGTGTCGTGCTTGTGTGGCGGTATCAGACTGTATCCGTAGATACATAGAACCGCAGCCAGGTTGAAACAGCTCATGTGTTCACTACCACCTGAGGGTTTATTAATTAAAAATGCTTTATGTCACATTCTATACTACGACAGGGAGTATTGTTCATTATCAGCATTGTCTTTCCACCCCGGCATAGCAAAACACCTACAGATACACAATACAGATACATTTTGAGATACTGCCACTCTACAACGAGTAGACATTGATGGTTCGTTGAATAGGTGAGATTGGATGCTGCTACCTTCTATGTTCTGAGCATAAATGTGTCATGGGGATGACATAAAATCTGGAATATTATGTAACAGCGAAAATGAAAATTGTCTCAAAACAATGTAAATGTATGTAGAGAAGGCGAAAGGTTCAAGTCGGAATAGTAACTTCTTGACATTGATTCGAGTTGAAGAGAGGAAGTGAGAAATATAATTAAAATTTTTCACAAATTTTCTCACAGAAAAAAAACTAGGAATAATGGAAATTAGGATCTAAACCGGGTTAAGTAGGTGGAAATTTTTGAAGAGGATATTGGATTAAAGGGAAGTCACCTTGTGATGCCCTCTGTTAGCAAACACTTTAATTGTTTTGTTTGAAATTTTAATTAAACCTCAAAAATAAACTAGAGGGAGTGCGAATTGGGAGAAAGAAGAAGACTTATGTATTTAATTTATGAACATCTTGTGGGAGGAGAATTCAATTAGAATCTGGTTTCTACAATGATCCTCAGAAATACGGAAAATGACATAAACATCATGGAAGTGCAAAGCATGACTGTCTCCCTTCCTTTCCTGATTCTAATCGGCATTAAAGAATGTGGAGGTTTAACATGTTTTAAATTTCAGCATATTAAGAGTCCTTAATCTTAAATCAAGAAATTTGCACAACTCCATAAACCAACAACGTTTAGTAAGCTGGAATGAATGTATCTGATGTTCGCAATACCAACCAAAATAAGTAGGGTCACTGAATGCACATGGCTAAGAAATATGTGTGTGAGCTACATTTCTGCGACTGGCGATGCCATCAAAACCTCTAGTTGGCCGATAAGTTCGTCCCGATGCTTATTGTATCCCCTTCATTCATATTAAACCTAAAACCATTGCAGTTGGTAAGCACGCGGCTCGGGGGATGTTCATATTTCAAGAGCTTATTGTGGTCCTCTACTTTAATACCGATACTTCACCACTAGTCAGAACGTGACCTTACTTAGTTTGCATGTCAGAATGTGTACAAGAAATATGTTCAAACGTTCTTAAGTTACTATCGGAATAAAAGTTCAGCTTCCGTCACGCCATGCTAGAAGATATCGTGAAAATAAAGATCAAACGATATGAGACAAATTAGAAAATGAGGAGGCCTTATTCATAAGTCATATTTTCCTCTGCTTACATCTAATTTCAATGCCTTACTATGTACGTCTATCAGTAAAAAGTGGACTAATGTTGCCACACTTGAAGCAAGTTCGAGTCACTTCTTTAAGATCTAAGACCGGCAGTTATGTGGTGGCACCTTCTTCAAAAAACTGAACTTGAGCTTCTTTTTCTGCCTCTCAGGCCACTGTAGCGTATATCAGGCAAAAATAATGACGATTTAAGCAGCCTTGTTCTGGCTGAAATATTCACAAGCAGCCAAGTGGCCATGGAGTCCCTAGAATAGTGTTCAATCACATGAAAGGTTTTCGCTCGTCTCTCATGGAAATGGCAGAGCAATTCAATATTCACCTATGCCTAGTGTCAAGCCACCTAAACATTCCGGAAAACTGCAAATTTGACGAGCCTTGCCGAACATGGCACTACACTACGAATTCTACCCGAACGGCAAAATGTGTGTACATCTTTCTCTTGCTACCTGTAAATATTTATATAAGATCCATCCAAAACCGAGGTCAGTTGCTTTCATCTCACAAGTCAGCTTGCTAAATATAAACTGAGCATATCCTTCAACAACAAGGTGCTAAACCTAAGTACCTTTGCGTCACGCTTGATAGATTACTTACGTTTAGGCAGCATCTTGATAAGGACGCAAGGCGCAACGGGATCAAGCCATCAAAGTTGCCAAGGAACAGAAGCGTGTCCAGAAGGCCGCCAAGAAAGCAACAGCTCTACCACCAACCAAGGCTTAGTCGCTATCCAAACAGAAAGCAGCTAAGGTTTCCCAGAAATCTGCTCCCAGGGTTGGCGGCAAGCGATAAAAATCGCGTTTCGAGTGGACGAGTGTTTTTTTATGTGAATAACAAATAATTTAAAGGAAAAATAAAAAAAGGACGCGGAACAATATCATTCAAAAACTTGCAGGTTCTACATGGGGTGCAAAGGCGGGCTCAATTCGAACAGCTGCCCTTGGACTGGTATACTCAACTGCTGAGTACTGCGCTCCAGTTTGGATAAACTGTAAACATACCACAAAAATTGACGTTTTACTGAATACTACAATGAGGCTCATAACAGGTACGATCAAGTCAATACCGACGCGCTGGCTACCAGCTCTAAGCCACATAACGCCGCCAAACGTAGGCCGTTCAAGCGCTTTAATTCGGGAATATCGTAAACTTACTCGTTCGTCGAACCCCAACTTGCCGATAGACGAAGACATCCCAGTACCCAGCCCAGACTCTGTGCGCTACGGACAATCAGCGGCTTTTGAACCATCTCTGACGAAGCTGCTTTTGTCATAGCTGGAATGGTCCCCATCGATATTCTCGCAGATAAAATGCTGAGGATATATAACGGAAGAGCATTGAGTCATCACGACGCCACTGGTATCAAGGCGATAGAAATTGAAGAAAGGGCAGCGTCAGCAGCTATGTGGCAAGCTCGTTGGGCTAATACAACAAAAGGCAGATGGACACATAAACTTATACCGACAATCCAAGACTGGATAAGTCGAAAGCATGGAGACTGCAACTACCATCTAACGCAGTTCCTGTCTGGCCACGGTGGCTACCGCAAATATCTACACCGGTTTGGACACGACAACTCACCATCCTGCCCGGAATGCCCAGGTGAAGATGAAGATACGGAGCACGCAGTGTTTTACTGCACACGTTTCACGGCATGGAGAATTACTCCGCCAAGTCCATCATTACTCCTCGACCATATGTTACGGTCGGAAGAGAATTGGATGGCAATATGTTCCTTTGTAACAACTCTACAAAAAGAGCTGCGGAGAATAGAAAAGATAAGAAGAGCAGCTGAAGCAGCGGAAGAAGCTGACACAAGAAGCATAGCATAAATTGCTAACCAGCCCCGCGAAGTAATACCTAACGGCAGTCCCGCGAGGAGAGTGATTGAAGTGTGTAGGGTGTGTGTTTAGTACGTAGGCGTATTCCTGGCATCGATTACTCGGGTTTGCGAATCGTGCATGCTAGTAGCACTCGGACTATTAGTATCTATGAAGATTACACATCCCTGGCGCAATCCAAAAAAAAAAAAAAAACACAGGACATGACGAGGCTAGTCCAGAGAGATATGAAAGCACGAATATGGGAAACATGACATCCGATGAGCTCAATACCTAGCGCTGTCGTACAAGAATAACTAACCCCAAATAACTGTGAGATCTATGAGAGAGTCAACATTTAACAAAAGCCTGGGGTAGGTTGGGTTGGGTTAGGTTGGCTGTACGCACGAGAGTGCAGACACACTTAGACCAGTGAAGGTCCTTTGTGATACCATGGATCAAACCATTAGGCCACTCTGCGACTAAAACCAACCGGAGCTTTTGATAAAGCGATGGATGCACATGACGTCTAATGACGCCAGTTCGCCGAGGTCTTCAAGGAAAGGGGACACTAGATGGAGCATTCTTTTATGAGATAGGGCTGGACAAATACATAGGACGTGAAGGATGGTTTCCTCCTCCTCCTCATGCCTACAGCTTCTGCAGAAGTCGTTGGAGAAGAGGTGAAGTCTTTTGGCGTGTTGGCCTATAAGACTGTGTCCAGTGAGAACCGGCAACGTAGCTGATCTGTGATCGCATTAGCGTGACCAACTCTGCAGCCTAGGCCAGATCTGTCTCGAAATGTGACACGTTTTGCCGTTTTCCCATCTGAGGTTGGTTTTGCTAATAGCTTTAGTAGATGCTTACATGTAGCGAGGGGCATACCCAGGGATTGCCTGTCAGGCAGAATCCTTAGAGTAGTACCCTGTCTGGCGAGCTCGTCAAAAGTCTTGGGTATAATTCCTAAAAATTTCGAAGATTTAAGGATATTTTCATAGAAAACACTGCAATGAAAAACGTACAAATGTGAAAGAGGTGTGGCTTACACACACAGATTCAGCGCATACTACTGACCCAGAAACAAGAGCTGTTGATAAGCTGCTTAGGTTAGGTTATATCAGGATGTATATCATTGCTCACTTAGACCAACAAGGGTCTATGTGCACATTTTATTTTTATCTTTGGAACAAAAAAGAAAAATTGTTGAGTTTGTACCCATCTAGATAAGGATATCAGTATCGAGCTAGTTAGAACCACCTATACATGGATATGAATCTCAGAGGGTCTGTCAGGTCGGAAAGGGAAACCGCTAGTTTTGAACCACCTATATAGGGATATGATTCTCAGGAGGTCTTTCAGCTCATTCTTACGATAGGCTGCTTAAAAGGTCACAATCATGTCCAGAACAGCTTACAACTCAAAAATTTAATTTTACTAACACCATACACCCGTCACACCAGTCACAAAAAGTATGTTGTCTACAAATATTGGCCTTACCATGCCTCTTCACCACCCCGTCCAATAGCTTAATTTTTCCCAGATGGCAACAAATGTACTTGAACCCACTTCAAGTTTGAAAAAAAGTTGCAAGGTAACTTGAAAATTTGCATGTAACCAGTGCTAATTGAGTTCACATTGAATACAAATGGAATGTAGATTAATTTTTTACTTCACTTACTGATCGCAAGGTAGCATACTTAATGAAGTCAAGAACGGTATTTACTTGTTTTTCTAACACGTGACTTATACCTATTTAGAGATTTATAATATGATCAAAAGGTTAGGCATTGAGTACTAAGTACAGAATAAAGGGTGACAAGCCATTCCACAAACGATACTTAGCAATTAAATGTGTACAAGATAATTTATCTATATTGCCAATGTCTCTATCAGAAGCTATGCAGTAAGCATTGCACGTGATTGACTTTCTATTAGCTGTAAGTCAAGTTGCATTTTGATTTTTAATCAAATAAATTAATTTATACTTTAAATGAACTACACCGATCCAATTAAACAACCTCCGTTTACTATAACCGGCTTACAAGCTATCATAAAATTATTAATTTGAATGCCCCGAATTCATTTAGATACTAATAAACTGGATGCATGTAGATAAATTAAAGCCGGTTATACATAACTTGTAATGCGTGTTCGCAAAATAGTACGCAAAGAGATGACATAGGAAGTAAGTACGAAATATATACGAGTATGAAAATAACTTAAATAGGCCTACTCGTTCACACAGCACTTTGAGCTACTTTCCAACAACCATTATCTTAAGCTGAATTAACGAGCACGTAATAAGTGACATAAATAATTATGTTTACCACCAGCGCCATTGGATATTTAATGTCTTGGAAGTGGTAGCTTCCTAGAGTTCTGTTTCATAGGTAATAGAGGCGCGGGCAGTGACACGAAAAGTGGGGAGTTTCTTCATGTACTTCTTCCTCGCTGAACCCTCTACACAAATCGTCATCAGTTAGTTTCACTTGAGAACCAATGAGAACGTTCATTAGTAAGGAGAGTTCTTTTCGTTGCAGCAGTTTATTGGTTCTGTTTTTATCGTACTTTTGCCACAGCCTGCGAGATATTTCACAGGTGGGAGGTGGTATTCATTTGGTGTTTGTTGCCTTTATAATCTGTCGCTCTTCTATTCCTCTGAGGTTACAAAGTGGAGTCCTGACTGACTTGTCAGCTCGTTCAGGTTCCAGCGCAGAGCCTTTTCTCGCCAACTCGTCGACTATTTTGTTACCCGCGACACCCTTGTGGCCGGGGACCCAGCAGAGTTTTACGTTGTGCTGCGAGCCAAGAACCTCGAGCTCTTTGCGACAGCTCCTAACAAGTTTCGATTTTATTTCTGTAGCAGATATTGGTTTTATAGCCGCCTGGCTATCAATGAAAATGGTGATATCCTCTCGTGATATTGGTATCATTGAAACTAGATTGGCAGCTTTCGTCACTGTTAGAACTTCCGCTTGGATAGCACTGCTGTGGTCAGGGAGTCTGATCCCGCTGCGAATATTGAGCGTTTCCGAAAAAACGCCTGCGCCTATTGCTATGTACATTTTCGAACCATCTGTATAGATGGATAAAGACTTGATTTATTGTACTTTTCCAGTATCTCATTCTTTTCTGCCTGGAAAGATGCAGGAGAAGGTTTTAATGAAGTCAAGGTAAGACAGTACATAGTCGCTACTGACATTCGTTGCTGCGAATTTATTTAGGATCTGACTTGGTTAGGTTAGGTTAGGTAGATGGGTGCCTTGTGACAAAAAGAGTCACTGTTCACTTAGACCAACAGTTGGGGTCCATTGTGCCCAATCATTTAACCCTGGAAACGCTGTAAAATCCACTGTAAGGACCACCCAGATAGTGGTATGAATTCCAGGAGTTCCGTCAGCTTTACAATGCCCAAGTCCTCCAGCTCCGAGAAGAAGTAACTACCAAGAGTACTCATTCTTCTGACGGATAGGGCAAGACTATCACACAGCAGGTGACGAATATATTCAATCTCTTCTTCGTCCCTGCATCTTCTACAATAGACGTTAGGTAACAAACCGAGTCGCTCCGCGTGGACGCTAATGGCACAATAACCAATAATTATGGCAGCAATGACCATTGCTTTATAACGACTAAGTTTCATCAGATCTCTTCTTGCTGAACACCGATCATAGCGCCCTGGCCGTTGCACATATTTCCAGATGAACCTAGCATCTGTTTGCTCGAGCGGTGGCTTCATCTTCTATTTTCTTCCGTAAGAAATTGATTGGGGTTACTACAAAAGGGAGGGCCCGCGATAAGTGCAGCGCCGACCCTTTCCTAGCAAGCTCGTCAGCCCTTTCGTTTCCTTCAATATCCATAAGCCCTGCATCCCAGCAGAGAGTCACCGTACTGGCTCTAGATATCTCGTTTAAAAGTGATTTACAGGCCCTCACAAGGATCTGAATATCTCCGGTTGGACTTGACTTCCAGCCGTTGCACTGATTAATTCTGAGCTCACTTTTGCCGCACTCTTGCATATAGAAGTCTATCGGCAGTAGTCCAAGGAATGTTTCCAATCCCGCTATTGGGGTTGTTCTCATTGCGCCAGTTGTGCTGATGCATGCATGTCTTTCTATTTTTATCATTAAATTGAGATTGGTTGCTTTACTAGCGGCTTTCCACCAGACTAAGTTAACGTATGTGAGAATGGATCTAACGATCACTGTGTACATCCAAAGGATGATTTTTGGGTTTGAACTCCAAGTTTCTGTGGTATTCATCTTTACAACCGCTTCCAGGACCAAGCATGTACGGGTAGAGGACACGACACTATGCTTGACGGAAATAGTTGGAGACACAGTTGGCTCAGGTATTGCCGTACCTACTCTCTCCTCCTCAGGATGCGATGTGGCCACCTTCTGTTCCGATGTGCAAGGGTCGGCCTTGAACAAGGGTGGCCCCATCGGCTTAACAGCACCCGACCGTTCTGCTAGCTCCTTCCCCCGTGTGGAAGAAGGAGCTGCAGGTAGTCACCAGCGCTATCGAGCCTTCTGCGATCCGTTTCGCTAAGCTGCTCTCGGTCTTTTTCGCTAGTTTCCTGGTCGTCGACTTCCAGTTGGCTATTTTACTACGAGTGGAAGTATTTGACGAGATAGAAATTTTGGATGAGCTGGCGATTGTGCAAGTATCACCGCCATCGAGAACCAGCTTCTCCATGTCAATGTCAATTGCTCAGTCGTTTCCTCATCCGAAGCAGCCGATTTGCTTGACGGATTTTGTAGTACGAGGCTTTCCTCCTCCTCCGTCATGGTTCTTTGTGTTTTTGTTTGGGAATCGGTTTTTTTAAGGTTCTGATTACCCGATCACACCCGTCTTCATATTATTGTTTCTTTTGTTTTTATTTATGTCGTTAGTTTTTGGACCCACGAGTATGGGGGAAGAAAGTTCGTCCTATATTTACCCCTGTATACAGGAAAGAGGATTTGAAATAAAACTGAAGGCTCCCAGGTATCTAGAGTCTTACGCTCGAGACTGAGCATACCCTCAGACATACCCTCGATGAGTAATATTACCGGCATAGTTAAACCTGTGAAAATATATGGTACGTAGGTAATTACCTAGCCACTCGTATATATCCTCCGCCATCGCTTTTCAGGTCATTGGATGATGCTTAAGCCCTTCCACCACGACAAGGTAAACAATCATCAGAAGGGTTGCGAATCTTTAACAATCAAGCGTACGTTTCAATAACTTTGACTTTGATTTAGCATTTACTGCTACTTCGACCGCATTCCAACAACTAATAAAATGCAAAATATTTATATTTAGCATGTTTAGCATAATCTTTAAATTTATTTTTAACATAAACCTATTTCAGTTCATTAGGATTAGAAATTTCTGTGCGCTCTTAATAAGCCCTTGTTTCATTTACATAATTTTCAAAATTTACATTTTGACAGTTTTTTTTTTTTAATTAATTTTTAGCACACAATAGTTGGCAGCGATATAATAAATAACCTACACGAGCCTTGCAAATTTTAAATTATTCCAGGAATTCGCAATAAATAACTACGAAACCTATTCATGAATTCTTTAATTCGAACTGAAATATTCTAGATACAATATTTATTTAACTGTTTATTTTTAAAATTTATCAGCATTGTCTAATCGTTAGTGGGCATTGGTTAAGCAGGGAAAAAAACCATTCCTAACCATCGAAATTAGCCATGACTAACAAATAAGTCGTTTTTTGTTTTATTATGAAAGCAAAAGATGACATCAGAAATTTATGAGTTTATCGTTTTGTGCTATATCAGCAGAAAGAAAGAATTAAAGGAATTCAATTCGCTAAAATAAATTTGATTAAGATTAATTAGTTAAAGTACCAACTTGTATTAGTTTCGACTGTTAACTGCGATAAACTTGAAATTAACACGAAGCGAGTTGGAATTGCTCGTAGTAATCTCGAGTGAAAAATCATTTGATGTGATTACAGTCAGTGTCATGTACGTATGTCCACTAAAGCTTTCTACTTTTTGGTACCTTATTAGATTCAACTTATGTACACTGCAGTAGAAATGAATGAAGGAAGTAGAAGGTAACTTTGTGTTGGTTAGAGGATGATAAGAGTAGGACAACATTACACACTTAGTATAGAAGGATAAATTCGGTAAGAAATGCATTTAATTCCTCTACTAATAGTGTACCTCACTCTTCCGACTACACCTAGGCAGATAGAGACAGTAGATGCGGAAAGGGAGGCAGGCGTCGTCGGGCTGAAAATCAATACGGCAAAAACTAAAATTATCAGCCTTGGAACAAACTCATCGGCTCAAATATGCATTGCTGGACAACTGGTAGAGAGAGTAAAGGATTTCCAGTATCTTGGGAGTATTGTCTCGACCGGGTGGTGGAACCGAACTGGATATAGCCAAAAGGATCACCAAAGCAAAGTACGCACGTTCATTAAAAGGTGCCTGCGCAATATCTTAAGGATTTTCGGCCCCAATCGTATCTCTAACGAACACCTTTACGAGAAAACGGGTAAGGAACCAATATGCACAATCATCCAACGGCGGAAGTGGCAGTGGATTGGTCATACGTTCCGAAAGGTGACAGTTCCATAGCGAACCGTGCTATGCAATGAAACCCTTTAACTCAGGATGGCAGAAGACCTGGCGGTCCGAGGAGAACATGGCGCAAAACAGTCGTGAAAGAGGCACGGCAGTTGGGGAAAAGTTGGGGAGAGCTGAGACACATTGCTAGAAACCGTACACGATGGTGCGTAGGCGCAGTAGAGGTCCTAGGACACGCAAGGAGATACAGGACATAAATAAAGTAAGCGATACTATTGACTTCGCAATGTTTCTGTCCCCTATAAGCTTTAACGCACGATTTTGAATCCGATCTAGTGGGTTCAATGTGGTTTTAGGTGCACCAGGCCAGACATGGGCGTTATACTCCAGCTTGGGGCGGATGTATGCCTTATATATCACTAGCGGGCACCCGGCGTGCGTTGCTGCGCCTAACAGAAAGAAAAAAAAAACAAATGTCAGGCAGGCGCCTGGGGCTAAGAGTTTTTTTTTCTCTAATGTTTTTGAATGTTTTTGTATTTTTTTTTTGCCTATACAGTACAAATGTTACCGTAATTATCTACATTTAAAAAAAAAAACTAAATTGGTTGAAAATTACGGACGGTAGAGGGACACATACGTATTTTGCCACTTAGTTTTATATATATAGATTTAGTAACTATCTAAGGAATCCTAGACATTTCGCAGCGTTCTTGGCAACATCAAATATTATATGTGGCCATTCCAACGTAGATTGTTGTTAACACACATACCGGGAATAGAAAGTCTTTCGGTTTCGGAGATGCAAATGCCATTCATTGATAATGGCTGAGGGTTTGGGTTTCGCTTCAGCGGCAGAAGACAGCATTGAGTTTGGAAGCATTAAATTCCACTCTATTATTCGTACCCCATTTAATTATAGTGTCCTGATTGGAATTTAATAAGCTTAACATACGCTGCCGCTCCAGTTCCACAGCCGAAGAGCAGGCCGTGAATCTGGAAATGAAAATGAGAAGCTGAGAGTACCGCGTCAGCAAAGGAGTGTATTGTATGTAGACAAGAGATCATTAATAAAAATATGAAAGAGAGTCGAAGACAAAATGGAGCATTATGGTGGATTGCAGACTTGAAACTGTCCAAAACAACTTGAATTGAACGACCGGAAAGGTAGTTCGTAATCCATTGATTCATCGGTAACAAATGCATGCATTTTCGGCAAAAGAGCTGCATGCCAAACTCTGTCAAATGTCATAGAAATATCAAGCGCAACAATCTTACCTTCACCAGAGTGATGAAGAGATTGGTTCTACTTTTCGGTGAGATATGCCATAAAATCACCAGTGGTCTTTTTGCTACGAAAGCCGTACTGCCGGTCATTAAAAAACTTTCAGAATTCAAGATATTTCATAAGCTGAAGATTTATCAGCGCTTCTATGACCTTAGAAAGAAGGGACGAAATTGCTATGGGTCGGTAGTTGGAGGGAGAAGAAGATTCGCTTTTTTCAGGGACGGGCTGGACAAATGCTGTTTTCCATCTACTCGGAAGAGTTCAGTGGAGTAGGATAGATGAAAAAGCGTACGCTGTGGATTTGTCAGCGTGGAAGAACACCTCTGTAGAACTATGGGGGAGATACCATCTGGACCAGTGGATTTGTGAATGTTAAGATTTTTAAGTACTCTTCCTACTGTACGAGTGCGAAAGTGGATTTGTCCTATAGAATAATCGATGCGCTCAAGTACAGGGGGACGCAGGGCATAATCTGGGAGTGTGGAGCTTGCAGCAAATTGAGCTGGGAGCATATTAGCCTTGTCTAGAGAGCTGACAGCTGGAATGCCATTGTAAACGAGCATTGGAATAGAAAATGGGGCACAACTTTTAAAATTTTTTTTACGAATGACCAGAAATGTCTGCTACCTTTGTTTGCCTACATTTCTGGTCATATTTGAATTTCACACGGCGAATATGGGCATTACAGTCATTTATGGCACGATTGAGTTTTTTCAGGCTTTCCTCTGCAGGGTCGGCCTTGTAAGACCGGAATCTTAACTCCCTCGACCTGATAGCCTCCAGTCGTACCACTCATTTTTCTTTGGCTTGATACTCTTTACTCTGGTAGGAATCAAGGTTTTCATGCCAAGGATGAGAGTATTTGTAATCATATCGGCGGTGGCATCGTCGCTATCGAGGAAGCATAGCGACCAATTAAATCTCCTAAAGAAGCTGTTCAAGCCGTTCCAGTTGGCTTTCTCGCACTGCCAAACTTTTTTTTTTTTTTAGTCTTTTCTTTAACTGAGTGGTTGAGGTACGAGAAATTAGCCGATATTACACAGTGGTCTAATGAACCTAGAGGAGGCAACATGTTTAACCTGTACTTATCAAGGTCAGATGTCAGAAACAGATCCAGGGTGTTGGCGGTATGACTGATAATGTCAGGAATTCGTGTGCGCTCATTTACAAGCTGGGTTAAATTATTTACGGTACGGTGTGGCATTAAGTTACGTCTAAGAGGATCATTATTATTATTATGACTTTATTAACTCATAAAATAAATTACAAACTCAATATAACTAGCACTAACCCGAGTGTTTACGGCTGTGAGGGGTTAAGAGGATCATTGGACCTTACTTCTTTGAAAATGAAGCTCAAAGAGTAGATAAGGTAACTGGAGACCGGTATCGTTCCATAATTGGAATTAATTAATGGAGTGCGGAAACTGGAGGGGTATCTGCGTGCTGCCTGCTGTGGCTAAGATAATAGCTAAAATCATCCTTGAGCGAATCAAACAACATCTCGAAGACACACTCGATGCCGAAAAAGCAGGTTTCCGCTCTGGATCCTCCTGTGCCGACCACATCAACACCCTGCGGATTATCATCGAACAGTGTGTTGAATATCGATCGCCACTCCACCTGCTGTTCATCGATTTTGAGAAGGCGTTCAATAGTGTCAACAGGGAGTTTATTTGGCGTGCCTTACGCAGGAGAGGTATCCCCGATAAACTAATTGCTTTTATCAAAGCTACATATGAAGGCTCCAAATGTCACGTTCTGCACAGGGGGAGGTTGTCTGAGGAATTTGAGATCCAAAGTGGGGTAAGACAAGGCTGTATCCTTTCACCAATATTATTCCTATTGGTGATTAGCGATGTGCTTCATGCAGCTTTGTCGACGGGAAACGAAGGAATTCGATGGACTCTTACATCTCAACTGAAACATCTTGACTACGCTAACGATGTATGCTTGCTCTCCCACAGAATTATGGACCTCCACCAAATGACACCAGATGTGGAGAGGGAGGCAGGCGTCGTCGGGCTGAAAATTAATACGGCAAAAACTAAAATTATCAGCCTTGGAACTAACTCATCGGCTCAAATATGCATTGCTGGACAACCGGTAGAGAGAGTAGAGGATTTCCAGTATCTTGGGAGTATTGTCTCGACTAATGATGGAACCGAACTGGATATAGCCAACAGGATTGCCAAAGCAAAGTCCGCGTTCGGGATGTTGTCAAAAATATGGCGAAGCAATGCAATCAGTTTGAGGACCAAGATAAGACTGTTCCGCTCCAACGTTGAATCCGTGCTGTTATTTGGTTGCAGCACGTTGAAAGTGACCACTACTATCACCAAAAAGCTGCAAACGTTCGTTAATAGGTGCCTGCGCAATATCTTAATGATTTTTTGGCCCAATCGTATCTCTAACGAACACCTTTACGAGAGAACGGGTCAGGAACCAATAGGCACAACCATCCAACGGCGGAAGTGGCAGTGGATTGGTCACACGTTCCGTAAGGGTGACAGCTCCATAGCAAACCATGCTATGCAATGGAACCCTCTAACTCAGGATGGCAGAAGACCTGGCGGTCCGAGGAGAACATGGCGCAGAACAGTCGAGAAGGAGGCACGGCAGTTAGAAACCGTACACGATGGCCCGTAGGCGTAGTAGAGGCCTTAGGACCCACAAGGGGATACAGGACATAAGTAAGAATAAGTCATAATTGATAGTTTGGTACGCCTTGCTGTTAAATTCCGGCCTAAGATGTGGTTGCAGCAGGATGAAGCCACTGCTCATACTGTCCCAGACACAATGGCAGTTTTAAGAAAAATTATTTGAAAGCGAATAGTTTCCAAAAATTCAAAATATGACACGTCATATTTGAAGGCAAATATTTTTTTTTTTTTTCTGATAGAGTTAGCAGTGTTTAAAACTAACAAATGCACCTAATCCCCCAGTCGGACACTGTACTTCAATTTGCCGAAAATTAAGTACCTCGTACTCCTTGATACATATCAGTTAACAACTTTTCTGTCAAATAAATATCATAAACGGCTAAATAAATACACACAAACACATGGAAGTGGAACACAATCAAGTGGAAGGCTGAACTGATAAGATTACATACGCACGGTGTGTTATCGCCCCTAAACGCGTTCAATTGCTGGAACCAGAGCGAAAAAAGGGTCTGCGAGACTGTGTTTGAGATTACTTACATACAACTTCTAACACACGATTGCTGTTGGTGATAAGGGCCGTTTCCATTGTTATGGTACCCACCAGCACAATCTACACAGCCGCACGCCTTCCTCCCAAGTCCGTTGATAAAAACCAAAGAAAAATTATTATCATCATTAAAAGTTTGCTCTGTTCTAGGGTGACAAAAAGATGATGAAGGCGTCTTGGATGACGACAACGACGCTGGAAAATGGATCTTTGGAAAACAGATGAAAAATCCACAGATAACATCAGAAAGTCAGACCAATGTACTTTATTTAACCGTTTTTCTTCCTCTTTTCCTTTCGTAATTTACGAGGACGCATATTCATTTCTATCTTTTTTTTTTTTGTTAATTTTATTTGATAAAGAGTTTCATTTGTTTTCATAAAAAAACAAAAAAAGAAGAACTTTTGTAAGATGAAGTTTTTTCTTCGTTGAACTTGACATTTAGATGTACGACTTGAGAACCTTGATGTAAGTCGAATGGATGCTGGATGGGTAGGTGCATGTGTGCATGTGTGGAGGGGATTCACACATGATTATATCGGGGCTAATTGCCAGCTATAAAGCGGGTATTGACCAAATTTTCAAAAGTATAAATGTATGGAATATAAAAGAGAAACAATTAAGTTGGCATTCATTGACATTAAATTCTTTTTATTTTTACTCTTTTTTTTTGTGGGAGCAGCAGGGGAGGAAGTTCGAGTTCATTTGCATTAACATGTACATTTATTGCGGATGCATTCAGTATGCCTGCATGTGTACGAGTTGAGTATGATGTCATGTCATGACGAGCATTGAGAACGTTTTATATATACGATGTCAGGAGTTGTTAATTGCTTCAGACAGTCAGTGAATACTTCGTTGGAAGGTCTTGAGGTTGATGGGGTTGGATGACATTGGAGTTATTATTATTTTTAGTTTTATCTCCAAGTACTTTGATACGAAATTTTTCAATTTATCTCTATGAAATTAGAAAATTTAAGCAAATTAATTAAATAGGCTCTATTTACGAGGGCGACTGATAAGTTCGCAGCTTAAGATACTCAAAAACGAGTCATTTTCTCATTAGCACTAACTGTGGCACTCTTTAGTAGAATAATAATCTCATTTTGTTATTATCTGTGGTAGGATAAACATCACCATGTCAGGCGAAATCGGAAATTCTCGCAATTTTGAGCACCGCACCGTGATAAAGTACCTCGTGGAAAAAGGGAAAATCGCCTTAAGAAATTTTCAAATACATGTCAACGACCCTTCAGGATTCTGGGTCTTCGTATACCATGGTCAAAACATGGGCGCGCTTATTTCCACAAGACGCCCTAGACGACCCTCGCCCAGGGCATCTTGTGTCACTGGTCACTGAAGAAAATGTCGGAAAAGTCAAAAATTAGTTCTGGCCGACTGAAGAATAAAAGTGTGGTAGATAGCAGACGAGTTGCACATCAGCAAAGAACGGATTGGAGAAATTATGCACGAGCATTTAAACACGAAAAAAAATATATGCACGCTGGGTACCGAAAATGCTCACGCCGTTGGATACGCAACGACAACTCGAGTGCTGCAAAAATTCTTTGGAGTTAGCCGGGGACAAAAAAAAAAAATATTTGGCGCAACAGCTCTTTAAGTGCCAGGGCCTAGCTCCTCGCAACCAATCATGTTGTGTGCGTTATATTTTACACACGAATGAAAGAGACCTACAATTTAGTGACGTATCCGAAGGGCAATTTAGTTTGAGAAGTTTTTTCGAGACAACAATACTCTCGTATGTTTGTCAGACGTTCGCGAGAGATGGGACCGTGAAAAAACTTGTTGGTGTTTTCTGGAATTCGAACTTGGAATCTCATGCGCAGTGATCCGACTAACCACTTATGCCACGGCGCCCCCGGGGACAATCTCGATAAAATTTGCAACCGAATCGCAACTGTAAATGAGACTTGGGCTCGTCAATACGATCCGGAGTCCAAACAAAAGCCTACACAGTGGATTGAAAAAAAGGGAGAGGCCACCGAAGAAATTCAAGGTGGAAAAGTTGGCTTCGAAGCTTATGGTGACTGTTTTTTGGGATAGTAAATGTCTTTTGCTTTTGATTGATTCCTGCCAAAGGGGAATACGATGAACGGCCAATTTATTGATTCAGGCACGTGAAGCGGTCGTACAGAAGCGACGTGCGTAACTCAGGCACAGAATGTTGTTTTTGTAGGATAACGAGCGTGCTCACATGGCTCGGGTTTTAAGACGGGCCTTAAAACACACAGATATTTCAACGATATACCACCCACCCTACAGCCAAGACTTGGCCCCGAGCGACTTTTTCCTTCTTTCCAATTTAAAAAGCAGCTACGAAGCCGGAGATTTGCAGATGAGAACGAGAACAAGGCAGCCGTAGAAAGTCATTTTGAAGGCAAAGAAAAATAATATTTTTTTCGGGCAGTGTATGCCCGATGTGAGAAATGCATTTCACTCGCGGGAGATTGTGTTGAGAAATAATTTAGGCCATTAGGCCGCGAGCTTTCCATAGATTTACCCCCTAACTTTCCTATACCCGCGCCAAATGAACTAACACATATATCCTTTTCTGGTCCACGGCGCTCAGACCATAAACTTCACTCTTTCAATGTGCGACATTCAGAATTTATAATTCTAGCCAATATTTTCGAGCTAGCTATTAGCCTAACAGAGAAAGAATTAATCCACATTCACATGTAGAATCAAAACTAGAAGCGTACAACAGTTCTAGGTTTGGACGACTTTCGGTATGGTAGTTCATGCTTTTCTCAAAGCTGGTATGCTTAAGGAGTTTTATAATTATATAAAGAACATATTTACCAAGACACAAGGTACTGAGCACCACTAGTGAAAGAAATTTTCAGCGGAAATGCTTATGGTCTTCAAATCAGTTACTCGTTGTCTTCTTCGTAGATTAAGAAACTTTCTTGACTGCCATGAGTCAGAATGCTTAATTACTTCCATAATTTTCAGGACATTTAGTAATCGAAAGCATTTAGTAAGAAAGCTGCTCGAATATTCCACCTAAATGCCACTTCATATCAATTATTCAGCCTATTCACAAGTTTCTCTCAGTAGCACCACTTATCGAAAAATGCAGAAAACTTCAATACAGAGTAGGAGTATTTAAGGCAAGGACCACAGTGCCATTTTGAAGAGATATGTACATTCTCAAGCGACTGGTCAGTGCAGCTAAGTTAACTTCAACAGAAGGGCCAGGGCTTTTTGTGGTACAGAGTAACAATAAGACCAACGAAATGAAATATAAGACATGTTTGCCGCTATTAATAGGGTAAGAGCAATTCTACGGAACTGAATAACTGTGAAGGTATAAGTGGTATAACTGTAAAAAGAGGAAGGTGATCTGCTATTTTAAATGAAACAAACAAATGTGTATACTTCTCGGAAACTGCTGCTATAATCATCCTTAACTCAAAAAAGTTTAATTGAGTTAAGTTTCTTAAGAACATGTCCAGCTCCGGGATGTGTAACTAGCTAAAAGTTATAACTGAGAACGGACACAGCCTTAGTCATGGAATATGAGGCATGCCAGACTTTTCTTGATGTACCCAGAATTATTGTTTAAACCAATAGGACAAAACGTAAGATTCAGAACCATTTTATTGAAGAAATAAATATGGCTTCCAAGACGTGCCATGGTGGCCGTGGCATCAGGTAGGCGACCCCGCGGTAGGCCTAGAAATAGATGGTTGGACCAAGTCCGGCATCTCTCCTGGAGCCGTCTAGGGATTCCTCCTGATGAGTTGGAGTCGATGACGGAGGATCGAGAAGGATGGAGGGTCCACCTGAGCATCCTACCCCCGCGACCCTCATGAAGGATTAGCGGGCCATTGAAAATGTATGTATGTATGTATGTATGAATTTTCCAATTTAATGTGGATCGACGTCTGCAACTTTTCTCAGCGATACGCAAGAAACGACCCCAAAGCTGAGCTGAGTTTTTTTTTTTGTTGCCAAAGCAGGGAAGGGAAGTTCTAAATCGCCCTCCTTTTCATTTCCACAGCTGTAGCAAAAGTCGTTGGAGACAAGTTCGGCATTGATTCGTAAAGATCGTAAAGACTCTTATCAGCTGAGATGCGCCTACTGGTCATGCTTAAACTTTTTGATGATCTCATACGAGCCAAGTTTTACTTTTATAATGTGCATAAGTAGATGTGTTCTACTACCTACTGTTTACTTGAGCATTGGTACGGGACCTCAATTTGTTCAAAACGCCCGTCTAAACCAAAAACAAACTCTTGTTATTGATCTAGTCTGGTAAGGCCTAGCAGCGCTCGGGGCCCTTAAATTATACACAGCAGAGTCAAAGCCTGTTTAGGGTTACCTTAAACTCCTTGGAAACTTAGCATCTATCAATAATGTAACTATAACCTAGATACCAGGTTATGAAGGTTTCAAGGAAACCGAAAGAGCGGATAGTCTAGCTAAAAGCGGAGCCAGTCGCCCACTCATTGGTCCCAAATCATACTTTGGTATACCGCCGAGCAGTGCTCACTTCAAAACAAAGCAATGGGAAGCAGTAGCTTCACTGATCATCGGGCCAAAACTGAAGACCTAAAACAGGCAAAAACGTTCATCAACCGCAGCCACAATAAGGTCAAAAAGCTGGTTAAATTTTTCAAAAAGGACTGAGGATCCTAATTGGCTATCTGGCAGCACACTGTCCGTTTAAATACCATTGGAACTAGATGAAACTATCTAAATCAGATACATGTCGGCTTTGTGAAGAGCACAATGAAATGGCAGAACATATTCTTGGTACCAGTCATGCGGCAGTCAAGAATATTATTCCACTTGTAAGGGCTGCAATGTAATGGCTCCATCGTCAGCAAAGAATAATTTATATGCATTGGGGTCCGACTCTTTACCTTAAAGATAGTCAAGGACTGTAATAGAGAGCAAAGGACTTAAGACGCTTTCCTGGTGCACCCCGACTTTAATTGGGAACTCTTGGGTTACTCCAGCGGGACATCTTACACTTGTCTTTGCTCCTTAGTACATGTCCATGATCATCTGTACATAGGTTTCTGGAATCCCTCGATGTCTTAGCGCCACCCATATCATATCTCGTGGTTGTCTGTCGAATGCCTTTTCAAAGTCAACCAATACAATATGCAAATCCTTTAAGGAATGACGATGTCTTTCCATTATGATCCTTATACTTTGGATTGCATCTGTGGTTGGGTTACCCGCGACAAACCCACACTGATCATCAGATAGACGTATTATTTTTCGCAGTCGACCACCTAATACGCACTCAACGATCTTCATGGTGCGCTCTTGATCGAACTGTAGTTTTCACAGTTTCGCGTATCACCCTTCCCTTTGTACACAGGGAGAAGGTACCTCTCATAAATTTGGAGATGAAAATTCTGAGCTATCTGAACCCGATATCTCCCATCTTTTTCCAAAACTCAGAGGACATCTCGTCTTGCACAACCGCTTTTCGTTTTTTTGAGTATTTGACCGCCTCACTAACTTCTTCGACTGTAATGTCGGGTATTTCTTCACAGTTAAGGGTAGCTCTTGGATAGTATAGCCGGGGAGACTGTTTATTGAAAAGTCGTTCGCAATACTGCCCCCACCACTGCAGAATTTTGTCGTCATCCACAAGAAGCTAGCATTGTTAATGAACTTTGGCGAACGAATCTCCTGAGCATTCCTCCTTCTTTGTGCGCCTATTTTGAAGATGGTTGCGCTCTTGTTCATAGTGTGTACTTAGCTTTCTAATCGTTTCTGAAAAAAGCTATTATGATGTCGATTTGATTTAAATTTAATATCTAAGCAATTGGAAATACAGTAGTGTCCGCTTATAACGAACTCGATGGGACCGACCAAATTAGTTCGGTATAACCGAAGTTCGTTATAAGTGATATGCTAAAAAAAACATCAACTTTTGTTCAGAAAACCAATATATAGAGTTTGTCTTTTAATGAGAAACATTTTCACTTTTTACTTGATACTGTATCTCCCAATTTATTTTATTGATTTTCAAACGCGTAGTACCCTTCCTCTATGTACTTTGGAACTCAATTAATTTGGGCTGCCTTTGAAATTTATCGTTTGATGCAAACATTATGTAACTCGGGGAAGTACCGAACAAATTATGGTATGTTCAAGGACAACATTTTGTTGTTTGAGAATGTTGGTATATACATAAGTATAGCTGTACAGTTCTCGGGGAAGCCCCGAAAAATTGGGGAAATATAAATGACAATGTAAAGTGAGACAGTATTGGTTCGTTATAACCGGACATTTTCTTCATTTAACGCGCAAAAAGCGTTCGTTATATGCGAAAGTTCGCTTTAAGCAGGTTCGCTATATGCGAAATTATAATGCATAGTTCTTATGGGACACTGATTGGGATTGGGTGAAATGGTTCATTATAACCGAAAGTTCGCTTTAACCGGGTTCGCTTTAAGCGGTTACTACTGTATATGCAAGGACATGGCGTACTAAGTTTTGTAAATTTTTATGGTAGTTTAAAAAATTGAGATTCTAATTGAATTTGAAATCTGAATAATTACTTTTAAAAATAAGCAGCATATATGTATGTACATATATGTCTATATGTCCATTGTAGGTGCAAGTTGTGCACATCAAAGTACAGATTGTTCGTCACGCAAACACTAGTTTTATTTATTTTAATGCCAAGGCTAGAAACCTTATTGTGGACCTTCAATTGAAATTAGCAGTGGTCACTTAAAATTTCCTATTTATTTTAATACTTGAAATAAAACTTCTCCTATGCCACAACTAATGTCAAAGCAGACGCTAACAGATAACCATCAATCAGCCATGATTCACCAAAATAAATAAACACAAGCACACGCAAAAGTTGTATCTTAATTCATGATCAAACTACCCAAACAATAATAAAAATCTAAAATTCCATGAATAACAATACGCCTTCAGCTCCCCAAACCCCACTGCTCTAATCCTCTAACGCTCTGCGCTAACCTTTGCCGAAAGAAAATATTGCGGTCTCTACATCAATTACACATAACCTCCAAAACAACCATAAAAGTGAACCTTTTTTTCTGCCTTTCGGATTCTATGTCGTAAAGCATTATTCTTTTACCACTTTTCTTTGCTCCGTTCATCAGATACCAAGGAAAACAATAAAAATTCGAGACAAACACTCGTAAACAAACAAAAGGAACGACAAACGATTCAAATCATCCAAAAGTAATAAAACCTCAAAATGACGATACGTGTGACATTCCAAATAGGAAAACAAGTGCGTGTGTGTCGTTGTCCTTTCTGACAAATTTGAATTACTAGTCTAATGCAGTCTGGAAGGAAGACTACAGAAAATTGAGTGCCGGAAAGTGTATCCCCGATGAATAGACTACTTTAGCACACGTAGATACAATGTCGTAAAAGTACGCTCCCAGGAAAAGAACAGGCGGTGGACTATATTTATATTGTACAGGCACCCGTGATCTGGGAGTGTCCTTTCTTTTTTTTTTCATTCACCTGTGACACGTGACTTTGTGTACACTGCGAAATGATAAACAAACAAATTGTATTACGAAAAGGAAATTCATTCCCCCGGTAAGCTTTAAGTAGTAACCACCCCTTTTGACCTATATCTGCAAGTAATCCTTTGTAGCTATGTAGTTAGGGTGTCATCCTTAATTAGCGAAATTATCTAAAATAAAACGGGGAAACGCACACAAAAATAAAGAGGAGCGCCCTTCCTTGATTTTGTCCTGGTCTCCCCTTTTTTTTTTTACTTTTTTGTCGGTGAATCCTTGCAAATACAAATTAATGGATGAGAACCCATTCGAGTTGGGGGGAGCTACATTTTTTTTTTTTATTAAGAAAACCGTTTTCATCCTTCCTGCGCCCAATAGGGCGGGGAGATGAATATTATTTTTAGCAGAGAATAGAGAATACAATGAAATTCATAGATAGAGTGAAAAGTCCTGGATGGACGAAAGGACCAAAACCCGACTGTTATTACTTCATCTAGCGACCGGATGGCCTTAATCTCTCTTAAGGGTTCCCTATCAAATCACAACAATTCCGGGTGTTGAATAAGAGCCAAACGCAGGGCACCACTTGTCGTCATACTTGGTTTTTGGAGCAAAATGATTTTTTTTTTTTTAGTTTTTTTTTTTAGTTTTCCCTCCATTGTGACCATTGAAATGAAACTATCATTCAAAAAGTAGCTTTGAATGTGACTTACGTTTGGTAGTTAACTGCTGGCTTTTGACTGTCGTTCCCTCTTTTAGAGTGTAAATCCTTTTTTGCAGAATGTGGTAAGGAGTTCTTTTGGGTGTGGAATATCCGTTTGATGGGTTTAGAATTTTATGCACTTTTTTTTCTACACTTGTTAGCACTTAGTATATATGTATATCTTTTGCGTAATAATAATTCACTTAAATAAATTCGCTTCGTACTTAAAATTTTTCACTAGAAAAATAAAAGTCGTTTATTTTTTATCGACGATTTAATCCCGTCCGAGATTTCGTAAAATTGACCGCCAAAAAAAGAAGAATGATATCTTCTTCTTTTTGTTATCGTTATCAGTGTTATCAAATATAGAATTTGAAGAGTATGACACGTCCAATACGCTCAACGATGTAAACCGCAGTGAATTGAAAAATGTTGAAAGTTTCGCTCAAACTGTGAAGTACAAAAATGTTAGCTCAAAATAAATGTTGTTTACTTGTGGATTAGTTGCGGTACTTCACTCATTCTGTATAACATGCGCTCAAGTTGTGAGTTTGATGGGAGCAGGTTGTTTAGTGTTGGTGGGTGGTTGAGTGAATATTATTGTAGGTTCTCTTAGCGCTTGGAAGGTCTTGCCTGGCATTGCCAGATTGAGTTTATTTATCATTTTGAGGAGAGTTTTTGCTGTCAATTAGAATCGCTGCGAATATCATTATTACTATATCTTGAGGTATGTTTTGAAAGAAATTTCGATCAAAATTATCTAGGCTTAATAAATGTTTTTAAGCCGCCTGACCTGAAGCTTTATAAAAAATGTATTACTTGTTGCAAAAAGTGCAGTAGGTATTTACTTAAATTTGTTTATATTTCATTTTTATAAGCCGAATTACTATAATATAGTAGTAGAATCGCAGTCGGCATTAAGGATATGGAAGGAACACTTCTGAAGACTGCTAAACGGCGACGATGACCAATATTCCGCTGTCAGGCAGAATGAACCATTCAACAGTGTCGGTGATAGTCAGGATTCCCGTCAACCCGATCAGAATAAAGTGAGCAAAGCGATATCTAAACTTAGATCCAACAAAGCTTCTGGAACGCAGGAGGATACGAAGCATATACCAGCTGATCTGTAAAATCTGGTCGAAAGTATGCCCGATGAATGGAACCTCAGCATCGTTTGCCCGATCCTGAAGAAAGGAGACTTTCTAAACTGCGCCAACTACAGAGGTAAAAGTCTTCTCAACATTGCATATTAGATCCTGTCTGCCGTATTATGTGAATGGCTTAAGCCGATCGATAACAACCTGATATGTCCTTATCAGTGCGGTTTTAGGCCGGAAAAGCCCACCATTGACCAAATATATACACTACAGCAGATCTTGGAAAAAACTCATAAATATAAAATCGATACGGACCTCCTCTTCATCGATTTCAAAGTTGCCTATGATAGCGTTTATAAAGACGAGTTATACAGATCCATGTTCAGTCCCGGCATCCCTGCCAAGCTTGTCCGTTTGTGCAGGATGGTGATGGAGAACCCCCGCTGTTCTATCAAAGTCGGAAAGAACACCACCGAACCGTTCGATGTCAGGAAAAGTCGTAGACAACGTGTCGTGCTATCATGCGATCTCTTTAACATAATACTAAAAATAATTGTGCGCAACTCACAAGCCAACACCGGAGGTAGAACCTTTTCTAAGTCTGTACAACTACTCGCTTACGCCGGTGACATTGACATAGTCGGAAGGACTCACTGAGATCGAGGCGGCGAAGATGAATTTAGCGGTCTATGAAAGAAAAAGAAAATAAATGATGTCTATAAAAAAAAACACCCATCATCGGCGTCTTTGACAGGACGCCGCAATAGACAGATATAATTTTGTGGTAGTAAAGGACTTTGTCTACCTAGTATCTATGGTGAGCTCCGTAAATGACACTAGTGGGGAGATAAAACGAAGAATTACTCTTGCCAATCGGTGTTTTTATGGTCTAAGCAGGCAATTGAGTAACAAGGTCCTATCTCGAACTACTAAGGTAACTCTTTATAAGACACTAATTATCCCAGTCCTGCTGTAAGGCGCAGAGGCATAGACTTTGTCAAAACCGGATGAGGATGCCCTTGGTTACATCGAGTGATCTTTGGTTCCGTCTGCATAGACGGCGAGTGGGGGAAAATGTACAATGCCGAACTATATGGCCTATACAAGGACATCGACTTAGCCAGAAGAGTTCATATACAGCGACTAAGATGGATCATGTAGAGCGGATCGAACCCAATGTTTCAGCCAAGAAAGTCTTCAAATTCACCCCGGATGGACGATGCAGTAGAGGACGACCTCGCGGTAGGTAGCGCAAATAAATAGAGGGGGACTTCAACCAATTTAGTGTACGCAACTGGAGGCAGCTGGCTCGTAAGCCGGCTGGCTGGAGAAGTTTGCTGGTTGAGTCTCAGGTCCGGACTGTAGCGCCACCTAAGTAAGTATGCATACTTTTCAGCATACAGAAACAAACATGAGAGACACGTCACAAGTCGCAGAATAAAAGTGATTCTTATTTATATATGATAGAGACAAAAAACGACAGGTGATGTAATAACTTTGTTTGTAAATAAAACGAATTTGTTCTATCTTTAGATTATGTTTATTTAGACGTTTAAACGATTTTATTCCACAGCATTTTCCATGATTTTTCTAAAAACATCTGGCGACAAATTGTACACTTGTACTCTTGTCGGATGTTATTTTTTAGTGCCGCCAAGTTCCGTGGCCTATTCGTACAGACCCTTGACTTCTAAAAGCTTCAAATAAACAGGTCTGGAACGGTCGAATCAAGGGATTAAGTGGCCAGGAAACGCTGGCTGTAGAATGTCCACTGTCTGGGGACTATGTGTCGGTTAAACCATCCTGCTGGAACCACATGTTCTTAAAACCCGGTTTGCCAAATATGTGCCAATTACCCTTTCTAAGGTAAACGTCGCACCAAATAGTGGCGACTTTGGGAAGATGTAATGGCCCTTCATGCATTACATGTGGAGTTTCAGTCCCCCAGAGGTGATCATTTTGCTTATTCATGTATCAGCATAGGTCAAAATGCTCCGGGGCTGGCCACGTCTGCTACTGTCCCGTGTTTAACCAGTCTCTTCGAGTCAGACAGCTAGTCGCCGAAGTGTTTGCCCAGTTGGTATCACAGGCCAGGGAATCGACAACGAAATTCACGTTGAGCCATAACCACGGACCAATTATTTGTTAAAAACATTGACATAATTATTTCGCGTTCTTGAAAAAAAATACCAATCCATGCTTTATCCACGTGTATTCTGCTTTGCTTTACTTCATAAATGTCAAAGTCACGATGACATAAGATGTCATTTGGGAAAATGGGAGCTTCTTTCGATAGGGTGGTGACTTTTGCACCACCTTGTATAACTCCATTAGGCCACGAAATTATCAGGTGTACCTACATTTGAGATTTGAATAGCTTACTACCAGAAATCATTACTTCTGGTGAAGTATGTATTTATTGTTAGACTTGTATCAACTCACTTGTAAATAAATGGCCTACATCGAACTCGAACAGTCTTTCGAAAACATTCTGTGACATGAAGGGCACTCAGAATAAGAACGCGTGACTTGAGATTTCGAGCGGATATAATAATCAAGATAAATGAAATGAAAAAAAAATGTATTATGTATATCAAATAATGGGAGCAGATCTAAGAGCAAACAATAAGAGTCTCTGAGAAAATCAAGTGGTATTATCTGGATAAAGAAAAAGGCGAAGCTTTTGTTTTCGTGATGAAAAATTACCACTCTCATACCCTCAACGGAGCTGAGGATGAAGAGTGCAGAGCACAAAATATGTGAGAAGCCCTACAGCGAACTTGCTTAAAGAAGGCCAAATCACTGCTAGGAGCTTCAAAAAGCCACCATCAACCCGCCAAAGAAACATGGTAGTGGAGTGATGAAGCTAAGAAGATGATAAATGAGAAGAAAGCGGCTTTCAAAGCTTGGTCAAAGTGCCCTTCTAATAATAATGACGAAAAAGCTCGCCTTGAAATGGAATACATATGTTGCAAGAAAAAAGCGAAGAAGAAGTGCGCCCAGCTTCAAGCAGAGAGCACGGAGGGCCTGTATCGGGAGCTGGAGAAAATATCTTCCCTGGTTGCTGATGCAAACCAGGCTATCCAGGAGGTGCGAAAACACAATATGAACGAGAGCGCAACCATCTTCAAAATAGCCGCACAAAGAAGTAGGAATGCTCCGGAGATTCGTTCGCCAAAGTTCATTAACAATGCTCATGGGCAGCTTCTTGTGGATTTCTGCAGAGGTGGCGGCAGAATTGTGAAGAACTTTTAAATGAACAGTTTCCCCGGCTATACTTTCCAAAAGCCACCCCTAACTGTGAAGAAATACCCGACATTACAGTCGAAGAAGTTAGTGAGGCGGTCAAATACTCCAAAAAATGAAAGGCGGTTGGGCCAGACGAGATGTCCTCTGAGTTCTGGAAAAAGATGGGAGACGTCGGGTTCAGATAGCTCAGAATTCTTATCTCCAAATTTGTGAGAGGTGATCCAATGCCGAAACAATGGAGGGAAAGTTACCTTCTCCCTGTATACAAAGGGAAGGGTGATACGCAAAGCTGTGATAACTACGTTCGATCAATCTGATGTCACACACCTTGAAGATATTTGAGCGGGTATTAGGTCGACTGCGAAAAATAATACGTCTATCTAATGATCAGTGCGGGTTTGTCTCGGGTAAATCAACCACAAGTGCAATCCAAAGTATAAGGATCATAATGGAAAAACATCGTGATTCCTTAAAGGGTTTGTATATTGTATTGGTTGACTTTGAAAAGGCATTCGACAGACAACCACGAGATCTGATATGGGTGGCGCTAAGACATCGAGATGTTCCAGAAACCAAAGACAAGAGTAAGATGCTCCGCTGGAGTAACCGAAGAGTTCCCAATTAAAGTCGGGGTGCACCAGGGAAACGTCTTAAGTTCTTTGCTCTTTATTACAGTCCTTGATTATCTGTTTGGAGGTTAAGTGATGGACCCCAAGATACATCAGTTTTTCTTTGCTGACGATGGAGCCATCATAAGTGAGGATCCTACATCCCTGCAACGAGCACTTGATGTGTGAGTGGCCGTTCTGAAGGGAAATGGGTATCGCATTAGTTCAAAAAGACAGAGTATTTGTGCTGCCCATTCTCTGATCCACTCAGGCCTATTCCAGAGATTTATTTGAATGAAACAGTGCTTGCCAAGTTCAAATATTTGGGATCTATGATCAATAGCAAAGCAACCTGTGATGGCGATATCAATCATCGCGTAAGCGTAGGGTGGATGAAGTGGCGAGAAAATTCCGCTATATTCTGTGACAGAAAAATGCCCCCTAAGTTGAAAGAAAGTCTCTACACCGCAGTTGTGCGTCCAGCGCTCAAATACGGTTCACAATGTTGGACGATGTATAAAAAGTATGAGAGTAAATTAACGGCAGCTGAGATGAAGATGCTTCGCATGACAGCAGGAGTGACAAAGCTTGATCGAAGAAGTTCGAAGATCGGTGGAAGCTTTCACGTCAAGGAAACCATCGTACAAAAAATAGAGCGCGACCAGCTCAGCTGGTATTGCCACGTTCAAAGAAAGATCATCTGATCCCTGTTAAAGAGGAAATATCAATGCACGTTCCATCCACATAGCGATGTAGGAAAGGCAGGCCTATAAACGCCTGGATCAGACATCGGCACTTCATTGGCCTCAGTAACCGAGTGATCCAAAATCGGCGGGCCTGCCGATATTTTCTGAGGTCAAATAAGCGAACCCCCCCCCCAGTTGGATCAGTAGAAATGCGGTAAAGTGGGAGGGTTGTGATCCCTTATTTTCGGATCATGACCTCGCTGAAAAGGGAAGAAGGAGAAGGAAGCAGATCTAAGATAATACCTACCTACAGCTACGAGTAAACTTCATTCATCTAACACGGAGCAACTGAAAAAGCATAAAGAATAAGGTCTTGTTTCCAGTGGCATAAATTGCGCACATTTCTGTTTAATCAACAGACTCAAATTCAAGTGACTCGTAGGCGCCGTGGCGTAAGTGGTTAGTGTGTCGGATCACTACGCATAAGGTTCCAAGTTCGAATCACAGAAAACACCAAAAAGTTTTTTTCACGGTCCCACCTCTCCCGAGCGTCTGACAAACATCCGAGAGCATTATTGTCACGAAAAAGCTTCTCAAATCGCCGTTCGGATTCGGCAATAAACTGTAGGTCCCTTCCATTCGTGTGAAAAATATAACGCACACAACATGAGTGGTTGCGAGAAGCTAGGCCCTGGCACTTTAAAGAGCTGTTGCGCCAAATATTTGTATTTGCTTTTGTAAATTCAAGTGATTTTTAGTTTTCCAATTGATAAAGAAGTATTTACTTTCGTAGTTGGTTTATTTAAATGTTTAATATTTATTTATTTATTTTTTTTGTGATCTAAATAAGTTAGTGTTTCATTGTGAGGGTAAGGGTAAGCAGAGTTTGACATTTAATTTACTATCCATTCAAATTCAGATAAACGGGTAAAGCATGGGCTTACTTTCTGATACCACCGTGGACCAGATACATCTTAATGCTTTCGAGGAGTATTTCCTATCCCCACGAAATAAGGAGTCATTTCCTAAAGCAATTATAAACGTCACAACTGACAAATTAATTCGTTCACAGCTTAACGCAAGTGGGAAATGATTTGCCTTACTCAATATTTCCAGGAAGATAATATAATCTACAAAAATGCAAAATTGTTTTCCTTATTCAGTCTTTGAATGTTCTCTATAGCTTTTTCTGTTAACCCAACACAGAGTATTGTAGCTTCAAGGCCTTGAAAGTGTTAAGTGGCTTAAAGCAATAAAACAATCAAGGAGCTAGGTATCATATTGAATTGGTTCTAAACCTCTTCACTGCTTTCAATATGGTGATTAAATAACGGATGGCACTTTTAAATACTATTTTGCATTATAAAACTGACCATAGCTAGTAGGGATAAGCTGTATATAAGATATACTCTTCAAAATATCCTATCTTTTGAGTCACAACATTATAACTACCATCTTTCTTTAGTATGTAGTAGAGGTAGACAAACTCAATTTTCCCTTGAATTTTCCGTAAAATTTGCATATCTTATTTTCTTCTTGTTGCATTATGTCTTATTATCTATCGAAGTTCTATCATCTGAAACCCTGTATGAGGGAATGATTACCAAATCCTGTCTGCTTAAGATTGCAACCAATTTTTGTTTATAATTTGCGCGCATTCAAGGGGTTGTGAATACCCTTAACATGTTTTTACACAGTGCGGTCGTTGGAAAGGACATATAGAGAGAGAAAGGTTTGAAGCTCAGTTGTTCATAAATACTTCAGAGAAAATCCGGGGGTGGCGTCCAGACAACTGATTCACAGTATTTTTTTCGCAATTACCGACGTCATAGGCAAATCAATCATCCAAGAGAATGAACAATTTTTCCGGCCATATGATCAAGCTACTGCCAATATTATGCCTTTGCAGTAGTGCTCACACAAGCTTACGCAATTGATCGGACTGACTTTTTTTTATGTATTTCATGAGAAATAAATAAACACTTGCTAACGTCAGGATTTGAACCATGAACCATTAGCGTAGTAATTGACGACGTTCCCACTACACCATTGCCACCATCCTATGCATTCTTGTTTAAAAATGTTTAGTAAATGAAAAAAATATGTGTATATGTATGTTCCTACACTTCCCAATCTCTAAAATTTCCAGCCCACACTTCACTTAAAGGCAAGAAGTCAGATTTACCAAAAACGATGATTTATTATCATACACTTGGCCATAAATTACCTGAAACCTGATGTAATAGCACTTGAGGATCATCAACCTCTTTATTAGTGGCATCACACCGAATCTGAATAAATTACTCACCACTAAGTGCATAATAGCAGTTCCGGTTAAGCATGTTGCCCAAGCACAGTGTAATTTCAAAACGATTTTAATTTTAATTAATTGCAACGCGATTTATTATTTTAAGTTAATTATCGAAGAATTGCTTTACTCCTTCATTCACTTTCATTTCACATGCGTTGCTCAAAATTAACCAAAAATCTCTCACAGCATTCTGGTAATGCTGTAATTCTCTTGAGTCGAAATGCTCTAGAAGTCTCTTACTTTTGGAAATTACTCAAAGGTATCTCACTCATTTTATCATTTTGTAGATTCTATCTCTCTCTCTCAGTGATAAACAGAATTTTCGCATTTTCATTAATCACACCGGGGGAAAAACTTACGCGCTGGTGTTGATTAAATATTTTCCATTGTTAATTGGCAACGTATTTTCTTTTGCCACTTTGAACACGGCTTCATGTTCGCATGCTGCATCTGTCGTGTGCGATAATGAAGCGCACAGATTTACGTATGTATTTAATTTTCTTCTGGTAAAAGATTGTATCTAAAAGGTAAATTAAATCTATAAGCCACCTCGTAGTGTCAGTGCACTTGTGCACTTCCTGGTTATAATCCTGGCAATCAACACTGAAATTTACGATTGAGAGGATGTCTCGGGTTTTAAGTATTCCCGGGATGTGAGTTCGCTAAAAATTCTATATTTACATTGGGGTAACGTTAATTTGCCGATAAAATCACAACTATTATAGTAAGATGAAGATACTTTATCCGGGAACTCTAGGTATGAAACTGGATTTTCTTGTTATGTTGTTGAAGTTGGAAACTTGCTTGGAACATAAATATGGTGGGTGAGCAGTGGGGCGAAAAGGTTGGCAAGGAATATGTAGAGTTTATTGCGTTCTTATGGTTATCTAATTACATACATACATCTTTGCAGTTAGAATCTAATTTTTATGCTTCGACGTCATGGTAAGAATTTCCCCAATAAAGTTCAAGTCCGGTGTTATCTTCTAGGGAAATAATTTTTTTTTTCTTTTCGATATTTTATTCGTTCTTCCTGTGCATGGAGTGAGTAATTTGTTGGAAAACCAGAAAGTGAGTTGTAATTTAACTGAATGTATCTAAGTAAATATACGCGTATGTACATTTATTTTGGGGAGAATACAGTATTTCTATATGAATCACTTTTGAGGGTCAAGACATTGAATACTGATAAGAATTAAAAAAAAAAAAGAAAACAATAAAAACAAAAAAGTTAAACTAATTGAAAGAAAACTACCTAATGAGGATTTGTTGCTAATAGCTTCCTAATTAGATAATGCATGCATTCCACTCTTCGATGAGATTAGATGGGTAATATTTTCAATTTGAAAAGTATTTTGGTAATTATTTTGTGATTAAGGTTTAGTTGTAAATATTGAACGGGGTTATTTAGAGTACTTTGTAAATGTGGATATGCTTATCTTGCCTATGGTAGTCCCCTAATACAACACGGGATTGCAACTATCATAGACTTCTTGGTTTCAATCTTCAGAGCCATTTTCGAAGTAAACTACATTCCATTTGTCTGGAGAAATGTCAATGTAGTTTTCATTCCCAAAACCGGCTACAGATCTCCCTCAGACCCAAAATCTTTTAGGCAGATTAGTCTAACCTCAGTGTTTTTAAAGTTAATGGAGAAAAATATTGACCACCATACTAGAGATATCGCTTTAATAGAACACCCACTTATACGTAATGAATACCAATTTGCTTACCAAACAGGCAAATCAACAATAACAGCCCTACACCATTTGATTGAAGAACTCAGGCAGCTGCAGCCGCATAGTTAGAGCGCTAAGCAACCTGCATATGTCTCACTACCTTCTGAAAATAATAGGCAGTTAACTCAGTGAGAGAACCCTTCATGATGACATGGAAGAGGGGCCTAAGACGCACACAATTACGGGAGGAGTCCCCCAAGGGTCAGTGCTAGGCCCAGCTCTGTGGAATATAATGTATGATGACATACTATTAACGCCAAGGGCGAGTGGAGTAGAAATCATTGGCTACGCTGACGACATTGCAGTAATCGTTGTAGCAAAAACAAGTGTCCGAAAACTGCAGCCAAACAATAAGGAACATAAGGGCATGGCTACAGACATCAGGTCTGGAATTGACAGATCACAAAACAGAAGTAGTGCTAAAATAAATAAATAAATAAATAAAAATAAATAATAAGCAGCAGAATAAAGGTAGAAAAGCTCACTATACAGGTGAGCAAATCATTGAGTCGCGTCCATACATCAAGTACCTACGAGTGCTGCTGGACCACAAGCTAAACTTCAAAGAGCACCTGATGTACGCAGGCGAGAGAGCCTTCAGGGCAGTAGCGGCACTGTCAAGGTTAATGCCAAACGTTGGAGGACCCAGGCAGCAAATTAGAAACCTGTTAACAACGGTAAGCAAGTTGATCCTTAGGTACGCATCCTCAATATGGGAACACGCGACGTACCGGATAAGGTACATGAGACGGATGCACTCGGCCCATAGAATCGCATCGTTATGAGGGTGCTGTGCCTTTCGGACGGTGTCCGGGGAGGCAATTAGCGTAATCTCCGGTCGAACGCCAATAGATGTGGAAAGAAAACAGTCCGCAGCAACCAGCGAGGCTATACAAGCAGAATGGCAACACAGGTGGAACACTACACCCAAAAGAAGATGGACCCATATGCTGATCCCCAACGTAGAGGGACGGATCAGCAGAAAACACGTAGAGGTCAAATTCTACATGACGCATTTCGTATTAGGGCACGGATGCTTTCGGGAATATCTCTACAAATACAAACACATGGATGACCCATACTGCCCGCACTGGCAAGGCAAAATCTAGAACGTGGAACATGTTTTTATGGAATGTCGGATGTATACGACGGCCAAAAACATACTAGAGAGAGAAACTGACTGCGAGAGGACTAAAACCCTTCATACTGGCGACGAATGAAGTCTGAAACACAGCGAACGAAATCATTACCAGCATGATATCGCCGACAATGAGACTGCTGATAAACTAACTAGATCTGGCTACCAACTCAAATTCTTTGGTTCGGAAGCTTTTTGCGGCATACCTACAAGTCAAATCAAAATTAAGCTAGATCATTGGGATCAACGCGATAAGCGCTCATACTGGCACTCACAAACAGGTCTAAAACACGAAAAGAGATTTATTTATCCCTACTACTACTAGTATTCAAACTACTCTCTATGGAAAGCCTTGAAGTCCATAAGGAAACCTGTAATGCACTCGCCGCCAATTAGGAAAGCTAACGGAGAATGGGCAAAAGAAGACAAAGAGAAAGCAGAATTATTTGCCGATCACTTAGAGGAAACGTTCAAGCCGTTCGATGGGCAACCGTCGATCGAAGATCCGAATGATAATACGGCACCCGACAACTTTAAAGTAAAAACCGTATCCCTGTCCGAACTTCGAATGATAATAAAAAAAATTGAAAAATAACAAGGCTCCGGGATATGATTTGATGATTGATGGCGAAATTTTGAAAGAGCTACCGAAAAAAGTGCTGGTCAAGTTGCTCTACATTATAAATGCTTCTTTAAGACTGTTATATGTTCCAAGGCAATGGAAAGTCGCCGAAGTTATTATGGTTCCTAAACCGGGGAAGTGTGCAAATGACAAGAAATCATATAGACCCATTTCACTTCTGCCAATAATATCTAAGGTCTTCGAGAAACTTCTGCTGAAACGATTGCAACCAGTAATTGAAGAAAGACACTTGATCCCGGATCATCAATTCGGCTTTCGGATCAAACATTCCACAATCGATCAGGTGTATCGAATAACGAATGAAATTGAAAAAGCTCTAGAAGGGAAAAAAATATGCTCTAGCGCTTTTCTCGACGTATCGCAAGCCTTCGACAAGGTATGGCACGAAGGACTAAGGTATAAGATAAGGGTAATCTTACCGGAAAAGTTGTACAGAATATTAGAATCTTATCTTGAAAACAGACTTTTCCATGTTAGACACGGGAGTGAATATTCGGATTTCAAAGATATCTACGCCGGTGTTCCACAAGGAAGTGTTCTCAGTCCAATCCTGTTCCTGCTCTACACAAGAGATATACCACAAGATGAAGGGACCGTTGTAGCAACGTTCGCAGACGACACGGCTATCCTCGTAACCGATGAGTCAGTCGAATCATCAACGGGAAAACTCCAACGAGCTTTGAACAAAGTATGCGAATGGACAAAAACCTGGCGAATAGTCCTCAATGAGACAAAATCAACGCATGTCAATTTTACATTAAGAAAGATAAACAACTTACCTATATCCATTAACTCGGTGCAAATACCGTACGCAAACGAGGCAAATGACTCTAGACGCAAAACTTAAGTGGAAACCACACGTTAAAAAGAAGCGCGAAGAGCTCGAAATCAGATTTAGAGAAATGTATTGGCTACTCGGAAGATACTCGAAGTTAAGCGTATACAACAAACTGCTTCTGTATAAGCAAGTGCTAAAACCGTCTTGGACATATGGTATACAATTTTGGGGTTGTACCAAACAAAGCAATATGGCTCTACTGCAAGCATTTCAAAACAAAATACTAAGAGCAATCGTGAATGCTCCTTGGTATATACGAAATAGTGATATTCACAGAGATCTAGGAATTGCTACCGTGAGGGATGAAGTAACAAACTTTGCTCGCAAACTTCGTACCCGCCTTCATTTTCATTGCAATAATGAAATAATCCGTACTATGGACGTGACAAACCTTGAGCGCCGACTACAAAGAACAAGACCTTTCGACCTAGCGCCGTAAGGAAAAACCGCATGTAATGACGGTATTAGTAGGTGAATTCATTGGAAAGCTACCTACCTAACGCGATTAACACTACAGAAGCGTAAACTACTCGTTAAGGCAACTTAGTCGTAGTCATCACAAAAATGAAAAAATGAGAGGAACGCGCAGCCGGTTCTCATAGTGCCTCTCTGAGGTGGTGAGGTTTAGCCCGTAGGCATATACTGACTAGCACTGATGGCATTGTCAGATATATGAATCGGGCATAACCAATGGTACGGACCATTGGTATCTTTTGAAGATTCTTGCACCTCCAGGTGCAACCAAAAAAAAATAAAAAATGTATCCCTACAGTAAAAGATCGAAAGCAATTCTAGGACTTCCTTTTCGTTATTGCTCCCTCAAATACCATCTTAAGAAAATTGGCATAAGTCAATCTGACACTTGCAGACTATGTCTTGAGGACACTGAAACTGCTGAGCATATTTTGTGTGAAAGTCCCACCATCGCTCGCAGCAAAAAACAACATTTTCATAAAGGGTCCATCACCCCATCTGACATAATCTCTTCTTAAGCCCAAACCATGTGAAGCCTTCGAGAACTTGCTTTCAGGTAGGACACCCTCGCAACATGCTTTTCTTCACTTCGTAGGTCGAAGTACTTTCCTTGGTGTCCTAGACTCTAGGTAGGAAAGGGTCGTGTCAAAAATTAAAAACATTACGCCAGGAAGTAACAACAGTCATTGTATTTTGCATCGTTATGCACTTGTGGTAAGAAGAATGCCAACTGATTTGAAAAAAGTTCTTGATGAAGCTGTGAAGATTTGTAAATTTCGTAAAAAGTCGTCCTCTCCAATCGAGATTGTTCAAAAAAGTGTGCAAAGATATGGGAAGTCAGTACGAATCACTTCTTCTGCACACGGAAATAAGATGGCTTTCCAGAGGAAAAGCTTTATTTAGATTATTTCAACTTCGTGATACTTAGATCCTTTAACCCCTCGGGGGGCATAGGGCGTCAACCACGCCTGCGCGCCATCGTGTTCGAAGTTCTGCAACGCGTTTGAGCTGCCTCCAACTCATTCCTAAAGAGCTCGATTCCTCCTCAACTGTTCTGCGCCACGTTTGTCTAGGGCGTCCCGCTATTCTGCCTGCCTGGTTGAGCGGATTCCACTGCATGGCGTATTTCGCAATGGAGTTGTCTTCGCGCCGTAGGATGTGTCCAATCCATTGCCACTTTCTTCTTCGTATAGTAATGCTTATAGGTTCTTGGCCCGTTCTCAGATAAAGCTGTTCGTTAGAGATGCGGTTGGGCCAAAAAATCCTCAAGATGATTCTTAAGCATTTGTTTACAAAGACTTGCAGCTTCCGTGTGTTAATGGTGTCCACCTTTCAAGTACTGCACCCATAAAGCAGCACTGATTCTACGTTGGAGCGGAACAGTCGCAGCTTGGTTCTTAAGCTGATAATATTGCTTCTCCAGATTTTAGATAGCATTCCGAACGCAGCTTTAGCCATCCCGATTCTGCTGCACACATCCAGTTCGGTGCAAGAAGAAAGTTATCAACTTTCTCGACTTCCTGTCCGGCAATGTTAAGTTGAGCGCGGTTGTTAGAAGGAGTGCTCAGGGCTTTTGTTTTGGCTGTGTTTATTTTTAGCCCCACTTTGTTTGCCTCAGCTTCTAGATTTTGGGCCATCAGATGAAGATCCATTATCCGATGTGAAAGTAGACAAACATCGTCAGCGTAATCTAGGTGTTTAAGGTAAGATGTCATAATCCAACGAATTCCATAGTTGCCTTCCGTCAATGCTGCACGGAGTACATCGCTGATAACCACCAAAAACAATAGTGGTGACAGTATGCACCCTTGACGTACTCCACTTTGGACTTCAAAATCCTCCGACACCTTACCATTGTGCACGACGTGACACTTACCGCCCTCGTATGTAGCCTTGATAATAGCTATAAGTTTTTCTGTGATGCCTCTCCTGCGCAAGGCCAACCAGATAGCATCTCGATTCAATCTGTCGAAAGCTTTCTCGAAGTCGATAAACGTTAAATGTAGCGGAGACCTATACTCAACGCATTGCTCGATAATGATCCGTAAGGTGTTTATGTGGTCAATGCAGAAGGATCCAGCGCGAAAGCCTGCCTGTTCGACATCGAGAGTTGAATCTAAATGTTCTTTAATTCGTTCTAGAATTATTTTAGCTATTATTTTAGTCACGGCTGGAAGAACGCATATACCTCTCCAGTTACCGCAATCCATCAAGTTTCCCTTCTTTGGAAGTTTAATGATCATCCCCCTTTTCCACTCCTGTGGAAATTGTTCGCTATCCCAAGCTCTCCGTATTAGGGGATGCAGCAAATCTGCCGATGTATTTAGCGCCGCTTGAAATAGCTCGGCAGGGATGCCATCAATACCCACCACCTTGTTCTTCTTGAGGGACTTGATTGCTGTTATTATCTCGGTTTTACTGGGAGGTGCGGTGCGAATTCGGGAATTTGTTGCTTCGAACTGCTCATTCGAATTCGAGATCATACCGCCATCGTCTATGTGATTTAGCACTGTAGCAAAATGTTCTCTCCATCTCGTGAGCTGATCCTTATCCGAAATCAGAAGGTTACCGTCTAGACTCTTCACTGGATATTGTTTGGAGTTTCGACCACCGATGAGCTCCTTGGTGATGCTATACACAGTCCTGCTGTCGCACCTACTCGCTACTTCTTCAGCCCTTGAGGCCAGTGAGTTGATATATTGACGTTTGTCACGTCTCACACTACGCTGCACTTCTTTCTTCTTCGCACGGTATTGGGTTTCAAGCTCCGTTCTCTCTACTGCTGAGGCCGCTGCAATCCGAGCCTTGATTGCTGTACGCTCATCGATCCGTCTCCAGGTGTCTGTGGAAAGCCATGTGCAGTGGTGTTTCTGCTTTTTACCGACATACGTGCGTGCCCCAGTTGCAAAAGCATTTTTCACAGCACTCCAGTGGTCATCCATGTTCTCTATGCTACTGATTGCTTCTGCTTCTAAGGCAAGATGGTCCCTGAACTGTTGGCGCACTTGGGGAACCTTGAGCCTGTCGATATTAAACCTGGTGATGTTAAGTAGGTTTGAACGGTTGCTGTTGACGGATGCAGTACGAAGGCGTAAATGAGCTACCATAAGATGGTGATCTCGTTCTAATCCGACGTCAGCTCCACGTCTGTTTCGGACGTCCAGGAAACAATTTCTAAAGCGGCGACTGATCGCAATGTGGTCGATCTGGTTGGATGTTCGTTGCCTATCAGTAGAGACCCAACTGATTTTGTGGCAGGTGTTATGCTTAGACAGCGTACCTCTGATAGCTAGGCGGTTGGTATTGCAGAAGTCCACAAACCGCTCACCGTTATCATTACGGTCTCCCACGCCGTGAACTCCCATCACGTGCTTAAGCATGGTGTTGTCGCTACCCACGTTGGCATTGAAATCTCCCATCACCATTACGATGTCCCCATTAGGCGTTTGGTTGTAGGCGGCGCCTAAGTGGCTATAAAAATCATCCTTTTCGTCCTCAGTCGCGTCTAGAGTCGGAGCATAACACTGTATGATGGTAATTTTTCTAACTCTACTCTGGAATCTAGCCGTCAATATCCGGTCACTATGGGGTTTCCAGGATATGAGGCTACTACGTGCTGCTGGAGTTAGCATGAGTCCTACTCCGGAACTCCGTGCACTTCCAGCTGGTTTACCAGAGTAGAGCATGACAGTGTTTTTGGTTGGGGAGATGAATTCCCCAGCATCGAACCATCTTATCTCGCTCAGCCCTAAGATGTCTATTTTATACCTTGCGAATTCGCGTTCTAATTGGAGGAATCTGGCGTTATAAGGCCCTTCCTTGAGTGAGTCCAGGAGGGTCTTAACGTTCCAGAATCCGATCATTGTCCGTGTCCGATAGCCAAAGGTCGTCATCAAATTATCCGTCCGTATCCGAGGCGTTGGTTTGCGTTTCGGAGCAAGATTTGTTTTTACGGTTGCGGCTCGCTGGGCCACAGACCAACCGACACTTATCCTGTTTTTTTGGCGCAGGAAGCTCGCCATTCGTCCTCTCCCGTTAGCAATTTCCGAAGAAATCCCCAGATGGCACCACAAGGAGGTGGGAGTAGCTAACAGTGGGAGCTTACTAACAGAGCTGCTAGGTTTTCGGCTGCAGTGGCTCTTTCTCGTTACTTAGCGGACCAACACCTATCGGGAGATGCTGCCCCTACGAGGCCTTTGTTAGTCGTTTGCCATCCAAACAACTTCAACTTCGTAATGAGTTGAAAGTTTTCCAACTGGACTAAAATATGTCTTCATCTGCAAACCTTTTTGATGTATTGCATTATGAGCAATGGATAACAAAATTAGCTTATCTTGCAGCCATTTTTTAAAAGTTTAACGACTGCTTTGCAGGGAAAATCCATGACAGTGTTTTTTGCGAGAGACAAACTGGCAGCTTTAAAAAGAAAAATTCATTTCTGGCTTACCTGTGTACAGAAGAACAATGTTGAATGTTTTCGAGTTTTACATGAATTCTTGCAAGGAAACATGCTAGAGCTCAGAGCAGAATGTGGCAATATGATCGCTGGACATTTGGTAAGTCTAGAAAGATCTTTATTAGATTACTTTCCAGATACAAAAATTGACATTGAGTGGGTACAAAATCCATTTCTATTAAAAACCCAGCCTACGACACTAGGCATTCCGGAAAACGAGTCTCTTATAGATCTGCAGAGTTCTTCTTCATCAAAACATGTATTTGATTCTGTATCATTGAACGAATTTTGGGTTGGTATTAGGAACTTGCCAAACAGGCTATATTAAATTTGCTCCCTTTTGTCACAACGTATCGCAGTGAAGCAGGCTTTTCAGCGTATACTTATGCAAAGACTAAATACAGATCGAGATTGGACGCTGCTCCAGATACGCGAATACAGCTTTCGGAGATAGAAGTCAATTTTTAAAAAATTATAAATCAAACAATGAAACAGTTTCATTCTTCACAATAACCTTGAAAAAATATCTTTTGAAATGTGTTGTTTTCAGTTTTTATATCGTTAAGAGTTGGGGCTCCGAAATATATTTGGGCCTTGTTTGGGGTTCCACAGCTTAATAAGTTTGAGAACCGCTGTCCTAGAGAACCCTCCTATCATCCCACCCTCTAACTTAAAAAAAAGGACTTTGTCTACCTTGGCCCTGTTATAAATTCTGAAAACGCAGAAATCAAGCGAAGAATAATTCTTTCCAATCGCTGTTTTTTGGGGTTATAAGGCAATTTAACAGTAAATCCCTATCTCGAACAACTAAGGAGACGCTGTATAAGACTCTGATCATCCCAGTCCTGAACTCAGAAAAAAATGTCCTATTAATTTTTGAATAGTACAGTTATTGCTTTAATAGTACCGGTATTAATCACTTTTTTCCATATATTCAATAGTTTTCTAATTGAATTTAAGATGTGTGTCTTCTTCCTTTTCTTCTTTTTTTAGCGAGGTTATGATCCGAAAATAAGGGATCATAACCCTCCCACTTCACTACATTTTACTGATCCGCCTGCGGAGTTCGCCTATTTGATCTCAGAAAATAGCGGCAGGCCTGCCGATTTTGGATCACTCGGTTACTGAGGCCAATGAAATGCCAATGTCGTCGCATTTATGTGATCCAGGCGTTTATAGGCCTGCTTTCCTACATCACGATGTCTTTGGAACGTGCATTGATATTGCCTTTTTAACAGGGTTCAAATGATCTCTTCTTTGAACGTGGCAATACCAGCTGAGCCGGTCGCGCTCTATTTTTTGTACGATGGTTTCCTTGACGTGAAGGCTTCCACGGATCTTCGAACTTTTTTTTCGATCAAGCTTTGTCACTCCTGCTGTCATGCGAAGCATCTTCATCTCAGCTGCCGTTAACTTACTCTCATACTTTTGTACATCGTCTAACATTGTGAACCGTATGTGAGCGCTGGACGCACAACTGCGGTGTAGAGCCTTCCTTTTAACTTAGGAGGCATTTTTCGGTCATAGAAGATAGGGGAATTTTCTCGCCACTTCATCCACCCTACGCTTACGCGATGATTGATGTCGTCATCACAGGTTGCTTTGCTATTGATCATAGATCCCAGATATTCTAACTTGGGAAGCACTGTTCCATTCAAATAAATGTTTGGAATAGACCAGAGTGGATCAGAGAACGGGCAGCACAAGTACTCTGTCTTTTTTGAACTAATGCGATACCCATTTCCCTCCAGAACGTCCACCCACACATCAAGTGCTCGTTGCAGGGATGTAGGATCCTCACTTATGATGGCTCCATCCTCAGCTAAGAATAACTGATGTACCTGGGGTCCATCACTTTACCTTCAAGCAGATAATCACGGACTGTTATAAAGAGCAAATAACTTAAAACGTTTCCCTGGTGCACCCCGACTTTGATTGCGAACTCTTCAGTTACTCGTTCAGTTCAGTTCAGTTACAGCGGAGCATCTTACTCTTGTCTTTGCTCTTTCGTCCATGTCCATGATCAACTGTACATAGGTTTCTGGAACCCCTCGTTGTCTTAGCGCACCCATATCAGATCTCGTGGTTGTCTGTCGAATGCATTTTCAAAGTCAACCAATACAATATGCTCTTGGAAAGTATAGCCGGGGAAACTGTTCATTTAAAAGTTCTTCACAATACTGCCGCCACCATTGCAGAATTTTGTCGTCATTCACAAGAAGCTGGCCATGAGCATTGCTAATGAACTTTGGCGAACGAATCTCCCGAGCATTCCTCCTTCTTTGTGCGGCTATTTTGAAGATGGTTGCGCTCTTGTTCATACTGTGTCTTCGCAGTTCCTGGGTAGCCTGGTTTGCATCAAAATTTGCGCTTCTGGAGCACTGAGAATTCACGAAAAGCCAATGAGTGCCGTGGTACCAGCGGTTAGTGTGTAGGACCGCTGCGCGTGAGATTCCATGTTCGAATCCCAGAAAGCACCAACAAGATTTTTCACAGTCCCGCGAACATTTGACAAACATTATATCCATTCAAAGTCATTGCATGGTGCGCCATTTACGCCGGAGGTGTCATCGGGCCTCATTCTTTCGAAGACGCAGTGGGTAACACGATTCCTGTGACTGATGAGCGATACAGAACCATGATCAACGAGTTTTTACTACTGCAAATTGATAAATTGGGATTGAAGGACATATGGTTCCAACAGGACGGTGCACCCGCACACACAGCTCGCGCGACAATGGAAATTTTGAAGGATGCGTTTCTGGATCGCCTAATGTCTTGTTTTGGCGATTGCACTTTTTTTGGGGTTTTTGAAGTCACGGGTCAATGAGAACAAGCCACAGACTCTGGAAGCTCTCAAAGAGATCTGATAAGAGTGCGAGAACTTATAGTTCGAAGTTCTCGCCAAAACGATTGAAATGGTGGCGCCCACTTGACCGATATGATCTTTAAAACGTAATGGAAAAAGAATTTAAAGGTCCAAATAAACATTTTAAAAAATTAAAAATTATTCAATTATGTCGTTTCATTTTAAAGATATAGCAAAAGAATATCGAATGAATGTTTTTTGGGCCACCCTGCTACCCACACTGCCACCCTCTACTAAATGTATGCATTTTACTAAACCCATGTACAAATGGGAAAGCAAATTAAGAATTACTGTTCTAAAGGATATTGATATCACAATTAAAATCTAACATCTTCAAGCACTTACCTTATACGAGTGTGTGCTATGTATGCCCTCAAGGTCAGATGGTATTCTACTGCGTTTTCACTTACAGTAGATATATATGTATATGTACATAATGTATGTACAAACTTACGTATATCACTTGTAAAAACACCTATCTCCGTTTTCCAAGGTAACAACGACTGAGAAAATTGCCAGATAATCTTATTTAAAAAAAAACTCCAATTCCAAAAATATACAATCTCAACAAAATAACAACAAGGATCTGTCACTTGTGATTGGTAATAAGGATTTCCTTTATAATTTCCTTCACTACAAAACAAATCCGTTGCCAAGGTGTCCTGCACTGGCACAACAAACACATGGCAGTCATTTTTTTTCCACATTCATCGAAAAGAAGCAACTCCATCGATCCAAGGAGTTTAATTCCACTCCAACAAGAGTGATTTAAGTGCATCAGCTAGCAACAAATAAAAATAATAATGAATTACTACGACGAAGAAATCAAGATAGACAACTCGGAACCGATAAAACTTGAAAAAGTCCACAGTGCGTCAACCAGAGGTGGATCTCGTGCATCCGCCGCAAGCTCAGCTGCCCGCCGAACAATACGTGCCAACAAACCGGTGTGTATTCTGCCAAACATTAATCCCTCTCAAATTACATTCTGTGCCCTTTATTTTGTTTGCAGGAAGGACTACTTCGCTCTTCGTCCACCCTCACCAATGAGGACGACGAACACCTGGATGAAGCAAAAGGTATCGACGACAGCGATGCCAGTGAATCGGACTCGGAGGATAGTAAAGAGTTTCGCGAACGTCAGCAACGCGGCACTCTTCTAATCAGTCCCTCCAACTGGGAGAGTCTTTCGGTGCCGCAGGAGATCAAGGACATTTTCCCCTACATCGTGAAGTACACACCGCAGCTCATAGAGACCGAGTACCACCTGCAGCCATTTGTCCCAGAGTATGTGCCGGCTGTGGGAGATGTTGACGCATTCCTCAAGGTTTCATTTCCTGATGTAATGAATGTGCGTCGCGAACTGGATATACAGGAGCATCTGCAGAAGTTGGGTTTACATTTCGTGGATGAGCCAAGCGGTCATCAGAGTGAGCCTAGCTTACTGAGTATCAAACTAGGATCTGTGCTGACTGGTAGTGCAAAGTCACACTCTGCAGCGCAGGTTCCGGTTGCAAAATCGGTGAAGGATGTGGATAAGTGGATCACAGAGGTAGAACATGTACATATGGGACAGTCTGGGTACGAGGTGCAACCTGAGAAGGATATCGAGACGATGATGATTGATTGGCCGCAGACTTACGCCACTGTAGAACGCGATCTGGACAACGCATATCAGAATGAGGATCTATCACTGGTGGAGTACATCCGAGTGCTGTGCGAAAAATTGGACATCGATTGTGGCGCTCCTGGGGAACTCACCCAGGCTCAATGTATACAAAAGGTGTACACATTGTTCAGCATGTATTTAGCCGCAAATCATTCATATGATTGAACGTGAATGGAGAACTTCTTCAATAAAGATCAGAACTACCGTGGACATTGGCTTTCGTTTTATATTCTATTTTCAACGTCCTTGGGTAATATTCAAAGCTCGGTGATGTATATCTGCAACACCCAACATAAAGCGTGGAAACGTTTAATTCCCCCAGGGCTACCATGAAAACGGTTCCATTGGCTGTGAATCGAATTAGATACTTTTTTCCGGGGTTTTCCTTTGTCTATCGGCAGCCATGTGGCGTGGTGGAAATTTGGAATTCACATTCCATTGTGTTAAGCCAATTTGTGCTGCTACCCTGCTGGAGGCTACTGGTAGATGCTTTTTTTGTGGTGGAGAAATTAAGTCGTATGGCAGAAAAGGATAGCATAATTGAGCCTCAGAGTAAGTTATTTAGGTTGATTTAAATTGCTGTAGGCTTGGGTAAGGAAAAATGTTTTGTTGGATTAAGGCGCTTCGATGGAGTTTAAAGAATAACACTGTTCGTCCGATAACAAAGGGTTTAAAGCAAATTTAAATATGCAAAGTTCTGCTCAGAGGTCAGATAGACAGATGAATATGTTATTGTGCTGAAAATATCCTTTGTGGTCCCCCGATCTGGAACTCTAATCTATGAGAGTGTTGGTGATGTAATATTCAAAATGCCGTTCCAAAAAAAAATGTATTTTTTCAAAGTAACTCTGTGCAAACCTCTGATCCAATAAACTAACGATGCAGATATGGACACTAAGTTCGGAGTGAAAAATAAATTCACATTGGCAAAACTGCCTCCGAAAATTGGTGGGTCCCCCAGTGAGCTCTTTCATTGTGGATCCTGTTCCTTAAGATAGGGTGATGGTGTTTTCTCAATTTCCGTGCAGAATCTGCTGTACACATCTGTCCCTACATCTAATTTTCTGAGATGTTACTTAAGTCTAGAGGGATCTTTTAAAATGCATTTCATAATGCCAAGTTGGCTTTTACTCTTCTTATTGTTATATTATAGTTTCACACAAGTTCATCTGCCTGTCTCAGTTAAAAGCGAGTTCATCCCTCACCTTCTCCAAGCTCTAAGTACACTAATTTGTTATGCGAAACTGTTGATAACTGGGTAAGCATCAAGATGTTGATTGAGGCCCTGCTCCACCTCAAAGTGAACAAAGTAAATACTAATAAATAAATCCTAATAGGTATATATAAAAATCACGTGTCACTGTGTTCGTACACGATAATCTCCGAAACCACTCAACCGATTTCTATGAAATTTTGTGAATGTATATGTTTGGTTTCAACTTGTAAGATAGGATAGTTTTGGACTCGATAGGTGACGCTGTTGTCGAGATCTAGAATTTTTTTTTTAATTTTTTCAAGGAAAACATTTATTTTTTATTTTTTCAGATTTCTCATCCAAAAATACATACCCAGGGACTAACAAAAGTTCACTTAGTTGATTGAATAATAAAACACAAAAATAATTTTAACTTTAGATATTTAATCTTCATCTTTTTTTAAGTTCTCCGCATAATTTCCATTTATTTCAATACATTTCTTCAGCCGATAGATCCATCTTTCAAAACAGCTTTCGAAATCCTCTTTTTGGAGCTTTTCGATTTCGACATTGACTGCATTAATAATCTTCTCATTAGAAGTGAAGATTTTTCCCCTCAAATCTTTTTTATTTTCGGAAACAGTCAAAGTCATACGGCCGGCGCTAGATTCAAAGAATAAGGGGCTGGGCGAATTTCATTGATGCCCGAGAGCGCAAGAAAGTTGTTGGTTTTTTCAGCAGTGTGCGCAGGCGCATTGTCGTGGTGCAAACAGTAGCGGCGCAGCTCCTCTTTTTGTCAGTGTTCTAGTAAATTTTGGAAAACTTGTGGTAAGCAAGTTTCAGTATACCAATTAGCAGTAACTGTCTGACCAGTTTTAAGCGGGATGACGGTGGCCATTTTCGCCCTGGTGGAGTACACCGACATCATAACTTTTGTCGCTGACTTTTGTTATTTGGCCTTGGAGGATTTGCACCTTCTGGGCTCCACACCATGGACTGCTGTTTGGTTTCCGGGTCGTACTTGTAATACCAAGATGCATCACCTGTAACGACCTTATTGAGGCAGCTTGACTCTAAATTTTCAAACTTATCCAGGAAATATTGAGCAAAACGAGCACGAGCCTCTTTTTGTTCCCCAATCAACATTTTTGGAATCCATCGAGCTGACTACTTCGAATATTTCAGGTGATAATTTAAAATTCGTGACACAGCCATGGCATTCAAGCCCAGTTCATCCGCTATTATCCCCTGTGTCATCCTGGCATCTTCGTCAATTTTAGCCTTCACCAAGGCCACATTTGTATTGTCGGTCAAGGATTTGGGCCGACCTTCACGAGATTCGTCCTCCACAGAAAAATTGCCAATCTGGAATCTTCTAAACCACTTTGAAATAGTAACAAGAGATGGTGCATTTATTCCGTAAGCATTTTGATATTCGTGCAGAATTTTGACTGGTGTGAGTTGACGTCGAAGTCCGAAGAGAATGGCAAAACGAATTTCTTCCCATGTTGGCGGTGGAACTTCAACCGAGCTTACGTCACTAATTTTTCTCTTTCTCGTCTCCATTTTTACCTATTGTTCTGAAATTTGGAAATAAATGTTGTTAGATTATAAGCTACAGAAACGCAACTTTTTTTTTCTCAAAAACTACTAAATTGACACCAACTAAGCGAACTTTGGTTAGTTCCTCCGTACAACCACAAATTTTAATGCGGTTTCAAGAATTTTTTTTATAGGGAAAAGGGGTTATAAATCATTTTGTTTAAGTTGCATAATTCAAGTTGTGTAAGCTTCCAAGAAATGGCGGTGTTAACAAATCTATTGACATCTGTATTACGCATCTAGAGAAAATTCACACATACTCGTAAACATTGTTTTATTTTCTGTGCTGATTTCAACGTTTCCTTGATGCTACAATAGTATGTACGCTAAGATCTCAAAAACAAACCATCGGATTGAGCTGAAACTTACACAATGTAACTATTTGTTATCAAGTGAGAAGTGCACAAAAATCAAAAGTTTTCAAGTTTTCCTATAGATGGCGGTGACAATCAAAATCTCAAAAACTAATCATCTGCTTGAGCTGAAAGTTACAAAAAATATTTACTATGAAGTGAGAAGTGCACGTAAATCAAAAGTTTCCAGGTTTTCTGATAGAGGGCGCTGAACACCGATATCTCAAACTCAAACGATTGAGCTGAAACTTGCACAACATATGTATTTACTATGAAGTGAGAAGTGCACGTTAATCAAAAGTTTTCAGTTTTCCTGAATAATAAAAAAGAATTAAAAAGTAACGATCCGATTGAGCTGCAACTTACCATACACAATATGTATGTGATGAAGTGAGAAAGGCACGTAAATCAAAAGTTTTCAAGTTTTCCGATAGATGTCGTTGAACAAACTCAAAAACTAACGATCCGATTGAGCACAAATGTTTTCAAATTTATTTCATGGGTGGAGCGGATGATGTCGCTCATGCTCAACAGCGCAAAAGACTCAATCCAGGCGCCAAACATCGGATAATCGCCGAACTGCAATTTATCGATTGATTGATTGCGCTGCAATATCCGGTAATCTTCTGCCAAGGTGAAGATGGACATCTCTTCAACATCAAACAAGTCAATCAATCTACCGGTTACTGAAATAATTATAAACACGCGTCAAACATAATTATTTTTTCCGATTACAAATAATGAAAAAAAATATTTTTGTTTCTCCGCCGCGGATACGAGATAAAGAGAAAATAAACGAAAAAAAGAGAGTATTTCAACTAAGCGTCAATATTAACATAATAATATTTCGCAGGAAATGACAACCAACACTACAATGGCATTTCTCACGCCACAAGTGAAATATCAACCACACGATAGTATGAATAAAAAATGTAAGTTTACTAATCGTTCAACAGAAAAGCCTATGTACATACACACAAAAAAAAAAACATCTCTTTCATTTCATTAAATGGCGTTGCAGCGCACACGGGGCATCCGCTAGTTGCTTTATATGTTCCCAGGATTTTGTAGTTAAAAGTACGTGAAAATAATCTCTTTATGAAATATCGATTCACTTTAGTCTAAACGCAACTGAAGGTTTAGCAAGAAATACATTCAAACAAACAGATACATTAGAAAGGGTTGTAAATCGAGGAATGGCTCCAAAGTACGAGTACTTCATTGCAGGACCATTTGGAATTTTTTCCGATCATTCTTTTGTATAGTCCAGCCTTGATGGCTCTCTTTAAATTGTCATTCCTTTTAACACCACCCGGTGTACTCTACAATTTGGCCATATTGTCAGCATTCCCCATTGCACCCGTCAGAAAAAAATAAAAATCATGACATTCGCCTCTGGTAAGAGAATACGAAAGTACCATTGTTGGTGCCTTGATGTGCAAATGGGAAAAATGCATTTGGAATCATAATGGACAACAACAAGAACAGCGGCCATCAGCCAAATGGTAAGGGCAATGATATGAGGGAACTGAGGGAAGAGGAGCATAAGGGACAAACCATGGCTGGCTAACACGGTCACTCTCCAATTTGTTGCGAGCAAATAACCTTAAAAATTGCTACTGCAGAAAATTACACACCATGACCGAAGGTAAGCCCAGAGCACTCTCTGCTTGGCTCTGGCCATGTAGCGCAAAACGCAATTCCCAGTCCCAGATCTACTCAACATTGTATCCAGCGGAATAGTGGGTATATGATTCGGTAGTACACGGCATTTTCCTTTGTTTACATGGAAATACAGGTACGTATACGAACATTGTTTTGTTAGATATTGCTGCCGTTGTTACTGTGGTACATGCTAGGGGGAACACTATTTTCAGGTTCAATTGTCGCGTTGACAGTGCACTACTCAGTGTAATTGCTAACTCCATTGTCACAGTAATTTTATTACATCTATTGAGGTTTCCCATTTATTCTGATGCTACGTATGTGCACACCTTCTGTATTTTTTTATACAGATAGAAATAAATTTTATATCTATGACATTGATTTGTGAGAGTTTACAGGTCGAAGCGGACATTTGAATTTTAGGGGACAAAATGTTTTGACATAAATGAGGTTATATAGCTGCAATAAGGGTGTGGGAGAAATTAATTTATTTGTTTATAAAAAGAGAATGGAGTCTGCTTTTCATTCATAAATTTACAGATTTTATGCCTTCCGGGCTTACTCTTAACTTAACATATTCCCACCATCGATCATTTTGGGTGCGGTACAGGTGCTGAAAAGCACTCGTTGGGAAATCGTGGATGCCAGACCATCACTTAAACATTCAATAAGAATTGAATTACAAGTGATTGCAGCTTTTTTGTGATAAAGGCTAATAGCACTTTCCAAATACTAATCGAATTTCTTTAGTATTGTATATAGGTACATAGTGGTATATTCCGGACAGCTTTCCGAACACAAATTTATATTTCTACTGGCGACATCTTGTTTGGTTCCACCATCAGCCAATATACATAATTTTCCATTATTGGTCGCATGACTGCACGTTGGATGCCACAGCCTCACTTAGATCTTTATTAGTTGATTAGAAATTATTCTCGAGAATTATCTATATCGATTTCTCGAGTATTCTCGGACAAATATTTTTTCTAGGTACTAGGAAATTGCCATGGCAAAAATACGATCGTGCCACATCGCATTGAACAGTTTTCAATATGCGTTCGTTATGTTGGTACAATTGACAACGAATATACGATTCGGGAAGACTTTTTGTGTTTCGTTCCTGTTGATGACATTACGGGAAAAGGGCTTGCAAGTACAGGGTGTCCGCCGGGAAGGTATACTACTTTGCTTGTTTATAATTTTTGATTAAATGAAAGAGAATTGATCTTATATTGATAAATGTTTTATTTAATGTCGGCAATTATGTATGGAATACAATATCAGGTAAATGTCCCCTCTGCTAGTCTCACAAATGCGAGCCCTTTTGAGCACATTTTTCATTACATTCTCACACATTTCACGCGGTATTTCATTAATTTCATCACGAATATTTTGTTTGAGTTGCTCAAGCGTTTCTGGTTTGTTTGCATAAACCTTGCTTTTCAGATATCCCCACAAAAAGAAGTCAGGAGCAGTCAAATCAGGCGACCGTGGAGGCCAATCAACATCACCATTTTTTTAAATAACTTGTTGTGGAAAGAGGTCTCGCAGTAATTCCATTGTAATCCTGGCTGTATGCGATGTGGCACCGTCTTGTTGGTACCACATGTTAATCAAGCCCAAAGCATGCAGTTGTGGCGTTAAAAAGTTTTCAATCATATCACGATATCGCTCCCCATTCACATTCAAGACCAAGCTCCTGAGCACGGCGTCGAATTGAGGTTGATGGATTGTTTTGAACACTTCCTTAAACAGCAGTAATGTTTTCAGCCGATCTTGCAGTACGTTGTGGCCCATGCTTGGGCCTATCACCTACAGACCCTCTTTCTTCGAAATCATTCACTACACGATAAATAGTGCGTTTTGTTGGCACGTTGTTTCTCCCAAAAATTTCACGTAACTTTCTCATCGTCACAGTAATCGATGATTGATTTTGATAAAATGTTTTAACGATTAAAACACGTTGGTTTATCGAATATTTTTCCATAATAAATTTGCCACGTGTCTACTTCACGACTGCCAAATATGAACTGCCAAGACTAATGTTTACTAAAATGGCGGTAAAACAAAGTAGTATACGTTCCCGGCGGACACCCTGTACGTTGCTGACCACGATGAAGGATATTGGCATAAATTTGGCTAATATGAGAGGGCAAGGTGAGTGTCAATAATTTACACTATCTATGTAAATAAAACTGTCAGTTAGGCCAATTAAGTAATAAATTGCATTACATGTTTAGGGTATGATAGGGCCCGGTCAATGAGCGCAAAATCCAACGACTGTGCTGCCAAAGTTAGAGCATTGTATCCAGAAGCTATTTATGTCCACTGTATTGAATTTGGCCATTACACACGCTTGTAACATACCGTCTATACGAAATTGCATAGGAACCATTAAAGAGACTCTTCGCTGAACGCGTATCCCGAAATCTCTCAATCACCCCTATGCCACCAGCATCAAGTGCCGAAGAGCAGTGGCAACGCTGCCAACATGCCATCAGAAACGCCGCGACTGATGTGCTGGGTCTCGCTCGCCCACCACCGCGAAACCCCTGGTTTAACAAAGAATGCCGGCGAGTGCATGCAGCAAAACAAGAGGCATATAAAGCGGCGCTGCAAAGGAAGACGAGAGCTGCTCGTGAGCTCTACGAGCAAAGGAGACGGGAAGAACATCGGTTTCTCCAAAAGAAGAAAAAAGAACATGAGAAGCGCGCGTTTGAGAATATCGAGAGTTTATACTCCAGGATGTACGGAAGTTTTACCAAAAGGTAGAAAGAGAACGTGTCAGAGAACGTGTCAGAGAAGCAATACCCGTACAGAAACCTGTAGAGATGAAAATGGAAACATCGTAGTAGAATCACAGTCGGTGCTGAGAATATGGAAAAACTACTTCTGCAGACTGTATAACGGCGACGAAGACTAACATCCCGCTGTCAGGCAGAATAAACCATTCAACATAGACGATGGTAGTCAAAATGTCCGTCCACCTTACCAAAATGAAGTGAGGATAGCAATATCCAAGCTAAAATCCAACAAGGCTGCTGGACCTGACGGCTTACCGGCCGAACTTTTCAAGGCAGCTGGGGATGAATTGGTAGAGTGCATACACCAACTCATCTCTAAGATTTGGTCAGACGAGTGTATGCCTGATGAATGGAACCTCAGCATCGTTTGCCCGATCTACAAGAAAGGAGACCCCCTCAATAGAGGCATCAGTCTCCTCAACATCGCATACAAGATCTTTTCTGCGATAATGTGTGAACGCCTGAAACCTTTTATCAACAACCTGATTGGACCCTATCAGTGCGGTTTCAGGCCAGGAAAGTCCACCATCGATCAAATCTTCACACTTCGGCAGATCCTGGAGAAAACTCAAGAATTCCAAATCGATACTCACCACCTCTTTATCGATTTCAAGGCCGCCTATGACAGCATCTATAGAGAAGAGCTTTATAGAGCCATGTCTAGTTTTGACATCCCTGCCAAACTTGTCCGTCTGTGCAGGCTGACGATGGAGAACGCTCGCTGCTCCATCAAGGTCGGTAATGACCTCACCGAGACCTTTGATGTCAAAAAAGGCTTTAGACAAGGTGACCCGCTGTCATGTGACTTCTTTAATATTGACCTTGAGCGGATTGTGCGGAACTCACAAGCCAGCACCGGAGGCACTGCTTGCATACGCCGACGATATAGACATTATCGGAAGAACTCAGCGGGCTGTCACTGGTGCGTTTGCAAGCATTGAGGCGGAAGCGGCCAAAATGAGTTTAGCGATAAACGAGGCAAAACCAAGTATATGCTGTCAACAAGAAGGGACAGCCAACACCGATGAATTGGATAAAACGTCACCGTGGGCAGCTATAACTTCGAGGTAGTAAGGGACTTTGTCTACCTTGGCTCTGCTATAAATTCTACAAACAAGATCAGCGCCGAAATCAATCGAAGAATAACTCTTGCCAATCGCTGTTTTTTTGGGCTTATAAGGCAATTCAACAGTAAAGCCCTATCTCGAACAACTAAGGAGACTCTATATAAGACCTTGATCATCCCAGTCCTGCTTTACGGCGCTGAAACATGGACTTTATTAAAAGAGGATGAAGATATCCTTGGTCACTTCGAGAGAAAAATTCTTCGTAAGATTTTCGGTCCCGTTTGCGTTGACGGGTTTTGGATAAGAAAATTCAATAACGAACTATACGAGCTGTACAGCGACATCGACCTAGTTAAAAAACTGCGTATTGGAAGTTTGAGATAGCTAGGACATGTAGAGCGAATGGACACCAACGCTCCGGCCTGCAGAGTCTTCGAATCTAACCCGGAGGGACGACGCAGTAGAGGGAATCATCGCCGTAAGTGGTGCGCACAAGTTCAAGGGGACCTCGACCAACTTGGAGTGCGCAACTGGAGGAAATTAGCTAAAGACCGAGCTAAATGGAGAGGGTTGGTGGTTGAAGCCCAGGTTCACCCCGAACTGTAGCGCCACCTAAGTAAGTAAGTAGTAAGTATTATTAGATTGTTCTGAAGTTTCTATTTTTAAATGTTACCGTCTTGCAGGCTCTAGTGGGGGTAATGGTGAGTAATACTACATCAAAAATGCAGTTTTTTCGAAAGTATAAATAATTGGTATAACAACTTTATCATAATTTCAAAATGTAGAGTTTCGCGGCCTGATTACAAACATGGTGGTCCAAGACGTTTTGCCCGTGGCCTTATGCCTACAAGACGCTCTCAAAGTACGCTAAAAATCGAATTTTTAAATAATTGTGATAACAGAAAATAGTTTTTTCCTTAATGTAAAGCTAACCTTCCTGATTACAAATATGGCGGTCGAAGACGTTTTGCACTCGGCCTTATGCCTACAAGACGCGCTCAAAGTATTCTAAAAATCGAATTTTTAAATAATATATCAGTTTTTATTCGAACAAATGATAATAATTATAACAGTTAAGTAAAGTGAGTATGGAAAATGAAACACTTTATTCATATTCACTTTCATTCGATGAGTCGCTACTGAAAACATCATTGTCGCTGTCAAATTCTCCTAGAGCATTGTGAACAATGTCATCCAATTTGTTCGGTGTAGTTTGACCTTCAAACCAATTAATCCTATACATAAGGCCACGGGCAAAACGTCTTGGACCACCATGTTTGTAATCAGGCCGCGAAACTCTACATTTTGAAATTATGATAAAGTTGTTATACCAATTATTTATACTTTCGAAAAAACTGCATTTTTGATGTAGTATTCCTCACCATTGCCCCCACTAGAGCCTGCAAGACGGTAACATTTAAAAATAGAAACTTCAGAACAATCTTATCATACTAATTATTTTTTGTTATCAATCACACCCAAAAATTACTGTGGGCTCTTAGTGTAAAACCTCTACACCCCTAAATACCATTGCAATACTCCCGAAAAGAACGCAAGATCTACTAAACAGAAACCGTGTAGATATCGCAAGGGTTCTGGCAGTTAGTACGGCCAGAATATGCATTACATTTAATGCACACTGTCACAGCAGCAATACTGCTGACGAGATAGAAAGAATCTTACACTTCCTCTGCAAGCGTCCGGCCTTAAGCAAGGCCAGACAGCGCACCTTAGGTAAACCCTTTTCGACAACCTAATAGAGCTAGCGGAGATTAGCATTGAAGATATTATCAGTATCCTCAATGTAACGGGGTGGATTTGAATAATCCTTACCCTTTTTCTATTCCTTTTCCCTGGAAGTTAACGTCCATTTTACATCTGATTGCTCACTTGAGTTGTGGTATTAAAACGGCGCTTCTGCGCTAATTAAGTTTCGGCATGGTTTGCTGACACAACCGCTTCGACCTACCTACCTATCAAGTACAATACATTCGAAGAATGTTCGTACTCATCAAACGAAGTTTCTTTCTGACAATTTTTTTATGGAGAGTCTTATATCCGACCAACTTGGAAAATTGTACGTGGCAGAAGTCGTTTATAGTGAATGGATGCGTTTGATGTAGACAATACGAACGGTTGGAGTTGTGTTTTTTATATACTTTTTTTCCTTAATTATGAGCCGAAAAAAGGACCGAAAAGTACAAAATAAAGGAGTGTAATCAAAAAGGAGTATCCTTTATAAAAGTGGGTGCCGTGGGGTAAGTGGTTAGTGTGTCGGATTACTGCGCATGAGGTTCCAAGTTCGAATCTCAAAAAACACCAAACAGTTTTTTCACGATCCCATCTCTCGCGAGTGTCTGACAAACATCCGAGAGTATTGTTGTCATGAAAAGCTTCTCAAAACAAATTGCCCTTCGGATACGGCACTAAGCTGTAGGTCCCTATCATTCGTGTGAAAAATATAACGCACACAACATCAGTGGCTGCGAGAAGCTAGGCCCTGGCACTTAAAGAGCTGTTGCCCCAAATTTTTATTTTATTTTTATCCTTTGTAATTACGTATAGTTCCCAGGACTAGTTATGCATAATGGAGCCCTACCAGCACACCAGGATTATTTCTTATTTCAAATCATTTCAAGCTGAAAAGCTAAACACATTTGTCGTACAGACTGTAGGGACCTTTTAACATTTTAATAAATTCAATGGACTCGTTACAAATGTGTTTAATGACGCCACGGGCATGTATTTATGTATTTGCTAACCAAACACAGTCCATCGATCTAATCTTCTAAACATAATTCTATTTATGGGGCATCAATTTGAAAAATCACTGTCAAAACCAGATTAAGCTAATAAATGAATAAGGCTATGCTCACCTCCGGAATGATTATTATTTTTGCCACTAGCTGGTATTTACAATTCACAGAAAATAGTTCGTCTGGTTTTCCAACCGAAAACGGTTCTAAAATCCTAATATTTGCATTCAAATGCAGGCCTCTGTGCATCAAAGTGATACTGCTCTTTCGACCGCCCAACAAACGATGCATATTTACGAATATTTTAATAATAGTTTGTTTATTTATTCCACATGCATTCTCATATCTCGCGGATTCGCCGCGCACCGCCGCGCCGGCTTTTGTCTCTATCGTTGTGGTTGAATTCAAATGAGACGAACGTTTTAGAATTTCTATGGACAGCTACGAGTACATAGGATTTAACACATGTACGCTAACAGTCAATTAACTATGACGTGCTAGTGGGAGAATTTATGCTCCTCCTTTGATGTGTCATGAGCAGTAGGAGTAGGTTCCTGGAACAGAATCAATCACTCCATTCAATACATGAGGCACGTTCCTATAAAAAAAAATCAAAAAGGCTATTGAAAGTGAATTTTTTTGAAGAACACCTGTGAACGAGAGGCTGTTTTTGTGCCTTATTTGAAGCATTATGATGAGTAATCGCATGGACCGTGTTTGGGTCAACAAGTTGACGATTATATTGAAAGCTTTATGTCATGTCTAATTCCGTAGAGGTTATTCACTTTTTCTAAGATATGCTAATGTATTCTCGAAGATTATTATGTTTTTGTGTTCAGTTAATGAGTGGGAGCCACACTGTGTTATTTGTTTACTGATTCCTTCTTATGCACAAATACAAAGTAGCACTTAACTACAATATAACTTAAGAAGTTGAGTCAGATATGTCGGGTATGTTATCTTGTGTTGGATTTTATTCACGTGCATAACTTACTGAACTCTTTCGAAAGATTAGGCTAGCAAAGCATTACATTTTCGCGTTGCCAGGGAAAATTAGGTAAAGTTCGCTACTAATCCTAAATATGTCAAGTATCTGATTAATGCTGATGTGATGAAAAAAGTGAGTCTTAGGAGGATACACCTAAACTATTCAATATCGGCTTGTTTCTATGGAAAACGCTTTTAACTTAGTATAGTGAGTCAACATTCCTGCAATGAAAACACACTATTCACCTTTGTCATCACTTTTACATTCCCAAACTCAGATTTTGGTAATGAAATGCTAGGCTGCCATTGTAAGACCATTGCTCATGCAAATCAAAGACATTGAACAGGCTGTCGAATGAAACTGCATAAATTCTAGAGGTAATAGTTCTTAACTTCCTTAGTGTAATGATCTTGACTGCTACCTACCTTGATATATGATAGCTGATATCCGAACCTTAAATGCAACCACGCAATAGTTCAGGTCAGCTTTGGACTTTTGGGCATTTAGTGTAGTATACTGGATTGATTAATAGTCAGCTGAGACTCTATGTATCCTTGGACTGCACTTGTGTATCCAAAACCAAGCAATAAATCCAATTCACCTTATTTATCTTATCTGTCATGAAACATGTTAGCTCCAATGATTAAACACGTCGTTCTGATTTCTCTCTTCCTATATCAGAATGACCAGTTCTGCAGCTTTTCTGCTAAATTTTGTTTTTACCAAGAAGAATGGAAGGATTTTGGGCAGAGTTTTTGGTTTTTAATAAAAATACATATTAGCAGAATTTTGAAACAAACAGTTTGAGTGTAGTCCTTTTCTTGAAATATAAATTTACTTAACTGACCCCTGTAACCACTTGTGGGTCTAAGGACCTGTGTCTCAGCTCTCCACAACTGCCGTGCCTCCTTCTCGACTGTTCTGCGCTATGTTCTCCTCAGACCGCCAGGTCTTCTGCCATCCTGGGTTATAGGGTTCCATTGCATAGCATGTTTCGCTATGGAACTGTCACCCTTTCGGAACGTGTGACCAATCCACTGCCACTTGCGTCGTTGGATGGCTGTGCCTATTGGTTCCTGATCCGTTCTTTCGTAAAAGTGTTCGTTCGAGACACGATTGGGCCACAAAATCCTTAAGATATTGCGTAGACACCTATTAACGAAAGTTTGCAGCAACACGGATTCAACGTTGGAACGGAACAGTCTTAGCTTGGTGTTCAAACAGATTGTATTGCTTCCTCATATTTTGGACAACATCCCGAATGCGAATTTTGCTTTCCTTTTAGCTATATCCAGTTCGGTTCCACTATCAGTCGAGACAATACTCCCAAGATACTGGAAATCATCTACTCTTTCTACCAGTTGCATATTTGAGCCAATGAGTTGCTCCAAGGGTGATAATTTTAGTTTTTGTCGTATTCATTTTCAGCCCGATGATACCTGCCTCCCTTTCCACATCTGCTGTCATTTGGTGGAGGTCCATAATTCTGTGAGAGAGTAAGTATACATCGTCAGCGTAGTCCAGATGTTTCAGTTGGGATGTAAGAGTTTATCCAATTCCTCCGTTTTGCATCGACAAAGCTGCACGAAGCACATAGCTAATCACCAATAGAAATAGTATTGGTGAAAGAATACAGCCTTGTCTTACCCCACTTTGGATCTCAAACTCCTCAGACAGCCTTCCTCTGTGCAGAACATGACATTTGGACCCTTTATATGTAGCTTTGATCTTCTTCTTCCTTTTATCAGCGAGGCTATGATCCGAAAACAAGGGATCACAACCCTCCCACTTCACCGCATTTCTACTGATCCGCCTGTGGGGTTCGCCTGTAGCTTTGATAATAGCAATTAATTTATCGGGAATACCTCTCCTGCGTAAGACACGCCAAATAAACTCCCTGTTGACACTATTAAACGCCTTCTCAAAATCGATGAACAGCAGGTGAAGTGTCGATCGATATTCAACGCACTGTTCGATGATAATCCGCAGGGTGTTGATGTGGTCGACAAAGGAGGATCCAGAGCGGAAACCTGCTTTTTCGGCATCGAGTGTGTCTTCGAGATGTTGTTTGATTCGCATCAGGACGATTTAAGCTATTATCTTAGCTACAGCAGGCAGCACGAAAATACCCCTCCAGCTTCCGCACTCCATTAAATTTCCTTTCTTAGGAAGCTTGACAATCATTTCCTTTTTCCACTCTCTCAACTTCCCAAGCTCTCTCTGTAAGTGAAAGTAGAAGCTCAGCCGATGTTGTTGGCGCTGCTCGTAAAAGGTCTGCTGGCATACCGTCAAGTCCTACCGCCTTGTTGATTTTGAGTGGTTTGTTCGCGGTATTGATCTCATCATTACGGGAAGTCGTAGTGCGTATTCATGCATTTCTCACCTCGGGCACCTCAGTCTGATTTGGGAGCATATTGCTAGCGAATACGCGGTTGTAAACCGTAGCAAAATGTTCTTTCCATTGCTTTACCTGGTCCTCATCCGAAATGAGCAAGGAACCGCTTAGGATTTTCACTGGGTGTTGGCTGGAGCTGCGACCACCTGTCAGCTCTCTGGTGATTCTATAGACAGTCCTGCTGTCGCACCTCCGCGTAGTTTATTCTGCTTCTGTAGCCAGCGCGTTGATGAAGTTTCGCCTATCACGTCCCACGCTTCGCTGAACTTCTCTCATCTTCATGCGATATAAGGACTCTAGCTCGCTTCTCCCTGCTGCTGAACTAGCCGTAACGCGAGCTTTCAGCTGTTTTCGTTCATCAATCCGTCTCCACGTATCATCGGAAAGCCACGCCCTATGTCTTTCCTACGGCCGGCCGAAAATTCTTTCAGCACCAGATGTAAAAACACGAATGGTGTTGGCTGGTTGCGGGCGGTGGGCTGATGATTGCTTCCACATCTTGCGAAAGATGACCTCTTAATTGTTGACGCACCAAGGGATCACTATTCGATCGATTAATGTTAAACTTGTGTATTCTTGTGTTATCGTGGGATCTTCGAACTGCACCGGTGCGTAGTTGGAGGGTAGCTATCATAAGATGGTGATCTCGTACTATCTCCACATTTTTCCCTCACCTGTTTCGAATGTTTAGGACACTACTTCTAAAGTGGCGGCTAATTGCAAAACGGTCAATTTGATTGGAGGTTGCTGACTTTGTGGCAGGTCTTGTGCTCAAACATGATACAAGGCGGGTGGCATTGCGGAAATCCACAAACCTTTCGCCGTTGTCATCGCTGTTGCCTAGTCCATGCTTCCCGATTATATGTTTGAGCCCTTCGTTGTCGTTGCCTACCTTGGCATTCAAATCCTCCATTACTATGACAATGACTCCATTTGATGTTGTGCTGAAAATGGCATTTAAAAACTTGTAGAAGCTCCCCTTCTCGTCCTCAGATGAGCCCTCCGTTGGGTCATAACACTGTACATTGGTGACGCGTCGTACTCTAGTCCAGAATCTGGCCGTCATAATATTATCACCATAAGGCTGCCAAAAAATTAGGCCCATGCGTGCCGTTGTTGTTAGCAGGAGTCCGACTCCATATTCCCGCGGACTTCCGGATGGTCTTCCAGAATTCTTTTTCCAATTGAAGGAATCTGGTATTGTAAGGTCCTTCGCTTCCTGAGTCGAGGAGCGTTTTTACATTCCAGAAACCTATCTTTGTCCGGGTACAATACCCAAAAGTCGTTAACATATGATTATTCCTTATCCGAGGCATAGCGTCGGGTTCTGTAGCGGCCAATTTTCGGTAATGCAGGTTGGTGGCCCACATTACTTAGTCTAGAATCAAGGTCCTAGACAACTCGCACTTGCAATTTATCCTACACGGGTTATGATGCTATCCTTAAAGTATGTTTTGTTTTCAGCATAAATATTTAGTTTCTATAAAACTGTTTATGTTCCTATGTTTTGGGACTTCTTTTAGGGTATCTGCAGTGAGGGATGTCCGGCATCCCACATACATTATGTATGCATGGATATTCCAATTCACTTGCTTGTATGAAATATTTTTGAAAAAAAACACACTTTTTTGCTCCAAATGAAATCAGTCTTAAAGTTTTATGCAGTAGATACGACATACATACAATATATGTATTGATCATTGAAAGGCGTAGTTTTTAATTCATTATTCCCTTTTAAAATACACAGTATTAGTTATTCAAACTAATTATAATGTATAATCGTAAAGTTTGTTTCCATTGTTCTCAAAGAGAATTTCGAGGGAACATCATTCAAAGTTTGGTAATCAATTTTCAATTCTGCCCAACGTAAGATATACAATAAAAATACGATAAAACGAAAATTCATTTCATCGATTAAACGATATCAAAGGTCATCTGGCAGCATTTAGTTAATCTCGAAGTCGATATAATTCACGTAAAGGTCAACCCAGGAGTTAGCAATCATTCATATCACATCCGTGCATCAATCTTATGTCATTTCATGTATCTGCTTCAAATTTTCCTTCAATTAGTCGACTTTTATGGGCTTGCAACATACAAAGGCGGCATAGGAGTGCTGTAGATACTTAGGTACACGTGTGTCTATTAGTAACTTAGTTTCAAACTTGCACATCACGCGAGTTATGCAGTCCAGTGTGCGGAGGCGGTCACCGTTGAACTTTAATTAGATAAAAACCGATGATTTGCAATGTAAAGATGTTTCCCGGAAAACCTTGTAAATGCAAACACAATTAGATAAATTGAATTTGCATGTCTTTCAATTTCATTTGAGGCGAGATGTTTCGATGCAGACGTTCATGGGATGCAGGAAAAAAAGCAATATAAGCTCTTGAAATAAGTTCAAGTTTATTGAGATAGTTTCTATTTTTAGAAGTATTGTTGTATACATTGGAGTATAATGCAGTTGTTTTTACGACTTAATTTATATGATGGAATATCTCTTGTCTTTTGAATTATGGGAAATTCACATGGTTCAGTAGTTCAGTGATTACTCACGGTCCCTGATTCATAACCAGCCGGCGTATTCAGCAATGATATCCTGCTTTCCTATAGGGTCTACGGGCTCCGCAGATTTCATGAAATGCAAGAACTGAGCTGTCCCCAAATGCCATAAATCCTCTTCAACTGCTCTGCATCACTTGCTTCCAAGTTAGCCAAATCGTCTCCTATCCTGGGATACCAGATTTTACTGCATTTCCAAGTTAGCTATAGACCTATACGTATCACTCTTCCGTAACTTCTTCGGTAATTGTTGAATAGTCATTGTTACTGGCTCTTGACCCATCCTTGTAGGAAACTTTTCTTACAAATATCCCTAAAATATTATATTTCATGTACTAACATCGATTCATGTAGTTCTCTCTTGATACTGACTGGCGCCTAGCATGAATTCTATCGACTCATACGGCTTTGTAGCGTTTAAGTGCCTTGTTCGCGGAAGTGATGTCTTCTTTACTTGGAGTTATATTGCATGTTCGGGAGATCGGTGCGCTGAGGAGTTCAACCTGTTCAATCTGCTTTCATCGCATAGGCTGGTTCCCATTTACATAAATCCAACTAATCGAGTTGTTATCAGTTATCACTTCTATGGTAATTCTTAATGCAGTCCTCCTGCCACGTTTACTAACTGTCAGATGTTTTGCATTTGCAACACACTTGACCCAACTCTTCTTATGACAAAATGTTCACTCAAAGATGGTGCTATCTATAACATTAGAGTCATTGGGTCATTATTACAGAAAGCGCAAACCGTTCACCATCTTGCTGCCGCTGAGGTCGAATTTCACGATCAATATCCGATCCGATTCGATCCATTAACATCCGATGGCCGTGACTACATATCTTACTTTGCTTAGTCTAAAAATACCTAAACTATATCTCGTTGAAGTTAAAGAAATTTGCCAAATGGCCGTTACAAGAACCCTCGTATTTAGAGCTAGGGAATCAAAAATTTGGTACAAGGTCGCCTGCTGAATGGTTCCACTAACACTAGTGTTTTGTTACTAATCACAAGGCACAACATATGAACTATAAAGTTGTCATTCATTCGAATGATCTACTTTACCTAGTTCCTAGCAGCGAGGACCAAGAAGAAAAGCAAAGAGTAAACAAAAAAAACTCGTGTCTCATATCTCATCTCTCATATCTCATCACTCATGTCTCTCTCAGCCTAGGGCCTAACTTCTCGCAACCAATCGTGTTGTGTGCTTTATATTTTTCGCACTTGCTATTTTCTCAGATTTGAAGATTGAACCCCATATGCAGTGGTTCGAAACACTAACCACTATGCTACGGGTACTTAGTTTAAATCAATTCCGCTTGCAATTTCTGAACATTGTTCTCAATCTCCACGTATTGGCACATTCCATCATTCGCTCACTAAGTTGCAATGGGTCGACATTGGTGTGAATTAAGTATTAACACTGTTTTTCTGACATCGTTTCACTTTTTAATTGATTCCATTGGATAATGCCCCTCACCTGACCCAATAGTCGCATGAACTTCCCAATCGTGACCAACGAATCAATTACCTACCATTGCCACATTCGCGTGACACTGCACACTGAGGGATTATATAAGTTCCCTCTCTTATCCGACTGTCGAATTTTATTCACTTTATTCCACGAAAAAAAGTGACAGACGTAGAGTTAGATTCCCTTTAGTAAATTCTAAACTTTATGTGTCCATTGGATGACATCAATAGGTATTACTGTGATTTTTTCAATCAAGTACAGTCAGACTTGTGTAACTAGAACTGAATACGACCATTGGATACGGATATATGTACATCTATACGACATTAAATATACAAGTATACGACGCATGGATAAGAATGAAGAATATGCTCGTACATACAACTATATTACTCTTGATGGTTATATACAGGTACAATAGATCATAACAAAATAATTCAAGACAAGATATTTCGGTGATATGCAAAATAGATAACCACAAATGCTACTTACGGTTTTGACAGCCCAGTCTCCTCGGTTGGTTAGTTAGGATCGGCCCTCGATGCAGATGCACTTAGACCAGAGTAGGTCCATTGTACTGCCGATATGTAAGGTAGGTGGGTCATCCTCTTACTCTGGGAACCATTTGCTTCGTTGTATGAAAGCATTAATTTTAGCCGTGCAGGCGTTGCTGAGATCACTAAGATCATGGAAAAGTATTCGCCTATGGTGGCCTTCCTAATGTTGGCGAGCGCAGGTCAAGCGCATAGGAAGTGACCAATGGTCTCTTCCTCTTCTTCATCCCTACAGCTTCTGCAGAAATCGTTGTAGGGGATGCCTAGTCTTTGGGCATGTTTTCCTATGACGCAGTGTCCGGTGAGAACGTTTGGTATTTTGAAGAAAGTACATCTCTTATGTATCAAGAGCCCGATGCCCGACCTAGATTTGTTAAGTATTGGGCAAAGTTGTCGTTACGGTGTTGCATTGGGCTAGATGTTGCCATCGGAGATTGTCGAATTTTTCCGCGTTGGTTTGAATAAGGTATTTAACATAAGACGTTGGTGCTTCGATGTCGATAATGCCTATGCTGTTTGCACCAGAGGAGCCTTGCCGAGCCAGTTCGTCAGCTGCACAATTCCCTGGTATGTCACAGTGACCTGGTACCCAGCAAAGGGTGAGGTTGTACTGACCAGCTATCTCGTTTTAGACATACGCGGCAGTCTTTCACTGCCTTAGATTTCGTAGTGCTGGATGCGAGGGATTTGATAGCTGCTTGACTCTCGACGTAGATAGCAATATCGGATAGTAATAGGCTTGGAAGCTTAAAAGAGAGGTATATGTCCAGGTCTTCTGAGAAAATCCCGGTACCAACTCCGTCCACCTGAGACATGCTGCTCGCTGAGTTTTTTCCATTATGGATAGGTTGGACTTCTTCTCCAGGGCGGGCCACCATACCAGTACTTCATACATAAGAGTCGATTTTATTACCGACATATATAGCCAGTGCATGATGCTCGGTTGTAGGCCCCAAGTGGAGCCTACTGCTTTCTTGAAAATGTATAGGGCAGCCAGCGCTTTCCTGGCACGTTCAGCGACATTCTCTTTCCAAATTAGTTTCCGGTCAAGCTTTAGGCCTAGGTTAGGTTAGGTTACGTTTGGTAAGTGAACTGGCAGGAAGAGCTCTGCCACACTCAGGTCAGTGTTGACCCAATGTGATACCCATAGGGGAAAAAGGTAATCCCTTATCCTTTGAAGCCCAGTGAAACTGACAAAAAAAACTATTCAACTCAATCACTTACTTCGTTTCTGCATACAAACCACCCTGATGATTTGATGAAGTTCAGCATCTTTTCTATCGAAACACCGGAAAGCTCCTCAAGATCCTGGAAGAAATAGTTGCCCAGGAACTTATTCTTGGAGTGTTGAAGACCCGGGCTGTGGCACAGGAAGTGGGAAGTGTCTTCATAAGACCCCTCGTCACCACAGCCTCTACAGAGTGCCTCCTCCGTCAGGCGCAGTTTCTTCATGCGGTACCGCAGTGTTGTGCCCCGTGATGATACCGACGAGGATGAAAAGTTTCACATGGAGGTCCGAGGTCCATCTAGTTTTCGTCTCTCTAATGGCCTTATTCCCTGCAACGAGCTTGAGTGTACAAGGCGGGATACACACAGATGGGTAGTAGTCCTAGGGCTTCAGATTTAATGTGAACTAGTGGCAATCGGTGATAAAACGACATGTGGTGAACTAGAATTAAAGACCATCTGTCATTACTGATTAGAAGTCGCCACTTAACCCTACTGATTTCTTGAAAATGACGGTTTTCGGGAAATTGTTGGGGTAACATCGAGAATGATTTCCGCTAACTTGCCATGGTGGGAAGAATTTAGAGTCAGTGATATAAATAGCCTGAAACAAGGCAGATTGGGAATCGAACGGGACTTAAGGCGACTCTGTAATACATCTGAAAATATTGGATAATTAACGTTTTTGATAACAGATAAACATAAATATCACCTTCTGCCTCCACTGCAAGCCACCGTAACATTTTCGAGGAGAAGATAATGGCGATCAAAGAAACATTATCTAAACTGAAGTATGTGATATTTAAGCTGGATTTCAACATTTTTCCGACAGCCAAGTCGCTAGAATCTGTTACTTTCAATTCAAAAACTACTCTAAACTACCTTTTCTCTCTTAAAGAGATGTCTAAATAATTTGAAATTCACCTTATTTGGGTGCCGAGGCGTATGGAAACTCCAGTGAACTGTATGGCTGACGAACTCACCAAATATAATACAACTCTATCGATTCTACCGAAGGAGAATCTCGGCATACCTTTCGCTACATGCAAACTGCTACTGAAATTTAATGCGATTGAGGCAACCAATCGCAGATGGATGGATGGCACTACGTGCCACGTCACTACACATATCTGGCCTGAACTGGTTCACCAACTTACATAAAAAGGAAAGTTTATCAGTATTACTTATAGTACGAGTATGTAAGTGTTATCACAGGACACTGTAGCTGTATCATTTCCAGGCACGCCAATGGCCTCGTCTCAAAAGATTTCTTCAGAAGCTGTCTGGACAAAGAGGAAGCGGAAATAATTCTTCATCTCCTCGGTGTCCGGCCCTCTCCAATCGAAAAAAACACCCCTTGGTGTCAACTTCTTCCATAACCTCGGCAATTCGAGGAACCTCATTCGACAACATCAACATCAGACACCTCTAGTGCTTTATAACAATCTACGGTTGGTTCTGTGGGTAATTCTGAAGATAACTAAATCTTGTGGTGTCGCAATGGACTTAGTTTCACTCAAACCTAACCTTATCTATATGATCAAAATATGACTAAGGGAATTTTTGAAAATTGATTTTGAATTTTGCCGCAAATTGAATACTAATAGCGAGAATCATGTTGCGTTTAAGACGTTATTTAACTTTTTTATCGATTTTCAAAATCAGGCCTCTTCAAATCAGTTAGAGGGTTGAACTCACTAAGCTTTATTCTGGTCCCAAGTGAAGGGGATTGTGGAGAAATTTATTTTTAAAGGTTGAGACGGGGACTTCTCAGTACTTTTATCTGCGTTAGGTATGTCTATGATAGATTGGTTTCGAAGCTGTTGTTACCAACGTCAGATAAGGGTAGGGATTTTTTCATTTAAGGATGGTGAATTATTTTATCAAACTTAATCCGGGAGGATAACCAAAAGCTATTATGCTAGGACTATTTATTAGAGCACGGTACAGTGCCGAAGTAGTGCTGGTGCAGTGGCGATGCAATGGGAATGCATTGCTAATGCAATGCGGGTACAGTACCGATGCAATAAGGATATAGTGCGGATACAGTAAACTTTCCGTTCCGATGCAGTGGCGGTGCAGTGCGGACCTCTTATCTACATATACATTTAATAAAACTGTAGAAGATCGAATGTTCTTATCTTTCTGTGCACGTATCACGCGGAAAGCTTATAGGATATTTAAGATACGTCAACGTCAACATTTAAGATACTTTTTATCTCGGGATATGAAAGTGTTCTTACAAAATAGTCAAAATCTATCTTTACATATAATAACACTGTAAATGTAGAACTGTTTCCACACGCACGACACAAAAACCACTGCAAGAAATTGGGTTGAGCTTCCTCGGTTGTATTGCTCGGAGCTTAACTTTAAAAATGTTGCATGCTTTACCATGATCCGCCATCCAGAAGCTAAGATCTAATCATAAATATCTTTTGCATAACTTAGAATTTACTTAATTTTTCTTTGATCATAAGAGTGAGTGCAAGTACTCGTAGTAATTATTTTTCTCTTTATTCTCCTTTCGCTATCTCTTCACAATCTTTAAGAACAGAGCCGACTGGCTGATGGTAGGGGGATGGTATGGTCGTATCATTCTTGCTTTCTTATTCTTCGGTTTCTTTTTCTGTAATTCCTGCTCGACGGGTTGTGTGGTGTGTCCTTTGGGAAGATTCGTGCTGGGGAAGTTATAATTGAGCTTACACATCTTCAGTAATGATTCAGTTGGCAATTATATTTCAACAAGTGCTATAAGCGGATGAGAATTAACTAAAATCCGGAGAGGGGAGTAATGAAATAAATCCCCAATTTGCAAAATGAAAGAATAATGGACATAATGGAACTACCTGATTTTAAGAAAGCAAATTATTAATTCAACCAAAGAACAATTTTTGATAAAGGCTGGAAACAATAGAAAGGCAGTCAGATGAAATTCTAAAGTTAGACAGAGCCCTATTGGTGGCAATAGTACTTCTAGGACTCTCAAGGACTCTGATGGAAACTCCATAACCACTCATGTATTCGGCTGCCTCCAATGGAAACCGCCCAAGAATATAATCTATACAAGTGTAAACCCCCTAAACCGAGGTAAACCAGAAGTTAAGTAACAACCCAAAAATGCCTACAAACCTCCAAGAATATGGAGGGATGTAAGGGTTCTATACGGAGGGACTAACAAAAGTTCGCTTAATTGGTGCCAATTTAGTAGTTTTTGAAAAAAAAAAATGCATTTAACAATAACAACATTTATTTCCAAATTTCAGAACAATAGGTAAAAATGGAGACGAGAAAAAGAAAAATTATTGACGTAAGCTCGGTTGAAGTTCCACCGTCAACACAGGAAGAAATTCGTTTTGCCATTCTCTTCGGATTTCGACGTCAACTCACGGCAGTCAAAATTCTGCACGAATGCCAAAATGCTATTCCGTATGACTATCTCTTGTTACTATTTCAAAGTGGTTTCGAATATTCCAGACTGGCCATTTTTCTGTGGAGGACGAATCTCGTGAAGGTCGGCCCAAATCCTCGACCGACGATACAAATGTGGCCCTGGTAAAGGCTAAAATTGACAAAAATGCCAAAATGACACGGGAGATGATAGCGGATGAACTGGGCTTGAATGCCATGGCTGTGTCACGAATTTTAAATTATCATATGAAATATTCGAAGAAGTCAGCTCGATGGGTTCCAAAAATTTTTGAATGGAGAGCAAAAAGAGGTTCGTGTTCATTTAGCTCAATATTTCCTGGACAAGTTTGAAAATGGAGAGTCAAGCTGCTTCAATAAGACCGTTACAGGTGATGAATCTTGGTTTTACAAGTAAGACCCGGAAACCAAACAGCAGTCGTGGTATTGAGCCCAGAAGGTGCAAATCCTCCAATAAAGGCCAAACAACAAAAGTCAGCGATAAAAGTTATGATGTCGATGTACTTCACCAGGGCGAAAATAGTCGCCGTCATCTAGCTTAAAACTGGTCAGACAGTTACTGTTAATTGGTATACTGAAGTTTGCTTACCACAAGTTTTCCAAAATGTACTAGGACACTGACAAAAAGAGGAGCTGCGCCGTTACTTTTTGCCTGCGCACACTGCTGAAAAAGCCAACAACTTTCTTGAGCTCTCAGCACCTTATTCTCCGGATCTAGCGCCGTGTGACTTTTGGCTGTTTCCGAAAATAAAAAAAGATTTGAGGCGAAAATCTTCAGATCTAATGAGTAGATTATTAATGCAGTCAATGTCGAAATCGAAAAGCTCCAAAAAGAGGATTTTGAAAGCTGTTTTGAAGGATGGATCTATCGGCTGAAGAAATGTGTTAAAATAAAGGGGAATTATGTGGAGAAATTAAAAAAATATGAAGATTAAATATCTAAAGCTAAAATTATTTTTAAGTTTTATTATTCAATCAACTAAGCGAACTTTTGTTAGTCCCTACGTATGTACGAGGGCAAGGTGAAAAGTTCTCGGCCTGACGCAGAGATAGCGTTCCAATCAACAAAAAATTTATGTTTCCTGCCTAGGTGCACTTCTCATTAGTTCGTATGACAAGTTTCAACTTGTTCTCTCAAGTAGTTTGGCTACACGAATTTTTGCAGTAGACGTCTTGTGTGTTTTTCGTTAAAATGGATCAACTTGAAAATCGTGCGGTTATAAAATTCTTCGTTTTGGATGGAATAACCACTAAGGAAATTCATCCAAAGTTGCCAAAAGTTTACGGGGACTCTGCTTCTTCCATGTCAACCGTTAAAAAGTGTGCAGTTGAATTTAAACGTGGTCGCACGTCCCTCGAAGGTGACCCACGTGAAGGACGGCCAAAAACCGCAACCACACCCGAAACCATCGAAAAAGTGCATGCATGATATCGTGTTGGACTATAAGCGAGTGAAGGTGAGTGAGATAGCTGAGGCTGTGTATATCGGAAGAGAGGGTGCGAAACATCTTGCACAACAACTAAGGGAAAGCTCTGCGCAAGATGGGTACCGTATTTGCTGAGAATGCCGATCAAAGCAAATGTGCAAACGAATTTCGCGGCAATCTTTGGACCGATTCAATAGGGATCCGACCGATTTTGTGCGGCGATTTGTCACCATGGATGAGACATAGGTCCACCACTACACGCCAGAAACGAAACAGCAATCGAAGCAGTGGGTGGAAGCCGGTGGTTCAGCGCCAAAGAAAGCGAAGTCGATCGCATCTGCCGGAAAGGTCATGGCCAGTGTGTTTTGGGATGCAAAAGGGATCCTGTTAATTGATTACCTTGAGAAAGGCAGAACAATTACAGGCGAATATTACTCCAACCTTCTTGACCAGCTGGATGCCAAAATTCGCGAGAAGAGGCCTGGCTTGAAGAAGAAAAAGATCATCTTTCACCAGGACAATGCACCTGTACACAAGTGTGCGTTGGCGATGGGAAAACTGCGGGATTTGGGGTACGATTTGCTTGGTCATCCCCCCTATTCATCTGATTTGGCACCCTCAGACTTCCATCTGTTCCCAAACTTGAAGAAATTTGTTTCTGGGAATCGCTTCGCATCCAATGCAGAAGTTGAGAGGGCCGTAGATGAATATTTTCACAGCCTTCCAGACTACTTACTTACTTAGGTGGCGCTACAGTTCGGGGTGAACCTGTGCCTCAACCAACAAGCCTCTCCATTTAGCTCGGTCTTTAGCTAATTTCCTCCAGTTGCGCACTCCAAGTTGGTCGAGGTCCCCTTGAACTTGTGCGCGCCACCTACGGCGATAATTCCCTCTACTGCGTCGTCCCTCGGGGTTAGATTCGAAGACTCTGCGGGCCGGAGCGTTGGTGTCCATTCGCTCTACATGTTTTAGCCATCTCAGACGTCCAATACGCAGTTTTTTGACTAGGTCGATGTCGCTGTAGAGCTCGTATAGTTCGTGATTGAATCTTCTCCTCCAAAACCCGTCAACGCAAACGGGACCGAAAATCTTACGAAGAATTTTTCTCTCGAAGCGACCAAGGATATCTTCATCCTCTTTTAATAAAGTCCATGTTGCCTTCCAGACTCTCACTTCTAAAAAGGAATACTGATGTTGGACAAACGCTGGGAAGTCAAGGGAGCTTATGTAAAAAAATAAAATCATTTTTTAACTGAAAATCGCAGTCTTTCATTGTCAGGCCGAGAACTTTTCACCTTGCCTTCGTATATACCAAATGCCGGTAGCGGAAAGAATTTTTTAGCACAACAAAATACTACAGACGAATAAGTTTTACCTGATTTGTTCAGTAGATCTTCGAAATGCTAACAGGATGCTTTCATGAGGTAAGTCTGGCGACAAAGCTGGAGACATTCGCGGCTTAATCGAGACACTGGCGAAACTATAGGAAGTATATCAAAATAGTGAGTGGAAAATACGTAGCCCTTTAGTAGTAATAGTTTGATGAGGCGTACACTCCGTATCATTAACTCTTTCGGGATAGCTGGTACAAAATTGGAACCACCTTCTTTTGACATTTGCACAATGGAGGTACACAGTTTAAACCGCAAACCTTCTGTTGTTTTATAACTATCGCAGTTTTAATAATGGTACCATGTATTCTATCAGCATTAATAACTGCTCTTTTACTTTTCGTGCAAACAAAAAATTTCTTGCCACATTAGTGTGTATTTCGTCGTCGTTGAGGATAACTCACATTTACCATTCTTTGTTCAAGCGAAGTTGCGTTCTATTGCAGGACGAACCCGCCTAAAAAAATTAAGTTTATTTGTAGGACGTCCAAGACGTAATCCAATATTCTGAAAACAAAATCGATAAATAAAAGAAACGAAATGTAAGTTCGCAGATAAAGATATAAATATTTATTTTGTCTTTTTGCAATATTTATTCTCAAATTACTTTCTGCGCTTTCGGTTGGTTTTCTTTTTCAATTGGAATCAAATGTTTTCAGATATTTTCTTTTCTATTAGATAAAAAACACGGTTGGTCTTAACTCGAATTCGAATCTTTACTCTTTTAGCAGGCAGCCGTTTACTTGCTCTCCTTGGCTTCCTTGGCGTCTTGCAGTGACTTGGTAATGAATAACTTAGCTAAAGACTGAGAACAGAACTGCGATATATGTTGCGAATAAGTATTGATTTGTCCCGAAGTAATTGTAGCGTTCAAACGAATTGGCACTGGCAGAGGACGGAACTGCTTGAGCACGTCATCCTCGGGCAGTGGATATTCACCCTTGGCAATGCGAACTGCATTTTCGGCTGCTTGCTTGGCCAAGGCACGATGTTTCTCCTGAAATTCAAACGATTAGTTACTTATAGGCTAATTCATAAAAAAAATGACTGCTCACCGTTTCCTGTTTGAAGACCATTTGCTGGTACTTGTTGTACTTCATCGACTCCTGGTACAACTCATCCACTCGATCGATCAAGCAGCGCATGTGATTCTCCAACACTGAAGCGGTGCCCAAATCCAAAAAGTTGTGTCCCTGATCTTCTGGCACCAACTCACTTAGCTCACTCATCATAATGTTGGTCAATGGAGAGTTCTTAATGACAATTGGAATCTCAACAAACAGACTTTCGTAGCCGACTTTGAGTTGACGCAATGCATCCGGAGTGAAGTCGTTCTCCTTGTACATGGCAATTGCTTGTGGCGTAAGACGATAGGCCTTCAAAGTGAGGAATCCTCGAGCTGATTTCTGAGTGTCATAGATCACAACCACAGACTCTTCGATACTAGTTTGATAATGGTATTGCGATTCCAACAGAGGCAGTGAGAGGAAATTACCGACGTCGGAACTTTGATACCAACCAACGTGGAAGTGGTCAACGTTAACACGACGCAGACGTCGCATCATGGTCAACTGATACAACTCCTCATCCATAGCCTCATCGCTGCTTTTTGGGAATGGGAAGCAATTGGTAATTTCCAAACGCTTATCCACCACCAAACCAAGGAGGGCACCCTGCGCCAAGTCCATGTTACTAGACTCCTCCTGGCAATGTTTCACCATTTTCATAACAGCCTGCAATCGAAATAAATGATGTCGGGTTAGTAAAAAAAAAGCATGATTAGGAAGTCATTCTTGTTTACAATGATCACTCGTTGATTACCCACAACCTTCTTTCGGTAAACTATGTTATGAAACCATGCACAACTTGAGGTAAGATGAAAAGACAACTCTTGTTGGCTTGAGTTCTACGATAGACGTTGGTACGGAGTTGATTGTAAAGCCCTAGGAATAAACCACTCCTTTAGAATAAGCAACGACTGCAGCGTCTTTCAGGCCGAAGTCAGGCTGCTGAAATTTTACGCGAGAGTAATATCTTTGGTAAAACTATCACTGTCTATATAGATAGGCAGGCAGCCGTTAAGGCTCTGTACTCTGCTGTAATTAGGTCGAGGCTTGTGAGAACCTGCAAATCACTTTTAAACCAGATATCTAGAACCAATGCGGTAGCCTCTGCTAGGTAAAACGAAACGAAAGGGCTGACGAGCTTGCTAGGAAAGGGTCGGCACGTCACTTATCCCCCCCCCCCCCCCCCCCCCCCCCCCCCCCCCCTCCTTTGTAGTAACCCCAATCAGTTCCTTGCGAAGGAAGATTGAAGATGAAGCCACCGGTCCAGCAAACAGACGCTGGATTTATCTAGAAACAACACAACGGCCAGGTCGCTATGGCCGGCATTCAGCAAGAAGAGATCAACCTCTCCGGTGAAACTTAGTCGTTATAACGCACGGGTCGTTTCGGGTATAATTACTGGTCATTGTGCCATTGGCATTCATGCGGAACGACTCGGTGTGCTACATAACGACCATTGCAGAAGTTGCAGGGACGAAGAATAAATTGAATCTATTCGTCACCTGCTGTGTGACTGTTCTGCCCTATCCGTCAGAAGAATGAGGACTCTTGGTAGTTACTTCTTCTCGGAGCTGGAGGACTTAGGTAATGTAGAGCTGACGGGCCTCCTGATATTTATATCTCTACGTGGGTGGTTCTGACAGCGGACTATTTTAGCAGCGTTTCCAGCGTTAAATAATTGGGCACAATGGACCCGAACTGTTGGTCTAAGTGAGCAGTGACTCTTTTTGCCATAAGGCACCCGTCTACCTAGCCTAACATAACCTAGCTTAATCTAACAGCCGAAGTGGCGTACGACAAGTCTGCGCACCTTCGCCGCTTAGGAGCTTAGGAAAGCAAACTTAAGGACCTTAAAAGGCTACTTGATTGGTCATTGTTCACTCAGGTACCATCTGCACAAAATAGAAGTAGCAAATACAGAAATATGCCGGCTATGTGGAGAGCAGAAAGAGATAGAACATATTCTTTGTGAAAAAGACTTCTCCACCTCGGGAGGGCTTTATTGAGCACCTCAGACTTTTGGAACATTGAGTCTGGAGCTTTGTTGAGGTTTAACAAGAGCCTTAACCCAGTTCTCCGCTAAACAACGGGCTGGCACAATAGATCTTTGAGGTCGCATGAGTACGAAGCCAGAGTATCGTATAGTATAGTATAACAAATGTCCCAAGGGCATCTGGAACTGCGATAGGAGCCTTACAGAGTGCATTCGGGAGCATTGTTGTGTTTAGCTGGGCAATCAAAAATGTGTTTAGACCGTTCCTGCAGTCTGGGTACCTGTTTTCAATATTCAGATCAAATCGAGAGGTAGCTGTTTAAAAGGTGACACCAGCCGGAGCGAAGTTGGACCAGAGCCGTTCTGGTTCAACGTTGTAAACAGCGTTCTTCGATGGGCACAGGTGGGGGGCGACCATCTAAAAGTAAATTGGGTCGAGGGGTTGTAACTGCATGTGACACAGTTGCTTGATGGATGGACCTTATGGCATTCTTCTATTGCTGTTAATGTATGGCATATACGGCGATCGGCCGCTCTATTACAAACTATGCTGCCTCGATCTGGACTCCACAGCTGAGTGAAACACATTGAAACACAGCCATAAGGATAACTACCGAACGTCGCTCATGATGCATTAGGAGACAAAAATGTTTTCAATTAGCGAGCACAACGCCTTGCTCTTCAAACATTTCCTGACAATGGATAGGTCCCACCATAAAGCGCAAATATGATATGTTATAGAGCCCACTTACTCAATGTGGCAGAGTTGGTCACCATAATCAAACACGGAGCAGAACTGTTACGAGTCCAGAGCGTTGAGAATTAGTTCGACATGCGTTGCAGAACTGCGAACATGAAAGCGCACAGGTCTTACGCTCCACGAGACGTGATTGGACATAGGAGGAGAATGCAAGTTCTAAACGTTCTCCTTAAATAATTTCTTTGAATCCACGCGCTCTAGGGAACAAAGCTAAAGTTAAAGCCATTCCACGGATTGAGATTGCATCTCGACCCACGATTGACGTCCACGAAATCGCAAAGCAAAGCTGATAAGTATAGAACACTTTACTGTTTAACTGAAGAGGCCGTAGGCATTCATTTCTTTGACTGAAGAGGCTGTAAGCATTCATTTCTTTTCGAAGCATTTTTTGCAAAATTTCCAGCATTTTGTTCAACCACACAACTCTCATGGCACAGATGAGCTGTCAAATAACAAACGTCAACTGGGCGAAGCGCCCCCTAAACGTGACGCGGATTCACTTGTATTTTCGCCACTTCTACACTAAATGTATGCATATCTTTTTGCGAATTTCATTTTATCCACTTATTATTTATGAAATTAACTTACCAAACCATCACATTGTACATGAGTAATTGTATTATCAGAGTCGTCTCCACGACGGGAATTTCCACCGCGACTTGCCATTTTTAACCGTGTCAAACGAAAAGAAATACTATAGTGAAGTTCGCTTCAGTTGAATGCAAAACAACTCAACCAAATTCAACGAACGTTCAAGAAAAAGTAATGCCAAATCATTGAGGTACCTAGTTATTTGTAAATGAACATCGCCAGCGGAAATTGTTTAATACAGACAGAAAACGAAATTAATCGTAAATTTTAAGAAAACAAAAATTTTATTTTTCACTTCCAATTGAAAATTATTATTTCTCCCTGTCATTATTTCTCCTATTTTTGTGATTTCCAGCTAAAAGCCATGGTAGCTAGCGTTGATTTGTAAAAATTAGAATATTGGAGGAGAAACCAATCTATATTAACATGTTAATATTTTTGTTGTTTGAAAAAATAAGAATTTTTGTGGATTAAGTCATTTCTAAAATCTTTATTGGAAGGGCTAAACAAACTAGATCCGATACGATCAATTTGGAGTTTCTCGAAAGTGTTAATTTTGGAAGCTCATTTAACTTACATAGCTTTCCGGGAAGGTGATAGATTTGAACGGTACGGACTGATTGAGTACAACAGAGACAAGCAATAACCCCAATTCTTCAACTCGTATACGACAGTCGAACCCTACCATTGTCACATTTAGTTATTACAAAGTCGTACTTTACGAAAAAAAAACTCGTACGTAATTTTTGTCAGAGTCGTATGCGCCTGGATGCATACGACTCCTGTTAAAAATTACGTGCTTTGAGTGTTCGTAAAATACGACTTTGTAATAACTAAATGCGACCATGGTCGGATTCAATTGTCGTATAAGAGTTGAAGAATTGGGGTGAATGTGTATGTGCGCTCCAAAATCGTGTGCTGTCTTATGCGGTTTCATAATCTTATTCGTCAATTGACCAGGTTTCTGGGCTAATCAAAAGGTAAAGTAACGCAGTTGTGTTGCTTTTGGAGCTCGCGGTGTCCCAAACCAGGGTAAAGAAACAGACTTAATTACATTTCTGATAGATCAGCATAATTTACTGTCACTTGATGAAATCGTAGCAAGTATTCAGTTAAATGTACATATGCATCATAGGCTAATTTAAACAACGTCAAAATTTATTAACGATATCATATTGAATTTAAATGTGCACATTATAGAAAAAGAAGAACGGAAATGTGTTATAAATGTACAAAACCAATTCTAAGAGAACAAATCCTTGTAATTATGTATATATACATTTACTTATATATGTGTAAGTTCTCACATATTTATTTTCCCTTATTGTTTATTGTTTTGTACATTTATTTACTCTTCTATTTCATTATTTATTCATTTGTTTATTTATTTATTTATTTTCTATTTATTTATTTATTTAGTAAGTGGTTAATATGTCGGACCGCTGCCCGTGCGGTTCTAAGTTCGAATCCAGGAAACACAAAAACATTTTTTTATGGTCCCACCTCTCGCGAACGTTTGACAAACATCCGAAAGTATTGTTGTCACAAGAAAGCTTGTCAAAAACAAATTTCCCTTCCCCTTGTCTGAAAAATTAAAACACACACTACACGAGTAGTTGCGAGGAGCTAGGCCTAAGCACTTAAAGAACTGTTGCGCTAAATATTTATTTATTTATTTATATATTTATTCACTTATATTCATATCTATTTATTTATTTACTGATTAATTGAGCAACTTAATTATTTATTAATTTATTACTAATTTATTACTAATCAGCTTATTGATTTGGTATTTATTTTTTCTGAATTTTTGAATTACATTATTATTACTACTTTCCATTTATTTATTTTTCTTAAAATGCAGGTTTTCTGCATTTTCCTGCAACAAACTGAATATTTCATAATTAACTTTCAAAATTGTTTAAATAATGTTTTGTTATCTGTATGCTTGTTTGTTATTTCTCACCGATTTTGAGAGAGTGAAATCGAATAGCCAAAGTCTATTTGCCGGAGTGTATCATAAGTATTATGTGCAGTGCTTAGATATCGGAACGGATCCATTCCATCAATCGCTTAAATAATATTTTCTTCTGATTTCTGCTTCTATTTAACTGCTGAAACACAATGATGTCGCTGTCGTACGTCCTTTCAAAAATGTAAATACACACAAATGAATAGAAGAGAACACAACGAGTCGATGTCATCGTCGCGTGAGTTCGTCAATTTTTAATATAATATTTGTCGCGCGATAAGGCTGGCTAGTAGTAGGCAATGGCGGAGCAGCAAAAAGAAAATTTGATAGAATTAGTGAAATCATATGAAATATTGTGGAATTTATCACATTCGCTTTAAAAAGAAAACTTTTCCCAGACTTTTATTTGAATTTAATGAACACATTTTCAATCCAGTTAATATTTAAATAACATAAGTAGGTATCCGATATTTTTGAGAGGCATGCAACAAGCGACGCGATTAACATATGAACGCGACATACGACAGCGACAGCGACACTATTGTGTTCCAACAGTAAGTCTACAAAGCTCTGCAAAAATATGGAGATGAAAAGAAGCATGCCAGAGAAACCTTCTTATGGCATCCCACCAGCGTTGCCGATGTGACACCATTTTGATATTGTTTGAAATGATACGGCTTTTTTCGGAAATGGCACGGATACTTTTTGAATGCGGCATTGTTGCACGCATTGACGTATTATAATATATGGACTGCTAGTCCCAACTTCACGCATGTTTCAACATCTCAAGCTCCCTTGTTTCACAGCGGGAAAAATGGTACTTTGTTTGACAGTTCGCGAGCCAATGAAAAAAAAAAATAACTTGTGTTTTGATTTGTGTTTTTGATTGTGGAAAAATAAGCTGGGAACATTTAATTTTGGAATAAATAATAACTCTAACTAAAAAAAGGAAGATAGAGATGAACTGCTATGTGGTTGGCTGTGATTTACAATACAGATTGTGTTGCAACGAAATTCAAATTCGTAGTACTGTAACTGTATGGAATAAGAAAATATTTGCAGTGACATTTATGGCAACGAATATTGAAACTATTTAAATGTTAACAGTTTTTTACAGCCAGTACACTTGAACAAACACAGATGGCGCAAGTTTCTATGGCCGATATTTTGTTTCTGTTTAATACCGCACTGAAACAAGGAAGCTGGCGATGTTGGAACACATTTTTCTGCAGACATAGTATGAAAGTGACATTTCACTAGCAGTCCATATATGTATAATACATCAATGTTTGCACCCCATTACTGATTTTAGGGAGTACCTACGAATACCTATGTATACGAAAATATGTATTAAATATGTCAACTGCATTTCAGTTTTAAACCACTCTGCGTAAAAAAAATGATTTATTTTATCTATACATACAATGAATACATAATATGCTCGAAAGTTGAGATGATTTATTTTCCATGCTGCGGAATCAATTTACTTTACATATAATTACCTTTCCGATTCTGGCAAAAATAAGGCGCCGCCAATTTGTAAGGTTCCCTCCAAGCATCTCTCACAAGGATCCGTGGTTCTGAATCGAAAAGCTTTTATATTCTCGTAAGGGTGTCGATGGTATAGTGGTAAAGTCATCGATTGTCACGCTTATGGTTCAGGCTTCAAATGCTGATGCAAGAGACATTCCCTTATTTGTAATGGAATAAATAAATTCAATAAAATTGCGAAATCGAATGTCAACTTTGCTACAAAGACATAACATTGGTAGTATATTGGTCATATGAGTAGACAAAAATTTCGTTCTAATTGATAATTGATATATGATACATCAGATGGACGGTAAAAAAAAAAATACTGTGAATCATATACCAAACACCATCCCTCGAAAAAACTTACAAAGGGTCTTTTTTATGGTTTTTTTCAGTACAAATAATACATTTTTCGATTTAATTTTTTTATATTGACTACAGCGAACAATAAAAACAAAATTTAAGAAATGAGTGTATAATATCAAAACAAAAATAGCTTTAGGCCAAAAACTGACTGGAGGACGGATGAAGGTTTAAAACAAGAAGGGTTTGAAGTTCTTGACGAATGCGTAATTGATCACCATGATACATTTTATTCCTTACGTTCTCTTTGAAGAGAGTGAAGTTCACTTTTCTGAAATTTAACAGAAACCTAGTTCAGCTTTCCTTGTATTACAGTCTATGTTCAAAGTCACTAAATAAAGACTAATTATAGACATAATTATTTAACCAACCACATGATTTTAGATTTGGAGAGTTTACACTGTTTTCTTTTATTTGAATGCCTTTCAGTGATATGAACCACAGCGCATGTCCTTGCAATGCCAGAATCTGTAATTGTCATCGTTTTTCCTTTTCCACCACTAAATGTACACAAATTTCCATTAAGTTAAGAAATAAACAATTACCAAATGCCAATATGTCCAAATTCATAGCAGATATCCACGAAAGATTGTTCTATTATGTATCTACCGGGGATCTAGATAATGTTATCAAACTTCTGATGGAAGGTGCTAGTGCAACGAAAATAACTACCTGCGGTAGAACGGCAGTAGGTCAAGCGGCATTAAAAGGACACTTGGAAGTTTTGGAGGTACTTCTACAGTCCTGTGAAGAGGGGGAAAGTATTTTTAGTAAGCTCAATAGCCCTCAAGCATGTTTAGATGACTAACCAGTTTCTTGTAGGCACTGGAACTGTAGCCAGGTGCTCAGATATGGAAATTGACTATACCCCTGATGGTATGGACAATCTAGAGTGGGATGATGAAATCGATAGTGACTCTTGTACCGCATCAGAGCCCGATGAATGCTCATCCTTGTATCTATACTATGCGAAAACATTCGAACAGACTGGGGAAATACTTGTAAATAGTAATTATGGCTCTAAGCGAGAGGATCCACATACAGTGGATGCCTTAAGTCGTGCACCGGTACACTATGCCGCTGCATATGGTCGAACTCAGTGTCTTAGTACTCTATTGCAACACAAGTCGCCGGTAGATGTCACCACTGCAAAGGGCATTACACCGTTGCATTTAGCCGTTAACAACGAGGAGATCGTTAGAATTTTGCTCAACCACGGTGCAAATCCGAATCGGAAAACCTTTACCACCGGAGAGACTGCATTACACATCGCTGTCCGTCAGGGTAACCTGGCAGTGGTAGGAAAATCAATTGACTCTTTCAAATCCCAGACTTATTTCCTAATCCTTTCAGGTGGAATTACTGCTCCAATCTGGAGCTTATATAAACGAACCAAATAATCGGGAATACACTCCCCTAATGTCGGCTATCGAACAAGATGCCGATGAAATTGCATTTAGCCTTATAGGCAAAGGGGCCAAAGTCAATCTGGAAGATTGTAATGGACACACGGCGCTTTACCTCGCCGTTGCAAGAAACAAAGTTAATCTCGTTGGGTATCTGCTAGAGCGCGGCGCTCGACTTCTTATCTCCCACTACCTCCTACATAAATGCGTGAAGCATGATTATCGAGAAATGGCACGACTTCTGTTAGCTCACGGAGAGAATTTGAATGTTAGAGATCTGTCCGGGTGTACGGCAATATTTTTAGCGATATTCAGCTGCAATGCTGAGATGTTGGAGTGTCTGCTAGAGAATGCCAGTGGCGGCCAGCATATTGATCGAAGCTCAAATGAGTTGTACTATGCAGTGCAATACGCTGAATCGGTTCAACGATTCGGAAAGGTGGCTAGGGTACTGTTAGCGCATGGAGTGCCGCTCAACGCGCATACTTCTTGTTGTCAGACGCCGCTGACCAGGGCTATTACGTTGAAGAAGCTGGATATTGCAGAGTTTCTAATTAAGGAAGGTGCTGATGTGAGCCTTATATGCGTGGACCATGTGGCGGATACTCTGCGGCTGTCGTTGAGGACCTCATACCTGAATTTAATTATACTGTTAGGTAAGAAAACGCTTTCACAACCAATACTTGTATTCACCCCATTCACCTTTGGTCTCTTTCGCCCAAAAAACGATAGTCGTTTTATTCATAGCTACGACCTGCTGACCGTTAAATGTTACTAACATTTTTTTTTTACGTGTAGAATACTATTAACACTCTCGCATATGAAAATGTATTCGTGCTGCGTCTGAGGAATAAAACTACAATCGTCGAAAAGCGAAAAACGACAACGGTAATCGGGGTGATTATATAGTATATACTCGCTATAGTCCGTCATTTAGTAGTTTGCTGTTCATTGGGTTTTTTGGTCGAAATCAAGTCGTTTTACTAAAATTCGTCGGCTAAGTTTAAGACCTTTGCCAGTACCATAGTATTATTTCCAGATATTAGTTTCACAAAAAGATCGCGCTGTGGAAGAATTGCAGCGAAGTTCTAGTGTTTTTTGTGTCCTAGCAATTAAAGCCCGCTGATTTATAGAGGTAGGCTTGGGAAGTAGTCAATAGCAAAATATTCACAATGTATTCTATTGGCTCTATGCTTTGATGCTAGGGAAGGGGTCATAATGAGGTTGTCGGCATAAAAGAACTTTCTTGATGCAGTTAGATAAATGTCTGAAAAATGTATGTGAGGCCATACCTGCTCACATGGTTCCGTTAACCTTTGATAACGCCGGTTGTAAGATGTATGAATGCCCTAAGGCGTAGTTCGATGGAGGTGACCCTCCTGGGAGACATACATTATTTATTCATGATGTTAGTTCATTGTCAGGTTGTGAATGCTTCCAGTAAGGCCATTCATCGTCCGTTCGTTTATAGGCAGCACGTTTTGTTGCTTGCTACTGAGATGTTGTAAGCTTGCTAGACACAAAACCAAGGTTTTCTGCTGAGTCGATCAGCCTGATTTCGCTTTCGAACGTGCTGTATTTCTGGGCATCTTAGAACTTAAATTTAACTCTGTATTCTGTAGTTGAATACTTGCATTTATTTACATAAAGCGACAGTACCCAACTCACCTCAACCTTGCAAATACAATAGAATTCGCCTAAGCCCCGCGGAGCAAGTAAACAAATTTCTAAATTTTCAGGTTAAAAATAATTTTATTCTTAAATAATGCTTCAATCAATTTTCTTTCATAATTGGTTCTTTATCTCATTAAATACATCTTTTTTATAGTTCACGCTGGCCTCAACATATCTCTCTTCCAACCAGTCAGTCGTCACAAGTCACATTGGAACGCTAGTCGTAAAGATCTCGAAAAATGGATAACCTATCAGTACCGCAATCCTTTGTCATTACAGAGTGTATGCCGAATTCAAATAAGAAAACGTTTGGTAGTCAATTTAGATAAACAATTAGCTGATACGAATAACTACAACGAGTCACGACTGCGAATGCTGATCAAACAGATGGAAATTCCAATTCCACTGCAGAAGTATCTAAGCGAATTCGATGATCTACCGAGAATTTAGCGAAATTTGTATTTAATGTTTATATCTAGAGTTCAAATTGAGCAATAAAACGCCACACATGTACTATATTTCCTAGATAAAGAAATAGGACTAGTTTGAGTTTATTTTTTGTTTTCTTTTATTCTTGCCTTAACACGCTTAACAAAGTTCTATGTATATTTATATAAAGTATATACTTATTATTTTTTATTTGTTTTATGTTGTGAAAGGTAAAATGCGATACAGTTTTGGTAATACTATTTGTTCAAGAGATTTTATTTTTCTATTTTTTCTTTTTCCAAAAAATATGCGAAAAGTTCCGAAAGTAAAAAAAAAAAAAAAGAAAAAACAAATAAGAAGCAAATGGAAGAGAACTTAGAGATAAAGAAATATGGAGGTTCTTATTTACGGTTTAAGCAAAATTTTAAAATCATCATTCGCGTTTCGCGGTATCACATCGAACGGGATTTGATCTTTTTTATCTTTTACAAGTTTGAGATCTGGATGCAAATCGATGAGATATGTGGAAACGCTTACATGGCTGTTGGCTGCAGCACGATGAAGTGGAGTTTGTCCGTCTTCGTCTTGCAGGAGCAGGTTGGCTTTGGCTTTTACAAGGAGGTCAACTATTTTTAGATGACCTAAAAGAGAAGATAAAATCATATAATAGATTAAATAAATGAATACCATATGCTTACCCATCATTGCAGCTCGATGGAGCGGTGTAGCACCGCCTTTAGTAATTGCATTTACATCGGCACCACCAAACTTTATAAGTATATTACAAATCTCCTCATTACCATTTCGGGCTGCATAATGCAGAGCTGTGTAGCCAAAGTTATCACGTTCCATTGTCTTGCCATTCGCAATGAAACTGCGAATCCTGTCGACCTCATTATAGATTGCTAAGGGAGGAATCAAAATATATTAATTAAACGATTTTCTACGAACATTTAGGAAATATTTAGCAGGAATAAATGAGAAGGCAAATGTGTGCATTAGATAGTAAAGGATACTTAAACTTTCGATAGGTAGGCAATGAATATTATTATTTCTGCAGAGATTATCTACCCTTCATAACCTGTCGAAGTACCCAGCCGATACAAAAGCAATACTGACTCATGAGTACGGAATGACCGAATGATTACGATTAAAAAACTTACTTTACCTCAGAGGAAATATAGATTTGCAAAATAAACACCACAGAATCTAAAAACGCTTCTATTTAGTGTGTACTGTACTACTAATAGTACTGCTTCTAGAAAAGAAAACGTGTACTCCGTGTTCGCAAAGGAACGAAACACGAAGAAGAATAAATACGAGTAATACACCGATTCTCAATCTTTGCATTCACGAGACAGTTTTAGCCACGGCCCACCTACTACACTACAATACCCGATTTATTGCAGGTGTATTTTTTTTTCATTCTCCATTGAAATTAAAATTTGCATCCTGGTAGTAGAAGAATATAATTTCAATTGCCTGTAGTCAAGCAATTTGTGGTCCTATGAATTTATCAAACTATAATTACTGACTGAGTTTTGCCTTGTTTCTAGCAATCTGAATCTGCATGTAATTAAATTGGCGGACCTTTTCACAAGCAGGTAAGTCTGACACAAAAGTCTAAACAACAAAGCGTACTTAACCAACGTCATAACGTTGTTAACTTATCATATGTAAATGGTGATGGATAGCGTTATGCAACAAACAATGAACACATTTATTTACGCCCACTGTTATTGGATCTATCGCCCTTGGGGATAAGACTCTTATTCTTAATTCTTTCGTGCACTTAATTTCAATTTATCGTACCTCAAATTGTACAAAATCCAAAGGGGGTTAACCATGAAGATTCAGGTTAAATAGGTTAAATTCATATATGGAAGAAGTAAAATTAATAAACTAATTCATATTGTGTGCTGGGGTTTTAGATCTAAAGTGATAATGAACCGCAAAAAATCAGTCGAGGAAATATTTTAGAGTGTTCAATCAGCAGGTGGATTATCAAGTGGATTGTGAGACTCAATTGATACCTAAATATCATATCATACGACATGACAAAGTGTGTAAACATTCCCGAATTCCCAGACTGAGACATCGTCGTATAAAAACGAGTGTATGGGGATTGCAACTACCACCTTACGCAGTACCTATCGATGCACGGCGGCTATCACAAATATTCACCCCAATTCTTAAATTCGTATACGATAGTCGAACCCGACCATGGTCGCATTTAGTTATTACGAATTCGTATTTTACGTACAAATTATGTACGAGTTTGCGCCTAAATGCGACTATGGTCGGATTCGACTGTCGTATACGAGTTGAAGAATTGAGGTGATTTACACATATTTGGACACGATAGCTCATCTCACTGTCCAGGTTGTCTAGATCAAGAGGTAGACACAGAACACGCTGTGTTCTATTGCAGCCGCTTCGCCAAATGTAGAAATAACCTGCCGAGTCCACCGTTCCTTATAGAGCATATGATGCGATCAGAGGAGAATCGGGTGGAAATTTGCATACTCGTAACTTTTTTAATTCTTTTTGTAATTTAATTTTTTTTTTAACATATGCCCCCGACATGGCATCTATACAGACTACACTGTAAAAGAAAGGGGCCAAGAAAATCAATGTAAGTTCCTTTCGAAAATTTTAGTAAATAGTAAAACGATCATGCCAGGGACATGAATAAAAACGTTAAGAGATGTATAGGGGAATCACATAATAAATTTTAAGGCAGTGGAAGCCAATCATTTGCTGTCAGGTAAAAGACCGATTTCACCTGGACGATGAAAGTCAGTATTTCTGTCCACTCGAGTAAAACTTTTTCAGGATAGCATTTTCAAAAGAAGCTCTAATTCTGCTGCTGCATACACATGCATGAATATTTGATATGCAAAAGAGAAGACTATCTGAAGTTCTCCATTTACAGAGCATTCAAACTGCTAAACATTCCAGTTTTATGACATAGGAAGTATAAAGTACGATCAGTATACAGCAAAGTTCTGTTGCGTAATACTATTTAATAAATTGCGCACAATTTTGTATGTATGTATGCGCGATTTATAATTTTATTTACATAAGTGTGTGCGTGATTCTTTTGCCGCTGGAAATCATTTTTGATTTGCAGTGTGGATAATTTAATACTCAGTATATGATGGCCTCCAGGCAGTTGATAGCAAAAATTATCACATAAACTGTAGATAGATAGTTGACTGTGTTAACACTTTCGAGCGCTACTTAGCAATTGTTCTGTTTCTTAAAAAAATTCCAGTCAATTGTATTTGATCACCTGCAATTATGTATGTGTAGGTGTATTAATTTTAAATCACAATAGCAAAAGAAAATGGTATATTAATGTAGAGTAATGAGATGCGAGTATACGAGTATTCTAATTCTAGGTTCACACCGCTTTCTTAAAAAGGGTTTACGGATAAGTACCAGTAATGGGACATGTCTGACGTAGTCAACATCCCGTTAAACGTATACATATACTAGTATGTACCTATGTAATAATGAAACATTTTCGGAAAATTGTACAAAGAAAACCATTTTGTTCGAACGAAGGAGACGAACCCGCGATAGTTATGGTTTTAACCACAAAGCTTCTTAGGATAGCCCAGACGCTTTGAGCTAAAGCTGGCTTGTAGAGCTAGTAGATGGGTGTTTAACAACAGTTGAGGAGAGGCCAGCTGAAATTCGCTGCTGATGAGTACTCTTTTAAAAGTAGAAACAGGGAGAAAAATTGCTGCAGTACAAAAGCATTGTTTGATAATTTATAATAATTTGGACTCTTCGCAACTCAAACCAACGTATGGACGAAGATCACCTGATGACATGCACAAACCTATTGACGAACAAGCAAACAAATAAGGATATACGCGCTTTATATTGGGAAGCACAAGGGAAAATGAATTAAAGTTCAACCCCCAGCCATTGGAAAAAGAAAGTAAGAAAGAAAGAACTTAAAATAACATGTTACCTATGTATGTATGTACGTTGTGCCTGCTATGTACATACGAGGAGTGGTTGATAAGTTCGCGGCCTCAGATACTCAACAACGAGCCATTTTCTCATTAGTGACTCTTCAGTAGTATAAATATTACCTCGTTTCAATAATAATCTCATTTTGTTATTATTTGCGGTAGGATAAACATCACCGGTGTCAGGCGAATTCTAGCAATTTTGAGCACCATGTCGCTATAAAAGTATCTTGTGAAAAAAGGAAATCGCCAAAAGAAATCTGGGTCTTCGTATCTATACCATGGTCAAAAAATGAGCTCGCTTATTTCAACAAGGGCAAGAGAGCTATAAAGACAACCCCCGCCCAGGACGTACTATGGCAGTGGCTACTGAAGAACATATTGGAAAAGTCGAAAAATTAGTTCTGGTCGACCAAAGAAGAAAAATGTGCCAGATAGCGGACGTGGCACATCAGCAAAGAACAGATTAGAGGAATTTTGAACGAGATTTAAACATGAAAAAAATGTGAGCGCGCTGGATAGCGAAAATGCTCACGCCGTTCGACAAGCAACGATGACTCAAGTGCTGCAAAGATTTTTTGGAGTTAAACGGGGACAATCTCTACGAAATTTGTAACCGAATTGTAACTGTAAATGAGACTTAGGTTCGCTTTTTCCTTTTTTCCAATTTGAAAAAGGAGCTACGTGGCCTGAGATTTGCAAATAAGAACGAAATCAAGGCGGCCGTAGAAAGTCATTTTGAAGGCAAAGAAAAAGAATATTTGTTCGTTGGTATTAAGGCACTGTATGTATGCCTGATGTAAGAAATGCATTTCACTCGATGGAGATCATATTAAGAAATATTTTTTTTTTTAATCGGATCTCTGTTTCACTTAATGCCTTAGGCCGCGAACTTATCAGCTGCCCCTAATAATTCCTAATAGTTCAGTATGTGGAGATTCGTTCGCCAAAGTTCATTAACAATGCTCATGGCCAGCTTCTTGTGGTTGACGACAAAATTCTGCAGAGGTGGCCGCAGTATTGTGAAAGACTTTTTAATGAAGAGTTTTCCTGGCTATACTTTCCAAGAGCCACTCCTGACTGTGAAGAAATACCCGACATTGCAGTCGAAGAAGTTAGTGAGGCGGTCAAATACTCCAAAAAAACGAAAAGCGGTTGGGTCAGACGAGACGCCCTCTGTGTTCTGGAAAAATATGGGAGACATCGGGTTCAGATGGCTCAGAATTCTCATCTCCGAATTTATGAGAGGTGATCCTATGCCAAATCAATGAAGGGAAAGCTACCTTCTCCCTGTGTATAAAGGGAAGCGCGATACGCGAAAATGTGATAACTACCGTTCGATCAAGCTGATGTCACACACCATGAAGATCGTTGAGCGGGTATTAACATAGGTAGCCGACTGCAAAAATAATATGGCTATCTGATCATCAGTGCGGGTAAATATATCCGCGATGCAATGCAAAGTATAAGGATCATAACAGAAAAACATCGTGATTCCATAAAGGATTTGCATATTGTATTGGTTGACTTTGAAAAGGCATTCGACAAACAACCACGAGATCTGATATGGGTGGCGCTAAGACATCGAGGAGTTCCACAAACCTATGTACAGATGATCATGGACATGTAGGAAGGAGCAAAGGCAAGTGTAAGATGCCCCGCTGGAGTAACAGAAGAGTTCCCAATCAAAGTCGGGGTGAACCAGGAAGGCGTCTCAAGTACTTTGCTCTTTATTGCAGTCCTTGACTATCTGCTTCGCAGTGTTCACAATGTTGGACAATGGCAGCTGAGATGAAGATGCTTCGCATGACAGCAGGAGTGACGAAGCTTCATCGAATAAGAAGTTCGAAGATCCGTAGAAGCTTTCACGACAAAGAAACCATCTCACGAAAAATAGAGCGCGACATTCTCAACTGGTATAGCCATGTTTAAAGAAGAAATCATTTAAACCCTGTTAAAAAGGCGATATCAATAAACGTTGCAAAGACATCGCGAAAGAAAAGCAGGCCTATAAACGCATGGATCACACAAATGCAACAATATCAGCAATTGATTTGCCTCAGTAACCAAGTGATCCAAAATCGGGAGGTCTGTCGATATTTTCTGGTCAAACAGGCGAACCCCACAGGCGGAGCAGTAGAAATACAGTGAAGTGGGAGGGTTATGATCGCTTGTTTTCAGATCATAACCTCTTCGAAATAGGGAGAAGAAGTAGTTAGGTATGTGACATGTCCATTGGTTAGCACTCAACGGCCCGACCACTAAATAAAGAATTCATTATAATGCATTGAGGGAATTTTCTATTCTTAATCCAGCACGTTAGCCGACCAATTAGTCTTTAATGCGTATACCGTTCACCTCTACTCATTCCGAATAAAAAAAACTTTTCTATTTTCATTGATCTCAAACATGCTAATATGTATGCACATACCTATGTAACCACAAAATGTTTCTATTATGCATATAATCATTCTAAATCCAAAAATCTGTACATTATAGAACCGCCCTTATAGCAAAAATAATATAAGAACGATGTAGCAAGGAGATAAATGGAAAAGAAAAATCCAATCGATAAATACAATATATGCGAGCAAAGTATAAATTAGAAAGCAGGATTACAAAGCTGAATGGCTGACTAACACAACTCTGTATGAACACAACGAGTGGGTGGTAATAGATAATGATCTGGAAACGAAATATAAAATGCTTGAATACAGTTATATCATCCACCAATGGCCGTAAAATGATTACATCAAGAAAAATAAATCACTTCACTCCAAAGCAATTATAGTAATGAGTAAAGGTTGACAGAAGCACTAAACAACGTTCAACGTATGTACGAGTATACTAACCTGCATTCCATATGCCTCGTTCAAAATCCAATTCCGACAGTGTCTGCTGCACCGTTGACGCATGTTGATGGCATCCACAATTTGCTGTGTGTTCCATTATCACTTCTATGCCTCACTGAATTAATCTTCCACAATTTTTTTTATTTAAAAAAAAAACAAAAAAAAAAAAACAAATTAAACTATCTATAGTCTCAAGAGTTTTTATCGTACAATTCACTGTTGTTGTTGTTGTTTTTTTTTAAATTTTGTTTTTAACGTCTTTTTATTATTACTTGTAATTCTTTGAAAAAGTAGCGATTATTAATAAATATTGCACAGATTCTCTTTTGTAATCCCTAGGCCTCGCGTTGCATAGTCCAAACGATTTCCGCTTCACCGGTGCTGCATATCACTTTGTAGCCCAGTTGACTCAATGTATTGATAAGTTGCATTGGTGGGGCGTTAATCATCACTCCGTTCACTATCTGCGTCGAACCGTTCTCGAAGCGTTTCGATAGCGCCAATACTTCTGCATCATTCAATCCAAACAAGGCGCTGGTACGATCGTGTAGAGATCCTTTAATACTGACGTATGTATAAATATCTTCTTGACTGACAACCGGCACTGGAATGGTCACTACATTTGGAGTACAAGCCGGTAATGCCGTTGGTGTTGGAACTGCACTCGCTTGTGTCGATGCAGCTACGGATGGAGCTGTTGCAGCAGCAGCTGCAACGGATACTATTGGAGCTGCCGTCGCTGCTGGTGTTGTAGATGTTGCTACCACTTGTCTTGTTAGACATTCCATAATAGAAGAATTTGTATTGAACAAAACTTTCGCTTTTACCTTGCTTTGAAACAAATGATAAAAATTGTTTAAATCAAAATCAAGAAAATGAAATCCTAGATTAGATAAGAGTAGGGATAGTCTTTTGGGTCTGTTTTAGCTGTCTTCTGAGGTGTTTCTATTCGGGAGCATCAACTTTGTGATAGTTCCCAAGGACTGCGGCTTCTCGATCGATATTAGAGAGATTCTCTCGTACAACTGATGTATCGGACGATTCTATTGGTTCTGGTTCGTGAAATTCTTTACGCATAGTCCACATGTACTCATTGTAGTCTTGCTTCACAGACGTCGACGAAGATGCAACAACGCGGAAGCCAAGAATCTAGAAAATCAAATAAAATTATCACAGAGATTGATGAGAAAATACGAAAAACTCACCTCAAGAGCTGATAAAACTCGACACGGATGAACCAAGTAAACTATTGTTGATTCATCACTGTAGCCTCCGCATGAAAATTGATTCAACTGCTCGATGTGCTCCGCTGTAGAGCGATAAAATAGATATGTTATTGCGATTCAAGATTAGATAATCCAACAGCAGTGAGTGAGAATGGAATTCAACAACCGAACCGAAAAGGGGAAGAAAAAAAACTTGTTTAAACTGCTCTATGCTGTCCAACAACGATGACTACTCTTCGCTAAATGAACTCAGCACACAAACTCACTGAAAACAAAAGCTGTTGGCCCCAACCAAGTTCTGCTGTTTTTTTTTTTTTTTTTTCTTTTATGATGACGTTATAATTATAATAGCAACAAAATGCCCAGCAATGAAGAAGTAATTTAGGGAGGAGCAGGTTGTGATAAAAATCACGTAAAGCGCTTAACTGAACTTGTGGTGGTGTGAGCTTTTATTCGGTCAATAAATCGATTAATATACGAAATGTCTGCTCAATTCGCTGTAAGCCATTCAAGTATTTCTTGGCAATGACACACCATGACACTGGGGGGGGCTAACGAAACTTTCGTTTTCACTTAATGCCCAACGATTACCCCCAGTATTGATTTACCATCACAGTCAAGCTAGTAAGTGCTGTCCAGTCCACGCAGTGTAATAAAGTAAAGACCATCAGAATAAAAAAAAAAAAAGAGTCGCAGTTCTTTTTGTTGGTTTTCTCCCCTCTTCCACTGAACAAAACATCGTAAAATATTCGCTGTGTGATGATTGTTGAAGGTTGGCGTAGTAAATTCGTGTGAAATTCAGTAACATTAACGACTCATCTTGGTTGATGCCTGTTGATCGCATAATATGGAGCACATGCCACAATAAATTTTTAATTAGTAATTTATATGTTCCCCCGAGGGGATAAAAAAATGTCTAGCTTCCAGGGAGTTGGGGCTATTATTCGTTAACAGTAAAGTAATGAAATAAAAATTATTGGCAAGCACGGAAAATGCTGTTACTAAGAGGAAGCAGTAAATTAATAAAGGAGACTGTAAATGAGGTCATGTCATCCAAAAGGAAAGTGAATGAGTTCCCACAGGACTTTGAACTTTATACAAAATTATGTCTGGGCGGAATCCTCGCCGGAACGAAAAAAAGAAACAACTTGGAGGTGAACGACTTTTGGCATAGATTGGAGAATGGACGACTATTAAGTACAAACAGGACGAGATATTTCAAGGAGTGTTAGTGTGCATCGGGTGAGAGGAAAGATTCATGGCTTAATCTAGATAAGTTTTATGGATTAACACTAGACTATCATCTGTTGGTATTTACATATGTAGCTACCGAGGTAATTCTGATATAGGAAATAGTGGTTAAAAATATAATGAGCACTGGAGTGGAATCCTCTAAGGTAATAGTTGATTGTTGACGATCACAATCATCCCTTTTGCTCTCTCTAAGGCGACCATCAGTGTGATCATCACCGTTTTTGTGTGACTTTGCGATCATTTTACGGAGCTAACAAAGTGTGATCAACAATTTTGACTGTCAAAAGTGTGACCATCAACTATCACCTTAGAGGATTTCACTCCTGCTTTTATAATCAAATCATCATTTGCACATTCGAGATGATTAATAAAAAAGTATTTTGCGAAGGAATTGTATGCAGACATCATGTGGGAGAGTCATGATTAATACGTTGGTGAGTAATACGAACGTGTTACTGCGACAATGACATTATACGACGTGTCCTACATCTCAAGCTAAATAAAAATTCGAAGTAAACAACAAACAATTCAACGAGAAAAGATACAGCTAAAGCAAGGTCAATATTATCAAGAAGAGAGGGCTATTTTGACTTAAGCAATATTATATGAGACTTCGACGGCGAAAATGAAGACAAAGACGCAAATAAATATAGAATAAGTTAATATATGTAAATGCATATAGTGAAAGATTAAATCCAAGAGTTACACTGTTCAGCATTTGTTTTAGTTCGTGCTTGAGGCGACACATAAATCATCAACAGACTAAGCACGACTGTTGTACCATTACCTTCGCTTTATGCTTAAGCTTAAGGTCACAATCAGACGAACAGCAATTTCAGATTATAGTACGAATTAGCAAAGATAATTCGATTCGCTTTAGCTGCTACGAATATGCCTGCAGACAAGCAAATAAAGAGAGCTGAACTTGATTGCAAATACACACTCAACCGGCATTGGTGGTCCATGCAACTATCTGCATTATGTCTGCTGTTAAAAAGTTGTTTTAAGAGCTTACTCGCTTAGTCATATTGTTCGAAATACTATCACAAATTTGTCTAATACAGATAGCTAAAGTAATACTCAAAAAACTGAAGATATTTAGGTCTTAATTGCTTTTGCTTTCCTATTTACACAGCATAAATCAATATAATACAGAACTTGACCACTGGGAATAATAGGATCAATAAAATTTACAAACAATCCCTTTTGGTAATTAAATCGCACCCCTATTTCCTAAGCAAATTTGCTTCTATATTTAAGCGACATGACACGTGTTTCACAATTAAGTAAATAATTCGCATAATTTTCTGTGTATGAAGAAAAATATTTGTGGTTGCTTTATCACTTAGTTTTCAGAATATTTTTCCTGAAAAGTTATTCAGCATATGAAACAGTTTTGATACACAACAATGCACCATTGTTGATCAAATTAAATCCTCTGCACCGAAAGAAATACGAACAAGCTATGTGGCTCCCAATTAGCATGAAATACTTAAAAACTTATCATCAATGTAAATTTCAATAATATGGAATGTAAATATTTTTGTTTCATATTGCATACGTCATTAACCGAAACTTTCGAGCAGTTAGATATTCTGAATCATTTAGAATGATAATTAAAATAAACTCCAATTAAAAGACAGAAGACACGCAAAAGAATGTTACACTATCACCTGTTTACAGTTTGTGAAGGTCAAACACAAGCGCGTGCGGGTGATATCTCTATTTCTAGTATTTTTTTTAATATTTATCTATAGCTAACGATAATTTGTTTCTTAATCAAAGATTACGTATGTAAATACATTTATCATTGACATTGAATATTTTCGAGTATACATCCATATGTACATATGTATGTTGTATACATATACATTTTCGCACGAAGTGAATTCCTGTAGAAATTGTAAATAGATATTGAATTCTAGATCTATAGAATACGCATATGATATCGAGAAAACCTCTCATTTAAAGCACGTTATAGAAAGAATCTAGTATTTGAGAGTTTAGAACGAACTGTAATGTTAGCGACTTTTAAAGGGGAATGTTTAATGGCTGGTCTGGATATAGTCACAGAAATGAGAGAGTTGATAACGATTACAGTCACAGGGTGGTCTGCAATGAAGAAGATAACATGGCACGTAGTAGTGCACCTGATTTTACAGTGATCACGTTTCAGTCACGATCAAGAAATGCGATTAGCGTACGTGTGATAATCAGCGAAACAGCATTTTGTACAAACAGGTAGATTGCCCTAAAACCGAGTAATAAGCAGCGATATGAGGTGTGTGTCGCAATAAAATACTGGCATAAGCTACACTGCTCAGCAATAATGTAAAATAACTCGTCATAATAGTCACGTCGAGTTAATTAAAGCTGTTGGTGATGAAGAGTTATTGATGAATGAAATCATTTAAAAAAAATATTCGGAAAAATTCAGAGAATATCAATGTAAGCGGACTAAATTTTCCAAATATTACTTCCAATACTTTATTTAATTCGTAATTTGTTATTACAGCAATCTTAAATTACAAAAGTCTGCATTTCAACCAATTTAATTATTTTGTGATTTCATTAACGATGTCTTTCACGGTGCTTTACTAAATGATATCTGGTTTGGGCATACCCCTTAAGTTCATTGGCGATTTGCCATGGTTACTCCATAAGAAAGTTTTGCAAATTTGCTGTCTTGCCTAAATCACATCGCAGTGCAAATGTGCACATAGTGAGTATTAAAATATGTCAGGGGATCAAGGCAAATATTTCTGATCGCACTGCATGGCAATAAAAATATACATACATATGTATGTACATATGGGTAATTAGGTACGTAGAGAAAAACTCGTTTTCTCATTTATAAACCATTCAGCGTTAAAAAACGTTTACTTACATCTACATGTAAACAACTCGACACCGTGATAACAACCCAATAAAAGATAAAAGACAAATAATCATAAATCTTTATTCTCATTTATAAACAACTCGTTATCATGCCGGCGCCATACTATCAAGCACAGTTGATCCGGTTGCTAGTTCGTAGTGTGGCCGGCATTGTGAGATAGGGGTCTGTATAAATGAGGGCTACCGCGACTTAAACCCCAACTCGAAGATCAGTGATAATGCCAGTGGTAAACGAACGGCAAAAAGGCAGAGTAGGTATGTATTAAGAGGCGAACAAGAGTAGATAACCACTTTTTGTCAAGTGCCATCAAATCCTAGACACCCGATCAAAGACAGCAACGGGAAGTTTTTAAAAATTAAGCAACGTCTAGTAACATGGAAGTAAGCTACACAGGATAAAACAGCTATTGAAGGAAGCCTAAGAAGTGATTTCAATATGTTTCAATCGCGGTCCGCTCATGATTCAACTATTATTTGTAAGGCTTCCGTTATAACTTTTAATAAACACCCTCAAACAGACATATACTAGTCAGTTCGATAGTAAGATATGTTCGTGGATGAAATGCCTAACTTCTACATTTTTGGTTCGGGTATCTTATGCAAGCTGCTGACCTGTAAGCCCTCAAGTCGTATCTAAAAGAAAACACGGCATTATGAACTCGGTACATATTCATCCATACATCCAAGTATTTCCCAATTTTAAGAGCAAATACTGTGCTGATTCAAATTTACAGTGCCACTTCAATTAGAGCAAGAAGGGAACCATCAAAGGAGTCTAATCATTTACACTTCCAAAATAGTTTCTAAAGTCAAGGCAACGACATCAATTAGGGTTAAAGCGAAGAATATTCCAACGAATAATTCATTTCTGTATCCTTTATCACTGCATTACGTTATCGTATCATCAATTTATCGAACAAAGTCTGCTATATCTTTGCACCCTCAGTAAATATGCAATAAAGGACAAATGGATTGGAAAGTGTTGTTTGCTATGATAACCAAGTAGCCAAATTTGCAAAGACTACTTCATAAAGCACTTTAAGAGCTGAAAAAATTCAAACATACGAGCATCAAGTCAAGTCTATAAATCATTTCAAAGCACTTTAAACTTGACACAAAAATACCACACTAAACCATAAAAGGTTTTATCTACTATTGAAGTCCAATATTTACGTCTCTATTGCAAAAACAACATTAAATTTTCATCACTTAAATATCGTTTCGCGTTAAGATTTATTCGCTACATCAACATCTAAGTGTATCAACGACACCTCATAGAGAAACTGCAACCGAAAATCTCTCAGTCGACTTGTTTGCAAAAATTAATCAAAACGAAAGGAAAAATAAATGAAAGCAAACAAAAACGACAGTAGAAAAACCATTAGATTGTATTATAAATTATTCAATTCGATTTACCTTTCAATCCAGAGACAAGAACACGCCAGGGGTACTTATGACTGTATGAAGCTAAGTTACCCCGAATTATGATGTATGGCATTTGAGATTATTTCGTAATGCCGCTACAAATCTTTCTTTCAACCACTTTATCCACTCACTAGAAACCGAAAATGTAGTTTTTTCTTTTATAAAATTGTTTGTAACGATACAGTGTACAGAGATGCCAAGTGACTACGTAAGTTTTATTTGCTTTTAAAGATGCAGTTTAACAAGAAATTAAATTTTTAACCGAAAAAGTGAAACAAATAATAAAACAACAACAATAATGAGGTAAACTAGACTCTACTCAACTCGACACAAGTGAAAATTGGAAACTGAAATAATGATTTCTCCATCACACATCATGCTTTACGCGCGATCTCTCTCTCTCTTTCTCTCTGACACTCTTGCCGTAGCTCACCATCAGGTGGGTGTGTACGAGGTGCGCTGCTGGAGAGGAGAATGTAGGTAGACTGGGGGTGATGGGGATTACTGGTGGCACTACAATACTCTACGCTGAAAACTAGATAAAGTGTAAAAGAAAAAAAAAAAAAAAAAAAAAAAAGACCATAAGCAGCAAACTTTGCGTGTTTCGAAATATGGGATAGTGTAAGACAAATTACAAACCAAAAAACCAATACAGTAGGTAACAAAGGTATGGGAACACATTAAAAATAATAATACATACATACATACGTAACAAAGAAGACATTTTTTAGTGACCAGGGTAACTCGACGATGAGTTCATAGAGCAGAAATATATATTTTCAAGGGTTGAGTGTAATAGGTGTGTTTTCTTATAGACGCTTAGCAAAAATTACATACACGTAGGTTAAATAAAACAGCAACAATAAATATAACTCACTCTGCGAAATAAAGCATACAAAATCATTTCTGTCGGCTTTATTTCTTTTCTAAATTTAGAGTGTTATTTTCTACAAACAAAGATATTTTTGTGGTCGAATTTAATTTTTTTTTTTCATAATTTCTTAAATATAGATACGCTTATCATGACCGTTTGTTAGAGTTAATTTTCGGTATGCAAGTTGGTTCTATAAAGTTATCATCAACAATTTAATCAGTTTTGGGATAGTGAATAAAAACCTAAAACATTAATAATGGTAAAAAGTTACTGGAATGGAGGAGGAATAGGAGGAACAAATCGTTTTAAAAGAATAAGAGAATTTAGTTTTTGAAAATTTGAGTAAATAAACGTCCGAATATTTCAGTACATATTACTATTTAAAATTTTCAACAATTCAAGCCACTGACTGATTGGATTAGAAAATAAGATAAACGTGCAATGCTTACAAGACCTTAATACCAATTTTTTTTGAAAAATAATAATTTTCTTAAATTCCCAAAATTAAAATCGCGAATTAATTGGATATGAAACTAGGACAAATATGTACACCGTTTACAAGGCCTTCTTCTTCTTCCTTTTATCCGAAAACTAGGGATCACAACCCTCCCACTTCACCGCATTTCTACTGATCCGCCTGTGGGGTTCGCCTATTTGACCTCAGAAAATATCGGCAGGCCTGCCGATTTTGGATCACTCGGTTACTGAGGCCAATGAAATGCCGATGTCGTCGCATTTGTCTGATCCAGGCGTTTATAGGCCTGCCTTTCCTACATCGCGATGTCTTTGGAACGTGCATAGATATTGCCTTTTTTACAGGGTTCAAATGATCTCTTCTTTGAACGTGGCAATACCAGCCAATTACAAGGCCTTTTACATTTTATTCTAGCTCATTTTAAATTTGAGACAACAATCGTTAAAAACGGGTGGCTACGATTCACAAAATCCCGCACACAGAATCTAGCATTACAAAATCCTTGCGCAGATTCACCAGCACAAAATCTTTGCTCATAGGATCCCACACTTTCGTGATTGTTTGCATGCATAAGAATCTAAAAGCAGCTAACATGTTATACACACAGAGGGGAATGTTATTTATGTGTGTGTGAGTTGAACTCGTTATTTTGTGTGTAAACTACAATACAATTGTTGTTGCGAGTAATTTCACTTCTTCATTTCTTGAAATGAAGAACTAAAATATGTGCGAAAGTTGAATAAATTAAAATTCAAGTTTAATAAACAGTACTTGTGTGGACCGCTTCGGGGGTTGAAAGGATTTGACACTATGGGCATTTATTTGACTCATACACCGGACGGCCTTCGACCGCACATGCAGATGCTCAGGGCGCCGCTATGCGCCATGTTACTAATCATGCGCGGATGTTCTGCGGGTGCGATTTCGTGCTGCGGGATTCTTAAAAGTTTGTGACTTGTTTCATTATTACTATGTCTCTCTATTAAATAAAGCGTTCGTATAGCGCGGTCAGGCTCAGAGAAACTAGATGCTGGACTGCGAGGCCCTACGGTTATAGTAATATTCTGGATTCGCTACCGAGAGAATTGGTATCGAGACCAACGGATGACATAACCCTCAAAATTAACTTACAAATAGTTTTGACGTACAATTTCCCACAAGAGCAAAATAGAAAGATAGACAGGTGGCTATCCCGACCTATTGGCAATCTGAGAAGTTTGCCTTCAGATCAAACTACACACGTTTCATTTGCCAAGGCAAACGCCGCCATCCTCAGTGATAGCCAAGCCGCTATCAAAGCTTTTGCTTCCGTCACCACATCCTCCAAACTAGTATAAAAATGTCGAAATAAGCTACCTTTCTAGATGGTCAGTTCAAGGCAACCCTGATTTGGGCTCCAGGGCACAGTGATATCAAAGGAAACGAACACATTGATGAACTGGCAAGGCTCAGTTCTCCAGTGCTCTCCCCACAGCTCGCATTGTTAAATTCCGCTTTTCAAGGAAAAAATCTCCTCAATTTTCCTTCTAAAACCAATCTCAGATGGACTAGGCTGACAAACTGTGTCATAGGAAGAAAAATATGGCTAAACTACAAGGCAAAAGCAGATGACCTTCTAACGATTAGCACGGGACACTAACCGGCAGGAGACCATTACCGCAGTTATAAGGGAAACTCTGATCCACTGCATATACGCCTGTTCGGCACTATACCAAGTGCATTACGCAAAACATTCTTCAATTCACTCGACGAGGTCTCAACCAATATTAGAGAACTAATATCTTTCTTATATTCAACATGATGGACTCCTCACGAACACACTTTCAACAAACAACAATGTATGTATAGCTTGAGCCAAATCACTTAAACGTGTTTCTGAAATGAAAATGAGTAAAACTCGTACAAATAAAAGAGACCTGCGCAGAAAAACGTTCAAGTGATTTGGTTCAAGCTATAGTAGTTTTTTTTTTTTTTTTTATGTAGAGAAAACCGTGCACAAATCATGTGGAAAGAAACCAAGTCGAACCGAGCTTCTAAGAATGATATCCGACACCTGTGATGCTATTATATACTAAAGTACGAATGTACTCACTGCAGTAGTCTTATGTTCACGTATCTAATCAAGTCGATCATGTGATAATGTTGGCCGCAGATGGAGGGGAGTAATTATTGTGACAAGCCATTACTTTCTCATGCAAGGTTCCGGGCTACAATGTCCACAAACTACAAATCATAGGCAAAACTAAATCATAGAATTTGCAAAATAACTGAATATCTCTTGACTAGCTGTGCCGTAAGTAACAATGAAATATTAGTTAAGAGTCACTTGAAGCAATATTTAACTGTCAACAAAACGGTGGTTGATCATCAAACTAATCAAAACATGGTAAAAATAGACTTAGGCTACCAAAATTGATTACGAAATAAAATAAGAACTAAGAAATATTTAAAATCGTCGGGCTAAACACAAACATTATGTAGCGGCGAAGTATAGAGGAATGTTACTGAAGCAATGACTCTGTTGGAACAAGCCAGCAACTATGATTGTTCTCAAAGGTCATTCAACAGAAGCCAATGTCCAATTAACTCTCAACTCAAAGTTAGTGCATTAAGTTAGGCATATATAAACAGGTAAATCTGATCTGAGCTCTACTTAGAGCGGAGCATTTGATAAAAATTGTAAAAAATGTTGAAGCATGCACATGTGACTTACTTCATTCATATTCCAAACAAACTATTGCATACATTTATATTGCAGTATTGATAGTGATTTATTACCCTGCTGCAGTCAACAATTTCCAATTAAATTAGAAACAATGAATTAATACGAAAAGCTAAAAAAAAAATTCTAACTAACTTTTATATCAATTCCAAGGTACGCAATCATGTGCGCTCTTGAATCGATTCATGACTCACCAAACTTGATGTTTTACAACTCACGTCACGGCTTAAGCAAATAAGTATCGGTTTTCTGGAATAAGTGGTTATTTGAAATTTATTTTCATGTTGCAGTTCTTTCCTTACTTATTGACTCATTCAATGAAACGTCAGCAATTCGCTTATGTGCGCACATGTAGTGCATAACTTTAGTTAGAACACCGCCCAGAAGGTGGTATTTTTGCTTGTACATACCAAACAAATATTTGCTATGTCTGAATAATTAAAAACAAATGCGCTCATGAAAAACAATTGGACAATGAAATAATGAAAAGTCTAAAAATGTGGTATGCCATTAAATTTGTAACGGACCAAATCAGTATTGTTCAGAGGTTTTATTCGTGACATGAAAGATTTTCAAATAGTCAAGCGCGTTTCATAGAAGTTCTCCCACAGCTGTATGAGGGGCAAATGTTCCACAATGACTATCTATGCCTTGGTTTCAAACGGCTGCGTAGGAACATCCGATATGGAATTAACTTTAGAGGAATTGAATAATTTTTAAATTAACACTAAGGTCAAACACTAGGCTAGACACACAGTATAACTCCTTATAAAGGCTACTTCGACACACAAATCTATGACGCTTCTGTACCGTGGTATTTTGAAGGAGATGTGGTGGTGGATAAACATTTATTAGGCCAATGGCATCATTCGCATCCTAAAGTGAGTAACTTGCATCGGTGTCATTGGTCTCTTTCGCTCAACCAGTACCGGAAAAGGACTAACTGAGGCTAAAACTGAATTCGGCATCACGAGAAAGCTTATGCAGTTATGTCGTTTCACAGTGGAAAAGTGATGCTTTACAGAGAATTCCGGCAGTTGTTGTATGGTGTTGAGAAATGGACGGTGAAAAGCAGAAAACCTGTTTAGACCACATACTGCGTTCTTTGAAAAGAGACATTTTTAGTCAAATATTTGGTCTAATTGGCGAAGATGATGAATAAAAATGCGAATACAGTCCAAAAGATAGATCGACGACTGCATTGGCACAGACAATACAAATGAATGATCGGCGATGCTACAGCTAAAAGAGCCTTTGAGTCCTCGCTTCCAAGTTCGAGAAGACATTAAAGAATGAACTTTCGTTTTAAAGACCAAGTGGTCTTCGGAAGCCGGGAAGCTTGGCCTGAGAAACTGCCCGGTGTCGAAGAAGAGGGAAGACTGCGGTTACTTACAGTCCGTTTGACAAGAGCGTGTACCGCAACTCGGAAATGATTACGGATACAAAATTTAAAAAAAATACAATTTATACATGATATAGATTATGATGTTTTATTATTAATAACTTATCTTGCATGCTCCGAGGCATGCTTTCTACTAATTTAATTGGCACCAAATCCCTGTTTTGAAAAACAACCCCAAAAATGCACCTTTACCGGATGTACATAATTTATTGATGTGGGTACAACAGGTATGAATGACAGAAGAACGTGCCCAAAAAGAAGCTTCGTCCGAAAAAAATTACGTTGTCCCAATAGCGGTCCAAATTTTCCTCCGCCCAAGTGACTCTATTTTTAACGTGGTTTTCGGACAGTAGCGGTTTCTTTATTGTACTACGAAATTTCACATTACGAGCTAGTACACGTCTTCTTATAGTATCACATGACACATTAAGACCACTTTTAAGTAAAACCGCTTGCCCATCACGTAATGATAGGCGAGAATTCTTGTACAATTGCGTACATATGCACCTAACTGGAAACGGACACCGCGGGTAACTTTTCATCATTTGATACCAGTTTTGGTCAGCGACGCTGAGTTAGCAGCAGTTCACACGAATTTTGTATGTTATAAGAGAAAATATTATTATAAGTGTCAGCATAACTTACACTAAGTATTTTGTATAAAAAGGGATGAAATAAAATTTAAAGGTGACGTTGAATACGACAACTCCAAGCGAAAACTGTGCTTTTATTTGTTAATTATAACCACCAGCGGTAAGGTGGTCTTAGTTGACATTTATTTAACAGTTTTTAAACACTTCTCGAATGCCCGTAACATCATCCTGTCTTTCTTTTTCGTTGTTTTTTGCGTAGAGCCACGATTTGGCAGATCATCGACATTTTTTACTTCAGAATATTGTTTCACCCACTTACTAACAAATGTATTTTACTTCTTCGTGTATTTTGCAGCCACTCCGTATGAGATTTTCGGTCCTTTTGGGTGCAAACTCATGACGAAATATGTCCTTCTCTGACAAAGATCGAGCGACAAATACATAGAGTCTGTATAGAAAGGGTGTACTATAAAATTTGAATTTTGCGCCATTTAATATTACAGTGGTGCTAACGGAAAAAAAGATAACAATGTGACAGCTGACATTTCGTTGTTAGTAAAAATGGAGCGCTATACGAAAGAACAACGCATTTTCATCGTTGAGCAAAATTTTAAAAATAATGAAGGTTTGTCAGCTACAAAATACAAATATTTGGCGCAACAGCTCTTTAAAGTGCCAGGGCCTAGCTTCTCGCAACCACTCATGTTGTGTGCGTTATATTTTTCACACGAATGAAAGGGACCTTCAGTTAAAAGCCGACTCCGAACGGCGATTTAAGAAGCTTTTTCATGACAACAATACTCTCTGATGTTTGTCAGACGCTCGCGAGAGGTGGGACCGTGAAAAAACTTTTTGGTGTTTTCTGGGATTCGAACTTGGAACCTCATGCGTAGTGATCCGACACACTAACCACTTACGCCACGGCGCCCACTGTCAGCTACAGTCCGCAATTTTCGTACAAAATGATGAATCTCATTTTCATCTTGATGGCTTCGGTAATCATCAAAATTGTCGCATTTGGGGTTCAGAAAACCCACGAGTAATTGTTGAGAAACAATGCATCCACAACGCGTGACTGTTTGGTGCGGATTTTGGGCTGGAGGCATTATCGGACCATTCTTCTTCGAAAATGCGGCTGGTTAGGCAGTAACAAATAATGGTGTTCGTTATTGTGACATGATAACCCAGTTTTTAGTGCCTAAATTACAAGATATAGATGTGACCAACAAGTGGTTTCAACACAAGACGGTACCACATGCCATACAGCCAGAGAAACAATTCAATTACTGCATGAGTCATTTCCTAATCGTGTAATCTGCCGTTCTTGCGATCCGAATTGGCCATCCAGATCTTGCGATTTAACGCCATTGGACTTTTTTCTTTGGGGTTTTTTGAAGTCAAAGGTCTATGCAAACAAGCCCACGACCACCAACGCCTTGAAAGAGGAAATTGGGGGGGTGTGTTAATGAAATTCAGCCACATTTATGCGAAACGGTCATAGAATTTCAATAAAAGAGTACGTACTTGCCAGCAAAGCTGTGGCGGCCATTTATCCGATGTGCTATTCCATACATAACCCCAATCTGTATACTCTATGAATCAATAAAAAATTTAAGCTTTCTAATTAAAAATCTATATTTTCTATCAAAATTACATTTTGCGTGAATTATGGGACACCCTTTACAAAGCATCTCAGAGGAGGAGGCTAGCTACCTGCTCATTTCTCAACCATCCTCTAAGAAAAAGCTTTGCGGTACACGCTCTTGTCAAATGGGCGGTATATTAATAATAATGGACAAAGAGAATAGTGTGCTAATCAGGGTTATCGTGAATAAATTTTCCCTCGGAATTTTTCCCCCGAACAAAAATTTGGTATCTTCAAAAATAGAGAAAAAAATTCATCAGGAAAATATTGAATATCGCAATTGTATTGAAAATTCTCAATAATTGTCATTCGTGATATCTATTTCTTTTCCGCGTAATTATTTTCTCTTTTTTGAATATACCGAATTTTTTTTCGGACGAAAAATTCCGAGGGAAAATTTATTCACGATAACCCAGAATATAATAGCACGTTAATGCTGTTGAAAAGACTATAAATGGGTGTCAAATGCTTAACTAAAACGTGCAACATAAAATTCAGGACTCATTACAATTTGCACATGCATAGATAGGTATTGCACCTAAATAGGCATAAGAAAGGATAAAAATCGTTGGATTCTGGACAGAACATTTCAATAGACAGTAACATTTTGAGGTAATGAAGGAATTCCTTTACCTAGGGTCCTTGTTAAGCTCTGAAAACAATACAACATCAGCGCAGACATAAAACCAAGAATCACTCTTGCCAATCGCTGTTTCTTTGGGCGAAGAGGTTATTGAGTAGCAAGGTTCTTATACACTACAGATCAGTTGACTACCCTCATTTAAAATTTTGACCTAAATCATAATGCAGGTGAAACATTTCTTCGGATCTATTTTTAAAACTTTCATTTTTACTTGTTCTCCTACCAGATGATAAACTTTAAAAAAGAGAAATACCCATTTTTTGTTTTTTTCCTACTTAAAGAGGCACACTTGATTACCCTCATCATCATTTGTTTACAACATTCAAAGCCGCAAGGTCCTACTTGCCACTTTTCTTTTATTAATTGTTTGCGTTTATGTTGAATTCTAAAGGATGGGTCAAGGTCAAACACTAACTAATTTAGAAATTGGCAAAACTCTTCAAAATGATTCCAACCGAGTAATTGCTAAAAAAATAATTGGTGGGGATCGAGAACGAAGGTCCATTTTACACGAAGCTTCAAATTCAGCTGCACCCGCCGATCGGAGATGTATCTCAAGTAACTTGTACCACGTAGAAAGGGAAATAAGAAAGGCAAACAAAATTAGTAAAACGTCGCAATTCCGATTTAAAGTAGAAGTAGCGCCCTTATGTAGCAGAGGGGTATGCCACACGAGATGATGCGACTGCCTAATAAATTCAAACATAAATTTTACGACCAAATCAAATGGAAATTTAATGAGACAAAACAATATCTCCGCCGTTACAAGTTATTCTTTAAAAATAAAACCGTAAAATGCAATCTCCTGGCATGTATGCAAATTCCATCAGTTACACCAGCCCCCGTGAAAATCGAGTTACATTTACGTGAGAACATTAAGTCTGGTCCCATTCCAAGCGCCATGCCCACCCACTGCCCGTCTGTCTGTGCCAGAGGGGTGGTGGACTCAACACGACGACGACGGTAGCATTAGTAAACAGCCCAGATCAATAAAAGTAAAAGACGAAACATTTTATAACTCAAACCAATAGTCTGGGCGACCGACCGGTGTGATATGGTTGAGGTACCGTTGTAACCAGTGGGCCACGAGGACACTGCGACAAAGTGTACAATTAATAACAAATCATAAGAGTGGGAGAACACACAAATAAGATGGAAAAACAAAAAGAAAAAAGGTCAATCAAGGTGGTTCTCTACTAAAGTAGCTGCGGAGCTGTGCGTGTTTACTACAAAAGCGCAAAATGACATCATTCCCGGGGACAGGAGGCGAAAACAAATAACTTTTTATAAAAACCATGCTAATGAACTAACAAGGTGTAGGAATGTGACCCATTAAAATGTGCAATAACAAAAGCAGCGCACTAAACGATAATTGGTAGATTGGCAGTGACTGGAACTGCACCATTGTTGCTGTGGAGCGGAAATAGACGAGCGCAACTTACCTAGGAATGATGAAATGCTGATGGTGAATTCACTTTATTTTTAAACAAAACAATTAAGATAAAGTTCGCAAGTTTAGATAACACACGAGATCGAACGGCCGAAGCAGTGTTGTCTCCGATATATTCTTTTTTCAAATGGGACAAGAAAAATCATCGGAACTCAATTTTGCACAATTTGGGAACTCGAGAAAAAAATAAACTCATCAGTACAGTTGGAATGGAAACGCTGTACAGTTGGGGAGAAAATGATTTTTGAGGGTGGGATAGCATTGGGTTTTATAGGAAGTTATATCGTAAATTAATGCAATGGCTGCAGATTTGCTCAATTCTGAATATAGCCACTTGATTACACGCAGGAAGAGGTTAGGTTAGACTACGACCAGTAAAGGTTCTTTGTGATGCTATGGATCTACCATTAGACCACTCAGGGACTTATGAAACCGCAGATTTTGATAAAGCAATGGATGTTCATGACGCCTAATGACGCTAGATCGCCGAGGTCATCAAGGAAGGGGGACCCTAGATGGACCATTCTTTTGCGCGATAGGTCTGCACATACGTATAGGAGGTAAAGGCTGATTTCCTACTCCTCCTCACCCCTATAGCTCCTGCAGAAGTCGTTAGAGACTAAGTCTTTGGGTATATTGGCCTATAAGACAGTGTCCAGTGAGGACATGGATAACGCAGCTGCTCCGCGGTCATTTTAACTTAGCCAACTCACTTTTAGGTTTCTGGGCCACCTTAGGTCAGATCTGTCTCGAAATGGGACACGTTGAGCCGTTCTCCCATTATTAGTTGGTCTTGCTTCAGCTATAGCAATTGCTTACATGTAGTGTGGGGCATACGTAGGGCTTGCCTATCCTTAGAGTCGTACCCTGTCTGGCGCGCTCGTTTGTCTTGCAGTTTCCTAAATGTCATTGTCGCATTGCACCCAGCATAGGTGAATGTTGAACTACTCTGTCATCTCCGTAAGATACAAACGGTGATTTAAGGCGGCCTTTTGAGTGAAGGAGCACGATTACAGGGACTTGATTGCCGCTTGACTGCCAGTGAAACATTGTTAGAAAATTGTTCACAGACGAGAGCATTTTGTTCAGATGTCTGCAGTAGTATTCTTTTACCAAACGCTACCAACTCTCTAACACTGAAATACCCCTGGATGATTCCTTTCCTGGTCAATTCTTCAATGTCGTTTTCTATTAGTTTCACTGAAAAATTCGCTTCTTCTGGATTCCAATGCAGCATGCGATTTATCTTCCACCCAATTGTGCGTGTATTGGTGAAATACCAGATATCTTGTTTATCTTTTTCATAAAAATCAAAACAAAAAGTGAATTCCTTTTCCCCAGTGGAAAACTATCATCAATTTACTATTTGTTATTTATATCTATATAAAATTGCTTTCTACCGACTTCTCTTATTGTATATGCCCAATGGAAAACGACAGAACTTCAACTTTACCACTTTGCTCTCATATGCACAGTCAATTGAGTTAAGTAATGGGGCTATAAACAGACGGTCATGTTAATTATAGCTGGCTTGTAAAAGAAGATACATTTCAAATAAATTAAATCACTCTCAGCTCATATTGCGGTTCAGAGAACTTTAACAACAATATAATTCAAACTAAGTAACAAATTTAAATTAATCTAACGTTAACACTAAACACGGCTACATTTTTCGAGCAAGAGAAAGCCAAAAAGCCATGATTTGATACCGTCGGACGTAAGTTTAGTTGCGGAAACACTGGATTCATCAATTTATCAACACTATTTTGCAGGAAACCTTTATTTTGAATGTGATACAAAAAATATATTATACTTGAATATGGACATGTGATATGTCATTGAGAAGTTCTCTTGAGTAGAATTTTGCAGATAAGGATTGTACGCAAAAAAACCAACACACTTGTTTCTACATTTCGTGAAATACAATATTTCCGGCTTAGAAAATATCATAATCTTCTATTGTTATTTGTTTGCAACTATGCAAGGTACGATTGAATGCTCTAACGGCCAAACTTCTCCGCGGATGGATCAAAGTTTCCTTGACGAACCTTAAGCACAGTGCGTACATGATTTCTTTCTCAGATCTAGATGCTAGTACTTCTTGTCCTTCAAGGCTGTGTAGATTCTCCTTTTATGTCTGGCATATAAAACGTAAATAGCAACATCTCTGCGCCAACAAAAAATTATATATAAAAAAGCCGGCACAAAAAAAGAAAAACAGCTGAATTGTGCGGCAAGAATAGAAATAGACTAAGAAAAGAAATAAGATCGGTACGCTATTCTAGCAAAACAATTTTGAGACATAATCGACTAAATTTCTTTCTAATCCTTTCACAAAAATGATTCCATCATTTTAATGCTTGGGACAGCAAAATTGAAGCAACATTTCGACGTTTAGTTTGTGAAACGTGAGAAATGGAAGCTATAAGAGATTTGTGATTTTTATAATTCATTTTGAAAGGTATTTATCATTCCGAACTAAAAATAAATTTGTTTGTGTTTTTTGGGATTCGAACATGGAACTTCACGCGCAGTGATCCGACACATTATGCATTGTGCCACGGCGAGCAAAAGTGATAGCTAGGACACCACCAAAAATTTTGCTTTGCTCGAACTGTGTAACTGCAAGTCTTGCTTCAAATGAATACATTATACAAACATGTAGCGTTACCTTAATTCCTATAATTCCTCCCAACCAATCCAATCATCCAAATCTGACACTAAATTAACATACGGCAGGCAATTCACCATCGCCACACAGAATTTGTTTATCTCAGGCTATTTGCCCCAAACAAGCAAAAAAGTAAATTATTTCCTCGGCTAATCACCCCAAAATAGATATTTTTTGTTTGTTTGCTTGTGTAGCCTTTTGCTTGTGTCGGCGACTAGCTGCTAAATCAGCAATTCGGCGTTTCTTTCTCTCCATCGGGGGAAACTTATGTAAATTTCCCGATTGAACTGTGCACCCCTCTGTGCCCCCCATAAATTATTTTCGTTCACACACTATTTCAGTGTATTTATGCGCTTCCAGGTGCCTCAAGTGTGTTTCATCAGTTGACGTGGTTATCCCCGTGAGAATAGTGGTGTCCGCCCCTTAGTAAAGCAAAGCAATATGAACAAATCGCAGTTACTAGTCCTGTTGGCGGCGATTACTCTGTCCAATGCTGCCTGTATTCTTGGAGCAACGACGCATAAGCATGAGAAGCACACGAGCAAGGAACGCCTGAAGGACGGCATGTATAGCCCGAGAGATGCGCACCACAACGAGGGTGGCGAGCATCACGTGGAGTTCGATCATGAGGCGATTATCGGTAAGAGGGGTTTTTTCTTTCTCTAAGTTTCTTACGTTCTTATGCATCTCGTTGCCTAGGTAATGTGAAAGAGGCCCAGGAATACGACACACTATCGCCGGAGGAGTCGAAAAAGCGATTGGCCGTTCTAGTGAAGCTGATGGACAGGAATAGCGATCAGTTTGTTGATAGGCATGAGCTCAAATCATGGATTTTAAGGTCTTTTAAGTGAGTTTATGTTGTCGATTAATGCTTCTCATTCTAACTCACGAAATAACTCATAGACTAACGAATGCTGCTAGACGCCAGAGAGTGCTTAGGGATAGTAGCTTTGCTGTTGTAAGATAAAAAGACTGATAACGTGTACAGAACACAATATTGAGGTGGCTTCGCAAATTTTTATGTTATTTTCAGTTGGAGATGCAAAAGCCGGTTTTTGCTGACGCTTAGACATCTTTTGTTCCTTTTCTGGTTGTAGTTTCCTCAAGTTCTTTGGCCTGTTTTAGAAGTTCTTTAGACTGTATCATCCCAATGCTTGGTCAATTTGCTTTTTTCTTCTCTTTTCAATTCTTTCCGTATTGTCTGCGGCCCTGATCCGCGGAATGGTTCTGGTCCGAAAAACGGGGTTCCGAGGCGTTTCTTGCTAGTACGCCGACTGTTATTACAGTGGACATGTCCTGGTACCCAGTAGATGGTTACTTTATTGACCTGTCCCAATCTGTTGATATTAGTAAGGCATTCCCATACCAGTTTGGATTGGATCTCTTTTGAATTTGGTGCTTTAATTGCGGCCTCCCTATCTGACAGTATGGTGTTGGTGTCTTCGTGGAAGACGACAACATTAGGCTTCACTTCTCGTTAGGAAAATATGCGTCTGTTTTCCAAGGGGAAACTTATGCAGCTCTTTGAATTCGCTCGCGAGGCTGAATTCTCTGTCTATTATCTAGTTCCCAGGTCTCACTGGGATTTTGGAGAACGCGATCTTCGATGAGATTACTAAGTAAGGCTCATAGGAGGTCTTCTCAGGACCCGAACTTGCGTCATCGGTTAGGATTTCCATTGACGATTATGTTTCTCACGGAAGCAATTGTGTGTGGTATGACTCTAGGGGATGTAGGTTGACTAAACGAATGCTCCCGGACGTCTGTAAGAAATCAGCGGCATTCTTGCTGTGTCTCAGCAGGAAAGACTGCAGAGAACTTATTGGCGTCTTGACAGTCCACTTTTTTTCGCCAAGCATTTGAATGTGGTACGGTTAAGTGACAGTACAGTTTGCGACGCTTGTGGGCGCCGTGGCGTAAGTGGTTATTGTGTCGGACCAGTGCGCACGAGGTTCCAAGTTCGAATCCTAGAAAACATCAAAAAGTTTTTTTCACGGTCCCACCTCTCGAGAACGTCTGACAAACATCCGAGAGTATTGCTGTCTTGAGAAAGCTTCTCAAAACAAATTGCCCTTCGGATAGGGCACTAAACTGTAGGTCCCATTCGTGTGAAAAATATAACGCACACAACACGAGTGGTTGTGAGAAGCAAACAATGCCCTGGCACTTAAAGAGCTGTTACGCGAAATATTTATTTTTGTGGAGAGGACGACGACAATGCAAAACGTTTTCTCTGCGAATGTCTTGCCTTTGCTCGTATCAGGTGGCAGATTTTCGGTGCTGATGTGGTGAGTGCTGGTACTGTAAGGCCTTTATCACCGAAGTGCTTGGCTTTCTTAGAAAGACAAGGAAATTCTAATAAAATGGGTAAACGAGGATTTTGCTCTCTGGTAGTACAATTTTCCAGTTGTGTCTGAATGCTCCAGTCGAGCGTTTCCTACTCCGATAAAAATAAAAAAATAGAAATCTGACAGTATTGCGATGTCTCGCCGCGATATTTCCTGTCGAGGATAAATGGGCGCATCTTTCTTTTGCGTAAACCTTTACTTGAAAGATGTGGGAGAAAGTTCTCTGAAATGTGTATCTGGTTCTGGGTCCGTACGTGCCTGTCCCAGTCCCATTCGATGTTTTGGAACCGCCTGTGCACCATTTAATTGTTCGCTGTTTGAAGTGGTACTTGTAGGATTCACTGCTTCAATGTCTTTTGTTACTTAGCATTGCGCCAACAATTTTTCAAAGCAGTATATCTTGACCATATCGTCTCTGTGGCAGTCCAGAACCGGGACCGTTTTTTAAAGTGATCCTCGCTATTTAATTGCGTATTCCTTTCTGGATGCACTCTTTAATTATTCTTAATATGGTCTCCTTAGCTATCCTTTCCTGTTGTACCGTTATTTCCTGACATCAAAATTTAGAAAATCTCAATGTGTTTGATTTCTTCATTGGATCGATATTTTCTTCCTGGTCCTACCAGTTAGGATGACCGCTTTTCTTTAGAATATTTTATTCCTCTATTCTAAATGTTCGAAGTTTGAGTAACTTTTGATCCACCTACTATTACTTCATTCAAAGTCAAGATCTCCGAAAAATTGTATCCTAATGTACATAAACTTGGGAAGTGCGATCGGTTTCTGTTTTCTGATAGAGGGAAGTTTCTCTAAAAATGCATATCAGATAGAAAAAAATGATCGTGTCAGTTTGTTATATTTTCTTGAGATTTATTAAACATTTCAAAATTTGGTTTATTTTTCGGTATATACATATCTATGAATATGAATTTAATACGTTTTATGCGTGAGAATAGTTTTTTTTTTCAATAATGCTTTTCCTAACAGTTCAGTACAGAAAATTACAGGTTTCTGCGTTCTACGGAAACATTTTTCACCCGAAAGTGTTCTTTTTTGTTCAATAACGCTGTTCCGGACTATTTCGCGCCTACGCCTGAGGTGGAGCACATTCGTGAAAGGTGCAAACGCCTTTTCGCCTGGCGAACATTGTTTTTTGTTTTGAGCTTAGTTTGTATGTATTCGATTTTAACTGTAGCCTTCGTAAGTTGTCAGCAACAGTATTAAGTGATCTTCTTTTTTACGTACGCACACGTATGTATATCTTAAGTTAACTTTTTCTCCCACGTATCTGTCTTGCTGCTGCGACGCTTGTGGGGTTGCCTGAGCTTATTCATTCGGCCTCTTGAGCCTCTATTGCTTTTGGGCGAGATTTTCCGACAATCTTCTCTATACATAATTTTTGTTTTTTTTGAAAGATTGGGTGACGTGGCAAACAATGACCCATGAAGCACTACGACCTAAAGAGATCTTTTGTACTCTTCTTGGTTGATTGTTCAAGAAGTAGTTGGCAGTTAGCTGAAACCTAGTTCATTGATAAAACTAAGGAAAGTTCGAGCTGATGAAGAGGTGACATCTATACATGATAGTACCAGGTGATACGCTCAGCCTGGAGTTTTTCCACAATCGGTTTCTTTGCATAAAACCTTTCACGAATACGTGAGCATTTAACTACCGCGGTCATCTGAAATAATATTTAGTTGTATCCTGTTCAGTTGTTAAATTTTAGTTATTCTTGCACTTTAAAGGCTGAAAATTGACCTCTTTTTGTTCAGACAAATTAAGGCTTGTTTTTCTGATCCAGTTTGTTCTGACATTTTTCACTAAATTATGATATTTTGTTCAGTCTGTGCTTTTATGTATTTTAAAATTTGTGGGTTAAATACGTTTAAGCATTTCTATGCTGTGAGTGCATTTCAAATCTTAAATTTGGACAGAAACGTGTTTTAGACGATATGACGTCATACATACTATATTCGTAGAAAGTATTTTTTGTTTGCTCCTTATGCTTGCTCTGTAGCATCTATAAATTTTTTTTTTTTTTTTTTTTAATTTTCGGAAAACCGATGTTCTATATTATTACACATAAGCTCTGTTAAAATCATGTACTACGTTCATATGATAGTTTAGAATCTTAAAGGTGATGACAGATAGACATACAAACGGACGGGTGAATTAAATTTAGGGAAAGAGAGAATTTTATGTTCACGTTCATTTGCTACAATTTCTTTTTGATTAGTTAAGCTTGAGCTGAGCTTGAGGTTCGAATCCCAGAACACACCAAAAAGTTTTTCACTGTTCCACCTCTCACGTCTGACACACATTCGAGAGTATATTTGCCATGAGCTTCTCAATAAAATAATCGGACAAAGAGTCCTAAAGTTTATAGTATTATGTAGGTATATCCATAGAATACGAAATGGAAAGCACGATTCTACTCACTTCACCACATCGAAAACTGATAATACTATATTTTGCTGTAAAGAAGCAGAAAGGGGCAAAAGAAGGCCCAAGTCATTCTTAAAAAATCGGTCTTTGCTTTGTCAACGTTTTTTGTCCACCATGTTCGGTACGAAGAATACAGCAACTAATTGATCGGATCAAAGTACACCTGACGAATGGCACCTCAGCGCCGTTTGCCCGATGCTGAGTGAAACCCTCTGAACTGCGTCAACAATTGAGACGTTAGTCTCGCTAACATCGCACATATGTGTGTACATAATATCTTGTCTGCCATTTTTGATCGGCTCGTATCAGTCCGCTTTAGGCCCAAGATGTCAAATTCGGATTATTTGTTGAAATTGATTATCAATTGAAATAAATTGAAATAGATGCCTAGGATCGAATTCTCGTCGTGAAACTTTGCTCTTGCCTCAAGTTCGAGTAGATAAAGGAACACACGCCTAAGCAAGTATTACTCGTGATAGTGGCGAAAAGCAATACATATCGTTCAGCATATAATGAAACAATATTCATATAAATTCTGTGCCGAATGGGCAATTTTTATTTTTTATTTTCATCACTGTATCACAACAGAAATGGGTATATTATGAAATGCAACAACCTGTTCCTCTTATGCCGCACTGAATGAACAGTTGTGAAGTGAGGAAGGCGTGGTGTGTTTTACTTCTTACTGTGCCTACTTTCATTATTACTTCTGACACTACAGAGCCAACCCATTGCCCTTTTCGTGTGACTATTGTGAATTGGATTTACTTACTCTCTTAGGTTAGGTTAGGTATGGGGGCTGGTGTCGGGGATAGAAAACCTCCACACCACACTCAGGTCAATATAGACCCATTGTGATACCCATAGGGAGAAAGAAGATAGATTAGAATCCCTTCCTCGTGAAAATAAAATAAAAACGTCTTTCGTATATAGCATTACGTACTTATTGTGTCCGAGATACAAACCATCCAGAGGATTTAATGAAGTTTGCGATGTCGTTTATCGGTCTGTTGGACAACTTTTCCAAATCCTTAAAAATGTATTGTCCAAGGAAATTATTTCTTATATAATAAAGGCTTGGACAGTAGCAAAGAAACTGGGTAGTGTCCTCTTGAGCCTCTTCGTTACTGCAGCCCTTACAAAGGTTTTCGTTCGTCACACGTAACTTTTTCATGTAGTACTACATAGTGTTATGCCCCGTAATGACTCCTATGAGAGTAGAGATGGATTTTCTATCCCTCTGCATGAGTCTGTTGGTTCTTGCTCTGTCGAATGTAGGCCATAGCTTCCTCGTAGTGATACAAGTATTTAGAAAGGTCCACCTGTTGTTTGCCTCCGTTAGGGCTTTGTTCCCTGCCTCGGGATTGAGTGTGCAAGGCGGGATGTACACTGAGGGGTCGGATTAGTCCGAGTTTAGTGCTGAACCTCCTCTAGCCAGTTCGTTGGCTTTCTCATTCCCTGGTATGCCTTTATGTCCAGGGACCCAGCACAGCTTTACACAGCTTTGTGCTGTGTTCCAAGAGCCTTCAGCTCTTCTCTACAACACTTCATAAGCTTTTATCGCTGCCTGGCTGTCGATGAAAAATGTGATATCGTCCCGTGGTATTGCCCTCATCGCAGTCTAACGGTCCAACCTCTGCCAAAAAAAAGCTGGTGTAGTTCGGAAATCGGGCTGACAGGGAGATGCCTAGCGTTTCAGAGAGATGCCTGCGCCTACACATATTTTCATTTTGGATCCGTCGGTGTACATAGCTATGGACCGCTCTGGGACGTTCTGTCGTTTTTCCATTCTTCCTTGCTCGTATAGGTGCTTAGAAAAGGTCTCGTGAAGTCAAGGTATGGCGTTGTGTATACTGTACTATAACTTACTTAAGTGGCGCTACAGTTCGGGGTGAACCTGGGCCTCAACAAAAAAAACCTCTCCCTTGAGCTTGTGCGCGCTACCTACGTCGAGGAGGACCTCTACAACGTCGTCCCTCCGGGTTAGATTCGAACGCTCTGCGGACCGGAGCGTTGGTGTACATTCGCTCTACATGTACTATCCTCTTAAACTTCCAATACGTAGATTTTTGACTAGGTCGATGTGACTGTACAGCTCGTATATTTCGTCATTGAATCTTATCCTTCAAAACTCGTCAACCCAAACGAGACCGAATATCTTACGAAGAGTTTTTCTCTCGAAGCGACCAAGGACATCGTCATCGGCTTTTAATAAAGTGCAAGTTTCAGCGCCGTAAAGCAGGACTGGGATGACCAGAGTCTTATATAGAGTATCCTTAGTTGTTTGAGATAAGGATTTACTGTTGAATTGCCTTATTAACCAAAAAAAAACTGCGATTGGGAAGACTAATTGTTTGATTTCTGCGTTGGTATCATTGTCAGAATTAATACCAGAGCCAAGGTAGACAAAGTCCCTTACTACCGCGAAATTGTAGCTGCCCAATGCGACTTGTTGATAGCATATACTTGGTTTTGCTCTCGTTTATCGCTGAACCCATTTTGGCCGCTTCTGCTTTAATGCTTGCAAAATCGGAATTGTTTTTGAGCATTTCAAAGGTGTCTGATATTTTTTCTTGTGCAATTTGATATTGTTATAACGGCATTCAACCGCTGATAAATCTTTCTAAAGTTATACTACTTCCATACTTGAATTTTCTATATCATTCAACTTCATTTCATGTTTTTTTGAATACTTTTGTCATTAACATAGGTACTTACTTACTTAGGTGGCGCTACAGTTCGGGGTGAACTTGGGCCTCAACCGGCACAGGTAGTGAGTAATTAAAGATAACCACTTGCAATAATTATTTATTAGTTATTGGATTTTGTATTGGAATTGGGACTTACTCGTTACCTTACTTCACTAAGTCCCAAGTTGCTCAGCATATACTGTAAATAGTCTAATAAATCTTCTGGCAGTATAATAATTTCCATACCATGCTCATCACGCTTAGATCATGCTAAAACTTTATGTCTACTTTTCCTAGATATTGCAGTTTAAAGTTGCAACCCTATAACTGTGAAGTTATGAGTGCCATTGGTCTATTTGACACTTGGTATTATGATTGACGAGCTAGAAAAACAGAGACCAAGCCAACGAGATACTTGAATTGGTTTTTGTTGTTTTGCTTTTCTTTTATCATCAGTTTTAGTCGCCTGATGTAAGATATTAAAATCTGTTCGATCTGCAAATCATAATAGCAAATAGTTAGATTTTTTGCAATTATAGTTCGGTGATGCTATCGTGATAACGTAATCGATTGCCACGCTAATGGTTCATGGTTCAAATCCATATGTGACCAAGCATTTATTTATTTCTCATTTGCGATCAATTGCGAAAGCTAATGTCAACACTGTTGCGAAGATATAACACTAGCAGTAATTTGGGCATATGGCAGGAAAATTTGTTCGCTCTGTTGGATTGATATGACTGTGACATCAGGTGTTTGGGAAAAAAATACAGTGAATCAGAAGCAAAGGCAAAATAACAAAACAAATCTTTCCAGTCATTTGCACACCACCCTTGGAGTTTTTCTGAAACCTAACATCTGAGACTTTTTTTTTTTATCGTGTCTCTATCGTTTTGCATGAAACGCTACACATTGCGACATTAATTACATCCTCACTTGTATTGAGTGCTTTAGCGATAATATCGTAAGCGTTGCCTTCAATCGAGATCCTCATTAATTCTTACTATTCTATTTGTATTTTCAGGAAACTATCCGAAGAAGAAGCAGCCGATCGTTTCGAAGAAATCGATGCGAACGTTGATGATAAAATCACATGGAAGGAGTACATGCTGGACGTATATTCCATGGAAGATGAGACTTTCCGAAAAGACCTAATTGAATTCGATAGCTACGAAGAGGAACAGAAAATGATACGAGACGATAAAGAGATGTTTAATGCTGCTGATATCGACAAGGATGAAACACTCACGCTAGAAGAATTCGTATGGTTCCAAAATCCCGAAGAACATCCACAAATGCTGCCAATTGTATTGGAACAAACGATGCGCGATAAAGATAAGAACAGTGATGGACAAATTGATTTCACTGAATTCCTTGGCGGTTCAGCTCAAAATCATGACCAAGAGTGGCTGGTCACAGAAAAGGAGCGATTCGACAAAGACTTTGACCAGAACAAAGATGGTGTGTTGACCGGAAATGAAGTACTTAATTGGATCGTGCCTAGCAACGATGATGTAGCAAGTGATGAAGTAGATCACTTGTTTGCGGCAGCGGATGATGATCACGATGACAGATTGTCGTATGCTGAAATAATTGAAAATTATGAGACGTTTGTGGGTAGCGAGGCGACAGACTACGGTGATCACCTACAGAATATTCATCGGTTGGAAGACGAATTGTAAAACTGTTTATTTAAGTTTTTTTTTTTTTGAATCTCCTTTAGGACTGGAATACTTAATTCTCTTAACTACTGTAGCCATTTAGTTAATTTTTCCTTTTTATTTATTCTTATGTAATTGTCTTGCCTGTATATTCTTGTGCTATATCTTCTTTGCTAATAAATAGTATTAAAGGATTATTGCTTGATTTGAAATTTGACAGTCAATGAAATTGAATACGTAACGTGTTGCCAACAGTTTAGTATTGTCTTTTGCATATGTAAAACCACCATCTCGAAATATGCCCGCAGTTGGAGCCCTTAGATTTAGCGGAACTCTCCGCAGAGTCGGGTACATTAATGACTGAAAGGCATCATACAGTACAGCAATAGTTTAAGGGCTATCCTGCAAGGAGGACATTTTTATTTTTTTTTCAATTATCCACTGGTGTGGAAGCAACGACGATCCTGGAGACTTTTCTGCAACAGCATTGAAGAATCCTCGGAAGCTTCTAGGTTGCGAAAAATCCTCTCTAAAAGCCCTTCAACACTAGCTACCTCTTACATTCAGCGGGTCACTGGACCACCTCTACTAAGGAATCCATTGACATCCTACTGGATACTCACCTCCCTGGTAGCTCCCTGTTGCTGTTTCGCTATCCGGTATTACCCGTATTTGCTCTCTACCGTGCAGCAACTCCTTGTTTATAGTAACTACAGAAAAGATCCGCTAGGTCATGCGCAGTTTCAAGCCCTTCAAGTCCCCAGGACCTGACGGTATCATTCCTGCTGAATTTAAAAAAATGTGAGGACATTGTGCTTCCATGGCTCAAAGTCATCGTATCGAGCTGTCTAAATCTGGCCTACATCCCCAAGACGTGGACCGAGCTTGAAGTTGTCTTCATTCCTAAGGCAGGTAAGAGCTCGCATGTGGATCCAAAGGATCTCCGACCTATCAGTCTATCGACCTTCCTATTGAAAACGCTGGAAAAGCTGATTGATATTCACCTCCGTCAGAGTATTAGCCCGTCTTTGCTCTCGCCGTCCCAACATGCGTACTGCATAGGCAGATCCGCTGAGACAGCCTTACGCTCGCTTGTGCGCATCATTAAAAAATTTCTGAGCATTAAAGAATATACCATGATGGCTTCCTTGACATTGAGGGAGTCTTAAAGAATTTTAAACCAAAGGCAATCACAGACGCACTTGCAAATCTGAAAGTGGATACTTCGCTCGGAGTGTTGATCAATCAATTGCCAACACGCAGGATTATCAACACATAGCTGGGGGGAGCATCTGCCAGAAGACTTGCCTGCTACGGAACACCCCAAAGTGGAGTGCTGTCCCATCTTCTGTGGAATCTGGTAGTGAATGAGCTACTCGTGGACCTGGACAGGTCAGGCTGTAGAGTGATTGCCTATGCTGATGACATTGCGATTGCTGCGTCTGGCAATCACCCAGACACTCTCAAGGAAATCCTCCAATATGCTCTGTCTCGGCTTACTAGGTGGGCCTCCAAATGTGGATTGGGGGTTAACCCTCATAAAACAGAACTTGTTCTTTTCACAAGGAAATATAAAGTTCCCCTCGTCGACCCTCCTATTGTAATTAAGTATTATCAAGACCATCATCCTATTTCGATCACGGATTTATTGAATTTAATCTTAATGCGACTCTCCCAAACCCCATAGAAACCCAAGGAAGACCGACTGGACTACCTTCAGTTACGAGGTGCGGAGGAACAAGTATCTACTACAAGAATGTTACTTACATGAGCCAGCGGACATTGACCGAAAAGCCGAGGAAATCACTGCTGTCTTCAAAGAGGCTTTCCAGAAGGCATGTCCCGTATCTAAACTTAAGGCAAAAGTCTCACCCCCATGGTGGACCAAAGAACTAGCCAGAATAAGAAGATAAACAAGGAAACTCTTGAATCTGGCGAAATCAACGGGAGCTGACTCGGACTGGGAGCTATACAAAGCCAGTCAGAGGAACTTCAAGAGCGCAACGCAAAAAGCCAAAAGACAGTCGTGGCAACGCTTTTGCGACGAGATAAAGGGTACAACAGAAACGGCTAGATTGAGGAAAATGCTCTCCAGAGAATCGAAAACTTTACGCTCCCTAAAGAACACTGAAGGAAACTGAACTTCCCGGGGTGTACTACCGTACCATGTGGCAGTACTAATAACAGCAATCACAGCGAATCGGAACCCCCTGCGGATTTGGTAACAGAGGACAGAATAGAGTGAGCAATAAGATCGTTCTCCCCCTTTAAATCCCCAAGACTTGATGGGATTATACCGATCATGCTGCAAAAAACTGCACCAATTATTATCCCAGTTCTCAAAAAGCTATTTGCCAGTAGTCTTAAACAATGTCACATACCAAGAACAAGGAGGAAGGAAAGGTGGTTTTTATACCCAAGGCGGGCAGGGCTAGTCACACGACCGCGAAGGACTTCAGACCAATTAGCCTTACCTCTTTCATCCTGAAAACTTTTGAAAGATTGCTCGACATCTACATACGTAGTAGAATACGCCCGGGGGACTTATCCCCAGCCCAACACGCATACACGAAGGGTAAATGTGTGGAAACTGCCCTACATCATGTTGTCGGCTCTATAGAAAAATCACTTAAGGATAAAGAGTTCACACTAGCTGCTTTCTTGGACATTGAAGGAGCCTTCAATAATGTAAATACCGAAGCGGTTAAAAGAACCCTAAGAAACCTAGAAATCGAGATCAGTCTAATTAACTGGAATGTTAGCATGCTCGAGGAACGACATATAACCACCGAACTTAAGGGTTCAAAGCTCGAAGCATATGCCTCGAGGGTACTCATTGTTCTTAATGAGGTACTACAACAAACTAAGGTACAGTGGGGTCAGAGCTACAGCGTACGCGGATGATGTTGTGCTGCTTGCAACAGGTAAATTCCTGCCTACCCTTAGGGAACAACTTGACGGAGCCCTAAATACTCTTAGCATATGGGCAGGAGCTGCGGCCTAAAGGTTAATCCCCAAAAAACCGAACTCGTATTTTTTACGAATGAAAGGAAAATACCGGAGTTTGGAACACCTTCTGTTGATGGTATCCCACTCAGATTGTCCGATAGCGCAAAATACCTGGGCCTTGTACTTGACAAAAAGCTCAATTGGAGATTAAATATAGAGGAAAGAATTAAGAAAGTAACAATAGCCTTTTACTCATGCAGTAGAATTTTTGGTAGAACTTGGGGACCCTCCACCAAAATCATACTATGGATGTATACGGCTGTAGTTAGACCCATACTGACTTACGGCAATCTAGTATGGTGGCCAGCTGTCAACAAATCCACCAACTTAAAGGCAATCACCAAAGTTCAAAGACTAGCGTGTATTGGCATCACCAGTGCAATGAGGACAACCCCAACCGCAGGACTCGAGGCTATTCTCAACCAGCTACCGCTAGACATCTTTATACGCACATCAGCAGCCATTAATGCTATGAGAATTAGTCAGTCAGCGAACTGGAAACCAAGTAGAACAGGTCACTCAATGATCCTACTCGATTACTTTAGCCTCATGCCCGTAACGGATTACATGACGCCATATTTAGACTTTGTAAGGCCTTTCTCTACCGCCTACTCTAGCAGGGAAGATTGGGAAAGCGGTCATATACCTAATGCCGATTCTATAGCCATCTACAGAGATGGTTCAAAAATGAGCACTGGCTTAGGATCAGGTATCTTCTCCGACCCTCTAGGTGTATCAAAATCCATACGACTTCCAGACCACAGCAGTGTTTTCCAAGCAGAGATCTTAGAAGTGGCAACAGCCGCCCGTGAGTCTGCGGTAAGGGCAATACCGCCAGAAGGTATCACCATCTTTATCGACAGCCAGGCAGCTATAAAATCGATTACTACCATCGAAATTAAATCGAAGCTTGTGAAGTGTTGTCGAGAAGAGCCCAGGGTTCTTGGAACACAGCACAAGCTATCGCTCTGTTGGGTCCCTGGACACGAGAGTATCCCAGGCAATGAGAAAGCCGACGAGCTGGCGAGAATTGGCTCAGCAGCCCTACCAGAAAAGGCTGACCCCCCTGTGTGTATACCGCCTTGCACACTCAAGCTCGCTGCAGGGAATAAAGCCATTGAGGAGGCGAACACAAGATGGAACTCCATGGAAGCTTGCGCCATCACTAGGAAGCTATGGCCATCTTTCGACAAAGCAAGGACCGAGAGAATCACTCGGAAAGATAGAAAATCCCTTTCCACTCTCGTGGGCATCATCACGGGGCACAGCACTCTGCGGTACCACATGAAGAAACTACGCCTGACGGAGGAGGAACTCTGTAGAGGCTATGGTGACCAGGAAGTTTTTGAGGACACAACCCACTTCCTGTGCCACTGTCCGAGTCTTCAACACTCCAGGAAAAAGTTCATTGGTAAATATTTCTTCCAGGATCTCGAGGAACTCTCCGGCGTTTCGACAGAAAAGATGCTGAACTTCATCAAATCATTAGGTTGGTTTGTATGCAGAAATGAAGTAAGTGACTGAGTTAGTAGTTTTTAGTTTCATTGGGTAAGGGATTACTTTTTCCCCCATGGGTACCAAAATGGGTCAACGCTGACCTGAGTGTGGCAAAGAGCGTCCCTCCATGGCAGGCCACATACCTAACCTAACCTGAACCCCCTATGATTAATGGCACCAGTCTCACCTTCACTGTTAATGCAAAATACCTCGGTCTTATTCTGGATAGAAAACTGAACTGGAAAGCCAATCTATTAGAACGCGTAAGGAAAAGCAATGTAGCTCTCTATTCCTGTAAAAAGGCTATAGGTAGGAGCTAGGGTATGAAACCTGAAATCACTCGCTGGCTTTACGTGTCTGTTGTCAGGCCTATACTACTCTATGGAGTGATCGTTTGGTGGCCTGCTCTTGACAGGGCTGTTCACCTCTCTCAGGTAGCTAAAGCGCAAAGATCCGCTTGCATGTGCATCAGTGGTGCACTAAGAACTACCCCCTTTGCGGCATTGAACATTTTGTTCAACCTGCTACCCCTGGATATCCTTGGCAGACAGACTGCTGCCAGTGCGGCTATCCGTCGTAAAGCCTCCTCTCAGTGGTCTAGTTATCGCATTGGCCACTCCTCGATCCTTGATCTTCTCAACTTCACACATGAAAACACGGACTACACCCCATCGAAACTGAGATTTGACCGACACTTACGTACGAGTACGAGTGTCCCTGAACGGGATGAGTGGGATGACTCTCCCCCTGATGATGGAAATTCAGTGCACTTCTGCACAGATGGCTCTTAGACCGAAGGTGGGGTGGGCTGTGGTGTTTTCTCCGAAATGCTCAACCTGAGCATCTCGTTCCGCCTCCCTGATAATTGTAGCGTTTTTCAGGCGGAAATCATGGCGATTAAGGAAGCCCTGCCCTGACTGAAATGTAATGTATTATCCGTCAGGGATATTAGCATTTTCACTGACAGTCAAGCGGCTATCAAGTCCCTGGAATCGTGCTCTTTTACTTCAAGTGCCGTTTTAGACTGCCGTTTGCCTCTTACGGAAATGACAGAGCAGTTCAACATTCACCTATGCTGGGTGCCAGGTCATAGAGACATTCCAGGAAACTGTAGGGCGGACGAACTCGCCAGACAGGGTACTACTCTAAGGATTCTGCCAGATAGGCAAGCCCTTGGTATGCCCCTCGCTACATTAAGCATCTACTGAAGCTGAACGCTATTATTGGATCATTGCAAAATTTCGTGCCCGATTTGATAATGAAACACAAGCGATTACACTTTAAAGAAAACAATTTTATTAATCGATTATATAGTCCCCGTTATTTTCTACAATTGTCTTCCAACTTTTTACAAGCTTGCGGATTCCGTTTTCATAAAAACTGGGTGGTTTTCCTTCAAAAAATGTCATAAAGTAGTTTTCGACAGCTTCATCTTCGACATTGCGACATCTACTACGGCAATTGGTACAGACAATAAAGGCAGCGTCTATTCGGGTGCGGATTTATTATTAGAGGCAGATTTAGGCAACGATTCTTGAATTTTATGCATGTGAACGTGCACCTCATGACAATCCGTATCAAGGCTAAATTCGCCAATATTAGCCTAATATGCACTCACGAGAAGATGAATGACGCGATTAAAGATCGCTTCTGAGAGCTCTTGCATAAGATGTATGAGCAAAGGTACGACGTTAAAATTTTCTTGGGGGAGTTTAACGCAAGGCTAGGAAAAGAGGACATCTTTAGTACCGTGATCGAAAAGCACAGTCTGCTCTGCATGACACAACATCCGATAGCAAATTCAGGCTAACCGACTTTGCGGCAGGATGAAACGTCGTAGCTTGTACGCGGTTGCTACGTCTTGATATTCACAAGGGGACACGGATCTCTTTTAGGCAAAAACCGTTAGCCAAATCGATCACATTGTTATTGACGCAAGGCATTCTTCCAGTATTCTCGGTAACCGGACTCTCCGAGGGGCCAACGTGGACTTGGGTCACTACCTACCTGTAGCCAAGGTACAGATATCCAGAACGGAGCCAAAACAATGAAATACTGTGAGGTAGTTCGACGTCGAACGGCTACAATCGCAAGAGACCGCCAGACCCTTTGCCGATTGAGTCCCTTTTAATCTCAATCTAAGTCCTATGCTGTCAGCAGCAAATGCTGAAGACCAATTTGTAATGTTCCCAACAAGCTGCTTGTGATGTACTGGGTTTCTCTCGGCCACCACAGTGCAACTCATAGTTTGATGAAAAATGCCAGTAAGCACACGCAGCAAAACAAGATGCATACAAAGCGGTGGTGCATAGAAGGACCACAGCTGCTCATGAGGAAAAAGAAAAAAAAAAGGAGCATGATAAGCTCTCGATCGAGGAGATTGAGAGACTGATGTTCGTAAATTTTGCGGAAAGTTAAAAAGAACATGCCAGGGCTTCAAAGTTAGAAAAGAAGCATGCAGGAACGAAAGTGGTAATCTTATCTTAAATACTATAAAAGCAAAGTCGATTTTCCTTGTGAACACCGTTTCTCGAAAACTACTAGACGTAGGCACTTAAAATTTTGCACAGTTATTCCTTGTTTTGCCTGATGTGTCCAAAATTCAAGGATTAAGTGGCATAAAGGAGTTGAGATCGAATTTTCCATCTGTAAATATTGATTCCACAGCCGTTGTTCAGTACTGGCTCGCCGGATTAAAAAAATAAAAACAAGGTGAATTTAGTAAATTCGCCGCTGATCCATTTAAGGTATAAAACATCCTTCTGCGTTGTCCCGAAGCTGAGCAAGGCTAAAAATAATTAATCAAATCATCGCCCACAATTTTCCTTCAGTGGAGACCACGGCCAGCAGTCATGCAGCAGTGGCTGTCGTTGCAATAGTATGTGTGTGTGAATATATGGGCGCGCTATCCCATGATTATGTTTTGATCTTCAATGTATCCATGTGCTGTCAAAGCTTCATGCAATTAAGAGAATTGGGAATATACGCGTAGGTACGCGTATTTACTTGAAGACTGTCATAACTCAAAAAACGTGATTTTTGAGTTAATGATGCAGAATTATTCGTTTTATCATGCTTCATATTGTGCAAAAATTTCATATTAATATCTTGTATACTCTCCGCGTTAGAACTTTAAGATGTCGTCTTTTTCTGCAAGGTGGTAGGCAATTGAAAACTTTAAACGCGTTTTCTGCTAAATCGCATTTTTTTGAGTTATGACATTCTTCAGGTAAATGAGCGATATGTACATGCATATGCATGTGTAGACATAGAACTATTGCAATCTTTTTTCATTTTATTAGATGAGATGTTGATCGTTGGATTTGTCCACATTTTAGAATGTTTTAATGAATTTAAAATAAATTGTGTGTTGAAAGCGACTTTGCGTATGCTCTGGTGGGATTCCCACGGGGGAAGTTATAATTGAGTTTACATATTTTCGCTATTGTTGGCAATTATATTTCAACAAGTAAATAACCGTCAACTAAAATGCGGCGAAGCAAGGCGAGCACTGGCCAGCTAGTATAGTAGTAAAAACGAAGTCGGTGCTGAGGATATGGAAGAAACACTTTTGCAGATTGCTAAAGGGCGACGACCAATATTCCGCTGTCAGGCAGAATGCGCCAATCAACAGTGACGATGACAACAAAGCTGCTGGAGCCGAATTTTTCAAAGCAAGGGAAGATGAGTTGGTAATGAGCATTCACCAGCTCATCTGTAAAATTGTAAAATCTAGTCGGACGAAAGTATGTCCGATAAGTGGAATCGCAGAATCGTTTGCCCGATCCTGAAGGAATGAGACGCTCTGAACTGCGCCAACTGCAGAGGTATAAGTCTTCTCAATATCACATATAAGATCCTGTCTACTGTGTTAGGTGGACCCATCATAAATCGCTCATCAACAACCTGATAGGTCCTTATCAGTGCGGCTTCCGCGATTTTGTTCTGATTGGCGACTTTAACACAAGGACAGGAACAGAGGGATCTATTGATGTTCACCTGCAATCTCACCGCTCTATTACCAACTTGAGAAGTTAAAAAGACCGAGCCAGAGACCAAAACATGCTTCTTGAATTTATTGAGGATATTGGCGCCTTCGCCCTAAATGGTAGATGCTTCGAAGACCAAAATGGAGAACTTACTTTTGTAAGTGGAAATGGTCCTCCGTCATAGATTACTATTGCACTTCGTATAATATGGTTGAAATACTTGAGGATTTCTTCGTAGATTGTAAAACATTTTCTGACCACATGCCTCTGGTCTTGAGTATCAAAGCAGCGATTGTCCAAGACAGGCACCAATCCACGTCGCTCTTCTCAAGATTAAAATGGCCTGAAGATAATTTCATCCCTCATTCCAAAAAATGTAAGATATATGTGTCCAGAATTAGGCACAGTTGGTCACACCAAAATAACCGACGAGCAAGAATGGAAAATTCCATCAGTGCATAGCGGCGCCATCATCACCCAAGCAAGAGCTATAACGGCAGCCGAGAATAAAGGGCAGCGTTGCCGTTGAAATCGAAGTATTTTACTTCGTTTTCATAGACATCACTTCGACACTTCTTCTTTCGCAAAAACACTTCACTTTTTGTAGACTTTATATTTTCCCTCTTAATTAGGAAATTGCAAATATTCATTAATGAGCTCTTCCATAAAGTAGTCAAAAATCGTATACGCGAACACATCCATTCGATAACTACCATCGATAACTACTCGTACAAGTCTACAATTCTACCCAAAGAAGAAAGTCTTTAAGTCTTTTGCCATTCTGTGTTCTACCTCAACAATGCTTTGGGGCAGATTATGTACCCTCATTTAAAAGAGTTTATAGGAGCCTTTTTGTGTCTTCCTCATAGTAGTGCAACTACTGATAGGGTGTTTTCCTGAACTAAATTAATCAAGAGTTTAGGCCGAGACAACTTAAAAGTTAGCACTGTTAATTCACTGATGCTTGTGAAAGGAATTGTTTCTAAGAACGGTTTCAAGAACTGGGTATCACCAAAAGATGTTGTATTAAGATACCACAAGGCTTAGATTAAAGCTCCCTAATTTAAAAAAAAATGTTTTTTTTTCCATAAATAGTCGTTTAATATAAGAAACTCAACTTTTATAATAACACTTCACTTTTCAGCAAAACACTTCTATTTTTTCCTCAAAACACTTCACTAAAAAATTAGCAAACGGCATCACTGACAAAGGGTATCGCGACGACCAACGTCGCCAGGCAGTTTTCTTCCTTCCTCCTTGTTCTTGGGTTTCGTAGTCTGTCGTCAGTAATCAGCGAGCATCGACACAGTGCAGTCATCTTTTTACTTGTTCACCCTTTTTACTTGTGCATCGTTCTCTACGTTTAATTTACAGTCCACTATTAGAGAGCAATAAATATTCATACTTTTAACCTGTGTGTTTCCTTTTAACTAATTATTCAGACTCTCCAACTGAGCATCGAATATTGGTCCTATTGAACCGAATTAACCAGCGCAATATACATTCAGTGCATTTCGGAAAAGGTCAGAATATATGTACATATATGTGTGCGTAGTGCAGTATAGTGCTACGAGAACCACCACCAGATTGGTATTTTCGTGCAAATAGCTCGATTCCAGGTGTGATCACAGCGTTTCCGAAGGGTCGACCTGAATTGCTGACGATCACATTTGGTCTTACGGGGGAGCGAGTAGGAAATTACGTAGCGATATTGTGCGTAGTGCAAGTGCGAGCAATGGGCGACCTGGCACGCAGAGATGTGTTTCGCTTATCACTTATGCGAATCACCAAGTGGACCCAGGAAGAAGATTTTGATAAGGCGGGCCAGGCACTGCTCAAGACTAAGTTGGCCGCAGCCGAAAGTGCGTACGAAAAGCTCCTGTCGGAACACATGACATTGGTGGAGAAAGCGGCAACCGCGGAGGAATTAAAAGTGCACGACTCATACCTGGAGACGGTCGAGGATACTCATCACATAGCGATGGGGATATTGAAATCGCGTATAGAGGAGCTTGGGAGTCAGGATGCGGCCAATGCAACTGCAGGCAGGTCATCAACCCCGCAAACCAGCGTAATACAAGTGCGGCAGGAGCGGCCCACGAAGTTAACTGTATTCAAGGGCGACTACACCAAGTGGCGCGAGTTTCGCGATCAATTCATCACGGAGGTACACGATAATCCAGCGATGGCGAATGTGACCAAAATGCGCAAGCTAAAGCAGGCGCTGGAAGGCGCTCCAGCGAGATTAATAAGCAGGTGGCAGGTCACAGACGGAAACTATGCGGATGCGTGGTCCAAGCTGAACGAGGTATTCGACAACAAGCAAAACATCGTGGATGCGCATTTGAATGCCTTGCATGCCATTCCTAAGGTGAGCAGGGAGTCGTCAAGATCACGTGCGATCCGCGACCTAGTGAACGAGGCGAATGTCCACCTAAGCTCATTGCGCGTGTTAGGTCTGGATACATCATCCTGGGACCCTATCATTGTAAACATGCTTAGAGCGAGGCTAGACTCCGAGACAAACCATGCGTGGCAAATGATCAGAGAGGACGTGCGCGAAATTACTACACTCAAAGAGTTTCTACAATTCCTGGAGCGACGAGCGAGTGCACTAGACTCGGCCTTCTTCGATTATCAGGAGATGGGTACCGAAAACCCTAAAAACAGTGAGCAACGGAAGGAGAAGACCAACAGCAGTGCGCCTGGTGCAGGCGAACCGGGAGTAATCCCAAGGTGTCCTTTGTGTAAGTCACAACACCCCTTATATCGTTGTGGGGACTTTTTGGCGCTGTCGATTCAAGGCAGAAATGACAAAGTCCGAAGCTGGAAATTATGTGCTAATTGTTTGAGGAGCGGACATTTTGCATCAAGCTGTAACGCAGGGGAATGTCGCAGGTGCAACAAGAAGCACAACAGAACACTTTGCCAGGAGCAGAACATACCCAGAGCCAGCTTGGCGCTAGTGGCGGCACCCGAGCAAAGCCAGCCATCCACCTCACGAAGAGCCAGCCCGACGCATAGCAATTAATTTGTGGAACCCCCGCAAGGCCGTCGGAAGTTGGCCATGTCATGCCTTTGCAAGTCGCTGACATTCGAGGGGGCAACGACAAGTCTGGAGACCAAGGGCAGAGCGAGGCAGAAGTCGAATGTGCGTTATATTGGCAACGGCGCGTATTAAAGTAAGGTGCGGTGCAGGGCGAATCATGGAAGCAAGAGCACTTCTAGACAGCGGAAGTCAAATCAACCTCATCACGGAGCAGTGCACACAAAGAATCGGCATAGCGAAACGCCGATGTGATCTCCAAGTGCATGGAATTGGTTCCAAGGTTAACGTGCGGCCAACCGGTGCTGTAAATATCGACATACAGTCTGGAACCGAACTAGCGTTCACATTGAGCTGTAAGATGTTCGTGATTCCCAAGATATCATCATGCCTTCCCGTTAAAGACCTACCGGAAGAGCAGATGGCAGATACAAGCGAATTGAGATTGGCGGACTCTGGATTCAACAAACCTTCAAACGTAGAGATGTTACTTGGAGCGCAAGTATGGGCGGAAATCATCAAAGAAGACATCAGGAGGTACGATTCCTGGTTGACAGCGCAGGATACACATCTGGGCTGGATTGTGTTGGGGCAACTTCAACCCAAACAAGGGCAAGTGACTGGAGCGACGGTTACAGCAAAAGAATCATAAGATGTGCAACTCAGCGAACTTCGTAGATTCTGGGAAATTGAAGAGCCGAGTAGAGCAGTCACAGTGTCAGCGGATGATGAATGGGCTGAGCGGAATTTTAGAAGCACACACTACCGTGACTCAACCGGGCGATACATGGTAACCATCCCCATAAATCCACGCGCAGACCCTTTGGGTAGTTCAAGGGCAGTAGCCCTGAAGCGATTTCTTCAACTTAAGAAGAGATTATGTGCAGCTCCAGAGCTTAAGGAGAAATATCCCAACTTCATGCGCAAATATCAGGAGCTTGGGCACATGACAGCGGCAACGAGCGAGCCACCAGCAATTGGGCGTACCTACTATATACCACATCATTGCGTCACGAGAAAGTTCCGTGTGGTCTTCGACGCATCGTGCAAAAGTGACAGTGGTATATCACTCAACGACGTGCAGTTTCATGGAGCGAAACTTTAAGACGATCTCGCAGCAATTATCACACGATTTCGATGCTTTAAGGTGGCGATAACTGCGGACGTAAAAAGGATGTTTCGACTAGTGCGAGTCAATCCCGACCAATGGGATCTTCAAAGGATATTTTGAAGAGAGAGCCCTGACGAGCAGCTGCAGGAATACTGGCTAACTGTGGTGACCTATGGCATGGCATCCAGCAGTTTCAATGCAGTAAGAGCAATGCAACAATGTGCAGCTGACAACAGGAGATCGTACCCAATGGCATACAAGGTCATAACTGAGAACTTCTACATGGACGGCATGTTAACTGGAGCAGACACCGAAAGAGGAACAATAAAGCTGTGCAGACAAGTAGCTTCGTCGCTGGGAGCTGGCGGCTTTGAATTGGACAAATTCATGTCATCGAGCGAGCAGGTACGGTCAGCGTTTTGCAGCGCAAGGAGCAGTCATACGGAATTGGTTCTTTCTGAGGATTATGGGACTTCAATCTCGGGCTTGGTCTGGGACTCCTCAACTGACGAAATTCTATTCTAGGTGCATCTGGACGAGGGCAGGCACCACCCGACCAAACGGATGGTCGTCAGTGCAATAGCGAAGCTGTATGACCCAAACGGATACCTCGGACCAGTGGTTGTAAGTGCAAAAATCCTCATACAGGACTTGTGGCGATCTAACGTGCAATGGGATGAGCAAATACCCCCAGCTCAGGTGCCGGTATGGGGAAGGTTCTGTAGCCAATTACAACATTTAGCATCGCTCCGGGTTCTAAGATGGCTGGGCTGTGAGCAAGCGAGCAGGATAGAACTCCACGGATTTGCAGACGCATCCGCGAGAGCGTACGCAGCAGTCGTATATCTGCGATCAACTTCAAGGAATGGTGAGGCTAGGTGCACCCTAGCGGTGTCGAAGACCAGAGTAGCGCCACTTAAGACGGTTAGCATACCGAGACTGGAGCTGTGTGCTGCAGAACTTTTATCCAAACTGATAGTTCAGGTAGTTAAGGCGTGCGCCCTTGGTAACGTCCGAAAAACTTTCTGGAGTGATTCGATGGTAGTGCTTTACTGGATAAGCAAAACGCCGTGTGAGCTGAAAACGTTCGTCGCAAACAGGGTCAGCTCTATTCAAGGACGATCCGGTAATCACCCTTGGAGGCATGTCGCTTCTAGTGACAACCCAGCAGACCTAGGATCAATAGGAGTTTTGGCAGAGCAGCTGATCGAGTCAGCGTTGTGGTGGGAAGGTCCGAAATGGCTCAAGAACTCAGAGCAGAATTGGCCAAATGTGTAGCTACATATGAGCGCGGAGCAGAAAACAAGAGCAGCTTCGGAGCAGGCACTGGTCGTTGGGAACTTTACATTCTCACGGCCAACTGGGCTAAATATCAACGGCAAGGGTCTTTTGGAGCGAAAATCAACGTTGCAGAGCTTGCTGAGAATAACGGCCTTCGTACTAAGATTCATACGGAGGGCTAGGAAGCAAGTAACGGGCACCGGACCGGCATCGCCGTCAGAGTGTGAAGACGCATTGAACTATGGGCTAAGGCTCATGCAGCAAGAGGCGTATCATCACGAACTGCGTCAATTGGAGAAGAGATACGAAATAAGCAAAACGAGCAGCCTCATAACACTAAATCCTTTCGTAGACGCCAGTGGAATTCTCAGAGTAGGAGGACGCCTACAAGGCTCATCGTTGCCGTACCAGAACATCCATCCAGTAATTCTGCCGGCAAGGAGTAAGCTGACCGAGCTATTGCTGAGAAAGGCGCACCTTAGAACACTCCATGGTGGCGTGCAGTTATGTATGCAGTACGTCAGGCAGAAGTACTGGATTCTAACACTAAGACGCGCATTGAGGTCTCATATTGGACGGTGCATAGCGTGTTTTCGCCAGAAACAGACAGTAGCAGAGCAGCTTATGGGCAGCCTTCCGAGCGATCGAGTGCAGCCAGCCAGAGCGTTTAGGCATAGCGGAGTAGACTATGCTGGACCAGTGCAGATTAAGGCCAGAGCAGGCCGTTCGATAGTAGTCGAGAAGGGATACATTGCAGTTTTTGTGTGCATGGTGACTAGAGCAATTCACTTGGAGCTGGTGAGCAGTCAAACCACAGAAGCCTTCCTGGCCGCATTTCAGCGATTCACTGGACGACGTGGCGCATGTTCAGTGCTGTGGAGCGACAATGCCACAACTTTCGTGGGCGCAGACAGCAAGCTTCGCCGAACAGCAAGCGCATGGGGACACATGCTTCCAATCGAGCAGATCAACGCCATGGGCACAGATTGGAAATTCATCGTGCCAGGGGCACCACACACTGGTAGCATCTGGGAGGCCGGCATGAAGTCGGTGAAGCACCACCTACGCAGGATAATGGGCAAGCAGATCCTTACATTTGAAACCTTGGCAACCACGTTGGTGCTTATTGAAGCATGTCTCAACTCGAGACCATTTAGCGCCTTGTCAGACGATCCGGGCGATTTGTGCGCGCTTACGCTGGGCCATTTCCTGGTCGGGGAGCCAATCGTGCAGCCATTACCCGCAGACGTTAGCGACGTGCCACATAATCGACTCAAGCTGTGGGGTATCATTCATCAGATGCAGCAACATTTTTGGAGCAGATGGAGTGCAGAGTATATTCACACTTTTCAGCAACGGTTCAAGTGGAATCAGCAGCGCAAGCACCTGGAAGTTGGCGATTTGGTGCTTATTAAGCAGGAGAACATGCCCCCACGGTATGGCCCCTAGGACGGGTCACGGCGGTTCATCAGGGCAAGGATGGGCTGGTGCGGAGCGCAGATGTTAGGACGGAGCACACGAGCTTGGTGCGACCAGTGCAGAAATTGTGCGTTCTTCCCAAGGACGACGGTTCGGGTGGCAATTGAAGACAAGCCTTCAATTGGGGGGTCAGCGAGCATCGACACAGTGCAGTCATCTTTTTAATTGTTCACCCTTTTTTACTTGTGCATCGTTCTATACGTTTAATTTACAGTCCACTACTAGAGAGCAATAAATCTTCACATTAAATTAACTTTGTGCTTTTCCTTTTAACTAATTATTTAGACTCCAACTGAGCATCGAATAATATGTATGAAGATGCGTCAAGATTCGTCATATTCTATGGAACGCAAGTGTGGGGATATTGGGAGTATATATGGTACAAGTTGGAAAACTACGTTTTTTCTTAAAAAGTTTATTTAACTTTCCGAACACCAGACCTAACTATTGTATGTTGTGCACATAGAGTCTGGACTTCCTAAAGCCTTTCTAGCTACCCTAAAACTGCACGTTGCATACCTTCGTAGAGTAGTCACACTTCCACATAATAGGCTTCCTCGCATCCTGTCCAAGGCCTTCATACAACGGAACATTTATTGGGCCAAGAAGTGGTTAGACCCAGTATTCTGGATGTCCGGACCTTCCGAGCGGCCAACATAGACTCGGATCATTACCTTGTTGTAGCCAAGGTACGAATGCGGATATACCAATCTGAGCAACAAAGAAGAATCACTGTGAGAAAATTTAACGTCGAAAAGCAAGAGACCGACAGACTCTTCGCTGAACGCGTATCCCGAAATCTCTCAATCACCCCTATGCCACCAGCATCAAGTGCCGAAGACCAGTGGCAACGCTGCCAACATGCCATCAGAAACGCAGTGACTGATGTGCTGGGTCTCGCTCGCCCACCACCGCGAAACCCCTGCTTTGACTAAGAATGCCGGCGAGTGCATGCAGCAAAACAAGAGGCATACAAAGCGGCGCAGCAAAGGAAGACGAGAGCTGCTCGTGTGCTCTACGAGCAAAAGAGACGGGAAGAACATCGGCTTCTCCAAAAGAAGAAGAAAGAGTATGAGAAGCGCGCGTTTGAGAATATCGAGAAATTATACTCCAGGAACAATGTACGGAAGTCTTACCAAAAGGTAAAAAGAACGTGTCAGAGAAGCACTACCCGTACAGAAACCTGTAGAGATGAAAATGGAAACCTCGTAGTAGAATCACAGTCGGTGCTGAGAATATGGAAAAACTACTTCTGCACTTCTGACTGTATAACGGCGACGAAGACCAACATCCCGCTGTCAGGCAGAATGAACCATTCAACATGGACGATGGTAGTCAAAATTTCCGTCCACCTGACCAAAACGAAGTGAGGATAGCAATATCTAAGCTAAAATCCAACAAGGCTGCTGGACCTGATGGCTTACCGGCCGAACTTTTCAAGGCAGCTGGGAATGAATTGGTAGAGTGCATACACCAACTCATCTCTAAGATTTGGTCAGACGGGTGTATGTCTGATAAATGGAATCTCAGCATCGTTTTCCCGATCCACAAGAAAGGAGACCCCCTCAACTGCGCCAATTATAGAGGCATCAGTTTCCTCAACATCGCATATAAGATCTTTTCTGCGATATTATGTGAACGGCTGAAACCTTTTATGAACAGCCTGATTGGACTCTATTAGTGTGGTTTCAGGCTAGGAAAGTCCACCATCGATCAAATCTTCACACTTCGGCAGATCCTGGAGAAAATCCAAGAAGTCCAAATCGATACTCACCATCTCTTTATCGATTTCAAGGCCGCCTATGACAGCATCTGTAGAGAAGAGCTTTATAGAGCCATGTCTAGTTTTGACATCACTGCCAAACTTGTTCGTCTGCGCAGGATGTCGATGGAAAACTCTCGCTGCTCCATTAAAGTCGGTAATGACCTCACCGAGACCTTTGATGTCAAAAAAGGTTTTAGACAAGGTGACGCGCTGTTATGTGACTTCTTTAATATTGTCCTTGAACGGATTTTGTGGAACTCACAAGCCAACACCAGAAGTACAATACAATCTATCAAAAGTCCGTGCAACTGCTTGCATACGCCGACGATATAGACATTATCGGAAGAACTCAACGGGCTGTCACCGGTGTGTTTGGAAGCATTGAGGCGGAAGCAGCCAAAATGTGTTTAGCGATAAACGAGGGCAAAACCAAATATATGCTGTCAACAAGAAGGGACAACCAACACCGACGAATTGGACAGAAAGTCAGAGTGGGCAGCCATAACTTCGAGGTAGTAAGGGACTTTATCTACCTTGGCTCTGCTATTAATTTTAAAAACAACATCAGTGCAGAAATCAAGCGAAGAATAACTCCTGCCAATCGCTGTATTTTTGAGCTTATAAGGCAATTCAACATCTATCTCGAACAACTAAAAAGAACTCTGTATAAGACTCTAATCATCCCAGTCCTGCTTTACGGCGCTGAAACATGGACTTTATTAAAAGAGGATGAAGATATCCTTGGTCGCTTCGAGAGAAAAATTCTTCGTAAGATATTTGGTCCCGTTTGCGTTGACGGGTTTTGGAGGAGAAGATTCAATCACGAACTATACGAGCTGTACAGCGACTTCGACCTAGTCAAAAACTGCGTATTGGACGTCTGAGATGGCTAGGACATGTATAGCGAATGGACACCAACGCACCAACGCTCGCAGAGTCTTCGAATCTAACCCGGAGGGACGACGTAATAGTGGACCTCCTTGCCGTAGGTGGCGCGCACAAGGCACAAGTTCAAGGGGACCTCGACCACCTTGGAGTCCGCAACTGGAGGCAATTAACTAAAGACCGAGCTAAATGGAGAAGCTTGTTGATTGAGGCCCACGTTCACCCCGAACTGTAGCGCCACCTAAGTAAGTAAGTAAGTAAATGCATCTAGACACAAGAATGCTTTAGGGGGTATAAACCTATTCACCATAGTACTTCGGCAATACCCAGGGTTAGACTGAAATAAGCCCGACACAAGTTCCTTCTCTGTAATGCTCGTTGACCGTGCGAAATAGTTCCAGAATGACATTGTCAATTTTGGACACGCCGGCCGGAAGCATCCAATAGTTTCTTATTAGAAACGCAATACCGAAGGTCGGAATGTGCGCTTTTATACATACGCATGGAAGCTCGAAGCCATTTTCTTTCAAACACATAGTTTAAATTTGTTCATATAAGACGGGCTTATGTTCCACCATATTGGACTGGCATAAGTCAGAATTGGACGAACAAACGCTTGGTAGCATATGATCTTCACATCGCATCTAAGATAGTTGGAGTAGAAAAGGCGTTTAAAGGACATGACTGCCGCTCTCGCTTTTTGCAACTGCATATTTACGTGCATATTGTAGGACAAGAGCTTGCCCAAATGGACACCTAAATACTCTATCTACACATTAAGTACCTATTGTAGTAACATGTTAAGCAAATACTGAGGATAGATGGCGATTACAAATGGTCATCACGCCTGTACAGGTAGAAACTCTTAGGCCCCCTTTCACTTCTTGCGCCAAGCCTTTGGTCTAAGTTGGTGTGTCCGGGCTATTTTTCAGAGTTCTTTTTGCATTCATCTGTTCTGAAGTTATGTACGAAGTCGTGACGAGAAAAGTTTCTAATCGGTACGGCGCAGTACCGATTCCTTCCACCGTACCACACTAGCAACATTAACGTCTTCCTTCTTTTTTTTTTCTATTTTCAGTTTTCTTACTCAGGATAACGCTAAGGGCCCCTTGTACCTATGCGTAGAAGCTGCACCTGCTTTGCTAACCCTCTCTAACCCAACCTTACCAAATTTTTTCTACATAACATATCAAACAGAATGGCAGATTAGAATAAATTCCATTCGGTAATATCTGCTACATACATTCATATCCATTTAGTTCCTTAGGGCTTTAATACCCTTTTCATATAAGGATTGTATTTCCTTCGCAATTGTGACTGCAATGCTATACATATTTGGATCCCTTACCAGGCGGATCACAGTTATGGCATAACGGTACAAACATTTCCATAGAAATTCCTTTTATTACAAAACAAGCAAATTTCCAAGAGCAGTATTCTGCAGGCACCTCAGGGCCTTGTCCTAGCGGTATAGGTTTACTCTTTTGTGAGAAGATTATTATCATTATTAAAAATTACCTTAAGAAACCGTACTATTCCTATGATTCAATTAATTGAAATAGCCTTGAACAAATTCCTTCATTGCCAACCTTTTATTTTCAGCTAGGTTACTCAGGTTACCTTGAGATACTCACCGTTGCGTTGTGGCGAAAGTTGCTAATGAGCAATATTGCTAGGCAGCAACTAAAACGAAATACACACCATTCTCTATCAGATTCTCAGAATTTCCATTAAACGATTTTTTTTTTAAATAATTGGCTTCCTTAATTCTAAGGATGTTTTTTTTGTGCTGGAAAAGGAAGAGATTCAGTCAACAACAATAGAAGCTCTATTGATTTTATTTTCGTTCCAAAATGAAAACCTTATGCACAAGGATTTTTTTTTTTTGCTGTTGTTCATATCTCCTAGAAATCCAGGGTTCACAAGGACTTTTCGCGTTTGCTACGCCTCACAACAGGTATAGACGGTGGATGGTGTAGACAAGACACACGTGCAATATGTACGAGTATGTACATACCATATATTGTGGCTGCTATGGTGATCGTTGTATGTACTGAACCCGGACAGAGCAAATGCTAATTTAATCCCAGCTGATGGGTGGAGAATGCATCCACTTAATGTGCGTGCGTCATAACAAACTCAACAGATGTTTGAGTGTATAGATCTGCTATGTACGTCAACCTTCTCTGGTGTGTTGTGTATCCTTTTGGATACAGAGCGCGTACATATTTACCTCCCTCTCAATGCACATTGTTCCTGTTTGTCTGTGGACTGGTTATAGAGAGACTATTGGGGTAGTAGCATTGAACAGATTTTCTAGAACCTCGTTTGGGGGGTTGGGGCAATGCTTCAATCTATAACTCAGTTGGAAAATTGAGTTTTTTTTTTTTTTTTTTATATTATTTTTCCTACGTACGAGTAGGTACCTATGTAGAATGCTCTTTGATGTTGAAGGGTGGCTATCTGATTTGAATACAATTTTGAGTTTTCGAGAAATCTGCTTACACTCTGTAGAATGTGGTCAATGCTGGGGGTTGAATCCAGTTTAATTTACTCACACATGCAGGGTATGCATGTTTTGCACTGACAAGTGGACGTTAATTAAATTGCATTGAATTTCACTAGACATTGAGATTCGATTGGACAAATTGAGTTGACGAATTTTGTGTGGGGCAGGGAGCAGTAATTCAATGTTTCGTACTACCTAACAGTCTGTATATTGGATGTTTATTGTACTTTAGTGATGTGAGCCCTTGATTTATAAATGGATGCTCCACGTGGAGGTATGATGCTGGAACTTAATTTAGGGATGTTCTTGTCTGACTTGCCTATTGCTTGTTTCTAACTACGAACAGTCGGTAAGTTCACCCAAAGTTTTATTAAAACTGAAGTTACTGAAACGAGATTACTTCGTGGAATAGAAAACCGTATGGGGTAGAGTCATGTGCAACTACACCTTGAAAAATAGTAAAGCTGTGAAACTAATTACAAAGCACCGCAAGCAGGGTTAGAGATGATGCTAAATCTCTTTTAACTTGGTGAGTATACATACGAGGCACAGCAGCCAAAGCGTCATTCATTAAACGCGATGCATCTTTGAATTTAAGTAAAACAACTTGTATTTGAGGTAGGTATAGCGGATCTTTTTATTTCAAGTTAAAGAGCATTCGATACCATTTTAAAAATAATATCATTCAAATGGCGTCCATGGCTTTGCTTGATGGCGGTTATCCGAAAGGTCCTATTTTGGATGACTCGGGCACATTAGGTGGTCTCAATCTCGCCATTGACGCGAACAATGTTGTCCTCAAGGTCGGCAATTGTTGCTGGCTTATTGGAATAGACCAGAGATTTAACGTAGCCCCAAAGAAAAAAGTCTAAGGGCGTCAAATCGCACGATCTTGGCGTCCAATTGACGTCGGCTCTTCGTGAGATTACCCGACCAGGAAACTTCGCCTTCAATATCTGAAGCATTTCATTCGATGTGTGGCACGTCGCACTGTATCGTTGAAACCACATGTCGCCAATACCCAAACAATCAATTTCCGATCAAAACAAACTCGGTTATCATGACTTGGAACATCTACCCGTTCCTATTGGAAACCTATTTATATGCTCTCTACAAAAAAGGACACCCAACATCGGCGTCTTGGACAAAACGCCACTAAAGACAGGTATAATTTTGAGCTAGTAAAGGACTCTGTCTACCTAGGCTCTATGGTGAGCTCCACATATGACACCAGTGGGGAGATCTAACGAAGAATTACTCTTGCTAATTGCTGTTTTTATGGGTTAAGAAGGCAATTGAGTAACGAAACCCTATCTCAACCTATTAAGGTAACTCTTTATAATGTATAACACTAATCATTCCAGCCCTGCTGTATGACGCAGAGGCATGGAATTTGTCAAAATCAGATGAGGATGCCCTTGGTTACTTTGATAGAAATTTTTTTCAAATGATCTTTGGTCCCGTCTGCATAGACGGCTAGTGAAGGAAAAGTTACAATGTCGAACTATGCGGCCCATACAACGACATCGACTTAGCCATAAGAGTTCGCATACAGCGACTAAGATGTCTGGAGAGGTTTGTTGGTTGAGGCCCAGATCAACCCCGGACTGGAGCGCCACCTAAGTAAGTAACCGACTTAAAGAACTGCTCCGCAGCTGTAATAACTATTTTCATAAGGAGAGTTAAATTACTGCTTTCCTAAAAGTTGGACCCTGGCACAATAGATCTATCCGGTCACAGTGCCCTTAGTCCGAATGGGCGTGGGCTATGGCTATTGAAACATACTGATCACATATCATATCTGCTGCGCAATTTACACTACTTCTAGCGATGCAGCCTGCGTGGTAGCGAGAATGCTCCCAATAAATATTCCGGCAGTAGAACAGCAGCGTCAGTACTGCGCAAGAAGAGAAAGAAAATGAGGCCAGCGAAAACCGACTACATAGAACAGAAATCCTAAGAGAATGGTAAGAACGCTGGAATGCTTCTGAGAAAGGCAGGTTGGCTCATAGGCTCATACACTAAATCCAGCCGTAGATTGATAGACGCCATGGAGCACTTGACTTTTACTTAACGCAGTTCCTAACGGGTCATGGATGTTTTCGTTCGTACTTATTTAAGCATAGCCCCTACTGTCCGCGTTGCACTGACTGCATAGAACATATGTTTTCCCAATGCTCAAGATTCCTCGACGAAAGGAATGAAGGAATGGACTAAGGAGTGAACTCGGCCAGCCACTGACGCTAGAAAGCATCGTTGGTGAAATGCTAAAAAGACAGGACGCGTTCGCAGGGAGTACAATACACATAAAGAATATTCTTAGAACCTTAGAAAGAGAAAGGAAAGAATCAGACAGGCGAAATACAACATTTTTTTTTTTTTTTGCCGAGAGCAGGTGAAAAATCTTCCAAAGACACCATAAGGCCCGACCGCGCGAGTAACGTCAACACTTCCACAGTTCTAAGAATATGTAGTACATCTCAGAATTGTAACTATCTCGTCACCTGATCCCGTCTGGACAGAACGTAACATTTGCAATGTTCTGCAGGTGTCCATAATGTACTCATTATTACACTTATGCTAAGACATTAATAAATAGAGATAAGAAAGAAAAATAAATTGTCAGTTGTAAAACTCATGTCGTCGTCGTTTCATTTCATCTTTCTTTAAATATAAATCTGGCGCAGTCGGAAAAACTGAATAATAATCTATAATAAATGAAAAAAAATATTATTCGTTCGTTCATTAGTTGATTTAAAGTCTATGTGAAAGAAAAGTGCGTTAAAGTATACTAAAAATGAAAATAATAAATTTCACTAAAAAATAAAACCAAATTAAAAGTTTGCTTACGAAAAAAAAAAAAAAAAAATTTGTAAAGAAAGCATCGAAGAATTTAAGGAAGAACCCCATAAGAAAAATCCCAATAAAACAAAATTGTGTCAAAACAAAGTGCGCTAAGCTACCTATAAAAATACAACAAAAAGTGAATAGCAATAGAATCAAATTGAAAGTGACCTTACAAAAAAAAAAATATAAAGAAAGACCAAAATGAATTTCGGTCTACCAGATTTGATAAAGGAAGCCAGAAGTCTTCCACCATTTAGAGGGGATGACTCCTACTCCCTAACATCATATATTTCGGAAGCTGATTATATGTTGCAGTTAGTTGAAGATGTAGCGGCCAAGGAATATCTAAGAAGGATAATAGTATCTAAAATACAAGGAGAAGCACTATCGTCAATAAGGAGATTAGCACCGAACAGCAGCTGGGATGCCATCAAGGATCAACTAAAAAAATCATTTGGTGTACCAGAAGAATTTGCAACTTTAAAAAATAAAGCCGATAACATAAAATACACCAATGTAAGTCAGTTTTTTTAGATAAATTAAATTTAAAGTATAGGTTAGAAACAAACCCACCTTTAGACTACAAACCAGAGAATAATGAAGAAAGTATTCTTTCTATTTTTTTTTTCAAAATACCTAGGCAGGAAGAGATGTTTCTTAGGGCTAAGAGAGTAAGCACTTTAGCGGAAGCTTATCATGCTTTGCTAGCAACAGGAATTAAAGAAAAGTTAGAAGATAGAAATTGTCATTACAGTAGAAATCAACCATCACAACAACGATATAATAGTGTAGAGCAAAATAGGAATAACCAGCAGAATAATAGTACTAGGAATAGTTATCAATACAGCAATAGAAATAACTACCAAACAAACTACCAGAACCGACAAAACTCAGGACATCTTAGAAACAGTTCTGTGCAATATGGAAATAACAGTGTACAAAGAAGTGTAAATGCTTATAGTAATAGGGTAGAACAAAATAGAAATAACTATCAGCATAACAACAATAGGAGTAACTACAATAACAATTTCCAAAACCAAAGCAGTTCAAGACAGTTCAGAAACAATTACTCAGGGCAATATAGAACCCATCGACAAATTGAATCAATGGATGTTGATAATATAAGTAGAAAACCTGTACAAAGCGTGGGAAATTTTCATGTCAGCGCCTCGGATACAACGCATTTCCAATAGTTGAATTAACTATTCATGGACATAAGATCGATTGTTTGTTAGATACAGGATCATCTATATCAATTCTTGATCAGTCCATACTTCCCCAAATTACAAATAATAGAATTCAACCTATACCGATTTATACTGTTACTGGACAAACATTTATAAATTTTGAAAAAATCACAAAAAATTCCAGATGAATTCAATATCAATGCGACAATATCATCGAAGTTGTTGGATCTTAGTAACAAAAAGTTCGACGCCATTATAGGAACAAATGTTTTGATACCATTATCAGAATGCATAGAATCTCAAGATAATCTTATCAATAAATTAGATACATCAAAGTTAAATGAAGAAGAACTTAAAAGTCTTCGAAAAAATTTTAAAAGACAACAAGGATTTATTCTTTTTTGAAGGGCAACAATTGACAAGCGTTAACGAAATAAAACACCAAATTATTACTACATCTGATTGATTGATTGATTTTATTTTCTTAAAAATTTACAATATACAATAGATTGAGCTACCTGCGAAGCTTAAAGCTTATCTGCAGATGGTTAGATATTTTGAGTAATTCATTGCTTTTAAGTTTAGAAGTTGTTAAAGTGATTTACATATGTACATATAATTCGAATTTAATTTCATGAATTTAGTTTAATGTTCAGTAAAGTTACGTTACATTCATATTTAAATTTTGGTTTTAGTTAGTTTTTTTTTTTTTTTTTTTAGTTTTAGATTACATAAAGCATATCGAGAAAATACATTTTCAAATCTTTTTTGCGTTTTTTGTAGTTTACAATATTTTTCAGGTTCGCTGGTAGTCGATTGATCACTGTTGGTATGACGCAATTTAGCTGTCTTCGTCCGTACAAGTTGTAAGTTTCTGGTATCTCGAAAAGTCCCTGAGCTCGTCTTCTTGTATTCTGAGTGTGACGTATAGGTTCTTGGAAACGAAGGTCATCGTAGTATTCTAATATTGTAGTCATCTTAAATATTGCGTTTACATCTAGAACCTTGAAATTAATATTTTGTGTATTAATAACTTTAACCACACGCTGTTGAAGAGTTTTAATCTTATCTAGATGGGTTTTCGACGCAGTTCCCCAAGCTAATATCCCGTATCTTATGCGAGACTCAACTAAGGAGTGGCACACTTGTTTCTGTACATCGGGAGTCGTGTATCCACCATCGTGTACACCATCGCAAAAACAGAGCTCTTTAGTTGTAGTCGTAGCTTATTTACGTGTTCATGCCATATAAAATGATCGTCAATTATGACTCCTAAATACTTTATTGTTTTGACCTGCTCAGTAGCTTGGTTTTTTGTTGTTGTCGGGCAATCGTCGCTTAGGTGATAGAGTATATTAATATGAGCTTCGGGTTGGTATGGTGTGCGTATGTGCATCAATTTAGTTTTCGCAGCGTTAATTACTAAACCTTGGTCATGGCACCATCTCGAAGCACTATCAAATAAACCAATTTATTCAAGAGCTTACCGATTTCCACCAATACACGAAAGGGAAGTAGAAAAGCAGATAAGCGAGCAAGGAATTAGAAGGGAGAGCAATTGCCCCTATAATAGCCCCATTTGGATAGTTCCTAAGAAAATAGATAACTCAGGCTGGTTATCGACTATAGGAAACTTAATGAGATCACAGTGAGCGATAAATTCCCAATTCCGAATATTGATGACATATTCGACAAATTGGGGAGGGCTCAATATTTCACCATTCTAGATCTCGCAAAGGGCTTCCATCAAATTCTAGTTGATGAGAAAGATTAAGCAAAAACTGCCTTCTCTGCGCCACAAGGTCATAACGAGCATATCGGAATGCCCTCTGGTCTAAAAAATGCACCGGCCACATTTCAGCGAATGATGAACCAGGTGCTCAAAGGACTAATTAACAAAATATGTGTCGTATATCTCGATGATATACTCATATTTAGTACTAGTCTTGAGGAACATATGGAAAATTTAAATAAAATATTTGATAGACTTAAGGTACACAACTTAAAGATTCAAATCGATAAGTGCAATTTCTGCACGAAACAAACAGAGTATTTAGGTCATCTTCTAACAGATAAAGGGATAAAGCCCAATCCAATGAAAATAGAAGCCATAAAAAAACTTAAGCTACCATCCACTCCAAAGCAAATTAAAAGCTTTTTAGGTTTAACTGGGTATTATCGGAAATTTGTCCGAGATTACGCCAAAGTGGCTCAACCCATAACAAAATACCCAAAGAAAGAAACGAAAATTAATATGTCTGACATTCAATACGTACATGCTTTTGATAAATTGAAAGAATTGATTACCAACCCACCTGTATTACATTATCCTAATTTCAAAAATAAATTTCAGTTGACAACTGATGCGAGCAAATATGCGATCGGCGCTGTCCTAAGTCAGGATAACCATCCTATAGCCTATGCAAGCAGGACGCTAAATAAGCATGAAACTATGTATAGCGCAATAGAAAAATAACTGTTAGCGATTGTTTGGTCAAGGCATTATTTTAGACCTTATCTTTATGGTGTCGAATTTAACGTTTATACCGATCATCAACCAATAAAATGGCTGCATTCAAAAAAAGATTGTAGACACTTAAGTCCTAGACTTCAAAGATGGTTGCTAAGGTTAGGTGAATATACGTTCAAATTAGAGTACATCAAAGGGAAACAAAATAATGTCGCTGATTTTCTCAGTAGAATCAATGCCGATCGAAACGAAATCAATAAAGTAAGTTTAGAAGAAGACGTACTTGAACAAGGTCCCGAAATACATGAAATAAGTGAGGTAGGGAGTGTAGATGTGGAAACAATACACAGGCAGGAAGAAAATCTGGATGACCATATTCCTATTGTGGAAACAATAGTGAATAAATTTAAAACACAAATCATACTGTTGGAATCAAAATCTAAGGATAAACTATCAACAAAAACAGGAAAATTTATATTGCAAGACAAGATATTGAAGAAAATAAATTAAATGATATTTTAAGAAGGTTTACAGTCAAAGGAACTGTAGGGATATATACGGAATTAAATGATCACTTATACAATCAGGTGCAGTTGAAGTTAATAGAATTATTCAGTAATGATAGGAATATAAAATTCAAGAGGTGCACTTATTTAGCAGAGGAATTGCAGGACGATGACGAAACTATAAGATATATAAAGAACGTTCACGAAAAGGAGTCAAATCATAGAGGAATCAATGAGAATTATGAGTTTTTGAAAAATAAAGTATATTATCCAAAGTTAAAACGATTTATACAAAGATATATAAATAACTGTAATATATGCCAACTGTCCAAATATGACGGAAACCCAATCAAAATTAGATTTAAAATAACACAAACACCCGGTGATCAAAATTAAGTAGTACATTCAATTCAATTCAATTCAATTCAAATATATTTATTCCATTCAATTATTTTACAATAACAATTAACAACTTTGACTTCAAAACTAATGTTAAAATTTAATAATAGGATATTCAGTAAAGGGAAGTATTTAAGTGTTCTTCATACTAATATTCATTGAGGAATAGAAAGATGCATCCTTTAGTTAGAGAAACTAGTGGCGGATGCATCGAGTTGTATAAAAACAAAGAAAAAGACATAGCGCAATGTAAAATAAAAAAGTTGTTTGCGGGGTGAAAGTTTACAACATGCGATTAAATATTTTAAAAAGAGATAAAAGGTATTTATACAGCCATTACAAATATATCCTGATTAGATTATTGACTTCGTTGAAATCAAAATTAAGCAGCCATTTTTTAATTTCTCTGTTGAATGTAAAAGGTTTTCGGAGACTCCGTAATTCAATTGGTAAACTATTAAATAGTCTGGGGGCAACTGCAGTATAGAAATTTAAGAAAATGAAAGTATTATGAGGTGGAATAGTAGCCAGAAATCTATCATTACTGCGAAGTTCATATGCAGTAAGGTTCTGATTGAGTAGATAACCACTTCTCAAGAAAAAAATTTTAAGGACTTTGTAAAAATATAGATGCTTTAAAGGAAGTATCTTAGAGTAACAGAAAAGACAGAAGCTATGTTCACGACGGCGTTTCTTCCAAATGATTCTTAGAATATGTTTCTGGATTACAATCAAGGGCTGAAGATTATTGGAATAAGTGCCACCCCAACATACCAGTCCATACTGCAACTTCGATTGTACCAAGCCGTATTACACAGTTTCTAGAAGCTTTCGAGAGCAAATTTGTCTAAGGTGGTACATCATATACGTTGCAGATAATAGATACTTCCTTAGCATAGACGTATGAATACCCCAGCTCATTTTACTATCGAAGTTTGAACCCAAGTATTTATAGACAGTAACATTTTCAATAGTGAAGCATTTAGAAGAGCAGCTCATACTTGCATCATATGTTTCCATGGTTCTGATAGCACTACAAGTATTGGAACTAACATATAAACATTTACAATCAGCACTATGAAAACAAAAATTTGGGACATAAACATCCGGCGGGGATAATTTAAAAAACATAATTTTTGTTTTATTGCTGATGACCAGTTTGTGCATACAGAACCAATGCCTTAAGGCCTCCAAATCGTGGTTAATGTCTGCAACTAAGTCGAGCACCGAATTAGAAGAAAAATAACAACCTACATCATCAGCAAATCCAGTTGTGTTACTTTTTAATTGCAGGCTAAATATTGAGTTTATGAAGATCAGAAATAAAATGGGGCCCAATACGAAACCCTGTGGGACACCTATTCGAACATGAAGACACTTACTGAAAGTCCCGCGAATCTTAACCATTTGTCTCCTGTTCTTCAGATAAGAAGCAAACCAATCAAGCATAAAGCCTCTAAAACCAGCCTTTTCTAATTTGACTAATAGAATTTCATGATCAACGGTATCGAATGCCTTTGTAATATCTATATATAGCGCAGCAGTATATTTTTTGTTATTGAAACTATCATATATATGATTACAAAAATTCAAAAGTGCATCTTCAGTCGACATACCAGCTCTAAATCCGTATTGGTTGGGACTGAAGAACAAACTTTTATCAAGAAAACCCATAACTCTGCTTTTGACCACTTTTTCAAAAATTTTTGAAAATACTGAAAGGAGTGATATCGGTCTATAGTTGTCCAATATTTTTCTATCACCTTTCTTAAAGATAGGTATAACCTCAGCAATCTTCATGCTATCGGGAAAGGTTCCATTATAGATACTTTGGTTAAAGATATGTGCTAAAACATCAACAATATTTGGTGCAATTTTTTTCAAAAAATCATTTGAGTAACTATTTCGAGTATATGAGCTCGATTTGTTTAGTGACATGATAGTCCTAAGCAGTTCAGAAGGAGATATAGGTAGAAAGGAAAAACTATTACCTTGTACTCTATCTTTGCTGAGACATTCTTCTGCACAAGCATTATAAGATATTGTACCGAAGCCAGCATAAGTCAGAGTATTAGCAGCAGCAGGAGTAAAAAACTCATTAAATGCATTAGCCATGTCTTCGGCAGTACTTACATCTCTATTCCCATAATTAATGCATGTCGGTGCATCAGCAAGGACATTTTTACTGAACAGCTCATTCACAACGCGCCATTCTTTTTTAAGGTCCCCTCTAGCTCTGTAAAGTTTATCCATGTAGAAACGCTCCTTACAAATAGGAACCTCAATGGGAACTTCTTTAGATAGTTTCTCATAGGCTTTGCGGATTTGAACATTATTGGGCTGCTTTTTACATTTTAGACGTAATTTATTTTTTCTTTGAATTTTATTCAACAAGAAGTCAGACATCCACGGTTTTAACCTCTTTATATTTCTTGTTCTGGTATCAGACACTATAGAACACATCTCAACGTGATTATTTAACTGCTTGCAAAACAAATCAAACGCTCTTGATGGATCATTCTCACTGTATACAGCTGCCCAATTTCCTCGTATCAAGCGTGCAATGAGACTATCAAAGTGAATTCTAATTGGTGTTCTACTAGGGCTAGGATTAGTTGATTGCTCCGTTTGTGAGCCTTTGAAAAAGAGACATGTCATGCAGTGGTCAGTTATTTTAAAATCTGATATCGTACTAATCAAAGAAAAATTAGCATTACGATCCAGTCTGGCAAAAATATGGTCGATACAGGTTCGGGAAGAGCTAGAAAGCCTAGTGGGATGATTAATACAACTCTCTAATCCATAAGCCGACATTAACGATAGGTAATTTTCAGAAATCGCAGAATGGCTTTAAATATCTAGGTTCATGTCCCCAACAATGAAGAAGTTTTTAGTACGTTCCTGACTACATAAGGAAGATAATTCTTCCAAGAATACCTCCTTACTTACATTATGACGTCTATAGAAGCCCATGAACACAAACTTTTGTTCATCAAGTGAGTATGAAACCTTCAGCATATCAGAACTAGTCATCTCGTAGCTACAGAACTCACATATGTCAAACAAACTATCAATGACAAAGACCGCAGTACCACCAGACGCATAAGAGTTGTTACATTTTGAATACAATTTATAGCCCGGTATACTATAGAAAACCTTTTCATTTTCCTAAATCCATATTTCTGTGAGAAAAATGATGGCTGGCTTATTTAAAAATGATTCCAGGTGAGCCAAGAACACATCAAAATTTTTTCGAAGGCTTCTGATGTCTTGGTGAATAATAAAGAAATTATTTTTAAATTCGATAGAATGAAAAACACTTTTATAAAATTCTTTTTCGTATTTACAAAAGGGAGAAAGAAAACTATTTATAGGATCTTCAATAACGTTACTTAATACTCGTACCATTGTTACAATTAAATTTATACACTTAGAAAAAAGGAAAAGAGTAGAAAGAGTCAAGATAAATTATCGAGATCCTCAAAAGAACAAATTCTAAAAGCCTTATCTCCTTCTTGCTTTCTCATAAAAATTACTCCATTACTAACCCATAAAAATGAGAACCCTTTGTCTACTTTAATTTTTTTGGCTTTGTTAAACAGAGATCTATTATAGGGTGATAAACTTTGATTTATGTATATAGGCTTATTACCAGCTACGCCAAATAAATCCGATGACAGCTTCTTCTTACGTTTATTAGCAACGACTTTCTGTTTACATTCCAGTTTTTTAAATTTGATGCAGACAATGCCCATCGATTTCCTTAGCAAATATGGTGGGCTGGATATTTTACCGGAGCTTTGTGTCTTAACATAACAAGACTTTATATCATCCATCGTAATAGGATTATCCATACCTTCTGCTAGTACCTTGAGAGCAGAATTCAACGCATTTTCTTTATCCACATTCGGTATTCCGACGATATCAACACATTTACGCAATTGTTTCTGCTGAATAGTATTTACTAATTGTTGTAAATGGCTCACTTCACTCAGAAGAGATTTATTTTCTGCTTGGAGAGCCTTAATAATGAGAATATCGTCGGAGTGCATTTGTTTGAGAGAGATGATTTCGTTGTACAACATCTCAAGAGTAATAACTGCGGTAGGAGTGCATCTTACTTCTTTAGTGACGGGCGAAGGTGACAGTGGTGGAACGTTGTGTAAAGAAGAATGCGAAAAAACTCCTCAGTGATCAGTGACGAAATTCGAGTGTCGCTACTGGCGGCAGAGACTACCGGATTGTGTGAGATAACCGTAGGTGGAGAGCGTAGAGAGCTTTTTCGGCGACGTTTGCAAGATGTACAGAGATGAGGTATATTGTTCGTCTTCAAGAACTCACGCTCGCTTAGGCGTAGATTCGCACAAGTAAGGTGAAAAAACTCTACACCCAGTACACTGAATTTTTTCATCAGACCGAACGACTTTATGGCCGCAAGTACAAGGCATATTAGCAGTTTTGTACTATATACACTTTCGCTTTCGCGGATAAGTAAAGCCAAACAATAAAAAATACAAAAAAACCGGAATGGAAGTTCAGTTTGAAGATTACAAAAATAAAAGTTGCCAAGAATACACTGAGCATGTGCACCCCACAACACTCACAACTCAACTGAAGATACTTGGACAATTAAAGGCCAGAGATTCTTGACTAGTATAGATCGATTTTCTAAGCATGCTGCTGATTTGATTTAAACGATAGGAATTTAATAACCAAAAATGTACATTTGCGATAATGAATTTGATGGGCTTATCTTAAAAGAATTTTTGAATAGGGAACAGATTGAACTTCACCTGACTAAACCAAATAGCCACACTGCTAACGCCGACATCGAACGACTCCACAACACATTAAACGAACAAATTATAATTATGGGAGTAAGCCCCGACTTTAATGAGAAAAATATGAAGGATAAATGTTTTAAAGCAGTCGAATTTTACAATAAATCAATACACTCAATAACAAAAGAAAGACCTATTGACTTTATTTTGGGTAATCTTAAGTCAGATAAGCAAACTGTACGAGAAAGGTTAGAAATAGAGAAACATAAAAGAATAAGTAAACTTAATATAGGAAGACAAACCGAACCAAGTAGGAAAGAAGAAAAGGTGTTGATAAAAAATTACAAAGCTCTTAGGCATAAACATGAACCAAAGTATAAATACAATGACAATCGCAATTTACACCCTATAAATATTAAGAGGACCCTAATGTTAGTGCTTTCGTTACTGATAACTGCTAAAGCCGAAATCCAGATGGAGAAGTTGGATGGACAAAGTGGGTACCTAACAATTAAACTTGAGGATACACAAATCATAGAGAGCTTCGATACTATTTTACACACTATTAACCTAAATGAAGTAAAGAACTTATTATGCCAGATAGAACTAGATGTAGCAACAATATTTGAAAAAGACAATAGATTAAAAATGTTAACTAAAGAACTTAATGACTTAAACCATACTTATTATACACTGATCCCACATAGATACAAAAGAGGTTTGATTAACATAGGGGGTACCGTAATGAAGTGGCTTTACGGCACCATGGATAGTGAGGATAGAAAGAACATAGAAGAGCATCTCAATATTATAGATGCTAATAATCATAATTTCATTGAAAACTCCAATAAGCAGGTACAGATCAATAACATTACTAATCAAAATATACAAAACCTGAAAAATTCAATAGTAGAGGACAGACAACGTATTTTAGGACTCCTTAACGACATGAGCAAGCCCGATAAGAGCTACATTAAAGACATTTATTTAAATCAGCAACTGATCAGGATAAGAATATTAAGGGACGAACTAGACAAAATTTAAAACAATATACTTAATATAAGAATGGGCCACATGACTAGCAACATACTTCGAACGAAGAGATAGATAAATATGACATAGATTTAGTAAAACTGGAAAATATAAAATTAGCACTTGGGAAATTTAAAGACACATTAGCGTCTATAGTAAAAATTCCTAAGACAGTTAGAAATATAAAAAACCGCATTAACGGATAACTCGTATGAAGAGTTAGATATAGAGACACAAACCATTATTAAATTTAGAAATACGTATAACCAATTAGAAAACGATATATATTTGAAAAATTTAAAAATAGTAGAAAGTTGCATACGTAGTTTATTTGAAGAACAAAAACTCTGTAATAAAAGAAAAAAATGTTAAAAATACAATAATTGAACTAGATACAGGAGTATATTAACTTCAAAACAATAAAAATGTACAATTAGATAGTTCATGCAATAATCAAAAATATATGCTAAATGGAAACTACTTGATCAAATTTTATTATTGTAGTGTGAAACTTAATGAATTAGAACTGGAAAATAATGTAAAGATATTTAAACAATACATAACCATCCCTAATTATGGAAATATATCATACACAAATGTAACACTTTCCTTATAAGAAATACAGCTGATTCAATACGAAAACACTGATAAGATTACAGAGCTAAAATTTCAAAAGAAAATGCATATAATAAGTTTTGTCATAACTATTATTATTATTCTTATAATTATTTGTATTGCAGTAAAATTTTTCATAAAAGATATGACAATTTAAAACAAAACATTGAAATAAAAATTTCAAGCTCAGAGAGCTCTAAACTTAAGGAGGGAGGAGTAACGTCAACACTTCCACAGTTCTAAGAATATGTAGTACATCTCAGAATTGCAACTATCTCGTCACCTGATCCCGTCTGGACAGAACGTAACATTTCCAATGTTCTGCAGGTGTCCATAATGTACTCATTATTACACTTATGCTAAGACATTAATAAATAGAGATAAGAAAGAAAAATAAAGTGTCAGTTGTCAAACTCATGTCGTCGTCGTTTCATTTCATCTTTCTTTAAACATAAATCTCCCGTGCTTACGGTAGTGTGAGATTTTTACTCTCTAAAAAAACACCTCTCCTCAAAATTATTACTACAACTAAGCCGACGCTTATCCAGTAGTTTTTTTTTCGCTTATGATAGTATGTGATTAAAAATAAATTTTAGCACTTTAGACAGATTAAATTCCAATGAAAGTCCCTGCCTTTTTCACGACCGGCATATGCTATGACGCGAGGTCAAAAGGTGTTGTTTTTGAAGACGACGAATTGAATTGTTCGCGTCAAGTATTTCAATGACAGTACGGTTACAATGGCCGTGAACACGATCTTTGTGCTTAGGCGCAAATTTTGTTTAATCTTCGACGACGCTGGGAATTCGCAGATCCCGATGAATATCTTCGTTACGTACATACCACGGTGCGTTAACGATCGTTCTAAGAACTTTATTTTCAAAAGTCTGTATGATGTTTCTATTGCTTTTCTTCTCAACCCCATAGTTGTATACCATACGTCCACACTTGTCTTAGCACTTGCTTATAGATAAGCAGTTTACTATGTAGGCTCAACTTTGAATGTTTTCCGAGTAGCCAGTACATTTGTCGGTATTTGTTTTGAAGCTCGTCGCGTTTATTTTTTACGTGCGATTTCCATTTGAGCTTGACATCTAGAGTCATTCCTAGATATTTTGCTTCGTTTGCGTACGGTATTTGAGCCGAGTTTAGATATACAGGCAATCTATCCACTTTTTTGTACGTAAAGTTGACGTGAGTAGATTTGCTTTCGTTCAGCACAATACGCCAAGAATTCGTCCAAGCGTGGACTTTATTAATAGCATGTTGAAGCTTTCCGGTTGCTGCTTCAATGGTATCGCCCGTGGTCAATATCGCCGTATCGTCCACAAACGTGGCGACGACGCAGTTTCTTTCCTGCGGGATATCACGCGTGTACAGTACACATAGAAGCGGACCAAGGACACTTCCCTGTGGAACTCCGGCCGCAATCTCCTTGAAGTCAGAGTAATCATTTCCGTGCTTAACATGAAAGAGTCTCTCGGTGAGGTACGATTGTAAGATTAGAAAGATTTGCCGTGGCAGTAGTCGTTTATACTCCAAGCCTTCGTGCCAAACCTAATCGAAAGCTTATGAGCCGTCAAGAAATACACCACAACATTTTTTTTTTCCAGAGCTTTCTCAATCACGTCAGTTATTTTGTGGACTTGGTCAATTGTAGAATGTTTGATTCTAAATCCAAACTGATGGTCAGGAATGAGACGTCTTTCGTCGATTACGGGCTGTAGACTATTGGAAATACAATAAATGCAGAGCAGGAAAATGAAAACATGCGCTAGTCGAATACATTAGACTAATACCTCCACGCGGCGGTCGTGGGAGGGAGGTTTAGTGGTTAAGAGTCCTACACTGTTACTCAGGTTATGCTGAGTTTCGTCTTTTGAAGATCACCCCTCCCAATAAAAAAAAAAAGAAAAAAACACTTGATACGAACGAAGTGTACTGCCAAACTATTCACCCATTCCTGAATGTTCAACTAATGGATTTATTTGATAGTAATTAATTCACGACTTCCCAGGGAAGTACCATATGTATTGTAGTTCATCTCATACGCATTATATTGCATCATACAATTTTTTGCTGTTTTCAATTTCATACTTCCTCACACCTTTTACAAAGTAATTACTTTTACCATAGCAATTCCTCACATTTTATGTTTGGAGGAAACCCCCCAATGTTCAGGGTAAGGAGCGTGAGGCCACATAAAACAATATACATAAATCCATGTTGTTTGAAGAATAAAAGAACGGCAGGTAGATGGTTTACAAACACATAATGGGAATGAAATGATTTGCGTCACTTGGCGACCAACAGTAGCTCCTTCAGGCTCCCGAACTGATTTTATACAGCAGTGAGATGGAAATTTATTTTTTCTTCGATGATGGACTACTTACTCTGTACTCCGCCTTTGTTGAGTTGATGGTGTTGTCAGGGTAGCATGAGAAATTGCAACTCATAGGCGGGGCATTTGGTTGATGGGGCGCCGCCAAGATAAGGACATGAGCTACTAATTGAATTTTCATTTGTTGGTGAATTTAAATGGAACCTCGATTCGAGATGGTCATACGCACTGTCACCTTGGGGGTTTGGTTTTAATTAAGACAAAATTATATAACTTATGTATGTATGTCCATTTGGAAGAAATAAAATGTACGACCATCTAACTAGCCTTTGGGGGGTTAATTAAGTTTACATCGTGAGAGAAAATGCGGTTAACATGAAATGTGGTATTAAACCTAAGGTATATCATAATTTTGAGTGAAGTTAATTGCCGTACAAGCATATTACATTTTCCTATCAAAGATTTGCTCTGGAACTTCCTGTGGTAAGAGATGCGGTTTTACCCTCAAAATTGTTATGTATATAATGAAGTTTTCCGCTTTATAATTATTCTAACATTTATTTAATAGTCCCTAATACTTCGTCTTTCTTGATAGATTTCGGTGAGGAACAGGTAATCTCAACATTTAGAATTAATTAGGAAGGTGAATAGGTTAAAGGGGAAGATCAATAAGAACCCACTTTTTATACCACAACTCACATAATCTGGTTGTTAGGATATGCTGTTGGCCATGAGACTGCAATAATTAGAAACAATTTGTGGGGTTCAAGAAAAGGATTGAGTCTTTCAACTTTTCCTAGATAATGTATCGTTGTCAGGTCATCCAATAAGGGTTTACCAAGTGTACATTGTCTGGCCTCTCACACAGAAAGCGGAATAGAGATTCCTTCTGGTTTCGTTCACTTAGCATTGGAAGATAGAGAAGATTAAGCATTCAGTCTGTGGAAGATGAAGCCCTTGATTTAGTGGTAAAAATATAAATTCAATTTTTCCGAGATTTACGCTACAGCCCCAACTTGCAGTGTCTGTGCATACTTTATCAAGAACATTCTCCATGATTTTATACTTACTGGGAGAAGTATTAGTACCTATTCGTACTTCTTTAGCAGCATAGCAATGGTTGGAGTTTATGTTGTTCGGAATGTGAACACGGGCATTCAATTCAAAATACTAGACTGACATGTAAATATGTAGCTGAAGTCGTGCAGGCTAAAAATCTCCAATCACTATCTTAATGCAGTAAAGTTGACATTACTTACTTACTTACTCCGGGGTGAATCTGGGCCTCAACTCAAAAGTCTCTCCATTTAGCTCGGTCTTTAGATAATTGCCTCCAGCTACGCACTCCAAGTTGGTCGAGGTCCCCTTGAACTTGTGCGCGCTACCTACGGGGAGGAGGACCTCTACTGCGTTAGATTCGAAGACTCTGCGGGCCGGAGCGTTGGTGTCCATTCGCTCTACATGTACTATCTTCTCCAACTTCCAATACGTAGATTTTTAACTAGGTCGATGTCGCTGTACAGCTCGTATAGTTTGTTATTGAATCTTCTCCTCCAAAACCCGTCAACGCAAACGGGACCGAATATCTTACGAAGAATTTTTCTCCCGAAGCGACCAAGGATATCTTCATCCACTTTCAATAAAGCGCAAGTTTTAGCGCCGTACAGCAGGACTGGGATGATCAGAGTCTTATACAGAGTCTCCTTAGTTGTTCCGGATAGGGATTTACTGTTGAATTACCTTACCAGCCAAAACAAAACAGCGATTGATAAGATTTATTCTTCGCTTGATTTCTGCGGTGATGTCGTTTTCAGAGTTTATAGCAGAGCCAAAGTTGACAAAGTTCCTTGCTACATCGAAGTTATGGCTGCCCACTGTGACGTTCTGACCAATTCGTCGGTGTTGATTGTCCCTTCTTGTTGACAGCATATACTTGGTTTTCCCTCGTTTATCGCTAAACCCGTTTAGACTGCTTCTTCTTCAGTGCTATCGTCGGCGTATGCAAGCAGTTGGAGGGACTTTGATAGATTGCGCCTTTGGTGTTGGCTTGTGAGTTCCGCACAATCCGTTCAAGTACAATATTAAAGAAGTCGCATGACAGAGCGTCACCTTCTCTAAAACTTTATTTGACATTAAAGATTTCGGTAAGGTCATTACCGAACTTGATGGAGCAGCAAACGCTCTCCATCGTCATCTTCACAGACGAACAAGTTTGGCAGGGATGTCAAAACTAGACATGGCTCTATATAGCTCTTCTGTATAGATGCTGTCATAGGCGGCCTTGAAATCGATAAAGAGATGATGAGTATCGATTTGGACTTCTTGGGTTTTCTCCAGGATCTGCTGAAGTGTGAAGATTTGATCGATGGTGGACTTTCCTAGCCTGAAACCGCATTGATAGGGGCAAGTCAGGCTGTTGATAAAAGATTTTAGGCGTTCACACAATATCGCAGAAAAGATCCTGAATGCGATGTCGAGGAGACTGATAATTGGCGCAGTTGAGGGGGTCTCCTTTCTTGTGGGTCGGGCAAACGATGCTGAGATTCCATTCATCAGGCATAAGAAAATACGGTCGTAGTTGTTTTCATCAGTAAATGATAGTCAGTAAAGTGTTCGTCCACGTTCAAGGGGTGGTTGTTCATGCCGAAGCAGAGGGCGTAACCAGAAGGCTTAGGGCGCAAGACTGGCTTTTATAGCTGAACGTGTTAGATTGTAGTGAATTTTCTTTGTTACTTAGTGGAAAAACATTTATCGGTAGATGATACTTCCGGAGTATTAGTCTCTACAATCCATTCCATTGGCTTTGTCTATTCGCCAAATCAGAGCTTAGCAGAGTTCGGTTGGATATTCTATGGACCCTAGTTTCGGTTGAAACGTCGTTAACGCCGGTCAGACTAGAAGAGAGATAAATTATTAGCGACTAAACCTCAGTCTGTTACGCCTCCTTAAAGTTTATTAAATAATAACTTGCCGTTTTTAAAGTTCTCCAACCTCATCGTCTCAATGGTACATTATTTATTATTATTACCTTAATACAGTTAACTAAGAACTTTTATATAATTTTTACAACATTAACTTAAAGCTAGTTTGAATCTACATATATCAAGACCTGACAGAGGAAATGAACTAAAGGGAGTTTCTAAATGTGTTTTTGCTGCACTGAAAATCAAAAAGGTTATGGCTGTCATTTGAGACATAGGCTTATTACACCCGTAGTTCGTACGGTGAAACTTGAGGCGGAAAAGGGTTACTGACCGCAAAATACGAGGATTGGTGCTGAGTGAGATGGTTTGGAGAAGCATAGAACAACCAATGTTGCCTGCTAATAGCTGACGTACAAATAATATAACGGCAACTTTTCAGCAAGTTCAAATAATGCTCGTAAGGAGGTAGGTCCGCGTAGAGCACAACGGATAAAGCTCCGTCGGATACACTCGATTCGATACGAATGTGTGTCGTGATAGGTAGACCAGACTTGGCTGGCATATTCTAGAATTGGCCTTACAAATGTGAATTACAGAGATTTCGTGACATAAGGATTAAAGAATTCCTTAGATCAGCGTTTCACATAACCTAGCGCAGAATTTGCGAAAATAAAGTTCACTGTCGCATATGACACCCAAATCATGCAGAAAAGTTGCAGAGGGAACAGGCTCGTCGTAAATCACATATGTTCTAGGGGCTGTCGGAAGACGCTTCAGGTAATAAGTAATAGCATAGCATTTGTTGACATGCAACTAAAGAACGTTTTTGTTACACCAAGTAGAAAAGCTACTTAAGTCAGTTATACCATGTGTGCACGGGAATCCGTGGATGTGGAGGTGTATGTGAACATTTTCATGTCGCTCGCATAAGCTGATATATGGAAATATTTAATAATGTCATCAACATCATTAATTGACAAAATTAAATTCAGAGGACCAATTTGGCTACCTTGACAGACTCCTGAGGGGTCCGCAAAGGAATCAGATATAAAAGATCCAAAAAGGACTTCATATTGACGTTCATGAAGGTAGGATTTGATCTACGCGATAAACCCGGATTGAAAACCGAGAGCTCTAAGTTTAAAATACAAAGGGGCGTGGAATTTTATCGAAGGATCTACTGAAATCGGTAGCAACAACATCTACCTCCAATGCCCGCATTGGTTAGGTTTATGGTTGTTTACCTTTACAATATAGACTTACAATGGAAAACATTGCATCGTATTATAGACATTACTTTCGAATAGCTTAGGTATGTAAGAGAGTTTAGCTGTAGGACGATAATTAGAAATTTCGTTTTCCTGGCCTTTATTTATAAGGGGGAATAATAAAATTGATTTTTCAAAGCTTGGGGAAGATGCTCTGTGAAAGAGGCAGTTGGAACAGAGTCATAAGGTGTAGAGGTAAAGAACTTGCACATTTTTTTAAAACTACAAGAGCAGGTATACCATCCGGGCAAGTAGAATATTCGCATTTAAGTCTTTCGATCTTTTCTGCAACGAGTGTCACTGTTCTATCGATTGGGGTTTGGCCAAACTCTCTCACGTAGAAGAAGAAAAAATGGTCGGGCTCTGATGTATGGTTGGAGAACGATTGACTGAAGAAAGTTTGCTATTATTCGAGGATCACCCGACGATGCGTTGGAGAGTGTCAGAGTTGATGAGTAGCTGTCTGACTTTCTTTTTGGTATTAATAAAGTGAAAAAAATGATGCCAGATTGCATACGGTCAATATATTAGAGATAACGAAACTCACAAAGTTCAGAGAAATGCGTATGTTTAAGGAGGTAATTGGAGAAGCTAAAACCAGAGCAAAATTCAAGGTAGATACGGCAGAGCTTATTTCATCTATTGCGAAGTGATATACTCTTTAGTATACCAAGGTGAAGATCACGAAAAATTCTTCTGGTATGGGATGGATTGCATAAAACAACTGAAAATCTCAGAGTAGACAGAAATGTGTGTACTGTTTAAAAGGCTGTTGAAATGAATAGCACTTAAAAGGTTACTCTCCTTCTTCTTCCTTTTATCAGTGAGGTTATGATCCGCCTGTGCGGTTCGCCTTAAAAGGTTCCTAAGTTTTTAAAAAAATTGAAGCTATACGAGTTCTCTGATTTCACAGTATTGTTATCGTTATAAAAAACTTCAATGACCAATGGCTAATTTTTAAAGAAATTTTAATATTCAAAAAATAGGTTAAGTGAAGACGGCTAAAGACAAGAATAAAGTGAAAGTCCAGCGGTAATTTCTTAATTTCCCGGTCCTCAACCGGGACGAGGAATGACATAGTAGAAAGATTAAGGATATTTGCTCTGCGGAAACGGACTTAGGGTCCAATCAAAAACATTTTCTAATTCTAAACAGGTGGTAATGGTCCGATTTGGATAAAAAATGGTTGCTCGCTGAAGCGACGTACTTATTGGCGTCTGACGAGAAAATAAGATCAAGTTGTCTGCTCCACTTAACTGATATAGGCTGGCGTCTGAGCAACAGTCAATGAAAAGTACTTCCTTTTCCGAGAAGGGATTAGGTTAGGTTAGGTGGATGGTAGATAGATGCCTTGTGACAAAAAGAGTCACTGCTCACTTAGACCAACAGCTCGGGTACATTGTGCCCAATTATTTAACCCTGGAAAAGCTGTAAAGATAGACAGCTGTTAGAACCACCCAAATAGTGATATGAATCTCAAGAGGTCCGTCAGCTTTAAATTGCCTAAGTCCTCAAGCTCTGAGAAGAAGTAACTTCCAAGAGTCTATATTTGGCCTGATAGGGTAGGCCAATCACACAGTAGGTCACGAATAGATTCAATCTCTTCTTGGCCTCTTCTACAATAATCGTTATGCAGCACACCGAGTCGCTCCGCGTGGACGCCAATGGCACAATGACGTGCGTTATAACGACTAAGTTTTACCAGAGAAGTTGATCTCTTCTTGCTGAAACCCGGCCATAGCGCCCTGGCCGTTGCACATGTTTCCAGATTAACCCAGCGTCTGTTTGCCCGACCGGTGGCTTCATCTTCTACTTCCTTCCATAAGGAACTATTTGGGGTTGGTTTGGACCCAAGCTCGTCACCCCTTTCGTTTCCTTCGATGTCCATATGCCCTGGTACCCAGTAGAGGGTCACCGCATTGGCTTTAGATATCTCGTTTAAAAGCAATTTACAGATCCTCACAAGCCTCGACCTAAATTATAGCAGAGTCCAAAGCCTTAACGGCTCCCTTCTTCTTCTTCTTCCTTTTATCAGCGAGGCTATGATCCGAAAACAAGGGATCACAGCCCTCCCACTTCACCGCATTTCTACTGATCCGCCTGTGGGGTTCGCCTATTTGACCTCAGAAAATATCGGCAGGCCTGCCGATTTTGGATCACTCGGTTACTGAGGCCAATGAAATGCCGATGTCGTCGCATTTGTCTGATCCAGGCGTTTATAGGCCTGCCTTTCCTACATCGCGATGTCTTTGGAACGTGCATAGATATTGCCTTTTTAACAGGGTTCAAATGATCTCTTCTTTGAACGCGGCAATACCAGCTGAGCCGGTCGCCCTCTAATTTGTGTACGATGGTTTCCTTGATGTGAAAGCTTCCACGGATCTTCGAACTTCTTATTCGATCAAGCTTGGTCACTCCTGCTGTCATACGAAGCATCTTCATCTCAGCTGCCGTTAATTTACTCTCATACTTTTTGTACATCGTCCAACATTGTGAACCGTATGTGAGCGCTGGACGTACAACTGCGGTGTAGAGCCTTCCTTTTAACTTAGGGGGCATTTTTCTGTCACAGAAGATACGGAATTTTCTCGCCACTTCATCCACCCTACGCTTACACGATGATTGATGTCGTCATCACAAGTTGCTTTGCTATTGATCATAGATCCCAGATATTTTCGCACTTGGGAAGCACTGTTCCATTCAAATAAATGTCTGGAATAGGCCTGAGTGGATCAGAGAACGGGCAGCACAAGTACTCTGTCTTTTTTGAACTAATGCGATACCCATTTCCCTCCAAAACGTCCACCCACACATCAAGTGCTCGTTGCAGGGATGTAGGATCCTCACTTATGATGGCTCCTCGTCAGCAAAGAATAACTGATGTACCTTGGGGTCCATCACTCTACCTTCAAGCAGATAATCAAGGACTGTAATAAAGAGCAAAGGACTTAAAACGCTTCCCTGGTGCACCCCGACTTTGATTGGGAACTCTTCGGTTACTCCAGCGCGGCATCTTACTCTTGTCTTTGCTCCTTCGTACATGTCCATGATCATCTGTACATAGGTTTCTGGAACCCCTCGATGTCTTAGCGCCACCCATATCAGATCTCGTGGTTGTCTGTCGAATGGCTTTTCAAAGTCAACCAATACAATATGCAAATCCCTTGAGGAATCACGATGTTTTTCCATTATGATCCTTATACTTTGGATTGCATCTGTGGTTGATTTACCCGAGACAAACCCGCACTGATCATCAGATAGCCGTATTATTTTTCGCAGTCGGCCACCTAATACCCGCTCAACGATCTTCATGGTGTGTGACATCAGCTTGATCGAACGGTAGTTATCACAGTTTCGCGTATCACCCTTCCCTTTGTATACAGGGAGAAGGTAACTTTCCCTCCATTGATTCGGCATTGGATCACCTCTCACGAATTTGGAGATGAGAATTCTGAGCCATCTGAACCCGATGTCTCCCATCTTTTTCCAGAACTCAGAGGGTATTTCGTCTGGCCCAACCGCTTTTCGTTTTTTGGAGTATTTGACCGCCTCACTAACTTCTTCGACTGTAATGTCGGCTATTTCTTCACAGTTAGTATAGCCGAGGAAACTGTTCATTCAAAAGCTCTTCACAATACTGCCGCCACCTCTGCAGAATTTTGTCGTCATCCACAAGAAGCTGGCCATGAGCATTGTTAATGAACTTTGGCGAACGAATCTCCTGAGCATTCTTCCTTCTTTGGGCGGCTATTTTGAAGATAGTGGCGCTCTTGTTCATATTGTGTCTTCGCAGCTCCTGGATAGCCTGGTTTGCATCAGCAACCGGGGAAAATATTTTCTCCAGCTCCCGATACAGGCCCTCCGTACTCTCTGCTTGAAGCTGGGCGCACTTCTTCTTCACTTTTTTCTTGCAGCATCTGTATTCCATTTCGAGGCGAGCTTTTTCGTCATTATTATTAGAGGGGCACTTTGACCAAGCTTTGAAAGCCGCTTTCTTCTCATTTATCACTTTCTTAGCTTCATCACTCCACCACCATGTTTCTTTGGCGTGTTGATGGTGGCCTTTTGAAGCTCCTAGCAGTGATTTGGCCTTCTTTAAGCAAGTTCGCTGTAGGGAATCCCACATATTTTGTGCTCTGCACTCTTCATCCTCAGCTCCGTTGATGGCGTGAGAGAGGTAATTTTGCATTACGAAAACAAAAGCTTCGCCTTTTTCTTTGTCCAGATTGTACCACTTGATTTTCTCAGAGACCCTTGTTTGTTTGCTTTTCTCGGTGTTTTCATAAAAATTTCTGTTAGTAGGAGACGGTGTTGCCGAGCGATTGCCTCTCCCAGGATCACTTTGCAATCTTTTACCCGAGGCTTCATGAAACTGCCTACCAAATGGTAGTCAATCTGAGTTTCATCTCCACCACTGCTGTAAGTGATCAGGTGTCGGCTTTGTTTGATGAACATGGTATTTAACACGATAAGACCGTGTGATTTGCACATGCTTAGGATGTCTTCACCAGGAAGGTTCCTGGTGCCATATCCTAGTCCTCCATGGCAGTCTTCATAGTCTTCGTTTGATTTCCCGACATGTCCATTCAAATCTCCTCCAACAAACAGAAATTCTTCCTTTGGGATGTTCTTAAGGAGATTGTGGAAATCTACCCAAAATGCATCTTTATCTCTCTGATTGTACCCATCGTGGGGAGCATATGCACTGACAATATTCCACACCTCTCCTTGTATTACTAGATTGAGAGACATCAAACGGTCGCTGGACTTCGAAATGCTCAAGACGCTACCAAGTAGCTCTGCCGCAAGGATGATACCGATTCCGTTCTTAGACTTTTCCGTTCCGTAGTAGAACATCTTGTAATCTTTTGTCCTAACGTCCAAGAAACGCGCCCGGTTCCCGGTGTTTTTCCATTTCGTCTCTTGGACACACAAGATGTCCACCCGCCTTCTATTCATCATCTCTTCCAGCTCGTAACTTCGACCGGTCATGCTTCCAACGTTCCAACTCGCGACCCTCAAATTGCGTCCAAACTGTTTCATTATTTTGCTAGCCCCCGGAATCCGTATAGCTCTGACCCGAACATTTCTGCTCGGTCCAGGATCAGTACCATGCACAGCAGTGGTAGTGCCTGGCGGGGTAGTGCCTTTCCTTTTTGCAAGTATTACCATAATGATACAGTTTTGCAATACAATTTTTTGCACCATATTGCGATGGTGTTTGTTGTTTGACACGTGCATGCTCCTGTTTTAGTATTGTTTGATCTTTGTTTTATGACACCGGAGCCTTAACGGCTCCCTGTCTGTCTATATAGACAGTGATCGTTTTACCAACGATATTACTTTCGCGTATAATTTCAAGGAGGGATTAATTGCTGTATAATGGGACTGATCGTCTTGATGCAGCCCATTGAAGGTCGGGAAAATTAAAATCCCTCAGAATTAAGACAAAGCAAAGAATCAAATGCGTCTATAACTAGCTGATAACTCTGCATGGGCTGGGACGGTCAAATGTAGTAGCAAAGGATAAAAATGTGTTCCGATTTGAATAGAGGATGTTTTAGTTCGCAGCCCTCGGGCGTTTTGGTAGTATACACAATGATACTCAGGGAATAAACAAAAAAGTAATATCTGGAGTGGATGATGTTAAATATTCCAATACATACAACAATGAAACATTTACCACTTTTATATGAAACTATTAAGGTTTATTTGTAACAAATTATTATTTAGAAAACGGTCTACCCTCGACCAGGGGGTCGAGCTAGCTGGTGGTTGTCATCGCTGGTGCATTTGATAAGTCTTGGCTGGTTGTTGTCATGTAAGCTGTTTTTAGTCATTGAAATGTTGCTATTTCGATGCTTCAATCTAATGGCAAAATACTTATCGTTGCGGCTGAGTACTTCATAAGGTCAGTCATATGTACGTTGGCTGTAGTGGAGTTCTTACGCTGTCGTTCCTGACGAATAATTGCGTGCAGCTCTTCAACTCCTGTTGGACGAAAATTGCTTATCTGTCATGGAATGAAATTGGTTTCGGTGTCAGCTTTTTCATAGCGTTGAGAATATTTCGTAGCAGCTTGTGTTCGCAAACTTGTCCTGCGTCGTTGGATTATGTCGCTGGGTTTACATCTCTGACAGGCTATGCATTTCTGAACAAATTCTGCCGTGTTCCTTCGCATACCTGGGCAAACGTAACGTTCTGCGATAATCTTGAGCGTAGCCCGTACGAGTATCTTATGGCGGTAGGATAGCGGCACCCAAGGTCGAATCTTTTCAATCGATATTTTCACAGAAAACTTGTGCATCAGTCTCTGGAATACGCTGTTTTTAATTCTTTGTCTTGTTGTTTCGCATTGGCTAGTTCCTCGTTGTTGATCTTAGTGAAAGCTACGGCGTTCACTCGGCAATGAAAACCCAGCAATGTGGCGGATGGCAGTTGTAAATTGTGACACGAAGCCCAGCTGTCGTATTTGTCATGGAGTGGCCTTTTCCAACCGTTGATGAAACGAAAACGTTAATGGTTTGTGATTCGTCAGTACCCAAAACTGTTTTCCTTCCAACGAATGCCGGAAGTACTTAATACCTTCGTACCTAGCGAGGAGCTCCCATGTCGTAGGAGCTATATCGTCGTTGTGTGGGCATCGGTCATCTGCTGAAGAAACCGAGTGGTTGATGTTTGCCTCCAATAGCCTCTATCGCTTCGTCGGATGCGTTTACACTGATGGGCAGGCGTGCGTCGTCCGCTGGGTGCGCTGGCATTTTAGCGTTTTCTTATTCAGCTTTGCAGCTTTCGAAAGCATTTGACGATGCTTTGCTCCAAGTGACGGGTGTAGTGTCGTTCTTTAAATTTCGTTTCTCTTTGAGGTCTTGAAGTATCATCTGGTTTTCCACTGCTTCTGGGAAAAATATTCTGTAGAAATTTAAAGTTGCTACGAATCTCTTCAACTCGCGCACGATTTTAGGTTTTGGGAAGTTGGTTATTATCGCTTCCCTGTTGTAGGTCGGATGCCTTGTGCCGTGACTGTATGATCAACGAAAATGATTTCCTGCTTGTCAAGATGGTATTTGGAAAGGTCGCAACTTGTTGCAGATGCTGGTCGCATTTTCCAAAGTATTTAATGAAATCTGCTCCAATAATCGGTGATGTCACATCCGCTATGACGAATGATCTAATCCCAGGTTCAAGTTATGCGGCGTTCCCCATAGATCTTTATATGCGTTCCGTTTGTGGCAAAGAGGAAAGTTGTTATTGGTTTGATGTGTCTTTCGTTGTCGGTACGTGCCACGACCGAAGTGTCAGCGCGCATGCTGATTATAAAAATTGTTTTTGGTTTCGCTATTTTTGATTTCCAAGCGATATATGCGTTGATCGAGTCTCATAGGGACAGTCTCGGTCAACTACGTCTTTAGTTTTTTTGAACTTTGTCGTTTTGTTGAGAACATGGTACCCTGCATCCGCCGAACGTATGAAGATATCAGCAGATGTCGGTAGCATTTAGTGAATAACGTTGTCCTGGAGTTAGAGCGGCTTCGATTTCGGTACCGGACTGTGAGGGTTGCTGTTCTCGTCTTGACAAAAGTAACTGGTCGACCTTGGCTGTTAAATTTACCATTTCGCTCTCTAAATTTGCATTCTTTCGTTGAATGTCGCTAACCAGTGTAGAAGGCATGGCTAACAAGTTTAAGCGTTCGTTGCTGGCTTGCAAGATCGTACGTACTTGCACCGGTAGCTGTTGTAACCACAGTGTCTTGAAGAATTCTTCGTTTAACTTCGATCCGGCCAGGCCCTTTAGTTCGTTTAATAGTTGTGTTAGTGGTCGCTTGTCTCCCAGCTCTATCCCTGACAATAGTTTTTTGATTTTGCACTGATCGCTGTCTCCTAACCTTTCTAAAATGAATCTTTTTAAAATTTCGAACTTCCCTTTCTCCGGTGGAGACATTGTTGCATCAGCCGCTTGTGCCAGGATGTTCGACTCGATTGCACACGATTGTGTTGAACTTCGACAAATCGTTGTTCATGCCGGTAATCTGGAACTGCGCCTCTACCGTAAAAACACAGATTTCGGGTTTTTAATGCCAAAAGACGGTGGCTTTACTGTAACGCATGCGAGTTTCTGCGCGTCATTATTTATTTCAGAATTGGTCGAACTATCGGCGCCATTATTTTCTCCTTCTGTCATTATGAAAAGTGTAGTTTTCAATCTTGGGGTCACCAATGTGGATTAGATGATGTTAAATGTTCCAATATATGTACATATATGTATATGAATAATAAGACATTTGCCACATTTATATACGTATACAATTATTAAAGTTTATTTGTAACATAATTATTACATAGAAAAACGGCTACCTTTGACCAAAGGAATAATAATTTTTTAGTGCGTGAACTTGTGTACGCACATGGTTCTCATGGGTGCGTCCAGTGCATATGCGACCAGTGTCAGTTGCTAGATGTCGGCACAACAAATAGATATGTATGTATGTAGGGACTTAGATGTCGCGTGGATGTCGGCGACGGTCGTGTCCGCGTTGGAGGAACCAGAATGTGGCGACGGTCGAGTGACCAGTATGTGGCGTCGACGTACTCGCGTTGGGGTGGCCCAATTTAGCGAGCGATGGGTCGCCAATTGTTGAGGTTCGTTTGCCGCGTGAATGATCCGAATGAGACAAATGCCACTATCAAAAATACTATTACTTTATTATGAAAAGTTCAAAGGGGAAAAGACAAATGACGAAAGATGTAGGACAAATCAACGTCCGTCCGATGGCGGGGAAAGATGATCGAAGAATGATTGGATGACGAGATGGTTTCTCCTGAGACGAACAAAAGTCGAAGTTGGTTGCGTTGAGCTGAACGAGAGTCGAAACTATTTCACAACTGCGGACGTGTGCAGTTGGCTCGCAGGAATGGTTGAGTCCAGCTCCGTTTTAGCAGTTCCACTTACTAAGGAAATTGAAATCACGGAGGAGTTTGGTTTAACTCGCTTCTAGAGTGCGCGCAACTTGATTGCATGCGCCACAGATAATAGTTTTTTTTTTTTGGATGCGGCGTTACTGGTCCAGGTACTATCGTCTTTGTGAATGGTCTGTTCAAGTCTGATAAAAATATTCATTATATTCATGGACTAAAGTTCCATCAGGCCAAAATTCTTGAGATAGTAGCAGTTCGAAGTGAGACTCAGGAGTTAGCAGTTTAAAGGATGCTATTTTGCGGGGTTGGTCAAATTTGTGTTTGATGCATTTTGCGGATGAGGCCACCGACGTTTTGCTCCGTATGTAGTTCATTACGTCGTTTACTGTGGTAGCAGAAGAAAGCCTCGAGAGGAAGATTGTTCTACGAGGATGCTTTTCCATTACCACTAGATTGGCGGATAAAGATGTTTGATGTGACGATTCCTGACGTAAAGAATAATCGTTGCAAGTAAATGGAAGTATTAGAGAAGAAGAGGCATCAATTGGGGATTTATCGCTTGATACGTCATAAGCGGGCGGATTTCTAAGTGAATTTAAGTTTGAACGTAGAACTCTCTTCTGCAACGAGGAATTCAATTGCATCAGGGGGTAAGAGCTTGTTGAGCACATCAGGTCTATTTCATGTTGCTTATGTGTTGACAATGTTTATCGACTTCGAGAAGGCTTTCGACAGCTTGAATCGAGATGCTATCTGGTTGGCTTTGCGCAGGAGAGGCATTCCAGAAAAGCTTATAGCTATTATCAAGGCTACATATGAGGGCGGCAAGTGTCACGTCGTGCACAATGGTAAGGTGTCGGAGGACTTTGAAGTCCAAAGTGGAGTACGTCAAGGGTGCATACTGTCCCCACTATTGTTCTTGGTGGTTATCAGCGATGTACTCCGTGCAGCATTGACGGAACCTAATTCTGGAATTCGTTGGACTATGACATCTTACCTTAAACACCTAGATTACGCTGACGATGTTTGTCTACTTTCACATCGGATAATGGATCTTCATTTGATGGCCCAAAATCTAGAAGCTGAGGCAAACAAAGTGTGGCTAAAAATAAACACAGCCAAAACAAAAGCCCTGAGTACTTCCAATACCCGCGCTCAACTTAACATTGCCGGAAAGCAAGTCGAGAAAGTTGATAACTTTCTATATTTAGGAAGTGTCGTCTCGGCTAATCGCGGTGGCACCGAACTGGATGTGTGTAGCAGAATCGGGAAGGCTAAAGCAGCGTTCGGAATGCTGTCCAAAATCTGGAGAAGCAATGTTATTAGCTTAAGAACCAAGCTACGACTGTTCCGCTCCAACGTAGAATCAGTGCTGCTTTATGGGTGCAGTACCTGGAAGGTGGACACCATTAACACACGCAAGCTGCAAGTCTTCGTAAACAAATGCTTAAGAATCATCTTGAGGATTTTTTGGCCGAACCGCATCTCCAACGAACAACTTTATCTGAGAACGGGCCAAGAACCTATAAGCATTACTATACGAAGAAGAAAGTGGCAATGGATTGGACACACCCTACGGCGCGAAGACAACTCCATTGCGAAATACGCTATGCAGTGGAATCCGCTCACCCAGGCAGGCAGAATAGCGGGACGCCCTAGGCAAACTTGGCGCAGAACAGTTGAGGAGGAATCGAGCTCTTTAGGAATGAGTTGCAGGCAGCTCAAACGCGTTGCAGAACTCCGAACACGATGGCGCGCAGGCGTGGTTGACGCCCTATGCCCCCCGAGGGGTTAAAGGATATAAGTATGTAAGTAAGTAAGTATACGTTGACAATGTTGACTCCTGAATAGATACGATAGAAGCACGCTATGGTGGATGCTGAAGCGGTGTTAACTCAATTTTCTTTAGCATTTGTTGTTTGTGGTGTTGTTGTTGTTCGTGTTGCAGATGTCCTTGTTGAAGGTAGTGATGTTGTTGTTGTTCGTGCTATAGATGTCCATGTTGAAGGTGGTGTTGTTGTTGTTGCGTTTTTTGTTGTTGTTGTTGTTATTATTATTGTTGTTGCTGCTGTTGTTTTTTTTTTAAGTGTAGCAGATAGATTGTTAAAGGTTTTTTGCAACTTTATAACCTTCCAAGGCAAGACATCTGTCGATATGCTGCGAGGTTTTTCACAGTAAAAGCAGAGGCCAGGGGTTGACAAAACTGCATTAATGCCTTTCCCTTTAATATTAATGCATTTAGCATACACATTCTCAAGGCATATTGCACAAGATTATTTAACATCATTTGATGCTTTTTTGCATACATAGCATTCAGAATCACTCATGATTACGTACAATATATGTATTTCCACCAGAAGACAAATCAAAGAAAAACGGTTCGAGTATTGGATAGCGAATATTTTCACCAAAAAAAGCATGTTGGTTGCCGTCTTTGATGAAAGATGGTTGCAACATGCAATGAGTAGAAACAATGAGATTCAATGGAGTGGAATCCACAGAACGCCAGAACATGTACTAAATATTGTACACACACATGCGGGGGAATGAGATCACCAATGCTTCTTCAAAAATGTTGGTCTGCCCCGTAGAATGAGTAATTCGCAAAAGTGAACTCTTTTCAAGTTAATGCGGGTTGTAGAAAACCACTCAAAAGTGAATATTGTTATATATGTATATAGTATGTATTTTGTTTAAATTAAACAATTTATGGCTAAAAACACAATTCCCGGTAATGATAAATTAAACGAAGTAGTGGTAGAAGTCTTCATTTATCGAACACTACACAAGTTAACATTTTTAGGCGAATAGTTAACAAAAAAAGTTGATAACAATAGGGAGCAAGGCTAAACGCGATTTTAACTCACGATAAATGCACCCTAAGTGAATTATACGGTATTCGTATATTGCAAAACTGGCAAAACTTAATTAAAAAGTAGCATCATACCTCAGGCAATATATGTATTTCGACTTCATTCAGCCAAAGTAAGTATTGTGTTAAAACCAACCAGACCCTTTTAACAGGGTGTGTCCTTAATGGTATCTGTCTACCACACTTGCTTTCCATATCAAGTCAATGCAGTACAGCTGCAGCCGTACAGCTGCAACCAGTCCCACTTAATTAAATTTGCGTGTTGACCACCCTCGCATCCATTAAAGAATATGAACATTTTTCGAGGAAGCTAAATCATAAAGAACCTATGTATTTCCTACGGCAACACTACCATCAAAGAGCATCCTAGGTACACACGAATCAATATTGAAAAAAAGTTTCAAGTTCCTACTGGGGTTGCAAGCCCCAACTCTAAACACACACTATGTGAAACCATACCAATAATGTTCTCTATAAACTCCAGAATATAAGGAAAGAATATAAGTGGTATATACAGAGAAGCATCACTTGCGAAGGATACAACATCCTCCAGGAGGTGGATGATTCATATCACTATCTGTTGAATAGGTTGTGACGCACGGCACTGGATGCATTTTTCAGCTAGGATTAATATAGCTTTTGCTCGTCCGAACAAAATACATATATACAACGATCGTCATGGTACCTATGGTATATACTGCCGTACATAGACCTCATACTACTACCTGTTGTAAGGGGGCGGATATGAGCTGTATAAACAGACTTTTCGGGCCGGAAATTACTGAGAATCATATTGAAAAACCATTTCCTTGCGTATTATGGTTTCGTTGGGGAAAATTAAATGAAAATAAACAAATAAAAGAGCGTGTACAATATTTTTGAAAGGAATCTATTCAATTAATGAGACAAACAAAAAAATCAAGAAAATCGCCAGAAGAAAAAAATGATGGTGGGAAAATTACAGGCTGTGCTTTGAGTTATCCTAATTAAGGTTTCCTAGGACAACTCGCAACTTGCAACTTTAAAACGTATAAAAATGCTGTTCAGAAATCGCTGCCAAGAACAGGGCATACAAAGAACCTTTACAAAGGTTCGGAACACTTATAGCCAGACGGTCGAAATCACCAAGAGAGAGTTACAAATAAACTGCCGATTATTCCCTGCTGCCCACTTTTATTATAGATAATGCGTCGAGTACAGGTCCCCGCTTCATCTACTGCTCACCAACTTTGAAAATTCTTTTACTTACTTACTTAGGTGGCGCTACAGTTCGGGGTGAACCTGGGCCTCAACCAACAAGCCTCTCCATTTAGCTCGGTCTTTAGCTAATTGCCTCCAGTTGCGCACTCCTAGTTGGTCGAGAGCCCTTTGAACTTTTGCGCGCCACCTACGGCGAGGGGGTCCTCTACTGCATCGTTCCTCGGGGTTAGATTCGAAGACTCTGCAGCTCGGAGCGTTGGCGTTCATTCGCTTTACATGTCCTAGCCATCTCAGACGTCCAATACGCAGTTTTTGGACTAGGTCGATGTCGCTGTACAGCTCGTTTAGTTCGTGATTGAATCTTCTCCTCCAAAACCCGTCAACGCAAACAGGACCGAAAACCTTACGAAGTATTTTTCTCTCAAAGCGACCAAAGATATCTTCATCCTCTTTTAATAAAGTCCATGTTTCAGCGCCGTAAAGCAGGACTGGGATGATCATAGTCTTATATAGGGTCTACTTAGTTGTTCGAGATAGGGCTTTACTGTTGAATTGCCTTATATGCCCAAAAAAACAGCTATTGGCAAGAGTTATTCTTCGCTTGATTTCTGCGCTGATCTTCGTTTTTGGAGTTTTTAGCAGAGCCAAGGTAGACAAAGTCCCTTACTACCTCGAAATAAAAGGCTTTTGACAGCTTTAATCAAAATGCTATCCAAATAGCCTTGCGCGGAAAAGGCATCCAAGAAAAGGCTACAGACGTTCGAGAGAGATGGAACCATGAAAAAAAAATGTTTGGTGTTTTTTCGGATTCGAACACTGAAACTTACGCACAGTGGTCCGACACGCTAACCCCTTCGCCATGGCGCTACCAAATTGTCATGATTTGCACAATGAAGTTAAAACCGGAGGGGTGCACACTTTCACCACTGCTGTTCTTTGTACTTTGGGCTACACTGACTGAAGAAAATTACGGAATCATATAGACTACGATCTCTTATCTAAAACATCTGGGGCCTTATTTTGTACTGCTTTCGGATTCGGATTGCCATTCGGAAATGTAATCCCATTCTAAAATGAATTGGTATTTTGTATGGTTCTCGGATTGGGTGTAAGTGCTTTCAACTCAAAATCAAAAATTTCCGAAAATTAGATTGTCAAAACATCTATCAAACGTCACGTAAATTACTTGGAAATTGAGTTTGTATACATTTGCTATAGAAACGCAATACAAAATAAGGCCACTGACGATGTTTGCCTACTTTCACATAAGAAAGTGCGTAACACTTCAAAAACAAGGCGCAGTCAGGGAGAAAAAGCGAATCATCCAAAGGACACATTGCACAGAAGAATTGAGGAGGAATCGAGTTCTTTAGGTATGTCCTGGATAGAGCTCAAACGTATTGCAGAGGGCGGCGTGGCGCAGTGGCTTGTGTCTGGCCACTGCGCGTGAGGTTCAACGATCGAATCCTAGAAAACACCAACACGTTTTTTCACTATCCCATCTCTCGCGAATAGTGCTCTTGATTTTACCCGGGTAGTACCCATCTCAACAAATACCCAGGTACCCGGATAATGCGTGTAATATCCAAGTTCGCGGGTACCCGGCAATGTCAGTTATCGGCTATCCGACAATATCTAGTAAAGCGTACCCAAGGGCTACAAATAATCTACTTCAATATAAAAGTTGATAATGTACACCCTTAGGTAGGAAGGTAGGTAGAGGTGACAGTTCAAGAGAACCCAATTTGATTAACAACAATGTTACTGCAGTTGATGACGTGCACTTAAAGTTGCGTGTAATGGTTGATATTTTGTGTAATCAAGCTAGTGGTCTTCGCGTATGCTACATTAACGCTCAATGTTTATACCCAAAAATAGAGGAATTTCGATATTGCTTTAAAGGGTTAAGTATTGATATAATATGTGTGACGGAGACCCCCCTTCGGGTAGGGGTCAGAATATACCCGAGGTAGGCATGCCTGTCGTAAAAGGCGACGAAAATCTATGCAATGATCAAAACAAAAGATTTTAATACCCCAGGTGGCAGTCCAGGTACTCTGGAAAATCCACCCTCTTCGGAGGTCGGCTCTACGGATTCTGGGGAGAGCCATTTATTGTACCTAATAAATCCCTTCTCAAAAAGTACAAGGGTATCTCGATCTCCACCAACAAGATCGAACGTCTCCGGAAAAAGAAGTCCGCCGGAAGCGCAAGCGCGTGAAAAACGGGACTCAGCGAAATCAAAAAGCATTGAGGAGGAAAACGACGTACTCCGTACAAAGCTTACCGAAATGGAGCTACTCTATCGTGAGCTTAAGAAAGAAGTAGATCTACTCAGGCAAGAAAATAATGCCCTAAAAAACACGTATCTACAAAAAGAAAGTACAGTTAGCCCACATCGCTCACTTAGTCACGATTACCAGACGGACGAAGAAGAGCTAACACGTGAAACGAATTGGATCGAAAAGAAACGACCTAGCAAAAAACGCAAAGCTGGTTCGTCACCGGAAGTCGAGCCACAAAAACATGAAAAGCGCAAGGAGTTGCAAGAAAAGCAACAACAACAAAAATTACGTCCTCCGCCACCGATAAACGTCGTTGGAATAATGGACTATAATAAGTTGCATTGCCTCATTAAAGGAACCTTGCCATCGAATGTCGATGATGCCGACGGTTACCGATCATTATCCCAAAAATTGAATGCCGAAAAGATTCAGTGGTATACTTACCAAAATAAGTTAGAAAGACCACTGCGTGTTGTAGCAAGGGGCCTCCACCCCTCGTGCACTAAAGAAGATGTAATGCACGACCTTCAAGATAAAGGCTTTAAAATTCTTGATGCCGTCAATATTATCAAGAAGGCGAAGCAACAGTCGGAGGGAGATCATGAAAAATTGGTAAGGCGTGAACTTCCACTATTCATGCTTAGTTTCGATAAAGATGAAAATAAAGATGCTATATATGGTATTAAGACTATTCTAAACATCGTGGTCAAAATCGAACCCATGCGTAAGACCTCCAGATCGATCCCGCAGTGCAACCGCTGTCAAGGCTTCAATCATACGCAGACTTACTGCCAGAAAGAGCCGCGATGCGTCAAATGCGCAGGTAAGCATCTCTCGGAAGAGTGTCACCTAAACAAGCAAACCCCAGCCACTTGTATAAACTGCAAAGGAAAACATCCTGCGAACTATCGAGGTTGCGAAGTGGCGAAAGAGCTCCAAAAAAGGCGCGATACGCTTAAAAATTCCATGCGCCCTATTCCGAAATCAACTGAGAACAGACTCAAAATAGCTACAAAAAAAGCAGCGAAAGATAGGAAATCCGTCAATATTGACTTAAGATCGGGTAACGAAGAAAACCCCAATCGCAGTAGAGAAAATGTGACAGAAGCAAAGTCTTCGAATACTGACGCACAGTCTTATGCTCAAGCGGCGATGGCAGCTAATGCCAAGTATACGACCGTCAACCCACGGGAGATCAAGGCAAAATACCGTCCAAACTCTAACGTAAAGACTCCTGCTCAAGTTGCGACATTAGAAAACGGTGATAGAGGTAGCTCACAAAATCCAGTATCCAATGTTTTCTCCTTAATACTGGCGAAACTTGAAGAGCAATGCAAAACAAACAAACTTATTTTCGAGAGACTAGTTGCACTAGAAAGCAACATTCATAACAAGCGCACTTCAACCCGAATATGAAAGAAATGCTAAAAATTCTTACATGGAACGCTAACGGCCTCATACGAAGACTCGACGAGTTAGAAATATTTATACGAGAAAAAGATATTGATATATGGTATGCTTGGTCTGTGAAACTCATCTGACAAAACAAACGAACGTTAAGATTAGAGGATATAGCGTGTATCACGCCTTCCACCCAGCGGAAAGAGCAAGAGGCGGATCATTCTTGTTTATAAAAGAATGTATCGAACACTCAGCGGAAGTAAAGATTGAATTAGAAGCAATGCAAGTAAGCACGGTACGTGTTAGAAATAGACATTTTGCCTTCAACATTTCGTCTACATATTGTCCACTGCGATGTAAACTTGAAGAAAGTGATTTCATAAACATCTTCAACTTCCTTAAACCAAATTTTATTATTGGTGGCGACTTCAACGCGAAACACCCCTTCTGGGGTTCAAGGTACGCCTCTCAGAAAGCTAGAAAGCTTTATAATGCGGGTATGCAATACAGTTGTGATTTTCACTCGACGGGTAAACCAACATATTGGCCGACTGATAGAAATAAGATACCAGATCTGATCGATTTCTTTGTTGTTAAAGGAATATCTGGCAACTGTATACAAGTTGAAGAAAGCTTTGATCTCTCCTCTGATCATTCTCCAATCATTATGACGGTAAGCGATGCTCTGATTAAAAAAGTAGGACCGGTCAGATTAACCAGCGCGAAAACTAATTAGGATGGCTTTAAAAAAGATATTGAAGCAAATACTGAGCTGAGCGTATCACTTAAAACGCCATATGAACTTGAAGTTGAAGTTGATCGCTTCGTCGAAATCCTACAGAATGCCGCGTGGAAGAATACTCCCAAGCCAAAGAAAACGCCGGCAAGCTACATTCAAACTTATCCGCAGGAAATAAAAGAGATGATTAAGGAGAAGAAAAAAGCACGCAAAAAATGGCAACAAACTCGGGCTCCGCAACATAAAGTACATCTTAACCGTTTGTGCAACTCACTAAAAGGTTCTATTAAAAACCTTAAGAATAATGAAATGCAAACTTACCTAAAAAGCTTAACGGCAAAAGAATCTAATTACTCTCTTAAAGCCCTACCAAGAAAAGCTCTAATTAAGCTTCTGTTCATTATAACCGCCGCACTTAGATTAGAATATGTTCCCAGTCAATGGAAAGTCGCCGAAATCATAATGGCCCTCAAGCCCGGAAAACCGCCGAACGAAAAAACGTCTTATAGACCGATTTCGCTTCTTCCAATTATATCCAAGGTGTTCGAGAGAATATTGATTAGGCGAATACAGCCGGTAATAGAAGAAAGGCATCTCATTCCGAATCATCAATTCGGATTCAGAAGTAAGCATTCTACAGTTGAACAAGTACATCGAATAACACATGTAATGAAAGTCACTTGAAGAAAAAAAGATTTGTTCCAGCGTATTCCTTGACGTCTGTCAAGGTCTGGCACGAAGGCTTAAAGTTTAAATTGCGACAAGTTCTGCCAGAGCACCTATATAATATTTTGAAGAACTACCCTGCGAATAGACTATTCCGCGTCAAATATGGAAATGAATATTCAGATTTTAAGGAAATAATGGCTGGGGTGCCGCAAGGAAGCGTTCTTGGTCCAGTCTTGTATCTATTATACACCCGTGATATACCGCAAGTAGAAGGCACTGAGCTAGCTACATTTACCGACGACACTGCTATCTTGGCAGTAGGTAAAACGGTCGAAGATACTACAGAAAAACTGCAAGAAGTTTTGGATGGAGTAAATGATGGACAAAGGTATCTTGGAATGACACTTGATACAAAGCTGAAATGGAAAACGCACGTTAAGAAAAAACGCAAAGAACTAGATAATAAATATAGAGAAATGTATTGGTTACTTGGAAAACATTCCAAGCTTAATCTTCTTCTTCCTTTTATCAGCCCTCCCACTTCACCGCATTTCTACTGATCCGCCTACGCGGTTCGCCTATTTGACCTCAGAAAATATCGGCAGGCCCGCCGATTTTGCATCACTCGGTTACTGAGGCCAATGAAATGCCGATGTCGTCGCATTTGTCTGATCCAGGCGTTTATAGGCCTGCCTTTCCTACATCGCGATGTCTTTGGAACGTGCATAGATATTGCCTTTTAACAGGGTTCAAATGATCTCTTCTTTGAACGTGGCAATACCAGCTGAGCCGGTCGCGCTCTAATTTTTGTACGTTGGTTTCCTTGATGTGAAAGCTTCCACGGATCTTCGAACTTCTTATTCGATCAAGCTTTGTCACTCCTGCTGTCATGCGAAGCATCTTCATCTCAGCTGCCGTTAATTTACTCTCATACTTTTTGTACATCGTCCAACATTGTGAACCGTATGTGAGCGCTGGACGTATAACTGCGGTGTAGATCCTTCCTTTCAACTTAGGGGGCATTTTTCTGTCACAGAATATAGCGGAATTTTCTCGCCACTTCATCCACCCTACGCTTACACGATGATTGATGTCGTCATCACAAGTTGCTTTGCTATTGATCATAGATCCCAGATATTTGAACTTTTCGCACTTGGGAAGCACTGTTCCATTCAAATAAATGTCTGGAATAGGCCTGAGTGGATCAGAGAACGGGCAGCACAAGTACTCTGTCTTTTTTGAACTAATGCGATACCCATTTCCCTCCAAACGTCCACCCACACATCAAGTGCTCGTTGCAGGGATGTAGGATCCTCACTTATGATGGCTCCTCGTCAGCAAAGAATAACTGATGTACCTTGGGGTCCATCACTTAACCTTCAAGCAGATAATCAAGGACTGTAATGAAGAGCAAAGGACTTAAAACGCTTCCCTGGTGCACCCTGACTTTGATTGGGAACTCTTCGGTTACTCCAGCGCGGCATCTTACTCTTGTCTTTGCTCCTTCGTACATGTCCATGATCATCTGTACATAGGTTTCTGGAACCCCTCGATGTCTTAGCGCCACCCATATCAGATCTCGTGGTTGTCTGTCGAATACCTTTTCAAAGTCAACCAATACAATATGCAAATCCCTTAAGGAATCACGATGTTTTTCCATTATGATCCTTATACTTTGGATTGCATCTGTGGTTGATTTACCCGAGACAAACCCGCACTGATCATCAGATAGCCGTATTATTTTCCGCAGTCGGCCACCTAATACCCACTCAACGATCTTCATGGTGTGTGACATCAGCTTGATCGAACGGTAGTTATCACATTCCAAGCTTAATATAGAGAACAAACTGCTTTTATATAAGCAAGTGCTAAAGCTTGTATGGACATATGGTATACAACTCTGGGGTTGTACCAAAATAACTAATATTAAAATTGTACAAACTTTTGAAAACAAAGTGCTAAGAGGTATTGTAAATAGCGATATCCACAGAGATCTTGGCATTAAATCAATCGAAAACGAAATCAAAAACTACGCGAGAAAACATAAAAGTCGACTAGAAAGTCACGTTAATATTACAGTCCTCCAAGTTTTGGATGAAAGAAACTTACTACGCCGTCTACAAAGAACAAAACCTTTAGACTTAGCGCGATAAGTAACCGCGTCTAAACTGCGGAGCTGGCAGGAACTTCTAATGGGAAGGTCCCTGCAATACGTCCTTATTACGTGAAATGAAAACTACTTGATAAGTCGAATACTTAGTTGTAGTAAAAACAAAAACAAGTCTGTTTTGAAGGGAGCTTTTTTTAGTGGGTATGAATCCCACACTACTATGAGCACGCGCTGTCGATCCTCACAGTGTCTTGTTGAAGATTTTCACCTACCCTCGGGAAAAAAAATGTGTGATGGAGACTTGGTTTCAAACCGATTTTTGTGATATCTTGTATAGCTTGGATGGCTACAAATTGATTCGCACTGATAGGAGTGATAGAATTGGGGGTAGAATAGCTACTTACGTGGGTAACTGCATTAACGCGAAGCGTATGGATTGGTCGGATGCTGCGCCTTCAATCGAATATAGTTTTATTGAAATTTTTAATGGTGAAAGTAGATGCTTGCTCGGAGTTGTATATAAGTTGGCCTAATACAAATGTTGAGTTGTCACCTCTCTTTTCTACCCTCGAAGATATCTGCTCACTACTCGTATATTAACAAATTATTATATGCGGTGACTTTACCTGTAACGTACTTAATAGGGATAGTTCAATGTCTCTTATAAAAAAAATTACCATTCTTGGTTTAAATACCCTTAATTTTGATAATCCAACTCACTTTATGGGCTCTGCGGCTACTTTGCTGGACTTGTTTTTTGTAAATAATCCACAAAATTCCTTGCGCCTGCATTTTCAAAACATGACCTCATTTTTGTGACTTTTAAAAATAGCTTACAAAATACACCTACTCGTACCATGTACGAGTATAGAGATTTTCGAAGACTCGACTTGAATCGAATGGAAGAACATATTTTTCGTGTGAATTGGCAGCATATTTACTTAATGACCTCTCCTAATGACCAGTTCAATTTTCTATAAAATTCTTTCAACAACTTGTTTAAGACACATGTGCCCCCTAAATCAAAATGTATTCAAAGTGATAGATGTGCATGATTTTCACCTGAAATTTAGCGAATGATGAAGCAGAGAGATATGGCGTACAAGCGCTGGAAGCACTTCAGGCTCTCCGAACTGTAGAATTCATTTTAAGAAACAGAGTCTGCATTAAGATTAGGGAAGCTAAAACTCGACTCTACTCAACACGTTTTAGCCGAAATTTGCCAATAGGAACTTTGTGGAAAAACATACGGGAGCTTGGTGTTGGTCGCCAAAAAGAACAGTGTTCTGAAGATATTAGCCAGATACACTTAATGCCGAATTTGCCAAAGTCCAATGTGCTTCATCAAATCCTTTTGTTTCGCAATCAGCTGATACCAACATTAACTCTGATGATGGCGATAGATTTCAATTTATTAGACTATTTAAGACTGATGTCGTACGAGCTATTCTGAAAATAAAATCTAGATCTATGGGATTCGATGATAATGCAGCCACTATTCGTTAAGATAATTTTGCCTTACATACTTTATTCACATTTTTAATTCTATTATTTTAACTAGTTATTTTCCAGTAGCATGGAAGATCGCTAAAGTCATACCCGTAGTGAAAAGGTATGCTACCTGCTCATCTCCTTCCGAATGCAGACCAATACCAATACTTCCCTTTTTATCCAAAGTATTAGAAAAGCTCCTGCATGAATAAATCTGTGGCCTCAAGCAATAACCGCTTAAGTCGATTTTAAAAGTTTCTCAGAAAACGAGTTTGAAATTTTCGTTTTTGCCTAAAACGTATGGGATTTTGCTATATCGGTCTTGTTTCTTTACTTACAACTCGGTAACCACTGCAAAAAGAAAAGTAAAAATTATATGGCATAAACTTTGAATATTGCAGCGTCTCTGGCGTCCTTAAGTCGATTTCGTCATAACTCGACTTAAGCGGTTATCGCTTGAGGCAACAGAAATATCCAATTTTATTGAAAACAACCAACTTTTGAGTAGACATCAGTCGGGTTTCAGGAAAAAAAAACAGTTGTGTTTCAGCTATTTTAAAAGTTACAGGCGACCTCAGATGCGCTATAGACTCTGACTTGGTGTCATTTCTAGGATTGCTTGACTTCTTGGCTTTCGGCACGGTGAATCACAACGTACTGATATACAAAATGAAGAACGTGTTTCAGTTTTCTGAGTCGACTAGTAATTAAATCTTCTCATACCTCTCCGGAAGGAGTCAAACTTCCGTCGTAGGTAGGAAGTCATCAGGTTTCATTAACTTATTGCCTGGAATACCACAAAGCTCAATCCTTAGGCCTTTATTATTTTCTATTTTCATAAATAACCTCCCACTTGCTGTCAAGTTCTCGTCATTACATACGAGTATGTATGCCAATGATGTGCAAATATAACTAAGTTGTAAACTAGGTATGATTGAAGACAGGGCTGATATACTAAACAGCGACCTTAAAAGGATTATGTATTATTGATCAAAACTAGATAAGCCTTTTTTTAAACCCAAACAAATGCAAGTGCTTAGTTGTTTATAGAAATAAACTAGACTATCGACTTATAGCTATTTTCCAGTTATTTATTTGACCAACACCGAAATAGAATATGTCGATAAAGCTAGGAACTTAGGAATTTGGTTCGACTCCACGCTTAGTTGGGACTATCACGTCCAGTTGTCAATTGGCAACACTGTTCCATTCAAATAAATGTTTGGAATAGGCCTGAGTGGATCAGAGAATGGGCAGCACAAGTACTCTGTCTTTTTTGGACTAATGCGACACCCATTTCCCTCCAGAGCGTCCACCCACACATCAAGTGCTCGTTGCAGGGATATAGGATCCTCACTTATGATGGCTTATCGTCAGCAAAGAATAACTGATGTACCTTGGGGTCCATCACTTTACCTTCAGGCAGATAATCAAGGACTGTAATAAAGAGCAAAGGACTTAAGACGTTTCCCTGGTGCACCTCGATTTTGATTGGGAACTCTTCGGTTACTCCAGCGGGGCATCTTACTCTTGTCCTTGCTCCTTCGTACATGTCCATGATCATCTGTACATAGGTTTCTCGAACCCCCGATGTCTTAGCGCCACCCATATCAGATCTCGTGGTTGTCTGTCGAATGCCTTTTCAAAGTCAACCAATGCAATATACAAATCCCTTAAGGAATCACGATGTTTTTCCATTATGATCCTTATATTTTGGATTGCATCTGTGGTTGATTTACCCGAGACAAACCCGCACTGATCATCAGATAGCCGTATTATTTTTCGCAGTCGGCCACCTAATACCCGCTCAACGATCTTCATGGTGTGTGACATCAGCTTGACCGAACGGTAGTTATCACAGTTTCGCGTATCACCCTTCCCTTTGTATACAGGGAGAAGGTAACTTTCCTTCCAATGATTCGGCATTGGGGTGGCAATGGTGTAGTGCTAACCTCGTCAATTGCCACGCTAATGGTTCATGGTTCAAATCCTGATGTCAGCAAGCATTTATTTATTTCTCATGAAATATATAAAGCCAGTCCGATCATTTGCAAAAGCTTCTGTGAACACTACTGCGAAGGCATAACACTGGCAGTAGCCTGGTCATGTGGCTGGAAAAATTGTTCGCTCTGTTGATGATGATTTGCTCTTGACATCGGTTATCGGGAAAAAGTTCTGTGAAACAAAAGCAAAGACAATAATAACAAAAATCTCCCCAGTTATCCGGACGCCACCCCCGGAGAATAGCTGAGGCATAAACAACTGAGCTTCAAGAACCACTACACCAAAAATCTTTCTGTCTCTCTCTCTATCCATCCTTTCCAATGCCCGGACTGTGTGTAAACATGTTAAAGGTATTCATAACCCTTTGAGTGTGCGCAAATTATTAAAAAAAAAAAAAAAAATTAGGTCACCTCTCACGAATTTGGAGATGAGAATTCTGAGCCATCTGAACCCGATGTCTCCCATCTTTTCCAGAACTCAGAGGGCATCTTGTCTGGCCCAACCGCTTTTCGTTTTTTGGAGTATTTGACCGTCTCACTAACTTCTTAGACTGTAATGTCGGGTATTTCTTCATAGTTAGGGTTGGCTATTGGAAAGTACAGCCGGGGAAACTGTTCATTTAAAAGTTCTTCACAATACTGCCGCCACCTCTGCAGAATTTTGTCGTCATCCACAAGATGCTGGCCATGAGCATTGTTAATGAACTTTGGCGAACGAATCTCCTGAGCATTCCTCCTTCTTTGGGCGGCTATTTTGAAGATGGTTGCGCTCTTGTTCATATTGTGTCTTCGCAGCTCCTGGATAGCTTGGTTTGCATCAACAACTGGGGAAGATATTTTCTCCAGCTCCCAAAACAGGCCCTCCGTACTCTCTGCTTGAAGCTGGCGCACTTCTTCTTCGCTTTTTTCTTGCAACATCTGTATTGCATTTCGAGGCGAACTTTTTCGTCACTATTATTAGAGGGGCACTTTGACCAAGCTTTGAAAGCCGCTTTCTTCTCATTTATCACCTCCTTAGCTTCATTACTCCACCACCATGTTTCTTTGGCGTGTTTATGGTGGCCTTTTGAAGCACCTAGCAGTGATTTGGCCTTCTTTAAGCAAGTTCGCTGTAGGGAATCCCACATATTTTGTGCTCTGCACTCTTCATCCTCAGCTCCGTTGATGGTGTGAGAGAGGTAATTTTTCATTACGAAAACAAAAGCCTCGCCTTTTTCCTTGTCCAGATTGTACCACTTGATTTTCTCAGAGACCCTTGTTTGTTTGCTTTTCTTCGGTGTTTTCATAAAAATTTCTGTTAGCAGGAGACGGTGTTGCCGAGCGATTACCTCTTCCAGGATCACTTTGCAATCTTTTACCCAAGGCTTCATGAAACTGGCTACCAAATGGTAGTCAATCTGAGTTTCATCCCCACCACTGCTGTAAGTGATCAGGTGTCAGCTTTGTTTGATGAACATGGTATTTAACACGATAAGACCATGTGATTTGCACATGCTTAGGATGTCTTCACCAGTAAGGTTCCTGGTGCCATATCGTAGCCCTCCATGGCAGTCTTCATAGTCTTCGTTTGACTTCCCGATATTTCCATTCAAATCTCCTCCAACAAACAGAAACTCTTTCTTTGGGATGTTCTTAAGGAGATTGTGGAAATCTACCCAAAACGCATCTTTATCTCTTTGATTGCACCCATTTTGGGGAGCATATGCACTGACAATATTTCACACCTCTCGTTGTATTACTAGTTTAAGAGACATCAAACGGTCGCTGGACTTCGAAATGCTCAAGGCGTTACCAAGTAGCTCTGCCGCAAGGATGATACCGATTCCGTTCTTAGCCTTTTCCGTTTCGTAGTAGAACATCTTGTAATCTTTTGTCCGAACGTTCAAGAAACGCGCCCGATTTCCGGTGTTTTTCCATTTCGTCTCTTGGACACACAAGATATCCACCCGCCTTCTATTCAACATCTCTTCCAGCTCATAACTTCAACCGGTCATGGTTCCAACGTTCCAACTCGCGACCCTCAAATTTCTTCCAAACTGTTTCATTATTTTGCTAGCCCCCGGAATCCGTATAGCTCTAACCCGAATATTTCTGCTCGGTCCAGGATCAGTACCATGCACAGCAGTGGTAGTGCCTGGCGGGGTAGTGCTTTTCCTTTTAGCAAGTATTACCATAATGATACAGTTTTGCAATATTACCATATTGCGATGGTGTTTGTTATTTGACACGTGCATGTTCCTGTTTTATTATGTTTGATCTTTCTTCTATGACACCGGTGATCTCCAGTCGTGTCAACCCACGGACTCGCATGCACACTTGTGGGAGGGTTTTAAAGGAAGAATATGTGTCGCTAGGCTCACTTGGGTGTTATATTGCCTAGATCTGATTTGTCCCCTTTGTCGCCTTTTACGATAAGCGCTAGTTGTTGGGGGGAGCTGTAGTGATATTCTTAACTCGTCCCTGCACGGGGAGAACAACTTATTGCTTTTCGATTAAAAAAAAAGCTAAAGCAAAATGTAATATGCTACCATAGACTGTTACGTACGAGTCATTAATTTACTCGTTAATCTCTAAAAACGTCTTTCAATTAATATGGAGGACCAGAGCATGTACGACGTCTCGTGAGGCCACATACATATGTCCGTAGGTATACCATATTTGATGCTGCTCAATGGGTGTCCATTCTTCAGGCTCGAACAAAAGAAGTTGATATTCCATTAATCGCGAATCCTTTGATTTGAGTGTTGATCCCAAATTGCCATGTTTACACGCGAATCGTATGTTGGCTGCTCTGATATATCCGTCCTGCGAGAAAGTCGATTAGTCTAGGACTATTCAGAGGTTTTGTTGTATTTCTTTCCACAATTTTTTCAGAGATCTTCTTGTTTTCAAAATATGGGGGGACTTTAATTGGACTCTTATCCAACGTTTGTTCACATGCCTAAAGCTTAAGGGGGTCTTACCAAGATCAATGATTGCCATTATCCATATTTTGTTTGCCGAATTCATTAACTGAAAGATTAAGATACTTATCTGATGCTTGTCGTTGCTGCGTAAGGAGCAATTTCTTTATGGTAAACAGATATTGCCATACTTACTTACTTAATGGAGTACGCGCCATCAGGTTACGGTTCTTTTCGATATGAATCAATTCCAATTAACTCCTTCATAATTATCCAAATCTTCAATGAGGTTAAATATCCACGATTCACCCTGAATATAAAACTACTTTAGTCAAAACATATTAAGGCGAATACAGTCAATGCGCTGTCATCTTTTTGTCAGAGTAAGGGTGCTTTCGGCAATAATAATATTATCGTTAGCATATGCGTCGGTTGTTTGGTGAAAAGGGATTGTAAATAAATGATAGCCTTATTACTATGATTCTGGGATACAGGCAGACTAAATAAATGAGAAAAGAAAAGACTCTAGAAGATTTACTGGCTTCCTTCCGGCCACTACCCGATTGCTACGCATCCCAATTTGCTGGGCTTAAGCAAAGTTTGTGGATACGGTAGTGATAGATCGGAACACTTCCTCTGCGATTGTGGACACGTGGGGAAGGACAGCAGTCTTAATATTATTTGCCATGGCGGATATGGACACGGGCGTAAAAACGAGCAGGGAGAGTGGATCATGGACGTTGCTACAACATATGACCCGAAAATAATCAGATCATGTAAAAAAGGACGAGCACCTCATAACTTACAAGATTGGTGGAAGTAGCTCACAAATCGACTATGCCATCAGTAATAGGGCTCTAGCACCTAGACTTTCAGACTGCTAAATCATACCGGGGGAATGTCTTACGAGCCAGAATCGTACTGTGTATAAAAATATACACGTCTGTTAAAAAAGCCAGCTAAAAAAACAGAGCATATGCCGCATTCTATGATAACTTGGAAACAAAGTCAGGCCAAAACGAGATTTTTTAAATTGCGAACAAAATTGCAAGGAATATGCTAACAAAAGACCCTGTCAGCACCACTTTTATTCGTGACGTAAACGGAAAACTCCTCACAACAAACAAAGAAGCAAACACAAGATGGAAGGAGTATTACGACCACCTAATGAATAAAGAGTTCGAGCACTCAGAGCCAGATCCACTGCCACCGACACTGTTTTCCATTAACGAAGCGCTCAGGGGAATGAAAAACCAAAAATCGGTAGGCCGAGACAACATCCCCTCCGACTTGTGGAAAAAATTAGGGCTCACGGGAGAAAAATATCTTCTGACGATGTTTAAAACCCTGATAGATAGAAGGACATAAACTACCGGGTACAATAGCCAAAAGTAAAACGTGTGATCATTCTTTATCCGAAGCATAGTGTCGGTCTCATTTCCACCAAATGGCAGCAGATGTGGAGAGGGAGGCAGGCGTCGTCGGGCTGAAAATTAATATGGCAAAAACTAAAATTGTCAGCCTTGGAACTAACTCATCGGCTCAAATATGCATTGCTGGACAACCGGTAGAGAGAGTAGAGGATTTCCAGTATCTTGGGAGCATTGTCTCGACCGATGGTGGAACCGAACTGGATATAGCCAACAGGATCGCCAAAGCAAAGTCCGCGTTCGGGATGTTGTCCAAAATATGGCGAAGCAATGCAATCAGTTTGAGCACCAAGATAAGACTGTTCCACTCCAACGTTGAATCCGTGCTGTTATATGGTTGCAGCACGTGGAGAGTGACCACTACTATCACCAGAAAGCTGCAAACGTTTATTAATAGGTGCCTGCGCAATATCTTACGGATTTTCTGGCCCAATCGTATCTCTAACGAACACCTTTACGAGAGAACGTGTCAGGAACCAATAGTCCTAGTAATTCGTCGTCTGCAAAGGATAAAACCTTTTGACCTCGCGTCATAGTATATGCCGGTCGCGAGAAAGGCAGGAACTATCATTGGAATTTAACCTGCCTAAAGTTCTACATCTATTTTTACTTCGTACGAAAATTTTTTTTTCTTTTCCCAAAAATCACGTGTGACGTAAGCGAAAATAAAACTGCTGGATAAGCGTCGGCTTAGTTGTAGTATTACTTTTGAAGAGAGGTATTTTTAGTGAGTAAAAATAAAAAAAAGTGGTGTCTTTATAAGATTTTTCACCTGCTCTCGGTAAAAAAAAAAAAAAAAAAAGGCACAACCATCCAACGGCGGAATTGGCAGTGGATTGGTCACACGTTCTGTACGGGAGACAGCTCCATAGCGAACCATACAAATACAAATACAAATATTTGGCCTAACTTCTCGCAACCACTCATGTTGTATGCGTTATATTTTTCACACGAATGGAAGGGACCTACAGTTTAATGCCGAATCCGAACGGCGATTTGAGAACCTTTTTCGAGACAACAATACTCTCGGATGTTTGTCAAACGCTCGCGAGAGGTGGGACCGCGAAAAAACTTTTTGTATTTTCTGGGATTCGAACTTGGAACCTCGTGCGTAGTGATCCGACACACTAACCACTTACGCGACGGCGCCCACGAACCATGCTATGCACTGGAACCCTCTAACTCAGGATGGCAGAAGACCTGGCGGTCCGAGGAGAACATGGCGCAGAACAGTCGAGAAGGAGGCACGGCAGTTAGGGAAAAGTGGGGGAGAACCGTACACGATGGCGCGTAGGCGTAGTAGAGGCCCTAGGACCCACAACGGGATACAGGACATAAGTAAGTAAGTAACGTCCAACAATGCGATAACTACAGATGTATGTATAAAGTTGATGCCGCACACAATGAAGATATGGTAACGAATCATTGAAAGCAGACTGCGCGGCACAATAGACATATCGAGAAACAAATGTGTATTTGTCAAGGAAAAATCAACAGCGGATGCTATACACAGCTTGAAAACCTTGTGGAAAAGTCAAAAGAGAGTAAAAAGGACGTACACGTTGTTTTCTTGGACCTTGAAAAGGCTTTGGATAGACTGCCGAGGAACATCATTTGGTAAGCTCTTAGGCATCATAAAGTCCCAGAGTAGTATATTGAACTTATCAAGGATATATATGCAGACACTACCACCCAAGTCAGAACCATCTGCAGTATCTCTGAAAAATTTCAGGTAACAATCGGAGTGCACCAAGGATCAGCCTTAAGTCCATTGTTATTTGTCGCAAAGCTTGACTATTTAAAGGCAGATGTGCAGGATGAAGTACCATGGACAAGCATGTACGCAGATGATATAGTGCTGGTAGCCGAATCGTTGGAATCTCTTTTATCGAAAATAGACAGCTGGGCGGAAAAATTGGAAGATAAAGGACTTCGTTAGAAGTAAAACGGAGTATATGCTTCTTCCTTTTCGAATCCGTCTGCGATAGGTCCTATAAACACCATAACGATCAAATGGACCTCGATATCAACTACTAGCACCTTTAAATAACTCGGCTCCGTGATTTGATCTAACGGGAAAATCGATGAGGACGTGCAAAACCGCATAAATTCAGGATGAATGAAATTGCGATCCGTAATTGGGGTCTTATGTGACATAAAATTCCCACCAAAGTCTTCGGTGAGGCCTGCACTCTCCTATGGCACAGAATGCTGGGCTTCAAATAAAATGAACGAACAAAAACTCCATGTTGCGGAAATAAGAAGGCGGAGTGACAAAAATTGACAAAATCCGAAACCAACATGTCAGAGGTACCCTGAAAATAGCCGATATACACGAGAAGCTTACAGGGAAGAGGCTCAGATGCTATTGCTATGTAATGAGGAGAGACGATGAGCATATTTGGGGACCTGCATTGCGATTGATCGGGAAACTACTGACTGCCCAAAACTTGGCTTGGGCCAGTAGCGCAACAATCAAGTTCGTGATGAAGTGCTTACTTTACCTCCTAGTGGTGGTCCCCGGGCAACTATACGTATAAACCCTTATACGTATAGGCCAAAATTGTAAGTGCGGGTTGTCTAGGGCCTTGATTCTAGGCTAGGTAACGTGGGCCAGCAACCTGCGTTACTGAAACCAGCTCGCTACTGAAACCGACACTATGCCTCGGATAAGGACTGATCACATGTTGACGACTTTTGGCTATTGTACCCGGACAAAGATAGGTTTCTGGAATGTAAAGACGCTCCTCGACTCGGGAAGAGAAGGTCCTTACAATGCCAGATTCCTCCAACTGGAAAAGGAATTCATGCGATATAAACTGGATATTTTGGGGGTAAGTGAAGTAAGATGGTTAGAAGCGGGCGAGTACCAGTCTCCAACGCGTAACACTGTACTACTCTATTCTGGAAGACCATCCGGAAGTCCGCGGGAATATGGAGTCGGACTACTGCTAACAACAACAGCACGCAAGGGCTGCAATGCAATCAGTTTGAGCACCAAAATAAGACTGTTCCGCTCCAACGTTGAATCCGTGCTGCTATATGGTTGCAGCACGTGGAGAGTGACCACTACTATCACCAGAAAGCTGCAAACGTTCGTTAATAGGTGTCTGCGCAATATCTTAAGGATTTTCTGGCCCAATCGTATCTCTAACGAACACCTTTACGAGAGAACGGGTCAGGAACCAATAGGCACAACTATCCAACGGCGGAAGTGGCAGTGGATTGGTCACACGTTCCGAAAGGGTGACAGCTCCATAGCGAACCATGCTATGCAATGGAACCCTCTAACTCAGGATGGCAGAAGACCTGGCGGTCCGCGGAAAACATGGCGCAGAACAGTCGAGAAGGAGGCACGGCAGTTAGGGAAAAGTTGGGGAGAACTCAGACACATTGCCAGAAACCGTACACGATGGCGCGTAGGCGTAGTAGAGGCCCTAGGACCCACAAGGGGATACAGGACATAAACAAACAAACATGAGCATATGGTAAAGAAAGCTCTAAGCATCGAAGTTCAAAGGAGAAAGCCCGGATGAGCAGCAGTTTCCTGATTCAGAACAATCAACAGGGAAATGATAGCCGCAAGAATCGACGAAACGACAACCCAAGATAGATGCACTTCCCGCCTCAGGACTAGGAGGGCCGACCCAAGTAATTTGGGATTCAACGGTCATGTAAAAGAAGAAGAAGAAGACTTCTTCTGTGATTGTCCAGCCTTTGATCGTTTGTAGAGGTATTATGTGACCGATTTCTTAGTTAATGTGGTGAACGCTTTTTTACAAAAAAATTCAAAAAAATTACCAACAGTTGGTTCCTTCTTGGAAGTACAATGGACCGGTATTTGAGTCAGAGTACTTCAGTGGATTTTTTCCTGTCGGAAAATACTGAAGAGAATGTAGAACATTAAGCGGAATTGCAAAGCTAAAGATTTTACACAAGAATCATAACCATTGTATATGCTCTGAGGGAACCAAATAATGCACCCGAAATATAAGAGATGTGCTTCTTTAAACCTTAAAATTTTTAGTTAGAATTGAACCGTCGAATTGCGGTTTATCACAACACCAACAGAGAATAAACGCTTATACCTGTAAATTTTTCAACTTCCATACTTACTTTTCTTCTTCAAAATTCATAAATACAAAAACAATATGATCTTTTCTTACTTCTACATTAAAATTTTTATTTGTCAGATATAGAATGTTATGAAACTAAATGAAGTTTTATTACACCCTGATAATCAAAATCTAAGCCTAAATTTGTCCACTATATTTTAGCACGCGATTGCACAGCAGTCCCTATAAGATAATATAGATTCTGTTCTGATTTGTCGATCTTAAAAGTTCATATCCAGATTACATTTTAATATATACTATTAACATACGCTACCCAAATAACAATAATAAAACCTTATTACGATTTTCATACTGAGCACTATAAAATCCAAAATTATTTCTTAAAAGTAATAAGATCTTAAATTTAAATGCAACATAAGTCTAATGCAAAACGAAGGCGAACCCCACAGGCGATGAAGTGGGAGGGTTATGATCCCTTGTTTTCGGATCATAACCTCGCTGATAAAAGGAAGAAGAAGATAAGTCTAATGCAAAACATATTAAAATCTTTCAAACTTATAGCTGAGTTAGAGTTTAGCTATTGAAGATTCGACTGCTACGCGAAAGAGTTTTTCAAACATTCCATTCTGCAGTATATGCGGCATATTTTGACATCGTAAATTGAAGTGAAAAGTAAAAATAAAACATTTCTCAGTCAAAAATTTCGTTGTACATTCTTTAATCCTTAGCCTTTTTAAAATTTTTTTTAACATAAACAAATAACGAAACCCAAGGAAAACAAAACAAGATGTAGCAAATTTTATTGTTCAATTTTTATCATTTTATGGAGTGTTTAAGATTATGTATTATCATTAAGACAAATGATGAAAAGTTCAAAATTTTTTGGCCCGCACTAGGCCAAATGGTATATCATTTAAAAGGGATTACTAAAAATGCTCAGAAAATAGTTTACTTATAGAGATTTAAAAAATAAAGGTGAGATACCACAGTTTTGGGATGGTAGCCTGGCCGTAAACAGAAGAGGAAAATATTGTCCGGCCAGTGCACAGTAAAGAAGCTGTAAGAGTGAAGTAATCTTATATCAATCCTTGCATAGTATAATTCATTGGCAAATCGGGATAGGTAACTGTTGTATCATCCGAGTGATCTGAGTAAAACGGATTTTTATTTAATTGAAGATGATGAAATATTTTTTGAAAAGGAAAGGCGAGCCCCATAGGTGGATCAGTAGAAATGCAGTGAAGTGGGAGGGTTATGATCTCTTGTTTTCGGATCGTAACCTCATCGAAATGGGAAGAAGAAGAACTATTTTTCGAAATGGGGACTCAGACTCAGACTTTATGATCATTACACTCCAGTCAGAAACACTTTTTTGGCCCCCGTCTTTAGAGAAACGTTGATAGAATTTCATTCTCTTTTATGATACCGGTTAGTGTTTCCAGCTGGAGTTCGAATCTGCTCAAATCGAATCATAAGCGAACACATTTCAACGATAAGTGCATACAACTTTAAGCAACCGCACTTTGAACAACTTCTAATGCCAAGAGATATATAAGACAGCATGATGAGGGATAAATCAGTTAAATTAAAAGTTGTTCCTAGATAGCTTAGTTGCTTAAAATTAAACATATATCTATTCTAGGAATGCTTCACTCAAAGATAAGGTTTATTTTTGATATTTGATCCAAGAGATACCTACTTACGTATCCCGGTTTAGCCATTTAACAGAACTCATGCTAGCAAGTGAATCAATGGCATTCAATTAAATCTATCGTAAAAGAAGGGTACTAAAATTTGGCGGCTTACAAAAATAAGAATTAGTAAAGAATGTCCAACGGTTATTTATTTAGGGGGTGACAATGGTGTAGTGGTAAGGTCGTCAATTGCCACGCTAATGGTTCATGGTTCAAATCCTGTTATCAGAAAGCATTTATTTATTTCTCATGAAATAAATGAAGTCCGTCCGATCAACTAAACACTACTGAGAAGGCATAACCTGGTAGTGGCTTGGTCATATCGCTGGGAAAATTGTGCGCTTTGTTGATGATGATTTGCCTATGGAAAAAAATACTGTGAAGCAGTAGCAAAAAAATAAAAAATAAAAATAACGAAAATCTCCCCAGCTATCTGGACGCCACCCCCAAAGTTTATCTGAACTATAAACAACTGAGCTTCAAACCACTACACCAAATTTGTCTCCCCCTCTCTCTATCTATCGTTTCCAATGCCCGCACTGTGCGTAAACATGTTAAGGGTATTCATAACCCCTTGAGTGCACGCAAATTATAAAAAAAAAAACTTAAAACACGGGCATCAACAAAAAAACTTACTAATGAGAAGATTCATACAAGTGAAGGTTATCCAAAAGTATCATAGAACGAGATCTACGCTTAATTTCTATTCAAAAGCTACTGAGAAATAATTAAAGGTATTCATAACCCTTTGAGTGCGCGCAAATTATATAAAAAAAAAAAACTTCTTAAGAGATTGAGTTTAGGATTATAAATTGTCTTAAGCCTTATTAAGCACGTTAATCAAACGTATATTTGTTTGTATTTTTGCTGTATAGTCCAGTGACTTTAGCAAATTGCGAGCCCCAACGTGACTAGTAGGCTTTAACTTTATGGATTCTGGGCAGTTAAATGTCTGGATTTGTGAATTAAAATATAACTCGGAACTTGAGAATATAAGCTTTAAGCTGGTATGAATTGGAAACCCAGAATCCGGTTCTTTCACACACATTTGAGGCATACAGCTCGCTGTGATTAGTCGAGAGTCGGCATCCATTGGGTGTGAAACAAACAAGGGAAAATAAATCTCGATGGGTGCAAATAAATTATAAGTAAAGATGAGTATTATCTTAACAGTGAAACCCGAGTTGCTGGATGTAAAATACTATTCAATTCATAAGTAAATATATGCAGAGAGAAATGTTGGAACTTAAATTTGAAAGGAATTACAATAGATCACAAAATGAAACCCACTCACAAGCAATATGACATCACCTAATTTCAGAGAGTCGCCTAAAGTGATGGGAATTTTTATTGCATAAGAGATACATTTAGTATCTAAACAGAACCGAAGAATATTATAGAAAGGTGGTCCAGAATCATGAAAACTCAAGGACAAACGAAAATTCTTACCTATTTTGGTCAAAAATTGTGCCTACAACAACCGAAAATAAGTCCCATGTAGGTATTTTCATCGAATGTTTCAACGAATAGAGCCATCGCAATCTTTTTGAGATACAGCAGTTTTTGATGGGGACCAGTCGTTGTGTACTTATTCCTACTTAGAGACGGTGGTAAAAAAAAACAAAATTAACAGGAAAAAGATACCCTGTATCCACGCCCATTTCTACAGGGCGTCAATTTCGTCAAATAATATGCATTTATGGAAATTTCGACAAAAATCGTAAAATAAAACTTCCAGATTCAGATGAGCTAAGATTCTCACACATCTAAATTCATCGCAAAGAATCTCAAAGGTTTCTATCTAAACGCACCTCTGTAATACTGATGTATTAAAAAAATCGATATCAACATATACCTACCACGTTTGCTAATATCTCTAAATCAGCGTAAAGTTCATAAAAAGATTTTTCTTTTCAAAACGAATATTAAGAAGCATTTAAATTATATAAACATTCAACTAATTGCATTTAAAGTGTTGTGAACACTTAAAAAATTAAAAAAAAAAAAAAACCTGGGGAAACCCTTCTTAAGGCACAATCCTTCATATAGACAAAGAATAAAATACTAACATAACCTATATATACAGGTCAATATTCATTCTTTGTTTATTTATATTCCAGAGTATTGCCAGAAAAGAATTTGTTGTAAATCATTTTTTTTGTTTAAATCAAACTTTCATTAAAAAAAAGAAAAAGAATAATTTTAGTTACTCATTCATACCCAAAATCGGTATATTCTTCAGCAATACAGTAGCTGTTAGTAAGCTAAACCTGCTAGATAGTTTAGTTTACTACAAACTATACTAGATATATTGCTAATGAATACTGCGCTTAAGGCTTGGTGTTGGTGTTATCACATTTAAGTAGCTTATGTCAAAAAATACTGTGACACAGTTAATATATAGCATATGGTGTCTTTTTGTAGTTCCTAATATTTATAAGAACTAGAAAAAGATGTTGTCTTAAAATTAGTGTTCTATGTACGTAAAAATATTCATTTTTTAAATAAATATTTATATGCACGTAGTTTAAAGATTTGAATAAATATACATATGCATTAATCTAATTACGATTTCACAACAGATTTACGGTACGCATTTTTCACAAACATTTATAATATATTTAGATCCTGTAATTTAAGTTTTGTAGATATAGATGGAAGAATAATATACAATGGAATGTCTAATAATTTTTTTTACTAAATTAAATGTCATCTGTATGTATTACAAATGACAATTAATTGTTTAAGGCTGTTTAAATTTGAAACTTTACCTAACATACTTAACCACTAAAAATCGATTATAACATCGTAATTATCCACTTGACGCCAAGGAATTATGTCGCTAAACACTTCACCTAGGTAGGCTGTGATGAGAGGCGGGAGATTCAATTTGACTAATTCGCGACGGTTTTTGACATGCTTGATGATTTCGGCTCGGCATCGATCCTGCAAGTTGACGAAGTCCCGTCGTGCACACTTTAGCGTCAATTCAGTTTTTGCCGCTGTTGAGCAAACAATCGGGTAGAGGGGTTCTTTTATCTGAAAAGAAATATTAGGTGGGTGTTGAATTTTTTTCTCTAGTTACTGTAGGGTTTGAAGTTTGTTGCTGAACTGCCTAGTTTAAGGGTAAAAAAGTGGTATCATACAGAAAGCCAAACCGATGGGCAGGCGTCAGAGTGTATACACTCATTTCTCGCTATACGGCCGCTCTTTATACGGTCTTTCGCTATAATGGCTTTGTTTCTGTTTTAAGGCCTAACAAAAGTTTAAAACAGAATATCATTTTTCTTGTAAAGTCGAGTCGAGAGATTAACAAGATATCTTTCTTTTTGCTACTGGACTAAAAAAAATGGAGAGACAACACGGAAATCGTTTTTAGATTTGGATCCTTTTTGGATTTGGATATTTCGGCGAATGGGTGCAAAGGGTTGCTAATTGGGAGCGAATACCTGAGCGGACCTTTATTTCAAATGACGAAAAATCTGCATCAGGATATAATGTGTAAAGCGAAATGCCATATAACGAGTTCTTTTTTCATACGAACCCATACAAAACCCATTAGATTGGTTCCAAATCTTAAAAAAATAACCGAAAATTAAAAAAAAAAAAAGGTTATTAAAAAATAATTTATTGTGTTAACTTCAGAGCCACAGTTGCGTTTCAATTTAATATTGACAAGAGCCAATTAAAATCTACATACATAACGAAAAAGAACATAATTGAGTATGAAAAAATAGATACAAATGAAGATGTTGAAGTACTTGAATTGGATGAAAAATCGTTGTCATCTACACGAGCGGCTGCGGGCTTAAAAAAATCGTTCCAGCGTTGGTTGTTTTGCTTTATTTTTTAATAGTGTATTCATTTCTTTATAGCAATTAATGGCTACATTAACAGCTCTTGAAACTTAAGCACTGCGTTTCTCATCAGGATCGTTTTAGTTTAAAATTTGCAATCGCTCTTCGAAATGATGCAGTCACATAAATTTCTTGATGTCGACTGGCGACTCGTGGAAGGCTCAGGCTTTTCATCTGACTCTCGATCTGATCCCAACTGCATCAACTCTTCATTTGAAAGCAGAGCTCTGTCAGTGTTAAGAAGACTGGTGACATCGTGCTCTTGTTAGTCCTCAAATCCAATTTCCATTGCGAGATTTAAAATGTTGCCTTCAATTTCAGGGATAACAGGATCAGTATCAGATTGGCCATAGTTTCTTCCAAACATGATTCATCGTTGTTGATTTTAATTCATTCCATTATTCACTTATGTTGTAAACGGCATCTTTCATGTTGTAATTCTTTCAAAATTGTTTAATAGATGATTTTCCATCCGTTTTACAGCTTTTGAAAAGTTCTGCGCAAATAATACGTCTTAAAATTGTCTATTGCACCCTGATCCATGGACTGAATAAAGGCCTTTGTGTTTTTGGGAAGATACCTAACTCTTACATTTTCAGACAGCACACCTGCACTGGAGCATGCAAGACTTTATTGCTTAAATTCTTCTTTTCCAGGTAGGTTTTGACTTCAGGGCTGAAGTAAATCTTAAACCAATCTTCAAAGTGTGCTTTTGTCATCCAAGCCTTTTTGTAAGATTTCCAATTGACTGGCAGATCTTTCTTGTCAATCCCTTGAAAGCTCTTGGATTTTCAGACAGGTACACCAATAGCGGCTTAAGCTTGAAATTCCCGCAGCAGCGTTAGCACCAAGTAGACAAAGGAGGCAAGGTACATATTGTATATTCTTGCATTGTAAGAACATTTAAGGGAATGTTGTTTTTTGGTTTTTGCAGAAACGGAAAAAAAGTAATAAAAAAAGCCTTGTAGTCAAAGGCCGTATAAAGAGCGGCCCTATAGCGAGGTATGAATGTATTATGATTCACCATTTTGTAAGACTACAAATTTGATGTCCTTATTTGTTAAAAAAGTAATATGTATCTCTTTGCCCTGTGCGAATCGCTAAAATTGTCGTATACAATGATAAATCGAAATATGATACCGTTGTTATTCTACAGTTTTAAGAACTGGAAACAAATGACTTAGCAGCTAGGCGTTGATGATTCTTTAAATGAAATGCTTATATACGCATCTGCACAGAGAAATAAAATTAACATTTTTTAGCTAAAGCTATGTTCAAATCCTTGTCAGATCTAACAATATTGTCAGGTCTACCAATGTGCGACAATTAAATAGCTGCCGATGATCTGACAATGACCAACTATCTTCTAACGTTAAATTGTCAGTTCACACGGTTATCAGATTTTGTCCCAATTTCTGAAAATTTCATTGCTAGACGGCTGGTCTGACAATGGTACAAAAGAGTGTTAACACGGTTGGTAGATGCCTTACCATTTCGTTGTTAGATTCCGCTCTAACAATGGTCTGACAATGATTTTCTGACATCGCTGTAATACATTTGGGACACATTTTCTATTGGTAGACCTGATAATATTGTAAGATCTGGCAAGTGTCTGAATATAGCTTAGGCAGATAACAAGTGAATCTTAAAACTCTATCCATTTTGATTATACCAATTTGAACTAAACCAAATGCCATTAAACAAATTTGAATTCCTTTTAGTACCTGCATTGTGTTGTTTTTTTTTTCAAAAGTTATTTAATAGATAATAGATAGAAATAAAGATCGCTGATACATAGAAATTTAAATTTAAAATTCATTCCTATATAATAAATACGCGTAATAGAAAAATATTTAATTTTACAAAATAAGAACAACTTTGTGCATAAATCCTTGTTTTTTCTAACCAGATCCTGATCTTCTGAATTTTGTAAATTAGTACTTAAATTTTTATTTTCTATTTTTAAAGTACATTATAATTAGTTTAAGAAATCGATATATAACCAATGTAAGGGCTTAAATATATATATAGAAGTAAAAATAATCAAAAGCAGTTATAAAAAAAAACTCACCTTGTCTAACCCTCTGAACGCAACTCCCAAGCAATAGCCGTCCTTGTAGTACGTCAACGTACCCTCGATACCATCGAATAAGATGCCAATCACAGTCGCTTGATTCTCCCGGAACCTTTTAGTGTAGAGCAACGCAACACCCTTGTGCCATAGCACACCCTTGTGCGATAGACCCCAACCATGCTCGTTCTCGCCCAACATATTGCGAAAGGAATTCGCATGTAATCTCGCATACTTTGTCCCAATTCCGAACATTATGCTCGTACCGAAGACACGCTGCGTCACATGCAGTTCCCAATAGAAGCGTCCGTTGTTGAGTGGTCGCTTTCCTTGAACACCTGCCGTTCCTTTGCTCCAATTCGGATGAAAGTGCACCGTCCTGTTGTTTGGACCACTTAACACGACCTCTTTTGAGCGATGCCGCTTAGACCATGTCCAATTATCATCACAGCCGTGCTTAAGGGGATGACTATCATCCTTCAAGGAAGTGGAACCTTTCACCCGAGATGAGTTATTTGTTGTGCCAGATCTCGTTGTGAATTGTCTGGTTGTTCGTATTGTCGTTGTTATTGACGTTGGGGTTGATGGAGCTGGTGATGACTCTGGTGTCTCATATTCATCACTTGACATTGTGCACTGGTTTTTTTTTTCCTTCCTTTGCTTACCCTCCCACACACACTTACAGACTTATAGCTCACTGGGCCGGTGGGTTATTACCGGTCGCTGTATGTTAAATTGAGAGACGTTTCCTTAAACCGCTTAGAGTTTTCCGTGTTTTCTTCAAACTCAGGTGTTTAGGTACGTCTGACACTTAAACAAACTCGCTGTGATTTACGAAGTGTGTGTGGGAGCATTGACCAAGCTCTGAACTTCTACACTGGGTTGCTACTGTGGGTGATGTACTCTGGTGAACTTAATGAGGTGATCAGTTGATTTCTATCTACAATGTCGTTTCGATGATGGGACTTAAGATTTTCTTCGTTTGCCTCCTGAGCTTACTTTATAAGCTTCTCGTAGCGACGACCTCGTCGGGTTTGTGTCACTATTGCTGTTTCGTTATCCTCGCAGAAACGACCACCGTGGTATAGTTGATTGTTGGCCAACAATCTTCCTCCACAAATTACATTTCCGCTACGTGTGCCCCAAGATGTACGGTTTCTACGAATACCAGTTGACGACGACGACGATGATGAATTGCGACCGCTACAACTTAGGCAAGCGCACAAATTCGCTGGATTTTGACGATTTTTTCCAACAAGATAACTTGCAACAGTGCCACCACCCTCAATCGAGGTGGGTAAAATTGAACTACCACCACGCTGTTCTCCAACTGTTCCACCACCGCCAGTTGCGGTACTACTTCTGGCAGTCAATCGATTTTTCAAGTGTCTAAGTGTGGGTTGATTCGGATTATGATGTCGACAGTACCCCAACGGGCTGTTCGCACAGAAGCTGCATCCAGGTACTGGGTGCTTGGGCTTCAACGCGAACAACTGCAGCCTTTGTTGTTCTTGATCGATAAGAAGTCTAGCGTGTTTGGGATTTAGCCATTTATCATGAACTGTTAGGACGATATTTTGTAGGTACAGACAGAGTGATTGAAAAAATAGCAACACAACAATAATCATATAGGCCGGAGGATTGGTTGGTGTGGTTAGTTGAAGAAGGGTTGATTATAATTTGGAGATGGGATGAAACTTAAAAAAAACCAAATTAAAAACTGGAACACATTTCGCCAAAGTTGTTTGAGCTGTTTAAACTGTTTTAACTGATTTTGCACTGGTTACACAGAAATAAAAGATACATTTTAGGAAAAAAAAAACTCAAAACTGAGTATCTACACTAGATATCTTATGATGGTTTCTGATGTAGGTTTGAACCGAAGAACTCTCAGTGGGTGACTGCAAGGAGTAGTTGTTCGTTCGTTTCCTCGTAACCTCGGTATCTATACTTTGTGTGAATTTTTAGCGCATGTCAATCACGGAGTAGATATCTCCCCGAATGGGGGATGACAAAATCGATATGGTTTCATCCCTCTTCGATGGCAATCAAATTCACCATACCTAGTTATCATATCAGGAAGTTCCAGAATTCCACCCCCTTGTGTGCAACTCTGCTTGTATGCAACCCCTTTGCCAACAAATGCCATGCTGTTTGTGTGTATTTTTGCACCGACACAACTTTTATTTTGTTATCAGTAAGGGTTTAGGGATGAGGTGAGAAAATATTTATTGGTACGTGCAGCGCAGGCGTCGACTTTCAACAGAGGGTTGGTAAACATTTCTTGTTTTGTTGATTTAGTTATTTTCTGGATGTTAATTGATACGAGGCGAATGGGGTGGTGTATGATAGGGGGTGAAGCTCAAACATAGCAAACAACAATTCCGGAGATAGATGGGATGTTCCACTAACCTGGAGGAATGGTTGAAGTTTATGAGCTTGGACTGGTTCTTCTTCGTGGCCACATGAGAAATAATGAAATTTTTGTGACAATTTTGATGAGGGGGTGGCATTTTTTTTCTAAAGGAATTGGGATATGAGTGAGATAAGGTGGCAATGCATGATAAGAGCGTGTTGATGGAGTATTAGTTTGGTAACCCTTTCAGTAAACAGCAATGTATACACCTATTCTCCCACACAGAATACAGAGATTCATGCAATTTCTGCTGCGTAGTAGAGGGCGTAAATTCAACAAATGTATCTGTTAAGGGGAAATGAGGAGCACGGAAAATTGAATTGGAGGACATGATGGATGGATTCAAGGTGGCAAAACAAGGTTGGGGGTGAATTCGTTCCTTTTTTAATTTCCTTTATATAATCCCTCATCCCCCTCCTCAGTTCAGGTTTATTGAAATATTTATTTAAACTGGAAATTTAAATTGAAATTTTTAAATTCGAATTGCAATATTAATAGTCTTTTGAAGAAGCATACTGTTAAGTAGAAACCTATTTTTTCTAAAATTATAGGGAACTAAAATAGTGCAAAAAAAAAAAAAATTAATACTCTATATCTCGTCTTTTAAACCAAGGGGAATGTAGTTATAAAGGTATGAAGGGGTCTGTTGTTATGAAGTTTATAATATTTGTTAGCGGGAATAGGCGCTATAAGCACCATGACCTAGAAGAATCTATTGTGCTGGCCTTGTATTTAGCTGAGAACCCGATTGATGCACTTGATATACCTCAGTAAGTCTCCGATTTTTTTCTCTTAAAACAACTATAGGCATTTACATCCATAGATGATAAGGTCCATTCTTCTGTAGTGATTAGGGTCTTTTGTAGAGTCACCTTAGTTGTTCGAGAGAAGACTTTGCTACTAAATTGACTTCTTAGCTTAGAAAGCGATTGCCTAGCGTGATTTTTCACTTGACCTTCGAGATGGTGTGATTAATCGAGTGCTTGACAGAGCTTAAATTAGTTAAGTCCCTAACTATCGCCAGACTGTAGCTGTATATCATGATGTTCTGTTTTTTTGATATCACAGCTTTCAGTTAAGTTAGCAGCAAAGTCATTTGCATCTTGCACGAACTGAATGCATAGAAGGACTCGAGTTGCTCGCGAGATCTACAAGCGGAGGAGAAAAGAGGAATATCGACTTCTCAGAATGTAGAAAAAGGAACATAAGAAGCGCTCGATCGAGGAGATTGAGGCACTTTATTGTTTAATTTTACCAAAGGGTAAAAAGAACATATGTACAATATAAGGGTTTCAAAGCCAGAACAGAGACTGCAGGGACGAAAATGGTAATATAGTAATAGAATCGCAGTCGGTGCTGAGGATACGGGAGGAACACTTCTGTAGACTGCTAAACGGCGACGATGACCAATGTTCCACTGTCAGACAGAATGAGCTATTCAACAGTAACGATGGTGGTCAAGATTCTCATCAAACCGATCAGAATAAAGTGAGGATAATGATATCTAAACTTAAATCCAACAAATCTGCTGGAGCCGACGGCCTTGTCGCCGCACTTTTCAAGGCAGGTGCCAACTACAGAGTTATAAGTCTTTTCAACATCGCATATTAAATCCTGTCTGCCATATTAAGTGAACGCCTGAAACCTGATTGCCAACAAAGTGATAGGTCCTTGTCAGTGCCGGGAAAGTCCACCATCAACCAAATATTCACACTATGGAAGATCTTGGAAAAAAACCCATGAATATAAAATCGATACGCACCACCTCTTCATCGATTACAAAGTTGCCTATGATACGAGTAGCGTGTATAGAGACGAGTTATACAGAGCCATGTCTAGTCTTGGCATCCCTGCCAAGCTCGTCCGTTTCTGCAGAATGACGATGGACAACTCTCACCGCTTCATTAAAGTCGGTAAGAACATCACCGAACAATTCGATGTCAGGAAAGGTTTTACGCAAGGCGACGTGCTATCATGCGATCTCTTTAACATAGTACTAGTACTTGAGAGAATTGTACGAAACTCACAAGCCAACACCGGAGGTACAATCTTTTACAAGTCTGTACAACTACTCGTTTATGACGATGACATTGACATAATCGGAAGAACTCAGCGGGCCGTCAATGGGGCATTTACGAGTATTGAGATCGAGGCAGCAAAGATGGGTCTAGTGGTCAATGAAAGCAAAACAAAATATATGCTGTCTACAAAAAAGGACACCCAACATCGGCGTCTTGGACAGAACGCCACAATAGACAGATATAATTTTGAGGTAGTAAAGGATTTTGTCTACCTAGGCTCTATGGTGAACTTCGCAAATGACATCAGTAGGGAGATCACACGAAGAATTACTCTTGCCAATCGTTATTTATATGGGCTAAGACGGCAATTGAGTAGCAAAGCCCTATCTCGAGCTACTAACTCTTTATAAGACTCTAATCATCCCAATCCTGCTGTAAGGCGCAGAGGCATAGGCTTTGACAAAACTGGATGAGGATGCCCTTGGTTATTTCGAGAGAAGATTTCATCGAGCGATCCTTGGTCCCATCTGCATAGACGGTGAGTGGAGGAAAATGTACAATGGCGAACTATACGGCCTATATAAGGACATCGACTTAGGCAGAAGAGTTCACATACAGCGGCTGAGATGTCTGGGTCATGTAGAGCAGATGGAGCCGAACGTTCCCGCCAAAAAAGTCCTTGAATCCGCCCAGGGTGGACAGCGCAGTAGAGGACGACCTCGTGGTAGGTGGCGCAAACAAGTGGAGGGGGACCTCAACCAAGTTGGCGTGCACAACTGGAGGCAACTGGCTCGTAACCGTGCTGGCTGGAGATGTTTGTTGGCTGAGACCCCTATTGTAAGAGGGGGAAGTAATTCGTAGGTACTTTAGATAATGTAATTATTTATTAAATATTTATTTTGGCTTTCCAGCTAATACAGCAGTACAGGTTTGGCACCGATGTAATAGTGCTGAGAGTTCAGCGCAAACCCCTTTATTGCAGGTTAAACAATATGCTCGGGTTTTCCGCTGGCGTTTGTCCTCCGCACGAAATAAGTGACATGACGGCCTGTTCGTATGGGGTGCAAATGGGAGCAGATCCCTTTTCAAAGACAAATTCAAAAACTCAGGTGGAACGAATGCTTTGTTTCAGCGTACTGTTCCAACATAAGTAGTTTCTCGTTTCATCAATATTTCTGCCACATCCAACGTTGAGATTGTTCGGCAGGCATCAAGGTATTTTTCAGCCAATCGAAATACGACATTTTAGCCTTGATTAATTTCGCGCTCCTGATCTGGCATCTTTCCACCATAAATCATACCCTTGAGTTGGTCATCGAATCGTGCGAACTGTAAACTGCTGCCAAATTTGCCTGCAACATAAGCCACAAATCATCAATAGTAGCAGTTTTGCTGGTGAGTAATCTCTCCGGCCGTGTTATTGCGTTATCAAAGCGAATGAGTTTTGTAATAGATATGAAGTTTGATTCACACATCTCAGCATACAAAATTATAGCTAAGAAAGCGTCAAACTCATTTAGAGTCAACAGTTTGCATTGTTTCTGCTTAGTTGGATTCGCTTCATTCCATGCAGCTGTTATCTGCTTGGCTTTGCGATTTGTTTCTCATACGATGATGTGCACCATATCTTCGGTGATTAGAGAATGAAACATTGTATAATAAATAGATCATGAATCATGTTCTTCAATGGCCCTGGCTTGCTTCTGGTGTAATCGATAATCTTATGAAGACGAATACGACTTCTCGTTGGTGGATCTTCGTACAATTTCGTGTCATTTTTGGAAATAAAATGTGCAGCACCAGTCTCAGGCCGATGGCGGGCAGCACTGGCAGTTTTTATCTTATCATCGTCGTCTTTATCGAATTCATCATCATTCACCTCCACATTCACTTCGCTTTCGTCATCGGACACATTAATAGCACCTTCTGGATGAGAATATAATACGAGTCGACTCCCTTATTAAGTTTTTGCTTAAGACCTTTCAAACGCCTTTGAAAACAATGGTGGGTTGAATATAAAGAACCCCGTCGGAAAATTACTCAACAACTACACGCACATGAGCAAACGGTGATTAACCGAAACATCACCTGCGCAGGCATCGCACTCTGCCCCCACCACATCGAGCCGCAGTGATATGACGGTCCTTGAACTGAAAGCACTAATTGAGGGGTCAATGGCTGCACTACTAGACGATAGGCTTAAAAATATGGCAACAAAGGCAGATGTGGAAGGAATAGCCATTGAAATTCAGGCATTGCAAAGTGACAACACAATGCTACGCAAAAAAGTTAAAAGAACGCAAAGTTAAATTCTTGGAGAAGAAGGCGATAGAAAACAACCTGGTAGTTCATATGCCTGAACAAGCAGATATGGATCCGGAGGTGAAAACCAAGGAACTGTGTTTACAACTTCTGGCGAGTGATGATTAGACGTTAATTACGGATGCACGGATCATGAGGACAAACAACAAGATTGCAAAAATCATAATTAAATTGCACAAGAGGAACGACGTTGGGCGTGTTCTAAGTAAGGCTTCTAAATTTCGCGCCACTGGGATAACTATGCACAGAGATTTTACTGAGGCGTCACGAGATAAAAGAAAACGAATATCTAATTTAAAATGCGACATTGCTGCAAAAAATAAAAATATCAATGCGGAAGTACGCGGTCAAAAACTAAAAATCGTCGATAAAATATTCTTTTTTGACATTAACAATAGTCTTCGATGTGAAGGATGAACCAACGAGTGTGGAATGGCAATTATAGAACAGCTGATCAATGACAGCTCCCCAGTGACAGCAGAAGGAAGATCAATTGCTAAGGGTGGAAAAACAAGGAGCATTATCACAGACAACCGTTCGTCAAGTTTTGTGCAGCAGTCAGATACTCACCACCTCTTTATCGATTTCAAGGCCGCCTATGACAGCATCATCATCTCACAATCCAACTGTCCAACCGTTTAGACGTGTTTTCATTTTCTCCTGCTTCGCGAGTCAATATTTCCGCCAAATCAGTCTAAACCGCTTTTTCGCCAACTTAATATTCAGTGCATTACCCCAAGTGTCGCCCGGTTTTGCAATCAATTTCAATTAAGTGACCTACTAACTGTATTCAAGTGCGTTACCTCAAGTACTGACATTCGCCCCACTTTCATCTGACTTTGATAAAAGTGTTCCCATTAAATTTTTGCATAGATCTGCAGTAATTATCGTGCTCTGTGTCACTGTGCCACCAATTCCATTCACCCCATTTTTGCTGACGCGCTTGTTCACCCTATATTTCGCCATGTCTTGCGGTATTATCAACTGCCCAATCACTGACAATAATGCTGATTGGGTTTCTTGTAAAGGAATCTGCGGAAAATCTTTCCATGCCATATGTGTCGGTCTTAACAAAAGAAATACGGTATATGTAAAAGCACTTTCGGACAACCTCCTTTTCTTTTGTGATGAGTGCAAGAATATCTCACTCTCGCACGTTCTCCTCGCGATAAAGTGCCTTAGTGAATCAAATGACTCCCACCAAAAAAATTTCTCTAAAAAGATTATGGGTAAACTCTCCAACTTAGATAGCAGTGTTAGATGTGTTGACGATTTAGGCAACTCGGTTCAGAACTCAACCGAGGATATCAAATCCAAACTATGTAACATTGAAAAAAAAATTGCTGGTCTGACGGAGTTATTTCTTGCCAGTCCCACGAAGGAAGAATCCACCTTGCACCATCTCAACAAAGTGTTTTGTGATCTCAAAGCTAATTATACCTCGCAGATCAGTTCTTTCGATAAATTGCGCGAATGTGTAAACTCCCTACGGGAAGACTTTGACATCCTCTTCCAATCGTCAAGCAAGCATTCATCACCTAGGCAACCTGATCCAATGCTCGACGTAATTTACGATCGAATCAATGGTGTCGGCGACGAAGTCACTGCAACGCGCTCAATCATTGTGAATGGAATTGAATCGGTATGCCACAAAATCGACGACCTACCTATCCATACCCAACATAACCCAAACATCCATTACAACACATCAATTTTGGATGAGTTACTGGATGCAGATGTCGACTCACGCTCAACTCCACCTTCCCTTTTACTGCCGACGGACGAATCATCAAAATCTCTCGCTGCTCCTACTGTCCAAGAGTCCGAAACTCCACCCGTCGCTGCCCCCCGGAAACTCATCAAGTATTTTGGAACAACCTGGACACCTTCTGAGTGGCAGCGTAGGCTGAATAAATTAAGTCCTGACAACCTCCAGGTTACCACCTTCCTCATCAAAGGTAGCCCTCGTAATGCTGATGTCTCGTGGATTACGAATTTGTTTTTAAAGAAATACGGTATCACCATCTCCCGATGCGAACTGATCCTACCTTCTCACCACAGAAGTCTTCGCAACTTTAAATTCGACCTCCCGGCTAGATACGAATGGCTATTCCAAAACCCTGCTAGTTTAAATTTCAACCTCGGAAAGATGCGTATCTGCAAATGGACGGACAAGTCTACTAACATAGATAAGTTAATTAATAATAGACTTAGTAACAACCTCACCCATAGAGATAAGTTAATTAATAATAAGTTGAACCCACTCTCTGTCCACTCTTCGCATAACAAATCCACCATTTCAAACAATGGACCTACCACCCACCAGAAATCCAGCAGTACTCATCTCCCGTCCTTTAACAAGTCTAAACCCGACACAAATTGGTCTTTCAAAATGGGCATCTTCCCTAACTTCAACTTTAAAACGGCAGCCGTACTGTCTAAGTCTGCTACCAAATCGCCGAATATCAAGCGAGTTTCTTTCGATGTCCCGCCGGTCCCCTCTCCCTCTCCAAACACCAAGGCCACTCCCTCAGTCAACTACCCCAATAGAATTTCAAGTAATCGCGTCTCTTTCAATCTGTCACCTGATTCCTGTCTTCCTCCAAGCCATAGCACTTCTTCTAATAACACTCCCCCCACCGTTAATTACCCGAATTTCACCCACTCCCACACTCTCAATCCTTCCTCGTTAACCACCCCCAGTTGCACCTCTGCCCATACTTCGTCCTCGGTCTCTCTTAACAATTCCATCTCGGCCAATTTGCCATCTACTGCATCTCCCCCCACTTTCGATCCAATGCTTCCTCCCACCGTCAAACTCACGTCTAAATTAATAGACCCAACGTCAACAATCAATGACCTCGATGGCCGCTACATTATGTCAAGATTGCGCGATAACCGGCTTTTTGAAAATGTGCGCCTTTACCTAGCCTATTTACATGACAAGCCTGACTCCGTCTGCATCGACGGAAAAACAAAGACTAATGTCATGGTCTTGATCCAAAAAGAAGGCCTCCCAACTAACCCTATAGCCCTTAAGAATATCTACACGCGTTTTCATGAGAGTTTTAATATCTCCTCTTCCACTGTGGCTAAAGACCTATCAACCTATGGCTCTCATATTGGTTCCAAACGTCTCTCGTATCTCCAAAAAACTCGCAGCAATCATAATAAATATTTTCGTCCCTAACTCCATCACAGTCGATCCATCTCACTCCATTGAAATTGCACCAAAGCTCCTTTCCCTCTACTATCAGAATGTCAGAGGACTTCGCACCAAAACCCCGATGGTTCACCTGAAATCACAATCACTTCCCTACGACATTTTTGCCCTAACTGAAACCAACCTTTGTCCCAACGTTCTTAACTGTGAATTATTCACCTCTGACTTCGTAGTCTTTCGCGCTGACGGCCAGAAACATGAAGACCTCTCCTTCGGCCGCGGTGTTCTTTTAGCCATACATAATCGTCTTGATGCAACCCTCGTCAAATTCTCAAATTCCACTTCTTTTGAATTCGTATCAGCTAAATTATCTGTATCCAAACGGAGCGTATATATTGTTTGCTGTTATATTCGCCCTTCTCAACCCGTCCAAGCATACCAGCTGGCCGTTGATACAGTTGACTCTCTGTTAGATATCGCTAATCCTGATGACGATTTTATAATTGTTGGCGACTTCAACCTTCCTCTTTTACAATGGTCTCCATCTGAGGACGAATCATCATTTGTTCCTACTAACTCCTCCTCAGAAAAGGAAACCCTCCTTACTGATCGTCTTTTTGACTCCGGCCTTTTTCAGATCAGTGGCATTACCAACAACTTAGGTAGGCAGCGAGATCTGATTTTCTCATCCGACCCCCATAACTCCTTGGTTACCGCGAGTAGCCATCTTCTCTGCACCCTAGACCAATATCACCCTCCTCTAGCTCTTGCCTTTTCGTATGAAAACGTCAACATTACCGTTGATTCTGAGAACTCTCTCTCTTTCAACTTCCGCAAAGCTGACTTCGTTAAACTTAACAACCTACTCAATAGCATAAATTTCAGCCTCTTCCTAAACATTAACACACCCATTGATATCGCTCTCGTATTCTTCTACACAGCAATCTTTGACTGTCTTCTCCAATCTGTCCCTTATCTGCCTCGAAAAAACTGCTCATCATCACCTCCTTGGTATAATAAGGAATTGCGTACTCTTCGCAACGTCAGAAACAAATTATGGAAAACTTACCTGGTATCCAAATCTGCCTCAGATTACGCATATTACCAGCAAGCTTACTCCCGCTTTTCCATCCTCTGCGAATCCCTCTATCTCGAATACCTCGATAGAATGCAATTTAGTATAATCACTGACCCTAGGCGCTTTTACCAATTTATCAACGTCAAAAGAAAGTCCGACGGCTTTCCTTCCACTCTAAAATTACTTAATATTTCATCTGCTGACCCTAAAGTAATCTCCAACCTCTTTGCAACCTTTTTCAGCCAATCGTATAGTGACCATGTACACGAACCGGACCTAGATTTTTTCTCCTACCTGAATAACTGTCCTCAAACCTCTCTAGCTTCAGTCGACATTAGGTCTGATATTGTGCGAGAAAAAATTAATAGGCTCAAAGATGACTTCTCCCCTGGTCCCGATGGTCTGCCCGCCATCTTACTAAAGCAATGTGTAGATGTCCTGTGTCAGCCCCTTACAACTCTATTTCGTTTCTCACTCTCTCAAGCCGTTTTCCCAAAATTATGGAAGGACTCTTTTATTTTCCCTATCCATAAAAAAGGCAGTAAAAACGACATTTCTAACTATAGACCCATAGCCAAACTTTCCTCTATCCCTAAGCTCTTCGAAAGCATTGTCTACGACTCACTGTATTTCCACTGCAAATCCATTTTTTCCCCACAACAGCATGGTTTCTTAAAAAGTAGGTCCACTACGACTAACCTGACCGAATTCGTTTCCAAAACACTACAAGCATTAGAGAAAGGTAATGAAGTGGATGTCATTACCACCGACTTCATCAAGGCCTTTGACAAAATCTGTCACCGAACTATTTACCTTAAACTTAAAGCCCTCGGTTTCCCACCCTCTTTCATTTCATGGCTGAGATCGTACCTAGAAAAACGCCAGTACAGGGTTCTCTTCAGATTTTCAGTCTCTGACCCCATTAACGCCACTTCAGGGGTTCCTCAAGGCAGTCATCTTGGTCCGCTGATCTTTGTCTTAACTATAAACGATGTTGGTCACGTCATAAAAGACTCTGATCTGTCTATTTACGCGGATGATATGAAAATCACTAAGGTAATATCTACCCCCACCGATTCTCTCTTACTTCAAATCGATCTAAATTCATTCCACACATGGTGCGACAAAAACTTTCTAGAACTTAACGTCGCCAAATGTCAATCCATAACATTCTCCCGTAAACGCCTCCCCCCATCCCTCAGAACCTATTACTTTCTTAGCGAGCCCCCTCTATATGCGATTTGGGTATTATTTGTGACAGGGAGCTAAACTTCCGTTCCCACATTGATCATATTGTACACAAGGCCAATTCTTCTCTCGGTTTCATAAAACGCTGGTCTAAAGAATTTTCAAACCCTTACGTTTCTAAATCCCTTTATATCACCTTTGTCCGACCACTCCTGGAATACGCCAGCCAAGTTTGGTCACCTTATCACAACATACACTCCCTTAGAATCGAAGCTGTGCAGCGTAGGTTTATCCGGTTTGCCTTACGCGGTCTCCCATGGGCCGACAACTATATCTTACCTCCCTATGAAGACCGGCTAAAATTGATTAACCTGCAAACCCTTACAAAACGTCGCGAAGTCGCTGACATACTTTTCGTGCACCAATTATTAACCGGTATGATCGATTCCACCGCACTACTGGAAATGATTTCCCTTCGCACTAACCCTCGAAACCTCAGGTCCGTACCGCTCTTTCTTCTCCCTCACCACCGCACCAACTACGGAAATTTCGAACCAATTTCCAGAATGTTACGCCTGGCAAATAACTCACAGAACACCCTAGACTTTCATTCGAGTCTATCCGCCCTTAGAAAGTCCCTGTACACCTCTTCATGAACTAACCAGTCCCAGTTCCCTCTCTAGTTTTTAAGATAGATTTTAAGACCTAGTTTAATAAAAAATGTGTGGGCCCCCTAGGGCCCAACAAAAAAAAAAAAAAAAAAAAAAAAAAAAAAAAAAAAAAAAAAAATAATAAAAAAAAAAATAAAAAAAAAAAAAAAATTGTTAAGCTTAGAGTTAAGGTCCCTCGTTGTTAGTTCTTAAGTTTAGATTTAAGCTTGCTTGTATTAAGCTAAATAAATAAATAAATATAGAGAAGAGCTTTATAGAGCCATGTCTAGTTTTGACATCCCTGCCAAACTTGTCCGTCTGTGCAGGCTGACGATGGAGAACGCTCGCTGCTCCATTAAGGTCGGTTATGACCTCACCGAGACCTTTGATATCAAAAAAGGTTTTAGACAAGGTGACGCGCTGTCATGTGACTTCTTTAATATTGTACTTGAACGGATTGCGCGGAACTCACAAGCCAACACCGGAGGCACAATCTATAACAAGTCTGTACAACTACTTGCATACGCCGACGATATAGACATTATTGGAAGAACTCAGCGGGCTGTCACCGGTGCGTCTGCAAGCATTGAGGCGGAAGCGGCCAAAATGTGTTTAGCGATAAACGAGGGCAAAACCAAGTATATGCTGTCAACAAGAAGGGAAAGCCAACACCGACGAATTGGACAAAACATCACAGTGCATCACACAGCTTATTATACAAGCTGTACGGATTGGGAATGTCGCTGAAATTTGGAAGGCTTATTGAAAATGCATATGTCAATACTAAAGCGGCGGTGTGGGATGGTGAGGTACTGTAGGCGTCGTTCCATACTCACTCAGGAGTTAGGCAGGGATTTACAGTAAGTCCAAAGCTGTTATCCCTTTTTATTGAAGATCTGATCGACTACTTGCCAGGTGGTATTGAATATGCAGGTGTGCGCCTCAAAGCTCTATTGTTTGCAGACGATGTTCTTTCGCTGGCGTATTCTCCGAAGGCCCTGCAACTTATGACAGATCACCTGCAGGATTACACCAGGCTATGGAGTTTAGTAGTCAACCTTAGCAAAACCAAAATCATGATCTTCAAAAAAAGAGGAGGCCGAAATCGCTTCAATGAAAAGTGGCACTACAATGGAGAAGAAATTGAAATTGTTAAGGAATCTAAATAACTTGGGGTTATCATCACTAGGAACATGAATATGGAAAGACACCTTAAAGAAAAACTTTTAAAATCCAAAAACGCTATATTTCGCATAGTAGCAACTACAGGGTTTTCGAAGCGGTATCCGAGTCCACCATGCTATATGCGGCGCAAGTATGGGACGGCAAGGAATAAGACACCGTGGAAAAGCTCCTGAGATTCTATCTAAATCTCCCATCGAATACATCTAACTACATGCTAATGTTGGAAACTGGGTTGTCCCCGTTGTTTATTAAGACATTTAAGCTGCAAGTGGATTACGTCCTCAAAGCGTTAAGTATGCCCAACACGCGTCTGCCGAGAAAGGTAGTTCTGAATGCTATCCAATTAAGAACCGGTTGGTACAGAGAATGGTTGGAACTAGCTGCCGGATGTGGGATGGAACTTGACGAAGATGATATAGAAAATGGGAAGCCTAAATTGTACGACCGCATTGTTAAGCTGGATGAGCAGGGGCGAACTATCGTGTCCAAATCTATGGAGGTATTTCCGGTAGCCACCGTGTCCGGACAGGAACTGTGTGAGGTGATAGTTACAGTTCCCCCTCGCTCTCTCTGTCCATGATTTTATAGTGGGAATGAGCTTGTGGGTCCACCTGCCTTTGGTTGAGCTGTCCCACCTGTTTTGCCACAGCGTTGCTGATGCTGCTCTTTCCTCCTCCTTAATCCTTTTTGCCTCTTGCCGGTTTGAGGGACGTCTAAGGTATACCCTCTGCATCTCATCAGCGAGGATGTCGATTGGGACCATCCCAACTAAAACGCAGGCTGCATCGTCGGAGATAGTTCGGAAGCCGCTGATCACAATGATTGCGCAGAGCCTGTGAGCTGATGATAGCTTCTTCCTGCACTCATTTGTCGCCAGTGCACCTGCCCATATCGGGGCAGCGTATAGAAGTACCGAGCTGACCACTCTGGACAGCAGGATCCTGCGGGCATATCCAGGCGCGCCGATGTTCGGGAGCATTCGAGAGAGTGCTGTCTGCATCAGCGATGCTTTCTTACTAGAATACTCGACGTGGGCTTTGAAGCGCAGCCTGTTGTCGAGCATGACTCCAAGGTACCTCAAGGATTCTTTGGACCTGATTGTCTGATTTCCGACCCGGAAGCTGGCGTATTCCACCTTTTTGCGGCTGGTTATTAGGACATCTTCGGTCTTGTGGGCAGCTAGTTCCAGACCGGTAGACTCCAGCCATTCCTTTATTCTTATAACTGCCTCATCCGTGGCAGACTCCACCTCGTGTACGTGCTTGGCTACTGTAACCACTGCGATATAGTCAGCGAAGCCAATTACTTTGACCCCCTCGGGTAATGTTAGTCGCAGAACTCCGTCGTACATAATGTTCCGTAGGAGAGGTCCCAGAACCGACTCTTGCGGGACTCCCGCGGAAACACTGTAGTGCTTAATGCCATCGTCAGTAGAAGAAAGTATTTGGAAGTAGCCGCTGGCTCTCTACATAGGGGAATACACAGTCGACTCAATCATAATCTGGAACAGAACAATTGCTTTCGTGACAGATATATCATTGAGGAAATAGCGACGATATTGAGTCTGCGAAGAGAACCCTTGATGCTAAATTAAGTACCCTACAGAGAGGATCTACCCATCTTACGCAGCATGTGTAATCTGGAGGAGAGGGAAGACATTTTCTATTTTATGAGAAGATGTCCGATCCTGAGTGAAGTAAGGAGGCATATATTTGGAGTTAATGTCCTGACTGAGGGTGATGTGATAACTCTGCTGAATGAAATTGAGATGAATGGACTATACCAGTACTGCAAAATTGCCCTAGCGTACCGACAACAAATTATAAGTGGAAACTTTTAAGTAAAAAATCCGTTACTTTGTTCAATATATGTAGTGGAAAACTCATGAATTTATACTTGTGGTAAAATGGTTTGTTAAAAATAATCAACAAGGCAGACGGCAATGCCACGCGACAATAATTTTTGTGTAACTTTGTATAAGTTTTTTTTTATGGAAAATAAATTAAAGTCTATCTATCTATCTTAATGTATAGAGTTGTGAGTTCACATTATCGAGGCAGTACTGTATAAGTATGGCATATCGGTCTTCATGTTCAGCACCATCTTGGAAGCTTTGCTGGACAAAATAAAGACCCATAGGTATACAATTATCACTTCCGTACGCAAAATAATATTTACATATGTACACAGGCAGGAAAATCGAAAGTGATCTGAGTACAGTAAATTTACGCTTATTAGGGGATAGTAAATTAGTTTTTTCTGTATTCTTTATTATTAATATGTACCATATGTATCTTTTCTTATTTTTTCGCTGAAAAACGCTAAAAGAAAACTTCATTCCAAAGCCTATATTCAAGCTTTTGACGGTTAACAATTTGTTTCAAAAGTTAGCGAAAAAGTATTCAGTGCACATAATCCTAATACCGTATAAAATGCGCCGTTCACAACGTTTAGGTACGATATTGCCAATGGTTGAAACATGTGCTACCATAATTCTACGTTATTAACATGGTTTGTGTAGGAACTAACTTTTTCATTACTGTAATTTAACCGTTCACAGCGGAAATTTATTATAAGATATGTGACAATCCGTACTTGTATGTATATGTAAATATTTAAGGCTATGCCCACAGTGATGCGATGCGAGAAACTATGTGGTGCGCAGAGTGACGCTGTTCTGATGCTTGTCGTGATATATTCCTCATCAGAGGAAGAGTTTTTAAATCATTTTAAAATGGAATTAATTGATTTAAGAACTCATCCTCTAATGATTTATAATATAAGATTGTTACGTAGTAAAGTAGAAAAAGAATTAAAGGTGGTTCAAAGAGGGTTCTACCCACTACTTATCCACAACAATTGTGTTGCAATCATTTTTATTTCTTTGATCCTAAAGTGGACGACTTTCTAAAATTTCTGATATCAGTTGTTTTGAATCGATTTCACTTTATTCGCTACAAAAATATCCAAGGAAATACAGGGCTCTTTATATATCTTTTATGATAATTACAACCAAATTACAGTTGTTTCCCTGCAATACAATGTAAATAACTTAAATTGTTTTCTTTTCTTCTCTGCTTTGTTTTTATTTTCCTGCAAAACAAATGAAATTGCATCAGAAGAAACAACAATAAAAGGCAATTGACTTAAAATCTCAGATTCTACTTCACTTTTCACTATGTGTACGTACGAGTACATAAGAATACATGCGAACAGTTCTATCGTTCTCTGCGTTGGTTCAGAAACAACCACAAGTCTTTTATAAGGAAGATTTAACTGTTGACGACCCCATCAAACGAAATAAAGACAACGACCTTCGGATCTGTACGTGGAATGCTCGAACTCTTAACAGACCAAGTGCAGCCGAACAATTAACAGAGGCCCTAGACTGCTATAAAGCAGATAAAATCGCCAGCCAGCAAGTGCAATGGGGTTGACCTGTGAAAAAAGAGGATGGAAAACTGTGACATCTACTACGGTGATTGCTACACAGGCAACATGCAACGCTTATTCGTTTGCGGATTTGTTATACGCGGCCGATTTAGGCAAGAATTCTTAAGCTTCCGACACGTGAGCGAGCGTATTATGACTATCCGGATTAAGGCTAAATTCGCCAGCATAAGCTTGATATGTCCTCATGTTCCAGGACAAAGGGACCCTACCACCAAAGATTGTGTCTACGAGCTCCTCGACAGAACTTACGAGCAATGTAAAATAGGAAAGGATGACGTCTTTGGTCGGGTAGTTAGTAAAAGCGAAAAGCACATGATTTCCTCATCTCAATATTCACAAACAGACATGGCGATCCTACGATCGCCCCAAGACATGCCTCCAGTACAGTAATCCCTCGATTTATGTCGAGATGTGTTCCAAGAAGAATGGGGACGCAAATCGAGACGACGTAAACCGAGAAGTAGAAAAATTACATACAACGTCAAATTTTTTTTAGTTTAGTTTCTTTATTGTAGCAGTAATATACATTGTTTCTTATAAAACTATTGCACAATTTACAGAGATATGGTATATATATCTACCTTACAGCTGAAAATTTTAACTAAAGCTATTAACAATATCACAGATATAAAAAAAACCTTCATATAAATCAGTTAAGAGAAGGAGATGGGGGCGGTGGAGGCAATATATAATTCAGATAAGCTTTACAGAAATAATATGTAACATTTAAATATAATAAATAAATATATGGTATTAAAAAAGAAAATAAGACATTACACAGAGGTGCATAATACAATAAATGATGATGATAAATAACAAGTAAAAATAACAAATATTATATTATAAATAGTAATAACAATAAATAAATAATAAATAATAAGTGACAAATAACAAATAATAAATAATAAATAATAAATAATAAATAATAAATAATAAATAATAAATAATAAATAATAAATAATAAATAATAAATAATAAATAATAAATAATAAATAATAAATAATAAATAATAAATAATAAATAATAAATAATAAATAATAAATAAGAAATAAGAAATAAGAACTAAAATAAATAAATAAATAAGTAAATAAATGAATAAATAAATAGTAAATAAAGATAACAAATAGTAAATAAGAATGATATAATAATTAAATTTATGAAAACTATTTAGACAGTTAGATCTGAAATTAATACATTGTCAGACAAAGTTAATGATATATAATACCGATATTACAATTGGAATTAAAATAATATGTGAAAGTGTTGCGACGCATAAAAATATCTGCACTTTGCTTAAAACCAGCAACTGGCAGTTTTTCTCTCATGACCTTCCCTTTGTGAAGTCACTCAAACTTATTTTGTACGGTCTTGATGAACTTCCAGTAGACGATCTTAAAAATGAACTTATTCGCCTCGGTCTGAAGTGCACTAACATAAAAGTGATTAAGAAGAAGTACGACAAATTTGTCGATGTCTTCTATCTCGTCTTTATCGAAAGCGGCTCCGTACGACTAAATGACTTAAAGAAAAATATTAAATCAGTTTTTAAAACGCAAGTCAAATGGGATTTCGCTCGCAACCGGAGAAATAAGCTCACGCAGTGCTACAACTGCCAGATGTTTGGACATGGCGAGCGAAATTGCCACATCAAAACCTACTGTGGAATTTGCTCCGAAAACCACGAAACAAAAGCTTGCACTTCCAAGAACATTAAGTGTGCCAACTGTAACGGCACTCACAAATCGACTGATGTCTCCTGCACAAGTCGAAAGAGCTTTTTCGCCATCAGAGAAAAGCTTTCTCTGAGAAACAACAGCAGATCAATTCCAGCGAAGAATGTCACTTAACAAACGTATCGACTAGATTGTAATGATTTTCCTGCACTTGGGGCGAATACGAAACGTATTGTTCCACCTACATCAGCTCCAACTGAGGCCATTAATCCAAACGTCTGGAACAACACGATTAACACCACCGTTGAACCTAAAGGAACGAACAACCAGCTGTTCTCTTTCGAAGAAATCAACTCTCTTATGGCGGAGATGCTTACGCTCTTAGGAAACTGCAGAACAAAAGCTGATCAATTCAACACTATTGCACAATTAGCTATTAAGTACTTGTATCAAGGTAAATAATGAATTATGGTTTAAATATAATGTGTTGGAATGCTAGAAGCATTCAAGGAAAAATTGTAGAATTTTTTGCTTTTTTAAACAAGCATAATATAGATGTTGGCTTAATTAGCGAAACATGGTTAACTGATAACATAAATTTATCTAATAGTATTTATAAATGCTATCGTGTTGATAGAGAAGAGAGAAGGGGTGGCGGTGTTGCCATTGTCGTAAAAAGAACATTAAAACATACACTACTTCCTGTAGTTAAGACAAAACTTATTGAAAACATCGGAATTGAACTTTATTCTCTCAATGGGCGATCGGTAAAATTTTTTTCGGTTTATTTTCCTGGTGCCCGTGCATCAGCAAGAACACGGTGTGACTTGTCCAGCGACTTCCGTAAGCTCCTTAGATTCAACGACACTTTTTTGATAGACGGTGATCTGAATTGTAGGCACCGGAGTTGGGGTTGCCTAAGAGCTAATGCCTGGGGCAACGTACTTGCAGACTTAAGTTCTAGACACCCATTTAGCATTCTGTATCCTCCTGATCCTACTTTCATTCCTTCAAACAGCCGATCTAACCCATCAACTTTGGATATATTTTTAACTAATAAGCCTGACCTTTTCAGCCAGCCCTTGGTATTAAATGATCTGAGCTCGGACCATCTACCGGTTAAGTGTTCTACCAATTTAGCACTTGAAGAATATAGAAATACGAGACATGACTACAAAAATGCGAATTGGAATAGGTTTAAGAATATTTTAGGGTTGAAATTGAGATCAATTGAAGAAGCTTTTCCAGAAGATACATCGATGGCCCAAATCGAAGATTGCATTAGTTTTTTCACTTCTAGCATCTTAGACAGTGCGGATCAATCTATTCCAAAAATTCGTACTAATCATAGGCAGACAATTGTACTGCCCCCAAATATTCTGTGGATTATTAAGTTGAGAAATAGTTACAGATCTGTGTGGATTAGGACCCGTAATTATTATTATCTGTCGGTAACCAAAATGTTAAGTGCAATATTGAAAGACAAACTTTTCGCCTTCAGAAATAAGCTGTGGAATGATAAACTTCAAAGACTAGAGAAAGGAAGTAAACCCTTCTGGAATATGATTAAGGTCGTTAGAAAGAAGCATTTGGTCATTCCCGCACTAAAAATAGGCGACTCCATTATGGTTTCTAGTCATTAAAAAGCTAACGCCTTGGCTAATACTTTTTTTGTAAATCACTCAATAGCAACAAGCATTTCTGCTACATCAAGCACAGAATTAGCTGTAAATCATTCAATGGGTTTAATAAACTTACTTCCTGCAAATGAAAATAACATGACTGTCTCGCTAAGTGAGCTCCGAAATATTTTAGCCTCATTGAAACCGTTCAAATATACTGGTTTTGATGAGGTTGAAAACCTATATTTGAAGCATCTGCCTAGAATAGGCCTAAGGTTCTTGCAAGATCTATTTAACAGTTGCTTTAAACTCTCCTACTTCCCAAAAGCGTGGAGAGAAGCAAAAATTATTCCGATATTAAAGCCAGGAAAGATCGGCAGTTTACCTTGTAGCTACAGACCTATCAGTCTACTTAGTTCGTTAAGTAAATGCTTTGAGAAGATTATTAAAGGAAAACTGCTGCTACACTGTGAAATAAACAATATTTTACCACAGGAACAATTTGGATTCAGACCACAACATAACACAGTAAATCAAATTCACCGCATTACGAATCATATCCAAAGCAACTTTAACGTAGGAAAAAGTACAGGTATGGTTTTTCTAGACATTGAGAAAGCTTTTGACACTGTGTGGCACGAAGGATTATTGCACAAACTATTTGTCTTAAATTTCCCACCTTGTTTGACTAGAATCATAAAATCATTCGTATCGGAAAGGTCCTTCAAGGTATCCATAAACAGCTGGTTGTCTAATAGGTTCCATGTTAACGCTGGTGTGCCCCAAGGTTCTGTCTTAGGTCCTATTCTGTACATTATTTACACTTCAGATTTTCCACGTCTGAACAACTGCCATTCCGCTATATTTGCGGATGATACTTGCCTGTTTTCTACAGATGCAACTGGTTCCCTCATCGAAACCAACCTGCAATCTGCATTAGCCATAATTGAAAGGTATTTTTGCAACTGGAAAATTAAAATTAATGCTACTAAGACCCAGGCCTTTTCACTAGGAAAAGAAAAGCCTGCTTCTTGCCAAGCAGAAATCTTGTGATTGGTGGTGTTCAGACTGTGTGGAAATCTAGGGCCAAGTACCTTGGGGTTCATCTTGACAAAACTTTGACTTTTGGTTTTCACATCAACGAAATCATAAAGAAAATAAACATAACAACCAAAACGCTATATCCGTTTATAAATCGCAAATCAATTTTAAGTAATGAAAATAAAAAATAAAAAAATAAATAATTATCCGATCGCTATTATATATCACTGACTTTGTCTGACAATGTATTAATTTCAGATCTAGCTGTCTAAATAGTTTTCATAAATTTAATTATTATATCAATCTTATTTACTATTTGTTATCTTTATTTACTATTTATTTATTCATTTCTTTTTTACTTATTTATTTATTTATTTTAGTTATTATTTCTTATTTCTTATTTATTATTTATTATTTATTATTTATTATTTATTATTTATTTTATTATTTATTATTTATTATTTATTATATATTATTTATTATTTATTATTTATTATTTATTATTTATTATTTATTATTTATTATTTATTATTTATTATTTGTTATTTATTATCTATTATTTGTTATTTGTTATTTATTATTTATTATATATTATTTATTATTTATTATTTATTATTTATTATTTATTATTTATTATTTATTATTTATTATTTATTATTTATTATTTATTATTTATTATTTATTATTTATTATTTATTATTTATTATTTATTATTTATTATTTATTATTTATTATTTATTATTTATTATTTATTATTTATTATTTATTATTTATTATTTATTATTTATTATTTATTATTTATTATTTATTATTTATTATTTATTATTTATTATTTATTATTTATTATTTATTATTTATTACTTATTATTTATTATTTATTATTTATTATTTATTATTTGTTATTTATTATTTATTATTTATTTATTATATTTAAATGTTACATATTATTTCTGTAAAGCTTGTCTGAATTATATATTGCCTCCACCGCCCCCATCTCCTTCTCTTAACTGATTTATATGAAGGTTTTAGTTGTAGCTTTCCTTCTAATTACTGTTTTTTTTTCTCCTTTATACCTGTGATATTGTTAATAGCTTTAGTTAAAATTTTCAGCTGTAAGGTAGATATATGTATATACCATATCTCTGTAAATTGTGCAATAGTTTTATAAGAAACAATGTATATTACTGCTACAATAAAGAAACAAACTTCTGAATATAATACCGATCGGATAATTTCGTAATCCTACAAGATACTTTTTCGATATTGGCTAGCGAATGAAGCTCATCTGTAGAGAATTGCCAGGGAAGGTTTAATATCATTTTTAAAACTTTGTTTTGCGCTATTTGTAGTCGACGAATATGGCTTATTGCACACTTTCCCCAAACAGGTGACCCATAGAATATAATCGCTTGAAAAATTGATTTGTATATAATTAATTTATTTTCATTACTTAAAATTGATTTGCGATTTATAAACGGATATAGCGTTTTGGTTGTTATGTTATTTTCTTTATGATTTCGTTGATGTGAAAACCAAAAGTCAAAGTTTTGTCAAGATGAACCCCAAGGTACTTGGCCCTAGATTTCCACACAGTCTGAACACCACCAATCACAAGATTTCTGCTTGGCAAGAAGCAGGCTTTTCTTTTCCTAGTGAAAAGGCCTGGGTCTTAGTAGCATTAATTTTAATTTTCCAGTTGCAAAAATACCTTTCAATTATGGCTAATGCAGATTGCAGGCTGGTTTCGATGAGGGAACCAGTTGCATCTATAGAAAACAGGCCAGTATCATCTGCAAATATAGCGGAATGGCAGTTGTTCAGACGTGGAAAATCTGAAGTGTAAATAATGTACAGAATAGGACCTTAGACAGAACCTTGGGGCACATCAGCGTTGACATGGAACCTATTAGACAACCAGCTGTTTATGGATACCTTGAAGGACCTTCCCGATATGAATGATTTTATGATTCTAGTCAAACAAGGTGGGAAATTTAAGACAAATAGTTTGTGCAATAATCCTTCGTGCCAAACAGTGTCAAATGCTTTCTCAATGTCTAGAAAAAACATACCTGTACTTTTTCCTACGTTAAAGTTGCTTTGGATATGATTCGTAATGCGGTGAATTTGATTTACTGTGTTATGGTGCGGTCTGAATCCAAATTGTTCCTGCGGTAAAATATTGTTTATTTCACAGTGTAGCAGCAGTTTTCCTTTAATAATCTTCTCAAAGCATTTACTTAACGAACTAAGTAGACTGATAGGTCTGTAGCTACAAGGTAAACTGCCGATCTTTCCTGGCCTTAATATTGGAATAATTTTTGCTTCCCTTCACGCTTTTGGGAAGTAGGAGAGTTTCAAGCAACTGTTAAATAGATCTTGCAAGAACCTTAGGCCTATTCTAGGCAGACGCTTCAAATATAGGTTTTTAACCTCATCAAAACCAGTAGATTTGAGCGGTTTCAATGAGGCTAAAATATTTCGGAGCTCACTTAGCGAGACAGTTATGTTATTTTCATTTGCAGGAAGTAAGTTTATTAAACCCATTGAATGGTTTACAGCTAATTCTGTGCTTGTTGTAGCAGAAATGCTTGTTGCTATTGAGTGATTTACAAAAAAAGTATTAGCCAAGGCGTTAGCTTTTTCATGACTAGAAATCATAATTGAGTCGCCTATTTTTAGTGCGGGAATAACCAAATTCTTCTTTTTAACGACCTTAATCATATTCCAGAAAGGTTTACTGCCTTCTCTAGTCTTTGAAGTTTATCATTCCACAGCTTATTTCTGAAGGCGAAAAGTTTGTCTTTCAATATTGCACTTAACATTTTGGTTACCGACAGATAATAATAATTACGGGTCCTAATCCACACAGATCTGTAACTATTTCTCAACTTAATAAGCCACAGAATATTTGGGGGCAGTACTATTGTCTGCCTATGATTAGTACGAATTTTTGGAATAGATTGATCCGCACTGTCTAAGATGCTAGAAGTGAAAAAACTAATGCGATCTTCGATTTGGGCCATCGATGTATCTTCTGGAAAAGCTTCTTCAACTGATCACAATTTCAACCCTAAAATATTCTTAAACCTATTCCAATTCGTATTTTTATAGTCATATCTCGTATTTCTATATTCTTCAAGTGCTAAATTGGTAGAACACTTAACCGGTAGATGGTCCGAGCTCAGATCATTTAATACCAAGGGCTGGCTGAAAAGGTCAGGCTTATTAGTTAAAAATATATCCAAAGTTGATGGGTTAAATCGGCTGTTTGAAGGAATGAAAGTAGGATCAGGAGGATACAGAATGCTAAATGGGTGTCTAGAACTTAAGTCTGCAAGTACGTTGCCCCAGGCATTAGCTTTAAGGTAACCCCAATCCCCAAATACTTGAAAAATATCACTCTTCAACTGTCAAGAAAAAACAAACCATGGGAATCTCCGATTAAGTTTCATTTAAACTGCAAATTTTCAAATTTAAACTGCTTAAATGAAGCAATTTCAAATCTAAATGGCTAAGAAAATCCCCGAATGTGACGACGTAAATCGAGAGATAGGACGACATTAAACGAGGCAAGGTTCATAATTTTACACAACGCAAATCGAAACGACGTAAACAGAGGTAACGTAAATCGAGGGATTACAGTATTTTGGATGTCCGGCCAAAATAGATTCGGATCATTACCTTGTTGTAGCGTACGAATGCGGATATTCCAAACAGGGCAACAAAGAAGTATCACTGTCAGAAAATTAAACGTCGAAAAGCTACAATCGTAAGAGACTGCCAGAGTCTTCGCTGAACGTGTATCCTGAAACCTCTCAATTACCCCTATGCTACCAGCATCAGAAACGCCGCAACTGATGTGCTGGAGACTAAGGGGACTTTATATAAGACCTTGATCGTCCCAGTCCTGCTTTACGGCGCTGAAACATGGACTTTATTAAAAGAGGATGAAGATATCCTTGGTCGCTTCGAGAGAAAAATTCTTCGTAAGATTTTCGGTCCCGTTTGCGTTGACGGGTTTTGGAGGAGAAGATTCAATCACGAACTATACGAGCTGTACAGCGACATCGAGCTAGTCAAAAAACTGCGTATTGGACGTCTGAGATGGCTAGGACATGTAGAGCGAATGGACACCAACGCTCCGGCCCACAGAGTCTTCGAATCTAACCCCGAGGGACGACGCAGTAGAGGGAATCATCGCCGTAGGTGGCGTGCACAAGTTCAAAGGGACCTTGATCAACTTGGAGTGCGCAACTAAAGGCAATTAGCTAAAGACCGAGCTAAATGGAGTGGCTTGTTGGTTGAGGTCCAGGTTCACCCCGAACTGTAGCGCCACCTGAGTGAAGTAAGTAAGATGTGCTGGGTTTCGCCCGACCAACACCACGAAACCCCTAGTTTGATGAAAAATGCCGGCGAGTTCATGCAGCATAACAAGAGGCAGCGGTGCTGCAAAGGAAGGCGAGAGCTGCTCATGATCTGAACATAGGCTTCTCCAGAAGAACAATATCGCAGAAAAGATCTTATAAGCGATGTTGAGGAGACTGATACCTCTATAATTGGCGTAGTTGAGAGGGTCTCCTTTCTTGTGGATCGGGCAACCTATGCTGAGATTCCATTCATCAGGCATACACTCGTCTGACCAAATCTTACAGATGAGTGGGTGTATGCACTCACCAGCTGCTTTGAAAAATTCGGCAGGTAAGCCGTCAGGTCTAGCAGCCTTGTTGGATTTCAGAATATGGAAAAACTACTTCTGTAGACTGTATAACGGCGACTAAGACCAACATCCCGCTGTCAGACAGAATGAACCATTCAATTTAGACGATGATAGTCAAAATTCCACCTTGACCAAAGCGAAGTGAGGATAGTAATAGCCAAGTTGAAATGGGTACATAGACCCCCATTAATTTATCGATACCTTTTCTAATGAGATAAAGTACCTTTCTATAGAAACCCAATAAAAACGTGAAAAATGTATTATCGAAAATTGTGGCGGGATGGATTTCTTTTCACAATTTTTTTCGCGTAATCAGTGCATTAAAATCTATAGGAATCACTTCTCAAAATTAAAAAGGGAAATACCCTGTAGAACAGTGTTATTTTTGAGTGTGTAGGCCTTTCTCTTACGTTTTACGAAATAAAGAAAAAGTATCAAAACACTACATATCTTTTCAGTTTTTGAAAAGAAAGTCAGTTGAGCAACGGTTTTTCTTCTGAAGGTCCTCGAATACGTTTGGCTAGTTGAGAATAAGTATGTTATCACAGATATAATCATGAGTTATGAGTCCATTTAAAGCCATTTAAAGTGCCTTAACTTCTCAGCAGTATAAGATTTAGGTTGAGTTAGGTTTAAGGGGTTAGCTGCAATGAATGGGTGCCGCCTGCACTTGGATCTCAAAAGGATCCACTGTGCTCCCCTGACGTGGAATTTCCTGGCTGGAACACTGAAAAGACAGAACAAAAAGAAGAAAAAGAAAAAGAGTGATTAGAGTTCTGTGGTGTTGGAGCGCCCTCCATGAAACCATCCTAAAGAAGCTATTAATTTCAGAATGGCGGTTGGTGGCTTTTCAGGCCGGTCGCCCAGATGATTGAAGAAATACTCTCCTAAGATCGTCTGTAATTATCCGCACTCTTTTCCGGTGGGCTGCCAATAGGTTGTGGACGATAATGATCCCTGTGGAAAACGCCAAGTTTTGTCTGTTTTGAGTGAGGATCAGATTGTCGTGTTTTGTCCAGATGCTTCTGGAGACGCGGCACGATGGAAGCGCTCTCCATCTTTCGTATGCTTGTCGTTTGAAGTCAAGTGCTATGTTTGACTTAAGTAATTTTAGGGGAGGGATGACTGAGTTTTGGAATTATAGGATTTGGAAGTAAAAGATTTAGAAAGCCAAATTAATTTTCTTCCTCCTCCTAGCACAGAAAGTGTAGCATCTTAAAATTTGCTTTGATTGACTTAATTTTCTTTATAGAATATTCATCAATGAAAATAGATTCATAAGTGAAAAATTCTGCAGTCCCCCGTTTTTTAGGCAAGCCAAATAAAACCTTAAATATGTCATAATACAGGGTCAGCCAATATTCCACACTACCAGAAAAATATTACTGCATTCGAATGTTAATTTCTCTATGCAGAATCGTATTTTTCCTGCGTTTTCCCTTGGCTAAAACAACCCACAACATGTGCCTATATGTTCATTTAAATAGGCCCCATTAGTCCCTGGTTCAAATGAAAATTCCCGAAATAACATTTCAATTAAGAAATAAAATCATAAATGAACTCTTTTGTGTGCTTAGTGCCACCAGCAATCGGAATGAGTGTGGTTCGAGATCCCTAGTTGGAAAACTATCTCCTGCGGCGGACCGGAGACCAAATTCGAATGTGAAATCCTTTTCGAATCGAAACACGGTATCAGTTCCAACCATCCGCCATCCACCGGAACAGCAAATATAAATCTCATAGGACACTCCATTATCTCTCTCTTTGCCACTTAATTAGAAATCGACTAGAAGTATAAAAATCCTTTTTATACCCAAAGAGCAGTCTTTCAGTACTGCTATACCCATATGGCTAGATGCCATATGGCGTTAGGATCAACGAAAAGTAGTCGATGGAAGGACAGATTCAGGGAGGGTGAGTGTGTCCTGGGCACATAGGGATAGTAATTCCAATTGGAACGCTGCTGTCCCACGATAATAGTTTTGCAAATAATCAATTTATCGCAATTATCCATTCGCATTGTGATCCAATGAGCGAGTGGGTGTGCCAATGGCAACCACTAAACTGTAAACTCCTAGTAGTGGGTGAGCTAAATTGAAAATTACTGAAATGTAATTTCAACAAGAGGACCCTTGAAACTTAATGAACGATGCCTGTTCCACCAGGACGAAACCAGTAAATGTGTTCTCCTCCCTCCCCAAAAAAAACCACACCCACTAGCTGGCAAACTTTTCTTAGTTTTGTGCTTGTTCTTTCTGTTGGAAAACACTCAACTTTCATTGTAACTAATTATGACATTGGTAAACTAGGACACATTAGTTAACATGATACCCTCGCTTACACTCACTGGCAGGCAGCTATACGTACGTACGTTGTAGGTGAGAAATTTAGAGGCGGCAATAAAAGTTTTTTTTGCCTAGATGACGAGGCGGTAGATGGTGTAAAATTTACACCCAAAATGAGTTTTGATCAAATTTCTCTTCTCACACAGGTGGGTGGATGGAAGATTGCTGCTTCCACCAGATACCTCCTTGGATGGATGGCCTAGGGTTGTAATGAGGCCATCACGCATGATGGCTTCTGATATCTAAATTTACTGAAGGAGAGAACTTTTCTAGGATACGCATTTCAAATTAAAAATGAAAAACTATGTAGTGAATATGAGATAAGGCAATGGAGTGAGTTGAAAGAGTGAGGGAAAGGTTAGCCGAGCTATATATCTTTGAGGGGCTGACGGGAAGCACTTTAAAATGTTAATTTTAATTGCCTTTTAGCGTAATCAGTTTAATGATATTGATATGGTTTCCTATAGCCAGCGGGATTTTAGTTTATAAGTAGAAATATAGAGTTGGGTGTATATCCTTAAAGGGGTGTAGCTGAAATCGTGGGAAATAAGGACTCGTGCGATGGCTGTTATCAGAGCCTAATGGGAAAACTATTTCCATGAATGGTACTGAAGAGGTTGAGAGGATTTTCGACACAAGTACTCGCACGCATAAGTAAAACAAGGATGAATATTATTTAAAGATGTTAATGGAGCCCTAGGTGGAAACTTGATTTTTCCGAGTGGTTAGCTTTGACTGGAAAATAAAAAGTTGTATATATTTTGTTTTAGACCTGATTGATTTTTCCCAAAACCTGTGAATGCCCTAAATAAGGAAAAAGTGAATTTTGATCGTACCATGAGTTATCGTAAGGAATTGTGAGCTAAAGCTGTTTCGTTCCATATTGCTTCCATGCTTTCTCTAAAACGTGGAGTATAGGCAGACAATTGCACTCTCAAGAACTAGTATCCTACACATGCTGGTTTTTATTGAATTTTCTTCTTTTGGAGTTTTGTAAATATACAACAGAAATTTCATGGCCCTTGTTTGTGCGTCCGGTTTTTTCATCATCTTCTCTGTGTAGATTTTTTATCCTTCAGATAAGACACAAGAACAGGTAAAAGTTGAATACATTTTTTGTTTCCGAATAAGATCCTTTTGATTAATATTCGAACACGTTTTTTCTATTTAGAACGTGTGAAAAATGAATGAATGAAAGGTCTGTAGTTTTCTAAACATGGGTTTAATTTTCGGACCGTAGGATTGCAGCATGTACTTCTCATCCTATCCTGTAGGTATGGCGGATATTAGAGGGTATCACAATCACACAATTTTTGGTAAATTAAATTCCTTTCAATGGAATCTAACTGAAGACCACAGGAAGAAAATCTTGGCTGGTAAGGCAGAAACTGAGCTTGCTCTACGAAGTGTTTAACTAAAGTTTTGAAAAATGCCCAACTTGTCTACATGCATTTGACAATCTGAAGAAAACCGTTTAAAAACAGCCGTCAAGTTCATCAGGGCGTCATCGAATTGCATATCGTATACGAGTATAACCGTAGAGTGTAAATAGAATGTCAATGTAAAATGAACTTCGCGCATGTATTGCTTTTAATGAAATGCAACAACCAGCAGTTTAGTGCGTTATCCGTTTCAGTCGCCGAACTCCAAACTTAGTTTGTCACTTGCACAAAACAATCAAAGCTATGTGGTTGAGTTTGACAATCCTTGGTCGATGTGTTGTCTTTGAATTGCTTCAGTGTGTAGAACAGATCGTAGTGGAAGCTCTTTGGTACAGTGGCTGGAAAAACTTCGTTGTTATTCTTTTTTTTTATACTCGGGTGGCTGATGATTGCCATTCCCCGCTGGGTCTTGAACTTGCACACATTGGTCAACGAGCAAACACACTGGACCATTTCAACCACTTCTTAGTAGGTAACTGTAATTCTTGCAACCGCGTTATAGATAAAATGGGTTCTGATAATGCATTATGTGTTTTGTGGAAAAAAAAAAAACAAACAAGCTACCGATTTCGCTTCTTCCAATTATATCCAAGGTGTTCGAGAGAATATTGATTAGGCGAATACAGCCGACAATAGAAGAAAGGCATCTCATTCCGAATCATCAATTCGGATTCAGAAGTAAGCATTCTACAGTTGAACAAGTACATCGAATAATACATGTAATCAAAAAGTCACTTAAAGAAAAAAAGATTTGTTCAAGCGTATTCCTTGACGTCTCTCAAGCTTTTGACAAGGTCTGGCACGAAGGCTTAAAGTTTTAATTGCGACAAGTTCTGCCAGGGCACCTATATAATATTTTGAAGAACTACCTTACGAATAGACTAGTCCGCGTCAAATGTGGAAATGAATATTCAGATTTCAAGGAAATAATGGCTGGGGTGCCGCAAGGAAGCGTTCTTGATCCAGTCTTGTATCTATTATACACCCGTGATATACCGCAAGTAGAAGGCACTGAGTTAGCTACATTTGCCGACGACACTGCTATCTTGGCAGTAGGTAAAACGGTCGGAGATACTACAGAAAAACTGCAAGAAGCTTTGGATAGAGTAAATGAATGGACAAAGGTTTGGCGAATCGCACTTAACGAGACCAAATCTGTTCATGTAAATTTTACTTATAAGAAAATAAATAATTTGCCGATCTTTTCAAACTCGGTTCAAATCCCTTTTGCAAACGAAGCTAAGTATCTTGGAATGACACTTGATACAAAGCTGAAATGGAAAACGCACGTTAAGAAAAAACGCAAAGAACTAGATAATAAATATCGAGAAATGTATTGGTTACTTGGAAAATATTCCAAGCTTAATATAGAGAACAAACTGCTTTTATATAAGCAAGTGCTAAATCCCGTATGGACATATCCTATACAACTCTGGAGTTGTACCAAAATAACTAATATTAAAATTTTACAAACTTTTGAAAACAAAGTGCTAAGAGGTATTGTTAATGCGCCATGGTATATCAGAAATAGCGATATCTATAGAGATCTTGGCATTAAAACTACAGAAGCCGAAATAGGCTAGTCAAACGGTAGTGCATGCGATCATATGAAAACACAAGCGTTTTCAGTCAGCTGAGGTCTACCAACTCCTACTCTCAACCTCCACGCGGTGACAGCCGGGTGCCTAGTACCTTAATCCAAGAAATGGGTAACCAACCCCGTTTGGCGGATTCTTGGTGGCAGCAGATGAGAGAGGGGGGGAAGAGTGCTTTTCTCACTAGAGCACTTCTTCCTGTTCCAGGCGGCAGCGGACGAATTCCCTAAACAGAGTCAACGGTGGCGTCTATAGTTCCAGTTAGGTTGAACTTAGTGAATACCTTGCGCGAGCTGCTTCGACGTATTCGGATCACAGGTCGGTAAGGAATTTCCAATGTTGGTCAGGACATTGGTATAGAGATGGTGGCGGAGGAGCCCTTAATGGGCCAACGGCAGCGCTCATACTCCCGTAGTGGACTACTGGCACCGGTGTACCCGGCCCCTCGTCCTAGGGGAATAATTAAGGAACTGGCCCTCCAGGTTGGGGGTTGTGCCGTCGGGGTAATTTCCCTACCACGTAAAAAACGCATGGTTCCGAAAGAACCAAAAGCCTCGGATAAGGATGACCCAACTAATGACGACCCCAGCAAACGAAATAAGGACAACGACCTTCGGATCTGTACGTGGAATGTTCTGTCCCTTTACAGACCACGTGCAGCCGAACAACTAGCAGAGGCCCTAGACTGCTATAAAGCAGATATTACCGCCATCCAGGAAGTGCGATGGGATGGGCCAGGCAAAAAGAGGATGAAAAACTGTGACATCGACTACGGTGATTGCTACAGAGGCAACAGGCAACGCTTATTCGGATGCGGATTTGTCATACGCGGCAGACTTAGGCAAGAAGTCTTAAGCTTCCGACACGTGAGCGAGCGTATTATGACTATCCGGATCAAGGCTAAATTCGCTAACATAAGCCTAATATGTGTTCATGCCCCCACAGAAGAAAAGGACCCTGCCTCCAAAGAGTGTTTCTACGAGCTCCTCGACAAAACATACGAGCAATGTCCTAAATACGACGTTAAGATCGTATTGGGCGATTTTAACGCCAAAATAGGAAAGGAGGACGTCTTCGGTAGAGCAGTCGGTAAGCATAGCCTACACGACACCACGTCTGATAACGGACTAAGGCTAATTGATTTCGCTGTGGAGCGAAATGTCACCATAGCAAGCACATGGTTTCCTCATCTCGATATTCATAAGCAGACATGGCGGTCCAATGATCATGTCACGATCAACCAAATTGATCATATTGCGATCGACGCAAGGCATGCCTCCAGTATTCTGGATGTCCGGACCTTCCGAGCGGCCAACATAGACTCGGATCATTACCTTGTTGTAGCCAAGGTACGAATGCGGATATCCCAATCTGAGCAACAAAGAAGAATTACTGTGAGAAAATTTAACGTCGAAAAGCTACAATCGCAAGAGACCGCCAGACTCTTCGCTGAACGCGTATCCCGAAATCTCTCAATCACCCCTATACCGCCAGCATCAAGTGCCGAAGACCAGTGGCACCGCTGCCAACATGCCATCAGAAACGCCGCGACTGATGTGCTGGGTCTCGCTCGTCCACCACCGCGAAACCCCTGGTTTGACGAAGAATGCCGGCGAGTGCATGCAGCAAAACAAGAGGCATACAAAGCGGCGCTGCAAAGGAAGACGAGAGCTGCTCGTGAGCTCTACGAGCAAAAGAGACGGGAAGAACATCGGCTTCTCCAAAAGAAGAAGAAAGAGCATGAGAAGCGCGCGTTTGAGAATATCGAGAGTCTATACTCCAGGAACAATGTACGGAAGTTTTACCAAAAGGTAAAAAGAACGTGTCAGAGAAGTAATACCCGTACAGAAACCTGTAGAGATGAGAATGGAAACCTCGTAGTAGAATCACAGTCGGTGCAGAGAATCTGGAAAAACTACTTCTGCAGACTGTATAACGGCGACGAAGACCAACATCCCGCTGTCAGGCAGAATGAACCATTCAACATGGACGATGATAGTCAAAATTTCCGTCCACCTGACCAAAACGAAGAACGAAGTGAGGATAGCAATATCCAAGCTAAAATCCAACAAGGCTGCTGGACCTGACGGTTTACCGGCCGAACTTTTCAAGGCAGCTGGGGATGAATTGGTAGAGTGCATACACCAACTCATTTCTAATATTTGGTCAGAGGAGTGTATGCCTGATGAATGGAATCTCAGCATCGTTTGCCCGATCCACAAGAAAGGAGACCCCCTCAACTGCGCCAATTATAGAGGCATCAGTCTCCTCAACATCGCATACAAGATCTTTTCTGCGATATTGTGTGAACGCCTGAAACCTTTTATCAACAGCCTGATTGGACCCTATCAGTGCGGTTTCAGGCCAGGAAAGTCCACCATCGATCAAATCTTCACACTTCGGCAGATCCTGGAGAAAACCCAAGAATTCCAAATCGATACTCACCACCTCTTTATCGATTTCAAGGCCGCCTATGACAGCATCTATAGAGAAGAGCTTTATAGAGCCATGTCTAGTTTTGACATCCCTGCCAAACTTGTCCGCCTGTGCAGGCTGACGATGGAGAACGCTCGCTGCTCCATCAAGGTCGGTAATGCCCTCACCGAGACCTTTGATGTTAAAAAAGGCTTTAGACAAGGTGACGCGCTGTCATGTGACTTCTTCAATATTGTACTTGAACGGATTGTGCGGAACTCACAAGCCAACACCGGAGGCACAATCTATTACAAGTCTGTACAACTGCTTGCATACGCCGACGATATAGACATTATCGGAAGATCTCAGCGGGCTGTCACCGGTGCTTTTGCAAGCATTGAGGCGGAAGCGGCCAAAATGGGTTTGGCGATAAACGAGGGCAAAACCAAGTATATGCTGTCAACAAGAAGGGAAAACCAACACCGACGAATTGGACAAAACGTCACAGTGGGCAGCTATAACTTCGAGGTAGTAAGGGACTTTGTCTACCTTGGCTCTGCTATAAATTCAGCAAACAAAATCAGCGCAGAAATCAATCGAAGAATAACTCTTGCCAATCGCTGTTTTTTTGGGCTTATAAGGCAATTCAACAGTAAAGCCCTCTCTCGAACAACTAAGGAGACTCTATATAAGACCTTGATCATCCCAGTCCTGCTTTACGGCGCTGAAACATGGACTTTATTAAAAGAGGATGAAGATATCCTTGGTCGCTTCGAGAGAAAAATTCTTCGTAAGATTTTCGGTCCCGTTTGCGTTGACGGGTTTTGGAGGAGAAGATTCAATCACGAACTATACGAGCTGTACAGCGACATCGACCAAGTCACAAAACTGCGTATTGGACGTCTGAGATGGCTAGGACATGTAGAGCGAATGGACACCAACGCTCCGGCCCGCAGAGTCTTTGAATCTAACCCCGAGGGACGACGCAGTAGAAGGAATCATCGCCGTAGGTGGCGCGCACAAGTTCAACGGGACCTCGACCAACTTGGAGTGCGCAACTGGAGGCAATTAGCTAAAGACCGAGCTAAATGGAGAGGCTTGTTGGTTGAGGCCCAGGTTCACCCCGAACTGTAGCGCCACCTAAGTAAGTAAGTAAGCCGAAATTCAAACCTACGCGAGAAAGCATAGAAGTCGACTAGAAAGTCACGTAAATATTACAGTCCTCCAAGTTTTGGAAGAAAGAAATTTACTGCGCCGTCTATAAGAACCAAACCTTTGGACTTAGCACGATAAGTAATCGCGTCTAAACTGCGGAGCTGGCAGCAACTTCTAATGGGATGGTCCCTGCAAAACGTTCTTATTACGTGAAATGAAAACTACTTGATAAGTCGAATACTTAGTTGTAGTAAAAATAAAAGCAAGTCTTTTTTGAAGGGAGGTTTTTTAGTGGGTAAGAATCCCACACTACTATGAGCACGCGCTGTCGATCCTCATAGTGTCTTTTTGAAGATTTTCACCTAACCTCAAAAAAAAAAAAAAACAAAACAAAACAAGCTGAACTTAAAAGATAAATTGTTAAAGTGTTTTTGTTAACGCGTCTGTTATTGATTTTCTTACAGAAATTCATTAAATTTCCGGTCACATGGAAATAATTACGGAATCACTCCCAGTTCGATCCACCACCTTGAAATCTTTGGATCTTAAACATGCTGAGAATACGGATCGTGCCCAACAAATTCAGCTAGACTTGAGCTCATTGAGCGACGAATCGGCATGTATACGCATAAGGGCTTTAATAAACGAAATCGATGAGAAATTCAGGTTGATATCCGGCAGGTTAGATCTCTTCTGAAAACAGCCCGCCTAAAAAATCACTGCTAGACGTGACGACCATTGATGACCTTGATCTAACTGCTTCCATCCATCCCCCACCTGCATTATCATCAGTCCCAAAGTATCCAGTGAACAAGAGAATCCAATCACCTGCTTCACTTCCTGCAGAGCCTGCTGTTACACATAAGCCACCTCTTACCTCATCACCTCCTTTTTCTGTTGTTAAATCATTTGAACATTTTGGAACTTCATGGACACCCTCTGATTGGAACCGATTTTTTTTCTCCAACACTGCGTGGATTCATGTTTTATTTCCTGAACTAAGTCATATTTAGAGAAACTCCAGTAAAGGGTGCTATTCAGATTTTTTATTTTTTTTTTCCTGAGAGCAGGTGAAAAAATCTACGAGAATCGTGATTCTAGAAAAAATGTAGCACTTTAGACAGGTTAAATTCTTATGAAAGTTCCTGCCTTTTTGACCACCGGCATATGCTATGACGCGAGGTCAAAAGGTTTTGTCTTTTGAAGACGGCGAATTGAATTGTTCGCGTCAAGTAGTTGAATGACAGTACGGTTACAATGGCCGTGAACACGATCTTTGTGTTTACGCGCAAATTTTGTTAGCTCTTCGACGACGCTGAGAATTCCCAGATCCGGATGAATATCTTCGTTACGTACATACCACGGTGCGTTAACGATCGTTCTAAGAACTTTATTTTCAAAAGTTTGTAAGATGTTTCTACTGCATTTCTTGGTGCAACCCTATAGTTGTATACTATACGTCCACACAGGCTTTAGTACTTGCTTATAGATAAGCAGTTTGTTATGTAGGCTCAACTTCGAATGTTTTCCGAGTAGGCAGTACATTTGTCGGTATTTGTTTTGAAGCTCATCGCGTTTCTTTTTTACGTGCGATTTCCATTTGAGCTTAACATCTAGAGTCGTTCCTAGATATTTTGCTTCTTGACGTGAGTAGATTTGCTTTCGTTCAGCACAATACGCCAAGAATTCGTCCATGCGTGGACATGTTGAAGCTTTCCAGTTGCTGCTGCAATAGTATCGCCCGTGGTCGATATCGCCGTATCGTCCGCAAACGTGGCGACGACACAGTTTCTTTCCTGCGGGATGTCACGCGTGTGGAGTACATATAGAAGTGGGCCAAGGACACTTCCTTGTGGAACTCCGGCCGCAATCTCCTTAAAGTCAGGGTAATCTTTTCCGTGCTTAACTCGAAAAAGTCTCTCGGTGAGGTACGATTGCAAGATTGGAAAAATTTGCAGTGGCAGTAGTCGTTGCAATTTATATTTCAAGCCTTCGTGCCAAACCTTATCGAAAGCTTGTGAGACGTCAAGAAATACACCACAACAAATCTTTTTTTCTTCCAGAGCTTTCTCAATCACATCAGTTATTTTGTGGACTTGGTCAATTGTAGAATGTTTCATTCTAAATCCAAACTGATGGTCAGGAATGACATGTCTTTCGTCGATTACGGGCTGTAAACGTTTGGAAAGTAGTTTTTCAAATATTTTTGAGATAACCGGCAATAGGGAAATAGGCCAATATAATTTCTTCTCATTTAGCGGTTTGCTTGGTTTCGGGACCATTATAATCTCGGCGACTTTCCATTGTCTCGGAACATAGAGCAATCGGAATGAAGCGTTGATGAATTAGAGCAGTTTGATAAGAGCTTTATTCTTTCTTTGCTTTAAATGAATTGCATTCCTTGACTACCTGCGCCGTTATCAAGTCGTAACCCGGTGCTTTTTTCATCTTTACATTTTTAATCACTTCCCTCAGTTCAATCAATGCAACTTTTTTTACTTTAAAGTTGTCAGATGTCGTGACTGGGGAGTCGGGCGTTAATGAAGGGCCGTCCAACGAAGGGCCGTCGAACGGCTTAAATGTTTCTTATAAGCGTAGAGCAAAAAGTTCTGCCTTTTCTTTGTCTCGTTAATTGACGACGATGTTTTAAGAGCAACGGTAGATGCGGACCCGACGAAATCGGTGCGGGAGACTGCACAAAACATGGAATTAACCCCCACGACAATAAGTCAACACCTTTCTCTCATAGGAAAGGCAAAAAAACTCGATAAGTGGGTACTCCATGAACTGAACGAGTCCCAAAAACTACGGCGCCTAGAAATCTGCTCATCGTTTGTATTTGGAGACCAAACTGAACTGCTTTTGCACTGGATAATCACCTGTGATGAAAAGTAGCTTCTGTATGACAACCGTAAAAGACCTGGGCAGTGGTTGGATGCAGTCGATTTCTCAATTTTCTGCTCTGTTCGCAGCCGCCCTTAGTGCCTTCCCTTAATTGCAAGTTAAAAGTCTAGCTGAAAGGTGGGTTATAAATATGAAACGAACTGTAGTATTTCGCGAAGTTCCCAGAATCCATTTTCATCTGTAAAAGCAGTCTTTCTTTCTTCCCGTTTCACCCATTTCCACTTTCCAATCTCAACTTTGGAGATAGTGGAAATTCATACTGATCTTCCTTCGAAGGCGTAGATTTCTTTCAACTTTAAATATAAAATCTTAAAAAAATTATGCAGTAGATGATGTAGAGCCAGATAGTCCAAAAGTGTAGTCACTTTCAATTCATTTTACGAGTTTGTCCATAAAGTTTTAGTACTATATTTCCAGTGTATGTACATTATTTTCCTTATTATTACCAAAATAATAAGAATCATAGGATACATACATTTAATCACTAAATGCTCTTTTCCAGTCATCAACTTTAGTCCTGATCAAAACTTTTGGCTTTTAGAATGAATTCTACCATCCGCACACAATAATCGGCTTTAATCATTTATTCTATCGCACATTTCAATCTCATCATGTTATATTCAACATTATGCCTCGAATTCAGGTTACGTAAAAGATAAATGCGTCCAAATATGCCCGACTCCATTTCACTTTACGGCATAGTCCATTTGTTTTCATCCGAATGACAAAACGCACATAAAGTCCTCGCAACAAAGGCTTCAATTAAACAGCGAATAAATTTCCATTAACCACAATTTTGATTTTATTAGGCATTTGCATTAGACCACTGCCAACCACCATCAAGTACGTTTGCTATCACCCACGCGTCGCATTGGCTGGTTTTGTGAAATTGTTTCATTTATGGCGGGCTTACGTGCATTTAGCTGGCCTAAACGCACTTCGCTTCTGAAAAATTACCATCGTCACCACCGTTAAAGTTAGGCATTCGATGCATCCCATGAATTAGTATTGTCCAATTGAAAATCATCCATTAAGCATAATTCTGTGAACGAACTTTGCATTTGTGGTTGCTCTGCTAAAATATTTAAATTCATTTTATGCGTAGATAGTCTCGTTGGGAAGAAACAGTACAGTCGAGTCTTTTAAGCAAAGAAGAGTAATTTACAAAGAAAACCCTACAGACAAGGGAGCTAAACGTTTATTCACCGTAGCCTATTTATTATTTTTTCATACATTCTTCAGAATAAAAGTTGTGCTAAGGTCGTCGTATAGAATACGGTTTTTCATCGTTTTCCGAAAACCATATTTTTACACAAAAAAATATTTAGACAGAAGTTATTTTAGACTTTACTGTAGTTTGAAAGTGCCTTAGGCTCTACGAGTATAGCACTTCCCGTGTCGTGTAGGTACTCTGAATAATTAAGTAAGACGAAAAGGACGGTGGGAATGGATTTTCAATCTTCGAAGTATTAGCCTGAAGTTGTTAAGGAAAGCTAAAGTTGGACTTCTGCTGAATCACTAATGATTGTACTCTTTTAAGGACATGTGTTGTGTCACAATTTTAGGGAAATAGTCCTAATAATTAAGCATGTGTCTGATGTCCCTGGTATGTCCAGATACAAATTGTACACCTTCGTTAGTTTTTTTTTTCTTCTTTCTTAAAATTTGGGCGCACCAAAGGGATTACTAATATGCTTATACATGTTCTAAGGGGTGGATGAGAAAAGAAGGAAATTAACAGAGGATATGCCGGTTGGCCTTTAAATGTTTGGAGGTTGTAACGATGAAGAAATACAGTGTCTGGTAGATCATTTCAAAAACGTGTTATTCTTATTATAAACGAATCCCTGTATTTGACAGTACGTCCGAAGTTGGGCTTGAGGGTGAACTGATGTTCATTTAATGGTGGCGCTACAGTTCGGCGTGAACCTGGGACTCAACCAACATGCCTCTTAATTAAGCTCGGTTTTTAGCTAATTACTTCTAGTTGCGCACTCCAAGTTGGCCGAGGTCCCCTTGAATATACGTAACTATTTATGAGATCGATATCATGCAATCAATCGTTTAGTCATATTTTTGCATATTAAAAGAAGGTCTGTCTCACAACGGGCTTTTAATTTATGATCGATCTCAACACTTTGAGATCAAGCTAATAACACGAGATCTAACTCCGTCTGTGTATTTTTTTTGCATACTATGTAAGGAAGACCTTATAAAAGTGAGTAACCAGCTTGGACTCATGTTTTTGCATACGACCCGTTGTCTATCCCGAAGCATCCAAATAAATAACAAAATTAATATACGCTATACATGCATAATGTAAAAACTTCCATATTTTTCTTACAATTATTTCTGTGTAATTCATTATTTTGGACACGATAACCATGTTTAAATTGTTTTCCTATAAATTATAGTAAGCAAAAATTTTCCAAGAACTTTGCGAAGCAGTGCGAGCTCGGGTCTGCTAGTATGTTATATTATGTGTCCTCTCTTGTCTCTCCTACCTGTGTGACCTCCTTTTTTCACATCTGCAAAACGCGGTTTAATTTAAAACAGCCCTAACGTGTTCAGCACTTTTCTATTCCAATAATATGTAATCATGCTTACAATGATGACCACCACCGATGGTCGGTTATCAGATTTTATGTTCAATTTGACCAGAAATAATTGTTGTAAGCGGAGATGTGAAAACAATTTCCCTTCCTGCGTATCGGGAAGCATAGCTTAACGTTTCGGAGATTTTTAATTAGCACCTCATCCACAATTTATTCGACATAAATTCTATAAGCTATATGAAGTCTATAATTTTTTTTCGCTGCGGTATTCTTTTGTTTTGATGACGTTCGCAGGATTCGTGAACCCATTTTAGCTGTTATAGGCAAATACCAGTGGCGGCCTTGCCAGTGGGTGGGATGCATCAAGTGGTCAATGGGTCTAACATTGGTCCATGCGACACGCATGGCTCCGTTATTTATTCGATGTAAACTGTAAAATTTATTTATGCAAACAAAACTCGAAAATGCGTAAAATTTATTTATTATTCTGACTCCCCCGTGGATGGAGTTGGGATTTTTGTAATTTTTCCTGCCATAACCCTTCTTTGAACTATACATGCTCTGAGTTGGGTTCATTTGGCCGCTGACGGGGTCGTGATTATATTATTTTTCTGCATTATAAATCAGCATGGATTTGTTTGGTTTTGTGCTGACAATGTAATTAAGTGTGATAATGCAAATTAAATTTCATTTGCGCGGGAATGAACTGAATGCGGGAATTTATTTGAATTACTTGCATTCATGTGTGTAAGGGGTGGGATGCTTCGAAATTGTATTAGTACATGGGAAGAGGAAGTGGGTCTATTTACAGAACAATTGTGTGCTTTGGGTCGAATTGTTATTTAAACATTTAACTCCCAATTAGTTTTGATGTTTGTTCATTTTTGATAAGAAAGTTCCGTAGTTTACGCTGGATAAATGGTTTTGGAATTATTTGGATCTACCTTCGGAAATTGAATGTTCTCAGAGAAGCATCAAAAATTCATAAGTTTAATAACAACACAATTTGGCTTGAATAGACATTCAAGAGATGCAGATTCGGACTACGCGTCATTTTAAGTCATTCTCACATTTCAGAGACAGTTTCGTTTTACTGCATAATTTTAACCCTGCGTTCTCGTTTTAAATTAATTGCCAACCTGATTTTCAGTCTGCTAAATGATCAAGAAAAAAATAAGTTCTTCCCGTTTTCTTTATTAAATCTGGTTCCCGAACTTATTTAAAATCGATATGATATCCCGGTAAATTGTGATCAGTGAAAAATGTGGTCAAATCTAAACCTCAAAACATTTCTTAGCGTCGCATAATTAGAAGGATCTCCGTCGCTATCTGTCAGCTGAATATTCAAGCTATTAGTGAAACAAAACGCGAGCAAAAAACAAAACTCAAGCTGGATGCAATCGAAGAACAAATCTTAGGTGGACAAGTGGTAACCAATATCTCTGAACACCTTCCAGCCGTTTAAAGCACCGGGAGCGGACGGAATATTCCCTGCCGTTCTACAACAAGGCCAGGAAATTATTATGGCACACCTCCTAGGACTATTGAGAAGCAGCGTCGCACGTGGGCATATACCAAGAATATGGAGGAGGGCAAAGGTCATATTCATTCCGAAAGTGGGAAAAAGAGACACCACTTCACCAAAATCCTTTAGACCCATCAGCTTGACCTCATTCATGTTAAAGACGCTAGAAAAGGTCATAGATAATCACCTAAGAATGACTGTGCTGGAAAGAATACCTTTCCACCACAATCAACATGCCTACAGAGCAGGAAGATCCACCGAAACTGCGCTCTACCAGCTGACAAGTTGGGTTCAGGATACACTGGAGAGCAAGAAAACAGCAGTATGCACATTTCTAGACATCGAAGGAGCCTTCGATAACACCTCCCATGAAGCAATTAGGAGGGGTCTCGAAATAAAAGGAGTAAATCACACCACAAGTAACAGGATGTGTGAGATGCTAAGAACTAGGACTGCTGAGATAGAGGTGGGTCAAAAAGCCATCACAATAAGCACCACTAGAGGCTGTCCACAAGGAGAGGTATTATCACCATTGATGTGGAGCCTAGTAGCAGATGAACTACTGCATAAATTGACAAATGCCGGCATTACATGCCAGGGGTACGCCGACGATATAGTCATTGTCGCAAGAGGAAAATTTGAAGAAACGCTATGCGAAATCATTCAGAGGGGTCTACGAATCACACAGAAGTGGTGTAAAACGGTAGGACTCAGAGTGAACCCTACCAAAACCACTGTGATACCCTTCACCAAGAAAAGACAGTTAAAGCGTATGCAACCCATCCTGTTGGAAGGGATCAGAGTTGACCCACAGAAACAGGTCAAGTATCTATGTCTAACACTAGACAGCAAACTCCTCTGGAGAGAACATGTAGAAACTGTGGTAACTAAAGCCACCAGAGCACTTATGGTGTGCAAAAACATTTCAGGAAAGACCTGGGGTTGTAGCCCAGCCACACTGAGGTAGATGTATCTGATGATAGTAAGACCCATCATCACTTACGGGGCAGCAGCATGGGTCAACAGATCTAGACTAACCACGACGAGGTCATCCCTCAACAAAGTGCAAAGCTTAGCCTGTATATGTATAACAGGAGCCATGCGAACCTGTCCCACAGCAGCTCTAGAAGTGATCGTAGGGATACCTCCACTACACATAGTGCTAGAGCGAATCGCCAAGGAGACCATTTTAAGAATTAGCAAAGAGGGCATCGGGAAAGGAACATGCATCGCAAATAAAAAGCGAGTAACCCTATTCAAATCGGTGCCGCGTCTGGACTGGCCCAGAGATGATATGGTCAAAAAATACTGCTTTGAAAGGAAATTTGACTCAAAGCTGAGCAACAAAAGAGATTGGAGCAGCGGATCCGATAAATACCAATTCAAACAACACACAATAAAATAGTACACAGACGGATCGAAAACATCTACTGACACTGGGACAGGAGTGTACGGGCCCAGGACTAGATACTCAGAATCACTGGGAATATTGCCCAGTATATTTCACGCAGAAGTTCACGCGATCGAAAGATGCGCGCAATTCAACTTAGACAGGAAATATCGCGGGCAGGACATCGCGATACTATCAGACAGCAAAGCCGCTATTAAAGCACTGACCTCGCATGAGATCAGATCCAAACTGGTATGGGAATGTCTCACCAGGATCAACAAACTGGGAGAAACAAACAAAGTAACTCTCTACTGGGTACCAGGACATGTAGGAGTAGAGAGGAACGAAGTAGCTGATGAACTAGCTAGAAACGGATCAGACACGCCGTTCCTTGGACCAGAAGCCTTCTGTGGGATAGGACCCCACAAAATAAGGGAAGACTTAAGGAAAGAAGTGGGGCCGTGGCGTAAGTGGTTAGTGTGTCGGATCACTGCGCATGAGGTTCCAAGTTCGAATCCCAGAAAATACCAAAAAGTTTTTTCACGGTCCCACCTCTCGCGAGCGTCTGACAAACATCCGAGAGTATTGTTGTCACGAAAAAGCTTCTCAAATCGCCGTTCGGATCCGGCACTAAACTGTAAGTCCCTTCCATTCGTGTGAAAAATATAACGCACACAACATGAGTGGTTGCGAGAAGCTAGGTCCTGGCACTTTAAAGAGCTGTTGCGCCAAATATTTGTTTTGTTTTTTAAGGAAAGAAGAAGAGAACAAATGGGCCAAACATTGGGACGATACCCCCCAAAATAAGACAGGCAAAGGAACTTCTGGGGAAATACAACCAGAAAAGAAGCAGAGCCTGCCTAAGAGTTAGTAAGAATCGGCTTCGCATCTTGGCGGGCATGTTAACAGGTCACTGCAGACTTAAGGAGCACCTTAGGTAACTGGGAATAGAGGGAGATGGACACTGCAGATTCTGCAGGGACTTCGCAGAAACACTAGCGCACCTTCTTATGGAATGCGAAGCACTGATCCACAAAAGAAGGAATCACCTTGGTGCCTACCTCCTATCAGAAACGGATTTACCTTCCCTGGATCCACTGAAGATACTCCGGTTTGCTGTAGCAGCTGGACTGGAGAAAGTGCTCTAGACCGAGTATATCATCGGCTAGAAGCTTAGTAAGGGGGGTTTATAGGTCGCAGTGCACTTGCACCTCTCAACAATATACATCTATCTATCTATCTAACCAATATCTAGCGACTAAACCGATTTGGCCCAAGCTGGATCTGAAACGTTCTAAGAAAAAGATTTCTTATAGGTAATCATGCAACAACGATTGGCGTATATTCGAATGATTTTTGCAGAAGCTACATGGACGAAGAAGAGACGATTCCTCATCTTTTTTTTGCGTGCTTAGCTCTCTCCCATAGGAATTCACTTAAGAGCTTTCTATTACAACAATTTAGGCGACCTGATAAACACAAACATCAGGAGCCTCTTAAGTTTCATTAGAAGTTCTAACAAGTGGGCATGGATTACATGATTCTTCGTGGTACCAAAACGGACCTTCCTTGGTCTAAGTGTGTTGGCGTAAGCTGGCAGCTTCTTCAACCCAACCTAACCTAAGTGTAGATTCTATATCCAAATTCACTGTGGATTTATCCAACTTGGTGCACTATTTCGTACTTTTTCGTTTCGAAAGAACGAAGGAATAAGTAAATTTTATATCCTCGATATCTTCAGAATCACTGATTCAGTTCAAACCTATGTCCAAATATGTATATATCAAGTACTCTCGTTTCCAAGTCAAAGGGTCTGTACCCTTGCTTTTTTTTTTGCAGATAGAATTAGGAATACTTAGTAGGAGGTTCAAGGTTCGAATAGTAGAAAATTCAAAAGCGCTTTTAAGATCCCACTTCCTGCGAATGCTTCGCAAAAATCAGAGAGTATCAGCGTTATGAGAACGTTTTTCAAAAAATAACGTCCTTCATCTACGGGTTAATACGTTGATCCCCTTATCCTATATATCCAGGAAAAAGATTAACGGTACTACATAAAGGTTAGATACACTTCATGGGCTATTAGTGTGGAAAGTTTATTTTAATTTCTGCAATTTGTGGCTGTACCCTTAAAATATCTATCCACATTGATGCAATAGATTAGATTAGATTAGATTTCAATGTGAATTTATTATGCCGCATTTTCTTAATTTTATAAATTTCACAAGACCTTTCGACCTAGCGCCGTAAGGAAAAACCGCATGTAATGACGGTATTAGTAGGTACCTTCACTGGAAAGCTACCTACCAAACGCGATTAACACTACAGAAGCGTAATCTACTTGTTAAGGCAGCTTAGACGAATTTCCTACTACTATGAGTACGCGTAGCCGGTTCTCATAGTGCCTCCCTGAGGGGTGAGGTTTAGCCCGTAGGCAAATACTGACTAGCACTGATGGCATTGACAAATATGTGAATCGGGCAAAACCAATTGTACGGACCATTGGTATCTTTTGAAGATTCCTGCACCTCCAAGCGCAACTACAAAAATATTGCCCAAACGCCATCCAGACTGTACTGTACAAGCATTGGCTATAGCCGTCCGCCAGAAAGAGAATTTTATAAAAAATTCAACTAATACACAAATAAACATAATATAAACAATTCTTAAAATTCTAAAGCTTCCGATAGTGAAGAATTCTCTTCCTGTATTGGGACATTATGCTCGCCCCTTAACCTCGCCCATTCGCTTAAAACAATTGCAGTTTTTGGCGGAGAAGGTGCTTTAGAACGATTTTGGGAAGCCGATAGTTTGGTAATTCGCATACTTTGCAGATATAACTGAAATGCATCTTTAATGTAAATATGCTTAGCGGAGGTAACTCAGCATGTTGGTGTGCTTACCGGCAGATGAAATATTTTCTTAATGACGCATCTCAATCGCTTCCCAACATCCTCGTACTGCGAAATTCCTCAGACCTGAGCCGCGTAACATATAATGGATCTTATTACCGCTTCAGTAACACAATGCCTCGAGTAACACAATGTCATCAGCGTACAGCAGGAGCTCGATGTTGAAACCATAGAGCATAATCCTTCCAGGCAAAAAAGTTGTGAGATCATTTAAGAATATTGGGAAAAATACAGGGCTCAAGAGGCAATCCTGTTTCACTTCCGTTGTTGACCCGAACCAGCTAGACATTCTATTTTCACCCCACAACGTCGTTTTGTTTTACTTATAAGGACCTCGTATCACCTCCAACATTTTTGTCGATACTCTAAGGATACTTAGTTCATAAAGTATGTCGAAAGCCGCCTTGAAATCTATAAAGATTGCATTTAATTTACCGTCCTTGTCTAAATACGACCGTGCGATGCTCGTTAGCGTAAATACGTTGTCCACTGTAATCTTTACTAAAACCGGCTTGAAATTCGCTGAGTAAATCATTTAGGTGTATCCATTTTGTCAGGTGTCCTAGAATTATTACCGTAAATATTTTTGTCACTCAGTTCAGGAACGAGATGCCTCTATAATTATTTGGATCTTCTGGATCTCCTTTGTTGATGATAGGAAAAATTATATTTCTTCTAAATCCTTCTGGTATTTCGGCTGTATTAGATGTATAATTCTATGCATCAGTAAGATTTTCTAGGAACTCTTCAGTAGCATATTTGAAGAATTCATAAGGTATCTTCATGCTTGATACAATATAAATACGGTATGTTATGGCTTGCACTCTCAACATTGCTTTCATCTAACTGGAGGCAGTAAATAATTACCAGAGGTTTTAAATAATTTTATATTATTTTATTATTTTTAATGGTTTTTTGAAAGGTTTGTATCCGTTTGTGAAGATGCTGAAATAAAGGTAAACGTGAACAAATCAGAAGTAATGGCCATTTCTAGAACGCCAGTGCAGTGTACTTTGCATGTTAGTGGAGTTCCACTAAAGCAGGTGGATAAGTTTAAGTACCTCGGGGTCTTATTCACGAGTGGTGGAAAGAGCAATGCTGATTTTTTTTTTTTTTTATAATTTGTGCACACTCAAAGGGTTATGAATACCTTTAACATGTTTACACAGAGTGCGGGCGTTGGAAAGGATGGATAGAGAGAGAGAGAAAGATTTTGGTGTAGTGGTTCTTGAAGCTCAGTTGTTTATGCTTCAGCTATTCTCCGGAGGTGGCGTCCAGATAACTGGGAAGAGTTTTTGTTATTATTGTCTTTGCTTCTGATTCTCAGTACTTCTTTCACGATAACCGATGTCAAGGGCAAATCATCATCAACAGAGCGATCAATTTTTCCAGCCACATTACCAAACTACTGACAGTGTTATGCCTTCGCATTAGTGTTCACAGAAGCTTTTGCAAAATGATCGGACTGACTTTATATATTTCATAAGAAATAAATAAATGCTTGCTGACATCAGGATTTGAACCATGAACCATTAGCGTGGTACCGTGGCGTAAGTGGTTAGTGTGTCGGATCACACCGCATGAGGTTCCACGTTCGAATCCCAGAAAATACCAAAAGTTTTTTCACGATCCCACCTCTCGCGAGCGTCTGACAAACATCCGAGAGTATTGTTGTCACGAAAAAGCTTCTTAAGTCGCCGTTCGGATTCGGCATTAAACTGTAGGTCCCTTCCATTCGTGTGAAAAATATAACGCACACAACATGAGTGGTTGCGAGAAGCTAGGCCCTGGCACTTTAAAGAGCTGTTGCGCCAAATATTTGTTTGTTTGTTTGTTAGCGTGGCAATTGACGGCGTTACCACTACACCATTACCACCCCAAGGCCGAACTTAGTGTTCAAAGGAAGCTATAGGTTTTTAACTCTGTGTATTGTTTTTTTTATTTCAGCCAAATTAAACATTCTCTTTTTAAAAAACATCAATTGCACAATTTACAGAGATATGGTATCATTCTACCTTACTACTGAAAATATTATATAAGTTAGCAAAAGAAAGTATCACAGATCTAAATTAGTATTGAAGGAAAAAGATATGAGAATAAAAAAAAACCTTCATTAAAACGTGGGGGTTTTATTCGTCCTGGAAGGAGAGAAGTTGTGGTGGGACATAAACGTGACGAAGCCTTGATTTCAGGTCAAACAAATAACAATAAATTAATAAATATACTAAGTTACAAGTAAACCAATAAATAAATAAATAAATATATATGTACAATTTATATAGAGATAAATGTATAAATAAACAAATAAATGAATAAATATTAATTAAATAAACAGTAAATAAAAAATAAAGAATAAATAAATGTATATGAAGATAAATAAATAAATAAATAAATAAATAAATAAATAAATAAATAAATAAATATATAATAATAAAAAAAAATAATAATAAATTGATAAATAAATAAATAAATAAATAAATAACTAAATAAATAAATAAATAGACAAATAAATAAATAAATTAATTATTATAACAGACCTGATATCAAGGGGTTATCAGATGAGCTACAAGACCAATAATAGCGTTCATTCAATCTTGCTACTCTATCGGGTATTTTTTCAATATTAGATAGTTCATGCAATTAAGCAGTTGAAAAGTACCAAGGTAGATTTAATATCATTTTAAGCACTTTGTTCTGCATTATTTGCAATTTACGAATGTGGCTCATGGCGCTTTTACCCCATATGGGTGAGCCATAAAACATGATAGCCTGGAAAATAACTTTAAATATTATGAGCTTGTTTTCATTGCCTAGTTTTGATTTTCGATTTATAAAGGGATACATTATTTTAATTGTGATTTTCACCTTTCTTATAATTTCCTGTATGTGTAAACTGTAAGTCAAAGTCTAATCTAAGTATACCCCAAGGTATTTAGCACTGGTCATCCAATCCATTTCTCTGTTATTTAAAGTGAGCATTAATTTTAATCTTCCAGTTATCAAAATACATTTTAACTGCATTTAGGGCCGATTGCAAATTGGCTTCAATGGTAAAACCAAGTAAATCGGAGGAATAAATGCATGTACCATCTGCAAAAATAGCAGACTCGCAGTTATTAAGTCTAGGAAAATCATGTGTATATATATTATAGAGGATTGGTCCAAGCACTGAACCTTGGGGTACACCAGCTTCTAAAATAAACTCATTAGAAAGTGAGTTATTTACAATAACTATGAACCTACGGCCCGATAAGAAGGATTGAACGATTCTGACTAGGTGCATTGGGAAATTTAACCTGAAAAGTTTGTGCAGTAGACCATTGTGCCATACTGTATCAAAAGCCTTTTCGACATCAAGAAGGACCATACCCGTGCTTCTTCCTATGGCAAAATTCATCTTAATATGATTCGTGATGCGATGAATTTGATGTATGGTAGAATGATGTGGTCTGAAGCCAAACTGTTCTGAAGGCAATATATTATTCACGTTAAGGTGAGCAAAAACGTTGCTTTTTATAATTTTTTCGAAGCACTTGCTTAGAGAACTTAATAAGCTAATTGGCCTATAGCTATTGGGTAAACTTGAGTTCTTCGCTGGCTTCAAGATAGGAACTATTTTTGCCGTTTTCCAAACTTTAGGAAAGTATCCTATTACCATACAGCAGTTAAAAAGATTTTGAAGGAATTTTATGCCAACTTTGGGCAGATTCTTGATAAATATATTTTTTATCCCATCAAAGCCAGGAGACTTCGATTTTTTCAGATCGAGAATGACAGATAAAACGTCATTATAAAAGATAGTCTCATTATTATCGATGCTTATAACATGAGAGTTGATCATATCAAGGGAGTGTTCCACTGCTTGTTCAACGCTGCTTACAAGATTATTTGAAATGGAGTGGTTAGCATAAAATAAATTTGCTAGAGCATTCGACTTTTCAGCGTTAGACAACATAAGAGTGTTACCTTCTCTTAAAGCTGGAATGGTACAATTCTTTCTTTTAATAACTTTTGCAATATTCCAGAATGGTTTGCTATTTTTGTCTAGACTCTGGAGTTTCGAGTTCCATTTTCTGTTCCTAAAATTCAAAATTAAATCTTTTATAATTGCTGTTAGTATTTTAGTCTCAGTCAAATAAAACTCTATTCTGGTTCTTATCCACTTAGTTCTCGCTCTATTTCTTACCTTAATAAGATCCACGATATGACTAGGTAGTGAATTTGAGCAACTATAATGAATTCTTTTTTTTGGTACTGATTGATCAATACTATCTAGCACCGAGGTAGTGAATAAACTAACAGTTAACTCTGTGTATGTTCCAACTCTAACCTATGGTCACGAAAATTGGGTAGTGACCGAAAGAATAAGATCGTGGATACAAGCTGGCAAAATGAGGTTCCTTCGCGGTGTTGCTGAAATAACTCGTAGTGATCGAGTGCGCAACACCAGAGTATGCGAGGGGCTCAATGTTGAGCAGCTACTTCCCCGAACGGAACGATCTATCCTTTGATGGTTTGGTCACGTAGTGCGTATGCGTATATACAGACCGGTATTCAAGGCGTGCCATAGTTGCCGTGCTTTCAGGTAGGCGATCACTCGGTAGCCTTAGAAATAAATGGTTGGATCAAATCCGACATCTCTCCTAGAGCCGACTAGGTATTCTACCTGATGAATTGGAGTCAGTGGCGGAGGATCGAGAAGGATGGAGAGTCCAACTGAGTATCCTTCCCCCGCGACCCTCCTGAAGGATTAGCGGCAATGAAAATATTTATATGTATATATGTAAAAAATAACGAATGTTGCTGTAGTTATTAATAATCAAGTACACTGGACCCCCCACATACGCGGTCTCAGCATACGCGATTTCACTTATACGCGATTAAGTTTTTCCGAAATTCCCTCTACATACACGGTGCGTATGCACGATTCAACGTGATTCAATTCGTGTTGTGGAAAACATAAAAAAAAAACGTTTTTTTATTAAATTTTAAATGGATGAAATTCGGCCAGAAATGCTCAAGGCTTTAGGTAAAGAGGGAGTTCAATGGCTCTCGCGTGTCATTAAAGTGGCCTGGGAATGCGGTGAAACACCTGGTGATTGGCAAATGGGGGTGATAGTTCCTCTTTTTAAAAAAAGGGACAAAAGAGATTGCGCCAACTATAGGGGTATAACTCTTTTAAGTCTCTCTCGAAAAGTCTTCGCTAAGGTGCTAGAAAAGCGTTCCAGAGCGGTGGTTGAGGACAGTTTGGGGGATGAGCAGTGCGGTTTTCGTCCCGGTAGAAGCACAACCGACCAGTTGTTCACTATCAGAATGGTTCTTGAGAAGGCCTGGGAATATGCCAAACCTGTCTACACTTGTTTTGTGGATTTGGAAAAGGCATATGATAGGGTTCCTCGAGGCGAACTCTGGAGTGTTTTGCAGGAGTATGGGATTGCTGGTTCCCTGTTAAGGGCGATTCAGTCTTTATATACAAACTGTAGAAGCTGTGTTCGGATAAACGGTGTTAAAGCAATACCTTTCACTGTGGGCGTTGGACTCCGCCAGGGGTGCGTTTTGTCACCTCTCCTCTTCATTGTATATATGGATTGGATGTTACAGCGCAGCCGTGGTGGGGAATGTTTCAAAGTGGGAGACCTAAGGATTAGTCAACTGCTCTTTGCGGATGATTTGGTCATCCTTGGGTCCTCTCAAACCGAACTTCAGCGCGCACTCGAAAGGTTTGTAGCCGTTTGTGATGATGCTGGAATGAAGATCAACGTGAACAAATCGGAAGTAATGGTCGTTTCCAAAAAACCAATTCAGTGCACTCTGCATGTTAGTGGAGTCCCACTGAAGCAGGTGGAGAAGTTTAAGTACCTCGGGGTTTTATTCACGAGTGATGGGAGGAGTAATGCCGAGTTATCCTGTAGAATTGGTCAGGTTGGATCAATTTTGAGAGAGCTTGGCCAATCTGTTATAAGGAAGGCCGAACTTAGTGTTCAAGCTAAGCTATCGGTTTTTAACTCTGTGTATGTTCCAACTCTCACCTATGGTCATGAAATTTGGGAAGTGACCGAAAGAATAAGATCGCGGATACAAGCTGCCAAAATGAGGTTCCTTCGCGGTGTTGTTGGTATAACTCGTAGGGATCGAGTGCGCAACACCAGAGTACGCGAGGCGCTCAACGTTGAGCAGCTACTTCTCCGAACGGAACGATCTATCCTTCGATGGTTTGGTCACGTAGTGCGTATGCCCCCAGACCGGCTTCCAAGACGCGCCATGGTTGCCGTGCCATCAGGTAGGTGACTTCGCGGAAGGCCTAGAAAGAGATTGTTGGATCAAGTCCGACATCTCTCCTGGAGCCGCTTAGGGATTCCTCCTGCTGAATTGGAGTCAGTGGCGGAGGATCGAGAAGGATGGAGAGTCCACCTGAGCATCCTACCCCCGCGACCCTCATGAAGGATTAGCGGGCCATTGAAAATGAATGAATGAATGAATTAAATTTTATCATTGCTTTTGCTCTTCCTATGTTAAATTGCTTTTAAGTGTCTTCTTAAAGACAAACAAACTGAGTCAAGTTTTTATTTTAAAATTGCTTGTCTTGGAACGCATCTCTATATGTCCATACATATTTTCATACAATTTCTAGTCTCAATATACGCGAATTTGACATACGCGGTGTTTTTTTGGAACGCATCCCTCGCGTATGTGGGGGGATTGCTGTAGTTCGTTATTATAACACAGCTAATTATCTGTGTATGAATCTGGATGCTAAACAGAAATGGAAGGAACATGTGAAAAAGAAACTAGAAGAGCTGTATAAGTCTTTATTAGTTATTAGAGTATAATTCAGAAATGTAACTTGAGAATAAAATCTTACTATATAATCAGATACTAAAATCTGTTTGGACTATGGTATCCAATTATGCGGTTGTACAAAGAAAACGAATGTACAAATAATACATACATTTCAAAACAAAGTCCTTCGGGGAATAGTAAATGCGCCATGGTATATTAGAAATAATCACGCCGATTACCGTTGGCGTTTTTCGACGATTGTCGTTTTATTCTTCATATGTACCACGAATTCATCATTTTCATAACTTTTTCAACGTGAAAGAGTTGTAATAGTATTCTACACGACGAAAAAGTTGTTTAATAACGTTTAACGGTCAGCAGATGGTAGCTAAACATAAGACGACAATCGTCGAAAAGCGAAAAACGGCAACCGTAATTGGGGTGAATGACTTGTGATTTGCAGATTGATCTTGTATCAGATGTAATCAAAAAGAACGCAATTCGTCCCAACGATCGTATGCAGATGCATATTAATCCTGTGATAGCAAACGTCTTAAACGTACGATATAATATTCGTAGATTAAGAAGAAATAAACCGCATGAACTTAAAATCTGACAGTTATGAGAACCCGTACTTAAACTATAGTAATACCTTCTCAAACGCAACTGAACGTAAAAACTAAAATCATTTGCCGATCTTTCTTTGATTGGTCATGATTACGGAGGTGTTTTTAGTGTAGTTAAGGTCCCACACTAAACACATGGGCTTCTGAACACAGTGTCTTTCGAGATTTTCACTTTTACTAAAAAAAAAAAATACAGGAAAGCATTTCTGGCGATGGAGTCGAAGGCCGCCTTGAAATCTACAAAGAATGTGTGTAACTTACTGCCCATGTCTAGATAAGATCGTGTGATGCTCGTTAGCGTAAATACGTTGTTCACTGTAGAGTAATCTTTTCTAAAACCGGCTTGATATTCGCTGAGTAAATCGTTAAGGTGTATCCACTTTGTCAGGTGTCCTCGAATTATTCCCGTAAATATTTTTGTTACTGAGTTAAGGAAGGAGATGTCTGTATAATTATTTGGATCTTCTGGATCTCCTTTTGGTATTTCGCCCCTATTAGATATATAAATTTATGCTTCAGTCAGATTTTCCAGAAATTCTTCAGTAGCATGTTCAAAGAACTCATAAGGTACACTATCTTCATGCTTGATACAATATAAATACGGTACGCTATGGCTTCTCTCAATACTGCTTTCATTTAACTGGATGTAGCAAATAATTGCCTGTGCTCTTAAATAATTTTAAATTATTTTATAAGTTTTAATTTTTATCGAGTACATAATTATGAAAAAAATCTTTATTCCCACAAATCCAAAATCTAGGATAACGCAGACTTTGCATATAATATTTAATTTATAATTTGAGTCGTTAATTCTTAACGAACATGTTTTCAATTCAATCAAGTGTAGTGCCCATACTGTGAACTTAATTATGGCTGTAAACCAGGTCATTATGTATACAAAATGTAATGTTCAAGTGTGCAATAAATTTTAATTGCGCAAACAACACACGTCTCCCTACCGTCATCAGGACACACTTACAACCCATTGACCGACCAGGAATGGATTCCTCATCCACTGCAATCAATTTTCCGACTCCTTGACCACAAATCATTTGAGCTCCTCTGAAAACCTTCACCAACTCGATTAACTGTTTCTCATTTTCAAGGAAAAAGTAAAAACGTTTTTTTTTTTTTTTTACTTTGCAGCAGCAGCAGTGGAACAAATTTCCTGTAATTCATCACTTAGTGAAAAATGAGTGCAAACTTTCATTCTGCTGCTCCCATATCCCCACGCATATCCCGGACGCTGGCCGCCATCCGCAGCGTAGGCATGCACTCTTCACCTAACAAGCGAACACCAGTAGCATGGGAAACAGCAGCAACGTTTTAACGACTGAAAAGGATCAAATTTTCCAATAAATCGCCTCTTCCTTGAAGTGTATCGACAGAAGTGTGCGAACCATAAAAAAATATACAGCCCACCCAACACACATACTCCAGCACATAATATCATTTGTATTTTTTTTTAAACAAAGAAATTAGATCCGCATAAAATTCTAGCTAGCGCTGTTGCCAATTTATTATACTGTCTGCCATATATCAGGATTTATGGGTCACTCTCGGCGCGCGGCGGCAGTACAAAGGAGCTTTCATGCGGGATACGCTGTTAATAACATCTCCCTCGCGCGCACACCTACACATGGATAGATACATGGGTGCAAAAGGAATATCCACAAAGTTTTGCTTCACTTTGAAGAGGAGCGTGTAGGCAGGAAAAAAAAAAAAAAAATGAAAAAGAATCTGCCAAGAGGAAGAAAGTTTAAAAAGGAAGAAAAAATGAAAAGAAACTCCGAAAGGAAAATGCTTTTAATCTGAAAACTTGACTCATAAATAAAAATCAAAGTTCTCCTCATCGATGGAGGAGCAAGTGGCGCTGGATTGGCTCAACCAACAGAGGAGCAACTTAACAGCCCGAGAAGATGAAAATGAGCGAAAGAAAGATTTACAAGTTAATACTATTAGCGTAAGAGGATGATATATTGGCACCTGATAGGGATTTCAGTCCTTTCAGAGTTGGGTACTGTTGTATACATGTGGAATTGGACACATGACGGAGTGATGCTGCTGGTGAGGTGTGTGTGCAAATAAAAGGGATGCTGTTCATCTCGCCCATCCGACAAAAGTCAGGAGAGCACGTTTTCGGTTTTGGTTATGGGTTGCCGGCCAGAGGGGGTGTCCATTTGTTATTATTTTGTTTTCGATGATCTAGCGGTGAAAGTTTTGATTTATGGGATTTACTTGAGGGTGAGCTAAATAAATGAACTCAATTGGATACGGAAGGAGGTGAGATAATTCAGCAGACGATGAGTGCGGAAGTGGACCAGGAGATATACTGAGGGATTAGTCGATAAGAACACCAAAATGGGCCAAGAGAAGGTTTTGAGATGGGGAGATTAAGGACAAGGATGACTTCTTTGGGTAATCAAAATGATGAAGTCTTCGATTATATTGACGATAAGTAAGTGTATTACAACACAGGCGTTACAGTCCAGGATGAACCTGAGCCCAAAGGAATAAGACACTGCAGCTAGTTATCAGCCGGCTGTTACTAGTTAAACATGAAAAGTTGGTTAAGGGTCTTATCTAATTATGCACGCAACCTAAAGTGAGATGTGTCGTCCCTCCTTATTGGATTTGAAGACTCTCCATAGCGCTGATGTCTGTCAGCTCAATTTCCTGGATATGACGAGGTCCTGGACGAGGGCCGTATAGTTTGGCATTGTATCTCCTGCTCTATTCGGTCGGCCTTAAAAGCCTTCAAATCTATGAAAACAAGATAATAATCCACAGAAAAGTTCGTTGTATATATTTAGTTCGACACTAGGTTTCTATGCTTGTCCCTACAGGTGTCTATCCTGCTTTTATAGTGTTAGCTCGTTCTTCCTACTTTCTTTACTTTGGTCCTTCTACCCTTCGAGGGTCATATAGCATCAACAATGCCTGCGCGCCATTCTGTTTTTAGTTTTGCAATGCCCTTCCAAATAAAGGACAATTAGATAAAGGTCCATTATGCTGTGTGAAAGTAAGCAAACATCGTCAGCGTAGTCCACATCTTTCATTTAGTCCGTTTGATTCCGCGGTTTGCTTCAGTCTGTGCTGTCCAAAGTACATTGCTGATGACCATTTAAAATAGCAGTGGTGAGAGGATGCAACGCTTCGGACATCAAAGTCCTTTGAGACATGACATTTAACACCAACACATGAAGACTTTATAACAGCTATGGATTTTTCGGGATGCCCATTCTGATAGCATCTCGATTCAAGCTGTAAAATGCCTGTCTAGATGCGATCTTTACAATATTTAAGGATAGAGGAGAGCTCCTAGATCTTAACTATATGCCCCATAGAACAGAGTGCAATGTGGAATGCTCTCTTTGCAACCTGCAGGCGAGAGACGATGTCCTCTACTTCGTCCCTCCAATATATACATCCCAATTTTTAGTGCGTTTAGCAGTGTTGAAAAGTTTTCTCACATTTTCCGGGGTATCTCTAGCTACAAGATATGGTTGGTGTGTCGGATCACTATGCATGAAGTTCCAAGTTCGAATCCCAGAAAACACCAAAAAGTTTTTTCACGGTCCCACCTCTCGCGAGCGTCTGACAAACATCCGAGAGTATTGTTGTCACGAAAAAGCTTCTCAAATCGCCGTTCGGATCCGGCACTAAACTCTAGGTCCCTTCAATTCGTGTGAAAAATATAACGCACACAACATGAGTGGTGGCGAGAAGCTAGGCCCTGGCACTTTCAAGAGCTGTTGCGCCAAATATTTATTTATTTATTTTAGCTACAGATACAGAGATTAAAGAACCTCTTTACTCACATATATTAAACAGTTACTTCTTCTTTTTCAACGTCTAGAGCGATCATTTTTCGAGAAGTACTGATAATCAATCAGTCCACTTAGAGGCCCTAGGCCTCAATTTCTCTTCCTACAAATTCAGCTTTGGTCATATCTTTTTGACGTAAGACAGCTTTTGATGTTGCTTCAGATATTGTTAGCCATTATTCCGTCCAATTATTTATGCTCTACGGGCCATATACAGAACGATATGGTTAGCTTTTAGTATTGGCTTTAACATTTTTTTGGATGACGTACAAACAGACAACTGTTTTGTCTTTTCATGTGGGGAACACTAAAATATCCACGCATCCAATACCAAAGATAAGAGCAGGAGTAAAAGGCCAAACATGGTTTCTAAAATTTAATACGAACTGTAGTATACAGGATAACCAGGTTTCAACAAATATTTGCTGTGTATCTGCACTTAAGAAATTCCAAGTCGATTCCAAGAAGGCAGGTAATCAGAATTTCCCACCTTTGCTGCGGTAATATTGTCCCCCACATATATGACATCTGGTTCCTCAAAACTATTAAAACTTTTCCAATCATGAAATTTAAGAACTTCCTAACAAAATAATCAAAAACTCAATTCTCCGTGACCATGACCACAAACAATGACCTTGGTTCTTTCAGATTCTGGTAAAAAAATGAAAACTTAATTTTGATGTTGGTGCAGAATCATCAAAGGCATTTAATGCCAAAAGGAATTCCTCTGTACTGCACACTCCTTCGGAATCACACCTAAAGGAATTTTAAATCATCTCAAATGACCACCTGTTGAGAAATGAGAAGAGACTGGATAACTATTCACTCCCAGAAATTGGCATCCATTTGGAGTCCTCCATCCCCACCTTTCATTTCTACTTGTACCATCTTCAAATTAAGTCCTCCTCCCTCGATTCGAATGAAAAGATTTCTTCTTCATTTTGTTGCGTGCTCGCATTGGATTTCCTTTGGCCTTTTGATGTCCATACATTCTGAACGTAAGTAAAGAAAAAAAAAAAAAACTTATCTGTACTTCATCAGGGGCTATCAGAAGAACTTCTTTGGATTGTGTTCGTCCAGTAGATCTATTTCCTACACTTACTTCTTGTTCTTCCTCTGTTTCTTCTCAAGTGGAATCTCAAATATTTCTTCAAACAATCGCTTTGAGGATTGTATGCGGGGGTGGATGTTTATCCTGTGAGTATAAGTTGACTTTTTTTTCTCCCTTTTCATGGTGCAAAATAAAAGCTTTAAAATTCGGCAGTTCTCTACAGTTTTTCTCATTTTGATTCAAATTTAAGGACATGGAAGAATGCTACCGAGATTACGGAAAATGTGAGTTTAATCGTGGCGTAGTCACTCTTGAGACTGGCTGCCATATGAAAATTCATGGGGGAATTTATGCGAATACAATATGTTTGGAAAGTTTTTTTTTTTATTCAAAATTTTGTTGCTCACTTGGTTAAATGCACAAAACAAATTTGGCATTTCAAATAGATCCATTAATTAACTTTTATTTGTCGAATATGATTAAATACAGAGTTTGGTTAAAGGTGTTTACTCCTTTTAAATATACTTTGCTAGATTAGAACCACGCTTTAGGGGAGAGTTATTCTGTTGGTTTTAGGAAAATCGATAGATTTAAAATGCCCGAAGTATACCCTCCGAACAATCCGAATTAGAGTGTGGGCGCCGTGGCGTAAACGGTTAGTGTGTCAGACCACTGCGCGTGAGGTTGCATTCTCAAATCCCAGAAACACGAACACGTTTTTTCACCGTCCCACCTCTCGCGAACGTCTGACAAACATCCGAGAGTATTGTTGTCTCGAGAAAGCTTCTCAAAACAAATTGCCCTTCGGATACATCACTAAACTGTAGGTCCCTTCCATTCGTGTGAAAAATATAACATAACATAACTGGCATTTAAAGAACTGTTGCGCCAAATATTTATTTATTCAACCCGAATTAGAGCTAGAATTCCCATATCGCAAATATGTATGCAGATCTGGGAAGCAATTGAAAAGACAGATTTGATCTATATTCCTTCACTGTTTTGCAACACTAGGTATGTGGATCTCTGACTACTTACTTACGTACTTAGGTGGCGCCACAGTTCGGGGTAGCCATGTTTGGGTGGCTACTTAACTTTCATTTTAACTCCCTTGATGGGGTTTAAACTTTTACACTTGGAAGGCGGTCAACCTATGTCGTGCCAGATATCATACCGCCCGGATCTGTGACTTTACTATACGTAGTTACGACTTATACGATATAATTGGAAGAGCTTTACTCGTAGCTAGTTCGATAGTGGTGAACTGTTCATACTACAGCACTGAAGACTATTGTAGACCCACCACCCCTTCATCTTCATATAAAGAGAGAAGCTATGGTTAACGCCTTCATGTTCATCATCAAGATGGTTCAAACTCCAGACTTTCATCCTGACATATTGCAATAACTAAACAGCAGTGAACTACTTGGAATAATTATGACATATACTTGTAAATGTCTGCCAAAATTTAACTTTAGCCACAACTTCAAAGTATCATTCCCAAACCGCGATAGCTGGGAACAGAACAAATCTGCACTTGCTGATCTTTAAGTTTTACTTTAATTTATTATTTGCACATCCCTTCATTGTTTTTGTCAATACAAAATACCTGGCAGCTGATGTGACTGATTTAAGCAGCAATGAATAAAAATTAATTAAAACCAATATCTTCGAATAAATGTACTAGGAACGTCAAATACTGTCAAGCAAAAATTCGACAGCATTTCATGTGTAGAACCTCCAACCTCAGTTTGGGTTTTTAGCTTTGAGCCATTGTTTTGTTTTCTCGTTATTTGGTTCTGTAAACCTTTTCATTAATATTTTTAAGGAAAAGTTGATATTCTGCTCCGTTGCTCGTTGAGCTCTCGATATCTTTAATTCTTCCCTGCAGCAAGGCTTAACGTTACCCACGTCTTACCGCATGCCCGTGTATGGGCTTCGAAAAAACTTTGTGAACATTGTTTATCCTTTTTCTCCTTCAGATTTCTTCAACATTCGGTTTTCAAATGATGATCTCTTCGCAAACATATAATAATAAAGTTTCGGCTCTCTGGAGGTGTTGTTATTTTGGGTTTAAACAGGGTGGGCTATAAGTCACAATGGGGCTTATATATTTAATAACTTTTTATTTTTTTTTCACATATCGTATGAAAAACACGTGGAGAAAAAACAAAAGAGATTCACAACTAAATAAAGAACCAGAATCAAAGAAATGAAAATGGAGCGATGAAGCTCGTTTTCACTTAAATGGTTTTTTTAACAAGCAGAACTCGATTCTTTGGGGCACAGAAAATCGGAGATCTATTTACAGCATCGATTGCACACCATTAGATGCACGGTATGCGGTAGCATTACATCTGCATTCCATTAGGCCATACTTATTCGAAAATGAAGATGAAAGTGCAGTCACGGGTACTGGAGAGTGGTGTCGGTTAATCATTGAAACTTGTTTACGTCCTGCTATTAAGAGCAGACTTGAGATGTGGTTTAAGTAGAATGGTCATTGTTCATACATCAATTATTCTTTGCTGACGATGGAGCCATCATAATTGAAGATGCACAAAAAGCACTTAATGTATGGGTGGACGTTTTGGAGGGAAATGAGTATCGCATTAGTTCAAAAAAGGCAGAGTACTTATGCTGCCGGTTCTCTGATCCACTCAGGCCTATTCCATACATTTGTTTTACATGGAACAGTGTTTCCCAAGCACGAAAAGTTCTATTATCTGGGATTGATGGTTAACAGCGAGGCAACTCGTGATGACGACATCAATCATCGCGTAAGCGTAGGGTGGATGATGTGGCGAGAAAACTCCGCCCCCTAAGTTGAAAGGAAGGCTCTACACCGCAGTTGTGCATCCGGCACTCACATGCGGTTCACAATGTTTGACAATGTACAGAAAGTATGAGAGTAAATCAACCGCAGCTGAGATGAAGATGCTTCGCATGACAGCAGGAGTGACAAAGCTTGATCGAATAAGAAGTTCGAAGATCCGTGGAAGCTTTCACATCAACGAAACCATCGTACAAAAAATAGAGCGCGACCGGCTCAGCTGGTATTGCCACGTTCAAAGAAGAGATTATTTAAACAATGTTGAAAAGACAATATCAATGAACGTTCCAAAGACATCATGAAGGATGGCCAGGCCCATAAACGCCTGCAACAACACCAACATTTGATTGGCTACAGTAACCAAGTGATCTAAAATCGGGAAGCCTGCCGGTATTTTCTGAGGTCAAATAGGCGAACCCCACAGTAGAATTTAATTTATTTATTTTTTATTTTTTTTGCCGAGAGCAGATGAAAGATCTTCCAAAGACACCATAAGGCCCGACAGCGCGCTCTTATGGTAGTGTGAGATTTTTGCTCACTTAAAAAACACCTCTCTTCAAAATTAATACTACAACTAAGCCAGTGCTTATCCAGCAGTTTTAGTTTCGCTTACGAGAATCGTGATTATAGAAAAAGATATTCGTATGTGATTAAAAATAAATGTAGCACTTTAGACAGGTTAAATTCCAATGAAAGTTCCTGCGTTTTTCACGACCGTCATATGCTATGACGCGAGGTCAAAAGGTTTTGTCCTTTGAAGACGGCGAATTGCATTGTTCGCGTCAAGTAGTTGAAAGGCAGTACGGTTACAATGGCCGTGAACACGATCTATGTGTTTACGCGCAAATTTTGTTATCTCTTCGACGACGCTGGGAATTCCCAGATCCCGATGAAAATCTTCGTTACGTACATATGGTACCATCGTGCGTTAACGATCGTTCTAAGGACTTTATTTTCAAAAGTTTGTATGATGTTTCTATTGCTTTTCTCGGTACAACCCCATAGTTGTATACCATACGTCCACACTGGCTTTAGCACTTGCTTATAGATAAGCAGTTTATTATGTAGGCTCAACTTCGAATGTTTTCCGAGTAGCCAGTACATTTGTCGGTATTTGTTTTGAAGCTCGTCGCGTTTCTTTTTCACGTGCGATTTTCGTTTGAACTTGACATCTAGAGTCATTCATAGATATTTTGCTTCGTTTGCGTACGGTATTTGAGCCGAGTTTAGATATACAGGCAATCTATCCTTTTTTGTAGGTAAAGTTGACGTGAGTAGATTGCTTTCGTTCAGCACAATACGCCAAGAATTCATCCATGAGTGGACTTTATTAATAGAATGTTGAAGCTTCCTGGTTGCTGCTTCAATGGTATCGCGCGTTGTCAATATCGCCGTATCGCCGCAAACGTGGCGACGACACGTTTCTTTCTTGCGGGATGTCACGCGTATAGAGTACATATAGAAGTGGGCCAAGGACACTTCCTTGCGGGACTCCGGCTGCAATCTCCTTGAAGTCAGAGTAATTGTTTCCGTGCTTAACATGAAAGAGTCTCTCGGTGAGGTACGATCGTAAGTGGGCGCCGTGGCGTAACTGGTTAGTGTGTCGGATCACTACGCATGAGGTTCCAAGTTCGAATCCCAGAAAACACCAACAAGTTTTTTCACGGTCCCACCTCTCGCGAGCGTCTGACAAACATCCGAGAGTATTGTTGTCACGAAGAAGCTTCTCAAATCGCCGTTCGGATTCGGTATTAAACTGTAGGTCCCTTCCATTCGTGTGAAAAATATAACGCCCACAACATGATTGGTTGCGAGAAGCTAGGCCCTGGCACTTTAAAGAGTTTTTTTTTTTACGATCGTAAGATTAAAAAGAGTTGCCGTGGCAGTAGTCGTTGCAATTTATATTCCAAGTCTTCGTGCCAAACCTTATCGAAAGCTTATGAGACGTCAAGAAATACACCACAACAAATCTTTTTTTCTTCCAGAGCTCTCTCAATCACGTCAGTTATTTTGTGGACTTGGTCAATTGTAGAATGTTTGATTCTAAATCCAAACTGATAGTCAGGAGTGAGACGTCTTTCGTCGATTACGGGTTGTAGACGTTTGGAAAGTAGTCTTTCAAATATTTTTGCGATAACCGGCAATAGAGTATTTTGATAAGAGCTTTATTCGGCAATTCTTTAACTACCTGCGCCGTTATCAAGTCGTAACCCGGAGCATTTTTCGTCTTTAAATTTTTAATCACTTCCCTCAGTTTAATCAATGCCACTTTTTTTTACTTTAAAGTTATCAGATGTCGTGACTGGGGAGTCGGGCGTTAACGAAGGGCCGTCGAACGGCTTAAACGTTTCTTCTAAGTGCAAAGCAAAAAGTTCTGCCTTTTCTTTGTCGCTCTTGGCCCAGTTTCCATCGATTTTCCGAATTGGTGGTGCTTGTATTTGAGGTTTCCGGATGCCTTTTAGCGCTTTCCAAAGCGAATAATTTGATTCTTTTTCACCGGAAAGATTTTCAAGACAGGTCGCTTTCTTTTTGCATTTAAATTCCCGAATACCATCTCTAAGGCGATTGCATAATTGCTTAAGGACCGTTTTATGCTGCGCTGCACGAGTGATTTGCCATTTCTTTCATGCTTTTCCTTTCTCCCTTACCACCTCACCAGTGATTTATCTGGGACACTTTTCGTTGCGGTTGATCTTATTGCTTCTGGAAGGAGTGTTTTTCCACGCCGCTCTTCGGATTGTTTCCACGAAACGATCAACTTTGTCCTCTAGTTCACAAGGTGTTTTAAGTGATAAATTTAAGGCGATATTTGTTTCGCAATCATTTCTAAAGCCCTCTCAGTTTGTTCTATTGCTAGTAAGTCTTGGAGGTCCTTTTTTCTTGATCAGCGCTTCTCCAAGTAATAAAATTACCGGCGAGTGGTCAGAAGAGAGATCAAAACATTCTTTGACTATAATAAACTTCTCGTAAATGCCTTTTGTAACAAAAAAATCGATAAGACCAGGAATTTTTCCTGACCCACAGTAGAAATGCGGTGAAGTGGGAGGGCTATGATCCCTTGTTTTCGGATCATAATCTCGCCGAAATAGGAAGAAGCAGACACCCACACGAACCCAAAGGAATTCAAGCCGAACAGCCTGTTTTCATTCGCTTGAAGATTTTCGAAAGACTAATAGATGTGCACATTCGCTACAAATTAAGCCATAAAGACATGTCCCCGCACAACACGCCTATACAAAGGGCCTATCAACCAAAACAGCCCTTGACGGAGTGGTAACAATGATCGAGCAATCAGCATATCACAAGGAATTCACGCTAGCGGCCTTTTAAGACGTGGTAGGAGCCTTTAACAATATGAAAAATGAATCCATAAGACCACTAGACTAGACCGACTCAGAGAAGATTCCGCACTCTCCGATTGGATAGAATGCAGCTATGTCGGGACACATCAACTCAGAGCTGGGTGATAGCCAAGGAAATGCACTGGCTTTTAGGGGAATTCCACAAGGAGGGTTCCTATCTCATCTACTATAGATTCTAGTCGCAAACGAGATCCTATTGAAATTAGGACACAGCAGATTAAAGGTTGTTGATGTGTAATTGTGCATGTAGTGTAGTAAATGAAACAATCCTTTCTATCTAGAACAATTCATTTTAATATATTCACGTTCTTAAAATTACCAATGAGGAAATAATTGACCTGAATGGGTGAAGGTTAGGAAAGAAAGAGGAAGAAACCACAAGGTACTTTTGACAGGAGGAAGTCCATCAAATACGCGCCGAAATTCTCTCGAGGGTGCGTTGCTGTTAATAGATGGCTAAGTGAAGTGTTCGCAAGTACACAACAGTCCTCCTCTTTAAATCGCAGCATATCCTAAACGTACCACCGGTTTCCTGATGCGATTACTTTTTCGAACTGTCGGTGCTGGATTAGTCCCTTCGTTCTCACTACGTGTTTCTTTCGGGGTTGACGGCTGTTGAAATACTTCTCCACATGGCACGTGTACTTCAGCTCCATTGGTTGATTGTGCCGACGGTGACAAATCGGAATTAGGACTACTGCCTGGATATTGGCCCATCTGGAAAGGATCACCTTTTGTTGCATGTATTGGAGTATCTGCAGCAGGATCACTACATCTAGGACTACACATCGCAGAAGGGGGTAAAACCTCCACATCAGCATCCCTTGGAACTTGTGCTGAATCAACGCTGCATTTCAGTATCTGGTCTGCATGTCTTCTCCAAAGCCTTCCATGGACATCGATGAAATAATGAAGAAGTCCGTCTTGGCGCAGAATTTTACCAAAGACCCACTTTTTGTCTTTGCTGGTGTAGTTCCTTACTTGGACTCTATCGCCCGGATGATATTGTTTCCCACTTGAAAACGGTCCACTCAGCTTCTCCCTGATTTTGTCTACCGGGTTTGAACGTACCAAATCCAATCTAATGCGGATCTCTCGCTGCAGGAACAAGCTGCAGGGTGCCACTCCGGTTGTAGAGTTTGGGGTCTTTCTATAACGCATAAGATAATTAGAAAGTTTATAAGCAATGTTACCTGGATCTTTTATCATTTTCCGAAGGGCTACTTTCATATTTTGAACAAATCGTTCCGCTTGACCATTTGTGGCGGGGTGATATGGGGCAGTGAATTTATGATTGATTCCGTTTTCTCTTATGAAGCTCTTAAACTCCCCCGAAGTAAAAGTAGGTCCGTTGTCACTGACCAAGGTCAACGGTAGACCATATCGAGCAAAAAGATCTCGTAAAATCTCGATGGTCCTTGCTGCTTTCATGCTATTCATTTGAAAAATTTCAGGCCACTTTGAGTGCGCATCGACCACTATCAAAAAATATTTTTCAAAAAAAGGTCCCGCAAAATCTATATGTATCCTTTGCCATGGAGTGGATGGGTATTCCCATGGATGTTGAACTTTTTTCGATGATTGGTTTTGAACATTTCTGCAAGCCAAGCATTTTCGTGCTAAGTCTTCAATGTCGGAGTCAATACGCGGCCACCAGACGTAACTTCGCGCCAACGCCTTCATTTTCACGATACCTACGTGAGCAATATGCAATTCAGCTAGTACTGATTCTCTTAGTGTCGCAAGAATCACCACACGATTGTACCTAAGTATTGTACCATTGGTTAAGGAAAATTGATGGTCTTTACCTTCGAAGCCCGCGATGACTAATCTGTTTCCAGTCAATAAATTGTTATACACCGCCTTTAGTACAGGGTCTCTGCTGGTCTCCTCTGCAATTTGTTTTTGGGTAACGGGAACAATATCCATCTGCTGCATTTGGTAGTGTGTAACGTCATCTGCATTTTTTGATTCGTCCCACGGTAGGGGCAACCGGGAAAGCGCATCTGCATTGGCGTGATCGCCCGTTGCTCGATATACAATATCGTAGTTGAAACCTTGCAGGAACTGCGCATAATGCAGCATACGAGTGGCCACCATGCTGGGTAAACTCTTGCTAGGGCTGAAAATAGCAACTAACGGTTTATGATCAGTAATGAGTGAAAACTTACGTCCATAACAATATCGAAAAAATCTTTTTACTGCCCAGAAAATTGAAGTTGCTTCTTTGTCGATTTGACTGTAATTCTTTTCCGAAGCTGAAAGAGATGGCGAGGCATAAGCGATCGGACGTTCCTGCCCATCTGGAAAAGTGTGTGATAGTACCGCTCCTAGTCCATACGGACTCGCGTCGGTGGCCAATGACAGAGGTAGATTTGGATCGTACGCACACAGAACCACGTCTGAAGCTATTTCCGATTTGAGGCTTCTAAACGCATTCTCACATTCCTGGCTCCAGCAAAAACCGACGTCCTTTTGTAGCAAATTGTAAAGAGGATGCAATTTTGAGGAGAGATTCCGCAAAAATTTCCCATAGTAGTTGACCAGGCCCAACCAACTTCTGACTTCAGTAATATTTCTCGGAGCAGTTGCCTCAGTTATCGCATGTATTTTATCTTTCGTCTTTTCCAGCCCCTTTTCCGAAATTATATGGCCTAAATACGTAATTGAATTTTCAAAAAACTTACATTTGCCGAGTTTGATGCGAAGTCCCACGTTATTTAACCGGTGAAGCACTTCTTCAAGGCGAGATGTATGTTCATCAAGCGTAGACCCTTGGATTTTGATGTCATCCAGAAAAACGCATACTCCAGGTATGTTATCCAATGTTTGCGTTATGTACCTTTGCCAAATAGCGGGTGCCACCTTTGTACCAAACATTAATCTATTTACTTTGTAGTCGCCTTTGATAGTTGATATTGCCTGCATTTCCGCGCTACGGATGTCCATTGCCATGTGCAAATAAGCTTCGCTCAAATCCAATGTCGTAAAAATCTTTCCGCCAAGCATTGACGTCGCAAAAAGATCTTCAACGTGAGGAATCGGGAAATGGTCATTTTTTAGCACTTTGTTCAACGTTATTTTGTAATCGGCACATAATCTAATTGATCCGTCTTTCTTCACAATAGGCACTACCGGTGTACCCCACTCACTATATGGCATTTTTGTTATGATTCCTTGCCTTTCTAGACGGTCGATCTCACCTTCCATTTTCTCTTGAAGCGCGTATGGTACCTTACGGCGGGTATGTAAATTGGCTTAACATTATCATCGGTAAATAAGGTTGCTTCGAAGTTATTTATTTTCCCAACACCCGATTGAAAAACATCACTAAATTTGGTTTTTAAACCTTGCAGTATTTTCTCCTTTGATATTGGTAAATTTGTATCGCTCACTTGATTCATTTTCGGCAATTGAACTTTAAATAACCTAAGCCACTCTCTCCCAAAAATTGCATCCACCTTACCTGGCATAATGTAAATGTTTGCGTTTGCCTCTTCGTTGCCATACCTCACATGCACTGTCGTATACCCCACAGGCTGAATGATCTCTCCTGTATACGTCCGAAAAGGAATTTTTGATTCATACATCTGTTTTGTAGGCCAAGAATTAACAAATTCCTGATAAGAAATTGACGACACCGCCGCGCCCGTGTCCAATTCTAGCTGCTTTGGGACACCATCCAGAAATAATGTAAGCATGAACTTTTTTGGCTTTCTCTTCTCTTCAGGCAGAACCGACTTACTAAGCTGTTTCATGTAGTAGTTCTCTTCCTCCTCCTCATCTTCATGTGCTGCTAGACATTGTAGTTGGTTTTGTTTACTAAAATTCCCATTTTTGAACTTGGGTGCGGGTGGAAGAGTTCGTGGTTTGTTGTACATCGATCCGCTACTCATACAAACGCGAGCTAAATGACCAGTTTTTCCACACTTGGAGCACACTGTTCGATTATGTTTGCATGCATTGGCTAAGTGATCTTTATCACCGCACCGAAAACAATAGCTCGAATTTGTTGACACTTGTTTATGTGCCCTAGAGGTCACTCTCTGTTTTTTGGGTTTCGGTGAAAAAATGGTCTTTGATGTAATTGAAACTTGGTTTTGGTAATTACTCGGTGAAGTAGCTTGTAAGTTTTGTATTTCCTTTGAGTCTTTTTGTGCAGACTCCATTGCGAGAGTAGCCGCGACGCAGTCTTTGAAAGTGTTGTTGGGTTCTTTCAATTGAATTAATTTTTCTAACCAATGTGCATTTGCATATGCAGATTACATAATCCTATTGATGCCCGTAAAATTCCTCGATACATTCACCAAACTTCTACAATCGGTCCTAAATACTCTCCATAACTAGGCGAAAAGATGTGGACTGAACGTCAACCCAACGAGGTGGTCCTCTTCACCAATAAAAGGAAAATCCTGACATTCGGACCCCTATGACTCCATGGCTCTCCATTTCTAGTCTCGGACAAAGTACGTCTGGTGTTTAGGGTGCATACTTGTGCAAACTGAGCTGGAGAGATAATACAAATGAAAAAATAGAGAAAGAGTACATTGCGTTTAATGCTTGGAGTAGAATTTTTCACGAAAAATGGACCCAATTCATCATCCATTGGATGAACATAGTCATAGTCAGACCCATTCTAACACATGGCTCATTGTCTGGTGGCCAATAGCAGAGAAAGAAATCCATCTCAAGGAACTAACACAAATCCAGAGACTTGCCTGTATAGCATCCACTGTCGCCATCAGAACCACCTCAACCGTAGCCCTTGAAACTATTCTCGCACTGATTCCACTATACTTATACGTTAAAAAATCAGCCGCGATGAGGGCCCTGCGTCTAAAAGAATCCAACTTATCGAAAAAGAGCCACATGGCCCACCGCACTATTGCAAGGTGGGGTCACCTAGATGCCACAACAAACTACCTTCTGCGATCCCCCGACTTTAGCCTGAACGTCAGAACGGTTATCTCTTCAAGGGAATACTGGGCAGATGATGGGGCGATAAACTCGCATAGTATTTCAGTCTTCACTGACGGGTCGAAAACAAACGAAGGAGTCGGTTCGGGTATCTACTCAGCTGAACCCGATATTGCAATATCACCAAGACTTCTGAACCGTTACCAGGATAGAGATTGACATTTACATAGATAGTTAAGCTGCTATAAAAGCTATCTCATCCGAGGTAATAAAATCAAAGCTAATAAAAATCTCATCGATAGCCACCATGCAACACTGTTGTGGGTCCTGGACACAAAGGAATTCCCAGGAACGAAATGGCAGATGAATAGGCAAGGAAGGGATCAGAATAAGACCTGTCAATGGTCCAAAACTCAGTCCTTCCTCCCCCAAAATTCGTTAAATCAAACGACGAGCAGACGAAAGATGGAGAGTGCCATCATGCTGCGCCTCGAAAAACATTTGGACAAAACACGACAAGGCAAAAACCAAGCTCATCCTCACTCAAAGTTAACAAAACTTGACGTTTTTCATAGGAATCATTACCGGGCACAACCTATTGGCGGCCCACCGAAAAGCAGTGCGGGTTTGCACAGATGAACTTTGCAGAGGCTGCGGCGACACAGACGCAGGAGAGGATACAGACCACTTCCTATGCAAATGCCCTAGTCTCTGAAGTACCAGAAAGACGGCCCTTCAACTTCTTCAGGATGGTTTAGAGGAGGCCGCTCCAATACCACAGAACTCTAGTCACTGTGTTTCTTTTTCTTCCTTTTCAGTGTTTCAGCCAGGAAATTTTACGTTAAGGGAGCACAATGGATCCTTTTAAGATCCGAGTGCAGGCTGCACACATTCGATGCAGCTAACCTCTTTAACCTAACCTAAATATATGAACAGATAAGCTTTAAAGTTCTTAAACCCCATGGTAACTTATGGCCTGCTTGTACACTGTAGCTAGCTTATTCAGCCAATAAAACCTTCGCAATCGATTACACATTATGTGGTTATACTGCGACAAAATGTTTGTGCTTCGAAGAATATTATATGAAACCAGATGGTCTTCAATCTAGGTGATATATCATATATATGCACAATCTCCATACTTGTATAACGCAAATGGTTCTCTATTTCGCTTTCAGCATATCTTTTAGTAGTTGGTAATCCAATTCTTATTAAAAAACTTATCCCAGACAGTTTATTCCACTTTTTTTTTGTTCATTAAAGCACAGTCATTACATTTCAGTCAGACTGTGAAAGCAACAGGAAAATTAGAATGGCATCCTGCACTATGCGGCTAAATGGGTACTAAGAAAAAATAAATTCCATTCCTCAAACAGAACCTAACGGCCTCGCCGTCGCCGCTGCTATTGCTGCTTAGTGCTTACGCTGCTGTAACAAGGACATAGTATATGTAATTAAAAAGTGCACGCTTGAAAAAACTCTCATTCTGTATAACAATCCTATTTCGCCTTTTTCCACGAAATGAATGCCACTAGTGAGATATTTAGTCCTCTGTTTGACTTTACGGCTCGAATGGTTAAAGGCACAATAAAGAACAAATTAAATAAGCATAAAGGGTAACGCAGGCTGCAGAAAGAAAAAGAAAAGAGAGAGGAATTCGAAGAAAGTGGCAAAAAAAGGACCTCCGAATATAAAATGAAATAAAAATCCCCGAGTAAAATATCCTCCTTCTTAGACAACCCAAATCGTCAAAGGCCGCGACGGCAATGGGCGGTGCAAAAACAATTTATTTAACCCGGTCAAGAGGACTCAGGATTCAGTTCCTTTTGCTGGGGTTACTGTTGACTCTATGCCTGGGTGTAACTCTCTTCTGATCTTCAGATCCATCCAATGCCGTTCCAAAGTGTGGGCCCTTTTGAAAAGCGCCTAGTATTTGTTTCTTGAATAGCTTTGGGCTGCCGACTGGAAAGTCATACTTATTAGGGGTAGTGAACAGGCACTCCTATTGTCGTTTATTTTGCATTGTTTTGGCTCGCTTTATTGTCCTTTTTGGGGACTTTTTACTTCTGGGGAACACAAAATGCAAATTTCTTCCGCTTGTACACAGTTTTCATTTTCTTTCGTTAAGGTTGCGATTTTAATTAAGTTTCCTTCTCTGCTCCTATTTTCTATTCCTCATCCATTTTCACGTGTGAGGACGGAGTACTTGGTTCTATTGTTGTACCCCCACAACGGGCGTAGCTATTAGTCGTTTGGTGCAAGGTGGGGGTTTCAAGGTGAGCGAGACATTGAAAGGTATTAATGTATATTTATGCATGATGGTTTCTTTGCGGTATGAAGGATTACCATAGTTGACAGACGGGCCTGGCTGCATGCATATGTATATTAGTTTAAGAAGTGCGGTTAAAAAAGGATTAGTGGGTGGGACGTTGTCATGCGAGTTGAATGTTAACGTTCTTTAAAGTTCAACAAGACCCCAATTATGCAGTTTAAAGGGGAAATTAATGGTACACGATGTTGGTTTTGCGTTGATAAGAGTTTCATTATACTTCAGTTTGGAGGCTTGAGAAGCACGCAATTACCCTAATCGTGCTTGCAAATATTTTTCATTGCATATACGAACAAAGTCATAATTTGAGGAATTGAATCCCTAAAAAGTAGCAAGTAACTACAAAATGTGGGCTATTTTAGATCTGAGGCTCTCTATCTAAGATTCTCTTATCGACGAAGATTTGCAGAGTTTCGATGGATTGCGTTCCGTACTTGGAACTTGCTGATACAGTAAGATTTACAAAATCCTGCCTTCTAAGATTATCCTCTAAGTGAGAGTAGCTTGCCACCATTGGCTAGATAAGGTTAGTGCTTAAAAAAAAACATAACACAAGCATGGATAGGAGGACTATGGGACAGAACTTTTGTAACTAATATTTCTTCCATTTTGGGTACACAAATATAATTGTTAATTAAAATTTAAAATTTATGTACTACTTGAAGTTTTTGAATATACTTACTCCATTCTATTTTTGGAAAATTCGCAAGCAGCATTGCTGTTGAATAACAAATGATTCAAAAAGCCTTCAAGCAGTATTCCCCTGTAGATGTTGGTTCGCTAAAAAACGAGAAAGAGTCACTGCAATCGAAGATCTAGCAGCTTTATTAGCAAGAGTTACTTCAACCTCCACGTGATGTCATCTGGGAATTTATTGCGAACGAAACAGGACAAATGGCGAGGGCCCAATGTCATAGGCTAAGCGTCAGTTGGTCTGTGGCTCAGCGAGCCACAGTCGAAATTAACGTCTAGGATACGGAAACTTATTGGCGACATTTGGCTTCTCGATGAGAGGAACGAATTCCGCAAGCGAGAAATGACGCGGTATAAGATAGCTGTATTGTGACTAAACGAGATAAGAAAGCTTGACGTTGGCGAGTACCATTCGCGTACAAAAAAAACGGTCTCTCCGTATTTCGCAAACCAACTTGAAGCTGTCAGAAGAGAAATGTTTATCCTAAGACACATGACGCAGAAAAGGAGGAATCGATGGAAGTATTGCAGGATTCCGAACAAGATGGTGCGTTCTTGATATCCTATGTCTCTGAAGGGATGAATTGACTTAAGTAGAGCCCGCAGTTTTGCATTTCATAACTCTTAGTGTTTTTCTTACAGTATTTAAACAATTTTCTTATCCTCTGATTGTTGTTAAATGTTCGCAAAAGGTTTGCACTTAAGAAAAACTCGTTAATATTGTACGCATCCACAGAAAGTACTTTTCGTACTGCATGGCCAACGCGCACGGTGTGGCAACACTACTGCCATCTGTCAAAACTGCCAAAATGTGCAGCAGTTTGTTTCATATTTCACGTTCCACAATTCACCCCTAGTGACATCTAGCTCATTCGATAATTTTCAAGAGGTTCTTGTATTTGGTATAAGTACACCAACCACAAGCAGAGAATACACAGTCGCTAGAGGTAAAAATAGCGAAGAAAATAAAAATAATGTGAGTTAATTATTTGCAAATTGGTGTTGAAAATAAATGATATTTTTATTAAACGATTTATAAAACGTGAAAAGAGACAGCTTAAATTGAGATCAATAAAGACTAAAGTGATTTGATTATTTTGAAGTACACATGTATGGTATAACGAAAGTGAAGTTGATAGTTGTTTATACTCGTAAATAAACAGTTTAAATGCACAGAAGATGGTTTATTACTATTAGTACGAACACCAGTAAGAATATAATAATATTATAAAATAGATATTATATCTATTGCCGCGATCAGTCAGTACACAAAGCTGAAGTCCATGCTCTTCTTTTCAATATTCCGCCTACAAAGTGGGTGAATGAGCGGACAATTTTAGTTTCACCTGCATAAGAGAATATGTATATCTACCAGGAAAAGTCTTTACTAAGGTGTTAGAAATATGTTCGATAAGGAAAACAGGATTGTGGTTATTGCGCATATTCCGCGCTTCATAGCCATTGATCATTGGCCATCAGCAAGTCCGAATCTTAATCTACTAAGAAATCGCGTTTCTACTAGGAAATCGCGTTTCAAATTTCCATGGCATAACAAAAGGCTCATTAATTTAAAAAATGTGAAAGATAAAGCATTTAAACGCTCAAAATTGGCTGGTAATTCTGATGATCGGGCCAGATTTATTCAACTAAGAAAAGAAAATAAGAGACGAATTCCTTGATAAATTCTTATACCGCCAATATATAGCTTCAATGGAATCGAATATAAAAAGGAATAGTAAGTCTTTTTAGTATTATCTAAATTCGAAACGCAAGGATCTGACTTTTCCGTAATGTATGGAGCTTGGTGGTGACTTATCTAATGATATTCACAGGGTATATCTGTCAGCTTTTCGCGAAATTTGTTCAATCTTCCTATAATTCGGCTAATATTCCAGATATTGAATAGACGTATGCCAATATTGATTCTAGAGTGGACGTTGCTGCACTGCATTTTTCCGATCAAGACGATTTAAACTGCTTAAGTGGCATTGACTCTGAAAAGAAAGTTGGCTTTGACCTAGTTTCCCCTTTGCTTCTGTCACGATGTGCTGTCCCTCTTTGCTCTGCCTTGGCGTTGATGTTTAATAAGTCTCTTTCGTCGGGTGTATTCATCAATGAGTGGAAAGTGTCGTTCATTACTCCTATTTATAAAAGCGGTCCTTAACATGTAGTATCAAACTATAGGCCTATTTCTAAGTTATCAGTGCTTCCTAAGGTGTTTGAGAAACTAGTGACTGAAAGATTGTATTTCTCACTTAAAGAGATGTTGTCACCTGCTCAGCATGGTTTTGTCAAAGGTCGTTCAACTTGTACAAATTTGGTTCTTTTTTTTACAATTTTGCCTTGATGAAATGGAAAAAGGTAAACAAGTCGATGTCTTATACACAGATTACGTTAAAGCTTTTGATCGAGTGCACCACGGTCTTCTGCTTCAAAAAATGTTTAAGCTAGGAATCAATGGCACGTTTTTAAAATGGTTACGATCCTATTTATCTAATAGGAGACAGACGGTGCGGATTGATTTGATGGACATTCGTCCGATTTCATTGAAGTTGTATCTGGTTTACCTCAGGGAAGCCATTTGGGTCCACTTCTTTTTACTATTTTTATAAATGATTTACCTTCAGTATTTAAGTTTTCTCGATGTCTTAGGTATGCTGATGATGTAAAGATTTTCCATTCTTTTGCTTCAATGCATGACTGCATTAACTTGCTGTCCGATATTGATTGTTTTCTTACATGGTGTAATTATAATCATCTTGAATTGAACTTTTGTAAATGTAAAATCTTTAGTGCAACCAGATTACGTAACATCATCAGTTGTAACTACACTTCTTTTAATAGATGTTTGCTCAGGGTAAATCAAGTCAAAGATCTTGGTATAATCTTTGAAAATAAGTTTGATTTTAGTGCTCATATTGACTACATTGTCTGCAAAGGTAATTCAATGTTAGGTTTTCTTAGATGGAATTCTGTTGCATTTAACGATGCTTGTACTTTAAAGACTATGTTTTGTTCATTAGTGCTTCCTATTCTGGAATATTGTTGTGTAGTCTGGTCACCGTTTTATAAAAATAATAGCTTGCGTATTGAACGAATACAAAAGAAATTTACGCGTTATGCCCTAAGAAAATTAAATTGGTCTAACGATTTGCCAAATTACTCACCAAGTTGTGCTCTGATTGCTACGAATAGTTTAAAATGCCGCAGGGATGCTCTATGCATTTTATTCATTAAAGATATAGCTTCTTTTCATATCAACTCCATTGACTTGCTTTCATTTATATCTTTTTATGTGCCAGAGAGAATTTTGCGAAATAGAAATCAAATTTTTTATATTCCTACTCATAGAACCAATTATGGACTTAACGAACCTATTACTCGCTCTCTAATTTTTTTTAATTCAATTTGTGAAGAAGTTGATATATGCATTAGTAGGGTTCCGCTTAAGAGATAGATTCTCAATGCATTGAATAACTAATATTAATTTTTTTACGTAGCTTTAAGTGAATTCATTTTTGTAACCAGAAGGTTTTGTTATCTATTGGTGGTAAATAAATAAATTAATCCTTCGGATTACAAGCTATGGTTCGTTTTGGAGGGCATGATTTGTACGAAAAGACACCCGAACCTGGAGTCGCTAAAAATTAGCTTAAGAAAAGCAGTCAACACTTTTGCAATAGAAATCGTGCGGGCTACGGTTGATGAGTGGCCAACTCGTCTTAATGCCTCTATAAGTGTAAATGGAGGTCATTTTGAATTTTTTTTTTTAATATTTAGGATAAACCAATAAACATTTTTGAAAAAAATTAATTAATGTATTCTGTCTTTTTTTTTATATCTACGAGTATTTACATTTGTAACAGTATTTATGATAGTACAGGTAGAATTGTAGTTGGACCTAAGTTAGGTGATAAGCAGTGTTGTTTTCAAAAGCACTACCGATTCTTTCAGAATGGTGTTCGAGAACCTCTGCCAAACCTACAGAATCAGGTATAGACCTGTTTTGTGGAAGTGAACTCTGGAAGATTATGGAATTGAATGTGGCATTCCGTCCAACTACAGAAGCTATTTTCGGGTAAACGTCTTTAAGTCAATACCTCTTAGTATGGGCGTTCTACTTCGCCAATGATCGGTTTCATCACCTCTCCTTTTCAATATATACATACAAGTTTATTATATGAATATATGTACGTATTTATAATTTGAGAATGGTTGGAGCGGAACTGTATAGAACCTGGATGTGGAGCAATATGTGTTATGGAAATCAATTTTGTACCAGTTGATTGCCAGCGTAGATGACCAATGTAGAGAAGCCTTTTAACATGAAGTAACAAGTTCGGTGCATAGAGCAACGTATAGCGCACTAAACCATAACCTGCTTGAGGTCAATTACTTTCGGGACGAATACAGCGTACAACAGATATCAATGATATTGTAATATTCTTGCTGGGGTTCGTTTAAATCAAACTGTCTTTTGTGTATTTCAATGGTTTATTTATTGTCAACTACTACATTTTCTTAAACACAATATTCAAATCACTTTATTCTTTATTTATTTCAAATTAAACTGTCGCTACAGATTCACAATCACGATATCGACTATTTTAACCACTTGATCGAGTCTCTTTTGTAATCGCTGTATTCACTTATAAACAACTGTGTCCACGGTGGTTGTGGTATGTGTATTTATATAAAATATAAGACCTTCTAGAATATACTAGATGTCGCTCGGGATGAATAGATGATCCTGGAATAATTGGGATATTGTGTGGAACAATTGTGGAATGTAAGCACATCGGATGGGAATATTTACTGCTAGCAGGTTTTGGCAATATATGTCGTTGCTTACACAAACCACGCAGTACCTGACGATGTACTTGATACTACAATATTAAACTGCTGATCTTGAATTATATATCGCACATCGAATATCTCCCAATTTTGCAATATAGGGGAAAGAGTATGTGTTTTTCACCTTGAAGGAAGATACCTAACGCTGTGCGAATCGAGAAGACTTTATTTTGGCCGTGATTTTATTGCAAATGATCAAGTCAAGAACCCATTGAACGAGATTAAAGTGGCTCAACTTTTTAACTACATATGTTATGTATTGTAAAATAGCACTAGGGTATAGAGAGAGAATTTAAGTAAAAGCTTTTAAAAACTGAAATAATTTGTATTGTATTTTAAATGCAAAATTAGTTAATCAATCGGCAGACGGCTTTTTTCGATTTCATTGTAAATATTGTTTACATGAGAAATTTCAATAAAAATCCAACCTAATCTAATCTAAAAAATCTTTAAAAAGCGATTGTAGCCTAAATAGTAAGGTGGAATCTATTCCAATTTCACATTGTACGAATGCGCATTTCCACACGGCCTTATGGATTCCTCGTCATACGAGTATTTGCTTTCTTTCAGTAAACAAAACTTTGACAACAATTTTGACGATGCTAAACTATGCGGCACTAGCTTAACAAAAGCCAAATGTGAGCCAAATATTTGGGTCACAATTTGGACAAAAAACTAAGCTGAAAACCCAATATCATAGAACGAGTGAAGAATGCCACTACAGCTCTGTACTGCTGTAAGAAAGCAATAGAAAATAAGTGGGGACTAGAGCCGCGAATAACATAATGGCTCTATGTATCCGTAATCAGACCTGTACTAACGTATGGTGTGATCGTCTGGTGGACTGCTTTGAGAAAGCTGTACACCTAACCGCACTTGGCCTTGTGAAGGACGGTCTGCCTGTGCATCAGCGGAGCACTAAGAACGACTCCAACAGCGTCTCTAGACATCCTGTTGTACCTGCCTTCTCTAGATATCTATAGTAAACAAGTGGCAGCATATGCAGCTACTCGCATGATGGCCATATCTCAGTGATCCAGTCTAGGTACAGGACACTCCTCCATTCTCAATAATCTAGAATTCCTTCCACAAGACACCGACTATGTACTTCCACAACTTCTGTGTGATAAGAACTTTAAAACCAGGATCCTGGAATGTGAGTTAGGGACATAAGAGGGATCCATTTGTTTTTACACAGATGAATCCAAAACGGAGTCGGGAGTAGGGGGAGTTGTCTTCTCCCAAGAATTACACATCAATATCTCTTTTCGACTCCCTAATCACTGCAGTGTCTTTCAGGCGGAGATCATGACACTTAAAGAAGCCTTGTCATCGATGAAGTACATTGATATCCAGATGAGATATTACTATCTTTACTGACAGTCAAGCTGCGATCAAGTTCCTGGAATCTGTTACTTTCAACTCCGAAACAGCTCTAAACAGTCGGTTGTCTCTTAACGAGATGGCCAAACTGTACGACATTTACCTTATCTGGGTGCCGGGGCACACGGATATTCTAGGAAACTGCTCGGTCGATGAACTCGCCAAGCAGGGCACTTGTCTACCGATCTCGTCGAGCAAGGCGAACCTCGACATGCCTCTCGCTACAGTGAAACTGCTACTTAAGCTAAACACCATTAACGCGACTAATCGTTCGTGGTCTGAGCTGGATCAGAAACGAGGTGAAAAGGTCGCTTATCGCAAACACAGTAGGTGTCTTTACGGGACACTGCATCGTCGGTAGGCATGCAATTAGGCCATCTTAGCAAATGATTTCTCTTGAAGTTGCATAGACAAGGAGGAGGAGGAAACCATACTACACCTTCTTTGTACTCTTTGCATCCTCTCCGCTCGTAGAACACAACACCTAGGAGCCTACCTCTTCGACAATTTAGGCGAGCTAGCTAATGTCAGAATCGGCAGCCTACAGGGCTTGATAGTAAGCTCAAACTGGTTCCGGGGTAGCTTTCCCCGGGGATGATAGATCCATGGGGTATGTCCATTATATGGATTAGAATGGGTCTAATCTGGCTTAGTGAGCCTAGGTTTTTTTTTTTTTTGTAGCCTGCCACTCTAATCTAACCTAGTAGGTAAACATAAATATGGGATTCTATTCATTTCTTTGGGAAAAATTTTCCCAAAAGCATGGGAAAATGCAATAAAAAGAAAATATTTTATCATTCACAAACGAACAGCATAAAAGTAACTACAATCATGTGTGACCTTCTTTTAGTGCCGCAAAATTACAATTTAATCTTTTCTTGGAAGAACAATTATCGAAGGATAGAAGATTTGCCCTCTGAGCATGTTCGAAGTCTCAGACTTAACTTAAAAAGTCCTTCCATATATAGTTTTTTTTTGGGCATATTTCTACTTTTCCAATATCGGTTATTTGCTTGATCCTGTGGCAACCCTTTCCAAGCAGCTAATTCTCGATTTGAAAAAAGTTCGTTTCTTAAAATCGCTCTGTATTCAGACAAATGCATCCTACTACTAGTACCACATTCAAATTGCAAATTACAGCGAGTAACCTGCAAAAATTAATTCAATTCAGACATCAAATGCATTATTTTTTTTTATTTAACTTTTTTTTTTACATCCAACACATTTATGTTCAAACAATAAACTAATTTTCACCATAAAATTTGAAAGAAAACAAATTTCATTCTCTCTTTCGCACCCCCAAAGGAGGAATCCCATAAAAATGAAATTTTTACGCATTCACTCGGTGGTGGCAGGAGGAAGGATGAGAATATTTGCGGATGGTTGGCCACTAAAACGTAAACAAAAATTGCGCATAAATTTTGTTTATCCCCGACTTTCAGCTCCTTAATGGTCCAGTAGGGAGGGATAGTTGAAGGTGGCGCCGCATACTCCCATCACCGCATTTATATGCACTGTACCTGGGTGCATAATTTTGCAATAACTCCGACTTTTTCCTTATTTTTACGGCGTGAATTTTTTTTTAGTTTTTTTCTTTGCTTCCTCCCTTTCCCTGTTTGTCATCCTGTTTGTGATGCTGCCCTTTTCGCTATATATATTTTATAATGATGGCAATGAACCACATCCAGTGTAAGTTGTACATACTATATCAGGATGTGCAGCAGCAGAAAAAGCAACAGCACTAACATTCTAGTTCTCTACTTGTTACATCTTTATGGTAGTGATGGTAAGGGTACTGGTACGTATACGCCACAGTGTTCTGCACATAGGGGGCACATTCGAAGCTGCTGTGTTGTTGTATTCTTTTCTCTTAGAGCTGCATTTATGAAGTCTTTTTGTGCGATTTTTTTTAACGCTTAGCTCCCACATGGCTAATATGGCGGATAATAAAAAAATTTATTTCATCGCGTTGGATGAAAACGAGTTTTAAAATCATTATTTTGTTTTTGTAAAAGGCGTTCGGGGGATGTGGGAGATCAAGTGATGATAGGTAGGTGTTAGAGGTAGAGTTGAGGATATAAACTGCTTTCAAGAAGTGTAGCTTTGTTGCGGAGTAACACTAATGCGTTATGCATTGCATTGCGCCTTTGTACTAAATGTTTATATTTTTATGACTCATATAAAAGCAAAGCCATTTGAATTTTGCAAGAATGGAGGTGTGTTCAAACGCTGAAGTAGTATACGTCCCATATTCAACAGAAAAAGAAAACTTACTGAAGAGTTGACATGGTTTGTCAAAACATGCTTATGATTTACGTTCTTAAAAATGCAAATGCGTTTGTGGTTGGTTTAGTTAGCTTGGTTTTATTGACTACTTTATTGATTCAAACTTAAGAAAAGGCGCGATGCGATTAAATAACTTACGCCTGAGCCCGATCCCACAGGAAAAATCTAAAGTTTCTATGGAGAAAGCAGCGACAGAAAGAAAAAAATTGTCAATGAAAAGGCGAAAGTTGTCAAGGACAAAGTCCGAAAAGAAAAGCCGTCATCTTTTGGCGGGCAAACGTATGCGTAAGCCGCGTCGCGAGAAAATAAACAAAGCCGTATTGTTCCAGATCCAATCTCATAAGTTGTTTCTATAATTCTCGCGAAACTTGAGGAGCAAAGCAAAAGAAATAAACTTATATTTGAAAAATTGAGCAATCCTGAGCATAAAACTCGTAAAACAAGAACTCAAGTATGAGTATGAAACAGTTGCTTAAAATATTAACATGCAACACAAACGGACTAGTGGAAAAGATAGACGAACTAAAACTATTCTTGCGGAAAACAATATTGACGAATCCTTGATTTCCGAAACGCACTTGAAAAAGAAATCTAGTGTAAAAATAAAAGGATACTATGCTAAACATGCTTACCATCCATCCGGGCTAGAGGCGGATCTTCCCTATTGTATTGGACATTCTATAAATAAAATTATTGAGACCGATGCGATGCAAGTAAGAACAGTTCTCGTAAGAAATAAGCACTCGTACTATAATATCGCTTTCATTTATTGCCCCCCACGATAAAAACTAAAAAAGACCGACTTTATAAATGTTTTGGACTCACTTGGACCGAATTTTATTGTTGGTGGTGATTTCAATTCGAAATACACCTTCTGGGGTTCAAGATGCGATTTAACTAAAGGCAGACTACTTTACAAAGCGCAGTGGAAGCGTGCTGGGCCCATAACCTGTAGAATACCACAGTTACGCGAGTAGATATCCAGAGATTAAAAGAAACGAACGTGTTAAGAGCAGTACAACTAAAGAGTGTATTAGAAAGTAAAAGTATATGTTACAGGATGTACATATTAAGGTTAAGAACATTTTTAGACTAAGTAGAAACTATTCATGTTTAAGAGGGCGTTGAGTGTTATTAGTGTTGACACTTTATTCTAATTATATTTAACAGAAGGGATACCTAGATTAACTACCAACAAAACTAACTGGGACAGCTTTAGGAGATATTATATAGAAAATATTGTTCTGAATGTGTCGCCCAAAATATCATATGAAATAGAAGATGAAGTCGGCACATTTATTGAAGTTATACAAAAGCCGCGTGGAGCAACACTCCCTATAGGAGGAAAGACCACGTAAATAGCGAAATATTTCCGCCAGAAATAAAAGAACTGATACGTCAAAAGAACAGAGCACACAAGTGATGGGAACAATCCCGAGCTCCCAAGCACAAAACTCTTTTAAATCATCTGTGTAATGAGTTCAAGAAAGCAATCAAAGATTTTAAAAATCGAGAGATCACTACGTATCTTGAAAGCTTGACTGGCGAAAAATTTCTAATTATTCACTACGGAAAGCCGTGAAAAGTATTACGAAAACCCCAAATGCAATCGCTAGCGATAAGACAAAACAATGGCGAATGGGCAAAAGGAGACACAAAGAAGGCGGATTTATTTGCCGTGCACCTGGAAGAAACGTTTACGCCACTTGACGGACAAGCGCCAATAGAACACCTTGTTGCTATGATTCGACACCTGACAACTTTAAAATAAAGAGCGTGTCGTTGGTCGAAATTTGTCAGACACTAAGATTTTTAAAAATAACAAGGCCCCTGGATATGTTCTAATAACCGGAAAGATCATGAAGGAATTGCCAAAAAAGCCCTGATCAAGCTTCTGTATATTATAAATGCCGCGGTAGGACAATGGAAAATCGCCGAGGTTATAATGGTTCCAAAACCGGGAAAGCCTCCAAACGATAAAAAGATCGTACAGACTGATATCGCTCCTGCCGATAGTGATAGATATCGAAGGTATTTGAAAAGCTTTTGTTATAGCGCCTACAACTGATCATTGAAGAAAGACGTTTGATTCCTGACCATCCATTTGGCTTCAGAATAAAGCATTCCACAATTGATCAGGTTTATAGAGTAACAAATGAAACAGACAAAACCTTAGAGGAGAAAAAAGATATGTTCTAAGGCTTTTCTTGACGTCTCCCAAGTCTTCGATAAGGTATGGCATTAGGCCTTGCAGTTTAAGTTAAGACAGGTTCTTCCGGAACAATTATATGAGATTTTAGAATCCTACCTTGCGAACAGACTATTCCGTGTTAAACACGGATCGAATTATTCTGAATTTAAGGATATCACTGCCGGGGTTTCGCAAAGAAGTGTTCTTGGTCCGGCCTTGTTCTTAGTATGCACTCGAGATATACTGCAACAAGAAGACACTGTCGCACGTTCGCGGACGATACGGCTATATTAACAACAACTAAATGAGTCGAGTCAGCAACTGTAAGGCTCAAACTTGCTTTGGACGAAGTTTGCGAGTAGATAAAGCTTTGGGGCATTGCTCTCAATGAGACCAAATCTACTCATGTTAAGTTTACTTACAAAAAAATTAACAACCTACCCATTTTTATTAAATCGGTACAAATACCATATTCTTTCCTTTTTTTTTTCTTTATGTCCTGTATTCCCTTGTGGGTCCTAGGGCCTCTACTACGCCTACGCGCCATCGTGTACGGTTTCTGGCAATGTGTCTGAGTTCTCCCCAACTTTTCCCTAACTGCCGTGCTTATTTCTCGACTGTTCTGTGTCATGTTCTCTTCGGACCGCCAGGTCTTCTGCCATCCTGAGTGAAAGCTTTCCATTGCATAGCATGGTTCGCTTTGGAACTGTCACCCTTTCGGAACGTGTGATCAATCCACTGCCACTTCCGTCGTTGGATGGTTGTGCCTATTGGTTCCTGACCCGTTCTCTCATAAAGGTGTTCGTTAGAGATACGATTGGGCCAGAAAATCCTTAAGATATTGCGCAGGCACCTATAAACAAACGTTTGCAGCTTTCTGGTGATAGTAGTGGTTACTCTCCACGTGCTGTAACCATATAGCAGCACGGATTCAACGTTGGAACGGAACAGTCTTATTTTGGTGCTCAAATTGATTGCATTGCTTCGCCATATTTTGGACAACATCCCGAACGCGGACTTTGCTTTGGTGATCCTGTTGGCTATATCCAGTTCGGTTCCACCATCGGTCGAGACAATACTCCCAAGATACTGGAAATCCTCTACTCTCTCTACCGGTTGTCCAGCAATGCATATTTGAGCCGATGAGTTTGTTCCAAGGCTGATAATTTTAGTTTTTGCCGCATTAATTTTCAGCCCGACGACGCCTGCCTCCCTCTCCACATCTGCTGTCATTTGGTGGAGGTCCATAATTCTGTGGGAGAGTAAGCATACATTGTCAGCGTAGTCAAGATGTTTCAGTTGAGATGTAAGAGTCCATCGAATTCCTCCGTTTCCCGTCGACAAAGCTGCATGAAGCACATCACTAATCACCAATAGGAATAATATTGGTGTAAGGATACAGCCTTGTCTTACCCCACTTTGGATTTCAAATTCCTCAGACAACCTTCCTCTGTGCAGAACGTGACATTTGGAGCCTTCATATGTAGCTTTGATAATAGCAATTAGTTTATCGGGAATGCCTCTCCTGCGTAAAGCACGCCAAACAAACTCCCTGTTGACACTATCGAACGCCTTCCCAAATCGATGAACAGCAGGTGCAGTGGCGATCGATATTCAACACACTGTTCGATGATAATCCGCAAGGTGTTGATGTGGTCGGCACAGGAGGATCCAGAGCGGAAACCTGCTTGTTCGGCATCGAGTGTGTCTTCGAGATGTTGTTTGATTCGCTCAAGGATGATTTTAGCTATTATCTTAGCTACAGCAGGCAGCACGCAGATACCCCTCCAGTTTCCGCACTCCATTAAATTACCTTTCTTAGGAAGCTTGACGATCATTCCCCTTTTCCACTCATTAGGAAAACTCTCAGCTTCCCAAGCTCTCTCTATAAGTGGAAGCAGAAACTCAGCCGATGTTGCTGGTGCTGCTCGTAAGAGCTCTGCTGGAATACCGTCAAGTCCTACCGCCTTGTTGGTTTTGGGTGTCTTGATCGCGGTAATGATCTCATCTTTACTGGGAGTCGTGGTGCGTATTCGGGAACTTCTCACCTCGGGCATCTCAGTCTGATTTGGGAGCATATCGCTAGCGAATACACGGTTCAAAACCGTAGCAAAATGCTCCTTCCATTTCTTGAGTTGGTCCTCTTCCGAAATGAGCAAGAAGCCGTCTAGGCTTTTCACTGGGTGTTGGCTGGAGCTGCGACCACCTGTCAGCTCTTTCGTGATTCTGTAGACTGTCCTGCTGTCACACCTCCGTGCAGCTTCTTCTGCTTCTGTAGCCAGCGCGTTGATGCAGTTGCGCTTGTCACGTCGCACGCTACGCTGAACTTCTCTCATCTTCATGCGATATAGGGACTCTAGCTCGCTTCTCCCTGCTGCTGGGGTAGCTGCAACGCGAGCTTTCAGCCGTTTTCGTTCGTCAATCCGTCTCCAGGTATCCTTGGAAAGCCACGCCCTATGTCTTCCCTGCGATCGACCGACAATTCTTTCAGCACCAGATGTAAAAACATTTTTCACAGCACACCAATGATCTTGGATGGTTGCGGGCATTGAGCTGCTGATTGCTTCCACACCTTGCGAAAAGTGCTCCCTTAATTGTTGGCGCACTGAGGGATCACTAAGTCTATCGATGTTGAACCTGGGCATTCTTGTGTTGTCGTGGGATCTTCGAACTGCAGCACTGCGTAGTTGGAGAGTAGCTATCATAAGATGGCGATCACGTACTATCCCCACATCTGCCCCTCGCCTGTTTCGGACGTCTAGGAGACTACTTCTAAAGCAGCGGCTGATAGCAAAATGGTCAATTTGGTTGGAGGTTGCTTGCCTGTCATTGGAAACCCAGCTGACTTTGTGACAGGTTTTGTACTCAAACATGGTGCCACCTATCACAAGGCGGTTGGCATTGCAGAAATCCACAAACCTTTCGCCGTTGTCATTACGGTTGCCTAGTCTATGCTTCGTTGTCGTTGCCTACCTTGGCATTCAAATCCCCCATCACTATGACAATGTCTCCATTTGGTGTTGTGTTGAAGACGGCACTTAAGAGGTTGTAGAAGCTCTCCTTTTCGTCCTCAGACGAACTATTCGTTGGGGCGTAACACTGTATGATGGTGACGCGTCGTACTCTAGTCCGGAATCTGGCCGTCAAAATCCTATCACCATGGGGCTGCCAGGAAATTAGGCCCTTGCGTGCTGTTGTTGTTAGCAGTAGTCCGACTTCATATTCCCGCGGACCTCCGGATGGTCTTCCAGAATAGAGTAGTACAGTGTTACGCGTTGGGGACTGGTACTCGCCCGCTTCTAACCATCTTACTCCACTAACCCCCAAAATGTCCAGTTTATATCGCATGAATTCCTTTTCCAGGAGGAATCTGGCATTTTAAGGACCTTCGCTTCCCAAGTCGAGGAGCGTCTTTACATTCCAGAAACCTATCTTTGTCCGGGTACAATAGCCAAAAGTCGTCAACATGTGATCATTCCTTATCCGAGGCATAGTGTCGGTTTCTGTAGCGAGAAATTTTCGGTAACGCAGGTTGCTGGCCCACGTTACCTAGCCTAGAATCAAGGCCGTAGACAACCCGCACTTACAATTTTGTCCTATACGTATAAGGGTTTATACGTATAGTTGCCCGGGGACCACCACTAGGAGGTAAAGTAAGCACTTCATCACGAACTTGATTGTTGCGCTACTGGCCCAAGCCAAGTTTTGGGCAGTCAGTAGTTTCCTGATCAATCGCAATGCAGGTTTAATTGCTTACTATGTTGTTATATGCAAACCAACCTGTAGATTTGATGATGTTCATTACTTTGTCTGTTGGTGTACTGGGAAGCTCCTCTAATTCCTTGTGTGATGGATGCCGTGATATAGAAAGTGGGTTATGTCTCCATAGACTCCCTCGTGCAATGAGTGTCAGAAAAATGATGAAATCGTATGTGTATTCTGTAGTGAATATGTGTGTTTATCAATCTGTTAAGAACAAGAAACTTGATGATTGATACTTGCATACCAGAACCTACTTCACATAATTAGAAATAAGCTGATGGCTTGATACAAAATCTCAAACTATACTACTTTTTCAATATCTCTAACAGTCACTTCGAGAAGATTACAATTTACCAAAGAGCCTTCTCATAGCTTTAACTTGCTCCGGCTTTCCGAAATCAGATATTTCAGTATAAACGGTTTTGAAAGTCACCTCCATCTTTATAGTAATTCGAAATGCAAATGCAAAAGTAAATGCAGTCAGCTATATAAGCTCATCGTCCTTAATTGAAGAAACAGAGCTGATAAACAATTCCTTGGTATATGGATGTGATCTACAAATCCCATCTCTTCTATCAACTTCAGCAACTATAAGGATTTCGCTTTTTATGCATATTTTGTGTATCCGCTCTTGAATTTCTCGCGTAAGCATGTCCTCGTTATCCTTGTTCTTTTCATTCCTATTATCATTATACGAGTACCATGTTGACGAAAGTTTCACTTATGTTTCCGTAGCTTCTTGTTCAGTGTCCTTTATTTGCCTTTCATTTCACTTTGTATTCCTTTATTTTTTGTGCGCCTCCTTTGTACTTCCGAAGCGTATCCTGTTTTTGTTTCTGTTTAGCGGGACATGCATACTATTCTCATTCACCTTCCCATCCGTTACGTTCAATGAAGTTGTCACAGCATCGTCGTCGTAGAGTAGAAGAGTTGCTTCCGAATAAATTTTTCGCACCACCCCCGCTTTCAATCTTAGCAAAAAGATAAAGCATAAGAAGTACAGAGGCAAAGAAAAGCCAACGAAGAATAACGTTGTGTTTATTATGAACTTTTTCAAGGATTCACCACTTCCATTCCCTAGGGGTGAAGTGGCCGTGCTATTGTTTTCGAAAAGTTTCCTTAATTTTTTTTTTCTTTTCCTTCTCAGTTCGAACTTTTTCTTCCTTTCATTACGGTGGTATGTGTGCAAGAATTGTTCGAGGAAATTTTCAAACTTTATCATATCCGCTTTTTCTGTGAGCCGTTATTGTCGCTGCCAACTTCATCACGTGCTCACCCTTTGTAGTGCTTACCTTGGCACTGTATCGCGATCTGCGGCTTAATGCTGCTCACAGTATTTTAGTGCCATCGCTGGGAAGCAGTTTCCCAGAAGCTTCCTTCCTACTATCTCGTGTGTCCTTTTGTGTCTTGGCAGGGGTCGTGTTCCTTTTTCTATGTTGTCTGCAACGAGGCTTAAGTAATTGATTTTTGTTTTCATAATTCCTTTCGATTGTATTCATGGTGACGGTGGCAGCGCGAGCGGTGTTGTGGTGGGGTTGTGTTTTTGTGCTTGGAATGCTTTTTCTATGGATGAAGGCACTAGGGATAAGCTGCAGCTTGACAATGGGAGCAAATGGTTGATGGTTATCCTTGAGGGCACAATACACATACAATAATGTTTGTTTGCAAATGGATGGAATATCTTTGGAGGGGTTGAAGTTTAAATTGAAATGAAAAAAAAAAAATGAAAAAAATATTGCAGAGACGATTGTCAATTGAAAGTGATTGATTTGAGTCAGGAACCTAATGAGGGCTTAAGATCTTAGGATAAATCAGAAAAACATTATTTTCTTATAAGGAAAGTTGGACGGGAAGTAGATGTTACTCGAAAATTCAGCAGTCTGGATTTAGGTACCTGTGGTGAAGTATCTTACGTGAGAGAATAGCGCAGATATTTTTGTAAGCTTTTGTCATAACTTATATAGGAAAGCAAGACATTTAAGCGCATTTGACGGGTCTCTCACATGTCCAATCACAAAATCATAACGTATGGCTTGAAAGTCCTCCCAAAAGAAAGAACTTTCAAGTACACCTCGGACTTAGAGACAATCAAGGCGATAATTAATTAGTCTAAAACATAAAAACCTTTTTTTTTTATCCATTCTATGCGTTAAATAGTAACATCAGGCGCGTACGCACGGGGGGGGTTTTGGGGGTTCAAACAAATTATGTAATGGACAAAATGGATATTCAATTAGTAGTCCCGCGGCAAGTTGTAAAACAAAAGAACCGTGACAACTAGGAAGGAGGTCCTGAAGAATATTTCCGTCGGTCCATCTTTGTTCCTTTTTTGGACCACCTATGGATGCAACTAAGGATTAGATTTCTTGACCATCGGAACTCCTTTCTAAAATTCAAAACATTCTACCGGAAAAGTGTTCTAAGCTGGAAACAGAAGAAATACGCAGCACTATCAACGTTTTTTTGAAAGAATGGCCAAATGACATCAAAAGACGTACTGATGATTTTGTAGGCGAAATGACGATGTGGCGCAGGTAAAAATATCTTTCTTTAATTTTTTGATATCTGTTTGAATGTTAAATTAACTATGGTTGCAGACATTGCTTAAATATTCCGATTGATAAACGGCCAACAAATTTTATAGACGCTCTCAATTGTTGCGATTCAACGTTGTACCAAAGAATACATCGCTTTATGCAGATCGATGCAACACTTCCCATATCTGTGGCATCAAGTCAACGGTCTTTTTGTTGTCTTCGCAGATTGAAACCTTTTCTGCGTAGTAATACTAGTGAGGAGCGGTTAAATGGCTTGATGTTGCTTAACATATATAGAGATATTGTCGTGAAATACGAAGAGATTATAGATATGATAGCTAAAGTACCAAAACATATGGATATAATTTTGCAAAATATTCCAACTATAAATTATATTATTATATATATTATATATATTATATTAATTATATTTTATTATATAATAATAAAATAAGACATTATTTATGGACATATGTGTTCTTGCATTATTGTGCAGAAGAATGTGTCCATGACTATTTACCAGAACTGGCTTTAATTGGCTTTATTTGTAATGCATAATTGCAATTTCTCTGAATCACCTCCTCTGAGGTCCATCGTAGGATTGTGATGACCTTGGGCGCTGTGGCGTAAGTCGTTAGTATGTCGGATCATTGCGCGTGAGGTTCCAAGTTCGAATCCCAGAAAACACCAGAAAGTTTTTTCACGGTCCCACCTCTCGCGAACGTAGGACAAACATACGAGAGTATTGTTGTCTCGAAAAAACAAATTGTCCTTCGGATCCGGCACTAAACTGTAAGTCCCTTACATTCTTGTGAAAAATATAACGCACACAACATGAGTGGTTGCGAGAAGCTAGGCCCCGGCACTTAAAGAGCTGTTACGCCAAATTTTTTTATTTATATTTATTTTTCTAGGATGAAGTGATGCTCTTCTATGTTAGCTTGGTATCTGACCAGTATCCTGATCGTCTAAGGTTATTATACGAAATTTAAGTTTCCATCGCACGTAATAATCCGCTTTAAAAAAGGCTTGATTCTGTTTCGATTGAATTCCCTTAAGTCAACTCGTGGGGCACCTATCCGCCATATCTTTAAATTTTAAAGATGAGTTAAATATAACGGCCAACAGTTGATGTAGATACTCCAAACTTCACTACATGGCATCGTACAGTCGTCGATGAATCATGCACAACTTCCTCATGCAATTCGGTGTCATTCTTGTCCTCGGTCCACCAAGAGATTCATTTTCCATTTAAAAATCTCTTTGGCTGAATTCGGTAAACCAACGATTTACTGTCCGTCCATTACATAATGGGTCGTATGCAAAAAAGATGTGCACGATCTCAGAGTCAGAGCTGACGAGCTTGAACTCACATGTCAGATCGATAGTGCAAAGCTGAACTCGGACTCAGTTTAATATGCAAACAAATTAGATAGTTCTCATCTGACAATGACTAGATATATTTGAGTCAGATCTCAAAGCTCTCTGTCTTATTTGTATTGCTTTTATTTTATATAGAAAACCCAAATCACAGAGCACTAAGACTCTCTGGTCCATTGTATTGTACTACCAGGCAGGAAACTTTCTTTGATACAGTGGTTGGAAAGATTTTGATGTTAATCCTTTTACATTTTTTACACGCTACACAAATTCGTAAATGAAGACTTCTGGTACAGAAAAAGACTTCTAGATGAATTTAACGATTAGCTGATATTGGAGAACATAACGTATTGAAATCTATATTCGACATTGTTAAATTAAGAATAACATTCACCAACAGACGACAGATATGTCAAAGTTGTAGTTTTTTGGTGTACATTCAATAAAAAATATTATTATTATTACTCGGGTGGCTAATGATTGCTGTTCCCCGCTGGGGCATGAACTTGCACAGATCGGTTAACGAGCAAACACACTATCAGCTGCACCATTGCCACCATCTGCTCGTGTTATTCAGTTGTAATTAGAATTCCTTAACGGCAAAATCTTCTGCGTTGCATAGAATCCTTTGCGATTGATATACTCCTCATAGTTATTTAGTGGTTTTTTTATAGGAATGTTAGTGCAATCAAGAACACCAATTGCGTAAAGAAATTCATACTCACTGCTCCAAATCGTTTGCCCTTCTTGTATTTCTTCCGAAGTATGTGGGAAAATGCTCGCAATTTAAGCCCCTTGTGCAAGGTGTACCTCAGGTTCAATTTAGGGTCCCATCCTGTTCTGCCTGCACATTAATGACTTACCGTCGATTTGCAATCATGTGTCAATCCACCTCTACGCTGATGATATTCAACTTTATTCCTCACAGCCGGCTGATAAGTTGAGAGAGCTTGTATCAGCGCTAAATGAGGATCTAGCTGCGATTAATCAATGGGCAATAAATAATGGTCTAGTATTAAACCCAGCTAAATGCCAAGCCATAACTATCTCGAATAGATCCCCCGAACTAGCTTCTGTGCCAGATATCTTGCTATCAGGCACTAAAATGAAGCTTGTTGAAATTGCAAAAAGTCTAGGCTTTGTCATAAATCGAAACCTTTCTTGTTACAACCACATCAACGCCATAATTGGTCGTATTTATGGTTGTTTGCGCAAGTTATGGATCTCAGCTAGTTTCACTCCGCTTGAAACGCGTAGAAAGCTTGTGCAAACACTTATCATGCCTATAATAGCATACGCTGAAGTGGTCTATAGTAGCCTTGATTCGCTTTCTTTTCGTAAGCTGCAATTAGCTTTCAATGATGCTATCAGGTATGTTCACCAGCTACGTAGGTATGATCGAATCTCTATGCATTTAAAAGATTTTCTAGGATGTACACTACAGCAGCATATGGATATTAGAAATTGCTTATTTATGCACAAAACTATCAGAACACAATCACCGCCATACCTTTACCCCAAGCTTGAATTTTCGCGCTCCATTTGAACTCTCAACATCAATAGACACCACTACAAATATCTAAATTCTTCGCGACTACTTTTCATTCATGCTATCCGGTTATGGAACTCCTTGCCGTCGCATATTAAAAATGTATCCAACGTTAAAAACTTTAAGACTACACTCTTAAGATATTACACATCGCAGCATTAAAAATAGAAATAACATAACATATATTTTCATTCACTTCTAATGACTCTCCTTTAACTTTATTCTGTCATTTCACTGCTTTTTTCTTTTTTTTTTCTGTTTTCTTCTTTACGTATATTTCTTTATTTATTAATCACTATTATGAATTATGTAGTATTATTAACCTTAAGATTAATATAAATTTAACATGAATACTTTTCTCGCTGTACTATGAAAAACTGTGTCTTAATGTACACCTTTTTATAAATAAATTGAATTGAATTGAATTGAATTGAATTGAATTGAATACGCTCCAATCATTCACATGCCTTGAGATTTTTGCTACAACTTGCTGTATCACTTTAGATATAGTTGATTGATGTACATCAACATCACCAACTTCTATTTGAAATCCGGGATCTCTTATATATCGCAGAAAAATTCTTATTTTTTCTCCATTCGTCAAAGTACCAATATCTTTACCAAATCGTATTTAAAATCCGGGGTCTCCTATATAGCACAGAAAAATGCTCATTTTTTCTTCATTTGTAAAAGCATTACCAAGGGTTTCCAGGGTCGGTCCTAAAAATTCTTCAGCTAATAATTTCACACCTTCTTCACTAAATCGATACAGCCGACGAAAATTTTCACCAACTGGACACCTTCTATTTTTATAAATTCGATTTGTAATGAAATTAACTGAAATTTGGCCATCACAGTTGCAGATGAACTGAGTAAGGGAAATATCATGCTTAACTATTTATGAGATAGATCTCATGCAATCAATCGTTTTCTCATCTTTTTTTCATATCAAAACAAGCTCTGTCTTACATCGATTCAATTTGTAATCGATCTCAACACTTTGAGATCGAGCTCACAACATGAGCTCTAACTTGATCAGTGTATTTTTTTGCATACCATGTTAAGAAAGATCTCAGAAAAGTGAGTTGAACTCATCTTTTTGCATACGACCCAATACCTCAATAAATGTCTGACAAATTTTTCGAGCTACTGTCGCTGCGTTCAGTTTTCTTTTAAAGTTAAAAAAAAATTAAAGTATACATACCTGCATATAGATGATGCTCGTATGTCTCGTACATTTGCAAAAAATGTACCATAAACGCACATTTCATTTGCAGAAAACTTATCATACACTTAAGTCTGCGAATGTTTGATAACACGAAGGAGATCATTCGTGACAAAACCAAACAATGGAAAACCAAGATTTCTTTCTTGCTGCATGCCAGAGTACTAAAATCTGTGAAGAAGCAGTCTGCTTGCTTTGGAACGTATCAAAGCACAATGTTGTGAAATTTAAGTTAGTAATTGTAGATTTTTTCTTAAAAAATCCATGCTGGTTGTCATATGTTGCAGAGCTACAGTTAAAGCAAAGCATATTCAAGATAGAATTTAGAAATCACACATGATTTAGATATACATATTTGGATAGCGATAGCGAGTAAAGTATTTGGATTTTACAGAAAAGATTTCTACCAACTTTCAGGAGAAGGGTTATGCTATGGCTAACATCGGTGGTAAAACATTTCGATTAAGTGAAATAACTGGACTATCTTTAACACAATGATCTCTCCTCTTGTCAGCCAGAGCCAGGTCTATTAGTAATATGTTCAGTTACTGAGGGGTAGGTTGTCGAAACTAGTACTAACGATATCAATTCAATTTTCTCATTAATAACTTTAAATGATGTGATCATTCATCACCTACAATAAGTCAACATTTGCTCGAAAGAAATGTTAGAAATCACATCAAAATACAATCGTCACAGCAAATTCTCTCTGACTAGTTCGAATACCACCCATTGGAATATAATATTACCTGAATTTCAAACCACTACTCCTAAAATAACTCCTGTCTTTTCTCTTCTCTTAATTTCCAGCTTACGTCGTGTAATTGAGTTAAAATGATCAAATTCTTAGACGCAACTTCATCTATAACTATACATATATATACTATACATATATAAAAATGAGATACTGTTTGTTTGGGTGTTTTCGATAAACGCCGAAACTACTTGGCCAATGGAGCTTAAACTTCGAAAAACTGACAAATGAAGTAGAAATGTCAATGAACACTAAAATCGGATTTCTCACGCCACAAATGAAATATTGTATAATATTTACCTCACGATAGCAACATTGTGTAACTCAACTGATTGTGCTATGAATCAAGACGAAGCCGTCAACTATACAGTTGAAGTCCTGAATTCACTTGATTTGCCAGGCTCGCCACTATACGTTTTAACATTGAAAATTGGTGTACTAATCATTCTGGTTCAAAACATCGATCCACCACGTCTTTGCAACTGTACCAAACTTGCAGTCAAAAAATGTATGAACAACATCATCGAAATCGGAATATTAACTGCCAAATATGAAGAGTGAGATGTGCTACTGCGATCTATACCTACGATACCGGCATATGTGCCATTTCAATTCAAAAGATTGCAGTTTCCAATTCTACTCGCCTTCACACAGGGACAGTCGCGAAGGCGTAAGCACAACTATAATTGCTTTATAGCAATTATGCTCCGGCACCCCGGCTGTTGGGTGCCGGGGCATAGGGACATTCCAGGGAATTGTAGGGCCTATGAACTCGCCAGAATAGGAACAACTATACCCATTCTGCCGGATAAAGACTCCTTCGGTATACCAATCGCTACTTGCAAACTTAAATTTAAGCTGGATGCTGTCGAGAGTACAAATCTTATGTGGACAAATAGATCAACATGTCTAGCGACAAAAAAGATTTGACCGAAGCTGGATCTAAAACGTTTTAAGAATTTGATTTTTCTCAACAGATTGCATATCGGCGTTATAATAGGTGTCATCACTGGACACTGTCTAATAGGCAAGCATGCTACAAGGCTAGGCCTTTTTGCAAACGACTTTTGTAGAAGCTGCATGGATGAAGAAGGGGAAGAAACTATTCCTCACCTTCTTTGTGTCTGCCCAGCTCTCTCCCGTAGAAGGAAGCTTCACTTAGGAGCCACCTATTATAACGATTTAGGCGACCTTATAGATATTCATATTAAGAGCATCCTAGGCTTCATAAGAAGCTCAAAATGGTTTTAGCGGTCATTTCCGAGTCAGCGCCTCCATATGTAGCTGCGATGCACCAAATACGCTTTATGTAGCAGTTTTTCAATGACTGGGTTAGGTTACTCGTATGTAGCGAACATGGTATCACTCTAATGGAGAACAATACGAGTACAACAGTATGGAAAGAAACTCTTCAGGAATTATTGGTAAAGATAGAGTTAGCCACTTGTGCGGCTTTCAGAACGAACGCCCTACAAAGCCAATCTCGGTATACCTATTGAGTACTTAAATAAGACCTGGGGAGAATAATTACTAATAATACAATCTCGATGATTTTTAAAGCTAAAGGCGAGCTTCTGCATTTGAATTTCAGGTCACATATAACATCGAGGGGTTCCAGAAACCTATGTACAGATGATTGAGTAAAATGACAAGAGTAAAATGCCCCGCTGGAGTAAACGAAGAGTCCCTAATCAAAGTCGGGGTGCACCAGGGAAGCGTCTTAAGTCCTTAGCTCTTTACTAAAGTTCTTGATTATCTGTTTGAAGGTAAAGTGATGGACCCCAAGGTACATCAGTTATTTTTTGCTGACGATGGAGCCATCATAAGTGAGGATCCGGGATCTCCAAGACGTTCTGGAGGGAAATGGGTCTCGCATTAGTTCAAAAAAGGCAGAGTTCCTGTGCTGCCCCTTCTCTGATCCACTCAGGCCTATTTCAGACATTTATTTGAATGGAACAGTACTTCCCAAGTGCGAAAAGTTCAAATATCTGGGATCTATGATCAATAGCAAAGCAACTTGTGATGACGACAACAATCATCGCGTAAGCGTAGGGTAAATGAAGTGGCGAGAAAATTCCGCTATCTTCTGTGACAGAAAAATGCCCCCTAAGTTGAAGGGAAGGCTCTACACCACAGTTGTGCGTCCAGCGCTCACATACGGTTCACAGTATTGGACGATGTACAAAACGTATGAGAGTAAATTAACGGCAGCTGAGATGAAGATGCTTCGCATGACAGCAGGAGTCACGAAACTTGGTCGAATAAGATGTTCGAAGATCCTACAAAAAATAGCGTGCAACCGGCTTAGCTGGTATTGCCACGTTCAAAGACGAGATCATTTAAACCCTGTTAAAATGGTAATATCAATGAACGTTCCAAAGACATCGCAAGGCAGGATGGGCAGGCCTATAAACGCCTGGATCAAACAAATACGACGACATCGGCATTTCATTGGCCTCAGTAACCGAGTGATCCATAATTGGGAGGCCTGCCGATATTTTGTGAGGTCAAATAGGCGAACCCCACAGGCGGATCAGTAGAAATGCGGTGAAGTGAGAGGGTTATGATCCCTTGTTTTCGGATCATAACCTCGCTGAAAAAGGAAGAAGAAGAAATAAATAGAAATTATCAGAAGAGATGATGGAGCACTGTTTAGTGTCTGTTCTGTGGCACAATGCTTCTGGTTCCTGATTAGTCAATTCCATGTCCAATATGATCACATATTAGGTCCCTCTTAATATTGTTTCATGGATGTAGCTAGCCCCCTCTAAGGTGGCGGCACTGTACTAATTCTTGATCAAAATGCAATTTTTGATAAGCTTCCAATTGCCAAGTGCCGATAAGATACCAGAAAACCATCAGTGCATAGTTTATTGTTCTGGCTTCACAGTTGGAGGTCGAAAGTAAGACGTATGCACTACAATACTAGGAAAATCTCCAAGATATTTTTCGCAATTTCGTGGATGTTCCCTGAACAAGTCGATCTGCTGATTTAGAAGTGTCTTTAAACTGACGCAAGCTGCCACCGTAATTGTAATTTGCGCACGTCACAAAGAAAATCATTAATTTACCCACATACATACACCTATAAGTACATATGGTATATCGGTTTTAAAGTATTTTAACTTCAATTTTCATAGGTACCGGGTTATAGAATTCCTGGAAATTACATTCGCTTAGTGCGTGCTCGTGCCTACACACCTCAACCATTAAAATTGAATAGAATTTACTGAGAATCCCCACAGTGCTGCCAAGTTTTCCACTCGCTTATAAATATTAGATAAGCCATCACATGACACACTCGTACTGCTTCTAACACCACGAGCAGCAGCAATCATATCCCCAGGTAGAGGAAAAAAACAACTAAAATTGTTGTTTTCGGGTCAAGGACCTTTGTTATGACAGAAGATGATTCCCCAAACCTATTTCCAAGTCTCATCTGATTTATGAGTACTGTCGGTTTTACCCCAAGTGGCACTTCGTCAACTGAACTAACAGAACATCTCAAAACACATCCACCATCCACCCCCTGACATCATCGACATCACGCCGAGCACGAAAATCATTTTCACTTCACCTCAAAACTGATTTATGCAAAATAAAACAAAACCAAGACATTAAGGTATCGCTGGCGGGATGGTTTCACAAGGAACAACACCACGGCATCCACCATCTACCAACCAAGGTATCACAGAAGGGGTAACCTTGTCGCTTAAGAGCGTATCTCTCTAAGCCCGCCACATCCCAGATAACAACCTTCTACGCTTGAGGGTGCAAACTCCAAAGCAACAGCGCTGCTCCTCTATATGTCACACAGTTTGCGTCAGATGTGCCGGTGATACAATGTTTGTTGAAAGTTAAAACCACAGGATATTTCGAAAGGATTTCATAAAGCACTGTTGACTGCCGCTGCCGCTGTTCCTCAGCTCACTCTCGAGCGGCGCTTTCTTCTCATCTTCTTCCGCTGTTTATGGTTTTATGAATATTTAATGCTTCACGAATCAGCAGGATACAAGTATACATGGTGTGGCATCCTCAGCCAAACGTCAGTATCCTTCATTTGCTTAGCAGGATAACAGGTAAAAGGAATTTCGTGTGCGACTTGTGATACTTGGTGTCATATAGCTTGGTGCTTTCACTCATCCATCTTCGGGTGTACGGATCCGCGCGTGGAACTCGTGTAATACTGAAAACTGCAGGAAAGCACTGTGTTCACACGTATGAGAGCTTTTCAGTCGAGGGTGGTGAACAGAAAAGGGATAATAGCCTGGCGTGGAGTTCCTGAATGCCGTGGAAACAGGAATACCGCTTTGCGGTTCTAGGGATCAGGTTTTATTGGTTTTCCTATGGCGCGCACCTAGTACTGCAGAGGAACAAAAACCCCTGCAATATTTTGGGAAATGTTTTTGGCGGCAAAATTTATAGCACTAACCACCCAGCACTGTTATGCCCGAAGTTAAATTTATGTGCTTTCGTTACGGGATTAGTAATTTAGTGGCGTCGTCCTGCGAGAATGGAAACGGCGCAGCACTGTTTTTCAAGAATCCTCTTCTGCCTCCCCTCCATTCTCTGAGTTGAAACTTTAGAAGAGGGCAACAATTTCGCTAAGCCAAAGGCTTTGTGGGAGATAAGTTACTCGAAACGGTAACGATCTCTTCGAAAGGCGCTTGTTAACGTAGCAAGTTTAGATGGAATATGGCGGCATGGTGCAAGGTTTAAGCATAATTGGCAAGTACCTATATACATATATTCTCTGATGATGTTTGGAATACGATAACGTGCGCTTTCGGCTTTAGCGGGCAACGTTTTGAAAGCGGTCTTGATACATGAGTAGGGGATGAGCAGCACTCAAGTTTGTGCAATTAGTGAGAATTCGATGGAATTCCTTGCAGTTCGTGGGAAATTGTTAGAGATTCCCAACTAATTAGGCAGATTGAAGTGACAAAGCACCTCGCTCAATTCGAAGAATATAGATAATTAAAATGCTCAACGGGCTGGGATGTTATTAATCAAAATGCTTACTTTGATAGGCGATGTGCAGTTTGTGATAGTGTGAGTTGTCTGAGAATTCAAAGGAAAACATTCGGTAGTGCTCAATATAGGGTTGGGTTGCAAACTTTGTAAAGTGTTGCAGGCAGTAGTTCTTAAACTTAAAGAACATTATTTCTACAGCTCATTTTCAGCACATGAAATAAAAAAATTTCATTGAAAACATATTGTAAATTGCTGATTGGATTAATTCTTCGATTTTTAAATTTGATATGTGCTGAGATACGTCAGCGATTTGTGCGCGAATCGAATAGAAATTGAACAAGTATGAGTATATGGTTATTAAATATGATTCACATACTGACTGTACATATTCTTTTGTCTGAGGAACTGTGTGCCAGTTATTGTCCTACAATGTTTCCAAAAGCAAAGACCCTAGACTGCTACAAAGCAGATATAACCGCCGTTCAGGTGATGGGCCGGGCAAAAAAAAAAAAAAAAAACTCTGACATCTACTAAGGTGATTGCTACAGAGGCAACAAGCACCGAGCGTATTATGGCTATCTGAATCATGGCTAAATTCGCTAACATAAGCCTAATACCATATGTGCTCATGCACCCACGGAATAAAATGGCCTTGCCACCAAAGATTGCTTCTACGTTAATGTCCTAAATACGACGTAAAAATCATATTGGGCGATTTAAACGCCAAAATAGGAAAGGAGGACGTCCTTGTTAGGGCAGTCGGTAGTCATAGCCTACACGACACCACGTCTGATAATGGACTAAGGCTCCAATGGACAAACGTCACCATAATAATATTCACCTAAATATTCATAAGCAGACATGGCGGTCCAATGATTAGTAACGATCAACCAAGTTGATCATATTGCGATTGACGCAAGATATGCCTCGAGTACTTTGGATGTCCGGACCTTACGAGCGGCTAACATAGACTCGGATCATCACCTTGTTGTCGCCAAGGTACATATGCGGATATTCTAAGCTGAGCAACAAAAAAGAATCACTGTGAACAAATTTAACATCGACAAGCTACAATCCCAAGAGACCGCCAGATTCGCTAAACGCGTATCCCGAAATCTATCAATCACCTTTCTATGCCGCCAGAATCAAGTCCCGAGGACCAGAGGCAACATTGCCACCATGCCATCAGAAACGCCGGAACTGATGTGCGGGGTTTCGCTCGCCAACCACCGCGAAACCCTTGGTTTGACGAAGAATACCGGCGAGTGCATGCAGCAAAACAAGAGGTATATAAAGCCGCGCTGCGAATGAAGAAAAGAGCTGTTCGTGAGCACTACGAGCAAAAGAGATGGGAAGAACATTGACCTCCCCAAAAGAATCGAGAATATTGAGAGCTTATACTCCAGGAATAATGTACGAAAGTTTTACGGAAAGGTCAGGTATCAGAAGAACGTGTCAGAGAAGAAAAACCCGAACAGAAAGTTGTAGAGATGAAAATGGAAACCTCGTTGCAGAATCACAGTCGGTGCTGAGAATATGGAAAAACTACTTCTGCAGACTGTATAACGACGACGAAGACCAACATTCTGCTGTCCGGCGGAGTTTTTTTTTTTTTTTTTTTGCTGAGAGCAGGTGAAAAATCTTCCAAAGACACCATAAGGCCCGACCGCGCGTGCTTATGGTAGTGTGAGATTTTTACTCACTAAAAAAATACCTCTCCTCACAATTAATACTACAACTAAGCCAGTGCTTATCCAGTAGTTTTATTTTCGCTAACAAGAATCGTTATTCTAGAAAAAGATGATCGTATGTGATTAAAAATAAATGTAGCACTTTAGACAGGTTAAATTCCAATGAAAGTTCCTGCCTTTTTCACGACCTTCATATGCTATGACGCGAGGTCAAAAGGTTTTGTCCTTTGAAGACGACGAATTGAATTGTTCGCGTCAAGTAGTTGAGTGATAGTACGGTTACAATGGCCGTGAACACGATCTTTGTGTTTACGCGCAAATTTTGTTATCTCTTCGACGACGCTGGGAATTCCCAGATCCCGATGAATATCTTCGTTACGTACATAACACGGTGCGTTAACGATCGTTCTAAGAACTTTATTTTCGAAAGTTTGTATGATGTTTCTATTGCTTTTCTTGGTAAAACCCCATAGTTGTATACCATACGTCCACACTGGCTTTAGCACTTGCTTATAGATAAGCAGTTTGTTATGTAGGCTCAACTTCGAATGTTTTCCGAGTAGCCAGTACATTTGTCGGTATTTGTTTTGAAGTTCGTCGCGTTTCTTTTTCACGTGCGATTTCCATTTGAGCTTGACATCTAGAGTCATTCCTAGATATTTTGCTTCGTTTGCGTACGGTATTTAAGCCGAGTTTAGATATACAGGCAATCTATCCACTTTTTTGTACGTAAAGTTGACGTGAGTAGATTTGCTTTCGTTCAGCACAATACGCCAAGAATTCGTCCAAGCATGGACTTTATTAATAGCATGTTGAAGCTTTCCGGTTGCTGCTTCAATGGTATCTCCCGTGGTCAATATCGCCGTATCGTCCGCAAACGTGGCGACGACACAGTTTCTTTCTTGCGGGATATCACGCGTATAGAGTACATATAGAAGTGGGCCAAGGACACTTTCTTGCGGGACTCCGGCTGCAATCTCCTTGAAGTCAGAGTAATCGTTTCCGTGCTTAACACGAAAGAGTCTCTCGGTGAGGTACGATCGCAAGATTAAAAAGAGTTGCCGTGGCAGTAGTCGTTGCAATTTATATTCCAAGCCTTCGTGCCAAACCTTATCGAAAGCTTATGAGACGTCAAGAAATACACCACAACAAATCTTTTTTTTCTTCCAGAGCTTTCTCAATCACGTCAGTTATTTTGTGGACTTGGTCAATTGTAGAATGTTTAATTCTAAATCCAAACTGATGGTCAGGAATGAGACTTCTTTCGTCGATTACAGGCTGTGGACGTTTGGAAAGAAGTTTTTCGAATATTTTTGAGATAACCGGCAATAGGCCGATATGATTTCTTCTCATTTAGCGGTTTGCCTGGTTTCGAGACCATTATAATCTCGGCGACTTTCCATTGCCTCGGAACATAAAGCAATCTGAACGAAGCGTTGATCAAATAGAGCAGTTTGATAATAGCTATACTCGGCAATTCCTTGACTACCTGCGCCGTTATCAAGTCGTAACCCGGTGCTTTTTTTGTCTTTACATTTTTAATCACTTCCCTCAGTTCAATCAATGCAACTTTTTTTACTTTAAAGTTATCAGATGTCGTGACTGGGGAGTCGGGCGTTAACGAAGGGCCGTCGAACGGCTTAAACGTTTCTTCTAAGTGCAAAGCAAAAGTTCTGTCTTTTCTTTGTCGCTCTTGGCCCAGTTTCCATCGATTTTCCGAATTGGTGGTGCTTGCATTTGAGGTTTCCGGATGCCTTTTAGCGCTTTCCAAAGCGAATAATTTGATTCTCTTTCACCGGAGAGATTTTCAAGATAGGTCGCTATCTTTTTGCTTTTAAATTCGCGAATACTATCTGTAAGGCGATTGCATAGTCGGTTAAGGACCGTTTTATGCTGCGCTGCACGAGTGATTTCCATTTCTTTCATGCTTTTCGTTTCTCCCTCATCAGTTCGATGATTTCTCTGGGATACTTTTCGTTGCGGTTGATCTTATAGCTTCTAGAAGGAGTGTTTCTCCATGCCGCTCTTTGAATTGCTTCCACGAAACGATCAATTTCGTCCTCTAGTTCACAAGGTGTTCTAAGTGATACATTTAAGGCGGTATTTTTTTCGCAATCATTTCTAAAGCCCTCCCAGTTTGTTCTAATGCTAGAGAGTCTTGGAGGTCCTTTTTTTCTTGATCAGCGCTTCTTCAAGTAATAAAATTACCGGCGAGTGGTCAGAAGGGAGATCAAAACATTCTTTGACTGTAACAAACTTCTCGTAAATGCCTTTTGTAACAAAAAAATCGATAAGATCGGGAATTTTTTGTGAGTCAGTTGGCCAATAGGTCGGTTTTCCTGTCGAATAAAAACAACAACCGAATTCATTTGCCACATCCAACGGAGTGAACCATTCAACATAGACGATGATAGTCAAAATTTCCGTCCACCTGACCAAAATGAAGTGAGTATAGCAATATCTAAACTAAAATCCAACAAGGCAGGACCAGGCGGCTTACCGGCAGAACTTTTCAAGGCAGCTGGTGATAAATTGGTAGAGAGCATTTTTTTTCCTCTTGTACAACCCATGCCCATGTGGCAACGACACTGCGACCTGAAAGATCTATTGTATCGGAGGGTTGGAGTTAATCTAACAGACGTACTACCTCTCTTATGAAAGTGAGTACGTCTTTAATAGTGAAGCATTTCAGGCCGACTGAAGTAAGTATCTCCTTGTGGAGAATACGTTTCCTTAACCAGTGTAGTGCCAGGCATTCACATAGAATGTATTCGGATGTTTCATCCTCTACTAAACATAGCCGACAGTCCTTCTCTTTGCACAGGCTCAACTTGTTAAGGTGGTATCTCAGGCCGCAATGGGTAGTTAGAAATCTCACGAGCTTCTTAATGCTTTCCCTATCTTAGTTAAGGATTTCCTTATAGCAGTAAGGCTTGATTAATCGTTTGTTTTGTCTTAGACCTGGCCCATTAATCCAATGGTCTAGACGTAGATTGTTTTCCCATTCGTTAATCAGCGTTGTAGCTGTCGCCCAATTGACGCCACAATAAGGTTCAGGACCCCCGAACGCAGACTCTGAGCTGGCCTTAGCAAGCTCATCTGCAGATTCGTTGCCCACAATCCCTTGGTGTCCAGGGACCCAACCGAGTTTTACCTTGTTGTATTTGGCATGGTCTTGTAATGCATCGTAGCAGCATTTCACAGTTCTGGAGTCCACTAGGTTGGACGATATTGCCATAAGTGCTGCTTGGCTATCTGGAGATAGCGGAGATTGTGTCTGGCGCAGATCTCAATGGCATGGATTTCAGCCATTTCACAGTGGGCGTCGTACCCATAGGTACCGAAATCTTTGTGTTGATTCCAAAGACCCCAGCTCGAACTCCAGAATCCATTTTCGAACCGTCGGTGAACCAGACCAGACTTCTAGGGTCTAGTGTTGGAGCACCATTGGACCAATTTTCGACGTCCAATATGTCAACCTCGAATAACCCACCGAAGCAATGTTGGCTGACCATAATATCTGTTCCTTGGCTGTAGTTATAGACACCGATGGTAGAGACCATACACCAACTCATCTCTTAGATTTGGTCAGACGAGTGTATGCCTGATGAATGGAATCTCAGTATTGTTTGCCCGATTCACAAGAAAGGAGACCCCTCCCCAACTGTGTCAACTATAGAGGAAACAGTCTAATCAACATCACATACAAGATCTTTTCTGGGACCGTGAAAGAAACTTGGTTGATGTTATTTTGGGATTCGAACATTGAACCTCACGCGCAGTAGTTCGACAAATTAACCACGGTGTCGACACATTACATTCATAAAATTTATAAATGAAAAAAAAAAAACGTTCCCTTAATTAAATCGTCCAACAATCGTATTATATTGATTTACCCTTTCTTCATATTGGTAGGTGATAATGAAGTTCAAGATGTTTATTCAGTAATATTTCTAGAATGAGTCCCTCGACCGACTTGACATTTAATTAGGGAGTCCACTCTGATTGCCTTGTGAAAACGAGCCAATATACCATAGTCTGAGTTCCAAATCAATCAGATGCGAAGTCGTTGTTAACAAGTTGACAAAGTCGCAAGCTTCATCGATCATTTTTTCGATGATTTCATTTGACATATGCAAAAAAATATATGAATGTGCTTTTTCACATAAAATGTTTTATATTTTTATTCGGAATGTATTCCGCGTTATTCTGAAATGACTATGAAAACATCTTCGCGATATTTTTCAATAGTCTTAAGAAAATGCATAGATTTCGGAATCATCCACTGGAATAGCTTAGGTTTTAATATGGATAAGGCTGCTGCACGTCCGTTTCTGTGAGTTTTTAATCATTTTCTTATCGTAAATCGTAAAATCGTGTTGGTGTTGGCGTCTTGAAACTCCTAGCAGTGATTTGGCTTTCTTTAAGTAAGTTCGCTGTGGGAAATCGCACATATTTTGTGCTCTGCACTCTTCATCCTCAGCTCCGGTGATGGTGTGAGAGAGGTAATTTTTCACCACAAAAACAAAATCCTCGCTTTTTTTCTTTGTCCAGAAGGTACCATTTGATTTTCTCAGACACCCTTGTTTGTTTGCATTTCTTTGGTATCTTCATAAAAAATTTCTGTTGTCGGGAGACGGTGTTACTCCTCCTCGGTGTTGCGATCGCCTCTTCCAGGATCACTTTGCAATCTTTTACCCGAGGCTTCATGAAACTCCCTACCAAATGGTAGTCAATCTCGGTTTCATGTCCACCACTGCTGTAAGTGATCAGGTGCCGGCTTTGTTTGGTGAATATGGTATTTCACACGATAATAACGTGTGATTTGCGGATGCTTAGGATGTCTTCAGCAGGAAGATTCTTTGTGCCGTATCCTAGTCCTCCATGCCAGTCTTCATAGTCTTTGTTTGTCTTCCCGACATGTCCATTCAAATATTCTCCAACAAACAGAAACTCTTCCCTTGGGATGTTTTTTTAGGAGATTGAGAAAATCTAGCCAAAATCGCACCCAATTTGTATTACTAGTTTGAGAGACATCAAACGGTCGCTGGACTTCGAAATGCTTAAGACGTTACCAAGTAGCTCTGCCGCAAGGATGATACCGATTCCGTTTCTAGCCTGTTTCGTTTCATAGTAGAACATCCTGTAAGCTTTTGTTCTAACGTTCAAGAATCGCGCTCGATTTCCGGTGTTTTGTCATTTCGTTTCTTGGACACATAAGATATCCACCCGCCTTCCAAGCATCATCTCTTCCAGCTCGTAACTTCTGTCGGTCATACTTCCAACGTTCCAACTCGTGACCTTTAAATTTCGTCCGAACTGTTTCATTACTTTGCTAGCCCCCGGAATCCGTATAGCTCTGACCCGAACATTTCTGTTCGGTTCAGGATCAGTACCATGCGCAGCAGTGGTAGTGGCTTTCCTTTAGCAAGTATTTCCATAATGATACAGTTTTGCAATTTTATTGCGATGGTGTTTGACACGTGCATTCTCCTGTTTTATTGTTGTTTGATTTTTCTTTTATGACACCGGTGATCTCCAGTCGTGTCTGCCCACGGACTCGCATACACACTTCTGGGAGAGTTTTTAAGGTATTGTATGTGTTGCTGAGCTCACTTGTGTGTTATATTGCCTAGATCTGATTTGTCCCCTTAGTCGACTTTTACGACAAGCGGTATTTGTTGGGGTGCACTGCAGCGATATTCATAACCCGTCCTTGCACAGGGAGTTTATTAATGCAAACCTATTTCCAAGTTCTCAAAATTGTTATATAATTTAGTGATCATAAGACTTCGGTGTATTTGGAAGAGTCACATAAGTGATTGACAGCACGTGTCTTGGAAAGGTAGATCCACCTGCTCGAATTTGGTCGAATTTACTAACTATTGCTCCAGGGCAACGGAAGTCCTCTCTAGTGCTCTTACCATTTGTACACCTAATTTATTTTGCTAAATTTTTCCAAATAACAAGTTGCTATAAATAAACAAAAAAGTTTATATTAACTGATTTTCTATATTGTGGTGCCAATCTGAATAAAAAATTGCAATGTCTAACAAAGGGCTGCAAACTGGAAGTGCATGTGGTGATATGTCAACCAATGAATTGGCCGCGATGAATAACAAACTGAAAGTTTCATTAACAAAAACTCTTTAAATTTATGGAGCTAGAAAAGAAAATAGCAAATAAATTTCAATCCCGAATAAATAAACTCCAATTCGAAGTGAATTTCCTGAACCAAAGGGGCGCTGAGATGGAGGAAACTCTCTTGGTATATGCCGTAAGGACCAACTCACAGTTGCCATCATCTTAGCGATACCCGAAACATCAAATGAAAACATAAATAACATCTTTAAGAATATCTGCGGCTTAAAGCACTGTGATAATATGAGTTTTTCAGAGCACCTGTACAGAACAAAACACTGTAAAAAAAACCACACCTACAATCGTTTCCAAGCTATCAAACCAGGACGACCGAAAATCTTTGATGACGGCTTTGTTTGCAACATTAACAACCAAAACCAAAGAAAAATCCTTCACTATGTCCAACACTGGCTTTGATATTTTTTATATTTTTTTTTTGCGAGGGTAGGTAAAATCTTCCATATACACTATGAGTATTAGCGTGTCCCGTCGTTGTATGAAGAAAACAAAATTCTCGAATTTTTTATCAAAAGGGGTATCAAAAGTTGCGTATTAACGATTAGATTCTGAATATGTAGTTACTTACTTTTTGGTTTGGACATAACTTTTGGGGCTCTACTGAGGCTTAAATGTATTAAAAGAAAGTAAAAACTATGTTTTTTTTTATTTTTTTTTTATTTTATTTTATTATTTTAATTTATTGATTTGATTTATTAAATTAAAGTTAAGGCTAAGTAAAACATATTTTAGTGTCCTTGAAAAAAATAAAAAAAAGTTCATGAAAGGACTTAAAAAAAAATAAATATATTTATATTGCAAAAAAGTTAAAAAAGAGTAAAAAAAAAAAATTTACATTAAAAATTGACCCTTGAAATTAAACGAAAGCACTTTGCTTCGTGATTTTATTTTATTTCTTATAAGTCCTTCCCTCGACTTTGCTTCGATAACACATTGGCTTGGCATCTTTCGACACTTTGCGTGTGACAAGGAAATTCCGGCATTTTCAGTTCTTTTCTTTGCACTAGCAATGAAAGTTCACCATCAGTCAATTCAGCTAGGCAAGGTGGTGGAGTAATTTGACATTCATTCCAAAAAATTATGTTCATGTAGTCTGTAACGTTAAATTTAATGTTTGGCGGCTTAAATATTCGGTTTGATGTATGGGTTTGCCTCCCTTTTATAATTCTTTTTAGAGCAAGCTCTCCGACATAGACCCTTTCGTCGAAGAGCATTGCCACTAAAATGTTTTCAGGATGTGCGAAAAAAAACTTTTCTCTCAATGACAGGATCAAGGATTGATTTTAAGTTGTCTGGCAACCATCTTGAAAAAGAGATGAGTTGAAAAACATGTTGCGGGCCATTTATCAATAACGGTTTGTTTTTTTTATCGAAAACCACACTGGTGTATACACTTTTATTATATACTCCACAAGAACTTTAAGATTTTTAGATGGGTTACTTGAACTAATGTAAAGTCTAAGTAATCTATTTGCAGTTGTGACTCATCTTGAATGTGCCATTTTCCCAGGCTGTCGATTTGCTAGTCCGGGAGAACAGTAACCTGTTTTTATAGCTTGACACATTTCGAAAAGATATTTTTGTTCTGTTCTCAATTGATCAACTATTTTCTGCTCAATTTCAAATTTCAGGTACATTTCCGGTCACAGGTGAAAATTGACCAACATCAGTAAGTTCGCAATGTGGGCGCCGTGGCGTAAGTGGTTAGTGTGTCGGATCACTACGCATGAGGTTCCTAGTTCGATTCCCAAAAAACACCAAAAAGTTTTTTCACGGTCCCACCTCTCGCGAGCGTCTGACAAACATCCGAGAGTATTGTTGTCATGAAAAAGCTTTTCAAATCGCCGTTCGGATTCGGCATTAAACTGTAGGTCCCTTCCATTTGTATGAAAAATATAACGCACACAACATGAGTGGTTTCGAGAAGCTAGGCCGTGAAATTTTCCCTCCTTTCCAGCCAGTATTGTTTGCAGTGCCGTCACATCCAATGCAAAGAATTTTTTTCAAATCAAATCCCCTGTTTTTGAAAAAATTTAGCATTGAGCTACTTATTTCCTTTCCTGTACCAGATTTAGGAGCTATATGGCCTAAGAATATCAAGAACCTCCTTCCGATAGTATCGTCCATCTTTCTCTTAGGAATTAAGAGTTTTATCTTTTCGCCCATCAAAATAAATACTGCGAATTACGACATTATCGCAGTGGTTTGATAGGCTTTCTCTTGATTTTGACAAAGCTCGATGTATTTTTTTTTTTTTAGCAATAACTAGAGTCTTATTATTCTTTTCAATTATTCCAACATCCTGGAGTACTGCTGAAGCAACTGCTGCAGCAGATCGTACGGAAAGCCCATATCGATCACAAACTCTTGCTATGGATGGAAGAGTAAGTAAATTCCGCTTATCTGCTGATGTTGACGTTGAGGGCTCTGATAAAAAGAACTGTGGCTGCACTACTTCGATTGGATTAACTGTATTGATCTGCTCTAACATCGTTTGAATCTACTGTATTGGAAAAAGTTGATACAGTAGTAGATTCAGCTCTTTGACTACCTAATCAACTAAGCTTTCTATCTAGCCGCTTTTGAATTTTTTGGGTTTCAACCTTGTCAATAGCACCGATCACCATTTTTCTGTCATTTCTCTGGTCCACTAAAAATGACCTTTCACTAAAAGGCACTTTTTATCCTTTACACAATGACAGTTACTAAAGGAATCACACTTACACGATGCAATGTCAAACAATTTTGTGTTTGAAAGTGCAATTAAATCTTGTAATCTGTTGTGATAGCTTGTATTTTTTTCGAATTTGGGTATCTTTTAAGTGTCATGTATTTATCAAAGTGGATTTTCATTATTTGTAGTATTCGACTATGGCACACAATTGGAATCGACGCATTCTTCCATATCTTTTCGATTTCTGTACTCACAATTACAAAAACTTCGGAATTAGATGGATTTCTGCTATTGTATTTTGTTTTGAGATCACTTTGTATGAAAAGTACATATTTGATTACATATTTTACTGTTAGCAACTTATTTTTGTTTAATTCACTAAAGGGGCCGAAAAAGGGACACATTGTTTCTTGTCGATGAGGTCCACGTTTTACGTTTTAAATATTTTTCAGAGAAACAACACAACTTAACACAAAACAAAATTAAACAGTTTTTCTAAGAAAGTTGCAACGACAATACAAACATTCAATATATGGTGCATGCAAATTTATTCGCAGAAAAAACTAAGGAACATTACGGCTTCGTATATTTGAATCTATCGAACATGTTTGAAACAAACTAAATAGAAAAATATATAGAAAAACTATGTTTGTGCGAACCGACTGAATCCCTTATACTTTTGAAAAACGTTGCGTCATTGCACTATTCGTTCTTGGTTGTGGTTGGAAATACCACAGATCATCCGATATATTAAGTTGCGAGTAGGAACGAGAAGAATCTGGTTGCAGACCAATTGAGTTTAAGTTGATTCATTATTATTTGGTTAAGTGAGTCCAAGTCGAGTCGAGTTCTAGTTAGGTCAAGCAAAAACTCTTTTATGCTTGGAAAGGTAAGGAATTAAAAAAATAAGCTTTTTAACGATTTTTAAAGAAACTAAAATGATAAAATACCTAGACAAGTAGGTACCTGCAGCAATTCTTGATAGAATATCTATATTTTTATAAATATCAGCAATCAATAGATATTTATAAAAAATAGGTAAAGTTTACATCTTCAATGTACATAAATAATCCTTAAGAAAAATGAAAAATAAGAAAAACTTAGTTTTTTTTATAATTTCAGCCGGGCGGTAGAGGTCCAAAAGTACCATTCGATTTCTTTTGAGTTTTCTTTCCCGTAATATGCTATTCAATACGCAACTTTTGCGAGGTCTTTCATTAAGGTAATCTTAAAAATAAATAAAAAAAAATTAAATGAAAATAAGGAAAAAAATGCTTTTTTTAAGATTTCAGCGGGCGGTAGAGGCCCAAAAGTACCCTCCGATTTTTTCCTGGTTTTTTGTTCTGTTATATGCTTTTCAATACGCAACTTTTGCGGGGTCTTTCGTTAAGATACTAAAAAAAAATTTTTACGGGACAGCCTAATGAGTATAGCAAATGCGTGCTCATATTAGTGTCAGATTCTTACTGACCAAAAAACACCACCCATCGATATAAATTTGTTAGATATTGCAACTTAGTTATAACTTATCAAGCAATTTTTCTATCACAAAATAAAAACGTTTGGCACGTTACTTTCTACTGAAAGATTCTGCATGTTCTGCAATCTAGATGTGGTTAATCCTTATCTCGCCAAGTCGAAAGGCTTTGCCCTTTGTAGTCGGCGTAGTAATTTGCAGCCATCCAAAATTTGTAGGAATTTTTTTGTTGACATCTCCGATTAGTCGGTTTTTAGGCTTTCTCGCGAAGCATCTAATTTCAGCTTCGATTGTCGGAATTCCGAGAACCCTGTGGACAGCCTCGTTTCCAGTAAACCACGGTGCTTAGACAACAATTTCTCTTAGAACTTTATTTAGAAAAGTTCGTAAATTATTGGCATTTATTTTCTTGGTACAACCACAAAGTTGTATATGAGAAGAAAGCGGCTTTCAAAGCTTGGTCAAAGTGCCCTTCTAATAATAATGACGAAAAAGCTCGCCTCGAAATGGAATACAGATGCTGCAAGAAAAAAGCGAAGAAGAAGTGCGCCCAGCTTCAAGCAGAGAGTACGGAGGGCCTGTATCGGGAGCTGGAGAAAATATTTTCCCCGGTTGCTGATGCAAACCAGGCTATCCAGGAGCTGCGAAGACACAATATGAACAAAAGCGCAACTATCTTCAAAATAGCCGCCCAAAGAAGGAACAATGCTCAGGAGATTCGTTCGCCAAAGTTCATAAGCAATGCTCATGGCCAGCTTCTTGTGGATGACGACAAAATTCTGCAGAGGTGGCGACAGTATTGTGAAGAGCTTTTAAATGAACAGTTTCCCCGGCTATACTTTCCAAGAGCCACCCCTAACTGTGAAGAAATAGCCGACATTACAGTCGAAGAAGTTAGTGAGGCGGTCAAATACTCCAAAAAACGAAAAGCGGTTGGGCCAGACGAGATACCCTCTGAGTTCTGGAAAAAGATGGGAGACATCGGGTTCAGATGGCTCAGAATTCTTATCTCCAAATTCGTGAGAGGTGATCCAATGCCGAATCAATGGAGGGAAAGTTACTTCCTCCCTGTATACAAAGGGAAGGGTGATACGCGAAACTGTGATAACTACCGTTCGATCAAGCTGATGTCACACACCATGAAGATCGTTGAGCGGGTATTAGGTGGCCGACTGCGAAAAATAATAGGGCTATCTGATGATCAGTGCGGGTTTGTCTCGGGTAAATCAACCACAGATGCAATCCAAAGTATAAGGATCATAATGGAAAAACATCGTGATTCCTTAAGGGATTTGCATATTGTATTGGTTGACTTTGAAAAGGCATTCGACAGACAACCACGAGATCTGATATGGGTGGCGCTAAGACATCGAGGGGTTTGAGAAACCTTTGTACAGATGATCATGGACATGTACGAAGGAGCAAATACAAGAGTAAGATGCCCCGCTGGAGTAACCGAAGAGTTCCCAATCAAAGTCGGGGTGCACCAGGGAAGCGTTTTAAGTCATTTGCTCTTTATTACAGTCCTTGATTATCTGCTTGAAGGTAAAGTGATGGACCCCAAGGTTCATCAGTTATTCTTTGCTGACGATGGGGCCATCATAAGTGAGGATCCTACATCCCTGCAACGAGCACTTGATGTGTGGGTGGACGTTTTGGAGGGAAATGGGTATCGCATTAGTTCAAAAAAGACAGAGTACTTGTGCTGCCCGTTCTCTGATCCACTCAGGCCTATTCCAGACATTTATTTGAATGGAACAGTGCTTCCCAAGTGCGAAAAGTTCAAATATCTGGGATCTATGATCAATAGCAAAGCAACTTGTGATGACGACATCAATCATCGCGTAAGCGTAGGGTGGATGAAGTGGCGAGAAAATTCCGCTATCTTCTGTGACAGAAAAATGCCCCCTAAGTTGAAAGGAAGGCTCTACACCGCAGTTGTACGTCCAGCGCTCACATACGGTTCACAATGTTGGACGATGTACAAAAAGTATGAGAGTAAATTAACGGCAGCTGAGATGAAGATGCTTCGTATGACAGCAGGAGTGACCAAGCTTGATCGAATAAGAAGTTCGAAGATCCGTGGAAGCTTTCACATCAAGGAAACCATCGTTCACAAATTAGAGCGCGACCGGCTCAGCTGGTATTGCCGCGTTCAAAGAAGAGATCATTTGAACCCTGTTAAAAAGGCAATATCTATGCACGTTCCAAAGACATCGCGATGTAGGAAAGGCAGGCCTATAAACGCCTGGATCAGACAAATGCGACGACATCGGCATTTCATTGGCCTCAGTAACCGAGTGATCCAAAATCGGCAGGCCTGCCGATATTTTCTGAGGTCAAATAGGCGAACCTCACAGGCGGATCAGTAGAAATGCAGTGAAGTGGGAGGGCTGTGATCCCTTGTTTTCGGATCATAGCCTCGCTGATAAAAGGAAGAAGAAGAAGAAGAAGAAGAAGAAACCACAAAGTTGTATACTGTAGGTCCACACCGGCTTTAGCACTTTTTTGTATAAAAGTAGTTTGTTCTGATTACTGAGTTGGAAATGTTTTCCGATTAACCAGCTCATTTCTCTATATTTGAGCTCGAGTTCTTTACGTTTCATTTTCACGTGCGAATTCCATTTCAGCCTTGCATCGAGTGTCATTCCCAGGTATTTGGCCTCGTGTGCTAAAGGTATTCGGGCCAAGTTTAGAAAAATTGGCAAGTCATTAGTTATCTTCAATTCACGTGAACAGATTCAGATTCATTGAGGGCGATCCGCCAGTCCTTCGTCCATTCATTTACTTTATTTATGCATTTTGCAGTTTTGCAGAGTTCCATGCAGAGTATTCATTAGATTAGCTGGAAGATCTACACAAAAGACAATGGTAGACAACATCGGCGACATCGACAAAAGAATTAGCGGACCTCAAACCAATAATAATACCAATGATGACAGTGGCGAAGAAGCATCAAAGTATTTTAATTTGTTTCACACTTTACTCCCTAATTCCCTGAAACTTGGAAGCAAATATTTTCTTGTCCACGAAATTAGGTAATTTCAGTTGAAGGAAAATTCACACCTAGAAACATTAACACTACATCTCTCCTCGAACTAATTTCGCGTCACTTCTTTCCTTATTTATATTTACCATTTCATAGATACATAGGGCAAGAGAAACACCAACATTTTTGTTCAAAGTTTTTCCTATCCTGCATAACTTTCCGCATTCCACCTGGATTTCATTCACAACTCCACTCTTCCCCATTCTTCATAACTCACAGCTCTTATCCTGCTGTCTTATCCTTAATTGTCCTTCATTTTCATCTTCTTAAGCAATTGAAGAACGAAAAAATAAAAAAATAAAACGAAGAGAAAGAATTCCCGAAAACAAAAGGCGAAACTACAAATGAACACGGCTCGAAGGATGCTCTACCTACCTTCCGAAGACTGGAATAACACAACACTGTCACAAGCAAAACTTTAATTAATGTTACTTTGTGACACTTTAACAGTTAAGCGGATGAAATAATTTGTCTGTAACAAATTTAATTAAACGCAAAACTTCGCTTCTTCATCAGGTGGAAGTGTGGAGCGCTGCTTTGAAGGGTGTTGCTAGTTCCGCCATTGGGGTTGATGGATGTAAAGATGTGTCTGTAAGATCTGACCTGGGTGAAGGTGGACTCTCTTTCGATAGGACTCATCACCAGGGTAGGCTATCAGTTTGATGAATTCACCTTTCAGTTTTAAATTGTTTCACGGACAGATGAGGAACAGCTAGGTGGCAGATTGAAATGAGACAAATTGTGACTGGCGCGGCTCTCTGTGCGGGTGTTCAATTAATTTTGGCGAATCACGTCTTGGAAGTTGTACAAATTGGATACAATTCGTTGGCGATTTGTCACAGTTTGAGGGGATGGGAAGATTTCCTTCGCAAAATATGTGGGCCTTAGCAAATTATATGTACGATGATTCTAGATATTAGATATGCTGGTAAATTAAGAATTTTAAGATGCTCCGATGCAGTGATTTGGTTCAGATTAACCTAAAATACCTATCTAACAGCATCTATCCTTCTTCCGCGTCCATTCAAATCGTCTTATTTCTGATTATGAATTGATCTATGTAAGGTATGAAGTTAAACAGCATTCGTCTATCGAATTACACTGATTGTACTGTCCTTATAGTCAGGAAGTATATTGGACTCTGTAGCTATATTCTGCCATACCTGGCTCAAGGCTAAGACTCCCTTTCTTTGACAGCTTGGTGAGAACGGTCGACGAAGGGTGGCACAGAGCTGTACTCTTTCATAGAAGTGATGCGAAAGTGCATCATGCAGTTTGGAATAGTAGCGATATTAATTTAAGGTTCGAACTACTTTTTATTTGTGCACCTGCATTTTATCCCACTTTTATTGGTACTAATAGATAGAAGGCGTTAGATATCACTCTAACCTTGCAATACTCCCTAATAGTCGCGTCATCACATATGTATATACTCAATCTGGTTTCACTGAGCTTCACTTGTAACTATCAGACTCTAGATTTGTTTTAAAGAAAGGGTATATATTACCCTCCAGATCTTCGAAGTAACGGGTTCTGTATAGAGTACATTCGGATTAGCGTCTACCATTTTCAGTCATCTTATTCCAAGGAACACAGCCTGGGGTCAGTGCAGTTTTTATACTTAAGTCGCATAAAGCTCGCAAGTTACTCCTAAAGATTTCAGATTAATTAGACTATCCCTATTTCTCCTGTAAATCCTGGAGAGGTCAATAGATAGCAGAATTCGCTGGCCTACAGCCATTCCCACCTTGGATGCAGCCAGCCCGCCAATTCATTACTAACTGCTTCGACTATGTAACTTACTGTAAATAAGGACACATTTTCAGAAAATTTTATGCAAAAACAATATTTTTTCCAGACATAGCGGCCAAGCCCGCATTAGTCATGGTCTCAAACATAGTGGTGAAATCAAAAGCATAAACAGAGCACAACTCAAAGAGCGTCATCCTAAAGTAATCTCTAAAAGCTATTAACCCTCATTAACTTACGCGAATCCTGTAAGAAAGTAATAGCCTCTGTCAACCTTTTGAACCGTTCATCGGCCTTTGAAGCAGTGATACAAACCACAACCACTCAGGTCGTCTTTAGCGGCTACGCATATTCATAAACCATACGCATGTCCTCACCCTTCCCCCATTTAAGCCTTTTCACATTTGTTAACTGCTTTCATATAAAGTAAACTGTAATGCAAATGCATTGCGCGTCCTCCCTTTGCAGACAACAACACAAATAAACTTCGGGTTACTGTCACCCTCCCCATTTCCATACCTTGGCACCCCGTTTGCATGGCTGTGGCCACTTTGCGTGATATACATTGCATCGGTACAACAAAGCAGATTTACGAGGATTTCAAAAGGAACCTGTGACACGCAGAGAATTCCAGGTTCAGGTATTCATTACCTGACGCTGTGCTCTTCCTTCCCGGTGATGGTATGCTCGAGATACGCCTAGTATCGCATAAAAAAAAAAAAAAAAACCCATGACTTACACAAGTGAATAGGGAGCAAAAAAAAAAACCCCCACCGACAGTAGCGTATTTATCATAACGCAGAATCGTATCCTTTCCAAGGAATTTGCATATCGCATAGGCAAAGCCTCCTTATGTGTCGTCGTCGCAATCGTTGCTGCTCGTCGAACAAAGTGGTTTTGAATATGAAACCAAAATTCCAAGGATATTCACCTGCGGCACAAGTTGCTCTCTGAGTTTGCTGGAGAGTGTACTTTTGCGTATGTGTGCGGAGCGGCGGCACACCATGGAATTCGTTACACAGCCCGATAAACGGAATGAGATCCTTTTGATGGATGTAGAAGATGAAAACTCAAAAAGTGAGCCACACAGAGCAAATAGATTGAAAGAGAAATGGATTAAATTCAAATTTAGCTATTTTCCTCTCATCTTTATGTCAGTATGGGCAAAGACGTACCTTTCATGGGCGGTGTAAAGGAATGCAGGCCACATAGTCAGATTTATTGGAAAAGAAAGAGGAATTCCGCAAACAATGAAAACACCGGGGGAGGAAATTTATTAAATCAAAATGAAACCGTGTGCACAAATGGATGGATTCCATTTTCTTCTTTGTTCTCCTCTGATCGGCGAATATGCGTAGCAATAAAGCTACGTTTAGGGGTTCTTTGTGGAAATATTTGATTTGGATTGTGGTTTACGAGCAGGTTGATAAAACCCTCGTTTAAGTTAATAGTTAGTGAATATCCTGAAAGGGATTGTCATGCTTTGTTAGATCAAGGGAAGGGCAATCTCATAAACCGCAATCCCAAGAATTGATATGGAGTCTTAGAAATCTTTACCTTGGCATCAATAGATCTTTTAGTGTTGACTGTGTACTTTGTCTGTCAATCAACACCTTGATGCCTAAGTTATATTTCATTTCAGAGTAGTACCCATATTACAAAAGACCTTCGGGCGCCCTATTACCTTTGGATTTAGTTTTTCCACTGCTTGCCTTAGGCATGAACTATATATGCATGTCAGCAAAGTGCTGAGGCCGCCGTTAAAACCTCTGCCGACGGCTCCTTGAATAGTGTGGCTTCTTGCTGAGATGGGAAAAAAGCTATTACCATTTCCTGTATTGTCGTAGGACAGTGGTGGATGTATCCTGAAGTTTATAATTTTTGTTGCAAATACCCTGTGCGTATTTCCCCATAGAATGATGTCTGCCTGCTGGCATATCTTTGAAAAACGTCTACATCTGCCCTACCAATGGCCAGCCATAGTTCCTTTCGGCAATCTTTGCAACGCTGCTGTAACTCATTGTGGGTCTCTGCTCGTCTATAGCGCTGGTGTAGCCTTCTTGGTTGGTGACATTTCCATACACCGCGCTAACCCAGTCTGTAGCACCATCTATTATTCACATTATATGACCTCTGGCAACATAAATGAGATCATCCAACACATTCCTGAGTTGTTTTACCGGTGCATTCAGTGAATCGTAACAGCTATATACGAATATGTGAATTATGCCTATTTCGGCTCGCATAAAACCGGCTCCCGGTCTTTTTGGAAGGAGCGTTTTCGGTAGGCCTATAATAGATAGGCCAACTCCATGCTTAAGCACGTGATGGGAGTTCACGGAGCGGTTTGTTAACTTCTGCAATACCAACCGCCTAGTCATCGGAGGTACGCTGTTTAAGCATAACACCTGCCACAAAATCCGCTGGGTTTCTACTGATAGGCAACGAACAACCAACCAGATCAACCACATTGCGATCAGTCGCCGCTTTAGAAATTGTCTCCTGGACGTCCGAAACAGACGTGGAGCTGACGTCGGGCAGCCTTCGTACTGCATCCGTCAACAGCAACCGCTCAAACCTGCTTAACATCACCAGGTTTAATATCGAGAGGCTCGAGGTTCCCCAAGTGCGCCAACAGTTCAGGGACCATCTTGCCTTAGAAGTAGAAGCAATCAGTAGCATACTGGAAGAGAGCATGGATGAGCACTGGAGTGCTGTGAAAAATACTTTTGCGACTGAGGCACACACGTATGTCGGTAAAAAGCAGAAACACCACCGCACATGGCTTTCTACAGACACCTGGAGACGGGTCGATGAGCGTACAGCAATCAAGGCTCGGATTGCAGCGGCCTCAGCAATATAGAGAACCGAGCTTGAAGCCCAATATTGTGCGAAAAAGAAAGAAGTGCAGCGTAGTGTGAGACGTCACAAACGTAAATATATCAACTCATTGGCCTCAAGGGCTGAAGAAGCAGCGAGTAGGTGGGACAGTAGGACTGTTTACAGCATCACTAAGGATCTCATTGGTGGTCAAAACTCCAAACAATATCCAGTGAAGAGTCTAGATGGTAACCTTTTAATTTGAGGATGAGGATCAGCTCACTAGATGGAGAGAACATTTTGCTACAGTGCTAAATCACTTAAACGATGGCGGTATGATCTCGAATTCGAATGAGAGGTTCGAAGCAACCAATTCCCGAATTCGCACCGCGCCTCCCAGTAAAACCGAGATAATAACAGCAATCAAGGCTTTCGACAGATTGAATCGAGATGCTATCTGGTTGGCCTTACGCAGGAGAGGCACCCCAGAAAAACTTATAGCTATTATCAAGGCTACATACGAGGGCGGTAAGTGTTACGTCGTGCATAATGCTAAGGTGTCGGAGGATTTTGAAGTCCAAAGTGGAGTACGTCAGGGGTGCATACTGTCACCACTATTGTTCTTGGTGGTTATCAGCTATGTACTCTGTGCAGCATTGACGGAAGGCAACTATGGAATTCGTTGGACTATGACATCTTACCTTAAACACCTAGGTTTGTCTACTTTCACATCGGATAATGAATTTTAATCTGATGGCCCAAAATCTAGAAGCTGAGGCAAACAAAGTGGGGCTAAAAATAAACACAGCCAAAACAAAGGCCCTGAGCACTACTTCTAACAACCGCGCTCAACTTAACATTGCCGGGCAGAAAGTCGAGGAAGTTTATAACTTTCTTTATTTAGGAATTGTGGTCTCGGCTAATCGCGGTGGCACCGAACTGGATGTGTGCAGCAGTCTCGGGAAGGCTAAAGCTGCGTTCGGAATACTATCTAAAATCTGGAAAAGTAATGTTATCAGCTTAAGAGCCAAGCTGCGACTGTTCCGCTCCAACGTAGAATCAGTGCTGCTTTGTGGGTGCAGTACTTGGAAGGTGGGCACCATTAACACACGCAAGCTGCAAGTCTTCGTAAACAAATGCTTAAGAATCATCTTGAGGATTTTGTGGCCGAACCGCATCTCCAACGAACAACTTTATCTGAGAACGGTCCAAGAACCTATGAGCATTACTATACGAAGAAGAAAGTGGCAATGGATTGGACACACCGTACGGCGCGAAGATAACTCCATTGCGAAATACACCATGCAGTGGAATCCGCTCACCCAGGCAGGCAGAATAGCGGGGCGCCCTAGGCAACCGTGGCGCAGAACAGTTGAGGAGGAATCGAGCTCTTTAGGAATGAGTTGGAGGCAGCTCAAACGCGTTGCAGTACTTCGAACAAGATGGCACGCAGACGTGGTTGACGCCCTATGCCACCCGAGTGGTTAAAGGATTTAAGTAAGTAAGTATAATAGATTGTGACAGGATATCGTAGAGGTTAACCATGAGCTGGATGTTCTTCATATTTTCCGCTCAATATCGGTGCTTCTGGTAATGCAGGGTAATGCTAAGGCTTACAGCAATGTGACCAGTATTTCTGATTTTAATTTCTTGACAGACTATGCATTTTGGTTTATTTTTACATTGTTTGGCGATACCTTTCGCCATATCTGATGCAGCCATCAGCCCTGTTGTGGGGTCTTTGCATGCTCTTACTAGTCCCTCCCGTACAGTAAGTCGACTAATCGTTACCAATACGTCTTTATGACATCTTCGCTGAAGCTAAAATGACACGGTCCCAGTTTTTAATGAACTATCTGAAGCTGCAAACTCCTGAATTAAAACCGGTCCATAATATAGAGAATTAAGTCGCTATCAAGGCATGTACGAGGAACAAAGCTGTCGAATTTCCGTATCGTTCTGACCTATTCCTTAAAGAGAGAAAAAATAAGAAATGGAAAAATGTGATGGTAATCAAAATCTCAAGGAAATCTGAGGAAAGGAGTAGAAAGTCTAGATGTATCCATATTCTCTTAATTTTACGAGCAAAATAGACACCTCTGTATGCATACACATTACATTCAATTCTGACTTCAAATACTATTACCTCTAGTTGCACCAACAACACTTACCACATTCCATAAATTTGTTAGAAATTATTTATCTTCAACTCGAACAACAAATCCTAATTCAAAGAAATTAAATTTTAAATATTATGTACACAAGGTATCTTTCTCGCGTTCAAGGAATAACAAACAATAATAAAACTCTGAAATATTTCGCATTTAACTACTTAGTTCGCCCGAAAAACACCTCCCTCTTGCCACATCGTGTAAACACACAAAGAAGTGGAAAATTTACGATTGCATGTTGCATGCCACAAACTAGTACTACATTCGCGGTTGGCTGTCGCCTAGATTCATAAAGTCAAAATGTAATAATATTCCCACTTCTGTGCCATTATTTGTATTCAGGACATGAACTAAATTGTAATCGAATTAAAGTTTTAGAGTTGTAACGCTTGAAGAGGGGTATATGGGTGGGGTTAAGTGGGACCGCAATTCAAATTGGAGTATAGAAAGAGTTTGAAGTTTATTTTAGGAAGGGTAAAATCTTGAAAAGATACTGTCTCTCTTAGCACAATGAATTTCTACCAACTTGAAACCTCCTTCTAACTACTTCCGCGGTACCGTCGTGGGATGTTATAATACTTTCGTGATGTGGATTTCTGAGTCTTCGAATCAAACCCCGAGGGACGACGCAGTAGAGGGAATCATCGCCGTAGGTGGCACGCACAAGTTTAAGGGGACCTCGACCAACTTGGAGTGCGCAACTGGAGGCAATTAGCTAAAGACCGAGGTAAACGGAGAGGCTTGTTGATTGAGGCCCAGGTTCACTCCGAACTGTAGCGCCACCTTAGTAAGTAAGTTAGATGTGGGTTTCGCCATTAGCGCTCTTCCTCTAATAGCACCTCTCCTGAGATGTCCGCGTGGACCCTATGATATTATAATGTGGATGCTTTTGGCATCGGTTGTCCAAGTGTACGGGAGGGTATTTACGAGTATGTATGTTCGGCATTTTTTCGAAATTCTGTGGCCATAGGCGAAGTCTTCGTCCGGTCTCAGGTCTAAGGGGCATAAGAGTCTTCTTGTGCCTGTTTTGGAAATACTCAGTGACTGGCTAAATAAGCAAGTATTCTCAATCTCTGAAGCAAGTCAATTTAAGCGAGTTAAAAGCATTTCTTATATCTTCTCGCGTCTCTACATTGCGGTATTTTTCAGCACCTCGATTCCTTTAGTAAAAAGTGACATATAAATTCCAGAGCATACGGCTTGTTGCGGTCCATTTTACTACCAAGCAGGAATATTTATTTGGAGAAGAAATTGGAGAAACCTCGATGCTATCCATTTTCTTTAATTGTTGGGTGACTGTTGCCTGCTGCTTCCTGCTTGGGATCAAACTCCATACACAAGGTAACAACCAAACATACTGCCCACTGCACAATTACCCTTTCCTCTTCGATACTTTCTTCCAGTTTGTTATATACAATTCATTTCAGATTTACATACATACATACATTTTCAATGATCCGCTAATCCTTTATGAGAGTCGCGGGGGTAGGATGCTTAGGTGGACCCGCCATTCTTCTTGATCCTGCGTCATTGAATCTAACTTATCAGGGGGAATCTCTAGGCGGCTTCAGGAGAGATGTTGGACTTGATCCAAATCATGGCATGTCTTGGAAGCCGGTCTGGTGGCATACGCACTACGTGACCAAACCATCGAAGCACAGATAATAAACTTATTAAGTAAGTAAGTTTATTATCTGTGATCGAAGCATATATCGTTCCGTTTGGAAAAGTGACTGCTCAATATTGAGCGCCTCGCGTACTCTGGTGCTGCGCACTCGATCCCTACGAGTTATTCCAGCAACACCACGATCGCACCTCATTTCTGCAGCTTGTATCCGCGATCTTATTCTTTCGATCACTACCCAAATTTCATGACCATAGGTGAGAGTTGGAACATACATCGAGTTAAAAACCGATCGCCTAGCTTGAACACTAAGTTCGGCCTTCCTTATAACAAATTGACCAAGCTCTCTCAAAATTGATCCAGCCTGACCAATACTAAAGGTAAACTCGGCATTGCTCTTGGCATCACTCGTGAATTAGACCTCGAGGTACTTAAACTTATTCACCTACTTCAGTGGGACTCCACTAACATGCAGAGAAAACGTTGATCGCATCACCACAAAGAGCTACAAATCTTTTTAGTGCGCACTGACGTTCGGTTTGAGAGGACCCAAGGATGACCAAATCATCTGCAAAGACCAAATGACTAGTCCTAAAGTCTTTCACTTTAAAACATTCTCCCCCACGGCTGCGCTGCAAGATCCAGTCCATATATACAATGAAGAGGAGAGGTGACAAAATGCACCCTTGGCGGAGTCCAACGCCCACAGTGAAAGGTATTGATTTAATACCGTTTATCCGAACACAGCTTCTACAGCTTGTATATAAAGTCGGAATCGCCCTTAACGGGGAACCATCGATCCCATACTCCTGCAGAACACTCCAGAGTTTGCCTCGAGGAACCCTGTCATATGTTTTTCCAAATCCACAAAACAAGTGTAGGCAGGTTTAGCATACTCCCAGGCCTTCTCAAGAACCATTCTGAGAATGAATAACTGGTCGGTTGTGCTTCTCCCGGGACAAACCTCACTACTCCTCCCTCAAACTATCCTCAACCACAGCTTTGAAACGAGTTTCTAGCACCTTGGCGAAGACTTTTCCATGGAGACTTAAAAGAGATATACTCCTGTAGTTGGCGCAATCTCTTTTGTCCCCTTTTTTAAAAAGAGGAAAAATCACCCCCATTTACCAATCACCAGGTGTTTCACCACATTCCCAGGCCACTTTAATGACACACGAGAGCTATTGCACTCCCTCTTTACCTAAAGCCATGACCAGAAATGGTCGGATTTCACCCACAGATTTGCCAACTTTTAGCGATTTGATCGTCAAAGTTACTTCCTCTACCGTAGGACTACTTTTCTCCCTTCTCTCGACCATAGGTCTGTCATCTTCGGTGCCCTGTTCGGGATTGAGCAATTCTGAAAAGTGGTCGCTCTATCTGCGTAAGATGTCCTCCTCATTGGAGAGTTCAGATTTGATTCTAGAACATCTTATTTGCAGATCTGTGGTCACGTTCCAATTTTTCGCCAAACTCCTTCCAAGGCTGTTCTTTCGCTGTTTTTACAGCTATTTTGCAAGTTCTTCGCGCCTTAGTGAACCGATTTCGAGAATCGGAGTACCCCAAATCCACACCTTAAAAAAAAACCTCCCTTCAAAACAAACTTGTTTATATTTTCTTACTACAACTAAGTATTCGACTTATCAAGTAGTTTACGTTTCACGAAATAAGGACGTTTTGCAGGTACCTTCCCATTAGAAGTTCCTGCTAGCTCCGCAGTTTAGATGCGGTTACTTATCGCGCTAAGTCTAGAGGTTGTGTTCTTTGTAGACGGCGTAGTAAGTTTCTTTCATCCAAAACTTGGAGGACTGTTATATTAACGTGACTTTCTAGTTGACTTTTATGTTTTCTCGCGTAGTTTTTGATTTCGTCTTCGACTGATTTAATGCCAAGATCTCTGTGGATATCGCTATTTCGGATATACCATGGCGCATTTACAATACCTCTTAGCACTTTGTTTTCAAAAGTTTGTAAAATTTTAATATTACTTATTTTGGTACAACCCCAGAGTTGTATACCATATGTCCATACAGGCTTTAGCACTTGCTTATATAAAAGCAGTTTGTTCTCTATATTAAGCTTGGAATATTTTCCAAGTAACCAATACATTTCTCGATATTTGTTATCTAGTTCTTTGCGTTTTTTCTTAACGTGCGTTTTCCATTTCAGCTTTGCATCAAGTGTCATTCCAAGATACTTAGCCTCGTTTGCAATCGAAATTTGAACCGAGTTTGAAAGGATCGGTAGTTTATTTACTCTCTTATAAGTAAAATTTACATGAACAGATTTGGTCTCGTTGAGTGCGATTCGCCAAACCTTTGTCCATTCATTTACTCTATCCAAAGCTTCTTGCAGTTTTCCTGTAGTATCTTCGACCGTTTTACCTACTGCCAAGATAGCAGTGTCGTCGGCAAATGTAGCTAGCTCAGTGCCTTCTACTTGCGGTATATCACGGGTGTATAATAGATATAAGACCGGACCAAGAACGCTTCCTTGCGGCACCCCAGCCATTATTTCCTTAAAATCCGAATATTCGTTTCCACATTTGACGCGGAATAGCCTATTCGTAAGGTAGTTCTTCAAAATATTATATAGGTGCTCTGGTAGAACTTGTCGTAATTTAAACTTTAAGCCTTCGTGCCAGACCTTGTCAAAGGCTTGAGAGACGTCAAGGAATGCGCTTGAACAAGTCTTTTTTTCTTCAAGTGACTTTTCGATTACATGTGTTATTCGATGTACTTGTTCAACTGTAGAATGCTTACTTCTGAATCCGAATTGATGATCCGGAATGAGATGCCCTTCTTCTATAACCGGCTGTATTCGCCTAATCAATATTCTCTCGAACACTTTGGATATAATTGGAAGAAGCGAAATCGGTCTATAAGACGTTTTTTCATTCGGAGGTTTTCCGGGCTTAAGGACCATTATGACTTCGGCGACTTTCCATTGACTGGGAACATGTTGTAGTCTAAGCGCGGCGTTTATAATGAACAGAAGCTTAATTAGAGCTTTTCTTGGTAGTGCTTTAAGAACCTCTCCCGTAATTAGGTCGTATCCAGGAGCCTTCTTTGGTTTAAGTTTCTTTATTTCTTCCTTAATTTCGGTAAGTGTCGCATTTCTTATTACGCTATTGTCTATATATGACGTATTTATATTTTGAATAAGAGCTTGTCCACCCAACGGTTTAAAGGTTTCTTCCAGGTGGGTGGCAAAAACTTGCGCTTTCTCTTTATCATGCCTAGCCCATTCGTTTTGATTTTTTTCTAATTGGGGCGGCTTGAATTTGAGGTTTTTTAATACCTTTTATAGCCTTCCAAAGCGAGTAATTAGAATCTTTTTCTGCCGTTAAGCTTTCTAGGTAAGTTTGCATTTCATTATTTTTAAGGTCTTTAATAGATCTTTTTAGTGAGTTGCACAAACGGTTAAGATGTGCTTTATGTTGCGGAGCCCGAGTTTGTTGCCACTTTTTGCGCGCTTTTCTCTTCTCCTTAATCATCTCTCTTATTTCCTGCGGATAAGTTTGAATGTAACTGGCCGGCGTTTTCTTAGGTTTGGGAGTATTCTTCCACGCGGCATTCTGTAGGATTTCGACGAAGCGATCAACTTCAAGTTCAAGTTCATAGGGCGTTTTAAGTGATACGCTCAGCTCAATATTTGCTTCAATTAGTTTTCCGGCTGGTTAATCTGGCCGGTCCTGCTTTTTTAACCAGAGCTTCGCTTATCGTCATAATGATTGGAGAATGATCAGAGGAGAGATCAAAGCTTTCTTCAACTTTTATACAGTTGCCAGATATTCCTTTAACAATAAAGAAGTCGATACGATCTGGTATCTTATTTCTATCAGTCGGCCAATATGTTGGTTTACCAGTCGAGTGAAAATCACAACTGTATTGCATACCCGCATTATAAAGCTTTCTACCTTTCTGAGAGGCGTTCCTTGAACCCCAGAATGGGTGTTTCGCGTTGAAGTCACCACCAACTTGTAGTATCCGATAAATTAAGATCTTCTTCTTTTAATTATCATTACCGCGAGTTGTGTTTTTGCCTCTATAGTGTTTAATTTTCAAGAAAAGAAGTCTCTGATATTACAACAGAAGAACTTATTTGAGTGGTTCTCTTTAACCCGCATCAATCTTGCCGTATATTTCGGCCGTTAAATCCATTTTTTGACTCATCTTCTCCTGGTGAGTTCATTTTTAGTGTATGCTCTGCCAATAAATGCAATTGAGTCTATACAATAAATTGTGTTCTTTCTTCACATCTCTTCAACTTAACCGTCATTGAGTGATAACAATTGGAATTTACTTAATCTCCTATTTCAACTGCATATCAACAAATTTGAAGTGACATTGCCATCTCACTCCCCCGCACGTGTGAGTACAATATTTAGTGCATGTTCTGCCGTTCTAGCAAAGTTGATTCTACTCCATTGTATTGTTTTCACTCATTGCATGTTGGAACCATCATTCATCAAATACTACAACCTACTACCCATCTTGGTGAAAGTATTTCGCTATTCAATACACCAATCGTTTCTTTTCATTTTTTCAACTGGTGGGAATATATACTACCTACGTAATCATGAGTGATGTTGTATGCTACGTATGCAATAAACCATCAAATGATGTTAAACTTTCCTGCGCAATTTGCCTAGTGAATGTGCATGCTAAATGCATCAATATCAAAGGGAAAGACATAGATAAAATTGTGTCAACACCTGGCCTCTCCTTCTATTGTGAAAAACATCGCAGTATATCGACTGACGTCTTGCATTGGAAAATTATAAAGTTGCAAAAAACTTTCAACAATTTATCTGCTATTTTCGCGGAAATTCGTGAGGTGTTTGTATTTGATACTTCAAATAAACAAAAATTGTTGGAGGGTTTCAATAATATTGATCGTCTGCTGCAAGAACATCAGCCCATCAACGAAAACCAACTCATTATACTGGCACAACAGAAACAACTAAACGAGCAACAAATTCAACTGCATCTCATCCAACAACAGCTACGTGAACAACAACAACACCATCAACATAAACCTACACAACACGAACTTCAGGAACAAGAACATCATCAACAAGAAAAAAACCAAACTTCTCAAAAACAGACTGCCCAAATCCAGCATAAGCAGCAAAAACAAAAATTACAACAACAAAAGCAAAAGAAAACCGACTTAGCAGCCCCCCCGCAACTACCATCACTTACTTCTGCTGAAACCACTCAAGAATCAATCATGATACCGGATAAGCAGAATAGTGTTGTCCATACATGCTCAACAAGTTCCTACCCTCTAATTCATCTTGAACTCCCGCAGCAAAAGAGAGTTTTACGTTCAAACTCAAATCCAATAGAGGATCTTTCAGCTATAAATGTATCCAACGATAAATCGCAGCTTGATGCATCTACCTCCCCGCTTTCTCCATCTATAAGCATTGATGAGCATCCAACAAGCAAAAATAGTTCAATGATTTCAACCAACCCAAAATTATATGGGCCTCAGCTGATGCGGACTGCACATTTTTGAGCCCTAGTAATACCTTGTCTGGATCCGGATCTGATATTGTGGATACACTGCAATCATTGGGTTTGCTTCAGGTTAACCTCATAAGAAATCATCAAGATCGTACACTGGACCTCATCTTTACCAATAACAGTGATGATAGTTTCGTCTCCAGAAGCCTTGCACCTCTTGTTCCTGAAGATCTGAACTTAAGAATTATGACTGGTATCCTTTTCTTTCCTTGGAAATTAACCATTCATGTTCCGAGTTTTATCGGGTCATCAAGCAAGTTATTTTTAAATATGTGCCTGTAGTTCGCGTTCGAAACTCTTCGGTTAGTTCTTGCCCTTGGGATAATGAGTTTACTCGTTTTTTAAAAACTCAAAAGAATAGAGCGCATAGAAGATGGCGTAAAAGTTTAACGAATGAGGACTACTTATCGTACCTTAAACTTAAGTCTGAATTTAAGACGTCTCTGTATCATGCCTACCTCATTTATATTAAAAATATTGAGACTAATATTAAATCTAAGCCTAATGATTTCTGAAATTTCATTAATACTAAAAATAAATCCGACGGTTATCCGACCTCTCTTTCTTACAAGGATCAGTTGTTCGACTCATCGATAACTATTTGCAACAACTTCGGACATTTTTTCCAATCTGTGTACGCGAATAAAGTCTCAAACATTGATGAAGAATTTTTTAGTTATCTTCAGGAATCTGAGTGTCCTATTTTCAATAATATCGAAATTTGCGAGGATAGCACATTGAAGTGTTTGTTGGAATTGGAATCAAACTTAAATCCCGGACCTGACGGTTTACCTTCTGCTTTTCTAAAGAATTGTGCACAACCCTTACACAAAATTCTCTGTCACATCTTTAATTTGTCATTAAAATCATCTACATTCCCATCCATTTGGAAAAAATCTTTTATAATACCCATATTTAAGTCTGGTAGGAGAAACAAAATTGAAAACTACTGTGGCACATGTGGCCAGGGTTTTCCAATTTCCTTTGTTGATTGGTTGTCATCATATTTATGTAATAGATACCAATTTGTAAACTTCCGTAATACAATTTCAAATAAAATTGTAGTTACTTCTGGTGTGCCGCAAGGAAGCCACATTGGTCCACTCCTCTTCGTCCTATTTGTAAATTTTTTTTTTTTTTTTTTTTTTTTTTTTTTTTTCGTGGGTAGGTGAAAATCTTCATGAGACACTATGAGACCGTGTACTCATAGTAGTGTCAGATTTCTACTGACTAAAAACACCCTTCCCTTCGTTTTGTTTACTACGACTAAGTTTGACCTTATCAAGTAGTTTAAGCTTCAGATTTATATTCGCGTGAGGCAGGTAGATTTCCAATAAAAGCACCTGCTGAAACCGTCATGACATGCGGCTTTTTGTCTTATAGCGCTAATTCGAACGGTTTCGTTCTTTGAAGTCGGCGCGTAAGATTTGTCACATCCAAAGTTTGGAGTATGGCACAGTTGCAATGGCCATGAAGACGAATACGAAGCTTGCGAGCGAAGTTTTTTATTTCGTCCTCCACGGTAGCTATCCCTAAGTCTCTGTGGATATCATTGTTTCTGATATACCAGGGAGCGTTCACGATTATTCTTATAATTTTATTTTGCAATGATTGTATGAGATTCCTATTGCTTGGTTTGGTACAACCCCAGAGTTGTATACCGTACGTCCACACGGGTTTAAGCACTTGCTTATACAGAAGCAGTTTGTTATATACGCTTAGTTTGGAATATCTTCCAATTAGCCAATACATTTCTCTAAGTCGATTTTCGACTTCGTCACGTTTCTTTTTAACGTGAGGTTTCCATTTAAGTTTCGCGTCTAGTGTCATTCCCAGATATTTAGCTTCGTTTGCATGCGGTATTTGTACCGAGTTAATGAAAACGGGAAGGTTGATTATTTTCTTGTAAGTGAAGTTAACATGCGTCGATTTGGTCTCGTTAAGAACAATGCGCCAAGTTTTTGTCCACTCACAGATTTTATCCAAGGCTCGTTGGAGTTTTATGGTTGCTGACTCGATTGAACTTTCCGTTGCCAAAATAGCCGTATCGTCCGCGAACGTAGCTACAATAGTGCCTTCAGTTTGAGGTATGTCCCGAGTGTACAGCAAGAATAAGATAGGCCCAAGGACACTTCCTTGCGGAACTCCGGCGGCGATTTCTTTAAAATCAGAATATTCAGTTCCGTGCTTAACACGAAAAAGTCTGTTTTTAAGGTACGATTCTAAGATCTTATGAAGTTGCTCCGGAAGGATTCGTCTTAGCTTATAATTCAATCCATCGTGCCAAACCCTGTCGAAGGCTTGAGATACGTCAAGAAAAGCGCTAGAACAAATCTTTTTCTCCTCAAGGGCTTTTTCAATTTCGTCGGTTATTCTATAAACCTGGTCAATTGTGGAATGCTTGATTCTGAACCCGAATTGGTGGTCAGGTATTAGGCGTCTCTCTTCAATGACCGGAAGAATCCGTTTCAGAAGGAGTTTTTCAAATACCTTCGATATTATTGGTAGTAGCGATATCGGTCTGTACGATTTTTTGTCATTTGGAGATTTACCCGGTTTCGGAACCATTATGACTTCTGCGACTTTCCATTGATTTGGAACGTATAATAATCTAATGGAAGCATTTATTAAATAAAGCAATTTTAATAGTGCCTTTTTTGGTAATTCCTTGAGGATTTGTCCGGTTATTAAATCATAGCCAGGAGCTTTATTGTTCTTCAGGTTTTTTATTGCCTGGCAAAGTTCTATAAGTGACACACTTTTTATTCTAAGGTTGTCAGATGTCGTAGTCGTACCGGTAAAATCGTCTACCAATGTTTCTCCATCAAATGGCTTAAAAGTTTCTTCTAAGTGCTCGGCAAATAGATCCGCTTTTTCTTTGTCACCTTTTGCCCATTCGTCGTTGTTTTTTCTTATCGGTGGCGAATGTATTTGCGGTTTTTTAATTCTTTTGACAGCTTTCCAGAGCGAGTAATTAGTAGTTTTTTCGGCGGTTAAACCTTCAAGATAAGCTGAAGTCTCTCGGTTTTTCAGGTCTTGGATCGCTTTTTTAAGCTTATTGCATAAGAAATTCGAGTGGGTTTTATGCTGGGGAGCGCGAGTTTGTTGCCATATTTTGCGTGCTCTCCTCTTTTCTCGAATAAGTTCTTTTATTTCCGGCGGATAATAAGCTTCATTGCATGGGACTTCTTTCCTCCTTAAAGGTGTATTTTTCCACGCGGCATTTTGTATTGATTCAATAAATTTGCCGAGCTCATCTTCTATTTCGAAGGGTGTTTTGAGCGATACATTTAAGACAATATTTTCTTCGCAATCAGTTCTAAAGTCGCGCCAGTTAGTTTTTTTGTTAGTTAATCTAGGCACAGCTTCTACTGTCATTAGTCCGTCACTTATTGTCAAGATTACCGGCGAGTGATCTGAGGAGAGATCAAAGCTTTCCTCTACTTTCGCAAAATTTGAAGATACTCCTTTCGCTACGAAGAAGTCTATTAGGTCCGGTGTTTTTGCTGTATCAGAGGGCCAATACGTCGGTTTCCCCGTCGAAAAGAAATCAACCCCGAATTGCATACCGGCTTCGTACAGAAGTCTGCCTTTCCGTGAATTGGATCTGGAACCCCAAAAGGTGTGTTTTGCGTTGAAATCGCCACCTATAATGAAATTCGGTCCAAGTGAGTCAAGGAGACGTACAAAGTCGTTACTTCGAAACGTGCATCGCGGAGGACAATAAATGGACGCGATGTTGAAATATGAGTGCCTATTCTTAACTCGAACTGAGCTTGTTTGCATTGTATCGATTTCAAAATGATATTGTTAAATTTATACCTCAATGTGATATTTTAATGTTTGCGGATGACTTTAAATTATTTGCATCCGGAAAAAACACTCACAGCTTCCAAATACTTAATACTCTCTGTGGTGCTCTAAAAACTTTTTGTCCCTAAATGTTAGTAAGTGTTCGGTTATATCCTTCACACGCCGTAAATCGCCTCTTTTATTTAATTACACACTTGACAATAAAGAAATTTCTCGAGTTCATCAAATTAAGGATTTGGGTGTTCTGTTGGACTCTAAACTTTCCTATACAAATCACATTAAATTTATCACAAATAAGGCTAATAGAGCTTGGGGAATGATAAGACGCTATGCTGGTGAATTTACCAACCCGTACGTAATTAAAATGTTATATGTATCGTTTCTTAGGTCCATTTTGGAATATGCGTCAATTGTTTGGTATCCGTATTACAATGTACATATCTTAAAAATTGAAGCCATCCAAAAAAGATTTTTGAGATTTGCCCTTAGAGGACTTCCCTGGGTCGACCCTAACACGTTACCCTCCTACCAATCGAGACTTAAGTTGATTAGGTTAGAACCGCTTGAAATTAGAAGAGTGGTGGCTAGAACAATTTTTCTTCACAAGCTACTTATTGGTGAGATTGATTCCCCTGAGATTTTAAGTCTTTTAAATATAAATATTCCAGCTGCTGGCTTAAGAAATCAACGATTTTTTAATATAACTCACTCGCGAACTAATTACGGCCATTCTTCATCAATAAATGGGCTAATGAAGTTGTATAATGAAAATGCTCATTTCTTCGACTTTAATTCTTCGGTCGATATTATAAAAAGAAACGTTATGAATGCTCTTACCCGGTCATAATTTTTACCTTCATTTTTATATTCATTTTATTTATTTTTTTTTTTATTTTCTACCTGTTTTGTTGTTTTATTGTTAAATTTACTGTTTCATTTGTTCTTTTTAAGCTCTTTGTAATTCTATCTAAGAAAGTCTTGTACTTTGTTGATAATAAATTAAAATTAAAAAATAATAAAATTGGGTCTAAGGAAGTCGAAGATGTTTGTGAAATCACTTTCTTCAAGTTTACATCGCAGTGGACAATATATAGACGAAATGATGAAAGCAAAATGTCTATTTCTAACGGGTACCGTGCTTACTTGCATTGCTTCTAATTCAATCTTTACTTCCGCTGAGTGTTCGATACATTCTTTTATAAACAAGGATGATCCGCCTCTGGCTCTTTCCGATGGGTGGAAGGCGTGATACCCGCTATATCCCCTTATCTTAACATTCGATTGCTTTGTCAGATGACGTTCCAAGTTGGCGTTCCAAGTAAGAATTTTAATCGTTTCTTTCATATTCTGGTTGAAGTGCGCGTGTTATGAATGTTGTTTTCTAATGCAACTAGTCTCTCGAAAATAAGTTTGTTTGTTTTGGATTGCTCTTCAAGTTTCGCAAGAATTAGGGAAAAAACATTGGATACATGATCTTGTGAGCTACCTCTATCACCGTTTTCCAATATCGCAGCTTGAGCAGGAGTCTTTACGTTAGAAATTGGACGATTTCTTGCTTTGATCTCCCGTGAGCTGTCGGTCTTGTACTTGCCATTAGCTGTCATCGCCGCTTGAGCATAAGACTGCACGCCAATATTCGAGGATTTAGTTCCGGTCACCTTTTCTCTACTACGTTTGGGTTTTTCTTCATTACCCGATCTTAAGAGAATATTGACGGATTTTTTATCTTTCGCTGCTTTTTTCGTAGCTATTTTGGGTCTATTCTTAATTGGTTTTGGATTCGTGCCCATGGAATTTTTGAGCGTATCGCGCCTTTTTTGGAGCTCTTTCGCCACTTCGCAACCTCGATAGTTCGCAGGGTGTTTTCCTTTACAGTTTATGAAAACAGTTGCCACTCTTCCTCTACGTTTGATGGAACAGTTTGAATTCGACCTTTCAGATATTTGCGGCGTAAATGTCTCCCGTATCTCATCGTTCTGTAACCTCTCCCATCTTATGAGTTAAACCATCTTTATTTTCCGCTTTGGAAGGGGAGACAGTACATCGCTGAGATAAAATTTGCATAGCACCATTCAGCACTTGGATCAGTTGGTAGTTCGGCCCCTTTCAGATTTTTCCCATGCATTTAACATGCAGTGAAGGTGCATGAAGGTACGTCCTGAGCGTTTTCCATTTAGGGGGCCCTCTTTCTCCATCGGTCAGCAAACACTCATGTGCACGAGTTGTACATATCGACAAATGTATTGATGTAGTTGGCGCATTGGATTGGCAGTCATTGAGCTTCGCCATAAGAATCTAACTCAACGCACAATTTCCAGAAAACCTTTTCATTTCGGCAATCCGAAATTGTGTGTGCTTTTCTCTGCGTAGCTGATTGAATTCATTATTAGTCTACTGGGTCGGTTATAGCCGGCTCTTGGCCGCTCAATTTCAACGTTTCATCAATATGCTGCCTATCGACGGTTTGTAATTTCTTTCAGGTGCATAGATGCGTCACAAACCCTGATGGAGGAACGTTCCGTGTTACTTGGACCAAGTTATTAATTAGCTCTAGTCTGACAGAAAAATCGAATAAATAGCTCTTTGCCAAATGACTTAGATTTCTATCTTATTTTCTGAGATGTCGTCTCTATTACGAGTCTTCGTAATAGGACCACTAGTACGCCAAGTAGTCCTCGGTGTTTACCAGCTCTACCAGTGTTTAGCTAACCAATACCGCTCACTATAAATAACTAAATATACTCTAATCTCTTAAACAGTTTTTGAGAGGGAAACCTATTAAGCTCAGTCGGGCTAAATCCAAATTTTCCACCTCAACTCTTATGTTTCTTGAAATTTACTGCTCTTTGCACATGCAAAATGTCTCCGCTATCTTCTGCATGATAGGAAACATATGCTATTTCCTCAAAGCTAGACTTCTCGCTTCATTAGTTGTGAGTTTGTCCGCCCATTACCTATTTTGTGCTAATTTTACGTCCATACTATTCTTACTTCTACAAGGTTCACATATACCTTCCCTTGCGGATAGGACTCTTATTTAATTGTCCTGCCAAAACGAACTTTATAGGGCTTTTGTGGGACTTACGTCACACCCTCCGCTCCTTCCGCTTTTGGTCAATAACTGCTAATTTGTTAATCTCAGTTATTCGTAGAGATTTGCAGGCCCTTCAGCTGTCCGCCTGCAGACCCCCGCAGTAGGCAGTGTCAGTCACATGTATACTTCTAGCTTAAATCAACTGACAGTAGGTTATGATTATTTCAATTTTCCCCAACTTATCACATCATCCGCCATCCTAGCAGATAACGATGGTGATTTCCCATTCAGGGATCGATTAACCACCGGCCCCAGCATTTAGGTGCAACAAAGTACTATATCAACAGCAAGCTGAATAAAGTGCTGCCAAATTACCATTATCCCATTAGATCCCTCTCAATTTCCAATTATTTAGAGAACCATTTGAATAGTTATCGTTCCTGTTGTGCTCTGTGTATGTGTTCTGATATGCTGCCCCAACAGTGGCTACGAAGTAATTTAACGAATTGCTTCCGACAGGACTAGACTGGCCTGATGATGCCTGACTCCTTCCACATCTGCAGTTCTCCTCCTCCACACATACAGGCTATGGCTCACATTCCAAATATTTTAGAGTTTCAGTTGCTGAGTTTCGGCAGAACATAGTCATTTACCGCTGCCACCATCAACAACACCAACATCGCTCTCACTATGAGAAGAACATGAATGGACAGCATCGTTAGCAAACGATTCGGGGAAGAGAAACTAGACTTCTGACCCCCAGAGAAGCACAAATATACTCTGGATCTTTGTTATCGATCCGAGGTTCAATGTTCAATTAAAACGATATAAATGGACACCATCATCGTCGTAGTCGTCCTCGTCATTATTCAAATCACCCCGTGCGGCGGTATCACCAGTCCAAGGAGCATCATGAACTAGAGCGTCATGTATCCAATTGGTCTGGTTAGACCGCTGCATCACTGTATATCGTCCACACCAAGAATTTGCTCATGTAGTGAGAGGTTGAGAAGGTTTTGGGTAGACGGGCAGAATCTCGTCACTGGTGCGTGTCCATGTCCACCCCTAAATGTGATTCTGCAGCGTTTATGGGTGCGTTTCCATTTAAGCCACATCGATCCCATTCCAATAACCAGTAGTGGTCAGAGCTACTGTGGTGGTTCATTGGAAAAGCTTTATGCTCCTCCAGGGATCCATACACAAGACAATGAAACCAGTGGTCGAAGCTGTATGGTCAGACAAAGAGCAGAGCTCACACCTCTACGGCAGGATGCTCTTGCCAGGCACTTGCTGACACTATGTATTTTCCTGGAAAACTCTCTAAAGAAAGCAGAGGTACACTGAATTTGAGACCTTCTTAAAGTAAAATGTGTGACAATTTGATTTGTGGATATTTGAAGAGGATAACAGTCCCACAGAATTGATCCAGATTAGAACAAGAGCAGTGCTTTGTATGCGAACTCGATTTGGAGCGGAACGTAATGGAGTCCGAATTAGCCAAGGATGACCGACTGCGACTGAGAGACTATGACTGACTGAGTGAGTGCAGGAGTGGAAGGAATTGCTTCGGTGAATATTGCCAAGACCACAATTTGCACTAAATTATGCAATGGGTTTTCGGGGAGGTACACACATTGGACGTGATACATGTCCCATGGTCATGGTAATACATAAATGAAGCGCATAAATAATGGCATGTTAAATGAAATAAATATTTCCCGTCGTACAATGCTATTTGCTTGGATCAGGTTGTATAGATTTTCGCAAAATTGCTCAAAGCCACACAATGGATAATAATAATAATTTGTATTAATTTGTATATTGCAAATCAATGCACATATTACCATCCATGGGATGTTAGCTCACTTTCAATGAAATTATTTCGAACGGGCTATTGATTAAGTGGTTGCTCGAGAAGAATGTCGCTCTATGACTATGATACCATATTCCATTTAAAGTTGTACGTAAGGATGTTAAAAGCCGAATAAAGGGTATACCTCTATTTTAAGTACCAATTAGTGACGTCGAACTCGTCAGTCCGCGCCAATATCAAGGGCGTTTGCAGAAAGTCATCTGCATCAAATTGCTTTTGAATCATGTTTGAAAACGAAAAGACACTGAAAACTCTCAAATTCTCTTCAGGTGGTAGAATATAGTAAAGTGCAGGGTGTCGCGTAAGTCAGAAACATAGCTGAAAAATTTGGGTTAGGTATGAAAGATTCGATCTATCAAATCCAGTGAAAAAGGTGACCAATTGATTTCACATTTTGCATTTTGCACTCATTTTCATCTCTATTGAAATACTGAGTGCAATCTGCATTAGCAAGTTGTTGTTCGAGATCTTGTGGCTTCAAGTCCCGAACCAGTCGCTCATTGCGCGGCACATATGTAAATCTACAGATTAAACAGGATGCTATACTCGCTCTGCACGTAAGGAGGTTAAAGCCATCATCCGGAAACGCAAGCGAAACTGTTTTCAAGAAATGTGTAATGTTGCTGACCAGGATCCTTAGGGGAAAGCACACCAGATCGTGATGAAAAACTCAAGGTATGGCAGACGTCAGCCGCTATTTGTCTTTCTTAATTATATTGCTACTGGATTAATCCCACATCAACAAAAAAAAAAAACGGATAAAAATGCTGACGAAGTAACAGAAATGGCTGACATCAACATGGTCACTGCAGATGAACTAATAGAGATATGTAATAAAATTGGAAACAATTGGCCCGGGACCCAACAACAACCCCGATAGTGTCCTCAAGATAGCAATTAAAATGCACTAAGATATTTTCGTGAACATGTATAACTCGTGCCTTGCTGATGTAATGACAACCACTAGTGTTCCTTCCAATGGGAACAACAAGCCATCAAACGAGCCCTAGTCGTATCGACCACTCTGCAGGTTGAATACGATGGGCCATACAGTGAGGAGGTGTAGAGGAGGTCCTGAAAAAGTCTCATCTGTAGCAACCCGCGATGTTAAAAATGCTTTGAATGGTGCCAACTGGAATCCAATTCTGGGAGCAAGCGTGCATTCGCAAAATCGAATTACCTTAGGCACAGTACGTTACTGTACCTTATAACACTGACTTTAGCTTCGAGGAATACAAAGTGACCGGAGGCGTGCCGCACGAATCCGTGCTGGGACCACTTCTGTTAAATCTGATGTATGATGTTATGGCTCCCAAGACCTGAGGAGTCAAAAATTATAGGATTTCCAGATGATATTGCCATCATGGTTACTCTCAAATTGCTAGAAGAGGTAAAGGAAATTGAAAATGAACGACGGGTCTAACCCTAGTGGAAAATAGAACCAAGGCAGTGCTCATGACCAGTAAAAAAAGGTTACAAATACTATAGATAGATATATAGATACATAGTCGGTGGCCATTGAATCAAATCTAAATCGTACATTGATATCTAGGATCTAGGAGTCTTGATAGATGCAAGATAGTCTTTTAATAAGCATCTTACGTAAGTAAGCCACAAAGCCACATACGCGAGTGCTGCACTTGTACGTATCATGCCTAACACAGGAGGCCGAAGGCACGACTACTGATGTTAGCCAGAGTAGATATATGTATCAATAATAATTAAATAGAATTAAGAACAAAATTAGAACAACAAGATTGCGCAAGTAGATGCAGTACATAACTAGCAAAAATGCTCGCCATAGATATTCTAGTAAAGGAACAGCGACAATATTTTTCAAACCACAACGTAGATTACAGAAAAAGCAATGATTTCGAAAACAAAGATCTATCAGAAAGAAGCCAAAGTATAGTGGAATGGCAAAAACGTTGGAGTATCTCACGTATACCGTGATAGGTCGAAAGACAACATGGAGAGGTTTCTTACTACATACCTTACGCAGTATCTGACGGAACTGGAAACCTCATATGTACAGAGGAACTGAGAAGGTGACTAAAGCCTACATGGCCTGTTCTAGGTTTTACGGCAAGAAATGGGGATTAAATCCAAAAAGAATCCACTGGACCTATACCACAATCATCATGCCGATAATAACCTATGCTTCGCTAGTATGGTGGGAAAAAGTTAATCAAACCGTCACCCGCTGCGGACTCCAGAAGTTGCAGGGATTATGGACGCAATGGTCGCTTGGCCAACAGCTGCACTGGAAGTCATCTTAAACCTTCTACCCCATACTTATAAATATTATGAAGACTGCGGCTGCCAGTGCTCAAAAGCTTCAATTTTTATGCAACAACGCAAATTCCGAATTAGTTGGTGATATGAAGATCCTTGAGAAAATTTCGCTACTTCCTTCTACTGAAGTATGCATCTCAGACTTCATGCCTAAAAGAATCGACCTTAACCACCCCTTCACAGTTACCATCCCTCTTCGCAGCTACTGGAATTATCCTTAAATCCCTCAATCAACATCTCGAATCAACTGGTACACTGATGATTCAAAAATGTTAAATGGGCCAGGAGCTGGTATCTTTGGCCCCAAATAGAAACTCTTTACACCACTAGGTCAATCCATTATTATCTTACAAGCAGAGGTCTATGCTATCGAGCTCTGCGCCAGAGAATGCATTAAAAGAAACCTCCGAAGATTACATATTAATATAATGTCAGATTGCCAAGCAGCACTCAGGGCTCTCACGTCCTTTGACTATAAGTCTAAGCTTTTGTAGAATTGTCTCTAGACTCTCTTGCAGCTTGCTGCACACAATAAAATCACATTAATGTGGGTCACTGGACACAAAGGCATCCCTGGTAATAAAGCGGCTGCTGAGCTTGCCAGACTAGGTGCCCAATCTCCTTACATTGGACCTGAACCATTCTGCAGTTTACCTACTAGCCATATTAAAATAGAGCTATTTCGTTGAGGATGCGAACAAATGCTCTCACATTGGAATGCACAACCTGGCCTAAGGCATTCCAAGAAATTTATTAATTTCTCAAAAGATAGAACTAGAGACATTCTATAAATGAGACACTGAACACTGCTCTCTCAACTGCCATTTCAAGAAAATGAGCCGTGTTCAATCGGAAACGTGCCATGTTTGTCATGAAGACACCGAAACAGCCCATCACATACTCTGTGAATGCGCGGCCATAGCCGGACTGAAGCGAAGGCACTTTAACAAAGGCGTCACTTCACCTTCTAGTGTCACCTCTTCCTCAGCTCGAACTATCCTTAGCTTCATTAATGAAGTAGATTTCAGCTATTTGCCAACTACAACTCAAAAAACCAACCAGGGGATAGCACATGATCTGTTAAGGTCGCAACGCTCCGGGGGTCATTCTCTGCCCTTGTTCCCAATCTACCTAAAAAAAAACTGACGGGACATGAGTGTTTCCGATTGTACCTTTATAAGTACATACATACATGACGATAGCCATTACTGCCCCCTATGCATTGAAAACACAGAGCATATGTTCTTCGAATGCCGACGTTTCTCTGACAAAAGAGGAACACTGACGAGAAAATTCAGCGAGTCACCAACCCCCCCATAGTTGGTGAAATGCTTAAAAAGCAAGAAACATGAGATACAGTAGTTGAGAACGCAACGGTTATTCGTATACCGAAGAAGCAACGAGCCTTAGAACGAGAGAGCAAGGAGTCAATACGAATATGAATCACAGATATGTCAAAACAATCTTGCTATGAAATGCTAAGACGGCAGTTCTGCAGGGACCAGGGAATAGGTTGGAGGTAAGTTTAGTGGGTTTCAACTTTGAAAGCTTCACACCCCCTCCGCAAAAAAAAAGGTTAATGTATTCTCCGAATGTTTGAGGAAATCTGAAGGAGTTCGGTTGGATTTGGCAAAACTCCGCATTTCGGCTCAAAGGAAACTATAACACTCTCTTGTACGAATGTTTGCATTATTTAGGTAAGGTTAGGTTAGGTTGAAGTGGCTGCCATCTAAGAATCCCTAACACAAGGTCTAAGTGTGTTAGTGATTCTAATTACTCGTTAAACCATTTCGAGCTTCTTATGAAGCGAAAGAGACTCTTAACAGATCGTCTATATCGTTGTAGTAGAAGGCTCCCAGGTTAGGTTAAGTTGGAGGGAAGTGCACCTAAGCGCTTATCACGGGGCTATACTGTCCATTGTGTTTCCCTTGTGTTGTGTGAAACCTATATTTAAAACGTTTGTCCTGCGGTGGGCTCTGTTGCAAACCAGCCGGGGCTCTTTATGAAGCCTATCATGTCCCTTAGTAGAACTTGTACGAGATCCCCTAGTTCCTCAAAAAGCCTGTTTCCTATATGACGGAGGCGGCAGTTTTGAAGATTTGGGCAATCACATAACAAGTGTTTGATGGTTTTTGTCTCTTCTATATCTTGACAGCTCCTGCAGTGGTCGGGTGTGTTGATGCCTAGTCAAGCACCCATTTTCCCTATCGCGCAGTGTTACTATGAGAAGTGCTGCTGGACTACAGGCTAAACTTCAAAGAGCACCATGGCAGTAGCGGCATTGTGCAGATTAATGCCAAACGTTGGAGGACCTAGGCAGCCAATTAGAAACCTGCTAACAGCGGTAAGCAAGTCGATCCTTATGTACGCGTCTCCCATATGGGCACAAGCGACGTACCGGATAACGAACATGAGACGGATGAACTCGGTCCATAGAATCGCATCGTTAAGAGTGTGTTGTGCCTTTCGGATGGTGTCCGCGGAGGCTATTAGTATAATCTCCGGTCGAATGCCAATGGATTTGGAAATAAAAAAGTCCTCGGCAATCATCGAGGCTATACAAGAAGAATGGCAACAGAGATGGAACACCACACCAAAAGGAAGATGGCATGGATCAGCAGAAAACACGAAGAAGTAAACTTCTACATGACGCAGTTCCTATCAGGGCACGGATGCTTTCGGGAATATCTCTACAAATACAAACACGTAGATGACCCATACTGTCCGCACTGCGAAGGAAAAATCCAGAACGCGGAACATGTTTTAATGGAATGTCGGATGTATACGACGGCCAAAAACATACTATGGAGAGAAATTGGCGGCCAAGTGACTCTGAGAGGACTTATAAAATTCATGCTGACGACGAATGAAGCCTGGAACACAGCGAATGAGATCATCACCAGCATGATGCAACAACTAGGTCTGGAGGAACGAGCAGCAGCTAGAAATGAGGATCGTACAAACACTGGAAGGTAGACAAAGTTACACAAAAACGCTCACATATGCAATGTAACGCAAGTGACATGTTAAAACACACAATTTGAAGTGAACTCACGCAGTAACAGAAATTTGAATGTACAAATTAAGCTGCTAAGGCCCAAAAATGGGCCTGGTCGCTGGAGATGATTTTTTCGCTGAAATCGGGGTCCGCTTCCAACTGCTCTAGAACCCAGTCAGCAAACACATGGCCTTGTCTATGGTCGTTTTCCTCCAGCTCCTGGGTCAGTTGGATGTTGTACGGATATAGGCCCCAGTCCCGACGAAAAATTCACCAACTTGATGTCTGCGAAAGGCCGAGCTCCTGTGCGCGGCGTGGAATTGACTGTTTCGGGTTCTCCTGCACACTCTCAGGGACAGCGGCGATGTTTTTGGCATATCTTGCGTTTCGTTGATGTACGGGTGCTTACTGATTGTTCACTGAACCGGTCGACTCGAATTTGGCCACCAAACGTTGAATAGTAGACTAAGGGGACGACCACGTAAACCGTAAAATGGGGTCAACGCGCGCATCGTTGCCATAACAGAACACCCTTTTTGATAATAAAGTTTTATGATTTGCACGTATTGCTCGACGCTGTACCTTACCATGGTGATTTGACTTTAGTATCTGAAAAATAAAAAACATGAAAATGAGCAACAGATAAAACAACATGGCCGCCAGGAACTGTCAAAGTCTACCCGCCCCTATTGGAAAACCCTTTAAGTGCTTGCATACATTAGGATTTAAGCCAAGAACCATTATCGTGGCAATCGATGACGGTACCAATACATCATTGCCACCACAAATGCTAAGATGTAAAAGTAGAATAAAGTTATGATAAAAAATTATAAATGCCTTAAAAGTGTTTGTGATTTATGCGCCACTCTGTGTATTGTTTGGAAAAATATTGCAATTGCAGTAAAAATGCAGTAAAATTGCAGTGCGAATGCGGTGCAAGTGTAGTGCAAATACATTGCAAATTCATTGCGAAAGCGTATAACGAAAGTTCTATTTGGAATCGGGTGATGGATATTCGAATTATTATAATATATGTATCATACATCAAACTTTATAACACTCACAAAGTGTGCTGAGAATATTTATTAAAATGCACTCAGCAATCAACACTGTCATATTGTTATCTTAATTATTGTTATTTCTACAAAAATAGTTTTCTTTCCACTCTTCGGAAGAAACAAATAGTATCAAAGGAATAAGATAGTTGTGTTTATTTATTAAAAATAAAAAATCAATTCTTGTTGAACGAAATACACCCAAAAATTTGCTGCCACTATCTTCCAATTTGCTAGCTTCGCCTTGCATGCCACCAAATTTACGTCGCGCATTCAGCAACATCTTGAACAACTTGTTGTCTCACGGATTGTGTCTCTAAATACATTGCCAAAAAAAATCTACTATCTGCAAAGCATAAAAAAAAGTCCTTGACTGTCTGTCACTTAAGTTATCTAATCCCATGAAAAAGTTTTCAACTTTAACTACCCCGCCACAGACAAATACTTACAGCAATAAAAACTTTCTCATTACACACATATTAATCCTCCACTATAATGAGCCGAGCTATGGTTTTCCTTGTCACTACCATCACCATCAATAAAAGTGTTGCAATTAAACAAGATGGCATTTCTATGTTCCGAGCAATAAACACTGATAGCGGCGCGTACTCAAACAAACAAAATACCCAAAAATTAACTTGAAAAATACTAAAAACGTAAAATTCCCCGCCATTTGTCTAACACGCTGTCATAAACCATCTGCAGTTGACTTTATTGCAATCGTAATATTGTCAGACCACATAAAAATGATTTTTATTGCCGCAAAAACAAGCCACTTTCTCCCACTTCTGCGTGGCATGAATACATCATCCCAGAATATCACACAAAGATTGTCCTTATTTGTTGCTTTGTGCACCGAAAGAACAACAAACACGCAGGATAATTATTATTATGCATAGTATAATGAAACTTTGTCCTTTAAAAATGGAGAATCGAGAAAAAACAACTCAACCTAATTAACCAACCACATAGAAGAAGAAGGAGTTAAAACAAACGCGGCTGGGGTGATGGGAGATGTAAAGCAGAAATAACTGCCACAAGAATAATGGACGATTATTTCCAAAACATTAAACAGTTTTTAGCTTATCTAATATTTTTCAAGCCATTTAAATGGCTATTAGACGAACTGTTTGTTTTTTTTTGGTTCCTCCCACCAAATCACCCAACAGCCCCGCATTGGGCGCCACCCTTAAAAACCAAGTGTCATTTTATCAAAGAGAAATGATTCTTAAATTTATATTGAAAATTGTTTGCCATCCATTTTGGGGATGTCACCCCAAGGAGTCTGGGTAAATGATGTTCCGCTTGAATTTAATTTGGCGAAAACTGCGTGGATTAGGCAGCACTTTCTGCCATTGACTCTCTATTTCGCGAGGGTGGAAAGTTATTGGTGTAATTAAGACGTAGAATTGAGCGTATAACGATTTATTTGCCCTCAAAAACAAAAAAAAAAAAGCCTTTAGGAAGTACATACACTAACTTTAAAAATTAAAAAAAAGAATCTATCTCGAAGGACCAATGTACCATGCAGACGGGAGAAAAGTTTTCACGAAAATTTAGGTTAAGAACAAAACAATTTTCAAGAATTTTAAACATTTTTTTTTTTTATAATTATCACCTTTTGTGTGGCCTTATGTCCCTTTGAATATCGGGTTTTTCTTGTTTTTTCAAGAAAGACCAGAAAGGACAATTCTCAATGATTTAAACATCCTTGAGAGCAATTGTACTATGTAACCTGTTTCTTTCACTCGCATTCCACAACACATCGTTGAGTTGAACAATTCTATGTAGCTTGCCCAAAAAGGACAAGCATTATGGGAAAAAAAGGTAAAAAAACGCTTCTTGCCTTTCTGTCGAGGAGTGCTAAAAAAAACTGCTTCGCAGCATTGTAATGAAAATTGCTCAAACGTCATTAAAATTAATTCAGTAATTATACACGATGACTGCAGAAAAGGACTGTTTGCGTGAAAAAGCGGACAAAATTAAATACTTAGAAGTAGGAGAAGCATAGAAAACCGACTCTTGGAAAATGTTGGCGTCTCGTATTTAACTTGATTTTCAGACTTTTTCGTTGACTCCTTGTTGTGTTTGTAGGAGTGTGTGTGTATTTTTTCAAGATGAAGTCTCACCCTGAGCATTTAATTTGCTTTTTTTTTTTTGCCAAGCCAGTGACTTTTAACATTTTTCTGTAGTTGTATGGAAACGGTGAGATAAACGATGTCTGCTTCATGGAAAAAGAAAACAGAAAATACGCCCCAGGGGATTGCAGACTCGTCTTGGATAAACTTAAGGAAGGTGTTCCTCTCTTTAGTGAACCGTAGTCCAAAGGCTTATTCAAGAACAAAACAACCCTGGGATCTATCTCAACTTATCGTGATTTCTATTTTTTTGTAGCTCAATTAATATTACGTACGTACGTAGGAAAGAAATTTAAGATAACAACGTTTTTCACTCCCTGGTGTTGTGTTTAAGAATAAAACCACTAACTTCCATTTATAAATATACAGTAACAGTTATTATTTATTTATTACTGTTAGAGAGCGATGTGATGACTTTGAGCGCTGGTAACAGACCGACTCACTAGTCTGCAAGCCTATGCAGCATTATCTACATAAGTCTCCTCTCGTCTTAATTTTCTACCGCTTCCTTCGGTTACGAATGTTAACATCGGATTGAAATCTGACGTTAGGTTTAGATGATCTCACTGACTTCCTTAAATCTATCGGCGTTGGAGCTCCTTGGCTGGGTAGACTGTGAGAAAACGGTTGGGTTTCATTCTTAACTTCGTGGTGGTCGGTGTTGAGATGCTTTCACTTAGACGTTCACCTGTAGCGAATTCATTTGCAGATAGAACACTACGAATTTGTTTCCCCCTTTTGCGTTTGAATCTTGTAAATCTTCTTCCCGATCATATTTTGTACCACACCAGGGGCCAAATCGTCTCTCCAGTGAACGTACAGCTCATAAGATAATTTGTATGTATTTTGTTGCTAGTTCTACCACTTACTTACTTAGGTGGCGCTACAGTTCGGGGTGAACCTCGGCCTCAACCAACAAGCCTCTCCATTTAGCTCGATCTTTAGCTAATTGCCTCCAGTTGCGCACTTAAAGTTGGTCGAGGTCCCCTTGAACTTGTGCGCGCCACCTACGGCGATGATTCCCTCTACTGCGTCGTCTCTCGGGATTAGATTCGAAGACTCTGTTTTCCCTGCTAGTTCTACCAACAACACAATACAAATTACGTGACTATTGGGCTCCAGGTATCCATTTCGGAACATGAGCGTAATTGCAAATGAAAACTTGTTGATTTATCTGAAACTTTGACAGAATTGGGTCGATGACTTTTGATTGTGAGCTTCAATTGAGACAAAATGATGCGCATCGCTCTTCCAGGTAGTAACTCTGCCGGTGACTTGTCAGCGTTTTTTATCTATAAGAACTAAGAAAGGTTAGTAAAGCATCTCTTTCATTTAATCCTGCCGAACATTGTTTCCGCCATGTGCGAACCATTCTTTCCGTCTCTGCATTTGAAGCGGGATGAAATGCAGCTGTTGCTACTTTACTTACTTACTTAGATGGCGCTACAGTCCGGGGTAGACCTGGGCCTCAACCAACAAACCTCTCCAGCCAGCACGGTTACGAGCCAGCTGCCTTCAGTTGCGCACGCCAAGTTGGTTGAGGTCTCCCTCCACTTGTTTGTGCCACCTACCGCGAGGTCGTCCTCCGTCCGGGGTGGATTCGAAGACTTTCTTAGCGGGAAGGTTGGGCTCCATCCGCTCTAAATGACCCAGCCATCTTAGTCGCTGTATGTGAACTCTTTTGGCTAAGTCGATGCCCTTGTACAGGCCGTATAGTTCAACATTGTACCTTCTCCTCCACTTACCGTCTATGCAGACGGGACCAAAGATCGCTCGAAGAACTTTTCTCTCGAAATAACCAAGGGCATCCTCATCCGGTTTTGTCAAAGCCCATGCCTCTGCGCCATACAGCAGGACTGGGATGATTAATGTCTTATAAAGAGTTACCTTAGTAGTTCGAGATAGGGCTTTGCTACTCAATTGCCGATTTAGCCCATAGAAACAATGATTGGCAAGAGTAATTCTCCGTGTGATCTCCCTACTGATGTCATTTGCGGAGCTGACCATAGAGCCTAGGTAGACAAAATCCTTTACTACCTCAAAATTATATCTGTCTATTGTGGCGTTCTGTCCAAGACGCCGATGTTGGGTGTCCTTTTTTGTAGACAGCATATATTTTGTTTTGCTTTCATTGACCGCTAGACCCATCTTTGCTGCCTCGATCTCAATACTCGTAAATGCCCCATTGACTGCCCGCTGAGTTCTTCCGATTATGTCAATGTCATCGGCATAAGCGAGTAGTTGTACAGACTTGAAGAAGATTGTACTTCCGGTGTTGGCTTGTGAGTTCCGTACAATTCTCTCAAGTACTATGTTAAAGAGATCGCATGATAGCGCGTCACCTTGTCTAAGACCTTTCCTGACATCGAACGGTTCGGTGATGTTCTTACCGACTTTGATGGTGCAGCGAGAGTTCTCCATCGTCATTCTGCACAAAGGGACGAGCTTGGCAGGGATGCCAAGACTAGACATGGCTCTGTATAACTCGTCTCTATACACGCTATCATAGGCAACTTTGAAATCGATGAAAAGGTGGTGCGTATCGATTTTATATTCATGGGTTTTTTCCAAGATCTGCCATAGTGTGAATAATTGGTCAATGGTAGACTTTCCTGGCCTGAAACCGCACCTATCGGGTTGTTGACGATCGGTTTTAGGCGTACACATAATACGGCAGACAGGATCTTATATGCAATGTTGAGGAGACTTTTACCTCTGTAATTGCCGCAGTTCAGAGTGTCTCCTTTCTTCAGGATCGGGCAAACGATGCTGAGGTTCCATTCATCGGGCATACATACGTCTGACCAGATTTTACAGATGTGCTGGTGTATGCTCCTTACCAACTCATCTCCTCCTGCCTTGAAAAGTTCAGCGGCAAGGCCGTCAGCTACAGCAGCTTTGTTGGATTTGAGTTTAGATATCGCTATCCTCACTTCATTCTGATCGGGTTGACGGGAATCTTGGCTGTCTTCGTCACTGTTGAATGGCTCATTCTGCCTGACAGCGGAATATTGGTCATCATCGATGTTTAACAGTCTGCAGAAGTGTTTCTTCCATATACTCAGCACCGACTGCGATTCTACTACTATGTTGCCATTTTCGTCCCTGCAGGTTTCTGTCCGGGCTTTGAAACCCTGGCATGTTCTTTTTACCTTTTGGTAAAATTTTTGAACATCATTCCTGTAATAAAGTCTCTCAATCTCCTCGATCGAGCGCTTCTCATGCTCCTTTTTCTTCTTTCTGAGAAGTCGCTTCACATGCTCCTTTTTCTTTTCTTCTGGTCACGTAGAGCTCGTAAGCAGCTCTAGTCCTTTTATGCAGCGCTGCCTTGTACGCCTCTTGTTTAGCTGCATGTGCTTGCCGGCATTCCTCATCAAACCAGGGGTTTCGTTGTGGTGGCTGAGAGAAACCCAGTTCATCAGAGGCGGCATCTCTGATGGCTTGTTGGCAACGCATAGGACTTAGAATAAAATTAGAAGAAACTCGATCGGCAAAGGTTCTGGCGGTCTCTTGCGATTGTAGCCGCCCGACGTCAAATTTCCTCACAGTATTTCGTTGATTTCGCTCTGTTGTGGAAATCCGCATCCGTACCTTGGCTACAACTAGGTAGTGATCCGAGTCCACGTTGGCTCCTCGGAAAGTCCGGACACCCAGAATAATGGAAGAGCGCCTCGCGTCGATCGCAATGTGATCGATTTGTTTGACGATTTTTCGATCAAAGGAGAGCCATGTTCCTTTGTGAATATCGAGACGTGGGAACCGCGTACTACCTACGACAAAGTTTCGCCCCGCCGCAAAGTCGATTAGCCGGAGTCCGTTGTCGGATGTGATGTCGTGCAGGCTGTGCTTTCCGACCACGCTACTAAAGACTTCCCCTCTTCCTAGCTTTGCGTTAAAGTCGCCTAGGATAATTTTAATGTCGTGGATATGGCATTGCTCATACGTCTTGTCCAAGAGCTGGTAGAAGTCATCCTTTGTCGCGTCGTCCTTCTCCCCATGAGGGGCGTGAACGCATATTTGGCTAAACAAATAAAAAAAAAAAATATTTGGCGCTACAGCTCTTTAAAGTGTCAGGGCCTAGCTTCTCGCAACCACTCATGTTGTGTGCGCTATATTTTTCACACGAATGGAAGGGACTTACAGTTTAATGCCGACTCCGAACGGCGATTTGAGAAGCTTTTTCGTGACAACAATACTCTCGGATGTTTGTCAGACGCTCGCGAGAGTTGGGACCGTGAAAAAACTTTTTGGTGTTTTCTGGGATATTGGGCTAATGTTGGAAAATCTAGCCTTGATACGGATAGTCATGAGGCGCTCGTTCACATGCCGGAAACTTAATACTTCTTGCCTAAGTCTGCCTCCAATGACAAATCCGCACCCGAATAGACGCTGTCCTTGTTGTCTGTAGCAGTAGCCGTAGTAGATGTCGCAGTTTCTCATCTTCCTTTTGCCCGGCCCATCCAATCGCACGTCTTGGATGGCGGTAATGTCTGCTTTGAAACACTCTAGGGCCTCCGCAAGTTGTTCGGCTGCACGTGATTTGTAGAGGGACCTAACATTCCACGTGCAGACACGAAGATCGTTGTCCTTTTTACGTTTGCACAGGTCGTCAACAGTAAGATCATCCGTATCCAAGGCTGTTGGTTGCTTCGTAACAAAAGGTTTTTTACGTGGTAGGGAAGTTAACCCGACGGCACAACCCCCAACCTGGAGGGCCAGACCCTTTTTTTTTGTACCCCTAGGACAAGAGGCCGGATACACCGATGTCAGTAACCCACTTCGGGGATATGAGCGCTGCCGTTGGCCTATTAAGAGTTCATCCGCCACCATCTCTTTTTCAATACCCTGACGTAGTATTGAAAATCCTTACAGACCTCAGCTCCAAATATGTCGAAGTAGCTCCGGTAAGGTATCCGCTGATCTGTAGACGTCACCGTTGATTCCATCGAGAGAATTCATCCGCCGCACGTCCTCCTTCTGAGGAGCTCTTGCTAGACTTCTGTGACGCATATTTCAGCCGATCAGGTCAACAAGAGATGCTTCGTCCGGTTAATTATATGCGCGCTGAAGTTCACCCAGATGTGCTTACGCAGGTCTGAGTGTTCAGCTGCACATATATCGTCAGACTCAGCATACGTTCATCGTTAGTTCACTATCAGATAGCTATCCAGCGGGCACCGCGAGGAGGTGATGATGCGATTTTGCCAGCAATATAATAATACACCTTGCCTAAAAGGCTTCCACTCTTTCCTCTAGTGGGCTAACACCTCCAGCATCTATTTTGTGTCCTTAATATTTTACACTAGTAGATTCCGCAAACGTACATTTCGAAATGTTACATCTGAATGCATATGAAGACAAACGAAAGGGAGGTTAGATTAATACTCTTAGACTGTTCCATAAGAAATCAAAGATTTCTGGGGTGCAATCGATTTCATATGGTTTTTTTAACATTTATGTTCAACACAAAAAAATACAAATATTTGGCGCAACAGCTCTTTAAAGTGCCAGGGCCTTGCTTCTCGCAACCACTCATGTTGTGTGCGTTATATTTTTCACGCGAATGGAAGGGACCTCCAGTTTAGTGCCGACTCCGAACGGCAATTTGAGAAGCTTTTTCGTGACAACAATACTCTCGGATGTTTGTCAGACGCTCGCGAGAGGTGGGACCGTGAAAAAACTTTTTGGTGTTTTCTGGGATTCGAACTTGGAACCTCATGCGTAGTGATCCGACACACTAACCACTTACGCCACGGCGCCACGTGTTCAACACAGCTCATGATTAAATTTATTTAAAAAAAAATGCAATGCCTTTGTGCTGTCACAATTCTCTTGATGTTGCGCATCATGGGGCTACCGCAACAGAAAATTACTTTTTGCTGATTACTCGTATGGTCGATCGTTAATTTACTATACATAGGTATATGTATAGGTACTATATGTGAACAAATTAGAGTTCTTAACTTAAGCTGCATAACACTTCCAAAAAAGTAACTGACAGACAGACACCTTGCTGAATGCATGTGTGTTCCGTTTTAACGTTTTAGTTGCGGGAATTCAAAGTAAACTGCTTATTTTTTAGTCTGAACATACAAAACACATTTCATCAAAATCTATTCTGATAGTTTTGGATAAGGCCTATGACAAATTGACTGGCACAATAGATCTCTTTGGTTGCAGTGCCTACACGCCATTTGGGCGTGACCACACACCTGTTAAGAAAAAAATGACAAATTGTCTGCGAGCGGTGTTGAAAGTTGTTCTGTTTCTTTTCGAGGGAAGCACAGCTCCACTTATGGTACTCGTAGTTAAGGAAATTTGTCACGCCTTTTCTTGAAAACTTGGCTTCATTCGTCCAAAGATTGATGGTAAGAAATATTCATCAATTTCAATGTACGTTCTGCAAAAAAAAATTACTTCTTCTTTTGTCAATATAGTACAGCCCGTGCATGTGTGTCTCATGATTAGGGTGTTGCTGTTCGGAGAAAATAATTCTCCATGTAGCAGTCTTGCCAAACCCAAACCTAGGAGTTACCAGTCTTGTGTTATTGTGTATGTTTGCTCTCACCATTTTTAATTCTTTCAGTTAAGATGTTTGAAATGCGAGCAGAACTCTCCCTATTCTCTTATAAAAATGTTTCTTGTTCTCGCAATCTTTCTCATGAATTCTTCGGAATATCTTATGGAACAGTTGTTTCTCATGGTTACATAATGCTCATCTCTTGGAAATTACTTGGAGCCTACTTGGTTGCCTGGTCTGGGGTGTAGTTATATTTGGAATTTCTGTCAGATTTAACATTACATAGATGTATATCAATTAATTAAAAAAAAAAAAAAAATAATTCGCTTGGTGCGCGAAGGTCTATCCCAAAATCAGGACGAGTTGTCAGACGCTCAAAATTTAGAAATCGCATCACGTTTCCTAGCAAGGATGAAATCATTGCCGCGAATAAAACATACAAGCCAAACAAGACGGACGGTCTGAACGCCCTTTCCGCGGAGCTCTACAAGGCTTCACCCGCTGTAACTGCACACCTACTATTTCCATTAGTGGCGAACGTTTGGAACTGAAACTTTCCCTGAAGAATGGAGAAAGGAATGCTTGTTAAGCTCCCAAAAAAGGCAGAGTGTGGAAGAAAAATTAGAAAGGCATTTGTGTGCTTCTTGGAATTGCTAAAATAATACCCAACATAATCCTCAAACGCATTAAAGAACATCTAGAAACTACTCTCGACAATGAAGAAGCAAGTTTTCAATCTGGATCTTCCTGCGTTGACCACATAAGCACCCTACAGATTATCGTCGAACAATGCATCGGGTATAGATCACCGCTACACCTGCTGCTAATAGATTTCGATAAAGCGTTCGACAGTGTATACGGTGAGCTCATGTGAACATTGCAGTGCAATGGGTCGAGAGAGTAGATAATTTCCGTTACTTTGGAAGTATCGTTTCGACTGACTGTGCTACTAAATTAGACGTTATTTATTGACTTAGGTGGCCCGGGGTGGACATGGGTATCAACCAACAAACCTCTGCAGCCAGCCTGGTTAGGAGCCAGCTGCCTCCAGTTGCGCATGCAAAGTTCGTTTAGGCCCCACTCCACTTGTTTGCGCCACTTATTGCGAAGTCATCTTCTACTGCGCCGTCCATCCGGGGTGGATTCGAAGATTTTCCAAGTTGGAATGCTGGGCTCAGTCCGCTCTACACAACCCAGCCATCTTAGTCGCTGTTTGTGAACTTTTCTGGCTAAGTCGATGTCCTTGTATAAGCCGTGTAATTTGGCATTGTACCTTCTACTCCACCGCTAACTATACAGACGGGACTAAAGATCACTCGAAGAACTTTTAACTCAAAATAACCAAGTGGATCCTCATGCAATTTTAACAAAGTCCATGCCTCTGCGCAGGACTGGGATGATTAGTGTCTTATACAGAGTTACCTTAGTAGTTCGAGAAAGGGTTTTGTTACTCAATTGCCTTCATAGCCCATAAAAATAACGATAGGCAAGGATAATTCTTCGTTTGATCTCCCCATTGGTGTCATTTATGGAGTTTCACATAGGGGGTTAAACTATTGTGCAACCCTACGCTTTGAAGCTATTGTGTTTCAGATATTATGAGAAACGGATGTCTGGCATATACAAGTCATTGTTGAACTCGTGACAGTATTGGCGGTATTGAGATAGTTTGCCAAGTCTTTTAAAAATAATGGGTGACAAGTAAATTAGTACGAAGTAACCGTAAGTTGTTCCATCATTAAAGTCTGTCTTCTGGACAGCAACAGACAATATCCCAATCACATCATTTGTTTCATTCACTTTATCTATTCGACAAATTTCGGCTGACATGCTATACAATAGAAAATCCAATTCAATACCAATCACCATCCGACTGGAATAACTTCTGTCAAATCTGGCGTCAGCAAAACCCATTTAATCATTCTCTTCACCTCATAAATATAAATAGACTCCACTCATAATTTGATTACCCATTTCCTTCTTCCCAGCAAGTGCCTAATGACTGGACCAAAAAAACACACAAAATAAAAATAAAAATAAAAATTAATGATCGCATTTATCCTTCGCTCGAGAGGAATTGTTTACGCAAACACTAATTAAGAAGTCCGAACCGAACTTCTCACCCCCGGCTTCGTCATCTTTTTCTCTCCGCAAAAACTCTCAATGAATATTAATTACAAACTCCTTGAGTTCGTTTGTCCTTGGTGCTTACCACTCCCGACAGAAAATCATTTAATTCCATCGGAATAAGCAAATTGGCTTACTAATCATTTCTCACACAATAAGAGCTCAACCAGAATACCATTCCCCAAATCATTACTTTTCCCTTTTCGCTCTACGACGGACGGGTGTCCTGTGCCATGGTGTATTCCACTAAAGCCCAAGGGATTTTCTTCAGAAAGCCTTCCATTCTCATCCTCGTACTATGGAGAATATGTAGCTTTTTCGGTCTATTGATCTAAACTACGATGTGCGCCAAAAGGATACAACAAATCATTCATTTGTTCGCTCATTCATTCATTAAGATATCCTTGTTGCACGTAAGATGCTCAAACATAGAATTTAATTTGCCACACAGCCGTCACCGTCGAGCTAAAGGATATCAAATTGGTCCTTTGTGAGCTCTATCTTTCTCCTCGAGCTCGACAAGTCATTCCTGCGAATAATAGTGATAAATCAAATTGCTGTATGTCCTGTTGGTGTATGGCTTTGGTATGTCATCCTTACGCCCTAATGCATTCCTAATTAATATGCGTCATTTAATTTTGAACAAGTCCTTAACCTATGGCATGCCTTGTAATAATTAACTTAATAATCCTGTGTGTGCCATTTTTGGATGCTGGATACCATCGGGACGAGAAATTATCCTTTCGATACACTCTTCTCTAGTGAAGAAGTCAGAAAATGTCATCGCCATAATATGTGTGGAGTGTCACTTCAACTCCAGGTGTCCACATGATTTTCAGTCTCGTCAGTAGACATCCTTTACAGGCGACAGCCCCCCTTGGGAGAAGAAGGCAAACCTTGGAGCATATCACCTCTAGAAATTAAGCATACGAATAGGGTCATAACTACCGCATATCGTTTGTGTCGGTCAAAGTATCCGTTTCGCCTGTCTGCACACTTGTGCTATGTATATTGTTGGTGAGATTGGTTGTATTGCTGACTGGTGTCGTCCTCCTGGACACATTTCGGACTTTACATTTATATGCAATTGCAAATTGTGTGTTTCTGGCCACTGATCAGTATCAGTAGTGCTAGTCATGGATATCCAGATTGCCCTGAGCCTTGATTCACTTTTGGGGAGAAATTTGCCTTTTGCTTGTCTTGTTCCATCACTTTTGGCATCCACATCCTTGTACTCTCTCCTGTTTTTATTTCACTCCTTCGATGTCCTTTTTGCAGACAAGGAAGAGTGTTCCAGGTCACACAACAATATCAAATAATGTTTGGCTTCATATGTATATTGGTTTGGCTAACATCCATTTGAAAATGGCATCCCTCTTTCCCCGGCTCCCATCTGATAAATTCAAAGACCAAGTAGTGGTGTTGGTGGTTGTAGAGGAGGGTTCCTTCCTCCTTGGTGAATGGAAAACCAAATCATCTAACAAAATGTCAAATGAACTCTCGAATTCCCAGAGATATTAATGCCCGAATGATCCTGCAATTTCATTGTATCCATCAAAACTGATTCCATGGGAGTGTTGGGCTGCAGCTGGGAGTTTTGGTTTGGGGTTAACTGTGTGAGTGCTTCTTCGGTGAGACTGGGAATCCTTCGTTTGGGAGCTGGTGCCTGATTTTGTTTGTGACGTACTGAACGTGTTGATCTTTGGTTGGTTGATTTAGGTTTTGTGTGCCATAACATGACATGCCTTACGTTCATTACGAATTCATTTGTGTACAGTGGTGTTTCTGCATGTGCGCGTGTGTCTGAAAGGGTTGTACCGCAACATGGCGTTGGAGAAGTTCATTTAATTGATTTTATTTCGGTGCGGTAGCACTTTTGGCTGCGTGAGAGTTCTTTAACGGTAAAGGGTTCCCAGGATGTCTCGAGAGGAATTGGAGATGATTTAAAATGTATTTGATGTTAAATTTAGCTAAATGGAATTCGATTGAGAGGATTGAGACCAGGACCACAATCGAGAAAGAGAACAGTCAGAGTACATCTATAGGTATGTGATTAAAATGAATTTCCATGCAATTGCATGCTAAAGGCTTTATGGAATTATTTGGAATTATCATCACAGGAAATAATGTCATTTGCTAGGCTTTAAAGGAAGGAGAACTCAGAAATATTGAAGGGGTGTTGAGTCGTAGTCTTCTGCCAGTTATCGGTGTTGTTGGACCACATCCAAACTGGATTATCGTTTGGATAACGATTTGTCTTTAATAAATGTACTGTACTTATAGGTTCCACTTCTCTCCAGTAGCATCTGTTGAGCTTGAGTGTAAGACATTTTTCTCGATTACGTGAACTTCCATTTGTAAAAACTTTTTAGTTGGGATCGCTTAGTTAGGGACTGACGAATTGGATTGGAATGGAATTGGAACTCAATGCTGGTTTTCTCTCTTACCGAATATAGAGTTTGAATTGAAATCAATTCGAAATAGGATTCAATTTGACGCCTCCTTTTATTTATCAGTATGGAATCAGGTGTGCCAAACGTGTTACCCTCATCTATCACTTAATTTAATGACGAATAAATTTGCACGAATTTCTGTGATCGGATTTTATTATTGATTCTTCTTCTTCCTTTTTTTCAGCGAGGTTATGATCCGAAAATAAGGGATCACAACCCTCCCACTTCACTGCATTTCTACTGCTCCGCCTATTTGACCTCAGAAAATATCGGCAGGCCTGCCGATTTTGGCTCAGTCGGTTACTGAGGCCAATGAAATGCCGATATCGTCACATTTGTGTGATCCAGGCGTTTATAGGTCTGCCTTTCCTAGATCGCGATGTTTTTCGAACGTGCATTGATATTGCCTTTTTAACAGGGTTTAAATGATCTCTTCTTTGAACGTGGCAATACCAATCGAGCCGGTCGTGCTCTATCTTTTGTACGATGGTTTCCTTGACGTGAAGGCTTCCATGGATCAAGGATTTTATTATTGATTATCCATGAAAATGGGGCAATAGTCTGAAACAACTGAAGGCTTAATGGAAAGTCGTCCTGGTATATTTGGTGATTACCAGAAAAAAATTTCCACAGGCGTCTTTTTATTTAAGGAAACGATGTAAAGATACATGCCGTATCGGAAGTAAGTTCCTACAGCACTTTTTTTTTTTTTGTGTTTATAATTTGCGCGTGCCAAAGGGATTATTAATACCCTTATACTGGTTCTCAATTTTGTTTGCAGCGAAAGTAATGACATCAGGAACTTTTATGCCAAGACTCAAGATATATTGGTCTAGTTGTTATATGGAATAATGCTTACTTACTTACTTACTTACTTATGTCCTGTATCCCCTTGTGGGTCCTAGAGCCTCTACTACGCCTACGCGCCATCGTGTACGGTTTCTGGCAATGTGTCCGAGTTCTCCCCAACTTTTCTCTAACTGCCGTGCCTCCTTCTCGACTGTTCTGGGCCATGTTCTCCTCGGACCGCCAGGTCTTCTGCGATCCTGAGTTAGAGGGTTCCATTGCATAGCATGGTTCGCTATGGAACTGTCACCCTTTCGGAACGTGTGACCTATCCACTGCCACTTCCGTCGTTGGATGGTTGTGCCTATTGGTTCCTGACCCGTTCTCTCGTAAAGGTGTTCGTTAGAGATACGATTGGGCCAGAAAATCCTTAAGATATTGCGCAGGCACCTATTAACAAACGTTTGCAGCTTTCTGGTGATAGTAGTGGTTACTCTCCACGTGCTGTAACCATATAGCAGCACGGATTCAACGTTGGAGCGGAACAGTCTTATTTTGGTGCTCAAACTGATTGCATTGCTTCGCCATATTTGGGACAACATCCCGAACGCGGACTTTGCTTTGGCGATCCTGTTGGCTATATACAGTTCGGTTCCACCATCTGTCGAGACAATACTCCCAAGATACTGGAAATCCTCTACTCTCTCTACCGGTTGTCCAGCAATGCATATTTGAGCCGATGAGTTAGTTCCAAGGCTGATAATTTTAGTTTTTGTCGTATTAATTTTCAGCCCGACGACGCCTGCCTCCCTCTCCACATCTGCTGTCATTTGGTGGAGGTCCATAATTCTGTGGGAGAGTAAGCGTACATTGTCAGCGTAGTCAAGATGTTTCAGTTGAGATGTAAGAGTCCACCGAATTCCTCCGTTTCCCGTCGACAAAGCTGCATGAAGCGCATCACTAATCACCAATAGGAATAATATTGGTGAAAGGATACAGCATTGTCTTACCCCACTTTGGATTTCAAATTCCTCAGACAACCTTCCTCTGTGCAGAACGTGACATTTGGAGCCTTCATATGTAGCTTTGATAATAGCAATTAGTTTATCGGGAATGCCTCTCCTGCGTAAGGCACGCCAAATAAACTCCCTGTTGACACTATCGAACGCCTTCTCAAAATCGATGAACAGCAGGTGCAGTGGCGATCGATATTCAACACACTGTTCGATGATAATCCGTAGGGTGTTGATGTGGTCGGCACAGGAGGATCCAGAGCGGAAACCTGCTTGTTCGGTATCGAGTGTGTCTTCGAGATGTTGTTTGATTCGCTCAAGGATGATTTAAGCTATTATCTTAGCTACAGCAGGCAGCACGCAGATACCCCTACAGTTTCCGCACTCGATTAGATTTCCTTTCTTAGGAAGCTTGACGATCATTCCCTTTTTCCACTCATTACGAAAGCTCTCAGCTTTCCAAGCTCTATCTATAAGTGGAAGCAGAAGCTCAGCCGATGTTGTTGGTGCTGCTCGTTAGAGCTCTGCTGGAATACCGTCAAGTCCTACCTCCTTGTTGGTTTTGAGTGCCATGATCGCGGTAATCTCATCTCATCTCATCTCATCTCATCTTTACTGGAAGTCGTGGTGAGTATTCGGGAGCTTCTCACCTCGGGCATCTCAGTCTGATTTGGGAGCATATCGCTAGCGAATACACGGTTCAAAACCGTAGCAAAATGCTCTTTCCATCTCTTGAGCTGGTCCTTATCCGAAATGAGCAAGGAGCCGTCTAGGCTTTTCACTGGGTGTTGGCTGGAGCTGCGACCACCTGTCAGCTCTTTCGTGATTCTGTAGACGGCCCTGCTGTCGCACCTCCGTGCAGCTTCTTCTGCTTCTGTTGCAACGCGAGCTTTCAGCTGTTTTCGTTCGTCAATCCGTCTCCAGGTATCCTCGGAAAGCCACGCCCTATGTCTTCCCTCCGATCGACCGACAATTCTTTCAGCACCAGATGTGAAAACATTTTTCACAGCATACCAATGGTCTTGGATGGTTGCGGGCATTGAGCTGCTGATTGCTTCCACACCTTGCGAAAAGTGCTCCCTTAATTGTTGGCGCACTGAGGGATCGCTAAGTCTATCGATGTTGAACCTGGGCATTCTTGTGTTGTCGTGGGATCTTTGAACTGCAGCAGTGCGTAGTTGGAGAGTAGCTATCATAAGATGGTGATCACGTACTATCCCCACATTTGCCCCTCGCCTGTTGCGGACGTCCAGGAGACTGCTTCTAAAGCGGCGGCTGATAGCAAAATGGTCAATTTGGTTGGAGGTTGCTTGCCTGTCGTTGGAAACCCAGCTGACTTTGTGGCAGGTGTTGTGCTCAAACATGGTGCCACCTATCACAAGGCGGTTGGCATTGCAGAAATCCACAAACCTTTCGCCGTTGTCATTGCGGTTGCCTAGTCCATGCTTCCCGATTACATGTTTGAGCCCTTCGTTGACGTTGCCTACCTTGGCATTTAAATCCCCCATCACTATGACAATGTCTCCATTTGGTGTTGTGTTGAAGACGGCGCTTAAGAGATTGTAAAAGCTCTCCTCAGACGAACTATTCGTTGGGGCGTAACACTGTATGATGGTGACGCGTCGTACTCTAGTCCGGAATCTGGCCGTCAAAATCCTATCACCATGAGGCTGCCAGGAAATTAGGCCCTTGCGTGCTGTTGTTGTTAGCAGTAGTCCGACTCCATATTCCCGCGGACTTCCGGATGATTTTCCAGAATAGAGTAGTACAGTGTTACGCGTTGGAGACTGGTACTCGCCCGATTCTAACCATCTTACTTCACTTACCCCCAAAATGTCCCGTTTATATCGCATGAATTCGTTTTCCAATTGGAGGAATCTGGCATCTTGTAAGGACCTTCTCTTCCCGAGTCGAGGAGCGTCTTTACATTCCAGAAACCTATCTTTGTCCGGGTACAATAGCCAAAAGTCGTCAACATGTGATCATTCCTTATCTGAGGCATAGTGTCGGTTTCTGTAGCGGGCAATATTCGGTAATGCAGGTTGCTGGCCCACGTTACCTAGCCTAGAATCAAGGCCCTAGACAACCCGCACTTACAATTTTGGCCTATACGTATAAGGGTTTAAACGTAAAGTTGCCCGGGGACCACCACTAGGAGGTAAAGTAAGCACTTCATCACGAACTTGATTATTGCGCTACTGGCCCAAGCCAAGTTTTGGGCAGTCAATAGTTTCCCGATCAATCGCAATGCAGGTCCCCATAAATAATAATAATAGTAATGCTTGCTGTTTAGCTTAGACAGTTCTTTTAGATCCAAGATATAACTCACCTACAAAAAGTACTAGTCTATTATCACAGTACACCCTTGCCTAATTGAACCCAAAACCACTTGACATCTTACACGAAACATATTGAGGACGAATATGGAAACAGACATTCAGAAAGAATACGAAGCCTAGGACAGCGGCAAGAGTATTAGCATGCATCTGAGAATGAGAGCTAGAGATACCGGCTAACATCCATCCATAGATCGAAAGACGTCACAAATAACCGAATTTCCACCTAAATTAGTTCTTGACGGGACATGGATGCTACCGCTTGTACCTGTACATACATAAGTACAAGTACGATGACAGTCCCACCGGGGGAGCCACCGGAATACATTCCTGCTGAAATTCTTAATAGCCAAGATGCACAGGATGTAACCACTGAGTACACAATGCGCATTATGAAAGAACTCTGTGCACTAGATAGAATGAGAAAATACTAGAGTAGTGCAGAAGAATAAGAAGGCGAGGCCCAAGCCCTTCCTGTGAAAACATGATTAAATGGTGGTACCACAGTGAATAGGAGAGGAGCGAAGGTGCTTTTGCGTATAAACTCAGACTCGTCTTTTTAATATTCTCCATCTTCTGGCGCAAAAGAATGATATAACACAATAAATACACCCTTATCTGGTTCCAAGTTGGGTAACCGGTCCCAGCGCCGGCTGTCATGATACATGCATATATTTTTTCCCTCCCTGCTGAATATCCTAATCGATAGACCTAATTATCTTGGGATTTCTACACACCATAATGCAATACAGCCCTACCTCTCTGTCTCAAAGTCAACAAGACCACATGCTCAGTGGCTGTCCCTTTCGCATCCTCTGGTTGCACGTGCAATTGTATTTCAGCTGTAGGTGTTGCGACTCTCAGTACTCCTTGCGTCACGTAGTTTAATAAGTTCTTGCGCTTAATATTATTCTAACGACAACTGTGCATGTAAATGCCTATGGTAGTACGAATGTGGTCCAATTTGTTCAGAATGCGTCTTACTAGCTTCTTCTGGCTTACCTTACACAGAAGCCAGAAGAAACTCGCAAATACGTTTTCAGTTTGCATACTCTACTAGATTAATATTTTGGAGATTGACAATCATTCTCTTCCTTCATTATTCCAAAAGTGTTTCGACGTCCGCCATGTCTTCCTATTAGTCGGCGTGGAAGGTTTGCCGATGTTTTTTGTGAAACCTGAGCGAGTATTTCCGCCGCTTTAATTATTTTGATGGCAGATTTCATTTAAGCATGCGACTTCTTGTGGGGTACCTCATCCTGACTTTGGACATGTATTCGTCAATAATTCTTAGTGGATTCTCAGTCGACGGCTACACGGTTTTGTTATTCTGATCGGAAAAGTGCACTGCAAAAGCTATTGATTACTATTAAGGAGTCTACGCGTGTTGCTTTTAGAGTGAAAGCCCAGCAAAGTGAAGCTGGGATTACATATCGAATGCTAGACCATGACCTTAAGACGAAAAATTACTTTCACGACCGCAACAGCTTGGATAAAATTTCAATGATTCTCAAGGTCAGAGGTGAACTGCTGCATCTAAATTTTATGCCGCATAGAGATGTGGAAAATGCAGAGTTCTCTCTATGTAACCTGCGCTTGAAGAAGATGTAATCCACTTCATCGGAATACCATATGTCCAATTTTAAAGTCTGGGGAAAATATATGCTCTCGGAAAACGAAGTCATCCTAATCCTAAATGGCCAAGACTGGAATGTCCTGTATAGCTTCCTAAAAACCGCCTGGAAATACCCACAGCAAATAAATAATGAAGCCTTTTAACATCACACTGTATCAAAATACCTGATGAATTTAGCCCAATTTTCTCAATTCCTTAAATTTTGTTAATTTCTGTAAATTCCTAGTACTTATTTTTATGTATTTAACTAAATATCTCTCTTTTTTGGCTGACGGCAAATGCCAATGTCTATTATTGTGAATTATTTTGTAAAGCAAACAAATTACTGTATAGAAATAAAAACACAATTCTTAATCTACAAATCTAATCTTATTCTGATCGTTGTAAAGGTCCTTATAAATATTTATTTTTTTCCTAGGGTAGGTAAAAAATCTTCATGAAGACACTATAAGGACCGACAGCACGTGCTCATAGTAGTGTGAGGTTTTTACTCACTAAAAAAAAACTCCCTTCGTGATAAATTTCTTTTTGCTTACTACAACTAAGTTTTTGACTTAGCAAGTAATTTTTCTTTCACGTCTTGAGATCGTTTGGCAGATCCCTTTCCATTGAAAGTTCCTGCTTGTTTCGCAAATTTGGACGCCGTTTTTTGTTATCGCGTCAAGTCGAAAGGTTTAGTTATTTGTAGACGACGCAGTAGATTCCTCTCATCTAGAATTTGAAGGCGCTCATTGTTAACGTGTCCTTGTAAGCTGTCTTTATGCTTACGCGCGAAGTTTCTTATTTCATCTCCGACTGTTGCAATTCCTAAATCTCTGTGGATATCGCTATTTCTAATGAACCACGGTGCATTAAGTATTGATTTTAGCACTTTATTTTGAAAAGTTTGTAAGATATTGACATTACTTATTTTGGTACAACCCCAGAGTTGTATTCCATATATCTACCACGATTTTACCACTTGCTTGTATAGAAGCAGTTTGTTCTCTATATTGAGCTTGGAATGTTTTCCACGTAATCAGTACATTTCTCTATATTTGGTTTCGAGTTCTTTACGTTTTTCTTCACGTGCGATCTCCACTTCAACTTAGCATCAAGTGTCATACCGAGATATAGCCACGTTTTCAAACGAAATTCTAGCAGTGTTTGCAAAAATAGGCAAATTATTTGTTTTTTTACAAGTAAAATTGAAATAGACACAAACACATTCAGTGCTGGTCGCCAAATATTTGTCCATTTATGTACTTTATTCAATCCCTCTTGCAAATCTTCAGTCGTTTCTTCGATCGTTTTAGCCGTTGCCAGGATGTCAGTGTCGTTGGCAAATGTGGCTAATACGGTGCCTTCTTCTTGTGGTATATCACGAGTATATAGTAGGCACAAAAGCGGTCCAAGGAAGCTTCCCTGCGGTACCCTCTTTAAATTCCGAATATTCATTTCCGTGTTTGACTCGGAAAAGTCTATTCGTCAGGTATTTTTCCAGAATATTATATAAAGTATTCCGGCAGAACTTGTCGTAATTTATATATCAACCCTTCATGCCAGACTTTGTCAATGGCTTGAGAAACATCAAGGAATACGCGCGAGCAAGTCTTTTTTTCTTCGAAAGCTTTCTCAATCATATCAGGTATTCTATAGTCTATAGTTGAGTGCTTGGTTCTAAACACAAACTGGTGATTGGGTACAAGACATTTTTCTTCTATGACCAGCTGTAATCACTTAAGTAATATTCTTTCGAAAGCTTTGGATATAATGGCAACAGCGAAATAGGCGGTTTTCCTGGCTTCAGAATCATAATGATTTCAGCGGCTTGCGAACGTATTCTAGTCCTATTGCTGCAATTATAATGTAGAGAAACTTAACTAACTCTCCTCTACGATTTAAGAAGTTCTCCTGTGATTAAGTCTTATCCAGGAGCTTTCTTGTGTTTCAGTTTTTTTTATTTCTTGTTGAAGTTCGGTTAGCCGTGCACTTCTTACTGTGTAATTGTGAAGTGCTATACACACATAATAATTTTCAATAAGAGCTTGTCCATTAAATGGTTTGAATTTTTCTTCTAAATGGGTGACAAAAGCTTCTGCTTTGTTTTTATCATACTTGGCCCATTCGTTGTCATTTTTCTTGATTGGAGCCGCTTGTATTTTCGGGCTTTTTATGCCTTTTATAACATTCCAGAGCAAATAATTGTACCCTTTCTCCGCTGTTAAGCTTTCAAGGTTGGTTTGTATTGTCCGATTTTTAATATCAATAATAGACTTTTTTTAGCAAGCTGCACAAGCGATTCAAATGCGCTTTATGTTGCGGAGCACGAGTTTGTTGCCATTATTGTACGCTCTTTTCTCTTCTCCTTTACCATTTCTTTTATTTCTGGTGGATATTTTAGGGCATAATTGTCCGGTGTTTTCCTTTGATAGGGAGTCTTTTTTCCAGTGGCGGATTGCAGAACTTCAACAAAACGATCAACTTCGATTTCGAGTTCAGAAGGCGTCCTAAGTGGCACTCTCAGTCCGATATGTTATTCAATGTCTTTTTTAAAGCCTTCCCAATCAGTTTTTCTGATAGTTAGTCTAGCAGGTACGTCTTTTTTAACTAGCCATTCGCTCTTCGTAAAATGATACGAGACTGATCGGAGGAGAGATCGAAAAGGTCGCCAATTTTACTACAGAGAAAAAAATGTGTATTCTGGTGTTTGTAATTTCTTTTTCATTTACTTATTTATTTAAGCTTAAGTGCATAGGTCATTCGGATAAGGGTCAGCTACGCTATCGTCTGTACTACTCGTATGTTTATGAATGTTGTCTGACCCGACCCTAATCTCAGATCCAAGGAACTACTTAGACTCTTATAGGGGGTTACTTGAAACTCTGAATACCGACGTATTTCTTTTGCCTTGCGGTTATGGTCGTTAAGCTATATTACTTTCCCCTTTCATCTTTGCCCTTTTTTAGGACTATCCTAAAATTTCAACACCTTAGTTAAATAAATGATTTTTTAGAGAAATAAACCTCTACTGCTCGCCTGCCTTTAATATGATATATATCCCTCATTAGTTAAATCATACACTTAACTGTAAAATTAATCCAAGCACTTTCATTAAACCAACTCATTACTACACGTGTACACGTGTACAGCTCACTACACTTTTATGACTAATAGTAAGTTAGTCGTCAAACGTAGTTCCTTTGAATCCATCAAACTTTCAGTTCACTTCACCATTAAACCGAACTACTTTTACTCCTTAAAAGTGGTGTGCTCCTGAGTTTCCCTTCAATCATGTTTTGTGTGCAGCTAGAAGCAACGAGATTTCATAAAATCACTGGGATCACTCCTAAAACTTGGACAAACAGGGCAACTTCGACTCGATGAGGAGGAGCACATACACTTCTCCATTAATCTCTTGACGATGCCCCATCAACAATTTCAAATCGAATTAAAGAATAAAATAAAAAAAGAAAGTTAAATACGCACTCAACGATGCAAGACTTTAGGGTCCTTAGGAGCTCTAAATGTGAATGGAAACTCCTGCATCAAAAGCGGAGGACCATTTCAACTGCTTTACATCAAAGGCACTCTTGCTCTGCATTTAGAGGTTTGACTGAGTTAGTCCTCATACCCATTCACTCACTCACCCTGTGCGCTAGTCTTAAGCATTTTTTTTTTTTTTAATTAAAACAATTAAAACTCATTTTGAGCGGAATAAAGTCGAAATAGCTGGGCAAATGAAAGTTTTCGTTCGTATTTAATTAAAAGTTAAATGGGGGCAATTTAAATTAAACTTGACCATTTCTTTTATGAGGTAGCGCCAGAAGCCCCTCACCCTCTCGCATCCTCTTTGTCCGCCTCATATTCGGATTCATTTAAGAGATTCATGACAGCAGCGCTCAGTCGCTTATTTTTTTGTTCGTCCTTCGGCATCATAAGGATGTACTGAATTGGTGAGTGAGTAGGTAAGTGGGTTTCTCCCCGTATCCTGATGAAGAAGGGTTGACGGATTGATTTGTGAGTTTGATATCAAAAGTACAAAAGAAAAATTAAGCTGATTCGTGGAAAATTCTTTACAACAAGATGGATGGGGATGACATCGCCACTCGCCTGGAGATGATCCAATAAATTGGCTCGTGCCTTTTACAAACAGTGCAGCAATTATTTCAAGGAGTAGCTGGTACGTGAGTAAGGGGGAAATGGAACAATTATTGCCAAGAGATTAACAATGGAGAGTCCGTTATCTGTCAGTCGATCGGCGGAGAAGAGTGACAGGCCAGAAGATATACTGACTCCGTTGTGTGCTGTACAGCTGTAATATAAATGAAAATCAATTTACCACAAAATCCGTCAGGAAATTAAATCGTACGCACAAGGATGTCCGCGTATCAACATCCGGACATTGGGCAGTGATGTAAATGTTTATTAATCATTGTCAGATATGGAAATTGGCAATTTTTGTATAATTTTTTACTTCATTAAGTTGAATGGTTATTTTTCGGAATTTTGCTTGCGTTAAATTGGATATTGTTGACTTGGGGCAAGAAGCTTGCGATTGCTACAATAACATATGGCTCGAGGAAGAAAGTAAGTATGTCTGTAATTTATTTACAATTATCCTGGCAAATTCTGGCTCTTCACAGGGCATACATACATTGAAAGTGAAATATACAGTTTTTTTAAAATCAGTTTTGATGAATGAATGGTGCTTAAAGCTAACATTGATGGCTAGATATTGCTTGGTCTGCATTCAGGTTCTGAACTTCACTAGAAACAGATGATTTGAAGTGCATGTGTTGGATGCCTCGGTTTCAACAAATGTTGCAAACATTTGCCATTCCTGTAGACCTGTCTCTAATCTACGAAGCCTGTATTCGCCTGAAACTTGAATACAACTTGCACGTTCGGACCAAAGCCTCGTATTTAACCTTACCAGATCGTGTGCAGCGATAACCTTGTACATTGGCTGGTCATTAGTCAGAGAACACCACCAGAACGTAGGTTGCTAAGAGCTTCTGTGCCACCACTGTTCAGATGAAATCTATAGTTGTGTCTGTTAGTCTATCAGTTGAACCCTAATAATTGTGCTTAAATGTCTTAAAATCTGCTTTCGGGCGTACAATGAATTCCGCAAATCTGGTCAGACCTGAACTTAAGAAACACACATCAGATGGTACTTGAACAGATTGTGCGGAACTCACAAGCCAACACCAGAGGCACAGTCTATTAAAAGTCCATACAAATGTTTGCATACGCCGACGATATTGACATTAATGGAAAAACTCAGCGGGCTGCCATCCGTGCGTTTGCAAGCATTGAAGCAGAAGCAGCCAAAATGGGTTAAGTGATAAACGAGGGCAAAACCAAGTATACTATATGCTGTCAACAAAAAGGAACAATCAACACAGATGAATTGGACAGAACGTCGCAGTGAGCAACTTTAAAAACGACACCTCCGCAGAAATCAAGAAAAGAATAGCTCCTTTCAATCGTTTTTTTTTTTAGCTAATTAGGCAATTAACGGTAAACTGAGGAGACTCTATATAAGACCCTGATCATCCCAGTCTCGCGAAAAAATCTCCGTAAAATATTCGGTCCTGTTTGCATTGACGGGAAAAGAAGATTCAATGGCAAACTATGCGAACTGTACAGCGACATCGACCTAATCAAAAAATTGCGTATTGGACGTTTGAGATCGCTAGGACATATAGAGGGAAAGAAGAAACCACCTTGGTGGAATGCAAATCTTAGTACTCTTAGGAAGGACAGCAGACTCCTCTTTAATATTGCTAAAAGCTCTCGCGAGACGGCCGATTGGGACACCTACAAACTGTCTCTCAGAAAATATAAAATCTCACTGAGGAAAGAGTAACGACGCTCCTGGAGACTTTTCTGCGACAGTATTGAAGAATCCTCGGAAGCCTCTAGGTTGCGGAAAATCCTCTCAAAAAGCCCTTCAACACCTAGCTACCTCTTACATCCAGATGGTCACTGGACCACCTCTGCTAAGGAATCCATTGACATCCTACTGGATACTCACTTCCCTGGTAGCTCCCCTGTTGCTGTTTCACTATCGGGCATTACCCGTACTTGCTCTCTACCGTGCAGCAGCTCCCTGGTTCTGTAACTACAGAAAAGATCCGCTGGGCCATGCGCAGCTTCAAGCCCTTCAAGTCCCCAGGACCTGACGGCATTATTCCTGCTGAATTTCAAAAATGTGAGGACATTGTGCTTCCATGGCTCAAGGTCATCTTATCGAGCTGTCTTAATCTGGTCTACATCCCCAAGGCGTGGACCGAGGTCGAAGTTGTCTTCATTCCTAAGGCAGGTAAGAGCTCGCATGTGGAACCAAAGGATCTCCGACCTATCAGTCTATCGTCCTTTCTACTGAAAACGCTGGAAAGGCTGATTGATATTCACCTCCGTCAGAGCATTAGCCCGTCTTTGCTCTCGCCGTCCCAACATGCGTACTGCAAAGGCAAATCCGTTGAAACAGCCTTACACTCGCTTGTGCGCATCATTGAAAAATCTCTGAGCATCAAAGAATATACCATGGTGGCTTTCCTTGACATTGAGGGAGCTTTTAACAATGTCAAACCAAAGGCAATCACAGACGTACTTGCAAATCTGAAGGTGGATACTTCGCTCGGAGTGTTGATCAATCAATTGCTAACACGTAGGATTATCAACACACAGCTGGGTGGAGCATCGACTTGCCTGCTGCGGAACCCCCCAAGGTGGTGTTTTGTCCCCCCTCCTGTGGAATCTGGCAGTGACTGAGCTACTAGTAGACCTGGACAGGTCAGGCTGTAGAGTGATTGCCTATGCTGATGACATTGCGATTGCTGCGTCTGGCAAGCATCCAGACACTCTCAAGGAAATCCTCCAATATGCTCTCTCTCGGCTCTCTAGGTGGGCATCCAATTGTGGATTGGGGGTTAACCCTCATAAAACGGAACTTGTTCTCTTCACAAGGAAATATAAAGTTCCCCACGTAGACCCTCCTATGATTAATGGCACCAGTCTCACCTTCACTGTTAATGCAAAATACCTGGGTCTTATTCTGGACAGAAAACTGAACTGGAAAGCCAATCTACTAGAACGTAGTACGCGTAAGGAAAGCCAATGTAGCTCTCTATTCCTGTAAAAAGGCTATAGGTAGGAGCTGGGGTATGAAACCTGAAATCACTCGCTGGCTTTACGTGTCTGTTGTCAGGCCCATACTACTCTATGGCGTGATCGTTTGGTGGCCTGCCCTTGACAGGGCTGTTCACCTCTCTCAGGTAGCTAAAGTGCAACGATCCGCTTGCATGTGCATCAGTGGTGCACTAAGAACTACCCCCTCTGCGGCACTGAACATTATGTTCAACCTGTTACCCCTGGATATCCTTGGCAGACAGACTGCTGCCAGTGCGGCTATTCGTCTTAAAGCCTCCTCTCAGTGGTCTAGTTATCACATTGGCCACTCCTCGATCCTTGATCTTCTCAACTTCACACATGAAAACACGGACTACACCCCACCGAAACTGAGATTTGACCGACACTTCCGTACGAGTATCCCTGAACGGGATGAGTGGGATGGCTCTCCCCCTGATGATGGAAATTCGGTGCACTTCTACACAGATGGCTCTAAGACCGAAGGTGGGGTGGGCTGTGGTGTTTTCTCCGATAAGCTCAACCTGAGCATCTCGTTTCGCCTCCCTGATCATTGTAGCGTTTTTCAGGCGGAAATCATGGCGATTAAGGAAGCCCTGTCTTGGCTGAAATGTAATGTACTATCTGTCAGCGATATTAGCATTTTCACTGACAGTCAAGCTGCTATCAAGTCCCTGGAATCGTGCTCCTTTACTTCAAAGACAGTCTTAGACTGCCATTCATCTCTTACAGAGATGACAGAGCAGTTCAACATTCACCTATGCTGGGTGCCAGGTCACAGAGACATTCCAGGAAACTGTAGGGCGGATGAACTCGCTAGACAGGGTACTACTCTAAGGATTCTGCCAGATAGGCAAGCCCTAGGTATGCCCCTCGCTACATGTAAGCATCTACTGAAGCTGAACGCTATTAGTAAGACCAACCTTAAGTGGGATAGTGGCTCTACGTGCCTCATTTCGAGGCAGATCTGGCTTAAGCTGGACCAGAAACGTAGTGCCGAGTTGGTTAAACTAAAGCGATCACAGATCAGCTGCGTTATCGGTGTCATCACCGGACACTGTCTAATCGGCCAACATGCCAAAAGACTTGGCCTCTTTTCCAATGACTTCTGCAGGAGCTGAAGGGACGAGGAGGAGGAGGAAACCATTCTTCACTTCCTATGCACATGTCTTGCTCTATCACGCAAAAGAATGCTCCATCTAGGAGCTCCCTTCCTTGACGACCTCAGCGATTTGGCGTCCTTAGACGTCATGAACATCCATCGATTCATCAAAAGCTCCGGTTGGTTTTATTAGTCCCTGAGTGGTCTAATGGTAGATCCTTGGCATCACAATGGACCTTTACTGGTCTAAGTGTGTCTGCATCGTGGTGCAGACAGCCAATCTAACCTAACCTAACCATAGAGGGAAAGAACACCAATGCTCAAAATGGAAAAGAAAGAGCAGGAGAAGATTTCGATCGAGGAGATACAGTGGCTAAAATGCAGGAATGATGTTCGAATATATTATCAAAAGGTAAAAAGTACATGCCAAGGCTTTAAAGCCAGAACAGAAGCCTGCAGGGACGAAGATGGACACCAAGTGGCAGAATTACAGTCAATGCTAAGGGTATGGTAGGGACACTTCTGCAGACTGTAAAACGGCGGTGATGACCAAAATCCGGACGTCAGGCAGAATAACGTGTTTATTTTGGACGATATTAGACAACACTTTCGTCCAGCTGACGTTGGAGAGGTGAAGATAGCGATTATCAAGCTTAAGTCAAATAAATCTGCTGGAGCGAACGGCCTAGCTGTCGATCTCTTTAAAGAAGCGGGAGATGATTTGATAGAGAGAATACACCAACTCATATGAAAAATATGGTTGAACGAAAGTATGCCCGATGAGTGGAACCTTAGCATCGTTTGCCCGATCCTCAAAAAAGGGGACCCCCTTAACTACACCACTTACAGGGGCATCAGTCTCCTAATAATTGATTACAAGATCTTATCCGCCGTGTTATGAGAACGTCTAAAACCATTTGTTAACAAGCTGATTGGTTTATGCCAGTGCGGTTTTATACCAGGAAAGTCCACCATCGACGAAATATTCACACTATGACAGATCTTGGAAAAAAACTCGGTGTGGTGTCAATAGTGCGTTCGTGAGTATTGAAGCAGAAGCGGGAAAAATGGATTTAACGGTGAACGAGGGCAAAACAAAGTACATGCTGTCAACAAAAAAGAGCAGTCAACATTGACAGAATGTCACGATAGGCAGTCACAACTTTGAACTAGTTAAGGTCTACCTAGACTCCGCTATAAACTTGAACAATGACATCAGAGCGGAAATCAAACGAAGAATCAATGTTGCCAATTGTTGCTTCTTTGGGCTAAGAAGGTAATTGTTAAGTAAAGCCCTTTCTTGGATTACTAAGGCAGCTCTGTACAAGGCCCTAATCATCCCAGTCCTGCTATATTGGGCAGAGGCATGGACTCTATCGAAATCGGATGAAAATGCCATTGGCTACTTTGAGAGGAAGGATCTTCGAGTGATTTATGGACCCGTCTGCATAGATGGCGAGTGGAGGAAAGCCTGTACAGTGATACCGACCTAGTCACTAGAGTACGCATACAGCGACTGAGGTTGTTAGGACATTTAGAGCGAATGGACATCAATGCTTCAGCCCGAAAATTCTTCAAATCCATTCCCGAGGGACGACGTAATAGAGGAAGGTCTCACCATAGATAGCCCGATCAATTGGAAAGCGACCTCAACTAACTTGGCGCGCGCAACTGGAGGCACCTGGCTAATGACCGAGCCAGTTGGAGATGTTTGTTGGTTGAGGCCCAGGTCTACTCCGGACTGTAGCTCCTTCTAAGTAAGTAAGTAAATCTAAGTATTATAAGTAAGTAAATTTTGATTATTATTTCTCAATTCTTTTTTTTTTTTTGCCCAGAGCAGGTGAAAAATCTTCCAAAGACACCATAAGGCCCGACCGCGCGTGCTTATGGTAGTGTGAGATTTTTACTCACTAAGAAAACACCTCTCTTCAATATTAACACTACAACTAAGCCAGTGCTTATCCAGCAGTTTTATTTTCGCTTAAATCAATTTACAATTTTTACAATATTTACAATTCTTTGTAAATATTTGTCTGGTTAAAAAAAAGTTTATGGGAGTATATGTATGTACTTTATGGGATCTATCTCCATTAGTCCTCTATGTTGGACACTATAATATGTACCAGACTTCATATATCCTGTGGCATAGTAAGAAAGTATTTAAACACTAGTTTAAACCTGTTAGGTTTTTCCATTTGAAATCCGTATTACTTTCAGTTCATTTGCGTTATAACCCTAATAATCTCAACATATTTGCTTTACACTCGATTACAAAATTACCTGCCGGATCAACTAAAAGGTGGCAACTATCCAAGACCGACACTTTCTCTCAGCTCATAGTCCTGAAGCAGACTCTTGTTTTCGACATAGTCTCCGGTCATGCATACCACACACAATGGCTTCATCTGTACGCAATCTGTGCCAAATCCAAATATCTCGTTGGTTCCATACGACCATGAGATACAAGGATTCTCTAGCCACAACGTCTGCGTTCTCCCTCTCTCATGGCCTTGTGGGTCCTCTCAGTGTGTCTGTAATCTTGGAAAATTTATCTGCAAAATTAAAATGTCACCAGCATAATGATGAAATAAATATTTCTTTGCCATTGTTAGTCGGGGTAACTTTATATCTACCTTTAGAGACAGCAGGCAGGCAGTAGATTGGTGATGGTAGCACAGTCCAGCAGAGATCCTCTTAGGGACATTGCTATGCTAATAGAAGACTTTGCCACACAATAGAAACCAATTTGGAAGCAAATCGGGAGCGTTGAACCCCCTACAAAAGTGGTTACTGGGGCTTTGGCCTGTTATCCTAGAAACATACTCTCTGGCTGTGTGTGGGGATATATGCGTTTTGGGTATACAAAAGAAATTTCATGCACATTTTAATGTTTTATTATTCTTTTATTTTATGGATTTTTGGTTTTTATTCTTTTCCTTCGGGTGAAATTATTAGAATATGAATGCAAGAATCATGTATGTTAAGTTACATGAGTAGAGATTTGGGTATAATCTATGCGCCTTGGGGGACAGTCTAAATTGTCAAATTCAGATAGTATTTGTTGGGTAAATTTTGGTCACTTTAACTCCCGGAATATTCCTTAGAAAATGGATGGATAGGATAGACAGAGATACATAATGTGTTGCGATTGATTTTTGGTAAATTACTCGGACGCTAAGAATGACAAGGGATTGTGAACAGTTTTGATAAATTTGGAAATGGAGCTGTAGAGATTTAGCGGTAAACATTCATACATATATGATATTTCAGCGTGACTGATGCCTTTTCAGGTTAGGAGGTTAATTGTTTCAAAACCTTAAAAAAGCTAGTTATGGCAGGGAACACGCTCTTGGATAATAATATGTACTCGTAGACTTCCCATATGACAACACACTCAGATATTCACGCACTATGACCTAAAAATATACACTTGGAAGATAAGGTAAAGGGTAGATGATTCACTGGGTCAACCACATCGAGCGAAATAACATTTTCGGGAGGATTTTTGGAGAAAAATCGCCCCATAACGACGCCACATTAAAAACCACACCAAACAAACAATGAGCAATGTCCTAAATATAACGTTGAAATCGTATTGGGCGATTTTATACCCAAAATAGGAAAGTAGGACGTCTTTGGTAGGGCAGTCGGTGAACATAGCCTACATGGCACCACGTCTGATAACGGACTAAGGCTAGTTGATTTCGCTGTGTAGCGAAAAGTCAGCACATAGTTCCTCATCTCGATATTCATAAGCAGATATGGCGTTCCAATGATCATGTAACGATCAACCAATGTGATCATATTGCGATCGACGCAAGACATGCCTCCAGTATTCTGGATGCCAGGACCTGCCGAGCAGCCAACATAGACTCGGATAATTATCTTGTTGTAGCCAAGGTACGAATCCGAATATCACAAACTGCGCAATAAAGAAGAACCACTGTGAGAAAATTTACCCTCGAAAAGCTACAATCGCAAGAGACCTCCAGACTCTTCGCTGAACGCGTATCCCGAAATCTCTCAAACACCCCTATGCCGCCAGCATCAAGTCCCGAAGACCAGTGGCAACGCTGCCAACATGCCATGGCTGATGCGCTGGGTATCGCTTGCCCACCACCGCGAAACCCCTGGTTTGACGAAAAATACGAGTGTATGCAGCAAAACAAGAGACATACAAGGCAGCGCTGCAAAGGACGACGAGAGCTGCTCGTGAGGTCTACGAGCAAAAGAGACGGGACAAGCCGGCTTCTCCAAAAGAAGAAGAAAGAGCATGAGAAGCACGCGATCGAGAATATTGAGAGCTTATACTCCAGGAACAATGTACGGAAGTTCTACCAAAAGGTAAAAAGAACGTGTCAGAGAAGAAATACCTGTACACAAACCTGTAGAGATGAAAATGGAAACCTCGAAGTAGAATCACAGTCGGTGCTGAGAATATGGAAAAACTACTTCTGCAGACTGTATAACGGCGACGAAGACCAACATCCCACTGTCAGGCAGAATGAACCATTCAACATAGACGATGATAGTCAAAATTTCCGTCCACCTGACTAAAACAAAGTGAGGATAGCAATATCCAAGCTGAAATCCAATAAGGCTGCTGGAACTGACGGCTTACCGGCCGAACTTTTCAACTCATCTCTTAGATTTGGTCAGACGAGTGTATACTTGATGAATGGAATCGTTTGCCCGATCTACAAGAAAGGAGACCCCCTCAACTGCGCCAATTATAGAGCCATCGGTCTCCTCAATATCGCATACAAGATTTTTTCTGCGATATTGTGCGAACGTCTGGCACTTTTTATCAACAGCCTGATTGGGCCCTATCAAGAATTTCAATCATCGATCAAATCTTCACACTTCGGCCGATCCTGCAGAAAGCTCAAGAAGTCCAAATCGATACTCATCATCTCTTTATAGACTTCAAGGTCACCTATGACAGCATTATAGAAAAGAGCTACATAGAGCCATGTCAAGTTTTGAAATCCCTGCCAAACTTGTCCGTCTGTGCAGCATGACGATGGAGAACGCTCGCTCCTTCATCAATGTCGGTAATGACCTTACTGAGACCTTTGATGTCAAAAAAGGTTTTAGACAAGGTGACGCGCTGTCATGTGATTTCTTTAATATTGTATTTGAATGGTTTGTGTGAAACTCACAAGCTAATACCAGAGGCACAATCTATCAAAAATCCGTACAACTGCTTGCATACGCCGACGATATTAACGTTATTGGAAGAACTCAGCGGGCTGTCAACGGTGCGCTTGCAGGCATTTAAACAGAAGCGGTCAAAATGGTTTTAAGCAATAAACGAATGCAAAACCAAGTATATGATGTTAAAAAGAAGGGACAATCAACATCGACGAATTGGACAAAACGTCACAGTGGGCAGCTACAACTTCGAGGTAGTAAGGAACATTGTCTACCTTGGGTCTGCGAAGAATAAATCTTGTCAATCGCTGTTTTTTTTGGGCTGGTAACGCAGTTTAACAGTAGATCCCTATCCGGAACAACTAAGGAGACTTTGTATAAGACTCTGATCATCAAAACAAATATTTGGCGCAACAGCTCTTTAAAGTGCCAGGGCCTAGCTTCTCGCAACCACTCATGTTTTGTGCGTTATATTTTCACACGAATGGAAGGGACCTACAGTTTAATGCCGACTCCGAACGGCGATTTGAGAAAACTTTTTCTTGACAACAATACTCTCGGATGTTTGTCAGACGCTCGCGAGAGGTGGGACCGTGAAAAAACTTTCTGGTGTTTTCTGGGATTCGAACTTGGAACCTCATGCGTAGTGATCCGACACACTAACCACTTACGCCACGGCGCCCCCTCTGATCATCCCAGCCCTGCTTTACGGCGCTGAAACATGGACTTTATTTAAAGTGGATGAAGATATCCTTGGTCCCCTCGAGAGAAAAATTCTTCGTAAAATATTGGGTACCGTTTGCATTGACGGGTTTTGAAGGCGAAGAATGAATGACGAACTATACGAGCTGTACAGTAACATCGAGCTAGTCAAAAAACTGCGTACTGGACGTTATAGATGGCTAGGACAATGCACTGAAAATCCGAAAAATTATCCTTGTTAAAAGGGGCAAAATGCTAAACGTGCAGATAAACAAACCAAGAAAGGGTCAGATGTTATACAACAAATTTTCTTTTCCCACAGGTGCTACCTCTATTTCTGTCTCTATCTGTTTCATCTAAATCACTAGAATAGCTTCATTGATATTTTTTGGTTGTCGAAACTTTTAGTTGTAATTCACTCTTACTCCTCTGTGAACGTTCCAAAGGCCCTTGTCCAACAAATGGTTTCCACAAGCATAAACCAGTTTTCTATGCGTTAAATTTGAAATCCAATTCTCTATCCATTACCTCAAAACCCATTCAGTAATGAAGCCACTCAACCTCGTAGCAATTTTCCTTTTTCTACGAACATTGCTACTTCCAGCTTCTGTAAGGAGCAATGAAAGGACCTTGTAGTTCTGGAAATAATACACCAAGGAATAATAACAAACTGCACCTTTTGCCAAAATGGGATTTCACAATCGAAAAATATTTCATTTCGATTGCAATTTAAGTCTCGTCGACGTCGTCCTTTGTTGTACTCCTCGTCGTTGTTGTCGTCATTTTAGTAGGTCGTCTACTTGTTTACTTACACAAAAGACCATGCAACCGGAGCTCGAGAGGAATAACAAGATGTACGAGTATGCAAACACACAGTATACGTGCAGTAGTCTGGATAGAAGAGGAGCAATATCAAGTAAACGAGCAGTTAAGTCTTATGGTCTGGAAAAGGACTACACAAAGGTTTTCAATATTCTTGGTCTCGGTCGATCTCTGTGAGAAACTGATAGCCTAAGAGATTCATTGAAATGAAGACACTATCATCATCATCACCATCATCATCATCATCGGGAGTAGTAATCAGTATTATGAACAGCATCCCTGCACCACTTTTGATTTTCTAAATATGCGCTACTTGTATTCTACACTGGATTGGCATTCACAGTGTAATGTATGCGACCATAACAATAACTTAGACGCCTTCCCTTGGTGCTTTTTTTATGGTCTTGGTACGGGCAATGGTTAGTGTAGTGCTGACTTTAAACAAAGATAGATGGGTGGAGCTATTGTGTTATTACAATAATTGTTGTAGCCCTCCCTTTTAGTGGGAAGAGCTTTGTAAAGATATGTGTTTTCATAATATTTTTACCATCGTCCTCATAAGTATGGTATGGTTCGCCTTTCAGACATTGGCCGACAGTGGTTATGGAAAATATTTGGCTTAGAGAATACAACAAAAAGCTTTGTTGTGACGAACCAAAAATTGCTAGAGGAAAGTAGGGACTCTTTCATCAGTTAAATAGTTCGGAATCCAAATCTATTAGCAGTTTGTAGAAGAAATTAAAACAAAGGAACTCCCAGTTGGGTTGTTATGAATGATGATGACATTCAAGCAAAAAAAAAAATAATTCCAGAACTACAACTCTATAACCCTTGAGGAGTTCTATGACCTTTAATTCAATGCCAAAACTAGTAAGAAAATCATTTTTGGCTGATATCTGAAATTTTCTAAGAAGCAACTTAACGTAGCAATAACTTAAACAGCGTTGTAAAAATCAAGTTCCTTAGTACAATACACAGTGGTGGTCAATTTAATAGCAGTACAGGATTTCTCGCATTGATTAATTTTTTTTTTGTCCACATAGTAAATATAAAAAAAACCTTGAAAAATATTAAATTAAACGGGAAGTAGCCATGCCGATCTGACAGTAGCAGATATGACTGCTTTAATCTTCCTTGGTATGGATTCAACGAAAGCTTTAATTTTATCTGTTCAAAGTCTGTCGCACCAAACCTTTTCTAAGAATGTTTCCAGGGGTCTCACTCTATATTGCTATTTTAAAGTCAAATATGTAAAAGTTGAGCCAACAGCTAGTGTAAAAGTTTTCATTAAATTAAACACATATTTATGTGAAATCAATGTAGAACTTTATTGATCAATTTCATGGTAATTATTAATGGAACACAACATCGTTCATGTGACCACCACGGCTTCTGTTGCAAGTGACCATCGGAAGGTCAAAATTATCGATGACTTTTTGAAGAATAAGTGGGTCAATGGGCGGAATTTCAATTTGGATGTTACGCTTGAGATCCTGAATTGTCGCTGGGCTATTGGCATTAATCTTACTCTTCAAATAACGCCACAAGAAGAAGTCTAAAGGTGTCAAATCGCATGACCTTGGAGGCCAATCAACTTCTCCTCTAACCGAAATAATGCGATCTTCAAATTTCGTACGCAATAAATTAATTGATCCATGGCTTGTGTGGGCGGCAGCACCATCCTGTTGAAACCAGAGATCGTCCAGGCGCAATTCATTTAATTTTGGAAAAAAAAAAAAAATAGCCGGTCAACATGTTGCGGTAACGTTCTTCATTCACTATAACTGTCTGAATTGCTTTTTCGTGAATCTCGTAGGGGTTTTGTCGGTCTCCAGAAACGACAATTTTGTTTATTCACGTACCCATCCATCCAAAAATGGACTTCATCGGAAAGATCAAATTCGATGACAAATTGTCCTGGCGATCCAACATCCATTTAACAAATCGGCGACGTCGTAGATGGTCCAAAAGCTTCAATTGTTGTGTAATTTGGATTTTATAGGCTTGCAAATGAAGATCAACTTTTAAAATTCGCTGTAAAGTGCGAGAGCTACTGGCAGTAGTTTGGTCATGCGGCTGGAAAAATTGTTCGCTCTGTTGATGGTGATTTTCCTTTGTCATTGGTCATCGGGAAAAAAGTACTGTGAATCAGAAGCAAAGACAAAAAATAACAAAAATCTCCTCAGTTATCTGAACGCCACCTCCGGAGAATCTACACCAAAACTTTTCTTTCTCTCTCTATCTATCCTTTCCAAACGCCCGCACTGTGTGTAACATGGTAAAGGTATTCATAACCCTTTGAGTGCGCGCAAATTATAAAAAAAAATAAAAAATAAGTGAGATCCAATTGTTGACTTCGGCGACGAATTGAGGTGCCTGGCTGGTTTTGAACACTTTCGCTCACAGTAGTGATGTTTTGGCATGTACGTGCTGGCCGAGCATGCTGATATGGAGTTTGACCCGATACTGAACAAGTTTCTTCAAAACGCTTCACCATTGCCCGAATTCCGGACTCACTAGGGCGATTATGTTGATCGAAAAATTCAAATTTTATGAAATGTTACTTTTACAGATCGTCCATTTTCGTAATAAGATTGAATACTAAACAAATTAACGACTCCACAACTAGAATTGCCAAAGATTGTACTTGACATCTGTTGAAAGCACCAACCACATTGAATTCAGTAATTGACAACCAACATCTACACCATCTGTTGGCTCACCCTTTATATGTGACTTGCGATTTTTAGAAATCAGAATGCAACTGTTGCTGATTCGCGTTATAAAATTTGCGAATATAGTTTCGAAACTCGGAGAGAAAATGTCATTCTGAAATGTCATCAAGACCAATTTTCGTTTTCTAATAATTTGTTTTGCTTACATCTCCGACAAATACTCGTAACAGTGTGCAAAAACAATGAAAATTGAATTGAACACTTTTGGTTGTTGTGGTTTCATGGCTGTCCATCCCATTCGGTGGCGCGTTGGGTTTCCGCACATTTGTATTTCCTAATCGAATTAGTGAGTGCTAATTTTGACTAATTTTTACTAACGATTTGACTTTAGAATAGCAATACAGAGCAATGCCCCAATTTTTTTTTTATAGTTGAAGTGTAAGGATCTTGTTAACTACACATTGAAAAGTTCGCGTTTTAGGATTCAAAGTGGGACTTGCAAGCCTGTTGGGTAGTAACCGTAATGGGGAACTCCGTCACAAATAGCTTAGGACATAATGTCCTTGGGAGGAGAATACCATATAGCTCTGCGGCAAGGATCTGCAAGCTTTGATTGGGTAGAGATCATTCATAATCATTGTTGAATAGAGCACGCAGTTATTTGCGTAAGGAGTGCTTATACATGCATGTTGGTACATTTCCGCATTTTTTTTTTTATAATTTGCGCTTGCCAAAGGGATTATTACATAATACCCTTACACTGGTTCTTAGAGCACGGCATTCATCTAAAGATTCATACAAAACAGTACAGTTAGTGTTCAGGATTTATTTTAAACTAAACTGATTCGTAGTGTTATCTGCTGACAGCAATATTTTATCCCTGACGAAAAATTGTACAACTTGAGACTATTTGCAAATGGAGTATTGAAGCAGAGAACTGCAGCAAGTAGCTGGATTTATGAGCCACTCGAAACATTCACTGCATTCACACACATTCGAAATCATTCCACTGCAGCAAGTAGCTCGGTTTTATGAGCCACTCGAAAAATTCAGTCTTAATACACATTCACATTCATTACAAGAAATGATTAGCTACCCTCACACTTTATTGCCTCCATAATATGTAGCCTGAAAATTTTACACTTATTCAATATGAGAAACCATTTGAAAGCTCGTGAATCGCTTATACATTTGTGAATAGTTTGAATGAGTGAATACTTTGAGTGCGAGCCTACTACGCACTCAAAAATTCATGAGTGTCGATTCATACTTGCTTGTTTTCTTTGTGCGTGAGACTGTGGATGGCTCGTGTTTTAGCGAATGATTTACAACTTTATGTAATTCTCTGTATTGAAATAGCTTCAGTATATGGTATATCTAACATCGATTCAGTAACATTCACATCATAGACTACACTGCTTTTGTGTTTATGAATCCCGCACTCGACAATGTGTTGTATCCCAGTAAAACACAGCCCGAAATGATACCCTACGAGCACATCACATCCATATCTTATGCGGGCATTGTTTGCATCCGCCCACTGTTTGAGCAAAAAGGAACTCCAAAAACCACAAACTACAGTAGATTCTTTTATAGGTATTACTGGCGTTAGGGCTTTGTGGGAGGCGTGGCAGATGGAAGCATTCAGATTTTAAAAGGACCCCGAAAGGGATAATAATAGTGTTCTTTGTCTCCCGCTGGTCTTTTTTTTTTTTTGCTGTGTCTTATTTTGCGCTCTTTCCCATCGTGTTGCTTTGTCCTTTAGAAAAGGCGATTTCAATTGTTTTGGGGAGGGCTTTTTAACGTCGCTTTACACTGGCATTACTATGTCTATTGTATACTGCCCCGGCCCGAAACACAATTCAAAGGATATCCCCAGTGGTAATGTGTTCGTTTGTACGTTAGGATCCTTTGTTTGCCTAAATAAACTGACTTGGAGGTATTTGCTGTGACCGCTTATCACCAAGTGACTTGTTGAGCCATCGTATCCGCTTTCATTAAAAAAAGGAAGCATATTGTTGAATCCATCCCTTAAGCCAGCAATCAGAGTAACAAAAAGCACAACTTAATAAAGTTCCACCAAACATACGAAAAAATAACAAAGTAGAGAAACAAATATGCGAAAATCTCATCAATTATCCAACAGATGCAGATGGAGCGAAATAAAATATTTCTGTTGCTAAGTCCTCGGACCGTTTGTGAGTATAAGTGTAGTGTGCTGCCAATTTGAAATTATTTATTGACCCGTTTTGTGTGGCATTTCACGGAGAGTTCCACCAACACATGGCACTGGCAGTTCGCATTCTGGATCTCAGTTCTACAGGACGATTGAGCGAGTACTTCAAAGAAAATAAAGAATTGTGAATAATTAAGGAACACATTTTCGATTTGGTTGTGTGTATGTGGTTGGTCGAGATGAATTGAGCGATATTATACGAATGGATTGGCTGGAGGGAAGGATATTGTTCAATTGATATGTATGCAGTATAAATTACCATCGTTAAGGATTTGAAGATCGATTGAAAGGGTAATTGGAGCACATTATGTGAAGGCAGGAACGGAAAAAGAGAAGAACTCTTGCAGTAAAGTGAAGAATCATATACCTACAGGATGCCATATTTATTTTTATGAATTGTTTAGGAAGCTAACATTCACCTAGAACTCTTGTAGTAAAGTGAAGAATCATATACAGAATGCCATATTTATTTTTGTGAATCGTTTGGGAAGCTAACATTCTCCTAGATCTGTCGTCTCCACATGGGTCATGGGATAGCCACGTCCAAGCACCCTTGAAGTTGGATGCTGTCGAGATTAATTTAACCTGTGAAACTACCAGCATCACCGGGGCGTTGATTGTTTAGGTGGAAAAAATATGATCAAGAGTTGCTTACATCAGCAAAAAGGTAAACATTCGTATTTAAACACGAATCGGAGCATAATCCGATTTGTTTTGTCAAGATGACTTTTCCTATTAATTAAATTACGAATCAATTAGCTGATTTCAACGGTTTTATTATGGTAGTTGTATCCCGGATTTTCCTCTAAGTTGGCGACATTCGCCCATATTATGAACAGGGATAGTTGCACGAAAGTTTCTGTCAAATCTTAGTTTATGTTTTCAGATGTACAGTAGATACAAGATCAAGGAATGACCAGTTGGAAGGTTAGATCACTGCCAGGAAGCTCTTACTCAAAAAGCTAAAAGCGGCCACCTATTTGCAGAATATATTTATGATGGTGGAACATTATATTTCATACATCGGACGGGGTTAGAAGCGAAATAACCAATAGCCTCGGCTAAGCACGATTTAACTGCTGACGACCATGGCTAACGGAAAAAGGACAATGATCTTTGAGTCTGCACGTTGAATGTGAGGTCCTCCTACAAGCCACGTTCAGGCGAACAACTTGCCGAAGCCCTAGACTGCTACAAAGTATATACCATCGCCATCTAAGAAGTGCGATGGGATAGGCCGGCAAAAGGAGGATGAAAAACTACGATATCTACTACGGCAATTGTTACAACAAATACGGACGGCGCCTATTTGGATGCGGATTCATCATTAGAGGCAGACTTAGGCAACAAGTCTTAAGTTTTCGGCATGTAAAAGAACATCTCATGACAATCCGCATTAAGGCTAAATTCACCAACATTAGCCTCATATACAGTCATGCCTCCAAGAGAAGAGCGATTATGACGTCAAATGTGACTATTACGTGCTCCTCGGCCAAACTTATGAGCAATGTCCCAGCCATGACGCTAATATTATTCTGGGCAACTTTAACACAAAGAGACATGTGGGTCATTGCAGTACCTACAAACATCCGTATTTGATTAACATAGTCACATAACATGCTTCCTTAAAAGACAATGGCCAGAGAGTATTCCTATCGCTGATATTAGTCCTAATCTTTCTAGTTTTGTGATTCCTCTAGATTTCTCGCGATCTAACACAGGCCACAAGGCCTTGGATACCTTATGCGACCGGCTCAGTTGGTATTGCCACGTTCAAAGAAGAGAGCATTTGAACCCTGTTAAAAAGGCAATATCAATGCACGTTCCAAAGACATCGCGATGTAGGAAAGGCAGGCCTATAAACGCCTGGATCAGACAAATGCGACGACATCGGCATTTCATTGGCCTCAGTAACCGAGTGATCCGAAATCGGCAGGCCTGCCGATATTTTCTGAGGTCAAATAGGCGAGCCCCACAGGCGGATCAGTAGAAATGCGGTGAAGTGGGAGTGTTATGATCCCTTGTTTTCGGATCATAGCCTCGCTGATAAAAAGGGAAGAAGAAGACCTTATGCCCATCTAAGTTGGACCATCTTAAATTAGGTAAGTTGATGCTTATATCACGAATAATTCCCCTAGCCACAAGGGCTGACCTTAGGTGGAGCGAATAATTTCGAAGGGACCTCAAATAACCTGGCGCACGAGTTATGTTAGAGACACACAACTCTGTCGATGAACGCATAAACACCAATATGAGTAACACGACACCAGCAGACCGACGATTGTTTATCTAGGACAAGTTCGTTCCCAGCTGCAAACAATAAACTCTGTGAGTTATGACGGATGCTTTTGGTCACCATCTGGAAATGATGATCATAAGATTTTTGAAGGACGCCAACCCATCTCCAATTGCAACCCATAAAATCGATGAGTTACAATGGATGCCGTTGATCCAGTTATGATCAATAAACATAAGATTTATGATGGACGCCGCCTAATATAAGTATTTAGGGTCAAGGGGGGTAATTGTAAACGCACTTAATTCTCCAAAAACCGGTTTTCCATCGAAGCATGCCATGCCATTATTTGAAAATACGATATATTCCCGTTATGCTGACACGTGCCTGGCGCAATCTGTAAATAGGTTAGTTGCAGTTTGATCGTTGGCGTAATTTATCCATTTGTCCGTGTTTTCAAGTTTTTTGGTGTTGAGTAAAATTGTTTTAAAACATAAAATAAGTGATCAAAGTAAGTAACTGTTTTATTTATAATTATGTTAAATATAAGTGTTAATACATTTGATGTGTTTTTTAATTCTTTGTAACAAATTATAAAAGTTATTGGCTGTTTACAATTACCCAATTTTTTATGCATCATGGGTAAATGTGAACACCGAAATAGGGTAAAAGTAAACACTTTTGGGTAATTGTAAACATACGTTTTAAATGAACTAAGCGTTGATCTAGTATAATTTTAATTCACGTATTTATAAACGAAAAACAACACCTCCATCTTATACATCAGAAGATATCTGACATGCAGTGAAAGACGTCAACAACAAAAATAAGGCATACCGACAAAGCCGAAGAAACATACGGGGTCCCAAAGTTAGTTATTTTTAATCGAATTGGTGGTAGGAAAAATACTCCTGCCATTGTATTACGAGGAAGAAAGCCTGCATTATCGTCAAATGTGGAAGAGACCATCGCAAGGTGTCTAATTTCAAGATCTTGGCTGGTTACCCTTGCGATAAGATTCTCCTTAATTTAGTGACTGAATGACCATTGCCTCCACAATCTATGACGTCACCTCCTCAAGGTAAGCTATTAATCAAGCATTTATCTTTTAACTTATCTGCTTAAGTTAAACTAATTCTAATTTGAATTTTGTTTCTTTTTAAAGAACTTTTGGAAAATATCTTCGGTCTACAAAATTCGTCTCCGTCATCTATAACTAAACCAGAAATTGCTAAGAAGGTAGTTTCACGCTTAAAGCAAATGAAATACGGAGAAGTTCTAACCACAGATGAAGTGCTAACCCGTTTAAAACAAGCTGACGAACTCAAAGCTGAAAAGCTGTCAAAAAAGCGACCTAAGAAAGAAAAACCTGTGCTTCAGGAGAAAATAAAAAGCTCAAAATCAAAAAAGGTAAGGACCAGGAAGACAAATTTGAGCTCATCTTCAGATGAAGACGATGTATCTATACCAAGCATTCAATCCGTGTGGAATGAAGGGATAGAAGAAGCAGAAAGGTAGAATTTCTGGATATTGAGGGAATAAACAACTTAAGGCCAGACCAGTTTGTCGCTGTCAATTTTAAGGGTGGAAAACGGCTTGCTACCATGCATAAGTACGTTTGTGAGATTTGCAGGGTCCTGGAGGAAGAAGAAGAGGTTGAAGTAGTTGAGACTAAAAGTATTGGTTCCTCAAAAACAATGTTTCAAGTTGTCGAAAGCGATAAAAGTTTTGTTTCTATTAACCAAGTTCTTGGATTGTTGCCAGATCCAATAAAAACTGTTGTCGAAGGAAAGATTACTGTAGAGGTTAATGTTCCAGTTTTTGAATTGTAATGTTTAAACTTAAATGTACAAGAATTTTCTTTTTTATTTCATAATTACAAAATTTACATTTCCAGGTAAAACGTTAAAATAAAATCTTCTTAAACAACTAACTCTAAATTTTGTTCCTTATTCAATTTTCTTTGGGGTAATTGTGAACATTGCATTTTCGATTTCTTTTCTTCATCAAATGTTTTCATTTTGACTTATTTCGCTTTTACCCCAAATGTTTTTATTCTACAGCCTTAAGAGGCCGAGTTCCTTGTTTTCATTTGCCCCATTCTTCTCTTTTTCCTAAAAAAAGGCGGAGGTAAATGTAAACACGAATTTTTCCAAAAACTAATAAACTTACACACTTACAATTATTTTTTTTCTGACAGTTGATAGAATTTAAATGACAGTTCAACCAACACCAATTTCCAATATCGCGTCGTTAAGCTGGATGAAACACTATAAACTTAGAAAAAAAAGAAAATGCAAAAGCGTTTACAATTACCCCTTTCGACCCTATAAGAGTATAATTGTAAGATAGAATTTAGTTTAGATTTGTCAACGCATATGAGCAGATCGGTCCGGTTGGAGAGGTTTGTTGGTCCAACCCGGACTGTATCGCCATATAAGTAAGTTAAATAAGTGGTCTTTTAGCACACGGCTGACGCACATGCTGCAAGTTGTTGCACCTTCTGCAGAAGATTGAGGTGTTCTGGTTTTTATAAAATGCAAGCCGCAAGGGAAGATAGCTACCTTCCAACATTTAATTTCGTATTCATAGCGTATTGACGAAATTTTACCAGAGAACATTACGAGTAAATACCTCGAAGAAGAAGAAGAGAATGAACTGAGAAAGATATGGAAAATGATATGTATAAACCAGAAAATCCCACAGGTATGATTCTGCCTAAATTTAAGAAAGGAGATGCAAAGATTGCAGAAACTATAGAGGCATCACCCTGCTTACCACTGCTCTCAAAATATACGAAACAATACTCGAAAAAAGATTAAGGACTATGGAAAGACAACTTTCGGATGTACAAAGCGGACTTCGACCAGCACATAGTATCCAAGACCATACCTTTACAGTGCAGCAAATTCTATAGAAAATACTAGCCAAAGATAAAGAAGTTTACATCTGTTTTTTAGACATGAAAAAGGCATTTGATATAATAATTATGTAGAAGGAAAATCTGGATGAGTCTAAGAAATAAAGGAGTGGAAGAAGGGCTCGTAAATGCAATAAAAAGTATATACAAAGAGACATATGATGTAGTTAGAACTAGCAACAGATTGTCGGACGAATTTAGAGCATCAGAAGAAGTCAGACAAGGGAGTACACTAAGCCCACGTTTGTTCATCTGCGCCACTGCACGTCGCAATCAGACAGTGTCAGGAAAGGATGGAAAGTTTCTTTTGGACATCTAGTGAGGATAGAGACAACAGAGAAGTAAAGAAAATCCGAGAAGCTAGAGCAGAAGAGGAAGGCGCAGGACAACATGGAACAGCGCGCTGGAGTAAGTACTAAAACATACAGGAGAAAGCTGCAACTCGGCGAAGGAAGCAGCTAGACACAGGAAGAAATGGAGAAAAAAAAAAATAAAGAAAGGATGACGGAAACCAGAGACAGAACCTCGACACCGTAGGGTATAAGAGGACCGGATTATGTATATACTCGTATGCATGTATTCATAGCAAAAAGACAAAATGGGTTCCTATAACTTGGCATTTAAGTTGAAAGGGATTTAAAAAAAAATAAACATAAAACCATTTTTAGTCATCATAATATTTTCCGTCGTTCTTAATGATAGCATACCAACGATTTACAAAATTCCACTTTCGACATATCAGTCTTATTTCTCATTCTCAGATTGCTCAGATGATTTTGCAAGTCTCCTTGAAGATGGTAATCCCTAGGGACAATGTCAGGAGAGTACGCTGGAAGATCCATTATTTCCCAACACAGCTGTGGTTTTACTGGACTCTGTCTCTTGCAACATGTGGCTTGGTAATTTCTTGATAGACGAGTAGTCCTAAGCGATTGACTAGTGCTGGCCGCTTGTCTTTAAAAGGTGATTGTCTAATTGTCTGCTGAAATATTCTTTTATGATGGTTTTGGCCAGGAGGAAGTATTTAAAACTTGACAACATCAAGCGTATCCCACCAGACAGAGAGCATTATCTTTTTTTGGTGAGGACCTGGCTTACCCTTACCTTGTTGCGGTTTATCGGAAGTACTCAGCGTCTATCTGAAATGCTTAATGTTCCACTAGTAGCAGTCCTATTGAGGAACGGATCGAGGTTTGAACGAAATTTAGAGCAAAATATTGCCTACGAGGTGTCAACGTATGTTAATCGATATACGATAAGTACTTAACTTAAAGGCCTAAGAAAGTTAGCTATTAAAATGTTATATCCAATTATAAACTGAAAATCATTTGTTTAATTCACTGTCTTAATCTTATCTTTTTTATCTACACTATCTATACGGCAGCAGAAACTAACAAAGTCCATCAAAATTAGTCTCAAATTCATCCAAAATAATTGGCACTCTGGCACTATTTCCAACCAAAGTTATCAGTATAGTGTTTGAGGCAAAAACTCTTATCTGAACTGATACAGTAGGCTACGTTGTTGTAGTGTTTTATGAAATGATTCGTGAGTTTATATGTAATCAAAATGCTATACATCTCTTTTGCATACCGCAATTAAGCATGTCCATCAGTGGAGAATATAAAAAAAATCAGTCGGATTAATAGAATGCCACTCCCACTAATTTTAAGCGGTGTGGCTTGCTGTATTAGCTGATTGTTAACCTTCAAATTAATTTAGCTAATATTTTACAACCAGTTATACAACAAAAGATAAGAATTTTTGATAATGATATTCAACAAATTTTTGCTACCCATAAACAACATTGTGAACTATGTTCAGTTCAGATTAACATTCAAGTCGGACAGTTCTCCGTTAAAGAAACCACTTTGATAAGAGTACTATTGAGGTAATATGGCAGAGTGCTTAAACACGTAACAAATTAAAATTGAATCTGTTGCACGAGTACTCATAACTGAAATGAAAGCGATTTCAAAAATATTAAACAAATCAGGGATACGGAACTATGCATCCTCCATCAAGCATAAGAAACCAGCATACTATCATTGTATTGGAAAGGAACCATTGGCGTATAGAACTCTTGGACAGCATCTAGACGTAGCTGTGGAAAAGTATCCCAACACGGAAGCGATAGTGTCTTGTCATGAACAGAAACGCTATACATTCTCGGCCTTGAGAGATGAAGTCGATCGACTTGCGGCTGGATTTGTGCGACTAGGCCTGAAAATTGGAGATCCGATAGGTATTTGGGCTCCAAATAACATCCACTGGTATTTAACAATGTTTGCTGCAGCAAAAGCTGGACTTGCATCTGTCGGTATCAATCCAGCTTTTCAAGGACCCGAAGTCGAATATTGCCTGCAGAAAGTTGGAGTCAAAGCAATCGTAGCTCCTGATATTTTTAAAACTCAACGTTACTATGAAATTTTAGAGAGCATTTGTCCTGAACTCAAAGATGCACATGCGGGAGATATTAAGAGCTCGCGTCTTCCACATCTCAAATCTGTCATAATAGACTCCAAGAACAAGTTGGCAGGTGCATTTACATTTGATGAAATTCTAAACCTTGGCGACAGTTTTGAGGCTGTGGATAGGGTTCATGCCTTGGAGCCACTTATTTCACCCGACACTAATTGCAATATTCAGTTCACTTCAGGAAGTACTGGCAAGCCGAAGGCCACAATGCTAAGTCATATCAATATCGTGAACAATGGCATTCACATCGGTGCGCGAAACAATTTAAATGGAGAGAGAATTTGCGTCCAAGTTCCACTGTTTCATGCTTTCGGAGTGGCAGCTACTACATCCGCAGCCATGAGCCAGGGAGCAACTTTAATACTTCCTGCAGCTGGATTTAATCCCGTGGAATCCCTTCAAGCTATTGCCAACGAACAGTGCACAGTGATACATGGTACGCCCACTATGTATGTGGATTTAATTCAAAAGCAAAAGGAGTTAAATGTTCCAATTAGAACGGCGAAAGTTGCAGTTGTTGGTGGATCCCCGTGCTCACCGCAACTAATCAGAGATATGAAGGATGTTCTTGGAGTCGAAAAGGTTAAAGCTGTTTTTGGGATGACAGAAACAACATCCGTTAGCTTCCAATCGTTGCCAGGGGATGAAGATGACAAAATCCTGAACTCAGTTGGTCATGTTATCGACCACGTTGAAGCGAAAATTATTGATGCAAATGGGAATGCAGTTGCTTTTGGTGAGCCTGGAGAGTTGTGCATTCGTGGGTATTCTGTTATGCTTGAGTATTACAAGGATGAGGAGAAAACAAAGGAAACGTTAGGTACTGATAAGTGGCTGAAAACCGGGTAAAAGCTTTAGAAATCTTACAAGTGACATTAGCATTACATGTTACGCTCCTTGCAGTGACCAATTTGTCCTCTATGAAGACGGATACGGGCAGATTGTTGGACGTCTCAAGGAGATGATAATTCGTGGTGGAGAGAATATTTTCCCCAAGGAGATCGAAGACACTCTCAACGGGCACCCAGACATCATTGAATCTCATGTAAGGGAAGTGATATTTGATATTGAATATGTATGTTTGTTTTTTAATCCTTCGGTTTTAGGTAATTGGTGTAGAAGACGAACGTATGGGTGAGGAGATATGTGCTTTTATACGTTTGCACGACGGTGTCAAAAGTCTGACTCAGGAGGACATAAAGAAGTTTTGTACCGGGAAAATAGCCCACTTTAAGATACCACGCTATGTTCTTGTTGTAATGGATTTTCCAAAGACTACATCAGGGAAAATTCAGAAATTTAAGTTAAAAGATTTATTTATAAAGACGGAAAGAGGTGATGTATAATGTCGGTATAGGACGATTCTTGAATTCTAATATTAGCTAAATTCTTTCCAAATTAATGTTTGATAGTTTATGCAAAATCAGTTCAAACTTGTCAGTAATAAATTAGAGCAGCGGCTTCAAAACCATCTCCAGAAGCGTTAAGTTTATTTTAATAAGATTTAGTTTGATGGGATTTTGCCCGATGCTGGGGTGTAAGTACAAGTATATAGATTTGTCAGGGAAGCAATAACATGAAACGGGGTATTCTCGCTAAATTTTGAAACTTTAAGCTAATGAGTCAAAAAGCTAGAGTGGTTTCACAGTTATAGACATTTTAGGATCAGAATCATGTCAAATATATATAGTATGCGTGTACTTGTATATAGACTAATAGGTATCTGTTCTTATAAGTAAGGATATGGATATATTCATGTATTATCATTTTTAGCGAAAGGCAACATAATAATCTTACAAATTTTTAAAGTTCATGCTTGTCTTCGAGAAAAAGAATAATAGAAGAGAAAAAGGATGCAGCCAGCATTTAAATTCTTTGTTCTGTGGCTCAAATATCGCTCTTACTATTTCAAATGGGAATTTACTTGTATCTTTTAAAAAAGTCGATTGATTCTAATTCAAAAATTATTATATTCTAGTCTAACTTACATTGATTCGCTATAAATGACATTTGAATCATAAAAGCAGTGGGCGAGACCTCAATTTTATTGATAGGACTTGGCTTCAACATTCTCTTTTAGAAGACACTTCTATTTAAAAAGTCGTTCCAGAGCCAAGATATCACTTTGTTTTTTGGTCATTTATTTAACAATCAATATTTACTTTCTTTCTCGGGCATTCCACTCCTATTCAAATGCAGTCGAAGAAGCAAAACAGAGCATACTCTTAACCGTCTATCTGGTAACATCAACCCCTTACTTGGAGGTACGGTTTCCTACAGATTAAGAAAAATAACAAATGTTAGAATTTTACAGGAAACATTAAAAAAAAAAATGCTAAAACTTTTGGTGGTAATCAAATATATGCACAAACAATTTTATCTACAAATGTGACGAGTATCTACAAAGTAGAGAAAGATCTGAAAGTCTAACGTTAAATCTAAGCCGACTTTATTTTAAACATTTCTTTGAAAACTGAGGTCTTACAATTAATCTGTCTCGATGGTATCTTCTTCTTCTTCTTTATCTGAATTCTCTATTTGCTGTTAGTCATCGGAGTAACCTCGGAGTATTCATTCCTTCCACTGGTTCCGGCCAAGGCAATCTCTCCTCATTTCCGTGAGAGTCTTACACCTCCATTTTCCTACCACTTGCATCCGGCCATACCATGCGTGGCCTGCCTTTTGGTACAGTTCCTTCAATCTACTCATCGCCTTTTTTGTTTATATTTTCTTGTCTAGGCCATGGACTGTAGGTGTCCAAATCATTTTAGGTATCTTTTCTCTATTATCTCTATGATGTTTTTTTTCTGACCCACTTCTGATCTTATTCGTTCATTTCTAATTCTGTCTATTCTAGTTTTCCTTGCGACACTTCTTAAGTATTTCATTTCTGCAGCTTGGAACTTACTTAAGTGCTTATCCAATAGAGGTAAGCTTTCGGTCCTATATAGTGCTTTTGGCGCGAGTGCTGTTGTACTTTGTTTTGTACATTGTACAACTCCACTTTGGTTTGTGTGCTTATTTCCCGCTTGTTTACTATGGTACTGCTAATATGATAGTAGGCCGATATTACTTTCTTAGTTCGGTTCATCACCTCCTGATCAATTCTTCCATCGCAAGTTACTATGGTATACAGGTTACTATGGTATACGTTATTGTGAAATTCTCTTCCGACCTATGAATCCTCTTTAGAGCCCCACATAACGTTAGCCTTGTCGACATTCACCGTCATACCTTTACTTTTAAGTTCAGCAAACCATACCTCCACCGCCTGCTGTAGTTTGACTGGATTGCTTGCAAAGATGCTAATGTCATCTAAATATAGTAAGAATTTCAGTAAGATAGGTTGTAATCTCCACATTTCGATTTTATCAGTCTGTGTTTTACATGACTTGGCTACTTCATCGAGAAATATGTTGAACAACAGTGGGATTAGACTGTTCCCTTGCTTCAATCCTTTACCCAACTTGAATGCTCCTGAATTTGCCCCCTCTATTCTTACTCTGGTGGTAGCATTGTCGTATACGATTTTAATGTGTATACGTACATGTCGTATTCATTTAATGCCTCAGGTACATACGTTGCTGTTAATGCCTCTCACATACATATATTGTCTTGGGAACTATCGTACACAACTTTCAAATCCATGAGCGCTATAAAGACGTCCTTGCCTTTAGCGATCCACTTCTTCATCTTCTTCTTACATTTTCAGCGATGTTATGATCTGAAAACAAGGGATCATAATCCTCCCACTTCACCGCATTTCTACTGATCCGCCTGTGGGGTTCGCCTATTTGACCTCAGAAAATATCGGCAGGCCTGCCGATTTTGGATCACTCGGTTACTGAGGCCAATGAAATGCCGCACTGATCATCAGGTAGTCGTAGTATTTTTCGTAGTCGGCCACCTAATACACGCTCAACGATCTTCATGGTGTTTGACATCAGCTTGATCGAACGGTAGTTATAAGGGTTTTGCGTATCGCCCTTCCCTTTGTGTACAAGGAAGGGTGATCGGCATTGGATCACCTCTCATAAATTTGGAGATGAGAATTCTGAGCCATATGAACCCGATGTCTCCCATCTTTTTTCAGAACTCAGAGGGCTTCACGTCTGTTCCACCCGCTTTTCGTTTTTTGGATTGTTTGACTGTATTGTCGGGTATTTCTTCGCAGTTACTTTTGGAAAGTATAGACGGGGAAACTGTTCATTCAAAAGTTCTTAACAATACTGCCACCACCTCTGCAGAATTTTGTCATCATCCACAAGAAGGTCATGAGCATTGGTCATGAGCATTGTTAATGAACTTTGACGAAGGAATCTCCTCAGCAATCCTCTTTCTTTGGGCAGCTATTTTGAAGATTGTTGCCCTCTTGTTCATATTGTGTTGTCGCAGCTTCTGCATAGCCTGATTAACTTCAGCAGCATGGGAAGATATTTTCTCCAGTTCTTGATATAACCCCTCCGTGCTTTCTGCTTGAAGCTGGGCGCAGTTCTTCTTCGATTTTTTCTTGTAACATCTGTATTCTATAAGTATTCCACTTGTTTTTCCTGCCTATCTATTACCAAGAATATTCGTCCCTAGAGACAGCCAGTGCCATTTTTCAAAAATCTTCAGAAATCGTCTTTAGTACAAGCAAAATAACTGCCTGTATATGCCATATAAGTATGTACATTATGTAGATGCAAGTATGATGCGTGTGACTTAGCGTGCCTTATGTTTCGTATTTATTTCTGTTTGCGGAAATGATTACGAGAACGAGATAGCATTGTGAGATATCTTGGCAAATGCCCAGAAAGTGAGGTGAGATATGAAGGAGAAGACTCTTATTGTGTACAAGTGTATCCGTCTGCCTCTTTTCTGTGTCAACAAAAATAAATATATACGAGTACTTATAGGTTGATCTTATAGGCATATTCAGTTATCAGCACAGTGTTGGACAAGAGACTTTTATCGGTCACCAAGACTAGTATTTGTTTGCCGTAGTGATAGTGATGGCATGAGACTGCGTGCTTAGCATAAAGCTTTAAGCAAAATCCGAGTACACCTATACAGTGAGCTTAAGATAATCTCATTCATACATGTATCAAGAGTATCTGCTAAAAATACCATTTACTACTCGTAATAACCTAATAACACACCACCACCGATAGCTTTCTGTATACAACAACACTAATTAATTGTTTGTTTATTTCCGAGCACAGTTGTGTGTTGTGTCTACTTCAGTTGTATTTCAAAATAAAGATAAGATTTACGTGTAGTGCGTAAAAAGATTGTATAACTGAGGCTTTAGCTGTTTAATAAACAATGCTCAGTTTGAAATAAGATTCGTGCGAGGCAGGTTGAATCAAGTACATAATATCAATTTTCCTGATAGAAAGTGATATGGAAGAGTGTTTGAAAAGAGTGATAAGGAATTGAACTTGTATCCGGGGTACCAGTGAATTTAATTTAAAATGAAGTTCATCTGGAACATATGGCATACGACTTGGACCAGAAATTATGCTTCCTCCAGTAAGCAAAGGAGACCTGCGTACTACCATCATATTGGAAATGAACCACTGGTATACAGAACCCTGGGACAGCATTTGGATGTAGCTGTGGAGAAATTCCCCATCACTGAGGCCATAGTGTCTTGCCATGAAGGGAAACGCTATACATTTTCGACGTTAAGAGATGAAGTCGATCGACTTGCGGCTGGATTTATTCGACTAGGCCTGAAAGTTGGAGATCCGATAGGTATTTGGGCTCCAAACAACATCCACTGGTATTTAACAATGTTTGCGGCGGCAAAAGCTGGACTTGCATCTGTTGGTATCAATCCAGCTTTCCAAGGACCTGAGGTCGACTATTGTCTGCAGAAAGTCGGAGTTAAAGCAATCGTCGCGCCTGATATTTTCAAAACGCAGCGATATTATGGAATTTTAGAGAGTATTTGTCCTGAGATAAGGGATGCACAACCGGGTAATATTAAGAGCTCGCGTCTTCCATATCTCAAGTCAGTCATAATAGACTCCAAGGACAAGTTGGGTGGCGGCTTTCAATTTAATGAAATTCTTAACCTGGGCGACAGTTCTGAAGCTATAGAGAAAGTTCATGCTATACAACCATATATCTCACCCGACTCGTATTGCAATGTTCAATTCACGTCAGGAAGTACTGGAAAGCCAAAGGCCACAATGTTAAGCCACTTCAATATCGTTAACAATGGAATTCATATCGGTGCCCGAAATGAGATAGCTGGGCAAAGAATTTGTGTTCAAGTTCCATTGTTTCATGCCTTTGGAGTGGCAGCTACTATATCTGCCGGCATGAGTCATGGAGCAACATTAGTTCTCCCTGCCGCTGGCTTTAATCCTGCTGAATCGCTTCGAGCTATTGCCAAGGAGCAGTGCACAGTAATTCATGGTACCCCTACTATGTATGTGGACTTAATTCGGAAACAAAGAGAGTTAAGTGTCCCGATCAGGACGATAAAAACAGCAGTTGTCGGAGGATCTCCATGTTCACCTCAACTTATGAAAGACATGAAGAACGTCCTTGGAGTCGAACGGATAAGATCTATATTTGGTTTGACGGAAACCACCTGTGTCGTGTTCCAATCAATGCCAGGGGATGAGGAGGAGAAGATCCTGAACTCGGTTGGCCATGTTATCGAACATACTGAAGCAAAAGTTGTCGATGAAAATGGAAACATAGTACCTTTTGGCGAGCCTGGAGAGTTATGTTGTCGTGGTTATTCTAACATGTTAGAGTACTTCAGAGATGAAGAGAAAACAAAGCAAACGTTGGGTACTGATAAGTGGTTAAAAACTGGGTAAAGTCCTTTAAAAACTGACATATAAAATTTGTGACACTAATTTTTCAGTGACCAATTTATCCTTTATGAGGATGGATATGGTCAGATTGTTGGTCGCTTGAAGGAAATGATAATTCGTGGCGGAGAGAATATATTTCCCAGGGAAATCGAAGACACTCTCAACACACACCCGGACATCATTGAAACTCATGTAAGATGAAGACCCTTAACTCATTTCGTAGGCAATATATTTCATTTGTTCCTTTCAGGTCATTGGTGTAGCAGACGAACGTTTGGGTGAGGAGGCGTGTGCTTTTATTCGTTTACGTGATGGTATCAAAGATCTCACCCAAGAGGATGTGAAGAAGTTTTGTAAGGGAAAAATAGCACACTTCAAGATACCACGGTATGTTCAAGTAGTGAAGGATTTCCCAAAGACCACATCTGGAAAGATACAGAAGTTCAAGCTAAAGGACTTGTTTATAAAGACTTAATGAGGTTATTATTTTGCAATTAAAATGTTTCACAAGCCAAGCGATTTGTAAATTTAATGAGAGATATAAAATATTATTTACTTTTGAGAGAGGTAATGTACAACTTTCATAAGAAATTGTTGGTTGTCAATTTGGTGGAACTATAGACTAATGTTGTTTAGTATGGTGTATAGTATAACTTTTCTTAAAGCTATTGGCACTATTAGAGGGTACATTTGTCATACCTGCAACTGGGGCTCATACCTACGACTGTAAGAGGCAGACAATGCATCACAACACATGGTCATCGACTGACTTATGGAGAAGGATTGATGGGCATATTGCAATCAGGGCTCAGATTGCAATTGGGAGTTTGGAGCCCAGCACCACATGAAAAAGCAGAAAATGCAGAGTAATATGAAGCGTAATAAGTGTACCCACATTAATATATTATATTTGTCCCAGAGTCTGAACAAGTTTGTGGCATCACAAATAAGCTAATGGGTTGTTAGTTCTCCAAGCAATACCCAACCAAAGGTTAAGCAATAATCTATTCAATTCGGGTGAGAATGAGTTCAGGGAATAGATTTAACCTTTCGCACCAGTGCTAAACCACTTAGACGACAACGCTGCGATTACAAATTCAAATGTACCTTCCGAAGTTAAGAACTCGCGAATACTTGACAGACCTCCCAGCATCGTAGAGATATAGTAGTAGCTACGATCAGATCATTCTAGAAAACATAAAGCGCGGGCATTGATACTACTGTTCTCGGTACTACAGTTTTATTGGTTATCAAAGATGCAAATCGACGAACAATAAATTAGGGAAACCATGGAATCAATTGGACTATAACATATTATCTGAACTACATCTGAACTACGCTGGTTATTCCAAACAGAACAATGGACCTTCATCAAATGACCTACAGCTTTGAAGCCAAGAAAGCTAAATCTACATGCGGAATGCTATCAGAGATCTAAAAAAGCAATATTTTCAGCACAAGAACAGAGCTGCGGCGGTTTCCCACTTATAAACTTTGTTCCCGGATTTTCTACGCAATCTTCATGCTTTCAAATGAAACACTTAATGCATTTTCTCCTGTTTTGTATTGGGAAAAGTGCCTTCGAAAAATTGGACATTGGCGTCTTTTTCTTGATTATCTTCATCATCAGTGGAGGCAAGACTCAGTGTCATAGGTACAAACGATTAAACGGTATCCATTACAATGGTCCCGGGATGATATTAAGCAACCTTTGGGGGAAGATATTAGGATCGTTCTCTCATTATGTGAAATTATTTAATTTCTATTAATGAAAGCTAGGTTAGGTGAGGTTAGGTTGAAGTAGCGCCGATATGCAATCTGTTGAGAGAAATCAAATTCTTAGACCATTTCAGATCTAGCTTTGGCCAATTTCGTTTTGTCGCTAGACATGTTGGCACACTTGTCCACCTAAAATTTGTACTCTCGATAGCATGCAGCTTAAGTTTGAGCTTACGAGTAGCGATTGATATACTTAAGGAGCCTTTGTCCGTCAGGATGGGTATAGTTGTTCCTATTATGGCGAGTTCATCGGCCTTACAATTCGCAGAAATGTCCCTATGCCCCGGCAACCAACACAGGTGAATATTGAACTACTCAGCCATCTTCGCAAGAGACGATCGGCAGTCTAGAGTTACTAAGGAATTTATAGAGGTCGATTCCATGGATTTGATTACAGCTTGGCTGTCTGAAAAGATGCGGATATCTCTAGCAGATATCACGTTTTTCTTAAGCCAAGCTAAGACTCTTGTAATCGCCATTGTTTCCGCCTGAAATATGCTACAATGATTTGGTAGACAGAAGGCGAGCTTAAGATTAAGCCTGTCAAAGAAAACACCTCCACCAACTCCGTCCTTGACTTTTTAGCCGTCAGTATATAAGTAAGTGAAAGTGTTCTGAAAATACACCGTCATTCCAAATTGATCTGGAGGGGATGGTAACGAGGAAGTTGTTGTCAAAATTTTAACGTGGGATGGTGTAGTCCGTGTTTTCGGGAGAAATTTTGAATTTATTCAGAATGAAAGCGTGGCCAAATTCTTTTCTTGACCACTGTTGGGTAGCTTCAAGGCGAACGGCTGCATTCGCTGCCATTTGGTTGGTAAATATCTCGAGGGGTATCAGATGAAACATAATGTCCAGTGCCGCAGAGGGAGTTATACGTAGTGCTCCGCTTATCCACAGACAAGCTGTACGCTGGACCTTGCTTAGATAATCGCAATTTATAGCTTTTTCTAAGGCTGTCGACCAGACAATCACCCCGTATGTAAGTATCGCTCTAATGATTGAGATGTAGAGCCAGTGAGTGATTCGAGGTTGTAAATCCCATCTATTCCCAATAGCTTTTTTGCAAGAGAAAAGTGCTACTGTAGCTTTCTTGACTCTTTCTTGAATATTAGGTTCACAGCTTAATTTCTTATCCAGGATAAGACCCAAATATTTTGAGGTGTTAAAGAAAGTTAAGCTGATACTTGTACTATTGAGAGAGGGAGGGTCGACTTAGGGAATTTTAGATTTCCTGGAGAAGAGTACTAGTTTAGTTTTGTGGGGATTAACACCCAAACCACACCGAACCGCCCATCAAGTGAGCTTGTTCAAAGCGTTTTATATAAGTTCTTTAAGAGTATGTAAGTGCTTTCCCAAGACAGCCAAAGCAACATCATCTGCATAAGCGATCGACCCTCGCCTTTCATGATCATCATTAGTTCATTGACCACCAAATTCCACAAAAGGGGGGGATAGAACACCACCTTGCGGAGTGCCTCTACTGACAGACGTTCTGGTAGACGTCCCACTCAGCTTAGAGTTGAACGGATGTATAGCTTCAAAGTATTTTCCATCGTGATTCATCATTAGCAATTCCCAGGGACGGGTTAAGAATATCACTGCAGCGCGCCCCCCAACAGCTAGCGCTTGTCGTAAAAGGCGACTAAGGGGACAAATCAGATCTAGGCAATATAACACCTAGCGACACATATACTACCTTAAAAACCCTCCCACAAGTGTGCATGCGAGTCCGTGGGTTGACACGACTGGAGATCACCGGTGTCACAGAAGAAAGATCAAACAATACTAAAACAGGAGCATGCACGTATCAAACAACAGACACCATCGCAATATGGTAATATTGCGAAACTACTTGCTAAAAGGAAAGGCACTACCCCGCCAGGCACTACCAACGCTGTGCGTGGTACTGATCCTGGACCGAGCAGAAATTTTCGGGTTAGAGCTATACGGATTCCGGGGGCTAGCAAAATAATGAAGCAGTTTCGTCGAAATTTGAGGGTCGCGAGTTGGAACGTTGGAAGCATAACCGGTCGAAGTTACGAGCTGGAAGAGATGATGAATAGAAGGCGGGTGGATATCTTGTGTGTCAAAGAGACGAAATGGAAAAACACCGGAAATTGGGCGCGTTTCTTGGACGTTCGGACAAAATATTACAAGATGTTCTGCTACGACACGGAAAAGGCTAAGAATGGAATCGGTTTCATCCTTGCGGCAGAGCTACTTGGTAACGTCTTGAGCATTTCGAAGTCCAGAGCACGTTTGATGTCTCTCAAGTTAGTAATACAAGGACAGGTGTGGAATATTATCAGTGCATATGCTCCCCAAAATGGGTGCAATCAGAGAGATAAAGAAGCATTTTGGGTAGATTTCCACAATCTGCTTAAGAACATCCCAAAGGAAGTGTTTCTGTTTGTTGGAGGAGATTTGAATGGACATGTCGGGAAGTCAAACGAAGACTGTGAAGACTGCCATGGAGGACTAGGATATGCCACCAGGAACCTAACTGGTGAAGACATCCTAAGCATGTGCAAATCACACGGTCTTATCGTGTTAAATACCATGTTCATCAAACAAAGCCGACACCTGATCACTCACAGAAGTGGCGGATATGAAACTCAGATTGACTACCATTTGGTAGCCAGTTTCATGAAGCCTCGGGTAAAAGATTGCAAAGTGATCCTGGGAGAGGCAATCGCTGTCTCCTGTTAACAGAAATTTGTATGAAAACACCGAAGAAAAGCAAACAATCAAGGGTCTCTGAAAAAATCAAGTGGTACAATCTGGACAAAGAAAAATGAGAGGCTTTTGTTTTCGTAATGAAAAATTACCTCTCTCACACCATCAACGGAGCTGAGGATGAAGAGTGCAGAGCACAAAATATGTGGGATTCCCTACAGCGAACTTGCTTAAAAAAGGCCAAATCACTGCTAGGAGCTTTAGAAGGCCACCATCAACACGCCAAAGAAACATGGTGGTGGAGTGATGAAGCTAAGAAGGTGATAAATGAGTAGAAAGCGGCTTTTAAAGCTTGCTCAAAGTGCCCCTCTAATAATAATGACGAAAAAGCTCGCCTCGAAATGGAATACAGATGTTGCAAGAAAACGGCGAAGAAGAAGTGCGCCCAGATTCAAGCAAAGAGTACGGAGGGCCTGTATTGGGAGCTGGAGAAAATATCTGCCCCGGTTGCTGATGCAAAGCAGGCTATCCAGGAGTTGCGAAAACACAATATGGACAAGAGCGCTACCATCTTCAAAATATCCGCACAAAGAAGGAGGAATGCGTTCGCCAAAGTTCATTAACAATGCTCATGACCAGCTTCTTGTGGATGACGACAAAATTCTGCAAAGGTGGCGGCAGTATTATGAAGAACTTTTAAATGAACAGTTTCCCCGGTTATATTTTCCAAGAGCCACCCCTAACTGTGAAGAAATACCCGAAATTACAGTCCAAGAAGTTAGTGAGGCGGTCAAATACTCCAAAAAACGAAAAGCGGTTGGGCCAGACGAGATGCCCTCTGAGTTCTGAAAAAAGATGGGAGACATCGGGTTCAGATGGCTCAGAATTCTCATCTCCAAATTTGTGAGAGGTGACCCAATGCCGAATCAATGGAGGGAAAGTTACCTTCTCCCTGTATACAAAGGGAAGGGTGATACGCGAAACTGAGATAACTACCATTCGATCAAGCTGATGTCACACAGCATGAAGATCGTTGAGCGGGTATTAGGTGGCCAACTGGGAGATAATACGGCTATCTGATGATCAGTGCGGGTTTGTCTCGGGTAAATCAACCACAGATGCAATCCAAAGTATAAGGATCATAATGGAAAAACATCGTGATTCTTTAAGGGATTTGCATATTGTATTGGTTGAGTTTGAAAAGGCATTCGACGGACAACCACGAGATCTGATATGGGTGGCGCTAAGACATCGAGGGGTCCCAGAAACCTATGTACAGATGATCATGGACATGAACGACGGAGCAAAGACAAGAGTAAGATGCCCCGCTGGAGTATCCGAAGAGTTCCCAATCAAAGTCGGGGTGCACCAGGGAAGCGTCTTAAATCCTTTGCTCTTTATTGCAGTCCTTGATTATCTGCTTGAAGGTAAAGTGATGGACCCCAAGGTACATCAGTTATTCTTTGCTGACGATGGAGCCATTACACGTGAGGATCCTACATCCCCGCAACGAGCACTTGATGTGTGGGTGGACGCTCTAGAGGGAAATGGGTATCGCATTAGTTCAAAAAAGAGAGAGTACTTGTGCTGCCCGTTCTCTGATCCACTCAGGTCTATTCGAAACATTTATTTGAATGGAACAGTGCTTCAAGTGCCAAGTGGGAATATCTGGGATCTATGATCAATAGCAAAGCAACCTGTGATGACGACATCAATCATCGCGTAAGCGTAGGGTGGATGAAGTGGCGAGAAAATTCCGCTATCTTCTGTGACAGAAAAATGCCACCTAAGTTGAAAGGAAGGCTCTACACCGCAGTTGTGCGTCCAGCGCTCACATACGGTTCACAATTTTGGACGATGTAAAAAACGTATGAGAGTAAATTAACGGCAGCTGAGATGAAGATGCTTCGCATGACAGCAGGAGTGACAAAGCTTGATCGAATAAGAAGTTCGAAGATCCATGGAAGTTTTCACATCAAGGAAGTTTTCACATCAAGGTCAAATAGGCGAACCCCAGAGGCGGATCAGTAGAAATGCGGTGGGGTGGGAGGGTTGTGATCCCTTGTTTTCGGATCATAACCTCGCTGTAAAAGGAAGAAGAAGGTTCATCATTAGCAATGAAGATACTCATATTAAGATTTTGTGTTAAATACAATGTATGCATCTAGTATAACTGCAATCTAAGGATATTTGATAAAAAAACTCAACTTTTATCTTTTTCTTCGTTTTTTTTTTTTTTTTTAAACTAAAAGTAGAGTTGAGCCGTTACCTTTAAATAACCAAAATGGCCGTTAAACGTCAAGGAGTTTTGGTTTCATAAATTGATTTGAGAAAGCACCGGTTGATTCCGGAAATAGAAGACGGGACAAAATTTAGCGACTATATGAGTATCTTACTGCTGTGCGAGTGTACTCGTAGTGCATGGAAGGTGACTTCCACTCTCACTCCCAAGTTGTAAATTTTCCTAAATAGATGTCTAGGCATCATCTTAAGGAATTTTTGACCGAATCGTATTTCCAAAGAACAGATTTATTATAGAGAGGGCCGGGAACCTATGAATCGGCAACACTTTACGACGCGCAAACAATTCCCCTGCAAAATACGCAGTGTAGGGACATCAACTCATCGAGTCAGACAGAAGAGCTGGCCGCACTAAGGAAATAAGGCACAAAAAAGTTGAGTAAGAATCACAGTCTTTAGAAATTAGCAGATACATCTAGCTAAAATACATTGCAGACTTAAAAAAAAAAAGTGCCTCACATCGTTGATGATCTCCCATTGTGAAAAGACAGGACCGTTATCGAAACTTAGGTAAATAAAAATTTTTTGCAGCTAGTTATCAGGAATCCACAAAAACCTCAAGTAAAAGTCCCACCTAATTTGTTTTGGTAATTCCGATAAATTCTTATAATAGAGTGATATACCCACTTATGAACTGAAATATCGAAAGTGTTCTGCTTTAGCCATCCCAGTTCAAGGCGAAAGAGCTTGATTCAACGAAGACATGTTATTCTTTCCAAGAAGATCTTCATGAGTAAGTATGTACAATAGTTTCTTAAGTGTTCTATGCTCAACTTTGGATGCCTGAATGCTAATGTTAACCAATTACATCCCTTATCCTGAATCTAATGAAATCAGCATTTTACTGAAGAAGATATACCTGTGCATAAAATTGGGTCAACTAAATCCAAAAGGTAAAATAAAAGACAAATAAGTAGTTAAACGCAATGACGCGAGTTTCTTGCTTTTTTACCTCCCATCATGCAAACTACAAAATAGATACACGGCTACAATTTAAGGTGACCACTCCAAAACTCATCGAGAGCCCTCAATTAACCCTTAGTACCATTTGAACAACAATTTGTCTTCAATTGCAATCCCTTTCTTTCCCTTTCCCACCATCGATAACTCAAGTTATCTTACAAAATTTCCATTTCGGCCTACTCCATCCCCTAAACAGCGATACTAAGCAAAATCCCTCTGCGGTTTCGCCGAACAAAAACAATGCAAAAAAAAACCTTGTTATCCCTACCAATTCTTTAAATCCTTTCCATTTCCATTTCGGTTCGTTTGCTTTAAATATATCCTAATTGCTTTTTTTCAATTCCTAGCTTCACCGAGGGCAAAAGGACCCCGCTCGGTCTTTGTGCAATTCTCTGTGCGGTTGTCGAAAGTGTGTTTTGTTCCGGCCTTGAGCTTAGCGAAGCTAAGTAAAGTGTTTAAATGAGATCAGGGCTTAGTTCCATTCCAACAACACACCGACACCCCTTGTTTTACGTTTTCAAAGAGATAGGATGTTATGAGCGCGCGGATAAATTCTTTACAAATTGTTTCTGTGTCCTTTATCCTTTTTTTTTCTGACTCAGGCGAAAGAAAATAAAAAAACTTAACCCAACTTTACAATGAGACTCTTTTTTTTTGGTAAACGAAAAAAAAGGATACACAAGGATGCCTTGAGTAAATGTTTATTTCTGTGTATATTCTTCTTTTTTTTCGTTCGAGTTAATAAATTTGCTTTGCCTCTTGCACGTCACCCGCCCCCTAAAAGAATATTAAGTCGCAATGTAAATTAAAATGCAGATAGAAGGCTGAGCGAGGGGTAACCCGCTTTTTGTTGCCCTTGCGTGTCGGGATCGTAATTAGGACCGTTCGCATTTACATGTAAACCGTACTCGTATCTTCTCCACTCGCTCTCCCTGTCTCTGTGTGAAGTTTTATAAAGTTTAGGATCAAAAAGGGATTACACGAAATTTATTTAGCGTAATTACACCGATTGCTTGGGGGTCGGGCCACACGACGGCTGCATGATGCTTCAGGTTTCTCCTAACCAAAGGGTTGTGATCCCACGGACGGGGGACGGGGATAATATATTTATTTCTTTTTTATTAGATCTCGAGATTATTCCAATCCGAGATGCTTTTAGTTTTTATTTGCATTTAATTTGTAGGTAGATGGTACACACAGAGATCAATTGGTGTTGGGGCTTAAGTCGCCTTTGGCACAGAGCAGCAACAGCAGTATTGTGTGATCCTAATATTCTCGGGTACACACGAAAAATCGGATTAAATTTTGTTTGTTTTTTTTTTTTCGTTTCCTAATGGTAATTAGAAGACGGGATCAGCAAAAAGGTCTAATGAGTTGATTTTTGGAATTAGATATGTTTTTAATGGTGCGAGATGTGTTTGAGAGCCTTTTTTAAAAATCCATTAACGATTTGTTCTGTTCGTGTAATTTACGTCGGTTAAGTGTTATCTAAAGGACCTTTATGGGTTAAAAAGGAGTTAATGGTTTTGGACGAGTAACAGGATTGCTTGTGTTTGGGAGATTTTAAAACATTTGTTGGAATTAATTGCTCGTACGACAAAAGTACAAGAGCCTTTTCAATAAATCAAAGGATTTTATGACTACGGAAGAATTTATGTGGGATTGTTGTAAAATTTTATTAGTAAGCTTTCTAAATTGTTTTTATACAATGAACCCGAAATGAGGATAAAAATGTTTAAGTTTTTCGGAATCAAGGGAAGTAGTATTTATACTGAATATGACTTTCCCGTAAACTCTTCAATGTAGGACAAAATGACTTATTATCGACTCCATCTGAATCAAAAGATCACCCGAAGAGGCAGCAATTTTCTAGGTTTGATAGTACGTATCTATCGTTCTCGTTCGCTTTGTGGTAGGTGGTCGATGCAGCTTAAATGCGTCAAAAACTGATATTTCCTGCCATACTTTTAATTTTTTTTTCTCCATCATCGATCTACTGCAGTGACGAAGACGCCTTGGCCCGAGCTAATGATTTAAGTCTACTTGGGCCAATAGCATTCCCGTTGAATTTTACAAATATAGTGCAAATGAGTTACAGGATTCTTTAGTGTCTTTATTTAACGCAATCTTTGAGTCTGGTTGCATCCCGGAAACCTTCAAGCAAGCTGGTATCTTTCTATAAAAATGGCGATTCATCAGACCCACGTAACTACCGAGGATTCTCGCTTCTCAACGCTTCAGCAAACATTTTTAGAAGTACTTTACAAACTCGTTTGATGCTCTGGATTAAGGAAAACAAACTTTTCAAACAATTTCAAGCTCGTTTTCGACCTGGCAACTTAACGGTAGACCACATATTTGTACTGCAGAATATAGCAAAGACCTTTGTCAAGCGAAGCAAAACTCTGTGCATTCTTCATACATTTTAGAGCAGTCTTCGATACAGTTGATAATCAAAGGCTTTTCTACAAAATGTATCAGTAGATACGGAATGTCCCACGAATTTGAAATGGAGATGGAATGCCAGAGTAATGCAAGCCCATCGGCATTTGCATTGTACCTCGATGACGATGTTGTTTAGTTTTAGTTTTTATTGACTAAGTATTTTCAAGAATACATTTATTACAAAAATTATAAATCTTATAGTCTAAGTGGATTGGCTTAATGCCGTCTACCAGATTGACATTTACAATTGTATATGAAAAGAAGAGAGGATATTTTAAAATGAAGTATTATAGAAAATTTTTTATGTGTTCTCTTAAACATTTTCATCAATAATGCATCTCCTATAATGTAATGCGTTAGCAGCATATTTGTAAAGTACTACCCAACCGCGTTCACCGTTCAAAATGCAAATCGTATCCTCCAACCCTAGTATGTTAGATCCAAAGAACCAAAGGACCTGCATTGCGATTGATCGGGAAACTACTGACTGCCCAAAACTTGGCTTGGGCCAGTAGCGCAACAATCAAGTTCGTGATGAAGTGCTTACTTTACCTCCTAGTGGTGGTCCCCGGGCAACTATACGTATAAACCCTTATACGTATAGGCCAAAATTGTAAGTGCAGGTTGTCTAGGGCCTTGATTCTAGGTTAGGTAACGTGGGCCAGCAACCTGCGTTACCGAATATTGCCCGCTACGGAAACCGACACTATGCCTCGGATAAGGAATGATCACATGTTGATGACTTTTGGCTATTGTACCCGGACAAAGAGAGGTTTCTGGAATGTAAAGACGCTCCTCGACTCGGGAAGAGAAGGTCCTTACAATGCCAGATTCCTCCAATTGGAAAACGAATTCATGCGATATAAACTGGACATTTTGGGGGTAAGTGAAGTAAGATGGTTAGAAGCGGGCGAGTACCAGTCTCCAACGCGTAACACTGTACTACTCTATTCTGGAAAACCATCCGGAAGTCCGCGGGAATATGGAGTCGGATTACTGCTAACAACAACAGTACGCAAAAGCCTAATTTCCTGGCAGCCTCATGGTGATAGGATTTTGACGGCCAGATTCTGGACTAGAGTACAACGCGTCACCATCATACAGTGTTACGCCCCAACGAGTAGTTCGTCTGAGGACGAAAAGGAGAGCTTCTATAATCTCTTAAGCGCCGTCTTCAACACAACACCAAATGGAGACATTGTCATAGTGATGGGGGATTTGAATGCCAAGGTAGGCAGCGACAACGAAGGGCTTAAACATGTAATCAGGAAGCATGGACTAGGCAACCGCAATGACAACGGCGAAAGGTTTGTGGATTTGCAGAAATTTGACAACCGTTCTGTTGTTGGTGGCACCATGTTTGAGCACAACACCTGCCACAAAGTCAGCTGGGTTTCCAATGACAGGCAAGCAACCTCCAACCAAATTGACCATTTTGCTATCAGCCGCCGCTTTAGAAGTAGTCTCGTGGACGTCCGCAACAGGCGAGGGGCAGATGTGGGGATAGTACGTGATCACCATCTTATGATAGCTACTCTCCAACTACGCACTGCTGCAGTTCGAAGATCCCACGACAACACAAGAATGCCCAGGCTCAACATCGATAGACTTAGTGATCCCTCAGTGTGCCAACAATTAAGGGAGCACTTTTCGCAAGGTGTGGAAGCAATCAGCAGCTCAATGCCCGCAACCATCCAAGACCATTGGTGTGCTGTAAAAAATGTTTTTACATCTGGTGCTGAAAGAATTGTCGGTCGATCGGAGGGAAGACATAGGGCGTGGCTTTCCGAGGATACTTGGAGACGGATTGACGAACGAAAACAGCTGAAAGCTCGCGTTGCAGCTACCCCAGCAGCAGGAAGAAGCGAGCTAGAGTCCCTATATCGCATGAAGATGAGATAAGTTCAGCGTAGCGTACGACGTGACAAGCGCAACTACATCAACGCGCTGGCTACAGAAGCAGAAGAAGCTGCACGGAGGTGCGACAGCAGAACCGTCCACAGAATCACGAAAGAGCTGACAGGTGGTCGCAGCTCCAGCCAACACCCAGTGAAAAGCCTAGACGGCTCCTTGCTCATTTCGGATGAGGACCAGCTCAAGAGATGGAAAGAGCATTTTGCTACGGTTTTGAACCGTGTATTCGCTAGCGATATGCTCCCAAATCAGACTGAGATGCCCGAGGTGAGAAGTACCCGAATACGCACCAAGACTTCCAGTAAAGATGAGATCATTACCGCGATCAAGGCACTCAAAACCAACAACATCGGCTGAGCTTCTGCTTCCACTTATAGATAGAGCTTGGGAAGCTGAGAGCTTTCCTAACGAGTGGAAAAAGGGAATGATCGTCAAGCTTTCTAAGAAAGGAAATTTAATGGAGTGCGGAAACTGGAGGGGTATCTGCGTGCTGCCTGCTGTAGCTAAGATAATAGCTTAAATCATCCTTGAGCGAATCAAACAACATCTCGAAGACACACTCGATGCCGAACAAGCAGGTTTCCGCTCTGGATCCTCCTGTGCCGACCACATCAACACCCTGCGGATTATCATCGAACAGTGTGTTGAATATCGATCGCCACTACACCTGCTGTTCATCGATTTTGAGAAGGCGTTCGATAGTGTCAACAGGGAGTTTATTTGGCGTGCCTTACGCAGGAGAGGCATTCCCGATAAACTAATTGCTATTATCAAAGCTACATATGAAGGCTCCAAATGTCACGTTCTGCACAGAGGAAGGTTGTCTGAGGAATTTGAGATCCAAAGTGGGGTAAGACAAGGCTGTATCCTTTCACCAATATTATTCTTATTGGTGATTAGCGATGTGCTTCATGCAGCTTTGTCGACGGGAAACGGAGGAATTCGATGGACTCTTACATCTCAACTGAAGCATCTTGACTACGCAGACGATGTATGCTTACTCTCCTACAGAATTATGGACCTCCACCAAATGACAGCAGATGTGGAGAGGGAGGCAGGTGTCGTCGGGCTGAAAATTAATACGGCAAAAACTAAAATTCTCAGCCTTGGAACAAACTCATCGGCTCAAATATGCATTGCTGGACAACCGGTAGAGAGAGTAGAGGATTTCCAGTATCTTGGGAGTATTGTCTCGACCGATGGTGGAACCGAACTGGATATAGCCAACAGGATCGCCAAAGCAAAGTCCGCGTTCGGGATGTTGTCCAAAATATGGCGAAGCAATGCAATCAGTTTGAGCACCAAAATAAGACTGTTCCGCTCCAACGTTGAATCCGTGCTGCTATATGGTTGCAGCACGTGGAGAGTGACCACTACTATCACCAGAAAGCAGCAAACGTTTGTTAATAGGTGCCTGCATAATATCTTAAGGATTTTCTGGCCCAATCGTATCTCTAACGAACACCTTTACGAGAGAACGGGTCAGGAACCAATAGGCACAACCATCCAGCGACGGAAGTGGCAGTGGATAGGTCACACGTTCCGAAAGGGTGACAGTTCCATAGCGAACCATGCTATGCAATGGAACCCTCTAACTCAAGATGGCAGGGGACCTGGCGGTCCGAGGAGAACATGGCGCAGAACAGTAGAGAGAGAGGCACGGCAGTTAGGGAAAAGTTGGGGAGAACTCAGACACATTGCCAGAAACCGTACACGATGGCGCATAGGCGTAGTAGAGGCCCTAGGACCCACAAGGGGATACAGGATATACAAAATCGCAATTTGTTTAACATGGCACAATTGTTTTCAGAACCGAATGATTGCTCACAGTGTCAAATATCACGGCTTTGAGGCTAAAGCAAAATCAATTTTGTTCTACGGAGTACAAGCATGGGGTCACGTTTGGTATGACACTGTAGAGAAGCTACCAAGGTTCTATCTACGAAGAACATTCAGACTTCCTACAACCCCTATCTACACGCTTATGGTCAAAACAGAACTTGACCCATTGTCGTTACAGACCCTTAAACTGAATATTGTTTACACTCCAAATGAGAGAGACCAGGCTACCAAGTAAGGTTGTTAGGTTCACAGTAAGTACTCGAAGCCTTTGGTTTAAAGATATTTTAAGTTTGGCGGAGCGATATGAATATGACCTTGACCTGGAATGGGATGAGCGGTTCAGTTGAAAGGATAAGCTCCATGACTTCTTATCCTACATAGATACACATATCCGTCAAAAATGCATTGATGAAGCGCACTCGACCACCCACAGGGAAATATATAAAACGCTGCAGCTTGGCGTGGGTTCTCAAAATTACTTTAAGGATTCCAACACGGTACGTTCTATTTTGTTTAGTTTCCGAGCAATGGGAGAGGTATTAAAACTCAACTATGTGCCACACAGAGAGGACCTTCCAATTTATTCCTCGATTTGTAACTGAGCAGAATACAACAACCCATGGCTGGTTGGCGGTCCACTGAAATAAAGGTCCAGGAAATGTGGCATTTCCACATATGGATCTATTATCGCATTGGACGTCGAAAACATCTTTAAAATTACAAATTAGAATGGTTTTACTTGTGTTCTCGCTGTCAACGCGACGCCGGGATATTTTTAAAAAGTTCTGTTTAAAAATGGGGTACTGTAGGCACCAAAGTTTAGGCAAAGCAATACAATGCCACCCTCGGTGTTTTCCAATGCTCTACGCTAAAATATAATGCATGATAGTTTCCTTAAACTGAAATTTCCAATGTCTTCCAAACTAGTTGGCTTTGCTAATGACGTAGCTATTGTTGTACTAAGTGAACACCTGGATGGAAAACCATAAAAACGAAAACAGCAGCAGTACTCATCAGTAACAAACAACTATTGCAGCGAAATAGACAATAGGACACCCATTAGTCTCAAAGCAGGCGAGAGATCCGCATCAAAATCTTTCCCGATGAGGGATGCGATGGCAAAATACGGTTCCTCTATGGTCTACGGCTCATATGATCAATTTTTCCGATACAAGCTGTACTATCTTCTTAATACCAGGACATTGTACATTGTACATAATATAATATGCTCATCACATGACTAATGTGAGAATCATTGCAGACTCTACGGGCGAGTCTTGCCTAGAAAGCGAGGATACAACGCAACACTTTCTCTGCCAGTGTTCAGCGTTTGCCAGAACGAGACTGTCCATCTCGGGTCTTGAAGTTATGGGAATGGGATCAATTTGACCTCTTAATAATCTCTACAAATAGAACTAAATATCACTTAAAAGTACGTTTGTCTAAATGTAACGAAGGGCATCCGCATCCGCGGGACAACGGGAGCGGGACTGCGATGATTAGATTCCTTTGCAGGATTATCTTAGCTGTTCGAGAGAGGGCTTTACTACTCAATTACCTTCTAAGTCCAAAGAAACAACGACTGAAGATTGATCCTTCATTAAACTTTTGCGTTTGTGTCACTGCTCGAGTCTCTAGCGGAGCCTAGGTTGACAAAGTCTTAAGTACTTCGAAGTTACAGCTGCCTATTATGGCACTCTGTCGGTGGGGACTGCCCTTTTTTCAAAGCTCACGATGTCATTGTTATCAGCCTAGGCGAGTAGTTGTACAGACTTTTGACAGATTGTGCCTCGTATGTTGGCTTGTAAGTTTCGCACAATTCTTTCAAGGTTAATGTTGAAAAAGACTTTAGAATGCACATTATTTATAGACGTTGTCATAGCGTTCTTTTACGGTTTTGTTTATTTTTTTTTTTTATAAAGGAAACCCAAATCCCAGAGCACTCAGACTCTCCGGTCCATTGTTGTCATAGGCTTACAATCGACAAGAAAATTTGTGATTATCGACGTTAAATTTTTTAGTAATTTCTAAGATCCAGGTCGAGGTTGAACTTTCCTGGCCGAAGCCCGCACCAATCAGGTTGATGACAAATGCTCAACGGACATCATAAACTTTCATTCTGTCCTTCTTTGTTTGATCCGCAATACTTTCTATACCCTCTCCAATCACTCCATCACTGGGGTCTTAAATCTAGTGGAAAAATTAAAAAAAAAATACTAGCCATCCTTAGGTACTAAGAAAATACTTGTTAGATTCTTGTCAGTTCTCCATCAAAACAAGTCATCGGCTACCTTTCTTAGTTTTACTATCAATTTAATTTACCCATCTGAGATTGGGGTTCGCTTTAATTTTTTGAAATAAGTATCTTGCCTTTTGAATGATAGTTATCCGAATTTTTTTGGCCAGTAAACCACACGATGGAGAGGAATTTTGCTTTGCTTCATGAACCCATTCATTTTAATTCTTAACAAACTCTGCGTTATGTAAAGCCCATATGCGTGTCGATATGTATGTATTCTCGTACTACACTTTTTTAAAAGACAAGATCAAGTAAAATATTCAAAGCATTAAAAGCGTAATGTGCAATGAGAATTGCGGTTCGGCTCAAGTAGGTACCTGCCCTGAACATGCAACCATAAAAATTTGCATATCCCATGAAAACTCCAAAAATTGTATCTTCCAACTGATAATTCAAACAAAGTGCTCTAGTCTCGACCACATCATTGCCCTCCATGGCAACTCTTTATGAGCCATCAAATGAGAGCACTTACCAGCTAACTTCTTAATCGGGCAAGCGCTCAACTCTAAACAACTGCTCCTGCAGTAATCATAATTTTTCATCATAAAAGCGATACAGTCACCCACCCACTACTAAGAGCTACGCTAGCCCATGTAAAAATCAAAGCAATATAAATCTGAAACTGCCGTACTCCATAAAACGGCAGTAAACTGTTCCAATACCACTGCCACTGCAGCAACAAAGATAACACTCTCGGCTCTGATAAATCTGAACTCAACTCCCGACCTTACAAGATAATTTGCATTTCACTCTGAAAATTACTGCATTCTCTGTTAATTTATTCAAACAAAAATTAATTCAATTGGCCTGCTGTTCCCATTGTCAGAGATAAACAACAAGCCCTGGCAACCCTTCTCTTTCTTCAGTATAATAAAATTAGACAACATCCACTCACACACACAACAAAATGAACAAGAGTAAGATGTTGAGATGAAGATGGAGACTTGAGATCGGTTGCGAAGGCAAGGGATACCATTTGAAGACACCATCAAGAAGCAATAACATGGACTAAGGACTAACCCCATTGTAATCGTTGCCGACCGAAGCACATACATACAAACTTGTGCAGAAAAACAGACAATAAACGACGGCCAGCGACTACAAATGTCCCTTTAAAAATATTTTCATTAGGAAGAAGATGAGAGGAAGAAAAAAACAAAAAAAAAAAAAAGAAGACAAGGAACCAAGATAGAAATCAAGTTAAATCCTTTTCGTCATACCCCCTGTGTGTGTACCAGCACACACCCAAGGAAGTCCATTCTACTGGGTTCATAATAAAGGCCTCGTCTCAAAAATGAGTAAAAATTTGCGAAACCCAACAAATGCGTGTTCGGGTTCCTAGAACACAATTATACTTGCTTATAAAGCACCCAATTACCATAGTCCCGTAGCATAGAGTGGACGACCAAGTACCGGGAAGAACGTCGGTGGAGGAAAGAAATCAGACTGTGGGGTCAGTTGGGACCGAAGTCAGACAGTTTTTCTGCCGAGGAGTTCTAATGGAGGTAATGAACATAAGATCTATAATTTTTCCAATTCATCTATCGGTTTTGAGAGTTACAGTCATATACATTGCATGAATCACAGCAAAGGTGTGTGTTTCTGAGAAAGTTTTTTAATCCACGTAAACTTTAGTGTACCCTTCGCATAAATCGAGAGTCTCATGAATATGACAATTGGAAAATGATCAGTCATCAGAAAAATTATTTTTGAAGTGAATATAAATTTCGAATTTATCATAAATGCGTTTCTTTTTTTTTGTTTTTGTCGGGATAGGAAACACTCGACTGGAGCACTCAGACGCAACTGGTCCATTGTACTGGCAGAGAGCAAACCCTGATTTACCCATTTTATTGGAATTTTCTTGACTTTCTAAGAAAGCCAAGCAAGCACTTCAGTGACGAGGAGCTTACAGTACCAGCACTCACCATATCCACACCGAAGATCTGCCACCTGATACGTGCAAAGGTCGGATACTCACAGAGATAATGTTCCGCGGTGTCGTCGCTCTCAAACACAAGCGTCGCAGATTGTAGTGTCACTTAAGCCCAACACATTGAGGTGCTTGGCAAAAGCAAAGTGGCCTGTCAAGACGCTAATAAGTTGTCTACGGTCTTTTCTGCTGAGAGACAGCAAGAATGCCGCTGATTTATTACAGACGTCTGGGAGCATGCGTTTAGTCAACCTGCATCCTGGAGAGTCATGCCACACACAATTGTGCTTGTGAGAGACCCAATCGTCAGTTGAAGCCCTAATCGAGGACGCTGGGAGACCCAACGCGAGTTCGGGACATGAGAAAGCCTCCTCTGAGCCTTGTCTATCAATCTCATCGGGGTGAACCTGGGCCTTAACCACAAGCCTCTTCATTTAGCTCGGTCTTTAGCTAATTGCCTCCAGTTGCGCACTCCAAGTTGGTCGAGGTCCCCTTTAATTTGTGCGCGCCACCTACGCCGAGGAGGTCCACTACTGCGTCGTCCCTCGGGGTTAGATTCGAAGACTCTGCGGCCCGAAGTGTTGGTGTCCATTCGCTCTACATATCCTAGCCATCTCAGACGTCCAATACGCAGTTTTTTGGCTGGGTCGATGCCGCTATACAGCTCGTATCGTTCGTCATTGAATCTTCTCCTCCAAAACCCGTCAACGCAAACGGGACCGAAAATCTTACGAAGAATTTTTCTCTCGAAGCGACCAAGGATATCTTCATCCTCTTTTAATAAAGTCCATGTTTCAGCGCCGTAAAGCAGGACTGGGATGATCAAGGTCTTATACAGAGTCTCCTTAGTTGTTTGAGATACGCTTTACTGTTAAATTGCCTTATAATCCCATAAAAACAGCGATTGGCAAGAGTTATTCATCGGTTGATTTCTGCGCTGATGTTGTTTTCGAGTTTATAGCAGAGCCAAGGTAGACAAAGTCCCTTACCATTGTGACGTTTTGTCCAATTCATCGGTGTTGGCTGTCCCGTCTTGTTGACATCATATACTTGGTTTTGCCCTCATTTATCGTTAAACCCATTTTGGCCGCTTCCGCCTCAATACTTGCAAACGCACAGGTGACAGCCAGCTGAGTTCTTCCGATAATGTCTATATCGTCGGCGTATGCAAGCAGTTGTACAGACTTGTGGCAAATTGTGCCTCCGGTATTGGCTTGTGAGTTCCGCACAATCCGTTTCAGTACAATAGTGAAGAAGTCGCATGACAGCGCGTAACCTTGCCTAAAACCTTTTTTGACATGAAAGGTCTCGGTGATATCATTACCGACCTTGATAGAGCAGCGAGCGTTCTCCATCGTCGTCCTGCACAAACGGACAAGTTTGACAGGGATGTCAAAACTAGACATGTCTCTATAATTCTCTTAAGCTCTTCTCTATAGATGCAGTCATAGGCGGCCTTGACATCGATAAAGAGGTGGTGAGTATCGATTTCGACTTCTTGGGTTTTCTCCAGGATCTGCCGAAGTGTGAGGATTTGATCGATGGTGGACTTTTCTGGCCTGAAACCGCACTGATAGGGTCCAATCAGGCTGTTGATAAAAGGTTTCAGGCGTTCACACAATATCGCAGAAAAGATCTTGTATGCGATATTGAGGTGACTGATGCCTCTATAATTGGCGCAGTTGAGGGTGTTTCCTTTCTTGTGAGCAAACGATGCTCAGATTCCATTCATCAGGCATACACTCGTCTGACCAAATCTTAGAGATGAGTTGATGTATGCACTCTACCAATTCATCACCAGCTGCCTTGAGAAATCAAGGATAAATGGTCACTATATATTGGAGTGATTTTTTGATTGTTGTCATGTTGAGTTGATTCCACGGTCCATGAAATTAACGACTGTTTCCAAGAGAAACACCAAGAAGTCTTTTGGAGCGTGGTTGTACTTGTCTATGTACTCGTCTATTGTACACATACCAGTATATATGTATGTATCGAAGCATATTGTTTCGGAGGTCGCCATAAGGACACACTTACAACTACCATGCGTACATGACTCGGGTTCTCTTATCCACCACATCGCTACATTTTCTACCAATGCTGTCATCGCAGCTTCATTGTCTTTAGCCCTGTCATCGACAGGGGGCCATCTGTCGTCTCCGGAAATACTATTTGCGAGAAAAGGATAACTTAAGAGTAACTACTCAGAACATTTATAATACATTAACTTACACCTTACATCTATCTGGAGGAAGACGGCATCCGCTATGCAGCTTGCTCTTGCACTTGCCAGCGATTGCCTGTCACCGATGCCACTGAAAGTCATGCTTGGAACAGGAAAAACACAACAGATCCATACCATTTTACACTTTTCGCCCGGGTTTATCTGGTACTTCACGGCGAAAAAACCTTCTGGCCTTGCAATCGGGCCTTAAATTTTATTTTCGAAGTTTATGAAGAAACAAGCTCCGATCAATCAGATCTGCATCAATAGGTCGCTTCAATAGAAGCAGATCTTCAATCAAGTTCTACTTACTTATGTCCTGTATCCCCTTGTGGGTCCTAGGGCCTCTACTACGCCTACGCGCCATCGTGTACGGTTTCTGGCAATGTGTCTGAGTTCTCCCCAACTTTTCCCTAACTGCCGTGCCTCCTTCTCGACTGTTCTGCGCCATGTGCTCCTCAGACCGCCAGGTCTTCTGCCATCCTGAGTTAGAGGGTTCCATTGCATAGCATGGTTCGCTATGGAGCTGTCACCCTTTCGGAACGTGTGACCAATCCACTGCCACTTCCGCCGTTGGATAGTTGTGCCTATTGGTTCCTGACCCGTTCTCTTGCAAAGGTGTTCGTTAGAGATACGATTGGGCCAGAAAATCCGTAAGATATTGCGCAGACACCTATTAACGAACGTTTGCAGCTTTCTGGTGATAGTAGTGGTCACTCTCCACGTGCTGCAACCATATAGCAGCACGGATTCAACGTTGGAGCGGAACAGTCTTATTTTGGTGCTCAAACTGATTGCATTGCTTCGCCATATTTTGGACAACATCCCGAACGCGGACTTTGCTTTGGCGATCCTGTTGGTTATATCCAGTTCGGTTCCACCATCGGTCGAGACAATACTCCCAAGATACTGGAAATCCTCTACTCTCTCTACCGGTTGTCCAGCAATGCATATTTGAGCCGATGAGTTAGTTCCAAGGCTGATGATTTTAGTTTTTGTCGTATTGATTTTCAGCCCGACGACACCTGCCTCCCTCTCCACATCTGCTGTCATTTGGTGGAGGTCCATAATTCTGTGGGAGAGTAAGCATACATCGTCTGCGTAGTCAAGATGTTTCAGTTGAGATGTAAGAGTCCATCGAATTCCTTCGTTTCCCGTCGACAAAGCTGCATGAAGCACATCGCTAATCACCAATAGGAATAATATTGGTGAAAGGATACAGCCTTGTCTTACCCCACTTTGGATTTCAAATTCCTCAGACAACCTCCCCCTGTGCAGAACGTGACATTTGGAGCCTTCATATGTAGCTTTGATAATAGCAATTAGTTTATCGGGAATGCCTCTCCTGCGTAAGGCACGCCAAATAAACTCCCTGTTGACACTATCGAACGCCTTCTCAAAATCGATGAACAGCAGGTGCAGTGGCGATCGATATTCAACACACTGTTCGATGATAATCCGCAGGGTGTTGATGTGGTCGGCACAGGAGGATCCAGAGCGGAAACCTGCTTGTTCGGCATCGAGTGTGTCTTCGAGATGTTGTTTGATTCGCTCAAGGATGATTTTAGCTATTATCTCAGCTACAGCAGGCAGCACGCAGATACCCCTCCAGTTTCCGCACTCCAATAAATTTCCTTTCTTAGGAAGCTTGACGTTCATTCCCTTTTTCCACTCGTTAGGAAAGCTCTCAGCTTCCCAAGCTATATCTATAAGTGGAAGCAGAAGCTCAGCCGATGTTGTTGGCGCTGCTCGTAAGAGCTCTGCTGGAATACCGTCAAGTCCTACCGCCTTGTTGGTTTTGAGTGCCTTGATCGCGGTAAAGATCTCATCTTTACTGGGAGTCGTGGTGCGTATTCGGGAACTTCTCACCTCGGGCATCTCAGTCTGATTTGGGAGCATATCGCTAGCGAATACACGGTTCAAAACCATAGCAAAATGCTCTTTCCATCTCTTGAGCTGATCCTCATCCGAAATGAGCAAGGAGCCGTCTAGGCTTTTCACTAGGTATTGGTTGGAGGTTGCTTGCCTGTCGTTGGAAACCCAGCTGACTTTGTGGCAGGTGTTGTGCTCAAACATGGTGCCACCTATCACAAGGCGGTTGGCATTGCAGAAATCCACAAACCTTTCGCCGTTGTCATTGCGGTTGCCTAGTCCATGCTTCCCGATTACATGCTTGAGCCCTTCGTTGTCGCTGCCTACCTTGGCATTCAAATCCCTCATCACTATGACAATGTCTCCATTTGGTGTTGTGTTGAAGACGGCGCTTAAGAGATTGTAGAAGCTCTCCTTTTCGTCCTCAGACGAACTATTCGTTGGGGCGTAACACTGTATGATGGTGACGCGTCGTACTCTAGTCCGGAATCTGGCCGTCAAAATCCTATCACCATGAGGCTGCCAGGAAATCAGGCCCTTGCGTGCTGTTGTTGTTAGCAGTAGTCCGACTCCATATTCTCGCGGACTTCCGGATGGTCTTCCAGAATAGAGTAGTACAGTGTTACGCGTTGGAGACTGGTACTCGCCCGCTTCTAACCAACTTACTTCACTTACCCCCAAAATGTCCAGTTTATATCGCATGAATTCCTTTTTCAGTTGGAGGAATCTGGCATTGTAAGGACCTTCTCTTCCCGAGTCGAGGAGCGTCTTTACATTCCAGAAACCTATCTTTGTCCGGGTACAATAGCCAAAAGTCGTCAACATGTGATCATTCCTTATCCGAGGCATAGTGTCGGTTTCAGTAGCGAGCTGGTTTCAGTAACGCAGGTTGCTGGCCCACGTTACCTAGCCTAGAATCAAGGCCCTAGACAACCCGCACTTACAATTTTGGCCTATACGTATAAGGGTTTATACGTATAGTTGCCCGGGGACCACCACTAGGAGGTAAAGTAAGCACTTCATCACGAACTTGATTGTTGCGCTACTGGCCCAAGCCAAGTTTTGGGCAGTCAGTAGTTTCCCGATCAATCGCAATGCAGGTCCCCAAAGTTCAAGTTCTAAGTGAAGCTAATCGAAAGTAAACATTGCGAAGCATGTTGCCGAAAAGATCGTAAAAGACAGATTAAACTTTACAAGGCTTCCTTCCAGTAGCTTAAGCAATGTGTTCTTTCGTTTAACTTCTAAGCTTTACCACTGAATGTAACATCGATGGCAGCAAACCATTCAGAGCATCTGGTAGCAAATTGATTTCCTTTCATTTGCTAGTCAGTCCACGTAAAAATCGGAATTTTTATCTTCTTAGGGACAAATCCTTTTGATGATTGGCTTTAACGCTTAGCAAGATTCTTGGCAACGTATGAAAACTCTCTATTTCTGCCAAAGAGCTGAGTCGATGAACTCCCGGTAATGATAAAATTGTTTGTATTCATGCATTCACTGAATTTTTAACGAACCCCACTGCCAAATAGTCACCTCGATTCCACACTAATATTATCCCCATCATCATTATCATCATAATAATCATCACCGGCAACATCGTTGTCATCATGAATACAGTCATCATTATCATTCCCCAAGTTGTTGGCATAACCCGACCACTCAAGAACCTAAAAAGATATTTTTCTTCCTCCCGGATAAGGGACAAGCAAAAGGATAACAAAAAAAAAGCAAAGAAAAGTAGGAAACATAATCATCAGGGCTAAGTATCCCCATAATGGTGTACGTCCGTTGGAAAATGTTTGAATAATATTTCACTCCTTTCAGTGTTGCGCTCCGCAATGTTATTCCTTCCAGAGTCCCACCCATACCCCAACCACCCCCAATACCCACTTCTCCTGTCATCAAATGTCATTACGAAAATGAAAACACCGAAAGCATAGATAGTCCCAAAGACTACAAACCACCACCAACAAAAAAAAAGGCCACTCCAAAACGGTGTGCTTAGAGCGGACAGAATAGAAAAAAAAGAAAAAAAAGTCGATTAAAACACCCCAAGTGTCGAAATCCTTCAACATCCCATCGATGCTGCTATATCCTTTCCAGCTGGGGATAGCATCAACTCTACCCAAAAAGGATGATGAGAGGATAGAGAAATTTAAGCTTCTTGCTTCATTAAGGGGTTAAGGGGGCAGCTAAGTGAATGGATCCTTAAAACTATAATTGGACAAGAATAGTCTCGGTCCGATGTTGACAATTTCTCTCTCTTGCTGTAGTACAGCGTGTGTGGGTCTAGAGCGAAGAGGGTAGCAAGCCAACCGCTTTTTATGCCGCGATTAGTCTTCTTAATTAGCATAAAAATGTAATTATTATGGAAATTTTTCTCAACTAAAGAACTCGGGCTCTTTCGGTGCTGTTGACCGTTGAAAGTCATCTCGTCATCGTCCCTCATAGTGACACTGACTCTGTCTCTCCACGGTGCGCGTCCCCAAGGCATGAGGCTAATGGTGTTTTTATCTGCTAAAAATCTTTCAGTATGTACTTTTTGACGCTGATGGAAGTTTCTTAATTATTGTAAACTTTTCATCTCCTCTCCTGTTTTTTTTTTTGTCGCTGCTTTTTTTTTTTTTTATGCACGTTTCACTGCTTGCAGAAAAGAACCTTTTTTTCTCAGAACATGTAGCTTAGTATTTAAATAAGCCAGATGGTTGGTGATAGTCAGTGAATGCCATGGAACGAGGACTATGGCTGAATAGTGTGTGTTTTGGTATTATGAGTTTTCATTTTGTGAGCAATTGGGAGCATTGCTCCTGCTTTTGACGTCAAGTAAAAGGTGACAGACACATGTCTGTCGTGTACGTTGTTGCACACGCTTTCTACAGTTGATTGAAATATGTTTTGCACTCGACCCATTGACATCATTAAGTAGAAAATACCTGCTTCTTCGCGTCTAGGGTGTTTTTTATGCGTACATATGTATATGCGTGATATAGTATTTGAGTCATTGTTATTACATTTCTGTAATAACGGTAAGACTTGTAATCACTAATTAATACCAAAATCTGTCGCATACATTTCTTGATGAGCCTTATTATATAAAATAGGATACTACAGCAGAACATTTGTGTAAAAAAATAAAAATGTATTATAATAAGAGAAGGTGGTAGAATAGCATTAATGCCGAGCTTTTTCAAGTGGACAACTTTTCTAATATAATAGAACTTGAAGTATGGAAAGCAAGTAGTAGTATCAGGGGTCAACGAAAAAGGCAGTTTTCTTGGCATGTGCTTACAGGGACGTAACGAATTCAGTGACTCTATATTAGTATAAATAGCAAGTTTCGAGGAATTAGCTTTTGAACCATCGTCGACCAAGCAACTCAGTCGGGAAGGAAGTGTAGAATATGGAGAAAATCGTAAAAAACTCATGGTTCCGAAACAACCAAAAGCCTCGGATAAGGATGACTCAACTAATGACGACCCCAGCAAACGAAATAAGGACAACGACCTTCGGATCTGTACGTGGAATGTTCTGTCCCTTTACAGGCCAGGAAGTGCGATGGGATGGGCCGGCCAAAAAGAGGATGACAAACTGTGACATCTACTACGGTGATTGCTACAGAGGCAGCAGGCAATGCTTATTCGGATGCGGATTTGTCATACGCGGCAGACTTAGGCAAGAAGTCTTAAGCTTCTGACACGTTAGCGAGCGTATTATGACTATCCGGATCAAGGCTAAATTCGCTAACATAAGCCTAATATGTCTTCATGCCCCCACGGAAGAAAAGGACCCTGCCTCCAAAGAGTGTTTCTACGAGCTCCTCGACAAAACATACGAGCAATGTCCTAAATACGACGTTAAAATTGTATTGGTCGATTTTAACGCTAAAATAGGAAAGGAGGACGTCTTTGGTAAGGCAGTCGGCAAGCATAGCCTACACGACACCACGTCTGATAACGGACTAAGGCTAATTGATTTCGCTGTGGAGCGAAATGTCACCATAGCAAGCACATGGTTTCCTCATCTCGATATTCATAAGCAGACATGGTGGTCTAATGATCATGTAACGATACACAAAATTGATCATTTTGCGATCGACGCAAGGCATGCCTCCAGTATTCTGGATGTCCGGACCTTCCGAGCGGCCAACATAGACTCGGATCATTACCTTGTTGATGCCAAGGTACGAATGCGGATATCCTAATCTGAGCAACAAAGAAGAATTACTGTGAGAAAATTTAACGTCGAAAAGCTACAATCGCAAGAGACCGCCAGACTCTTCGCTGAACGCGTATCCCGAAATCTCTCAATCACCCCTATACCGCCAGCATCAAGTGCCGAAGACCAGTGGCAACGCTGCCAACATGCCATCAGAAACGCCGCGACTGATGTGCTGGGTCTCGCTCGCCCACCACCGCGAAACCCCTGGTTTGACGAAGAATGCCGGCGAGTGCATGCAGCAAAACAAGAAGCATATAAAGCGGCGCTGCAAAGGAAGACGAGAGCTGCTCGTGAGCTCTACGAGCAAAAGAGACGGGAAGAACATCGGCTTCTCCAAAAGAAGAAGAAAGAGCATGAGAAGCGCGCGATTGAGAATATCGAGAGCTTATACTCCAGGAACAATGTACGGAAGTTTTACCAAAAGGTAAAAAGAACGTGTCAGAGAAGCAATACCCGTACAGAAACCTGTAGAGATGAAAATGGAAACCTCGTAGTAGAATCACAGTCGGTGCTGAGAATATGGAAAAACTACTTCTGCAGGCTGTATAACGGCGACGAAGACCAACATCCCGCTGTCAAGCAGAATGAACCATTCAACATAGACGATGACGTACGTCCACCTGACCAAAACGAAGTGAGGATAGCAATATCTAAGCTAAAATCGAACAAGGCTGCTGGACGTGACGGCTTACCGGCCGAACTTTTCAAGGCAGCTGGGGATGAATTGGTAGAGTGCATACACCAACTCATTTCTAATATTTGGTCAGACGAGTGTATGCCTGATGAATGGAATCTCAGCATCGTTTGCCCGATCTACAAGAAAGGAGACCCCCTCAACTGCGCCAATTATAGAGGCATCAGTCTCCTCAACATCGCATACAAGATCTTTTCTGCGATATTGTGTGAACGCCTGAAACCTTTTATGAACAGCCTGATTGGACCCTATCAGTGCGGAAAGTCCACCATCGATCAAATCTTCCCCGACGATATAGACATTATCGGAGGAACTCAGCGGGCTGTCACGGATGCGTTTACAAGCATTGAGGCGGAAGCGGGCAAAAATGGGCTTAGCGATAAACGAGGGCAAAACCAAGTATATGCTGTCAACAAGAAGAGAAAGCCAACACCGACGAATTGGACAAAACGTCACAGTGGGCAGCTATAACTTCGAGGTAGTAAGGGACTTTGTCTACCTTGGCTCTGCTATAAATTCAGCAAACAAGATCAGCGCAGAAATCAAGCGAAGAATAACTCTTGCCAATCGCTGTTTTTTTGGGGCTTATAAGACAATTCAACAGTAAAGCGTCGAACAACTAAGGAGACTCTATATAAGACCCAGATCATCCCAGTCCTGCTTTACGGCGCTGAAACATGGACTTGGGGACCTCGACCAACTTGGAATGCGCAACTGGAGGCAATTAGCTAAAGACCGAGCTAAATGGAGAGGCTTGTTGGTTAAGGCCCAGGTTGACCCCGAACTGTAGCGCCACCTAAGTAAGTAAGTTGTCAGAAAAAGCATTTTAAGACCAGCCATTTGACAATGAAAATGTCAGGAATTGGGACAAAATCTGACAACCGTGTAAACTGACAATTTAACATTGGAAGATCGATTGTCATTGTCAGATCATCGACAGCTAATTATCGCACATTTGTAGACCTGACAATATTCTAAGATCTGATAATCATCTGAACATAGCTTACGTAAACCTTGAAAGTAGATCTGTATATGAAAATGATTTTAAACCTCCGGAGTTTCTAGAGCAATAAAGATACATATTCATACATAAATATAGGCCAATCCATTGTATTTCATAGGATGTGCTTCTTATTTATTGCAGAGTAGCACACATCAACAAATTTATAAACAAACCCTCAAAACAGTCCCACCATAAAAACCATATTCCATCACCGGAAAATGAGCAAATCAACTTAAAATGATCGCTACAAGTAAAAATTTGAAAAAAAAAAAAGAAAGTTAAACGAATTTTTTCTTCAACCCAAACTCGTTTAAGAGAGCTGCTTATATCCGCTGATGAAATAAATTGAATCAGTGTACTCTTGAGAAAATCATTTTATTTTTCTTCACAAAGGAAAAGCCCCGAACTCAATGAACAAAATATCGAACAAAATATTCCCATATACACATCACTTTGACAACGAAAGCACACATTCCAGTATAATATCCTTTCGTGTAACAGGTAACAAAAATCCCAACCACATGCCTTCGCTCGATAATGTCTTCCGCAACCCGTCCACCGACACCACCGACGTATATGATTGTATCCACTCAAGTTCGCAGCAATTCATGGATCGGTGATAGAAGCGTTCGGGGGAGAAATTGATTCAATTTTCATTTTGAGCCCTCACTCCTAAGTCATCGCAAATAATAATTCTTTTTGAATTTTTTTTATGAAATTCTTTCTTTTTGCCAAAAAAAAAAAACGAATCACATTATATTTAAACACATTTCTGACACAAAATTGTGTGTACACGGTTGTGTATGTGGAATATAACACACAGGGATACTGGATCAAAAATTATCCTTCACCCGAAAAAAAGACTACTCCGGATGGGGCTACTCCCTAACAGCATAAACTTTATTACCTGGCTTTACCTGGCGTTCAATGGTTATTCGTTCTGGTCCTCGTTGGGATGCTGTTATTTGATTCTTGCCAGTCAGTAAGCCCATGACGAACGTGGGACACCCAACACAAAAAAAAAAAAAAACCCCACCGCCTATAAGGACATCGCTCAGGTTCCAACATCCGTATATGAGTGTGCGTTTATGGGAAAAAGGAGCATTCATTTCTGCGCTGAGAGAAATTAAATGAAAGGCAATAAATTGTGTTATGTAATACTCTGGATATCCACTTGATCGGGAACTCGATATCGTACAGCGACGATGACGATGAGCACGACAGCGAGAAGTTTTCTCTGTCAGAAAGTACAGGCACATTCTTGTGGGGGAGTAAAAAAATGTTGTGTCCTGTATGACAGGATATAAAACTTTTTCGACAGTTTGTACTCAGAATTTCTTTTTTACTTTGCCTGAATTCAATCACCGCCCACGTGTACATGTGCGTACGAGTATAGTGGACCTTTCAGAGAGATATTTGCTTTGAACGGTCAATAGTCAGTGGGCGGATGATACCCCATGGCCAAGTGAAATTGTCACTTTTACGGATATGTTCATTTTATTTCGTATTTATCTTCGAAGAGTTTCGTTTTCAGAATTGGGGCTTTGGAAGATCATTTCAAAAGAACTGTCTCTTTTTCCGAGACTTATGACCTTGCACTTAACATTTAAAAATTTTACAATGTTGAGAAACCTTAAAATAATCGAAATACTTAATTTTTTGAATAAGACTTTAAGACCAAGCATTTGATTCGTTTCTATTATATATCTTTGCTTTGTCTGCATGTTTATTTGAAAAAGCATCACACAGGAACTACTGCACGACATTAAACAGGGTTTTCGCAGTTGTATTGCATAAAGAAATTTAACTTAAGATATGGTATGGTATGGTATGGTATGGATCTAATCAAACATCTAACAAATTTGTAACGTAAAATTGTTTCCCATACGAACTGCTGTACGAAATTGATCGGGGTTTCCGTAGTTGCATTGCTTAGATTGCAGTTTTACAAAATGATTGTATGTGCTTCAACCCAATTCGCCATCCAGAAGCTGTGATCTAATCAAAAATATCTTTTGCAAAAATTCGAATTTATTTAATAGTTTCTTGATCATGATCTTGAATCTGCACTCAGTGGAGGTAATAATGTATTTTCTTTTATTCTTCTTTCTCTGTCTCTTCATTATCTTTAAGAGCAGAGCCGATTGCCTGGCGGTGATGGTACTCTTCGTGTTTTCTTACTCTTCGGTTTCCTTTTCTGTTATACCTGCTTGATCGGTTGTGTGTTGTGTGCGGGTTTGTGTGTGGTCTGGTCGGAACTCCCACTGCGGAAGTTATTGTATATAATTGAATTTACACACGTGTGGTACCCATCTTCGCCCGGGTATAATAAAAACGCTTATTACAGGCTTTATGGAATAGGTAGATAGCTAATAATCAAAATAATGTCAAAATCGCTTCATCGATAAAATTAATTTTATGATTTAAAGTAAACATCATCAGATTTAAAACAATAAATAGGTTTAGTATGTTGTCCTGAAGCTGAGAAATTCAGAATTAAATATGGAAAGCATAATTAAACTGTAAGTCTGTCTTGGTTGTCCGAGCATCATTGAAAAACTATTGAATGAATATTTATCGGATTTTCACTATTATAAGAGGGTGGGCCAACTACAAGTTTCTTTTTAAAAATGCAATAAAATGAACAAAATGAAATTTTTTCCACGTATTATGGCTTTATTAGTAAGAGCAAACATTCCCATTAATTATGGAATACAATATCGTTCAAGTGGCTGCCTCGGCTGGTCTCGCAGTAGCGCATTCTATCACTCCAATTCTCCAAGATCTTGTTGATGGTTTCGGGCTGTAGCTCACGGATTGCTTGGATGATATTGGCCTTAAGTACTTGAATCGTTTCTGGATTGTTGGCATAACATCGGTCCTTCACGGTTTCCTACAAAAAAAAGTCCAAAGGGGTCAAATCGCAGCTCCGACATCGCCAAGACGGCTGATAACACGATTTGGGAATTTGGTGCGCAAAAGATCGATTGTGGCATGGCGCGCCATCCTGTATGAACCAGAGGTCGTCCAAATCCATGTCTTCAACTTCAGTAAAAAAAAAGTCCTTAACATGGCTCTGTAACGCCCACCGTTGACCGAAACTTTGTTCCCAGCCTCATTTTCGAAGAAAAACTGTCCAATGATGCCACCACTCCACAATCCGCACCAAACTCTCATTCTCTGTGGATGCATTGGCTCCTCGACAATAACGTGTGGGTTTTCCGAGCTCCAGATGCGGCAATTTTGTTTGTTAACGTAGCCGCCGAGATGAAAATGTGCCTCGTCAGAAAAGATGATTTTTCGCCCAAAATCGTTGTCCAATTCATGCTGCTCTAAGGCCCAAACTGCGAAGCGATAACGAAGCGGACGGTCGTGCGCTTTCAGTTGCTGAATCAATTGGACCTTGTAAGCGAATAATCCCAGATCTTTGTGCAGAATTCTCCTCAGGCTAGTGCGTGAAATGTTGAGCTGTTGAGATCGATGACGATTTGATGTTCGTGAATTGAGTCTCACACTCTCGGCTACAGCAGCCACATTCTCGGTTGTGCGCACCGTACGATGACGGAGACCATGAGTGCTGTCTACTAGCATACCAGTCTCATGAACTTTTTGCACAAACTTGCGTACAGCTGACGCGGTGGGTGCTTCATTTCGGCCAAAACTAATTTTCAAAAAACGCACTGTTTGGGCTACACAGCACTTACTTTGGAAATAAGTTTTCAATATTTTCCAATGTTGTTCAAGCATAAAGTGACTTATTTCGTTCCGCGGAGATACGATACTGACTTTCTGTTAAGATTTCGAGCGGGAAACAGCTGTCAGTGTCAAAATAACATATAATTTAAAAATAAACCACTAGATGGCCCACCCTTCCAGTATTGGGTCATCCAACAAGAGGTTACATTTTAAGTCAATAGAAAAACGCATCATTTTTATGAAAAATGGTGATATTTTTATTTTAACCTGAAGTAAAAATATTGAGGTTAATAATGGAATACAATATCTTCCAAATGTCCAAATTGCCTACGAATAGTCATTCTTTTGATGAAATTTTGCATCACGTTTTCGCATAATTGCGGCTGCATTTCGCAAATAACAGCTGTAATATTTTGATATTTATACTTTTAGACAAGAAAAAAGTCAGTCAACATCGTTCGCTAACACAATCCATTCACTGAAACGGTCGTACCAGCATCATTTTCGAAAAAGTATGACCCACTGACACCGCCAGCCCAAAAAACTCACCAAACTATCACTGGTGTGGGTGAAAATGTTGTTCCACTTTTTTCTTTTTTTTTGAGTTTTTGGAGCCCTAGATGAGACAGTTTTGTTTGTCTACGTACCCAGATAAGGGGAAATGAGGCTCATCACTCAGAATAATTTTGTGTAAAAAATTATAAATTGTTCATTTATTTCCAGCACCCAATCAGCGAAAGTACGGCGTTGTGGTCTTCAATTCGTGTGTCAACCGAATCTTATAAGGATGTCGGCCAAGACCTGTATGCAAAATGCGGTGCAAAGTGGTTGCAGACAAGCCCAGTTCCTGTGATGGTCTCGAAATGGACACACTTGGGTTTTCAGTCACACTCTCAACTATGGCGGCGATATTTTCAGCTGACCTTGCCGAACGAACACGAGATGGAGTCTTAACACCACTAACCTGTTCAAGTCGTTCAAATTAATCCATCAAATTCATTATCAAAACCTCTTAGTTTTTACTTATCAAAAGTCATCATAATGATAGTTAAGTTTTGAGAGTTCCATAATGGTGCGAAATTTAAAATTACACCTCTTGTTGGGCGACCCTGCATATGTACCTAGAAGTTATTTCAGGTACACAATGTTAGTAAGCTAGAATTGTTTTATTGATTAGATTACTTATCGCCTAGAATCGAATCACATACATAGCTTATTTTCGTAAGTTCTTGAAAAGCGAATTAGTCAGTACTTCTTACGTCCGTCTATTGCTCTGTGATCTCTAGAGCTTTTTCGTTTGAGCTGTGTGCAGGATATGTTATTATAAATAATATGAGCAAGTTCCGGTCTCACCCCTAACTGTGAAGAAATAGCCGACGTTACAGTCGAAGAAGTTAGTGAGGCGGTCAAATACTCCAAAAAACGAAAAGCGGTTGGGCCAGACGAAATACCCTCTGAGTTCTGGAAAAAGATGGGAGACATCGGGTTCAGATGGCTCAGAATTCTTATCTCCAAATTCGTGAGAGGTGATCCAATGCCGAATCAATGGAGGGAAAGTTACCTCCTCCCTGTATACAAAGGGAAGGGTGATACGCGAAACTGAGATAACTACCGTTCGATCAAGCTGATGTCACACACCATGAAGATCGTTGAGCGGGTATTAGGTGGCCGACTGCGAAAAATAATTCAGCTATCTGATGATCAGTGCGTGTTTGTCTCGGGTAAATCAACCACAGATGCAATCCAAAGTATAAGGATCATAATGGAAAAACATCGTGATTCCTTAAGGGATTTGCATATTGTATTGGTTGACTTTGAAAAGGCATTCGACAGACAACCACGAGATCTGATATGGGTGGCGCTAAGACATCGAGGGGTTCCAGAAACCTATGTACAGATGATCATGGACATGTACGAAAGAGCAGAGACAAAAGTAAGATGTCCCGCTGGAGTAACCGAAGAGTTCCCAATCAAAGTCGGGGTGCACCAGGGAAGCGTTTTAAGTCCTTTGCTCTTTATTACAGTCCTTGATTATCTGCTTGAAGGTAAAGTGATGGACCCCAAGGTACATCAGTTATTCTTTGCTGACGATGGAGCCATCATAAGTGAGGATCCTAGATCCCTGCAACGAGCACTTGATGTGTGGGTGGACGTTTTGGAGGGAAATGGGTATCGCATTAGTTCAAAAAAGACAGAGTACTTGTGCTGCCCGTTCTCTGATCCACTCAGGCCTATTCCAGACATTTATTTGAATGGAACAGTGCTTCCCAAGTGCGAAAAGTTCAAATATCTGGGATCTATGATCAATAGCAAAGCAACTTGTGATGACGACATCAATCATCGTGTAAGCGTAGGGTGGATGAAGTGGCGAGAAAATTCCGCTATCTTCTGTGACAGAAAAATGCCCCCTAAGTTGAAAGGAAGGCTCTACACCGCAGTTGTACGTCCAGCGCTCACATACGGTTCACAATGTTGGACGATGTACAAAAAGTATGAGAGTAAATTAACGGCAGCTGAGATGAAGATGCTTCGCATGACAGCAGGAGTGACCAAGCTTGATCGAATAAGAAGTTCGAAGATCCGTGGAAGCTTTCACATCAAGGAAACCATCGTACACAAATTAGAGCGCGACCGGCTCAGCTGGTATTGCCACGTTCAAAGAAGAGATCATTTGAACCCTGTTAAAAAGGCAATATCTATGCACGTTCCAAAGACATCGCGATGTAGGAAAGGCAGGCCTATAAACGCCTGGATCAGACAAATGCGACGACATCGGCATTTCATTGGCCTCAGTAACCGAGTGATCCAAAATCGGCAGGCCTGCCGATATTTTCTGAGGTCAAATAGGCGAACCCCACAGGCGGATCAGTAGAAATGCAGTGAAGTGGGAGGGCTGTGATCCCTTGTTTTCGGATCATAGCCTCGCTGATAAAAGGAAGAAGAAGATGAGCAAGTTCCGGTCTCAATGCAAGCTAAGACATTTCGATCGGTTTTGCTATAAGCTTCTCAGGTACATCTTAGAACTGATCTATCCCTAAATGCCTTTCTTTCGACAACTCCCCAACATCACAGCCCGTTTATTTTCAGTTGTCTCAATTCTGTTACATTTTTTTCTCCTACCATTCATGGCGACGTCAAACCCATAACTTCTCGCCTAAAGTGCAAGCTATTCACTAAACAATCACTTAGTCGAACAAAATTTATTTATTTGTCTTCTTTTTTTTTTTCAAATATGCACTTACACCTAGGGAGCAATCCCTTGAATGCAATTACATGGTTATACATGCACAGCGAGAGAGAAAAATTACTGTGGTTGTTAAAAACTCAGGTGGTTTAAAATTCGATCTTTTAGATTAGATCAATTGATTTTATTCAGTTACCGATAACAAATTCACAATAATTAATTTAAAACAAAATCATAGTCTGCTAAGTTAACAACTAAATAACATTTTTCAATTTCATAAGTATACCATAAAACAAAATAAGAAAAAAGAAAAGAAAAACAAAAATCGAGTTAAAAGTTTTCATTTGTTATTCAGTTTGAACACCAAGCTAAGACTGTTCCGCTCCAATGTTGAATCCGTGCTGTTATATGGATGGAGCACTTGGAGAGTGACCACTACTACCACCAGAAAGCTACAAACGTTCGTGAATAGGTGCCTGCGCAATATCTTAAGGATTTTCTGCCCCAGTCGTATCTCTAACGTACACCTTTATGAGAGAACGGGTCAGGAACCAATAGGCACAAACATCCAACGACAGAAATGGCAGTGGATTGGTCACACGTTCCGTAAGGGTGACAGTTCCATACCGAACCATGCTATGCAATGGAACCCTTTAACTCAGGATGGCAGAAGACCTGGCGGTCCGAGATGAACATAGCGCAGAATAGTCGAGAAGGAGGCACGGCAGTTGGGGAGAGTCAGACACATTGCCAGAAACCGTGCACGATGGCGCGTAGGCGTAGTAGAGGCCCTAGGATACAGGACATATGCATTTGTTATTCTATTACGATATAGCTTGGATACATTCAATTCATTGAGCAGGGCTAAGGTTTCGTGGTCTGTTAGGATGTCCTAACCGAAGAAGTGCCTTCTTGTTTCCTTCAAAATTGGGCAACTGCCAACAAAATGCAGAACGTCCTCTGTTTCCCCAAGGTAGCGTAAGTTGCATAATATCAGGGTTATCGCACATCAATTTTCCCTCGGAATTTTTCCCCTGAACAAAAAATTAGGTATCTTCAAAAATAGGGAACAAACTCATCGGGGAAAAATTGGGCCATTATGTGAGTTGCAATGAGGCGATTTTGAGAATCTTTTCCTTTCCGATACCTGAACGTCATCCGACTGTTCTACATTTGGCGGTTCACTTGGATAATGGTCAACACGTATATTTTACCGAAGAGAATGCAGCTCAGCGAGCCGAACGACCACCAGCAACAACGTTAACGAGTTTTTTCTCCACCTGCGCAATCGACCCGTTCGCCAGAACGCTGCTCTACTCGAAAATGCCTCGCTATTACACTTGGAATGCGTCCTCCAAAAAATTCCAACGCCGAAAACAAGGGCAAGCTGTTGCAGGATACGCGGATGTGTATTCAACTGATGCGCTTGGTCGCATCTATACTATTCATCCGAAAAATTACGACTTACGTGGCCCAACTTCATTTGAGAACCTGTGGACTGTTCATCATGTGGTGCGCGGCACATTTCGAGAAGCCTGTCAGCGGATAAATTTGCTTGCCAACGACAATCATTGGGACGCAACACTCGCCGATGCTACAGTGTCTGGGCCTGCGACTCAAATTCGTACACTCTTCGCCATCATCATCTCGACATGTTTTCCTTCGAACGCACACAATTTGTCGGACAATTACAAAGATTACATGGCTGACGATATTTTGCATCGAGTTCGAAGAACGACATCGAATCCCGAACTTCAAATGAACGATGAGATCCGCAACGAGGCGCTGATATTGATCGAAGTCATGTGTCTGTTCATGTGCGGCTGTCTGATCAATAAATTGGAAATGCCAGCCCCCAACAGCTCGATGCACGATGCATTTAATCGAGAATTGCAGCGCGAACAAGATTTCGATCGAAATGCTTTGACAGAAACAGTTCGCACAAATGCCCCATTGCTGAATCCCTAGCAAAAGAACGTGTGCGATACATTGATGAAGGCGGTTGACGACGAAAACGGCGGCATATTCTTCCTCGATGCGCCTGGTGGAACTGGCAAAACGTTCCTCATTTCGTTGATTTTGGCTTCAATTCGGTCAAGATCCGACATCGAGCTTGCAGTCGCCTCTTCTGGAATAGCGGCCACGTTGTTGGAAGGTGGTCGACGGCTCATTCAGCGCTTAAATTGCCATGGAATCTTCAGATGAATGACGAACCAACATGCAACATTTCAAGAAACTCTGTGATGGCACAGGTGTTGAAAACTCGAAAAATAATAATCTGAGATGAATGCACAATGGCACACAAGAGAGCATTGGAGGCGCTTGATCGAACAATGAAAGATTAGTGGAAAAATGCGAGACGCTTTGGAGGCGCAATGATTCTGCTGACCGGCGATTTCCGTCAAACTTTATCGGTCATCCCGCGATGACGAAGCAACAAACTATCCCATTGAATTTTTGAATTCATTGGATGTGCCCCGTCTACCACCGCACAATTTGCAACTCACAGTCGGCTCTGTCATCATAATGCTGCGCAATCTGAACCAATCGAAATTGTGCAATGGAACCAGGTTGACGGTGAAGAAACTCATGAACAACGTCATCCAAGCCATCATAATCAAAGGCAAGTTCAAAGGCGAGGAGGTTTTCATTCCAAGAATTTCGATGATACCGACCGACTTACCGTTCGAGTTTAGCGCATTCAGTTTCCCGTTCGACTCGCAATCGCCATGACAGTCAACAAATCGCAGGGCCAATCGTTGCAAGTGTGTGGCCTTAGTCTCGAATTTCCTTGCTTATCGCACGGACAATTGTACGTGGCCTGTTCGCGTGTCGGAAAGCTGTCTGCATTGTTTGTTTACACACTGGACAACAAAATAAAGAACGTTGTTTATCACAAAACGTTGCAGTGACCTGAAATGTGTGAAATCCATTTTCCGTGCAAATAAAATCCATTGAATTCAATTTAATTCCAAAAGAGTTTCATTCTTTCAATAGAGATGCTCGACTTTCGAAAGGAACATTAATAATTTAATCAATTTTAGGCGGAACGAAGTTCGTCTAATCAGGTAGTGTATTTACATATTTGAGTTTTGTGATTGTTAGTCTAAAAGAGAAAGGCTTTCAACGAAAAATCTGAAAACATCTCTAAATAGTTTGAAAGCCCTTATTTTATTATATTTGCTACTCATGATCAGCAAGTCTTAAATGGCAAATCTCTGGCAGTCCTTCCAACTGTTTCTCTCTACCGTCTGACATAACATTCAATCAAAATATTTGTTGTCTTGTGGGATTCACTAATCACTCAAGTGTGACACGTAAAACGGATCTAACCGAGGTCTGACGCAAAACTATTCTAATCAAATAGTTCATGATGCTTTGTTAACCTCCAGGCTATATAAGATGAAATCTTTCACCTCCTCCACACCAATATGCAACAACAGTTTGCTGCTGTTTGTTTGTGGATAATTGTGTCTGCATTCGCTAAGGTATGTAATGCCGTACAAAGGATGTTTTGTATGTTAATTATAAAATTTGCATTTAATTAAATAACGTGTAGGCTCATCATGCGCTACGCCTTCACTCATAGCGCTGGCAGGATCTGGAGGTTTAATATACCGAGTTGTGGTAGAAGTCTATTAGTATACTTCTCAGAGGATAGCGGATGGATGGATATAGTGTACATCTGGCTTTGAAGGATTTGCACATAAATGAAGGCGTAGCAGGATGAATGGTATGCGAAAATCTCATTTTAAAATTGAGGTTGAGGTGTAGGTAAACTATATTTTTCTATGTTTATTATCGCTCAGTGTTCTGCTAGTTGAAAGGAAGTATGAACGGATGGATGCAGGCAAGAAGCACGCACTATGAATCTCTGTATGTGTGCTGATTTATGAATTTCACTTCATTATGTAAATATATCAGTTGGCATTTTAATTGAATTTTGAAGATAAAACATTTCATCATCATTATTTTTACCGGTCGTCTGTCATGACTTCGTTTTTAATTATTTTATGAATATATAAACCAGAGCGTATATTTTGTCCCAATTTAAAGTTGTATGTACAGATTGTACGTATATACGAGTACAAAAAAAAAAACAATTTCATATTTTTTCGATGCCACTGCTAACGTTTTCATTAATTGAGTTTGGGTTGATTTAACTTTGGAGTCTATACGCTTTTTATATTTCGTTCTAAAGCAAAGTTTCATTTTGTGTGTGGTACACAGGGCATAGTTGTAATGCGTAGAAGGTGGTTTTTTCATGTCCAAAACATAATAAATAATTTGATTTAGGAATAAAGTTTACGATGTCGTTGCACACAGTCCATAGCTGACAAACATGTACTCGAAAACAATATTAAATACTAGAAATGGAATGCAGGAAGTCTCAGGATTTCTCGGTTTTTTACACTGTTTTTTACCCACGATACTATTTTAACAGCAAGAACATTATTTCTCTCCATTTGCCACTCTCTACTTTTCTTTGAAAGCTTTAAGATAATTTCCTTTTCCACTTCTTTTTTTTTTAAATGGGTAAAATAGATCTGCAAAATGTCCTTGGCATCGTTTGTAGACGGTTGTCAAACGGTAGTGCATGCGATCATATGAAAACACAAGCGTTTTCACTCAGCTGAGGCCTACCAACTCCTACTCTCAACCTCCACGCGGTGACAGCCGGGTGCCTAGTACCTTAATTCAAGAAATGGGTAACTAACCCCGTTTGTCGGATTCTTGGTGGCAGCAGATGAGAGAGGGGGGGGAAGAGTGCTTTTCCACTAGAGCACTTCTTCCTGTTCCAGGCGGCAGCGGACGAATTCCCTAGATGGAGTCAACGGTGGCGTCTATAGTTCCAGTTAGGTTGAACTTAGTGAATACCTTGCGCGAGCTGCCTCGACGTATTCGGATCACAGGTCGGTAAGGAATTTCCAATGTTGGTCAGGACATTGGAATAGAGATGGTGGCGGAGGAGCCCTTAATGGGCCAACGGCAGTGCTCATACTCCCGTAGTGGACTACTGGCACCGGTGTACGCGGCCCCTCGTCCTAGGGGAATAATTAAGGAACTGGCCCTTCAGGTTGGGGGTTGTGCCGTCGGGGTAACTTCCCTACCACGTAAAAAACTACTGGTTCCGAAACAACCAAAAGCCTCGGATAAGGATGACTCAACTAATGACGACCCCAGCAAATGAAATAAGGACAACGACTTTCGGATCTGTCCGTGGAATGTTCTGTCCCTTTACAGACCACGTGCAGCCGAACAACTAGCAGAGGCCCTAGACTGCTATAAAGCAGATATTACCGCCATCTGGGAAGTGCGATGGGATGGGCCGGGCAAAAAGAGGATGAAAAACTGTGACATCTACTACGGTGATTGCTACAGAGGCAACAGACAACGTTTATTCGGATGCGGATTTGTCATACGCGGCAGACTTAGGCAAGAAGTCTTAAGCTTCCGACACGTGAGCGAGCGTATTATGACTATCCGGATCAAGGCTAAATTCGCTAACATAAGCCTAATATGTGTTCATGCCTCCAAAGAGTGTTTCTACGAGCTCCTCGACAAAACATACGAGCAATGTCCTAAATACGACGTTAAAATCGTATTGGGCGATTTTAACGCCAAAATAGGAAAGGAGGACGTCTTTGGCAGAGCAGTTGGTAAGCATAGCCTACACGACACCACGTCTGATAACGGACTAAGGCTAATTGATTTCGCTGTGGAGCGAAATGTCACCATAGCAAGCACATGGTTTCCTCATCTCGATATTCATAAGCAGACATGGTGGCCTAATGATCATGTAACGATACACAAAATCGATCATATTGCGATCGACGCAAGGCATGCCTCCAGTATTCTGGATGTCCGGACCTTCCGAGCGGCCAACATAGACTCGGATCATTACCTTGTTGATGCCAAGGTACGAATGCGGATATCCCAATCTGAGCAACAAAGAAGAATTACTGTGAGAAAATTTAACGTCGAAAAGCTACAATCGCAAGAGACCGCCAGACTCTTCGCTGAACGCGTATCCCGAAATCTCTCAATCACCCCTATACCGCCAGCATTAAGTGCCGAAGACCAGTGGCAACGCTGCCAACATGCCATCAGAAACGCCGCGACTGATGTGCTGGGTCTCGCTCGCCCACCACCGCGAAACCCCTGGTTTGACGAAGAATGCCGGCGAGTGCATGCAGCAAAAGAAGAGGCATATAAAGCGGCGCTGCAAAGGAAGGCGAGAGCTGCTCGTGAGCTCTACGAGCAAAAGAGACGGGAAGAACATCGGCTTCTCCAAAAGAAGAAGAAAGAGCATGAGTAGCGCGCGTTTGAGAATATCGAGAGTCTATACTCCAGGAACAATGTACGGAAGTTTTACCAAAAGGTAAAAAGAACGTGTCAGAGAAGTAATACCCGTACAGAAACCTGTAGAGATGAGAATGGAAACCTCGTAGTAGAATCACAGTCGGTGCTGAGAATATGGAAAAACTACTTCTGCAGACTGTATAACGGCGACGAAGACCAACATCCCGCTGTCAGGCAGAATGAACCATTCAACATAGACGATGATAGTCAAAATTTCCGTCCACCTGACCAAAACGAAGTGAGGATAGCAATATCCAAGCTAAAATCCAACAAGGCTGCTGGACCTGACGGCTTACTGGCCGAACTCTTCAAGGCAGCATGGGATGAATTGGCAGAGTGCATACACCAACTCATTTCTAATATTTGGTCAGACGAGTGTATGCCTGATGAATGGAATCTCAGCATCGTTTGCCCGATCCACAAGAAAGAAGACCCCCTCAATTGCGCCAACTATAGAGGCATTAGTCTCCTCAACATCGCATACAAGATCTTTTCTGCGATATTGTGTGAACGCCTGAAACCTTTTATCAACAGCCTGATTGGACCCTATCAGTGCGGTTTCAGGCCAGGAAAGTCCACCATCGATCAAATCTTCACACTTCGGCAGATCCTGGAGAAAACTCAAGAATTCCAAATCGATACTCACCACATCTTTATCGATTTCAAGGCCGCCTATGACAGCATCTATAGAAAAGAGCTTTATAGAGCCATGTCTAGTTTTGACATCCCTGCCAAACTTGTCCGTCTGTGTAGGCTGACGATGGAGAACGCTCGCTGCTCCATCAAGCAGCTCACCGAGACCTTTGATGTCAAAAAAGGTTTTAGACAAGGTGACGCGCTGTCATGTGACTTCTTTAATATTGTCCTTGAACGGATTTTGCGGAACTCACAAGCCAACACCAGAAGTACAATACAATCTATCAAAACTCCGTGCAACTGCTTCCATACGCCGACGATATCGACATTATCGGAAGAACTCAGCGGGCTGTCACCGGTGCGTTTGCAAGCATTGAGGCGGAAGCGGCCAAAATGGGTTTAGCGATAAACGAGGGCAAAACCAAGTATATGCTGTCAACAAGAAGGGAAAACCAACACCAACGAATTTTACAGAACGTCACCGTGGGCAGCTATAACTTCGAGGTAGTAAGGGACTTTGTCTACCTTGGCTCTGCTATAAATTCAGCAAACAAGATCAGCGCAGAAATCAAGCGAAGAATAACTCTTGCCAATCGCTGTTTTTTTGGGCTTATGAGGCAATTCAACAGTAAAGCCCTATCTCGAACAACTAAGGAGACTCTGTATAAGACCTTGATCATCCCAGTCCTGCTTTACGGCGCTGAAACATGGACTTTATTAAAAGAGGATGAAGATATCCTTGGTCGCTTCGAGAGAAAACTTCTTCGGTAGATTTTCGGTCCCGTTTGCATTGACGGGTTTTGGAGGAGAAGATTCAATGACGAACGATACGAGCTGTATAGCGGCATCGACCTAGTCAAAAAACTGCGTATTGGACGTCTGAGATGGCTAGGATATGTAGAGCGAATGGACACCAACGCTCCGGCCCGCAGAGTCTTCGAATCTAATCCCGAGGGACGACGCAGTAGAGGGAATCATCGCCATAGGTGGCGCGCACAAGTTCAAGGGGACCTCATCCAACTTGGAGTGCGCAACTGGAGGCAATTAGCTAAAGACCGAGCTAAATAAAGAGGCTTGTGGGTTGAGGCCCAGGTTCACCCCGAACTGTAGCGCCACCTAAGTAAGTATTGTTTGTAGACGCCGTGGCACAGTGGTTAGTGTGTCGGATCACTGCGCCTGAGGTTCCATGTTCGAATCCCAGAAAACACCAACATGCTTTTTCAAGGTCCCATCTTTCGCGAACGTTTGACATCCGAGAGTATTGTTGTCACGAGAAAGCTTCTCAAAAATAAAAACTAAATTGTGTGCCCTTCGGATACGCCACAAAACTGTAGGTCCATTCCATTCATCCGAAAAATATGATATAACGCACACAACATGAGTTGTTGCGAGAAGCTAGGCCTAGGCAGTTAATGAGCTGTTGCGCCAAGTTTATTATTATTATATGATATTGTAATATAAAAAGGGTTGTTTTCGAGAAAAAAAAAATATTAAAAATTACGGTCTACCATCCATTTTTCAAAATGATAGCATGGACGTATGTAATTTTTTTTGTGAAACGTATAAAGCATTCATGAGAGGATACGCTATGATATAGAGTGTTTTTGTTATACTGTAGGTCAATGTTTTTTTGACCAAATATGAAATGAAACACAATTCTTTAATTTTTTTTATTGACTGAATATTTGGTATATAACAATTATGTATAGAATATTATATCGGCCAAATTTGAAAGTCATTCATTATACGTTGAATCGTTGACTTGCTAGGTACATGATTTACACAAAAACAAAATAAATAAATAAATAAAATTATGGAAATTTGGCCAAGTTTGCACGATTGAACAATTATTTATGTAGATAATATGCTATATGAAAATCTTTGATAGTTTTACTTTAAAATCGCCTAATGCAGCCTCACAGTAGGGTTACAAATGGTTTGGTTCGATTGATTAGATAACAATGAATGATTGCTTTATTTTACTTTAATCTTCTTCTTCCTTTTATTAGCGAGGTTTTGATCTGAAAACAAGGGATCACAAACCTCCCACTTCACTGCATTTCCACCGATCCGCCTGTGGGGTTCGCCTTTTTAATTTTACTTTAATATTTATACAAAATTAATGCTAGCCTAAACCAAAAATTTATATTTAAAACTTCTTCTTCTTCCTTTTTCAGCGAGGTTATGATCCGAAAATAAGGGATTACAACCCTCCCACTTCACCGCATTTCTACTGATCCGCCTGTGGGGTTCGCCTATTTGACCTCAGAAAATATCGGCAGGCCCGCCGATTTTGGATCACTCGGTTACTGAGGCCAATGAAATGCCGATGTCGTCGCATTTGTCTGATCCAGGCGTTTATAGGCCTGCCTTTCCTACATCGCGATGTCTTTGGAACGTGCATAGATATTGCCTTTTTAACAGGGTTCAAATGATCTCTTCTTTGAACGTGGCAATACCAGCTGAGCCGGTCGCGCTCTAATTTGTGTACGATGGTTTCCTTGATGTGAAAGCTTCCACGGATCTTCGAACTTCTTATTCGATCAAGCTTTGTCACTCCTGCTGTCATGCGAAGCATCTTCATCTCAGCTGCCGTTAATTTACTCTCATGCTTTTTGTACATCGTCCAACATTGTGAACCGTATGTGAGCGCTGGACGTACAACTGCGGTGTAGAGCCTTCCTTTCAACTTAGGGGGCATTTTTCTGTCACAGAAGATAGCGGAATTTTCTCGCCACTTCATCCACCCTACGCTTACACGATGATTGATGTCGTCATCACAAGTTGCTTTGCTATTGATCATAGATCCCACATATTTGAATTTTTCGCACTTAGGAAGCACTGTTCCATTCAAATAAATGTCTGGAATAGGCCTGAGTGGATCAGAGAATGGGCAGCACAAGTACTCTGTCTTTCTTGAACTAATGCGATACCCATTTCCCTCCAAAACGTCCACCCACACATGACAACGTGTTATGACAAATGCAATAAACAACCATTGCAGTAGCTACAAAGGGCAATGCCCGATAAGCGAAGTTAGCGTATTTTTTTGGTAATTTTTTGTTGATGTCATCAACAATATATCTTAATAAACTCAGCACGTTGTTGAGGCAACAGATACTCTATAATACAATATATCGTTATCGACTACCCTTCACGACCATTAAATGCAAACTGGATGGACGAAACCTTGTAATATTTTATATTTATACTAGATACCCGCGACTTTCAATGCATGGTCCGCAATAATATTAACTATATATGCATATCGTTATCGCCTGCGTAAAAATAAACATGTAGCTATAAATTTGCGCCTCATAGGTAGAGAAGGCTAACTCTAATTGGAGATTAGGACCAAGCTTCTAAGGTGTAGAATGGTAAAGTTTTACTTAAATTCTTTAATTAGTTTCACCGTGATACCTACTCAAAAACGACCCTACTTATCATTTTATTATATGTACAGATGGATAGATATTAATATAGATAGATAGATAGATAGATAAGTACTTGTAGATATGTAGATCTAGATAGATAGAAGGTAAAACAAAGTAAAAAATATTGCGGGGTGATCGCACTTGATGTAATAAACGCATTCAATACAGCAAATTGAGGCCATATTTTGGATGCGCTGAGAAGTATGAATACACCAGGATATATACTTCGAATAATAGAAAACTACCATTACGAAAGGGTGCTGTTATACGATACTGATTCAAAAGTACTCCATAACCGCTCGCGTTCCACAGGGTTCCGTTCTCAGACTGGTTCTTTGGAACATAATGTACGATGGCATACTGAGTCCCCAATGAAGTTCAACTCAAATGTTTTGCAAATGATATAGCGATAGTGGTTACTGCGAAATATTTAGATGAGCTAGAACTGAACGCTAACGAAACCATCGATTCTATCAAACAATGGCTAGAGTCAAAGGGTTTAGCCTTGGCAAAACACAAAACGGAGGCAGTTCTTATTAGTAGCCGTAAAAAAAGAGAGTCCATCAAAGTTAAGGTGGGATACTACACGGTACACTCCAAAAGCTGCATTGAGTACCTCGGCGTTATGTTAGACGACCAATTTAACTTCGGTAAACGTATGGAGAACATGTCAAAGAAGACATCAAAAGACGCTTTCAAGAATGCTGTCAAATGTTGGGGGCCCAAGAAGTATAAGGAGAATACTCCTGTCTAGAGTCGTGAGCTTAACAATGCTCTACGCATCTCCAATCTGGTCGGAGGTGCTAAAAGTTAAGCGGAATTGGCTGTGGATGATTAGTGTCAACAGATTTACTGCACTACGAGTCATATCAGCTTATACGACTATTTCAGATGAAGTGGAATACGTCATCGCGGGCATGATCCCCATAGATATCCTGGCTGATGAAGCAAGCAGAATTCGGGATGGAATTATTGGAAACTCGAACTCTACTGAATTAAGAAAACAAGAAAGGGCAGCATCAATAAGGAGGTGTCAACAAAGATGGGACGCCTCACACAGGGAAAGTGGACATACAGACTTATATAGTCCGAGAATAGAATCATCGATAAATAGAAGCCATGTAGAGTTAAACTACTAATTGTTGTCATTTTTATCAGGTCATGGTAGATATTGCCGATACTTTCATCGCTTTAGACTCGACGACTCAGCAGAATGGATGCGGCGAAGACCCGGAACATGTTGCTTTTAACTGACCAGTGACTGGATAGTGAATTAAATACCACACTTGATGCTGCAAATATAGTAGCGGAGATGATAAAATCAATGGGTAATTGGAAGGCAGTCTGCATACTAGCAATCCAAATACAAATCGAACTCAGACGGGTGGAAAGCCAAAGAAGTGTGCAAACAAAAACACTGATGGCAGCATAACGTGGAGATTCCGCCTCACGAGGTGGTCCCGTGTGGCGAGGTCACAGCTAGCGGAGGTAAGGTTTAGTCAGTAGGTTTTGGCACATGCATTTTTTTGATGATTTTTATTAATTTGTATATTTCCCAATTAATTATCAATCAATATATCAGCCGTACTAATCATCCTCACTGTCGGAATATCAATGTAAAGAATGATTAATTTTGAAGAATTGATCAAAGAAGAAAACATTTTTCCAGAGGCAGGAGACGAACTATCATACCTATAACTATCGTAGGATTAAGGAAAGCCAAACGTAATTCTTGGAGGCTATTTTGTGGTAAAATAGAAGAAACCTCTGAGGCATCAAGACTAAGAAAAATTCTCTCTTCAAAACCAATAATATCGAAAACTGACGGGTCTTGGACGACTTGTAGAGAAGATTCGCTCAACTTACTGCTTGACACTCATTTCCCAGGTAGTTTCCAAGTTGTTACTAACATGGTTTTCAACGGGCCATCTGCATAAATAACCAAAATCCCAAATAATTAATCCGCAAGACCAGGCGGCATAATACCTGCCGCGTTGCAGAAGAAATCGGACATAATCTTGTCGGTGCTTGAGACAATACTAAAATGTTGTCTAGATCTGGTATATATCCCAAAGCGGGTAAATGCTATCACATAGATCCAAAAGATTTCAGACCTATTAGTCTATCATCATTCCTCTTAAAAACATTAGAACGACTGAATGATATCCATTTACGCAACAGTATAATAAGAAACTACTGTCGGCGGCCCAACATGCATATTGCAAAGGTAAATCAGTGGAGACGGCATCACACTCACTAGTGCGTAATATTGAATATTCCCTGTTCCATAAGGAGTAGACGATGGTTGCTTTTCTGGATACAGAAGGAGTTTTCAAGAATGTCAATACATCAGCGATAGCGGATGCACTATCGGACCTGAAGGTCGAATTGATTAACCTACCGCTTAGATTAGCAAGGTCCAACGTACAGCTTGTCTGTGCATAAGCTGAGCTCTACGTACAACTCCCTCTGCGGCACTGGACAATTTATTTCATCTGATACCCCACGATATATTTAGCAAGCAAATGACAGCGAATGCAGCCGTTCGCCTTGGTGCTACCCAACAGTGGTCAAGAAAATAATTTGGCCACGCTTCCGTTCTGAATAAATTCAAAATCTCTCCCGAAAACACGGACTACACCATCCCACGTCTAAATTTTGATAAGAACTTCCTCGTCACCATTTTCTCCAGATCACTCTGAAATGATAATATGGTATATTTTTAGAAGACGGGTCGATCCACATCTACACTGATAACCTCAAAAACCAAGGACGGAGTTGGTGGAGGTGTTTTCTCTGACAGGCTTAATCTTAAGCTCTCCTTCTATCTACCAAATCATTGTAGCTTGTCCCAGCGGAAATAATGGCGATTAAAGAAGTCTTATCTTGGCTCAAGAAAAACGTGATATCTGCATCTTTTCAGAAAGCCAAGCAGCAATCAAGTCCTTCTAATCGACCTAAATAAATTCCTGAGTAGTTGTAGACTGCCAACTTGGTGTTGGGGCATAGGGACAGTCTAGGCATTTGTAAGGTCGATGAACTCGCCAGAATAGAAACAACTATATTCATCCTGGCAGACAAAGGCTCTTTAGGTATACCAATCGCTACTCGCAAACTTAAATTTAAGCTGGATGTTATCTATGTACAGTACACATCTTAGGTGGGCAAGTGGACCCACATGTTTACCAACAAAACAGATTTGGCCAAAGCTGGATCTAAAACGTTCTAAGAATTTGATGTCTCTCAACAGATTGCATATCGGCGCTACAATATGTTTCATCACTGGGCACTATCTAATCTGCAAGCATGCTACAAAGCGGGGCCTTTTTGTGAACGATTTTTGTAGAAGCGGCATTGATGAAGAAGACGAAGAAAGTATTCCTCATCTTCTTTGTTTCTACCCAGCTCTCTCCCGTAGAAAGAAGCTTTACCTAGGAGCCCTATATTACAAGGACATAGGCGACCTGAGAAACATCGACATTAAGAACCTCCTACTCTTCATAAATAGCTCAAAATGGTTTAACGAGTAGGTAGAGATAAACTTTCTCCTATGATCCATGTGGTATCATAATGGACCTATAGTTGGTCTAAGTGTGTTGGCTGGCAGCCACTTGAACCTAACCTAATCTAATCTAAGTTAAGTTAGTGGGTCAAGTTTTAATCAGAGCACTATAAGACCGAAACGTCACGTCCACGTTACCTACGGTTTGGCATTGATATCAAATGATTCTATGGAACTAATTACACAGTAACCAGCCCGCAATTACCTTATTAGGAAATGCAGACCTACAAATTTTATGTCTTATAGCCCTCACCATCGGTTCCTGAGTCCCCGAATTTATTAAATTAAGAGCACATTTTCAGCTGAGTTCCTATACTTATAGCAAATTTTCTTCAACAAATAGTCATATTAAATTCGAATTTCCCGCGAATTCTCAATTTCAAGCATTTTTGAATCTTTTGTTTTAATTCTTGTCAATCGGGAGTTATTTTAAGACCCTTAAAATGTTGCTTCTTTTGGGAATGATGGACTTTATACTGGGTAGTTGTTCGTAGAATTGTGAGATAATAATAATAACTAGTATCGCGTATGGTCGAAATTCGACCGAGGGGAAATAAACAAACATGATTTTTCTTTTCTGCACCTCTATGGCACAGTACCTTTCGAATGATATAAGGTTTATACCCCTCTTTTATAATAAATACTAAAAAAACGTACGATAAATTTCGTGTTCACGTATTAATATATAAGATAATCAAATGAATCATCGAAGAATCAGTGGTCCAAATGAAATGGGAGCTAGCTGTTGAAATGTGACATAGGCAGCGGTAACTTCTATAAGCCACTCCAGCACTTAACTCAGCCGAAGTTCTACCTTTGTATCCATTATCACCATCAAGATTTAAATCATGTGCTTACGTCAATAAGTACACGTTTCTAATGCCGAAAATTGAATCAACCTGTCTACTCAGATAATATGGGTTGGTAAATATTTCATGTGATGTGTCTCGTTTGTATACCTATACATGCAAAATGATTGACCAGCCGACTGTGCAGTTTCACTTCAAAATCTAATGTATTATTTAGTGTTTTCGCAATGCAAATAGTTATAACTAAATTATTTTGTTGCCTAAGTGTAATGCCTTGGCCTCATCATCATCATTCTTTTGGTGTCTAGACGAGAATATGTTTTTTTTTAGAATTCATTCACTGTAAACATTCAATTATCTTTCCATGTTAGTCACTAAGTTTGAGATTGCTTCTTTCGATATATAAGCAAGACTAAAGTCAAGCAGATGTACGAGTAAATTTAGGGTACACAGCTGGATGTAGTGAGAAAGTGGAGTAAGGGTTTTCCAGACACTATATTGAGTTATCGATAATAACAATTTGTTTTTATTTCCTTTTTGTGATTTTACGTCAAAGGCTATTCGATAAGGGTTTGGAATAGGATCTGCTTGCGAATGATATAGAACGGTAGAGGTTAGTTTCTCTTGAAATTTCTTGAAGTTTGTGTGTTTTTTTTTAGTTTGAAATGTCTAGTCAGTACAAATAAGGGACACTACGTGGACAGAGAATAAGACAACTAAGTGAATGACTTTGAAATTCAATCAAATAATGATCGAATTTCCCAGACAGGTGAAAAATCGAGGTTTCTTAGAAATAAATAAAATACCGATTGAGTATTATTGGCGGCAGTATTGTGAACGACTTTTGAATGAACAGTTTCCCGGCTATACTTTCCAAGAGCAACCATCTTACGAAAAATAGAGCGCGACCGGCTCAGCTGTTATTGTCACGTTCAAAGAAGAGATCATTTTAACCCTGTTAAAAAGGCAATAACAATGAACCTTCCAAAGACATCGCGAGGCAAAAGGGGCAGGCCTATAAACGCTTGGATCACACAAATGCGACGACATCGGCATTTCATTGGCCTCAGTAACCGAGTGATCCAAAATCGGGAGGCCTGCCCATATTTCCTGAGGTCGAATAGACGAACCCCACAGGCGGGTCAGTAGAAATGCGATGAAGTGGGAGGGTTGTGATCCCTTGTTTTCGGATCATGACTGCGCCAAAATAGAAGAAGAAGAAGAAAAAGAAAAAGAAGAAGCGTTACTTCTGTACAATACTGCTTTATGCCGTAGAGAAACCTTTCTCCTACGAAAGCACCTTTTGCAATATCGACTACCGCTCTTATGGCATGAAAAGTAGATCGCGCTCTTCTGAAGCTAAATTGCTGCTCTGAGAGGGCTCCTTTCTCTTCTGCTACTACGAGTAATCTATTATAGACTATCTTCTCGAGGATCTTTCCAAATGGTGTCAAATAGGCATATTGGGCGATAGGACGATAGTTCTCATGGAGGTTTTTCTCCTGGAGCTCCTCCAGAGTACTTAATAGCAAAGTAATCAATCGAATGGTCTTGCTCGTTGCAGCTTGAATTCGCACACATCGTTTAGCGACCAAATACACTATCCACTGCACTATTGCCACAGTTTAATTTTCCCCTTTCACCGACCCTAACGTAGTAGAGTAAGTGCCTCTTTAAAGAAGATCTTATTTGGATTGCTCAAAGTATAATACTTTTCTCTCCTCTGATACTTAAGAAATTTAAGTTTCTCGTGAATCTGCGCAAGAACAATCTAAGAAAACTAATCGGTGGCCACTGCCTAGCAAATAACTATCTCCACAAACTGAAACTATCATCGAACCCTACCCCAGGGTAGGAACGACGCATGTAGTTCGAAAATGACCCGCTCATATCCAAGCAGGATAGCGGATTACTGGCAGCAAATTCATCTCAATGACCTTCCTTGCAGGAGCTTGTAAACTTTCTGCCAGCTCATGAAGTGAACCATCTCCTCTAGAGTTTAACTGGAACTTAAGAAAAAATTATAATAATTAATAATTTAATGTTGAAATAGTTTTGCTTTGTGAACAAACATTTGAAACTGGAAACTTGAGAGGACGAATGCATAATCCGAAATTTTTGGTCTGGAATGTATTTATTTATAATTCATGTTTTCAAAGCGAGATATAACCTCTAAGACATCTTTGAGGAATCCTGTCCATCTTGTCATTAAACTCAAAGGAATAATTCACTGCAATTTCCATTACTGCATCTTCAATTAATTTTGACCAAAATCCAACAACCATACTCGCAGATGTCAGTAAATGTTATCAGCGCATGAAACATCGCATTCTCAGTCCAATAGCAGAGTACATTCGAAATTTCAATTCCTTTATACAGCAATACAGCAAAAAAAAATTCAAAAAACAGGATGAGCATCAGAGGCAGCATCCTTATTCCTTTTGAGTATATCTCAAGTGTATCTGAGAGGATTTTATCCCAGAGTAAATATTTAAACAACTAATAGTAGCTCAACTCTCCTCTCTGTAGTGCCGTAAATCTTTACACACGAACCTCCTCTTAGGATACACCGGCCGACAAGGAGGACAACGAAGGCGAATAAGCACCAAACAAGTTCGCGCGCCGCACATGTTCTCAAATGTTTTCCTTGACGAGAAAATCGAAATTCATATTTGATATGACGGTTCGGATATGTACCGTATGTGTATTTTATTTTTTATTTGTCATCATTCCATTAAAAACGACGTCATCTCCAATTGCTGTCTGTCGTGTCGTCCTTTTTTCTTTCTTTTCGCATTCATATATTTATTTTGTTATTTATTGGGAAATCGAAGGCTCGTTTCACTTCGAATGACACTTTACACCTCCGTCCGATGAGAAAAGAACGAAGGATTTCACATCCATCCAGCTAGAAATCGTTGGAGAGATGGGAAATCCAAAAGCAAACACTTTTACAAGATCCTTGAAATGTATTCTCATCTAAATGTTATTTACTTAATTTTACGTGTCCGTGGTGGAGGGATCCTTACATCATAAAATCCAAAAGAAAATAAGCGAACAGAAAATTGGGAGGCAAATCGGGAAAGTGTCATTTGCAAAATATCCTTTGCGCTTAATGTGTTTATTTAGGGGAATATTTTTCATTTGACGCCTGCAGATGAAAGGTGATGGTGAATCAAGAAATAGGAGGACTTCTTTTCCATTTTTTTTTTTTGGGTTTGGTTCCACTTCAATTTTTCAAAATCAACCGCCTTCGTGTTTAGGAAAATTTTATGCAAATTTTTGCCTGAGACAAGTGCAAATACAATTTCCTAAGTAGGTAACTGGAGAAAAAAATATTACGAACAGCGTGTCGGACAAGAATGTTGTTAAATATCTGCGAAGTGACGAATAATTGAAACTAAATTGACAGCCGAAATATTAAAGAATTAAGAAGGATTAGTTAAATGTGGTAAGAAACTGCCTTCGACGTGGATTAGGGAACATTTGGTACAGCACCTGGTACACAGTCTTTTAATATTTGCTTGTCTTGCTGAGAACTCAAGTCGACGAATTATAGTAAAACTGGTTCAGTTGCCAATTGAGCAGTTACTGCAATGGTCGGTAGAATTAGAATATTGCTGCTGTTTCTAAGCCTTTCGATTTCTCGTTGTTCAAGCCTTTCCGCGACCATTACTTGGCTAATTTTGCAGACAGCTAATTTTGAGCAATTGGAAAGGAATCTGAACTGTGGTGAAAAAAAATATTTTCAGCGACGAAGGGTACTTTTGGCTTAATTGTTTCTAAATAATTAAAATTGTTTAGATCTGGAACAATGCCAATATATAACTCACTGTTTGGTTTGGATTTTGGTCAGGCGGCGTTATCGGGCCAAACGCCTTTTGAAATGAGAGGCGAGGAGCATATATTATAAAAATGCAAATACCTGGGATCTAGTCGTTTTTTTATTTTTGTTGATTCCACTTTTATGGTAATTTTTTGGTTAAATAGCTGAGGTTATCAAATTCTGTACTTTAACTTACAGTTTTATAGAAGAAAATGTATTCGATATTACAAATTTAGTTCATTATAACGAATGCACCAGGACATTACACAGTTCGTTGTAGTGGATCACTACTGTAGCGTCACTCCCACAACCCATTCAGAATCCAGTAAGACTAAGAAAGATTCTGTCTAGAGAGCATTCCAACCTATCCTAGAAATTGTTGAGCAGATAAAGTTAAGCAATTCAATTCAAAGAAAGTAAGGCGGTTTTCAAGAAAAAGACGATCTATGCAAAAAGAGCCCCATGAAGCAAATTTTGGAGCGAAATTGAATCCACCAAAGACGCAGCTAGACTCCGGAAAGTCCTGTCAAAGGTTCACTCAGTCCCAGGATTCATCAAGAAACCAGACGGTATCTGGACAGAATCATGTACCTAGGGTGTAGTATTGTAGATCCCAATACAGAGACAACAATAACACATGACTCAGGATTTAACGCAAATCACACTCTATTCGCCGAAATCGTGGATGAATATAAACTGAAATGGGCTTTTCTCCATGCAAGACGCCCGGCCGGATGGTATCTTCCCCATTATGCTACAAAGGAGCAGGGAATACGTCATTCCGTGACTGGCGAACATTTTTCGCGGGTACCTGAACTGTAAATATGTACCTAACACCCGGAGGAAAGTTAAAGTCATCTTCATACCTAAAGCTGGAAAGCCAACCCACATGAACCCAAAAGATTTTAAGCCGACCAGTCTGTCTTCATTCGTGTTGAAGACTTGCGACAGACTAATAGATCTGCACATTCGCTCCAAATTAAGCCCTAGAGATGTGTCCCCACCGCAACTTCTTCTTCTTCTTCTTCCTTTTATCAGCGAGGCTATGATCCGAAAACAAGGGATCACAACCCTCCCACTTCACCGCATTTCTACTGATCCGCATGTGGGGTTCGCCTATTTGACCTCAGAAAATATCGGCAGGCCTGCCGATTTTGGATCACTCGGTTACTGAGGCCAATGAAATGCCGATGTCGTCGCATTTGTCTGATCCAGGCGTTTATAGGCCTGCCTTTCCTACATCGCGATGTCTTTGGAACGTGCATAGATATTGCCTTTTTAACAGGGTTCAAATGATCTCTTCTTTGAACGTGGCAATACCAGCTGAGCCGGTCGCGCTCTAATTTGTGTACGATGGTTTCCTTGATGTGAAAGCTTCCACGGATCTTCGAACTTCTTATTCGATCAAGCTTTGTCACTCCTGCTGTCATGCGAAGCATCTTCATCTCAGCTGCCGTTAATTTACTCTCATGCTTTTTGTACATCGTCCAACATTGTGAACCGTATGTGAGCGCTGGACGTACAACTGCGGTGTAGAGCCTTCCTTTCAACTTAGGGGGCATTTTTCTGTCACAGAAGATAGCGGAATTTTCTCGCCACTTCATCCACCCTACGCTTACACGATGATTGATGTCGTCATCACAAGTTGCTTTGCTATTGATCATAGATCCCAGATATTTGAACTTTTCGCACTTGGGAAGCACTGTTCCATTCAAATAAATGTCTGGAATAGGCCTGAGTGGATCAGAGAACGGGCAGCACAAGTACTCCGTCTTTTTGAACTAATATGATACCCATTTCCCTCCAGAACCTCCACCCACACATGCTCGTTGCAGGGATGTAGGATCCTCACTTATGATGGCTCCATCGTCAGCAAAGAATAACTGATGTACCTTGGGGTCCATCACTTTACCTTCAAGCAGATAATCAAGGACTGTAATAAAGAGCAAAGGACTTAAAACGCTTCCCTGGTGTACCCCGACTTTGATTGGGAACTCTTCGGTTACTCCAGCGGGGCATCTTACTTTTGTCTTTGCTCCTTCGTACATGTCCATAATCATCTGTACATAGGTTTCTGGAACCCCTCGATGTCTTAGCGCCACCCATATCAGATCTCGTGGTTGTCTGTCGAATGCCTTTTCAAAGTCAACCAATACAATATGCAAATCCCTTAAGGAATCACGATGTTTTTCCATTATGATCCTTATACTTTGGATTGCATTTGTGGTTGATTTACCCGAGACAAACCCGCACTGATCATCAGATAGCCGTATTATTTTTCGCAGTCGGCCACCTAATACCCGCTCAACGATCTTCATGGTGTGTGACATCAGCTTGATCGAACGGTAGTTATCACAGTTTCGCGTATCACCCTTCCCTTTATATACAGGGAGAAGGTAACTTTCTCTCCATTCATTCGGCATTGGATCACCTCTCACGAATTTGGAGATGAGAATTCTGAGCCATCTGAACCCGATATCTCCCATCTTTTTCCAGAACTCAGAGGGTATTTCGTCTGGCACAATCGCTTTTCGTTTTTTGGAGTATTTGACCGCCTCACTAACTTCTTCGACTGTAATGTCGGGTATTTCTTCACAGTTAGGGGTGGCTCTTGGAAAGTATAGCCGGGGAAACTGTTCATTCAAAAGCTCTTCACAATACTGCCGCCACCTCTGCAGAATTTTGTCGTCATCCACAAGAAGCTGGCCATGAGCATTGCTAATGAACTTTGGCGAACGAATCTCCTGAGCATTCTTCCTTCTTTGGGCGGCTATTTTGAAGATAGTGGCACTCTTGTTCATATTGTGTCTTCGCAGCTCCTGGATAGCCTGGTTTGCATCAGCAACCGGGGAAAATATTTTCTCCAGCTCCCGATACAGGCCCTCCGTACTCTCTGCTTGAAGCTGAGCGCACTTCTTCTTCGCTTTTTTCTTGCAGCATCTGTATTCCATTTCGAGGCGAGCTTTTTCGTCACTATTATTAGAGGGGCACTTTGACCAAGCTTTGAAAGCCGCTTTCTTCTCATTTATCACTTTCTTAGCTTCATCACTCCACCACCATGTTTCTTTGGCGTGTTGATGGTGGCCTTTTGAAGCTCCTAGCAGTGACTTGGCCTTCTTTAAGCAAGTTCGCTGTAGGGAATCCCACATATTTTGTGCTCTGCACTCTTCATCCTCAGCTCCGTTGATGGTGTGAGAGAGGTTATTCTTCATTACGAAAACAAAAGCCTCGCCTTTTTCTTTGTCCAGATTGTACCACTTGATTTTCTCAGAGACCCCTGTTTGTTTGCTTTTCTTTGGTGTTTTCATAAAAATTTCTGTTAGCAGGAGACGGTGTTGTCGAGCGATTGCCTCTCCCAGGATCACTTTGCAATCTTTTATCCGAGGCTTCATGAAACTGCCTACCAAATGGTAGTCAATCTGAGTTTCATCTCCACCACTGCTGTAAGTGATCAGGTGTCGGCTTTGTTTGATGAACATGGTATTTAACACGATAAGACCGTGTGATTTGCACATGCTTAGGATGTCTTCACCAGGAAGGTTCCTGGTGCCATATCCTAGTCCTCCATGGCAGTCTTCATAGTCTTCGTTTGATTTCCCGACATGTCCATTCAAATCTCCTATAACAAACAGAAATTCTTCCTTTGGGATGTCCTTAAGGAGATTGTGGAAATCTAGCCAAAATGCATCTTTATCTCTCTGATTGTACCCATCGTGGGGAGCATATGCACTGACAATATTCCACACCTCTCCTTGTATTACTAGTTTGAGAGACATCAAACGGTCGCTGGACTTCGAAATGCTCAAGACGTTTCCAAGTAGCTCTGCCGCAAGGATGATACCGATTCCGTTCTTAGCCTTTTCCGTTCCGTAGTAGAACATCTTGTAATCTTTTGTCCTAACGTCCAAGAAACGCGCCCGATTCCCGGTGTTTTTCCATTTCGTCTCTTGGACACACAAGATGTCCACCCGCCTTCTATTCATCATCTCTTCCAGCTCGTAACTTCGACCGGTCATGCTTCCAACGTTCCAACTCGCGACCCGTAAATTGCGTCCAAACTGTTTCATTATGTTGCTAGCCCCCGGAATCCGTATAGCTCTGACCCGAAAATTTCTTTTCGGTCCAGGATCAGTACCATGCACAGCAGTGGTAGTGCCCGGCGGGGTAGTGCCTTTCCTTTTTGCAAGTATTATCATAATGATACAGTTTTGCAATACAATTTTTGCACCATATTGCGATGGTGTTTGTTGTTTGACACGTGCATGCTCCTGTTTTAGTATTGTTTGATCTTTCTTTTATGACACCGGTGATCTCCAGTCGTGTCAACCCACGGACTCGCATGCACACTTGTGGGAGGGTTTTTATGGTAGTATATGTGTCGCTAGGCTCACTTGGGTGTTATATTGCCTAGATCTGATTTGTCCCCTTAGTCGCCTTTAACGACAAGCGCTAGTTGTTGGGGGGCGCTGCAGTAATATTCTTAACCCGTCCCTGCACGGGCAAGGCATGTTGTCCCCACCGCAACATGCCTATACAAATATACAAAGGGCCGATCACTCGAAACTTCCCTGCACGAAGTGGTAGCAATGATCGAGCAATAATTCTGTCACAAAGATCCTTTTTAGGAAGGAGCCTTAACAGTGTGAAAACCGAATAGATAAGACTATCACTAGACTGCCTCAGAGTAGATTCCACACTCTCCGACTGGATAGAATGCATGCTCAAGATGAGACACATCAACTCGGAGCTGGGTGACAGCCAAGTTAATGCACTGGCCTCTAGAGCAACCCCGCAAGGAGGTGTCCTATCTCTTCTACTATGATCTCTAATTGCAAACGGGTCCTTTAGAAATTAGGACATAGCGGAGTAAAAGTTGTTGCTTATGCAGATGATGTCGCCCTACTTATGTCTGGCAAATTCCTCGACACAATCACCGGACCTCTGCAATCGGCTCTGGATACCCTCCATAACTGGGCAAAAAGATGTGAATTGAACGCTAACCCAGTGAAAACGGAAGTGGTCTTCTTCACCGACAAAAGAATAATCCCAGCTTTCGGACCCTTGTGACTCCGTGGCACTCCACTCCAATTATCGAATAAAGTACGGTATCTAGGGTGCGTATTTGACCGCAAACTGAACAGGAGAGATAATACAAATGAAAGAATAAAGAAAGCGTACTTTGCGTTCTATGCTTGCAGCAGAATTTTTGGAAAGAAATGGGTACTCAAACCTGCTATCATCCACTGATTGTTCACAGCCATAGTCAGACCCATTCTAACTTATGGATGCATTGTCTGGTGACTAATAGCAGAGAAAACCACACATCTTAAACAGCTGACTAAAATCCAGAGACTTGCCTGCATAGGAACCACTGGAGCCATTAGAACTACCCCGACCGCAGCACTTGAAACAATACTCGCACTGATTCCATTAAACTTATTTTTTAAGAAATCAGCTGCGATGAGTGTCCTCTCCTATGGAGAAGGGGCCACATGGGCCACCATAGCATTTCAAGATGGGCTCACCTAGACGCCACCACAGACTATCTTCCGCCATCCCCCGACTTCAGCCTAAACGTCAAAACTGTCATCCCATCAAGGGAACACTGGGAAGACGGTAGAGCCATTAACCTGCATAATACGAGTATTTCAGTCTTCACTGACGGGTCGAAAACAAATGAAAGAGTGGGTTCGGGTATCTACTCAGCAAAATCCGATATTGCAATATCACTACGACTTCCAAACCATGGCAGTGTGTTCCAAGCGGAAGTCCTAGCGATAGCAGAGGCAGCACGAGAACTATCCACGAAACTTGTTACTAGAAAAGGGATTGACATTTTCATAGATAGTCAAGCTGCTATAAAAGCCATCTCAACCGCGGTAATAAATTCAAAGCAAATAAAACGCTGCCGCGTGGAGCTTAGAACACTCGTCGATGGACACCATGTAATACTCTGGTGGGTCCCAGAATACCAAGGAATCTCAGGGAACAAGATGGCGGACGAACGGGAAAGGAGGGGATCAGAGCAAGACCTGTCAATGGTCGAAAACTCAGTCCTTCCTCCCCTAAAACTTGTTAAATCAAACATAGTACGAGTACTTGGCTTCAAACGACGAGCAGACGAAAGATGGAGAGCGCTCCCATCATGCCGCGTCTCTAGAAGGATCTGGACAAAACATGAGAAGATGAAAACCAAGCTCATCTTCACTCAATGTAGACAAAACTTGGCGCTTCTCGTAGGAATTATTACCGGCTACAACCTGTTAGCGGCCCACCGGAAGAGAATGTGGCTAAGTAAAGATGAACTCTGCCGAGGATGCGGCAAGACGGACGCAGAAGAGGACTCAGAACACTTCCTTTGCAAATGCCCTAGTTTCTGCAATACCAGGAAGAGTATTTCTTCAACCATCTGGGCGACCTGTCTGAATGGCCACTAACCACCATCCCGAAATTCATAACTTCTTCAGGATGGTTTAGAGTAGGCCCTTCCATTAACACAGAACTCTAGCCATTTTGTTTCTTTTCCTCTCTTTTCAGTGTTTCAACCAGGAAAATCTACGTCAGCGAAGCATAATGGATACTTTTGAGATCCGAATGCAAGCTGCACCCATTCGATGCAGCTAGCCCCTTTAACCTAACCTAACCTTATCTATTCTTTGTGAATTGTGCTAGTTTGGTAACCTTAAAGTCTTGACTAAAATAAGGATCAGATACAAGTTGTGTAATAAGGTGAATCAGATTATATAATAATAATAATTTTTATTTGGCGCAACATCTCTTTTAAGTTCCAGGGCCTAGCTTCTCGCAACAACTCGTGTTGTGTGTGTTATATTATATTTTTTTCGCACGAATGGAAAGGACCTACAGTTTAGTGTTGTATCCGAAGGGCAACTTGTCTTAGAAGCTTTCTCGTGACGATAATACTCTTGGATGTTTGTCAAACGTTAGCGAGAGATGGGAGCGTGAAAGAACTTTTTTGTGTTTTCTGAGATTCGAACATGGAACCTCACACACAGTGGTCCGATACACTAACCACTTGCGTCACGGGGCCCACGAGATTAAATGACACATTGAAATCCTTGAAAACTCTGAGAGGCAGCCCTACCCAGTAAAATATTCTAAGAATGCGGAACCCTGCACTCTTACTTTCCAGACATACTCTTCATACTTGTGTATTTCACATAAAAGTGTGTAAGCTGTGACAATCTCGCAATTTACAAGATACCCGCCTGGCCATAGCCCAAGTGTTTGTTATATCTGTCTGTACAAATGGAATTTTTTTTTTTTTTGGGAAAACTCCCTCGGTCGCCACCCACACCAATCGTTCAACTCGATACTCGTTCTTCTACAATATTTCCGATTCAAGTGTTAGTGTACATAACTTGTGGGTACAACGACAAGGAGGAAGAACATTTTTTTTTATTCCTTTCATTTTCGTTTCAAAAAAAAAAAAAAAAAAATGTATTCCTTCTGCTACCCATGTTGGGTCTGTATTATGCTTTCGAAAGGATCCTTCTTACGCCCCCTTCAATTATAATGAATTGGAGTATTAGAGAAAATTGTGCGTAATTATTTTGCATGAAATTGTGAATTGATGACTAGGAGGGAGGGGTGGGCTTCGAATGCCACTTCAAAGTTGGAGTAAGAAATCCTGGAAAAGAAGGAAACTTTTCGAAGAAACAGCAACAACAACATAACAGAATCCCAAGTCAGTTGAATGAGAGAAAATCCCTTTCACTTTAAGAGGATTTCACTTTATTCATTGGCAATTGGTTGCGACTCGTTGAGAAAGAAGTGGGGGCGCGTGAATACAATTTTCAAAACATTGTACCCTCGATTCTGATGTTGTTTTGAACCCATTTTCTGTGTCAATAATTTTATTGTGATGCGAATCGGAGGATGATTATTGTTAGGAGGATTAGATTTTTATTTTTAAATCTACCATTTGTGTAATGGTATAGTTAGGGAGGGTTGCGGATGATTGATATTCGCATTTCCTGTTTTTGTTCTTGATTGGAAATCCTTTTCAAAATGATCCCGGCTAAAATTAATTGAGAAAAAAAAAAGAAAATACCTTAATACCCTTAACTGTGAAGTTTTTATGGCCCTTCTAAGTGAAAAAATGAAAGAAGTTGGTTGGTAAAAGTAAAAGAAAGGTCCTCCATTCCCGAAGGAATCAATAATAGAAGAATAGCCATTGTATTTGCCTAGATAGTGAAATATCTGGAGGAAGACAAACACGTAGAACAAGATCCTGGTATTTCCAACTTTTTCGGTGGAGTCTGATATAGAAGAAAGTCAAATGCACCAACACAACAGCTTCGATTTCATATTATCTGCATAATATTGAGAAATACTCGTATACAGAACCGTATATAATTTTACTTGCAATACGGTTTTCTCCAAATTTTCAACCTCGAGCTTTAATAAGTTTTACCTTTGTTAAGAAAGTGAAAAAGAGTGGGACTTCCTCATTATAGGTATGTTACAGGCGGCAGAAGGAAGATGCTGGCCATTTCTTTTAAATATATATTTATTGATTTCATCAGCAAGCTTAGCTTAACAGATTACACGTACAATAAAATTCAGGGGTACAAAAAAGAGTAAACAGATATGAAGAAAGAAAAAATAAAATAGATATAAATACATATATGATAATAGATGACATAAATATTAAAAAGATTAACTTACTAGTAAGCTAAATAAAATATTTCTGAAGCGCTCTCTCGAAATGTGAAAATCCACATGTCGCCATATTTCATTAAAAGATTTTAGAGCTCTAGAAATCGGCTCATTTTGAACATAGTTTGTTCTATGCGCCCTTTGAAAGAAAATATTCCGCTCCCTTAACGACCGTTCGGGAACATAAATTGGGAACATAGATAAAATAACAGGACTATTAACGTCTCTTACAAACATAATATCATGGGACTGTCTTCTAGACTCAAGGGTCATTATACCTAATAGTTTACATCTAGCATTACACGAAGGTTCGAAATCCCAATGCATTTTAAAAAAAATATATTTTGAAAATTTCCTCTGCACTCTTTCAACACGGTCCGAGTGGATCTGATAGAACGGATTCCACATAACATCAGCGTATTCTAGTACAGATCTGACGAGTGCGATAAAGAGTGAGACAAATGTATGGGGATCTGAAAAATCTTTAGAGTTCCTTTTAATGAACCCAACAATTGAATTGGATTTAGCGACTACATACTCAATACGAGGAATAAAGGTTAGTTTTGAGTCAATAAAGACACCAAGATCTTTAATTTTGTCAACTCTTACTAAAGATATAAGATTAAGAGAGTAGTTGAAACAGTAATGCGTAAGGGATCTAGAAAAAGAAATAGCCATGCATTTTTTAACATTTAATCTTAAATCGTTAACAACACACCAATCAGATAAATGGTGAAGGTCATTTTGGAACTTCATGCAATCATCTAAGTTCTTTATTTTGCAGAACAATTTGAGGTCATCTTCATACATTAAATAATGACAGAATTCAATATTCTGAACGATGTCGTCAATAAAAAGAATAAACAGTAGCGGCCCTAGAAGTGCAGTAGAATAATCTGGAGCAACAATTATCTAGATTCACTTTCAGCGCCCTTCCAACTAAAAACGATGAAATCCACTTAAGCATTGCTCCATGGCATCCAAAGTTCGCAAGCTTTTTAATTAGCAACACATGATTTACAGAATCAAAAGCTTTACTGAAGTCTGTGTATAAAGCATCAACCGGGCATCCGCTTTCAACAGCATTCATTACAAAAGATGTAAAACATGCTAGATTAGAGGTTGTTGAGCGACCAGATACAAACCCATGTTGAAATTCTGATATATTTTCCTTAACATGGAAGTCTTATTTGTTTTTTACAATGCTTTCGAAAAGCTTTGGTATAGCAGATAACTTACTGATTCCTCTATAGTTTTCTACATTATTTTTGGAACCAGATTTAAAAATAGGCACTAAAAATGAGATATTCCAGTCATCAAGAAAAATACCAGATAATAGTGATGAGTTGAATACTTTAAGTAGTGGTTTACAGATAGAGCTTCAACAGTTTTTCAATATTATTGCGGGAATACCATCAACACCCGGCATCGCAGTAGGTTTAATGCAGGAAATAGTAGACTCAATATACTGAAGCTCTAAGACTAATTGACCAACATCAATTTTGGGCACTGTGGACGGTACAAAAATAGTGTGCATCGATGGAGAGAAAACAGATTCAAAAAACTGTTTTCCTAAGCACATGCTCGATTCTGAAGAAGCTGAGAAGGTACTACCTTGGCAATAGTCTTTTACTCGAGGAGGAGTTCGTCAGCTGTTTATTTGAATGGTGTAAAGTGGAGACTTGTCTACATGTACAATACACATCGATACAAGTGTAAACCCCCTAAAGCGAGGTAACAACAAAAGTTAAGTAGCAACCAAAAAATGCTTACAAAACAACCAATGCTACAATATGGAAGCCAGGAGAAAGATTATTCCTGAAAAGTTTTAATAACCTAATTTGTTTTAATCAAACTAAAAGTTGAAAAGAAAAGTATAATCATATAATCGTACATCCGGCACCGGATACATTGTGCCGTTTTTTTTTTTTTGGTTGCGCCAAGGGATGTGTTTATCTTCTAAAGATACTAGTAGCCCATGCTACTAGCATGTACGATTCGCAAACCCGCATAATCGATGGCAGGATTGCGCCTACGTACTAATCCACACCCTGCCCAATTCTACCACTCTCGCCGCGGGACTGCCCTTAGGTATTACTTCGCGGAGCTAGTAAAAGTAAGCATATCATGCTATTCATCTTACATAAGCTGTTGGTGCTTCTTCTGCGGATTTTCTTTATTCTTCGCAGCACAATTTGCACATTCGTTATTTATGTGTCAATTTCTGTCCTACTCTCTTCTGATAATAGCATGTAATTGATTATAGAGGATGGGTTATGTAATACTGCTCTCGAATTTGAGAACCGTCTGCAGTGGAATATTGCGTTCTCCGCGTTTCCTCTTCTTCTGGACATTCAGCGCAAAGCTGTGAGGTCCAAATCTGTACAGGTACTTGCGATATCCTCTTTGAAGGGATAAGGACTGTGTAAGGCGATAGTTACAGTCTCCGTGCGCGCGATTTGTATAAAGGAGGACTGAGCTGACTATTCTTGAGAGTAGAATTCGCTTGGTATAACCGGGTCTCCCGATATTTGGAATCCTGCAGAGCGCTACCTGGATTCCCGAGGCTTTTTTGTTCATGGGTTCTAGAATGCTCTTAAAGATCAGCCGGAGGTCTAGCATCACATCAAGGTATTTGATGGCGTCTTTGGACTTTATTTTGCTGATTCCAACCTGAATGTTCACATATCCTGGAACTTTTCAACTGGTTATAAGGGCGACCTCCGTTTTATGGTAAGCCAGTTCCAGACCAGTTGTAACTAATCAATCTTTAATGCGGCATATTGCTCATGTGCGTATGTAACATTTAAGTTAAGTAAATTCCCCTCGGTCGAATTTCAACCACGCGCGATACTAGTTTAAATAAAAAGGCAACTATTGCCTATCATTGGCATATGCCCTGTGGCGTAGATGATCTTGTAGAAGAAAGTTGCCTGTCAATTTAATCTTGTACAAATGTAAATAATAAAGAGGAATTCACCACATGGCATTTGGAATTTATCCAAATTCCTCAAAACGGTGTCGAATTGATGTTGTTAAGGGAGATTTCAACTTGCTATCTCGACCCATCCGCAACAGTATTTCTTTCTTAGAATTCGAACTCTGTAGGTAAATAGTTTTGGACCAAAACGAAGTGAGGATAGCAATATCCAAGCTAAAATCGAACAAGGCTGCTGGACCTGACGGTTTACCGGCCGAACTTTTCAAGGCAGCTGGGGATGAATTGGTAGAGTGCATACACCAACTCATTTCTAATATTTGGTCAGAGGAGTGTATGCCTGATGAATGGAATCTCAGCATCGTTTGCCCGATCCACAAGAAAGGAGACCCCCTCAACTGCGCCAATTATAGAGGCATCAGTCTCCTCAACATCGCGTACAAGATCTTTTCTGCGATATTGTGTGAACGCCTGAAACCTTTTATCAACAGCCTGATTGGACCCTATCAGTGCGGTTTCAGGCCAGGAAAGTCCACCATCGATCAAATCTTCACACTTCGGCAGATCCTGGAGAAAACCCAAGAATTCCAAATCGATACTCACCACCTCTTTATCGATTTCAAGGCCGCCTATGACAGCATCTATAGAGAAGAGCTTTATAGAGCCATGTCTAGTTTTGACATCCCTGCCAAACTTGTCCGCCTGTGCAGGCTGACGATGGAGAACGCTCGCTGCTCCATCAAGGTCGGTAATGACCTCACCGAGACCTTTGATGTCTAAAAAGGCTTTAGACAAGGTGACGCGCTATCATGTGACTTCTTCAATATTGTACTTGAACGGATTGTGCGGAACTCACAAGCCAACACCGGAGGCACAATCTATTACAAGTCTGTACAACTGCTTGCATACGCCGACGATATAGACATTATCGGAAGATCTCAGCGGGCTGTCACCGGTGCTTTTGCAAGCATTGAGGCGGAAGCGGCCAAAATGGGTTTGGCGATAAACGAGGGCAAAACCAAGTATATGCTGTCAACAAGAAGGGAAAACCAACACCGACGAATTGGACAAAACGTCACCGTGGGCAGCTATAACTTCGAGGTAGTAAGGGACTTTGTCTACCTTGGCTCTGCTATAAATTCAGCAAACAAAATCAGCGCAGAAATCAATCGAAGAATAACTCTTGCCAATCGCTGTTTTTTTGGGCTTATAAGGCAATTCAACAGTAAAGCCCTCTCTCGAACAACTAAGGAGACTCTATATAAGACCTTGATCATCCCAGTCCTGCTTTACGGCGCTGAAACATGGACTTTATTAAAAGAGGATGAAGATATCCTTGGTCGCTTCGAGAGAAAAATTCTTCGTAAGATTTTCGGTCCCGTTTGCGTTGACGGGTTTTGGAGGAGAAGATTCAATCACGAACTATACGAGCTGTACAGCGACATCGACCTAGTCAAAAAACTGCGTATTGGACGTCTGAGATGGCTAGGATATGTAGAGCGAATGGACACCAACGCTCCGGCCCGCAGAGTCTTCGAATCTAACCCCGAGGGACGACGCAGTAGAGGGAATTATCGCCGTAGGTGGCGCGCACAAGTTCAAGGGGACCTCGACCAACTTGGAGTGCGCAACTGGAGGCAATTAGCTAAAGACCGAGCTAAATGGAGAGGCTTGTTGGTTGAGGCCCAGGTTCACCCCGAACTGTAGCGCCACCTAAGTAAGTAAGTAAGGTAAATAGTCACTCTTGTTGGCACATTATTTCGACCTAAAATTTAATTTTTTTTCGTACCGCAATCGATGACTGATTTTGATAACCAGTGACGACGATTTATCGAATAACGTCTTCACTTCAGGAATACTAAATTAAAACAGTCAAAACGAACAATACTGACAAAAAAAAAACCAAGGCACATAGACTACACTACCACCGCCACATCGATTCGTTTACTTTATTATTTAATTTTTAAAATTTGAACAGGAAATGTTTCAGAATTATACAGTTGTATCGAAGTGCGTACGCTGAATGAAGATCATAATTAAGAAAAAGGAGTGATTTTATTATTGCAAAACAAATTTACTTTATTTATTTATTTAATACATCAATGCTAATGTAAGCATTGTACAGTCATCCTTCTTCTTCCTATTTCGGCGAGGTTATGATCTGAAAACAAGCGATCATAACCCTCCCCCGTCACCGCATTTATACTGATCCGCCTGTTTGACCCTAAATAGGCGGGCCTCCCGATTTGGGATTACTTCGTTACTGAGGCAAATTAATCATAGATCTCAGATATTTTAACTTTTCGCACTTTGGAAGTGGATCAGAGAACGTACAGCACAAGTACTCTGTCTGTTTGTAACTAACGCGATACCTATTTCGCTCCAGAACATCCACCCTTACATCAAGTGCTCGTTGCGGGGTCGAAAGATCTTCACTTATGATGGCTCCGTCATCAGCAAAGAATAATTGATGATGATGATCTTGGGGTCCGTCACTATACCTTCAAGTAGATAGTCAGGACTTAAGACTCTTCCCTGGTGCACACTGACTTTGATTGGGAACTGTTCGGTTACTCCAGCGGGGTATCTTACTCTTGTCTTTGCTCCTTCCTACATATTTATGATCATCTGTACATAGGTTTCTGGAACCCGTCGATGTCTTAGCGCCAGCCATATCAGATCTCGTGGTTGTCTGTCGAATGCGTTTTCAAAGTCAACCAATACAATATGCAAATCCTTTAAGGAATCACGATGTTTGTCCACTACGATCCTTATACTCTGGATTGCATCTGTGGTTGATTTACCCGCGACAAACCCATATAGTCGTATTATTTTTTGCAGTCGGCTACCTAATACCCGCTCAACGATCTTCATGGTGTGTGACATCAGCTTGATCGAACGATAGTTATTACAGTTTCGCGTATCACCCTTCCCTTTGTACCAAGGGAGATGGTAGCTCTTTCTTCATTGATTCGGTATTGGATTACCTCTCATAAATTTGGAGATGAGAATTCTGAGCCATCTGAACCCGATGTCTTCCAACTTTTTGCAGAACTCAGAGCGCATCTGGTCTGCCCCAACTAGTTTTTTTTTTTTTGTTTTTGAGTATTTGACCGCCTCACTAACTTCTTCGACTGTTATGATTGGTATTTTTTCACAGTTAGGCGTGTCTCTTAGAAAGTATAACCGTAGACTTTCATTCAAAAGTCGTTCACAGTACCGCCGCCACTTCGGCATAATTTTGTCGTCAATCGTCATCCACAAAAAGCTGGCCATGAACATTGTTAATTAACTTTGACGAACGAATCTCCTGAGTATTCCTCCTTCTTTGTGCGGCTATTTTGAAAATAATTGTGCTCCTGTTCATATTGTGCCCTCGTAGCTCCTGGATAGCCTGATTTGCATTAGCAACCGGGGAAGATATTTTCTTCAGCTCCCAACATAGGCCCTCCGTGCTACTGGGTGCACTTCTTTTTCGTTTTTCTTGCAAAATCTGTATTCAACTTAGAGGTGTGTTTTTCCTTCTCTATTATTAGATGGGCACTTTGACCAAGCTTTAATAGCTTTATCACTTCACCATCATTTTTCTTGGGCATATTCGTATTCGAAATTTCCAAAAATTTCCTTTGTTTTAAGGCGAAAACTCATCCCGGAGTATCTGTTGAAAATTAGCATACAATAGTTAAGTGTCTTGTGTACTTGCAGCTTATGAAGTAAATATTTGCCTTTCGCGCGAAGGACGTTAACTTTAGTCGAGTGTTTTTCCTTCACTACCTAATCCTGGCCAACCACGCCTGTGGTGATTATTTGTTTGAAAAGCAAACACTGTCAAATCAAAAAGCTGTTTAATATCAGTGGCGGGTGTCTTTAATGCCGTCAACGTCAACAATGTTTCATGTTCGTTAGATGCTTGTATCAGTAATTTCTTAAGTTAAAGAGAGAATCAGTTTATGTACTATTTGATTGCTGCAGAAAGCAATAGATTCTGTCCCGCGAAAGCGATTAAAGAAAGTTTTGGATCATTTTGTTCTCATGTTTCTTATGTATGTTCGCCACGATTCCTCCTCGTGGTCGAAAATTAATTCATATCTCCTCTGAAGGCTCCAGAACTCTGCAGAAATCTTTATGCTGCCATTCCTTTTGATGCCAGAAACATGCTTTATATTATGCAAAATACACTGGTCAATTTACTTACTTTCCTATGTCCTGTATCCCCCTGTGGGTCCTAGGGCCTCTACTATGCCTACGCGCCATCGTGTAGGGTTTCTGGCAATGTGTCTGAGCTCTCCCCAACTTTTCCCCAATTGCCGTGTCTCCTTTTTGACTATTCTGCGCCATGTTCTCCTTGGACCGCCAGATCTTCAGCCATCCTGAGTTAAAGGGTTCCATTGCATAGCATGGTTTGCTATGGAACTGTCACCCTTTCAGAACGTATGACCAATCCACTGCCAATTCCGTCGTTAGATGGCTATGCCTATTGATTCCTGACCCGTTCTCTCGTTAAGGTGTTCGTTGGATATACGATTGGACCAGAAAATCCTTAAGATATTGCGCAAGCATCTATTAACGAACTTTTGCAGCTTTCTGGTGATAGTAGTGCTCACTCTCCACGTGCTGCATCCATATAACATCACGGATTCAATATTGGAGTGGAACAGTCTTACCTTGGTGTTCATACTGATTGCATTTCTTCGTCATATTTTGGACAACATCTCGAACGCGTACTCCCAAGATACTGGAAATCTACTCTCTCTACCGGTTGTCCAGCAATGCATATTTGAGCCAATGAGTTTATTTCAAGGCTGATCATTTTAGTTTTTGCCCTATTCATTTTCGACCCGACAACGCATGCCTCCCTCTCCACATCCTCCATTTCCCGTCGACAAAGTAGCAATTTACTTGTACACCAAAGCCTATCGATAATATTTCAATTGAAAATAATTGATTCTATAGGGACAACAACCACAGACGAGTCGGCAATTCGAAATTAAATCTCAGCAGTGTTAACTTGAATTCGTACACACCAGACACGTGCCGGGGGAATTCTTCAATTGGCACACACTTACTGCCAGAATCTGATTCCTTACATGATCTCAGGTAAATTTCCATAAACATTATTCAAAATTCCATTTCATCGATACCATCTGCCTGCAGGGAGTCCCGTCACAGCCAGTGATGACCGGCAATTTCAAAATGGGCCCCCAAACAGGAATATTCCAATTACGTAACATGAAAGTTTATGCCATTCCCTTCTCGGTCGTCGACGTAATGCCTATGGAGTGTGTTGGACCATATCAAAAATATTTAAATTTTCTGAATAAGCAATTGAGGACCCCATCCAGAGAGAAAGTTCCACTAAAACCCTGAACCCTGAAACTTATCTGCCATTCAACTGTAGATTGAGTCCAAACTGACAGCATAACTCTGTTCTGACTAAAGCTAACAAAAATTAGCTTAATATTGTTGGCCATCTCTTTTCTAGTGGATGAGGGTGAGTCTAAGGGTGGAGTACATCCTTCAAAACTAAATACAACAATTATCGCTAGTGCCGGTCGGTCGAAAAGCAGGGCAGCATCACTCTCTGTTTTGTATTTAAATTGAAAATTTAAATCTCAGCTTCGGTGTCCCGTGTTTTCCTTTTGAGAGATATCCTTTGCACTCGGCCCTTTCCTCCCCCCTCTGCCTGCGTTCATGTATTTGCATATGTTGACATTTAATTATGACAGTTTTAATGAGATTTCCCTCTGAATTTAGATTGAATTCAAGAGTGAAACATTTAGAGTTGGCGAGCAAGGACGATGACGACGACTGTGATGAATATAACGACCAGGATGATGATGATGATGGAAAATGATATCCTTACGCACTGGACTGAAAGTATAAATGTGGTATGCATGTGTAGCTCGGTAAGTTTTCGTGCTTAGCATTTTATGCTAAAGTGTGGAAAGCGCATTCTGCTAGGCGAAATGCTGATAAAACTGAATGTTAGTGTTTTCGTACCATTGGGAAATTTTCTGGGTTATTTAGCTTTACCGGATGGTAATGAGGTGAGCACACCGAAGGGCTGTATGATGGATGGATGCAAGAGAGTGCAAGCTGAAATAACTTCGTACAAGATCTATCATACAGCAATTTGAATATTCATAATCCGGTTGCTGGTCATCAATATTTTTGGGGAAAGGTGCTATCGGTATTCGTTTCAAATCATGCTTGTCTCTAGAATGATATATTTTATGTAGTTTTCTCTATATAATATTGATGACCATGTCCAGCTAGATAACGTGAAATTGGTTTTATGGCTACGTAGGAATTTCAGTGCAAATCCATACAAGTATGTTTCAATCGCTACAGCGTTTAAAAGAATAATGGTAGCTCAACTTTTGAGGAAATTAAAGACACGCCGTTTGAGATGTTCCTTAAAGTATTCTGAGCAGAGCTTGGGATACTTATGGACTGAGGGGTGTGGACTAAGCCTAAATCTGTTCGACGGTTAGTTAGTTCTTTTACCTGGACGTACGCACATACTTCAACCTCTTTCGTGAGTAAGAGTCTTTATTATGATGGTAAGATTATAAGGTTTTACATTGTAAAAGTGCAGGGGAACGACACCGAATGGAACTTAGAGAGGAGCAGGAAAGAGTTTTCTGACGGTTTATATGAACTTGTTTTTTCTTATTTTTGGTTTCTAGTTTTCTCGTTGCTCTGAGCTCCGCGATTCACTCTGCATGTGGTCCCACTGCTGACTTCTGAAAATTTCCCTGCGTCCACCATGAGACCCAAATCTGGCAGTCCTATTTTACAACCCTCAAACATTTTCTAAAAATTTTTTCACACGGTTCTTATGGTTCATATGTCCCAAGAATTAAAGGAAATTGGCCGTAACCTTAATCGCAAATGCATTAAATCGTATATCGCTTATTGCACAGTGATCGAAGCTATGAGATTATATAGCTCTGTGAGATTTGCGCGAGGCGAACCCCAAAGGCGGATCAGTAGAAATGCGGTGAAGTGGGAGGGTTATGACCCCTTGTTTTCGGATCATAACCTCGCTGATAAAAGGAAGAAGAAGAAAACGATTTGCGCGATAATAAAGGCGATTTTTTCGATTTCTAGTATCCTTTAGAACAGTCTGTTCGTCCTCGTGGTGTGTGACTCCAATTCGGGGTGGTTTCAGTACGTAAATCCGCAGATTACCTGTTGTAGGATTATTAGATCGGCAGTACTAGTAGGTACTGAGGGGGATCCCTAAAGTGGTCTCGGTGTAGTCAGTGGTCGTTGTGGTTTCGGTAATAACAGTGAGGAACATCGGACATTTTTTTAAACACATCAATATTGCGCTTTGCTTCTCGTAGCTCGCCGATATAAATTTTCCACAATTCTATAACTTTAATAGTTTCGCATTTGGATAAAATAGTTCTCTTCCAATCCACTGTAGAAATTTAATGCTATACCATTCGCTGTGATTAATTGCTTGGAATTGGCAAATAATCTACGAAGAACCAGAGAGTAAGAGGCGCTGCAATCAGTAAAAATGTAATATACCACAAACAAATTGCAAATCTCAATATCAAGTATGTTTTGTGGTATACTAGCTTTAACGTAGTACTGTAGTGACAGACATATGATATAGAACAAAGTATTGCTATACCGTGTTTAATAATACCAGCAGTCTGTTCCCCACTTCACTTACTTAGGTGACGCTTCAGTTCGGGGTGAACCTGGGCCTCAACCAACAAGCCTCTCCATTAAGTTCGGTCTATAGGTAATTGCCTCCAATTGCGCACTCCAAGTTGGTCGAGGTGCCCTTGAACTTATGTGTGTCACCTTTGGCCTGGAGGCCCTCTACTGCGTCATCCCTCCGGGTCAGATTCGAAGACTCTGCGGGCCGAAGCGTTGGCATCCATCCGCTCTTAATGTCGTAGCCATCGCAAACGTCCAATACGCAGTTTTTGACTAGTTCGATACCACTTTATGGCTCGTATAGTTCGTCATTGAATCTTCTTCTCCAAAACCGTGCAACGTAAACGGGACCGAATATCATATTTCTCTCGAAGCGACCAAGATCATCTTCATTCGCTTTCAATAAAGTCCATGTTTCGAAAAGTTCGGTAACTGTGAGCTGGCTGCTAAGCACTTGTCCATAAAGTGCTTAGCAGCCAGCAGAGCCCAAAGTAGTAGCTTCTGTACTCGTATTTAGCTCGAAAGAGTTTAGAATCGTGTAGAAGCTGCCGTACAATAATCAAAGAATGCTCAAGTTTTGTCAAGGTGTCTGTTCTAAGAAAATTTTTTTATTAGATAGTTTAGCTTCTTTTTTTTTTGCAAATAATTGAAATTTGAAATTAAAGCTAAACCATAAACAATGATTGGCAAACAAACTGATGCATGAATTGAAGAACCAAATCAATATTTGCAAGTTTCTACAGTCGTAATATTGTTTTTTTTTTTATTTATTTTTTTTACGAAAGCGATACCCATCTTTTAAGTATACAAGTCAGCAAAAATAAAATAAAAGAAAAAAAATGACATTTGGTACGTGTATGCTCTCAACAATCTGGAAGAGCAATGTAATCAGCCAGAAATCCAAGTTGTGACGTTTTGTTTTAATATACAATCAGTGATGCAGTACCTATGGGTTTTCTGCTTCAAATGTCAATGCTACTGTTACATGTAACCATAATGTGCTCGTACCTCGCAACTATTTTCTGGTCGAATCGTATTTTTAGCGACACAATCTAGTCCGAAAATTCTATGGACTACCTCAAGCAAGCATAAACATGGAATTGGAAATAAGTTGCAGAAAGTTAAAACGCATCCCAGCTGTCCGAAAACCTTGGTGTACAGGAATATCAGTTAACTTACCCGTATGTTATGAATATCAGTTAGAAGCAGCTAGATTCTGATCCGAAACCAAATAACCCATTCTCTCAGCCAGCACTTAATTTTGCAGTAAATTCTGACAAAACACATAAAATGAACTTATGCAGCGTTGCCTCACCAACTTTGCGATTCCATTTGACCATTTGTTCAGAAGTCTAAACTATGCAGTTTGCTTCTTACAATATCCATCTACCATAACATGCAATTCCATCAACAGTTACATTTTCACAGAACTTTATGTTCTGGCAGAGCACACTCCACCATGATGCAACGTCTCCGCAATACTAGTGTAGAAAATCGTTGAAATTTTCATGAAAAGGATATTAACTTGTGTTATTTGCAAGTCAAGAAACCACCAAGCTATGTACACGTTTGCTTCTCTCGAAATAGTTAGATTTGCTCAGACACTGGAGTGCTAGAAAAGATACAAAAGGATAAGTACTACCGAGAGTAAAAAAGAATGTTTCTTCATTCAAACCAATGTCCTGGAATCAGGATATTCATACAGATGCAACTACGAAATGTACATCCGCCACATTGAAAATGTTGCAGAAATTTTCATTTTAATAGAAACTTCAAACCAGGATCATTAGATGAAATCCTTACAAACTGCATACAGTCTTCTATTGTGTACATGGCGGAATCCTTAAGCAACATTTCGCATTCAGTGCTCTGTCACACGACAGTTGTGCATACCATTTCGACGAACAAAAAAGGGAACTAATCGCAAATATCCTTCGGTTTGAGTAAGCAAAACGAAGAAAGAGATTTTTGTATGGTCGAGGAATTGTACAAGTGTATACAAAGCAACATTCCATTTTAAGGATAACATAATGATCCTAATGGATTCATAATTGCCATGAAGGATATCCGGCAGTTGAATCTTTTCCGCATTACCGCACTGAGTGTATTTACTTGGTTTTCCTCCGTAAGAGGCAGACTTTGATTTCGGAAGTGTACAAGGATATACGGTTCGGCTGTTAGGAAGGAAGTTTTTTATTTCTCAAGGATTCATCCAGAAATTTGACAGCAGATGGAAATTTAATTTTATTTGCTGTACAGAACAAAAAAGTTAATTTAATTGTGGGAAGCTACTTTATACATCTCTCTTGGGTAGTTAAGCTAGAGTGAGTGGCATGGTTGGTACACCATTAAATTGTATTTGAAATCGAAATAACCTTGCATAATGACTCCAGGATGACGTGATAGACATTTTGTCTTACAATATGTTGGAGTACATTTCCCTGTTATAACTGTCACATTGTCGTCTGCTTTAAATTTTCATAAAGGTCAAGGCACTGCCTGCAATGATGTTGAGTAATTCAGATAGTTTATCTTTGCCCTTATCGCTGCTCATTGTCCGACACGCCATCTAAATATGTAATGAACTCCCCACAGGCGCTTTGATAGCGGAAGGATAAACGGAAATGCTACGAGCATTGTTCCAAAATGCATGCTGTTCTCATTTTCAGTACAACCACAAACCCACCACATATTAAAAAAATATATACATTCGCATATATGTTTATACTTAATCAGTATAGGAGGACAACAATGAATGGATATGCAGAAATTTAGTCAGGGCTTCGTAATTGTAGAAACGTTTCGATATAATGTCCTATCTCAGTGAGAATTGATGTGTCAGTTCATATCCTTTTCCGGAGGACGTCAATGTAACGCAACCAGAGGGCCGGAAAATTGACTTTTGTACCAGAATTTTGTATGCCTTTGATCGGACTGTGCCTGGTCCGATTTCGTTGATATGAGTGGTAGTCAGATATCCCTATCGGGTATTTTGATACGCGACTCATCATATTGAGCCCCACTTTTTTAGCATTTTTGCTTGCTATTGTAGCTATAGGGGAAGTATTGGTTTCATGAAAATGTTTGATGGAGTAATTTTGACCAATTTTTAATATTAAATCCGAACTAAAAAAAGTGGGTCTGGCAATTCTGTCTGTCTGCCTGTATGTATGCACGGATATCTTCGACTACAGCCTTTTCGACTGCACAGATATGCTCCAGACCTTATTTCTGCAATCCGTGGGGTCTCAATTTGACAGGAAATTTAAATTTCTATTCTATTCTTAAGACTAATGGTACTTTTCATAGTCTATACAGGTGCTATTGGCTGCTGTACCAGGCTTTTGGCACAAAAAACACGTAACTGTATTCTAATAATAACTAGTTTTTGAAATTCGCCTATTTTAAGCTATTTAAGCAATATTTTATATTTTCAAAGATATTTGGAAAGGTTGAGTTTTAAAAAAAAAATGGTAAATGGTCTAGCTTTGGAAAATTATCATTTAAAATTAAAAATAACGCAATTCGTCACAACGATCGTCTGCAGATGCATATTAATCCTGAGATAGCAGTAGTCTTAAATGTACGATGTAATATTCGTAGATTAAGAAGAATTAAACAGCATGAACTTATAATATGACAATTAAGAGAACCCGTATTTGAACTAGAATACATTCTAAAATGCAACAGAACATTGAAACTTAAACTATTCGTCGATCTTTTTTGATTGGTTATAATTAAGGAGTTGATTTTAGTACGGTTAGAGTCAACATAACTCTGTGTCTTTCGTTATTTTCACCTTAATTAATTTCATGAAAATCGACGAAGCGGATTTGACGTTATTTTGATAAATTGCTGTCCACCTATTACTTAAAGCCTGTAGTAAGAGTATTTGTTCTACCCGGGCGAAGCTGGGTACCACACGTAGTAGATACTAAAGATTCAATTCAATTCAATTTAATTTGTTTACAAAAAGAGATGAGAACAAGCACTGACTAGAGAAATATTTCAATACATCATTTTTAAAACTTGTAAAACCTCTGATTTCTTTTATGTTTGCTGACAATGAATTCCAAAGACATAGAAAAGGCGCGATGAGTTTAGATTTTTAAACGAAGGAGCGAAGGAACGATTAAGCGTTTTCGTTTTCAGATAATAGCGTCACCTGATTTCAAGATCTGTTATAGGTAACTTGATTTTTCTTGTTTTGAGATATTGACAACAACAGTTTTACATAAAGTTTCTTCTTGCCAGTGTTCCCAGATTTTCTAAATGAATTTCCCCTTTTTTTTGTCGCATTTTCCCTTTTTTCCCCTTTTTTACAGCATATTTTCCGCGCAATATTCCCCTTTTTAAAAACAAAAGAAAAACTCATATTACTGAAAAGAAACACAAATTTGTCGTTTAAAAAAAAACAGTGCTTTAATAATAACGTTTAATTCAAGGAAAAAACAAAAACCAGATACGAAAACTTCATTCAAAACTTAAAATATTATGCGAAACTAAGTCAAAACAACACAATGTCAATAAGACCACAGGCATTCATTAAAAGTGAATTTTATTTTCCCTATACATAAAAAAGACAGTAAAAACGACATTTCCAACTATAGACTCATAGCCAAACTTTCCTCTATCGCTAAGCTTTTCGAAAGCATTGTTTACAACTCACTGTATATCCACTGCAAATCCATTTTTTCCCCACAACAGCATGGTTTTTTAAAAAGTAGGTCCACAACGACTAACCTGACCGAATTCGTTTCCAAAACACTACAAGCATTAGAGAAAGGTAATGAAGTGGATGTCATTGCCACCCACTTCAGCAAGGCCTTTGATAAAATCTGTCACTTAATAATTTACCTTAAACTTAAAGCCTTCGGTTTCCCACCCTCTTTCATTTCATGGCTGAGATCGTACCTAGAAAAACGCCAGTACAGGGTTCTCTTCAGATTTTCAGTCTGTGACCCCATTAACGCCATTTCAGGGATTCCTGAAGGCAGTCATCTTGGTCCGCTGATCTTTATCTTAACTATAAACGATGTTGGTCACGTCATAAAAGACTGATATGTCTATTTACGCGGATGATATGAAAATCACTAAGGTAATATCTACCCCCACCGATTCTTTCTTCCTTCAAAATGATCTAAATTTATTCCACACATGGTGCGACAAAAACTTTCTAGAACTTAACGTCGCCAAATGTCAATCCATAACATTCTCTCGTAAACGCCTCCCCCCATCCCTCAGAATCTATTACTTTCTTAGCGAGCCCGTTCCCTCAGTCTCCTCTATATGCGATTTGGGTATTATTTGCGACAGGGAGCTAAACTTCCGTTCCCACATTGATCATGTTGTACACAAGGCCAATTCTTCTCTCGGTTTCATAAAACGCTGGTCTAAAGAATTTTCGAACCGTTACGTTTCTAAATCCCTTTATATCACCTTTGTCAGACCACTCCTGGAATACGCCAGCCAAATTTGGTCACCTTATCACAACATCCACTCCCTTAGAATCGAAGCTGTGCAGCGTAGGTTTATACGGTTTGCCTAACGCGGTCTCCCATGGGCCGACAACTATATCTTACCTGCCTATGAAGACCGGCTAAAATTGATTAACCTGGAAACCCTTACAAGACGTCGCGAAGTCGCTGACATACTTTTCGAACACTACTACACTACTACTACCTTAGGTCCGTACCGGTCTTTCGTCTCCCTCACCACCACACCAGCTACGGACATTTCGAACCAGTTTCCAGAATGTTACGCCTGGCAAATAACTCACAGAACACCCTAGACTTTCATTCGAGTCTATCCGCCCTCTACACCTCTTCATGACCTCTCTTCTCTTATGTCCACTAACCAGTCCTCGCCTTTCCCTCAACTTTTTCTTTTCCGTCTCTAGTTTTTAAGATAGTTTTTAAGACCTAGTTTAATAAAAAATGTGTGGCACCCTAGGGGCAAAAAAAAAAAAAAATACTTTTAAGCTTAGAGTTAAGTTCCCTTGTTGTGAGTTCTTAAGTTTAGATTTAAGCTCTTGCTTGCTTGTACTAAGCTAAATAAATAAATAAATAAACGTTTTAAAAAAAAAACATGAATAACATCACTAACGCCCGATTTCTTCACCGAGTACTAGCGCTACTACCGGTATTAGAGCAAAAGTTGGTACTCAAATCGGTATCAAGTCATTTTTTCACAAAGTACTAACGTCGATTTGGTACCGAGTAATAACTGGCACTCGGTATTAGCTTAGCTCTCGAAATCGGTATTAGACCAGTTGGTAGTACTCAAATCGGTATCAAGTCATTTCTTCACAAAGTACTAATGTCAATTTGGTACCGAGTATTAGTTGGTACTCGGTATTAGCTGGACCCTCAAAATCGGCAGTCTAGCGTCGTTAATACCAGGGTTAGGCCAATTTCAATTATTTATCATGAGAGATTGTACTCTATTTTGATATTTTCTTGGCTGTCGTTGTGAAAAAAGTGAATACGTACACGTGTGTTCTATTTTGGTTTCATTTGATTTTTTATTCTATTTTCTGGAAAATGGTTTTGTTTTTTGGTGGGGATAGTTTGTTTCATGATTTCGAGGACGATATCGAGTACGAGAACGATGAAGAAGGGGTGGAAGTTCGTCGATTTGAGCGCCGTATCTACCATATGCCACAACGGAGTACAATAAATACTTGGGACGATGTGAACTTTTCGCTTCATCGCTATCGTTTTTTAATTCTTGTTTGTTCATTCTTCATTGGTACCAAACATAAAGTAAAGCAAAAACAACCAATCACACACTCTTCTACACGATACCTACCACCATACTCATGTCTACAAGCCCGGCTCAAAGTTCAACGATCAAGAAGGAGAGCGGATTTCCAACAATGCCTGGACACCCTTAGACTGGCGAGACGTAACTTAAATAGAGCCATCAAGGAAAGCAAAACTGCATGTTTTAAACGTCTCTGTCAAGAAGCCAACATTAACCCATGGGGATCGGCATACAGAATGGTGATGACGAAATTAAAGGGCTATAGGACTCCTCAAATAACATGTCCGATAATGCTGAGATCCATAGTAGAGCACCTCTTTCCTTAAAGGCCAGCTACTATGTGCAATATTATACGAGAAGTCAATCCAGAAGATATTCCTTTAATTACTCACGAGGAGCTGCAAAGGGCATGCAGCAAGATAGGTGACAACAAGGCGCCGGGACCCGACAGCATCCCGAATAAGGCAGTAAAGGCAGCTGTAAAAAAAAGACCAGACCTCTTCATATCAATAATGCAGAAGTGCCTTGAAGAAGGAACCTTTCCCGAAAAATGGAAGACGCAGCATTTGGTCCTACTGCCAAAAGGAAAGAAGCCTCCAGGAGAACCATCATCCTATCGTCCAATATGCCTATTGGACACCACGGGAAAGATCCTCGAGAAGATAATCTATAATAGATTACTCGCAATAGCAGAAGAGAAAGGAGCCCTCTCAGATCACCAATTTGGCTTCAGAAGAGCACGATCTACTGTTAATGCGATAAGAGCGCTAGTTGATATCGCCAAAGGTGCCATCGAAGGCGAAAGATGGCTCCATGGCACAAAGGAGTATTGTGCAGTAGTAACGCTGGACGTTAAAAACGCATTTAACTCTGCGGACTGGTCATTTATTAGAAGGTCACTTGCCAGGATGGATACGCCATATTACTTGCTACGGATACTGACGAACTACTTCAACAACAGGAAGCTGAGGTACAATACCGATGAAGGGGTAAAATGCTACAACGTAACTGCGGGAGTTCCACAGGGATCGGCTTAGGGCCACTATTGTGGAACATCATGTACGACGGAGTCCTACGATTAATGCTACCTGGGGGAGTAACGATAATTGGATTCGCCGACCACATTGCAGTCGTGACAGTAGCTAAACAGATCCATGCAGTAGAATCAGCTACAAATTAAGCAATTGCCCGGATAAAAGATTGGCTAATATCCGCCGGACTAGAACAAGCTGACCATAAAACAGAAGCTGTTCTTATAACCAGCCGGAAAACCGTCGAATTTGCCAACTTTCAGGTTGGTAACCAAACCATCAGGTCGAAAGAGGCGGTTAAATACCTTGGAGTAATGCTGGACAACAAGGTACGGTTTAAAACGCATGTTGATTTTGTTACCAAAAAGCATCGCAAATGCAGGGAGCTATCTCGCGTATCATGCCTAACATCGGTGGACCTGGATACGCTAGAAGGATTCTACTCTCTAGAGTTATCACCTCAGTTCTGTTATATGCCGCCCCAGTCTGGGCCGAGGAACTGAGGACGAAGGAGACCAAAAAGAGACTATCGTCATCATACAGACTCTGTGCGCTACGGACAATCAGCGGCTTTCGAACCATCTCTGACGAAGCTGCATTTGTCATAGCTGGAATGGTCCCCATCGATATTCTCGCAGATGAAATGCTGAGGATATATAACAGAAGAGCATTGAGTCATCACGACGCCACTGGTATCAAGGTGATAAAAATTGAAGAAAGGGCAGCGTCAGCAGCTCGTTGGGTTAATACAACAAAAGGCAGATGGACATATAAACTTATACCGACAATCCAAGACTGGATAAGTCGAAAGCATGGAGACTGCAACTACCATCTAACGCAGTTCCTGTCTAGCCACGGTGGCTACCGCAAATATCTACACCGATTTGGACACGACAACTCACCATCCTGCCCGGAATGCCCAGGTGAAGATGAAGATACGGAGCACGCAGTGTTTTACTGCACACGTTTCACGGCATGGAGAATTACTCTGCCAAGTCCGTCATTACTTCTCGACCATATGTTACGGTCGGAAGAGAATTGGATGGCAATATGTTCCTTCGTAACAACTCTACAAAAAGAGCTGCGGAGAATAGAAAAGCTAAGAAGAGCAGCTGAAGCAGCAAAAGAAACTGACACAAGAAGCATAGCATAAATTGCTAACCAGCCCCGCGAAGTAATACCTAACGGCAGTCACGCGGGGAGAGTGGTTGAAGTGTGTAGGGTGTGTGTTTAGTACGTAGGCGTATTCCTGGCATCGATTACTCAGGTTTGCGAATCGTGCATGCTAGTAGCACTCGGGCAATTAGTATCTATGAAGATTACACATCCCTGGCGCAATCCAAAAAAAAAACCACCATACTCACATCATTCACAACAGTAAAGCAACACAAATATTAAAAAAAAAACTTAACTAATGAATAAAATACGAATATAATTCGAAATAATTGTCTAACGGCCGACAAATGCCAAAATAGTGTCAAAATCAGTATTAGACCAGTTTTTAGACGTATTAGCTGCTAGTACCGCTTGGTGAACTTAGATCCAGTATTAGTGATGTGAAAAAATGTACAAGTACTATCTTTTCGTTGGTACCGAGTATTAGAGCTAGTACCTGGTCTAGCTAGACCGGGTATTAAGGCAGCTTAGTACTCATGTGAAGAAATCGAGCGTAAGTGAGCTTCTATAATTCATACGAGTACGTATTCAGCAGTACGGAATAAATTTTGAAACGTTAAAAAAATGCGATCGGAATGCGTATCACCTTCCTAGTATCCGTCTTCGAACAGAAATTATCAACGTGTATTAACTCATGGACTTGACATAAAACATGAATTTAGGTAAATAAAATTCAAAATCCACATTTCGAAAACCCTTTAAAAATAAATATTTGGCGCAACAGCTCTTTAAGTGCCAGGGCCTAGCTTCTCACAACCACTCATGTTGTGTGCGTTATATTTTTCACACGAATGGAACGGACCTGGAGTTAAGTGCCGTATCCGAAGGGCAATTTGTTTTGAGAAGCTTTTTCGAGGCAACAATACTCTCAGATGTTTGTCAGACGTTCGCGAGAGGTGGGACCGTGAAAAAACTTTTTGGTGTTTTCTGGGATTCGAACTTGGAACCTCACGCGCAGTGGTCCGACACACTAACCACTTACGCCACGGCGCCCACTTCTCCCTTTATATCGAACAAATTTTCCGCAATTCGATATTTTACTTTTATAGGTACATCTTGGAATTGTAAAGCTTTTTAGTTTTATTTAAATTAACAACAGAGAAAGTACGTTCAGCTCCGGCTCCACAGTGCGGAAGACAGAGAATTCTACAAGTTTTCAAGTTTTGGAAACATATCCGTTTCATCAACTAATTTTGTTGATAAGACTTCCTTCTTGCAAATTTACGGAACTAATGTTTGGTATGTTAAAATTTCTTAGAGATCATTTAATTCACTACCAGGAAACATATTTAAAAAACATTTGTATAAAGGTACAAGAAAAGAAAAGGTTTTGTTTTTGAGCAAGGTCGGACTTATAATTCGAAGCCAAGAACCCAAAAAAGGATTAACAATGTCACGTGAGCTATTAGATAGGTTCAGTGCGTAATTATACTTTCGTTCGGTAAAACAAATCATTCATTGACAACGAAGATTTATGCATGTTGGTGACTTAATATAACAAGATTTTGTAATTTTGGAAACAATATTTCAAATACGCGTTTTCCCCTTTTTTTGAGACAGTTTCGTCTTTTCCCCTTCTCAACTCAAAAAGCGCCAAAAGTGGCGCTTTTCCCCGCAATCTAGGAACACTGCTTCTTGCTCTGAACGGCAAGGGTTATTTCGTTTGTCTCGCTTTTTCACTCTCCAATAAATCTTAACAGGGAAGGAATATGACTACGGTTGTTTTTTAATTCGTATTATTTATTATTTCTTATAATTCAGGATACAAAAAAATAAATTCAATAAACATACATATATAAAACAATTCAGTCCTATCAGAAATATAAGAAATATTGTGACATTCTGTATTTTTGATATAAGCTATAAAAATAGATTAGAATGCCACTTCAATAGGCTTACACAATAAAAAGAAAATTTTAGGCGGGGTGACCTCAAAAGTTCAACTTACATAGCAACAATATAAGATTATTAGTTAGTTCAAAACAATAAGAAAAAAGAAAGTAAATGCAAGTAATTGCTAAATACGCAATAGCCAAGTACGGAAATTGGGTACAGATAACATATTTGAAAAGTTTCTACGTAAATTATATTTTGAAATTAAACAAAAATTGCGATTACCAGACTTCATAAAGAACGTTTTTAACACCTTAAAACAATACAAATGACGAACAGGAAGAATTTTCAGGTCACAAAACAGAGGATAACTGGGATGCCTACCAGGTTTACAACAAATTTTTCTTAAAACATATTTTTGCAAAATCAGCAGCGGATGTATTTTATTTTGTTACACACCTCCCCAACAAGCAATTCCATATTGTAGCTTAGAATGGAAAATCCCATAATAGATCATCTTTAAAAGCTTAGTTGAGCATACATTATGCAGATAATAGAAATGTCTAAGTGTGCATCGGAAGTACTTTCTCAATATCTGTATTAGTCGAAAAACTCATTCTAGAATCTAGGGTGAGCCCCAAGTACTTAAAGTCATCTACTCTCTCTATTAGAAAACATTTATCACTACAGTTAACACTACTACAAAGAGTGGGAGAGGGAAAACCAGACGTACAATTGCAATTAGACAGCTTGTATCTTTGACACTCAGGTGCGTGGAAATATACAATAGCTTTCAATTTTTGCGATGCAGATAAGTTAAAGAACATTATTTTAGTTTTGGAACTTATAACTAAATTATGTTCAGCGAGCCAGTGTCTCAATAGATTTAGATCCCAATTAATATTAGAAATCAGGTCCAAAGGGCTGTTCAGACCATAAGAAAAACCTATATCATCCGCAAAAGCAGTAGGTGAACCTTTAAAAATAAGAGCAAACAGTGAATTGATGTAAACTAAGAACAGAATTGGACCCAGAACAGAGCCTTGTGGTACACCCAGATTAAAGAACTTAATTTCGCTCCTTATTTCATCTACCTTCACTCTTTGCGACGTATGTCCAAGATACGACTTGAACCAATTGAGCACAAAACCACGGAATCCTGCCTTTTCCAGTTTTCTCAACAAACAATTGTGATTCACCACATCGAAAGCTTTGGTGATGTCAATAAATAAACCAGCCGTACATTTTTTCTCATCAAGGTGAGACATTATTTTAGAACAAAACTGTAGGAATGCATCTTCCGTCGATTTTCCCTTTTGAAATCCAAATTGAGCTGGATTAAAGAACTCAGTTTTATTTAAAAAACTCACTACCCTATTTTTCATAAGTTTTTCAAAAACCTTACTAAAAACTGTGAGAAGCGAGATGGGCCTATAGTTGCCAATTTCAGCAGCAGAACCCTTTTTAAGTAGTAGAATTACATTAGCACATTTGAGGCTATCGGGAAAGACCATTTTCATACATCACAGGTAACTTAAAACGCTACTAACTTAAAATTGCAAAAAATCAAGTTATCAGGGGACGATATGGTGACCTTGTATGAATTATCTTATGGAGAAAAATATAATTTCTTGCGCCAATATACTGCGATCGAATGCAACCTAAGATATTGGTTTGAAAGGCTGATATGTGGTCATATCTCCGTAAGCCATAGACATACCGAGTCATATCGTTGAACGCCACATATAGTTTATGCTCAGAGGCAGAGTGCAATCCTGGATACACAACTTCCGAGTAAGATATTATGGATAAAAGCAACGTTTCGGCTAAGCGAAGCGTAGTTTCAGATAGAGTAAAGTTTCTGGTCATATATAGTTTTCTCAGTGCTCCATAAATTCGCCCAACAATCAAACCAACGTGTTCATTACCGGATAAATTTGTACTCACTTTAATACCCAAGCTGGTCCTGGACTTCATGAATGGTACGTTGAAGCCATTAATACAAATTGAGGGAAATGTGTTTGTATTGTATTCCCTATTCGAAAGCAGTATTGCTTGCGTTTTACCTGAATTCGAAGAAAGACCACTCGTCTCTGACCAGTCATGAATTTCCGTGAGATCTTCATTGATCCTAGCAACAAAGTCTACAATAAGGCCAACACGCCTCGATAAATAAATCTGTACGTTCGTCGTCAGCATACAGATAAAAAGCAAAATGTGTAAACAAAATTATAGCTTTCCCAGTGAGACTCTCCACCAGAGCACACACAACCCGTCAAGCACGTAACATATGTACATATAACAGAAAAAGAAACCGAAGAATAAGAAAATACGAAGAGTATCATCTGACTTCCGTTAGCCAGTTGGCTCTACTCTTAAAGATAATGAAGAGACAGAGAAAGGAGAATAAAGAAAAAAAAAAAAACCTATTACTTCCACTGAGTGCGGATTCGAGATCATAATCAAACCAATTTTTTAATTAGTTTTGACTAAGAAGACGCATATCGGTGTTTTACGTCATAAATAGTTTTCGAAAATCGAATATTGCTCTGCTGTTTATCAGCCAATTTTTACATATGCAAGGACAGGACGTGTGTGGGCGCCGTGGCGTAAGTGGTTAGTGTGTCGGATCACTACACATGAGGTTCCAAGTTCGAATCCTACAAAACACCAAAAAGTTTTTTCACGGTCCCACCTCTCGCGAGCGTCTGACAAACATCCGAGAGTATTGTTGTCTCGAAAAAGCTTCTCAAAATCGCCGTTCGGATACGGCACTAAACTGTAGGTCCCTTCCATTCGTGTGAAAAATATAACGCACACAACATGAGTGGTTGCGAGAAGCTAGGCCCTGGCACTTAAAGAGCTGTTGCGCCAAATATTTATTTTTTTTAAGGACAGGACGTACAAAATTCTTAAAATGCATTGTATGTCTTTTTTTTTTTTTTACAGAGAGAGAGAGAAAGATTTTTGGTGTAGTGGTTCTTGAAGCTCAGTTGTTTATGCTTCAGCTATTCTCCGGGGGTGGCGTCCAGATAACTGGGGAGATTTTTGTTATTATTGTCTTTTGCTTCTGATTCACAGTACTTTTTTTCCCGATAACTGATGTCAAGGGCAAATCATCATCAACAGAGCGAACAATTTTCCCAGCCACATGACCAAGCTACTCCCAGTGTTATGCCTTCGCAGTAGTGTTCACAGAAGCTTTTTGCAAAATGATCGGACTGAATTTATATATTTCAGGAGAAATAAATAAATGCTTGCTTACTTACTTACTTACTTAGGTGGCGCTACAGTTCGGGGTGAACCTGGGCCTCAACCAACAAGCCTCTCCATTTAGCTCGGTCTTTAGCTAATTGCCTCCAGTTGCGCACTCCAAGTTGGTCGAGGTCCCCTTGAACTTGTGCGCGCCACCTACGGCGATAATTCCCTCTACTGCGTCGTCCCTCGGGGTTAGATTCGAAGACTCTGCGGGCCGGAGCGTTGGTGTCCATTCGCTCTACATGTCCTAGCCATCTCAGACGTCCAATACGCAGTTTTTTGACTAGGTCGATGTCGCTGTACAGCTCGTATAGTTCGTGATTGAATCTTCTCCTCCAAAACCCGTCAACGCAAACGGGACCGAAAATCTTACGAAGAATTTTTCTCTCGAAGCGACCAAGGATATCTTCATCCTCTTTTAATAAAGTCCATGTTTCAGCGCCGTAAAGCAGGACTGGGATGATCAAGGTCTTATATAGAGTCTCCTTAGTTGCTCGAGAGAGGGCTTTACTGTTGAATTGCCTTATAAGCCCAAAAAAACAGCGATTGGCAAGAGTTATTCTTCGATTGATTTCTGCGCTGATTTTGTTTGCTGAATTTATAGCAGAGCCAAGGTAGACAAAGTCCCTTACTACCTCGAAGTTATAGCTGCCCACGGTGACGTTTTGTCCAATTCGTCGATGTTGGTTATCCCTTCTAGTTGACAGCATATACTTGGTTTTGCCCTCGTTTATCGCCAAACCCATTTTGGCCGCTTCCGCCTCAATGCTTGCAAAAGCACCGGTGACAGCCCGCTGAGATCTTCCGATAATGTCTATATCGTCGGCGTATGCAAGCAGTTGTACAGACTTGTAATAGATTATGCCTCCGGTGTTGGCTTGTGAGTTCCGCACAATCCGTTCAAGTACAATATTGAAGAAGTCACATGACAGCGCGTCACCTTGTCTAAAGCCTTTTTTGACATCAAAGGTCTCGGTGAGGTCATTACCGACCTTGATGGAGCAGCGAGCGTTCTCCATCGTCAGCCTGCACAGGCGGACAAGTTTGGCAGGGATGTCAAAACTAGACATGGCTCTATAAAGCTCTTCTCTATAGATGCTGTCATAGGCGGCCTTGAAATCGATAAAGAGGTGGTGAGTATCGATTTGGAATTCTTGGGTTTTCTCCAGGATCTGCCGAAGTGTGAAGATTTGATCGATGGTGGACTTTCCTGGCCTGAAACCGCACTGATAGGGTCCAATCAGGCTGTTGATAAAAGGTTTCAGGCGTTCACACAATATCGCAGAAAAGATCTTGTACGCGATGTTGAGGAGACTGATGCCTCTATAATTGGCGCAGTTGAGGGGGTCTCCTTTCTTGTGGATCGGGCAAACGATGCTGAGATTCCATTCATCAGGCATACACTCCTCTGACCAAATATTAGAAATGAGTTGGTGTATGCACTCTACCAATTCATCCCCAGCTGCCTTGAAAAGTTCGGCCGGTAAACCGTCAGGTCCAGCAGCCTTGTTCGATTTTAGCTTGGATATTGCTATCCTCACTTCGTTTTGGTCAGGTGGACGGAAATTTTGACTATCATCGTCCATGTTGAATGGTTCATTCTGCCTGACAGCGGGATGTTGGTCTTCGTCGCCGTTATACAGTCTGCAGAAGTAGTTTTTCCATATTCTCAGCACCGACTGTGATTCTACTACGAGGTTTCCATTCTCATCTCTACAGGTTTCTGTACGGGTATTACTTCTCTGACACGTTCTTTTTACCTTTTGGTAAAACTTCCGTACATTGTTCCTGGAGTATAGACTCTCGATATTCTCAAACGCGCGCTTCTCATGCTCTTTCTTCTTCTTTTGGAGAAGCCGATGTTCTTCCCGTCTCTTTTGCTCATAGAGCTCACGAGCAGCTCTCGTCTTCCTTTGCAGCGCCGCTTTGTATGCCTCTTGTTTTGCTGCATGCACTCGCCGGCATTCTTCGTCAAACCAGGGGTTTCGCGGTGGTGGTCGAGCGAAACCCAGCACATCAGTCGCGGCGTTTCTGATGGCATGTTGGCAGCGTTGCCACTGGTCTTCGGTACTTGATGCTGGCGGCAAAGGGGTGATTGAGAGATTTCGGGATACGCGTTCAGCGAAGAGTCTGGCGGTCTCTTGCGATTGTAGCTTTTCGACGTTAAATTTTCTCACAGTGATTCTTCTTTGTTGCTCAGATTGGGATATCCGCATTCGTACCTTGGCTACAACAAGGTAATGATCCGAGTCTATGTTGGCCGCTCGGAAGGTCCGGACATCCAGAATACTGGAGGCATGCCTTGCGTCGATCGCAATATGATCAATTTGGTTGATCGTGACATGATCATTGGACCGCCATGTCTGCTTATGAATGTCGAGATGAGGAAACCATGTGCTTGCTATGGTGACATTTCGCTCCACAGCGAAATCAATTAGCCTTAGTCCGTTATCAGACGTGGTGTCGTGTAGGCTATGCTTACCGACTGCTCTACCGAAGACGTCCTCCTTTCCTATTTTGGCGTTAAAATCGCCCAATACGATCTTAACGTCGTATTTAGGACATTGCTCGTATGTTTTGTCGAGGAGCTCGTAGAAACAGTCTTTGGAGGCAGGGTCCTTTTCTTCTGTGGGGGCATGAACACATATTAGGCTTATGTTAGCGAATTTAGCCTTGATCCGGATAGTCATAATACGCTCGCTCACGTGTCGGAAGCTTAAGACTTCTTGCCTAAGTCTGCCGCGTATGACAAATCCGCATCCGAATAAGCGTTGCCTGTTGCCTCTGTAGCAATCACCGTAGTAGATGTCACAGTTTTTCATCTTCTTTTTGCCTGGCCCATCCCATCGCACTTCCTGGATGGCGGTAATATCTGCTTTATAGCAGTCTAGGGCCTCTGCTAGTTGTTCGGCGGCACGTGGTCTGTAAAGGGACAGAACGTTCCACGTACAGATCCGAAGGTCGTTGTCCTTATTTCGTTTGCTGGGGTCGTCATTAGTTGGGTCATCCTTATCCGAGGCTTTTGGTTGTTTCGGAACCATGCGTTTTTTACGTGGTAGGGAAGTTACCCCGACGGCACAACCCCCAACCTGGAGGGCCAGTTCCTTAATTATTCCCCTAGGACGAGGGGCCGGGTACACCGGTGCCAGTAGTCCACTACGGAAGTATGAGCGCTGCCGTTGGCCCATTAAGGGCTCCTCCGCCACCATCTCTATTCCAATGTCCTGACCAACATTGGAAATTCCTTACCGACCTGTGATCCGAATACGTCGAAGCAGCTCGCGCAAGGTATTCACTAAGTTCAACCTAACTGGAACTATAGACGCCACCGTTGACTCCGTCTAGGGAATTCGTCCGCTGCCGCCTGGAACAGGAAGAAGTGCTCTAGTGAGAAAAGCACTCTTCCCCCCCTCTCTCATCTGCTGCCACCAAGAATCCGCCAAACGGGGTTGGTTACCCATTTCTTGGATTAAGGTACTAGGCACCCGGCTGTCACCGCATGGAGGTTGAGAGTAGGAGTTGGTAGGCCTCAGCTGAGTGAAAACGCTTGTGTTTTCATATGATCGCATGCACTACCGTTTGACAACAATAAATGCTTGCTGACATCAGGATTTGAATCATGAACCATTAGCCTGGCAATTGACGACGTTACCACTACACCATTGCCAGCCCGTTTTTGTAAGAAAAGGAAACTATATTTTGACGAGTTTACCTGAACTTCAAATGCCCAACATTCGTGAAGAGCATAATATACATACGAGTAGGTGCGAAAACACGCGACCCAGTTGAGCACTTTATTTTTTGTGTGCAGCGGGTAGAAATGAGTACCTGTATTATTTCAGTGTCTGATGGGAAGGGAACTATTTGAAGAGGGTTTAATGATTTTTCGTTTTAATTGTAAGAGTTTTGCTTTGGCGGGATGTGCTCAGCAGTTTCAGTGTCCTTAAGACATAGTCTACAAGTGTCAGATTGACTAATGGCAATTTTCTTGATGTGAATGTCCAGTAAAAAAGTCTGTTAAAAGCTTTGTATTATGTTTGTTCATTGCTAGAATTTCTTTCGATCTTTTACTAGAGAGGTCAATAAATCTATTTGCGTGTCTTAGACTCGCGCTTTTCGAGTTGTTCCCAACGATCTAGCTCAATTTTGATTTGGCTTATAGGTAGGCCGCAAAAGGGTTCCGGACCAATGAATTTTAGTTCGGAACTAGATCTGTGTAGCTCATCAGCAGTCTCATTGCCAGCGATGCCTTTGGGACCAGGAACTCAAGTGAGTGAGAAGATGTTGCGTGCAGCAAGCTGCTTTAGGGTGGTGAGACAGTTCCAAACTAATTTGCACTCGAAGTTGAAAGATTTAAGAGCTTTTAGAGTTGCTTGGCAGTCTGGTAGAATGTTTATGTGTGACCTTCGGATGCCTCTTCTGAGGCATTCTCTGCCGCATAGCTCTATAGCATAGATCTTTGCTTGGAAGATAGGGTTGTTTCAACCTAGTTGTATAGCAGTTTTAAAATTGGGTCCACAAACTCCTGCATCTACCATCATCTGTCATTTTTGAGCCATATATAAGGTGTTATTATTACATTGTTTCGTTCGGAATAAAGTCTTTAGCAGTAGTTTCTCAGCCCATGTGTTTTAGCTTAGTATTTCATTTCATGATATGAATAAGTCACTTATTCAAAGTGACTTTTAAAAAAGTTTTGTTCGGAAATGGTTTGCAATAGCAGGAAAATATTAAGGAGTCAAGTTCTAGAGCGTAAATGGAGCATTGTTTCGTGACCTTAAGTGTCTGAGACTTTTTTCTTGGATATCTGGTTCTGCAGCAAAAGTAACTAACATATTTTTTAATTCTGGCTTTGGCTTTGAATAAGCAGAATCTAGCTTTGCCAACGGCACCCAATTGTTTAAGTAAAATGAGGTCAACCTAAATAGAGATGAATGAAAACCAAAACATTGCGACTTATGTATCAAGACAGTGTGATTAATAGAATCAAATGCCTGGCTGAAATCCGTATAAACCGTATCCACTTGCTAACCCCTTTCGAATGAATTTAGTACAAAAGATGTGAAGAAAGTTTTATTGGAGGTTGTAGATCTTCCTGAAACGAATCCGTGCTGAAATTCTTTTATAAAAAATTCTAGTTTATTTTTTACTACGCTTTCAAGAAGCTTGGAGCCCCTGTATTGGAGCTACCATCAGTTGGTGTAATGACCTAAATCTCAGGTTTCTAAGAGGTTTTTAAAAATGTGGAAATTAAAAATATAATCACATCTGACGTAACCCAAGGCGTACATATGTGCAGAAAATAGAGCTAGAATCTTAGGTTAAATACTCCGCAAAATTGAGTGGTTACAAAGGTCCCCGACCTTGTTAAACTGAAGCTTTACCTCTAGTTGCTTTCGCTTAAAGCAGTCGATTTGATCTTTTTGAAACCTCAGTTGGATTACTAATCGAATATTAAGATGAAGTCACTAAAATGCTGAATTTTTTGAAATTGGATATCTCGTTAAATGCAAGTTTAGATACTCATATCATGATAAAGATACTAATGGAGTAAGATAGTTCGTGTACTCCCAATGCACTCTCGGTTAAGCTAAATGAACTAACTCCAAGGGGAATAAATACCGTGAGACTGAAATTTAATTGAAATTGCTGATATAAATCGACAAGTGTACATTTGCAGCGTGTTTTTTTTGTACCAATCTGAAAGCCTAAGCGAGGATATACTATGGATATATATGTGTATGTATGTCTATGCCCTAAATGTTAGCTCGTCAAAGGTTTTAGTATCATCTTAGTGTTGGACTGCCTGACTAGGGCTTAATTTCATTAAGGTTACTGCGTTTCCAAAACCTGGAACAGAACTCTTTACTTAGTCATAGCCAAGCGGTAGTATGGTATTATATCTCAAACCACGAAAATGAGTAGCATTTCACTTCAAGAGTGTCAAACGTGACACAGTCTCCTAAAACCATTCTTTGACATCCGTATCTACCTGAAATTCCCTATCACTATCAACATAAATAAATAAGTCACACAAACCAGACAGCTATCTATCCTTTAAGCATTCCACCAACGAAATATGCGCAGCGTAATTCATCACACTACCCGGTCCTAAAACCGAATGCGGAAGAGGTTGCCACTTTTATTCGTAAGGAAATTCCATCAGCTGTCAATTCAAACAGCTGCCTTACCTATCGCCCAAAATAGAAGGAGCAGAGCATAGCAATATCAGAGAACACGTTCCATATCTACATACAGCAAGACCATGGATGATACCTGTGTCCTTGAGTATGCGTGGTTTGTATAAATTTCCTTCTGAATATAGAAATCCCATTTGCTTCACAAGAATACAAAACAGAAAATCAACTTGAGTTCATTTGGTGTGTAGATATCCCCTCCCAGTTTGTGCTCATCAGTGAGCTTTAAGACAAAACATTCTCTGAGAAATTAATGAGTACACCAGCCATCTGCTCCTGGTTGTTGTTGATTAAACTTTCCACTCAGCATCACCATAAAATAATCCTCCTGAGGTGGCCGCGCTGCACAATTGTTGCTACCAACGCGTGTTTCCTTATCAATTGGATCCTGGTTTAGCATCATTTCTCTCTCTACCATCTCCCAGTTCCGATTCAATGCGGATACAAGCCCGCAAGAATAAACACATATCTTTTCCATATGTGGGACGTGTATGTGTCTTTGCCAAATGATGCCAACAAATTTCCATACGAAGACGGATCCTGCTACCGGGTGGAACAGGGACTCCTTCTCATCAGAATGGATATGGTAAATTCGAATGAAATTTTGCGCGTATTATATTTTGTCACGACGACGACGCAAAGCGGCAAAGGACGCGGTATGAAGGAGGACGACGACGCGCGACGTTGACAATATGAAAATTTATGGTTCCACTGCATGGCGCGTGTTGTATTAGAATTTGCACATATACACCCGCTGATGGTGCTGTGTGATGATGTTTTTGTGTGTCATGCGATTTGACATAATTTTTCTGTTGATGTGTCATTCGGTTGCAGCATCAGCAGCAGTAATGGCAACAACCGACGTAAGAATATCAACTTGGTTGGACTGAGTGGGGAAGGGCTGTAAAAAAAGGACCCACGGTCCTTTCCTTACTGCAAACGTACTAGTACCACATCCCAATGATATTTTATACCGGCACAGCTAGTATTCTAAACACAAAAAAAAATGACGACGAGGACGACGACTAACTGTCAACAGTTGACGTTTGTTTAGCGGCTGGTGAGTTAGGTACGAGTATCTTGATGGCGGGCGAGAGGGGCAATATGACAGGAATGATGGAAAACGGATGTGTTTCGGCGACGAACAAGATGGTTGTGGTTTGTGGATCGAATCAGTGCGATTATAATTGTGATGTTGACAGTAGTGACGATGACAGTTCTATGACAGCAATGATAATACAGTATTTTTGTTTAGGCATTACTTCCTTGTTGCATAATTTATTCATCCATTTTTCGTCCTGTACGCTGAAACAAATCACTGTTTAGTCTTTTGATATGAAAATATTTTAATGTTATGTATGGCGGCATTAATTTTCAATTAGAACATATCTTTAGGGATTTGTGTTAGCGATAATTGGGTGGAAATTGAGGCGGGGGAATTTTCATTTCGGAATGATTTTGTTCGGAATAATTTATTATTTTGAATAGCTATGAAGGGAATATGGTATGTGCTGTGACTGTGGTTAAATGTTGTATGATAAAATGAGTTTTTAAATTGAATCTTTTGTCACAGTATTGTAACGGAAATTAGTTCTTAATTGGAGGACCCAACTAAGTAATGTAGAGGAGAATGGGGCAATAGCAATCACACTTCTATGAGTATCTGAAAAACTACAGTTATATAATTTATCATTATGCACGTGCGACTACAATATATTGCGATATTTTTGCTCGGGTTCGTAATAATAAAACCGTCTTCCGTGTTTTTAAACTTTTCATAAACAGTTATCAACTTAAATTTCGTTAAATTTCAAAATAATCAAATCACTTTATTCTCTATTAATCTCAACTTAAACTGTCTCCACAAATTCACTTGATCGTTTATTTTCAACACCAATTTGCAAATGATTAACTTTCACAGTGATCGCACTTGTTCTTCGCTATTTTCACCTCTATCAACTGTGTCTTCTCTGCTGGTGGTTGGTGTATTTATACAGAATACAAGAACCCCAAGAACATTTTCGAATATGCTTAAAGTCTCTGTTCGAAAACGCTAGATATCTCTAGGGATGGATTGCGGAATGTGAAATGTAGAGCAAACTGATGTGCATGATGACAGGTTTGACAGATGGAAGTAGTGTTGCCACACTCTGCTAATCGATAATGCAGTGCGAAAAGTTATTATTGTGGATGCTTTAATATCTTAGTAGGTGCGTGAATGAAAGGTGGTATTTGTTTTGACGATTGTTTTGTGATAAGCTTGCGAGTTATAGTGGTATCGACCTTCGAAGTACTACACCCATACAGCAGTACTGATTGTACATTGGAGCGGAATAGTTGCAGCTTGGTTCTTAAGCTGAGAACATTAATTCTACAGACTTTCGACAGCATTCCGAAAGCAGCTTTTGTCTTCCCGATTCTGCTGCACACATCCAGTTCGGTGCCACCGCGGTCAGTCGAGACCACACTTCCTAAGTATAGAAAGTTGTCTACTTTCTCGACTACTTGTGCGGCAATGTTGAGTTGAGCGCAGGTGTTAGAAGTGTTCAGCGCTTTTGTTTTGGCTGTGTTTATCTTAAGCCTCACTTTGTTCAGGTTCTGGATCTTGTGCCATCAGATGAATGTTCATTATTCTATGTGAAGGTAGGCTAACATCTTCATCTTCTGACGAACCTCACTTTGGACTTAAAAATCCTCCGACACCTTACAATGATAAATACTCGTAGTTTCATTTATTATTTGTCTTCATTGTACACATGTATAATATGTACATTGTACATACATACATACATTTTCAAATGCCCCGCTAATCCTTCATGAAGGTTGCGGGGGTAGGATGCTCAGGTGGACTCTCCATCCTTGTGCATAAGTATTACAAATTAAAATTATAGAAATCATTTGAGCATGGCTTTGCCGTCTGCCTGATTGATATTAATTTAGACAATTAGATTAACTCAGAAAAAGGATAAGGATTATAAATATAATACAATAAATGGTCGTGCGAACCTCACAAAGGTTCGTTTATAATTTGGTTTTGATAATTCATTGCTGTTTTATAAAAACTAAAAATGAGAGTAGTCAGCTATATCAGTACTTAAAGAAGTGATTCCACCTCTGATCTGGAGAGTAGCCATATCCTTAGGTCTCTAAAAAATTTATTTGTCTGCGATAGTATATCACGTAGTGCAAGAGGCAGTTTATTGAAAATAAAAGGGGCAATCAAATTGAGAAATCGCCTACTGTGCTCTGTTCTAACAGTTGGAACTACCACCTTGCTTCTATTCCGTAACGAATATATTTCAACTCTTCTGAAATGAAAGTTTCCACTTCTGATAAAGAAAACTTTAAGGGTTTTAGGTTAGGTTAGGTTAGGTTGGCTGTCCACACGAGAGTGCAAACACACTTAGACCAGTGAAGGTCCTTTGTGATACCATGGATCAACCCATTTGGCCACTCAGGTACTAACAAAACCAACCGGAGCTTTTGACAAAGCGATGGATGCTCATGACGTCCAAGGACGCCAGATCGCAGAGGTCGTCAAGGAAGGGGGACCCTAGATGGAGCATTCTTTTATGCGACAGGGCTGGACATGTGCATAGGAGGTGAAGGATGGTTTCCTCCTCCTCCGCGTCCCTACAGCTCCTGCAGAAGTCGTTGGAGAAGAGACCAAGTCTTCTGGCGTGTTGGCCTATAAGACAGTGTCCAGTGAGAACACCGACAACGCAGCTGATTTATGTACGCTTTAACTTGAACAGATCGGCACTACGGTTTTGATCCAGCTTGCTTTTCAGGCAAAATCCTTAGAGTGGTACCCTGTCTGGCGAGGTCGTCAGTTACCTGGAATGTCTCTATGGCCTGGCACCCAGCAAAGGTGAATGTTGAACTGCTCTGTCATCTCCATAAGAGATAGACGACAGTTTAAGGCAGCCTTTGAAGTGAAGGAGAACGATTCCAGGGACTCAAGGGTTTTATAAACATACAAATATCTGAAAGGAAGTATTTTCTTCGATTGAAATAGAGGCAATGAGGCTTCACATCTCTGTTTATTTAATATCAGTCGAACTATTTTCTTTTGCGCTATTGTAATGGGTTGCAAGTTACTTACATAGGTACTACCCCAACACGCAACACCATACTCCAGCCGTGACTGAATTAACGCGTAATATATTGTCAATAGAAGCTTTTGAGGGACTAGCTTACGCATGTGGTATATTTTATTTGCAGCAATGTACAAAACTCTTTTTAAGGACATGATATGCGTTTTCTAATTTAACTTGTTATCAATTACTACTCCCAGATATTTAAATTCATTGACGAATTCTAGTTCAAAACCGCTTTCTGGATATAGGCACGCATTGCCACAAGAGACATGATGCCACCATATGTCTTTAATTTTATGCGTGTTAGTTAGGGAGAAACACAAGCCTTTAATCTTGTATGGGCTTTGTCGGACTTGGCTTTGAAGGTTTCCACAATGTAGTTTGCTACAAATTCGGGGACAATCTTGGCGCTTTTGAGACGAGATGGAGTTAGAGCCCCCTAGTTTCCGAAGTAAGCCCCATGCCTTTCTGCTAGAACGAGTGAAGTCCCAGTCAGCCAGTTTTATTCCATTTTCATCATCTGCTTGATACTTCCACAGAGTATTGTGGCTGCTGAAATCGCCTGTGTAAATTGCCGGATGCTGATATATGGGGATCATCCCAATAGGACATGGGATTCTCGGGGGTTTGTAGATGTTTACAATTGTTAAGCCAGATACTACGATTGTTACCAGGAACATGTTTCCATTGTCTTTGGTTTCAACAAGGTTTGCTCCTTGTATAGAAGATCTAACATAGCCTGATGGTAAAGAGCCCCTACGAGTGTGAATCCATTGATTTTCCCTCGGGCAGATAGATTTGGTTCGTCATTGCAGTGTGTTTCTTGGAGGAGTAAGACACCTATTTTATTCTCCTCAAGTGATCGGCAGATATGGTCGCATTTTGCTCTACTAATGCCTTCGATGTTTAATTGGCAGATACGGACAGAGGGTCCAATATCTTTTGTCAGGTAAATTGCAATATAGCAGGCGAATACGCGAAAAGAACCACATCGTCGGCAAGTAAAAGAGCATTAATTAAGACTCTGGCAATTTCTATTCCACCAAGCATGGAAGTCTATTAAGTCGTCGACGTACAAATCATTGTGCAAAACGTGATACTTACTTTCCTTGTATGTAGCCTTGATAATAGCTATGAGTTTTCAGGGATGCCTCTCCTTCATTGTGCTAACTAACTTATAAACACGTCCCATTTTGTATGTCAAAAGAAAATGTATAAAAGCCGCCATCATCCTCTCTTTCACGTTTGGACTCCACGAGAATAAACGGTCTGCCAAAAGCCCAATAAAATATTAAAAAAGTATTTTTAATTTTCTTTAATTTTGTTGTGCTCGGAGCTGCACAAATAGCCCCGGCGAGAGCCACAATACCTCTCCAGTTTTCACAATCCATCAGATTTCCCTTTTTCAGAAGCTTGACGATCATCACTTTTTTCCACTCCTGGGGAAATTATTTCCCTATTTGCAAACGCAAAGCTGAACTTTTAAAATTCCTTTCAAACAGAAATGCAAGTCGTGTGTCATGTGTCTTCAATTCCTTTTTAAAGGCACGTGGACAGAAAGGCGAAATGGAAATACAATAAAACTTTTCCCCATCATAAGATTTTATATTTAACACCAAACATAGAATACTTATTCAAATCTCCGATTCCCGCCATAAAATGTATGCTATCGTCCTGTATAATACTAGCTCGGCCGGAATTCTTTTGAAATTTTATTATCCTTCATGCCTTACATCTTGAAACGCGCCAATCGACTGCATGAGCCAATATCGCATCTGTGTGATGGTACAAAAAAAAAAATCGATAGCAACATCTGCTACCAAACTCATACCAAGTTGTTTACGTTATTTTTGGCCAAAATAACATCAACATCAACACCATTACTGTTACACACACTCTAATACCTTGCACCCACAAAATCAGACCAAAATCAACACGCACCCATTTTTCACTTTCTCCTTCTTGCTTCCGTCTCGGCGCGAATAGAATGTAATTTCCTTCGGAGGCCCGCTCTCCCTCTTAACTTTTGTTATCACGAGCAATAGTGTCCCGTCATTTTTATGGACCGGAAACGCAAAAGAGTTTACCTCCGCCTTAAACCACTTTAACAGCGGAGAGGGACACAAACTTAAAAACACTTTTTTATTGCCCGAATCAACATTAATAAAATTTAGAATTATTATTGCATAATTCCAGCATCACAATTGTGAGGTGGCATTAATTAGGCGAAGGGGTGGGTCTTGAGACGCACTTCCTGGTCCTCTTTGCTACCACTGTGATTGAAGGTCGTTAAAAGCTCTGGCAAGACTGGAGGCCGGTGAATTGGGTCGAAGTGGCCTGACTAAGCAGTGCTCATTAATTTAAATTATTCAAATTATCTGAAGTGGTAGTGAAGATTGGAGGTATCTGGGCTGTTTGTTTTACGAGTATCACGGATAGACTTGAGGTGTAGTGTGCGCGGATTTGTGTATTCTGATTGAAACCGTGGCTTGCGGTTGTTTTTCTAAGTGTTTTTAGGACTGGTGTATTGGGTGGGTTGTCTCGAATTGTGTTCACACAGACGAGCTGTGTTTGTAAGTGCGGTGTAATCACTTTCTAGCTATGGTTGATAAAGTTAAATTAAAATGTTAACAAGGCAATAAACTTGAGTTATAAGGGGAAGTAACTTATTTTTATTTCTTATTAGAAGGCGGGAAGGGCTAACGAGATGGGTGAAGTCTTAGCGATTCAAATACCTCGAAAGATAACTTTTAGCAATTTAGTGACCAATTTAATATTAGAATGTCTCCAGATAGTCCAAAGTGCAGGGAGATTGAGTAAAACTTCACAAGTGTAGATGCTGACACACTTTGAAAGTGATTTTGTCCACTCTTATTCAAAACTGTTTTCTGAGGGCAGCTACAGGCTCATTTTGATTCTTCACCTTCTACGATATACAAAAAAAAAATTGTGCGATTAATATGCTAATTTTGAACCTGATGAGGTGAGAGAGTGAATAGAACTGACGTGAGATGACTGTTGTCTAAAGTCTTAACCGAACTCCACCACTTGTACACAATAGTATGTTAGCCAAAGCTCGTAAACGGTTATATGTTTCAACATTCTACGATTTTAAAGGCCCCTGCAAGCCCTTTTCACTGTTTCTGGAATCCGGATTTTTGTTTCTTACAAACCTGCCAGCCGTTTCGGAATTCTTTGTATGTCAAGAATCCGTCTCAGTACGATATAAGACAGTATGAACGCAGCTTGATGCTTGCAGAAAGCAGTCACTCTTAGAAAGCCATAAGGAATTGTATTATTTTTAGCTGTCTGCTTCACTTTGTATGTCCCTTAATACTTCTTTTATATTTTTTTAAGAGTCTATAATAGTTTGTCTTTATGGTAGCTAGTGGCGTATAGACGCCTTATATCTGCCTTAGCTTTCACATAATTTCAGTTTGTTTGCTAATAAGTTCTGAAGGATTATTATTATCATGCTTATTCCAGGTCTCCCTTGATACAGATTGCACTCAAGTAATAAATTTCACTCGAATGAACTTTTCATTTTCCGTGTCTCGAGAGAGAGGTGTTCATTATCGAATCAACACATTATATACAGGGAGTCCCAGTTAAGCAGTATAATTGTTTAAGAGAATATACCTGAAGTTCCGCCGAACAAAAAATTGTATGGCAGGGGGGTCTATTCTCATCACATTTCAAGTTATAGCTCATCAAAGTGGGTGACCTCTTATTTCAAGGTGTAACCACTTTAAACGCTATAACTTCTAAACTATTATAGGTACGAAAATAGTTTCATACATTTTGGAAAGACAATTTAGTAGTGCATACAAATTTCAAACACATTGGGTACAGCTGTGCAGCTACAAAAAAGTTGTGGCTCCTTAAACTCAAAATAATGAAAATTTGTTGTCCCATTTTTTCACTTAAAATGCATTCTTCTCAAAATGTTTACTTAATATATTTTTGTTTTTTTATGAAATTTTTATCCCTAAAAAATTGTGTTAAGCAACTTTTTTACTTACGATCATCAGAAGTTGTAGTAAAAGCCATTTTTTGTCAGACAAAAATGGTCAAAAAGAAGTGAGGTACCTACTGAATTAGTCTTAAAGGAGAACAGTTTATGGAATGTTTATAGCAATTGTTCGAAGTGCCTTCCTTCCATTTGAATACTTTTTCTGGTGCGTGTAAGCATTTCGGATGGCAGATTAACGAGCAGCAAACTTCTCATCTCTTCTGAAACGGCATTCAATTTTTTGGAGCTCTTCCAGACTCTAAAATAAACTTTTTCTTTCACAGCACCCCAGAAGAAGAAATCCATGGGTGTTAGATCAGGAGATCTGGGTGGCCAAGGGTTGGGGCCAAATCGACCAATCCACTGTTCGTTAAAAGTATGATTGAGGATCGAAGTTACTCCGCTGCTACTGTGAAAAGGTGCTCCATCTTGTTGAAAGTAAAAATTTTGAGAAAAATGAAAAAAATGGAACAACAAATTTTCATTATTTTGAGTTTAAGGAGACATTACTTTTTTGTAGCTGCACAGCTTTACCCAATGTGTTTAAAACTTGTATGCGCTACTAAATTGTCTTTCCAAAATGTATAAAATTATTTTTGTACCTATAATAGTTTAGAAGTTATAGCGCTTAAAGTGGTTACACCTCCGAATAAGAGGTCATCCACTTTTATGGGCTATAACTTAAAATGTCGTGAGAATAGACCCCCCCATTAACACACAATTTTTTGTCCAGCGGCACTTCAGGTATCTCCTCTTACTGCTTACTGCTAAACTGGGACACCCTATATATTTGTGCAAGAAGATTTAAGCAAAATAAAGACAATAACGTTAAGAGACAAATCAAATTCACTTAATCTGAAACATGGCATGTTAATCGCAGTTATTCTTATAGCATTCTTTTACAGAGGCAGTTTTTTTTATATTTGCCTTGAAGTCGACCCATGCCCAGCAACAGAAAATAAGAAAAATAAACACGCTGTCGGACTTTTCTTGCATTTCCTTTACCTTCGTCCAGCTGGTGACATTCTTGGAAGGGGTCCCAAACTGATCAATTTAATTGCATCCTCTTTTCAAAATGTATCGCAGTTCTGTTTATTTTGGTAAAGCCATTGAATATATCGGGCGTTGTTTCTAGTAGCCGTACCATAGTCTCAAACTGGCCGCAGTTAGTCTTGGATTGAGTCCTACCATGTACATATATGTTATGTTACAAAATAAGCAATAGTTTTATAAATTAAACAATAAAAAACAATTGTACTTACATTTTTTAGTATCAGCTCGACAACAATTTCTGCTCGAATGAAAAATAACACTTAATTCGATTCGAGTGAAACCGAGAATCGAATGAGTAAATGAACAAACACGAATCTTGATCGATATCGAAATCAAGAATGTCATTTGGATAGATTCGAACAATAGTCGATCCGAATCGAAACGCAGAATAAGCGTGTACCTTTCGAAATCGAAAGAAACCGATTTTTTTTTGAAAATCTACTCGTTTATACTTGCCTACTTAAAAAAAGGTAAATCACAGTGCACTTGAATCCTCTGATTCATTGTAAAGGGTGTTTTTTGTTAGAGGTTTGGTTATTAAACTGGCAACAGATTGTCAATTTGACAGTTGAAAGTTGATTTGTGGTTAGTACGTTCTGCTATTTTACGATGAATAGATTAACGCCAGGACAACGCGTGGAAATTCTGCAAACTTATTTTGAAAACCATGGTTCGGTTCGCAAAACTTGTCGTGCGCTACGTCCATTTTACGGTCGACATAATCGTCCATCTGAGCAATTTATTCGGAACACGATGAATCGTTTTTGCACCACGTACACAAACAGTGCGAACAGAAGAAGTTATTGCCGTTGTGGAGTGCAGTGTTGAGGAGAATCGGAATGAGTCGATTCGCCATCGTGCACAGCAATTGGAGCCCCCTTCGGGTAGGGGTTAGAATATACCCGAGGTAGGCATGCCTGTCTTAAGAGGTGACTAAAATCCACACTCCATATACCGAGTGGAGTATACAAAAATATGCAATGAACAAAACAGAAGATTTAAATACCCCAGGTGGCAGTCCAGGTACACTGGAAAATCCGGCTCTACGGATTCTGGGGAGAGCCATTTATTGCGTTCATCTGACCCTTTTAAAAAAGGTACTAGATCTCCACCATCAAGATCTACCATAAAAATGTGCGGAACTAAAAGTCCGGCGACATCGATAGTGTCGGCGCACGATCAATGGACGTCAGCGAAAATTCAAAGCCTTACGAACGAAAATATGGAACTTCGGGCCAGGCTAATTAAATGGAACTTCTCTGCGAAGAACTAAGAAAAGAATTAAAAGTACTTAAAGCAGCAAATAAAGCCTTTAAGGATATACCGAAACTGCTGCGAGTTCAAACGTCCTCGATAACAATGATTATCAAACGGATGAAGAAGAACTAAGTCGGGAAACCAACTAGATTCTAAAAAAACGACCAGTTAAGAAACGAAAAGCTGGTCCTTCGCCTGAAATCGTAACGAGCAAGAAAACATGCAAAATAAGCGAGAAAATAAAGAACAGCTTTACAAAATAAGCACATGTGCCGAAGAAAATACACGAACTAAGGTACGACCACTACCGCCAATAAACGTAATCGGAATTGTAGACTGCCATATAATAAACTGCATTCTATTCGCAAACCTATGTTGCTATCCGATTTTGAAGTAACATCGCTCAACAACAACAAATGGAAAGTAAACGTAAAGGACATCACAGACATTAACATTAGCTTTAAGTGTTTTATTTCATATTGCATTTGTATACCTCTTAAAAAAACACCCTCTACCACTATGCTTTTTTTTTTCTTTTTGGATGCGCCAAGGGGTGTGGTAATCAAAGATACTAGCAGCCCATGCACAGTTCGCAAGTCCGAATAATCGATGCCAGGAGTGCGCCTACGTACTAATCCACATCCTGGACACTACTACCATTCTCCCCGCGGAACTGCTGTTAGGTATTACTTCGCGGGGCTGGTTAGCATGTCATGCTATTTATCTTGCATGAGCTGTTGCTCCTGCTTATGCTGCTCAATTTGCACATTCACTATGTATGCGCCAGTGTCTGTTACTGGGTGTGTTCATATGTCATTATGTATCTGTTTGTGAACTTCTACTTTATTAAGTATTTGTGCACAGTTAACATTCAATCCTTTTGTTTTTTCAACTTCCAGTATTTGTGGGATCCTCATTTCTCGCTTCTGGTCGTTCCTCCTGGCGTAGTTATTGCATTATGCTGGTGATAATTTCGTTTGCTGTGTTCCATGCTTCATTCGTCGTCAGCATGATTGTATTAGCCCTCTCGGAGTCACTTGGCCTCTGGTTTCTCTCTCTAATGTGTTTCTGGCCGTCGTATACATCCGGCATTACATCAAAACATGTTCCATATTCTGGATTTTGCCTTCACAGTGCGGGCAGTATGGGTCATCTACGTGTTTGTATTCGTGGATATACTCCCGAAAGCATCCATTGTATTGTACTACTATGCAGGAACATTTCTTTGGTGTAGTGGTTGCAAATTTCGATTACTCTAGTAGCTGCTGATTGATGTTCCCGGCTGGGGCTTGAAGCTGCACAAATCAATTAATGAGCACTTGTCGACTTACTTACTTTGTTACTTAGGTGGCGCTGCAGTCTGGGGTAGACCTGGGCCTCAGCCAATAAGCCTCTCCAGCCAGGTCGGTTACGAGGCGGCTCCCTCCAGTTGCGCACGCCAAAGTTGGTTCATGTCCAGCTCCGCTTGCTTGCGCCACCTACTGTGTGGTCGTCCTATGCTGCACCGTCCATCCGGGGTGGATTCGAAGATTTTCTTGGCTGGAACGTTGGACTCTATCCGCTCTACATGACCCAGTTATCGTAGTCACTGTGTATGAACTCGTCTGGCTAAGTCGATGTCATTATATAGGCCGTATAGTTCGGTATTGTACCTTATCCTCCACTCGCCGTCTATGCAGAGGGGAGCGAAGATCACTCGAAGAACTTTTCTCTCAAAGTAACCAAGGGAATCCTCATTCGATTTTGACAAAGTCCATGCGCCATACAGCAGGACTGGGACGATTAGTGTATTAGAAAGATTTATATTAGTAGTTCGATATAGGCCTTTGTAACTCAACTGCCTTCTTAGCCCATAAAAACATCGATTGGCAAGAGTAATTCTTCGTTTGGTCTCCCCTCTGGTATCATTTGCGGAGCTCACCATATAGCCTAGGTAGACAAAGTTCTTTACTACCTCAAAATTATATCTGTCTATTGCGATATGTTGTCCAAGACGCCGATGTTGGGTGCCCTATTTGTAGGCAGCATATATTTTGTTTTGCTTTTATTGACCGCAAAACCCACCTTTGCTGCTTCTGTGTCAATACCCACAAACGCCACACTGACGGGCCGCTGAGTTCTTCCGACTATGTCAACATCATCGACGTATGCGAGTAATTGTACAGACTTGTAAAAGATACCTCCGGTGTTGGCTTTAAGGAATTCACATAATACGGCAGACAAGATCTTATATGCGATGTTGGGAAGACTTATACATCTGTAGTTGGCGCAGTTCAGAAGGTCTCATTTCTTCAGGATCGGGCAAACAATGCTGAAGTTCTATTCATCGGATATGCTTTCGTCTGACCAAATCTTACAGATAAGTTGGTGCATGCTCCTTACCAAATCATCTCCTCCTTGAAAATTTTGCCGACAAGGCCGTCGGCTCCAGGAGCTTTGTTGGACTTAAGTTTAGATATCGTTATTATCAAACAGATTGACGGGAATCTTGACTATTATCGCCGCTGTTGAATGGCTCATTGACATGCTCGACAGCGGAATATTGGTCATCGTCGTCATTTAGTAGTCTGCAAAAGTGTTCTTTCCATATCCTCCACCGACTGCGATTCTAGTACTACATTACCATTTTCGTCCCTCTAGGTTTCTGTTCTGGCTTTAAAACCGTAGTATGTGCTTTTAAAATTTTGATAACATTTTCAAACATCAGTCCTGCAACAATGAACGTTCCAAAGATATAACGAAATAAAGAGCAGGCCTATAAACGCCTGGATCACACAAATGCAACTACACCAGCGTTTAATTGGCCTCCGTAACGAAGTGATCGAAGGCGGATCAGAAGAAATGCAGTGAAATGTGTGTCCCATATGTGGGGTTATGATCGCTTGTTTTCAGTTCGTAACCCCGCCGATATAGGAAGAAGAAGAAGATGCCTGCAATAAAGTCTCTCAATCTCGATCGAGCGCTTCTCATGCTCCTTTTCTTCTTTCTGGGAAGTCGATGTTCCTCTTTTTTCCTCCGCTCGTAGAGCTCGTGAGCAGCTCTAATCCTTCTTTGCAGCGTTGCTTTATACGCCTCTTGTTTCACTGCATGTGCTTGCCGGCACTCTTCATCAATCCAGGGATTTCGCTGTGGTGACCGAGAGAAACCCAGTACATCAGAGGCGGCATTTCTAATGGCTTGTTGGCAACGCTGCAACGCTGCAATAGGTATTGTGTATTTGACGCCGACACCGGCAAAAAGAGCCATGTCCACCTGTGAATATCAAGATGTGGGAAGTGCATATTAGCTACGACAACGTTTCATCCCGCCGCAAAGTCGACTAACCTAAATCCGTTGTCGGATGTTGTGTCGTGTAGACTGCGCTTTTTGGCCACACTAAGATCCTCCAGGACAATTTTAAGATCGTGGCTAGCACATTGCTCATAAGTGTTGTCCAAGAGCTGGTAGAGGTCATCCTTCATCGCGTCGTCCATCTTCTCGTGAGGGACGTGAGTGCATATTAGGTTAATGTTGGCGAATTTTGATTTGATGTGGATAGTCATGAGGCGCTCGTTCATATGTCAGAAACTCAAGACTTCTTGCCTAAGTTTGCCTCTAATAACAAATCCGCACCGGAATAAACGCTGTCCTTGTTGTCTGTAGCAATCGCCGTCGTAAGTGCGGGCCAACCCATCGCACTTTCTGGATGGCGGTAGCGTCTGCTTTACAGTAGTCTAGTGCCTCCGCAAGTTGTTCGGCTGTACGTGGCTTAGAAAAAATTAGCCGCGATCAGAATCCAAACCTTCGGGAATAAGTTCAATTGACTTGAAATGAGCTGAAGAAAGCAATCTCCACAGAATGGTGGCCAGACATTGTTAACACTCTATACGACGTTATGGTAACAGGACCTCAATATATCCTGCAGGTCTACACTGCCATTGGTATACGAATACTTGTCTGTAGTATGGTGGCAGGTCGTCAATCAAATCATCATCAGATCCATTGCACAGATACAAGAACCAGAATGCACCAGTTCCTACAATAAGGCAGTTGGATCCCAAAAATGCATTAAATCGCTTAAATTGCCTACTACTACTGCACCCATTACCAAACATTTCGAAAAAAATATGTATTATATTACCATGTGCTCTTTTGAATAGCGCAACTATAAAAGTCAGTGGATCTAATGTGTACTGGAGGGAGATGAAACAAATCAGATAACAACTCCACGTGCCTGTATCATCCTAATTCTATTCCACCAACTAGAACAGAATTAAGGCAAAAACTTATTCAAAATCCCACACGAATCGACCTAAATTGATTTGCCAAACCCACTCACACAGTCAAAAAAAAAGAAGATAGAATTAAAATCAGATCCAGTTGTCAGCATTAAAAGCTCCACTTTGTCTATTTAGATACGATCCATGCACAGTGAGCATCATGTTAAATCGAATAAAAAATAAAACACAAAAACTGCACTTTGTCCACAATTTTGTTTAACAACAAGTACCATGCTGCAAAAGTACCGAAAAAAGAAAATGTCGGTGACAAAAAAAATCCTACAACTCTTCTGATATCGAATTCCTTCAATGTAAACACGGGATTTATTTAAGGATTCATTCGTAAAAACGACATTTTTTATTTTTCATTTACTTTTGTCACGTTTCGCCACCTGCCCAATAAGCAGTCGTCTGCACTAACTATCACCTGGAATAACAATTTCGTTGCATGGCCAACATTTTGGCAGAGCGACAAAACAAATTGAAACGAGACGACCAACAGCCAAATCCTTAAACAAGGACGATTTGGGTGAAGTGAATTTTGAATAAAACACGAAAAACGTGCACTGCACAAAATGTCAGCGTCATGGTGCTGGCAAGTTCTTCAGCCATGTGCACGCCGCTATCACATTTGGCCACCTCAAGTACCGATTTCAGGTATTTCGCGAGTGTAAACACAATTTGCCAAAGCAAAGGACACACAAAAACATTGAAAAACAGCAGAGCTCCAACTTTTTTTTAAATTCAGCTGTCTCCGTTTATCGATACCAATAGCGGGGGTGTTTGACGATATTCACACGTACATACATACATATATACGTATCTAGATAGATTGATATTTTCTGAAGGATGAAACACAAACCAAAGCCCTCAATAGAGGATATTGGTTCGTTTGCTGACGAGAAATCCCTTGGAATTGCATCACGTAGCGTAGTTTTGATGAAGCAGGACGCACAGGCAGGACACCTCACAAAAACCCTTGTTAATGCCTTTCCCATATTATTCAGCCATTCAAATTCTCATTCCGTTGATTGTCACTTATTGAATAGTTGCTGACAAGGGTGGATGTTGGTTTTTTGTTGGCAAATCTTCAGGTTTTTTTTTTTTTTTGCTATCATAGCATTTCTCCCATTGTGGTCCTTTATGAGTCCAGAGTAGGACGAATTGCGGTTTATTTTTTGTGGATCTATCTATTGGTTTCGATTAAATCAAATAAAGGATTTCCATTTGTACTAAAACATTGATCAACAATATAACTATACTACCGGTGGATGAATGGTGGATTGAGGCAGTGATGACTTTATGCAGTCGTGTGGAAGGGACGTTCTTCTTTTTTCTCGTTTCTCCACGTTTTTGGAATATCTTTCGTTGAATTTGTTTTCAACAGGATTTGAAAATAATACAGTTTAGAGAGCTGGTACTTGAAGTCCTGTCTGTTTGTTTGGTAAAATTGAGGAGAGCATTTTTTTTTGTGCACGTCTCATTCAGCCGAAGAGATATCCTTACGGGAAAATGCCATTGTTGAGTGCAAATTGAGTACTCGAGAGGAGAGGAAAAGAAATCGGGATAAAAAGTACTCATTAACACGCGCTTTTGGGTTTGATGATCAATTCACTGTGTTAAGGATGTTGGTAAGAAGTGGATGATTTGGAAGTTGATGGCTGCCTAAGAGGTCCTTCGATGTTGAGGAAAGTTGAGGCTTGTTCTTGACTAAATTAGAAGTTATTTTGGAATGTTTTCTGAAAGGTTGGAGCATGCTCAGATACTATAGGTGGCTATGTAGGACACAGCTCGCATCTGTGCATGGCCATATACATCCACTAGTTAAATAACAAGTGAAGCTTGCTAATCAGTAACTATCTATTGCAGTGGAAAACCGAGACACTCTTGAACACTTTATAGCTTTAAATTTGTTCGAAAGCATTCTTTCTGGATATTAATTTTTGCTGATGTTAGTGCACAATAGGTGAGATATGTGCATAGATAGGTAGATAGGTGAGAGATATGTGGATTTCAAGTCCAGGAATATTTTATCTCAGATATGTATAGTACAGTGCGTAGTTATGACATACGAGTATGTTTAGGTACATATAATCTCCTTATTTGATTGTACAAGTGTTCTTCTGCATCACCAGGAAGTATGGTATTCTTCGAATACACCGTTGCTGAAAGCCAGCAATTTTGACGATTATGACACATTAAGCAAGAACTTCCGAATAATTTGCGAATGTCGATGCTGTTGCTGTAGGCAAATCAGTAGAAATGCGATGAAGTGGGAGGGTTGTGATCGCTTATTTTCGGAGAGCCGAGGTAGACAAAGTCCCTTACTCCCTCGAAGTTGTAGCTGCTCTCTTACAAGTTAGTACTGAATTATTTTGACAAAAGCTTTGGTTTTAATTTTAACTTACAACTAAGACACACTGTAGACCTAAAAACTGGTTGCTCGAAAATAGTTGCATTAACTTTTGGTTGAGTGAGAATCTAGTTTCTTGAAGCACGTTTGACAAACCTAGTTTAATGAAACTAGTTCGGCGCAGATCGTTGTTATCAGTATAAACTTATACTGCAACTGAGAACTTGCACACTGCAAGTTGGAAACGAAAAAATAGAAGAGATATATTTTATTTATTTTTAAGTGGTCCTGGCAGTGGTCAGGTAGTGTTAGATTTTACTACATATTCTATTAGTGGTGTTCGAACTGTTGGGGAAATGCTATTTTTTTGCATTTGTTCAGGATATACAGTATTTTTGTGAAGTAATTCTTTGATTTCTTTGCGTATTGTATACCTCATGCTTTACCACGAGATATGCTCGTTCGAAAAGTGTTACGCGGGTAATTCTTTCGAAATTAGTACAAACCTTAACCCTAGGGTTAGAAATACGTCAAACTTTGTCTTTTTTTTGACTTGATGAAAGGTTTCACACAATGCTTTCATCCACATATAACTATAGAGCAAGCATTGTAAGCTTGCGAGATTACACCACTAGGTCATCAATTCACTTCTGTCTTCCAAGCAGAGATCTATGCTATCTAGCTCTGCGCCAGAAAATGCATTAGAAGGAACCTCCGAAGATCACATATTAATATAATGTCAGATAGCCAAGCGGCACTCAAGGCTCTCACGTCCTTTGACTATAAGTCTAAGCTAGTTTGGAATTGTCTCCAGACTCTTTTTCAGATTGCTGTACACAATAAAATCACACTAATATGAGTCCCCGGACACAAAGGCATCCCTGGTAATGAAGCGGCTGATAAGCTTGCCAGACTAGGTGCCCAATCTCCTTACATTGGACCTCAACCTTTCTGCGGTTTACCCACTAGTCAAATTAAAATAGAGCTACTTCGCTAGGAACGCGAACAAATGCTCTCACACTGGAATGCACAACCCGGCCTTAGGCATTCCAAGAAATCTATTAATTTCTCAATAAATAGAACTAGAGGCATTCTATCAATGAGCAAACAGAATGATAAGATCGTTACTGACTTCCTAACTAGACACTGCTCTCAACTACCACCTCAAGAAAATGGGCCGTGTTCAATCCGAAACGCGCCGTCTCTGTCTTGAAGACACCGAAACAGCCCATCACATATGTACTCTGGGATTGCCCGGTCAAAGCCAGATTCAGCTAGTTGGCAAACTCAAAACAATCAACCAGGGGATAGCACAAAAAATCTGTTTAGGTCGCAGTGCTCTGGGGTCATTCTCCAAAAAAAAAAGCTTGCGAGATCGAAATGTTAGATCTCGAGGTTATAATCAAAATGTATACTGCGGCTATAAAAGAAGCCGAAAGAGCAGACTTCAGCCCATTTAAATCTTAGGTAGGTACTTGAAATTTTGCACAGCTATTCCTTATTTTTCCTAGATGCGATAAGAAGGGATTTTCCGAAAGTCAAGGTCTAAGTGGTATAAAGGGGGGGGTGGAGATCGAATTTTCCATCTGTAAATATTGATTCCACAGCCGTAGCTCAGTACTGGCTCTTCTGATCAAAAAAATAAATAAACAGGTGAATTTAGTAAATTCGCCGCTGATTCATTTAAGGTATAAAACATCCTTCTGCGTTGTCCTGAAGCTGAGCAATGCTAAAAACAATTAATCAAATCATCGCCCACAATTTTCCTTCAGTGGAGACCACGGCCGGCAGTCATGTAACGGGTGGGCCATCTAGTGGTTTCTTTTTAAATCATAGGTTATTTTGACACTGACAGCTGTCTCCCGCTCGAAATCTTGACAGAAAGTCAGTATCATATCTCCGCGGAACGAAATGAGTCGCTTTATGCTTGAACAACATTGGGAAATATTGAAAACTTATTTCCAAAGTGAGTGCTATGTAGCCCAAACAGTGCGTTTTTTGAAAAGAAGTTTTGGCCGAAATGAAGCACCCACCGCGCCTGCTGTACGCAAATTTGTGCAAAAAGTTCGTGAGACTGATATGCTAGTGGACAGCACTCATGGTCCCCGGTGTCGTACGGTGCGCACAACCGAGAATGTGGCTGCTGTAGCCGAGAGTGTGAGACTCAATTCACGAACATCAACTCGTCATCGATCTCAACAGCTCAACATTTCACGCACTTGCTTGAGGAGAATTCTGCACAAAGATGTGGGATTATTCGCTTACAAGGTCCAATGGATTCAGCAATTGAAAGCGCACGACCATCCGCTTCGTTATCGCTTCGCAGTTTGGGCATTAGAGCAGCTTGAATTGGACAACGATTTTGGGCGAAAAATCATCTTTTCTGACGAGGCACATTTTCATCTCGGCGGCTACGTTAACAAACAAAATTGCACCGTTTCGGTCAACGGTGGGCGTTACAGAGCCATGTTAACGATTTTTTTTTTGACTGAAATTGAAGACATGGACTTGGACGACCTCTGGTTCATGCAGGATGGCGCGCCGTGCCACACAGCCCATGCCACAATCGGTCTTTTGCGCACCAAATTCCCAAATCGTGTTATCAGCCGTCTTGGTGATGTCAATTGCCCGCCTCGGAGCTGCGATTTGACCCCTTTGGACTTTTTTGTGAGGAACCGTGAAGGACCGATGTTATGCCAACAATCCCGAAACGATTCAAGCACTTAAGGCCAATATCATCCAAGCAATCCGTGAGCTACAGCCCGAAACCATCAACAAGGTCTTGGAAAATTGGAGTGATAGAATGTGCTACTGCGAGGCCAGCCGAAGCAGCCACTTGAACGACGTTGTATTTCATAATTAATGGGAATATTTGCCCTTACTAATAAAGCTATAATATATGGAAACAATTTTATTTTGTTCATTCTATTGCATTTTTAAAAAGAAACTTGTAGTTGGCCCACCCTGTATGTAGCAGTGGTTATCGTTGCAATAGTATGTGTGTGTGAGTATATGGGCGCGCTATCCCATGATTATGTTTTGATCTTCAGAGATCTCTTCTAGAGCTAAAATCAAAAAAAAAAAAAAACATTATCAGTGCCAAATCTAAGATATTGTAAATTTTATTAATTAAGATATCCATGTGCTGTCAAAACTTCATGCAATTAAGATACTTTGGAATATACACGTAGATACATATGTACAGTCATATGCATGTGTAGACATAGAACTATTGCAATATTTTTCCATTTCGTTAGATGGGATGTTGATTGTTGGATTTGTCCACATTTTAGAATGTTTTAATGAATTGAAAATAAATTGTGTGTTGGAAGCGGGTTTGCGTATCCTCTGGTGGGATTCCCACGGGGGAAGCTATAATTGAGTTTACACATTTTCGGTATTGTATTCAGTTGGCAATTATTTTTCAACAAGTAAATAACCGTCAACTAAAATGCGGGTGAAGCAAGGTGAGCACTGGTCAGCTAGTTTCATATATGAATTAATATTACTAGATCAGTTTTTTTTTTGGTTTGTAAGAATTGACGAATAGAAAAGTTGTCCTGCAATACCTAACGGATAGAAAAACAAGCGGGTTAGTACTACAAGAATCTACCTTGCACAAGAAAACCATGTATTTATATTCAACTACAGCCAGAATTAAATCAATGAAAATTGGAATCGAATGTATAAATCGAAATGGAGTTTACAATTTGAAGAGTATTTCTCGCAAAATACATATACGAGGGCAAGGTGAGAAGTTCTCGGCCTGACAATGAAAGACTGCGATTTTCAGTTAAAAAATGATTTTATTTTTCTACGTAATCTCCCTTGACTTCAACACACTTAGTCTAGCGTTTCTCCAACATCAGTATTCCTTCTCGGAAGTGAGAGTCTGGAAAGTCTGGAAGTCTGTGAAAATATTCATCTATGGCCCTCTCAACTTTTGCATTGGATGCAAAGCGCTTCCCAGAAACAAATTTCTTCAAGTTTGGGAATAGATGGAAGTCTGAGAGTGCCAAATCAGGTGAATAGGGGGGATGGCTAAGCAAATCGTACCCCAAATCCTGCAGTTTTCCCATCGCCAACGCACACTTGTGTATAGGTGCATTGTCCTGATGAAAGATGATTTTTCTCTTCTTCAAGCCAGGCCTCTTCTCGCGAATTTTTGGCATCCAGCTGGTCAAGAAGGTTTGAGTAATATTCGCCTGTAATTGTTCTGCCTTTCTCAAGATAATCAATTAACAGAATCTCTTTCGCATTCCAAAACAAAACACACTGGCCATGACCTTTCCGGCAGATGCGATCGACTTCGCTTTCTTTGGCATTGAACCACTGGCTTCCACCCACTGCATCGACTACTGTTTCGTTTCTGGCGTGTAGTGGTGAACCTATATCTCATCCATGGTGACAAATCGCCGCACAAAATCGGTCGGATCCCTATTGAATCGGTCCAAAGATTGCCGCGAAAATCGTTTGCGCATTTGCTTTTGATCGGCATCCAGCTATCTTACTCACCTTCACTCGCCTATCGTCCAACACGATATCATGCACTTTTTCGATGGTTTCGGATGTGGTTGCGGTGTTTAGCCGTCCTTCACGTGGGTCATCTTCGAGGCACGTGCGGCCACGTTTAAATTCAGCTGCTTACTTTTTAACGGTTGACAAGGAAGGAGCAGAGTCCCCGTAAACTTTTGTCAACTTTGGATGAATTTCCTCAGGGGTTAACCCATCCAAAACGAATTCAAGTTTATACATTTTAACGTGTAAACAAACTACTTGAGAGAACAAGTTGAAACTTGTCATACGAACTAATGAGAAATGCACCCAGGCAGGTAGCATAAATTTTTGCTGATTGGAACGCTATCTCTGCGTCAGGCCCAGAACTTTTTTGAATGTAGTTCAACGTTCGTTGCTTCTGTAAGAATTTTATTGTGGCACACAGAATGGGAAGTTGTTCTCAGTTTACGTCAAGGAAAGCTTGACCTCTTTTAATTTAAACCGCTTCTAGTTTAACACATCTAATTTTCGCATATTATACAAGTTTCACTTGCATTTATTTTATTGCATTATACTTTTACCTTTCTTTGTTTAACATAAACTAATTTGTGATTTTATCTCGTATTTAATAATTCATTTCTTCGTTCTCCATACATTTGCATGCCAGATATCAAATTGTAAAGTATTAACCCATTTTTAAATCTTGTCGCCAGGTGTTCTTAAATATCAATTGCTATTTTCGTGATTTTATTTAGTTTTCAAAATAAATTTGTAAACTAGCACCATAAAGTCCATACGACTAAGACGTGCCATTTATTCTTTTTTGATGACAATGCGTGTTTTCCCTGAACGTGTAATTACTATGAAATAAGATGTCTTTCGCATTGAATCACCTTATTTAACTTTAGTTTCAATATCAGATTAACTAAAGATTCCTATTGGAGGAATGATATGTTTTCAAAATCATGGATTTAAGGACTGCGAAAAAAACAGGAAGAAAAGCGTTCAATTAATTGAGTTCCTTCACCGTACATAGTAAGATATGTTATTGAAAGCAAACGAATAATAGTCATCGTGTAGTACGCCCTAATAAACACCGCTATATGAGTAGATATGTATCTCCAATTTGTAACAACATTCCAAGTACTTAGGAGGAAGGTTCTTAATATGATGTTATCATCATAATGTCAAATCTTTGCTTAGAATATCTGTCAAAGGTAATAACCTGGACTTAAACTTATTGGAAACTTCTCCAGTTAAACGTCAGATGGAGAAATTTGGTTTAAAAAGAAACATGCCAGTGTTTAGTAGTATTTCTTTATTTCTTAAGAAAAACATCTTTACATATGCTTAGAGAAATCACAACAAAAGCTAAAACCACATTCACGAAATATTCAGAAAATGTCCAGTTGTTATAATGACAAGAATAGGCGAACCCCATAGGCGGATCAGCAGAAATGCGGTGAAGTGGGAGGGTTGTGATCCCCTATTTTCAGATCATAACCTCGCTGATAAAAGGAAGAAGAAGAAGAAGAAGTTATAAGGACAAGACTTTTCACAAGGAACAGACCAAATTTAATGCAATCCACCCACTTAAGTGTTATGTTTCAAAAGCAAGGGTAACAGTAAGGAGCAGGCTAAGGCTAAGGGTAACAGTAAGGAGCAGTGGAGAGTTGTTGACAGCATTTTAGGGAAGCATCAGCAACCTTTAGAAATTAATGATCTACAAGTTAACGGAATACATTTATCTGACGCCACCAGCATCTCTAATAAATTTAACGAATATTTTACTGAAATCTCAGAAAAATTAAAGCCGTCGGTTGGACCTTGTAATTCTTGCAACTGTATGTTATCCTCAGATGTAATTCCTGATAACATGCAAGCTAATAGTTTTGTGTTTAATGCAATTACAGCGGTTGAGCTCTACAAACTTATGATGTCTTTGAAAAACAAATATTCCTGCACTAGCGATGGCATAACAAGCATTTTACTGAAAGAAATTGCTTGGTATGTGGATATGAAAGTACAAACAATACAAAATCAGCTATGGCTCTGCTTATTGGTCGACCATGAATTGTAACTAGACAAGTTATATAATGCTGGATTTAGAGGAGTAATATTTGTTTGGTTCAAAACGTATTTAAAAGGTAGGAAACAAAAAGTTAATATCAACGGAACCTTCAGTAACTGTCGTGTACTAAGAAATGGCATCCCACAGGGTTCTGTGCTTGGACCTCTTCTATTTCTAATCTACATAAATTCTATATTCACACAGGAATTTAATGGTATATCTACTGCATTTGCTGATGATATAGCTTTTACATATCAGTATCAAACCCTCTTTGATTGCGTAGTAAAGATTGGAGCAGATTTAGAGAGATTAAGAAGTGTTTTGCTGCTCATAAGTTGGTTATCAGTGAGAAGACGAAGCTGATGTCTATAAAAATATCGAGAAATGCCTTAAATGATTTTAATCTATGTTTTCATGCATATGACTGTGAAAGGTTTAGCTTACCCGTACACACATGTGGTATTAACAATTTTTCCGATTACAACCAATGCTCTACCAATTGCTTTAAAATCGAGTCAGTGAATAATTTTAAATATCTTGGAGTTTTAATCGATCATAACTTGAGCTGGAAGGACCATATCCGAGAAGTAAAATCCCATTTGATGCTGGTGACTCGTAAACTTTACCTCATCAAACAATATTGCTTTGAGAAAGTTTAAGCTCAAATCTACTACGGTCTTGCACACTCAAAATTGCAATATGGTATGACCAGCTGGGGAGGATCATACTCTACTACGTTGAGACCTTTATTGATGGCACAAAAACACTTAATTCGGATCATTTCTAATTGTAATCGTTTCACTCATATCTGGCCCTTGTTCAAAAATCTACATATTTTACCACTAAGGCATCTGTACGTATTTAAAGTACTCAGGGAGTTTTTCAAGCGAAGTGGTAACATTCCTAGTAGAAATTCACAAATTTATAGCTTACGCATAAATAACTTGGCTCTCGTCAACATACCAATACAGCCCCAACCTATTTCAATAAACTACCATATTTTGTCAGAATTACTTACAACGTTCACTTATTCCTAATAAAAGTCAAAAACTGGCTATTTACCATTGACCATGCAAGCATTGAATCTTTGTTAAGCATCATATCTTAATCTTCAGCATAAGTAATACCTCTTAGATCACATAAATATCTGTAAGATTTAAATTTTTGAATTGTTTTCTTTTTTTCTGGAAAAATTCTCTCTTTCCTCTGTGAATTCATCCTTTATAAATTCTATTATTGTATTTTGGACTATTGAATTGCTTTATTTATTTTTACACTTTTCTTTAAATAGTACTGATTGTCACCCCACATCAGAACCCTATTATATTATTTAAATAAAATTGAAGTATCATTCAACACTAACTCAAGACATAACGTTCTAATAGTTATAGAATGACCACTATTTATTCTCTTCCAGTATTTATCTAACTACTATTGTTGTTATTTTAGTTTTAAGTTGGAAATGAATAAAATTGTATCTACCTATCTACCTATCTAAGAAAGAAAGGGTTTCGTAGGTACATACTCGTATATTAACAAAGTGGCCTCACAGAAAATAAAAAAAAAAAACTTTAATATACGGCCGCACTTTCTTTGACACACATCCAAAGGTTAAATACAGGCACTGAAATAATTTATGATTGTGCAATAACATCAAACCTTTAGATTCTTTAAACGTACGCCACTCATTTAATTTCATCCACTAATTGCATAGCTCCAGTCCACCACTCTGTCAGCAATTAAAAAGTCCAATTTAAGCACACTTAGAGCCCGGCAGTCAGAAAGGTGTTTCCAGTCCCACCGCAGCCAACAAGGACACGGCGGTTTAATAAATTTTATTTCTCAACTGCGATCAATGAGAACGAAATCGATTCCATTATATTTTTTCTGCTTTCGATTCTTTATCGTTGGTTTATTAGAGTTTTTCTAAAACACACAAAAGAAGGAATTATTTTTCACTAAAAAAACAGAAAGAAGAATATAGAATTGCACATCGTCCTTCACAGCTATTCGAATGGCGGTGGTCGCTGCCATTGCCATCGTTCGACAATAAGACTTCACTGAAGCGTATCATTTCCATTTTCTACAGAACCTCCAGTTCTCACTCATAGTGATAGTGTCCGTGCATCACCAACGCTCGAGGCGTCTTCAGTCAACTGCAGATGGAATATGATGTATGACCGGAAGACTTTTTTGTATTAAAACCAAATTAAATAGTTCATTGATTTGGAAGAAAGAGAAAGAATGGAGAAAAGGAAGAAGTTCTGTGTGCCAAGTTTCTAAAGGAGCAGCAGTATCTTTGAGATCTAAATCGTGCGAATGAAAGGTGCTTTATGGTGGAAACTCATTACACACAGGAACACACATTCACCTTGGTGAGAAAAGGACATGCTACTAGGATTCAAATTCAAAATTCCAATATAAATCCAAGCTGAACGCATAATTTAAGTCCGAGGATTTGTTAAATTGCGAATAAATTTCCGATCCTTTAGTAGCTAGCTCCTCCACCGACCGGGTTGAAGGGGAAGGATAAACAAAAAATAAATAAATCGCCAATTGGACCTTTGGTCGTGTAACCTTAAATCGATTGCCAATTGGAAGAGACATTTCGGTTTTTTTTTTCTCTTGTCGTTGCCCTAATTTCTTTCCTGTAACAGAGACGAGATTTTTCTGTATCCTTTTTATCTGCCAATATTGCGGTCCAATATAGATTGAGATTTAGCGGGATTTATTGTGTTGTGTGTGATTTGGAGGACGGCATTTCTTCTTTCTTTTTTTTCTGCGAGAAGGACTGATTTTACAGAACAGGAAACGAAGACAAAAGTCCTTTTTGTTCGCATATACTGCATTGTTCTAACAAAGATATCCTCTAAATTTGCACTGTGATGTGGGTAAATGTCCATTTTGTGCCAACCAATTCATGGTGGCGAGTAAGAAAAATTATTTAAATCCTTTCTAACCCCATTTACGACTGTCCAACTTTTGTGTGTGTATGTTATTCCGGGTGTCCGTTCCAGGATATATTATATTGTATTGTGGTATCCTTTTGCTTGGGTGGACAAGCGGGTGCCTACCCAGATAATGTTTGTGCATAAAGATTTATGTGGTTAGTTTCGGTGAAGCAATTTACTTAGAATATGCCCGGCATTTTTGGTGACCAAAAATCTACGAGTAGTAAAATTTTTGGTCAAGAGTATGGGTAGTTCCTGCTTCTTATTTTGGGCTTTACTCTTGTGATAGATGAAATTTATAATGGGTCTTAACGGTGCCATGTGCCTCCGAAGAGTGAGAGAGGCGGAAGTCATGGCGTAAAGCCTTTGAACATAGATCTTACCAAGCCGGTATATACTTACTCGTATGTATGTATGCAGGGACAGATGGGGGTAAATGTATGAAAATTAATTTCGAGACTAAGGAATTTTGCTGAAAATAATTCAATTTACATTTAATGATCGCAGAAGAGAGGGGAAGAGAGTTAGATTCGAAATGGAAACGGAAGTAATTCGGTTGTCAGTGTAGACAAATGAAATATCTGTTTCCCAGAAGTAGATGGGGAAAGTTTTTGGAAGATTGTCCCGGAAGTGATAGAGAATTGTTTAATAAAAGAATTTGTCAAACTAAATGAGGAGAGAAGGCATTGTAGTTAAAGTCTCAAATCTGGGAATAAATATAGGCTATTTGCCTGAGACAGTTGACATTTTAATTTTGCAAAGGACTCTCAGTTTGTACTACAAACGATAAAAAAAAATAAGTAAATATTTGGCGCAACAGCTCTTTAACTGCCAGGGTCTAGCTTCTCGCAACCACTCATGTTGTGTGCGTTATATTTTTCAGACGAATGGAAGGGAACTGTAGTTTAGTGCCGTATCCGAATGGCGGTTTGAGAACCTTTTTCGAAACAACAATACTCTCGGATGTGTGTCAGACGCTCTCGAGAGGTGGGACCGTGAAAAAACTTGTTGGTGTTTTCTGGGATTCGAACTTGGAACCTCATGCTTAGTGATCCGACACACTAACCACTTACGCCACGGCGCCCATAACAAATGACAATGACGGAAAGTTAGTAGCTTGCTCATTTTATTATAGCAAGGATTTGTGAAAACATTAAAAAACAAATAAATAGACGGACAAACCTAACAGAAATTTTTGAGGAAGAGAGAAGAGAGTTGTGAAAATAAAACTAGTTACACCTGATAGATAATACAATAGCTAACGGCTCACTTTTGGTTCGTGAGCCAAAGCGGTTGCAAGTGCGAACGGCTCTGGCTCACGAGTCATCAGCGAGCAGTTATATGCAAACGCTCGTCACCGACTATTAAGATATTGATATTGATGTTCGACTATTTAGTATTAAATGGTATTTTTGTTGTTAAATGTGATATTTTGCGGTAACATGACATATGTATATTTATATGAATTCTTGATTTGTTTTTTCTTTTAAAATTATTCTATTATTTAATATACGTTTTCTTCCTAAAAGTGAAATAAATACATAGTAGTTGAAAATAAAGGGTGTTTTTTTTTTTATGCCAGTATTAACTTAAGACAGTTATTTCTGTCAAACCAATTGTCAGATTGCAAACTGTCACTGTCATTTTTATTCAGTAGTCTTTGCAATTTTATCGTGATTACATATACGCTTCAACTTTAAACAAACAAACTTTAAAAATTTGGTTCTAAAACAATGGTTCTGTGGGTCTTACTTATAGACTACTTGGACCATATTACATCCGACATATGGTAATGACCATCTGAGATCGCTATTTGCCGTATTGTTGACCATTTTCGCACAACATTTTCTTTGCAGGATGCATTAGCATCGAGATGCAAGAGAAGAGTACGTACTGAAGAGAATATTGCATCCGTTCAGGAGTGTTGAAAATGTATCGATTCGACGTTGTTAACAACAGCTTGGTCTTTGTCCGTCCACTTTATGGAAAATGATACGCAATGATCTTGGTTTGAAGGCATACAAGATCCAGATCGTGCAAGAATTGAAGCCGAATGACCATCGTTTACGTCAAAATTTCGGTGAATGGATCAAAAAAAGAAGGCAATATTATTCGTGTTATTGAGGATATACGGCTACAAATGCTTGAAAAAGTGGTCGAAAGCTTTGTCTCTCGGATCATATTCAGCCATGGTGGGCATATGCCTGAAGTTGTGCATGTATTCTTTCGATTGAAAACAAATAAATGGGTTTTAGAGCTTAACCCAGCTCCTCTATTTGCTCTGCAATTTCAGTGGTGGTGAAACACATGGGTCGCAAGCCGTAAAAATGATCGCGAGCAAAAGAAAAACTACTGGCCGCGAACGTAATCATTAAAAAAAAATTATTTTATGCCTCGCGATCAAAAGACATTTTTAGGGAGGTGGTTTTCGTGTCGCAGACAAGCTTTTCCGTACCCTGTTTTGACTACTTTAATTTTTGTACTTCCAATTTTTATTATTACCAAATGTACTACATGTAAAACTTTGCATTGATGAAGAGATAGACCTGAGCGTAGTTTAAAAATACAGACCATAAATCACTGATTAAAATGTACAAAGTGATGTGATTGGCTTTTAGTTCCAAAAGAACTTAAGGTTCCACCAATCTTAAACACGGCTTTATCTCCAAATTGATTGTGATTAACGACAAAGTTCACTTCTGAAACAAGAAATAGTTTATTGATTTGATTATTATTGTATTAGTCACGAAATTCATTAAAAAAATTGCAAAATATTTATAAAAGAACAATAGAATGTCAAAATACTTCTACTGCAGAATTTAGGCGTGAAATTTGATTCAAAAGTCTCCAAACTGGCAAACGTGGTTCATGGTTCCCAAAAGACATACTGAATATAACTCGTGTTCAATGAACTCTTTTCACATACGAATACTTCTATGTATTAGTGGTTTCGGACAACTTTCCAAAAATGTAATTATTTTTTTTTGTCATTTCTGTTTTCAGTTTTGGGACCAAATAGAACTTCTTAAAAAATTATTCTTATCTTAGTACAATATAATTTGCTTAAGTTTCGATCACAAGATTATAGTGTTATAAAAAAGGAATAGTTAGTGAAATTTGTATTTAGTAATTGAAATAGTGATAAATGCCACGTCATAAATAAAATTCAAGAATTATGGGCTCCATTTAGGGTGAGGAAGGCGCCCGGTTACTTCGATAACTTAAAGAACAGGTATGCTTTCACTTCCTCAAATTACGTGCTGATTTTACATATTACCATGGTGGGCAAAATCGCATCATCACCTCCTCGCGGTGCCCGCTGGATAGCTATCTGATAGTGAACTAACGATGAGCGTATGCTGAGTCTGACGATATATGTGCAGCTGAACACTCAGACCTGCGTAAGCACATCTGGGTGAACTTCAGCGCGCATATGTTTAACCGGACGAGGCATTTCTTGTTGACCTGATCGGCTGAAATATGCGTCTCACAAGTCTAGCAAGAGCTCCTCAGAAGGAGGACGTGCGGCGGATGAATTCTCTCGATGGAATCAACGGTGACGTCTACAGACCAGCGGATACCTTACCGGAGCTACTTCAACATATTTGGAGCTGAGGTCTGTAAGGATTTTCAATACTACGTCAGGGTATTGGAAAAGAGATGGTGGCGGATGAACCCTTAATGGGCCAACGGCAGCGCTCATATCCCCGAAGTGGGTTACTGACATCGGTGTATTCGGCCTCTTGTCCTAGGGGTACAAAAAAAAGGATCTGGCCCTCCAGGTTGGGGGTTGTACCGTCAGGTTAACTTCCCCACCACGTAAAAAACCTCCGGTTACGAAGCAGCCAACAGCCTCGGATATGGATGATTTCACTGTTGACGACCCCTGCAAACGTAAAAAGGACAACGATCTTCGTGTCTGCACGTGGAATGTTAGGTCCTTCTACAAACCGCGTGCAGCCGAACAACTTGCGGAGGCCCTAAAGTGTTTCAAAGCAGACATTACCGCCACCCAAAAAGTGCGATGGGATGGACTGGGCAAAAGGAGTATGAAAAACTGCGACATCTACTACGGCGACTGCTACAGACAACAAGGACAGCGTCTATTCGGGTGCGGATTTGTCATTGGAGGCAGACTAAGGCAAGAAGTCTTGAGTTTCCGGCATGTGAACGAGCGCCTCATGACTATCCGTATCAAGGCTAAATTTGGCAACATTAGCCTAATATGCGTTCACGCCCCTCATGAGGAGAAGGACGACGCGACAAAGGATGACTTCTACCAGCTCTTGGACATGACGTATGAGCAATGCCCTAGCCACGACGTTAAAATTATCCAAGGCAACTTTAACGCAAAGCTAGGAAGAGGGGAAGTCTTTAGTAGCGTGGTCGGAAGCACAGCCTGCACGACATCACATCCGGCAACGGACTCAGGCTAATCGACTATGCGGCGGGTCGAAACTTTGTCGTGGCCAGTACGCGGTCCCCACGTCTCGACATTCACAAAGGAACATGACTCTCCTTTGATCGAAAAATCGTCAGCCAAATCGATCACATTGCGATCGACGCAAGGCACTCTTCCAGTATTCTGGGTGTCCGGACTTTCCGAGGAGCCAGCGTGGACTCAGATCACTACCTAGTTGTAGCCAAGGTACGGATGCGGATATCCAGAACGGAGCGAAATCAACGAAATACTGTGAGAAAATTTGACGTCGAAAAGCTGCAATCGCAAGAGACCGCCAGAACCTTTGACAATCGAGTTTCTTCTAATCTTAATCTAAGTCCTATGACGCCAGCAGCAAATGCGGAAGACCAGTGGCAGCGTTGCCAACAAGCCATCAGAGATGCCTCTGATGTACTGGGTTTCTCTCGGCTACCACAACGAAACCCCTGGTTTGATGAGGAATGCCGACAAGCACATGCAGCTAAACAAGAGGCGTACAAAGCGGCGCTGCATAGAAAGACTAGACCTGCTTACGAGCTTTACGTGAGCAGAAGAAAAGAGGAACATCGACTTCTCAGAAAGAAGAAAAAGGAGCATGAGAAGCGCTCGATCGAGGAGATTGAGAGACTTTATTGCAGGAATGATGTTCGAAAATTTTACCAAAGGGTAAAAAGAACATGCCAGGGCTTCAAAGCCAGGACAGAAGCCTGCAGGGACGAAAATGGCAATATAGTAGTAAAATCGCAGTCGGTGCTGAGAATATGGAAGGAACACTTCTGCAGACTGTTAAACGGCGATGATGACTAATATTCCGCTGTCAGGCAGAATGAGCCATTCAAGAGTGACGATGACAGTCAAGATTCCCATCAACCCGATTAGAATGAAGTGAGGATAGCGATATCTAAACTCAAATCCAACAAAGCTGCTGGAGCCGACGGCCTTGCCGCTGAACTTTTCAAGGCAGGAGGAGATGATTTGGTAAGGAGCATGCACCAGCTCATCTGTAAAATCTGGTCGGACGAAAGTGTGCCCGATGAATGGAACCTCAGCATCGTTTGCCCGATCCTGAAGAAAGGAGACCCTCTGAACTGCGCCAACTTCTTCTTCTTCCTTTTATCAGCGAGGTTATGATCCGAAAACTAGGGATCACAACCCTCCCACTTCACCGCATTTCTACTGATCCGCCTGTGGGGTTCGCCTATTTGACCTCAGAAAATATCGGCAGGCCTGCCGATTTTGGATCACTCGGTTACTGAGGCCAATGAAATGCCGATGTCGTCGCATTTGTCTGACCCAGGCGTTTATAGGCCTGCCTTTCCTACATCGCGATGTCTTTGGAACGTGCATAGATATTGCCTTTTTTACAGGGTTCAAATGATCTCTTCTTTGAACGTGGCAATACCAGCTGAGCCGGTGGCGCTCTAATTTTCGTACGATGGTTTCCTTGATGTGAAAGCTTCCACGGATCTTCGAACTTCTTATTCGATCAAGCTTGGTCACTCCTGCTGTCATGCGAAGCATCTTCATCTCAGCTGCCGTTAATTTACTCTCATACTTTTTGTACATCGTCCAACATTGTGAACCGTATGTGAGCGCTGGACGTACAACTGCGGTGTAGAGCCTTCCTTTCAACTTAGGGGGCATTTTTCTGTCACAGAAGATAGCGGAATTTTCTCGCCACTTCATCCACCCTACGCTTACACGATGATTGATGTCGTCATCACAAGTTGCTTTGCTATTGATCATAGATCCCAGATATTTGAACTTTTCGCACTTGGGAAGCACTGTTCCATTCAAATAAATGTCTGGAATAGGCCTGAGTGGATCAGAGAACGGGCAGCACAAGTACTCTGTCTTTTTTGAACTAATGCGATACCCATTTCCCTCCAAAACGTCCACCCACACATCAAGTGCTCGTTGCAGGGATGTAGGATCCTCACTTATGATGGCTCCATCGTCAGCAAACAATAACTGATGTACCTTGGGGTCCATCACTTTACCTTCAAGCAGATAATCAAGGACTGTAATAAAGAGCAAAGGACTTAAAACGCTTCCCTGGTGCACCCCGACTTTGATTCGGAACTCTTCGGTTACTCCAGCGGGGCATCTTACTTTTGTCTTTGCTCCTTCGTACATGTCCATAATCATCTGTACATAGGTTTCTGGAACCCCTCGATGTCTTAGCGCCACCCATATCAGATCTCGTGGTTGTCTGTCGAATGCCTTTTCAAAGTCAACCAATACAATATGCAAATCCCTTAAGGAATCACGATGTTTTTCCATTATGATCCTTATACTTTGGATTGCATCTGTGGTTGATTTACCCGAGACAAACCCGCACTGATCATCAGATAGCCGTATTATTTTTCGCAGCCGGCCACCTAATACCCGCTCAACGATTTTCATGGTGTGTGACATCAGCTTGATCGAACGGTAGCTATCACAGTTTCGCATATCACCCTTCCCTTTGTATACAGGGAGAAGGTAACTTTCCCTCCATTCATTCGGCATTGGATCACCTCTCACGAATTTGGAGATGAGAGTTCTGAGCCATCTGAACCCGATGTCTCCCATCTTTTTCCAGAACTCAGAGGGTATCTCGTCTGGCCCAACCGCTTTTCGTTTTTTGGAGTATTTGACCGCCTCACTAACTTCTTCGACTGTAATGTCGGGTATTTCTTCACAGTTAGGGGTGGCTCTTGGAAAGTATAGCCGGGGAAACTGTTCATTCAAAAGCTCTTCACAATACTGCCGCCACCTCTGCAGAATTTTGTCGTCATCCACAAGAAGCTGGCCATGAGCATTGCTAATGAACTTTGGCGAACGAATCTCCTGAGCATTCTTCCTTCTTTGGGCGGCTATTTTGAAGATAGTGGCACTCTTGTTCATATTGTGTCTTCGCAGCTCCTGGATAGCCTGGTTTGCATCAGCAACCGGGGAAAATATTTTATCCAGCTCCCGATACAGGCCCTCCGTACTCTCTGCTTGAAGCTGAGCGCACTTCTTCTTCGCTTTTTTCTTGCAGCATCTGTATTCCATTTCGAGGCGAGCTTTTTCGTCACTATTATTAGAGGGGCACTTTGACCAAGCTTTGAAAGCCGCTTTCTTCTCATTTATCACTTTCTTAGCTTCATCACTCCACCACCATGTTTCTTTGGCGTGTTGATGGTGGCCTTTTGAAGCTCCTAGCAGTGATTTGGCCTTCTTTAAGCAAGTTCGCTGTAGGGAATCCCACATATTTTGTGCTCTGCACTCTTCATCCTCAGCTCCGTTGATGGTGTGAGAGAGGTAATTTTTCATTACGAAAACAAAAGCATCGCCTTTTTCTTTATCCAGATTGTACCACTTGATTTTCTCAGAGACCCCTGTTTGTTTGCTTTTCTTTGGTGTTTTCATAAAAATGTCTGTTAGCAGGAGACGGTGTTGACGAGCGATTGCCTCTCCCAGGATCACTTTGCAATCTTTTACCCGAGGCTTCATGAAACTGGCTACCAAATGGTAGTCAATCTGAGTTTCATCTCCACCACTGCTGTAAGTGATCAGGTGTCGGCTTTGTTTGATGAACATGGTATTTAACACGATAAGACCGTGTGATTTGCACATGCTTAGGATGTCTTCACCAGGAAGGTTCCTGGTGCCATATCCTAGTCCTCCATGGCAGTCTTCATAGTCTTCGTTTGATTTCCCGACATGTCCATTCAAATCTCCTCCCACAAACAGAAATTCTTCCTTTGGGATGTTCTAAAGGAGATTGTGGAAATCTAGCCAAAATGCATCCTTATCTATCTGATTGCACCCATTGTGGGGAGCATATGCACTGACAATATTCCACACCTCTCCTTGTATTACTAGTTTGAGAGACATCAAACGGTCGCTGGACTTCGAAATGCTCAAGACGTTTCCAAGTAGCTCTGCCGCAAGGATGATACCGATTCCGTTCCTAGCCTTTTCCGTTCCGTAGTAGAACATCTTGTAATCTTTTGTCCTAACGTCCAAGAAACGCGCCCGATTCCCGGTGTTTTTCCATTTCGTCTCTTGGACACACAAGATGTCCACCCGCCTTCTATTCATCATCTCTTCCAGCTCGTAACTTCGACCGGTCATGCTTCCAACGTTCCAACTCGCGACCCTTAAATTGCGTCCAAACTGTTTCATTATGTTGCTAGCCCCCGGAATCCGTATAGCTCTGACCCGAACATTTCTGCTCGGTCCAGGATCAGTACCATGCACAGCAGTGGTAGTGCCTGGCGGGGTAGTGCCTTTCCTTTTTGCAAGTATTATCATAATGATACAGTTTTGCAGTACAATTTTTGCACCATATTGCGATGGTGTTTGTTGTTTGACACGTGCATGCTCCTGTTTTAGTATTGTTTGATCTTTCTTTGCGCCTACTACAGAGGCATAAGTCCCCTAAATATCGCATCTAAGATCCTGTCTGCCGTATTTAGTGAACTCCTAAAACCGATCGTCTACAACCTGATAGGTCCTTATCAGAACAATTTCAGGCCTGGAAAGTCCACCATTGACCAAATATTCACACTATGGCAGATCTTGGAAAAAACCCATGAATACAAAATCGATACGCACCACCTCTTCATCGATTTCAAAGTTGCCTATGATAGGGTGTATAGAGACGAGATATACAGAGCTATGTCTAGTCTTGGCATCCCTGCCAAGCTCGTCCGTTTGTGCAGAATGACGATGGAGAACTCTTGCTGTTCCATCAAAGTCGGTAAGAACATCACCGAACCATTCGATGTCAGGAAAGGTCTTAGACAAGGTGACGCGCTATCATGCGATCTCATTAACATAGCCGTTGAAAGAATTGTACGGAACTCACAAGCCAACACCGGAGGTACAATCTTTTACAAGTCTGTACAACTACTCGCTTATGCCGATGACATTGACATAATCGGAAGAACTCAGCGGTCGAGTATTGAGATCGAGGCAGCAAAGATGGGTCTAGCGGTCAATGAAAGCAAAACAAAATATATGCTGTCTACAAAAAAGGACACTCAACATCGGCGTCTTGGACAAAACGCCGCAATAGACAGATACAATTTTGAGGTAGTAAAGGATTTTGTCTACCTAGGCTCTATGGTCAGCTCCGCAAATGAAATCAGTGGAGAGATCACACGGAGAATTACTCTTGCCAATCGTTGTTTCTATGGGCTAAAACTGCTGTGTGTCCTGCTGTGTGGCGCAGAGGCATGGGCTTTGACAAAACCGGATGAGGATGCCCTTGGTTATTTTGAGAGAAAAGTTCTTCGAGCGATCTTTGGTCTCGTCTGCATAGACGGTGAGTGAAGAAGAAGGTACAATGCCGAACTATACGGCCTGTACAAGGACATCGACTTAGCCAGAAGAGTTCACATACAGCGACTAAGATGTCTGGGTCATTTAGAGCGGATGGAGCCCAACCTTCCCGTTAAGAAAGTCTTCGAATCCACTTCGGACGGACGGCGCAGTAGAAGACGGCCTCGCGGTAGGTGGCGCAAACAAGTGGAGGGGGACCTCAACCAACTTGACGTGCGCAACTGGAGGCAGCTGGCTCGTAACCGTGCTGGCTGGAGAGGTTTGTTGGTTGAGGCCCAGGTCCACCCCGGACTGTAGCGCCATCTAAATAAGTAAGTAAGTTTTACATATTAACATATATGTATTTGACCAGCTATTAAGTAATAGTCCCACTAAAACCCTCCCAAAGCTAACGACCTTACCCAGCTACTTACCCATTAAACATATTGCAAGACTTTTATGTACTCTCGATACCCGTAATATTATGATCAGCCCTTACGGCCCGACAATCACAATAACCACCGCAATAACAATAACAGTAACTGAATGTGTACATGAGGAAAAGCAACACTAAGTGTGTAATGGGGAACTGATGAAAATCAACCCCACACCTCACCCTTTCACCCCTAATTTTCTTTAACGAAAAAAAAAGTTGTTTCCTCCATTCTGTCTTCCGCTTTCGAGTTGTACATTCACAATTCTACTCCAAAGGGGGGTATGGGTAGGCTATGCAATCCTGATGATAAAAATTCCAAAGACTCCAGATATCAGGACTCTTTCTTTTTCGGTTGACGGTGACGGTATCACTCAAACTCATGTACATAGTTCTCCTTGTTAGTTTTTCTACCCTCTGTTTTTGTTGCTTCAGTGTTTTATGTTTTTCTGTTTCTTTTGCTGCTGTTGTGTTGTTTTGCTTAACTTTATTTCATTGCTTGTTGAATACTTCATGGATGTGGATAGCAGTATTTTTTTTTGTTGATGCATCCACTGGCAAGGATATTTTGTTGTTGTTATTGTTTTTCGGTTCAACAACATTTTGTGTCATTTCAAATTTGCTGCTGTTCTATGTATTTGTAAATGGATCTATTCGGGGAAAGACGGAGATGTGGTTAAATGTCAGATGACGAAACTAGATTGTAACCGAAAGTTGTTGGCGGAAGAAATACATACAAAAATACAGAGCAGTGCAATCCCCCTGTACATGCCACTCACTTTGCGTGACAATAATATAAACACTATGCTGTCAGTCAGAGAACACATTAAATTGGGACAACATGCTTACATAAGTACAAAGTACTAAAAGTGGCTTGTAAATTTCTTCTCTAAAAGAAGAGCACCTATTATTCGTTTTGCTGGGGTATGCTTGTGGTCGAAGGACACTATCTGCTCAATTGGTAATTTAACTCTTAACTGCACACTCTACCATATAGAACCTTAAATTTTGATGGTTTGAAAGGAATTTAGTTTATCAACTTAAGGACTTTCAACTTCTGTTATATTCGATAGAATGCTCCTTCCTTCAAAGGTTCTGCATGACTTAGGACTGTATCCTTAAAGGTTGTAAAACCTAGTGATGGCGCGAAAGAAAAAACGAGAGTTAAAGATTAGAATAATATTTTTTCTGCAAATATTGAGGAAAACAAGTCATTTATTACTTAGACACAAAGTCGCTAAATCGCTAGGAATTCGTACTAAGTGAATTCTGGAATTCGTCCTGCAGACGAACCGCTTAACTGAACACTATATGTACGTTTTAGTCTTTTTGCTCCCCATTCGCATCACATTATCAAAAAAATAACTAAGCCAAATACTTTACAAAACCAGGTGAACACAATGGGTCCAAGGAAGACTTAAGTGAAGATTGAAAGCTCACCCGTTAGAACCAACCAAGTCATTCCTTTTCCGCGGGATATACTCACAAGAATAGATTTTATACGAGCAGTTATAGTAAGTACCGGTACAGGATCTCTGAGCTGATTTGGCTACAAATTGACAGATCAGATATAAATCTTATAAGCTCAAATAAGCTGCAAGACTTTCGCCTCAAATATATAAGCTAAATCAAGTTTCGGACAAGCATATGCTTTATAGTTTGCTGTCGATTCTGTAGGAGCCATAAATCGTTTGCATCTTTCGAGGAGTCAAAGGCAGATTTAGTAGCATTCTGAGCATACGTAAATGCTAAGCAATGACTTGCAATCAATGTTAGTTCTATCAATACTTAGCTTGTTCACACCAGAGTATTGGTTCAGAGATGCGAGACTTCACTGGGTTTTTGAAGTATTGAACTCAACTCGGTTTTCCGCACACCAGTCGATAATTGCATCAATACCGTTGTTGAGCTTGGAAGACACCCTTTGTCAGTGGGACTTAACAGCTTGATGCTTCTGCTATAGAGTCGTTAAAGAGAAGCAGAAGTCAAGAGTACTGCCGCTCGCGCAGGACCGGTTTGGATTAGGAATGAGAGAGAATGAGATATTATTGATAAATACCAGATGGAGAGAGGACTCAGACCTGGAGCTGAGGTTATAACATTTTTATCGTTATCTTGATGGGCATGTTTACGGGACACTTCAGACTCAGGGAGCACATTAGGAAACTGGGTATAGAGGGAGACGGACACTGCAGGGACTTCGTAGAAACACCAGCGCACCTTCCTATGGAATGAGAAGCACTGATCCACAAAAGAAAAGATCCCCTAAGTGCCTACCTCCTATCAGAAATGGATTTACCTTCGCTAGATCTACTCAAGATAATCCGGTTCGTAGTAGCAGCTGAATTGGAGGAAGTGCTCTAGACCGAGTATATCATCGACTCGAGCCCTAGTATGGGGGGCACAATAGATCTGTTAAAGGTTGCAGCGCACTTGCTCGTCACTACAATTGAATATCTATCTATCTATCGTTATCGTTTCCAAATAGTATATAGGTAAATATATCGTTGAGAAATTCCAATATGTTTTACCTTATCGTTTACAATGTCGATCCGCCAACCAAATTAACACTTATATGTATATTGGAACGCTAGACGCTTCAGAACAGTCAATAGATGATTTAAGTTAACCAATAGACTTCCCAATACCATCAGCAGATGCCCCGACTCCTACAACACCACCAATAGATGCTAAAATTTATATGGGATCACAATTAAGGGCGAAATTAGAATTTCTATTCTAATCGCTTTATTTAAATTCCGCTTTCCGGAGGGGTTTAGCCGCTCACGCGAATTCGTCGCTCCTCTAAGGGTATGTCAACAACTGTCAGGCAGGCGCCTGGGGCTAATTCTATTCGAGAACAATTTGGTTCCGGCCAACAGTGGGTAAGTAGCGGGCTTCGCGCGATTCATTTATTTAAACTCCGCTTTCCGGAGGGGTTTAGCCGCTCACGCGAATTCGTCGCTCCGCTAAGGGTATGGCAACAACTATCAGGCAAGCGCCTGGGGCTAAGTCGGTTCGAAGTTTTATGCGGGCCAACAGCGGGTAAGTGGCGCGCTTCGCGCGATTAATTTATTTGAACTCCGCTTTCCGGGGTGGTTTAGCCGCTCACGAGACTTCGTCGCTCCGCTAAGGGTATGCCAACAACTGTCAGGCAGGCGCCTGAGGCTTCGAGAACAGTTCTGTGCGGGCCGATAGTGGGTATGTGGAGCGCTTCGCGCGATTCATTTATTTAACCTCTGCTTTCCGAAAGGGTTTAGCCGCTCACGCGACTTCGTCGCTCCGCTAATGGTATGTCAACAACTGTCAGGCAGGCGCCTGAGGCTAAGTCTATTCGTCGCTCCACTAAGGGTGTCCATTTTGGTCTATGATCGTCTTTTTTTTGACCTACGTTGCAAAGAATTGCTTAAAAACTCTTGGACGATTGTTCATTTGGGATTTTTGGGCGATTTTTCGCATAATATTTTGACATATTTTCACTTATGGCATTTTGGGCGATCTTTCTATGAACAATAGCTCAGCATATAAAAATGAATAAACGCCCAAACAAATGTTGGTTTTTTTTGGACGATTTTTCATTTTTGGAATTTAAGCGATTTTGTTTTGGGCGGTTATTCGCACAGCCTGTCAAAGGACATACGAGTATCCGTGTATTCAGTCGTTTAAAAGCATTTCGGGCCTCAATTTTGTCATCCCCATCCAATAGATGCCTTATCGGAAGTGATATTCACTTCAAAGCTACTTATCTTTTCCCATGACAATATAATCGATTTTAATTAATTAATTATTAACATCGATGTTCACAAATGTTATCTTCAAATAGTTGGTAATAAAACAGGAAACAACCGATTGAATCATCGCATCAAGTAGTCCTACTGAGCTTTATTGTTTGCATTTCTCTTGACTAATATGCGGTTACCTGGTATTGGCTTTACAGGATGCCCAACCACTGCTGTCCGGTTGGAAGTACTGTTGAGTGTGCAAATAGGCAAACCGTTGCTTACTCTGAAGTTCTCCTTCAGTGTATAGGCAAAGGACACAGATATCCAATTAAGGAAGTACATAGGTACGGTGTAATTACACTAGCAACTGTTGTTACGGTTCCCTATTAGGGCAGGCACATTGTTTAATTTGGAAATACTTGTCACCCTAGAGTCAGCCCACACTCGGGTGGTTTGCACGTCAACCAATAACCAAGCGCACACAAACAAAAACATCAGTCACCATAAACCGTACTCGTAGGTTCCATATCGCGACCCAACATCCTGCGATATGATAAACAAAAGAAAGTAACGAGGACGAGTAATGTCGCGGCACGTTGCTTGAGGTGGCATGCGGTCGGTCCTGAGAGAGCAACTATACGCTGCTGCTGTGAACGACTTCGTAGCTCACATAGGACCTGTGTTATTAACGCAAGGACATTCGTTCTATCAGAACTGTGTGTTATTTTATTTCTTTTCGCGCTCTCGCGCTTCGTATCCTTTCCTTCGCGTCTCTGTGTCTCTGCCCACTCTCACCTTTGTGCATACTTATATGTGTGTGAATTAAGATGATTAATGTTTCCCAACATTCAAATAAATTATTCAGTTTTTAATAGCGAAAAGGAAAGCGCGCGCGAAAAAAAAAAACAAAACAAAAAGGATGTGCTCCTTTTTCAACTGTGCCCAGTGGGGCGTTGCCGACAGCGGCGACGGGATGTTTAGGATCCCGGGTCGGTTGGTGTGTATAGCTTTCGCAGTTTTCCCCGTAACGCGTTTGATTAATTTGTGTTGCTCCTTTGTGTTTTGCTCGAGCGAATCATGCGATTTTGTTTTCGTTCTGTTGTTCTTGTTGGAGCCGTGTATTCCAGACTTGGAATGGAGGTGAAATTGGTCGGGATACTCGCACATGCGATTGAAATGGATTGGATGGGTAATTGTTGCATAGAAGCTTAATTGGATTTTTTATTTGCATGTGGAAGCGGATTGTGGTAAAAGGATTCTGCGTTAATGAACAAAATAGTTTTGCTCCGGGTGAAATGTGATTAAGACAAAGAAGTTACATGGTACATTGAGATTCACGGAAAAAAAACTTCTTCGTTTTGCAATGTTGTATGCGGGTGGGGTAATAATTCGGTTCATTAGTCAAAAACATAAAACCCTTAGAAGGCAATAGACGATGGAGTGAGTTAGTATGAATGAAGGTGATTTATTACTTTCATTCGATGACCTTCGCTATTGAAGGCCACCGTGGTATCGGTTATTCCTACTCTGACATCTTATTTGAGAATCAAATTAACAATTGGTAAGTGCACGCAGAGAGAGTGATGGGCTAAAGTTAAGTTCGGGTAGCTGCCTGCGTCCTTAGCACAGACACATTTTGATATGTAGTTCCATTTGGAAGTTCTTGCCCTCTCTTTAAAAGCAGTTGGTACTTCCTTTGAAGCGCATGAGATTCCTGATGCTTACATTTGCCAGTTCACCCGACTTGTTAAACAGGAAAACTTCTTAGTAAATCTTTATTCTAATGGACAGAATCCATTGTCATTCCTCCGCCTCCGCTTCTACAGAAATCGTTTAAAAATCTGCCAAGCCTTTTAGCGCGCCTTTCAGTGAGATATGCCTATTATTGTGCAATGCATCTTTTTCGGAGAGAGAAGACAGCTAGTGTATTCTTTATCTAGCCTCAGTCTAGTCTCTCAACCTAAGCTTGAGTGATTATGTGCATGTAGCGAGAGGTAGATATGTTAAGATTCCTCTTTTACACCATAACCTTAAAGGTTTGTTCGTGCTTGGTGAGATCACCGGCTCTACAGTTCCCTTGAATAACCCTGTGCCTCAGTACACACCACCGATGAATATTGTTCGGCCATCTCGTCAAGACACGAGCGACAATCTAGAGCTACTATTGATGTGGAAGAGATTTATGCCAGGTATTTTATAGCATTTTATAGGAGCATGACTATCACTGAGGATGCTTATATTTTTGGTAGGTAGTACAAAAAACTCATAAAAAATGTGCGTATTTCTACATATTTTAGTAGCCTCACTTACATGGGATGCTATATCCGAAAATTGAAGAGCAATAAACTTCTTGTGGAATTAGTTTTGCTTATTGCTGATAGCTTCTAAGATAAAGCATTCTAAACTCAGAATACATTTTGGAATGGCTTTTGTTGACTTTTGAACTATTCCGCCGGACCGTTCAAAAAATATATTTTCAGGGCCACCTTTCTATTTACCTAGTTAGTGAACCGGGCTCACCTCGCATAAGGGTCAGGTTCAGGACGAGGCCTTTCTTGTTAGATCAGCGTGCATCGTAAATTCATAGACTCTCTGGTGCTCTACAAACGGCAGAGTGTGACTTTGTGATTCGGGACTGATAAACGATAGTTTATTGATAGAGTCGATTTAGTTTAGTTACCAACGAGTGACTTTAAAATTTGATATATCTGTTCAGCTTTTATGTATTCGTACTGCCACTACTCACGGGTCGAAGAATATGGCCATACCTAAACATCAGCCACTGTGTTGACGAAGAAGTTATTCAGGTACGAGTATGTACCTCTGCGAATTATGAAGTATCACGTTCCTTAGAATCTCATGGTTAGAAAAGAAACACTAGGGAACCTCCTCGCCGTAGGTAGCGCGCACAAGTTCAATGGGACGTCGGCCAACTTAGAGTGCGCAACAAGCAATTAGTTAAAGACCTAGCTAAATGGAGAGGTTTTTTGGTTAAGGCCCAGGTTCACTCCGAACTGTAGCGCCACCTAAGTAGGTAAGTAAGAATAGAAACACCATCACAAATGCAACAAAATCATAATCAGCAACGTTGTTAATCCGTAAGCATTCCTATTCTCATCACAGCCTCAGCGACATCACTCTTGCTCTCCTTCACAGCAGATCCTGCCTTCAGAACTGAATTTATATAATAAAACTTGCTCAGCAGTCCATTAGTGTTGAGCAGAGCTGTAAAGGAATTCGATTCATTTGGGAATGCACCCAATCTATCCAACTGAATTTAAGCGAAATGAATTCATTCATTGACCCCATGTTTGAATGGTGACTTACAAGTATAAATCACCATGAATTTTGAAGTCATTGACGACTGAGCAATCAATTTTAGCATTCAAAAGAGTAAAATCAGAAGACTTCAAGTCTTTGAATTCAAGACTGTGAATTCGCATTCATTTTAAATAATTTTGGATTCATTTGAAGTCACTTGGGTTTATTTAAAGTCTTTTGCCTTCATTTCAAGTCTTTTGCATTCAATTGAATTCTTGGAAGAATGCCAATGAATGCAACAGACTGCAAAATTAATACAAAATACTGCAAGTGAATTCAAAAGGCTTTAAATGAATGCATGGGACTTCAAATGAATCCAAAATTCATTTTAAATGAATGCGAATGACTGCAAATGAATGCAAATATACAAACTTGAATTCAAAGACTTTGAAGATATCTGATTTCCCTCCTTTGAATGCTAAAATTGATTGCGCAATGACTTCAAAATGAATGGTGGCTTATACTTGTAAGTCACCATTGAAACATGAAGTCAATGAATGAATTAATTTTTCAGGAAAATCATAAGAGTTAAATTCACAAATCTCACAGCTCTGGTATCAAGATTGTGAATGAAAACGCTAAATCCTATTCGACCAGTACCAGTATAATAAGAACAATAGAAACGAAAGGACAAATAACAAAAAAAAAAAAAAAATAGAAAAAAATAAATAAATAAATAAATAAAAAACTAGAGCTCCCTCCTACACCATCAACGGCAAGGAGCAAATAGGATTCCGTCCTGGCTAAGCGAATAGAGAATAAACACTAGAGCCAGCGGCAAGCAAAATCAAGTTGAGTAAGTGTGACAAAATTAAAATAAAAGTTTTATCCACTTTAAGGATTGTGCATTCGAATGTTGCTCCTTCTCCAGGAGCGCGACAGTGATACGAACGACAACGACAGCAGGACGAAGCTGTCCGGCGGGCACAAAGCGCGTTCAGCTTCACACTGAACTTTTTATGTGCATTCAAAATACGACGACGACGGGAAATTCCGTCACGGACTTTAAATAACAGGATAATCGTGAACAGGGCGACAACTTTTCACACACAGTGATTGCTACAAAGAAAGCAAGAAAAAAGTGAGAAAAAAGATAGCAAACAACTAAAAGCACCAGGATGCAATGCTGCAGGACACTAACTATAGTTTTGCCTTCCGGATTGTGTCTCAGTATATTGCAGTGCAATGTATAGGTATATATGAGGCGGGGAGAGGGAAATATCACCACCTTCTTCAGGATTAAATCAAATCAACTTTTACCCTGGCAGTGGCCAACAATGGAATCGGGTTAATGGCCGTTTCGCACTATGCACAATAATGGACGGTTAGCGCAATGGATGGTTTTGTTTAAGTTATCATGGACCAGGACGAACAGGGATGGTAGCATTGAAATTTGTTTAAATAAGTTTCTCCAATTTGTTGAGACGTCTAAAACAATTTCTGTGTAAAAAGTTCTTGTCGTTGGTCGGTTGGTTAAAGTAAGGGCGATGAAGTTAAGCACGTACTTGTGGAATGGCAGGTTTCGCTTTGCTTCGGAACAGGAAATTGGTAATATTTAGCGGATTTATATATACTGTACTCTTGTTTTGAGTAATGGATAGTTACAGCTAGCTCTTTGTCGATTGGAAAACTCTTTTTTAATGTTTTCCATTAAACTCATTATTTATTCGTATAAGTGTGGTAAATAAAGTGTAGAAATGAGTTTTCAGAAAATAGAAATAGACGAGGAGCCGCGTATGAAACTAGCGATGCTGGCACCAAGATGCGATTTGATTTGAACCATGTTCACTGATGTCATAATGCTCGACATAGCGGCTTAGCTACCTCGGGATGGTGGCTAGTTGTAGTGTTACCCTAGGTGATCCTAAGAGTCATATTAGCCTTCTACAGAAATGCAATAACAATTGTACATCACAAAGGATTGTGTTACGGAGTGCATGGTCACTACAGAGTTGGGTCAAATGCGGTGGATCTTTATGTATGATGCATACAAAGGCATTCCTTGGCTATAAATACCAGAGGGGAACTAAAATCGTGGGTTTCGCAGACAACATCGCTGTACATTGTCGGACAAAATAGATATATATATAAAATAGTCTTCAAGAATATAGAATGTTAGCTTTATCGTACTTTGAAGCAACGAAATTTGGTCTTATGACAATTAAACTTTAACTTAAATTTCTTTGGGTAGATAGCTATGTATGTCGTTTAGAAATAAAGCTTGCACCAGTTCACTGATGGAAAATAAATAAAGTGAAATATACAAAATCAAATTTCAAGTTTCAAATTAGTATATGGTATTGTTCATCCTGCCTTTTTTTATTTCTTTAGCTATTTGTTCATAGTATACTGACAATATTATTATTAATTATTCATTCTTTATTTTCATAAAATAAGTTTACAATGAAGCATAAAATAAAATAAATATTAACATGGCATAAATTGCCGTCTGGCGAGAACTTACATTATTATAAGGTCCATAATAATGTACTTCAGGGCTCATAGATTACAAGATACTCGTATATAAAGCCACGGCGTAGAATTGCATACAATAGGTTTCGTAGTCCAGTAAACTCAAAATAATAATAAGTTAACCCTTCTATTACCTTAGGGTCTTTTTTTGACCCAAAACGACTTTTATGTAGAAAAATAGGTGTTTAGAATTTTTTTTTATTTGTTTCCTCTTCACTCAGTGCATGAATTTGTGTATATTTTAAGAAAAAATAATTGTTCATCCTGCAACTGTGATGTTGCGTCCCTACCGTTAGTTGCATACACGCATTACCTAACGGGTCATCACATGACCCATGAACATTTTGAGTGCGATTTGCCGTAAAATCAGTATGCTTTTATTTTTATTGGTGGCTAGACGTTTGCGTAGTTCTGTGCTTAGTGACACAAAATTGGTGTGTAAAAAAAAATAATAAAAGAAAGCTATGGTGGAAGAAAATTTGGGAAATCGCAGTTTGACACCACTTAGAGTGAGTTTATTTATTGCTGTTCCATTTTGTATATGTATACATTAGTAAATATTCAATTTATAGTCGAGAGTTAGAAACGATGGTGAGATTCGACAAATGCTTGAAAATTACGAGTGTAGTGATGATGCGTTTGACGAAGCAAGTGATATTGACTTGGACTATGAGCCAGAAGCCGAGGACCACAATAATGTTGAAGATTATGGAGAAGAAAGTTATCAAGATGATATTGGTGATGCACCGATTGGCATTTCCAATGATCAATATCTGAGTAATGATAAAGATTTGATATGGTGCACTGCACCTATTCAAAGATTGCTGTCACGTGCGCCAGCCGAATCCATTATTACATCGCGTATGGGAGTTACGGCTTTTGCTGTTCAGCGTATCTCGGTTCTGGTCGATACATTCAATTTATGTTTTCCTGATGGCTTGAAAAAAAATATAATTCGATTTACAAATATAGAAGGAAAAAGAGTGAGCAAAAGTGATTTTCAGGAAATGGATGCAATCGAATCTGATGCCTATTTAGGCATTTTGATTCTTATCGGTAAGTTATATAACAATGTAAGACATGACTTCAATTTTTACAACACATCTTTGTATGCAGGTGTGTACCGTTCATACGGCGAAAGTATTAGAAGCTTGTGGAGCGAAACACACGGTCGCCCAATTTTTAGAGCCGTTATGCCTCTGAACCGATTCATTGAAATATCTCGTTTCCTTGCATTCGATGACAGAGAGAATCGAAGATCACAGGTTCGTGGAGTAAACTTGCTCCTATTCGGGACTTGTATGAAAAATAGGTCGAAAATCTAAAGTTCTTATACGTACCATATGAAAATATTACTGTCGACGAGCAATTGATTCCTTTACGAGGTAGGTGCCCATTCAAAGTTTATATGCCAAGTAAGCCTGGAAAATATAGAATCAAAGCATGGGTTGCAGCTGATGCATCGAATGGGTTTTGTTTGAACTTCCAAGTTTACCTTGGGAAAGATTCAAGAAACGCAATTCCCGAAAGAAACCAGGGGGAACGAGTGGTTTTAGATCTGGTGTCAACTTATCGTGGAAGGAACGTAACAACAGACAATTTTTTTACAACCCATAACTTGGCAATGGAGCTACTAAAATTGAAAATTACTCTTGTTGGCACAGTGCGAAAGAACAAAAGATTCCTGCCATTTTGGGCTACAGTTAAAGAGCTCCGCAAGCTTCCAGTGCTATCCAGCAAATTTTTTTCTAGTGAAAAGGTGACAGCTGTGCAATATGTTCCAAAAAAGTATAAACTAGTAACACTTCTGAGCACTTTACATCATGATAATAATATCTTAGACGAACATGCGAAAAAGCTTCCAGAAATTATTAAATTTTATAATTTTACAAAAGGTGGGGTTGATACGCTTGACCAATTGGTAAGAACATATACTTGAAAACGCCAAACAAACCGTTGGCCAGTGGCTTTGTTTAGTAATTTCATTGATATATCTGCTTTAAATGCCTACGTCCTATGGAGTGAGGTTCATCCGGAATGGAACAATACAAAATTACACAAACGTCACCTGTTCTTGCAAGAACTCGGTGAAAGCCTTGTTCGACAATGTATTGCTCGACGAAGTCGTCTACCTAAAACACCATCTTCTGCTGCTATTGTAAAAAATGTAAGGAATGAAGAATCTGGACCATCTACGTCGTCATTTGAATCCTCTAAGAAAAGAAAAATTTCTGAGAGAAAGCGGTGCAGCTTTTGTCCTCCGAAGGCTGACCGGAAAACATTCAACACCTGTTCTGTATGCAATAAGTCAGTATGTCCACAACATGGTCATACTATAAAGATAACTACGACTTATTGTAACCAACACAGGCCAGATATTGCTTCATTACAAAATTATGTACATATATTTCTTTTTATATATCTCTTAAATAAAAGGGATCATTTTATATTTCTTAAATAAAAGGGGTCATTTTATGACCCGAAAGGTAATAAGTGTAATTTTTTTTTAAGGTAACAGAAGGGTTAATTGGTTGCATTTTCATCAATACGTTTTGGTGTAGTTTGCTTTACTAAAACATTGTTTACGAAACTTCTTTTTGTAGTGAAACATAAAGTACATATCCTGTAAAATATCCTTGTGTTTTATTTAAATCATTTTACATATGACCACTTGCAGAAAACAAGATTCAAAACGAAAGACGGAGGGAAACTACTTATTATTATTTTTTTATTTAGGTGGCGCTACAGTTCGGGGTGAACCTGGGCCTCAACCAACAAGCCTCTTCATTGAGCTCGGTCTTTAGCTAATTGCCTCCAGTTGCGCACTCCAAGTTGGTCGAGGTCCCCTTGAACTTGTGCGCGCCACCTACGGCGATGATTCCCTCTACTGCATCGTCCCTCGGGGTTAGATTCGAAGACTCTGTGGGCCGGAGCGTTGGTGTCCATTCGCTCTACATGTCCTAGCCATCTCAGACGTCTAACATGCAGTTTTTTTACTAGGTCGATGTCGCTGTACAGCTCGTATAGTTCGTGATTGAATCTTCTCCTCCAAAACCGTCAACGCAAACGGGACCGAAAATCTTACGAAGAATTTTTTCTCTCGAAGCGACCAAGGATATCTTCATCCTCTTTTAATAAAGTTCATGTTTCAGCGCCGTAAAGCAGGATTGGAATGATCAAGGTCTTATATAGAGTCTCCTTAGTTGTTCGAGATAGGGCTTTACTGTTGAATTACCTTATAACCCAAAAAAAAAACAGCGATTAGCAAGAGTTATTCTTCGCTTGATTTCTGCGCTGATGTTGTTCTCAGAGTTTATAGCAGAGCCAAGGTAGACAAAGTCCCTGACTACCTCGAAGTTATAGCTGCCCACTGTGACGTTTTGTCCAATTCGTTGATGTTGGCTTTCCCTTCTTGTTGACAGCATATACTTGGTTTTGCCCTCGTTTATCGCTAAATCCATTTTGCCCGCTTCCGCCTCAATGCTTGCAAACGCACCGGTGACAGAGTTGAGTTCTTCCGATAATGTCTATATCGTCGGCGTATGCAAGCAGTTGTACAGACTTGTAATATATTGTGCCTATGGTGTTGGCTTGTGAGTTCCGCACAATCCGTTCAAGTACAATGTTAAAGAAGTCACATGACAGCGCGGCACCTTGTCTACAACCCTTTTTGACATCAAAGGTCTCGGTGAGGTCATTACCGACCTTGATGGAGCAACGAGCGTTCTCCATCGTCAGCCTGCACAGACGGACAAGTTTGGCAGGGATGTCAAAACTAGATATGGCTCTATAAAGCTCTTCTCTATAGATGCTGTCATAGGCGGCCTTGAAATCGATAAAGAGATGGTGAGTATCGATTTGGAATTCTTGGGTTTTCTCCAGGATCTGCCGAAGTGTGAAGATTTGATCGATGGTGTACTATCCTGGCCTGAAACCGCACTGATAGGGGTCCAATCAGGCTGTTGATAAATGGTTTCAGGCGTTCACACAATATCGCAGAAAAGATCTTGTATGCGATGTTGAGGAGACTGATGCCTCTATAATTGGCGCAGTTGAGGGGTCTCCTTTCTTTCGGATCGGGCAAACGATGCTGAGATTCCATTCATCAGGCATACACTCGTCTGACCAAATCTTAGAGATGAGTTGGTGTATGCACTCTACCAATTAATCCCCAGCTGCCTTGAAAAGTTCGGCCGGTAATCCGTCAGGTCCAGCAGGTCCAGCTACATACGATTGTGTTAAGCTAAGTCAGTAGATAGTTGCTCTTGTCGGCTGATTATCAACATAAGCAATGTTTTTACCATTTTCTTATATATAATGTAATTTTGGAGCAAAAACTCAATAAATACCTAGGGCCTAGCTTCATGCAACCACCCGTGTTATGTGCGTACGAATGGAAGGGACCTACAGTTTTGTGCGTATGTATCTAAAGGGCAATTTCGTTTTTTAGAAACTTTTTCATGACAACATTATACTCGGATGTTTGTCGTTCACGAGAGGAGCGACCGTGAAAAACACATCAAGGACTGAGCCACAGCGCCCTTAGCTTAGTGTATCAGTTCATCTTAAATCTCCTTAACAGAGAAAATTTTCACTTTGGTTTTTTTTTTTTTCAATTTAACCAGCTAGTTTTGTGAAATCGCTTGCGCGCAGTGGTTAGTGTATCGGACCACTGCGGGTCGGGTTCAATGTTCGACTCCCAGAAAACAAAAACAAGTTTCTTAACGGTTTCACCTCCCGCGAACGTCTGACAAACATCCGAGAGTATTGTTGTCATGGGAAAGCTTTAAAAAAAAAAAGTAACAAAATAAAAATTACTCTTCGGATATGGCACAAAACTGAAGGTCTCTTTCAATCGTGCGAAAAATATGATATTACGCACACAGTTAAGGATTGATATTGAATAAAAAATAAAGTAGTTTTTACCTTTACTTCTGAATTGTTTTAAATTTGCTGGTAAGAGATCCACATAATACTGTAATATTCTTATAAACTCTTAGAACTTGTCCTTCACAATTTGAAAAAAACACCAAAACTGGATTTAGCTATTTTATTTAATATATAATTTTTTTTTTAAGTTAAAAAGCAATGATTTTATTTAGTATTAATCTTACAAAGACCTTGAATTTTATTCCATTAAGTATTGATATTATATCATTAAGTATGATACCGTTGAAATGTTGGACTCCAGTGTTTATGCAAATTTCAATCCAAATTTATTTAAAAAGGTAGGGCCCAATTGCCTTTTCAACATAGATGCCGCATCATGCAGTAATTTTCAGTGGATGCAAAGATGAATCTTGAGTAATCCGGTGGTTTTCAGTTCCAGACGTGAGTATTCTGCTTGTTAACATTGCCAGAAGAATGGAAATTAGTAAAGAGCATGTACCAAATTTTCTCCAAGGTATGAGTCTATGCCTGATGAATTGAAGTTTGCTCAATCCATAACAAAGGAGACCTTCTCAACTGTGACCATTATAGAGGGTCTCCTCAACATTGCATACAACAAGTGTGAACGCCTGAATCCTTTCATCAACATCCTGATTGGCCCCTATCAGTGCGGTTTCAGGCCAGGAAAGTCCACCGCAGATCAAATCTTAACGCTTCAGCAGATCCTGGAGAAAACCCAAGAAATTTAAATCGATACTCACCATCTCTTTATCGATCTTTAGGCCGTCTATGACAGCATTATCGAAAAGAGCTATATAGAGTCATGTCAAGTTTTGAAATCCCTGCCAAACTCTCTGTATCAAGGTCAGTAATAACCTCATCGAGACCTTTGATGTCAAAAAATGTTTTAGACAAGGTGTCGCGCTGTCATGTTACTTCTTTAATATCGTATTTGAGCGGATTGTGCGGAACTTATAAGCCGACATATGTTATATCAGTGATACCAGCGTAGAAATCAAGCGAATAATAACCTGCCAAACGCTGTTTTTTTGGGCTAATAAGGCAATTCAAAAGTAAAGCCTTCTCTCGAACTACTAAGGTCACTCTATATAAGACCCTTATCATCCCAGTTTTACTTTACGTTGCTGAAACGTGGACTTCATTGAAGGCAGATGAGCATATCCTTGGTCGCTTCAGAAGAGCAATTCTTCGGAAGATATTCGATCCCGGTTTCGTTGACGGGTTTTGGAGAAGAATATTTAATAACGAACTATACGAGCTGTACAGCGACATCGACTTAGTAAGAAAACTACGTATTGGGCGATTGACATGGCTACGATATATAAAGCAAATGGACATCAACGCCCCGGCCCGTAGAGTCTTCGAATGGCAGTAGAACGCTTTCTCGTCGTATGCGGGGCGCACAAGTTCAAGGGGATTCAACACACTTGGAGTGTGCAATTGGATGTAATTAGCTAAAGACCGAGCTAAATGGAGGGGTTTTGGTTGAGACCTCGGTTTACCCCGAACTGTAATGTAAGTAAGTAACTACCATTTATATCAACGATGTGTGGTAGAAGTTGGTTTTAGTAGGTCAAAACTTTGGCGATGGCGCTGTGGATAATATATTCGTTGGTTGAATGTTATCCTATGAAAAGTCTCCCGGTTACCACCAGCTTGTCACCCCAGCGGTATTAAGAAAAGCAAAATTAAGCATTTTCTAAGCACTACGCCTTCTTACGCCAGAAAAGAAAGCCTCACACAACTTAAAGTATGTCCTATGAAGGCTTTTCTTCCTCTGTTGCTAAAGCCTATATTTGTAAAGTATGTTCACTTACTCATATAGACGTACAACTGCATTTTTTGCTCTGAAATGCGAGCCCAAGGTGCTTGATTGTGAATGTTAATATAGTATTTCCAGTTGTTGTTTTCTGTCATCATCCATTTCTCTTGCTTTTGTCCATTGTAACGTTACAACACTTTCTGATTCCGTGTTTTGAATTGTTAGTTAGTTATACTGGGTATTGTGTGTCCTGTCAAATTTGTGTGCTCTGTTATATTTTTTTTGCTTATTCCTTCCATTGCCCAAGTACATATGTTCCTTTCATTCAAGTGGACATAAGGCTAGCCTATAGATGCGCATAGTATCGACTCAAGGTAGATACAAAAGTGTGGCAAGGTATGTATTTCGTTATGCTCCTGTGTTATTGCTACAAAACAAAAATGTGGAAATAGAAGTCCTGCACTTTGCGAGAGACAATATTTGGCCAAACATGTATGGGAACCAGTATGTTTGCTTATGGAAATATAGAACAAAGAAAGGGGATGTTTTGTTCTGCCAGGTGGTTTCCTTATTGTAGGATGTGCCTGTCCTGATATGCATACCGGCAAATTTATCTGTAGATATATCTGGGTTTTGTGAAACAGTAGCAGTTTCCATAGGGAAAAGAGTACATTATAAGCACTTCTATGGAAATTTTATTTTGACGGATAGTCCGTAAGGCGAAAGAAGGTATTGAAAATGGTACGTACAGAAATTCAAACTATTGTATTTCTCTGAAAATGGTGGGTAAAATATATACTGCTACTTTATTAGGATTAGGTGATTTTCGTAATCCAGTACATCTTGTAATCCAACAGCACATCGACGTATTTTAACTATCCCATCTACCCTCATTGGTGGGTGCCGTGGCGTAAGTGGTAAGTGTGTTCCAAGTTCGAACCCCAGAAAACACCAAAAAGTTTTTCACGTTTCCACCCAGTGCTGCCGTTTCTTCTGTCTTGACAGGAGACTACAGTTATTTTGATTGAAAAAAAGTCCAATCTACTGTCTCCTGTTACCACAACACATTTTCCCAAATTCTCCTGTTATATAGTATAATATATATTTTCTTTCATATTTTTTATTATTATTAATGTCTATCACTTCTATTTATTTATTGCTCATGGTTTTATTTTTAATCGAATTATAAACAAGATATATAGTATATGTATTTCTTTAACGCATTATACACCATCAACGGTCTACCATGTAACATTATTGTTCAAGTTCACCCCTGTTTTGTAGTTTGCATTTGACAATTGGAGTTCGCAGCTGCTATTTCTTTTTTTAGTAATTTGTGATTTTTTTCTCAGTGATTATTCTTCAAAAATCAAAATGTAATTTGGTTGTTGTCTATTCATGTTTTTGGCATCTCCTGGAATCTCCTCCCCCTAAACAGAAAATCTCCTGTTTTACTTGAATTCTAAAACGGCAGCACTGGTCCCACCTCTCGCGAACGTCTGACAAACATCCGAGAGTATTGTAAAGGTCTTTTTTGTCAAAGGCTGAGGTGAGCTCGCCGGCTCCAGGGTCAACCCAAAGAAATACCCTAAAACTTTGGGAAAGAGGTACTTTATTAGTTAATGATTGGAAAATTATTACAGTGTTCCTTGTTTAACCATATTTTGATAAAGCTTAATACTATTCTACAATACTTAATACTGCTCTACAACGCTTAATACAGCTTGACGATACTTAGCACCGAGCTCGGGCTCGAGCTGCCACTCCTTGGTGGGTCTCTGGTATTGCAACGTCTCGGGGTCGGCTTGGCGGGCGGCAGTCCGGCCGTGGGTCGGGCTTGCTGGCTCGCCCGTGCAGGCACGGGCAGGCGTGGGCAGTCCGTACAAGGGTACGGGCTTGCTGGCAGTCCGGCCAAGGGACGGGTTTGCTGGCTCGTCCGTGCTAGGCACGGGCAGGCGCTGGCAGTCCGGCCGAGGCTCGGGCTTGCTAGCAATCCGGCTAGGAGCCGGGCTTACTGGCAGTCTGGGAAGGAGTGCCTATCGAGGGGGAAAGTTTAAGCGTGAGCTTAGAAGGGGGGGGAGAGCTAGCGGCAAAATCCGCTAACGGATGACCATGTAATATCACCCCAAAAGTAGGAAAGAAACTTAATCGGCGGGCGGGCCGGCTGTGGTCAAAAGTGGACATGTAACTGCGTGTTCACTCATTGATGTGAAGGCAAACAAAAATGAAAAACCAAAGTACCACTTTGGAGACCGAATTCGGGAGAGCCTGTTCGTCATACCAAATTGGTACGTTGTTACCACTGAGCAGGCTCTGTCGACTCCATCTTACATTCTCTTATTTATGTAACATTCCTGTAGGAACGAGATGTGAACTCTAAAAATTCCCTTGTCTTTTGCTGTTGTTTGTGTCTCCTTGTCTTTATTTATTGTTTGTGGCTCTCATCCATTGCGAAGTGCCTTAGAGTATGCAATACTCCGCCCCTTACAAACTGGTAGTCTTCGGCATTCGCAAAAGTGCCCGAAGATATGCAACACTTTTGCTGGCGTGGGCCGTCCTCCGCAAAAGTGCCCGGCTGTATACTCCGTTTTATCTCTACTTTCGTCTCGGTTGGTAGTTAGAGGTAGGGAAACATGTCACTTCGTTACAGTTGCCGTGTTTTTTTTAAACCTGGCCAGCCAGTCGTTCATTTAAACGATTTGCCAGCCAGCTGATTTTATACGAACATATATCGAGGAACCAAGCAGCCTCACAGTAACAGCAAAAACAAATAACTAAAAAACATTCGTTTTTGCGCCGCCTGAAATTAGGCATCACGAAATTCCCAGCCAGTAACTTTTTGCTGGGGATAAATTCAAGAGTAGTAGCCAGCCGGTTGTTGTATTTGTTTTATGTGTAAAATTTTACTTTACTAGCAACTACTGACTGGCTAGGTAAAAAAAACACGGCTAGTATTGTTGTCTCGAAAATACTTCACAAACCAAATTGCCCTTCGGATACGGCATTAGACTGTAGGTCCTTTCCATTCGTCTGAAAAATATATCGCATACAAATGAGTGGTTGCGAGAAGCTAGGCCCTGGCATTTAAAGAGCTGTTGCGCCAAATATTTATTTTTTATTTTTTTATCTACCCTCATTCATTCAGGCAGGTATTCTATCGTCATTAGAAAGTAAGGTAAGTCTATTCGGTGCAAACTAAACACCGCTTTGTCATTGGTGAGAACGTATACTAAATTTGTCATTTAATCAGTTCGATTTCGACCAATAAGTTGAATTTCCAATTCATTTTTTGAAACCCAAACAGCCAATCCAAAAATGGAACTTGAAACTCAACCATTGCCTTATTGTTAGTAAGAATCACCTACTAGCTGTAGTCGTCCGTAAAGTTCTTTAGAGCATACTTCTGTCCAAAGATGCGATGTTCAACCACTTATTTGGACTTCCGGACGCCGTGTTCTATAATTCCCACCAGTGAAGAAGTCAGCATAGCAAGAAGAGTCACAGACGGAATTAGTCCAGACTTACAAACTGACTCAAATGCGACTTTTTGCAATGTGAAATAGGAGATAGAATAGATATACAGAAGTCGCAGGAATCGCCCGTAGAATTTTAGTTGACTTATTTTGACGTTCCTTACTCGTATATCCCCATTCGTAGATTTTAAGTTTTACTTAATTTTTATTTTTTTGCTGCTGTAGTCAGTCACATCTGCGGTCAGTATTTAATGTCGACAAGAGGAGCGAGGTAATGTACGAATAATAAATTTAAATGAAACATAAAATAAAAATTAAAATTAAATGAAGGGGTGGTGACGAGGAAGTTCTTGTCAATATTTACACTTGGGATAGTTTAGTCCGTGTTTTCGGGAGAGATTTTGAGTTTATTCAGAATGGAAGCGTGACCAAATTCTTTTCTTGACCACTGTAAGGTAGCTTCAACGCGAACGGCTGCATTAGCTACCATTTGCCTGCCAAATATATCGAAGGGTATCAGATGATAACCGCCCTCACTCAAATCGTGACCGAACTAAGGGAGAAGGAAAATAAAAAAGAAATTCTCTTCGGGTTCGTGTATGTATACGTAATGCTAATATCCATTTTGGCAAAGTACCCAGCCGAAAGGTATTAACGTTTTTTTTTTTTTGTAATTTGCGCGAACTTAAGGGGTAAAGAATAGCCTAAAATAGTTTTACACAGTGTAGGTATTCGTTGGAAAGAATAGTTAGAGAGAGAAAGTTTGGTGTAGTGGTTTGAAAATCAGATATTAAGTTTCAGAGAAACTCTAGGGATGATGTCCAGATAACTGGGGAGAGTTGGTTTTTTTGTTTTTGGTCTTTGCAACTTGCTGCTGTATTAATTTTGTATCTCTCTATACTGTTTATTTATTAGATCAGTGACGCTGCTGGTACTGTATCAAGGAAACACAGAGCATATGAGGAATGTGAGAAAGAAGAGGTAAGAAGACGAGCTGGATTTAATGGGTAAGAATCTCACGTTAGTGTCATAGTTCAGAGGAAGAGAATTGAGAACCAAAGAGAATTTTCGTTCAGATTCAGAAGCAAAACTTAAACAAGTTGAATTGAATTGACTCGTAGTTGAACTCCAGTTCCAGTGTGAACCTGAGGTGGGTCAGAATGGTGCGTTAGCGATTACCCGTCGCTTGACCTCTCGTGCCGTTGTGAAAACAGAGCTAATATTGCTGCTTAAGCGAAACAATGTAATTGCAGAGTGCAATAATATCGTTAGCGCGTTGGCCTAACTTAGTTGACCCAATTATTGGCAGAAGTTGATGCCCAGCAATATTAGCTCAGCATTGCGATGTAGTGCAGCGACTTTGCAAGCCGAACAACTGAAGACATCTGCTCATGTCGTGACTGAGGCACAACACTACTGCTGAGTATAGCCTTAGTAATGTCTTTCGGAGGTTTTCATCTTCTAATACGCAAAACAACTATAATGCTTCATTGCAGCCACTTATGCAAACAACAAAAATGAGAAAAGTCCAACATACAAGCGCAACGGCCTCTCTGTGCCGGAAAAATAGTTCCACTTGGTTGCGTATCCCTATTCTGGCAACCAATGACTTTAACGAATTCGGCGCATTAATCTAATTTTATCGTCACTGAAGGTTAATACTGCTGTTTCATATACTTTATCTTTATTTTCAAAACACTTAACAGAAATAAACTCATATTTGTACAAATTAAAGAGTTCTCCCATGCTAAGGGTCTGTTTCAGATAATTAAATTTTTTTCAACCCACACCTTTTAGGTTCACATTTCCTAATTTCAAACTGCATATATACGTATTATATGAAACGAATTTAATCCAATTCGCCATAAAAACCATGTATCCTACATTTGGTTTCAAATTTACTTCCAACGAAGTGGCACACTACGTGCTCTAATAAAAATGTGCCCACCACACTGAAATTGATGTCCTTGTTAGCATGACATCCAGTCCCATGCGCCCACATGGTAATAAACCAAATATACATACCTAAAGCCCCTCTCAAAGCCAAGGCTGTGCCATTCGTCAGCTAAATACATAGCAAATAAGTCTCGACGTCATCTTCACCAAGATGTATTAGGTAAACCTACAACACAGTGGGTGGGATGGAGCGGATTCATTGACATATTTCCAACAACTAAATTTCTCCGCTGAGGTTTCAAAGAGTCCCCTCGATGACGGAGAGTAATTGTTAGCTGTTTTTGGCGCTAAGTAGGTGGGCTGCGGTATACACTTTACGATACGGTTTATTGGCCTTAAGCAGTCTTAAATAGAAATGTTATTAATAGCATACCTCCAGTTTAATCCTCGCGGGGTACCACCAACACTCGATGTACGAGTATGTATCGAAGAATGCCGTGCATGACGAAGCAATATAAATTTCTTCCTTATGGCAAAAATCAGAAGCAATAAATCGAAAAGCAATGAAACACCTCCCACTGCCTAGGTAATCATAACTCTCCCTCACCTTCAAAGGTGAAGAGTTTAGTGTCACATAAGGTTCATATGACACATTAGGAGTTCCTATTAGTGTCTAAGTTCATAAGAGTGGTGAGGTGAAATGAGTTAGGGTAGAAAAAAAAGAAGCTAAAAATAAATAAAATTTTGAAAAGAAAGGATATTCAGGAGTCATCAGGCTATGATATTTTCCTGGTGACAAGGGCCTGTGTACCACACTCGAGAAGCAGTGATTTCAAAATGTGTATGTAACTTTTATTTTTCACTTGTACACCGGAGCCACTGACTCTGCCTTTTTGCTACCAGTTCAAGGGGTTAATGATATTACCATACAAAGCTGTGATCTGATTGCAGCACAACCCAACATGAAAAGTGCCTTAGAGGGTAATATAATTTTGCGGTAATGCACTTATGAGTTCGGATTATGTTACTCCTGTGAAAAATGTTTCTTTCTACTGTTCAACATGGTCTGCGAGGGACATACAAAGGATACCCAGGATGGACCAATAAATTAAACATCTTTTCCTGTGAATGCACTTGAAAATTGCCCATTTTACTGGTGGTCTTATTAAGGGCAAGTATTGGGTTTCCAAAAATGCTATCTTCACCAGTGGAAGTGGCACTGTTGAATCATCGTTCGATTACTATGTTTCTGCTTAACTTCCATGAGATTTAATGCCATTATATATGGTATTTCGAAGTCTCTTCTGTACATTACACAGCGCTCTGTGATAAAGGATCACAGTCTATGCCGATAATGCTATTTCAAAGTCATATCACCGATAATCAGCTTGATTTAGCCCTAAGCACTCTCTCAGCAAAGACTGCAAACTGAATGATGTACAATACCTAGAAAAATCGAAACAGTCGAATTCGCAAATAAAAGAAAGATTATTTAGTATTTTTACAGGGTTATCTTGCAGCGCGACCTAATGGTGTATTGTACCATTGCTAATACCTTGGAGAGGTTTATTCGCTCAGTTGGTCATACACTCTTACTTTGCCTGTCTTCTTTCTCCATTTTCCTGAATTCTTTACGTATGGTATGTTCCCATATTCCGCAGAATGTTTCAGGTCCCTGAAAAGAAAACTTGGAACAATAAGGAAATCGTCATTTTAGCAAAAATGGGGATCAAATTCGCCATTATTCATTGAAGGTATTCAGACATTGTTAAACCCTTTCTGATCAATGATGCCATTAAAAAAGTATACATATAATAAATTTAATTTTAACTTTTTCATTCAACTTTAAATTATGTCAAAAGTTAATTCTGATCTAAATGTTGTCATGATTTAAGTCAAAATACGAAATACGCAATGTTATATTTTTGGTATCATCGTGTCCGAAGAGAATGTTTTGTGATGTTCGCGTATTGAGAGGGAGCGAACTGTCAACTGATCACCACTTAGTGCTGTGCAATTTATATCTTAGCGATAGAGTGCCTCCCCTACCAAAGCGCATACCAAGGATTTGATGGGAGAGGTTACATAACGATGAGATACGAGAGACTTTTGTGCGGAAAGTTTCTGAAAGATTTGAACGGATTCCAACTATTCCATAAAATATAGAGGAGGAATGGCAACTGTTTTCAACAGCGAATACTGCCTCTGCGTGAGCCACCAACTTGGTGTGGCGGCTGGTGGTAAGAATAGAACTGCTTTCTTTTTTTATAATTCGCGCACTCAAGGGGCTATGAATACCCTTAACATGTTTACACACAGTGCGGTCGTTGGAAAGGATAGATAGAAAGAGAGAGAAAGATTTGGTGTAGTGGTTTGAAGCTAAGTTGTTTATGCTTCAGAGGAACTCCGGGTGTGGCGTGCAGATAACTGGCGAGATTTTCGTTATTTTTTGCCCTTTCTTCTAATTCACAGTATTCTTTTCGCGATTACCGGCGCCATAGGCCAATCAATCATCCAACAAAGCGAACAATTTTTTCAACCATATGACCAAGCAACTGCCAGTGTTATGCCTTCGTAGCAGTGTTCACACAAGCCTGCTGACGTTGGGATTTGAACCATAAACTATTAGCGTGGCAATTGACGACGTTATCACTACACCATTGCCACGCTCAAAACTTGGCTTAAAACGCCCGGAGTTCAAGAAGCCATCAGAGAGAAGAAGAGAACCTTTAAGGGGTGGTACTCCGATTCTCGAAATCGGTACACTGAGGTGCGAAGAACTAACTAACTGTGAAAACAGCGAAAGAACAATCTGGGAAGGAGTTTGGCGAGAAATTGGAATCGGATCACAGATCCGGTAGAATCCCAATGGACCAGTTATTCACTCTTAAATTAGTCTGTGAGAAGGCCTGGAAGTATGCTAAACCTGTCTACACCTGTTTTGTGGATTTGGTGAAAACATATGATAGAGTTCCTCAAGGCAAACTCTGGAGGGTTCTGCAGGAGTATGGGATTGATGGTTCCCTGTTAAGGGCGATTCAGTTTTTATATACAAACCGTAGATGTTGCATTCGAATAAATGCCGTTAAATCAATACCTTTCACGGTGGGCGTTGGACTTCACCAAGGGAGTGTTTTGTCACCTCTCCTCTTCATTGTATATGTAAACTGGATATTACAGCGCAGCCGTGGCGGAGAATTTTTCAAAGTGGGACACTTAAAGATTAATAACAGGAAAACTGCAAGAAGCTTTGGATAGAGTAAATTAATGGACAAAGGTTTGGCGAATCGCACTCAACGAGCCCAAATCTGTAAATTTTACTTATAAGAAAATACCTAAATAATTTGCCGATCTTTTCAAACTCCGTTCAAATTCCGCTTGCAAACGAGGCTAAGTATCTTGGAATGACACTTGACGCAAAGCTGAAATGGAAAGCGCACGAATTAGATAATAAATATAGAGAAATGTATTGGTTACTTGAAAAATATTCCAAGCTTAATACAGAGAACAAATTGCTTTTATATAAGCAAATGCTAAAGCCCGTAGGGACATATAGTATTCAAATCTGGGGTTGTAACAAAATAAGTAATATTAAAATTTTACAAACTTTTGAAAACAAAGTGTTAAGAGGTATTGTTAATGCGCCGTGGTATATCAGGAATACCGATATCCACAGAGATCTTTGCATTAATACGATCGAAGACGAAATCAAAAACTACACGAGAAAGCATAAAAGTCGACTAGAAAGTCACGTAAATATTACAGCCCTCCAAGTTTTGGATGAAAGAAATTTATTACGCCGTCTACAAAGAACCAAACCTTTAGACTTAGCGTGATAAGTAACCGCATCTAAACTGCGGAGCTAGCAGGAACTTGTAATGGGGAGGTACCTGCAAAACGCCCTTATTTCGTGAAATGAAAACTACTTGATAAGTCGAATACTTAGTTGCGGTAAAAATAAAAACAGGTATGTTTTGAAGGGGTGTTTTTTTAGTGTACGCGAGGCGCTGAATGCTGGGTAGCCATTTTCCGAACGGAACGATCTATTCTTCGATGGTTTGTTCACGTAGTGCGTATGCTCCCAGACCGACTTCCAAGACGTGCTATTATTGCTGTGCCATCAGGTAAGCGACTTCCAGGTAGGCCTAGAAATAGATGGTTGGATCAAGTCAAACATCTCTCCTGGAGCCGTGTAGGTCTTCTTCCTGATGAGCCGGAGTCAATGGCGGAGGATCGAGAAGGATTGAGAGTCCACGCGACCCCCATGAAGGATTAGTGGACCATTGAAAATGTATGTAGGTATGTATAAGAAGAACTAAATTAGTTCTGTACTGACTTGCTCAACTCTTTACTGCGACTTCAACTTAAATAGTAAAACAAGTTTATCACAAGACGAAGCTAAGCTAAGCTAAGATCTTTATTGACGATTCAAAAAAGAGGGTTTATGCTCAGAAATTTAGTTGGAAGAACTCGTTACTTTCTGGTCAATAAATTTACGAACAGCGCTATGCTTTAAACTAAAATTTTAGCCATTGTCGGGGTTTGCAGAGAGCTGCTATTGTTAATATCCATGAAGAACGATATCAACGTATACATACGTGTATGAAGACATCAATGGATTCAACAAATTCTCATCCACTGTCCTCATTTTCGGGACAAGATACGAATAAATTGATTAAGCCCAACGTACTCATTGAGTTTCTAAGAAACAGCGTTGCCTACAAGTTTAAAATTCATAATTTGAGAAACTATATACAGGGTGATTTGTTTCGAACACACGGTTTCCCGATGCTGCTAAGAAGTTTCTCCAGCGTATCACCGCTAAACTAAACTATTAATAAAGACATGCAACGGAGGTAGGCAGAGCAAGGCTTCTATAGCTACAGTAGGAGTTCGTCTAAACATACCTGTAATGAATAAGCACGCAAGGTGTTGAAGGGCACATTGACTCTTGAGTATGTAAGCTCTCGCACAGTAAAAAATCTCCATGCAAGATGCGGTTCATTCGGTTGTTAATGGCAGCATTTCTGTCTTAGAAGGTTTGACTGATAATGCCTGGTCACGGCATCAAGCCCCGACAATGTTAGGAGTAGGCTCAATCCTCGTACACTCACATAAAGAGAAGAAGTTGACACTTCCTACGCCATTGATGCATACATCATAGGCGTACACAACAACTGCGTATCCTTCTTGGGTAGCTGAGAGCCTCCCTGTGTTTTGTCTTTTGGCTAGAGCGGTTGTGATTTCATAACCATCTCTACGATCAATTCAGATCCAGCGGTCGACTTCTTTCAACAGAGGGTGGGATTGGCAAATGCCCCTTAAAATCTAAGAAGACGGCAAGGGCATAGATTTTAGGACCAAGTACACTAAGCACTCTGGCCATGATTGCTGGCTCTGATTTAGATAAATTTGTAATTTACATTTTGTAATGTAATAAACCCTTCGATGTTGTTATCTTTGCTAATATTTAAATTATTAAATTTATCTGAAATCATAAGTGAAATATATGCGCAGATTCATGCTACATAGTGGTGTACTTTATTTCCTATTAGCACTGCAAAGAAGTGTGTGCTATTTAAAAAGTTGATAAAACTACTGTCGCATGGGATAAAGTAATTAGGTGATGTCCTTTGTAGAGTCGAGGAAAGATTTCCGAACGAATAATGGAACGAGTGGGTACTAGTTTAATGTCAGTGCTGTGAAAGTTAAAACATGGTCGACGTATGCTCTGCAAACACTTTCAGGACATTTCACTTTAATAATAATTTAATAGGTTCTAGTGTCAAGAGGGATTTGGTAGCTATTTAGAATATTGCTCTTGAAAAAAAGAAAGGTTAATGGAAACTTTATTAGTTTTTATACACCCGCAAACACTTTGTTATTATTAGTGGATGGATGAGTGCATGTAATTTTTAAATTAAATCAACAGTATAACCATTTGTATGTATAAAAGGTTACAAAATAATTTTTCATTTTTTTTAAAAGCATCTTGAAGGGTTGCTTGGTGGTTGGAACCTTACCTAAAGCATGAACTCAGGTTAAAGTGGTAATTTATACCCTTCCTATGGTACAGAGACTAACAAGAATAACATAGTTTATTCTAAACATTTCGTGAGAATCCCGAATTGCTGCATAAAAGGCTTCGCTGATAGCAATTAACTATCCAAATCACGACAAACTTATCAATAGAATCACTTCTGTATTCGACCATCTACACTATTGAAGAATCAATCTTATTCTACCAATTCACAGAGCTATATTTTTGAATGTAAAGAGAGCGTTCAAAAACACTAATACTGATAATTTACATCGACATTTTACGCAGACTGAAATTATGCGAACCAGTTCACTGGATAATAAAGCGCATCCTCAAATGGAGAGTGATGAAACTAGCTCTATAGTTCTACTAAAAATAAAAATGCATCCGGGTTTATCAAATATCAGAAACCTTTCCAAAACATTTGTAAGGTTAAATCAACATCTTTTAAGAATTACTTGATCAACGCCACCAGAACCGAGTGGATTATAGTTATTGAAGGACGGAAAGGAAAGCCAATCGTCTTTTCAGTCACTATCTAACAGGCATCCTTGCAGTTAAATCTCTTGTTCCCAGAAACAGGTTCAGGGTTCCGCTCAGCGACATTAGTTTGCAACTTAGAAAGTGCCCCACGAGCAGAACAAGAAATAAGGGAAGGAACTATCGTATTTTGAAAGTGAATCCAGCTTGCTGTGCTGTTTTTGTGAAAGACTGGAATAACTTTCCACATAATTTTCCAATCGGTTCCAGTTTGGCCTTTTTCACTTTTTTCTAACACTCTTTTTGCACTGACTGATAGTATGACAAGTCATCCTCTTAGTGATCTGTTACATTGAAAATGTTTCTAGACAATTTTCAGTATCCATCAGGGAACATTTGCGCCTTATACTGACAGAAAACACATTCACACAGAATTCGGCTGTTTCTGTTTTGATCGAGTCTATGTGATGAAGTAGCTTTCGGTACCTATTCCGGTCAGGTTTTCGGGGATTTTGACCTGCTGTCATTAAGGGTTTCTCAGCGGTTGGTATTTCTGGAACTTTCTCTTCCAGAACACAATACTTTGTGATCGACTCACAGAGTCTCTTATTACAAACAGTGAGGTTCACTTTTTAAGTGCTCAAGATGACCTACACGTTCTCAAAAAGTAGCAATGCCTGCGACAGAGTGATATCGTAATGGACATGTATTGTACATTCCATCTACATCCATAAAACTGTATTTATTTTTAACGCGCCTTCAACTTTATCTCCTATAAATTCAGACTAAAATCTCTATAGTTTCATATGTCAGTTTGGATATCAATCGCTACTTCAAGTAGAATGTATGTCTTCAATTCAATTACAATAATACTCCCATCATTCTTTGTCTTCGCAACATTCTTATGGAAATTGCACCCTATTTGTTGTACTTTTTTATGACTTAATACAATAAAACTTGACACAAACGAAATCATCTTCAATCCTCTTCTGACTTAAACCCGGTTCCATTCAACGTGCTGCTATCATTTGGGTAAACTTAACAAAGTATATTTGCATCTTACGGAAGTGCGAGCATTCGAAAATAACAAACACTGATTTGAAATTGAATTTGAGTATAAAAATTGTCACACGATGCAGCATGCAAATTGTAGTCGCATACATAGTAACCACCCAGATACACTGCAACTTGATAATAAACACTTTGTTCAATTTCAATGGTTTCTACATCTAGAGAACCATTATTATTCAGATATTCATTCATTCGGAGGGTTTTCGCTTGAATTTCCAGTAGACCAAACCAACTTGCAAAAACGAAAGAAACAACAAATCGTTTCCTTCTTGGTTTATCAATGCGAAGCCCTGTGGAGCTGCAAAACGGAATAAATATGAATCTGCACCAAAATCAAATTGAACGCGAAAATCAAATCGAAACGCAGCAGGAGAATGGCGAATTCTTCCTTCCTTTTTGGTTTTGAAGGCGAGGGACATCTTTAGAAATATATACTCTGGTGTCAAGCAAATGGGGTATCATCACTCTTCTCAGTATGCATACATACACATATAGTTGGAGGAAAGGTTAAGGAGTGCCTACATAGTAAGGAGCATTTGAATGTTCTCTTCAGAAAGGCGAGAATGATGCCACAGAAAAGGAAAAGATCATTTTCTCCCTTCAAAAATGCAACCTTACTTGGCATGGATTGAAGGTACAGTATCGTTGAAAAGAAACTTGTTCACACAACTAACAATCGTATTGTAGTAGTATATGCAGCAACTCTTATTTTACTTATAGCTTTGCGCATGAACATATTTACATATATGACTGCAACTAACCCGTCTATCACTATACACATTAAGTCTATATTATAGATATTAAGTCTATCATGAACCAGGTTAAAGATCTGCAGAAAGAATCATCAGCTTATTCGACCAAGTTAAGAAAAGTACTTTGGTTTCTTACCACTAACAGAATCTTCACAATCTAGACCATTATGGCAGAATATCTTCTTTTTTTATTTTCATCAAAATGAGTACAAATTCTCTTATGGCCTAATTAGATAGAAAGTATAAAAAAGTAACTAATACACACGGTAATTAAAAAATGTTCATAGTATTATATTTTAACAAACATTACCGATCACATAGAGAACTTCCAAGGTTTCGACGGATGATGGGGACGATAAAACAGAATATCTCTGGTTCGCGAAAGGGTTTTTAATTACACTTTTTATTTGAATAAAAATGATTTTAACTAAATTTACTTTTACTGTAGTGGCAACGTCGTTAATTGCCACGCTAATGGTTCATGGTTCAAATCCTGATGTCAACAAGCATTTATTTATAAGTGTAGTAAAAAGAAATCCATTATTTTGCATGAAATTGAAGGCTTTATTTAGCATAGTTAGAATGATCTGATTTAGATCAAATATGCGCTGTTTTGTTCGATAAATTGTTGCCATTTTGCAGGTAAATCCATTATGCCTCTCTCATAGAAGCCTTCGTCCCCATTTTCACAAGCCTCTCTTGAGGCAAAATTTTAACTAGAAAAATCGTTCGCCATGGACAGGAACAGGTGGTAATTACTTAGTACAAGGTCCGGATCATAAGGTGGATGCATAAGAACCTCCAAGCCAAGCTTCCGGGGGTTCGGGCGAGTCGCTATCGATGTGTGTGGCCTGGCGCTGTCCTGATGGAACACAATTCCTTTCCTATTGGTCAAAGCTGGCCGCTTCTGGGCGATTGCTTCCTTCAGACGGTCCAATTGTTGACGATCCGAATTAAAATGTTTGCCGTAGGGGAGAGGCTCATAGTAGATGATTCCCTGCCAATCCTACCAAACACACAGCAAAGCCTTCCTGGCCGTCAGTCCTAGCTTGGCCACCGTTTGCGCCGGCTCAGCGCGATTCGACCACGACCGTTTTCACTTTAACCCATTTTAGCCTAATGTTACATAAATGTAACACCCGGTCCCCTTTTTGTTTTAAAACATTTACTATTTGTTTTCCATCGACTACTGAGTTTACAGTTTATGCAATGTAAAGTACGAAGGATACCAAAGAGAATAACACAAAAATACCGCACTCTGGTTGTGATTTTGTTGACAATAGAAGCTTTTTTGAGTTTTCGAATTTGAGTTGATAGCAAAATGGGGACGAGCAGAAGGTAGGCATTTGTTTATTTTCTTTTAGTGAACTTATTGTATATTGTAAGAAAAGATATGAATGGTGTGTAATTGTATCATATGTATGTATAAAAGTAAATACCTGTAAGAAAATATTTTTTTTGAAAATTCGTTTGTCTGATCGCTCAGGTTTTTGGGTGCTGTTACATATATGTAACGTTAGTCCGCATATAACATAACATAATTTGTGACGGAAAATACATTTATGTAACATTAGTCGGTATGCAGCAGACCTTGTATCTGATTACTTTTTGTATATTTCGGCTTAATAGGTACGGGTGCACTGTTGAAGTTATTGTCAGAATTATATAGAGGAATTTGATTCGGATGAAGAAGAAGTTGATCGGATGTATTTAGAACCACCAACTGAAGATAGCTTATCTGGAGAAGATTCAGGTGAAGAAGACGGAGGTGGTGAATTCATAAATTTACAAGTCAAGCAATTGAAAGCGCCATGTGAGATTGCGTTCCATGAAAATGTGGAAGAAGATGATACTCCATCTCTAGATGTTGATGAAGGACTGATAGATTATTTGAATCATGCTATAGATAATTCATTTCTTAATTTGGATGTCGACCTCTTAGAGCAATCTTTAACTCCATCAACATCCATTCCTTTAGTAACACCAGATGCAACAGAGAGCGATTTGTCAATTGTAAGTGCAGCACCATCAATTTCACCGTTATCTACCAATGTGATAGAAGCTACAACAAACGAAACAACGCCAACCAAAATAAATGTTCGTAAACGTGATTTGAAAATGCAGAAAGATACTCGACTCTGTTCGGGGGAACAAACAGTTCGCCGCCTTTGGAATTTCAGAGGTCAAGCAAACAATGAACCGCAGCAAAACCTTGTGGAATCGGAAACAGAAGAAGAAACTCGGTCTATACGAAAAAGGAAAAGAACTAAGGTAACACCAGAGCTTGTTTAGACCAATGACCATGATGGAGCAATGATACCGTGCTTTCCCGAAGTCAATTACACCGATTGCGAAAAACTTGAGCCATATCAGCAATTTGAAAAATTTGTTAACGAAGAGATATTTAGATTGTTGTGTGAGGAAACAAACAAATATGCTGTGTTCCAAGGAGCTACTAACCCAAACATCACTATGAATGAAATGCGCGTGTATATTGGCATATTGATAGTCACTGGTTATAATACTCATCCTAGCAAAAGAGACTATTGGGCTGAAGATGATGATATGATGGTTAGAATGGTTGTGCAAGCAATGAGACGTGACAGATTCGAAACAATCAATCGTTATTTGCATTTTATCGACAATATTTTGCAAGACCAAGACGATAAAATTTGGAAAATCCGTCCGATAACTGATGGCCTGAAAAAAAGTTTGCTCAAAATTTCCATCCGGAGCAACATCTTAGTTACGATGAATCTATGGTGGAGTATTACGGCAGACACGGCTGCAAACAATTTATCATTGGAAAACCACTACGCTTCGGCTATAAAATGTGGTCGCTAAATACACCTGACGGATACCTCATAAACTTCGTGATGTACCAAGATAACAACCCAAGGCTAAACGCGGATTATACTGCAAAATACGGTAAGAACGCAACGCCATTGTTTTGTATGCTCGACGAATTCAACGATGTTATAAAGCCTTTGCCGTTTTGTATTTATTTCGATAATTTGTTTACGTCAGTGCCTGTCTTACTTGGGCTAAAACAAAGAGGTTACAACGGGACCGGAACCATCCGGGAAAATCGCATTCCGGCTTCTTGTCCTCTAAAAAATAAAAAAGAATTGAAGAATGCAAAGCGTGGTACAATTGAATTCTCGAAATTAGTTGCAGCAGATATTTATGTAACAAAATGGATTGACAATTCCGTTGTGAGTGTTGCGTCTACACTTTTTGAAAAAAAAAATCCAGTTACAAAAGTTTCCAGATATTCCCGGAAAGAGCATAAGGCTATTGAACTTCCACGACCCTACGCAATTGCACGGTATAATGCAAACATGGGTGGCACCGACCGTATGGACCACAATGTAAACAACTACCGAATAGGTGCTAGAGGGAAGAAATAGTGGTCGTCCATTTTTACTTGGCTGATAGATGTTTCAATTCAAAACGCTTGGTTACTCCACAAAAAAGCTGGCTCAAATTTACCCCAACTTCAATTCAGGCGTTCGATAGCGCGGTTTCATTGTCGGACTCTTGGTGAACCGAAACCTCCTGGTGGTTTTCGTAGACCTAAAATGGAAACCGAATATGCTAATGCTCGCTATGATTGAGTGGACCATTTAATTATAAAGATCTCCAATGAAAAAAGACGACGATGTGCAGGTTCGCTATGCAAATCACATTGTACTACAATGTGCTCTAAGTGCGATGTAAGTCTCTGTGTATCTTGTTTCCAGAAATATCATTACATATCCTTAAATTTGTGAAATAAATAAAAATAATGCTGAAATAAAAAACATTTTTTGTTTGGATATATACAGTGTTATTATTTGTACGATGTTTGTAGTATCAGGACTAACGTTACATATATGTAACGGTCTAGTGTGTCCAAACCGTATTAGAAAAAAGAAAAAAAAAAATTCTATCTAGGTTTCTACACACAATACAAACCACGCCTAAAAATTTCAGGCTTGTGTCGAACATTTTGGACTCTCATCATTAATGGGTTAAGTGTTCGTAAGTGATCCACTTTTCATCACCAGCCACCATCCGCTTCAGAGATGGGTCGATTTTGTTGCGATTAGGCAGCGATTCACAGATCGAAATTCGGTCCATGAGATTTTTTTGCGTTAACTCGTGTGGCACCCATACATCGAGCTTCTTTTCGTATCCAGCTTTATTCAAATGGTTCCAAACGATCTTTTGTGCAATATTTAGCTCCTGGGCAATCGAAACAGTGCTTATCTGACGGTCAGACTCAACGATTTCCATGATTTTATCGACATATTCGACAATTGGCCTTCCAGAGCATGGTGCATCTTTGACATCGAAATTACCGGAACGGAATCGACGAAACCAAAACTGCGCGTGATTGGCTATTGCAGTATCAGGACCATAAACACTATTCACTTTTTCAACCGCCTGACTTCCGTTTTCGCTCTTATCGAAGAAAAACTGTAAAATATGGCGTATTTTCTCTTTGCTATTGTCCATCTTTGACGCGCTGAAACAAAACTGAGTCAACCAATCACAAAACTGTCAGAAAAGTTTTTTTTTCTACGAAATGCCAACATTCTACGCCATTTAGTGTACGTCCGATAGGACGTATACAACGTGAGATACAAATTACTTAAGCCATCTGTTGGAAAAATAATAAATTTATTTTTACTACACCTGATATTTCCCATCAAATATATAAAGTCAGTCCGATCAATTGCGAAAGCTTGTGTGAGCACTACTGTGAAGGCATAATACTGGCAGTAACTTAGTCACATGGCTGGAAAAATGGTTCTCTCTGTTGATGATGATTTGCCTATGACGCCGGTTATCGGGGAAAAAATCCTCTGAATCAGAAGCAAAGACAAAAGAAATAACAAAAATCTCCCCAGTTATCTGGACGGCAACCCCGGAGTTTCTCTGGAGCATAAACAACTGAGCTTCAAACCACTACACCAAATCTTTCTCTCTCTATCTATCTATCCTTTCCAATGCCCGCACTGTGTGTAAACATCATAAAGGTATTCATAACTCCTTGAGTGCGCACAAGTTATAAAAACAAAAAATTAGATCAAGTACAATTTTCCGACTGCGCGTCTGTAACTGCCGATGTCATCGCTGATCAAAACAGAACTCATACCTGGGTTCTAGCAACCTCCTTTTATATTTGACTTTGGCTTTCCAGGCAAATTACCAAATTTCCAATTCGCAGCTGGAATTCCAGCCGCCAAGAATCTGGAAAGTTCTGGTACCTTCGGGTTGACAGCTTCGAGATGTCTCTCACCCTCAGAACTTCTTGGTGTTTACGTTTCGGTTTGTGCCCTCGTGTAACAAAATGGCCCTTATTGTGATTGCCGATCAGCGATCGTAACGACAATTGTCGATTGCGTCGATTGATTTTAGCTATGGCATTGTGCGACTCAATCAATAGAGAAATAGGTTATTGTGAATGAAAATATGAATATTGTGAATACATCATACTTTGACAGTTGTTTGGCTTTTGTTTTCCTAATTATTTTTTGTATTTAAAGCAATTTTAAGAAATTAGTTCAATTTTGTTGTGGATACAATAAAACTTTTTACCACTTTGCGATTTTGCCGGCATGTGTCGTACCAAACCAGTGTGGGCAACGAGTATTGTAGCCTGTAAATTTAATTATTCAGAAAGTGAACCACGTCGGCAAGAATAATTTTTTTTGAAAAAAGTGGGATACCGGGTGTAATAGGTTTACACAAACTCGCTTCGATGTCCGAATTTTTTTCTATAAATGAACGCAGAAGCTCCAATTTTCTTTTTGTAACCTTAGCTTAACCCTATATTTGAATTCATAATTATTAGTTTTTTTTTTAAACATATGTATATATATTATTTTTATTAAAATTAATTACATTTCACACGCACAAAACTCTTTCGCTTTTCCCCAACACAAAGCATCGACCAGAAATTTGTGATCGACTACAAGCGACTGTCAAATCGACAGATATCAATCACAATCACAATACACAATGCCAAAATCTGCAATCGACAATCGACAAAAGTCACTCATCGACCAACTATCGACACAACAATAGGGGCCTATGTATTTACAATTCTCTTTGAAATAATTTATGCGTAGGTACATTAACAAAAAAAGATTCAAACACAATCAAACCAATTAGTTTAATGTAGACATAAAGTTACTATTGGAACAGTATATAGACTAATCTAGAAATAAATCAATAGATGAATACTGAATTGGTGCAACGAGCAATAAGTTAATTTTGGCCATAATTAGTCCTATGAATTCTTCGTTGAAATGCGATTGAAGATGTAGATTTCGCGACGGTGAATACTCGTATATACATATATACTTAGTATAGATAGCAATGTATTATAGGTCACTGAACATGACTCTGAATTAGGCGTCTTATGTTACAATCATGACAGAAAAGTATTTTCGACGTCTTAGAAGAGAGTTTATATTAGGGCGCGCCTAGTTTAATAATAAGGCATTTCAATACTCCAATTCAATCGAAAAGTGATAAAAGCTTTTCTGTACTTTTTCAATTCTATGAGAATGTAAATCACATGATGGATCCAAATAATACAACATTATTCTAAATAGGGCCCAACAAGAGTTAAAAATAAAATCTTTAAAGTATAGGGATCAGTGACATCTTTAGAATTAATTATTATTAAATTAACTAGAATTAATTAGTTTTATGGAAAAATCGGAAATAACAGCCTAAGAGTGTGAAGCATTTGGCATTTAGAAATCTTCAGAAGTAGGTTATCCTGCAAAAGGTTACAATCGTAGTTTTTATTGACAAAAATATCTAAAAGTCATAAAAGATAATAAAAGACGCTAATAAAAGACATTCTGAATGTTTGATTATTACTTACTTACTTAGATGGCGCTACAGTCCGGGGTGGACCTGGGCCTCAACCAACAAACCTCTCCAGCCAGCACGGTTACGAGCCAGCTGCCTCCAGTTGCGCACGCCAAGTTGGTTGAGGTCCCCCTCCACTTGTTTGCGCCACCTACCGCGAGGTCGTCCTCTACTGCGTCGTCCATCCGGGGTGGATTCGAAAACTTTCTTAGCGGGAAGGTTGGGCTCCATCCGCTCTAAATGACCCAGCCATCTTAGTCGCTGTATGTGAACTCTTCTGGCTAAGTCGATGTCCATGTACAGGCCGTATAGTTCGGCATTGTACCTTCTCCTCCACTCACCGTCTATGCAGACGATTATGTCAATGTCATCGGCATAAGCGAGTAGTTGTACAGACTTGAAGAAGATTGTACCTCCGGGGTTGGCTTGTGAGTTTCGTACATTTCTCTCTAGTACTATGTTAAAGAGATCGCATGATAGCGCGTCGCCTTGTCTAAGACCTTTCCTGACATCGAATGGTTCGGTGATGTTCTTACCGACTTTAATGGAGCAGCGAGAGCTCTCCATCGTCATTCTGCACAAACGGACGAGTTTGGCAGGCATGCCAAGACTAGACATGGCTTTGTATAACTCGTCTCTATACACGCTATCATAGGCAACTTTGAAATCGATGAAAAGGTGGTGCGTATCGATTTTATATTCATGGGTTTTTTCCAAGACCTGCCGTAATGTGAATATTTGGTCATTGGTGGACTTTCCAGGCCTGAAACCGCACTGATAAGGACCTATCAGGTTGTTGATGATCGGTTTTAGGCGTTCACATAGTAGGGGCAGACAGGATCTTATATGCGATATTTAGGAGACTTATACCTCTGTAGTTGGCGCAGTTCAGAGGGTCTCCTTTCTTCAGGATCGGGCAAATGATGCTGAGGTTCCATTCATCGGGCATACTTTCGTCCGACCAGATTTTACAGATGAGCTGGTGCATGCTCCTTACCAGTTCATCTCCTCCTGCCTTGAAAAGTTCAGCAGCAAGGCCGTCGGCTCCAGCAGCTTTGATGGATTTGAGTTTAGATATCGCTATCCTCACTTCATTCTGATCGGGTTGACGGGAATTTTGACTGCCATCGTCACTGTTGAATGGCTCATTCTGCCTGACAGCGGAATATTGATCATCATCGCCGTTTAACAGTATGCAGAAGTGTTCCTTTCATATTCTCAGCACCGACTGCGATTCTACTACTATATTGCCATTTTCGTCCCTGCAGGCTTCTGTTCTGGCTTTGAAACCCTGGCATGTTCTTTTTACCCTTTGGTAACATTTTCGAACATTATTCCTGCAATAAAGTCTCTCAATCTCCTCGATCGAGTGCTTCTCATGCTCTTTTTTCTTCTTTCTGAGAAGTCGATGTTCCTCTTTTCTCCTGCGCACGTAGAGCTCGTAAGCAGCTCCAGTCCTTCTATGCGGCGCCGCTTTGTACGCCTCTTGTTTTGCTGCATGTGCTTGCCGGCATTCCTCATCAAACCAGGGGTTTCGTTGTGGTGGGCGAGAGAAACCCAGTACATCAGAGGCGGCATCTCTGATGGCTTGTTGGCAACGCTGCCACTGGTCTTCCGCATTTGCTGCTGGCGGCATAGGACTTAGATTGAGATTAGAAGAAACACGATCGGCAAAGGTTCTGGAGGTCTCTTGCGATTGTAGCTTTTCGACGTCGAATTTCCTCACAGTATTTCGTTGATTTCGCTCCGTTCTGGATATCCGCATCCGTACCTTGGCTACAACTAGGTAGTGATCCGAGTCCACGTTGGCTCCTCGGAAAGTCCGGACACCCAGAATACTGGAAGAGTGCCTTGCGTCGATCGCAATGTGATCGATTTGGTTGACAGTTTTTCGATCAAAGGAGAGCCATGTTCCTTTGTGAATATCGAGACGTGGGGACCGCGTACTAGCTACGACAAAGTTTCGCCCCACCGCAAGTCGATTAGCCTGAGTCCGTTGTCGGATGTGTTTTCGTGCAGGCTGTGCTTTCCGACCACGCTACTAAAGACTTCCTCTCTTCCTAGCTTTGCGTTAAAGTCGCCTAGGATAATTTTAACGTCGTCGCTAGGGCATTGCTCATACGTCTTGTCCAAGAGCTGGTAGAAGTCATCGTTTGTCGCGTCGTCCATCTCCTCGTGAGGGGCGTGAACGCATATTAGGCTAATGTTGGCAAATTTAGCCTTGATACGGATAGTCATGAGGCGCTCGTTCACATGCCGGAAACTCAAGACTTCTTGCCTAAGTCTGCCTCCAGTGACAAATCCGCACCCGAATAGACGCTGTCCTTTTTGTCTGTAGCAATCGCCGTAGTAGATGTCGCAGTTTTTCATACTCCTTTTGCCCGGCCCATCCCATCGCACTTCTTGGATGGCTGTAATGTCTGCTTTGAGACACTCTATGGCCTCCGCAAGTTGTTCGGCTGCACGTGGTTTGTAGATGGACCTAACATTCGACGTGCATACACGAAGATCGTTGTCCTTTTTACGTTTGCATGGGTCGTCAACAGTTAGATTATCCGTATCCGAGGCTGTTGGTTGCTGCGTAACCAAAGGTTTTTTACGTGGTAGGGAAGTTAACCCGACGGCACAACCCCCAACCTGGAGGGCCAGATCCTTTTTTTTGTACCCCTAGGACAAGAGGCCGGATACACCGATGTCAGTAACCCACTTCGGGGATGTTTGATTATTAGCGGGATTTTATTAATGAATTACAGGAACAGTAAAGGACACCCTTGATTACAATACGGAACACCTGCCCTCACTCTTATGGCTTTGGAGAAATAATTACTGATTTTAATGAATTGGAACTGATTAGTTAAATACGATTTTGTCCAGTTAAGTAAGATTTAGTGAAAGTCCAAAGGCGAAATCTTAGGGATTAAAGTCATGTGATTGACTTTGTCAATAGCCTTTGCAAAGTCAGTAAAAAATCCGTTTGTGAGGGTGTTTCCTCAAAGGCTGAGGTTTTGCTCGTCGGGTCCAGAGTCAACCGAAGAAACACCCGACACTTTTGGAAAGAGGTAATATTAGGATTTTTATTGATTAATGATATAGCTTGGACTCTTTCTTCTATGACACCGGTGATGTCCAGTCGTGTCAACCCACGGACTCGCATGCCCACTTGTGGGAAGGTTTTTAAGGTAGTATATGTGTCGCTAGGCGCACTTGGGTGTTATATTGCCTAGATCTGATTTGTCCCCTTAGTCGCCTTTTACGACAAGCGCTGGTTGTTGGGGGCGCTGCAGTGATATTCTTAACCCGTTCCTGCACGGGCAGGCAAAACTCCAAAGAAAAGCAAACAAACAAGGATCTCTGAGAAAATCAAGTGGTACATCTGGACAAAGAAAAAGGCGAGGCTTTTGTTTTCGTAATGAAAAATTACCTCTCTCATACCATCAACGGAGCTGAGGATGAAGAGTGCAGAGCACAAAATATGTGGGATTCCCTACAGCGAACTTGCTTAAAGAAGGCCAAATCACTGCTACGAGCTTCAAAAGGCCACCACCAACACGCCAAAGAAACATGTTGGTGGAGCGATGAAGCTAAGAAAGTGATAAATGAGAAGAAAGCGGCTTTCAAAGCTTGGTTAAAGTGCCCCTCTAATAATAATGACGAAAAAGTTCGCCTCGAAATGGAGTACAGATGCTGCAAGAAAAAAGCGAAGAAGAAGTGCGCCCAGCTTCAAGCAGAGAGTACGGAGGGCCTGTATCGGGAGCTGGAGAAAATATCTTCCCCGGTTGCTGATGCAAACCAGGCTATCCAGGAGCTGCGAAGACACAATATGAACAAGAGCGCCACTATCTTCAAAATAGCCGCCCAAAGAAGGAGGAATGCTCAGGAGATTCGTTCGCCAAAGTTCATTAACAATGCTCATGGCCAGCTTCTTGTGGATGACGACCAAATTCTGCAGAGGTGGCGGCAGTTTTGTGAAGAGCTCTTAAACGAACAGTTTCCCCGGCTATACTTTCCAAGAGCCACCCCTAACTGTGAAGAAATACCCGACATTACAGTCGAAGAAGTTAGTGAGGCGGTCAAATACTCCAAAAAACGAAAAGCGGTTAGGCCAGACGAGATGCCCTCTGAGTTCTGGAAAAAGATGGGAGACGTCGGGTTCAGATGGCTCAGACCTCTCATCTTCAAATTCGTCAGAGGTGATCCAATGCCGAATCAATGGAGGAAAAGTTACCTTCTCCCTGTATACAAAGGGAAGGGTGATACGCGAAACTGTGATAACTACCGTTCGATCAAGCTGATGTCACACACCATGAAAATCGTTGAGCGGGTATTAGGTGGCCGACTACGAAAAATAATACGGCTATCTGATGATCAGTGCGGGTTTGTCTCGGGTAAATCAACCACAGATGCAATCCAAAGTATAAGGATCATAATAGAAAAACATCGTGATTCCTTAAGGGATTTGCATATTGCACTGGTTGACTTTGAAAAGGCGTTCGACAGACAACCACGAGATTTGATATGGGTGGCGCTAAGACATCGAGGGGTTCCAGAAACCTAAGTACAGATGATCATGGACATGTACGAAGGAGCAATGACAGGAGTAAGATGCCCTGCTGGAGTAACCGAAGAGTTCCCAATCAAAGTCGGGGTGCACCAGGGAAGCGTTTTAAGTTCTTTGTTCTTTATTACAGTCCTTGATTATCTGCTTGAAGGTAAAGTGATGGAGCCCAAGGTACATCAGTTATGCTTTGCTGACGATGGAGCCATCATAAGTGAGGATCCTACATCCCTACAACGAGCACTTGATGTGTGGGTGGACGTTTTGGAGGGAAATGGGTATCGCATTAGTTCAAAAAAGACAGAGTACTTGTGCTGCCCGTTCTCTGATCCACTCAGACTATTCCAGACATTTATTTGAATGGAACTGTGCTTCCCAAGTGCGAAAAGTTCAAATATCTGGGATCTATGATCAATAGCAAAGCAACTTGTAATGACGACATCAATCATCGCGTAAGCGTAGGGTGGATGAAGTGGCGAGAAAACTCCGCTATCTACTGTGACAGAAAAATGCGTCCTAAGTTGAAAGGAAGGCTCTATACTACAGTTGTGCATCCAGCGCTTACGTACGGTTGGAAGATGTACAAAAAGTATAAGAGTAAATTAACGGCAGCTGAGATGAAGATGCTTCGCATGACAGCAGTCGTGACAAATCTCGATCGAATAAGAAGTTCGAAGATCCGTGGAAGCTTTCACATCAAGGAAACTATCGTACAAAAAATAGAGCGCGACCGGCTCAGCTGGTATTGCCATGTTCGAAGAAGAGATCATTTGAACCCTGTTAAAAAGGCAATATCTATGCACGTTCCAAAGACATCGCGATGTAGGAAAGGCAGGCCTATAAACGCTTAGATTAGACAAATGCGACGACATCGGCATTTTATTGGCCCCAGTAACCGACTGATCCAAAATCGGCGGGCCTGCCGATATTTTCTGAGGTCAAATAGGCGAACCCCACAGGCGGATCAGTAGAAATGCGGTGAAGTGGGAGGGTTGTGATCCCTTGTTTTCGGATCATAGCCTCGCTGAAAAAGGAAGAAGAAGAATGATATAGCTTGGACTAGCCTTATCAATGTTCCAATACTTAACAATGTCGGGATACTTATAGGCTGGCCTTGATATACACGGTTTCTTAACAATTCAGTGATACTTAACAATATGGAGCTACTTACTTAGGCCTTCTATTCTTAGGTGCTATATTCTAACTACGGTGTAGTGACGGGCTTTTCAGGTCCGTCTACTTGGCAGCGACAGGCTTTTTAGGCCCGTCTGCTTGGCAGCAGCTGCTGAAGGCAGATACTTGACAGCAAATGTCTCGGAATTACTCCTAGGAGTAGGGATCCTTCAACTTGAGGTTTACAATAAGTTGACCGGCAACGGCTGTTCCTGGAATAGGATGAACCCAAGTAGTACGGTCGGAGCGGCTGTGGTCAGCAACAGGTCCGATATATCGTCCGAGTCTGTAGACAGACGATGAAAAAAAATTCGTGTGGTGTAACCACGCTGGGAGAGTTGGCCCACGATACTTCAGATTGGTATCCACCGGTGAGGAACCCTGACTCTTTCGTCGTCAGTGGGTTATCTTATGGAAATCCCTACAAGCATTGAGTATGAATTCTAGGACTCAATGTAAAACTTCTCTGTATTCGGGCCAGCTGGGTAGACACACACCACCGTCCGCTCACCTCTCCGTGTATCGCTCGCTAACTCATGCAAAGCTACCTCTCACCACTGTGTGTTGCACAAAAATACCGCGAGCCTAGCTTCGCCCGACGAACAAATCTAACCACAGTGTATTTCGCACACTGGGTCTTTCCTTTTAGCGTACAGTGTGTAGGCGGGGCTTAACAAATATCCCAAGTAATCTCTCTCCTTATTACGGAGTGGCGTGATCTCATTTACAATGGAGTCGGTAGAAAAGGAAGAGGTTAATGAGCTTCTGGTGCAGTGAGAAGTTATACTGTTAATTATGTGGGATCTCGGTTACGGCTAATTGTGCGTGTGTGCCGTTTAGGCGTTGTTCGGACCAGAAGAAAGTATAATTTTCCCCGAGTATAGCGGGGCCGGCAATGGTGACTGTGCAAAGTGTAACGTTTGTACTCGTAAGCTTTTCTCAAATTGTTTTTTGACGAATTTCAAAAAAAAATAAAAAATTATAGGTTGGTAAAAATAGATCTGTCATTTATAAAGCAAAAAAAAATTTATATGGCCTTAGTATGATCAGACGAGGACTTAAAAAAGGATACAGACTCTATAGTCTAGCGCTAAAGGAAGAAAGAGACATCTGGTTCTAAATCTACATATGCATTTCTCTCAGCCACGTTCCTAATACATACTTGTTCCCACAAAGTCAGGTGGTTATCTATCAATTAGAATGTTGGATATGTGGGATTTCTTGGATTACTCGGATTTGTTGGATCTATCGAATCTATTTGATTTATCGGATCTGTCGGGTTCGTCGGATCTCTCGGATTTCTCGAATTTGTTGACTCTTTCGGTTTTGTTGCATTTGTCGGATTTGTTGGATCTGTCGGATTTGTCGGATTTGTCGGATGTTTGATTACCGAAAATCCAGCTCTGAAATTTCGCGTAAAAATATGAAAGAAAATTTCAAAACAAGGAATTTCCTGCTAACCCTACTGTATTGCATGGATAGTTGTAAAGTTGGTCCAAAAAACGCAGAAATCCCTCCAAGAATTGACTGATATTGATTCGATTTTCCTATCCATATTTTGCATGTTGTTTGTTCGATTCAGTTTTCTCGTGTTCAACTTCCTATGTCTCTTCTATCTCAGCATTTGCCGCGTCCTTAAATGTATGCTTGAGTCTGACTAAGTCCCCGTAGAATTATTATTATTTTTCCTTTCGGTTTGTTACTTGATTTTATTCAAGAGTTGATTCCTCTGCCACCAGTTTCCCCGGTTTTATTTCCGTGCAGATACATATGTATGTGCGGGTACTCTGCTACTCCTTGTTGTCCGCCCTTTTCGTGTCGTACCATCGGAATGTTCCATCGACATATGCACGAATGTACATACGTAAGTGTATTTCTGTTAGTTTGGATGACAAATAAAAAATCATTTTCGTCACAATTCACATACTTGCAGCAAAAAAGGATTACACAACATTTCTGCATACAAAACGAACAACAAGGACTACACCATTGCGACAAGGATGAGGATGTTGTCGATGGGACATTGATGTTGTTCGTTGTGCATGCACTACAACGCCGATATGAATATTTTAAAATTCAATTTAATAAACTCTGCATCCATACTACTATGGTGAATTATCTGCTCAGTGAAAAGTGGGGTATCCTGTGTCAGCGGGTGGTAGCTCGGTCCACCAGCTGCAATACAAACGTCTTTTGCTTCTGCTGCATTGTGCTGATACCTATGATGCGCGCTTTCGTGTATTTTATGCAATTTTTGCATTTCTATACAAATACGTGTAGGCATTCTTCAAAATAAGTCAGTTTTATCTTTGGCATTTATTTTTTTCACAATTCAAGTGGTTGACAACCGGTATTGGTGAAGGATGGTCTCTAGCTGTGTGATGCACCCAAAGTGCAATATGACATATACGTATGCCACGCTGTTTAACAATTGAATTGTTCTCATAAAGCTATGCTTCCACATTCGTTTTGTGTGTATTTTTTCCTTCTGCAAATAGGCACAAGTATCTATTTGAATGTGGATTGAGGAAGGCTTGATGGCGGAACATAGATAATAATGTTAAATGGGACGGGTGGGTGGTTGGAGATGAGTTTTCCACGTCTCAATTTTTTGATATTTTGATATTGTTATCCAAGTTTTTCGGATCACTGAGTACGGTGTAGAATATGAGATATTTACGGCATCGATTTGGAATGGAAATTGATTTTGTTTTTCTATGTTCATGTTTCTCTTCGAACTTTTTTTTTTATATTTTCAAAATGGGGTTAATATTATGGCGTATCATGTCAGAGAGATACTTTACAGTCTGATCATAGGTGGCAATTGGTATGATGAGCGGGGAAAAATGTCGACTCAGCGAAGATGACGGAAGTAACTTTGGCATACCTATAACACATAAAAGACAAAGGATTTTGCGTGCCAATGAATATCAATTTGGCATTTGGAAGGATTTTCAAATGAATATTTTCGGGTACAAGTAGTACTTATCTGGATTTAGAGGATATTTTTGCAGGGATTTGTTTTTTTTTTAAGTACAATTTTTGTGGCCTACCATGGCTGGGAAACTTTGAATGGACTAATTCTATCTGAGGGAAAATAAAAGCGTGTTGTTTGTTCTATGCTATGCTATGCGGGAAACAAAAGGAAAATCTGTGCAAATAGAGTGAAAAATGCACGCATGGGTGATTCTAAAATGAGTTATGTATGCACGTTTTAACACAGCAGAGTAGTTTGCTGACGCCATGATAATGGTGGTAATTATGGTTTTTGAAAGACTATAGGGCAGGGATTGACGTAAATTCAAGTCTTGCAGAGAAGCTGACATCAGCTAATTTACATATTGAATCGATTGAATTTTGATTTGCACCGGATATGACAAACCTTACATAATGTGAGTGTGAATTTTTTACCAAATTATCAACCTCCGTCCTCAAAATGTTGGTATAATATGTTGTTCTTCGAAGCTTTGCAAGCAACCTATATTTTTTTAGCTCGTAGTTAAACAACTGCCGTCAATTAGCCCCAATCGCCAGTTAGTCGCCATATTACGATGGTAAATAAATATTGCTGGTCATCTAATTATCCTGGCGGGTAATAGTGCTCAATGAAGGTACTATTTTGAGGTGTAAAAATATTTCGAATATTTAGCATCTAGCTGTGCACTAAAAGGGTCAATTATGATTCCAAGAATTACAAAAGAAATTCAGCACCACTATCTAATAAAAAAAGCAGAAGCGGAAGCCGCAGATCTCTTGGGCTTTTACTCCTAAGCAAGACTAAGTTATTGGAATTATTAAATGTTTGAGTAAAACGGTGGTTGTAAATTATCTATCCGTGATTGAAAATTATAAAACAAATAATATGCATTTTTTTCTAAATAATTAATCAGGAAATATAACCATTCGACTACAGTTGTGTCAATGAAAATATTTACGGAAACTTAAATGTGGCTGAAGATAATTCAAAGCATTAGTGAAGAGAATAAGACTGCATTTTAGGATAAATGAGAATCAGACACCTGGAGACGGATAGATGAGCGTAAAGCAGTCAAGGCTCGGACCAATATCGCGTGAAAGAAGAAACGTCAGTACATCGATTCACTTGCCTCAAAGGCGGAAGGAGCAGCAAATACCATAAGTGTGACAATAGGAATGGCTATAACATCACCAAGGAGCTCATTGGCGGTTGGAACTCCAAACAACATCCAGTAAAGAGTTTGGATGGTAATCTTCTGATTTTGGATAAGGATCAACTCACTTGATGGAGAGGTAATTTCGGTACAGTTCTTAACCACTTAGATGATGATGATATTATGTAGAACCCTAATGAGTCTTTCGAAGCAAAAAATTCCAGAATTCGCACCGGACCTCCCAGTAAAACAGTACACAGACCTCCCAGTATTGGTGGCATCCCTGCTGAACTATTCCAAGCGGCGCCAAACACATCAGTGAACTGCTACACCCGCTCATATGGAGACGGTGGGAAAATGAACAATTTCCCCAGGGGTGGAAAAGGGAGATGATCGTGAATCTACCGAAAAAGGGAAATCCGATGGACTTTGGAAACTGGAGAGCTACCGGCCCTAGCCAAGATTCCTTTTTTTTTTTTTTACGAGGGTAGGTGAAAATCTTCAACAAGACACTATGAGGATCGACAGCGCGTGCTCATAGTAGTGTGGGATTCTTACCCACTAAAAAACCTCCCTTCAAAACAGACTTGTTTTTATATTTTTACTACAACTAAGTATTCGACATATCAAGTAGTTTTCGTTTCACGAAATAATGACGTTTTGCAGGTACCTTCCCATTACAAGTTCCTGCTAGCTCCGCAGTTTAGACGCGGTTACTTAACGCGCTAGGTCTAAAGGTTTTGTTCTTTGTAGACGGCGTAGTAAGTTTCTTTCATCCAAAACTTGGAGGGGTGTAATATTAACGTGACTTTCTAGTCGACTTTTATGTTTTCTCGCGTAGTTTCTAATTTCGTCTTCGATTGTTTTAATGCCAAGATCTCTGTGGATATCGCTATTTCTGATATACCATGGCGCATTAACAATACCTCTTAGCACTTTGTCTTCAAAAGTTTGTAAAATTGTAATGTTACTTATTTTGGTACAACCCCAGAGTTGTATACCATATGTCCATACAGGCTTTAGCACTTGCTTCTATTACCGGCTGTATTCGCTTAATCAATATTCTCTCGAACACTTTAAATATAATTGGAAGAAGCGAAATCGTTCTATAAGACGTTTTTTCATTCGGCGGTTTTCCGGGCTTAAGGACCATTATGACTTCGGTGACTTTCCATTGACTGGGAACATATTCTAGTCCAAGCGTGGCGTTTATAATGAACAGAAGCTTAATTAGAGCTTTTCTTGGCAGTGCTTTAAGAACCTCTCCCGTAATTAGGCCGTATCCAGGAGCTTTCTTTGGTTTAAGTTCCTTTATTTCTTCCTTAATTTCGGTAAGTGTTGCATTTCTTATTACACTGTTGGCTATATATGACGTAGTTATATTTTGAATAAGAGCTTGTCCACCCAACGGTTTGAAAGTTTCTTCCAGGTGGGTGGCAAAAACTTGCGCTTTCTCTTTATCATGTCTGGCCCATTCGTCTATATTTTTCCTAATTGGGGCGGCTTGAATTTGAGGTTTTTTAATACCTTTTATAGCCTTCCAAAGCGAGTAATTAGAATCTTTTTCTGCCGTTAAGCTTTCTAGGTAAGTTTGCATTTCATTATTCTTAAGGTCTTTAATAGATCTTTTTAGTGAGTTGCACAAACGGTTAAGATATGCTTCATGTTGCGGAGCCCGAGTTTGTTGCCATTTTTTGAGCGCGTTTCTCTTCTTCTTAATCATCTCTCTTATTTCCTGCGGATAAGTTTGAATGTAACTGGCCGGCGTTTTCTTAGGCTTGGGAGTATTCTTCCACGCGGCATTCTGTAGGATTTCGACGAAGCGATCAACTTCAACTTCAAGTTCATATGGCGTTTTAAGTGATACGCTCAGCTTAAGATAAAGCTAGAATCATATTAGAACACATTAAGGAACATTTAGATTTAATTCTCGACGTCGAACAGGAAGGCTTTCGTGCTGGATTCTCCTGCATCGACGACATAAACACCCTACGGATCATAATAGAGCAATGCGTCGAGTATAGATCTCCGCTACATCTACTATTTATCGACTTCGCGATGACTTTCGAGAACATGAATCGAGATGCTATCTGGTTGGCCTTGCGCAGGAGAGGCATCCCAGAAAAACATACATCTGGGGTGCATACTGTTATCGCTGTTGTTCTTGTTGTTCATCAGTGGTGTACTCCGTGCAGCATTGGGAAGCTAACCATGGAATTAGATGGACTATGACAACTTATCTTAAGCAGCTCGACTACGCTGACGATGTTTGCCTACTTTCACATCGGATAATGGACCTTCATCAGATGGCTAGAAGCTGAGGCAAACAAAGTGGGGCTTAAGATACACAGAACCAAAACAAAAGCCCTGACCACTTGTAACACCCGCGCTCAACTGAACATTGCCGGACAGATAGTAGAGAGAGTAGACAACTTTTTATATTTAGGAAGTGTGGTATCGGCTGGCCGCGGTGGCAACGAACTGGGTGTGTGCAACATAATCGGGAAGGCAAAAGCTGCATTCGGAATGCTATCGAAAGTCTGAAGAAGCAATGTTCTTAGCTTAAAAACCAAGACGCCCTACGCAAACGTGGCGTAGAACAATCGAGGAGAAATAAAGCTCTTTGGGATTGAGTTGGAGGCAGCTCAAACGACTTGTAAAACTGCGAACAAGATGGCGCACAGGCGTTGTTGACGCCCAAACCCCTCGAGGTGTGCAAGGATTTAAGTAAATAACACTAAAGTTGGGATCCACATTCTTTCTGCAATGTGCTAAAGGCCTATGACATTGGCTTAGTGGCAAAAAGCAATCTCTCCGTTTCGCGGTACCAATGCAGTGACGAGAACCCACAAACCACTCAACTGACTGTTATTTTTGTTTGACGACCCTATTAAAAGAGGTGTATCTAAGCCGTTGACTCAAAAAAAGTACTGCCCCCACCTCTGCATATAAAACAAGGGCTCATGAAGAATTTTGTGAAAGCTATGGACAAAAATGGAGAGGCATTTCCATATTTACGTCAGAAATGTCCAAGACTGAGCGAAGCCAAAATCAAAGAAGGAATTTTTGTCAGTCTTTAAATTAGAAATTTATTTAAAGATGAAAATTTTGATCTTTTTTTTTTGGAGGGCAAAGAAAACACAGCTTAGAATGACTTCCGACTTGGGTTGGAAAACCATTTCTTAGGAAAAAAAGAGATGAAAACTGTGTTATGCTCGTCGAAAACATGTTATCGTCCTATCAAGCACTGGACCGTGTATCTTTAAAAATTCAATTCTTACACTCTCACTTGGACTATTTTCCATACAATTGTGGGGCGCTAAATAAGTCTCGAGCATGGAGAACGCTTACAAATTCCTAGCCTTCAACATAGGGGTAACATATATTACACTGATCTCGACAAAACCAATGTACTAAGCGAGAAATTTGGAGAAAATCATTCTGTAGCTCAACACCTAGGGGACGCAAATACCAACTTACTTGGACGCAACTCTCTGCAGGCATTTACCTCTCTCGTTGTAGAAACACCGGCGAGTGCGTTTGTAAGTGAAGCAGATATCAATTTTTTTACAGATAACTTAAATACTTAATTACTAAAAAGCAGGTGGTCTGGATAATATAAGAAATATCTACTAAAAAAAATTACCTAAAATTGGTATTAAGTTTTTAACGTACCATATATAAATAAATGCCTGTTTGAAAATGCAATATTTTCCAACTGCATGGAAAGAAGCCAAAATTGTACCTATTCCGAAAGCAGGAAAACCTGCTAATAGATCGGAAAGCTACAGGCCCATTAGTTTGCTAAGTAGCTTAAGTAAAATTTATGAAAGAGTACTTAAGGATAAATTGTTAAAATTTATCGATGACGAACATATTTTTCCCAATGAACAGTTTGGTTTTAGACGTTACCATAGTACTTGCCACCAAATTTTTAGAATTTGCAATACTATAAAGATAAATCGTGTTGTAGGGAAAAAGACGGGATTGATACTCCTCGATATTGAAAAGGCGTTTGACACCGTTTGGCACAATGGCCTTTTATTCAAAATGCTTGATTTTAATTTCCCAATATTTCTTTGTAAAATCGTCCAATCGTCCGTCTATTTGTCAAGTCATTGTTGCAGAGTGTATATCAATAAAAGTCCGTCCAATTTATTAAATATTGTCGCAGGTGTTCCCCAAGTCTCAGTTCTTGGGCCGATCTTGTACAACTTGTACACATCAGATATCCCATACATACCGGAATGCGAAATTGCTGTTTATGCCGATGATACTGCAATATATTCGTCACATGAATTCAGTCTTAACATTGAGATGAATCTTCAAAATGCGGCAGAAATATTAATAAACTATTACAACAAATGGAAAATAAAAGTAAATGCGGAAAAGATTCAAGCTATCTTTTTCTCAAGAAAAAGAAAGACTTGCTTCCTACCGTCTAACCATTTGATAATAAATGGCCATCAGATTGATTGGGAGCCATTTGTTAACTATTTAGGAGTTTATCTCGATAAAAAACTAACATTTAAAGAGCACACTGCAAGGACATTACATAAAATAAGTATGGCTATCAAGATGTTATATCCGTTCATAAATAGAAATTCTTTATTGTCAAACGTGAACAAAATAGTTATATACAAAGCCATATTCCAGGCAATTTTAATATATGTCTGTCAAGTGTGGGGAAAATGTGCAGACTGTATCAAAAAATTTCAAATACAGCAAAATAAATTATTAAAAATGATGCTGAACCTTCCCTGGCATTATTCCACCTCTGATTTACATAACAGAGCCAATGTTGAATTGATCTCCGATAGAATTCGTAGTCTTATCCGAACATTTTTGATCAGATGCGACCTCTCCAATAACCCTCTAGTACACGAATTGAAAATTACTTACCATAAACTGAACTGATTTTCGCATGTTTATTTGTACCTTTATCTTTTTATAATTTATTTACCTAGTTCATAAGCTACATATTTTCTTGTTAATTTTATTTATTTATATATTACTTAATTCTTTTATGTTATATGTTAATTTATTTAGTTATTAATTAATTAATTATTATTTGTAAAAGTGTTGCTCTGTAACTGTTTGTTAATTTATTATATTACTTATTTATTTATTTAATTGTTTATCTATTTATTTATTTGTTTATTTATTTATTTGATTATTAATTTATTTGTTTATTTATTTATTCGTTTATTTATTTTATTTATGCTATTTATTTATATAATATAAACTAATTTGTTACTAACTTACCTGATTTGTGATTAATTTATTCTGTTTTTGTTATTTATTATAATTATATTTAAGTATATAATAATAATTATATTTAATTTGTATGTAGCATATTTAATGTTGCGCAAAATGTTGCAACTAATCCATACCATTTTATTGTACCTTTTTTTTTGTCAAATGAGGGGTTTTCTCGTTGTTTCCCTTCAAAGAATAATTCAATTATTATAAGCTAATTATTTCATTTATTAAACAAAATTTCAGTTAAAAGATATTCATAAATCCCCATATATCATATCTCTGTATTATAAATTGTGTGGTCGCATGCCTCTGTTATTTTATAAACGAAATAAAGAATAATAAATACTTCTTCGTAAAATTAAATTAAAATTAAACTGTAGGTCTCTTCCATTCGTGTAAAAAATATAACGCACACAGGATGAGTGGTTGCGAGAAGCTAGGCCCTGATACTTAAAGAGCTGTAGCGTCAATTATTCATTTTTTTTATTCCTATGCCCCGGTACCCAACAGAGGTGAATATTAAACTGCTACGACATCTCCTAAAGAGACGAATGGCAGTTTAGGGCTACTACTGAATTTATAGAAATCGGTTCCAAGCATTTGATTGCAGCTTGGCTATCTGAAATGATACGGATGTCCTTGGCGGATATCACGTTTTTCTTTCGCCATTCTTCTCAAATGGGTTTATTCCTTTTTGTACACTTTTACCCTTCGGGAAGGAACTGATTCCTCAAGTAATTCAGTATCCATATAAATGTTCTCATCGGAACCCGAAAGCATTTTTAAATAAAAATATCTACACGACTTTAAAATAAATTAAAATTCAAGTGCGAATATAAAACGTCAAACCAAAGTTATGTAGTAGCTTCAAAGAGAATTTAGTAGATTCTTTGAAAGACTGAAATTTAAATAAAAGCTGACTATTAAAACATTAGCCGTATTTTATTATCACTCATGATCCATATGGATCATTGGTTTTTATGCAATACAACAACAATACGAGATCCTGCTTTCTATCATGATCAATTTCGTGATCTAGAAATTTTGCTTTGTTTATTCCTTGGTAGGTTACACAACCACACTACAAGACACAAGGAAAATAGTTTCATTCATCCAGATCCGGATCGTTTTATTTTCGTCGTGTGATAATAAAATACGGCTATTATTGGTACACTTTAGGCTTAAGTCTGTATTAATATTTAAGTCGACACCTTTTTTAAGTCACGACTTGTGATTCGTTGTTAGTAAGGCGCATAGTCTACAGAACAGTGAACAGGAATGCAGAAGAGGGTACCGTATTCTTTGAAAAAAAAAAAAAGTTCTACAGATATCCTACTTTCAAAGAGAGTGAAGGCAGTGAGAGATTCACTTTTATGAAATATAAAGAGTGCGCCAAGCATATTGTATTGGTTGACTTTAAAAAGGCATTCGATGGACAACCACGAGATCTGATATGGGTGGCGCTAAGACATCGAGGGGTCCCAGAAACCTATGTACAGATGATCATGGACATGAACGAAGGAGCAAAGACAAGAGTTAGATGCCCCGCTGGAGTATCCGAAGAGTTCCCAATCAAAGTCGGGGTGCACCAGGGAAGCGTCTTAAATCCTTTGCTCTTTATTGCAGTCCTTGATTATCTGCTTGAAGGTAAAGTGATGGACCCCAAGGTACATCAGTTATTCTTTGCTGACGATGGAGCCATTATACGTGAGGATCCTACATCCCTGCAACGAGCACTTGATGTGTGGGTGGACGCTCTAGAGGGAAATGGGTATCGCATTAGTTCAAAAAAGACAGAGTACTTGTGTTGCCCGTTCTCTGATCCATTCAGGTCTATTCGAAACATTTATTTGAATGGAACAGTGCTTCCCAAGTGGGAAAAGTTCAAATATCTGGGATCTATGAGCAATAGCAAAGCAACCTGTGATGACGACATCAATCATCGCTTAAGCGTAGGGTGGATGAAGTGGCGAGAAAATTCCGCTATCTTCTGTTACAGAAAAATGCTACCTTAGCTGAAGGGAAGGCTCTACACCGCAGTTGTGCGTCCACCGCTCACATACGGTCCACAATGTTGGACGATGTACAAAAAGTATGAGAGTAAATTAACGGCAGCTGAGATGAAGATGCTTCGTATGACAGCAGGAGTGACAAAGCTTGATCGAATAAGAAGTTCGAAGATCCGTGGAAGCTTTCACATCAAGTAAACCATTGTGCAAAAAATAGAGTGCGACCGGCTTAGCTGGTATAGCCACATTCAAAGAAGAGATCATTTGAACCCTGTTAAAAAGGCAATATCAATGAACGTTCCAAAGACATCGCGAGGCGGGAAAGGCAGGCCTATAAACGCCAGGATCAGACAAATGCGACGACATCGGCATTTCATTGGCCTCAGTAATCGAGTGATCCAAAATCGGGATGCCTGCCTATATTTTGTGAGGTCAAATAGGCGAACCCCACAGGCGGATCAGTAGAAATGCAGTGAAGTGGGAGGGTTGTGATCCCTTATTTTCGGATCATAACCCCGCTGAATAAAGGAAGAAGAAGAAGAAGAGTGCGCCAAGGAGGTGTGAAATTATTGTTAACACCGCCCCTGGGCCATGGGGCATGGACAGTTCAACATCGCCTCACGTCACAGCAAGGAGACTTTGAGCGGAATTTTTTTATATACCTAAACTACATTATATATACTTATAATACGTACAAAACATAAATTGAATTTTGTTGAAAAATAACTATGTACAAACTACAAGTTTTGTAAAACGTCACACCTCCTCAGCTCATCTTTTACTAAAATGTGACTGTGTAGCCAAAAAGTGAAGGCAGCATTGGTTCAAATATATTGAGCGAATAGGGTTTCAAATTGCATTTACTGACTTCAAGTAGACAAGGGAGATAGGAGCCGTTTTAAAAGCCAAGTGAAAGTCAGGAAGCTTGATTTGATAAATTGATCCTTGGGGAGAAACTTCACAAATTGAGATTCCATTAAATTTAAAGCTTTAAATTTTGCTAACATGGAATGATAGTGTTTTTTAACAAAACGAACTCCGCATTACAACTACAATTTCTATTCCTTCCATGCAACGGATAGTAATAGTAGGTACTTGAGAAAAAAAGTTTACTTTGTGTTCACACAGAACGACCCGATCAAAGGAATGCCTTCTGCTCTTTTTATTTTTACAATTCCAAAAAAAAAAAAAATCATTTGAAATTTCACAACAAACTTAGATTTTTGCTTGAACTGATTTTCTCCCCTCTTTCACTCTGCTGGTGCATAACATAGCAAGGATCCCACCATAAAAGCACAATGTACGCGTGAAAAGTGCAACCACAAAAGGGCTATTATGAGAAAAAAACGTCTACTCCTAGCGGTAGAGCAGCAGCATTCAAATAATGTTTGCTACGAGTAGCTGTGAGATACACACAGTGTGCAAGCGCAATTCAAAGGAATCATTTGAAAAACAAATCCAAAGCTGTAACACAAAGCGGCCCGCAGTCAGATGTAATTTTTCATTTGATATAGCAATGTGTAGGTGGTAATGAAGGAATACGATTTAACGGATGCACAGACGTTGAATTTGTAGGTAAAAAAATTGCTGGGAATTAAATTTTCATGTTTGACTACTGATAGATTTTGTTTCTAACTGTGTTGTAAGTGGTGGAGGACTCATACATATGTATAAAAATATGATAAATACGGTCGTTCTTGGGTAGGTATCACACAAAATCTAATTCGCAAATTTTAGTAAAACTTGCCATTCCATACCTTAGAGGCCAATTTTCAATTAAAATTATTAAAATATTCCTCAAGGTGATTAAGATGTTAAAGAAAATAAACACAGAGATTACAAAAAAGGGTAAAACCAGGCATAATATTGTAAAATTATACATTGCAACATTTTAAGAAGTACTAATTTTGTGTGTACTTTTGGGTGCAGTATAAAATAAATAAACACATGGACTTATTTCCTTGTCTACCAATGAGGCGCAGATTTATAGCTAGATATGTACAGTGCACTCTCGATTTTTGCAAACCTCGATATTTGCAACCCACGTAATGGACTTACTTTATTTCAAAAATAAAAACTTCTTGATTTTCACATCTTTGAAATTGAGTGACACAAAATATAATAATAGTGTGTGTACTTCTTATCGATAATGCTCCTTGTCATCCAAAAGATTCGTTAATTTAAATTAAAGGTCTCAGCACTACAATAATGTGTTTTCCTCATAATTGCACAGCCATACTTCAACCTATAGATCAAAATGTAATAAGGTTGACTAAGCTATATTACACAAGAAGTTTGTTGAACCATCTTCTTTTTTCCTACAACCATGAAGAAGCAATGAAAAGCATGAATTTGAAACATGCCATCTATTTTTTGGCAAACGCTTGGAAGGAGTTAAAAGCAAATACAATCGCTAAATGTTGGGAATATTTATCAGAGTTCCTGATCATTAGGAGGAAGAAGAATGGGTTCCTTTGTTTCTAATTCTGGATCAAATTTTGTCAAAAAGATCTGATATCACAACAATGCTTCACCAGATGTTTCCAGACGAGAACTTTGGCAGCGATAACATCTCTGAATGGATCTTCGAGAATCTGCAAAACGTAGAGGTCAGAGAAGAAGGCCTCTTAAATCTAATGAAGATATCGAAAGCGCTATAATATATTCTAAGGACTTAACACACTAAGCAGCAATGAAATCGACGCCTGAAATAAAACCTAACGAATCATCTACCTATACACCGAAATTAAAAAAAAATTAAAATCAAAGATAAACGAAGACTAAGAAAAATGTTGGCAATGTAGCACATAATCGCTTGACAAAGCAAACTATAACAAACCAATTAAAGAACTTAAAGAGCTCCTAAGAGCAAACAATAACAAACGCGTGAAAACATTTTTGACAGGCCTTTCAGCAATTCAAGCTACAAGCTATTCGCTCTGGAAACTGAACAAGACACTAAAAAAACGAATTGCCTATCAACAGCCTCTGATGAAAACCAACGGCACTTGGTCCACGACAAACTCTGACGAAGCAAGAACACTAGCATACTATTTCAAAACAACATTCACTCATTCCTTCAATGGACAAATTTTTCCACTCCCAAATATTAATACATTAAAAAATACGGCAATAAAGAAAATTCGCACTAACGAAATAAAAATTAAAAAAAAAAAAAACGGACTAAATGGCAAAAAATCCCCTGGATATGATTAAATACCAGGTCAAATATTAAAGTAATTACCAGACAGAGCCATAGTCTGTCTTAGAAACGTTTTTAATGCCATTTTAAGACTAAATTACTACCCAAAAATATGGAAAGTTTCGAAAATAATCGCTATCCCGAAAACAGGCAAATACGCTACAAAACCTTCCTCATACTGGCCAATAAGTCTTTTACCGATCATCTCTAAGATGTTTGAAAAACTGCTGCTGGACCGTATCAACATGTCTCTAAAACAAAAACACCTTATTCCGGACCACAAATTTGGTTTTCGCCAAAAACACTCTACAATACAACTGGTGCATCGAGTATCGAGTAAAATTCTAAATGATTTGGACGGGCGAAAATATTTTGTCGCAGTCTACCTCGACGTCGCGAAATCCTTTGACAGTGTATGGCACATAGGACTTTTATTTAAACTTAGCTCAATGCTACCGGACTACCATCAACTTCTAAAACGTTACCTGGACGATCGGTACTTTTATCTGCAATGCAACGAGGAGCATTTGGATTTATGTAAAATTAAAGCAGGTGTTCACCAAAGAAGTGTACTAGAACCCATCCTGCATGTTCTTTACACAGCAGACATACCTAAGCCAGTAACACAGGACTCCATGCTAGCAACATTCGCAGATGACACAGTCATTCTCTCTTCACATAACTGCCTACAAGTTGCTACAAACCAATTAAAAGGAATACTGGACAAAACAACAGATTGGTTAAACAAATGGCAAATACAAATTACACAGGAAAAAATGGTTCAAGTCATATACACCACAGAAAGGAACTTCAACCCAAAAACTATCAACATTAACAGTAATGAAGTTACTCTCGACAACTCAGCAAAATACCTAGGCATTTTAATAGACAATAAGTTAACATGGAAACCACACATAATCAAAAAACCAAACCAAATTAAAAATGCATTTCTTCTATTAGCTAAATACCTATTTACATACACGTACATACCTATATAGGTGGGCAAAATCGCATCACCACCTCCTCGCGGTGCCCGCTGGATAGCTATCTGATAGTGAACTAACGATGAGCGTATGCTGTGTCTGACGATATATGTGCAGCTGAACACTCAGACCTGCGTAAGCACATCTGGGTGAACTTCAGCGCGCATATGTCTAACCGGACGAGGCATCTCTTGTTGACCTGATGCGTCTCAGAAGTCTAGCAAGAGGTCCTCAGAAGGAGGACGTGCGGCGGATGAATTCTCTCGATGGACTCAACGGTGACGTCTACAGACCAGCGGATACCTTACCGGAGCTACTTCAACATATTTGAAGCTGAGGTCTGTAAGGATTTTCAATACTACGTCAGGGTACTGAAAAAGAGATGGTGGCGGATGAACCCTTAATGGGCCAATGGCAGCGCTCATATCCCCGAAGTGGGTTACTGACATCGGTGTATCCGGCTTCTTGTCCTAGGGGTACAAAAAAAAAGGATCTGGCTCTCCAGGTTGGGGGTTGTGCCGTCGGGTTAACTTCCCTACCACGTAAAAAACCTTTGGTTACGAAGCAACCAACAGCCTCGGATACGGATGAATTTACTGTTGACGACCCCTGCAAACGTAAAAAGGACAACGATCTTCGTGTCTGCTTATGGAATAATAGGTCCCTCTACAAACCACGTGCAGCCGAACAACATGCGGAGGCCCTAGAGTGTCTCAAAGCAGACATTACCGCCATCCAAGAAGTGCGACGGGATGGGCCGGGCAAAAGGAGTATGAAAAACTGCGACATCTACTACGGCGATTGCTACAGACAAAAAGACCATCGTCTATTCGGGTGCGGATTTGTCATTGGAGGCAGACTAAGGCAAGAAGTCTTGAGTTTCCGGCAAGTGAACGAGCGCCTCATGACTATCCGTATCAAGGCTAGATTTGCCAACATTAGCCTAATATGCGTTCACGCCCCTCATGAGGAGAAGGACGACGCGACAAAGGACGACTTCTACCAGCTCTTGGACAAGACGTATGAGCAATGCCCTAGCCACGACGCTAAAATTATCCTAGGTGATTTTAACGCTAGGCTAGGAAGAGAGGACGTCTTTAGTAGCGTGGTCGGAAAGCACAGCCTGCACGACAACACATCCGACAACGGACTCAGGCTAATCGACTTTGCAGCGGGGCGAAACTTTGTCGTAGCTAGTACGCGGTTCCCACGTCTCGATATTCACAAAGGAACATGGCTCTCCTTTGATCGAAAAACTGTCAACCAAATCGATCACATTGCGATCGACACAAGGCACTCTTCCAGTATTCTGGGTGTCCGGACTTTCCGAGGAGCCAACGTGGACTCGGATCACTGCCTAGTTGTAGCCAAGGTACGGATGCGGATATCCAGAACGGAGCGAAATCAACGAAATGCTGTGAGGATATTTGACGTCGGGCGGCTACCATCGCAAGAGACCGCCGGAACCTTTGCCGATCGTGTTTCTTCTAATCTCAATCTAAGTCCTATGCCGCCAGCAGCAAATGCGGAAGACCAGTGGCAGCGTTGCCAAAAAGCCATCAGAGATGCCGCCTCTGACGTACTGGGTGTCTCTCGCCCACCACAACGAAACCCCTGGTTTGATGAGGAATGCCGGCAAGCACATGCAGCAAAACAAGAGGCGTACAAAGCGGCGCTGCATAGAAGGACTAGAGCTGCTTACGAGCTCTACGAGCGCAGGAGAAAAGAGTAACATCGACTTCTCCGAAAGAAGAAAAAAGAGCACGAGAAGCGCTCGATCGAGGAGATTGAGAGACTTAATTGCAGGAATAATATTCGAAAATTTTACCAAAAAGTAAAAACAACATGCCAGGGTTTCAAAGCCAGAACAGAAGCCTGCAGGGACGAAAATGGCAACATAGTAGTAGAATCGCAGTCGGTGCTGAGGATATGGAAGGAATACTTCTGCAGACTGTTAAACGGCGATGATGATCAATATTCCGCTGTCAGGCAGAATGAGCCATTCAACAGTGACGATGGCAGTCAAAATTCCCGTCAACCCGATCAGAATGAAGTGAGGATAGCGATATCTAAACTCAAATCCAACAAAGCTGCTGGAGCCGACGGCCTTGCCGCTGAACTTTTCAAGGCAGGAGGAGATGAGTTGGTAAGGAGCATGCACCAGCTCATCTGTAAAATCTGGTCGGACGAAAGTATGCCCGATGAATGGAACCTCAGCATCGTTTGCCCGATCCTGAAGAAAGGAGACCCTCTGAACTGCGCCAACTACAGAGGTATAAGTCTCCTAAATATCGCATATAAGATCCTGTCTGCCGTACTATGTGAACGCCTAAAACCGATCATCAACAACCTGATAGGTCCTTATCAGTGCGGTTTCAGGCCTGGAAAGTCCACCATTGACCAAATATTCACACTACGGCAGATCTTGGAAAAAACCCATGAATATAAAATCGATATGCATCACCTTTTCATCGATTTCAAAGTTGCCTATGATAGCGTGTATAGAGACGAGTTATACAGAGCCATGTCTAGTCTTGGCATCCCTGCCAAGCTCGTCCGTTTGTGCAGAATGACGATGGAGAACTCTCGCTGCTTCATCAAAGTCGGTAAGATCATCACCGAACCGTTCGATGTCAGGAAAGGTCTTAGACATGCGATCTCTTTAACATAGTACTTGAGAGAATTGTACGAAACTCACAAGCCAACCCCGGAGGTACAATCTTCTTCAAGTCTGTACAACTACTCGCTTATGCCGATGACATTGACATAATCGGAAGAACTCAGCGGGCAGTCAATGGGGCATTTACGAGTATTGAGATCGAGGCAGCAAAGATGGGTTTAGCGGTCAATGAAAGTAAAACAAAATATATGCTGTCTACAAAAAAGGACACCCAACATCGGCGTCTTGGATAGAACGCCACAATAGACAGATACAATTTTGAGGTAGTAAAGAATTTTGTCTACCTAGGCTCTATGGTCAGCTCCGCAAATGACATCAGTGGAGAGATCACACGGAGAATTACTCTTGCCAATCGTTGTTTCTATGGGCTAAAACGGCAATTGAGTAGCAAAGCCCTATCTCGAACTACTAAGGTAACTCTTTATAAGACACTAATCATCCCTGTCCTGCTGTATGGCGCAGAGGCATGGGCTTTGACAAAACCGGATGAGGATGCCCTTGGTACCGTCTGCATAGACGGTGAGTGGAGGAGAAGGTACAATGCCGACCTATACGCCCTGTACAAGGACATCGACTTAGCCAGAAGAGTTCACATACAGCGACTAAGATGGCTGGGTCATTTAGAGCGGATGGAGCCCAACCTTCCCGCTAAGAAAGTCTTCCAATCCACCCCGGACGGACGACGCAGTAGAGGACGACCTCGCGGTAGGTGGCGCAAACAAGTGGAGGGGGACCTCAACCAACTTGGCGTGCGCAACTGGAGGCAGCTGGCTCGTAACAGTGCTGGCTGGAGAGGTTTGTTGGTTGAGGCTCAGGTCCACCCCGGACTGTAGCGCCATCTAAGTAAGTAAGTAAGTACATACCTATATAGCTAATATTATTCTGGACCACGCAGACAAAGTCGCGGGTATCTGCTAGTTTAAAATAAGAAAAGTAAATACGTATGTATTTAGTTTAGTATAGTACATCTATGGATAATGACCTTGACCTCATCAGCTCATTTAGTAAATTCTTTTAGCTTAATATATTCTATAATACATTTCTTCAAATTCTAGGATATACGAGTACCATCCTTTTCACAGCAGTATGACCTCTTGTCACCACAATTCGAATTTAGTGATGCAAAAACTCCAAATTATATCTATCTATACGAACTTTGTTCCGGAAACTTTATTAACAATTTTCGTCGCCGCTATTATATTACACATCGTAACACTATTTGATGATCACTTAGATAAACAATGGCGCCTTCTGCAACGGAAGTACCAACACCACAACATAAAGCGACGTTACTCTTGCGGTGTCATCATTAAGCATGGCAGATTGCAATATTCTGCACCATATACTTACCCACGAACAAAGCATACATTTAACCATTGTCCAAACGAACGTGTGAAAATCTCGCACCCTCTGGTGTATGCGAGTATAACCCTTGCCGGATGCAGAGGGCGGATCCAACCGAAGGATGTAACCGAAGTAACAATTTTAAGCATTAAAAGCTTAACGACTACCTTGGGAGCTATAAATTTTTGCAATTAATTTAATTTATAGTTAATTGCTGCAGTAACGCATTCTTTTCCTCTTCGTATCCGCCTTCTCAGTGAAATTTAAACGCGAAGGTGTATCCGGTTGATAATTGCGGTGTCGATAAAGCCAGAGGTGTTATTTGCCTTTTTTGCTTTTTATTTTAATTCTTTTGGTTTTGCTTGACCTTAATTTCATTTCAATTACGTATACGAGTTGTGTATCTATGGAAAATCCTGTACTTATAGACAGGCATAGGATTTCAGTAAAAAGCTTTTGAAGTAAACCGGTGTAAATTATTTTACGGGCCTGTAATCTTAAATTTTAATGTGAGAACGCATCGCATTAGTCCATAAACCATAGTCCCTTCAAGACTTGCTGTGTTAGTTTAAAAGATTGTGGATATATGTTTCTCGTGTAATACCCTATTCTCAAACTACTTCACAAAGTAAGTGAAAAAAACAACAGACTAACAGATTTGTACAATAAGTTTCTCCTCACGTATCCAATAGGTCAATAGGATAGTAGGAAGATATCAACAAAGGAATGCGAATCAGTCATAAGTTTCTTCAATGAATACCAAGAAAATGTGGCTGTCAAGACTACCTTGAACAGCAAAATCATAAACTATGTGGAAATAATAATTTTAAAATTCAACATTAGACACAGTGGAACAAACATGGAACGCAACAGTATGAGTAGTTAGGCATTGGCTAGAATCAATCGGACTACATCAAGCCGATTACAAGACGGAAGCAGAGTTGAAAAGCAGCAGAAAGATTAGAGAAGCAGCCGCATTAACAGTTGCTAATTAAGATAATGCCTCGCAACCGGTCATAAAATATCTGAGAATGATGATCGATACTAGGGTCTCTTATAAGGATACGGCAGGCCGATTGAACTCTGCTTTGTCAAAATATGGCCAAGCATTTTAGGGGTTAGGTAGAGCACAAGGCAACTAAGGATGTCGATAAATCATCTATAGGTATAAAGAGAAGTGACCTTCTAATTATCTACGTTAAATTTTAACTGGACATGGATACTTCCGGACTATCTGGGTTATCCGTTACTAAATATCTGGTTGAAGGTAAAGTGACGGACCCCAAAGTACATCAGTTATTCTTTGCTGACGATAGAGCCATTATAATTGAGGATCATACGTCCTGCAACGAACACTTGACGTATGAGTGAACGTTTTGGAGGGAAATGGGTATCGCATTAGTTCAAAAAAGACCTAGTACTTGTACAGCCCGTTCTCTGCTTCACTCAGGCCTATTCCAGATATTTGTACGAATGGAACAGTGTTTCCCAAGTGTGATAATTTCACATATCTGGGATCTACGACCAACAGCGAAGCAACCCGTGATGACAACATCAATCATCATTTAGGTGCAGGCTGGATGAAGTGTGGGAAAATTCCGCCACCTTCTATGAACGAGAAATGTCCCCTAAGTTGAAAAGAGGGTTCTACACCGTAGTTGGGCAATAAGTGGTCATATACGGTTCAAAGTGTTGGACAATGTACAAAAAGAATGAAAATAAATTAACGGCAACTGAAATGAAGATGCTTCGCGTGACAGCACGAGTAACAAATGTTAGTCGAAGATCCATGGAAGCCTTCACGTTAAAGAAGCCATCTTACGAAAAATAGAGCACGACCAGCTGAGCTGGGACGGCTATGTTCAAAGAAGAGATCATTTGAACCCTGTCAAAAGGGAAATATCAATGAACGTTCCAAATACATCATGACAGAATGGCTAAAAGGACTGCCTGACTCCTGGATCACACAAATGCAATGACACTAGCATTTGGTTTGCCTTGGTGATGAAGTGATCCAAAATTGTGAGGCTTACCGATATTTTCTGAGGTCAAACTGGCAAACTCCACAGGCGGATTAGTAGAAATGCAGTGAATTGGGAGGTTTGTGATCCTTTGTTTTAGGAAGAAGAAGAAAAGGAAGATGGATGCTTCCGGGCCTACATACGGTTATCTACAACTGCAGCGAAGTGCAGGTAGATGCGGAGCATATGTTATCATTTGATCTCGATTTTCTACAGAGACTCAGAAGGGAAATAGGACGCCTAGCCTAAAATTGAAAAGATTTCTTTAGCTAATCTTGATCACGGCACATGGCTATTAGTTCACATGTTACAAAGATTTATGACGCACCTAAGATTTATAGACGATAACCAACTAGTAAACTAATTTATGTTAGTGAGTGCCCAAAAGTTTGAAGTAAATATATAAATGACTATGCGAAGATACCGGTAAAGCGATAATACAAATCTATTCACAACAAAATTTCTATAAATATCTTTTCCCCCTCTTCCTTCTTTTACAAGACAAAACTTTACTATTGTGTCAATTTTCAATGGGAAGCAAAAATACCCGGTGGCAGTCCTGTCAACCATGTGAGTAGATTTCCTTTGTTTTGTTTCTCAACTTTGTTATCCTGTTGCCGGTTTTTTGGTTTATAGGTTATCATTACCCCTGTGGGTGGATAGTCCAAATATGTATCAATGCTAAGAGAAAAACGAGAACCTCACAAAACAAATTTCTGTATCCTTTTTCGAACTTTATTGCTTGTCTCGGACACTCGGATGGATTCCGGATGCGTCTTGAATTTCCTTTTGATGTCCGTTCGCCCGACATGTGTACTCGCTGGAAATGAGAAAAACCGACAGAGACATCATTCGTTCGCTGGTCCATTGGCACACGAGCGAGGAGAAAGGATGAAGTGATTAAGTAGTCTCCTGTCTCATATATAGATATTTTTTTTTACGTAGATTCAACCTGGTGAGTAGGTGTCTCAGATATACGAGTATATATATTCAATAAAGTGGAATGGTGATAGTGGTTGATGCTGATATCGGTCAGGGCAGGATACATTCGTAGATATCTTCGCATTAGTAATAATCATACCTTGCTTTCATAGAAATGTAGGCTTTTACCCGTGCTCATACCAGCTGATAAGTTTTCGACTGGATGTGCAGAAAATACGTTTGTAGTAACATAAATAAATTTATTTATAACTTTGTATAGGGAAAGCGTTAGTGGTGGTATCGGTATGGAGTTGTAGTCGTTATAGAAGAAAAATACAACAACTTACAATCTGTTAAATGTATGTTCTGATAAGAAATATTATTTTTGAAGTCTATATTTTTGATTGAGTTTTCTTTAACGAAGGAAGAGTAAATTTCCTTAAATGTATCAAAAAACGAACGCAAATATATAACATAGGCATAGCCTTATTTGCAACACAAATCCCAATAGAAGTGTATGATAAATACATGCGAGGGGGTATGACAAAGCTTGAGTACAACAACATTTTGAACTGAAGTGGATAGCATAAATTGCAAATATACGAACGGAAATTTGTAATGACAACGGAAGTGTTAGTCCACTCATTTCATTTATTATTCATCAATTAGAGTACATATATCTCTTATAGACTATAGGTATCATTAAAATGATAGTACAACTAAATATGCACATTAACTCCTTTAATTAATATAAATAAAAGGTTAATATCAGTAAAGAATAAATATTCGTACATATAAAAAGTTAATGAAAAATAGGTTATACTGTTTGATTGGCAAACAAACAAAGAATTCTAGATTTGAAAGTGTTACCCGTACAATAACTGAAAAAGTCCACTTTAGAACAAATTGAATTAGCTTCTCTGATGCAACGCGATAATGTTTCGTTACGACTATAGTTAGAGCGATGAAGTTGCTCGTAGAATAAAAGCTGTTGACGCAATATTCTAGTTGGAGAATGCAAATCAATAAGTTGGAGTAACGGAGGGCATTTAATATGATAGGCTAAAAGATCACGAATAAACATAATGGAAAAGTATTTACGTCTTTTCTCAAGAGACACTACTCCAATTAATAAATATCTAGCATTATAGGCAACTATCTCTATACCAGTTTAATTTATAAATAACATATCTGTTGAACTTTCTTTAAATCCTTTCTATCCTTTCTGATGTAGCAATATAATATGGGCACCACACAGAGCTACAGGACTCCAGAACAGATCTAACCAGAGATTTCTGGCATTTCTTTTGATAAAGCCAAGCATTTGCTTTGCTTATTACATAATCGATGTGGAGTGGGAATGTAAGCTTTATATCTAAAATTACACCAAGGTCTTTGTTACGATCTACTCTGTCGAAGCATATATTGTGAATGCTATAGTTAAATAAAATACGATTTAAATGTCTATAACAGGAGAATGATTGACATTTTGCGATGTTCAGATGTAGAAAATTAATATTGTTAAGAAGTACACAATCGCGTACGGAAGCTATCAAACGATACAGCTTTAAGTCATCAGCACACAGTAGGCAAAGTGAATGTTAAAAATTAGAGGCATATCATTGATTAAAAGTAGAAAAAGTAAAGGTTCTAAATGACTGCCTTGGAGAACGCCAGACGTAACAGTAATAAGAGTCGACAGGCACTGATCTATTTTCACATATTGTATTCTGTTAGTCAAGTAACACCTAATCCATTTCAAAAAATATTAGAAACCCATACAAGATTACTTATGCAACAAGACCGTATGGTTCACCCTATCAAAGGCCTTGGCAAATTCCGGAAAGATAATATCGGTCTGCAACTTTTTTTAAAACTTAGCTCTAATGATAGTGTGAAATATTATGTATATGTAAAACTGATTTTTTATCTTGGAAAGCGGTGATGATAATAAAATTCAGTAGCTGCGTTCATTCGTGAGCGCCGTGGGCCAGTGGTTAGAGTGCCGTACAACTGCGCGTGAGGTTCAATGTTTGAATCCTAGAAAACACTAAAAGTATTTTTCATGGTCCCAGCTCTTCCGAATGTCTAACCAACATCCGAGAGTATTGTTGTCATGGAAAAGCTTCTCAAAAAACAAAAATTAAAATTGCCCTTCGGATACGGCACAAAACTGTAGGTACCTTCCATTCTTGCGGAAAATACATATAACGCACACAACACGAGTGGTTGCGAGAAGCTAGGCCTACGCCCTCCATGGGCTGTTGCGCCAAATATGTATAAATGCATGTTGTAGTTGCGTCCATTCTTTGGATCGCTAATTGTGATAATTAAATACAAATCAAAGCAATACAAACGACAACCATTTCTTTTAACAAAAATATACTGAAAACGGCTACAATGTTTTGAAAATTATGTGCATAAAGGTACTTTCAAATATTCAGTGTACTGTGTAATCTTCTTCTGCTTCTTCATTTTCTCAGCGAGGTTATGATCCGAAAATAATGGATCACAACCCTCCTACTTCACTACATTTCTACTGATCCGCCTGTGGGTTCGCCTATTTGACCTCGGAAAATATCGGCAGGCCTGCCGATTTTGGATCACTCGTTTACTGAGGCCAATGAAATGTCGATGTCGTATTTGTGTAATCCAGGCGTTTATAGACCTGCCTTTCCTACATCGCGATGTCTTTGGAACGTGCATTGATATTGCCTTTTTAACAGGGTTCAAATGATCTCTTCTTTGAATGTGGCAATACCAGCTGAGCCGGTCGCGCTCTATTTTTTGTACGATGGTTTCCTTGATGTGAAAGCTTCCACGCATCTTCGAACTTGTTATCCGATCGAGCTTTGTCACTCCTGCTGTCATGCGAAGCATCTTCATCTCAGCTGCCGTTAATTTACTCTCACACTTTTTGTACATCAACCAACATTGTGAACCGTATGTGAGCGCTGGACGCACAACTGCGGTGTAGAGCCTTCCTTTCAACTTAGGGGATATTTTTCGATCACAGAAGATAGAGGAGTTTTTCGACACTTTATCCACCCTACGTTCACCCGATGATTGATGTCGTCATCACAAGTTGCTTTGCTATTGATCATAAATCCCAGATATTTGAAATTTTCGCAATTGGGAAGCACTGTTCCATTCAAGTAAATGTCTGGTATAGGCCTGAGTGGATCAGAGAACGGGCAACACAAGTACTCTGTCTTTTTTGAACTAATGCCGTACCCATTTCCCTCCAGAACGTCCACCCACACATCAAGTGCTCGTTGCAGGGATGTCGGATCCTCACTTATAATGGCTCCATCGTCAGCAAAGAATAACTGATGTACCTTGGGGTCCATCACTTTACCTTCAAGCAGATAATCAAGGACTGTAATAAAGAGCAAAGGACTTAAAACGCTTCCCTGGTGCACCCCGACTTTGATTGGGAACTCTTCGGTTACTCCAGCGGGGCATCTTACTCTTGTCTTTGCTCCGTCGTACATGTTCATGATCATCTGTACATAGGTTTCTGGAACCCCTCGATGTCTTAGCGCCACCCATATCAGATCTCGTGGTTGTCTGTCGAATTATGATCCTTATACTTTGGATTGCATCTGTGGTTGATTTACCCGAGACAAACCCGCACTGATCATCAGATAGGCGTATTATTTTTTGCAGTCGGCCACCTAATATCCGCTCAAAGATTTTCATGGTGTGTGACATCAGCTTGATCGAACGGTAGTTATCACAGTTTCGCCTATCACCCTTCCCTTTGTATACAGGCAGAAAGTAACTTTCCCTTCATTTATTCGGCATTGGATCACCTCTCACAAATTTGGAGATGAGAATTCTGAGCTATTTGAACTCAACCCCAGAACTCAGAGGGCATCTCGTCTGGCCCAACCGCTTTTCGTTTTGTAGAGTATTTGACCGCCTCACTAAGTTCTTCGACTGTCAGTGTACTGTGTAATATGCTCAGGTAATTTCAAAAAAAATTGTTATACATATATACTTATTTACTAACTTAGCTTAATAACTTACAAAAATAAATTTATAAACTATTTACAAAAATATACTCGTATATGGGCATCAAGACCATATATCGTTTTTTTAAGAAGAACTAGCGGGTACCCGGCGTGCGTTGCTGCGCCTGTCTCACTTAAAATGGGCTTGTCTCAGTCAAAATGCAGTTGTGGCAAATTGCTGAGCTGATTTTGACCAAACTTCGCAAGAACATTCTCGGGCCAATACCAACAAATTTGAGCTCAATCGGTTCGGTGGTTTTGGAGTCCATAGCATGCACACAAACAACACCGGCCTCTGCAACTGGATTGCGCAGATGCTCAATCAAGGATAATATCTTCAATGCAAGGAGATGTAACCATCCGGAGAAGGGTCTGCAGGGAACACCCCAAGGTGGAGTCTTGTCCCCGCCAATATGGCTCCTTGTGGTGGATGAGATCTTGGTAATACTGAAGGAAAACGGCTTCAACGTGACGGCCTATGCGGACGATGTCGCTATCCTGGTTTCGGGAAAATTTCCTCCAGTCCTAAGTGAAAGGCTCAATTTCGCGATACAATTAGTGGATAACTGGGTCAACAGCAAAGGGCTGGGAGTGAATCCTTCAAAGACGGAGGTAGTTCTCTTCACGAAGAGGAAATCAATCCCTACCTTCAGACCCCCAAATATTGGTGGCACTGTACTAAGTATCTCAAGTTCAGCTCGGTATCTGGGCGTAGTTCTAGATTCCAAACTTAACTGGAAGGAAAATATTGCCGAAAGCGTTAAAAAAGCAAGCGTAGCTTTCTACTCCTGCAAAAAGGCTTTCAGCAATACGTGGGGCTCCAAACCGGCTGTGGTGTACTGGATATACACGGCGGTTGTAAGACCCATTCTCACATATGGTTCACTAGTACGGTGGACGGCACTTGAGAGGCAATACCTGCTTTCAAACCTCACCAAAATCCAGAGGGCGGCGTGCATCGGTGTCATGGGATCAATAAGAGCAACACCAACAGCAGCAATGGAAACCATGCTTAGTTTCATTCCGCTTGACATATACTGCAGCAGTCTGGCGGCTAAAACCACTGTAAGACTGAGAGAAGGCCGGTTGTGGTCATCAAGCCTTTACGGCCATGCCTCCATTCTGTCTCGTTGGGGGATCACCAGTGGATTGACGGAACCTGATCACATGAACCCGGCGCTAGTATTCGGAAGGAGATTCACTACAAGAATTCCCGATAGAATATACTGGAAGAATCGTAGAACCATGAAGAAAAATGAGTTGGCATTCTATACCGACGGTTCTAAGATAGACGTGGGCACGGGAGCCGGAGTTTATTGTGAGGCCCTAGGAATAAACCTCTCCTTCAGAATAAACGACGACGGCAGCGTCTTCCAGGCCGAGGTCGCAGCCATTATACAGGCTGCTGAAATTATACGCGAGAGTAATATTGTTGGCAAAACGATCTCTGTCTATATAGACAGCCAGGCAGCCGTTAAGGCTCTGGGCTCTGCCGTAGTTACGCTACGCCAGGCGCTATGGCCGGCCTACAGCAAAAGAGATCAACCTCTCTGGTAAAACTTAGTCGTTATAACGCACGGGTCATTTCTGGCATAATTACCGGACATTGTGCCATAGTTCACGCGGAACGACTCGGTGTGCTGCATAATGACTATTGCAGAAGTTGCAGGGACGAAGAAGAAATTGAATCTGTTCGTCACCTGTTGTGTGACTGTCCTGCCCTATCCGTCAGAAGAATGAGGACTCTTGGTAGTCACTTCTTCTCGGAGCTGGAGGACTTGGGTAGTGTTGAGCTACCATAAGTTACCATAGAGGACAATATTTAAGGAACAAGGGAGAAAAACTAGATTTAAAAGAAAATAAATAGAATTGAATTTATGATGAATATACGAGTATAGTATAGCAAAATATGATGAATATATAGTAGCTTTTTGTATTGAGGATATCTGTCAGTTGCCGCTGTGTGTTTTCTGAAGCGTCTCGAATTTGTTATGATACGAGGCAGGGTACCAAAATAGCCAGATAGACATATGCAGCTGTACGATTGCTTTACCATACTTCTGGAGCTTCGTGGCTATAAAGGTTTCGACTGGTGTCTTTGCGTTATTGGGGTTATGACTACAATTTTCATGAATTTTTTCTATACATAGCAGGAGCATTAAGAAGAGGTGTTAAGGAGAAAGTAGGTACCGATGCGCATTGGTCTTACATTTTTATAGGCTATAATGGAGAGGAAAAATAATTCGAAACTGCATTCCATATGTGTTGTGCGGCTCATGAAAGAATTTCTACAATATATTTCACGATACGTTCGAAGATAGACTTTAGGGTTCACTGATGAGCATAAGGCATGGCGAGTATTGCGTTTAAAATGAAAAGGGGAGGTCTACTAGTGGCTATTTTGTTTGAGCATTTTTTGTGAAAATATTGATCAAATAGGGATAGGCAGGAGACATTACGGATGTGTAACCGGATGATGTAACCGAAACAATACGGCTTGCAATATTCGTATAAGCTTTATCGTATAAGGGTACGTCCATAGTGAACCAGCTTCTCACTTTCTCGTTTACCAGATTTTCCGCGAGATTCACGCTGGTACTCAGAGTCAGCTTGATTCTAGAAGGTAATGGTCACAGTGAACATGGCGTGCGCCGGTGCTGCCGGTTTTTTCTTCAGTCGATATCATAGAGTTTTTACGTGAAGAACTACTTTGCGTTTTTTTGCGGCTGATAGTTAAAGCTTCAAAATGAAACCACTATGGTCAAAAGTTCATGAAATTAACAAGTCTCGTGGAAAAGAATGTGAATACTACACTTTACTTCAAAAACTCAAAACTCATCCAGAGAAGTTTTTTGAATATCTCCGTATGACAAAATACATTTTTGACTACATTCTGAAGAAACCAAAACATCGTATATCGAAGAAATACTGTAACCTCCATCAGAATAGAATTCACCCCAAAGAAAATACACAGAACACACTGAAAATATAGTTACCGGCGTCAAAAAGAATTCAAAATTCATTCCGGTAAAAGATTGTTAAAGCTGGAAGTAAGTTCAGTATGGACGCACCCATTCATCGTCGGCTTTATTTTTAACCAGCGTGAGCCAGCGGCTAGAAAGCGAGAATGCGAGAAACTAGTTTGTGACCACTGTGGACGTACCCTAAGTTTGGACGCATTAACTTGCGGCTTCTTTACTTTGTTCAGTTTTGGTGATAATATGACGTTGGATTTGCTAGATATTTCTCAAATTCGTGTAGTATTTAAAATCGAGTCAACTTTCAGTCTCTCCGTGGATTACTTCAATGCAAATTTCAACTTGTTTCCTATCTGTGGACAGCTATGTACTCTGTGTGCCTTGTCCCAGATAGTTTCCGATAAAAAATGTCTACGCCTACCATGCTAGGCGATACGGAGCTGCATTTTGTTTTACAATTTTTATAAGCGTATGTCTATATTCCAATCCATACCCGTTCCTAGAAAGTATTTTCAGCCTCTTCGAATTTGAGCACACACATTTAAAAAGGAAGTATATTTGTTTATGGGTTGTAAATTAATCGAACGCAGCACGGCACTTGCTCCAACCTTAAAATACTTCAGACTGTCATATAAACATAATTGACATTATTTAAGAATTTAAATAAAATCATTCAGTTGCGACAGACTGAAAAAAAGACACATTAGGTATTATTTTCATTTAAAATTTGGCCATATTTCAATGGCCCTTATTTCACGTCACCTCTCTTGGCAGACCGAAAAAAATTTACGTAAAATCTTTTGCATAGGAACATTTTTTTTTTCATAATTTGTTCGTGCCAAAGGGATTGTTAATACTTTCAGCCTGGTGGATCATCCCACATACGTGTCGTTCGGCTTTCAAACGAATCCCTATCCGATGCTATCGTTTTCCATATATGCAAACCTTCGTTTAAGTTCTATCAATTGAATACTTTTACGAGTTCTCTCTTACGTCATTTTAATTAATTTAACTTACCCGCCTACTTTCTTACAGCTCCGCTCATTACAAACATATCCTTTTCTGTCATCTACTTCATCCAATTAACAACTTACCTCGAATGACGTATAATAGATAGGAGCTCTCTATAAAGAGACTATGCTGCAGACACCTGCAAGAGGACTTTGCACTCCGGCACACCGCAAGGACCAAACACGCCAATAATACCCAAAAGATTTATCCTGCCCTCCTGCTTTTCTATGGATGCCCGTACCAGTAAATTGGAAGAAAAGAGGCCAACAGCAGTTAAGGTCCACCACCACTCACTCATTCACTCACCAAGAAAGCGGCAGCCGAGCGGACTGCTACAATTCCACCTCTACGTGACCTGCTTGGCAAGTGCACGAGAATCCTGTAAACAATGAAATGAACACAACGAGAGGACATAAGAAAAGCGAACAAAAACAAAGAACGGAAAAAGCTTCATTTTTATTGTTTTAAATTGCTGCGGTCTGCTGCCTCCTCCATAGCAGTCTCAGGTGTGAGAAGGACTTCGGCACGCCGACTACGACGACAACGACGATGATGAGGACGATGAGTATGACGAGAATATGAACGAAGAAGAAGTATTCTTCGTACACGAAGTTCAGTAGCTCATGACCTACTGAGCAAAAGGATCCCCTTCCCGCCGTAGGCCCCATTCAAGCGAAAAACAAACCAAACACAATTAGCCACCCCGCCGCCGGACGGTAGCTACCTACAAAGTCGGTTTAATAATTCTCACAGGTGAAGTGTTGTATGCAAGGGAATTTTTACCTTTAAAGCAAGATGGCAGTGCTATTCTTATTTAAGAAAGGGTTTGAGTAAGTTTTAAAACCGAACGATATAATTAACTTTAAGTGGCTTTTGGATTGCGACACACTTTAGTAATCGAATGGATGTGACTTTGAAGTACATTGGGGCTGTTCATCGTGGCACACATGATCTGGAGTGGCGCTAGCTCGATGGGACTTCCCACAGTCTCTACTCTGGCAGATGGGGCTGCAGCAACTATCAATGAAATATTAAATTCTCGTTTCAGATATGTATCATCGAATTGATTGGGGCGGGAAATGGGAGGCGTGACCGACAGATAGGACACAGAGATCATTTAATAATGCAATACTTGAAATAGTATAACATGGGAGCGACAGGATGCCCAAAGAAAGACGGATGACAGCCTGAAGTAGTCGTCGTCCTCTTATTTTCGGTCCCCTTCGTTGTTGCTGTGTCATGAGGGATTGTAGAAAGTCGTCCTAGTCGTCGTCGACGATACCAAGCAGTTAAGAGATACTCCAAAGGAGTGCATGTAAGCAATACATTGGGGTATTATCTGTCTGTGTGTATTGGAAGATAATAAATGTTGTTTGTTGTTTGGAATGGTTGTAAGTAGACGAAGTGTGTCATTCAAGGGCGGAGCGGTAGACTATCATTTCGACATTCATGGCTTCTAATGACACAGTTTGTGGTTGTCAATTTAGAGATGAAATGGATGCTATTTCCATGAAGCAGGTTCATTTAAAATAGACAAGTAGTCTAAGAAGGCGGCAGAGATGATCAATTGGAGGGTGGATATACATTTTGTATTGTTTTCGGTCAAAAAAAGTCATCATTGCGAAACCTTTTCAAGCAATGGTTCTTTTGCTAGAATGAGGAGTATAGAAAATAAATATTTCTTTTTTTTTCCGTCGTTTAGCAAACTTATGGACTTTTTTTTATAGCCATTCTTCCTTCAAGAGGAAAAATAAGGAATTTAGAATACTCTGATATTAATAGTTTAGGCTGTGGAATGTTATAAAAAGTATACATATTAGATGTAGAAATAAACTGATCGCTTCAGTATGCAAACAGGTTGAATGATTTCCTTGTGGTAGAGTTTGAGTACCACCATGTTCTAGCAATTCATTTTATTGTAATAACTACCAGTATCAGGTCATTAACATTGTCCAGTTGGTTTAGTCATGGTGTTCTCAAAATATCAATTTAATACTATTCAGGATCAAAATCAAATACGAATTGTGTTATGAATGAGAGTTGTCGCCACTATGGCATGAAAGCCGGCATTCAGAGTTGATAACGACACTGTACAACAATGGTCTGGTGGTTAGCTATAATTTAGTTGAATTATTTAGTAAGAGATAAATCGGGAACAATGGAATGGATACAATCAGCTGGGGATATGAAACCCGAATTTTCGAGGTCACTACGAATGGTGACGGTCTATCACTCTATCATACCCTGGAAATACACTCGTGAGTGACACTGTAACACATAGAAAGCCTTAAAATGAGTGAAAATACATTTTCCGCCAACTTTTTCACAATCTTAATTTTGTTATATATGAAATATTTTTTTCCTTTCAAATTCGTAAAATTGTTAATCTCGAAATCGTATTGTTACGCACTTGACCATTTCGGCTGCACAGGTGTTTTCTCGACTACGCCTGGCTGTGATCTATAATGCACTATTGAACTTACCTCCTCCTGATATCATACTTATGTATATCATGGACTGTACTATGAAGGCAATTCATCGCTTAAGGCGAGAGGGTTCTTAATAAAATCCACACCGGAGTTTTGATGACCTTGTGTGCCAGTTATCATATGCTATCTGATGCAATGACACCTAGGGTCGAATCGCGTCCTCCGTCAAAGGATGACTGGTAACGTAGTTTATATTGTGTTGTTGCTAGATCTAGCAACAACATACTCGTACATACAAATTACGTGACGAGTTATCCATTCACGGAGGACACGACTCGTGAGTGGTGTGTACATTTAACGTTTGCTTTCCTTGTATTCAAAACTGGATCCGATCAGAGTCTGAGCTCGGAATGGAATACACCTAGTCAAATTTTCTCATTGCAGCGTTCAGTGTTTGTTGTGTTTGATTCTACACCATACCGGGGCGTAGAACTCCGCCAGAGAGTAGACTAAAACAATCGCAGTAATTTTGACGGAAATTGTACTTGCACCCCAGCTAGAACCCGTTAGCATTTGTATATACTTTTTTAAGTGCTCAGATTGAGTAAAGTTTTTCCAAGTGTACCCTATACGTCAGTGCGCGGTCTGGCGTGACACCTAGATATTTTTTGGGTTTGTATTGTGTGTGACGGTTACTCCATCAAAGGTTGTATTCATCTGTGTTATTGTCTGTCGGTTATCCAAGCGAAAGACACATACTTCGGTTTTAAAGTATAAGTTCAGTGATTCCAGGTCTTCAGTGAGTTAGTACTCACAAGCTGTGAGATTTCATTGTTGTGACGCGAGGGCAATGTCGTCTGTATAATGGAAAATCTTCCTGCTCGTCGATGGCTGTCATGGACATATAAGTTAAAGAGTATAGTGGCCAGAGCCAAACCCTGGTACTCGTAGATCATCTTCAGGGGCTCATAGATACTTGCAATCTGAGGTAAGTTCGCGACACGTTTACCAAAGCTAGGACTTTCTTTCATCCTATAACTTGGAAGTTTAATTAACAAGCCATGTTTCCATACAGTGCCATACGCCGCAGTCAGATCCACAAAGGTAACAGCAGTCTTTTGTCTCCTCTGAAATCCAACCTCTATGTGTGTTATCAATCCTAGCACTTGATCACAGCAACCTCTATTTGGTCTAAAACCAGCTTGTTCAATAGGAGTTATTTTTTCGATCTGTGGCTGTATACGGCTTAGTAAACGGCGTTCTAGGAGCTTGTATGTTACGCTAAGCAGGAAAATATGTCGGAAATGTGATTGATATGTTCCGTCTTTCCCAGGTTTGTTCATAGCAATGACTTCAGATCTTTTTAAATTCTTTGGGCAGGTTACCTTTTTCCAATATGTTATTGAAGAATCCCTGGCACTTAAAGAGCAGTTTCCGCAATGTCTGAAGGAAGAACTTTGGGTACATTTTACCCTCACCATTCGGATACCTGACGACCTCCGGATTAGCTAGCCTTATCTGTGTATTGCGGGTCTCTGCACAGACTGACATCCTTTCTCCGCTACTCGTGGGAACATGAATTCTAAAAAACAAATAAAACAAAGAACTACAGACAAGACCGGTTCTCCTTTTAAACCGGACGATAGCATGGCGCTCAAGCTGTCTACCGGTAAAGTCCCTGCAGAATTGGCTAGTAGAAGGATTGTGGCTATACATGGTCCAACCACTTCCAATAGCCGCATGGAGTCTCTAGGTAGTAATACCCCCCCGCGTCCCACTAGGGACTCCTCGGGAACAAGGGGTACTCTTGCTCCCGCCAACAGGCATATTAAGATCGCCGCACAGCCTGCTGAATTCTGGAGCACTTTGGTAGTATACCGGAGTGCAAAAGAACCGATAAGGTAAACGCCCGTGTAGAATGGGCTAAGAAGATCGCGAAGACAAAGCTGGGACTAGCTGCGACTCCACGTCAAAGCGGCAGCGATCGTTGGAGGAATCCGTGTCGGAGCCGAAAAGAGCCGAAAAGAGCCAAGGTACACAACACCAGTACCTCTTCCAGGCCATCCAACGTCATATCGAAATCCTACAGACATGTCCTTAAGGACAAACTAGTGCTGGCGGTCATCGACAAAAGCGATGCGGACGGATCAATCGCTGCTGATAAATACAAGTTGGTTCCTTCACGGATACCTTCAGTGTTCCTGGACATTATGAAGGAGAATCCAGGTCCTCCTCCTAGATGCTGCGATGGCGAATGGCACCAGAGCCACGACCTATATAAACTAGCCATAGGCAAATTAGAGGAGGTATGGCCAGGTGCTAAGCTCGAGGTTGTTGACCGAGAACTCGCACCTGGATCCCAGCTGAACCCTCCAACCCGGATACGATCCTTCAAGTCCTGCAAGTCAGCAATCCCGAACTTCCGACGCACAACTGGAAAGTCGCTAAGCTGGACGAGCCAAGAGGTCTGTACAGATGTGCACTTATTGTCGTCAATAAGGAATCTCTTGCTCTTTTGGTGAAGACTGGAGGTGTTGTCTATTACTGCTTTGACCTTATTACCATCAAGGTCTATAAGAAGGGCAAAGAGTCTGATTTGGGCAAATTGCCCCCTCATCCCTCAGACTCCACTCCTGCAATTAACGAGCCCAAGTCTATCTCTTTCCCTTCCCTGGATAGTGATGACTCTCATGCGTCGCTCCCTATTAATCCGTCTTTTGTCGATGAAGACAAATTGTCTGACATGGAGACGGATGAAAATTTTGAAAAACTACATCCATTGCTTTTAATTGAGGACGAATTGTTGGATTCGTCCTCAGACTTGGAAGCCCTGAATACCACAGTGGTGGAGGCTCCTCTGCCTGATTGTAGCGCTAATGCTGCAGTTAGTTCAGATTAACCTTCACCACTCCATTACGGCTTCTGCCGGCCTTCTTCTCCGTCTCTCAAAGGACAGGGAAGATATAGTCTTGGTCCAGGAACCTTGGGTTGTGGACAATTTGATACGTGGACTCAAGACTCTTAACTACTACACCCTGTATGTGCGCGACGAAGGTAATCCTAGAGCGTGTATACTCGTGAAAAGTAACCTAAATGTAACTTTACTCCCTAATTACAGCGATCGAGATACAACCGCAGCGAGATTAGAAACCAGTGGCTCTAACTTTCTGGTGTCGGCGTATCTCGCCCATGACAATATGGACTCTCTTTTTGAGGATAACCTCGAAAGACTGATCGCGGATGCGGGGAGGCAAAAGACTGGTCTCATCATAGGATGTGATGCTAATGCTCACCATACTGTATGGGGCAGTTCCGATATCAACAAAAGAGGTGAACTACTTTTTGATTTAATTTTAAGTACAAACCTTATTTTGTGCAACATAGGTAACGAGCCCACTTTCGTCACCAGAAACAGGCAAGAAGTATTGGACATCAGCCTTGCTTCCGACAGTCGTCGGACGCATCAAGAATTGGAAGGTGTCAAGCGAACCATCTTTCTCGGATCACAGGTATCTCCAATTCTCTCTATACGTAGATTCTATTAGCCCGCCAGTTTTTAAGAACTACCACAAAACTGATTGGCTCAAGTACAGGTCAACTTTAAGCAATTTAGTTACCTCAGATCATCTTAATCCCCCCTGCAACCCCTAAGAACTTGATCGCGTAGTTGAAGACTTAACCTCAGCCTTAAATATAGCGATGACTTCTTCCTGCCCCCTGATTCAACCCAGGGGCAAGAGAAGCCACATTGGTGGATTGCAGGGTAAGGTCCTTTAAGAAATGATTGTAGAAGACTTTTCAATACTGCCAAACGTACTAGAGACGCGTTAGATTAGGACTTGCACAAGGCATCCCTAAACATATACAAAAAAGAATTAAGGAAAGCCAATCGTTATTCTTGGAGACTCTTCTGCGATAAAATATAAGAAGCCTCTGAGGCATCTAGGCTGAGGAAAATTCTCTCTTCAAATCCAATAACACCCAGTTACCTTAAGAAAACCGATGGGTCTTGGACTACTTCAAGCGAAGATTCGCTAAACTTACTGCATGACACTCATTTCCCAGGTAGTTCCCAAGCTGTTAGCAACATGGTTTTCAGTAATCCATCTGCACAAAAAAACAACTCCTCAAAACTGATTACACAGAGCAAGCTTCAGTGGGCACTGCATAGCTTCAAACCATATAAATCCGCGGGACCAGAAGGCATTATACCCGCCGAGTTGCAGAAGTCATCGGACATAATCCTGCCGAGGCTTGAGACAATTTTTGGAAGTTGTCTAGATATATAGTATAGTCTAGGTATATATCCCAAAGATATGGAGAGAAGTCAAAGTTGTCTTCATACATACCCAAAGCGGGCAAATGCTCTCACATAAATCCAAAAGATTTCAGACCGATAAGTCTATCATCATTCCTCCTAAAAACATTGGAACGACTGATTGATATCCATTTACGTAACAGTATTGATAAGAAACTACTGTCGGCGGCCCAACATGCATATTGCAAAGGCAAATCAGTGGGGACGGCATCACACTCACTGGTGCGTAAAATAGAATACTCCCTGTTTCATAAGGAGTATACAATGGTTGCTTTTCTGGATATAGAAGGCGCTTTCGACAATGTCAATGTATCAGCGATAGCAGATGCACTATCAGACCTGAAGGTCGATAGCTCACTTTGCGTACTGATTAATCTACTGCTTAATGGTCGGATTATCAACTCTAAGCTGAGTAGGACGCCTGCCAGAAGGTCTGTCAGCAGAGGCACTCCGCAAGGTGGTGTTCTATCCCTCCTTTTGTGGAATTTGGTGATCAATGAGCTACTGATAATCATGGAAGGCAATGGATGCACAGAAGCAGCGAATGCAGCCATTCGCCTCGAAGCTACCGTCTAAATTTTGACAAGAACTTCTTCATCACCATCCCCTCCAGATCACTCTGGAATGATGACACATTCTTAGAAGATGAGTCAATCCACTTCTACACTGACGGCTCAAAATCCAAGGATGAAGTTGGTGGAGGTGTTTTCTCTGACAGGCTTAATCTTAAGCTCTCCTTCCGTCTTCCAAATCATTGTAGCGTGTTCCAGGCGGAAATTTTGGCGATCAAAGAAGTCTTATCTTGGCTTAGGAAAAACGTGATATCTGCTAAGAATATCCGCATCTTTTCAGACAGCCAAGCAGCAATCAAATCCTTGGAATCGACCTCTATAAATTCTTTAGTAGGTCTAGACTGCCGCTCGTCTCTCATGGAGATGGCTGAGCAGTTCAATGTTCACCTGTGTTGGGTGCCGGGGCATAGGGACATTCCAGGGAATTGTAAGGCCTATGAACTCGCCAGAATAGGAACAACTATACCTATCCTGCCGGACAAAGGCTGCTTAGGTATACCGATCACTACTTGCAATCTTAAATTTAAGCTGGATGCTATTGAGAGTACGAACCTTAGGTGGACAAGTGGATCCACATGTCTAGCGACAAAACAAATTTGGCCGAAGCTAGATCTAAAACGTTCTAAGTTTTTGATTTCTCTCAACAGATTGCATAATGGCACTCTAATAGGTGTCATCATACACTGTCTAATAGGCAAGCATGCCACAAGGCTAGGCGTTTTTGCGAACGACTTTTGCAGAAGCTGCATGGATGAGGAAGAGGAGAAAACTATTCCTCACCTTCTTTGTTCCTGCCCAGCTCTCTCCCATAGAACGAAGCTTCATCTAGGAGCCCCCTTTTACAACGGCATAGGCGACCGGAAAAATATAGATAGCAAGAGCCTTCTACGCTTCATAAGAAGCTCAAAATGGTTTAACGAGTAGGTAGGAGGAAATTTCTCCCATGATCCATGTGGTATCACAATGGACCTATTATTGGTCCTAGTGTGTTGGCGTTTCTCAGCTGGCAGCCACTTCAACCTAACCTAACATAACCTGTCTTCACGAGCAGCTTTCCATGGTTTTAGCAACTTCAGCTTGTTGTTCATTTCACACATCGAGAAGGAGGACGAATGCATATAATTAGGTGACAGTGTTGATTTAGTATGGCGAAGATCTTTCTTAATTTATCCATCCTATTGTTGGCTAACGATACTTTGGAGTTTAGGACAAGCCTTTTTTACACATCGTCTGCGCTTATGGTACTCTTAAATTTTCCTGGTCGAAGGTCTGTACCCAGTTTACGTATCAGTGGCGAATTTTTTCTGTTGGAGCGCGTAAAATTCATATCAGATATTTTTTGCTCCCATATGGCCTTTCGCTTTAGATTGAGTTTATTTAGGAGCTCATTGGCTTTGATATCACATTAGTCTGATATGTACTCAACATATAATGCGTCACAATCTTCTAACAAGCCTGGAATATATATTTTTCCGTATCCCCTTGGTATTGTTTGCTAGGCCACTGACATTATTGCCCCTACAAATCGTTTGTACGATGTTGATTCTGTAGGAATCCATGTAACAATAGTGTCCAGTTTCTGGAAAAAACCACACCAGTTGGCTTGTCAATCTTAAATATTTGCACTTGCCTCTCCAAAAACCTCGAACATATACTTCCATATATATATACTAACATAGCACCTCTAAAAATGTATTTTTTGTTTTAACACCACTCCGTTATCACTTACTTCGCACCATCAACTTTCGATATGATTGAATGCAGCTGCTATAAAAAAAAATCAGTTAACGAACACTTTCTACCCCATCACTTTTTCAGTAATTTAACACAATTCATTACTCTCATCTATCTCCCCCACATTGTACATGCGATTTAAAGCCAATTTAACCGCCACATTATTCTTCTCCCAGAATAAGTTATATCCGCATCCTATCGTTCATCTTAAAATTCAATGAAACACTTTCACCAAATGCTCGTCGATTACCCACACTACCCAGTCATCAGTAGGCGTAGGTCCACCTTAATAAATTTCCACTTAAATAGCTAGCCAGAGCCGCCGCAAAAACCCCTACTCATCTCATCTTGTAGCACTAATAATTTTAAAATGTCTTTCTACAGCTTCCGCAAGCTGTACTTTAGAGCCCTTCCTTCCTCCCTATACACACACAAACACATGTTTTCTCATCGAATAACTTCAATAAAAAAAAATAATAATAAAAAAAGAAAACACCAAGAAACAGTATAACATCACCATCCCATTCATAGATTACCACAGCCTCTCCTCTATAACATCACATTTAATATAACCACACACAACATCGGCTGCTCATTTGTATGTCGACCTCATATCTTGACATGGAATCCATAATAATTTATAGTTCACCCCAACCCCTATTCATCTCGACCAAATGCTACACTCACACACAAACAGTAGGGTTCCATTCCGCACCGCGGCATTAATTTTTAAATTGGATACTTGGCCATTTAGGCACAGTTTACACCATCCCCAGGACCGTAAATAAATAATCAGATCACATTTTTCACATGTGAGCTCTTCATCCCCAACCATGGTTGCCTGCGCCACCCCGCTTCGCCGCCCATCGCTCCTTCATCGTATAATCATCGTCATCATCATCGTAGTCACATCACACAGATGGGCTGTTATACCCGAAATCGAAATATATGCACAAAGAACGTGGTGAATATGGCTTGAAAATGAAAATAAAATGCCTCCGACAGGAAGACGAAGAAGAGAAGGACCCGGACAAAATACAAGAGCAATTGGAAGCAGCGCGGAATGGGTGAATATCAGTGCCCAAACTAGGTTGAAAAGAACTGGCATGGCTAGCTACACGATAAAGGAAATATGTTTTATGGTTGACCGTACATGACCATGTCTGCCGATCGTATCTCAAAGATATTTATTATTTTTAAAATTTTTATATCCTGGCAATTGGATCATAAAGAATTTTTAATATTTTTGTCGGTGACTGACTCCTGATGAGGTTGGGGATTTATTTATTACACCGTTGAAGTATAATATAATACTTGTCTGTAGGATTACTTATAGTAGCGACGAATACCAGAACGTTGCTAAAAGTTTAAATATCATTTACTTGAACTGAAATATACCCCTAATTGCTATCAGATGTTGTCAGGTAAGCGAAACGAAAAGTACTATCTTCATGAAAATTTTGTACCTTGAGGTTTTTATCAAGGAACAGCTTTTTTTGGATTTGCCTGTAGCCGTTTATCTAGACGACATCGTCGTTTCAGAGAAGGATGATGCGGAGCATTTAAAAATATTAGAAGGAGTTTTCGAGCGGTTGCAGAGTAAGGGTTTTCAGTGAAATAAACTTAAGTGTACGTTCGCTAAAGAAGAGCTGGAGTATTTGGGACATGCACTTGCTGCCGCCGGCATTCGCCCCTCCGAGAAACACCGTCATGCACTTCGTGACATGCCACAACAGTTTCACTGCTATTTATATGGTGGAGTTTTTTGAGATAGCGAACATTAGCCTTTGACGGCCATATTCAACCCAAGCTAGCGACGACGCGCGGTCTACGGAATTGGGCTCTAACGCTGATGGCTTACAACTATAACATAAAATATCATCCCACTGCCAAACATGGGAATGCAGACGCACTATCACGTCTTCCGGTAGGCCCGGATACCGATTTCGACAAGTTGGAAGGAAGCTGCCAAGAAGACATTCAGGGTAACAAGAAGTATGGTATTCAGACCCAAAACGAATACGTAAGGCGTCATCAAAACCAAATACGTCTGTTACGTCATGATAAGGAAATCCAGCTTACGAGCTATCAAATACCAGAGGCAGTAGGAGATAGCTTTGGGACATGTGCTAATCCAAATTTTGAACATTTTTATCAGGCTGACAGCGAGATGGGTACCAGTACGAGTGAAGTGGGAGTTACTGAGGTCTCGAGTGGAGGTTCTACCATCGATCAGGTTCCTGTCAACCAACCCTACTCTACCACTAGCACGGATGCTTCAGTTGCAGCTCCTCCTGAGGTAAGAAGGTTAGACCGTCTTATGCTGAAAAGAGATCGGTTAACGTTAAGTTTAGTAAAGCCAAGTAAGGGTAGGTGAATACAGTTCTTTTACTGTATTGAGCTGAATAGATTACGGTTCTTGTACCGTATCTAAGATTGGTATTGCCAATACATACGTACAGTATGTATGTATAACGGAATTTCCCAAGATCAAACAATGAACTACTTGAAAAGCGTATAAAAAGATGCGCCACTTGGATGAGGCCATTGCGAATATTTCGTTGCAGGAGTTCTTACTTACTTGCAGGAGTTCACATCAGCGATTTTTTTGTAAACTTTTGTTAAGAATATTTAAAAGAGCGTTGTAAATAACTGTTTTTATTTAGTTTAAAAAAAAATGGGTTCCGGAAAGACTGTGACAGCGACAGAAAGAGGAAAAATAGATGCTTTCAAGGAGTTAGGACTCTCAGGCCGGGAAATTGCAAGGAGGCTTAATAGAAGTAAGACTGTTGTAAACAGTTATCTTGCGGATCTACAACACTATGGGAAACATCAAAAAGAACGCACGGCAGAAACAACAACATTGGGAGGAAAGCGGTTAGTTCTACGGCTTGCCTTAAATTCTACTCTACCAGCGACTAAAATAATGGCCAACAGCGGAGTATCAGCCAGCATAACAACGGTCCGAAGGATAATACGAAAAAGTGGTACTATACAGAAAAAAGAAACCTGTTTTGAGGCAAGTACACAAGGAGCATCGAATGAATTTTGCACGAGAACATGTCGCTTGGAGCAGTGAATGGAAATGCGTTCTCTTTTCGGATGAAAGAAAGTTTAACCTTGACGGCCCCGATGGTTACAACTTTTATTTCTATGATCTAAGAAAGGAGGAGCTTATTTTGGCAAGACATCACAGCCGTACATCAGATGTAATGGTGTGGGGAGCTATTACCTACTACTCGTGTGGCACAATCGAGTTGGAGTTTTTGTCCACAACAATGAACGGAAACAACTACAAATGTTTGCTGGAACGGTCATTTCCAAAAGTGAAAAACATTTTCGGAACCCTGCCTTGGATTTTCCAACAAGACAATGCCCTCATCCACACTTCCAGGGTTGTTAGAAGTTGGGTTCAATCAGAAGACGTGGAACTTTTGCCATGGCCGCCCTATTCACCGGACTTAAACATAATCGAAAATGTTTGGGCATGGTTATCTCGTAAAGTGTATGAAAGCGGCAGACAATTTGAAGACAAGGACACTTTAATCGAAGCTATTCGTGATGCCTGGTCCCAAATTTCTCATGATTATTTTAAAAAAAACTTGATGATTCTATTTCAAACCGTCTTATAGAGGTCATATCGAAAAATGGCGGGCATACTCATTATTAATGTAGAAAAACGTAATAAATAAATGTTTTAAAACGATAAAATGTAAACATTTTATTCATTTTTTCCTTTCTTTCGAAGATTTTGCATGTGGCCTCATCCAAGTGGCGCATCTTTTTATACGCTTTTCAAGTAGCTCATTGTTTGATCTTGGGAAACTCCAACGGCCGTTTCTTATTTACCCTTTAATTTTATGACATCCTGTTGGGAAAATATGTACCTGTTCACAGGTAGTAAAAGTTTCCGAGTACAAAATTTCCAACAGGTATAAGGAGTGAAAATCGATTGCAAAATGTATGGCCTCATCCTAGTGATCGCCAGTGTACATATAGTCGCATATATTGCCAAATTTCTTAATTGCATGAAGGTTTAATAGCATATACAATACATATCCTAATTAATAAAATTTTAAATGCCTTTGATTGGCATTGGCACTGATAATATTTTTTTTCAATTTTTACTCCAGAATAGATCACACACTAGAGTTCAAAACAGCGCGCTCATATATTCGTATACACACACTATTGAAGCGATAGACTCTGCTGCATGGCTGCTGGCAGTAGTCTTCACTAAAGGACAATTAGAGAAATTTTTAATACAATCTTTCCCGGGAAATGTAGATCATAACAGTGAAAACCGCATCCAAATCCTTTCAGTGGCTCTCGAGATTTGAGCAGTCATTCACGTTTTGGGGACTTGCTTTTATACGATGTACGATAGTTTGTTTGATGAACATGAATATGGTATGCATGCACTCCACTGGTGGGCCATTGATTGCAATGACCCACACATATCTGTGATATCTTTATATCTCAAATAATTATATTTTTGCTTATTACTTCTGTTATAAGAATCATAGAATAATGATTTGAACCTCAATCTCTTTATTAGGAAATGTACTAATCTAGGAATTAAGTCATATTAAAATCCGTTTAGCCATTTTGTAGTCATATGTGTGGAAGGCATATTAAAATGGTTTAGAGGCCAATAACGGATTCAGGATACTAAAATTACTCCTAAATTATTCTTCTTCTTACGACAAATCGATTGGTATATATATTTTTGAGGTACTTGTATGTATCTACTCCCTATTCGCGGACAAACAGAAAAAATGCGTTCTCTTTTATAGATGTTGAGATGAGATTGTTTATAGGTACATATGTATTTTTGAAGATATGAGATTCAGAGATTGACGCTATATTTTTTTTTTTTCGACATTTTTTTTTATAACTTTGAGGCACTGTAGCTCCTAAAGCCCCGGGCCCAGGTCCGCCAGAGTTTCACACCTGCGATCTATACGACCACGACAACGAAAAAATAAGCAAAAGTTTGTTGAGAAAATAATCATGAAATAATTCACCAGCTCTTAGTCTATTAGATTATTCTTCTGTTTTAGTAATTTGTCTAATGGTTAGTCACAATGGGCGCCGCTGTTTTGAACTTTAGTGGGCGCCGTGGCGTAAGTGGTTAATATATCGGATCACTACGCATGAGGTTCCGAGTTCGAATCCCAGAAAACACCAAAAAGTTTTTCACGGTCCCACCTCTCGCTGGCGTCTGACAAATATCCGAGAGTATTGTTGTCACGAAAAAGCTTCTCAAATCGCCGTTCGAATACGGCACTAAACTGTAGGTCCCTTCCATTCGTGTGAAAAATATAGCGCACACAACATGAGTGGTTGCGAGAAGCTAGGTCCTGGCCTTTAAAGAGCTGTTACCCCAAATATTTATTTTATTTATTTTTAGTCACAATGCATTCACAATTGTACAAAACTGATTTCAAAAATGTGCGTTTACTGTCATTCATTCATTCATTCATTCATTTTCCAATGGCCCGCTAATCCTTCATGAGGGTCGCGGGGGTGGGATGCTCAGGTGGACTCTCCATCCTTCTCGATCCTCCGCCATTGACTCCAATTCATCAGAGAGAATCCCTAAGCGGCTCCAAGGGAGATGTCGGACTTGATCCAACCATCTATTTCTGGGCCTTCCGCGAAGTCGTCTACCTGATGGCACGGCTACCATGGCGCGTCCTGGAAGCCGGTCTGGGGGCATACGAACTACGTGACCAAACCATCGAAGCATAGATCGTTCCGTTCGGAAAAGTAGCTGCTCAACGTTGAGCGCCTCGCGTACTCTGGTGTTGCGCACTCGATCCCTACGAGTTATTCCAACAACACCGCGAAGGAACCTCATTTCGGCAGCTTGTATCCGCGATCTTATTCTTTCGGTCACTACCCAAATTTCATGACCATAGGTGAGAGTTGGAACATACACAGAGTTAAAAACCGATAGCTTAGCTTGAATACTAAGTTCGGCCTTCCTTATAACAGATTGGCCAAGCTCTCTCAAAATTGATCCAGCCTGACCAATTCTACAGGATAACTCGGCATTGCTCCTCCCATCTTCTTCTTCTTCTTCTTCCTTTTATCAGCGAGGCTATGATCCGAAAACAAGGGGCATTGCTCCTCCCATCACTCGTGAATAAAACCCCACCTGCTTCAGTGGGACTCCACTAACATGCAGAGTGCACTGAATGGGTTTTTTGGAAACGACCATTACTTCCGATTTGTTCACGTTGATCTTCATTCCAGCATCATCACAAACGGCTACAAACCTTTCGAGTGCGCGCTGAAGTTCGGTTTGAGAGGACCCAAGGATGACCAAATCATCCGCAAAGAGCAGATGAATAATCCTTAGGTCTCCCACTTTGAAACATTCCCCGCCACGGCTGCGCTGCAACATCCAATCCATATATACAATGAAGAGAAGAGGTGACAAAACGCACCCCTGGCGGAGTCCAACGCCCACAGTGAAAGGTATTGATTTAACACCGTTTATCCGAACACAGCTTTTACAGTTTGTATATAAAGACTGAATCGCCCTTAACAGGGAACCATCAATCCCATACTCCTGCAGAACACTCCAGAGTTTGCCTCGAGGAACCCTATCATATGCTTTTTCCAAATCCACAAAACAAGTGTAGACAGGTTTGGCATATTCCCAGGCTTTCTCAAGAACCATTCTGAGAGTGAACAACTGGTCGGTTGTGCTTCTACCGGGACGAAAACCGCACTGCTCATCCCCCAAACTGTCCTCAACCACAGCTCTGGAACGCTTTTCTAGCACCTTAGCGAAGACTTTTCCAGGGAGACTTAAAAGAGATATACCCCTGTAGTTGGCGCAATCTCTTTTGTCCCCTTTTTTAAAAAGAGGAACTATCACCCCCATTTGCCAATCACCAGGTGTTTCACCGCATTCCCAGGCCACTTTAATGACACGCGAGAACCATTGCACTCCCTCTTTACCTAAAGCCTTGAGCATTTCTGGCCGAATTTCGTCCACACCAGCAGATTTGCCTACTTTTAGCCAAATTTACTTCCTCTACCGTAGGACTACTTTCCGCCCAACTCTCGACCATAGGTCTGTCATCTTCGGTGCCCTGTTCGGGATTGAGCAATTCTGAAAAGTGCTCGCTCCATCTGCGTAAGATGTCCTCCTCATTGGAAAGAAGTCTACCGTCTTTGGATTTGACTCCTTCAACGATATTCAAATTTTTTCCTCTGAGTCGGCGGACGGTCTGCCAGAACATCTTATTTGCAGATCTGTGGTCACGTTCCAATTTCTCGCCAAACTCCTTCCAAGACTGTTCTTTCGCTGTTTTCACAGCTAATTTGCAAGTTCTTCGCGCCTCAGTGTACCGATTTCGAGAATCGGAGTTCCCCAAGTGAATCCACACCTTAAAGGCTCTCTTCTTCTCTCTGATGGCTTCTTGAACTCCGGGCGTTTTAAACCAAGCAGTTCTTTTCTCACCACCAGCCGCCACACCAAGCCGCTTCACTCCACAAACATCTCCCGCAGAGGCAATAACCGCCGTTGAAAACAGTTGCCATTCTTCCTCTACATTTGATGGAACAGTTGGAATTCGTTCAAACCTTTCAGATATTTGCCGTGCAAAGGTCTCCCGTATCTAATCGTCCTGTAACCTCTCCCATCGTATGCGTGTAACCATCCTTGGTTTACGCTTTGGTAGGGGAGGCACTCTCTCGCTAAGATACAATTTGCACAGCACTAAGTGATGATCAGTTGACAGTTCGGCCCCTCTCAATACGCGAACATCACAAACCATTCTCTTCAGACACGATGGTACCACAAAGAAATCGATCAGCGACTTCTGCTGAAGACTCTGACGGTACCACGTGTATTTGTGAATGTCTTTGTGTGGAAAGATGGTGTTCATGATGGATAAGCCATTTTCACAACAAAAATCCAACAACCTCTCTCCGTTCGCGTTTTGATCAGGATCACCGTTCCTCCCAATCACACTCCCCCATGTCATAACATCTACACCCACATGAGCATTGAAGTCACCCACCAGGACAAAAGAATCCATATCTGCAACCTTTTCAAGGGCAACATCAACTTCATCTAAGAAAGCTGCGTACTTTGACAGAATGTTCGGTGCATACACCTGCACCAATGCCAGAGTTGATCTTTCAAGCTTGAGCTTTAAGATCGCAACTCTCCCTCCTAATGGTATCCACTCCAATACTCTGTCTGTCAACCTGGGACTTGTGAGTATCCCCACTCCCGCCCGAGCAGACATTGAGGGTGCGACTCCTGACAGGAAGAGCTTCCACCCACCCGAAAGGTCCACAGTTTTAGAACCTCTCTGCTTTGTTGAAGAGACGCCAACTATATCTAGTCGACTTTTAACAGCCTCCCCAACAAGCTCAAGATCCTTCCCTGTGAGCGATGAGACGTTCCATGTGCCTATCCTAAGTCGATGCCGTTGTCGAATCTCAGAGAGTCCATCTGTGCCCCTATCGGTGCACAGCGCGTTCACCCTTTGACCCCCGTAATGGTTCGCGAGACCATTGACAGGAAGCTCGTAGCCATTTCGGGTTTGACCCGGCCGGCTGCCGAGCGGGACAAGCCGACCACCAGACGCTCGCATCCTGACACCCTTCAGGCCTGGCTCCAAAGGATGCCCTGGCTTACCAGGCTTGGCAATATCCGAGGCCGGTCGTCTTCGTGTCATCATGGGGTGTGCGCTTTGTTAGCCGTGACTGGGTTGTATGGATGGGAATAACTATTTAAGTTACCCCATCCGCACATCCCAGTCACGTTGCCCGCCCCCAACACGAGGAGGTCAGCTGCCAGGGGGGCCGTTTACTGTCATGCACTCAATAATTTTCAAAAGATTGGTTGTTTGGAAATAAACCAATTACGCGAATAATCGCGTTTTTATGCATATTCAAGGATATTTTGGAAATCATTGCTTATTCATTGTTCGTTATTCGGTGTACGTATACCGAGCAACGAACAACGACCAACATACACTGAATAAAGAATAAAATAAAAAATGCGCGTAATTTGTTGACTTGTGAAAAAGACGTAAAAGATCTCACAGCCCCCCTAGCAAGTCATTCAAAAATGCAATACGTATAGCTCGAGTATATGCACATTCGACAAATTTAGGGATTTCAATTTCAACCCCCCATTTTTCTAATAGGGTTTCTCAGCTATAAGTGAATTTAGATGCCGGTTTATTTGACGTTTCAGCTCGTCTGTACTTGCCATTTGATCATGGAAAAGAATACACTTCAACAACTTTTGGAAATTATCCAAACATTTTATCAAAGTTCGCGTTCGGTTGCCACAACTTTACGTACGCTTGTTTTTGTAATTTATGCCTAAGAACTGATATTTTTCTAATAAAAGCGATAAAAAACTGTTTTTTCTCAGACAAACGCCCCTAAAAAGTGGGAGTGGCCATACACAATGTTTGAAAGATTTGTAAAGTAATTGAATTTCTGTATAGTTGTTTAAGTAAGTTTCTTCGAGTTTCTTGTAAAATTACTGGAAAAAGTACAGTTTTCGAAAAGTGGGCGTGTCAGTGAGCGGATCTTAAAAATTTGTATACTTGTATTGTTCACTTCTTCAAGGACCTCGTATACAAATTTTGATTAACTTAGCTCAAAATGTAAGGCCCAAAACCGGTCATTCAATAAAAATTCATGTAATTCAGGATTCCGTAAATTCTGAACAGCGCCACCTACTGTAAATAAACCAAACTATGCTAAGTTGCTTCCGCACACCATAAAGAACATACGCAAAAAATATTCATCAAAATCCGCCAAGCAGTTCGCGAGTCTATAAAGGACACACGAGCAGCATTTAATTTTTTTTATATATATAGATGAATGACGTTGGAACACAATCCTTTTAGGGTTATCATCACCGACTTACTCACTAATTTTTTAAAGAATTTTTTTTTTTTTTTATAGACATAAATTGGGTATAAGTACAGTCAGTGTGTTAAAAGTTTCACTTTAAGCAGTATGAGGCTCTGTAACACACCACCTCTTTACTTGAAGTATACCAATGGAATATATTCACTTACTTAATTATTTTTGCTCTGCAACCTCTAGCTATTCTAGGCGTATGTAGTGATCAGAGACTTTTTGAAAATATTGCTACTTGTTCATTAATATGCTCAAACATACTTCAGTTTTCTTATACTTATCCTTCATCTCGAGGTTCTAAGAATAATTTAATTTACAAGAAAACGTGTAATAAAATACTCAGGACAATTAACATCATAAAATAAAGCCATCAATTTTATTACCATTCAAGCGCCACGACTTACCGTCATAACCCTCGTTAGATTAATAACCCCAATCGCATAGCAGGTGAAAGTATAAGAGGAAAAAAAATCTATTCAAAATTAATATTCATCCCCCGACAAAATTTCCCCGTGCCGGGTAATACAACGCACGCCGGAAATGGGATTCATTTCGTAAAACATTCAACACTTTAATGGCGTAACGAGATTGACACCTATTTACAAATTCTAGCAATTCTCTGGCGCACAGAGAAAAGACGGCGACGAAAATAAAATATCGTCCGTAATTTAATGTAATTTTATCGACGCTCTCAATTACGTGGGGTATATGCTACTGTAGGTGTCACTGCCACCATCCTCGCACCACATCAGCATTGCGAGCGCCAAAGCGAAAATGTCACGCTTATTGATTGATTTTGTAAGCAATCTCATCAATTTTGGTCGTTACCGGTAAAAAATTATGAGAATTTTTCAGGTTACAAAGGGACAAGTTAAAGGGGTAAATAGGGGTTTCGTTTTACGAGCAGCTGAGCTGAGAGAGATTTGCATTTCTTGTATGTAAACTTAATGCGTCTTTTTGATTGCTTTGTTTTAGTTAGGTGGGGATGCAAGGGTAACTAAAAGTTCTTACCTTCGATAGGTCGCTTCACTTACTCGCTCAAGCTTAAGGGGGTTTGGATTTACTAGTTTTTTGGTTACATCAGATTTAGTGTTACTTGTTAACATGTTTTTATTCCTTTAAATTTTCAATGTTTCGGGCCTAAGAAACAAAACCTTGTTACCAAACCTTGAGGTTCTTAGCTTTGTGGGAGCTTAGATCCATTTGCCTTCCCTCCATGGGAGAATATTAAAAAAAAAGAGGTATGTATGTATGTACATAGCGTTGGTTCTCTCGCTGTTTGTTTATTTCCTCCGTCGAATTTCGACCACACGCGATACTAGTACAGTCGACTCCGCTTAACTGAAACACCGATTTACCACAATTATTTTATCACTTAAGCGGAGTGGTTTGAGTATAAATTAATAATTTCTGTTGTAAAAGTTTTCTCAGTTAACCTTGTTTTTCAGTTAAGCGGGTTTTAGTTAAGCGGAGTAATTTGTATGAAGATTGCGAAAAAATGTTCCGTGACAAATTTTGTGTTTCAGTTAACCAATTTTTTTCAGTAAAGCGTAGTTCAGATAAGCGAAGTTGACTGTACATATCAAATTATCAGCACTACATAGTATAAAAGTTAGTCCAAGTCACTAGATCGCAATTCTCCGCCCTGCGATGAAAAGACAAGATGGCGTTACCGTAGGCCAAGCGGGAAGAACGGAGAAGGGGTTAGTGGGTAAAAATCCCACACTGTTACCGAGTACGGGCTCAGTTTCGTCTTTCATAGTACCTATAAAACAAAGTTACCAAAATCTGTATGCATGCGCTAATCTCGAGAGCTACTGAAGGGATTTGGATACGGTTGTCACTGTTATGATATGCATTTCCCGGGAAAGGTTGCTGTGTACCAGGTGTTACTCTACCGCTTACAGGAACTGAGCATTCGAGGTCTTAGTGGCAGAAATGGGGTTAAATTCATATTCACACGGTCCTAACTCAACAAAACTCCTAACTTAAAAACAAAAGTGAATAGTTGCTTTTAGCAGTGTCGACGCGTCCTATTGTTCATTTCGTTCATGAACGCCTAGCTTTCAGAGAACAATATTTTTGTTTCTATCATTTTCTTAACTGACATCAGCCACCCACAAAATGCGTTTCCACTTGTCCCCTAAGTCCTAACTTCAGTCAATTTCTCAGTGTATTTCCCAACTCGTGCCAGCCTCTTGTGCACTTGAGCCACATTACAATTTGTAATAGAACAAAATACATACTAACCTGCAAAAGCAATGCTTTCCATTCATTCGAGTTCGACTCGTTCAGTTGAGTTGGAAACGAAATGTATCCATCAAAAATAGATGCAAAAAAAAAAAATTAATGCACATCGTATCAACCAATTCGTTCACCTTAGCTGTGAATGAAGTCAAGCAAAAGGGATGAGTTTTGCTCAAGTCAACCTTACATGCGCATATGGAAAATTTATAGGAATAGCGCCCGTGTAGGTACTGTTGGAGGTAGGAATATGTGTGGTCGTTGTGTTTTGGGTGTAGTAAAAGCAAAACTTTGAGCAATTTAGAGTCTTTACTTTCTATTCGTGGTGGAAGAATATGAACGAAATGGGAAATTTATATACGATATCTGATAAATTGAGTTTACTTTGAGTTTTTATTTTGAGTGGAGATGTGAAAACGAAAATCATCTCAAAGTGGTTATATTTATGTTATAGTGGAAAAGCTGATTTTCATACTTTGCGGCTATCTATAACTTAAAGAATGGCATCTGGTAGTGAAAAGGTTATAAATAAAGACAGTTGTGAGTGCATAATTGAAAAATTTTTTTACGAACTGTTTTCGAAATGCAATTCCACAGAAAAATCTGCAATAATAGCAACAGAAAAACCAACTCCCTTGCTGCCGTACTTGACAACAAAACTGTGGAACAAAAATAAAGTGTTAATAAAGAAACTATTCGTAATTTGAACTGAACGCCTAGACTTTTTACTCACGCGTCGCCACTGGTTTTTAGTAAATTTGTCGAAGATTCATTTGACCTATAAATGATCCTTCTGCGTTATCCAGAAGCCGAGCTATGCTCAAAACAATTAATGAAATCATCGCCAACAAATTTCCACCAAAGGAGACCGCAGCCAACAGCCATGCAGTAGTGGGTGACGTCATAGTGTATGTATGCGCGCTCAGCATTGATATTAAGCAAGTTCTACATGAACGAACGTTCTGTGAGTGTGTAAATGTATGAAATGTGCCAAATGCAAATTTATTGAACGGATTTGAGTGTCGTGTAGCAGTGGCTAACATTGCGATAGTGTGTGTGTCTGTGTGTATCTGATTTTGCCCGCGCAGTGTATGTATGGTCTATGATCGCGATCTAGAAGCTGAGATCTAATCAAAAATATCTTTTTCAAAATTGAGAATTGTAGCCAGACAACATTTATATACATGATATTAATAGCCGTGTTTTTTTAAACCTAGCCAGCCAGTAGTTGCTAGTAAAGTCAAATTTTACACATAAAAGAACTACAAATACCGGCTGGCTACTACTATTGATTTTATCCCCAGCCAAATATAACTGACTGGGAATTTTGTGATGCCTAATTTCAGGCGCGAAAAAACGAATGTTCTTTAGTTATTTGTTGTTGCTGCCACTGCGAAGTTGTTTGGTTCCTACAGATATGTATGTTCGTGTAAAATCGGCTGGCTGGCAAATCGTTTAAATGAACGACTGGCTGGCTAGGTTTAAAAAAAAACACTACTATTGTAGCTAGGCTACCACAAGTAACATTTGATTTTGCGTCCATAGATATGTATATTAAACTTTGCTCCTATAAAAATACTTCTGTAACATTTGTTTCCATAAATAATATCTTAATTTAATTCTAAACTAAATTCACTTTCAAATATTTTATACGTTCGCTTAATTCACACTTCCCTCTTGCATAAATTTCCATAAGAGCATGAGGAATTATTGACTTGCTATTTTGATTTGTTTAAATTAACGTTTAAGTTGAAAATAAAGCAACAGTTTGATATAAAAGTAACTGTGGAGAATACGGTTTATTTTTTTTTCAACAAGTGGCCGACTACGACAAGCGTTCCGCTGGATAGTCACGCTGAACCCAGTGATCTTATTACCCGTGGCTGAATACACCAAGCGCTCCGCTGGGATAGTTACGCCGCCTCCTCGTTTTTATGTAAAGAGCGTCACATCGTCGTTCTTACAGAATTTAATTAATTTTTTTTTGATCATGATCTCGATTCTACACGCAGTGGATGTATTATAATTTCTTTTTTTTTCTTATTCTCCTTTCGCTGTCTCTTCGGAATTTTTAAGAGCAGAACCGACTGGCTGACGGAAGGGGGATGGTAGCCGTTTCCTTTTCTGTTATACCTGCTTGGTTGGTTGTGTGATGTGTGCTCTGGGTGGTAAGTTATAATTTATTTTTTAGTTTTTTTTTGTATTGAATTCAGTTGGTAATTATATTCTAACAATTGAACCAGTTCTTACCAAAATGTGGGCGAAGCAAGGCGAGCACGGGTCAGCTAGTATATAATAATACATTATCTATATATACTAGAGATGGGCAAAAAGTCACGACATGTGAATTATTCACAGCCTGATTTAAAAAAAACTGAGAATGGTTAAAACGTAAATAAGGAATTCTTTTTTCACATCTCATTCCTGTATTCGCAACAAACGATACACAGCTAGCATTGGTCAGTGCAGAGCAACGAACGATGAACGAAAACGTACACAACAAACGATACACAGCTAACGTCCTGAAGTGCGAGAAAGCAAAGGATAGAACAAAGCAAAACGTGGTGAACGAAATGCCTTGAATACACAAACAACATTCAGGTATAAAATGGAAATTATTTGTTGGGTTACACTCAAAGCCTAAATTAACACATATGTTAGTTTGATTCTACGGGAGTACTTACCTAAAAAAGTTACTTTTAAGATCTCGCCAATAATAAAACGAAGAAATACTAGTTTCATATGAAATTTTTGTACGGAATTAGACGAAAGCTTCGCAAAATGTAAATTTTGCTGACGAAATCAGCATAGAAAATTAGCGCATCCAATTTGAAAAGGCATATGAAAATCAATCATACTTTGGTGTCATTAGTTTCTGGGGCAAGTTTATTTATTTTATTTTGTTATACCTTGCGAATACTCAAGGGGTTGCGAATGCTTTTTCATAGTGCAAGCGTTGGAAAGTATAGATGGGGTGAGAGAAAGCTTTGGTATAGTGGTTTGAAGCCCAGTTGTTTGAGTTTTAGGCACATTTAAGTGGCTTCCAAATAGCTGGGGAAATTTTTATTATTTTGGCCTTTGCTGCTGAGAAGTGTTCAATAAATTTCACAGCTCTACTTTGTCGATTGAGTTGCAGGATGAGTTTCATACTATGACTATTCTCGCTAAGTTTGGTGATACAGGGTGTCCGCCGGGAACGTATACTACTTTGTTTTACCGCCATTTTGGTAAACATTAGTCTTGACAGTCCATATTTGGCAGTCGTGAAGTAGATACGTGGCAAATTTATTATGGAAAAATATTCGATAAACCAACGTGTTTTAATCGTTAAAACATTTTATCAAAATCAATCATCGATTACTGTGACGATGAGAAAGTTACGTGAAATTTTTGGGAGAAACAACGTGCCAACAAAACGCACTATTTATCGTATAGTGAATGATTTCGAAGAAAGAGGGTCTGTAGGTGATAGGCCCAAGTACGGGCCACAACATACTGCAAGATCGGCTGAAAACATTGCTGCTGTTCAAGGAAGTGTTCAAAACAATCCATCAACCTCAATTCGACGCCGTGCTCAGCAGCTTGGTCTTCAAAGAACGACTTTGGCCACAATTTTGCACAAGGATTTGCATTTGTTTCCATTTAAGATTCAGTTGACACAAGAGCTTCTTCAAGAAACAGAATAGTCGATTCTGGGCAATGGAAAACCCTCAAATTATTCATCAGTCACCTTTGCATCCATTAAAAGTAACAGTGTGGTGTGCAATTTGGTCAGGAGGAATCATTGGACCTTACTTCTTTGAAAATGAAAACGCGTAACGGTAACTGTGAATGGGGAGCGATATCGTGATATGATTGAAAACTTTTTAACGCCACAACTGCATGCTTTGGGCTTGATTAACATGTGGTATCAACAAGACGGTGCCACATCGCATACAGCCAGGATTACAATGGTATTACTGCGAGACCTCTTTCCACGACAAGTTATTTAAAAAAATGGTGATGTTGATTGGCCTCCACGGTCGCCTGATTTGACTGCTCCTGACTTCTTTTTGTGGGGATATCTGAAAAGCAAAGTTTATGCAAACAATCCAGAAACGCTTGAGCAACTCAAACAAAGTATTCGTGATGAAATTAATGAAATACCGCGTGAAATGTGTGAGAACGTAATGAAAAATGTGCTCAAAAGGGCTCGCATTTGTGAGACTAGCAGAGGCGGACATTTACCTGATATTGTATTCCATACATAATTGCCGACATTAAATAAAACATTTATCAATATAAGATCCATTCTCTTTCATTTAATCAAAAATTATAAAAAAAAACAAAGTAGTATACCTTCCCGGCGGACACCCTGTATTTAAACCAGCTTTAAAAGTCGGAGTCAGGGATGTTTTGGTACATTTGGTTGATTTTTCGATCTGCGAGCTCAAGCACCGTTGTGTAATCCATCTTTGTAAGCTTAGTTTGTACGGTGCAGGTCGTTGTAAAACCGGCTTTTTCTATTGTTTCGAATAGTACCGGTGGCGTGTCCCTTAAATGGTTGACTTCATAAGGGGTCTCTGCGTGTCCGCTGTGTGCTATCTTATAAACACTATAAAAGCAAAGTCGATTTTCCTTGTGAACACCGTTTCTCAAACACTACTAGTCGTAGATACTTGAGATTTTGTACAGTTATTCCTTATTTTGCCTAGATGCGAAGAAGGGATTTTCCGAAATTCAAGGTCTAAGTGGCATAAAGGGGTTTGAGATCGAAATTAAATCTAAATGAGATCTCCGGATTAAAAAAATAAAAAATAGGTGAATTTAGTAAATTCACCGCTGATTCATTTAAGGTATAAAACATCCTTCTGCGTTGTCCTGAAACTGAGCAATGCTAAAAACAATTAGTCAAATCATCGCCCACAATTTTCCTTCAGTGGCGACCACGGTCAGCAGTCATGCAGCAGTGGCTATCATTGCAGTAGTATGTGTGTGTGAGTACGAGTATATGGGCGCGCTATCCCATGATTATGTTTGATCTTCAGTGTGTGATCTCTTCTAGAGTTAAAATTGAAAACAAAAAAAACATTATCAATCTAAGATATTGTAAATTTTATTAACTAAGATATCCATGTGCTGTCAAAACTTCATGCAATTGGGAATATATGCGTACGTACATATGTACATGCATATGCATGTGTAGACATAGAATTGCAATATTTTTCCATTTTGTTAGATGAGATGTTGTTGATCGTTGGATTTGTCCACACTTTAGAATGTTTTAATGAATTTAAAATAAGTTGTGTGTTGGAAGCAGGTTTGCGTATGCTCTGGTGGGATTCCCACGGGGGAAAATATAATTGAGTTTACACATTTTCGGTATTACATTCAGAGTTTATATATTTTCGGTATTGTATTCAGTTGGCAATTATATGGTATTTCAACAAGCAAATAACCGTCAACTAAAATGCGGGCGAAGCAAGGCGAGCACTGGTCAGCTAGTAAACAATACAAGAAAGTACATCTTAACTTCGAAACCAGTCAAGTTTTAGCGAATAAAGTGCTATTAATTAGTAACGTTTTAGGCATAATTATAAAAATCAGATTATAGAAAAATAATACTAAAATTTTAGGTAGAGAATAAAATGTCGTATTTAAAACGCAGCCGAGAAGTAACGGTGCTATGAAAACTGATAACTTTTAAACTATACATATATAGTGTATACTTTTGATTATTCACAAAAAAATGTTTAGTAAAATTAAAAAAAAAAAATTGTTCTGCTAAAAAGTTATAGCAAATTGAGTGATTTAAGTCGTTCAAATCCACGAAATATACCTTAAGCTATTTGAGCTACATCGGACTAAACAACACATAACTATTCGGCTAACTGTGCTCAAACTAAGACATAAAGTATGCTTTGAAGAGGGGAAGGTTATGCACGTAGTGCAATTACTTTGCGATAGGTGGCATTGAAAAGCAATTGAAAAAATTTCAAAAAATTAACCAGAAAATGACAACCAATACTGCATTGGCAAAAATTAAATATTACGCACACAATAGCATAAATGAAAAATCGAAGTTTAATGATCGCTCAGTAATAGCATACAAAAAATAAACATTTATTTCATTTCATTTAATGGCGTCCGCTAGATTTTAAATAAAAACAGTTCGATTAAAAGTTTTAGCAATCGTTTTAGAAATCTCGCCTCTACCACTTCACCCAGTTTTGCGATTTTCGAGAAATAAGGGCAGATTTTACGGAAAAGTCAGTTACAGTGGGTATTGAATATTGTTCACCAGGGGCATTCTAGGAAAAATATTTCAGTTGACATCCAAGCAGCAATTAAGAGATTGGCAGTTGTAATTACTAAATCAGAGATGGATGGACTCTGTCGTAGTCAATTTTGAGTTTTGACCAGAGGAGAAGGGAAACATGGCAATGTAACTGCATAAGGTGATAGAACGATACAAGGCTCCACTTATTTTATTTATCGTATGAAACTTTACAGTAACAGCATTGTACAAATTAACTACGTAATATCCATTTAAAATGTGGAACAAAGTCTATACTATTGTAATTTCCATAAATTTAAGCCAATTTCTTCAAGCTGTGTGATGACGCTGGAAGATACTTCTTTTAAGTCAAAAAGGCCTCCATGAAACGGTCTTCGTAGATTTTAAGTGATTATTTGTTTATTTTATTCTCGTTCAGCTCCACAGTCACAATAAGATGGATCTACTATTCATCCATTACGGAAGCCATGCATTTTTCCCTTAAAATTTGGTTGGTGTTAATACCGCCACTGTCCCTCAATTTAATTTTAGTTTGAGATGTCGATTTAGGGTGATTATATCATTATGCATAGGCAGTTGGGGATTATTTTCTATTTTCTAGATAGTTTAGCAGTGTACCATAAGAGAAAGCTCGGTCTGCGACATACTTAAGCACAGTCGCTACTCTCCGAAGTGAACGTTAAAAACCTCAAGAATAATGTTTAAGATACGCTCGATTTCTGGTACATTATAGAGGTTGTAGATGTATTAGTTAAAGAGAAGTGAAGTGCGTACTGACCATTGCGGTAGTCCATTATTCAACATCTTTATGTCACTCTCGGTGTTAGTCATAATCATAACATATCTTTTTAAATAGCATATTGTTTATGAAATGAACTATATTATGAAGTGCGTGATATTCCGGAAGTCATAGCTTAAACCGGGTCTCCATACCTTCTTATACGCTGCAGTGAGATCCATTAATGTGACGAATGCTTGGTAAACTTTTTTAAATCCTATGTATGGGTCGTTTGGGCCGTACATTTGCAATTGATTGGAAAACTGGTTTAATCGATGGGGATAGAGTCGTTTACTGCTGGGCTAATTCTAATTCTAATTGCGCTGCAGCAATATGTATTAGGTACTGAGTATAGAAAATAGTTGATAACTCTCGGGCTTACTTCCTTTCCGCGCTAAAGATGATTTTGCTTTGCTCAAAAGTCTGTGAGAGCTCTCCGGTTTCTATAGCTTTTGTGTAAAATGGCGCCAACCATAGTTACTGTTGGGTCGAGTGTATTTCATAAATTTTGGGTAGATGTTATCAACACAATCACGCGCCGTGGTCCGACACACTAACCACTTACGCCACGAAGCCCGTCAATAGTATGGTGGCCGGCTCTAAAAAAGCCTATAATATAACCAAACTTAATAAGGTACAAAGACTGGCATGTATATGCACCACAGGCGCTCTACGGTCAACCCCGTTCGATGCTCTAATAGTTTTTTTGTATCTTTTACATTCAGATCTACACATAATTAACATCTACGTACACTGTGCGGCCAGAATTAATTTCTTGAAGCTGGTGCTTGAATGTCAAAATGATCTAGCCTCGCTAGATGGTCAATTCAAGGTAACCCTAATTTGGGTTACAGTGCACAGTAAACGTTTTCGGAAATGAACTTGCTGATGAACTGGCTAGACACGGCTCAGTCTTGTATAGCTCATTTGTGGAATTAGTACAGTTCTAGAAAGATGTGGCCCAACTACAACAAAAGAAAAGCAACCGACTTTCTAAGCAGAACGCGTAAACTACCATGGGTCACTAGCCTATAGGAGACCTTGCAGTCAAACTCGGCTTCCCACACAACATATACTGCCGCAGTTGCAATGCCGAAACTGAGAAAAAACCCTTATCTACTTTCTATATGCCTGGCCGGCACTACCTAGGACCAGACAACGAGCTTTAGGAAAACCCCTTTTCAATTCTCTTGAGAAATTCTCAGAGAAAAACCTTCCAGATTTACTAATGTTTTTAAACTCCACAGGTTGGATCTAGACACTCCCTACGAACTCACTTTCACATCCAGGTTACAAGAGTTTGTGGTATCAAAACGACACCTAGTGCTAATTGGGTTCTTCTTTTCTAAGGAAAACCACCACACCTACCTACCTACCAATCAACGTCAGCTGCTTTACCAACAGACAGTTGATCTACTTTCTCTTCCTGTATAATGGGGATTGAAAGCGATAGAGTTATTCACATAAAAAAAAATGCTGGTCTACTCGAAACGCGCTTTTTATCGCTTGCCGCCAGCAGCAGGGAGCAGACTTCTGGAAACCTTAGTAGTTTTATGTTTGGCAGCCGACTTAGACCTGGTTGGTGGTGGAGCTGTTGCTTTTGTTGACGCCCTTCTAGGCACGCTTCTCTTCCTTAGCAACTTTAATGGCTTGTCCCCGTTGCGTCTTGCGTACTTCTGGCTTCATGTTACGCTTGGCCATGATTTCGGTCAGTGATGCGCCAACAAAAGCGCATTGAAACTTTTGCGTTTGGCGAGCGCGCTTCTTCTTCAGTTCCTCTTCGATATCCTTCTTGTGCTTGTGCCTGTAGAGTACATTTCAGGTAAATTTATGTGGATTCCGCTTTGTCAAGTATGAACGCTGACATTTCCTATCCAGGAAAGTGAAGTCTTTCCGTCGATCTTGACCGGGGTAAATCTTGTACCTGCTGAAGGAACACAAACCGATTTTCACCTAGCTCTTGTTGTCACTAGAGGGTTATTGGGATTCCATTGTCATCTTATCGAAATACGGCTTTATTGTGAAATTATGTTCTTTGTTTGAAGACTTACGTGTTATCTTAGGTATGCAGTTGGTTTATTGTTGAATTTCCAGTGCTGAGAATATTGCTGCCTCCAGTTTTCTTAAGACCCTCCGCCCTATAGCCTACGATTATTGCTGATGATTTTTCATCTCCCAATTTATAATTGATTTTCAAGTTCCATGCGTACTTGCGGAGGGAAAATATAGTCAAAGTATCCGTTACTTTTGGCCAAGAAAAGAAAGAATAACATCCTTATCTAGGCTTCATTTAAGAGAATTGCTAAGAACTACCCAAGGTACATTCTAGGCTACTTTATTTTGTGTGGGATACATGTTTGGGAGACGAATCATGGCGAAAATTAGAAAGAAGTAAGAACTGAACTTCAGGTAAGCGAAATTCAACCTTCCTCAGCTCAGCAATAAAAGTGGAGCGAAGTTGATGAGCTCTGTAATGACATATTACCAACAAAAGAGATTAGGGTTACAATCGCAAGTACGAGTAGTCAAGTGCTCTGCAACTCCTGGCTCCACTTAATTTCAGTTGCATTTCAAATGGAACACTCTCGTTAAGATTTCCGTAATTTAAAATTTCTATTAGATTTGGAATTTAGATAATCAATAAAGCTTTGCGGTAGGTAATGGGAAACAATAATAGCCCCATAACGCCTTGCCATTTCACTCTTTGAGTATGTGAATTAAGTAGTATCATGCTTCGAATTTACAATAACCATTTATCCTACAGTTTGGTTATAAAAAGACTGCTTTCCAGCTCATTAAATTTTTACGAGACCACCTACATTCTCCCACGATGTTGTCCCATCTTAGCTGTATTCGTTGTCATTTACAAAATTTCTATTCACCTTCTATTAGCATGTTTTCTAAATACATAATTTCAAATTTCTGACTGAAATTCTGAACAAATATCCATCCTTCCGCATTGTCACTTTCTTTAAAGATGGTTTTTCAAATGCAAATATACGGCCATCCATACAATCGAATAAAAAAATGAATACCTCAACAAGCTACCAGGTACCAGACCAATTTCATGTTCTCCAAGCCAGACCAGAGAGAATAACTTTCCAACCATCCCCTTGCTAGCGCCTCCGCTTTCAAAAGCCATTCAAAGTCGCGCAAAGGTCAAAAATCCATTAACATAAAAAACCGCAATTTATTTGTAACAACTTATCGAATGTTATGGTAGCATTCTTTCATCCTCCCCCTAAACACTAACCCCACCGCAAGACATAAGCGCTTTGGGGGAGGTTCGTTTCACTTGGTGCTGTTGTTAGGCAGCCGCAGCGCCGAAGTCGACGAAGCAGCAGTCATCCGATGGTGGTGGCTTTGGCCAAAGAGGGTGTGGGACAGAAATGTAATCGAAAACGTGACTATAATTTTATTGAGAAATTTTCTCTCAAACCCCAAAACGTATTGGTTGTGGTTTTCTCTAGTTGAGAGTTGGGGTGGGTTTCGGTGCCGTTTGTTCCTTCTTTTTAGAGAAACCATTCAAAGTGAATGTTTTATTCTTTAAAAAAAAAAAAAAAAAGCAACACAGTGCAGGGGAAAGAGAAAAAGCAAAAGCAAAGCAAGGAAGTCAAAGTGGCTATGCCTTGAAATAAAAGTCAAGCTGGAGGTGGTGCGAGCAAAGAAAACCGGAAGGTCTGGCAGATTGAATGGCTTAAGGATGTGGATGAGGGTGAGAATTTTGTGTTTTTCTTATTCGATTTATCTGCAAATGCGATTGTTCTGTTCCTGTTTGCTTGCTATGGAATTTGAATTGGTTTCCTTATTCTTTGCTGCTTTTGTCTAAAGTTCAGTGGCCAAATGAAAATGGATACAAAAGGGCGGCACAACACCCACCATTGTGACAACAATACCTCCTAACGTTCTCCTATTCCTGAATTCGATTCCACTTAAGAGGTGGGTAGTGGCTCGAAACGAGTCGAACATGCAACCTAGCAGGCTTCCGCAGGAGATTTATCAACCTTTGTCATGTCAATGATGTACAAAACGTAACAAAAAATAAAATAAAATATTGAAAACGCTGCCAGCGCTACCATCACCCTCGTCGGTCGTGAAAATGAAACGATAGATACTGGGAAACAAATTGACAGAATTTTTTGTGTTCTTCGTTGTTTTTGTTTTACCTCTCTGCCAAACAATAACAGGGGCAAATAGCAGAAAAAAATAAATGCCGAAGAACTGCCAAAGTTAAAATAATGGTTGAGGAGATAGGCTTTCGAGAGCATGCTATTACTTTTCTAGTTGGGCTTTACACATTGAATTTAACCTTCAGTTAGACAAGCCAGCAAAAGCAATGTTTCAAAAAGTGAGATTTGCAAATGCAAACAACGAAAAATTGCACCGCGTTTTTAGTGGGAGAGAACAATAACCTTATCATGTACACTCTATCACTTGGCATATGGCCTAGTGTGTCATAGGATCACCATACTGTTTTAATTTATTTAGTTTAAGAATCATCTAAGTGCATTCATCCCTATGGTGAATGAGATTAGATGCTTTCATTAGAGTATGGCATAATGCCCTTTTAAGAAATTGTTAAGTTGTGGAGTCGCAGGATAGTATCGTGGTTAAATTAAACAAAAAAACAAATTAGTGGAGCTTACACTGACGAATCGGATGGGTTTTCAGAGCTTGTTAGCCTAAACCTTGGCTAGAATCAGCGAATGGTGGTGCTAAATGCCTGGACGTGGTCGATTTTGCGAGATCTTGGCCTGCCCCACTCTGTGTGGTTAGATCCGCTGATTACATGATCCAGAAGAAGAAGAAGATATCCAGAATGACGTTCTTTTTATCAGTTTTCGTGTAAACCATAGTAGTAGCAAGATCTCAGTTCGCTTATTGAAAATGTTGCATAGTCTCATAGTCGGTAGCTTCTCTGATCATCCTTTTATAAGTCATATGCATTGAGCAAATTTGTCTTCTAAGCATTCCATAAGATTTTTAGTGTCGACTAAGTTTGGTTCAAAAGTGCCATAGAAGACGAAGATCAATGACGCTTGTAAGAATATAGAATGGATTCAATTTCTTCAAATTATCGTAGAAAAATTATTACTTTCTTATCACAAATCCGCAAGAGAAAGTATTACATACTAAGAGATGCATAATTTGTTTTTAACGTAAAATATTTGTATCCGATTGCTTTGGTATACTCACTTTAATTTGCCCATTCTCCTCGTCAGTTCTTGCCGTGAAGTGGATAAATTTCTAACACATTGATAAAATATGATAAAAGTTTAGAAGCCCTGACAGAGCTGGCATTAATGTCAATTCGAAGTTAGTTATAATTCGTGGTAAAAGCTCTTTGTCTAGTTTCAATCTAAGTTTTCACGATTAGGTTGATGACGTTCTTTTGTCTACTTATAAGGCTTGTGATTTGCTTTATAACTTATTTTCGCTGAATGTACATGCCTTTTAAGGATCGGTAACGTTGAACTATTGGTTCACGAAGCAGCGTACGATAATCTCTGAGTCAAACCACCGGTACGGGGAAACCATACCTTACCAACACTGCAAACTGTGTTCAGTAAAATTGAACTGTGCGCCATACACAGTTCTGCTGTGTATGTGAAGTGAGAAAAAACAAAATCGACAAAAACTATAAAAAAAAAAAAAAAATGCGATTGGTTTGACAAAATGTATCTTTATTTGGTCGTGGTTATGGCAAACAGATCAATGCTTTTGAAGCTATATTTTTGTAGCCAACGTACGGATGCGGATATCCATGACGGAGTGAAATAGATGAGCAAGTTTGACATTGGACGGCTACAATCGCAAAAGACCGCAAGAACATTTGCCTATGGAGTCTTTTTTAATCTCAATCTAAGTCCTATGCCGCCAACAGCAAATACAGAAGACCAATGGCAGCGTTGCCAACAAGCCATCAGAGATGTCACTTCTGGTGTACCGGGTTTTTATCGGCCACCACAACGATACCCCTGGTTTGATGAAAAATGCCGGCAAGCATATGTAGCAAAAGAAAAGGCTTACAAGGCGGCGCTGCATAAAGGACTAGAGCTGCTCTCGAGCTCAACGAGCGGAGGGGAAAAGAGGAATATCGACTTCTCAGAAAGAAGAAAAGGGAGCATGAGAAGTGCTCGATCGAGGTGATTGATAGACTTTATTGCAGGATTGATGTTCGAAAAATTTTAACAAAAGTTTAAAAGATCATGCTAGGGTTTCAAAGCTAGAACAGAAGCCTTCAGGGACGAAAATGGTAAAATGGTATTGTAGTAGAATCGCAGTCGATATTAAGGATATGGATGGAATATTTCTGCAGACTGCTGACGGCGGCGATGTTCAATATTCCGCTATCAAGCAGAATGAGCCATTCAACAGTGACGACGATAGTCAAGATTCCCGTCAACCCAATCAAAATGAGAGGTAGCTCTGTATAAGACACTTATCATCCCAGTCCTCCTGTATGGCGCAGAGGCATGGACTTTGTCAAAATCGGATGATGATATCCTTGGTTACTGTGAGAGAAATATTTTTGGAGTGATCTTTGGTCCCGTCTTCATAGACGATGATTGAAGGGGAAAGTACAATGCCGAACTATATAAAATATACAATAACATCGAGTTAGCTAGAACAGTTCACATACAAAAACTAAGACGGCTGGGTCATGTAGAGCGGATGCCCAACGTTCCAACCTGGAAAATCTTTGAGTTTACCAAGGATGGACGGCGCAGTAGAGGACAATCCCACGATAGGTGGGGCAAGTAAGTTTGGAGGGACTTCAACCAACTTAGCGTGCGCAACTGGAGGCAGCTGGCTCGTAACCGGACTGGCTGAAAAAGTTTGTTGGTTGAGGCCCAGGTCCACCCCGTACCACCTACGTTAGGAAATAAAAACATAATAATATTTTTTGCTGTAATCAACTGTGAATTGAAAAAGCAGTGAAAAGAGCTTATTGAACTAATAATACAATACTTGCTGCCTACCTGGAGTCTATCATAATCTATATAAATAAAAATGAAATTCTGTTCGTTGGTCATCGCATCACTTGAGAACGGTTGGACGGATTTGGCTCATTTTTTTCTTTTTCTAAAATGTTCGTAATAGTCCGAACAAGGTTCTAACAGAAAGAAAAATTGGAAAAGTTGCCTGGGAATTTAAAAAATTCGCGAAAAACTGAAAGTGCTTTTTTCCAAAAAAAAATTTGTGTACCTTCGTTTGTATGCTATGGACTCCGAAACCACTCAGCCTATTGATCTGAAATTTTCAGGCAATCTTCGGTATTAGCCCGAAGTAATTCTGTGTATGATAGTATTTCTGTCAAGTTTGGTAAAAATCGGTCCAATGGTAGTGTTATAGTACTTTAGTACTAAAAAAATTTCTGTTTTGTTAGTCGCAGGAAAGCACGACGGATACCATCAGCCCAGCAGTTTGTTCAATACTTTACTCTTATAGTACTTTAGTACTCAAACAAATTTATGTATATGCATTCAAGGTTGGACCACTTACCCACTGTTGGTCGGCACAAACCTGTTCTCAAATAGACTAAGCCCCAGGCGCCTGCCTGACAGTTGTTGTGCCTGCCTGACAGTTTCGTTTTTGCTAGGCAAAGCAACGCTCGCCGGGTACCCACTAGTGGTCAATAAATACTGCATATTGGTCTCAGAATGACACTTCTGCTCTTTAGTATACGATGTTGGGGTATCACCTTGCTTACAGTTTGATGTATCTTCCTGATTAACATCGGATAAGCGTACTGTCTTTTTGGACACCAACTCGAATTTTCAGTTCTTCTGGAAGCCAACTCCCATGCAGTACATTACACTTGGAACTAGTAAACCTAACTCTCACTCCCAAGATAATATGTTATAAAAACAGCATCGTTTGCACAGGTTGAACTCTTAAAATTTTTTCAAAAGTATAGTTCATAAACGTAAGCCAAAAAATGTTTGCTTACATTTATGAATTTATGTATATTCCATAACAGAGGTCTCTGAATCTGACACATTATGCATGAGCAATAGCACAAGCTTAACAGCAAAATTGTGTAGTGCTTCTTGAAAATGCTGTGAACCTCTGAACGACCACATCAAAAATCCTTTAGCTTTAATCTAATGGCTTCTGTAAGAATGTTTGTTTTTTAAAACTGTGTGATTGACTTAATACTTCAAAATTTGCAAGTACTACTTGCTGTTATAGAACATGGGTTACATTCATTAATCCACTCCTTGTGAAAATAATTAGATTTATTAGGATAGATTGCTTAGAAAACCCCATCACATATTGAATCAAAGCTGGTATTCCATCAAAATACTAGTATATCCAATCGCTAACATACAAGTATACATATGGTATATCTGAACTACCTCCTGTCTGTTCACTATTTCCCACCATCACCTTCTTAAAATATTTTCAATGAGGCTCACATCATCTACACAAAGTGATAAATTTTGAATATCAAACGAACATCATAGCACCGGGCAACCACATGCTACACAGGTTTTCCACCTGGAAACAGAACATACCGCGCCCAAAAGTATTCACGGACACACACGTCTATAGAGATTTATGCCCACCGGAATATGATTACAGAAAAAGATACGCTATCCCCGACCCAACATCAACCACCACCGACCTCCCTCCTTTGATATTTGGAGAGAGTCCTGCAAACCCCAAAAACATGTAAACTCATTAAGGTGATAAAATCTTTGGATTTCCTTGTTCGTGTTCACCTGGATCATGGCTTTCGTATCTTTTTTCTTCATGTCGCTGCTGCCTCTGCTGCAGTATCATGTTCCAACAGCTTTTGGTGGCATCGCCACCACTTTTCATCTTCCTGACCAGGGACGAGATAAATTGTGTATTTTCGTTGGTAGCTTAGTCCTATACTGGTGATGGTTGGTGGTGGTCGGTGGAAGTGATACCCAAACAACTCACCTGATTAAGATACCCACACACAGAATGAAAGAACGTACATAAGTAGTACGTTATCCTGTGAGGTATTTTTCTCCTCTTTCACATGAACGAGCAGCGATCAACCTTTATAAGACCTGCATCAGGATATGAGAAAATGTTTTTGTTTTTCTTTTTTTGCGCTGCTGTCTTTTCTTTTACCTCTGAGCTCACCTCTCCGTTGTGCTGGGTTTATAGTTGTAGTTAAGAGATTTTTTATTGTTTATACCAAGGATAATACGGGGAAAACTTTAAGTAGGCCACAATAGCAGGGGAATGTGTGTTTGTATATGGTATACATCCAGTTATGCTTAACAATATTTTGTCTTTATTTATTTTCGAAACCGCCCTCTTCGATATGATACCTTTGTATGGGCGCCCCGCTGTAGTGCGATACAATAAAATGTTCGTATTATTGACCAAAGAGAGAAATTCCCTATGTTAACTTGATTGTTGTTTTTGTTTTGTTGCTGTAATCCTAAAAAAACACTGGATGGCTTAATAGGTCAGAGAAGGAAGATAGGAAGAATACAGAGAAAAAAGTTTTTCTTTGATTCAGCCCATGTGGCCATAGAAAATAGGCCGACAATCTAATGAAAACAAAACGCAAGTGGACACCGGTGCGTATACGTAACTTTTTTTCTTAGATATTCTGTCGGGCTCGTACGCTTTGATTGTGACACATTTACATGTAACTTCGGATAAGGAAAACTTTTCGTTTTTGTTTTTATTATTATTTTTTCGTTCAAATTGTAAATTCATTGGTTCCAAGGATTTTCCGGGTCAATCGTTGACTTCTGAGGTCGATGTCGCCGTTGTCGGTGGTGGGCAATTTAGTTGTCAAAAGTTTTTGACTTCTTGGAACTTTATTCAGAGAAAATTATGTTGTGATTCGGGGAAAATCGTTTTTTTATATTCAAATATTTACGTCAGGGGACACCGAACCTTGCAAATGTAGTTAAGTCTTTGAAAGTATCACAGGGCTTGGCCTTTGACTGTGACCAAAGAGCTTTAAACAGCTTACTTACATATTTATTAGAGCAATATTTAGCGAAGTGATGTGAAGGTTAGGTGAGCTTAGAACATCACAAAGTGACCTTTATAATTTTTGATTTGTGGTATTGATACGCTAATTGCTTTTTTGTTTTTATTAAAATCGACCGAAAATGAAAATACTCATGTGAAAATAGCGGTCTTAAGCAGGAGTTACGGGAAAAATGCTTTATAGCAATTGAAGAAGTAACTATTTGTTTATGGGTGTTGAATGCTAAAAAAATGACGAAAGTCAAAGAAATTTAGCAAAATTCCAAGTTTCCGACTAGATCCAACCGTCTATTCCTAGGCCTACCAAACGGTTGCTATTTGCAATTTACAGCAATAATTGTACGTCTTCGAAGTTGGTTTGAGAGTATGCGCGTCGGCTTTGATACTGCACACTCGATCATTGTGAGTAATACCAGCACCACTACGAGGAAACTTATTTCGCAGCTGGTATCCGCGGTCATATTATTTCGATCTATCAAGATTTCCTAACCATAGGTGAGAGTTGGAACATACATACCCAGTGAAAGACCAAGTTTTCCCAAAATTGATCCAGTCTGATCAATTTTGCTAGATAACTCACCGTTGCTCTTTCCATTATATGTGAATATGGCTTTGAGGTACTTAATCTTCTCCACTTGATTTAATGGGACTCCACCAACATGTTAAGTGGATTGCACGGGCATTCTGTAAACGACCATTCGTCTTCTTATTTATGTTTAAGATCACGGTCTTTGACTGTCAGACACAATGAACTATAACACTAGTTGACCGACAAAATTTACAATAACGTGTTCTAAATTCTCAGATTCAGACACAATGCGTGTTGTTGTGGGTCGCATAGTGCAGTATTCGAGTATTGAGTAGTAGATTGTCAGCCCAAGTATCAACGACATCACATCCATTCAAGTATTCCAGTAATAAAACAAATAACGCGTTCCTAGAGGAACTCAACATGTTCTCGAAACTAATACTGGAAGTCACAGCTGAATACAAAACGGGTTGTGCCGCCTTCAGAAAATCATGTCAACTTGCTGCGGTATAGTCAAAAAGGATACAAAGGGAGGTTCATGTTCCTTACAATCCTGTCAACAGTCGTCCAAGATCCATTCTCACAGTGTGTAAATGCCGATTGCTAATTTCTTTCAGTAAAAGAGACCTAGAATAGGAAAGGTGATATTGACAGGAGGGAAATAATATAACTTGCTTTGAGGCTTATTATAACATGACTAGAGGCTGCAATAAAATTAACGTGAGGAAATATAGTCTTTAGCTATGTGTTGCCAAAGTTGTGGCAGTATTGTGTAGCTAAATGGATTTCAAATGACAACCACTCTTTTCTTATTGCAGTTGATTGGAATTTCTTCTTAAAGCAGTAGAAAGTAGCAATTGGTCCTGTAATCAATTAGCTCAAATTTGAATTTGGCCCAGTTATCTTATAAGACGGTGCTACTAAAGAGCAAGTAATTTCTATCTTTCTAGAAATAGAGTATTCGTCGAGACTTGTTATTAGTTCTACAGTACCTTGGCATCTGGTCGTGAGAAAGTGCTACATACCTTAGGAGTCAAGGATAATAGGCAGTATGCCTATATTTTTGTCAATTTTTACTGTCAATAAGTAACTAAGTGTAAAAGTTCTTTAGGAGTTATTATTTTGCTATCCAAACTATAATAATTAAAAGGATATATCTATATAAGAATGTATATGTTATATATATTATATATATAATTATATACTACGTATATTTCTTACGAGATATACGTAGTACATAATTATTATTTATTTACTTAAGTGGTGCTAGAGTCCCTGCCGAGCGCCACAGGCGGATTAGTAAAAATGCGGTAGGAGCGTCATGATCCCTTGTTTTCGGATCCTAACCTCGCCAAAATAGGAAAAAGAAGAAGTGTTGCTAGAGTCCGTGGTGGGTCTGAGCTTTAAACAACAAACTTCCCCAGCCAGCCCGGTTATCAGCCAGCTACCTCCAGTTGTCCATGCCAAGTTGTTTGAGGTTCCCCTTCATTCCTTTGTGCCAACTTATTCACGCCAACTGTTCGTCCTCTTCTGTGCCTTCCATCTGGGGTGGATTCGAAGATTTTCCAGGCTGGAGCGTTGGGCTCCATCCGCTCTACATGACCCAGCCATCTTAGTCGCTGTATGTTTTTTTAGAGTTAGATATTGCAACTAAGTAATGACTTATCAAGCAATTTTCTTTCACGAAATTAAAATGTTTGGCAGGTTTCTTTTCACTAAAATATGCTTGGACAATTTCTCTTAGCACTTTATTTTGCAAAGTTTGAAAAATATTGACATTTGTTTTCTTGGAACAACCCCAACGTTGTTTACCGTAGGTCCACATCAGCTTTAGCACTTGCTTGTATAAAAGCAGTTTGTTCTCAGTACTGAGCTGGGAACGTTTTCCGAGTAACCAGTTCATTTCTCTATATTTGATTTCGAGTTCCTTACGCTTCATTTTCAGGTGCGAATTCCATTTCAGCCTTGCGTCGAGTGTCATTCCCAGGTATTTGGCCTCGTTTTCAAAAGGTATTCAGGTCAAGTTCAGGTTTCTGGCTAAATCTATGCCTTCGTATATTTGAGGCTCAAATTTATGCATTCGTACAGGCTTCAATGAGAAAGGCATAGTGGGATTAGCTGCAAAATGGCCACAAGTTATCGAATGAAACGGCGCATATTTGACCTAAATCGGATCATTTCAACTAACATATGTTAAATAAAGCCTTCAATTTCATGCAAAAATAATAGATTTCTTTTTACTACACCTTTAAATTACATTTTAATTCTTTGAAAACGCCATTCACTCTTCAATTACTACTACAGATTTGATTTTGAAAAAAAGAAGAGCAAATATTTAGGAACAGAGATATACATACAGTGCCAATGTCCGGTATTGGCTGCCAGAAAATGTATATCCTAGAGCAGATAACTTTTATTATTAGATCTAAGAATGCGGGGTAGTACTTCTTTATTCTTTTTAAGTCAAACCAATATATGTATATTGACATTCTACGATTAAGTAGATAATAATAACTCAATAAGTTCTCATACATACATATATATCAGAACCTTAAAATGTGCGTCCATAAAATCAGACTCAAAAATAGAAATGTAATTTCTATGAGTCGCATGAAAAGGTCTCTACTATCTACTGCCGAAATAAAACATTTATAAAGATAGGTATAGCAACAAAAATAACCGACATCTGACATGCTAAATGTAAAACGTCTCTTCTTTATTCTGGCTATTTTTATCAGGTAGACGCAGGTATGGATTTTATTTTGTTGGGTCTCCAGAAATGTCTGGAATAAGTCCAATATTTTTTCAATATTTAAGTTATACAATTTTTAAATAACTCAACGTTTCACAGTCATAATATGAAATAATCTTATGCTCCGTAGGTTTGCCAAGACAAAGGTTTTTTAACATAATGGAAGCAGTTTTTATCTTTATCAAGGCTATGTGTTACTGATCTTCCTGACATGATATCTTTTTACAGGTTGCTCTTACATAAAATTGAACAATTATTTACTTGAAATCTGAGCTCAAGGTACAATTTTATGTTGAATGCATTCATGTCAGCGACGTGAAGAGACAAAGAGAAGGCGGATTTATTTGTTGTTCACCTGGAAGAAACGTTTAAGCCACTTTACGGACAGGCGTTAATAGAAGACCTTGGTGGTACGATTACGATACCTGACAACTTTAAAAAAAGAGCTTGTCATTTGTCTAACTTTGCCGGACAATAAACAATTTTAAAAAAATAACATGGTCCCTGGATATGAATTAAAAATCGAACAGATCCTCCTCCCTGAGAAGCTTCTGCATATTATGAATGCCGCGCAAAAATGATTATACTTTGGAAGGTCACGGAAGTTATAATAGTTCTGAAACCGGGAAAACCTACACACCACAAAAAATCGTACACACCGATATCGCCCCTGCCGATAGTGTCTAAGGTATTTGGAAAGCTTTTTCTAAAGCGCCTGCAACCGGTCATTGAAGAAAGACGTTTGATTCCTGACCATCAATTCGGCTTCAGAACAAGGCATTCCACAATTGATCAAGTTCATAGAATAACAAATGAAATAGAGAAAACTTTAGAGGAGAAAAGGATGTGTTCTATCGCTTTTCTGGACGTCTCTCAAGACTTCGGCAGGGTATGGCATAAGGGCTTGAAGTTAAAGTTCCGGAAATATTATATCAGATTTAAGAAACCTATCTTGCAAACAGACTATTCTGTGTTAAACACTGATCGGAATACTCTGAATTTAAGGAAATCGTTGTCGGAGTACCACAAGGAAGTGTTCTTGGCTCGGGTTGTTCTTACTCTACACTCGAGATATACCACAAGAAGAAGGCACTGTCGTAGCTTCGTTCGCGGACGATACAGCTATATTAACAACAGATAAATCAGTCGAGTCAGCAACTGTAAAGCTCCAACAGAGATTTGGCGCATTGGTTTAAACGAGACCAAATAAACTCATGTTAACTTTACCTATAAAAAAATGAACAACCTACCCATTTTCATCAACGCCTTAGACCTATATACCGTATGGAAACAAGGCAAAGTATCTAGGAATGACACTAGACGCGAAACTTAATTGGAAGCCGCATGTTAAAATGAAGCCCCATGAGCTTAAAAATAGATTCAGACAAATGTATTGGCTACTTGACGTTCCAAATTAAACATACATGTATAACAAACTGCTTTTATACAGGCAAGTGATTAAACCTGTTTGGACGTATGGTATACAGCTTTGAGGTTGTACTAACCGAAGCAATAGAGATATCCTACAGTCTTTTCAAAACACAGTGCTAAGAGTCATAGTAAATGCCCCATGGTATAATATATCAGAAACAATGGTATCCACAGAGATTTAGGAGTAACTACCGCCGATGACGAAATAATGAACTTTGCTCGGAAACTTCGTATTCGTCTTCATGGTTATTGCAACAACTATATACTCTAAACTCTGAACGAGACAAACCTTGTGCGCAGACTAGAAAGAACGAAACCGTTCGATTTAGCGCAATAAGGACCGCCTGCATTTAATGGCGGGCTTTGGCAGGTGCTTTTGCTGGAAAACTACGAGCACAACGCGAATATTTTTGAAACTAAAGCTACTTGATGAGGAAACTTAAACGTAGCTAACCAGTAGAAGGGAGGTGTTGTTTAGTGAGAACAAATCTCAGACTACTATGAACACCGGGCAAATAGTGTCTATGAAGATTTTTCACCTACCCCCGAAAGAAAAAAAGAAAAAATATAATTTTTTTTTTATAATACCTATAGTTTTCAAGCTACAAAGCTTTCATGATAATTTAATTTAAGCCCTCGATAAACTTCCTAGAATTCGAAGAACAATCACTTCAGAAAGACATTTAACAGAAAAATATGTTACACGAGCCGCTGTTAAATTGACTAAAATATAAAATACAAAAAAAGACTATACGTATAACGCATGTGGTGAGAAAATTTGGTTACAATGCTTTAATTTAGTGCAAAATTTAAATATGGGAACACTTTATACATCACCAGCACAAGAAATATGTCGCGTACTGAATCGATACGTATACATATGTATATTTGTATATCGGCCATACAACAATTTTGGAAACTTAAACTCCATTCGATTCGAGCGACTTTTTATAACAAACTGCTTATTAAAGTTAATAGATTATACAATTTCAGCTTGATAACGATAAAACTCAACCGAAGCAATTTACTCACTGAATAATGTATTGATAATGAATTTACTAATAAACTTAAAACCAATAACTACACTTTAGTTAGCAGCAAACATAAACTGATTAAAGTCAATTAACCAATATTTTTATTTTGATAATTTTTTTTTTTGTTTTTTTGTTGATGTATCATAACGCATAAATTTCCATAGATAAAAGTGTCCAGTTTCATTTTTATTATTAAATCGCCAACACACTGCGGAAACAGTAATTAAAAAAATATTTTAAAATATGTGCATACGTATATGCAACCAAACTGTTCTTTGTTTAGTGCTGAAAAAGCCTTTAATTATACTATTTAATAGCCATTATTACCCATGAGGGTAATATTTTGTATTTTAACATTTGCCTATCATTTGTTGGATTAGGGTGGTTATGCTTTTTTTTTAATTGCTAATTAATCACAAATATTTTGTTTACATTAGTAGAACAATCGATGACAAGTAGTGCAGACATACACGCTGCCGCAATAATAGATATTTCATTATTTACAAATGCCATTCATTTATGAATCACCCCTTTAAAAATAACATGTGGATCAATAAGTACCCGTGTTAACAATGAAAACGCAAACTTTTCACATTCTTTTTTTTTTTGTTTTTCAACATAATCTACTTTCAAAGAAATATACTTTTCCCAAAGTCCCACCTATTTCTTTAAACTCTGTAAAAAATACAACTTGTCAAATTCTTCGAAATTGACTGCTGTTTCGACAATGACCTCTTCGTTTGAGCAGAATTTTTTTCTCGTGAGGCACGTTTTCAGGTTAGGGAACGGAAAGAAGTCGCAGTAGCAAAGTCCGGTGAGTATGGTGGATGTGACAATAATTCGTAGCGCAATTCGTGCAATTTGGCCACTACAATTCCGGAAGATTGAGCTGGTGGAATAGCACTTTTTTCTTTGCCAAATGGCGCCTTTTCTCTTTCAATTTCTTATTAAATCGGTACAATAATTCACTGTTGTAATTTCTTGTGATCGTGCTTCCTTTTTTTTTTAAAAGTCGATGAGAATTATATTGTAGCCATAACCTTTCCGGTTGATGAAGCAGTATTTGCCGTCCACAGCCCAGATTCACCTGGAAAAGTCCACTGTCGCTTAAGCACTGGCGTGTATTGTAGTAATGGATCCAGGTTTCATCAACGGTGATGACTCGACGAAAAAATTTCTGCGGATTTCGCTTAAAGAGGTCCAACCATTGCTTTGAATTTGTCAGCCGAATTCGCTTGTTGTCTACCGTGAGCAATCGTGGCACCCAAATCTTTTATCACAATACCTATGTATATTAGACATAAGTTGCTCTTTAAACAAAAAATTGCTTCAAGACCTAATATAGTTAACAATAAAACAAAATTGATTGTCCTCAACAAATACACATAGTTGTTCAAAATTTACCGAAGCAGATGGCTGATCTCGTTGTTGACTATCAATAGAAAAATGTACCACGATCAACACCCTTCAACGTCGCTCCATTCTGGAATCAGCTGATCGATCCGTTCAGTAGACAACATATGATGTACTAAAAATTTCCAAAGTTAGGCTTCAACCAGGTTTGAATTAAAATATTAATCTGATATCTAGTTGTATTATACATATACAGGGTGTCCGAGTTATGCAGTATAATCCTTTAAGAGGAGATGCCTGAAGTTCCGCCGAACAACAAATTTTATGGCAGGGGGGGAGGGGGGGACCTTGATATCTTCCAAAATGTATAAAACTAGCGTTTAAAGTGGTTACACCTACAAATAAGAGGTCACCCACTTTGATGGGCTATAACTTGAAATATGGTGAGAATAGACCCCCCTGCCATACAATTTTTTGTTCTACTGAGCTTCAGGTATCTCCTGTTAAGGGATTATACTGCTTAACTGGGACACCCTGTATAGTCTGGTTAACAAGTCGTACTACCAGAATGCAATGAAATAACATCTTTTTCATTTAATATTTCGAATTGGTTTTTTTTTACCACTCATCTTTAAAATTTATGAAAAAGAATAAATAGGATGGTGATACTAGAGATGTACAGTACGCCTTTATCACCATTTGATGATGTAATTACAAGGAAAGTCCTTGTATTGTACGTATTAAAAAAATAAATAAATATTTGGCGCAACAGCTCTTTAAGCCTAGCTTCTCGCAACCACTCATGTTGTGTGCGTTATATTTTTCACACGAATGGAAGGGACCTACAGTTTAGTGCCGTATCCGAACGGCGATTTGAGAAGCTTTTTCGTGACAACAATACTCTCGGATGTTTGTCAGATGCTCGCGAGAGGTAGGACCGTGAAAAAACTGTTCGGTGTTTTCTTGGATTCGAACATGGAACCTCACATGCAGCGGTCCGACACACTAACCACAGCACCGCGGTGTCTACTACTACAGTTCTGCTGGTATTTGAGTCAAATACGTTGCTAACACGATATAAACATGTACGTAGGTATACCTGACAATTTTTTTTAAACCCAAGTCCCAGAACACTCAGACTCTCTGGCCCATTGTACTACCAGGCAGGAACCTATCTTTGATGCTGTGGTTAAAAAAAACTTTGATGTTAATCGTTTTTCATTTTATACTCGGGTGGCTGACGATTGCTATTCCCCGCTGGAGATTGAACTTGCAGACATCGGTTAACGAGCAAACACACTATTTTCCACTGCACCATTGCCACCTAACTACCTATATATTTGGCAATAGTCTCATCTAATCTATCTATATAAATAAAAATGAAATGCTGTTCGTTGGTCATCGCATCACTTGAGAACGGCTGGACCGATTTGGCTCATTTTTTCATTTAAATGTTCGTAATAGTCCAAGTAAGGCTTTAATGGAAAGGAAAATTGCAAAAGTTGCCCGGAAAATTGGAAAATTCGAAAAAAACTGAAAGTGATTTTTTATATAGGAAAAAATGTGTGCACCTATGTTTGTAAGCTATGGACTCCGAAACCACGAAACTGCTGGAGCTCAAATTTGCAGGCTATCTTCCGTATAAGCTCTAGAGTATTTCCGTGAAGTTTTGTCAAAATCGGTAGACCGCTTTAGTATTATAGTGCTTTAGTACTAAAAAAAAGCTCTTTTGTTAGTCGCAGCAAAGCACGTCGGGTACCATCGGTCCAGTGGTTTGCCGACTACTTTAATATTATAGTACTTTACTACTAATTTTTTGTATATACATATGTATATATTTACGGTTGGACAACCTACCCACTGTTGGCCGGCATAAAACTATTCTCTAATAGACTTAGCCGCAGGCGCCTGCCTGACAGTTGTTGCCCCAGGCGCCCGCCTGACTGTCGTTTTCTTTTTTAATAGGCGAAGCAACGCTCGCCGGGTACCCGCTAGTAACAAATAAAATTGACACTCCCACAGCATTCGATTCGGTATAATTCTAATATTTAACTTTAGAGATGAGAACGTATAAGGATGTTGGCCCTAGTTAATCACATCTGGTATTTTATGGACGCATGAATTCCCAACGAAGTTCAGAGGTTACGACTGAAGAGCCAAAAAACGTTTTTGGTGTATAAGGCTCGCTAAATTCTTTGGAATATTCAAACTACATAAGCTGGCTAACAGGTTCTATCCGGCTACCATTGATTAAATAAGACACACATATTCGCGTAGAAGAAAGGATGGTTAACCGAAGAATAATAATTTGTTGTTGTTGCACTCGCACCTGACGATTTTATCGAAATTGCTTCGAATTTTTAGGTGGCCATTCACATTATTTATATCTAAAAGCTCATTGTAATGTGGCAATGCAATGTGCTCCTTGTAGTATACTTACATAATCATTGATTGAACTATAAGTGCAACTGTTGATTTTAAGCAATTGAAAAACCAAGAAATTAAAATTAAACTTTAATCGCAGTAGTAACTGATCGACCATATCTAATGTTTTTGCAATGTCTGTGTATAACAAATTCATTTTGTGTTTATTTCTTACTTTTATTTGTATAATGGATATCAATATTTTTTTAATATTTAATTTTTTTTTTTATAATTTGCCCGAACTCAATGGGTTATGAATACCCTTAGTTTGCCTTTGCTTCTGATTCACAGCATTCTTTTTCCCGATAACCGATGTCATAGGCAAATCACCATCAACAGAGCAAACAATTTTTCCAGCCATATGAATAAGCTACTGCCAGTGTTATGCCTTCGTAGTAGTGTTCACACAAGCTTTCGCAATTGATCGGACTGACTTTATATATTTCATGAGAAATAAATAAATGCTTGCATTGCATTACACAATCTCCACCCCATGGGGCAGTAGAACCACAGACGCAAAGGGAAGAGCTCTCCTCGAATGCTTCGCAGCACTGAACATTAGTCTGGCCAACGATGGTACAGCGGAAACGTTTCGAAAGGAAGACAGTGGGTCAATCATTAACATCACATTCATGAGCAACTCATTACTGCGGAAAACCAAATGGCGCGTCAGCGAAGACTGTACCCACAGTGACCACCAGGCAATTTTATTTAACGTCGGCGAAGAGAATTGCAGACTGCGTCCCAAACTAACAGGACCAAAGTGGAGGGATACGCTCTTCGACAAGGACCTTTTCGAGGAAATGCTAAACACCAGCGCTACAACGAACAACGGATCGGCTGACGCCCTTTCGCATCAGGTGATCCACGTCATCACCACAGCGTGCGACGCAGCAATGCCCAGCAAGCTGGTCATTCATTATGAGATCCCTGGCCAGGATGGATACACCATAGTTCCTGCCAAGTATAGTCACGGACTACTTCAGCAACAGGGAGCTAAGATACCATACTGATGATGGCGTTAAACACTACAGCCTGAATGCTTCCGAATATCGGCGGCCTAGATACGCCCGCAGGATCCTGCTGTCCAGAGTGGTCAGCTCGGTACTTCTATATGCTGCCCCGATATGGGCGGGTGCACTGGCGACGAATGAATGTAAGAAGAAGCTATCATCAGCTCACAGGCTCTGTGCAATCAGAGCGATCAGCGACTTCCGAACTATGTCCGACGATGCAGCCTGCATTTTAGCTGGGGTGGTCCGAATTGACATCCTCGTGGATGAGATACAGAGGGTCTACCTTAGACGTCCCTTGAACCGGCAAGAGGCAAAAAGGATTAAGGAAGAGGAAAGGACAGCATCGGCAACTCTGTGGCAAACCAGGTGCGACAGCTCTACAAAGGGCAGGTGGATCCACAAGCTCATTCCCACTATGGACAGAGACAGCGAGGGGGAACTGTAACTAACATCTCACACAGTTCCTGTCCGGACACGGTAGCTACCGGAGGTACCTCCATAGATTTGGACACGATAGTTCGCCCCTGTATCCAGAATGTTCAAACGAGGAGGAGGACGCGGAGCATGCAGTGTTCTACTGCAGACGCTTTGCAGAAGATAGAGCAAACCTGCCAAGCCCAGAAAATCTCGTAAGTCACATGACGCGATCAGAGGGCGAGTGGATGGAGATCTGCTTATTCATAGTTTGTGCAGAACGCGCTGCGATTAGCAGAAGCCCTAAGAAGAGCCCAAGAAGCGGCCTCGGAGACGAGCATAATTGCTAGCCAGCGCCGCTAAGAAATACCTAACGGCAGTCCCGCGGGGAGGGTGGTTGAAGTGTGTAGGGTGTATGCTTAGTACGTAGGGGTATTCCTGGAATTGATTACTCAGGTTTGCGAATAGTGCATGGAAGTAGCACTCGGGCTCTTAGTATCTTTGAAGATTATACCAACAATAATAAAAAAAAAAAAAACCATAGGATAAACAACAAAAAATTGAATTAAACGACTTTATAAAAACATATGTTTTAGGGGTTTTACATAAGTATCAATAGCAGGTGTATCCTTGGACTAAAATAACTTCCCGTAAACAATTTTTCATGGATGCCACCAACTCTTTTGTTTCTTTAGAAGATATTTGCCATTCCTCCAGATTAACCATCCTTAGCTGTCTATTGTGTATTCAAGAAATGCCAGGTTCTTAGCACCATTAGCTGCAATGGCACCCCTAACAATGTCTTTTCCATCACCATATTTTACAGTTGAGGTAAAGTTTTCTTTGTTCATGGATGTGTTGGATTTTCGCCAAACGAAACGTTGACCATCAAAACCAAATATGCTGTAGTTACTTTCGTCGACAGAAATTATTTCATTCAAAAACTCATCCGGTTTTTGAACATTTTCCTTGGCGAATTCTAAGCGCTTAAATGCAATTTTCTTAGATATATTTCGAGGTTTGTATTACAGCATTTTATTATGCATCAGCCTTGTTCATCCTCTCAATAATTAATTCATTCCGGGCAGTTAAGATCTTTTTCTAACTCTTTCAACAGCAATGTCACACGAATTATTTTTTTTAAAGTTTCTTACGTTAGACTATCAACTATTTTGCCAATTTATGCATAACTTTTTCTCTCAGTTTTTAGCTGCACGATTAACATTTTCACAAAGACAGGCCTTTTGTATGCTTCTTTTCCGTTTTATTGTTTTTTGTAAAATACTCTTTGAACTTGTTAAATAAAACGCTACCAAAAGCAACTGTTTGCTACTAAATATCCTAGACTTGTATTAATTTTAGACAACAGCAAAAACGTTTACCTTCATTCAAGAACTCTACGAAATAAGAAGCCTGTACAACGTGCAATTCATTTCGGAGATTTTTTCTGAAACATTAACATCTTAGTTTTACAGTTTTAGTCCCCCTCGATTAACTTTCAAATACAATCTTAAAATATTGGAGCGTATTGAAGCCTGCTGGAGTGTGTTGAAGCATTCTTGAGGCCATTAAACACTTTTGGCACCTTGATTAATCCAGGTTGGCGATTGTGAATTAGACATTTAATAAGAAATCGGGCTAGCCACTTATAGGCATTATTATTCAAAAGCGAACGTTGCTGCGGATTAGTTACATCCTGCCAAGATAGCAAAAATACAGCTCGTGTAATGGAATCTATTTACGTCAAAACCCATAAACCCTTATACATAAAAATGTATATTTAGATAAAATGTTCCTCAGAAGTTTTAAGAAAAAAGTTTATGAAACTTATAGGTAACTATTCCATCTAGAGTACAATCATATCATTCAGATTACATCAACTTCTGCGGAAAGTTAAAATCCATTCTAAATTCACCGTCGATTTGCCCAGAAAATATTATCTCTAGGCACAACATCCAGGCGAGTTTATGTTCCGAAGAACATCCTCTCGTCTATGAAGTATGTGTGTTACTGTGGGATAAAGTGTTATTCAATCCATTTGAAGCAATTTCCATGAAAAAGATGTCATTTTTATATCTGTGTACTTCAAAAAGCCAGAGAAACATTCTCCTTGTTGCTTTGAAAACTTCCTCTCAAACCAAGCCCCTGCTTTAAAAGGGCTAAAGAGATCTAAATAGAATGTTCCTCTACTACAATTCTTCCTACAATAAACTGTTCCCACTTAACTTAACGAAACATCATCCCTGAACAATTTCTCTGAGAGAATTAACTGCTGAAAGCTTTCTCTCCCACCGGTACTCGGCCAGAGAATTTTGATTCTTCTCTTTCTTTTCTTATGAAAAATTGCGTAGGATCCCTTCAACCCCCAATGGGGCAGAAGGACACGCATAATATTTCAAAGCATATCCTTATGAATAATTCCAATTTTCCCATCGAGAGAGTATTTGCTCTCCGGATTATTTCCCTCGAATCTTCGAAATTTTTCGAAAACGTCCTCAAAGAGAAAAGAAAAATTCCTTTGTCGTCCTTTTCCACGAAGCGAAACTCTCTAAGCCCCATTTCTATAACCAGGTAAACGATGCGGAGAGCTTTTAGTCGAATACAGTTATTTGTCCTGTGCGGTATTCTAACAAAAGGATCACATTAAGGCGAGTGTGATTTTTTTTCTCTCTGTCAAAAAAGTAAAAAAAAAAATCCTTTAAGAATAAGATACATTTCAATCTGTGTTTTTATTCCTGAAAAATATATATTTGAAGAATTAAATATTGTTCCGTGTCAAGGATATTTCACCGAATCGGAATGCCAAACTACCCTGGACCATGGGAGGGGAAAAGGGAACCAATGATGGATTACAATATCCTTGTCAGTTACAAATTTCTGCTTCATTGACTGGGAAAATTGTATTTTCCTTCGAACAAAAAATTTATTTTTATTTGCGATTTGTTTTGCAATTTGTATCTTTCGAAAGTGGGTTACTAAACTGACCTTGGTTACGTACAGACGTTGTATATATACATCTGCGTATTGTGTAGATTTTAAGAACATTCACTTTACAAGAAAAGGGGTGAAAACAGGCAACTCTTCCATCATCATCGCGAAGGATAACCGAAAAGAAAATCGAAGAATCCTAATTCGAACAAAATCATTAATGTTAATTTCATCCCTATTTGTATCCTCCAACCCCCGATTGTTGTGGTCGCGGATGCATAACTTCAATGAGAGAAACAAAACAACAAATGAAAATGTGATTGTAATAAATTTAATTACTTTGCCTGTGTGTTGATTTCTTGTCGTGGGAGAGACCGACATAAAGAAAAAAATAATAAAAATACGGAGGAGGAGAAAACAGGAGGCAAAAAAGTTCGGCGGCAGTGGTATCCTTGTACATATGCCCATTGCGTGTGCGGTTGTGAAAGGCATTGTGTTTTGCCTGAGGCGTTAACTCAAGGAGCTATATCCTGAGCCCGTTTACGTAAATAAGTGAGTTAGTCAGTTTAGTGAGTGAGAGTGGTTGTGGGTGCGCTAGTAGAGGTGGTGGTAGTTTCGCCGAGGTAGACCACCTGCTACCGAAAAGTTGTTCGAAAATAAGAAAATAGTAGAGAAGAAAAACATTTTTTTTTTCCCTCTTCCCTTCATCGTCCCTTCGCGAGTTTGTGTGTGTGAGTGTAAACAAAAAGTTTTTTTCCGGTCGTGCTTGCTTTTTCAATTAATTGCCGTCAAGACGTTTGCCGACATATGTACGTTTCGTCCTTATGCTGCTTGCTACTACTCAAGGCTGGGTGGATGTAGTATACGGTCCGATTCGACGATAGAGGACGACACAATACACAGACTTGCGAGTGAAGACTATTACGTCGTCGTCGGAGACGTAGACTTAGCCACCGTCACTATTACTACCACCCATCCGCATCATCACCATCAAGAAAGAGACTGCAAAGAGGACTTGGAGGACGAAGGCTGAAAAATGGACGCGATTAAATGGATGATTATTGGGATTTTGTTGTCGGTGCTTGGTAAGTTGCTTACGTTTGGTTTATTAGACTTTTTTTCTTTTCCTCCAATTGTATGTTTTTGGAATTCCATTCCATTCGAGTGGTGCTTTTCTAGTAAGGAATGGGACACTTGTTTGTTTGCTTGGTAGGATATGTACAGCACGAAAAGTATTTATTTAGTGCGGTTTCTTAGGAGAAAATTTGTTGCTTTCTTACAATTCGGACAAGGGAATGAATCGATTCAATTAGGATCATATTTTTCCTGTAACTTTGGTCGTAGAGATGTACTATCTAATAAATGAAGAGGGCATTTGAAATTTATCTTGATAACTGGCAGGAAGTTCCTGTTTTTTGCAGTCTGGTCGGATATTGTGGGTTGTTCTAGTTATTAAGAATGGTATGGTAGGCTGTTTTTTTCTGGGAAATTGATGTCGGAAAGCAATAAAATAATATTTGTCAAGTATTATTGATTCGTTGTTTTCATTATCACAATGTATTTCCTCTGCCCCATTTATGATTTAGTAGAGATTGTAATTTTTTTTTATTTTTCGGAAAATGGCATCAAAGTTATGCAGCATTTGTTTTTATAAAAAAGTCTTCTCGGCTTTTTGCTTAAAGGTGTTGGATTTGAAACATAAAGTTGTTCATTTGGAGTTTTTATCTTGTAGTCACTTGGTTGTTAAACCAAGTAGCATTTTGTGAAAATCTATATATATATATATAAATATTATATATATATATATATTATATATATATAGATGTACAATATACGCAACCCTTTTTTGTTGTCCACACATTACTTAAAATCCACAGACCGGATTTTGATCAGGTTTTCACTGGCGTACTGTTAATGCCCTTGAATTAATGTTAGTTGTACAGATAAATAAATACTTGGCGCAAAGAGCCTAGGGTGTAGCTTTTCGTAACCATTTGTGTTGTTCGCGTTATATTTTTCTGACGAATGACGTAGAGTTTCATTTCATTTTATTTATTTATTTATTTAATTAATAACAAACACGGTAAGAATGTAATCCTTATGGAAATAGTGTTGTTTACATGTTGCTTAAGCTAAGGTGATAGTAGCTATTGGTGCATATATATGGTATAGATTCATATAGCAAGTAACTTCAAAATTATAATCAAAAAATTCATAAGTTGAAATTGTATTAATTATATCTTTAACTACAATTCTCTAAATATAAAAAAAAAAAGACAAATAAAAATAAAAAAAGAATATCCCGAAAGTCCCTCATGTTGCAGCTTCTTCTCAAATGCAAAAGCAAGCTGTTCCATTATTTAAGAGTGCAACAAAGAATTGATTTGCGAGGGAACCGAAATAGGCGATGGTAAGACAAAGCCTAAAACCCGTGATGAGGTGATAAATTGTAATTTAGAGTATAGATATGAGGGTTCTTTAGACTTTATGATTTAATGCAGACACAAAATTGATCTAAACTCAAGGTACTTCTCAAGAGATCAGTTAAGTACTTTGCATATATACGCAGAGATATGGTCGTATCTTTTTATACCAAATATATAGCGAACAGCATAATTAAAGGCTACATTCAGCTTACGACTACTAATATAGTCTCTTTGAGAAAATTGTTCGCCGCCATAAGTAATCATAGGAACTATGTTTTATGTGTTCTGACCAACGTCATCCTCGTCATTACTGGCGTGTAGGACTGCGAAAGATACAGAGTGCGCAAGCAAGTGTAGATGCGTGAACATATTTTACTAATAAATATATTTTCAATACTTTGTTGTGTTGGTAAAGTATTGAAAATATTATAATATTAGAGCAGCCGTGGCTATGGAATATGGATTAAAAAATATTAATTACGACACTTATTCCATCTACTTTGCTGTTCATGAATTTTTTTCAAAAATTAAGGTAGTTAACGCTCGCCCTCAAAAAATTAGCAGAGCTACAAACAGTGATACATTCAGAGTACTCCGATATCTACATGCATACGTATTAACATATTGAGGCTAGACGCACATGAATAATTTTGCATACGAATTTGCATGTTAGCGCAAGGCAAGGCGGCTTCGATGCGTAGTACTGCTGATTTCTAGGTTAGAATGCCAAATTCGACTTCGCTCCGTATTGTTCGCAAAGAATCTAACCCATACCCAAAATAGGCGAAATCTTTTTCTCTTTCCAGCTACCTAACCATTTCACGTAAGTCCCTTTTTCCCAAGGTTTTGGAAAAGCTTATACAATATCTTGAATAGGAAAAGCTCCTCAATGATCGACAGTACGGCCTTCATGCCAGTAGCTCTACTGATGATTTTATTTCATATCTCAACGATAAGCGGAACCAATCTCTGTACCACTCAGGTGAAAGCACTTTTATTTTGGTTTATTTCTCAAAGGATTTTGTAGAGTTTGACATCAAGCTCTTTCCAGGAAAATGCGTGCATTTGTGATCGACTACAGTCTTCTTCTATTGATTAATAATTGCCTTTTGGGCCATTTAATTCAAATTGTTTCGGATGGTTTCAAGACTCCATCTCACCAAATAAATGCTGGTTTATTTCCGACTCTCTTTACAAATACAAATATTTGGCGCAACAGCTCTTTAAAGTGCCAGGGCCTAGCTTCTCGCAACCACTCATGTTGTGTGCGTTATATTTTTCACACGAATGGAAGGGACTTACAGTTTAGTGCCGTATCCGAACGGCGATTTGAAAAGTTTTTTTTTTGGTGACAACAATACTCTCGGATGTTTGTCAGACGCTCGCGAGAGGTGGGACCGTGAAAAAACTTTTTGGTATTTTCTGGGATTCGAACTTGGAACCTCATGCGTAGTGATCCGACACACTAACCACTTTAGCCACGGCACCCACACTCTCCGACTCTCTTTCTCATCCCCATAATTGAGTTTCTGTCTGCAACTTCTATCCAATCCTTTCTTTCGTTGATGACCCTTAATTTTTCATATTCGTTCCCAAACTCGCGACCCAATTTCAGCTTCAACAGTATATTTCAATGGGAATTAACCAATAGATTGGAACCTAATACTTCTAAAACCCAATGCTGTCTTCTCTCATTAAAGTGAAACTCTAACCATCCGGCATTAGGCATGAATATCTCTATTTTATCGATATTTCCACCAAAAATGTTCAAACGAATTAGGCGGCAGTATTCCTCCCCTTCTTCTTTTTAACCGTAATACTTACCATGGCTTTTAAATGCTCATTAGTTTACTCTAAAGCCTACCTTCGAACGTACAGTGAAATATGTATAGAAATTCTATCATACGCCGCACAACTATTTCTGCTCTTCCATACTCTGTTTTCCTCTTAACTATAACCTGCATCGCCACCTCCTTTCCTTCTAACCCTTATCTCATTAATGCTCACACTTTTGTATCGAAACAATACAAAAAAACGGTAGTCATAAACCCCTTTAGCGCGAGTGTATTGAAAAAAAATCAGAGGCTCCAATTGGTTCAAAGTATAGGTATGGGGAAATGTTCCATCATCCATGTGGTATGACAATGGACCTTTTACTGGTCTAAGTGTGTTAGCTTTATCTGGCAATCACTTTGACATAACCTAACCTAACCTTATGAATATGAGGATATTTTTTTAAGTCATATAATAAAAGATAATTAGATAATTATTGATTAATGTTCCTATGTATTATTTTAAACAAACGTACAGAAAATCAAAAATTAATGATATTCATAATAAAGTAATAACTACATACTAGTTACCAGACTACTTACCCACAATTTGGCGGTGTAAATGTAAGTATGTTCGAAAATTGTTTATCGTTTATTGTTTATTATTTATATTTTAGCAAAGCTGCTTGAGTTAAATTTGATTCGAAAAACGATGAAAGAAGTTCTCTCCTAATATTGACAAGAGATAGCTAAATGAAAACCAAAACCATATGCTTAAGTAATATGATATAAATTGAGGCCATCAGCGCAAAAGTGGTGTAACCCACAATTTTTGTTGGTTGCTGTTCTGGTATTACATACAATCCTTTCATTACTAACTATCAATACAAACGTGGTATGGGCGCCGTGTTTGTATTTTGTTGTCTATCCTTCTAATACCGTGAAGCAAATTATTCCACAAACGAATGGAGTTAATAAAAAACTGACAATCCGATGTCAATCAAGAATGCTGAGGAAGAATAAGTTGACCGGATCTGTTTGAGGAAGAAAATCAATTTTTTTTATTGAAATAGACAGGCTGATAAGTAAGTGAAATATCTGAAAGAAGACTTAGCGTGCGAAACTGAAGAAAAGTATCGAAAATCATGTTATACAGGTATTAACTTGCAATCCAAAGACGTAACGTATGATACTGTTAAAAGCAACATTGAGTTTTCTTTTAGAGATGTAGCTGAATTTGTAAACTATTTCACAACCGTAAGTAAACATACATCCAGAGTCTTAGCGAGTAAGGTTCTCATTTTAACTGCGGTGAAAGAGTAGAAAGCCCACAGCGTACGGAGTACACTGAAAGTCCTCCCTACAACTAGATTGACATGATTGTCCCAGGTTAAATTTCGAATATTTTTGGCTGATTCAACATACTCAATAGGGGCATTGTTCATAATTATGGAAGGAAAGTATGACAGATCTAAAGGAGTTTTTGAAATGACAATGCACTTTGATTTTTTAGGAACCAAAAGAAGACCATTGCTATTTTACCATTGCGCTATGCTTGCAAGATTTTTATTAATGCAAGTCGCAGCATGCTCTATGCTCATGTAAGCAGCTTTTGGTACAAAATAACATGGTGAACTGTATCGAATGCTTTAGAAAAGTCTCGTATTTGGCTCAACAGCTCTTTAAGTGCCAGGGTCTAGTTTCTCGCAACCACTCATGTTGCGGGCGTTATATTTTGCACACGAATGGAAGGGGCCTGCAGTTAAGTGCCGTATCCAAAGGGCAATTTTCTTGAGAAGCTTTCTCGAGACAACAATACTCTCGGATATTTGTCAGACGTTCACGAGAGGTGGGAGCGTGAAAAAACTTGTTGGTGTTTTCTGAGATTCGAACATGGAACCTCACGCGCGGTGGTCCGACACACTAACCACTTGCGCCACGACGTTCAGTAGAAAAGCCTAGTAAGACTAAAAATAACACAATTCCTTCATCCAAGGCACACCGTATATCTTCAGAAAGACCAATAACATCAGTGCTACAGCTATGTTTTTCAAAACTCGATTATTTGGGAGTCTTAATATTGTTGGTGTTGAATCTGCCTTTGCGTCTTGGAAATGGGTATATCCATTGCAGCGGAAAAATGTCTTTGATTACAATTAAGTACAAAATACGCGTAACAAAAGGAAAATATAACGGGCAAGACCATTTTTAGAAAAGATGGATGTATCTCATCTTTTCGATTTGGCTGCAGGTATCTCCAATATAGCTTTGTTGTGGAGCGAGCAGTAAACACGTAAATGCTCTTCCAGGCGAAAATGCTTCCAACGGCTATGCGCAAAATCTCGCTGCAGCATAAGTTGACAGATTTCATTAGTGAACCCATGTGTATTTTTAGACGAGACGGGTTTAGCTCTAATAGGAACGTACCTATTGTAGAACAGTACAATATTAACGTTAAGGAATACAATTTGGTCAGGAGAAAGAAAACTGTAAACAATGCTGCAATTAATACTCCTAGCACCTTCCTCTAAAACAGGAGAGTCGATGTTCTTGTTCCTATAACTAAAACAGTTTGGAGAAGCTGCGATATCAAAATTGAAAGTATGATAGATTAGATCATGCCTTGAGAATTCTGGTTCCAATAGTTGAGGACTTAATTTCTGTGACTATGAGAGAAATGAGTAGGAACAATTGTATTGACTGAAAATAAGTTAAACGAACGAACACATTTTATTTGTGAGATGGTTATCGTTGAGGAGATTACTGTTAAAGTCTCCACATAAAATAATATAGGGACAAGAAAGACAAATTTCGTTTAACACAGCGACAAATGCAAGCAAGCTGATATTCCTATTTTATCTGTAACCAGCACCAATTAAAAGCTAAGTCTAATCATTGACCAATTCCGCAAACACGTACTCAATTTTGCAACCATTCGGAGAAAGATTTCGTAGTCTACACTTTATACCCTCTCTTACATAAATTGCACCCCTCCACCGATACGCTCATTCCTATCACAAGGAAAAGCTTTGTATCCGCGGAGACGACATATTTCATTGTTAAAGCTTTCCTTATAATAAGTTTCAGAAACGCATACCACATCAACTGTCGTTTCTTCAAACAGATCGCGAAACTCATCAATTTGTTGTCCTCTTAGTACTTTGATTGACCATGTGCAGAGGACGAGCTGCTTGTGTATCAGCAGTGCACTAAGAACAACTCCAGTAGTGGTTCTAGACATTCTTTGCATCTGCTTCCTCTAGATATCGATAGAAAGCAAGTGGCAGCGTGTGCAACTATCCGTATAAAGGATATATTTCAGTGGTTCAGTCTGAGGTACAGGACACTCCTCCATTCTCATCAGTCTTGAATTCCTTCCATAAGAAACCGAAAATGTACTTCCACAACTTCTGTTTGAGTCTAGCATGGAAGGGGGGCCAAAGAATACAAGAGGGATACATTTGCTTCTACGCAGATGGATCCAAGACAGAGTCGAGAGTGGGGGGAGGTGTCTTCTTCCAAGAACTAAACATCAATATCTCTTTTCGCCTCCCTAATCACTGCAGCGTCTTCCAGGCGGAGATCATGGCAACTAAAGAAGCCTTGTCGTAGCTGAAGTACAATGTGATGTCCAGACGCGATACTGCTATCTTTACTGACAGTCAAGCTGCGATCAAGTCCCTGGAATCTGTTACCTTCAACTCAAAAATCGCTCTAAATTGTCGTTTGTCTCTTAACGAGAGGGCCAATCAGTTCAACATTCATCTAATTTGGGTGCCGAGGCACAGGAACATTCCGAGGAACTGCTTGTACGACGAATTTGCCAAGCAGGGTACTTGTCTACCGATCTCGTCGAGCAGGGTGAATCTCATCATGCCTCTTGCTGCAGTGAAACTATAATACTACAATACTTAAGCTCAACGCCCTTAACGCGACTAATCGCAGGTGGGCTAGCGGCACTCATTACTAAACAGATATGCCCTAAGCTGGATTAGAAAAGCTCCAACTGCCTTATCGGGCTGACAAGGTCGCTCATCGCAACTACAGTAGGCGTTATTATGGAGCACTTGTTCATATTTTTTTTTATTTTAGAGTGGCATGCAATCATGCGATCGTTTACAAACATTTGCATGCCGTGTTCTTTCATATGCATGTATTGCCTCGGCGCGTATTAGTCTTAAGCTGGAAAGCTTAAAGGAAACAAGCAGGAAAGAGCTAGCAAAAACTCGAAGCACTATCCGATAGCATACATATATGTTACGTACCTATGTATGTATGCCCCAAACTATTGCAAATATGAAATTTGAACAAAATATTTTCGAGAAAATTGCAATTGTTCAAAGTCAGTAAGTGAAAAAAGTACTGTTCATTTTAGGGCTGGAATGAACATATCGATTTTGCCTAGCGATAAAAGCATTTCACTTTTTCCAAAGTTTAGGTTGCCTTCCGATATATAGACAGACAGAATCTTCTAATTACACTGGACAACAAAAAAAATATTTTTTTTTTTTTGCCGTTCTTCCAAAATGTTTTTTTTTTATACGAGCTCGTACCTTGGCATGGAAGAATTTAAGATACGTCTGTAAAAAAATTATGAAATCTCCATATTTTTAGAAAAATCTGTTTTTTTTTTTTAAAAAAAGTGGAAATACATAAAAATTTGTAAATATTCATTTTTTTTATTATTCTGAAGAATTTTCGATGCGTTTTGCTTGTCTTTTATACAAGTATGATGAATGATCTCGTTTCAAGGTCCATCAAAAGTCTGCGAGCATTCTCGACGACAATTTTTTTTGATATCGCTTTTACATCGCCATTATGTCTTGGTGAAATCTTTCCCCATGCTCGTCGGTTACCGCACCTAAGTTTACAGGGAAAATGGGAATCAAGGAAATGAATCTTTACGGACATTTTGCATCGCAAGCTTTTGTAGTTTTGTAATAGCTTAGAAATGATTTCCTTATAGTTTGGTGACTTTGTTTTACCTAAAAAATGTTGCGTCACTTCAACAAAAGAAAGCCATGCATTTTTCCTGTATATTTAATTTGTCAATAAAATTGTAGTCCCTCAAGACCTTTCTTATATCTGGTCCTATAAAAATGGCTTCTTTTAATTTAGCTTCGCTCAATCTGGGGAACAACGTTTTTAAATAGAGTAAACTTTCTCCAGTTCTATCCATGGCTTTAACAAAGTTTTTCATAAGTCCCAATTTTTTGTGTAAGGCGACAAAATGTTATTGTTTGGCTTTACTAAGGGGCTTTAAGCAATCATTTTTTGTTATCGTTAGTTCTTTGATGAAGGTAGTTATAATACTGATGATAAACTGTCAGTAACCAATGTCAAGTAACGGGTGAGCCAACAATTTGTGTGGAAGTCGAATTAAACTAAATACACATTTATTATGAAATAAATATAGCACTTTCTTAATTAATAAGGCCCGGTTTATGGCAATTATAGGTGGAATACAATATCGTTCATGTCACCACCACAGCTTTTGTTGCAAGCGATCATCCGAAGGTCAAAGTTATCGATGACTCTTTAAAGAATAAGTGGGTCAATGACCGCAATTTCAGTTCGGATGTTATCTTTGAGATGCATTCATAATTGCATTATTAACCGAACTTAATTAATCAATAAAGTTATATATTAATTTCATAATAAATGTTTGTTTATTTAAATGGAAACTTCCACACAAATTGTTGGCTCACCCTTTATACATTTTGTCGTATATTTAGACAATTCGATGTAGTAAACTATTTCTGATATTTTTGTGTTAATACTTATGCACGTACGATTAAAAAAATGTATAACTTAATTAACGGCAAAAAATCGTGTTGATTGTATCAATTTTGATTAATATCTGGAAATCGATTTTTTTACGAAATACATACAAATACTGGAAGGTGCAAGTAAAATATGGAGTTCACTTCTTTTGTAGTTAAATTATGAAAACAAAATAAAACCTGTAAGGCTGCGGGCTGTGGTGATCTAAGGCCCTTAGCTAACAACACCTAGTACTATGACATGTTTCCGATCTATGTATATGTACAATAGTCTTGGAGGAGGTAGGAGGGTACGAGAAAGAATGGTTTCTATTGCCAGTAGTCGATATAAAGTATAGGGTCATCCAACAAGAGGTGTAATTTTAAATCAATAGAAAAATGCAGCATTTTTATGTAAATTAGTGATATTTTTATTTTATTATATATTTCATGAGAAATAAATAAATGCTTCCTGACATCAGGATTTGAACCATGAACCATTAGCGTGGCAATTGACGAGGTTACCATCCCCCCACTGACAAATTCGCATAATTACGGCTGCATGTCGCGAATATTAGCTTTGATGTTTTCTTTTAGTACATGTATCGTTGGTGGAGCATTGGCGTAGACTCTATCTTTAACATAGCCTCCAACGAAAAAGCCTAATGATCTTAAATGTCACGATCTCGGAGGGCGGCCAATTGAAGTCTCCATTTCGGGAAATCATACGTCAATGAAATTTATCACACAATAGAGCCATTGTTTCACTAACTATGCGCTATGGGGCGTCAGCCGCCCTGCTGAAAATAAATGTCGTCCACGTCCATAGCATCAATTTCAGGCAAAAAAAAAGTCAGTCAACATCGTTCGGTAACGCAATCCATTCACTGAAACGGTCGTACCAGCATTATTTTAGAAAAAATATGACCCACTGACACCGCCAGCCCAAAAACCGCACCAAACTGTCACTCGTTGTGGGTGAAGATGTTGTTCGACTATTTTTTAGGGGTTTTCGGAGCCCCAGATGGGACAGTTTTGTTTCTTTACGTACCCAGATAAATGGAAATGAGCCTTATCACTCAGAATAATTTTGTGCAAAAACTTATAATTTGTTCATTTATTTCCAGCACCCAATCAGCGAAAGTGCGCCGTAGCGTAAGTGGTTAGTGTGTCGGATCACTGCGCATGTGGTTTCAAGTTCGAATCCCAGAAAACACCAAAAAGTTTTTCAGGGTCCCACCTCTCGCGAGCGTCTGGCAAACATCCGAGAGTATTGTTGACACGAAAAAGATTCTCAAATCGCCGTTCGGATACGGCACAAAACTGTAGGTACCTTCCACTCCTGTGACAAATCGGACGAACATAAGTTGGAGTCTTCACATCACTAACCTGTCCGAGATGTTCAAATTGATCGATCAAATTTACTATAGCTGTGCGAGAAGGCGCTTGAAGATGACCAAAAGCAATACGAACTTTGCAGTGTATTTTCACTATTTCAACACGTTGTGCAAGTGTGTATCGATCCATATTTAATAACCTCCTATTTTTTACTTGTCAAAAGTCATCATAATGATAGTTGAATTTTGCGAGTTCAAAAATGATGTGAAATTAAAATGACACCTGATTTTCTATGACCCTGTAGAGACCAAAAATACAGTGGCTCATAGCAACCGCTATCAAGTTAACACTGCTAAACTGAAGCCAATTTATTATAAAGGGTTTTCCATTAAACCTTTCTATTTTTAATTTACAATTGAAGTACATTTTATGGCCTTATGCACGGTGATATACATACGAGAAGTCAAGTTTTTGATTCGATATCTCCTACACAACTTGTTTTATAATTTTAAAAATCGATCACACTTAATGGACAACCTTTAAAATCCCTCCTTCACTACCCCTTTATTAAAATGTTGTCTAACTTCTGGACTTATGTATGGGGAAATCATATTTGATCAGACACCATATGTTCCACAAAATGTGTTCATAGTTAATCCCTATACGCTCGTTAGGTTTAACTATAATAAGCTACGATGGTTTATACATGGTTTGTTCACTCATATATGTACACAAGAGTAATGTGCTAACTCCTTGCAGTGCGATAAAATCGGTTTTAAGTCAGATTATAAATATAAGTATTTTTTATACGTACATATATTCACTCCTGTTGTGCATGAGAACAAAAAAAAAATATAAATGTTGTTAAGCAGAAAGTTGAAGCTACATTTATAATGCGCTCGTGATGTAAATACTGAATCTCTGGAGGGTGGTAGGTTGGTGGCTATTAATAGCTTCAAAACTTGGTTAAATCATATTGATATTTTGTTATATGGATAATGGTGGTATGTGTATAGTGAGTTATTATTGCTTTAACTATTCGCTATCGATTATTAGGTGGATACACGGCTGTGCTGAGTGATACCCTGTACATAGTTGTGATCTATCTATGAATTGGTGTTTTTGAGCCTATACCAACATCATTATTACATTCAGTGCAGCCTATTGTTTGTTTTTTAAAAAGGCCTTAATATTGGCATGTTTTCATGACCTGGCAAGTTTATACGATGTATTCATTTTGACATAGAGAAATAATGAAGGTCTATGAAATTTTACACATGAGGGACCGAAGCAATTTTAGAAGAATGTTTTGTTTTTCATATTTCTACTAAAAGCTGGAAAACAATAGAAAATTATAACAAAATATTTATAAAGGAACTGGTTTTGTATATATTTCGCCCATACTATGTGTAAGGCCGCAACCATCTTTAACAGAAGTTTTCTCGGAAAAGTTAAATTTCGAGCTAGGGTATGAAATTTAGTATAAGGGCTTCTGAGAGCCTGAATAAGTGTAAGTGTAAAAGCTTTTGAAAACCTCCAACAGACATTCTTCTTCTCCTACCTTTTTCAGCGAGGTTATGATCCGAAAATAAGGGATTACAACCCTACCACTTCATCGCATTTCTACTGATCCCCTGTGGGGTTCGCCTATTTGACCTCAGAAAATATCGGCAGGCCTGTCGATTTTGGATCACTCGGTTACAGAGGCCAATGAAATGCCGATGTCGTCGCATTTGTGTGATCCAGGGGTTTATAAGCCTGCCTTTCCTACATCGCGGTGTCTTTGGAACGTGCATTGATATTGCCTTTTTAACAGGGTTCAAATGATCTCTTCCCTGAACATGGCAACACCAGCTGAGCCGGTCGCGCTCTATCTTTTGTACGATGGTTTCCTTGATGTGAAAGCTTCCATGGATCTTCGAACTTCTTATTCGATCAAGCTTTGTAACTCTAGGCCGTCATGCGAAGCATCTTCATCTCAGCTGCCGTTAATTTACTACTTTTTTTACATCGTCCAACATTGTAAACCGTATGTGAGCGCTGGACGCACAACTGCGGTGTAGAGTCTTCCTTTCAACTGGGGTGGCATTTTTCGGTCACAGAAGATAGCGGAATTTTCTCGCCACTTCATCCACCCTACGCTTACGCGATGATTAATGTCGTCATCACATTTTGCTTTGCTATTGATCATAGATCCCAGATATTTGAATTTTTCGTACTTGGGAAGCCCTGTTCCATTCAAATAAATGTCTGGAATAGGCCGAGTAGATCAGTGAATGGGCAGCACAAGTACTCTGTTTTTTTTTAATTAATGCGATACCCATTTCCCTCCAGAACATCCACGCACACATCATGTGCTTGTTGCAGGGATGTAGGATTCTCACTTATGATGGTTCCATCGTCAGCAAAGAATAACTGATGTACCTTGGGATTCATCACTTTACCTTCAAGTAGATAATCAAGGACTTTAAACGCTTCCCTGGTGCACCTCGAATTTGATTGGGAACTCTTCGATTACTCTTGCTGTGCATCTTACTCTTGTGTTTGCTCCTTCGTACATGTCCATGATCATCTGTACATAGGTTTCTGGAATCCCTCCTTAGCGCCACTCATATCAGATCTTGTGGTTGTCTATCGAATGCCGCCAACTGCCAACTGACATTGTCATATTTTAAAGAACGTCTGTTTTAAACATTTTTGTACGAAATCGTAAAAGCAGTATTGGCAAAATATGTAAATTCTGGTCTAATCTATAATACGTCCGTGCATCATACATGGCTAGTCTTACCAATTCTTTTTTGGACGAAAAAAGGATACATAATTTAAAAAAATAAAAAAAATAAAAAGTGGGCGGTCTAAAATCTCGCAATGTACGGTTAGGTTGGCCACAACTAGCAAATTGTGATTTTAAATTGTACTCACCTCTGCAAGAGTTCATCTTCTCTTACCGGTGTTTGCAGGAATCCGAGACTTTAAGCTCGTGTAATTGTAGCGGTGTATAACTTTTATTCATATAAAAATGTATATATATATTTTTTTTTTGCCCAAGGGGTGGCGGAAAACGCTACTGCTCACGAGAAACAGGCCCGCTCTGATTCAAGTAGTGTGGGACTTTGTACTCACTAAAAAACCACCTTTAACCCTTTTATTCTACTTGACACCATCCACTCCGGAACCGTTTTTGCATTATTTCAGAGTGGTGTCATTTTCTTTCCCCTTTCGGGCCGGCCTTTTCAAATTTGTCTTCTCTTGTAAGACTTACATCAGGCTTACATAAATCTCATGAGGGTGATCATTAGGTCTTCTTCTCTCTTTTTAGTTTAGGCACTTTTTCTATAAAAGAACGTACTTGATTCCAGCTCTGGTTACTCACTGACATTTTTGTCACTATGTTTTCCGGGGTGATGACGCCGATTAGAGATTCTAGCGCCCTCCTTTCAGCTTCCCATCTTTTGCACTCGAAGAACGTGTGATTTGCGTCGTCCAGTTCTGAATCGCCATATTGGCAAACCGAGATCCCTGTTTTGCCCATTCTGTGGAGGAAGGCGTTGAAATAACCGTGTCCGGTAAGAAATTTGGTGGCGTAATAATCTACTTTCCCCTGTTTCCGTCCCTTTGCTAAAAATGTATATAGCAGCGTTGTAAACAAAGGATAAAAAAGTGTATGTATTTAGTATGTATTTCAGTGGAAAATTTGTGTAACATCAACTGATATTGCTGACATTACGCCCGGACTTGTCTCGGCTTCACCTTCCCTTAATTTGACATTGTACTTCTCCTAGATCGCAATTTCTCGTAGCAACTCCGGTAAAGTTTTGATAAAATTATACAAGCCGGTGCAAATAAATTCCAAATTCTAATTTTCATAGTTAAAATACCTTTAGCGTCGATATCTCTCCTCTCTCTTTCTCTCCTTTTCCAAACTTTCTTCACTTGCGAAAATACACGTCCAACCGGAGCTGAAGAACCAGGGAAGCAAATGACGAACTCACTGATTTGAGAAAATTCGACGAAAGGCACGTGTTGAGCGTCCATATGTTGGAAGACTTCCACCCAACGTTGAACAGTAGACAAATTTTCGGAATTCCACTTGGTGAATTTTTCTTCAGTGCAATCATTTTTAATGTAGGAGTACTGATCAAGTACATTCGAAGAATCTTCGCACTCGTAATCGTCAAACGAAGTTTTTCGGGAACTTTTTTCACGGAGAGTCTTTTTTCCGACCAGCCAGGAAAATTTCACGTGACAAAAGACGTGAATAGTACGTTTGGAGTTGTGTTTCTTATATACTTTTTTAGCAATTCCAGGTTGGTGGGAGACTTAAGAATTAATTATTGCAATAATTATATATTAATATTTCTCTTTGCGGATTATTTGGTCATCCTTGAAGCCCCTCAAATCGAACTTCAGCGCGCACTCGAAAGGTTTGTGGCCCTTTGTGATGATGCTGGAATGGAGATCAACAAATCGGAATTAAATACCCATTCAGCGTACTCTGCATGTTAGTGGAGTCACACTGAAGCAGGTGTATACGCTTAAGTACATCGGAGTTTTATTTACGAGTGATGGGAAAAGCAATGGCGAGTTAACCTGTAAAATTAGTCAGGTTGGATCAATTTTGCGAGAGCTTGGTCAAGTTGTTATAAGAAAGGCCGAACTTAGTGTCGGTTCTTAACTCGGTATATGTTCCAACTCTCACCTATGGTCATCAAATTTGGGTAGTGACCGAAAGAATAAGATCACGCATACAAGCTGCCAGAATAAGGTTTCTTCGCGATGTTGCTGAAATACCTCGTAGGGATCGAGTGCACAACACCAGAGTACGCGATGCTCTCAATGTTGAGCAGCTACTTCTCCGAACGGAACGATCTATGCTTCGATGGTTAGGTCACGTAGTGCGTATGCCCCCAGACTGGCTTCTAAGACGTGCCATGATTGCCGTGTCATCAGGTAGGCGATCCACCGTAGGCCAAGAAATAAATAGCTGGATTAAGTTCGACGTCTCTCCTGGAGCCGCCTAAGGATTCCTTCTGATGAGTTGGAGTTAATGCCGGAGGGTCCACCTAAGCGTCCTATCCCCGTGACCTTCATAAAGGATTAGCAAGCCATTGAAAATATATGTATGCATGCATGTACATACTTCTTTATTCGGGGCGAAAAAAGGACCCACAAAGTATCAGAAAAAGGATTCAAATCAAAATGGATCTGCATCCGAAAAAAGGAGTATCCTTTATAATAAAGTACAGTTGGCAAGACTATACATGTCTATGCCAACTTCTTGGACGCGTTTTTACTCAAAGAACTAACCTTTTATGAAATCTCCAAAAAGTCTTGGAAATTTGGTACATTTAAGCATAGTTTTAATTGCACAACTCCTCAAAAACTATAACCATTCTGTACGTTTTTTGCTTCCATCTCTCTTTGTTTCTTTTGGATGCACTTCCCATCTTTTGTCATGTCGGTGCTCTCCAATTTCTATGGCTTGAAACTTTTGACAATGAAACTTTTTTTCTTAATTAAGGCATATTACTTAATAAGAATCTAATAAAAAGAAAATGAATTTCCCGGAACAATAAATCGCAGAGAAACCCCACCCGACATGTGATATCTCCAAACACCTCTCTTTAGAAGTTAAAAACAAAAACAAAAAAAAAAAAAACAAACATTTGGCGCAACAGCTCTTTAAAGTGCCAGGGCCTAGCTTCTCGCAACCACTCATGTTGTGTGCGTTATATTTTTCACACGAATGGAAGGGACCTACAGTTTAATGCCGAATCCGAACGGCGATTTGAGAAGCTTTTTCGTGACAACAAAACTCTCGGATGTTTGTCAGACGCTCGCGAGAGGTGGGATCGTGAAAAAACTTTTTGGTGTTTTCTGGGATTCGAACTTGGAACCTCATGCGTAAATGATCCGACACACTAACCACATACGCCACGGCGCCCTTTAGAAGTTAAGCGGCATGAAAATCGCTTCGTACCCAAGTGCCACATCCTTTTGACATTGTCACAGACTTCTTCTTAAGAAATTAAACCAAAGTAATTAATTTACATAAAACCGCAGTTTATATTAAATTCCCCAGGACATACATGGAAATAGAGTACACTTGAAGTCAGACGGATTACATAATCAACTTTTGCGAACATGACTATTAAATGCAATTCAAACTAAAGACATAATTAAATTGAACGCGAAGCTGATATATTTGTTACGTATTTCGAATGAGTAAAATGACCTGAATTTGAAATTCAACACTCGAGCTTGTGCGCAACACACAAACATACACATTCCTTCTGTCACCATCTACAATTTGCGGCATCGTCCATCCACATTCCAGGAGGGAGATACCCAGCATCGGAAAATAAGATTCACAGAAATATGACATTATTTTCGAATGCCCAGCAGTATCAATTTTGCAATGTGAAATGCAATGAAATGCCAAAAATTGGTTTTGACATTCCACATGCTTTTCTGAGAACTGGAGTATACGGGTCAATGATTATAGGAATGCAGATGCTGGGCTTATGAAGGCACATCGGAAGCATGTGCTTCATTTATGATAGGTGAATTGAAGTATTTCTCCATCCCACTTTCTCTTTCTCCTGTCAAGGACTTGGCTTTGAAATATTGTACTTTAAAGTCAAATTTCCCCGCAAGGACATCGATGAGAAGGGACTTTTAATGATGTAGTTGGAGGCTGTGCAACCACCTGGAGAGCACCTAAAAGGTCTTGTAAAAGCGATACATTTTCCACAGCTGGATACCATATAAAGGTACTTTGTTTCTTTTCTAATACATATCCATACAACAAGGAGCAGGTCACAAAAGAAGAATGTACTAGAAATCAAATAAGTGTTTTTTTTTTTTTTTTTTGCTTTTTTTTCCTTTACTTTGTGCTGAAAGGAAAACAGAAAGGAAAAGGACATTGCATTTGTATGTATCGAATTGCACGTACTGTAAATACATGTACGTAAATAAGTACAAAGCTTAGACTGATTGAAGTTTAATGGAAGTATATACAATTTGAGTAATTTACTAACTAGATTACTTACTTAAAAAGTCACGTTGCCTCAGAGACAAGACATTTCAGTTCTCAATTAATTGAACAGGTCTCATACTTACCGTACACTATTGTTAATAAGCTTCTTATTATTGAGGGTATTACTTTTACGCCTATATAATTCGCGGGATTTCCAATCAATAATGATACCCTTATCGTTTAATCCTGTTTTAAATAAGTGGACGTGGTGTTTCCAAATAAAAACTAGATACATAAACAAAGATACATATACAAAGTCTTCACGATGAGAACAGAACTGCAGTATGGGATGGTTACAACATGTCAAACTGGTTTGATTCGAGAACGGGCATTAAACAGAGATACCTCATGATTCATCAACTCTTTTCGTTGTTTTTGGATAGCCTACCAACCGTTTTGCCTGGGGGAATCGAGTTTGACGGGATAAAAGTAATTTTATCAGAAACGGCAACCATGATAGAAAGCATGATCAATAAATTAGAACTATACTGCAGTTTGTGAAACATACAATTGAACACCAATAAGTCCAATATGATGGTCTTCCAAAATGGTTTTAGGTGATTTGCAAGGTGTGAAAGATGTACTTGGCAAAGAGAAGAATTTGAGAAGGTAAATGAGTACAAATACCTCGGTGTCTTAATAACACCGCGACTGACTTTTAAAAACCACCTGCAAGAAAAATTAAGAGAGGTAAAAAGAGCAATAAGCTGTAGTTGGAGAGGCATACTTTGTAAAAAAAAAATATTGCTTTAAGCACGAAATATAAAATCTACGAAGCAGTCGTTCATATGCTATGCAGCGCAAGTGTGGGGCATCTATCAATATGAAGAAGTTGAAAAATTGTTGAGATAGATACTTTATTAAAAAAATATTTCGATTGCAGGAAAATACACCAAACTATATGCTCCATCTGGAAACCGGACTGCTGGCATTATATACCTATGCACTAAGACTGCACTTGTTGTACATTGTAAAAGTAATATCACACAGAACCAACGTCTGCCACATATGCCACCGTAAACAATTTTTCAAAGAATGGTATAGATTGTGCAGCGAATATGTCCAACTAATAGCCTACAATGCAACAACATGAAAAGCGACTCTACAGGAACGTTTAGAGTAAAATCCCGTCAAAACCTACCTAGATATTAGTCTTGTGCGCTACAATACGGCCTAGGTGAAAAAAATTGCTTTCACACGAAAATACAATAAATGCAATATCGATGATAGTCAAAACCGAGGGGAGCTTTTGCAGTTATACTGCAGGCCGCATATAACTAACCGGAATGAGGAGGCGGAATGTTCATTGTGAAATCTACCAGACGTACATCATTTAATCGGAATATCCTCAATACTGAAATGGATTAGAAGAGCACATTGGAGTAAACGTACTTTATTAACAAGCGAAATCACTTGAATCCTAAATGACCAAAGTTCGAGTACGCTGTCTAGCAACTTAAAGTCATCATTCAAATATCGACCGCAAATATGGTAGTAGATGAAGCACTTTAAATCACATATGTTAAAAAAGTATACCTATCTATTAATCTTATTTTCAATAATATTCTGCTGCAAATTGTAAATCTGTCTTATTCGGCTGACGGCAAATGTCAATGCTGTATTTTGTGAATTTTATAACAACATATTTTTCACTGTCCATTAAAATCACAATATTACTACATAACAACATATTTTTCACTGTCTATTAAAATCACAATATTACTACATAAACAAAGCTTCGTGAAGTTTTAAGATATTACATGAAATTTAATGTGCGTGGCTACATATTGTGAATGAACAAATTGTAGAGAAAGTTAATCCATATTTCCTTAACGCAACTTTTCCCGATTTCCAGTGAATATATTAAAAAAAGAGTGTTTTTCAAAAAGTAGGCGCGTCTGTGACATGAAAGTTTCCTAAAAAGACGTTTTTTTTATTCACTTTTCTGTGACTTAATTAAAAACTGTTTTCTGTATACATAATATAGGGCGGATTTTAGAAATGGTTTGTATTATATTACGCTTACGTGTCGTAGAAATTTATTTCCAAATTCGTTCGCCAAATTTATAGAGCACTTCGTTCATTGTTTGGTGCATATAATCGTCCATCTGAGCAAGCTGTTCGTCAAACCATTGATAAATTAGCATCCACGTATATGCTAATGGACATAAACCATCCAGTATAACCTCGCATTGTGCGCACTGAAGAAAATATAGCCGTGTTAAACGGTAGTGTGACCGAATATCAAAAATTTGTCAATTAGCCGCCGCGCCGTTCACAACAACTTGGCATCCGCAAAGCTCGCGTTACGGTAAATGGAGATCGTTACCGGGCCATGCTCAACGAAAATTTCTTTCAAAATATAGATTACATTCATCCGGATGACACCTGGTTTCAACAAGACAGCGCTGAGGTATACGGCGACCGACACCATAGATTCATTTTTTTTTTGCCAAGAGCAGGTGAAAAATCTTCTAAAGGCACCATAAGACCCGACCGCGCGTGCTTATGGTAGTGTGCGATTTTTACTTACTAAAAAACACCTCTCATCAAAATTAATACTACAACTAAGCCGACGCTTACCCAGCAGTTTTATTTTCGCTTACGAAATTCGTGATTTTTGGAAAAAGATGTTCGTATGTAATTAAAAAGAAATGTAGCACTTTAGACAGGTTAAATTCCAATGAAAGTTCCTGCTTTTTCCACGACCGGCATATACTATTTGTTTCGTTCTTTGCAGACGACGAATTGAATTGTTCGCGTCAAGTACTTGAATGACGGTACGGTTACAATGGGCTGAACACGATCTTTATGTTTACGCGCAAATTTTGTTATCTCCTTGCCGACGCTGGGAATTTCCAGATCCCGATGAATTTCTTCGTTACGTACATACCACGGTGCGCTATCCATCCCTCTAAGAACTTTATGTTCAAACGTTTTTAGGATATTTCTATTGCTTTTCCTAGTACAACTCCATAGTTGTATACCATACGTCTACGCTGGCTTTAGAACTTGCTCATAGATAAGCAGTTTGGTATGTCGGCTCAACTTCGAATGTTTTCCGAGTAGCCAGTACTTATGTCGGTATTTGTTTTCAAGCTCATCGCGTTCCTTTTTTACGCCAAGAATTCGTCCAAGCGTTGACTTTATTAATAGTATGTTGCAGCTTTCCAGTTGCTGCTTCAATAATATCGCCCGTTGTCAATATCGCCTTATCGTCCGCAAACGTGGCGATGACGCAGTTTGCTTCCTGTGGGATGTCACGCGTGTAGAATATAATATATATAGAAGTGGGCCAAGGACACTTCCTTGTGGGACCTTATCGTGCCAAACCTTATCGAAAGCTTGTGAGACGTCAAGAAATACACCATAACGAATCTCTTTTTTCTTCGAGAGCTTTCGCAATCACGTCAGTTATTTTATGGACTTGGTCGATTGTAGAATGTTTGATTCTAAATCCAAACTAATGGTCAGGAATGAGACGTCTTTTGTCGATTACGGGTTGTAGACGTTTAGAAAGTAGTTTCTCGAATATTTTTGAGATAACCGGCAATAGGGAAATAGGAAACCTCATTCAGAGGTTTGCCTGGTTTTGGAACCATTATAATCACGGCTACTTTCCATTGTCTCGGAACGTAGAGCAATCTTTAAATTTTTAATCATTTCCCTCAGTTCAATCAATGCAACTTGTTTTACTTTATTGAAACCACAACTAGGCGAGATGGTGATTTCCGAGATCATGCGATTTGACACATTTCGATTAATTTCTTTGAGGCCACCTGAAGGCATTGATTTATACAGATAAACCAACAAATATTGACTACTTAAAAGCCAATATTGAGGTGTCTATTCACGATGTACTGACCAATCTACTCGAAAAAGTGGTGACAAATTTGACTGACAGGACGACTTTTGTAGAACGTAGTCAAGGTGGTCATAGGTATACCCGCAATTGTATACAGGCAATAAATAGCAAACAAATTTTAATCAAATAAAATAAAAACATCGAAGTTCAAGTTACCTTTCTGGGGTAACTTGAAAAAATACGGAACTACTCGGACTTTAATTGAAACTCGCAAGACACGTTTATCGATTGACTTTATTCAAGCTATGCTACCGCTCAGAACAATCTTCAACTTAAGACTAGAACATAAAACTAATCTCCTCCCATAGGAGAACCCTGTTCTCGCCGTCTAATCTGCTATGTCATCAATTTAATCCCGGTGCGTGTATCCGGCGCAGTGCAATACGATTCCAATGCACCGGCACGGTAGGAACATGTTCGCATCAGAGAACTCCATGGGGTTCGCTGTCATGCACTTAGCTCATGGCTCAAGTGCATTGCGATAACTTGGATATTTAATTGATTTTTGTGTGTCCAATTTCAATTTAATGTTCTCACACTAAAAAAGAGAAACTCTTTATATGTCAACATTAATAAGAGAAGATGTGAAAAATTGTAAAAAAAAAAATAATTCTGTACATACAAATTCGAGTACTGAGAAAAGTCCATTCGTCCGTCTGTCTCTTTTTTTCATTGTCATTGCTTAAGCTATAGAACCTACGTGCATGATTTTTACGTGGGATATATAGACCATGATGGAACTATTTTTTTTTAACCCTTCTCTCTAGGCCTGACAGACGAGTCTGGCTGATCGGTGTGTCTTCTTCTCTTACTTACCTTCTAATAGAAATATCGTCATACGTGTCCGGCTTGCTAACATTCTTACTCTAACCATAATATTTGAATTATATTTAAGCTTTAACGTAGGCAAGTTTAGATTAGATTATGGAGGTGTGTGTAGTGGATAAGGACTCATCACCTTTATTTGGAAATCTAAACGTCCATTATGAATCCCGATTTTCTGATTTTTTTATTTAACCATTTTTTTTCCTAATATTGGGTGAACGCAATTTATGCTCTTTACAAATTTTGACAAATCGATGTCTGTGACTTTGTTACCTCTGTCGTGTTTACGAAGAAATTAGAACATAGAGTGGGTCGGTGGCACTACAGATGTTGGATTGACTCTACCGCAGTTTTTGCATTAATCGTTAGATCCAACTTTCCTGCGCTTACTCCTGTTAGTATGGGAATAGAGGATTGATCTAATGCCAGAAGGCGTTTTTTTTTTTTTAGTTCTAGATATAAAGTGCGACTCTTAGCATAGTCCTACCTGGACAACTAGGAAGAGTTGCTCCTTTTCCTATTATGTCATCTATTGCGCAATACAATGTTCATAACAGTGGCAGTACAGATATGTCCGTTTCACGAGTGTTCATACTTGAGCCCAACCTTGCCAATTCATCCGCCTTTATTGAAGAGTACATCCTTTGGCATACGTCAGGTTCCAGCAATCTTTCTACCAAATAATGAACTGCATGTTATCTAAATATTTATAGAATAAAGGAAATGATTAACTTTCGTTTAGAAAAAAATTGCCGCGTTAGTCAATGTCATCACTAAAGTCTTCATAAAATCCTTCTTAACTACTACGGAATGAAGGAGAACCAGAGTATCAATTGTCTACCTCTTTGCAGTATATTTACAACTTCCTTATCCACCCTTCGGTCAACCTTCCCACATAAGTTGAAATGTTTCCACTAAACTTAATAGTTTTACCTTCTTTGAGAGTATCCATGTATTCATCTACAGTATATGAGCATGTATGGTATGTGTATCTATATGTGTGTACAAAACAGTACAGGATGTATGTTGTTATTGTGCAAACCACTCTCGTTTACCTGTAGTGACCATGTTTTATCTTCAATCGAAAATCAATCATAGGAAACAGAGAATAAAAAACAAGTAACAACAGCACCATGGGAGCTAAGGAAACAGGAAACTGTTTTTACCTAAGCAAAGGATAAAGTAACTTTATACGTTTGGGTTTGTCAGTAATAAGAACGGGTTTTGCATTACCATGGGCGATGCAGTACCTGTAACCGTCATTCTTTGCATCACATAGGGAACTCACTATAAGGCACCTTATCAATGCATCGAACAAAGGCTATCAAAGAGATGCCAGTCTGATGATTCTGACAACATAATGAATATCTTATATCCTAATCGAATGGCTTATTATGATACGAACAGGTTTTAACTTTCTGAGTAAGAGTACATTTCTGAGCATTGTAGCGGGGTTTGCAATTGGAGGTACCCGATTAAATACTATCGCCTGTCAACACGTACGTTGATTAAGTGTCTCAAACTCACCTTTAGAGGAACCTGGTGCAGTTGATCCCCTCTTTCTAAATTTCACATTATTTCAGGGAGTATAAGATATACTTCCTTCTCAATCGACGGATTTATAATCCTTTTTGTTGTTTATCGTATTGTTAAGCTAAACAAACAATATAAGTTTGATAAGATATACTTTTAGCTCTTTTTCTAATATTTTGAAATGTAACCAAGTGTCCCCGTTTAAGGGAGACTTGATCCCATTGTAGGGTAGACTTGGTTACAGGGGGATCAACTCTACCCCATTCCATATATTAAAAAATAAAACACTGTTTACTCATGTAATATTTTTTTATTTACATTGGAAAAAGTTTTATTATATGTAGATTATTAAAGAAACAAAATATGTAATAGGTAGTGTTATACCATATCTCTGTAAATTGTGCAATATAGTCTTAAGAAAATAATGTATCCTTATAGCTACAATAAAAACAAATGAAAACAAATGAAAACAAAATATGTAAGAATATATAATATTTTCTTTATTAATATTGGGAAAAGTTTTATTATAAGTTATTAAGAGAAACGAAGTTTTACTCTAAATTAAACTTTCTTAAGGACTTTTTAAATTGAAACAAAATAACTCGCTTGGTGTTAACTTTGATGATTGGTGGATTTATTTTTTTAACGACTTGGTACCTTGCTATTTCGGAAATATCTTCTTTAATTGGCCATTCGTCGATCTGCTCAAGCTAGTGGCCTCAGGTACGCGCTAGGAAAGCGTCAAATTTCTTCTCATAAATCCATAATACCAATCGAAGCTTGCTGTTTCAATTTGCCACTTTCTGTATTTCTCCGGGGGTATTATTTGCCACAGCAAACTCGTAAGCAAGTTTCCTTAAACAATGTGTGGACAATCCGTGCTGTAACTTGCTGGCTTTTTCGGGGTATGCAACAAGTAATGCTTCTTCGTTTACAGAAAATATTCGCGACTGTGCATAATCAGGGGTGTAACTTATATCTCCGTCGTTTGCTTGCTGACGTTTGTGATAATATCTTTTCAGTGTCATGATAGGTATTCCGAAGAGTTTTGCTCTTCCTTTTATTGTTTTACCTTCTAAAACACTCTGAACGGCTTTCCTCAGTTTTTCGGCATCTATTGAGACACGTTTTTTAGTGCCCTCCTTTGGCTTATACAATCGCGGCATAATCTGTACCTAATAACAAAAATACGCAACAAAATTATAAATATATAAAACAAAATTTAAATTCCTATATTCTGGGAGACTTGATCTCCTTTAATGGGATCAAATCTCCCCTCTGGTAGTTTCTTACTTGTTCACAAAGAGATATGCACAAATACTTACCAAAATAATGACTTTCCAAAATAAATATACACAAAACACTTCACTTTACAACACTGTGGAGAAAAAAATATAAAAAAAAAACTTTACAGCTATTAATACAAAACACACCCTTGAAGTTCAAGTTATTCCGTACGATTGGCAAAATGGCGTCTGAGGTAATTTTCAATATCAAATACAGTGATGCCACTTTATTAATCCAAGAAAACAATTCTCGTTGTGGAAATAATACCCAGGGATCAAGTCTCCCAGGGGATCAAGTGTCCCCAGGTTCCCTACTGTGAATACAATTCCAAACAAACTGGCCACGTTACGTGCAATTGGATTGTGGGTTATTGTACCTCTACACCTAATTTGTGGAATAAATTTAAAATAGTGGCTACTTAATATGACGATAAATGAATGCAGTTACATTAAAGTGCAAATTATTGCAACTAATTAATTAGGCGAACATCTATAATAAATTCGATAATGAATTTCATTTGGCAGCTCCTCGAGACGATAATTGATTGAAATCAATCGATGGTCGTTTTTAGAGCCAACAATACATGAAAATGAGCTCGTTCTTTGCCCATTTTCTCATTCTGCTTCAGAAACGACCTACGAAATGGGCTGGTGATTATATTATGCCCTTCCAAGTTCCAACGAATGGCAATATAAGATGAAAATGATTCTTCACCCAATAAATAGCAGGTGAGGTCAAGTTCAGGTCAAAGTTCACATTATAGAGATAATATTGTATAAATTTGTGTTTACATTAGTTCACATTATCGGGAAATTCACATTATTGAAGTTCATATTATCGAGATAGTACTCTATTTCCATTAACAAAATAAAAGGATATTTTTGGTTTTCATTCAAAATTTGGAATTGTGTGACCTATTCGAATATTACTCATCCCAGTCGCCATAATAAAACCTTGTATGCTTATTCCAAGAAAAAACTTGTGTCTAGGACGTTAAGCGTAATGGCAGCCAAAGTGTTTTTTTTTTTTTTTTATTTGTAGCGGTTCTAAGATGTAAGATACCGACCGGAATCAATTATATTTTGTAGAAGAATACATACAACTTTCATAAGAGAGATTGGATGAGTATAATATTCTAACCTCCTACGAGTAACTTGTATGAAATATTTTTTAAAAAAACCCTTTTTGCCTACGAGCTAGAAGTCCATGTCAAATTTTAAGAATTATAAAACCTAATCTTCAGATAACAACTCTATGTGAAGTCATTTTAGACATAAGAAGGGATTTTTCGAAAATATCTCAAAAAAAAGAGATTTCCGATCTTCTCAAATACTTTCAGCATTTCGTTACAATTTCCGATTGTCATTACTTATACCTTAAATTTGATAATACCATATTCTTGGCATTTTGTTCTTTCGTAATGAGCCGTAGAACTGAAGTTTAGTAGGAATTGTAACGGCAATACATGCTTAAAATGTACTCTGCTTTCTTATTAATTAACATTCATCTTAGTATCCAAGATATGAAGACTAGATCTGTTAAACTTTTTGATATGAAAAATTTTAAATACGCCACTTTGAGCACTGAATGTTGCTTGTTTGGCTTGAGATGTTAAAATACTTTTGATCTTTGGTGGTCTTGTCTCGCACATTGAGTTTGAGATGTAGGTTAATGGAATTTCGTGAAAGAGCTTAAAAAGCAATAATTGGGCATTCTTACTTATTTAGGTGGCGCTACAGTTCGGAGTGAACCTGGGCCTCAACCAACAAGCCTCTCCATTTAGCTCGGTCTTTAGCTTATTGCCTCCAGTTGCGCACTCCAAGTTGGTCAAGGTCCCCTTGAACTTGTGCGCGTCACCTACGGCGATGATTCCCTCCACTGCGTCGTCCCTCGAGGTTAGATTCGAAGACTCTGCGGGCCAAGGCGTTAGTGTCCATTCACTCTACACGTCCTAGCCATCTTAAACGACCAATACGCAGTTTTTTGACTAGGTCGATCTTGCTGTACAGCTCGTATAGTTCGTGATTGAATCTTCTCCTCCAAAGCCCGTCAACGCAAACAGGACCGAATATCTTAGGAAGAATTTTTCTCGTCCATGTTTCAGTACCGTAAAGTAGGACTGGAATGATCAGTGTCTTATACAGAGTCTTCTTAGTTCTTCGAGATAGAACTTTACTGTTGAATTGTCTTATAAGCCCAAAAAAAAAGCGAAGGGCAAGAGTTATTCTTCGTTTGATTTCTGTGCTGATGTCGTTTTCAGAATTTATAGCAGAGCCAAGGTAGACAAAGTCCCTTACTACCTCGAACTTATTGGACATTCTGCTTAGCTCTTAAAGTGGAAATGCCTCTCAAGAGCATCCTCGCGTTCGTCGGTAGCAACCAATTCTTCTTTCAGATTTACTGAATTTAAATTCCACTTCATTCAGGTCTATGCACAATTTGTAATCCTGATGCCACTGATTTGTATTATATACATATATTTAACCCTGGAATGCTACACTTATTTACGAAACTTACTATGCTACACTGGGGTTCAACGGTACCCCAAAGCAAAAAGGGCATTTTTATATAAAAAAAAAAATTATTCAGCGAATTCATAAAAGAAACTTAGAATACAGAATAATAGTAGTTTTTTGCAAAAAAAAGAAAATTAAATAATATTATTCTGAACAAGTTGGACATATTTTATTTTGGTGCTGTAAACAAATGAATTTTTTGCATAGAGCGCAGTTGATCCTTGATTTTCTATCCCGGCTTCTTGGGCAAAATTCACATCTACCCGCGATAGAAGTTGGCTTTGTTTGCTCTTCTGCTGCTGAGGTTATTTTTAGTATACTGCATATTGTCTCGTGGAGTTCACGCCTCAAAGTATGAGTTTGTAAACGACGTTTCATATGTGGTTTTACTAAATCTAGTGCTAGTTTTTTCAAGTATGTTCTTCTTTTTTCCAATTTTAATAAGTGTGTAATAAAACTGAGTACTTGTTACATTTTCTTATAAATAGTTTAATAAGACTTACATACTCACATTAAAAGAAAACACTGAAATAACGTTTTTTACTATGTTCGTATTTTGGTTTGCTGGGGTACACCTGTATCCCAATATCAAATTTCAGCACAATGACAAACACTCCGCGCGCCGTCAGTATCACATACGAACTAATGCAACAAGTCATGAAACTACTCAGACGCTCAAGCTTGCAGCTCCATCTGCTACTGATTGGCGGCAATTTAAAAAAAGCCTGGGGTACAAGCGTACCCCAAGTAGCATTCCAGGGTTAATATTATATATTTTCAATGACAATAGGAGGTGCGTTATGAGCTCTATACAACCTTGCAAACTCTGGTTTAAGTTCTCTATTCTAAAAAAATAATTATTAGATATGAAGATATGTACTGGCATGATAGTCATATGATTTTGAAAGCTAGCTTCTTGCAAGGTAAAGCCATAGTATTTATTGTTTTCAGGAAAACATGCAGAGTACAAAATCTGATTTAGTTTTCAAAGTTTTTTGCTAAATATTGAAATTGACCATCCGAATTCATAGGTTTGTAAATGATAAGTTCCACCCATCTTTCGCAAATTATCTTCATCTTTACTATCAATCACGTTCTTATAACAATCGCAATCGACCAGTAGTATCTACTCCTAAATTATACTAGATGCTCTCAATTTCAGACCTTATCTTCATCACATGATTACTTAATCGACAGTAGCGTTCTATGATACATTGACTTGTTTGCGTTTTTTTTTTTATTTAAGGGAATTTCTAGCGTAGTACTTCTAATATAATATAAAAAAATATTAGCCAAGGTAATGAGACTTACCACCCCATTACCGCCATTAACAATTTCCTCTCCTCCACTTCTACTATTGGAGTCTGCCTACGATTATGCATACACGTATAATTAGCCGACGCTACTTCCGCATAATGATTTGATAAATGGAAAATGTACATGGACTTGTTCAAGTTCAAGTCTATTCATAGATCTATCCATTTCTATACCCATCTATCATTATATTTGATTGAATAGTAATGTGCTCTTTTTACCCTTGTTAAAACCTTTAACCCCTTGTTTGTGCTTTTCCTCAATAAAACTGTGCCAACTATAGCAATTACGAGCTATGAAAACTATCGAGTATATGTAGATATAATCATACATTCGCCTTGCACTTTATTTAAATTCCACCTAATGATCTGAAGGAACACCAGCTTACTTATTTTATACTGAAAAAAATGAAGTTTATTAAATCAAAATAGACTTACAAACTGCTTAACAAAATATTTACCTACAGCAAATGGCGTGTCCTTGCCTTGTTCATAACAACGGTTATTCATTTCGACCCCAATTTCGACTTTGACACGACATTTACAACGGTAGTGATAATTATTCCTAAGCCCATCTAAAAATAAAACAACAGAGTAAGTTGGTTAAAAAAACAAAAGTTACTTTCAAAGAAAGATTAGGAAGTAAAATCAATGCTCCTCTTCCTTTTTTAGTCAAAAATCTTGTTATCCAGACCAAAAGGCTGAAGGAAACACAAAAAAAGAGCTGATGACACCTTTCAAAGCCTTTTTAAAATGATTACATCTTTTTATCTCCTTAAAATGGCCCAATCATTTTCTGAAAAGGCACACACCATTCAAAAAGAGCACAAATTAACCCATTGTTACCAGCATCCTTTCTGGAGGGAACAACAAGGCAAACGGCTTTAAAAATGTCCCGACGATGACTAGACAACCTTTCTCCAGTCTATACCTACCTAGTATTTTTTTTTTAGTCATGTCAGCTTAATTCTACCTCCATCCAAAAATGAATACAAACGAACACCTCAAAATAGGTCTACTACGTGTGTGTTCATTAATTTTCGAAGGACAAAGAGCGTAAAACCATCATCATCAGCGAGCTGTGTGTAGTAGTTCTTCTCTTTAGCCCACCTCATTTATCCTGAAGCCGCAATTTACACGCCACCACCCGATTTTAATCTCAGAAATTTATTCCTTAAAGTGAAGGTTTGTCTTGCTTCAGTGTACGACAGACGACGAGGAGTAAACCACGAAAGGACTTGACCACAATGCCACAGAGTACATGATGAAACTCAAGCTAACAGAAGAGAGATAGAGAGAAAGAGAGAGATGGAGCTGTACAACGATAATAAAACAAACAAAACTTTCACCACCGGTTTGGTCCTTTTACACTACTGCTACATACCGATATGACGAGCATACGCAACATCCTGATGAATTTTCGTACAAAACCGCATCCAATCAAGAGCAAAAGGACGAATGAACCAGCGATGATGACACGAAGGAGTAGAAAGGAATCCTATACCGACCGTATTTACACACTGGCGTACCGGAGCTCAGGGTGTCACTTTATTTATTTAGAGGAATTTATTTAAGGTCGTGATTTATATCAAAGGATTAACTGTAGCACAAAGAAATTTACCACCAAATGTTGCCCGATTATCGTCATAGGCGAGGCGAAGGATATATATTCAAGGATGGTAGAATACTAGTGGGTGATGGAAATGTAGGGAGGCTTATGCTGCTTCCTGATCCACGACTGAGAAAAGCACTTCCGCAAACAATATAAATTAATTTATTTGCATTTAAGGACATTCTGTATTTTCTGTTTATTCGCTTAAGGATGCTTTAAAAAGAGGAACAGCGATATCATATTATATTTTGTTTGTGCATACGCGAGGAGGTCCATTGAGTGTTCTTTTGGTGGAGCACAAATATGCAGGGTGAAGGATGATTGCTTCCTTGTATCGTTGAGGATTAAAGGAAGTCATGCAAGAAAGGATTCGCCTTATATGCTATCTGCTGTAGAAATGAGATTACATATCTCTCTTCATTTCGTTGACAAAAAGTCTGCGCTCCTGATCATAACAAAGTTCAGGGATCCTCCCAATTATCTGCGTACGTAAATCTCGATATCCTCGTGACGTACATATGTCGGATACCTTATTGTTTATGCAGTTTTAAGACAAGCTAACTTCTTCGCTTCTTAGTTATGCAGTAGGCAACCTAGTGCTATGGTCTATTTTCGATGCAACTGTATGTGTGTACGTTATGTATTAATATCTATGAGTTTAAGACAACATAGTTTGACTCTCATTATTATCACGCAGGAAATCAAATCGGGCCATCGAAGCTCAGGGGTTAGGTAGCCAATGTACATACATCTTTGGGGTGAAAATATTTCTTTAGCCTTTCAACAGCAAACCGGACGCAGCTTTGCCCTACATTGAGTTCAGTGCCACCGTCAGCTGCGGAAATACCTAATCTTTTATACTCGTATGTATACTATAAATATCTAATGTTGTCAATTTTGACTTTTTCGACTTCCTTGACTTGCTCTACAATAATATTTTTTATTCATTTTTTATAATTTGCGTGCACTCAAGAGGTTATGAATACGCTTTAAATTGGATAGATATAGAGAGTGAGAAAGAGAGGTTGGAGAGGATAGATATAGAGAGTGAGAAAGAGAGGTTGGAGAGGATAGATATAGAGAGTGAGAAAGATTGGTATAGTGGCTTGCAGCTCCGATGTTTATGTTTGAGAAAAACTCCGGCGGTGGTGTCCAGATAACTGGAGAGACTTAATTGCTATTTTTGTCTTTGATTCTGCTTCTGATTCACTTCTTTTTTTCGACCATCTGATGTCATAGGCATATCAGTCATGCAACAGAGCGAACAATTATTTCAGCCAAGAACTATAAGCGAAGCAATCGATGACGTTACCACTTCCCCATTGCCACCCCCAGGTTTACTTCAACGAAAAAGTTTCTAAAACAATGCTTTTATTTAAGACATTTGCAAATTTAACTTTGATGTCAATTATCACTTATCACTCATCTCAAACGTTCAATACGCAGTTTTTTGACTAGGTTGATGCACCTGTACAGCTCGTATAGTTCGTCATTGAATCTTATTATACAACTTAGACGCGGGGCCGGGTACACCGGTGCCAGTAGTCCAATACGGGAATATTAGCGCTGCCATTGGCCCATTAAGGGCTCCTCTGCCACCATCTCTATTCCAAGATCCTGACTGACATTAGAAATTCCTTACCGACCTGTGACCCGAACATTTCAAAGTAACTTGCGCATGGTGGTCACTAAGTTTAACCTAACTGGAACTGTAAACGCCACCATTGACTCCATCTAGGGAATTCATCCGCTGCCGCCCGGAACAAGAAGAAGTACTCTAGTAGGCTGCCACCAAAAATCCTTCAAACGGGGTTGGCTACCCATTTCGCGGATCAAGGTACTAGGTACCTAGCGGTCATCACGTGAAGATTAAAAGTAAGAGTTGGTAGGCCTAAGCTAAGTAAAAAGGCTTGTGTTTTCATTTAATCGGATTTTTACATTACATTACATGATTTTTAGATTATCCCTTGGCATCCGCTTAAAATGTCTTAAGCTGAAAACTTCTTGACAAACTCTACTTCCAACCACAAATTCGGATCCAAATAGACGCTGGTTCTCTCGATAGCAGTTGAAGTAGTAGTTAAAATTTAAATGTCGTAGTTTTTCATACTATCGTATCGTACTTCTTGGATATTTTCAAGGGTCCTGTTGCGTGCGTTAAAAGCATCTCTACTTCAGTGTATTTTCATTCAATATATATAATAGGTTAGGATATTGGCTCATTCGAACGCTAAGTGCGGAAATCAATGTAGTTTTAGATACTCAAGACTCGCGTCGCACTGTGGCGCCAAATGCTAAAAGTCGTTGCAAAATTCAAATTTTCGATGTGTTAATTGAAAAAAAAAAAAAAAAATTATTATCTGAAAGGAAAATAAATAGAACTTCAAACACAATAACAAATTGTTTGATTGGATCAGCCGTTTGATTTTTAGAGCTCTTCAAAGTTGGACGAATTTGATCTTCTGTAAAAAAAAAAAAAAAGATATGGTATCTCATGTTCCTCTGTACAAAAGTCACATATTAACCAAGCAATATACCTTTCTTTAATTACAGTTCGTTTGAGTTGTTCCTTAGGTAAATTAATATATTAAAAAAAAGAAAAGAAAATTTCGCTTAATAGTTTCAATAAATTTTGTATTATAACATACTAGCTGGTTGTACCCGCTTCGCTGGGTCTTTAAATGTGCGATTTCAAGTACACTTCTTTAGAGCACTCTCCGTTTTGTCATTAAAATAGTTCACCCTCTAATCCTTTATGAGGGTCGCGAGGGTAAGATAATTAGGTGCACTCTCCATCATTTTTGAACCTTCGCCGTCGACTCCAACTCATCTGGAGAAATCCCTAGACAGCTCCAAGAGAGATGTCGGACTTGATCCAACCATCTATTTATAGGACTACCGAGGGGTCGCTAACTTGATGGTGCGGCAATCATGACACGTCTTGGAAACCAACTGGAGACACGCTCTACGCGACGATACCGTCAAAGCATAAATCCTTCCGTTCGAAAAAGTAGCTGCTCTACATTGAGTGCCTCGCGTACTCTGGTGTTACGCAACACCGCGAAGGAACGTCTTTCAGCAGCTTGTATCCGCGACTGTAGGTGAGAGTTGGAACATATACCAAGTTAAAAACCGATAATTAGGTTTGAACACTATAGGTAAGTTTGACCTTCCTTAAAACAGATTCACCAAACTCTCTCAAAATTGATCCAGTTTGACCATTTCTACTGGATAACTCAGCATTGCTTTTTCCATCACTCGTGAATAAGACCCCGAGATACTTAAACGTATCCACCTGCTTCATTGAGACTCTACAAACATGAAGAGTGTACTGAATAGGCGTTATGGAAACAATCAATACTTCCGACAAACGACCAAGGATGACCAAATCATCCCCAAGGAGAGGATGTCCAATCCGTAAGTCCCCCACTTTGCAACATTCTCTGCCACAGCTGCACTGCAGCATCCAGTTCATATATACAATGAAGAGGCGAGGTGACGAAAGGCACCTTTGGCACCCTGCCCAACCCCCACAATGAAGGGTATTGATTTACCGCCATTTACCCGAACACAGCTTCTATAATTTGTATATATGTATATGCCGAATCGCCTTTATCATAGCCTAACACATGATTTCGCCAAATACACAAAACAGGTGTATACACGTTCAGCATGCTCCCAGGCCTTTTCAAGAATCATTCTGAGTGTATAACTGGTCGGTCCTGCTTCTACCGGGACGAAAAACGCATTGTTCATCCTCTGAACTATCCTCAACCAAAGCTCTGGCACGTGTCTCTAACACTTTAGCAAAGACTTCCAAGGATACTTAAAATAAATATATCCTTGTAGTTGGCGCAATCTCTTGTCCCCTTGTTTGCAAAGAGGGACAATCACTCCCATTTGCCAATCACCAGGTGTTTCACCATATTCCTATGCCACTTTAATGATACGTGAGAGTCATTGCACTCACTCTTTACCAAAAGCTTTTAGCATTTCTGGCCGGATTTCATCCAAACCGGTAGATTCGCCAACTTTTAGCGATTTGATAGCCAAAATCTCGACCATGGGTCTATCATCTTCCTGATGACATGGCTTGTTCGGGATTGAGCAATTCTGAAAAGTGCTCGCTTCATCTCCATCACTCATTGGAAAGCAGTGTACCGTCTTGAACCACTTCTTCTTACGCGTTGATTTCGATTTTCACGTTGTTGAGTTGTTTGATTTGCTCGAGGATTTCTCATTGTTAACTGAGCCGTTTCATTTGCCGCCTGTCTTTCTTCTTGTGTTTGTGATGCACGAAGTCGAGCCATACTAACACGGCGCTGTTCTCGTGCGATTTCTTGTTCATCCGTATTCAATTGATTGGCGATATTCCGAACTCTACTTGCATTACGGGTTCGATGCGAAAAATTAGATCTTCTGGCTCGCGGCATTGTGAATAACACTGAGAAATGAATGTCACAAAAGCAATTAAGGAATTGTCGATGCATACATATGCACAAAGGTCATAACCTCACAAAATCTTCGTTGGCAACTTACCGTTTGAAAATAGAATTCCACACCAAAATGATCAATCAGAATGAAATGAACAGCGAATTCGAATTGATTTTAAAAGTAACCTACCTAAAAATTAATAGCACAACCCGAAATTAACGTTTGGATTTATTGTCGATGCGCACGCAATCACAAAGAAAAAAAATTGTCACAACGTAACGTAACCATAAACGTCATCTATCATGAAGATGGCGGCGTAAAATCGCTCCATACAAAATGTATGGGAAAATGAATTTTCTTCATAATTTTTTTTTTCGGAGATTTTTCGGGAATTTTCTTGGGTATTCTTCTTGTTTGGCCAGAGACTAGTCCGAATTGGTGCGAATCATCGAAATCGGTCCAGGCGTTCTTGAGTTATAAGCGTAGTAACTAACGTCACTCTCTTTTATATATATAGATTTTTAAGTACATTTTTTAACTTTTTATAGAACTGCAAAAAAAAGTTAACTAGGGCAGCGAAAAAATTTAACAGGATCTTAGACCTTAGCTATTTGTTAAACGTTGTGCAAAATGGCAGCTGCCAGATATTGCCAATTTACGAGATAAAAAGATTTATTCAAAACAAAACCCACGTGAATTCCATACTTGGATTTACAGTAGCAAGCACGGAAAGTACATTACATGCAAGAATCAGGTGCATGGAATTTATTTTAAGACATGCATATACACTTCGACAAGAGGGAGAGAATTCTGATGAATCTATTGGAATCAAGGAGGCAGAACAAAGAAGAAAACAAGAGATCCACAAGCATATTCGCGATGAGATTGGGCCGAATGTGGGCAGACCAAAACAAAGATTTGGAAATACCAATGATAGAAATACTTCGAGAAGATTTTTCCAAGGATCAGGGGCAACAGCTCATATAACTGGGGTCAGTAGAAAGGTAATAACGAGGCTTGTAGTCATACTTAATGTTTTGAATTGCAGGGAAAGAGTTAACACTGTCAAGTTTGGGGAGTATGCCAAGAAAAAGGCAGAGTTATTAAACCAAAAATATCCTGAAAAACAACTCACACCTACTCTTGATAAAATGTTGCTCATTGTCAAAATATAACCGAGTATTAATCGTTACCACTTGGAGAATTGTCAAAAGAAGCTCAGGAATCCAAAAAATAAAGATTACAGGAAGTATAATATCAAAACTAGCGTTACCCCGTCCGCTTCGCTAGACGTTTCGTTTGTTTGTTTGCTAAATTAGAAAATATTTCTTTTTTCTTTCAAATTAATTTATTGTAAGGCTCTGTGATAAACAATATTTTTGGTTTTTCCTTCATGGGCGAACACAAACATAAAGGCAAATCACACGCTTGCAAAGATTGTCCCGGCGCTTTATTGATGGTCATTGCAGTCGCACTGGAAACTGCAAACGTTTGAATTCGAATGGCATGTCTGTTGGTATCATCGGTATACGTGGAATTAAAATGTCTTCACCTTTGAATTTCCCATTTAAAATAGTGGCTCCAACTTTCAATTGCAACATGTGCGGTGGCAGGCCTGATAAATCCAATGAATTTAAAAATTCTGTGGGATAATTGACCACCTCTTCTTCATTCAAAATGGTATCGACTGACTTGAATGTGAACACTTCTCCTGGTATCTCTTTTAAAATGGCATCATTAATTTCTGTAACTCCTTTGTTTTTTGGTAACGTTATTAAGCCAGTTGCATTGCCTATCGGCATTTTTCCATCTCCAATTTTCAACAACTGCTTTGAAAATGCATTGGCTGATGGATCATTGTGTAATTGAACATGCACATTTGTGGTTAATGTGAGTGTTCTGACATATCTCCGCAGTGTGGATGACTTTAAACATGCATTAAGCTCATCAGCAGCGGTGGATCGAGGAATTACTGGCAAAGTTTGCCGGAAATCACCAGCTAATAATATTAAGGTGCCACCAAAGAGCCGTTGATTTCCTCTCATATCCTTCATTGTACGATTGAATGCCTCCAATGATCTCTTGTGGGCCATAGGACATTCATCCCACACGACAATTTCACACTGTTGCAACACTGTCACCATTCCTGGCGTTTTGGTAATATTATATGTTGGATTTTCGTTAGAGTTCATGTCCAAAGGCAACTTGAGCGCAGAATGTCCTGTTCTGCCGCCGTCCAACATCGTCGCCGCGATTCCAGATAAAGTTTTTCCAGTGCCACCAGGCGCATCTAAGGAATACGTTTCACCACTTTTGTCTGCCATTGCTCGCATCAAAATGTCGTAAACATATTTTTGTTGTGCCTTTAACTTTGGAACATTTGTTAGAACAAATTGAGTTAAATTATTGCGATCGAAATCATGTTCACGCAGCAAATCTCCATTATACAAATCTTATAATTGCCGATTTGGAGAGCTTCATTATGCATTGCTGGTGTTGTTAGCAAATGCGGATTCGATGTTGTTCTACGCATTCGATTCAAAATATCTTCCGTCAAAAAATCTGCATAATTTGTCCACAATTCAGATGGGTTCGATGGGCTACACGTTGCAATGATTATCGCAAATAGTGTACGAATCTGATGAGGCGGTGCAATAATTGACGATTCAGCGAGCGTAGAATCCCAGTGAGCATGAGCGACGGCATGCTTCACGATAAGCTGGGCACTCTAATCCATCTACTGTTTTCAAATTTGCAAAGGATGTTGGTCCACGAACGTTGATTAATAGAAGACGCAAATAAAAACACTCGTCATGTCTTGAATTAATTGTATAAAGTCTTCCTAATGCATCGGTTTGAAATACATTTTGATGACCTGGAACTGGCTTGCCTTGCTTGCGTCTTGCAAAAATTTTGGTCAATTTATTCCATGTGTAATACTGTGGGACTTCCCTGTATAACAATTGACTGGCAAATGTGTCACTTTGGCATAAAGCAAAAAAAGCAGTCAATGTAGTGACTGGTGGTGTAATTGCTCTTTGGAACGCAGTTTCACTTAACGTCGTATGTTTTGTATTTCGATGGTTTGTTAACACAATTTAAGCCATTTGTCTTGAATTACATGTGTCCGTAGATATACATTTTGCATTTTCTTGAATGAAAAAGTCAATTAAAAAAAAAAAACAAAAAAAAAGGCCTATTTTCTTCTCATTGTTTTTCTGAATAGTTTAAAAGAAAAACCAAGTAAATTGGTTGAAAATTACGTGAGTTATACGTAAACGCACAAAATATCAACTTAGTTTTATATATATAGATACGTGCAAGGTTTCAAGGATACGGCAGAATGAAGACCTTTTCCACATGCTTACAGCTTACATCGGCCACACTCATTTTTTTTTGTTAAGACATGTCAGACATCGGCCACACTAATTTTTTTTGGTAAGACATGTCAGAACCGAAAAAGATCCCAAAGCCCAATACTGTCGAGAAATGATAAGTTCATTAGACATTACCCAGGATGTTGATGAAAGTTTCCAAGAAATCTGATTTTTTTTTGTCTGTTTACTTTTTTCTCCGCTGTTTGACTAGAAATGAATAACCGAAATATTTTATTATGCAAACTGATGTGCCACAAAATAAAAAATGTTCCTTTGACACACCTAAAAAAAAAACATTTAAAAAATGGTTCGTTTACTTTTTTCACCACTGTTTTGCTTGGATTAGCTTTTACACTCCCTATCATTACTTCAATCATGAACTACTTTTGAATATTTTAAAAGTAAACTATTATGTTTATCCCCTAAGTCTTATTTTAACAGAAGATTCTGGAACATCCTGTAAAGCATTTTTCTCAAAATTCACGAATTTCATAGCTGGGAAATTCCTGTAAACGGAAAAAAAAACGGTCGCGATATCTTTATTCGTTTAAGAGTTATAATTCTTGCAAGTAAAAAAAGTCAAAAGGAACTATTGTGCGTTGGTAGAAATTCGGTTCGCATTCCATCATTTTAGAGCTTTCTCTTTTCTTCAACATTGGCGATAGTTCACGGGCCACATAGTGATATTGCATTGGGTTTTGCTTAGTTATAAGCTACAGAATAAGATTTCAATCAACAGTTTATTCTCTAAGCGTTGTTAATACCTAGGGTCATTAATTTGATTACTTCATATAAATGTCACTCTCTTCAGTTAGTATTTTGTTTTTACTTTATTCTCTATCGGAGTACAGATGAGTCTTCTTTTATATATTATATGTATTTGAATGGAACGTAAATAGTGTGATGTATTCATGACAAGAAACATCTGCAATAGAAGGCACTTACCAACAGCATGACGGTGTCCGTGTACATTAATAACATGCGCATCCGGAACTTGGTAAAACCCATTTGCAATTCCTAACCAAAGTGGTGTATTCTTCCTTCTTAGCTCGACTCTAAATAAACCAATAAAGATTAAAAGCGAAATCCGCTTTTGTCTTAGATTGTCTCCATCGCCACTTCCTCCGATCCGTGTCTAATACCAACGCATTCAATGTCGTGACGAAATTGGAAATACTATTGCTTTTATCGCGCGAAACAAAGTGGCAAACAAAGAGACGCATTCGGACAGAAGAGGGCAAAAAGGCTAAAAAGCCCTGAATAAGACGACAGCGGAGTGTATTTGAAATAAACCCGGCCTACCTCAACCCTCTTGTTATCTCAACTGTTTTCTGTGCAAACAACAAAAGGGACGACCTCTTCACCCACCGCCAACAGCTTAGTGTCCCTTCTGCCTTAAGAAACCAGTTTTGTTGTACCAGCATCGTGTTGGATTACGAGGATTATCATAAAGGAACACAAACGACTGACGTCGATGGTTCTCCTACATGGTTGTGAAGAGAAACAGAAAGAGAAAGCAGCAAAGGATACTCATAGCGATGACGAAAAGAAAAGTTTAAAGTTCCGTCATAAGGAGATCAAATAGGCGGAAGATCCTTTTCACCATCATGCCCCTACGACTTTCTTTCGCACCGCTATAGGCTTTTTTCTTACTTCGCTTTTACTTGGAATTCTTGCCTCCTGCGCAACGTTATGCTTTCTTGGAGATTTCCTTTTATTGGTGGAGAATTTGCAAATTGAAAATGTCTTGATGGGTCCACTCATCGGGAAAATCTTCATCGTTTGCTTTGTCGTCCTTTTCTCTTTTTTTATAAATCGCTTTTTTTTTTCTGTGTTGCCACACAAGTGCTTTGTATGTATTTACGTTAATCCCATTGTATGGCACTGTTCGTCCTTTTGAATGACCCGAAAAATCGTCTAACGTGTGATGAAAACTTTTGACATTACCAAACAACACAGAATAACAGATACTTACAGGAACTGCGGTTAAGATTCAACATGTGTTATTTGTACCGAGTACATTGTACCGAAGAGGTAAATATCCTGCTTCCTGTTTCTTGTTTTTCTTTCGTTTTTTTGCTCATGCACAGTTTTGGGGGAGAAAGGAACGAAATATTTTGATTGAAATATTTGGCTTTGACATAGCTAGGGTTGAGGCAGTTCTGAAAATTTAGGGATCCAAATCCTGTAATGGAACGAACAGTGAGTGCTATTACAACGACGTCGACAAATTGCGGTCGATGTGGTTTTCTTTGCAGTTAAGTTTGGGAATTCTCGTAAATATTTGAGAGGACATAACTTTTTGTACCTGGTACTACGATATGTGAATGAATGGATGTGGAAATGTGATATATGCTCGGATTGTGTGTGATTAAGTTTTTTAGTTGGACGTTGGTTATGTGCGTTTTCATTTAATTAGAGAAGTATTTCTGAAAAGAGGAGACATATCCTCAAAAGTTTTCATAGTATCCTTTTTGAAACCACATTCATATCATGTATGTTACTGAACCTTGACCTGTGCAGCAGGGGGTTTTGAGGAAAAACTAATTTGGATCATATCATAAAAAATATTTATTTTCAAAATGTTATCGCTTTTAGAGTGGTTTCCTTCGTTAGCGGATAACATTTTTTACGTCGATTTGGTAGGTTCCGTTGTAGGTATTTAGGTGTGGATTTTTAACCTAATAAAGCATCTCGCTCTTCGGAAGACCATTATACAGTATACATTATGATTTAAAAATAAATCACTAGATGGCCCACCCGTTAGACATTGATGCCAAAACGCAATATTATTCTTCTTTGACTTGTGAAAATACAATAAAATACAATGCAAAGCTTATCACTTATCACCAGCGAAAAAAAAAAATTTATGAATTTGAACCCATCATGGGTTCGCAGCAGCCACATGCCGCTGACCGAGAAATAAGCATCGTCACCATCAGATCTGATGATTGATGGAAGTTGGAGAGCAAGGAATGCGCGCCCGTAACATTCTTGCACGAGCTGCAAGATCAACACAATGTTCGAGCGGCGCGACCGAGAACAATTGGCATTAAGATAAAATTGTAATTTAGATTTTAGATGGATTTTCGGCTCGCACCCAGCTAGATCTGCTGATGCGTAGAATAAATTTACGAAACTCAATTAAATAAATTGGTCTTTCATTTGCTTATCAAACCCACTAGTGCAATTAATAATATTATTATTTATATAATAATAACATATGTAAGTTTGTAGCAATAGCTCGTTTAGTGCCTAGGCCTAGACTCTCGCAACCACTCGTTTTGTGTGCCTTATATTTTTTACACAAATGGAAGGGACCTACAGTTTTGTGCCGTATCCGAAGAGCATTTTTGTTTTTGAGAAACTTTCTCGTGACAACAATACTTTCGGATGTTTGTCAAACGTTCGCGAGAGTTGAGTCGATGAAGTATCTTTTGGTGTTTTCTGGGATTCGAACACTGAACCTCACCCGCAGTGCTGCGTGAAAAAAAAACTCGAATTTATATATATTTAATTGCTGGAAACCACTGTGGATTCTGCATACCGTGTACAGAATAGGACATCACTCGTGTGTCAGAATCAGTATATCATGAATACCCATCCTGCGCAGGATAGGCTGATCAAAGTCCTTGCTGACACTATCGAATCTTTCAAAAATGAGTTTGGTGATCATCAAAGCATATGGTATCACTTGGGAAAACTGCCTATTTCGCAATGAAGTAGATTCAAAAGCTTAAAGACGTTGCTGTTGGATTTTTTGAGTTGATGCGATATCTTCGGCAAAATCGCGATGATTTCATGTTTACAGATCAATTAAAACTACTATCAGAAGGTGCATTGCTTAATTGAGGCGGCTTGCTTAAATAAGGTGCCCAGAAGAAAACTTCTAAAACATCAACTGATCGAAAATTATCGATTTGGTTAGACTTTCTTTATTCATCAGTGGCCATTCAACTGATTTTGTGGACATTTTTTTCAGTGACAATGCGATAGCAGGTAGAACATTTTTCATAATTCACTCAAAATTGCCATAACGTATAATCGTATATTGGGGCCATGGCTTGGCTTTGAACTGCGCACCAATGTTACCTTTTCTATATTCAGACCAAAGATAATCACGATCTCTTGCCGTAGTATTAGTGTATTTATATTTTCTAATCCTAGAGGGGATTAGAGAAGGAAAGTAGTATTCGATTTTCATAGCTAAGTACATACATGCATACATACATACATTTTCAATGGCCCGCTAATCCTTCATGAGGGTCGCGGAGGTAGGATGCTCAGGTGGTTCTCCATCCTTCTCGATCCTCCGCCATTGACTCCAGTTCATCAGGAGGAATTCATAGCTAAGTGAACAAGTAAATAATCAGAATAAAAACGAGTATAAGCAAAAATAACAATAATAACAATCTAGTGAAAAAATATATCCTCGTAATAGCTATAAGAAATATGCTACTTATTAAAAAATGATCGCCTCAGAAATGAATTAACGATTTTTCTAAAATTTCATATTTGTACAAAGGTAATCAATCAATTTGATTAACTTTTTGCTATAACTTTTTTCCGAATTAAAAAAACGTGTTTTGTGTGGCATTTTCCATCACATTTCCCACTACAGCATAATCTCGGAAACATGAACTGTTCTTAAAGGTGAACTATCGTAATAAATAGATATGAGCGCAATTTAGTTATGAAAGCGATACTTTTCTGTTTGTTTTTTTTTTGTATTTTGTGGTTCCCCCATTTGTTTGCATCTCAGTGTAAAGTAAATTTATTTAGAAAACATTTTTCCCGAAGTAAAACAACCACTATTTATTCAAATCCCGCAATATATTCAAATTTCGTTCAAAGGTTCAATACACGTCTGATGATATAAGGGAGGGAAATGAAGCTGTGATTTTCATACATTCAGATACTGAAGATACGCTTGCATTTTCAGAGAGCAGTAGAAAACATGTTTGTCGAAGTCGTCAAACCAGCACAAGCCATTTCAGCCATCAGCATTTGTCTGAAATTTGTAGAGAAATATTAGGCCCACGTTTCCACAATTTTAAGCTTGAGAAACATAAGAGAGAATATTGTGATCAAGCAGCTTTCTTCTGGGTGGCAAACCATGATGATTTTTTTTAGAGCACCTCTGAATAAATTTTCGTGCATACCTAGCTTTGTTTTTTCCCATTTTTTTGTTTGCTTGTGTTTCAAGAAAAATGAATTGTTGTTCTGTTGTATTTAATATTTTTGTACTTTGAAAGTATTAACTAGTTCTTCTTTCTTAACCAAAATTTACTACTCAAAAAGATGAACATTTCGAAAGGATGAACGAGCTCTGTTTTTTATTCGTTCGTCTTATCGAGGTTCTACTGTACTTCCGGCAGTATGTTCTATTTTCTTTATCTAATGTTGTCTTTGAGGGCTGAGGTTGTCTGTGGCTTGTTCACATAGGCCAATGACCAATGGCCAATGGAAATAACCACAAACAAAAAAATATGGGATCGTCAAATTGGGCGATCTTGCGGCTCAATGCAAATCGCCAAAACGGGTTATAATTCGGCCTGGAAAAGCGTCCTTGAATAAGTCCATTGTGTTGCCTACTGTGTGTGCAGTGGCACCATCTTGTTATAACCACATATGCTCTAACTCCAATTTATCGTCATATCATATATAAAAAAATCAGGTAACATGATTTTTAGCACTCGGCAGTGAATATTATTGCATTACCAGCAGTGTTTTCTAAAAAGTAGGGCCCGACACCCTTTTAGCATAGACACAGCATTACACACTAACTTTCAGTGGATGTAGAAGTGATTCTTGAGTAACACAGGGGTTTTCAGTGCCTTAATAGAAAGTATTCTGCTTGTTAACATAACAGAAGAGATGGAAATGTCACTTCGTCACATGATTAAGTGGTTGAGGTTTATGATGTGCTTTATTCTAGACGGACTTGATGCTTTGCATACAACAGCTGATTCATCATCTGAGTTTTATATGGATACTTCCACAAGTTTTTATCAAAATACGATGGAAATGTCCAATTGTGTAGCCAATCGTCTCGTTGATGTTTCTAGACACTCTTCCAGATCCTCGCGCAAAGCATCAATATACTCTGCCCAACGGTCTTGTGTTGAGCCAATATTTTCAAGATATAGAGCTAGTCGTTGATTTGTGCAATCTGTTGTTGCCGAACGGTAGGGATATCACGAAATTTAAATTGTACTCTTATAACTGATGCATTATTCCGCAAAAAAGACGATGCTATTATTCCAGGTTCTTAAAGAGTATAACATTGCATTCTTCATTGTCGTGTCAGTATCACGATTCGTCTCCTACGTAATTAGCAAAAAACATATGTGTATCTACAATTCATACAGGGCCTTTTTTTGCGCAATTTTGTAACAGATTGCTATACAGGTTTATGGCTTAAAAGTAACATAAAAGTATATTACTTTTACGAGCAAGGAAGTGACATTCAAAGTTTCCAAAATATCTATTCTAAATATTAAACGCGCTTGCAAGTGCAGGTAGTGCACCTTGTTTACTTTGGCAACCTAACAAAGAGCAACTACTTTCAGATCATGAACATTTTATTAATTATTTATTATTTCGTTAACTAATCTAATTATTTAGTATTAGATGAATTTCCAGAAATCAGAAATTCGGTTGTACTCTCTTTATAAATATATATTTGTTCCTACAGCCGTTTGATAGCAGTTTTCCCGTCGAATATGACTACTTCAGTTCTTAGGAATTGATTTGATCAAATGGCGCTTGTGACAAAGATCAAGATTTCTTAAACATTACTCCTAGAGGTTAAGCATTTGTATGGCAAATTCTTAAGTCTGTGCTGATAAATGGTCTCATTTAAAGTTTATGTGAGCTCAAGTACTTCTCAAGCACTTGTTACCAGGAACCAAAATTTGCTAGTGATTTAAAATATTTCAAGTACTTTCTGGAACTTCAGCTAGTATCAAATATGTGCAACTATTTTCGAGTAGATCCTCTAAGTACTTCTTGGGAAAGAGAGGACGTTCTGCATTTTGTTGTAGTTGCCCAATTTTGAAGGAAACATGAAGGCGCTTTCTCGGTAAGGACATCTTAACAGACCACGAAACCCTAGCCCTGCTCAATGAATTGAATGTTTTCAAGCTATACCGTTTTTGCAAGGTAGCTCTAGCATATCGTAATAGAATAAGAAACGAAAACTTTTAACTCGATTTTTTGTTCATTCGGTTTTTTTTTTTTTAAGATATGAAATTGAAAAATATTACTTAGTTGTTAACCTGGCAGACGGCAATGCCTTGTTACATGATTTTGTTTTAAATAAACTGTGAATTTGTTAATGGTTACTGAAATAAAATCTATTGATCTAATCTAATCTAATGCTTGAACAATACAGCAAAGAACTTGAAAGTACTTGCAAAATACGTTGTGGTTATCACTTGTATGCAAATAGTTTCTTTCATTTTTGTGCTTTAAGTTTCAATATCCGGGTATAAGATCCTGGTACTGGAAATTGAAATTTTGTAGCTCTATTTCTGGAAGTGTCTTTGAACCTTATAGATTTTGTTGATCTAACAACATCGATTAAATTTCAAATCTTTTACCATACAGCTTCCCTCACAGAATTTGTTCTGTTTTCATATCTACCCTTCCTTTTTGTTGTTTAATAGGCATTTTGGGTTTTGGAATAGTCTTGTCAGCACATGAGCATGCGTTCCCTTACTCCTTCCCATATAATGCATTGAAGTTATTTGTACCAAAACAAACCTAGTTTCACCTTAAAAGGAAAATTGGATGAAAGTTATAACCAAAGCCTACAAAATAAGGATAAACCTGCAGTTCATCTTTCACATAAATCAGTAGACATCTCCCTTACAAGAAATCTGGGTTCATAAAATTCTGTCCATGTCCACAGGCAACATGATTGCTAAGTGGGTTTCATTTTACTTTTGGCCTTAATGTGATTACTGTGGGGTTTGGTGCATTCAAGGAGAAGAAGATCTGTTTTCGGAGTACGTACTCAATTATTCGTTAGCCTGATGGAATGGAAACGAGGAAAACAAGAAACTTGGTCATAAAGAACTTAACAAATGGTGCAGTGAATTTAAATTGCAATTGTGTTGGCCTTGGTCTCAGTTCGGTGCAGGAAGCAGCCGCGGGACTATGACATCCTCCTTTCTTCCTATAATGAGAAATGTTTCACTCGCAAGGACTCTTTAATTTTGCTCGGTTCTGTGGTTATTTTTTCTCCCTGCTGTCACAGCAAGGAAGAGGACATTTTTTTTGTTGTATTTACGTATTGCAGTATGGGTATGGTGGAGAAAGAGTGCTGATGGTTGTGGGGGATTTTCTGGTGGTTTTCAATTTGAGGTCGAGAACAGGCACTCGAATTGGTAGGCTATGCATTTGCGAGGACACTTCGTTGTGATTTGATACCGAGGGTAGTGTTGTGGAGAGAGGAGAAAAAGAAAGATGTCGCTTGCATATTTTCCTTTTATTTTTAATGCAGTGGAACTTTTCCTCTGTGGGGACATATTTACTCGAACTTTTTCTGATTATAGGATTTACTTGTAGGCTTAGAGTTGTGGGAATAATAAATTGTATTTAAAGTTAAGGTCTTTTGTAATATACAATAATTGACCCAGTTTATGAGGGTGAATTAGCTCTTTGCGGAGGGGTTGTGATTATCCATAGAGGGAGTGATCCCAGAAGTCTTTTTGAATCACTTGTCACAATCAAAAGCACAGAAAGTAAAAATATTTAATTTCTATGTAAATTTTAAAGCATTTGGTATACATTGCAACTTCTTGCATCATTTTTCCCACATTAAAATTTTAAACTCACCCATAAAGGCCCCATAAAAAAAGAAATAGTCGTTTAAAATCCTTGAATTTTCGCCCTTGACACTGATGGAAAAAACTTTATGGCAAAACTTTTTTTTATAACATTTCATTTCAGTAAAACTTTCCATTGAAACTAATTTGCACCAAAGCAGATCCTTTTGCTCTGATAGAGTTGTAGTCGTTGACCTGAAAGGAACTGTAAAAAGGGGAAAGTAAAAAAACAAAATAGATGCAGTCAAGGAAGCTGTTTAGCATTAGATTGATATTGAACTCTGACCTCTAAGCGCACAGACAGCTGGACACTATAACTGCCAACTTCAATTTCAACTTTCACCTTGACCATTATAAGATATCTCTTACAAGTAGAAGTATCCCCTTCATTCTCAGAGTGGCCGACTGTGGACAGTGACCGCCTCAGTCATTTCATTCATTACTTTGTTTGCACAGCTTCATCTAGGGTTACGTTAAAGGGGCGAGAATGAAAAAGTAAACGAGGTGCGGTGTAAAATAAATGGTAAACCTCTCAAAAACCGCTGTCTGTACGTTTAACTATTGCAATCGAAGGAAGGAGTATTAATTTGCAAAATCCTTGATACTAAGGTCGACTTTACTTTTTGGTAATTTTCTGTGGAAATCTTTTCCGTTTTCTTTGTGTTTTCTTGTCATGCACGATTTGAGTACTTCGATATTTTGAAGTTCTTTGACACATTGTGATGGATGAGATTGAATATTTATCAGCAAATAGGAAAATATCTTCTAAAAGTAACTTATCTTTTACAAAAGCTTGGTGAAGAGTTCATTGGTTTCAAGTTAAAAAAGAATCATGCCTGGGGAAGAGGAAAGAAAGTAAGATTATTATTATACCCTATCCGAAAGCGTGCATTGACTTTAATACATAACATTTAACATAGGTACGTTGTTAAGAAAGACTCCAAAAATTATATTTTCAGCCAATTTTGAACTACATTTGAGCCGAATAGTTGCGGTTTTCTCAGATCCGTTACAATGCAGTCACCGAAACACTTCCAAGATATTTATCGGAATCTTGTACCTACTCTCTCAATCTTAATACCCGATGCTTATTTTATTGTGTGGTTATCTACGGTCACAATCTTTTGGTGGAGGTGATCTTTAAACTGATAATTTTTGTTAACGATATGTCAAAGTTAAACGAACTATCGAGGGTTTTTGAACTATCAATAGTTAGAAATGCATTTCTGAGCTCACAGAAGCAAACGACGCATCGGAAAGAACGCTCTCTATTTGATCAAGTCCTCGAAATGAAGGTTGTAGATTTTGTTAATAGGCCAAATCACATTCATTTGTATATTTCTTAGCTTCGGAATAAAGTAGAATTACTTCCTGATCTATGGCTTTAAATCTACGCAGATAGATGCTTTAAGCAGCAAAATTGATTTCATTAAAATCGGTGAAGTATTTCGCAAGTTAAGGGCATGTAATTGAGTAAAAACGATGTTTTTGATAGCAACTACCTTTTTGATATTATACTACGTTGTTATATACCCCCAGCTTTAGTAAAATCCGCTCAACGATTCTTAAATGATGCTAGAATAACCAGAAAGGCCCATAGTCTTAAGATATGTAGGAGTATTGATGTGTATGAACATTGATATTACAAAAAGAAAGAGTTTGAACATTTGTTTGTATGATTATCACACTTTCACTCAAAATCTAGCTATCGCATTGGTATGGAACTTGGACGGAAATATCAGCACTGTTTCTGAAATAACATAACCTATGAAGCATCACGTTTTATTAAAAGCAGGATGAACAGTGACGATACATCTGCGGCCGCAAGGTAAAACCGCCTTGGTCGATTTTCACAGATTCTCAGAAAACAAGTTTAAGGTTTTCGTTTATCCCGAAAACATATGGGAATTTAGAATTTTAGTCTTGTTTCTTTGCCATAACTCGGTAACGGTAACAGGTAATAAGGTAAAAATTTGGTAGCATAGACTTTAAATAGTAGAGCATCTGGCATCCCTAACTTAATTTTGTCCTAACGCGACTAAGGCGGTTTTGCCTTGTGGCCACAGATATGTGAAGTACTAGAATAAAAATAAAAAAAATAACATTCGGATGGCTTTTATTGCTTAGTCTAGCTAATCCGAACTGTTGGCAATGAAAAGGTCTGCAAAAAATCCGCTACGTGACATGTACCACAGCTAGTGTTATGATATTTTCATCTGGTCAATAATCCTTTATTGGATATAAAGTTCTTTATCAGTATTTATCTTTAAACCTTTAAACCAAAACGCCATGACTCCCCGCCGCGGTTAAAAAAGGTTCCCCTCATATACTTTTGGTCGATAGCCGTTTGAGTAAATGAACGTTTACGCTTCAGGACACACGTGTTTCGCTGTAATTAAATTTATCTCTTGAAATATAATAAAATGTATCCACACGATCCCGAAGCCCCATACTCTCAGACAAACAAAATTGAGGCGGCTCCTCTCTGAAACATAAATTCAACTGTGGATTAAAGAGAAACTGAAATAAACTACTGAATTATACATTGGTAGCCCTCTCGTGTATTTTGGGTCCTTTTTCCACGGTACCTATCTGGTTGGACTTGTGCCGCTGTAGTAGTAACCTTTTGCAAAAAAAAAGCAGAGTTTTAAATCGCTTTGGCATGACCATTAAAAAGGAGAACAACGGTAAGAGATGGCTACCCACATGCGGAATGTTTGGGAGGTAATTTTAAAAGTCATTCTGAGCGCTGCTGGCTGGGGAATTGTGGGTTCAAGTTTCTTTTGGGGGTTTTGGTCAAAGTTTCTTGTTTTTTTTTTTTTGTACTTCCTCGGTTTCAGTTTGTTAATGGCGGTGGCTGGTGTACTGATTTTACCTGAGATTTATTTTTCTGTTCCTGGTTTTTCATTTTTTTTTTTTTTACCTGAGAGGTTTATTAATGGTTTTTTTTTTTGTGAAAAACAGTTGTAGGATGACTGGTATTTTAAGAACTTGTTCTTATCTTTGCGTGGTGAAAATAATTTAAAAACTAAATTTGTGGCCTAAGAATTACAGGGAATTTACTGGCTTGGATTTTTGGAGATATGTGATGGGATGGGACAATTAACTTTCCGTGGTTTATTTGGAGTGGTTTTTGTGTAGGTATACAACTAAGTTTTACCTTGTGAAGTTGTAACAACAGAACAGGGCTACTTGTAAGAATGAACAAAAGACTAGACGTATGAATATTATCAGTTAGTGTACTTACTGCATACTCGTATATTCTTCCTCGGTCGATTCGTTTTAATCGGTTGATCTAAAAAATATCTGACATTTACACTTTCCATAAACTTTGTTTTATTTTAAAGAGAGGCGCTGTAGAAATTTTTAATACAAATCTCAGATCCTGTCCTGGAAACGCATTTCATTGCCAATGACTTGCCGGTCTAAGTTTTTTCAAGACTTTGTTATTGATAAGGAGACATATGAATTGTGAGAGAGCGAAAATGTGCAGTTTACTCCTTTATATCAAGTGCATGACCTACGTTTAAGCCGATGTAGTTGATGCTTAGTTGATGCTTAGAGCAAGAAAATGAAAGTATAGAACCCTTTGGACCTAATCTAAATATTTAGGCTTCTTAAAGGAACCCAGCAAGGTATTGCGTTCACTTTAACACGTTAGCTGCCAGTGTGATCACGTCAAAAGCTTTCCCCAGGTGCATACAATCATAGACCTCTAGAATTTCAGTTCTACAACAAAAGTAAAAGGAGTTTTTGGAAATTAATAAATTAAATGGAAGAGTAAACAAAATATATTACATTACAAAAAAAAACAATTAATTCCTAGCAGGTACTAAAAAAAACCAACAAAAAATAATTAAATTCATAAAAAAATAATTTTTTTTTCATAATATACCCTTAGGATATGGTAAAAAAATCAGGCTTTACGCACCTCAATAGATTTCTTGAAAATGTTGAAGACATAGAAATGGCTTTTTCGGACGTTAAGAGCAGTACTTGTCCACAAGTTTGGCCTTTTTTCTTGCAGTTGTAGCCGACGCAGTAGCTGTTAACTCAGTGTAGAACTTTTGACAGCGATGTCTTTTTCGCCTACCATCTGTGATTAATGCCGTTGATGCTGTCAAAATGTCTTTCTTCCCTAGGTCTCCGTGCAGTTAATGAGTTACTTGACCTCTTAAATAATGAAAACTTCTTCCGCCATGTGATCACGGATGATACACGTGCAGGCAAAGAAGTAAAATTTATGTTTTATAATCAAATCTATCACCGGTGATCACTATATGAAATTATGTTGAAAATGTCTTGACATACCCACTATTGCTTGTGCAAATAATATCAGCCACCAACTCACCCTGAGGAAAGATTTTTGACGTGATCATCGGTGGGGATGACTTTTATTGTGATCACCAGTGATACGCTGGTAGCCAACGTGTTGGATTACAAAGTCTCTAGACCATACTTCTAGTTCTAAGCTCAGAGGTGTATGTATATTTTGTTATCATGTGAGGTAATAAGGAAGATCACTTAACAAATCACCCAACCTAATTATCGGATTCCCAGCATAAGAATTCTCTACCTAAGATACTATAGTCTTCCAGCCATGTCGTTCAATCACAGTTATCATCACCTCTATTCACTCTCTTTAAACGCATAAAAAATATTTCCGACAATGTACATATTTTAACTCCACTATCTTTGACTTGCGTAGGCTACTGAACTTGAATCGGCTGTCTGGCATATGTGCAAGAAATAGTCTTGCTAGAACTACATGCTATCCATGCCCATTATCATCCAATTCGTGTAGAAAAAAAAGTCGGTTAACTTTTCTCGATACCTTTCGGAATTGACAGTTATTGCTTTCGCCCAGTGAGTTTTTTTTAGTTTACAATGCAACCTTCTGGAACTTTTGTGGACTGCCGTGGATCCGAACATTTTTATTATTCACCATTCACCCAAAAATGATTTTTTTAACAAAATTGGTGTCCGTTTCCATTGGGACAAGGACCCACTGGGCGAATGTCTCGTGAATGTTGTTGTCTCGTCCTTTTAGTTTTTCAGTCTACTGCATACCTATTGTACGAATGAAGATCGAAGTCTTTTCCCAAAATTTGCCAAGTTGAGGTGGTGGAAAGGACCACTTCACGTGAATGACGAAAAAGAGACGTTTCGGTTCCCACGCAAACTTTTAGTCACAGCAGCAATATTCTTAATTTCCCATGTTTTCATAAGAAATTTAGTCCATGTCAATTAAGTCACGTCTTCCTACATGTAACACAATTGTTTCATCTATGATTGAACGATTTTAAAGAGTTAACGTATAAATTGCCCTTGATATAGTAATGTGGACTTTTTCCATTCAACTTTGATCAGAAAATCTACAGAGAAATATTTCGTTGCCAATACATTTGGCAGTACGTCCAAGACTTTACTGTAGCCGTAGAGCTTTAGTAGACCAACAAATAGTTTCATTGAATCGGACTGCACTACGCGGCACTGTGAATTTGATATGAAGATCAAGAGGAAGAAGGGGCAAAAGTACAGTAGTGAAAGCATCGGGCTGGAAGTCTTCTACTTTTTAAATTACAGGGTTCTTCTTTTTAAGTGAAAGAAAATAGCGCAAGCCCATGTAAGAAAGGAGGCCGACTAAAGCCCTTTTCTTGCCATGGCAAGGCTGAAAGTAATTAGGGTCTGTCAAAAATGAGTGTGCACTTAAATCTCAAATCCTGCTTTACATTTGAGTGCCTAATGGGTTTTGCAAATATACTACACATAGAATACTATACCATATTTAACCAACCAAATGGATTTTCCAAAATCCGAGGCAATCGACGACCGTATGTGAATAACACAGTACATTGCATTTGCAAAGGTCACCCCAGTTTGTTTGAAGTACGCCGCGAAATGTCACAGATATCTGACATTCCCTCATTTGGAAATAAAATGAGTCATTCACCAACACCTAAGGCAAAAAATTACCTCTGCAGTTGTATGTACATATCTACTCCCCATTATATCCACTCAGATCTCTTCTGAAAGAGAAGACGACGGTGGTTAAAAGCACTCATGCATTCCGTACGTAGGTACACCTGTCTCCATAGCTACAGAACACCAAGGGACTTAAGCAATTGTGAGATACGTATTCTGCACAAAATTTTGTGTTTGCCATTGTTAGTTGGAGCTATTACCCTGCACATAAAAGCGAGTATAATGGCGCAACAAAAAAACAAGAAGGACACACGGGCACACGGATCGTTCACCTTACAATAAGCACTGCGAATGGAGGACAAAATAAACGAAACAAACGTCGGGAAAAAAATATGATACCTCTACTTGAATCTCATTTGCTAGGATGGATGATACCTCAAAGGATACGAAGAGCCAACAGTGCAAAAGACATCTCTCTCGTAGACGGCTGCTGGTTGCTGGCACACCTTCCCAATAACGCCGAGAGAAGAAAATAGTGTCAGTTGCCGTATAGCAGTCTACGCATATTTAGATGACAGTTGTAGGTTAGGAAGACAAAAAAAAAGACAAATTACCGCGAGGGAAATGACTTCGGATCCACGTCAGAGATAACGACAATTAGGATCCTATTGCGTTTTCCGCAGCAAAGCGGTGTGTGGCGCAGTAAGGGATGGACGACATTTACTCCAAGAAACAACAAATGGAGCGCGCCATGCACCATAGACTGCTCTGTGTAAGGATACCGACTTATGAGATTATAAGTGTGGGAGGATAATGATAAACATTTCGTTGGCAAAGAAAAAACAAAAAAATCGGTATGTGATAAAGGATGCAATTATATCCCTACAAAAGAGATTATATTTCAGGCGTTGTTCCTTCCCGGAGACCAAATTGAAATTACTTTACACAAGCAGGGAAGCAACGATTTGTTAAAGAGAAGATAGAGGACTGGTGTCAAATTTTTTGACACGTGTATTTTTATTTTTGTATTTGCTTTGCTTATTATTAATACAAAAACGACAACGGAATTGAGTGGAGAATTAAGTATAAAGTGTCAGTGCCTTATTTCTAGTGATAACTTATATCTTCTTATATATAAAATAGAATGTACGTTTGTATGTTTGTGTGTTTGTTTGTTTGTATGCTATGGACTTGGAAACCACTGAACCGATTGAGCTCAAATCTAGGCAATCTTCGGTATTATCTCGAGAGTGCTCCTGTGAAGTTTGGTCAAAATCGGCATACTACTTTAGGAGCTAAGTACTACAATTTATTTATTTTTTGTTAGGTGCAGCAATGCACGTCGCCGGGTACCCTCGGTCCAGCAGTCTACTCACTACTTAGTATTATAGTACTTTAGTACTAAAAAAAAGTTGATATATATATATATTTAAAGTTGGTCCACTTACCCACTGTTGCCCGGTACAGAACTGTTCTCTAACAGACTTAGCCCCAGGCGCCTGCCTTCCCCTTTTTTTTGCGCAGCAACGCACGCCGGGGCCCGCTAGTTTTTAATAAATTAAAAAAAAAAAAAAAATACTTTTCTTTCCTACCATTTCATAATATTATTGGTCCAAAAGGCTGAACTAATTGAAAGGAGTAGATATGATATGGAATGTTGGTCGGATGTACATACGCGATGACTGAAATCTCAGCATTCTTTGACGGGTAGTATTGAAAGGAAATTGAAAAAAAAAGTGTACTCAGCATTAGTAAATGCTAAACCTTCATTATCAAGTTGGGAAGCACACATTACTGCGAAGAAAAACCATTATGAACCGATTATTCATATTTCCGAAATAGTCATGGCTTATAGCAAAAATATAAATCAAAATTGATAAACCATGAACTGAGTAAGTCGCTCAATCGAATACGAACGAGTATACCTATGTGCTTAAAAGAGATTGTTGTTTCAACTTCCCTACGTTTAAAGTTGCATAATTAATACTTACATTAGGTTAGATTAAGCTGGGTTTTAAAAATATTATAATGCCATAACGGTCCATCACTTTCCTTAGAGAACCTTTATAAAAGACACAAGAACCGAAACCATTCTTTCCAAATATTTAATTTCTCTTCAATATTTTAATATGTAATAAAACCTACCTAATGCCACTCTGACTGTGAATGTATATGTAGATTGTGACATCCTTGTCAGATATCAATTCTATTTGAAGTAATTTCACAGCTTCAAGCGCTGCTAAATCCTCTTTCTGCAACACGCTGCAAGTGTCTGCAAATCATACGGCGATTTGTAAGTCAATACCTGACACCGTTCCTTTAAAGGTAAAAAAATACTCATGTATTAAGTACTTAAATTTGACGGCAAAACCTTTAAATATTGAACTTGACTGGTCTTTCTATCGCGGATACAAGCTGCCGAAATCAGGTTTCTTTGTGGTGTTGCTGGAATACGAGTAACTCGTAGGGATCGAGTGCGCAACACCAGAGTACGCGAGGCGCTCAATGTTGAGCAGGTACTTCTCCTCACGGAACGATCTATGCTTCGATTGTTTTGTCACGTAGTGCGTATGCCCACAGACCTGCTTCCAAGACGTGCCATGATTGCCGTGACATCAGATAGGCGACTCCGTGGTAGGTCTAGAAATAGATGGTTGGACCAAATCAGACATCTCTCCTGGAGCCGTCTAGGTATTCCTCCTGATGAGTTGGAGTCAATGGCGGAGGATCGAGAAGGATGGAGAGTCTACCTGAATATCCTACCCCCGCGACCCTCACGAAGGATTAGCGGGCCATCGAAAATGTGTGTATGTATGTATGGTCTTTCGATCACAAAATCCCAAAATCCTTTATCTATGGTGAATGTCTCAGTTTTAGAATATATGCAAATGTCCACCGATCTACATGGCATACAATCAATCAATTAAAGTTTTATTCATACTTCAAAATATAACAATTTTTAAATTGTTTTCACACTTAGCTTATGGCTTATCTGCATTGCGTTATTCTGATGGAAACTTGTAAAAAAAAAGAAAATTCAGCTTTATCAAATATTTAGTTATGTGATGGAAATATTAACTAATATTCATCCAATTTATAACTTAAATAACTATTTGTTTTTAAGTTGTATCTCGGAACTAGTGATTTAGTAATACATTTAATATTTCGTAACTTTAAGGGTAACAGATATGCATGTCTGCCGCCATAAGTTGCTTGTTATTTATTTACGAGTACTTTCTAATTTTTTTCACTTAATTACTTACATGCTTAGGAGGAGCTACAGTCCGGGTTGAACATGTGCATCAACCAACAAACCCCTCCAGCCAGCTCGGTTACGAGAAAGCTGAACCCAGTTGCGCATACCAAGTTGGTTGAGGTCCCCCTGCACTTGCTTGCGACACCTACTGAGGAGTCGTCCCCTACTGCCCCGTCCATCCGGGGTGGATCCGAAGACTTTCCGGCCTGGAACGTTGGACTCCATGGTCAAACGGTAGTGCATGCGATCATATGAAAACACAAGCGTTTTCACTCAGCTGAGGCCTACCAACTCCTACTCTCAACCTCCACGCGGTGACAGCTGGGTGCCTAGTACCTTAATCCAAGAAATGGGTAACCAACCCCGTTTGGCGGATTCTTGGTGGCAGCAGATGAGAGAGGGGGGGAAGAGTGCTTTTCTCACTAGAGCGCTTCTTCCTGTTCCAGGCGGCAGCGGACGAATTCCCTAGACGGAGTCAACGGTGGCGTCTATAGTTCCAGTTAGGTTGAACTTAGTGAACATCTTGCGCGAGCTGCTTCGACGCATTCGGATCACAGGTCGGTAAGGAATTTCCAATGTTGGTAAGGACATTGGAATAGAGATGGTGGCGGAGGAGCCTTTAATGGGCCAACGGCAGCGCTCATACTTCCGTAGTGGACTACTGGCACCGGTGTACCCGGCCCCTCGTCCTAGGGGAATAATTAAGGAACTGGCCCTCCAGGTTGGGGGTTGTGCCGTCGGGGTAACTTCCCTACCACGTAAAAAGCGCATGGTTCCGAAGCAACCAAAAGCCTCGGATAAGGATGACTCAACTAATGACGACCCCAGCAAACGAAATAAGGACAACGACCTTCGGATCTGTACGTGGAATGTTCTGTCCCTTTACAGACCACGTGCAGCCGAACAACTAGCAGAGGCCCTAGACTGCTATAAAGCAGATATTACCGCCATACTTCCGCCAGGAAGTGCGATGGGATGGGCCGGGCAAAAAGAGGATGAAAAACTGTGACATCTACTATGGTGATTGCTACAGAGGCAACAGGCAACGCTTATTCTGATGCGGATTTGTCATACGCGGCAGACTTAGGCAAGAAGTCTTAAGCTTCCGACACGTGAGCGAGCGTATTATGACGATCCGGATCAAGGCTAAATTCGCTAACATAAGCCTAATATGTGTTCATGCCCCCACAGAAGAAAAGGACCCTGCCACCAAAGAGTGTTTCTACGAGCTCCTCGACAAAACATACGAGCAATGTCCTAAATACGAAGTTAAAATCGTATTGGGCGATTTTAACGCCAAAATAGAAAAGGAGGAGGTCTTTGGTAGGGCAGTCGGTAAGCATAGCCTACACGACACCACGTCTGATAACGGACTAAGGCTAATTGATTTCGCTGTGGAGCGAAATGTCACCATAGCAAGCACATGGTTTCCTCATCTCGATATTCATAAGCAGACATGGCGGTCCAATGATCATGTAACGATCAACCAAATTGATCATATTGCGATCGACGCAAGGCATGCCTCCAGTATTCTGGATGTCCGGACGCTCCGAGCGGCCAACATAGACTCGGATCATTACCTTGTTGTAGCCAAGGTACGAATGCTACGAGCAAAAGAGACGGGAAGAACATCGGCTTCTCCAAAAGAAGAAGAAACAGCATGAGAAGCGCGCGTTTGAGAATATCGAGAGTCTATACTCCAGGAACAATGTACGGAAGTTTTACCAAAAGGTAAAAAGAACGTGTCAGAGAAGTAATACCCGTACAGAAACTTGTAGAGATGAAAATGGAAACCTCGTAGTAGAATCACAGTCGGTGCTGAGAATATGGAAAAACTACTTCTGCAGACTGTATAACGGCGACGAAGACCAACATCCCGCTGTCAGGCAGAATGAACCATTCAACATAGACGATGATAGTCAAAATTTCCGTCCACCTGACCAAAACGAAGTGAGGATAGCAATATCCAAGCTAAAATCCAACAAGGCTGCTGGACCTGACGGCTTACCGGCCGAACTTTTCAAGGCAGCTGGGGCTGAATTGGTAGAGTGCATACACCAACTCATTTCTAATATTTGGTCAGACGAGTGTATGCCTGATGAATGGAATCTCAGCATCGTTTGCCCGATCCACAAGAAAGGAGACCCCCTCAACTGCGCCAATTATAGAGGCATCAGTCTCCTCAACATCGCATACAAGATCTTTTCTGCGATATTGTGTGAACGCCTGAAACCCTTTATCAACAGCCTGATTGGACCCTATCAGTGCGGTTTCAGGCCAGGAAAGTCCACCATCGATCAAATCTTCACACTTCGGCAGATCCTGGAGAAAACCCAAGAATTCCAAATCGATACTCACCACCTCTTTATCGATTTCAAGGCCGCCTATGACAGCATCTATAGAGAAGAGCTTTATAGAGCCATGTCTAGTTTTGACATCCCTGCCAAACTTGTTCGTCTGAGCAGGCTGACGATGGAGAACGCTCGCTGCTCCATCAAGGTCGGTAATTACCTCACCGAGACCTTTGATGTCAAAAAAGGCTTTAGACAAGGTGACGCGCTGTCATGTGACTTCTTCAATATTGTACTTGAACGGATTGTGCGGAACTCACAAGCCAACACCGGAGGCACAATCTATTACAAGTCTGTACAACTGCTTGCATACGCCGACGATATAGACATTATCGGAAGATCTCAGCGGGCTGTCACCGGTGCTTTTGCAAGCATTGAGGCGGAAGCGGCCAAAATGGGTTTGGCGATAAACGAGGGCAAAACCAAGTATATGCTGTCAACTAGAAGGGAAAACCAACACCGCCGAATTGGACAAAACGTCACCGTGGGCAGCTATAACTTCGAGGTAGTAAGGGACTTTGTCTACCTTGGCTCTGCTATAAATTCTTCTAACAAAATCAGCGTAGAAATCAATCGAAGAATAACTCTTGCCAATCGCTGTTTTTTTGGGCTTATAAGGCAATTCAACAGTAAAGCCCTATCTCGAACTACTAAGGAGACTCTATATAAGACCTTGATCATCCCAGTCCTGCTTTACGGCGCTGAAACATGGACTTTATTAAAAGAGGATGAAGATATCCTTGGTCGCTTCGAGAGAAAAATTCTTCGTAAGATTTTCGGTCCCGTTTGTGTTGACGGGTTTTGGAGGAGAAGATTCAATCACGAACTATACGAGCTGTACAGCGACATCGACCTAGTCAAAAAACTGCGTATTGGACGTCTGAGATGGCTAGGACATGTAGAGCGAATGGACACCAACGCTCCGGCCCGCAGAGTCTTCGAATCTAACCCGGAGGGACGACGCAGTAGAGGGAATCATCGCCGTAGGTGGCGCGCACAAGTTCAAGGGGACCTCGACCAACTTGGAGTGCGCAACTGGAGGCAATTAGCTAAAGACCGAACTAAATGGAGAGGCTTGTTGGTTGAGGCCCAGGTTCACCCCGAACTGTAGCGCCACCTAAGTAAGTAAGTAAGTTGGACTCCGTCCATTCTACATGACCCAGCCATATCAGTCGCTGTATGTGAAATCTTCTGGCTAAGCCGATGTCTTTGTATAGGCCGTATAGTTCGACATTGTACCTTCTACTTCACTCGCCGTCTACGCAGACGGAACCAAATGTCACTTGAAGAACTTCTCTCTTAAAGTAACCAAGGCCATCTTGATCCGATGTTGACTAGGTCCATGCCTCTGCGCCATACAGCAGGACAGGGATGATTAGTGTCTTATACAGAGTTACCTTAGTAGTTCGAGATAGGGCCTTGTTACCCAATTGCCTTCTTAGCCTATAAGAACAGCAATTGGCAAGAGTAATTCATCGCTTGATGCCCCCCTCTGGTGTCATTTGCGGAGTTCACCATAGAGCGTTCCGTCCAAGACGCCGATGTTGAGTGTCACTTTTTAGTAGACAGCATTTCAATGTCATCGGCGTAAGAGAGTAGTTGTTGCACCTCCGGTGTTGGCTTTAAGGAGTTCACATAATACGGCACACAAGACTTCTATATGCGATGGAGGGTCTCCTTTCTTCAAATAAGGCAAACGATGCTGAAGTTTGATTTATCGGAGAGATGTTGGTGTTGTGGTTTGTTTATGCTTCAGAGATATCACTATCCTCACTTCATTTTGAGTAGGTTGACGAAAGTCTTGACTATCATCGTCACTCTCGAATGGGTCATTTTGCCTGACAGCGGAATATTGGTCATCGTCGCCGTTTAACAGTCTGCAGAAGTGTTCCTTCCAAATTGGATTACTATTTTCGCCCCTGCAGGCTTCTGTTCTGGCTTTGAAATCCGGGCATGTTCTTTTTACCTTTTGGTAAACATTTTCGAACATCATTCCTGCAATAAAGTTTCTCAATCTCCTCGAACGAGCACGTCTTATGCTCCTTTTTCTTCTTTCTGAGAAGTCAATGTCCCTTTTTTCTTCTCCGCTCGTACAGCTCACAAGCAGCTCTAGTCCTATTACGCCTCTTGTTTAACTGCATGTGCTTGTCGGCATAACTCATCAAACCAGGGGTTTCGTTGTGGCGACTGAGAGAAATCCAGCACATCAGAGGCGACATCTCTGATTTGGCAACGCTGCCACAGGTCTTTCACATTTGTTGCCGGCGGTATAAGACTTAGATTGAGATTAAAAGAGATTCGATCGGCAATGGCTCCGACGGTCTCTTGCGATTGTAGCCGTCCGGGGTTCAAACTTTTCATACTATTTCGTTTATTTCTCTGCATTCTGGATATCCGCATCCGTAGCTTGGCTACAACTAGGTAGTGTCGAGTCCATGTCACCTCTCCGGAAAGTTCGAACACCCAGAGTACTGGAAGAATGCCTTGCGTCGATCGCAATGTGATCGACTAGGTTGACGGTTTTCGATAAAAAAAGCAATTTTCCCGACAAAGTTTCGTGCAGCTGCAAACTCGACTAACCTGAATCTGTTGCCAGATGTGGTATCGTGCAACCTGTGCTTTCCAACTACGCTACTGAAGACGTGGTCTTTGCGTTAAAATCACTCAGGACAATTTTAACGGCATGGCAAGAACATTGCTCATACGTCTTGTCCAAGAGATGGTAGAAGTCAACCTTCATCGCGTCATCCATCTTCTCGTAACGGGCGTGAGCGCATATTAGGGTAGTGTTGTCGAATTTAGCCTTGATACGGATAGTCAAGAGGAGCTTGCTCACATGACAGAAACTCAAAACTTCTTTCCTAAGTCTCCCTCCAATAACAAATTCGCACCCGAATAAACGTTGTCCTTGTTGTCTGTAGCAATCGCCGTAGTAGATGTTGCAGTTTTTCATTCTCCTTTTACCCGGCCCATCCTATCGCACTTCTTAGATGATGGTAATGTGTGCTTTGGAACAGTTTAGGCTGCATGTGGTTTGTAGAGAAACCAAACATTCCACATGCAGACACGAAGATCGTTGTCCTTTTTCCGTTTACTTGGGTCGTCACCAGTAAAATCACCCGTATCCATGGCTGTTAGTTGATTCGTAACCATGCATTTTTTTGCTTGGTAGGGAAGTTAACCCGACGGCACAACCCCCAATCTGGAGGGCCAGTTCCTTTTGTTATACACCTAAGACGCGGGGTCGGGTACACCGGTGCCAGCAGTCCAATACGGGAGTATGAGCGCTGCCGTTGTCGTATTAAGGGCTTCTCCGCCACCATCTCTATTCCAAGACTCTGACCTGTGATCCGACTATGTCGAAGCAGCTTGCGCAAGGTATTCACTAAGTTCAACCTAAATGGAACTGTAGATGCCACCGTTGACTCCATCTAGGGAATTCATCAGCCGTCTGGAACAAGAAGAAGTACTCTCGTAGAAGATTACGCTTCCCCCTCTCTCATCTATTGGCGTCGAAGATCCCCCAAACGGGATGAATTACCATTTCTTGAGCCAATGTACTAGGCACCCAGCGGTCGCCACGTGGACTAGGCGGTATGTGTATGTCTACCGGTGGCAATTAGAGCGGACAAAAATGTAATATTTCGAGAATAATAAATAAATTCGTAATAAAAGCTGATATGTATCATATATGATACATCATGCATTTGAGGGTTAAATTTCGTTATTCCTATTTACTAGTACAGTAGTCCTACTGTACAAGTCAGAAATTAGGCATACAAATTTCAAAATCGTTAACCAGCTCACGCTAGTGGCTAGGGCAGGCTTAACATTTTCAGGGAAGGCTGGTGTACCCCTGGCTACGGCCCTGCTAGGTGCCTAATCTCCTTGTATTCGACCTGAAACCTTCTGCGGTTTACCTACTAACAAGATAAAAAAAGAGCTATTCCGTTGGGAACGTGAACAAATGCTCTCACATTGGAACGCACGACCATAGGCCATGGCATTCCAAGAAATTTAATAATATCTCAAAACTTCTATCTATAAGCAAACAGAATGCTATGATCCTAACTGACTTCCTGACTGGACCCTGCTCTGTTTATTACCATCTCAAGAAAATGGGCCGTGTTTAGTATGATATGTGCCGTCTTTGTTACGGTAGAGCCGAGGCGGACATTTAGAAGATATTGTATTCTATTACTAACCTCAAAATTTGTACTTTAGGTTAAAATAAAAATTTCACCACTTTTCATAAAAATGTTGCGATTTTCTAGTGCACAGTCGCTAGAAACGATGAGTAAGTCACCGCTAATAGCCACACTGGACAATAGATATCCTTTGCTAACATATCATTAATAAGAATTTCATACAAATTCACGGTGACTGGAGCCATTATACTCAAAAACATTACCATTATACGACACTGTCATCATCATTGGCTGTGATTTATATTTTCAAATGAAGCCAGCAAGCAAGGAATGTGTTACAGGATGGAGAAGTCCAAAAGCGGATAGGATAATGACGGTGATGATAACGTTGGCAGAAAATTTCGAAAACCCTTCATCGTAACCAAATATACCAGAGCGCAGTATCCTGGCAGCTAGTGCCACCATCAACAACCCGTTCAACCCCTGCGAAATGAAATTGGCAATGGCGGCGGATTATTGTATCTAGCGTCAGTAAATCGCATCACAAACAAAATTCATCCCATTACCAATCCTTGCCTTGTCGATGGATTCATTAACTGATTGAATTTGTTTAGCGCGCTTACCTATGTATTTTTCGGGGGCCACAAAGGAGACCGAACGAAGGATGAGAGATATTTACTTATGCGCACGTATATTTGTTTGGTGCTTAGCCGTAGCAGTAGTTGTCACTGTAAGTGGACGGGTGGTGTGGGGAAGCGGTGAGGCTTAAACGGTGCTTTCGTTTATAATTGTTGTTTACACATTGCGGATTCGGGATTTAATTACGGGGACAATCACGATGAAGGATTTGTTTGAACAGTGGTTAATTGAGTTTCAGTTACGCGACGCGCCTAGCTCCTTGAGGCTTTATTCTGATGGGAATTTAGAAAGCTCAGTGATGTAGGCAGTCGAGTAGAATGGGAGTAGGAGAAGATGGAAGCGTGATAGAAAAAGAATAAAGGATTAGGGTTAAGAGATTTGGACGAAATTGAAATGGATAACGGAATTGGGGTGGAATAATGGGTTTTCCCGAGGAATAATTAATCTGCCATTGGTGGGGAATAATCTCTTCAATATTTTTTATTTTTTTTTTCTCTATGCGATTTTGAGGCTCTGTGTTAAATAGTATTTCCTTGAATTTTATGATCAATATTGAAATTCTCTAAGGGAGTGATGGGACATAAACTAACATAAGACCTGGGAAAAAAAGTTATAATTAATTTTGAATTAAACAGAAAGGGAAATTGAATTAAGGAAGCGCTGGTTTATAAGCATAGATAGACGTGTACAAGTCTGTTTCAACGCAATTTTGCATCATCTGCGATTTTTAATTTTTTTTTTATTAGGCGGCCCGGAAACACATCCTTCAAAATGTCCATTGTCACGCGAGCAGTGTGTGCGGGTGCATCATCCTGTTGAAGCCACATGTCCTCCAGTCCCAATTCATCAATTTGCGGTAATGGAACTAGTCGATCATGATTCTGTATCGCTCACCAGTTATTGTAACCATGTTACACACCGCGTCCTCGAAAAACTGAAGCCCGATGATACCTCCGGCGTAAATGGCGCACCAAGCAGTGACTTTGAGTGGATGAAATGGCTCTCCCTGAATGATACATGCATTCTCAGTGCTCCCGAAGCGCGCGCAAATTTTTTTTGTTTACATATCCGTTAAGATGGAAATGGGCCTCGTCGCTTGTGATGAATTTCGACCGAAAATCGTCCACTGCGTCGTTGAAGTGCAGGATAGCGTGAGCGTAGTTAGACGTGGTCGACATGTATTCTGCATCTGTTTACTTAACAAATATCAGAACAAATCTGACAGCTGCCGTCATTTGCAAAAGTTATAGCACCTTCCAATAGGGTGATACATTTTGGCCATGCACGTGAAGAGCTATTGCGCCAAATACCTATTCCGCATTGTCATTGCGCGCACAGAGTGCATGTCTATGAAGGTTTAAACACGAATAATTTGTTTTCCAATGTATGGGGTCCTGTACTCATATGCGAAGCATGGGACACTAAAATTTGTTAAAATAAAAAATACTGAACATCCCTCTTTATGCGGCGCTGATATTCGGCTTTGGATTTAAAATCTTTTACTTTGCAATGCATCACATCACATTCGCTGATTCCAATATTAGGTTAATATTATCTGTAATCCGCGAAATGCTCTAACAATTTCTAAGAATAGCTGCTTTGTTGCATTCAATCATTATGCATTTAATACTTTAGACCTTCTATTCACCCCCTAATAGCTTTCTAAATCCAACTCAATCCCAACTATATTTCAAAATGCCCATGAACACAAGCCTAAATAAAGCAATGTCAGCTCCATGCATACTTGTACAAGACAATTCCCAGAAATAAACACAGCAGCACTTTTCCATTCTTATCGTTCCGGCTTCTGTGGTTATTGTGTTGTTACAAGCGTTATTGCATTTTATTACGGTTACCTTGCCAAATTCCTAATAATAAAACGAACCCGTCGTTAACTTACACGGAAAAATGTAAATGCAATTCGAAGGCTGCCAACCCCCGCGCTATGCTTGCTTCACGTAAACGTCAGGACTTGCAAAAATAAATATACCTTCACCTCCCACATTTTACGCCCCAGAGTCGGTAAAAGCCAACTGGAAGTCCTTGTTATGCTGTTTGGTATATGTGTACTGTTATTATTATGTGTCAACACGCGACCAGCAGGAGACCATTCACAAGGATCAACAGGGGGGCGGATGATGATAATCGTGATGACGATTACGACGATGAGGGTAGCTTTCATTCATTGGGACGTTTTGTTTGTTAATCTTCGATTGAGAGATCCCTGGAATGCGAGTGGTGTGTAGGGTGATTATCCTTCGCCACCCAGCGTATGCTCGAGTGCAACTGGCAGATTTAATTTTCCCATTGCATTTCCCCTTGACATAGTATTAATTGTGATAGTTTCCCTGTGTGCAGCTTGTTCAAGGAGTTGGATGGGATGGCGATTCTAGCCAGGTGACTTTAAGGACGGGTGGGTAATAAACGGCAATACGGAAATTTTCCTTATCTTGTGGTACTGCTTTTCCTCTGTTCTGCCTCTGCTAACCACTTCCCATTATTCACCATACCTGAACCTGAGGCATCACGGTCGGTGCTACGCCAAAGGGAAAACACACACACTGCTGAGTGCTACCTGAAATTGATTAATAATTGCCGAGAAGTATATAATATGTAGAAAAAAAAAGCAAAAACCCAACAAAAGGAACAATAAAAATAAAGGAAAATACAAATTCGTATTTGCATATCAGCCGTTGGCAGACGGTATGGATGGAAAAATTCCGTGAAAAGCTCTCAACCATGGAAGTTAGAGGCAACTTCCATCCTTTCGTGTAATTTTCGTTTTTATCACTTCGTTTTTTGCTCTTTCGCGCTATTCTACGCCTTGCTGTGTTGCGGTTATCGGCACGCAAGGTCTAAATGGTGCAGCAACTGCAAAAACATAGCGAGCCGGTAGATAGCTATGGCAGCGGCTGTAGTGGAGGGTCTAACAGAGAGTCTATTAAAGGAAAATAAACTTTTATCGCGCCAAATGCTGAAGGTGAAATCCAATTCAGCGTAATGCATTGTACACATATGACAGTATGACATGGTGGGTAATGGTGGATGGTGGCTTCTATGATTCAATAGTTTGGTTTTGGTATCACTGGTGTCGTACCGTCGCCGCCATTGGAGTTCCTGTCGAAGCATTTCTCGTTTTTTTATCTTTTATGTTGCGTTTAATATCCTTAAGTGGAGAGCTTGTCAATATATAATGCATGTAAGTTCTGACATGACATACTTCCTTTTTTGACCATTTTACGGCGGCATATATAAGTTTGATGGCATTTCCTGCTGACATAGATAATATTTTCTGTTCTTTTTATGAAAGTGAACCTTAAAAGTAATTTTATGGACATGATTTCATCAGAGAGGGGTATAAAATGTAATGATTATCGATTGCTGGCGGACGATATTGATGGTCGCCATCAAAGGTTAAAGTTGTTTTGGTAAGTAGCTTTGTAGGATGGGTTGCAATACATTTTATTGATGTATGTTTATCATATTATAATAATCCGTAGATAGACCTAGTGGAATGAGTAGGATTTAATTGAAGTTGTAAAAATAAGGAGACCCAAGGGTTCTTTTATCAAAACAAATATACCTATACTTCCTGTCAATTTATATAATGCAATTGGTAAGAACAATTTAGGGGATTTTACTTGTAAATCTGCAAACAGAATGTGCACATTCAGACTTTTTGTAAAAATTTAAATGTATTTTTTTTTAGAAATGTGACATAAATAGAAGTTCACATTGCGGTGGGAGTTTAGATTATATTTGGTTAAAAGCTTTTGCAAGAACTTCTTTTGCTCCTGTGTTGCGATGTGAAATGTTATTGCAGTTTGAAGCAATGTATACCATATATAGTGATTTCTGTTTAGAATAGACACATTTGTTTATGAAGATGGAATTTTCTCTGCTTGATATTAGTTGTTATACTTAAGGATGGATGGAATTTCGTTTTCGATGGCAGGTTCCTTGAAGATTAACTTAATTATTTTTTTGTTTAAATAGCCCGTCTACCACAGATTCAAATGTATGACCAAATAATCAAACTCAATACTTACACTTATTTTTGCCATCGCTGTCAGTTTATAAGAACACATATCCAACACTGTAAAATTAATATCCGAGAAGTTGAGCAACCTTTCTAGAGCAAAGAGGTACTTCAGACCACTGCTCACATATTATTTTCAATTTTTGAGGGTGGCTCCAGAATTTTCTATAATTTCATAACATTTTGCATTCCATTTATTTATTTATTTTTTTTGTCTGGATAGGAAACGCTCAACTGGAGCACTCAGACGCAACTTGTCCATTATACTACCAGAGAGCAAACCCTGATTTGCCAATTTTATTGGAATTTCCTTGTCTTTCTAGGAAAGCCAAGCAAGCACTTCAATGATAAGGAGCTTACAGTACCAGCACTCAGCACATCAGCACCGAGAAGCTGTCACCTGATACGAGCAAAGGTCGGACACTCTCAGAGATAATGTTCAGCAATGTCGTCGCTCTCTCCACATGCGTCGCAGATTATAGTCTCACTTCAGCCCAGCACGTTAAGGTGCTTGGCTAAAGGGGAGTGGCCTGTCAAGAAGCCAATTGTTGTCTGTAGTCTGTTCTGCTAAGAGACGGAAAGAATGTCTAGCAATCTCATCTGAGATCTCGTTCCCCAGGATCCCAGTGTGATCTCGGACCCAGATAAGAGACAGAGAATACAGCCATGCGTACCATACTAATATCTCATCTTCTAACACTAGGTAATCGAAGACTGGTTTTAGACATATACCTATACATACTAGTATATACTACATTGTCCATCAGGGAAAATGATCTGAAGAACTTAATGGAATGATTTGTACAAATGTAGTATTTTGGCGTCCAATTAGGTTCCATTAGACATATTTCCATTAGACATAGCTTGAAATATTTGCTATTCAAAAGCAGAATCTTCCGGTTTAGGTTGCAGAAAGTTGGTCGAAGGAGGCTTTATTCAACTCATTTTTAGAAAAGTGTAATTGATTTGTTCCAATCCGGCGGCATTTAATTAGCGACATTGAAAATGTATGTATGTATGTACATATGTAATTGATATGAATAAAAAGGAAAATAATGATTGATTACCTATTTGGATAATTAAGAAATTGCTAGGGAACAAAACGTTGACCCATATCTTCTGCGTTCAAGTAAATCACTCTACTCGTGAATCTGGTTTCTGCATTTCAGTGTGTGGATATCACCATATCCTTCTCTTCCAAAATGCTCGGAAATTATGTCGCTCATATCGTCTGACCAAAATCTAAATATCGACTTTACACTGTCGTTATTATTCGTCGCCTTCCGGAACCTTTCTCTCACTAGTTCTGCCCGTCCCGTGGAATTTGTTTCCAGTTTGGTGAATTGTGGATACATTCAACATTTCCCCTATTTGTCACATTGTTAAATTTTTCCATAAAGAGAACATCATATTACCAAACACGAAAGTACTATTACTGCGCAAATATATATATTCCACTTCGTATGTTATTTTATGATTTTTAAACCAGTGCACATATTCAAACCAGATATCTTCGGGCAACGCTACATTCTCCTCGTTGTTAAGTCACGTCAGACGCGAAATTTCACCTCCCCCACCAATATTGCCGAGATGATGCTGAGTTTTTGTGACACTATAAGAGAGGGACATGCCTTTGAAGCCGTGACGTTTCGCCACGCCTTGGAAACCGTGATCAACTGTTTTGTTCCTGATGTCCACAAAATTTCCGACACGGAAATGCTTTACATTTACATTTAACCGAGTTCTTGGATTACTAGCTGCTTTTGGTGAATCGTACAAGATTTTTCTTTGATACAACCACCGAATCTTTGAGCAGCCCACAATATTTCTTCATAAGTAGTGATGAATCTGCACACTCAACGCCCACCAGCAGGAAACCATATTCATTTATATGGTTTATTTATTTGGTTTCTGCGGGGTTTGTACATGGCTGTCGACTATATGCAGCAAGGTAGTCTTTATATGACGTAGTTCTTTAGCCAGAGCGGATACCAGCCGATCTTTTTTGCTAGCAACCCCATTCGTCCACTCGGTGCTATCCATTGGACATTCTCTGATTTCTCTGCTTTAAGAGGGCTTAGCATACTTGATAGGTTGTAGGTCTTTTCAGGCTTTGTAATTTAATGACTGAAGGCTTTGTTTTCACGGGTTATGTTGTCATTGAGTGTTCGCCTGTAGCTACTGAAATCTTTCGTAACAGGCTAGTAAGAAACAGTATCTGGAAAAATCGTTTCGTCAGTACTTGTGAAAGACGATGGTACTTATCATTGATTGTCTGCAATTTGTTGGTTAATTATTGTTCATGCTCTTCGTTCTATTTCAGTTTCTTACAAGTTCAGTATAATTGTAGAACGACTTAACGTTAAAAAAAAATTTGTTCAATGTATCAAATGTTCCAACGTCCATTAAAATGTTTCATAGGTAATGTATGATTTTTTTTGCACGTGCTACATATTATTTATAATTGCTTACATTTATTATTTTATCGACTCTAAAAGAGCATCTTGAAGCGCGAACACATACTTGAAATTTCAAGTTAACATAAGAGTTTTTTATTTGACATTAAGCCCACTAAAAACGACGTTAGGAAATAACACCCCAATGAAATAACGCCCCAAACGGAAAATGAAATAACCCCCCAAAATTTGGGAATAATTTCACTGTAAAATAAGTCCCCAAAAGGTATGAAATAAGTCCCCAAATAAGTATGAAATAAGTCCCTAATTTTTTGAGTATTTTTATGATTTTAACAGAAAGTTAGTGTTACATTTCAGAATAAGAAAAAGGTTTCTATATAAATACATATAGTAATTATGTACACTTTTTAATGTGTATACATAGTTTTATGTATATACAAGAATGGACTCTTTTACCCCGCTTCTACAACAAGGACAGTTAAGGAATAGATATCCTTCAGCGACTGAACTTGCCTGCAATTTTAAATTGCATTCAGTGCAAACCTTGAGATGCCTACATGGCATAAAGAGAATATTTGGCGTCAAATCTTGGCAAACGATGCAAAGGTTTTGAACAGAACCTTCGGCAAAAGATGGGGCCTGCAACCAAAATTGACCCTGTGGATGTACACAGCCGTAGTACGCCCAATCCTTACCTACGGGTCGATAGTATGGTGGCCGGCCCTTAAAAAAGCCTATAACATAACCAAACTAAATAAGGTGCAAAGAGCAGCATGCATAGGCACCACAGGCGCCCTACGGTCAACTCCGTCAGACGCTCTAACAGTCCTGCTACACCTTTTACCCCTAGATCTACATATCACAAACATCTCAGCGCACAGCGCAATAAGACTCAGAGAGTCCAAGTGTTGGACTGCGAAACCCTATGGACACAGCAATATCCTAGATTCTCTACCAGGAGAACTCATATCGACTCCAACAGACTACATCATCCCCACATTGAACTTCACAAAGCGTTTCGATGTACAATTCCCTACAAGAAAAGATTGGCAAGATGAACAGGCGACCAGTGGCTTCGATCTAACAGTCTACACCGACGGGTCAAAAATGGACTGTGGGGTTGGTGCGGGTGTTTTCTCGGAGTCGCTGAACATCGCAAGGTCGTACCGACTCCCGGACGCTGCCAGCGTCTTTCAAGCGGAAGTACTCGCCATTCGCGAAGCCTGTCGTCATATCAAGTCACACACAAATACACTACCAAGGCAAAGAATCGCTATTTTAATCGATAGCCAAGCTGCTATCAAAGCCATTGCCTCGGAAACTATTTCCTCAAAACTAGTTCTAGAATGCCGACAGGAGCTGGCCTCGTTAGATGGCCAATGCATGGTGACCCTAGTCTGGGTTCCAGGCCACAGCAGCGTTGATGGCAACGAACATGCTGACGAACTGGCCAGGCAAGGCTCAGCCCTTCAATGCTCACTTGCTGAACTTGTTCACACCCCGCTCGGAGCAATTAAGGCAAACATCTCCTCAATCTTTCTTAGAAAAGCTAACCTTAAATGGTCCAGGTTAACGAACTGCGTCATATCCAGAAAGATGTAGCCTAACTACAACAAGACCAAAACAACCGCCCTTTTGAACAGAACGCGCAAAGACATTGCCCGTACAATCGCTATAATCACGGGACACTGGCCGGTAGGAGAGCACCAGCCAAACTAGGTATCCCACATAATACACACTGCCGTAGTTGCAACATAGCCACCGAAAAAGAAACAATTATCCACTACATGTGCAATTGTCCAGCACTAGCTAGGGCTAGACATCAAGCATTAGGCAAACCCTTCTACAATTCACTTGAGGAAATCTCGGGTAAGAACATAAATGAGCTTACACTCTTCTTAAACTCCACAGGCTGGCTCTAGATTTTCCTCACCAATACACATCAATATCCAAGGTCGCATGAGTCGTGGTATCAAAACGGCACAACTGTGCTAATTGGGTCTCTGTTTTTACAGAACCGCCACTTCTACCTACCTACCTACCTACCTTTGAGGCCCTTTATCTTCTGGTGAATCTTTTTCAAATTCGTCTAGAGAGAGTTCATGGTTATCGTCATTTTCCTCAAAAATGTCATCGATAGGCTCCATTTCCTCATAGATGCCTTGATTCCGAAAAGTCGTCCTATTTAAAAATACCATGGGAGTAATTTCCCCCTTTTCCAACATTTCACTGGACATCCAAATTTTTGCATGTCTGTTCTCTGATAATTTTCTTTTTTTTTCGCCACTGGTTCCTCCACTTTCGGCAAGCAACTGAAGTTCTCGGGATTTAAAGGACTCTTCATCCCGAATAGATTTCACAAACTTGAAGAAATTTCCATTTTTCTGAATCATATGCCCTAGTACACCGTTATAATCTTCAACGACTGATGTAGTACGTATTTCTTCTTTAAAAACAGAAATATTTTCAGGACCGACCTGTTAAAAAGTGGCTAATTGTATAAACAACATACTCGTATATCTTAAACCAAACAGAATAATATAATAAACATACTTTTTGTATCCACTGGTTGTCAAAATATTTAATAAACTCTGTGAATTTAGTTTTCGTTTCCAATGTATTAATCTTTGCATTTAATTCCATAAAACCAACTTTAATGCATTCTTTGGGAAGCAGGGGTAGAGCCAACATTTTGTGATATAGAAGTGATGCCTCTTTAGAAACTCTAATGTATCTTACGCCTAATGGCTTGGCAGTAATGAAACCAGCAACCTACTAGTTTCGCATCAGGATATATGCCTTTCAAAGCTGTTCGCATGCCACCTTCGTAGTCCGTTATAAATATGGATGGACCCATCTTGAAAATATTTATTTTGTTCGATGTATTCAAATATGTTGGTGTAACTGCTTCTCGATTTATGTGTCATCAAAACAAAGAATAGTGGAAATATCTATATTTAAATTCAATGTTTACTGTTTTAAAACATTCAAGAATGTATATAAATAAAATAAATGTATCATATGTACGGCTACTTCTTTATTTTATATCAGACCCGAGGCGCGACGCGGCGCGGTACGGCGCGCACGCTGGCGCGAGCCCCCCCACGCCGCGGATCTGATTTAATATCATGGCGATTGTAGCCTTGCAATTGCTTGTTAATTTTCTTTGAATTCTTAAAAATTTATATATAATATTACACATTTTTTATACTTTCCTTGCCAAAATATTCCACGTACACTATTAAAAGTTGCCGAAAGCATCCTTGTGGCACAACCTTAAATGTGCCATCCATCAAAAAACGCCTTTTAGCAATCGGTATATTTTCTTGAATGAATTTCATCATGCAATCTGAGCCAAAAATGCAAAACGCAGATGATCTATCATCTGCTTCAATGCAAGCTTTAAAAAAAAGCTGTTACATGCTCCTCATCTTTGTCCCTTCCAAAATTATTCCAAATGGATTCTCGTTGAAAAGCCTCAGCTACTTCCAAAGGAGAATGTGGTGAAGCGACGAGTATTTTGCTCACTAAATACTGGAATCCACGCCTCATTTTCGGAAAATTAAAATTCCTAGTCACTTATTGATTCCTGAGTGAAGTCACGTTTATTTTAAGTTACGAAATTTTAATTAATCCAATAACATAACACAAATTTACATTGACAAAACACTAAATAACGAGCATAAAAATAACATAAGCGAGTTTACAAAAATATTTAGATATATGAAGGACATGTTATTAGAAATATCTGATAACTAAGAGATACATACTTTTCACAGATGTTTCTAAAAATTGAACGAATGCCGCTCATAGCGTTAACATCACTTAACACTGTAACGCTATTCAAGCAATCCATTTTCATATTATTAAGGTCTTTTAATTCTTCAAAAATATTTTCACTACCACTATTATGATTATGTTCACTAAACTTTTTTGGTCTTTGCAAAATGTTGTCCGGCAACAAAGTAATCCATGCTTTACAGTTTTTTTCATTGCACTCGTATTTATTAACACCATTATACACTGATTTTCTTTGATACAATTGTTTTTCATTGAAAACGTACAAAAGCTTGCTGCCTGCCCCTCCTATTGCCACTAATAATTTCAGAGCCAATATTACCTTCCATCTTCACAAATAGCACTTAAATGATGCCCTTATGTGCAGCAGATGCTATTTTTGTACTCTTCATATCAAAAACAACAGGTAAAGTTACTGTTAAGCTTCTACGAAAATTGAATTTCGCGCAAAATAGAGGAGTGCAATAAGTTCCCAAATTTGTGGACTTATTTCATAGCTGAATTTGGGGACTTATTTCATCGTGAAATAGCCCCCCAATTTTAAGTATGAAATAAGTCCCCAAAAACCCATGAAATAAGTCCCCAAATTTGGGGACTTATTTCATATGAAAAAAGTCCCCACCTCTATACAAATTTTGGGGGGTTATTTCATTTTCATTTTGGGGGGTTATTTCATTGGGGGGTTATTTCCTAACGCCCTAAAAACGTCCAAAAGTATGCCTGCCTGCTGTGTGAAACACTTTGCTCTTAAACTATGTCAGATAGCCTACAAACGGACACGAAACCAAATATTGACTTAATTCTAAGATGTTATTTGTTCTAAGGAACACGCGGAATGCAAACCACACCCATAGCTTATGCCAACCCTCGCATGGCCTCACTGCTTGCATAGATAACCATGAGATCCTTGGGTGACTACACATTCGAGCATTGATAGCGGCTTTGAGTGGGGACCCAACCGAAATGATTACAAACAAAACAAATAAAAACACAGGAGGAAAAATTGAGGAGAACGAGGAGAACCCCTTCAAGGGGGGCTCAAGGATGCTGAGGTCACCAGTTGGCCAAGCAGCAGCACCACAAAGATGCACGGAACGACGTGAGCCACATGCAGTAGGAAGGGTGACGGTCGAACCAACCGACCAGAAATCTGATTTTCTCAAGCTAGGGGAACAGATTAGAGGGCTGGTAGAAATGCTGGAAGACGGCAAAAGGCGTTCGATTCACCAAGCGATGCGAGATGCCATTGAAAGCATCAGGGCTCTCTATGAGCTTTCGGCGATTCAGCTGCACGATGAGAAAGCGAAGGAGGTTATTCGTCGGAACAACTCCTCGCAAACTTCACCCTGGCTAAAGCCAACAACAGAACCCAAGAGAAGGCACGTTGCAGACACCGAACCTCCGGAGCCAAAGCGGAAGCAGGTTCCATCAAATGGTGCTGCTGAGAGTCAACCCCCGGAGATAAAGCAGAAGGAGAAACATCCTTCAAATGATGCTACAGTGAGTAAACGCCAGGAAAAAAAGCGGAAGATGAAACATCCACCTCTGGCAAACACCAAGGAGAAAGATGTGGCAACTGGCGCTGAGACCCCAGCAAGAGCCCAGCGAACAAGTGCAACCACAAACAAAAAGCAAGCGACAGGAGAAGGCGAATGGTTAAATGCCAGCAGGAAGAAGGACGCCAAAAAGAAGCAGCAAGGGGTCATAAGAACGAAACCTGACGCCATTGTCATCAAAGCTACGGGAGCCCTTTCTTACGCGGATATACTACGCAAAGTAAAGGCAGATCCCAAACTGGAAGCAGTTGGAAAAGCGGTTTCTAAAATTAGGAGGACACAGAAGGGAGACCTCCTAATACAACTCAAGGAGACAGGAGGAAAGACCACCGATTTTAAAGGCGTGATCAGCGAAGCCTTAGCGGAGCAAGCGAGTGTAAGAACACTTACGCACCGCACTACTCTCGAGGTCAAATACATCGATGAGGTCACTACAATGGTTGACATAATCGATGCAATTAGAACCCAGTTTGGAGTGAACGTCTTACCGGCAGACATCTTATCCCTGCGAAAGGCATTCGGAGGGACTCAGACAGCAACCATCAGTCTTCCAGTAGAAGACGTAAGAAAACTGTTAGAAGCCGGGAAAATTAAGATTGGGTGGGTAGTCTGCCGAATTCGTGAAAAGACACTGCTGAAAACGTGCTTCAAGTGCCTGGAGTATGGTCATCTAGCCACACAATGCAGAAGCAAAGAAGATCGCTCGAAGCTATGTAGGAGATGTGGTGAAGGGGGCCACATAGCGAAAAATTGCGATAAGCAACCATCCTGCATGTTCTGCAAAAAAAAACACCCAGACGACGCGCATCATATAGCTGGTAGCAGAAGATGTCCGGTCTTCAGGAGAGCTATTACAAGTAAAATACCATGAAGATACTACAAATAAATCTTAATCACTGTAGAATAGCCCAGGACATCCTGGCACAAACGGCCAAGGACGAAAGAGCCGACGTTGTTATGATCAGCGAGCCCTATAAATGTCCCGAACAGAACAATAACTGGATCTGTGATAAAGCAAAACAGGTGGCAATATGGATATGTGGACCCCATGCCTTCCAAGAAACTAACGACCAAACAGAAGGCTTCGTGCGTGCGAAAATAAATGGAATCCATTTCTATAGCTGCTATGCAAGACCCAGCTTGACGACCAGCGAATATCAACTAATGCTGGACCATCTAACCGCGGATGCGCTCCAGAGAGCCCCAGTGGTTATAGGAGGAGACTTCAACGCGTGGGCCACAGAATGGGGTAGCAGGCTCACAAACACCAGAGGGCAGGCCTTATTGGAAACATTCGCTCCCCTAGCAATAGGCATTGCTAATAAGGGCCGGGCAAATACTTACCGGAAGGCTGGAGTAGGCTCCATCATTGACATTACCTTTGCGAGCAACTCCATCCTGAAAAACATAAAGTGGAGGGTCAGTGAGGAATATTCACACAGCGACCATCAGGTTATAATACTGGAAATAAAAGGGAAAAAACCAGTCCAGCTCCCAAAACTTACTGGCCCAAAATGGAACGACCGATCTTTCGATAAGGATGCATTCGAAGAGATGTTGAGCGGTGATCAAACTCCAAGCGGAACAGCGGAGACCCTCGCGCACCACCTCACAGGCACCATCACCACAGCGTGCGACGCATCAATGCCTAGGAGAACAAACACCAGGAAGGCATCACCGTGTTACTGGTGGAACGAGGAAATAGGCGAACTTCGGGCCAAATGTCTACAAGCCCGGCGCAAAGTTCAACGATCAAGAAGGAGGGCGGATTTCCAACAATGCCTGGACGACCTTAGACTGGCGAGACGTAACTTAAATAGAGCCATCAAGGAAAGTAAAACTGCGTGTTTTAAACGTCTCTGTCAAGAAGCCGACATTAACCCATGGGGCTCGGCATACAGAATGGCGATGACGAAATTGAAGGGCTATAAGACTCCTCAAATAACATGTCCGATAATGCTGAGATCCATAGTAGAGCACCTCTTCCTTCAAAGGCCTGCTACTATGTGCAATATTATACGAGAAGTCAATCCAGAAGATATTCCTTTAATTACTCACGAGGAGCTGCAAAGGGCATGCAGCAAGATAGGTGACAACAAGGCGCCGGGACCTGACGGCATCCCGAATAAGGCAGTAAAGGCAGCTGTAAAAAAAAGACCAGACCTCTTCATATCAACAATGCAGAAATGCCTTGAAGAAGGAACCTTTCCCGAAAAATGGAAGACGCAGCATTTGGTCCTACTGCCAAAAGGAAAGAAGCCTCCAGGGGAACCATCATCCTATCGTCCAATATGCCTATTGGACACCATGGGAAAGATCCTCGAGAAGATAATCTATAATAAATTACTCGCAGTAGCAGAAGAGAAAGGAGCCCTCTCAGATCACCAACTTGGTTTCAGAAGAGAACGATCTACTGTTGATGCCATAAGAGCGGTAGTTGATATCGCCAAAGGTGCCATCGAAGGCGAAAGATGGCTCTATGGCACAAAGGAGTATTGTGCAGTAGTAACGCTGGACGTTAAAAACGCATTTAACTCTGCGGACTGGTCGTTTATTAGAAGGTCACTTGCCAGGATGGATACGCCATATTACCTGCTACGGATAGTGACGAACTACTTCAACAACAGGAAGCTGAGGTACAACACCGATGATGGGGTAAAATACTACGACGTAACTGCGGGAGTTCCACAGGGATCGGTTTTAGGGCCACTATTGTGGAACATCATGTACGACGGAGTCCTACGATTAACTCTACCTGGCGGAGTAACGATAATTGGATTCGCCGACGACATTGCAGTCGTGACAGTAGCTAAACAGATCCATGCAGTAGAATCAGCTACAAATGAAGCAATTGCCCGGATAAAAGATTGGCTAATATCCGCCGGACTAGAACTAGCTGACCATAAGACAGAAGCTGTTCTTATAACCAGCCGGAAAACCGTCGAATTTGCCAACTTTCAGGTTGGTAACCAAACCATCAGGTCGAAGGAGGCGGTTAAATACCTTGGAGTAATGCTGGACAACAAGCTACGGTTTAAAACGCATGTTGATTTTGTTGCCAAAAAAGCATCGCATATGCAGGGAGCTCTCTCGCGTATCATGCCTAACATCGGTGGACCTGGATACGCTAGAAGGATTCTACTCTCTAGAGTTATCACCTCAGTTCTGTTGTATGCCGCCCCAGTCTGGGCGGAGGCACTGAGGACGAAGGAGACCAAAAGGAGACTATCGTCATCATACAGACTCTGTGCGCTACGGACAATCAGCGGCTTTCGAACCATCTCTGACGAAGCTGCATTTGTCATAGCTGGAATGATCCCCATCGATATTCTCGCAGATGAAATGCTGAGGATATATAACAGAAGAGCATTGAGTCATCACGACGCCACTGGTATCAAGGTGATAAAAATCGAAGAAAGGGCAGCGTCAGCAGCTATGTGGCAAGCTCGTTGGGCTAATACAACAAAAGGCAGATGGACATATAAACTTATACCGACAATCCAAGACTGGATAAGTCGAAAGCATGGAGACTGCAACTATCATCTAACGCAGTTCCTGTCTGGCCACGGTGGCTACCGCAAATATCTACACCGTTTTGGACATGACAACTCACCATCCTGCCCGGAATGCCCAGGTGAAGATGAAGATACGGAGCACGCAGTGTTTTACTGCACACGTTTCACGGCATGGAGAATTACTCTGCCAAGTCCGTCACTACTCCTCGACCATATGTTACAGTCGGAAGAGAATTGGATGGCAATATGTTCCTTCGTAACAACTCTACAAAAAGAGCTGCGGAGAATAGAAGAGCTAAGAAGAGCAGCTGAAGCAGCGGAAGAAGCTGACACAAGAAGCATAGCATAAATTGCTAACCAGCCCCGCGAAGTAATACCTAACGGCAGTCCCGCGGGGAGAGTGGTTGAAGTGTGTAGGGTGTGTGTTTAGTACGTAGGCGTATTCCTGAAATCGATTACTCAGGTTTGCGAATCGTGCATGCTAGTAGCACTCGGGCTATTAGTATCTATGAAGATTACACATCAAAAAAACACCCATAGTAGCACAACCTTGTAGGTATACAGATGGATCCAAAGCATGTTCGTATTGTGTTAAAATTAAAAATACTTTGTTAGTTATCAACAACACATTGATATTTGTTACGTTACAACAATCGGCCATATAAGCACAGCGAACTAGAAAAATATATTACATTGGCCTTGTATTTAGCCGAGAGCCCAATATATTTATGTCAGAATGTCTCTAGGCCCTATGCTTGGGCCTGAGCTCTTTGTAGACTGGGACAAATGGAGTAATTTATTCTTGGCTGCCGCATGACAATTATAAAGAATATGGTCTGCCCTTTCTTTTTGCACTCCGCAAAGTTGACAGTTATCTGATTCAGATAGACTCACCTTGTTATGATCGTACTTAAGCTGACAATTTTCTGTCAGATACCCGATTAAGATCCTGAGTTCTTCTTTGTTTAGATCTAGAAGCTTTTCCACCTTACTGTGGTTGGCGTTGATGCATTTTTTGTCAATTTTAGAGCCACCGGTTTGGGCCAGTCCTCAGAGAAGTTATCCACTTCCCATGGCCTTATTTTAAAGTTACCATTGCTCGGATGAACACCAAAGTATGCTTAGAGATGGATCAGACTAGCACCTCTTCTAGCTATACAACCGGCTCCTTCGTTCGAATCGAAACCTTCATGACCTGTTATCTGGGTTAGGATGACATTTTTTTTATTATGAATTTATTTTATTTACCGATAATAGCATAACTACTTATAATTCTAGAATACAGAATTTATCAACTGCTCCGGAAACTTGCATGTACACTAAAAATCCTTTTGCGTCAATATATGTAGGTACATTGTCAATTGTGTTATTAGTGATTGCAGAATAAAGCAAATAAAATAATAATAATAATCTGGAGGTCCAATCTTCACACACTCTTCGCAGTAAATTAGGCTGTATTTCGGCAATAACGCATCGAATGTTGGTTTCCAAGTGCTCAATTGTTTTAATTGAGAGTTAATCTAAGAAGGGTTAAGTCAAGTGTATGAGATATTGCGTAATTTTTTTCAACACTTTTCTTGAATGGTTTATGTGAAAGTCGGAGAAGACTTAACCTTTCTCGCCTACGCTACCGACGACATTAATGCAATCGAAAGAACGCAACGTGACTGCCAATATAGACTTCGTGTGGAGAAGGAAATAGAAGAAAGTGTATGTGATGTACGCCGACGGTTGTCAACGCTATGGCATCATGAGTCTTTGATTGCATCATGGAGTGACGGCACAGGAAAGGGTTGTCTCACCGTAAGTGGCACGAAAAAGAAGGAAGAGATTTCAATCAGAGTAGAACAACTGGAGTGGAGACAGTTGCCAGGATCCAGAGGGTCGAACAAGTCTGTACGTATCTCCTCCAAGCGTACAAAATATTTTACGTCCATATCCAATAGAAATATTACTAGTCACGAAAATTCGGATCTTACGAGTATGTAATATTAGATTCAAACTGTAACTTTTTTTTTATAATTTGCGCGTGCCAAAGGGATTATTAATACCCTTATACTGGTTCTCAGGGCACGGGCGGTTGGGAAAAGGGGGGAAAGAGACAGAGGAGATGCCGGTTTGCGTTGGCTTTAAATGTTTGTAGGTTGTAATGATGAGGAAACACAGAGGCTGGTAGATCTTTCCACAAACGTGTTGTTCGGCTTATAAACGAATCCCTATATTTGACAGTACGTCCGAAGTTGGGCTTGAGGGTGAACTGATGTGCATTCGAAGCATGACGCGTATTGCGGGTGAAGTTTTGAAGGGGAGGAATGCAACTGGCTATTTCGCTGGAGCATTTCTTGTAAAAGAAGCGATAAAAAAGGGAAAGACATGAGACATTTCTACGATGTTCAAGTGAAACTATTGAGTTCACAATGTCTCTATCACCTATTAGTTTTACCGCGCGGTTTTGTACCCTATCTAGAATGTGCAGAACGGTCTTGGGTGCACCAAACCAGATGTAGGCGTTATATTCCAGGTTTGGGAGGATGAATGCCTTATAGATGGAGGCCAGATCAGACGGGGTAAAATATTTTTTGCACCGCTTAAGGAATCCTAGACATCTTGCAGCATTTTTGGCGACTTCGAATATGTGATCGTTCCATCGAAGACGGTTATTGATGCACGTACCGAGAATGGCAAGTCTTTCGGATTCAGCGATACAAGTACCATTCATGGATAATGGTTGAGGGTTTTGGTTTCGCTTGAGAGACAGAAGACAGCATTGAGTTTTGGATACATTAAATTCTACTCCATTGATTGAACCCCATTTGGTTATGCTGGGCTCAAAATATGAAGAAAAGTAATTTTCCGCATTGTGAATGCGTTCGTATTTGTCTGTACGTGGACTAAAAGTCATTTTCGCTTACGACAACCTTTGCAAAACTCCACCGATTTGAAAGACGCTTTTTGTAAAGTGTTTGCTTTACCTTAGAATCAAAAGAAGAGTTTTGTTCAAAATGTTTCCCATTTATATGTTCATTTTTACTTTTACGTACTTCTGCTAAACTGCGTTTATTCCAGAACATGAAAAGAATGTATCATTTTCCAAACTAATTTTATATTTTAATTGAATTATCAATCTACCAGCTTTGAAGCCGTTAAGTTAAGTTTCAATTTAACATCACACCAGGTCTATAATTAATCCAACGAATTCACTCTCCATTGTCACCTCGCCTGTTTTCGTCTCCACAGAGACGATTGCCCAGGGGTCTTCAATCCAATCCATGAGAAGTTATTGAATCAGAAAACATTCCCAACACTTTTCGTTTAATCGTGGGGGCAATCACTGCACACTACTCGGTTCAATTTCTCCGAATGGCTAGGGGCTACTTCATATCCCGATAAATTATAAATAACTGCGGCAAGTTAAAAAGGACGAAAAAATATGAAAAAACCCTTTTAATACATATCGAAATGGCAATTCAGGTCATGTATCGATTAATAATTGGCTTGCAGTAACTGCATTGTCCTGGAGTTTCTTTGAGAATTTCTCGCTCCCAGGCATAGATTTGCATATGATTCAAGGTCCCATGCACCTGTCATCGGACGTCATCATTTGACAACATTACAGCACATCCACTTAGAAATTATTAAGATCTTCTCAATGGAACAAGCTCATGATTGTAAAATCCTAAAGCTTCCTAACCTTATGGTGATCCATTACCACGTTATGCATTTTCCACTTCACTTGAACAGTTCTCTGACAGAGAGCCGTTACTCGCAGCAGCAGCGGATCTAGATGGCTTACCACGCTGGGGAAAAGAGTACTCAAGCCAAATCGCATTTGAAAATGCATCGATTCTCTATCGGGATTAATGTCGCCAGTATAAATGGATCACATCCTATGCACGTAATTGATTTTCGCATAATTTATGCTCAAAAAGGATGTCAGGCGAAAGGGTACGTGCGGGGGTGTGAAGTTCACATAAAAGGACACAAACATCAACAGCTTACAGCTATGGTAGGCGAGGTAAGGATGGCTGCAGCTTGCAAACTCAAATGCGATATAATGCATCCGTGTGCAAAAATTGCGATTAACGAATACCAGCGGTTTAGTGTGAGATATAATATTTTCACTGGGTCACAGGACATACACACTTGGGAGAGGCGCGTATGCATGCATATTTGCGTCCTTGATGAGTTGAAAAAATACACCGCCGCACTGGCATATTCACGTATTCATATATTCGCTGTTGCTTTTAATTAATTATGCAAAATGGTAGCATGCCGTTAACGATAAATTCATGCTGTTGGATATGGTTCTTCTTCTCGTACTGTTTGGCTTTTTACCCGATGGTACTCGTATTTATGTATTTTTAATGAAATTAAATTATTACTTCCTATCAGAATGTCATAACAAAATGCTAGCATAAGCTTGCCATATGGCTCGTTTGATCGAGAGAATTGCTTATTTGTGGGTTGAATAGCAATTCCAGAGGGAGTGTGGATAAGCTAAAGGTAACGAGCTCTAGATGGTATTTAATCGAAATTTCGGTAATTTTAAGTTGAAATGGTTGTTTATTGTTAAGAATGGAATAATGAAAAAAAAAAAATGAAATAAAATGCTTACTTTAGTTACTTAACTGACAAGATACGGATTAAACTTTCATGCCTTTTATTTAAACACAATGCTACGCACTGGTACAACATGTGTTTATCCCAAATACCTTCCTACGATCACAATCAGTGATAATATTGCCAATATTGAGTAAAATAATTGCATGTTATGCAGATTCAAAAGATAGTTTATCTGCAAAATTAATATGTTATGTCCAAACTGAGAGCATTTCTGCTGACGACACAATGTCCGGTGATAAGATATCCTGTCACTACTCTGATCTTATGTTGGCCAAAGAGGCCTAGCATTATCGTATTAGTCATGATGCATTCAGCTTTATTCACTGCTTCCTATACGCGAATTGATATTATTTAACTGACGGCCTTGTCTAGCTTATTTATCAGCCGGAATATCACAATGACCAGGTACAAACGTTGATATTACCAACAGAAAATCTCAACAACTCGACGTCTGTTGACACTTCGTGTAGAAATTGGAAAAAAGAAAATACACCGCGAACGGGTAAATAAACTAGAAGGAGCCGCTTGAAATACAAATTTAAGTACTCGTAACTCTTGCAACGTTCCTTGTATTATTTGAGGCTGAACCATTGTCAGTTGTAGATACTCTACTTCTGGTTACGTGTAGGAAGATAACCCTTTTAATGGAATTGAACAACGTAGGTAAATTCTAAATAAAGATAAGGGAGTATATTTGATGCAGTGGTTTGAAACAAAGGTGGTATTACACAATAGGGGGGTATACTAACTGAACGGGAAGAACTGCTGTACTTTTTTGCACTCTCAGTTTTTTATTTATTCGTTGTATATTTTTGAGTACGCATTTGTTTGCTACATCTGAATTACGATCGTATTTAATTTTTTTACTAGAAAATCTTAATGGTTATGGTTGGAAATTTAAAAGACATTACAACTTCATTGAATAATAATTTTTCAATTAACAAATTAACTTTAAAAAACATTTGCATAATTTTTGACGAAATAAGTCTTATATCTTCTTCTTCTTCCTTTTATCAGCGAGATTATGATCCGAAAATAAGGGATCATAACCCTCCCACTTCACCGCATTTCTACTGATCCGCCTGTGGGAATCGCCTGTAATAAGTCTTATATAATAAAGGATAAAGAGATAATGAGCTGAGTATAATGTCATTATTAATTGAAAAAAAAGACAAGCATTCTGTACTTTGAAATAACTAGTGCCAAATGCATACACAAAAAAAATTCAATAAATAGGTGTTAGGAGGGTGAAAAAAAATAGATACGGATATTAACATAAGTACATCAAAACTATATTTATTAAACTATACAACTAATTTAGACTTTACGATTAATTAAGTAGTTTATGTCATTCAAATCAAAAACATTCTTTGACACGTTCATTACAAAAGATATAATTCCTGATTCTTCCAATCCCAAGCGGAAATATGTACATTAGTGTAAAGTCGGGGGATATGGTGTACCTTTTTTGTTTTTTTAATATTTCCAAAACTAAAAGTAATTTTTAATCGAAACGAAAACAGAAATATTCTTTATTAAAATGCAAACATAAGCATTAGGAAAAAAGGCACACAATTTTAAATTCAGTACTAAAAAAACGAAAAAAAAAAATACATTAACAAAAACCATATCACCCTCTATCTTTACCAGCTTTTTTTTGCCTCTACAGAATCGGTGCTTAATTTTGTTCCTTTCAGCAATGCCACACACCATTCGACATACTTCGTCTCTATTTAGAGCCAACTCATGGGACTGTAATTTTTTGATATAGCTATCAGTTTCTACTCGACTTCAGGGCCCAAACAAGGCGGAAATCCCAAAGCCCCGTTTTTGTTGCATTCAGTCTTCAAGTGCCTTCTTAATGGTGTAGCTGCTATTTTATACAGACTTGCAGCGGCATTAATGGATGTTTAGTTCGATCTTATGCTTTCGAGTGCATTAATTAAGTCACATTCCCTCCAGAAATAACGATTGGAGTTGGCCTTACTCTTTGTATACATGTGTAGGTATGTACAGGGTGGGCCAACTACAAGTTTCTTTTTAAAAATGCAATAAAATCAACAAAATGAAATTTTTCCATGTATTATGGCTCTATTAGTAAGAGCAAACATTCCTATTAATTACGAAACACAACGTCGTTCAAGTGCCTGCCTCGGCTGGCCTCGCAGTAGCGCATTCTATCACTCCAATTTTCCACGACTTTGTTGATGGTTTCGGGCTGTAGCTCACGGATTGCTTGGATGATATTGGCCTTAAGTACTTGAATCGTTTCCGAATTGTTGGCATAACATCGGTTCTTCACGGTTCCCCACAAAAAAAAAGTCCAAAGGGGTCAAATCGCAGCTCCGAGGCGGCCAATTGACATCGCCAAGACGGCTGATAACACGATTTGGGAATTTGGTGCGCAAAAGACCGATTGTGGCATGGACTGTGTAGCATGGCGCACCATCCTGCATGAACCAAAGGTCGTCTAAGTCCATGTCTTCAATTTCAGTTAAAAAAAAGTCGTTAACATGGCTCTGTAACGCCCACCGTTGACCGAAACGTTGTTCCCAGCCTCATTTTCGAAGAAAAATGGTCCAATGATGCCACCACTCCACAATCCGCACCAAACTGTCACTCTCTGTGGATGCATTGGCTTCTCGACAATGACGTGCGCATTTTCCGAGCCCCAGATACCAGTCTCTCGAACTTTTTGCACAAACTTGCGTACAGCAGGTGCTTCATTTCGGCCAAAACTTCCTTTCAAAAAACGCACTGTTTGGGCTACACAACACTCACTTTGGAAATAAGTTTTCAATATTTCCCAATGTTGTTCAAGCGTAAAGTGACTCATTTCGTTCCGCGGAGATATGATACTGACTTTCTGTCAAGATGTCGAGCGGTAACAGCTGTCAGTGCCAAAATAACCTATGATTTAAAAAGAAACTTGTAGTTGGCCCACCCGTTATAATGTATATATGTATTTGGCAAAAGAACGAAACGAAAACTTTAAACTCGTTTTCTGAAAATCTGTCAAAATCGACTTATGTATGTAGTCGGTTTTACCTTGTGGCCACAGATTTATCCAATGAGAGATGTGAGAACTGATGAAAAAACCTAAAGCACATGCAAAACTACGCAGAGGGGGAAATGGTACACCAGCCATATCACCCTCACAAAAATGCGCCATTTCCCCCTTTCGAGCAAAATGCCAATGAACTCGAATAAACAAAACTTTACGTGTTCGATCATTTCCATTCACACATACAAGTCTTAACACGTTTTTAACCATGCATTTATGTATAAGAACGACTGCCATTTGCCAAAAACTTACCGTTAAAATCGAGCTCAAAGGAGGATGAAAAAAATGTTTCTATGGAAAAACGCAAAACTGGCCTTTTGCTACTCCGACAGCGCATAATTTGGAGCAGTAGTTTGTACTTTCAATATTCTTTTTAAAAAGTATCGTTGAGGTTTGTCCACCTCTTCAAACATACCAAACCCCCAGGCTTGCGCATTATCAGTCTGAATTGCACTTCCTACCGCCTAGAAAAATCTCCATTCTGCGCTAAGTACTATATGTATATTGAGGCATTTCGGCAACTTTTGTCGAATGCCGCCTTAAAATCGACAAAGAAAACGTATACTTTTTTCTTTTCTGCAAGTTTCAGGTGAACAATAGAAGATAGATTGCAAATATTGTCTACCGTAGAATATTTTTTTCTAAGCCCTTCTTGATATTCCGTCAGCCTATTATTTCTTTCCATCAATGCGCTTTGTCTTACGTTTAGGATTCTCATCAAGATTTTTGCCATGCAATTTATAAACACATGCCTCTGTACTTTACAGATTGATTCACGTCTTCTTTTTTAAAGATCGAGAAAACGATTGACTTATTGACGGTTTCATCCACTGTTCCCTCAATTGCTGTAGACAAACGTTAGCTGCTCTAAGTATTCGTTTGTCGCATTTATGAAAAACTCTTAAGTAATTCTGTCTTCATCTGGTGCTCTTTTCGGATTTGCTTTTCTTTTAATATATACGCTACTTCCTCCGTCGATACTTCCTTGTCCAATTGTTGGTTTTCTTTTAGATTCCGAACGTATTCGAATTGATTTTCCAGTTATACTGATTATAAAAACGAGTTAAAATAGTTCTAAATTCAACAGCGAAACCTTGGGGGTAACTTCGTAACTTCGATAGCATTGGCTTCGAATCTCGTTTGCAAACTGCTGTGTATTTGAGTTGGGATTTCAAATAGTTTTTTCGCTATTTGACTTCCAGTTCTCGAAATTTTATAAGCCATTTGGAAGCCTTTTTTCTTACTTCCTCAAACTTAGCATTGTACCATTTATGTTTTGACATAATATTGGGTTGTCCAATAAGTTCCCTCTTTTTTTTAGGCGGAATGAAAGGTTAAATATTTATTGTTAGGAACAATTTTAATCAGTTATACCATATATGCACCATTATTTTCAACCAACTTTATGCCACCTTTCGGTAAATTTCATAATGCCCCTTTCGTAGAACGTTTGATTTTTATGGCGAAGAATTGCTCCAAGTGGATTTTACAAGCTTCCTGTGAGATGAAATTTTTTCCATTAAGTGAGCTCTTCAGGGACCGGAATAAATGGTAATCGGAAGGTGCAAGATCAGATGAATACGGAGGGTGAGGTAGAACATCCCAACCAAACTGCACCAACTTCCGCCTAGTCTGCAAAGAGACATGCGGTCTAGCGTTATCTTGATGGAAAACGACGCCCTTCCGGTTAGCTAGTTCCGGTAATTTTTCGGTGATTGCATCCTTCAGTTTATCGAATTGAGAGCAGTATTTATCGCAATCAATGGTTTCGTTATGCGGAAGAAGCTCATAATACAAAATTCCCTTCCAATCCCACCAAATACAGAGCATAACCTTCTTAGGATGAAGACCAGCTTTTGGAATGGCTAAAGGTGGTTCACCTCTTTTGCTCCATGCTCTTTTCCGTTCCGTGTTATTGTAAAGTATCCATTTTTCATCGCCCGTTATCATTCGTTTTAAAAATGGTTCACTTTCGTCGCGTTTCTGCAGGAAATCGCTGAGGGAGATACCATCCAATACATTTTTTTCACTCAAATTGTGCGGCGTGATTTACATATTGCAGTTTACGCAAGTGATTTTCTTCGATATATTTCGATATATCCAATATATCAGCTATGTGGCTGGTTATGTAGCGTGCATTATTTTCAACTAGAGCTTTAATTTGGTCCCCATCAATCTCACCCGGTAGTCCAGAACGGGGCAAGTCAGAACATGTGAAATCATCATCACGAATACGCCGGAACCACTCGCGAACAGTCCAAGCACTTACAGAGTTATCCCCGTGCAAAGCGCAAATCTTCTTATGTATTTATGCAGCGCTTTTTCCTTTCCAAAAATAAAAGAGCTTAATATGTCCAAAATACTCCTTATTTGCCTCCATTTTCAAAAGTTTACCGAATGCGTAAAACACAACCGATCGCTATGAACTTTCTTTCACATATGCACTGCGATGTGTATTTAAAGAAGAAAAAACTGCAAGCTCGAAGCAACATTTACAAACGACGTCATTCAAAGTTAACGGGAACACTAACGATAAACAGAGGGAATTTATTGGCCAACCCAATAAGTTTGGCATTAGAGCGATATTTTTTCTGGAGCTTATCTTTTAATTAAGTCACTTAAGTTTTCGACTCCAATTGTATCTTTTTCTTGGTTTAGTATCTGTAATTTTTTATTCAGTGTATTTTTGATATCGTCTTTTTCTGTAGAACCATTTTAGTTTAGGGAGTAAGGAGCTAACAGCTTAAGACATAATATTATCGACAAAAGATTCGACCAAACTGTTTCACTTACAGCAAATCTCCCGACATACGACAACATTTCTTGGGAAATAGACTTTCATCTACTTTCGTCTTACCATTAACAAATTCCATTATCAGAGCAAAAATTTAAAAACTTTGTACCTATTGCATTGACGATAGAGTTTCAGAATGTTGTATTTCCAATTCAGCGATAAAAGATGACAAAAAGGAAGCCTCTATGTCCTATTGTACAATAAGAGTACCTCCACGAAATTTTGGCAAATAAATGAGCAAATATTTTTTTTTCACTAAAGGCGATGTACGTATATGATATGATATGAGATTGGTTGGTTATATTGACCTGCAGCATAAGCATAAACTATTACAAAAAACATCCCAATACCTCGCTTTCAATGGAAACGATCTATGCTAATGGAATTTGCTTTGTCGTTCAAAACATCCCACTTTAATATCCAACATGGGATTTATTGATCTAATAAACACACCCATATGGTTTTTCCATGCAAAGCTAACGTCATTTGGTATGAATCCATTATTTTCGAACAAATTTAACAAACAAATGTTTTTCTCGTATCCCACCATATTCTCGAACCAGTTCTGGGCGAAAAACATTATTAATTTCCGCAGTGATCGTGGCTAAAGTATACCGATTTGGTGAAAGCTACTTTGGAAACCCAAAATGTCTGGCACCTTACCATTGTGCAAAGTGAGATAATGGTCATTCTCGTTGGAAGTGTTAAAAATAACACGCTGTACTACTAAAGCAGTACAATTTAAAGAAGAGTACAAATTTAAAAGAAATTATCGAACCAGAAAAAATTAAATCAAGAATTACCAGACCGAAAACAAACCCGAAATTTAAGCAACTCAAAACCGATCAAGAACCTTTTTTTTTAACTCATAACCTAACCAAATGTAGGTATGTATTGGCCTAAGAGTGGCGCAGTGGTTAATGTTTCGGAACCCTGCATGTTAGGTTCAGTGTTCGAATCCTAGAAAATACCAACAAGATTCTCGGTCCCACATCTCGCGAACGTCCGAGAGTACAGTTGTCATGAGAATGCTTTAAAAAAAAAAAAAAAATTGTCCTTCGCATACGGCACAAATTTGGGTGCACTCAAGGGGTTATGCATATCTTTACATAGTGTGGGCGTTGGAAAGGATAGATAGGGAAAGAAAAAGATTTGGTGTATTGGTTTGAAACTTCGTTGTTTATGTTTCAGAAAATCTCCGGTCCCTTCAATTCGAGTGAAAAATATAACGCACACAACACGAGTGGTTGCGAGAAGCTAGGCCCTTGGCTCTCTATGAGCTGTTTGCCCCAAAATGTGTATGTATCTATGCACTTATCTAGTAAAGTGTATATTCAAAAGCTCGGTAGTCTTTATCGTAGCAACTAAGGTTTTTATCCTCCATTAGCTTAGCGCAGTGCATAGCTAGATATTGTATCCTATTTTGCAATGCTATCTCTGATGTCAGAAAAGAGTTTTCTAGAACATAAGGTACTTATGTGCAATCATTCTTACAAAAGTCACATCCATCATATTATAAACACATTTCCCTATATGTTACGCCTACGTAACAAAACCCACATTTCCATTACAAATGTAATATCCTCAGCATTCTTGAAAATAAAAATTTGATCCGCATGAAATATTTCATGCAATAGCAGAGATGATATTAATTTTCACACCTTCCTTTCCGTGAAAATGTACAATACGGTATTCTCCCATATCTATATCGCACATCCCTACAGACGCACCCACACGAAAATCACCATAAATTTTTACGAACAACTTCCGTCTCCACCTGAGGTGCCAAAAAAAGCAATCAGCATACAGCTCTATCTGTCTGCATGTCCTTGTGTCCCGACCAACGTCATTTTACGCTCATAATAATACATCATTTGGAGCAACGAGGAGCCGAGTCTCATGGATTGGCCCACCGTATACATATGCCAGAGTTACCTCTGACGACGAAATACTAATGTGCGGCGCAATATTTTACACAGGACCGACACTATATACTACCATACCACTCTTACTAGGAACAAGGTTAGAGGGTTTTCTCAGTGTTGCATTGTTTATTACAGTCATTAATTTCTGACAAAGAGAGCGCTACTCTCTCGCACTCTCCCTGGGACCGATAACTCATGTCCGCTTGAACAAATTATCCCTTCGTGTTAATTGCTTTTCTCCGAAGGATAATTTTCATTTTACCCCAAAAAAAATAGTGTACAACCCCTCGGGAGGGCGGGTTGCAAAGTGGCTGAAAATGTCACTCGCTATTTGTACCACCCTTCGAATAACCCATCACCTAAAGAAGGATAAAATTAATTCTCAAGCCAAGATGCAAAACGTCAGCTGTAAAGCATTCAAAATGCATAGCACTTCACACGCTCCCATAAAACACTTAGTTAAGGGGTTGACTTCACTGTAATTCACAGTGAGGGTGCATACTACGATGGAGGTATGTGGGTAGTCTCTGTGAAGCCGAGTAAGTGATACATAAATTTTTAAGTGACATTCATGAGTTTCTATTAAGTCATTCAGTTGATGATTGTGATGCGACACATTTTCTGTTCATAGTGGCAATATCTGGAATGAGAGTAATTAATGAAGAATATGGGACAAAATAAATGGCTTCCGCTTTTGTAGGTTTATAGCCCAAGGACGTTCGGTGGTTGTTTAGAAATTAATTTAAGGAAATGGTTGAATCATTTTCATTTAGGGGAATGGGACGGGAGTGAGAGATTATGCTTAAGAATAGGAGTTCTAAAAAAATGTATGTTATGAAGATCTTCATAAATTTGGGGTTGAGTAGTACTCTATTCTGATTTCAATATAATTTTACAATCAACTTTGATTGCTTTATGTCCTGGCCATTGCACTAAAGTCCCTTCTTCTTAGGGTCATGGAAACGCGGCTTAGGAAAAATTTTAATCCCAAACACTTTTTAATAACGGGCAACACAGTTTTTGAAGCAACAGGATCATTAGTGGTTTGATGTCATATCTCACCCAAATGTGAAACCTACACATTAACATAATTTTGAAAAAAGTCGGTGTAATTAAGGCATTTGACAAAGTTTGGTCTAAAATCCATGCATACGAGATATTTTTCATGGGGTTGAAACTAGCTTTCGGACTATCCAATTCAGATTGTATTTAGAGTTTGAAGTCATCAAATTCCGACCTTGACCTTGGCTACAACCAATAAAATAGAATGGAATTTATTGCCCCCAAAATGCAATGATGTCTATTGTCATTAAAGTGTAATACGAACCTACAGCTATTATCCTTGAATGTCTTTTGCGCTGTTAAAATCGTAAGGTTCTCTATCCTCAATATATGTATGATATTAAGCACTTATTCGAAAAGAATACATTCACCCCTTTCGTTGGCACATTTCGACGATTGTAGCTATGAATAAAAGGACAATCGTCAAAACGCAACAAAACGCCGACGGTATAACCCACATATCTCGGCCCACAGCTGTGAGGATCAGCTCACTAGATGGAGAGATCATTTCATTACAGTAGCCACTTAGACGATGGTGATATAATCTCGAACTCTAATGAGTCTTCCGAAGCAAGAAATTCCCGAATTCGCACCGGACCTCACAGTACAACCGAAAAAACTGTCCCACAAGAAAAATAGAGCGGTGGATGTTGATGGCATCCCTACCGAACTATTTCAAGCGGCACCAAATATTGTAAGTCGGCTGAGCTGCTACACTCGCTTATATAAAGAGCGTGGAAAATGAAAAATTTCCCCAGGAGTAAAAAAGAGGGATGATCGTCAAGCTTCCAAGAAACGGAAATCTGATGGAATGTGGAAACTGGAGAGGTATATGCGTCCTACCGCCCGTAACCCAGATAATAGCTAGAATCATATAAGAACGCATTAAGGAAAGTATAAATTAAACTCTCGACGTTAAACAGGCAGGCTTTCGTGGTGGATCTATCTGCATCGACCACGTAAACACCATACGGATCTTAATAGACCAATTCATCGAGTATATGTCTCCACTACATCTACTGTTTATCGACTTCGAGAAGGCTATCGACAGCTTGAATAAGGACCTTCATCTGATGACCCGAAATCTAGAACTGAGGCAAACAAAGTGGTGCCTAAGATAAGCAGAACCAAAACAAAAGCCATAAGCACTTTTAACATCCGCACTCAACTCAACATTGCCGGGGTCTCGGCTGACCACGGTGGCACCAAACTGAATGTTTGCAACAGAATCGGAAGGCAAAAGCTGCGTCTGGAATGCTGTCGAAAGTCTGGAGAAGTAACGTTCTCAGCTTAAGAACCAAGCTACGACTGTTCCGCTCAAACGTAGCAGTAGCAGTACTGCTGTATGGGTGTACTTGGAAGGTGGATACAACTATCACACGCAAGCCGCAAACCTCCGTAAACACCTATCTACGAATCATCTTGAGGATATTTTGACGCAATCGAATCTTTAACGAACAACTTTGTCTGAAAACGGGCCAAAAACCTGTAGACATTACTGTGCGAAGGAGGAAGTGGCAGTGGATTGGACACACCCTACGGCGTGACGACAGCTCCATTGCGAAATACGCCATGCAGTGGAATCCGCTTACCCACGCATGCAGAATAGCGGGACGCAAATATAGCGCAGGACAGTCGAGAAGGAATCAAGTTCTTTGGGAATAATTTGGAGGCAACTCAAATGCGTTGCAGAACTCGGAACAAGATGGCACTCAGGCGTTGTTGACATCCTATGACCCTCGAGAGGCTCAAGGATTTAAGTAAGTAAGAGTTTCTTTGATGACCTCATCGAACTGGCGTCCTTAGGTATCATGAGCATACTTACTTACTTTACTTATATCCTTTAACCCCTCGGGGGGCATAGGGCGTCAACCACGCCTGCGTGCCATCGTGTTCGGAGTTCTACAACGCGTTTGAGCTGCCTCCAACTCATTCCTAAAGAGCTCGATTCCTCCTCAACTGTTCTGCGCCACGTTTGCCTAGGGCGTCCCGCTATTCTGCCTGCCTGGGTGAGCGGATTCCACTGCATGGCGTATTTCGCAAAGGAGTTGTTTTCGCGCCGTAGGGTGTGTCCAATCCATTGCCACTTTCTTCTTCGTATAGTAATGCTTATAGGTTCTTGGCCCGTTCTCAGATAAAGTTGTTCGTTGGAGATGCGGTTCGGCCAAAAAATCCTCACGATGATTCATAAGCATTTGTTTACAAAGACTTGCAGCTTGCGTGTGTTAATGGTGTCTACCTTCCAGGTACTGCACCCATAAAGCAGCACTGATTCTACGTTGGAGCGGAACAGTCGTAGCTTGGTTCTTAAGCTAATAACATTGCTTCTCCAGATTTCGGACAGCATTCCGAACGCAGCTTTAGCCTTTCCGATTCTGCTGCACACATCCAGTTCGGTGCCACCGCGACTAGCCGAGACGACTCTTCCTAGATATAGAAAGTTATCAACTTTCTCGACTTGCTTTCCGGCAATGTTAAGTTGAGCGCGGGTATTGGAAATACTCAGGGCTTTTGTTTTGGCTGTGTTTATTTTTAGCCCCACTTTGTTTGCCCCAGCTTCTAGATTTTGGGCCATCAAATGAAGATCCATTATCCGATGTGAAAGTAGACAAACATCGTCAGCGTAATCTAGGTGTTTAAGATAAGATGTCATAGTCCAACGAATTCCAGAATTAGCTTCCGTCAATGCTGCACGGAGTACATCGCTGATAACCACCAAGAACAATAGTGGTGACAGTATGCACACTTGACGTACTCCACTTTGGACTTCAAAATCGTCCGACACCTTACCATTGTGCACGACGTGACACTTGCCGCCCTCATATGTAGCCTTGATAATAGCTATACGTTTTTCTGGAATGCCTCTCCTGCGCCAGGCCAACCAGATAGCATCTCGATTCAAGCTGTCGAAAGCCTTCTCGAAGTCGATAAACAGTAAATGTAGCGGAGACCTATACTCAACGCATTGTTCGATTATGATCCGTAAGGTGTTTATGTGGTCGATGCAGGAGGATCCAGCACGAAAGCCTGCCTGTTCGACATCGAGAGTTGAATCTATTCTAGCTATTATTTTGGCTACAGCTGGAAGAACACATATACCTTTCCAGTTACCACACTCCATCAAGTTACCCTTCTTTGGAAGCTTAATGATTATCCCTCTTTTCCACTCCTGTGGAAATTGTTCGCTATCCCAAGCTCTCCGTATTAGCGGATGCAGCAAATCTGCCGATGTATTTGGCGCCGCTTGAAATAGCTCGGCAGGGATGCCATCAATACCCACCGCTTTGTTTTTCTTGAGGGACTTGATTGCTGTTATTATTTCAGTTTTACTGGGAGGTGCGGTGCGAATTCGGGAATTTGTTGCTTCGAACTGCTCATTCAAATTCAAGATCATATCGCCGTCGTCTAAGTGATTTAGCACTGTAGCAAAATGTTCTCTCCATCTAGTGAGCTGTTCCTCATCCGAGATCAGAAGGTTACCGTCTAGACTCTTCACTGGGTTTTGTTTGGAGTTCCCACCACCAATGAGCTCCTTAGTGATGTTGTAAACAGTCCTACTGTCGCACCTACTCGCTGCTTCTTCAGCCCTTGAGGACAGTGAGTTGACATATTGACGTTCGTCACGTCTCACACTACGCTGCACTTCTTTCTTCTTCGCACGGTATTGGGCTTCAAGCTCGGTTCTCTTTACTGCTGAGGCCGCTGCAATCCGAGCCTTGATTGCTGTACGCTCATCGATCCGTCTCCAGGTGTCTGTAGAAAGCCATGTGCGGTGGTGTTTCTGCTTTTTACCGACATACGTGCGTGCCCCAGTCGCAAAAGCATTTTTCACAGCACTCCAGTGGTCATCCATGTTCTCTATGCTGCTGATTGCTTCTGCTTCTAAGGCAAGATGGTCCCTGAACTGTTGGCGCACTTGGGGAACCTTGAGCCTGTCGATATTAAACCTGGTGATATTAAGTAGGTTTGAGCGGTTGCTGTTGACGGATGCAGTACGAAGGCGTAAATGAGCTACCATAAGATGGTGATCTCGTTCTAGTCCGACGTCAGCTCCACGTCTGTTTCGGACGTCCAGGAGACAATTTCTAAAGCGGCGACTGATCACAATGTGGTCGATCTGGTTGGATGTTCGTTGCCTAGCAGTAGAGACCCAACTGATCTTATGGCAGGTGTTATGCTTAAACAGCGTACCTCCGATGACTAGGCGGTTGGTATTGCAGAAGTCCACAAACCGCTCACCATTGTCATTACGGTCTCCCACGCCGTGAACTCCCATCACGTGCTTAAGCATGGTGTTGTCGCTACCCACCTTGGCATTGAGATCTCCCATTACCATTACGATGTCCCCATTAGGCGTTTGGTTATAGGCGGCACCTAAGGGGCTATAAAAATTATCCTTTCCATCCTCAGTCGCGTCTAGAGTCGGAGCATAACACTGTATGATGGTAATTTTTCTAACTCTACTCTGGAACCTAGCCGTCAATATCCGGTCACTATGGGGTTTCCAGGATATGAGGCTACTACGTGCTGCTGGAGTTAGCATGAGTCCTACGCCGGAACACCGTGCACTTCCAGCTGGTTTACCAGAGTAGAGCATCACAGTGCCTTTTGTTGGGGAGATGTATTCCCCAGCATCGTACCATCTTATCTCGCTCAGCCCTAAGATGTCGATTTTATATCGTGCGAATTCGCCCTCCAATTGGAGGAATCTGGCGTTATAAGGCCCTTCCTTGAGTGAGTCCAGGAGGGTCTTAACGTTCCAGAATCCGATCGTTGTCCGTGTCCGATAGCCAAAGGTCGTCAACAAATGATCAGTCCGTATCCGAGGCGTATGTATCCGTTTCGGAGCAATGATTTTTTTTTATGGTTGCGGCTCGCTGGGCCACAGACCAACCGACACTTATCCTGTTTTTTGGCGCAGGAAGCTCGCCATTCGTCCTCTCCCGTTAGCAATTTCCGAAGAAATTCCCAGATGGCACCACGAGGAGGTGGGAGTAGGGCTTACTAACAGAGCTGCTAGGTTTTCGGTTGCAGTGGCTCCTACTCGTTACTTAGCGGACCAGCACCTATCGGGAGATGCTGCCCCTACGAGGCCTTGCCATCCAAGGTGTCATGAGTATGCTTTGTTTTATTAAAGCTCCGGTTGGTTTTAGTCCTTGAGTAGCCAATTGGAAATATTTATGGTATCACAATGGATCTCTACTGGTCTAAGTGTGTCTGTACTCTGTGCTGAAAGTGGCTTGTTCCCAGTTCGCGCATTCGTGGGTCGCTGAGCTGTGACTCGATATTTAGGGAGTTAATTCAAAGGTATAAATGGCTACTTTTCAAAACGCTTACTTACTTACTTATATCCTTTAAACCCTCAGTGGCATAGGGCGCCATCTTGTTCGAAGTTCTGCAATGCGTTTGAGCTACCTCCAACTCATTCCTAAAGAGCTCGATTCCTCCTTAACTGTTCTGCACGTTTGCCTAGGACGCCCCGCTATTCTGCCTGCCTGGGTGAGCGGATTCCACTGCATGGGGTATTTCGCAATGGAGTTGTCTTCCTGCCGTTGGGTGTGTCCAATCCATTGCTACTTTCTTCTTCGTATAGTAATGCTTATGTAGGTTCTTGGCTCTTCTCAAGATGATTCTTAAAGATTTGTTTACGAAAACTAGCAGCTTGCGTGTGTTAATGGTGTCGACCTTCCAAGTACTGCACCCATAAAACAGCACTGATTCTACGTTGGAGCGGAACAGTCGTAGCTTGGTTCTTAAGCTGATAACATTACTTATCCAGATTTTGGATAGCATTCCGATGTAGCTTTAGCCTTCCCGATTCAGCTGCACACATCCAGTTCGGTGCCACCGCGATTAGCCGAGACCACACTTCCTAAATAAAGAAAGTTATCAACTTACTTGACTTCCTGTCCGGCAATATTAAGTTGAACGCGGGTATTTGAAGTGCTCAAGGCTTTTGTTTTGGCTGTGTTTATTTTTAGACCCATCGTTGATAACCACCAAGAGCAATAGTGGGGACAGTATGCATCCTTGACGTACTCCACTTTGGACTTCGAAATCCTCCGACACCTTACCATTGTGCACGACGTGACACTTACCGCCCTCGTATGTAGCCTTGATAATAGGTATAAGTTTTTCTGAGATGCCTCTCCTGGGCAAGCCCCACCAGATAGCATCTCGATTCAATCTGTCGAAAGCCTTCTCGAAGTCGATAAACAGTAGATGTATCGGAGATCTGTACTCAACGCATTGTTCGATTATGATCCGTAAGGTGTTTATGTGGTCGATGCTGGAAGATCTAGCACGAAAGCCTGCCTGTTCGACATCGAGAGTTGAATCTAAATGTTCTTTAATTCATTCTAGAATTATTCTAGCTATTATTTTGGCTACGGCTGGAAGAACGCATATACCTTCCAGTTAGCGCATTCCATCAAGTTTCTCTTCTTTGGAAGCTTAATGATCATCCCTCTTTTCCACTACTGTGGAACTTGATTGCTGTTATTATCTCGGTTTTACTGAGAGGTGCGGTGCGAATTCGGGAATTTGTTACTTCGAACTGCTCATTAGAATTCGAAATCATACCGGCATCGTCTAAGTGATTTAGCACTGTAGCAAAATGTTCTCTCCATATAGTGAGCTGATCCTCATCGGAAATCAGAAGGTTACCGTCTAGACTCTTCACTGGGTTTTGTTTGGAGTTCCCACCACCAATGAGCTCCTTAGTGATGTTGTAAACAGTCCTACTGTCGCACCTACTCGCTGCTTCTTCAGCACTTGAGGCCAGTGAGTTGATGTGCTGACGTTTGTCATGTCTTCCACTACGCTGCACTTTTTTCTTCTTCGCACGATATTGGGCTTCAAGCTCGGTTCTCTCTACTACTAAGGCCGCGGCCGAGCATTGATCGCTGTACGCTCATCGATCCGTCTCCAGGTGTCTGTAGAAAGCCATGTGCGGTGGTGTTGCTGTTTTTTACCGACATATAGTACGTGCGTGCCCCAGTCGCAAAAGCATTTTTAACAGCACTGCTGATTGCTTCTGCTTCTAAGACAAGATGGTCTCCGAACTGTTGGCGCACTTGGGTAACCTTGAGCCTGTCGATATTAAACCTGGTGATGTTAAGTAGGTTTGAGCGGTTGCTTTTGACGGATGCAGTACGAAGGCGTAAATGAGCTACCATAAGATGGTGATCTCGTTCTTGTCCGACGTCAGCTGTTCGTCTGTTTCGGACGTCCATGAGACAATTTCTAAAGCGACGACTGATCGCAATGTGGTCGATCTGATGGATGTTCGTTGCCTATCAATAGAGACCCAACTGATCTTGTGCCATGTGTTATAGTCTAGTCCTGACAATAAGTCTGCTAATGGTATTTGGTCATTATAAAGTGAAGGAACTAGTACAGAAGGCGATATTGAACTTCGAAAATAGTAAAGACACACATTTGCCAATAACTGGAATGGAATGTGCTGGATAGTTGCAAAATGTACAAAGTCATATTGGAACGCCTAGATCTTAGAACTATGCAGAATTGAACAGAACTGTCCGGTATCAACTACATTGTGCAGAAGATTGTCCTTTAGAGCAAGTTTAAACGACAAAATTCATTTTAAAGGCTAATACGCACTCTGAATAGTTCAGTGCTATCAAATCAATTCCAATTTTAATATCAGTTATTGCCTATCCTTTGACAACATAGGCCACGTTAAGCCCACAGAATTTCGTACGTAACGATTGTCTGGACAAGTACCGATAGTCAAGGAGTTTATTTTGTAAGGAAATAATCTTTTTTTTTATCTCTCAAACTCGTTGACTATTTATTTTTCACAGTTCATTCGTGGGATATTTTATAAAATCATTGCACTCACTGGATAGAATTCCAAATCGTGTAATAAAACTACTTAATACAGTGTTCAATTGAGTTATCCAATCTGTCATGTATCGAATGCTCATCAGCATACCATCAAGCCCATCTTCGACTTCACAATAATATACATATAGGGAGTCTTTCCTGAGTTGTACAAAGAGACATGTAGAATCCTTTTCTCTTTCTTTTATATTCAGTATCTCCTTAATGCCCGCCCTATATATTACGTACGCCATCCCTTTAGCGCGCGTTTGTTATAAAAATAAAAATGCAAACATAAATGTTTGTATACATACATATATGTATATGCAAGCGAAGGTAAAGCGAATTTCAAGAATTTAGGTTACCCTGCCAGCCTCTTCAAGTTTTGCTTTTGAAATGCTTTCAATGTATGAAGTGGTCCTTGGAAAAATTGCAAAATTCGAGTTATCCTCCATACTTAAAATAACATCAAGCTATCTGGACCAAAAAGCAAGTACATCTCAAAATTGATAATGATTTTTTGATAAGCATTTCCTACTCTCAGTTTCGAAAATACAGCAGCAAAAGGAACTTCAAAAATGAATGAGTACATTAAGAACGCCCGCACATGGAAGCGAATATTCTTGTGCAGTTCAGCCACTTAACCAAGAAATAAAGAAGCAGAAATTTTAAATATTAAATTTTTATCCTCATAAAGGATGGTCTTAACTTGTCCTAAAAAACAAGTATCCCTCCCGAGTGCAACATAATCACTCCATTTACACAATTAACGCGGATGTGGATATGGGTCAACTGTGTGGCCATTTATCAGCTTGACTTAATGAGAGAAAACAAAACTAGAAACAAAAAGCGTCCTGTTCTCCCTTGTTCACTATTATCTGTATCATGAAACCTTATGCCCGTTCCTCCGTCGTTTTTCCAAATAAGGAATGTGTGGTATATAACATGACTTTGTAATGAAACCGGATATATAAACGGGTCAGTGGTATATGTTTACGGAACTGAGCATTCATTATGGAAGGTGCAAATGCAAAAAAAAAAAAAAAAAAACACAGGACTCCACTCTACTCAGGTATCAACTGACGTCCTAATGTGCGACGGATGTCAAATGCTCATCTAACACAGTTTGCATGTTTTTTTTATTTTATTTATAACTGATAAATGAATCTCATAGGAGCAATGAATGCGGATGTAAAAGCGACGAAGAGAGCCAGGATAATTATATGCGTTGTGACTTTTATTATGTTCACCTGTCAATGCAACCAGTTTGGTTGTGTTTTGTGCACTGACAAAAAGCTGCTGCAACTGGATTGCAGTTGTCCTGACATAAAAATAAAGTTTAACTGCAGAGGATTATGCGTTGGAATGCTGATAGGGCTAGCCACTAATTTGGGTAGTTCTTTGAATTAATATTACATTGCTGTACTCAGCAAAAGGATAAATTTGTGTAGCTGTTGGACCTTGTGAACTTTAAACAGTTTTAAAAAAAAATAAAAAAATCGACTTAGCGATCGATTTCTGCTCGGATCTTCACGGACTACTACGAAGAGATATCTGCAACACCTGCCATTCATCGATCTTGAAAATATTTTTGATTGCGTGAATTGAAATATTATTTGACGAGTATTGTGTGGACAAACTGTCGACTTTTGAATGCTTTGATACTAAACAATCACCACAACAAAACCCTGAGCCTCTCGAAATCCACCACTCAACTTAATTTTGCCAAGCTTCAAAAAGTGGACAACTTTTTGTTTGTCTAAGAAGCCTTATCTTACTAATTACACTTTGAAGGCTTCTTTATACCTACATCAAAAGTAAATGGGGAAACAAAATAATTTACAACACGTATGCTTAAATGGTAAAGCGGTAGAAAGAGTTCTACCAACTTAGTTAGGAAGATAGAAGTTAATCTTCAACGCAAGAAATTAGCAACAGACTTGGATGGAGAACGATCATTTAAGAATTCTGACATAAGGGCTCTGCAAAATACGGAAGTATGGCGGGGCATAACAAATTGGTCATGTGAAATTCTCGATACAAGAATTAGCCGAATTAATGGCTATTGGACACAGTTCATTGAGGAAAACTAGAAACTAGAGGCACTCCCTGAGTCAGAGCCATGTCCCCACTGTTAGGAGGCTGGTTATAAATGAAATCGTCTTCTTTGAGAGTAGGCATCACCGATTATGCAGATGACGTTTTAATAATAGTTCAGGGAAATTCTTAGATACTTTCACTGAAATCATGGAAGGAGTTTTAACAACCCTCAGTAAATGGGCGAATAGCGGTGGGCTTGACGTCCACACAGTAAAACCGGATATTGCTCTTTTTTTTTCACAAAATACAAGGTACGAAACTTCCACACAGTAAAACCGGAAATTGCTCTTTTTTCCCAAAATACAAGGTACGAAACTTCAGGCTCCCAAAATTAGAAAGAATGGAGTTATCCCTTTTAAACCATGCCAAGTACATTGATATAGTTCTTGATAGGAAACTGAATTGGAACTTAAACAACAAAGCAGGAAGAAAAGCGTGACTGCTGAACCCAGCAATGATGCGCTGGCTATACTTTGTAATAGTCGGACCTGTAATTACATATGGCGCTCTTGTTTGGTGGATAACTACAATAGAGATGGAATCAGTGTGCACAAGCTCACTAACTTGGACTTCTTCCAATATTGCATAGTTGATTACAGCTCTATTCTTAATGTCCCTTTAACTGGAAATCCATTAAGTAGAGACTAAGTTTTTCTTTGATACGCCATATGCAATAACATTTCCCAAAATCGGAGATTGGCAAAGGGATTTAATATTACGAGTATTATAAAACGAAAAGAAGTGGACGTATATACGAATGGTAATAAAACCGTAAACGGTAATTCTACTGTCTACTGTACGCAGCTAGAACAAAAAGTGTCTCTAAGACTATGGGATGCAGAGCTGTTCTTACAAATTCGGACGAACTGAAGTTAAAATCAACTGGCAAGGGACGCCGGGGGTGAAAAACTTCGCGACACAGTCAAATACATATATATGTATGTATGTCAAACCACCATGTGTGGCTAAGGCGATCATCTTAAACAATACCCCTCGTTCGCTGATGGTCGAACACATGAGAACATATGTATGGTAGTTAAAGAGAAAGAAAGCCAGGGAAATTCTTGGACTAGATAAGTCACAATTAAAAATACTCGCAGGACTCCTCTCTGGCCAGTGCCCACTGAGGAAGCACGCTCAAAGAGTAGGACTCACAGACTAAAATACTTGTAGATACTGCAGCCACTTACGTGTCGTAGAAGACACCACACAAATTTTATGCGAATACCAGCGTATAACTCAAAGGCGTATGAAACACTTGGTTAGTTACTTCTTTGGTAACACGAAGGAATAAGGTTTCATCGGCCAAAACAGATTACTTAAATTTTATATAAAAATTAAATGTTTTTGAGGAATCCGAGTTTTCGGTTTTGAGACCTTTTTGGGAACCTACCCAATTAATCGCGATTGGTGTTAAGTCTCTTAAGAATCTCTGATTCCTCTTTCCTCTTCTTCCTGTTTCGGCGATCGTAACCCTTCCACTTCACTGCATTACCTCCGATCTGCCAGTGGGGTTCGCCTAAGAAGGTTTCATTCATAGACCTAATTAATCTAACCTTAAAATACTCGTTTCAGCGGTGGCATATGCTAATAGTAGCAGAATCAGAAAAGCGAAAGATAAAATTCAATGCAGCTCGAAAGATTTCCATTTTTTGCAAAAATTTCCAACTTTTGACTTATAAGTTGTAAACAAGATATTGTGCTCTTTAGCGGTTCAAATATTTTCCTTACAATTTTTTTATTAAAATACTCTCTATCCATGTAAAGCAATTAATCAAGGATATCGATTAAAGACTCTTATATCTTAAAAAGACCTTCTTGAAATTAGAATAAATATCGTCGTCTATCTATCTATCTATCTGTTTTGAAGATAAAGTGACGGGCCTCAAGGTACTTCCATTATTCTCTGCTGACGATGGAGCCATCATAAGTGAGTATCCTACATCCCTCCAACCAGCACTTGATGTGTGGAGGGAAATGGGTATCGCATTAGTTCAAAAAGACAGAGAAATTGTGTTGTCTGTTCTTTGGCATATTCGGGGGCCGCATCATATATCAACTCAACAGAGGATTCGTTTTCGTAGCAGTATCTGTCAAAATCCACTTTCGAATCAGACCATCGAAGTTGTCGAAAGTTATAAATACCTAGGGGTCACCATCGACAGCCATTTCATTTGGGACAAGCACATCGACAAACTATGCTCAAAACTCAAAAAGACACTGTTCGCACTACACCATCTGGCAAATTAATCGACACTTCAGGTCCAAAAGCAAGTTTACTATGCACTAGTCGAATCAAAATTGAGGTAAGGGATACTCGCTTGGGGCGACGCATCAAATGCACTTATCAACAAACTGCAAAAACTTAAAAACTCTATTTTGTAGAAGATCAATAGAAGACATACATCAAGCATATCTGGGGAAATCTCTTTCAAGGCATTGACAGTGAAACAAATATTCAAGTTGACACAGTGCTCAGAACATTATGATGACATCCAATTTAGAAAACCCATCGACCATCAATACAATACGAGAAGACGATTCCGAGATATACTTCAAACACCGTTACGCAACAACAACTACGGCAGACGACAACTAAACCATAGCGTTCCAACTGTTTTTAATCAGCTTTCCTCAAACATGAAAAATATTACAAATTTCAAAACCACTCATGTTGTGTGCGTTATATTTTTCACACGAATGGAAGGGACCTACAGTTTAGTGCCGTATCCGAACGGCGATTTGAGAAGCTTTTTAATGACAACAATACTGTCGGATGTTTGGCAGACGCTCGGGAGAGGTAGGACCATGAAAAACTTTTTGGTGTTTTTGTTTTTTGAAAACTTTGATACGCAATCTTCTGCAGATAAGCCCCTCGGTTTCGCAGATAAATGTATAGCAATACTTACTTACTTAGGTGGCGCTACAGTTCGGAGTGAACCTGGGCCTCAACCAACAAGCCTCTCCATTTAGCTCGGTCTTTAGCTAATTGCCTCCAGTTGCGCACTCTAAGTTGGTCGAGGTCCCCTTGAACTTGTGCGCACCACCTACGGCGATGATTCCCTCTACTGCCATCTCAGACGTCCAATACGCAGTTTTTTGACTAGGTCGATGTCGCTGTACAGCTCGTATAGTACGTGATTGAATCTTCTCCTCCAAAACCCGTCAACACAAACGGGACCGAAAATCTTAGGACGCATTTTTTCTCTCGAAGCGACCAAGTATATCTTCATCCTCTTTTAATAAAGTCCATGTTTCAGCGCCGTAAAGCAGGACTGGGATGATCAAGGTCTTATAAAGAGTCTCCTTAGTTGTTGGAGATGGGGCTTTACTGTTGAATTGCCTTATAAGCCCAAAAAACAGCGATTGGCAAATTATTTTTCGCTTTATTTCTGCGCTGATCTTGTTCTCAGAGTTCAAATGTCTTGGATCTATAATCAATAGCAAAGCAACCTATGATGACGACATCATCTTCTTCTTCTTCTTCTTCCTTTTATCAGCGAGGCCATGATCCGAAAACAAGGGATCACAACCCTCCCACTTCACCGCATTTCTACTGATCCGCCTGTGGGGTTCGCCTATTTGACCTCAGAAAATATCGGCAGGCCTGCCGATTTTGGATCACTCGGTTACTGAGGCCAATGAAATGCTGATGTCGTCGCATTTGTCTGATCCAGGCGTTTATAGGCCTGCCTTTCCTACATCGCGATGTCTTTGGAACGTGCATAGATATTGCCTTTTTAACAGGGTTCAAATGATCTCTTCTTTGAACGTGGCAATACCAACTGAGCCGGTCACGCTCTATTTTTTGTACGATGGTTTCCTTGATGTGAAAGCTTCCACGGATCTTCGAACTTCTTATTCGATCAAGCTTTGTCACTCCTGCTGTCATCGACATCATCGTGTAAGCGTATGGTGGATGAAGTGGCAAAAAAAAAACTCAGATATCTTTTGTGACTGAAAAATTCACCCTAAGTTGAAAGGAAGGCTCTTCACCGTAGTCGTGCATCCAGCGCTCACATACGGTTCACAATGTTGGACAATGTACAAAAAGTATGAGAGTAAATTAACGGCAACTGAGATGAAGATGCTTCGCAAGACAGTAGGAGTGACAAACGTCAAGGAAACCATCTTACGAAAAATAGAGCGCGACCGGCTCAGCTAGTATTGCCACGTTCAATGAAAATTCATTTGAACCCTGTTAAAAAGGCAATATTAATGAACGTCCGAAAGATATCGCGAGGCAGGAGAGGCAGGCCTATAATCGATCACACAAATACGACGATATCGGCATTTCATTGGCCTCAGTAACCGAGTGATCGAAAATCAGGAGGCCTGCTGATAATTTCTGAGTTCAAATACATACGAGTAGGTTAACACCATAGGCAGATCAGTAGAAATGCCGGTCGTCTATCTATCGTCCTAAGTGTGGATTTCTAATTTTTGCAGCAGCTAAATAAACCGATTACCATTTTTGGTTTTTAAGTTTAAAAATGATACCTTTGTATTTTTGCCGGCCATGAACATAACAGGGTGAGTTTTTTTTTTTTATCTTATGACATCGAAGTATCTTGACAAATATTCATTTTACAAACAAAAAATGTTCGTAATAAGAACTTGTTGTTTTCGAGAGAGAAAATTAACTTCGCCAAAATTACCCTCCCTACACACCCCCTGGGGATGGATTACTCAAGATAAAAAATTCACCCCGTATAATGTATATACAGATGTACAGAACGTACATAAAATTACATACGGCCTTTTGATGCTTGAAAGTGGTCATTTCCATCACACACGACCTTTTGCAGTATAGATGACGATATGATTAGCGTTTATTGCTACACACGAAAAAATGAATCTCATCCAAATGCGAGTACATTCATATAATGTTCCCTATAAAAGATTCCCATGACTATATGTATTTGCCATTCTACATCCAACAAACCGTTGGATGAAACTCAAAAGTGCAAGTAAAACTTTAATTTTTTCTCTACTCAGTACTTTCGCTCATCGAACAAAAACTTTCCGATTCCAATCAGATTTATTCTCCGGCACGAGAAGAAACGAACGATATTCTCTCCCCCACCATCCAAGTCAAACCGGAGCAGATCTATAGAGAGTTAAAGAACGAGACCCTGACTAAGAAACTGTCTCAGGAACAATATGAATCACACAATCAAAAACCATCAATTTAAATCCGATCAAATGCATTCCAATGCAATGTATTTAATGGTACATAGAACTTTATTCAACTGACAGTGAGAGTGAAATGGTAATTGGGGTAATTGCCAAGTTGAATGACAATCCGGAAGGATGCTAAAAAGGAGGATGTAGCTGTCATCTGCTGACAGATTTTTATTTTATCCAACCATTCCGGATTGGGATGAGAGGATTTGTAATTAGAAAATATTTTTATTCACTTGACTCTCTTCTACCTCCCTGCTTATGCTGCTGCTATTGCTGGTGGTTCTGCTCCGTCTTCTTCTTTAGTTAATTTCCGCTCAATCTTTTGCTTTCACGAAGAATATTTAAAACTTTTCGAGAAAAGTTTAACACCAGCAGTCAGAACCAGTTCAGAAGCATGACCAGATTGAAAATCACGAGAAGCAGATAGAGCAATTGGGAAAGATGGATCGCATAAAGTTTTATGTTGGTCGTTCTTAAAGTTTTTTTTGTAAATTTAATAGGTAGATGGCTATTATGGTTTTTTGTATTATTTAAGTACACAAGATAGAGTGAATGTATGATTAAGAAAATGATTCGAAGTTCATTTGCTTACTGTTCAGGAACGTAAAAAAAAAAAAATCCGAAATGGATTAAATCTGTAAGTACGAGAATGAAATAACATGAAGTGGAATGTATAATAATTTATTTAAAATCCACTTTAATTGATTTTTATATAAGCCCATATAGTTGCTATTAAGAGATGAAGTATTACGTTCGGGTGTTGAAAAAATTACCAAATGGTTAAATAAAATAATTTTTTGCATTTCCCGTTTAATTGAGGATTAACATCGATAAACACGAATAAATTGACTACATCCAGCGTAAAAATGATTATGTCTGTGGGACGCCGTGACGCAGTGGTTAGTCTGTCGGACCACTGCACGTGAGGTTCCATGTTCGAATTCCAGAAAACACTAACAAGTTTTTTTATGGACACACCTCTCGCAAATGTCTAACAAGCATCCGGGAGTATTGTTGTCAACAGAAAGCTTCTCAAAAACAAATTGCCCTTCGGATACGGCACAAAACTGTAGGTCCCTTCCATTAGTGTGAAAAAATATAACGCACACAACACGAGTGGTTGCGAGAGGCACTTGAAGAGGTGTTGCGGCAAATTTTTATTTATTTATCAATACTATAAAAGCATAGCCGATTTTCCTTGTGATCACGGTTTCACCCAAACTAATAGACGTAGGTACTTAAAATTTCGCACAGTTATTTCTTATTTGCGAGGTGAGAACGGATTTTCTGAAATCCAAGGTCTAAGTGGCACAAAGGGGGTTGAGATCAAATTTTCTGTCACTAAAAGTTGATCGCACAGCCCTAACTCAGAAATGGGTCATCGGATTTAAAAAATAAAAAATTTATGAATATAAAAAAGTTAGGTAGTTCATTTAAGGTATAAATCATGCTTCTGCGTTATCCTGAATCTGAACATTGCTAAAAACAATTAATCAAATCATCGCCTACAAGTTTCCTTAACTGGAGACCACTGCCAACAGTCATGCAGCAGTGGCTATCGTTGAAATAGTATGTGTGTGTACATGTGTATGAGTATATGGGCGCGTTATAACATGATTATGTGTTGAACTTTAGCGTGTGATATCTCCTAGAGTAAAAATTCGAGAAAAATGATTATCAGTGCCGAATCTAAGATATTTTAAATTTTATTAATTAGGATATGTATGTGCTTTCAAAAGTTAATGGAAAAAGAGTGCTCTCAATATAGAGATAGTACAGATAGAAACATTGCAGCATTTTTCCATTGGATTTACTCATATTTTAGAATGCACTTTCAAAACACACGAGCGAAGCTGGGCGGCTCAGCTGTTTTTTTATATGATATAATATATGTATGTATCATACATGTATTATAAAAAAAATATCATGCAAGCAAGTGACTTAAAACACATAGTTTTGAGGAAAATGTACAATTTTAATAGGAGGCTGTTTTAAGTATATATTCGAAATTTCTTGCTGTAATCTATTTTTTATTTTTTTAAATCGCCTTTCTTGCTTAAAATGACTCGACTATAAGAATTAAATAATATATCTCCTCACAACCAGTTCTTAGCTCATATACCTATATAATAAATCATATACCTATATAATAATAATTACGCATGAATAAAATGAAAAGCTAAAACTACCCTGAAACGTCATGCAACAACTAAATAAAATATTAAATAAATCAATAAACACATCTTTTATTGAGAAAATTTAGTATACTTGTATGGGCAAGTTTGTATTACTTGATGTGAGATGTGCCCTGTGGAAGGTTAAACACCGCACGTGCTATAATTTTTATTTTATTCATCGGAATATTAAAGATCTGAGTTTTCTTTTTATGGGATTGGTATGCTTACATGAGTACATATTCCGACTCTCTCGGTTGTATGTAATTATGTATTTTAAAAAAACCGGCTTGTTTTGCGTGAAAAAGATAAATTTGATTTCATGTATTTATGTATATGAAACAAAAACTCCGAATCAGCTTAACAGATTTGAATGCGGTTATTTCCCATAGGATTCCTTAAATCTATAATTTCTATATCAGACACTTACTTTTTTTTTTTAACAAAGACTTTTTAAACAAATAAAATAAATATTTTGCCACGAATTATTTGCATTTTCTGGTGGTGGGTTATTTTAATTTTTCTTGACTTTCACCGAACAGATTAAAATTAAATTTATATATCTGTTTAGAACATTTATACGTTTTCTGTGAGAAATTTATAACATAAAACAAATATTATTTACTAGCAGACCCGTGATCGCATTTTTGACTATAATATTAAAAAAAAATTAAATATGCTTAGCATATCCAAAATAAAGAATTTCAAAGGAATAATCGTAATTATTGTTTGCAGGAAGAAACACAGATTTTCCTTGATAAGGCAACATAAAGCTGACCGTGTGACAAACATTGTAGCTAAGATCCACCTCAAATGACTGAGCCTGAGTCTTATTAATCGTCATGTACTCGTAGAAGCATGGTTTGATGGGGAACTGCAACCATCTAACCTGAAAAGGGCGGTTCATTGGTATCTTGGAATTCTAGGAATAAGAGCATCCTTCCTTGCCGCGGGTCCAGTAATAATTTGAAGTTTTATAATGTTTTGGCTTAACTTCTTGACATAAAGTTGTGTGGAAAACCTTGGGGGACTGAGATTTCTTATTAGCATTATTGATGTGCAGGTTTTCAGACTTGATGAATCCGTCAGATATCCATAAGCCCACTTAATGAGGTCATCTGTGCTACGAATGATTTTTCCGAAAAGATTGTTTAACTGAATTATATGCTCCGTAGTTGAAAGAGTATATTTTCCATCACCAATTCTTAGCAGAAGAGATGCGAACTCAGCATTGTCGGTGTTTTTAGTTAACTGTGCTCTTATATTGGATTGAAGTTTAATATTTTTGAATGAAGTAAAACATGATTTTGATGATATCGGCTCGAGTGCCTTTGGGAATAACTGGCATTGTTCGACGAAATTCACTCAAAAAAAAAAAAATCTTTATTACTCCACCCATAAGCTTCGACGACGATCTTAAATCCTTTAAAACTCCTTTACATCATCAATACGGGCTTGATTACTCTTATTACATTTATTCCAAATAATAAGCACAGGTTCCTTGAAGACCTTTGCTATCGAACTGTTTTTTCGGATGGAGCATGTATAAGGTGACCATACGTCCCACTTTCGGCGGGACAGTCCCACTTTCGAGCTTTGTGTCCCGCTGTCCCCAAAGAACGCAAAATGTCCCGCTTTGGAAAAAGGCCACCCCATATGGATGCATATTTCGTTCATTTAACTCATTCTCAGTAATTGTATATATTAAAAATAATTTTGCTCGAAGATAGCTACAGCACAAAAAAAGAAAAACTAAAAACAAAAAAAACACCAAAAAAACAGAAAATGAAATTGAAATACATAACTGGGTGTCTGTATCTATCTATCTATAATGTATCGTTTGTTTGAGAATGAGAAAAATGATGAACGAACGAAGCATACTTTGATCGTTTTAAAACTGAAACGATTGGATTCGGTTTGAGAGAGTTCATAGGGCGTTTTAACTGCTACGCTTACCTCAATATTTATTTTAAAGCCATCCCAATTAGTTTTCGTGCTGGTTAATCTGGCCGGTCCTACTTTTTCAATCAGAGCTTCACTTATCATCATAATGATTAGAGAATGATCAGAGGAGAGATCAAAGCTTTCTTCAACTTTTATACAGTTGCCAGATATTCCTTTAACAACAAAGAAATCGATCAGATCTGGTATCTTATTTCTATCAGTCGGCCAATATATTGGTTAACCCGTCGAGTGAAAATCATAACTGTATTGCATACCAGAGAGGCGTACCTTGAACGCCAGAAGGGGTGTTTCGCGTTGAAGTCACCACCAATAATAACATTTGGCTTAAGGAAGTCGAATATGTTTCTGAAATCACTTTCTTCAAGTTTACATTGCAGTGGACAATATGTAGACGAAATGTTGAAAGCAAAATGTCTATTTCTAACGCGTACCGTGCTTACTTGCATTGCTTCTAATTCAATCTTTACTTCCGCTGAATGTTTAATACATTCTTTTATAAACAAAGATGATCCGCCTCTGGGTCTTTCCGATTGGTGGAAGGCGTGATACACGCTATATCCCCTTATCTTAACATTCGATTGTTTTCTTTCACACACCAAGCATTTATTAATATCTTTTTCTCGTATAAATATTTCTAACTCGTCGAGTCTTTGTATGAGCCCGTTGGCGTTCCATGTAAGAATTTTAAGCGTTTCTTTCATATTCTGGTTGAAGTGTGCGTGTTATGAATGCTGTTTTCTAGTGCAACTATTCTCTCGAAATTAGTTTGTTTGTTTTGCATTGCTCTTCAAGTTTCGCAAGAATTAGGGAAAAACCATGGGATACAGGATCTTGTGAGCTACCACTATCACTGTTTGCCAATGTCGCAACTTGAGCAAGAGTCTTTACGGTAAAGTTTGGACGGCTTCCTGGTGTGATCTCCCGTGAGTTTTCAGTCATGTACGAGTACTTGCCGTTAACTGTCATCACCGCTTGAGCATAAGACTGCACGCCAATATTCGTAGATTTTGCTTCTGTTACCTTATTTTTTTTTTTTTTACCTTTTCTCTACTAGGTTTGGGTTTTTCTTCATTACCCAATCTTAAGTTAATATTGACGGATTTTCTATCTTTCGCTGCGTTTTTCGTAGCTATTTTGAGTCTATTTTTAATTGGCTTCGCGCCTTTTTTGAGCTCTTTCGCCACTTCGCAACCTCGATAGCTCGCAGGATGTTTTCCTTTGCAGTCTATACAAGTGGCTGGGGTTTGATTATTTAGGTGACACTCTTCCGAGAGATGTTTACCTGCGAGTTTTTCGCATCGCGGTTTTTTCTGTCAGTTAGTCTGCGTATGATTGAAGTCTTGACAGCGCTTACACTGCGGGATCGATCTGGAGCTCTTATGATGTTTAGAATAGTCTTAATACCATATTTTACATCTTTATTTTCGTCTTTATTAAAGCTTAGCATAAATATTGATCCACGCTTTACCAATTTTTTCTGATCTCCCTCCGACTGTTGCTTCTCCTTCTTGATAATATTGACGGTATCAAGAATTTTGAAGCTTTTGTCTTGGAGGTCATTTATAACATCTTCTTTAGTGCACGAGGGGTGGAGTCCCCTTGCTACAACACGCAGTGGTCTTCCTAACTTATTTGTATAAGTATACCACTGAATCTTCTCGGCTCGGTAACCGTCAGCATCATCGACATTGATTTTCCACGTATTGTTTCGGAGAGACGTTACCTTAAACTTGCCTTTAAGGAGGCAAAGCAAATTATTATAGCCCGTAATTGAAACGACGTTTATCGGTAGCGGAGGACGTAATTTTATTTGTTGTGGCTTTTCTTGCAACGCCTTGCGCTTTTCATATTTTTGTGGCTCGACTTCCGGTGAGGAACCAGCTTTGCATTTTTTGCGTTCCTTTTCGATTCAATTCGTTTCACGTGTTAGCTCTTCTTCATTCGTTTGGTATTTGCGACTAGGTGAGCGATGTCGGCTAACAGTATTTTCTTTTTGTAGATACGTGCCGTGAACAAGATGGTCTCGAGTATCGACATGTGGAATCAAATATCTTTATTCATTAAGACGGTACTCAGATCGAAAAAGAGAGAGAAGGAAGTAAATATTACCAAATTGATGAAAGCCTTACTGGCAAGATATTATAAACCCGCAGCAGGAGAAAAATGTGGAAAAGCCGGTTCGCAGAGGGGGAAGAAAACGACACCACTCTGAAGGAATGCATCCGGTTCCGGAATGGATGGTGTCATGTTGAAAAGGGGTTAAATGTGGTTTTTTAGTGAGTAGAAGTCTCGTGCTCATTAGCAATTTTCCACTACCCCCTAGGCAACAAAAAAGAAATATACTTTAACTTTTGGGCGCAAAAAAAAAAATGCTTTAATTTTTTATGTAGTTCATGTAAAATATTCATTAACATTACTTCCCATATTTTGAATAATTTATTTTAAAAAATTAAATAATTGAAAAAAAAATATTATGTGTTTTGCCGAAAGAAATGTACAGGTGTCCCGCTTTGAGAGGAAAAAAATATGGTCACCTTAAGCATGTAGCTTCTTGATGAGCAATGATGATATTTGGATGCTTAAACGTGGAATGAGCAGTTCGGCAGGCAAGGTTGCTGCAAGGTTCCAGAAGAGGCTACAGGAAAACTATTTTACCTTCTGACCTATATTTTGCCTTCAAAACTTTTATCAAAAAAGTTTTCCCAGTTCCTCCAGGCGCGTCTAAAAGAAACATTTCTGTTATTGGGTTGAGAGCAATTTTCTGATCTGAATTTAGCTTTGGTTGATTTTATTGCACATACTGTATTCAATTGGGCTTATACGATATCTGGTTTCTTGTATCTATTGGTGTTTTTAGTCTATTTGATTAATCCTTTTTGGTTCTGAAAGTTCAAATTCACGAAGCCGCTTATTACTCAACATAAAGACGTCGTCTATGGTATAGTTAAGCCTTTGTTGAAGATGTCATCCCGGAATGGGAGTTCATTGTTTCCTTGCTCGGAACGCACTTGATGTTATATGTCTTTACATATACTTTCTCTAAACTTTTTTTTATAAACAATACCGTAAACGAATTTAAAGAGAAAATATGACACACATACCATATACAGTAATACCCCGACCTACGCTACCCCGTTTTACGCGAACTCAGAGATACGCGGTTTTTCTTTTTGATCATCGCGCGCATCGGCGTGTTCGGTTTACGACAAGTTCCAACGTGTTCCGTGTGGAATAACAATTCCAATTCCGTAAAACATTACGTACGCAGTGCAAATTCAGTTTATGACAAGTTCGGACGGCTATCTCTTGGTCCCACCTATCGAGTAAGTCCGGGGTATTACTGTACTTGAAAATAGAAAATAGGAGTAGAGCAATGGTAGGGGGCGCGCTAGGGAACCGCGAAATGATGATGAAATGGAAAAAAGTAGCAACCACGACATTGCGATTGAATCGAAGTCGTCGGTATAAGCAAATGAAAATAATGGATGTTTTTAAAATAGTTTTTTATTTATTTCTCAGCATAAATGTACATACATATGTATAACTAAGAAAATATTAAAGGCTTACAATTTACTTCATGCAACAATTTTTGTTTTTGAAATTTTGTTTAATTAATTTAAAGTTAGGAGTGAATATGGTATATGGTTCAACCTTAAGAAAATAACCATAAAAAAAATTAAAATGTTCGATTTTCTTGTAAACAAAAAAACATTTAAACAAAAAAACTAGCCTAACTGGATTTCGGGGAAAGAAGGAATATTATAAAATTTCACGTTAATCGGTGTAGTATTTGCTGAGGCTACCGCGACCAAAGTTTTTAAATCTTTCGTCTTTATATAATAAAGACTGAACCGAATAAAATCTGTAAATTTTAATAAGGGCTATATGTCCAATGCGTAACTAATTACATATCATTTTGTTCCCAAATTTGCTTTCGTATTCTATAGTTTCAGCTTATGTTTGCTTTCGGTTAAGTGCAGTTGTAAATATTTGTAAAAGATGGGTTAAGAGGAACGCCGTAAAGAGATTATCGACAAATGGTTCGAAAACGTGACCAAACCATTTTATTGAAACAAATTTGCACATACGAGTAGCAGGCAGTACATTTGGGTCTGTTATAAAAAGATATTTGGAGACGTTGACTGTCAAGCGAAAACAGAAAAAGTGGAGCAAAAAAAACATGATAAAAGTTTGGAAAAAAAAAATAGTGGCTGCCATCGTTAAGAACAGAGCCATATCATCCAGAGATGTTATTGTATAAATGTAGTACAAACCAAATAATCGTAAAAAGATGCAAAAACGGTCTGGTCTAAAAACGCGTAAAAAATAAAAAAATACTAAAAGTTACAGAAAAGCAAAAAATGGCAATAAAAATACGAGCCCGAAAATTATACGACTTGATTGGAAGCCAGAAAGCCTGCTTGATTTTGAACGATGAAGCATACGTTAAAGCCGGCTTTAGGATTAGCAGTTTTACAATTATTTTCAAGATGAGATTTTTCCGCAATCAGAAACATCGACTGGAGTGGAAAAGTTCGGATCCAAATATCTCGTGTGGCAAGCTCTTTGCCAATGTGAACACAGAACCTCACCGATTGTTACAACTGAAACAATCACCGCGGAAGTGTACATACATACATCAATGAGTGCCTAAAAAACGGTTAATTCTATTTATAAACAAACACAACGGTTCAACAGATTTAGCTTCATCTCACTATGCTCATGCGACGATAAACTTTCTTGTGGTTAAAAACATAGGTTTTGTCCCAAAAGACATGAACCTAGGTGGGTCCCACAATGCCGTCCTATTGAAAGGAATTGGGCCTTGGTTAAAGCAAAATAAAGGAAAAGTGAGCAATGTGCTAAGGATGTAGATTTTAGTATCGAATGGGGAAGAGCATTCAAAAAAGGGCACGAATAAAACTCTCATCAAGCTTATGAAGGACATTCGAAAGAAGTTGAGAAAAGGATGGGAACCTAAATCATTCTTTTTTACTTTCGATAACTGTAAGCGAATTTAAAAAAAAATAGATTTTGAAGCAAATAAAAATTAATCAGAATTATAACGTCTTTTTTTGGCTTGAAGTTTCCAAATTTTATTCGTTTCAGTCTTTAGTAATGATATGCTGTCGCGAACATGATCAGTAGAGACCATTGTCACTGTTGGTGCTTAAGCGACGTTCATGTTTGTGCGTGTTCGTAGTCTACCCACTACTTGCACAGTGTTGTTGTTCCTTGTAGTTTTTACAGAGTGCAAGTGAGTACATCTATACAGGGATTGTCCCATAAGTATCGAGAATTATTCTTTCCTGCTAACTGCTGGAACACAATGGTGTCGCTGTCGGTATCGAACGTCGCATCCATATGTCAATCGGGTCGCATGTCGCATGCTTTTCAGTCCACAATGAAGTCGCATACTTATGTTATTTAAATATCAACTGGATTGAAAATGTGTTTATTAAATGTGTTTATAAAATGTGTTTATTAAATTAAATTCCTATAAGGACATCGACTTAGCCAGAAGAGTTCACATACAGCGACTAAGATGGCTGGGTCATTTGGAGCGGATGGAGCCCAACGTTCCGGCTAAGAAAGTCTTCGAATCCACCCCGGATGGACGACGCAGTAGAGGACGACCTCGCGGTAGGTGGCGCAAACAAGTGGAGGGGGACCTCAACCAACTTGGCGTGCGCAACTGGAGGCAGCTGGCTCGTAACCGCGCTGGCTGGAGAGGTTTGTTGGTTGAGGCCCAGGTTCACCCTGGACTGTAGCGCCATCTAAGTAAGTAAGTAAATTCAAATAAAAGTCTGGGAGTGTTTTTTTTTTTAAAGCAGATGTGACAGATTCCATAATATTCATATGACTTCACTAATTTTTTATTTTTTTTTTCTGTTTGCTGCTCCTCCATTGCCTACTACTGTCAGCCTTGTGCCGCGATAAATATTAAAAGTTGATCAAATCAGACTATGATGACAGCGACTCATTAGGTCCATTCGCGTACCGTCCCAAAGCAGCAAATTTTTACGAAAAGTTACGAATTTTTACGAAAACCTGCTCGACTACGGAAAATTTTCGTAGGTTTTCATAGAAGATAGCGCTGTCGACAGAGTAAAAACTTTCCCCATGCTGCGAATTTTAGTGCAAGAAATTCCTTTGGGGTGGTTTGTGAAACCTGACGAATCTGTCAAATCGCTGGATACCTAATTTTTTTCGGCTTGTTTCTTGTCTTTCTTTCTTTCCCGTACAAATGGATTTGAGGTTTGACGTTTAAAAGTGGGAAACTTTTGTGGCACAACCCGTTCGCTTACTTTTTCGTAACTTTACCTCTCTTTGGGAGAATTTTACCCCCACTTTTTGAAATTCGAAAATCTACAAATTTTAGTGGAAAAAGTACGCGAACGGGCCTATTACGAGTATGTTCTCTTCCATTCATTTGTGTGTATTTCAACTTTTGGCAGGACGTACGATAGCGTCAGAGACAGCGACACCATCGTGTTCCAACAGTAATGAAACAGGCTCAGTTGGATCCGAGCCTTTGATGTTCGTAGATCGTGGCCGAAGTGGAAAGTTGGTTTAGCGATCGCCAGTAGACTATGTATTCAATTTTACGCAATAGTGCTCGAACGTTTGAGGATTAGAGTCCACCGCGTTCAAAGGGAGATTGATACCTAGATGCTCCATCATGACAATGCGCCCAATTACTAGTTGCTAATTGTGAGAGAGGCACTGGCCAATCACAACGTGGCAACGCTGCCTCAACCACTACAGTCCAGAATTGCCCCTCTGCGACTTCTTGTTTCTTCAGCTTAAAAGGAGCTTGAAAAGACCTCGTTACAGCACGATTGAGGTGGTCCAAATGGCTTCAACTGAGTACTTAAATAGCCTTGCGTTTGCCGACTTTCAGGGGGCGTATGAACAATGAAAAAATCGCTGGCAAGAGTATTGTTGAGGGAGGCTGATTTAAAAATTCGAACTTACTGCACATATATTTTTCATAAATTTATTTTTATGACTTCAGTCCCGATACTTATTGAACGAACCCTGTACATATAAGAAAACTCTAGAGCGTTAAATGTTTTTGTCTTTCTGTACACGCATCACGCGGAAACTACTATACGGATTTTAATAAAACTTGGCAGAGTTATGGTTTATATCCTGGGTTAATTTACGATACTTTTTACCTAATGAAATGAAAGGGCTCTGACAAGACAGTCAAAATCTATCTATACATACAATAAAACTGTAGATGTAAAACTGTTTCCCCACGCACCGTGCAAAAACTACTGCACGAAATATAACATCAACTACAACTGGTGTATGTTCTATCGTCATCTGCCATCCAGAAGCAGAAATCTAATGAAAAATATTTTTTGCAAAATTCAGAATTTAATTAATTTTTCTTGATCATGATTTCGAATATGCACTCAGTGGAGGTAATAACTTGTTTTCTCTTCTTTTTTCTTTCGCTGTCTCTTCGCAATCTTTAAGAGCAGAGCCGGCTGGCTGGCGGAAGGGGGATGCAACTCTTCGTGTCTTCTTATGCCTGGAACAGATGTGTAGCAAAACTGCTTGCATTGATGCATGCAGCAATGCATGCGACACAGATGTGCAGTAAAATTTTGACATTTACTTATTTTATTAAAAAAAATAAGTAAATGAGCAGCAACTAAAATGCGGGCGAAGTAAGGCAAGCACGAATCAGCTAGTTTGTAGTATAAAGTACTTTTAGAAGCTAATATTATACATTTAAAAAAAAATGTGGAAGGAGAAAGACACTTATATTTACATCAGAATGTCATTGCAGGTATGATTGCATCTTCTTCCTATTTTGCCAAGGCTATGATCCGAAAACAAGAGATCATAGCCCTCCCACTTCACTGCATTCCCATAAGGTATGATAGCATATTATCGGTAACAGTAAAGTGATGCGAGATTTTGTCTAATTTTCATGAATGTTTTGCCAGCAGCGTAATAGCAACTACCTCGAAAAGCATGCCCCTGAGTGCGGACACCTCATATCGTCAGAAGTGCGAACAAATCCATTCATTAAACAAATATCTACTGAAAATCTGGCAGTGGGGAAAAGCAAACTTAGTTGACTTCAATACAAAGAAAACTCAATCAACTACCTTTTGCAGAATATGCCCACTATATAACTACTGCAAATGGATAATCAAACCATAGCATCTTCTTGGTGTCTTCTTGGTATCACAGTAAACTCTGGGGTAAAGTGGCACGACGTCGTATCCAAACTAGCGGCCATGAAGTTAATCTACCTCCTTAGAGCAATAAGGTGTCCACCAGGTTCACCTGGAATCCGCACGAACATCTCTATCAAAATTATTTTTGTGACAGAACTAGCAAACTATGGGGCTCACGGTCTAGAATAATATTTCCAGAAGGTTTAAGTCTACACGACAGATTCTTATATTTAGAGTTTTGGGGAATATTTCAGACCAGCATATATGTTTTACATAGAGGCAAAAGCTAGGTATTTCTAATAGTTGTCTACATTGATATCACCGTCGTTGAAGCCCTATGCATCACTAACAATCTTACAGCAGCCACTCCAAAAAATAGCATTTCCAGATTTCTCGTTGCTGAACTTGATCTGATCTATCACCACACTGTTGGATTACATCCCGCTTAAAGAAGGTCAAACAGTATGACACTTAGAGCACTAGGTTTCAGAACCCTATTGTCAAAACAGGATTATCTTCGGTAAATGTTTTAATGGATAAAGTAACATTTTGTTTGGTGAGAGCATAATCAAAATTGTTTGCCCCTAACCTTAGACCTCATTCTGACCTTGGTCTCAGCAAACGAAGCTCTCTCTTCCTTAAGATGGAAAGGAAAATTGTTGAAAAGCTTATTCTGTGGTAGAGTGTAGAGTAGCTTGAAATTGTCAATTTTAAATGTTGAATAGAGGCGAATATGATTTCAACCGATCCCTTTGTTTTTAAACCCCATGTAGTGGTGGCCATATCCGAACATTTCCTGTGAACTAGAACTGAGTTAATATCAATTACACAGTAATTGGTATGGGTTACACAACTTTAAGTTTTTTGTTTGATTTGAAAGAGAATTAAAACATTTTACTTTTCGCTTTCAGAAATAAGTTCGATGTTAATTAACTGACATTAATTAAATTCAAATGATAAACCTATTCTGAGTCGACGTACACTTGTAAATTACATCATTGGGTTGCAAAATCTACAGGTCATCAAGTTTGTACTTTTGTATTACTTTGACATCTATTTCACCCTCATTGTTTTCCACTGTTGCTTGGAGTACATCATTGCTCTTGTGTGCCATCTGGACAGCACTTGCCATATTTTAATTTAAAACTTTTTTCTTATGGCATCTCTAACCGAGTCCGATATATGCCTCACTCTCATACACCCCCGACGAACAATGCTATGATGATAATGATGCAGATGACTTATGATGTGATGCTGAGGATAAGAATGTTGTGGATCCTTACAGTATGTTACAACATCCTTTTGCATATTTTACTTTCCGTGTTTTTTTGCTCTCTTTTCTTTCATTTTTTATGAGGAAAACTCATTTTGTGGATGTAAATGGAACCATTGTCCAAGTTCTACACCTTTAGCACTGCACTGTGTACATTATGTACGTGCACGTATTTTGTATTAGAATGCGACTGGTCCTCCTTTCTAATACCCACACCCATTGAAAGCAATTGTTGTCCCGCAGGGAACCCAGTGACACAGTCGTTCATTCATTCGTGGTGATGGTAATGGCTGTGTTCGTGGTGCAGCCACTGTTGTGCTGTTCCAATTTCGTGTGAGCATAACTCAATGGGACATTTCCATTTTTAGATACAATTGTTTTGCGGGTATATTGCAACGTTCGGTTGCAGCTGTACGAGGTGTGTGTGGTGTTCAACGCTTGTAACAAATGTTGCATTCCATATGCAGTGTCATTTGTTCGCGTGAACCAAAGGAGTGGGAAAATAATTTGCAAAATGGACAGTTTTTCCTGAGGGGCTACCAAAAATTAATAAATCTGTTTTTGTTATTGTTTCCCGTTTAAGGTTTATTTGCATGTTTTTCATGAAATTTTACCAGGACAGGTGGAATATTCTTACACGGACGAGGATTAAAATTTAATATTGTGGTCTGGTGGCTTTCGAGTGGAGATTAAAACTTTTAGAAATAAGGGATATTTTAAGGTCATTGCGGTTAGAACACGAATACATATAAGTTTAAACATTTGCTGATGTTGACATTAGCTACTAGTGGTAAAGAGTTTAGCTAGCATTTTCAATCAAAACTCACTGAAGTTAAACAATAGTAACTGCTTCGAAATTTGTGGTCATCTGCAGGTTGCGTAACTTCAGTAGCAGTTATCACAGAAAACTATGGTTCTAGAAATTGTTATAACTAGAATTCGGGATGTAAGCAATTAGAGCCCAATATTACTTAACAACAGCAACTTTTCATAAAAATAAATTCAGCCTTATCAATCGATCATCGATCCTGCATTTAACAGATATGCTCTTAAATATGCCTTTATTGGATTTCGGTTAGCTTAACGCTCCAAAACAAAATATCGAGCTGTTTTATTTCTTAAAGACTTAATTACTTTATCGATTTCAATAAGGCATTGATGGCTCCCTTACGCAAGGAGACGTAACCATCCGGAGAAGGGTTTGCAGAGGAACCTCGCTAGGTGGAATTCTGTCTCCTCTAATATGGCTTCTTGTAGTGGATGAGATCTTGGTAATATTGAAGAAAATTGGTTTCAATGCAACGGCTTATGCTGATGATGTGAATTACCTGGTTTCGGGAACATTTCCTCCAGTCCTAAGTGAAAGACTTAATCTCGTAATACAACTAGTGGATAACAGGGTCAGTAGCAAAGGGTTGGGAGTGAACCCCTCAAAGACGGAGGTAGTCGTTTTCACTAAGAAGAGAACAATCCCTACCTTCGGACCCCCAAATATCGGTGGTATTGAACTAAGTAAGTTGAGCTCGGTACCTGGACGTAATTCTAGATTCCAAATTAAACTGGAACTTGCTGAACGCATCAAAAGAGCAAGTGTAGCTTTCTATTCTTGCAAAAAGGCATTCAGTAATATGTGGGGCTTCAAACCAGCTATGGTGTACTGAATACACACGCCGGTTGTAAGACCCATTTTCTCATATGATTCACTAGTATGGTGGATGGTACTTGCGAACCAATACCAGCTTTTAAACCTCACCAAAAACCAGAGGGCTGCGTGCATCGGAGCCATGGGATGAATGAGAACAGCACCAATTAAAACCATGATAAGTTTCATTCCGCTTGATATACGTATATACTCTAGCAGTCTGGAGGCCAAAACCGCCGTAAGACTGAGAGAAGGCCGATTGTGCTAATCGAGTCTTTACGGCTATGCTTCCATTTTGTCCAAATGGGAGACTACTAGTGGATTGACAGAAACTGATCACATGACCCCGAAAACATTTGAAAGAAGATTCACTGCAAGAATTTCTGACAAAATGTACTGGAAAAACCATAAAGAAAAATGAGCTGACATTCTATACCGACGGCTCTAAGATGGGCGTTGGCACGGGAGCCGGAGTTTATTGTGAAGCCCTAGGAATAAACCACTCTTCTAGAATAAACGACGACTGCAGCGTGTTTCACTATCTATATAGACAGCCAGGCAGCCACTAAGGCTCTGGACTCTGTTGTAATTAGGTCGAGGCTTGTGAGAAGCTAAATCACTCTAAAACGAGATATCTAGAGCCAATGCGGTGACCGTTTGCTGGGTACCAGGGCATATGGACATCGAAGGTAACGAAAGGGCTGACGATCTTGCTAGGAAAGGGTCGGCGCTGCACTTATCGTGGACCCTCTTCTTTGTAGTAACCCCAATCAGTTCCTTACGGAAGAAGATAGAAGATGAAGCGACCAGTCGAGCAAATAGACGCTGGGTTCATCTGGAAACATGCCCAACGGCCAGGACGCTATGGCCGGTCTTCAGCAAGAAGAGATCAACTTCGCTGGTAAAACTTAGTCGTTATAACGCACGGGTTGTTTCCGGCATAATTACTGGTCATAGTACCGTTGGCGTTCATACGGAGCAACTCGGTATGCTGCATAACGACTATTGTGAAAGTTGCAGAGGCGAAGAAGAAATTGAATATGTTCACCACCTGCTGTGTGATTGTCCTGCCCTATCCGTCAGAAGAATGAGGACTCTTGGAAGCTACTTCTTCACCTCCTGAGATTCACATCGCTATCTGGGTGGTTCTAACAGCGGACTAACTTTACAGCGTTTCCAGTGTTAAATGATCGGGCACAATGGACGCGAACTGTTGGTCGAAGTGAGCCCTCTGTCACAAGGCACCCATCTACCTAACCTAACCTAACTTACAAAAGTGCAGGAATTCGCGGCGAATGCATCAAGTGTTTCGAAAACCGATGATAAATTACTGATGGCGTTGCAAGTATGATTTTGCATGGTGTCCCTCACGGTTCAAAATTGAACACACTTTATTTAGGATTGAAGCAAAAAGTATATCTTGGGCAATCTAACGAAATTCAGTGTACTGTTGATAATCTGTGTAGTGAACCTTTGTGAGATAAATATTATAGCGTATATGAATCAATGTGGGTGCCGTGGCGCAGTGCTTAGTGTGTCGCAACACTGCGCGTGAGAAACAGCATAAGTTTGATCTCGAATGACAGCTGTATGTAATGGCGGAATGGTTTTCTTTGTAAATAAGTAATATTGATCTTTTGTACTTTTACTATGTCGCCAGAATGAAACGAGAATGAAGCTTGTACAAGGGTGTACATTTATAGTCAAGCATTACAGGTATTTTTCTTTTTTTAAGCAAGAATGCATCCGTCTTTCAAGCAAAAGCTTATGCTCGGCTAATATCTGTATTAGAAAAAAAAAAAGAAGGCATATAGAGTATCTGCACCTGTACCGAAAGTCAGATTCCTTTCCAAATATGTTGAATACGCAGGACCTGTCTGATGTATTTACTGCACAAAGTTCCCATATGGACCTATTGCAATATTAGTCTCCTCTCTTAGCGACTTCTTGCATTGAACTAAGGCGAAAGCTGTAGTGACGTTATAATCATATGCATATCTTGATTCAGGTTGATTCAGTGCAAGCTTAGCATCTAAGAATATATATATATTCTTCTTAGCAGTAGGTTCAATGGGCCAATATTGTATCTGAGTAATCTTAAGGAGCGTGTTTTACTGAACTATTCTATTAACAATATCACCAATTGTCGCAAGCAGAAATTATAAAAAATACTCTTCCAGTTTCCTTTAGCATCGCTTAGTGCTCTGACACGTATTAGACCTTAAGTGCCTTAAGACAATTGAGCAAGCAATTTAAGAACAACTCAGCTACCTCTGTGTGTTTTATTTTGTACCATCAATCATTATTAAACTTTAAAAATTAAGCCCTAACAATTATGGAGTACCAATTGCATCACGATTTGAGCGTTAAAACTTTAGCATTACACACCATGCTGTTTAGGAATTCACAAAGGTTTAGTCAAAATATTAGATGAGTCCCGATTTCCGCTTCGTTAGCTCATCTTCATCTTATTAATAAATTCAACAGATTTCAAATAAAACTTTGAAAACATCTTTCTTCTTAGAACCAATTCGCAAGTCTTAATTAAACCGCAAAACAGCCACGATTAACAACATCTCAAGAGTCCTTTGTAAAATGTAAGCACCTCCACACAAAGAACGTGCCATGTCCACGCGCGCACAACATTTAAATAGTTAATTTGAGCCAAAAGCATCCACCTGCCATCCACCATACCATTATCCTCATGATGGTCGTAAAGCTTTATCCATCCTATTTGAAGAAATTCTCAACACTTTCGAGAAAATCAAAATGAAAAGCCAAAAGGAAATTCCCTTGGAAATTCCATCTCATGCAAGCGGACATAGAAAGATATCCTAAAGCCCAGTGTGACTAACAGCGCGACGTGTAATCACACACCATAAATTTTGTGTACTTTTTTTTCTTCTTTCTCTGGCCTCCTTCAATTTACACAATGAAAAAATAATTTAACGCAAGCAGGTCTTGGACATATTCCCTAAACGTATCCCAGAAGCTATGTTGTGCTGAGAAATATATTTTCCCGGATATAAACGAAATAAGGATACAGGGGCGAGTAAGAAACTCCAAATTAAATATTTACACTCTACCAGGCTTCATCCACAGCTCCAGCTCCAGTAGCAGCAGCAGAAGTGTCTTCACATTAATTCACTCGCTCACTCTCACTCAGCCGCTCACTTAGGCATTCACTTGGTTCACACAATTTCGCCTTCAAAAGGAAGTTTATGGCACCGAATCGCACTTCATTATGCGTTCATTTTGATTTTTTCTTCACTTGCTCTCCTTTTGTCTCACTCATGTTCTTTACATCGTCGTCGTTGTCGTCCTGCTTGGGTTTATTTATTCGTTTCTATTTTTTTTTCTTTTTTTAAGGCTTTTAAGGACCTTTATGCTGTAAACACCAGCAGCACACGGGAATTGGCAGTGCGGTTGTGGATGTGAAGATGGACAAAAAGGCAAACCGTTTAGAAATGCCAGGACGAGATGATATTGCGCCTAAAAAAAAAAAATCTTAAAAGAAAGGAGGGAAAATAAACATCCTTCCTTGTGTATGCTCTGAATTTGAAGCAGCACAAGACTTTAGCAAAGTGATTTTGCTGAAGAGTATGCCTTTGAATGTGATTCACACACAAACAAAAGCACACCAGAATTCATTCATTAAATCCTCTTCTTTCGTGCGAACAAGGAAAAGCGAGAGTTTTATGAAAGGCAAATGTCTTATAGTCGTGTCAACAAAACCGATGCGATGATCTTTAAGAAAGTATGGTGGAGCTCGGTACTTAATACACCTTTTCATTATTAAAGTTTACTCAACGCTAGAGCAATGTTCAGTGGGAGCAGGGAGAAGCAACATTGGCAGTACCTGCTCGCGTTTTGTTTGTCCTTGAATACTCTTGTGTATATCTTGAAGGGAGGAAAAAGCTCACAAACATCACACGGCCAAATATCCATAGCGGATAGCTGGCAGGATTCATAAAGGCTGCTTGAATAATTCATAATGTCTAAATTTGAAAATTTATGCGAGTTTTGCCATCCCTGTGGCAGGATCTTGATGTGTCTTCCCCACTGTAACTGTGATCTGTGAGTGAGAAATAAAAAAAAGGACACTCGATGGTATTTTCCTTCGCCAAGAATAGTAAAATATACATAAATTATCCGCATAAAAATACACACCAAGTGAGGGTACAAAACGAAATAAAATATGTCACCAAAAGGCTACGAGGGGGTAGGCAAAACGAAAGAATAACAGTAAAAAAAAGAATTCTTGGGTAAGAAAAAATGTACACTTTGCGAAGCCGTGCGGAACGTTCAGAAGTCAAATGTACTTTGAGCTGCTGGTAAGGAAAAATGCCTATGAAAGGATATGACGATTTTTTTGTGTTGGCATCTCGAAAGAACCTTTTTCTTAGAGTCTTCGTCGAACGTTGTCGTTTACGGGAGCATTTTCGCCGGGTAAATACTTAAGGACGGTTTGCATAAGAAAATGCTGATGGGCAAATGATTTTGGATGAAAGGGTTCACCTCTTGGGATGTCGTCGTTGGCTTTGCTGTTGGAACGTTGGAATACGTTTTTTTTTTTGTTAAGATGCCCTGACAAATGCTTTTGTTTTCTTCTTCTTTTTCTTGGATATAAATGTCCTTTTTGCGGACAGTTCGGATTTGTGAGTATCTTTTTCTTCTTCTTCGTGGGTGTACTTCGTCTTTTTTTTTTTTTTTTGTCAAGGGATGATTTACTATCTATCGAAGTGTTTATACTCGGTTCGAAATTTTTATGCTTTGCATGTTATGATGACCGGTTGCTTGGGTCGAACGATGTTGACAGAAGACTGGTGAAATTTTAAAGGATATTTGCATGAAATGTGTCACTTTACCCGCAGAAGAAAGGTTTCAGGGCCTTAAATAATATATACTGATCAGAGCAGCAGGCGTGAAAATAGAATTTAAGAAACGTGCATAATGTACACATAAATGCAATGAGAATGAAATTTTGATTGTGGTAAGCTTCGAATTAGTATCAATTTTTGCTGACGGAGATATAAAAACTTACAGAATTTATTTCCATTTTATACGAGGAATGTTATAAGTGCCTACACACTAAGCGAAATAAATTAAAATTGTAAAATAACGCTCAACTTGGTTAGCACTATACATATGGGCATTGGGTTCATTTATATGATACAGTATTTCTAGGAACACTTGAATTTATCCAAATATAAAAGCTTTTACTTATTTATGCATTCTTAACAATATTAAATTCCTATCAACAGTACAGCTTATAATCTAGTCCGAAGAGAACAATATAGAAACATTTGTCTTGTATTTTTATTTTCATAACAAATAGAATTTTCTTTCCGGTCTTTCTTAGAAAAAAATGAGAATATACACAAAAGTCAATCTAATTCAAATTTTCTTGGAAAAAATTGTTTTACCAGGAGGTATTCAGTTTGAGATTTTATGTAGGGAATGTTTTATTCTTTCAGAATATTTTTCAAAGAAAATCCACTTATTCATATCGGAACAGGTGGTTTGAAGCAATTCCTTAGTAGTTAAAAACATTTCTAGTTAATAAACTTTTCAGGATTCGTACAAAATATTTTGAAACTGTACCTTATATTACATTCCCAAAACAGGGCGAGTCTCTTCTCTTATATGTATATATGTACAATTTTATAGGCAATTTTTTGTTTCTTAAAATTGTGAAAAACGATTTCAATGATTGGCCCCCATGTAAATGTCAAGCATTCCAATGGGGGCAATGGTGTAGTAGTAACGTCTTTAATTACCACGATAATAGTTCATGGTTTAAATCCCGACGTCAGCAAGCATTTATTTATTTCTCATGAAATATATAAAGTCAGTCCGAACGAACTTGTGTGAATGAACACTACTGCAAAGGCATAACAATGGCAGTAGCTTGGTTATATGGCTGGAAAAATTGACATAATCATAACATACCTGCTTTGCCAAAATGAATTTGATGTTCTAAGCAAATTTTTGTACAGAGGTTACATTTTGTCGTGTGACGATAAATTAAAATCGAATAGCAAATTTTTTTGGAACTTCATAAATTCCAAAAGAAATACTAATGGGTTGCCAAATCTTATGTATTTTAATGACTCTTCATCCAATGATCCTAAGGCGATTTGTGATTACTTTGCTGACTATTTTAGTTCAGTTTATAGCAATAATGATCGAGTTGACTGTTTTTCGAATTTGGAATCTATGATAAACCTTGGTGATTTGGATTTTGATAGACTAGATATTGAAAAAGCTCTTACTGACCTTAAGGATATAAAAAGTGATGGCCCTGATAGCATTTTTCCTATTTTGCTTAAGAACTGTGCAACTTCTTTATCATTCCCACTTCATCTTATCCTATCCAAATCTGTCGCGTCTGGAAATTTTTTAGATATTTGGAAAATATCTCACATTGTTCCGATCCATAAATCCGGTCCTAAACAAAACGTTAGCAATTACCGTCCTATTTACAAAATCCCTTCCATTCCGAAACTGTTTGAAAAGTTAATTACTAACAAGATTTCATCCTTAGTAAAGAATTTTATTTCTGTTCAACAGCATGGGTTTATTCAGGGCAGATGTCCAAACTTGTCGATTTTCTGCAATTTTGTTATACAAAACTTCGAGGTCGGTCTGCAAACTGATGTGGTTTTCACTGATTTTGCAAAAGCATTCGATAGGGTTAGCCACAAAACATTAATAAGGAAACTTTCCTGCTTGGGTTTCCACTCAAATTGACTTGATTGGATTGAGTCTTATTTGAGTAATCGGATCCAATTTGTGAAAATTAATGATACTCTGTCTAAACCTATTAATGTAACTTCGGGCGTCCCACAAGATAGCCACATTGGCCCGTTGATATTCCTACTTTTTATTTATGATCTTCCAGGCGTCATCAAGCATTCCGAATGTCTTTTGTTTGCTGATGATCTAAAGATATATCGTGCAATTAAGACAAAAACCGATTGTAATCTTTTGCAGGAAGACATTAATGCAGTTGACAAATGGTGTGTTGTTAATAATTTGCCCTTAATTACTTCGAAATGTCAATGCTTCACGCTCTCTAGGCCTTTTACTTCCATTTTGCATTGTTATGACATTAAAAACAGTCCACTTGATACAGTGTCCTCAAAAAAGGACCTGGGTATTTTGCTTGATCCTCGCCTAACTTTCATTGAACACATAGACTATATTGTTTGTAAGGCTATTTCTCTGCTAAGTTTCCTTAAACGAAAGTCAAGAGATTTTACTGACACCTACACACTTAAAACTCTTTTCATTTCTTTAGTTAGACCCCACTTGGAGTATTACAGTATTATTTGGAATCAAATTCAGTGTCCTACCTTGCTGTCTATGCTTGATTTTTATTCTCTTTCTCGAAAAGAGAGATTTACTATTTATAATCTATGTTATAATAAATTTATTCTTTCTATATCTATGTAGTTTATTCTTTGTTTAATTTCTGCGCTGGTGTCGTTTTCAGAATTTATAGCAGAGCTAAGGTAGACAAAGTCCCTTACTACCTCGAAGTTATAGCTGTCAACTGTGACGTTCTGTCCAATTTGTCGGCGTTAATTGTCCCTTCTTGTTGACAGCATATACTTGTTTTCGCCGTTGTTTATCCCTAAAACCATTTTGGACACTACTGCTTCAATGCTTGTAAACGCACGGCTCAGTTCGTTCAATTATGTCAATATCGTTGGCGTCTGCAGGCAGTTGTACGAACTTTTGAAAGATTGTGCTTATATGGTGTTAGCTTGCGAGTTCAGCACAATCCATTCAAGTACAATATTAAGAAAGTTTCATGACAGCGCGTCACCCTGTCTAAAATATTTTTCGACAGCAAAAGTCTCTTTTACTGACCTTGATGTAGCAGCGAGCGATCTCCATCGTCATACTGCACAGATGGACAAATTTGGCAGGGATGTAAAAACTAGTTATGGCTCTATAGAGCTCTTCTCTATGGATGCTGTCACAGGGGCCTTGAAATCGATAAAGAGATGATGAGAATCGATCTGGACTTCTTGGGTCTTCCCCTCGATCTGCCGAAGTGTGAAGGTTTGATCGATGGTAGACTTTCCCGGCCTGAAACTCCACTGATAGGGGCCAATCAAACTGTTGATAAAAGGTTTCAGACGTTCACACAATATCGCAAAAAAGATCTTGAATGCAATATTAAGAAGACTGATGCCTCTATAATTGGCCCAGTTGAAGGGGTCTCCTTTCTTGTGGATCGGGCAAAGGATGTTGAAATTACATTCATTAGGCGTACACTCGTCTGACCGAGAGATTAGTTCGTGTATGTACTCTACCAATTTATCACCAGCTGCCTTGAAAAGTTCGGCCGCTAAGCGGTCAGGTCCAGCAGGTTTGTTAGATGTCAACTTGGATGTTGGTTTCCTCACTCGCTTTGGTTAGGTGGACGGAAATTTTGACTATCACCGTCTATGTTGAATGGTTCATTCTGCTTGACAGCGGGATGTAGGTCGTCGCCGTTAAACAGTCTGCAGAAGTAGTTTTTCCATATTGCTGTGATTTTATAATACAACGAGGATTCCATTTTCATCTCTACAGGTTTCTGTACGGGTATTGCTTCTCTGACACGTTCTTTCTACCTTTTGGTAAAACTCCCGTACATTGTTCTTGGAGTATAAGCTCTCAATATTCTCCATCGCGCGCTTCTCATGCTCTTTCCTCTTTTTTTGGAGAATCTTCTTGCAGTCTCTTTTGCTCGTAGAGCTCATAGGTAGCTCTCCTTTTCCTCTGCAGCTGCACTTTTTATGCTCCTTGCAGCAAAAACATGCACTCGCCGGCATTCTTCGTCAAACCAGGGGTTTCGCGGTGATGGGCGAGCGAAACTCCGCACATTAGTCGCGGCATTTCTGACAGCACTGCGGCAGCGTTATCACTACTCTTCTGCACTTGATGCTGGCGGCATAGGGGTGATTGAGAGATTTCGGGATACGCGTTCAGTGAAGAGTCTGTCGGTCTCTTGCGATTGTAGCTTTTCGACGTAATATTTTGTTTACAGTGATTCTTCTTTGTTGCTCAGTTCGTACCTTGGCTACAACAAGATAATGATCCGACTTTATTTTGGCCGGTCGGAAGGTTCGGACATCCAGTGTACTGGAAACATGTCTTGCAGTGATCGCAAAATGATCAGTTTGGTTGATCGTTACATTTTTTTTTTTTTTTTTATAATTTGCGCGTGCCAGAGGGATTATTAATACCCTCATACTGATTCTTAGGGCACGAACGGATGGGAAAAGGAGGAAAAGACACAGAGGAGATGCCGGTTTGCGTTAGCTTTAAATGTTTGAAGGTTGTAATGATTAGGAAATACATAGGCTGATAGATCGTTCCACAAACGTGTTGTTCGGCTTATAAACGAATCCCTATATTTTACAGTACGTCCGAAGTTAGGCTTGTGGGTGAACTGATGTGCATTCGAAGCATGACGCGTAATGCGAGTGAAGTTTTGAAGGGGAGGAATGCAGCTGGCTATTTCACTGGAGCATTTTTTATAAAAAAAAGGCAATAAAAAGGGAAAGACACCGGACATTTCTACGATGTTCAAGTGAGACTATGGGGTTCACAATGGCTCTTTCACGTATTAGTTTTAACGCGCGTTTCTGTACCCTATATAGAATGCGCAGAACGGCCTTGGGTGCACCAGACCAGATGTGGGAGTTATATTCCAGCTTTGGGCGGATGAATGCCTTATAGATGGAAGCCAGATCAGACGGGGTAAAATATATTTTGCACCGTTTTAGAAATCCTTAGACATTTTGCAGCATTTTTGGCGACTTTGAATATGTGATTGTTCCATCGAAAATGGTTACTGATGCACATACCCAGAATGGCAAGTCTTTCGGATTCAGTGATACAAGTACCATTCATGGATAATGGTTGAGGGTCTTGGTTTCGCTTGGGAGACGGAAGACAGCATTGAGTTTTGGGTGCATTAAATTCCACTCTATTGATTATGCTGTCCAGGTCGGAATTTAATGTGTTTAACATACGTTGTCATTCCTCTTCTACGGCCGAAGAGCAGGGACGTGAGTTGGGGAACGAATATGAAAATATTATTGTAGAATACTGTCATCAGCGAAGAAATAGATTGGATTAGAAGTTGAAGACAAGAGGTCATTTATAAAAATGAGGAAGAGAGTCGGAGACAAATCGGAGCCCTAGAGAACACCAGCATTTATATGGTAAATTGCAGACTTGAAGCCATCCAAGACAACTTGTAGTGAACGGCCCGAAAGCTAATTACTAATCCATTGAAGAAGAGACTCATCGATGCAATATGCACACATTTTCGACAAAAGAGCCTGATGCCAAACTCTGTCAAATGCTTTAGAAATATCGAGCGCAACCATCTTTGTTTCGCCGAAGTGATGGAGAGATTGGTTTCACTTCTCGGTGAGATATGCCATCAAATCACCAGTGGACCTGTTGCTACGAAAACCATATTGCCGGTCATTGAGGAGTTTCCGTGAATCAAGATATTTCATAAGCTGACGATTTATCAGCGTTTCCATGACCTTGGAAAGAAGGGACGTTAGTGCAATGGTTCCGTATTCGGACGCGGAGGAAGATTCGCATTTTTTTAGGTTTTGCCAGCGTGGGAGAATACCTCTTCAGAATTATGGGGGAGATCCCATCTGGACCAGTGGATTTGTATATTTTAAGACCTTTGAATACTCCTGGAACTGTACAGGTGCGAAAGCGAACTTGTCCCATGGAAAATTCGACGCTCTCAAGTACAGGCGGAGACAAAGTACTGTCTGGCAGGGTGGAGTTCGCTGCGAAGTGAGCAGCAATTAGATTGGCTTTGTCTAAGGAGCTGATAGCTGGAATGTCATTGTAAATGAGCGTTGTGATGGCAGGCGAGGCAGAATTTTAATATTTTTGACGAATGACCAAACATTTTTGATACATTTGGGACAGTGTAGGATTTGTTGCCTCTAATATTGGTCATATAAGAATTTTACACGGTGAATATGAGCATTGCAGCCATTTCTGACTTGTTTAAACTTCTTTCAGTTTTTCTCGGATTTGTTGGCTGTATAAAACCAAAAACTTACCTCTTTCAACCTGATAGCCTCTTTGCAGCTCTGGTCAAACCACGAGATTGCCTTAGGTTTTATGCTTTTTATTCTCTTAGTAATAAAGGCATCCGTACCTAAGAGGATGGTGTTGGTATGATGATCATTGGACCGCCGTGTCTGCTTGTGAATATTGAGATGAGGAGGCGATGTGCTTCCTTTAGTGACGTTCCCCTACACAGCGAAATCAATTAGTCTAGTCCGTTGTCAGACGTGGTGTTGTGTAGGCTATGCTTATCGACTGCCCTGCTAAAGACGTCCACCTTTCCTATTTTGGCGTTAAAATTGCCCAATACGATCTTAACGTCGTTTTTAAGACATTGCTCGTATGTTTTGTCGAGGCGCTCGTAGAAACAATCTTTGGTGGCAGGGTCCCTTTGTTTCGTGGGGGCATGAGCACATATCAGATTTATGTTAGCGAATTTGGCCTTGATCCGGATTGTCATAATACGCTCGCAGACGTGTCGGAAACTTAGGCTTCTTGCCTAAGTCTGCCGTATATAGCAAATCCGCATCCGAATAAGCGCTATGGTTCAGTTGATCCAGCAGTTAACTAAGTTCGCGCAACTGGACCTTTGGTGATATGTGTATTGTCCAAGTAGATATTATGGAAAATACGGACTGAAAAGAATGTACGCCAAAATTCTGGGTTATATAAAATCTATCCCATGGCTTTTCTTGCTACGAAACTTGCTGTATACAGGTTCTTGGTTAAAGTCAGGAATTTGGAACGATTAATGCCTTTGTTAAAGAATGTTTTATATTAAATAAGATGTTTGAAATTTAAGAGACTAAGGACTGCTGTTTGGACTTTTGTTTTGCAGTGGTACTTTCGTTAACTTGCACATTTAAGCAAATTATTTTCAAAATTTTTCTTGCTTTTGTTTTATCACCAAATAGGTTTTGTTAATTGCTATTAAATGAAAACACGTTGTTACTTTCCTTGCATCACATAGTTTTTTTGTTTTTTTCATATATTATTAAATGCTATTAAACTCTTTTGATAAACTTTGATCCTATTATTTTCTCAACTTTATTGAATTGCTTATAGGCTATACATTTTATCAGAGAAATATTTTACACATTTTCTTAATACAATTTTTTTTTACACATTTCCGTGTGACACTTTTGATAAACTTTTATTTTCTCAATAATATTAAATTGGTTTTATACTTGCTTTATTTTTTACAAGCTTTATTTTAACCTTTCGATAAAATCTTATCCTCTTATTTTCTCAACATTATTGAATTGCTTAAGGTGAGTGTTCACCCGTTGAAAACTGCGGCAAGACTCGAGTTCCCAATGCTAAGAAGTTTGCATTTTCCCCGCTCAACGCGGTTACTCGATATTTTGTGTATCACAACCAATTTCAAGGTGACGGAAACGTTTATTTTATGATTGCTCGTAAGGACATTGCACTATGCGAATAAAGTTCGTTTTTAAGATTTTGCAGCTGGACATTGAAATGCTTACCTGATACGCAACCCGTCGAGTTTGGGAACTTTGATTTTAATGCATTCCCATAGATGTTGACCTGCAATTTGGAGTAAGTTTATCTAATGCATTCCCATAGAGGTGGAATTGCATGTTGGTATACGTAACATATTTATAAGGCCGGTTATAAATAGGAGAAAAACTCTTGCAAAATCTTAGAATAGGAAATATAGATATGTATGTTTATATATGTGTGGGCGCCATGGCGCAGTGTTAGGTTAGGTTAGGTTAGGTTAGGTAGGGTTATGAGGTTATCATAAAACACTAGGCACCAAAGTGGGCCCATCGCGATCCCTAGGGAACCTTCACGGCAGAAGACCTAAACCCATTCTCCCAAGCAATTAATCTCCCTACAGAATCTGAAAAGATCCTTGTTATGGTTTAGGGACCTCACCTCTTCAAGGTTATCGAAGAAGTATCTTCCAAGATACTTTAGCCTTGTCCTGGCAATTCCTTGACATTCACAGAGTATATGAGTTATATCCTCTGAGACATGTAGGTCGTCGCAGTACCTACAAACATCCGTATCGGATAACCCTAGTCTCATGGCATGCCTCCTTAGGAGACAGTGGCCAGAGAGTATTCCTATCACTGTTCTCAACCGCGATCTATCTAACTTGATTATCTCCCCAGATTTTCTGCGATCTAGCACAGGCCACAAGGTCTTAGACACCCTGTGACCATCTATGTTTGACCATCTTAGATTAGCCGTGTCAATGATTTTATCCCAAATAATTCCCTTGGCCACGCACCCTGGTGGCTTAATGCTACCAATTATGTCGCTACGTGGGAGCCCCGCTCCTCTTTTAGCCAGCGCGTCGGCCTGCTCGTTGCCTTCAATATTGCAGTGTCCAGGTACCCAGCATAATCTGACTCGGTTCTGCGTACATAATGCCCTAAGCATTGTGCTGCAATTCCTGATTATATCAGATTTGGTGACGTAAGACTCTAGCGCCTTTAGCGCAGCCTGACTGTCAATGTAGATGGCGATATTCTTATCGGATATTGATCCCATCTCAAGTAATTCCGCAGCTTCAAGTACAGCTAGAACCTCTGCTTGGAACACACTGCATGTGTCCGGAAGTCTCAGGGCCACCTGTAGGTTCGTATCTCTCGAGTAAATACCTGACCCCGTGCCCTCGTTGATCTTAGAACCATCTGTGTATATTGCAATCTCGTTATGGACAGAGACTGTCTTCCTTCGCCAGTCCTCTCTAACTGGATACAGTACTTCGTATGCTGTGTCGAAGTCTAAGGTGCCAAGTATATCGTCCGATTCGTCAGGGATACCGGGAAAAGATTCCTTGAGAATGGAGCTGTGTCCTATGTTATTAGTCCTGAAGAGACCAACGTTAGTGAGCCGAAGCGCACTATTGCCCGCTTGAAATTTAATTTGTAGGTCTAATGGTAAAAGATACAGAAAGATCTCGAGTGCAGCCGTAGGTGTTGTGCGTAAAGCACCCGTGATGGCAATGCAAGCTGTTCTTTGTACCATGGCCAACATATCCCGTGTGTTTTTCGTATTCGTTGCCTTCCACCACACAAGAGCCCCATATGTGAGTATGGGTCTGACTACCATGATGTATAGCCAGTGCATCATTGCGGGCTTCAGGCCCCATTTTTTCCCTGCGGTCCGCTTACAGATGAAAAGAGCATTATAAGCTTTGCGGACCCTTTCCTGTATGTTAAGTTTCCAATTTAGTTTCCTATCTAGCAATATCCCAAGATATCTAGCGCGATCCGAAAGGGAAAGCTCCACCCCTGCTAGCTTAGGCAGTTTGAAGGGTGGTATCTTGTATTTTTTGCTGAAGAGTACCAATTCGGTTTTATCCAGGTTGACGTGTAGTCCACACCCTCTAGCCCATTTTTCTAGACTATTAAGAGCTGATTCCATAATTTCACTTAATGTGTCAAGGAACTTGCCTTGAACTAAAATCACCACGTCGTCTGCGTAAGCAGTGACGCTTATGCCTGTGTTGCTTAGTTCTTTAAGTATCTCATCGATGACTAGAACCCAGAGGAGGGGTGAGATAACGCCTCCCTGGGGAGTCCCCCTGGTAACGGATTTTCTTATTGAACTGTTTCCGATAGTGGAGTTAATGTTTCTAGTGCCTAGCATATTGCAGAGCCAATTGGTAATGCTATGCTCGACGTTCATTGTTTCCAGGGCCTGTTTGATGGCCCTTCCTTCTACGTTATTGAACGCCCCTTCTATATCTAGGAAGGCTGCTAGTGCATATTCCTTATGGTGAAGGCTAGTTTCTATCTTCCCTACTACGTAGTGTAAAGCTGTTTCCACCGATTTCCCCTTCAGATATGCGTGCTGAGCTTTGCATAGAATCCCGTTGCAACACTTACTTCTGATGTGAATATCAAGAAGTCTTTCAAGTGTCTTGAGGAGGAATGACGAGAGACTTATGGGTCTGTAGTCTTTCGCTGAAGTGTGGCTTGGTTTACCTGCTTTAGGTATGAATATAACCCGCACTTCCCTCCATGCCACTGGTACGTAACATGACCTTAAACAATGTTTAAAAATTTCCCTAAGCTTGCTTCTGACCTTGGCTGGAGCTTTTTGCAGCATAGCTGGCAAAATTCCATCAGGGCCTGGTGCTTTGAATGGTGCGAATGACATAATGGCCCATCGCAGATTCTTCCATGTAATGAGATTCTCTACGTCGTCCCCTATTGACCTACCATTGTACGAGTAGCTATTAGTAGTAGAATCCATTGGCGATCTACTTCCTGGGAAGTGAGCTTCAATTAACGTTTCTAAAACTTCTTCGCTACTTTCTGCCCACGAGCCGTCAGATTTTTTGATGAAGCTTGGGACAGAAGTGTCTTTGGCTAGCATCTTGCGAAGTCTGGAAGCTTCACTAGTATCCGCAATGGACTGACAAAATTCCTTCCAGGACTTTCTTTTTGATTGCCTGATTAAGTACTTAAACTCCCGCTTGCGGTCCATATATTCATCCCATGTGGTACCGTCTCCTATTTCTTTGGCCCTGTTGTAGAAATGCCTAACCTGTTTTTTCTTGGAGTTGATTTCCTTGCTCCACCAAGGAGGTTGGGACCTCTTGGACTTCTTTCTTAGTGGACAGGCCCTTTCGAATGCCATGTTCATTACTTTGCCTAAGTTATCTACCGCCTTATCTATATCTTGAGGATCGTCGTTGCGAATAGGCCCATCCTTAAGATGTTTCCTTACTAGCTCTGTATACATACCCCAGTCTGTACTTTTATGGCGCAGTGTTAGAAGTCCACAAAATACCAAATATTAAGTGCATAATTTTTAAGAACTTACACATACGCAGCACGTACCCGCTTGATATATTTATATTTATATGTTGCAACACGTCGATAGTACCCAGAAATTGGCTTATTCTCAGTCTTTCCTTACAATTATTCAACAAGTTAGTAGAGAATCAATCTGGAAAATTACGAAAAAAAAAACCGTCTCACGCAAAGGTAACGAAAAATTTGTCAAAACCAACCAACTTATGTATGACAGGTATCAAGAGAATTGCTACCCCGGAATTCTTGAATTAAGCAGAAAAAAAAAGTTCTGCATTTCAAAGAAAACTACGAAACAGATGTTAATGTCTCAGAAACCAACTTGCTTACAAATGTTTCAGAATGAAATCATACCTAGAACTTCACGGGAGAGCATGGAGAGAAAACTGAACGTGTTTCCAAAATCAAAATCCCGTCAGTAAGGACGAAGAACAAAAAATAATGAAAAAGAAAAGAAAACTCAATCATTCCATTAGAGTGAAGAAAACAAAGTTCGTCCTTTTCCAGCTTTCCCATATAGCGAATTACTCGTACATACATTCTTTCCAAAGCAAACATCCAAAAAAAATTTGCAATGAACGGCAGGAAAATATAAAAAAAATAAATACTTTATATAGTCTCCACTTTTTCTCTTTTTAGAAATCACCACCGGCCTATCCATGACAGAGATTCGAATTCCCAAACACATTATGCGCTATGAGGATGCGGTTTTGGGATGCAAATATGACTTGGACGGTGAATCACTGTACTCGGTGAAGTGGTACAAGGACGGATATGAGTTCTATCGATATGTCCCGAGGGATATGCCACCGGCGCAAGTGTTTCCACTTCCTGGCGTTGATATTGAAGTAAGTTTTGTAGCAAATTTTTTTTTTTTTTATTATTTTGTGGTCCTTCATGCTTTTCACCACTTCCTATTGCATAGTGTGGTTTTTTTTTTGCCGGTTTTTTGGCTTGAAATTAGCTCTCCTCTGGGTGTGTTTGTTTCCTGTATGCGAACGTGATGTGTCAAAAATAAAAAATAAAAATTCAGGGGAAAATTAAATAAAATAAGTTTGGAGTACCAGAAATGAAAGAGCATGAAGGGAGTGAATAGAGGCAAAAATAAGAACAGAAGCATAGTGGATGTGATATTACTGCAATCTGTATCCGAGGCGGCGGCGTTGGTTCGTGCTCGCATCAGGAACGTCATCATTCTAGCATTGTACTTACAGGTCACGTAGGGCCTCTAACTACACTACTGGTATTTTATGGGTGTGCATGTATATGTCCCATTTTATGTAACCGCAGTGGAATCAACTCCACCTAACAGCCGCCACGCCATTCGTTACCACTTTTGGTATTGCAGGAATGGCCATTTTTTTCTGACTTTTTCGACATAAGTTAGAAAATTGCAATGACAGTGAGTTCTGTACAAATCTCGACTTCTAGTTCCCGGGTAGTAACCGATAAATTTTCGAGGAAAGGGTGGCAATCGCAAGCATGGGAAATAAGAGAAATGTGCAACTGGGAATTATGTGCTGATTATTGTTTTTCTACTAACCCTCAAATCATTGAACAATTTTTTTTGTTTTTAATTTAATAACCTGCTTGAAAAAAAACACTTACTGAAATTGCTTACCAGGGTTAACTCCCAACTTGTAAAGGGGTAGATATACAAACCATAATATGGCAAACAATTAAGTATACAAACCACTATGCAACAGAGGCGGTTGCTAGCTAACAGTGAGGAAAAGAAAGAAAAGTTGTGAGTTAGGTAAACATTTAAGAGTTATGTTATTCTTGCAAACTTTTGAATCCTACATACATAGGTATGTGTGTTTTGTATTTCAAACAAACCAGGCGAGAGAAAATTAAAGTTAATATTCGTTTTCAATTAAAACTCTTCGTTATTAAATTAGTTCTTAAAGATTTAACGACTTGGTGTCAGTAATATTTGAAGCCGCCTTAACGTATTAATGTTTTTGTAAATGCACAGATGCATCTTATTGCAGTAAAAAGACTGACCTGATGGATAAGAGTGCAGTGAATAAGAAAAGTAAATACTTGATGTAGACAGTTCGGAATGTCCATTACTGCATTATTTAGGATTAAATCATGTAAAGTAAGAAACCAGGTTTGGACTAAGGCTGAGCACTCGACTTTTCAAAAAAAAAAAAACATCTCAAAAATTAGTGTTCAGATGGACGTTAAAAAGGGCGAAACTATGCTTACTGCATTCTTAAAACTGATATACCTATGTATTAAGCTAGCAATCAAAAAGGCGAAAATGCACACAACAGTTGTAAATATTTTATACAACAAAGATCTAAAATAAGTTGTTAAGTGCGAATTAGGACTTAAACGCTTTCTCATCAGGTATGCCGTTCATTAGGTAGCCATCAACAAGTCGTGGTCTGCAATGATAGAAATATTGAGATTTGTTTTGTAAGTTCGCACGAATATACTTCTTCTTCTTCTTCCCATTTCAGCGACGTTATGATCTAAAAACAAGGGATCATAACCTTACAACTTCACTGTATTTCTACTGATCCGATTATGGGGTTCGCATTGATTCACACGATTCTGTTAGTATCTCAAATTTGGGCTTTAATCTAAAGTTGGCATACATAGTGTGTTTCAGGAAAATGGGTCGACATTTAAACCATGTGCAGTACGTTTTAGTATAAACTTTTCTGTTGTTAATAGGGCGACAATAAGCTTTTCTTTTTAGACTATCCTACTTTTTCAATAAAGATAAACTGTAAAATGTGAGCATTTCTTGCGCTCATGATGACACTTGTGTTCAGTAAACTCTGGAAAATAATAATGGTAAGACTTACAATGCTTCCAATTTGTTCAACTTTATATCCAAAACTAGAACTCAATTCGACAATGTTACAGAGTGCTTCGTCCGGCCAATTAAATGCGCAATTCGACGTGTTATTGATAAGTTTCGCACTCATTTCATTCTATTGGACATCCACCCATCAATCAGATTGAGAATTGTTCGTTTTGCAATATACATACATACATAATCCGGTCCTCTTTTACCCTAAGGTGTCGATGTGTTCTTGGTGTTTCGCTCCTTTTTATCTTCTCGTGAAGTTTCTCCACTGGGTCCTGTCTCTTGCTATTTGTTTACCCGAATGCCAGTTTTTCCCAGCTTCTTTCAGGATTTGTTCTTGGGTCTTTCCCGTTTGTTTTTTTCTTTCGGTCTTGTTTCCCAAATTGTCTTCACTTGTCAGTTCTCTTCCATAAGAACTAGGTGTCCATACCATCTCAATTTGTTTTCCTCGAGAGTTGGCTTAGTCGTTTTGACATGTAGTTCCTTTCTAATATCTTCGTTTCGTTTCTTGTCTGTTCTCCTGGCTCCTATTACTCCTGAGGTATTTCATCTGCATACCTTGTATTTGTTTTTCTTGTCTTTCTGTGAGTATCCAGTTTTTATTTCCGTGTAACAGCACTGGTAAGTACATCGAGTCGAAAATTGATATTTTATTTTTTGGAATGTTTTATTTGTGGACTAAAAACTTTCCTCTAAATGCTGCATACAGTCTACTTGCCGCTTCAATCCTCGCCATCACTTCGTCTTCCGAATTACCTCTGCTGTTGATTATACTAACTAAGTACTTGTATCTTTGCACCTGCTCAATGACTTCTCCGTCCACCTTTACTCTTCCTACACTTGCTTCATTTCTGATCACCACCACCTTAATTTTTTCGACATTGAGCTCTAGTTTCTGCATTGCTAATGTATCTTTCCATACCTTTACACTCTTTTGCATACTTTTCTCACTATTTGCAAACAGCACTATATCATCCGCAAACGCACATGCTTGGAGATAGATAGGTTGTAGCTGTCTGTAAGCGACTCTAATTTTTTCCATCCTTGTTTGTCAATGTCTGGTGGCATTGCCTACTGTGCAGATGAATAGTAGGGGGCTAAGGCCACTTCCTTGTCTCACTCCTTCAGACGTCTTAAATTTCTCTGACAACGCATTGCATGTCCTTACGACATTAAATGTTCGTTTATAGATGCCTTTGATGACTCGTTTCTGCACCCTTTTCCTCCTGAGGCTCTTCCAGACTTTTCCCCTGCTTAACGAGGCAAAAGCTTTTCTCATAGCGATACAGCATGCAATTACTTTTTTATTTTTAGCGAGCTTTTTCTCCAACACTTGTTATACCGTGAAAATTTGATCTTGAATACTATGGTCTGGTCGAAATAACTTTGAATATCCGACAGTTGCTTTTCCATTCTTTCCCTGAGCCTGCATTTGCATAGACTTTAAGGGCAGTCGTGAAAAGCGTTATCCCCCTATAGTTAACGCATGTTTTTATGTCTACTTCTTAATAAACAGGTAGGATAACTCCATACTTCCAATCCTCTGAAATAGTTCTCCTAGTTCAGGCTATACTTTTTATTTCGAATAGCTCGTTTCTTCCCTTCCATCCAAGATATTTGATGAATTCCGAAGCAATCTCATCAATGCCGGTGTTTTTGCGGGCGTGATTTTCCGCAGTGCTATGTCGAGTTCCTTTCTGATGATAAAGTTTTCCTGGTTTTGTACTATTTCATTTCTAAAAACTACATCCCCCTCATCCTTAGTCCCTTCTGAACCTCCTTAACTTTTTTGTTCAAAAGTTAATTAAAATATTCTTTCCATTTTTCACGATTTCATCTTCTTCTACCAGTACCTTGCCATATTTTGTTTAAATTGTTTTTAATTTAAATTCTTTCTCATTTTTAAGCACTTTAAGCACACTGTAAAACATTTTTGAGTTTTCTTTCCTGTTCGTTTCCAACTTTTTTCCAAAATTTGCCCATGCTTTTTGTTTTGCTTCTAAAACTCTTTTCTTCACCTTCATCCTTTGTAGTTTATACGCTTCATATTTTGCATTACTACGATCCTGTAAGTAATCTTTTCAAAACTTTTTCTTAATAGTTATTTCTCTCTTGACACTGTCATTCCACCAAGCCGTTCTCTTTTCTTACTTCTGTATACCTTGGAATGACCGCTTATCCTTTTGCTACCTTCAACATCGTCTCCTTAAATCTTATCCACTTCTTGTTAATATCCATATTTTCAATTCTTTCGTACCTCATAATTTCTTCTTCAATCTCTTTTTGGTATTTTCCCCCTTTATTTCTTCGATACTAAGTTTGTATACCTTTACTTTCTCTTTTTCTTTGTTTTTTTGAACCATTTCCTTTCCCTTTTCCTCTGCTTTCGTTTTCTCCCTCAACACAGCTTCAAGCAAATAATGATCACTATATCATATCCTATTTTGAATTCCGCCGTGGAGTAAGTGGTTAGTGTGTAGGATCACTACGCATGAGGTTCCAAGTTCGAATCCCAGAAAACACCAAACATTTTTTTCACGGTCCCACCTCTCGCGAGCGTCTGACAAACATCCTAGAGTTTTTGTTGTCGCGGAAAAGCTTCTCAAATCGCCGTTCGGATACGGCACTGAACTGTAGGTCCCTTCCATTCGTGTGAAAAATCGAACGCACACAACATGAGTGGTTGCGAGAAGCTAGGCCCTGGCACAAAGAGCTGTTACGCCAAATATCTATTTTTTTTTATTGCACATTCACCACTTCTCGTCTCATGTCACTTTCAACTATTATAAAGTCTATGTTCGACTTTTCCCCTTTAAGGAGCTCACACACCAGAGAGGTACGGGTACTGGTAGAAGCGCGGTAGAGGTATACCGCTTGTCTGTTCACATTGGCGGTATTTTGTATGCGGTATTCACATTAGTAATTGCTTGTTTTTCAGGATGTAGAGGAAGTATAGATGGGAAATAAGTAACCATAAAATGTCCTGATAACACATGTTAACAACATTTCATATTTAAAACGGTTTTCTGTTGTATTGTAGCAATTGTGGGAGCTGATTACAAATTTCTTTGTGTGGATATAGGTTCGTATGGAAAAACAGTGATGGACGTACATTTGAAGGATCTGCAATGGGCCACAAGTTTGAATCCGAGACATTTATGGTAATGTCCTCAAAAAAAAAAACACCTTCGCCGGACAAGGCATTTGCGCTAAGCCCTACCCCATGAAAACTTTTCCTTACAAGTAAGCCAGAGAAGATCGACGCAAAGAAAATTTCAGCAAAAGGCTGTGCCGAGCACTACGAGTAGTGGAAAATGCATTTGGTATCTTAGCCTAAAAGTTTACTACAGACCTTTGGAAGTATTGTAAAAGTAGAAACAGTCATAAAAGTTATGCAGGCAGCATGTGTTTTTCATGATTATTTAATTATTTACTAATTTTTTTTTTTGAAGCACTGAGGTCACTTTCTACTCGTATTCCAATACTTTTGTACTCTGGATGAGTTAAATCAAATGAAATAGGATATATTTTCACGAGCTCAATGAGCTTTTCAATACACATTGTCATCTGTGGTACGCGGTACATGGCGGTCAACTGTGCTTGCTGTGGTACAAAATCAACTGGAAGTAAATTTTTTTTTTTTCTTTTTTCATGGCAAATTTGCTTCAGCGACGAAGTGCGTTTCTGTCGTAATGGGAACGTATAATAAACAAACAAAATGGTCGTATTCGGAGTGAAGATAGCCGATAAGAGGTTCATGATATGCCATTACATCCACAAAAATGCGCCCTTTGGTGTGCATTGTACGCTGCTGGTGGCATCAGCAGATCTTATTTTTTCAAAAATCAGGCTGGAGCTCGCGTTACCGTTAATAGATACCATTCCACTGCAATTATTAGGGATTATTGGTTTCCATTTTGCATGACATCGAACAGGAAGACATGTAGTTTCAAGAGGACGGCGCAACAAAAATTTCGTACGAAATTTATTAACATGTAATAGATTCCAAGGCAAAACAATTTAAAAGCTTAATAATATTATGCAAAATAATGAAAAGCGAAACAATACAAAGCAAAATAGCAAAATGCGAATAAATCATAATGCAAGATAAAAATTACGATAACATAGTGAAATAAGAACTTACTGAACAAAAATTCCGAATATATAAAACGGGAAATAATTAAAATGCAAGACAACAAATTACGAAATGATAAATTGCCAAAAAATGTAGTACATTTTCCAACGACTCACTTGAGTATTTCTTTCCGCTGCACTACTTGTACTCGGAAATGCATAAATCCTTCTACAGCCTTCCCTTGCTGGTACAATTTATCCTTCTATATGTCATGCAGATGACAATTATAATCGTGAAAATTATTTCCATTTCTTTTCCTTGCCATAATTATAATTTATTTCCTTGCATATTTCTTTATTACAAAGCGAGCGCTAGTTGCATCCTTCCTCTTCCCCTGTGTAAAAGTATTATTTATGTATGCATGTATATCCTCTCTCTTATACCTGGGAATAAGTATTGAATGCAGAAAACAGAAAAAAAAGAGCGAAATCCAAGGATAATAGGCTCCTCTTTTGCTTTGTTCCGCTTAAGCAACCAAAATCCGCACAAGGCAAATGTATCCCAAGTGAATAAAAAATACCTATCCTACCATCACCACTATCAGGATGAAGAGAGTTACTGAGCAGGATACACCAAGACCGAGAGAGAGTTGAGTTGGACCATAAAACTAAACCAAACGTACTTTGTTGTATACCATTAGTGTTTGGTTACTGGACACCAGAAATAAAACGTCAAAAGAAAGAAAAACTTTTTCGTTCAACCCTAAATGCACGCGGAAGTTCAGAGGGGCATATATTATATGTATACGTATAAGTTTAATAAGCATTTGCTACGTGACTTCTGTCGCAATTTACTAGGGGAGTTTATCCTTTCCTCCTGCTCAACACACAACCACCCACCTGATGCACTTTACTCTTTCTCTCAATGTTCGATGGAATCAGCAGATTACGAGAGAGAAAAGTATCTAAACCCTTCTTCGCCCCAGAAGGACTACAAGTGAGTCCATCTGCAGTTGTGTATCCCATTTATTTGTTCTTAGCCTATATAACTTTGTAATATAATAATACCTTTAACTTTTAGAAATCTCGCACTTTTTGGTGACGCGCGTTAAATCTTCGCTTTGCCACTCCTTATGTCATTTTTATACGTGGGTGTATCCGTATGCTAGGATTTGGTGCCAAGATAAAAGCTGTAAACACGTGGGTGGCAGGAAAAAAGTTGTGTGTTGATACTTCCGCAGGGCACAATGGCAACTATGAACGATAAAAAACATAAGTTTTCTCTTTTCTTCTTTAGTTTTGATAGTTTTGTGGCTTGGCCAAATATTCTACCGTGCGAGAGAAAGTTGTCTTGTCTTGACTTCACCACCACCGTCCCTCCGTAATTGTCCTTCGTAATGTTTCTCGTTGCTGTTCCTCTGTGTCGTTGGAATATATTGTTGTTCGCCACGTTTATTGAAAAGAAATTGGGGACAGTTCTTAAGAAAACGAAAACTGACAGCAATCTGCGCGAGAGATAACCACTTGGCAGCTCTTCAAAAGGACAAAAAAAAAAAAAATTCCCAAATAAATCGAAAAGTTTTTCCCAGCAAAGAAAGCCCTTTTAGTTCGTTCTCTTGTTTGCAAAAACTTTTGCATAATTTAATGGAAAAAATATAAGCATCTTTTTTGTTTGCTTTCTATATCCTTATTGCAGCTGTCAAATTCAACGGACAATGTTGTTGTACTTAAACGAGTGATACTCCAATCGACCGGGCGTTATAGATGTGAAGTTTCCGGCGAAGCACCATCATTTCAAACTGTTTCCGGCCACGAGGATATGATTGTTGTTGGTGAGTACAAAAATAAAATAAAATTAAGCATCCTTATCCGATCCCTTGTCTCATTTTAATTAAATTAATTTCTATGTTATTACTAATTTTCTGTTATAATTGTTGCTACTATTATCCGTAAAACAGCAACGATGCACTTGCCTTGTACACCTACAAGGAAGGAAGACAGAAATTAATTATAATTTTATTAGGTTTCCAAGGCTAATAAAGTTTCCTTAAAAGTTTCTAAATGAGCCATTGCCAAAGGGTCCCCTAGAACGATGCAAAAATCTATTCGCCCCTTCCTCTCGCTCCAATGGGGGGAAAAATAGAGGAAATGGAAAATGGGTACTTGCACTGCGGATAAAACGTTGATGGTAGGATATGCATTTCCTTGACAAAATAATATATTAAGTATCTCTTGGGGTTATGGTTGTGGGAGGCGGGTAGGGAAGAAATGTAAGAACATAGCGATGATGTCCTCGGGAAAGGATTTAGGGATATTAATAAATGGAATTACGGATATATGACACTGATCACATTTTCTTTGGCTAGATTGCGCATTACTTTTGGGGAAAATAATTTCGGTTAGTTTTGTCGAATTTTATTTTGGATAAAGATGGCTAGTGCTGGATGAAGATTGAGAAGAATTTTCCATACTAAGAGCTGCAAAATATAGAGTTTATGAATTTAAAGAACTTTGCATTTTAATTGGAAAAGCAACCATATGAGTACTTATTTAATCATTTCGGGAGGCTATCAGGATTTCTAAATAACAGAATAGACATAGTTTAAGGATGACATACTTAATATATTACGGGTGGACATTTTGAGACATGTTTATGTTTGATGATGGTATAGTTCGAATTCGATTTTAACTTTGTAAAGATACCGTTGTGATTTCACTAGTTAGTGCCATCGAATATGAGGAGGGCGCCGTTGGGCATTCCAATACAATTTTTAGGTGAATCTTTAAAATTCGTGCTTATGAAGTAATGCTTAAATCGTAAGGAGATTATTTGTCTCGGAGAGGGGTCTCTCCGAAAAACATGAAAAGTTTTCGTTCGATGCATAGGAATACCTAACAGGAGTAATGTGAATGCACTTTGGGATTTTTTGAAGTCACGGGTCTATGAGAACAATTCACAGACTCTAGAAGCTCTCAAAGAGAATATACGACAAGATCGCGAGAACTTATCTCCCGAATTTCTCGCCAAAACGATTGAAAATGTTATAAAAAGAGCCCAGATGATCATCAACAATGGCGGCGCCCACTTGACCGATATCATCTTCAAAAAGTAATGGAAACAAACGTAAAGGTCCGAGTAAACATTTAGACAAAAATTATGAAACTATGTGGTTTCATTTTAAAGATATAGCAAGCAACATCGGATGAGTGTTTTTGGGCTAGCCTGTGTAACTACAGTATTTGCGGTTCATCTTACAGAATGCATTTGGACACAATGTTCGTTGTAATGTAGAAGCTGTAGCGGGATACAAAGTTCACTGATAATCAGAAAATGCACCCTAAGATCTGAACATTCAAGTCAGATTGTGTTACCCCGTCAGGATACTAATAGAGCCACCAAAGAAAAATAATACCTGTTCCTGTTCTTAGTAGCAATTCTTGTGAAAATCCATTTCGCCGGATAGTAGTTGCTATTTATTCATATCTTTTCTCACTTATCTGTAAAAGGCGTACCTTCAACGCGGACACCTTTTCTCTACCTGTCCCAATAAACCCAAATACTGTTAACATCTTAATTTGAGAAGATAAGAATTTTAAGCCATTATAAAGAAGGGGCAAGTGGAAGAAGAGCCAATGTAAAATTTTCATTTTTTTTATTTCAATATATAGACGATGTTATGGATCGTTACTCTGGACTGACTTCTAGAGCTATCTAGCGGATAGTTTGTAAGTTACAGAGGTGCAAAAGACGATATGTGGAATAAATTATATGGAAAAGCACCAGTAGAACAACCTGCGATTATCTCAAAGCATAGGTAATGCCACATATGCCCTTCTTCCACTTGCCCCTTGAATTAAATTGTCACCTAAACGTTATCCAAAATAAGATGGAGTAAAAGTAAGACGCATGCGCCAAACTCCATGAATCTTTCAGTATAACCACCCCACAGCAAAACTAAGCACAATGAACCAATGAACTAAAGCTTAATCCGAAAACTTCTTAAGTCAACCATATGGCGTTTCAAGTTTGAAGAATATTTCAAAGTCTTATTAAATTTTTGCAAATCTCTTTTGCGTCAATTTCTTTTAAGTTTATATAATCCTTTTCCACCACCACTTCCAAGCATCTCTCGAAGAAGCAAAAAAAAGTATCTTATCTGCAATCTAAAATGCATAACTCAATTGCAAATTAAGTGCATTCTACAAAAAAAAAAAAAAATTAAATTAAAAGAAAAACTCCTCGCCCACCCTACTGCTATCTATTCAAGTGCAATCACCATCAAGGACCTCCTCAAGTATATACATTTTTCACCACAAAGCCGAAGGAAAACCGTCATCACCGCACTCCATCTTCTCATTTAGATTAGAAAACAGAGCAAGAGAGAGAGGAGGGAAAAAATAAATACGAGTAAAACAAGAAAAACAAATACTGGGAAGAAGAAGAAGAATAAAATTAATTACTCATCCCCTATCCTGTGTCACTATGCGCCACCTCGTGTGCACCACAAATCACTATCATTTCTGTTCCGATTCATCACCTCACACCTATATGTAACCTAATGTCTTGCGCCTGGCCTCTGTAGTAGCCTCCAACCTGGCATTAATTCGGTAGCAGTTCTCAGGACTACTATGCGACGAAGTGTCCATTAAACCTGTAAAAGATAAGCCTAAAGAGACATATACTTGTAGTACACTATGGACGGCGGCGATGGGGGCAACACGGAAGAATGTGTATGGTCGTTGAAGACGGATTACAAAATGCTTGTGAGAATAATAATTCAAACTTACAAAAGAACCAACCAACCAACCAACTACGCAGGACAATTCACCTGTGGTGCATGACCCACCATAGAGTCCCCTCACCTCGACCTCTTGTCCTTACGCAAATTCATTTAGATGAATTAGGGTTAGATTACATCTAAGTGGTGTGGTAGGCTGTGCAAATTTGCACAGTCCTTCACTTTCCTCCACAGGGCTGTTACATACATTCACTGTGCACTGTATGTATGCTACTTTTTCAGCTATGTGGCTTTCAATTCTCTGTCTTTATACTACTACGCTGTCGACGATGACAATGTCCTGAATACGAATGTGCGGGGAGGTAACAACTCTCTAGAGGTTTTGCTCTCAGTGCTTCAGTTTGCATTTCACCTCAATTAACTAAAAGTGAAGGAGAAACTATCTTGGGACTACTCCGAATAGAAAAATTTCCAAACCTTCATACTCTGCCATTGTGTGATAGAGTATGATGTCCTTGGCAGAGGATACCAACGTACATAAGCGCACTTGAACTCTCCAGATGTGTCGATGAAAATCAATATTTCGGGGACGGGGAAAAAGTGTCCTCGTCATCCAATTTGATATTATTTTTTAATTTTGTTTTTGTTTGTATTTTTTAGAAAGGGATTGGGGGTGAGTATCATGCATACACACATACACATAAACATACATACTCGTATATGTATACTGCTGTGCAGAAAGATATTCATGTCAGGGTATAATCATTTCCAAAAAAAAAATTTCTATGGGCGGTATTTTCCACATAAATTCGTAATCATCTTTGTCGTTGTGGTTGTGGAGATAGGAGTATCCTTTTCTTGGAAGCGACATGAAATCGAATTGTTTTCTTTTCAAGGCTGCCACTGATGGAGGGTAGATTTTTTCCAAAGAAAAATGGTCGACAGGAAGAGAAGAAATCATTTTAAGGTGATGGTAAAGAGATAAAGTCGTAAAGGAACTAACAAATTTAAAGCAAAAAAAAGGAAACTTCGAAGAATTATTTGCTTATTAACCAGAAAGTGCTGACGTGGATCTAGACTTCGCTAAACTTCTGAATAATAAAATAATGAGAGATCGGATTCAAATGAAAGTTGTTTGTACAACGCTCAAATGGCCCACGAGTTGCAAGCATAAATAATTGACTTAATCCTCAAATGTGATCGGAATATAACATGCGGTACTCTCTATACATTAATTTAAAGCTTTCCGCTGGTGTATCGCGACGAAAGAGCATGAATAACTTACTCGTAACTTAACGATTTCCTTTGAAACATTAACTTTCTAAAGAAGACTAAAGGTCTTTTTATGTTTTTCGGCAACGTGAATGGAAAATTTTAACACCTAAAATCTCCCACGGCCTACCTGTGGGTTTTAATGATGGTTACGCAAAAGATCTTCTACGTTGCACGAAGGTCTGTTCAAATTTAGAAATTTAGTTATGTATTATATAGTTCTGGGACCATAACTCTACCAGAGCCAGAAACAACATGATGTTGCGGATTTGTTCGAATTCGTTTGAATAAGACCGAAGGATAAACATTTTTTACCACAATATCCAGTCGTATCCGCAGATCTTGGAACCGTTTTGACTTTCGGTTAGTCCCCAGATTTGTTTAATATCCTAATCAGGAATATCATAAAATTCACCAGAGAAGCATTCACACAAAGTCCCCTATTTTGCCGAGGATACCAATCTGATGGTAGGGGTGGTTCCCCATTTTTCTCAACCGTGTAGCCACAACAGAACTCATTGGCGGCAGTTTCTTTTCTCGCGGTTTACCTGTCTTTCTAATGCGGTATGACCTATTAGTATCCCAACATCGAGACCTCTCGTGATAAATGAAGGACGAGAGCGGTTGCCAAGCTTTCAAAAGAAGTTAAGAAAAAAGAGGTTAACGTTCCGAATCCTTGTCCGTTGGGCACGTTCAAACAGTATACTCGTAGATCACTATTGGACAGTGCATCGAGTATAGATCCACGCAGCATGCATATGCACATAAATGACGCACCATACTCAGGAGAGGCATTCCGTATAAACACGTGGCTGATTATAAAGCCCAGTTGTGAAAGTGCAAGCTCCCATGTGCGAAATAGGAGTAGGATGTCGGGAAGAGTGCTTTCTCCCTAGAGCACTTCTTCTTGTTCCAGGCCGCAGCGGATGAATTCTTTAGGCGGAGTCAACGGTGGCGTCTATAGTTTCAGTTAGGTTGAACTTAGTGAATACCTTGCGCGAGCTGCTGCGACGTTGGTTAGGACCTTGGAATAGAGATGGTGGCGGAGGAGCCCTTAATGGGCCAACGGATAAGGACGACTCAACTGATGACGACCCCAGCAAACGAAATAAGGACAATGACCTTCGGATCTGAACATGGAATGTTCTGTTCCTTTACAGACCACGTGCAGCCGAACAATAAGCATAGGCCCTAGAATGCTATAAAGCAGATATAACTGCCATCCAGAAAGTGCGATGGGATGGGCCGGGCAAAAAGAGGATGAAAAACTGTGACATCCACTACGGTAATTGCTACAAAGGCAACAGGTAACGCTTATTCGGATGCGGATTTGTTATACCCGACAGACTTAGGCAAGAAGTCTTAAGTTTCCGACACGTGAGCGAGCGTATTATGACTATCCGGATCAAGGCTAAATTCGCTAACATAAGGCTAATATGTGTTCATGCCCCCACGGAAGAAAAGGACCCTGCCACCAAAGATTGTTTCTACGAGCTCTTCGACAAAACATACGAGCAATGTCCTAAATACGACGAATCGCCAAATACGATTTTAACGCCAAAATAGGAAAGGAGGACGTCTTTGGTAGGGCAGTCGGTAAAAATAGCCTACACGACACCACGTCTGATAACGGACTAAGACTGATTGATTGTCACCATGGCAACCACATGGTTTTCTCATCTCGATATTCATAAGCAGACATGCCGGTCTAATGATCATGTAACGATCAACCAAATTGATCATATTGCGATCGACGCAAGGCATACCTCCAGTATTCTGGATATCCGGACCTTCCGAGCGTCCAACATAGACTCGGATCATTACTTTGTTGTGGCCAAGGTACGAATGCGGATATCACAAACTGAGCAATAAAGAAGAATCACTGTGAGAAAATTTAACGTCGAAAAGCTACAATCGCAAGAGACCGCCAGACTCTTCGCTGAACGCGTATCCCGAAATCTTTCAATCACCCCTATGCTGCCAGCATTAAGTGTCGAAGAGCAGTGGCAACGCTGCCAACATGCCATCAGAAATGCCGCGACTGATGTGCTGGGTTTCGCTCGTCGACCACCATGAAACCCGTGGTTTGGCGAAGAATGCCGGCGAGTGCATGCAGCAAAATAAAGGACATATAAAAGCAGCGCTGCAAAGGAAGACAAGAGCTGCTTGTGAGCTCTACGAGCAAAAGAGATGGGAAGAACATCGGCTTCTCCAAAAGAATAAGAAGAGCATGAGAAGCGCACGATTGAGAATATTGAGAGCCTATACTCCAGGAACAATGTACGGAAGTTTTACCAAAAGGTAAAAAGAACGTGTCAGAGAAGCAAAACCCATACAGAAATCTGTAGAGATGAAAATGGAAACCTCGAAGTGGAATCACAGTCGGTGCTGGGAATATGAAAAAACTGCTTTTGGAGGCTGTATAACGGTGACGAGGACCAACATCCTGCTGTCAGGCAGAACGAAACATTCAACATGGACGATGATAGTCAATATTTCCGCCCACCTGACCAAAACGAAGTGAGGATAGCAATATCCAAGCTAAAATCCAACAAGGTTGCTGTACCTGACGGCTTATCGGCCAAACTTTTCAAGCCAGCTGGGGATGAATTGGTAGAGTGCGTACACCAACTCATCTCTAAGATTTGGTCAGACCAGTGTATGTCTGATGAATGGAATCTCCGCATCGTTTGCCCGATCCACAAGAAAGCAGACCCCCTCAACTGCGCCAATTATAGAGGCATGCTGTCCATGTTATGGAGAAGCTGAGTAATTAGCTTCAACAAGAAGCTATGGTGTTGTAAGACAGCAGTTCTTTTAAAGTGATCGCCACCGTTACAAAAGTGGTCAAACCTATTGTACTCACTGATTGACTTATAACAAACAAACAGCTTTATGAGAGAGGGGTAGTAACGTATGCCGAAGCTAAAGTGGTAGCGAATTGAAGACACTCTATGAAAGGACGCTAAGCCGTGCAATAAAATGAAATTACGGGAATCGTTGTTGAGGCACATTGTACATTGTTCAGGTATACAATGGCGCATAGCCGTCTTAAGGTGAGACAGTACTTATATTAAATTTGTTATTGCAACTGATATACCTAAGGAAATTGGAGAATGGAGGTATGGATGGTTGGCCACCTGTTTTACTAAATCTCTTGCGTATCGAGTTCGACACGACAGCATTCAGATCACCGCTTGGTACAACAGATCTGAAATTTGCAGTGTGGAGTGGACACCCTAAGATACCAAACTTCACAAATTGTGTTTTTGAAATTCTCGATGCATGATAGATTTTATCACATAACTCTCCTCTTCCAACCATACTTATGTTAAAGTACGGCAGGATATTTCACCATCAGTGGTAGTTTTGATGTCAATAAATCACGACTCCCTCAAACTAGTCACTTGCTTAAGTCTACGAATATTGTCTAATTATACTAATATGTACTACCATTTTCAAAACAATCCCAGAGCATTAATTCTTTTTGGAGAAAAAAGAAACTTTGTAATTTTAATGTGCCTCCACGGCTTAATTTTAACGACTAAATTAATTAGTAAATCTCTCCGAAAAGGATGTCATCCCCAGAAGAATCACTTCCTTCAAGAAAAAAAGAGACACATCAACTACACCCATCTTCCTAACCAGGGAAATATCTTCAAATTTACGGCCGCATTAATTTAATTTATCCGCAATAAATTTCACAAGAAATCAACTTAAAAAAAGTTAAGAAAGCTTCTGTGCTCTTTCTCATCCTGGCATCTCTTTGCAAAAAAAAATAAATAAATAAAAATTATATATAAAAAAAAAAAAACCATGAAATAAAGTAAAAGGACACGCAATAAAAAGAAATGTAGAACACAACCTCGCTTCGGCTGTGCGTTTCTGTCAGCTTCCTTGTTGTTGTTTCCGGTTTTTCTTTTTAATTAATTAAATTCTTTTCATTTGTGATTTTTAAATAGGACATAATTATAGAGCACACATACACACCAAATACAACAACAAGGACGATGAGCAAAAGGCGCACATACACACTTAATGACGGCAGTTAAACAAAATGAAGCACATTCAATGTTTATTTCGGCAGGCAAATGACATTTTGCCTATGGGGCGAATGGTAGTATGTGTATCTGTGTGAGTTCTATGGCCGACGCCGCCACCAGAAAGGAGGAATTTTGTTTATAGAGGTTGAAAATTAACAGGCTGCTCCTCCACTACCCATTTCGTGTCCTGTTTGTATTTTTAATTCATTTGAAGAGAAAGAAAAATGACTGCCGGGTAGAGAGGGAGTAGAGAAGCACACGTAGGAAAGCAGACGTCACACACACTTTTAAAATTCCTTGCAAGGACACATTGCGCGTATAGAGACAAGCATTGCATGAGTAGGCGAGAATAGGATTCACTCGCGTCCTTGTAATAAATTTTCGCGATTTTTCTGCAAAAGAATTTTATTCCATTTTTTTTTTCTTCCTTCCTTCCTCAAGGTAGAGTATACGACCCGTCTTCACCCATATATCCTTAACCGCTCCCAGAGATTTTTAATTGAATGTATAAATCTTCATTTAAAATTCCGCAAAAATCTACTGAAACAGATGAACGAAGGAGTTGCTCGGGAAATGTAATAAGAACGACGAATATTACGTGTTATTCACAACTACTAAATCTGCTGTATGCAAGAGTCAAAGGACGAAAACTTTGACGAGGAAGAACCAAGTCGTGCCATTAAAAATGCAAAATCCAAGCATTTAATGGCAACAAATGCTCTGCTTCAAGACTATAAAGAAGAATATAATGCAAAAAAGTATCTACATAAATAAAATAAATAAAAAAAATAAAAAAAATGCTGCGAATATATCATCGGGAATGAGTTTAAGACAGCGAGTTCTCATTCCCAGCGAAGAAGGACACGAACGCGAAAGCAGGGTCTACAATCAAGGGCCAACGAACTGCGGCGGACGACTTGTAATTAAACGTCCGCTGTGCTTTAAATTATTGCCGACTGTCATGGAAATATAAAATAATTCACTATGCAACTTGTAGTGAGGGTCTGGGAAGCTTAAAGGATGCTTCTCGTTAATATTTTGTTCTCTTCCCTTCAATTTTTCATTTCGTATACGCTGTTAGTAACTAAAACTGGCTGATGGTTCTTTGTTTTAATGAGTATTAATGCTGGCAAGAATTTAATTTTACTTTTTTTTTAGAAATTTTGTCTGGAAATCTTCCTCTACGAAACATCTTCTTACTTCCAGCTAATTAACGAAGGAGTATGAGATAAAGATTAAGTGGGTACATCAAAGGTAATGGATGATTTGCTTTATTAAAATCTATTTCGCTGGAATATAAATACGTTACAATTCGGGAAAGGTCACCGGGCAATTTGTGGGTTCATCTTGTTGGCAATAAACAAGCGGACAGATACTGTCGTCGGTGGTATAGAAGGCGTGCGCTAGAAGGAAGCTAAGTCAATTACAATGAGGAGAACTGAAGTAGAATAAGTAATTTTTTTTTACAAAGGACACACTTCAGTGATTCAGATGATGACTTCGAGCGAAGTATGTCTTTATCATAATATTTTTGGCGTATAGGAACGGATCCTGTTACTCAAGGACATTTGCTTCTGAAATGTGCACAATGAAAACGATTAGACTGTTGTGGAACTAAAAACTGCATGTAAGCACTTAGTAAAAGAATTTTAATTTAGCTCTAAGTACCTGTTTGCAGCAGAAAAAAAACGTACGCATGTAGACCAAGGTTGGTCCTTTAGATTTCCCAGAACTCTCAGATTTAGTGAAAGTTAAATATGAGCATACGGAAGCTGGCGTCAGGTCGAAAAGGTTGCTGTACATATAGTTTCCTTCATATGTGAGCAAGTTCAGATAAGATGAGAGATAGTCTTGATTTCGTCTTAATCCTTGTAGTTCCTATGGATACCATTTAAGTGATGGCCAAGTGTTTAAGCGTTTCAGGCAATTAGGCAGGCCACGTAGTAGCAAGCTGCTAAATCATTTCTTGTGCTTCCAAGCAATTCTATCTGCTCATATGTGCTTATGTTTCCATGTTACGTTTCTGCGATTCGAATTTCCGGTTAAATTGTTAGATTTGTATTTAACGGGCCAGTTTATCATCAACGTAAATGTTTGTTGCTGGAAATGTTGCAATTCATTTGAGATACGACTTTTCCCTTTTATAATTGTGGCATCCTGCATAGTGATGTACCAAACCGAAAATTTCTCAAACCGAGTTAACCCGAGTTGAAATTTAAGCAAACCGATTTGTAAACCGGGTTGGTTAACTCGGTTTGTAATAAAATTATGTCCACCGTCACATAAGAAACTAAAACCGAACCGAATATGAATTCAAAATAGATCTGGAATCAGTTTGCAACTCGGTTTAACTCGGTGTGTATACGCTTAATTGACTTGGTTCGATGGAACACATACCAAACCAGCGCAAACACAAAAAAAAAACTAACACAACTATGTGGAAAAAAACCAACAATGAGAGAAAACAGGAGCCACCGTCTCATGAGAAACCGAACCGAAACCGAATTCTAAATAGGTATTGAATAGTGCAGTGCAACTCGGTTTGTATAAAAATAATAGGCTGCTTTCCAACTCGGCTTAATATACGGGTACAATCATGTATTAGTGCATTGTGTTTACTTATCCTAAACAACTCAAACCGAATCGTGGGTTCAACTCAGTTTAATGCTGTTCAGCATTGCCACTTATGCTACATTCGAGTATGTAGCAAAACTGCTACATTTTGAAGTGCCATGTTACATCCTACATCTTTCCCTTATTATGCTTCATTTCTCCAAACAGTTTTTTTGCTTTTAACTCATATTATTAACTTTAAACATAATAAAAGACGATTAGAGAAATAGGTTAAGTTCAGATACTGTGGAATGAATTTTACTGGCTAAGGCACTATTGAAAGGTATGGCAATATTTGAGCCTTCTGACGAATTAATAAAGTTTGGTTTGAGTTTTAAGTTTGTAGATACAGTAATACCTCGATTTACGACGCTTCGATTAACGTCATTTCGACTTACGACGGCAAAAAAATTCAGGAAGCTACCTCCATTTATGACGTTTTTGCTTCGAACATACGTCAATATGTTGTACATAATTTTTAAAATTAAAAAACAAAATTCCGAACATTTTTTTTTTCTTGAAATATTTTTTTTAGTAGGCCATGCATTTCAGTTCAAATTACGTATTTGTATGCAATTTGTTTTTTCATTTTACTTTTGTCAGTTTTCATACTAGGCTGTTTCGATTTAGTTACGAAAGTGAAAAACTAAAGTAATTAATTTTAAAAGTTTAAATATTTCTTTTTACTGTTAAATTGTGACGCATTTTGGTAAGTTGCAATATTCATACTATGTGAACATATGTTATGTACAATGTATGCATGTATGCACTTATTTTCTTGTAGCTGTTTTTGTTATGGACGGAAAAAGAAAGGCTTGTGAGCTATACCTAAAGTTCTCAAGAAGAAAGCTAGAAACGTTTTAGAAATAAACTCTAAACTGGATATTCTACAACGCTTGGAAAAAGGAGAGAAGGCAGTTGATATTGCACGGTCTATGGGACTTCCTCAATCAACTGTCCGTACTGTGAAGGCTTGTGGAGATAAACTTCGTGGAAGTGCTGAAGCTGGAGTATCTACCTCAGACACTATTATAACCAAACTCAGACCTCCTGTAATGGAGAAAATGGAAAAGCTTTTATTTACCTGGATACAAGATTTGAACCATAGGAGAATTCCAGTGACTACTGGTGTCATTCAGGCAAAGCATTGAGCTTATTTAACAAAGTTAAAAACCAGAATGATATCGATGTCAGTACAAGCCGCGGATGGTTCGACAAATTTAAAAAAAGATACTAGCTTCACAATGTCAAATTGAGTGAGGAATCTGCAAGCGCCGATACTGAGGCAGCAGCAAGTTTTCCAAAGAAACTCAAGGAAATCATTGAAGCAGGAGGTTACATGCCAAGCCAAGTTTTTAACGTTGTTGAAACGTTGTTGTATTGGAAGCGATTACCAGGAAGAACGTTTATATCCATGGCAGAAAGCACAACACCTGGCTACAAAACTGCCAAAGAGAGACTGACGCTTCTTTAGGGAGGAAATGCACACGGAGATTTTAAGCTCAAATCACTATTGGTATATAACTCCGAAAACCCACGGGCTCTAAAAAATGTACCAAAAACTGACCTCCCGGTTATTTGGCGGTCAAATAAAAAGGCATGGATAACAGCGGCCTTTTTTACTGAGTGGTATAAGAACGGGTTTTGTCCAGCCGTTAAAGAGTATTGTTTGAAAAACAATTTACCTTATAAAATTCTTTTAATCCTTGACAATGCCACTGGCCATCCTAACAGTCTGGATGAAATTGATGAAAATATGAAAGTGATTTTTCTACCACCCAACACAACATCATTACTGCAACCAATGGATCAAGGAGCTATAGCTTCTTTTAAAGCATATTACCTCCGAAGGACTTTCAAGCAGATAATAGAAGCTATTGACACATCTTTGGACAACACAGGAAATGAAACGGCCATTAAAGAAATTTGGCGTAAATACGACATCTATAAAGCCATTATAAATATAAGAGATGCTTGGAATGATGTTACGACATCAAATATGAGTAGAGTTTGGCGGAAAGTTCGGCCTGAATGTATCCGAGATCATGACGTGGATGTTCAGTTAAACGAAGAAGGACGGGTAGTTGCAGAAGTTCTTACTTTTGCAAGAGAAATCGGGTTCTCAGAAATTATTGAAGATGATATAAGTGGGCTAATCAACCAACAAGAAGAGCCTCTTACAGATGAGGAACTTCTTCAAATTCTACAAGGTTCAGAAGGAACATATTTGCCTGAACAACCAGAAAAAGACAAATTTTCTACAAAAGAGTTGTCAGCTTTTCTTTATCACATTGAAGAGGCGTTAAATATTTTGAAAAATGACCCAGACAAAGAAAGAAGTGAACCAGTTGCATTCTCAATTTCTAATAGCATTTCAACACACAAAAACCTTTGTAAAACAAAGAAGCTGGAAGCCATTCAGACAACTGTAACTAGTTTTTTTACGCCAACTACATCTCGTGCCGCTGCTGCCGAAGAAAACCAGCAACATTCGGTAACAATGCTACTTTCATCAAGTGATGAAGATTCATTTTTCAATAAATAACCATTTCTTATTTGAATATGTATGTATATGCATTGTTATTTTTGTTTTTTTTTACTATGTATGTATGTATATATCTTATAAGTTTCACATGTCATACACACATATTTACATATAAAAGCACTGAATAAATGAAAAGTAAGCTAAAATCTTTGAAGTATGCATTTTTCAATTTCAGTGCTTCGGTTTAAGTCATTTTCGATTTACGTCAGGTCTGTCAGAACCAATTAGTGACTTAAATCGAGGTATTCCTGTATATAAACCAAATAAAAAATGGGTAACGATTTCTGATCCTCTTAAGAAGTATTTCTCGTTTTGTTAACTGCAAGATATACTGTGCAGTTTAATGTGTATTATAAATTAACACTATTAACTTTTTATTTGTTTATTTAATATTTTTTTACCAATGAATTCCTATATTCTTATTTAATGTTAAGAATCCTTTATCAATTAATTTATTACTTTTCTTTTATGTTTAAGTTGTGGAAATGAATAAATACTTTTGACAAATTGCAGCCAGTGCGGCCATCTGTCTAAAAGCCTCCTCTCACTGGTCTAATTATCATATTGACCACTCCTCGATCCTTGGTCTTCTCAACTTCACCTACGATAACACGGACTACACTCCACCGAAACTGAGATTTGACCAAAACTTCCGTACGAGCATCCATGAACGGGATGAATGGTATAACTCTCCCCTGTTGATGGTAGTTCGGTTTACTGGCTCTGTGAGACCGAGGGTGGGGTGGGTTGTGGTGTTTTCTCCGAAAAGCTAACCTGAGAATCTCGTTCCGCCTCTTTGATCATTCTAACATTTTTCAGGTGGAAATCATGGAGATAAAGGATTGATTTGTCCTAGCTGGAGTGCAATGTACTATCCGTCGGGTATATTAGCATTTTCATTGACATTCAAGCTGTAATCAAGTCCCTGGAATCGTGCTCCTTCACTTCAAAGGCCACCTTAAACCGCCGTTTTTCTCTTACAGAGACGACCGAGCATTTCAACATTTACCGATTCTGGGAGCCAGGCCACAGGGACATTCCAGAAAATTACAGGGTACACTGGCTTGCTAGACAGGGTAGAACTCTAAAGATTCTGCTGATAAGCAAGCCCTAGGTATGCCCGTCTCTAGGTATAACCATCTACTAAAGCTGAACGATATTAGAAAAACCAACCACAGATGGGTAAATAACTCAACGTGTCACATTTCGAGACAGATCTGGCCTAAGCTGGACCAGAAACGTAGTACCAAGTTGATCAAGCTAAAGCCATCACAGATCAGAAGACTTGGCCTCTTCTCCAACGACTTCTATAGTTGCTGTAGGGACGAGACGAGGAGGAGAAGTAAACCACCCATCACCTCCTATGCACATGTGCACCTCCGTCGCAAAAGATAATGCTCAATATAGGAGCCCCCTTCTTTGAGGTCTTCGGCGATCTGGCGTCCTTACGCCGCCCCATAAGCATCCATCGCTTTATCAAAAGCTCCGGTTGGTTTTGTTAGTCCCTGAGTGGCTAAATGGTTGATCCATAGTAACATAAAGAACCTTTACTAGACAGCCAACTTAACCTCGCTTGACCTTAGTTGTTAAATTAATACTTTTTATAATATTTTGAATTGTTGAAACGGAATGCTTTAAGTTATAACGCAAAAATTAAGAAAATGATCAAACTTTTCTATTTTGCTACATTTTCTTTAAAAATGCTACATTTTTATTGTCAGTACGGTACATTTGCTCTGGAAGAATCGGCAACGCTGATTGCTATTTTGGGATTTAATTAATCAGTTCGTTACATCGGTTTTGCAAACTCGGTTTGATATTAATGTAACTCGGTGTAACTTGGTTTAGCTGCAACTCGGTTTGAACTGATGAAAAAAATTCCTCTGATCCTGGACGCCTTATTCTGAGTATTCTGTATTGCTTCCTTCAGTCAAAGTTTATATTATATTTTAGGGATCTATTCATATAAGTTTTAGTGTAGAGAGCACCATGTCTGAAGAGCCTCTTACAGTCATTCCGATTGAATTTAATCTCCTTGCCCTACTATAGGTCTTTCTACTTATGAGTAGAAAGGCATGGCGATCTAGAGTGCCGGACTCGCGAGTAAGAAAAAAATAAGGACTAGGGCTATGCGGAGATCAAGCCAATTTGAATCAACCCCTTAGCTAAGTTTGTTATCGACATGGGTCATATAACACCTTGATTTAGCCTAAAGACAGGGGTAGAGGGCATAGGAGCAGGAAGAGAAGGTAATGCTTATTATCTTTTAGTTTCATATTTTATTTAGGAAAGAGATTCCCTAGAATCCTTGACATTTACTTAAAGTCTATACCGCGGCCAGATTGTAGTTTCAGAGGATATAAGTTAAGACTAGTACGCTTTTCTTTGAAAATTGATTAAATACATCAAAAGTCTATTTAGGTGTTTAAAATAAATAAATTTTAGGCTCGCATCTTTGTGTGCAATGCGCCCCAAAATGCTTGCTTGCATATGTTCAACTGCGTGTCTTAATTCTCGCTGTCCTTCTCGTTCTAAATTTTTCTTTTTACCCCAAATGTTATACTATAATATTTATTGATATGGGTTTCTGGAAGTTCGCTATTACTCTGAATGAATTCTACTTTTATTACTAGACCGCCAAGTCTAATATGCGGCTCAATATTGATTTAGAAAATGCCTTGATACCGACCATTGGGAGTTACATTACCCGTCAACTTGATAACATTGTTAAAGTCAATGCAATCTCTGCTGTACAAACATTGTGTTCAGTTCATTTGCCTTAAAACCCAAAGCCAAACCATTTAATGTAATAATGGGTACATTCCTCTCAGGCGTATACTTAACATTCACTCACATCATCTACACAATTTCCACTTGAACTTTGAATCCCTGCCTCCTAGTAATTACACAAATGAGTCTCATTAAATATGCCATACCTCAATTGAAGTACAATTTAAAATTGATTAGCTAATCATAAACCCATTCACGGTCTACCCCCAAACGGAATGCTATCTAAACGACACGCACACGCCCTGTGCACGCGCGTAACAAGGATATAATCAGATTGAAACGATCCCTCACCTCAACCACAAAACTCGTTCACCATCCAAAAATATTCCTCGAATATATATATATCCCACCCCCAAATAATTTTAATTCCAATAAAAATAATAATCATAACCATAACCCCATTTGCACACCACTATATTATTCACTTTGCAGTTACCCCAAAACGTGGACCACAAATCACAGGCGGCCAGCCGCGCTACCAAATCGGAGACACTGTCCGGGTAAATTGTACCTCAGCGCCATCAAAGCCGGTCTGCCATCTAAGTTGGCTCATAAATGGTGTCCACGCCAATCGATCATTCCTTCGGCCGTATGACAACATTATTGTCGGACGTGAGGGATTAGAGGTGGCAAGACTCGGCCTGGAATTTCGAGTACGTGGATGACATTTCAAGCATGGCGACATGAAGCTGAAGGTAAGTTCAACACACATATGGGTACCACAACGCACACACACAACATCTGTATCTAATTGTTTATGTTGGACCCGAATCCAGGGAAGGCGATGGGCCACTGGGCATTGGACTCGTATCGACCCTCGGGCCGCAGACGAATGGCCGTCTCCGCCGACCTAGTAATCAATTAGAAGTGTATTAAGTGGAGTTAGTTTTTCTTCTTTATTTTTCTATGGCTTCTGCTCGTTTGAGGAATTAATTTCGTCCTCCGGCCATGATGTGGGGGTGCTCAATACCAGAGACAAAAGGCTCTTACTCTGTGCAAATGTGTCTGTGTGTTCGGTGGACTAGTTTATTGATTTTGCGTGCGTACATTTCGCTTTGATGAATGTGCTCTAGTTTGTCAGGAATCTGTCTCAGATTATCCTTATATATTTGCAGTGTGTAGCAAAAATATCATCAGTATATTGGCAAAGCAACGAGGAGAGTGTGGAAAGCGATAAACACCAAAGGATACCAGTGCTCGAGTCAAGAGAAACAGTTGTACCCAAATCTCGTCTGCTGGACAAAGCGCTTGAAGGTATGGCTTCCAAAGTCTTTTAATCAGTCTTTGGGTCACAAAAAAAAATCTAGATGACACTTTATGGCCAGCCCCACAATTGTTCATTTCTTTTCTTTTTCCCTTTCTTTTACAGATAATACGATAAAGGATAAAGGCAGCAGCAGCAGCAGTAGTAGTAGTAGTAGTAGTAGTAGTAGTAGTAGTAGTAGTAGTAGCGCCAGTAGTGGCAGCAGTCCGTGCAATAGTGCTCTTCCACACATAACTATCCAAAGGATGTCCTTTTATGCTCTGCCAATTTTAATAGCTCTCTCACAGCATGACATTATGTCTTATCAATTAATTTGTCTTCGTCGGAGATAACAATAAAAATGTGTAATCGATTCGAATTAAATGAAATTTAATTGTAGCACAATTGATGGGAAGAAGTCTGTTCCATACAGACACTGAATAGGACGACAGAAATGTGCTTCGAGAGAATACAGGATACCTGGTTAGCAAAAAATTAAAAAAAAATTCATACACACATATAATTGTTATTTTATCAAGAACAGCTGGAGGTGACAGCGAGCGTGTATGTTAAATTATAGAGTAAGCATTAACAAAAGAAAAAAGTATCGAGGTGATGATTAAGACGAACATGTGATGTATACAAAGAAATATAGGATGTGTTAGACAATTTAATTTATTTTTTAATGACATGTGTGGGAAATGGAAATGTACTTTTATTTAACTGTAAATACGGGCCGCATAAAGAATGAGAATACATTTTTAATAACACTTTCCTTTTGATTGCTGTCGTGTGAGACACAATATTGCTGTAAAATATTTAATTACTTATGTATTTGTGTAAGTTGGTGAAGGCTATTTTGAAATATCTTTGAAGGCCAAAATTATAATATGGTAAATTAAAAAAATAATAATAAACCCTGAAATGGATAAAAGAACGACGTGTTGACTCGGTAAAATATTTTTGTACATACTAATTTGGAACATTTTTTTTTGAGGCATTAATTGCTGAGTGGAATGGTTTTGTTTGATCTGGGGGATAGCTAATTACGGTCAAATGTGTCATTGGAAAATTAGGGCCCCGGGAATAAAGTTTCAGAGCTAGGGAATTAGGGGACCGCGGGAGAATTGTCAGAACGTACGTTGACTACAGTTAGCGTGGGTGTTGTTTTGTTTAAATCAAAGGCATTTCGAAAGTGTATCTACTCCAAGCTGTCTTTTTTGGGAATGTTTGTTTATTTAATAGTTCTACTAGAATGATAACAAATGCATTTTATTAATCCGCATTGAAACCCTATAACATATTCAATTGACTCTTAGCCCAAAGTAATAACTGTGCTTCTCTACGGGTGCTGTTTTCGGAATTCACAAAGAAGGCTAAGCAGATAATGTGTCATTTTTTTTATTGAAAGTTAGAACCCGAGGACAAGTTAAACAAATACGCTCAATACTTATTATTTTGGTATATTTCGTTATAAAATATATACTACCCAGCGACTACTTTATTCGAACATTTTTTTTTTTTTAATTTTCTGTTTAGTACATCATATTATATATGATATATATGTTCGATATGTACACTGTAAGTTGATGTGTGTGGGTGTGTAGTTGGCAGTTAGTCTGTCATCTGTAGGGTATCGTCTATCAGTCTGTCCCAATCCCACAATAATAATAATATATTGTTATTAACCAAATATGTGTACTTCGTAAAAAATGTCATTATAAGTCGTTTTGAGCTAGATGGACATAGAGTAAGGTCAAGCAGTTCAAACAAATTTTTTTTCCACTGTTTTGACTGTATTTTTATTTCTGGTATATAATGTGTGCTTAGATTCATCTACATTAATTAATCGGCCGCAAAACTTTGATTTATTGCGTCTTAACTGTGCCAACAGAGCGTTGGAAATGTTCATTCGAACACGTTTTTGGTCTAAAGTAAGCAACGCGGCACCCAAGGCGCGGTCTGCTTTCTCATGCCTAAGCCTTGATTCAATATATGAAAAACACATTCCTTAGGCATATTCATAGCCTCTGCTATCTCTCCTTCTCTTTAATTTGACGGTTATCTAGCACCATTTGGTGAACTTGAGTGATGTTATCGTCAGTTGTTGCAGTTCTTGGACGTCCTGAACGTTCATCGTCTCCCAAGCTGGTACGGCTACATTTATATTAAACTGTCGGAAATTTCAATGTCGTAAATGATGGTGTAGAGTCCCTGTATACAGCACCCAACTCCTATTTGATTTGTGAAGGTGTATTGCTTTTCAAAAAACAAATATTTAATGACAGCTCGATACTAGACTTTTTCCATTTTCACAAAAACACTCACATTGACTAACCCATACGATTGTCAAACAACAACTGCACGTTGAAAATGGTTGAAATTTTGGTGAGTACATTTCTAAAGATGCGCAAACACATACCCTACCTTTTGTTGACGAGTGCTGCCATCTTTAAGCTGAGGTCGGACATTTTTAAACAACCCCCGTTTCAAACTGCAGTTTTATGTTTAATTGAATTTATTATTCATTAAATTTATATAATTTAACACATGTAATAGATACAAGCAAAGTGTTTCATAATCTTGGCCGTTAATGATGTTGTAAAATGCATCGACCTTTAGTTTGTCTTTTAAAAAACAGTATTCTCTAATATTTTAATACACTCGGTAGAAAAGGTAGAAAAAGTATGCGTACACCCCATGCAGTTCAAAGTTCGAAAATTGATTCTTGCACTTTCTAAGTAAAATCATGATATTTAAAATTCATGCCCTGGATCTAGAAAGCACTCCTACATCGCGAATGCACCTCAAAAAAGATTGTGAAGAAAGAAATGATAGTTATAATGCATCACAGGTGACTTCCAGACACTTTAATTGTGGCAGAAATTTTCAAATGTATTAGGAGCAAAACTAAACACGGCTGTACTGCTCATTAGCTTATAACCAATCCCATAATAATATCCTTCACTAACTTAAAATTGGAGACAATCGCTGAACTTAGAGCGGCAGCAATAGAGAGAACCGAGCTAGAAGCCCAATACCGCGCGAGAAGATCGAAGTGCAGCGCAGTGTGAAACGTGGCAAACGTCAGCATATCAACTCACTGGCTTCAAGGGCTAAAGAAGCAGCGAGTAGGTGCAACAGTAGGACTGTTTATAACATCACTAAGGAGCTCATTAGTGGTGGGAACTCCAAACAAAACCCAGTGAAGAGTCTAGACGGCAACCTTCTGATTTCCAAAGAAGACCAGCTTATTAGATGGAGAGAATATTTTGATACAGTGCTTAACCATTTAGACGATGGCGGTATGATCTCGAATTCGAATGAGCATTTCAAAGCAACAAATTCCCGAATTCGTACCGCACCTCCCAGTAAAACCGAAATAATATCAGCAATCAAGTCCCTCAAGAGGAACAATGCGGTGGAAATTGATGGCATCCCTGCTGAACTATTCCAAACGGCCTCAAACACATCGTCAGAATTGTTGCATCCGCTAATACGAAGAGCTTGGGATAGTGAACACTTTCTGCAGGAGTGGAAAAGAGGGATGATCATTTCCGAAAAAGGGAAACTTGATGGAATGCGGAAACTGGAGAGGTATATGGTATGGTAAATATATGAGGTTCTTCTTGCCGCAGCCAAAATAATAGCTAGAACAATTCTGGAACGAATCAAAGAGCATTTAGATACAAATCTCGACGTCGAACAGGCAGGCTTTCGCGCTGGATCTTTATGCATCGACGTTGAGTACAGGTCTCCGCTACATTTGCTGATTATCAACTTCGAGAAGGATTCCGACAGCTTGAATCGAGGTTGGCCTGGCGCAGGAGAGGCATCAAAGAAAAACTTATAGCTATTATAGGTTACATACGAGGGCGGTAAGTGGTTACGTCTTACACAATGGTAAGATGTCAGAAGATTTTGAAGTCCAAAGTGGAGTACGTCAAGGGTGCATACTGTCACCACTATTGTTCTTGGTGGTTATCAGCGATGTACACCGTGCAGAGTTGACGGAAGGCAACTATGGAATCCGTTGGATCATGGCTTCTTACCTTAAACACCTAGATTACGCTGACGATGTTTGCCTACTTTCACATCGGATAATGGACCTTCATTTGATGCCCCACAATCTAGACGCAGAAGCAAACAAAGTGGGACTAAAAATAAACACAGCCAAAACTAAAGCCGTGAGCTCTTTTAACACCCGCGCTCAACTTAACATTGCCGGACAGATAGTCAAGAAAGTTGATAACTTTCTTTATTTAGGAAGTGTGGTCTCGGCTAATCGCGGTGGCACGCAACTGCATGTATGCAGCAGAATCGGGAAGGCTATAGCTGCATTCGGAATGCTATCCAAAATCTGGATAAGCAATGTCATCAGCTTAAGAACCAAGCTGCGACTGTTCCACTCCAACGTAGAATCGGTGGTGCTTTATGGGTGCAGTACCTGGAGTGTGTTTTTTTTTCGCGAGCGTCTGACAAACATTCGAGAGTATTGTTGTCACGAAAAAGCTTCTCAAATCGCAATTCGGACACAACACTAAACTGTAGGTCTCTTCCACTCGTTTAAAAAATAAAACGCACACAACATGAGTGGTTGCGATAAGCTAGGCCCTGGCACTTAAAGAGCTGTTGCGCCAAATATTTTTTCTTTTTTTTTACCTGGAGAGTGGACACCATTAACACACGCAAGCTGCAAGTTTTCGAAAACAAATGTTTAAGAATCACCTTGAGGATTTTTTGGCCGAACCGTATCTCCAACGGACAACTTTATATAATAACGCGGCAAGAACCCATCAACATTACTATACGAAGGAGAAAGTGGCAGTAGATCGGACACACCCTACTGGGCGACGACAACTCCATTGCGAAATACGCCATGCAGTGGAATCCGCTTACCCAGTCAGTCAGGATAGCGAGGCGCCCTAAACAAACGTGGCGCAAAACAGTTCAGGAGCTCTCTAGGAATGAGTTGGAGGAAGCTCAAATGTGTTGCAGATTGGGCGCAGTCGTTGTTCATGCCTTATGCCCCCGAGGGGTTAAAGGTCTGTATTTGGTTAATAAAAAAATATTTGTGTCAAAAATAAACAATAAAATCCTGAGCCGATTTTTCGGTTATACAGCGAATGCAAACTTATCTTCCGATTTGAATCTATACAAAGCAAGGCACCGTGCTTATCGGACTAATGTCCGTGTAGTAGGTGCATTGATGGTCACTTTCCTTTGGCTACTGAGGGTGCATTTACACTTTAATCTGACGATTCTTTGTACAGATTGGTAGATGTGCTCTCTGTTTAAAATCATCCTCTGTCTATTTCATAACTTTATTTTAAGCTTACTGTACCATTACCAATAGGTTTGTTCTTTTTATAAATGGTGGATACCTGTGTTGGTTATTATCATTTGGGTAACGTTGATCAATTTTAAAATGATTGGTGCAATTTTTAGACATCCACCATTACTCTAAGTTTAGTAAAAAAAATAGGAAAGTTAGCACTAGTCTTATTGTAGTAAAAAGGACGGGACAGCTTCTGAAGACGCTATTTCTTGCCCCGACATAATGTTTAAATTGTCCATAGAAATATAATAAGTTATATAGTTAGGCAATGATGATGTGAAGTGTTCTATTTCTTTTTATTTTTAAATGAATTTTTTCTAAATTGCCGAACATTTTCAAAAGTAAAGGCAAGTATCTTATATGTGTATTAGTATCTTCGATTTCAGTCTTTTTATTTGTATTCATCGCTGCGGGGCCTTTTTCTTGGAGATACATTACTTTGTCCTTAAAAAAAAAAAACGATTACTCTTTAAATAATCACATCTTCTTCTTTAATAATGATTATCTATCCTTTTTCAATATACAACACTCTCTTTTTGTTGGGGATTAGATAAGAGTATAAGGATTCGTGCTGTTCGGTCGTTATTTATAATGGCGGAGTCTTTCACTTACTGGAGCTACCAAACTATACGTTCGGCCCCTGGTCACGGGAGTACTTCCTTTATTATCCCTTCAGAAGTTTCCGTAAGACAACTTCAACAAAAAAAAGTTGAACCAAAAGAGATGTACAGACGGTAAAAGAGATTAATTAGGACTAAAAGTTAGGGTGGCTTGGGAATATTGTTTATTGCTCACAGAATGTAGTAGATGGCAGTTAAAAAATTAAATGTGTGGATTAAATCTCGGTCTATTGCGTTATATCAAATAATGAAAACTACCCTTCTTATGCACATCCTTGTATGTTTATGATCTCACTGGACATAAGAATATACCTCCTTCTTCCTATTTCGTCGAGGTTATGATTCGAGAACAAGGGATCATAACCCTCCCACTTCACCGCATTTCTATTGATCCGCCTGTGGGATTCGCCTATTTGACCTCAAAAAATGCTTTTCCTTGTTTCCTTGTTTGAAGGCTTCCACGGATCTTCGAACTTATTTTTCGACATAAAAATATACCATTGATCCTAAACCAAATATTCAAAGTAGAAATTACTAAAAAAACTTGAGGCTCTAAGATTTCCAGCGTAGGTTGTGAGACAATATGTATACACCTACAAGATATTATATTCCCAGATTGTATTTTGTAACGCAAAGTTTTAATAAATACAAAACAAAATAAAATATGAACTAAGCCAGTAGGACTTTTTTACTTAAATATTTTCATGTAAACAATGGATGCGCAGTATCGTGCATCAAATCGTAAGCCGCCATTCAAACACGGCGGAAACCGTGCGTATGCAAACCGCTCGGAGCTTACTTCCGCTACGGTCTTGATATTCATTCATACGTTCGCTCATATGATTGACTACCCGCGCGGCTTGTGCAGAGGCCACGTTTTTTTTTTTTTTTTACAGCAACAACGAGCGTATTGTTTCTTCGACTTCCATCTTTGAACCGAAGTGTATGTTACTTCTCCTCTTATTCTCGCGATAATTGCGGCTGTCTAAACGCAGTATACAATTTCACGGCCGATCTGCGCGGTTTGCTTTCGGTTTCTAAGAGTCCCAATCAAACTGCTATAAGACACTTCACTCAAAAAAAAAAAAAAACTAATGTCATCAAAACGGAAAAGCTTGAAAGTATTTTTTATATCATTGAAAACATACCGTATCCCTTCGGAACAAAACGTAATTAGAATTTGTTTTACAACCAAACCGAATCAGCAGAGATTATGCTCCTCGTAAATTTTAAAAATCTATGAAAGTAAAATAAACAAATTTTAGAAAAATGCCTGTCGAATATAAACAAATGTTTCTTTATAGATAGCTGATCTGCATAGCAAATTGTTAACAAAAAAAACCTTTCCAGAAAATAAACTGAACTTGCAAAAGTGTTATACAAACAAATATGTAAATATATTAAGATTTTATCAAATCTAAACTTAAAATTTTTGTAGACAAAATAATATATAAAATAATATATAAAATTTAAAACAATGATGCTAAATTTGACTTATGCATATCCATGTACATACATATACACGAAAAGTTACTAAACAAACAATTGTGAAAATTATTTTAACTTATGAAATTGTTAAGTAGTATTGCATATCGTTAAAAATTCTGCAAAACAAAAATTGTATCTGTAAATCTAATATCAATCATGATCGATATTTCAATAAATAAATTACTAAGTAAATTCAATATTATAAATACACATAAGAAAATACAGAAAAAAAAGTGCATGTAAGATTTTAATAATTTATTTTTTAAAGAAAACCCAAAACTGAGGGTAAGCGGCAGAAACTGTGAACCCATAAAAATTTAAAACAAGATTTGAATATAAAAAAAAAAAAAATTTCGGAGTAATATATTAGAACAAATGGAATCACTGAATTTTATTTTGATATGCAATGTTTCAGATATATACGTACATACTCACAGTTCTCAGAAGAAAACTGAAGCTTGAACTCCTTTGCGTTAAAGGTATGGTAAGTAGAATCTTATCATCAAAATTTAGCGTAGGGAAAAAGATACATCGCTGGAGATATAAAATGTTCGCTGCTTGGTCTCGGTCAGAAATGGTGCCATTGAGATTTGTAATCAAAGTTTTGGAAACAGTAATTTGGATTTATTTAGCTTCTTCAGTAATGTACTAGGCAATATATTTCGCTAAATGGGATTTAGAGTTGTATCGATCCCACAATTAAGAATTGCAGTCAACCTATGAGGTGTATGATATCAGACTAGCCATATGGACAATATTCGAGTATGTGGGTACAAATATCCAAAATGCGGAGTAGTTTGACATTAAAGCACTGCAAATAAAGCTACATATGGTTTCGCTTCTACGAACGAAAAGATTGTGTGTAGAGTGGGTCGTCAGCTCACTTTGCGAATGGATGAATCCACTGCTCAATGGTAAGATTATTATCTCTAATCTGAGCGGGACGTCTGCTAGAAGATGTGACAGTAGACGAACCCCACAAGGAGGTATTCTATCCCCCCTTTTGTGGAATTTGGAGGTGAATGAACTATTGATAATCATGGAAGTCGAGGGTTGCACGGCAATCGCTTATGCAGATGATGTTGCTTTGGCTGTCTCGGGAAAGCACCTAAATACTCTAAAAGAAGTTCTAAAAAACGCTTTTAACAAGCTCACTAGATGGGCGGTTCGGTGGCGTTTGGGTGTGAATCCCCACAAAACTGAACTAGTACTCTTCTCCAGGAAGTATAGAATTCCATCAGTCGACCTTTCTTCTCTTAATGGCATCAGCTTAACTTTCTCTGACACAAAATATTTACGTCTTATCCTGGATAAGAAATTGAGCTGGAAACTTAATACTGAAGAAAGAGCAAAGAAAGCTACAATAGAACTTTTCTCTTGCAAAAATGCTATTGGGAATAAATGGGATTTACAACCTAGAATCACTCACTGGCTCTACATCTCGGTCATTAGACCAATACTTACATACGGGGTGATTGTCTGGCGGACAGCCTCAGAAAAAGCTATAAATCGCAATTGTCTAAGAAAGGTCCAGCATACAGATTGTCTGCGCATAGGCATAGCACTACGTTCAACTACCTCTGCGGCACTGGATATTATGTTTCGTCTGATATCCCTCGATATATTAAGCAAGCAAATGGCAGCGAATGCAACCGTTCGCCTTGAAGCCACCCAACAGTGGTCAAGAAAAGAATTTGGCCAAGTTTCCATTCTGAATAACTTAAAAATCTCTCCTTAAAACACGAACTACACCATCTCACGTCTAAATTTTAATAAGAACTTCCTCGTCACCAACCCTTCCAGATCACTGTAGGAGTGCGATGCAGTTTTAGAAGATGAGTCGATTCACTTGCAGCTAAACAAGAGGCGTACAAAGCGGCGCTGCATAGAAGGACTAGAGCTGCTTACGAGCTCTACGTGCGCAGGAGAAAAGAGAAACATCGACTTCGCCGAAAGAAGAAAAAGGTGCATGAGAAGCGCTCGATCGAGGAGATTGAGAGACTTTATTGCAGGAATAATGTTCGAAAATTTTACCAAAGGGTAAAAAGTACATGCCAGGGTTTCAAAGCCAGAACAGAATCCTGCAGGGACGAAAACGGCAACATAGTAGTAGAATCGCAGTCGGTGCTGAGGATATGGAAGGAATACTTCTGCAGACTGTTAAACGGCGATGATGACCAATATTCCGCTGTCAGGCAGAATGAGCCATTCAACAGTGACGTTGGCAGTCAAGATTCCCGTCAACCCGATCAAAATGAAGTGAAGATAGCGGTATCTAAACTCAAATCCAACAAAGCTGCTGGAGCCGACGGCCTTGCCGCCGAACTTTTCAAGGCAGGAGGAGATGAGTTGGTAAGGAGCATGCATCAGCTCAGCTGTAAAATCTGGTCGAACGAAAGTATGCCCGATGAATGGAACCTCAGCATCGTTTGCCCGATCCCGAAGAAAGGAGACCCTCTGAATTGCGCCAATTACAGAGGTATAAGTCTCCTCAACATCGCATATAAGATCCTGTTTGCCGTACCTATTATGTGAACGCCAAAAACCGATCGTCAACAACCTGATAGGTCCTTACCAGTGCGGTTTCAGGCCGGGAAAGTCCACCATTGACCAAATATTCACACTACGGCAGATCTTGGAAAAAACCCATGAATACAAAATCGATACGCACCACCTCTTCATCGATTTCAAAGTTGCCTATGATAGCGTGTATAGAGACGAGTTATACAGAGCCATGTCTAGTCTTGGCATCCCTGCCAAACTCGTCTGTTTGTGCAGAATGACGATGGAGAACTCTCGCTGCTCCATCAAAGTCGGTAAGAACATCACCGAACCATTCGATGTCAGGAAAGGTCTTAGACAAGGCGACGCGCTATCACTCACAAGCCAACACCGGAGGTACAGTCTTTTACAAGTCTGTACAAGTACTCGCTTATGCCGATGACATTGACATAATCGGAAGAACTCAGCGGGCAGTCAATGGGGCATTTACGAGTATTGAGATCGAGGCAGCAAAGATGGGTCTAGCGGTCAATGAAAGCAAAACAAAATATATGCTGTCTACAAAAAAGGACACCCAACATCGGCGTCTTGGACAGAACGTCACAATAGACAGATATAATTTTGAGGTAGTGAAGGATTTTGTCTACCTAGGCTCTATGGTGAACTCCGCAAATGACATCAGTAGGAAGATCACACGAAGAATTACTCTTGCCAATCGTTGTTTCTATGGGCTAAACCGGCAATTGAGTAGCAAAGCCCTATCTCGAACTACTAAGGTAACTTTTTATAAGACTCTAATCATCGCAGTCCTGCGGTATGGCGCAGAGGCATGGGCTTTGACAAAACCGGATGAGGATACCCTTGGTTATTTTGAGAGAAAAGTTCTTCGAGCGATCTTTGGTCCCGTCTGCATAGACGGTGAGTGGAGGAGAAGGTACAATGCCGAGCTATACGGCATGTACAAGGACATCGACTTAGCCAGAAGAGTTCACATACAGCGACTAAGATGGCTTGGTCATTTAGAGTGGAAAGTTTTCGAATCCACCCCGGATGGACGACGCAGTAGAGGACGACCTCACGGTATGTGGCGCAAACAAGTGGAGGGGGACCTCAACCAACTTGGCGTACGCAACTGGAGGCAGCTGGCTCGTAATCGTGCTAGCTGGAGAGGTTTGTTGGTTGAGGCCCAGATCCACCCCGGACTGTAGCGCCATCTAAGTAAGTCGATTCACTTCTACACTGATGGGCCAAAAACCAACGGAGTTGGTGCAGACGTTTTCTCTGACAGGCTCTCCTTCCGTCTACCAAATTATTGATTCGATAACGAACTGTACAGCGACATCGACCTAGTCAAGAAAGCTGCGTATTGGATGTCTGAGATGTCTAGGAAATGTAGAGTGAATGGATACCAACGATCTGGCCCGCAGAGTCTTCAAATCTAACCCCGAGGGACGACGCAGTAGAGGGAATCATCGCCGTAGGTGGCACGCATAAGTTCAAGGGGACCTCGACCAACTTGGAGTGCGCAACTGGAGGCAATTAACTAAATTGAGAAGCTTTTTGGTTGAGGCCCAGGTTCACCCCGAACTGTAGCACCATCTAAGTAAGTAAGTGTTCCAGGTAGAAATAATGGCGATTAAAGAAGTTTTATCTTGGCTTAAGAAAAGCGTGATATCTGCCAAGCAGCAATCAAATTGACCTCTATAAATTGTTTAGTAGCTCTAGACTGCCCATCGTCTCTTGCGGAGATGATTGAGCAGTTTAATGTTCACCTGTCTTGGGTGCTGTGACATAGGGACATTCCAGGGAATTGTAAGGCCAATAAACTCGCCAAAATAAGATCAACTATACCCATCCTGACGTACAAAGCCAGAGTGTCCAGAGTACAAATCTTATGTGGATAAATGGATCAACATGTCTAGCGACAAAACAGATTTTGCCGAAGCTGGATCTAAAACATTCTTAGAATTTGATTTCTCTCAACAGATTGCATATCGTCGCTATAATAGGTGTCATCACTCGACACTGTCTATTAGGCAAGCATGGTACAAGGCTAAGCGTTTTTGCCAACGACTTTTGTAGAAGCTGCATAGATGAAGAAGATGGTGCAACTATTCCTCACCTTCTTTGTTTCTGCCCAGCTCTCTCTCGTAGAAGGAAGCTTCACTTAAGAGCCCCCTATTACAACGATTTAGACGACCTGATAGATATCGATATTAAGAACCTCATACGCTTTATAAGAAGCTCGAAATGGTTTTAGAGAGTAGATAGATAGATTCTCTCCCATGATACACGTGGTATCACAATGGACGTGTTATTCTGCTAAGTGTGTTGGCGATTCTCAGCTGGCAACCACTTCAACCTAACCTAACCTAACCTAGGGTGCGAATGTTTAATCGCCGTGGGCGACGCCTTGCCCGATACGTTAAAATGGGTACAAATTAGGCCTAAGACAAGAATGACTTTTATGGCAAAATCATGTCAATGTCGAGCAAATACTGAAAATAGTACACCTTAAAAAAAATTGTTTTTTCTGAACTATCCACAAGGACTGACAGTGCTCATCTAAACTAAAACCGCTTAAGAAATAATAATTTCCTTTCAAAAACCGTTCCATTTCGTGGGCGCCGTGGCGCAAGTGGTTAGTGTGTCGGACCACTGCACGTGAGGTTCAATGTTCGAATCCCAGAAAACACCAAAATGTTTTTTCACAGTCCCACCTCTCGTGAACGTTTGACAAACATCGAGAGTATTGTTGCCACGAGAAGCTTCTCAAAACAAATTTCCCTTCGTATACGGCACTAAACTGTAAGTCCCTTCCTTTCGGGTGAAAAAAAAAACGCTCACAACACGATTGGTTGCGAGAAGCTAGGCACAGGCACCTAAAGAGCTGTTGCGACAAATATTTATTTATTTTGTTCAAAAACAAATTCAAAATTCAAACTATTCCGAAACTTATTTGTTTCACCAAAGTGAGGTCTTTGAGATTCAGAGAAGACTGCATGGAAATGAATATGACCTACAAGAAAATCTGTTTTACGGCCTAGTTGGAGTCTTCAAGCAAAGACAATGAACTGATGAACTATAGCTCGGTCGTTAGACCAATATAGTCGCATAGTAGCCAGCGTTAGAAAAAAATTTTACTACGCGATGCTAGAGCAAAAGTCAGCGAGCATTAAAAGCTATATTTCACATACACATTCCTCAATTAACCACAAATTCAGCCTCAAGATCGACAAGAGTAGCATGGAGCATATGCCAAAATCCTATGCGACAATGAGTCCTCCCTGACAATTCAGTTTTAATACCTACTGAAACAAATTCTAATGAAATATCTAATATGGATAGAGAAGGGCAGAAAAACTGAAACCCTATATGCTCACATACAGCTAACAGATAGCTCTAAATGAAGTTGCTAACGGTGCTCCTTTAGTGAATGTAGGCATACACTTTTTTTATTTGCCAACCATTGCATTGCTTTCAGGAACAAAAATCAATGTTCGTTTTTTTTATAGATATGCTGTTTGGTTTTAAATGGATCGAATATCACAAGCTAACATGGAATTATGAATGGTAGCAATCAGATCTTTTGCAGCAAACTCAATAAATTATAGGGCAATAAGGATTGCAGCTTATCCATGAAAGCTAAATAATTCCATATTATTCTCTATCAAAGAACAAGTCAATATAATATACTAAATTAAAGTGTATGACTGATGAAATGGATAGAAAAGGTTTAATTGGTACCAACAGCCGGTGTATAGAGTGTCAATTTTGTTTACCAGGCGCAAAGCTCTTCTCTCTTATACGTATACTCGTCTACATGTATTTAATTTTGTATGAACTAAAGGAGAATATGTGTACAAGCTTCTGGAAAAAATCTCAAACTAAGATGACACAGTGAATGCAACTTTTCAAACCTTTCATCAGTCATTTCTGAGACGATGTTTTTCCATCGATATCAGGTTAAGCAAACAATTATTGTTTTCACTTTTTGCTACAAAATCTGTCTATTTTAACTTTAAAAAAATTAAAAAATCCTGCTTTAAATATACAACCAAATTGCTTCAGTCGAATCCAGCAACCTCTGCACTGTACACTGTGAGCACGAAAGATATAAATAAAATCTGATTTAAGCCCATAGGAGGTTAATAAAAACTGTCAAAATATGCTGCCCTTACAATAACCAACACGACTGATAGACTGTGTCAGATAAAAGGCCTGCAAACACCAGATAACCGCCCCTGGTGATCATCGAGATCGACGCTAAAAAACAGTAGTCCACACGCCGAAGTAATAAAAACCCCCAAACTGACACACACAATGGGATTGGCATAACCAACATTTCCATCCGCTCTATCAGTCATTGGGGAGCCGAATTTGCCCAAATCCCAACCCAAGGGGTTCCAATTAAAGAAAAAAGAAAAGAACCCAAAGGACTAGCATAACTCAAACAATAACAATTTTTATTTATTATTTCACATTCAACACTGTGCCCAGTAAACCAATATAAGTTTATTGCATTATGTATACGCCTCGGTGTCATCCGTAGTTAACATTATCGTCGATGATTTATACGCATGCAGTAATCATTTTTATTGTTAATATTTTGTACAGCAGAGGAGGTACTGTTTAATGTCCACCGCACACAAGTGGGGGTAGGTGATGAAATCCCTCTCGACATCCCTTATTCCATTGGATTATTTCATTGTTGCCAGTTTTTTTTTTTTTTTTTATATAAATAATTTTGTTGATTTTATTATTTTCAACTGGTAACGGGCACACACGAAACTTGCAACCACTTTTTGTTGAATACGCTTTACTCTTGGGTGATGCGTCAGCGTTCATTAAAAAAGGATTTTTCATAAAAACAAAAAAACAAACAAACATATGTATGTATGTGTACATATTTTGCGGCATTTTTCGCATCAATTAACTGAGTGGAATAATGAGCGAAATTATGTGGCGTTGTTGCTTTTGTTGGCTATTATCGGTGGCGCGTAGTTGCAGAGGCCACTGTACTTACAACCGCACAGAAATGCTTGATTTATATAAACTGTATTACTTTTTATTGGCGCTACAATCTCTTATTTTTTGTTGGCTAATGACGTGGAGTTTGTAGGTATGCAATGGTTGCATTTGTGGTGTTTTCTTTTCAGCATGCTGTGATGTTGGGCAATTTTTCAGAAAATAATACGTGCGAACTCTTCCATTGTTTTATTATTAACAATGGCATAATTATCGTTTACCCGTAATTACTAAAAAAATCTCATTACCGAGGAGAGGTTTTTTTTTCCAATGTTTGGTAGTACTGACTAAGAATAGGCGGTATTGGGTTGTCATTTTAAAATTTGTAAAAAAGAACATTCAATAGATAGATGTTTCCAAAAGAATGTATTCATAAATAATACGGACGGCTGGGTCGTACCTACTTGCACCTCTATGGTCCTCTTTAGCAACTATTGCGCATTTGTAACTTTAACCGTTGAAATACTGCTTAAAAAATACTAAAATACCGTCAGGCCTGTTTCACACACATCCTGCAGCGGATACATGGCATAAATGCTGGATATATTACGTTTTTTTTTTTTGTCGGATGAATTACAACTCTATTTGACACCGGATACCGGATACATCCGGCTGCGCCTCGCATGCTGCGGAAGACTGTACACACACAGACAGAATTTCCAGGCATACTTTTTTGAGTTCCTCTAAAATAGTAGCATCAAGATTGATCGAAATCTCAAAATCCAAAGTTTTCATGGAAGCAATACTTGCCTTATAGTTATTTGTATTGCCCTGCTATGAATTAGGTTACAAAACTTACAGCGCAGACTGTATGAAGATAACACTAGGAATAGCACCGTTAACTTTTTTTCAGAACAATTACTACAACACGCAGTAAATATCGCCCAGTTTGGTTTCAGTTATTGATCGGTCATTAGGTGCAAAATGCAAACCAAACTTCCTATAACTATAACCGCTCGAGATATCAATAATGTTGATGTACCGTGCTATAAATCGATTTGTTGAATCGTCTCACTTATAAGACAGATGAAGAAGTGGTCATCCGCGCGTTATCCGTACGAGCGCTGTTGCAAAAGCTGTACGCGAGCGAATTGGAACAAATCCCCTTCTAAAATAAAAAAAATGATGTCGTGTGAGTTGGATATATACACCATATCCATGTCAAGGCTCATTCGGGATGATCTGAACATAAAAGCCTTTCGTCGGCCAACTGAACATCTATTGACGTCAAATTTAAAGCAAATTAGGCTTATGCAAATGCATCTAAAGAAGCAAAATAAAGAGTTCCTAGGTTTCAGCCATCATCATACTTCGGTGATGTTTTTGTGGGGGTATCCCATCAAAGAGGTAAAACCTTCCTTCGCTTAGAATCAATACTCCTACGTTTATTGTATCTGAAGATTGGCCTTGAGGAAGACCGGATATGAATCCCTTGGACTATTTTTTGTGGTCAGTGTGGGAGAGTATGGCCTGCAAGAGATACCACCGAAATGTGGAGAGCCTCAAAAATGCATTAATCACAGCAACGCTGTCCATACCTCTGGAAACCGGGCGTGTAGCTTTAGATCAATGGCCACATCGTTTGAGGGTCTGCGTTTTAGAGAAAGGCGGTCATTTTGAGTAAACTTTGAATATTTGTGCAAGTAAACATTTTTATCAACCCTTTACTGGGTTTCTAACTTAAGTTGCAACTATTTTCGAATTTAGTAAATGAAGTGAACGGAAGCTGTATGTACCTTAGCTCTTTTTGACGTTCCAAATTCATTTATTTTGATTTTTAATTTCTTTTTTTTCTTTGGGGCTGTTGTCAGTCACAACAGTTGCTAGTATTGGGTTGGCCAATAAATTCCCTCTGTTTATCGTTAGTGTTCCCGTCAACTTTGAATGACGCCGTTCGTAAATGTTGCTTCGAGCTTGCAGTTTTTTCTTCTTTAAATACACATCGCAATGCATATGTGAAAGAAAGTTCATAGCGATCGGTTGTGTTTTACGCATTTGGTAAACTTTTGAAAATGGAGGCAAATAAGGAGTATTTTCGGCATATTATGCTCTTTTATTTTCGGAAACGAAAAAACGATGCACAAACACATAAGAAGATTTGCGCTATGCACGGGGATAACTCTGTAAGCGCTTGGACTCTTCGCGAGTGGTTTCGGCGTTTTCGTGATGGTGATTTCACATGTTCTAACTTGCCCGTTCTGGACGACCGGTTTAGATTGATGGGGACCAAATTAAAGCTCTAGTTAAAAATAATGCACGCTACACAACCAGACACATAGCTGATATATTGGATATATCGAAATATAGCGTAGAAAATCACTTGCATAAACTGTAATACGTAAATCGGTACGATATTTGGCTGCCGCACAGTTTGAGTGAAAAATATTTATTGGATAGTGTCTCCATCAGCGATTTCCTGCAGAAACACAACGAAAGTGAACCATTTTCAAAATGAATGATAACGAGCGATGAAAAGTGTATACTTTACAATAACGTGGAACGGAAAAGATTATGGAGAAAAAGAGGTGAGCCACCTTTAGCCATTCCAAAAGCTGGTCTTCAACCTAAGAAAATTATGTTCTGTATTTGGTGGGATTGGAAGGGAATTTTGTATTATGAGCTTCTTCCGCATAACCAAACATTGATTCCGATAAATACTGCTCTCAATTGGATAAACTGAAGGATGCAATCACCGAAAAACAACCGGAACTAGCTAACCGGAGGGGCGTCGTGTTCCATCAAAACAACGATAGACCGCATGTCTCTTTGCAGACTCGACAGAGTCTCACCCACCCGTCTCACCCGCCGTATTCACCTGATCCTGCACCTTCCGATTACCATTTATTCCGGTCCCTGCAGAACTCACTTAATGGAAAAAATTTCGTCTTTTGGATTTCTTCGATTACTGTTAGTAGATCTTTGTGTATATTCTGGTTTGGTACGTACCAGGCTGCATTCGCTATTGTGCGTAGATTTTAGATTTTTATTTTGCTGGTTACACAGAGTTGTATACCGTATGTCCAAATTTGCTTGATGATAGTCTTATATATGAAAAGCTTGTTGTCAACTGAAAGTACTGAATTTCTTCCCAGCTTCAGTAGTGTGATCTGAATTTATCTTTAATTTGATTTCTCTTATTAAGAATATATTCTTTCCATGTTATACATTCCCAAGTATTTAGCTTGATTGTACAAGGATACTGTTTTATTGTTTAGTTTAACAATTAGTGGGTCCACGGTTTTTCTTTTTGTATATATTACTTATTGCGTTTTGTCTTCGTTTATGTGTACACCCCATCTTTGAACCAGTCTGCTATTTCGTCCAGATGTAGTTGGAGTAGATCAGTTGCTGTTTTTAGGCATCGGTGTGACACAGGTATTACTGTGTCGTCTGCAAAAGTGGCGATCATTGTGTTGATATTTCTTGAAGTTGTGTATATTAGATATAATAAAGGTCCTAGCACGCTTCCTTATGGAACTCCGGCTTCAGCTTTGTAAAGAGATGATTGTTCATCTTTATAATGCACATAGAAGAAACGGTCACTAATATAGCTTGTTAATAAAAGTTAAAAGTCCGGTGGGAGAAGAAGTTTTAGTTTATTTATCGGGCCATTATGCCACACTTTATCAAACGCCTTGGATATATCTAGGAAGAGAGCAGCACAGAAATGTTTGTCATCTAGGCCTTTTAAGATTTTGTTTGTAATACGATGTATTTGTTGTATAGTTGAATGTTTTCGCCTAAATCCAAACTGATGTCCGGGTATTATGTTATTTTGGTCCAGTATATGTTGAAGTCGAGTAGCAAAAAGTTTTTCAAATAGTTTTGATAGGATTGATAGTAGACTTATCGGTCTGTAAATTGCTGGTTGTGCAGCATCTTTTCCAGGTTTAGGAATTGCAATTACTTTAGGTACTTTGCAGGCTTTTGGGAAATATTTAGTAGAAATGATGGCATTGAAGAGATTCCTTAAGTACACTATTGCGTTTTCCGGAGTTCCTTTAGGATTTTACCTGTAATGAGATCGTATCCTGGACTTTTGGTTGGGTTGATATTATCTTTGATGTAGGTTTACATTTCCTTAACAGAGGGATGGTAATATAAAAATAACTTTCAACTTAGATGTTGTTTGCAAGAGCAAACTTTTTTTTTCTCAACTAGTACATTATTTGCCCGTAAAGCTCGTACACCAACGTTCGATTTTTCGCTGAGATTGTAGGCAGTGGAATCCAGAGATAATATAGTCTTGGGTTAGAAATAAGACCGGATTGAATACAATCATATAGTTCTAAAATTATATTTTCTTTTAAATTACACTTTACTTTTACACTATAGAAATGAGCGAAATCCTTTTTTTAACTACGTGGCAATTTACAAATAGAGTAAAGTTCTACCAAATAATGTTGAACAATTTCTCTATGGTTTAACAGCATTCCATAGTGAAAAGTAGAACGTTGTGTTCAGAAAACATCTGTTATTTTGTTTACGAAGCCCGAAATATCTTTCTGATAATATCGATTACCTGATTATCAATACTTCTTAAAGTATTAAACGAAGGTATAAGAGGTTTATTTCATCCCTACAACTTGGTGTAATTGCATGATTGCACAGATTTGTTTTTAATTATTATTAAAATAGGTTTGAACACTGTCTATGCTATTACGTGAAATCATTCGATATAATGTTATGTAAATATAGTTTCACAGTTTTACATATGAATATTTTAATAGAACCTGGAGTTGAAAATGCTATTTATTCTGAAACAATGCCTCGAAATTATTATAGGGCAACTATAAATAAAAGCAAACCATATTTACGTAATTTTTTATACATTGTATTTATTCTTTTCAAACAAAGCATAGGATTTCCTGTATACGATATTATTCATTTTACATAAATTGAATGCAAAAATTTCAATATTTTTTTTAACGTTTATCAGCCTCTGAGTTAATTCGAAATGTATTGTTGCAAGAGGGTTTCGTTAATGAAATAATTATTTATTAATGGAAAAATGGGAATAAAATGAAATTTTGATCCAAGCACAATTAAGTATAATTGAAAATAAATTTGTGCTGGTTTATTAAATAGTTAATGTTTTTTTTTCTAATTGTTTTACTTTTTTTGTTTATCTGTTGTGAATTAAGCTTTGAGAAAAATATTTTTCCAGCTAAGTTAGGGTAACAAATTTAGATTTTTTAGATTTTATGTAAATGTATTAATTAATAAAATATATTTAAGTGATAGAATCATCAAAAAGGTATGTCGATACGTAGGTGCCTGTGACTTAATTTTGACGAGTACTAGAACCATTGAGTGTTTTACAGGAACAAGTACTAAAATGACAAAATAGTAGAAAGAAGAGCGCAGAAATTTTATTTTCCTAGCGATTTGCAAAGGTTAACGCAATGCACTCAAGCCATGAGCTGAGTGAATGACAGCGAACCCCATGGAATTCGCTGAGTCAGTTTGTTTGGGTGCGAACATGTTCCCACTGTGCCGGTGCACTGGAATCGTATTGCACTGCGCCGGGTACACGCGCCGGGATGAAATTGATGACATAGCAGATTGAAAGGCGGGAACAGCGTTCTCCTATGGGAGTAGATTAGTTTTTAGTTTTAGTATTAAGTTGGAGATTGTAATGAACGGTAGCATAATTAAGTCGATCAATTATATCTTGCGAGTCTTAATTAAAGTTCGAGTAGTTCGGTTTTTCTTTACGCTACCCCGGAAAGGTAACTTTAACTTGTGGTTAAGGCGTAAAAATGTACTGAGAATAACACCTACATATTATTCATTGAATAAGTTTATAAATCATATAATTTAACACATTCTATGGGTCTCTGATATAGTACTACCGTGGCAGTGGAAAATACACTTTTTACTTTACTTTAGATGCAGTACAGTTTCGTGGAGTTAGTTAGTAAGTTTCTAAGTGTAGTTTAGTCCTTCGCAATCTCAAAATAATAGTTAGTATCTCAACACATTTTCGAATCAAATACAGTCGAAGCTGGATAGGTGGAATACCTCTTTTAGTGGGCCAAATTGTGCTGCACATCAGTTTTACTAAAAAAAAACATCTTTGAGTGAAATTGTCTGACCTGTGTATGCTGAACTCATATTTATAAAAAGAACATCTTTAAGTGGGAAGATGAATATTAGAACCTTTGTAAGTGAGGCAGACTGGTGGAAAATTTTAATATTTTTTCTGCAAAAATTGCTGGCATTTTCTCTTCTTTGGTCAAGCCCGAGACCGAGATGCCTGAAGTCGTTTTCCTTCACCTAAGCAAACACAGTAATATTTTGGAAATTTTTGAGTCCTGTCCTGGCTATATGTACCTGGGAGTATGCGTATACATAGATGCTGTGTTGAGTTGTGCATTGTGCAAAGTGTCGAAGCGTATGTTGAACTGTTTATCAATAAGTGTTAAATTAATTATTAATTATTAAACGAGTTTGACAATGGAAAATCGAGAAAACAAATTTGTTACGAGTTTAACCTGTTAAAATCACCTTTTTTTAAGTTCTAAAATTCAGGGAGAAAATTGAGGCTGGAAGTGTTGAAGGTTATGGTAACTTGAAACAAAAATCGAGTTCTTAAATATCCTGACCTAGTTAGTTAGACTTTTTATTAACTTCACATAATTTTCAAGAACAGTATATACATAGTCGTTTATGGTTTGGCTTAAGGCCGTCTACCAGATTGACAATATGGTTGCTATTCTGTTTAATATCCTGACCTTAAATCAGTTGTTATATCATGGATTAAGCAGTAGTTCGATAGAAACTTACCAATAAGCGTGCCATTAATCAAAGAAAAAGCTTTATATTTTGCGACTAGGTTATCGCTCAATTTCGGGCAAGTTATAAGTTTAAAAAAAATTGTTTAGTTTTTAAAAAAATGTGTGGGGAAATTAATGCTGTCGATATAAATCTATGGAACAGTTAGATTGAAAGTATCCCACCTATTTTAGACGCTTACACTGCTCAAAACATTTTTAACGTGGATGAGACGGCTTGGTTTTTCAAGTGTCTTCCGGATACAACTTCATGTTTAAAAGCCACCCGTGCCATGGAGGAAAATTTAGCAATGAACGTGATACAATACATTTGTGTGCCAATATGTCCGGCACTGAAAAGCTTCCTATTTTTTTATTGGGCGATCAAATCCAACAAGATGTTTTAAAGGTGTAAAATCACTACCAGTAGACTATAAGAATAATGAAAAAGCATGGATTATGAACGAGATCTTCACATGTTAGCTAAAGATAAATAAATGAGGGAAGAGAGAGATTTTGCTATTTATGTATCAACAACTGTATCGCTCACAAAATCCTCTCAGAACTGCAATTTATGAATGTTTGTTTTGTCCCTGCTAACACCACGAGTAAATTACAGCCTTCGAACCTCGGCATTATACACAATATTAAAACCTATTATCGTAAAGAAGTCGTATTTAACACTCGCAGTTCCATGGAGCAGAACAAAAGCTCCGAAATCAATTTACAAAAGGCTGTGAGATTTGCGAGGAAAGCTTAGTATTCCGAGCGACATCACAACTAAAAATTGCTCTAAAATATCTGGGTTTAGAAAAGAAATATCCGAAGAAACTCAAGTAAAGGAGGTGGGAGAAAATAAACAACCAGAAGTTACAGCTGAGGATAAGAATAAACTTATTTGCAACAATAAAAATATCTACCGAATTTTGACAACTACATAGCTGTGGATGATGAAGCTTTGATTTCCGGTGAGCACACAGAAGATGACATTCTTGAAACTTGTGGGCCCTCTTCTCCCACACTGAAGATGATGAGAATGATGAAATGTGTGCTGAACAGCAGAAACAGGTGTTTGTAACAAAGCGTGAAGCCAAAACTGCTTTGATACGTTACACAGATTTTTTGAATTATCCACTGTTTCTGATCAAAATGTGTTCAATAAAATTTATGAACTTGAAAAGAATGTTTTTAAAATAAACACTCAAAGGCAGAGTAAAATTAACAATTTTTTTAAATGAATATGTAGGTACTAGCCTGGTCAAAATAGACATGCAAGGCTACAATAATTCGCACAAAGCTAAGTATTGGTACGAATGTTCGGAACACCATTATAAATGAAATGTGAAAAGTCCCCATCGATCTCACATCTGCAAAAAAATGTATTCAAGGTCAAAGTTCGCAAACATGGGTTTTTGCGTTTTTCAGCCAAACGGTAAGTTTTATCAGAAAAATATATGAAACAAAAATTATAGACCATGCAATTGTCTATAAAAATTACCTTAATACTTTTTCTCCTAAGAGTCACCGTTTCTGAGATATAACGATTCAAAAAATTGCATACTATGCATCTAGTTAAAGTGAATTAACCCGTTTTTCTCTTTTTAAGTGAACTTGTAGTTTCTTTGTACGAATTATAATTAATTTTTCTGCTTTGTTTTCTACATTCACATACATATAATAATTCAAATAAAACTCTTATTACAACGCGCAGTTACCATTTTTTAATTTCTGTGTTTAAACCGATATAACCAGGAAACTTGCTAACCGGAATACCTCTTTAAGTTGGACTTAAATAAATGGCTCAAGAGATTCCATTTAAACAGGTTCGATTGTACTTCAAATAAAATTGAATGCAAAACACGACACAGTAAATTCCCCCTTCTAGCTCGAATATCACACAAGGAGAAACAACACACTGAAACTTAATGTCACCTCACTTTCAATCCAATACATACAAAAAGTCCCCTTTCAATATCCTTCTCTCTATTTCCATTTTTCGTTGTAAATTTCGTTAAACTGATTATTAATGAGCGTTCTCGCTCACATCTTAATAGTCACTTGGCAAAAATCGTATCAAAGTTGAATTACAGTCAGTGTTTTGCATTGCAAATAGTATTGCATATTTCACTGCTAAACAGAGAAGTGCTGAAAATCGACGTCAAGCTTAATGTCAGTATGGGAACGATTACTGATAATGTCAGATCAACACCATCAATGTGGCAAGATCCAAGAATACGGTAAGATTGTCTCTAATGTCAAGCATTGAAAGGCCATCTATTGGCCATAACTCGTCATTACACAACCCTGCCAATAAGAATGATGGACAGGTATTTGGACGAACCACTATCGCTACGAAAATAACATATTCCAGGGGGGTTTAACATCAACTCATTCCCTAGACTTGCAGTAGTACTTCTTCTCTGCCACATTCCGGATCAACATTTTGTTTTAATCTCCACAGAGTAAAAAGCAAATATATTTCCAACATTCTCAAAATCATTTAAAATAATTTCCTGGCAGCAAATAGATTGAATGATTACTTACTTACTTACTTAGATGGCGCTACGGTCCGGGGTGGACCTGGGCCTCAACCAACAAACCTCTCCAGCTAGCACGATTACGAGCCAGCTGCCTCCAGTTGCGCACGCCAAGTTGGTTGAGGTCCCCCTCCACTTGATTGCGCCACCTACCGTGAGGTCGTCCTCTACTGCGTCGTCCATCCGGGGTGGATTCGAAAACTTTCTTAGCGGGAACGTTGGGCTCCATCCGCTCTAAATAACCCAGTGATCTTAGTCGCTGTATGTGAACTCTTCTGGCTAAGTCGATGTCCTTGTACAGGCCGTATAGTTCGGCATTGTACCTTCTCCTCCACTCACCGTCTATGCAGACGGGACCAAAGAAGAACTTTTCTCTCGAAATAACCAAGGGCATCCTCATCCGGTTTTCTCAAAGCCCATGCCTCTGCGCCATACAGCAGGACTGGGATGATTAGTGTCTTATAAAGAGTTACCTTAGTAGTTCGAGATAGGGCTTTGCTACTCAATTGCCGTTTTAGCCCATAGAAACAACGATTGGCAAGAGTAATTCTTCGTGTGATCTCCCTACTGATGTCATTTGCGGAGTTCACCATAGAGCCTAGGTAGACAAAATCTTTTACTACCTCAAAATTATATCTGTCCAAGACGCCGATGTTGGGTGTCCTTTTTTGTAGACAGCATATATTTTGTTTTGCTTTCATTGACCGCTAGACCCATCTTTGCTGCCTCGATCTCAATACTCGTAAATGCCCCATTGACTGCCCGCTGAGTTCTTCCGATTATGTCAATGTCATAGGCATAAGCGAGTATTTGTACAGACTTGTAAAAGATTGTACCTCCGGTGTTGGCTTGTGAGTTTCGTACAATTCTCTCAAGTACTATATTAAAGAGATCGCATGATAGCGCGTCACCTTGTCTAAGACCTTTCCTGACATCGAACGGTTCGGTGATGTTCTTACCGACTTTGATAGAGCAGCGAGAGTTCTGCATCGTCATTCTGCACAAACGGACGAGCTTGGCAGGGATGCCAAGACTAGACATGGCTCTGTATAACTCGTCTCTATACACGCTATCATAGGCAACTTTGAAATCGATAAAGAGGTGGTGCGTATCGATTTTGTATTCATGGGTTTTTTCCAAGATCTGCCGTAGTGTGAATATTTGGTCAATGGTGGACTTTCCCGGCCTGAAACCGCACTGATAAGGACCTATCAGGTTGTTGACAATCGGTTTTAGGCGTTCACATAATACGGCAGACAGGATTTTATATGCGATGTTGAGGAGACTTATACCTCTGTAGTTGGCGCAGTTCAGAGGGTCTCCTTTCTTCAGGATCGGGCAAACGATGCTGAGGTTCCATTCATCGGGCATACTTTCGTCCGACCAGATTTTACAGATGAGCTGGTGCATGCTCCTTACCAACTCATCTCCTCCTGCCTTGAAAAGTTCAGCGGCAAGGCCGCCGGCTCCAGCAGCTTTTTTGGATTTGAGTTTAGATATCGCTATCCTCACTTCATTCTGATCGGGTTGAGGGGAATCTTGACTGCCATCGTCACTATTGAATGGCTCATTCTGCCTGACAGCGGAATATTGGTCATCATCGCCGTTTAGCAGTCTGCAGAAGTGTTCCTTCCATATCCTCAGCACCGACTGCGATTCCACTACTGTGTTGCCATTTCCGTCCCTGCAGGCTTCTGTTCTGGCTTTGAAACCCTGGTATGTTCTTTTTACCCTTTGGCAAAATTTTCGAACATTATTCCTGCAATAGAGTCTCTCAATCTCCTCGATCGAGCGCTTCTCATGCTCCTTTTTCTTCTTTCGGAGAAGTCGATGTTCCTCTTTTCTCCTGCGCACGTAGAGCTTGTAAGCAGCTCTAGTCCTTCCATGCAGCGCCGCTTTGTACGCCTCTTGTTTTGCTGCATGTGCTTGCCGGCATTCCTCATCAAACCAGGGGTTTCGCTGTGGTGGCCGAGAGAAACCCAGTACATCAGAGGCGGCATCTCTGATAGCTTGTTGGCAACGCTGCCACTGGTCTTCCGCATTTGCTGCTGGCGGCATAGGGCTTAGACTAAGATTAGAAGAAACACGATCGGCAAAGGTTCTGGCGGTCTCTTGTGATTGTAGCTTTTCGACGTCAAATTTCCTCACAGTATTTGCTTGATTTCGCTCCGTTGTGGATATCGGCATCCGTACCTTGGCTACAACTATGTAGTGATCCGAGTCCACGTTGGCTCCTCGGAAAGTCCGGACACCCAGAATACTGGAAGAGTGCCTTGCGTCGATCGCAATGTGATCGATTTGGTTGACGATTTTTCGATCAAAGGAGAGCCATGTTCCTTTGTGAATATCGAGACGTGGGAACCGCGTACTAGCTACAACAAAGTTTCGCCCCGCCGCAAAGTCGATTAGCCTGAGTCCGTTGTCGGATGTGTTGTCGTGCAGGCTGTGCTTTCCGACCACGCTACTAAAGACGTCCTCTCTCCTAGCTTTGCGTTAAAATCACCTAGGATAATTTTAACGTCGTGGCTAGGGCATTGCTCATACGTCTTGTCCAAGAGCTGGTAGAAGTCGTCCTTTGTCGCGTCGTCCTTCTCCTCATGAGGGGCGTGAACGCATATTAGGCTAATTGGCAAATTTAGCCTTGATACGGATAGTCATAAGGCGCTCGTTCACATGCCGGAAACTCAAGACTTCTTGCCTAAGTCTGCCTCCAATAACAAATCCGCACCCGAATAGCCGCTGTCCTTTTTGTCTGTAGCAATCGCCGTAGTAAACGTCGCAGTTTTTCATACTCCTTTTGCCCGGCCCATCCCATCGCACTTCTTGGATGGCGGTAATGTCTGCTTTGAGACACTCTAGGGCCTCCGCAAGTTGTTCGGCTGCACGTGGTTTGTAGAGGGACCTAACATTCCACGTGCAGACACGAAGATCGTTGTCCTTTTTACGTTTGCTTGTGTCGTCAACAGTAAATTAATCCGTATCCGAGGCTGTTGGTTGCTTCGTAACCGAAGGTTTTTTACGTGGAAGGGAAGTTAACACGACGGCACAACCCCCAACCTGGAGGACCAGATCCCTTTTTAGCAATGATTGGTTGGTCGGTTGTTGGTTGGTTTTTGGTTGGTTGTTGGTTGGATGTTGGTTGGTTGTTGGTTGGATGTTGGTTCGATGTTGGTTCGATATTGGTTCGATGTTGGTTCGATGTTGGTTCGATGTTGGTTCGATGTTGGTTCGATGTTGGTTCGATGTTGGTTCGATGTTGGTTCGATGTTGGTTCGATGTTGGTTCGATGTTGGTTGGATGTTGGTTGGATGTTGGTTCGATGTTGGTTGGATGGTGGTTGGTTGGATGTTGGTTGGTTGTTGGTTCGATGTTGGTTCGATGTTGGTTCGGTGTTGGTTCGATGTTGGTTGGATGTTGGTTGGATGTTGGTTCGATGTTGGTTGGATGCTGGTTCAATGTTAGTTCGATGTTGGTTGAATGTTGGTTGGATGTTGGTTCGATGTTGGTTGGATGTTGGTTGGATGTTGGTTCGATGTTTGTTCGTTGTTGGTTGGTTGTTGGTTGGTCGTTGGTTGGTTGTTGTTTGGTTGTTGGTTGGTTGGTTGGATGTTGGTTGGTCGTTGGTTGGTTGTTGGTTGGTCGTTGGTTGGTTGTTGGTTGGTTGTTGGTTGGTTGGTTGTTGGTTGTTGGTAGGTTGTTGGTTGGATGTTGGTTGGATGTTGGTTCGATGTTGGTTGGATGTTAGTTGGATGTTGGTTCGATTTTGGTTGGATGTTGGTTGGATGTTGGTTCGATGTTGGTTGGATGTTCTTTCGGTGTTGGTTGGATGTTGGTTCGATGTTAGTTGGATGTTGGTTCGATTTTGGTTGGTTGTTGGTTGGATGTTGGTTGGTCGTTAGTTGGTTGTTGGTTGGTTGGTTGTTGGTTGGTGGTTGGTTGGTTGGATGTTGGTTGCTTGTTGGTTGGTTGTTGGTTCGATGTTGGTTCGATGTTGGTTCGATGTTGGTTCGTTGTTGGTTCGATGTTGGTTCGATGTTGGTTCGATATTGGTTCGATGTTGGTTCGATGTTGGTTCGATGTTGGTTCAATGTTGGTTCGATGTTGGTTCGATGTTGGTTGGATGTTGGTTGGATGTTGGTTGGTTGGATGTTGGTTGGTTGGATGTTGGTTGGTTGTTGGTTGGATGTTGGTTGGATGTTGGTTGAATGTTGGTTCGATGTTGGTTGGATGTTGGTTCGATGTTGGTTGGATGTTGGTTCGATGTTGGTTGGATGTTGGTTGGATGTTGGTTCGATGTTGGTTGGATGTTGGTTGGTCGTTAGTTGGTTGTTGGTTGGTTGGTTGTTGGTTCGATGTTGGTTCGGTGTTGGTTGGATGTTGGTTGGATGTTGGTTGGATGTTGGTTGGTTGGATGTTGGTTCGATGTTGGTTGGTCGTTGGTTGGTTTTTGGTTGGTGGTTGGTTGGTTGGATGTTGGTTGGTTGTTGGTTGGATGTTGGTTGGTTGTTGGGTGTTGGTTGGTTGTTGGTTCGATGTTGGTTCGATGTTGGTTGGATGTTGGTTGGATGTTGGTTCGATGGAGGTTGGTCGTTGGTTGGTTGTTCGTTGGTTGGTTGTTGGTTGGTTGTTGGTTGGTTGTTGGTTGGTTGTTGGTTGGATGTTGGTTGGATGTTGGTTCGATATTTATTCGTTGTTGGTTGGCTGTTGGTTGGTCGTTGGTTGGTTGTTGTTTGGTTGTTGGTTGGTTGGTTGGATGTTGGTTGGTCGTTGGTTGGTTGTTGGTTGGTCGTTGGTTGGTTGTTGGTTGGTTGTTGGTTGGTTGGCTGTTGGTTGTTGGTTGGTTGTTGGTTGGATGTTGGTTGGATGTTGGTTCGATGTTGGTTGGATGTTGGTTGGATGTTTGTTTCGATGTTGGTTGGATGTTAGTTGGGTGTTGGTTCTATTTTGGTTGGATGTTGGTTGGATGTTGGTTCGATGTTGGTTGGATGTTGGTTCGATGTTGGTTGGATGTTGGTTCGATGTTGGTTGGATGTTGGTTGGATGTTGGTTCGATGTTGGTTCAATGTTGGTTGGTCGTTAGTTGGTTGTTGGTTGGTTGGTTGTTGGTTGGTTATTGGTTGGTTGTTGGTTTACCGTTGGTTGGTTGTTGGTTGGTTGTTGGTTGATTGGTTGTTGGTTGTTGGTTGGTTGTTGGTTGGATGTTGGTTGGATGTTGGTTGAATGTTGGTTCGATGTTGGTTGGATGTTGGTTGGATGTTGGTTCGATGTTGTTTGGGTGTTGGTTGGTTGTTGGTTGGTTGTTGGTTGGTTGTTGGTTGGATGTTGGTTGGATGTTGGTTGGTTGGCAAAAATGTGTAACATGTCCGAATCTCGTCAAAGCAGACTCACGTACCTGATTTGAACACGACGGGACGTTTTAAAATGATTTCAAAAATAATTGGAAGATATTAAAAATGCATGTCTATCGATACGAATTTCGGCAGAAGTCCCAAAAGCCCTTACGAAAAATGTTTGCAATCAATTTCAATCAAATTCAATTAAAACCGTAGGCCTTTCTTCAAATAGTCCATACTGAGCAGAAGGCTTACTCCATGCATCCTACACTTTCTATAAAAAAAATATGTCACGAAGCCGTCATCAACATAATATCCTTTTCTAGTGCTCTTAAATTTTCGAAAAACTGTTATGGGTCACTTGCTTTTCCCCACAATATGGGTACGGTATTATCCTTGATTTGGGAAAAGTAAAATATTGCCAAAAGAACGACATTCATCCTCTTGGTCCTACCTACAAGGTTTTGTGAACTGTCCACGAAGACAGCGCAACCATTTTAACATACTCCAACAATCTGGTGTATGCTTTTCCCCTTAAATGAACTCGTGTGAAGCGGCCTTTGAGAAAAAGCGAAAGCCTCATTTCTCACAATAACAGAGTCCACCAACTGTATTTGGGTAATGGACGACAGTATTAAAAGATAAATCATTAAACTAGTTTTTCTGTAGGTGGAGTAGGTTCCAAACGGAATTTCTTCTAAGCTTATGAGATTTCTCGAAACCTAATTCAGCGACGTTTTTTGACTTCTGAGTAGTTTTTACTTGCACATGCCTTCACCAACACTCGCACTCTACTTCGTTTTTGCCGAAAATCAAATTTTCTCCAAAACTTACATTCACATTTCAGCGAAGCAAAGTAATACACTCACTGCACAGACAGAGCGACGAAGGAGCTCTACCGCTACCTAGGAACATTTAATGTACAGCATCCTATCACTTTTGCTTAAATTTATTTTCTCCCACATCGACAGAGAGTGGTTTTGCTTTTTGGTGAAAACTTTCTTCTCACAAATTCGTTTTGGAATGGGAGCTCGTCTAAAAGTGAATTAAAGTCTTTTTGAATTTTCTTAGCAAAATGCATATATATATGGGTGCGGCAAGTACCCCTGGACTATGTACGAGTATACTGGATGGATAATCGTTACGAGAGAAGGGGATAGAGTAGTCTCTGTCTTTAGTCTGTAAGTGCAGATAAATATCCGGGATATCCTACGGATTTTGTTTCTACCATCGAAATAAGAGTCGATTTCCAGCCGAGCAGTTTCTACTGAAGAGCTTTTCAAGTAGAAACTTAAGACATTATGTGCTTGCGGTATACAGTAGGGTTAACAATTTGACTATATGCCTTGAATGCTTGTGAACTTTATATGTGCTTGTGATCATCAACTGTAACAAACTAATAAACATAATGACAAATTAGTTCCTTCAATCTTAAATACTATAAAAGCAAAGTCGATTTTCCTTGTGAACACCGTTTCTCGAAAACTACTAGACGTAGGTACTTGAAATTTTGCACAGTTATTCCTTATGTTGCCTAGATGCGAGATAAGAAGGGATTTTTCGAAACTTAAGGTCTAAGTGGCATAAAGGGGGTTGAGATCGAATTTTACATCTGTAGATATTGATTCCACAGCCGTAGCTCAGTACTGGCTCTCCAGATTAAAAAAATAAAGAAATAGGTGAATTTAGTAAATTTCCCGCTGATTCATTTAAGGTATAAAACATCCTTCTGCGTTGTCCTGAAGCTGAGCAATGCTAAAAACAATTAATCAAATCTTCGCCCACAATTTTCCTTCAGTGGGGACCACGGCCAGCAGTCATGCAGCAGTGGCTATCGTTGCAATAGGATGTGTGTGTGAGTATATGGGCGCGCTATCCCCTGACTTATAGTTTTCATCTTCAGTGTGCGATCTCTTCTAGAGCTAAAATTGAAAAAAAAAACATTATCAGTACCAAATCTAAGATATTGTTAATTTTATTAATTAAGATATCCATGTGCTGTCAAAACTTCATGCAATTAAGAGACTTGGGAATATACACGTAGGTACATATGTACATGCATATGAATGTGTAGACATAGAACTATTGCAATATTTTTTTATTTGGTTAGATGAGATGTTGTTGATTGTTAGATTTGTCCACATTTTAGAATGTTTTAATGAATTTAAAATAAATTGTGTGTTGGAAGCGGGTTTGCGTATGCTCTGGTGGGATTCCCACAGGGGAAGTTATAATTGAGTTTACACATTTTCGGTATTGTATTCAGTTGGCAATTATTTTTCAACAATTAAATAACCGTCAATTAAAATGCGGGCGAAGCAAGGCGAGCACTGGTCAGCTAGTTTTTTAATATAAAGTTAATGTTCACACCACTCTGAGTCCCACAAGCAGGCGGATTAGTAGAAATCCAGTAAAGTGGGAGGGTTATGATCCCTTGATTTCAGATGTTAACTTCGTCAATATATTGTAAGAAGAAGAAAAAGACGTACACGTTACTGTGAAAAGTTCAAACATACAGGTACAATAACAATTGATTTCTTTTCCTCATTTAAAAATATTATATATGAAATCCATTTGCTAAGATAAACGAGCATAGGTACAGAGTATACAAACTCCTGGTAGATAGAATAAAAATCCTTCAGTAGAGGCTGCACGGAGTCTCGGGTAGAGTGCAATGGGATATAACGGTAGTTCATCTTCACTTTGTAAACCCTTTGTAAACTGATAAATAATTAACTTTCAAATAAGGAGTCAAGAAATGTCCAACACAAAATTTTATTAAAATTGCATATCCGCGTCTGATTTGAATTATACCTACTATATAAACGGTATTTATTTATTTATCTAACCTTAATTAAAAAAAAATACTTAAAGCTAAACTTAAAACTAACAAAAGAGACTAAGAAAGTGAACGGAAAGGTTTATAAGGAGGAAAGGTACCTTTCTGAGGCTGAGGTGGAAGTCTAGGGTGTTGGCAAAGCGCAACATTCTGGACATGGATTCAAAGATACCAAAATTGGTCCGGTGGAGATCGAAATGAACGAGGCTGCGATTAGTTCGGTTAGTGCGGTTAGTGTGAAGATAGGTGTTGAGCTGGAGAATCAATTGTATCGACTAATAACTGCTACGATAAGAGTAAGTCCGCAATTTGGCGGCGTTTTTCCACAGTTTCTAAGCTGGTCAGTTTCAGCCGGTGTTCGTATGGAGGCAAGTTTTATCTGTCAGCCCAAAAGCGACCACGTAGGGCGGAGTGAATGAACCTTCGCTGCAGGGCTTCAGTTCTGAGAGAATGGGTAACTTGGTAGGGGGACCAGACTTGATTGGTGTATTCGAGGAGAGGCCTGACAAAGGTGGATTTAGTGACAGGAATTTGATAGTTCTTTTGTGGGCACCGTGGCGTAAGTGGTTAGTGTGTCAGGCCAATGCGCGTGTCCAAGTTCGAATCCTAGGGAGGAAGATGCCTGCTTGGGAAGGTAATAGTCTTACATTTGTTGACTTTCAGCTCTAGGAAATTATATTTGCCCTATGTGGAGAAAGAGTTCAGATCGGATTGTAGAGAGACAGGATCTGATGGAGTAAAAAACATCTTAAAAAAGTTTTTATCGTCCACGTACATGGATAGATTAGAATCCCTTAAGTTGAGGTCCACATTGTTTATTACAAATATGTATATACATTATTCGGTATATTATCGTAAATTTTATCGAGAAACTACTTCATTCGTACTAAACAAATCCAATACTACCAATGCTCCAATATGCGCGCCCTGCAAAGACATGTGCAGAGATAACTTTGAACTTGGGCGTCAAGTAAATCATTACCAAGTGTTTTCTTGAACTGGCCTATTCAATGTTGTCACTTTACCACAATTGTGGTAGATCTTCCACAATTTTGCACGTTTTTCAAATCTACCACATCTACAACGGAATACAAAAATTCGACCACGTTTTTGAATTCTGTCCTCCATATAACATATTAATGTTATATCAGTCTACCATCCTACCACATGTTTTTGTCGAATCTACCACTTTTTTTCAAAATCCAAGTGACAACACTGGGCCTATTATACTGGTCAAATTCAACAAAGCAAACAATAAAGGTGAGATCTAACGCTTCATGAGTCTGCTGCGCATGCTTCAAACTCACGAAGCGCTTTCTTTATAATCCTATACAACACATCCATTTTTTTATAGCCATTTTGATGCCCCACAGTTGCGGCCGATCCCATATTTATGAGAAGTGATCCAATGCAAAATCAATGGAGGGAAAGCTGCATTCTCACTGTACCAGACAAAGGGAATGGTGATACACGAAATTGTGATAACTACCGTTCGACCAAGCTAATGTCACACACCATGAAGATCATTGAGCTGGTATTAGGCGGCCGACTGCGAAAAATAATACGGATATCTGAAGGTCAGTGCGGGTTTCTCGCGGGTAAATCAACCACAACCAAAGTATTTTATAAGGATAATAATGGAAAAAAATCGTGATTCCTTAAAGAACTTGCATATTGTATTGGTTGACTTTGAAAAGGCATTCGACAGACAACCACGAGATCTGATATGGGTGGCGCTAAGACATCGAGGGGTTCCAGAAACCTATGTACAGATGATCATAGACATGTACGAAAGAGCAAATACAAGAGTAAGATGTCCCGCTGGAGTAACTAAAGAGTTCCCAATCAAAATCGGGGTGCACCAGGGAAGCGTCTTAAGTCCTTTGGTACATAAATTATTCTTTGCTGACGATGGAGCCATCATAAGTGAGGGTTCTACACCCCTGCAACGAGCACTTGATGTGTGGGTGGACGTTGTGGAGGAAAATGGGTATCGCATTAGTTCAAAAAAGACAGAATACTTATGCTGCCCATTCTCTGATCCACTCAGGCCTATTCCAGACATTTATTTGAATGGAGCAGTACTTCCCAAGTGCGAGAAGTTGAAATATCTGGGATTTATGATCAATGGCAAAGCAACCTGTGATGAAGTGGCGAGAAAACTCCGCTATCTTCTGTGACAGAAAATGCGACCTAAGTTGAAAGGAAGGCTCTACACCGCAGTTGTGCATCCAGCACTCACATACGGTTCAAAATGTTGGACAATGTACAAAAAGTATGACAGTTAATTAACGGCAGCTGAAATGAAAAGGCTTCGCTTGACAGCAGGTGTGACAAAGCGTGATCGAATAAGAAGTCCGAAGATCCATGGAAGCCTGCACATCGAGGAAACCATGTTAAGAAAAATGGAGCGTGACCGGCTAACTTGGTATTGCCACGTTCAAAGAAGAGATAATTTGAACCCTGTTAAAAAGGCAATATCAATGCACGTTCCAAAGACATCGCGAGGCAGGAAAGGTGGGCCTATAAATGCCTGGATCAGACAAATGCGACGACATCGGCATTTTATTGGCCTCAGTAACCGAGTGATCCAAAATCGGCAGACTTGCCGATATTTTCTGAGGTCAAATAGGCGAACCCCACAGGTGGATCGGTAGAAATGCAGTAAAGTGGAAGGGTCATGATCCCTTGTTTTCAGATCATAACCTCGCCGAATTGGAAGAAGGAGAATTCTGCTTGCAACGAGTTTTCGTTTCCTAACCGAGGAGTCTAAAAGTTGGTGAAGGCTGCGCAAGGTCCTTTAAAAATTTAATTCAAGAGATTAACAAATACTCGGTAGTACACCCTGTGTTTAAAGAGATATAAAATCGACGCTTGAAGAAGCTGCTTCGTAATATTTCGTGTTAGATCGCCTAGCTTGGTAGCCCTTCTGGTGGCTTTTCGACAGTGCTGAAAGTAGAACAAAGGCAAAATGTGGAAGTTTACCGTGAAGAAAAGTTCAAGGTTATTTTATGCCTCCAAAGCTTGCCAATTTTAGAAGACTGCAAAAGTGAACGTCTTTTTCAATAACTTTCGCCTGAACAATTTTTTTGTGGAAAACGGTTAAAATCCACATTCTGGCCTCCATTTTTTAAAATGATGTTGTATAACAAATATAACTGCGGCTCTCAAGGCCCGCAATTGACCCATTTTTTATTTTTAATTGATTCCAACTCCATTGGAAGAAAACGCTTGATTTGAATGATAATATTATCATTCATTTATGCATAGATAATTGTAACAATTTTCAATTGATGAATGTTGATACACTAACGATCCTAGGTGAAAGTAATAACAAGTAATGTCCGTCGACATACTCTAGTGTGGGGGTTGGGTTGAGCTTTTAAGGGTGCTAAAGGAAATATAATGAGAACGCATATGACGAATATTATTACAAATGGACCGACTAAGCAATCGGCGAAATTACAAAATCAATACATCAATGACCTGCCAGTTGATGAGGTCCCTACTGGTGTTGATGGGTTTTGTGAAACAGTTCTGAAGAATGCTCTTGGTGGGGTGGTTACGGTACATAGGTAGCCGAGTGATGAGCTTTTGATTTCATTTTGGTTAATTATCTCACTCTGTGCTGGGCGTGAGTACTGTGTTTGGTTTTGTATTATTGAAAGCAAATTGAGTAGGCTGTCACATATGGAAAATACAACTGGGAATATCAATAAGCGAGGGCTTTATGTTGCTATTTCGTTTTATAGGAATTTCTTTAAAAAAGCGGAAAACCGCGGTGTACTCTGTTCGATAAAAAACGGTCCTTCCGTTTTTTCACTCTCCAAGCCGATATGGGATTTACCGGATAGCGGTAGATTCTTATTTCCTTTTCTAAAAGATTCTTGCAAAGTCTAGAGTTCACCTGTATTGCACTATTCTAAAAACACTGTAAGTAGCATTAAATGGTTCCTAGCCTAATCCACGAAATTCGGTTAGTGAATCATTCGATTAAATAGTTATGTCCTTTATCCCCTTGTGGGTTCTAGGGCCTCTACTACGCCTACGCGCCATCGTGTACGGTTTCTGGCAATGTGTTTGAGTTCTCCCCAACCTTTCCCCAACTGCCGTGCCCCCTTATCGACTGTTCTGCGTCATGTTCTCCTCGCCTATTGTTTCCTGACCCGTTCTCTTGTAAAGATGTTCGTTAGAGATACGATTGGGCCAGAAAATCCTTAAGATATTGCACAGGCACCTATTAACGAAGGTTTGCAGCTTTCTGGTGAAAGTAGTAGTCACTCTTCACGTGCTGCATCCATAAAACAGCACGTGACATTTGGAGCCTTCATAACATATGTAGCTTTGATAATAGCAATTAGTTTATCGGGAATACCTCTCCTGCGTAAGGCACGCCAAATAAACTTCCTGTTGACACTATCGAATGCCTTCTCAAAATCTATGAACAATAGGTGCAGTGGCGGTCGATATTCAACACACTGTTCGATGATACTCTGCAGGGTGTTGATGTGGTCGCCACAGGAGGATCCAGATTGGAAACCTGCTTGTTCGGCATCGAGTGTGTTTTCAGATGTTGTTTGATTCGCTCCAGAATGATTTTAGCTATTATCTTAGCTACAGCAGGCAGCACGCAGATACCCCTCCAGTTTTCGCACTCCATTAAACTTCCTTTCTTAGGAAGCTTGACGATCATTCCCTCTTTCCACTCGTTAGGAAAGCTCTCAGCTTCCCAAGCTCTCTCTATAAGTGGAAGCAGAAGCTCAGCCGATGTTGTGGGCGCTGCTCGTAAGAGCTCTGCTGGAATACCGTCAAGTCCTACCGCCTTGTTGGTTTTGAGTGCCTTGATCGCGGTAATGACCTCATCTTTACTGGGAGCTGTGGTGCGTATTCGGGCATCTCAGTCTGATTTGGGAGCATATCGCTAGCAAATACACGTTTCAAAACCGTGGCAAAATGCTCTTTCCATCTCTTGAGCTGGTCCTCATCCGAAATGAGCAAGGAGCGTTCTAGGCTTTTTACTGGGTATTGGCTTGAGCTGCGATCACCTATCAGCTCTTTCGTGATTCTGTAGACGGTCATTGATGTAGTTGCGCTTGTCACGTCGCACGCTACGATGTTAAAGCATTTTTCGCAGCACACCAATGGTCTTGGATGTTTGCGGGTAGTGAGCTGTTGATTGCTTCCACACCTTGCGAAAGGTGCTCCCTTAATTGTTGGCGCACAGAGGGATCACTAAGTCTATCGATGTTGAACCTGGGCATTCTTGTGTTGTCGTGGGATCTTCGAACTGCAGCAGTGCGTAGTTGGAGAGTGGCTATCATAAGATGGTGATCACGTACTATCCCCACATCTGCCCCTCGTCTGTTTCGGACGTCCAGGAGACTGCTTCTAAAGCGGCGGCTGATAGCAAAATGGTCAATTTGGTTGGAGGTTGCTTGCCTGTCGTTGGAAACCCAGCTGACTTTGTGGCAGGTGTTGTGCTCAAACATGGTGCCACCTATCACAAGGCGGCTGGCATTGTAGAAATCCACAAACTTTTTGGCGTTGTCATTGCGGTTGCCTAGTTCATGTTTCCCGATTACATGTTTGAGCACTTCGTTGTCGTTGCCTACCTTAGCATTCAAATCCCCCATCACTATGACAAAGTCTCCATTTGGTGTTGTGTTGAAGACGGCACTTAAGAGATTATAGAAGCTCTCCTTTTCGTTCTCAGCTGAGCCGTTCGATGGGGCATAACACTGTATGATGGTGACGCGTCGTACTCTAGTCCTGAATCTGGCCGTCATAATACTATCACCATGAGGCTGCCAGGAAATTAGACCCTTGCGTACTGTTGTTGTTGACAGTAGTCCGACTCTATATTTCCGCGGACTTCCGGATGGTCTTCTAGAATAGATACAGTGTTACGCGTTGGGGACTGGTACTCGCCCACTCCTAACCATCTGATTTCACTTGCCCCAAAATGTCCAGTTGATATCGCATGAATTCTTTTTCCAATTGAAGGAATCTGGCATTGTAAGTACCTTCGCTTGCCGAGTCGGTGAGCATCTTTACATTCCAGAAACCTATTTTTGTACGGGTACAATAGCCAAAAGTCGTCAACATATGATAATTCCTTATCCGAGGCATAGTGTCGGTTTCTGTAGCTAGCTGATGTCAGTAACGCAGGTTGCTGGCCCACGTTACCTTGTCTAGAAACAAGGTTCTAAGCAACCCGCACTTGCAATTTTAGCCTACACGTATAAGGGTATATGAATATAATTGCCCGGTGACCACCACTAGAAGGTAAAGTAAGCACTTCATCGCGAACTTGATTGTTGCGCTACTAGCCTAAGCCAAGTTTTGAGCAATCAGTAGTTTCTCGATTAATCGCAATGCAGATTCTCAAAATTCGATTAGATGATTATTGTGGATGACGACCATACCCGCTACAGAGTAGCCTCAAATCGTTCCGGTTTTGACACTTTTCCATAAGAAAAAGTGATTCTTTGATATTCCAGTATAACTCTTGTTCATATCTTGGTCAAATCCTCGATCTGATTACAAGTGATTGCTTTTTTCGTTGAGCTAAAGCCGGTATGATGAAGCCAGCATTCTGCACAGTTAAGTCGAAACTATGTATCTCGGTTGAAGTTGACGTGAACAATTCTACCATAATTACATCCAATCAATCTCTGGCTTTCATTTTTCATAGTTTGAACATATCCACCCAGAAATACTACTGTCTGAGCAGGTAAAGCGAAACACTACTATTACCAGAAACCTGCAAACGTTCTTTAATAGGTGCATGCGCAGTTTTTTAAGGTTTTTCTGGTCCAATCGTATCTCTAATGAACACCTTAACGAGAGAACGGATCAGGAACCAATAGGCATAACCATCCAACGACGGAAGTGGCAGTGGATTGGTCACACGTCCCGAAAGGGTGACAGTTTCATAGCGAACCATGCAATGCAATGGAACCCTTTAACATCCTTTAAGGATGGCAGAAGACCTGGCGGTCTAAGGTCGCGCACTAAATCTACTTAGCCCAATTTAGATGTTCTTAAACCCCTCAACTGTTCAAGGAGGAGCGATTTTACTGACAAGTAGCTCGGAACTACTTTTTACCTGATACCACTGTATTCACCTTATTTAGGCTAACAATGTCATGTGTGGGGCTTACTTGGTTTAGTTGCTTTGGCAACAGCATTCCTATCTTCAGCTGTACTCGGTCCGACGGATATATTGTACTTTGCTGGTAAAGATGAACGATCAGTATGACAATGCCTTCCTCCCATTTGGGAGAATCCGATTGTTAGCAGTAGAGCAATGAGTAGTGACCAAAATGTGAACAGCAGCAATACCACGAGTAAAGACCATTGAGAGCTTATCAGTATAATGAGTAAGTAAGACAGTGGTGGTACAGTAGCGACTCTCGAAGTTGATATGATTTAAAATATAATACATCTACCGAATCTTTCAATTCAAGAAAGAATTTGTATATGTGAGCCCCCCAAATCACTTAAGTCAGAAATTGGTTTGCTCTTACCAAGTGTCATCACAAAACTGTAAGTCTACGAATTCTCAATTATATACCCTTTTAGCCACACATAACCCATTGGACCAGGAAAGCGTTTTACTATCATCATTGATCGATTTAGCTAGTTTTATATCCTCAGCAGTAAGGTAGTCAGCTTAAGAAGTTGCGTGCCTTAAAATCCACCCGTGCAAAGACTAACTAGGTGTCTTTTCTTCAATTTGATATATTCCCATAGACCTATGACGCAATGTTCCATTGCTGCCTTTTATTTTCGAAGATTAGGATGGCCCTAACTACAGTGCAGTCCGGGATATTTGTTCCCATCTACATGCTGCATGTCTTATATTTCAGCACTCCTAGTCGACTCTTAAAAGTAATATAGACAACGCAATACATTGTTCCATAATGTTTTACTCCTGACACCACATATTGCAAGCCATTTGTCTTAACAACTTCATCCACCACAGTTCGCGTGGTTCGTCTTATGCTCAGCTTTTTGTTGCACATAATGCTCGAGAGAAGACATTTTAACTTTTCACTGTCGGCGCGGCGCTGTTGGCACAAAAAGCTGAAACAAAACACCAGCTGAATCTGTCTGACAAGATATACTTTGTATGAGTTTTATTGCGATTAAAATGTGAAAAGTTTCTTGTTCTCTAGAGAAGTCATACATATGTATACTCGTAAGTAACCGGGGAGCCTGGCATTCCGACATCTTTAGAACCACCTTGCGGTGAAATGGAGTTCTATGGTGTAGAAATTAAAACAAACCCCATCTGCAAAGGGTTAACATAAAGCCAGTGTGAATATTTACAGGTGACTATACTCACACACATAAGGGAACGTGATGTGAATCAGAGAAAAAAGGAGGTCGCTGGAAGGTCCTAAAAGCATTTAATGCACTGACACATCACGTGTCGTCAGCAAACTTAAACATGTAAGGTTTGTTTTACTCTCCCTATGATTAAAAGTAGGAATTCCACCCATCCACTCAAATCAGATGCGTATCTTCGTAGTATACCCTAAGGCGGGACTTTCTTGAGTTCTCTCTTTTGTACGACAAAAAAATCGTATGACCCAATGTTTAAAAAAAAACATTTACGAATCCTTAGAGAAAAAAAATCTTTCCGCCATAAAATTCTGCCTTGTAGTATACTCATATGCGGAGGTCGTTTTCAGCTAAATTACTCATTCACTGAATCGTGCGGTTTGGTATGAGTAATGCTGGTGGAGCATGTTTTCCTTTTTTGCACAAGCCTTCCTAATCCAACACCACCGCATACGTAATCCTTGACTAATGACAGGACACGCGATGACTTCTACAAATATTGTCCATTCGCGCGAGGAACATCATTCATAACACTTTTGAGCAGATAACAGTCCTCCGCCCATTGTGAATTCCCTTTCAAGCGAAGAGTTCGTGCGTGAGTGATACATACATATACCTTTGCTATAGAGGATAAAGTTTGATCATACATTCATTTTATTCTATCTCGTGCATACGAAGAAGAAGGACTTTAGCGAAATTCCATGGACTACCACCACCAGTGCATGAGAGTTCGTCGTCCTTTTTCTTTCTGAAATCTTCGGATAAATTATTTTCCCACAGAGTGGGAGATGTTGGGCTAAGATAGTGGTTGGAATTTGCAAAGATTTGTGGCGCATCTTGTCAGTGCCACACCCAAACACTCACATATCCTTGAATGGCATGTTTGTATTGTTCACTTTTCCTTGTGGCGATAATGTCAGTCTTAGTCTTCGGAAAGTCGGTTCTACTGTAATGATTTTCAAGTTAGTCCATCAAAGTTTCCACTGCATTGTGATGTGCATGGGTGATGTTAAGTGGAACAGTGTGGCAGATGGTGAGTTGAAGAAAGATTTGATTATCCTTGCTGTGATTTCATGGTAGTAACATAAGAAATTAACTTTGGTTGCTATGGTGGTCGTGTGAGTGATTGGGTTTTATGGATCTGAAACGGTGAAGTCCATTGAAAATATCCGAAGACGTGACTCTGTTGTTATTTGCAGCAGTGATAGCAATGTCGATATGTTTTTCAGTTTAGAAAAATTCTCTTTTTATAGGAGTAAGGAATACCTACTATACTTACTTAACTTGTGTTAAACTGCAGAATAAAGAGACCATTCGAGTAGGATGACAAAAAGCAAGTGGTATATTTCTAGATCAATTACATTATTAAATTGCGCAAACAGGTGCATGTATGTGTGTATTATATAAAAGAGAGAAGTGTTATGTTCAGTGGGGTTCAAAAAAATTCAGAATAATAATATAACACAACAATTTGAAATGGTTAAACAAATCCGTATAGACCCAGGCCTCACTAACTTGCCTCTCTAGGTAGTGAGTTCCTTTGCCTTTGTCTTCAGTTGGATTCGCGTTATTGGTTTTGGCCCCCATCCACTTGCATTTGTTATGGAACTTAACGCCTTCTTTTTCTCTGTACTCCTTTTAGAGTGGATTTGGACACGACATGTCAGGCTGTACAATTGCAGATTTTTGAAAAAAAAAAATCTTTTTAAGAGTTGGAGTCACAAACAACATTTTTTTTGATAATCTTTAAGTTATTTTTATCCGTCAATCGTAATGTTTGGAAATTTTTTCGATCGTTTATCATGTACCTTGTGTTCTGCCAGATCCATTTTCGTCATTCTGATTCAGTTCTAGCGAAGGTCCCTGCTTAATTTTCTCTACCGATAATGTCAATGTCATTATCATAGCCAAATATTCTTACTATTGAGTTATGGGAAATAATAGTTGGTGTCTTGACCCATGACTTCCGCACATCGAAACTTTACACACCCAGGTCACCGAAACTAGACATGTGGGTGTGTATGTAGCTCATTCCACACATATGGCTCAGAAATCTTTTAGCAGATGTTGGTTTGAAATTTAATCTTCGACCCATGTACTATAGGTTATGAAGTAGATTTGGAATCTAATCCAGTGCAGTTTCTTTCAGTTTTTAGGTAAAAGTTGGGGAGAACTCAGACACATTGCCAGAAACCGTACACGATGGCGCGTAGGCATAGTAGGGGCCCTAGGACCCACAAGGGGAAAGAAAAATAAGAAAAAAACAGTTTTCTTACCGTAAAACCACTTCAATAGCTGTCAATCAGTTGTCAGAAGAGAGCTTTCGGGTGCTCACATGTTGCACCAGAGAGGATACTGTAAAAGATATAGATCTCCATGGAAATGGAGGGTGCTTTCGAGAATGCGTACATTGACTGGATGTGTGATTCTGCCAGACAACACGAAGATGGAAGATGAAACATAAGTTCTGTAAATTAAAGCACAACTTTGGCTGTCAATGCGGATTTTTGCCGATATGTAATGTTAGAAGTTAACAGGTGCTGTCCGTAAGGCTTCTAAGCATATTAATAAGCTATGCTTAAGTGATATTACAGCCTACGCTTCTTCTTCTTCTTCCTTTTATCAGCGAGGTTGTGATCCGAAAATAAGGGATCACAACCCTCCCACTTCACCGCATTTATACTGATCCGCCTGTGGGGTTCACCTATTTGATCTCAGAAAATATAGGCATGCCCGCCGATTTTGAATCACTCGGTTACTGAGGCCAATGAAATGCTGATGTCGTCACATTTGTGGGATCCAGGCGTTTAGAGGACTGCCTCTCCTACATCGCGATGTCTTTGGAACGTGCATTGATATTGCCTTTTTAACGGGGTTTAAATGATCTCTTCTCTGAACGTGGCAATATCAGCTGAGCCGGTCGTGCTCTATTTTTTGTACGATGGTTTCCTTGATGTTAAAGCTTCCACGGATCTTCGAACTTCTTATTCGATGAAGCCTTGTCACTCCCTCTGGCATGCGAAGCATCTTCATCTCAGCTGCCGTTAATTTACTCTCATAAGTTTTGTACATCGTCCAACATTGTGGACCGTATGTGAGGGCTAGACGCACAACTGAGGTGTAGAGCCTTCCTATCAACTTAGGGGGCATTTTTCTGTCACAGAAGATAGCGGAATTTTCTCGCCACTTCATCCACCCGACGCTTACTCGATGATTGATGTCGTCATTACAAGTTGCTTTGCTATTGATCATAAATCCCAGATATTTGAACTTTTCGCACTTGGGAAGCACTGCTCCATTCAAACAAATATCTGGAATAGACCTGAGTGGATCAGAGAACGGGCGGCACAAGTACTCTGTCTTTTTTGAACTAATGCGATACACATTTCCCTCCAGAACGAGGAGCAGAAGCAGATAATCAAGGACTGTAATAAAGAGCAAAGGACTAAAACGCTTTCCTTGTGCTCCCTGAACTTTTCGGTTACTCCAGCGGGGCATCTTACTCTTGTCTTTGCCCTTTCGTACATGTCCATGATCATCTGTACATAGGTTTCTGGAACCCATCGATGTCTTAGCGCCAACCATATCAGATCTCGTGGTTGTCTGTCGATGCCTTTTCAAAGTCAACCGATACAATATGCAAATCCATTAAGGAATTACGATGTCTTTCCATTATGATCCTTATATTACAGCCTACGCTACTTATGGAAAGGACAACGACAAAGCGGAACACTTATTTTGTGATTGTCCTTCCTCTGCTCATATCAGTTCTAATATTTCATGAGTGCTTAAATTGGTATGAGTGCTAGTAGTAGAAGTTCCTCATCACTAAAATTTTTGTAAAATAGATATAGCAGAGTTTTGCTTTCTGGTAGTACAATGGCCTAGTTGCTCCTGACGAACGCTTCCTATCCCCACAAAAAAAGGACTAGTGCTGTGATTCATATTCCCTACCAAGCTATATACTGTTACGCGAGCGCACAAATCGACGAATAAACATAAACAACCGAGAAGCCCTGAGAGACATCTCGAAGCTGTCAACCAGAAGGTACCAGAACTTTCCAGATTCTTGGCGGATAGATTTCCAGCGGCGAATTGGAAAATTTGGTTATTTGCTGAAAAGCCAGAGCCAAATATAAAAGGAGGTTGGCAGAAGTCCATGAATGAGTTCTGTTTTTGAGAAGCAACGACATCTTACTTACTTAGGTGGCGCTACAGTTCGGGGTGAACATAGCAGAGCCAAGGTAGACAAAGTCCCTTACTACCTCGAAGTTATAGCTGCCCACTGTGACGTTTTGTCCAATTCGTCGGTGTTGGCTTTCCCTTCTTGTTGACAGCATATACTTGGTTTTGCCCTCGTTTATCGCTTAACCCATTTTGGCCGCTTCCGCCTCAATGCTTGCAAACGCACCGGTGACAGCCCGCTGAGTTCTTCCGATTACGTCTTTATCGTCGGCGTATGCAAGCAGTTGTACAGACTTGTAATAGATTGTGCCTCCGGTGTTGGCTTGTGAGTTCCGCACAATCCGTTCAAGTACAATGTTAAAGAAGTCACATGACAGCGCGTCACTTTGTCTAAAACCTTTTTTGACATCAAAGGTAACGGTGAGGTCATTACCGACCTTGATGGAGCAGCGAGCGTTCTCCATCGTCAGCCTGCACAGACGGACAAGTTTGGCAGGGATGTCAAAACTAGACATGGCTCTATAAAGCTCTTTTCTATAGATGCTGTCATAGGCGGCCTTGAAACCGATAAAGAGGTGGTGAGTATCGATTTGGAATTCTTGGGTTTTCTCCAGGATCTGCCGAAGTGTGAAGATTTGATCGACGGTGGACTTTCCTGGCCTGAAACCGCACTGATAGGGTCCAATCAGGCTGTTGATAAAAGGTTTCAGGCGTTCACACAATATCGCAGAAAAGATCTTGTATGCGATGTTGATGAGACTGATGCCTCTATAATTGGCGCAGTTGAGGGGGTCTCCTTTCTTGTGTTTCGGGCAAACGGTGCTGAGGTTCCATTCATCAGGCATACACTCTTCTGACCAAATCTTAGAGATGAGTTGGTGTATGCACTCTACCAATTAATCCCCAGCTGCCTTGAAAAGTTCGGTCGGTAAGCCGTCAGGTCCAGCAGCTTTGTTGGATTTTAGCTTGGATATTGCTATTCTCACTTCGTTTTGGTCAGGTGGACGGAATTCGTACCTTGGCTACAACAAGGTAATGATCCGAGTCTATATTGATCGCTCGGAAGGTCCGGACATCCGGAATAATGGAGGCATGCCTTGCGTCGATCGCAATACGATCAATTTGGTTGATCGTTACATGATCATTGGACCGCCATGTCTGCTTATGAATTTCGAGATGAGGAAACCATGTGCTTGTGACATTAGCCTTAGTCCGTTATTAGACGTGGTGTCGTGTAGGCTCTTCTTACCGACTGCCCTATCAAAGACGTCCTCCTTTTCTATTTTGGCGTTAAAATCGCCCAATACGATTTTAACGTCGTATTTAGGACATTGCTCGTATGTTTTGTCGAGGAGCTCGTAGAAACACTCTTTGGTGGCAGGGCCCTTTTCTTCTGTGGGGGCATGAACACATATTAGGCTTATGTTAGCGAATTTTGCCTTGATCCGGATAGTCATAATACGCTCGCTCACGTGTCGAAAGCTTAAGACTTCTTGCCTAAGCCTGTGGGGTATAACAAATCCGCATCCGAATAAGCGTTGCCTGTTGCCTTTATATCAATTACCGTAGTAGATGTCACAGTTTTTCATTCTCTTTTTGCCCGGCCCATCCCATCGCACTTCCTGGATGGCGGTAATATCTGCTTTATAGCAGTCTAGGGCTTCTGCTAGTTGTTCGGCCGCACGTGGTCTGTAAAGGGACAGAACATTCCATGTATAGATCCGAAGGTCGTTGTCCTTATTTCGTTTGCTGTGGTCGTCATTAGTTGAACCATCCTTATCCAAGGCTTTTGGTTGTTTCGGAACCATAGATTGTTTACGTGGTAGGGAAGTTACCCCGACGGCACAACCCCCAACCTGGAGGGCTAGTTCCTTAATTATTCCCCTATAACGGGTACACCGGTGCCAGTAGTCCACTACGGGGTATGAGCGCTGCCGTTGGCCTATTAAGGGTTCCTCCACCACCATCTCTATTCCAATGTCCTGTCCAGCATTGGAAATTCCTTACCGACCTGTGATCCGAATACGTCGAAGCGTCGAAGCACCTCGCGCAAGGTATTCATTAAGTTCAACCTAACTGGAACTATAGACGCCACCGTAGACTCCGTCTAGGGAATTCGTCCGCTGCCGCCTGGAACAGGAAGAAGTGATCTAGTGAGAAAACACTCTTCCCCCCCTCTCTCATCTGCTGCCGCCAAGAATCCTCCAAACGGGGTTGGTTACCCATTTTTGGATTAAGGTACTAGGTACCCGGCTGTCACCGCGTGGAGGTTGAGAGTAGGAGATGGTAGGCGTCAGTTGAGTGAAAACGCTTGTATTTTCATATGATCGCATGCACTACCGATTGACCAGCCAAATTGACAGCAACGACATCGGCTGCCATATAGAGACTCACAGACAACAAAAATTGTACTCGATTTCTTTTGTCTAGTTGTTAGAGAATTTAATTGAAATAAAAAAAAAGAAGTTTCCCCTCTCGGGAACCAAACAAATTGTGTTTTTCCTGCAGTATCCGTCTCCACTTTTGGAAGTCGTCTTTGGCACGATTGTCAACTTTTGTTACAATACATTCATGTATCATGTGCACTTAAATACACGATTCAGTTACTGAGCATGGGCTCGGTTTCATTTTTAAAAGACTTACACGCGCAACTTTACCTGACCATCACTGCTTCTAGTTTTATTCGTTACGAGTACGAGTACGAGGGTATGTTATCTAAGAGCATACTTTTCATTTTGAACGTCATTTAACCATTCATATCAATTGATCTTCGATTATGGTGTTCTCGTCATTTTCCTTGTGTTCGGGTTCTTTACCCTTCCATATAACTCCTCTTTCTGTATCATTTTTAGATTTCCTTGCATCTGCTAGCGTGCGAATATCAAATACGCTTGAGAATTTTAATTAAATAGCTTGGCGGTGGATTGGTCAGGTGAATTCCGTGATGAGATATTCTTTTCAGATTCAGAGATTTTTTACTGTATAGTTCCAAATTTTGTTCCACCACAAACTCGTCGTTTTTGACATAGACCTCTATTTAGTGAGAATACTTAGGTGGTTCGCTTTTCCACTATCTCGCTGTACAATGCCCTACGAGATCATGAGTGACGAAAGAAGAATGATTTCTGTCTATTTCTATAGGAAAACATACAAGACTTCTTATACATAAAGTCTTGTGGTCTCAAATGTAAAAAGGATTAAGTATTTTTTTAAACTTCTTCACGTCTACTGTAAAGGCGCCGTAAACATGCTGCGTAACGAAATCACTGGGCGCAATGTTTCTCTTGCTTATAGTCATAGTCTCCAACATGACATGATCTTAAGTAGGTCAACTCAAGTCCTTGAAAAATTTCTAAAAGTTCCATCATTTGGTTACCCTTTCAAACCGAAAACAATCAGAGACTATTCCCAGGAAAAAATACATCATGTAACCCTTAAGTTCATCAACACAAACATCCAACTATAGAATTTTATCAAAAAAAGACATGGCCTATCTTATCTACCAACCATAAAAACCTGATTGCCTTCCGCACTTCATTAGCATTTGTCTTGCATACATAGGGCAAACAGAAAATCGATTTTCCAACTCTTTTCCTTTTCTGTCCCATCTTTCTTTTGAATCCTTTCGAGTCCTTTGTATATTTAGAAATCATGTCACATCGAATGCCAAACTTCTTAACATTGGAAGCCTTAAAATGCAAACAAAACCTCAGTCCCCTTTGAAATCCTTCTATACTATCCAAATGGCCATCTTTCTCACAAATCCCACAATTAGTGCTGACAACAGAGCAAAAGAAGGTCAAGGATTGAGTAAAGGAAACTCTTTAACACCACAACACATTAGCAAGGACAACCGCAAGAGTAATTTGCCCCGTCCAAACAAACCCATATCCAGCACAGAAGGACCCCTTGTCACCTTTAAACTTTATTTGTGCTGATCAATATATCCCCTTCTTGCAGAGAAAGGATAATCAAATTTACACTGAAATTAACCCCAGAGTTTATGCCAAAGGAAGCCTCAACCCGCTCCCAATCTGTACCCGCTTTTGTCGTTCGTTTTCCTTGAAAAGTTCATGGCACTCGAAAGGATTATACATTGACAGAGAAATACAGACAAACATGCATCAAGATATTCGAGAAAGAAACTTCGCCATTGATTTATTTATCGAAGGAAATATCAAACAACAACATAAAGGATATACCGATACTAAGCATACATATGTTGCGGACGGTCCTGGCCAGCAGTGTGTCAGAAAGAAATACGGTAGCACCAGATCAACATAGAGCCATCACATACCGACCGAGATGCTGATGACGAGTGAAGAGGCAAAAAAAAAACTCTCTCCGGAGATGTGAAACCAACAAGAATACACATACATATATACAATCCCGGCAGCCAATACAACTTACCGAATCGACCAACAACAGCTCTGATGGACGCAAGCTGAAAAGCAACAAATTGAGTTAATCCCAAATGATGTGTGTCCCATCTGTTTAAATGGACACTGCTCGGCCCTCACTCCAACCACTTGTGTATATCTGCAGGCTATTTATCTATTGACCGTGGCAGGGTAGTTCTTGCTGCTACGACAGGCGTTCGTGACATACAACCACTGGAATGAAGTCGTCGTCGTAGTCGTGGGGACTGGAGGACGACAGACCATTCCATGAATTCACTGATCGAACAGACGGACATTGATTAGAATCAAATAATTTTATTTGTGACACTACGGGGGGTATATGGGTAAGTACTGCGTCTTTTAAGTGCATACGATTGACTATGTTCCCTCCCGTCCTGCTCTTCGCTCTCTATCGATTACGTCTCATGTATTGATTTTGTGTCAAGATTGATTACCGCGATCCGTATTTGTTCGCTAGGCAATACGTACAGAAATATAACTGCATACATATTTGTAGTTGGTCAGCTAAGAAGGACTACCTCGTTGTCGACGAGGTAGAAGGGACGAAGCCAAAGCTAAAGCTAAGCTTCCAGTCGTCTCCTCATAAATATAAATGAAATGTCCTCCGAATCACGATTTGCTCCTTGTATCTGGCTGTGTGGGTGTGCATTTGGGATTGAGGGATCAGTCCAAAGCGAAGGGACATCATTCAATGGACAATTATATGGTGGCACTTTTATGGAGGTAACATAATAAAACTTGTGACTTTTAGTTTCAGAGTGGATTAACAATGGTAGGGATGACATATAACGATGGAGTTCCTGTTCGCCGAAAAGGAGTTCTCCTACTTTTTGGTTCTGCTGCTGTGGCTGTGGCTGTTGTGTCTATATGAGATGTGACTATGGTACGGTGGCAAACGAGAAAGTTCATGTATGTCAATCAAGATGTTGATGTTCTCGATTCAATTTGTTCGCCAATTTGATTGGTATTTGCGATAAGGATAGATAACGGACTGAATTGAAACCTTTTTTAATGAGTTTTCTGGTGGTGGACAGATTGGTTGCGTTTACAGATGTGTATGGCAATATAATTTAATCATCCTTTTTCTGAAGATATTTTAATTGAATCATTACAATTCGGAATGAAGAAGATTGTGTTTATAGTCAAGAAGGTTTTTATTGCGCTGTGGTTAATTTTACTGTTGGAATAGGTTTGGTTATCTTGCAGGATTTTTCGATTTGAGAAGTACTCGTATCTATGGTAGTTCTAATATCCTTAAAGAGATTGTTACAAAAATGTAAAAGTCTAATTGCTTTTGAATGTAAATGAGAGTTGTTTGATGCGATTGATAGCAGTAGATCAATCTTTGACTTTAAGGCATTGAATTTAAGAACCAATTCTAAGTACTTATAGGCTTTACACCGACTGTAATACCATGACACTCATTTCAACGTATTGATCGATGGTTTAGTGAAAAATGAATGAGAAAATATGCAGATAGACTGAATCCCACATTAGAAAAGAAAAGTCTCCGTTTCCATTCTTCAGCTGCCTTGACGTGGTGGAACGGCTCAAGGTGAGACATCAAACTAAAGGCTGAAGACGTCTTGACTGTGACACAAAACCTGTTGATAGTATGATGGAAGAAACCATTGAGATGTCTACTCCAGGTGGTCTTTTCGACCTCGGCCGGGACAAAGATTCTGAAGGTCCCAACCAGCATATTCACACCCCCCGCCTCTGGCGTTGACCCTGAAGTAGTAGCGACGCTTGCTTCTGAAGAATCCTGCAACTCTGTCTCTGACTCATTTGGTAGACTGGGCTGGAGTGACGGAGAAAGTGGCGGAAGGGCTTCGGCTGAAACGTCTAATCTCTGTTTTAATAGTCGGGCAGCTGATCGAAGTTATGTTGGCGATGGTTTGACTCGGTATACCGAAAAGGCTGAACGAGCTCCTGAAACGGCGCACTCCGATAAGCTCCTGACTAAGAGTCAGTTGAAGAGGAGGAGAAGGAAGGCGGCGATGGCGCGGTGCAAAGAGGCTGCAGAGTCAGCTGAAGGCGCAAGCGCCGATAGCAGACATCCCTCAATGGAGGCGGGAAAGAGGCCGAGGTCGACAGGAAGTACTCCAACTGGAGTCGATCTATTCCTCGGACCCAACGCCGGCTCCCCTTCGGTTGGCTTGAACAGGTCAAAGCGGACGAAGTAAGTTCGCCTACTTTCATCGGTGGAAGCGTGTGCGCATCTGATGCGCGCCCCTCTGCTGGACACTCTCTTACCGGAGGCGTTATCTGCGCACAAAATCTGAGTGATACTGCTGTTGTTACCCCTAAAGGTCCCAGCACTAATGGACAGAAAATGGCAGACGCAGGCAAAGCCATGGGTAAAGGTGCTCGCCCTTCTACCAAGAAGCCTCAAACCGGAGATATAACCCGCGCAAAAAATCTGGGTAATGCGCGTGCTGGTACTTCTAAAAGCTCTAGCACCTGCGGACAGAAATTGGCTGACGCGGATAAGACCCTCGGTAAGAAGCAACCCGGATCGAAGGAGCGAAGGGAGCAGATTCTGTATAGTGAAGCTGCTTCCTCCGCTCTTACGTTAGGAATCGCAAGAGCTGGCAATGATCACAAGATGACCGACGCGGAGTGCAAACACCGCGAAGATCGTTTGTGGGACCTGGCTTCGGTAGCAAATGCATGCATTCAAGTGGAGGGCTGTGCGTTAAAGAGCGGAACCTTCATGGTGAAGTGCTCCTCGCAGCAAACCCTTGAATGGATAAGAAATGCAGTGCCGAAAATACCCACCTTGGGGACCACTTCTTTTGTGGTTCTCATGCATATTAAGAGAACGCGCGCCATGTGCTGACGCGTCTCCGTACCCAGAATCCTGGCCTCAACACGAGCGAATGGTTCGTCTACACTCACGACAAGTGCAAGAATCGGGAAAATGTGGAAGGCTCTTCTTTTGTTGTGGGTTTGGATCTAGGCTCTGTGGAGGTCTTGAAGTCTAGGTATGACATGCGTCCTTACCTGCATCTTGAAAGGGTTCATTTCCGCTTAATTTACAAATGAGTGCAAGTAATGGGCGAAAACCACCGACTATATACATATATGATATTTTCGCAGATCAACCCGCATCACTCCAAGGCTGCTACCGCTCTCTTAAGTAGTAGACTTTCGTGGTGCGTACAAAACCCCACATAACATCTATCCAGGAACCATATGTGCGGAACAAGCGCATATGTGGTTTTGGAGGTGTTCGTGGAGTAACGGTGCTATGTGACGAGCGGTCTGAAAGACCGAGAGCTTATCTTATTGTGCCGAATTTCCTCTCAGTAAACAAGCTTGGACAATTTTGTGGACAGGACTTGGTTGCTGCAGCTGTAAGCTCCGAAACAAACGGAAGTTAAACAACCTTCGTTGTTGCGTCGCCTTATTTCCCTTATGATTCGGTAATGCCTCCACCACCGAAGGCGGTTGCGGAACTCATAAAGTATTATGACACTCGGGAGATGGGACTAGTCATATGTTGCGATGCTAATGCTCAGAATACAGTCTGGAGCAGCAGCAAATGCAACATGCGAGGAAACCATTTCCTAGACTTTTTACTATCACCAGGTATGGCAATAAACAATGTTGGCTCCTACCCAACTTTTGTTACGGCAAGGAGGCAGGAGGTAATTGACTTTACTTTATCTATTAGGTACTTCAAGTCGATTACTAACTGGAGGGTACTGCCGGAAGCGTCCTTATCAGACCATAGATACATCGTTTTCCAAATCGAACGCGAAGCTATAGCTTCGCAGGAGAGGAGGAATCCGACGAAAACCAACTAAGTGCGGTTTAGGGAAGAGCTAGATCTGTCAAAACTCCAACTTAACTCAGAACTAAACGAAAGGTTGAGGATCCTGTTCAAAACCTGACTAGCGTCCTTACCAGCTATTTTGAACTGACGTGCCCATTGACAAAACCCCCCTGCAGAACGCCGGTTCCATGGTGAAGCCCAGAACTGCAGCGACGTAGGAAAGAATCCAGAAAGCTTCTAAATAGGTCACTCAAGACAAATTTAGAAGGTGACTGAGATCTTTTTAGATCGAAGCAAAAAGGCTATAAGAAGTTAATTCGGTTGTCTAAAAGTGTTTCTTATAGAGATTTTTGTGAAAAGATCGAGACACTCGGTGAAACCAGTAGGTTGGTTAAATTCCTCAGAAGAGGTAAGCCGACCAAACCGGAGTCACTCAGGCAGTCTGATGGCAAGTTTACTGAGACTGAGACGAAAGCGGAAACTTTTAGTCTTCTGCTGGAAACTCACTTTCCTGGCAATCAGATAATCACTAGATCGCAGCTTCGCCCGCTTACACAGGCTCAGCTTGATCTTCTTCTTCCTTTTGTCAGCGAGGTTATGATCCCAGAATAAGGAACCATAACCCTCCCACATCACTGCATTTCTACTGATCCGCCTGTGGGGTTCGCCTTGAGCTGAGCTTGATCTAAATCTGAAAACTCGGCGCAGCTGGTATACTATATCAGCCGTGGTAACAGTTAAGGCCATTAAATATGCTGTGGCATCTGTTGATGGTTTTAAATCGCCTGGCACCGATGGAATATATCGAGCTATGCTGCCACAGTGTATAGATCAGTTGCTGCCAACACTGAAAACAATTTTCACCGCTGGTTTGGCGCTGGCATATATTCGTACACCTTGGCGGACAGTCGGAGTAGCTTTCATACCGAAAATTGGTAAGGAAGACTATTCGCTCCCCAAGAGTTTCAGACCTGTAAGTTTGACATCATTCTTACTGAACAGTATGGAGAGACTGGTAAAATTTCACGTGCGAAAAGTTGATTTGAAGCTGTATTCACTGTCGGAGGTGCAGCATGCCTGTCAGCGTGGGAAATCTGCCGAGGCCGCACTTCAAAATTTAGTGGCCAGAATTGAATGCGCGCGTGATAGGAAAGAATACGTGATGAGTATCTTCATCGACATTGAGGGTGCTTTTGACAATGCGCCTTTTGACTGCATGTGCGACTCGGCCAGACAGATGAAACTTTAGTGTTGTGGATTAAAGCAATGCTAATGAATTGAACTTTGGTAGTGGATGCGGATTGTGGCCAATATGTTATGACAGCGGTAAACAGGGGCTATCCACGAGGTGGTGTTCTGTCTCCATTGTTATGGTGCATGGTGGTCGACTCTCTGTTGAACACTCTAAATAGCTCTAACGTCTACGCTCAGGCACATGCGGAATGATGTCGCCGTACTTTCTGCCGGGCCATGCCTGGCGACGGTCTGTGCTAACGTGCAAGCGGCGCTGGATATGATCGATGAATGGTGTACTAGAAATGGGCTTTCAGTGAATCCTCTTAAAATTGAAGTTGTTCTTTTTACGAGAAGGAGGATTTTGACCAGTCTGACTCAGCCAGTGCTAAAAGGCGTCACCATCATTCACTTTTCCAATGAAGCCAAATATCTGGGAGTGATTTTACATAAGAAACTTCATTGGCCTAAACACGTCGAGTCGAAAACACCCAAGGCGCTCTCAGTCTTCTGGCAGTGTAAGGGTGCTTTTGGCAAGATTTGCTGCTTGTCATCGAATAAGGTTCTCTGGATCTACACGGCTATGATAAAACCATTCCTCGCATATGCGTCGGTTGTTTGGTGGAAGGGGCTGTCGCGTAAATATGTGGTTACCTTTTGTGCGAAACTCCAAAGAACGGATTGTCTCGGCTGCACGGGAGCTTTGCTGAACTTACCTCCCCTCGATACTTATATCATGGGTTGCACTATCAAAGCCATCCATCGACTTAGGCGGGACGGTTTTTGGTATACTGCACACTGGAATTTTGATGAACTTGCGCGACACTTATCTTACGACTCCTGTTTTATGGATATGTCGTCTAACGCAATGACACCAGAACTTCAGCTGATGCGCAAATTCAGAGTCGACTTTCCTTGTGTTCAGGACTAGCTTCGGTCAGAGTCTGAGCCGGGAATGAAATGTAGTCGTATTTTCATGGATGCTTCCAAAACCAGTCAAGGGTCTGGCTCTGGTGTCTTCGTGGAAGTCGACAACATTAGACTTCACTTCTCGTTAGGCAAATATGCCTCTGTTTTCCAAGCGGAAACTTATGCAATCCTAATGGCTATGAACTATGTTGTGAAGAACAGGTGGAAGGGACGTAGCGTTTGTGTCTTCAGTTACAGTCTTCAGTTACTCTTTGATCTCGGTCGCAAGGCTGAACTCTCTGTCTCTTATCTGGGTCCGAGGTCACACTGGCATCCTGGGGAACGAGATCTCCCATGAGATTGCTAGACAAGGTTCAGAGGAGGCTCTCTCAGATCCCGAACCCGCGTTGGGTCTCCCTGCGTCCACGATTATGGCTTCCATTGACGATTGGGTCTCTCACGAGCACAATTGTGTGCGGCATGACTCTCCAATATGCAGGTTGACTAAACGAATGCTCCCGGATGTCTGTAAGAAATCAGCGACATTCTTGCTGTCTCTCAGCAGAAAAGACTGTAGACAACTGATCGGCGTCTAGACAGGCCACTTTGCTGTTGCCAAGTGTTGTTGTTAACGTGTTGGGCTTAAGTGACACTACAATCTGCGACGCTTATGGAGGGAGCGACGACACCGCTGAACATTATCTCTGTGAGTGTCCGGCCTTTGCTCGTATCAGGTGGCAGATCTTCGTTGCGGATATGGTGAGTGCTGATGCTGTAGGCTGCTCATCACTGAAGTGCTTGCTTGGCTTTCTTAGAAAGGCAAGGAAATTCCAAAAAATTGGGTAAATCAGGGTTTGCTCTCTGATAGTACAATGGACCAGTTGCGTCTGAGTGCTCCAGTCGAACGTTTCCTATCCCGAAAAAAAAAAAAAATATACGGCACAATACCGAGGTGCCTTCCAATTGTGCGAAAAATGTAACGCACACAACACGAGTGGATGCAAGAAGGCCTTTATGCATGTGATACATTTATACTCCATTCAACGCATTGAATATATGCTGTATTGTCCAATATGTTGATCATCATTTGGAGAGCGATATAATTTCCTTTATAAAAAAAATTTATATTTTGCGCAACAGCTCTTTAAGTGCCTGGGCCAAGCTTCTCGCAACCACTCGTGTTGTGTGCGTTATATTTTTTAGACGAATGGAAGGGACCTTCAGTATAGTGGCGTTTCCCAACGGAAATTTGTGTGAAGAAGCTTTCTCGAGACAGCAATACTCTCAGATGTTTGCCAGACGTTCGCGAGAGGTGGGACCGTAAAAAAACTTTTTTGTGTTTTCTGGGATTCGAACTTGGACACGCGCAGTGGTCTGACACACTTACCACTTGCACCACGGCGTCCACTATAATTTCCTTTAGATGATTTTGTAATCTGGGGTGGACCTACGTTTATACCAAAGGGCCTCTCCAGCCAGGTAGGTCAATGGACATCTATTAAACCTTCAAGTTCACAAACCAAATCGGTTAAAGTCTCATTACAATTTCGTGGTCTGTCTCAGATGAGATAAAGCAGTGTCCATGCGCTGTACATGTTTTACGCATCTTAGACGACGGATGATATTTTCTCGTGCGCCATTAATTATATTATTATTATTTGCGTGAAAGTTTTCGATGTCTAAATTTATGAAATGTTGGCATTGCTATCATAGAGAAACCTAAGGAAGTGTGCTTCTAAATTAGGTTCCTCGGTGTATCTGTGTCTATGTATGTATGCTCAACTACTGTCTAAATGGCTGGACGAATTTGTTTCAAACTTCCTATCTGCCATCTGTGCGGTCACAAATGACGAACTAAATATAAGTTTCTATTCAGACTCTAAGCTAAAAGGGCCGAAAGAAAGTTGATTTTCTCAAAACAGTTTTATTTTATTAGTGGTGGATATGACTTTGGCTATACAATTTTATAAGGGTACCTTATTTTTCAAAAATTGGCTATTTATTGATCTATTTTTAATTAAAATTAACATTCGAAAAATGTCCATTTAAAAAAATCTATTATGGCGAAAAAGGTTCGAACGCTTTTGTTCAAATTTAATATTTAGATTGAATGGCTATCTTTCGATATATGAAATACAAAGGCAATGTATGTCGCAAAGTTTTTAAGTTTCTTGTTTCTGAAAAAAAAAACCTCTTAATATATAAGCAAATGTCCATAACTTATCTACACCATTACTATATCATTACTTCAGCTCCAGAAAATATATATCTACGAATGGACTGACATATAACGGTCAACAAATTCAGAGTTTAATTGCCTGAAAGTATACCAGATGACTTTAGTCAATATTTGTGTGGAATACTCCCAGTTTATATTTGATTAACGACTGGACTGAATATGATAAGCACCACTGTAATCGCCCTTAAAAGTATCTAGATAAAATCCCGCGTTTTGTCTTTCCTAGTGAGTAACAAGAGTTGACTCACTTATTTTTTTTTTTCACACCACAGTAGCAACAGTTCAAGGAAATCTCTAAGTTAAACTTCAAAATTGCTTTTCTAAATTGACTTTGTGCTAGACATGAAAATCTATTTTCTTTCTTCCAGCAGAACCATTCAACTAAATTGCAGTAATTCCTAATAACACAGCTTCCTACCATCCTCCGTCCAACAGATTTTTAATCACAATCATCAGTAGATTGCACATTAAAAAAAAAGTATTTTCAGTCCCCCAAACTGGTTTACCAAATGAACTCACTTCCTTCCATCAGCAAACCGGGGCACGCAGGAATATGGCCGCCATACGAAGACCAAAACCAAAGCGCGTCAATGGATTTTCCTCAATAAACTTTATTAATTACAACATAAAAATTCAGCACACTTCCTCTGCCATAATCGTAGATAAAATTACATTGCTTAAGCGGTTTTCGTCGACTCAGTCCCTAAACGTGCCTTCACTCCTTAGTCAGTCATTCATGCCGCCCATGTGTGAAATGCGCGCACAGAAATCTACTTAAAACAAATGAAAGGTTTCAGTGCCGGCTCTTCTCATTCCTTGTTTCGCATTAACTTCCACAATTAAGTTTTGTACCACCAACCGTACGCCCGCTGCCACAGGCTTGGGGTGCTGATGGTACAAAAGTTATCCTTTCTCGTATGCCATGGAGTTTTCTTTTTATTTTATTTTCACTGAGTAGAGAATACGATTTTTCCATCCACATCAAAAGTGAAAAGTTTCGACATTAAAAATCAACCCACATCCATACACCTACCTACACACATTCGAGTAGCGTAGCTCCTTGATTGCCACTTTCAAGTGTTGCGCTCCTGCTGATCCGTTTTACTTGAGGACGAGTACAGAGAGCAAGAGCCGCGGTGGAAAATTGGAAAAGTTAAATGAAAACCTCGAGGAAAATCAAAGCGCGAGCGATCATTATTACATGCAGAAGAAGGTTCACGGAGAAAAAGGATATTTAAGGATATAAAAAGTAATGTTACTACCACAGGCGAAGGTGCAAACCGGAAAAAATTAACAATAGGCCGGGGTCATTTGGGAAAATTACTAAAACAGGTGTTGAACAAAGTTGTTCTGGAGGACAGTGTACCCCCAAGGACCAACGCACAATTTTCAACTTTGTATCGTTTACTGCTGCTACAATGATCCTCCATACTCGCCGACACTGTCTCCTTTTGAAATTAACCTTTCCATAATAAATTCACTCGACAACGGCGTTTCCTTACCGACAATGGAATTTTCAATTCGTGAAATTGTCATCATGGCCCTCTTCGTTGTCATCCTTGCAACAGCTCCGACTATGAAGAGAACTATCTACGATCCTACGAAAACAGGAAGCTTAAAATTAGACCTCCTCATACGTGCAACGTTTATTACCCTTCCAAACATGCCCACGTATTGTCCTTTCACACTCCTGCATTTTCATATGGTGTGTGGAGAAAACACGCTCATTTGTAAACAGTAAACGGTTGAATTAAGGCCGAGACTGGCTGCCGACGACGACCGAACGAAGGAGCAGACAGCCAGCAACCAGAGCAATCCTTTTGTCAGAAATCTGCAACAACATATGCAATTCGTGTCCTATAGGTGTTGGGTGATGCTACACAGCCGTGTCGTTCTTTGCTCTTCTCCTCCAGGTTAATGAGAAAAGTTTTATGCCTTTTTGGAGGAGGCTGGAGATCCATTAAGGACACACGTCGAGTTTTTGGGCCAAGTGAGTTTGAGTGTGTGTCTGTAGAAGTGAGTCTTCTCTTCCTGCATCAGCAGCAGGTAGGTAGGCATTCTTCCTTAGTTGCCGCTGTCTGCTTCAGGGCCACATACAGCATTCTGGTGCAGTACTAAATATTGCAATGGAAATCCAAGGTAATTTACACACTTGCAAATGTGAATGGACTAAGTATCCTTCAATGGATACACCATGGTACTGCATGGTGAGCGTATAATGTTGTTCGTCGTCGCTTGTTTTTTTATGAGAGAACCGATGTTGAAGGTTTTTTTTTTTTAATACTCTGTTCACTCCCATTTAGTGCTTGGGGAGAGTTCATAAAGGGATGAATGCCATAATTTGCTTCGAAAGCACTCTTACACGTATATCCATTTGGTTATGGAGTGGGTTGATATGCGCTGGAGCTTCTTCTAAAGAAGATGCGCTCATTCTAGTAATTCCGTGTGACTTCCGATGGCGGATCCGTTAATGTGAATGCGGATAAGCTTGGGCTAATTGGGCTCTATGGAAGTGGTGACTTGTTTGACAAAGTGCTTCCGGGATTTAACCGTGGAAGGTGATTTTTCTTGCAAGGATGTTTGAAAGCGATTTGAAAGGAGGATACAACAGCTCATTAAAAACGATAAAAACATCAATGGATGAACATTTTATGGAAAGGAAAAGAAAAAGAGCTAAATGCACTATAATGGGTAAATGGTATAGTACTTATTCAAACTCTTAAGTGACTAAGGAGTTAATTGGCAGCGAGTTTGTTACTATTTCATTCATTCATTCATTCATTCATTTATTTATTCCATTCAATGAATTCATATTAACATTGTTAACTACAATAAACTAAAATGCACAAATAACTTATCTTATAAAAAGCTATAGAAATCTTGCTTAACAATGTCATTGAGGAATATTTTAGATCCATCATTTAGTTACGAAAACTAGTGGCGGATGAAACGACTAAAACAAATTAAAAAACAAAACTAATTCAAATAAAATGATTGAGGGGTGGTGATAGTGTAAATTCCAAGTGTACAATAAAAAAGTAATATAAAAATAAAAACAAAAAAATTAATGATTTGATAGATATAAAAACTAGAAGAAAACTACAAGATCCCTTAAATAATTACCCTTATTAGGTTATTGATTTCAAGAAAGTCGAAGTTGAACAGGCATGATTTGATTTTCTTATTGAAAGCAAAAGAGTTACGATTACTACGAAGTTCAATAGGTAGTCGATTGAAAAGCCTAGGTGCTACTGAGCTATAAAAGTTTAAGAAGGTATGGTTAATATGCGACTGAATTGAAGCCAGAAAACGTTCATTACTACGGAAACTATAAGCGGTTACATTTTGATTAAGAAAGTTACCACTTCTTAAGTAAAAAATTTGTAAGACTTTATAAAAGTATAGTTGCTTTAGTGGAAGTATCTTAGAATTTACAAATAGATAAAAACTATGTTCGCGCCGCCTTTTTTCCACATAATGCTTAGGATGTGTTTTTGGACAATAATTAAGGGTTGTAAGTTGTAGCTAAGTGTACTACCCCAGCATACGAGCCCGTACTGCAATTTAGACTGCAATAAGCCGTAGTAAATAGTTTCAAGGAGTTTAAGAGAACAGAACTGTTTTAGATGATACATAATTTAAGTAGTTGACATAAGATACTTTTTTAATTGGGAGATGTGAACGCTCCAGTTAAGGTTGCTGTCTATAAACAAGCCTAAGTACTTAAAAACAGAAACGTTTTCGATTATAAAGCATTTTGAAGAGCAGCTTAGGCTATCATCAAATGTTGAAGTGGATCTGCTCGCAGTGCAAATAACAGCATTAATACACATTTTTTTGCAATCAAAACTGTGGTAGATGATGTTCGGGGAGCGCAGATAAAAAGTAGGCATATTGAAAAACATAAGTTTGGTTTTGCCACTTATGACTAGTTTGTACATACCAAACCAGTGTCTCAGGATTTTCAAATCGTGGTTGATGTCCGCTACCAAGTCCAGTGCCGATTTATTTGAGTATGAACATGCTATGTCACCTGCAAAGACATCAGTTTTTTGTCCCTTTAGATCAAGGTTAAAAAGAGAATTAATGAAAATTAGAAATAAAAGGGGGCTAATCACAGAACCCTGTGGAACACCGATTTAAATATCCAGACACTCACTGAACACGTTACCAATCTTCACCCTTTGTTTTCTATCCCTAAGGTAGGAAGCGAACCATTTAAGAATAAAACCTCTAAAGCCAGCCTTTTCTAATTTCATCATTAGGAGTTTGTGCTCCACTGTATCAAAAGCCTTGGTAATGTCAATAAAAAGTGCAGCAACATTTGTCTTTTATTTAAACTATCGCAGATCTGACTGCACAAATTTAAAAGCGCATCTTCCGTTGATTTGCCAGCTCTAAAACCGTGTTGATTAACGCTTAAAAACGAACATCTTTCAAGGAAGGTAATAATTCTAACTTTAATCACTTTTTGGAAAAGCTTAGAAAAAATCGGTAGAAGGGATATTGGCTTATAATTATTTAATTTTTTGGGGTCATCTTTTTTGAAGATGGGTATAACCTCAGTAATCTTTCAACTGCTAGGAAAGATACCACCATAAACGGTTTTTTTGAAAATATGTGCTAAGACACCCACAAGGTTCAAATAAATGTTTTTTTTTGAAAGCATTTGAAAAGCTGTTCTGTGTAAACGAGTTAGAATTGTTAAGTAGCAATATATTCCTATACAGTTCAAAAGACGAGATAGGTTCGAAGAAAAAGCTATTTAGAGAGGCACTTTCCTTGATAAAACATTGTTCAGTACAAACGTTTTGAGACAAAGATGTAAAGCCCGCATTTGAAAGGGTATCAGGGGCAACACTAGTGAAAAACTTATTAAAAATATTAGCCATTTCAATTGGAGAATGGATTTCCTTGTCCTTGTAGGAGATAAAAGATGGACCATCAGAAGAGTTACTTCTAGAAAACATCTCATTACCGATACCCCATTCTTTTTTGGGATTTCCTTTTGGTCTATGAAATTTTCCAATATAGAAATTATCCTTACAAATAGGAACATCCACGGCAACTTCTTTGCAAATTCTTTCATAGGCCTTGCGAATTCGTTCATTATTTAGCTGTTTATTGGATTTAGAACGCAGTACATTTTTCTTATGAGTTTTATGTAATAAATAGTCAGACTTCCAGGGCTTTAGTTTCTTCAATTCACTTCTCTTGTTAATGGATGGCGCCGAGCAATTCCTAACGTGGTCATTTAAGACCCTACAAAACATATCAAAAGCCAGAGAAAGATCATTTTGGTTGTAGATATCTGACCAGTCTTCCAAGAACAAGCTTGAGTTCAAGCTCTCATAGTTAATTTTATTTACTGTTTGAAAAGCATCATAATTTTTTTTTTCTGTAGGATACTGTTATTGGAAAACGAGACCAGTCATGCAATGATCAGAAATTTTAAAATCAGATATTGCACTGGTGAGAGAAAAATCAACCTTCCTATCAAACCTAGCAAAAATATGGTCAATGCATGTTTCAGACGTATCCGAAATCCTGGTTGGGTTGTTTATGCACGACTCAAAACTAATAGCAGACATTAGGGTTATGTATCTTTCAGTGACCAAAGATGTAATTAAAATATCAAGATTCATATCACCTAGTAAAACCAAATTTTTCGAACGTTCATCCCTCAAGAGGAAAGATAAATCATAAGCAAAAACATCTTTACTTTTATCATGAAGCCTATAAAAACACATAAAAATAAATCTATTAGCATCTATGGTGCAAGTGACCTTAACCATATCAGAACTTGAAAGCTGAGGGCAGAAAACATAAATCAAAAATCAACATTTTTTCTCAAGCTTCTAATGTTTAGATGAATAATAATGAAATTATGTTTAAATTCATCACTATAAAATAAACTTTTAGAATCTTCTTTATCATAAAAATTACAAAAGGGTAAATTAAATAAACTATTTAAAGGAACTTCAGTTAACCTATTAAGTGCGAATATACCCGTTGTCAGCTTCTTCTTACGTTTCTTGTTAATTATACTCAACTTGCATTCCATGGACTTAAGGTTCATACACACAATTTTCGTAGCTACCACCGACGATGCATCGGAATGTTTGTAGTTCTTCTTTTCCGCTGACCTGGTTGCGATAGTTTTAACATAGCACGACTTGACATCATCCACAGTCACATCTTCACCTAGGCCTTTTAAAAGAAGCTGAACAGTACAACTTAAAGCATTTTCATTGTTGACATTAGGGATTCCAACAATTGGTGTGTTTTCGTGAGAACTATGCAAAACAAAGTGAAAGCTTCTCCACAAAACGATTCTAAGTCAATCTGGAAAAAAACTTTTTTAATTGTTTGAAGATTGGTGATTGAATTGAAATTAAAGTAAAAAGTATGAAAAAGTTGTGCTTAAATGTGTGAAATACTACTGAATCATTCCAGTTGAATGAAAAAGCTTTTCGCAGCGAAACAGCTCTTCCCATCCATCGCAACGCATTTTCGACTGAGAAAAAAAGTTAAAGTGGTTCAAGTCATTTTGTGTTGTTGTACTCCGTATTAAATCTTATTTCACTGAGAAGCGACATTTCACCAAAATGCACCAAATATCAATGCAATTACGAAACGGTTTTTGCTGAAGTACATTCACTGCTTTCTGCAAGTCATTAGCTTTGTTCTCAAGCTACAAACGGGTCGTTTTGGAGTATAAAACGAAAAAAAATGTTACCTCTTTTACTCTATCTCCCAATTTGTTAAAATGAGAAGCTTAGAGCTTTAGAAATAGCTGGGTTTTTAAGATAATCTCCTGAACATTTCCTTAGCTGCTTAACCTTAAGGCACGACTACAACGAACAAACAGTCATTCATAGACTGAGAGCCCATGTCGCCTTTTCCTAGCTCCCTTAGCGAATAAATGTAAATCAGTTGACAAATCCGAAGCTGATGGGAATATTAATGAAGGTGAGGTAGGACCAATCGGCTCCAGAATTAAGGGACGGTCAATACTGCAAGTCGCTCCAATATAATTCCCTGTACGGCACTCCCTTTCGTTAAAATTTCTCTGAAAACGATATAGTTTGCAACCTCTTAAAAATAAAACACACGTAAGGAGTTCCAAAGAGCAGTCATGGCAAGAACCTTCGTAGACAACTTTCCGCTCATCTATGGCTTGAACAACTGAAATCACATTTCGAAGATTTCTGGAAGAACGTTCTAAATTCCATACTACTGAACAAAGTTCGTATTACTGCATAAAAACTGAAAATTTATTTCGAAGAAAGTGGAAGCAAATGTTATCGATTGAATTGTTTACGATTTCATAATATGAATAGCCAAACGTCAGTCCCACATCTGGTGCTCAACACCTTACTTACTTACATAGATGGAGCTACAGTTCGGGGTAAAACTGGGCCTTAACCAACAAGCCTCTCCGTTTAGCTCGGTTTTTAGCTAATTGCCTCCAGTTAGTCAAGGTCCCCTTGAACTTGTGCGCGCCACCTACGTTGAGGAGACCCTCTACTGCATCGTGCCTTAGGGTTAGACTCGAAGACTCTCCGGCCGGAGTGTTGGTGTCCCTTCGCTCTAAAAATTTCCAATATGCAGTGTTTTGACTAAATCGATGTCGCTATACAGCTTGTATGATTCGTCATTAAATCTTTTCCTCCAAAACCCTTACGCAGGACTTTTCTCTCGAAGCGGCCAAGGATATCTTCATCCGCTTTCAATAAAGTCCATGTCTTAGGATCGTAAAGCAGGACTGGGATGATCAGTGTCCTATATACCGGTGCCCAATACCGAAGTCGATATATCTTAGGAGGATGCTGAGTGACTTCATACTTTTTATGTAATTTTAACTTCATATTCTGAAAGGGAAGCACCACTAAAAGTTATAATCGCTGCATAACCTGTTGCGTCTATTTATATGCAGAACCCTCGCTTTTCAAATAAAGGGGTTAAGAACATTTCTGTACCACCTGCTAGACCAAGCAGACCCAAAACATTCGGCAGGAGCGATTTCTTAAGCTTGGGAAACCGAAACGACTGATAATTTCAGTCATTATTCATCCACCAAACTCAGCTCTCAGATTCAGAGTACCTTGTACTAATAAAACTAGACCCAGATGAAAGCATAGCCGAAACTGTACACTAAGTCTAATAGCCATTTTGCTGGAAGAATTTCTTCTTGTATGTTTTTCAATAGATTCTATTTGTGCTGATTAATATTCAAATGAAATACAATCTTTTCATCGTGGAAGACATACTTTTAGTATCGAACTCACTTTTGTAAAAATCGTTACTGCCATTCAGTCAAAATATTCCTCTCCATTCTGACTACAAAAATGTAGGTATTTACATATATACAAGTATGATTCGAATATTGTACAAAAATGGCTGTACAATTTTAGACTTGGTACGTAGCGCAAAGAAACGATTGCGTTGCGATTTTGTATGTACGCGTACCTACTAGTGATGAGCGCATTCGAATGATATAATCGATTATAATCGATTCTTCCAATATCTCGAGATATCTCGAGACATTGTCTAAAATCATTCAAATGATCTCCTATACCTACTTCCAACGAAGCAGCGAGAACCAAGAACGAAGACAAAGAGTAAACACAAATGTCTCATGTCTCGAATGATCATTCGAAATATGAGTGCTATATGCATACAAGAACATCCCCAAGTGATTGAATACACAAACAAAATTCTAGATTCCACTCATATTACGATTTCAGATATGAGATGTGTATCCGAGTGAGAACTATTTTGCTCGGATACACATCTCATATTTTGAATCGTGATATGAGGGGAATCGAGAATTTTGTTTATGTATTCAACCACTTGGGGATGCTCTCATATGCATATAGCTATTTGCGTTTACTCTGCGCTTTCAATGTTGGTTCTCGCCGCTTCATAGAAAGTAGGTACAGTAAATCATTTGAATGATTTTAGACGAAGTCTTGGGATAGCACTCATATCTCGAAAGATCATTCGATTATACTGATGACTCGAGTACTAATGTCTCGATTCTTTAAATCATTCGATTATACCCATCATTAGTACCTACCATAGGCAGCGAGCAGCAATACACGTAGCAATCACAGTCACAACTATGCCCCTTGATTTAGTATGTTCATATGTATCTGCCATCGAGCAATCACAAATATGGGCTACTCACTGTGTTAATGATGTAGGCACTGTATTCCAAAATTTGTTAGCGTATGTGGAGGATTTTCTTGTAGATACCAAAACCTGATCTGAGCATCTACCAGTGCAACTAATTCTAAAACTTGTAACATATAGTAGCAGTCGAAAACCGGCCTTATGGAAAAATAGATTTAGAAGGAATATAGGTCAACTTAATATTCCAGCAAACTACATTGCAAAAAGTAAATGGTATGGTCTGAAATGCCACGCAGCAAGAAAAAAATCATTTAAACTACTGAATACATAAAAAAATACAATAAATACGGAAGACAAATGTAAATATTTAGCAGCATGTCAATATTACAAGCGTATATGTAAGCATAAAAAGTTTACGTACTACCAGAGGATCAATGGCAAAATTAATGAGAAAAAGGATAGTAAAGAAGCTGGTAAAGGAAATTAGAAATCCAAATCATCAGTTATGCATGTATATCCCGGCTTCAGAGTTTAAGGTATATTTTCAATCACTTCTAAATACAGCACAATTGGCGCATGACTTCCAGTATGCACCGATGCATATTAGGGATGAAGATTTGGATAAACCTATAGCAGTAGAGGAAGTGAAAATGGCTCTAGCAAAGCTCAAACTTAATAAGGCTCCCGGGAATATAGGCTTCCCTATGAGTTCGTAAAACATGCTACAAGTGAACATGCTAACGAGTGCCTATAATACGATTTTTGAAAGAGGCAAAGTAGAAGATATTTTCATAGCAAGCCTAGTGTTTCCTATATTTAAAATAGAAGACCCGAGTCCTGCAATCGTAAAGCAATTTAATTTATGAATTGTATTGCTAAAGTTTTTTCACGGTCCCACATCTCGCGAACATCTGACAAACATCTGAGAGAAAGCTTCTCATAACAAATTGCCCTTCGGATATGGCACTAAACTGTAGGCCCCTTCCATTCGTCTGAAAAATATAACGCACACAACACGAGTGGTTGCGAGAAGCTAGGCCCAGGCACTTAAGGAATTGTTGCGCCAAATATTTATTTTTATTTTTTATTTTAATGGTGGGACTATTAAATGAAAGAATATCTCACAGGATTGAGAAATGCGGTATTTTGACAGAACAGCAGACACGTTTCACTAGGAAATACTTTACAGTGGATAACATATGTTATGTATATAGCCTAGCTTCAGTAGTACACATAAAACTTCATGGAAAGAAAAAAGTATATGCATTCTTTGTGGACTTTAGAGCTGCTTTTGATAAAGTCGCAAGAAGGAATCTAATTTTTAAACTGCGTTCTACCGGAACGTCAACCAAAATGGTTAACCTTATTGAAAATATATACAGTAACACGAGGTCAGCTGTATGGGCGGGTAGAGAACTATCTGAATATTTCGAAACCGTTTCGGCAGTAAAACAAGGATGACTTCTATATCCAGTATTTTTTGCTATATACTCGTATATGAATGATCTACATGAATCCTTAGGCGGTGGTATTAACGTAGGCGAAGTTAATATAAGGTTACTTTTGTATGCGGATGATATCGTAATCTTAGCAGATAGCGTAAGGACTTTGCAGACAATATCTAGAATAGAAGAATATTGCGAAGTATGGAATGCGGAAGTCAGTCTTGAGAAATCAGCAATTATGGTATTCCGAAACGTTGGCAGGTTATCGGCCCAAGAAAAATGGGTATATAGTATTGTAAGGTGAAGCAATATACTACTCCTTACGACTCTTTTCCATTTGTCTCTTTCACAGATCGTCTTTCCTATGCTTAGGAAAAGGTCTTTTATTACTCCCCTTCATAAAAAACTCTCTTGCATACCTAAGCTATTCGAAAGTATTGTTTACAATGCAATGTTTTCCCATTGTAAGTCTATATTTTGCCCTCAGAAACACGGTTACATACATCTCCACACCCACTAACTCCGGCGCTCTTCAAACTGAGCTTAATTTTCGTAGCCATATTGACATTATTATTAGCAGGACTTATTCTGCGCAAGGTTATGTGAAACGTTGGTCCAAGGAATTCTCAACTCCTTACGTCACTAAATCCCTTCACTATATATTTGTAAGATAAATTCTTGAATATGTCAACCAAGTCTGGTTTCCTTTCATGATACACATTTACTCGTACATCGAATTGAGTGTGTCCAACGGAGGTTGATCCATTTGCCCGACATGGACTCCCGTGGCCTGACAGATTCAACCCACCCCCTTCCGAGCATCGCTTGAACTTGTTGAACATGTACTCGCTTGAAGAGTATAGAAAAGTTTCCGATATACTATTTGTACATCAGCTATTAGCCGGCAGCATTAATTGTCATGTGCTGATCCAAACCATCTTTCTGAGCACCAACCCGTGTTTTCTGAGGTCAGTAGCTCTCTTCTGCCTCAAGTTTCACCATGCGAACTACGGCTGTAATGAGCCGGTGTCTCGAATGCTATGCATGGTTCATGACTGCCATAACCTTTTTCATATCCAGAGCAGCAAAACCACCCTTAGAAACTCTTTTTACTCCCCGTCCTTACTCAGGTCTTGATATTTGTAATTTTTAACTAGTTTTTAAGCAAACATTGTAACAATTATATTTAAGTTCCTAACTGCTTGTATTAACCTTCATCTCATCTTCAAAAAAAATACGTTGTTTACCCTTGTGTATAGATTTCTACACTTATGGGATTTTAGTGTGGTTTCCATGAATGTTCTTTTTTTTTTTTAATTAAGATAAACAAAAAAAATACATTTTTAATTTTATTCTAAGGAAACAAGTAAAAATAAATTTAAATTAGTTTTTCTTGAATGCACTTTACACAAACATTTCGATTATGTTGGTTTTTACAAGCAGCTTTTGTGCAAAAACAACAAATTGGTTGTAGTGGATTTGATGAAGATGATGCAGAAATATCATCTAAAGATTTTTCTGCTGAACTTTCTCCTGAAAAAGTTGCAAGCAAAGATGTTGATGATGCCGATCTTGGTTTACCACTTCCACCTGCCATACATTGTTTTGCAAGTGAAAATCCAAGTTCACGTAGAAAATTGTTATTGTTGTTTTTTGTGTTACTTTCCAATTCGGATTAATTTCTTTAAAAATAATTAATGAATTCAAAGCAGAAATATCCATCATATTTGCAAATATAGCCATTGGCCATGTATTGTATTTGTTTTTCCTTTACAGCTGTAGCAAGAAAGCATTTTTCCAACTGTGTCTACACCGCCTATATCGAATGAAAACAAAAATCATTAGAGGACTTGAAATTTGAAGAGGCAGTATATATGAACAAACCTTTCGTTTTATTGTAATACTCTATAATTGATGGTAACTTTTTTTCACCAGATTCAATTTCAATGGAGATACAACGGCCTTTTTTTTACATTCAAGAAGCTTTGGTGGAACTCTTATTTTATTTTTGTCATAGTGCTAACCGTTGTAAGACCTTTTGACATTAATTTTGACCAAGATCATACGAAGGAAAGAAGTTATCCATTTTTATGTTGTGACTTTTCAAACCATCATCAACATGCATGTGGATTATAGTAATCTCCTTGGTGCAAATTTATCTGAAGATCTCTGCTGTCTTCTGCTTATGAGATCATCAAAACGAATAACTGGAGTATGTATTCAAACGTTTTCTTTGGCATTATTGCTCTAAACACTGGACGACCTCTTTTACCATCAAATAAATCAATTGTAGTTTCGTTTTTCAATCTAAAAATAAGTATGTATGTCAAAAATCATTTGAAATGAAATAGAAAACAATAACTTATTCACTTTCAGAATGATTCTTGAGAAGGCCTGGGAGTATGCTGAACCTGTATACACCTGTTTTGTGTATTTGACAAACTCTGGAGTGTTCTGCAAGAATATGGGATTGATTGTTCCCTATTAAGGGCGATTTAGTATTTACATAAAAACTATAAAAGCTGTGTTCGGGTAAATGGCGGTAAATCAATACCCTTCAATGTGGGGGTTGGACTCTGCCAAGGGTGCCTTTTGTCACCTCGCCCGTCCACCGTATATATGGACTGGATGCTGCAGCGCAGCCGTGGCAGAGAATGTTGCAAAGTGGGGGACTTAAGGATTAGTCAACCTCTCTTTGCGGAAGATAAGTCATTTTTGGGTCCTCTTAAACCGAACTTCAGCGCGCACTCGAAAGGTTTGTAGCCGTTTGTGATGATGCTGCAATGAAAGTAAACGTAAACAAATCAGAAGTATTGGTTGTCTCCAGATCGCCTATTCAGGACACTCTGCATGTTTGTAGAGTCCCATTGAAGCAGGAAGATACGTTTAAGTATCACGGAGTATTATTTGCGAGTGATGGAAAGAGCAATGTCGAGTTTTTCTTTAGAAATGATCAGGTTGCACCAATTTTTGTTTGAAAAAAGTCTACCGGTCAATAGATCGACTGAGTGACTACCAAAGAAAAGAGAATGCAATCCATCAGTCACTGCTTGAAGAAATAAAAAGGCACAATGAACGCATAGAACAACTCGCAGTAGAAAAAAATTAATTAATAAGAGATATCGTTCAACTTGAGTTAATGATTTTCATTATTTTCAAAATATTTCGCTTGTTTTGGATTATTTGTTGAGGAATATTTTCATTTGACAGAAAAAGGGGTGAATTCGAAGTCGTTAATAATTTACTTTTGCTATCCGGCGGTTTCTATAATAGGATCAGACAGCGAAAGTGATTAGGTGCGGATCAGATTAGATCCTTCCGCACGCCGGATTCAATAAACGGCATGATTGTATGTCGTTCATCAGCTCCTAATCAGCAAGTTCTTTTGGTTTATTATTTATCTGCACCGATCAGAAATCCAGGGCTTTTACCACAGAGCCATAGCGTTAGGCTACGTAAAAAGATTGGTAGTTTCTATTTGCGGAATACATAACTTGCTCATGAAGTAATTTCTCCAGTAATGTAGTTGTAATGCAGATATTTCTAAAATCTTTTCCGGACTTTGATGTAAAGGGTGGTGATTTGGACGATTCAAAGTATCGCGAAAGGAAATAGAAATTTGAACTTACCAAATGTCTTCGTATGAAAAAGATAGTGTCGAAACAACGATGGAAAATTCCGTTGTACAAAAAATAACCACTTGGAGCCGGTTAAATGAAACACCCGTATCGATTCACGTTATAAAACTAGTAGTAACTTGCGCACCTCATCCTGCTTCTGCAGTGCTTCGCAAAGCATATTCGCCCCACTTATAAGGTCGTTAACATACATGTCGTTCTCGGACACGCTTGCCCCTACTGGATACTTTAGGGCCTCATCCTTGGCCGCCCTTTTTAAGGTTTATATTGCCAAATATGGTGCCCGAGTGTCCATCTCGGAGCTGTCAGTTCTTTAACATCATAGCAGAGGCTGGAAAAAGGTCTGAAATCTACGTATGTTTTGCTGCATTGCTTACATATATACATTTTTCATCTGAGTATGAGCTGTCACATTCGTCGCTTATACCAGAAGATTTCTGTATTTTCCACGTACTGGAAATACAGCATATCACAGTCAAGTATAGACATTATTTATTTGTTGTACACATATTATTGTACATATATATAAGAATTATCCATAAGATGTTTCTGAGACTTGGTTTCTGCGTATCGACTAGTTAATTATCATGGCCTCCGCAGTTTTTTGTTAGTTAGAGGTTTATACTTAAAATTTGTATTAAGTACATCCAACAGGTACTCAACGCTGTTAGATATCCTGACAGGAATTGAATCTTTTTTTTCAGTCCATTTCATTACTAATAATCTGGACTTGTTTCATGATTTTAATAAAGATTAAGACTTGATAAATTGAATAAATGAATTTAAGTATTTTAGATCTCACTGTTGTCCCCCAAAATGTGCGACGATAACAAACCAGTATATTCGTGCAGCCTTTACCTACAAAATGCTTTTGCTCAATAGATCACACACAAAGTAAGCACTAACAACAAGTAATGCTTCACATACTCGTAGCATGGATTTATATTTGATTAGTGAACAACTCAACACCTAGATAAGGTTAATTGAAAACTTAGTCCCCCAAGCGGGATTACTTCTTCCTTTCTGAACGTGCAGTTCCTTCTTAGATACTCCACCTTCATATATTACCACATGGCAATATCATTCTCTACCAAAAATTCTTAGTGAGGATTCAAATTAAAAATTCAGCTTCGCAATCTAATGGCTTTGGTTTCTTCATTCCGACAGCAAGCCTCCACTGCCTCCGCGCCAGGCAATTAACGATACACTTCAAGTCTAGGTGCCTCGCACTTCCAAATTGAAATTCATAATTGATGTGCGGATAGAGGGAAAACAAATACACACAATGCAAGCCCAGTATGTGCAGAAACACACACACTTACCAAAGAAAAAAAATGCATTCTCAGCCAAACTATGTGAGGGCATCCGGATATGAGTGTAAAGTAAACCAAATTCTCACTCTCCACTATTCTTTCTCCTTGTTCACCGTGCTAGCTGAGTAGAACATCAGTTTGTAAGGAGCTATAAATAATATTTCAATGAAACTAGTGTTCCCTTTTTTCCTAAGACTTCGGCCAGGTAAACACTTATTGAGGTTTCCTTTGTCTATGACCAGGACTGCCCGAAAACTAGCAAATACTGTGTAACATATTTACCTCCGAAACAACGGAATTTGCATCTTCTACCGGTTCGGATGGAGAGTGCACACCAAACCACAAAGCTAACTTTTGGGGCTAAAGAGCTCCACTATAACTGGTATGCAGGTGGAAGGAAGTATCATAAATTCACCTTCAAGCGAAAGCCTTAGCCAGTGGAATCTTCATGCAACATTCCCTTCAGACGTTTTTGCTTCACCCGTTAACCTGTATGAGAGTTGGAGTGTACTTTCTACGGTTGCATACCTGCGCCTGGGAGGATTTCGGTGAAGGCAACGAAAATGACCAACATCTGGTATTGGAATTTCGTATGCATTCCAGAGCATATTTTCATTTAATGCTCTGCATTTGCAACAGCACGAGGATATGGTCCGCCAACTCCAAAGTTTCTCATTGCTTATGATGATGATGATGTGAGCGAAGCTCTGCTATACTGGCTACTGTTGGTACCTTGCGTGGGGTGAATTTTAACCACATTACGAGTATTATATTCAGATCAGAAAATAACAGAACAGGATGAAGAAAACCATGTACCATAACTTTTCTAACTCGACTCCACATGAATATGGATGGATTCGAAGTAAGGTTACGCATAGTGTGCTCTATGTGTTGAGTGGAGAAAAATTAAACTTTATAGATAAGCCAAAAACAATAACCATCGTTTATTGAAGAAAAAAGGTTGCACGTATGTATTATGCACTTGCCGCAGAATGGATAACAGTGTCTACTGATGTTTGTATACAGAGGGTGGTAAGTGATGCAACACTAATTTAAAAACAATGTGCAAATGAAACCCAGAATTGCTTCATGGTTTCGTACATATAAGGCTAGTACACGTCATATGTCCGTGTAAAAGTGTGCAGGGCTGGTATAGTTAATATTGAGATCTTCACGTCAAAAACAACAATGAGCAATCGATTAAACTGAATTTTTGTGGGTAGGTGAAAAATCTTTATAGACACTGTGTGCCCGGTTCTGGGAAATTTTTACTCACTAAACAACACCTCCCTTCTACTGGTTTACTACGACTTACTGTTTTTGTCTTCTTCTGTTCGAAGTTTCCATTTCTTTACTGGAAGTTTGTACGCAAGATGAAGTATGCTTTCAAATAGACGTATACGTATACTTTTCTTAACATCCTTAGCTTTCATCAAATCGTTAAATTATTTGGATGTAGTTACACAAATTTCATTGTTTATTTCGTATTTGCTGCTGCGTTACTTACCTTAGTAAGCATAGTAAATGTCAACGTATGTTTTACTTCAATGCACCAAATTCATTCAATTTCAGTTATTGTAAGGAAATTGATTTTGGATTCAATATAATTTATTTCACTTTGCGTAATGTTCCCGGATTCCCTTGTAAAACAAATTCTTATTGGTCGACAATGCCGTGGAGAAGATGGAATTGGGTTTTGGCAAACAATATTTTTATTTGAACCGCAGAATTCGAATTAGAACGGTTTTCGAACTTTTGCTTTGGGGTTGTTGAGATTCTGCGCTTTCACTTAAAGTTTCTTGAATCTTATCCAAATACATCAGCAACCGTTTGAGAGTATAACCTCGGTCAAAGCAATTTTTTTTTTTTACTTTTTGAAGTATGCTATAGCAAGGGAACAGTTTTTGGCCACTTGTAGTAACTATCGTACACTGTTTTCGGGATAAGCCTGCTTCAACAGAAATTGTTAAAGCTTTCAGCGTTCAAAAGTTTTCTCGTTTGGCACATAAGCTATCAGACAAGCATTTTGTACATCTTTTCGCTTTTCTAGGAAATTGGACTATTTCCTTTAGGTCTTTCGTCACCGGCTTCTCCAGTCCTTCGCAATTTCATTTGAGCAGTATACGGAAGCTCTTCCGTTTCAAAGCTATCGCGAAAACTTTGAGTTTTTCTTCTTTTGCTACGTACGCCTAGCTCTTCGAACGATTTTGTCGGTCGGCCAGGTCTGCGTAATGCGATTGGTTGTTCAAAGTTACTCTGTAGCCAAGCCTCATTATTTTTTTAAATAACTCAACTCAACTCAGTTGACCACCTGCTCTTGAATTCATACTTTACATGTGATATTTTAGTTTTAAAATAATTCTAATAATTCATCCCGCGAACTATAAGTTTTACTTAGCAAGTAGTGTCCTATGTAGTCTAATTTTGCCTTAAAATAACTTCCTCTATTCTCTTGCATTATTCCATACAAATGTTTTCTGGTTAAAACTCTCAAGCCAGATGATCCTTTAAGCAAAAAAAAAATAATAACTGCACATGCATTATGGCTGAACAAATGTAAAATTGCGAATATTCTTTTTGAAACTGAGACTTAAATACTTTATTTATCGAATGATGTTAAAATTATTACCGAATAACGTCGAATACTATTATAAAATGACTCGCGAGCGAAAAATAACGGAAAAAATAATTCATTATAATGCACTTCTACAAATTGATTTACATATATGTACCGTAAACTGGCAGCCTCGGATACGGATGAATTTACTGTTGACGACCCAAGCAAACGTAAAAAGGACAACAATCTTCGTGTCTACACGTGGAATGTTAGGTCCCTCTACAAACCACGTGCTGCCGAACAATTTGCGGAGGCCCTAGAGTGTATCAAAGCAGACATTACCGCCATCCAAGAAGTGCGATGGGATGGACCGGGCAAAAGGAGTATGAAAAACTGCGACATCTACTACGGCGATTGCTACAGACAAAAAGGACAGCGTCTATTCGGGTGCGGATTTGTCATTGGAGGCAGACTTAGGCTAGAAGTCTTAAGTTTCCAGCATGTGAACGAGCGCCTTATGACTATCCGTATCAAGGCTAAATTTGCCAACATTAGGTTAATATGCGTTCACGCCCCTCATGAGGAGAAGGACGACGCGACAAAGGACGACTTCCACCAGCTCTTGGACAGGTGATTTTAACGCAAAGCTAGGAAGAGATGACGTCTTTAGTAGCGTTGTCGGAAAGCATAGCCTGCACGACATCACATCCGACAGCGGACTTAGGATAATCGAATTTGCAGCGGGGCGAAGCTTTGTCGTAGCTAGTACGCGGTTTCCACGTCTCAACATTCACAAAGGAGCATGGCTCTCCTTTGATCGAAAAACTGTCAATCAAATCGGTCACATTGCGATCGACGCAAGGCATTCTTTCAGTATTCTGGGTGTGCGGACTTTCCGAGGAGCCAACGTGGACTCGGATCACTACCTAGTTGTAGCCAAGGTACGGATGCGGATATACAGAACGGAGCGAATTCAATGTAATACTGTGAGAAAATTTGACGTCGAAAAGCTACAACCGCAAGAGACCGCCAGAACCTTTGCCGATTGTGTTTCTTCTAATCTCAATCTAAGTCCTATGCCGCTAGCAGCAAATGCGGAAGACCAGTGGCAGCGTTGCCAACAAGCCATCAGAGATGCCGCCTCTGATGTACTGGGTTTCTCTCGGCCACCACAACGAAACCCGTGGTTTGATGAGGAATGCCGGCAAGCACATGCAGCAAAGCAAGAGGCGTACAAAGCGGCGCTGTATAGAAGGACTAGAGCTGCTTACGAGCTCTGCGTGCGCAGGAGAAAAGAGGAACATCGACTTCTCAGAAAGAAGAAAAAAGAGCATGAGAAGCGCTCGATCGAGGAGATTGAGAGACTCTATTGCAGGAATAATGTTCGAAAATTTTACCAAACGATAAAACGAACAGAATCCTGCAGGGATAAAAGTGGTAACATAGTAGTAGAATCGCAGTCGGTGCTGAGTATATGGAAGGAACACTTCTGCAGACTGTTAAACGGCGGTGGTCACCAATATTCCGCTGTCAGGCAGAATGTCCCATTCAACAGTGACGATGGCAGTCAAGATTCCCGTCAACCCGATCAGAATGAAGTGAGGATAGCGATATCTAAACTCAAATCCAACAAAGCTGCTGGAGCCGAACTTACAGAGGTATAAGTCTCCTCAACATCGCATATAAGATCCTGTCTGCCGTATTATGTGAACGCCTAAAACCGATCGTCAACAACCTGATAGGTCCTTATCAATGTGTCCTGTCAATGGGCCATTTACGAGTATTGAGATCGAGGCAGCAAAGATGGGTTTAGCGGTCAATGAAAGCAAAACAAAATATATGCTGTCTACAAAAAAGGACACCCAACATCGGCGTCTTGGACAGATATAATTTTGAGGTAGTAAAAGATTTTGTCTACCTAGGCTCTATGGTGAACTCCGCAAATGACATCAGTAGGGAGATCACACGAAGAATTACTCTTGCCAATCGTTGTTTCTATGGGCTAAAACGATAATTAAGTAGCAAAGCCCTACTTCAAACTACTAAGGTAACTCTTTATAAGACTCTTATCGTCCCAGTCCTGCTGTGTGACGCAGAGGCATGGGCTTTGACAAAACCGGATGAGGATGCCCTTGGTTATTTCGAGAGAAAAGTTCTTCGAGTGATCGTTGGTCCCGTCTGCATAGACGGTGAGTGGAGGACGAGGTACAATGTCGAGCTATATGACCTGTACAAGGACATCGACTTAGCCAAAAGAGTTCACATACAGCAACTAAGATGGCTGGGTCATTTAGAGCGGATGGAGCCCAACGTTCCCACTAAGAAAGTTTTCGGATCCACCCCGGATGGACGACTCAGTAGAGGACGACCTCGCGGTAGGTGGCGCAAACAAGTGGAGGGGGGACATCAACCAACTTGGCGTGCGCAACTGGAGGCAGCTGGCTCGTAACCGTGCTAGTTGGAGAGTAAGTATACCGTAAACTGGGGTGACTTTGTGACTGCGGGGTTACTTTGTGCCAACCTTGTTTTTTATCTGTCATTTCACTATTACTTATACGAGTACTTCGACAAAAATATGAGCTCTTTCCAGTCATGTAATGGTTTTTTATTGTCAAGGCTCTCTGAGTATGTACATTTTATTTAGGGTTATCGTGCATAAATTTTCCCTATGAATTCTTCCCCCGAACAAAAATTAGGTATCTTCAAAAAAGAGGGAATAATTCCTCGGAAAAGAAATAGGTATCATGGATGACAATTCAGGAGAATTTTCAATACAATCGCGATATTTAATTTTTCGCCGATGAACATTTTCCCTATTTTTGAAGATACTTAATTTTGGTTCGGAGTAAAAATTCCGAATGAAAATTTATTCGCGATAACTCTGATTATAGCTGTTTGCTATGTCTTTAGATTGTCAGCTGTCAAAAACTAGTCAAGTTTTAACCAGAAACGTGTTTGTCCGGAAAATTTGATCTCTACAAAAAAAAAACTAAAAACGTTACGTATTTAAAGGTACAATATATTATTTTTCCTGTTTGTTCATTTCTCTTTAAGAATATTGTGGTAGATTTATGTAAAACCTTACAGTTTAAATGTTTTGAGCTGATGTTTACAAAATCGCAAATTCGTGGGGTGACTTTGTACCAGCCATTGTGCATTTTTACTTGGCACAAGGCCACCCCATGTGTATTGATCTTCGCCCATGTAACTTTTTGCATTTAATAAAAAATATTTTTTTCATTCTTAAAAATTGCCTATCATGTGTTTTATTGATACTGGAGGTGAAATAGTACAAATACTTTTATTTTGATAGAATAACCAAAGGATTCCTTTAGTGGCTCAAAGTCACCCCAAATTCGAAGTGACTTAGTGCTACAATTTAGAAGCTTATAACTTTATTACCAGAAACCGTATCTTATATTTTATATTATGTTTCCGTGATTGCTGAATCTTCAAGATCAAAATGTAGTACTTTGTTCTTTGCTTTTCTAAACGTTACAAAAGTTATTTACAAAAAGCATCAAAACCTGGCACAAAGTCACCCCAGTTTACGGTACATATGCAAATATGATTCAGTTATACATCAAGATAGCTTAATAATATAGTAAACACCTGCAGATGAATAGTCCATACTTTAAAACTTATCGCTCAATATAAAAAAAAATTAAAGATAATTCGCTTAAATGCGCAGATTTCCGAAAAAAAAATTGGTTGTGCACGATCGATGACTTTCGACTAATGCTCTCGTCAAATGCGTTCATAAAAAAATAGAATTATAACGGTGCATTGCTCCATGGGCATTATACTACTGCTAGGAAAAAATTTTACTTCTTAATTTTTTCGATTTGAAAAATTGACTTTTGGTCGCTTTTTGCATGCAGATACTTCTATACGTATGTATGTGCGTTGATGGGATTGATTTCACTCATACGCGAAGTGGAAGAAGATGAAATGATAGATTTATTCTATAACAGCGATAAGCGAGTAGATTCGCTGACCTTTCGCTTTAGCTTTGACCGTGTAACTACATTAAATTCCATTTTAGTATCAACATTGAATTAAGATTTAGATTTTGGTTTATCAGTACAGAGAGATTTTTTTAAATTCTCAAACTCGGATCTCAATTCATAAAGAGAGATAGTCAGAGTACTGATTTTTTTAAAGCACACCAAAGTTAAGCTACTTGTGCAATTATCACACCTCCAACATATATAAATATATAGACTTACAACCGATAGCACACGTTTCATGTGTATTCGAATAACAAACGCCACAAGAAATATCATAGAACGTTCGCGCAAATCACACAATCTATGTTAGTGACTAAAATTTAAAGCTTTAACGACCCGAACTTTGCTTGCAAAGATGCGTAAGCCTCGCTAGCGATAAGCAAATGTTTAATCTAACCAAAATATTATATCTTTAGGGTATTTTCTTCTTAGAAAATCGCATTTAAAAAAAAAGAGAACAATTATAAGTCACATTTCGTTTTGTGTTGTAAGTTTGGAATAGAACTCAGATGTGCTTTAGAACAAACTCGTTCAGTTGTATAGGCTGCAGTCTGACGCGTGAAGAAATTTTCAGACTCACACTACTTCAATTTATCTTTAATCATACCAAGGTCCTCATAGATCAAATCTTGAAATCGATCATTTTCGAAAAAAAGCAATTACTTAGTAAGTATAAAGGTGCTAGGCAGAGTCCTTTTGCCCGCCTTTCTTTATGTATAAACCAGCTGACCCGCTGATCCCCAAGAGTCTGCGTGGTCAACAATAATATTTACTAATTACCCTTGATCAAAAAGTTCCCGGAATTTATTCAGAAAATTTAAAATATGAGTTTATTCATCTAAATTATTTGTTGCATTTCTCGTCAAAAAATTACGAATAATGATGCCACTGTGCGACGGTGCGTTATCATGGTGCCCACAATTCTGGTCTCTTTCGGCGAATTGCTTCACGCAAACGTTTCATAACTATTCTTTGTTTACTGTCTGGCCTTCTGGCAAAAATTCATGATGCACTACACCGTTGTAATCAATGAAAACCATGAGCATTGCCTTCTTTTTTGACTGAAAATGACGTGGTTTTTTTTGGTCTCGGCTCATTTGGTGAACGCCATTCACTTGCCACCACTTGTCTGGATTGCGTGTCGTACTCATAAACCCACGTCTCGTCTCCAGTAATGATCCTTTTGATGAATGTGGGATCGGATTCAGCCTCGTAAATCATGTCTTTTGCGACGTCAACACGGTCTCTTTTTTGTATGAAATTGAGGTCTTTTGGCACCAACTTTGCTGCTACACGACGGAAACCCAAATCATTAACCAAAATGTCTTGGACGGATCCATAGGCAATGTTCAAGTCCTCCGCTATCTCTCTGATGGTTAATTTGCGGTTATTGACCAACATTTCTTTTACTTTATCAATGTTTTCGTCGGTTTTCGATGTCGATGGTCTGCCACTGCGTTCATCATCTTCGATTGACTCACGACCACTTTTGAACCGCTCGTGCCACGGGTAAACGACCGTTTTCTTTCGAGAATCGTTGCCGAAACACTTTTCCAACATTTCCAACGTTCGCGCACCATTAAATCCGTTTTTTACGCAAAATTTAATACAAGTTCGTTGTTGCAAATTTAAATCCATTTCTAAAATTGTAAAAAATCGCCAACACACACAGAGATAGATGTTCTCTTGGCTACGTAACTTTTGCAAGTGTCGAGCTATGACGCTAAGATTTAGAGGGAATATCATCAACAGATGTACCAACTTAACAAAGAAAACAGAACTCAAATCGGAACCATGGAAGCGCCACACGGTTTTTATTCCGGGAAATTTTTGATCAAGGTGGTATATGTATAGTTTATTTACAGAAGAAAAACCACCAAACGCCAACGATATCGCCAGTGTCAAGGCAATTTTTCGTAACGTTCCAAGCGTATCTAATGGGTTTATTTATTTATATATATAAGTAGGCAACCAAATTTTCAGTCTTAGTTTTCCACAAACTCCCCAAACTTATCTAATGTGTAGTTCTCTAATGCCTGGTTTTCCAGTGTACATTTATTGTCATATCTTAATCCCCTCGAGGAATACCATGATAATTCTGATTGGAGATATGTGCCAAGCTTCTAAGGTATAAAACACCAGAGTTTTATTGAAATTTGTGCATGCTTGCTGGGGCGTGGGAGAGAACCTAGTTTTCATATTATAATATGCAATATAGAAGGTAGATAGATAAATAGATAGATTGGACAATGCACGCAACCACGATGTACCAGCTAACGATTCTTATAATTTCTAAAACTCGTTTTTAAAATTTGCTGAGTCGAGCCACGCAATATAGTCTTCCAGACCATGATTTTAACTTATTTCTAATTTTGCTTGGCGCACACCCAAAAAAGAAGGTATTACTTGATCATTTCTGAATACGGACAAATTTATTGGTTTCACATTATTATTTAAGTATGAGTCTCATTCGCAGGAGGATACTTATTGCTAATCGCTTTTTTATTTTCTTCTTAATTTTACATACAATGGGGCTATTGTTCTAAAAATGAATCCCCTTGCTGTACACCAAAAAAGGAGGCACAAGTAAGAAGGGACACCCTCGCTAATCCATCAAGGTTGGTAATGACCTCACCGAGACCTTCGATCAAAAAACTGTTTCGACAAGTTCATGTGCTGTCATGCGATTTCTTTAATATTGTACTTGAATGGATTGTGCGGAACTCACAAGCCAATACCGGGGGCACAATCTATCAAAAGTTGGTACAGCTGCTTGCATACGCCGACGATATTGACATACTCGTAATTGGAAGAACTCAGTGGGCTGCCACCGATGGGCTTGCAAGCATTGAAGCAGAAGCGGCAAAATGGGTTTAGCGATAAACGAGGGCAAAATAAACTATATGCTGTCAACAAGAAGGGGTAATCAACACCGACGAATTGGACAGAACTTCGAGGTAGTAAGGGACTTTGTCGACCTTGGCTCTGCTATAAACTCTGAGAATAGCAGAAATCAATCGTTGAATAACTCTTGTCAATCGCTGTGTTTTTGGGCTTAAAAGGCAATTCAACAGTAAAGCCCTATCTCCAACAACTAAGGAAACTTGCTTTACGGTGCTGAAAGATGGACTTTATTAAAAGAGGGTGAAGATATCCTTGGACGCTTCGAGAGAAAAATTCCTCTTAAGATATTCGGTCCCGTTTGCGTTGACGGGTCTTGGAGAAGAAGATTCAATCACGAACTATACGAGCTGTACAGCGACATAGACCTAGTAAAAAAAACTGCGTATTGGACGTCTGAGATGGCTAGGACATGTAGAGCGAATGGTGGACACCAACGCTCCGGCCCCGCAGAGTTTTCGAATCTAATCCAGAGAGACGACGCAGTAGAGGGAATCCTCGCCATAGGTGGGGCGCACAAGTTCAAGGGGGCCTCGACCAACTTAGAGTGCGCAACTGGAGGCAATTAGCCAAACGCTGATCTGAATTGAGAGGCTTGTTGGTTGAGGCCCAGGTTCACCTGAACTGTATCGTCACCTAAGTAAGTAAGTACACCCAAAAAATGTTGTAGATAGTCGCATTGATAGATACGGTGATAGAATCCGCGCAGTTTGCCTGATGAACATCGTCGCTATGATCTGATTCATAGTACACATAGATGTCGTTATTCTTGGAATCACTTTATTAAGTTCTGCCGAATATCTGCAAATAGTAGTATTTGCATAAGTCTGCTACCCGTTTTCGATAAGTCAACAGCTTAAGATTGGATGTGGATCTTCTATTGAGGGAACTGGCCATCTCTGTATGCTTTCTAATTCCAGTGGATGTTTTGGTAGTGAAACTAGTCGTACAAATGTAAGAGTAATACCAAGCCACGGTCTAACTTTTTCTTTGTGTAGAAAAAATAGTTGTGCCTATTTCAAGTATATTTTTGGTAGTGAAGTTCAAACTTAGAGACTATCATTTTACGATGTTGGATTAGTGGTGGGCTATGCTAAATATTTCGAGATATTTTGGAAAATTGCCTCTTCTTTAACTTTGTCTAGAGTAGGGTTTTCCAATGCCATTATTATGCCGAAGATCCTCCTTGGATGAATGGTTTCCATATTTCACTTACGTAGTCTCTCTAGCAGAAGTATCCAGAGATGAATAAGAAATGTACACTGGGAGCTAATGGGCAAATTCACCAACGAAACTTCAAGTGAGAGGAACATACATATGCCCGACTTAATTATTGCTTCCCAGCCAATCTGCTTAAAACATTGAGGTCATACGAAATTGATTTAAGTATAGCTTCAGACCATGTTGAAGTGGTTGGTAACGAAGAAGCGATAACCGTGTTCGGATGACTGCAGTTATGTTTTTATGTTCAAGCAACTTCTAGAGTAAAACCCTATCGTCTCAAGGACGTTATTTAATTTAGGTGCTCACGAAAACGCAGTAGGTTTTAGAATCAAGGGCACGGGAGTAACGAAATACTATTAAAAATTATGCCTTCCAAACAATATCACATTCGACATATTTCTCATAAATAAATCTCCCACAAACGATGCCATTCAAGGAAATTAGAGTTCCCTTCACCGAACACTTTCCACAGACGGCTAACGCCATTGTAAATATCCCCTAATTTGACACTTCAAATTACATTGGGTTTCAAATTTATCAAATATGAAAAAAACAGAAATATCTTCAAAGTGTCCAGACTGTCAATTTGCATTTTAATTTCAACTAAATCAGGCGAACAGCTTTCGTTCGACCACCTCCGCCAGCACTGCGATTCCCATCAAAGCAACAGCAAAGCGGCGGCAGTCAAGCATAGAAAGGCCCATAAATTCTAAAGCCAAATTACAATCTAACAGCATTTCATATTTGATTCTCGTTCATGTCCTTTGGCAGGATTTATGGCTTTTGCAAATATTTCACCAATAACTCCTGACACACATACACAGGACTTCCAAAAACGAATAAAAGAAAACTTTTGCGCAGCAGCGTAAAGTGCTCACTGCCTGACTTTTCTGGAAAGCTAAATAGAATTATTATTTCCCTATTTTTATTTTCCCATCCTCTAGGAGTCACTAGCCGTCCGCTGTGATTTATTGATTGGCCGACAAGTCCACCCATAAACCGGTACACTTCATTGGCCAATAAATTTTCCATCGCTAACCCGACATGCGACTATGGGTCAAGTAGTGTAGGTACTACACCATCAGAACTGTAGTTGTTGCAGTTGACCAGTGTGTATGCAACTCTCTGTATAGAGAACTGTCCGGCACTGAGTACCAGGACCCGGCAACATCAGCACTTTGCCAGCATAGTGAATGCACTTGTAAATATAAAATAAGAGGCACCTTGAGTTTTTAATAAAATTTCTTCTCAATTATTTATGATCTCGCATTAGAACAAGGGGTGGAACTAAGGGTAGATTTTATGGGGCTAAATAGACGTCTGAACGAGGATGATTTTTTTTTTTAACGAAAAACTTTTCAAATGGGGACCTGTGTTTTTGGGGAATGACTTTCAAGCATGCGGAGCAAAAATTATTGTTTTTAATAAACCACCCCGAGGGAAATCTAGACAAATATTTTACGAATACGGGATGGGTTTACTGCTGCAGAGGAAGACCTTCTTAGTTTGATGGTGGGAAGAGAAAGAGAAAAGGATGTAACAATTAAAAGTTTAAAAAAATAACAGACAGGTTGATTGTGGTATTCGAAGCTTTAAAATTAAGGGACTACCTACTATTGCAGATTGCTGCAAGTAGATGGTATGTACTACTTGGATTCACAATAAAGCAATTTTTTGAAGTTCAGACAAGGACGACGTCTCTTGGCAATGATTTGGAATAACGTGATGATAAGGGTTTGCATATGCAGTGTGATATGTATGGAAATATGGTCAATATAAATGCTAATTGCACCGCTTTAATTGAATTTATTTCTCCCTCCTATAAGTCTTTCCTTTAAACGAATGTAGAATTTAAAATCTGTTGGCTGAATGATATTATATTCTCTGAAAGTTTTAATGGTTTAAGCGTGCCCGTCTCTAGATCTACCTATAAGAAAGTAAGCAAACTTCTTCTAATGACGCCATGAAGGTATACGATAAGTACAAATTTTTTCGAAAACTAAGCCGGAGTTTTGCCAATTTAACGAGAAACTGAGATCGAATTGAGATCGCATTAGAAATGTGTGTTATGTTGTACGTCTATTGTTACCACAAATGGTGAGAAAGGTCCTGGCTGAGTCAATGTAGTCGGTTCATCGGGAAGTTTTAGACTATGTTCTTATCATAACGCAGTTCACAGGACTGGATTTGGAATCTTCATCTTCTCTTTACCTTCTTCTTGCTATATATATAATCTGATCTCATATTTGCTGTTCACCAATGGGCGCAATATTATACGACCGGGTATCCAGAATCTCTAGGTAACAAATATTTCCAATAACTAAATTTGTCTATTTGAGCTGAGTTATTCTACTTAGTATCACCACTTAGAACAGTATCCTTAAAGGCTATAGACCCAGCGATGGAGTTAAATGAAAGGGTATAGGGGAGAGCTAAGGAGTGTAACTTTAATTTTTAGCCTCGAATAGGACGATCAGATAAACAGATTTTCATTTTTCCTGAAAAAAGAAACGGGTATCTATTTCGAGTGTAACTTACGGACTCCTTGAACGGCTTTTATCCACTCGCTTATATCTACTTTAATTCTCATCTTTTCTGCAAGCTCAGCTGTCACATTCATTCACCTATTTCCCGTGTGAATGCATTGCATTAATTTTCAATATCAGCATATTCACCGTTGCGGATGTATTTCTACGTTGAATTTGAACTCGAGCGACAAAAATAAGAGGATAGGATTACACATTCTCAGAGGGAGAAAATTAAAGAACACGAGTGCTCTTTTGGTTATGTAACCTGTATAGGGAAGGTGCGATGTGTGCTAATTTTGAGTCTTTGTAGATCTTAGTTTTCTGGAAATACTGAGATTATTGGCAAATGATCCTGCATTCATATGGCGTGGTTAAATAAGTAATGTCTATATTTCATGGTATGCCCGAAAAGGAACATTAAGACATAGGAATGTGCGGTAGATGTTGTACAGGTTCTAGGATTGAACTGGCGAGAAACTACTATAGGTTTCATTAGAACAATGGTGGTGAAGGCACCAGTACGGGAACATAAATCCGGTGCCGTAACAAAAGCCCAAGTGACATAAAACCAAATTTTAACACTTTCTGAAAGTGACATAAGGCCAATTTGGCTTTATGTCACTTTCCAATATATCTTCCTTACCTTATCAAATTACGGAAAGATCCATTCACCAGTCTGAAAAGTTGCAACATTTTAAGGCGTAATAGCTATAAATCTACAATAGCTTCAAATCTTTTTATTTTGGAGAAATGCGAACAAAAAATTCACGTGAGAACTAGTTCACAACACAACACATTATTTCAAATATTCCAAAATCAAAACACACAACAAGATGTATGTACTGTTTTAAATGTATTTTAAAGGCTGAGAAATGGAATACAAATCACGAAAGCGTTTTGTTTTTGTGAATTTGAGAAAGTAATAGTTTACAAATTTGCGCGAATTTCACCAAGAAAAGGGTGAATTCTTTTTACCCTACGAAGATTTTGTTTTTGAGATTTTGACAAAGTAATAATTTAAAAATTCGCGCGTGAGTGGCTAAACCCTGCGGAGAAAAGAGTGAATTCCTTTAAGCCCGCAAGATTTTGTTTTTTTGAGAATTTGAGAAGGTAATAGTTTAAAAAGTTCACCCTTTTCTCCGCAGCGTTTAGCGATTCATGCAACTTCGTTGCTCCGTTAAGGGTAGTGCAGGCGAATATATCTTAACAGTACTTGTGTGGCCCGATGCGTGGTTAAAAGGATTTCACACTATTTGACATTCTTCGACTCATATACCAGATGGCTTTCGGCCTCACTTGCAGGTGATCAGGTCACCACTACGCGGCGTGTAACTAAATGTAACATAGATATGGAGGTCACAATTAATAAAATAAAAAATGTACATATACTTTTTATTAGTTTTGTTTTAGACGTTTGCGTAAAAGTAAGAAATGCTAAGATATGCATAGGTACCTGCCAGATAATAAATACTTACCCTTTCGCACTAACGGCGAAAACAAGTTTTTTGCCACTGAAAATATAAAACCCGCACTTGGTCTTATGTCACTTTGTGTAAGTGACATGATTTGGTCTTATGTCGCTTCCCCTATACGTATAGTAAACTAAAATATTGTGCGGGAGCTCCCGTTCAAACATGTTAGTTGTATTCAAGTTTCAGATGAATACGTAGCCAAGTCTGTAGGAGTAAGGAATCATTTTCACTTTTTTAAGGAAATTGATTCCACATTTCGCAACCTAAGTAATCTGCGGGTATCAGTGAACGTCTGGGCTAATATGTATACTAAACATTCACATGCATTTACTACCATAAGCCACCCACTGTACTATTAGTTGCTTAAAGTAAATATTTATCCTTAACGTTGAACCTAACAACGTTCACTACATGTACTTGGTTTTGTCATCGTTAGCTTCGAGAACAACTCATTTCGGCTAGTCTCCAAGCGGTTTTTAAGACACCGGTATTTACTAGCAATATTTATGGCTAAAAGCTAGTGGATACTTCTCCCTTATTGCCTTTACGTTGATGCATTTTCGAAATATGTATATGTGAGGTCTTCGGCTTCGTCATTTTTTGATGAGAAGAGAAGAAATATAGTATTAGTAGACACATGCTAATATTTTCGACGCGTGACGATCTAAATTGTCAGTTTGAAAATCAAAACTGCAAACCTATAACTATATTGGTGGTGATAAACTGCCAGCAAAGCGACTCTACACAGCCAGTTGGCTTGGTTTGTTCGAATTCGGTTGCTAGGTACCCGTCCCATTGCGATTACTTTTCTATTTTGCATATCATTAGTGAACAAAGTATACCCCCAGGTACATATTGCTTTTCATTCATTTTCACATTTTAATCTCATTTTTTATGTGCTTGACTAAGCCAACCCACGAATGCCATCCATAAAATCAATCATTAATTAAAATTAAATGTCGAAAGCTAAAAAAAGAAAACTCAACAATGCTCCGCTGTCCTCAAACCCTCATAAGCTTTTAATTGAAATTTGAAAAGCATCTGCTGAGCCATATCCAACAACTTAAAAGTAAATCAATTCCCTTCTGCTTAGAATAAAAATCAATGTTCCTTGCGATTTGTTAATCCGCCATCCGCTTTTGTCGCACTTTTACCTGACTGGAATCAACAAGTTAGCATCAATTTCCACCCCAATCATTCTCTTCTACACTCGATGCCATTAGATCAAGATATTTCATCCTTAATTTAAGCAAAAGTAAAGAAGACAATCCATAGCCTCGAGGGAGACATCACCTCGACATTACCTAGTACCGTATCCTTATCTGCGTCCTTCCATCATCATAGCCCTGACGCGTCGCATCCCTCTACTCTTGGCTGTTGGGTCTTGCTGTTGTCTCTCGCTCTCCTCTATTTTATCGAACTCCCCCCGGCGGAAGCTGAAAAATGAAAATAAGGCCACGAATACCGACAAAAGAATGAGAAAACGAATTTGTCTCATGCTTCTAATAGCATCCGATTTACCCAGTTATCTTCGGGCGGTGTTCCTTTTTTCTTGCTTTCCTATCTATAGAACATCAAGGATACAGCACAGTGAAATTAGTAATACGTTGCATTGGGTTAGTCATAAAGACGACGACGACGCAAGGACGAAGAGACTTGTGAGAGCGAATTTCGCTGTTACAATGTAGCAGGTGTCATTTATCCCTTGCTAATGCCGTATTGCTTCTTGCAGTCACGACGAGTATCGTGATGATGAGAACAATCTGGAAGTACTCCGCGGCTACAGCAGGTGAATATGTACATGAAACACATCTCCATGTTCTGTGTTTCTCTTACATTCAACCTTGAATGGATCCTTTCCTTCCACAGTATATTCTGCAAAATTGGGGACAGTCGATACCACAGATACAATGATACACTTGATCGATATCTAATGTGATTCTGAACCACCTCCATTGGGAATTCAACACCATGCCCCTAATCAAGAATTTCGCTCTGAAAAATATCTACCAAGGGAGATGTCAAAATGAACACAGTCTTAATGGAGTCAAAAAAAGAATTGATTTATAGACGACTACAGTGAAATGGATGAGAATTTGGCGAAAATGGAAATTAATGTGGTTCGTGGTGTTTGTACAGAAGAAGGTGTGAAAGTTTCTCTTTAACTGACATTTACGGATTTTAATATATCCTTGGTTTCAGGGTGTAGAAGAAACAGATCAAGTGACGTGGGTAGGTTCTTACCTTTCGAAAAATAATTACTAAACATCAAATATTCTTACATAATATAGATTGGCATGCATATAATGTACGAAAATAACTAGGAAGCAGGTCTTCGAATTGTAGAAAAGCTCAGTATGAAAGTACAATTGTCAATACTTAACCTCTGTCTACCAAGTGTCAATGCTAGCTATAATAATATCGACTGGCCATGTGTTTCACAGGTTTTGAAATGTGCTAGCTTACTGAGAAACTACTTTCGTGTCAGATAGCTGCGAAAGATTTTCCCAGATGCAGTCAAGGACGGCATCTTTAGTTCTACTCTAAGCGATCCATTATAATCGAAGTTCAGGTCAATAAACAAGTTCAAGTTTGACTAAGATTTTTGAAAAAAAAATATGATGGTCATCCACTTGGGTTAGCGAGCTACTTCTTCTTGTGACTTGCATAGCTTCACACAACTAAAACCCCGTTTTTTTGTATAAAGCAACTCGCTTCGAAAAACTAGAAAGCTTAGGAACGACATAAGCTCCTAAACAGCCGGTAACTGCTACAAGGTTTGAGTCTCTTGACGTTATAGCCGGGATGAGGGCATCTGAGACTAGAAAAGAGATAACATTCTTTACATGGCGACCCTACCAAACTAACTAACAACGTTAACGAGTAGAGAAACATGAAATTCCGATACAGAAAATAACATCCCCCCGGGAAGAGACAAGTTTCGGTCAAAGTAGAGAAGACACTTAAGGCCGCATTGGGAATCTCGACAAGAAAAAATATCTTGTTCCATCTGATTTGACTGTAGGACAATTTTACTTCTTGATCCGCAAGCAAAATAGTATCGGCCCGAAGATGCTCTTTTCCTCTTCGTGAACAATGTTATTCCACCATCATCGGCTGCCATGGGTTCTCTATATCAGGAACATCACGAAGAAAATTCTTCTTGTACGTTGCATATTCCGATGAGAAGATCTATAGCAAAAACTAAATGACAAAACTGATGAGGATGATAAGGTGGATGATGATGTTGTAACAGCGGCAAAATTGTAACTTTCAAAACAAAATTGGGATGAAGATCTACTATATACTTCGCAAGAATATATACATATAAATATATATATATATATATGTTCCTGCTCCCAATGTAGGGAGTGTTCGGCTATCTACACAGTAGAATCTGATATTGCAATATCCCAATATGCACCATTGCAGTGTGTTCCAGGCAGAAGTCCTAGCGATAGTAGATGCGGCACGAGAACTATCCACGAAACTTGCTACCAGAAAGAACATTGACATTTACATAGATAGTCAAGCTACTATAAAGGCCATTTCATCTGAGGTAGTAAAATCAAAGCTAATGAAATGCTGTCGTGAGGAGCTTAAAACGCTCATCCATAACCACCTGATGGGTCTCAGGTTACAAAGGAATTCAAGGGAACGAGATAGCAGATGAACTGGCAAGGAAGAGATTAGAACAGGACCTGTCAATGGTCCAAAGCTCAGTCATTTTTCCCCCAAAACTTCTTAAATCAAACATAGCACTTGACTTTAAACGACAAGCAGACGAAAGATGGAAAGCGCTCCCATCATACCGAGTCTCCAGAAGCATGCTGCCCGTCTGCAACCCCTCTTCTTGGAGCCACTGTTGGATTTGGAGTAGGTGCGATGTTGCTTGCAACTTAAAGATGGAACATAATCGGCCTTAGGTCTCTGAGTTATCGTTATGTGTTTATCTATTTCACATCTTTCCCTAACCTAAGTTATAGCCTACTCTGGTCGGATAAATTGGACAATAAAAGGGCTTTCTTATCCAGCTTTCAAACTTTATGAAGGAATATGAGCGTAGTGATCCACATTTCAATTAGTTAAAACTTCGCTTAGACACACCACAGCAGCAAACTTAACTTCCCTGCTAAATCATATCAAAAGGTCAAAGGACAATCATAACTCCCACAAATTTTACTTTAGCAAAACTTAGAAAAACCTCGCAAATATTAAACAGACATCCAACTCTTAATTTATCACCACTTAAGCTATAACCCCTCCACTACTAAAACAGAAAATAAAAAAAATAAATAAAAATAAGTAAAGAGAATACCTAACGCTAACAGATAAAGTAATATCCAAGTACCCACTCCAGGTAATGACAAGTAAATAAAACATCCCTCTGTACATTCAAAGAACGACTGATTCACCGCGCAAAAGAAGAATTTCTTCTGGAAACTCCGGCGATGTTTCGGTTTTTCTTTTAAACGTTCGGCTTGGCCGACCGAGAATGGCAGAAACACCGCCTCTCCCCGTTTTTCCCCGATTCCAAAAAGATTGTATTTAGAGAATGGGAAATGCAACACTGCATACAAATGTTTGCATTACTGAGTCCTGGCGGAATGTTTATGCAGAAATACGAACTCCTTCAGGGAGGAACATTCTTCAAAATGGCCTTTTCCAGGAATGCGCTTTCACCCCACAGATTTTTTTGTCGGCACCCTATCTCTTTTCTTAGAATTGTATATATGAACAGAACTCAAGTGGCAGAGGGGATAGATTGGCTCACTTCATTTTCTATGCACCCCGAAGTAGTCGCCCGGCCTCTTTACCCGTTCCAAATCTATGGTGTACTTTAGAATCTGTGTGTATTCAAAAGTTTCACTCTACCACGAGCGTGCGTCGGGAAGGCACAAAACTGCCGGCACGAAACTACTGGAAACTACCCTTTAATATTGCCTTTTGGGGAATACATTTAGGTTTGCGGCAGTCATGTTGTGCAGGGATGTGTATGCACGCGACAAGAATATGTGTGTGTGGGTGACTCGCCCCAACTTTCTGTCATACATCATTCCGGGTGGATGCCCCTCGAAACGCTAACTTTGGGCGAAAAACTTTTAACATAAATTTGTGCATAATGAATAAATTATTATGCAAGGGTATCCCGTAGCGCTCCTTCGTCCTTTCGTCCCTTCGCCCTGGGCCTCCCTTTCCACTGCAGGCGACCGGAGCGCTTACTTACCAATTTTCCCTTGCGCTGTCTGGTATCACGTTCCGTCTTTGAGCTGAAAATGTTCAACTTCCTAAGGATTGCTTCAACGCTACACACTAACCCATATGCATACGGCGAAGGACTCATTTACTTGAGTTATCATATTTTTGGTTACAGGACACGGGTGTTCTGGAAACAACCACATCGCACCGCATTATAGTCAGCCGCTGGTGGCGATGGTGGTGTGATTCCTGATGATGCGGCGGCACCCTACACTGAATGGAATGCCACCACGCAAGCACTTGCTGTGCGCTGCTGCTTCATGACTGACAGAAGTGGAGGCGAACCCGGTAGGATGGGTGCGATGATAGTTTTGACTGATATACTCGTTCGCAAGGATAATGCTTTGGTGAAGGATGGGTCGCTAACTGGTTACTTGAAAGCTCCTGCAGAGGGAGTAATTTGTGACTGTGATGTGGTGCGACATGACTGGATAACATGCACATTTTCATTTGCTAGATGCGCGGGTCCTTGCTTCGTGGGTTGATATGTTTTGCATTTCATTGCGATGTTTAATGTATATGTGATCCCATTTGCATATTTTTTGATGCAATCATAGGGAGCTGATTACTTCGCTCACGCGGTGCCTTGATGTCTGACAAGTCTATGACGTTGCAGCGAGAGATATTATGATGAGAACACTTTGTGTGAATATGACACAAACGCTCTCTGCTATGTGACGGCTCTATTTACGGAAATTGTGCTTAAAAGGGAACAGAGCCTTCAGTTTTGTTGATGTTCATGAAATTAAGTTTCAAACTTTAAACAGTAGTAGAATTTTATAAAACAAACCTGAAAGAGTGAGGATTAACAGGAACTCATTATAAGTGTGCAGACTGTTTTCAGATGTCCACCATTCCCAAAGTATAAAATCAGCAATATTTCATAAAGTTAAGTGGGGGAAAAATGATTCTGCTTAGGAAAGATTTTACAACAATACCATCTATCTACTACCTGACAAGTAGTATTTCTTTGTCGGCTGTTATCGCTGAAAGGATATTTTTTTTTAATTAACAAAAAATTGCATATTCATACCGTGAAATCTCCCATAAGTCGGCAGCTGCGAAACCGACGTTTTTCGTCCGCTTAGTAGGAATTTTTAATACTTGTGTGATCTAAGATCTGTTGAAATTTTTCTTCAGTATTCAAAGAAAAATTTCAAAGAGATTTACAAGTGGTTATAGCACTTTATATCGGTGCCTAGTTCCAATTCTTCTAAATTCTCATCTTCACTTGACACATCAACATTAAGAACACTTGAAGTGTTTCCATATTCCATCCTGCGTCCATGAATACACTATTAACATACGCTATGTATTCCATGGAGTCTGTCACAACCATACCCGCATACATATGTATTTGATGCAACAGCCCATGAAGGGCCTAGGCCTAGCTTCTCGCAATCACTTGGGCTGTTTGCCGTATCCGAAGTGCAATTTTTATTTTATTTTTGAGAAGCTTTTCGTGACAACAATACTTTCGGATGTTTGTCCAGCGTTGGCGAGAGGTGAGACAGCAAAAAACATTTTGATGTTTTCTGGGATTCGTACATCGAACCTCACGTGCATTGGTCCGACACACTAACCACTGCGCCACGGCGCCCTTCGATTTGTCTAATAAGCAAAGAAAAATTGTTTAAATAAGCGAAGCGTATATCGCCTTCTGCTTCAAGGACTTCATCTGAAATGCTTTTGTTCCTTATAAACCCGTATTTTTTAAAACAGTTTTATATAGTTTTTGCTGTAATTTTATATCGAGCTGAAGCGAAAAAAAAAAATGATTAGCCATCCTGTCAATAACTGAGTCGTCATCCAAGTTTCTTTGGTGAAGAAAATATTTCGCAGGCATTTTTCTTTACATGTTTTTAAAACAGCAACCATTTTCTGATCTTCGAATAACTAGCCATTCCTCACGTTCTCCAGACATATTAACACAATACATTAGCTTAAACCGTTTCTTGAATGCTCTTCCCCTAGAACAGGGTTCTCCTTCAACGTGAAACATCTTTACAGGAAGAAAAGCTCTGTTTCATCAGCGTTAAAAGTATCATTGAGGTCATATTTTTGAATTTAGGATCCAATGCGACTTGTCCACTCACTGACCGTTTGTTGGGTTAACATCAGCAGCCTCCTTTTTCCATAAGAAATATTTTGCAACCATCCATGTGACGCCTTAGAATGAGGAATATTTTTTGTTCTAACAAATTCTTTTTGCCTTATCTTCAAACAATTGCCCAGAAATTGGAATTCGTTTTTCACAAATTTTACAAAACTTTGACTGGTTTTCAACATATCAATATAACGAACATTATTGTTGCAAATCTGCATTGTAATTTTTGGCTAAACCCATTGCTCCCGTTGGGTTTTCTTTTTAACCATAGGAAAAAGGAAACAAAGAAGAGGGCTACTCCGTGCTTTCTGCCAATTGTTTATAAATAAATGGGACTTCTCCAGCGAAAAAAAAATATGTATAAAATTTGTGGGTTATATTGTCCGCCTAAGGTAACAATTTTCAAAAAATTAAGAAATGTACTGTTCGCGTCTGCTAAATAGATTTGTCCGGTATTGAGAAAATTATTTCTAAAGCAAATAGTAGAATCCAGCCAAATAATATAAAAACAAAACGCCTGCTACTCATCAGCAGACCACGCATATGTATCCTAGTTGGACTGTTTACTGGTCACTGCGCACTAGGCAAGCACGCCATGAGGCTTGGAATTCCGGCCAATGACTTTTGTCGCAGCTATATGGACGAAGAAGAATCCCGCTATCATTTGCTCTGCGGCTGTCCAGTACTATCCTCAGCTAGAAAACAAACCCTTGGGAAATACTTCTTTGAGGTACTTACAGATATTGCCGGATAATAACAGCATCTGGAAAATAATCGAAAATAAAAATGGTTCCTAGAGTAACGGAAGAAACGGACTCAAGTGGTAGCACAATGGACCTCATTTGGTCTAAGTAGATCCTAACGATTACGGAGGATAGCCACCTAACCTAACTTAGCCTTAATTTTGGTAAGATATTAATTGCAAATAAAACCGGCCGACAAATACGTATACACACCAGAGCAATAAGAAACTTTCATGAACCGATTTTTTACTTGACGGCATATTTATGAAATTTCGGAATCGGTTTCTTTCACGATTACAATACTTCTCTATACCTATACGGGGTGTTTCATTCAGCATGAACCACCATCAAAACCACGTGTAGTAGAATGCTGTTGGCAATGTTTTAGAATTTTAATAAGCTTTCATGCAGTGCAGTTGGTTGAGATGGTATGGCAAGTGTAAGATTGTAGAAGTTGAAAACATCTTCCAATTAATTTCACTTTATTTGCATTCGGATAATATATATAATGTTATCAACAGAAGCTACTATCATACCAGGGTCTTAGTAAATACGCAGTTTAGGTTGTTATTTGGGCAAGTCGCAATTACCAAGGATTCAGCGGAAGCGTAAAGCGTCTGCTACATACATCTAGAGAGATTTTCCACTCGTTAGAAAATTTGAGTCCTCAAACAGCACGTTGGGATGCAATTCTCACCTACATTATTGTTCAGAAGTTATCCTCGACAACACAGCAGCTATGGGAAGAGAAATTAGGTTCGAAAAGGAATTGCCTCCATTAAAAGAATTCTTTGAGTTTTTAGAATGCCGATTTCGTTCACTTGAGGTGCTACAACAGCAGTCGAATATCAGTAGTACGTCAGGTCAGAGTAGGTCAGGGTCGCAACAGGTGTTTCATACACAGCAAGCAGACAAGGGTAAAATAAGTTGTAGAGTTTGTCAAAAGGGACAACATTCACCGAGGGGGTGCAAAAGGTTCTTGCAAATGGATGCAACTCGCGGACGTCAAGCAGTGTACGACGCCAAGGTTTAGAAGAACTACATAGCTTACAGTCATTTTAAGCAAAGGTTTCCCAGCTCTAAGTGCTGCTACTTTTGCAAGCAGCGCCACCACATGTTGCTGCATGATGTTTCACACAATATCGCGCACCTTCTTAGCATCCCTTATGCACCAACAATACATAGATCCAACACTGTTTCACAAAATCAGCATCAACACATTAACAATACAAGGTACCCACAGACATACACTTACAAATTATCCGCTACAAATCCTAATGCGCAGAGTTCCAAACGCAATCTCAACAGCTGCCACCAACAAGCTCCCATCTCAACAACTACACCAATACTCAGATATTGCTGACCACAGCTTTAGTTACCGTGAAGACAGCAGCGGGGGGTAATTTGACTTTAAGGGCTCTGGTGGATCCAGGATCGAAGGCGTCCATCATTACCGAAGCAGCGGTTCAGTGGCTAAATCTAAAGACGAAGAAGACATTTGTCGAAGTTAGTGGGCTGGAAAAGGTCAGCAGTGGAGCAACGCATAAGGTAGTGGACCTTACCTTCGAGTCGCTGACCTCGGATTTCGCAGGTAAAATGCGAGCACTAGTTTTCAATTTCCTGACTGAGCTTCTCCCGGCCCAGAAAATTAATTTCAGCAAATGGCAGCATTTCGAGAGCTCACCATTGGCAGATCCAACCTTTAACCTACTCGCCAAGATAGATATATTGGGCAGTGACAGCAGTAAAAAAAGAGTCAGTTCACTATTTTTTTTTTTTTTTAATGTATGTATATTCAAAGTGAAAAACACCTTTCACAAAATTTAAAAAAATATCTATTTTACATTTACAAACGAAAGTGAGGTAAATTCATTTTACGCTGTACTATGATTTTAAACATCATGAAACATTCTTTTTGAGCACCAGAAGTTTTGAATCGGGATTGTGTCAGCCTCGCAGTAAAAAAAAAGTAGGGATGGTTGTGCGCGAACTTAAAAAAAAAATTTTTACTGAACCTGACTTGGGCTGAAAAATGTTGTTTTTTAGTGCATTTCAAAATATTGGAGTTTACATCCCGTTAAAAAATCAACAGTACAAAACACGACGACATATAAAACTCCTATTATGACTTCCAATTTATGATTGATGTTGAGTCAAAAGAAAAATAAGGCCTCGAGGACTGAAATTGCAGTTAAGTGCATCAATACTTTAAAAACAGGAAATGGAAAACTTTAATACGTTAGTCGCTTCTGTGAGTAAATAAAAGACACCGTCATTAAATATATGTATTTTCGATTCTTTATTTCTTTTATCACTTCCACGTCTACTCGGGTTGGGGGTGGCAATGGTGTAGTGGTAACGTCGACAATTGCCACGCTTATGGTTCATGGTTCAAATCCTGATGTCAGCAACCATTTATTTATTTATCATGACATATACAAAGTCAGTCCGATCATTTACGAAAGCTTGTGTGAACACTACTGCGAAGGCATAACACTGGCAGTAGCTTGGTCATGCGGCTGGAAAAACTGTTCGCTCTGTTGATGGTGATTTGCCTTTGACATCGTTTGTCGGCAAAAAAGTACTGTGAATCAGAAGCAAATACAAAAAATAACAAAAATTTCCCCAGTTATCTGGACTCCACCCCCGGAGAACCTCTGAAGCACAAGCAACTGAGCTTCAAGAACCACTACACCAAAATCGTTCTCTCTCTCTCTCTCTCTCTCTCTCTCTCTCTCTCTCTCTCTCTCTTTATCTATCCTTTCCAACGCGCACTGTGTGTAAACGTGTTAAAGGTATTCATAACCCTTTGAGTGCGCGCAAATTATAAAAAAACAAAATAAGTTACAGCGTGCAACTCCCTCTACTACCGACAGACTCTCTTAAGGCTAGTGTGGCCACTTTACAATTTCTGATTTAGTGTTACCACTCTTACACTTTTTCTCTTGACTTACTGCAATACGTACTAAGTACAGTTTCTTACTGCGCAGAAACCTTCGGATGTTTCCCCTCACGCTCTTCAGGTATAGATAGGTTCCTTGGCACATTCTTGGCATAGCGGGAGGGGGTATATCAAATTTTAAAGCCATCTGTGCATTTGTAAGAGTTAAGAATAATATGTAGATGAAAACCTGTACTGTAAGCCCTTAGGTTTTCAAGAAATTGGATGCCGATTGGGCGGTTATATCGAGAGTGTGTAGACCAAATCGAAGTGGGTATACCATTTTTAAAGTATTCATGCTCCTATTTTCGGAGAAATCAACGACTTTAAAGCCCTTGAGATATTTTTGTCTGGACACCGGACACCAACTGACAATAATTTTTATTCAAAAAAAATTGATGATTTAATTCAAAATGTTCGGCTCTTGTATTACGAAATAAGAAATATGTAAGTTCGATCTCCGAGTATGTATTCGCAGGTGATTGGGTTTTCTACAAAATGCGTTCACAGGAAGTGTGGGCGCCGTGGCGTAAGTGGTTAGTGTCTCGGATCACTACGCATGAGGTTCCAAGTTCGAATCCCAGAAAATACCAAAAAGTTCTTTCACGGTCCCACCTCTCGCGAGCGTCTGACAAACATCCGAGAGTTTTGTTGTCACGAAAAAGCTTCTCAAATCGCCGTTCGGATTCGGCATTAAACTGTAGGTCCCTTCCATTCGTGTTAAAAATATAACGCACATAACATGAGTGGTTGCGAGAAGCTAGGCCCTGGCACTTTAAAGAGCTGTTACGCCAAATGCTTGTATTTGTATAACAGGAAGTTACTAATTTTTAGAAGTTCTGCAGACAGGCAATTTAAATTCCACATCCTTATTTAACACATAGGTAATTAGAAATATGCAAGGACATTGAAAGACACCTTCACATTTACTTAAGAGTTTTTTCGTTTAATTTGTCTCTTCGTACCTTCAACCGTTTTCGAGAAAAATAAGGTTGACTTTAAATATACAAGGCGCTAAATTTAAGCAAACCACAAATTTGAAAAGTTAGTGAGCGCAATTCCCAAGGTTCTTGATATTTGAGATTGCACCTTCCCGTTCATAATTTAAATTTAAATATGTATGTATATCGGATAAATTTACTTGTGTGTTATATAATGCGGAGATCTGCCCTTAATGTTTTTCTAGCAAAGGCGGTGAACGTCCGTTGGGAGCCCTTAAGGGTAGACTCTTTGTGTATTATCTATTAAACGCTGATAGTAGATGCTAGGGGGTGCGGAACTGTATTATTTCCAGGCAGATGTACTGGAAAATAACAGAAAAACTATTAAACAGAAACCGTGCAGATAGTGCAAGATTTCTGGCAAGTACTAACTGGCCACTGGCCCATCGGGGTTCATGCGGTCAGAATAGGCATTACTTATAATACACATTGTCACAGCTGCAATATTACTAACGAGAAAGAAACAATCCTACACTTCCTTGTAATTGCCCGGCTCTACGCAGGGCAGGTAAACCCTTTTTTGACAACCTAATAGAGTTAGCGGACATAAGCATTGGGGACATTATCAGTTTCCTTAATTGGGGAGGATTTGAATAATCTTGACTATATTTCCCCTTTCCTTATAAGTTAACTCTACCTATATAATGCATGTATGCTAATTGTACAAGTGCTCATTAATAATGCAAGTATTTTATTTACATTCTTTCTATTAAATAAATCAAAGTTAAACCTTAAGCTATCAGGAGCACTTAAAGCGAAAGCAAAAGTTCCCTATAAAGCTAACCGTCTCGCAACACCCATCTCCAATCTATGAAATGATCAATCTCACACTCTTCATTGCTCAAAAAGCGCATTCAGCCGCGAGTAACTTTGCCTAACAAAACACTGTTAACAACGAAAAACAAGCATCAAGTCCCTAATGGCTACACGCTTCACTTCCAAATCAGAACATTATCAACAAACAACACTGAATTCCCTGGGTACTGCGCGATATCCAACAACCAACACCCTGAATCTCAAATACGAGTACATAGCGCACTGGAAAACAAAACCTAATTTGATAACCCAACTTAAGCGAATACCCTCCAAACACACTCGCACACTCGAAACGAATTACCGCTTCGCCCCAAAATGAATACATCCGGCCGCTGAATAGACAGTGAAATATTTTACAGCCTAACACCCTCCGCATCACCATTCCTTGGGTTTCAGCAAAAACTGCTGAGCATAAAAATTGCCCTTAACCAGCATAGGCCCTACCGGCCCGCGCGATTTGTAAAATGTCTCCCACTCAAAGCGCAGAATAACTGTGGGCATGCAAATCAAGGTATGCATTTTTTACGCGTTAACTCTGAGCGTTCACCCTCCAAATGAAATAGGGTGCAAGTGTGTGCGGGTTCAATGGGGGTAATTGGTGCAACAATAAAGACCACAAAAACTAAAAAAAAATTACTCCCGGTTTTAGAAAGATACATATCGCCATTTGCATTTGACGCAACAGCGTAAGCAAACGCTGCAAAACGCTCTCCCACTGAACACACATACTGAATAAGCCGCGCAATTCGATAGCACAAAACCAGCACAAAACGGCAAAAAAAGACAAGGAATATTGCATTTAATGAAATTCCCCAGGGAATTATTTATTCCCGCCTGGATACAAATATCCATTGAGCTCATGTTTCACTTTACAGATGAGGGCTCTTGGTACGCGGGTGGATTCGGTGGCTCGTTCGGCTGTGTATTGCAGCTATTTCACTGAAATAGTCTAAAACTGTGTACGTTCAAACGCAAAGTGAGTTTTGAGCTTCCACGTATGATATGTATGTACACTAGGGCCAGCAAGAAATATCTTGAAAAAGTTTGCCAGCTGAGGAGTGGAGAGTCGACGCAAGGGTTGCAATAGCATAGTGGATAGTTGGCTGCTTCAATTTAGGGCTTTGTATGCTAGCACTACAGTGATGAGATGTTTGAATCAGAACATTTCTCTAATTCGATGAACTGCATAAAAGAGGTACTAATGCTTTTTCGAAGTCCCTGTACAATTTGCAGCGTTAATTTTCTTCTATGCGCAGTTTCATCAGATGCTCATTGAGACTGCAGTGACCCGCTATCATGGATGCGAAGTTGATCCTTGGTAACGCTTAAGTAGGTTCTGTTTCTTTTTTGGTTATAGTTCCCCAGAAGTTTGGCCTGTCTCCGCTGGGGGGATATCATTCATGTGCCTGGCCCATTTGTTATCTTTTTCTCTACTCACCTTTTCATATTCTATGCGGTCATAACACACAGAAGGACTCCTGTCTAAATGACGATGTTTCCAAGTCGTTCTTGCTAGTGCATAAGCACTTTGCTTCCTTCTAATCCTTCATAACCTGGTACTCAGCAGAGAGTAACTTTATTAGGCTAGCGCAGTATGTTGATCTTTGTGAGGTATTTCCACATCAGTCTGGACCTGTTCTCGTATGAGTTCAATGCCTTGATTGGGGCCTGGCTATGTGACAGCATGGCTGTTGAGGTCTAATTTGACGCATCACTGTATACTGAGGGATGTTCCCAGAGATTCAGAGTATATAGTCGTGGGCGCTTACACACTGGCCCGGTTCTTTCCTGTGCATGTTTTGGATCCGTCCGTGTACCATTTATTTTAATGTCAGATTCAGTAGTCCAGTACTCTTTGTTGCTTAGCTTTCCGTCAAATTTTCTTCCAAACAGTATTCCTTCCTTCTAAATATATCGTCTTTGGGTCAGGCCAGTCCATCGCCTACTTAACGCTACATTGCATTTTAGTCATAAACGTAAAAAAAAAAATAATATATATTCCCTCACACAACGGAGAATAAGTCTGTCGTAGAAGCTCAAAATTCGGGGTAGGAATCGCCTGTAATGTATTCTTACATTAGAGTTGTGGGTCAGAATTATTTGAAAAGAACTGGATTAGGCTATGGAGTCTTATTCATTAGCAGAAGTCCATTCAATATTTAAACCATAGCCAAATGTCAGAAAATAAACCATAGAAGAAGCATTTCACAAACATTACATACATACATACATTTTCAAGGGCCCGCTAATCCTTCATGAGGGTCGCAGTGGTAGGATGCTCAGATGGACCCTCCATCCCATTCCCAAACTGTCTTCAACCACAACTCTGGAACGCGTTTCTAGCACCTTAGCGAAGACTTTTCCAGGAAGACTTAAAAGAGATATGCCCTTGCAGTTGGTGCAATTTCATCTGCCTCCCTTTTTAAAAAGAGGAACAATCATCCCCCAATCACCAGGTGTTTCATCGCATTCCCAGGCCAATTTAATTTAATATAATAATTAACATGCGAGAGCCATTGCACTCCCTCTTTACCTAAAGCCGTGAGCATTTGTGGCCGGATTTTATCCACACTAGCAGATTTGCAAACTTTTAGCGCTTTGATCGCCAAAGTTACTTCCTCTGCCGTAGGGCTACTTTCCGCCCTACTCTCGACCGTAGGTCTGCCGTCTTCGGTGCCCTTTTCGGGATTGAGTTATTCTGAAAAGTGCTCCTCATTGGAAAGAAGTGTACCGTCTTTGGACTTTACTCCTACAACGAAATTTAAGTTTCTTTCTCTGAGTCGGCGGACGGTCTGCCAGAACATCTTATTTGCAGATCTGTGGTCACGTTCCAGTTTTTCGCCAAACTCCCTTGTACAAACATTTATGCACATAAATACCTTTGTACATAACACACCCCACGTAAACTTTCTTATTTGACACACTGTGTCTTGCTTTCATAAACCTTCTAGTTTTTTGCACCCCTGCCTTTTTGTTTTGTGCTTCCTTTAATTTTTTTCCAACATTCACTAGGGTCAGAATAAAGCAATTTATTTGCATAGGTATGAGTTGGAATTTAATCCTTTATACAAACTTGCAACTCACACGTTGGTAGGTATTTGCCCGCATACCATCACATTCTAAAATAAAAATTTATCTCGAGAAATTTAAAATCAATGAACTACGTATGTTCCTTGGATTTGCATTGCATGCATTCTGTTGTAGTGTAACTTTCCGTATTCTTCCTACCAACTCCACCCGCCGTCCGCCCGTGCAAGGATTCCATATAGCCAGAATTGGACGATGCCACTTTCCCCTTCCTCCCTGTCGCTCGCTTATTTTTTGCAATTTTTCAAGGCTTAAGGACTATACTCGAGCTATTAAACAAACAAAAGTGTAACGTGAGGGATCTAATGGGGATATGGACTCCGTTCTGACTGCTTCCATTGCAAGGAATAACGAAGAATTGTATAACACCAATCTTTCGTACTCGAGGATTATATGGGACAAGGTTTCAATTAGGCGAGAGAAGTGTAGCAATTTGTTCACAGCAACAGCAGCGGATACATGGTGGATTGTGGATGTGTGCGACACCGGCACAAGGATATGGACTATGGACGTGCGGGAAATCCTTTTACTTTTTTTGCCGGTTGCTTTTGCTACTGTTGTGTGTGTTTTGCCTCATTTCGCATGTACGCAGTGAATTGTGCGTCTGATGACATGAGGTACATTAGAATGTCATAACGGCTTAATTAAGCCGCAGCTGGCAGCTCCTGCTAGCTGACCCATTCTGTGTGCGTAATTGGAAATATGAGTTTATTTAATTAAGTCGTCAGGCGGTAAAGATTTTTGGTGTGTGCGTATGTTTGCCAGCGACAAGGATGGTAGCACTGACAGAGTGTGAATGGATGGTAGCTGGGATTCGAGAATCATTATGTGGACGAGCCCGAATGAGATAAATTTGCAATTAGACTGTTTGTTGGAACTTTGAATGGGTGGTTGTGGATTATTTTTATTGCACAGCCAGCTGGAATATGTTGCAAATTAGGGACCGAGTGGAGGACATGCGCTTTATGCTTTGCAGTTTGTTGTGCCTCGTCTGCAAAGGACATTGAATGGAACTTTCAAATGTGGTGAATATAGGCAATGTGTGAAAGAAACTGAATTTTGAATACAAGAAATATGATTTCTTTCTCTGCGGGTATACATTTTTATGAAATGCAAACGCAGGAGGTATTATTCCCTTCATAGAATTTCTTTTGTCTATTACAACAGATATAGATGTTGAATAGTGTTTGCAGTTTGTATTCATGCATTCTATTATGCACGTTTCTCTAAAAGATTCTATTCCTAGTATATCCTAATTCGAATATAACAATGTCAAGATAAGACATTTCTCCACAGTGAGCCTTTGTTTTAAATTTCTGATGTAGGCGGAAGGTAATAGTTATAACAATTCAAGCCGTCTGGCTGTAGGTGTAAAGTACTGAGGGAGGATCTTCCGCTACCAAAAGCACATAGGAATGTCGGGACAAGTTAATTGGGAACATGGAGGTTACGAAAGGAAGAACACTTTCAACGACGAAATGCATGGCCAAAACAGTACCGCCATGGTCCATTAAGGAAGAGTAGGTAGTTAGCATTAAAAGGGAGTCTTTAAAGCTTATTTGTTCAGCGAAAAGATCAAATTCCGGCGATAAACTCTATTTTCCTAATTATATTAGGAAAAATGTAAACATTATTATCACATGATAACTTTCAAAACACTGGTAGACAAACTAATGTATACGTGCATACGATGTGGTTAGTTGAAGTTGATCGCTTCGTCTAAATCCTTCAGAATGCCGCGTGGAAGAATACTCCCAAACCAAAGAAAACGCCGGCAAGCTACATTCAAACTTATCCGCAGGAAATAAAAGAGATGATTAAGGAGAAGGGAAAAGCACGCAAAAAATGGCAACAAACTCGGGCTCCGCAACATAAAGCACATCTTAACCGTTTGTGCAACTCACTAAAAAGTTCTATTAAAAACCTTAAGAATAATGAAATGCAAACTTACCTAGAAAGCTTAACGGCAGAAAAAGATTCTAATTACTCGCTTTGAAAGGCTATAAAAGGTATTAAAAAATCTCAAATTCAAGCCGCCCCAATTAGGAAAAATCAAGGCGAATGGGCCAGGCATGATAAAGAGAAAGCGCAAGTTTTTGCCACCCACCTGGAAGAAACTTTCAAACCGTTTGATGGACAAGCTCTTATTGAAAATATAAATACGTCTTATATAGCCAAAAGCGTAATAAGAAATGCAATACTTACCGAACTTAAGGAAGAAATAAAGAAACTTAGACCTAAGAAGGCTCCTGGATACGACTTAATTACGGGAGAGGTTCTTAAAGCCCTACCAAGAAAATCTCTAATTAAGCTCCTGTTCATTATAAACGCCGCACTTAGACTAGAATATGTTCCCAGTCAACATTTGTTTTCTTGGTATAACCCCAAGTTTGCAAAAGGAATTCGGACCGAGTTTAGGAAAATTGGAAAGTTATTAGTTTTCTTGTAAGTGAAATTCACGTGAAAAGATTTAGATTCGTTGAGGGCGATCCGCCATTCCCTCGTCCATTCATTTACATTATTCAGTGCGTGTTGCAATGTTGCAGTCGTTTCTTCGATTGTTTTACCTACTGCTAGGATAGCGGTGTCATCGGCAAACGTAGCAAGGATAGTGCCATCTTCGTTCGGCATATCACGAGTATATAGAAAACAGAGAAGCGGCCCAAGAACGCTTCCTTGCGGTACGCCGGCCGAAATTTCTTTGAGCTCGGAGTATTCGACTCCATGTCTAACACGAAAGAGTCTATTCCCGAGATATGATTCTAGAATATCGTATAAGCATACACGGAGAACTTGCCGTAGTTTGGATTTCAAGCCATCATGCCACAGCTTATCAAAGGCTTGCGAGACGTCAAGAAATACGATTGAGCAAATCTTTTTTTCTTCAAGTGCTTTCTCGATTACGTCAGTAATTCTATGCACCTGGTCAATCGTCGAATGCTTACTTCTGAACCCAAACTGGTGGTCAGGGATAAGATTATTTTCTTCTATAACCGGTTGGAGACGCCTTAATAATATCCTCTCGAAAATTTTCGATATGCTTGGAAGAAGCGAAATTGGTCTATACGATTTTACCTCATTTGGCGGTTTTCCTGGTTTTAAGACCATTATGACTTCCGCAACTTTCCATTAGCTCGGCACGTGTTTTAATCTAAATGCAGCATTTACAACATGGAGAAGCTTAATCAATGGTTTTCTAGGTAGAACTTTGAGAATTTCTCCTGTAATCAAATCATAACCAGGAGATTTCTTAGGTTTTAGATTCTCGATCTCATGTTTTAGTTCTCTTAGCGTTGCACTTGTGAGCGTCAAATCGTCAGATGGTAAATCCAGCCTATTGCGATTGTCGTAAGCCACTACTAATATATGAGTATATAACCAGTGGATGACCGTATACTACTGTTGAATAGTTTTTATTCCTATTGAAGAGTAGAAACATTTTCTCTTCAAGGCGACTGCAACTGACATTGGTGGTTTTGATTCAGTTAAGAATCTTTCAAGGACGACGACCACGACGGTAATTCATTTTCCAGTTATTACTCTCCTTTCGAAGGAAACTTTCAGCCTAATGAAACACTTTTCGTCCGTAATGCACTGCACTTTCTGAATAGAAAAGTAAACAATTGCAACTGGGTAACCAGGTTGGCTATTCTAAAATCGCATTCATCTAACCAGACAGTCTGCCTTTTTTTGCATACAAATTACATACAAACTGAAAATAAAAAGTACAGAATTATAAAAAAAGAAAAATGGAAAAAACGTTGAAAACACGCTGAAAAAGCGAATCCATATTTGAGATTCCATTCAGCATCTAAATTATTCCGTTTGCGCGATGTGCATAATGAGGAGCCGAAAGCACCTTTAATGGATTTTAAATTAGATGGACCCGCAGATTTTGTAATTAAGTTGCGGTCGCGACGAGAGCCAGCGAGGACCGCACCGAAGAAAATAACGTCTACACAAAGTGATATTCGACGCAGAAAAGGAAAAAATATATACATACATACATCCGCTACCCAACACCATAGTCCTCCGGTTGTTGTTTCTTATTTCATAGTCGCGCACCTGCTAAAAGGATCTCATCCAACTGTATGAATGAAATAAAAATAAAAAATAAAAAGAAGAAAGAAATTAAAATGCAAATTTCATTAGCAGTGGCGTAGGTGATTTTTATTTACTTTTCTTTCAATTTTACCCTGGGCAGACTCAGCCTCGTTCCACCCCCACGCACATAGGACCATCTTTTGCAATTTGCACGTATTTACATTTACTTTGCTTTGAGGATCATTGAATAATTTTTTAATTGGGTATTCGCTGCTATACGTAAGGAGACGACAGCGCAACGTGAGGATTTTTAAGTCCTTTTCTCTGTTTTTGACTCCACTTTGTGGTTGGCTGATGACAGGATTGGACATTTGATATTATTTTGATGAGTTTTAAATGATGAACAGGGAAGCTGTGATGTTTTTTTTTTATATTTTTTGCTTGTTATTAATTAGGATTTGGGAAAGTTGCGTGTGGATGACGGAGCTTTCTGGGGGGATATGTTTTATTAGGTAAGGTGGGGTGCAAAATTTGATGGAGAGAATTATTCCCGGAATATTCATTATAAATGTTTCGTTGAGTGGCTTATGAAAAGTTTTATTTTTCACATTTCACTAGTTCTAAGAAAAGTTGTCAAACATTAGATTGCGGAAAATTAACAGCACGAGTTGCCAGAAATAAAATTGATTTTAAATTATTGATGTCGATGGCTTTTGAACTTTTTAACAAATTATAATCCCAACCGAGGGCCATAACATATAATTCGGTAAATTTAAACTTGTTTATGTTTGATCTTTTATATTTACATTTTTTTCTTTTACATAGCTACATGCAGCAAACGCATTAAACACATGAGCTTTTTCATAAAAAGTAAAAAGAACAAAATTATAAACTTTACATCTATAGTATCGTTTGTAACTTATCATTAAGAATTTAAAACTATGACCCAGTGTACATAAATTGAGTTTTATACGAGTATATTAAATGCAAAGCAGATTGAAAGTTTTGATGTAATCGATCAGTACACTTCCTTTTCTACTAATGCTGATATACCCCAGGGGCCTGCCCTCTCGCCTACCCTGTTTCTGATATAAATCAATAATATTCTCTCTGTCAGTCGCAATCCAGTTAATTTTTTGCAGATGACAATACTCCTAACATAACTTATTCTTGAAGGACTCCACGACAGGCAACCCAAATTGTTGAATCGAAAGCGGGTGTCAAACAAGCTAAACTGTGATATTGGTGTAATCATCAATTGCGGGTGTGAAGAACCGGGTTGAGCGCTACCTCACATCTCAGAAGCGGAATATTAACGAAGCCGAACTATGATATAAGAGGTTGATATTGAGATCTAAAAAAACGCGGAGATTTCCGCCACAATTATTCTAATGAATTATGCAGATGTAAAGTTCGTCTGTGTAATCCCAATAAGTTTGTTAAGGGTAGGTTAGATGTCTGCCAAAGCTATGGCCAGGGCACTCTTACACTAAAAGATAGGTCCATTGTGATACCATAATCAATCAGATACACCGGCACTAGAATACATTGACAGTTATTTAAAGCGATTACACTAGATGGCTTTAACCAGTGGGAAATTTAAAAGTCATTGGACGGACTAGATAACCATGTGGTTTAACCTTTTTGCATTAGTTCTTCATTTCTAGAGCCATTTGGACAAATCTGCCAATCATGCAGACATCTATTCCACCTGTTATTTAGGTCATTAAGTACTTATCCGAGCTTTTCCTTCTTAGAATGCATAGGGCAGGGCAACTGCACAGAAGATGAGTAACCATCTCTTCCTTCTACTCATCTACAGTTCCTACGAAAATCGTTGGACGGTACTCCCATATTGCTTGCATGTCTTCCTACCAAGCTTTGACCTGTGAAAGCTCGAAATGCACTGCTTCGCTTATTGAAGCGAATTTAGTTGACCTTCTTGACATGGTATTGATATTATTTCACCTGAAATTATAAACTTTAATGGCTTTAGTGGTTAGGTAGTTTTTCATCGGGGTAGAGATAAGCCCGATATTTCCGGTGAGAACTCGACTGGTACCTACTCTTGACGCCTTATCTGCATTGAGGTGCAATATCCCTGTGGGCAAAAACAAAAAGATAGGTCACATCCGTTTGCAATCTCGTGAAGAGATCTGTGGCATTGCATTACTATCAGTTACGATTGCAAGGCTTTTATTACTACCTAGCCAGGCTGCTTCCTAGATCGTCGTTATTTCCGCTTGGAATATGCTCCGGCAGTTTCATGACGATAATAATACCAGGCAAGTTGGAGAAAACTTCTACTCCCGTACTATGTACCATTTTGTGTGTGCAGGTTCAAGCCCCAGCGGGGAACAGCAATCATCAGCCACCCGAGTATAAAGGAAAAACGAATTGCATCGAAGTTTTTCCAACCAACCAACCAAAAAAAAAAAAAACAGATGTTCCCATTTTGAATCCATCTATCGATATTTCCATCTCATATCGCTTAGAATTTCCCCGGACTTCCATTCCAGATAAGGTTGTGGAATGGAACCATATAGTCGGATTTACAAGGTGTTGTCAAAGTGATCAGAATATTAATATTGCAATTGTTTGAATTCTCTTAATGCCGCTTTTGCAGCAAATAGTTTCCCAAAGATATTAATGGGAAGAAGATGCAGCAGTTGGAGTTGAGATAGCCAGGAGATATTTAGCTTCTATGTATCGCGATTTTTTGGGCAGATTATTGTCTATTATTCGAAACACAATCACCAAATTGAACAAATCGGTATTGCTTGCAACGTCGCAAGGCCGTAATGTTCGATCAACCTAAAACATAGCCGCTGTGAGTGCACTCCACGCTCCGCAATTGGGCATTTCCCACAGCTCTCTTTTGCGCATTTTGGGCTTGTTATTGCATCTTCATCCATACAAGATCCAGTTTACATTAGGACTAAAGCCTGCTGGCCATAAAATGCACAGAACATATGCAGATTGGGTGCTGGAACAAGTTGACACCGATTTTTCGAACAATATTTTCTTGAACGATGAGGCCCATTCTCGGTCGGCGGCCACATAAATAAATAAAATTGCAGAATTTGTGGTTCAGAGAATCCAAATGTTGTTATTGAGAGTCCATGGCAATACAATACAGCGAGTCTCTTTCCTCCAATATATCAGTCAATCGCCAGCTAAGCTTCTACCCAATATTAAATAAGACTGCTTCGACTGGCTGTTTCCTCAGCGGTAGTTTTTCCTGAAGTCTACCTATTCCTGTTGTTTTATGCAGATAGTTCCGGTCATGACGTTGATATTTATGTCGGCGATTCTGTTCTAAGTTAGTATGTTTGAGATTTACGAGTATTGAAGTAGTTCTGCTATACAAAATCGCCGTCAACTTATTCTATTTAATGAATAATAAACTCGACGCACGAACTAAAGCTGATAAATCTCTTTCTTTCGAAAATCTTAATAGACGGATTTGGATAAACAGAAAAAGAAATTAATGCCAATCTCTGACACTGACAGAACAACTCATATCCAAAATTAGCCGCGTCCACTCATTTAATTAACCATCCCCGTATCTAATCTTTCTGCTCATCTGATAATGCTTTCATAATTTCCTGTGTGCGTTGCGAGCGGTCCTTATTAAAAGTCTCAGCACGTCAAATGCTTTGCATTCAATTCGGCGGTCAGTTATACGCCGGCCGGTCCCCAAGGCTAAATCTCCAGCGGTCACTGTCGAAAAACGTCCACCACTAACTGATACACTCTCCCGTCGAGACCGAAAACGAAGGATCATCCCGAGTAACGTGTAACCAAAATTGCCATGGACAGTAGCAACAGCAGCAGTTCCCTAAATAACCGGACACCCAACTCACGTACACTCAGTCACACTGTACGTAATGTAAGTGGTGGCATGATATCCTGCCAAAAACCACCACCCATTCACAGCACCATGCCACTCCCGTGGGAAGGTAGGTAGCTAGTTCTTGTCGTAAAGTCAGAGACCTATGTGGAGTCACGTAAGCCTTGCGAGTCTTATCAAAATATTTCCTACCTTGGCACCGGGCGAGGAGAGTTACACCTGTTCTACGTCGCAGTGAATAAGAGACCATAGAGATAGGGAATCAGCCGACCATTACTGGTACAACTACGTTGTCGCTGTGTACTACAAAACCTAGCACATACACCGTAGGACATCCTGCATAAGTTCTATGGATTATGGCAAATTTGTGTGTGTGTCGGTTGACGGTAGTTTGGCAGAAGGTGTAGAAACGAAGACCAACTGCAGGAAAAGATTTTCATGGAACCGTGCACATGGTGTTTGTTTCAGATTTTGGGTCTGCGAATGATTCATTTCAGTTTTATTGAAACATTTTCTTCGCGTCTGTGAAAATATTGCGGTGGGATAGAAGTTTGTTGTTTTTATCCATTCTCGCTTTGGTCGGATTCACCGGATGAAGTTGTAATGCGGTCGAGATGGTGTATGGTGCACGGTTGTGCGCTGGTATCCTTGAAAACGGATTTTCAGTTGAAATCAATATTGCTTATCTGGGTTAACGGTTTTCTGTTGCAATTTGATTTATAGTCGCGGTGGGTTAATTTCCGGGGTATATAATACGTATAGTGCTGTTGGCACTTTGAAGGGGCATTTCCCTAGAATATGGTGAGGTATCCGCTGTTGTCTACCTCAATTTTTACATTCAACTGTCTTCACTGATTTTATTTCCTTCATTTTTCTATAAGTCGGCGTTATGATTGGCATTCACTTTCTGAACTAAGTCCACATAAGAGAAAGAATTCTTTCGGGAGAAATGCAGAATTAATCACTCCTTAAACTTATACCAATCTTATGTACTCTTGAAAAGTCTCCTCCAGTGGGTTGCCACTATTGAAGTCTATTTTCGTAAGGAGATTGCTAAGAATTTCATATCTGCTACTAATGCATTATATTTAGGTTCGCTCCCTTCTCAGAAAGCCATTGCCTTTCAAATGAAACCCGAATTTTCCAGGAGAGTAATCGGCTTTTTATGGCTCCGCTGCATTTACTCGTTGGTGTTTTCCTGCCGTCTTTAAAGGAATAAAGCGGATGTGTCCACATAATCTGCAAAATATGAAAGAGTACTGGCTATGTATTGAGGCGCATGGGGACCACTCGAGCAAATAGGCGTAATTACTGCAAAGAGCACATCTCGAATACTGTCAAATGCCAAGAGGATTTTAATATCTAGAGTAGTTAACTTAGTCCTGTTATACGCTGTCCTAGTTTGGACGGGGGCACTTGCGTTGAAAGAAACAAGTAGAAGAAATAGTTCTCATCAACATCCTCGCAGACGAGATCATAAGGATCTACAACAGCAGAGTCTCGGGCAAACAACAAGCAAAGGTAATCAAATTGATCAAAGGGGAAGAAAAGCAGGCTGGATAACCACCTTACGCAGTTCCTGTCCGGCCACTGTAGCTATCGTAAATATTTACACCGTTTTGGGCACGATAGATCACCTCTATGTCCGAGTATAAAGACCAGGAGACAAATACGGAGCACGCAACATTTGATTGCAGACGCTTCATGAAATGGAAAATTAACCTACCAAGCCATAGGTCCTTATGGACGAAATGCTGCGGTCAGAAAACAACTGGATGGAAATCTGTATATTCGTAACAAACGTGCAAAACGGGCCTTAAAAGATGAAAAAATAAATAAGGTCGAAAGAAGCTGAAAATGCAGGAAGCAAAGCATAAGTTGCTAACCCTGCGAAGTAATACCTCATGCCAGTTCCGCGAGGAGAGTGGTTGAAGTGTGCAGGGTGTGGGTTAGTACGTAGGTGAATTCTTGGTATCGATAATTCAGGTTGGTAGTATCTTAAGAATATTGCACTTCCTTTGGCGTAACAAAAAAAACCGCGCTAATATGCGTATTTACAGTCGCACTTACGTGCGTGAGTTATCTTGTATGCATCGCCTGTTTGTCGAGCCTCTCTATCAAGCCTACGAAAATATCTCTTTAGATGGATGGAAACATTTTTGTTTCTTTCAGTTCTTCGGGATCCTTGAATTGACCGTTAAAGATAGTTTCAAAAAAATTAGTCTACATTTGTTGGAAATTCGAACGTCTATACACTGAAATAATCTCCCTCCAGTTCGTGTTTAATTAAAATGCACAGCATGTGCCCGTGATAGGGAAGCTTTTCTGCTCGTACCGATAATTTCACAACCTTATTTGTGTTCTAAGGCGAATCTTATTTTTCTTCTTTCCACCACGATTTTTCGGCTCTATAACAATAAAAATGCATTAAACACGCAATGGTGTCGTATAAGGTACACAAGAATAACCATCCGCACGAGGAGACGAGTGTGTCCACATTTGAAAGTGGAATTCATCGACAATCACCCATATCGCCTTCGCAGTTCAAAATGCAGTTCAGATATCTATACGAGTACATATTTACATGACCAATTTAAAAGGATGCGGTCAACAGTGCTATCTACAATTGTTCACAGATTCTACTGACCGTTTCCCATTATTTTGTTATAGTCAAGAGTTTGAGTTCGTTATTCCGCGTTTTTATACATTCCCAGGATATCATGTTCACGAGTACTTTTGCAATTCTTCGTATGCCACCTACCAGCGATAACATTTGGATTGGTCAAACTCACAAACGAGATGCTTCTCGTGTAGGTGGTAGAGGGAAAACAATGATGATCCTTATGCCTTGCTGTGATAGAGAAACGGTGAAAAAGAGATGTGGAATGAACAGGAGGTCATCTTACTTATTTAGGTGGCGCTACAGTTCGGGGTGAACCTGGGCCTCAACCAACAAGCCTCTCCATTTAGCTCGGTCTTTAGCTAATTGCCTCCAGTTGCGCACTCCAAGTTGGTCGAGGTCCCCTTGAACTTGTGCGCGCCACCTACGGCGATGATTCCCTCTACTGCATCGTCCCTCGGGATTAGATTCGAAGACTCTGCGGGCCGGAGCGTTGGTGTCCATTCGCTCTACATGTCCTAGCCATCTTCGACGTCCAATACGCAGTTTTTTGACTAGGTCGATGTCGCTGTACAGCTCGTATAGTTCGTGATTGAATCTTCTCCTCCAAAACCCGTCAACGCAAACGGGACCGAAAATCTTACGAAGAATTTTTCTCTCGAAGCGACCAAGGATATCTTCATCCTCTTTTTATAAAGTCCATGTTTCAGCGCCGTAAAGCAGGACTGGGATGATCAAGGTCTTATATAGAGTCTCCTTAGTTGTTCGAGATAGGGCTTTACTGTTGAATTGCCTTATAAGCCCAAAAAAACAGCGATTGGCAAGAGTTATTCTTCGATTGATTTCTGCACTGATTTTGTTAGTAGAATTTATAGCAGAGCCAAGGTAGACAAAGTCCCTTACTACCTCGAAGTTATAGCTGCCCACGGTGACGTTTTGTCCAATTCGTCGGTGTTGGTTTTCCCTTCTAGTTGACAGCATATACTTGGTTTTGCCCTCGTTTATCGCCAAACCCATTTTGGCCGCTTCCGCCTCAATGCTTGCAAACGCACTGGTGACAGCCCGCTGAGATCTTCCGATAATGTCTATATCGTCGGCGTATGCAAGCAGTTGTACAGACTTGTAATAGATTGTGCCTCCGGTGTTGGCTTGTGAGTTCCGCACAATCCGTTCAAGTACAATATTGAAGAAGTCACATGACAGCGCGTCACCTTGTCTAAAGCCTTTTTTGACATCAAAGGTCTCGGTGAAGTCATTACCGACCTTGATGGAGCAGCGAGCGTTCTCCATCGTCAGCCTGCACAGACGGACAAGTTTGGCAGGGATGTCAAAACTAGACATGGCTCTATAAAGCTCTTCTCTATAGATGCTGTCATAGGCGGCCTTTACGTCCTTTGTCAGCTTTTTGTCTGTTTAGATGGGGATTGCAGATAGGTTGTCAACTTTTGTTGTGCATTTTATGTGATCTGAAGCTTTTATTAAACAGGGCGAGAACTCGAAAAAAGTGCAGTTCATTAAAGATTGAATTAATATAGTATGTGGTAGTTTGCATACTGGTACACATAAAAAAATATGTTTAAGGTCTAGAATGGCTAGGACATGTCTAGGAAATACATTGTACTGCAGAACCGTGCTCGTGTTGGTTCGCAATGTTCTTAGAACTTTTTTTTTTGACAATAATATCAAAAAAAAAAAAAATGTAAATATGATTATCGTATCCAAAATAATGAATTTGTAAAAAAAGGCATTGTTGAAGTTTATACATGTACAAGTATAGTCATATTAATTTTTTTATTTATTCTAATGCTTTGGGATAGACAATGTTTACTATTTTATTATTTGAAAGAAGAAGCATCAGAAAAATAATTCTTTGAGCCTACTCTTGATAAGGCAATATAACGGTGACCATGGGAAAGAACGTTTTCTCTAAGATCCAACCCAATAAATTTAAAAGGTTGACCTCGAGCCTCATTGATAGTCATGCAGAAGCATGGTTTAACGGGGAATTGCAATTGTCTAAACTCAAAAGAGAGATCCGTTGGTATCATTGGAATTAAATTTTCCAATTTAATTGTTACGGCGGAAGACTTGCTGAATTGAGAGAATTTAGAAATCATTTACGGTAGTTGACACTGTCATTCTCATTTGTCAATTGGGTTGATGTGACTCTGTTTTTAAAGGCAAGAGCACGTGGTTGTTTATTTCATCCACTGAACTATGTTTTGGTGGCACTGTAGTTGTTTCGCAGAACCAAGAAAATGGTCTTGATTCTAAGGCTTTCAGATCTCCATAATAATGAGTTAATGAGTTCTTCTGTATTATGAACTACTTTTCCAAAACATTCGTTCAATTGAACTATACTCTCCGCAGCTGAAATAGTATATTTTCCATCACCAATTCTTAGCAGAAAAGATGCGAAATCGGCATTGTCGCTATTTTTATTAAGCTGTGCTCTCGTATTAGTTTTTGGGTATGCTGCTGAGTAGCACATGATTTAACTCAAGCTTTGATGATATCGGCTCGAGTGCTTTCGGGAATAACTAGTATTGTTTGACGAAAATCACAAAAAAAAGCCATTGTTACTCCACCCAAAAGCTTCGACGAAGATCTTAAATCTTTGAAACTCTATTCACAGCATCAATATGAGCTTGATTACTGTTAATATATTTCAGGCTCTTCTTTCAAACCTATATAATATACAAATTCCTTCGTTAACAATATATGTCCTGTATATAATGAAACCTATAACAAACACTAGTTTGCAGTTGCTCTTTTATAAATCATAAAATGAAATTGAAACATGAATCTCTTTCTAATGTATATAAGGTAATGTTATTGAATTCAGTCGTAATAATTATTCCCCGAAGAAAGGTCGACTTGTTTTATTTAAATCCCTAATAATTACTCATAGTACATTCACGCTAAATTATAAGCAGACCTTCTTTGAAAACTTTTGTTATTGAACTATTTTTTCTAATGGAGTATGTAGCTTCTTGATGAGCAATGATGTTTATTGGCAGCTTAAACGTGAAATGAGCAGTTCGGCCTACATTAAGCGATTCCAGAAGAGCCTACAGCAAGAACTATTTTACCTTCTGATCTATATTTTCAGCAAAAGATTTATAAAAAAATTCTCCCAGTTCCTCCAGGGGCATCAACATATGTATAAAGTAATGTTTTCCTTTTTTCGAATCTATGCTATTTGTTATTTGGTTGAGATCAATTTTCTGGTCTGAATTCAGCTCTGGTAGATTTATTTCCACGCATTGTATCAAATTGTGCTTATCGTATCTAGTTTCTCGAGAGTATTAATGTTGAAAGCCTATATGATTAATCCTTTTAGTTCTGGAAGTCCAAATTCCCGAAGCAGCTTATCACTCAACATTAAACGCTTCGCCAAAGAGAACGCGATCCAGTTATTCTGATCACCGTGATCGCTGTACTGCTAGAATTAAATCATTTTGTTCAAACAGAATGCGAGCCAGCGACGCGATCTAGTAGAGATCGTGGCGTGCCGATATCTGGTTGTAAATTTTTACAAAGATCGCGGCGTGAGAGCAGAAATAATGACGGTTGAGGTGGACAAATTAATAGATTAGGTGCGCCCAAATGAGTTTTTATATGATACACGGCATCCCGACTACAAAAATGTTTCAAAAATGATGAGTTCGTGTATCATTTCAAACTGCCGTCGAGACATACGAAAATAATTGAAGAAACAGTCTTCAAATAAATTGAGTTCCTTGCAAAGACGATGGAATTCACCATAATGCTCCCTCTTATTATTTATTTCACGGACCCACTTTCTTCTCTTCTTTGATGCAAGAGTAAGAAGAAGAAACATTTTATCTTCCTCAGAACTACTACGCATTTTTGCTGTACAGCTACCAATGTGTTCTGGAGAAAATCACTTTAATAAATAGATCGCTGAAAACTGCCCGCTTTATGTTTGACATCACAGATCGCGGCGAGCAACAGCGCGATCTGCCCGCGTCGCTGGATCGCGTTCTGTTTGACGAAGCCTTAAGACGTTGTCTTCGCTGCTCCATCAAAGTCGGAAAAACACTACCGAACCGTTCGATGTCAGGGAAGGTGTTAGATAAGGTGACACGCTATCATACTTACTTACTTAGATCCTTTAACCCCTCGGGGGGCATAGGGCGTCAACCACGCCTGCGCGCCATCGTGTTCGAAGTTCTGCAACGCATTTGAGCTGCATCCAACTCATTCCTAAAGAGCTCGATTCCTCCTCAACTGTTCTGCGCCACGTTTGCCTAGGGCGTCCCGCTATTCTGCCTGCCTGGGTGAGCGGATTCCACTGCATGGCGTATTTCGCAATGGAGTTGTCTTCGCGCCGTAGGGTGTGTCCAATCCATTGCCACTTTTTTCTTCGTATAGTAATGCTTATAGGTTCTTGGCCCGTTCTCAGATAAAGCTGTTCGTTAGAGATGCGGTTCGGCCAAAAAATCCTCAAGATGATTCTTAAGCATTTGTTTACAAAGACTTGCAGCTTCCGTGTGTTAATGGTGTCCACCTTCCAAGTACTGCACCCATAAAGCAGCACTGATTCTACGTTGGAGCGGAACAGTCGCAGCTTGGTTCTTAAGCTGATAACATTGCTTCTATAGATTTTAAATAGCATTCCGAACACAGCTTTAGCCTTCCCGATTCTGCTGCACACATCCAGTTCGGTGCCACCGCGATTAGCCGAGACCACACTTCTTAAATAAAGAAAGTTATCAACTTTCTCGACTTCCTGTCCGGCAATGTTAAGTTGAGCGCGGTTGTTAGAAGAAGTGCTCAGGGCTTTTGTTTTGGCTGTGTTTACTTTTAGCCCCACTTTGTTTGCCTCAGCTTCTAGATTTTGGGCCATCAGATGAAAATCCATTATCCGATGTGAAAGTAGACGAACATCGTCAGAGTAATCTAGGTGTTTAAGGTAAGATGTGATAGTCCAACGAATTCCATAGCTGCCTTCCGTCAATGCTGCACGGAGTACATCGCTGATAACCACCAAAAACAATAGTGGTGACAGTATGCACCCTTGACGTACTCCACTTTGGACTTCAAAATCCTCCGACACCTTACCATTGTGCACGACGTGACACTTACCGCCCTCGTATGTAGCCTTGATAATAGCTATAAGTTTTTCTGGGATGCCTCTCCTGCGCAAGGCCAACCAGATAGCATCTCGATTCAATCTGTCGAAAGCTTTCTCGAAGTCGATAAACATTAATTGTAGCGGAGACCTATACTCAACGCATTGCTCGGTAATGATCCGTAAGGTGTTTATGTGGTCAATACAGGAGGATCCAGCGCGAAAGCCTGCCTGTTCGACATCGAGAGTTGAATCTAAATGTTCTTTAATTCGTTCTAGAATTATTTTAGCTATTATTTTAGCCACGGCTGGAAGAACGCATATACCTCTCCAGTTACCGCAATCCATCAAGTTTCCCTTCTTTGGAAGTTTAATGATCATCCCCCTTTTCCACTCCTGTGGAAATTGTTCACTATCCCAAGCTCTCCGTATTAGGGGATGCAGCAAATCTGCCGATGTATTTGGCGCCGCTTGAAATAGCTCGGCAGGGATGCCATCAATACCCACCGCCTTGTTCTTCTTGAGGGACTTGATTGCTGTTATTATCTCGGTTTTACTGGGAGGTGCGGTGCGAATTCGGGAATTTGTTGCTTCGAACTGCTCATTCGAATTCGAGATCATACCGCCATCGTCTATGTGATTTAGCACTGTAGCAAAATGATCCGAAATCAGAAGGTTACCGTCTAGACTTTTCACTGGATGTTGTTTGGAGTTTCGACCACCGATGAGCTCCTTAGTGATGCTATACACAGTCCTACTGTCGCACCTACTCGCTGCTTCTTCAGCCCTTGAGGCCAGTGAGTTGATATATTGACGTTTGTCACGTCTCACACTACGCTGCACTTCTTTCTTCTTCGCACGGTATTGGGCTTCAAGCTCGGTTCTCTCTACTGCTGAGGGCGCTGCAATCCGAGCCTTGATTGCTGTACGCTCATCGATCCGTCTCCAGGTGTCTGTAGAAAGCCATGTGCGGTGGTGTTTCTGCTTTTTACCGACATACGTGCGTGCCGCAGTCGCAAAAGCATTTTTCACAGCACTCCAGTGGTCATCCATGTTCTCTATGCTGCTGATTGCTTCTGCTTCTAAGGCAAGATGGTCCCTGAACTGTTGGCGCACTTGGGGAACCTTGAGCCTGTCGATATTAAACCTGGTGATGTTAAGTAGGTTTGAGCGGTTGCTGTTGACGGATGCAGTACGAAGGCGTAAATGAGCTACCATTAGATGGTGATCTCGTTCTAGTCCGACGTCAGCTCCACGTCTGTTTCGGACGTCCAGGAAACAATTTCTAAAGCGGCGACTGATCGCAATGTGGTCGATCTGGTTGGATGTTCGTTGCCTATCAGTAGAGACCCAACTGATTTTGTGGCAGGTGTTATGCTTAAACAGCGTACCTCCGATGACTAGGCGGTTGGTATTGCAGAAGTCCACAAACCGCTCACCGTTATCATTACGGTCTCCCACGCCGTGAACTCCCATCACGTGCTTAAGCATGGTGTTGTCGCTACCCACCTTGGCATTGAAATCTCCCATCACCATTACGATGTCCCCATTAGGCGTTTGGTTGTAGGCGGCGCCTAAGTGGCTATAAAAGTCATCCTTTTCGTCCTCAGTCGCGTCTAGAGTCGGAGCATAACACTGTATGATGGTAATTTTTCTAACTCTACTCTGGAACCTAGCCGTCAATATCATGACGGACAGACACGCTATCATGCGGTCTCTTTAATATAATACTTAAAAGAATTGTACAAAACTCACAAGCTAACACCGGATTTTAATATAATACTCAAAAGAATTGTACAAAACTCACAAGCTAACACCGGATTTACAATATTTTACAAGTGCGTACAATAGCCCGCTTACGCCATGATATTGACATAATCGGAAGAATTCAACGGGTCGTCGGGTCAGTGGGGCATTTGTGAGTGCTCAAACAGGGGCAGAAAAGACGAGTTTTGCGGTCAATGAAAGCAAAACAAAAATATATATTGTGTCTACAACAAAGGACAGAATTATGTTATTTCTTACATACATACATACATTTTCAATGACCCGCTAATCCTTCATGAGAGTCGCGGGAGTAGGATGCTCAGATGAACCCTCCATCCTTCCCGATCTTCCGCCATTGACTCCAACTCATCAGGAGGAATCCCTAGACGACTACAGGACATATGTCTGATTTGGTCCAACCATCTATTTCTAGGCCTACCGGGTGGCCGTCTACCTGATGGCACGGCAATCATGGCACGTTTTGCAAGCAGGTCTGGGGGCATACGCACTACATGACCAAACCATCGAAGCATTGGTCGAAGCTACTCAACCTTGAGCGTCTTGCGTACTCTGGTGTTGCGCACTCGATCCCTACGAGTTATTCCAACAACACCGCGAAGGAACCACATTTCGGCAGCTTGTATCCGCGATTTTAATCGGTGAGAGTTGGAACATACACCGAGCTAAAAACCGATAGCTTAGCTTGAACACTAAGCTCGGCCTTCTTTATAACAGATTTGCCAAGCTCATTCAAGGCCTTCTCAAGAACCATTCTGAGAGTGAATTACTTTTTGTGTGCTTCTGTGAATTACCGGTTGTGAGTGAATTACCGGTTGTGCTTCTACCGGAACGAAAATCGCACTGCTCATCCCCCAAACTGTCCTCAACCACAGCTCTGGAACGCGTTTCTAGCACCTTAGCGAAGATTTTTCCAGGGAGACTTATTATTTCTTTATAGATGCATTTTTGATACTGGTTATTAATTACAGTTATTCGATCAGTCATATGTAGAGAGTGGTACTACTCCAATTTTATTAAAAAAAATTTTATATCCAGCCCATTTTATCGCAAATTTTGTAAATCAATTGCCCCTATGTGTATAATAGGTACAATATCGGATCAAGAACGCTTTTTTGCGGTACCCCAGCCATTATTTCCATTAATATGGAAGAGTCTACTCGTCAGATAAGTTTCAAAAATTTGATAGAGCTACTCAGGCAGAACTTGCCCGAGCTTACAATATATTTCAGGTCTTCGTGCTATACCTTGAGAAACTTCAAGACATATGCTTGAACAAAGACATTTTCCCTCAATAGCTTTTCCGAATACATCGGTTATCCCATGAACTTGATCAATAGTAGATCGCTTGCTTTTGGATCTGAACTGGAGATCAGGGAGAATACGTTTTCTTTCTATAATCGGTTGTAATCGCTTAAGTAATACCCTCTTAAAACACTATGGATATGACTGAGAGAAGTGAAATGGGTCTATATGACTTAAAGTGATTCTCCGATTTTCCAGGTTTCGGCACCATTGACTCGGAACATACGAGTACTGCAATCTAATCGCAGCATTTACTATACAAAGAAGCTTAATTAATGCTTTTCGTAACCAAGAGCTTTCTTCGACTTCAGATTCTTTATTTCTCGCAAGCGAAATAAATGACGAACATTTACACCGTTTTCGATTTCAAGTTCGTAGCGCGTTTTTAAGTGTAACGTTTAACTCGATATTTTCTTCAATATCCTTCCTGAAGCTTTCCCAATTGGTTCTCTTGCTTATTAGTCTAGCTGGTTTATCTTTTCTAACTAGGGTTTCGCTCATTTTAAAAATAACTGGGGAATGATGTCAGGAGAGATCAAAGCCTTATTCGAGTTGTACATAGTTGCAAGACATTTTTTTCACTACAAAGAAATCTATTAGATCGGGTATTTTTTGCGGTCGTCGAGTGAAAGTCGCGGCTGCATTCCATACTCGCTTTGTAAAGCATTTGCATTTTTGTAAGATACATCTTGAACCCCGAAAGGTGTGTTTTGCATTGAAGTCATCACCAGTAATGCAATTTGGTCCGAGGGAGTCAAAGATATTCGTAAAATCACCTGCTTGAAAAGTGCATCGCGATTGGCAATAGAAAGATGCAATGTTGAATGAAACATTCATATTCTTCATGCCTACTGTGGTAACTTACGTTGTTTCAAGCTCTATTTTTGGTTTCGGCCAAAGTTCGATACATTCTTTTGTGAAGATGGATGATCTACCCCTTCCCCTTTCAGACGGGTAATAGGCATGATATTTTTGCACCCAATTAAGTCGTCAGTGTTTCCGAGGTCGGTGGCCTTTCTTTTGCAACCTTATTTGTGTCAGTTATACCAAATGTTTTATTATGTATTATTATGTGAACAATTTTTAATTTTTAATTATTTATCGTGCTATATTGAATGTTACGTTCTATTTTTAAGCTTACCGTCTAGTATTAGTCTGTAAGAGTACCTGCCAAACCGACAATTGTACCAGAATACGGGCTGTTGCGAGTATATTTTAGGATGAAAATAATGTCACATCATGGCTGAAGCTGCACAAGGTCTGCACTCAGGGGGCGGTTTGAGGCTTATAAAAGGCACCATCACAAAGAATATAAATAGGCGAAGCACTCGACTTATTAATAAGAGCCAAGGCTTAAGCAAACATAATCTCGTATCATCTTATTATTATAATACAATTGTATCACCAAAGATGGCATATCCCTTAAAGGCAACGGAAACCATGCGCACAAAACATTTCAAATTATGCTCTTGTGCACACAATATTCTAATTTTCTTTTTGAATTCCTTTGTCAGCTTTTATATTGTATATTTGTTTTTATTTGAATTTACCAAACTGACCCACTAACACATATTATATTCTTGCCAATTCAATTAAGTTTGGAATTTCCTTTAATTTTGCACTTCCCACGCTACAGGGGAATTGTTGCACAAAATTCAATAAAGGTCAGTTTGGGACTACATAGACATTTTAGAGCATATCATGATGATTGAAAAATTCCTATAGAAACTCCTCTTTGTTCATGGAAATTTGGAGGGTGAAACCATTATGATTAAAAAAAATATTTAAATTCCAATTTATACCTGAAATTCCAAAAATCGGAAGGGGGCAAGAAGATCCAAATTGTCCTTGTTGCAGATTTGAATGAAATTTCTTTTGTACGTTTTGCGCGTAATATTGTCTGAAATTTATAAAAATGAGACTGGTGCTGGGATATGAGAATTTTGCTGTGATTTTATTTAGTTTGATAATTAAGTCGACGTTTCAAAGAAATTCAATGCATCATTCTAACACATCTATTTTCAGAAACCACTTATCGGACTTTGATGAAGTTAAGGTTCACGAAGAGGACAGAGATTTTCGTCAAATGAGAAGGCCATCATCACTTTCGTGAACAGTTATTTTGCAAAGAAAAATGCCGTGTACTATTTGGACGGGTGAAAGAGATCGGAGCATCGCTGGGAGAAGTGTGTAGACTTACAAGGAGACTATGTAGAAAAAAAAAAATTTCAAGAAAAAATGTCTTGTATCTTTGTTAGGCCGGAAACTTTGCAGACCACGCTCGTAAGTTTAGTTTCACATGAGAATGTTCTTTTCTAATGAAATTGAGTTTGGATATTAGCGGTTATGGTGGGATGAATGAGCACCCCATATTTTAAATTTTTGTAAAGGGTGTTTTCTTACCCTCGATCTTCACTGGCAATAATTCATTGTAAGTAAAATGCCAAGCAATAGAAATTTCCAATGGAGACCGCAAATGAAATGAATTATTTCAATAAATTTGCGGCCCCTATTGGAAATTTCCATTGCTTGATATATTTCTTGCAATGAATTATTACCAGTGGAGACCAGGGGTTAAGACTGTAAGGTCTTCCAATATAGGTAAATTTCAAATCGTACTGCTATTTTTGACAGCTCTTTCATATTTATGTTCAGCGTTGTTTGGCAAATGATCAACAATAGACCAACACCAGTATGCGGTTAAAGGCAGATGGACCTATAAATTAATCCCCACCATCGACATTTGGATAAACCGAGCATATGGGAACTGCACTTACCACCTCACGTAGTTCCTGTCTGGCCATGGAGGTTATCGCAAATATCTTTACCGGTTTGGAAATGATAGCTCTCCGTTGTGTCCAGAATGTCGAGACCAGGAGGAAGATACGGAGCATGCAGTCTTCTACTGTAGGCAATTTGAAAACTGGAGAAACGAACTTCCCAGTCCTCCATTCCTCATAGATCATATGGTACAATCTGAGGAAAAATGGATGGAAATTTGCGCGTTTATTACGCACGTGCAAATGCAGCTTCGAATTCAAGAAAGAATACGTCGAGAAGCCGAAAGTACAGCATAAATTGCTAACCAGCCCCGCGAAGTAATACCTAACGGCAGTCCCGCGGGGAGAGTGGTAGAAGTGTGTAGGGTGTGTGTTTAGTAGGCGTATTCCTGGAATCGATTACTCAGGTTTGCGAATCGTGCATGCTAGTAGCACTCGGGCTATTAGCATCTATGAAGATTACACATCCCTGGCGCAGCATAAAAAAAAAAAAAAAAAAAAAAAAAAAAAAAAAAAAAAAAAAAAAAAAAAGACCAACACCAGTAAAATGCTTCCGCATCATTCAGACTTATTTGAAAATCGGTCTTTAATTCTCGAAACGTGTAGAAGATTACCTGATTTTGTTGGTCTTCATAATCGACCAATTGAGCTCGCTATTCGTCGTGTTGTAAATAAATTTCATACCAGTTACAGTTAAATTTACAAAGCTAACAACGCGTCAATGTAATATGTGTACAGATGAAACTGTAGCCGGTGTGAGTGAAAATGTGGCTGAAGTTCCAAAATTGTCAATTCGGTGTCAAGCGCAACAGTTTCATTTTTTGTCCGTCCACAGTGGAAAACTTTGCGAAAATATCTCGGCCTACATTCGTATAAGCTGTGGGAGGAACTAAATTGACGCGACAATGACTTGCGTCGGGAGTTTGTGGATTGGGTTCTCGAGTAGCTTGACAACACTTTATTGCAAAATGGTATTGGCCACTGAAATTGTGCGATTGGCTGCCACTCGATTACTTACTGTTGAGCTATGTAAGGTCTTTGGTGTGTGCTGATAGACCGCAAACTATTCAGGCCTTGGAAGTCAATATTCAGCGTGGTATTGGTGATATAGAACCTCAAATGCTCGAAAGAGTTCCCTGAAATTCGACCGATAGGATGCGCTTCGTCAAAAACAACCAAGGAAGCCATATTCCTGAAATCGTATTCAAAACTTAATGTAATGAACCATTCTTTATAACGAATAAGTATTTTTGATTCAAACTCAACTCCTGTCGTTATTATAAAAAAAAAAACTTGTAGGTATAGCTCTTAAAAGAAATCGTTTATTTCTGTGCTATCTCCTCACAGTTCTACTTTCCCTTAACCTTTTGCAGATTTATAGCATTAACTGGCGAATACCCGGCATGCCCTGCAGTGACAAAAAAATCAAATGGAGTTGAGAACATCGTAGTTGAACTACCTTAAGTTTCTTTTTGACATGCAATTTATACGTTGTAAAAATTTCATGAAGATTGGTTGAGCAGCTGAAGGGCCCATTCGGAACATATGTACATATAGACGGACTATCGCTTTTATAAATATATGTACATATTTATACCGTGGGCGCCGTGACGTTAGTGGTTAGTGTGTCGGATCACTACGCATGAGGTTCCAAGCTCGAATCCCAGAAAACACCAAAAAGTTTTTTCACGGTCTTACCTATCGCGAGCGTCTGACAAACATCTTGACAGTTCATGGCGGCCACGTTGTTTTATCTGTTGTTAATTTTTCTATTTTTTATTTTTGAAACACTAAAGACAAGACACCATAGCAAGTAACAAAGTCGAGCAACACGTGCAAGTAATGAAACTTTATTATCAAAATGGGTGTTATGTTGTGGCAACGATGCACGCATTTCGCTCGTTTTATCATCTTCAGCGACGAGGCCCATTTTTTGATGAACGGATACGTCAACAAGCAAAATTGCCAGATTTGGGACGATGCCAATCCACACTGGTAACCAATTTCTTTTGACACAAATTGAAAGATACGGTTGTTAATGAAATGCGGTTCCAACAGGACGGCGCTCCGTGCCACTCAGATAAAGATACACACAATGGACATTCTGCACGAGCGATTTGAGGGCATGGTTATCTCACGCAGAGACGACGTGAACTGGCCACCGAGATCGTGCGATTTGACCCCGTTCGATTTTTTCTTGTGGAGTTTCCTTGAGTCGTAGGTCTATGCCAATAAGCCACAAACGACCGATCTATGCACCAGAACCATCGGAAATTGGACCTCTCGGATGCGCGCAACCCACGAAGCTATTTGAACAATGTCATATTCCACACATTATGTCATAGACCTTTCAAATAAAACAAAAAAATCGTTGATATCTCACACACAACTTGTTTTATTCAATGTTAACATATACCCGTCCCTATTGGAAAAGCCTTTATTTTGCCATTAATGCTCTATCAGATCCAGAACACAAACAAATTTAATAAAACATTTTCAGTGACATCTGAACGGGGAAAAAAAAAAAAACAAACATATAGAATGCTTCCAATCCATCTGCAACGGATTGTATGATACCATACCATTTATAACTTAACCACACCCTATTAAATTGGATGTCGAATTGTGAAATGAAAACTTTCTACTGAAATGGACCTAAGCCACGATTTATTGCCGAACTCTTCTGAACTCTTTCGAACTCTCTCAACAGCTGCACACCACATACATATTTATAAAAGCCTTAGTCATTTCGCGTTGTTTTCCCAACTATCTGTTTACCCGTTGGAAAATCTGGAAATTTCCTTGTTGGGACTTTCCTTACGTTGTCTAATTTTTTTTCACAGCTATAATTGGAAAGCTCTAGCGTCTTCTCATTTTCCTTTGTGCTTCGTCAGTAGTGTTAATAGGCGCTTTTTTTGGGAGTACGCAACAATATACCTAGTGCGGTCAGATTATAAGGGAGATAACTACCTACCTATAAACGCGCCTATAAAGTGGGCGTGACTATGCACAATGTACATACATACATACATACATTTTCAATGACCCGCTTATCCTTCACGAGGGTGGCGAGGGTAGGATGCTCAAGTGGGCCCTCCATCCTTCTCGATCCTCCGCCATCGACTCCAACTCATCAGGAGGAATCCCTAGACGGATCCAGGAGAGATGCCGGACTTGGTCCAACCATCTATTTCTAGGCCTACCACGGGGTCGCCTACCTGATGCCACGGCCACCATGGCACGTCTTGGAAGCCGGTCTGGGGCCATACGCACTACGTCAAACATCTCCCGCAGAGGCAATAACCGCTGTTGCAAACAGTTGCCATTCTTCCTCTACATTTCGTTCAAGCCTTTCAGATATTTGCCGCACAAATGTCTCCCGTATCTCATCGTCCTGTAACCTCTCCCGTCGTATGCGTGTAACCATCTTTGGTTTACGCTTTGGTAGGGGAGGCACTCTCTCGCTAATATACAATTTGCACAGCACTAAGTGATAATCAGTTGACAGTTCGGCCCCTCTCAATACGCGAGCATCACAAACCATTCTCTTCAGACACGATGGTACCACAAAGAAATCTATCAGCGTTTTCTGCTGAAGACTTTGACAGTACCATGTGTATTTGTGAATGTCTTTGTGTGGAAAGATAATGTTTGTGATGGATAAGCCATTTTCACAACAAAAATCCAACAACCTCTCTCCGTTCGCATTTTGAACAGGATCACCGTTCCTCCCAATCACACTCCCCCATGTCATAACATCTACACCCACATGAGCATTGAAGTCATCCATCAGGACAAAAGAATCCATATCTGCAACCTTTTCAAGGGCAACATCAACTTCATCTAAGAAAGCTGCATATTCTGACTGAAGATTCGGTACATACACCTGCACCAATGCCAGAGTTGATCTTTCAAGCTTGAGCTTTAAGATCGCAACTCTCCCTCCTAATGGTATCCACTCCAATACTCTGTCTGTCAATCTGGGACTTGTGAGTATCCCCGCTCCCGCCTGAGCAGACATTGAGGGTGCGACTCTGACAGGAAGAGCTTCCACCCATCCAAAAGGTTCGTAGTTTTAGAACCTCTCTGTTTTGTTGAAGAGACGCCAACTATATCTAGTCGACTTATAACAGCCTCCCCAACAAGCTCAAGGTCCTTCCCTGTGGGCGATGAGACGTTCCATGTACCTATCCTAAGTCGATGCCGTTGTCGAAATTCAGAGAGTCCATCTGTGCCCCTATCGGTGCACAGCGCGCTCACCCCTTGACCCCCGTAATGGTTCGCGAGACCATTGACAGGAAGCTCGTAGCCATTTCGGGTTTGACCCAGCCGGCTGCCGAGCGGGACAGGCCGACCACCAGACGCTCGCATACTGACACCCTTCAGGCCTGGCTCCAAAGGATGCCCTGGCTTACCAGGCTTGGCAATATCCGAGGCCGGGCGTTTTCTTCTTGTTATCATGGGGTGTGCGCTTTGTTAGCCGTAACTGGATTGTATGGATGGGAATAACTATTTAAGTTACCCCATCTGCACATCCCAGTCACATTGCCCGCCCCCACCACGAGGAGGTCAGCTGCCAGGGGGGCCCCTGCACAATGTACACAAAGCTAATTTTTGACTGTTTTGTTAAACTTTTTTCTAGTTTCTGGTAAACATGTGGATTTTTTTTTTCTAAAAGTGAGCGTGCAAATAAGCAAACTTATAAACGTTTTAAGCTTGTACTGATTTGGCCTCTCAAATGCCCGTATACGAAATAGCATCCTCCTAGCTCGAGATTTAAGGCCGAAAAAGAGGTGGCACATAAACACGGTCAGACGGATATAGCTCAATCGACTTGGCTGTTTGTACAAATACATATATATGTATATAGTATATAATTTATTTTATTTATCATTATTTCTCTATATTACAAATATTAAAAGAAAATTAAATAAATACAAAATCTTGATGCCACTTTGCCCACTTCTTCATTCATACTGCCTTTGAAAGTAATTCTCATTATTATTGAAAGGTACAATGAATTGCGCATTCATTAAAATTGATTCGAATGATACTCAATTTTCACAGATTTCATAGGAATCAGTCGTACCTTACTAGAAACAATCATAAAGATAAATGTTCTGGTTTTTACCAATTACGAACGACGCCTCTTTTCTCATTAATCGCCTACACTTATCCATTACACAACATTTTTTTTAATAATAACGAAAAAGAAAATACGCCAACAAAGTCCCAATTTAAAAATTCTCTGAACCGTAGGTTCAAATTAAAGTAAACAGGTCGAATAATATCCTAGTGAAATCGAGAACACTCTCAGCTCAATTTCATTCAGCAAAGAGTATCAGAGTTCTTCGAAAAGGTTCTGATTCCTCTGAACGAAATAATCAGATATCACCTTCCAATCCGAAATCCTTTTTCCCCAAAAAAGAGAAAAGCTAAAACACGAACAGGCTAAAACACTTCACAATGAGTAATCGCCACAAGGATTCCAAGGAGACAAAACGGCTTGAGAGGTAAAACCAAGAAATAAGAATAAGGATAATGCCCTCAGACAATTTTACTACGTGTCGCCCTCTCACGTCGACCGGCTAGTAGTAGTAGCGGGTATAAGGAAAAAGGATACTTATGTGCAATTACTACTTTTCCCACCTGCTTTACAGTCACACGACAAAAAAGATCACGGTGGAGCAATGTGTCTACCTACCATGAGCAGGATTCTTCATCTCCCTTTTGTCTACCTACTCGTTTTCGTATATAAGGATATTCCGTGTGTATTTATTATTTATAGGCCATTTGATCACTTTCGGAATTCCTGCCACTATCAGCATCATGGGCAGACAAGGAAATTTGTGGAGAGTCATCCAATGACACATTCCCGGTCGCCCATTATTTACCGTTGGGGTGTAATTCAATAATTGCCTTGGTGAACGTTAGCTTTTCCGATGTTTTGCCATCGAACAATAAATCACATCGGACCAAAAGGGGTTGATTTATTGTTTTGGTCCTCATTCTCATCGTTCTGTTAAATATTTTATTTATTTATCTCTTTATTTATGCGATGTGTTTTTTTGTTTTCTTTCTTTCTTCCGTTTGTTCTGTGCTTCTTCCCCGAGGAATGTGTCTTCTTATATTTCTCTGTTGATTTGTTTGAGACACTGCTCCTTGGCTACAAAAGGGATGCTAATATGCTGCTTGGAGGGAAACGCAATGGAACTAGAGACTTTGTGTATGTGATACTAGCACGAAAAGGGCACACACTAGGTCAAATTTCGAAGCTCTTCAAGAAGATGTGTAAAACAAGATGAAGAGGAAAATGTCGAATTGTAAGCTATGTATACGTATGCACATAGATACATATGTACGAGTATTGTGCTGGTTCTAGAATGGATTAAGATATTTTCCATGACATTTGTATTTTTTTTTGCTACCATATTTTTTAAGGGATGAAACGTTGAGAAGAAAAATCGCTATGCCGTAAATATATGTATGTAGTAATGCATCGTAGGGAAATTTACTTTGAGAATCATTACTGGATGGCATTAAAAAGAATATCGCGGAATAAGTCTGCGTGTTGGCGGTGCCATTAAAAGGCAGACCACACCAGTGGTCTCAAACAGACTTTGTGGGCTTAAATTAATTATTCAGAGACGGAACAAATACCAACAAGTGAGAATTCTCTGATGATCTGCGTTTCAGTCAAATTCCTTTAAGCAATTCTGTTCGTACGTAAGATTCAGTTTTCCAAAATCGTTGCAAAGCAGACTGAGGCAAACACCATCTACACACCACTGAACACATGTGCATATTATGCACATATGTATGTAGGTGAACCTAGATAAGGTCAAGAACAGTCTTTTCTACACTTTAAACAGCATAACATTAAAAGAAATAAAGGCACTGAAAGTTCAAGTAATGGAAATATCGCTAAATGTATCAGGAAATACCTGCTCGCCCTATTATAATGCCTGCAGCCAATATAGCACCCTGGCCGTTAGGCTAGCGAATTCTTTTTTTATTTTTTATATACATATCTCTCTCAGGAAGGATGAACCGTCAACGCTGAACCAGCGAGCGCACCGAGATGCTTGCATTTACCTACATACTTAGGTGGCGCTACAGTTCGGGCTGAACTTTGGCCTCTGCATTTAGCTCGGTCTTTAGCTAATTGCCTCCAGTTGCGCACTCCAAGTTGGTCGACATCCCCTTGTGAGTTGTCACATACCGACTTGTGAGCGCCACCTACGGCGAGAAGGTGCTCTACTGCGTCATCCTTCGGGGTTAGATTCGAAAACCCGGGACTGCTGGCCGGGACGTTGGTGTCCACCCGCTCTACATATCCTAGCCATCTCAAACGTCCAATACGTAGTTCTTTGACTAGACCTTGTACAGCTCGTATAGTTCGTTATTGAATCTTCTTCTCCAAAACCCGTGAACGCAAACGGGACCGAATATCTTACGAAGAATTTTTCTCTCGAAGCGACCAAGGATATCTTCATCCTCTTTTAATAAAGTCCATGTAAAGCAGGACTGGGCTGATCAGAGTCTTATAGAGAGTCTCCTTAGTTGTTCGCGAAAGGGCTTTACTGTTAAATTGCTTATAAGCCCAAAAAACCGCGATTGGCAAGAGTTATTCTTCGATTGATTTCTGCGCTGATATTGTTCTCAGAGTTTATAGCAGAGCCAAGTTAGACAAATTCCTTACTACCTCGAAGTTATAGCTGCCCACTGTAACGTTCTGTCCAATTCGTCGATGTTGGCGATGTTGGCTTCTTGTTAGCATATACAGCATATACTTGGTTTTGCCCTCGTTTATCTCTAAACCCATTTTGGCCGCTTCCGCCTCAATGCTTGCAAACGCACAGGTGACAGCCCGCTGAGTTCTTTCAATCATGTCAATATCGTCAGCGTATGCAAGCAGTTGTACAGACTTGTGATAGATTGTGCTTCCGGTGTTGGCTTGTGAGTTCCGCACAATCCATTCCAGTACAATATTAAAGAAGTCACATGACAGCGCGTCACCTTGTCTAAAATCATTTTTGACATGAAAGGTCTCGATGAGGTCATTATTGACCTTGATGGATGTACGGATGTCAAATCCTTTCACCAATATTATTCCTATTGGTGATTAGCGATGTGCTTCATGCAGCTTTGTCGACGGGAAACGGAGGAATTCGCTGGACTCTTACATCTCAACTGAAACATCTTGACTACGTTGACGATGTATGCTTACTCTCCCACAGAATTATGGACCTCCACCAAATGACTGCAGATGTGGAGAGGGAGGCAGGTGTCGTCGGGCTGAGAATTAATACGGCAAAAACCAAAATTAGAAGCCTTGGAACAAACTCATCGGCTCAAATATGCATTGCTGGACAACCGGTAGAGAGAATAGAGGATTTCCAGTATCTTGGGAGTATTGTCTCAACCGATGGTGGAACCGAACTGGATATAGCCAACAGGATCGCCAAAGCAAAGTCCGCGTTTGGGATGTTGTCCAAAATATGGCGCAGCAATGCAATCAGTTTGAGCACCAAAATGAGACTGTTCCGCTCCAACGTTGAATCCATGCTGCTATATATTTGCAGCACGTGGAGAGTGACCACATCCAACGACGGAAGTGGCAGTGGATTGGTCACACGTTCCGAAAAGGTGACAGTTCCGTAGCGAACCATGCTATGCAATGGAACCCTCTAACTCAGAATGGCAGAAGACCTGGCGGTCCGAGGAGAACATGGCGCAGAACAGTCGAGAACGAGGCACGGCAGTTACGGAAAAGTTGGGGAGAACTCAGACACATTTGTTATGCGTAGTGGAAAATTATATGAAATAAAGAAATAGTCTGGTTCGTTAAGAATAAAGTTGTTCTTTATTATTCGAGGATTTAGTATATACTGAAATTTGTATGGTCGACGTTATGCACATTATATGTACATTTCTCTACCCACATTCGCTTTGCGTTTTGCAGCGTAATCACCAACAGATATCCGTTGGTAATATAAACAAATCGATCATATTACGATCGCCCTTTGCTTTGCCACACGCATCCGGTCAACAGCATAACAAATTGCTTGTGTGCAATTTTATGTCTTTGTTGCCAGAGAAACGATGATAGATAAAAAATGCTTGCATATGCATAGCACCTCCATTCTTAAAAATAGACAATAATCTTTAAAGAGATTTTTGCTTTACAATTAAATTCTTTAATAATTTAGTTCCATTGAAGAACCATTTACTTACTTACTTAGATCCTTTAACCCCTCGGGGGGCATAGGGCGTCAACCACGCCTGCGCGCCATCGTGTTCGAAGTTCTGCAACGCATTTGAGCTGCCTCCAACTCATTCCTAAAGAGCTCGATTCCTCCTCAACTGTTCTGCGCCACGTTTGCCTAGGGCGTCCCGCTATTCTGCCTGCCTGGGTGAGCGGATTCCACTGCATGGCGTATTTCGCAATGGAGTTGTCTTCGCGCCGTAGGGTGTGTCCAATCCATTGCCACTTTCTTCTTCGTATAGTAATGCTTATAGGTTCTTGGCCCGTTCTCAGATAAAGCTGTTCGTTAGAGATGCGGTTCGGCCAAAAAATCCTCAAGATGATTCTTAAGCATTTGTTTACAAAGACTTGCAGCTTCCGTGTGTTAATGGTGTCCACCTTCCAAGTACTGCACCCATAAAGCAGCACTGATTCTACGTTGGAGCGGAACAGTCGCAGCTTGGTTCTTAAGCTGATAACATTGCTTCTCCAGATTTTAAATAGCATTCCGAACGCAGCTTTAGCCTTCCCGATTCTGCTGCACACATCCAGTTCGGTGCCACCGCGATTAGCCGAGACCACACTTCCTAAATAAAGAAAGTTATCAACTTTCTCGACTTCCTGTCCGGCAATGTTAAGTTGAGCGCGGTTGTTAGAAGAAGTGCTCAGGGCTTTTGTTTTGGCTGTGTTTACTTTTAGCCCCACTTTGTTTGCCTAAGCTTCTAGATTTTGGGCCATCAGATGAAAATCCATTATCCGATGTGAAAGTAGACGAACATCGTCAGAGTAATCTAGGTGTTTAAGGTAAGATGTGATAGTCCAACGAATTCCATAGCTGCCTTACGTCAATGCTGCACGGAGTACATCGCTGATAACCACCAAAAACAATAGTGGTGACAGTATGCACCCTTGACGTACTCCACTTTGGACTTCAAAATCCTCCGACACCTTACCATTGTGCATGACGTGACACTTACCGCCCTCGTATGTAGCCTTGATAATAGCTATAAGTTTTTCTGGGATGCCTCTCCTGCGCAAGGCCAACCAGATAGCATCTCGATTCAATCTGTCGAAAGCTTTCTCGAAGTCGATAAACATTAAATGTAGCGGAGACCTATACTCAACGCATTGCTCGATAATGATCCGTAAGGTGTTTATGTGGTCAATGCAGGAGGATCCAGCGCGAAAGCCTGCCTGTTCGACATCGAGAGTTGAATCTAAATGTTCTTTAATTCATTCTAGAATTATTTTAGCTATTATTTTAGCCACGGCTGGAAGAACGCATACACCTCTCCAGTTACCGCAATCCATCAAGTTTCCCTTCTTTGGAAGTTTAATGATCATCCCCCTTTTCCACTCCTGTGGAAATTGTTCACTATCCCAAGCTCTCCGTATTAGGGGATGCAGCAAATCTGCCGATGTATTTGGCGCCGCTTGAAATAGCTCGGCAGGGATGCCATCAATACCCACCGCCTTGTTCTTCTTGAGGGACTTGATTGCTGTTATTATCTCGGTTTTACTGGGAGGTGCGGTGCGAATTCGGGAATTTGTTGCTTCGAACTGCTCATTCGAATTCGAGATCATACCGCCATCGTCTATGTGATTTAGCACTGTAGCAAAATGATCCGAAATCAGAAGGTTACCGTCTAGACTTTTCACTGGATGTTGTTTGGAGTTTCGACCACCGATGAGCTCCTTAGTGATGCTATACACAGTCCTACTGTCGCACCTACTCGCTGCTTCTTCAGCCCTTGAGGCCAGTGAGTTGACATGTTGACGTTTGTCACGTCTCACACTACGCTGCACTTCTTTCTTCTTCGCACGGTATTGGGCTTCAAGCTCGGTTCTCTCTACTGCTGAGGGCGCTGCAATCCGAGCCTTGATTGCTGTACGCTCATCGTGGTGTTTCTGCTTTTTACCGACATACGTGCGTGCCCCAGTCGCAAAAGCATTTTTCACAGCACTCCAGTGGTCATCCATGTTCTCTATGCTGCTGATTGCTTCTGCTTCTAAGGCAAGATGGTCCCTGAACTGTTGGCGCACTTGAGGAACCTTGAGCCTGTCGATATTAAACCTGGTGATGTTAAGTAGGTTTGAGCGGTTGCTGTTAACGGATGCAGTACGAAGGCGTAAATGAGCTACCATTAGATGGTGATCTCGTTCTAGTCCGACGTCAGCTCCACGTCTGTTTCGGACGTCCAGGAAACAATTTCTAAAGCGGCGACTGATCGCAATGTGGTCGATCTGGTTGGATGTTCGTTGCCTATCAGTAGAGACCCAACTGATCTTATGGCAGGTGTTATGCTTAAACAGCGTACCTCCGATGACTAGGCGGTTGGTATTGCAGAAGTCCACAAACCGCTCACCGTTATCATTACGGTCTCCCACGCCGTGAACTCCCATCACGTGCTTAAGCATGGTGTTGTCGCTACCCACCTTGGCATTGAAATCTCCCATCACCATTACGATGTCCCCATTAGGCGTTTGGTTGTAGGCGGCGCCTAAGTGGCTATAAAAATCATCCTTTTCGTCCTCAGTCGCGTCTAGAGTCGGAGCATAACACTGTATGATGGTAATTTTTCTAACTCTACTCTGGAACCTAGCCGTCAATATCCGGTCATTATGGAGTTTCCAGGATATGAGGCTACTACGTGCTGCTGGAGTTAGCATGAGTCCTACTCCGGAACTCCGCGCACTTCCAGCTGCTTTCCCAGAGTAGAGCATGACAGTGTTTTTGGTTGGGGAGATGAATTCCCCAGCATCGAACCATCTTATCTCGCTCAGCCCTAAGATGTCTATTTTATATCTTGCGAATTCGCGTTCTAATTGGAGGAATCTGGCGTTATAAGGCCCTTCCTTGAGTGAGTCCAGGAGGGTCTTAACGTTCCAGAATCCAGAACCATTTAGACTTCTCATATTTAAATCTTTTAAGATATTCATATCTTTTAAATTCAATTTTCCAATTATTTCTGGTTTATATTTGGGATCAAATTTTACATTTTCAAAAGAATCTTCAATATAAAAGTGATACTTGTCACCATTTCTTTCTGTTGTAGTTTTATTATCTGTTATTAAATGAGTATCAGACGATGCGAATATACAATTAGGATTTAGTAAGAGATTTCCTACATCACGCAAAGTTTCATATTTTATATTATTATTGCAATCTTCCATAAATTTAACAGGCTTGCTTAATGCATATATATAGTTGTTTTCGCTAATTTTGTGAAATACTTCGACTTCATATGGCAATTTATTAATTTTGCAGGATTTGGTTAATTTTTTAATATAAATGTCTTTTACACAATTATCAACTTTAAAAGTACTATGCGCTATGAGGTTATTACAAATAAAATAGTTTGCAATCTTTGTACAATCTTCTTTAATAAATGATGTAGTAAAAGCATTGGTCTCTTCACTGATCAAAACGTATTTATCTTTACTGGCTAACATAAGCATATTGTTATCTTTTAATATAGGTATGTATACTAATTCATATGTGGTAAATCTTACATTATTTATAATTGGTATTTCTAAAATTATTCTTATTTCTTTCCCGCCATATATGCCTTTACTTGGGTTTCTTTTATAATATAATTATAATTTTCTATTACCGGTTCATATAAGAAGTTTTCTTTATCTTTATGTTGGTTTAAAATTTCGATTAATTTACTTGGTTCAATAATGATTGGATTTACTATGCCTGGTTTCAACAACAATACGGCTTGTAAAACAATATCCGTTTCAATATCTAGTTCCATAGTTTTATCTAAAATATTAGATTGGAGTTCCTCAAAATATCTCAATTATATAACTCCGTTATTGTTTTTAATTTTATTTATTATTTCATTAATCTTTTCCTCTTGTTTGTGGTAACTACTATGCAATACAAGATTTTGTTCGTTAAGAGTCTTCATCAATTGTATATTAGAAATTTGAACATCTTTTGTATGGTCGTTCTGTCTCTTTAGTTTCAAAATACTATCTTCGATATGTTCTGCGTCTGTGTTATCTATAGTACCGAATAAAACTTTTAATCCTGAACCTACAATATTAATCAGACCTCGTTTTTTCCTATTGTCTACCTTAAAACCTAAAATGTCTTTAATGTCAGTTATTCTTCTTTTTATTTTATCTAAATGTTTAGAAACGTTTTCTTCCAATGTGCTACATTCTTGCTTATAGTCTATACATACATTACTGATTTCCTTTATATTCGAATCTATTCTAATGATTACATTTTCTATTTCCTGCAAATCGATCGTATTAATTACTTAAATTTCTCCTGCTTTCATATGTGTGTATCCTATGTTTTTAAAATATACTCCGCTTGACTCAAATTTGCTGAACGAAACTGCATAAACAATATCGATGGTTAACCTGTGAAAAATGTTAAATTCATTACTCTTGGTCACGAGAAGTAAAATGTTTAATTTTACTCTTATTTTAAATACTTATGGTGTCTTTTTATAACTACAGAATCTCCTACTATTTTCAAAATCTTGAAAGGTCCAGAGTATTTTTCTCCGAACTTATCTCTTTTATCGTTTTCTACCAATATTAGATCTTTAACCTGAAAATCTTTTATTTTAGAACCTAATTTCCTATCGTATCGCTCTTTTGACTTTAGTTTTGACTTTATTAGATTTCTTTTCACTTCTGATTCTATTCTACATAATTTTAGTTATAACTCCTGGATGTAATCAGTCGTAGTCTTAAATTTCAGATTTCCGAACTCACTGGGCAAGTTGACCTTTCTACCAAATAAAACTTCATGGGGCGTAAAACCCGCACTGCTATGTTTTGCAGTATTGTGACTGAAAGCTGCGTACCTGAAAAGTTTCGAATATTCCGGTTTGGTTTTATCCTTGATCATGGTCCTTAAATATTCTCCCAGCTTTGCACGTGCCCTTTCGGCTGAGCCATTACTCTGAGGATATGCACTACTTGTTCTAAGATGCTTTATTTTAAACATTTTGCAAAGTTCTGCCATTACTTCGTTAATAAATTCACCACCATTGTCTGTTAGGATATATTGAGGAATCCCGAAATATAAGATCCAATGATCCGTCAAAGCTCTCGCAATTGTTTCACTTCTTTTATCCTCTATAGGTATAAATTTTATATACCTACTTAAATCGTCCTGAATGGTTAAACTGTAAATAGTTCTATTATTTTCTTTGTATGGACCTGTTAAATCCATTGCCACTTTTTGCAAAGCGCAATCTGCCGTAGATGTTATTTTCATGGGATTTCTTCCAGGATGCCTATTTATCTTTTGTTTTTGACATTGCACGCAGTTTGATATATATTCTATGACATCTTTGTTTAAACCTTTCCAATAAAATCTTTCCTTTATTCTGGATATTGTAACCTTTTGTCCTCCATGACCACCTATTAATCCTTCATGACTTTCTTTAATAATTTTCTGCTGTTCCTCGACATCATTGACAACTTCCACATCCATTTCGGTGTGTGTGTCTTCCTCTCTATTTTTGTTTGCTACTTCTTCATCTAATTCTTCTCTAATCGTATCACTTATATTAGGTATTTTCCTAAATTCTTCTTCATAAATTCTTCTTAATGCTGTTTCATCACTTCCTTCATCTGATAAATCACTACCAAAAATTTCTGATATTAGTTCTTTAGTTTTTGCATCGTTTCGTGTTTGTACTGGGTAAATCACATTTCTACTTAATTCATCTGCCACGACGTTGTCTACACCTTTCTTGTATTTTATCTCATAATCATATTCTTCAAGTCTTAATCGCCAACGAACTAAACGAGATGCAGGATCTTTGACATTGAACAGCCAAGTCAAAGGTCTGTGATCAGTTTTTATGATAAATCTTTTCCCATATAGATACGGTCTAAAGTGTTGAACTGCCCAAACAATAGCTAGGCATTCTTTTTCCGTCGTACTGTAGTTAGATTCTGCTGAATTTAATGTTCTACTAATGAAATGTATAGGCATATTTTTACCGTTTCGTTCTTGAGATAGAAGAGCGCCTATTCCACAATTACTGGCATCTGTGGTTACAATAAAAGTCCTATTATAATCAGGGTATTGTAACATAGCAAAACTTTTTAACTCAGTTTTAAGTTTCTCAAACGCATTCTGCTGTACATCTGTCCAATTCCATACTGTATCTTTCTTCAATAATTTATACAGCGGCGAGGCTATAATACTAAAATCTTTAATAAACTTCCTATTCCCTTCCAACCATTCCCATGAATGATTTTATTCCCTTTTGATTTGTTGGAGCTTGAAGTTTACTAATCGCTTCTACTTTATTTTGATTTGGTCTTACCCCATTACTTGTAATTGTATGCCCTAAATAATCTACTTCCCTCTTGACAAACTCTGATTTTTCCATTTGAATTTTTAGATTAGCATTTCTTAATCGTTTAAGAACATTTATTAACTTTTTGTTATGTTCTTCTAATGATTCGCCAAAGATCACAATGTCGTCTAAATAAACAAAACAATTCTTTCCTTGTAGTTCGTTCAAGACAGTATTCATCATGCGCTGAAAACAAGCCGGTGCATTTTTAAGGCCAAATGGCATTCGAGTGAATTCGAAATGACCATATGGTGTTGAGAATGCCGTTTTCTCAATGCTATCTTCGGTAAGAGGAATGTGATGAAATCCTGACTTCAAATCCAAAGTTGTAAAAAACTTGGCTTGACCTAATTTATCCAATATCTCCTGGATATTGGGGATCGGATAACTATCGTTGATCGTGATTTCGTTCAATTTTCGAAAATCAATGACCATTCTCCATTTAGTCTTACCACTAGCATCGGTTTTTTTTTTAACGATCCATAATGAACTGGACCAACGCGATTTGCTATGGCGTATTATACCTTCTTCAAGGAGTTTCTGAATTTGTTTACTGACCTCGTCCTCGTGGACCTTCGGATATCGATACGTCTTTGCGTTAATTGGAGAACTATCGATCGTTCTAATTCTATGCTTTATTACTGATGTTTCTGTCAGTGATTCGACTTCTAAACTGAAAATATCTTCAAAGTCTTTAATTATATCTTTTAATGAATTTATCTCGGATTCATTCTTCAAATGATCCTTCCTTATATTTTTCCATATTTCTTTAAAACGTTCCGAACCTATTTCGCTACTTCTAGAGTTAATGGACGCTGTGAACGCGCTTGAAATATTGTTTGTTTCAATACGTTGGTTCACTGGGTTTAAACTCGTAACTAAATCCATAGTAATATTTCCATTACTTAATGTATTATCCCGATAATTAATGCAAAAACCATTCCTCACAAGAAAATCATTTCCAACTATACCATCATAGAATCCAATGACATTTTCCTTGATAACATAAAACTTCATTTTCAACTTAAAATAATTTTTGTATTCTGTTTCTATTTCAACACTTCCTATACTACTTCTATTGGATCTTCCTATTCCCTTGAAATATATTACATCTTCGAAATTAACATCTTCTCTATAGATACACTTCTCTTTTATTAAACTAATACCTACTCCTGTGTCAATCAAAAACCTCTATTCTTCACCATCATATTTCATGTTTATGTGAGGGCTTTGTGTAAAATTTGAAACAGACCCTCTCACTGTTTCTTCACTCGAAAATTTGTACCAATTTCACGCATAGGTACTTCAGCAATTTTATAATCTTTTCGTTGATTGAAATTCTTCTTTTCATAATTACTTCTACTTTCTTCCTTATTTTTCATACTTCTATTATAGTCATTGTTGTTTCTACCTTCAGATATTTGTGCACTTTTATAACGGAAACAATTTCGTGCAATATGTCCTGTCCGTCCATAATTAAAACACTTCACGACTGCGTGGTTAATACGTATCAAATTTCGACCTGTGTAATATCTATTTGTAATTTTATAATAACTTAGCCTATTTTCCTCTTCCATGGCGAGCTGAGAAGCTTCTGCCATTGATTTTGGTCTTTGGGTATTGACGAAAGTACCCAATTCTTTTTGCAACCCGAAAATATAAGCATTTAGCATATTTTTATGAACAGCTACTACCTGTCCATCGTACGTTGTATCTTGAAAATTTGCATTATACAAGGATTGAATACGCCTACGCGTTAATGTTTCACATCTCTGCGTATATTGAATGACCGTTTCAGATGGTCCTTGTCTAAGTTTTGTCATTTCAGAATGCAGTTGCATACTGGAATGTGTTTCCCTAAATACTCTATTAAGTTCATACTTAAGACTCTCCCAAGAATTAATTTTTTTGTTCATTAATAGGATTTCCGCATTACCAGATATCCTACTTTTAATGATCGGCAACAAACAAAACTAACAAGCTAACAAGCTAACTCCATTGCGTTATCGCAATTTTGTATGAAGTTATGTGCCTTACTAGGGTCACTATCAAAATAGTTGATTATTTTAATCAAATTTTCTAAACTCATAATTTGAGTTTCGTGAATTCTTTCTGGGCATGAGGGAGGAACCGACCTATTTGGTTCTGGGTTACTATGGAAATTATCCATAAGTCTATTTCTATCTGTGCAGAATTCTAATCCAAGAGGCTTATAATTTTTGGTTGGTTTTGGAATTGCTCCTTTCTCACTTGTAATGTTGGTGTTCCTAAATTTCTCAGCTATGTCTACTGTAGTTCCCACTGTTAACGATGGAATGTTAGTTCCTACATTTAAATAAGCTATCTTTGTGAGAAGATCTTTCTCTATAATATCAGGATTCTGTATGTCGTCTAATAGTAACAAAATAAATCTTTTGCGAGGGTAACTACGTTGGTTATAAAATACCCTATAATTTGCTGGTTCTTTACCAAAAGTTATCTGTTCGTTTTGCAAGATTTCCGACAAAGTTAGTTCGGTAGTTTTTGTACTAATTTCTCCTATACAAGGAAAATTTCTTTTTAATGTTTCTACATTAAAATCAACCTCAGTGATTACAGAGTTCTTACTAGCCTCGCTCATCTCGATATTGGATAAAACTATATTCTATTTCAAAACTAATGAGATTTAATTACTACCCAATCACTATTATGCCAAGAATCAAAGTTAGAACTTAAATTGATAGAGTTGATAAATTAAATGGATAAAACTATATTATATTTCAAAACTAATGAAATTAGTTATACTTAAACCAAATTTAAAACTTAAACTGATAAACTTACATGCATAATAAAATAAATTTTTCTGCCATTTTCTTGATGCTCGTACGTTCTGTTGTTGCTGCTTTGGTGCTTCTTCCTTCTTTTTCTTGCTTGATGAAATGTCTGTATTGTTTTAATTATTCATTAATTGAAAACCTTCCACTTTAGTTTTCAATTGCGTTATACACCTTTTTATTTTTTTCTTCACGACACAGCTTGTTATTTTTTCAGAATTTTTTTTTTCACGAACCGAACACCGGATTTGTAAATAGTCCCAGAGTTTAGTTTTCCACTTTGAATTATATACCCCTTTGTTTTGAACACTATGACTTTACTTTTCTTTCACAACACTTGCTCCAGTTTGTTAGTTTTCTTTTTAATTATTATTTGTAGTTGGCTTTTCACGTGACCCGGACACCGAATTTGCAAATAACCCCAGAGAATTTAGGAATTATTATCGACTTCGTCCACTGTTATGAAATTTTACCGCTGCCACCAAATTTCTGTTATGCGTAGTGGAAAATTATGTGAAATAAAGAAATAATCTGGTTCGTTAAGAATAAAGTTGTTCTTTATTATTCGAGGATTGAGTATATACTGAAATTTGTATGGTCGACGTTATGCACATTATATGTACATTTCTCTACCCACATTCGCTTTGCGTTTTGCAGCGTAATCACCAACAGATATCCGTTGGTACTATAAACAAATCGATCATATTACGATCGCCCTTTGCTTTGCCACACGCATCCGGTCAACAGCATAACAAATTGCTTGTGTGCAATTTTATGTCTTTGTCGCCAGAGAAACGATGATAGATAAAAAATACATGCATATGCATAACACATTGCCAGAAACCGTACACGATGACGCGTAGGCGTAGTAGAGGCCCTAGGACCCACAAAGGGATACAGGACATAATTCAAATGTCAAATCTAGACATGGCTCTATAATGCTCTTCTCTATATATGCTGTCATAGGCGGCCTTGAAATCGATAAAGAGATGGTTAGTATCGATTTAAACATCTTGGGTTTTCTCCAGGATCTGCCGAAGTGTGATGATTTGATCGACGGTGGACTTTCCTGGCCTGAAACCGGACTTATAGGGTCCAATCAGGCTGTTGATAAAAGGTTTCAAGCGTTCACACAATATCGCAGAAAATATCTTTTATGCGATGTTGAGGAGACTGATGCCTCTATAATTGACGCAGTTGAGGGGGTCTCCTTTCTTGTGGATCGGGCAAACGATGCTGGGATTCCATTCATCAGGCATACACTCGTCCGACCAAATCTTAGGGATGAGTTGGTGTATGCTCTCTACCAACTCATCAGCAGCTGCCTTGAAAAGTTCGGCTGGTAAGTCGTCAGACCCAGCAACCTTGTTGGATTTTAGTTTGGATATTGCTATCCTCACTTTGCTTTGGTCAGGTGGACGGAAATATTGGCTATCATCGTCTATGTTGAATGGTTCATTCTGCCTGACAATGAGATGTTGATTTTCATGGCCGTCTGCAGAAGTAGTTTTTCGATATTCTCAGCACCGACTGTGATTCTACTACGAAGTTTCCATTTTCATCTCTACAGGTTTCTGTACGGGTATTGCTCATCTGACGTGTTCTTTTTACCTTTTGGTAAAACTTGTGTACATTAATCCCGGAGTACAAGCCCTCAATATTCTTGATCGCGCGATTCTCAAGATCTTTCTTCCTTTTTGGAGAAGCCGATGTTCTTTCCGTCGCTTTTGTTCGTAGAGATTACGAGCAGCTCTCGTCTTCCTTTGTAGTGTCACTTTATATGCCTCTTGTTTTGTTGCATACACTCGCCGGCAGTCACCCTCAAACTAAGGGTTTCACTGTGTTAGTCGGACAAAATCCAGCACATAACAAATATTTTTTAATAAAAAAGGAAACCCAAATCCCAGAGCACTCAGACCCTCCGATCCATTGTACTACCAGCCAGGAACCTTTCTTTGGTGCAGTGGTTGAAAAACCTTCGACGTAATTCCTTTTCCTTTATACTCGGGTGGCTGATAACTGCTGTTCCCCGCTGGGGCTTGACCTTCACACATCGGTTAACGAGCAAACACACTACCCACTGCACCATTGCCACCCTTATTATTGTTTTATATTTAACAAATAAAGGTTCTTTTTCGGGAAAACACTCCGATGCGCTGAGCAAAAGGCGCGAAAGGAAGAAAACAAAAATTGGAAATGTGTTTAATTTTGAGAAAAACTATATTTTCTTTTTCGTAACTAATAATATATATATAAAAAAGTGTGTATGCATGAATAAAAAATAAAGCGAGAAAATCTAAGCTCACGTATGTGGGCTTCCGCGCCAAAGAGGATAAGTATCAAGAGGAGGTACATTCAACAATGCATCTAAATAGAACAGATCGACACATAATCGGAAAAACTCCCATGTGTTCACATATTTACGCAAAATCGAATTACATCAAATAATCAACGCATACTGGAGGAATTATCTTCTCATAACCGTATATATCCAGAGGAACTTATTCGGTGATAAGCGCCATGTCTTACCAAAAGCACCCTTATCATATATATGGTGCAAAAGCTCATTAAGTGCCTAGGCCTAGCTTCTTGCAACCACTCGTGTGGTTCCATTCGCATGAATGGAAGTGACATACAGTTTTATACAGTATCCCAAGGGCGATTTTTATTTTGCCTTTGGGAAGCTTTTCGTGGCAACAATATTCCCGTTTGTTTGTCAAACGTTCGCGAGAGGTGCGACCGAGAAAAAACTTTTTGGTGTTTTCTGGGATACGAACATTAAACCTCATGCGCATTGGTCAGACACTCTAACCACTGCACTACGGCGCCCACAAAGCACCCTACAATACCAGAAAACTTTCGAGTCGAACGAAAACCCATTCCTAGTGTACCCTTTATCGATCATGTCCAACGCCGCCTATGCGTTAGCATAGACAGACGCTAGGCATGGCCTGTTAAAAAGTACAACAGCATCATACTCGTATGCCTGACCAAATTCTAGATTCTACAATTACATATTAACAGAGTTCAACTGAGAACAAAAACCACGCGTCAAAGCAATTGAGTATAACGCGCATTGTGGACAGCTCCTGTTGACTACTTCCACTACATATCAAGCAAAGTTATTTCATTATCATTGCTTTGATCCACAGCAGCGCTTATGTTTTGTCTACCATGGGTTGTCTGGCAGAGCCACACATGCAGTCAAACTTTCCATTGTTAAAAGTGCCCTCAAAGATGTCCATTGCGTATTCCTTCTTGCTAACTGCGCATTGAATTCTGGCCAATAGGTTTTGAAGCCCAGTCTCGCAGGATTTCCCACGTTGATAAGCATGTTGCATCCCGATAAAGTAGGCAGCCGCAAAGCAACTTTGCGCACGTGAAACTCCACTTAACTCTCCATACTTTTCAGTAAGAAGGAAGTAAGACTTATAGGTCAGAAACGCTTGGCGAGTGAGTTGTCCTCCTTACCAATTTGTTGGATGAAAGGCACTCTTACTCTCCACCAAATTTTAAAAGTACCTATATGCCAGTGTAAGGTCAGTAATGAAAATTACTTTTAGACTTGACAGCAACTGGTCTATGGTGCAGCATAGCTGGGTATATTCTATCGGCGCCAGGTGAATTGATAGCAACAAAAGATGTTAGAGCACATCTGATAGCCTATCGGCTCCTACACCTCACACAATAAACTGGCTTTGCTGAGTGTTGAGGCGCCTTCAGTCCTTAGTTTAATGTCTCACCTGGGTTCTTTTCAAATCCTTAGGATCTTTGGCTCTTACGACGTTCCATCACGACAAGGCAGCTAAGGATGGGAACGATAATATGATACTAACGTATCTTCTACTTGATCCACATTTTACTCAGAAATGGAAGCATGGGTTGTCTTTTACCTAGGTTATCTCGACCACCTCCAGCTCTTTTAGAATGATTTGTAGTATTTCATTTATGGAAGAGCCATTTGGCGTTCGATTTTCCTTCCTTTTCTTATTTTGCAGCGCACATTGTAAATTAAATGGATTCGCCTTTATCATATACATATACTCTTTACCATACCAATACTTTAGTTACATGGGTTGAATGGGCAACACATACATTACATACATACGTTTGCTTATAGCAAAACTTGACCCAATTTTTAGTGCAGGATTAATCAAATTGAAGTTATCGAACTCTCAGACTCAATAATTTTACGTCCCTTAATAATCCTAATGAAATATTTCAAAGCCTTCCTACATTTGAAATGTAATATTTTGTTTCTTTGTAGCTTTTAACTCCACCTCTATGTAAGTGAAAAATGACCGTAATCGCTTGACAGCAACTTAAAGTGGTACTCCAGTCAACCAAGTAGCAGCCATTGGCAAATTCCTTAACATAAAGATAAAATAAAAGAAAGAAGAACACACCCTTTACGAAAGTATAACCACCAACCCGCCTGCTTGTATCGATCATCAACCGCCCGCCGCAAAACCACCCCCTAAAACCCCAGCCAACATGAGTATTAAGCGATTCCCATTACAGAAAATTCAATTTTATTAAAATTACTGGTAAGGGCTCGCGTCGAAAGCGACGACAACCACGGTTTCGGCATGACTATGAAAGACACCGTAAATTTCAAAATTTGCCAATTCATTTGCATAATTGCAAACTTCCTTGTGATGGGGGATTGTTACCGCCCTGCCTTCAGGAGTAACGACGACGACTGCCACAAATTGTCTGAAGCAGGAGCGACACCATATAAGTGTAGTCATTTACCCATCGCCAAAACGACGCAATACACACATTCACGTGCATAGCCGACCCACCCACCCGCGCAATCAAAACCAAATAGGGAAAGTTTTCTTGAACCGAATCGGCGACGATGGCGGCATGTAATTCCAAAGATATCGTCGTCGCACAAAGCAACAAAAGACCAATGTGGATGAAATCCTTGCAGTAATAATCACATCCCTTTAATTTCAATTAGTTAGACACACACACACACCTCATTTCCTCGGAGGGCGCTTAATAACACAATGTGAACCCACCGTGCTCCGCTGCCCCTGTTTGTATCCAGATCGAATTGTGCTGTCAGAACGATTGCAGGCTGCTTCTTGGAGGAGTGGCTGTGAAATCATTGCCGTTATGCCTGCCTTCGTTGCGGAAAGTTTCTCTTCTTTCCTAGGGCTAGAAAGGTGCATGGGTTTCGCTTTCGATGCCTAAGTCACCCGGTAGCACTGTAATTATCTCATAATTTAGAGGCCTAATGACACCCTTCTACGGAGGAGGTGGCGAAAGCCGGAAGTGGAACCAATACGAACCGTTCTTGTTGCTAAAGTGGAATCAAAATTGCCATCCGTCACGTATACTCATGGTGGGTGGGTGAGGCCGACACGGGTCCTGTCGTGCTTTCGAATTCAATTATGATGATGTTGCATTCCGACGGATCTTCGTCCTTCTAGTTGTTGTTGTTATTATTGTTATCATATGATTAGACTGACGAAAATTTAGACGTTATTACTCTTTACTATCTCGACACAGAGGCATGGTTTGATTCCAGTATTCAGTTATCCTGAGTACTTGAGCCGTATTTCGGTGAACAATGACTAAACATATTGCTGCGTGCTTTGAGGCTAAGGCTGATGCCATTGCGATGATTTAATTGGATCAACGCTTCCAATTGTGAACTTGATTGACGTATGCAAGTTGCGTGATTTAATGAAACTACAGGCATACACTGAACAAAACGTTGGGCTATATTTCAAAAGAAATTTTAGTATAAGGAGTCAATTCATAAAAGCAGTTGAAGAACTCTTTAAAGTAGGGACTCAATTATGCTCAAAATAAAAATCAGAAAACAATTGTTGTTTCCAGAGGTTCTCTGCAATCTCAAAAGTATAGCAAAGCAAGGAGGAAAATAATATCATGTCTAAGGGGCGTCTGACAAACATCCGAGAGTATTGTTGTCTCGAAAAAGCTTCTCAAATCGCCGTTCGGATACGGCACTAAACTGTAGGTCCCTTCCATTCGTACGAAAAATATAACGCACACAACATGAGTGGTTGCGAGAAGCTAGGCCCTGGCACTTAATGAGCTGTTGCGCCAAATATTTATTTATTTATTTTTAAGGGGTTGGTCTAGGGTGGAAATGGTGCAGCGGATAATGTGTTGGCTCCTTAATCGTGCAAGTTCAAGCTCCAACGACCTGCGTATAAAAAGGAAAACGAAAAACATACACGTTTTTCGAACCACTAGACCAAAGAAAGGTACATACCTGGTGGTACAATGGATCGAAGAGTCTGAGTGCTCTGGGATTTGGGTTAACTTAAAAAAAAAAAAAGTTGGTGGTCTAGACTTTTTGTCAATAATGGAGTCTCCAACTATTACTACTTCTTCACCTACCACACTATTGTTATTCTACCGCGTCCCTGTGTTAGTAGTCTGGTGGGTGCAGATTAAGCAAGCCAAATAACGGTGCAAAACGAACAAGGACACCTCCACATTACGGGTGCTCTGCACTCCTGACTAAGTGATGTAAAGCCTAAAAAGAATTCATAAAATTCCGTCAGGTGTGTAGATTAATAGACCTAATCGGGATCATAAATTGATTTTTAATTTGATTCCTTGATCTGACCCCAAAATAATTAATTTGAATAACCCTCCCATAGTCCTAATCTCAAAATGCAGTGCACTTCCAACTATTAATCTATGCAGTACACAAACGGATCTAAAGACGAGCTATCGATATACGAGTCATTTTCAGCCCCAACTTGCAGTTCCTCTCTGACATATATTTTTGAAATAGACGTGTTTAAAGTAAAGATCTGAATCAGAAACTGTATCAAACATAACCTCCACACACAGTTTGATTCTAAACGGGTGTATTCTCGGAGTCCCTGAACATCGCAAGATCGTACCGACTCCCGGACGCTGCCAGCGTCTTCAAGCGGAAGTACTCGCCATTCGCGAAGCCTGTCGCCAAATCAAGTCACACACAAGTACACTACCAAGGCAAAGAATCGCTATTTTAATCGATAGCCAAGCTGCTATCAAAGCCATTGCCTCGGAAACTATTTCCTCAAAACTAGTACTAGAATGCCGACAGGAGCTGGCCTCGCTAGATGGCCAATGCATGGTGACCCAAGTCTGGGTTCCAGGCCACAGCAACGTTGATGGCAACGAACATGCTGACGAACTGGCCAGGCGAGGCTCAGCTCTTCAATGCTCACTTGCGGAACTTGTTCACACCCCGCTCGGAGCAATTAAGGCAAACATCTCCTCAATCTTTCTTAGAAAAGCTAACCTTAAATGGTTCAGGTTAACGAACTGCGTCATATCCAGACAGATGTGGCCTAACTACAACAAGACCAAAACAACCGCCCTATTGAACAGAACGCGCAAAGACATTGCCCGTACAATCGCGATAATCACGGGACACTGGCCGGTAAGAGAGCATGCAGCCAAACTAGGTATCCCATATAATACACACTGCCGTAGCTGCAACATAGCCACCGAAAAAGAAACAATTATCCACTACATGTGCAATTGTCCAGCACTAGCTAGGGCTAGACATCACGCATTAGGCAAACCCTTCTACAATTCACTTGAGGAAATCTCGGGTAAGAACATAAATGAGCTAACACTCTTCTTAAACTCCACAGGCTGGCTCTAGATTGTCCTCACCAATACACATCAACATCCAAGGTCGCATGAGTCGTGGTATCAAAACGGCACAACTGTGCTAATTGGGTCTCTGTTTTAACAGAACCGCCACTTCTACCTACCTACCTACCTTGATTTTAAACTATTTATAATAGTATGGAACTATCTCAATCTTTTACTTACTTAGATCCTTTAATCACTCGGGGAGCATAGGGCGTCAACCACGCCTGCGCACCATATTGTTCGGAGTTCTGCAACGCGTTTGAGCTGCCTCCAACTCATTCCTAAAGAGTTCGATTCCTCCTCAACTGTTTAACGACGGTTTTGCCTAGGGCGTCCCGCTACTTATTCTGCCTGCCTGGGTGAACGGATTCCACTGCATGTAATATTTCGCAATGGAGTTGTCTTCGCGCCGTAGGATGTGTCCAATCCACTGCCACTTTCTCCTTCGTATAGTAATGTTAATGGGTTCTTGGCCCGTTGTCATATAAAGTTGTTCGTTGGAGATACGGTTCGGGCCGAAAATCTTCAAGATGATTCTTAAACATTTGTTGACGAAGACTTGCAGCTTGCGCGTATTAATGGTGTCCACCTTCCAGGTACTGCACCCATAAAGCAGCACCGATTCTACGTTGAAGCAGAACAGTGGCAGCTTGGTTCTTAAGCTGGTGACATTGCTTCCCCAGATTTTAGATAGCATTCCGAACGCAGCTTTAGCCTTCCGAATTCTGCCGCACACATCCAGTTCGGTGCTACCGCGGTCAGCCGAGACCATATTTCCTAGATAAAGAACGTTGTCAACCTTCGCGACTTCCTGCCCGCGGGTGTGTCAAGTGCTCAGGGCTTTTGCATTTGCTTTAGCTGTGTTTATTTTTAGCCCTATTTTGTTTGCCTCAGTTTCTAGATTGTGGGCCATATAATGAAGATCCATTATCTGATGTAAAGTAGAAATGAAAGTAAACAAACATCGTCTGCGTAATCTAGGTGTTTAAGGTAAGTTGTCATAGTTCATAGAATTCCATAGTTGCCTTCCGTCAATGCTGCACGGAGTACATCGCTGATAACCACCAAGAACAATAGTGGTGACAGTATAGGCCATTAACGTACTCCACTTTTAACTTCCATTGTAAGACGTGACACTTACTGCCCTCGTATGTAGCCTTGATAATATTATAGCTATACATTTTTCTGGGATACCTCTCCTCCTGCGCAAGGCCAACCAGATAGCATCTCGATTCAAGCTGTTGAAAACCTGCTCGAAGTCGATAAACAATAAATATAACAGAGACCTGTACTCAACTCAATACTTTGAGACAGCTTAATGACATCAACAAATGCACACTTTCCTGGGTACCCAGACATTAGCGTATCGACGGTACACCCTTAGAAATGGTGTCATCGGCCTCAATCCTTCTGTGCTCTATCTGCCAGAAACCTCCCGCAGCAAATTGTTGTTAAATTGTGATATTTTTTGTAAATGCTATTTAATCTACTTGGTATTTAGTTACGGTTTAAATTTGATATATCTAATTCCTTTGTTTAAAAAAAAGTCAGAATTTTTATCCGTGTATCGAGTAATCACATTGTGTTGTCGGATGCCGTTCTCAGTGAGCTTTTTGATGAGTTATTTGATTTCAATGGGAAGAGAGGAATCATATCCGGTAGCAATAAACGAACTGTCTATTAAAAATTAAATAGGATATGCCAAAGCAGATGGATGCATTTGACACTACATGTGAAAAAGATATAGAAGGTTGTGGTAAAAGTGTGGTGCTTCAAAAAATTGAGTAATCTTTTTTTTTATAAAAGAGCGTTACTTTGAGCGGCAGCAGCAACTGATTCGAGAAAATATGAGGTTAGCTTCGAATTCATAAATTGACTACACTTTTATACACTGAGAGTGCTGCGTTTTGTATTGATGCCGAGTGTTACTGTGAGATTAGCAGCTGGTTTCATGACCTCATGTAATGCACAAACACATTTTAAATGGGAGAAAATCGTATCCCAATCCGTAAAGAGTTGACATTCAGCACACTGTTACCTGCAAAGATCATGCACATGACGACGAAAGTACCAGAGAAGTGAATTGACAGACGATAGTTTTGATTCATCGTTAATCAAAGAAGATATCATATGAACCCCGTCAAAAAAGCAATATTAATTAACGTTCCACTGCTATTGCGAAAGAGAGGCAGGCCTAAAACTCCTGGATGGCACAAATGGAACAACACTAGCATTTGATTTCCCTCAGTGACGAGGTGATCCAAAATCACGAGGCTGACGATATTTTCTGATGTCAAACTGGCGAACCCCATATGTGCAACAGTAGAAATGCAGTAAAGTGGAAGGGTTATGGTCACTTGAATTCATGTCATAACCTCGCCGAAAAAAGGAAGAAGAAGAATTTTGCTTCGTCGTCGATCAATTTTATTGCCAGTTTTTTGCCTTACTTTAGTAAAACAACTTTTTTCCCAAAATCCTTTCAAATAGAACTATCTGTTATATGAACAGAGCAAGAGCAGTGAAAATGCGGAGTCAACTATGATTCGGAAGAGGTAATTGAAAAGAGCAAAGAACAGAATTTCACATCATCACCTTACTATGATATACAGCAGTAACTATGCAGGAACAATAGTCAAGCAAAAATGTTTCGCGTGGCAGCAACAGAACAAAAACAGCGGCATTAGAACGGCCAGGCCGAAACAGAACACAACAGCAGACAACACAACAACCCAGCATTGTTGTGTATATATAGGCAGACGGCTGCATGGGTAACTATAAAGTTCAGTTTGACTTGACTTGACAAGACAACAGAAGACTTAACCGACCGAGAAATACATCGGGACAAGATTGAGAGAGATAGGAGGATAGGAGTTGAGATCCCAAGATGTACACAAGGAACAAGGCATAAGTTATCCATCACAGGGCATGGCAGTGTGTTTGCATTTCGTTGGTCATAGAAAAATACAGTGTGGTTTCTACAATCGAATCTGAATGAAGTGTCGGGTAGACCTCATCATATGGGTGAGTGCAAATGAAGCTGAGTTTTCAGGATTTTATTAAAACTTTTACCATGTTATCCTACTAGCTTACTTACTTAGGTGGCGCTAGAATCCGGGGTGGATCTGGGCCTCAACCAACAAACTCCTTCAGCCAGCCGCCTCCAATTGCACACGACAAACTGGTTAAGGTCCTCCGCCACTTGCTTACGCCACCTACTGCGAGGGAACCTCATTTCGGCCGCTTGTATCCGCGATCTTATTCTTTCGGTCACTATCCAAATTTCAGGACCATAGGTGAGAGTTGGAACATACACCGAGTTAAAAACCGATAGCTTAGCTTGAACACTAAGTTCGGCCTTCCTTATAACAGATTGGCCAAGCTCTCTCAAAATTGATCCAGCCTGGCCAATTCTACAGGATAACTCGGCATTGCTCTTCCCATCACTCGGGAATAAGACCCCGATGTACTTAAACTTATCCACCTCAGTGAGACTTCACTAACATGCAGAGTGCACTGAATGGGTTTTTTTAGAAACGACCATTACTTCCTGTTTGTCCACGTTGATCCTCATTCCAGCATCATCACAAACGGCTACAATCCTTTCGAGTGCGCGCTGAAGTTCGGTTTGAGAGGATCAAAGGATGACCAATTCATCCGCAAAGAGCAGATGACTAATCCTTAAGTCTCTCACTTTGAAACATTCACCGCCACGGCTGCGCTGCAACATCCAATCTATATATACAATGAAGAAGAGAGGTGACAAAACGCACCCTTGGCGGAGTCCAACGCCCACTGTGAAAGGTATTGATTTAACACCGTTTATCCGAACACAGCTTCTACAGTTTGTATATAAAGACTGAATCGCCCTTAACGTTATCAATCCCATACTCCTGCAGAACACTCCAGAATTTGCCTACAAGATTTTTAGTTATTTTAAATTCAAAATGTTCATCTCTCTCCAGCGTTGGTCAGTTCCGTCGCACAAGTAGAGGGGTACAGTATTTCAGAAAACTTCAGTAAGCTCATCATGAAGACTAATTAGTACATATCGTTTAATACTGCTTCTCAATTTCAACAAATTCCATCTTTAGCTATAGAAAATCTAATCAAGTGTCCTATTAGGTAGGCAATAGACATTCATTTTCCTTATTCTATGATGAATCTTCTTCTTCCTTTCATCAGCGAGGCCATGATCCGAAAACAAGGGATCACAACCCTCCCACTTCACCGCATTTCTACTGATCCGCATGTGGGGTTCGCCTATTCTATGATGAATAACCGGAATATATGCAAATAAGAGCATATATGGATTATTCTAAACCCTAAGAAATTAAAGAAAGGGTTTGGGACAATTGGTAATGCCTGGATCCAGATATTTATCAAAACCTCAAAATGACACATTTTGACAAAAACAATATCAGCATCGAATTACTTACCCAAATTACATTTTCCCACAATAGGGTTACTGTTTCAATAAGCAAGTGCATTCCGTCAGTTTTAACAACAACCGCACTATCATCGATGTATGTATCTACATAACAACGTCAACCCCTAGATACAAACAGAGAAGCATTTACGGCAACCTTGGTCAAACAAAAGGACGATCATCAAAAATATATTCGATTGAGTGTTGGGTGTGACTGGGTATATCATTGCATCGATAAAAGCTTCGCCATCGTCCGGTTGTGTACATGTAAATATCCTTGTGCCACTTACACCCGCATACGATGTACCAGTGGCACTGTACTGTATGTAATTGCAAGCACAACAGTTGAGTGGAAAAAATAATCCGGAGGAAAGGTAGAAAAGGGAATATAATTAAATACTACTAAAGTGCTCGTGCAAGAGATTTTTATTTTTTTTTTTTTTTTTGGTTTTGCTGCAGAATAAGGAGACGAGGAAACAAAAAAAAAAAAGGCTGAGCAAGGATGAACAGGAAAAAAACACACATCAGCAGGAAAAAAAAAGCTGCTACATCCCAACACAGAATAACAGCAATGAAATTGATTGAGTTTATTTGTTTGGCGATTTCCCATTGAAATTTATCGAGATTTTTATTTCACCCATTTTATTCGTCTCCGTTTTTTTATTGAACTTTTGGGATATTACAGTATAGGTAAAGCTGTAGACTGTGTAGAGGAATACAGTTGTAGATGGAAGTGGGAGGTTGGTTGTTAATGCACTTGTACCTTGCAAACGATGTTCAAGGATCACGTTTCATTGAGGATTTTCGATATATTTCGGGAAGACGATTAGATTGGGTCGACTGCATTTTTAACAACAGTGTTTACCACTTTATACAGTAATACAGGTACATTTATATGTACATACATGCATGTAAAATAATTGTACATACATATGATTCTGTACTCATTGTCAAACCAAGATTTAATTACGGTTTGACCTTTAGAAAAGGTTCAATTGGTTAGTTTCGTTACACTGAAGCATAAGAGAGGAATATGTACGTACATGCATAAAAAAAAGGTGTTATAGCGTTGTTGAGATACCTATTTATTTATTTTGTTTTACCGTTCAATTTTTTGTTTAATTATGTACCTTAATTCTACAAAATTACGTACTTTAATATTCCAGCTTCATAATATTATTTTAAATTCTTAGAAAAGGCTTGATGTCAGCTTTTGGTCCATATACCGTACTATACATTTTGAAAATGAAGTCGCAAGTACTGAATAAATAATTCAAATTCGAGTCTACGAGGGCAAGGTGAAAATTTCTCGGCCTGACAGTGAAAGACTGCGATTTTCAGTTAAAAAATGATTTTATTTTTCTACATAATCTCCCTTGACTGCAACACACTTAGTCCAGCGTTTCTCCAAAATCAGTATTCCTTCTCGGAAGTGAGAGTCTGGAAGGCTGTGAAAATATTCATCTACGGCCCTCTCAACTTCTGCATTGGATGCGAAGCGCTTCCCAGAAACAAATTTCTTCAAGTTTGGGAACAGATGGAAGTCTGTGGGTGCCAAATCAGGTGAATAGGGGGGATGGCCGAGCAAATCGTACCCCAAATCCCGCAGTTTTTCCATCGCCAACGCACACTTGTGTACAGGTGCATTGTCCTGGTGAAAGATGATTTTTTGCTTCTTCAAGCCAGGCCTCTTCTCGCGAATTTTGGCATCCAGCTGGTCAAGAAGGTTGGAGTGATATTCGCCTGTAATTGTTCTGCCTTTCTCAAGGTAATCAATAAACAGGATCTCTTTCGCATCCCAAAACACACTGGCCATGACCTTTCCGGCAGATGCGATTTACTTCGCTTTCTTTGGCGCTGAACCACCGGCTTCCACCTACTGCTTCGACAGCTGTTTCGTTTCTGGCCTGTAGTGGTGGACCCATGTCTCATCCATGGTGACAAATCGCCACACAAAATCGGTCGGATCCCTATTGAATCGGTCCAAAGATTGCCGCGAAAATCGTTTACGGATTTGCTTTTGATCGGCATTCAGCAAATGCGGCACCCATCTTCCGCAGATGTTTCGCACTCTCTCTTCCGATATACACACAGCCTCAGCTGTCTACTCACCTTCACCCGCCTATCGTCCAACACGATATCATGTACTTTTTTGATGGTTTCGGGTGTGGTTACGGTTCTTGGCCGTCCTTCACGTGGGTCATCTTCGAGGGACGTGCGACCACGTTTAAATTCAGCTGCCCACTTTTTAACGGTTGACATGGAAGGAGCGGAGTCACCGTAAACTTTTGTCAGCTTTGGATGAATTTCCTTAGGGGTAGACCCATCCAAAACGAAGAGTTTTATGACCGCACGATATTCAAGTTTATCCATTTTAACGAAAAACACGCAAGACGTCTACTGCAAAAATTCGTGTAAGCAAACTACTTGAGAACAAGTTGAAACTTGTCATACGAACTAATAAGAAGTGCACCCAGGCAGGAAACATAATTTTTTTGCTGATTGGAACGCTATCTCTGCGTCAGGCCGATCACTTTTCACCTTGCCCTAGTATTGAACTTCAAATTTGGGATAATTTTCCAGATTCCCCCTTCGACGGCATTCGTATATCGCTCATTTCCCTCCTTTCTCCTATCAGGCAGGACTGGGATCTATTCGCTTAATCAAATCCATCCTAACCTTAAATTGAACTGCATTGCCAATGGCTTATTAGCTATTATTTAACTTAGTGGGTGTTCACATCTGGTTTGTCCTTCTTATACCAATGAGAGGATCTGCTATTGATTATCTTTTGAAATTTTGAAACCCATTCACAACGATGACACCATTTCCGCTTAGCCGTTGGAAGAGGAGGCTCTCCTCTCTCATAATCAGATGCTAACAACAAAATTTAGTGCTTCTGCGACTTTATATTTGCAAGTTCTTTAAATAGGTTGTCGCACAAAGGTTGTGAAAAAGTGGCAAGGAAAAATAAAAAGAAAATCTTGGGGCTTTTGATAACTAAGGAATTGTGCGAAACCATATTTTTGAATGATAACTTCCCAATAATTACACTTTGGCATCACAAAAACCATGCCGTTTCTGCATTATCAAGCATGTCACGGAATATAAAACTCGTTCTCTCTCTCTCATTAGACCAATACCAGTGTATTCGTCTAAGCAAAAAAAAAAATACCGAATGTGGAGAAAGAAACTCACAAGTCAACACCGGAGGAACAATCTTTTACAAGTCTGTACAACTGCTCGCTTATGCCGATAACATTGACATGGTCGGAAAAACTCAGCGGGCGGTCAGTGGGGCGTTTGCGAGTATAAAGACTGAAGCAGCAAAGATGGTTTAGCGGTCAATGAAAGCAAAACAAAATATATGCTGTCTACAAAAAGGGACATCTAACATCGGCGTCTAGGACAGAACGCTACAATAGACAAATATAATTTTGATGTAGTAAAGGACTTTGTCTACCTAGGGTCTATGATGAGCTCCGCAAATGACACCAGTGGGGAGATCAAATGAAGAATTACTCTTTTCAGTCGCTGTTTTTATGGGCTAAGAAGGCAATTGAGTAACAAATCCCTATTTACACTACTAAGGTAGTTCAGCACAGCACAGTCCTGCTGTATCGTTCAGATGCGTTGACGTTGTCAAAATTTAAAGACTAATTTTTTCGATTGCTCTTTTGTCCCATCTGCATAGACGGCGTGTGGAGGAGAAGGTACAATGCCGAACTATATCGCCGATACAATGACATCGATGGTTGGCTGGGTTAGGACGACCTCGCAGCAGATAGCGGGTGACCTCAACCAACTTGGTGTGCGCAACTGTAGGCAGCCGGCTTGTAACCGGGCTGGTTGGAGAGGTTTGTTAAATGAGACCCAGGTCCACCCTGGACTGTAGCGCCACTCAAATAGAAACCACGATGATCACCGCCCCTGACAGTCGCCACTTCTTGCTGAGAAGTCAAGTTGGAAGTCGATGAGTTGGTAGGTTGTTGAGTCGGTGAGCTGTTGATTGGTGAATTTATGCCTAAATTACTTGTGTAACACGTAATAATATAACACGAATTAAGTGTACACCTGTCTCATATTTCTACAAAACTGCTTCATAATTTACAATGAATTAAAAAATCATTCATTTTGTATCCTTTTTCCCTTAATTTTACTTTTAAGTCCTAGTCTTTAGTTATAAGTTTGGCCTTTAAGAGCCATTGTACGAACGGGAGCAAGCAATTATACAAAAATTAAAATAGATACATATACATTTGTAATTATGTAATTGTACTGGAAGTACAGGGTGTCCAACGGGAAGGTATACTACTTTGTTTGTTTATAATTTTTGATTAAATGAACGAGAATGGATGTTATATTGATAAATGTTTTATTTAATGTCGGCAATTATGTATGGAATACAATATCAGGTAAATGTCCGCCTCTGCTAGTCTCACAAATGCGAGCCCTTTTGAGCACATTTCTCATTACATTCTCACACATTTCACGCTATATTTCATTAATTTCATCACGAATATTTTGTTTGAGTTGCTCAAGCGTTTCTGGTTTGTTTGCATAAACCTTGCTTTTCAGATATCCCCACAAAAAGAAGTCAGGAGCAGTCAAATCAGGCGACCGTGGAGGCCAATCAACATCACCATTTTTTGAAATAACTTGTTGTGGAAAGAGGTCTCGCAGTAATTCCATTGTAATCCTGGCTGTACGCGATGTGGCACCGTCTTGTTGATACCACATGTTAATCAAGCCCAAAGCATGCAGTTGTTGTGGCCAAAGTTGTTCTTTGAAGACCAAGCTCCTGAGCACGGCGTCGAATTGAGGTTGATGGATTGTTTTGAACACTTCCTTGAACAGCAGTAATGTTTTCAGCCAATCTTGCAGTACGTTGTAGCCCATGCTTGGGCCTATCACCTACAGACCCTCTTTCTTCGAAATCATTCACTACACGATAAATAGTGTGTTTTGTTGGCACGTTGTTTCTCCCAAAAATTTCACGTAACTTTCTCATCGTCACAGTAATCGATGATTGATTTTGATAAAATGTTTTAACGATTAAAACACGTTGGTTTATCGAATATTTTTCCATAATAAATTTGCCACGTGTCTACTTCACGACTGTCAAATATGAACTGTCAAGACTAATGCTTACCAAAATGGCGGCAAAACAAAGTAGTATACGTTCCCGGCGGACACCCTGTAGAAGAAAAATGAACATTCTTTAATAAATTCTTTAGTAGCCAGACATTCTTTGTAAAGACGGCAGCATATAAAATCATAAAATCAGAACTAAATTCATGAATTTTAAGACTCAATACAAAAACTGAACTGGGCATGAAACCAAATCTACAAATAGGAGGTAATATAATCAAGAGACAATAGTTTCAGAGAAAGCTTCATTTAAGGCTGATGAACAAAATAGATCGAAGTATGGAATCCATCCATCAATCCATTCGAAGTAAACGTCAGATCCACAAGAACTGAGGTGAGTATGTACATATGAGCCTAGAAATAGATGTTCAGAGTTTCTGTGGACTTCGCATTTTTCACATAGTCAGCCTACCACTATGACTTGGTGCCTAAACAAAGTCGACAAATCAAACGTGCACATATTTTTTATTTTTTTTGCTAAGCAACAAGAAAAATCCTCTAAAGTAACCCCCATTTTTTGTCAGTTGACAAAACAACACTCACTCAAGTTGGAATTCTGTTAGGGAACAAGAAGAACTTTCCACAATTATTTCCAAACAATTGTCTTACCTTAAAGTCTCCACTTTTATATTACCATTAGCGCCCTCATTCTTCTTCACTTCGGCATTTCATAATCATCTTCGAAGGAAGTATATTGTACCACCAGCAGTGCGACTGATTTAATTTCCATTCACATTCCCATTGAATTAAAAATATAATTTCTCTCGAGAGCTTCAGAGCCTCCTCTGGCGCCATAATTCAAATGATCTCTCCTCTGCTCCTCATTTAAACAAACATCCACACATTCGAAGTGAACATTATGAAATTTTAGTATTTTATACGTGAGGCACCTTAAATCAAATCTTGGTTAGGATCCCCATATATTTCCCATTCACCTGCTGGGCGTGTGAGAGTGTGTGTGTATGTTTCACATGCCTTCATACACCAAAAGGCGCTGAAAATCGAAAAACATCGTACGATTCACTTTAGATACTCTACTCGGCTCCGCGAAGGTGTATGTGTTAACCAAGAAAAATCTTAAAACATAAAATTACCCAAGGCCCACTGCCCCAACCCCATCTTGTTAGATTTTTGCATAAATTTCCATTCCCACTTTGTGTTTTTATTTGGCTCTGCGTTACTGAAAACTCGAGTCGTCCTCGTCGTCGGAATACGTCTAACACAGGGAAAACGAAAAACGGAAAACTGGGTGAGTTATGGTGATTTTAAGGATATTTTATTTGTACCTGGGAGTTGCAGAAATCCAAAGGTATGCGTGCCCGCGCAAAAGATGCTTTTAACCACTTTTCTCATCCAATGGAACAGAAGTCAAGCCACCCACAGCCATCACACACACATCAGGATCCAGAGTATGTCTATCTCTCCAGTGGTGTCCTTCGCCGCAGGTGAGTCCTTGAGGAGCGCAAAGGTTTAAGTGATATGCATTGCATACCATTTCATCTGATGATATACGTGCGTAACTGGGATGATATTATGGCGTTTTTATGTACCCTTCGTCTGGTTTTTGCCGCATGCCGCAATAGGACGGCACTCTCATCCGTTGCCATCGTCGTCGTCCTCCTCGATAATGGGGATTGTTGCTGTCCCTTTGAGTGGTGGTAGCGCTTCTTCTCTTTGCGTCCCTGCGTTTCTGTGTATCACTTTCAATTCAACAGTTAGATATAATATCATTGATAAATCATTTTCGTTATTCGAGAAGCATCTGTTATCCTGGCGTAGGAATCTGTTTTTCGTGCGTATGTGGCTCGTTGACTGTATGGGCTTACCACCCTCTCTATCGTCCTTTGTGTACTTTGTTACAGCGAACAGAGAAAAAAAAAGTATACAAATAAATCGAAGCGTATGGAAAATGCGTATGTTTGGATTTACGGGAATCGTTTCGAGGGCGACCCTGAGCCTGGGCGCAGGAAAAGAGTTGCTGCACGCTTTCGTGGCACGGTTATATGGGAATTTGTTTTATGGGATTTTTAGGATGAATTATGAAGTCGAATGAGTTATTGCGGCTACATTAAAAAATCTGTTTGTTTTCATTTTCCGTTATTTTTTTTTTTTTTGTGCTGTTTTGTTTCGGATTCACATTAATTTTTTATGCAGCGCCTATACGTGAGTAGATTTATTGTGTTCTTTTCATGGCAGACATGACTTTAAGGATTCTGGCAGATGTAATGAAATTTCGTTTTTCTGCAAGTAGGTGTTGCCTATTATTTGTTCGGTGTGTAGGTACGTTATTTTTGCTTTGAAGGGGAAATTTTATTTTAGTTCGGACAATAAGGATTTTTGATATTATGTCACTTTGCTCTTGTTGTTGAGAGCGGCAATAAGGTCAAGGAAGATCTGACTAATACAGTGAACTGAAGAGGTCTTTCACATTTTCTTCTAGAACTCGTAGGGGTCATTTTGGTTTTGCTTAGTAATATCGGTCTGGGAGACAAACCCATTACTGAAGTGCTTTAATCTGCTGGGAGTGCATAGATATTAAATTTCCTTGGTTTTCGAGGCAGAGTCGGTATGTATCCGATGAACTAATATCCTTGGGATGGTAGTTGAGATATCAATGACTAGTGAATCTTTCATTGCATTTGCTCAAAGGGAGTATACCTACATAATACTTGGTTTCTTATTTTGTCGACGAAGCAGGTAAATTAATCTCAACGAAGTTCCACTTATGTCATTTTCTTGTAGCTCTCTGAAGTTGAGTTTCAGAAACGAATTGTTGTTAAGAATCTTGCTTTGTAAGTTTGTCCATAATTTTGTTTATGGTTTGTCCAGGTCAAATGATTATGGAATGTCTGTTATCTTGGAAGTATTTTCCCAGTCGACTGCTCTGTTCGGTATTTTTTAGAAATTAATTCCTGAAAGCAAATGATGGTTTAGAAGCAGTCCTTTCATTCTAAGTTCATACAACAGACAAAAATCCTTACGAGGGCATTGACTAGCATCGTTTCGCCCTGATACAGAGACGATGAGATTTGTACTCACCAGGCCATTCAATAAAACCCGCTGTTTCAAGAAGGAGGGGTAGCCGACTGCACTTAAAGAAACAGTGAAAGACAGTCGCAGAAGAATCGCGATTATTAGAGAAGAGTTGGTCTGAGCTTAGGCACATAGCTAGTAGCGTTATACGATGACGTATAGGCATGTTAAATATAGTTAACACCACAGCGATCAGAAGACCTAAGGACATACTCGTATGCAACTGAATTATACGTAAGCCACTCTTTTAAGCCAAATGGCATAGTTTGGTTTTTTTATTCTATTCGATTGTGCATCATATTCAATTGGCATCTTGCGAATTACCACTAACATTTCAAACCTTCAGTGAAGTCATAACCTTTCACCCATTTAAATATCTTCAAAATAACAATAAACTTGAACCTCAATAAGTTGCACCCTCATCCAACCAATTCCCATTATTTATTTACAATAACCAAACCACGCGATCATTGTGAAACTTCCTTGGAATATTTATGCACACACATTACTTTTGCAATCAAATTGATATATTTAGTTCCTGAAATACAAACAAACCCGTACACACACACACTGATCGACCATTAACATCGTTCGATTAAAATTACACCCGTATCTGACCTAATACATATCAGGACCTCCATCAGGGTTCGACAATTCTATTGACTTGTGAAAACGCGCACATTACACAGCCCACATGACATTAGTCCATTAAAGATTGTGTAAGTAAAAAATATGGCCAATAAAAGAACCCCCAACAAAGGGAAAGGAGACGAAAAAGAAATATGAGGGAAAAGGGTATTTGGCGATGTGGTCCCCAGACAAACAAGATGAATGAGTGAGGAGAGAAGGACAATTCAAATAGCTATTAAAAAATCGGAAGAGGGCAGTTATTTCATGAGTGCCAAGTTTCGGAGGAGATAGGGAGGTTGTCTACAGTTTGACAGCAGGTATCGCAATAAATGCCATCGAATTGATCGGATTCAATGAACTCGACATTCGGTTCGAAAACAATTTCGTTCGCACGACCACCTAGAGAAAGTGATACGCATCTGCCTCTGTTGAAGGAGAGAAAAAGGATTCCATCAAATTCGTTCATTTAATTGTACTCCAACATGTTTGCATGATGGGCGGTCTCATGTAACTTTGAGTGGGTTGGTACTCGTATATTCATGCTCTTACATTCCTCAGGGAAATTTTGCGGTACTAGTTTCATTATTTTATCGAATTTAAAATTTTCTATCCAGGCTACATATAGATGTACGTGCATAGTTACATGAGCTAAGTCAATCTCATCATTTTTTACTTATTTTTTTCCATTTTCATGCATTCCCGTTTTTCCAAGTTGTTCTTATCTTTTTGTTATCTTCTGTTATAGTAGATATGTTTCAGTTCCGGGGGAAAATAAGGCGAAAGTTCGCAGTCAACTGGTAGGTAGAACAACAGAAAGTAGGAAATAACAATCAGAAGTGGAATTGACCAAGTTTCAAATGGCAACTGTGAGAAGAAATCGAAAAAGTTTTCGCTCTTGTGTTTCGCATCGACGGAAGGATCAAATGGGCGAGTTAGTTAAATACCACAAGTATTCGCAATGTGCGACAGCGATACTCAAATGGGTAATCGTAGGTATTTGGGTATGTGGGAGTTCGTGAAATGACTGTTGGAGTAATGTTCTATGCACTGTTTTCTAAGCGTGGATTCTGTTTTTCGTTTAAAATTGAAGAAGGGGAAGAGTTCCACTCAGTTTTAAGCAAAGATCTAAAGAGCGGTGTGGTATTTCAATATATTCGATTAACGTAAAAATTGTTTTCCCACATGGACTCGTAAATAAATACACCCATAATTTAACTGATTGTTTCAAAATTACGTCAGAAAATACACTTATAAGTTTTCTCTCTTAAGAAAGAGGACAATGTTATCAACATTTTTGAGACAATGCTCGTTGAAGAGGATAACCACTTTCTTAGCCATTGGAAGCTTTTTAAACGTAAAGTAGTTTATAGACGTTAAAGTAGCTATATCGTCAGCAGCATAAAAAAGGCACTTTATCGATCTTAGTTACCTGGATTTAAAATCAGTTTTCAAGCAAACATGATACAGGTAGAACCAGTCGAGCACGTTATATATTCGGTAAAAGGAAACAGTATTGCTCTTGGCTAAATTGTTCAGTTTTTTGACTGAGGTGGACAGATCTGTCAAGAGCAGGCCACCATACGATCACGCCATATAGTAGTATAGGCCTGATAACGGACACGTAAAGCCAATGAGTGATTTGAGGTTTAATACCCCAGCTCCTACCTATAGCCTTTTTACAGGAATAGAGAGCTACATTAGCTTTCTTGACGCGCTCTAGTAGATTGGCCTTCCAGTTTAATTTCCTATCCAAAATAAGACTCAGATATTTTGCGTTTTCAGAGAAGGTGAGACTGGTGTCATTTATCATAGGAGGGTCTATGAGGGGAACTTTACATTTCCTCGTGAAGAGAACGAGTTCGGTTTTGTGGGCGTTAACCCCCAGTCCACATTTGGAGGCCCATTTGGTGAACCGAAGGCGAGCATATTGGAGGATTTCCCTGAGAGTATCTGGGTGTTTACTGGAGGCAGCAATAGCAATGCCATCAGCATAGGCGATCACTCTACAACCTGATGTATCCAGGTCTATCAGTAGCTCATTTACTACCAGAATCCACAGAAGAGGTGACAAGACTCCACCTTGACGTGTTCCGCAGCGAGCAATTCTTCTGGCCGATGCTCCGCCCAGTTGTGTGTTAATAATCCTGCATGTAAGCAATTGATTGATCAACACTCCGAGCGAAGTATTCACTTTCAGATTAGCAAGTGCGTCGGTAATCGCCTTTGACTTGACATTGTTAAAAGCTCCCTCAATGTCAAGGAAAGCTACCATGGTGTAAAGGAAAGTGAGTATCCAATAAGATGTCAATGGATGTCTCAGCAGAGGAGGTCCAGTGACCATCCGGATGCAAAAGGTAGCTGGATATAAAAGGACTTTTAGAGAGGATTTTCCGCCACCTGGAAGCTTCCGAGGACTCTTCAATGCTGTCGCAGAAGAGTCTCCAGGATCGTCGTTGCTCCTTCCTCAGTGAGATTTTGTATTTCCTGAGAGACAGTTTATAGGAGTCCCAATCGGCCGTCTCACGGGAGCTTTTACCAATATTAAAAAGGAGCCTACTGTCTTTCCTAAGAGTACTGAGATTTGCATTCCACCAGGGTGGTTTCTTTTTAACTCGAGGTTTGCGGAGTGTCCTTAACCAAGTTATATAAGTGATCGAAGACAAGAGTGATGTCCAGGACTTCTTGTCGGTTGCGAGTAATGAAGGTCGGTTTGGACCCCCGGTTACAGATTAGAAGATTAGTACTAAGGATAAAATCAAAAAGTTGCTCACCTCTTTCATTTATGTCGGAACTGCCCCAGATTGAGTGATGGGCATTCGCATCACAGCCAATGATGAAACTAGTGTTTCGGCTCTCCGCTTTAGCAATTAAGCTCCCCAAGATGTCCGGGGGGGAGTGGGCCCACATGATCGTGACCCAAATAGGCCGATACCAGCCAGTAATTTCTCGATCGCAATTCCAGGTTGGTAGCGACTTTGTCTTGATTGCTGAAATTAGAGAGTAAAAGGATGTTTAGATGGGTCTTCGCAAAGATACAGGATCTCGGTTTACCTTCCTTTCTTGCGTAGATTAATTTGTAGTTTGGTGTCTTGAGTCCACAAACCCGGTTTCCAACAACCCATGGTTCCTGGATCAAGACTAAGTCTTCCCGTATTTGCTGACCCGGAGAATAAGGGAGGCGGAAGCCGTGATGGAGTGATGCAGGTTAATCTGAAGGATGGGCAGCATTGGGGCTACTTCTCGCTACAGATACCATTACCACGGTATTATTGGATTCCTCTGAATCTGATGACAAAAGGTCATCCTCGAGAGAGAGGCCACTAGGGTCACTGTCCATAAGTGATGGTGAGGGAGAGGGAGGACCAGAAAAGTCCAATTTTAGGAGAGCGTCGACCATTTCGGTGTCTGTCGACGAGGAGTCAACCACCGAAAGAGATGGATCGGCCATAGGAATCATTACATTACTATGAGTATTCCATTCCTCTTTAGAAACAATGGCGGGACCATTTGCTATGCCTGTCCATTGAACAAGACCAAGGATACTGTGCAGGTGGACATCTCTATAGGCAAGGTCACAGACTACATTTACCCTTCTGTGGGTCCACAATCGTAGACCATTTTAATTTCGTTGTCGCTAGTGGAATCTCGACATTTTATCGTACAATATTTGTTCGAGTAAACTTACTGAACTATAACCAATCATATCTAATAGTTCCAACATGAATACGAGTACGTATATGCCTAACTATTTAAAAAAAAAAAAACATGTTTTTTTAGCACTAACACTAGATAAAGAATAGTGTTCCACGATCGTAAGCCGCGTGCCCACGGAAGGGTAAACGTAGGACACTACACAGGGGTTACCCGAACCCCACAAAATTTGTACGGTCCTGTCATTCCGCCAGTTTGTGTAGTCAGGTCAAACTATTCATCACATTAGGTAGGGGTACTGTCTAGATTAGGTTTGTGCAAGAAGAACCATTGTTATAGTATGAAAATGACACGGTGAAGAGTCTTCGAGAGGGGTTAGCGTAACGCACGGTTTTTAATAGTACGCCAAAGTCAATACAATTTTTTCTCTACTGCAAATAATCAGTTAACATCATCGATTTAAAGAGCTGAAGTGTGCGTAAGCCATGTATAAGTTATTTGTTTCATACTGATAGTGTAGAGTCATAGCGTTGTTTTTGACGCAGGCAACTTATGCTTGATCTCAAAAGGTAGGAATGTACATAGGCCGTGTTGGTACCGTCATCAACCTTAGGAAACGCTGAGGCTCGTTTGGTATTGCCGACTCCAAGTATACACAGGAACATGTGTTGAGATCGAATTTTCCCTCACGAAAAGTTAATTACACAGCCCTAGCTCAGTAATGACTCATCGGATTTAATAAATAAAAAAATGGCGAATTTAGTAAGTTCGCCGCTGATTCATTTAAGGTATAAATTATACTACTGCATTGTCCTGAAGCTGAGCAGTGCTAAAAACAATGAATCAAATCATCGCCCACAATTTTCCTCTTCAATCATGCAGAAGTGGCTATCGTTGCAATAGTGTGTGTGTGAGTATATGGGCGTGCTATAGCATGATTATGTTTTGAACTTTAGTGTGTGATCTCTTCTAGAGTAAAAATTAAGAAAAATTGATTTTCAGTGCCAAATCTAAGACATTTTAAATTTTATTAATACTTTAAGTTTATTTTCCTACTTTTTAGACCAAAAATGGAAAAAGAAGATTAGGAGACACATTAGGGAAGAACAATAATACGGAAACGTATTAATCCGCAAAAGCGATGCACCTTTGAAAACTAATTCGAAACGCTATTAAAAAATATCAAAGCTGATTTGACAAATTGTTTTTGCAGTTGCTCTCTGTTAAATTGTACCAACAGAAATTGTTGGGGTACAAATTTGTCGATGATTGCTTTATTGGCAAGTGTTTTGGAGTATTATTCAGAGGTTTTCTGCGTGTGATTTATTCATTTGAAAATAACTTCGGTTATATTGCCTTTAATCTTTATAAAACTTAAATTAAATACACATCAAGAAGAATTCAAAGCATTCAAGTGAGTTAAAATAAGTTATCGTATACTGAATTGTAAAATTTTTAAAGTGAAACTTTTTAACCTTAAGTAACACTTTATCGAGTGTTACGAAAAAGTGAATTATGAAATGCCAACCCGGTATTTTGGTTTTTTATTTTTGCTATTATTGTTGCGAAGCATTAACAATAAATTAGTGTTTAAGTGATAAGTCAGGGCCAACGTAAAAGTAAAGGCAATCACTGTTGCCGTTTAAGTAAATTTAGGAGAGATAGTAAACCAATTATAATAAGAAGTTTCACTTTCAACGCGTAAAAGTTTCATGCACATTCGTTTTATTTGTTTTTCGTGCTAATATATTTATTTATCTTTTAAAATCGCAAGGGCAGATAGATACCTTCGCATATACATATGTACTTACGTATGTGCACTTAGAAAAATGAGGTACGTGTGAAAACTGTTTTTTTCCTCGTGGTGCATCATCATCATCAGTACGACCTCAAACTAAATAGTTACACGGTTTATAAAAATGATATATTTAAATCTGAGACTTTGCAAATTAACCTCGATATTGATTTTTAAATTTATATTTTTTTAGCAAATAAATTGAGATAAAAATGCATTTTCAAAACACACGAACGAAGCTGGGTGGTTCAGGTATTCTACATTGATGCAAGTATGTTAAAAAGTGAACGAACTAAGCAGCATTTGCAGTTAAAAGAGCCATTATAAGGTAATATTATAAGAGATCGAATAATACATTACCAGTTCAGAGGGCGATTGGAGCAACATACAAAACAGAAAACAAAGGTATCCGGGCAGTCTGAAGTAAAAAAGATTAAGTGCTATTTTGTCTCCTGCTCTCTGAAGTTTAAGAGTGTCGATAATTGCATATTTCACTCGGTTTGCCAGGGTCGGAACCTATTGGAAGACATCAAGGCCAGACAATGGAAAAAGTTTGCTGCAAATAAAGCGTACAAAAAACTATGCAGCAGTAAACGAGAAGAATTTTTGAAAGCTGTTGCAAGGGAATTATCGAGATAAAGAAATAGTAAATGGTTTGGGAAAAAATAAAGCAGCTTAAAGGATCAGATTTCATCTGCGGAATTTATTTAAATGCTTCAAAGCTAGCCGAGTATTTCAAAGAGCTTCTAAACCCTAACCCTTCTTCATACAATATTCATTTCGCAGAACCTTTAATAGTTAATGATATGCTCGATCATGAAATTTCAATGAATGAACTCCAACTGGCTCTTCGTAACACATCAAACAAAAAAGCTCCAGGTCCAGACCGCATTTCAAATGAATTTTACAAGAACGCTCCTATAAGTTTCTTAAACCAAATGCTTAAAGCTTTTAACTATACCAATATTTCATAATGGAGATGCCCCGCAGTCATTTAAGGACGCTATTGTGTATCCAGTACTTAAAAAAGGGGATATCAGCTTACCCAGTAACTATAGGGGGATTGCATTTATGAACTTAACTGAAAACATTTTTTCCTCCATTCTCTTACGTCGTATAAATGGCTGGATTAACAGAAACAACATCCTCAGCGAATATCAATCGGGTTTTCGTAAAGGGTATTCGACAATAGACAATATATTCATATTACAATCAATTGCACAATACTTTCTGAGGCAAAACAGAAAACTTTATATATTTTTTTATTGATTTTAAAGCTGCATTCGATTCAATAGATCGTAACACATTATTCTTCAAGCTTTCGAAACATGGTATGTCAACAAAAATGCTATAAATTCTCGAAAACATGTATAGAAACACACGTCAAGTAGTATGGAATGGTAGGAATATGTCAGAATGGTTTGAGACAAAGTCCGGGGTAAAACAGGGTTGTCTTTTGAGTGCCACTCTTTTTGCTCTATTCATAGACGATATAGCAACGTATCTCCCCGCTAAAATACGCTTCGCCGGTTTGAATATAAAAACTCTACTTTATGCAGATGATATTGTTCTGCTCGCAGAATCTCCCCATATTTTGCAATTAATGATAAATGCACTAAATAACTACTGCAAGACATGGAACTTGACAGTAAATCTAGAAAAATCAAAAATCATGATTATATGCAAAAGACAATCGAAGTTAAGTTCAAATGAAAAATGGTTCTTTGATGGTGTAAAAGTTGAAGTAGTTACGGAATACAAATATCTTGGAATACTAATGAAACCCAACATGAATTGGACCCATCACCTCGAAAATAAATTAGATGCGGCAAAATGTTTGATTAATGCCTCATGGCAAAGTATTATTCAAAAAAAGGCGATACCAAATTCTGCAAAATGCAAAGTATTTCAAGCCGTGATGCGTTCCGTAATGTGTTATAGTTGTCAAACATGGGGATATAGGTCATACGAAGAAGTAGAGAAGCTCCAACGCTTCTTCCTAAAAAAAACTATTTCATCTACCTGCAACAACACCTAATTACGTTCTGCTGCTCGAAGCAGGCCTACCCACTCTCTTCATCTTCACCTTCAAACTACAAATCGACTATGTGTTGAAAGTTCTTAGTTTCACACCAAATAGATTACCCTTGATTTTCACAAAATACATTTTGGATTATAAGGTGGAATGGATAAGCCACTGGAGATCTTGGGCGCATCGGTGCCATGTCGAACTGAACATCCAATACAATGATCCCTTTCTGTTAAAACAACAGCTCTATAAATTATTAGAAGCAATAGATATTCATCAACGCAATGGAAATATTCAGCAAGCGATTTCTTCAATTAACAGGGTAATTTATCCTGAATTATCCTACGACATGGTAAATAACTATTTTAATGATAATTACAACACGCGAGCGATATCCCTGATTTGTAGAACTAGGTGTGATATGTTAAATTTAAAAGGCTCTCCATACAAAAAATCGACCACTACTCAATGCACTCTATGCAATTTGCAAGCGAAAGAAAACAGCTTTCATTTTTTAGCTATTTGCCCGATTTATAGAAAGCTTCGATTTACCCACTTCGGCAAACTTTCCTTAACAATGGAAGAAACAAAAATAGTCCTTAATGGTGAAAACTAGTCAGCTCTTTATAATTATTTGGAAGCGGCTTCCACGTACCGGCACTGTATCATATCGGAATACAAATAAAATTCCATATACTGAAAAAATTACGACAGTCATGCTTCTCTTATGATGGCTTCAATCAGGCAGACGGCAACGCCACAGCCTTACTATTTATGCTTTTATATATTTTTTTTGTTGAAAAGTGTTGCATCCATTACGTCTCTAGGAGAAGCACAGAGAGTAGGATAGAGATAATTTGGCCGAATATACACAGAAAAAAGACTTGAGCTCTTAGTATCAGCTGAAACACCTGTCAACCACACTACTTCAAAGAAACGTCATAAATCAATCGACGATCTAATTTGGAAAACCAGCCGCTTTTCAAGTTTGATTATATATCTCAGCTGCTTCAAGAATGCAAACTTTTACTCCGCTATATCACAGAAAGGAGCAATCGAGGCAATAAATAGAACCAGCAGATCGAACGTTTAAGGATCTACGAATGGATATAATTTATTTGATGAATTTAGGGGTAATGCCACTCCAGCGGCTGAAAAAATGACCGACATTTTGAATTAATTTACAAGGAACTGACAAGTTTTCTGAAAAATTATTGTAGAGGCCTTCATTTGTTACACTTTCAGGAGTAAAAAAACAAAATGTTTCTTTAAAGAAAAATCTTTTTCCAATTTTGATTCCCTTAGTTGGATTGAAGAAAGAAGACCCTCTGTCTTTGTAATGTTCATTGATATTGCCTTTTTAACAGGGTTCAAATGATCTCTTCTTTGAACGTGACAATACCAGCTGAGCCGGTCATGCTCTATCTTTTGTACGATGTTTTCCTTGATGTGAAGGTTTCCACAGAAGATAGCGCAGTTTTCTCGCCACTTCATCCACCCTACGCTTACGCAATGATGGATGTCGTCATCACAGGTTGCTTTGCTATTGATCATAGATTCCAGTAATTTGAATTTTTCGCACTTGGGAAGCACTGTTCCATTCAAATAAATATCCGGAATAGGCCTGAGTGGATCCGAGAACGGGCAGCGCAAATACTCTGTCTTTTTTAAACTTATGCGAGGAGGATATAGGATCCTCATTTATGACGGCTCCATCGTCAGTAAAGAATAATCGATGTACCTTGGGATCTGCAGAGCGCAGATGTTCTTACGCTATCCCTGTGCCAATATACTTTCGATGCACCGTCATCTTCCCAATTCCACTGACCATCATGATTTTGACAAGGGCTACACGCACTCGATACCGGACAGAAGTGAGTGGACGCAACGCAATGTCCTTTACAACGAATCGCTGTCAATCTTCACGGACGGGTCCAAGACCAAGGACGGAGTCGGTGCCGGAATTTTCTCGGAAGATCTGGACATACACCTCTCCTTTAACCTTCCAGACTACTGCAGCGTTTTTCAAGCCGAAATCACCGCAGTTCGCAAAGCTGCTGACTGGCTGGCGGCTAGCACACTATCAACACCTGATATTGCTATTTATGTTGACAGTCAGGCAGCCATCAAATCCCTCGCATCCAGCACTACGAGATCTAAGACAGTGAAAGACTGTCGCATATCTCTTAACGAGATAGCTGGTCAGTACAACCTCACCCTTTGCTGGGTACCAGGTCACTGTGACATACCGTGGAATTGTGCAGCCGACGAACTAGCACGACAAGGCTCCTCTGGTACAGATAGCATAAGCATCACCGACATCGAAGCGCTAGCGTCTTATGTTAAGTACCTTATTCAAATTGATGCCGAGAAAGTAGCCAATCATCGACGGCAACATCTAGACCAATGTCATACCGCCAGACAGCTCTGGCCGATACTCAATAAATCCAGGTCCATCGGACTCTTGAAGCACAAGAGAGGAACCCTCTCAAAAATAACAAATGTCCTCAATGGACACTGCGTCATAGGACCAAAGATTAGGTATCCCTCATAATGACTTCTGCAGAAGCTGCAGAGATGAAGAGGAAGAAGAGACCATCAGTCATCTCCTGTGCGCCTGTCCTGCGCTCGCCAACATCAGGAAAGCCACTCTGGGTGAAAACTTCTACAATGATCTTAATGATCACGGCAACGCCTGCACGGCTAAAATTCTTGACTTCATTCAACGAAGCAAATGGTTCCAAGAGTAAGAGGGTGATCCACCCGCCTTACACATCGGCAGTACAATGGACCTACTTTCTGGTCTAAGTACATCCTCATCGAGGGCCGATCCTAACCTAACCTAACCTAACCTACGCTGTTTCTGTAATGCCTGAAGTCAAAAATTTGGGGGGAGGTCATTTTGACCGAACTGAATACATCTATGATTAGAGAATGATTGCTTTCAAGATACCTTCAAATCCCTGATCTTATATAGTATATTGTCTGAGACTAGGGTGATGTCTAGGACTCTATTATATAATATGCTAGAATGAAAACAAAATGTTCTCAACTGTTAGCTTATCTGGACGTATTTGCACCTAATAGATATTTATTTCAAATTCAATACTTTAGCTTTAAGGTTACTGTTGGAACTAAATCCATGGAACACTACCGCATGAAAATGTCTTATTTTGCCTATTTCCTGGAGTTCGAGAAGAGGCATAACGTTTCAAAGTCTTGTTATAGTTCCTATTAAATTCTTTCATTTTCCGGTAAATAGTTATTTTGTACAACCTTGGTCTTCTAATTACTGCCATTGCTATCTTGTAATACCACCAGTAATTGACTACTTGAATAAGTGCGTGAACCAGTAAAATTACAAGTGCAAACACTACAATACCGTGCGTTTATTATGCTCAACCACGCATCCGTGCCACATCTATCTATGAGCTACTCCTACATATCTAGCTTTGCTATTTTATGTCCATCCTCCTCTTTATTGGCAACGGGTAATTTACAAAATAAATATTAATGTAATGTGTGTACCAGTATCAATTTGCAAAATCAAATAGCAACGCTTGTTTTCACCCCTTACACTTTATTCCATCCCTTTTGCACGAAAGAGTATACGTGTGTATGTATGCTCTAACGTCAGCGATGAGTTTGGAGTAAAATTAAAAAAGTTTAAACATTTTTTCTTTCGTTTTCTTACACGAAAATTTCCGATCCGGGTGAATGAACGGGTGAATACGTATTTTTGAGGAAACTTTCATTTCATTTCGCTGCCACGACCGCCATTAAAATTTCAATGGAACTTCCTGTATGTTGAGCGGGGATACGGAATAGGGTGTACCCACCTGCAGAAGAAGGTGGCAATGCGAAGTGAATATAAATAAAATTGCCAAAGAATATTACACGGCAATATTTGCTTTGCTAGGTTGTGTCGTGCCAAACAGTGGATGTATGTGTGTGTGTGTGTGGGAAAAGTGCTTTCGGTTCGAGGAATATCAAATAGCTCCTGGATGCCAGCGGGAAATTTATGCATACATTTCCGTACCATACAAACTGTGTATATTATTTGTTGTTGTTCAAACGTTGAGTGATTGCTTTTGATTTATTTAAATCAATTGGATGGATGTATTTTTCTGACAGTTCGGTAGGAGCACATTTTTGTATGGATATTTTCCATTTTGTAGCACGTGGTGCCTTGTGGATATGCAAATCATTACACACCGGTCAGACGGAGTCTTATCTCTTAGCAATTGTTCATGACATAGGACTGGGAGTTTTGGATGACGCCTACGATGTGGAAGAGGTAGTGTGAGTTATGGGCTCCATAACTTATTCGAAATGATGTTGACTTATGGAATTAAACGAATATGCATAATAAACGAGGATGTAATGGAAGTTATTAAAGTTGTCTACCTTGGTCGGACAACATTGTGGGTGTACTATGATTTTGATATTTATGTAGCACTTGTTAAAACATCTACTTTATCGTCAACGGTAATGCTATGCTATTATTTTATTTCGATCAAAAGAAAATTATTTGCAACCAATTTCCAGCAGTGAGTAAATTGTTCAACAAACAAGTACATACCTAATTTATTTCTAATTAAACCTTACATTCCAATTTTTAAATTACGATACGTAATTATACGTCCTCTGGTACCAATACCTAAGTTACATACATACCTACATATTTGGCGCAACAGCTCATGAAGGACCGCATATAAAATATCTAGGCATTATGATAGATACGAGACTCTAATTTGAAGATCACCATAAGTACGTAGGCCGAAAAGGTGCAATAGCAAGTGCTGCATCAGCGCGTATCATGCCCAACATAAGAAGGCCAAGAGATAGCCATATGTTACTGCTGGCTAGAGTGGTTACTTCCATAATTCTATATGCCGCACCGATTTGGGCCGTGGCCATGGCAATTAAAATATACAGATCACATATCACATCTACCGAATATGTGCATTGAGAGCTAGCTGTGCATTTCGCACTACTTTTAGCGATGCAGCCTACATACGTGGTAGCGAGAATGCTCACAATAGATATTCTGGCAGTAGAACATCGACGTCAGTAGTGCGCAAGAAGAGAAAGAAAAGAGGAAAGCGGAAACCGACTACATAAAACAGAGAGCCAAAAAGGATGGCAAAAACGCTGGAATGCTTCTGAGGAAGGCAGGTGGACTTATATGCTCACACACTAAATCCAGCCATGGATTGATATATGCCATGGAGAACTTGGATTTTACTTAACGCAGTTCCTAACAGGTCATGGATGTTTTCGTTCGTACTTTTTTAAGTATAAACACGACAATAGCCCTAACTGCCCGCGTAGAAGTGACTGCATAGAAAACGCAGAACACGTGTTTTTCTAATGCCCAAGATTCCTCGCCGAAAGGAATGCACTAAGGAGTGAACTTGGCTGGTCACTGACACCAGACAACATCGTTAGCGAAATGCTTTAAAGCCAGGAGGCATGGGACGCGATCGCTGGAAGTACAATGCGCATAATGAAGATTCTTAGAACCTTAGAAAGAGAAACAAATAATCAGACAGGCGAAATACAATAAATGCAGAGCAGGAAAATGCAAACCTGCGTCGAATACATTAGACTAAAACCCCTCCGCGATGAAATGCTTGACGGCAGTACCGCGGATAATGGGGAGGTCGTGGGAGGGGGGTTGAGTGGGTAAGAGTTCCACACTGTTACTCGGGACATGCTGAATTTCATGTTTAGAAGATTACTCCTCCCAGTCTAAGAATAAAAACAAAAAAGGTCACGAAGGACCTTAATCCCTGTGCAGGGACGGGTTAAGAATATCACTGCAGCGCCCCCCCCAAAAAACCAGTGCTTGTCGTAAAAGGCGACTAAGGGGACAAATCAGATCTAGGCAATATAACACCCAAGTGAGCCTAGCGACACATGTACTACCTTAAGAACCCTCCCACAAGTGTGCATGCGAGTCCGTGGGTTGACACGACTGGAGATCAATGGTGTCATAAAAAAAAGATCAAACAATACTAAAACAGGAGCATGCACGTGTCAAACAACAAACACCATCGCAATATGGTAATATTGCAAAACTGTTTCATTATGGTAATACTTGCAAAAAGGAAAGGCACTACCCCGCCAGGCACTACCACTGCTGTGCATGGTACTGATCCTGGACCGAGCAGAAATGTTCGGGTCAGAGCTATACGGATTCCGGGGGCTAGCAAAATAATGAAACAGTTTGGAAGAAATTTGAGGGTCGCGAGTTGGAACGTTGGTAGCATGATCGGTCGAAGTTACGAGCTGGAAGAGATGATGAATAGAAGGCGGGTGGACATCTTGTGTGTCCAAGAGACGAAATGGAAAAATACCGGGAATCGGGCGCGTTTCTTGGACGTTAGGACAAAAGATTACAAGATGTTCTACTACGGAACGGAAAAGGCTAAGAACGGAATCGGTATCATCCTTGCGGCAGAGCTACTTGGAAACGTCTTGAGCATTTCGAAGTCCAGCGACCGTTTGATGTCTCTCAAACTAGTGATACAAGGAGAGGTGTGGAATATTGTCAGTGCATATGCTCCCCAAAATGGGTGCAATCAGAGATATAAAGATGCATTTTGGCTAGATTTCCACAATCTCCTTAAGAACATCCCAAATGAAGAATTTCTGTTTGTTGGAGGAGATTTGAAAGGGAAATCAAACGAAGACTATGAAGACGAATTCCCTAGACGGAGTCAACGGTGGCGTCTATAGTTCCAGTTAGGTTGAACTTAGTAAATACCTTGCGCGAGCTGCTTCGACGTATTCGGATCACAGGTCGGTAAGGAATTTCCAATGTTGGTCAGGACATTGGAATAGAGATGGTGGCGGAGGAGCCCTTAATGGGCCAACGGCAGCGCTCATACTCCCGTAGTGGCCTACTGGCACCGGTGTACCCGGCCCCTCGTCCTAGGGGAATAATTAAGGAACTGGCCCTCCAGGTTGGGGGTTGTTCCGCCGGGGTAACTTCCCTACCACGTAAAAAGCCTATGGTTCCGAAATAACCAAAAGCCTCGGATAAGGATGACTCAACTAATGACGACCCCAGCAAACGAAATAAGGACAACGACCTTCGGATCTGTACGTGGAATGTTCTGTCCCTTTACAGACACCGTGCAGCCGAACAACTAGCAGAGGCCCTAGACTGCTATAAAGCAGATATTACCGCCATCCAGGAAGTGCGATGGGATGGGCCGGGCAAAAAGAGGATGAAAAACTGTGACATCTACTACGGTGATTGCTACAGAGGCAACAGGCAACGCTTATTCGGATGCGGATTTGTCATACGCGGCAGACTTAGGCAAGAAGTCTTAAGCTTCCGACACGTGAGCGAGCGTATTATGACTATTCGGATCAAGGCTAAATTCGCTAACATAAACCTAATATGTGTTCATGCCCCCACAGAAGAAAAGGACCCTGCCACCAAAGAGTGTTTCTACGAGCTCCTCGACAAAACATACGAGCAATGTCCTAAATACGACGTTAAAATCGTATTGGGCAATTTTAACGCCAAAATAGGAAAGGAGGACGTCTTTGGTAGGGCAGTCGGTAAGCATAGCCTACACGACACCACGTCTGATAACGGACTAAGGCTAATTGATTTCGCTGTGGAGCGAAATGTCACCATAGCAAGCACATGGTTTCCTCATCTCGATATTCATAAGCAGACATGGCGGTCCAATGATCATGTCACGATCAACCAAATTGATCATATTGCGATCGACGCAAGGCATGCCTCCAGTATTCTGGATGTCCGGACCTTCCGAGCGGCCAACATAGACTCGGATCATTACCTTGTTGTAGCCAAGGTACGAATGCGGATATCCCAATCTGAGCAACAAAGAAGAATTACTGTGAGAAAATTTAACGTCGAAAAGCTACAATCGCAAGAGACCGCCAGACTCTTCGCTGAACGCGTATCCCGAAATCTCTCAATCACCCCTTTGCCACCAGCATCAAGTACCGAAGACCAGTGGCAACGCTGCCAACATGCCATCAGAAACGCCGCGACTGATGTGCTGGGTCTCGCTCGACCACCACCGCGAAACCCCTAGTTTGGCGAAGAATGCCGGCGAGTGCATGCAGCAAAACAAGAGGCATACAAAGCGGCGCTGCAAAGGAAGACGAGAGCTGCTCGTGAGCTCTACGAGCAAAAGAGACGGGAAGAACATCGGCTTCTCCAAAAGAAGAAGAAAGAGCATGAGAAGCGCGCGTTTGAGAATATCGAGAGTCTATACTCCAGGAACAATGTACGGAAGTTTTACCAAAAGGTAAAAAGAACGTGTCAGAGAAGTAATACCCGTACAGAAACCTGTAGAGATGAAAATGGAAACCTCGTAGTAGAATCACAGTCGGTGCTGAGAATATGGAAAAACTACTTCTGGCGACGAAGACCAACATCCCGCTGTCAGGCAGAATGAACCATTCAACATAGACGATGATAGTCAAAATTTCCGTCCACCTGACCAAAACGAAGTGAGGATAGCAATATCCAAGCTAAAATCGAACAAGGCTGCTGGACCTGACGGCTTACCGGCCGAACTTTTCAAGGCAGCTGGGGATGAATTGGTAGAGTGCATACACCAACTCATTTCTAATATTCGGTCAGACGAGTGTATGCCTGATGAATGGAATCTCAGCATCGTTTGCCCGATCCACAAGAAAGGAGACCCCCTCAACTGCGCCAATTATAGAGGCATCAGTCTCCTCAACATCGCATACAAGATCTTTTCTGCGATATTGTGTGAACGCCTGAAACCTTTTATCAACAGCCTGATTGGACCCTATCAGTGCGGTTTCAGGCCAGGAAAGTCCACCATCGATCAAATCTTCACACTTCGGCAGATCTTGGAGAAAACCCAAGAATTCCAAATCGATACTCTCCACCTCTTTATCGATTTCAAGGCCGCCTATGACAGCATCTATAGAGAAGAGCTTTATAGAGCCATGTCTAGTTTTGACATCCCTGCCAAACTTGTCCGTCTGTGCAGGCTGACGATGGATAACGCTCGCTGCTCCATCAAGGTCGGTAATAACCTCACCGAGACCTTTGATGTCAAAAAAGGCTTTAGACAAGGTGACGCGCTGTCATGTAAGTTCTTCAATATTGTACTTGAACGGATTGTGCGGAACTCACAAGCCAACACCGGAGGCACAATCTATTACAAGTCTGTACAACTGCTTGCATACGCCGACGATATAGACATTATCGGAAGATCTCAGCGGGCTGTCACCGGTGCTTTGGCAAGCATTGAGGCGGAAGCGGCCAAAATGGGTTTGGCGATAAACGAGGGCAAAACCAAGTATATGCTGTCAACTAGAAGGGAAAACCAACACCGACGAATTGGACAAAACGTCACCGTGGGCAGCTATAACTTCGAGGTAGTAAGGGACTTTGTCTACCTTGGCTCTGCTATAAACTCGAAAAACAAAATCAGCGCAGAAATCAATCGAAGAATAACTCTTGCCAATCGCTGTTTTTTTGGGCTTATAAGGCAATTTAACAGTAAAGCCTTATCTCGAACAGCTAAGGAGACTCTATATAGGACCTTGATCATCCCAGTCCTGCTTTACGGCGCTGAAACATGGACTTTATTAAAAGAGGATGAAGATATCCTTGGTCGCTTCGAGAGAAAAGTTCTTCGTAAGATTTTCGGTCCCGTTTGCGTTGACGGGTTTTGGAGGAGAAGATTCAATCGCGAACTATACGAGCTGTACAGCGACATCGACCTAGTCAAAAAACTGCGTATTCTACGTCTGAGATGGCTAGGACATGTAGAGCGAATGGACGCCAACGCTCCGGCTCGCAGAGTCTTCGAATCTAACCCCGAGGGACGACGCAGTAGAGGGAATCATCGCCGTAGGTGGCGCGCACAAGTTCAAGGGGACCTCGACCAACTTGGAGTGCGCAACTGGAGGCAATTAGCTAGAGACCGAGCTAAATGGAGAGGCTTGTTGGTTGAGGCCCAGGTTCACCCCGAACTGTAGCGCCACCTAAGTAAGTAAGTAAGTACTATGAAGACTGCCATGGAGGACTAGGATATGCCACCAGGAACATTCCTGGTGAAGGTATCCTAAGCATGTGCAAATCACACGGTCTTATCGTGTTGAATACCATGTTCATCAAACAAAGCCGACACCTGATCACTTACAGCAGTGGTGGAGATGAAACTCAGATTGACTACCATTTGGTAGCCAGTAAAAGATTGCAAAGTGATCCTGGGAGAGGCAATCGCTCGGCAACACCGTCTCCTGCTAACAGAAATTTTTATGAAAACACCGAAGAAAAGCAAACAAACAAGGGTCTCTGAGAAAATCAAGTGGTACAATCTGGACAAAAAAAAGGCGAGGCTTTTGTTTTCGTAATGAAAAATTATCTCTTTCACACCATCAACGGAGCTGAGGATGAAGTATGCAGAGCACAAAATATGTGGGATTCCCTACAGCGAACTTGCTTAAGGAAGGCCAAATCACTGCTAGGAGCTTCAAAAGGCCACCATCAACATGCCAAAGAAACATGGTGGTGGAGTGATGAAGCTAAGAAGGTGATAAACGAGAAGAAAGCGGCTTTCAAAGCTTGGTCAAAGTTCCCCTCTAATAATAGTGAACAAAAAGTTCGCCTCGAAATGAAATACAGATGCTGGAAGAAAAAATTGAAGAAGAAGTGCGCCCAGCTTCAAGCAGAGAGTACGGAGGGCCTGTATCGGGAGCTGGAGAAAATATTTTCCCCGCTTGCTGATGCAAAGCAGGCTATCCAGGAGCTGCGAAGACACAATATGAACAAGAGCGCCACTATCTTCAAAATAGCCGCCCAAAGAAGGAAGAATGCTCAGGAGATCCGTTCGCCAAAGTTCATTAGCAATGCTCATGGCCAGGTTCTTGTGGATGACGACAAAATTCTGCAGAGGTGGCGACAGTATTGTGAAGAGCTTTTAAATGAACAGTTTCCCCGGCTATACTTTCCAGGGGCCACCCCTAACTGTGAAGAAATACCCGACATTACAGTCGAAGAAGTTAGTGAGGCGGTCAAATACTCCAAAAAACAAAAAGCGGTTGGGCAGACGAGATACCCTCTGAGTTCTGGAAAAAGATGGGAGACATCGGGTTCAGATGGCTCAGAATTCTCATCTCCAAATTTGTGAGAGGTGACCCAATGCCGAATTAATGGAGGGAAAGTTACCTTCTCCCTGTATACAAAGGGAAGGGTGATACGCGAAACTGTGATAACTACCGTTCGATCAAGCTGATGTCACACACCATGAAGATCGTTGAGCGGGTATTAGGTGGCCGACTGCGAAAAATAATACGGCTATCTGATGATCAGTGCGGGTTTGCCTCGGGTAGATCAACCACAGATGCAATCCAAAGTATAAGGATCATAATGGAAAAACATCGTGATTCCATAAGGGATTTGCATATTGTATTGGTTGACTTTGAAAAGGCATTCGACAGACAACCACGAGATTTGATATGGGTGGCGCTAAGACATCGAGGGGTTCCAGAGACCTATGTACAGGCGATCATGGACATGTACGAAGGAGCAAAGACAAGAGTAAGATGCCCCGCTGGAGTAACCGAAGAGTTCCCAATCAAAGTTGGGGTGCACCAGGGAAGCGTCTTAAGTCCTTTGCTCTTTATTACAGTCCTTGATTATCTGCTAGGTAAGGTAAGAAGGTAAAGTGATGGATCCCAAGGTACATCAGATATTCTTTGCTGACGATGGAGCCATCATAAGTGAGGATCCTACATCCCTGCAACGAGCACTTGATTTGCGGGTGGACGTTTTGGAGGGAAATGGGTATCGCATTAGTTCAAAAAGACAGAGTACTTGTGCTGCCCGTTCTCTGATCCACTTTGCCCTATTCCAGACATTTATTTGAATAGAACAGTGCTTCCCAAGTGCGAAAAGTTCAAATATCTCTGATCTATGATCAATAGCAAAGCAACTTGTGATGACGACATCAATCATTGCGTAAGCGTAGGGTGGATGAAGTGGCGAGAAAATTCCGCTATCTTCTGTGACAGAAAAATGCCCCCTAAGTTGAAAGGAAGGCTCTACACTGCAGTTGTGCGTCCAACGCTCACATACGATTCACAATGTTGGACGATGTACAAAAAGTATGAGAGTAAATTAACGGCAGCTGAGATGAAGATGCTTCGCATGACAGCAGGAGTGACAAAGCTTGATCGAATAAGAAGTTCGAAGATCCGTGGAAGCTTTCACATCAAGGAAACCATGGTACAAAAAATAGAGCGCGACCGGCTCAGTTGGTATTGCCACGTTCAAAGAAGAGATCATTTGAACCCTGTTAAAAAGGCAATATCAATGCACGTTCCAAAGACATCGCGATGTAGGAAAGGCAGGCCTATAAACGCCTGGATCAGACAAATGCGACGACATCGGCATTTCATTGGCCTCAGTAACCTAGTGATCCAAAATCGCTGAACCCCACAGGCGGATCAGTAGAAATGCGGTGAAGTGGGAGGGTTGTGATACCTTGTTTTTGGATCATAGCCTCGATGATGAAAAGGAAGAAGAACGAAGGACCTTAACCTATCATCGTGCAACAACTCGTGTTGTGTGCGTTGTAGGACCTACAGTCTTATGTCGTATCCGAAGAGCAATTTTTATTTTGTTTTTGAGAAGCTTTTTCGTGAAACAATACTCTCGAATGTTTGTCAAATGTTCGTCAGAGGTGGGACCATCGAAAAATGTTTGGTGTTTTCTAGAATTCGAACATTGAACCTCACGCGCAGTGGTCCAACACATTAACTACTGCGCCACATGCGCCGAAATGGATTGAGCCTCGTGCCGGATAGTAGTGGGAAAATTATTTCGTTGCCTGAAAGATGCTTGCTTTTTAGAAAATCTTGATTTCCAAGATTTCCAATAAATAAGGAAATGTATGCATAAAGTAGTTCCCCATAGTCCATAGTGGAAACAGTTATCAGCGCTGACTTATTCAGTTATATTGTCGGGCATCAGGCATCGAATAATACAAGAGATCCAGAGCCGCCCTCTATATCCCAAAAATGTTCGGTCAAGTCTAGCAAAGATCTCTACTAAGCAATATGGACTATCGGAACAGCTCTGCGAATGAATGAAAAACTTTCTCTAGAACCGATCAATTCAAGATTCCTTTTCTGGTACTAAAAACTACAGTCATTTAATCAGCCAATGGCATTTACATTTCTTCCTCGTAATACGCGACATGCTTCAAATGCACATCAGTTCACCCTTAAGCCCAGCTCACAGTCTCTGCGCAATCAGAGTGATCAGCGGCTTCCGAACTATCTCCGACGATGCAGCCTGCGTTTTAGCTGGGATGGTCCCAATCGACATCCTCGTGGATGAGATGCAGAGTTTCTACCTTAGACGTCCCTCGAACCGGCAAGAGGCAAAAAGGATTAAGGAAGAGAAAAGGGCAGCATCGGCAACGCTGTGGCAAACCAGGTGGGACAGCTCTACCAAAGGCAGGTGGACCCACAAGCTCGTTCCCACTATAAAATCATGGACAGAGAGGGCGAGGGTGAACTGTAACTACCACCTCACACAGTTCCTGTCCGGACACGGTGGCTACCGGAAATACCTCCATAGATTTGAACACGATAGTTCGCGCCTGTGTGCAATATGTCCAAACGAAGAGGAGGACGCGGAGCATGCAGTGCTCTACTGCAGACGCTATGCAGAAGATAGAGCAAACATGCCAAGTCCAGAAAATCTTGTAAGTCACATGACACGATCAGAGGGCGAGTGGATGGAGATCTGCTCATTCATAGTATGTGTGCAGAATGCGCTGCGAAGAGCAGAAGCCCTAAGAAGAGCCCAAGAGGCGGCCTCGGAGACTAGATCATAATTGCTAACCAGCCCCGCGAAGAAATACCTAACGGCAGTACCGCGGGGAGAGTGGTTGAAGTGTGTAGGGTGTGTGTTTAGTACGTAGGCGTATTCCTGGAATCGATTACTCAGGTTTGCGAATCGTGCATGCTAGAAGCACTCGGGCAATTAGTATCTATGAAGATTATACATCCTTGGCGCAACCTAAAAAAAAAAAAACCCTTAAGCCCAATTTCGGACGTACTGTCAATTATAGGGAATCATTTATAAGTCGAACGACATGTTTGGTAAATGATATACCAGACTCTGTCTTTCCTAATCACTTCAACCTTCAATAATTTAAAGTCAACGCAAATTAGCAACTCTTCAACCTTGCCCGTTCTACAAATAATAAAAAAGAAAATATTCTGATACTCTGAACGGCAGACCGCAAGGGCATCTAACTTCCAAGTTCATCTGGCAGCCTTGATCACATTTCTTCCAAAATTTATTTCATTACAGAAAAAAATTATGTATCTATTCAAGATGATGTATACTGCTGAAAACTTAAAACCCGCAGCTCGCATATATCTGCAGGCATCTCAAGGGACTTCTAAGTTCGTGATTGACTTGAAAACTGCATTCTTCACATCAGTCCTGTTGTGCATATTGTAAGATTTTCTCTTCCATTGGAATGAATTAAAATTTGATTTATCGTATCCAAAAAGCGATCTCTTTAAAAACCCTTCTCTCACTCTTGGATGTTTTTTATGTAAGAGATGAAAACATGGGAAAACATTTCAGTTTATTCCAAGCTCAATAAACTGACGCACTAACGACAATCTTTCAGCCATATTTATACTCTGACCTCTTCACAGTGCACCATATCTGTAATCAATAAAAGAAAAATTGTTGGCCTTCCCAATGGCAGTGACATTTTTTGGTACCTAGCCTTCGATGAACGTCTGAATGTACATGTATCGGTTACGAAATATACGTAATCGATACTAAGGATGTGGTTATTAAATTCAACTGCTATACCATGGTACATGTGTATATTGTGGCATACTTCATCGTTAGTGGTCAACCACTATACCACATACTATCTATCCAAAGCCATTAGGAATGTTAAACTACTGTAACTAATCTAGTCCACCATTTCAATTAATTATCGTATAATTTTAGTAAGTGCATCTAACCGTTTATGTTAAGCAAATACACAATAGGTACATGAAGGTGTCCGCAATAAAATATTGACCGACTTTCCAGTTTCCGGTTGGCCACCTTCTTACAACGAAGCTGTTCATATGTGTAACGCAGTCCACATGCATACACCTACCCAATGTCCACGAACTTCCAAGGATTAATGTGGATTTTTATATTTACCGACGGAAACAATATAACTTTGGAAAATTGCATGGTGGTTTCGCCGCGGACACACAGTTTAATCAATTTCGTCACTCTGCCATCATTGAACGTATAAATTTATTAGGTGTCAAATAAAATGCCAAAATCACCGAAAAATACTTTGCAGTAAAAATACTAACTCTCACGCCATTAGAGCCGTCTGGTAACCGTCGTAAAATCACAAATTCAATATTTTCCCTTTTTCTAGCACTCCAATACGTTTTCATCTCGTTCAATGGCAGGACTTTCTTCCATGTGCACATCAGTCGTCAGCGTTGTTGTTGAGACGAGAGTGGAATCATCATCAGCTTGTCACTGTCGTCGGCAGTGGCAATTTTCATAATTTAATTAAATTTCAAAATTGGACCATAAAACGGTTGACCTATCCGTTGGTATCCTCGCAACTCAGGCAGTCGCTGTTGTGTAGTGTCCTGTAGCAATAAAACATGCTACGAGGAGCAGACAACGCGAATGTGGATGGAAGAAATTGGCGACAGTAATCAGCACTCGTTAAAGTCGTTCTCTGGATATTATTTCTTTTCGTCCTTTTATATTTTGAACGGTAAATGCCAAGTATTGGTTTTGTACGAATAAACAAATAAATAATCAAACAAAAATATATATATTCGTTAAGTGTTAGATCTTCAAAGGATGTTAAATATTTTGTAGATATTTTGTTTTTCCGGGGTAAGTACGAGTATTTACTTATTTTCGAAACCAACAGCATATAAGCGCAAAAAGGTGAGACCTAGTTGTATGCTTTTTTTATTCCTGTCACTGCGAAAGGAAGAGAAAGAAAGACCAGTAACGAATTTCTTTTGTGAGTTTTATTTTTCTTCGCATTCAATTTGTATTCAGTTCTGAAGTTCGCGTTTCGGCTTCTACCATAAAGACTGATTATGAGGGAGTACTGTCTAGATTTAACTTGTTACTTTCGCTTTGGAGTGGTCCAATTGGTTTCGAATTAATTAACAGCTGCTACTGACTGGGGTCATTGATATCACAGACCTACAAGGTATTCGCTTTCTTAATTCTGAAAATCGATTCCTATAGATTTAAGTGTGCTGATTACGAGAAAAATAGTGGAAATAATCAATCACGTCACAATTTTCGATAAAAATTTTTTACGTTTTTAATATTTTTCTATAGATAGGCACTTTATCTCATTAGAATACCTATCGATAAATTAATGAGGGTATCTGTGGAATATTATATCTATGTACCTACCCATATGCTATTAGTGTATTAATCAGGTAACTTGTTCTTATCATTCATAAAAAATCGGTGGTTAAAGTTATCGCAAGTACAATTTTTGAAATCGGATGAAACGCAAATTCTTTTAACATGATTTTGCTTAAATGTGTTAATTTTCGAGAGTTTTTCTTACATTTGTGGTAAATATGTGTTTTCAAAACAACAGAACAATATCACGAACTTAGTGAAAAATATCTACAAGCTTTACTTCTATTACAATATTCGTAACTTAGAAAAACCTTGGACGCCGAATAAAGTGTGTACAACTTGCGTATCAGAACTTCGCAAGTAGTCAAAAGGCAAGAACAATTGTTTTAACTAACCAAGTCTATGCAATGGAGAGAACCTCAGAAGATTTGGCTTGTGAGTTTCGTACAATTCTTTCAAGTATTATGTTAAAGAGATCGCATGATAGCGCGTCACCTTGTCTAAAACCTTTCCATGCATCGAAGGGTTCGGTGGTGTACTTTCCGACTTTGATAGCAGAGAGAGTTCTTCATCGTTATCTTGCACAAACGGACAAACTTGGCAAGGATGCCTAAACTACACATGGCTCTGTATAACTCATCTCTATGCACGCTATCAAAGACAACTTTGAAATCGATGAAAAGGTGATGCGTATCGATTTCATATTTATGAATTTTTTCCAAGATCTTGCATAGCGTAAATATGGTATTTGGTCAATGGTGAACTTTCGCTGCCTGAAACCGCGCTGATAAAGACCTATCAGGTTGTTGACGTTCGGTTTCAGGCGTTCACGTAATACGGCAGACATAATCGATGAGTGAAAGTGAGTAGACGTATCGACAGTCTCGTCCGGCAAAAATTTTGAATATCTTTCATTTTTCTGCGATAAAAGTAAAGAGCGTCCTGCTGCATATTTTTAAAAAGTTTTTAAAATTGTGTTCATATCACAAATAAAAGTGATTTAATAATTTTAAATTTATTGATCATTTCAATTGCAGTTAGCAAGGGCGCTCTCGTTTCCGTTTCTTGTAACGTACTCCTACGAGCATAATGGCGGGTAAAACGCGATCTACAACTCTTGAAAAAGAGAAACAGTCGATGCCAACAACAGCGAATAAAGAATCCATACAAACACCGAAGCTGACAGAAAAGGCAGTATGAACAAATCTACGCCAACTGCTAACAAACCCCCATCGGCCGTAACTATGTTTGATTTCGAGGAACGACTTGCAAGGCTGACCGATGAAATCGTTGATCGTATCTCCGCTGAGATGAATCATTTGCGAAATGAAATAATTTCGCGCATTACTTCCATTGAAGAAAGGCTGTCCTCGTACGTTAAAGAGGTTGACCTTTCTCTTAATATCCTAAAAGAACGACAGGAGAAAGTTGAGATGCGTATTGGCGAATTTGAAAGGTCTATTCAAACTCTACAAACGCAGGAAGTAGAGATGAAAACGCGCTTAGCTGAATTGCAGACCCTCGAAGAGGAAGTGACTGATCTCCAAAAAAGATGCGAACCCTTTGAACGACGGGAAATTGCAGCCGATGCCATTATTTTTGGTGTTCCACAACTACCAAATGAAAATTTAAACACGATTTTCCATCATATTTGTCACAGCATTGACTGTATGCCTCCACCGTTGAAATGCATTTTTCGCTCTCAGCAAAAGCGACGAACGTATTCCGACACGATAAAAAAAGACTCTCCCATTGTAGTCAAATTCAGCTCTCCATTCGAAAGAAACACCGTCCTGCATGCAGTTGCTCTTTATTGCAAAAATCAAAGGCAGTTATGTCTCCAAGATGTGGATATCAAATCAGAAAACAACAGCAACCTCTACATGTACGGTAGCCTAACTAGGAAGAACCGCTACCTTTACCAACAGGCTTTGCGTCTCAAGCGCAGTAAACAGCTGTTTTCTGTTTGCACACATTTTGGTGCCGTTTATGTGAAAGAGAGTGCAGAAGCTGAATCGAAACTTGTAGAGAATGAGATTGTGATGAATGTTATTGCCACGAGATGTCAGACGAGGAAGACTTAAGAAGAAGACGCAAAGCAGAACAGCTGATCGAAATCGTCATCTATCAACAAGTATCATTAGAATTTCTAACTTTTGTTGTTTTATTATTATTTTTTTTATTTTTATTTCTGTTTTTGTTACTTTTTTTTTTTTTTTCTCTTTGTTTTTTTTTGAAATTTGCCTGATGTTATTTTATATACCCTTGTTAATGAAATGTTGTTGCTCTAGAGAAGAAGAAGTTTCTTGTGATCGAAATGCGTCGTTAGGTTCTCATACTATTTCTCTATTTAAAAATGGATTTGAATGAGGGTGGAGTGAGTTCCATTGATGGTGGTAGTGGCGGAGTATTACGACCTATGATAAGAGTATTTTGTAGTCACACGGAAGGTTTTAAGGTTTTGTCATTTAAATGCACAAAGCTTAAACCCTAAATTAGATGAGTTTCGAGATATTTTTGTAGATTCAAAGGTTGATGCAATCTGCGTGACGGAAACTTGGTTTGTTGAAGGTGTGAAAAATGATGTGTATGCTATGAGCGGATACAAACTTTTTCGAGCTGATAGATCTGATCGTATTGGTGGTGGAGTGGCGATTTATGTTAGAAATGGTTTGTTTTGTAAACAGAAATGTCGTTCGCCAAATGGGTCACTTGTCCAATATTTGTTTGCACAAATCATACGCAACGAAAGGAGTATTTGTTTAGGTGTTGTGTATATGCCAAATCGAAATATTGATTTGACACCTATTTATGAAGTAGTTGGAGAGGTGTTGACGTGCTCAACAAATGTAATTATTTGTGGTGATTTTAATAGTAACTTGTTGTGTGAAAGTGTCTTAACCGAAAACATGCAATTATTTGACTTACAACCGGTAAATAATGAAGTTCCTACCCATTTCACCAGTTTCTCCAGCACACTATTAGATGTGTTTTTTGTAAATAATGCCGACAAGGTATTACTTTATGACCAAGTTGCTGCACTAGCCTTTTCGAAACACGATTTATTATTTCTAACATATGATTTTGATATTGGTAATTCCGTAGACACATCTAGTTATACGTACAGGGATTTCAAAAATATTGATAGGCCTTCTCTTGAACAGCATGTAAATTGTATTCCATGGAACCTCATTTATTTAATGCCCTCACCAGATGAGCAAATCGATTTCATAAACAGAAACATAAAGCTCCTTTTTGATACATACATTCCAATCAGAACAGGAATTGTAAGAGACAGAACAAAAGCATGGTTAACGAACTAAGTTCGAGAGCTGATGTTGCAACGTGATCAGGCGTATCGACAGGGGAAGCGTTTTCGGGTGGAACAGCTTCATCAAATCTATAAAAACTTGCGAAATAGCGTTGTTCGTGAAATAAGAACTGCTAAGAAGCAATTTTATTCCAACCGCTTCAGTTCTACATCCGATGGTCGTAAAATATGGAACAATATTCGTGAACTGGGAGTCGGTAAGCAAAAGTTTACTTTTTCTGCCAATATCGATCGCAACGACCTAAATCGCAAGTTTTTATCAAATCCAAGTTCAAGTGCCTTAGTTGCTAATTGTGTGTTTGATGATACTGTTTTACCACATGCAACGTCTTTTGCTTTTAAAAGGGTAGATGATACGGTCATAGTAGAAAGTTTCCTGTCTGTTAGGTCCAATGCTACAGGAGTTGATGATATTCATCCAATTTTTGTCAAAACAATTTTACCATCATTGCTTCCATTTATAACGCACGTTATTAATACAATTTTTATGACTGGCATTTATCCTTACCAATGGAAATTGGCAAAAATAATTCCAATCCCTAAAAACTCTATAGGTGATGAATTTAGGCCTATATCAATCCTGCCTTTTCTCTCAAAGATATGTGAAAGGATTATGCATAAACAACTAAATGAGTTTCTTATTGTCAATAATTTGCTGCTTCCGGTTCAGTCAGGATTCCGTGCGAAACATAGTTGTACTACAGCTTTGCTGAATGTAGTTGAAGACATAAGAGATGGATTGGATAATAACAAAGTTACGTTTTTAGTGCTATTGGATTTCTCTAAAGCTTTTGATATGGTAGAGCACTCTATTTTGATCAGTAAATTACGGCACTACTTTTCCATTTCTTCTTCTTCAATTAAATTAATCTCGTCATACCTTAGTGAAAGAAAACAGGCTGTGTGCATAGAAGGTGTCCTATCCGATTTTCTTCCCTTAACTAAAGGCGTTCCCAAAGGATCGATCTTAGGGCCTCTCTTATTTTCAGTCTATATCAATGATATAGCTTCTGTAATACTGAACTCATCGAAACACATTTACGCTGATGACATTCAAATTTATAAAAGTTGTCCCTTAGGTCTCATTGAGAATTGCGCTAGTGATTTAAATGAAGAGCTTCAACGAATTTCAAATTGGTCGTCTAAAAGTAATTTAGTACTCAATCCGAGAAAATGTAAATGTTTAGTTATTTCTAAAACTACTCTAGATATTTCCTGTTTCCCATATTTAATGCTAAACGACTCAAAAATTGAACTCGTTGACTCTTCGAAAAATCTAGGTGTAGTCTTCAATCGAACACTAACGTGGAACACCCATATAAATTCCATAGTGGGAATAACATATGGCGTTCTTCGAACACTATGGACTGCCCAAAAGTACACACCAACTAAAACAAGACTGCTACTTGCCAAAGCCTTAGTTATTCCCCAGTTAATCTACGGATGCGAAATTTTATGAGTGTGACGCTGAGAGCAAAAGAAAACTACAAGTTGCATTTAACACCACCATTCGATATGTTTATCGTCTCAAAAGATATGACCACGTCTCACACTTAGCTAAAAACTTAGTAAACATGTCATTTCAAAATTATATTAAATTTCGCACGCTTCTACTTCTCTTCAGCATTATTAAGAGTAGGCAACCGACATATCTGTATGAAAAAATCCAGTTTCCGGTGTCTAGCAGATCTGCCTGTTTATTGCTTCCGAGATATTCATGTTTAACATCTGAGAGGCAATTTTATATTGCTGCTATACGTCTCTGGAATACACTCCCACGTAACATACGAGAGCTAGATGACGCACGACGATTTAGAAACGAACTTCAACATTTCCTTAAAAATCAGAGCAACTAGGTTTACCCAATCCTTTACCCTTCTTAGGCAATTTCAATATATTAATAATATCTAATTATTCAATTCAAAGACAAAAATCTAAAACTAATAGTCATTTTGGTATTAAATTTAACTTACTTTCACATTAAATAAATAATTTCTCTAAAATTAAAATATAAATTCAAAATTAAAGCTTAAGCGCAATATTGTTTATCTTTCACAGATTTATAAGTGAATTCTTACTTTGTTAGCATGTATAAAATAAAATAAAATAAATAAAATTAAAATAAATAAATAATCTTATACCTTTATAGCTGGCGCAGTTCAGAGCGTCTCCTTTCATTAGGATCGGGCAAACGATGCTGATGTTCCATTCGTCGGGCATATTTTCGTCGACCAGATTTTACAGATGAGCTGGTGTATGTTCCTTGCCAACTCATCTCCGCGTGCACTGAAAATCTTAACTATAATCATCGCCGTTGAATGGCTCGTTCTGTCTGACAACGGAATACTGGTGCTCGTCCGCCGAAGTGTTCCTTTCATATCCGCAGCACCGACTGCTATTCTATTACCATTTACGGCCGTGCAGGCTTCTGTTCTAGCTTTGAAACCCTGACATGTTCTTTTTACATTTTGGTAAAATTTCCGAACATCATTCCTGCAATAAAGTCTCTCAATTTCCTCGATCGAGCGCTTCTCATGTGCCTTTTACTTCTTTCTGAGAACTCAATGTTCCTCTTTTCTTCTCCGCTCGTAGAGCTCGCGAGCAGCTCTAGTCCTTCTATGCAGCGCAGCACCTCTTGTTTTGCTGCATGTGCTTGCAGGCATTCCTGATCAAATTAAAATATTCATTGTGGTGGCCAAGAGAAACCCAGTGTATTAGAGGCGGCTTCTCTAATGGCCTGTTGGCAAGGTCACTGATCTTTCGCATTTGCTACTGGCGACATTGGACTTAGATTGAGATTAAAAGAAACTCGATAGGCAAAGGCTCTGGCGGTCTCTTGCGATTGTAGTCGTCCGACGTCAAACTTCCTCAAAGTATTTCGTTGATTTCGCTTCATTCCGAATATCCGCATCCGTATATTGGCGACAACTAGGTATTGATTCGAGTCCACGTTGGTTTCTCGGAAAATCGGGACACCCAGAATACTGGAAGAGTACCTTGCGCCGATCTCATTGTGATCGATTTGGTTGACGGTTTTTAATCAAAAGAGTCATGTCCGTTTGTGAATATCAATACGTAGAAACCGAATACTAGCTACGACAACGTTTCGTCGTGCCGCAAAGTCGACTAGCTTCTGATGTCGGATGTGATGTCGTGCAGGCTGTGCTTTCCGACCACGCTACTTAAGACGTCCTCTTTTCCTAGATTTGCATTAAAATTACCCAGAGCAATTTTAACGTCGGGGCTAGGGCATTATTTATACGTCTTGTCCAATAACTGGCAGAAGGCATCCTTCGTCGTATCGTCCATCTTCTTGTGAGGGGCATGAGTGGTTATTGGGCTTATATTGCCAAATTCAGCCTTGATACGGATAGTTATGGGACGCTCGTTCACGTGCCGGAAACTTAAGACTTCTTGCCTAAGTCCGCCTCTAATAACAAATTCACACCCGAATAGACGCTGTCTTTGTTATTTGTAGCAATCGCCGTAGTAGATATCGCAGTTTCGCACCCTCCTTTTGCGCAGCCCAGCCCATCGCACTTCCTAGATAGTGGTAATGTCTGCTTTGCAGTAATCTAGGGCATCCGCAAGTTGTTCGGCTGCACGTGGTTTGTAGAGACACGAAGATCGTTGCTCTTTTTACATATGGCCAACCCGTCGGTACCACCAACTTGGAGGGGCAGTTACTTTCGATATACCACTAGGACGCGGGGCCTGGTACACCGGTGCCAGTAGTCCACTACAGGAGTATGAGCGCTGCCGTTGGCCCAATAAGAGTCCCTCCGCTACTATCTCAATTGCAAAGTCTTCACTAAGCTTCACTCGAAGCAGCTCGCGCAAGGTGTTGACTAAGCTCAGCCTACCTGGAACTATAGGCGCCACCATTAACTCCCTCTAGGGAATACGACGGCTGCCATTTGGAACAAGAGGAAGTGCTCTAGTTAAAAAGCACTCTTCCCCCTTTCATTTGCTGTAGCCAAAAAATACTACAATTATTCTTACCCATCTATAGCATAACAGCAATCAAATCCTTGGAATCGATCTCTATAAATTCAGCAGTAGCCCTAGACTGCCGATCGCCTCTTAGGGAGATGGCGGAGCCGTTTAATATTTACCTCTGCTGGATTGCGGGACATAGGGGTATTCCGGGGAATTGTAAGGCTGATGAACTCGCCAGATAAGGAACAACTGTACTCATCCTTCCAGACAAGGATAATCTAGGTATACTCGTACCAATCACTACTTGCAAACTTAAATATAAGCTGGATGCATTCAAAAGAATTCTATGTCTTGCGACATAGAAGATTAGAAATTTATCTAAAAAATGTATCTCTCTTAACTGATTGTATATTAGCTCCATTATACGTATAATTGCAGGATACTGTGAAAAACGCAAACATGCAACAAGGATTGGCCTATATTGAAATGATTTTTGTAAAAGCTGCATGGACATGTCCAGCTCTCTCTTATAGAAGAAAGCTTCACCACATTTTAACGATTTGGGCGATCTGATAAATTTAGACATCATCATTTGCTACAATAAAAGCTCTAATTGGTTCTAACGAGTAGGCTGGGATTACATGATCATTCGTTATACCACAACGGACCTTCCTTGGTCTATGTGTGTTGGCGTAAGCTGGCAGCCACTTCAACCTAACCTAACCATAGCCTATGTTAGCTTTATTGAGCAGGGAAGTCACTACTACCAAGAGAAACGTAGGTCTGATTTAACACAATTTTGTTTTAGACACCACTCCAACTGAAACATGAACAGCTATTTCCTCTAAAAATCAAATAAAGTTAGTTCTGCATCCGACAACACCCAACAGCATCCTCGGCCAATTGAGTTAATTAAGCCAACAGTAGTAACATGCTTTCAGATAAATTTGCTTACATTCATTTCATGCATAACAGTAAATTAAATTCGATACTCAATTCTTCTGACAATTTGTGGATACGGAAATTTATTTAATTCATTTGATCAGTCTCTTTCAAATTGCTTAGATTGGAATTCACCACAAATCAAGGAACGAAGACTCATTCATTGCTGCACTTGCTTGAAATACGACGAGGAACAAAAATCAATGATATTCGTGTTCCCATATATCGATTGCAATATTTAGCTTGATGTAGGGAAAAGGGACAGAAGAGTTATTTCGGAAAACAGAGAAAAGAGAAAATGATAGAAAATTTCCATTTAAAACCGATTACCCTTCCCCAAGGCTCATTTTTCCTTCATCCGTGACTCCTATATATGTATGCTCCTACCAGATACCCTCCACCATTTGCCTTCAATTTATTAGCTTCACAATGATGAAAATCCTTTCATCAAAGGCATCATTCATTCATTTATGTCATTTTGATATTATGAGGCTCCTTTTCAAGCCCATCATCATCATGATGATTCCCATTCCTTGTTGCTACTCCTCATCCTTGTGTCATCATCATCATCAGCGTCATTGAGTCGAATCGAATCGCATCGTAATTCGTAACCCTAGCCAAACCATTGGACTCGTTCATAGTAACTGATATGACCAAAAACTGAATCCTTCAGAAGGCAACCAGGAAAAATTATTTCGAAAAAAAATGGGAAAAACCATCGAAAGATGAAAATAGGGATAAAAAAATATAATTCAGTACCCAGAAGGGGAAGGTGGAGAGAAGATGATGACCACCAGGAATATAAGGACTCAATATCCACGACTGATTGACTGACTGACCAACCTAGATGATTGGTCTCTTTCACAAGTCACCCCTAAAAGCGAGATAGGTAAACTCCGAACGAATAAGGGTGGCAACAGCGGGTGAGCGATAGATGGTGAGCTCCCATCTCCGGTTTGTTTGATACTCGTACAACTGAAGCACCGCACACACACGGAAAGGGGGAATTGATCCCTTTTAAGGATTATTGGTTATCAAAATGTTACATATTGATGAAAAATTATTCCATCCTGCAATAAAAATGTATGAGGATCGCCATTGAAATGAATGACTTCTGAGTGACTCTCTGTCACATGTGAGGGGGTGGGCTGCAGGTTAAAAATAGGTGGGTGTCTAAGATGACGGTCCACTGTGTATTTGTTTACACAAGTATGAATGTATAAGAACAGTGTGTGCCAGGAATAATCAGATTGAAAGTAATGACTTTGGAAATATGTGTAGCACAAGGTGTACGCACAGCCGCCTTACTTCAGATTTTTAGACTCTGTTCATCAGGCTGTTACCGAAAATGTATTCTTGTCAACCACTTCCGCAAGCAAGCGAAGACCACGAAACGTGGAGCTGACTAGCTGTCAATGCATCTATTTTGAACATCCCTTTATGCTGGTAGTAGAAAATTAATTTGGAAAATGTCTTCATAGTGGGGTTTCATTGCATAAGCTGATGATGATATTTGCAAAGACGTTAAAGGTTTCGATGACTGACCTCGCAAGTAGCCTTTAATCATGTGTAGTCAAATGTGCGGCATCATTTTTTTCTCCTGAACTAGGGACTTCAATACAAAAAGTGTTTGCACTTAAAATACCTTTAAGATCAAAGAAGCTTGATTTAGATGCAGATGAGAGGCAGAAGTTCTTTTTTTTACAAAAGGATTATAACGCACATGAAAAATACAAAACAGGTGTCCCTGAAGAGCTGATGGATGCAGCAGTTATTTACAGAATGAAATGAGTGGCATCCAGTACATGAAGAGAATATTGGTTCAACAGACACTTTTTTTTCTAATTGTGCCAAGGGATCTGTTCATCTTCGAATGGTACTAGAAGCCCGGGGTATCAGCAATCACTATTCGCGAGCCTGAATGATGATGAGCTGATGGATGCAGCAGTTATTTACAGAATGAAATGAGTGGCATCCAGTACATGAAGAGAATATTAGTTCAACAGACACTTTTTTTTTTAGTTGTGCCAAGGGATCTGTTCATCTTCGAATGGTACTAGAAGCCCGGGGTATCAGCAATCACTAATCGCAAGCCTGAATAATCGATGCCAGGAATACGTCTTCGTACTAACCCTAAACACTTTTACCACCCTCCCCGTGGACTACTGTTAAGCATTACTTCGCGGGATTGGTTGGCCTTTTCGGCTCTTTTATCATCTTACATATACATTTACTTCGTAACAGGTTTCTTCCGATTATATATACAGTGATCTGTCTGGGGTCCGCAAAGTGGGGGTCTCTTGGTATGAAGCGCGGACAGTGGAACATCACGTGTACTGCTTCTTCTGAACTTTGTTTGAGATTCCATCCGGGGATGGTGTTTTGCTATTACTAATTTTTGTGCACTTTAAATGCAGTTCCTCTGGTGTTACCGATGGGATTTCTTCGTTGGATGTTGCAGTGTTCATACGGGAAGTAGTCACTAGTCGTTGCGGAAACAGTGTTGCGATGATGAGCTTCATCATAGCGATCATGCAGGCAGTTCCCCAGATGTATATACAGGCTTCCTCCAGCAGCTGTTTGAAGCATCTTTTTTTGCTGTATCTGAGAGCAAATTTCAAAGCCTTCCTGGTACTTTTAAATGCTGTTAGCTTTTGGTTGGATTCCTGCCTTCCTCTCGAACGTTAACCTCTACGTCTTTCTTGCAGCAGTTTGTCTTGTAAGATCTGATTTTGTCGTTTCACCAGCAGCAGGACGATCCACGTGTGCGGGGTTTTCTTCTTGGCATAGAAGCATAACATGCGGAGGTCACCAAATCCGTCATCTGCAGCGCTAGATCTTGGGCTGGTCCAGATCTTAGGTGATAAGTGGTGGTAATTTTCTGATCATTTACTTCTCTGTCGAAAACTTTATCCTTTCATTTTGGCCCTGCTTTTGGTCGCTATGAGCATAGTCTTCGCTGACACACCAGTTTGTTCCTTGAACTAAAGGGCTATTTCCGAAAATAATGTCTATGATGGACCCTTCACCTGCATTTCGGAACATGTTTTTGCACCATTGTTCACTAGGTTTATATCTAATGATGCAAATGCTTCGAGAAGAACTCGTACCCCGCGTCCGTGGTTCTGCTGCTCCATTCTGTGGCCTACGCGTTAAAGTCACCAGCAATTACTACTTTTGCTTTTCCTCGCGCGTCGGCTACGATATCATCCAGTAACTTCTGATACTCCCTAGGTGTCAGACTAGGGGTGCGTAGCAGCTAAAAAAGTGGGTACCATTATATCTTGGCGACCCCCGGCTCACGGATCTATGAAAGACGTGGTTTCCGCAATCATCATCGCCTAATGCTGGTAAGAGCTTTTTTAAATACCGGACATTTGGAGCTGCCAGCTACGTGTCTGGCATTCTCTGGTTTGTCCAATTTACAAAGCGAGTCCTTAATGCAGTTCTTGTCTATGTGGCCTTATTCCTCACATCGTCTGCACTCGCTTTTCTTTTAACGTGCCATGTGATCAAATTTTAAGCACTTGAAGCATTTCGTAAGGGATTCGCAATCGTGGATGCGGCAATTCACTCAATCAATTTTAATTCCTCCGGACTCTAGTAGTTTCTTAGCGCCTTCTTCTGGCAGTTTATGTACTCCCATAGGCGTTTCTTATATTCACGATGTTCGCTTCGCTTACTCTATTTAAGTTACAATATATTGGGCTTTATTCGCTTTGCAGATGTCTTCTTTGATAGTGACCTTATTAATGTCCTTTACTTTTAGCAGGATGCCATGTGCCAGCGTTCGAATCTCCGCCTCAGTGCCAAGAGTTTCTCCGATTGTGCCCTTGAACTATTGGGTTTTCTCTACTGTTTTCCTTAGTTGAAGAAGTAGGTTGCCCTTCTGGATCCATCTAATTCTAGTTACGGTAACGTCCAGGTTGTCAAGTTTGGGTTCCGCCTTAACTTTGCGGAACATATCAGAAAAGTTCTCCCTAATTTAGCTGCTATCACAATTGCGTCAGGTTGTGTTCTCTCCTTGATCAGCCTTTTTGCTTCCTAGGCTCGTTCTTTTCCTGACGACTGGGCTAGCCAAGTATCATTGTCGTCGATTTCTGGTTGCTTTTCTTTCACAACGTTGCAAGCTCTTTGGGATTTGCTCTTCCTGACATTCCCGTCGCTCTGGTAGTCTTCTTCATTGGAAAATTATTCGGACCCCACCAGGTAAAACCATAAATCCTATTTATTACTAGATCACTAAGCCTGGCGATCACGATCCGGTCACTAAAAGGTTTTCAGGAATTTCAGCTTTTGTACGTTCTTATGACAGAAACAAATATACGCCAGACACCGGCGTGTGTCGGGTGGTTTTCCCCAATAGAGCAGGATAGCGTTACGCGATTGTGATTCACCTGCGCCATGCCGTCTTATTTCGATTATTCCTAGTTTATACGGCATTTTATGAACCCTCCTTGCCTGACTTGAAGATGAATTTTAGGTTCCAGAAACCGGTCTTTGTCCGGGGACGGTACCTAAAAGTCGTCGGTATGTTATTAGTCGAAAGCGTGATTTGTTTCAATAACGTAGAAAGCTAACCCATGTAACCTTGTCTAGAATTGAAACACGAGACCGCCCGCCCTTTAGATTTCACCCTGCACGTGCAATGATTTATACATATAGTCACCGGAAATTAAAAAGAGGAGGTTAAGTTATGACTACGTTACAATCTTGATTTCGTTCTAGATAACTTTTGTAAAACTGCACAGTTTCTTTTATGATTTTCTTTCCAGAATGTTTGCCTTCCCTCGGAATCGGGAAAAAGTAATAATGGGTTTCATTAAGATCAGCAATTCCAAAAACACCTTCAATGCTGTAAAACTGTTCACCATTATACAGCAGGTGTTCACGGTAACTTGAATAAAACTGCATCAATTCGTATAGTTGGTTTTGCATAAGATTTGCCTTTCTTCAAAATTGACAACTGTAATTCCGATCGGATCACGCTTTTCAAAAATAAAAATTACGTCAATCCTCTAAAGATTTTGTCAAAATTCTATTTTTGCTCGAAATAACTTGTGAAAAACTTCACCATTTATTTCTTTCTGAAACCCCTGTTGAAAAATGCCGGATACGTACATTCTTATGAAAAGATCTCTCATAATTTCAGTACCTTTATTTATGCTTGTGGACGCCGTGGCGCAGTGGTTAGTGTGTCGGAGCACTGCGTATAAAGTTCCAATGTTCGAATCCCAGAAAACACCAAAAAGTGTTTTTCACGGTCCCACCTCTCGCGAACGTCTGACAAACATCCGAGGGTATTGTTGTCACGATAAGGCTCCCCAAAAACAAATTGCCCTTCCTTCGGATACGGCACTAAACCACAGGTTCCTTCTATTCGTGTGAAAAAATATATAACGCAGTCAACACGAGTGGTTACGAGAAGCTAGGCCCAGGCACTTGAAGAGTGTTAGAAGAGTGAAGTTATTTCTTTTTATTTCTGCTTATAATCCTTACCAAATTGCATTTACCATAGAACATAGATGTAGATTTTCTTGCATGTTATATCTTGCATGTTATAACTCTTTGATTTCTACTATACTTGGAACGCTAGAAAATACATTTTCTTTAGTCTAGCTATACTTTCTTTAACATCGACAATGTCAACACTGTTTGAGAGTGGAATCAGTTTCACAGAAATATTGCTACTATCCACCAGAGAGAATTCCGAACTCTATGAAAGCATCTGAAAAAAAGTCGTTCACAGGTACACATACATATAAAACGGACTATTGCTGCTCATTTCATTGTATTCTGTTCTTTTACCGGTAATAATTCCACAATCATACAAAATCCATCGTGCACTTATGACTTTTGGACTTACAGACTTGCGCGTGCGTCAACTTACTACGGAAATATAGTGAAGATCAAGTATGTGCCCTGATCGAATCTGAATGTTACTGACACATTAAACAGTGTTCGGAGCCTCATCAAATGGTGATGGCTAGAAAATCGTTAGAAAACAGAAAACTTAAGTTTCGGTAATTTGAGAATTTTATTACCCTCGATCAATCGTTCGTCAGTCGGCCGCCATCTCATAACTCATAAACTATAAATGCTGAATGCATGATTTATAGAGTTATTGTGCAGAATTTTGAATTCAGCTAAACATATCTCCAGTCTTTGCTTAACCTTTGTGTCAATGCGAGTGTCGCACAACACGTGCGTACCCGGGTATGTACGTATGGTTAGTGCGGTTTACGTATGAAAAACTTGTAATCTAGTAGATATTTATCAATATTTATATATTTAGAATTAATTGCAATTTGTTGAGTTTCCATTTTTGGAAAGCTACTGGTAAATTCATCCCGGTGATTTTTGCATTTGAAAATGCAAATACACACCCAGGTATATCGTATTGACACAAGGGTTAAACATCGTATTTTTGTACGCAGCTCCAGTGGAAGCAAAATGATAGGATGAATGCTCTTCTTTGACTATAAACATGTGATATATGTATCAACAACAGCATAGGAGGGCTTTCGCACGAATGGAAGGAACCTACCATTTTGTGCCGTATCCGAAGGGCAGTTTTTATTTGCTTATATATCATTGCAAGTTGAGTCGGTGAAGATTTGGTACTAAGCATAGGTATGTTTCGATCTCAGATCTATCTGACTATCTATCTATACCTATCTTCTGTACATATAATAAAGAGATAACTAGGGTTGACTTTGGGCAGGTATCACACAAAAACTAATTGACAGATTTTAATAAAACTTTGCCATTCTTTAACTTGGAGGATTGGTCCTTATCTCCAATAAGAATTATTACGATTTTCCTCAAGGAAATTAAGATATTAAAATAAATAAACATAGAGGACAAAACCAGGCATTATAAAACCAGACATTCGGAAAGTTTGAGAAGTACTGATTGTTCCGTTTCCTTTCGCCGCAGTATAAAATAAATAAACACTTGAATATTACCTTGCCTACCTATGAGGCGCAAATTTATAGCAACATGTGTATTTTGACGGAAGCGATAACGATGGCGTTTGATGTATTCCTTCTTTTAGCTAAATACATACAGATATATGTAGTTAATATTATTGTGGACCACGCAGGCAAGGTCGCGGGTATCTGCTAGTTGTTAATAAAATGCGTAAGCTCACACGACTTAGCAAATGGTGATGGTATACATGAACAATTGCGCAATAACAATTACCCCGAATCCAAATAAACAATAAAAAAAAGGGCTATACTATGCTAAATATAAAACGGACAATTGCTTCAGAACTTTGAATTTAGTTGCAGCAATAGTAGCAAATAGGTGCGGTTTTCCTATCCGGTTACTTTACTCACCCACTGTTACAAAACCATCTTTCCTTTGTACCAGTTTAGTCTTTTTCTTCACTTCGCTAAACGACCGACGAAGGGATGCTTTCATCGCTCGTTTGAAATGTCCTCAAACATTCTCGCTTCCGGGCAGGATATTTTTCACACAAAAAAAAAGTTTTAAATTTATTCATAAAAGCCACTGGTCATTCGCATATTCATGTGTACCTCACAAAGCCTAAAAAAGAACTCCACCCAACTGTCCTTTGAAATTGTCCTCTCAAATGTCGAACATTTCTACATTTTCCGTTTTTCATTTTAGACCATCTCCCTCCCAATTCCAGTCATTTATTTTATCATATTCGTGCCTTGATCTGCAGATAATATTTTTCCAATGAAATTAAAATATAAATCATCCTGACACAGAGAGGGGTGTGGAGCTTCGCAAATCAATAGAGACTCCTTGGGTGCTTAGGCTGACAGTTGTATCGGGCTCTTCATTTGGATGGGTTCTCTCGATTGTCACTGAATAAGGATGAGGAAAAAAAAAACTATCGGGCGTTAAATTGGACAGTTATACTGCAACTGTTGGCAATAAACTATCAGGTTTCGTACTATCCCCTGAATTGAGTCATTCAGTCCTCGAATAAAAATGCTCGACAGTCTATGGATCCTTGATTAGGAATGGCATATTTCCTTTATATACATACATATAATAGGTATGTACGTAGGTATATGTATTTATTTTTTTTTATTCTTTCATTAAATTTGTGGGCGATCCTTTATTTTTAGAGCGACGGTTGTGGTTAATTCAAAATACATTGTTTTTTATTGTTTGGATGAGGATTCTGCTTACATTTTTCTCTTGATTTGAAATAAATGGAACTCATTTGATGTACAATACTAGCGGATGGTGTACTATTGTTTTTTATTATATTTTGTTAGGATTTTAAGCATTTTTTATGCATGTGCATAGGTTTCGTTTGTGAATTAATTGAATTTGAATTCTTTTTTGGTGTGATGGGCTTGATTCTGAATTATTCATTAGGATTTATATTTTTATTTTATACATCAGAGTCGAGAATACGTGTGGTATTCATTTAAAAAAAAAGAGGTTTTGGAATATGTTTTAATTTAAGTGGATTACTCTAGTCGGATTTCAATTATAACATATCCATAACTCTTTGGTATTACTCTGATTTATTAAAATAGTTATGTGGAGTCAAATGGAAACTAGGATATAGAACGTCTGTCGATATTTCAGCCAATGACTGATAAAGGAGTTATTCCAGTTGGAAAGCCTTTGCAATTTCGTTCTTAACATTTTTATATTTGCCTACTCATTTGTGTTTGAGTGACATTTTCAGCCTCCTCTAACCTATAAAATTACATCATCTACTAAGTGGTAAGTATCTTGGTTTAAGTAAACTAAACCTTGTTTGCCTATTTGTTTATGTTATAGGTTTTTTTTTTGTTCCGCAAAAGTTATAAAGTAGCCAGCTGTTTACTTTTAATTTTCATTAATGTAGTTCAATTATACATTAACTGCTAAATCATCAGTCAAGTCTATTCAATTTCTTTAAGCTCCAATAAAATTGTTTGCTAGAAAATCGTAGCATCACTATTCACCATTTGAAATCAAAATAATAATATTGTAGCATTCAAGAAAGTACTTTTCGCACTGTATTATCTATAAATTAAATGTGGCAACATCACTGTCACCATCCACAGCAGTTTGTTCCACAGTTCATCCCCAGAGACTTCTAGTACCTTCGAAAATATTCTAGAGCTTCTTGTATTTGACATATACAGGGTGATTTGCATAAGATGCGACAAAAGCCTAGGACGGATAGGTTGGGTTGAGACAAGAAAAAAATCGTACGGGATGGGGGGTTTTATCTCTCCCCGGTTAGGCGGGAGGGGCAATTTTGTAAAAAGTTGACTTTAAATGAAAAAAAAATTATTAAAAATCAACGGAAACACGTAAAATAATATACTATAGCTTTTTTGAAAGCCAATATTCCATTCTTTTATCTGCTTTTTAAATAGTTTTTGAAAAATTAAATTTTAAAGTCAACATTTTTGAAAATTATTTAAAATTTTTTTTTTCAACTTGATTTTTTTCAAAATTTTGCGTTATTAACTGCCACTAATAAAAGAATGGAATATTGGCTTTCAAAAAAGCTATAGTACATTATTTTACGTGTTTCCGTTGATTTTTAATAATTTTTTTTTCATTTAAAGTCAATTTTTTACAAAATTGCCCCTCCCGCCTAACCGGGGGGAAATAGACCCCCCCTTTCCATACGATTTTTTTCTTGTCTCAACCCAACCTATCCGTCCTAGGCTTTTGTCGCATCTTATGCAAATCACCCTGTATATGTACATAAATACACGAAGCGGTAAATTGAAATGCACAGTCGATCTAACTGGAAAGAGAGTTAAAAGAGAGCGATTGCTGTGAGAGTTGAATATACGTCCATATATGAGAATCGGTGTTATAATTAAACGATAATTTGATTGAAAATGAAATTGTAAGGACAGTTTAAGTTATTAATACCAAAAGATTGAGATATTTCATAATTTTGAATAATATGAAAAGTGAATTTGTTATTTGTTTGTACAGTTTAAATACATAGAAGACGGTTTTATTATTATGAACCCCAGCAAGAATATTAAATTGGTGTCAAGAAAGTTGAATTAGTTATGAAGCGGGTGCATCCTTGGATGGAAAACCACGGATTACGCCTAGCGACTGAAAAACGGAGATACTATTGCTGACAGAGAGACGAATTTCCACAAATCTTGGGTTCCAAGTGAGGTCAGAAGCTGTACTAGCAGAAGAAGCAGGGAAGTATTTGGGAATAACACTTGTGATCAAACTCACTATCTGGCAGCAGATTAAGTCCGCGTCGGACAGAGCGGCAAAGATCACCGCAGCACTGAGCAAACTTATGGCGAACGTAGGAAGCCCGAAAATAAACAAACGTATGTTTCTGATGTCGACTACGCGCTCTAGACTCTTGTATGGCTGTCAAATTTGGGCTGACGCACTTAATCAGGAAAAATACAGGAAGGGAATAGCAGCATTACGGAGAAGAGGAGTTCTCCGAGTATCTAGCTCTTACCGCACAGTGTCTGAACCTGCCGTCCTTGTAGTTGCAGGAGTGACGCTCATTGATCTTCTAGCAACAGAAAGGAAAAACGTCCACGACAAGAGGACCAAAGTAGGAGCGGAAACAACAGCTACAGAAGCAGAAGCAACTCACGAAGCAGAAGCGGCAAAATAAGCTGAAATGGAGGAAAGATGGACCTACCGGTTGATCAGAGTCGTTGCTGCATGGACGAAGTGGGAGCACGGTGAAGCGAATTATTATATCACGCGGTTCCTTTCCGGACACGATAATCATCACCTTTTTCAACTGTAACAGGTGGGCAGCAGAAAGGAATAGCCTGGAGTCGGAGATACTTCACTTTTCCCCAGAAAATGCCGTAAACAAGATGGTCTCGAGTATCGACAATTGGATTAAGATATATTTATTCATTAAGAAGGTACTCAGATCGAAAAAGAGAGAGAAGGAAGTAAACATATTCTCAGTAAGTTTACCAAATTGATGAAAGCCTTACCGCCAAGATACTATAAACCCACATCAGGAGATAAATGAAAAAGCCGGTTGTCAGAGGGGAAAGAAAACGACATCACTCTGAAGAAGGAACGTCCCCAAGACCAGCATTCATCGGCAGTAACAGTGCGTGGCTTCTATCGATATAGGCGCAACAGCCTTCTCCCATGCGTTCTTGGTGGCCGACATACATATGTGGTGAAAACTTCATCGGAGCAGACTTCTTGAAAATCCATGAAATCTTGGACATCGGAATGCAAGTTCTGAAGTACCGGAACGTAGGCATTCCAATGGTGTACCGAAATGAGAATACAGCACATGAAAGGAGAATACTAAGCAAGGACGAAGTATTATCGCCATCTTCTGAAACTATAATTTGGACATAACTGGGTGACGAGGGTGATCCTGGGAGCCACTGATTATATCTATTGGAGCCAGATTCATAAAGGAATTTCCCAAACTACATCGTGGCAAAAGTTTTAGTGGAGTCACATAACAGCCTGGTTCTAGTAAGGCTAGTAAGACTCATTAACTTAAAGAACTACAGCATCAAACTAAGTCGTGGGGAGGTTATTGGTAAATGTAATCAGATTTCCTCAATTTCAACAATACTTGAGAGAGAACCTACCAGCGACCTATAGCAGAAAATTAAATCAATGATTTCACAGATATATGGTATTTACCTCACTGGATGGAGAATATGGCCGAAAACAACTGACACAATATTGAATAGACACTGGAGATGCCAGACCAGTTCGTCGGCTCCGCAAATAATCGTCGAAAGGAAAATCGCCTAAAACACACAAATCAACAATCGGCCAAAAAAACGCATGGGCAATTGTTCATTCTAGTTTGGCCGATTTTTCACTTTGCTTAAAGGTGCACTAGTGCACTGTTAAAGTACTTGTGTCGTAAACAATTTTTGTTGTTGTATCTATACGTCTATACGCTCCACTTACCCTTATTGGCCTCACCTAGGTGTAGATGTAGATATAGATTGTTGAAGAGATGGGATTAGGTCACCTTATCACTGTGGCCACAGTCGGCTTATTGTGATTTCCTCTGAACTTAAAGCTCACTCAATATGCCCGATTTTGTGATGAACTCTACTATGCTTTTGAGTGAGCTTGCTATCTGCAAGTTTTCTTCGTCAAGGTAGAATTTACATAAATAACGATGACGTTTTCTGATTAGACAGTTACATTGGCATAAGATGTGTTCTGCTGATTCTTCGTCTTCATTGCACATTCTGCAGATGCTGTCTTGTGCTATCCCCATAGCCATGAATAGCTAGCCTGTGGCTATTCGAATCTGACTCCTAGTTAGTTCTGGGAGATGTTTCGGTCTTTTGAGAAAAGTATTTGGCAGAAAGATCTCGGCTTGTCTGTTATCTTCAGTTTCCATCCAATAATGATGCGCTTTATATTTAAGCCAATTTTTGATACAGCTTTTTGCCATACTCACTGGTAATCCACCGAATAGTCTTGGCATTATAAAGTTTGACGCAGCTCCTGTTCTGCCTAGCAGGTCAGCTTTTTCATTTCCTTCATATCCGCCGTGTCCTGGCACCCAAATGAGATGAACTCCATTTGTGCTGGCTCGTGATATGAGTAGTTGAAGGCAGTCAGTCCCATACTACTTTGGATGTTATTTCATAAGTCTTTGTTGCCAGTAGTGCAGCCTTGCTGTCTCATAGAATATAAATATTCTTGTTGGTTATAGATCTGTTTTTATTGGAATACGGTGTTACTATTTTCGATTCAGAAGTGAATGAAGGTTTTTATAGTAGCGCCGTATACCTATATACTCGTATATATATATTTAAAAACTTTAGCTCGAAGCACCTGCCAGACAGTTATTGATATACCCTTAGCGGAGCAATGAAATCTGCAGAAAGCGGATGTTATTAAATTGATCCCGCGAAGCTCGCCACTTACGCACTGTTGGCCTCAATTATATATGTACATACATATGTATATATTTAAAAACTTAAACTCCAGGCACCTGCCAGACAGTTGTTGACATACCCTTAGCGGAGCGATAAAGTCGCGTGAGCGGCTAAACCACTCCAGAAGGCGGAGTTTCTTAAATTGATCGCGCGAAGCGATCTTACCCACTGTTGGCCCCACCTGTATATGTATATATTTAAAAACTTTAGCTCCAGGATCCTGACAGACAGCTGTTGACATACCCTTAGCAGAGCGACGGAGTTACGTTGGCGGTCTAACCCTGCGGAGAAGAGCGTGAAATACTTTTAATAGGCTAAGATTTTATATTCATTCATTCATTCATTCTATATTCTTAATGGTAGGAAATAACTTCACAAAATTTGTCGTTAAATTATTTTCAACTTTGAGTTGGAAATAACTTCACATGTAGTGAATTGGGAGAGTTGTGATCCCTAGAGTTCAGATTATAACCTCGCCGAAATAGGAACAAGAAGAATAATAATAAACTAAACTTTTATTATTGCATTTCTGCAGAAGACTAGTAGGGCTTTAATATAGCCTAGCGGAACACTACCTCGGTGATCGAGGTTCAAGTCGCATTTTTGGCGCATAATGCATGATCATTTTTATTAATTTGTATTTACAATTAATTATCAATCAACAAATCAGCCGTCCCAATAATCCTTACTGACGGAATATCAATATAAAGAATGATTATATTTGGAGAATTGATCAACGTTTTTCCATAGGCAGGAGACGAGCCTTATAGTTATGGTTTTAGCCACCAACACTGCACCACTGATCTATCCCTGGACGCAGGTTCGTCTCATGCCTCTGAAAAATGTCTTCTTATCAATTCTTCAAAATAATAATAAACTTCCTGAGCTTAACCTACACATGTACTGTTTCTGCGTACACCGTGGCTCAAATTGTAACCACAGAAATGTAGGTAATGTAAACTTGGCTAGTACGAAGCCTGGCGTTGTTTTCTGATCAGCAGTTAACTGAATCATACTTAACAATGCCAATAACTAATTAAATAAATGTCCCAGCAATACCTACCCTTGTTCCCTTCAACCGCCAATGCGACATCTAGTAAAGACTTACAATGTAACGCCACCGATATAACGATTTATTATTTAATCAGAAGCGTAAATTCCAAATTCCAAAGCATAGCCATAGAGTGCGCAATGAGTTTCCAGGTGATAGTAGCGCAACAACCACTGCATCAATATCGCTGTGTAGTGGTAGTAACTAGTTACCGAATTCATTTTTAATTAATTTATTTTGCAGTAATTAAACATGACTCGTACGTGTCGCGCTGCCGCCGCTCGTACCAGTGCTACATTGGCTTAGATACATGTGATTCCCGCGTTTATTGCCAATTTTCAAAGTAGTAATTACGACCTATTACGCAGTCTGTGTAATAAGGTTACCTATCTGTTAATTCATTCTCTCTCAGCAGTACTGGTGGGGTTTAAATAGTAGACTCTACTGGTCTTGTTTGTGCCGCCAAAGTATTTAATTTGCATTTCATTGGATTTGATGAAAATTGAAAGGGTCCGGGAATGGGTGCGTTCCGAGCGACGTGTAATCGTAAATGAATGAAAATGGCCTTATTCTTATTAATAGGCCCGGTAGAGGGGTGAAGTAGGTTTATTTTTCGAGCAATTTAGCACAAAAGTTCTAGGAAATAAGCTGCCAATAGAAGAAATAGGTCAATCGTTAAACTATTACGAGAAATAGAAGGAATACCTTCTTCTTCAAGATGAGACGTTTCAACGACCATTTACTGTATAAAAACGGAATACGGTAAAAAGGCATTTAGTATTAAAGGGACACAGCAACCTGGCTTTTCTAGATTTTCAAACCGTCAATCTAATCGACCATGTGCTCAACTGTGCGAGACTCGCTTCAAATATCCTAGATGGACATATATGTATTTGGCGTGGGCAACTTCGACTTTGAATATTTCTTAGTCGTTATCCTTATCCTTAAAAGAGCTCTACTCCCTAATGAGGACTTAAACAGACAGAACAGCCATCTGTCAGCCGTTGATGTATTTAAAGAATGATTCCAGCAGCTCTTAAACATGCATCAAACAAGGGGAGTAATAAGGAAAAAAAAAAGAAAACAACTTTAGTCGATGTAAAAGTGCCCACACCCATCTTGGATGAGTTTTGCCAATTGTTAGGAAGCTAAAGTAGCAAACTTACCGGTACCGATAGATCAAAAGTGGACCAATTACGCCAAATCCTCCAGACAAGTGTGAGGGAACGAATACATGTCCGATGACTATACTAGTAGCATTTAATGCCGCATCCGCAAAATAGCATATTACCGTTCAATGTCGCATATAAAATCCCAATCAGCATATTATTTCTTATGTAGTTTTGCAGCTTATCGGCATGCACTAGTATGGCTCTCGATCAAATCTTCAGACTAATGTATACGTACATCGTGAAAAGGATTGTTAAACTCATAGCTATGTAAAACCCACCATCTTTTCATCCACTTCAAAGCAGCCTGCCACTGCCTCCACCACTTGGAGCTTTTCAAGGCGATGCGATGGCTAAATTTGGCATCCCGAGAAAGCTGATTTAGCTATGCCATGATGCATTGGAACCACACGGTATCTTATCCAATTAATGAACACTTTCTTATTACTTCCAGATATGCACTGGATTCCGACAAGAGTATGTGCTGTCATGCAAATATTTTATCCTATTATCTTAGCTGAAAACTCGTAGAGCTAGCGTCAACGCGGATGATAATATCTTCAAAAAATCCCTACAGCTCCTTGTATGCGGGGACAATATTGATGTCGTACCACGTTCCTGGAGAATTGTCCTACTAACACTCATATCTTAGGAAGAAAAAACAAGAGAAGGTGGACTCAAACAGTGATACATCTTTTCTGGAAATAACATTACAGTCGACAGCTAAAACTACGGAATAGTAAAAGAGTTCAGCGACCTGGGAGTAAATATATAGAGAATACTATGAATGACATTAGCAAAAGTTCGACAAAGATATGAAAATCAGACTTGGAAACCGGAGCTACTTCGGCTTGGAAAAACAACAATACCATGGTGGCATCTTGGAAGACGAATAGGAAAAAAAATTACATTTTCTAAAGATACGATAACTCCACCAAGATGTAGATGTAGTCCAAAAGGTGAAAGCTCAATGACTGCATTGGGTAGGACACATCGAGTAGATAGAGAACAATGGGTTCTCAAGTCAAAGTCCTTAGCTTCAAGATGAAGGCTCAATGACTGCATTGGCTAGAACACAACGAGTAGATAGAGAACAACGGGTTCTCGAATCAAATCCTTAACTTCAAGGAGACAAGGAAGCCCGAATTTTTGTGGTAAAGGCTTAGCGAATGCATACACCAGGAAGTAAGCTGAAGAGCTTAGGCGAGATTCACCACATTATCTTTCACTACGTTTTAAGCTACGTGGAAGGATGTAAAGGTTTAAAAAAAAAGACAAATCCAAAAACCGAAAGAAAAAGTCTCATTCAAAAACGACTTAAATGCTAACGCCCTTCTTTATTAGGTAAGGGACCTAACTTTCTAATTTGATTCATGAAAGGACATGGGCCATACGAGAGTCGGGATTAAATCGTTTTCACAAAAACTAGCTTATCACTTGTTCAACATTTTCATTAGGTACCTGTCTTACTTGCATTACAAACTCTCCCTGGTAGTCAACTTTTGACTAAGGAAAAATAAGTTTTTTTATTCTTACTTTGCCAACTACAGTTAATTTTCTTCGATTAGTCTTCCCCACTAATTTAGAAAGATCTATGTACGTGCGTGTGTCCTTGGTTCTCGCCCTTTGTGTGTCCTTTTAGCCGAGTATAATTATTTCTATTCTTTCCAACGCACTTTTCGCAGTGTTACTGCTTATTCTTCCTCCACCATTTAGTCTTCTTCGTATTCGTATTCTTCTTCTTCTTCGTGTTCTAGTTTCCTTGTTTTATTGAATTTGCTATCTCTCATTCTGTTTCCTCGTTTTTTTTTTGTTCGCTTTGCTTTGGTAAATTTATTGCCACATTTTTGTGGCACCATAGAAGAAGAACTGGCTTACCTAAGCAATAATAATAAATTATCTCGCTGATGCTTAAGATAGGTTTTCCTGGTGGTTGGTGGGTGGGGGTGGGGGTAGTCCCAAAGATTGGGGTGATGAAGACGACTGCGATGATGATGATTATGTTGGGGTTGCGTGAGGACGAGTGGTATGCTGGGCGAAAATATTCACTTGTCAATTGTTTCCAAGAATTGAATTTATCGACTTCGGCGTTGTTGTCGTAAGGAAGATGCGTGGTGGATGCCAGGGATAGCAAGGATATCGGCCTCTGCTGCTATGCCACAACTAACTGTCGTGTCGTGGAGAGAAAATGAGAATAACTTACGTCGGCAGTATATCACGATTGAAGACAACTAATAGGAAAATGTTTTTGCTGTTATGCTCTGGTCGGGGCACACAGGTATCTCTATCTCTTGATACACACAATGGAAATAATTTGAGGGCGGGTGGTGGGGGTGGTGATTTACCAGGGATATGTTATTTGCTTATCTTGAGATGACCACTTCTTAATCCGGGCGAATCTAATGGAACGATTATTCGACTTGACAATTTGTCGGTGAAATTTATCAGCATAATCGAAGAATTAATTTAGTTGCCTGGTGTGTATATGTTTGTAAGTGTTTGATGGGAGTTCCGTAGGAGTATTGTTAGGTAAATGGCAGAATGAGTGTTGCTCACACTTATGTAGTTATGTATTTTGGATAGACCACTTAGTTGGGTGTAAAGACGGTCCTTCATTGAGAGAAAAACTTTTATGGATGATAATATTCGATAGCTTTATATTTATGAGGCTTTCCGATGTTGTGTACATGTAGAATATATTGAATGGCTTATGAAGGTTATAGGTAATATTTGTCACTTTTATTTACACTTAGCCAGTTTGTGAGTTTGGCAAACAAATTAATGTTCAGCTGAATATAAAATAATTGGTTTATTGCCAAACGAGATTTGTTATAACCAATTGATATAAAATATCTACATAGCTTCTCGTAAAATGTACGAAAGTGATAAAGTGAAGATGAAATAGGAACAAAAGCTCGAGAGGAAAATCACGTCTCCCATATATCTACATAATACTGTCTAGAGTCGATTGCCCGATCCACAAGAAAGGAGACCCCCTCAACTGCACCAATTATAGCGGTATCAGTCTCCTCAACATCGCATATAAGATCTTTTCTGCGAAACGCCTGAAAACTTTTATCAACAGCCTGATTGAAACCTATCAGTGCGGTTTCAGGCCAGGAAAGTCGACCATCGATCAAATCTTCACACTTCGGCAGATCCTGGAGAAAACCTAAGAAGTCCAAATCGATACTCACCATCTCTTTATCGATGTCAAGGCCGCCTATAACAGCATGTATAGAGAAGAGCTTTAGAGAGCCATGTCTAGTTTTGACATCCCTGCCAAACTTGTTCGTCTGCGCAGGTTGACGATGGAGAACGCTCGCTGCTCCATCAAGGCCGGTAATGGCCTCACCGAGACCTTTGATGTCAAGAAAGATTTTTGACAAAGTGACGCGCTGTCATGTGACTTCTTTAATATTGTACTTGAACGGATTGTGCAGAACTCACAAGCCAACACTGACCCTTGCGACCTCGTGGCGATAGCGGCAGAAAAGAATTCGCCTCCGCTTACTTCCAAGGTGACACTGACGAGATGCCACCCAAAGAAACAGCAACCCTCATCAAGTACTGCCGTAGCAAAAAAGCTATAATGGATCATCGGTTGTGATGCTAAATCCTATGGTAGTACGGACACAAATAAAAGAGTTGAGTCGCTTTTTGAACATATATGGTATGCTCAAACAATGGTATGTTGTTCGTAAACAGGGGAAATGTTCCTACTTTTACGAATGTCATTCGTCAAGAGGTACTCGATCCTACTCCTTTCATTTATATCACTATCACCAACTGGCACGTGTCCAATGAAGTGTCCTCGAAACCTCGCTAAAAGACACTTCTTTTTACAGTAACCCTACAGATTGGGAAATATATCGCTTTCTCCTCGGGGCAAATCTTAACCACACAACGGTCCCGAAAGCACGGGAATCTTAGCCAGAATACCTCAGAAAAACCATTTCATTGAAATGTTTCCTGGTGGAATTAACATCTCGAAAGCCTTAGGTAGGAAACAAGAAAACTTTTCAATAGAGCCAAGCATACTGGCGACTGGTGTCGCCAGCTCCAACAAACTTCAATGAAGAACTTCGAAAAGCTAAACGAGACTCTTGGAAATCCAATCGTGAGAAAATTAAAAGCCTCCCAGTGAGCTTTTGACTGCAAAAAGTCCAAGCACACCACAGAGCCACTCGAATTACATCAGGTCTTTAAAGAAACAAAATGGTGAATGCCCGATAGCGCCGTCTTTTCAGCACAATTGAGGTAACTTATTCTGATTTCTTCTAAACAGGACTGTAGCCTATCTGGTAAGATCTTTACCGCAAACCATATAAAATGGGCTCCTTTCCACTTTTAGTTTATTTGAATCACCAGGTAAAGACGGCATCTTTCCCTGTCTCCTAAAGCAGGGACAGGAATAATTGACTCCTTCCCTTCTAGGGGGTGAGAGATGATAACCTACATGTAGTTCACCCTATTATGTGACTTACCAACCCCCTAGTCACAAGCCAATAATCATCACGAGGTACTGCTAGACGGCAAAACAAGATATAGTTATCCAACAATAAAATATTAAGATATGATAAGAAATGGAGAGCATTCAAACCAGCCAAAACAGTCCTCCTCAGGACTACATGATGCGAAATATCGGGGCAGACTTAAAAATTTGCCAACTCAATATTGAAGGTATTTCAAGAGACAAATGTGAATATTTAGCCCATATGCTTAAAAATCTTCAAGTACAGGGTGTCCGCCGGGAAGGTATACTACTTTGTTTGTTTATCATTTTTGATTAAATGAAAGAGAATGGATCTTATATTGATAAATGTTTTATTTAATGTCGGCAATTATGTATGGAATACAATATCAGGTAAATGTCCGCCTCTGCTTGTCTCACAAATGCGAGCCCTTTTGAGCACATTTTTCATTACATTCTCACACATTTCACGCGGTATTTCATTAATTTCATCACGAATATTTTGTTTGAGTTGCTCAAGCGTTTCTGGTTTGTTTGCATAAACCTTGCTTTTCAGATATCCCCACAAAAAGAAGTCAGGAGCAGTCAAATCAGGCGACCGTGGAGGCCAATCAACATCACCATTTTTTGAAATAACTTGTTGTGGAAGAGGTCTCGCAGTAATTCCATTGTAATCCTGGCTGTATGCGATGTGGCACCGTCTTGTTGATACCACATGTTAATCAAGCCCAAAGCATGCAGTTGTGGCTTTAAAAAGTTTTCAATCATATCACGATATCGCTCCCCATTCACAGTTACCGTTACGCCGTTTTCATTTTCAAAGAAGTAAGGTCCAATGATTCCTCCTGACCAAATTGCACACCAGACTGTTACTTTTAATTACACTTCCTTGAACAGCAGTAATGTTTTCAGCCGATCTTGCAGTACGTTGTGGCCCATGCTTGGGCCTATCACCTACAGACCCTCTTTCTTCGAAATCATTCACTACACGATAAATAGTGCGTTTTGTTGGCACGTTGTTTCTCCCAAAAATTTCACGTAACTTTATCATCGTCACAGTAATCGATGATTGATTTTGATAAAATGTTTTAACGATTAAAACACGTTGGTTTATCGAATATTTTTCCATAATAAATTTGCCACGTGTCTACTTCACGACTGCCAAATATGAACTGTCAAGACTAATGTTTATCAAAATGGCGGCAAAACAAAGTAGTATACGTTCCCGGCGGACACCCTGTAGATGTATTGTAGTATCACCGCAGGAAACAGGCCTTAAAGACGACGAAGACATGGCGAGAAGAGGAAACATTCCAGGTTTTCATCTTGTAAATAGCGTTCGCAACAAGATCTGAAATATCTGAATATTGCTAGACTGTCTACAAAGATGATTCAAACTCAATTTTGATTATTTTTGTGATTTTACAAGTCGAAGCGAGCAATGGTTCTACACTACGAACAACGATGACGGTATTACAATAACTGATTGAATAACTTTTACACACAGCCTTCAGTTAATATACAACGCTGAAGACAAAGGTACTTTCAAAATCGCAAGATGGAATCGTGACTACTCACCTGATCTTTGCATCATAACGAAGCACTCTGACGGAGAGTCTTCCATCGCCAATAGACGTATCTTAGACAGCTTCCCAAGAAGTCAACACAGACCAGTGATAATCGACTGTAGTATACAAATTCCTCTCATCCAGTCGATCCCAAAACCAAGATGGAACTTCAGCAAAGTCAACTGGGGTGCCTTTTTTCCAGAAACTGGATAATATTTTTTCACGGATTCTTACAGAACCAGCTTCGTATAAACGATTTGTAGGGGCAATAATATCAGTGGCCAGCGTTGGGACTTCTATCCAGAGCAATGTAGCATACTGACAATAAAAATGTAGCATTTTAAAAAAAAATTTAGCATAAGAAACCGTTTTGTTAATTTTCTTTATTTTTGCGTTATTACACATAGCATTCAGTTTAAACATTAAATAACAAATAACATAAGAAAAGCCATTAACATAACAAAATTAACATAAAAGAAAAATAATAAATTCATTTATAAATCACAAATCTATAACATTGAATAAATAATAGTAGGAATTAATTGATAAAACAAAAAAATTAAATAAGAAGATAAAAGCTAATTCAATACATATTCAATTGCACAGAGAAGTAGGTATCTCTTATAATAAATAAAAGGAGAATACTAATAAGAAGACCAAACATTTTTACTTAGTTTGAATGTATTTGCAATCGAGAAATTTTATTTAAACGAAACCATGCCAACTCCTCAGAAGGATCAAATACTGCCTCACCTTTAAATAGCTCTTAAGCTAGTAAAATTGGGTCCACAGTTTCTGAACTTAGCCGATTTTTCAGATCGTCTTTTATCATATTTAATTCAGAAAACTTTCGTTCAGCACAACCACTGCTGTGGGGAAGTCAACAGAAATTTAGCATATAATTAACCAAGGATCTAAGTATCTAACTATTTGTGTCTTCGAGTTTTTTAAATCAAATCTTTGATGTAGCTGCTTGCATAATTCAATATAAACTTTAATTGCATTTGACTTCACAATATCTATTAAGTTTGAGTTTGTTTTAGATGATTGTACACATACTTCAAATCCCATACCGGTATAGCAATTTACCGATTGTAAATGATAAAAATATTTTTTTTAAATCGATATCTATATTTAAATATTGAGGCTTAATAAAATTTTTATTTTTTTCGATTAATAAATTTGTAACTTATTTATTTAATAAATGTATTTGTACCTTTTCTGATTGAAAACATTTATTCAAATCGTTAAGTTTTTTTAAATAAAGTTCATTCTCCCCATTAATAAAAAAAACCGTAAATAAGCTTTTCATTTTCGTCCTCAAATGATGCCAATGTGAAATAATGAAACAAGGAACTCCATTGTTCTAACACTCTATTTATTAGAGCTTCCAAAGACAGCCAATGTGTTGTTACATGCCGCACTAATTTATAATTTATTTTTGTCCCTGACAATTCACATGTTCTTGAAAGTCTTTGAACTAGCCTTGTCGCTTGGGGCTATGTGCAAAATGGACATATGTAGCTTTGATGCAATTTACAACATTGGCACCACGAGATCTGATATGGGTGGCTCTAAGACATTGAGGGCTTCCAGAAAGATGATCAGATCATCACGGACATGTATGAAAGAGCAAAGACAAGAGTAAGATGCCCCGCTTTTAACTCCTTTGCTCTTTATTACTGTCTTTGACTATCTGCTTGAAAGTAAAGTGACGGACGCCAAGGTACATCAATTGAATCGGTGAGTGGAAGAACAATACATGTACAAAATATCGCTTTTGAGAAAAACAGAAAAAACTAAACGCATTTGTACTGCGCTTCCATACATTCAGCGAAAAGCGTATTCCATTTTTGTATACACTTGGCTCTCTAATGTAGTATTATTTTGCTGATTCGTAGATTTACTTATGTAGAGGATTTTGGCTATTTAAGACCAAAATGCAATTTTTGACGCTTATCGCTACTGTTCTTCCACTCACCGATTCAATTATTCTTTGCAGACGATGGAGCCATCAATTATTCTTTGCTGACGATGGAGCCATCATAAGTGAGGATCCTACGTACCTGCAACGAGTTCTTGATGTGTGGGTGGTGGTTTTGGATGGAAATGGGTATTGCATTAGTTTAAAAAAGACAGAGTTCTTGTGCTGCCCGTTCTCAGATCTATCATCAGATCATTTATTGAATGGAACAGTGCTTCCCAAGTGCGAAGAGTTCAAATAGCTGGGATCTGTGATCAATAGCAAACCAACCTGTGATAAAGACATCAAAGGAAGGGTCTACACCGTAGTTGTGCATCCAGCGCTCACATACGGTTCACGATGTTGAAAGATGTACAAAAAGTAACGGCAGCTGAGATGAAGATGCTTCGCATGACAGCCGGATCGAATAAGATGTTCGAAGATCCGTGGAAGCCTTCACGTCAAGAAGCCATCGATAAAAGATAGAGCGTAACCGGCTCAGCTGGTATTGCCACGTACAAAGAAGAGATCATTTGAACCCTGTGAAAATGACAATATCAATTAACACTCGCGACATACCACAAACTGAAGGCACTATTTTAGCTACGTTCGCGGACGGTACGGCTATTCTGGCAACGGAAAGTTCAATCGAGTCAGCAACCACAAAACTCCAATGAGCCTTGGATAAAATCTGTGAGTGGACAAAAACTTGGCGCATTGTTCTTAACGAGACCAAATCGACGCATGTTAACTTCACTTACAAGAAAATAATCAACCTTCCCGTTTTCATTAACTCGGTAAAAATACCGCATGCAAACGAAGCCAAATATCTGGGAATGACACTAGACGCGAAACTTAAATGGAAACCTCACGTTAAAAAGAAAAGTGACGAAGTCGAAAATCGACTTAGAGAAATGTATTGGCTAATTGGAAGATATTCCAAACTAAGCGCATATAACAAACTGCTTCTGTATAAGCAAGTGCTTAAACCCGTGTGGACGTACGGTATACAACTCTGGGGTTGTACCAAACCAAGCAGTAGGAATCTCATACAATCACTCCAAAATAAAATTATAAGAATAATCGTGAACGCTCCCTGGTATATCAGAAACAATGATATCCACAGAGACTTAGGGATAGCTACCGTGGAGGACGAAATAAAAAACTTCGCTCGCAAGCTTCGTATTCGTCTTCATGGCCATTGCAACAGTGCCATACTCCAAACTTTGGATGTGACAAATCTTACGCGCTGACTTCAAAGAACGAAACCGTTCGAATTAGCACTATAAGACAAAAAGCCGCATGTCTTGACGGTTTCAGCAGGTGCTTTTATTGAAAATCTACCTGCCTCACGCGAATATAAATCTGAAGCTTAAACTACTTGATAAGGACTAACTTAGTCGTAGTAAACAAAACGAAGGGAAGGGTGTTTTTAGTCAGTAGAAATCTGACACTACTATGAGTACACGGTCTCATAGTGTCTCATGAAGATTTTCACCTACCCACGAAAAAAAAAAAAAAAAAAATTAACGTTCCAAAGACATCGCGAGGCAGGAGAGGGAGGGCTATAAACGGCTGGATCATACAAGTGTGACGACATCGACATTTCATTGGCCTCAGTAACCGAGTGATCCGAAATCGACAGGCCTGCCGATATTTTCTGATGTCAAATAGGCGAACCCCACAGGCGGATCAGTAGAAATGCGGTGAAGTGGAAGGGTTATGATCCCTTCCCTCGCTGAAAACGGAAGAAGATGAAGAAAAGAAGCAAAATCAAAAAACAAAAAAAAAACAAAAAAACTAAGCTGCTGGTGAAGACAATAACTACCCAGGGGTTCTCATACATTGCAGAGAGCCTACAAGAATATGGCTAATTAGTTTCTTCAATAACATCTTAAAAAAAGGTAACCTGGCCAAAGAATTTAAAAAAAGCCACAGTCATTGCTATCAACAATCCTGTGAAAGACAGAAGAGATCCATCACATTTCCCCTCTATTTCCCTACTTATACTAAACCGCATCGAGCCAGAGATCGAAAAAAGAACTCTTATTAAAAAATCTGGCTTAAGACCAAATAGAGGTTGCTGCGATCAAGTGCTAGCAGTAACAACTCACATAGAGGCCATAGAGGCGGGATTTCAAATTGATTTGTAAGTACGAATCACTGAACATATACTTCTTGGCCCTTCATCTAAAGATGGATTGTTATGCATTCTACATCGCTCTAAGCCTAGAGTACATTGTATTTCGTTTTAGCAGCGCTTCGCTTTCCAACCCAACGCTCCCAGTGCAACAGATGGTAGGGCAACACTGGGGCATAACGATTAGTGAGACTTCTTAACTATGTATGTTTTTCAAAGGGCCAAATTGACAGCCGTACGTAGTTGTCGTTTCCTTTCCTCGCTTTCTGGCCTTAAGGGCGGCTTTTAAGGTCGCACCATACCTGTAATAGAAAGAATCATGTAAGACTTTGTAACGTCGTGAGGAAGTTTCAGTTTTATTGCCGTGACAAAACCGCATCGTCACCCCCTCGTGTTGCACGATGGATATCTAATAGTGGACTAACGATGACTGCATGCTGAGTCTGACGATATGTGTGTAGCTGAATACTCAGACCTACGTAAGCACATCTGATTGAACTTCAGCACACATATGTTATGTTTAACTATACGAGGCATCTCTTGTTGACCTGATTTGCTTAAATATGCGTCTCAGAAATCCAGCAAGCGCTCCACACGTGACGCGGATGAATTCTCCCGATGGGATCAACGGTGACGTCTGCAGGCCAGCGGATACTTTACTGAGCTACTTCCACATATTTGGAGCTAAGGTCTGTCAAGATTTTCAATACTGGGTCAATGTATTGGTTGCAAGAAAGGATCTGGTCCTCCAGGTTAGGGGTTGTGGGGTCGGGCTAACTTCCCTACCACGTAAAAAAAAACTGATTACGAAGAAACCAACAGCATCGGATACGGATGATTTCACTGTTGACGAACTTTGCAAACGTAAAAACGACAACGATCTTCGTGTCTGCACGCGGAATGTTATGTCCCTCTACATTACCGCCATTCAAGAAGTGTGATGGGATGAGCCGGGCAAAAAGTGAATGAAAAACTGCGACACCTACTCCGGCGATTGCTACAGACAACAAGGACAGCGTCTATTCGGGAGCGGACTTGTCATTGGAGGTAGACACACACGGGATGACGATGGAGAACTCCCGCTGTTCGAAGTCGAAAAAAATATCGCCGAACGGTTCGATGTCAGGAAAGATCTTATGTGATTTCTCTCACAAGCCAACACCAGAGGTACAACCTTTTATAAGTCTGTATAACTACTCGCTTACGACGATGACATTGACGTAGGCGGAAGAACTCAGCGGACCGTCAGTCAGGCATATACGAGTATTGAAATCGAGGCAGCAAAGATGGATTTAGCGATCAATGAAAGCAAAACAAAGTCTTCAAAAAAGAACACCCAACATCGACGTCTTACACAAAATGCCACTTCTTCTTTTCCTCCTTTTTCAGCGAGGTTATGATCCGAAAGCAAGGAATCATAACCCTCCCACTTCACCGCATTTCTACTGATCCGCCTGTGGGGTTCACCTATTTGAACTCAGAAAATATTGGCACGCCCCCCGATTTTGGATCACTCGGTTACTGAGACCAATGAAATGCCAACATCGTCGCATTTGTGTGATCCAGGCGTTTATAGGCCTGCCTCTCCTGCCTCGCGATGGCTTTGGAACGTTCATTGATATTCCCCTTTTAACAGTATTCAAATGATCTCTTCTTTGAACGTGGCAATACCAGCTGAGCCGGTCGCATTCTATCAAGGTACCTTGGGGTCCATCACTTTACCTTCAAGCAGATAGTGAAGGACTGTAATAAAGAGCAAAGGACTTAAGACCCTTCTCTGGTGCACCCCGACTTTGATTGGGAACTCTTTGGTTATTCCAGCGGGGCATCTTACTCTTGTCTTTGCTCTTTCGTACATGTCTATGATCATCTGTACATAGGTCTCTGGAACTCCTCGATGCCTTAGCGCCACTCATATCAGATCTCGTGTTTATCTGTCGAATGCCTTTTCAAAGTCAACCAATACAATATGCAAAACCTTTAAGGAATCACGATGTTTCTCCATTATGATCCTTATACTTTGGATTGCATCTGTGGTTGATTTACGCGAGACAAACCCGCACTGATCATCAGATAACCGTATTAATGTTCGCAGTCGGCCACCTAGTACCCGCTCCACGATCTTCATGGTGTGTGACATCAGCTTGATCGAACGGTAGTTATCACAGTTTCGCATATCACCCTTCCCTTTGTATACAGGGAGAAGGTAACTTTCCCTCCATTAATTCGGCATTGGGTCACCTCTCACAAATTTGGAGATGAGAATTCTGAGCCATCTGAACCCGATGTCTCCCAATTTTCCAGAACTCAGAGCGCATCTCTTCTGGCCCAACCGCTTTTGGAGTATTTGACCGCTTCACTAACTACTTCGACTGTAATGTCGGGTATTTCTTCACAGTTAGGGGTGGTTCTTGGAAAGTATAGCCGGGGAAACTGTTCATTCAAAAGTTCTTCACAATACTGCCGCCACCTCTGCAGAATTTTTTCGTCATCCACAGAAGCCATGAGCACTGTTGATGAACTTTGGCGAACGAATCTCCTGAGCATTCCTCCTTCTTTGGGCGGCTGTTTTGAAGATGGTTTCGCTCTTGGTTATATAGTGTCGTCGCAGCTCCTGGATACCCTAGTTTGTATCAGCAACCGTGGAAGATATTTTCTCCAGCAGCCGATGCAGCCCCTCCGTACTCTCTGCTTGAAGCTAGGCGCACTTCTTCTTCGCTTTTTTTCTTGCAGCATCTGTATTCCACTTCAAGGCGAGTTTTTGCGTCTTAATTGTTAAAGGGGCACTATGAGCAAGCTTTGAAAACCACTTTCTTCTCATTTATCACCTTCTTAGCTTCATCACTCCACCACCATGTTTCTTTTGCGGCCTTCTGAAGCTCCTAGCAGTGATTTGGCCTTCTCTAAGTTCGCTGTAGGGTATCCCACATATTTTGTGTTCTACGCTCTTCATCCTCAGCTCCGTTGATGGTGTGAGGGAGGTAATTTTTCGTCACCAAAACAAAAGCCTCGACTTCTTCTTTGTCCAGGTTGTACCACTTGATTTTCTTAGAGACCTTTGTTTATTTGCTTTTCTTTGGTGTCCTCCTATAAATTTCTGTTAGCAGGAGACGGTGTTAGTGTGCGATTGCCTCACTTTGCGATCGCCAGGATCACTTTGCAGTCTTTTACCCAAGGCTTTATAAACTGGCTACCAAATGGCAGTCAATCTGGGTTTCATCTCCACCACCGCTGTAAGTGATCAAGTGCCGGCTTCGTTTGATGAACATGGTACTTAACACCATAAGACCGTGTTATTTGCACATACTTCACCAGGAAGGTTCCTGGTGTGGTATCCCAGTCCTCCATGGTAGTCTTCATAGTCTTGGTTTGACTTCCTGACATGTCCATTCAAATCTCCTCCAACAAACAGAAACTCTACCTTTGGGAAGTTCTTAAAGAGATTGTGGAAATCAAGCCAAAATGCATCTTTATCCCTCTGATCGCACCCAATTATGGGAGTACATGCACTGACAATATTCCACACCTCTCCTTGTATTACTAGTTTGAGAGACATCAAACGGTCGCTGGACTTCGCAATGCTCAAGACGTTACCAAGTAGCTCTGCCGCAAGGATGATACCGATTCCGTTCCGTAGTAGAACATATTGTGGGCGTTGTGGCGTAAGTGGTTAGTGTGTCGGATCACTGCGCGTGAGGTTCCATGTTCGAATCCCAGAAAACACCAACAAGTTTTTCTCACGGTCCCACCTCTCGCGAGCATCTGACAAACATCCGAGAGTATTATTGTCACGAAAAAGCTTTTTAAAACGCCATTCGGATACGGCACAAAACTGTAGGTCCTTTCAATTTGTGTGAAGAAATATAACGCACACAACTCGAGTGGTTGCGAGAAGCTAGGCCCAGGCACTTGAAGAGCAGTTGCGCCAAATATTTATTTATTTTTATTTTTAGTAGAACATCTTGTAATCTTTTGTCCTAACTTCCAAGAAACGCGCCCAATTTCTGGTGCTTTTTCATTTCGTCTCTTGGACACACAAGATATCCACCCGCCTTATATTCATCATCTTTTCCAGCTCCTAACTTCGACTGCTCATGCTTCCAACGTTCCAACTCGCGACCCTCAAATTTCATCCAAACTGTTTCATTATTTTGCTAGTCCCTAGAATCCGTATAGCTCTGACCCGAACATTTCTGCTCGGCCCAGGATCAGTACCATGCACAGCAGTGGTAGTGCCTTTCCTTTTAGCAAGTATTTCCATAATGATGCAGTTTTGCAATATTACGATATTGCGACGGTGTTTGTTGTTTGACACGTGCATTCCTCTGTTTTATTATTGATTTTTTTTTTTTTTAAGGTAGTGTATGTCTCGCTGGGCTCACTTGGGTGTTATATTGCCCAGATCTGATTTGTCCCCTTAGTCGCGTTTTACGACAAGCGCTATTTGTTGGGGGCGCTGCAGTGATATTCTTAACCCGTCCCTGCACGGGAAGGTAGACAAAACGGCAAAATAGACAGATACAATTTTGAGGTGGTAAAAGACTTTGTCTACCTACGCTCTATGGTGAGCTCCGCAAATGACATCAGTTGGGAGATCAAACGAAGAATAACTGCCAATCGTTGTTTCGTTGGGCTGAAATGACAATTGAGTAACAAAACAGTATCTCGAACTGCTAAGGTAACTTTGTATAAGACACTAATCATCCTAGTCCCGCTGTATCAAAATAGATTAGTAATTAGTAATTAGTAATGTTTGAAACCTACAGTGGATTGAAGATTTAAAAAATTCGAAGGAGAGTTTAATCAAAAGTGCTTGTTCAAACCCATTTTATGGTCGAATGAGTTATGTTGGTTCTTTTGACTATTTTATTTAAGCAGTATTGTAAAAATTTGTATACATGGTACCATACTATAGTACATTAAGTCATAGATCACTACCCTATAACCGCGATAATATGTAAAGCCAACTGGACAAGAAATCGAAACTAAATCGGGTAGGCATCCATACGTATATTTGGCTCCTGCATTACTCGTAGCTGCACTGATTTCGTGCTCATACAGCCTTAGTATTGCAATTTATTACTCTCCCACGTTCCTTAAAACCAGAAAATTAAAAAATTCGAAATGCAGAGACAAAAAGTCTAACAAAACCGGACCTAAACTGGCAGCTATGGTAATCCAATTATGCATAGTTCTAAAAATGTATACGCAATGTAATCCTCTCTTTCGCATAACAAAGCACTCAACAAATTATTTATCACAAGCTGTTGTATCTTATTCGAAATTCATATCACCCCTCTCTACATATCACACGCCCCGAATTCAACTACCCACAGAATAACGTCATAATCATGCAGAGGACATCTGCATCTGTAGCATCAATACACACAGAAAAACCCTAGATCGAATAATAAACACATAATCATCAACATCATAATCATCCCAATCAACATCAAATGCAACTGCATACCAAATTGAATAATTCAGCCCCATCATCGTGGACTATTACATCCGTCGGGAAATGCCTCTGCTACCTCCGTCCACGCAACATAGCATAACGCGACCAAAAACTGCTCCGCAATATCCCTAAAACAACTCTGCGCGTTGCGGACCCCTTAAAAATATCCATTAATTATAAAATACTATACAACTAATTATTATTTGTAAATTTGTTAGTTTTAGCCGACGGATATCGGCCATCGGGCATTGTCAGCACCGCGCCGCCAACTCCCTAATCGGCTGTCAAATCGGATGACGAAATTTAATTTCGTTTGCCAACCGCAATAAATTCTGTTTGTCAAACAAACTTGCCAGTTACCAGTGCCATTTGGCCCAGCCAATTTGTGAGTGCGTGTAATTTGTGGTTTCATTTGACATTTGACCATTTGTTGGGATTTATAAAGAACGTCGAAGGATGTTTTGTTGTTTTTATTTTTACTACGCCACCACCATCAGCCACCTCTACGCATGCAACGGCAACCAATCAAATCGTATCTGAGGCTGAATTTATTATTCCTTAATTATCTTTGGGTCCGGATCGCTGGAGCGTCGGATCGGATATGGCCATAAAAGTAAATCTCTTAATGTGCGTGCCCAGCTCAGTGGCCAGGATTCTCCAACTAACCAACCAACCAACCAACCAACAGAAAAAAACATATGGGCTCCAAGGATAAAGTTCAAAATGACAGTCGTTCCGTTTCGGGCCAGTAAGTTCCTCTTTTTCGGACTCGTATCTATCCATCTCAATTCTCAAGCTCCCTGGTGTTATTTCTGCTGTTGGGAGTAGCTAGTCGTAGTGTGATGGTGGTGGTTCTCTGGGTATTAATGGGAGGGCAAGTGTCGCCTTCACCTTAATTTGTCGTCCTTCTTTCGGAATGAACCGACACGGTGGACCCTAGGAAAAGTTTACTCTATATTAAGTTGTCGTTGTCGTTGTCGGGTGTGTTCCTAGTCGCAAAGGAGGACCGTTTGTGAGTGATGCACACTGTTGGAATGCATCCGAAGTTATTCCATGAATATTTGGTAGGTGCTCAGGAATTGGGGTGTGACTTCGCACACACACACACACCCATGTACACATTCAAAAATAAGGACAAAAAAAAACCTCATGTTCTTCTATTGACCATGAATACTAATTAATCCGGTTAAATAAATTTCCCATTAAATCGTGCCTAGGAAGAATCCTGCTCCCTGGTAGGGATGCTACGTGTGTGCAGTGCATTGGAAGATATGAGGATGAATGGGATATATGGTCCGTTTGTAGGGTATTAGTGGGTGTGTGATGCCTTGGCCACCATTAATTTGGATGGATTAGCTGATATAGGAATTTCCATCTTAATATTCCGAGAGATGGTTTTAGAGTTCTATTTTTTTTTGCCGCGTGGCATGGACGAGAATAATTACCAGAATAAGGATTAAGTGAGAAAGCGGTGAAACTTGTAATAACATGAAACGTTGGGAGCGAGCAAGTGGGAAAGGAGTAATGGCGGTAATTAAGGAATTGAAATTCGTGGCACTACGGCTATGTTAGCCTGGAGACTTAGAGAACCAATTGATTTGTTAGTCCTTCAGTGCAATTGAGGATGTATGTATGTAGCATTATACTGGAGCCTTACTTACTTACTTAAGTGGCGCTAGAGATTCTGAGGTGAATCTGGGCCTCGGCCAACAAGCCTCTCCATTTAGCTCGGTATTCAGTTTTAGGTTGAGATCCCTTGAACTTGTGCGCGCCACCTATGGTGAAGAGGCCCTCAACTATGTCGTCCATCCGGGTTAGATTCGGTGGCTCTGCATCCTAGCCGTCTCATATGTACAGTACGCAGTGTTTTGACTAGGCCGATGTCAGTGTACAGCTCGTATAGTTCGTCGTTGAATATTCTCCTCCAAAACCCGTCAACGCAAATGGGACCGAATATCTTACGAAGAATTTTTTCTTGAAACGACCAAGGATATCTTCATTCACTTTCAATAAAGCCCATGTTTCAGCGCCGTAAAGCAGGACTGGGATGATAAGGGTCTTAAACAGAGTCTCCTTATTTGTTGGAGATAGGGTTTTACTGTTGAATTGCCTTACAAGCCAAAAAAAACAGCGATTGGCAGGAGTTATTCCTTGCTTGATTTCTGCGCTGGTATCATTGCCAGAGTTGATAGCAGAGCCGAGGTAGACAAAGTTCCTTACTACCTTGAAGTTATAGCTGCCCACTGTGACGTTCTGTCCAATTCACCGGTGCTTATTATACCTTCTTGTTGACAGCGTATACTTGGTTTTGCTCTCGTTTATCGCTTAACCCATTTTGGCCGCTTCTGCTTTAATGTTTGCAAGCGCATCGGTGACAGCCCGCTGAGTTCGTCAAATTATGTCAATATTGTCGCAGTTGTACGGACTTTTTATAGAGTGTGCCTCTGGTGTTGGCTTTTGAGTTCCGCACAATCCGTTCAAGAACAATATTAAAGAAGTCGCATGACTGGGGGGACCTGCATTGCGACTGATCGGGAAACTACTGACTGCCCAAAACTTGGCTTGGGCCAGTAGCGCAACAATCAAGTTCGTGATGAAGTGCATACTTTACCTCCTAGCTGTGGTCCCCGGGCAACTATACGTATAAACCCTTATACGTGTATGCTAAAATTGTAAGTGCGGGTTCCCTAGAGCCTTGCTTCTAGACTAGGTCCAGAAGTCCGCGGGAATATGGAGTTGGACTAATGCTAACAACAACAGCACGCAAGGGCCTAATTTCCTAGCAGCCTCATGGTGATAGGATTACGACGGCCAGATTCCGGACTAGAGTACGAAGTGTCACCATCATACAGTGTTACGCCCCAACGAATAGTTCGTCTGAGGACGAAAAGGAGAGCTTCTACAATCTCTTAAGTGCCGTCCTCAACACAACACCAAATGGAGACATTGTCATAGTGATGGGAGATTTGAATGCCAAGGTAATCAACGACAGCGAAGGGTTCAAACATGAAATCGGGATGCATGGACTAGGCAACCGCAATGACAACGGCGAAAGGTTTGTGGATTTCTGCAATGCCAACCGCCTTGTGATAGGTGGCACCATGTTTGAGCACAAGACTTGCCACAAAGTTTGCTGGGTTTCCAACGACAGGCAAGCAACCTCCAACCAAATTGGCTATTTTGCCATCAGCCGGCGCTTTAGAAGTAGTCTCCTGGACGTCCGAAACAGGCGAGGGGCAGATGTGGGGATAGTACGTGATCACCATCTTATGATAGCTACTCTCCAACTACGCACTGCTGCAGTTCGAAAATCCCACGACAATACAAGAATGCCCAGGTTCAACATCGATGGACATAATGATCCCTCAGTGCGCCAAAAATTAAGGGAACACTTTTCGCAAGGTGTGAACGCAATCAGCAGCTCAATGCACGCAACCATCCAAGACCATTGGTGTGCTGTGAAAAATGTTTTTACATCTGGTGCTGAAAGAATTGTCGGTCGATCGCAGGGAATACATAGGGCGTGGCTTTTCGAGGATACCTGGAGACGGATTGACGTACAAAAACAGCTGAAAGCTCGCCTTGCAGCTACCCCAGAAGCAGGGAGAAGCGAGCTAGAGTCCCTATATCGCATGAAGATGAGAGAAGTTCAGCGTAGCGTGCGACGAGACAAGAGCAACTACACCAACGCACTGGCTACAGAAGCAGAAGAAGCTGCACGGAGGCGCGACAGCAGGACTGTCTACAGAATCACCAAAGAGCTGACAGGTGGTCACAGTTCCAGCCAACGCCCAGTGAAGAGGGTAGAAGGATCCTTACTCATTTCGGATGAGGACCAGCTCGAGAGATGGAAGGAGCATTTTGCTATGATTTAGAACCGTGTATTCGCTAGCGATATGCTCCCAACTCAGACTGAGATGCCCGAGGTGAGGAGTTCCCTAATACGCACCACGACACCCAGTAATGATGCGATCTTTACCGCAATCAAGGCACTCAAAACCAACAAGGCGGTAGGACTTGACGGTATTCCAGCAGAGCTCTTATGAGCAGCGCCAACAATATCGGCTGAGCTTCTGCTTCCACTTATAGATATAGCTTGGGAAGCTGAGAGCTTTCCTATCGAGTGGAAAAAGGGAATGATCGTCAAGCTTCCTAAGAAAGGAAATTTAATGGAGTGGGGAAACTGGAGGGGTATCTACGTGCTGCCTGTAGTTAAGGTAATAGCTAAAATCATCCTGGAGCGAATCAAACAACATCTCGAAGACACACTCGATGCCGAACAAGCAGGTTTCCGCTCTGGATCCTCCTGTGTCGACCACATCAACACCCTGCGGATTATCATCGAACAGTGCGAACCTGCTGTTCATCGATTTTGAGAAGGCGTCCGATAGTGTCAACAGAGAGTTTATTTGGCGTGCCTTACGCAGGAGAGGTATTCCCGATAAACTAATTGCTATTATCAAAGCTACATATGAAGGCTCCAAATGTCACGTTCTGCACAGGGGAAGGTTGTCTGAGGAATTTGAGATCCAAAGTGGGGTAAGACAAGGCTGTATCCTTTCACCAATATTATTCCTATTGGTGATTAGCGATGTGCTTCATGCAGCTTTGTCGACAGGAAACGGAGGAATTCGATGGACTCTTACATCTCAACTGAAGCATCTTGACTACGCAGACGATGTATGCTTACTCTCTCACAGAATTATGGACCTCCACCAAATGACAGCAGATGTGGAGAGGGAGGCAGGTGTCGTCGGGCTGAAAATTAATACGACAAAAACTAAAATCATCAGCCTTGGAACTAACTCATCGGCTCAAATATGCATTGCTGGACAACCGGTAGAGAGAGTAGAGGATTTCCAGTATCTTGGGAGTATTGTCTCGACCGACGTTGGAACCGAACTGGATATAGCCAACAGGATCGCCAAAGCAAGGTCCGCGTTCGCGATGTTGTCCAAAATATGGCGAAGCAATGCAATCAGTTTGAACACAAAGATAAGACTGTTCCACTCCAACGTTGAATCCATGCTGTTATATGGTTGCAGCACATGGAGAGTGACCACTACTACCACCAGGAAGCTGCAAACGTTTGCTAATAGGTGCCTGCGGAATATCTTATGGATTTTCTGGCCCAATCGCATCTCTAACGAACACCTCTACGTCGCATCTCTAACGAACACAGCCGATGTCCTACCCGCCTCTTTTGCTCGTAAAGCTCACGAGTAGCTCTCGTTTTCCGTTGCAGAGCCGATTTACACGCCTCTCGTTTCGCTGCATGCACTCGCCGGCATTCTTCGTCAAGCCAGGGGTTTCGCGGTGTTGGTTGGGCAAAACCTAGCATATAAGTTACGGCTCTTCTGACGGCATAGGAGCGATTGATATATTTCGGGATACGCGCTCAACGGAGATTCGGCGGTCTCTTGCGATTGTAGCTGTTCGAAGTCATATTTTCTCACAGTAATTCTTCTTTGTTGCTCAATTTGGGATATCCGCATTCGTACCTTGACTACAACAAGGTAATGATCCGAATCTATGTTGGCCGCTCGGAAGGTCCGGACATCGAGAAAACTGGAGGCATGTCTTGCGTCGATCGCAATATGTTCAATTAGCTTTAGTCCGTTGTCAGACGTGGTGTCGTGTTGGCTATGTTTGCCCACTGCCCTACCACAGAAATCGGTGCTTACTAAGGGTTTAAGTAAAATAGTTTATAGATAATAATAGTGTTTGGGATAGATTTACTTTTATTCCCCCGACAGAATTCATTCTTTTATTCAATTTTTCCTTTATATCACAGGTGTAAGTAAAAGCTCTTTTTACAGTTGATTTCTAAGAAAATACCAAAGGCGTACTTATATTTCGATTATACTCTATTATATTATTTACAGAATCATGACACATTATGAAACTTGTAAGTCAACTCACTGCAACCAATTGGTACGTAATCGTATTTAAGACTTTTATTGTCGTATCTGTGTGGACGTGGGGTAGGTAACTTAATCCACTGGTCACGATTTTCATTTCCACTAACCGCAATCCGTTGGAAAACTAATTGTGGTAGTTAGTTATTACGACAGATGGAGAATGTGCAGGTAAACAAATTCTAATACAAGAGTTATTAAACGTTCAATGAGATTTCTGCAACATGGGTGGCATTAAGCTTGTGCGCTAAGGTATTAGAAGTAGTTTATGATTTTGGGAATAACCGAGTGTACAATTAGTGAAAACAGAAATAATAGAAAAAATTCACTTATTATTCATATTAACATAAATAGATAACACATACGAGTACTTAAACATGAAAACATTATTTAAAGCCAATAATGTGCAGTTATTTTTAAAAGTAGATATCTAGGCAACTGCAGAAGTGGTAATGTTAAAGTTATTTTCGTCGATACGATACTTTCGGCCTACGCATCGGCGAAAACTCAATGCTTTGAGTTCCATTTCCGCAATCGCAGTTTGGTGTGTCAACAGCTCCCCTTCTGTATAACGTCGCGCTTCATCCAAACTGATTTGTCCACATTCCGTTGAGACTGACCCGGTTTTTGTGGGCACTTCGTGTCCATCAGTCATAGATGTTGTGTCCTGTATGCAATACATATCGTTTATGAACATTCACTTCTTCAAAGTTAAGCCGCTTTAAAGTTATTGTTTCCGATGTCTTTTCAACGTTTTGATGGGAATTGTGTGACTTAAGTCGACTCATTAAGCTGTTTTAGATATAATTCTGGATTGGGAGAGAGAGCTTTAATTAACTAATTTTCATAAACTCGTGGAGTAGAGGGTATTGACGTCTGATTTTGGGACGCTACTTAGTACAGGGAGGAAAGTGATTGGTGTGGAGGTTATACAGGTAGTTACAGAAATAATGTGAATCAATATGTCTTGCAGGATGTCCAAATTATATGTATGGGCGCTAATTAGCCAAATTCTGTGAGAGAGTAAGCATACATCGTCAGCGTAGTCAAGATGTTTCAGTTGAGATGTAAGAGTCCATCGAATTCCTTCGTTTCCCATCGGCAATGCTACATGAAGCACATCGCTAATCACCAATAGGAATAATATTGGTGAAAGGATACAGCCTTGTCTTACCTTTCTTTGGATCTCAAATTCCTCAGAAAACCTTCCTCTTTGCAGAACGTGACATTTAGAGGCTTCAGATGTAGTATTGATAATAGCAATGATTTAGCTATTATCTTTGCTACAGCAGGTGGCACGCAGATGCCCCTCCAGTTTCCGCACTCCATTAACTTTCCTTTCTTAGGAAGCTTGACGAACATTCTTTTTTTCCACTCGTTAGTAAAACATTCAGCTTCCCAAGCTCTCTCTATAAGTGGAAGCATAAGCGCAGCCGATATTGTTGGCGCTGCTCGTAAGAGCTCTGCTGGAAAACCGTCAAGTCCTACCGCCTTTGTTGGTTTTGAGTGCCTTGATCGCGGCAGTGATCTCATCATTACTGGGAATCATGGTGCCTATTCGGGAACTTCTCACCTCGGGCACCTCAGTCTGATTTGGGAACATATCGCTTCTGATTGCTTCCACACCTTAATTGTTGGCGCACTGAATGATCAATAAGTCTATCATTCTTGTGGTGTCGTGGGATCTTGCGAACTGCAGCAGTGATCATAAGATGGTGATCTCGTACTCTCGGACATCCATGATACTACTTCTAAAACGGCGGCTGATGGCAAAATGGTCAATTTGGTTGGAGGTTGCTTGCCTGTCGTTGGATATCCAGCTAACTTTGTGGCAGGTCTTGTGCTCAAACATGGTGCCACCTATTGCAAGGCGGGTCTCATTGCAGAAATCCACAAAAATTTCGCCGTTGTCATTGTGGTTGCCTAGTCCATGCTTCCCGATTACATGTTTGAACCCTTCGTTGTAGTTGCCTACCTTGGCATTCAAGTCCCCCATCACTATGACAATGTCTCCATTTGGTGTTGTGTTGAAGACGGCACTTAATAGATTGTAGAAGCTCTCCTTTTCGTCCTCAGATGAGCCATTCGTTGGGACATAACACTGTATGATGGTGACGCGTCTGTTTTAATATAATGCCTGTTATAATAAAAGTAGAAAGAAACATTTGACTCAAACATCCCATGAAGGGCCTAGGGCCAAGCTTCTGACAAGCGCCCGTGTTGTGTGCGTTAAATTTGCCCCACGATTGGAAGATACCTACAGTTTTATGACGTATCGGAAGGACAGTTTGCTTTTTTTGAGAAACTTTCTCACGTAAACAATACTCTTCTCTCGGGAAAGGCGAACCTATAACGCTGTGTTAGCACCCCGAGTTGCTTGCAGATATCTATTGATTCTAACAAAACCAAAACAAAACTAATTTTTATAGAATGATGTTCTTCCGGTTGCCAGATGAACATAAAAGTTGTGTGCGCTAGTGGCCTGCATGGTAAGACGTTGAAAGGTGGAGTTTCTAGCGATCATTCTGTTCACATCTTTCGAACATCTGCCATGGTGGTATCTGTAGAACAGACATTGAATGAGCGAACGATTGAAGGTTGGACGTAAGTACTGTATCTTCTGCTAAGCGAACTTCTCGATTCTGTATGCTGTCAAGGAGATTAAGGTAGTGTTTTGGGGACGAGCTTTAAACATGAGAGCAGTACTTAAGCGCCGATCTTACTTGTGCTTTGTATAAAAGAAGGTGTTGCAGCGGTCTAAAGTACTTCTTTGCTCTGAAAAGATAACTCAACTTCATGGAAGCTGATGTTGCGATGATGGATATGTGGCCATGCCAGATTATTACGGAGTTTACTATGTATGTATGACTTTGATTCGAACATTGAATCTCACGCGCATTAGTCCGATACACTAACCATTGCAACACGGTGTCTTTTTTAATACACGGCGTAATTTGCAGGAACATATTAGATCATTTCGTCTTTTCATACTGTATCGTACGCAGCAGTTAGGTCTATAAACGTTGTGTTCGTTTTAGTTTTGTTTTGGTAGTCTGTTTCAATATGCGTAGTTAATGCTAATACTTACCTGCTGTGAGCATCCACCAGGTCCAAAACCATCTTGCTCGATAGATACAAATGCACCGATAGTTGATTCAATTCATTTGTAGAATATCTTCTCAAGCATTATATGCAGTACTCTGAGTAGATGGCATCATTCTGGCTTGTTGTTGGACGTTCCAGGTTTCAGGAGGGCAACTATTTTCAATTACTTGAGCTCAGTTGAAAAGTGGGCCGCTTCCAGTACATTCCTAAAGTGCTGTTCAGTAAAAACTCCACAACTATGCCGTCTAGAACGGCAGCCTTTGATAGAAAAGAAGCTTTTAATTTTGTTAACGGGACTTAAGTACCTACACTTATGAAAGTGCATAAAAAAGTTTAAAGCATTTACAAAATAATACTTCTGGCGCGGACGAAGCCGGCGGGTAAGCCAGTGCGCAAATAATGCAGAATTCGGCTGACACAAACAGACGGTATACCTATGCGCTGTAAAGCTTGACCAACCATACTTTCCAATATATTTGGAAAATATCTGCTTACCCAATATTTTGTAAGCAATATTTTAATTTTATTTGGAACCCTGTGAAACCCTTTCGACTTGTCAGATAATAAGGGTCCATTATCATAGCCTTTAATTAAGTTCAAATGACCAAATTTTTACAACCCTTCTGTCGGTTTCGCGTTACTTTGCTTCCATTGAATTTTTGCAAAGTCATAACCATAACAATCATAACAACTCTTCAGCCGTCGAAAACAAGGCATATTGTGTCCATCACGAAACGACGTCCTTCAACAACTTTTCACCCTTTTGCCTGCGAAATGAGTCATTTTCCATTTGCCGAATTAACTTATCCATTCGGCAATCGTTAAGGGGATTAACATCAAACAGAAAAAGGCGAAATTAAATTAAAACAATAGCAAAGTGAAAGGAAAAAATAAAAGTTATAAAACACAAAAAATGATTTCGTTGGTAATACTTTTTATAAAAAAAAGTTTCCTTTATTTATTTATTAAAAAGTTTTTCATTACCACACGGATACGCGGTGCGAATTTGCATTTACCCTGTGCTGCGGGAAAAACAAATCGGACATGCACATAAAAAGCGTTTCCTGATAGAATTATTCACTTAAGTGCCACGCATAAACAGTTGCACTGAATTTAATTAGACATCATATAGAGAGGAGGTGGAAGGTTCCTGTTCAAAATTGACCAATAAATGAGCGCGTCTGACTCATATCCTTTACATTCTCTCAGCAAGTTACCAGAAAAGTATGACCACCACTGTGGCTGTGAAGTGTCATATGATATTAAACAATGCGTCACCCAGTTAGAGCTGACAGTGTAATGGGAAAATTGTGTGAAAATATTTGGCAAGGGGTACAAATTAAGCTTTTTGGTGTTATTTGCCCTGACAACATTAGGGGCTTTTAAGAGTGAATGTATCTTAGGTTGCAAATTCCACATGAAAAGAATCTCCTTATGAAATTTTTTAAAAAAATCGGCTGAATTATAAATTATTTACAAATGAGCATTTAAAATGTACACATATGTATATGTGCATATGTATATTTACTTCCTCCGCCTCAGGTTAGTAGTGATTTTAATGTCGACGATCTCAGCAATCGTGTAAAGGACAACGATTTACATTGAATGGAACAATTGCAACCGGACAATTGGCCGAGATCCTCAACTGCTACAAAGCAGATATAATTGCCATTCAAGAAATACGATGGAACGGACAAAGCATTCGGAAGACAAACACCTATGACAACTGTTATGGAAACGTGTATCGCGGACAACGACAAAGATTGTTTGAGTACGACTTCGCTGTCAGGGGCTGATTTATGTAAAAAAGCTTGACCTTCCGCTAGACAAGCGTACAAGTGATGACGATTCGCATCAAAGTAGTTTTCGCCATCAATAGAGGAGGATGTTTTTGGTAATACTTTCGGAAAAAACAGCAGATACAAGACCACCTCTGCCAAAGAACCTCGACTGGTCAGATTTGCTGTGGGGAGGAACATGATAGTTAGTAATACAAGATTCCCTCATCTCAACATCCATACACTCACTCAGACCAAAAGTAAAATTGATCATTTTGTAATTAATGGAAGACATACATACGTATGTATATACCTCTTTTGCCATGAACGTCCGCACTTTCCGAGGTACTATCATCGACGCAGTCAAACACTTAGTTGTTGCAAAAGTCCGATTTGGGACATCCAACCATGTGATAAAAAGATTTTCCGACGGGAAAGGATGCAATGTTGAAAAATTACAGTTACAAAGCATTGCCAGAAAATCGCTAATCGTGTGTTGTCATTGATTGCCACGCAATTGGTTCGTGGTTCAACTCCTGATATCAGCCAATATTTATTTATTTATTTTTCATGAATTAGGTATATAAAAGTCAATTGCGGAATGCTTATGTTAATACTATTGTGAAGGCATTACACTCACAGTCATATGGCTGGAAAAATTGTTCGCTCTGTTGGATGATCGATATGCATCAGGTTGAAAAAAAACTTTGAATCAGAAGTAAAACACAAAATAATAGAATAACTCTCCCCAGTTATCTGGACGCCACCCTGAAGTTTTCTGAAACTTTTTATCATCTGAATTTTAAATTACTGCGTCAATCTTTCTCTCTCTGCTTAGCCTTTACAACGCCTATAAAACACCTTGGTTGTGTGCTTATTATAATAAACAAAAAATATGAAAATATGCTTAATAATTAGAATCCGTGCACTATATCCATCCATAGGGGTGGCAATGGTGTAGTGGTAACGTCGTCAATTGCCACGATAAAGGTTCACGGCTCAAGTCTTAATGTCAGCAAGCATTTATTTATTTGTCATGAAATATATAATGCCAGTCCGATCAATTGCGAAAGTTTGTGTGGACACTACTGCGAAGGCATAGCACTGGCAGTAGCTTGGTCATGTGGCTTGGAAAAAAATTGTTCGCTCTGTTGATGATGATATGCCTATGACATCGGTTATCGGGAAAAAAATACTCTGAATCAGAGGTAAAAGACAAAAAATAACAAAAATCTCCCCAGTTATCTGGACGTCACTCTTGGAGTTTCTCTGAAGCATAAACAACTGAGCTTCAAACCACTACACCAAATCTTTCTCTCTCTCTCTCTATCTATGCTTTCCAACTTCCGTAATGTGTATAAACATGTTAAAGGTATTCATAACCCCTAGGTTAGGTTAGGTTAGGTTGGCTGTCCACACGAGAGTGCAGACACACTTAGACCAGTGAAGGTCCTTTGTGATACTATGGATCAAACCATTAGGCCACTCAGGGACTAACAAACCCAACCGGAGCTTTTGACAAAGCGATGGATGCTCATGACGTCCAAGGACGCTAGATCGCCGAGGTCGTCAAGGAAGGGGGACCCTAGATGAAGCATTCTTTTATGCGACAGGGCTGGACATGTGCATAGGAGGTGAAGGATGGTTTCCTCCTCCTCCTCGTCCCTACAGCTCCTGCAGAAGTCGTTGGAGAAGAGACCAAGTCTTCTGGCGTGTTGGCCTATAAGACAGTGTCCAGTGAGAACACCGACAACGCAGCTGATTTGTGTACGCTTTAGCTTGATCAGATCGGCACTACGGTTTTGATCCAGCTTAGGCCAGATCTGTCTCGAAATGTGACACGTTGAGCCGTTTCCCCATCTGAGGTTGGTCGTGCTAATAGCGTTCAGCTTTAGTAGATACTTACATGTAGCGAGGGGCATACCCAGGGCTTGCCTTTCAGGCAAAATACTTAGAGTGGTACCCTGTCTGGCGAGGTCGTCAGCCCTGCAGTTACCTGGAATGTCTCGATGGCCTCATAACCCCTAGAGTGAGCACAAATTATAAAAAAAAAAGAAATTAAATCGTCTCACCTGGTCAAACTACCGAGATATAAGCCTCCAAAAGGCGTGTAAAATCCTATCTGGTGTGGTCAATGAACTGTTTGGTCCCTATTAGCGTGGTTTGAATTGCAAAATCGATGTCTTATTTATTTATTTGTTTATGTATTCACTTGTGCAGGATGACAATGGAAAATGCTCGTTTATCCATTAAGGTTGAGAATTACACAAAAATTAGAGGCGTTCACCACCACCAGAGGACTAAGACAAGGACTATCTATTATGCACATTCTTCGACCTTTCACTTGAAAATATAGTGCGAAATTCTCAAGACAACACATCAGGCATTTTTCAATAAGTCTGACTAACTATTCAATGATGTAAACGAAAACACACTATCGACGCATCAGCCAAAACATCACGACGAATAACCTCGAGGTGATCAGGGGATCACAGCTAATTCCGCTAATGACATTAGCGCGGAGATCAAGCGTAGAATACACGTAACTCAAACGTAAGTCAAACGCTGCTTTTACCAGCTGAAAAGGCAATTTAGTAGCAGAACCATACCAAGAAGAACTAATGGGACATTTTATAGGACACTCATCATCATCGACCTAGTGAGGAATATACAAATTCAGTGTCTTGGGTAATGTAGACTGGATCAACAACCAAGCTCAGGCTTGAACAGTTTCGAATAAAATCCAGAGGAACTATGCAGCAGAGACGACCATATCATCAGTGCCATACGTAAATGGAAAGAGACCTCAAACAATTTGTAGTACGCAATGGATTGCAATTAACTTCTTTGGACTGTTAGTATATCCGTCTAAAAATGAAGCTCCAGAAATGAGTTCCCTTAAAATTAATTAAATATTTATATTCAAAGTCGAGGACAAATGTAGCTAGTCCTCATTCTATAAGTAAATGATAGAAGTCGAATATAAAAACTATGAAGTCGTAATTACACCGATAACAAGGTGACGAAAGATACTTTTGCAATATATCTACATCTTAGCACGCTAGCTATCAACGGCTAATGTAAGACACAAAAGATAAAACTTCAATCAGCGCTATAGAATACGTAAGGCGGAAGGGATATCTTCTGTTCTTATCACAGTAACATGGCTCCAATCTACATACCCACTTACAAACTCTGACATAATAGCCAACCTAACAAAAACCTTCAAATGAATTAATTTCACGAATAGCTTTTATTCAGAAAGAGTTGACTCCATTGTTTAATAACCTCACACTCCAAAACGCGAGTTAACATGAAAAACCATTCCGACCAAGGCGTGATCCTTATGCTCCACATACCAGACCTTGTGCACCCGAAAAATGTACCTCCATCGCAAATGCGAAATGCTAGTTCCTAAGCATCTGCTGAAGAAAGTACAAATACTTGTCCAGGCCTTAGGGAGAAAACCTTTTCCAAAAGGTATTCCACAGGAGTGAAATTCATTCTAAGAGCAGCAAATATTCACGAATCCGGAAAACATGACATGACTTTCCATTATCCGCAGGGCATTGTGTTTGTTTGTCATCGGATTCGGTGTCGAACGCTGTACACATCTTTTATGCATCCCATCCAGAAACGCTACCTACCTCTGCCGCAATTGTTACAACTGCCTAAGGCGCACAATTTTTTCCACCCGCCTCTCCCCGTTATCACACTCGCATACAAAGAGCAAAGTCAGCTGACGATGTTTTTGTTGTCCAATACTACTACGTAAAGTTGAAATGCATTAAAAGTGTTTACAATGCTTTTAGAGATCTTAGATAATGCCTCCTGACACATGGTGTCCCATGCAATGAATAAGCATTCCAAGTAAGTAACCACCAACACTCCTCCCACGAGGAGGCAAGAAGGGAGGTGATAGGTCACTGTTGCACTTTATGCAAATGCATAGTGAAGCTGTTCCACCAAATAAGTGAGTAAGCCATCCCAAAGCGCATAGGGCCAAGTTTGTATGCCCAGACAGGATGATAACTCTTCGGATGAAGAATGCGTTGTATTGCAACACAGAATGAGGTGTGGACCAGTGAATAGGGCAGGCATTACACATGATTCCGGTCCGTGCTGGATTGTGAAATTATAAATGAATAGAACTTAATCGGAGAAGGACCACTTGGTTAAACTGCCGGGCTATATGCATCTCAGGCCATTTGTCAGTTGGTGGCGGTCCGCAGAAGAGTGGGGCGTTGACAAAGTCGTGCTGGTTGCATTACGCATTGAATATCAGATAAATAACTGAGTTGCTTTCATACAGTTCTTGTCGAGTGGGCCAGGGCGATTGCAATGAAGTAATGCTAATTTTTGATTATGCTGATAGCTGGATTGTAGATAGTTTTGCTGCCTGTACTAGTGGTATTTCATTATCTTCAAGAAGATATGTATAATGTGTTGAGTAAAATGAATGAATTTAGTTTGCGCTTACTTGGATTCAATTAATAAACGGAGTTTGGTGGTAAGAGTCTTCTAAGTAATTGATTAATTTTATCTTGCTAGATGGAGCACTTATTTACTTTTCAGCTGAATAGACACAAAACCATAAAACAAATAGGTAAGCCATACGGAAGCAGATGTAGATAACATAATTATGTAAATACATACGCCAAATAAAAATCTTATACAGATTATTCAATTTAAAACAAATAAATTTTGGAAGATTATAAGAACACATTTTTGGGAAGATGGTGAATTACCAGGACTCCATTTTATAATATCGAACGAAAAGTTGTTTTATCGGAATTGATATCCACAGAGTGCTTGCAAAATGAATTAACCCTCACATCCTCAAAGCGGATTACAATCATCTGTTTATTGGGTGTGTAGTCCTATTTGCTTTTAAGTGTTTAGTCCTCCAAGCTTTCGGTATTGCTGAGATACGTAGACCGGATGAAAATTGATACTGTGGGTCGAAGAGCTTCTAAATACACTTCACTAGAAGCAGGTTTCCTTCGAAGTTGAGCGGGTATATGGACAAACCTCCACTTGGGATGTGACACTTGAAACAGCTGGCTATTTATCAAATTGAGGAAGCTGTTGCTAGTTGAGGCCCAGGTTGACTGGAACATTTGTTGAGAGTCTGTCTGGTAATACAACTGCACAGAAAAAAAAATGAATTTTCCTTTCTTCCTGTTTTCCCTGCGGTAACGCTTTCTTAGCTTTTCATCGCAGGGCAGGAGGAGCCAACCTAATTGCGATCTAGTCACTTGAACTAATAAGCAGATGATCTACCTTTATCTGTGTCTTTTTCCTCGAGGGTCTGACCGCTGTTAAGTATTCAAACTACTCTCTATGGAAAGCCTTAAAGTCCATAAGGAAACCTGTAATGCACTCGCCGACAATAAGGAAAGCTAACGGGGAATGGCAAAAAGAAGACAAAAAGAAAGCAGAATTATTTGCCGATCACTTAGAGGAAACGTTGAAGCCGGTCGATGGACAACCGTTGATCGAAGATCCGAATGATAATATGGCACCCGACAACTTTAAAGTAAAAACCGTATCCTTGTCCGAACTTCAACTTACCTATATCCATTAACTCGGTGCAAATACCGTACGCAAACGAGGCGAAATATCTAGGAATGACCCTAGATGCAAAACTTAAGTGGAAACCACACGTTAAAAAGAAGCGCGAAGAGCTCGATATCAGATTTAGAGAAATGTATTGGCTACTACGACTTTACCCGTAAGGAAAAACCGCATGTAATGACTGTATTAGTGGGTGCCTTCACTGGAAAGCTATCTGTTAAGGCAACTTAGTCGTAGTCATCACAAAAATGAAAAAATTAGAGGGACGAATTTCCTACTACTATGAGTACGCGCAGCCAGTTCTCATAGTGCCTCTCTGAGGGGTGAGGTTAAGCCCGTAGGCATATACTTACTAGCACTGATGGCATTGTCAGATATATGAATCGGGCATAACAAATGGTACGGACCATTGGTATCTTTAGAAGACGCCTGCACCTCCAGGCGCAACCAAAAAAAAATCTGTGTCTTTTTTTTTCGGATGCGCTATGGCATGTATATACTTTTTTGTTTTATGCTTCTAAGTTAATAAATCGAGAGGTTTTATTCTTTTGAGCCTTCGTAATTGATTTTCATTATTCAAAAGTTTTCGCGCATCTAAGCCTGTAGGCTTTCTTGTTTTTCTTTGTGTTTTTTTGCATGTGAATTTCCGAACTTACAGTTTCTACCTCTAGGTCTCGATGAAGGTCAGTGTTCCTTATGAACCAAAGTGCATTTACTATATTTCTAAGCACATTACTTTGGAAGCATTGTATTAGGTGTACGTTTGTCTTTTTGGCGCAACCCCATAGTTGGATTCCATATGTCCATGTTGGTTTCAGAATTTGATTATATATAAGCACTTTATTTCCAGCTGATACGGTTGAGTTTCTTCCTATCAACCAGTGCAATTTTCTATATTTCATCTCTTACATACTTACTTAGGACGCTCTATAGTCCGGGCTGGGCCTGGGCTTCAACCAACAAACTTACGAGCCAGTTGCCTCGAGTTGCGCACGCCAAGTTGGTTGAGGTCCACCTCGACTTGTTTACATCACCTACCGCTAGGGCGTCCCCTTTTGCGCCTTCCATCCGGGCTGAATTTGAAGATTTTCCAGGCTGCAACGTTGGGCTACAGACGCTCTACATAACTCAGCCATCTCAGTCGTTGTATGTTAACTCCTCTGGCTAAGTCGATGTGATTGTAAAGGCCATATAGTTCGGTACTGTACGTATATGTTCTACTCCACTTGCCGTCTATGCAGACGATGCCTCGAAGAACATTTCTCTCAAAGTAACCAAGGGCATCCTCATCGAATTTTGACAAAGTCCATGCCTCTGCGCCATACAACAGAACTGGAATGATTAATGCCTTACAGAGAGTTACCTTAGCAGCTCGAGATAGGCCTTTGTTACTTAATTGCCTTCTTAACCCATAAAAACAACGATTGGCAACAGTAATCCTTGGTTTGACGTCCCCTCTGGTGTCATTTGCGGCGTTCACCATAGAGCCTAGGTAAACAAAGTCCTTTACTACCTCAATAATATATCTGTTCACATAATACCGCTGAGCGGATCTTATATGCGATGTTGAGAAGACTTACTCGTATACCTCCGTAGTTGGCGCAGTTCAGAGGGTCTACTTTCGTCAGGATCGGGCAAACGATGCTGCGGTTTTACAGATGAGCTGGTTCATGCACTTTACCTAATCATCCCCTCCTGCCTTGAATAGTTGGAAGGCAGCTGTGTTGGATTCAAGTCTGGATATCGCTATCTTCACTTCATTCTGATCGGGTTAACGGGAATCTTGACTATCATCGTCACTGTTGAATGGCTCATTCTGCCTGACAGCAGAATACTGCTCATCGTCGCCGTTCAACAGTCTGCAGAATTGTTCCTTCCATATCATCAGCACCGACTGCGATTCTACTACTTTATTACTATTTTCGCCTGACATGTTCTTTTTACATATTTATAAAATTTTCGAATATCATTCCTGCAATAAAGTCTTTCAATCTTCTCGATCGTGCGCTTCTTATGCTCCTTTTTCTTCTTTCTGAGAAGTCGGTGTTCCTCTTTTGTTGCTACTGGTCTTCCGCATTTACTGCTGGAGGCAGTGTATCCTTCTTTGGCTGCAACTATAATAGCTAGTGATTCAAGTCCACCTTGGCTTCTCGGAAGTCCGGGCATCCAGAGTACTGGAAGAGTGCCTTGCGTCGATCGCAATGTGATCGATTTGGTTGACGATTTTTCGATTAAAAGAGAGCCATGTTCGCTTATCAATATCAATACGTGGAAACCGCGTACTGGCAACGATAAAGTTTCGTCCCGCCATAAAGTAGACTAGCCCGAATCCGTTGCCAGATATGGTGTCGGGCAGACTGTACTTTCCGACCGCGCTAGCCGAGGCTGTTGGTTGATTCGTAACCAAAGGTTTTCTACGTAGTAGGGAAGATACCCGACAGCACAACCCCCAACCTGGAGGACCAGTTCCTTATGTTATACTCCTAGGATGCCGGATGGAGTACACCGGTGCCTTTGGTCTATTAAGGATTCCTCCGCCGCCATCTCTTTTCCAAGGCCCTAACAAATATTGGAAATTTCTTACCGACCTGTGAACTGAATATGTCGGAGCAGCTCACGCACGGTGCTCATTAAGTTCAACCTAACTGGAGCTGTAGACGCCACCGTTGACTCCATCTAGAGAATCCGTCCGCTTTCGGCAGCAGGCCAAACTAGAAGTTAATAGAGCTGACATTGAAAAGTCCGATGGGCTGTCAATGGTTTTTATGCATTTCAGCCCAGGCCTTCGTACTAATCAGCAGATTACTAAAGGTATGAAAGGTGGTAATATATGCCCCATAGACTTGGCTAGAACACTTATGTTTGTTGGAGACTTGAACACAACTCGCATATCTGAGCCGGACTCCCGATCAAATACTTGAGTTTACTTAATCGTGTTCATCTTCAAGCGTTTAAGTTGATTGGTGATCAGTTTATTTGCAGTCAAATTCCTCAAACTTCTTTACCAATACTACCACCAGATGTGTTCAGATAAAACATACAATTGTGTCCAGTTTGTTTCTCGCCAGTTCGTTTGCTCAATCGTAACGCATGTTTAGCATTATTAGCACATGTCCATATCTAAGAGCCTGCATTCGGGAGGAGAAATCAATAGTTAGTCCAATGGCAAACTCATCGAAAGATAATCATGTGATAGAAGATATAACTCAGCCAGACCTCAGAAGTTGAGTTTTTAAAAACTAAGCAACATAATCATCCAAACAAATTAGTTGTGTCTCGATCTTTGCCCCCCGGAACCTTTCTCCACGCCTAGGTAAGTCACATAGCCTGAAGATAAATTTCACTTTATATCAAATTCAATCCACCTAAGATTCAGCTTGACAGCAGTGCCCTTACATTCAAAATGTTCCATCAATATCTCATTAAAACGGTTCATTTACTGTGCCAATTTCTCTTCACTTAATTTATTATTCCCCAAGTTCATCGTGGGTTATTTAATTTCGTTTCCAGTGCGGTTGTAATTTTATAAGCTCCACGTGGCCCAAATTCACTTCCGTCCTAAATTTCACCTCTTTGATCTAAATGATCTCAATGTAAGCGCGTCAGCCTCATCACATTCTCCATCTGCTTGATGAAAGTAATTGTAAACATATTACGAAACAATTTTCGTATTTATTGAGTTTTTCGTTTGGCGCAAGGATTACCCGATCCTTGGCAGGAAATAAAAGAAAGAAAACTTCCAAAAAGTTGTGCGCTCTCCCCCAGCCTATGAAAGACCCCGCAAACAGAAAACTTTTGATAAACAACGAAATTCACTCACGCCGCATTGCTGCGTGTAAATTCATCAAAATTATTATCGAATCGCATGCCCCCATAATTCATCACGTCGCCCTCAATCCTGACAAAAGTAACTAAGTTGCAGATTTTCGAAAGAAGTCTCACAGTCTGAGAATGAAAGGATACTTTGAGGTTTTTTTTCGTATGCCGTGTGGCTCTTACAGGGACGAAAAGGGGCACTTTTGGAGATTCCTTCCGTCACAAATGATGTTTGCTTTTGCAACAAATTTGATGCGGGTCCTTTCGTTCCACCGTCCGCCTTCCACTTTCACAAGAAAAAAAGAAATAAAAGGAAAAGCAACGACCCGGCCCTTTTCGTCAATCCTATCATTCGCAAACACAAGTACACAGTCCACGCATACACACATAACTGAAGAAATCTGCGGAAATTTTTGCTGAGTAATTTTTCGATCTCTTTTGCTTGTTCGAAAGTTTTCCCTTTTGTTTGTCTTCGAAAGCATGATAATGCTGGAATTTCAATTTGATTTGATTATGTACACCCCCTTTTTAGACTACTCTGCCGCCACTACACTACTACGACTACTACTCTTACTTTTACGACGCACTGTTTCCTCCCAACCTGCCGGCAAATCCCCTCAAATAAAATGGCACAAGGACTTAAGTATTCCAAGGAAGTTCTTCTTCTATCCAACCCAGCATGATGAAGAAAGGAAAGCAAGAAAAAACAACTTTTTTTCTTTATATGTAAATCAAATCTTCAAATGTGAAGAAAATGGGAAAATCTTTATGCTCATGTGACGTACTTCACTATTAGGCACTCATACAGGTATCACTCACACATATACAAGCACAAGGTGAACAAAGATGAAGTTCATTATTTAAATGTAATTCGCATAAATTTTCAGGATAAGTTTTGAGATAATGTAAGTGCCACTTCTAGACAAAAGAGTCGGGGTGTGATGCGGTGGAGCGAATTTAATGGTGAAGTCTGTTCACTGCAAAATCGTGATTAAAGTGAAAATACTTGTTATGTGTTCAACTCAAGGCTAAAGATAAAATCGAATTGAAACGACTCCATAAATTGTAACAAATGTTTACAGACAGACAGGGGGATATGTAAAGCATTTAAGGTATCTAATATAATTGGCGCTAATGGGGTATGTTGATTCACCTATTTTAAGTCTTCCAACAGCCATGGCAAAAGTCCGTGAGACGGTATAACCTTATAGTAGTGCACATTAGCCGTGCGATTAAGAAATTAAAGTCTTGGTAACGCAAGTGACTATGAACAGTTAAATCTCATGTCCCCTGTGGTGAATTTTCAAGGGATGCAGTGGCGCATCCTTAGAGAAGACATAATAACGCGGCTTATCCATACAGCAGAAAGGACGTTGCATGCTTCCCATGATACTGACACTGATACTGTTTGCAATATCAATGTCTGACATAAATGGTCCACATTTTAAAATACGCTTTATATGTATTCCTTACAACCCGAATGAAACCGCTCAGTACCGTGCGCGTGCATCCTGAAGACAGGTTGGTCCCTAAATTGGTTTAACTATAGAGGCATCAGTCTGCTCAACATCGCATACAAGATTTTGCCTGCCATACTATGTGAAGTCTCCTTTTACTAGCAATCTGACTGGCCTTTTTCTCTGCTCCGAAGTTCACTTTAGTTGGTAATTCGGTTTTATCGAATGGTTTGTGACCCGATTACTGTGGGAATTTAGATTAAAATAAAGATTTTAATAATTATAGAATTTAGTCTTTATTAAGTATAATTTGAAGAAGTTACTCGGATGGTCGCCCAAAGAAGAAGAAGCAATCGCTAGAGTGCTTTACAAAAAAAAAGTTATGATTAATAAGGTAAAAAGGTAAGTTTGTATCTAGTTTCGTTAAGTAAATACGATGTCTACATAGAATAATATTTTAATAATATATGTTTGTATAAAGTTTTGTTGAAACGATTTTTAATATTTTTACGCTCCTCCTATCAACAACTTTTTTTCTTTTTATTCCCCTTGTTTGATTTACAACTGTCTAAGTAATGAGAGGATAGCGATATCTAAACTCAAATCCAACAAAGCTGCTGGAGTCGACGGCCTTGCCGCTGAACTTTTCAGGGCAGGAGGAGATGAGTTGGTAAGGAACATGCACCAGCTCATCTGTAAAATCCGGTCGGACGAAAGTATGCCCGATGAATGGAACCTCAGCATCGTTTGCCCGATCCTGGAGAAAGGAGACCCTCTAAACTGCCCCAATTACAGAGGTATAAGTATCCTCAACATCGCATATAAGATCCTGTTTGCCGTACCTATTATGTGAACGCCTAAAACCGATCGTCAACAACCTGATAGGTCCTTATCAGTGCAGTTTCAGGCCTGGAAAGTCCACCATTGAGCAAATATTCACACTACGGCAGATCTTGGAAAAAAAACATGAATATAAAATCGATACGCACCACCTCTTCATCGATTTCAAAGTTGCCTATGATAGCGTGTATAGAGGCGAGTTATACAGAGCCATGTCTAGTCTTGGCATCCCTGCAAAGCTCGTCCGTTTGTGTAGAATGACGATGGAGAACTCTCGCTGCTCCATTAAAGTCGGTAAGAACATCACCGAACCGTTCGATGTCAGGAAAGGTCTTAGACAAGGTGACGCGCTATCATGCGATCTCTTTAACATAGTACTTGAGAGAATTGTACGAAACTCACAAGCCAACACCGAAGGTACAATCTTTTACAAGTCTGTACAACTACTCGCTTATGCCGATGACATTGACATAATGGGAAGAGCTCAACGGGCCGTCAATGGGGCATTTACGAGTATTGAGATCGAGGCAGCATAGATGGGTCTAGCGGTCAATGAAAGCAAAACAAAATATATGCTGTCTACAAAAAAGGGCACCCAACATCGGCGTCTTGGACAGAACGCCACAATAGACAGATATAATTTTGAGGTAGTAAAGGATTTTGTCTACCTAGGCTCTATGGTGAACTCCGCAAATGAAATGAGTAATGAGATCACACGAAGAATTACTCTTGCCAATCGTTGTTTCTATGGGCTAAGAAGCCAATTGAGTAGCAAAGCCCTATCTCGAACTACTAAGGTAACTCTTTATAAGACTCTAATCATCCCAGTCCTGCTGTATGGCGCAGAGGCATGGACTTTGAAAAACCGGATGAGGATGCCCTTGGTTATTTCGAGAGAAAAGTTCTTCGAGCGATCTTTGGTCCCGTCTGCATAGACGGTGAGTGGAGGAGAAGGTATAATGCCGAGCTATACGGCCTGTACAAGGACTTAGCCAGAAGAGTTCACATACAGCGACTAAAATGTCTGGGTCATTTAGAGCGGATGGAGCCCAACGTTCCCGCTAAGAAAGTTTTCGAATCCACCCCGGCTGGACGACGCAGTAGAGGACGACTTCGCGGTAGGTGGCGTAAACGAGTGGAGGGGACCTCAACCAACTTGGTGTGTGTAACTGAAGGCAGCTGGCTCGTAACCGTGCTAGCTGGAGAGGTTTGTTGGTTGATGCCCAGGTCCACCCCGGACCGTAGCGCCATCTAAGTAAGTAAGTAAGTAATGACATTAAGTAAATTGTTTAAAAGCTAGATTTTGGGTTATAATCGTGAGCGTGGACCTTTGCCCTTAAAATTGTCATCTTTGTTGTTAGTATAGCACAGGTGAGTTTTAATCCACCCGAAGCGTTGGAGGTTTTATTCACACCGAGTGCCCCTTGTCGCTCGTTGTTGTCGCCTTTAAGGTGAGTACAATAATAATTCTAGTCAATTTAAAGTTAAATACTGTTACAAAAGTGCAGGGGTTGACGCCGAATCCGACCTGAGGAGGAGGAAGAAAAGTCAAAAACCACTAATTTTGGTTCCGGAAAGGGTGTGATATTTTTTTATTTAACTTCCTTCTTACCTCCTTGCAGCGGCTTTTATAGGCCCATCGCGAGCTTCCAGTCACCTTCCAGTCTCCGATGTCACTTCTCTGGCAATTTCCATGCATCCACCATCTTGCCCAAATTTGCCACGCCCACTACTCCGCCTACCCACATTTTCCTTAATCTGCGCAAAATTTCCAATCGTTTGATGGGTCATACGTCCAGGAAACTCCACAGACCGACTTTCGGCTTAAACCCACTTGGATTACATTTCTTTCGCCTGGACTAAAATGTAATCGAGGCTCCGCGTAATCGAGGGTCATGAACGCAGCCACTTTTATCACCCACAGCTGTCAAAAATCACGTTGAATTTGTCAACGACAAATTCTCCCTGATCGGTGGTGTCTGAATTCTGCGCTGTTCCTGTGACAATTTGGCACCTTTTTCCTGAGTTCTTTCGGGCTAGTGAGTTCTTCTAGGTGAGTGATTTCCCATATTGAGTCAAGGCTTAGTGTAACTCATCTTACCTGTCTCTAGATACTCAACGTAGTGGCAGCAACCCTGGGTCGGAGGCTGTCAATGGAAAAGATTGGGCGATGGCAGTGTCGGCTGACAATGGGGTTGGTTAAGCGATGACAGCGTCGGGCAAACAATCAGTGGTGGTGTTGTTTGAAGTGTACGGTCGGCGATGCAGGTACGTACGTCACAGTGTGTGGTGGTGATCATTTCTGCAGCACCCTCATTTACTTCCAGGAGGGGGCTAAGACATCGTTAGTAGCGTTGGGTGTAATGTACGTCGGTAGGCCGATAACATGCTGGCAGTCAAGTTCGTACCAATACATTATACAATGTTACATACATCAGTGATAATACTTAAGACTTAGACTCACAATTATAAATGTTAATATACTGTTTGGCCCCAGTTCTGGGAAATTATGTCTTCATCGTTAAAACACGTTCGCGCTCACTTTTAAATGCGTGGAGTTGCTCAGATATACACTTTTGATAATCATGGTAGAAATACCATTTGAGGTCTGGCAAGTATGCAGAAATGTCTGAAATTGAAATCTAAATCGACTGGAATAATAAAAAGCATTTTTTAAAATGATTGCTATAGCCGCCATTTTTGCCACTCATATGCGACTACTGATTTGTCATGCAAATGACGGCTATGGCCGTCTGACAGCTATAGCCGTCATTTGTACGGTTGATATAGCTATGATGGGCACTAATGTTAAGTGACGGCTGTAACCGTCAAGTTAAATTCTCAAATAACAAGGTGTAGTTTAGTTCAAATTAAAAAAAATAATATTTATTGACATAAGAATGAACAAAGTGAAATACGTTTTAGTTATTATGGAAAGGCTCAAAGCATTCAACACACAAAGCAGGCTTCTTTGGGCAGGTTTTACATCTGTTTTTAGTCTCCTTTCGTAATTTGAGCATAGTGCACCTCGAGCATCGAAGAAAATATGACTTTCGTTTATAACCTTGCGGTGTTGGAATTTTTTCAATAAAATGTTGTTCTTGAGTCCAAGAGGAAGAAGCAAGTGAAGGACTTGTTGGTAAAGTAGGTTGAAGATTGTTTGCTCCTCGATTTCGACCGCGTGTGGGTATATTTTTTACAAGATCGGTTCCACACACTATGTCAACAGGTAACTGAATACGTGAAGTTATCAAATTGTCTCTGAAGTCAAGGAAAACCATCTGTTTTTGGTGAGACTTTTGATAAAGAAAGTATGCGTTCCAAACACTTATATCGAGTAAATGAAATATCACTTTCTTGTACCACCTAATTGTTTTTCGTGGAGAAGAGTAGTATGCCACCATTTGATCACATCTATCACATCTATAAATCTGTTGTAATGTACAACGTCGTTGGGTTTCAAGGATTCTTTACCAAATCTGTTCTTTGAGCCGGTCCGGATGGAAACCGTTGTTATAGTGAGGACGTCTCTTTTATCTTTCCATTTGGATACATAGGTCTGTTCAATTCTTCGCCGGATATGTTCCCCTTTTTTTAGTTTTGTTCTTTTGATTTCCTTCGGGATTCCCTTTCGGTTAAAGCGTAATGTTCCCGTTGCGTGTGTGCTATAATCTAAAAGTGTTTTGGATAGTTCAAAACTATTGTAAAAATTGTCCATATACAAGTGATGACCTTTATTTAAATATTTTTTCGTTAGCCGTAGAACTAGGTCTCCATGGCTTATGGCAGTTCAACGTGATGCCGTTTGGACTCTGCAATGCCCCTGCGACTTTTGAACGCCTGATGGATGAGGTATTCCGAGGGATGTCTTGGCAAACGGCCTCGATTTACTTAGACGACATCATCGTATACGCCCGAACCTTCGAAGACCATCTGCTAAATCTAGAAGCGGTCTTCCAGCGACTACGAGCAGCCAATCTTAAGTTGAGCCCCGGTAAGTGCCATTTTCTTCGACGGAGCGTCCGCTATTTAGGCCACATCGTCTCTGAAGATGGCCTGGTTACTGATCCTGAGAAGGTGCAAGCTGTCCAGCAATGGCCGACACCAGAGAATAAGAAGCAAGTCCGAAGCTTCTTGGGTTTGTGCTCGTATTACCGCCGATTCATAGAAGGATTTTCTACTATGGCCAAGCCCCTGTCCGAGTTGACGGAAGAGCGTCGGCGCTTTACTTGGAGTGACTCCTGTAAAGCTGCGTTTAAAGAGCTCAAAAGAAAGTTGACCACCGCCCCCATACTCGCTTTTCCTTCGCCCACCGACGAATTCGTCCTGGACACCGACGCATCGAATGTTGGTATTGGAGCTGTATTGTGCAACGCCAAGGTGACGCAGAAGTTGTTATTGAATATTTCAGCAAGACTCTAAACAACGCAGAGAGAAACTACTGCGTCACGAGGAGAGAACTTCTAGCCGCCGTACTCGCTACGCACCACTTCCATCACTATCTGTTCGGTCGCCGATTTACACTGCGGACAGATCATGCATCGTTGCGGTGGTTGTGCAATTTCAAACATCCTGAGGGACAAATGGCGAGATGGTTGGAAAGCCTTCAGCAGTACAGCTTCGACATCCAACATCGTCCGGGCCCTCGGCATGGCAATGCGGATGCACTCTCCAGGCCGCCTTGCGACGATTGTAAACATTGCACCAGAGTCGAAAAACTCGAGGCGGAGGCCTTGAAGCACGCCCATGTGACGTCAGTAGCTGGTGCCCTAGAAGAGGAGCAGAAAAAGGACCCAGTGCTCGCTAGGATTATCCAATGGAAAAAAACGGACGGGCGTCCCAGAAAGGCAGAGATCATCAGTGAATGCGAAGAGCTTAAAGCGTATTGGGCCCTAAGCGACCACCTTAGGGTGGGGAGTGGAATTTTGGTACGGATGTGGGAAGAGAAACCAGATCTCATTAAGCCCCTACCCGTAGTTCCAAGAGCATGCATATCAGAGATACTGACCTCCCTGCACGACAGTCCTAGTGGTGGCCATTTGGGCCAAAAGAAAACGCTGTCAAAAATCAAAACTCGCTACTTCTGGATCGGACGCACCGTGGACGTAAAGGTGTGGTGTCTTGCTTGTCAAACACGCGCCGCCCGGAGAGGTCCCAGCCAGCGAACTCGAGGTGGATTGCAGCCAAGTCGTCTCAGATGTCCGTTCGAGAGAATAGCTATCGACATCCTTGGACTTTTGCCACGCACATTGGAAGGAAATCGGTACACAGCAGTGGTTATGGACTACTTCACAAAGTGGCCCAAGTGCTTTGCCATCCCCAACCAGACAGCCGAAGTCGTGTTATAACCCCTGGTGGACGAAGTATTTTGCCGGTTTGGGGTCCCCCAGATCATTCACTCAGATCAAGGTCTCAACTTTGAATCCGAAGTCTTTCAGGGAGCCATGAAAGTTTTGGGAATCGAGAAGACAAGAGCAACACCCTTACACCCGCAGTCTGACGGCATGGTGGAACGATTTAATCGGACATTGCTGGACTACCTAGCGAAATATGTCGATCGTCAACAAACAGACTGGGACCGCCACCGCTGTTGGCTTACCGTTCAGCCGAACATGAAGCTACTGGTTTTTCCCCCTCGCTTTTAAACCTAGGCCGGGAAGTGAAGAAACACTCGGACTTGGCTTTCGGAGCACCGTCACCCGGAGAACTTTCAACCCCCCAATATGCTTTGAAGCTTAAGCAAAGCCCACAGCAGATACACCAACTCGCCCGGAGGAACCTGCACCTAACAGCGGATGCCATAAAAAGCCGATATGACCTCAAGAAACACTCCGTGACGTTCAACCCAGGCGACGAGGGATGGTTTTATAATCCCAAGTGTCGGAAAGGTTTCTCCCCGAAACTGCAAAGCGATTGGGAAGGCCCGGTTCAGATAAGTGCGCGCCTATCAGATCTGGTTTACCGCATCCAAGTCACTGGCAGTAGAAAGCTGAAGGTGGTGCATGTCGACCGTCTAGCCCCTTTCCTAAGGCGTGCTTTGACTCAGCAGGAGCTTTGAGTCTTAAGGTGGGGGCAATGTTGCGCAGGTGGAATCAACTACCGAATAAAGATAGCTTCAGAAACACATCAGCGAAGAGTAACATCGCTAACAATCCAGAATCATTCAACGCGAGGACATTAGAAATTACCAGACTTTTGACAACAAAGGTTCAGCGGCGAAGTGGAAATCTGGAAATTCGCCTGGAAAGCCGGAGCCAAACATAAAAGAAGGTAGGCAGAAACCAAGGATTGAGTTCTTTGTTGGCAGCAGTGACAGCGATCACCAGAGACGCGCAGTTATTAAATAAAAATAAATAATTATACTAGATTTTTTTTCTTGTCCAATAACTTTCAAATAAAGAAAAGGTTCACCCTCTCGAGAACTAGAGTAATTGCGTTTTTTTCCTCCTGCTTCCGCCCACACATTGGAAGCTCTCGGCATAATCGGCGATTTTTGCTACAATATGGTATGTACCTATCACAATAAGATAAAATTTTCTTTAGAAGTTCTCATTTAATATCCTTCCTCTGTACACTAGGGCAGCTTTACAGTACTGATATAGTTTGGGTACTTCCAATTCGTTGAGTAAAACTAAGGTTTCATTATCACTTATTAAATCACAGGTGAAGAAATACCTCCTTATTTCTTTCAGGACTAGGCACCTTCCAACAAAATGTATAACGTCTTCTCTTTCCTCCAGGTAAATTTGGAAGATCCACTCGATGCGGCAGATAATTCAAATTAAGCATTTCTCCTCGTAACTTGACAATCATTGAGATTTCGTCCACACTGAGTTTATCTCGAAAGTAGTTTTTGAGCTGTGGGTTATGGCATAATTTGCTGTAAATCATCCTGTGCTGTGATTCCGAAGCCGCATTTAGGTAATGATCTCTATATTGCATGTCTGTTGCTGCGATTAGATGATAAAGCGCTGGTTTCCAATCTGATATTTCTGCGATAATTAAACTAGTTGGATTCGACAGCCCCTTGCTAATTCCAGCCACTCGCCGTACCAACTAGCCCCGTCCTGAATAGTTTGAAGGGCTGCTTTTTTCGGTATTCGGTCATAACTCATATTTAGTACTTTTATTATATAATCTACCTGCAGCTTAAGTGTTTTTACAAACAGTGGGGACAAGCCGGTTTCCAGCATAATCACGTAATTAGGTGTGCTTGATGGTAAGTGAAAAATTCGTTTGATGAAATATTTCAACAGCTTCTCTACAGTTTCGTAATGCTTGTATCCCCAAATTTGTGCTCCATAAAACAGGATGGCTTCCGATACCGCTTCAAAGACTTTTAATTTACAACTGTGTGCAATGTTCCGATTAGCGAAGCATCTCTTCCATGTGGCACTGATTGTGCTCTTAGCTTTAGATAGTTTTTCCTTTAGATGCATTTCAAAGCACAAACTCTTGATAAAAATAACGCCAAGATATTTGTATTTATTAACTACGTCTATCCTCTCACCATTATAACACCACCTTTCATTGGCGCAATATCTTCCACCACCTCTCTTGAAAATAAGTATTTTAGATTTACCGAGATTAACTACTAAGTTCCACATTTAACAATACTGATGTAGTCGATTTAACATAAGTTGAAGCGACTCGGGCGAGCATGCAAGCAAAAATATGTCATCAGCCAATAGTAGCGCCTTGATGAGGAGACCCGCAAACTCAATACCTCCAGGCAGGCAATGAGTTATATCTTCGATGAATAGCGCAAACAGGGACGGGCTTAATGTGCATCCCTGCCTCACCCCTAATTTTGTGTGGAACCATTCAGATAACGCCTCGCCATTCCATACCGCTGCTACTGTTTCTCTGTGAAGGTTCTGTATTACTCTGCCAAATTTCTGCGACATTCCCATACCATACAGCTTATACATAAGAGCCTCACGATTAACTGTATCAAATGCTGCCTTAAAGTCGACAAAAAAGACGATGTGTTTAAAAAAGCTTTGTTGATCCACACTGAAACGAGTTTTAGTATTCTTACAATACGAGTACTTTAATGGCTGAAGATAAATGACTTTCTGTGAGATTCCTGTGGTTCACTTGTGTTCTGCCGATGCGCGAAGCTCTCAGAAGTTTACCTTCAATCTACATACGTATAACAGTGAGTACCTACACACTAGGACGACAGGAAGAGAGCGAGAAGCCGGTGAATTAAACTTCTATATAATGCAAGTGTCATACCTCTACCGGTTCAAACATGATGATTCCACTTGTTCTCCGCATTCATATTTAAAGCACTTTAACCAGTTAACAGTTGCTTATGTTTCTTGAATAATTTATAAAACTTCAGTTGTGTGGTATTGCCATGCACACGATGATATGACAAGGAGCTAATGCAATTTGTCTTTCCCGCGAAGAAATGTCAGGTTTAGTGGTTGGAAATCCCTCACTGGTACTGAGTGTGGGTACAGTTTTTGTTTGAAAGATTCCCACTTTCAAACACACAGATTCCCACACGCAAAAAATACCTCCATAATAGTAGGTCAAATATTGATCATTCTGTAATATTATAGCTGGGGTTCGTAATAATAAAAGCGTTTTCTGTGCATTTAAACTATTTATTTATAAACAACCATCAAATTCACTTTCGTTATATTTCAAAATAATCAAAATAATAATGCAGTGCAAAAAGTACTTTCTGTGGATGCTATAATACACATAGCAGCCTTAACCCGAAAAAACAATCCTTGAAATTATGTTATTCATCCTCTTCTCAGAAGTGAACTTGTGAAGCTGTAAATTTCGAAAATCAGTTCTTTAAGTAAATAGCAGTAATTATTAACCTTTAAGTAAAGCTAAAACCTAAGACTGAAGCCGATTTCACTGACTCCTTTAAATTATATAAAAAATTCTAGCTTGTTCTTTTACTGTTCTGCCCCATGCTTTTCTTTCAGACTGGGTAAGTTTCTTTCGTTACATGGCATACTTGGTAACAGGATTTTCCTGGCACAGCAAGGTGTTACCAATCCATTAATTGTGATATCAATAAGTTTCAGATCTGTCATCAAGTATATTTTGGCGTTTGAAATGCGATTAGGCCTGAAAATGCTACATCTGATGCGTTGACATCTATTAGACTACAGCTTACGAATGACAATGAAGTTGATCTTCCAAGTACTACACCCATATTTGTAGTAATAGTACTAAATTGACATTTGAGGGGAACTGTCGCAGCTTGCTCTGGGTACTAAAAACATTACTCTTCGATATTTTCGATAGCATTCCGAACACAGATTTGGCTTTCTTAATTCGCCTGTCTTCGTCGAGTTCGGTATCACCGATTCGGCCTATACAATGCTTATTAAGTAAAGAAAGTTGTCAATTTTATTGCTGTTCAGTAATGGTTACTTGAGCGGTGCAAGTTGTAAGGCTGAATGATTTTGTTTTGACCGTATTAATCCTCAACCCCTCTACTTAAGTCTCTATTTCCGCACTGTGGACCATTAGGTGCGAGTCCGAAATTCTGAGTGCAATCAAGCAGATGTTATTAGCGCAGACGATGTGTTTAAGGCAAGTTCCCACAGTTCCCACTGCATACCACTGTTATTTCCTACCAGTGCTGCTACTGATTAATTTTAAAAATAATAGTGTTAAAGCAAACAACATTATTGACCCCATTTTGGAATTCAAAGTCACCAGACACCTTACCATTTTTACAAAAGAGGACACTTAATACGCTCATACATTTGCATTAAGGATAGCTACGAGTTTCGTAAGAAATCTGAACACACCAGGTGAACTCACGATTCACACTTGTAACCTGAATAAAGCGAAGACCTGTACTCGACGCCCTGCTCCATCATCATCCGCAAGGTGGTCAAAGTAAAAATCTGCTTATTTGATGAGTGAATACAATCAAGATGTTTTGTGATTCGATACAGTAGTATTTTAGCCATTATTTAAGAAAGCCTGGAAAAAACGCAAAAACCTCTTCTGTTTCCGCAGTCCGTTAAATTGCAATTCTTTGGAAATTTGGTGATCAGTCCCTTTTCCACCCTTGTGGTAGCTCTCGCTTTTCCATGCCCTTCCTATGATTGAATGAAAAAGGTCTGCCGATGTACTTGGTACTGCTTGGAAAAGATGAAAATTCGATCAGGTCCTACCGCTTTATTTTTCTTGAGTTCTTTGATCGCGGCTAGGATCTTTATGTTACTGGGAAAACCAATGTTGGTGGAGGAAATTATCATATTAACACACCGGTTTTCACAGCCGCTTCAGAGCGTAAGTTTCAAGTTATCATCAGCAATTTCAAAGAACCTCTGCGAAGAGTTATCGATTTTTATTTGGACGGCCACCGTTAAATGTAATCTCAACTCAAATCATAACGTAATGCTCCGAACAAGGTTAAAGAGGTTCGGAACTGAACGAATTGATCGAACACTCAGCCTTAACTCCTAGACCTCATTGAAGTTCTTAAATCTGGCATAGCTTTGACTTTCTAAAGCTCACTGTTGAGACCACACTCTTCATCATGATGCTTCTTAGGCCGTTTTAGAATTCTCTCAGCAGGAACTGGTATAATTTTCCACCGCTTGTCAACTTCAACTCATATGATTATTAGATTTTTCAACAACGAGGAAGTACCGTCACCTGTGCAGCCATCCTATCAACTTATCTAATCAACTCGCTTTAATTTACACAATGTCAAAAGGTCAGCTTATTTAAACCTTCAACGCTCCAAATATAACTCATAACCCGTTTCCAGGCAACGTGTATCCATTTTGTTCACACTACTATCCCCCGGCATTCCTTCGTGAATTCCCGATTAAATTCACAAAAAAAAATGACTCCAATCGTTTTGTTTTTCCTTATTACCAACCAACAATAGCTCAGTCAGTGGGTGAAACAAAATCCTCGCGGCACCCCGAACACATTCATTTTCATCAGGCATAATTAGAAGATACCCGTCCAACCGACAGAATTTCCCGCTCATTTCCGGCACATCAATTTACACTAAGTTAGCAGCTACTTCCACACCACTCAGTATTCATCTCGTCCCTATTCACGCGATTTTAAATCTCTCCCTCATTTCTATTCGACGGAAATACCCCGAAATTAATTATTTGCTTTCGGTAATACCATTCTCAAGGACGCCGCGCGCTCGAAGAAGAAGGATCCATCTCCGAACACAGCAGCCCGGCATCAGTGTGTTGGACAATTGAAAGTAATCATTCCATTACCGCGCTGTCCCGCTACTGTACAACTATGGTAGATGTCAACCGTAAAACTTTTTACATCCGAGACATTCCATTTAACCCTGTTTAGTTCTCTCGGTGGCCATCATTTCAAGAGAACCCAGTCAAGGATCTTTCAATCGAGGAATTACTTATTCCTCTACAGTGTCAACTCAATCTTGAATTTATTTCTGTATACACGAGTCTTTTTTTCAGTTGTTCGAGGTTGTAATTCTTTAGGTTGACTTAAAATGAGAAAAATCCTTGCAAAAGCTCCTGTAATTACGATAATCAATTCAAATAAGAAAAGTCCACATTCCCCCTGTGAAAGGCTGTTCATTTTCTTCTCGTCCTTCTATGCATTTCGAGTGTGCGCCGATCATCAATTCGTTGTCGTCGTCGCGGAAAAATCCAATTTTCTTTAATTGAAATCATTTTCACGTTAATTAACCCCTTTTGTTGGGTTTAACTAAATATTTTAAGAGTCAAAGTCACCATTTGCCACCCCCCTTGTTTTTTTTTTTTTTTTTTGAGAATGTACAACGCCACAATACACACTCTTCTAGCTTTGTTTGCGCGAGCAGAGGTTTCCCGCTTTAGAAAACTCCGCGTGCTGTTTTGTTAAGTGGAAATTATTTTTCAGTCGCGCGAAATGGAAATCCTTTTTCCACACAGAGAGAGCAATAGCCAGAGCCAGCGCTGTGCGTTGGGCGCCACACAAACCAATGTTGTCAAGTGATGCCAATTCTCATCTCGACGACGACTACTACGAGACTTTTATCTGCTCTTCCGAGTCGAAAGGGGATTAAATTTACGCAGCAACTTGGGAAATGATGGGGAAGTAAGTTTTATTGACTTCCATTCTCTGAATTCTTAACCCCAACCCCTATAAAGGATGGTGATGGAAACTGAGCTCAAAAGGACTTTGAACAGAAAAAAAGACTCACTGAGTTGAAGTTCTTTGATGGGGATAATGAATTTAAAAGGAATCAATAATGCGTGTAACTGGATTTTTATTCAATGCCTACTGCAGTCGTTGAATTCGAATGGCAGGATAGTTTTAAATGCAAGGATTATTATTTTTCTCAATTAGCCTTCTCCGGTAATTTAAAAAAAAAAAGTTTCCGAATGTAATTATCAGTTCGATGTATCCAATGAGGGCAATTGAATTGCATGATATAATATGTACGCCGGTATTTTCCTTTACAGATGTGTGATTAAACAGATATAAATGTCATTTACAATATCCTGAGAGTTTATCTTTTTTAATGAGTGTGTTGCATTGAGTGGAATCATTTACTCGGGACAGTTGAACTGATACTTTAAGCTCTCCGAGATTACATCATGTTTTCCAAGCTGACATTTTAAAAGGAAAATTATTTTTTCTCTTAATATTCCTTTTTGTAAGGGCGTAGAGCATGGGTAATCCTTTATGAATTCGATAAAGCAACTCAATGTAATAAGGATTATATTGCACTATCCGAAATGGTTGTGCTCTTTTTGTATATGTACTGTAATAAGTAGTGAGTATAAGACTGAATACGAGTAGGAATGTATCTGATGGACACTTGTACGAGTATATAGTTACTATTGCACTTATAGAGGCTATAATAATAATCATCATAATAATGAGCTATCGTACAGCTTTGGGCGTAAGTATGACTGAGTGCTCTTCACGCCAACGAAGGACTTTTTTTTAAGCAAGCGTGTTTTAATCGGCGTTTCATTTGTGTGAGAGAATGCGGATGAATGATCTTACATAGTGTTCTCATAATTTCCTTTAGATAAAGACGTCTATTTTAGTAATCTTTGCAGTCAAGGGCCCACAAGGGGAAACGATAACATTCTTACGGCATCTAGAAGACTGAAAATATTTATGAGGGACTACATTAAAACAACAATGACTTTTATCTTGTTATTTAGGCCAAATTGAAAAGTTCACTTCATCTATGTACTAACGTATGTTTGCAAGTGAAAAGGAACATTTGGGTAAATTTCTATTGAGAATTCAAATAGATATTGCGAGTGGTGAGATACCATCTACACTTTCGCGATATCAATGATATGCAATTGTGTTTTGATTTGATGAACTCATTGTTGGAAACGGTCGATATTTGTTCTGTAGCAAGGAAGGGATTGTGGATGTCGACGTGGGGCATTACTTGTAATAAGAAACAAAGTTGTAATAGCAATTACATGTAAATTTTCACTTAGGAAATATTATCACATGCTTGTAGATGTAGATATAGTTGTAATAAAGTGCAAGTGTACTGCGACCTTTAGCAGATCTATTAAGCCCCCAAACTAAGGCTCTAGTCGATGATATGCTCAATCTAAAGCACTTCCTCCAGTTCAGCAGCTACTAAGAACTGGAGTAATTTGAGTGGGTCCAGCAAAGGTAAATCCGTTTAGGTAATTTCACCTTTTGTGGATCAGTGCTTCGCATTTCGTAAGAAGGTGCGCTGGTGCTTCTGAGAAGTCCATGCAGAATCTGTACTGTCCGTCTTCCTCTATTCCTAGTTACCTAAAGTGCTCCTTGAGTCTGCAGTGACCCGTTAACTTGCCCGTCAAGATGCGAAGTCAGTTCTTGCAGGTTCTACTTCTTTTCTGGTTGTATTTCCTCAGAAGTTATTTCGCCTGTCTTAATTGGGGAATATCGTCCCAATGCTTGACCCATTTGTTCTCTTCCTCTTGCCTGAAGTCTTCTCATATTGTGTGGGGTCCCATCCCACAAAAGAGCTCTGGTCCAATAAAGGGTATGTCTGATCCGTTTCCTGCTAGTTCATTAGCTGCTTCGTTCCCCTCCACTCCTACATGTCGTGGTAACCAGTATAGAATTACTTTATTTGCCTCTCCCAGTTTGTTGATGCTGGTGAGACATTCCGATACCAGTTTGGATCTGATCTCATGCGAGGTCAGTGCTTTGAGAGAAATCCTTCAAGTAGTATTTCTTGTCTCCAAATTGTACCTTGTTGATGGCTCGGTGTACGTTTGCCAGTCTTCGTCAAGCTTTGCTTTGTTAAAGAGCTTGCCCACCTTTGTTCTTAATTCGACCAGCGTTTTGTTCCACCAAGGAGTATCCTTCGGATTTTTCTTACGGCTAATAGGGCAACTGCTTCCATATGCCTCTATTATAGTCCTGTTGAGCACTTTTACGTTGTTTTCTAGTTAAAGAAAGTGGCTCGCCGTTTTCTTTCCTTTCACATTTATTATGTTCCACTGATGTCGGGTTGACTAAGCACGTACCGTCCTCCCATGCATGGGTTTCGAGTGTCTCGACTGCCTGCTTCCTCAGTCCGCCGATATTGATCTTATCGAACATATACCGGATCATGTGGCCTTGATTGATAATCGTGTCTGCTAATTGGTCATTTATGAGGAAAATTACCGCTCTTCCATTGCCTTTTTCTCGACTACTGGCCGTTCTCGACAGGTGGGTGTTCAGTTCCTCATTCTCCGCTTCAATGAGGTCAAGCGACCTATTCTGGTCGTGCCCGGGAGGAAAACGGCGATGGTGTGAGTTTTGGTTATATCGGCTCCCAAACATGCCGCCAATTTCACTCCCTTCCACGCATATAGTCGTGCTGCTGCTAGTAGTACCCATATAGCCATTCGAGATAGTGCTTTGTTACTCAATTGCCTTCTTAGCTAATAGGAACAACAATTGGTAAGAGTTATTCTTCGTTTGATCTCCCCACTGGTGTCATTTGCGGAGCTCACCATACAGCCTAGGTAGACTAAATCCTTTACTACTTCAAAATTATATCTGCCTATTGTGGCATTCTGTCCAAGACGCCGATGTAGGGTGTCCTTTTTTGTAGACAGCATATATTTTGTTTTGCTTTCATTGACTGCTAAACCCATCTTTTCTGCCACTGAAACCTTAGCATTTCTTTTGACCATTTGGTTTCGAACATCATTCTTGCAATAAAGTCTCTCAATCTTCTCGATCGATCGCTTCTTATGCTCCTTTTTCTTCTCTCTGAGAAGTCGATGTTCCTCTTTTCTCCTCCGCTCGTAGAGCTCGTAAGCAGCTCTGCCCTTCTATGTACGCCGCTTGTTTTTCTCCATGTGCTTGCCGGCATTCCTCATCAAACCAGGGGTTTAGTTGTGCTGGCCGAGGGAAACCTAGTACATCAGAGGCGGCATCCCTGATGGCTTCTTGGCAACGCTTCCACTGACCTTCGCTTTTGCTACTGGCTGCATAGAACGTAGATTGAGAATAAAAGAAACTCGATCGGCAAATGATCCGACGTCAAACTTTCTCACAGTAATTCGCAGATTTCACTTCGCTTTGGATATCCACATCCGTACCTTGGCTACAACTAGGTAATTATCCGAGTCCATGTTGGCTCCTCGGAAACTCCGAACACCCAGAATACTGGAAGAGTGCCTTGTGTCGATCGCAATGTGCTCAATTTGGTTGACAGTTTTTCGATCAAAAGAGAGCCATGTCCCCTTATGAATATCGAGACTTGAGAACCGCGTACTAGCTACGACAACGATTCGTCCCGCCGCAAAGACGATTATCCTGAATCCGTTGTCGGATGTGGTGCCTGGCAGGCTGTGCTCTCCAACCACGCTACTTAAGACGTCCTCTTTTCCTAGCTGTGCGTTAAAATCACCCGGGACAACTTTAAAATCGTGGCTATAGCATTGCTCATAAGTTTCGTCCAGTAGCTGGTAGAAGTCATCCTTCGTCGCGTCGTCCATCTTCTCGCGAGGTGCATAAGCGCATATTAGGCTAATGTTGGCAAATTTATCCTTGATACGGAGAGTCATGAGGGGCTCGCTCACATGCCGGAAAATCAAGACTTCTTGCCTAAGTCTGCCTCTAATAACAAATCCGCACCCGAATAGTCACTGTCTTTGTTGCCTGTAGCAATCGCTGTAGTATAAAAGATGTCTCAGTTTGTCATCCTCCTTTTGCCCGGCCCATCCCATCGCACTTCTTGGATGACGGTAATGTTTGCTTTGCAGCAGTCTAGGGCCTCCGCAAGTTGGTCGGCTGCACGTGGTTTGTAGAGGGACTTAACATTCCACGTGCAGACACGAAGATCGTTGTCCTTTTTACATTTACAAAGGTCACATATGTATTTAGTCAAATAATAGTCCAGACATAGTCCTTACAGCGTCTGAAGTTGAAAACTAAAAATTAAGAAATTACGGAACCGTAGCTAATTCTGAACATTTTAATTCATGAAGTATATAATCTGCTTCATGTTAGTGAAATGGTGCCCAATCCACAAACTGCAAAGAAAAGTAGTATGTTGACAACAATGTTCCTCCTTCAAAATGATACTTTATCAAACAGCTTTTAGCTTTCGAATAATGTGTTACTCCTTTTCAAAAGTATTTCAAAAACTGTCTGAAACTTTCTAATTAAAGTTCTGAATTTTACGATTTTTATAAATTTTTCATTTCGACTTCCAATTGTGTTTACGAGTACTTTAGTCGTATTTCACTTTAATTAAACAACCCCTCTGAGTGCAAAGAAAATTTATAGTAATTATTTTCCAGCTTCCATTTGCGTCCTTTTATGCAACATATGACAAACCACTCTTTCTGGTTCTTTCTCCACAAGCCTCTCCGTCATTACTTTCTCATTACTCTTAAGTATTTCAACCGAATGAGTTTTAACACTTTGCTCCTCAAGGCCCATTGCGATGATATTTCAAGGATTAACACTCCTCTAAATGCAACCACACCAACACTCAACTTATCCATATCCCTATAGCCCGGTTTTGCTAAAACCAAAGACTGTTACATTGATAAAAGGACGAAGAATTCATATTGTGTTTCTTTTTTTTTTCAATCTGATGGAAACCCAAAACGAGGAGCAAAACGGACAAAAAAGCGATTTATCCACTGGGCGAACTTTGAAGCTATTCCCCATTCCAACACGTTTTCAATAGGTTGGCCAGCCCCCGCACCTACCCTACACAAAGAGGAAATTATTGGAAAATCGCTGGTCATTTATGGATGAAAATAAATTCGCTTTTTCTCGGATCTTTTCCTATGGTCCTTTTGTCTTCAAAAAGAGCCCCCTAGACCGCATAAATATGTTTCACGCTTTACAGTGTCCGACAGTTCAGTTCTCTTCGTTTATTTTTATTTTTTTTTGAAGTGGACTCAGGGTGGTAGGGGATTGAATTGAGTTCTGAGTTGAATGTGCTTCGGTGGCGATTACAACGTCTATGCATATTGAATGGCATAAAATATAAGATTTTCACCAGTGGACTCTCCACCACCAGATACATAAAGTTTAATCACGATTTCATCTCTGCTTTTAATCTCATGAATGGTGTGAGGTAGGTGGTGGTGTTTGCCCTTGTAAGGTTTTGCATCACTGTACGACCAAAATCATCTCGATTCTATGGTAGAAAAAAATGTGGAAACATGTGTAGCTCGTTGATTCCGAACAATAATGAACAGCATGGAACACACTGAACCACTGAATAGTGCCATGGTACCCAGCAAAGGTTCGAGTTTCGAGTAGGGGACGAGTGGTTAAACTGGCTGATTCAGCTGCTAGGATTGTTTCCGTGCCACCACAAGTGGAACATGCAATTTGAATGTGAATGGTGAAGTGGATATTGGTTCTGTGTACCGACTGAAGAACTATGCGCATTCAATTTCTGGTCTATAAATTGTTCTTAGAAATGGTGAATTGAAATTATGCACCCATAGTTGGTTGAGTGGGCTGAGTAACCTACCGTCATTATGGCACTTAGTGTGAGTTGGGTGAATCAGAAATGTATGGCTGGTACAAATCGAAATGGAAACTTAAATGGTGCTGTGGAAGCCAGTGGTGATTGGCGCTGAATAAATGGGTTGTGTGGATATATTTTTGCTTAATGAACGCAACAGTTGGTCATTGGTATAGATGGCGTAGAAGAGACTCCTAAATTTCAAATACCTGTTACGGGTAAAGCACACAGTGGAAATAACTCATATCAGCTTAGGCATTTTAAAATAGCTTTGTGCAGCGTACGAACACTGACACTTTGTGTCCAAATCAGAGGGCCAAAGCAAGACTTCACCTTAGATGCCTTGCTGTTGAAAAGGGCCTCAACTTCAGTAAGAAACTGACTGAAGATGGAGCAAGCTGGAGAAATAGATTGGTCCACCACTGCCTGTAGGGTTATCTGAGGTAATCGTAGTGGGACAGTATGTATTTTAATACCACTTTAATTTTGCATTTCATATAATGGCTATCACTGACGTACTTTAAATTCATACAATGATCTTCGACACCCAGATATACAAATGCATTAATTTATATTTGCGTCCGAATTTCTTGAAGAAACTGCAATAAACCTAAGTTGAACTTAAGTGTCATTCCTTCGCCTGACACAAGTAATCGTTTATCCAGCCTCAAGCTCATGTACTTTAATGCATGTGTGTTTGTACAATACAGCCCCACAAATCTTGGATGATCATTTTTTTCTGCATTGTTACACTTCCCACGAATTACATGCGGACCGGTCACTTTCTAAAGGAGTCTTTGCAAACTTCCCCTGGGAACGAACGAAAGAAAGAGACAATCTCACGCAAATCCTTTTCCTCACATGAGACTTATGCAAATATTTACGAAAAGCTAAGCATTCATCAGAAGTACAATGATTTATCCATCTCCCACCATAATCCCTGCCATTTCTGTTCGCCAACCAAACCAGCCATTCATTTGTATGACTACTCGTATCTCTCCGTTTCCGTTTTTCGTGGTCTGGTCGCCGATGACGTCCATTGGGAGCACTACACTTGTAGACCTCCTCCAGAGAATACAACTTGTTCCCATTCCCCTTTTCATAAGAATTGAGTTGTGGAGTCATTCTTTTGTGGGTAGTTGTGGGTGCAATAACCCTCCTTCAAGTGCTTATCCTTGAGAGTTTCTAAATTTGTTTGCTCGAATTTCTCCTGTTGCGTTTTTCAAGGATTTTTCCCAAATTCTGTAATACGAATGACAGACACAAGGTTGTAAGACGAGCATTTTCTAGACTCAAGTTAGCCACAGCGTATAGTTGGGCACAGGAAGAAAGAGGTGAGGCATAGAGCTTCTTATCAAGTGCTTTTAATTCCTCCCGAAAATAGCAACTCCTCCCCTTCAATAACCCATGGGTGGGCTCTTCCATTTAAAACAGTATTCATTAGATGCAAATAGAAAGATTTACTTAAATGTTTTCTAAATGTTTGACGAGTCGACGGTTCCTCCAACGCTATCTCTAGATGGATCCTTTCCTTAATCCCTCGTCTCTGGAACTGCATCTGGTAACATTTTAGCGAAGACGAAGGAGAATCCTCTCGCAAAAGCCTTCCAGCGACGAGATGAGCAAATATGTGCGGTGTGGTTGTGTATATGTTTGTGTGGGTAGGCGTTGAGATGATAACAGTGGGTGGGTAAGGAAACCACATCCACTTTAGATTGGATTTACATTTGCTGAGCTGACAAGTGACAAGTGCGGTAGCAAATGAAAATTTTGTTTTCCCGAACAAAAGTGAACGCAAAAAGTGTTGAAAATGTGTTTCTATTGTTGTTGGTGAGAGGGTGGGGGTAGGGAGCCTTCTATGTATGGGGTGTGTCTCTAGCAGTATGGTTGTTTGTGTTTTTTACGTCGTGCTTGCCATGCATATACATATGTACATATACACGCATATACATATGTATGTTTGTATAATTTTTTTTTTTTTTTTTTTTTGCCAAATTTACGAGGTAGTGGAGTGAAGTAAAATTTTCATTTAATTTTCGGATAAGCGTAAACATTTTAATTGAAGAATAAATTTAAATGCATGTATCACTCATGTGGTGTAGTGTGTTGCTTGTTTGTCTTCTTCTCTGTTAGAAAATATGCAACACACTAGACGATAAGTCATGACTCGTGGGAGATTTTTCGATGAAAGCTTGCTGCGTTAAGATGAAAGGCATTAGGATTTACCGCAAACTATGACGTTAAAGTTAAAATGTCACGCTATGGGTGTTATTTTGAACAATTTTTGAGCAGCAAGCGAAAATTTGAAAATAAAACAAAGCTGATTAATTTAAGCATTAAGGATAACGGTACAGGAATCTGGAATTAATTCTTAGAATTATTTACAGAGATGGAAATTACAAAGCCCTGACTGAAGGGTAAAGAAGGAATTCTGAAAAGTGCTTTTAGAAAACAACTTGAAATGATTTTATAATGACTCCTAACATTTGTAACGTGGCGAAAAGGACATTAACAAATCAAGATTACTGTTCTTTTATTGTGACGTTTTAAATATTTGATGGTTAGGTTTTATTTTTACATGTGTCTCGTTTGAAGAGCAGTGGAATAGTATCTACAAATACAATGCCACGTGCTTTACACTTTTCAAACTAAAAGCGTTTTGGTTCGCTGGCACTTTATGGACCAATTGCCGGTTCGCTGTCCAAATATGGAACTTAAGTGAATGAATGAATTAATGAATGATCGATGGAGGATTGTTTATTCCAAGCCCTGAGACATAATAGCGGCCCATTCTTTGGAAGCAAAACGTAGTTTCAACCACAAACGAAGATTCAAGTGATTCCATTGTTATGATATGGATGTGCGGTTTAGTGGTTATCACTGAGCGTTAAAAAATCTGCCAAAGTGTTATCTCCAAATTTTCAGCACCCACTGCGGCTCTAATATAATCTACTCAAAGTCGTGTTCATCTCTCCAGACTTTCCGGGACTTTCACCTTTCGATGATTGGGTTCACTATATCGTTCGAATATAAATGTAACCGAGATCTTTAAACCAACAAAGGTTTAGAGTTTCACATAGCTTCTAAGTATTAGACAGACCAATGTGAAACAGAAATCGAACGAAATAAATAAATATGTACATAGAAGAATATGACGTGAAGAGCAACCCCAACTGTTCAAAAGATTTAAGAGACTACATACACCAGCTGGGTCAGGTGATTTTTCGAAAATATTTTTTTTCTATTCTTCTTCCTTTTATCAGCGAGGCCATGATCCGAAAACAAGGGATCACAACCCTCCCACTTCACCGCATTTCTACTGATCCGCATGTGGGGTTCGCCTATTTGACCTCAGAAAATATCGGCAGGCCTGCCGATTTTGGATCACTCGGTTACTGAGGCCAATGAAATGCCGATGTCGTCGCATTTGTCTGATCCAGGCGTTTATAGGCATGCCTTTCCTACATCGCGATGTCTTTGGAACGTGCATTGATATTGCCTTTTTAACAGGGTTCAAATGATCTCTTCTTTGAACGTGGCAATACCAACTGAGCCGGTCACGCTCTATTTTTTGTACGATGGTTTCCTTGATGTGAAAGCTTCCACGGATCTTCGAACTTCTTATTCGATCAAGCTTTGTCACTCCTGCTGTCATGCGAAGCATCTTCATCTCAGGCTGCCGTTAATTTACTCTCATACTTTTTGTACATCGTCCAACATTGCGAACCGTATGTGAGCGCTGGACGTACAACTGCGGTGTAGAGCCTTCCTTTCAACTTAGGGGGCATTTTTCTGTCACAGAAGATAGCGGAATTTTCTCGCCACTTCATCCACCCTACGCTTACACGATGATTGATGTCGTCATCACAAGTTGCTTTGCTATTGATCATAGATCCCAGATATTTGAACTTTTCGCACTTGGGAAGCACTGTTCCATTCAAATAAATGTCTGGAATAGGCCTGAGTGGATCAGAGAACGGGCAGCACAAGTACTCTGTCTTTTTTGAACTAATGCGATACTCATTTCCCTCCAAAACGTCCACCCACACATCAAGTGCTCGTTGCAGGGATGTAGGATTCTCACTTATGATGGCTCCATCGTCAGCAAAGAATAACTGATGTACCTTGGGGTCCATCACTTTACCTTCAAGCAGATAATCAAGGACTGTAATAAAGAGCAAAGGACTTAAAACGCTTCCCTGGTGTACCCCGACTTTGATTGGGAACTCTTCGGTTACTCCAGCGGGGCATCTTACTTTTGTCTTTGCTCCTTCGTACATGTCCATAATCATCTGTACATAGGTTTCTGGAACCCTTCGATGTCTTAGCGCCACCCATATCAGATCTCGTGGTTGTCTGTCGAATGCCTTTTCAAAGTCAACCAATACAATATGCAAATCCCTTAAGGAATCACGATGTTTTTCCATTATGATCCTTATACTTTGGATTGCATCTGTGGTTGATTTACCCGAGACATACCCGCACTGATCATCAGATAGCCGTATTATTTTTCGCAGTCGGCCACCTAATACCCGCTCAACGATCTTCATGGTGTGTGACATCAGCTTGATTGAACGGTAGTTATCACAGTTTCGCGTATCACCCTTCCCTTTGTATACAGGGAGAAGGTAACTTTCCCTCCATTCATTCGGCATTGGATCACCTCTCACGAATTTGGAGATGAGAATTCTGAGCCATCTGAACCCGATATCTCCCATCTTTTTCCAGAACTCAGAGGGTATTTCGTCTGGCCCAATCGCTTTTCGTTTTTTGGAGTATTTGACCGCCTCACTAACTTCTTCGACTGTAATGTCGGGTATTTCTTCACAGTTAAGGGTGGCTCTTGGAAAGTATAGCCGGGGAAACTGTTCATTCAGAAGCTCTTCACAATACTGCCGCCACCTCTGCAGAATTTTGTCGTCATCCACAAGAAGCTGGCCATGAGCATTGCTAATGAACTTTGGCGAACGAATCTCCTGAGCATTCTTCCTTCTTTGGGCGGCTATTTTGAAGATAGTGGCACTCTTGTTCATATTGTGTCTTCGCAGCTCCTGGATAGCCTGGTTTGCATCAGCAACCGGGGAAAATATTTTCTCCAGCTCCCGATACAGGCCCTCCGTACTCTCTGCTTGAAGCTGAGCGCACTTCTTCTTCGCTTTTTTCTTGCAGCATCTGTATTCCATTTCGAGGCGAGCTTTTTCGTCACTATTATTAGAGGGGCACTTTGACCAAGCTTTGAAAGCCGCTTTCTTCTCATTTATCACCTTCTTAGCTTCATCACTCCACCACCATGTTTCTTTGGCGTGTTGATGGTGGCCTTTTGAAGCTCCTAGCAGTGATTTGGCCTTCTTTAAGCAAGTTCGCTGTAGGGAATCCCACATATTTTGTGCTCTGCACTCTTCATCCTCAGCTCCGTTGATGGTGTGAGAGAGGTAATTCTTCATTACGAAAACAAAAGCCTCGCCTTTTTCTTTGTCCAGATTGTACCACTTGATTTTCTCAGAGACCCTTGTTTGTTTGCTTTTCTTTGGTGTTTTCATAAAAATTTCTGTTAGCAAGAGACGGTGTTGTCGAGCGATTGCCTCTCCCAGGATCACTTTGCAATCTTTTACCCGAGGCTTCATGAAACTGCCTACCAAATGGTAGTCAATCTGAGTTTCATCTCCACCACTGCTGTAAGTGATCAGGTGTCGGCTTTGTTTGATGAACATGGTATTTAACACGATAAGACCGTGTAATTTGCACATGCTTAGGATGTCTTCACCAGGAAGGTTCCTGGTGCCATATCCTAGTCCTCCATGGCAGTCTTCATAGTCTTCGTTTGATTTCCCGACATGTCCATTCAAATCTCCTCCAACAAACAGAAATTCTTCCTTTGGGATGTCCTTAAGGAGATTGTGGAAATCTAGCCAAAATGCATCTTTATCTCTCTGATTGTACCCATCGTGGGGAGCATATGCACTGACAATATTCCACACCTCTCCTTGTATTACTAGTTTGAGAGACATCAAACGGTCGCTGGACTTCGAAATGCTCAAGACGTTTCCAAGTAGCTCTGCCGCAAGGATGATACCGATTCCGTTCCTAGCCTTTTCCGTTCCGTAGTAGAACATCTTGTAATCTTTTGTCCTAACGTCCAAGAAACGCGCCCGATTTCCGGTGTTTTTCCATTTCGTCTCTTGGACACACAAGATGTCCACCCGCCTTCTATTCATCATCTCTTCCAGCTCGTAACTTCGACCGGTCATGCTTCCAACGTTCCAACTCGGGACCCTTAAATTGCGTCCAAACTGTTTCATTATGTTGCTAGCCCCCGGAATCCGTATAGCTCTGACCCGAACATTTCTGCTCGGTCCAGGATCAGTACCATGCACAGCAGTGGTAGTGCCTGGCGGGGTAGTGCCTTTCCTTTTTGCAAGTATTATCATAATGATACAGTTTTGCAATACAATTTTTGCACCATATTGCGATGGTGTTTGTTGTTTGACACGTGCATGCTCCTGTTTTAGTATTGTTTGATCTTTCTTTTATGACACCGGTGATCTCCAGTCATGTCAACCCACGGACTCGCATGCACACTTGTGGGAGGGTTTTTATGGTAGTATATGTGTCGCTAGGCTCACTTGGGTGTTATATTGCCTAGATCTGATTTGTCCCCTTAGTCGCCTTTTACGACAAGCGCTAGTTGTTGGGGGTGCGCTGCAGTGATATTCTTAACCCGTCCCTGCACGAGGCTTTCTATTTTTTCTATTCTATTTTTTTTCTATTGTACAACCTTTTAGCTATATTCTCTGAAAATTTTATTAAAAAGTTAGGGTCTATTTTCAGAGTGGAAAATCATACTCCACAGTAGAATGGTCGCTATATCGCAAAAAACTTAAATTTTGAAAATCGGCTACGTTAAAAAATGTCATCTACTTAAAGAAAGTTATTTTTTTTTAATTTCTTATCAAAAAATGGAGGAGTAGGTATGCCTGGCAGAAATTATCGTAGATAGTTAAAAGTTACATTGAATTTGATAAATCAGCAATTACAGAAAAGAGAGTAGCACTGATCGAACAATTCCTTAAATGAGCGCATTTCAAAAAAATATAGATTGAGAATATCTGTGGTTTAGATAGTAGATAGATAGTTATTTATTTTTCATATAGATAGTTATTATTATTCAAATAGAATTCACAAAATAGTTTTTTAAGTTTAATATAGGTACATATGTAAATTATATGAAAAAGTTAAGACATTCTGTATTTTACTTCCAAAAATAATAAAATCGTTTTGAATTCCGCTTCAATAAGTTAATGAAATTAAATTAAAGCTTAAGATGGGGTGGCTAAATAAAAGCAATTATGTTAACTCATAAATATAAAGATGCTATTAATAAAGGAGTATAATTACAAGATAGAGCAAAATCAAATAGATTCACAAATAAAAATCAAAGAAAGCAAAGGAATCATCAACGAGGGTTAAACCAGAATGTCGAAAGTAATTGATTCTAAACTAGCGTAATTGAAGTTGAAAAGCCAACTTTTGACCGTTCTTAAAAATATTCCAGCTATTGATATTGCCCTGACCGTCTGCGGAAGTTTATTAAATAGGTGAAATGATGAAAAATGACGATATGCAGTACGAGCAAAAGGAACAGATACCATATAGGTACGAAAAGTTTCCACGCAAATTGTAATTTGAAATTAATGGAAAATTTCGATTATCAGATTTCATAAAGAATGACTTCAATAATTCAAAACAATACAGATGACGAACAGGAAGGATTTTCAGGTCATAAAACAGAGGACAACTAGGATATCTGACAGGTTTACGGTATAAACTTTTTAAAATATGTTTTTGTAAAACTAATAGACGTTGCATGTTGTTAAAATAAGTACCTCCCCAACAGTTAATTCCATATTGCAGCTTAGAGTGAAAAATACCATAGTAAATTTTCTTTAAAAGCATTGTGGACGCTACGCAGATAAAAGAAGTGTCTAAGTGTGGAACTCATTTATCTTCACTCTGTGGATCTCATTTATCTTCACTCTTTGTGATCTACAGGGTGTCCGCCGGGAAGGTATACTACTTTGTTTGTTTATCATTTTTGATTAAATGAAAGAGAATGGATCTTATATTGATAAATGTTTTATTTAATGTCGGCAATTATGTATGGAATACAATATCAGGTAAATGTCCGCATCTGCTAGTCTCACAAATGCGAGCCCTTTTGAGCACATTTTTCATTACATTCTCACATTTTTCACGCGGTATTTCATTAATTTCATTACGAATATTTTGTTTGAGTTGCTCAAGCGTTTCTGGTTTGTTTGCATAAACTTTGCTTTTCAGATATCCCCACAAAAAGAAGTCAGGAGCAGTCAAATCAGGCGACCGTGGAGGCCAATCAACATCACCATTTTTTGAAATAACTTGTTGTGGAAAGAGGTCTCGCAGTAATTCCATTGTAATCCTGGCTGTATGCGATGTGGCACCGTCTTTTTGATACCACATGTTAATCAAGCCCAAAGCATGCAGTTGTCGCGTTAAAAGGTTTTCAATCATATAACGATATCGCTCCCCATTCACAGTTACCGTTACGCCGTTTTCATTTTCAAAGAAGTAAGGTCCAATGATTCCTCCTGACCAAATTGCACACCAGACTGTTACTTTTAATGGATGCAAAGGTGAATGATGAATAATTTGAGGGTTTTCCATTGCCCATGCTTGGGCCTATCACCTACAGACCCTCTTTCTTCGAAATCATTCACTACACGATAAATAGTGCGTTTTGTTGGCACGTTGTTTCTCCCAAAAATTTAACGTAACTTTCTCATCGTCACAGTAATCGATGATTGGTTTTGATAAAATGTTTTAACGATTAAAACACGTTGGTTTATCGAATATTTTTCCGTAATAAATTTGCCACGTGTCTTCTTCACGACTGCCAAATATGAACTATCAAGACCAATGTTTACCAAAATGGCGGCAAAACAAAGTAGTATACGTTCCCGGCGGACACCCTGTATTTTTTAGGTTAGCCTTGAACCAATCAAACATAAAACCACGAAATCCAGCTTTTTCCAGATATCCCACCAAAATATTATGGTATACCATGTCAAAGGCTTTGGTAATATCAATGAACAATCCAACTGTACAATTTTATCATCAAGATTTGACATTGTTTGGGCGAAAAACTGTAGTAGAGCATCTTCAGTAGATTTCCCTTTCCGAAAGCCAAATTCTTTAGGACTAAAGTAATTGTTGAAGTTTAAGAAATTTTGTATTCTGTCTTTTATAAGTTTTTCGAAAATCTTGCTTAACACAGGGAGGAGAGAAATGGGCCTGTAGTTGCACAATTCTTCGGTAGAACCTTTTTTAAACAAGGGAAACCATGCATTTTTTTTTAGAATCAGCTGGATATACCATCTCCATCTGCGCCACTAGAGCTAGTATTCTTTAGACTGCGAATCGCTTTTAACATTTCGAGAGAAGTTATGGGTTCATAACAAAGCTATTGCTTTGAAATAGTTCAGCACACAGGCGAAGAGCACAAATTGAATTTACTGGAGAAGGTTGTAGACTGCTGGCTATATTTGTGAAATAATCATTAAATGCTTCAGCGTGTTGGAGTTTGTCAGAGACTAAACAGTTTATGATAAGCAAAGAAGAAGGTTTATTTTTTTGTAAAAGAAGGTCTATTAAATAAACTGTTAACTATTTTCCATTCATTTGTAAGGCTACCTCTAGCAGAATTAAAACGATTACAGTAATAGGTATCGCGGCAAATTGAAATATCCGTTTTCAGTTCAACGCACAACTTTTTGTGTTTACTTCGTAATCTCAGATTACTTGGGGGTCGATAGCATTTAATACTAAGTTTATTTTTTGCATTGACTTTATTCAGTAAGTCCCTAGAGATCAAAGGCTTAAGCCTTTTTCTCAATTTTTAACGGAGGCAAGAAAGAGGAACAATTTGAAATGTGCTTCTTAAGGCTTTCAATAAATCTGTGGCAATAAGCTGAAGTAGCTTAAGTCGACTTAAGTAAAAATTTAATTACTTGATAGGTCCTTATCAGTGCGGTTTCAGACCGGGAAAGTCCACCATTGACCAAATATTCATACTACGGAAGATCTTGGAAAAAAACCCATGAATATAAAATCGACACGCACCACCTCTTCATCGATTTCAAAGTTGCCTATGGTAGCGTGTATAGAGACGAGGTATACAGAGCCATGTCTAGTCTTGGCATCCCTGCCAAGCTCATCCGTTTGTGCAGAATGACGATGGAGAACTTTCGCTGCTCCATTAAAGTCGGTAAGAACATCACCGAACCGTTCGATGTCAGGAAAGGTCTTAGACAAGGTGACGCGTTATCATGCGATCGCTTTAACATAGTACTTGAGAGAATTGTACGAAACTCACAAGCCAACACCGGAGGTACAATCTTTTACAAGTCTGTACAACTACTCGCTTATGCCGATGACATTGAAATAATTGGAAGAACTCAGCGGGCCGTCAATGGGGCATTTACGAGTATTGAGATCGAGGCAGCAAAGATGGGTCTAGCGGTCAATGAAAGCAAAACAGAATATATCCTGTCTTCAAAAAAGGACACACAACATCGGCGTCTTGGACAGAACGCCACAATAGACAGATATAATTTTGAGGTAGTAAAGGATTTTGTCTACCTGGGCTCTATGGTGAACTCCGCAAATGACAGCAGTAGGGAGATCACACGAAGAATTACTCTTGCCAATCGTTGTTTCTATGGGCTAAGAAGGCAATTGAGTAGCAAAGCCCTATCTCGAACTACTAAGGTAACTCTTTATAAGACACTAATCATCCCAGTCCTGCTGTTTGGCGCAGAGGCATGGGCTTTGACAAAACCGGATGAGAATGCCCTTGGTTATTTCGAGAGAAAAGTTCTTCGAGCGATATTTGGTCCCGTCTGCATAGACGGTGAGTGGAGAAGAAGGTACAATGCCGAACTATACGGCCTGTACAAGGACATCGACTTAGCCAGAAGAGTTCACATATAGCGACTAAGATGTCTGGGTCATTTAGAGCGGATGGAGCTCAACGTTCCCGCTAAGAAAGTCTTCGAATCCACCCCGGATGGACCACGCAGTAGAGGACGACCTCGCGGTTGGTGACGCAAGCAAGTGGAGGGGGCGTGCGAAACTGAAGGCCCCCCTGGCTCGTAACCGTGCTAGCTGGAGAGGTTTGTTGGTTGAGGCTCTGGCAAACAAAATTGAATTTTTAAACTAGTCGTCGCAAGAAACTCATCGAAGCAAGTCCTGATTTAAAGATTATAATTTTCTTTTTTCGGTTTTTTTAAAATAAACTAAAGTTTTGAAATTTTCCAAATTGCGTGTGCACTGGCATTTATTTAATGGATAGCGAGACGGCGAACAGAGCGCTGTCGACCCGCTACATTTTGGTGACCCCGACGTGATGCCAGTGCACAATAAATTCTCGGAGCAGTGCCGGACGATTCACTGCAGCACCAGCAACCGCTGAACTAACCACCGCCGGATGAACAACTGCAGAGCTAGCAACCGCTGAAGCGACCGACCGAACCAACTCCAGCAGAACCAGCAACCACGGCTGGACCAACGCCGTTGGAGCCAGCAACCACTGAACGGACCATGAACGGACCGAGGCTAGACTAACGCCTGCAGGAGTAGCAACCGCTGAGCCGACCACGTCTGGATCGACGTCTACAGGGGTAGCAACCGCTGAACCGACCACGTCTGGACCTACCACCGCTGGATGGAACACGGCTGGAGCCGACGCTTGTTGAACCAGCACGGCCAACGAGGCCAAGGACGCTCACTCTTTAGCAGGGCTCAACATGGTGCAGCACGACCAACTAGGCCCAACACGCTCCAGCATGGCCCAATACGCTTCAGCGTGGGCAACGAGGTTCAACACGTTCCAGCACGGCCAACTAGGCCCAGCGCTGCTCAACATGCTGCATAACGGCCAACTAGGCCTAACACGCTCCAGCATGGCACAGCGCGCTTTAGCTCCAGCCCGTCACGCTTCAGCAGGGCTCAACATGCTACAGCACGGCCAACTAGGCCCAACACGCTCCAACATGGCCCACCCTTTAGCGCGGCCAATGAGGTCCAGCACGCTTCCGCCCCCAGCACAGCCAACGAGGCTCAACAAGCTCCAGCACGGTCAGCGAGGCTTAGCACGCTGCCGTTTCTAGCCCGTCCAACGAAGGCAAGCACGGTCACGCTTCAGCAGACGCTCAACATGCTACAGCACGGCCAACTAGGCCCAACACGCTCCAGCATGGCCCACGCCTTAGCGTGGCCAACGAGGTCCAGCACGCTTTCGTTCCTAGCCCAGCCAACGAGGCCCAGCACGCTCCAGCTAGGCTTAGCACGCACCGACACGCCCGACTAAGCCCGCACGCTTCAGCACGACCAACCAGATCTCGCATGCTTTCGCTCCCAACATGGTCAACCAGGCACAGCGTGATCCCGCTCAACATGACCAACGCTGCCCAACACGACTCAACGCGGCTCAGCACGCCTCCAACATGCTCAACACTGCCAACCCGACTCAAGGCGGCACAGCACGCCTCCAACATGCTCAACATGGCCAACGTGACCCACATATGTACACCTCAGCAAACGCCATCCGCCTCGCATTGGCTCCTTACAATAGTAATTGCAACTGCATTACTGGAGGGGGAGTACTGTGGCGTTTCATAGAACTCAGCAGTCCACGAAATTCGATGTAGAGCGCAAAATTAATTTTTCAAAAAGGTCGTCGCAAGAAACTCATCAAAGCAAGTCGTGATTTAAAAATTATAATTTTCTTTTTTCGATTTTTTTTAAAATAAACAAACGTTTTGAAATTTTCCAAATTGCGTGTGCACTGGCATTACCTTTATTGATAGCGAGACGGCGAACAGAGCGCCGTCGACCCGCTACACCACTCCGGACCGTAGCGCCATCTAAGTAAGTAAGTAAGTGTGTGTCGCTGGGCTCACTTGGGTGTTATATTGCCTAGGTCTGATTTGTCCCCTTAGTCGACTTTTACGACAAGCGTAAGTTCATAAATATATATACTTTTTTATAAACGTTAATTTTTATCGAATGAAATAAATGAAAAAAAAAAAAACAATCAACGAATTCAAGATAACAAAAAACGACTTAAGTAAAGGAAAAAAAAAACGTTTTGGATAAAAGAAGAAAGTTAAAAATTAGAAAATAATTTCCAATTCATAGTCGTAGATGGATTCATCTATTTCTTGGCTGGCTGTTACTTCCAAGTTTGAAGAACAGGCGGCCGCTATATTTCTTGAATCAGTTTGCGATTTTCTTGGCTTTCTGATTTTAATTACAACGTCGTCTGGTAGCAGCTCCTGTTCATAACTTTTAATTGATTTCTTATTGATATTATTGAATTGAACGTCAGCATTGAAAGTTGTTTTCGGAATTTGTTTTTAACGATGTTCGTTAGAATAAAAATTCTTTCACCTTCAGCATTATACTGGGGAAAAGATAGATAACGAATCATTCGTAGTGGCAAATATTTTCAAATAGGGCAGAGCTGTCACTTTTCTGGACAAGGCTCGTAGTTCCAGTTATGGTTGTGAAAAGTCGCAAAATTTTATTAAAAATCGACGAGAGTCTTAAAAATCCGCTAGATCTAGCGATAAAATCGTTAGAACGTCAACAGTGCTGCTGCGGCTACTGTTGGATAAGGTGCCACTACTGCTGTCATCCGCGCCATCGACTCCAGACAATTGAGAGTGGATTTTTTTTTTTGTATGCCTTCTTTGCGATCATAATTCGTTGCTTCGTTAAGTCGGAGAATTTTACGCAAATGATAGATTTTGCTATCATTTGAGAAGAGTTCACCTTTAGTATACACTTTTTTGATGAAACATTTCTCGATTTTGTTGTCGGGAACATCCGTAGACAAAGATTTGTTGAAAATTTGCTTTGTTTTGTCAAGTGCATTTTTGTCATTGACATTTGAAACTCCAATAATATCGATGAAATTTTCGATATTTTCAAGATGCTGCTGCTGTTGCCAATTCAGTTTGCTTTCCAGCTTATTGACTTTTGATTTGAGTTCCTCATTCTGTGATCGTAGTTCATTAAGTTGTTGCAGGAACTGTTGATTCCTTTTCTCCAAATTTGTGCGCTTCAATGTTGTGAGCAATGTTCTTGTCTCACATGAGTACGGTCACTGCAGGCAAATGGAGAGAACGGCGTCTTAACACTCCACACTTATCGCATCGGAATGGATTACCACTTGATTTTATATAGTCCACATCTTGTTTTCTGATATTTACACATAAATAGTGAAATAAATTTTTACAATCACACCAGTCTACTTTAGAAAAACAATTACGATCAATTTTCCGAGAACACACGGAACAATACATTTTGAAAGATTGAAGGTTTCTATGAGATGCGCACCCCACGACAAATCAGAGAAAATTGAACTGAACTTTAGTATTTTGTCCACATATGCAGGGTTGCCAGGAACTCCAAAGCTTTAAGAGCCCAATTTTAGAAATTTTGTCGCCCAAAATCGTTGCCTGATAAGTAGCCCAAATATCGTAAGAGAGAGCATTTTGTTTTTGAAGTTTTTGTATTTTATATTCGGAAAAACTTCAATAGAAATAATAAATAAATAATTTATTTTCAAAAACTGCAAAATATAATTGAATAAATTATTCAATACAGTTAGGCTGTAGTTATTTGAAAATATTGTACACAACAAGGCATCATTTTTAGTTTTCGTTTTCATTTTTTCATTTTCATTTATTGAACATTTTGGATTGTACATTAAGAAATTAAATTCTCATTAATTGTATTTAAATAAACATAAAATAACAAGTAGGTATCTAGTTGTTTAGCAAAAATAGTAGAAACAATTAATACAAGTCGATATCCTCTTCATTGTACTCATTAACATTATCATCTCACTCTTGTAAATTTCTGAAGCATATTTTGCTACCGTATCCGATGTTGGCTCGAAGTCATTGCAACATATGTTTTTAACGGTGGAATCAGTACGTATGCCCATAATTGCATCAAGAGATGGTTTAGTTTTTACGGCATGTAAAACTGAAAATACCCTTTCAACAACAGCATTACTTACTGGTAGAGATAGTAACTGCATAGCAAAATGACCATTGTCTCAAAAAATCAACTCATCTGCAGCATTTCTCACGTTGATCAGTACATGTATCCAAAATTGTTCTGGATCGGTAGATATACTCAGCGGAAATACATACTTTACTCATATCGAATAATGATAATTTATTCCATTGGTCCTCTATATCTTCAAGAAAAGATGGAGTTCTTATAATTTTAGGCAGTGTATCTAAAGGAAGATCCTTAAAATCTTAATATGAACGGTATTTCGGCGAATTCGAATGCACAAAAAAACACCATACGGTAAAATGTTAACATACTACCGACATATGCATTTTCGTGAGAGATTGAAAATGAAGACAAGGTTGCGCAAATAGAGTACGAACAAATGCGTGCGACGTCACGAAAAACAAAATTGTATGTCGTTTTTAAAGAATTTTAATTATAAATAAAAAGTCGCCCAAAATCATAAATGGACAATATGTGTAGCCCAAATTGCATTGGGCGACTAACTTTTGAATTTTCATCGTAATTTTTGAAAAAAGATAGCCCAAGATACGATAAATCGCCCAATCTGGCAACCGTGCACATATGTAATATTTTTTCTTTTCTTTAGCAAACTGATTATTCAGAAATGTTAAAACAATTTGGTTTAGAGTTACCCCTGCAATGGCAAACGTCGATCTGTGATACCAATTCAACTTCGCCAGTTATAGAAGACTACCGAAATTCAACGAAAATTCACTTCATAAACGTCAAACTCATTCTGCGAGGAAACAAAAGCTGCTCCTTGCCTTCACTGTTCATCAACAACATCAGGGTCAAACTATTTCCCTGCAACATACACGCGAATGCACACGTCTAACACACGCAACCCCATGTTAAAAGATAATCAAAGCTGTCAAATCAAAAACTATCCCGACCCACCTGAAAACTTAGTTGGGAAAAGTTTCGCGGTTCATCCCCATGCAATGCCAGTGTCTGCGAAATTAGATGACGCGGCTGCAAAATTTCTGCACATCTAATCGTGCATCGCTACAACCTTTTGTTCGACGAAAACTTCTACACCAACACCGACAGATTGGAATTCGTATAAAACGCGGTCGTGGCAACATAGATATACACCCCCACCATCATCGGCTCTGTTATGAAAAACTTAATTAGACAGCATGTGAAACAAGGAAAACTAGGACGAGAACCTATAAAGTTTTTTTTTTGTTTTCGCCATTAGGTAGCTTAACGGATGAGTGGTTTAAAATGTTCATACACGTTCGATTCTTAGCGCCGCACCTTGCTTGAACTTTTTTTCGCTTCTCTAGATGTCACGTTCTTAATCTTCTTGAAGATCCAGTCCTTTTCTCATTATTAATTTGACTCAATTTATTTCAATTGTAATTCACTCGATTTACATACCCCCAGAGGTGTTCTTTAACTGTTGAATCTTGAGGACATACAACGCCTTTTAAATGAGCCACAAATAGGAGACCGTCGTCTACTCGTTTAACAAAAGAATGAAGAAGCATTCCAAGGATCACTGCTCAAGACGCATCAACATATCTCAATCATCACATTCCTTAGCCTCGCCTCAGTGCCGTTTGCATTTTAAAACGTTTCGAAAAGGAACGGAATGGAGGAGTTTGTGACACGGTCTCAATTTGCTATCGGATAAGTACTCGTAGCACCAGATTGAAGTGGTTCCAGTCGTCATCGTCATCGCTGTCTGGTGCCACGCTCAATAACCTGCCTTAACAATGATTGCAGTCATGCTATTTACCTCAATCAGGCTAAACAATTTCTTTTTCTATTTTACTTGGGAGTGTAAACAGACACCATTTCATCCAGAATTGTTGATATTCCACCTGTCTGCCAGGTGTACAAGTTCCCATTGCGATTCGTAAAGATTCTCAGCGAGTGGAGGAGGAGTTAGAGCAAGAAGGATATCAGAGGGGAGCAAAATGATTTGATGTGAGCGCTTTGCTTACGTTGAAATATGGACAAGGTTTTTGGTGGGGGAGATTCAGGGTGGCTAGAGATCAAACTATGATTTAAATATGAATTAATGATTTGATGAACGTAGTCCCAGGCTTTATTGTTGCAGAAAAATTGAAGCGGAATGCATTAAAATGGAGAAGAATATAAATACTATTTGTAGAATGAAAAATGCAAAATTGAAATATTTCTTGATTTTTAGTTCAATTAAGACAAACATTGGAGATGGCGTATAGTGTAGTTATTCCCGCAATCTATTACTTAATTAAAACAATCAAATTAAAGGAATCTAGTGGTAGAACTCAATTTTGGCGACGAGTTTCCTATGTCGTTTAGTGCAAGAATAGTGATCATTTACAATCCATTGCCCTGGAAAGAAAGTTCATTTGAATTACGAGTATATCCGCATACCATATTTCGAGCGCGGAGAGATGTGAATTTCAACTTACGAATATATAAGCAGAGAAGGTCATTGAATAGAAGCAAGTGCAACCAGGCAAGCTTATAAATAGAAGGAAAGAGTCTGTGCTAAGGAATGCATAAAAACGTTTATGAGAAATTCCTTACAGCTACCCTAAGGTAAATAATGAGTTTGGCTTCAGGGGGTTATAAGAATCCTGTAGCAGTGCACTAGCTCATTTTCTGAAATAATATTAGTCGGATGACAAATCCTTGAAGCTTTAATTCGATAAGGGCATTGAGCACTGATGTGAATTGATGCGCCTTGCCTAGTGTACCGTGTTCCGTAAGCACGATCTTCCATGAGAACAACACCCACATCCACGGAACATTGGAGACCAGGATGGATTTCATTCTGTTGGGTATCTACTGCATTAACAGTGGACTGCATTCATTTTGAACGTCATCAGCATTCCTCGATTCCGTTGGAAAGTTTGCAACTAAGCAATTAAAAACAAATTATATCCCCTATGCAGAATGTCTTTAGCCATACACAATTTCTTTAATTTTTGATAGATCTGCGATCACAAATATGTAATTAATACTATTTTGAGAAGCAGCGCATAATTCATTTATGTAGAAGCATTCCAACCGGTGAAAAGTATTGGAGGATAGATTTCTTTCGAATAGAAAGGAAAATGGTTGGCTCTTGGGTAAGACTAAAATAGATTACTAATTGTTGGCCGCAAAATAGTTTCTTGGTCTAATTGCTAATAGGTGGTTCTGCTTATCGGCTGGAACCGTGGTGTATGACGCAGTACAGACATTCGTTGCATGGTTCAGTTGAAACTAAGTTCAATGAGGTCCACTCAAAGACCCGCTGTATTGTGGAGAGAGCTATTGGAATACGTAAAGAGCGCTGGAGAATCTTAGCATATAATAAAAGAGATAGATTTGACCCCCAAAAAATTGCCAAATTTATAAACGTGTGTATATTTACATTCAATTTAAAATTCAATTTCATCTAAATCAAATGATGCACCGTAAACTAATGCAAATCGAGTTTAGCGAAGAAACACAGAGTAGAGGAGGACGGGGTATGAAGTAACACGGGTAAGTTGTAAAGGCTCTAAAACAAAAAGTTATGATGTAAATTAAGAGTCGCATCAAAGAGAAAAATACTTGTCCACTCCAAGCTAACGTCCTCACAGCTTCACCAGTGCTTTGGACGTCGGTGAATGAAGTTGTTGCAGTGGTCCGTGAAATCGACAGGTTTTTAACTTATTTGTTTTTGGAACTCTCTCAACTTGCTGTACAAAAGATAGAGCGCAACCGGCTCAGCTGGTTCAAAGAAGAGATCATTCGAACCCTGTTAAAAACGCAATATCGCGATGTAGGAAAGGCAGGCCTATAAACGCTTGGATCAGACAAATGCGACGACACCGGCATTTCATTGGCCCCAGTAAGCGAGTGATCCAAAATCGGCAGGCCTACCGATATTTTCTGTGGTCAAATAGGCAACCCCACAGGCGGATTAGTAGAAATGCGATGAAGTGGGAGGGTTGTGATCCCTTATTTTCGAATCATAACCACGCTGAAAAAAAGGATGAAGAAGGGGTAATGTGTAAAAAAAATTGGGGGGTAACATGTAATTTTAAACCTCGAACATGTTTTTTTGTGTGTTTATATGGACATTTTTACATACATATTTAGTAATATCTATAACTGCGATAAAACAGGGGTAACTAAAGTTCAAAAGCCCAGATAAATGTTACTCAGAAAAGGAAAAAAGCAAGTTGGAAATTACGTCGGCTGAACGAGGCACTTAAGTTTCTGTCTGCGTTGCAGTAAGCGGCTCTGAATGAATTGTATTATTCTTTTCTTCTGTTTCATAAAGGTATTTATATTTGTGAAAAAAAATATATCTAAAAATAACTTATGTTACAACTTACCCTGACCTATGCTACAACTAACCCCGTAGCCGGGGTAATTCGTAACAACTGCCACATTTTGCCAAATGTCAAGTTTTTACATTCGCCTTACCGAATTTTTAAAAAGTTTATTTTGGACTTTATAGCTGAAATATCCTTCTTTAAGTTAAAAATTGTTTAACTAACTAATTTTGAAAGCCTTAAGAGATGCATCACATTTAGTAAAAAATGTTACTCTAGTTCTCCCCTACTAGAGCTGGGCAAGCAATAGGAAATTACATCAAAAATTCTCTTATCAATAACTAGAATTCATATTTTTTATTCATAGACTTAATTTATTTATGCATTTAAAGAAGAAGAAAATATAACACTCTAGAAAAAGGAACACAAGGATGAATATTGCATTTATGAATGCATGTATGTACATAAGTAGTGTTACACGAAAGAAAACAATATGGAGATAAAAAAAATTGTATAAAATAAAAACAAGATCACATTTCATTTTGATAACTTATTATGCGTCATACCATATTTATTTCTATAGATAAGTATCATATTGTTTTAGGTAACTACATACATACATATATGGTTGCCTTTTAAGATCCTAATTCTTTAATTATTCTTTTAGATTTCTAACTGAAGGGTTTTGATTTGTAGCTCAATTTGTTGCTACACCATGAAGGTTTTATATTTTACTTCCTTCATGATCAGTGTTCTTTCCTAAATATTGAGCAATCTATCCAACTTAGTTTTAACCTTTTTATTGAATTGTAGCCCCACCCTGATATTTTCTAGAAGCAGTACCAGTTTGGAATCATTGCTTATTTGCCCCTTTGTGACGATCTTTGACGAATTCGTTTTGTTTTCTTTATTTTGTTCATTGCCACTATCTGCTGAATCACGTTTCACACGCGAAGGAAGTGAGTTTCTGAAGCAGTATTTTTGGGCGGTGCTAAACTGCTATTTTCTGAATCAACTTTAGAGAACTTCTAAACGTCATAATATTTGGAAGCTTCTCGACTGCTGCTTCCAATCGAGTTATGTACTTCTATCATTAGTAGTTCCTCTTCTGATAGTGACTTTTCTTGATGCAGACCACCCCTAGTTTTATTTTTTTAGTTTTATTAAATGATTTCTGCTTCGCCTGAAATTTTCGATCTGCAAAAGCCTAAAATAAAGTCAACATATGTGTGTGTGGTGTGTATTACAAAGGATACTCCTTTTTTTCGGATCCGGATCGGTGCTTGTTTTGGGCCCGAAATCAAAGAAAAAAAGTATATAAAAAATACAACTCCAACCGCACGTAAAAATGACTGCACTAAAAAAATTCACCAAGTGGAATTCCGAAAATGTGTCTACTCTTGAATATTGGGTGGAAGTCTTCCAACATATGGACGCTCAACACGTGCCTTTCATCGAATTTTCTTAATTCATTGAATTCGTCATTTGCTTCCCTCGTGGTTCAGCTCTGGCTGAACGTGTGTTTTCGCAAGCGAAGAAAGTTTGGCAAAAGTAGAACTCTGCTCTTCAGATATCGACGCTATTTTAACTGTGAAAATCAATTTGGAATTACGTGCATCAGCTTTTATAATTTGATCGCAACTCAATCGGAGCTGCTACGAAAAATTGCGAGCCAGGAGACGTACAATTTTAAACCAAGAAAAGGTCAAACCGAGACAAGTCCGGGCGTAATGTCAACAATGTCAGTTGATGTGGATGAAAGTCGATAAATTGTTTCGATTTTTATTTCGAATTAATTTTTGAACTTAAACTTTTACTTTTCTATCATTTGTTTTCAACGCCTTCCTTATACATACTTTTTATACAATACTCTTTGATGGAAAATTAAATATTTTCTTTTCGCTCAAAAAGACTTGTGGGACTATTATATGCCATAAACAAAATGTGCTCCATACCGTTTGCCTAAATTGTGCGTCCTTAATCGTTGGCCCAACAATGTTTAACTTTCTCGTTAAACAATCCCACATATTTATGGATGTGACTTTTCGTTGCCAAGTTTACGTACACGAGTGTGTGCATTTAATTTAAATTACCTGTCATTGTGATGATAACAATCAAATTAATTTTAATTGAGAAATAACGTTATGGCTTATCTCCATACGGCTACGCAGGTAAGAACAAATATTAAGTAGCCCTAAGATACATGAAATAAACCACTAAATAAAAAAAAAATTGAAAATTGTCATATAATTAATTAGATAAATCAATTTGCAAAGTTAGTAGTCGACCTTTAGGTCTGAACGTGCATCTGCTATCGCTGAAGTATTGACATTGTTGAAAGCGTCCTCTATATCCAGAAAAGCAACCATTGTGTAATCCTTATGAAACGGAATATTCGATATTAAGCACTAAGGAGTGTAATGCCGTCTCCACTGATTTGCAACATGCATGTTGAGCCGCGCGCCGACAGTAGTGGATATCAATCAGTCGTTCTAATGTTTTTAAGAAAATTGATGATAGGCCTCTCTTTTGTTAATATCAGAACTGCCACATACAGTATGCTGAGTGTTAGCATCACATCTTATAATGAGACCAGTTTTCTGCTTCCCCGCATCTGCGATCAGCCTTTCCAATTTATCCCCAAAAGAGAGTCCATGTTATCATGGGCGAGATACGCCGATATAAAAAAATAAGAACCACCGGGTGTTTCTACTCTTGCTGCGGTTGTATCTCGATCGCTGTAATTAGGAAGCAAAGTTACATTTAGGTTACCTTGCAGCGGTATACACCCACATACAGGGTGTAGTAATTTGGAGTCTTGAGTCCACGTACCAAGTTGTCCACAACCCAAGGTTCCTGGACCAAGACTATATCTTCCCTGTTCTTTGAGAAACAGAGAAGAAAGCAGACATAAGCCGTAATCAAGTGGTGGAAGTTAATCGGAACTAACTGCAGAATTAGCGCTACAATCAGGCAGAGAACCTCCACCAATGTAGTATTCAAGGCTTCCAAGTCTGAGGACAATTCCACCAATTCTTCCTCTCTCAAAAGCAGTGGATGTAATTTATGGAAATTGTCATCTGTCTCCATGTCCGACAATTTGTCTTCATCGACTAAAAACGGATTATTCTTAGGGAATGACGCTTGAGAGTCATCACTATCCATAGAATAAAATGTGATAAATGAAGTTGATTGGTTGCAGGAATAGGGTCCAAAGGATGAGGTGCAGTTTACCCAAATCAGGCTCTTCGTCTTCTTATTATGCCTTGATGATGATAGGGTCAACACCGTAATAAACAACACCTCCAGTCTTCTCCAAAGGAGAAAGAGATTCTTTATTGCTGACAATGAGTGCACATTTGTAAAGTCCTTTTGGCTCATTCAGCTTAGCGACTTTTGTGCGTCGGTCATTCTCTCTTTATTCTTAGTAGTATTTTTGTAGTATATGTGTGTTCTTAACTGTGATTTATGGCATTTTGTACCAAAATAAATCGAGTTAAGAGAGAATTGATTGAAGGATCCCAGAGATGCCCTTATATTGGAAGGGTATGCCCAAAATTTTTGAATTTACTATTTCGCAGTGGCAAAGAAACAAGACCAAAATTGTAAATCCCGTATGTTGTCGCGCAAATGAAAATTTCAGTTTTCTGAGAAACTGTGAAAATCGACTAAGGCGGTTGTGCCTTAGACAACAGATAAACACAATTTTAGATTTATTTGATCTACGGCCGCAAAATTTAATTCTAGTTTAGTTTAGTTTAGTTTATTTCATCTACCGAGCTTAACTCTAACAGATTTCAGATAGGTAATTCAGTAATATAATAATAATAATAATAAGTAATAATCAGTAGTATTAAAATTAAGAATTACATATTTCAAGACGTATCCAGATTCAATGTAGATAATTTAAATTTCAATCTATCATCACACAAATCTATTTTAATACAGACAGAATTAAAAAGTTTTATACATTTAGTCATTGGTTCGTTAAGACCTTAATTGTAAAAATGTCTAGGGGTCAATAAAAAGTTTCTTGTTCGAAGAATTCTTTCTGGTGCATATAAATAACATTTTTCAAGTATATCGGGACAAACTATACGATAAGAAAAGACATCATGAATAAATAGTATACAATGAACATTTCGCCTTTTTCCTAAGGTACCTAATCCAATTAAAGCGCATCTTGTTAGATAAGGGGCATTATATCAAGATTCCATTTCATTTGCTTTATAACAAATTTTGTAAAGGGCTTTTGTACCCGTTCTAGTCGAATTATAGAATTTACATAGATTGGACACCAGACTATAGAGCAATACTCAAGGAAAGGCCGCACTAGAGACAAATAAATAGACTTAAGAGTATATGGGTTCGAAAATTCAGCACATGTTCGCTTAAGAAATCCAAGCATCGAGTTTGCTTTAGCAACAACATAATCTATGTGGTACGAAAATTTCGAGTTTCGAGTCAAAAATCTCACCAAGATCTTTAATTTCAGTTTTACGAGAATTTGTATAGTCATCAATAACAGGAACTAGTATATACTTACTTACTTAGGTGGCGCTACAGTTCGGGGTGAACCTGGGCCTCAACCAACAAGCCTCTCCATTTAGCTCGGTCTTTAGCTAATTGCCTCCAGTTGCGCACTCCAAGTTGGTCGAGGTCCCCTTGAACTTGTGCGCGCCACCTACGGCGATAATTCCCTCTACTGCGTCGTCCCTCGGGGTTAGATTCGAAGACTCTGCGGGCCGGAGCGTTGGTGTCCATTCGCTCTACATGTCCTAGCCATCTCAGACGTCCAATACGCAGTTTTTTGACTAGGTCGATGTCGCTGTACAGCTCGTATAGTTCGTGATTGAATCTTCTCCTCCAAAACCCGTCAACGCAAACGGGACCGAAAATCTTACGAAGAATTTTTCTCTCGAAGCGACCAAGGATATCTTCATCCACTTTTAATAAAGTCCATGTTTCAGCGCCGTAAAGCAGGACTGGGATGATCAAGGTCTTATATAGAGTCTCCTTAGTAGTTCGAGATAGGGCTTTACTGTTAAATTGCCTTATAAGCCCAAAAAAACAGCGATTGGCAAGAGTTATTCTTCGATTGATTTCTGCACTGATTTTGTTTTTCGAGTTTATAGCAGAGCCAAGGTAGACAAAGTCCCTTACTACCTCGAAGTTATAGCTGCCCACGGTGACGTTTTGTCCAATTCGTCGGTGTTGGTTTTCCCTTCTAGTTGACAGCATATACTTGGTTTTGCCCTCGTTTATCGCCAAACCCATTTTGGCCGCTTCCGCCTCAATGCTTGCAAAAGCACCGGTGACAGCCCGCTGAGATCTTCCGATAATGTCTATATCGTCGGCGTATGCAAGCAGCTGTACAGACTTGTAATAGATTGTGCCTCCGGTGTTGGCTTGTGAGTTCCGCACAATCCGTTCAAGTACAATATTGAAGAAGTCACATGACAGCGCGTCACCTTGTCTAAAGCCTTTTTTGACATCAAAGGTCTCGGTGAGGTCATTACCGACCTTGATGGAGCAGCGAGCGTTCTCCATCGTCAGCCTGCACAGGCGGACAAGTTTGGCAGGGATGTCAAAACTAGACATGGCTCTATAAAGCTCTTCTCTATAGATGCTGTCATAGGCGGCCTTGAAATCGATAAAGAGGTGGTGAGTATCGATTTGGAATTCTTGGGTTTTCTCCAGGATCTGCCGAAGTGTGAAGATTTGATCGATGGTGGACTTTCCTGGCCTGAAACCGCACTGATAGGGTCCAATCAGGCTGTTGATAAAAGGTTTCAGGCGTTCACACAATATCGCAGAAAAGATCTTGTACGCGATGTTGAGGAGACTGATGCCTCTATAATTGGCGCAGTTGAGGGGGTCTCCTTTCTTGTGGATCGGGCAAACGATGCTGAGATTCCATTCATCAGGCATACACTCCTCTGACCAAATATTAGAAATGAGTTGGTGTGTGCATACCAATTCATCCCCAGCTGCCTTGAAAAGTTCGGCCGGTAAACCGTCAGGTCCAGCAGCCTTGTTCGGAACTAGTATATGGTACACAGAAAAAGAATGACATTTATTTATGTTCAAGGTAAGTCGATTAAACTTACACCAATCAACTATTGTGTTGAAATCATTTTGAAGACTTTCATAATCATAAATATTTTTAACACGCAAACAGATCTTTAAGTCATCGGCAAGCAGTTAGCATGATTAAGCAATGAAAGATAGATAGATAGATAATTTATTCGTTATAAGATTTTTACATAGGTTATAGCCCAATTTACAATAGTAGTACAGAGATCTCATTAATAAATATATTAAAGAGCAAAGACCCTAAGTGTCTACCTTGGGGGACATCAGATAAGACCTCAATGAGCCTAGATTGAGAACGACAAATTTTAACATCCTGCTTTCTATTTAAAAGGTAACCAGAAATCCACTTAAGTAGCATCGAATGAATGCCCAAAGATCTTTGTTTGTTTATAAGAATACTATGACATACTGAGTCAAACGCCTTCTTGAAATCAGTAAAAATTACATCAACTTGATATCCCGACTCCACAGAATCAAAAAGATATTTCGTAAACAGCGTCAAGTTGGTTAATGTGGATCTATCAGATTCAAATCCATGTTGTTTTTTTTTTTGTCTTGTACAACCCATGCCCGCGTGGCAACGACACTGCGACCTGAAAGATCTATTGTATCGGAGGGTTGGAGACGTACTTCCTCCCTTATGAAATTGAGTTCCACTAAAGTGAGTATCTCCTTGTGGAAAATACGTTTCCTTTACCAGTTTAGTGCCGGGCATTCACAAAGAATGTGTTCGGATGTTTCATCCTCCTCTAGGCAAAGCCGACAGTCCTTCTCTTGGCACAGGTTTAACTGGTTAAGGTGGTATCCTAGGCCGCAATGGCCAGTAAGAAAGCTCACTAGCTTCCTAATGCTTTCCCTATCTAAGCTAAGGATTTCCTTATAGGAGTAAAGCTTGATTAAACGTTTGGATTGTCTTAAACCTGGCCCATTAGTCCAGTGATCCAGACGAAGTTTGTTCTCCCATTCATTAATCAAAGCTGTAGCTGTTGTCCAGTTGACGCTACAATAAGGTTCGGGACCTATAAACGCAGATTCTGAGCAAGCTTATCTGCAGATTCGTTGCCCACAATTCCCTGGTGTCCAGGGACCCAACCGAGCATTACTCTGTTGTGTTTGGCAAGATCTTGTAAAGCATCGTAGCAGCATTTTACAGTCCATTTGGTTGGACGATAATGCCCTTAGTGCTGCCTGGCTATCTGAAAATATATGAATCCTAGCGCCCTTGATTCCCTTACGGAGATTTTGTCTGGCGCAGATCGCAATGGCATGGATTTCAGCCTGAAACACAGTGGGAGTCGTACCCATAGGTACCGAAATTTTTGTGTTGGGTCCAAAGACCCCGGCTCCAACACCAGAATCCATTTTCAATTCGTCGGTGAACCAGACGAGAATTTTGGGGTCCAGTGTTGGAACACCATAGGACAAATTTCCGCGGTCCAATATTTCAACCTCGAATAACCTTCCATGTTGTTGAAATGATATTTGTTTCTTAATTGTGAAATAAAGTTTTTTTTTGTAACAATAGACTCGAACAGTTTCGGAATAGCTGAAAGTTTAGAAATTCCACGATAATTTTGAAACTTTTGTCGGGGTCCGGCTTTGAATATGGGAGTTATAAAGGAAAATGTCCATTCATCCAAAAACGTACCAGAAGTTAACATCAAAAGGAATACGATCAGGACCAGCACTTTGGCAAGAGTTCAAATATTGTATGCCTTGAAAAACATCATCAATTGAAAAATACAACCATCCTATATATGTACTACAATCATGTGTATTACTATCAAAAGACAGACTAAGATTCGAGTGATCAACATAAACTGATTCAAAAAACTTTGCAAAGAGCTCACAAGTTGAATAAATGCTACAAGAAACAACGCCTTCAAATTCCATATTTTGCGAGATACCATTTACCTTTATTTTCCAATTTAAAAATGCTCAAAAACCTTTAGGAATCTTTGAAATTTGAGACTCAGTGTTCATTACATATTGCTTATATAAAAATTTATTTAGAAATTCATATTCACGGCGCAATTGACAAAAATGCATTTTGTCCAAATCAGATCGTGACTTCTTGAATAATTTAAACGCTTTGTTTTTAGCATTCTTTAAATTTATAAGCCTTTGATTATGCCACGGTAATTTGCAAGACTGTCTTTTCTTTATAAGAGGCACGAACTGAGTAAATCCATAATCTTATATATTCAAAAATTTGTCATAGACTTCCTTAAGTTGTACACCAGATATTCTTTCTCTCTACAGAAATCATTATCCCGTCAATAGAACAAAACAAAAAAAAAAATCTATAATTTACTATTTGGCTAGCACATCACTCAGAGCAGGAACCCTCCTTTGGAAACCTACTACTGTCATGGAGCTCTTATCAAATTAAATGCTTACGAAATGCCCAAGTGTACACAACTTATTTCAACTTCCATAGGCCTTCCAGTTAAGGTCACTTCAGCAAAATAACTTGAAACAGTGTGGGTCAATTTCATAAGCGGAATGTGTCTCTTCCCACGACACTTATACCGCAAAGCATATTAGCAATAATAATCCGATTAGTGGCAAATTCTAATTAGCTTTGTCCTTGTACTTCTCGCTCTTCATTAGGTCGCTAAAGAATTACCGACTGCTAATTCTTTCCGCACTTATGTGTACAAATTTCCATTTGACGATTATCCTTTCTATATGGGTGCGGAAAAGGAAGAAAGTTTTACGCATAAAGAATTCGTTTGTTGTGCTGGCAATTCGTCCCATTTTCAACACATTCAGACAAGAAAGCACTGAAAAACCTCTGCCAGGACATTACTCCTTTCCGTCGAAAGCAAATTTATTTCTCCTGTCGTTGCTATCTAGGGAGTGTGATGTCTGATGTGTAACGCACTGCGTTGGCGTATATCCTTGCTACCCGCATTCAACTCTCTTCATATACACGTATCACGCTCATCGACCTTTCCCCAACTTTCTGGATATCCTTCTGTAATCCGCCTGTATAATTTCTCACACACAATATGTCTTTGAATTTTTCGATAACATTATGTGTCAAGGTCGTGGGTGGCGGGAGGAGTGGTGGCGTCAGTGCATACGGAGGACCAGCTGAATGAAAAAAGGAAAAAAAAAGTGTTTCTTTTCACCAGGGTAGACGGTTGTGCTGGTGTCGATGGTGATGGGAAGGGCTTAGGATTTCTTTTTCTATTTCAATTCTTTGTTTTTCTGAATTCGTTTCTCGTACTCCTAGGGTTTTATCCTTTGCGTTGGCGATTTTCGCATTTAATTTGACCGACATTGTGTCACCGATTACAACAGGGGTTTTCACACCATCAAACTACTATATTCGTGTGCTCTAGTTTACTGTTCACATTCAAATGTAACGCACATTGTGGGGTTTGAATGGAATACGGTCGCCTTCCTACATGACGTGCGTGTGCGATACCCTTCTCACTGTAACTGGGACCAAAATTTTGTCCCTCATCGACTACCAGTTGGCTGTCTGTCTAGTTGACAATTGTGTTTTTTTGATGTTAAAGGATTTTTGGTTTAATTCGTAAACAAGAATGGACGGCCGCGTTGACAGGTTATTAGGCAACGACATGTGTTTTGTGCGATAAAGGATTTCCAAAGCAATTCAGAAGAGGTGTCGTGTCGTGTAGGGAATGAGAAAAAGAAGGTGAAACGCCATTCGTTTTGTGATTTTCCATTGAAATTGAGTGGCTAGTGGATTGGGTGTAGGTGAGGATCAATTCTGGTTTTACTTTTTGTGTGTGACAGAATTTCCACGCAAATGGCTGAATTTAGTATTTTATGTGGGAGTATTAACCGATTGTAGCTTAGAATTTCTGTCTGGTATTCCAATAAACTGTGAACGAAACATGTAATTTCAGACTGAAAACTAAACTTATAATGGTATGGGCTTACTATTTTGTGATGGTACACTCTGGAATACGCCTTTAAAGAAACAGACGTCTTTAAATCCCGAAAGGTTCATGCACTAACGTATGGCACGTTACTGTTCTATACCGGAAAAGTGACGGAAACCTGCATTTGAGCTTATAACACGAAACGTACGTAAAAGTTCACATCGTCGACCAGAGGGCAAGGTCAGAGAAAATAAAATATATTTTGATCCTTTTGGTAAGGTTGAATATAATAGTAGGGAACAATCATTTTATGTTACGCACGAGCTTTTGAATAATAGAATTACTTACTACTACAATACGGGAAGTACGTAATAGCCAAATTAAAAGAAAAAAGAAATGCTCAACTGGCTTGCACGTACTTCCATCAACACATTTTACTTACTTAGGTCATGTGCCCCCTCATGGGTTCTAGGGCATCTACCACACCTACGCACCATCGTGTACGGTTCCTTATGCTGTACCTCAATTCTCCAACTGCCGTCCCTCCTTTACGACCATATTCCACCAAGTACCACTAGGGCGACTAGCTGTTCATCCTTCTCGAGTAAGCTTATTCCATTGTATAGTCTGACTTGTTATATAATCGTCGCCCAATTGGAGAGTGTGACCAATCCATTGCCATTTTCTCTTCTGAATAATGACATCTATACGTTCCTGGCCCATTCTTTCACATAGCTATTCAATTGAGATACGATTTGGCTAGAACACTCGCAATATGTTTCTGAGACCACGATTAAAAAACGTTCAGCTTTCTTGTGACAACTGTGTTCGCCTTGCAAGTACTGCATCCATAAAGCAGTATTGACTCCACATATGGATGGAAAATATCGAGCTATTTATTTAAGTTAATTGTACTGTTTTTCCAAATTTTGGCTTACTCTCGATTCTGTTGGATACATCCAATTCAGTCTTAGCCCTCTCCGAAGAGTTAGTACTCTCATTTACTCTTTCGATCTGTTGACCAGTAATGCTAACCAAGCCAATAATGCCAAATTTTTTTTTGTGAAATTCCGCATTTTTCGGATAAATTTTCAAAAAAATTCCTCTTTAATTTTGGTGTAGTTATACTTACTGGAATATCTATAGAAATATCTAACGGCTTAGCTTTATTATTTACAATATGGCGGGAAATTCGATCGGCACTTTGTTTCCTCAACAGATTTCACCTTGTCTAAAATCACTTCCATCCGAAGCTATTTATTATTACACACTCATAGTACATTCGAGAAAATCTACCATGTGATTCTTGCAAATTCCAAGATCACTTTGAATCTTGCCCTATAAAGTCAAGATATGAAGTTTAAAGCAAATCTGTCTAGTCGTTTTGGCTTCAGTCGGACACACACACAGAAAAGCCGATAGAAGAATGTAAATGATATGACTGATTCCAAATAATACAACAGTATTCTAAATGGGCTATAACAAGAGATGTAAATAAAGTCTTTAACGTATAGGGCTCAGTGAAATCTTTAGAATTTCTTTTAATGGAACTTAGCGTTGAGTTGGCTTTACAAACAATGTAGTCTATATGTTCATCAAAAGTAAATCCAGGATCAAATATTATTATACACCCAAGTCTTTCTTCTAAGACACTCTGCGTAGAGAATTTGTTTTAATAGTAAAATTGTAGAAGACAAGTCGAAAAGACCTAGAAAGTGTGAAGCATTGGCATTTAGAAATGTTCAGAAGTAATTTATTATTATCACACCAATTATGGACGGCGGCGGTGATATCCTCCTGTAAAAAATTAAAATCATATTCCGTTTTTATTGATCGAAATATCTTGAGGTCATCCGCAAACAAAAGACATTCTGAATGTTTGATTACTAGCGGGAGGTCATTAATGAATAACAGGAACAGTAAAGGGCTGAGATGACTACCTTGAGGAACATCTGACGTTACTTTTATGGCATTGGTGAGACAACCATCAATTTTAGCCAATTGGATCCAATTGGATAAGTATGAATTTGAGTTAAGTAAGTTTGAGTGAAAACCCAAATGAGATAATTTTGAGATTATTGACATGTGATTGACTTAGTCAAAAGCCTTAGCAAAATCAGTCACGTCAGTTTGCAAAATTTTTTATGACAAAATAGTAACAAATTGTTAAGTTTGTGGGAGTAGACCTGCCCTTCATAAAGCCATGTTGATGAAATGATAAAACATTTATAACAAGAAAGGACAACTTATTGTAGCTCACCTTTTCAAAATGTTTTTGGAAATGAAGAAATTTTGCAAATAGGCCGGTAGTTGCAAATACTTTGTTTGGGACCAGACTTATGAATGGGCACAATATGAGATATCCTCCAAAAATCTAAGAAGCGTCCAGAACCAATAGATTTACGAAAGCTAATGAAGAGAGGGGTAGATAGAGACCAAGCCCAGGTTTTTAGCAAAATTGGAACAATACCACCAGGGCCCTGGCATTTAGTATTTTTAAGATCGCTCAGAGCCTTTTCAACATCCAACTTATCAAAATGTAAATAACTAAATTTAATCAAAGGGTCCAAATTTGATGAGCAGTCAGAATGAACATCATCAAAGGGATCTTCTTCTTCCTTTCATCAGCGAGGCCATGATCCGAAAACAAGTGATCACAACCTTCCCACTTCACCGCATTTCTACTGATCCGCCTGTGGGTTTCGCCTATTTGACCTCAGAATATATCGGCACGCCCGCCGATTTTGGATCACTCGGTTACTGAGGCCAATGAAATGCCGATGTCGTCGCATTTGTCTGATCCAGGCGTTTATAGGCCTGCCTTTCCTACATCGCGATGTCTTTGGAACGTGCATAGATATTGCCTTTTTAGCAGGGTTCAAATGATCTCTTCTTTGAACGTGGCAATACCAGCTGAGCCGGTCGCGCTCTATTTTTTGTACCATGGTTTCCTTGATGTGAAAGCTTCCACGGATCTTCGTACTTTTTATTCGATCAAGCTTTGTCACTCCTGCTGTCATGCGAAGCATCTTCATCTCAGCTGCCGTTAATTTACTCTCATACTTTTTGTACATCGTCCAACATTGTGAACCGTATGTGAGGGCTGGGCGCACAACTACGGTGTAGAGCCTTCCTTTCAACTAAGGGGCCGTTTTTCTGTCACAGAAGATAGCAGAGTTTTCTCGCCACTTCATCCACCCTACGCTTACGCAATGACTGATGTCGTCATCACAAGTTGCTTTGCTATTGATCATAGATCCCAGATATTTGAACTTTTCGCACTTGGAAAGCACTGTTCCATTCAAATAAATGTCTGGAATAGGCCTGAGTGGATCATAGAACGGACAGCACAAGTACTCTGTCTTTTTTTAAACTAATGCGATACCCATTTCCCTTCAAAACGTCCACCCACACATCAAGTGCTCGTTGCAGGGATGTAGGATCCTCACTTATGATGGCTCCATCGTCAGCAAACAATAACTGATGTACCTTGGGATCCTTCACTTTACCTTCAAGCAGATGATCAAGGACTGTAATAAAGAGCAAAGGACTTAAAACGCTTCCCTGGTGCACCCCGACTTTGATTGGGAACTCTTCGGTTACTCCAGCGGGGCATCTTACTCTTGTCTTTGCTCCTTCGTACATGTCCATGATCATCTGTACATAGGTTTCTGGAACCACTCGATGTCTTAGCGCCACCCATATCAAATCTCGTGGTTGTCTGTCGAATGCCTTTTCAAAGTCAACCAATGCAATATGCAAAACAATTAAGGAATCACGATGTTTTTCCATTATGATCCTTATACTTTGGATTGCATCTGTGGTTGATTTACCCGAGACAAACCCGCACTGATCATCAGATAACCGTATTATTTTTCGCAGTCGGCCACCTAATACCCGCTCAACGATCTTCATGGTGTGTGACATCAGCTTGATCGAACGGTAGTTATCACAGTTTCGCGTATCACTCTTCCCTTTGTATACAGAGAGAAGGTAACTTTCCCTCCATTGATTCGGCATTGGATCACCTCTCACGAATTTGGAGATGAGAATTCTGAGCCATCTGAACCCGATGTCTCCCATCTTTTTCCAGAACTCAGAGGGTATCTCGTCTGACCCAACCGCTTTTCGTTTTTTGGAGTATTTGACCGCCTCACTAACTTCTTCGACTGTAATGTCGGGTATTTCTTCACAGTTAGGGGTGGCTCTTGGAAAGTATAGCCGGGGAAACTGTTCATTTAAAAGCTCTTCACAATACTGCCGCAACCTCTGCAGAATTTTGTCGTCATCCACAAGAAGCTGGCCATGAGCATTGCTAATGAACTTTGGCGGACGAATCTCCTGAGCATTCCTCCTTCTTTGGGCGGCTATTTGAAGATAGTGGCGCTCTTGTTCATATTGTGTCTTCGCAGCTCCTGGATTGCCTGGTTTGCATTAGCAACCGTGGAAGATATTTTCTCCAGCTCCCGATACAGGCCCTCCGTACTCTCTGCTTGAAGCTGGGCGCACTTCTTCTTCGCTTTTTTCTTGCAGCATCTGTATTCCATTTCGAGGCGAACTTTTTCGTCATTATTATTAGAGGGGCACTTTGACCAAGCTTTGAAAACCGCTTTCTTCTCGTTTATCACCTTCTTAGCTTCATCACTCCACCACCATGTTTCTTTGGCGTGTTGATGGTGGCCTTTTGAAGCTCCTAGCATTGATTTGTCCTTCTTTAAGCAAATTCGCTGTAGGGAATCCCACATATTTTGTGCTCTGCACTCTTCATCCTCAGCTCCGTTGATGGTGTGTGAGAGGTAATTTTTCATTACGAAAACAAAAGCCTCGCCTTTTTCCTTGTCCAGATTCTACAACTTGATTTTCTCAGAGACCCTTGTTCGTTTGCTTTTCTTCGGTGTTTTCATAAAAATTTATGTTAGCAGGAGACGGTGTTGCCGAGCGATTGCCTCTCCCAGGATTACTTTGCAATCTTTCACCCGATGCTTCATGAAACTGGCTACCAAATGGTAGTCAATCTGAGTTTCATCTCCACCACTGCTGTAAGTGATCAGGTGTCGGCTTTGTTTGATGAACATGGTATCCATATGCTTAGGATGTCTTCACCAGGAAGGTTCCTGGTGCCATATGCTAGTCCTCCATGGCAGTCTACATAGTCTTCGTTTGATTTTCCGACATGTCCATTCAAATCTCCTCCAACAAACAGAAATTCTTTCTTTGGGATGTTCTTAAGGAGATTGTGGAAATCTAGCCAAAATGCATCTTTATCTCATCATCATCTTTATCTCACATCATCAAAGAAATACACTCAATTAAAATAAATAATGAGATAATGAGTCTAAAAAGTACATAAGACTCGATAGGCCGAGTAGCGTTACTGTATCCCAGCGCCCCATATAAGGTGCACTTACATTTTGCTTCAAATTTACTATTATTTAATAAATTAGGGTAGATTTTATAATTTTATTCTAAACCGACGTCTTTACTCGTAAGTGTAATAAGTAGATGTAGGAGAAGTTCACATGCCCTCGTTTATTTGAACAATTTGTTGATTTTTTCCAACATGGGTTCTAGGAAAACATAAGTAATAACTGTTATATGGTCTTTTTGTAATGTTGCTGTTGTTTTGTTCCTTTTATGTTTATGAACTAGACTACTAGTAAATGTTTTAAAAACAATAATATTTTGTATTTGTATGTAGAATTTATTAGGTTTTGTTTAGCGCTCATAGGCATATTCCCCCAGCGCCCCTTTTAAGGAGCGGTCCTGAAACTCAGCTTATATAGAACCCTTTTCTTATATATGCATACAGCATTCTTTAAAAATTTGCGATTTCAACACTCTGGGGACGAATTTGGCCAAAGCTAGATCTCAAGCGCTCTAGGAATTTGATTTCCCAACAGCGGGGACCTTTTGGCGAACGACTTTTGTAGAAGCTACATGGATGAAGAAAGGAAGAAACTATTCCTCACCTTTGTTTCTGCCCAGCTCTCTTCCGTATAAGGAAGCTTCACCTAGGAACCTTCTATTACCACGATAAACCCAATACAATTAAATGTATTTAAACAGCTCAGAATCGTAACTCTTGTTTTGTCGTCAGCAAACCATTTTTTGTGCATCACAGAGGCATACGATCGAGAAAATACTATTGCTCAAGAGTTTGCTTGGGCTAATAGTCCAACAACTAATTCTTTATTTTAGTGCTTCCAACTGATAGCCCTCATGGTGATCCAAATGCTAATCAGGACTATTATTGAACGTTATCACCTACAACGATTCGTGTGTTGTTTTGATTCTCAGAACTAACTAATACTTTGGTTCACCCTTAGGGTAGAAATTTTCTTTTTGGTATCCAAGACAGATCTGAAGCGATTTTACGAGATCGAGTGCTGCATTAAAAATGAAATTAATTAAAATTAAAAAATATATTCACAACCAAAACAAACTATCAATAATTGTCCGCAGGCTCACTTTTTTTGATATAAAAAAAAAACATATTGTGCGACACATCAAATCGTTACCCCAGCCATATCTAATCAAAATCTCCTCACTACCTACGACCTTTGGCCCCCATCCCTCAGGCTCTATTTCCAATTTTGCGGCCCGAATCGTGACACGCGTATAAATTCACTCGCCAATTCGCGATTTGTGCTAACGTCCGCAGATGTCCTTTTTTCTGATGTCCCACTCCATTGTCCTATCACTCGAATCTATTTGCAATATCCAATCATCCTGATGTATCCCTAAAACAGAATGCCCTCCGCAAATATTCTCTACACTCAATGTCATCGTATTTCAACCTCGTTTCTTCCTTTTCTTCTTAGTCTCAAAATAATTGTCCTACGTGATCTAAAACAAATGTAGGACATTACAAACAACACAAAAAAAATCCAATTTATTAAAAGATAACTGTAAAATCAGCTGCGACATAACCGTAAAATTGTCCTCATTCTAAACAGCACCCCTGAGATGAATGTTTATTACCATATTAATGGTAGAGCTACTTCTACTACTGCTGCCCCGGCGATGGCACTGGTTCCGGTGGTACTATTCCTTCTCCGTCATAGCTGGACTCTTTTGCCATGTCCTGATGACGGTCTATCGTTTTGTCGCGCGTACCATGTATATTTATTGGTATGCAGCCTAACACTGTGCTCATATACAATTAGCTCGAGGCGCGGAAAACACCAAGTGGAGAGCACAAAATGTGTCCCGAGCGCTACGAATTATTATGGAATCTAATATGGGCCATGAGAAAATTACCACGGCGCGATTATGACCGATAAAGGACACAAAACAGGGAACGCGCCCGCCAAACAATAGGAATAGCCAATAATCCCAAACGGACGACGCTATTGTCCAATGCAATTAACTTATTTTTCCATTTGTTTCAACCGCATCGACCTCTTGGGATTGTGCATAGAGGGACGTCAATGCAAATCAGGATAATTGCTCTTCCATATCATTGTCGGTTGGTTCAGAAGAGGCAGGCCGATGATTTTCGTTGTGGCCTGAAGGCCGGTCATATGGACATATCGGTCTTAGTAATCGAGTGGTTGATTCGAGCTTTTGGTATGGCAATTTGTGTAGTAGATTTTTGAAAGGATTTGAAGTCGTTCTGAGCTTTTTGAGGGAACTTTGTTAAGTTGGAAATGGGGAAGCCGGATTCTCCCATGAGAGAAATGAAATTCAGGTTATCGCTTGTGTGGAGGGTTTAGTGCATTGTCCTGGTACACCTTCTGGTTTTTAACCCTTCTGTCAATAGATGTTTTATTAATACATTCCCATCAATGGAATAGGTCTAGCTGGACCTTTATACATTCTGTATTGGAATGAATGGAACACAATGAAATAATTAAAGATATTTTTTTTTTGCTATTTTGGACACGTTACTATTTTTTTTAGTAATTTAAAGTTTTTTTTTATTACATAATAGTCATATTACAAAGTAATTTTTTAATTTACATATTAATGGCATTTGCGTAACTGAACACTGTGTTGGAAACAGGCAGGCTCAGCACTGCATACAAATTTGGCTTTCCTTTGTGTTTTGTCGTTTATTCTGCAAATGTTACACGATTTTTTCTGGCCCGTTGATGTCTGGCTAGCACTGTGCTGTGGACTTCTACGTTGTAATAGTGCTCCGAATAAAGATTCTATGCCATTTCGAACGGAAAATACTCCTATCACCCTTGGATTGTTCATCCTTGCTTCGATCTGAGGGGTAACTAACTCCTCAATCAAAGAATGCAGAAATTGTCGACGTGCATTGGTTCTGTTCATTGCACTTGTATTATCTACTTTTTTGTAAATTATGAAAAATGTAGAAAGAAAGCATGTATATTCTCCCTACATTTGTTCCATGACATCCACGCCGACATTGTGATTGTTGTTAGACAGAATAGCTTGTGACTTGCTTCTTCAACTAATTCGGTGTAATAGTGAAGTGTTGACAGTAAAATGACTGCCTTTGATTATCACGGCACATAAGACACCGTAAATCCAAAGATAGTGAATTGTGTTGGGCCATTACGATCCGGAAGCAATTTTTTAGATATAATTCCAACAAAACCCAGTGCAGATTCCCAAAGTTTGTTCATACCTTCAAAACTAGTAAAGAATTTGTCAGCAACAACAGTCCTCCCGCTGCTGGTTCTGTACTTGGTTGTTAGTTCAATCATCACCTCTTCGCCCAAATTTACAGCTCTCTGATGTCCATCTTCTTTACCTTAATAGATAATTCTATTGCAAGGGTATTCGTCGCTGGAATCACAAATCCACCGTCGTTTTATACCGTATTTCGCAGGCTTCGATGGTATATATTCTGTAAATCTTGTGTTTCCTCTGTATAGGAATAGTTGTTTGTCAACGATTATAACTTCTGTCGATGTATACACAGTTTTCAAATAATGATTCAGCACTGTCGACATATCCCGGATGGGAGCTCCTTTATCTACCCTTTGCCAATCTATACGAGTCCATTAACTGTCAAATCTTATAAGCCGATTTAAAGCTCAAAATCGGTTCAGCGACATCGATGTTCTGAATACGGAATCCCTGTTGGTTTTCTACAATTCTTCTGCACGCTGCATGTTTGCGTGATTTACACCAGCGGCTATACAAAGACCAAAATAGGCACCCACTTACTTCTACAATTTTTTGTTCACACTAAAGCAATATGTACGCTCACAAAGTAAAGAAATTTGATACACATACCTGCATGATTAAAAATGGAAAACGTCTAGCCAGACCTATTATTTGACAGAAGGATTAAAGAGAATGTACTTTAGTAGGATCTGTCTGATTGTGTAATGCATTTAGGTTTCTCAGCGTACTGTGTCAACAAAATTAACTTCGTGCACTAAAATTGAGGGAAAGCCATTGGGTTCTCATAATCTACTCCCAACCGCGTCAGTTTGGTAATAGCGTTAAGCTAGCGGAACAGAAGGTAAACTTCAATGAAAGTGAAATTTTCAGTTTCAGTAATGCTATCTCTCTAAATAGCTCAAGATTTTTTTAGCGTTGCCTCCCTCGCCTGTGGTAGCTAATTAATTGCATGCAGTTGAAGCAAGAAAATAAAGGCTACATACACTTATAGCAGCAGCCCTAGAAATTTTTGTGAAAGATCGGGATACAGAAAGCACATTGAAATTATATTCATTACTGGCGGAACCAGCTACTATATAAGACGTGCAGTGTCGACCCCGTATAATTCGATGCACTAGCACTTACTCTCCGTATACCATTTTTTCATGTTTAACACACAGAAACATTCCCGTCATCCTGGCAAGCCACCCGCAACCCAAGAACGGACAAATAAAAACATTAAAACAGGAATAATCACATGCATATAGGGATACGGACTAATAAATGACCAACAGTATAATTCTCGCAGATACCGAATACCATCCGAGCTACGTTACTCACATATAAATGTCAGCCATCAAGCAATACCGATAATCAAAAGATGTTACCTCTCACATCTCAAAAGCGGTCAGTAGAGTTTCGCATGTTGCGTTATTAGTTCGGAATAAACTTTCGACATACCTCTGCGGATGAGTGGAAAACTGTATTTAGGAAAGGTTAATTCAAGCTGTGGTAGACGGAAAAAATTGTATAGTTGATCGCCAAATCAATGTCCTTTAGAGCAATCTATTTCAGATCGGCTCAAATTAAGCTAAACTGGGGCTTGAGTATTATTCTCATGCTTAGAGTTCGGCTCTAAGACATTTTCTACCTACAAAAGAAGACATGCATTTCGGCTAATAAAAGATCCCATACTATCGTTCAATCTCTAGCCGTTGGATTAGCACGGTCACAGTAGACACACATTTCAATGTCAAAACCAAACCTTCTGGTTACTGGTGTAATGACTTGGGATGATCTAACAACTTCAACCCGAACGTGTAGATTGGATATTCTCGACAGAGTACCCAAATCTAGCATTGAAAGTTGACGACCTTTAACATAAATTGTGACAGGAATGTTAAGTGAACTAAACTTTTACATTGTTGTTATTACATGTTTGGGTACAGACTTTCAACACGTGCTTGATCACTTGATCGTTTTCAGGTTTAAGTTGATAAGTGATCAGTGTATTAGTCACCAGATTTCTTCGCTTCAAAATCGACAAAAAAAATGGTGCCTAGCGCTTTTGTATCAATGTTTTCATCACAATTGTTTGTATGGAATATATACAGTGAAATCTCCCATTGCGGACAGCTCCCTTAAACGGACATATTTTCCTAAACAATTTTTTTTTTCAGATTGCATACATTTCACGTTCCCTTAGGCGGACACTCCCTTGAACGGACGCAGACAACAATGTCAGTAAGAAATTCTTTAATTTGTATCCCTTAGGCGGACAAAAACAAGTCACAACTCGTAAAATGCCACCATTTATGACAGCGGGTTTTTTACTTATTTGCTTTTGAGAAAAGTAGTTAGATTTTTTGTCATGGTTCGTGTTGCAAAAACTCTGTGTATGAATGCATACGAATATGTATATATCATTATTATCTACTACAGCTGTGCATTGTTATTGCATCTTCGCAGTTAGTTGTTACTGGGGTAATAATTTATTTTGGTGCCGGCAAGACGAAACGTGTTGACTCTAAAAGAAAAAAATTATTTGATAATTGCTTCTATTGAAAATAACAAAAGTGTCCGTGAAATTGCAAATGACTTTAAAATCGAGAAAACTCAAGCCACTAATATTTTAAAGAATAAAGATAAAACTTTGAAAGCATGGCAGTCAAATTCCACCGCAACTCACACGACGGCGTTTTGTTACATCGGGTTGGAGTGTTTTTGACAAAAAAGTGTTCGAGTGCTTAAGAGTCGCAATAAGAATGTGCCTATTTCTGGAACACTGATCAGCAACAACGCAAAATCGGTTTTTTCTTCTTCTCTTGGACGGACAACTCCCTTGAGCGGACCAAAATGTTGGAACCGTCGCTGTCCGCCTAAAGGAGATTTCACTGTACATAGTTGAGTCCCGCTCGTCCATCTGTTCGGTCGCACCGTTAAGTTCACAATACACTTAAACTAAGAAAAAACTAAAACTGTAGCTTTCCAAGATTAGCTACAAATTTCAATAATATAAGATCGGTATCATGTAATTTTAAACTTTGAAAGCAAAGAATACAATTATGAAAACAGTGATGATTCAGAATCTTTTTTTTTTATTCTAGAAAGCAAAAAGTTTGTAAAATCAAAGTGTCCTACTAAATTTGTTCACAAGGATAATATGAAATTTATTGACACTTTCAAACTAATTAAAAAAAATCAAAACTCTTAAAAGGACAAATATTTTTCAACACGAACCCTTTATGTCAACAGTATAATTTGTTCGACTAAATGAACAATAATTTGTTGTTATTGGATCCTGAAGCAGAATTTGTCAAACAAATAAGTACAACAAACATAGAAAAATCGTTTAATCAATAACTATGTCACATACAAATTTATACACAATGAGCATGCAATCAATATCGTCCAGCTTTTCACCGGGTCAATGAAATGTACATTATCTTGGCAATGAGCTAGTAATTTCCTACGGAATGATTGTATTATTCCCGGAAATCATTTTCATGACATATTAATGAGAGGAAGTAAACTTCCAGCCTTGTACAGCAGTAGATGTTAAGATATAATTAGGCAATTATGAGATAGGTTAAGATACGACTTAATGATGGTAGGATACTTTCTTTTGTACAAGACAAGGTCAACATTATAATTACGAAATAACGAGCTAGTGTTTAAATCAATAGAAATAGTTGTGGTCGTAGGAAATCCGAAGCACGTGGGTTAGGGTAGTAAATGCTACTTTCTTGAGTACCCAATTTGTCAATTAAATGGGAAATGTGATATCATCAAAGGGTTGGAAAAAGTACATGCGTGTAGTTTTATTACGTCTTGGAGAAACTATACGCAGTCAGTTTATCCGGTATACATGGTCCAAAATAGTACCCGGGAACAGATAGTTTAGGCTGTATCCATGAGTACTAAGCGAGCAGACCAATAAAAAAAAAAATGGTATGTATTAGCTAGAAGGTATATTCTTCTGTATGGACGAGTGTGTATATGAATTTTAATCTATGCTGACGACATAAGAATCTTTAGACTTGTTCGCAGTCAGTCTGATTGTATCGCTATGCTGAATGATTTAGATACGTTCGTCAAGTGGTGCTGTAATAACAATTCATTTTTGAACGTATCTAAATGCCAGCCGATGATCTTGTCAAGAAAACGTCATTAAATAAGTTATGATTACAATCTCAATGAATCTGTACTTAACAAATTCATATCAATATGCGATTTAGGAATGCATTTATCTCAAAGTATCGACATCAATTTTCAATTTGAATAGATTCTCAATAGAGCAAATTCAATGTTTGGTTTTATAAAGCCTTGGAGTAAAGAATTCTCATGTCCTCTTATAACATCCACACTTTATAATACCTTTCGTCCGCAGTTAGAGTATGCATCTAACATTTGGCCTCCAATGTATGCGGTACACATTAACCGTATTGAATAGGCACAGCGTAAGTTTGTCCGATTTGCGCTTCACCACTTAAACTGGAATGACCCTACATGTCTTCCACCACATTGCGACCGTCTTCTTCTCTTATATCGTCATTCTTTGGAGAAACGTAGGGAAGTATGTGATGGAGCATTTTTACTCCAACTTATTTACTTACTCGTACATAGGTGGCGCTACAGTTCGGGATGAATCTGGGCTCCAACCAACAAGCCTCTCCATTTAGCTCGGTCTTCAGCTAGGTCCTCTTGAACTTGTGCGCGCCACCTACGGTGGGGAGGTGCTCTACTGCGTCGTCCTTCCGGGTTATATTCGAAGCGGGCCGAAGCGTTGGAGTCCATTCGTTCTACATGTCCTAGCCATCTCAGACGTCTAATACGCAGTTTTTTTTTGACTAGGTCAATGTCGCTGTACAGCTCGTATAGTTCGTTATTGAATCTTCTCCTCCAAAACCCGTCAACGCAAACGGCACCGAATATCTTACGAAGGATTTTTCTTTCGAAGCGACCAAGGATATCTTCATCCTCTTTTAATAAAGTCAATGTTTCAGCGCCGTAAAGCAGGACTGGGATGATCAGGGTCTTATACAGAGTCTCCTTAGTAGTTCGAGATAGGGCTCCAACTGGTGAATAGTTTTATTGACTCGCCATATCTTTTAAATGAATTCGGCTTAGACGTAAGATGCTACAACTCCAGTAATAACAAGATTTTCCGCGTAAATTCCTACTAAGCGATTTGATTTATCTCTCTCAGTACAAAGTAATATTCGTCACAATATGCTTGCCTTTAAGCAGCAAAACATCATCGGGCGAGTGTTTTTGGGCCACCCTGTATATGCGAATGATGAGTCTCGCCTGTTTTCCTTTTTCATGCCATCAAATTCAACAGAAATCGCTGATAGAGATACCGATTTTGTATCGTATTTGCCCACTTATCAGTGACTTTACTAAGAGCTAACTATTGACATACAGTAATCTTTTCATTCTATTTAATTACAACTCTATATTTATTTATCTGCTTCCATAGAAGTAGGTGTTGACATTTACATTTATGCATCCAACTTCAGTACCCACGGTGAAATTTTGAATGGGACAGACGATCCTTTTTAATTTCAAGGAACTTTCATCCATTCTATCGTACATCCCATGCCTGGTGACTTGCTTATATTTTATTGACTTTCGGATCAATGGACTACTCATTAAGTATTATTATCCACATAACCAAAAAGGCCTAATAAATGAGTGAACGGTTTCCATTAAGAGACGAATTTTATGAAGTAAACCATCCACAAGATATCTCAATGTCGTTCGCATAGATTGCATTATTTTTTCCTGAGAAGGTGAATACATACTTCAATGCTTAAAAGTATAGAGGTAAAAGATCCCTACCATTCTTAGCAGCGAATGTAAAAGAGGTAAAAGATCCCAACCATTCTTAGCAGCGAATGTAGAGGCAGTCTCCTCAGATTTTTCAACGCAATGTTCGTGCTAGAAATCCCATATGCGGTTACATATACTTCGTATGTACGCCAATCATTCATCAAAATGAAGGAGTATATGGTCAGAGACCGACAGTCCTTAGGGCATGTAGATTTGAGCTTTCAGCAACCACCCTCTGCAAGATTTCTGAGCTAAGTTGTCCGGATCATCTCGATTTTCCTACTTTAAATCAATTACTTACCTGACAACCAAATAATTAAGCACGTCGATTACTTCTCTGGCTGAGTAACTTCCAATGCAGTTTTCTTTTAAAGGTTCATATCAATCTATTTTTAGCCACATTTTATTTTCCTTCGATAATATTTTACCCACAAATATTTCGTGAAGATTGGATAAAACAAATTATTTCTTCGGACTCATCCCTCCAATTGTGAAATCTTCCGCCCATGATTCAATTCATATATCACAAATCTCTCATGCTATATACCCCATACTTGTTCGATGCTCCAATCCATTTCTCCTCCAACTCAGGGGAAAATTTCCCTAGTAACAGTTATCCACCTACAACTACCAGTAAAGCTCTCTCGTTAACGATATAAATAAAGCTTTCCCTTTGTCGTTTTTCTTTTACTCTCACTCTCTGGCTCTAATTTCGAAATAAACTTCAAACTCTGAGCAGTTATCAAACAAACAAATGAAATCGCAACTATCATTGACTTCTCTAGAGCAATACCAGAGGGCAGAACGAGTCACATCCTCGAAAATTTTGTAGCGATATGCCAACTCGTGGATAAGGACACTGAGGCTGTTAGAGAAAGCGCGATACCCTACCACCACCATCGACATTCATGCCAACTTATTCCCAGATACGTTCATGTAACTGCTCTTAGTCAAGATTCGCACGTCTAACGGTTCGTACGCGTTGAACGTGTGTGACAGTTATATATCGTGTCTCTCGGGAATATCGTCAAAAGAAATACGAAAATAAACAAGGATTTCTAATTCGAGGATAACGAGCTAGTAATGAAAAATTAAAGATATCTAAACGCAGCAGCGCTTTGTAAATTTGCGTATACTATCTTGCAAGCTTCAAAAAGGCAATTATCCATAGAACGGTAGTAATAAATTCGGAAAGGACTCAAAACGATTTGCGATTATGAGGTTATATTTAGCTATGAACGATTTATGTCCTTGTTCCATCGATAATCGACAAGTTCAATTGATTTTCATGTAGCTTCGGGCCGCTTAATTAGTTTTATGAGTGATGTCCTTTTTACAAAGAAGGACTATTATGTTCAATGTATAAAATGTGATCACGTGCAAGGCAGTGAAGTGAATTAGAAATAAAAAGTTTTGCGAGAAGCAAAGAAAAACATGTGCAAACACAATGAAAGGATAATAAGAAAAAAATATCCTCACACTAATGGATTCTATCTACACATATCCAACTATAACATATCCAGGGATAATAAATTTTCTTCCAATCATTACCACCATCATCAGCACCACCACCACCAGCAACGCCAATCAACAACAAAGGCAACACCACATCACCAGCAGTCATCGTCTTGTCCCTCCTCATTATTTCACTACCATAGCACATATCATAAAATTATGGGTTGTGACCACTGGCATATCATTCACTTGATTATCCTTCTAATTGGTAAGTGATATTCTCTAAGTACTAACAAGAATAACATACCAAGCATTACACACCCCTAAGCGGTATCATTAAGTGAAAGAAGATGTTCTCTAATAAAAATATTCCTTGTCTTAATTACATTGCAATCATTAGAACGCCAAGCGAGTTCCTTCTTTGTGTTTTTTCAAAAAATCGGTCCTTTTTCTTTGGCCTCGATTCTTTTCATCGCCGAGTGCTGTGGGAGTACAATTATATGGAAATTATTAATTCGGTGATTTGTATTCAACGATAATGCTCTACGACTAATATGTAAGGCACGCGGGTGTTCACAAACGAAAGTTAACATAGCCCGCAGAATATGTCTTTTTTTATGGTTAGCCTACGGTCTACCAGCTCTATACTTAGATAGAATATCGCAACTACATTATAATGTCATTAATTATTTATTAGGATAAGTGTGAGTAAATGTACCGGAAGGACGATACGAATTGTGGAGGCCCTCCATCAAACAGAGAAAGGATAGCACGGTGACTTGCTTTTTGGTTGTACTGGATTGTTTTATTTTTCCAAGATTGGAGGCGAGCATTATTTTTTCTTGTTTCACGTGGTGATAACCTTTGGATAAGTAGGAAGGATTCATGTTCCTGTGAAATTGTTTTCATTTTTGCTCGGGAAAAGAGGGATGAAATTAGACTGATGAGTGTTAGCATGAAGAATTGGAATAACAAATTTCAAATTAGCGTATATGGCGCTTACATTTTTTCGAGTAACACAATGAGCGCCTGCAGGATACGAATTCTGAAATTCAAAATACGCAATAAAATCCAGTCAACTGGAAGAATGATAAATTGCTGTGCTGCAAGCGAAAAATGTTTCTTTATTTAATCGTTTCTCTTCGTCTTCTTTATTATTCTTCAGGTTTGTTTCAATGCCTTTGTCATACTGTAATTATTTAAATTTCTTTGTTCAGTAAATTAACAAAAAATTTATAGATTTTCATTTTTGTTTTTGGTGTAATTAACCTGAAGAATGAAATGGAGTACGCTCTTCAAGGATACAAGTTTTAATGACCATAATTTGGAGGAAAACTTTAATGGACATAAGTATACTTAGAAAGTTTTCTCTTTTAGTGCCTTAAGCAAGGTAATTTTCCACGAAGAGTTGTATAAAGCAGCAATGAATAAAGTATACAAGTGCAATTTACGAGAAACTTATTCCAGAGGATCCGCTCACATATAAATGCACTTTTAGAAGTCGAGTTTTGGGTAATTGTATTTCATATAAGTGGAGTCTAAAGGAAGGTATATTTTGCGAGTTAACCATTTTGCGAGTTAACTAAGAAGTGACATTAATAGGATTTTTTTACTAATTTCCTGTTTGTACCTACAAATTTATGTACATCACAAGAAATCAAAAGAAATAAAGTACATGACTAAGTTATACGTGGTTGGGCGTTAATACATGGTAAATGATATTAAGTATGTACCTAAAAAAAAATGTTTTTTTTAATATAAAAAAATATGTAACAAATAACTCGTACACCACCTTGTGTCGAATCACTGAATTTATAACTCATCATGTAATTTATATTATAATGTTTTTATATAGATTTTCCAACAATATAATACAAATTACGTGACAAGACACCCGTTAACGGATGCGATGATTCGACTCGTAAAGTCATACATAGTCTTAAACTAAGTCAAAAAGTAAATTAAAGTAAAATCCTTGAAGTAGAAAGCCCAACTTCGCTATTTCAACTATAAATTCTCCCATAATATTAATGAAATATTCGTACACTAAAAACCAATTGTACAGGGTAGGATCATAGAATTTAAAAACTTACCAACCATTTTATTTATATATTTAATTCAATTTAATAAGATGTAGAACATAACATTTTAATTAAACGACAGCCATTTACGGGCTTACACGTTTTCGGGGATTGTCTCGAGCATGTTCGCATATGTACTGTACATGCGCGCTTTGAGATAAAATCTGGTGAACGTGGTGGCCAATTAATTTCCGAATCCTTGGAAATTATAAGCTATCCAGAAAATTTGCATTCAAAGTCCCATTGTGGCCATGAGCAGTGCCTTCATCATGCTGAAACCACATATCAGGTCTGTTTTTAACAGCAGATCGTAAAAAAATATTCAATCGCACTGATACAACATTCCAGAAACGCTGACTGCATTTTCATCTCAATCTTCCCAAGAGTAAGGCCCAACGATCCATTCAGATGTAATGCATCTAACGGGATGCAATCAACGCCAATGAATCGATCTCGGATTTTATCTTCCACCTTTTACCAGTACCCCAAGTTGAGTTCTGCTTGTTAACAAAGCTCATGATCAGATTTTGAATAAAACCATTTTCGATTCTTTTTTTTTTCAAATCGACATATTATTCTATTTTTTCTCCAGATATTCATCATACAATCTAGAAAATAAAACAAACAAAAAAAAAACGAAATTTATATAATTTCCAACTGATAAAGTCAATAAGTTGTGAAATTTGAGCTAAGCCTTAGCAAATGTTTTTAAGGTCAATGTGAACGACCTTTAAGTTTTCGAATTTGAAATTGAAAAACTATGCCAGTCGTTCGAGAAATTTTCTAATTTTAAATTTATGCAAATTGAAAAATGTTGGTTAAAAAAAATGAATGTATAAAAATATACGGTCTCGAAATTTACCAAAAATGTATAAACTTTAACATTTTATATTACATTGCTTGGATATTTATTTGGAACTAATAGACTATGGAGCAGATAGATAGCTATACTTCTAAAACCGGTCAGTAAATAGAATACCGCTAATGAAATGGTTCATGAAATATCTGGTTTGCCATCTAATACCACATGCCTCAACTGACTAGACCTCAATAGCGACCTGGCGGATCACTGGTACAATTTTTTTAAGCAGCTCTATGCACCGTGCTCTACCTAGTTTAGTTTTATTTGCCCGGTAATATTTTCTTATACATTTTTACAAAAACAAATAAGCTTGGCTTTTGCCGTCTGCCAGATTGACAATAAGTATTATTTCTGTGGTTTAGAAATAGAATAGAAACATATTTAAACGTATATGTGAGAAAAAAAAAAATCATGCATATATGCACTGAATAATATTCTAAAATCTTCAATTTATATTTCTGTCCCTATACGCTAGAGCAGTTTTAGCAAAGCTTTACAGTTTGCTAACATCTAGCTCATTTAATGCACTTATATGTACTTTCTTCATCCGAGAGATAGCAGCTAATACAATTTTATTCTCAGGTGACTGAAATGTATCTAACAATTTTCTTAACCTCGCCGTTGTCGTAGCCTGACTGTGCTCGTGTTCCGTTTCGCTCTTTTGGGACATTTCGCTCGTTTTTATTTTCTGTTAAGCTTAGTTATTCGACCCACATGCAAATGACACATTCATTTCATCATTCATTCATTGCTCAATATCATAACATTTGGCACTCTGCTATATATTTTTATTTCTAAATTTATCTTAATTGCTGAATTTGAAAATAATACAAAAGAATTTAAATCAAGGAAAAATATATATAGAGAGTATATCCAGTTTGTTTTGAGCTAATTTAAGAAACAATAAGAATGAAAGGTAATGCCCAATAGTATTTGCTAAATTTACGTACACTCATTCACTTAATTATTGGCACAAATACTTTTTCAACGTTTTCAACGTAAAACACATTTTTGTTTTTGTACATCTGTTCTGTACGAGTATGTTCAACAGTTCGTCGCTGTCAAATCAAACCGGCATATCTGCAAAATGCATATTTTTCACTAGAGCGCTTTAAAGTTTTCGCATGTGATATTTTCCTTTTAACTTAGAATATTTTGGAATATATATGTATGTTTAATACAGTGAGAAAAAACTCGAGAAAAGCGATATGGGAGGAAAAAATTCGGAGACATACCGGGAGACTAGTGATCTTGTTGCAAGATGTTACACCGTGGTTACGGATATTGTCGACAAGTTTAGGAATGAAGGAAATTTCGTGAAATAAGCCAGGTAGGAAGCGAACGAAAATATTGTCGGCAGCAAATGGGGGGCAGATCGTCAAGAAAATAAAAAAAAACCTGAAGACACCTGTAAAATTACCGACCGCGGAGATGTCTGAAATAATTCTTCTTCTTCCTTTTATCAGCGAGGTTATGATCCGAAAATAAGGGATCATAACCCTCCCACTTCACTGCATTTCTACTGATCCGCCTGTGGTGTTCGCCTTCTGTCTGAAATAATTAATAAACCGAAAAAGGAAGACGGACTGACTGATCTGTAGTCTCGGACTTTAGGATTTCACGGTTTTCATGGCAGAATAGCATGTCGTAAACCTTTCATTTCTGGAAAAAAAAGACTTAATTTCGCCAAAAATATGTTAACAAGAGCTTCGAGTTTTGGCAAGCAAACGGTTTGGCGACAACCAAATACACAGCTAAAACAAACTAATCTCAAAGCAACCGCGAAACAGGATGGTGGTAACATCATGATGTGGGGGTGTATGTCTGCAAGTGGGGTAGGACAAATGGAGTTTATTGATTATAAGATGGATCAATAACATCCTGAAAAGAAATCTCCAGCAAAGTGGCACAAAATTGGGTCTAGGGTCAGATTACATCTTCCAACAGGACAATGACCCAAAACATACTGCCCATAACGTTAAAATGTGGTTACTTCTTAATACACCCCCGCAACATAAAACACCCTCACAGTCACCCGACTTTAATTCCATCGAACATCTTGAGGCTCAGCTTGAGAAAGTATTAGAAATCGACCTATCACCAGCAGAGCTTCTCTTAAAGAAACTCTCAAGCAGGAATGAGTGATTATAAGCCCAGACCTGACTAAAAAACTAGTGGATAGTATGCTAAAACATTTGCAAGACGTAATCAAGGCTAATGGTGGCACAACATCCTATTGATATGCTCCCCACTCTGAATGTAGTTATTTTCTGTTTCAGTTTGGTTTTGAGCGAATAATTTTGTGTTGCATCTTATTAAAGTTCTTTTTTTGTCAGCTTCTCTATTTTTGTGAATTAAATATTTTGTTTTTATATTTATTTTATTCTTTATATATGCTCTTGTGCGAATAATTTTGTGAACGTGTATAAATGTAGGGCTTCTTCTGAACGGGTGTTCAGCATATTCAACACTTAAAACATAGAAACCGTCGAAGTTAATAAAACCTACCAATTAAGTTAATAAAACAAATGCAAAAAATGATTTGGAACAATAAAAGTAAAATTCAAGAAAAATTAATCTAAATGTCTTCCATTCTTTGTGTTTTGCTTCTGGTGAATAGCTACTCCATATTTTTCAATCTCCTAAAAGAATTTGTGCGCCATTTTTTTTTTTTTAATAAATGTAGAATATAGGTTCATAATGATTCTATTTAAAGGTTTAACTTACGATGCGTTATTAGTTATCGGAGGTGTGGAATGGAGGAATAAATAAAACCACTTTTAAGACAAAAAAGTACTAAATGTATTATATAAACCCAATTACATATAACTTCCCCAACGGGAATCTCCGCCAGAGCACACACAAATACGCAGAGAATCCGTCAACTAGGTATAACAGAAAAGTAGACAGAAGGAGAAGAAAACACAAAAAGTACCATTAAAGATAGCAAAGAGATAGCGAAAAGAGAATAGAAATAAATAAAAGAAATGATTATCACCGCTGAGTTCAGATTCGAGATCATGATTAAGGAAAAAAGAATTACGTTTTGAATTTTGCAAAAGACATTTTTGATATTGCTTAGCCTAGAATGTAGAAACACGATTTTAACTTAAAATTTGCATCTACAAACATCCACAAGAATTTAGTTAAAATCGACAAAGTCGAAGTTTATGTTATTTGTGTTTGTCTCTTTTCGTGGCCTCTTAAACGAAAAACCGAATAAAAAGCTTTATAAGAACTTACGAGTATTTTAGAAGATTTCCTAATCAATTAAAAAAAATCATTATAATTAATTTAGCAGTTTTCCGTGTAGCTTTAGATAAAGGAAATATGAACTTAGTTTTATAATAGTAAGGAATGTTTGCGAGAAGCCTTAACCGAATACATTTTTTAAAAACTTGTCTCACAATCTGGATACTTTCTATTGTTGGCAAAAGGATCGCTTGGAAAAGCAAGATCTGTGTAAAGTGTTCACATCTTATATATTAATTCTTGAACACGAAACTTATCGTACGTTTTTTAGTATTTATTATAAAAGGAGGGCGATGAAGCTTATATCATTCGAAAGGTACTGTGCCATAGATGGGGAAAAAAATTTAGTTTGCCTATTTTACCATTGAGTTAGGTAAAATAAAGTGAACATTCACACATGATTTCCCCATACAAAACACTTTAACCAATTAAATGAAAGCATATTGATCACGTTCATGGCTGTATGAGCTTAGATCCCTTTGCCTTCCCTGCAAGGGTGAATATTATAAAAAAAGAAATAAATAAACATTATGTAAACGAATACATAGACCATTTTCGAAAAAATCAAAGTCACTTTGACCGGGAATTGATCGTTATTCTATGACGCAAAAGTTGCTATCGTCAAATATGCAATCATCTCGCTTGCACAAATGGCTTTTGATGAACGTCAAGTAATTTTTTTTGGCAGGCCGTTTTGACGTTTTCGAATAAAAAGTAAAACCAAATAAAATGGATCCCATAAGGAAGTGTATCGCGAATTTTTTTTTTTCGGCCCAGCGGGACGATTACCTAACTTTATGTGCGACTTGACAGATCCAGGGGAGTAATACAAGGGGAGGGTGTAACGCACATCACCTCGAATTTTTTACTGCATAGCTTCGCTGCAGGTTATGTTTTCGAACATTTGACTTTAGCAAACTGCATTATCGAACACAATAGTAATGCAGTTAAAACTCGTATTTGCGTTTTCGAACAGTTGAGAAGAACATGCTGCAACTGCATTTTTGACGCAGATGATGTTTCGAAAATTGCCATAGCGTTGTTTCTCTCGCTGTTTGTTTTTTTATTTTCCCGTCGGTCGTATTTCGACCACACACGGTACATATAAATCTCTGATTTCAGCTGAAATTTTTGTAAATTAAAAATAAACGGTGATGTAATTCCTCTAGCGAAGCGTGTTTACTGTGCAATTATAAAGTAAATTAAGTCCTAACCTCTAGCACTATACAAGTTATAAATAACTTCCTCCAACCTAAAGCTCCGAAGAAATTGCTGCGGAATTCCTTAAATATTACGCATTTTGCGATGAAATGCAACATACCCCTTCGTTCTTTGAGATTGCAAATGTCCCTTGCAATTTCAGGCTCTGACCGGTGTGGTACAAAGAGGTATGGTATATATAATTTATATGTCGAATAACTGCTCAAAATATACATCCTTTCTTGTAGATAATGATTTATATATATAGTTGGCTTTCTATTGGGATTACTGTGCTTAGCTTACATCGCATAGATTCGTTGACTAGTTTTCTTAGGTAAAGTGTCAACTATGTGTTTTAGTGGAGTTTATTGCTCGTTTGATACAAAAGTAAGGTTATATCCACTTTACGATCCTATTGTCACTCTAAGATACATTGTACCTTTTTTGTAGCATTTAAACCAACCTCGTAATTCTTTCTTGGCTTAACAGCATAATCCTAATGCACATCGTATCGAAAAACTGGGATACCACTTCAGTGTAGCATATAATTGGTGGAATTACTTAAGAATTCATAATCCCTCTTCGAGTTTACTAAAATAAGATTTGAAACAATCCCCAAACAATTTCCAAAAGTTAAGATTTTTTCAAGTTTTTTTTATTTATAACTTCGTTGATAATGGTTTGCGTACCTAAATTTGTAAAGTCTGTGATATTTAAGCATATTTCTACCACTAAAGAAAATAAAAAAAAAATTAAAATCCGAGGTATTCCAAGATATCAAAAAGCACATCCACCTAGTTTGACCGAACTTTATACTCGTAGGTATGAACTTTATAAATACATTTGAAAAAGGCATATAATTTTTATAAAAAAAAAATGTACACCATTTTTTTCCAAAGCAAGAGGACCCATAAATAAAAGTACATACATACATACATTTTCAATGGCCCGGTAATCCTTTATGAGGGTCGCGGGGGTAGGATGCTCAGGTGGACTCTCCATCCTTCTTGATCCTCCGCCATTGACTCCAACTTATCAGGAGGAATCTATAGACGGCTCCAGGAGAGATGTCGGACTTGGTCCAACAATCTTTTTCTAGCCCTACCGCGGGGTCACCTACTTGATGCCACGGCCACCATGGGCACGTCTTGGAAGCCGGTCTGGGGGCATACGCACTACGTGACCAAACCATCGAAGCATAGATCGTTCCGTTCGGAGAAGTAGCTGCTCAACATTGAGCGCCTCGCGTACTCTGTTGTTGCGCACTCGATCCCTACGAGTTATTCCAGCAACACCGCGAAGGAACCTCATTTCGGCAGCTTGTATCCGCGATCTTATTCTTTCGGTCGCTACCCAAATTTTATGACCATAGGTGAGAGTTGGAACATACACGGAGTTTAAAACCGATAGCTTAGCTTCAACACTAAGTTCAGCCTTCCTTACAACATATTGGCCAAGCTCTCTCAAAATTGATCCAGCCTGACCAATTCTACAGGATAACTCGGCATTGATCTTCCCATCACTCGTGAATAAGACCCTGAGGTACTTAAACTTATCCACCTGCTTCAGTGGAACTCCACTAACATGCAGAGTGCACTGAATGGGTTTTTGGAAACGACCATTACTTCTGACTTGTTCACGTTGATCTTCATTCCAGCATCATCACAAACGGCTACAAACCTTTCGAGTGCGCGCTGAAGTTCGGTTTGAGAGGACCCAAGGATGACCAAATCATCCGCAAAGAGCAGATCACTAATTCTTAGGTCTCCCACTTTGAAACATTCCCCGCCACGGCTGCGCTACAACATCCAATCCATATATACAATGAAGAGGAGAGGTGACAAAACGCATCCGAGTCCAACGCCCACAGTGAAAGGTATTGATTTAAAACCGTTTATCCGAACACATCTTCTACAGTTTGTATATAAAGACTGAATCGCCCTTAACAGAGAACCATCAATCCCATACTCCTGCAGAACACTCCAGAGTTTGCCTCTAGGAACCCTATCATATGCTTTTTCCAAATCTACAAAACAAGTGTAGACAGGTTTAGCATACTCCCAGACCTTCTCAAGAACCAGAGTGAATATCTGGTCCGTTATGCTTCTACCGGGACAAAAACCGCACTGCTCATCCCCCAAACTGTCCTCAACCACAGCTCTCTAAATAAAAGTAGCTCAAAATAAATGTTTAAATACAACAAATAATATCAAAATATGAAAATAAATTATATTTTCAGAATTTGCCTGCATTTGATCCTATTATTTTCAAGCTTTTTCTTCAGTTCACTTCTCAGGAGCGATTTGTCTTTTGTTGGGAATTATACATAGAAGAGGATTATTGTTTATTTATTTATTTATTATTATTTTTAACAATTTTAAGGTCCGTCCAAGGAACAACATAAAGCGAATGAAAATAGAAGACTCTTTTCATTCCTGAAGCCGATCCTCTGAGTAACCTTAAAATATTAAGCTGCTTTCGAAGCAAGTCTACTCATGTATTGCAGGTACAACAATGCTAATAATGGTTCTTATCATCTCCTTCAATATAATGCTATACTGGATGCGCCTTTCTCGAATTGCGTAGGTACTTCTCGGAAAAATAAAACCTTAAACATTTATTTCCACTCCAAGTCGAGTTAATAAGGTACGACTTTGACTAATCCTCACTAAAAAAGTAGATTTTTTTCTTTTGCTAAACAGCAACCAAATTCCCGTATCATGTCGTATGCCCCCTCTTAATACCTAAAAAGATACAAAAATATATTCGACCCAATTTTATAGTCCCTGAATTAAAATTATAAGAACCTCTTGAAATATGAACATTCCACAGATAACACGAATCTCACACTCAATTCGCCCAAAATAAAAAAATAAAAATACATATTCAGATAAACACACTCCAATTGAGTTCCTTTAATCAAAAGTCATTCAAATTATTTCCCTTAGCGACGCCCGACAACACCAACACTCGTCCGAATCATGTGGCATCTTCTCTGCCTTTGAAATTCTCCAAATAGGTTATCCTATCAGCACAAATATTTTTTTTTAGATTCCATACACCCACTTCGCCAGTGCATGCTCCATTAACCTCTCATATACATACGAACGTACGTGGTAGTATTTCGTTTTACAAAAAAAAAAGTTCCTTCTCACTCCCCGGGCAAAGAATCAGGAATGAGGGTAACAAAAATTTGTGAAATCGAACCTTCTTTCAGCCCATATCCTGATGATACACATGTGATGCTGATATTTTGTGCACATCCTTCGAAGCTCGTTTTTACCGTCAAAAAGAGATGTTTGGGGAATTGGATGTCAGAAGCCATAAGCAAAACGAAAAAAAAAAAAAATATTCCAATCGACAGCTGAGTCCATGATGTTTCCACTTCGATTATAACCTTATCCATTGTGCCTGCCTATATTGGGTATTAAAAACACATCCTTTGCATGAGTACCTAAACTTTTGTGTGGGAGCTGACTGAGGAGGAGACAGAGAGTGTTTTCCTGAAAATAGAAACTGCACTAAGGCAAGGAAAATGAATGAAATGGAAATGCGTACCTACACATACACACTGATTAGGAAGATCGCTTAATCATGATTAGAGATTGATTTGCCTTTATGGAATTGTAGTCCTACTTGGAAACTAAAGAGATGGGTTTCAAGTACCAACGCGTATTTTAAATAAATTCTCGCAATAGATAATAATGATGAAGTAATCATGGAGAGTGTTCTTGTCATGACTGTCATTAGGTAAAAGGGATTATATTACTTAAGTGAAACGGCAATCATATACGTATGACTTTCATCATTTGATGCTTCCTGAAACCGATATATCCCCTTAATGGATTGTAGAAAATGGGGAACATAGCTCACTTTAAATATGAACGAGTTACCATATTACCCCTTTCCTTCTGTTATGTTCGAGATTTAAGCGGAGAGTAGTTGGAAAAGATGTAGTGTCAGAACGTGAATAGACTACTGTTAGAATATAGGTTTCTATTAGATTTTTGTCTACAAAATCAATTCAAATATCAGTTTAATTTAGGGTGGTTCTTATATGGACCAAGCAAATTTTTTTTTATGTTTGTTTGCGGGACCCTTTAAATATGGTCTATACCGCAACAAACAACTGCATGATTTTTTTCATATTTTTAAAAAAGTTTTGCCTTGTTTTGTAAACTTTATCATTATTTCTACATCCTTTTTTAAAAACTCAGAGGAAGGTCAGTCATGCTAAACAATCTGAGTGTGTTACTCGATACAAAATCTTCGAGGTTTTCATTTAGTACGAGTATCAGACACTATCAGAGCTGCAAATCATTTCTAGGCGCAAATCATCGTGCAGATGCTTGGGACCAATATTTTCCATAAATACTGACTGTAAAAATGCAGATATCTTTTATTCCATTTTCTTTGTTCTTCGACAAAGTGTTGATTTCTACAATAAGTAAATAATTTTTTAATGTATGCAATTCAGTAGGCGCCCAGTAGCAACCCCTAAACGCTTACGGAATTTAAAAAAAATTGCATACGTGTATCTTTCAGATAGAAGAACTAAATAACAGGGTGCCCGGATATAATTTCAAAACGTCGATTTTAAGAACCACCCTAGTGGTCCTCTTACTCCATGGATTCAAATTAATGATATGGGTCAAATATTTCGCAATCGGTTATACTATACTCTGCGAGTTGTAGCACGTAGTTTTGAAAGAACTGCCAGCTCCATGTCTCATTAGAACGGTGGTATTGAGAATGGGTTTGGCATTATTTCGATAAATGTGGCAAAAAGATTTGATCGGTTTGTAAATGTTGGTAAACTTTTTGCTCAGCAGTTCAATGCTAAAGTCACAAATTACGAAGATAAGTATGAATAATAAGCAAATTTGAATTTTCGGAATCAACATTGTTGTTTTGTTCCCTTATAAAAACGTTGCGATATATGTATATAAACAAAGTATCTCAAGAGCTGTTAAAAAAAAAAACTAAAATTCTTAAGGAATTCATTTAATGGCAATTTTTCGTTAAATTATATTGAAATGATTAAAACTGGTTGTGTAATTTTTCTCGAAAGCTGTAAGAGGCAGACTAGTTTTTGTCGTAGCATTTTGTAAAGAAAGTTGTCCACTGCATAAGGGGGATATCCAGGCGAACTTGATTCAAGAAGAAAATGTTGATTAAATTTTGCTTTTACGTTTCTTCCGACGTGTGTAAACCAGTAACGTGGAGCATAGCTCCGTTCTTAGGGAATCGTTTCCCTATGTCCCTGATAAATCGGACGATGTAGCATTCGAAGTAATGTTCCCTGTTAGGGAGAGGAAGACAGTCTCTGTCCATAACGAGATGGCAATATATACAGATGGTTCTATGACCACAAAGGGAACGGTGTCAGGTAGCTATTCGATATTGATCTCTGAACCTTCCGGACACATGCAGCGCGTTCAAAGCAGTGGTTCTAGTTGTACTTAAAGCTGCGGAATGACTTGAGATGTGATCAATATCCAATAAGAATATCGCCATCTATATTGATAGTCAGGCTGCGCTGAAGGCACTAGAGTCTAACGTCACAAAATCCGAAATCGCCACACACCGCTTAAGGCATTACGTACGCAGAACCGTGTCAAAAGCCGACGCGATGGCCAAAAGTTGAGCAGAGCTCCCATGTAGTAATGCAATTGGAAGCAGTAAACCACCAAGGTGTGTAGCTAGAGAGAATTATTCTTGATAGAATCATCAACATGGTTAACCTAAGATGGTCCAACTTAGAAGGGCATAGGGTGTCCAAGACCCTGTGATCTGTGTTAGATCGCAGAAAATCTGGGGAGATTTCAAAACTAGAAAGACCACGGTTAAGAACAGCTATAAGAATACTCTTTGACCATTGGCTCCTAAGGAAGCACACTATGGGATTAGGATTTTCAAATGGCTCAGAGGACATAACACAAATACTTTGTGAATGCCAATGCATTGCCAGGACTAGGCTAAAGTACCTTGGAAGATACTTCTTCAATAACTAACAATAACAATGATATATTTAAATTCTGCAGGGAAATTAAGTGTATGGAAGGAATGGTTTAGGTTTAATGCCGTAAAGATTCTCTAGGGATCGCGATGGATCCACCTTGGTGCCTAATGTTTTATGACAACCTCAACTCTAGTCAACCTAACCTAATCTTGGTCCGACTTGCGATAATATCGTCTGAAATTTACCAAAATCAGACTTGGGGTACAATATAAGATGCTTGGTTATAATAATTTAAAATCGCCTATATTATATTATTTTAATGGTCTTTGTTGAAGTTCGTCTTGATAATTAAATCTACTAAAATTTAAGTAAGATACGGTAGTGTGAATAAATACAGGCATCCCCCGATTAACGCGGTAACTGATACTTTAAATCCATAAAAAAGAGAGGGTTGGGTTCCAGAAAACTCAAAATGCAATTAAATTACAATTTATAACAAAATTACAATTTATTAAATTAAACAAAAAAAAAACATCTTTATGGACTTCTTCAATACCATCTATTTCCTCGTGCATGAGAAGATTTCTTGAGATTGGTGAAAGAGCCTGCAGCAACAGCTGCTCTTATTTTAGCTTAATTTTTCTTTATCATTCGAATCGTCGGTTCAAATAAATTAAAATTCATACCTCTCTTCTTCAGTACTGGGTCCGATCTAGTAATTTAATTTTACTTTTCAGCGAAATAACGTTCTTTGGCTCTCGTAGGTTTAACATCTTTGTGTAATTCGATTAAATTTTAATGTCCATCCCATTGACATACTATGTATGGACTGCTAGCGAAATATCAGTTTCATACAATCTCTGCCCAAAAAATGACGATAACATAACTAGCCCTCTTGGTCCGAAGCGGAACAATGCGGGAACAAAATGCCAACCATCTTGAATTTCTCCATAGAATGGTAGAGACACCTCTTGGGTTTGTGTAGATTGGCTAAGTAAAACGGTTAAAATTCAAATTTTTGAGGCATTGTTTGCAACAGGTGTCACCTCGAAAATGTGATAGTTCAAACAATTACCGATGGAAACCAAAAAACTTTGAATAAAAAGATGGTTATATATATATTTGAATGCCCCATAAATTCATTAACCATCGTATATTTCTTGTGAATCGATTTTCAACAAAATCCCTAACAAGTCTGAGTTTCCATTTTTTTCCGCTCTGGACCAAGAGGACTAGAGCTAATGTTGAAACCAATGCGAAGTTGGCTACCAGCAGTTCATATATAGTACGTCAATGGTCCGCCCAATTCCAGATATTGGATCTACCATATAAGCATATGAGTTTATTTCAACTGGCCTTTACTGCGATAGAAATAATAAGAGTGGGAAAGGAATATCAAATGGATAACAAAACCAAAACAATCCACTCATCTTAAGCAAAGAAACGCAATGTCACACTTCCTTCCTTGCTTATGGCCTTTGTTTTATTCTAGAAAGAATTTCGGCAAATACACCCTTCATTAAATCAGACATGATTTATTCGGGAAATCGCCGCAACTGACGTCGTCTGATTCAAATGAATTTAACCTTCATCGATCCCTCGATAAAACTTACAAAACAGTCCTTCGGGTCCTTTTTGACCCATATGTTTTTTTTTAGTACATACAAATGATACCTTATTCGACTTAATTTCTTTATATTGAGCACAGCAAACATTACAAAATTTCAGAAATATGTGTATATGGTATTATGTATAATATCAGAACAAAAATATTGCTTTAGGTCAAAAAAGACCCGAGGGGCATATAAAGGTTAAAAAAACACCTGAAACTGAGATTGCAGTCGCATAAAATGCAACGTTTCGCAATTTATTTCGCGTAAAACCGAAAAAGTGCAATTCAAGTACCGTATTGATAGAGAGTTGCCTGGACTTAAATTTTTCCATTATGTACGAAATGTTGTATGGTAGAAGATTCGTGTTATGCTTCCTGTCTTAACCTTTCGATTTTTTCATAGTCTTCGCACTTATTCATCCACAGAAAGCAGGGGCATAATTTTTGATATATTATTGATATATCTTTTTTGGTTAAAAAAAATGACCGAGAAAAATATTTCTATAGGTATATTTGTAGTCTTCGTTACTTCACATTTGCTTTGAAAGTTTTTTTTTTTAATTAGTACAAAGTGTGAAAAAAGAGCACACAAATCTTTTTTTTTTTGTTTACGGTCTTGTACACCCTAAATCAGAATGTAAAAGTAAGGAAAGTGTATGGTTTCTAGGTTTAATCTTTCAGAAAATACAAGAGCATGTCAGACTGACAGACGGTCATACAGACTCCGAGTTAATTACACAACAAGGAATTATTATTTTGTATGTTCCAGACTACCAAAATATAATACCTACACACTTGGTCTTATTTTTTTTATTATTTTATTACTGTGGTGTAATTCTTAATCATTTCGTGGGGATGTGCAACATTTTGCAAGAAAATCCTTTTAAGAAATGTAGGTTAATGTTTTAATACATTTTTTTCCCCGAATACAAATCACAGCAGAACGAACGAGTCCATGTCTTTTCAGAAGGATAGTGTTTCAAGTAGAATCTCAGTAGATGCCCGTGATCGTGGTTTTATGTGGCAAATAATCAGCCAAAAATATTTCCTCCGCATCCCAAAGAATGGAGACCATGAACCTACCAACAGTGGATTGAACCTTAAACTTGATGTGGCAATGGTTGTGGTTTTAATGGTCGATCCAAGTGTCAGCACTCGGGCAGCAATGGTGTAGTGGGCAAAATTTCCCCGTTACCCGATGCGTTCGATCCCCAGCGGTAAAAAGCAGCCACCAACCACACGAATATAGAAAGGAAAACTAATGACATTGAAGTTTTTCCAACGACTGGATTAAAAAAACATTTCTCCCTGGTTATGGAAAAAGTTTCATTACAAATCACAATGTGACCGAAAATGTTGAACGGGTTGGTTGTGCACATGTCGAGAAATCCATTCGCGGCCGTCAGACTCTGGACCGTCCGCATTCTGAGTACTCAGCGGCAGCTAACCTTGTTCACGCTCAATTTCCTGCGCAAGATCCGCAACACGCTTCAAAAATAGGCAAAATTCAATGCGTAAAAAAAAATGTATTAGCAAAATAAGGAGAAAACACAAAAATGAACGTCTTAAAACCATATCTGCATTAACCATTGGGCCAGCACTATCGATTTTGTAGGTCGCAGTGCACTTGGGCCCCAAACATAGGATCGTAGCGTAACATATGTGCAACCATAAAACAAAACATCGCTATCAGAAAGAGAGGTCAGTTGACAATTCGTTCTTATAGCAAAATACTTGCGAGTGAATTGTGATAAGTGTCGTGTCTTGCTGTTATCGTAAGTAAGATATCAATCATCCTACTTTCTCCCTTTCACACCAATTTGCCATTACTATACGACCTCGTTTACTAGCTGCCAAATTCACAGCAACGGAAAACCCCAAAATACTGTATATAAAAAACTCTGAGTGCCGAAATTCTGTTTAGAACCGATTCAAGTTCAAGAAGTTGTTAATAGTAGATTAGCGTAAAAATATTATCCAGGTACAATAAAAGGCATTGAAACTTTTAACTCATTTCTCCTCACAATGGTGTAATATCAATATCGCAAATTAGAGAAGAGTAGGACTGATAGCCGACCACTGAAATAATCCAACTGCAACCTTGTTATCACTTTGCTAAAATTTGTAAAATATTAGGTTAAAACAAATAATTTGTTCTTCCAATCAGCAGCATTTAAAATCAAAATGCTTGCAACCTACATAAGTAACATGTTTTATAGCGCGAATTAAACTAAGTATGCAAAACTTTTATGTAATTATCAACTGCACATATTGTATCATAGTGAGTCTAATGACAAGACCCATGTATCTACATTCCACGTAATGGTACCTACTGATAATTCATTTAATTGCTTTAAATTAAATTTGTCTATTATATTTATCTGAACAGCTTTAGTTAGAAATGATGCCCTCATTTTGAAATATTGTATCACAGCATAAGGATTTTAGAAGTTTAAGTTAAGCACTTAGTTTGAAATGCAATTACATAATTCTTTTTCACTTAGATAAACTATTATCTTTATAAGAATTGCATTCACCTTATTGTGTCCCATTTACGTAATCGTTCATAGCTCCTTGTTTTCTTCCAACGTTTAATTCTAGTCTTAAGCTCCACTTCTGCGATAATTCATTTCCAACAGAATTAAAAATCAACAACCAACCAAAAGAACAACTGCACTTAAACTAATCCCTAAAGTTCAACCAATCCGCTACATTCTCCATCTCAATATATTTCTCGCATCCCATCAACAACAACAAAGAAACATAAAGTCGATCGCTACCGAAAGATGAAGGAACACCAGTAAAACTCCACCAACTTCAATATTATTTATCTGATGATTTCGTTCTTAAACCGATCTGATCTCCTGTAGCACATTTCATGTCCCACTTCTCTTTCGTACAAGTCGATAGGAAAGCCATCGAGAAGTGTAAAATTCTTAAAGAAAATCCCTCAAATGGGAAAACAATAGAAAGAAAAACCTGCTGAATTTCCACCACCCACACGGCCTTAGGAGCCATCACTAACAACAAACAGGATTTCCACCACAATCCAACGTAGGCCACACAAATAACTCCCGGGGTGTGAGTGGCAATACTTACAGAAACAAAGTGAAGAATAGGAGAAAAGAATGAAATCGTCTTTCCTCCCACCCCAGCGGGTATAACATCAGTAAGGAAGAAGAATAACAAAAAAAAAAAAAAAAAAACAGCTACAATGATGCTCACCCTGATCTTATCATCATCCTCCCACAGCCATCAAAGATTCCCCATCGTCCAGCATACGCAACCAACACCCTAAAGTTTTCTTTAGCCGACCATAAAAATACAATATATACCAGTGCCAGTGTTCCAACAGTTTCAGTAGGAGCTCATCCTTCGACAATGTTTATTTTATGAGAATTTTCCTCTCCCATTCGTCGTATTTGATACTCTTCCCCACTCCGATGCCCTTCATCCCTCAAGGAAAATCGGGATTTACATTTTTTCCCCGAATCTCCTGCACACCACCGCCCTAGCTTATTATTATTTTCTTCTTGCTCACTTTTTCCAGATATGTTACTGTGTAGTTTTGTACTATTGAATCTTTACGCTGAAAAGAGGAACAAAACGGTAGAATCACTTCAGCAGGATATTATGTTATTACACTCTTTTTCATTTCATCCCCACCATCAGGCAACCCCCCCACTGTGCGTGGTTATAAAACGCCCTCGCATACACGAAAATACAGCAGGTACTATTTGGCTCACACCATCTTCGCTATGAATACTCAAGACTTGTGCTACAACCCCTTTTCATCAACCCCTACGGCTCTGACTATTTTCACTTAAAGCTCAAGGGGCTGAGCGTACCGGGCGAGCTTACAGGGAAGGAAAAATTCTGTAAGCGGAAAATAAAAATAAAATCCAAAACATTTCACCCATTTTCACATCCCAACCAGATAGAGTCCTATGTAGGTGGTGGTTGTGCGGTGAGAAGATGGCAAGCGAACTTTATTTACCCATTTAACGGGTTTTTTCGCTGGCTTTTTACCACTTTATAAGTCTGCTCATTTTTGTCAGTGCCGCGCATTATTTTCTATTTTCAAATGCATAAAAGGGAATTTTCCCTATTCTCGGAAGCGGTAGTGACAAGGGCAAAACGTAGACAGATTGTAAAGTGGGAAGCGATAAGGGTGGGATGGAAGGCCTTTTCGGCATTTTGCCAAGCGAAAAGTATGCGAAATACGTTGTGAGGCTAAAAAGAATTTGCCACGCATATAGAGGCAGGATTGTAGAGCCAGAAACAGGTTCTTCAGTTGATAGATCCGATGGTGGCACCCCTCTGGGTGAGTGTTAGGCTGGATACATTATTGTCTGAGATTTAGGGCTTGAAATTCATATGTTGCTTATTTTTGGGATTACTCTAAGAAGAAAAGTAGATTCGTTGGAAAGCTAGTGGTATTGTATTTAAAAAAATGAAATACAATATCATGCGTTCCTTTTAGATTGAATGCGAATCCAGCAAGAAATGTTAATGGAGCCATGAGTTCCTTTAACTTAGACACTATGTATTTTGTAGTTCTGTATCGATTAAATAAATAAATATGCTTGCATATACTTGCTCTACCTATATAAGTAAATAGCATTTAATACGAAATGAATTAAAAATCTCGATATCGGAGACAAATTATGGTTTGATGACTTAGTTTCCCGAAACTTAAAGAAACCCAAAGACCAGTGTTCAATTTGGACTTTCATAGCGAATTAAAAAATAAAAGCAGGGACTATACGACTCATTTTTAGAAATGCATATATACAACATCTAAGTAAATAAAAAGTTCAATTATAACCTCCCCAAAATAGGAAGAAGGAGATGCATCTAAGTAAGACATTTTTATTGACTTGAGTTAAAAGACAAGTGATAGGGCGTCATATGATTCATTCCTAAATGATGATTATAGAAAAACTTTTCCAATTCCAGTATGTTAAAAAAAAAAGCAGTTAACAGCTAAAAGTCGGTGCTAGCACCCACAAAAAGGCGGGCCTAGTTCTCTCAATTTTCATGACTGTAAATACGTGTGAGTATTAGGCAAGGCTAGGTATTCAATTTTTATCAACATTAAATTGCTTCCGTGAATATCACATCCATGTGAAGTTAAGTTCTGACATTTTTATATGTTTATTTACTTCTGAAATTTTCTGGATATGATATAATTACCGGACAGATCCTCAAGGGATTGCCAAAGAAATCCCTGATTAAGCTTCTGCATATAATAAATGATTATAACGTTCCAAGACAATAGACAGTCGCCGAAGTTATAATGGTTCAAAGACCGAGAAAGCCTCCAAACGACAAAAAATCGTACAGACCGATATCGCTCCTGCTAATAGTATCTAAGGTACTTGAAGCGAAGTATTGTTAAAGCACCTATGACCAGTTATTGAAGAAAACCGTTTGATTCCTGACCATCAATTCGGCTTCAAAACAAAGCATTTCAAAGCATTTTATCAGGTTTATAAAATAACAAATGTGTTATGTATTCAAATGAAACACAACCTTCTCGCTTGGAGTTCACTTTATAACTCAGTGCAATGTGTGTACATGATTTATATCTAAGACTAACTCTATGACAATTAACAGTAATTCTAATAAGATGGTTATTGATACTAGAGATAATGATAATAGTAGTTGGTATATAAGAGAGCACACTGGAAGTGCAGTGAGTCAGAAGGTTTAGTATACTATAAAATGAAATAAAGAAAACCTTAGAGGAGAAAAAGATATGTTCTACCGTTTTTCTGGACGTATCTCAACCCTTCGACAAGGTATGACATGAGGGCTTGAAGTTTAAATTAAGACATGTTCTTCTGGAACAATTATATGAGATTTTAGATTCCTATATTGCGATCAGACTATTCCGTGTTAAACATGGATCGGAATACTCAGAATTTAAGGAAATCGATGCCGGAGTACCGCAAGGAAGTGCTCTTGTTCCGGTCTTGCGCCTACTACAAAGAATAAAACTATTCGATCTAGCGGGTTTTAGCAGGTGCTTTTGCTGGAAAGCAACCTGCCCAATGCGAATATTTTTGAAAGTAAAACTACTTGATAAAGAAACTTAGTCGTAGTAAACCAGTAGAGGGAGGTGTTGTTTAGTGAGTAAAAATCTCACACTACTGTTAGCACCGGGCACATAGTGTCTATGAAGATTTTTCACCTACTTAAAAAAAAAAAAAAAAAACTTCTGACAGCGAATCATCTGAAATGGTGCTGCTCATAGCCATGGCAAAGTACGTATATTTGTATGCGTTTATTCCATTTGATTTCTGCAAGTACTTCCAGGTACTTTCTGCTTATAACTTGTAGATCGAAGAAGAGACCCCCGAATTTGACTACCACATACACTTTATCTCCAGAACAGTGTAATAATTTATTCCATTCGAACGCTTTCTGTTCGGAGCAGATACAGCAGGGACTAGACCGGAGCGACTGGTTTAAAACAATGACGCAATTAATTTCAAGTCCAAATATCAACGTTTCTTAATAAGAATTTATCAATACTTTCTCAAAAATCAAAAATGTCACCCATACCCCTATCGGTGCATAGCGACGATAATGGTTTGCGTGACCATTATCGCCGGGAAGCTTGTAGCAATTGCGAGTTGTAACCGATCATATCCTGAACAGGACAAGCAAGCTCCCAACCACCAGAAGGTCCGCTGCAACGGAGTATCTTCAACGGTTTTGAAAAGTGTCATAATTGCCGTGTCGTCAGGTAAGCGACCCCTTGGTAGGCCTAGAAATAGATGTTTGGATCAAGTCCAACATCTCTCCTGGATCCTTATACGGGTTCCGCTGATAAGTTCGATTCGATTGATGATGATTAAAAAGGACGAAGATTTCACCTTAGCATCCTACATCTACTAGCCTCATTAAGAATATGCAGGCCCTTGAAAATGTATCTGTATTAATATTGCAAATTGTTTCTAGTACCTACAACAATATCTTTATTAATCTAAAATTCGATTTTCAAATCTTACAACTTCATCCTGTCTGAGGCGGAAAGAAAGAATTGCAAGATCCATTTTTGTTTTAAAGTTTCTCTATAATCGTAATATCAATATTAATTTAATCTTGAGACGCATTTTTTTTAACGTATATAATACTTGTCCTATACGTATACATTTTCCGCTAACAGGCGATCACACCCTATCATTCTCACCATCATCTCGCGGAGCATAACAGAACACAGTTGAATTAGAGAGTTAGTTGAATATATTTGCTTAATATATACGGTTGTCTACGAAAGCTATTTTCCTTTACTAAGCATTAGATATATTTTTTATAAGATTAAAACTTGCACTTAATTAAAATTGAAATAAACACGTTTTTATTCATTAGCGCACTTCACACTTACCTCAACATTTGCAAACGATACAACAATCATCAGTTCTTATAAAGACCCAAATCTCGCATTTCAACGTCATGCTCACGACTTAGAAAAATGGTTGGAAACTTGAAGGATAAAAGTGAACAAAACCAAATGTGCTCATATTACATTAACCCTGAGGAAAGGACATTGCGCCAACATCAAAATCAATGGTCTCATCATCCGACAACACTCGGAGTATACAGGGTGGGCCAACTACAAGTTTCTTTTTAAAAATGCAATAAAATGAACAAAATGAAATTTTTTCCACATATTATGGCTTTATTAGTAAGAGCAAACATTCCCCTTAATTATGGAATACAACCTCGTTGGCCTTATCTGCTTGAATCGTTTCCGGATTGTTGGCATAACATCGGTCCTTCACGGTTCCCGACAAAAAAAATACCAAAGGGGTCAAATCGCAGCTCCAAGGCGACCAATTGACATCGCCGAGACGACTGATAACACGATTTGGGAATTTGGTGCGCAAAAGACCGATTGTGGCATTGGCTGTCACATCCTGCATGAACCAGAGGTCGTTCAAATCCATGTCTTCAATTTCAGTAAAAAAAAAAGTCCTTAACATGGCTCTGTAACGCCCACCGTTGACCGAAACGTTGTTCCCAGCCTCATTTTCGAAGAAAAATGGTCCAATGATGCCACCACTCCACAATCCGCACCAAACTGTCACTCTCTGTGGATGCATTGGCTTCTCGACAATAACGTGCGGGTTTTCCGTTTTTTAACGTAGCCGCCGAGATGAAAATGTGCCTCGTCAGAAAAGAAGATTTTTCGCCCAAAATCGTTGTCCAATTCAAGCTGCTCTAAGGCCCAAACTGCGAAGCGATAACGAAGCGGATGGTCGTGCGGTTTCAATTGCTGAATCAATTGGACCTTGTAAGCGAATAATCCCAGATCTTTGTGCAGAATTCTCCTCAGGCAAGTGCGTGAAATGTTGAGCTGTTGAGATCGATGACGAGTTGATGTTCGTGAATTGAGTCTCACACTCTCGGCTACAGCAGCCACATTCTCGTCTGTGCGCACCGTACGATAACGGGGACAATGAGTGTTGTCCACTAGCATACCAGTCTCACGAACTTTTTGCACAAACTTGCGTACAGCAGGCGCGGTGGGTGCTTCATTTCGGCCAAAACTTATTTTCAAAAAAAGCACTGTTTGGGCTACACAGCACTCACTTTGGAAATAAGTTTTCAATATTTCCCATTGTTGTTCAAGCGTAAAGCGACTCATTTCGTTCCGCGGAGATATGATACTGACTTTCTGTCAAGATTTCGAACGGGAAACAGCTGTCAGTGTCAAAATAACCTATGATTTAAAAGGAAATCACTAGATGCACCCGTTAAATACTTAGACATCCATCTAGATCGCCGTCTCACTTGGAGACACAAACACATAAATATGAAATCAGCTCAAATCCAACTTAAATTCAAATCACTCTTCTGGTTATTAAACAGAAACTCAAAACTAAGCCTAGAAAATAAAGTGCTGGTCTATAATGCTATTATCAAGCCAATTTGTTCATACCGAATCCAACTAGGGGGTACTTCATCCGCTTCAAACATTGCCAAATTGGGTATAGAAAGAAGACAGTCAAATGTCCTACAAGCCATCGCCTGCGCCCCGTGGTTCATTAGAAATGCCAACATCTTATGTGACCTGAAAATTCCTACTGTACAAGAAGAACTTAGAAGATCTATTAACAATTACATCAACAAGGTTGTACAATACACTGGTAGAGAATATTATTGTATTTTTAGCTCCTAAGATTTGTTAAATTATTGTTAAAATCTAGTATGATTGATTCAATAAATAATTATATGTATAACATAAAAAAAAAAAAATTGGCGCATATACTTATTTTCTCTTCTTAGTTCTTACATACATACATATAAATGTATTTATGGGCAACTAAAAAAATTTAATAATTTTATAAGCCGGGTCGGTCTTCTCAACCTATCCCCACACAGATCTATAGAAAGCGCTTTAATATTCCACATAACATACATGGGGTATGGTGTAGATCTCTCAATATTTCACCACTATTATCAGATCTGCAAAAATGACTATGGTATTTTAATTAAGTGATGTAACTCAATGTGGACTTTATAAATAGTACTTCGCTTACAATTTGTCACAATTCCCCAAGCTCAAGCTAACAATGATTTGAGACTTTCACAGAAACTGAGTGTTATTACCTTAACGCATGTCAAATGTGTTTGATTGTTGACATCTTACGGTTCGTTCAGCATTGATGCTAATTATACCAAAAGGATGCCCACACAAAGCTCAACCGGAAAAAGATTTTCAATCCTTTTTTTTTACACATACTTCAAGTAGTTAATTAAGGATCTGCAAGAGAGATTCTGTCGCACACATATTTCGGTTAATTATTTCCATTTTGAATTTTTGATTTTCCCTCTTTATTAGGACACTTTGCACTCTTAAATTGGGGCAATTGAATAACGACATTCCACCAAGCGCATTTCTGCAATCGAAATCAAAGAAAGTCCTTCCAAATGCCTGCTGTTTGATGTCCCCTTTTTTTTTTTTTTTTCTTTAATCCTTCATAGACACATCAAGGGCCTAATATTAGCAATTCAAGTGATTTGTACGTATAGCTATCAAAGTCACAAATTGCCCTGTCTCAGATGTTCAAATGTTGGCCAGGACTCATTTGCTTCCTTTCGCCTTAAACTCGGCACTCGATGGGAAAATCCAATTAAAGTTTAAAATAACCACGAGTAGAGGTCACGAGTCAAGCACTTCAGCAGGAATGGCGAGAATAAAAAAAAAAAAAAAGTGAAATCGAAAACCCAAACTAAGTACAAAATCGACGCCTGCGAGAGAAGAGTCCTTGCAAAGATTAAGTGTAAGCGTAAATGAGAAATAATTCATATGGAGCCGTAGCGGCAACGGCAGGTGTGATTTGTGGCATTGGTCGTACGCAATTTACGGGTATAAAATCTAAAGGTGGAACGAGATTACACCTCCGCAACATGATGAGGATTGTCCCGGCAGGCACCAAAAATGGAGCAAAAGCAATGAAAATATCAAAATATCCTACCGGAACGAAGGTTACATTGAAGTGCGGAGGCTATAAAATGTTTTCGGCAGAATTGGCGGTTTATTTTCTACACAGAAGGGAAAACTTTCATAAATTCGATTTTGGAGCTGCTGCCGCTGCTGTTGCTCCCCGGTTTTCCCTTCAAATAAGCGAACACAAAAACTCTTAATGGATTTTGAGCGCGTATCCTGCAAACGTTACAATGCCACTCTTGGATTCAGGATTTTCCCTCTCGCATCGCGCATCGAGCATCGGTTCAACGAACCGATAAGTTTTTCGAAGTGAAATCAATTTTCCGGACGACCCTCTTGTTGTTTTTCAACGGAGATAGGGTGCAAGTTTTGCACAGTTCCGAGGCGATTTCAAGGATTTCAAGCTGAAAGGATATGACTAGGGAGCGTTGGTGGAACCGTAACAATCGATGAGGCGAGGAAGCTTCATGAGTTCTTTTTGCTTTTATATGAAATTTCCTCTGATGGGGGGATACAAGTCGTTGGGTAATTTGTGACGGATTAATGGAAAGATGTTTGGAAAATTGTTTGGACGACAATCTTTTGTGTTGCCATTTGGATTGGAGTGGATATCTATTTTTAAAAAAGATTGTTTTATTTCGGTCATAAATCGATTAACTTTGAACTGATTTCACTGTTAAGTTGCCGGCCGGGAATTCTGACAATTTGAGTGGAAACTTTAGGAACAATGTTTTCAAATGAAGCATGCTTCTAGGCTAAGAGCCGTCTTATTCACTAGAATACATACGCCCCTAGTTTTTTGTAAAGTGAGATATACACGTAAATAGAACGCGAACAGGTCTGTTTTTGCTTTGGAATCTTGTAGGATAATAGCACACTCCATCTCTCATCAGGAAGCTCCTGAAGGTCTAATAAAGTGGTAGATTACAGAAAATCCATTTGTTTGATCATTGATTGCTCTAGCTCTGAAGCTTCCTTAGTTAGTACATCGGCTTTCGCAATCCGGAAAGTATTCTTGCGACTAACTTCCGGAAATTCGAATTTTCGGTGAAGACATGAAAATTAAATTTTATTATGAGGTCTAGGTCGGACTAAGAGTTTTTGTACGCGATTTGTTTCAGTGTGAATTCAATTGTTTAAATCTAAAAAGAGCGGTTACAGATTGGTATTGGTTTTTGGAGATTTCACTCAGAGTCAATTGAGTTGTAAATTGATAAATTTTCTGTCGGTGCTCGAGCGTATTCGTAGTGTTCCTAACTGCTTACACTACTGTGTTTTTATTTTTCGCAGTCATGTGGTTGTGCTCTGATGGGGATTCCCATTGGGAAGGTTATACTTGAATTTACACATTTTCAGTATTGCATTCAGTTGGCAGTTACATTTTAAAAATAAGTAAATTAGCCTCAACTAAATTGCGGGAGAAGCGAGGCGAGCATAAGTCAACTATTTATATATAAATTACATTTTTGTGCTGCTATTTGTTGGCCACAGGCATACATACTTTCACCGCAGTCTCCAACCAATTGATGCGTGTAAGTTTATAATTCACAGCTGAAATCATTAAAGACTCGGTATTCATCGCGCAAAACAATGCGTCGAGTGATGATTTGGTGGGCAGTCTTCTGATGAGCTCAGCAACCAAATCAGGGCGAAACGCATTTTGAAGAAAGAACCACTAAAATTTCATATCATTTTGACTTGTTGTAAAAGGAAAAGCATTTGCAATTGACTCAGCTATCGCTTATGACTCATCTATCCCATTGAATGCAGTTACTGATATTAACCATGAGTTTCACTTCTTGAGAATTTGGTTGGCTGAACATAAGCTAAGTAAGAAAACGAAATTAATGCTGTTTAGCCTTGTATTTAAGAAGCTTGCAGATACCAATGTTGTATTTCTTGCTACGAATTGTACTAAACACATTATTTAATTTCAACTGTTCAAGACTTTTAGTTCTACATGTCTGCATAGGGAAAAAAGTAAAGCAATTTAAGTATTTGGGGTTAACACTACATAACAATCAATTAACCCGAATTAATTTGAAGCATCTACTATCATCTATTTATTTACCATCTGCGCAAGTTTGTCTCTAACACCACTCTTAGAAGCATTTAAGGAATTTTTCATTCCAAGTTTGAATATGGAATCTGCTCCTGGAGAAGAACCTGTCTTAATAAATTGCAGCCGCTTATTCAATTACAAAAGTACACCTTAAGGAAAGTATCTAACGCGATTTTCTATGGATCTCTTTCGACAGATGAACTTGATTTATTTGAAGGTTCTTAAAAGATTTTAATGAGAGGTGGTTATATGCAATGTCCTATCTTTGTTTCATACAGCTAACGTAACAATACTCTGCTGTTTTTCGGAATACATTTTTTAGAAACTCTTTTGCTATCGTATCTCATGAATCATTTTACAAGCGTCCAGTAGATACACGAAACATTAAAACATTGCTGCCATTATTAAAACGTGTAAAACTATGGCTTCTAGGTTTTACTTCTCATAAGTGGTGTAAACATTTTTTTTGTGGTGAAAATAAGGAATTTTTGGGAAAGTTTTGAAAATATTCTCTACTCCACAGCTTTTTGTCTCCATTTTAATTCATTATAAAAAAAAAGTAATAAGGGAGTAATTAAAACAACAGCTACTGTTTCTTCTTACTTACTTACTTAGGTGGCGCTACAGTTCAGGGTGAACCTGGGCCTCAAGCAACAAGCCTCTCTATTTAGCTCGGTCTTTAGCTAGTTGCCTCCAGTTGCGCACTCCAAGTTGGTCGAGGTCCTCTTGAACTTGTGCGCGCCACCTACGGCGATGATTCCCTCTACTGCGTCGTCCCTCGGCGTTAGATGGTGTCCATTCAAAGGTCTCGGTGAGGTCATTACCGACCTTGATGGAGCAGCGAGCGTTCTCCATCTTCAACCCCCCCAGACGGACAAGTTTGGCAGGGATGTCAAAACTAGACATGGCTCTATAAAACTCTTCTCTATAGATGCTGTCATAGGCGACCTTGAAATCGATAAAGAGGTGGTGAGTATCGATTTGGAATTCTTGGGTTTTCTCCAGAATCTGCCGAAGTGTGAAGATTTGATCGATGGTGGACTTTCCTGGCCTGAAACCGCACTGATAGGGTCCAATCAGGCTGTTGATAAAAGGTTTCAGGCGTTCACACAATATCGCAGAAAAGATCTTATATGCGATGTTAAGGAGATTGATGCCTCTATAATTGGCGCAGTTGAGAGGTCTCCTTTCTTGTGGATCGGGCAAACGATGCTGAGATTCCATTCATCAGGCATACACTCGTCTGACCAAATATTAGAAATGAGTTGGTGTATGCACTCTACCAATTCATCCCCAGCTGCCTTGAAAAGTTCGGCCGGTAAGCCGTCAGGTCCAGCAGCCTTGTTCGATTTTAGCTTGGATATTGCTATCCTCACTCCGTTTTGGTCAGGTAGACGGAAATTTTGACTATCATCGTCTATGTTGAATGATTCATTCTGCCTGACAGTGGGATGTTGGTCTTCGTCGCCGTTATACAGTCTGTAGAAGTAGTTTTTCCATATTCTCAGCACCGATTGTGATTCTACTACGAGGTTTCCATTTTCATGTCTACAGGTTTCTGTACGGGTATTACTTCTCTGACACGTTCTTTTTACTTTTTGGTAAAACTTCCGTACATTGTTCCTGGAGTATAGACTTTCGATATTCTCAAACGCGCTTCTCATGCTCTTTGTTCTTCTTTTGGAGAAGCCGATGTTCTTCCCGTCTCTTTTGCTCGTAGAGCTCACGAGAAGCTCTCGTCTTCCTTTGCAGCGCCGCTTTGTATGCCTCTTGTTTTGCTGCATGCACTCGCCGGCATTCTTCGTCAAACCAGGGGTTTCGCGGTGGTGGGCGAGCGAGACCCAGCACATCAGTCGCGGCGTTTCTGATGGCATGTTGGCAGCGTTGCCACTGGTCTACGGCACTTGATGCTGGCGACATAGGTGTGATTGAGAGATTTCGGGATACGTGTTCAGCGAAGAGTCTGGCGGTCTCTTGCGATTGTAGCTTTTCGACGTTAAATTTTCTCACAATAATTCTTCTTTGTTACTCAGATTGGGATATCCCCATTCGTACCTTGGCTACAACAAGGTAATGATCCGAATCTATGTTGGCCGCTCGAAAGGTCCGGACATCCAGAATACTGGAGGCATGCCTTGCGTCGATCGCAATATGATCAATTTGGTTGATCGTGACATGATCATTGGACCGCCATGTCTGCTTATGAATATCGAGATGAGGAAACCATGTGCTTGCTATGGTGACATTTCGCTCCACACGAAATCAATTAGCCTTAGTCCGTTATCAGACGTGGTGTCGTGTAGGCTATGCTTACCGACTGCCCTACCAAAGACGTCCTCCTTTCCTATTTTGGCGTTAAAATCGCCCAATACGATTTTAACGTCGTATTTAGGACATTGCTCGTATGTTTTGTCGAGGAGCTCGTAGAAACACTCTTTGGTGGCAGGGTCCTTTTCTTCCGTGGGGGCGTGAACACATATTAGACTTATGTTAGCGAATTTAGCCTTGATCCGGATAGTCATAATAAGCTCGCTTACGTGTCGGAAGCTTAAGACTTCTAGCCTAAGTCTGCCGCGTATGACAAATCCGCATCCGAATAAGCGTTGCCTGCTGCCTCTGCAGCAATCACCGAAGTAGATGTCACAGTTTTTCATCCTCTTTTTGCCCGGCCCATCCCATCGCACTTCCTGGATGGCGGTAATATCTGCTTTATAGCAGTCTAGGGCCTCTGCTAGTTGTTCGGCTGCACGTGGTCTGTAAAGGAACAGAACATTCCACGTACAGATCCGTCCTTATTTCGTTTGCTGGGGTCGTCATTAGTTGAGTCATCCTTATCCGAGGCTTTTGGTTGTTTCGGAGCCATGACTGTTTCTTCTCTCTTATTTAAAAAAAAAAAGAAAGATACAATAGGTAAATAATAAGCCAAAAACAAACATTTAACATTGCTTGTATTAAAAACGAATTTTCAAAGTACCGTTTAATAGGTAGGTAATAGAAATATTAAAAAATATTGTTTTTACTTTCGTTTTACTAAAATTTAATAAAACATGATACATATTATCGTACTTGCAATTTTTATTTTTATGTTAGCACTTTTCTCACCCACCGTCTTTATTAAATAGACAAAGAAAATAACAAATCTATTTCAGATAATTTCTTTAGTCATTTTTCTTTTTTTCGTTCAGAGCAGAGCAGAGCACGAGCACGTCGAACATGCTCTGAACTGAATGTGCTCAGATAAACACACTTAAACACTTAACTGTCAATTAATTAGCAATCATATAATTAGTTGGCAAAATGGCTATGGTCAGCTTTATACTCAGACTGCTCAGTTTATTTATTCTGAGCTCATAGAATGCGTTCTGAGCATACTCTGAATAATAAAAAAAAAAAAAAAACACAATGATGTGTCTGAGCTAAAAAAGAAACACTTTTTTTTTTGTTTTAAATGTGAAAAAATACTCGTAGTTGTAGTTATTAAAAATATTGTATTAGGGAGAATATGTATAAATGATTCAATTGAATTGAATTGAATAGAGTCTTTCATCGAAGCGTATAAAATTCTCCCATCCTCTTTTAGGTTTTGCTTTTTCATATTTATACTGTGTACCGAAAGAATTGAACGAAAAGTTCGCTTTCAAGTCCCTTCATGAAAACACTAAAAAGCCAATATAAATATTTTATTATAAGGTCAAGACTGTATCTAAGGGAAGGACACTTTGTTTAATAATCCCCATGCACACATTTTTTTTTGCTCTGTATTCCCTTGATTTTGTTTTTTGCTATTTCCTGACTTAATTTTATAAAATGAAAACTGTTATCCTGAGGTACTGTTAAACACCGTTCTCAGCTTTAATTATAAGCACCACGCCCTCTGTTTAGGGATGCAATATTCCAGCGTACCCAATGTTCAATTACATAATAATGAAAAGAAATTACCATTTATATATGCGTACACGTTTTGCGGGGGTGGTTTTGTTTCTTAGTACTCTGAGATACTTCATTAGGTTTTTCTGAAATATTATTTTAATTGGTTTCTTTAATTTTATACGAAAAATAAACTGAACTATGATCATCGCCTAAGAAGGAATGGTCGGTTTCCCTATTCTATTTTGCGTTAGAAGAAAATGTTTGAAAACACACCTGCAAAGGAGAACACATTACATTGGAGAGGTCCTTATGAAAGCGATGCTTAGAGGAACGATGAAAAGAATTTTTCCCATTTTATTTCTTTGGCTTTATTGTGAGGTTGAGGAAGAATGAATCTGAATGGACTAATTTCCTTTACTTCGCACTCCCTTCTCCGCCTCATTAGGATTGAAACACTTTGCGGTTTACCTTAATTTTCTTCGTCTCTAATTACAGCTTCGGAGAAGTCAAGTTATTTTTTACCACAAGAGTCTAAATGGGGGGTGTGGAATAATGAGATATATAAAGACGGGAGTGATGAAGTCAATTCTAATTAGAGGTTAAGTGGTGGCTCGGTGCTTTACATGAAATGCTCTCAATGCGGAAAGATGCCAGCAGGTGGGTTAGAAAGCACAGTCGAGGAGTTGAAAAGCCTGATGATGGGCAAAAAGTGTTATAAGTTAATTTCCATTCAAGTTTGAACTTAAACGTGCAATAATACTGAGCGGAGCCATCTTTATAAGTTTATTTGGTTGAACCTATTCGGGAAAAATCTAAAGCTTACCTAAGCGTAAGCACCCGCAGGAGGTTATATTTTGAACCAAGATGTGGACGGCATTTTTAACTTTGTAGCTAGGAAGGGGTTGAAAATCGCAATATAAGTTTCATTTGATATTTCTATTGCCTAGAAAAAAAATGATCTTGCTTAGAGGAGCATTCCTTCTCAACCAATTATTCCAAAGGTTTGGCAAATAAATAAGCCAACCCGAGAGCAGGCTGGTGTCAACTTCAAGGCTCCTTTTAACAGAAGCATGAAAGTTCCCACGTGATATAAGAATCGCGACAGATATTTGATGTGCTTTATAATAGAGCTAGGGTGATACCTTCAGTAAGACAGGGAGACTGATCTTTTGAGCAGGGGGGTTCTTAAGCTGTTGCCTAAACATGGATTAGTCAAGTTTGTTCCCAGTTTAAATATCTGGAATCTATGATTAATAGTAAAGCAACCTGTGATGACGACATCAATCGCAGGAAAACGCCGCTATCTTCTGGAAGGAAGGCTTACACCGCAGTTGTGCGTCCAGCGCTCACATACGGTTCACAATGTTGGACAATGTACAAAAAGTATGAGAGTAAGTTAACGGCAGCTGAGATGAAGATGCTTCGCATGACAGCAGGAGTGACCAAGCTTGATCGAATAAGAAGTTCGAAGTTCCGTGGAAGCCTTCACGTCAAGGACCATCTTACGAAAGATAGAGGGCGACCGGCTCAGCTGGTATTGCCACGTTGAAAGAATGGATAATTTGAATCCTGTTAAAAAGACAATATCAATGAACGTTCCAAAGACATCGCGAGGCAGGAGAGGCAGGCCTATAAACGCCTGGATCACACAAATGCGACTACATCGACATTTAATTGGCCTAAGTAACCGAGTGATCCAAAATCGGCGGGCCTGCCGATATTTTCTGAGTTCAAATAGGCGAACCCCACAGGCGGAGCAGTAGAAATGAGAGTGGGAGGGTTATGATCCTTTTTTTCGTATCATAAACTCACCGAAATAGGAAGAAGAAGAATTCAAATTTGTTGACTTGATACTGGTCTCCTCAAAGTATGGTGTTTTCGTTAGTTCAGATGACTACAATACGAAGTATAATACTAGAAACTGAAAAAAAAAACTGGGGATCACCTTTCACCTTTTAAACGAAAAAATGTGAATCCATACAATCTCGTGTATGAATTCAAATTTCAGTTTCCAACAACGCAGACACAAAAAAAAAAACGTTATCAAAAATCAATCAGTATGCCAGATTTATTTAAACGTAATATTATGCAATAATTCAATACCTGTAACAGACGCCACATGCGCAGGTTTCCTGATGATATTACAAAATTCGTTTCAAAATTGTTTCCGAATTTTTATTTATTTTCTTTCCTTGATATTTTAATGGAAATTTGCTTTAACATGTCAAAAACCACACACAGAGGAATATGACACAGTAAACTTATTTCCGTCCCGTTTGCCCATTGCCCTCCGGGCTATCACTCTGCTGGGATCAAATTAAAACAGTATGCAGCGGCGTAACAACAACAACAATACGGCAAAATAAACCAAACGCTTTCGTCAGACATGTTGCAGTACACTCAGTCAACTGACTGGAAAAATCAACATTAACTTACAACAACAGCAACTAAACTGCACGTCCGGGCAACGCAGTAAGCGATATGTACACACCAACCATTCTTTAAACGATTGAGTTTCGATGAGGAGGGGTGGGTGGGTAGGGTTGCGATTTCCACGAATATAGGAAAGGAAAACAGCACCACAGGAGACATCACCTAACAGACCTACACCTGCTCTGTAGAGGTGTATGAGGCTGAGGGATACGGAATAATTTTTCCATTTTACCAACACATATACACAGGTGGCCAGGTTTTGCATGTGCATATTGAAAAAAATAATAAATGCGTTGCGAAACAAGTATTATGGGGTATGTGTGCCCCACTGAAGGTGGTAGGTGGCAGAACCCCATTGAGTGTATAAGGAGATTATATTAAAACTTTTAAAATAAATTAAATTGAGACGAACCTAGTGCTAGAGTGTGTTTTAACGATTTTTGATTTTAGTATAGGAGAAAGTCGAAAAAGAGAAACTAGTGGTGAAATACGTACCCAAAAAATGATGCCCGACAAATAATTAGATAATTTATTGTATAAGAGAAATGCGAACCAAGGGATTTTTGCCTTATTGTTGATGCTTTATTCTGCAACGAGGTGTACACTACCTTCAAAAGGCTTAGAAACCAGCTGATTTCATGGTAAACTACAAAGTTAATATTCGAAATATAAAAAAGAAATTATTTGAATTATTCATACATATTTATATGGGAATTAGTAAAAGCAATTGAGCAATAGTCTTATGTTCATATGGTTACGCCCGGGTATGTTAAAAAATGTGCAGTTGGTAGTGTGTTTATTTGCTAATACCTGAGCATAAAAGTAAAACGCATAACTTCGAAGGTTTTGCACTACACCACAAACAGGTTCGTGCTCGGTAGAACAATGGACCGCAGTAAGTCTGAGTAGGTACTCTAAGATAAAAAAAAAGTGGAACAAGTCGCATACTTCACTTCTCCAAACATACATACATATGTATGTATCTGCGTCCACATGCCTATATAACCCACAGTAAATTTGTGTCCACTTTACAAAATTCAAATTAAGTCCATCCTACAATGAAAAATGATACCCAATGAAATACCCGCAAAAAAAAAACAAGGCCACCATAGAAAGACAATGATCCAACAAGTTGGACCCCTGCTTAACAATCTACTACCCCACGCCCACGGGAGATCAGATACACTTAACAAATCCATAAACAACCGCGCAACCAATTCGCTGTAAATTTTTTTTCATCATTTCACATTCTTTTGTTTGGCAGCTACATATATATGACTTCGGTTTCCTTTTTGACAATTGTTATCCTGTCCCATACTCTGCATCAACTCAACTGGGTGTAGGAATCCGTTTTATGACCCTCAGCCAAAAAACAGAGCAAACACTGCACCATTTGAGGGCGGCCAAAGCAAATAATAATTCACAACGTGTTTGGATTTTATTTCGTCACGAAATCATTGCTCGTATATTTTTTATTGTTCGCAAGGACGAGCACAGCGAATTTTTCGGAAAAACAAAAACGAAAGGACATTCGAATAGGAATACGAATGAGCGAGTTTCTAAAAAAAAATAAAAATAAATCAGGTCCTACCGAAAGCACTGATAGCACAAAATCATATCACATACATACATACAATAGGGGTCCCTACAAAAAAAAAAAACTCAACCAAAAGAAACAAAAGAATATCCCATCCCTTTTGGACCCTCAATTTGGTTTGCCCTATCTGTGTATGTGTGGCGGAGTTTTTCTGTGCCGTAATATGAAATTTTAACACAATTCATCTGGCTTTGTCGGAAATTGATTCCAATCAATCACACATCCCCATATGGGAGTTGGTAGCAAAACAAAAAAAAAAAAATTACCCGCTTGAGGGATGTTAGGCATTGTATGTCAGCCATTGACGTGAGATGAGTAAAGAATTTCCACGAAAAAAAAGAACAAAAAAAAAAAAGATGTGTACATGAAAGGCGGAAAAGGGAAAATGAAATAACAAGCCGCGGGTCATGAGGCATTATTCATTCCATAAAGTAAGATAACTGCAAAAGGATCATCATTTGTATCCTTCATCTGGAATATTTATTTATTTATCGTTTGGCCGCATATTTTGCTCCGTTCAAGTCCTGCACATGGCAGAGGGTTCCTGTCTAACTCTTTCACAGTGTGTACAACAGTAGCGTGCAAAATATCATAAGAGACCATATAACCATTTGTATTCGTTCAAAGTACAATATTTTACAGCCAGATACGAAAAATACGTTCATTGTACTAAGCGCTTTAGAGAGAGAACAATAAAGAGCATCAATTTGAAATTCATAAGACTTCCACAGAGTCTACATACGAGTACTTAGATGAAAATTCGGAAATTTTCGAAGATAACCTTTCGGAACCGCCGACGTTTTCATACTTTGCGTGGAGAATTGGCTAAATATTGGTATGTAATCTAAAAATTATCATACTCTCGATACTAAGATATTGAAATTCTTACGACTTCGGGCTCTATAAATATAATACCTTTTTCTCTAAATCTGTTTCTTTTTCTTTATTGCTAGGACTATAGGTGATGGGCCTTGTTTATGCAGTTCAGTGAATGTGGACAGAAATTACTTGTTTCTGATATGGAAACCTTATCCACATTTTCTATTACTTTTAGTTTGTTGTGCACTAGCACCGAACCGACATGCGTAATTTCAGTGAAATGCAAAGTTTCAGTGAATTTTTTTAAATTTTTTATTTTTTCCAATTATTTTTAAGCGCACAATGGGGTTGTACATATTTTAACTTGCGTGGTGTTTTTTTTTTTTTTCAAACTGATTTCAAATCTACATATGTACATATGTAATATACCTATGAAATCGATGAAATAAGGCTATGCGCACATAAATGACTTAAATTCAGTCAGTCGACTTTAACGAGCATAAACAAATCCGCCGATGTGATATTTCGAAAACTAATTTCATACATCTTCTCTATTTCTGTTCTAAATACCTCTCACTATAGCCCCTAATTTTCTTGTAGTAGAGCGTAGGATGCACTTTAATTAAGTGAATAAGGTTTTCCTACTTGGTGAGGTTTTAATTATTTCAAGTGGTCGGCTGAAAAATAGTCGTGGCACAAGTGCTCATAAAACGCCATTGACTATGAGCAGTTGGCCGACGGGATCGGACTAGAAGACTGTGTCCGGCCTCAAATTTGAATAATGGTCGGTTTTCGAATCGTTCATGCGCGCTAATATAAGACTATTTTTTTTTATTCGATTGATGAGTTTTTCCACAAACTAAAAACAAGAAAAATATTTTCTTACAATTTTCCATAACATGGTATGCCATACAGTTTCATATTTTATATTCACTACTAGATCCCGGCGAACTTGTTTGTCTATTATTTGTAGACTACAATAATATTAACTATATACTCAAATGTATGTGTTTAGCAAACAGAAAAAATACATTAAACGTCGTCGTTATCGCCTACGTAAAAATACACATACGTAAAAATACACATATAAATTTGCGCTTCATACATAGGTAGGCAAGGAAATAAATCCATGTGTTTATTTATTTAATAGTGCGTCCAAAAGTACACAAACAAATGAGTACTTCTCAAACTTTTAGAATGAATACTTTCATAATGCCTGGTTTTTCCGTTTTTTTTTAATCTCTGTGTTTATTTATTTTAATGTCTTAACCCCCTTGAGTAATAGGGTAATAATTTTAAATGAAGAATGGGACCAAGGCTCTAAAGTATAGAATGCAAAAGTTTTACTAAAATCTGTCAATTAGTTTTTGCGTGATACCTGCCCGAAGAAGAGTATTTAATGATATGTATAGATAGATAGATAGATAGATTTATCCAAATCGGGTGAAGAATAGCAAAAAAAAAAAACCAATTTCGTGAACCGATTTAAATAATAAATGCATAAATTACCTTTACAAGACATTGTGTGCTATCTGGTGGGACAAGTCCAAACTGTGTCTTCAAATTCTATATTTTCCACAGAAGCGTTTGGGTATCCTATAATACTGAGGTTGTACGGGAAAAAAAAACTTGTGCTGGATATATGTTTTTTGAAACACAGGGAATAGATTAGTGATGTATCAACTCGAGCCGGTCCAAACCTAGTTAAGCCGAGTTACATTTACATCAAACCGGGTTTGCAAAACCGATGGAACGAACCGACTAATTAAATGCCAAAACTACATTGAACAGAGTTGGTTAGGATAAGTAATCACAATGCACTAACACATGATATACCCGTATATAAAGTCGAGTTGGAGTGCAGGGACGGGTTAAGAATATCACTGCAGCGCCCCCCCCAACAACCAGCGCTTGTCGTAAAAGGCGACTAAGGGGACAAATCAGATCTAGGCAATATAACACCCAAGTGAGCCTAGCGACACATATACTACCTTAAAAACCCTCCCACAAGTGTGCATGCGAGTCCGTGGGTTGACACGACTGGAGATCACCGGTGTCATAAAAGAAAGATCAAATAATACTAAAACAGGAGCATGCACGTGTCAAACAACAAACACCATCGCAATATGGTGCAAAAAATTGTATTGCAAAACTGTATCATTATGGTAATACTTGCAAAAAGGAAAGGCACTACCCCGCCAGGCACTACCACTGCTGTGCATGGTACTGATCCTGGACCGAGCAGAAATGTTCGGGTCAGAGCTATACGGATTCCGGGGGCTAGCAAAATAATGAAACAGTTTGGACGCAATTTGAGGGTCGCAAGTTGGAACGTTGGAAGCATGACCGGTCGAAGTTACGAGCTGGAAGAGATGATGAATAGAAGGCGGGTGGACATCTTGTGTGTCCAAGAGACGAAATGGAAAAACACCGGGAATCGGGCACGTTTCTTGGACGTTAGGACAAAAGATTACAAGATGTTCTACTACGGAACGGAAAAGTCTAAGAACGGAATCGGTATCATCCTTGCGGCAGAGCTACTTGGTAACGTCTTGAGCATTTCGAAGTCCAGCGACCGTTTGATGTCTCTCAAATTAGTAATACAAGGAGAGGTGTGGAATATTGTCAGTGCATATGCTCCCCACGATGGGTACAATCAGAGAGATAAAGATGCATTTTGGCTAGATTTCCACAATCTCCTTAAGAACATCCCAAAGGAAGAATTTCTATTTGTTGGAGGAGATTTGAATGGACATGTCGGGAAATCAAACGAAGACTATGAAGACTGCCATGGAGGACTAGGATATGGCACCAGGAACCTTCCTGGTGAAGACATCCTAAGCATGTGCAAATCACACGGTCTTATCGTGTTAAATACCATGTTCATCAAACAAAGCCGACACCTGATCACTTACAGCAGTGGTGGAGATGAAACTCAGATTGACTACCATTTGGTAGGCAGTTTCATGAAGCCTCGGGTAAAAGATTGCAAAGTGATCCTGGGAGAGGCAATCGCTCGGCAACACCGTCTCCTGCTAACATAAATTTTTATGAAGGGACCAAAGAAAAGCAAACAAACAAGGGTCTCTGAGAAAATCAAGTGGTACAATCTGGACAAAGAAAAAGGCGAAGCTTTTGTTTTCGTAATGAAAAATTACCTCTCTCACACCATCAACGGAGCTGAGGATGAAGAGTGCAGAGCACAAAATATGTGGGATTCCCTACAGCGAACTTGCTTAAATAAGGCCAAATCGCTGCTAGGAGCTTCAAAAGGCCACCATCAACACGCCAAAGAAACATGGTGGTGGAGTGATGAAGCTAAGATGCTGATAAATGAGAAGAAAGCGGCTTTCAAAGCTTGGTCAAAGTGCCCCTCTAATAATAATGACGAAAAAGCTCGCCTCGAAATGGAATACAGATGCTGCAAGAAAAAAGCGAAGAAGAAGTGCGCCCAGCTTCAAGCAGAGAGTACGGAGGGCCTGTATCGGGAGCTGGAGAAAATATTTTCCCCGGTTGCTGATGCAAACCAGGCTATCCAGGAGCTGCGAAGACACAATATGAACAAGAGTGCCACTATCTTCAAAATAGCCGCCCAAAGAAGGAACAATGCTCAGGAGATTCGTTCGCCAAAGTTCATTAGCAATGCTCATGGCCAGCTTCTTGTGGATGACGACAAAATTCTGCAGAGGTGGCGACAGTATTGTGAAGAGCTTTTAAATGAACAGTTTCCCCGGCTATACTTTCCAAGAGCCACCCCTAACTGTGAAGAAATACCCGACATTACAGTCGAAGAAGTTAGTGAGGCGGTCAAATACTCCAAAAAACGAAAAGCGGTTGGGCCAGACGAAATACCCTCTGAGTTCTGGAAAAAGATGGGAGACATCGGGTTCAGATGGCTCAGAATTCTTATCTCCAAATTCGTGAGAGGTGAGCCAATGCCGAATCAATGGAGGGAAAGTTACCTCCTCCCTGTATACAAAGGGAAGGGTGATACGCGAAACTGTGATAACTACCGTTCGATCAAGCTGATGTCACACACCATGAAGATCGTTGAGCGGGTATTAGGTGGCCGACTGCGAAAAATAATACGGCTATCTGATGATCAGTGCGGGTTTGTATCGGGTAAATCAACCACAGATGCAATCCAAAGTATAAGGATCATAATGGAAAAACATCGTGATTCCTTAAGGGATTTGCATATTGTATTGGTTGACTTTGAAAAGGCATTCGACAGACAACCACGAGATCTGATATGGGTGGCGCTAAGACATCGAGGGGTTCCAGAAACCTATGTACAGATGATCATGGACATGTACGAAGGAGCAAAGACAAGAGTAAGATGTCCCGCTGGAGTAACCGAAGAGGTCCCAATCAAAGTCGGGGTGCACCAGGGAAGCGTTTTAAGTCCTTTGCTCTTTATTACAGTCCTTGATTATCTGCTTGAAGGTAAAGTGATGGACCCCAAGGTACATCAGTTATTCTTTGCTGACGATGGAGCCATCATAAGTGAGGATCCTACATCCCTGCAACGAGCACTTGATGTGTGGGTGGACGTTTTGGAGGGAAATGGGTATCGCATTAGTTCAAAAAAGACAGAGTACTTGTGCTGCCCGTTCTCTGATCCACTCAGGCCTATTCCAGACATTTATTTGAATGGAACAGTGCTTCCCAAGTGCGAAAAGTTCAAATATCTGGGATCTATGATCAATAGCAAAGCAACTTGTGATGACGACATCAATCATCGTGTAAGCGTAGGGTGGATGAAGTGGCGAGAAAATTCCGCTATCTTCTGTGACAGAAAAATGCCCCCTAAGTTGAAAGGAAGGCTCTACACTGCAGTTGTACGTCCAGCGCTCACATACGGTTCACAATGTTGGACGATGTACAAAAAGTATGAGAGTAAATTAACGGCAGCTGAGATGAAGATGCTTCTCATGACAGCAGGAGTGACCAAGCTTGATCGAATAAGAAGTTCGAAGATCCGTGGAAGCTTTCACATCAAGGAAACCATCGTACACAAATTAGAGCGCGACCGGCTCAGCTGGTATTGCCACGTTCAAAGAAGAGATCATTTGAACCCTGTTAAAAAGGCAATATCTATGCACGTTCCAAAGACATCGCGATGTAGGAAAGGCAGGCCTATAAACGCCTGGATCAGACAAATGCGACGACATCGGCATTTCATTGGCCTCAGTAACCGAGTGATCCAAAATCGGCAGGCCTGCCGATATTTTCTGAGGTCAAATAGGCGAACCCCACAGGCGGATCAGTAGAAATGCGGTGAAGTGGGAGGGCTGTGATCCCTTGTTTTCGGATCATAGCCTCGCTGATAAAAGGAAGAATAAAGTCGAGTTGGAAAGTCTCTTGTTTTTATACCAACCGAGTTGTACTGCCTGATTCCATACCTATTTGGAATTCGTTTCGGTTCGGTTTCTCATGAGACGGTGGCACCTGAAGTATTATACTTGCTCCTGTTTTCTCTCATTGTTGGTTTTTTTTTTTATACTTGTGTTAGTTTTTTTGTTGTGCGTTGCATCGAACCAAGTCAACTAAGTGTATACATCGGTTAATGAATTTAATTCTGTTTAATTCTACCCGTTTATAAAGTCAAGTTGGAAAAAAGTCTTTTGGTTTTATACAATCCGACTTAAACCGAGTTGCAAACTGATTCAGTATCTATTTTGAATTCGTATTCGGTTCCGTTTTAGTTTTTTATGTGACGGTTGCATAACTTTGTTACAAACCGAATTAGCCAACCCGGTTTCCAACTCGGGTTTGAAAAATGTTCGGTTTGGTACATCACTAGAGTAGATAAGTAAAATTGTCTTTTCTCGTTTGTACAAACCATAAGGGGGTCTGCGTCATCCTAAAAATCTCCAGAAGCCAGCGAATGACTGTTTTGAGTAGAAAACTGTACCATATTACGGGAAAGATTATAATGTGGATGAATTTCTGATTTAGTTGAAATACAGTATAATAAACAATATTTTCTTATTTTTGACATACAAATTACAATTTTCGAAAATATATACAACTCTTTCTTAAACATTCTGATGCCAAATTTCATCGTTAATTAAAACTAAAGCTCTGTATACTAGCATCCTAGACTGCAGCAAAGATTTCAATGAATTCTATTCTTCTATTTTAAGAAAGGAGTTCGCTTCAAAAATGCTTTTTTCATTTACCGAGTATATTTGGCGATGTGCAGGTTTTTTTTTAGTGTGAATAGAGACAGGTCTATTCAGGTCCATTTTCTTGATGTTTACAACACCCGTGGTATATGCAATGAAAACTTACTATAATGCTCAATGTAACAAACCTTATTTTCAATAAACAATTTATGGTAAATCTAATTTTGATCAATTTAAGACCAACTAGCTCTGTGGTGCTTCACGAGTGAAGAAAGTGCTGATTGAACGTATTTATTTTTTAAGAAAAAAATATAGAAAAAGGCTTAGAATTTTTGTCTTGTTTTTACAAAATTGTTCAACAAAAGTTAGCTTCAAAGCATTCCATATAACTTAAGTTAAGACATGTAATAAACTGGTTCGAATTTAGATCTGTACATTTACAAAAGAAAAAAAAAATGTTCAAACAAAAATCTACATATGTACATAGTTTGAAAACTTTATAAAAGTTGATATGTCTTTTTATGCGAAATTTTCATGAGAAGTCGAGAAATAACCAATTTTTGAAATTCGGTCAATAGGTAAGGTACCGTTCTACAAAGTGGACACCGTGCCACAGTGGTTAGTGTGTCGAAGCACTGCGCATAAGGTTTAATGTTCGAATCCCAGAAAACAGCAAACGTTTTTTCACGGTCTCACCTCTCGCGAACGTTTGACAAACATTCGAGAGTATTGTTGTCACGAAAAAGCTCCCCAAAAACAAAAAAATAAAAATTTCCCTTCGGATACGGCAGAAAACTATAGGTCCCTTCCATTTGTGCGATAAATATAACGCACGTAGCACCAATGGTTGCGAGAAGCTAGGCCTAGTCCCTTCATGTGCTGTTGCGCCAAATAGGTATGTGTGCACCGTTCTACGAACTTTTGCTTTCTACAAGTATGTATCTGCTTCAACCAAAAACAATAAATTTCTTTCCATAATCGGTGTGAAGTGCCAATTTTGAGGCAAAAAATAAAATACCGATTTCGTCTCCAATTGTTACCCCACAGACACCAGATATGACGTTTGAAGCAAATCCGCTTATTTTTTTTAAGTTGCAGTTCAGCATATACTTATAGATATACATAGACGGATTGAAAGACATATAGAATTTATAGATACATATATATGTTATGCGCGAAAAGCATATCTTCACATAGTTTTTTGATGTTGAAATTTTCAATAAATAGAAAAACTGACCATACAAGCGCGCCACTTACCAGTTGTTTGCCGGCACAAAACTGTTCTCGAATAGACTTAGCCTCAGGCGCCTGTCTGACAGTTGTAGACATACCCTTAGAGGAGCCACAAAGTCGCGTGAGTGGCCAAACCACTCCGAAAAGCGGAGTTTAAATAAATGAATCGCGCAAAGCGTGACACTTACCCACTTTTGGTTGTATGGTATGTTTTCTACTTATTGAAAAATTCAACATCAAAAAACTATGTGCGCAAAATACGAGTATGTACATATATCAAATTGATCAGCATAATCTCCTCTATAACATACTAAAATTTCTACAAAAAATTATCAATGAACTTGAGCAGTATTGCAGAACTTGGAACCTAATGGTAAACCTGAACAAGTCCAAAGTAATCGTTTTTAGTAGAGGTTTTGGGAGATACACACGTTCCGAGCATTGGGTATTCAACGGCGAGGAAATTGAGATTGTTAAGGAATATAAGTATCTTGGAGTAACTTTTAGACCAAATTTAAGTATGCAAGAACACCTTGAGAAAAGCTAAACACGGCCAAATTCTCTTTAAATTCAACCTGGAGGTGATGCACCTACAACATCGGACTACATACATCGGCAAAATACAGGCTTTTCGAAAGCACAGCTATATTAGTTATGCTCTACGCCACACAAGTCTGCGATATTAACGAATATGAAGAAGTGGAAAAACTACTTAGACTTTTTATAAAAATAACCTTTCATCTACCACTTAATAGGCCAAACTATATGCTACATCTGGAGACCGGATTGTCACCACTATATATATCTACTCTTAAGCTTCATTTCAACTACATCCTCAAAATCGCAAAAATGCCAGATACCCGCTTACCGTAAAAGATTGCCCATCATGCAATAGCAAGAAAAACTTTGTTTTTCGGGGACTGGATTATACTATCCCGCATTTATAATGTACAATTGAACCTCTGCTCTGTCAACACAATAGATTGGAAATTACATCTGTACCATTTTCTGCAAGACCTTGACTGGAAGATGAGAGACAAATTTATGGAGGTAGCTAAGGCGCCAGTTTATCGAAACTATTTTAGCCAACTAGAGTTTAACCTTGGTGATTTAAACTACTTTAAGTCGAATTACAATATTAAAATCATTGCCGCCATATTTCGGACTCGAGGAGAGTTACTAAAGCTTAACTACATGTCACATCGGCAAGACTTGCCACGCTGTGTAACCTAAATGCCAGAGAAGACGTTTTCTACTTTATAACAATCTACCCTATCCCCAAAGAAACCAGAAAGGAAATTATGGGAAAAACTGGATTATCCTGGTAGGAGACAAAGGACATCATGAATGGGAGAGTAAGCTGGACAAAACTTTGTTCATTTATTACAATTGCAACAAACTACAGAGAGAATATTATAAACGAATATTGTTGATTGTACTTCCTTTTAACTTTTTTTTCTGGTTTGCTAATGATTTGAATCATATTAGCGTAGTTTTCATTTTTTATTTTTTTATATATTGTATGTATTTTTTCTTTGAATTCTTTGTAGTTACATTAATATCCTGAACTCATTTAATACTCACAATTATTGATTTTGCCAATCCCGCTAATTAACCATGCCATATCATGATTTGTAAACCCTATTATTTTCTTTGCCTTAAAAAAAATATGAGTTTATAAATAATAATAATAATATAATAATAACTAGCTGACCAGTGCTCGCCTTGCTTCGCCCGCATTTTAGTTGACGGTTATTGTTGAGAATAATTGTCAACTGAATGCAATACCGAAAATGTGTAAACTCAATTACAACTTTTCCCGTGGGAACCCCCGCCAGAGCGCACAAGTCCGCTCACAATACACTATTTATTTTAAATCCATTAAAACATTCTAAAATGTGGACAAATCCAACGACCAACAACATCTCATCTAACAAAATGGAAAAATATTGCAATAGTTCTATGTCTACACATGCATATGCATGTACATATGTACCTACGCGTATATTCCCAAGTCTCTTAATTGCATGAAGTTTTGACAGCACATGGATATCTTAATTAATAAAATTAAGAATATCTTAGATTTGGCACTGATAATGTTTTTCTTTTTTCCAATTTTAACTCTAGAAGAGATCGCACACTGAAGATCAAAACATAATCATGGGATAGCGATAGCGCGCCCATATATTGGGTCTATAACTTAATTCGTGCGGTTTGCTAAGAGATGGCGTAACTTGTATTATTCCATTGTTATTATTCCATTGGAACATGCGTTGGAAAGCTACTGTCATTGTACGTCATTTCAGTATATGTCATTCATTTGAAGCGTAAACAACAATAATTTTTTTTCACTCAAATATGTCGAACTTTGTGCCTGATTACTTTACGATTACTTTAATATGAAGAAAACTGCTGGCGAAAGTCATCGTAGTTTGGTGGAAGTTTATGGTGAACATGCGCTAGCTGAGCGAACGTGCCAAAAGTGGTTCGCACGATTTAAAAGTGGTGATTTTGGCTTGGAAGACGATGAACGTCCTGGGCAGCCAAAAAAGTTTGATGAAGAACTGGAAGCATTACTCTATGAAGATTGTTGCCAAACACAAGAAGAGCTCGCAGAATCTTTGGGTGTCACTCAAGCAGCCATTTCAAAACGTTTAAAAGCAGCTGGATATATTCAAAAGCAAGGAAATTGGGTTCCACATGAACTTTTGAAAAAAAACCGCACGAATTAAGTAATATACTCACACGCACATACTATTGCAACGATAGCCACTGCTGCAGGACTGCTGGCCGTGATCTCCATTGAAGGAAAATTGTGGGCGATGATTCGATTAATTATTTTAGCATTGCTCAGCTTCACGACAACACCGAAGGAAGTTTTATACCTTAAATGAATTAGCGGCGAATTTACTAAATTCACCTACTTTTTATTGCTTTAATCCGGAGCACCAGTACTGAGCTACGGCTGTGGAATCAATATTTACAGATGGAAAACTCGATTTCAACCCCCTTTATGCCACTTAGACCTTGAATTTCGGAAAACCCCTTCTTATCTCGCATCTAGGCAAAATAAGGAATAACTGTGCAAAATTTCAAATACTTACGTCTAGTAGTTTTTGAGAAACGGTGTTCAAAAGGAAAATCGACTTTGCTTTTATAGTAAAGATAATTAAAATTTCAAGGTCATCGGAGGTGTGTCCCTTAATCTAGACAATTAGGTAGTTTTAAAATAAAAATCAAACGTCCACACACGAAGAAGATAAACCCAAAAATGAATAACAAAAATTGAGAAAATTAAAAAAAAAATTTGATTTCTGGAGTTATTATATATAACCTAGAATTAAACGATGAGAAATGACAGTTAGCTAGTTAGAAATGAGAAACAGGGGATACTAATTAGTATTTATGACCAAAATTGATACTGACTTGTACTGTATGAGGCCCAATGCTACCCTACTTGTCAGACAGTCTGTAGAGATTGTTATAACAAAAAACAATAGCTACATAATCTTGCTTCGTCCTACGGGCAAGGAATACCCTCCCAAAAATCCTTTCAATATAGCTATGTTCATGAGCGATTATACCGGATTATAGCCCAGCAGTAATGTTGGAAGGAAAATTTCGCAATACAACCGAAAAATGAATCTTCACATTGCCCTGAATGTAAGGCCATTTGTAGAAATCTACATTTTTTTCTGCTCTGTATTTTCCATGGATATCAGGGATATTAGGGACAACATGAGAGGAGCAACGAAGACAAAGCAATTGAGTGTAGAAAATCTGTCAATTTTACCTTATTCCGGGCAAATATTTTCCCTTCCATGTACTCCTATGTACATATGTATATCTTCAAAACAGATGCTCGCTCTAGGTATAATATCCTCCAACGAGTGTGTAAGTGAGAGCTATAAGGTGATTGATAAGCGACGATAATGTGATGACACTTGCTATTTATCCTTAAAGCATACACTATATTTTGGTATCTTGTGTTCTCTTCGTGTTGACTGGGAGAGTTGGCAAAATCGTTTGAAATAGAGTGAAGATTGTTTGTTGTTGAACAAATGAAGGAAGACGTAAAGTGTGCCAAATTGATACTCTTAAGTTGAAGGGCCATTTGTGTGTGGAAGTTTTCTTAGAGGGGGAATGATGTAAGAATGAGTACACATCTATGAACGCTTTTGAAGGAGATATTGCCGCTGATGAATAAATTGGGATCCTGTCAAAAGGGTATCAATCTTCGAGGTGTTCATATTTTTTATTTGGAAATTATATTGCAAGTGATGAGAAGGTGAGCTGTGTTAGTGGAACGGCATATACGCATTTGGGTATTTATATTTTAATCGGCAAATCGTCCTGAATTTTGTTGATTCTCAATTTTTGAGACTCCTCCTACTTTTTTATTGGGCTATATTAAGAGTTATTCTTGGGAACTACAAATCCTGATTTGGCATAAGCCTCTTGAGATGTGAAGTACTTATGTCTAATGAAGCAGCGTTTTTTCAACATCAGCCTACATTCATGAGCCTTAATAGTATATACATATGTGGCTACTTCAAAATCTTCAAGCTGTCAGCCAATTAATGCTGCTAACATCGATATTGTCGTGGAGTGTCATAGCTAATGTTAGGGAAGATCGCTTCCTAAGTATATCGAAGAACAAGTCAATTGTAATACCATTACTAACCGCATTCTATAGTATCTAGTCGCCCCATTAAAAATTAATTTAAAAAAATTGAATTGGGTGGCTTTTCTAGAAAGAAAACTATTTGCGAATAAAAGTGTCAACAAATTTAAATAAATGAGGGTACATATGTATCTTCAATTTGTCTTTTAATCATTTATTTTTGTAGCAGATATGACAACAGAAAAGTTAGTGTGAATTGCACTAAATTTAGCGCAGTATTCACATTCACATTCACATTCTTAGGATGATATATGCAGCTTCGCTTATACTCGTATGTAGGATAGAATGGACTACGCAACAGTTGCTTTTGTATCTTGTGTTGTACTGGCATTAGGAATAGTGGAGCCATTGGGAATAGAAAATTCTGCTAATCCTGCAGGTGTCAAGATTTGCCTTTCTTAGAGGGCAGGTCATGGCATCAGAAGCTAACCGTCTCCTCCCCCTTCTTTACAGCTTCTGATCTAATCGTCTGAAATTATTTCTTTCCTTCTTTCATGTGCTCCAATTAAAGCAATATCGCTGGCTTCAGCGATATTACGACTAGCAGCTAGCTAAGCAATTGTGTCGAATAACATTATGACATGGAAATGAGCAAATATATAAGCCGCATCTATCTGGAGTCTTTAGGAAATCTATAAAATTACGTAACCAATGTATATCTTATCACAACCGATTTGCGTATTAGTGATAGTAGTGCCCCTTACCGAGTAGCCTTGCATGCAGCTTCTCTATTTTAGCACTGATGCTGCTTTATGTATTTTCTCGATACAGAAGGAGATAAAATTGTCAATTGAGAGGTTATTATTATTTCGAATCACGGTATGCTAAAAAAACAGCACAGTGGGCCCAATTATCGGACAATCAAAAGTGTAGACCATCAGTGTAGGACTTTGTGCAGTACTATCAAAGATCCTGTCTGCCGCATTATGAGAACGCCTAAAACCGTCCGTCAACATCCTGATAGGTCCTTATCAGTGCAGTTTCAGGCCGGGAAAGTCCACCATTGACTAAATATTCACACTACGGCAGATCTTGGAAAAAGCCCATGAATATAAAATCGATACGCAATAGACAGATTTAATTTTGAGGTAGTAAAAGATTTTGTCTACCTAGGCTCTATGGTCAGCTCCGCAAATGACATCAGGAGGGAGATCACACGATGAATTACTCTTGCCAATCATTGTTTCTATGGGTTAAGACGGCAATTGAGTAGCAAAGCCCTATCCCGAACTACTAAGGTAACTCTTTATAAGACACTAATCATCCCAGTCCTGCTGTATGGCGCAGAGGCATGGGCTTTGACAAAACCGGATGAGGATGCCCTTGGTTATTTCGAGAGAAAAGTTCTTCGATCGATCTTTGGTCCCGTCTGCATAGACGGTGAGTGGAGGAGAAGGTACAATGCTGAACTTTACGGTATGTACAAGGAGATGGACTTAGCCAGAAGAGTTGACATACAGCGACTAAGATGGCTGGGTCATTTAGAGCGAATGGAGCCCAACGTTTCCGCCAAGAAAGTCTTCGAATCCACCCCGGATGGACGGCGCGGTAGAGGACGACCTCGTGGTAGGTGGCGCAAACAAGTGGAGGGGAACTCAACCAACTTGGCGTGGGCAACTGGAGGCAGCTGGCTCGTAACCATGCTGGCTGGAGAGGTTTGTTGATTGAGGCCCACTTCCTCCCCGGACTGTAGTGCCACGTAAGTAAGTAAGTATCAAAGTACCCATTCTTCAGCTGCCTTGACGTGGCGGAACGGCTTAAGAGTCAATGACCCTAAGGATCCGAAAGGACCCCAGGTGAGACATCGAACCAAAGGCTGAAGACGTCTTGACTGTGACGCAAAACTTGTTAAAAGTATGATGGAAGAAACATTCACGGTATATACTCCAGGTGGTACTCGCGCAAGCGACAATCCACCCGTGGTCTTTTCGACCCCGCCCGGGACAAGGATTCTGGAGGTCCCAACCAACATACTCAAACCCCCCGCCTCTGGCGTTGACCCGGAAGTAGTAGCGATGCTTGCTTCTGAAGAATCCTGCGGCTCTGTCTCCGACTCGTTTGGTAGACTGGGCTGGAATGACGGAGAAAGTGGCGGAAAGGCTTCGGCTGGAACGTCTAATCTCTGTTTTAATAGTCGGGCAGCTGGTCGAAGTTGTGTTGAAGACGGTTTGACTCGGGATACCGAAAAAGTTGAACGAGGTCCTGAAACGGCGCACTCCGAAAAGCTCCTGACTAAGAGTCAGTTGAAGAGGAGAAGAAGGAAGGCGGCGATGGCGCGGTGCAAAGAGGCTGCAGAGTCAGCTGAAGGCGCAAGCGCTGGTAGCAGTCATCCCTCAATGGCGGCGGGAAAGAGGCCTAGGTCGACAGAAAGTACTCCAACTGGAGTCGGTCTATCCCTCAGACCCAACGCCGGCTCCCCTTCAGTTGGCTCGAACAGGTCAAAGCGGACGAAGCAAGTTTCGCCTACTTTCATCGGTGGAAGCGTGTGCGCATCTGATGCGCGCCCCTCTGCTGGACACACTCTTACCGGTGGCGTTATCTGCGCACAAAATCTGAGTGATGCTGGTGTTGCTATCCCTAAAGGTCCCAGCACTAGTGGACAGAAAATGGCAGACGCAGGCAAAGCCACGGGTAAGGGTGCTCGTCTCGGCGGAAGCGTGGGTGCATCAGGTGCTCGCCCTTCTACCAAGAAGCCTCGAACCGGAGGTATTACCCGCGCACAAAATCTGGGTGATGCGCGTGCTGGAACTTCTAAAAGCTCTAGCACCTGCGGACAGAAATTGGCTGACGTGGATAAGACCCTCGGTAAGAAGCAATCCGGATCGAAGGAGCGAAGGGAGCAGATTCTGTATAGTGAAACTGCTTCCTCCGCTCTTACGCTACGAATCGCAAGAGCTGGCAATGATCACAAGATGACCGACGCGGAGTGCAAACACTGCGAAGATCGTCTGTGGGAGTTGGCTTCGGCAGCAAATGCCTGCATTCAAGTGGAGGGCTGTGCGTTAAAGAGCGGAACCTTCGTGGTGAAGTGCTCCTCGCAGCAAACCCTTGAATGGCTAAGCAATGCGGTGCCGAAAATACCACCCTTGGGGACCACTTCTTTTGTGGTTCTCATGCCCATCAAGAGAACACGCGCCATTTGCTTTATCCCGGGGAAACTCAGGAAAACGGCGGATGTGCTGACGCGTCTCCGTACCCAGAATCCTGGCCTCGACACTAGCGAATGGTTCGTCTACTCTCACGGCAAGTACAAGAATCGGGAAAATGTGGAAGGTTCTTCGCTTGTTGTGGGTTTAGATCTTGGCTCTGTGGAGGTCCTGAAGTCTAGGTATGACATGCGTCCTTACCTGCATCTTGGAAGGATTCATTTCCGCTTAATTTCCAAATGAGTGCAAGTAATGGGCGAAAACCACCGACTATATCTATGATATTTTCGCAGATTAACCTGCATCACTCCAAGGCTGCTACCGCTCTCTTAAGTAGTAGACTTTCCGTGGTGCGTACAAAACCCCACATAACATCTATCCAGGAACCATATGTGCGGAACAAGCGCATATGTGGATTTGGTGGTGTTCGTGGAGTAACGGTGCTATGTGACGAGCGATCTGAAAGACCGAGAGCTTGTCTAATTGTGCCGAATTTCCTCTCAGTAAGCAAGCTTGGACAATTTTGTGGACAGGACTTGGTTGCTGCAGCTGTAAGCTACGAAACAAATGGAAGTTGGAAAACTTTCGTCGTTGCGTCGGCTTATTTCCCTTATGATTCGGTAATGCCTCCACCACCGAAGACGGTTGCCGAACTCATAAAGTATTGTGACACTCGGGAGACGGGACTAGTCATATGCTGCGATGCTAATGCTCAGAATACAGTCTGGGGCAGCAGCAAATGCAACATACGAGGAAACCATCTCCTAGACTTTATACTGTCATCTGGTATGACAATAAACAATGTTGGCTCCCAGCCAACTTTTGTTACGGCAAGGAGGCAGGAGGTAATTGACTTGACTTTATCTAATAGGTACTTCAAGTCGATTACTAACTGGAGGGTACTGCCGGAAGTGTCCTTATCAGATCATAGATACATCGTTTTCCAAATCGAATGCGAAGCTTTAACTTTGCAGGAGAGGAGGAATCCGAGGAAAACCAACTGGGTGCGGTTTAGGAAAGAGCTAGACAGATCTGTCAAAACTCCAGCTAAACTCAGAACGAAACGAAAGGTTGAGGATGCTGTTCAAAACCTGACCAGTGTCCTTACCAACTGTTTTGAACTGGCGTGTCCAATGACAAAAAACTCCTGCAGAACGCCGGTTCCCTGGTGGAGCCCGGAACTGCAGCGGCTTAGGAAAGAGTCCAGAAAACTTCTGAATAGGTCTCATAAGACAAATTAAGAAGATGACAGGGATCTCTTTAGATCGAAGCAAAAAGACTATAAGAAGTTAATTCGTTTGTCGAAAAGTGCTTCTTATAGAGATTTTTGTGAAAAGATCGAGACACTCGGTGAAACCAGTAGGTTGGTTAAAGTCCTCAAAAGAGATAAGCCGACCAAACCGGAGTCACTCAGACGGTCTGATGGCAAGTTTACTGAGACAAAAGCGGAAACTTTTAGTCTTCTGCTGGAGACTCACTTTCCTGGCAATCGGATAATCACTAGGTCGCAGCTTGGCCCGCTTACCCAGGCTGAGCTTGATCTAAGTCAGAAAACTCGGCACAGTTGGTATATTGCATCAGCCGTGGTAACAGATGAGGCCATCAAATATGCTGTGGCATCTTTTGATGGTTTCAAATCGCCTGGCACCGATGGAATATATCCGGCTATGCTGCAACAGGATCAGCTATTGCCAACTCTGAAAAGAATTTTCACCGCTGGCTTGGCGCTGGCATATATTCCTACACCTTGGCGGACTGTCAGAGTAGCTTTCATACCGAAAATTGGTAAGGAAGACTATTCGCTCTCCAAGAGTTTCAGACCTATAAGTTTGACATCCTTCCTACTGAAAAGTATGGAGAGACTGGTAGAATTTCACGTGCGCAAAGTTGCTTTGAAACTGCATCCACTATCGGAGATGCAGCATGCTTACCAGCGTGGGAAATCCTGTGAGACCGCACTTCAAAATCTAGTGGCCAGAATTGAATGCGCGCTTGATAGGAGAGAATACGCGATGGGTATCTTCATCGACATTGAGGGTGCTTTTGACAATGCGACTTTTGACTGCATGTGCGACTCTGCCAGACAACACGGGGTAGATGAAACATTAGTGTTGTGGATTAAAGCAATGCTAATGAATAGAACGTTGGTAGTGGATGCGGATTGTGGCCAATATGTTATGACAGGGGTAAACAGGGGCTGTCCGCAAGGTGGCGTTCTGTCTCCATTGTTATGGTGCATGGTGGTCGACTCTCTGTTGAACACTCTAAATAGTTCTAACGTCTACGCTCAGGCATATGCGGATGATGTCGCCGTACTTTCTGTCGGGCCATGCCTGGCGACGGTCTGTGCTAACGCACAGGCGGCGCTGGACATGATCGATGAATGGTGTACTAGGAGTGGGCTTTCGGTGAATCCTCTTAAGACTGATGTTGTTCTTTTCACGAGAAGGAGGATTTTGACCGGTCTGACTCAGCCAGTACTAAAAGGCGTCACCATTCGCATTTCCAATGAAGCCAAATATCTGGGAGTGATTCTAGATAAGAAACTTCATTGGTCTAAACACGTCGAGTCGAAAACATCCAAGGCGCTCTTAGTCTTCTGGCAGTGTAAGGGTGCTTTTGGCAAGACTTGGGGCTTATCACCGAATAAGGTTCTCTGGATCTACACGGCTATGATAAGACCATTCCTCGCATATGCGTCGGTTGTTTGGTGGAAGGGGCTCTCGCGTAAATATGTGGTTGCCTTTTGTGTGAAACTCCAAAGAACGGCTTGTCTCGGCTGCTCAGGAGCTTTCCCGAGTACGCCTGGCTCTGCTCTAGACGCTTTGCTGAACTTACCTCCCCTTGATACTTATATCATGGGTTGCACTATCAAAGCCATCCATCGTCTTAGGCGGGGCGGTTTTTGGTATACTCCACACTGGAACTTTGATGAACTTGCGCGACACTTATCTTACGACTCCTGTCTTATGGATATGCCGTCTGATGCAATGACACCAGAACTCCAGCTGATGCGCAAATTCAGAGTCGACTTTCCTTGTGTCCAGGACTGGCTTCGGTCAGAATCTGAGCCGGGAATGGAATGTAGTCGTATTTTCACGGGTGGTTCCAAAACCAGTCAAGGGTCTGGCGCTGGGGTCTTCGTGGAAGTCGACAACATTAGACTTAACTTCTCGTTAGGCAAATATGCGTCTGTTTTCCAAGCGGAAACTTATGCAATCCTAATGGCCATGAACTATGTTGTGAAGAACAGGTGGAAGGGACGTAGCATTTGTGTCTGTAGTGACAGTCAGGCTGCGCTTAAGGCCTTGCTTAACCCTTTAACCACTTCCAAAATAGTTCGTGAAACCAAAAACTCTTTGAACTCGGTCGCAAGGCTGAATTCTCTGTCTCTTATCTGGGTCCCAGGTCACACTGGGATCTTGGGGAACGAAATCTCCGATGAGATTGCTAGACAAGGCTCAGAGGAGGCTTTCTCCGGTCCCGAACCCGTGTTGGGTCTTCCAGCGTCCTCGGTTAGGGCTTCCATTGACGATTGGGTCTCTCACGAGCACAATTGTGTGTGGCATGACTCTCCAGGTTGCAGGTTGACTAAACGCATGCTCCCGGACGTCTGTAAGAAATCAGCGGCATTCTTGCTGTCTCTCAGCAGAAAAGACTGTAGACAACTTATCGGCGTCTTGACAGGCCACTTCGCTTTTGCCAAGCACCTTAACGTGTTAGGCTTAAGTGACACTACAATTTGCGACGCTTGTGGAGAAAGTGACGACACCGCGGAACATTATCTGTGTGAGTGTCCGGCCTTTGCTCGTATCAGGTGGCAGATATTCGGTGCGGATGTGGTGAGTGCTGGTACTGTAAGCTCCTCATCACTGAAGTGCTTGCTTGGCTTTCTGCGAAAGTCAAGGAAATTCCAACAAAATGGGTAAATCAGGGTTTGCTCTCTGGCAGTACAATGGACCAGTTGTGTCTGAGTGCTCCAGTCGAGTGTTTCCTATCCCGAAAAAAAAAAAAAAAAAAAAAAAGTATCAAAGAATATTCATCCTTTTAATAGACTACTTTATGCAGATTTTATGCCATACATTTTACGAATATCTAATTACTGTAGAAATCATTAAACATTCTTATATAGTTCTTTAAGAAGCTTAAGTATCAAAAGAACGTTTTCTTCCTAACTACTAACTCTCTCTGATAAATCTGACTAATGTTTCATGCGTAAATTTTACATAGTATACCTTATTCTTTTAGGTGAAGTGTAATTTTCCACACGGGTTGCTACGATATACATACAAATGACTTGTCAAATTGTTCCTTATCATTACCACTGGATACCCACAAGCTCACTTCGAGGCAAAACAAAAGCCCATTCCAATGCACAGTCAACAGATTTCTCACCACATATCCCACATAATTGTGGTTCTCAAACACACCAACGCGTCTATTCACATACAACATACGTATACATATCTCTAATAATAGATCTTTTGGAAAAAGTTTTCTTCTTAAGGTCCTTTGGTTTGTTATCATCCCCACATAGGAAGGATTTTGTGGTTCAACATCACTTTATACTAACCAACATCTCCCTTTTAACCAAACGACAAAAGAACGCGCCCTAACACTGAGCGATTTCAAGATTATTCCTTTAATTAAGGAAAATAAACGGCTTCTATGCCACATCTTTGGATTACACTCGGGACTATCGCCACGGAAGTCCTAAGCAAATACGAACTTCTATTGTCATTCATAGAGCACTTCTAGGGTTGATTGCTGTTTTGTTCTCTTTTTCGGTCTTTCTGTTGTGAGTAGTGGATATTGTAGGTGTCATATACACCAGGTGCCTTGTGAAACCCATTTACTGTTACAAGGTCACCAAACTCATTATACAGGCTCAAGTGCCATGTAGATTCTCCTACTTTCCTTCTCACTCGAGCCACCGCAAGCAGCGCAGCACCGATGACGACACACCACTCGCAGCTGTTCATCCTTATTTTCATAATTGAAAAACGCCACCCTGCCCATCTCGTGTATACAGTCTCCAACGGATTAATTATTAACGCGTCCCCATTTTCGTTGTAACTTGGCGTGGAGCCCACTTTTAATCTCTTTCCCTTTGATGCGCACACGAAAAACAACCAGAAGCAGGAGTACAGAGGCCGAAGAAGGGGGTTAGTGGATGGATGGGGGATAAAGGTGACACAGACAACAGGGAATTCCATTAAAAGCTTCGAACTGAAAGTTGTATCCTTTGAACCGTAATTAAGGCAATTAACCACGCACTCACTGGGAGGCCCGAACTGCAAAGACATTCAACTAATTGCCTCTCATAAATAAATATTACGAATACATTTCGTTTGTGTGGGTGGAGCCGGGCTAATGTGTGTGTGTGTGACAAGACAATTGAAAAGACTCGTCTTGCACTGAACGAGGAAGACATCATCAGAAGAGTGGATCTCATCAGTAGAGGTTCTCGTTATCCTTTCGAGAGAGAACCCTGCAATCATCTATTTAAGAAATTAATTTCAAGAAGACTTTCCAAAGCAGGGATTTTCCAACAGTTAGTCGAAGGAGTGCGTGGGCGGGTGAGGTGGTGGTGAAATCCTAAGACAATAAAATTTCTCGTTTGATGTGTTATTTACATAATTTGTGACTTAATCAAAATAATAATTACTACCTTGAGTTGAGCTAAGCAATTTAGACAGTCGACGTGGGAACGGGTATGCTTACATTGTTGAAGTTGTCAGGGGTACGTTGGCTCGGGTTGGTTGTATAAGTACTACCTGCACATACCTGTCAGACATTTTATTTAAATATTTGCTTTCACAAATTGCTTGAAATTAAAGAATATTACAAAATGTTGTGCTTTTGTAAGGACTCCTAGTGCTGCCTTGAAAGGAATCTGAATTTTCCCCAGGACCTCTGACTTCTGAAAACGAATCTTAAAGAATTTTACCTTTAAAATTAAATTGATGTAGTCTACACTTTATTTCTATTTTTAAAATGTATGGACTGGCGGACTGAGCCACTTTAATTTCCGATGTTGACGAAAAGTATTTTACAGCACCGTTGCTAGAGGGTTATGTTTCACAATAGCCAACCGAGCATAGGCTCAGAGGTTACAAGAAGATCATCACTAATCATTGGTCTATTTGTGAAATCGTGTAGTTACGCTCTGAGTATCATTGATTGAGAATACCGTATAAGTGCATCAGGAAAGGAGTGCCTATACTTAACTTTAACGGCTATGTGGATTAAAATGGCAGCCGTAGTAGTAGATGAAACCTTATCATCCACCAGTCCACAGCTGCCCTAACTTATTCCATAAAATCCCCGACGGGCTATTTCGTGCCCTAAAAATGTTATTCCCAGACTAATAAAGATAACAAAAGCTAGTATGTTGTGCTCGCTAAAAGAAGTAACATCGTTCTGGACCATATCATTTGCAAAAAGTCAAAGGAAGCCGCTAAAGACGCAGGAGAGTTGCACGCCATAATTGGTACAGCCATATCTTACAGGACTGAGAAAATCAAGTTATTAGTAATTATGTCTGAAACGCATTCATCTCTGAGAGCATGTCCTGGAAGTGTTTCTTAATATATTGGTACTTATATTTTTTTAGTGCTCCCCGAACTCGTGAGAAAAAGGGTGGAGTAATTCTCGAACGCTTCAACGAACATATTGAACCTTATCTGGACAATTGATATAAACTTTCGTATTGACACTACTCTTGCTTTTTATTGAAATCGTGTGGGCATTCGATAGTGAAAACAGGCGGATCATGTAGGACATACATCCGTTAAGTTTCAATTTGTAAATGACTTAAAATCGTATCAGTATAAGTTACCCAGTGATAAAGTATGCCGTAGAGATGCTTTTGTATTGCTCGTATTAGAATCATTTTTAAATGTTAATATTTTCATATTTCATAGTTAATGCTAAATAAAAACCGTAGTTATTCTTCTCTCTACGCACGGAGATAACTATAAAATGTAAGGCTATACTTCAATATATTTTATTTAAATTGCAGCCATTTCAACTTATTCAGTTCCGTAATCCGATAGTTCCCGTATGCAAACTAATTTGAGAACACCACCCCCTCCATTTAGATTGAACTACTGAAAGACTCATATTTCAAAGCCCTAAGACCCGTCAATCCTTCTTCGATTTACTTATGCCAACTTAAACCCTACTTGTGTACTTTCTCTCCCCAAATTTATGATAATCAAAGAAACCATAAAAGCTTAGCCCTGAAATCCGTCTCCAAACAGCGAAACAATTTAAATTCCAATTATTGGTTCTATGCGAAAAATCTTAAATAAATTCACTAAGACACCCAATTCCATTTAAAGGAATCCACGAAATATTCCACTAGCTCCCAGTGTTGTTGTGATGCTGCTCGTTGCTACTATTACCTCTAAACAAACTCATTCATCTGCGAAACTAATCAAATGTTTACGAAACCCAAATAACGCCAAACTCCGTACGCCATAAATAACATTTACTCAGCGAAGCGGGGTGAGCCACAATGTCGAACACTGTGTCTAGGGGTGAATAAGCCCTTTGCATAAGGGTTGCCGCTGATGGGTGAATTCACGAGGAATGGTGTAGGTGTTAGCATCGCGAAAGTAATTTCATCTCATTAATGAATTCCTTTCAGGTATTTTCCCTTAAATCCTTTGTTCCGCTGACTGGGATGTTGTCGCTCCTGCTATTCATAGTCTTCGTTCTCCGCACTTTCGCTGAGAATCTGTGGTGTAGGCACTGTGGTTGGTATTCGAGGAACATTCAACTTGAAGACTATATCTGCATTGGGATAATGGGGGTACTACACTAAATACACCAATCCATCCTCATCTCATCCAAGCGATAAAAAAAGCGAAAATTCAAATTATTTTGCAATGAACGCTTTTCAATTCATTTTCGAATTTTAATTTGTTTGCCATAGCGATTTTGGAAGCAGTACCAGAGTGCTACACTCCAAGGCAATCGACTTAAGATAAGAACTTAAATTTAACGAAGACGACATGATAAATATGTAAACTTCTAAAAGCGATTTGCTTGTATTGCACTTGGATGCTTCTGAAAAGGATGCGCGCATGGAGTGTGCTCACACTCTCGTATGCAATTAGACAGAAACATATGTGGGGCTGTTGGGACTTATTTCTTAAGCGATATTGGGTGTACTCTAGCAAAGAGGAAAAACCATAACCCCATCCTGCTACTTTTACATTAAGAAAGTTTCGGTAACTCTTTTGTTGATACTAACGAAAGCGGCGATAGATCGAATAACAAATTAAAGACGCGCGTCGTAATAATGGCAAATAACATCTTCACAGATATTCGATCGGCGTGTAGATGTTCATAGCAGTGCGGTTAGATTTAAGTTCGGTGTATAACTGAGAGGTTTGTACACACATAAAATAATAAAATGAGAAACGAATAAAAAAGTCATTCCTCCCAGGGAGAAGGAAACTAGGTACTTTCAAAAGAGAACCGTTCTTTAAATGCAAGGATTTCGTATCCAAAATGAAAAGACTGCCCAAGCTAAAGCTTACACTTCGGGCCATAATAAAATATTTCAATGTCCAATGTCTAACACTGTGACTCAAAAGATTGATTATGCCAAGAGTGTTATCAGTTTGGAGGACTTACCATATCGTTAGTAAGAATTTATTTGTAAAGTACATGCTGCCATAATAATTCTTTTGAATTTAGATAGCAGGCACCAAGTATCAGTGATAAGGGCGTGGGAATTATAGCGTGTGGTTCAAAGTTCCGATACTATAAAACACAAAAAAAAAGTTCCACCTTTCACAAAAGTCAGAGAAACGGGAGTATTACTGTCAGAAAAAACTTGACAGGATAAGGCATACAACTGTAGATCCCCTTCCAATCGTTTAAAGTACATAACACGCAAGACACTGATTTCACTTTCCGGATAGTTAGCGCCAAATATTTATTTATTTATTAACAATTGCCTAAGCCTTTGAACATTTTCCCAATGGTATAAGGTAGGCGAAGCTGATATTTTCTGTTGTTAATTCAAGCTGGGGCAAGTGTCAATTGATGACAAAAAAAAAAGCCTTCAGGTCTAGAAACGTGGTAGCCAACTCACCCTGGCCAGTTAATCCGCAGTGTTATTTCCTTGGATGCCTTGCTGAAGCAGAGAGAAAAATAGTTAGCCATCATAGCAGCACTTGAACAACTTAAAGCTCACTTTGTCTAAAATCTCTGTAAGTCTCTCTTATACTCCTTTCAAGTTTTATTTGACTGCAGATTACATGGACGTCAGTCTGGAAAACACTAGGGGAAATTTGTAGTGGCGTCGATTATTAGGTGTTAGATCAAAAGATGCTGGCGCCAACTCAGTGAATACAATCAGACAGCCAGTGATAGTTTTTCATAGGAACAGTCAATACCATAAATATTTCTGTCTAAAATCGCATTTTGCAATAGCACTTCAAAATTCAATCATTTTCCAGAATTGAGCTAATTTTTTTCAGACGTCAGGCACTGTTTATCATTAGATTCTATTTGAAGTTTAATTTCACATCTAGTACCAAGTCATCTTCCTTATGAAGATTTGTAAGAATCAAAGTTCTAGGACAGCTTCTAATACTAATGAAGTGCAATTCAGTATATCACACATGGTAATATGTATATCAGTATACATGCAATTCTTTGGAGCCTCCCAAACTTCCTTACTTACTTACTTAGGTGGCGCTACACTTCGGGGTGAACCTGGGCCTCAACCAACAAGCCTCTCCATTTAGCTCGGTCTTTAGCTAATTGCCTCCAGTTGCGCACTCCAAGTTGGTCGAGGTCCCCTTGAACTTGGGCGCGCCACCTACGGCGATGATTCCCTCTACTGCATCGTCCCTCGGGGTTAGATTCGAAGACTCTGTGGGCCTGAGCGTTGGTGTCCATTCGTTCTACATGTCCTAGCTATCTCAGACGTCCAATACGCAGTTTTTTTTGACTAGGTCGATGTCGCTGTACAGCTCGTATAGTTGGTGATTGAATCTCCTTCTCCAAAACCCGTCAACGCAAACGGGACCGAAAATCCTACGAAGAATTTTTCTCTCGAAGCGACCTTTTTTCTTTTTTTTTTATTAATCGTTTATTTTTTTACTCTAACACTAAGATGATTTATAGTTCAAATAAACTTAGAGCTACATTATTATAATACCTTAAAGTAACTGACCTGTAGGGTGCTCAATACTTATATTATAGTTCTTACAAAACTCGAAGCGACGAAGGATATCTTCCGTAAAGCAGGACTGGGATGATCAGGGTCTTATACAGAGTCTCCTTACTTGTTCGAGATAGGGCTTTACTGTTAAATTGCCTTATAAGTCCAAAAAAACAGCGATTGGCAAGAGTTATTCTTCGCTTGATTTCTTTGCCGATCTTGCTTTTAGAGTTTATAACAGAGCCAAGGTAGACAAAGTCCCTTACTACCTCGAAGTTATAGCTGCCGACTGTGACGTTCTGTCCAATTCGTGGGTGTTGGCTGTCCCTTCTTGTTGACAGCATATACTTGGTTTTGCCCTCGTTTATCGCTAAACCCATTTTGGCCGCTTCCGCCTCAATGCTTGCAAACGCACTGGTGACAGCCCGCTGAGTTCTTCCCAAACTTCCTTGCTCTAGTCTGTTCTTGAGTACTTTCGCCCACCAAACAATAAGCTAACTCATATACAATGCAGTGAAGACCATTAGCTCGAAATGACAGAAGACCTGAGTGACCAAATAACACCTAGTTGAGCAGGAATTCCAATAACTGAGAAGGCGGTAGACGGAGCTTAAGAAACAGGAAGTAAGTATAAACTAAAAGCTACTACGACCTCCATAATAAAGGACTTGGAACCGCCTCCCTTTATGATGTAAAAAAATGGAAGCATATCTTATGATTAAAGAATCAGCCATATTGGAAAATGTGCGATGTACGAGTAGCATACACTAACGTTTCTAGTGGGAACAATAACTGGATTTCCTCTTTGACCGTCCAGCGACAGGTTTTTCGGAAAACCACTACTGTCATGTGATCTCTATCTTTATCTTTCCCTAACAGTATTCACTACTATCTTCGATACAATTTATGTTGAAAGGAAAGTCTGCAGCCAAAATCTACCTACGTTATAGAGAATTAATAACAAAATGCCTACATATGCTTCCTCTGTAACTTCCCATTAACACTTCCTTAAAAGGCCCTCTCCATTTGCATATACTTAAACGTCCATGAAGCTACTACAGCCCATCAGTATATATTTCCTTGTCAGTTCATAAATGCCAAAACTCTGCAGATAGCCTAATTCATTTCACCTGTTTTCCTACAAAACTTCCTCATCTTCATTGGGCAAATACCAACAACAGTTATTTCATCAACAACTTCAGGCTTCAGGCGACTGTGCCAGCTACCAAATTCCACTACCACGACCACTACCTGTTTTGACTTAACCCATAACTGCCATGTCCAAGTCATCGTCCCAATGCCGGACGTCGTAAACAATCTCCGTAGGGGTATGAACAAAATTATTTTTGTGTGGCGAACCACTAGAGCAGATTTATACTATTAGAGTGGAGGCATATGATGATATGTGAACAGGATCCTTATATGAACGGCAGGAACTCTTTACAATATCTGGGAACCCTTAAGCAAGCGATTTCTTTGCTTTAAGGCCGCCAACTGACAAGAAGGACATCTATATATTATGTGTACCTAGAGTAGAAGTAGCAGAGGAGTAGTGTTGGAAGCCGGTAGTTACAACAGGATGTGTATCTTTTTGTATCAAGCTGCATAAGGAAATTCTAAATCCGCACAATGTAAGGCGCTTTACTTAGTGTCTCACCCGAGTAGGTGGAAGGTTTCGTGTCCTTTTGTTGGTGTTGTGCTTACAGGATGTGTGTGCTATTTACTGAGGCCTTTTCTTTTTGCACTTGGATTTGATTAAGGGGTTTGCAACTTCTGCAGCGAACACCCATTCGAATTCGAAGGACTCACATAAGTTAGGATATCATAACTCAGAGGGTGCACCTTTGATACCACGTCCTGTGTGACGTGACGTTAATAGAAATTCACTCGACCCTCAGTGCTACTTTTATTTTCAATCGATTCCCGCACACAGGGTGTCGCTGTGCTGTAACAAAGAACAAAGCGTCAACACATGCATCATGCACATGCATCCTGTGTCACTTGGTACAAATCAGAAAAAAATCAAGATAAGCAGTGCTAGTTAAAAACAGAAACAAGGATGCATGAAACACATGCCATGCGAGCTTTTCGAACGACATCGGATAACCTGCTTTCGGTTTCGGCCCTGAGGTTGGTTGGCTGACTCTAGGATCGGACTCAAACTTCCTCAGAAATCGTTTTTATGCATGGATTATACTGCAGATGGTGCATTGTTTATAATAACTTCCCCTTAAACTTCCATTACATGCACGAAAGGAGTCGGGAGCTATTGCTGCGGCGATATGTGTGTGAGCGGAAGAATAAAGTAGCTTTATGGAGCAGCAACCGTAGTCTCTAACTCGGGGGTATGTTCACATTTTGATGAGATACCTTGCATGGTATTATATATGGAGAGAGGGAAGAATGATTCAGGAAACAGAATATAGAAAATGGAAAAATGAAACGCATTACAATCTCATACGTGTGTATCTTTATCTCTGTAGCTACAACAGCCGGCATCGTCAACCCATGGATGGAGACAAAGACATAGATCCAGGTACAGAGGTAGGAGGAAAATCAATTTTGTTCACCATTTGCAGTTTGCAATTTGCATAATAAGGTCGTTTTGCTCAATTTGCATTCGAATGGGAATAAGATGGGGCTGCGATGTGTGTGCAGGGTGGCTGCGGTGGTGCTTACATGACTAGGGTACGCGTTTGTTAGCATGTGGGGCCGGGTGGTGCCAAGATGTTACGTGTACCAGTTTTGTTCTCTGTATTTTGTTCTTGTTCCCCATTTCACTCTCAGTACTCTTAAGCTTAAGGTATGTAATGGTTTTGAGAGATAGTTTGTAACGCAGAGCAACATAGAGCTTATTCGTACATCTTCCTAATTTCTACGCCACATTTTAGATATAAAATGCTGATACTGTAAACTAAATCAGCTAATAATAGGCGAACTTATGGAATATAAGAGAAGAGCCATGACAACTTTGCTATAGATCAAAAAGATTCATAAAGGGTATTGCATGAAATGCTTCAGATAGACTGCATCTTTTCTATATTTCTTTCACCTATGTTGAAAAAATTTGCAGTGTATGACTCAAGTTTGTCGTTTGTCCTTTTCCCTACTGTGTGTATCCTTCGTTTGTCCTCATCCCAAAAATAAGATTAGGAAAGGTGGCAGTAATGACAATAGTGACGATGGCATGAATGGAGCAGACGTTAAGTTGGCGTATTACAGGTTGCTTAATCCGGATAAAAAGCTAGAAATAGCTGCCGTGTGTGATAGAGAAATGAATATCGATTTAAAAAGATACAGACACTATTTTTCAACCAGTTGTGTGTTATTCGGAGAGACAGTTTAATTTTTGGGTATCATTTGTCTACTTATTGGGTTATCCTGAATTCATAAGGTGTTTAAGAAGTTACAGCATGGGAGATGCTGATGAGGATAGTGTTGACGATATGCGATTAGTTGCTTAATTCGGATCTAGAGCTGAAACCACTATCACCTAGAGTGAAATTGAATACAGATCAATTTTAAAATATGCGGATAGAGTTTCGGAATTCATAACATTCTGAGATATAAGCAGTTTATATTTTTATTTCTATTTTATTTTCACAAGATGTCATGGTCAAGATGTCATGGTCACGAACGTGTGTTTTTCAGAAGACATTGGTCACTAACTGTTCACGATTTATGACTCACTCTATATTTCCATGAAGGTTGAAAGCTGTCATTATTGGGATACAGTGTTCGCATGGCTTTAAAATGAAATTTCCCGAATCTGCAGAGAAACCTAGATCCTAATTAATTTGCTATGGATAATGGAATCAATGACCATTTTTCTTCTCAGTTCGCCATAGAACATAAATATGTTTTAGGAATGGTATTAGTTAAAACAAAAGTGCATACATTTCATTTCAATAAAATGCAATTGTGTTTTTTTAATAGATTTCGTTGGTGTTAGGTTAAGATTATAGCAGCTTTGGAAATATTCGAAGTTGAATGAACAAAGCATTAAATTCACGTGTGTCGAAAGACGTTTCAGAGAAATTCAATGCAGCCTTCTAACTAATTGGTTTTAATGAATAGTAGTAGTATTTGCAAAAGAGTATTTATTTATTTAGTATTTCATAAATTCTTTGTTTATAATTTCATAATTATGGCATTGGCTTTGGCCGTCAGCCAGTTAGGTTTTTGTTTTTCCTTTAAGTGCAGTATGATTAAAGTAATTATTTATAATTCATATATAATAATAACAAACATATAATTTTCATTTTAAAGTAAAATTAGAGAGCTTCATTTATGATTTGCCGTACGCAGTCAGTCTGATTGTATAGCTATGCAGAATGATTTAGATACGTTCGCTGAATGGTGCTGTAATAACAATTTATTTTTGAACATATCTAAATGCCAGTCGATGATCTTTTCAACAAAACGTGATTTAATAAGTTATGATTACAATCTCAATAAATCTGAACTTAAGAAAGTCATTTCAATATGTGATTTAGAAGTGCATTTTTCTCAAAATATCGACTTCGATTTTCACATTGAACAGATTGTTGATAAAGCGAATTCAATGCTTGGCTTTATAAAACATTGGAGTAAAGAATTTAAGTGTCCTCTTATAACATCCACGCTTTATAATACCTTTGTTCGTCCGCAGCTAGAGTATGGGCCTCCAATGTATGCAGTACCGTATTGAATCGGTACAGCGTAAGTTTGTCCGATTTGCACTTCGCTATTTAAACTGGAATGACCCTAAACGTCTTCCACCATATTGCGACCGCCTTCTTCTCTTAAATCATCATTCTTTGGAGAAACGTAGGGAAGTATGTGATGTAGTATTTTTACACCAGCTGGTAAATGGTTTTATTGACTCGCTGGATCTTTTAAATGAAGTCGGTTTAAATGTAAGGTGCTACAACTGCAGAAATACCGAGATTTTTCGCTCAAATTTCCACCGAACGAACTACGGTTCTAACGAACTTCTTACGCGCATGGCGAAGGAAGTGAATACTAACCGCGACAAATTTGATTACAGTCATAGTATATCAAAACTAAAACATAAATTATACGAACGATACTAACTTTTTTGTTGTAAGTATTTAGTGTAATGTTTGACTTATGCGTAGCATATTAATTTTTAGTTCATACTTTTGTTTAGTATGAAATTTGCTTTTTCTTTACTTGTCCAGTCTTTTTGTGTAAGGTTAGGCTTTAAGCTTGTTAGGCTTTATAAATATTCACAATACTAACAAACATACTAACACCATGCTAAATGATGACTGTGACAAGCTGGATATTACTTAATAGCTGATTTGAGTTTTTCTCTTTCAGTTCAAAGTAATATTTGTCACAAAATGCTTGCCCTTAAGCAGTACTGATAGCGTTTAATATTTTGTGGCAGACTTTACATAACTATACCATTGAGGATATCAGCTATTTCGCTATTTGTTATGGCATTTTTTCCCCAGTGACTTCGTCTATGTTCTATTCGTCTAGCATTAGACATTTTCCAATAAAGTGGTGGACATTTTCTCTTACGCGCAGGTTGCAAAGACCGCATTCCCCTCTAAGAGTTAAGAGTTCTTCTCTAGTTATGAAAATTGTGGAGACTGTATCTATACTGTGCCGGTCATGGAAGTACTTGTTTTCTTCTAAACTATATTGGAGGCTACAAAACAGATTTCTTGATACACTTTGTTGGGCCTTTTCTACAGACTTCTCACTATCTTTCGATTTCAACTAGCTGTATCTGGATTGAAATTTTCCAAGAAAGTGGATTCTGGTCAAGTAGAGGGATATTATGATCGCGACTAAGTTTCATCCAATCGCTAAAAAACTGCAGTTTTCGGTCCAAAAGGTAGTTAGCAACAATGTTGGGGAGCCGATTATTTCGAAGAGCCATTACTTTCAACACATACTTAAAGTCCATCCTTAAGGTGAATAAGTACAGTATGGGTAGGCCAGTCTCCAGGTGAACGATGTAAGATAGCGTATTTTCCGGTAATCTAAATATTTTTTTTAATAAAATACCTAAGCAGTTTTTCCAATTCTTTATACCATTATGTATATCGAAGGGTGGTGTTTTTTGCATGAGCATGCGCTTGCTATTCTCATAGTGTCATGGAAGATTTTTCACCTACCCTCGGAAAAAAGAAAAATACTTTTAGCATCTCCAAACTTGTGCCGTATAGCACCGATCTCATTATGTCCTCAAACAGTTTATATTTTGCACTTGAAGCAACGTTATTTTTACCCAACAAACATCTCCATTACAATTGATGGCTACTTTCGCTTTTTTAAGCTTTTCTTGAAGGTGTCTTTTAAATGACAAATGGGGTATAACGATTTTAATGAATATGAGGTTATGTTTACCCGAAATGCATTAAAATCTGATAAAATCTGAAATTTGGATAAGATAGATATGGTTGGGTGAGTAAATACCGCACATTTTAAATTTCTAACAAAAACTACATTGAATTTCTTTAAAACGTCTCCTCTTATCTTACATCCGCTTCATTTCACTTCCACTTGTATCATTAAACCTCAAAAAATCCATTAGAATTTCTGAATTGGACACCATCAGTCTGATTTTGATAAACAGTTTGACCAGCATATAGGACCAAGTAAAATCCCCTTTCACTTAGCAGTTTATCAAAACCAACACACCTTTAAGCAAATTCAGCAGGTCATTTTAAAGTGCTGAAAATAAAATAATAAATAAACATGCTCCGAAAAGTATTTAGAGGAGTCCCATTGAAACAGGCGTATCTCGGGGTTTTATTCTAGAGTGATAGAAGAAACAATGTTGAGTTACCCCATCTTTTCGGTATTTGTTCAACTTGTTAGGATCAAATGAGGTATTTTATGTTTAGTAATTACCTCTACGAATGGAACGACTTGTGCTTCGATGGTTTGGCCATGTAGCGCGCAACTTGCAAGACGTGCAAAGACTGACCTGCCATCAGGTAAGCGGCCTCCTGGTAAGCCTTCAATGTGTTGTGAAATAGGAACTTTTAACCTGGGTCTAAGTGGTACACTGAACCATGGCCCCACCTTAAGAATAACTGAATAGATTTTGATGAAATTTGATTTGTAAGCTTGTTCTAGTACTATGAGTATTGTATCATACATATAAACATTGTATTGTAATTATTAGGATCTCAGTTTTCATATATGTCGTATGATTAAAATTTCCCTTGTGCACCGAAAGCTTACCACCAAAATTAACCTGTGTCAGATCCCTATGGTTAATGGAAGAATGTTTTTGCTCGAAACCTTTTCTCAATCTGTCTACGCGAAAATTCTGTATAATTGAACGCTTTAGAAGCTCATTTGAAACTGAATTTTTTTTTTTTTAATTTTTTTATCATATAATGAAGTAATTATGCACGTGAATGTGAATATCATAATGTAATGTAAGACCTTACTTACTTAATTACTTAGTTCGCGCCATCTTGCTCGGAGTTCTGCAACGCGTTTGAGCTGCCTCCCACTCATTTTAGTTGAGTTCGATTCCTTCTCAACTGTTCTGTGCCACGTTTGCCTAGGTCATCCCGCTATTCTGCCTACCTGAGTAAGCGTGTTTCAATGCATGGCGTATTTCGCAGTGGAATTGTCTTCGCGCTGTAGGGTGTGCCCAGTTTCTCCTTCGTATAGTAATGTTCATAGGTTCTTGACCCGTTCTCATATAAAGTTGTTCGTTAGAGATACGATTCAGCCAAAAATCTCTAAAACGACTCTTAAACATTTGGTTACGAAGACTTGCTGATTGCGCGTGTTAATGGTGTCCACCTTTCAGGTACTGCATCCATAAAGTAGCATTGGTTCTACGTTGGAGCGGTACAGTTGGTTCTAAAACCGATGACATTGCCTCTCCAGATTTTGGATGGCATTCCCGATTCTGTTGCACACATCCAGTTCGGTGCCACCGCCATTAGCCGAGACCACACTTCCTAGATATAGAAAGTTGTCCATTTTCTCGACTTCCTGTCCGGCAAGGTTAAGTTGAGCGCGGGTGTTTGAAGTGCCCATGGCTTTTGTTTTAGCTATGTTTATTTTTAGCCTGTGGTGTTGGAGTTAGCACCAGTCCTGTTCCAGATCTCTGTGCTCTTCCAGTTAGTTTGCCAGAGTAGAGCATGACAGTGCTTTTTGTTACTTACTTTACTTACGTCCTGTATCCCCTTGTGGGTCCTAGGGCCTCTACTACGCCTACGCGCCATCGTGCACGGTTTCTGACAACGTGTCTGAGTTCTCCCCAACTTTTCCCTAACTGCCGTGCCTCCTTCTCGACTGTTCTGCGCCATGTTCTCCTCGGACCGCCAGGTCTTCTGCCATCCTGAGTTAGAGGGTTCCATTGCATAGCATGGTTCGCTATGGAGCTGTCGCCCTTTCGGAACGTGTGACCAATCCACTGCCACTTCCGCCGTTTGATAGTTGTGCCTATTGGTTCCTGACCCGTTCTCTCGTAAAGGTGTTCGTTAGAGATACGATTGGGCCAGAAAATCCTTAAGATATTGCGCAGACACCTATTAACGAACGTTTGCAGCTTTCTGGTGATAGTAGTGGTCACTCTCCACGTGCTGCAACCATATAGCAGCACGGATTCAACGTTGGAGTGGAACAATCTTATTTTGGTGCTCAAACTGATTGCATTGCTTCGCCATATTTTGGACAACATCCCGAACGCGGACTTTGCTTTGGCGATCCTGTTGGCTATATCCAGTTCGGTTCCACCATCGGTCGAGACAATACTCCCAAGATACTGGAAATCCTCTACTCTCTCTACCGGTTGTCCAGCAATGCATATTTGAGCCGATGAGTTTGTTCCAAGGCTGATAATTTTAGTTTTTGCCGTATTAATTTTCAGCCCGACGACACTTGCTTCCCTCTCCACATCTGCTGTCATTTGGTGGAGGTCCATAATTCTGTGGGCGAGTAAGCATACATCGTCTGCGTAGTCAAGATGTTTCAGTTGAGATGTAAGAGTCCATCGAATTCCTCCGTTTCCCGTCGACAAAGCTGCATGAAGCACATCGCTAATCACCAATAGGAATAATATTGGTAAAAGGATACAGCCTTGTCTTACCCCACTTTGGATCTCAAATTCCTCAGACAACCTTCCCCTGTGCAGAACGTGACATTTGAAGCCTTCATATGTAGCTTTGATAATAGCAATTAGTTTATCGGGTGTTGGCTGGAGCTGCGACCACCTGTCAGCTCTTTCGTGATTCTGTAGACAGTCCTGCTATCGCACCTCCGTGCTGCTTCTTCTGCTTCTGTAGCCAGCGCGTTGATGTAGTTGCGCTTGTCACGTCGTACGCTACGCTGAACTTCTCTCATCTTCATGCGATATAGGGACTCTAGCTCGCTTCTCCCTGCTGCTGGGGTAGCTGCAATGCGAGCTTTCAGCCGTTTTCGTTCGTCAATCCGTCTCCAGATATCTTCGGAAAGCCACGCCCTATGTCTTCCCTCCGATCGACCGACAATTCTTTCAGCACCAGATGTAAAAACATTTTTCACAGCACACCAATGGTCTTGGATGGTTGCGGGCATTGAGCTGCTGATTGCTTCCACACCTTGCGAAAAGTGCTCCCTTAATTGTTGGCGCACTGAGGGATCACTAAGTCTATCGATGTTGAACCTGGGCATTCTTGTGTTGTCGTGGGATCTTCGAACTGCAGCAGTGCGTAGTTGGAGAGTGGCTATCATAAGATGGTGATCACGTACTATCCCCACATCTGCCCCTCGCCTGTTTCGGACGTCCGGGAGACTACTTCTAAAGCGGCGGCTGATGGCAAAATGGTCAATTTGATTGGAGGTTGCTTGCTTGTCATAGGAAATTCAGCTGGCTTTGTGGCAAGTCTTGTGCTAAAACATGGTGCCGCCTATCACAAGGCGGCTGGCATTGTAGAAATCCACAAACTTTTTGGCGTTGTCATTACGGTTGCCTAGTTCATGTTTCCCGATTACATGTTTGAGCACTTCGTTGTCGTTGCCTACCTTGGCATTCAAATCCCCCATCACTATGACAATGTCTCCATTTGGTGTTGTGTTGAAGACGGCACTTAAGAGATTGTAGAAGCTCTCCTTTTCGTCCTCAGACGAACTATTCGTTGGGGCGTAACACTGTATGATGGTGACGCGTCGTACTCTAGTCCGCAATCTGGCCGTCAAAATTTTATCACCATGAGGCTGCTAGGAAATCAGGCCCTTGCGTGCTGTTGTTGTTAGCAGTAGTCCGACTCCATATTCCCGCGGACTTCCGGATGGTCTTCCAGAATAGAGTAGTACAGTGTTACGCGTTGGAGGCTGGTACTCGCCCGCTTCTAACCATCTTACTTCACTTACCCCCAAAATGTCCAGTTCATATCGCATGAATTCCTTTTCTAGTTGGTGGAATCTGGCATTGTAAGGACCTTCTCTTCCCGAGTCGAGGAGCGTCTTTACATTCCAGAAACCTATCTTTGTCCGGGTACAATAGCCAAAAGTCGTCAACATGTGATCAGTCCTTATCCGAGGCGTAGTGTCGGTTTCTGTAGCGAGCTGGTTTTAGTAACGCAGGTTGCTGGCCCACGTTACCTAGCCTAGAATCAAGGCCCTAGACAACCCGCACTTACAATTTTGGCGTATACGTATAAGGGTTTATACGTATAGTTGCCCGGGGACTACCACTAGGAGGTAAAGTAAGCACTTCATCACGAACTTGATTGTTGCGCTACTGGCCCAAGCCAAGTTTTGGGCAGTCAGTAGTTTCCCGATCAATCGCAATGCAGGTCCCCATGCAGGTGCTTTTTGTTGGGGAGATGTATTCCCCAGCATAGAACCATCTTATCTCGCTCAGCCCTAAGATATCTATTTCATAGCGTGCGAATTCGCGTTCCATGGGGAAGAATCTGACGTTATAAGTCACTTCCTGCAGTGAGTCCAGGAGTACGACGTTCCAGAATCTGATCGTTGTCCGTGTTCGATAGTCAAAGGTCGAGATCAAATTATCGGTCCGTATCCGAGGCGTTGATTTGCGTTTCGGAGCAATATGTTTTTTTACGGTTGAAGCACGGTGGGCCCCAGGCCAAACGACACAAATCTGTTTCGCAGCGCAGGAAGCTCGCCATTCGCCCACTCCCGTGAGCAATTTTCGAAGAAATTCCCAGATGGCACTGCGAGAAGGTGGGAGTAGGGCTTACTAACACAGCTGCTAGGTTTTCGGCTGCAGTGATGCTACTCCTACAAGGCCTTTGTAAGCCATTCACTATTCCAAAGTAAGTTCATCATTCTCAAATGTCTCTGAATTAAAAACCTTGAATATGAAAGCACATTTTCCTCGATCCACCTCATCGAGCCTGTGGATGTTTGTACCATTTAATAGTGAACTATAAATGCATTCGCAACGCAGCAATGATATTTTCAAAGCATATTCAACTGAGTTAAAAGCCATTTTTTCCTTCTCTAACATCATAAAAAAACGGAACGCGACTATTATAAATTTCACGTAACCGATACTGTTATATAAAACATTTCTCTTGATCTCCTTACATTCTGCAAATTGTTCACTTGGAAAAGCTAAATTCCTTTAGCTCAAAGCTAAGATCCTTTTAGCACTTCTCAAATGAAAAGCTCCGTCATTACTTTTATATCGTGCCCAAAAAAAAATCCCTCATAAAGCCAGAAAAAAATGTTTTCCTTTTTTTCAATTTCAAAGGACAAAGCTAAGCATCAAAAAATCACTTCAACAAATTGAAATTAACCTATTTGCTCAATTAAACAACCACAATCCCCGAAAAATGTCCGTGCTCCACCATCTCAGCCACCACTAGCTGCCACCAGAAAACAGTTATGAAAAGGAATTGCTTTTTTCCTATAGTAAATTTTCCTTTCATTCTCACCATCGGGCACCCAATACGAGAGTTCACGGAAAATGCAAAGAAAAACTAAGTATAAAATAAAAATAAAAAAATAAATAAACTAAAATAAAGGATACAATGGAAACTTAAAACTTTTACAGTTGCAGAAAGAACAATGAAAGTTTCTCTGGCGGTACAGAGGCCCCCTTTGCCTCACTCGTCGGCTCAGCGGATCTATGTTTCCTTTCGCCGTGGTAATAGTCCTTTTGAAGTGGAAAAATAATCCTTTCCAATTTTTGTTTCTATTACAAAGTTTTCCCGTACGTCCTGTGTGTGTGCGGGCGTTTGGATTTTCTTTTCTTCGCGTTCCAAAACGATTTCTCGTTTTTCTTCTCTTCTGTTGTTCTGGTTGTTATTTTTTGCATTTTTTTGCTATTAAACGAAAAGGGCGTTTCGCCAAGTCGGTGTGGGGGCGGAAAAAAGTTATGCTAGGCAAAAATTCAAAAATTACTTGAGAATGCCGTTTTTTCGCTGGTTCGTTCGTTTACTCTTCTTCTGTCGACGTCTTTCAATGGTCCGCGGCAGCATAAGAGCATAACAACTAGGACTACACTACTCATGCCAGCACTATGGTGAATTGTAGTGGTACGTACTTTTACTTTGTATCCTTTGTCAGATTTTGCAAAAAATTAAACGAGAGCTCAACAAAAGAAAAAAAACAAGGATACTTGTCCTGAAGTAATTTCATGCATCGTTGGCTTTTCATTTCGGTTTAATTTGCCCCCTACATCGTTCCTTCGAGTCTTTTTTTTTGTTTATTTTTGTTATTGCTTGCGTTAGCGTCTTATTCTTGCTCTATATCTCCTACCAATATCTATTAAAATTGCTTTCTTATATCTTCATTTTCTCCGTTACAATTTTTGTTAATTTTCTTGGAAGCGAAGAATATGTTTTTTTACAGTTTAAGTCCTATTGAAAGCAAATTAAAAAAAGAAAAATCTGAATTTTGTGATTTTGATAGAACTTTATTATTAAATAAGCAACGTTGAAGATTGATATAGTGAAATTAATATCGAAATTGTGTTCATTAAAGAGAATAAAAATAGTAATTTAGAATGCACTTTAGGAAATATCCACATAAAGTGATGCTTTAAGGTTATGCACGATTAACTATTTTTCAATACACTACATACAAAAGTTTCAATTCGTTTTGAGTAGATAAGATCATGCTCCGTCTGCTCGCTGGTGTTTGTACTTAGTGGTCACTAGTTGAACGCTTTGCACTTAAATATGATTTTTGCTAAAAAAAAACATTTTTTTTTTAATCGAATTACAAATGCCAGTTGTTCGGCGTTACCTACCCCGGTAAAAACCGTGAGTTAGGCTCGGCTGGAGCACCGTCCATGTTCTGTGCCCTTACGAAAGTGTAACGGATGTGAAAAATCTCGAAAGAACCTTGGTAGTTCTCGGTTACCAAGCAGTGTGGGACTCTAACGCCAATAAAAAACACCTCCTTAATCAGGACCAATCTATGTAAGATCAACAAATGATTTTTCCTTTTTATATTTAAAAACACGTTGAGGTAAGTTTAAAATTGTAAGTACTTTCCATAGCTTTTAGACCATTAGCTCGCGAGGCTTGGTTCTTCTCAATCTCCGGATATTGTCTCGTACATTTAAGACGGTTTCTACCTCGGAGTTGATGTGATTTTGCAGTCGCTGATTTTGAGACACAGCGTGCTTTCTAACCACTTCCATCACCATGTCTACTTGAAGGTCACGGTGCAAATCGCTATTTCTTATATACCAAGGGGCATTTATTATTCCACGAAGGACTTTGTTTTGGAATGTCTGTATAGTTTGAATATTTGTTTTCTTTGTGCAGCCCCATAATTGGATACCGTACGTCCAGATAAGCTTCAATATTTGCTTATATAGCCAGATTTTGTTCTGGATAGACATATCTGAGTCTCTTCCTAGTAACCAGTACATTTTTCTATATTTAAAGTTTAGTTCTTCTCTTTTCTTTTTAATGTGCTCTTTCCATTTTAGCTTTACGTCCAAAGTCATTCCAAGGTACTTTGCTGTATTGGCATAGGTACAATTTGATTGTTAATGAATATCGGAAGATTATTTATCTTTTTATTTGTGAAGTTTATTTGAGTTGACTTTGTCTGATGTTCTTTGATACGCCATTGTTGCGTCCAATCACTTACTCTATTGACTGCGTTCTGCAGTTTCTCTGTCGCCTTTGCAGTGCATTTATCACGTGCTAATATTGCAGTGTCATCTGCAAAAGTAGCCATCATGGCATTGTTGTCCACAGAAATATCCCTGGTATACAACAGATATAGGGTTGGTCCTAAGACCCTTCCCTGTGGAACACCTGCTTCAATTTTTTTAGTTTCAAATATTCTTGTTCGTATCGGACTCGAAAGAGTCGATCTGAAATATAGGATTTCAGTATTTCGTAACACTGTCTAGGAAAATCCCTATGCAGTTTATACTCAAGGCCCTCATGCCAAACCTTGTCAAAGGCTTGAGCAACATCTAAAAATAGTGCCGAACAGACTTTTCTTTCTTCTAGTGCTTTTTCCACTATATCCGTAATTCGGTGTACTTGGTCGATCGTGGAATGTTTATTTCTAACTCCAAACTGATGATTCGGGGTTAGACTTCTTTCTTCGATGATTTTGCTAAGCCGTTCCAGGAGTAATTTTTCGAAAATCTTTGCCATAATTGGTATAAGTGATATCGGTCTGTAAGAAGTTACTTCTGTTGGTGGTTTTCCTTGCTTTGGTATTACAATTACTTCAGCAATTTTCCAATGATGTGGGACATATCGGGTCATTAGACATGCGTTTATTATAAATTGGAGTTTTTTAAGGCTATTAATGGCATTTCTTTCAAAACCTGGACAGTTATTAAATCGTAACCTGGTGCTTTTTCATTTGACAACTGGTGTTGACACATGCTTCTTACTTCTCTGAGCATGACAAGGGGGATTTCAGCTTCATCCCTTTTATCAACAAACTCTAGATTTTCAGTAGCTGTACTTGACTAGAATAGTTTGAAAACATTCGATAGATGTCCTGCGAACAGATCAGCTTTTTGTTTCGAATTTCCGACCCATTTACCGTTTGGTGCTTTCAAGGGCGGGTTTTGAAACTGAGGTCTTTTTAGACGTTTAACTGCTTTCCACAAGGAGTAGTCGGTGGACGCATCCGTCGTTAAGCTTTTTAGAAATATACTAAGTGACTCATTTTTAAATTCATAGATTCGTTTTTTAAGATCATTGTTAAGACGGTTGAACACAGCCTTATCGCCTGGGAACCTCGTGATTTGCCATTTTCTACGATTTTCCCTTCTTTTATCTAATATCAGCTCCCTTATCACGGCGGCATATTTTGTTTCAGGTTGCCTCCTGTTCAAATTAGCTGGAGTGCTTTCCTCTGCCGCCTGTTGTACATCAGCAATGAATTGTGCCACTTCATGATCAATTTGTTCTCTTGTTTCCATAGGAGATCTTAGGTTTATAAAACTTTCTAACTTTTCTCTGAATTCAATCCAGTTCGTTCTTTTGTTTACAAGCTTAGGATAACTTTTTTCTTGCACTTCCGTTTCGCTTAGTGACAAGATCACCGGAGTATGATCTGAGGATAGGTCATAATTTCCTTCAACACTTATATGATTTTGTTTAATACCTTTTGCTACAAAAAAGTAAACTACATAGGTCTGGTATTTTGTTGGGATCAGATGACCAGTATGTAGGCGATCCAGAGGAAAAGAATTCGCAGTTGTATTTGCGACCTGCTTAATAAAGACTTCTTCCTTTTGTTGTTGTTAACCTAGATCCCCAGTGGGTATGTTTAGCATTGAAGTCACCACCAACAAGAAAGTGATGTCGCAGCAAATTTAGAAGTTCTGTATAGTCTTCTTCAGCTGGGGAGCGCTTGGGTGGGCCGTAAATTGCTGCTACCTTGAACTCTTTCCTTTTTAAACAAATACTTATTGTTGTAACTTGCATATTCTCATTAATGAACTTGGCTTCTTCATAATGTTTCGAGTTCTTCCTTGTAAGTATAGCCGATCCTCCTCTAGCTTTATCAGCTGGATGTGGTGCGTGGTAACAGGTATATTTTGGTGTTTTAATATCAAGACTTTTAACAATGGGGAAATGTGTTTCCGTCACCAGGCAAATGTCTATATTTTTCATGTCTAAAAAGATGTTCAGCTCAGACGTGTGCTGTGAAAGACCGTTTGCATTCCATGCTGCGATTTTAAACGTTCTGTCCATCATTGTTTTTAGATAGCGACTTTTTTGCATAACTGTTTTATTGTTTCCTGATTATCTATTCTTTTGAGGATAAGCGGCAGCAATTCTTTCATGGAAATTTCCTCATCTTTCCGTACATTAAATGTGATTTTTACTAAAAAAAAAACATTGATAATAAAAATTCCATAAGTATGAAGAAGGCTTCATGCTTAGCGTAATACAGTAGGTCAAGGATAATTACGGTTTAATATAATGCACTCTTGATTCTTCTCGATGAGCCTTTTTCTACTTATTTATCTGTTACTCGTAAGCCTAAAAACGCGGTTGGAAAAAATGGCTCGGTATTTCGAGGTTGTAATAGTTATGCCCTTGTAAGACTGACATGCCTTTTTGACTGCATTGACTAAGGAGTACATAAAAGAAATAAACATTGTATTTTGGCAATACCTTATTTTATATAATGCAATATAAATTTGGCGCCAAAGCTCTTTTAGTGCCTAGGCCTAGCTGCTCGCAATCACTCGTGTTGTATGTGTTATATTTTTCGCATGAATGGAAGGGACCTACAGTTTAGTGCGCCGTATCCTAATTGGAATTTGTTTTGAGAAGCTTTCTCGTGACAACAATACTCTCGGATGTTTGCCAGACGTACGCGAGAGATGGAACCGTGAAAAAACTGTTTGGTGTTTTCTGGGATTCGAACATGAAACCTCACGTGCAGTGGTTCGACACACTAACCAGTGCGCCACGGCGCCCACTTTTATTTGATTTATGTCTTATTTATGGTTGAACTACTAATGTTTGCGTCTATAAACAACCCATATACGTACAATTCCTTCAAGTTAATTAATATTTTAGCAGTCTCTCATCACCAAATGGTAAATTATTCCACCTCAGCTTTGACAGTCATCTCATAAATCATGAATCACGCTGTACCAAAGTTCCACTATCCTAACCAAAAAAATCTCTCTCCAACCTTATTATCTGACCGAAAAACATTACCTCACCTTTTCATTCCTAATGGACTTTCGTTGTATACAAAGCTACTCATTCACCACTTACCACCCCATCGGGCCGCTATCGTTACCTGCTAGCTACTGCTACGATATATACAAAGAAGTATTTCCCTATACATGTTTCATTACCCATTTACATGAATACCCTCTAAATTATTTCCCAACAGCATTTAGGCCGGATCCGGCAATATTTCAAACCAACCATCCGCCTCAGTTCATCGGCATCGCATAGAGCCCAATGAATCAACGAGAGTAGAAAATGTCCTTACCGTACATGTGGCTATTAATTTTGCATCGCTAGTTTTCACTGAAAGCCTTTTGGGAATACATTTTTTTTTTCATTCAAAAACTCATCCAAATTGGCACAAACCAACAAATGTCAGCATAATGATCCGCACTGCGGTGGAATTGCCAAATAATCAAACCAATTTAATCCCACTCACCGATAAGCGAGCATTGAGGCAAGTAGGTTCGCTGAAAGGACATTACTGCATGACAAAAAAAAAAAATGAGTGGGAACTGAATCCTATTTAGTTTTGAAAAATAAATTCAATCTTAACAGGGAATATAAAAACGTCATACCAAAAATCACGAATAGTTGATGTGAAATATTCTGAACCGTGCTGTGCTCGTTAGCCAGCAAAGATGACGTTTTGCGTGCTCACTTACGCACTTAGTGAGGAATCCAAAAGGTGGCTTTCGTTTTTTTCTTCTTATTGAAAATGTTGTTAATTTTACTGGCCTCGAGGTAATGAGTCAGCATTAAACGCGTGCACCGATTTTCTCTCCCCAAGGATATCCTCGACATAGGGGCGTGTGGCGTAAAAAAGGGGTCAAAATGTAGTGCCACCCAATCCATTAAATAGATTAACGGTCCGAAGCAAAATCTGTTCGCATTTAAATTCATTATTCATCAGGAGCTCGTATTTATAACGCTTGCTAACATAAATTTTCTCCTTTCGTCCTTGTTTCTTCTAGATCTGGCCAATGGGATCACAATGACCGAGGTGAAAATACCAAACCACATAATGCGATTCAAGACAGCGGTTCTTGGCTGCCGATACAATTTGGATGGAGAATCATTGTATTCAGTGAAATGGTACAAGGACGGCCATGAGTTTTATCGGTACGTGCCTAGGGATTCACCACCAGGCCAGGCGTTTCCATTACCCGGTGTGAATGTTGATGTAAGTTGGCATGATGGTAGTTAGTAAGATGATTGTGGGTGAGAAGAGGGAATGGGTTATATTGTAAATTTTTTATTCGCACGTTTTACTGCATGCAATGTGAATATTTTTTTTTTTCTTTTGAACGACCAGCGGGGCAGAACGTCCTGTGTAGCATGAACTTGGAACAAGCTGAGGGAATAACGAGGGGCTTAGTAGCATGTTTATTGCTATTTTGAGTTCTTTGGGAGTTTTTTTTTATAGGTTTTCTGTGCATTGCCGGGGACCAAGAGCTATTTCGGATGAGATATGACAAAAGGCGGCGTACTTAAAATTCCTATTTTAGAAGAGTGCTTTTGATTTGTTAAATGGGTTTCAAAATATAAATATTGCATGTGGTGCACTGCAGGATAATGTATTAGAAATGGAGTGATTGTGTGCAGAAAGGGGAAAGACAACACGTCCGCCGAGCAATTTTATCCCATTAGGAGCAATTTTTCGTATGTTTTCCAAATCATTCTGTGGCTTCAGTGAATCTTTATAATTTCATCCACATGTTTTCCAGATTTCAATGTGACAGAGTCGTTTTTAGTTACAGAGAGCTAAGCACTTGCTTGGTATCTCGTCAACATTTTTTTCTTTTTTAAGAACGAGTTTCTTATCTCCGATTTTATTTTTGTATCGGTAATCGCTTTCTTAGCCACCTGTCTATTACTGGGTGTTTTCATTACCAAAATCTCTACCCGGAATACATTGCAGTGGTCTAAAAGCCTGATTGACTTAGTTCCACCGCCTAAGTATACATGTAAAATCTGATCGTGCTTTATATCCGAAATAGATTATTATTTTTTTTTTTTTTTAAAGTAGATACTAATCAATCTTCAAGTTTTTAATTCTTAAATTTCCCAAACGTTTTGACTTACTTACTTAGGTAGCGCTACAGTTCGGGCTGAATATAGGCCTCTACCAATAATCCTCACCATCTAGCTCGGTCTCAGGCGCGACAACTTTGGCAAGGAGGCTCTCTACTGTGTCGTCTGTCCGGGTTAGATGCGAAGACTCTGAGGGCCGGAGCGCTGGTGTCCATCCGCTCTACATGTTCTAGCCATCTCAAACATTGAATACATAGTTTTTTGACTAGGTCGATGTCGCTGTACAGTTCGTATAGTTCGTCAACGAATCTTCTCCTCCAAAACCCGTAAACGTAAACGGGACCGAATGTCTTAGGAAGAATTTTTCTCTCGAAACGACCAAGGACATCTTCAACAGCTTTTAATAAAGTTCATGTATCAGGAGGACTGAGATGATTAGGGTTTTATATAGACTCTCCTAGGTTGTTCATGATACGGTTGAGTTATTTTTTGCTTCATTTGAAAAAAGAGCCAAGGCAGACAAAGTCCTTTAGTACCAATTGTTTTTGGGCGAGCGATTTGTGGGGCATCTTTCATACTGATGGACGAAGGCAGAAGATTGATTATTATACTTTAATCGAACTTTATCGATAGAATGAATATACATATTCATATTTTGTTTTTAAACACATTCAATCAGTAAATGTATTTAATTCATATAAGCACAACACAATTTGGGGTGTTAATGGTTAATAATAGGTACCCGTAGTTGTAGAGTGACTGTGTGGTGTGCGAATCCTATTTTTACGCTGGCCTAGCAGGATCTTACTCATCGCTGTGATCTTCCATTTTAATTTAGTGAACCACTTCTATTTTATCAGAAGTTTCTTAGGGGCTTCAAGTGAATGCTACTAGAGTTTCGTTCTTTATTGTTGTCTATCTGGCTTTTTGATTTCCATCTTCTTTCGTGGCTCTTCCCGAATGATATACATACTTATTTACCATGCAGAATCGTTCTGAACTGTAGATAGGGTACCCCCAATTTTTTCTCCATTCCATAGGTCTCTTTGTTATCTGCCGTTCCAACTTAGTTCAGCTTGCCCAGATTATTCAGTTTATCTTTATAGTCTTATACTGTCTGAGAAATAATGTGCTATTATGGCGATGCATCTTGACTGTGTGATATACATAATAGCAATGTTTGGCTCGCGATAGTTTCTGTTAAAATTTAGTCGAACCCACATTCATGTCCCCTGATGCACTCTTTTTCCGCTATCTTACTAAAGAGCAGTGACCGTGTATTCTTAATTAAAGCCCTCTGCGGTTATTTTGTTGAACTAAGTTAAATTTTAAATGCCATTGTTAGTTGCCAGTTAGTTGAGACAAAACCAATTGACGTGGTATAGTAGTATCGGTCAATACGAAAATATCAATATCACTCGTGCGCACAACACCTAACGTCTACACAAGTACTGCAGGCACTAACTGATTTCCTAAGGAGAATAAAAGGAATGTTTCTCCTTGAGCACAGAAAATATAATCCGGGGCTAAGAAATCCTGCTCATCGGCAACCCTACTTTTTATTGGCCCTTAATAACGGAATATGTATCTAGCAAATTCTTCGCAAAGATTGTTAGCTTTAACTTATCTAGTTTTTATAAAAAAAAACTTATAGATTTACACCAAAAGTTTCAAAACGCTTATGCAACCAATAGCCGGGTACAACATTTTTAGTTTGCTGAACGCCAAGTAGTATTTTCTCTAGGATCAGATGTAATGTTAAGCAGCTATATACTGGATAGGCTTAAGTCCTTCTTCGCTTTCTTAAATACGACTATTTATATATTTATTTCGTGTGTAAGCATCGAACCAGAGTTTTATGCCAATGGTAACATCAGCCGGAAAGGAGGTAGCAATCAAATCGGCTTTGCGACTGAAAGAACCATCACAGTGGATCAGTAATGGTACAGGACCTGCCAAAATCCTAAACTTATATAGCAACGTGGTAGAAGTCACTGACTACTTAACACCGTCCCTAGACTTTAATATTAAATACAATAAAAATATTCCCAGTCGACAGAATTGGGCGGAGAATGTTATCCTAAAAGATTCTGTTTTGGAAATATACGCCGATGGGTATAAGATGGGCGCCGTGGCGTAAGTGGTTAGTGTGTTGGATCACTACGCATGAGGTTCCAAGTTCGAATCCCAGAAAATACCAAGGGTTTTTTCACGGTCCCACCTCTCGCGAGCGTATGACAAACATCCGAGAGTACTGTTGTCACGAAAAAAGCTTCTCAAATCGCCGTTCGGATTCGGCATTAAACTGTAGGTCCCTTCCATTCGTGTGAAAAATATAACGCACACAACAGGAGTGGTTGCGAGAAGCTAGGCCCTGACACTTTAAAGAGCTGTTGCGCCAAATATTTGTTTGTATTTGGGTCTAAGACAGAGGATGGAGTAGGGGCAGCCATGTTCTCGGCACCCCTAGATATGCAAAAGTCTCTTAGACTACCAGATTACTGTAGTGTATTCCAAGCGGGGGTAAAGGATATTCGTGAAGCAGCTGAATAGCTGTCGATGAGATCAGCATCGAACACGGACATCGTAAGTTACATCGACAGCCAGCCAGTTTTAAAGGCAGTCGAATCACCAGAAATAAGATCAAAATTGGTAAAGCAATGTCGCGCATCTCTAAATAGGATATCGAGTTATTAAATTCTCACTCTGGTCATTCGGGCATTTCAGGTAACTACAGATCAGACAAATTGGCTAAAAATGGCATGAATCAGGAGCTCTCCACTGCGGAAGGGGGGCTGCATATACCTATAGAAACAGCAAGATACAAAATCTCTATAGCGGCACTGAATCAGGCCAATGGGAGATGGCGCATACTTGACACATGTAACCATGCGAGACAAACATGACCACAAATAAAAGAAAAACAAAACGGCTACTTCTGATCAGCAGACTACGCATAGGTAGCCTAGTTGAACTGTTTACCACTGCGTACTAGGCAGGAACGTCGCGAGGCTTAGAATTCCGACCAATGACTTTTGTCGCAGCTGTATGGACCAAGAAGAAGAAGAATCTCCTTTTCACTTGCTCTGCGGCTGTCCAACACTATGCTCAGCTAGAAAACAAACTCTTGGGGAATTCTTCTTTGAGGAACTTACAGATATTGCCGATTCGGATATCAACAGCATCTGGAAATTAGTCCAAAAATCAAAATGGTTCCAGAGTAACATTATTAATCGGCTCACGTGGTAACACAATGGACCTCATTTGGTCTAAGTGAACCCTAGCGATTACAGAAGATATCCACCTAACATAATCTAAACTAACAGAGCGTGACCGGCTCAGTTGGTATTGCCACGTTCAAAGAAGAGATCATTTGAACCCTGTTAAAAAGGCAATATCAATGCACGTTCCAAAGACATCGCGATGTAGGAAAGGCAGGCCTATAAACGCCTGGATCAGACAAATGCGACGACATCGGCATTTCATTGGCCTCAGTAACCGAGTGATCCAAAATCGGCAGGCCTGCCGATATTTTCTGAGGTCAAATAGGCGAAGCCCACATGCGGATCAGTAGAAATGCGGTGAAGTGGGAGGGTTGTGATCCCTTGTTTTCGGATCATAGCCTCGCTGATAAAAGGAAGAAGAAAGAAGAAGAAGATAATCTAAACTAACATCAGCCGAGTTGCTTACTTCTTAAAGCTGTGCTTGGGATTGCTGGTATTCACTTCTCGAAATTGTAGCCGAAAATAACTTAATACTTACTATGACATTTCATTACTTTTTACCTAACGGAGAATGGTTAAATGTGTCCGGAGAGACAAACTTGCTCTCCAATAAATACGTTTTTAATATTCTCTTACGTCTAAGAGTATGAATAAAGAGTAATTGTACATAATATATATATAGGTATACATAATATATACGTAAGTTGGAAAAGAAGACAAAAGCTGGGAAAGACTGTATATATTTAGTTGTAGTGGTTTTGAAACTCAGGTGGTATTAGGTTTCACTTCATACTATTCAGGCTTCATTGTATAGGTGTTTTTTTTTTTTTTGCATTTGTTTTTAATTCATAGTCATTTTTTTGTGTACATGTTTGAAGTCTCTTGATTGTACGTGACCTCATTATTTAATTTTATTATTTGAATAATTTATTGATTATTTAATGGTATCTTAACTAAGAAATTACCACTAAATAAATTAATATGTTACCACTTAACGGTTCATTTAGAAAGAACGTCCTTAGTTTGCCTTGTAGAATTCTCCGCTTCCGTCATATCAAATTCATTAATTTAGAAAATCAATGAGACAACTCCTCACTTCCATCTCCACCATGAACCCGTATATGCAATTTACACCACATCATCATCGTCATCGTCGAAACATTACCCCTAAAGTGCTTCGGTTAAAGAATTTTTGATTAACCACTAAACAACATTGAGGTAAAAACTGGCACACAACCACACGCCTCCCTAACTAACACATCTAGTCACCCATACACGCCGCTACATTGTGGGGTTGGAAGTCTAAGAAAAGTTTTTTTGAAGTTCACCACAATTTGTATCACTCTGTTTGAAGTGCCTGCCGTAGATTGTCTCTTCAGATTCGTGACAACGAAGTAACTCAAAATACCGCAGCAAGGATAAGCATCAGGAGGGCACGCAGGAAAATTCCGCATAAGAAAAAAAAAAAAAAACAGCAGAAGGACGAAAAAACTGCATGACGAGGCGGAGACAAAAAAAAGGATACGTCGCTGTGAATTGTTCTCCAACCCTCTTGAGCCCAACAACTTTCAAGTCACGTTCCAAAAGTTGTGAAGTATTCCACAGTCTCGCCACATTCTCCCTTCCATTCCGTATAGCTCGCGACATATTTGATTTCCGTTAGAGTGCTCAGTACTCGAAGCAGCAAAAAATGAAATACTGCTGATATACAAGGAAAAAATAGATGTTACATCACAACGTGGATAAAAAGTAACGAGAGAGCATACGATGAGTGCATAAAGATCAAAGTTGTAGATTGAGAGCGCTAACTCTTTGCAAGGCTTCTGCAGGATTTACATGACTACGTGATTTTTCCATCTTCACATGGGATTGCTCTGTCGCGAGTGGTGGCGAGATGCAGCAAAGCCTTTTGCCGTAAACTTAATTTTCAGTAACATTCGTTGGTTTGATGTGTATCCCATAAAAATAGAACGGATTCATGCAACGGTACCGACAAGCGTCTCCGCCAGCGCCACACCAGCACCAACACCAACATTACCTCAGGTTAATTTCTCACAAGGAAATGTTGGAAAAGTTTTTTTAATTTTATTATGGACGCTCTGCTGCTGGCGTAATGTTGTCACTTTCTGTTTAACTGCCTTTCACATATAGATACTAATTATGGTAGGCAAGCACAGCAGCAGCAACCAGATTCATTTATCTAGCGGGTGGGTAGGGTGGATGTGGAATTGAATTTCCTGAGCAAATATGAGAAATTAGGAACAAAAACTGAACAATTTTAATGGCATATGAGATTCGCTTTTAAGTGCAGTTTATATAAGTTTATAAATTGCTGGTTGTTGTTGAAAGCCTGCCAGAAGCTTATGGTTTCCTATTTCAAAACAATTCGCAGTTGAATCGATGTGGCATAATGCTGCAGTGGGATATAGCTATAATCTCGATGGCAATGGGAGCTTCAATAGAGTCGCTGTTCGATTTAATAGGCGCAACTACTATTTAAAAGTAATTCTATGAAAACAATACTCTTGAAGAATAATATCTGTTCTGGATTAGGTATGTTTAACTACCTCTACGGTCGATATTTGCTAATTAATTTTACATTCACTGTTAATTTATTTTTTCTTCAAATTCGGTACAAAGTCGTGACATATTAGCATACTTATCAAATTCCTCTTTTAACATTCTTTGTAAAAATGTAAAGCATATTCATTTGTGATTCCCTTTAAATGTACATTAAGTTATCTAACCATCTACCTCTTGTCACATCTTCTTCCTATTTCGGCGAGGTTATGATCCGAAAACAAGAGATCATAACCCTCCCACTTCACTGCATTTCTACTGATCCACCTGTGGGAATGGCCTATTTGACCTCAGAAAATATCGGCAGGCCTCTCGATGGATAGATTGGATCACTGGGTTACTGAGGCGAATGAAATGCTGGTGTCGTGGCATTTGTGTGATCCAGGCGTTTATAGGCCTGCATCCCCTGCCTGGCGTTGTCTTTTGAACGTTCATTGATACTGCCATTTTAACAGGGTTCAAATGATCTCTTCTTTGAAAGTGGCAATACCAACTGAGACGGTTGCACTCTATTTTTCATAAAATGGTTTCCTTGACGTGAAGGCTTCCACGGATTTTCGAACTTCTTATTCGATCAAGCTTTGTGACACCTTGTGAACTTATGATGGCTCCATCGTCAGCAAATAGAAATAGAAATAGAATATCCCAGGAAATCCAATGATATCAGCTTTCAACGTCAACTTAACGGCGCCAGATTCAATTGCATTACAAAATAACTTTGCATCACCATCTAGCCCCTAAAAATCAATGGCCAAATGTTCAGAGTTCAAACTTGTTTGCATACTTTTTGATGCCAAGATTTAAAGTAATGTTGAGCTGGGGCTTTAATTCATAGAAATGTGGCACGATGGAGCGATATGTAAGGATAAATAAGAAGACTCGGGCCAAGTCGCGAATTTATGTTCACAGGTATAACTTGTAAAGGTCTTTTTTGTCGAAGGCTGAGGTGAAGCGCGTCGGCTCCAAGGTCAATCCAAAGAAATACCCTAAAGCTTTGGGAAAGAGGTACTTTATTAGGGGATGTTAAGTTATCGTTACAATGCAATTTTTAACAATGCAAGGTGGTTCTTTACTAACACTTCTTATACCTAACAATCTTTGAATAGTGCTCAATACTGCTTTATAATACTTAGTGTTGTGATGCTGGATACGCCTTGTCGATGCCTAACGTCGAGCTCAGGCTCGGGCTGGTTTCTGGAATTGCAACGTCTCGTGGTCGGGTTGGCGGGCGTGCGGTCAACACGCTGTATAGGCTAACTGGCAGTCCGGCTGAGGGCCGGGTTAACTGGCAGTCCGGCTGAGGAGCCGGGCTAACTGGCAGCCCGGCTGAGGAGACGGGCTAACTGACAGTCCGGCTGAGGAGCCGGGCTTACTGGCATTCTGGCTGAGGAGCTTGTATGTGCTAGGCACGGGCAGGCGTGGCCAATCCGTACAAGGGTACGGCCTTGCTAGCAGTCGTGTGGGAGGACACTGCTTATCAAGGAGCAATTTGCAAGCTCGAAGGAGGACTAGCGGCCGCTAACGGACGGTCCGGTAGTGTCCACCCAAAATGAATCAGTGGACCTGGAACTGGATGCTCAATCACGAAGGTGATATGCATGACTGTATACTAGCTTTCATTTTACTTTCGTCTCGGCTGGTAGAGAGAAACATGCCACTTCGATGCAAACTGTGAATCTGATATTTTATTCACTGTGAATACAACCTCTGAATGTGAATTCTTGATAATGCGTTTAAACGGTATACATAACCCCTTGCGCAAATTATGAAAAAAAAACTTACCCTAGAAACTAATGACACCAAAGGTTGCTTGATATCCATATGTCTCTTCAAATTGGATGTGCTGGTTTTGCAAAACTTTCGTCTAATTCGTTAAAAAAAAATTTCAAGTAATACTACTCTTTCTTCGCTTTGTTATCGGCAGCATCTTAAAAGTATATTTTTTTTTGTTAAAGAACTCTCGTAGACACCAAACAAACAAACGTCAATTGCGAATCGTTGGTTGTGAGTAGAGAAATGTGATTTGCAAAAAGAGTTCCTCCTTTATTCTCATTCTTTAGGTCTTCTGCCGTGAAGGTTCTCTAGGGATCGCGATGGGCCCACTTTTGATGCCTAGCGTTTTATGATAGCCTCATAACCCTACCTAACCTTACCTAATCTAACCTTATTCTCATTCACATTTAACCTATACACGATTTCGTTTAACATTCGCTGCCTTGCACTTCACGGCGCTAGCTGTGAATCGTTTGTTGGGGATACATAAATGTGATGTGAAAAAAGAATTTCACCATTTAGAAAGAATTTTAACCAATCACAGTTTATTTTTAAGTCATTCACAGGCTCCGAATGTGAATTTTCATACAAAGTGAAAAATTTACAGATCGTGAGTTTTGCCCATCTCTAGAAATAACCCATATGGTTATAAAAATTGGTAAACTCAAAAAAATTTAACCATCTTCTTCTTCCTTTTATCAGCGAGGCTATGATCCGAAAACAAGGGATCACAACCCTCCCACTTCACCGCATTTCTACTGATCCGCCTGTGGGGTTCGCCTATTTGACCTCAGAAAATGACCTCAGAAAAAAATTAAACCATGAGTTAACGTAAGGGCCATGTGGATCGAACGTGGATGTGTTTTATGTGCTTGTGTCTTTCATGATATTTTATGATAAATTGGTATATCTTTCCCTGACTTAATAATGATGATGAAAATGGCATTGACGGTTTTGAAATATGCTTTATCGATGGGTGGTTTCGAATTTTATTGTTACTTACCGCTCTCGAAGTATTAAGAACTGGCTTTATCGTATGTGTAAAACGCAATCAATTTTCTGTACAAAACATGCAGAAACAAAATATTCTTGCATAAATGTAGTTTGCCACACTACACACAGAACACTTGGGAATATTCTTATGAGCCACCACTACTGAGGTAGTGAAGCTTTATAAAGCACCTGTTTACTTCGTTCTTATAAGGTCTTACTTCCCAACTGTCCCGCAGAGAAACAGAGGAATAGTTGCTTCTAGCTTCCAAGATGACTTTGCCTAGACAACTATGAATTTTTTCTGTGAATTCCTATAAATTCATATCTTCATATTCTCGTAATAATCACACCATTATTTGCACGTGTTCCAAAAATCACCTTTACACCTTCCGTTAAAAAATTCTTCCTAACTTTTCATTTTTATTTAATTTTTTTCTTTTCAGCTTCGTAACTCTTCAGACACCATAGTGACACTTCGCCGAGTGATCCTGAATTCTACTGGCATCTACAGATGTGAAGTTTCAGGTGAAGCACCCGCATTCAACACAGTCTCTGAGTCAGAGAAGATGACCGTAGTCAGTAAGTTGAATACATCTTATGGATAATTTTGTCTTTCTATTCAGTTATTGAGCGGGCGCTCATGTCTTGTTCATCCTGCAAAGACTAACCTTTTTATTGTTTGTCAATGCCTCGCCCTGAGTAAAGCCTTCATTGTCCACTGGCATACATTTCTAAAGTTCGCATTCATACAGCGAATATGCCATCGTCCTACTGCTGTTATATCACCTGTGTGTTATGCCATTGTCTTCATCATGTGTGCTTTCAAATTATAAACTCTGCATTCATAGGATTTAGCACGAACGTCCTGAATAACCTTATGATGTGATGGAACAACTGTTCACTCTTATTGTGCAATAGTACAACGGCCATTCATACGAGTGGTACGTGCAATGACATTTAGAGCAGGATAATTACCCCCATCCCATAGGCAAGGAAGTTGTATATTTATCAGAGTTTTCTCTCTCGGAGGTTTTTTGTTGAAAGTTTGTACACCGAAAAGCTTATTGTGAATTGTTTATGTTTGTGAAGGTCTTGAGTTTTTGCTTTTAATTAATCATGATTACGATAAAAGATTACGCAGATTTATGAAATGGAGATTAAACAAATACTTATGAAAATAGAAACAATAAATAGCCCTTTGCTCCTCTTAACCTTGAATAAGAATATGACTTGTGCATTATTTAGAAATTGATATGTCCTCTCCTGGTTGAATACTCGTAGCTTAAGTGGGTGTGGCTGGCAGTTAGGTATGTAACCATTTTTTTTTTTCAATGAAAACTTCGTCACACCTAATCCAACATACATACAAAACTAAAAACCGGTTGGACAATCATTTTATAAAACTGTTTAAAGATTTGTAAACTATTGATATAGTAAAGAAGATCTTTATGAAAAGGCAAAAGTATCCTTCTTGGCTTGGAAAGCACGTTATTGAAATTAGGAAAATTTAATGACATATTATTTAAATGCCGGATAGTCATCGCTAGAAAATCGAGTGGAGACAATAAAACGGGTATTCTGTGAATTTTATTGCAGCAACCATAATTATATAATATGTAGTTTAAATTCGCCTTTAGCGACGTTTGCAAGATCGTGAACTGTTAATAAATTTTAAGTAAAGTGAAAAACTTTCCACATAGCAAGCAAATTTCTAGCTTCAAACTTAATTGCATAGATGTCCGAGTTGAATATAAGGCTCATACCAATGATACATTTTATAAACTTGGACCAAAATATGAACGTAGTAAAACTTATTGACTTCGTTGTTACATGAATTATGCAACTTTGTACAGAAATATATTCAAGTTCAAAGTATGGACAAGTCCCATAATCCTTTCATTGATTTTACCGGGTGGCATATAGATTATTGGTATCATATTCGAATATATAAATATTGTTACAACTCGTAGTACATTGTTTTTTTTTTATGGGTGGCACTCAGTAAAGGGACTTCTTCAACTTAGTCCTAGACAGTTTATAGACACTAAAGGTAAAATTAGATAGTTACCTAATCCACACTATCACTAGCCAATAAGATGATTCTATGCTGGGCACCAAGGCATATATGTATGTACCAGATAAAGAAAGCGTAGATGTACACCCTCTTCTTCGTAAAAGTTCCTATAAGTTTTTTAAATAGGCGATAGATCCATCTGAATATGTGCGTCATTGCCAGAACTATGCAGCCGGTTTACGATATGAGGAGATCACGTTCCTTGGTAAGGCTTAAACGTAACAGTATGTGAGTCGTTTCTGATATAATTACGGGACACTATGGCATTGGGGTTCATGCAAACCATATCGACGAACCTCACAACGACTACTGCAGAAAATGCAGGGACGATGAAGAAATTAAATCTGTCTGTCACCTACTGCGCGAATGTCCTGCCCTCGCCGACAGAAGAACGAGGATTCTTGGTAATTACCTCTTCACTTAGTTGCAGATTTATATTCCTATCTAGGTGGTTCTTGACCAGCGCTTTCATCTTCTGAGCATATAGACTCTCTGAGATTCATGTCCTTAGCTAGGTGGCTGCAAGCTCGGCAGCTTTTTTTTGGAGGTTCTCAGGGCAAAAATATAAGGGGTATGATGGACTCAATGTTGATCTAAGTGAGCATTTTTTTTTTTATAATTTGCGCGCACTCAAAGGGTTATGAATACCTTTAACATGTTTACACACAGTGCGGGCGTTAGAAAGGATAGATAGAGAGAGAGAAAAAGATTTTTTGGTGTAGTGGTTCTTGAAGCTCAGTTGTTTATGCTTCAGAGATTCTCCGGGGGTGGCGTCCAGATAACTGGGGAGATTTTTGTTATTTTTTGTTTTTGCTTCTGATTCACATTACTTTTTTCCCGATAGCCGATGTCAAGGGCAAATCACCATCAACAGAGCGAACAATTTTTCCAGCCACATAAGCAAGCTACTGCCAGTGTTATGCCTTCGCAGTAGTGTTCACACAAGCTTTCGCAAATGATCGGACTGACTTTGTATATTTCATGAGAAATAAATAAATGCTTGCTGACATCAGGATTTGAACCATGAACCATTGACTTACGGCGCAAGGCACCTATATACCTAACTTAATCCATTCTATAATCTCATAGATTTTCTACGGAGAAAGTACAACAGGTGATGTCTGTTCAAAGAGCATTTGTTAATGTCTACGATTGCTAGTGTATCTGGTTAATTATGGTGCTACAATTGACGTATCTTCTTACCTAAAATATGAAGTCACCTTCGGTGCAATCAAAAGCTATGTGTTGGTGGGCGTAATGGCTCAGTTAGTCATTCGGGCTATTAAGTGGGATGCTCAAGATTTGAATTGTATGAGAAATTAAATAGCTTTCCGACAGTCCCAGCTCTCACTATTTTTTTTTTTTTTCGTGGGTAGGTGAAAATATTCAAAAGATATTATGAAAACCGTCAGCGTGTGCTCATACTAGTATGCGTTTTTTATCCACTAAAAAACTCATGTTTATTTTACTATAACTAATTACTAAGTAATTGTTCCTGCTAGCTCCGCAGTTTGGACGCAGTTGGTCACTATCGCGCTAGGTCTAAAGGTTTGGCACTTTTAGATGGCACAGTAACTTTGTGTCATCCACAATTTGGAGGACTGTATTATTTACATGACTTTCAAGTTGCCATTTATGCTTTCTCGCCTATTTTTTTTATTTTTCTCGCTAATGTAGGGCATATGTTCAAAGGTAAAGCTGTCATAAGAAATTCTTGCATTCAGATGAAGCTTAGAACTGCAAGGCTTTTCCATACATCTGCAGAATAAAAGTAGCTACGAAAAGTTAAATCCCGGTCCTCGGCATCGACCAATTTATTGTATTACTTTTCGATGCGCCATCTTCCGATGAATGTATCAACATTTTACAACCACCAGTAACATCGTATGAAGACTTTTTTGCTCCGTAACTAAAGCTAAACTTCTTAACTTTGGTTTTTCTGCAGTTTCTGGGAGTACCCTATAAGAAAACTTGTTACCGTTTTAAGTTTATAATTTTTAGTGTAGTTATGGTTATGGTCCTTGAACTTTGAATATATCTATATGGACTACACCAAAAATGTTGTTCTGCTTTTTTGAGTTTTGGGAACAGATACTCCTCAATCTCTGGCCGTTTATCTTTGTAGACATTTCAAGGGGGCGTACCTTGGTATCCTGCTGTCCTTATGTGATGAATCCATCAACCCTATTCGATATACAAGTAACATTTGACAGATATTGAAGAAGTTTTCTGTAAATTAGTTGACCTTATTCTGCTCATTTCACAGTTCTGTACTTCAAAAACTTCAAATTAGGAAACATTTCTACCTCGTAATTGGAACCTGGCTTTTTGTATAGTGGATTCAGTTTATCGCGAAAAGATCAACTCCCATCTTTGAGGCGATAAAATTACAGTGACGAAAGAGCACTGAGAAAAAAGAAATTCTGATCGCTCAACAAACAATATTAATCAAATACGGAGTTGTTCTTTTTGAGCTTTTTTTTTTTGCGAAACCAGTAGCTTTTCCTTATATTGAGAGCAAGCTCTCAGCACACCCCCTCTGCTACCACTAACGTCACGATAAAGACGTATTCTCTGAAACCTTCGAAGGCAATTTCCATCACCAGAAGGAATTTATATTCAATTTCAATAACCACAACGGACCAAAGTTTCTTTATCTTTTATTGACCAATTGATGATAAAACCTAACCGCTGCTGGCGGTGTTACTGGGCGTTGATCATAAATTATACTACTTCAACAAGTTATCTTCCTCTTTTCGGTCGTAAACATCACGGAAAATAAATATACCAACTGGGTATGAATATTTTTATATTTGTTAGCAAAAAACAAATTCCCACAACCGCCAAAGGCTGCAAATTGAAATTCTGCCCTGGATAAAAGAGAAACAACTGGCGTTGCTAAAAAACACTACCCTAAGCGCAAAAATAATATAATCCTTGGGTATGGGTTTTTTTTTTTTTTGGAATTATATTCCTCCGCAAAGGATTCGTTGAGAAAGAATTTCTTATAACTCTTTGAAAGCATAACGAGTTACAAGGAAATAAGCTTCGTTCTTATATTTATTATTGTTCTTCATAAGGAGGCATTTTGTTTAAAATTTAAGGAAATCCTAATGAAAAAGTTTTATTGAACTGCCTTTGATTGTTATATGTAAATGGGTGTCGGGTGTCATATGAATAGTTAATGCTCACGCAGACCATCGGTTGTGGTCATTATTTGTTATCTTGGAAAAATACAAAGAAAAGCAGCTGAAATTTCAGAATATCCTGGAGCTCAGCGCTACGTACATCTAACGGTTCGTCTAAGAAGTGCCTTCTGAAGAGCCCTCGGTCTTCTATTGACAATAGCAAAACAACCAGAGTTTAAGCTTCCTCAGAACCAGTTGCATCTGAGTGCTCCGACTAAAGAAAAAATATATCCTCGCAAAAGAGCTGCCGAACAGATTCTATTCTATTTTATTTCTTCTTCGTCATTACAGCTCCTTAAGTAGTCAAGATTGCCAGTGAGATAATCATGTATATGTAGATGTGATAACTTTCTTTAGGAAGCGCTGTTGCGTTTAGTTTTGAAAACTAAAAGAATACCAAAAATAAGGTCTACCTCTACTTCTTTGTTCAACCGAGATGGACTAAACCGCGCTTGACGTTAGAGAGCTAAACAAGTGACCATGGCCCTGCCTTAATAGACTTTGGTTATGACAAGTGGTTGCGTTCACTCAGTTCATATAATTCATAATTACATGGTGCACCGTCATCTAGCATAGATATTGCTTAATTCTACAACTAATAATTTTAATATCAATGGGACATGTACTCGTACATTGCTTCTCCCGTAATGCTAACATTTGGCCTACGGGAAACTTTCTTCGCACAAAACTACACTGATGGGCCCAAACTTTTTTAGCAAAAGGTTTATGGTGTTCTCGTCATCTTACAGGCGATTTGAGAGAGATCCAAACCTCTGTTGTTGGCGCTGTTCATATAGCTTACTTTCTTGCGGATCAGACGAAAAAAATTAAGTTCTTAGCAGACGACTCCAAGCTGAGCCAGACTGGCTAACTTCTCGTCAAGCTTCAGGTATTTAGCCAACGTTAGGCTTTTAAGAGAGTCTATGTTCAAATCGAAGTCCAAGATCAGATTTAAGTGCGAGTCCAAGCCCAAGTTCAAATCTGAATCCGAGTCCAATCCCTTTAAAGAATCAAGATTATCATCAGTTTAAGACTTTTTATTTGAACTTCTATATTTGTTTTGTGGCCCCAGCCCTAAAAATGTCGCTTTTTGGCATAAATCTTCCCATTTATATATCATCTTATCTTCATATCTCTTTTCATTCACAGTGACTCCAAATCAAGGCCCGAAAATCACAGGCGGACAGCCGCGATATCAAATTGGAGACATCGTCCGCGTTAATTGTACATCGGCGGCATCAAAACCGGTCTGTCATCTGAGTTGGCTCATAAATGGTGAGCCAGCGAATCGATCATACCTCAAGCACTACGACAACGTTATTGTTGGAATGAGAGAAGGGCTCGAAATAGCTCGACTAGGCCTTGAATTCAGGGTCAGAGGATATCACTTCAAAAGTGGCGACATGAAACTCAAAGTAAGCTTTCCACAAAAGTAAAATCCACAGAAAAATATTTCATTTTCTTGAATTTTGTAGTGCGTAGCAAAAATTTCGTCCCTCTATTGGCAGAGTAACGAAGAAAGTGTCGAAAGCGACAAACAACAAAGAGCCCCAGCGCTTGAGTCCCGCGAAACAGTAGCAGCAAAATCCAGAGTTCATGGTAACATCCAATCACTTTCTCCACCTCGAAGTTGTCGCTTATCAAGTCTGGTTTTCTTTGCAGCTTCATCAGCGGCAATATCAACCAGCAACCCATATTGGATAGGTACAACATTAATAGCCCTTGCAGCATCAACGTCCCTCCTTACCTATGTAGACTGCATTAGGTAACTACTTACTCAAAGGCCTAGACTAATAAAATAAAAACAAAACTAAACGCACTGAATGATGAACTAAAAATCAATATTATAAAAATGCCAAATGTAAAGTCCTAAATTTTCGAAATCACTCTTAAACTTAAAACTAAGAACAAGAAAACTCAGATTTTAACATTCTTGTGTAAAAACAGATTTTTTTTATTTCAAAAATTAGCTTTAAGATGGAAACGTTATGAAAAAAAGTTTGCAAAGTCAAAAACTGTTAAATAAAAAGTTGTGCATAATATCATTGTATAAAGTAAATCACTATTTTTGTGTTTTAATTGAGTTAATTTTTTTAATTTAATTTTTTACTTAGCATTAAGAAAATAGAGTATAGATGACGTATTTTAGATCTAACGTAAGTGTTTAAATTAATCAAATGTAAAATGAAATTCTATAGTTAACTGCACGTATGTATTAAAAGAAATGTAAGAAGAGAAAAACAGAAATCATATTGTTATTAAATTTTATGTTTGAATTTTATGCACAAATATATATTTTGTAATTTTATTTTACAAATTGGCATACAAGATGGTATAGTTAAAAGAAAAGTAATTTACTTGGTAAAAGGAAAATAAATGATTTTTATTTGAATACGTGGTGTGTTTTATTTGTACGAGAGTGTTGCATAGTGCGTATGTTGAAAAATAATGTTGATGTTGGATATATTCTGTGTAACCTATTTGAACTGCATCGTATGTTCATTTCACTATGCGGAATAATGGGCTGAATTTAGTCCTTAATGTAAACTAAAAAAAAATTGAAATGAAAAGTATTGTGGAATTTGATCTACAACACATTTTTGAATTGTCGTTTTTATAAGACTTACTATTAAAGCATAATGACAGATTTTGTAACATAACACATAACATAATATCTTGAAGGTCTGCATATATTCATGCTTATTGCAGGTCTCCCTCGACACAGATTTCACTCGAGTAATAAATTTTACTCGAATGAACTTTTCAGATTCCGTGTCTCGAGTGAGAGGTGTTCATTATCGAATGAACACAGTTTATATATTTGTGCAAGAAGAATTAAACAAAACAAAGAGAAGAACGTTAGGAGACAAATGAAATTCACTTAATCTGAAAGATGTTAACATGTTAATCGCAGTTATGCTTATAGCATTCTCTTCCAGAGGCAGTTTTTTTTGTATATATTCGCCTTGAAGTCGACCCACGCCTAGCAATAGAAGATTTTTTTTTTTTTTTACGCTGGGAGGTGGTAATCTTCGAAAGACGAAACTGAGCCCGTACTCAGTAACAGTGCGGGATTTTTACCCACTAACCCCTTCTCCCTTCTTCCTGTTTCCCATGCGGTAACACCATCTTGGTTTTTCATCGCAGGGCGGGGAGGAACCAGCCTAATTGCGATCTAGTCACTTGGACTAATAAGCAATTTTTCCTGACATCTACGTCTTTGAATGAGATCCACCATCTGGTGTAGCAATAGAAGATAAGAAAAATAAACACGCTGTCGGACTTTTCTTTCATTTCCTTTACCTTCGTCCAGCTGGTTACATTCTTGTAAGGGGGTCCCAAACTTTAATTTGACCAGGTAAAATTGCACCCTCTTTTCAAAATGTATCGCAGTTCTGTTTATTCTGCTAAGGCCATTGACGATATCGGGATTTGTATCTAGCAGCCGTACCATAGTCTCAAACTGGCCGCGGTTAGTCTTGGATTGAGTCCTACCATGTACATACATATATGGTATCTTACAAAATAAGCAATAGTTTTATAAAAAAAACAATTGTACTTACATTTTCTAACATCAGCTCGACAACAATTTCTGCCCGAATGAAAAATGGCATTTAATTCGATTCGAGTGAAACCGAAAATCGAGTGAGTAAGTGAACAAACACGAATCTCGATCGATATCGAAATCAAGATGTCATTTGGATGATTCGAACAAAAGTTGATCCGAATGGAGACACAGAATAGGCGTGAATGTCTCACAACCTACACTGAAAATCTTAGAGCCTCAAGTTCTTTTTTAGTAATTGTTACTTTGAATATTTGGTTTAGGATCAATGGTATATTCTAATGCCGAAGAAGAAGTTCGAAGATCCGTGGAAGGCTTCACGTCAAGGAAGCGCAACCGGCTCAGCTGATATTAACACGCTTAAAGAAGAGATCATTTGAACCCTAATAAAAAGGCGATGTCAATAAAGGTTCTAAAGACATCGCGAGCCAGGAGAGACAGGTCTATAAACGCCTCGATCGCCGACGACATCGGCATTTCATTGGCCTCAGTAACCGAGTGATCAAAAATCGGGGCCTGTCGATATTTTCTGATGTCAAATAGGCGTACCCCACTGGCGGATCAGTTGAAATGCGGTCAAGTGGGAGGGTTATGAGCCCTTGTTTTCATATAATAACCCCACCGAAATAGGAAGAAGAAGACAGATTTGTTATTTAATATACCTCCTTAGGGAAAGATATTACTGAAGTTTTTAACTGCGCAACTAAATACTATCGAGAAACCAGTAGTAAAACTCTCTTCAATAAAATATATTTTGTCAAAATATGCGGGCCTTCGAACATGCGCAATAGTTTTACACAGCATAAGTTTTGCTAAATTTGCTTTTCTGTTATGGGGCGGGTTTCCAACATAGGAAATTCGCGAAAAAAAATATGTTTTTTTGATTATTGTAAACAGGCCTATAAAGGCTTTCCATGGGACAAGTCCACTTTCGCATTCGTACAGTTGCAGGAGTACTCAAAGTTCTCAACCTACACAAATCCGCTGGTCCAGATGGTATCTTCCCGATAGTTCTGGTGGGGAGGTTTTGCTCCACACTGGCAAAACCTCTGCGTAAGCTTTTCTGTCTGTCCTACTCTTCTGGGCCCTTTCCGAGAAGATGGAAAACAGCATTTGTCCAGCCCGTCCCTAAAAAACGCGAATCCTCCTCCCCGTCCAATTAACGACCCATTGCACTTACGTCCCTTCTTTCTAAGATCATGGAAACGCTGATAAATCATCAGCTCGTCAAATATCTTGACGCACGAAAACCCCTCAATGACTAGCTATCAGTATGGTTTTCGTAGCAACAAGTGATTTGATGGCATATCTCACCGAAAAGTGGAACCAATCTCTCCATCACTTTGGCGAAACAAAGATGGTTGCGCTCGATATTTCTGAGGCATTTGACAGAGTTTGGCATCAGGATCTTTTGTCGAAAATGCGTGTTTATAGCGTCGACGAGTCCCTACTTCAATGGATTAGAAATTACGTTTCAAGTCCGCAATTCGCCATACAAATGCTGGTGTTCCCCAGGGCTCCGTTTTGTCTCCAACTCTCTTTCTCATTTTTTTTAAATGACCTCTTGTCTGCTACTTCTAATCCAATCCATTCCTTCGCTGATGGCAGTAATCTCAGTTTTTCATATTCGTTCCCTAACTCACGTCTGCTTTTCGGCCGTAGATGAGCAGCGCCAACGTATGTTAAATACATTAAATTCCGACCTGGATAGCTTAACCAAATGGAGTTCAACCAATAGAGTGGAATTTAATGCAACCAAAACACGATGCTGTCTTCTGTCTTTCAAGCGAAACCAAGACTAGCAACCATTATCCATGAATGGTACTTGTATCGCTGAATCCGAAGGACTTGTCATTCTCGGTATGTGCATCAATAACCGTCTTCGATAGAACAATCACATGGTTAGTTTTGAAGGGAAGGCCCTTTTTCGAAATAATTACCAAAAATCATCCAAATTGAATTCGGCATAAAGTCAATTTTGGATTAAAATAATTTAAGTAAAGTGAACTAATTACACGGAGTACACTGCATATTGCAGTTGCAAAGTGAGTAGCATGCCAGTGGAGAAGAATGAGTAAAAAAAAAATAGACTGGATCCTTTGAGGAGTTATTGAAAACCGATTTCCATGTTTACGAGGATTTAAAAAAAAAAAAAAAATACTTTTTATTTTTTTGTTCATTCCATTCCAGTGAATTTATATATATTGTTTTTGGCTTACAAACATTTGGCGATAAATATTTGGTAAATTTGTGTCACTCCGTGTGTCCATGTGCCGCAGACATTAGACGGCTTTTGATGAACTATGTTCCGTAACACTAAAAATGCTTTAACCCTTAAACCCTACCCTGGGGTCCAGCGCGATACGCAAACTAAACTTTCGTGAATATTTTTTACCCCTAAATATATTGGGGTTTTCTGGACCCCAGGATAGTAATAGTGTTTCTCCAGGGATGGGTAGCATTTAAGGGTTAATGAAAATTAATAGATTTTATAGAACGGGGTTAGAAAACTGTACAATGATTCCTTTATTATCAGGCTAAGGAGGAAGAATGTCTTGCGCTATTTAAGAGTAAAGTGACCTGTAAGGCCTATTAGTTTGTCGAGAAGTTTCAAGCGTGGCAGGCGACGTGTTTTTGCGAAATCGCATCAAAATCGCATTGAAGAGCTTTTGTTTTTTAAATGGGTCACATTTTGCACGCGATAAACGTTTTATAATTACCCTTAAAATGTGATATGCAATGCGCGCGTTGGAAAAGTTAGCCAGGGGGAGAAAGATTGGTGCTGTGGTTTGAAACTAAGATACGAGTAATATTTAGTTTCAGATAGGTCCCGGGGGTGGTGTAGAGATAACTAGGGAGATTAATTTTTTCATTTTATTTTTTTTTGCTTCTGATTCTTTTCAGTGCTGAGTTAACTCTGAGTTAAACCAGAGTTAACTAACTCTGGATTAATCTAAAGTCAACTCATGAAGCAGTTTTTCAGTTCAGGATTAATTTTGACTCTATGAGTCGTGGTTTAATTTGGTATCACTGCATAGTTTATCGATTCAGCTGCCAAAGAACTATCGAAAGCTATCAATTCTATACTGTTATATCGGGAATATACGATGCAACCGTCGTACCGACTTGTGTTGTACCAACATTAGCCCAAATGTTGTATGCAGCACACACATTATACAATCTGCGTACGATTTACCTACAACCAGACATTTTATTCATTCACTTTACACATACACATACACACAATATAATTTCCATACAACCTGTGCATGCGACAGCGGTTGTACAGTGAAGACCATACGACCATACGATATCGGAACAACGGTCAGTTGTGTGGATACACACTATACAATTATCGTATACAACGCCAAATCTGTAAAAACGTTGGTACAACAGTTGTATCGTATGTTTCCCACTTTAGATCGGTTATAACTAAGGCTGCCATCTATCCTTTTTTCGCGGGATACTCCTTTTTTTCACCTCCCAGAAACCTATTGCGCGAAAATGTTCTAAATTCTTTATTTCATACAAAATTCCTAACATATATAATAGCTTGAATTTGATATGTGGCGAACATTAGACTGTTAGACTGAACGATGACAGCAAGCGACTATTATACAGGTTCACAGCGAAAGAGTGAAGGGTGAATTATAATAGTCAGAAGCATTCGGAAGCTAATATCATAATTCTGCGTTAAGTGTCCTTCAGTACTGTCAATTGCAAAAGTAGCCCATAAAAGGCGTATGTGCGGAATCAGTTGTGTGGTTCATAGCCATTCACAGCTGTACAAATGTTAAATTTTCGTATGAAAGAGCGAATGGATGAAGTGAACGAAACTTAACGAATCGAAGCAAAAAGGTATTATGGTCACACAATACAAATCCTTTGCATTCGCACTATTTCGAGGTCATCCACTTTGATGGGCTATAACTTGAAATGTGGTGAGAATAGACCCCCCCCTGCCATACAATTTTTTGTTCGGCGGAACTTCAGGTATCTCTTCTTAAAGGACTATACTGCTTAACTGGGACACCCTGTATTTGATATCCTTTTATTATCCTTTTTTTTCATTTCGATATCCCGCGAAATTGCCTAATTTAGTGTTTTCCTTTTTTTCGGTCAAAAAAAGATGACATGATTAGTTATAACAAAAATAGAATGAATAGGAGAAGCTCCAATTTCTCCTCAAAAGAAATTGAATTTTTACTAGATTGTGTTGATAAAGCAAAAGACATCAAAGAATATAAAAGAACGGACCGAACAAATTCTGAAAATAAGACAAAGGCATGAGCTGAAATCGCCAAAGAATCTGAAATCTGTCAAAAACATTTGCTCATTTAATCAAGGGTTAACTCACAAAATTTGCAGGGTTAACTCGGGGTTAACTCAGGATTAAAATTGACTGAAAAACGTGTTTCTGGGGTTAACTCTAGTTTAATCCCGAAACTCGGATGATCGCGCACTGAAAAACTGGGCCTTAGTATTTTTTTTTTTTTGACCACCTGATGTCATAGGTATATCAATTATTAAACACAGCGAACAATCTACGCAGCAATATGAACAACCTACTGCTAGTGTCATCACTTCGCAATAAGGTTTACATTAGTTATTGCAATTGATTAGACTGACTTTTATGTACATATGTATGTATTTTATGAGGAATTGCATTGTCTGCTGACATCAGGATTTGAATCGTGATCCATTAGCGTAGCAATCGATGACGTAACCGCATCCAATTTATAGTGAAACCATGTAATTAGCGGCGCAATACAACATTGTTGATGTATCTATTGTATTAGCATCAATCAGTAAGAAACAATACGCAGTCATAGTCCACTACAGGACACCCTGGGAGAGAAAATATTGCCTGCAAGGTACATATGAGTATATCCAGACATTAGCAGACACAATACAATCGATGACCTGATACTGGAATTGATATCAGATTGTTTTCATTCGAAAGTATTTGACCAGAAACCGATATTTGGTCAATCACAATGAAATAAACCACGAGCTACCAACCACCACCATCAACACCACTACATGACTATGATGACGTACAAGCTGAATCCCAGGAGCCGATATATCTATATACTCGTAGCTGTTATATTGTCGGCAACCACATTTTGAATTTCCCGCTGCCTCCATCAACCAAGCAGTCGCCAGTGATGCCGGACTTTTGTGGTACACACTACTCTGGGTATTTCCCCATATCTTCTCCTGTACATTTATTTGAAGAGAAGAATTGAAGCAACAATTTTAATTTATATGATTTTACATTGAAAGTGGACAAGGTATAATATGGTGGCAACACCACCAATACCAGCTAACAGCAGCAGTGGTAACAACCAATTCAGACGGCATTCGGAAAATGATTTGCGGTGACGATACAATTTGAAATGGCGGAGATGCGGAACGAAAATGATCAAGTGTTCAGAGCAGGAATGCACATACCTATACCTACTCGTTTGGTGGTTAAGGATTTGGCTGTGAAGCCAGAAACAGTTAAATTGAGTCTAATTTCACTGCTTTGAGAGTCTATACATCAAACATCTTTTCAAATCGCACAAAGGATTGGTAATAGAATATATACTGCTTAAAGTGCAGGCAGCTATTGTTCTATTCAAATTAAGAAGGTTTAAGCAAACGAATAGGCAGTATTTTTGAGAAAAATTTCATTCAATTGAGAAACTCGAAATTCTTTCAAATATTTAGTTGTGTTTTGCTAAGCGCTTTCTACGTGTGCCTACATTTTTTATTTTTATATTTTAAACATTCTTTTTATCACAATGCGTGTTCAGTTTCTCCCGCCAAACTAATATTTCAACTCACCCTTTCCGATTATTTTCTTGCCTTTTTAGTTATTACCACTTAAGTGCGTACCGTCATGAAAAAGGAACAACCTATCTACTTCTATGTATCTATTTACGTATGCATCTACCAATCATCTTCCGCCTGTTTTTTGTGTCCTCCAATCTACGAGTAACAAACAAATGGTTCGGTTTTGATCTGGTTTTATCCGTTTTGTAGGAGAGTTTTTTATATGTATGTATGTTATATCCTATTACAATCGATACAGTAATTACAGAAGCATGACCCATTTTCTAATAACAGTTGCGTACAATTGACTATTAACGGAACTTTTAGAATGTTTTTCTTGAGATTTTTAGTGGCGATTCATGCTTCTTCTTCTTCTTCTTCCTATTTCGGCGAGGTTATGATCATAACCCACCCACTTCACCGCATTTCTACTGATCCGCCTGTTTTTCCATTATGATCCTTATATAATACTTTGTATTGCATCTGTGGTTGATATACCCACCACAAACCCGCACTGATCATCAGATAGCCGTATTATTTTTCGCAGTCGGTCACCTAATACCCGCTCTACGATCTTCATGGTGTACGACATCAGCTTGATTGAACGGTAGTTATCACAGTTTCACGTATCACCCCTCCCTTTGTATACATGGAGAAGGTAACTTTCCCTCAATTGATTCGGCATTGGATCACCTCTCGAAGTTTGGAGATAATTCTGAGCCATCTGAACCCGATGTCTCCCATCTTTTTCCAGAACTCAGAGGGCATCTCGTCTGGCCCAAGTGCTTTTCGTTTTTTTGAGTATTTGACCACCTCACAAACTTTTTCGACTGTAATGTCGGGTATGACGATTCATGCTTCCTTAACAAAAAATTCAAATAATTTCTTTTAGTGAAAATTTATGCAAATAGGTTCAGCGGTACTTCAATTTATTGATGTTATACGAATATTGGGCAGAAATCTCTTTAATGCGTTTGGTGTTTTTCGTTACATTTTACGAAATATAATATATATAGTGCTATATTGTACCTACATAAAACAGCAAGTCAAAGTACAAACAAATTTGAGAGGAGTTTCTTTCGGCTTAATGTCCCTTTCTCTTTTACCCCTAAAGTAACGTTTAAAAATGTATAAGACCTATTGTTATCCAAACTTATTGTAAAATCACAAGTAATAATAAATCAACGCATTTGAATGTTTCTGATTCAGCATAGATCAAACATTTTTAGAGGCTTGACTTCAATTCTCATATCGTTCATAGGCCTTGCCTATTTCGTTTAGCTCGAGTAAATAAAAAGAACATTACAGAGAGGTAATGGAATAAAAATTCTCATTATCGAATACGCACTTTCGATTTATATTATTGGTAAGTTCACATTGTCGGTGCTTAGCAATAGCGAGGTAGCACATTATTACCTCTACAATGCGTAATCTGAATGTTGGCCAGAATTACTCGTTTTCCGGGAAGCCTGTCGCCAGATCAAAATACACGCTACTATAACGCGAAAGCAAAAGATTGCAATTTTTTTTATAGCCAGACAGCCTCGCTAGATGGCCAATTCAAGGTAATCCTGATTTGAGTTCCAGGGCAAAGTAACGTTTATGGAAACGAATTTGCTAGCCCTCCACGACTCACTGCGGTATCCGTTCAGATTCCCCTTGGAGCAGTCAAAGCAGAAATATCCCCGAAATTCCTTGCGAAAGCCAACCTCAGATGAACTAGGCTAACAAACTGTGTCATATCTAGAAAGATGTGGCAAAACTAAAACAAACTAAAAACAACCGACTTCCTTAACAGAACGCGTAGGGAGATCGCCAGGATAACAGCGACCACCACGGTCCACTGGCCATAGGAGACCATGCAGTCAAACTAGGCATCCCACACAACACACACTGTCGCAGTTGCAATGTCGCAACTGAGAAAGAAACCATTATCCACTTTTTATGCACCTGTTCGGCATTAGCTAAGACCAGACAAAGAGCTTTAAGAAAACCCTTTTTCAATTTCCTTTAGGAAATCTCAGAGAGAGACTTTAAAGATTTAATAATCTTCTTAAACTCCAGAGGTTGGATCTAGAGACCCCTCACCAGCACCCTTTTACATCCAGGTACACGAGTTTTGTAGTATCAAGTGCTAATTGGTTTCTTCTTTAAGAAGATCCACCACACCTACTTACCTAGAAAGGTATAGCGAGTTAGTTCTGTTCGTTTGTCATCTTACAAATTAAACGTAAAGAGATTTTTAGTGCCGAAGGGATACTTTCATTTGACTACGGGAAGACGAGCGCTTTGAACATAGGTGCAAGTAGTAAATCTTAATGTTATAAGATTTCAAGCACATTTCGTCCACCTGCTTGTCTGTTGATAAGGAATGTGGATAAGCCTTTACTCGTAATTTCTGTCTTTATCTTTATGAATATTAACAACATTTTCTTATTGCACTCAGAAATATATGAGGATCTTATCCCATGCAAAAAAAAGCTAAATATTGTTCTTACCAACCAGCTTACCAATGCATCATTTTCGGATTGATTACAGTACGTCTAGTCTCTTATTCTGAACGAGTTCATTACCAATAATGTCTATAGCGACGTCTGCAAAGTTTCCTGACTAAATTACACTTTTTCAATGCTTTTATAAATTAATTTATTATTTTATTTCCACACTAGGATACCCGTACTCGCATTGCTTTTCTTGCCTGCCACTTTTTAGACAAAAAGTATCTTCTTCTAAGACCTTTCTAAAGGATGACCAGATAGCAATGATACTTTTTCAAATTATTATGTTTTAGCAGCAGTCAAAGTTACCAATTACATCCAGCTGTTAAAATATTCGGTATGATTTGCCATTTCATCATGCATCGTTTCACGCTTGCCGAACGAGCGGAAATTATTAAAAAAATATTATCGAAATTCCGGGTCAGTTGTAAATAAGCAACGTGAGGTCGGTCGTCAGCATAGCTTCAGTGTGCAGGCAATTCGTCGCACCTTGAAAAAGTTTGAGCGCGAGTACACTCTTTTGGACCTTAAGCCACCAACCAGATAGAGATTGGTGCGAAATGAAGAAAACATAGTGTAACGAAGTGACATAATCCACCATACCAGAAGCGATCATCCACACTCCACGCACACCTCACTAACCACCTAATGCGGAGGCCGCCATCTGTTGGCAGGTAGCGATACCGAATCTCCTGTCAAACAAGAGGAGAAAATGTAAATACAAAGGTCGCAGACGAGAATGTGGAGGAAATTTTGCATTGGCTCAAAATTCACATTCTCGTCTTGCAGGACGTTTCCATAAAGGAGTGTGGATGAGAGTCAGTCGGGAGAGTCTGCTCAAGTGGTGAAAGTACCAATCTCGTGTACTCTTGACAGCCTCTCGGAATTGGTCTTACGACTTTTCACAATTTTTTCTGCCTTCACCTCGGTGATAGGGCAATAATCCATAGCAATAAGCTACTAGCCATAGCCGGCCCGTCCGATAGGTTTCTCCCCTTCTGAGGGAAACAAATTAAGTAAATTACAGCGGATTTGCCGCCCTTTGTCGAGCTACAGCACGCTTGCCCTAAGTGCGGACGGCTACATTCCAAGCCTGCCCTAAGTGCGGACTGGATCCTTCCCAAGCCTGCCCTAAGTGCGGACTGGGTCACAGCACGCCTGCCCTAAGTGCGGACGGCTACATTCCAAGCCTGCCCTAAGTGCGGACTGGATCCTTCCCAAGCCTGCCCTAAGTGCGGACTGGGTCACAGCACGCCTGCCCTAAGTGCGGATGGCTACATTCCAAACCTGCCCTAAGTGCGGACTGGATCCTTCCCAAGCCTGCCCTAAGTGCGGACTGGGTCACAGCACGCCTGCCCTAAGTGCGGACGGCTACATTCCAAGCCTGCCCTAAGTGCGGACTGGATCCTTCCCAAGCCTGCCCTAAGTGCGGACTGGGTCACAGCACGCCTGCCCTAAGTGCGGACGGCTACATTCCAAGCCTGCCCTAAGTGCGGACTGGATCCTTCCCAAGCCTGCCCTAAGTGCGGACTGGGTCACAGCACGCCTGCCCTAAGTGCGGACGGCTACATTCCAAGCCTGCCCTAAGTGCGGACTGGATCCTTCCCAAGCCTGCCCTAAGTGCGGACTGGGTCATCGCAAGCCTACCCTAAGTGCGGACGGCGACCTTCGAAGCCTGCCCGAAGTGCAGACTGAAACTCCTGCCCGCCGACGTACCGAACCGAGCCAGACAACCGGACGCATAACCCCGGCCCGTACCAGCACCAGCCGCAGGACGACCAACATTAGCTTAAGTTATTCATATATTGTTAGGTATAAATATTGTTAGCTAAGAAACCCTTTTCATTGTTAACGAAACAATATTGTATCGAACCATTCTAATTATAAATAAAGTACCTCTTTCCCAAAGTCTAGGGTGTTCCTTTGGGTTGACCCTGGGGCCGGCGAGCCCACCTCAGCCTTTGAAGAAAGATACCCTCACAATAGGCGCCGTAGCGGCCAGTATCGAAGAAGACCCACAAATGTCGATTCGGCGCCGATCAGCTGAATAGGGCATCACCAGAGAGTCATCCCGGCTTATTCAACCCGGCTTTCTGTGGCCAGAGCTCGAGAACATCGATATAGTTGCGAGTTGCGTTTCAATAAGACGGCGCTTGATGCCATACAAGCGACGAAACGCTCAAAGTTGTAAAGGAGAAATTTGGCAACTGGGTCATCTCACGGCGAGCGTACATCAATTGGTCGCTGCAACTTTTTCTCTGGGGCTACGTCAAGTCCTTAGTCTACGCTAATAAGCCAACTACTTTGGATGAGCTATTGCCAGAATAACGCCGTACATATTGGACCAAATCATCAACAATTGAGCCGACCGCTTGAAGCACTGCCAGCGAAGCAGAGGCGGCCATTTAAATGATGTGCTAATCCACACAAAAAGGCATGAATGTAGTTTCAAAATAAAACCAGAATCAATTTTATATTTCACACCGTTGTTGTTTTATTTCAATTTTCTTTCCTATCGTTCTTATCTGGTCGCCGTGTATAGTTCATAGATATCCATATTGGTATGTCAATAACTGTAAACGTACACTATTGAAAATAAGCTCAATTCCCCACCAGAGCACACATAAACACGCTCACTACCCGTCAAGAGGTACATACCTTATACCTAACAGAAAAGAAAACCGAAGAATAAGAAAACACTAAGACAACCATCCCCTTTCCGTCAGGAAAACAGAATAAAGAAAAAAATATTATTGCCTCCACTGAGTACAGATTCGAGATCATGATCAGGAAAAAATTAATTAAATCCTGATATTTGCAGAAGGTATTTTTGATTAGATCACAGCTTGTCGGATATCGCGAATCGAATTTTAAAAGATAGACTCTAGGCAACGCAATTGCGAAAACTACGTTGAATTTCGTGCAGTAGTTTTTATGTAAAGTGTGTCCAAACACTTTTATACTTACAGTTTTAAGAACCCTTCCATTTCTTGGAATAAAACGTATCCTAAATGTTGAGTCAGGATATAAGCTATCACTATGCGAAGTTTGATCAAAATCCGTGCACAACGAACAGGCAGTACTTTCCACATGATGAGTGCACAGACAGACAAAAACACTACACCGTCGATAGCTTTATTACACGAATAGATTTAGTACAAATTAGAATTAGCAGGTTTTCATACATGCAAATGAATTCTTTTTCAGTCAACTGCTGAAAACAGGTACTCTACTAAGGTATGGCAACAAGTTCGTAAGCTAATGTCTTCTAAGAACGCCCGAGTCAATCATAAAACTGAAATGTGAACCTCCACCCTATGCAACGAAATATTTCCAAAATGTTAACCACACTGAAGCGTGGCTCAATATAATTTCATCACATGAAAACTTTTTCAATATCACGTATCTCTCACCTTATGAAGTAGCAAACATGCTTCTCAATCACACCTTCTGCGCCCAAGGGATACCCGAGGAAAATAAAATGCCATCGCGAAAAAGTTAACCTCGGCCTCTGCCCTCCTTACTACAGAGCGGTTCTACTCTGTATCAATTTGTACTTTCCCCCGGTTTAAGAAAAACTTCTCTACGGGGAAACAATATAACTTTCCAATAGATCGATTCTGCCTTAAATTATTTCTCCTCAATATGCACAACATCAAAACAGCGAATGGAAAAGAAAAAAAAAAGGATATGCTCAATTGCGGGTGCCATGACATAGCCTTCACAACAACCTTCTGGGCACAACCAATGTTCAACGAGCTACTTTACAACTTTCTTACACGCAACAAAAATTCGGAATTTGCCTATCGAAACAAAGTTTGGCACAAAGTTTCTCATATTTTTTTCAGGTCTTTTTTGTAATTCAATTTTTTTTTGTCCTTTTTCTCGATTACTGAAATTTCTTTTTAATATGCGGTGGCATGTCCAGGCGATGGAAGTATGTTGAAGGCAAACCGTCTCGGTAATGATATATTCACTGCGGTAACAGATTTTGGCTAAAGCAAAATATCTCTCGGAAAATATCCTTTTTTCCTGTCTCAATGGGAAAAGTTGAAGATGATTTTCAGTTTGGATGGGACTCAGGGACAGAACTTTAAGCTGCGACAATTGAAATAAAATTGTTCTTTAAGAATGTCCAAAGTACCCCAAAGGTGATACAATCACATCATCCCCGCTATCCTCATCATCACCTTCATCTTATCTCGATACTTCTGTCGCTTTATCATCATAGACACGAAATGACAATTGGACTGCGACCATCAATCACCATGGGTGGTGGTCGTGGTATGTAGTTACACAACTGCGTAGCGTGCTGTGTAAGGATATAAAATTTGCATTGACAACGACTAGCAGCAACAAGAGCTGTGCCATATTGTGTAGAGGAGCTCAGCAAGCATAAATAACTTTGAATGTCTCAGATGCATGAATAAAAGGTATCAAAAAGGACGAAGATGATTGCTTTTGGGAATTATTATGTTGGACATGGCACAAGCACACCAGCGTTCGTGTTTGAATGGCTGTAGTTTGCAGTATTGGTGGCTGTAAGAAGAAAAAAACTTGCTATATGTATTGACTTTTGTCAAGTTTATCTTCTTTGACAGGCAAAGGATGATATGAAAATGCAAGAGGGAATAAATTTACGTTCGGTATATGCTACTTGAAATGATATAAAATAGATGTTAGCATGGAAGATTAACAGAAGCGTATCGGCTTTGCAATGTAACTTATTGATATCTTTAAAGCATGAGTACAATATATGAATAACTTTTCTGCTGCTGAAAAAGAGGATCTAATCGATGTAGCTTACTCTAAATTTTCTTGATATTTAATGAGGTTCAACACTGGCTTTCCTTAATTCTATCACTATGAATTACTATATTTTGCATTTCTGCGGTTAATTACATCTTACTTTTTTCTATATACGAACTTAATCTTTGAACAAGTTGATAGTTAAGATGTGGGGTTGTCAACCAATGAGGTTTTTTTATCATTTGCACATAACTTTTGGTACAAAAGTATTAAATTGGGCAAAATTCATGCAGAGACCTAAAAATGTTGACTTTGACATTTAGTAACAAACTATCACACAATATGTATATTTGAGATAGTTGGTTGGACCATCATGTTTTAGTCGTTTGGGTAATGTAGGATTATATTGTTTTAGATTGTGGACTGAGACTGTCCAGATAATGGGACTGTAAGGAGAAAAGAAGTTAAGGCTCAATCCGACGGAAAACCGTTTCATTCGGCTAGTAAATTTAGATTAACCATGAATACCAAGTTGGAACATCAGCTTTGCCGGACAAAACCAGACAAAATACTGCACGTCTTTCTCCTTCTGCTGCATTAAAAACAGTTGTATGTTTATAAAACACCTGTATGTAGATTGAGTGCACTTTATATAATGGATTTTCTTAGCCTAAAAGTTTGTTTTTAAGTGTAGGGTTTTCCGTTGAACTTTTATTGGGACTCATCAATTTTATGTCATCAGGTTTCAAAGATACCTTACCGAGTAAATATTAATTTGGTCTCTCCTTATTATATTTTCCTGCTGTTGTGAAAAATTTGTGGGGCTTGATAATCGATTTCGTGTTGAATATTATCCATTAGTTACTGTAAGGGCTATGGCTTACTCACCTAAACCAATGGCTTCAAATAGCCCAAAAGAGAAAAGGCTGGGACGATTAAGTTGGAGAAAAGCAAAAGTCTAGTGAAAGAATCACTAAACAATCTTCCTACCATAGAATCCGAAATTGCTATAATAGTTTCAGATTCCCAGATCCAACTTTTAAAACTCGTAGATTCGTAATTCGAAATTCCTAAAATATTTTTAATACGACGGAATCTGCAGTTTCGGGATTCTTAATGCAATTTGTGTAACAACGGATTCTGTGATATTTTTTTTAATAATATAGGGGGGTTATGAATATCCTTAAAATATTTATACAAAGTGTGGGTGTTGGAAAGGATAGATAGGGTTGGTGCAGTGGTTTTTGAATTTTGATGTTATGTTTCCAAGAAAAAAAAAAAAAAAAACTCCAGTGGTGGCGTCCAGGTAACGGGGGAGATTTTTGCTATTTTTTGTCCTTGCTTCTGATTCTTCTTCTTCTTCTTCTTCCTTTTATCAGCGAGGTTATGATCCGAAAATAAGGGATCATAACCCTCCCACATCACCGCATTTCTACTGATCCGCCTGTGGGGTTCGCCTGGTCCTTGCTTCTGATTTACGGTATATTTTTCACGACTACATTATGTCGTAGGCATATCAATCACCCAACAAAGCGAACAGTTTTTCCAGCCATATGACCAACCTACTGCCAGTGTTATATGTTTGCAATAGTGTTCACACAAGCTTTTGCAATCGATCGGACTGACTCTTTATTTCTTGATAAATAAATAAATGCTTGCTCGCATCGGGGTTTGAACCGTGAACAATTAGCGTGGCAATTTTGTGATATATGTACATAGGGTAGTGTATGCTACGACCCCGTCTTGTTGGAAACGTCTATCTTCTAGTTGCAGTTCTTCCGTATTGGGTTTCAAAACGCCATTGATCGTAGCTCCATAGTGTTCACCATTGACCGTTTCTGTGTCAGTACGGTTACCTTAAAAAATATTAGGCCCATCACTTGTTCTGATGCTATGCCGTACCAAACGCTTACTTTTTGTGGATATAAGGATATCTGATCAAAGAATCAAGGGGTTTGTTTTGATCTCCAGTAAAGTGAATTAACTTATTGATATCTTTAAAGCATGAGTACAATATATGAATAACTTTTCTGCTGCTGAAAAAGAGGATCTAATCGATGTAGCTTACTCTAAATTTTCTTGATATTTAATGAGGTTCAACACTGGCTTTCCTTAATTCTATCACTATGAATTACTATATTTTGCATTTCTGCGGTTAATTACATCTTACTTTTTTCTATATACGAACTTAATCTTTGAACAAGTTGATAGTTAAGATGTGGGGTTGTCAACCAATGAGGTTTTTTTATCATTTGCACATAACTTTTGGTACAAAAGTATTAAATTGGGCAAAATTCATGCAGAGACCTAAAAATGTTGACTTTGACATTTAGTAACAAACTATCACACAATATGTATATTTGAGATAGTTGGTTGGACCATCATGTTTTAGTCGTTTGGGTAATGTAGGATTATATTGTTTTAGATTGTGGACTGAGACTGTCCAGATAATGGGACTGTAAGGAGAAAAGAAGTTAAGGCTCAATCCGACGGAAAACCGTTTCATTCGGCTAGTAAATTTAGATTAACCATGAATACCAAGTTGGAACATCAGCTTTGCCGGACAAAACCAGACAAAATACTGCACGTCTTTCTCCTTCTGCTGCATTAAAAACAGTTGTATGTTTATAAAACACCTGTATGTAGATTGAGTGCACTTTATATAATGGATTTTCTTAGCCTAAAAGTTTGTTTTTAAGTGTAGGGTTTTCCGTTGAACTTTTATTGGGACTCATCAATTTTATGTCATCAGGTTTCAAAGATACCTTACCGAGTAAATATTAATTTGGTCTCTCCTTATTATATTTTCCTGCTGTTGTGAAAAATTTGTGGGGCTTGATAATCGATTTCGTGTTGAATATTATCCATTAGTTACTGTAAGGGCTATGGCTTACTCACCTAAACCAATGGCTTCAAATAGCCCAAAAGAGAAAAGGCTGGGACGATTAAGTTGGAGAAAAGCAAAAGTCTAGTGAAAGAATCACTAAACAATCTTCCTACCATAGAATCCGAAATTGCTATAATAGTTTCAGATTCCCAGATCCAACTTTTAAAACTCGTAGATTCGTAATTCGAAATTCCTAAAATATTTTTAATACGACGGAATCTGCAGTTTCGGGATTCTTAATGCAATTTGTGTAACAACGGATTCTGTGATATTTTTTTTAATAATATAGGGGGGTTATGAATATCCTTAAAATATTTATACAAAGTGTGGGTGTTGGAAAGGATAGATAGGGTTGGTGCAGTGGTTTTTGAATTTTGATGTTATGTTTCCAAGAAAAAAAAAAAAAAAAACTCCAGTGGTGGCGTCCAGGTAACGGGGGAGATTTTTGCTATTTTTTGTCCTTGCTTCTGATTCTTCTTCTTCTTCTTCTTCCTTTTATCAGCGAGGTTATGATCCGAAAATAAGGGATCATAACCCTCCCACTTCACCGCATTTCTACTGATCCGCCTGTGGGGTTCGCCTGGTCCTTGCTTCTGATTCACGGTATATTTTTCACGACTACATTATGTCGTAGGCATATCAATCACCCAACAAAGCGAACAGTTTTTCCAGCCATATGACCAACCTACTGCCAGTGTTATATGTTTGCAATAGTGTTCACACAAGCTTTTGCAATCGATCGGACTGACTCTTTATTTCTTGATAAATAAATAAATGCTTGCTCGCATCGGGGTTTGAACCGTGAACAATTAGCGTGGCAATTTTGTGATATATGTACATAGGGTAGTGTATGCTACGACCCCGTCTTGTTGGAAACGTCTATCTTCTAGTTGCAGTTCTTCCGTATTGGGTTTCAAAACGCCATTGATCGTAGCTCCATAGTGTTCACCATTGGCCGTTTCTGTGTCAGTACGGTTACCTTAAAAAATATTAGGCCCATCACTTGTTCTGATGCTATGCCGTACCAAACGCTTACTTTTTGTGGATATAAGGATATCTGATCAAAGAATCAAGGGGTTTGTTTTGATCTCCAGTAAAGTGAATTTTAATTGTTTATATCATTAGATAAGTGGAAATGGTTCAAAATTCGTTGACAGTATGAAAACATATGCATATCCCAATTGTGCCGCTCTTCCTTTTGTTGGTATTTCAGGAGCATCTTGAGTACTTCCACGAACAGGATCGTATTATACGTAAATATCTGCTGGACGGCTTTTCCGAGGTCTTCAACTTCTCAACCTACATATCTTGTCGGGTACCAGTCTGTTTGAATTGTGTAGCAAGATGTTTATTGATTTACGAAATATGCTCTGCCCTGTCCTTTATCCTGCCCCTATCCTCGATGCTGCCACAATAGGATAGGGAATGGAAAATTACTTTTTTTCATATAGAAACTAATTCTATTTTTATTTTATTTACTTTTGATCCTCTATCTTCCTCTTATTTTCTTTATGATAGTTAGCAGCTGATTCATTACTATTATGGCAAAATCGTGTGTTTACCCTATTTATTTTGTACTGCGTCTATCTATCTTAGGACGGTGCTATTGACGGGCACCAAGAAAAGATGAGACTCGATACGACCAGGGTGCTCCATGTGCCTTACCTACTTTTGTTTCTTCCTCTGCATTTATTTGTTTATCTATAGCCTGTTGAAGGTGTATCGATAAGACTCTGGATTTAGATATTTTTTGAGGTTATTTCAATATGTAATTCGATCGTCACACTATGACCGACTATTAAGTGAGATTCAAGGTTGGAGTAGCGAGAAGTTACCAAATTATTTCCATGGTAATATCGTTACATCCAAGAGTATAGCCGTCTTGACAAAGCTTCTATTGTTCCAAGTTAATCCAAATGATTGGAAATTTTTAGATATATGTGAACTATGGTATATTGGCGAACAGTTGTTGAAGAAGGAACATATGCCATTAGTCAGTTAACAACTTCAGTTAGAAGAGGTTTTCCCCACTAAGACTCTGCTAACTGAGCTATCTCTGAATTATTTCCTTCTCTATAAATTTTCCAACATCATGCATATTTTTGTTGTTCATGTTCATTGTTATACAGGTTATAGCTGATTAAGGCAGTATACCTTTGTAAGCTATTATATCATACATACCATGCTGCTAATGGGGTAACAGGTAAGCATACCTGAAAGGGGTAAGGTTATTACTGACAGGCTTAGTCGAGAGAATTATTATAAATAATTCTGCTGGCTCGATAGGGTTTAGATTTAGAAAGACTAGGGATTTGTTATTTTTCGCCTGCTAATCATTTAGCTGAGTAAATGCCATCGGTTTTCTTTTACTACACTTAAGTATGGACTGGCGAAAGATCGCATGTCATGGCCTGCAGTTATCTAGGTTAAGTTATGGTAGTTATAATATTTATTTTTTTTCGGGAGTTAAATAGTTTTGTATAGACCACTGTAACGAATTTCTTCTTAATTACTTGCTTCGACAAATAACTTTACTTTCAGTGATGATACATTATCCATCTCTAATAAGTATAATTGCTTAGATAAATAAATATTTGGCGCAACAGCTCTTTAAGTGCCAGGGCCTAGCTTCTCGCAACCACTCATGTTGTGTGCGTTATATTTTTCACACGAATGGAAGGGGCCTAAAGTTTAGTGCCGAATCTGAACGGCGATTTGAGAAGCTTTGTTGTGATAACAATACTCTCGAATGTTTGTCAGACCCTCACGAGAGGTGGGACCGTGAAAAAACGTTTTGGTGTTTTCTGGAAGTCGAACTTGGAACTTCATGCGTAGTGATCCGGCACACTAACCACTTACGCCACGGCACCCATATAATTGCTTAAGACCCCTTCAAAAGACACCCATTCAGTCAAGATCGAACAAATTGAAGACTAAACTCCCACTTAAGTGCAATGATTAAGTGAACCAAACGAATGAATTACTGCACAATCAAACATTAAAAGGGAATAGACCACATCCTTTGTCGTCATCGTCGTGCCTCCATCATTTCGCCCCAAAACCTTACTTTCGCATCGGTCTCTCTAATTCAATTTTCCCCTCAGCACAAAGCACAAAAGTTTATCACATTGTAATTACAGCAATTTACATAAGGAAACTCTCCCCCTGAGGAATTGATTAATTTCTTCTTTCCCCCGATTAAATTACAGCCACACACAAAGCCATCGTGACTGGGCGTCGAGGGTCGTCGTATGAGCGATAGAGAGGGATACAGGACTGGCACAGGCATCGGTCGGTTGAAAAGCGGAATTAGAAATCGCCCACATAGCTAGCGCGAGGGATATCCAGGAGAACGACCAAAGCCGGCCGTAAGGACATCATCAACATCTTTTCAATGCTCCCCACAATCATGCACTTAAAGTTGCCGTAACTCTGCATAGGATCACTCCCAAATCACCGCTCTCCGCCACATCTTGGCTGTTGTGCGGGTGTAGGAATGGTGGACACAAGGACTACGATGATAATAAAATAATGATCCTGGCAAACGAGCACCAGTCGGCATGGAATTACTTTATACGTAGTACTTGGGTGCGGTGGAGCCTGCGATTCGGAACCGAATCCCATTGGAACAGCTGTGGAAAGTTTCTGCTGAAATGTTTTTCTCGTTTTGACATTTTTTCCTGATTCTTATACAAATATGGGGGAGGTAGCATGAGCGAGTGTAGTCCTTTGAGTCCCTTAATTAACCATGGCGGCATTCTTTAATTTGTTCCTGATTCGCGAAATTCGAAATTGCCAAACCGCGTAAATACATTTTAACTTGACATATTCAGGCTTGATGTTTAAATGAGCACAGGGGCGCGGTGCGTGCGCCTGCTGCTGCTCGGGGACGGCTCCCAGGAATGATGACTATTGGAGAAAAATGAAAAACAAGTGTGAGTGGGGTAATAAATTATGTTGGAATTAATGTGACGTAATGACAGAAGCATTTCAACTCACTGCGGAGGAGGACATCAATTGAAGTGAGCCATGAAATTATCGCAATTTAAATATTTAAGTACCATTCGATGTGAAAGCGGCCAACGACTGTATGGGGATAAGTTCAAGTTAAATGAATTTGATTGCGGAATTATCACGAGAATTGTTTGAATGGTATAAGGAATTAAAAGTGTGGGGGAAGTGGGTTTATGGTAGTCTTTATGGGAAAGAATTGTTATATGGAGAAGGACGGCACTGCAAATAGTAATTGTGGTTGCGTGGAAATATTTTGATTGACTAGAAGAAAAATAATTGTATCAAAGAGGAAATAGTTTGATATATAGAACAGTGCTTAGTAGGCACTTGCAGTTTCTGCTTCGGTCCTACGATCTATCGGGAGTCCATGCGGATCATTAGGGCATATAGTTCACCCACTTAATTTTGCAACATATACGTAGTTCACTGTTGTAAAGAGAACAACTATACATTGGCAGCGCTCAGAGAAAGTAGTGAAGGACCATCTACTCCTTTTGATAGAGCCATTGATTTTGATAGCTCACATTTCGTTCAGTTCGCTTAGAAAAATATTCTTCTCTAATCTGTGGTTAGCCTCGTGTTTAGCCTTTGTTGCCATTACAGAAGTCATAAATGTGATAAATGGTGATGTTGTTCTTAGTTGGCGTTGTAGTTTTGTTTTGGAAGATAAAAGTCTTTAAAAGCTAATCTTACTAATCAGCTTACATTCAGCAGCATGCAGGATTGCCATTAGTTTCTCCGTGTTTCTAAGACTTATATCTCATTCTTTATGCTTACTGGGCTCTCAACGACTGAATCTCATGGCTTCTAAATATTTCACTATCAATAAATTAAGTACCTTCCGCTCAAAAGAATAAAAACCCTTAATGCCGATAGCCGTAAGGAATCGGATAAATATTTACTGCAATTATTTTTTTACCTTATAACCCGATGTTTCTAAGAAATCATATCATAGTTTACTATGACTTTTTTGCTTGCATAATTGTGGGGAATTTTACTGTCTAGTCACCCCAACCTTTCTGAAGCAACCTCACTCTTTACTTAAATCCTTTCACTCGTGGAGGGGCATAGTGTATCAACAACGCCTGTGCGCCATCTGGTTCGGAGATCTGCATTGCGTTTATTATCCCTTCAGCTCATACCTCAAAACCTCGATTCCTCCTCAACTCTTCTGCTTCATATTTCCGTAGGACGACGAGCTTTTCTGCTTGACTGAGTAAGTGGATTCCTCTGCATAGCCTATTTTGCAATAAAATTGTCTTCTGTTTGAAATTGTAAGGTGCGACCAATCCACTGCTACCTTCTTCTTCATATGGTGATACCTATAATCATTTAAACCAAAAGCGCCTTAGATGATGCATAGGCATTTAGTCATATTTACAAAAGTTGCAGGTTGCCAGTGAGAGTGGCAATCACCTTCCATGTACTGCGTTGGAGTGGAACAGTCGCAGCTTGTGCTAAAGATTTTTGGTAGCACAATGAATGCAAACTTTGCTTTCCCGAATTATCTGCACACATCCAAATCAGTGCCACCAATGGCGGTGGAGACCACTTTTCCTAGAAGTAGAAAATGGTTAGATATCTCGATCTCACCTTTTGTTATGTATTTACCTATAGCCCCATTTTCTTTGCCTCGGCTTCCAGACTGTGAAATGCTTTTAACTTAAATCGAAAACATTTTGATTTCTAGTAAGAATAGTGAAAAAACACATATTTCAGGAAGTTGGCGTATTAGTGGATGAATTTAAAAAAAAAAAAACGTTGACAATTGTACTGCTGCGGACCCTGCAAGGGCATAAGTACATGTGCAATTTTGTGTTCATGGCACAAAAGATTGATGATGATCATTTATTATTTACATATATTCCTTATATGGGTAATCTCCATTATTTCTCTACGTTGAAAACTATGTATCAAACTTAATATACCCTTAAGAAAAATGTACGAAAATGTGTTGACACAGCAATATCCTATGAATTTGCAGGAAGAGTGTATTGGACACCAACGCTCCGGCGCAGAAAGTATTCGAATGCACTCCGGAGGGATGACGTAGTAGAGATAGACCTCACCTTAGGTGACGCGAACAAGTGGAAAGGGACGTCAACCAACATTGTGCGCACAACTGGAGGCACCTGGGTTATGACCGAATTGGCTGGAGGGGCTTGTTGGTTGAGGCCCAGGCCCAATGCGGATAGCAGCGCCATCTAATTTAGTATGTAAATGAAGCTCCATGATTCAGTCTGTTGCCTTCTGCTTCTTCCTCAGTGAATCTTCAATCCCTAGGTACTTCAAATTCAAATATACTGGAAAAAGCTCTCAAGGTTTCGGAGTATTTACTTTTAGGCTCGTACGAGTAAACGGGCCCCCAACTCCTGTCACAGTTTAAGATACATCCATGCACCATTTGATAGTTATCTATTTAAGTTGGTATTTATCGGACTCGTTACAACGGTCCATTGTTTTGCTACGTTTTAATTCTTGATTACATTATCTTTGGGACATCTGAGAAATCAAGCCGATGTGAACGTGAGATACATATGGTATAGCTCATTGCGTGTTTTGGTCGATCTAAACTTGAATATTACTATCATATAAAAACACTCATATGTGACTTTAATTTCATTTAGGGTAATGTTGTACAGTTTTTCTGAAAATGTTCCAATACAATGATGACTATATTTCGATATAGTCTTGAAGATTAACTGTAAGTCTCTAATTTTGCTTATTACAAATTGATGGTTTGCTATTCCTGCTTAGTCTCAGGTGATAGTCTTCAACATCTTGCATGTGCAGTATGTGCATGGTTACTTCAATGTCAAAGTGCACATAAGTATATTGCTGCGTATTTGTTTTTTTTTAAAATATATTTGTCAACTGGTAAAGAACAGATCACATGTGCTTTATCTTGGCCTGGAGGCCTTTTTCACAAAACTTTAATTCTTACCTGCAAATGTATGGTAAGTACCATATAAGTTTTTTTTTAGTTTTTACCATTTTACTTCAGTTTCGTTTTCAAAAATTCTTTCATTCCAAATATAAATCAGCACCGTAAATCGCCTAAGTCTTAGATGGACTTCTGAACTTTTCCATTACATTACTTAGAAGAGTATTAAATTTGGAACCCTTTAGAAAGTCTACCTTTGGAAATAGAGAAGAGCACCGGATGTTCATTTCTTTTTCTTTTTCTTTCAATGATCTTGGATAATGCACCACTAATTACCCATCACTAACTCGAAGAAGGCCATAGTTCTTCTCATTAGAAGTCACATTGCAATTTAAAACTAAGGTGTAGTGTTTCCATTGCCATCAAATAAATTTGTCCGCCGTCTTAAACGAACCGGGAATCAGAATGTCCTTTGAGTTGTTTTGATAATTTTTCTTCCTCGAGCCATTCACAAAAAAAAAGCACTACGAATCACTTTAAGGGCTTTCAATCCGAAGCTCTAAAAATTTGTTTATCATTTTGTGACCTTAATACCGCATTATCCCACTACCCTTCACTGATGCTGTAAAAGTACTCACATTTTGCTTGTGAATCATTCGAAGGCACAAATCTCGTCATTCTTCATTCTCACCAACAACAAGAAAAATGAAAAAAGAAAGTACGCCGAATGAAGGCTTCCATTTGATTCACGGATGAATGATAGGCCTCTGATCCAACAGAAAAAAAAAGCCACAAAAGGAGCACCAACTTCCACTTCGATTCTTGCTTTTCACCACATCAGCAAATCCTTTTATACGTTGTTCTTTTTTGTGTCCTTTTTCGTTTGGTGTGTGTGTGTATTTTACTTGTTTTTTCGTGCCTGCTTTCTGACTACACCCATTAGAGGAATGTAGGCCTTAAAGTGATGACGATGACGACCACCATGAGAATCCTGATCCTTTCGCGAAAAATTTATGTTTGCGGTGGCACAGAGTCTCGATACGGGTTGATGGTGGTGGCTGTGTGGTAAGAGGATTTCGTGTAGGAACAAGCAATATTTTCGCATGACCTTAGAGTTGCTTTTTGTGTTTTAAGGATTTTCTTTAAGAATTAGGGATATTGGTTACGGATTAATGAGTGAACTTCCCTTTTCGTTACGCTTGATTTTTGTTGAATTTAATTCGATTATCTGATGGCGCTTGACGAGTTATAGGATAATACGTAGGCAGGAACCAGGAAGGGCCAAAAAGAAGGAAATTCGCAAATGACAAAGATGGAGGACGCATTAGGATACATGTCCTAATGAATTATTTATCACATTTCGTATACATATGTGAATGCATGAGTGTGGTACTAAAGGGAATATTTGATTAGCACTTTGAATTGACACAATGATGGAGGCCAATGGGAAAAGCAGCCCGAAGGAGAATCCAAGATCGATTTTGTCGAGTGGGGTTTTTGTTTAATGCAATTACACATTAAGGATTCGATGACACTTCCTTAATTGAGTTTCGTTGGATTAATTTTGCACTTCTTGAGTGAAGGTGTTCTAATGACAGTAAGCCTAAAATGTGCGAGACGTGGAAGAGAAAAAAACAACCAAATTGGTTTGTTAACTGCCGCAAGTGACGAATTATGTATACGCTATTAGACCTACATTACATGGGTGAAAATACAGGCGCCTATGAGCGAGGTAAATAACCTAATGGTTGCCTAAAATTACACGTACATACTCGTATATTAATTTTACGTATCCACGATTTTTTTTTCAATTTTAAAAATTACGGATGTATTTATTTTGGGACTATTTAAGTTCGGTTTAAACTATGGATGGTTGAACTTTGCCATCAAGTTAAGACACTCGTGACTGAAATTTATTGATTTGAATTTGAAAATTGACCGTAAACTGGCAAATATGGAGCTCCACATTGAGACTAATTTAAAATAAGTCGGACTATACTTCACCTAAAGCCAACGTAATATTTCAAATAACAGTAAAAATATTAGTTCAAAAAGCAGCAAAAGTAGTCGAAAAAATAGCTATGCAATTATCTGTGCAAATAACAAATAACCATGTCTGCTATTCCTGAAGAAAGGAGACCCTCTGAACTGCGCCAATTACAGAGGTATAAGTCTCCTCAACATCGCATATAAAATCCTGTCTGCCGTATTATGTGAACGCTTAAAACCGATTGTCAACAACCTGATAGGTCCTTATCAGTGCGGTTTCAGGCCGGGAAAGTCCACCATTGACCAAATATTCACACTACGGCAGATCTTGGAAAAAACCCATGAATACAAAATCGATACGCACCACTTCTTTATCGATTTCAAAGTTGCCTATGATAGCGTGTATGGAGACGAGTTATACAGTGCCATGTCTAGTCTTGGCATCCCTGCCAAGCTCGTCCGTTTGTGCAGAATGACGATGGAGAACTCTCGCTGCTCCATCAAAGTCGGTAAGAACATCACTGAACCGTTCGATGTCAGGAAAGGTCTTAGACAAGGTGACGCGCTATCATGCGATCTCTTTAATATAGTACTTGAGAGAATTGTACGAAACTCACAAGCCAACACCGGAGGTACAATCTTTACAAGTCTGTACAACTACTCGCTTATGCCGATGACATTGACATAATCGGAAGAACTCAGCGGGCCGTCAATGGGGCATTTACGAGTATTGAGATCGAGGCAGCAAAGATGGGTCTAGCGGTCAATGAAAGCAAAACAAAATATATGCTGTCTACAAAAAAGGACACCCAACATCGGCGTCTTGGACAGATATAATTTTGAGGTAGTAAAGGATTTTGTCTACCTAGGCTCTATGGTGAACTCCGCAAATGACATCAGTAGGGAGATCACACGAAGAATTACTCTTGCCAATCGTTGTTTCTATGGGCTAAAACGGCAATTGAGTAGCAAAGCCATATCTCGAACTACTAAGGTAACTCTTTATAAGACACTAATCATCCCAGTCCTGCTGTATGGCGCAGAGGCATGGGCTTTGACAAAACCGGGTGAGGATGCCCTTGGTTATTTCGAGAGAAAAGTTCTTCGAGCGATCTTTGGTCCCGTCTGCATAGACGGTGAGTGGAGGAGAAGGTACAATGCCGAGCTATACGGCATGTACAAGGACATCGACTTAGCCAGAAGAGTTCACATACAGCGACTGAGATGGCTGGGTCATTTAGAGCGGATGGAGCCCAACGTTCCCGCTAAGAAAGTTTTCGAATCCACCCCGGATGGACGACGCAGTAGAGGACGACCTCGCGGTAGGTGGCGCAAACAGTGGAGGGGGACCTCAACGAACTTTGCGTGCGCAACTGGAGGCAGCAAATATTTAATTTTGTATTTAAGTTTCTTAAAAAAAGCTTATTATTCAGAAATTTTCATAAATAAAAAAACTCGAATATGAGCAATTTAATTACATACATAAACGTACATAGAAATTGCTACTCTATTAATCTATATGTTAATACGTGAACATGAAATTTATCGTAATTTTTTCGTATTTATTATAAAAGAAGGGGAATGAATCTTATATCATTCGAAAGGTACTGTGCCGTGGATGTGCAGAAATATAAATTCGTGTGCGTATGCTACCATTAAGTCAGGTAAAATAAAGTGAACATACACACATGATTTCCCGATGAAAAACGCTTTAAACAATTAAATGAAAGCATTTTGTTCACGTCCATAGCTGTATAAGCTTAGATCCCTTTGCCTTCGCTATGCTTCTTGATAGTGATGTGGACGCCGCGGCTTATATGATCACTAATACAATTCTCCTAGATATGAGAAGTTATAACCCTTACAGGGTAAAAGCTATCAGACCTAAGGAAAACGCGTGGGATGACTCGAGCTATAAGGAAGCTATTAGGTTAGAGGAATTAAGTTCTCGGTCTTACAAGGCCAACCCAACTGAGGAAAACCGAAAAAATTTAAACGAGCCAGAAATGACTGCCATGCCCTCATTAACCGTGTTAAATTCTCCCACAACCAAAAGCTGAAGCAAAAAATAATACATTGTACCAAGGGTAGTAAAAGCTTTTGGTCGTTTGTAAAAAAACATTAAGAAGTCGGCCTCGTCATCTATACCGACGCTCATTCATAATGACGTACCAACTGTCAGCTCCTTAGACAAAGCTAATCTGTTCGCTGCCCACTTTGCAGCAAACTCCACACTGCCATATAGTGCTTTGTCTCCACCTGTACTTGAGGTCATCGAATTTTCCATGGGACACTTTCGCACTCGTACAGTTGCAGGAGTATTTAAAGGTCTTAACATACACAAATCCGCTGGTCCAGATGGCATACTCCCTATTGTTCTGAAGAGGTGTTGTTCTTCGCTAGCAAAATCATTGTGTAAGCTTTTTCAAAGATCCCACTCTTCAGGTCTCTTCCCGACTAAGTGGAAAACAGCATTTGTCCAGCCCGTACCTAGAAAAGGCGATTCTTCTTATCTCACCGATAAGTGGAACCAATCTATGCACCAATCTGGTGCGCTTCAAGTCTGCATCTCACCAAGTAAATGCTGGTGTCCCCCAAGGCTCTGTTTTGTCTCCGACTCTCTTTCTCATTTTCATAAATAATCTTCTGTGTGGGACTTCTCATCCAAGCCATTCCTTCGCTGATGACAACACCCTCAGTTTTCCATATTCGTTCCCAAACTCACGACCCTACTCTTCGGCCGTGGATGAAGAACGACAACGTATGTTAAACACATTAAATTCTGACCATAACAGCATATTTAAATGGGGCTTAACCAATACAGTGGAATTTAATGCTTCCAAAACTCAATGCTGTCTTCTGCCAATAAAGCGAAACCCTACTCATCAGCCATTATCCATGAATGGCACTTGCATCATTGAAACCAAAAAACTTTCAATGGTCGGTATATTGTATGTGTCAACAACAAACTATGTTTGAATGACCATGTATTCCAAATCGCCAAGAATGCACCGCAATGTTTACGTTTCCTAAAGCGGTGTATAGAAAAATCACTTAAGGATAAAGAGTTCACACTAGCTGCTTTTTTGGACATTGAAGGAGCCTTCAATAATGTAAATACCGAAGCGGTTAAAAGAACCCTAAGAAACCTAGACATCGACATCAGTCTAATTAACTGGATTGTTAGCATGCTCGAGGAACGACATATAACCACCGAACTTAAGGGTTCAAAGCTCGAAGCATACGCCTCGAGGGGTACCCCTCAAGGCGGGGTAATCTCCCCACTGCTCTGGGTCATTGTTCTAAATGAGGTACTACAACAACTAAGGTACAGTGGGGTCAGAGCTACAGCATACGCGGATGACGTCGTGCTGCTTGCAACAGGTAAATTCCTGCCTACCCTCAGCGAACAACTTGACGGAGCCCTAAATACTCTTAGCATATGGGCCAGGAGCTGCGGTCTAAAGGTTAATCCCCAAAAAACCGAACTCGTACTTTTTACGAACAAGAGGAGTTTAGTACACCTTCTGTTGATGGTATCCCACTCAGATTGTCCGATAGCGCAAAATACCTGGGCCTTGTACCTGACAAAAAGCTCAACTGGAGATTAAATATAGCGGAAAGAATTAATACAATAGCCTTTTACTCATGTAGTAGAATTTTTGGTAGAACCTGGGGACCCTCCCCCAAAATCATACTATGGATGTATACGGCTATAGTTAGACCCATACTGACTTACGGCAATCTGGTATGGTGGCCAGCTGTCAACAAATCCACCAACTTAAAGGCAATCACCAAAGTTCAAAGACTAGCGTGCATTGGCATCACCAGTGCAATGAGGACAACCCCAACCGCAGGACTCGAGGCTATTCTCAACCTGCTGCCGCTAGACATCTTTATATGAACATCAGCAGCCATTAATGGTATGAGAATAAGTCAGTCAGCGAACTGGAAACTAAGCAGAACAGGTCACTTGATGATCCTACTCGATTACTTTGTCCTCATGCCCGTAACGGATTACATGACGCCATATTTAGACTTTACCAGGCCTTTCTCTACCGCCTACCCTAGCAGGGAAGATTGGAAAAGCGGTCATATACCTAATGCCGAATCTATAGCCATCTACACGGATGGTTCAAAAATGAGCACTGGTATAGGATCAGGTATCTTCTCCGACCCTCTAGGTGTATCAAAATCCATACGACTTCCAGACGACAGCCGTGTTTTCCAAGCAGAGGTCTTAGCAGTGGCAACAGCCGCCCGTGAGTCTGCGATAAGGGCAATACTGCCAGAAGGTATCACCATCTTTATCGACAGCCAGGCAGCTATAAAAGCGATTATTGCCATAGAAATTAAATCGAAGCTTGTGAAGTGTTGTCGAGAAGAGCTCTGGGTTCTCGGAACACAGCACAAGGTATCGCTCTGTTGGGTCCCTGGACACGAGGGTATCCCAGGCAATGAGAAAGCCGACGAGCTGGCGAGAATCGGCTCAGCAGCCCCAACAGAACAAGTTGACCCCCCTGTGTGTATCCCGCCTTGCACACTCAAGCTCGCTGCAGGGAATAAAGCCACTGAGGAGGCGAACACAAGATGGAACTCCATGGAAACTTGCGCCATCACTAGGAAGCTATGGCCATCTTTCGACAAAGCAAAGACCGAGAGAATCATCCGTAAAGATAGGAAATCCCTTTCCACCCTCGTGGGCATCATCACGGGGCACAACACTCTGCGGTACCGCTTGAAGAAACTACGCCTGACGGAGGAGGAACTCTGCAGAGGCTGTGGTGACGAGAAAGTTTTTGAGGACACAACCCACTTCCTGTGCCACTGCCCGAGTCTTCAACACTCCAGGAAAAAGTTCCTTGGTAAATTTTTCTTCCAGGATCTCGAGGAACTCTCCGGCGTTTCATCAAATCATCAGGGTGGTTTGTATGCAGAAATGAAGTAAGTGACTGAGTAGTTTTTAGTTTCATTGGGTAAGGGATTACTTTTTCCCCCATGGGTACCACAATGGGTCAACGCTGACCTGAGTGTGGCAGAGAGCGTCGCTCCCTGCCAGCCCACATACCTAACATACCTAAAGCGGTGTAAGAAATATTTCACTCCTTTTGATTTGGCTCCAACTTATAAGACGTACATTCGCCCTAAGTTAGAGTATAACGCTCACATCTGGTCAGGTGCACCAAAAACCATATTGCACTTGCTAGATAGGACACAAAAACGTCCGATAAAACTTATAGGAGACATGAGTATTGCGAGCAATTTTGCTTCGCTCGAACACTGTCGTAATGTCTTCTGCCTATCCCTGTTTTATCGATATTTCCACCGAAAATGCTCAATTGAAATAGACAATAGCATTCCTCCCCTTCTTCGTTTTAACAGCAATACTCACCATTCCTCGAATGCTAATCAGTTTACCATTAAGCCTATCTTCAGACGTACCGTGAAATATAAGGATTCTTTTATGAGCCGCACAACACGTTAGTGAAATGCTCTCTCTGAGTTTGTTTTTCCTCTACATTATAACTTACAGACATTTAAGTCCAATATGCATCGGTGCCTCCTTTCTCCCTAACCCCTCTTCCTTAACGCTCACGCGTTGGCTTGAGTAAATTCTAAAAAAAACACGTACGCAATTACGGGAGGAGTCCACCAAGGGTCAGTGCTAGGCCTGTGAAATATAATGTATGATGGCATACTAAGAATGCCAAGGCCGAGCGGAGTAGAAATGCAATCGAGTCGCGTCCACAAATCAAGTACCTGGAAGTACTGTTGGACCACAGGCTGAACTTCAAAGAACACCTAATGTACGCAGGCGAGAGAGCCTCCAGGGCAGTAGCGGCAGTGTCAAGATTAATGGAGATGGACGACCCAGGCAGCCAATTAAAAACCTCCTAGCAACGGTAAGCAAGTCGACCCTTATGTACGCGTCCCCCATAGTAAATGAATAAGTATTTAGCGATGAAGTTTACTCACAATATATCTTACAAGTCACACTTAAATGAGAAACTCTTAATGTCAAAACCAGCCTTGCACGCAGTCTGATATTCATTTATCAATTACACAAAGATTCAACCCTCAAAGAAATATAACATTTTTAAGGAAATCGCTAGGCCAGCATTATTCTAAGCCGCACAATTTTGGGGTTTTTCACAGCATGAAGAAGCAGACAAATTTTTTTTTGCCGGAAGCAGGTGAAAAAACTTCTAAAGACACCATAAGGCCCGACTGCGCGATTCAAATATAATGAAGAAGAAAAAAAGAAGACATTCGTTTTTGGTAAATGCTTTATTAAGACTAACTCCAAAAACTACAAAAATGACTTTTCTCCAGCACCATCGAACTAGTATAAATGATAATCATAAGTTCATAATCATAAGTTCATATTTCAGAACGGATGAGAAAGCGAATTTGCATTTGGAGGAGAAGGAAAAAAAAAATTATATTTCCATTTATTCGTTTTAAAAATAAGTGGAAATATGAATGATGCAAAATGTAACTGTCGTGAACTGCGGGATATATGACCCCTCCCTCCCTAGGATTGACGTTCTCCAGAACGTTATTTTGTCTAAGAGTTTTGTTTACTATTTTAATACTGGTTCGATTTCGCTTTACATATTTTGCAATTACTAATATTAAAACTAGAAGTATAATAACGGTTATTGAAGAGAAAATTGTTATCTCATGACGTTTATTTGTAAATTTTATCTCTTCAATTTCAATTTCCTTAATGGACCACATGCATAAAGAACTTAATATCATCATCTGGAACGCGAATGGACTTAACCAACATGCACTAGAACTAAAACAATTTATAAAAGACAATCACGTCGACGTTTTAATGATAGCAGAAACACACTTCACTGCTAAAAGCTTTTTCAAAATACCAGGATATAGCATCTACAACACAAATCACCCTGACGGAACCGCACACGGTGGCACAGCTATTATAATTAACAACAAAATCAGCTACATTGAATTAGAACATCATAACTACGAACACATTCAATCGACTACAATCCAAATAGAAGACAAAGACGGACCATTAGTACTTTCAGCCCTATATTGCCCACCTAAGCATATTATTACAACTCTACAGTACGAAGACTACATCAAATCACTAGGGTGTAGATTTATAGCAGCTGGAGACTTCAGTGCAAAACACATCGACTGGGGTTCGAGGATATCCAACACTAAAGGCAAAAACCTCCTAAAAGCAATCCTTAAAAATAACTGTAGATATCTAAGCACCGGCGAACCTACCTACTGGCCTACTGATCCAAATAAAACACCGGACTTAATCGACTTTTGCATCATTAGAAACATCCAACTAAAGACACTAAGCATTAAATCTAAATTTGAACTTTCATCGGACCACTCCCCTATCCAACTCAAATACTCGTCCAAAATAACCCCCATAACTAATTCGTCCCAACTATACAACAAAAAAACCGATTGGGACTCTTTTCGGGAATATATAGGACGACATCTACTGCTTAATATACCACTACAATCGCAAAATGACGTCGAACGAGCTGTAGTTCACTTTAACGACATAGTAACTGCTGCAGTATATAAAACAACTCCAATCAATAGGCCGAAAACACACAACAATATAACACCAACTATAATTCGACAACAGATAGATGAAAAGAGAAAACTCAGAAAACGATGGCAAATCACTAGGCTACCCCAAGACAAATCAAAATACAACAAAGCAACCAAAGAACTCAAAGCAAAACTTAAGGCAATCCAAAACAATCAATTTAATGACTACTTAAAAAATCTGACCCCAACTTCTGAGACCAACTATTCGCTTTGGAAAGCTACCAAAAAGTTCAAGAACAAAATAGTACATCAAACTCCTCTACAGAAACCAGACGGATCTTGGGCCAGAACCAATCAAGACAAAGTAAATATTCTGGCTAAGCACTTCGAAGAAGTATTCACAAACGACAAGGGCAATACGGCTGTCCCACCTTCACGTCCAAACACACTCATCACAAATGTAAAAATAAAAAAAGTTACAATAAATGAAATCGAACACTGCATCAAAAAAAGGATTGACCACAAGAAGGCTTCAGGATATGACTCTATTAACGGAAAGATATTAACCCAACTACCCAGACAAGCCATGATATACTTACGAAATCTCTATAATGCATTAATTCGACTTAAATATTTTCCAAAAACTTGGAAAGTTGCGCAGATAATTGCAATACTTAAACCTGGTAAAGACGCAAAGACTACTTCATCCTACAGACCAATAAGTTTACTCCCCATATTAGGGAAAATATTCGAAAAATGAATCTATGATCGACTACAGCCAATACTGACCAATAATAAAATGATACCAGACTATCAATTCGGCTTTCGCAGACAACACTCGACTATCCAACAAATTCACAGGGTAGTTACCAAAATCACAACGGACCTAGAGGAAAAAAGATACTGCATAGGGGTGTTTCTTGACGTAGCAAAAGCTTTCGACAAAGTTTGGCACAAAGGACTACTAGACAAACTTCAGAACTTACTTCCACGAGACTTCTATCAAATCATTGAAAGTTACCTAAGCGAACGCCACTTCTTCGTAAAATATAATGACCAACAATCCAAAATACTACAGACAAGAGCTGGAGTACCGCAAGGATTTGTATTGGGACCACTACTATATGTCCTCTACACTGCTGACATCCCCCTACCGAGTAGAGCTACAACCATGATGGCAACCTTTGCTGACGATACTATTCTGCTGATATCCGACGAAAGCCTGGACACTGTAAATACTCGAGCCCAACGACTTCTGGATAAGACAATGCAATGGTTTGACGAATGGAGCATACAAATTAACGAAGACAAAACCCAACAAGTAATATTTACCACTAAATTAAACTACTCTCCAATCCCAATAAAAATAAAAGACAAAACTATTCCAATCGACAATGTGGCCAAATATCTTGGTATGTACTTGGACAACAAACTTAACTGAAAATACCACATACAAAAAAAAGGGACCAAATTAAACTAAAATATAATCAACTGTACTGGCTCCTGCGTAAAAATTCTAAACTTTCGACAACCAATAAATTACTACTATACAAATCCATTATCAAACCTATCTGGACATACGAGATACAACTCTGGGGAACGTCAAAGAAAACAAACATCGCCATAATCCAAAGACAACAATCAAAAATATTACGAACCATAATCAATGCGGACTGGTACATACCTAACATCGACATCCATCGCGACCTAAAAATACCAACAGTGGAAGAAGAGATACTAAACATAAGCAGAAGACATCATATAAAATTAGTAGTTCATCCTAACATCGAAGTCAATTCATTACCAATGAAGGAATTCTTCGGAAGACGACGACTAAAGAGAAATAGACCCAGTGACTTGATAAGAGGGACCACAACGTCAACATACTAAAACATCCTAAACATAAAAAAAATTAAATTTTAACATATTATAACTAGTTTACTCGTTTCATAATTGTTTAAACTGTTTAATTGCTTTTGTTTTTTTTTTTTTTTGTTTAATTGTTAAACTGTTGTTAAGTTTAAAATTCTTAGAAAAGGGCTAAGAACAATGGTCACTTAGTCCAAATTAAATCCCAAAATTCAAATTGTTAAAACAAATATTAGATGTCTTTTTCTAAGACAGATGTATTTACTGCATTGGGAAATAAAAAAAAAAAAAAAAAAAATTTCCTTGGAATTTTTAATTTGTTTAACATGAACTTGACTTAAGTCTAATTGTTTTGTTGTATTATATATTTCTAAATAATTTGGAATGATAATATTCTGAATAATTGTTTTTTCATGATTTACATATTTATTATTATCAATATTAACTGTACAATTATTGAATGTTATTAACGAGTTCCCACATAATTTATAATCCATATTGTTACATGTATTTGACATTGTCACATTTTTTGCGTTTTTCAACAATATAACTCCTAGTTCTATTTCTAAAGACTCAAAGTCTGTATTAATCCTACTTTTACAATTTAGATAACTTTTACCTAAGAGACTAGTTATACAAGCATTAGGCGATTTCATTTTTTTAATATAGATTTCATCATTTTTAATAAACACTGAATTTGTTGACATAATTATTTCGGTTTGCTCTAAAATAATTTCTTCATATTTTGAGTTAGGAACTGGTATTAACCTGTATTTTGTAAACTGTTCTTCACTAAAGACCGGGATTAAAATTACAAAAAGTAATTTGTTATCAATGTATCCTTGTAGTTTCGAAAACCCTATTTGATATGAATCTATTTCCTCATTTGTAAAAATAGACCTACTCATTATTCCATATTTTGCAACCATTATATTGTTTTGGATTTTTTCAATTTCATCTTCTAACAGCTTCAAGTCTGTTAAAATTTGAATAAAATGCAATTGCTTTAAGACAACTTTATCTATAAGTGTAACACTGTTGTAAAGTTTAGTCATTAGTTCTTGATTCTCATTAATTTTGTTAGTAAGAGTCAGTAAATTCTCCTGAAGATCTGTATTAATTTTTATTTGGTTATTTAGGTTAGTAATAGCATTATGATTATTTTCGTCTACTACTCTAAAATGTTCCTCAATCTCTTCGCGATCATCGTCATCCATACTTCCAAACAACCAATTCATTATTTTGCCACCGATGTTCAATAAGCCTCTTTTTGACTTTTTTGGTATTATTGTTTGGATTTCATGCTTAATTCTATTGAGTGGAACTTGCAATTGATTATAGTATACTACGTCGTTTGCATCTGCAAAATTTTGTTTTATATTTATCTGTACCTTCTTAATTGTATCTTTTAACATTTCAATATCGATAATATGTATAATTTTTTCATAATATTCTATGACGGGTTCTTTTCCTTGTTTGATAATTGAATATCCTGCATTCGTCTCAAGTTTTTCTATCCTTATTTCTCCTGTTGCAAATCTAAGTAGGGTTAGGATCACCAATAGGAACGTTATTGCCTGGAAAGAATTTATAGTTTCGTTTAATCCTGGTTTTATGGATATTTCTTTTTTTCCTAGAATCTATTAGTTTGTTGTTAACAAACGTTGTCTTAATTCTCTTATACTTTGTTTGCTCTTTGGGTTGTGAACTAAAATTTCGTTACTTTCAGGTAATTTAACTTCGTCACGATTAATCTTTGCAAAAAGTTTTGTAAATTCGATAGGGTTAACTTTACCTGTAATAAAGTCTATTGGTTTTATTTGAGTTGTTGAATGGATTGTAGAATTATAAATTTCAACTGATCTTAAAATTATTTCTTCAGGTTTTAAATATTTATTCTGCAATTTCATTAAACGTATATGTTCATTTAGAGTTCCATGAACCCTCTCTATGTCAGAATTTCCTGTATGGGCTCTAGGGGATGTAAAATGGATGGGAATGTTCTCATTTCTAAAAAAATCTCGTATATTTAAAGAGTCGAATTCATTGTCTAAAACAATTTTTTCTGGTTATCCTAATGTTGAGAATCGCTGGCGGAATGCTGTAATGATTGTCATATAATTCCTGTCATTTAATTTGATAGCCATCAAATGTTTACTAAATTTGTCTATTGTTGTAAGATATATTTCTTTATGAGAAATAAATATATCACCATGAACAATCTCATTTGGTTTTTGTGGAGTTTCTGAGATTTCGAATTTAACTTTCAGAGGATGTCTGTCATATTTACCCAAATTGCAAATATCACAATTATTGACGAATTTATGTATCAATTCTTTAAGTTTTGGATAAAAGTATTTGGATCGAAGTTGTTGGTAGTTTTCTATGATTCCTCTGTGGTTCCCTTTCATATGGACTTTTTTAATTTCTTCTACGGCTTGTTCTTCTGATTGTAAATCAATAGCTTTTCTGGTACATTTAACAAACTTGATTGTTCGATCGTTACTAAATAGTTCTACGAGTTTTTGCTGAACTTTGTTATAATGTGAATCTTCTAATTCAGAATAAATCCCGGTTATTCCCTTTCTTATATATCTTCTGAAAATATCGTTTAAATAATTAACGTGGTACACGTCTTCTTTTGCAATAAATATTTGCCTCACGTTTCTACATTTTGTAATAATTTCTTAATTTTTGTTTTATACTAAATGTATTTGTGTTCGATAAACGTTAATGATTTTATCAGAAATAGGTATATGGTCACCAACATCTTCTACTCCGCTATGAATTGTTGCTAAATCTGTGTCGGTTTCATTATTATGGACTTCCAATCGACTTAAGAAATCAGCTACGTTATTATCCCTACCTTTTACATATTCAATATCATATTCATATTCGTTTAGTTTTATACGCCACCGCTGTAGCTTCGAGTTTGGTTCTTTAAGCGAGTCTAACCATTTTAACGGTCTGTGATCCGTTTGGATCGTGAATTTTACTCCATATAAATAGGGACGGTTATATTTACAAGCCCAAACTATGGCTAGAAGTTCTTTTTCTATAGTACTGTAACGGACTTCATGCTCGTTTAATGTACGACTAGCATAGCTTATAGGGTGACCCTCTTGGGATAAAACAGCTCCCAGTGCATACTGGCTAGCATCCGTAGTAAGTGTGAACTTCTTGTTAAAATTGGGGTATCTTAAAATTGGGTATTCTATTAAAAGGTCTACACGTTTATTAAATGCTTCTCTGTACTTACTGTCATTAATATCAATTTTTTTTATCTTTTTTTAAACAATTTGTTAACGGTTGCGCCACCTTTGCATAATCTTTAATAAATTTACGGTAATAACCGCTCATACCGATAAAACTTTTGATTTCTTTTCTGGTTCTTGGAATACTAAGGTTTTTAATTACTTCGATTTTTCTATTATTGGGCTTAATTCCTTCGCTAGTTAAAATATGTCCCAGGTACTCGGTTTCGGCGAAAAAACGACATTTATCTACCTGTATTTTTAGATTGGATTTCCTCAGTTTCTTAAAAAATTTATTTATTGAATCCATATGTTCTTAAAAAGAAGTGCTAAAAATAAGAATGTCGTCAAGATATACGACACAAATCTTATTAATATGTTCCTTTAATATATGATTCATCATTCGTTGGAAGTTTGCCGGGGCGTTTTTTAACCCGAAAGGCATTCGTGTGAATTCGTAGTGACCTTGAAGTGTAGAGAACGCCGTTTTTTCTCATCCTTTTCGTCGACCAGAATTTGATCGAATCCTTTTGCCAGGTCCAATGTTGTAAAATACTGGGCCCTCCCAAGCTTATCGAACAATGAATCAATATTTGGAATCAAAAAATTGTCATCGAGAGTAATCTCGTTAAGTTTCCGATAATCAATGACAATTCGCCATTTTTTGATGTCGGAATTGTCGTCCTTTTTCGGTACTATCCAAATAGGAGAATTGTATGCTGAACTTGATGGTTGTATAATACCTTGTTCTAGCATTTCTGCTATTTGTTTTTCTACTTCACGTTCATGTATTTTGGGAAATCTATAAATTTTTGAATAAATCGGTAAGTTATGTTTTACTATAATTTGATGCTTAACCGATTGGACACTTGTTAGCTGCTGATCTTCTTGAAAGAAAATGTCTGTATTTTATACCCGACGAGGTAAACGAAAATTTTCTTGCTTTTCTACGTTCTTTACGTTATTGTGACCCATTTCCATTGGTTCTGGCCTATCGTGATTATTTCGAAAGTTAGAGGAATTTCTATTAGTGTTATAAAAACTACGATTAGTAAAGTTAGAATTTTGATGTCTGTTTCTGTAGCTACGATTCATATCAGGGTTAAAATGTTGAACATTTCTATCTTGGTAAACATTTTTAGGGTTTTCGTAATACCGATTTGAACCAGTATAGTAGGCACCAGCAGTAGGCTTAAAGTGTATACCAAAAATGCAATGAGTAAAACGAAAAGATTTAATACCCCAGGTGGCAGTCCAGGTTCATTGGAAAATCCACCCTCTTCGGAGGTAGGCTCTACGGATTCTGGGGAGAGCCAATTATTGCAATTGATAAATCCCTTTATAAAAAGTTCAAGGGTACCTCGGTCTCCACCATCAAGACCGAATGTCTCCGGGAAAAAAAGTCCGCCGGAAGTGCAAGCGCACAAGAAACAGGACTTAGAGAAATGTAAAAGCTTTGAGAAGGAAAATAACGAACTTCGCAATAGGCTTGATGAAATGGATCGGCTCTACCAAGAGCTCAAAAAAGAGGTAGACATGCTGAGAGAGGAAAACAAGCTTCTAAAGAACTCGCTTTTACAAAAAGAACGCGAAGATTCCCCTCCCCGCGCAGCTAATCCACAATATCACACGGACGAAGAAGAGCTTGCACGCGAAACGAATTGCGTCTTAAAGAAAAGACCTAGCAAAAAACGCAGAGCCGGCTCTTCGCCCGAAATCGAGCCGCGAAAAGAAGACAAGAAAAATGAGTCGAAGCCAAAACAAACTCAAGCTAAAGTACGTCCTCCGCCTGCAATAAACATCGTTGGCATAACGGACTACAGTAAGCTACATTGCCTTCTTAAAGGTACGACGACATCGAAATCCAAGGTAACGTCACTCAGGAACAATGCGTGGAAAATTAACGTTGATGACTCCGATGGCTACCGAGCAATATCACAAAAATTAAACACGGAAAAGATCCAGTGGTATGCTTATGAAAATAAGTCAGAAAGACCACTGCGTGTTATAGCAAGGGCTCTCCACCCCTCGTGCACAAAAGATGACGTAATGAACGACCTCAAAGCTAAAGGTTTACAAATTCTAAATGCCGTCAATATTCTCAAAAAGGTGAAGCAACAAACGGAACAAGGCCAGGAAATCATGGTCAAGCATGGACTTCCGCTCTTTATGCTTACCTTTGACAGGAGCGAAAATGTAGACGATATTTATAACGTTAAAACTATTCTGAATATCGTAGTCAAGATTGAGCCCATGCGTACGAGTACGAGATCGATACCTCAGTGTAAACGCTGTCAAGGCTTTAATCACACACAGTCGCATTGTCAAAAAGAGCCGAGATGCGTACAATGTGCTGGTAACCATCTCTCAGAAAAGTGTGACCTAAATAAGCAGGCCCCGGCTACCTGCATTCGCAAACGGCCTTCTACAAAAAAACGCCGAATTAGAAGTATTCTTATGGAATGACAACATTGACATTTGCTTGATCTCTGAAACTCATGTCAATGGCAGAAGGTACACTATTGCTAGGGAGCTAAACCCTAACATTCTCCGACAGCACTTCGAAAGTGTACTGAACCCGGTTGCGTGCAGTGAAAGCTTCCAATATGCTACACCTGGCTTCGCGAATGAAATTTTGGACAATGCGATAACACATGCTGAGGTTACAAAAGCACTGTGTAATCTGAAGGATGGCAAAGCAGCAGGCTCGGATGGGATCCCTTCGGAGTTTTACAAGTATGGCACCAATGAGCTTCACGGTAGACTGACCTGCTTGTTTAATAATATTTTGGAGTTCGGATGTGTCCCGCAGCGATTTAAGGAGGCATTAATTTTTCCTATCCATAAAAAGGGTTGTACATTGGATCCAGGGAATTATCGGGGTATTTCCTTTCTGAATGCATCCTACAAAATTTTTACGGCGATACTTCAAAAACGATTAAATGCGTGGATAGGAGCCAATAACCTACTGAATGAGTTCCAGGCGGGTTTTAGATCAGGGTACTCTACAGTCGACCATATATTTGTACTAAGCAGCATTGCAAAGTCATTTCTTTCGCAAGGCAAGAAGCTCTACGCCTTCTTTATTGATTTTAAGGCAGCCTTCGACTCGGTGGACAGAACTGCCCTATTATATAAGCTCTACTCTTTGGGAATGTCACTGAAATTTGGAAGGCTAATAGGAAATATATATGCTGATACGAAAGCTGCGGTTTGGGATGGAGATGTTCTATCGGCATGGTTCCAAACGCATTCAGGAGTACGACAGGGATGTGCGCTGAGCCCAAATTTATTTGCTCTGTTCATTCATGATCTGACTGACTGTTTACCAGGAGGTGTGGAATACGCGGGTGTGCTCGTCAAAGCCCTTTTGTTTGCGGACGATGTTGTTCTATTGGCATACTCCCCGGATTCCTTACAACTCATGATCAATCGTTTGCATGAGTACACCAAATTATGGAAGCTAGTGGTCAACCTTAACAAGTCCAAAATTATGATTTTCAAGGAAGGTGGTGGCCGAAATTGTTCCAACGAAAAGTGGCACTTTGATGAGGGAGCAATCGAAATTGTTAAGGAGTACAAGTATCTCGGGGTTTACATAACTAAAAATATGAGCATGGAACGGCATCTCAAGGAAAAATTAATAAAATCTAAAACGGCCATCAATGTAGCTTGGAAAAATTGTTTCAACAGCAAATATATTAATCATAGCAGCAAATTCAGGGTTTTTGAAGCGGTGTCCGAGTCGATCCTGTTCTATGCGGCGCAAGTATGGGGCGGAAAGCAGTACGAAACGGTGGAGAAGCTATTAAGATTTTATGTGAAAAGAATATTCCGCCTTCCACCGAATACACCTAACTACATGCTTATGCTCGAAACAGGCTTATCGCCTTTATTTATTAAGACATTCAAGCTACAGGTAGATTATATACTAAAAGCTCTTAATATGCCAGCCCACCGTCTCCCAAGAAAAGTAGTTCTGAATGCTGTGCAAACAAAAACTGGTTGGTACAGGGAATGGCTGGATCTGGCTGATGGATGTGGGATCGAACTGAGAGAGGACAACATGCAAAACTGGGACACCAAATTGTACCAGCTCATTATAAAGTTAGACGAGCAGGCTAGAGTGAGATATGCTGAAGAGGCAACTGGATCAGTACATAGGGCAATCTACAGTAAGCTCAACCATAACTTGCAGAGTAACAATTATTTCCATGATAATTACAAGATAGAAGAAATAACTATGATACTGAGACTGCGTGGTGAACTCCTAAACCTGAACTACGTACCCCACAGGGAGAACTTGCCTATTTTATGCAACATGTGTAACTTAGTGGAGAGAGAAGATGTATTCCATTTTATGGGAAGATGCCCAATCCTACGAGAAACAAGAAGGCATGTATTTGGATATGACGTCTTGACGGAGATGCAAGTGCTTTCCCTCCTTAATGAAGCGGATGTAAGCACACTTTACCGGTATTGCAAAATTGCTCTAACATATCGACAGCAAATTATAAACGAAAGCTTTTAACAAACTATTCCCTTTATTTTGTGAAGTTTACTATAGAAGTTAAAATTACTATTTTATTTTTATTTGTGAATATTAATAAATCAACCAGGCAGACGGCAAAGCCATGCTAAATTTTGATTTTGATTTTGTACTGTATCAGAAAAAATTATATGAATAAATAAAATCTTATGAAAATCTGACATTTGCTTGATCTCTGAAACTCATTTGACAAAGGAATCCGAAGTAAAAATAAGAGGGTATCGTGCTTATCACGCATACCACCCTTCCGGAAGAGCTAGAGGCGGATCCTCCTTATTCATTAAAGACTGCATTGAGCACTCCATAAATACGACGATTGAAATCGATACAATGCAAACAAACTCAGTTCGAGTTAAGAATAGGCACTCGTATTTCAACATCGCGTCCATTTAATGTCCTCCGCGATGCACGTTTAGAAGTAACGACTTTGTACGTCTCCTTGACTCACTTGGACCGAATTTCATTATAGGTGGCGATTTCAACGCAAAACACACCTGTTGGGGTTCCAGATCCAATTCACGGAAAGGCAGACTTCTGTACGAAGCCGGTATGCAATTCGGGGTTGATTTCTTTTCGACGGGGAAACCGACGTGTTGGCCCTCTGATACAGCGAAAACACCGGACCTAAAAGACTTCTTCGTAGCAAAAGGAGTATCTTCAAATTTTGCGAAAGTAGAGGAAAGCTTTGATCTCTCCTCAGATCACTCGCCGGTTATCTTGACAATAAGTGACCGACTAATGACAGTAGAAGGTGTGCCTAGATTAACTAACAAAAAAACTAACTGGCGCGACTTTAGAACTGATTGCGAAGAAAATATTGTCTTAAATGTATCGCTCAAAACACCCTTCGAAATAGAAGATGAGCTTGGCAAATTTATTGAATCAATACAAAATGCCGCGTGGAAAAATACACCTTTAAGGAGGAAAGAGGTCCCATGCAATGAAGCTTATTATCCGCCGGAAATAAAAGAACTTATTCGAGAAAAGAGGAGAGCATGCAAAATATGGCAACAAACTCGCGCTCCCCAGCATAAAATCCACTCGAATTTCCTATGCAATAAGCTTAAAAAAGCGATCCGAGACCTAAAAAACCGAGAGACTTCAGCTTATCTTGAAGGTTTAACCGCCGAAAAAACCACTAATTACTCGTTCTGGAAAGCTGTCAAAAGAATTAAAAAACCACAAATACATTCGCCACCGATAAGAAAAAACAACGACGAATGGGCAAAAGGTGACAAAGAAAAAGCGGATCTATTTGCCGAGCACTTAGAAGAGACTTTTAAGCCATTTGATGGAGAAACATTGGTAGACGATTTTACCGGTACGACTACGACATCTGACAACCTTAGAATAAAAAGTGTGTCACTTATAGAACTTTGCCAGGCAATAAAAAACCTGAAGAACAATAAAGCTCTTGGCTATGATTTAATAACCGGACAAATCCTCAAGGAATTACTAAAAAAGGCACTATTAAAATTGCATTATTTAATAAATGCTTCCATTAGATTATTATACGTTCCAAATCAATGGAAAGTCGCAGAAGTCATAATGGTTCCGAAACCGGGGAAATCTCCAAATGACAAAAAATCGTACAGACCGATATCGCTACTACCAATAATATCGAAGGTATTTGAAAAACTCCTTCTGAAACGGATTCTTCCGGTCATTGAAGAGAGACGCCTAATACCTGACCACCAATTCGGGTTCAGAATCAAGCATTCCACAATTGACCAGGTTTATAGAATAACCGACGAAATTGAAAAAGCCCTTGAGGAGAAAAAGATTTGTTCTAGCGCTTTTCTTGACGTATCTCAAGCCTTCGACAGGGTTTGGCACGATGGATTGAATTATAAGCTAAGACGAATCCTTCCGGAGCAACTTCATAAGATCTTAGAATCGTACCTTAAAAACAGACTTTTTCGTGTTAAGCACGGAACTGAATATTCTGATTTTAAAGAAATCGCCGCCGGAGTTCCGCAAGGAAGCGTCCTTGGGTCTATCTTATTCTTGCTGTACACTCGGGACATACCTCAAACTGAAGGCACTATTGTAGCTACGTTCGCGGACGATACGGCTATTCTGGCAACGGAAAGTTCAATTGAGTCAGCAACCATAAAACTCCAACGAGCCTTGGATAAAATCTGTGAGTGGACAAAAACTTGGCGCATTGTTCTTAACGAGACCAAATCGACGCATGTTAACTTCACTTACAAGAAAATAATCAACCTTCCCGTTTTCATTAACTCGGTACAAATACCGCATGCAAACGAAGCTAAATATCTGGGAATGACACTAGACCCACGGCGCCCACGAAACTTAAATGGAAACCTCACGTTAAAAAGAAACGTGACGAAGTCGAAAATCGACTTAGAGAAATGTATTGGCTAATTGGAAGATATTCCAAACTAAGCGTATATAACAAACTGCTTCTGTATAAGCAAGTGCTTAAACCCGTGTGGACGTACGATATACAACTCTGGGGTTGTACCAAACCAAGCAATAGGAATCTCATACAATCATTGCAAAATAAAATTATAAGAATAATCGTGAACGCTCCCTGGTATATCAGAAACAATGATATCCACAGAGACTTAGGGATAGCTACCGTGGAGGACGAAATAAAACACTTCGCTCGCAAGCTTCATATTCGTCTTCATGGCCATTGCAACTGTGCCATACTCCAAACTTTGGATGTGACAAATCTTACGCGCCGACTTCAAAGAACGAAACCGTTCGAATTAGCGCTGTAAGACAAAAAGCCGCATGTCTTGACGGTTTCAGCAGGTGCTTTTATTGGAAATCTACCTGCCACACGCGAATATAAATCTGAAGCATAAACTTCTTGATAAGGTCAAACTTAGTCGTAGTAAACAAAACGAAGGGAAGGGTGTTTTTAGTCAGTAGAAATCTGACACTACTATGAGTACACGGTCTCATAGTGTCTCATGAAGATTTTCACCTACCTACGAAAAAAAAAAAATAAGTTCATATTTCAGAACGGATGAGAAAGCGAATTTGCATTTGGAGGAGAAGGAAAAAAAAAATCATATTTCCATTTATTCGTTTTAAAAATGAGTGGAAATATGAATGATGCAAAATGAAACTGTTCACATGTAACTGTCGTGAACTGCGGGATATACGACCCGCGTGCTTATGGTAGTGTGCGATTTTTACTCACTAAAAAAAACATCTCTTCAGAATTAATACTACAACTAAGCCGACGCTCATCCAGCAGTTTCATTTTCGCTTACGAGACAAGTGATTTTTGGAAAAAAAGATGTTGGTATGAAGTTAAAAGAAATGTAGAACTTTAGGCAAGTTAAATTCCAATGAAAGTTTCTGCCTTTTTCGCGACCGGCATATACTATGACGCGATGTCAAAAGGTTTTGTCCTTTGCAGACGACGAATTGAATTATTCGCGTTTTCGCGTTTCTTTTTTACGTGCGATTTCCATTTAAGCTTAACATCTAGAGCCATTCCTAGATATTTTGCTTCGTTCGCGTACGGTATTTGAGCCGAGTTAAGATATATATGTACTCTATCCACTTTTTTATAGGTAAAGTTGACGTGAGTAGATTAACTTTCGTTCAGCACAACACGCCAAGAATTCGTCCAAGCGTGGACTTTATTAATAGCATGTTGCAGCTTTTCAGTTGCTTCTTCAATAGTTTCGCCCGTGGTCAATATCGCCGTATCGTCCGCAAACGTGGCGACGACGCAGTTTCTTTCCTGCGGGATATCACGCGTGTAGAGTACATATATGTAGAAGTTGGCCAAGGACACTTCCTTGTGGAATTCCGGCCGCAATCTCCTTGAAGTCAGAGTAATCATTTCCGTGCTTAACACGAAATCTTTCGGTGTGATAGGTTCGTAAGATTAGAAAGATTACTGCGTGGCAGTAGTCGTTGCAATTTATACTCCAAGCCTTCATGCCAAACCTTATCGAAAGCTTGTGAGACGTCAAGAAATACTCCACAACAAATCTTTTTTTCTTCCAAAGCTTTCTCAATCACGTCAGTTATTTTGTGGACTTAGTCAATTGTAGAATGTTTCATTCTAAATTCAAACTGATGGTCAGGAATGAGACGTCTTTCGTCAATTACGGGCTGTAGACGTTTGGAAAGTAGTTTTTCAAATATATTTCACATAACCGGCAATAGGGAAATAGGCCGATATGATTTCTTCTCATTTAGCGGCTTGCCTGGTTTCGGGACCATTATAATCTCGGCCACTTTCCATTGTCTCGGAACATGGAGCAATCTGAACGAAGCGTTGATCAAATAGAGCAGTTTGATAAGAGCTTTATTTGGCAATTCCTTGACTATCTGCGCCGTTATCAAGTCGTAACCCGGTGCTTTTTTCGTCTTTAGATTTTTAATCACTTCGGCGAACCCCACAGGCGGATCAGTAGAAATGCAGTGAAGTGGGAGGGTTATGATCCCTTATTTTCCGATCATAACCTCGCTGATAAAAGGAAGAAGAAGAAGATTTTTAATCACTTCCCTTAGTTCAATCAATGCAACTTTTTTTACTTTAAAGTTGTCAGATGTCGCGACTGGGGAGTCGGGCGTTAACGAAGGGCCGTCGAACCGCTTAAACATTTCTTCTAAGTGCAAAGCAAAAAGTTCTGCCTCTTCTTTGTCGCTCTTGGCCCAGTTTCCATCGTTTTTCCGAATTGGTGGCGCTTGCATTTGAGGTTTCCGGATGCCTTTTAGCACTTTCCAAAACGAATAATTCTCATTCACCGGAGAGATTTTCAAGGTAGGTCGCTATCTTTTTGCTTTTAAATTGCCGAATACTATCTCTAAGACGATTGCATAGTCGATTAAGGACCGTTTAAGAAAAATAGTTAAGATATTTTGTGAAGAGAATATTTAAATTGCTTTATAGCACACTAAATTATATGATTCACATTCTAATTGGACTGCCTACTCTGTTCCTGCAGACTTTGTGTATCCATTTCAGATTATATGCAAAAAATATGCATCTACTTTGTTAGTAGACTCTAGTGTACTACGGGCTTTAGCAGACTAGGTTAACAATGTCGACAATGGTGTAGACTGTGTCAATAATGGCGTAACGCAAGTCAATTCTATCAAAATTAAAACACGTAGGTACAACCATTATTATTGTTATTATTTTTTTATAATTTGCGCGCACTCAGGGGGTTATAAATACCCTTAACATGTTTACACACAGTGCTGGCATTGGAGAAGATACAAAGAGAGAGAGAGAAAGGTTTGGTGGAGTGGTTTGAAGCTCAGTTGTTAATGGCGTCCAGATAACTGGGGACATTTTTTTTGCTAGTTCTTGTCTTTTCTTCAGATTCACAGTATTTTTTTTTCGATAACCGATGTCGTAGGTAAATCATCATCAACAGAGCGAACAATTTTTCTAGCCTTTTGATTTGAATTGTCAGTGACCTTTCTCAAAAACTTCAGTGTACCATGATAAATAGTGGTTATATCGGGCTCAGGTAAGAGAATAAAATTCACGGAGACAACAACGATAATGGAGACAAGTAAATTCACCCCTAATGACGTCACATAGCTTATTGTATTCCACTCGTGAACCCCTTCCGTTTGATACTCATATTAAGGAGGTTGTGAAGAAAAATGTAATCGGCCATCTTGGGGCGTCCGCCATATTGGTTCATATAGCTATCGTATTGCACTCGTCATATCCTTTCATTTGATACCCATGTCAAGGGGGTTGTGAAGGAAAAGGTATTCCGCCATATAGGGTTCGGAATGACGTCATATAGCTTATCGCAGTCTACTTGTCAAACCCTTTCATTTGATATCCAAGTAATCCACCATCTTCGGGCGTCCGTCATTTTGGATTTAGTACTGTATTGCATTGTCATAGAAATTATATATATATACGTGTGCAAAATTAGAATAAGCTCTAACTCAATTAGAAGTAGGTAGCCGCAATTTTGATTGCAAGATTTGTAGCAAACAGCACCCAAAGCAAGTTAAAGTAAATCTTTTAAAAACAGAAACAACCGTTTAAGCAGAGGTACATCTGGGAGAAGCTTCAATGATGAAGTGCCATGTGGAGCCCGAAGTGCTATTGGACGTAATGTCATCTGTGCATGCAACTTGATTGTAGACCCAATTAAAAATACAATTGCTGGAACATAGCAAAAAACAGGAAGTTAAACTTCGCTATTGCTATTTGAAAATTGCCACACAAATCGCTCGTTTTATCAAAGAACCGCTTCTACCAAATTCAAGTGCCCGATAAAATACTTTTATTATCTTTGATCAAACACATCCCTCTATTTGAGAGGGCCACCTCAAGTCAATTGATTGGCCATATCTTAAACAATATATCAATTACTCAAACAAAGAACAAAGTACACACATAAGTAACAACATTTCGCAACACAAAAACATTGCACATCTTACATCGATAAGATCTGCAACAATGTTACACATTCCCACCAAACCAAACCATATCCCCGCTCACAGACAATCAGCCCATTAAAGAAAGCACTTCCACCATCCCACCGCTGGCAGATCCACAAAAAGTACAAGCTTCCTGCCCATTCTCTCTCTCAGGCCCCCAGACACGGCGAAACTATAATAGCTACTCCCCGTGGTCTTAGCGGGCAAATTTAAAAGGCCACTAAATACTGTCAAATGCACTTCTTCGTCGATGTTATTTATCATATTTTATGAAGTCCTAGCTTATATTCCCCGGATGTGCATAAGGATATGCAAAAGGATGTGTCTTGCTGCTGTTACCACTATCATCGTAGACGACAGCACATAGAACAACTACTACACACTGCAACCGGCTGTGTGTTCCAAATAATGGCGCACAATTTCCCTATTGACGCCGTAAGAAACCATCGCAAGGACATGCATTGCATACACATGCTGCAGGGGGTATAGTTCAATATGCACAAGCAGCAACTGTCTACTCTACGAGGACGTATGGAAAAGAAGGATGGGAGCATTTTACTACTCCGTGTGCGAAATTGTTATGCAATCCAGCGGGGCTTACAATGTGATGCATGGTATGTGGGGTATATGAGGAGGTATTGACACACATAGTAGTCACATGCGATACATTTACATATCTATTATTTGCGATCAATAAAATATCGAAACAAATTCTTCGTTTCTTCCAAAAGGGGGTGTATGAATTTGGGACGCACGACTTTAAGAACTTACTGACATAACATTCTTATCTAAGATAGAGCATTGTGCTACCTCACGAATTGTCGTAAGAATGGGGGGAATCCTGACAAACAATAGTAATAAACTCAGAAGTTCTCTCACGTCTTAGAGAGAATAAAAATAACAGTAGCAACAATAAAAACAACTAAAAATTGCATTTGTTGCCTCGAATTTCTCTGCACAATGTCCGTTTACCTATTTCCTCTGATAGAAAAAAGAATAGCCACCCTCACCACCGCCCAAACCTAAGGTCTTAACAAGAAAAGAAAAGGTTTAAGCGAGGGACTGCTTTTATGTGTACCCTGCTCTGCACTGTAGTGAGATATGACGTCTTCGCAAAGATAAAAGGGTGGAAGCAGTATGGTAACACATTTAGCATTTCCTGTGTATGGGTGCAGGTTTGTGTAATTCAATATTTCACTCCTACATGTACGTGCGATGTCTTTAAGGATTCTCTCTGTTTGATGTCATTTGACCCACAAAAATTCGCAGAAGGTTGTGGAGGGTAGTGGCTGCACAGAGAGTAATGGTTTGGTGGGACAATAATGACACTGGCACTAACTGAAATTCAAGTGCTTGTAGTGGGGACACCGTAACTAACCAAGAGGTAGAGGACACACGTGTTTAAAGAGTTTATTTTTTTTTTTTCGTTTGTGCTTTCAACATTTTTGTGCATGTTTTGTCTACCGTCGTATGTGTCCTGGGGCTGCTATGGGGTTTTTAGAAACGAATGCGGATCAGTTGACTGTGTTTTTCTGCACTAAAGTGTGTGGACAATAATCACATTTCTAGGAATAAGGATTGTAGAGTGCTATGTAAAGTGAAGAAGAAATCAATGGACGCACATTGTACATTCATACACGAACATATATTTATACCTAGACATACTCGTACGTACACATTTTTGTATTGTTTGGCAGTTTGGTAAATTTTTTGTAGTTATATAAGCTTCGGTATAAAACAACTTATAAAAAAGATCATGTTGATGTAAGTAAAAATTCGTCCAGTAATATCCGTTCATTATTGTATCGATGTGGTACGCAGGAAGGGATTCGATAATGAATTCTATAAAAACATCGATTAATTCGATAGTTAAGTATGTAAGGAGAATCGTTGTCCCCTCATATACATCCATATGCATATATGTACAACATACATTCCTGGGAGATATAAGTAAGGAGAAGTTTTCACCTTGGTTGGCACGAGCAAAAAGGAACAAGATACTAATGAATTTGAAATGTGAAACTAAAGACATTGACATTGCAGGAACGCTTGAAGGTAAAGTGATGGACCCCAAGGTACATCAGTTATTCTTTGCTGACGATGGAGCCATCATAAGTGAGGATCCTACATCCCTGCAACGAGCACTTGATGTGTGGGTGGACGTTTTGGAGGGAAATGGGTATCGCATTAGTTCAAAAAAGACAGAGTACTTGTGCTGCCCGTTCTCTGATCCACTCAGGCCTATTCCAGACATTTATTTGAATGGAACAGTGCTTCCCAAGTGCGAAAAGTTCAAATATCTGGGATCTATGATCAATAGCAAAGCAACTTGTGATGACGACATCAATCATCGTGTAAGCGTAGGGTGGATGAAGTGGCGAGAAAATTCCGCTATCTTCTGTGACAGAAAAATGCCACCTAAGTTGAAAGGAAGTCTTTACACAGCAGTTGTGCGTCCAGCGCTCAAATGCGGTTCACAATGTTGGACGATGTACAAAAAGTATGAGAGTAAATTAACGGCAGCTGTAATGACGATGCTTCGCATAACAGCAGGAGTGACAAAGCTTGATCGAATAAGAAGTTCGAAGATCCGTGGAAGCTTTCACATCAAGGAAACCATCGTACACAAATTAGAGCGTGACCGGCTCAGTTGGTATTGCCACGTTCAAAGAAGAGATCATTTGAACCCTGTTAAAAAGGCAATATCAATGCACGTTCCAAAGACATCGCGATGTAGGAAAGGCAGGCCTATAAACGCCTGGATCAGACAAATGCGACGACATCGGCATTTCATTGGCCTCAGTAACCGAGTGATCCAAAATCGGCAGGCCTGCCGATATTTTCTGTGGTCAAATAGGCGAACCCCACAGGCGGATCAGTAGAAATGCGGTGAAGTGGGAGGGTTGTGATCCCTTGTTTTCGGATCATGGCCTCGCTGATAAAAGGAAGAAGAAGATTGCAGGAACGCCTTCTATTTTGAGGTGTATTACACCTTTTTTTAATAATAACTTACGACTAAGAGTATAACTTGTTTAATGGATCTAGGTAATTGCGCAACGTAAGTTCGAAATGATGAGAATACATTTTTTGCTAATTGCGTAAAAGCGGAGCTCCGTCTAATTTTAACGTATGAGACTTTTTTTTACCACTGCTAGTGGGAAGAACTTTTCAACCCTTTAAATTATTCATTATTATCTGCATACCATATACATATTCGGTTACACTTCGCAAAGCGGTGTTCTGAGCGTCTGTATGTGAGGCAGAAGGCCGTCCGGTGTACGAGTCGAAGAATGTACCATAGCTTGAAAGCATATTAACCCGCGAAGGGGATCACCAAAGTTTTTTTTTTTTTTATTTGGGCGCACTCAAGCGTTATGAGTTTTAAGATGTTTACACAGTGTGGATGTTAGAAAAGTTTGACAGGGAACGAAAGATTGGTTTAAAACCCAGATCTTAAATTTCAGAAAAACTTCGGGGTTGATGTCCAGATAACTGAGAAGATTTGGTATATTATTTTGTCATTGCTTCTGATTCATAAATTCCCCCCGACCATCTGATGTTATAAGCTAGGCATACCGAACAGAGGCAGCAATTTTTTCCTGCCATGTGACCAGCATACTTTAAGTCTTATATCTTCGCAATTGTAATGACATAAGCTTTCGTAATTGATCAGATTGACTCTGCATTTCATGAGAAGTAAATAAATGCTTGATGACATCAAGATTTTAGCCATGAACCATTAGCGTGGCAAGCGATGACATTACCACAACACCATCATCACATCTAAATGTTTTGCGAGAGGTGAGATCGTAACAAATTTTTTTGCTGCTTTCTGGGATTCGAACATGGACCTTCACGCGCAGTGATCCGACACACTAACCACTTGCGCCACGGTGCCCACTTAAAGAATTTACTAGATCATTTTAGACGTTGAATTGCCTCATTTTTTAATTTCATTAAAGTAAGCATATAATGGGTACCTACTGATGGTATTGGAACCGATAACCTACTTGTCAATAACCGAACACATTTCAACTACATCATTCCATCGATTATCTATTATCATAAGTAATATGCTGGGTGAGATTGCCCTCTAATTCCAATTGCGCTGCTAATTCCATATGACTGCACGGAATCTACGTTGAAGTGGAAGATTCATAACTTACATATATGTATGTTTCGTTATATTTTGGCTGCAGTTGTGGCTTTGACTCTCTACTAATGATATCTCTTCTATTTTCATCGTAAGCCGACAAAGTGTTTTTTTGAATATTGAAGCTATCCACTCTCTTATCAAGTTTTGTTTACTTAAGACTACAATTATAAGGTAATAATTACAAGACTATAATTATATTTCACTATTAAGTTATTAATTTATTGAAAATTCGAATCGCATTGATGATCTTTATTCATAGCCACCATTTACTTGAAAACGAGTTTACTTATTCTGCTCACTTTCCATCATGATGCTTGGTTTATCAGTAAACCTTGTTAGGTCTTCACCATTCGGTGAACTTTAAAGAAATTACAAAAATTTGCATACGCATATGTATTTAAAAATCATACAACCCATACAAATTAAAATCAGACCAAACACTCGCACAAAAAATCAAAGCTTTGTACCTAGAGGCTCCCCCAGCCCTACTAAGTTGGACTTATTATGACCTGTCTAGAAGAAGGGAATAAGTAGTATTCGCTATACTGATTCACATGTTTTGAATAGTTTCAGGTACAAAAAATACATACGTTCAGACGGAATAAAATGTGCATACACTACACTAAAGGGAGATTGATTAAAACAGCACTGAAAATACTAAAGGTCTACGCGGAATCTTGCTCTGGGAACGACGATTCACTATAATGCATACTGAATGAATTTACATCTTGTCACTTAGAACAAAACGCAATACTAAACTATAAACTTACTTACTATGACGAGATTCTCGCCTGAATCCGTAAAGAGCAGTATGAGAGTATGTATTAAAGGAAACAGAAGGACATAGTGCTAGGTTCTAAGCAAATATAGGTATGTAGAAGGTAATCAGCACACTGACTAACCTGACCCCTCACATTGATTTTCAATCAGCCTTCTCAAGAGTAAATAATTAGAGTCAAATTGACTGGATCGAAAACGGAAAAGGGCACTGGGGCCTTTTTTATGTCTGCACGGATAAACTTACTTACTTACTTAGGTGGCGTTACAGTTCGGAGTGAACCTGAGCCTCAACCAACAGGTTTAGCTCGGCCTTTAACTAATTGCCTCCAGTTGCGCACTACAAGTTGGTCAAGGTCACCATGTTGCGCGTGCCACTTACAACGAGGAGGCCCTCTACTCCGTCGTTCCTCTGCATTAAATTCGATCTATTATACATGTCGTAGATATCTTTAACACGCAGTTTTTTGACTAGGTCGATGTCGCTAAACAGCTAGTGCAGTTTGTCATTGAATCTTCTCCTCCAAAACCCGTTAACGCAAACGGAACCGAATATCTCACGAACAATGTTTCTTTCTCTCCAAGCGAGCAAGGATATTTTCATCCGATTTCAATAAAGTCCATGTTTCAGCGCTGTTAAGCAGGACTGGGATAATCAGGACCTATATAGAGTGTTTTAGTTGTTCGAGATAGAGCTGTACTGTTGAACTGACCTTACTGACCCAACAAAAATGCGATTGGCAAAAGTTATTATTCGCTTGATTTCTGCACTGATGTCGTTTTCAGAATTTATAGCAAAGCCAAGGTAGACTCCCTTACTACGTCGGAGTGACATACGCCCACTGTGACATTCTACCCAGTTCGTTTCTGTTGATTGTCCCTTCTTGTTGACAGCATATATTGGGTTTTGTCCACGTTTATCTCTAAACCAATTTTGGCCGCATCTGATTTAATGCTTGCAAACGCACCGGGGACGAGAAACTGTGCACATCCAAATCTATTCGCCATCCGAAACGATGCCGGGGAAGTTTAAGACATTCTCCCTCTAGCCTCCCAAAGAGGGGGAACGAAATTAGCGATATCAAAATAAAAGCATGCATAAGAAACAGATCTGGATATCACCTGACGCTTCTTATGTCAGCGCCCTAGCCTAGAAAGATGTCGTTGGCATCTCCTTCGCACACAGTCAGAACTACTTCCTAATGCGCAAATGTCTTTGCATTGGATGAGGAGAAATTTCACACCACGATCAAAAAAGATCACTAATATTCTAGCGGATAAAAGGTATCCGGGTAAACATTTTTGTGGTCCACCACCCTATCACTTATACAGAATGCCTCGAGCCAAAGAAGTGATAAACGGCATGCATGGTGTATGTCCCCAAACTGAACGAAAACATTAAGAAAATGATCCATAAAATGTTAAGAGACATAAAATTGCGCATAAATAACATAACACGGTGGCATCATTTTCCACCAATTTGAAAGTAAGAACAGAGAAAGGCAGACGCTATCCTAAATGCTATGTCTTGATCTGAAAATTTCCTTTCCAATTCATCGATTTAAGAGTATGTCAGCTTTAATTTAAACACAGTAATGTCTCAATAATACAAATCAGCTTTAATTCAAATATCGCATTAATTCGAATCGGTCATTGCCAAAACAAACAAATATTTACCGCAACAGCTCTTTAACGCCGAGTCTCTACGACACATATTTATTTCAAACATTATGTCAGACATCATGTTAGAATTTTTTATTTTTTTATACGGTGGGCAAATTATGTCAAGAAATTTCATTTTCAACCATATCACGTAAAAGCAAGCAACGACCAATTCTTGCTTGGCACCGAGTCTCCACGAGACATATTTATTTCAGACTTGATGTCAGGCACCAATCAGGCATGTTTTCTTCGTAGTAAAACTCAAATTGACACTCCCTGTCAAATTTATTTCAGGGTTTATTTCCACAGAGATGGCAAGAAATGAAAGCAGAAATCGATTTCTTGAAATGAGTCATTTCAAGAATTTTGCGGTCTGCATTGGGAATTTCGATTGCATGAAATATTTGCTGCAATGAATTATTGCCACTGGAGACCAGGGGTAAGTGCCAGGGCCTAGCTTCTCGCAACCACTCATGTTGGGTGCGTTATATTTTTCACATGAATGGAAGGGACCTACAGTTTACCGTACCTGAAGGTCAGTATTTCTGAAAATTTTCCTCATGACTCTGGTGCAATCAATCGGATCAGTGGTTCTGAAAACACAGTAAATAAAAAGAAAAAGCTTTATACGTGTCAACAAAAACGAACACTTTAGTATTATATATTGTACTCTGGCGTATTAAATCTCTGGCCCATACTTTTCTGTCATAATTTGACACTATTCAAATACATTTCTGCGATTCTGTCCTATCACAGATAACTTCAGGCACCGCTATTCTCAGCCAGTATGTAGAGTTGCCTAATTCCGGCCGTCTCCAGTGACCGGCCCCCATCAGAGGAAAATGTCATAAATAGTGAAATTAATGCCCTACTTTTCTTTTTGCAGTCATAATGTAGTCTGTTATCTCTTTCTTATACTCCTTCAAAATTTCACTTCAATTGACAAAGTTTTTCCTTAATTATGAGCTTATTGGTTGTGTGAACGCGTTAGGACAAGGTATTGCGGAGTTGTTCTAGTAAAAAAAATAGTGCAAGTGTGTTCAGGAATTAGTCTTTATTTCATAATTTCAAAAGGTGAGTACAATAAGATGTATTTTTTATAGTAAATTAAAGTATATTTCAATGAAAACTGCTTTAAAACATATAAAAATATTAAATTGATGGTTTTTTTTACAGTGGCCGGAGATAGGACACTAAAATTACCCATGCTGCCTATACTCGCCGCCCCCGACCGGAGATAGGAAACTGCATTTTTTTTTTTTGTTATTTCGTTTCGAGCGAAATACCATATGTGTATAACTGGACTATAACGACGCTCTCTGCTTCAAAAAGTCGTTGAAAATTCAAAATATCCAGTAGTCGGCCACACTTTTACAAACATAGACCTAGGTGGCCGGATACTGGAAACGCGTGTCCTAACTTCGGCCCCGCTGAATTTTTGTAAGAGAAATAATTTTTCTCCGTAAATATAAATAGTAAACTAGGTTTAAATTATAATTTTAAGTAATACACTACAATCAACATGCGTGACGCAACTAAGGGAAAGCGTGTAATCACTTACAGCGGTCAAGTTTTCGTACAAGCCCTTCTAGAAATTAGACAAAATAAAATGTCCATTCGGGAAGCCGCTAGGAAGTTCGGAATTCCCAGAACTACTCTTCAAGATCGGATCCATGGAAAAGTCTTAGACGGACCTCGCAAAATGGGGCCCAGTACCATCCTATCCATTGAAGAAGAGGAGAAGCTTGTCGACTGGATTATAACTTTGGTCAAGTGTGGCTTTTCGCAAAATTCAGAGGATCTTCTACAGACAGTTCAAAAAATTCTGAAAGACGATTCTCGAAAAACCCCGTTCAAGGATAAGAAGTCAGGAAAAAAGTGGTACTATAGCTTCTTAAGGCGCCATCCAAGCATAAGCTTAAGAACTCCTGAAGCTATATCCAAATCTCGAGCTACCTTTACGGAGCAAGAAATAAGGAAATGGTTTCGAGATATTCATGAATTTTTGGTTAATAATAAAGCTGAAGACATCCTTGAAGATCGCTTCAGAATTTTAAACGCGAATGAAACAGGTTTTAGCATAGCTCCAAAAACTGGTAACGTTCTTGCCCCCAAAGCACTTAAGAACATCTATAAAGTAAGTGCTGGTAACGAAAAAGAACCACTTACAGACCGCTGCGTTCACTGCATGTGAAAAAGCGCTTCCTCCCATGGTTGTTTTGCCATACAAGCGACCACCTGCCAGAGTCCTTAAAAGCATGCCTGTGCTGTTCTTGGTTGACGGACATCGGTCGCATATGTCTATGGAGCTGAGTGAGTTTTGCAGTTCAAACCAGATAATTTTGTATGCACCTCCCCCTAACACTACGCATATAATGCAACCAGCTGATGCGGGTGCTTTTAAGGGGTTGAAGTCGGACTATCGTAATACAACCAGTGCATGGCAAAGAGTTCCGGGTAATCACGACAAGGCAATAAGGAAAGAGAATTTCTGCGAGATACTGAACATGGTCCTTAAATGCAAGGATAGAACGACGATAATTCTGAATGCGTACAAAATATGTGGACTATTTCCTTTTAATCTGGATGCTGTTGACTACTCGAAATGCGTCCAAAATCTATTAGAGTCGGTAAATGAAGGCAATAGTAGCGTTCCTCCTAACATTCCAGAGGAAAGCTTTTTGGAAGCCAAACGAGTGATCACATCCCTTAAAGATGAATTGGAATTGGGAAATCTTGATTACAAAGTTGTAATCAATATTATTTCTCAAGCTCAGCAAAGGATAAGTGACGTTAATTCACTTAGCTGCGCAGAAGATTTGGTGCCAAGTGATGACATTGATGGCACATACGAAATCAACCTTGATGGTGATTTAGTTAGAGTCACTGTATCACCACACTCCATTGGTAGTGATACCATCAGAGGTCATGATCAAGAAGAATGTTTTCCGTTAGACCCGATCGAAGAAATAGCAGATCCTGAGCTCGAGCTTAATGGCACGTTTGACATCGTTGTAGAAGACATTTGCTCTCAGATTGGTGAAGCAAACATCGCGGCCTTATTTGGTAAGCCTGTGTACTTTTTCAGACAAATAGTTAATAGATAGATTTTTTGTAAACTATATAGATTTAAATAAATAAATAAATAAACTTGGGTAACTTGTAACTTTGGTACCATGTCTTATAATAATATTTTTATTTGAGAGTGCACTAATTCTGCTTCAACGTCGTCCAGCTTTGAAAAAACACTTAGTTTATCCGAAGCCTATACAGAAGTCGGAAAATAGAGCACAGAACGTTGAAAAACCGCCAATGTCAATATCATCCGCGGCCTGGAAAGACTTTCACAAAAAGAAGGAAGAGTTGAAACTACAAAAGGCTGCTGAGATACAAGAAAAGAAACTGCAGCGGCTAAGAAAAAAGGAAGAAAATTGCAATAAAAGGAAACCAGTAGTTCGAAAATGACAACAAAAAAATCATTCCTTGCTGTCCAACATGTTACGAGAATGTCCTTACAGACGTCGACGAAGCAGAAAAGGAGGATTTTATTTGTCATTCCTGTGTTAACTAATTACCTGTTTTACTTATGCTGTGAGAACTATTTATTAATTCCTTAATTTTTTTTATTATGTCCAAAAAAGTTTAAGTTTTGTTTTGTTTTATTATTAATAAATTCTTTTTTTTCGACATTAATCAACATTTTTTTTAACGATTTTCTAGTCTTATTTAAGAGGTGGCCGAGGTCAGGCACGTCGCTGGCAGAAATTAGGATGCGAGTGGCCGGACACTAGCATATGTTTACTATTTTATCAAAATCTGATTTAATTAATATTTTAAACAAAAATTTTAGATTTTTAGTATGCCAATCGAATCTTAATTTTATAACAAATAATATAAAACAGAAATTGGTCCAAAAGGTTCAAAATCCCCGTTCAAAATTTCGTTAAGGGGCCGACCACTGACGACTCTACCCTACCTTCCGGAGAAAGGTTAATGCTCCCCGGAAACCAGTGATTCCTCCAGTCCTAACTTTGCGTAGTATCACAATTGACCCAAGTGGTCTAAATGTATCCTGACTTTGTCAGAACAGCCACCTTGCCTAACCTAAATTAACCTACATATTATATACACTATTCAAAAATATTATATTCATTTATTCAAATTATTAGATTTATTCAAAAATGCACGCATCTCCCCAAACGACGATATTTTATTTGTAAGGAAAAAGATCTTCCATGGATCATACAGATATACACAGCTGCTTATGTACATTGTATATACATAATATTTTTGTTTCGATCCGCATATTCAAGCGAAATAGAGAAAGGGTAAAGAAAAAGAGATATTTTGTTTGTCTCCTTGCAAGTTAGTTAAAGCTTAAAAGAAAGTCCTTACAATAAATTAAAGCTTTAAAAAAAGCATTTTTTTAATGGATTTGATTTCATAACCATACATCACTTATTATATGTGGTCATAGTAAGGTACAAGCTACTATGTCTATCCCGCACACATTTAATAAGAAATGCTTGCTCTATCGATTGTTTCATAAAAAAATGCAAATTGCTTTAGTAAGTAAAAACACATTCAGTTTTCCAGTAAAACTGCACGCAAACAACCCGCAGTGTTTTCCTTCCACTATAAGACGATTTCTTTACTTTTTTTCAATTTTCAATTACGACACCACAACAGGCTGCGTTTTCTATTTCTCCTTGACTTGCAGTGAAGAGAAATATTTTCTTTACGACTTACGAGCTGCCGTTGGTGTTCTTTGAAACAATTTTACGTATTCCATCCTCTGAGAGGAGTGCAATTCAATTGAATGAACCATCAAGGATTGTAGCGAAGCAGAATTAATAGGAAATGTCTTATTATTAAATTGTGGTTTTTGAATCCACACAGATTGCTTATAAAAATCACATTAAAAAGTCTTCTTGTCAGTCCTTAAGGACTTCTCGTATTTTTTCCTACATTCATTTTCATTCATTCGCAGGAAAATGTCAAGTTCAATACTGAACTTGTCGTTTCTGTGTATTATTATTGACAGCTTTCGCTTGAATGTCAGTTAGTGTGGTGAATTGAATGATCCACATTGACAGGTACTACCTGAGAAATCTCCTCTTCGGTGAAAGCGAATAGAAATAAAAACTCTTTGCTGTTGGAAATGGAATAACCAGATTGAAGGATATTCTTTTTCTTCTCATTTTGTTATCGACCTAAAGCAAAAGAGAGCAAACGAAGGAAGAAGTAGAAAACATTATCCTTGTCAATTTGTTAAGGAAACACTCCATACAAACAGACCCAATTTCCCACCTTTAATAAGAAAGCAACGGTGGCAAGGATCTGCAGAATTGTTGATTTTATAATGCTGAGTGGGATGAGTGCAATCCCCACAGAGTATAGGAGAATTCTATGTCAAGTTCGAAGAGTGGGTAGAATACACTTGTTAAATTGTATACAAAAGGATCACGTATCCTTTTGTTCAACGCATACAGCTCAAAAGCGGTTGGTTAAACGGGAGTACAATAAATTGTGGTAACTTCAAACTGCACTTTACCCAGGCTTTCGATATCGACATCGTCGATTGTGAAAATATGTTAAGTGGAAGAGGAATAGGAAGAATGCATGATGCAGAGCACCCACGTAAGTACCACCCCTTTGGGTGAACTAAAGTACAGTTGAGGGTCCCATCAGCAGCGCGTACGATGACGTAGTGAAAACAGAAAGATGTACCTATAATAACGAGGAAAATAACGAACTAGCAACGAAGAAATGAAGGAAATGTCGTTAATGGCATTTCATTGTTTTCGTATGAAAATTGATTTTACTATTTCTTTCTTTGTTTTGCAGGATGTGATGCAGACAAAAAGGGGAGAATTCTTTACACATTTTCTCGATTATTGGGTGCAAATTATGATGTAGAGGGTAAGTACGCATCTCTGAAATGAAAGGACTTATTAAGGATCTTCTCAGATATTTGTTGAAATTTTAACCTAGTGCTTTGGCAATGTGCAACGAATTGTTAATTTTTAGAGACAATGAAATATGATGTCGATTGCAGACCTATAGATTTCACATTCTCCCAGAGGAAGCAAGGCTGTAAAATATAAAAATATTGTTACGTTTTTGGGTAACTGCTTGGACTTCGTTGAGGGATGGCGAGAAGAATTTACGATTCGGTACAATAAAAAAAGAACACGATGTTAGAGAACAACTTTATTGGCGGTCAACAGCCGGAAAAAGAAAAAAATATATGACAGTTGTTTACATAGTCGTGGCGATCATCTGTTAGGTGTCAAAAGGTGGTGCCTGGCTGCGTTCGCGAATGCGTAACACTCTCCCCCTCTGGAACTGGAGTCTCTTCTGACGAAAGCCTTTGCTCTGGATGCCAGGCACGGAAGTTGGTTCCTCGGTAACTCGCTAGACGATCAACGTGGACGATCTTGGCTTTGGAGCGTGGTGTCTTTTGAATTTTAATGGTGACGTCGGTTATAATCGCCATGATTCGATAAGGTCCATCCCAGTCAGACTGCAGTTTAGGGCAAACTCTTACTCGCCTCTTCGGATTGTGGAACCAAACGAAATCTCCCACCTGGAATTTGAGAGGATTTGCAGTTAAATCATACCTGGTTTTCATTCGCTGCGCAGATCGATGTGCTTCTTGTCTGGCTCGATCATGAATTTCTCTAAGTTGGTCCTGTAATAGTTGAGCAAATCCGCGGTAAGAACTGCTTTCCGGCGGGGGTCCACAAAGCAAGTCCTGAGGAAGTCGCATTTCTCTGCCATATAGCATCGCAAATGGGGTTTCCTTAATCGTGTCTTGCTGTGAAGAGCGCTAAGCCATGGCAAACAAAGGGAGAAGATCATCCCAGTCGTCCTGTTTATCGCTGACAAATTTAGCAAGATAGTGCAATATGGTTCGGTTCATCCGTTCTACAAGGTCATCGGACTGCGGATGTAATGGCGTGGTGCGAGTTTTCCGTACACCAATGATTTGCATAACATTTTGAAATACCACGGATTCAAAATTACGATCCTGGTCTGAGTGCAGCTCTAGAGGTACTCCAAAGTGGCAGAAAACTTCGTTGACCAATTTTTTAGCGACAGTGTCGGCAGTCTGGTCTGGGAGCGCAAAAACCTCCACCCATTTCGAAAAATAGTCCATCAGTACGAGTACGTACTTATTGCCTTGCTTGGTAGGTGGCAGTGGTCCTAAAACGTCAACCGCAACTCGTTGAAAAGGCTCACCAGCCAAGTATACTTGTAGCTCTCCCTGAGTTCTGCTTTGCGGTCCTCGTTTTGCAGTACAAATATCACATTCGGTGCAATAGCGTACAACGTCCTTCCTTGCTCCGACCCAGTAGAAGCGAGATCTCAATTTGGAAAAGGTCTTGTTGGATCCAAAGTGTCCACTAACTGCTGTGTCGTGAAACATCTGTATGATCTCGCTGGTAAGAGACCGAGGTACGATTGGAAGTAGGCGCTCTGGATGATGGCGTACGGTTGGTACCCATTTCTTGCACAAAAGATTATTCTGCAAACTGCAAGAGAAGCAAATTGGGCCCAATATGCTTTAAGAACTCTGCTTCCACCCGAAATACTGCTCCATGGCGGTCGAACACCATCTACCACCCATCGCAATACCGTCGACAAAGTGAGATCCGTTGCTTGCGTATGCCTTAGTCTGTCCATATCAAAATCGTTATTAATCAATCTTACCGAATTTACCACGTGTTTTTCCCGCATGCGGGAAAGTAGAGATGAAGAAGCAATTGTCGGTATAAATGTTTCGGCACGGGGAGAGACAGTGAGTGCCTCAGCTGTTCGAAGAAAGACCGCTCGCACAGTTTCATCAACCACTTCACCAGTACGTAAGTGGGAAAGGGCGCCTTCGCAGGTCAATTGAATGCGATCACCACCAATTCTGATTTGGTGGGAAGAAAAGTCCAACGTGCTTTTCGTAGCTTGCAATACATCAATCCCCAAGATGCCGTCACAGCTGACAGGAAGGGAGAAATCGACCACCATTACTTTTACTCGACGCTTAAATTTACCTAGTTGAATCACCGTGTGCCAAATATGCGAAGTTTGGAATGAATTGCCACATAACGTTTGAATGCTTATATTACCAGGTTGGAGACGGGCGCTTGAAGGAACTATAGATCGACTTACCAGCGTCACCGGTGATCCCGTATCCACCAACAATTGACACGGCTTGTTCATAAGAAGCGCCGGCACCGTTAGTCCACTGAGAGAATTATTTGGCTGAAGATTGTAGATTTGGGGTCGACTGCGTGCTGTCAGCGCTGACCCCGTGTCGCTGACCGCTGGTAGTTTTCCGACGTTGCGCCTTGCCCCACGTCATTGGAAACAGTTGGGTTTGCTCGTGGTCGATGACGTTGATTGTTGTTTGGGCTCGACTGATTCCCTTCGTTATTAACTTCGATAGCGCGTGTTTGGTGAATTGACTGTGAAGCGAAACGGGCGGCTTCCACTGTTATAGCCCTAGACACTGCTTCAGCAAAAGTTTTGGGGTCGGCCAACCTAACGTTCTCCTTGACAGAACGATCATAAATGCCATCCACAAATTGCATGATTGCAATTCGTTCTTGGGCTTCGTCTGGGCAATCTTCAAACACAATCCGCGTGAGTCGGCGTATGTCACTAGCGTAAGCACCCAGATCTTCTTTTAAACGCTGATGCCTAGAACGAAAAGTAGAGTGAGAAATGTGTTTTTCCTGACTAAGAAATCGTAGTTGCGAAGCTGAAGCCAGTTTGTCGTAATTTGCTCGATCGGCTGGATCCAAATTAGTAAGTACAGCTACACTTTCTCCTCGAAGTAACATTGCTAAGGCTTGGGCTTTTTCTTTTGAATTCCATCCGTTCGCTTCGGAAACAATGTCGAATTGCACTTGATAGTCACGCCAACGTGTTGTGTGGCTGTCAAATGGTGGTGGAAAAAATGTGCACGTGTTGTTGTGAGATGCGTCAACTTGCGGGGGATGACCAGATGCACGGGAGTCCGGGTCTTCTGACTGCTCTTTATGCACAGAAGGTGGGTCGGTGGCAACCACGGTGCGGTCTGTTGAAGCGGATTCCTTTGGCGTAGAGCACTGGAATACTTTGTTGACGAAACTTGTTCCACTTAAGGTACGTAATTCTTCTGTTTGTCGCTGCTGCTCTTGCTTTAGTTCTGCAATGGCGCTATTTTGCTGTTCCACATTTGTCGTGAGTAGATTTAGTTTGGAAAGAATTTTTTCCAAGTTCTCAAAAAATTCTTCCGTCATATCGAACGAAGTATCCCACTTCTGACACCAGTGTTACGTTTTTGGGTAACTGCTTGGACTTCGTTGAGGGATGGCGAGAAGAATTTACGATTCGGTACAATAAAAAAAGAACACGATGTTAGAGAACAACTTTATTGGCGGTCAACAACCGGAAAAAGAAAAAAAAGTATGACAGTTGTTTACATAGTCGTGGCGATCATCTGTTAGGTGTCAAAAGGTGGTGCCTGGCTGCGTTCGCGAATGCGTAACAATATATATGAACTGGGTATGGTACAACTCGCATTTTTTATCTTGATTTCTGTTATTTCGATTTTATCATTTCGCATTTTGTTGTTTTGATAAACGATAACTCGTATTTTCTTCAAGTCGTCTTTTCTTCAATGTCTCAAATTTTCATTTACTTTTGTAAATAGTTCATTTCGTATTTAATTGTTCCTCAAATTTGTATTTACTTTTATAATTAGTTCGAATTATCATCATTTCATTTTAGACTGTTTCGCTAGAGATCATTTTGTTTTTATTTTGATAAGAATATCTATGTTCATTTTAGCTTCACACACTTTGCTATTATATTTTTTTTTTTTTCTTTTTTCCTGGGGCTAAGTCTATTCGAGGACAGTTTTGTGCGGGTCAACAGTGGGTAGGTGACGCACTTCGCGCGATTCATTTCTTTGAACTCCGCTTTCCGGAGGGGTTTAGCCGCTCACGCGACTTCGTCGCTCCGCTAAGGGTATGTCAAGAACTGTCAGGCAGGCGCCTGGAACTAAGTCTATTGGATGATAGTTTTGTGTGGGCCAACAGGGGGTAAGTGGAGCGCATCGCGCGATTCATTTATTTAAACTTCGCTTTCCGGAGGAATTTAGCCGCTCACGCGACTTCGTCGCTCCGCTAAGGGTATGTCAACACCTGTCAGGCAGGCGCCTGCGGCTAAATCTATTGGATGATAGTTTTGTGCGGGCCAACAGTGGGTATGTGGCGCGATTCATTTAGTTCAAGTCCGCTTTCCGGAGTGGTTTCGCCGCTCACGCAACTTGGTCGCTCCGCGAAGGGTATGTCAATAACTGTCAGGCAGGCGCCTGGAGCTAAGTCTATTCGAGGACAGTTTTGTGCGGGCAAACCGTGGGTAAGTGGCGCGCTTCGCGAGAATCATTTATTTAAACTCCGCTTTTCGGAGTGGTTTAACCGCTCACGCGACTTCGTCGCTCCTCTGAGGGTATGTCAATAAGTGGCCGGCCGGCGCCTGGGGCTAGGTCTATTCGTCGCTCCGCTAACGGTTTTCATTTTGGTCTATGGTCGTGTTTTTTTTTGGTCCTGCGTTGCAAAGAATTGCTTAGAAACTTTTGGAGGACTGTTATTTGGGAGTTTTGGCCGATTGTTCGCATAACATTTTGACATATGTATGTATGTATTTTCACTTTTGGCATTTTGGGCGAACTTTCACTAACAACATATAGAAATGCGTAGACGCCCAAATAAAAGTGAATATTCGAATTTTTAGAATTTGGTCGATTTTGTTTTGGGCGGTTATTCGCGCAGCCTTCTTTAAGTCGAAGTTAACCCCAACAAAATAACTAATTACAAAACAATAGATCTACATAGAGAGAAAACGAGAAATAACCGTTTTACGAGATAAATTTAGCCTAGGTAAAACATAGGCCACTTAACGAAAATACAGAACAAGTAAAAAGCACAAGAAGAAATGCAATATAATCGTGTAAAGAACTGATCGCGAAATAAAAAAAATTATTGTAACCAAAACGAAATGATAGTTAACGAAATAAAAATTGCGAGATAATAAGCACCTATATGAACTATTTGTGGAGGAGTGGTTGTTGGAGCGGAATGTCATAATCATCATCATCATCATCAGCAGCATCCACGTAATGAAGTCACAGTCTTACGTAAATTTTTATATTTGAATTTGGCGCTTAATTTAGACCAATCACCATATTTTTTGTATTGTCCAATTCGCCAATTAATAGTTCAAAGCCCCTGTTTTGCCAGAAAAAAATTAAAGCTAAGAATATACAAGGTGGCGCAAAATTAATCATCCAATTTTGTTTTTGAATTACTTTTTTACTTTTTTACTTTGCCATTATTGCTACAAAATTAGAATACGGTTATGCGACGGAAAAATGTTTGGGCTTTCAAATCAAGCGAAATACGAGTAAGAGAGCATCTGATGATTCTAAACTTATGCCTGTTAGGCTTCTTTTTCTTTCTATTTCGGTGAGGGTATGATCTGAACTCAAGGTATAACCCTCCCAATTTACTGCTTTCTACTGTTGGGTTCGCCTAAACTTATTTTTGTTAGTATATAGTAGAAATTGATTTTGACATTTTTTTCCAAAATACACAAATAAAGAAATACACCGACTGTCCTACTAATATTAACAGCTTACCTTTCCCAGGTTTATTGACCGAGATCGCATCACTAAGCCCTTTAAGAACAAAGGACGGAATTTTGAGGCTTAGTCCTGGATACCCTACTTAATGTCACGAAAAATCATAATTTATTGCGAATTTGCAATTTGAATTTTGTGGGCGCGCCGTGGCGTAGGTGGTTAGTGTGTCGGATCACTGCGCGTGAGGTTCCAAGTTTTTTCACGGTCCCATCTCTCGCGAACGTCGACAAACATCCGAGAGTATTGTTGTCTCGAAAAAGCTTCTCAAACCAAATTGCCCTTCGGATACGGCACTAAACTGTAGGTTCCCTCCATTCGTGTGAAAAATATAACGCACACAACATGAATGGTTGCCAGAAGCTAGGCCCTGGCACTTAAAGCCCTGTTGCGCCAAATATTTATTTCTTTCTTATCATCTTGATGTGAAATAAATATATGTACATATGTTGTAGACATTATCTAAAAGTTCTCATTATTATCGCTAAACCCTTCTGTTATACACCCACAAGCTATCTAGGTTAGGTTAGGTTAGGTTAGGATCGGCCCTCGATAAGGATGTACTTAGACCAGAAAGTAGGTCCAACTAACAAGAATCTTATCCACGCTGAAGCGGTGAACATTGAACCATCGATGGACACATTTAGACCAACACAATACCAGTAAGCTTCTCAAAAACAAGAAATGCCCTGCGATCATGGCACAAATCTGTAGGCCCCTTCCGTTCGTGCGAAAAATATAGCGCACGCAAGACGCGTGGTTGTTAAGAGCTAGGCCTAGGCACTTAATGAGCTGTGGTGCCAAATTTATATTATATATAATATCAGTAAGCTACTCCGGTCTATGCTAAATCGTTAAAGGTCTATCAGCCTTTTGAAATAAAGGAAAAGAATCATTTCAAAGCTAACTAGTGTCATTACGGAACATATTTCCCTTGTACGTGTTCTGCACTTGTCAAAGTTAGAAAGGTTAATACTTTTGCAACGATCTAAATGCTTTCTACAATACAATTTCTACCCGGCAAAGTTTACCTCTTTCATCGTAAAAAGTATGTAGATTTAAACTCAAAAATTTTATAAATGTCCTTAATATAGAAGAGTTTGAAGAAACTCTTATTTAAAAACATGGGCCAAACAATAGCAATCATTTAAGAGTTAAGCTCTTTGACGTCGAGATTTAAGATTCAGATTCATCAGCTGATTTCGTTAATATCTTTTATTTTTGTGTACGAAATTTGAATTTGCACAGCGAAGACAGGTAACAAGACTACGCGAGTACCAATTTAAATTAACTTTTCATAGACTTTGAAGCAAATGGAGGGATTTGCAGAACCCCAACCCGTTTAATCTCTCATTCATAAAAAAAAAATTACTCACAAAATGAATTGCTGTGGAAAAAATAAAAATAAAAATTAACAAATAAAACGAGAAAACAATAAACGTGGACAACTGTGGCTAGAGAGAAAAACTAGAGCTGAAACAAAAAGCGTAAACCATAATGAAGGTACTTATCCAAAGAGATACACTGTCCCTTTTTCCTTGGCTTTCTGCATACATTTCAATTCTTATTTTTTTTTCTTCTCTTTTCTGTGGTACACTGCTTCGTATTGTATCCCTGCTCATTTTATTTCTGTTTGTGGAAGAAAAAATGCTATAGCTATCGGCACTATGTATCTGTCAGTGGATCTCTTTGCAAGAGATCTAGGAGATGCTGAACTAACAAGTACAGAAAGTAGGTCGGAGATTAGTTATCGCTTGATAAAATATTTGTACCTTCTTTGATTACCTTCTTTGCAGAATGAAGGAGAATGGAATAAATGATGATATATTTACTAGCAGTTCCGAATACCTTGCCATGTTTATCACATATTATAATAGTCTTGCTGGGGTTCGTAATAATACCGTATTGTCTGTATTTAAACTGTTTATTTATTTATTTATAAACAATAATTTATTTATTAACCTCGACTTAAACTGTGCCTACAAATCCATTTTTAATTTCAATATCGATTATTATCAACACCATTTAACTCTCACAGTAATCGCATTTGTTCGTCGCTATTTTCAGCTCTATTGGCATACTATATAGTATATGGACTGCTAGTGAAATGTCAGTTCCATTTAATTTCTGCTCAAGAATGACGCCAATATAACTAGCCCTCTTGGTTCGATGCGGAAAAATATGGAAACAAAATACGAACCATCTTGAATTTCTTCATAGAATGACAGAGACACATCTTGGTTTTGTGTGGATTTGCTAAGTAAAACGGTTGAAATTCAAATTGATGAGGCCTTGTTTGCAGCAGCTGTCACCTCAAAAAAGTGCTAGTTCAAATAATTACCGATAGATGGAACCAACAAAAATTGGATAAAAAATCGTTATATGTATATGTATTTTACTACCCATAATTTGCACGTTTATCGTATATTTATTACGAATCAATTTTTTTATGTAATGTCAATATACGGGCAAAATCGCATCATCACCTCCACGCGGTGCCCGCTGGATAGCTATCTGATAGTGAACTAACGATGAGCGTATGCTGAGTCTGACGATATATGTGCAGCTGAACACTCAGACCTGCATAAGCACATCTGGGTGAACTTCAGCGCGCATATGTCTAACCGAACGAGGCATCTCTTGTTGACCTGATCGGCTGAAATATGCGTCTCAGAAGTCTAGCAAGAGGTCCTCAGAAGGAGGACGTGCGGCGGACGAATTCTCTCGATGGAATCAACGGTGACGTCTACAGACCAGCGGATACCTTACTGGAGCTACTTCAACATATTTGGAGCTGAGGTCTGTAAGGATTTTCAATACTACGTCAGGGTATTGAAAAAGAGATGGTGGCGGATGAACCCTTAATGGGCCAACGGCAGCGCTCATATCCCCGAAGTGGGTTACTGACATCGGTGTATCCGGCCTCTTGTCCTAGGGGTACAAAAAAAAGGATCTCGCCCTCCAGGTTGGGGGTTGTGCCGTCGGGTTAACTTCCCTACCACGTAAAAAACCTTTGGTTACGAAGCAACCAACAGCCTCGGATACGGATGATCTTATTGTTGACGACCCATGCAAACGTAAAAAGGACAACGATCTTCGTGTCTGCACATGGAATGTTAGGTCCCTCTACAAACCACGTGCAGCCGAACAACTTGCGGAGGCCCTAGAGTGTATCAAAGCAGACATTACCGCCATCCAAGAAGTGCGATGGGATGGGCCGGGCAAAAGGAGTATGAAAAACTGCGACATCTACTACGGCGATTGCTACAGACAAAAAGGACAGCGTCTATTCGGGTGCGGATTTGTCATTGGAGACAGACTTAGGCAAGAAGTCTTGAGTTTCCGGCATGTGAACGAGCGCCTCATGACTATCCGTATCAAGGCTAAATTTGCCAACATTAGCCTAATATGCGTTCACGCTCCTCAAGAGGAGAAGGACGACGCGACAAAGGATGACTTCTACCAGCTCTTGGACAAGACGTATGAGCAATGCCCTAGCCACGACGTTAAAATTATCCTAGGCGACTTTAACGCAAAGCTAGGAAGAGAGGAAGTCTTTAGTAGCGTGGTCGGAAAGCACAGCCTGCACGACAACACTTCTGGCAACGGACTCAGGCTAATCGACTTTGCGGCGGGGCGATACTTTGTTGTAGCTAGTACGCGGTTCCCACGTCTCGATATTCACAAAGGAACATGGCTCTCCTTTGATCGAAAAATCGTCAACCAAATCGATCACATTGCGATCGACGCAAGGCACTCTTCCAGTATTCTGGGTGTCCGGACTTTCCGAGGAGCCAACGTGGACTCTGATCACTACCTAGTTGTAGCCAAGGTACGGATGCGGATATCCACAACGGAGCGAAATCAACGAAATGCTGTGAGGAAATTTGACGTCGGGCGGCTACAATCACAAGAGACCATCAGAACCTTTGCCGATCGTGTTTCTTCTAATCTCAATCTTAGTCCTATGCCGCCAGCTGCAAATGCGGAAGACCAGTGGCAACGTTGCCAAAAAGCCATCAGAGATGCCGCCTCTGATGTACTGGGTTTCTCTCGCCCACCACAACGAAACCCCTGGTTTGATGAGGAATGCCGGCAAGCACATGCAGCAAAACAAGAGGCGTACAAAGCGGCGCTGCATAGAAGGACTAGAGCTGCTTACGAGCTCTACGTGCGCAGGAGAAAAGAGGAACATCGACTTCTCAGAAAGAAGAAAAAAGAGCATGAGAAGCGCTCGATCGAGGAGATTGAGAGACTTTATTGCAGGAATAATGTTCGAAAATTTTACCAAAGGGTAAAAAGAACATGCCAGGGTTTCAAAGCCAGAACAGAAGCCTGCAGGGACGAAAATGGCAACATAGTAGTAGAATCGCAGTCGGTGCTGAGGATATGGAAGGAACACTTCTGCAGACTGTTAAACGGCGATGATGATCAATATTCCGCTGTCAGGCAGAATGAGCCATTCAACAGTGACGATGGCAGTCAAAATTCCCGTCAACCCGATCATAATGAAGTGAGGATAGCGATATCTAAACTCAAATCCAACAAAGCTGCTGGAGCCGACGGCCTTGCCGCTGAACTATTCAAGGCAGGAGGAGATGAGTTGGTAAGGAGCATGCACCAGCTCATCTGTAAAATCTGGTCGGACGAAAGTATGCCCGATGAATGGAACCTCAGCATCGTTTGCCCGATCCTGAAGAAAGGAGACCCTCTGAACTGCGCCAACTACAGAGGTATAAGTCTCCTAAATATCGCATATAAGGTCCTGTCTGCCGTATTATGTGAACGCCTAAAACCGATCGCCAACCACCTGATAGGTCCTTATCAGTGCGGTTTCAGGCCTGGAAAGTCCACCATTGACCAAATATTCACACTACGGCAGATCTTGGAAAAATCCCATGAATATAAAATCGATACGCACCACCTTTTCATCGATTTCAAAGTTGCCTATGATAGCGTGTATAGAGACGAGTTATACAGAGCCATGTCTAGTCTTGGCATCCCTGCCAAGCTCGTCCGTTTGTGCAGAATGACGATGGAGAACTCTCGCTGCTCCATCAAAGTCGGTAAGAACATCACCGAACCGTTCGATGTCAGGAAAGGTCTTAGAGAAGGCGACGCGCTATCATGCGATCGGAAGAACTCAGCGGGCCGTCAATGGGGCATTTACGAGTATTGAGATCGAGGCAGCAAAGATGGGTCTAGCGGTCAAGGAAAGCAAAACAAAATATATGCTGTCTACAAAAAAGGACACCCAACATCGGCGTCTTGGGCAGAACGCCACAATAGACAGATACAATTTTGAGGTAGTAAAGGATTTTGTCTACCTAGGCTCTATGGTCAGCTCCGCAAAGGACATGAGTGGAGAGATCACATGGAGAATTACTCTTGCCAATCGTTGTTTCTATGGGCTAAAACGGCAATTGAGTAGCAAAGCCCTATCTCGAACTACTAAGGTAACTCTTTATAAGACATTAATCATCCCAGTCCTGCTGTATGGCGCAGAGGCATGGGCTTTGAAAAAACCGGATGAGGATGCCCTTGGTTATTTCGAGAGAAAAGTTCTTTGAGCTATCTTTGGTCCCGTCTGCATAGACGGTGAGTGGAGAAGAAGGTACAATGCCGAACTATACGGCCTGTACAAGGACATCGACTTAGCCAGAAGAGTTCACATACAGCGACTAAGATGGCTGGGTCATTTAGAGCGGATGGAGCCCAACCTTCCCGCTAAGAAAGTCTTCGAATCCAACCCGGATGGACGGCGCAGTAGAGGACGACCTCGTGGTAGGTGGCGTAAACAAGTGGAGGGGGACCTCAACCAACTTGGCGTGCGCAACTGGAAGCAGCTGGCTCGTAATCGTGCTAGCTGGAGAGGTTTGTTGGTTGAGGCCCAGATCCACCCCGGACTGTAGCGCCATCTAAGTAAGTAAGTATGTCAATCAAAACACTGTCTTTACACACCGAACTGCATCCTACGAAATTTCAAACTAATGTGAGTTTCCATTTTTTTTTCCGTTCCGTACCAAGAGAGCTACCGCTAATGTTGGAACCAACTTGAAGTTGGTTACTAGCAGTCCACATATATTATAGTATGTCAATGTTCACCTCCACTGACTGTGTCTTCTCTGCTTGTAGATGGTGTATTTATACCAGATACAAAATCTAGAATATGCTAGATGTCACTAGGGGTGTATTGTGGAATGTGAAATGTGGAACAAACTGCTATGCATGATGGAAGTAATGTTGTCACACCGTGCTCATCGGTAATGCAGTGCGAAAAGTACTTTCTGTGGATGCTATAATATTATAGGTAAATCTTCGTATGCCGTCGAAGAAAAATTCACCAAGAGTAGGAAAGCTGTGTAATTTAAAAAAAAACACGTCTGAGCACAAACTTCTACCTTGACTTCGGCGCAGTACCCATGTACATCAAGCATCAAATTTGAAATTACTCTATGGAAACTGCTATGGACAATGATTTCCCTTTGTGCATTTTTTTTCTTTTTTCGGCTGAAATGCGTGTCATGTGAAATGTCGTGTGTATCGTTGAAGTGGCAAAAGTTTGTATCCATGTCCATGTCCATGTCCATGTCCTTCATACTTAAAGCTTCCATATGTTGGGATTACATTGGGTCGACGAAGTTTAGAATTAAAAGTTCCAGCTATGTGGTTGCTATAATGGCACAACTGGATAAGCACTGCTCATCGACATAAGCGAACTTAACCCTGGAAAAATGTTGGACGAGGTAGTTATTAAAAGCCTGATGTCATAGTTCGGTGGCAGTTGAGCGAGGTATTCCTGCCTCCGATTTTTGGTCTTGTGTTCAAAAGTGTTCAAAAGTGTAAAGCGAGGATTGTTTACGACACTAAAACGACTGGATATACTTTTTATGGTATATAGGTATTATATGCATATTAAAGCATGTGATCGAACCGCTTAAAAAATACCAACGGCTACTGCCGATCTTATGAACTCATTGCCGATTTCAGAGAAGTGGTGGCTGAAGGTGGCAAGCTCTAAGGGCTGTTGTGGCGACTGAAATGATTTTTTGTAGCTGCTGTCTATGTTTGCTTCGATGCATCACCATCGTTATGTGTTTTACCTGGTTCGAGGTACGTGGAAGCCTAGTTCCATGACCCTCGGAAGTAGCTATGGCCAATCCGTGGGCCTTTTCTTCTCAAGTCGACATTGGAATCTATTTCAAATTGCGTTCGAAAGTTCTGTCGTATGTAATGGTGCTGCCGAATCTTCTTTTAAGATTAGTCCATTCTGATGAGAGAAGTTCGGTACATTACATTCTAAGCTGACCTCCGGCATCTATACTTATACTTTCTGGTGCTATTGTACAGGAACCGCTGCAGTGAAGCAATATTCAATTTTCTCTATTTCCTAGAGCGTTCCCTGCTTGTTATCAGGCAGGTTATATGCTTCTTAATACGTCGGCGTTCATCTTAATTTACTTCGTAGAAGTCGTACTTAGTTAATTCAACAGAAAAAAACCCCATAACTGAAACGTACGCAGCTAAAACTGGGTAAACAAATTTACCTAAGGGTTATAAAGAAAAAAATGAAACTGTTCTGCTGTGCAGGCAAAAGTCACTTTATGTATGGAGAGCGGAGAGTGGAGAGATTTAAGTCGGATGCCACTTGCAAGCACTTAATGGTATATAAGTCTACGCTAAGCTAGTCTGCCCTAAGTTCTTGAAGAGTTGAAGATATGAAGAGTCTCAGCATTACAACTGGAGTAAATATAACCACCATAGGCTTATGAGCGACTCCACTTCTGCCAATATTCTAACGAAATGTATATTTTTCTTTCGTGTTAAGACAACCGGTGTCGAGATTGTCTATGTGGAATCTCGATCAAATGACATCATGTTTTTCAGCACATGACCAATTTGGAAGTCAAATGTCCTGGGACTTAAGACCATTGCATCGAATTCCGCACTCTCAACATCGCGCACCATTGGAAATGATTGGCGCAACTGCTCCTTTCTCCTCCAATATCAAACAGATATCAATCTATTAATCCCTTGGCCTGGTTCGAAACGATTGCCCCACCACATAATACCAATCATCTCATCAACTTCCATTTTGCGAAGAGTACTGGCATCCAAAGTGGCAACATCATGAAAGTACCCTTTCCCCAAAAAACGAAAACAGAAGAACGAAAAACAAGAAAGAAAATTCTTGATTCCTTCTCGAACTTCCCATCCATGCTTGCGGTTTGCACACTCAATTGTCTGAAGTTATTGCATACTTAAACTGGGCTACTATTAATCTTTCTCCTGTTGTGAGCAGAGCGCAGTCAAGGAACCGTGCAATACCAAAGCAAAAGAATCATCCTTGCTGCAGTTTTTCTCTTTCTCTCTCGATTGTAACATTCCTTTTTCAACTGTCAGTGATGTGATATCCTGGGAGGTCCACTAATATTTTCTTATCCTTGTTCTTTTCGGAAGATAGTACTTACTAGTAGTCCCTAGAAGTGATTTCGAAACGTTCATATATCATGTATATACGAGTATGTACTTTCAAGGATTTTCTCCTGAAGTTTTCCAGGTTCAGGATATCCTTATTGCCTCTTTTGCTTTGGGTAAAGCATTTCTTTTGTTCGACATTTCCTTGTGGTCCTTCGCCCCTACTATATCAATTTCTTCCTATAGATGCATCAATTTAATATCAGTTTATACTTTGATTTTCCATTTCATCCTGTAGACACAGTCGGAAGAGTTTTTTCTTAAATCTCAGAGGTAAGCTGTGAGATTAGTTTTGATTTTAGAAACAAAAAAATTGGATTTCATTTTTAGAAAGGACAACATTGCTTCATTTTAATTTAAACTTTTTCTTCGCCCACAGCCATTGAATTCTCAACTCTTGCTGGTAATTAACTTAGCTCCGCCGTCGCGCTATTCCTTGAAGGACACTTTTTATTTCTCTTTATGCAGTCAACTTCGTATATAAGGTGCATTTCATCCCCTTAGGATAAAAGACACTTAAATATTAGGCAAAAAAAAAAAAGTTTCGTTACATAAATTCTGGAAAAAAGGATCAGAGATGGTGGTGAATATTGCCAGAACCACCTGTGCTAGGGCGAAAGTTTTGCAATGTTTCAGTCTCGAGGAATAGGAAAGCGGTCTTTACTGTGAATATAGTGTATGCATATGTATGTATGTATGTATCAGTGCTGTTTTTAGCAAGAGATTCGTTTAGCAGTTTCTTAAAGATACTTTACTGATGAAAGAAAAAAAATTGGAGAAGGAAACGTTAGAAGTGGTTACTTATTCGCGTATACTCGTAAAAGCAAACCGGAGATACTTGGTAAAAATTTTGACTGCGCGATGAACTTCTGTTAGTGAAATACATTAGCAGTAATGGAGAATTATAATAACGATTACTTCCTGTAATGGAGGTTAATATGATGGAGCAGAAGAGTCATTTCACAGGAAAAAAAAATGAACTCCCAAGCTACTTAATTTAGTCTGCTTGCTACTGGCAATAGAACGAGAAGCAACGACGATACTACTTGTTGCTGCAAGGTGAACATTTAAGTTAAAATGTTATTACTCTATGTGAGTTCTTGAAAAGTTAACTCTTGTCATGGAAAGGAGCATATGTATTTCGAAAGTTACTTCATATGTATTAGATCTTGATTGCAGGATTTCTAAATGACTTATTACTTTCGGAAATGGATATGTTTGCAATATGTTTGAATGCGTGTTTACTATAGGAAACCATCATTTGGCTGAATCACCCGAAAGTTTCCAGCTGATGATTAATAAACTGGGTGATTACTGCCGTTTTTGGAATCTTAGCCTTAACATGGATAAATCAAACACTATGGTTGTGGGCTCTGGAAGAGGTAGACGCGCGCAAAATGAGATTTGGAACTTTGGAAGTGAGAGAATAGAACAAGAGAAAGAATATAAGTATCTTTGAGTTACTTTTACCCCGAATTTTAATATGAAGCAACCTGTTCAAAAAATATTGCCTGCGACAAAAAACGCTATTAATGCAACATGGCATCTATTTTCAGAAGAAGGAGGCTCCCAGCTAAGCAAAGCACAACGTATATGAAGCAGTACTATGATCGATCGTGTGCTATGGTGCTCAAGTGTGAGGCTACCACGAGTATGAAGAAGTCAAAAATTTCAAAGATTTTTTATCAAAAAAGTATTTCAACTGCCACAGAACACAGCTAATTACATGATTAGTTTGGAAACTGGCTTATCTTCTATATACATGTACACTTTAAAGCTTCACTTTGACTACATTGTAAGAATAATTTCCCTTAGTCATAATAGGCTACCGTACATTCTGGGCACATATGCAATACGGAGGAAACTGAACTTTGCGCAGAAATGGAGACAATTAGCTGAAGACGGCTTAGCCATTGTCATTATAATTCATTTATTTATATATATTATCCTTTTGCTCTTGTCCAAAGTGCGCTCCAGTATCTATTTAATAAAACCAATCCCATTCAATAAGACGGCAGTGTGTTCCAGGTGGAAATTCTGGCAATCGCCCAGGCGGCATAGGAACTATCATCGAAACTATCACAAGGAACCAAGCTGCGATTAAAACCATCTCATCCACAGTTATCAAGTCAAAGCTGGTAAAAAGTTGCCGCGATGAAATGCTTAAAGCCCCACACTCAGGATTGCTTTCCACCCTTCTTAAAAAAAAAAATACTTTAAACGAAGCCAGATGACCGATAAACTTGAAAAGAAGGGTTCAGAACTGAACCTATCAATTGTCCGTACCTCAGATCTATCCCTCCCTCCTAAAATCCAAGTTAGCATTATACTTCGAAAAGCTGGCAGACGAGAGATGGAGCACGTTCTCATCATGCCATATCACGAGATCACACTTAATACTCGTATCATCACAAGACACAATAACTTGACTTGGGTTAGCCACCAAAAAAGACACCAAAGGCCATTCTGCAACTAGGGAATACAAAAGATCCAATAGAGATTCGAGGTGAGGCTGTATCTAATAGTAAGCAGCTTTTCCAATAACCTTACTTTTCCAAAGGATTCGGTTAGTGGTACTAGCTGACCTGTGCAGTGAACATACGGTTCACTGAAATATCCGACTGCTTATGTCAGGCCCTGGATTAAACTTCACCTTTGCGCAGATCGTGTGATCATCTGCTTAAGAAGCTAAGAAAAATTCGACAGCAGGAGCGTTTGATAAATCAACAAAAAGCTTGTCGATGGTCACAGCTTCAGCCAATATTCAGTGTAAGACTTAGATGGATTTCTGATTACTTTAAATGACTAGTCCTCATATAATAGAATGATCATATCTGTATTGCTTTAAGCCACGTATTCAACGGTGATGTGCTTCCAAATTCAGACTGAGCTACGCGATGAACCAAATTTCTGAATATGCATCCCAACTTCTACTAAAGGATTTCACCTATTCCCACTGTATTCCTCCATAATGTATTAATTATTTATCTATCACAAAATAGATAGTTAAACAATAATGTAATCTATTTTAACTCAACTTCTTCTTGTCTAATTCATGTATATTCTATTTAATATTGTAGCTTTTATCTGCAGTCTAAGCTTATCACTAATTAATAAGATATTATATCTTAAAGGGTATAAGCATTACAATGATAATAAATGAAATGAAATGAATGAAATGAAATGAATGAAATGAAATGAATGAAATGAAATAAATGAAATGAAATGAATGAAATGAAATGAATGAAATGAAATGAATGAAATGAAATGAATGAAATGAAATGAATGAAATGAAATGAATGAAATGAAATGAATGAAATGAAATGAATGAAATGAAATGAATGAAATGAATGAAATGAATGAAATGAATGAAATGAATGAAATGAATGAAATGAATGAAATTAATGAAATGAATGAAATGAATGAAATGAATGAAATGAATGAAATGAATGAAATGAATGAAATGAATGAAATGAATGAAATGAATGAAATGAATGAAATGAATGAAATGAATGAAATGAATGAAATGAATGAAATGAAATGAATGAAATGAAATGAATGAAATGAAATGAATGAAATGAAATGAATGAAATGAAATGAATGAAATGAAATGAATGAAATGAAATGAATGAAATGAAATGAATGAAATGAAATGAATGAAATGAAATGAATGAAATGAAATGAATGAAATGAAATGAATGAAATGAAATGAATGAAATGAAATGATGCTAATCTAAACATCCGATTTTAATTCACATAGAGTAGCAAGCTAAGTCTACACAAGTTCTTTTATTTCGACGGATCTATACATCCCCATAATGCTCATCTGAACCTGGCACATCCTTGTTGCAAAACTTCCTTTTATTTAAAAAAAAAATACTTAATAGACATTCGCAGAAGGCCTGACTGAGGAAAATGCAAGCCCCGCCGACCATTAGATCACATCTAATATGCTATGCATGGTCTTAAATTGGAGTTTAGAGCCTTTGGTAAGTCAACTACTAATAACCTCTGTATTATCAGCCTAAGCAAATATATTTCGTTAATGAAATATGTATTAAAATGGCCGAATCTCTAGACGAACCCTTCTACAGAGAAGAGTCCTTTGAAAAGTCATCTGAGAGAAATAAGGCATAGCTATGACCATCTTGGCAGATACCCCAGTACAGAAATGCACTAAGCACTGAGTGATATATGTACTTGTTTATAACTTCGGAATCACGTAAGAAATGTATCTTAAACGACATCACGGTAGCCAACCTTACAAACTGTGTCTATCGCCGACTCCAAATGTGTAGACGATGCCTTTAGAGTGGTTCTCTTTTCACACTCTTACATGATGATTTTCAGCAACTCACTTAACAGAGCGTAATCTAGCCAGACAACTTGCACTTTTTCTCCAATGCATCATGTGAAGGTATTGGACTTCTAGAGCCTGACAACACAAAATGAAATTACAATTTTCAAGCCAATTGAAAATATCATAATATGTAGTTTTCCCGGTTTTCTCCTCCCTGTTTGTGCAAGCATTTATGTATATTTTCTAAACTTGTTCTTCTTCACTGTTCACTTCACTATTTTTATTGCGGAACTAAGTACGGATACGAACTATTTAGATAATAAAAGTATGTTTGTCTCAGTAAATACATATATACCTATTTGTACGAATAATAAATCGCAGAAAAGCATATAGAGACGTACTATACTTCCACAACGAATTACAGATATTTTTAACATATACCTAGTTCTATATCATAACCACTCTAAGTTATTGTTTCAAAGAAAACATCTAAATTCGGAGCACTAACACAAATACAATACCCATTGTGCAGATGCTCCAAGCAGCAGTAATACATATGTAACTCCACCTAATCCAGAAGCAAACCCACCTGACGTTCGCAGGACTATCCTTTTCCTGTTCACTCAGCTAAATCCTCAAATCAATTATTGTAAATTATATTTCTCGGATGTAAGCCGGTTCTGTCTCCTGTCTTCCATCACTCGGCACTTACAAATATCTTAAGCAGCATGCGATAGAGAAACGTTCTATGGATGTCACAATTGCTAGAGAAAACCCAACAGGCAGCACAACTAGGCAGCAACAATTCCTGATAATAATCATCAGATAGCACTTTGTGTCATCTCATGTTCGTCTTCCTTCGCTCCTTTTGTAAACGCCTTACATTCAAGTAAATGTGCAATCGTCCACCTCTGCCGTATAGTGGTGTGTAGTCTGGGTTTTGTCTTAAACCTAATTTCCTGCAATTGTACTTCCTCTGCTGTGAGATAAGCAAATTGTTTACACACAAGGATGTCCTTTAATTATTGTTACATTAATTCCTTTTATGTCTTGCTTAAAAGCGATAAGCAAATATTAATGCAATCCGAGTGGAGTTGTTCTGGCATGTTCTCTGGACGACTTCGATCTTTGTCCCTATCTAAACACGTGTTTCTAGATTTGCTTTATATACGACTGTATATGCATATATATATATGTTTAGGACTAACGCATAGCACAAGGATATTGATATAAAATATTTGGGCATGGACAAATCTCTTCATTTTCATTTGTAAGGTTATCGTCCTTGCATGGAAAACAACACACTTGTGCATTTCTATATTGTACTTGCGAGTATGATATTGAATACAAAGTCCTTAAGCATATTGAAACTCCGATCTGGTGTCAATCTGTAATGGAATCAAGCTTATCCACATAAACATCCAATTCAAGGCTTATTTAATGGTAATACAGTAGATGGCGGATATAAGAAAACTTCATATAAGAAAAACACGCTTATAAGGCACACATTCTAATGCATCATGCACTTTCCCATATATGGGTAGTTACGTGTTAAATTAATCTTTTATAAGAAACACGTTTATAAGAAAAACCTCAATAAAAGAAACTTATTCTGATACAAAATTCTATAATTGCATAGAATATTAAACGTGTATAAGAAATAAGTCTTATGATGCGACGTGTAACTGTGGACATACAATGTAAATCGTATATAAACTTATTTTTGTATGTACCTAATGTATCTAATTTTAAATGAAGTGCAATTTACTTCTTTTTTTTTTTGTTATGAGGGTTTTATGATATGTATGCATGTATGTTTACACAAATAATAAGCGACATATATAATGTGGCTATCAATGTGAAGAAGTCTTGTTTTAAATGCTTTTGCTTTATCTATTTATAAGAAATTTTCTTTTTTATATGCCTATTACCGTTGTATATACATCTAATTCTAATACATCTAATAATTGTATCTAGATGTATATACAATGGTATTACTGATAAAAGAAAATGTCTTTCTTATATCGGTTTTTTTTATACAAGGTGGCGCAAAATTAATCACCCCATCGCAAATAGTACGACGCCATTTTGCAAAAGAGCGTGGAATAATTGTGTCGATTTTTTTGACCAATAATCGGTCGGTGGTGTTAGCGCAGCGTGAATTTCGACGTCGATTTCCTAATCGTGTCGCGGCAACTGGGCAAACATTTCGGCGCTTAGCTACTCGATTCGAACAGACTGGACCCACTGGAGACCATGCAAGGCGTGGCCGCCACCGGACTGGTCGTTCGGCCGAGAATATCGCGGCTGTGGCTGCCGATGTCGCTGAGAACGAAGAAACATCAACCAGACGACGAACTATGCAATTGAGCATCACCAGACGGACCCTACAGCGAATTTTAGTGAAAGACTTACACATGTTCCCGTACAAAGTGCAAACAGTGCATCGGTTAATGCCTCTTGATCGTCAGTCGCGTGTGAATTACTGTCAAGCCATCCTCAATCTCAACAACGAAGAGGACGATTTTGTGTCGAAAATCATCATGAGCGACGAGGCGCATTTCCACTTAAGCGGTTACGTAAATAAGCAAAATCTTCGTTCCTGGGGCACTGAAAATCCATGTGTGATGCACGAAGAGCCATTATATCCACTCAAAGAGACTGTGTGGTGCGGCGTTCACGCGGGAGAAGTGATTGGGCCGTATTTTTTGGAGGACGCCATCGACAATACGGTCACTGTTACTGGCGAACGCTACAGGGCCATGATAAACGACTTCTTACTGCCGGAATTGGATGAGCGAGGCTTGGTGAACATGTGGTTTCAACAAGACGGTGCAACCGCACACACAGCATGAGCCACAATGGATATTGTGAAGGAAGCTTTTCCTGGTCGCGTAATCTCCCGTTTTGGCGATTTGGCATGGCCAGCAAGATTGTCCTATTTAATTATCCCAGACTTCTTTCTTTGGGGCTACTTGAAGTCGCGGGCTTATGCCAATAAGCCTCAGACAATCGCAGCCCTTAAAGAGAATATTCGAAAGGAATGCGAACAGTTATAACCGGAAATCTTGCGGAAAGTCATGGAAAATGCGATAAAACGGGCACAAATGTGTATCAACACTGGCGGCAACCACTTGGCGGATATCATCTTTTCCACTTAACAGAAAAAATTGTAAAGGTCCAAATTTCCATCACTCAAAATCATTTTGTTTATTTAGTAAAAAAGTAGTTCAAAAACCAAAATTGCATGCTTAATTTTGCCCCACCTTGTATAAGAAAACACTGATATAAGAAAGAAATTCTCTGAATTTTTTAACTTTCTTATATCCATCATATACTGTAATTAAAAATTTTGTAGAATTTGGAAAAGACATCAAACAAATTTAGGCAAGCAGGCCTCAGAATTTGATCGTTTTCGTTAAGGGGGGGAATTGTGTAGTGGTAACATCGTCTATTTCAGCATTTCAAGTATTTTTTATTTCCATTTCAATATAACAATTAATTAAAGATGTAATAAAAGAATTTAAATGTAATACATTATGATAATAGATACATATATAATAATATAGACGAATTCTGGGTATAATAATCCCGAAATATGGAAATAATACACTTTGTGGTATAATACAACCAGTACCAAGTGTATGACTATTAATAATATTAAGAACGATAGTATAAAAGCCGAAAAGGAAAGACGAGAAAGGAGAACGCGATGTACAGCGAAATGCAAATATCATTTTTATCATGCAAATAATTTTTTTGGAAAACAAAGATGAATATACCAAGAGAAGAACAATCGTTAAATGTGAATTAAACATAAATAAATAGTACGTTAAGATATAACTTGAAGTAGAGTCTCAACCTCAGATCTTGAAAGTAACCAAACTTTAAGTTTGTTTAAGAATTGGTTTCCATGTGCCACTAAAGTGGATATATCTGACGGCAGTTTGTTAAAAATGTATGGTGCTATAGAAGTCAGAAAACGTCGATTGTGCTCTTTATTAACCCTAGGAACATCAACTGTAGACACATTTCTCAACGAATATACTCCATTTCGTCTAAAGTGAATATTACAACTTCTAACAAAAAATACTTTAAGCGCTTTGTAGATAAAGAGGTAACGAAGTGGTAGTATTTTCGCTGATTGAAATAGGGGCAATGAGGGCTCAAATCTGTTTTTACATAGCAATAACCGAATTATTTTTTTCTGAGCTGTAATAATAGCACTCAGGTTACTTATATAGGCACAGCCCCAACAAGCAAGACCATACTCAAGCCGTGATTGGACCAATGCGTAGTAGATAGCTGAGAGTAAACTATGAGGAACAAGCTTACGCAAGTGATACATTTTGTTTAAAGGTATGTATAGAATTTTGTTTAGGGACATTATGTGTGACTTCCAGTTTAATTTATTATCTATAATAACTCCTATGTACTTAAACTCCTTCACGAACTCAAAAGTAAAGCATTTGTTTGTGCAGTGCAGCTTATTACAACTAAGATGATGAGATGTAATGCCCTCCATTACTATATTAGGGTTGGACAAGGAAAAACACATAGCCTTAGACTTTGTGCTAAGTATAAGTTGTTGGTCAGAATTAATTTGGTCTCGAATCGTAATTAAAGAATTTTCTGCATATGGAAGTGCTAAATCATCTGCATAACCAATAAATGGCCGTTTACAGGTAGGTTGAATATGGAATTAATGTAAACAAGGAAAAGGATTGGTCCTAGGACTGACCCCTGTGGGACACCAGTATTTGGACAGACTTCTTCCTTGCTTACAAATTCATTTACCCTAACGCACTGTTTTCGATTAAGCAAGTAGGACTTAAACCATTCGGATATATTGCCTCTAAAGCCAGCGTTACTGAGTTTCTGAATTAATAAGTCCTGATTAACTAAATCAAAGGCTTTTGTTAAATCAAGAAATAGTGCAACTGTTTTTTGATTATTATCTAGAGCACTATAAATTCTCTTTAAAAAGGCCACAATTGCATCTTCAGTGCACTTACCTTTCATAAAACCAAATTGCAAGTTATTAAAAAATCGAGTCTTTTCGAAAAAGCTAAGCATTTTGCTAACTATTACCTTTTCAAAAATCTTTGAGAAGACCGATAGCAAGCATATCGGTCAATAGTTGTTTGGGTCACTTGGATCACCTTTTTTAAAAATCGGAATAATTAACGAGGTTTTAAGGCAATCAGGAAATATTCCGCATTGAAAGCTTTGGTTAACAATGTGCCTCAAGGGACTTACTATAAACTTTCCTATCTTCTTGATGATAACGTTACTAATGCCATCTATTCCACATGAGTTCTTAGCTTTCAAGCTGTTAATAATAGCGAGAAGTTCTGAATTACTAATGGGCCCAAAATAAAAAGAAAGTGAACTCGTATTATCAAGTAAAAATCTCCCATTACTCTCATTTAATTGAACACATACATCTGGCTTACATTTTCCAGCGACATTTTTAAAGAAAGCGTTCATTCCGTTACCTAAGCCCTCATTACTACTGACAATTTGATTGCCTAGTTTAAGAAACTTTAAATCTGGGTCTTTTTTGTCTTTGCTTAGTATGTTATTGACAATACGCCATTGCTCTTTAGGATTATACCGACTTTCTGCAAATTTGTTGCTATAGTATTCAATTTTTTGCCTATCTATAAGATCCCGCACATTAGTTTGTAGCTCTCTATACATCTGTTTAACTAAAGGCTGGTTCATTCTGCTCTTATTTTTTGCATAGGATTTATTTTTTTCTTCTATTTTTGCGCAAATTCCATCATTGATCCAAGGTTTAATTTTATTAAATTTATTCCTTTGCTTAGCACTTTTTGCAGTCGCTTATATATCCTTTAAGTTTTTCTAAAAAAATTGAAAAAGCACTATCAGGGCATTCGGAACTAAGCACAGAATCCCATCTTTCTATAGACAGACACCGACATCGTTTATTGTCACGCTAATGGTTCATGGTTCAAATCCTGACGTCCGCAAGCATTTATTTATTTCTCATGAAATATATAAAGTACTTGAATAATCTATCAGCCCATAAAGGTACAGAATATTCGCTATAGAAAGCTGTCAAGTCCTTAAAAAAACAGCAAAACAACCGCAGCAAGAAAAGACTAACCCCTTCGCAGATCACCTACAGGGAACCTTCGAACCATCAACTGCAATGTAACTGCACCGCAACAGCACCGCAGCCGCATCGCAGCTACACCGCAACGGCACCGCAGCGGCACCGCAGCGGCACCACATTGGCACTGCAACGGCAACGCAACGGCACCGCAGCAGCACCGCAACCGCACCGTAGCCGCACAGCAGCAGACCGCAGCAGCACCGTAGGCGCACTTCAACTGCACCACAACGGCACTGCAGCAGCACCGCGACCGCACCGCAACCAAACCCGATCTCTGGGCATCGATGGAGTAAACAACTTGCCGGTTGGTCGGTGTTGTTGAGTAAAGGAAGAGGGAGGGTGCATCGACGAAGTCAGCGACTCGTCGGTGAGCGGCGGTGCCTGCGCGGGTCAGGGGACCCTATTCACTATTCGTGGCAATAGCTCGCTCGATGTCGGTGTTTCACTGGAGGTACAGTGGTGTCGACAAAACACGTAACACTTCGTTACAGTACTTGCATCACTGAATCCGAAAGACTTGCCATTTTCTGTATGTGCATCAATAACCATCTTCGATGGAACGATTATGTATTCCAAGTCGCCAGAAATGCTGCGAAATGTGCACGATTCTTTAAGCGGTGCAAACAATATTTTACCTCTTCTGATTTGGTCTCCATCTATAAGGCATTCATCCGCCCAAAGCTAGAATATAACGCCCCCATCTTATCTGGTGCCCCTAAGACTGTTCTTCACATTCTAGATAGGGTACACATAGCCAGTTGCATTTCTCCTTTCAAAACTTTACCATGCTTCGAATACACACCAGTTCACACTCAAGCCCAATTTCGGACGTACTGTCGAGTGTAGATATTCGTTTATAAGCCTGTAGCGGACGAGTCCGATAAGGAACTCTCCCCTACAACATCGCTGATGTAATGTAATTTCGTATAAGAATAATAAAGTCTTAGTTAAATTTGAAGCCTAGAGCGTAAGACTGTACTTACTTCACAAGTTGATCAACACGTTTGTGGAACAATCTACCAGCCTCTGTATTTCTTAATCATAACAACAAATATTTAAAGCCAACGCAAGCCGGTATCTCTTCTGTCTCTTTCGCCTCTTTTCCCATCCGTCCGTGCCCTGAAAATCACTACAAGGGTATTAATAATCCTTTTGGCGTGTGCAACTTATGCAAAAAAAAAAACCACATCGACCAGACCTTCGGATGCAGTCAGTCTTATTGGGCTCGCGCACACTGGATCAATTTTCCCCCGGGGTAAGATTGGGGTATCTTTACTATACTGGGTTATGTGTATTGGTTTTCAACCGATGTTCAACTACTCCAACGCTGGATGAACATTTTACCCAGCTTCTTACTGTATGCTTCATCTCCCTCTTCTTAAAACTCTGTTTTACCCCAGGGGGTAATCCAGTGTGCGCTGTCCCATTGGGATTTGACCCAATCTTACAGCTTTTAATAGAACTGTGTAGTGAATGAACTGCGTTAAAAAAAACTTATCATTAAAAGCAACTTTAAAGGCACGCTTTCATCTATTTGCATATGTACATTTTTGTTATTTAATACTTTTTAAATTTAACATATTTTAGTAAAAACAGTATCGTCGATCTATGTAGGAGATTGGCTAATACCAAACCAATAAGACTTTGTAAATACTTATTTGTAGAGAATATGTTTTTTAACGAAAAGGGTTTTTGAAAAACTGACTTCTAACTAATTTTTTTTGCTTTTTGTTGCTTGCTTTAAATATATTCGAAAAAAAACCCTATTTCTAACTCAAGTACCAATAGTATGGGTGGTATATCAAAACTTGTCTTAAATAGTTATTGATGGCATATGTCGCAGATAAATATGTACTCGTATGTATGTAACTATTATTACGCAATTCTTAGGCCGTACGAAATAAAAATGTTAGTATGTTTAAGCAAGAAATTCAGCAACAGAGAAAATAAAAACTTAAGTTGACGTATTTCATGTCACAATCTACGAAAAACAAGAAACTTGGTTGTAGCTCCAAATTATATGACTTGGTACCGACGCACGGCTTAATCTAAAGTCAAAAACAACATATTGAAAGTTTAAAACTCCATGCTATCGATATCACTATTTAAATCTCACTTTATCGTTATCTTGTATGTTTGAATATTAATATGTGGGTCGATAACTCACTGTATTTCGTCAATATATTGAGGAGAGGGACACCCCTTAAAACATTCTTATATGAATGCAGAAAAACGAATGAGAGCCAAATTTAAGGAAAACTTTAATGCCAGTGTTGGTCCTTCGCAATAGTGTTGAGAGGTTAAAATCCTTGGAAAACAACAACTAAAACTCCTTAAGCTCTTTCCAAAGTTCGCATTGGATCAAACCAATTACGTTCTTTTCATTAAAGGTTAATCGACAAATCCACTCCCTCATGTCAAGGCGACTGCCAGAGATTTACTTTTCGCCTCCGCACTTTCTCCATTATGCGCACAGTTTATTTTAATTAATAGCGTTGCAGAAGTTTTTAGCATACATATAGCTTTAACAGCACCGAGTTTTAGTTCTTTTTAGTTCTCTAACTTTGTGTTTGTCTACTTCGTGCACGAAACGAAGTTGCAAATACAAGAAATTGATTATCCTTTTGTGGGAGCAGCCTTGAATATCACTCGGCATACAAACGGCCAGCGCTGCGGCTGTGAGTCTTTTTTGAATTTATTGCCGCAACTAAATGTTCGGGATACTCCTAGGTAGGATAGCGTGCATACCTATATTATCCGGTTGGAAATGCAAGCACTCAATCAAGATACGATTAGAACAAATGCCTAGGATTTTTGAATAAATAAGTAGACTTATGAATCAACATTTCTGTATTCGATTTAGAAGTATACCATACTTGTATGTAAGCATGAAACGAAGTAAGCACCTATTGCAAATCGTGAGATTATTTAACTCGATTTGTTGCATTATACAATTTATTTAAATATTAACTATTCGTACAATACGTATGTAGAGGTAGATACATAATAAGATAATGAAAATGATACACTAAGATAGATCTTGTAGCTTGTTCTTCTTCCTATTTTCGCGAGGTTATGATCTGAAAGCAAGGGATCATAACCCTCCCACTTCACCGCATTTCTACTGATATGCCTGTGGGGTTCGCCTATTTGACTTCAGAAAATGTCGACAAGCCTCCCGATTTTGGATTACACGATTACTGAGGCCAAGGAAATGTCGATGTCGTCGCATTTGTGTGATTCAGGTTTTTATAGGCCTTCCTCTTCTGCCTCGCAATGTCTTTGGAACGTTCATTGATATTACCTTTTTATCAAGGTACAAATGATCTCTTCTTTGAACGTGAGAATATCAGCTGACCCGGTCACGCTCTACCTTTTGTAAGATGGATTCCTTGACGTGAAGACTTCCACGGATCTTCGAACTTCATATTCGATCAAGCTTTGTCACTTTTGCTGTCATGCGAAGCATCTTCATCTCAGCTGCCGTTAATTTACTCTCATACTTTTTGTACAACATTGTGAACCGTATGTGAGCACTGGACGCACAGCTGCGGTGTAGAGCCTTCCTTTGAACTTAGAAGGCATTTTTCTGTCACAGAAGATAGCGGAGTTTTCCCGCCACTTTATCCACCCTACACTCACGCTATGATTGATGTCGTCATCACAGGTTGCTTTGATCCCAGAGATCCCAGAACTTTTAGCACTTGGAAGCACTGTTCCATTCAAATAAATGTCTGAAATAGGCCTGAGTGGAACAGAGAACGGGCAGCACAAGTGCTCTGTCTTTTTTAAATAGAAAATAATATTTTAATAATATTACCTTGGGGTCCGTCACGTTACCTTCAAGCAGATAATCAAGGACTGTAGAGCGAATTACTTAAGACGCTCCCTGGTGCACCCCGACTTTGATTGGGTACTCTTTGGTTACTCCAGCGGGGCACCTTTCTCTTGTCTTTGCTCCTTCGTACATGCCCTTGATCATCTATACATAGGTTTCTGGAACCCTTCGATGTCTTAGCGCCACCCATGTCAGATCTCGTGGTTGTCTGTCGAATGCCTTTTCAAAGTCAATCAATACAATATGCAAATCCTTTAACTAATCACGATGTTCTTCCAATATGATCATTATACTTTGAATTGTATCTGTGGTTGATTTACCCGAGACAAACCCGCACTGATCTTCAGATAGTCGTATTATGAGTATTTTTCGCAGTCGGCCACCTAATACCCACTCAACGATCTTCATGGTGTGTGACATCAGCTTGATTGAACGGTAGTTATCACAGTTTCGCATATCACCCTTCCCTTTGTATGCAGGGAGAAGGTAACTTTACCTCCATTATTCGGCATTTTATCACCTCTCATAAATTTGGAGATGAGAATTCTGAGCCATCTGAACCCGATGTCTCCCATCTTTTTCCAGAACTCAGAGCGCATCTCGTCTGGCCCAACTGCTTTTCGTTTTTTGGAGTATTTGGCCGACTCACTAATTTCTTATTTCTTCGGAGTTAGGGGTGGCTCTTGGAAAGTATAGCCGAAAGTATATGCTCATTTAAAAGTTCTTCACAATATTGCCGCCACCTCTGCAGAGTTTTGTCGCCATCCATAAGAAGCTGGCCATGAACATTGTTAATAAACTTTGGCGAACGAATCTCCTGAGTATTCCTCCTTCTTTGTGCGGCTAGTTTGAAGATGGTTGCGCTCTTGTTCTTATTGTGTCGTCGCAGCTCCTGGATAGCCTGGTTTGCATCAGCAATCGGGGAAGATATTTTCTCCAGCTTCCGATAAAGGCACTTCGTACACTCTACTTGAAGTTGTGCGCACTTCTTCTTCGCTTTTTTCTTGCAACATATGTATTCCACTTCGATGCGAGCTTTTTCGTCTCTATTATTAGATAGCACTTTGACCAATCTTTGAACGCCGCTTTCTTCTTATTTATCACTTCCTTAGCTTCATCACTCTACCACCATGTTCCTTTGGCGTGTTGTTGATGGCCTTTTGAAACTTCTAGCAGTGGTTTGGCCTTCTTTAAGCAAGTTCGCTGTAGGGAATCCCACGTATGTTGTGCTCTGCACTCTTCATCCTCAGCTCCGTTGATGGTTTGAGAGAGGTAATTTTTCATCACGAAAACAAAAGCCTCGCCTTTTTCTTTGTCCAGATTGTAATCGTACCACTTGATTTTCTCAGGGACCTTGTTTGTTTGCTTTTCTTTAGTGTCTTCATAAAAATTTCTGTAAGCAGGAGACGGTGTTTCTGAGCGATGGCCTCTTCCAGGATCACTTTGCAATCGTTTACCCGAGGCATCATGAAACTAGCTCCTAAATGGAAGTCAATCTGGGTTTCATCTCAACCACTGCTGTAAGTGGTCAGGTCTCGGCTTTGTTTGATAAACATGGTATTCAACACGATAAGACCATGTGATTTGCACATGCTTAGGACGTCTTCAGCAGGAAGGTTCCTGGTGCCGTATCCTAGTCCTCCATGGCAGTCTTCATAGTCTTTGTTTAACTTCCCGACATGTGTATTCAAATCTCCTTCAAGAAACCTTTCCTATGTGATGTTCTTAAGGAGATTGTGGACATCTAGTCAAAATGCATCCTTTACCCTCTGATCGCATCCAATATATGGAGCATATACACTGACAATACTCCACACTTCTCCTTGTAGTACTAGTTTGAGAAACATCAAACGGTCACTGGACTCCGAAATGCTCAAGACGTTACCAAGTAGCTCTGCCGCAAGGATGATACCAATTCCATTTCTAGGCTTTTCCGTTTCGTAGTAGAACATCTTGTAATCTTTTGTTCTAGCGTCTAAGAAACGCGACCGATTTCCGGTGTTTTTCCATTTCGTCTCTTGGACACACAAGATATCCACCCACCTTCTATTCATTATCTCTTCCAGCTCATAACTTCGACCGGCCATGCTTCCAGCGTTCCAACTCGCGATCCTTATCGTTGGTCTAAACTCTTTCATTACTTTCACTAGCCACTGGAATCCGTATAGCTTTGACGCGAACATTTTTGCTGGGTCCAGGAACAGTAGTACCATGCGCTGCAGTGGTAGTGCCTTTCCGTATAGCAAGTATTACCGTAATGATACAGTTTTGCAATATTATTGCGATGGTGTTGTTGTTTGACACGTGCATGCTCCTATTTTATTATTGTTTGATTGATCTTTCTTCTATGACACCGTTAATCTCCAGTCGTGTCAACCCACGGACTCATATGCACACTAGTGGAAGAGTTTTTAAGGTAGTGTATGTTGCATAGAGTTTATTTGTCCCCTTAGTTGACTTTTATGACAAGCGCTATTTGTTGGGGGGCGCTGCAGTGATATTCTTAACCCGTCCCTGCACGAGGGAATATAGGAGAAGAATGTAGATCTTGTATCTGATTTTCATTTATCGATGTATGCATCCTTTTAATTCCTCGAAAACATGATTCATATTCGACAATCTCTTACAATGGATTCCCCTGAATAACTATGAATTAATGATGATATCTGAAAATTTAAGCTTATCTCCCCTATAAATGAAGTGTGATTAACTCAGTGAATTCGCTTTCGCAGTATTTGAATATATCCTACAACAACAGATGATTAATTAAAAAAATATGTGTACATCAAATGATGCACATAGTAAAATGAACGACCAACTTTGCCAACTTATAGAAGCATTACCCTGTGTCTCCTGCAAGAGACTTTATTGTTGAGTTTGAATTTATAAGGCGATTTGATGCTACTTTATTCAAAAGGAAGGTTTTGTATTCAGAACCGTTGAGTTCAGCACGCAGATAGACTTACCGATAAGTAGAGAGTTAGAACGATTTTGTATTGCAATAATTCTGCTTTTAAGTTTATCTAACCCATCCGCACGGAAAAAGTATTATAATAAACGTTCCAAACCATCCAATTTGTTTTGTCTGGTATTGAGTATTTAATAAATTAAAAATAAATTTGGTTGCAAGACTTAACAAGAACCCCGTTTAGTTTTTCCAATAATTGCAGATTGGATTTCCTTTTCCAGGCGGTCGGTATCGCCAGCACACTATAAATATACTCGTAAGGACGTAACAGTCGATTAAACTAGCGAAGTGTTCGACCAGTCTATTATATTTAGCTGAAGTCTCCATATGTGGTCTACCGTCGCGTTGGTCGGACAAATGGCAATCAGGATTCTATTTAATATTTAGCATAAACTGATACTTACGCTACAGCAGGGATTTCTGTATAACTTCCTAAATTCTTAAAGCTTTTTGTAAGAATAAGAGCTGATCATTTTACCTCGTCAGAATAGAATTTCGATTTTGGCTTCCTTTGATATCCCGTCCCAGATATAAAAATACCAATCTCACTTATATAAATTCTTTTACCCCTCGAGGCATCAGCAATGCCTGTGCGCCATCTTGTTTGGAGCTCTGCAATGCATTTGACCTACCTCCAACTGATTCCTAAATAGATTGATTCCTCCTCAACTGTTTCACGTTCGACTAGGGCGCCCCGCTGTTCTGTCGGCCTGCGTGAGCGGATTCCACTTCATGACGTCATTGCGCGGTATGATGTGTCCAATCAACTGCCACTTTTTCCTTCAGACAGTAATGCCTATAGATTCTTAGTCTATTTTCTAATAAAGTTGTTCATTGAAGAAACGATTGGGCCAAGACTAGACTACCGGTCGATTGCGCTGGAGAGGTGGTTTACTCTGGCTTGTACCTCAGTGTAGAAGGGTACATTAAGTGTAGAAGAGAAACGTGACCCTTTGTGTCATATGCACCTTGAATTGTACTCTTTAAAATAAGAAAACTTTTAGTTAGCGCCATGGTGGAGAACAGTAGATTCGAGCATAAAGTATCTTAATATGCTTTTGGAATTCCGGATAAAGTTCATGGTACTTTAAAGTGTTCAGTCCTTTAGGGGTTTATTCCCAAAACTGGGAAACATTTGTGAGTTTGGGGAAGTTTTGGGGAACACTTATGTCTGGGGAAATTTTTGGGGAAAGGTTTTCTGCAACACAAAAGAAAATTTTTAAAATCGCATCCAACCTCCGAATTATTTTTGAAATCCAAAATCAAATCACAAAAAATAAACTAAAATATATAAACTTAACAAAATCAATCAACACACGCTGCAAAAAATCAGTTGCCTCTTTCGTCTATCATCGAATCGACGAAAAATCCATTTATGTAGTACGAGTATAGTCGAATCTCGAAAAGATAAATACATTGGTAATGATGGTATAAGACCTGTTGCTTTTAATTTCTTTCAAAACTTTACGTATTTGATTTAAAGTTACTAGCCCTTTTACTAGAGGCATCTTTCCTTTACTCGTATATGAATTCACATCACAATAAAAAAGAAACACGATGCAAACAAAAGCTGAAGTCCCGAACAAGCAAAAACAGTTGAGAAAAGCTCGATTCTTCTTCAAACTAAAGATTGAAAACAACACAGCTTATCAAAGAGTGTCCTTTCTACGAGCGTCTCAGAACACTTACTTACTTAGCTGGCCCTACAGTTTGGGGTGAACCTGGGCCCCAACCAACAGCCTCCCCATTTAGCTCGGTCTTTAGCTAATTGCCTCCAATTGCGCACTCCAAGTTGGTTGCTGGTATAGTTCGTGATTGAATCTTCTCCTCCAAAACCCGTTAACGCAAACGAGACCGAAAATCTTACGAAGATTTTTTATCTCGAAGCGACCACGGATATCGTCATCCTCTTTTAATAAAGCCCATGTTTCAGCGCCGTAAAGCAGGACTGGGATGATCAAGATATTATATAGAGACTCCTTAGTTGTTCGAGATAGGGCTTTACTGTTGAATTGCCTCATAAACCCAAAAAAACAGCGATTGGCAAGAGTTATTGTTCGATTGATTTCTGCGTTGATTTTGGTTGTAGAATTTATAGCAGAGCCAAGGTAGAAAAAGTCCCTTACTACCTGGAAGTTATAGCTGCCCACTGTGACGTTTTGTCCAATTCGTCGGTGTTGGCTTCCCTTCTTGTTGACAGCATATACTTGGTTTTGCCCTCGTTTATCGCTAAGCCCATTTTGGCCGCTTCCGCCCCAATGCTTGCAAACATTGTATTTGATCTGCTTTCCGAGTAGTTCATCCTTCGAAAGAGTTCATATTTCCGAGATTCTACCGTATATTGTGTGCCTTCTCTTGTTTTGGGGAATCTTTTTTCGCCTAGTACAAATTTGGGGAACATTTTTTCCAGATTTGGGGAAATTATGCTACTATCTTCCGGCAACACTATTGCAGAGTCTGAAGAGCACGGTAGTTGCTAGTCAACAAAACAAATTATTCTAGAAGCGGGGCAAGAATGGAGCATTTCCAAAACTGCCCACCCCACTTTCACTATGCATTTGCAATTTTATCTAATTTGCATTCACTAAATATCTTTCAATTTGAAAAAGCGTCCAAAAACAGCCTGGTGGAATAATTTGTCCAAAATATGTGTTGTTCAATGGAGTCATAAATTGACTATCTAAGATAACCGAAACTCGTGCCTTCATTACCTATCGGATTAAATTGTCATCAATCTAACTTCCCTCACTTAACCATTCTAAAATGATTCATCAATGCAACGCCCACAGGTCGCGTCATCTAACATACAAAAAATCTTGCCTTAACATCCGTATTACTTCCTCAAGCTACTTCTTAATGGAACTACCAAATGAACGTAAAACTCCGCTTAACCACAATAAGCATTAGTCATGTCCACCGGAAACAAATCTGCCTATCAGTGCTGTGGTGTTGGGCAACCCTACACGGTGGTTACACCTGCGGTAGTGCAGCTACAGTGGCATGGTGAACTAACCCCACAATCCGAAATCCTGGCCTGTACTCTGACCACAACTGAGGTCAGAGCTAAACCGGTGAACAGGTGCTGTCCTCATAGGCGTCCCATCCCTGCCACTAAATGGCTTTCTCCTATAATTTTTGCCACCCTTCCATGGTTTTTCTACCTCTATCTCACCATCAGCATTAAAGAAAAAAACAAGTGCAGTTTATCGAAAATCTAGAACTTGCAGGCACAAAAATCACCACCCCTCTCCATTTTTTGCAGAAGAAGGAGTTCAGAGTCCTTTGTCCTAGTAGGTACTCTCAAAAGTACGCAGACTGCAAAATAAAAAAATAAAAAAAACGAGGATTGCAAATTTCCATTTAACCGTCAGCTGGTGTGTAACTATATCATAAATTTTGCACACGCATGCACCACAAAGGTACTCGGTAGCTAGCTAACTCCGAGGAGTATGCTAAAGTCGAACGTTTGACCGATGACACACCATAAGTCACAGCAACAATGCAACGGAGGGAGAGGACGTTTTATTCATGCCATGAGTGCACTTTTTGTCTCAAAGCATTCTTTATGCTTATTCCCGTCGCGGTCGTGATTTCGGTACCAGAGCTCCGCTCCCCAACCATTCCCGGTTAGTCACAATTACTCAAGGGACTGGGAAATGATCCTTAGGGGATTTTCGGGTCGAACAACTTGATAAATGGCTGACAGTTTTAATGTGGCATGCGGTCAGTTCTAAAATTGATTGTCAACCAACGCGCGCTCGCATATCGTATTTTGGGATAAGAATCTCCAAAAAAGCGTTGTTCGATCCTAGGGATAGGATATGAAAGTTCTGTGCTGATACACACATACGAGTATATGTCTAGTTTGCTGCCTGCCGTTGGATGGATAATTGCGAGCGAACGTCTATTTTTGGTTTCGATTGTTTGATGGACATCGACCGCATAGTGAAGCAACTATTTTATTGGACTTTCGATAGTTTCTCCAACGTGACACGGTGTAGTGCAGTTTGACCAATTGAACAGTCTGTCTTAAGAAGACTGTATACACAAATCAAGATAGCCTGATCTTAATGGAAACGTTGTTCAGGTTAAATGGAAGCCCAACACACTCAAAAACACTTGCTGAAAAATGATGTATGACACATTTCCCCAATCTCATGTTATATCCCATCTCTAATAAAGTTCGCTCGGCTTTGACGAACTTTTATCCAATCACAAGGCTACCTTCATATCGAGACAACATATTTGTGGGTTATTAAAAAAACTTTTTTTAAATAAATACTTACAAAATTTTTATAAAAATTATTTTAACTTCAAAATAAGATTTAGCTCAATGTAAACGACTTTAAGAATATACGAACTATAGGAAAAGGCTAGCATTAAGTACTTACTTACTTATGTGGAGCTACAGTTCGGGGTGAACCCGAGCCTCAACCAACAAGCCTCTCCATTCAGCTCGATCTTTAGCTAATTGCCTCCAGTTGCGCACTCCAAGTTGGTCGAGGTCTCCTTGAACTTGTGCGCGCCACCTACGGCGAGGATTCACTCTACTGCGTCGTTCCTCCGAATTAGATGCGAAGACTCTGTGGGCCGGAGCGTTGGTTTTCATTCACTTTAAATAAACCATGGCTTTACTGTTAAATTGCTTTATAACGTAAGCCCAAAAAACAGGGATTGGCAAGAGTTATTCTTTGGTTGATTTCTGCGCTGATCTTATTTTCGAGTTTATAGCAGAGCCAAGGTAGCCAAAGTCCCTTACTACCTCGAGGTTATACCTGCAATGGTGACGTTCTCTCCAATTCGTCGGTGTTGATTGTCTTCCTTCTTGTTGACAGCATATTCTTGGTTTTGCCCTCGTTTATCGCTAAACCAATTTTTCCCGCTTCTGCTTCAATGCTTGCAAACGCATCGGTGACAGCCCGCTGAGTTCTTCCAATTATGTCAATATCGTCGCAGTTGTACGGACTTTTGATAGATTGTACCTATGGTGTTGGGTTCTGAGTTCCGCACAATCCGTTCAAGTACAATATTAAATAAGTCACATGACTGCGCGTCACCTTGTCTTAAACCTTTTTTGACATCAAGGGCATCGGTGAGATTGTTACCAACCTTGATGGAAGAGTGTGTGTTCTCCATCGTCATCCTGCACAGACAGACTAGTTTGGCTATAGATGCTGTCATAGGCGGCCTTGAAATCGATAAAGAGGTTGTGAGTATCGATTTGGACTTCTTGGGTTTCTCCAGGATCGGTCGAAGTGTGAAGATTTGATCGATGGTGGACTTTCCTGGCCTGAAACCGCACTGATAGGGGCCAATTAGGCTGTTGATAAAAGGTTTCCATTCCATTCATCAGGCATTCACTCGTCAGACGAAATTTTAGAGATGAGTTGGTGTATGCACTCTACCAATTCATCACCAGCTGTCTTGAAAAGTTCGGCCGGTAAGCCGTCAGGACCAGCAGTCTTGTTAGATTTCAGTTTGGATATTGCTATCCTCACTTCCTTTTGGTCAAGTGGATGGAAATTTTGATTATCATTGTCTATGTTGAGTGGTTCATTCTGCCTGACAGCGGGATGTTGGTCTTCGTCGCCGTTATACAGTCTGCAGAAGTAGTTATTTGGATGGCAAACGACTAACAAAGCCCTCGTAGAGGCAGCATCTCCCGATAGGTATTGGTCCGCTAAGTAACGAGAAAGAGCCACTGCAGCCGAAAACCTAGCAGCTCTGTTAGTAAGCCCTACTCCCACCTCCTCGTGGTGCTATCTGGGGATTTCTTCGGAAATTGCTAACGGGAGAGGACGAATGGCGAGCTTCCTGCGCCAAAAAATAGGATAAGTGTCGGTTGGTCTGTGGCCCAGCGAGCCGCAACCGTAAAAACAAATCTTGCTCCGAAACGCAAGCCAACGCCTCGGATACGGACGGATAATTTGATGACGACCTTTGGCTATCGGACACGGACAACAATCGGATTCTGGAACGTTAAGACCCTCCTGGACTCACTCAAGGAAGGGCCTTATAGCGCCAGATTCCTCCAATCAGAACGCGAATTCGCACGGTGTAAAATAGACATCTTAGGGCTGAGCGAGATAAGATGGTTCGATGCTGGGGAATTCATCTCCCCAACAAAAAGCACTGTCATGCTCTACTCTGGTAAACCAGCTGGAAGTGCACGGAGTAGGACTCATGCTAACTCCAGCAGCACGTAGTAGCCTCATATCCTGGAAACCCCATAGTGACCGGATATTGACGGCTAGGTTCCAGAGTAGAGTTAGGAAAATTACCATCATACAGTGTTATGCTGCGACTCTAGACGCGACTGAGGATGAAAAGGATGTTTTTTATAGCCACTTAGGCGCCGCCTACAACCAAACGCCTAATGGAGACATCGTAATGGTGATGGGAGATCTCAATGCCAAGGTGGGTAGCGACAACACCATTCTTAAGCACGTGATGGGAGTTCACGGCGTAGGAGACCGTAATGATAACGGTGAGCGGTTTGTGGACTTCTGCAATACCAACCGCCTAGTCATCGGAGGTACGCTGTTTAAGCATAACACCTGCCACAAAATCAGTTGGGTCTCTACTGATAGGCAACGAACATCCAACCAGATCGACCACATTGCGATCAGTCGCCGATTTAGAAATTGTCTCCTGGACATCCGAAACAGACGTGGAGCTGACGTCGGACTAGAACGAGATCACCATCTTATGGTAGCTCATTTACGCCTTCGTACTGCATTCGTCAACAGCAATCGCTCAAACCTACTTAACATCACCAGGTTTAATATCGACAGGCTCAAGGTTCCCCAAGTGCGCCAACAGTTCAGGGACCATCTTGCCTTAGAAGCAGAAGCAATCAGCAGCATAGAGAACATGGATGACCACTGGAGTGCTGTGAAAAATGCTTTTGAGACTGGGGCATGCACGTATGTCGGTAAAAAGCAGAAACACCACCGCACATGGCTTTCTACAGACACCTGGAGACGGATCGATGAGCGTACAGCAATCAAGGCTCGGATTGCAGCGGCCTCAGCAGTAGAGAGAACCGAGCTTGAAACCCAATACCGTGCGAAGAAGAAAGAAGTGCAGCGTAGTGTGAGACGTGACAAAGGTCAATATGTCAACTCACTGGCCTCAAGGGCTGAAGAAGCAGCGAGTAGGAGCGACAGTAGGACTGTTTATAGCATCACTTAGGAGCTCATCGGTGGTCGAAACTCCAAACAACATCCAGTGAAGAGTCTAGACGGCAACCTTCTGATTTCCGATGAGGATCAGCTCACTAGATGGAGAGAACATTTTGCTACAGTGCTAAATCACATAAACTATGGCGGTATGATCTCGAATTCGAATGAGTAGTTCGAAGCAAAAAATTCCCGAATTCGCACCGCACCTCCCAGTAAAACCAAGATAATAACAGCAATCAAGTCCCTCAAGAAGAACAAGGCGGTGGGTATTGATGCCCCCTGCCGAGCTATTTCAAGCGGCGCCAAATACATCGGCAGATTTGCTGCATCCGCTAATACGGAGGGCTTGGGATAGTGAACAATTTCCACAGGAGTGGAAAGGGGGGTGATCATTAAACTTCCAAAGAAGGGAAACTTGATGGAGCGCGGTAACTGGAGAGGTATATGCGTTCTTCCAGCCATGGCTAATATAATAGCTAAAATAATTCTAGAACGAAATAAAGAACATTTAGATTCAACTCTCGATGTCGAACAGGCAGGCTTTCGCGCTGAATCCTCCTGCATCGACCACATAAACACCTTACGGATCATAATCGAAGAATGCGTTGAGTATAGGTCTCCGCTACATTTACTGTTTATCGACTTCGAGAAGGCTTTCGACAGCTTGAATCGAGATGCTATCTGGTTGGCCTTGCGCAAGAGAGGCATCCCAGAAAAACTTATAGCTATAATCAAGGCTACATACGAGGGCGGTAAGTGTCACGTCGTGCACAATGGTAAGATGTCGGACGATTTCGAAGTCCAAAGTGGAGTACGTCAAGGGTGCATACTGTCCCCACTATTGTTCTTGGTGGTTATCAGCGATGTACTCCGTGCAGCATTGACGGAAGGCAACTATGGAATTCGTTGGACTATGACATCTTACCTTAAACACCTAGATTACGCTGACGATATTTGTCTACTTTCACATCGGATAATGGATCTTCATTTGATGACCCAAAATCTAGAAACTGAACAAACAAAGTAGGGCTAAAAATAAACACAGCCAAAACAAAAGCCCTGAGCACTTCTTCTAACAACCGCGCTCAACTTTACATTGCCGGACAGGAAGTCGAGAAAGTGTATAACTTTCTTTATTTAGGAAGTGTGATCTCGGCTAATAGCGGTGGCACCGAACTGGATGTGTGCAGCAGAATCGTGAAGGCTAAAGCTGCGTTCGGAATGCTATCCAAAATCTGGAGAAGTAATGTTATCAGCTTAAGAACCAAGCTGCGACTGTTCCGCTCCAACGTAGAATCAGTGCTGCTTTATGGGTGCAGTACTTGGAAGGTGGACACCATTAACACACGCAAGCTGCAAGTCTTTGTAAACAAATGCTTAAGAATCATCTTAAGGATTTTTTGGCCGAACCGCATCTCTAACGAACAACTTTATCTGAGAACGGGCCAAGAACCTATAAGCATTACTATACGAAGAAGAAAGTGGCAATGGATTGGACACACCCTACGGCGCGAAGACAACTCCATTGCGAAATACGCCATGCAGTAGAATCCGCTCACCCAGGCAGGCAGAATAGCGGGACGCCCTAGGCAAACGTGGCGCAGAACAGTTGAGGAGGAATCGAGCTCTTTAGGAATGAGTTGGAGGCAGCTCAAACGCGTTGCAGAACTTCGAACAAGATGGCGCGCAGACGTGGTTGTCGCCCTATGCCCCCCGAGGGGTTAAAGGATCTAAGTAAGTAAGAAGTAGTTATTATCAGCACCGACTGTGATTCTACTACGAGGTTTCCATTTCCATCTCTACAGGTTAATTGCGGGTATTGCTTCTCTGACATGTTCTTGTTACCTTTTAGTAAAACTTCCGTATATTGTTCCTGGAGTATAAGCTCTCAATATTCTCGATCGCGTACTTCTCATGCTCTTTCTTTCTCTTTGGAAGAAGCCGATGTTCTCCCGTCTCTTTTGCTTCTAGACCTCACGAGCAGCTCTCGTCTTCCTTTGGAGCGCCGCTTTATATGCCTCTTGTTTTGCTGTATGCACTCGCCCGCATTCTTCGTCAAACCAGGGGTTTCGCGGTGGTGGGCGAGTAAAGCCCAGCTCATCACGTGAGGCCTTTGTGATGGCATGTTGGCAGTGTTGCCCCTGGTCTTCGGCGCTTGATGCTGGCGGCATAGAGGTGATTGAGAGATTTCGGGATACAAGTTCACCGAAGATCATTAAGTAACGTTATGCAAATTTATAAAAAGAGAAAATGGTTCGTGGAACTTTCGCATTTCTTATTACTATATATTGTAGTCATATACCCAAACTAACTAATATACCAAGCCTGTACAAAACCTGTAGCTCATGCTATGAGTTATGCCGGTGCTTAAGTACCACACTTACTTCTCTATCCCACCAAAAACAGACATGTTAAAAAACACGCCAGCTTCACGTCAGAACGTGTGTTTTGTTATTTGAAAAAGTAGCTGAAATGTAGAAATCATGCCCAGCTCCTTGCCTACACGTTATTAGTAGTGTTTTGATAAGCACAACAAAATATTGTGTGAATTGAAAATTTGTGAAGGGTCTCAAACTGGTCAGTTGAGCAGTTAACAAAAATGGTCTATCTTTCCTCTTCTTTCTGTTCTTGCTAACATATATAGAGGCATGATTTTCCACTCCTTCCCTGTCCCCCACAACGTTGTTGTAGAAAAATAATGCCTAAAATGTTCACATATCGTGAAATAGGCTCATTCGCCAAATCGCTTAGGACTGCAAATTTCTCCTAAACGTGATTAATGAAGACTTTTCGCTGTGTGGCAGATGTGGCCGTATGGGTAACATCCGCTGCGTGCCTATATGAAGTGACACGATAGCGCAGCGGGCACGTGGTGACTGCAATTAGAAGATTTGCATTTTAATTAATTAAAAACGACGGCGCAGATAGGGAGCAGTCAAGCGCCTTACAAATTTAGCCCGCCAACATTACAGTAATACTGAGTAATCGCTTTTGTGTTGGAATGCTGGGGTGTGATAGTGATACTTATGGTCATTACAAGGTAATTGGATTTTGAGTTTATTGCCAGGATCCGCGGGCTCTTCGGTTTATGTACGTGACATGGTTGTTTGTGGCAGGAAGCTAATCTTCATTGTCTTTTCGTGTCGGGTGAGTCATGGGGTGACATGTGACACGCTACGGTTTTGTCGTTTTTATCGCTCGTGTGTTATTTTTTAAGTAATTGGTAGGTATAGGATTGCAGTTGTAAAAATGACGTAAAATCTTAATGTGTTGTGTTTTATGATGTATTTAACACGAGTCGTGTACAAACTAAGCGAAACGTCTTAAAATTTGATGGGATGAAAGGCGAGTGAGTTTATTTCGTTTCGCAATTTATTGGAAAACATACGCAATTTGACAATAGGTCATAAGGCATGTTATTGCATTTGTATTGTTTAAGACAGCAAGAAGCCAATTTATTTAAGTCATCAATTTCATTCAGATTAAAATGGTTTTCTTCATGTCTCTGAGGAAAATTTACTTTTATTTCAATTGCTCGATTGGGGAGAGTACTATTATATTTTACGTGATGCGGCTGTTGAATGACATATTTCTAACTAACAAAACTTTAAAATGAGAGATATAAAGTATGTTATTTGGTTGAAATCATCCAGTGAGATCAAGTCTTAGGATGTAGCCCGTATCCAAAAGGATTTCGGATCGATTTTTGGAGATTTTCTAGTCCGTTTTCCAAATTCAAATGGTCACTTAATGTGATTTGATAGGTAATAAAGTGTAGTTCAATGAAATCATTTTCACTAGAAAGTTTCCGAAAATACGTTGCAAAATCCCTATTTCCATATGAGCAATGTAAAAATGTTCATGTTCTTAGAACTTTAATGATAGGGGATTCAACGATATCATTATTTTTTTTTTTCAAATTTCCTAAAACTTTGATCATAACAACTTGTTTTAAATATGTGAAAATGATTTTCGATGTTCAGTGCTTTCTTACGCGTTTTGTTTTATTATAATGTATATAGCTCGAACTATGTTTTTCTTTTTTTGAAGTTTGATATAAGGAATTTATATTTAAACTTATATTATATGGTGGAAAGTTTGTTTAATTATTTCTTCGAGTACCAAACTTAAAAGCTGATCAGTTATGAACCGATACAACTATCCAGTAACCGTAACTGCACTTTCATCCAAAAACCTCAAGTTCTGCTTGTTAACAAACTAATTTAGGTGAAATTAAGCTTCATCGCTCAGGATCCTATTTTTTTCAATTAAATTATGTTTATGAATCTCTTATGTCCTTGTTAATCTCTCCAATATTTTCTTTTCTTCGGTTATTTTTTATACAATCTGGTAAATAGAATTAAAAAAAACTGCATCAACGAAAAAGTTATTACATTTGTAAGCCCCATAAGTGAGCTTTATGCTTCACCCTGTACTTATACGAATGCAGTGAAACTTTAATTAGCGTTTGAAGTATTACATCAGTCAACACATATTTTGTGTTTGGGTTCTTCTTATTTGTTTCTCATTGCTTTAACGTTCCTAAAAAAGTTTGTTTTGTAGCTACTAGAACAATATTACGGATTTCGCCTTACTTCCCTTCTACAAGTATGCAAAAAATATTAAACAACGTATTTTGTAATTTGTAATGTTTGTTATTTACAAATAAGTTAATGAAGAATGCTAAAAATGAATATTCTCAGTTTGTCTTATATGAATGTGTGGGCTTTCTCGTAACTGTATCATTTTTAAGAGCCTTTACAAATTATTTCATAAACCCTAGTATATATTAACAGTGGGGGCATCAATGTATTTCTAGGTTCCACAGTCGGTTCTCTGTTGACATTTTCATTTCCCACCTTGAATTCAGTTCGCTCTGCTCATGACTGCTATCTGTAATGTTCTTTGTCCGCTGTACTACTCCACAAGCAAAAATAACAAAGATATTTTGTATATCTACCTTGCACTCCCATTAAAAAGCCAATCATTTTGAAGTCTCCAATCACTTCCCATTTGTATTCTCTGTATAATTGTCTGTTATAGTTGCCTTTGAGAATTGCAGAATGAGCCAGGGAAAGAGATGGAAATATATTACCATTGTGAAGAAGAACAACTTTTAAGTTTTTTGTTAATCTGTTAATAAAAAAGCGCTAATCATCAGTAATGAACGGGACTCCAATTTCTTTACATATGCCCTTTATATTATAATAGTAACACAGTCCATCTTCATTAGTAAAAAAAATAAGAGAATGATTCATGTTGCTTTTTTGATATCTTAACACTTGACTGAAGCAGATTCCACTGTCTCTAAGGGGAGCTAGAATTTCAGCTTTATTGTTAGGCAAGTTGAGATCCCTTTCTAAGTCGCTGAGTTCTTCTGAGTTTATGGCATGTGGTTTATGTTCCATTGACTCAATCGCGCATTCTGTATCGGTGTCACTAGAGCTTTGTGATGTAGTGGCTTCACAACTCATTAATTTTCGAGAAGATGGTATTGGTTGTCCTTCACTATGAGGCACTTCACATCGAACTAAAGGTTGAAGACGTCTTGACTGTGACGTAAAACTTGTTATACAGTATGATGGAGAAAACAAATGAGATATCCACTACAGGTGGTACTCGTGAAAACGAGAATCCATCCGTTGTCTTTTCGACTACGGCCGGGACAAGGATTCTGGAGGTCTCAACCACCATACTCTTATCCCCGCCTCTGGCGTTGACCCGGAAGAAGTAGAGATGCTTGCTTCAGAGGACTTCTGCAGCTCTGTCTCCCACTCGTTTGGTAGACTGGTCTGGAATGACAAAGAAAGTGGTGGAAAGACTTCGGCTGGAGCATCTAATCTCTGTCTCAATAGACGGGCAGCTGATCGAAGTTGTGTCAGTGACGGTATGACTCGGGAAACCAATAAGGCTGTACGAGCTCCTGAAGCGGCGCACTCCGATAAGCTCCTGACTAAGAGTCAACTGAAAAGGAGAAAAAGGAAGGCGGCGACGGTGCGGCGCAAAGAGGCTGCAGTCATCCTTCAGTAGCGACAGGAAAGAAGCCTAGGTTGCCAGAACATACTCCAACTGGAGTCGATCAATCCCTCAGACCAAAGGCTGGGGGATGCGTACAAAACCCCACAAGCGCACATGTGGCTTTGGATGTGTTCGTGGAGTAACGGTGCTATGTGACGAGCGATCTGAAAGATCGAGAGCTTGTCTAATTGTGTCGAATTTCCTTTCAGTAACCAAGCTTGGACAAATCTGTGGACAGGACTTGGTTGCTGCAGGTGTAAGCTACGAAACGACCGGAAGTTGGAAAACCTTCATCGTTGCGTCGGCTTACTTCCCTTATGATTCGGTAATGCCTCCACCACCAAAGGCGGTTGCCGAACTCATAAATTACTGTGACAAGGACGCAAGGAGCAGGAGGTAATTAACCTGACTCTATCTAATAGGTATTTCAAGTCAATTACTAACTGGAGGGTACTGCCGGAGGAGTCCTTGTCAGATAATAGATACATCTCTTTCCAAATCGAATGTGAGGCTATAACTTTGCAGGAGAGGAGGGATCCGAGGAAAACCAACTAGGTGCGGTTTAGGAAAGAGCTAGACAGATCTGTCAAAACTCCAACTAAACTCAGAACGAAACGAAAGGTTGAGGATGCTGTTCAAAACCTGGCCAGCGTCCTTACCCGCTGTTTTGAACTGACGTGCCCATTGACAAAAAACCATGCAGAACGCCCGCCGGTTCTTTGGAATAGCCCAGAACTCCAGACTTAGGAGAGAATCCAGAAAACTTCCAAAAAGGTCACTCAAGACAAATTTAGAAGGTGACTGGGATCTTTTTAGATCGAAACAAAAAGACTATAAGAAGTATAGAGATTTTTGTGAAAAGATCGAGACACTCGGTGAAACCAGCAGGTTGGTTAAGGTCCGCAAAGGGTCGAATACATCCAAGGCGCTCTCAGTCTTCTGGCTATGTAAAGGTGTTTTTGGCAAGACATGGGGCTTGTCACCGAATAAGGTTCTATGGATCTACACGGCTATGATAAGACCATTCCTTGCATATGCGTCGGTTGTTTGGTGGAAGGGACTCTCGCGTAAATATGTGGTTGCTTTTTGCGCCAAACTCCAAAGAACGGCTTGTCTCGGCTGCACGGGAGCTTTTCCGAGTACGCCTGGCTGTGCTCTAGATGCTTGCTGAACTCACCTCCCCTCGATACTTATATCAGGGGTTGCACTATCAAAGCCATTCGTCGTCTTAGGCGGGGCGGTTTTTGATATACTCCACACTGGAATTTTGATGAAGAGACACTTATCTTACGACTCCGGTCTTATGGATATGCCTTCTGACGCAATGACACCAGAACTCAAAAAACAAATAAAAAAAAAACAAATATTTGGCGCAACAGCTCTTTAAAGTGCCAGGGCCTAGCTTCTCGCAACCACTCATGTTGTGTGCGTTATATTTTTTCACACGAATGGAAGGGACCTACAGTTTTAATGCCGAATCCGAACGGCGATTTGAGGAGCTTTTTCGTGACAACAATACTCTCGGATGTTTGTCAGACGCTCGCGAGAGTTGGGACCGTGAAAAAACTTTTTGGTATTTTCTGGGATTCGAACTTGGAACCTAATTCGTAGTGATCCGACAGACTAACCACCACCACACCAGAACTCTAGCTGATGTGCAAATTCAGAGTCGACTTTCCTTGTGTTCACGACTGGCTTCGGCCAGAGACTAAGCCAGGAATAGAATGCAGTCGTATTTTTACGGATGGTTCCAAAACCAGTCAAGGGTCTGGTGCTGGTGTCTTCGTCGACAACATTAGACTTCTTTTCTCGTTAGGCAAATATGCGCCTGTTTTCTAAGCGGAAACTTTTTTTTTTTTTTTGATTGGGAGGGGTAATCTTCAAAAGACGAAATTCAGTACGTCCTGAGTAACAGTGTGGGACTCTTACCCACTTAACCCCCTCCCACGACCGCCCCATTCCCCGCGGTACTGCCGTCAAGCATTTCATCGCGGGGGGGGGGGGGGGGGGGCGGGGTTAGTCTGATGTATTCGACTGGTGCATGTTTGCATTATCCTGCTCAGCATTGATTGTATTTCGCCGGTCTGATTCTTTCCTTTCTCTTTCTAGGGCTCTTAGAATCTTCATTATACGCATTGTGCTCCCAGCGACTGCGTCCCATGCCTCCTGGCTTTTGAGCATTTCGCCAACGATGTTTTCTGGCGTCAGTGGGTGGCCGAGTTCACTCCTTAGTGCATTCCTTTCGTCGAGGAATCTTGGGCAATCAAAAAATATATGTTCTGCGTTTTCTACGTAGTCAGCGCAATGCGGACAGTAAGGGCTATTGTCGTGTTTATACTTATGTAAGAACGAACGAAAGCATCCATGGTCCGTTAGGAACTGCGTTAAGTAGAACTCAAGTTCTCCATGTTGCCTGTCGAACCATGGCTGGATTTGGTGTATGAGCCTATGGGTCCACCTGCCTTTCTCAGAAGCATTCCAGCGTTCTTGCCATTCTCTTAGGCTTTCTGCTCTATAGAGCCGGTTTTCGCTGGCCTCGTTTCTTTCTCTTCTTGCGCAGTACTGACGTTGCTGTTCTACTGCCAGGATATCTATTGGGAGCATTCTCGCTACCACGCAAGCTGCATCGCTAGAAGTAGTGCGAAATGCGCAGCTAGCTCTCAATGCACATATTCGATACACAGATGTGATATGTGATCTGTATGTTTTAATTGCCATGGCCCCGGCCCAAATTGGTGCGGCGTATAGGATTATAGACGTAACCACTCTAGCCAGCAGCAACCTACGGTTATGTCTTGGTCCTCCTATGTTGGGCATGATAAGCGCGAGTGCAGCACTTGCTATTGCACCTTTTCGGCCTACATACTTAAGGTGATCTCTAAATGAAAGTCTCGTATCTATCATGACACCTAGGTATTTTATATGCGGTTTAGATGTTATTTCATGGCCGCCGACTATAATGGTGAGAGTTTCTACCTTCTTTCTACTACTTATCAGGACTGCTTCAGTTTTATGCTCCGCCAGTGTTAGACCAACTGAGGTGAGCTATTTTCCTATTATCCTTATTGTCGCATTGCTTATCTGTTCCACCTCCTCCAACAGTTTAGCAGTGACAATAATGGCGATATCATCAGCAAATCCCACTATTTTTGTTTCTGCGGGTATAGGAAGTCGCAGTATACCGTCATACATAATATTCCAGAGCAAAGGGCCAAGCACTGAGCCCTGTGGTACTCCGCCTGTGATCTTATATTCCTTGGGGCCGCGGTCTGTATTGTATACCAAGATTCTTCACCTGAAGTAGTCAACAATAACGTCTATGAGATATTGTGGAACTCTCATCCTTCTGAGCGCTTGTAAGATGTGACTAAGATGTATTGAAGGCGTTTTTTATGTCAAGAGTTATAACCAAGCAGTACTTTTTGGAACCACCTCTCCATCTTCTTCCCTGTATAGCCTCTTGTGCCGTTTTAACTACCACATTGATTGCATCTGTTGTTGAGCGCGCTTTTCGAAAACCGTATTGGTGTTCTGAAAGACCTCCAGATTCTTGAATTGCTGCCTCTACCCTTTTGCAGATGATTCGCTCCAATATTTTGCCACCCGTATCAAACATACAGAGCGGGCGGTATGATGATGGTTCATTTGGTGTTTTCTTACCTTTGGGAAGAAGTACTAGGTTTTGCCGTTACCACTGATCCGGGAAGACTCCTTCCTTCAGGCACGAGTTGTAAATGTTAATAAACATTTCTGGGCTTACTTTTATAGCTGTCTTGAGTGCTATATTTGGGATACCGTCTGGTCCAGGTGCTTTTTTATCTCCAATTTTATTGCAAATCTCGATTATTCCTTCTTTGGTTACCTCTCGGATTGTTGGTGCCTCTACTATTGGATCATCCGAGAATGCGTCCTCTTGTTGCTGAGGAAATAGTCCGACCACGATGTTGTGTAAGAACTCTGGGCAGGTGGAAATCTGTGGCTGGCACCTTCTCAATTTTTTCATGACGATTTGGTAGGCTTTGCCCCAAGGATTTTCGTCAGCTTCATCACACAGCTCGGCGAAACACTTCCGTTTGCTCTTTAGTATAGCTGTTTTTAGTTCCTTTCGAGCCACCCTGTAGTCTTCTTGCAGTTCACTGGAGACGGCCCTCGCTCTAGATCGCGTATACGCCCTTCTCGCTCGATGACACTTGGTACGTAGATGCGCGATTTCTTCATTCCACCAGTAAACTGGGGGACGATGTTCCATAGCCTTTCTTCTCCTCATTGTGGCGTCACATGCCCGTGTAACCTCATTTATGGCCTGCATTGCTTTACTGCCCGCACGACGCGTCAGTACTGCGTTTCTGTTGAAGATACATGTGAATGCTTCCACGTCGAAAGAGTCTGATTTCCAGCCTTTTTTCTGGGGTAGCCTGGCTAGCGGTGTTTGTCTTCTTGCTTCCGGCAGTACTTCACATATTATCGCGTGGTGGTCGCTATGAGTATAGAGGTCACTGACTTCCCACTTTGTTCTTCCTATCAAGGAGCTACTTACGTATGTGATGTCTATAATAGAAGCGCCGCTTCCTCTGCAAAACGTGGGTTTATTTCCGCTGTTTACTAGTACCACGTCTAGGGCTGTAAAAGCCTCCAGTAGGGATCTTCCGCGTCTGTTCGTTTCTTTGCATCCCCATTCAGCGGCCCATGCATTAAAGTCGCCAGCAATGATCGCCGGTTTTCGATCTAAAGCATCGTTTACGAGTTTGTCCAGCAGCTCTTCGAACTCTGCTATCGAGAGGCTTGGTGGTGCATAGCAGCTATAAATATATATTCCGTCGATTTTTGCCCATATAAAACCATCTCTTGATGTTGGCATTCTCTCTTGGAAGGCGGTTTTCCCACAGGTCCATATGGCCGCTTTTCCCGTAGTGTCCGTTATCCACGCGTTTGCATTGAATTCTTTGTAGGGCTCACTAAGGGTTACGACGTCTACTTTTTGTTCGCGCACAGATTGTATGAGGAGATCGTTCGCAGCTTCGCAGTGATTGAGGTTAAGCTGTTTTATCTTCATATAAGGTGTTTTTGGTCTCTCAAGGCTTTTTGGAAGGCTGGGCATTTGCCGCTTCCTGTGACATGGTTGCTATTTGTGTCCTTTTTGTCACAACACAGCAGGCATTTTGGCTCTAGGGCACAAGATTTTGCGGTGTGTCCACTCGCACCACATCTAATACACCGGTCAGAATAATCCACCGCACTTTTGCATGCTCTGGCAGTATGTCCGAAGTCCATACATTTGTAGCATTTTGTTGGAGTGATTTTTTCCCGTATTCGGCAGACCACCCAGCCAATCCGCACTTTGCTGGCAGTCATCAGCCTCTCAGCGACTTCCGCTGGCAGGCTCACTGTCGCTATCTGTGTCCCTAAGTAAGCTTTTCGCAGAGACTTTATGGCACTTGTTCCGACATGGTACTCTTTGGATCCCTCTAATTGCTTGGTTAGGGCTTCGCAGATCTCCTCCTTCGTTGTGATTCCGTCCAGATCTTTGACTTCTATGAGTACCTCGTGCGTTAGGGTTTTCACTTCCGCTTCTGTTCCCAAGGCCTTTTCCACGGATGCATGAAGCTTGGTCGTTTCCGTTGTTGGGAGGCTCCTTAGTTTTAAGAGTAGGTCTCCTTTGGCCGTCCTCCTGATTTGGTTGACCTTTTGGCCGAGCTCTCTCAATTCAGGGTTGTCCTTTACCTTGTGCAGCATTTCTGCATAAGAGAGACCATCCTTAGCTTTAATCACTAAAGCATCTGGGCGCGCTTTCAGCCTTTTTTTGGTACTTCCTCTTGGCTTTTCCCACTTTTCGGCTTTCGTGTTATGGGTTTCCACCTGGACGGGTTTTTCTTTTCCTATCGGGACCACGGTCTTTTTCTTCTTCGCGGCTGGGAGCTGCTGGCTCGTAATTTTGCTTTCCCGCCTGCGTTTGGGCGTTTGTGGTCGTATCTCACAGCTATCTACCGCAGGCTTTGACGCCTCAGTGGTCTTCAGGACTGCTGCTCGGTAGTTTAGCGGTTTTGGCTGTATGGTTTGTGTAGTCTTATCCTGCCTTTCAACGTGTAAATGTTCTTGTCGTTCGTTTTCAGGGTCCAATGCCTTTTCATACGTGGTACGAATAGAACTCACCAGTTTACGAATCTCGTGATGCACGTTGTTCTTATCCTTGATGAATTCAGCAAGTTCGGCTATTTTTTTGCCCAGTACAGTCATCGTATCACACTTGCCTATCTCTTCATTGGAGCGTGGGTTGTTTTGAACCTCAGCTAAAGCTATGGTAGCAGTGTCCACGCGTACGATTTGAGGCGATATTATCGCCGCCTGTTCCTTTTCAAGCGGAGTATCAACTGGCGATCGAGCCAATAGTGCTCCCCTTCGAAATGGGTCTTCTATGGTTGGGGTTTTTGGCTCCCCATTTTTTTGGTTTTTTTCCGTTTCTTTTGTTATTTTTATTTGATTTATTTTGCTTTGTTTAAATTTGTTCATTTTGAATCCCTAGAGTAAGGGGGAATTGATATCGACCACGCCATAGCCCCCTGTCACCAGGTATCTGGAGGGCTCCGTTAGAGATGCTGTATTGACTTTGCATCCCCAGCACAATTCAGGCCTCAGCACGGGTCGCGTAACACCTTGCCTTCGGGATAGGACACTTATTTAAGAGCGGCGTCTACTCGCTCGTATAGGGTTTCCATTGGCGATTGGGTCTCTCACGAGCACAATTGTGTGTGGCATGACTCTTCAGAATGCAGGTTGACTAAACGCATGCTCCTGGACGTCTGTAAGAAATCAGCGGCATTCTTTCTGTCTCTCAGCAGAAAAAACTGTAGAGAACTTATTGGCGTCTTGACAGGCCACTTTGCTTTTGCCAAGCACTATAATGTGTTGGGCTTAAGTGACACTACAATCTGCGACGCTTGTGGAGACAGCGACGACACCGCGGAACATTATCTCTGTGAGTGTCCGGCCTTTGCGTGTATCAAGTAGCAGATCCTCGGTGCTGATGTGGTGAGTGCTGTGCTGGTACTGTAAGCTCCTCGTCACTGAAGTGCTTGCTTGATTTTCTTAGAAAGACAAGGAAATTCCAATAAAATGGGTCTTGTACTACCAGGGTTTGCTCTCTGGTAGTACAATGGACCAGTTGCATCTGAGTGCTCCAGTCGAGCGTTTCCTATCCCGACAAAAAAAAAAATTTGGCACTGGCGCAGACGTTCATGGTAGATCCAGGTAAAAAATCTTTTTTGCATTCTTGCCTTCCCGACGTTTTTTGTGTTTACTGTAGAGGAACACACATTTTAACACCGCATTGGGACACAGCGAACGGGGCTACATTGTGTTCAGCAGTTACTACTCGTATATGGAAAAACTCTAGAAACTTATTAATCATTGTGGTAGAAACAAAAACAAAATTTAAAGTTAATATTTTATATTTTAGGTAATTTTTTTTAGAAATAGAAACAGAAAATAATGATTACAAAACAGACACACAAAAAAATTTTTTTTTTGTTGACCGGTTTTATATTCCTTACAATATAGGGAAATAACCCCACGCTTTAGAAAAGAGGGTTCTGACCAGCATCATCATCTATGATTTCTGCTGTTTGGAGTGATTGAAAAAATACATAATGGATTGGTAATACGTATTGAAGAAGGTATAACATGTCCCTTTTCTTCTCCTGCGAAACTTTCCCTGGCTGGTGGTACAAACTTTCTTGAATAACACGTCTGAGAGGGCGTGGTCTTCCTGCCTTCGCCGACTTCAAATTCAGCATGGAAAATGGAAAGTTTTCATTAAGAATGGAAATTAATAAAATGGAAATTAAATTCATTATTGAATGTTCGCCGATAAATTGACACATTAACAGACATCAAGCTTTGGCCAAGGCACTGCTCTTTATGCAAGCTGGACATGAGTCGTATATTAAAATGTGACAGTAGATATCTTCTGTTAGGGTTATGGGATCTTGTATATTGCAACTGGTAAGATGGATAGGAGGTTATATGTTGACGTACAAAATTCAACTTTTGTCTGAAATTTTATTGACTGGGACATGGCGAGATCATCTCCCCCAGGTTGCTGGTTCAATGCAATTTTTTTAATGGCTCTAGTCTACGTTCCAATCATTCCATCCGAAATTTGCAGCGTTTTCAGAAAATATAATACGTTTTGCAAACATTGATGCTTGAATCCCCAACTTGGAAGCGATATTTTGATAACTTTGACGGTCAAGACAAATTTTCAGGACGTCTCGTCTTAGGGACTATTTTTGCAACTAAGCCACACAAGTAGATATTTTGTGCTGGAAAGGAATCCAAATGCCAGAACATTTCAAATAGATATCTTCGTGGGGACTCAGCCACAATCAATATATTAGAGAACTTCATCTTTGACTTACCTACTTCTGGAACTTGTGCAGGGCAAGACCGAACTCCTTACGACTAAATCTGGATTACACCGTTGTGACTAACAACATAACGGCTGTTCCTTTTATCTATTGAACTTGTGCTACCATCTGTCGACGGAGTAGTGATATTATAACTTACTTTACATTTTCATGCAAAAGTTTGCCATGTGAAAATATCATTTTTGTCCGCCTCATTTTTTGTGAGTTTGTCATATCTAGCTTGTGTATTTATTTTGTGTTCAATCTGCTTGAAACACAAAATTTATAGAAACCGGACAATACGTAAACCAATTTTACACGTATTTTCTGGCAAGAAAAAGCTTATAGCCAAAGTCCAAACTTACCGAAGTTCATCCATTCATTCATTCATTCATTCATTCATTTTCAATGGCCCGCTAATCCTTCATGAGGGTCGCGGGGGTAGGATGCTCAGGTGGACTCTCCATCCTTCTCGATCCTCCGCCATTGACTCCAATTCATCAGGGAGAATCCCTAAGCGGCTCCAAGAGAGATGTCGGACTTGATCCAACCATCTATTTCTGGGCCTTCCGCGAAGTCGTCTACCTGATGGCACGGCTACCATGGCGCGTCTTGGAAGCCGGTCTGGGGGCATACGCACTACGTGACCAAACTATCGAAGCATAGATCGTTCCGTTCGGAGAAGTAGCTGCTCAACGTTGAGCGCCTCGCGTACTCTGGTGTTGCGCACTCGATCCCTACGAGTTATTCCAACAACACCGCGAAGGAACCTCATTTCGTCAGCTTGTATCCGCGATCTTATTCTTTCGGTCACTACCCAAATTTCATGACCATAGGTGAGAGTTGGAACATACACCAAGTTAAAAACCGATAGCTTAGCTGAATACTAAGTTCGGCCTTCCTTATAACAGATTGGCCAAGCTCTCTCAAAATTGATCCAGCCTGACCAATTCTACAAGATAACTCGGCATTGCTCCTCCCATCACTCGTGAATAAAACCCCGAGGTACTTAAACTTCTCCACCTGCTTCAGTGGGACTCCACTAACATGCAGAGTGCACTGAATGGGTTTTTTGGAAACGACCATTACTTCCGATTTGTTCACGTTGATCTTCATTCCAGCATCATCACAAACGGCTACAAACCTTTCGAGTGCGCGCTGAAGTTCGGTTTGAGAGGACCCAAGGATGACCAAATCATCCGCAAAGAGCAGATGACTAATCCTTAGGTCTCCCACTTTGAAACATTCCCCGCCACGGCTACGCTGCAACATCCAATCCATATATACAATGAAGAGGAGAGGTGACAAAACGCACCCCTGGCGGAGTCCAACGCCCACAGTGAAAGGTATTGATTTAACACCGTTTTTCCGAACACAGCTTTTACAGTTTGTATATAAAGACTGAATCGCCCTTAACAGGGAACCATCAATCCCATACTCCTGCAGAACACTCCAGAGTTTGCCTCGAGGAACCCTATCATATGCCTTTTCCAAATCCACAAAACAAGTGTAGACAGGTTTGGCATATTCCCAGGCTTTCTCAAGAACCATTCTGAGAGTGAACAACTGGTCGGTTGTGCTTCTACCAGGACGGAAACCGCACTGCTCATCCCCCAAACTGTCCTCAACCACAGCTCTGGAACGCACTTCTAGCACCTTAGCGAAGACTTTTCCAGGGAGACTTAAAAGAGATATACCCCTGTAGTTGGCGCAATCTCTTTTGTCCCCTTTTTTAAAAAGAGGAACTATCACCCCCATTTGCCAATCACCAGGTGTTTCACCGCATTCCCAGGCCACTTTAATGACACGCGAGAGCCATTGCACTCCCTCTTTACCTAAATCCTTGAGCATTTCTGGCCGAATTTCGTCCACACCAGCAGATTTGCCAACTTTTAGCGCTTTGATCGCCAAAGTTACTTCCTCTACCGTAGGACTACTTTCCGCCCAACTCTCGACCATAGGTCTGTCATCTTCGGTGCCCTGTTCGGGATTGAGCAATTCTGAAAAGTGCTCGCTCCATCTGCGTAAGATGTCCTCCTCATTGGAAAGAAGTCTACCGTCTTTGGATTTGACTCCTTCAACGATATTCAACTTTTTTCCTCTGAGTCGGCGGACGGTCTGCCAGAACATCTTATTTGCAGATCTGTGATCACGTTCCAATTTCTCGCCAAACTCCTTCCAAGACTGTTCTTTCGCTGTTTTCACAGCTAATTTGCAAGTGCTTCGCGCCTCAGTGTACCGATTTCGAGAATCGGAGTTCCCCAAGTGAATCCACACCTTAAAGGCTTTCTTCTTCTCTCTGATGGCTTCTTGAACTCCGGGCGTTTTAAACCAAGCAGTTCTTTTCTCACCACCAGCCGCCACACAAAGCTGCTTCACTCCACAAACATCTCCCGCAGAGGCAATAACCGCTGTTGAAAACAGTTGCCATTCTTCCTCTACATTTGATGGAACAGTTGGAATTCGTTCAAACCTTTCAGATATTTGCCGTGCAAATGTCTCCCGTATCTCATCGTCCTGTAACCTCTCCCATCGTATGCGTGTAAGCATTCTTGGTTTACGCTTTGGTAGGGGAGGCACTCTCTCGCTAAGATACAATTTGCACAGCACTAAGTGATGATCAGTTGACAGTTCGGCCCCTCTCAATATGCGAACATCACAAACCATTCTCTTCAGACACGATGGTACCACAAAGAAATCGATCAGCGACTTCTGCTGAAGACTCTGACGGTACCACGTGTATTTGTAAATGTCTTTGTGTGGAAAGATGGTGTTCATGATGGATAAGCCATTTTCACAACAAAAATCCAACAACCTCTCTCCGTTTGCGTTTTGGATCACCGTTCCTCCCAATCACACTCCCCCATGTCATAACATCTACACCCACATGAGCATTGAAGTCACCCATCAGGACAAAAGAATCCATATCTGCAACCTTTTCAAGGGCAACATCAACTTCATCTAAGAAAGCTGCGTACTCTGACAGAAGGTTCGGTGCATACACATGCACCAATGCCAGAGTTGATCTTTCAAGCTTGAGCTTTAAGATCGCAACTCTCCCTCCTAATGGTATCCACTCCAATACTCTGTCTGTCAACCTGGGACTTGTGAATATCCCCACTCCCGCCCGAGCAGACATTGAGGGTGCGACTCCTGACAGGAAGAGCTTCCACCCACCCGAAAGGTCCACAGTTTTAGAACCTCTCTGCTTTGTTGAAGAGAGGCCAACTATATCTAGTCGACTTTTAACAGCCTCCCCAACAAGCTCAAGATCCTTCCCTGTGAGCGATAAGACGTTCCGTGTGCCTATCCTAAGTCGATGCCGTTGTCGAATCTCAGAGAGTCCATCTGTGCCCCTATCGGTGCACAGCGCGTTCACCCCTTGACCCCCGTAATGGTTCGCGAGACCATTGACAGGAAGCTCGTAGCCATTTCGGGTTTGACCCGGCCGGCTGCCGAGCGGGACAAGCCGACCACCAGACGCTCGCATCCTGACACCCTTCAGGCCTGGCTCCAAAGGATGCCCTGGCTTACCAGGCTTGGCAATATCCGAGGCCGGTCGTCTTCTTCGTGTCATCATGGGGTGTGCGCTTTGTTAGCCGTGACTGGGTTGTATGGATGGGAATAACTATTTAAATTACCCCATCCGCACATCCCAGTCACGTTGCCCGCCCCCCACCACGAGGAGGTCAGCTGCCAGGGGGGCATACTTACAGAAGTATGAAATTAAAATGTTTCAGCCTTTTTTTAATAAAATCTATACATTTTTAAATCGGCATTAAGTTAATTACCGCTACGTTGGCCTTAGCGTTAAAATTTATATTTCAATTTCATGTCGATGTCAGCAATCATTTCTCATGAAATATGTAGTCAATTCCATCAGTTGCAAAAGCTTATGTCAACACTATAGCGAAGGGATAACACTAGCAGTAGGTTCTTCATGTGTCTGGAGGACAGAATATAGTGTATCAAAAGCAAAGGCCAAATAACAAAAACAAATCTCGCCAGTTATCTGGACACCTCCCATGGAGTTATTCTGAAACCAAGCATCTGTGCTTCAAACGACTACACCAATCTTTCTCCCTTTCTATCTATTCTTACCATCGCCCTTAGTGTTTAAAACATTTTAAGAGTAGTCATAATCCCTTGGGTGCGCAAATTATAGAAAAAAAGGTGCCCCGCGAGCCCCAGATATGAAGTTTGAAGACAGACGGATAGGCAGACGGACAGACAGAAATAACTGGTGAATCGACTTTTTTGGGTTGACCTATTATTATTATATAAAAAACGTATAAAGGTAAAAACAATTGCGACTATAATATTATTATGTCTGCACAAATGCATGCAGGTTTATATAATAGCAATGGGATAGTTCGGTTTTAATACAAGAATTAGGGATTTATTTAAATTGCAATCTAACATCACTGACATTGTCTGAGCTTTCAGTTAAAGCTTTCTTGTAGCAGCCGATATTTTTACTGTATCTATCTCAGTAAAAAAAATATTTAGCAGATACTTTGAAGATACACAATACAGTCCTGCAAGTTAAACATTTAAGTTCACGATAATGCAGATTGCCCTAAAATTTCCGAAGTTATAAAGATTGTTTAGAATTCGTCTCGGACTAAAATTTATGCACTATCCAATTCTGCCTAGAATAGGTAAGATAGGCGATTGATACCATACATATGTAAAGTCCAGCGTGCCAGTCCAGATCAGAGTACAGATCAACCACTTTTTTTGATTTACAAGAAACGCGATCTTTCATTCAGATGCTTCACTCAGGGATGAGATCTCTGTATCCGCATTCTACTTCGTAGCAATAGGAGTAGTAGTATAATACCAACCCGCTGCCCTAGCCTCGTATGACACTACTAGTCAGATTATCGACTTGCAAATAATTTGGCATGAACTTGGTTGCAGCGCTACTGATCGAAATCAAGATCTGAGTGGTCAGTAGTATATCGACTAATGTTAATGATATATTATAATGTAGATCTTATAGCAGAAGAAATTACGGAAGTTGCAGAAACAATTTGTCGGTATTATGGCAATCTCGAAAGCTTCCACGACCGCATGTTCAATAAAGCATTCGAACGAATGATAGGTATGTAAGTTACGTAATATTTTAGGTTTATGTTGGACTGCGTTCCTTCTCAATGGTTGCAGCCCTAAAAAATTGTGTTACAACTCACATGTCTGTGTATGTGAAGCAATTATTTTCCATAAAACATAAGTATTTATACTTCGAACATTTTTCCTAGGAAAGCCAACATTTTGAAGTACGCAAAGTTCTAAAACAAAAAATAAAATTAGATTCAAGATATAATTTACTTAAAGTTGGATTTTTCGTTTCCTTGGAATCGTCAAAGAAAGTTCTCAAAAAATATAAACAAAGCCCACGTTAGCATAATTAAAGCAACACCCCATGTTAGCGTGTTTGTAATACTCTGCATAAAGCCAATCTCATCATTTCCTATTTACTTGCGCGAGATCAAAGCAACGTTAATACCTACCATGAAATAAAACTTCCCGCATTAACGAAGTTCCTTCAAAGCAAATGGAAATAAAAAAAATAAAATAAAATAAAAATGGTAGTAGAAATTTACCTACACAAAAAAATATTAAAAACAAAATACATAATTTAAAATTATAACATACTCGTACTATACTCAGAAGCCACAAATACATTAAGGCGAACATTTTGTTTGCAATATAAATTCTACAAAAATTACCTTTTTATGTGGTCCTTTCACCTGACACGTTCACCGGCCACCTCCCACAATAGCCCATGGTCCAGGAAATAAATTGCCAAAACACAAAATATTTTCAAAACTTCTATCGAAAACAAAGACTCAAAAGTTGCATGTTTCCAAAATTAGAACAATTTTCAGGTGGGGCGTAAACAAAAGCTCCTGAGCGGTCATTAGCTCTAGCTTGCTGACTGGCGGAAATGTTTTTGCACGAAATTAATTTTTGTGTTGTAATTCTAATGGAAAAGATGCAAACGAATTGCTAGTAACTTTGACTGTAACGTGATTACGGATATTGTATCGTTAAAATGCTGTAGGTTGCATTTCAATTTGGAAAACAGAACTAGAACTTTATTTCTGTGATTTCATTTATATGAGACTTTTCTCTTGATCGTGAGCATATTAGTTTTACCTATTAGAAGTTTGTTAAACAGATGTTTGCACGAAACTAAAGCATTTCCATGTTAGATTTGCATTTGATACTTAAGCACCCTCGTATGGTACATATGCATTGGGGATGCGTAGTATGAATTTGTTACCAACCGACATTAGTTAACTAAATTTGACTGAATGAAAGAAATTAACATACACATTATGACTAGCAAATTTATAATAATTTTTGGACAAAAAGCACTTATAGAAGGTTAACTGATTTTTGTGAGATTAAAATTTAAAGCATGTGCTTCCAGAGATAGCCAAGTACAATTCGACTAAAACAGATAACCCCCTAAAAGAGGGCGTGGTTTTTCTTTCCGAGGGAAGGTGGGAATCTTCAAGAAGACACTAAGGAATTCATTGAGAGAGCCATAATGAAGAAAGCCCCTGGAGAAAACCGCATTACTTTGGAATTTCATAAGATTTTACAGTGGAATACGTAGCTGCTCACACCTTCGAATTCAACCGAATATTCTTCAACGCAAACGTCCCAGAAAGTTTTAAAAGGCAATAATCTTCCCCTACACAAAAAAGGAGACCGCAACGACCCATCATATTACAGGGGAATATCCTGCCTCCGCTAAGATATTCGCAGCTTTAATTTTTAACAGACAGGAATATGGTATATGGTAAATATTTTGTCGGAATTCCGAGCGGAATTTAGAAAAAAATACTCAACGGTCGATCAAATATTCACGCTATTGAACATCGCCGAAATCACAAAAAGTTATACGCCTTTTTTGTAAGCTTCCGCGAAGCTTTCGACTCAATACCGAGATAAGCGCTTTTCTACCAATTTTATACTATTGGGATTTCAAACAAAATCATTAATATCTTAAGAGCGTTGTACGAGAATAATGCAGCTTATGTGTGGGATGGTGAAACACTATCCGATGAGTTCGCAACGACAATGGGCGTAAGCAAGGATGTATTTTAAGTGCTTATATTCTTTATCAATGACATCACGGAGGCGATACGAGGCGGAATAGAATTCAACCGGGAAAGGATTCCTTGCCTGATGTTCGCGGATGACATTGTAATTCTCGTCGATACACTCCAAGGTATGCAGTCGATGACGAATAGGCTAGGGGATTATTGTTAACGTTGGAACTTGAGCGTTAACTTGAATAAATCTAAAATGATGGTGTTTAGAAGCGGTGGTGGTAGATACTCACGAAGTGAACAATAAACATAAAACGGTGAAGGAATTGAGATTGTACGGGAATACAAATACCTGGGAGTGTTGATATCAGCCAACCTTAATATTAATAAACATCTCGAATCTTAACTCTCAGAAGCTAAAAGTGAGATTTATTCGGTTTGGGGCCGTTTTACCACAAACAAATACATAACGCATACGTAGTTCTGAACAAAAATTATTTCACTCAACAGCAGCTTCCATTCTCTTATATGGAGCTCAAATGTGGGGTTACCTTTCTTATGATTGCGTCGAGAAGTTCCTTCAGTACTTTGTTGCACTTGGAGACTGGGACTCCGCCTACATTTTCAAGCACTTTAAAAAGGCATTCCGAATATGTGGTAAAAGTTATAGAAATGGATGAGCATAGGCTACCAAGAAAAGTTCTCACACACATCACAAGAACGAGATGTGGCTTAGTACGTGAACGGGAGAGGCTAGCAAGCGATTGTGGCATAAATCTAAGCATTGTACCTGAGGAACATCCTTACACCCTAAGAGCACAATTGAATAGTATTCTAGAAAAAATCGGTCAAATCTTCTATGAGAGATATTCCAACGATGCACAATCCTCGCAATACAGGCAACTCTACATTTTCTTAAAATATCATCTTAAGGAAAGCACGTTTTTCTTGAACTGCTACTCAACCGAAAAATAAGCATCATCTTTAAGATTAGAGGCGAACTAATGGACCTAAACTTCATACCACACAGGCCACAGCATCCAATTTTGTGTAGTCTTTGTAAGATGAAAGTAAGAGAAGATGTATTTCATTTTCTCTGTGTTTGCCCGATTTTAAAGGAGTTCCGTATAAGACACTTCGGAGTACACCACCTTGATATGGATTTAACCTTAAGTTTTTTTAAACGGGGAAAATGGATGGAATCAACTTTTTAGTTATGTGACAAATGCATTGGGCTACAGGAAATGTATCATTGAAGGTAATTTCTAAGTAATACATTTTGTGAGAGTATCTCATCTTATTGTATATATAATTTTTTAAATGTATCAATTTGTCAATCTGGTAGACGCCCTCAGGCCAAACCAAAACAGACATAGTCTTTTTATACCATTATTATACTATTTTTATGAAAATAAAAGTCTATTCAAACTAACTTACACACTAACTAAGGGTGGCAGTGATGCAGTAGGTAGTGTGCTTGCTCGTTAACCGATCTGTGTAGGTTCAAGCCTACAATCATCTGCCACTCGAGTATAAAGGAAAACGAATTACGCCTACATTTTTTCAACCACTGCACCAAAGAAAGCTTCCTGCCTGGTAGTACAATGGGATTTGGATATCCTTTTTTTTTTTAAAAAAAAAAAAAACTTACTAACTAGTAGTGTGAGATTTTTACCTACTAAAAAGCCTCCTTTCAAACAAATCTTGTTTATTTTACTACAACTAAGTTTTCGACTTATTCAGTAATTTTTCTTTCACAAAAAAGGACGTTTGGCAGTTTAGATGCGTTTACTCGCTATTGCGCTAAGTCTAAAGGTTTGGTTCTTTGTAGACGGCGATGTAAATTTCTGTCATCCAAAATGCAAAGGACTTATTTACGTGACACTCAAGTCGAACTTTCCCTGTGGATATCACTGTTTTTGATATAGATACCACTGTGCATTAATAGTTCCTCTTGGTACTTTGTTTTCAAAAGTTTGTAAGTATCAGTATTACTTATTTTGGTATAACCCCAGAGTTGTATACCATTTATCCATACCGGGTTTAGCACTAGCTCAAGTATAGAAGCCGTTTATTCTCTATATTACTGGCCGAACACAATGGTGAAGTTGAAGCTATACGCCTGTAGCGCTGTCAAAAAATCGCACACTGATGAAGCTGAGTACGAACATAATGGTGAAGCGCTGCACGGGTGTTTGTTGTTGGTAATTCAAATGGTTCGGAATTTTTTTTTCACACCTTGGCTTTTTTTGTTATATTTTTATAGTGAGGATTACTCAAATCGCATAGAATATTGTTCCTTTTTACTAGATCGATTAATTTTTTTTTTTTTAAGGAAAAGTCAAAAAAGCACTTCTACTTCAGCTTCACATTGTGTTCGCAGTATTGGATGTGTGTGTATTTAACTTTGACTTCAGCTTCCGCTTCATCACTGTGTTCGGGCAGTTAAGCTTGCAACAATTTCCAAATAACCAAGTAACTGTGTTCATTTTCTAGCTTTTTGCGTTTTTTCTGTACGTGCGGCTTCCATTTCACTTTTGCATCGAGCGTCATTCCAAGATACTTAGCCTGCTTTGCAAACGGAATTTCAACCGAGTTTAAAAAAATTGGTAAACTACTAATTTTTTTATAAATAAGACAACCTGAACGGATTTGGTACCATTCAGTGCAATTCGCAAAATCCTTGTCCATTAATTTATTCTGTCCAATCCTTTCTGCAATTTTTCGGCAGAATCTTCGACCATTTTTCCTACTGCCAAGAAAGCAGTGTCGTCGGCAAATGTAGCTAATTCAAAGCCATTTACTTGCGGTAAATCATGAGTATAGATTAGATACCGAAGTGGACCAAAAACGCTTCCTTGCGGTACCCCAGCCAATATCTCCTTAAAGTCTGAATGTTGATTTCCGTGTTTGACGCGGAATAATCCATTCGTGAGATAAGGCTTCAAAATATTATATAAGGACTCCCGCAGAAAATTGGAACTTTAAGCCTTCATGCCAGACGTTGACAAAGTTTTGAGAGACGTCAAGGAATACGCTTGAACAAATCTTTTTTTCTTTTTCTTTTTTTTGATTACATCTATTATTCTATGTATAATACTTGGCCAACTGTAGAATGTCTGCTTCTGAATCCTAATTGATGAGCCGAAACGAGACGTTTTACTTCAATAACTGATTGCATTCGCATACGTAATATTCTTTCGAATACTGTGGATATAATCGGAAGTTATAAAATTTTAAAAAATGTTAATGAACAACAAAATTTTAGCAAGGGCGCAACCATCTTCAAAATAGGCGCTCAAGGAAGAAGGAAAGTTCATTAACAATGCTCAGGGCCAGGTTCTTGTTGATCACGACAAAATTCTGCAAAGATAGCGACAATATTCAGAAGGATTTTAGAATAAACAGTTTCCCGGGATATACGTATACTTTTCAAGATTCAACGCAAGCTGTGAAGAAGTACTCGACATTACAGTCGAAGAAGTAAGTGAGGCGATCAAATACTCCAAAGAACGAAAAGCGGTTGAACCAAACGAGATATCCTGTGAGTTCTGGGAAAAGATGGGACACGTAGGGTTCAGATGACTGATGATTCTTCTTCTTCTTCTTCTTCTTCTTCTTCCTTTTATCAGCGAGGCCATGATCCGAAAACAAGGGATCACAGCCCTCCCACTTCACCACATTTCCACTGATCCGCCTGTGGGGTTCGCCTATTTGACCTCAGAAAATATCGGCAGGCCTGCCGATTTTGGATCACTCGGTTACTGAGGCCAATGAAATGCCGATGTCGTCGCATTTGTCTGATCCAGGCGTTTATAGGCCTGCCTTTCCTACATCGCGATGTCTTTGGAACGTGCATAGATATTGCCTTTTTAACAGGGTTCAAATGATCTCTTCTTTGAACGTGGCAATACCAGCTGAGCCGGTCGCGCTCTAATTTGTGTACGATGGTTTCCTTGATGTGAAAGCTTCCACGGATCTTCGAACTTCTTATTCGATCAAGCTTGGTCACTCCTGCTTAATTTACTTTCATACTTTTTGTACATCGTCCAACATTGTGAACCGTATGTGAGCGCTGGACGTACAACTGCGGTGTAGAGCCTTCCTTTCAACTTAGGGGGCATTTTTCTGTCACAGAAGATAGCGGAATTTTCTCGCCACTTCATCCACCCTACGCTTACACGATGATTGATGTCGTCATCACAAGTTGCTTTGCTATTGATCATAGATCCCAGATATTTGAACTTTTCGCACTTGGGAAGCACTGTTCCATTCAAATAAATGTCTGGAATAGGCCTGAGTGGATCAGAGAACGGGCAGCACAAGTACTCTGTTTTTTTTGAACTAATGCGATACCCATTTCCCTCCAAAACGTCCACCCACACATCAAGTGCTCGTTGCAGGGATGTAGGATCCTCACTTATGATGGCTCCATCGTCAGCAAAGAATAACTGATGTACCTTGGGGTCCATCACTTTACCTTCAAGCAGATAATCAAGGACTGTAATAAAGAGCAAAGGACTTAAAACGCTTCCCTGGTGCACCCCGACTTTGATTGGGAACTCTTCGGTTACTCCAGCGGGACATCTTACTCTTGTCTTTGCTCTTTCGTACATGTCCATGATAATCTGTACATAGGTTTCTGGAACCCCTCGATGTCTTATTCTCTCTCTCATCTCTGACTGATGATTCTCATCTCCAAACTTAAAAGAGGTGAACCAATACTGAATTAATGAAGGACAAGTTAGCTTCTCCCTGTATACAAAGGGTAGGCTGAAACACGAAGCTGTGATAGTTACCGTTCGATGAAGCTGATGCCACACTCCATGAATATCGTGGAGCGTGTATGAGGTGGCCGACTGTGAAAATAATACGGCTATCAGTGCGGGTTTATCGCGGGTAAATCAACCACAGATACAACGCAAAGGGATCATAATGGAAAAAATCCTGATAGGTTGACTTTGGAAAAGCATTGACAGACAACCACGAGATCTGACATGGGTTGCGCTAAGCCATCGACGGATTCCAGAAACCTATGTACATATGATCACGGGCATATTCGAAGGAGCAAAGGCAAAAAGAAAATGCCCCGCTGGAGTAACCGAAGAGTTCCCAAGTAAAGTCGGGGTATACCAGGAAAGAATGTTAAGCCCTTTACTCTTTGTTGCAGTCCGTGATTATCTGCTTGACGGTAAACTGACGACCCCCAATGTGCACCGATCGTTCCTTGCTGACGATGGAGCTATCATAAATAATGCTTCTATGCCCCTGACAAATTTTGAGTGACAAAGTGATCCAAAATCGGGAGGTCTATCGATACTCACCTCACAGGCGGATCAGTACAAATACGAATATTTCCTTAAAGTTCATAAATTCCAAGTAGCCTTAAAACGCTTTTAAAAAGACTAGCGATATACCTACATACGAGTATGTATGTTTACCGAAAGTACGTATGGTTTCGTTCTTCATGTCTTGCAAAAAAAAACATGTGAGTTTAAGATGCATAAAAACTTTTTTTTTTATTGTTCGTGTTGGTACGTACATATACGCTTTATAGCGAAGAATACAAAAATGAACTCTTACAATTTATCTAAGGCTTGCCTTAGATGACAATTCGGGAAGGACAAGAGCCCTAATTAACATACTCTACAGTTTTGTACTTCGAATTGGCTGAGGTCTCCGACCTCTAAAGTGAAGTCTTCTTGTTATAGTTTGATATTACTACTTCGGAACTACGTTGGAATCAGTAGATTTCAGTTGCTGGCGCTAGACGCCTCGGGTAACTTAACAAATTTAGGTAGAAAACATGCTTAAACTCTTAAGCTATGGCGATTAACAAAGCTTGCTTGTGTCTCAAATCGGAATATAACAAAATTGGTATGAAGAAGGTATGAAAGACATACTATCGCAAGCTAAGATATAAGAATTTTTATATTCGGAGAACAGATAGGATGGCTTTTGACCCGTAGTTCTTTTAAGATCTCCTTCTTTAAACTTTTATATCGGCAGAAACATGTTTATAATATGCATCATCAGATCTGACGATACGAGTATATAACCATTTGTTAATATTTATTAATTTTTGATCTGTTCGCTAATTGATGAGATAGAGCTTATGTATGTGCAGCACTCTGCACCACAAAACAGAGTATGAGTATATTTTGAATTTTAATGGCTCTTAATGCCATATTCTACATGACGGGTGATAAAACTTCACTAAGTAGTCCAAGGGCAACGTGAAACGAATTGTTTCTAGGGTCAAGTCTACTTTTTTAGAAGATAAGCATTAACTATAGAAAAGGATAAAGTCCAATCCAAAAAAAACATGATGAAGACCAAGAAGAAGAATTAAAGAGAAAACACGTTGCGAGCTACACCCAACCTATATATATTAGCTGCAGTTAGTGAGGGTCCTGTGATTCCGTTAACAGTTTAGTCCTTAAGCGATGTCTTAATTAAACATTTCGTTATGACCCAATATCGGTTGATTAAGAGTAATTAATGAAAAAAGTTATGAACTTTCAAGGAGCGTGACAAGCTTATGCAAGAAGACGAAGTGAACATTTTCTGTAATATCTAAGTCTACTTCTGTTTGAGCTTTATTCAGAGCAAATATTTCTTGGCCTCACTTTCGGCCTCACTAAAAACAACACAGACCCTTTAACATAATCTACTGCCTTCCTTCACATAGTACATACATATCTACATACAAATCGACAAAAGGGACAACATTTTCCTAACGAAGATAGACAAATTTCTTGTGATATTTCTATAAACGTGTATTATATAAAGTTTACCTAACATGACCTAATTAAGTTACGAATGTTCCTTATTATACTCATTGTGTCCACTGTCCTCATTTCGTGAAATAATACTTCTCCTTAACTGAACAATTCTGAGCATCTATTAATGAACTAATAAAACTAAGAAAACAGAGCATAATCTAGAACAATCTTCATCTACAATACCTAAGATGCCTTTGATGGCACCATACCAAGCCAGCCATCTTTTATCTATACATCTTCCTATTAAGTAGAATCCATTCCTCAAATGTATTACAAAAAGAAAATTGCATTCCGAGACTACCTTTTTCTTGTAGGACTCGTCTGGAGAGCGCTTCACTTCTACTTCTAATACAAGTTCTATGCCAGCTTTATTGATGCAATAAACTTTTCTCACTCCTGCCAAATATCCGCCTCAGTTTCTTCCTCCTTCTCATTCTCCTTTTGCCGTTTGCCACTGGAGAAGTTTCGAAGATCAAGTTGACTACTTTGCAGGTGGCACTCATAAAAACCGAAAATCTCCTCTAAATCACATCGTCGTCGTCCACCAAATCTCTCTTGGTGTCCACTCAGTAGAATCTTCCAGCCATATATGCTCCAGATATGCATGTGTGCGTATGGCGATGAAATTGACAGGATAAACCTGAAAAATGTGTCAGCATAACAGGTGAGGGTGGAGACGTTGTCATAATAATATCTCACAATAAAATTTGATAACTTCTTGAAGGAAGAAAAATGAGATTCCTCTTTTCGCTTGCTGTACATCTTCCACATACACACACATGTACTCTTTGCATCCTCGATTCTCATTCCAAGTCATGCAAAAGAAAAACAAAGTGGGGATTAGTAAAGAAGAGATTGGAATCCGAATCGCAATCCGTATCCGAATGAAAGAAAGCAAAAAAAAAAAAATACACAAACGAGCGTCGAATGAACTACAAGGACACACGGCAACGAACGGAACACAACAACGGCAAGGATGCGTTGGAATTGTACCAAAGTACGGAATATTGAAGATAATATTGTCACAGATAAAAAATGAATTGCATTTATTCTCCTCCAGTAGAAGAAGCAGGGTGAGGAAATTCTAGTATTCTAGTAGTACGCCACAGTTCCTCTCATGTCTTCTCATCCGCTAAACTCGTCAAGGAGACGAATAAAATAAATTACCCCTCATAAGATCTCAGAATGGAACCAGGATAATCTGTGAAATATATTTACGAGCAAACAATTCCCTTTGGTGAGAGTTTCTTTTATTTTTGTTTGTGCTCCTTGTGACAAGGTCCTTGGGTCCTACTTTTACATGTATCTGTACATAGGTGCGGCACTTTGGAGAGAATATTTTTTTTTTGTGGGTGCTAATTTGTAAAGTTTCACCGTGGAACAAATGTTTACTGCCGTTTCTTTTTTAATCCGTCGGATGCCAATTGGCAGAAGATACAAATTTGTGCACGTGCCCACCAATATTTTCGAGGTGTTGTACGTGAGGAGATATTTGGATTTATTGGCTGTTAGGTAGGGTACTTTGGCAGGGAAACGCTCTTGTTGTGTAACACGCGTGTTGGTAATTGGCTTGTGAAGATATTAAAAAAGTTGAACTGAGAGTCTTATACGAGAAGGACCGTCGAGTTGGAGAAGATGTTTTTGAGCCTTTCTTTCTGCATTTTTATGGTCACGTGTAATTACGTGTTTAATTATGACAATGAAAAGGGGCCATATTGGTTGATAAGGATGAGATAAATGGTGTGTTTTTGCTTAATGATAGGAGTACTTGCAATGATGCCCCATGGGGATAAATGGGGCAATTTCGATTGCATATTTCAGGCAAAGAGTCAAATTTGATGGAAAAATATTGAAGTTAGAGTGTAAAAATTACCATTTAAGGATGTGCTTAAATCCTGCGTGGCACACAAGTATTGCTTCAAACCCATTTCAAATGTGTTTTCGTACCACAATGCGTTAGAAAAAGGTTCATGAGAATACACTGACAGAAGCCCGAGAAAGAACTTGGAAAATTCGAGAAAAGAATTGGAGAACAATCGCAAACGCAAATCGACAAGAAAATGTGTTATGAGGCATTAAGTCGAAGTTAAAAGAATTCAATTTGACGGTAACCTTAAGATATGTAGCTCCAAAATATTTAGGGCCATGTACGAAAACGAGTATTTTTTTAATGACAGGTACAAGGTACGAAAGACGACGTTGTAGACGATAACGAAAGAGATGACCAATCCAATCTCGAGCAGGATACGATCTGTGGCTCTGTGCTGAAATTTTTGAATTTCCCAAATGGAGTTAACGGTGGCTCCTACAGTTCCAGATAGATTGAACTTAGTGAACACCTTGAGCGAGCTGCTTCGACATATTCGGATCGCAGGTCGGTAAGGAATTTGCAAGATAAGTCAGAACCTTGGAATAGAGATGGTGGCGGAGAAGCCCTTAATGGGCCAACGGCAGCGCTAATCTTCGCGTGGTGTACTACTGGCCCCGACGTACATAGCCCCGCGTCCTAGGGGTATAACACAAGGTACTGGCCCTCCAGGTTGGGGGTTATGCCGTCGGATTAACTTCCCTACGACATAAAAAAAGGCGAAGCTACGAAGTAACCACAGGCTCGGATTCGGATGATTTTACTGTTGACGACCCTTCAAGCGTAAAAAGGATAACGATCTTCGTGGCTGCACGTAGAATTTGAAGTCCCTCTAAAAACCACGTGCATTTGCGGAGGCCCTAGACTGCTGCAAAGCAGACAACAAAGACAGCGTCTATTCGCTTGTGGCTTTGTTGTTAGAGGCAGACTTGGCCAAGAAGTCTTGAGTTTCCGGCATGTGAACGAGGATCTCATGACAATTCGTATCAAGGCTAAGTTTCCCAACATTAATATCATATGCGCTCACGCCCCTCGCTTGAAGGTGGATGGCGCGACAAAGGATGACTTCTACCAGCCCTTGGACAAGGCATATTAGCAATGCCGTAGCCACGATGTTAGAATTATCCTGAGTGATTTTAACGCAAAGCCAGGAAAAGAGGACGTCTTTAGTAGCATGGTCGGAAAGCACAGCCTGCACGACACCACATTAGACAACGGATTCAGGCTAGTCGTATTGATATTCACAAGGAGATATGGCTCTGTTTTGATCGAAAAACTGTCAACCAAGTCGACCATATTGCGATTGGCCCAGTATTCTGGGTGTCCAGACTTTCTGAGGAGCCAACGCGGTCTCAGATTACTACTCAGTTGTAGACAAGGTACGGATTCGGATATTCAGAAGAAATTTGTGAAATATCCGTACTGAATGTGAAATTCCTTTCACATCAAGGAAACCATCGTACACAAATTAGAGCGCGACCGGCTCAGCTGGTATTGCCACGTTCAAAGAAGAGATCATTTGAACCCTGTTAAAAAGGCAATATCTATGCACGTTCCAAAGACATCGCGATGTAGGAAAGGCAGGCCTATAAACGCCTGGATCAGACAAATGCGACGACATCGGCATTTCATTGGCCTCAGTAACCGAGTGATCCAAAATCGGCAGGCCTGCCGATATTTTCTGAGGTCAAATAGGCGAACCCCACAGGCGGATCAGTAGAAATGCAGTGAAGTGGGAGGGCTGTGATCCCTTGTTTTCGGATCATAGCCTCGCTGATAAAAGGAAGAAGAAGATCCGTACTGTGAGGAAGTTTGACGTCGAACAGCTACAATCGCAAGAAACTGCCATAGAGTTTGCCAATCAAGTCTCTTTTTAGCTCAATCTAAGTCCTATGCCGCCAGCAGCAAATTCAGAAGACCAGCAGCATCAAAACAAGAGGTGTACAAGGCGGAACTTCATAGAAGAACTAGAGCTGATCGCGAGTTCTACGAAAGAAAAAAACAGGAGCATGGGAAGTGCTTGATCGAGAAGATTGAGAGACTTTATTGCAGGAATGATGTTCGAAAATTTGACCAAGAGGTAAAAAAAATATGCCAGGGTTTCAGAGCCAGAACAGAAGACTGTAGGGACAAAAGCCGCAATATAGTGGTAGAATTGCAGTCGGTTCTGAGGATATGGAAGGAACACTTCAGCAGACTTCTAAACGGTGACGATGAAAAATATTCGGCTATCAGACAGCATAAGCCATTCAACAATGACGAAGATATTCAAGATTCCCATAAACCCTATCAGAATGAAGTGCTTCCAACAAAGCTGCTCGAGCCGACGGCCTTTCTGCCTCAGCATCGTTTACCCAATCCATAAGAAAGGAGACCTTCTGAACTGCGCGAACTATAGAGGTATAAGTCTTCTCAACATCGCATACAATATCCTATCTGTCGTATTATGTGAACGCCTAAAACCGATCGTCAATAACCTGATAGGTCCTTATCAGTGCGGTTTCAAGCCGGGAAAGTCCACCGCTCACCAACATTGACTACGACAGATCTTGGAAAAAACCCAGGAATATAAAATCGATACGCATCACCTCTTCTTCGATTTCAATGTTGCCTACTCGTATGATAGCGCGTATAGAGACGAGTTATACAAAGCCTAGTTTCGTCATCCCTACCAAGCTCGCTCATCTGTGCAGGATAACAATGGAGGACTCTCGCTGCTCCATCAAAGTCAGTAAGAACATCACCGAACCGTTCGATGCCACGGACGGTCTCAGTCAAGGTGGCGCGCTATCGTGCAATCTCTTTAACATAATACTTGAATCAATTCTACGAAACTCACAAGCCAACACTGGAGGTACAATCTTTTACAAATCTGTACAACTATTCGCTTACGCCGATGATGTTGCAATAGTCGGAAAAACTCAGCGGGTCGTCAGTGGGGCATTTGCGAATATTAAGATCGAGGCAGCAGAGATGGGTTTAGCGGTCAATGAAGGTAAAACAGAACGCCACAATAGACAGACATAATTTTGAGGTAGTAAAAGACTTTGACTACCTAGGATCTATGGTGAGCTCCGAAAGTGACATTAGTGGGAAGATCAAACGAAGGATTACTCTTGCCAATTGCTGTTTTTATTGGCTAAGAAGGCAATTGAGTAACAAGGCCCTATTTGGAATTTCTAACAAAGCTCTGCATGACACTAATCATCCCAGTCCTGCTGTATGGAGCAGAGGCATGGACTTTGCAAATATCGGATGGGGATGCCCTTGGTTACTTTGAGAGAAAAGTTCTTCGAGTGATCTTTGGTCCTGTTTACATAGACGGCGAGTGGAGGAGGAGGTACTTGCCGAACTATACGGCCTATATAATGACATCGACTTAGGCAGAAGAGTTCATATACGGTGACTAAGATGGCTGGGTCATGTAGAGCCGATGGGGCTCAAGTCCCAGCATGGAAAAACTTCCAATCCACCCCGGATGAACGGCGCAGTAAAGGACAACCTCGCAGTAGGTTGCGCAAACAAGCGGAGAGGGTCCTTAACTAACTTGGCGTGTGCAACTGGAGACAGCTGCCTCGTAATCGGGCTGGCTGAAGAAGTTTTTCGGTCCATCCCAGGCCCATTCAGCGTATAACGAATAACTTTGAAACTCAGTATACTACACTGGCAGGTAAAGTGAAATCCGGCCGAGAGCGAAGGTATGGTACAAAATATTGCTGCCGTGACAATATAGATGAAAGCTCGAGCACCACCATTAGACGCCATACACGCGGCAAGTTTGCTTTAGATAATCAAAAAAGATTTGCATTGGTACACATATAATTCAATTGCATCCACAACTAATTAAAAATGACCAAATGCGCCGTCGAAAGTGGAGTGATAAGGTTTTGCAGCTCGATAATCATGAGTGACGAAACTAATTTCGAGTTATCTCGCTTATCCGTTATTGGGGCGCTAAAAATTCTCAATACTCGTATAGTTAAGGCATGGTGCTCCCCGTGCAGGGACGGGTTAAGAATATCACTGCAGCGCCCCCCAACAACTAGCGCTTGTCGTAAAAGGCGACTAAGGGGACAAATCAGATCTAGGCAATATAACACCCAAGTGAGCCTAGCGACGCATATACTACCTTAAAAACCCTCCCACAAGTGTGCATGCGAGTCCGTGGGTTGACACGACTGGAGATCACCGGTGTCATAGAAGAAAGATCAAACAATACTAAAACAGGAGCATGCACGTGTCAAACAACAAACACCATCGCAATATGGTAATATTGCAAAACTGTATCATTATGGTAATACTTGCAAGGAAAGGCGCTACCCCGCCAGGCACTACCACTGCTGTGCATGGTACTGATCCTGGACCGAGCAGAAATGTTCGGGTCAGAGCTATACGGATTCCGGGGGCTAGCAAAATAATGAAACAGTTTGGACGCAATTTGAGGGTCGCGAGTTGGAACGTTGGAAGCATGACCGGTCGAAGTTACGAAGTATGAGAGTAAATTAACGGTAGCTGCGATGAAGGTGCTTCGCATGACAGCAGGAGTGGCAAAGCTTGATCGAATAAGAAGTTCGAAGATCCGTGGAAGCTTTCACATCAAGGAAACTATCGTACAAAAAACAGAGCGCAACCGGCTCAGTTGATATTGCCACGTTCAAAGACGAGATCATTTGAACCCAGTTAAAAAGACATCGCGATGTAGGAAAGGCAGGCCTATAAATGCCTGGATCAGACAAATGCGACGACATCGGCATTTCATTGGCCTCAGTAACCGAGTGATCCAAAATCGGCAGGCCTGCCGATATTTTCTGAGGTCGAATAGGCGAACCCCACAGGCGGATTAGTAGAAATGCGGTGAAGTGGGAGGGTTGTGATCCCTTGTTTTCGAATCGTAGCCTCGCTGATAAAAGGAAGAAGAAGAAGTTAAGGCATGGTGCGTTATTTGAGGTGGTGGCCACTTTTGGGCCACTTTTTTTTGAAGATGCAAGAGACAATGGTGTAACAATTACTGGTGATCGCTATCGTGACATGTTGTAAAACTTCTTGTTTTCCGAATTGGATCTACAACACATGTGGTTCAACAGGACGGTGCCACATTACACACAGTTAACGTTTAAGATGGATATTTTACTAAATGTTTCCGGTATAATGCCAAGCAGAGATGATATCGATTCCACATCCCCTGATGTGATCGCCTCTGACTTCTTCTTTTTTGGATATTTAAAAAGAAAAGTCTACGGCAACAAGCCAACCACAATACCGATGCTATAGGGCAACACTATTCAAGAAATTGATGTTAAGTAACTCTCGAAATATGCCAAAGTTATGAAAAGAGTGGCATCTGCACTGTGGGCAAAGGCCGCTATTTGGCCGATGTAAATATGTTCCATATATCATTTTTATAAACGAAATAATCGTGCAACAAAAAAAAAGAAAATACAATATTGTCTTTCATTTCATAATTAGTCAAAAAAAAACATTGCCTTGGAACATAAAAAACATCTTCTATTAGTAGAGTTTTACATCATCGTGGTGCAAATATAATTCACTTTCCAAATGTGAGTCAATCATAAGATCCCCTTATACTATCTGGAATTTATAGTACTGTTAGTTATTTAACCCTTCAAGTTCATGTAAAAGTGAAACAGCGGTAAGACAGACTCCCTTCCTAAACAAGTTTTTGTTGTTTTCTACATCCTACAATTATTCAAAATTGAATCACTCGCATATTTCTTTCGTTTATTTGTAGAAAAGTGAGGCTTAAGCCATTAGTCATGGATATAATGGCCATACAATGAACAAAAAGTGAACCTAATTATCGAAACCATTACTTAAAGTCGTCTACCCACTTCTCAAAACCCGACCGATTTAAAAATGTTCAGTATTTGCATGGCTGTCTAAAATGACCATTTTCGTTCCGCATGTCTACTGACTACCCTTCACTTTTCCTTTCTCCATGCGACAACTGTATCTCATATCGCAAATGTCCACTTACTACAGCAGCGACGAAATAATTAAGTTAACGACCAGCGTTAGTGCACATGTCAGACGGTTTCGCTTCAGCAACTTTTGCGAGCCAATCCGTATACGGGCGTTTTGCGTGAGCCACAGCTACATGACAATAAAACATTTTTTGCTGCGCTAATTAAAATTTATCACAATGTGTTGTGTTGTTTTCGCTAAGTACCCCAAATAAATACAAAGATATGACGAATTTTACACGCTAACCGACCCTAAGGCCAGTCCTATGACCAGCAAATTTCAGTTCAAAGAAACCGAAAGCAGACAATAAGAACATCCTGTGTTCGACACACAGAATCCGTCAAGGAAAAAATTAATTCTGTCGCCTAGAGGCGACTAAGACATCTTTTGACCATCAACGTCAAGATGAGAAGTGTCCTTTTGTTTTTTTCTTCCCAGACTTCAGTTTAAGCTCTTTTTTCTCCAGTGAATGAAATCATGTCTTGCATCCTCTGGCAGAGAGGAGGACAAAATTAGATTTGAACGTGACCGAAGGAGTAATTGAAATTGGACCGTATTGGGCAAGATTCAACTTCTTCCTTTTTTTCTTTATTGCGTTATTTTTTCGGGCGGCTTCTTCGTTGTGCTAGTGCTGGACTGACATCATAACCGCACAACCACATTTGCCATCACCTTTTTATGACCGCCCAAAAAAAGAATATCAGGAGCAAACAAAATGTCATAGAGGACGATGACAATCATGCGAAAGAGGGCTCCAAAGAACAAAAAAACAACACCCACCAGAATAATGACAAAAGACGAAGAAGTGCGGCTGCCCTTTGCATGGTGTCTTTGTACTGCTATGTAGGCGCCGGGGGCTACAATACACCATGCACATGATAGTGGGTGGTTGGGGTGTGCGGGCGCGCATGGAACAATCAAACCTTGTATTCGTTATTATTATTATTATTTTGTAAAAGCGAACATAGCGTTGTGTGTATGTGTGTATGGTGTCTTGTCTTGTCCTTTTGTCACAGAGGGTATTTATTTTTGTTCGCTTATTTTGTGCGAAATTCTGTTGATTGTTTGGCATAAAAACGAAAACAATGTTGTGTGTTTCCATTGTCTTCTTGTTGTGCGTTCGTGGGGGTTTATTGTGTTGTGCTTCGTTAGCGTGCTCGCTTGGTAGTGGGAACGTGTTGATAGCATAAAGAATATAAAATTATATCGTTACTGAATTGCGAGGGAGAGGATCCTAATTAAATTCGACTTAAGATGACGCGAGAATCAAAATGAAATTGATACCAATGAAATGAAATGCGTTGCTTGATAAGATGAGTGGTAAACATTAAGTGACGAGCGATGAGTTGATCATCAATAAATAAGAAAGTATGTATTTTCCCTCAACAATGGATAAGTTTTAATGATTCACATGAAAATTGAGGGATAACAATAAAATTCTTTTAAGTCCAATTTGCTGGGGTCGCACAACTTGGAGGTATCATAAAAGATCATTCAGTAGCTATGATAAAACTTTGGCAGACGACTGCGGTCATATTTGAAAATATTTCATTGTGTTCTGTCATAGTCATCATTTTACCATGGATCGCCACATGATTCAACAACGCACTGCAATTGTAAGAATATATGGTTTTATCAAAATTCGAGTTCTGTTCGCGGAACGTTCCGCGCGTTACGTACGATTTACGGTCGTAATGAGCGTCCTTCCGAGCTCAGCATTCAGCGAACTATGAAGAAATTTGTAGGAACTGGTTTAGTGGCTGATCGAGCAGTCCCAGTAGATCCACGAAATACGCCATCTACCGAAAATATTGCTGCCGTGGCACAGAGTATGCGCGAGGACCAAAACGTCCCAATTTCGCGTCGAGCCTCAAGAACTTGACCTTTCACATGCCTCAACTTGGCGAATTTTGCGAAAAAACTGTAGGCCTGTATCCGAACAAAATTCGCATCCGCTGATAGGCTCTGGAGCAGTTGGAAATCGACTCCGATTTTGGCCAAAAAATCATCTTCAGCGACGAGGCGCATTTTGGCTGAATGGCTACTTGAACAAGCAAAATTGTCGATTTTAGAGCATTGAAAAGAGAGATTATGCCAACACGTTTGCATACCGAAAAGCCTACTGTGTGGTGTATATTATGGACCAACGTGACCTTATTTTTTTTAAAGATAAGCTTGGACGGGCGCTGGCTGTCAACTGGGAGCGGTACCGGGCAATGATAACCGAGTTTTTGAAAATTGTTCATTAAGGTATTGGCGACATGTGGTTTGAACAGGATTGTGCGACACAGGCTTAGTTTCTGGGTCGCGTAATCTCAAGAAGAGCCGTGCAATTTAACGCCCTTAGGCTTTTTTCCCTTGATAAGCTAGCATCAAAAACCGACCTTTAGGACAATGTTGATCATGTCATTGGCGAATTGAGGCCAACTTATGTGCTCGAGTTATCTGAAATTGGACCTCTCGGATGACCGCCGTCATTGGAGGTATTATTTTGAAAATATAATGGTATTGAATGCTCTTAAACCTGAATTGAAAATATCTGCTATGCCTTAAATACAACTTAATTCACTTTAATTCAAAGATGTTTGAAATCGAAACATATTCATGCCGATTATTGAATCCGGTGGATTGATTGCGGAAGGATCTCATTCAATCCGCACCTATTCCCCATCATTGAAAGCTTCGGCTAGCAAGTGAACGAATGTCGGCAACGAAGTGATAGAAAGTAAGCATTATTGAAACCGCAAACTATTCGCACTCCATACAAAGTCAGACATTTTCAATACGCATCAAAATAGCTGCGGATTACGGTAACAACGGTTGGTAATTTTTCTCTTCGAAAAAATGAAAAGCAATAAGAAGTATGTGACGCCATGCCACAATCGGTCTTTTGCGCACCAAATTCCCAAATCGTGTTATCAGCCGTGTTGGCGATGTCAATTGGCCGCCTCGGAGCTGCGATTTGACCCCTTTGGACTTTTTTTTTGTGGGGAACCGTGAAGAACCGATGTTATGCCAACAATTCGGAAACGATTCAAGCACTTAAGGCCAATATCATCCAAGCAATCCGTGAGCTACAGCCCGAAACCATCAACAAAGTCATGGAAAATTGGAGTGATAGAATGGGCTACTGCGAGGCCAGCCGAGGCAGTCACTTGAACGACGTTGTGTTTCGTAATTAATAGGAATGTTTGCTCTTACTAATAGAGCCATAATACATGGAAAAATTTCATTTTGTTGATTTTATTGCATTTTTAAAAAGAAACTCGTAGTTGGCCCACCCTGTACATACATATATGGCTAAGTAAAGAAACTCGTTTCTTTTTCTAAATTTCTTTGCTGAATTCGTTCTCCTCGAATATTAGAAATAAATTTTATTCCATTCTTCTGCTAATACCGTTTTGTTGGAAACTGGCGTTTTACGAATTTTTCCTCCGAGATATTCTCACGAATTCCAGATGGAGATTCAAGATTGAGATTCAAGATTTGCTTAATTATAAACACTTTTTGAATAAATATAATGGTAAGGCTGTGGCGTTGCCGTCTGCCTGATTGAACAATTTTATCGATTTAACGTTGCTGCAAATCTATCATAAGAGAAGCATGACTATTGTAATTTTATCAATATGATGGAATTTTATTTATATTCAGATATGTTACAGTGCCGATACGCGAAAGCCGCTTTTAAGTAATTATAAAGAGCTGACCAGTTTTCACCATAGAGGATTATTTTTGTTTCTTCCATTGTTAAAGAAAGTTTGCCAAAGTGAGTAAATCTAAGCTCTTTGAAAGCGAAAGCGGTTTTCTTTCGCTTGCAAATCGCATAGACTGCATTGAGTAGTGGTAGATTTTTGTATGGAAAGCCTACTAAATTTAACATATCACACCTAGCCCTACAAATCAGGGATATCGCTCGTGTGTTGTAAATATCATTGGAATAGCTATTTACCATGTCGTAGGATAACTCAAGATAAATTACCTGTTAATAGAAGAAATCGCTTCCTGAATATTTCCATTGCGTTGATGAATATCTACTGCTCCTAATATTTTATAGAGTTGCTATTTTAACAGAAAAGGATCCCTGTATTGGATGTTCAGCTTGACACCGCACCGATGCGCCCAAGATCTCCAGTCGCTTATCCATTCCACCTCATTCATTCATTCATTTTCAATGGCCCGCTAATCCTTCATGAGGGTCGCGGGGGTAGGATGCTCAGGTGGACTCTCCATCCTTCTCGATCCTCCGCCATTGACTTCAATTCATCAGGAGGAATCCCTAAGCGGCTCCAGGAGAGATGTCGGACTTGGTCCAACCATCTATTTCTAGGCCTTCCGCGAAGTCGCCTACCTGATGGCTCGGCAACCATGGCGCGTCTTGGAAGCCGGTCTGGAGGCATACGCACTACGTGACCAAACCATCGAAGTACCATCCATTCCACCTTATTATCAAAAATATATTTGGTGAAAATCGTGGGTAATCTGTTTGCAGTGAAACTAAGAACTTTCAACACATAGTCGACTTGTAGTTTGAAGGTGTAGATGAGGAGAGTGGATAGGCCTGTTTTGAGCAGCATAACGTAATTAGTTGATGTCGGGTGAAGTCTCCATCTCATTCTACAAAAGCCAAAACTGAACTTTATACGACATGTGCTTGGGATCGTTATCCTAATAGAAACGGCAATCTGCTTTAAGCGACAGTTTTTCGATGCATAGTAGCAAGTTAGTTTTACGTCCAAATACATATGGTGGTCCATGTTTCCATCAATGAAATGAAGAGTACCTGGATCAGCAGTGGAAAAAGAACCTCAAGCCATTACCACCGTGTTTGAGAGTTTCGCTTAAGTTCTTCAGATGAAGCTTTTCGTTGGGATGTATTCAAACATAAGTATTTCCATCAGCCGAAGAATAGTGAAAATACTTATGTTTGGATAAAAGCGAACGAAGAGCTTCTTCAACACTTTCCAGATCTGGTTTAATAATTCTGAAAAATGTTTCTTCTTAATCTAGCAGAGTCTGCTCAAGCGTGGTAGTACCAATCAAGAGTATTCTTGGCAGCCTCTCCAGGAATTAGTCCACCGATCTTTTTTCTGCCTTCACCCCGGTGATTGGGTCATAGCAAGCCTGCCCTAGCGGACTGCTACCTTCCAAGCCTGCCCTAAGTGCGGACTGGATCCCTCCTCAGCCTGCCCTAAGTGCGGACTGGGTCCCTCATAAGCCTGCCCTAAGTGCGGACTGCTACCTTCCAAGCCTGCCCTAAGTGCGGACTGGATCCCCACTAAGCCTGCCCTAAGTGCGGACTGGGTCACAGCAAGCCTGCCCTAAGTGCGGACTGGGTCACAGCAAGCCTGCCCTAAGTGCGGACTGCTACCTTCTAAGCCTGCCCTAAGTGCGGACTGTATCCCTCCTAAGCCTCCCCTAAGTGCGGACTGCTACCTTCCAAGCCTGCCCTAAGTGCGGACTGGATCCCTCTTAGGCCTGCCCAAAGTGCGGACTGGGTCCCGCCTAAGCCTGCCCTAAGTGCGGACTGGATCCCTCCTAAGCCTGCCCTTAGTGCGGACTGCTATCTTCCAAGCCTGCCCTAAGTGCGGACTGGATCCCTCCTAAGCCTGCCCTAAATGCGGACTGGGTCACAGCAAGCCTGCCCTAAGTGCGGACTGCTACTTTCTAAGCCTACCCTAAGTGCGGACTGGATCCCTCCTAAGCCTGCCCTATGTGCGGACTGGAACTCCTTCGAGACGACACACCGAATCGAGCCAGACAATAAGTCGCGTAGCCCCGGCCCGTACCAGAACCAGCCGCAGGACGACGACAGTATTAAGCTTACCCTTTCTATTGTTAGGTATAACAATTTTTAAGGAATTATAAAAAAACCCTACTAGAATTGTTCCCAAGCAACTATTGTCAATAACCAATCACAAAAATAAAGGACCTCTTTCCCAAAGCCTCGGGTGTTTCTTTGGATTGACCCTGGGGCCGGCGAGCCCACCTCAGCCTTCGAGTAAAGATACCGTCACACTGTCGATAAACAACCTTAGTTCTTACCAAAGCTAATGACCACTCGTATATTCCAGTACATTTTCCAACCTCAACAACAAAGACAAGATAATAAAACACATCTCCCCAGTAATGTGGACACCACCCCTGGAGTTTTTTGAAACCTAACATCTGAGTTTCAAACTGCTACACAAATCTTTCTCTCTTTCTGTCTATACTTTGTAGCGCTCACACTGTCTTAAACACTCCAAGGGCATCCATAACCGCATGAGTGCACGTAAAATATAATAGATTGGCATCAAGCTCTTTTATCGAAAATGCGTGTATTTGGGATTGATGACACTCTTCTTCTATTGATTAGAAATTACATTTCGGGCCTTTCAATTAAAGTTATTTTGAATGGCTTCAAGTATGCATCTCACCAAATAATTGCTGGTGTCCCCCAAGGCTCTGTCTTGTTGCTGAGGTTGCAGGTTGAACTTATAAATAGTACTGTAATGTAAAATTGTATTTAGTTTTTAAGTGCTGTCTAATAAAGAAGTCTTGACCTCTTAACAAATTTTTTTTTCATTTTTACTGGGCTAAAATCGTTAACTGCAACGTATGTTAAACAGATTAAATTCCGACCTCGATAGCATATTTAAATGGGGTTTAACCAATGGAGTGAAATTTAATGCTTCCAAAACTCGATGCTGTCGTCTGTCATTAAAGCAAAACCCTAACTAACAGCCATTATTCATGAACGGCATTTGTATCGATAAAACCGAAAAACTTTCCATGCACGGAATGTGTGTCAAAAACAAACTTTGTTTGAATGACCATATATTCGAAGTCGCTAGGAATGCAGCGAAATGTTTAAGTTTTCTAAGGCCGTGTAAGAAATATTTCACCCCATTTGATCTGGCTTCAATTTATAAGGCATGCATTCACCCTAAGTTAGAGTATAATGCACAGATCTGATCAGGTGCACCAAAAACCACTCTGCACATGCTAGAAAGAAGAAAAACGCGCGATAAGACTTATAGGAGACAGGAATATTGCGAGCAGTATTGATTCGCTTGAACACCGGAATAACGACTGCTGCTTATTTCTGTTTTATCGATGTTTGCACTGAAAGGGTTCAAAGTAAATAGCCAGTAGCATTATTCCCTTTCTTAATTTTAACCGCAATACGCACATGTCGAATTCTCATCAGTTTGCCCTAAAGCTTATCTTCGGACGTACCATGAAATATACAAGATTCCTTCATGAACTGCACAACACGTATGTATATGGAATGGTCTTCCAGATTCTGTTTCATAACCTATAGACATTTACCTACTCTCCATTTTAATCTTCAGACATTTAAGATAAATGCGCATTAGTGCCCCTTTTCCCCCATTTTATTTATTTATATCATTATTGCTCACGCTATGTATCCACACCATACATGAAAAAGGGTAGTCATAACCCTTTTAGCGCGAGTTGACTATAAAAAAAAAAATGTCGACCCATCATGCAATTCAACACTTTATTGAATATTTGAATAAAGTTTGTCAACATCATAAGCACAAAGTATATCCCTCTCCCCTAATGTTACAATACCTTCGCGTTCAACTGACTCACAAAAACAGAAAGATATGCTTACTGTAAGCCCATCATTCTTTACCCTTACCGTCTAAAATACCAAAAGTGTCGCAAAAATCATCAATACTGAAATACGTTAAGGAACACGAGGTAGTGAACGACTAGCAGTTATGTTTTCCATCACCGATATCCACCTGGAAATCTGCTGAGCTCAATTTTCTACAGGTCCACAATCTCGTTTCCACTAGCTTTGAGGTAAGCATCGATTCGCTATATCTACTTCTGCTTTAAATTAATGACACAAATAACAATAATTTTAGTTTAACTGATGACAGCAAACTAACAGCTCACATCTTTACAGGTACGTCACAGTCGCATCTGGTGTAACGTGTCAGCAGCATGCAGCCAAAATCGAAAAATCAGATATTCTCGTAAATAGTCCGCTTACTCTTCTCAAGAGTAGAATGATCAAATGAACTCTCTATCCTCCTCGATCATCCGGCAATGACTCTAAATCATCAGACAGGTCTAGGAGTAATATCAGACTTGATTCTACTATCTATCCCTAGGCTTGTCAAGTGGTCGCTTAAATATTTGCAAAATAATCACCATTGAAATTCAGCTAGCTTTCCTAGAGCAACGTCATACCTTAGATTAAAGTAGCTCCTTGTTCTGTCATTAATTTCTGATTAACTTGTCGTCAATTTGTTAATCTTATCGAAATCAAACAAATCGTTCACCCGTCTTCGAATAAGTTCAGAAACAATCCACAATGGTTGCTCAACGGGAATAAGATTATAATCTAATCTTAATGTCTATGCCTTTGAGCAGCTTATTTTCTAATTTTACAAATCCTTAAACAGTAAAAATCCTAAATCTTTAAATTCAAGTCCACTAAGCACAAATATCTTAGACCCCATCCCAAAAAACATTTCCTTCGTCAAATATTCATCCCTTCAACTTTAAAGAAAAATACTAAAAGTCCTCGCCCATCACGTCAGATTCCTGTGCACCCTTCCCTGAAGAAAACATCTTAAGCTAATGATATGGAAACCTTTTACCCAAAAAAATAGAGTTTGCACACAAAGAGGATAACACACGATATTTACCACTCCCTTTAACGAGTTTTCCTTCTGTCAGGACGGGACGATACGTTAAGCAATTTTGATTTTTCTTTGTCGATAAGGAACTCAAAAATGTTCCCTGCTGTATGATGTTGTGTAGTATTCTATGTCGCCTCTCAGTTTTCAAATAAGGATTTGACCAATTTCCACTCAACAATCTCGGTGGCCATCTCCTCTTCCTTGCAGCCCAATAGCAGTCTGAAGGTATGTAAAACAAAGTGCAAAAAGGATATCCCCTCAAGCTTTTGCTAATAACTTGAAACAATTTAAATGGAACTTTATTGTGTGCAAAAATAATCGCATTACCTTAATATAAACTTGTAAATGGCTTTCGAAGAAGGTGTTCACTACGTTAGTGGCCACCTAAACATACACACGCACACCCACGGATAGGATTGAGGCTGGATAAATGAATTTCCGGTCGATTTAAAGGGATTTTTTTTTCGAGTGGTAATATTGCCGGACAGCTTTGCTGGATTGGACTTTAAAAGTTAAGCACCAACAAGCAATATGTTGCAACTTAATGGTTTGGGTATTTGGTAAGTTGGCTAAAATCAGTGTAACCCCGAAATAAATGCGGTCGATGGCCTACAAGAGCATTCTCTGGCAATTTAGCAAATAGTGGCTTAGTTTTAAGAGGTAATGGGGTATTATGGATACTTACACGTATTACTGAGTGCGTAAATGGAAACTGTGTGGTCGATGGTCTTAACAGCTGATAGCTTTTCACAGTAGTATTATAGCCTCGCCAGTTTTTGTGTATTTAAGCTACGGATTTATTAAATTTACCCAGATCATAATCTACTGAACGTTTAACTTCATAAGGGGAATCCAGTTATTACTGTTTGGCATTTAAATTTACGAACTGTGAAAATTCTTGAGGTTAACGTGAATTCTTTTTAGACCTCGAAAGAATAGGTTCAAGCCAAGCAGGTGATGTAGGTTAAACCAAATAAGTTTTATCAAGTTCAATACTCTTCGCGTTTTTGCAAAACTCAATCCCTGTGCCATTTTACTACTCCATTACCTCAGTGTTCTAAAATGATGAAGTAAAATTCATCCCTAACTCCATGGTTAGGCTAGGTTGGAGGAATTCCTTCCGTCCATCTGTCTGTTTGTTTGTATACCATAGCTGGTTAGATTTACTTCAAATTTCCCATCTAAGGCTTATGGGGCTATACTCCGAGACCACATTGAAATTTGCAATCTAAGTCCAATATTAACAGTACTTCACTTATTTTGAAATTTAAAAAATTTTCAAAAATTGAGTTTTTATAGTCACATCTTTCATTACCTGCTCAGAACTTTAAATTCTGAATGACAGAAGCATTTGGAGACCGCTGAGCTATCTACGTTAATGCGTCCCCTGAATTGTATAGAATTTTGGCTTCAAATATGCTGCACTAGTTCTAGTTAAAAATGTTTAAATATCGAACTTCAGGGCTTTGCCGATTGTTAGATCATCTACAAACGAAATATTCTGAAATTCTGGAGTCATATACTTTTATATGAATACCAGGGCCATAAAACAAAATAACGAAAAGTCAACATTAGAAGAAAGTTGGGGTACCGCAAGATAAAGGCACTGTCATATTCGTACTCTACACTAATGATCTATCACAAAGCGAAGAAACTTCTGCCGCCACTTTTGCAGATGATACTGCTATAATATAACCATGCAGAAATAAGCGCAAAATCTGGCAACAATAATAAAGCTGGGAATTCAAATGACAGAAGATGAATTCAAAAAAGTTGCAAAGACACGTGAAAACCATTTAACTATAAACGTTGAAAAAATTTACAAGAAGAGGAAGATTGATATCGCGAAAATAAGAGGTCAACAGGTTGCAGGCAATTTCTTTACATATTAACTACCAGCAGATACCCGCGACTTTATCTGCGTGGTTCACAATAATATTAACCATATACGTATATAATGATTTAGCTAACAGAAGGAATACATCAAACACCATCGTTGTCGCCTGCGTTGAAATACACATGTAACTATATATTTGCACCTCATAGGTAGGCAAGGAAATAAATCCATCGACACCAGCTTTGCAAGCAGTTCGCTGATTAGGAAAATTATATGGTATGTAAGCGAACAGTATACCCACAGCGACCACCAAGCAGTCATCTGTGTGAGATATCATCAGAAAGAGGGGTTAATCCTTATCTCAACAAATATAGAAGTATCGAATGCGGATGTCCCGAAAGATGGTTCGACGAAGAACTTCTTTGCGAAATTATGCGTGACAAAGAGTTTCAAGCAAATCTTCCTGAGGATGCTGTACTACGCTTAAGCAATTACGTCAAAGATACGTACGATGCTACAATGTCGAAAAAAATTCGGTCAAATACAAGAAATCCAGTGTTTTGGTGGAACAACCGTTTTGCAGAACTCCGAGCAATGTGTCTTCGAGCCAGAAGGAAAAGTCAGCGGTCGTTCGGAAGGCCAGACTACGAAAATAAAAAAGAGGAACATAAACGATTAAGAAAAGAACTTCGCGACGAAATCAAAAGAAGTAAGAGAGCATGCTGCAGGTCTTTATGCGAGGAAGCGGCCAGAACGGCATGGGGTTCGGCGTATAGGATAGAAATAGCAAAAATCAAGGGTCAAAGAATGGCACAAGAGAAATGCCCTGAGGACAATTTTGAGAAATTTGTCACAACACTATCCCCGTAAGCCACTCTACGGGAAATCCAGCGATACCGCAAGTCACAGCAGATGAAATATTGAACGCCTGCAAAAAAAAGTCGCCAACAGAAAATGTCCAGGAACGGACGGGCAGCAATAAGTTGTAACTCTGCAATATTCGTCAAAACAATGCAGCTATGTCTAGAAAATGGTCAATATGGAAGAAGCAGAGGTTAGTTTTACTACCAAAAGCAGGAAAAAATCCCGGTGATACATCGTCCTATTATCCAAACTGTTTGCTAGACACAATGGGAAAGATACTTGAACGCCTAATATTCAGTAGATTAGTCCTGATCACTGAATCAGATGAAGGTCTCTCGGACCAACAATATGGATTTCGTAAAGCGCGATCATCAACAGATGCTATTGGTAAGGTGGTGCTAACAGCCAAACAAGCGATACAAGATTCAGGTTGGTGGTGGGGACGTAAAAAATATTGCGGAATGATTATACTTGATGTAAAAAAGGCAATAAAGACAGCAAATTGGAGCCATATTATAGATGCGCTGAGAAGTATAAATACACCAATATATCTACTCCGAATAATAGAAAACTACCTCCACGAATGGGTGCTGTTATAAAATACTGACATAGGGATACAGAAGTACTCCGTAACCGCTGGCGTTAACGTTCGCGGACCGATTTTTTGGAATATAATGTACGATGGCTTACTGAGGCTGAGAGTCCCCGATGGAGTTCAACTCATAGGTTTTGCGAGGATATAGCGATAGTGGTTACGGCGAAATATTTAGACGATCTAGAACTGAACGCAAACGAAACAATAGATTCTGTCAAACAATGACTAGAGTCAAAGAGTTTAGCCTTGGCAGAGCACAAGACGGAGACAGTTCTTAATAGTAGCCGTAAAAAAAGAGAAACCATCAAAGTTAAGGTGGGAGCTACACGGTACACTCCAAAAGCTGCATTAAGTACCTCAGCGTTATGTTTGACGATTGACTTAACTTCGGTAAATATATGGAGTACATATCAAAGAAGGCATCAGGTGTATGGTATACACAGCGTTTTCAAGACTGCTTCCAAATGCTGGGGGCCCAACAAGCAGCAGGAGAATACTTCTGTCTAGAGTTGTAAGCTCAACAATGCTCTACGCATCTCCAATCTGGTAGGAGACGTTGAAAGTTCAGAGGAATCGACTGCGGATAAATAGTATTTACAGACTTACCGCACTACGAGTACGTCATCGTGGGCACGATCCCCATAGATATCCTGGCTGATGAAACAAGGAGAATTCGGGATGAAACTAGACAAATAAGAAAGGGCAACATCAATGAGAATGTGGCAACAAAGATGGGACGCCTCACACAAGAGAATGTGGACATAAAGACTAATTCCGAAAATAGAATCATTGATAAATAGAATCCATGAAGAGGTAAACTCACAACTGACGCAATTTTGATCAGGTTCTGGTGGGTATCGCCGATAGCTTCATCGATAGCAGAATGCCCAGCATGTCCTGCATGCGACGAAGACCCGGAACATGTTGCTTTTAGCTGCCCAAGGTTTCATGAGAGAAAACAAAGACTGGATTAGTGAATTAAATACAACACTTGATGCTACAAATATAATAGCTGAAATGATAAAATCGGTGGGTAATTGGGAGGCAGTCTGCACGGTGGGTGTCAAATAGCCCAAAATGCAAAAAACTAAAAAAAAATGTCAAATCACCCAAAAAAAGGCTGGGCGATTACGTGACGACGCGACTCGAAACGGTAAACGCGCCGCATTGCGCCTCGTCGGGCCGTCGTTTGCGCGCGGACGCGTGAAAGCGCTGTGGCCGCTAATGTAATTGTTACAATTCGTTTTGAATGCAGTCTTAAGCCCAATTTAACGAAAATGTCAATCCGCCCAAAATCAGTTATATTTTTGGGTGATTTGACATTATGCTAAATAGCTCAAAAATTAAAAATGTAAAATCGCCCAAAAAGATATTTGGGCGATTTGACATTTTATTGCATTTTTTCGCATATTGGGCCATCGGAAGCAGGGCTATTAATGAATTCTGACAAAACACCCACTTTCTTGGGCGTTTTATTTTTTTTTAATTTTTGAGAGAAGTAACATTTTTCTGATTTGGGCGGTTTGGTTTTGAGCGATTTGACACCCAACCAGTCTGCACACTAGTAACCCAAATTCAAATCAAGCTCAGATAAGCGGAATGCCAAAGAAGAGTGCAAACATAAACACTGACGGCCACATAACGCATAACACATAATGGGAACTCACCCCGCGAAGAATACTTGGTGGTTCCGCGGGTCGAGGTCTGAACTAGCGGAGGTAAGGTTTAGTCAATAAGAATCTGATACTACCGTGTAACTTGGAACGCGGTGCCTATGCAAGGTTCCCCTTCGCTTAGATAAATTGTAAGTTGAATATGTAAATTGTTTAATGGGTGGGGTGGACCTTGTAAATTACTGTAGAATGTGTGGCCCATACCCCAAATGTGGTTAGCAATATATGTATGTTTTCAATTACCGTCTTTGAACAAAGACGAGTGGAAACATATAATTCACATCTGCTTTTAGCAGAAAAAATTATGTAGTCTCCATAAACATAGAGCAAGCACTGCGTCTAGACAAGATGTGGTGATCCTCTACTGACGAGTCCATCCGAAACCCATTTCGGAGTAAAGGCCACAAATTCTTCATTAATTTCGTTCTTAGAATGTACGAGTACAATTTGATAAGTTCATCGATAAGGTGCACTCACAAAAAGGTGGACCTACAATACTCCCGCGCTCGAAAGGATGTGTTTTTAGTTGCTATAACTTGTGCGAGCTCGGCAATGTTTTTCTATGATTTTCACCTTCCACGCAAAGAAAACATGGGATTGAAATCCATGTTAGGGTTTAAGTTAAAACGAGTTTCTTGCGGAATTGTTTGCGTTGAATCCTAGAGCGCCTGTCGTAGCTATATATATTATAGGTGTTTCGTTATTTTTATACTTGTTAACACCTGGCAGTTTTTAAATTTACTCGCAGTAGTCGACCATAAGATGCCCCTTTATAGAGCCAGTGCATGATTATTAGGGCCTAAATTAGGCACACGGTCTAATCGCAGACCATCGCTTCTTTAAAAAGCGCCAAAAATATTCTTTATGATTGAGAGTGATTAAGAATACCTAATCAAGCGTAAATAAGTTTGGGTAAATCACGGGCCTAGCGAGCGTGATTCTGCTCCGTTCTTATTTCTTATTATTCTTATTTCGTTCTTATTTCGATAATCAGGGTTATCGCGAATAAATTTTCCCTCGGAATTTTTCCCCCGAAACAAAAATAAGGTATTTTCAAAAATAGCGAAAAAATTCATCGGGAAAACATTAAGTATCGCGATAGCGTTGAAAATCACACTGAATTGGCATTCATGATACTTACTTATTATCTTATTATCTGCGGAACTATTTCCTATTTTTTAAGATACCTAATTTCTGTTAAGGGAAAAATTCCGAGGGAAAATTTGTTTACGATAACCCTGAATAAGTTTCCAGAACAATTTACTGAATTGGTTCAATGTACTTTGCACTTTCCGACCACTTACTTCACCATGGAGCAGTACTGATTCGGTCCTAAATTTCTGTTACGCCTTAAGGAATAGAGTAATTTGCCTATGGGCTAATCTAGTCTCACAGAACCCATTGCAGCTAGTCAGCAAACAAATTAATTGCAAAAACAAGTCAATAGCTCCATATCACTTTTCACCAAAACCAGCACTACAGTAATTTATTGTTGATGTCAAATACATAACCATAAACATAATTGGCTAAATTATTTAAGCGTTTAATCAAATGTTGTCTAGTCAAACGCCCAATGTCAGCTGTTATGGATTCAAAATCACCTATGCAGCATTAATTTAATGAATCCCATCCATTATACGTATATAATATTCTGTCAACTAGAACCAGCTGCTGAACATCACAACCCATATGTTAGCATGTTGTTAATTAACTTGTAACAAGCTGAAGCCTATTAGATTTACGAAGTTTTATTTTTCTCGAAGTTGATGAGGCTACGTAAACAGGCGATTTAATAGAAGATGGCGTTCTTTCAATTGCGTGGTGACAGGACCAGATAGAGATTATTATTAATTACCTCAGGAAAAGTGTTGTCTGTTTGTTTGGCTTTGTTTCCTTCTATCGTTTTCTGTACCTAATGGGAACATCGTCTTTAAATGTTGCAATATTTTTTCTTATTCCTTTAAGAGTCTAAAAGTAGAAAACGAAAAACCTTCAACCATCTCACTACAGGACGTCCGACAAAAAAAGGAATTATATTTTTCTTACACTAATAGCTGTGCGCCCTCGTATAAAATACCCTCACCTGACTAGAACTTTGCACAACGGGTGCTCTTGTCTTGAGCATTTTTGAATTTATCATCTGAAGGGGACAGAAGTCTCAAAAGGAAAAACCGTCATAATAATGCTTTAATCTAGCCGCCGCCGGCAGCTTTGGCAAAGGACATGGCCAGCACTACCACTTAGAAACGATGAACAGAATCAGGAATTTACCCATTTGAGGACAAAAGAACAAAAAGCAAAGCAAAGCCATGTCGGAGGACGGATTTTTATTTTATTCTAGAAGCCATATGACACACGAGCATGTATAGTGATATTAGATAGAAGCTAACGATAGAAAAGCTCAATCAAAAATGAGAAAAAATGAAGAATGTATTAAAGGTCAAGTGGTTTTGTTGACATTTTAAAGCGTCGGTAGTAAATTCTTCAGGTAAAAATTTGTCTTTCAATGAAGTTTCTGAAATGCGGAATGTTTAGTGCTTCATTCATTTTTTATAGTAAAGGGTTTTCCAATAGGGACTGGTAGATTTTCATGGCGATCATGTTGTTTTATCTGTTGTTAATTTGCTTATTTTTTGTTTTTCAGACACTGAAGACAAATCACCATGGCAAATTACATCGTCGAGCAACATGTGCAAATGATAAAACTTTAATATCAAAATGGGTGTTCTTTTGTGGCAACGATGCCTGCGTTATGCCCATTTTACGGTTTACATGGTAGTCCTTCCCAGTCTACTATTCAACGTTTGGTGGTCAAATTTAAGTCCACCGGTTCAGTGAATAATCAACAGACACCCGTACGTCAACGAAACGCAAGATCTGCTGAAAACATCACCGCTGTGCGTGACAGTGTGCAGGAGAACTCGAGGCAGTCAATTCCGCACCTCGCACAAGAATTCGCCCTTTGGCAGATATCATCTTGGCGAATTTTGCATCAGGACTTGGGCCTACATCCGTACAAAATCAAACTGACGCAGGAGCTGAAGGAAAGCGACCATAGACAACGCCGTATGTTCGCTGACTGGGTTCTGAAGCAGTTGGAAGCGGACCCCGATTTCAGCAAAAAAAATCAACTTCAGCGACGAGGGCCATTTTTGGAAGAACGGGTATGACAACAAACAAAATTGCCGGATTTGGGACGATGCCAATCCACACGAGGTTCACCAAGTGGCAATGCATCCGCAGAAACTCACTGTTTGGTGTGGATTGTGGGCCGGAAGCATCATCGGTCTGTACTTCTTTGAAAACGACGATGGCATTGCCATCACCATCAACGGAGAGCGCTACCAATCGATGACAACAAATTTCTTTTGGCACAAATTGGATGATATGGATATGAACGACATGTGGTTCCAACAGGGCAGCGCTCCTTACCACACAACTCATGCCACAATAGACATTCTGCACGAGCGATTTGAAGGAATGGTTATCTCACGCAGAGGCGACGTAAACTGGTCACCGAGATCGTGCGATTTGACCCCATTAGACTCTTTCTTGTGGGGTTTCCTTAAGTCGCAAGTCTATGACAATAAGCCGCAAACGACCGGTGTCCTCAAAGTTAGCATAACCCTTGCCATTGCTCAAATTCAGACTGATCTATGCGGCAGAGTCACCGAAAATTAGACCTCTCGGATGCGCGCCACCCAGCGAAGCAACGGCGGCCATTTAAACGATGTCATATTCCACACATATGAGTAATGTCATTGATAGGCCTTTCAAATAAAACATCGTTGATATCTCACACACAACTTGTTTTATTCAATTTTAACATCTACCCTTTCCTATTAGTACGTCCGTTATTATATTGGCGCAACAGCCCATGAAGGGCGTAGGCATAGCTTCTCGCAACCACTCATGTTGTGTTCATTGTATTTTTCGTACGAATGCAAGGGACCTATTATTTTGTGCCGCATACGAAGGGCAGTTTCGATTTTATTTTTGAGAAACTTTCTCATGACAACAATATTTGCTCTTGGACTTTTGTCAAATGCTCAAAAAAAAGTGGGGCCGTGGAAAAACATTTGGTGTTTTCTGAGATCTAAAAAAATGTTTTTCACTTTGTGGTACACACAAATCTTACATTTGGAACTCAATTAGATTTTTTTTAATTATATACAAACTCTTCTAAATTTTTTAAAATATTTACAAAAATAGGAAAAATTAAATGATCCTTATTAAAAAACAAATACAAATATTAGTATATTTGTTTCTCTTTAGTGTAAACTTTTACAAGTTTGCTACGGCAAATGTTTACAGCAATCATTTATTTTTGAATTTTGTAACACAAAATTGTCGTTATAAATATATTTAAAGCATTGTTGGGTTGGATTCGATACTATGCAGCACCCATCAAAATAAAAAATTGGCACTGCGATTGATTTTCCAGCAGCAACGCTGAATGCATGTACTCCTGAACTCCACAAATCCTTTATGAAAACATTTAACTTAACCATGTTCTCCTGTCTTATTTATCTAATTTATGAGTAAAGCAATCTTCCTAAAGGTCAGTTCCTGAACACTAGACCACTTATTTTCCTGGCAATTTCATATAGCCTTGCAAATTTAATGCCATCACGGGACGTCCGTGTTAACCCAGCGGCATAAAAACATGGTAAACATCTCTTAAGCAGGCACAATTCCCAGGTGTGCTCGCATGGTCCCTAACCAGACAATCTTTGGATAAAATTTTGCATGTATCACACGTGTTATAAGGACGATTCACGTCCCAGTTCTATGGGACAAGGAGAATCACTACTACTGAAGCTACCTTCAATCAGCATAGTTTCCTAGTCTATATACACGGGCTTCCACTTACTCGTTTCTCTGTGGGAATACACAAATATAAGATAGCCACACTGGGTTGGGGCTGAAACTTCTTTCCTCCAGCTGCAGCCCATACAACATGTGAACGTGAAGTCTGAGACAATTTACGAATCCTTTCAAAGAGTGGGTGGTAGGATACTCCTTTTGGAAGCGTGATAGGAATAATCGAAGTCATTCCCCCCGCAGGAGACATCGTGGCAGTGGACAGGACATGAGGCGACAGGAGGCAAATACGACCCGGCTGAAATGAAAGGGACAAACACAGTCAAGAAAGAGATATTCAAAGTTTTATCCTGAATTACAATTTGATTGTTCGACCATGGGAACAAGAACTAGGTCGTGTTCGGTTGGTTGTTGTCATTGTTGTTGTTAGCTGTCCTCCTCCTCGTTGCACTGTGGCTTATCTCACCAGCAAACATGGTAAAAACCGAAAAAAAAAATTTCGCAATGTATGAAAAAAGAAAATGCACATTTCAACCTAAATAATGAAGTTATAAGAAACACATAACAATATGTCCATTCGTTTATGTAACGCACCACAGCATCGTCACAAACTTTGTTCTTTTTAAGTGCAACTGCCATGTGACTACCAAACTATCATCGATGTTTTGTTTATATTCCGAGTAAGCCTTAGCTCTGATTTCTCTTCTATCTGAAAGGTGAATATGTACATACATATGTATACTAATACACCTAACAAAAAATTGGCTGCTCATATTTGTTGTTTTTGACGTTATTTAGAGTTATCTCATCACATATTATAAAACGTATGTACGTGTTTTTACTTTAACCCAGGATTGTAGAATACCTGGCGGTCCGAGGAGGACGTGGGGCAGAACAGTCGAGAAGGTGGCACGGCAGTTGGGGAGAGCCGAGGCACTTTACCAGAAACGGTACAATATGGCGCGTAGGCGTAGTAGAGACCCTAGGACCCACAAGGGGATACAGGACATAAGTAAGTATGTGTTTTTACTTCCTTTTGTCATCTGTAAATCGACCTACAAACTTTTTAACTTTTTGGTGTCTGCGTCTAAACTTTGCGTCTAAATATATTCGATTCTGAACTCATTTTTTGGCTCAACGCTACAAGTGTAAGCCCCCTAAAGCGAGATACAACAAAAGTTAAGTAACAAACCAACGCCGAATGTACGTGATAATGTTATGAAGAGCAAATTGTATATGTCCGCAAAATATCTACTTTTGTTTATAGGTTAGGTTAGGTTAAAGGGGTTAGCTGCAACGAATGGGTGTAGCCTGCACTCGGATCTCATTGTGCTCTCCTGATGTGAGGTTTCCTGGTTGAAGTACTGAAAAGAGAGAAAAAACAACATGGCTAGAGTTCTGTGTTAATGGAACGGCCTCCTCCGAACCATCCTGAAGAAGTTATGAATTTCATGATGGTAGTTGGCGGCTTTTCAGAGAGGGCCCAAATGGTTGAAGAAATACTCTCCAAGGGCTGTCTTCCTGGTATTGCAGAGACTAGGGCATTTGCAAAGGAGGTGTTCTGTGTCCTCTCTGCGCTGTGTTGCCGCATCCTCTGCAGAGTTCATCTGCCGCATTCTCTTCCGGTGGGCCGCCAATTGGTCATGGCCGGTAATGATTCGAGAAACGCCAAGTTTTGTTTATTTTGAGTAAGGATGAGCTTGGTTTTCATCTTGTCATGTTTTGTCCAGATGCTTCTGGAGACTCGGCATTATGGGAGCGCTCTCCATCTTTCTTCTGCTTGTCGTTTGAAACCTAGTGTTATTTTTGATTTCACAAGTTTTAGTGGAGGAAGGGCTGAGCTTTGGACCATTGATAGGTCTTGTTCTGTTCCCTTCCTTACCAGTTCATCCACCATCTCGTTCCCTGAAATTTCTTTGTGAGCTAGGACCCACAAAGTGTTACATGTTAGCTATGGATGAGCATTTCAAGCTCCCCCGGGCAGCGTTTTATTAGCTTTGATTTTATTATCGCGGATGAAATTGCCTTTTTAGCAGTTTGGCTAACTATGTAAATGTCAATCTTTTTTCTAGTAACAAGTTTCGTGGATAGTTCTCGTGCCGCCTCTGCTATCGCTAGGACTTCTGCCTGAAGCACACTGCCGTGGTTCGGAAGCCTAAGTGATATTGCAATATCAGGTTGTGCTGAGTAGATACCCGAACCCAATCCTTCGTTTGTTTTGGACCGGTCAATGAAGACGGAAATACTATGCGGATTAATGGCCCCACCGTCTTCCCAGTGTTCCTTTGATGGGATGTCCGTTTTGACGCTTAGGCAGAAGCCGGCGAATGGCGGAAGATTGTCTGTGGTGGCGTCTAGACGAGCCCATCTTGAAATGTTACGGTGACATATGTGATCTCTTCTCCATAGGTTCGATTGCTTTAGGCGCAGGGCACTCATCGCAGCTGATTTCTTAACAAATAAGTCTAGTGAAATCAGTGCGAGAATTGTTTCAAGTGCTACGGTCAAAAACAAAAAACAAACAAATAAATGTTTGGCGCAACAGCTCTTTAAAGTGTCAGGGCCTAGCTTCTCGCAACCACTCATGTTGTGTGCGTTGTATTTTTCACACGAATGGAAGGGACCTACAGTTTAATGCCGAATCCGAACGGCGATTTGAGAAGCTTTTTCGTGACAACAATACTCTCGGATGTTTGTCAGACGCTCGCGAGAGGTGGGACCGTGAAAAAACTTTTTGGTATTTTCTGGGATTCGAACTTGGAACCTCATGCGTAGTGATCGGACACACTAACCACTTACGCCACGGCGCCCACGGTCGGGGTGGTTCTAATGGCGCCTGTGGTTGCTATGCAGGGAAGTCTCTGGATATTAGTCAACTCCTTGAGATGTGTGATTTTCTCTGCTATTGGCCACCAGACAATGCACCCATATGTAAGAATTGGTCTGACTATGGCTGCGTACATCCAATGGATGATGGCAGGTTTGGGTCCCCATTTTTTAAGAAAAATTCTGCTGCAAGCATAGAACGGAATATACGCTTTCTTTAGTAGGACGATGTTGTTTGCATAAGCAACAACTTTTACTCTGCTATGTCCTAATTTCAAAAGGATCTCGTTTTCGACTAGAGTCCATAGTACAGGATATAAAACTCATTTATGACAAATATGTAATATATAAATGCAATTTAAATATTTTTCTCAAACGCCCCCATTCCTAACACCCCCTTCACCCTCAACCCCCCGCACCACCACCACTACTTATTAGTTTTGCTTTTCTCTGCTAACTGAATACACAAATAAATTTTCTGCATTGCCTGTAGATTATGGCCATGTTTTATGGTAAAATAACCCACTGTGCGTCATCGTCGTCGGCATTCTCTAGAGGGGGTCTGCTAGGGCACGTCACTTCAGTCAGATGCACGTATTTCTCGTCGCCGTCTATGGAGCAACTTCCGGTTTTTATCTCTCTTCGAATAAATTGGAGTTCACTTTTTTTTCTGTGTTCCACTTGTCCTGTATTTCCACTTCAATTTCATGTGTTAGTCGGCACAGTAGCAGAAGAAGAAAATGTGAATTTTCTGCAAAAGGAAAAGAGTTTTTATTTTTTTTTTCCGATTTTCTATAGAAGAGGTGACTTTTCCGAAATTAAGTGAAATGCATAAAAGGCAGGAAACGCGATGGTTGAGGAACAAGAGAAGAAAATGCACTCTCATAAAACTAAATCGTTGATAAAAGTTTTCAGTAGAAGAAGTATACGTACATACGTTTGGCATTTCATTGCATTAAAGACGACGAAGGATAAATGCCTGCGATCCTTAATTTTTTTATAAAGTCTGAACGTTGTCGTAGAAACGGAGGCATTCTTTTCTTTCTTTTTAACGGCGTGTCTTTTTCTTTAGCCCCTTTAGGCACTTTCATTCGGCGTGGAGGTAGCAAAGTGGAAAATTAAGTATAATTTCGGTGGAGCATTTTTTCCCTAGCTGTTTTCTCAAATGACAATGGCAAACGTTTGTGTTATGCAGTTTGGATGGGTAAAGGACTTTTTGCATTATATTGGCAGATTGCATCATTTCCGTTTGGCGAACTGCAAAGTAAAACTTTTCCGTTCCTAAAAGAATGTTAATATTCACAGGAGAAAGGAAGAAAGGCATTCATAAACCAGAAGTAGGTTCTATCAATGGCAGTAATTGGGTATATGGTAATTTAAAATTTTGAATGCAGGTGTGAAAAAATGTAGGTCTACATGTCAGAAGCATAGTAAAGAGATAAATCGCGAATTATAGGAAGTATTTGTGGGTGACAATAGACGGCAGCTCCACTGGATTAATTTCCGAAATGTAAAATAAGTACTTGACGCTTAAGGGGCACCCGTCAGGTTCGAAACGTAAAGTATGGCGTGAGGGATTGGGGTAGCAAAAAGGGGAATGGGCAACAAAAAAAGAAAAATCCTGACTAAAGAAAATATAATAATTTAGGAAGTCAAAAATTTGTAAAAAAAACAAGTAAAATATTTGTCTTAGTTCCTCTTTGTATCATATAAAACTTTAAGTTTTATAATACGCAACAATAGAAACAATTAAAATAAAATATGAAGAACAAACTCAAACGGGGGGACTCAGAACTCTCATTTTAAAGTATCGGTAATCGAACATTACGCCGAAAGCCGGAATGTTATCCGAGAGTATTTCTTCAAATTGGTAAATGAGATTTGAAATTTGAATGCAAGTGTCGAGAAAATTGCGACTCTTGTAAATCGGCTTTATTTAGAGTAAGTAAAGTAAGCATGGCAACAGGACATCATCACCTTTTCCTGATGGGAGCTGGACGTTTTTGATAGAGAACTGACGATGAGCGTTTTCTGAGTCTGTACGTGTGTAGCCGAGTACTCATATACCAGCAGTAGATTACTGGCATCGGTGAATTCGGCCTCTCGTCCTAAGGGCCGCAAAAAGGGATCTGGCCCTCCAGGTAGGGGCTTGTGCAGTCAGGATAACTTCCCTTACACGTTAAAAAGGCATAGTTACGAAGCAAGCAACGCCTCAGATACGGACGAGTTTACTGTTGACGATTGTAAACGTGAAAAGACAACGATCTACATACGCGTCTAGATGTGGAATGTTAGATCCTTCTACAAACCATGTGCAGGCGAACAACTTTCGGAGTCCCTAGACTGCTTCAAAGTAGACATTACCGCCATACAAGAAATGCGATGGGATGGGCCGGGCAAAAGGAGGATGAAAAACTACGACATCTACTACGGCGACTGTTACAAAGAACAAATACATTGTCTATTCGGCTGGAGATTTGTTATTAAAGGCAGACTTAGGCAAGAAGTCCTTAGTATCTGGCATTTGAACAAGCGCCTCATAACAATACACATCAAAGATAAATTCGCTAACTGGTTGTCTGGACTATCCGAGGAATCAACATGTAGTAGGATCACTAGCTACTTGTAGGTACGATACCCAGAATGTACGAATGTGGACATCCAGAATGAAGTGAAACCAAAAAAAAAAATTGAGAGGCTTTATTGCAGGAATGATGTTCTGAAATTTTACCAAAGGTAAGAAAAACATGCTAGGGCTTCAAAGCTAAAACAGAAGCCTGCAGGGACCAAAATGCTAATAAAGTAACATAATCGCAGGTGGTGAGCCGCATGTGGAACGAATATATGTGCAGACTGCTAAACGGGGACGATAATCAATATTCTGCGACTAAGGGGACAAATCAGATCTAGGCAATATAACACCCAAGTGAGCCTAGCGACACATGTACTACCTTAAGAACCCTCCCACAAGTGTGCATGCGAGTCCGTGGGTTGACACGACTGGAGATCACTGGTGTCATAAAAAAAAGATCAAACAATACTAAAACAGGAGCATGCACGTGTCAAACAACAAACACCATTGCAATATGGTAATATTGCAAAACTGTTTCATTATGGTAATACTTGCAAACAGGAAAGGCATTACCCCGCAGGGCACTACCACTGCTGTACATGGTACTGATCCTGGACCGAGCAGAAATGTTCGGGTCAGAGCTATACGGATTCCGGGGCTAGGAAAATAATGAAACAGTTTAGAGGCAATTTGAGGGTCGCGAGTTGGAACGTTGGAAGCATGACCGGTCGAAGTTACGAGCTGGAAGAGATGATGAATAGAAGGCGGGTGGACATCCTGTGTGTCCAAGAGACGAAATGGAAAAACACCGGAAATCGGGCGCGTTTCTTGGACGTTAGGGCAAAAGATTACAAGATGTTCTACTACGGAACGGAAAAGGCTAAGAACGGAATCGGTATCATCCTTGCGGCAGATTTACTTGGAAACGTCTTGAGCATTTCGAAGTCCAGCGACCGTTTGATGTCTCTCAAACTCGTAATACAAGGAGTGGTGTGGAATATTGTCAGTGCATATGCTCCCCACAATGGGTGCAATCAGAGATATAAAGATGCATTTTGGCTAGATTTCCACAATCTCCTTAAGAACATCCCAAAGGAACCTTCCTGGTGAAGACACCCTAAGCATGTGCAAATCACATGGTCTTATCGTGTTAAATACCATGTTCATCAAACAAAGCCGACACCTGATCACATACAGCAGTGGTGGAGATAAAACTCAGATTGACTACCATTTGGTAGGCAGTTTCATGAAGCCTCGGGTAAACGATTGCAAAGTGATCCTGGGAGAGGCAATCGCTCGGCAACACCGTCTCCTGCTAACAGAAATTTTTATGAAAACACCAAAGAAAAGCAAACAAACAAGGGTCTCTGAGAAAATCAAGTGGTATAATCTGGACAAAGAAAAAGGCGAGGCTTTTGTTTTCGTAATGAAAAATTACCTCTCTCACACCATCAACGGAGCTGAGGATGAAGAGTGCAGAGCACAAAATATGTGGAATTCCCTACAGCGAACTTGCTTAAAGAAGGCCAAATCACTGCTAGGAGCTTCAAAAGGCCACCATCAACACGCCAAAGAAACATGGTGGTGGAGTGATGAAGCTAAGAATGTGCTAAATGAGAAGAAAGCGGCTTTCAAAGCTTGGTCAAAGTGCCCCTCTAATAATAATGACGAAAAAGTTCGCCTCGAAATGGAATACAGATGCTGCAAGAAAAAAGCGAACAAGAAGTGCGCCCAACTTCAAACAGAGAGTACGGAGGGCCTGTATCGGGAGCTGGAGAAAATATTTTCCCCGGTTGCTGATGCAAACCAGGCTATCCAGGAGCTGCGAAGACACAATATGAACAAGAGTGCAACCATCTTCAAAATAGCCGATCAAAGAAGGAGGAATGCTCAGGAGCTTCGTTCACCAAAGTTCATTAGCAATGCTCATGGCCAGCTTCTTGTGGATGACGACAAAATTCTGCAGAGGTGGCGGCAGTATTGTGAAGAGCTTTTAAATGAACAGTTTCCCCGGATATACTTCCCAAGAGCCACCCCTAACTGTGAAGATATACCCGACATTACAGTTGAAGAAGTTACTGAGGTGCTCAAATACTCCAAAAAACGAAAAGCGGTTGGGCCAGACGAGATGCCCTCTGAGTTCTGGAAAAAGATGGGAGACGTCGGGTTCAGATGACTCAGAATTATCATCTCCAAATTCGTGAGAGGTGATAAAATGCCGAATCAATGGAGGGAAAGTTACCTTCTCCCTGTATACAAAGGGAAGGGTGATACGCGAAACTGTGATAGCTACCGTTCGATCAAGCTGATGTCACACACCATGAAGATCGTTGAGCGGGTATTAGGTGGCCGACTGCGAAAAATAATACGGCTATCTGATGATCAGTGCGGGTTTGTCTCGGGTAGATCAACCACAGATGCAATCCAAAGTATAAGGATCATAATGGAAAAACATCGTGATTCCTTAAGGGATTTGCATATTGCATTGGTTGACTTTGAAAAGGCATTCGACAGACAACCGTGAGATTTGATATGTGTGGCGCTAAGACATCGAGGGGTTCCAGAAACTTATGTACAGATGATCATGGACATGTACGAAGGAGCAAAGACAAGAGTAAGATGCCCCGCTGGAGTGACCGAAGAGTTCCCCATCAAAGTCGGAGTGCACCAGGGAAGCGTTTTAAGTCCTTTACTCTTTATTACAGTCCTTGATTATCTGCTTGAAGTTAACGTGATAAACCCCAAGGTACAGCAGTTATTCTTTGCTGACGATGGAGCCGTCATAAGTGAGGATCCTACATCCCTGCAACGAGTACTTGATGTGTGGGTGGACGTTTTGGAGAGAAATGCGTATCGCATTAGTTCAAAAAAGACAGAGTACTTGTGCTGCCCGTTCTCTGATCCACTCAGGCCTATTCTAGACATTTATTTGAATGGAACAGTGCTTCCCAAGTACGAAAAGCTCAAATATCTGGGACCTATGATCAATAGCAAAGCAACTTGTGATCACGACATCAATCATCGCGTAAGCGTAGGGTGGATGAAGTGGCGAGGAAACTCCGCTATCTTCTGTGACAGAAAAATGCCACCTAAGTTGAAAGGAAGGCTCTACACCGCAGTTGTACGTCCAGCGCTCACATACGATTCACAATGTTGGACGATGTACAAAAAGTACATATGAGAGTAAATTAACGGCAGCTGAGATGAAGATGCTTCGCATGACAGCAGGAGTGACAAAGCTTGATCGAATAAGAAGTTCGAAGATCCGTGGAAGCTTTCACATCAAGGAAACCATCGTACAAAAAATAGAGTGCGACCGGCTCAGCTGGTATTGCCACGTTCAAAGAAGAGATCATTTGAACCCAGCTAAAAAGGCAATATCTATGCGCGTTCCAAAGACATTGCGATGTAGGAAACGCAGGCCTATAAACGCCTGGATCAGACAAATGCGACGACATCGGCATTTCATTGGCCTCAGTAACCGAGTGATCCAAAATCGGCGGGCCTGCCGATATTTTCTGAGGTCAAATAGGCGAACCCCACAGGCGGATCAGTAGAAATGCGGTGAAGTGGGAGGGTTGTGATCCCTTGTTTTCGGATCATAACCTCGCTGATAAAAGGAAGAAGAAGATGTGAGGATAGCGATATCTTTATTTAATCCAAAAAATTTTGTGGACGATTGTTGTTTGTAAGTGGCGCGCTTCGTGCGATCAATTTAACATACTCTGCTTTTTGGTGTGCTTCAGCCGCTCACGCGACTTCGTCGCTCCGCTAGAGAGATGTCAACAACTGTCTGGCAGGCACCTGGAACTAAAGTTTTGGAATATATACATACAGGTGAGACCAACAGTGGGTAAGCGATGCGCTTCGGGCGATCAATTTAATAAACTCCGCTTTCTGGATTGGTTAAGCCGCTCACTCGTCGCTCGCCGTAATTTTCGGGGGTGGTCCTTCCTTTTAGAATTAAGTTGAGCTTATGTTGCAAACATTACAGTATTCTTCAGTATTAATCTGCTAGCCTTTTTTATTGGTCTAATTCGCTTTTATCTGTTCTTACTTTTAGGTAGCTCAAAAGTGGTTTCAACATGTTCAAGCAAATTTGACGATCTTCATTTGACGTCTAACTCGAAATTCGTGGTGCATACATAATAAACTAGATTTTAGATTTAAAAGATTATATTCATGTAATATTTTCTAATATAGTACAAAATCAAAATTTAGCATGGCTTTGCCGTCTGCCATAATAAATGGTGCTATTAAAAAAGGTAAGAGCCTATATGTGTGCCCCGCTTCTAAATTATAGTTAAAGTGACAGTCACTAAGACTTCAAGCGAAAAGTGTATTAAATTAGAAGCACTATTCACAGTGATACTCGTATGTCAAGTTCTTGACGAGTCTTTCGCATAATGTTTTTTCGGGTGCGATTATATTGTAATTGGTCAATAATGCTGGCGCTCAATTTTCTTCCACCTTGACGTGATTTCATCAATTGTATGGGTACAGGGGTTCGTAAAAGCGAATCATCGATATATTTTTTAATGAACATTGGTTTATTCACTACTTTGAAACATTCTTCTCGCAGTTAGTGCAATCTATTTGCTACATACAGTTCCTCACATACATACATACATTTCATGAACCTGTTTATATCGCTTATACCTATTTGAATTGCAATTTGTCGTATACAGTTCTAAATGGTTCTTAAGTAAGGTAAATGATAAACATGTAGGAAAAACCGGACAGACTTGAAACAAATGTTGAACATTCCATTGATTCATCTTCTAGAAATGAGCTTCATTAAGAACATTGTATTCTTTTGACTAAAAGCTTAAAGACAAGGAGGTATACAATGTGGGTATACTAAACCGTAATTCTTTTGAGAGTCTGTGGCCAAATCACAGACTCTCCAAAGAATTAAGGTCATTGTCCATGGCTTGATATAAAAAAGATTGGTACTGTTTCATTAACTGTTCCTATTGAATCCAAATTTTACTCGTAGTAAAAAAGTAAATGCCACAATTCAGAAAAAAATGTGGACAGAACTTTAGCGCAGTCTAATCCTTTTGATGAATGTCCTTTTTTTCTTCGCAGAATTAACATTAGGCGCCTAAGGTACATTTTAATCCAATTAAGTTATTCAGTAACTTTGAGTATCAAAATCAATGTTATCAAGAGTCTTTAACTATTATAAATGACGTTAAATAAAGTCTCCTTCCATTCTATTCTTCATACTGGTATTTTTCGTCTTCATTTTCAATACCCTATCCCATAAGATGCATAAGTCATTTAGTTTAAAAATAAATAACTTTCTCGAGTACACCGAGTTGCATTATTGCTAAACTTCAGTTTAAGCCCACATGGATATATTACATGAACGAAAATTCCATGCATTCAAAGACACTAAATAAAACACGTTCAAAAATATTCATCAAACAAATATTTATTAAATATATATTTAGTATATGGCATAAAATGTGTAATTACTTCGAATGTATACATATTTTTCATTTATTAATTTTTCTGTATTAATTAAGAGTTTTGTTTTTTTTATTATTAATTTGTTTTAAATATAAAATATTTATAACATTTAATTCTTATCTCAATCTGTCTGACTTTAAATTTATTTACATTTTAATTAATATGCCATGGCTAATTTTATCCTATTCTATGCATTCTTCTTTATTTTTATTTTTTTTATTTTGATTTTAAATAAGGCAGTTAAAAAAGTAACAAAAAGAAAAAAAATGTTAATAATAATTACAATTCGGTTTACTTAAATTATATAAATGCTTCTCTTGAGAGAATTCCTTAACACAAATCTAATCTTTTTGAAGAACATTTATACAAATGCATAGTAATTTAATGTACAAATTATTTACAGCACGTAAGAGTTTTTTTTTTACAGAGACAACGTACGAGTACGTTAAAAAAATTGAATTGTTTATCATATTATCTGAATGTCATAAGCAATCACAAAGCATACAAGCAAAATGAATACCACTACGTATGTACGTTTGAATTGAGCATATTTTTTTATTTTCTACATCCATGTTATTCATTTTTTTACAAGTAATTTAAAGCATTTAAAGGCATAATAAAACATATCTTTATATTTTCCTTAAATTTGAAAATAAAAAAAAAATCAACATCACGTTTTTATTTACATTATTATATATATTTGTTAATTATGTATAGTAAGTATAAAATTTTGTTTAACCTCAATGCACTATATTTCTTTGCAGGAAGTATAAAACTATAATTTTTTTTAAATAAAATGAAAAAATAATAAAAAAGGAATGTGTAGGTATAACTGTATTGTAATTTACAGTTTCAATGCACACATTTTAAGAAGAAATTGGGAGCGAAGGTACATATCAACGGTGCTGAAGGCTTTGTTGTACTGGAGTAATTGTAATGGAGTAGTGGTTATATTTACATTAAGCATACTACAAATAATTATCATTACTACACTTGAGGGAAAGTTCCACTGTGGACTTCCCAATCAGAGTAGAGTGTGCGGCGATAAAAAGTTGAAATATAAAAACTCAGACTCATGAATCAAAAGGTTTGATGCAGGAATTTTTTTTATCAATTGTAACACAAGGACGACTAAAGAGATGATTGCTAGTATTTAAATAACACGAAAATGGGAAGAAGGTGCGTTAAAGCTAGGTGAATGCATCAAGTCAGAAATAGTAGATAAATACGTTTCTGATACTTAAGCTTATGTTGGATATGAAGATAGTTCTTACATTGCATGTTGCGTGGAGTAGCATGGAATGCTTCCTAGAAGTCACTTCAAATAAGTTGATATTAATGTTTCAATTCAACACCTGTCACTGAGATTTCATCCCACAAACAATTGACAAATACATTTTAATTTTAAAGTGATGTCTGGAAGGAGCCTTTTCAAGAGCTTTTAATCAAAACTGTTTTTTTTTCTAAAGCTTATCATTCATCAAAGTCAATTATATTATTAAAGCATTTCAAGCCACTTATGATTTTCCTTTAACGTTGCCTCCGGTAGCAATCCAGTATGTGTGGTTTTTCTAGCTAAGTACTGAAAAATACTATACTAAACTGTTCATTATCGACATTATGTTGTTGCTAATGCGCATTGTTAAATCAAACAATTCCCACGCTTTCTTCTTTCTTTTGAAGTCTTCTAGGCCTCTATAAAGTGCGACTATGAACACGTGCTTCGCCCTCTTCTCTGTGACAGAATTAAAATTCTAAAGGTCCTATGATGGGACTCCCATCCTTACTCATCGTTCTAAAGAGTATCAATTTTTCGCAATTTTAATTTTACGCATATAGATATGTATGTATTATAAAAACAAAAGAAATCTATTGCTTGCATCTACAAACGAATGAAATCAAATACATATCTTTTATCTTTATTTTCTTGTCTTGTTTGATTTCACAAGGATGTCCTTTGGCATATTTAACACCAAATATGTAAATAAACAAACACCAAATGGAGAGTGACAAAATAATACGCAAAATAAAAAAAAAGTACAAATAATGGAAAAGGAAAGCCTTCCAGCACAGAGGGCGGATGACAAGTAGGAGTAAGCCTGGGAGGAGTAGAAAAAATAACATTGTCAGGAAAAAAAACAATGATGGCCGGAAGTTTAAGGGATGTTCGTAGCTATCTTTTGTTCCTTTTTATCTTATGCTGGTTTTTTCTTTTCAAAGAAAAGTATTGAATTTCAATATTTTTAACAAAGGAATAGAAAAAAAGGAAACTTGAAAATTTATGTTATAAGTATGTATAAATTCCGTTCGAAAGATCATCAACTGGGCTTTATTTTCTGCTTATTTCAGCGTGTTTTCTTAAAATGTGTAATTGAAACCATACATCCTTGTGGAAGGATACAGTTTGAGAGAAGAGAGTGTACATTTCATTTTATGGCGCATGGATAAAAGCAAAAGTGGGTGTGCGATTTATTAACCAATTAAGGTCGTAAACATTTTTTTCTAGATTTTTTGATGTTTATATAAGAATTTTATTCGACTATATTTTTTTATGTTAAAAACGATTTTAAAAATAAGTGCAAAAATATGGATTTGTTTCTTAAATACATAATATTGAGAATTTTGTGTTTTTCGAAAACTTGGCAATGATTTATCGATATGTTTCGTTTAAGGACTGATTTGAATTTTACATTTGTAATAATCTATTAATTGCATACAACAGAAAGTGATTTGTTTCTTATATGATTCTTAAAGCCAAAATTACCCATTAGTTTAATATAATATGGTGTTTATCAACTTTGAACATTTCATTAAAAGTCTTAAGGCCTACCAAAAGCCTGATATTATATATATAGTACGGAATAGATGTCCGTATCTTTAGGTTAGGTTAGGCTAGGTAGGGTTTTGAGGTTATCATAAAATACTAGGCACCAAAGTGGGCCCATCGCGATCCCTAGGAAACCTTCACGGCAAAAGACCTAAACCCAATCCTCCAAGCAATTAATCTCCCTACAAAATTTGAAGAGATCCTTGTTATGGTTCAAGGAACTCACCTCCTCCAAGTTATCGAAGAAGTATCTACCCAGGTACTTTAGCCTTATCCTGGCAATTCCTTGACATTCACAGAGTATATGAGTTATATCCTCTGAGATATGTAGGTCATCGCAGTACCTACAAACAACCGTATCGGATAACCCTAGTCTCATGGCATGCTTCCTTAGAAGACAGTGGCCAGAGAGTATTCCTATCGCTGTTTTTAGCCTCGATCTATCTAACTTAATTATCTCCCCAGATTTTCTGCGATCTAACACAGGCCACAAGGCCTTAGACACCCTGTGACCATCTAAGTTTGACCATCTTAGATTAGCCGTGTCAATGATTTTATCCCGGATAATTCCCTTAGCCACGCACCCTGGTGGTTTAATACTACCAATTATATTGATACGTGGGAGCCCCGCTCCTCTTTTAGCCAGGCTTGCTCGTTGCCTTCGATATCTTTAAAACAAGAACAATTTTGATTGGTCTATTATAACTTCATCAGTATGCAAACAAAAAAAAAACTCGATTGAACAGAAGTTTTAAAATAAAGTGCACTCATTACATACATATTAGATGTAATGAGTGCACTTTATTTAAAAACTTAATGTAATGAGTGCACTTTATTTTAAAACTTCTGTTCAGTCGAGTTTTTTGGTTGGAACATTATGTAGACCTCTAGACTGGCACGGCTCTATGAATTACCTCCTAAGGAATTAACTCAAAAAATGAAATGAGTAACAAAGTTGGGAGTTATTATATACAAACGAAAGAACTCCCAAATGTTGGGAATTTTTTTCATCGAAGTTAGAATTTATTACATCCCTTAGAGTTAGGGAGTTATTTCGTAAAACCGTGCAGATGAAATAAGTCCTAATTATGACTTTTGAAATTATTTCATCTGTGTTTGCAGTTATTTCATTTTTCTTAAAATGCATTTCATAAGAAATTTGTGAAAAAATATTGCTTTCTAAACAGTGGAGGGTTGGGTTCGGTATACCGCTTTTTATGATCCCATTTTTTATAGTTCTGCTTTTTTAAATCCATGCTCCTCCAATTAAAATTAGTGGTTTAATTAAAAACAAAACGCGCTCTGGGTCTAGATCTATTCAAAAAGAGTTTTGTGCCGACAAACAACGGTTAAGTGGCGAGTTTTGCGCGATTTATATAATTAAACTCCTCGTTCCGGAGTGGTTTCCCTTAGTTTAGATTTAAGGGTATGTCAACAACTGTCAGGCAAGCGCCTGGGGCTACGTCTATTCGAAAACAGTTTCGTGCCGACAAAAAACGGGTAAGTGGCGGGTTTTGTGCGATTCATTTACTTAGACTCTGCTTTCCGGGGCAGTTTAGCCGCTCACGAGACTTCGTCGATTCGCTAAGGGTGTGTCAACAACTTTCAGGTAGGCGCCTGGGGCTAAGTCTATTCGAGAACAGTTTTGTGAAATCAGACAACGGGTAAGTGGAACGCTTTTGGTTTTTAACGGACATGAAAGGGCACATTGTTAAATTTATGACTGAACACATCAGCAGAAGTTTGCGAGAAGTGGTTCGAATGTGTGCCATTGGCGGTATCAAGCCATTCTTTGAAGGTGAAGGCTGTAACTTGGAACTTGGTTTATTTTATGCGTAAGGGATGCCGTTTTGTCAGGATTATAACAATGTTTTGATTAAATTTAGATCAGCGATATAATCACTTTATTCAATAAACTGCTTCCTGTCACTACAGCCAGATAGGAAATCCAACCCCATGAAATCCGTAATTACGAACATTCTATTTTCAGCATAGATTATTTAAAAAGTCTGACAGCACAATCAAGCCACAGACAAAAACAAAATTGCCATAGCAGCTCGTTTGAAGGTGAAGCCATGACCGACTTGATACATGTTTCCCATGTTCTGATATGCAACTTCTAGTGTTTTCTTGATAGACTCTGACCAACCATAGTGAGAACATCTCACTGAAAACGTTTGCCTATTGGAAATGATAGTCTTGTTGAATTCGAATTCCACATCTATGCGTAAATACCCAAATGGAACAGAGTTTATTTTAATTGGATACCGGATCATAGCGGAACTATGGGCAATGAAATATCTGACGTATTTCCGAAATAGGATTCAGTCACTCTTTATCTAAGTCTGGAATCGATGGTGTTGGTTTGGCAAAAATCCTGTACTGGATCGACTCTATACATAATGAGAGTAGTCTAATTCGGATTCTTGTAAAATAAATATTTTGTGAATGGACCTGGTAAAAAAAAAAAAAATATTTGGCTCTTTTAGTGCCAGGGCCTAGTTTCTTGCAACCACTTATGTCGTGTGCGTTATATTTTTCACATGAATGGAAGGGACCTACAGTTTAGTACCGTATCCGAAGGGCAATTTGGTTTGAGAAGATTTTCGAGACAACAATACTCTCGGATGTTTGTCAGACGTTCGCGAGAGGTGGGACCGTGAAAAACTTTTTGGTGTTTTCTGGGATTTAAACTTGGAACCTCACGCGCAGTGGTCCAGCACACTAACCACTTACGACACGGCGCCCACAGACCTGGTAAAAGCACTGCGAAACTCCTTCTCAATCTGAGTAAGAAGGACTATACATCTAAGGTTGGACTAATCGCAGGACAAACATGGGAATCATTTCACGAAACTGCGCATATTGAGTGTAGATATTATGGGAATTGATTCAGTTCAGTATCTATCCCTACTTAAAGAAATTTGACTCGGTGCTGACTAGGGATTTAAGTACAATAAACTGCGTTATATCTGAGTGTTTGGGACACACGTACCTTTATCTAACCCGATCCATTTGTTTTATTCACTCATTCAAGCGCAAACATAGAGCCATATGAACCCCCAGTCTTAGCTGGATTTTTAGTCACTCCAGAAAGGGTATCAATTTCGTTCGAACCTTCGTCGTATATTACCTACGTCAACAAAAAAGAAAACACCTCTCTTCTCGGCTTTGGTTCCGCAGAAATTTGAATTACAGCACAGTTTCTCTGCATGTAAATTATAGGTGTTCCTAACAGTTCAGACTATGCAATACTTTTCATTGTTTTCTAGGTTTCGGAGCCGGCCTCTTGCCGAGTGGCAAAATGTAAAAAAGTGTACATTATGTTAACGGAATAGTCTTCAGACGCAAAGTGCAGACTGATCTGCGGCAATATTACCAAAAATAATAATTACGATCCGGAAACATTTATATGCCATAATCCGAATCTTTTAATTATTATAATATGTCGTATCAGGGACTTTCGTACTATTACCGATTCGATCATAGAGGTGGCAATATCCTTTCCACAATACCCCAATGCATTGGAGCTATGAAATAAAATAAATGCTGTCAGGGCCCAGGATGAGGGCACCTGACCATCGGAAACTTGGACTATCGTTCACATTAAATAGTTAAGATTTTAGTTAAGCTTTGGCTTATCAGGATTTTAATTTCTAGAATTTACCCTGTCTAATCCAAAGATTGAGTCAAGTGTTTAAAAAATGACTAGACTAACACTAGTACAGGGTACGAATAAGACCTAAAATGAGTCGGTGGTACACTTGAAGAGTAGTGGTGTTGGATAACAGCAATTGGGTAGATTTCTTCAGTGCTTGACTTCACTATACCAACTTTTGCATGCTTCATCTTTCAAAATTTCCTTCGTACTGATCAGTGATAGTGAATGGAACTACAATATTAGAACAATACTCACCCTCATCAGCACGGTATGCCACAATACACACAGAAAAGAAAAATAGGACTGTAAAGTGTAACATATCTAATCAAAGATGGCAGTGGTGCAATTGTCCAGTGGGCAGTGCGTTTCCACATTGGGTACAGACCCTAGCAGCAACGAAACCTAGGTGAAGAACATAGAAGTAGATAGACACATAGATTAGATTTGTACAAGGTCAAAAGTAATGTGATAATGTGAATTCGCTGCCATTTTGTTAGAAATGAAAATATTTGGGCTTTGTTTCTACGAAAAGTTTATCTGAAGGTCTAAAATTGATGACATTAAGTTGACAAAATTATATTGGTCAAATGACTATCTCTTGAGGAGATGCACATTTGTGCTCGTTTTACTGCATTTTGAATTGTTGCTCGCAAAACATCTAGTTCCAATTTGGTGATTTCTTCTTCAATGTTGGCTTACAAAACCTTCAAGGTTTGTGGTTTGTTGTAGTAAACACGAGATTTCAAAAAGCCCTAAAGGAACAAGTCTGGCTCCGTCAGATCTAGCGATCTGGCCAGCCAATTCAAAGCGCCAAACTGGGAGATCATACGGTCCGGAAATTGGCGATTCAAAATCTGCATTGTTTCGCGAGCTGTGTGAGGTGTTGCTCCGTATTGCTGAAACCATCAATGCTCGAGATCCAATTCAGCAACTTGCAGCAAAAAAAAAATCATCAGTTACGGTTACGGTGGTACTGTCGGCGTCCTCAAAAAAAGAACGGTTATTTTCACTTTTTCACTGCAAATGCCACACCAAACGTTCACATTTAAGCAATGGTTTTTGGTGCATTTTATGTGAATTCTCGACGACGAAGAAAACGACGAAGAAATTCGCATTGCGCAAAAACAACAGACCGGAAATTGGTCAAATAAGCAGTAAGAATAGTTCCGCGTTCTTCAGCTGGGTATCGCTCCATTATTTGTTGTCAACTAACTCTCTATCTGTTTGCAACATAAATGTCAAAGCACAATGACATTTGACGCCATTTGCAAAAATGATGGCACATTTACATTATGACTTTACTTTTGCCCCACCTGTTATTCTTCGTTTATTTCTTGTTCAATATAAATTATAATACATAAGTTAAATCTTAACTGACATGGCCTGAAGCCGTCTGCCAAGGACTATCAAACTTTCATTATTTTTGTTATTTCTAGAAAAATCATTTAAGTTTGACAGGTTTTCAGTTTAAAAGATCTCTTCTATAATTCTCTTATGACAACCTAACATAGTCTTGCAGTATAATACAAGAGTTTTCCAGTTATGCCCGTTTAACAGTGTCCATACTCCTTCTATCGACAAGAGGGTTTTGCGAAACAAGATCTACTGATGTCTCGAAATATTGGGCACTTTCCTAAGAAACGCACGATATTTTCCCTCTCTACTAAGTTACAAATTGAGCAACAAATTGGAAACTCTTCTCTGCCATAGTTAACTTCGAATTATTTGTAACCGACGCAACAAAAAAAGGTTCCTAGTACAATGGACCGCATCGCTCTTCTATTTTACAGAAAAAAAATTAAAATTTAGTCGTTGTAGATACCTTAACACTAGAAAGATCAGAGTTTTTGTCCAACTATAAAGACCAGAGCCGTCAATCTGACGGTTATATTGAAAACGCATTGCTATAAGTGCAATAATATCAAAACAGGTGTAAAAAAGTCTTGGAAATAATACTTTTTATTGTTAAAAGATTTATTTTACATAGGTTGACATTTGACACATATTTTTCTTACACTTTTGACACATTTTCCACACATAACTTTATTACTTTATTATTCACAACTTTCTGATGATCGATTTTTCTTACAGTTTGCATTGATTTGACACTGTTTTCTTTTGTTATTTTGAATGATAGAGACAACAGGAGCGGCTTGTGATGGTCCAGCAGTTGTTAGTTCATATTCTGCTGCAGATTCACTGATGTCGTAATTCAGCCCCATGTAAACCCTTCAAATAACATAAGATTGTATATAGCCGTCATCTTGACGGCATTGGTCTTTTTAGGTAGAACTTATTTTATCTCAATACCAGTTTAACCTCGCAACGTGATATTTTGCAAGAAGATACAAAATAATGAAATAATAAAATTCAGAAAACGATTTTATCACATGTCAAGCCGATACAAAGACATAGACGTGTGAAAATCAAAAACCCGTCAAATTGACGGGTCTGGTACTTCTAGTGTTAAAATCAAAACCAACCTAATCATAATTGTACTCTCAATAATTTTACATATATACTCGTAGTAAGTGTGTAATTTCGAAGAATGCGAAGAAATGTTTCCTGTACGCATACGCAAAATTGGGAAATCGGCACACATACCAACCAAACGGACTAATGTAGAAATCTTTTCAATATGCACAAGAGAGATATGGTATAGTAAAACCAGGCGAGCAATGTCCCTCATAGAAAACCTCAAGTCAAAGTATTTTTCTACCAATGAATCACTAGAGACCCATGTAGGCCTATACGAGCCAGTCTGTCGCCAATACTTCAACTTTACCTTATCTAGCTTAGTAGGCCTTAATCGACTTTCAAAAACAAATGAAATCAAAAAACAGGAAATAAACATAAAGGAATTATAATAATTTATTTTCATATTGGTTTAATTTTCACAACTGTTACACATTTCTTGTTTTTAAATTTGATTTAACTACCTATAACTTATTTTTAACATTAGAGATCGATTCTATTCGAATATATGATTTGCATACGTATGGATTTTATTTTCAAATTTGGTTTTCTTCCTAAGCTCTACTTACAAATTTAATTAAGACATTCACTTTATACATTTATACAAAAAAGTTTTTTTTTTTTTTATTAAATTTTTATTATAAGATTTCTTTATACACAGAAAACACAAATTGTGTTGAAAAATAAATTTGCGTGTGCTCTAAAATAAAATAAAACTTAAGACAATGTACAAGACTTTAGCAACACTACTATAATATTTAGAAATGTCCACAATATATTTTTTTTTCACTTTTTTTTCTCGATTTTAAAAATGTATTTTTGGTATCTTTTATTTAGCATTCGCTGCTAATTTTTTTTAATTTTGGCCAATTTATCATATACATAAAAAGTAGTTATTTAGATTTACACTTAAGAAATAAGGAGTGATTCATTAGGAATAAAGCTTAAAGTTAGAGTGTTTTGTGCACTGTTATGAGATTTAATGGAGCTATCTTTGAGATAACGTTGTAATGAAGGATAAATGAGTTCGTTGATATCGTGTTAAGCTAAGCGCACATGTAACTAAGGTAAGTACAAGTACTACACTTGGCAAGCATTTGGTGTCCGTTCTACTGGCTGCATTTGGTTGAATGAAAAACGATAAAAGTTTTGTAACAAATAATTCCCGGAATGACATACCTTGGACTGGATCTGCCCGTGAATTACTGGCGTAAACAGTTTCGCGGGACTCGAGTACGGGCGCCTTTTGAGGGCGATCTCCTTCAACGGATTCTTCGTTGCTGCGCCAGTAGATTGTCGAGAGGCGGGCTACACACTAAAAGAATAAAAAATTTATTTTTGTTAAATTTACGTAAGTCATGACGTGACGTAAAATCCGAAAAGAGTGGAAATTTTGAATTATTTTGACACAATTACAAGTGGAGCTCAAGTAGCGACATAAAATTTGGTAGAGTAACGATTAAATACTTTTTGAAAAAAAGATTATAATCAGGCAATGAAATCCCGAGACCCAAATGAAAGTTGAAGATGAACTAGTCAACCTGACCAAAAAGCAAACACGAAAGGCATACAATTCGTCATTTCATCTTCTCATCCAGTCCCCATCTATGGAAAATGATCTAAAATCACGCAAAAAAACTAACCATGAAAGTAACTGGGGGAATCCTTATCCATGACTTTGCATCAAACAGCAGAACTGGGATGATTAAAGTATGTAGACGGTTGATTTTGTTATTTTGAGACAGGGCTTTACTGCTCAATTGCCTTCTTAGCCCAAAGAAGAAGATTGATTTTTCACTTAAATTTTCACATACAAATCATGTCATTTGGATGCTAAGATACATATATCGTTAATAAAACAAACAAGCTTTGAGTGTTCTTAGCATTTGGCAACAGCCTGGCTGGTGTCCCTAAATTTGTCGGAGCATTTATCGAAAACCCCGGGGGGGCGGTGTCCAGATAACTGGAGAGATTTGATTTATTATTTTCTTCCCTGTCATCTGATATTATTATATCGAGATAATCCGTACCTAAGAGTAGATATTTCTACATAAGTACATCAATTGTGCAACTATTAAACCCGATTTCGAAGTGATAAGCGGAAAACCAAGAGGTCTAAAGAATTACGAAAGACTAACACAAGTTTACCATAGTAAAATGAAGACCTTAGAAGTGCAAGATCTATCGACATTATTACTGCGAAATACTGAACGGCGACTGTAGGGAAGGAAGTAAATATACTTGGACAAGAAAATTATCCGTACATGGATGTTTTTCTGCTTCCTAAGAAATGGTCGATGTTTTATGATGTGTCAAATAATTAGATCGATGAGTCAAAGTTGATCAAACTTTAATCCTGAAGTTGCTTGTTCGGATAGTCGTCAACTAAGTCTTATGGGTAATGTCTTATGTAGTATCTTCTTAATTTCTTTCCCTTAATCTTTTCCATCGCTGCGTTTGCACTTTTGCTGACTAGTAGAGTGATTACTCTGAAGAGACTGCCGTCGCTACAACAATATTTAAAGCGATCATATAAATGTAAATTTTAAGATTTAATCTATCTCACTCAGATCGACAACTGCGGTGTTTAAATAAGGAGATATTTTACTCAAAGCACTTTCTAGGATGTATGCAATATTGTGTACGCCAATGCATGATACCAATCCATATCACCCGCGAGCAAACACTACCATGCGTATTTATTAATTTTCTTGAGAGATATCGACAAACGACTTAGGGGATAGATAAATTTGGGGTTTGATGTCTACCATACACTACTACTTCTTTGCGCTGGAATAACCATCTACGAATATTGCTGAAATATCGGATAATTAAATATGAGTAAATTTTGGAACTCACTTCTGGGAAACATATTTCCAGAAGATTACAATCTCTAGCTATTCAAGAGTAGAACCAACAAACATCTGCAGACATCTCGAGGCATTGTTTCAGCGTTATAAATAGGTTCGCCTTTCCTGAGAAAAGATTATAAAAAAAAAAAATACAGCGATACATCGCTAAGGAGACTCTATATAAGACCTTGATCATCCCAGTCCTGCTTTACGGCGCTGAAACATGGACTTTATTAAAAGAGGATGAAGATATCCTTGGTCGCTTCGAGAGAAAAATTCTTCGTAAGATTTTCGGTCCCGTTTGCGTTGACGGGTTTTGGAGGAGAAGATTCAATCACGAACTATAGGAGCTGTACAGCGACATCGACCTAGTCAAAAAACTGCGTATTGGACGTCTGAGATGGCTAGGACATGTAGAGCGAATGGACACCAACGCTCCGGCCCGCAGAGTCTTCGAATCTAACCCGGAGGGACGACGCAGTAGAGGGAATCATCGCCGTAGGTGGCGCGCACAAGTTCAAGGGGACCTCGACCAACTTGGAGTGCGCAACTGGAGGCAATTAGCTAAAGACCGAGCTAAATGGAGAGGCTTGTTGGTTGAGGCCGAGGTTCACCCCGAACTGTAGCGCCACCTAAGTAAGTAAGTATACGTCGAATTCATTTTTAGTATTTCGATGCATTCAATCAAACCGATATATCGCATTGCAAACGTCCAATACTTCCGATGCATAAGTATGTTTTGTGCCCCTAGGTGACAGCAGGTAGAGCCTCGTACTAGGATTGTCTAATGCCATTGTGTTTCGAATTTGCGCCATTTACCTTTTTGCACTTTCGAACAGTGTGATCTTGTTTAAAGTATAAAAATGTTTGTTTTATAAACCCCCAATCTAATCGTTTTAATATGAATTACAACAATTTTCCAAGCCATGTTGCCAAATCAGTTATAACAAAACCTTTGCTAAACAAAATAGTGGGTAAGATATAACACAGCTTGACTAATGAAACTATTGTTTCCACGATGATCGCAGATCTTAGTATCCCCTTGACCAGTGCGTACATAAACGCCTTGCAATAGGTACCTCTTAACAAAAATCTGATGGCAGCTAGCCATTCTTACATTACAACGGGCAATTACTCTATATTGCAGAAAGTAAATTAATACATTTTTTTTAGATTTTTTATTTCAAGCAAAAGAGTAGATGTGAATAATTGCATCTACCTATGTTTTTATGGTGATTATCTCAATAATTCTTCTAAACTTGGTATTCTATGTTAAATATATTAAATATTGCTTATATTTCGATTCAAGAACTAACCGAATTATTGCAAATTATCCTTAACTTTAAAAATTGTTTAACCAGTAAATTTCATATGAAAACTTGTGGTTTCACTAAAATTAAAAGATGCATTCATCAAATCCTTTAACAAGGGTTTGGGTTCAGTCGAAACATTCAAAAACAAAATAGCATCGTCGTGTCAAAGCAACTCAAAATTATTTGATGCACAGCGGGAGTGTAAAAATGTACAACTTTCATAATCCTCACCTTCAATTTCATATCACCATTTCGAAAATGGTGCTGCTCCACTCGAAACTGCAGCCCTAATATTGAAGTCTCTAATGCCTCGCGTCCTGAAATAATTTTCTCGTAGCCTCTCACCATTGATGGTTCTGCTTGTTCACCATTCACATACCACGTCAACTGAACTGAAGGTTTTGAACGTCCCGACGTACAGTTGATTCGCACCCAATCACCAATTTGATATCTCGGTCGTCCACCAGTCATTGATGGTCCTTTATCAGGTAGATCTGCAGCAAAAAATAAAAAGAAATACAAATAAATCAAATCAATCAGTCCATTGAATGTGATTTAATTCTAAAAGGAAACAGACAGGTATATGTGACCACCCCAGCTCAAAATTACATATCCCAACGCTTTGAAAAATGACAAAATAAAAGGAAAAAGTTTAAAACCTATACAGACCCGAAACCCAGGAAGCGGAAAAACGCGCCAATTAGTAGTTTGTCACAGGAATCTCTTTCATCCTCTCTTCCATTCCCAATTCTTTGTGTAGCACTGATTTTATTTCAACACAACCATGTGACTTCCTGATTCTAAAAAAAAATTGCTCCACAAACCCAGCGGTCCATGGGAATATTCGTTGCTAAAATGAACGAGGAAAAAATACTAAGAAAAGTAGAACAGAAAGGACGACCGAACTACGTCCACAAACATTGAACAAAAATTCAAAATCCTAAAAGGGAACAAATTGTTGAAAGCTCGGTGGAGAAAAATAAAGGATAAAGGGATTGGACAGGAGGTCAAGGAATGGCCCAGCGGAAAGGTGATGTAAATTGTATGGATGCATACATTTTTCCAGCTGGCCGAGGGCGACTGTGTTGGGTTAGAACCGCGAAATGTGACTGTTTCTTTTTTAAACCACTCCAGGGACACATATTCAGAGGGGGAGCACTGATAAACACAGGAAGACATTTATTGTCTGACCGCAGTTAGCCAAAGGGAGCACAGAATAGACAAATCATACAGCATGACCACTCGAGTGGAACACAGAACACTTGAGTTCCAAATCTGAAATTGAATGCAATCCGTATGGTTAAAGTAGTTAACCAATAATAATCCTTGGGGACTATGTCCTCCATTCCATCCGCCGTAACTGAAGGGTTTGATACTACCCTTTTGAAATTGAAATTAGTCCTTTAACCGTTATACTCATTATCCTTCGAAATGAAGAAAAAGAAGAATGAAAAGATAATTCTGACTCTCCTCTGTATTGATGTTAAGGATAAAAGGGCCATGCCCTGAGGTGGGAAGCAATCAAAAAGTTGCACAATGACGGTGGCGCCATCAGTGAAAAAAGACTTCCGTTTTAAGTTGATGACGATGAAAGGCAATAGAACAGGAAAAAAGACCCGAAAGCTTAGTCTACACCATGAGACCTTTTTTTGTGATTTTATAATGATCTTGGACCGGAACTTTTCTATTCATTGTCTGAAAAATATGGTGGGTGAATCCTTGAGAATCGATGGGACCTACCTTTTGATAATTTTTCAATTAGAAAATATTTATTTTTTTTTACTTTAATGAGGATAGAACTTCTTACCAATGACCGTGATTTAATGAGATAATCGTTTTGACTTTAAGAACTTTCGGAGAGCTTGTAAACTTAATTATATTTGCCTGAAAAGAATGGTGTGTGACGTTCGTGTCTTGAGAGGGGTCGAACAGTCAACTGATCTGTGGTGATCAGTGCTATGCAAATTGTATCTTAGCGACAGAGGGCCTCCGCTACTAAAGTTCAAACCAAGGAAACACGCATACGATGAGAGTGGTTACAGAACGATGAGATACAGGAGACATTTGCCCGGCAAATACCTGAAAGGTTTGAACGAATTCGAGTTGTTCCATCAAATGTAGAGGAAGAATGGCAACTGCTCTCAACAGCGATCATTGCCTTTGCGAGAGTGAAGCGGCTTGGTGTGGCGGCTGGTGGTGAAATTAAGAAAATGAAATTTTAGCCTTTGAGGTGTGGATACACTTGGGAGACTCCGATTCTCGAAATCGGTACACACAGGGGCGAAGAACTTGCAAATTAGCTGTGAAAACAACGAAAGATCAATACGGAAGGGATTCGGCGAGAAATTCGAGCATGATCACAGATCTGCAAATAAAACGTTCCACCGACTCAGAGAAAGAAAGTTGAATATCGTGAAAGGAACCAAATCCAAAGACGGTATAATTCTTTTCAATGAGGATGACATTTTACGCATATGGAGCGAGCACTTTTCAGAATTGCTCAATCCCGAACAGGGCACCGAAGATGACAGACCTATAGTCGAGAGTAGGGCGGAAAGTAGTCCTACGGTAGAGTAAGTAACTTTGGCGATAAAATCTCTGAAAGTTGGCAAAAATGTACCGATGTGGATAAAATCCGAATGTTCAAGGCTTTAGGTAAAGAGCGAGAGCAATGGCTCTCGCGTATTACTAAAGTTGTCTGGAATGAAGATCAACGTGAACGAATCGGAAGTAATGGTTGTTTCCAAAACATCAATTCAGTGCAATCTGCATGTTAATGGAGTCCCACTGAGTCTCACTGAAGCAGGTGGATAAGTTTAAGTACCTCGGGGTCTTATTCTCGAGGGATGGAAGGAACAATGCCGAGTTGTCCTGTAGAATTGGTCAGGCTGGATCAGCTTTGAGAGAGCTTGGTCAATCTGTTATAAGGAAGACCGAACTTAGTGTTCACGCTAAATGATTAGTTTTTAGCTGACATCGAAACGTCAGTTTTTTGTTAACTCCATTCGCTGTGGAACGCTTTGCCTCGCAGTATTAGAAGGATAGACAACACTTCACACTAAAAATACATTTTATATAATAATACTTGAGCATATGGTTTTGGTTTTCCTTTAATTATCTTTTGTTAATTTTCCTTTTTTGCTTTTCTTCATTTCTCGTAGATTTTAAATCAATAAATCAAACTCACGTAGCTTTTTAATTAATTTTAAACTAATTATGAACATGCTCTTCACTAATTATACGATATTATATCAGCGAGCCTCAATCTATACATATAATAAAACTGTAGGGTTTTTTTTTTTTTTTGTAACCTAATGGCGTGAGTACCGCCGGACAGATTTGGATGAAACTTTTTTTGAAATGTTTCTTAAGACTCAGAGAAGGACATAGGCTATGTGGTTTTTTGTAAAGCCAATTTTTGGGAGCGTTTTTGTAGTTTTTATTTGTTTTTACTCGGGTTTTTCATAATCAATACAAAAAAAAGAATACATAAGGGTACCAACACTTTCCTTAATAATTTGAGCTATCCATCAGCTTTCTGCTTCATCTAGAAGCTGAGCACGATCAAATTAAATTTACTTTCTCAAATCTAAAGAAATTAACAACGATTGTTCCTGATCGTTGTTCTGCTTTAGGGTGGTAGGTGCACATCGAAAGCACATTCACTTTAACAGTAGGAGAGGTACTGAAGATGAACGTCTTGCTACAAATCGCGAGTCACAAACAAACAACCTCAAACATTGTTTAAAAAGAAGCTTTGTAAAATTTGTTTACCATAATTAAATACAATTGTCCATTATTTATTCAGAGAATAATGGTTTTTGAGAACTATGTTCATAACTATCTACACTTAGGGGCTGAAAGTTACCCATTGGAACGACATTGATAAAGTGCAATTAATCCACAAAACTTATTGTACACAACAATTTTATGGACTTAGACAAATACTTTGATGTTTCTTCACTCGCTCTGAAGTTACATATTTGTTCGCATGGGGAAGCCTTTAGAGGGCAAAGCAAGGCGATCACGGGTTCAGCTAGTCGTAAATAAATATATTGCGCCGACACGGAAACGAGCGCCTCGGACGTATAATTTGATGACGACCTTTGGATTTCACACATGGACAACGATCGGATTTTCGAACGTTAAGACCCTCCTGGACTCATTCCAGAAAGGGCCTTATAATGCCAGATTCACCAAATGAAATGCGAATTCGCATGCTATGAAATAGGTATCTTAGGGCTGAGCGAGATAAGACGGTTCGATACTGGGGAATACATCTCCCTAACAAAAAGCACTGTCATGCTCTACTCTCGTAAAGCAGTTGGAAGTGCACGGATGTCCGGAGTATGACTGGTGCTAACTCCAGCAGCACGAAGAAGCCTCATATCCTGGAAATCTCACAGTGACCGGATATTGACGGCTAGGTTACAGAGTAGAGTAAGAAAAGTTACCATCATACAGTGCAATGCTCCGATTGAAGACGGAACTGAGGATGAAAAGGACTACTTTTATAGCCAGTTAGGCGACGTCTACAACCAAACGCCTAATGGGGACATCACAATGGTGATGGAGGATATCAATGCCAAAATAGGTAGCGACAACACTATACATTTTGGGAGCAGTAAAGGTTAGCAAAAAGCTTGATAGAACCATGTATTATAAGTTTTTCCATATAGCATTTTCAGCTTCTATCGATTGCTAAAGTTTAATTTCGAATCCCGGGGATGTAGTTCGTAGACGGGATATGGGAGATAAGTGGTATCAGGCTATGAATTAGTTTGAGTTTCTGGTTACTGATTCGGTTACAAACTTGTTATTAGTGATCTACTGTGGAGACATAAAGTTCAAATGGGAGATAATTTAAGATTCAGCATATCTCATCTCAGGATGAATTTTGGCCTGACTGTTTCCACTCACTCATCAGCCAAGCTGTGAAACGTAATTACGACGACCATGGCGTCGTCCAAATGCCAGAGATGTAATATAATTCTAGGTAGACGTAGCAATACAACTTTGGCATCAACTAACGAGATCTGGCATATGTTTCCCCAGCAACTTATCTCATTAATAAGCGTTATTTCCTGATCAGGTCAGTCCCCAAACCTATACGCCTGTAAGTGGAATGGTAGTAAAGTCTATAACCATTTGTTTAGTACTTTAGATACCAGAACGATCACTCTATATTCTGCTAAATTGGTGATAACTGAGTAAAAGATACTGTTTGTTGGGGCTCTGATGACTCTAGATAAGTACCCAAAGTCACCAAGATTTTAATCCTGGTTTTTGGAACACTGATAAACATTGGTAATGTTGCGTTGACTATATATGTGATTATTGAATGAAAGCGTATATAAGGTATGCCTTAGTAATTGATATAGGATCATTGTGGTGGGGCAACAATAAGTCCACTTAAATTCGGGTTTTCTGAAATTCAACAATTTAACTGTATTGAGTTTTATATTTGGACACAAAAAAGCAGCAATTGGCAATGTTGTTCTAAAAACGTTACCACGCTTAGCTTCATTCTAAACACTATCTGCCGCCTCGTCCTTACAAATATCTATCACGCAAGGTTTGTAATATGACACTTAAATACGGGTTCTGTTAATTTCGAAATAGCATTCGGTCCTGTTTCCAAATAAAACTACATAAAAACAAGGAAACACTTTTGTTTCAGCTATCACCTCTAACTAACCCGTCCTGTTTTATAGCGCAAAGCAGACAGCCTTGTTTTCACTGTTAATGACAGGAAGCAAATACATAATAGAAAGCAAAAAGTTTATTTAATTTTTTTTTACTTACATACAACCACGAGATCTCCGTGCTCGGTGACAGTTTGAAAGGAAGGCGCTTCCCCAGAGACTTCGCACCGGAAACGACCTGTCGACGTCATGTTGACGTTCTTTATCGTCACCATCGTATCGGTGGAGTTGAATAACTGTAAGAGAATAAAATAAAAACACGACACAAGTCAATGACACGTGACTAACATTCCTTCATTCACACGCATACATACATAAGCACGTACGGACATATCGGTAATAATTTTAAATCATGATTGAGTAGGTGTAATCAATATCATTAAACGTACGAATAAAGGAATGTGCAATCAATCACCGTTGTGCTACAAAATAAAAGGGGAGGCATGTAGCCAAAGCCCGATACGTATTCAGTAAAATTTATTACACGGTGGCTACTCCAACAGGATGGAAAATCCATACCAATACCCCCTTTATCCCCAGCAAAAAGGGTGAAAGCACATGCCTCAGGATGAGATACTTACATCAACCTTTATACCTGGCAGCAGGAAACTGTATGATGGTTGTATCTCTCTCGGTAAATATCGATAGAACTCATTACCATCCTTGTACCATTTTACCGAGTACAGCACTTCACCGTCCAAGTCGTACAGGCACTCAAGCTGCACATCAGATCCTTTTACCACGTAGTTTGGTATCCGTACTTCGACTAGTCGCAAACTGTAGGTGTAATCTGTAGGAAAAGAGTAGATCGGGAGTTAGATTTGTGTAAAGTACTGCAAAAAAAGAATGGAAGTGAAAAACTGACAGGAAATTAATGGGAGGACCTTAGCTAGAAGCAATCCGGACTGCTGTCCGTTCGTTCTGTGTGAATTGAGTGGACGACTGAGGAATGTTACCTACAAGTAGGTGGAATCATTGAGATAAATGTAAGAAACTCATTGGAAAGGTTTATATAGCATAAAATTCCTTGTTTGGAATGGAATCCTTGATAAATCTTTTCTTTTTTTTATATATATAAATTTCTCATCAAGGAGGTAAGAAGTTATTGAACTCAGGAACTATAAATATACATAGACCAGTTTTATTTAAATGGAGGTACATCAAGTTGCTATTCTGCTATTAGGGTTAAATGAAAAACGATTTTGTAGTTGAACAATTGTTTTCGTAATAAGTTTCCTCTGATTTCTAAAAAGAAATTCAGGTCATCGGACAAGGGGAACACGCAAATTTTAGGAACTGAAATCATACCAATGATTAAATTAAGTTTTCTACGCAACAATAAATACAATCTGCAACCAAATGGAAACTATATTTTTTATAGTTTTTCACATCCGCTATTTATTTATTCAACGAGAAACACGCAACCAATTTAAATTTTTATTTTCCAAAGAATTATAATGTAAGTAATCAATAACATTCACTAATACAATGCAAAGTGCTTTAGTCAATTTGAAAATTTATTGGCAGGTTTTTGGTGAAATTGAATTAAAAACCGCCACGGGTGTGTGCTGATTGAAATCACACCCCATATGAAATAAATTTGTTTGTCTTAAAATCGAAATCCTGCCATTAGGAATATAAACACCTCATAAACACATTCCGATAGAGCTGCGAATATGCGGTTAATGTGATCATAAATTTTGGATTTTGCATCCAAGCGAAAAAAACTACACGCGCTGACTGCAACTAAATGAATACCAAGCAGCACTGAAAGGAGAATACCTAGAGTTTGGGTTCTATGCTCGGGTATGGTATTTGGTACTTTGAAACTAAAGCTGCAGGAATATGAATGGGAATTTGCTTTATTTGTATATAGGTAGATATTCAGATATCCAGTTGGGAGATTTGCTGGAGATTTGAGTGAATTCAGTAATGCTTTAATGTATTGGGATATGAGACTATGCTTTTTCAGCATTAGGGTTGACTTAGCATCCATTCGAGAGGATAACTAACCCAAAGTGTGAGTACATGCGAGTATTATGAACTGCTTGGTTGAAAAACATAGTTCCTCGATAGTTACGGCATATAACTTCCCACTTATGTACGTGCGTTATTAACAAGATTTCTAATTGACGATTCGTAGCAGTTTTATGTACCCACCATTACTTTTTCACCCAGTGACTATTAAAAAGTTATTGTGTGCTGAATGTATAAGCGATCCTCCTGTGTTTAACGAATTTATTGAAACCTAGATGTGGATGTGCGAGGATTTTACACGATGACTGCATAGAGGTTACAAATATAAATATAATAATATTGGAAATTTCATGCATAGTTCAAAAATCGAAAGAAGCGCTCAGCACAAAGCAACTGAGACTTCTGCCAAAGTTGATAAGGAGGGATCGATTTCAAACTATATTTCAAAATAATTTAGATTAGGAAATTGTTAAACGAAGATTGGAAAACAAGCCACTGTACATGGAGGAACTTACTCGAATTATAATTGAAGCTGTTCCAACAAACACTACAGGAAAGCGTAAGGGTACTCTCAAACAGGTCTGGTTTGACGCTGAATGCTATAAAGCCCAAAAAAAATCCTTTTCATTTCTTAGGCTCTTTAGGAACTACAATACCGCATTTTTTAAAAATATGTATGCAGTCGCCAATAGGGACTTTAAACATCTCTGTTTTGTAAAAAGAAAACAACTGGAGCAACAAACAGTAGCCGTTTTAAATTCGTCAAGGTCCTCAGCAGAATTTTGGAAAGCCCCAAAACTATCAACGGGAGAACCAATATCATTTCATCATCCTTACAAGCATCTGAACTTCGGGACTAGTTTAAGAACCTGCTTAACACCCCGCAATTTTCGCCTCTTCCTCAATACGCAGCACCATTTTTTACAGATGATCTCCTAGATGCTCCATTTACAATTTCTGAAGTACAGAGTGCAATCGCAAAATCGAAAGTTTGTAAAGCTCCAGGAGACGACCGAGTTCCAGCTGAATTCTTTAAAAATTGTTCAACTGAATTCCTGTCCGCATTAACCAAGGAATACAATAGGATGTTTGAGACAGCGAGTGTTCCAAAAAGCTTTAAAAGAGCAATAATATTTCCCCTACACAAAAATGGATCATACGATAACCCTGAAAACGATCGAGGCATTTCGTTCCTGAATACATCAGTGAAGTTGTTTAGTGCTATGATTTTCAACAGGCTAACGCAGTGGATTGAGAATAAGAAGATTCAGAATGAATTTCAAGCAGGATTTAGGAGAAACTATTCATCTTTAGACCAAATATTCATCCTGACGAACATTGCGGAGAGCTTTAAAAGAAGAAACAAGAAGTTATATGCTTTCTTCGTTGACTTTCGCGCTGCTTTTGATTCTATTGCACATGAAGCACTTTTTTATAAGCTATTTAAGATGGGAATCTCAAGCAAAATTGTCATTTTATTACAAGCGATGGACGAAAACAACGTCGCTTATGTATGGGATGGTGAGCTTGTATCGGAAGACTTTACAACACGAATGGGAGTCAGGCAAGGATGTGTTCTGAGCACGTTACTTTTCATTTTATTTATAAATGATATACTGGATGCAATTGGAGGGGGAATTCAGTTTGGAAGTATGCAGATACCAGGACTCCTTTTCGCAGACGATATAGTTCTTCTATCTGAATCAGTGGTAAGAATGCAGCGAATGGTGAACCGTCTTGAGCGCTGCTGTGAACTTTGGAATCTGTCTGTAAATTGAGAAAAATCTAAAATGATGGTGTTCAGAGATGGTGGTGGTAGATATTCTCGTAATGAAAAATGGACATACAAAGGAGAAAATGTTTCAATAGTTCGGGAGCATAAGTATCTAGGTGTATTAATTACGGCGAATCTCAACATGCAAAAACATTTCCAACTCAAACTAGCGGAGGCGAAGAGAGCTGTTTCTTCAATATGGGGCCGTTGCATCAATAATAAATTTATTGAACATAGCGCAAAGCTTAAATTATTTCATGCAACTGCAATCTCTATATTGCTATATGTGGCTCAAGTTTGGGGTTACTGTCAGTTTGATGAGGTTGAAAGATTCCTGAGGTATTTTCTGAAACGGATTTTCCGGCTACCAACCTGCACCCCTAATTATACGCTGCATTTGGAAACAACAGTGCCACCACTATTTTTAGACACGCTTAAGCTGCATTTCGATTTTATCATTAAAGTGTTGGAGATGGAAGATGGACGGCTGCGTAAACTAGTGCTTAAGAGAGCTATGTCAACAAGAGGAACCCTTATCGAAAAGTGGGAAGAGCTGGGGGAAAATTTTGGTGAAAACGTGAGAATTGCAGCAGATATTAACTCTGCTGAGTTAAGGATGGTATTTAAAAAACTTTTAGAGAGAGCAAGCTACACTACTTATGATTGTTGCAAAACGGAAGCTGAAAATTCCCAGCATAGAATGGTTTACAGCAAACTCAACTATAATCTTCAACAACATACGAACTTTCTCAACCGCTTTCCGCTGAATATGATTAGCCTAATATTTAAACTAAGAGGGGAAATAATAAATTTAAATTACATCCCACATCGACCAGACCGGTCAGTTCTATGTGACCTGTGTAATCTTCAAGAAAGGGAGGATGTATACCTACCACTTTGTTGCCAGATGCCCTATCTTAAGTGAGTTTCGTGTGAGATACTTTGGCGCAACTGCATTGGATATAAATGAGGTCTTGAACATTTTGAACGGCAACCTTGGTTGGGAAGTTTTATATAAATATGCATTAACCGCATTTACCTACAGAGCACGTATTATAGAAGGAGACTTTTAAATATCAATATGTATTAAAATATAAATGCGAAAATTAAATTGTCAAACCGGTAGACGGCCGTGGGCCAAACCATATTTAACTTAAGATTATGAAATTGTATTAAAGTATTATTGAAGTTTAAATGAAGTTTTCAAAACTAACTAAACTAGGCCTGTAAAATCTATGAAGATTATGAGGTTTATAAAGACCTGTTTTAGATTTGATGATTGTTTCATAATTGAAATTGTACGCTGAACTCAAAAACATGAATTATACTCATTATATATTGTACCATTCGCGACATAAAACGTCTTTTTGTTCGATTTTGTTTGCAGTTTAAAGCATTTCCACGTTTTTCGAATATTTTATTCCGTGTAATACCTATATTCAAGGAATAGGCAAAATACTCGATGGTACACTCTGTACTGTTACATGGTCTGCTACACACTACTGCAGACTCTATTTCTTGACACTCTTTTGCTATTATTCAGCCGATATCTTTCTGTCAAACATCGGAAAGACAATTCTTTGTTCAAGCTGTTCGTTTGTGGACTTCATTACCTGTTCGCCTTAGAAGACTGCACTGTACGAATCGTTTGGGTGAGGTTTTATTTCAACACTTGGCAGGTGTTTAAATGTTTGGTTGAATATTTGTTGATTAATTGATTTTCAATAACTTTGCTTTAGTTAATTTAATTAAATTTCATACCTATATATAGATACTTCTAAGATCAAATTTATTCTTAATCTATTGAATTGTATAAAGTAACTTCTGCTAACAGAGATTGTTGCAATCTATTGTAAAAGATTTGTTCAGTGAATAAAATAAATAAAATGAATAAAATAAAATACTTTTGTTAGCGTGCAAGGTTTTTACCTTAGTAGACCAGTGATGAAAGTAAAACGAAAGCAACATGAGGTAGTTCACTCTATTATTTGTACCAAGAAAACTATAATAACGAAAATTTGGCGATGTAAGAATAAACTGACCTACACGTAAGGCATGTAACAGAAGCAACCAACGAATTATCGGCTAATTGTGATTTTGCCAGCCATCGATAATATTATGGAGGAAATTATATCAAATCGAATATGGAACTTCATCGAAAGCATAATCTTAGTGACTTTACGAACCTGATCAACACCAGTCTAAGAAAGCGACATCACGCCTTAGTCTTATTCTTCGACTTCAGCAAAGCATTTGATGCCCTCGACCACAAAAGACTCATCGATGCTATCTAAAGAGTTGGAATTCTTAGACTTGGCCTGGTACCAACGAAAAGCCCAACAAAGTGCTTAATTGCTTTAAAAGAAAAAAGTATCCTGTTCGTCTATGCAGATTATTATTGTATGTGATCAACCCGTAGAAGAAGCAACGAGGATGATGTAAGCAGAGCTTGATAAAGGAGGGAAATGATGCCATAGCAATAGGCTAGTCATCAATGGGTAGAAAACAAAAGTAAAGCACGTTCGGAACCCGCAATATTTAGCGTCCCAGATCGTGAAGATTTTTAAATATGCCAATACGAGTACGTCGGACAACGATTGCGAACACATTTGTAGGCGCCGTGGATCAGTCGTTAGTGTCGGACCACTGCGTGTGACGTTCAATATTTGAATCCCAGAAAACACCCAGAGTTTTCTTTTGATATTTTTTTTTTATTTGAACGCACGATGTACGTTGGATAAAAAGAGAAGAGATAGGAACGATTATTTTTGTTTGAGTGGTTTGGGCTAGGTATAGCTGAACGTCGTCCGCATATACAGGGTGGGCCAACTACAAGTTTCTTTTTAAAAATGGTATAAAATGAACAAAATGAATTTTTTCCATGTATTATGACTTTATTAGTTAGAACAAACATTCCCATTAATTCTGTAACACAACGTCATTCAAGTGGTTGCCTCGGCTGGCCTCGCAGTAGCGCATTCTATTACTCCAATTTTCCAAGACCTTGTTGATGGTTTCGGGCTGTAGCTCACGGATTGCTTGGATGATATTGGCCTTAAGTACTTGAATCGTTTCCGGATTATTTGCATAACATCGGTCGTTCAAGTAAACGACTTTATGTCGATAAAAAATAAAAAAAAATATTTTCTGGAGACGTATGTCTCTTTATTGAATGCCACACTTAAAATCTAAATACAATTTTTTCTTAACTACTACTTATAGCTACTTATTGCTAACAGTGCAATTCCGAAAGCGACACATGCAGCCGAAACAATACCTTAGCTTGCATAAGTTATTCATTCGAACCGGCGCATGCACACGGGTCAATGATCTAACCTAAACGAACAATTTATTTGGATTGGCGCGTGTGCTGAATCCGCACAATTGACTGTGTTAACTTTCACGGTTCCCCACAAAAAAAAAGTCCAAATGGGTCAAATCGCAGCTCCGAGGCGCCCAATTGACATCGCCAAGACGACTGATAACACGATTTGAGAATTTGGTGCGCAAAAGACCGATTGTGGCATGGGCTGTGTGGTATGGCGCGCCATGCTGCATGAACCAGAGGTCGTCCAAATCCATGTCTTCAATTTCAGTAAAAAAAAAAGTCCTTAACATGGCTTTGTAAAGCCCACCGTCCACCGAAACGTTGTTTCCAGCCTCATTTTCGAAGAAAAGTGGTCCTATGATGCCACCACTCCACAATCCGCACCAAACTGTCATTCTTTGTGGATGCATTGGCTTCTCGACAATAACGTGCGGGTTTTCCGAGCCCCAGATGCGGCAATTTTGTTTGTTAACGTAGCCGCCGAGATGAAAATGTGCCTCGTCAGAAAAGATGATTTTTCGCCCAAAATCGTTGTCCAATTCAAGCTGCTCTAAGGCCCAAACTGCAAAGCGATAACGAAGCGGATGGTCGTGCGCTTTCAATTGCTGAATCAATTGGACCTTGTAAGCGAATAATCCCAGATTTTCGTGCAGAATTCTCCTCAGCCTAATGCGTGAAATATTGAGCTGTTAGATCGATGACGAGTTGATGTTCGTGAATTGAGTCTCACACTCTCGGCTACATCAGCCACATTCTCATCTGTGTGCACCGTACGACGACGGGGACCATGAGTGTTGTCCACTAGCATACCAGTCTCATGAACTTTTTGCACAAACTTGCGTACAGCAGGCGCGGTAGGTGCTTCATTTCGGCCAAAACTTCTTTTCAAAAAACGCACTATTTGGGCTACACAGCACTCACTTTGGAAATAAGTTTTCAATATTTCCCAATGTTGTTCAAGCGTAAAGCGACTCATTTCGTTCCGCGGAGGTATGTTACTGACTTTCTGTCAAGATTTCGAGCAGGAAACAGCTGTCAGTGTCAAAAGAACCTATGATTTAAAAAGAAATCACTAGATGGTCCACCCGTTAAGTGTATGGAAAAATGTTTGCATACGGACGGTAAGTCATTGATAAACATACAAAACAAAATTAGTCCAAGAATTGATCCCTGAGGGACATCTTGCTTAATATGTCTTAGCGCTGACGAATTTTCACCCACAATAACTTTTTGTGACCTGTTAGAAAGAAAACTTTGTAATAGCTTTATTGCTCTCTCACAGAATTCAAAAAAATGTTGTAGCTTCCAGCAGAGAATTTTATGATCTACTTTGTCAAAAGCCTTAGAGAAATAAAGCTAGCAGTGTGTGTGACAAGTGCGACATAACCTTTGTCAAAGATTTGTCCTATATCCTCTAGTACCTTAACCATAGCCGTGGAACAGCTATGCTTTGGTCGGAATCCAGATTGGTAGGGACTCACTAGGAGATTGAGACACAAGTGTTAGAATTATAATGGGCCTAAAGTCACTAACAGCATTTCCATTCGGTTTCTTAGCAATGGGAATGACTGTTGCGATTTTCCAGTACTGTGGAAAAGTTGAGCTCATTATACAAAAATTTAGAATATGGGTTAAGTGGTTGACGATAAGAGGAAATAATAACTTAATAAATTGAATTGGTACCCCATCATGCCCCTCGGTATTTGACTTAATGGCTGCGACACTGCCAATAGCGTCATCTTCCATTACCACTTCAAAATCGGACAGCCCAGGCATTTGTGTCACTTATGATATGCAGCGGAGTCAAAGCCATCCAGTTCTACAGTGGTGCCCAAGAAATGCTTATTTAGATCATGCGGATCAAATTCGCATTTTGTTTTGTTTTTCTTCTCAGAGCCTCCGATTTGACGCAAATTACTCCGAAGCTTCTTAGGTGGTAGGGAAGTACTCAATTTCGAGGCGTAGAAGTTCGTATTCACAGAACGAATGTTAAAGGTTGCAGTGTTTCGCCCCACTTTATAAGCACACCAATTCGCATTAGATGGTCGATGTTTCCATTTGCTATACAATTTATTCCGAGTTTTGATTTTGTCAATAAGATCGGATGTAAACCAGGGGTACCTGTTTTTGTGAACGCGTACAGTTTCGGTTGGATCGAATTGATTATATAAGTGGGAAGCAAGTCGTTGAAAATGATCCAATTTCTGATTTACATCAATACTAAGCCTACACAGATCCCATGGATGTAAATAAATAATCAATCAGCTTACACCTTATTGCCATATCCTTCTTTTGATACAAGTCCATGACATTTAAGCAAATAATAATTAAGTAGAACTAAATAATGTACTTTGTCGTTAGATAAGGGTAATTGACCATTCATATACTAATAGCATAATGATTGGTTTCGGTTTTATGTCAACAATTTGCCGCAACTAAGCATGTCAATGTACTTTCCTCTCGCCTTAAATATTTCCAATTAAATGGGCAGCCATCTGTTTTATTTGTTTTACCACAACGATACCATTTGGAACCGTAAGAGCTTACACCATCACAAGGAATATGTAATTAGAAACGCAGCTTACCACACCCATGCTTTTGCAAACCCTAAAAGTGTAATATTGCTATTTACGCCACCAAACCATCAAACCGAGTCCTTAAGCTTCACATTTAAATTTTGCGTATCCTTGTTATCGCTTTGATCGCACCCACATTCATTGTGCCGCGTTGAGTACATTTCATCGCACTCTGGCGTCGTCGTTTGCGTTTTTATGTGTGTGTGACTCCATAATTTGTGGCAAGTGGCACGCACTGATACCCTTTCGTGAACCTAATACATTTAACCCTCCTCCACCCGTTCGCGACTCGAAGCCAGCATGTTATCCATAAATTAACCATTTCCAATCGTATGTTTTATTCAGCACGATAATTTGTACTTACAATCCAGGTACCTGATTGACCCAGATATCCTTTGCGTCGCGCTACCCCTATACACAAACACAGACATCAAGTATGTTGTAGTTATTAATGCGTGGTTGCTGCTTGCTGATGTGTTATTCCACCCTACACGCGTGCACCTACCACTAAAGCTGTCCGCAAGATTAATCTGCTCTTCTGTCTGCGGCCTCAAGAAGGAACTCTATCTGGAGTGTGTTCCCTTAAAGTTTCAGTTCCTATGATGGCAGTGGTTGCGAGGGTTGTTGTTATACCAGTGACGTCCTCCATTTATTCACATGTGTCAGGCCTTCGGGTTTGTATGGGTGGTCTTTTGCTATAGTCGGCTCCATCTCCGTCGACTGGTAAAGGTAGAAATAACACTTTGCGCAAACAATCGGAAATTTATTGACAGGGCTCACATTTATTTGCCCGACATTTCCATTGATTCGTTCCTCGCTCTCTCTGCGACGATTGGTGTAACACACTCGTATACTCCGGAGTATTGAGCTGGAATATGTATTGCCACCCTTGGTACTGTGCAAACACGAATGGAACGAGTGGGTTCTTTGCAGACGTGGGTAGTGACGTTATTATTGAGCTATCAATCCTTTGAGGATGTAATAAGCGTCTATGGGTTTTCAACTTGATCACACCGTGTCTGTATTTCTTAAAACAAATGCCAGGGAATGTAAATGTGCAATTGCAAGGAAGGGAGGAGCTGATGAAGTGATTATCTAGGGAGGTCATAGCAAACATGCAATGTATTCCTAAGCTAGTCATTTGTGTTGGTTAAAATGTAGTGGGTAGTGACTATTCGCAGTCGAGGCATTTGGTTAAGAGAAGAATAGAGTTCTGTTGCCACAGTCTGCTGCACGGCTGCACTATCAATAGGGTCAATACGAACCGTCCGCAGGGTAGCGTTCTGTCTGCACTGTTATAGTGCGTGGTGTCTACTCTCTGATGAATACATGCAATAGTACTAACGTTTACAATCCGAAATATCAGGCTGATATTGTCCTGCTGTCTATCTAGCCGTTATTAGCGACTGTCTGCGCTAACACGCAAATGGCCGTAGACCTGACTGATGAATGTAATAAGAATGAACATGCGATCAATCCTCTCAAATCCAAGATTACTGTTTCTACAAGAATGATGATTTTGAGTGGCCTGCCTCTGCCAGTGCATATTAGGTCGCGCTACAGTCCGGGGTGGATCCGGGCTTCAACCAAGAAACTTCTTCAGCCAACCCGGTTACGAGCCAGCTGTCTCCAGTTGTGCACTGTTGTTTGTTGAGGTCCCCCTCCACTTGCTTGCGCCACCTACCGCGAGGTCGCCCCATACTGCGCCGTCCATCCGGGGTGGATTCGAAGACCTTCCGAGCTGGAGGGTTGGGCTCCATCCACTCTACATGACCCAGTCATCTTAGTTGCTGTATGTGAACTCTTCTGCCTAAGTCGATGTCCATATACCATATAGGTCGTATAGTTCCGTATTGTATTGTAACTTCTCCTCCGTTACGTTTTTTTTGGGAAAACAAAATGTGGAGCGTTTCTTATTCCTTTTCCTATTCCGAGAGATGCAATTTTCGGAAAAATAATAGTGCACTATAGTTTTGATAAATAATACAAGGAGGCCCAGAATGGAATTCACCCTATTGGAAGATGCTATAACTTTTGCAAATGGTGGCAACTGTAAGTTTTGCTCTGATATTTGTGAAATAAACACGTGCAGAATATACGTCGACAAGCCATGGAACGCCATACTTCTCAAGATCGCGGAATAATCGTGACTATTTTTTTACGGAATAATTCGTCACTGATTTTGTCGAAATTCATAATGAACGACGAGGCCCATTTCCATTTGAACGGATACGTAAACATCCAACGCTTTTGGGGCACTGAGAAACCAGGTATCATTCACGAAGAGCCGTGCTCCACTCAAAGTCACTGCATAGTGCGCCATTTACGCCGGAGGTGTCATCGGGCCTCATTTTTTCCAAGACGCCGTAGCTAACACAGTTACTGTGACTGGTGCCCGATACGAAACCATGGCCAACGAGTTTTTATTGCCACAAATTGATTAATTGGGACCGGAAGACATGTGGTTCCACTTGGCGGCAAGATCGCCCAATTCTGGGCGCTCCAGACTTCTTTCTTTTCGGGTTTTTTGAAGTCACAGTCTATGAGAACGAGCCACAGACTATGAAAGTTCTCAAAGTGAATATCCAAGAAGAGTGCGAGAACTTATCGCCCGATTTTTTCGCCAAAACGATTGAAAATGCGGTTACAAGAGCCCTAGTGGTCATCAACAATGCCGGTGCCAACTTGATCGATATCACCTTCAAAAAGTAATGAAAAAAAAAAAACTTAAATATCCAAGAAAACATAAAAAAAAAAAATGAAATTATGTCGTTTCATTTTAAAGATATAGCAAAACAACATCGGGTGAGTGTTAATTGTCCACCCTGTATATAACCTCATATGTAATAATGTACAATTCCCATTGCTACACATGAACGGCTTTTTATTCCCCCTACTATAGGTACGTTTATGTGAGAATTATGTAAGGCAAAGTGAAAGCTTCTCAACAAAACGATCCCAGTCAATCTGCTTTAAAATGTTTTTTTATTGTTTGAAGATTGGTGATTGAATTGAAATTGAATTAAAAAGTATGAAAAAGTTGTGCTTAAATTTGTGAAATACTACTGAATCATTCAACTTGAATAAAAAAGCTCTGTTTAGCGCCCTCTGAAATTTAGTAGCGCAAACTAAACACCTCAACTCAGTTTTGACTGGGAAAAAAAAGCTAAAGTGGTTCCCAGTACTCCGCGCTAAATCTTACTTCACTGAGAAGCGCCGCCTCACCAAATCACACTCTATGTCATGTAGTGGCATTTATTTCCATTTCTTGTAAATTAGTCAGAAAGTTATTTTTCCCTACACCATAGTGTCCAGGTGTTCCAGGTGCTTACCATATTCTGAGGTGGTTTTCTGCATATAATGCATTAAACATTATGCCGCAATTCGTGACATCAAAATAATTTCCACTTTAGGTACCTATAGCAAAAATCACTTCTCGAAACAGACTCCTTCCAGCTGTGCGCACCAAGTCGATTGATGTCCATATCTACTTGTTCACGCCACCTGATGTGAAGATGTCGTTTATACTGCGTCGTCACTCTGTCGTGGACTTAAAGGAGTGAAATCCAGATTTCGTAAGATTAAATTTAATTACTGTAATTTTTTGAGTAATGGATTACTTATGTAATTGATTACGCCCATTTTGATCTCTATGAACCTGTATATTACTGTGTTTGCATTAGTAACCTCAGATCAAAAAGAAAAATAATTTCTACGATGGATATAGAAATGAGAGAAGTTCTCTCAATTTCAAGAGACAGAGAGTTGTGCGTGTTTAAATTTTTTATGGAGCATATTAGTTCACTCTCCAACCACGAACATAATATAGCATAGTCTGCAGCATTAATTTACTGTCTCCCTTCAAACTTCAACTAGATGTCCGACCACAATGTTCTCCTAAAATGCAACCACTTCCTGCTAACTTGTGAAATTCACAAGCCCAATAAATACTTAGACGACACCGCTACTGCATATCAGAATTAGAGCAGATGACTCCACAAAAACCCCACCCCCGCATAGCATCAAACAATTATGTGCCAGAAATTGGAGGCTTCCTTCCACCAGAGCACGAAAATAGAGGAGCCAGTGCCATCTAACTAAAAGCGAAAGGATTACACAATTTGCACAAAGTGGATTGTCTCGTTATTCATTGAAATTGTTTAATTTATCTCTCGTCTCTCTTTCGTCCTTCTAACTATCTTTATTGCATCATGGTCTGTGCTATAGCACAGAGAATTTTCAGAATTTACATCCGACGTTGTCTTGCTCTTTTGGATGAAGTACACTTCCTTGCTCGGCCGTCACCGCAAAAGAAGAACCAAAAAAAAAAAAAATACAAAAAAACTTCAACATTAAGGGAATCTCTAACACAAAAGCTCAACCGCATAACAATAGGCGGCAAGTTCCTAGGGGGGATTATTGCGTACTTGACATCATCTCAGTGTGCACTCTTGAAAAGTTCCAATGCTATGGTAGTAGGCAGGCACTGACACTGTCAGCTGATGCTGCTGCTTCTGCCTGAGATGCCTCTATCGTGTTTTCCTACAATATTTTCGTCCTTTCATCTTTTTTTCGTGTTTATTTGTGTGCCTTTAATGACTCCTTGGAGAGAGGGCGAAGAGTTAAACTTTTTCGGAAGACGACGTTGTTACAATTCAAAAAAAGATACATATCTAGCACAAGGATCTGCAGTACCATTCTGAGACGATATTTTTTTTTTTTTTGCCGGTCTCTTTTTGTGGGGACTCATTGCTCTGGAATCATCTTCTTGAGTTGAAGGACTTACCATTAAGGTGTAACAGAGTTCCCCAAATTTACTAAGTAGGACTTTCCCTCTCTTCAGACACTCACTTTTTGCAGGATATTGAGTGAATTAATTTCACATCCCAAACTGAGATTACAGCTATCAACAACTACTTTCGAAGATGTGTTTACAACTTTGCTTCGGGTAAACACAATCCACACTCTGAGGGTGTGTCGGTCCTTTCACTTGGTGTATCTCTGTCATCGACATTTTAATAGACGTAATGTCTGATGGTGTGATAAGAGCGAATATCCTGTGAGTCGGTGAATCGAGCGGACGGGCGGTCCCTGTTTGGGTATTCAATTGAGGGAAAATTGTTTTAGATGCGAAAGTAATATACGTTAACGTGACACATGAGAAATGTGGTGGAAATTGAATATTGACGGCTGTGGGTGATTGATTGGTGATTGAAGGATAAGCTCAGAGAACTATACTTTGAAAATTATCTATAGAGCAATTGGCTGATTGTAAATCGAATGATGTGGACAAAAAATGCGCACGAAAATCCACATGCGAGATACATTCTCTTGATAAGCAAATAATATGGTCAATGATATAAGAGTATAACGAGTTGTCTAAGTCAAAGGTTATCAGATAAGGGAAAACGAGAACAAAGTGAACCAGTAATTTATCTGATTGGTTAACGAGTGTATGTACATTTGTTAACAAAATTCGAGATGATAATATCGGGTGAGTGTTTGATTCAAGTAGGTAGTTCCTGATAAGACGCATTATGAAAATTAACTGGCGCACACTTTCAAAATTTAAGGTTTGTATACAAATTGACTACATACATATATGTATATACAGTGTACACCCATAAATAAAATTCTCTGGGTTAAGGAATAAATATGTAAAGCGTATGTGAGCCAACAGATAGTGTGGATGTTGGCTGTCAATTACTGTCATTTACTGAACTCAATGTGATTGATCTTTTTGACAAATGTCGAGTACAATCTTTGCCACATTTATTCATGGAGTCGTTATATTTTTATTTTTTATTTTTTTTTATAATTTGCGCGCGCTCAAAGGGTTTTGAGTACCTTTAACATGTTTACACACAGCGCTGGTCGTTGGAAAGGATGGATAGAGAGAGAGAGAGAGAGAGAGAGAGAGAGAGAGAGAGAGAGAGAGAGAGAGAGAGAGAGAGAGAGAGAGAGAGAGAGAGAGAGCGATTTTGGTGAAGTGGTTCTTGAAGCTCAGTTGTTTATGCTTCAGCTATTCTCCGGGTGTGGCGTCCAGATAACTGGGCAGATTTTTGTTATTATTGTCTTTGCTTCTGATTCACAGTACTTTTTCCCGATAACCAATGTCAAGGGCAAATCATCATCAACAGAGCGAACAATTTTTACAGTCACATGATCAAACTACTGCAAGTGTTATGCCTTCGCAGTAGTGTTCACAGAAGCTTTTGCAAACGATCGGACTGACTTTATATATTTACCACGAAACAATGCATTTGTGTTATTCAACTTTATTACGAAAATGGGGCGATCTGTAAAAGTAACATTTCGTAAAGTTCGTGAATTTTTCGGTCAACATAATCGCCCTAGTATGTCCGGAATTCGTACAATGGTGAAGAGTTTTGAAAAAACTGGTTCGGTATCGGGTCAACTCCATATCAGCATGCTCGGCCAGCATGTACACGCCAAAACACCACCACTGTGAGCGAAAGTGTTCAAAACCAGCAAGGCACCTCAATTCATCGCCGAAGTCAACAATGGGCCTCACTTACTCGTATGGCACTTTACGGCGAATTTTAGAAGTTGATCTTCATTTGCACCCCTATAAAATCCAAATTACACAACAATTGAAGCCTTTGGACCATCTACGACGTCGCCGATTTGTTAAATGCATGTTGGATCTTAAACATAACATCCAAACTGAAATTGCGGCCATTGGCCCACTTATTCTTAAAAAAGTAATTGATAATTTTGACCTTCGGATGGTCGTTTGCAACAGAAGCCGTGGTGATCACATGAACGATGTTGTATTTCGCTCATGATTGCCATGGACCAATTTTCCTTAAGCAATAAAGTTCTACATTGATTTCACAACAAATGTGTGTTTAATTTAATGAAAACTTCCACACTAGCTGTTGGCTAACCCTTTATATTCACTGAAAAAAAGTCACCGCTGTCATGGTAAATGCATGCTTCTTCAAAGAAGTTTTGAAAAATTTAAGACTTTACCAACTACTTTTAAGCAACATGGTTATAGTATCGAACCGCAAAAGCATTGATGCCATAACATGTCTGCTTACTAAGCATAAAATCTCTAAAACAAGATTATTCAAAAGTATTCAGTAAAATAAAATACGGTTATCAACGCGATTTTTAACCGCCTTAATGGCCAATGCACACAGGAAAATATTTTAAGGAAAATATTGAAAAGTGTTCGACCTTACGCAAATAACGTCTAGTTATCAAAACGGTAATAACACCGAACTTCTCAATTAATTTTAGCATTCTTAATCGTTGACAGTGGTTTACACGACGCGGTAGTTAGTAGCTTGGACAACTGCACACCAGTTTCGAGATTCAACTTAAAGGAAAAAAAAAAAATTAGCGACCGCATGGAAAGCATGCTAGAGTGTTAACTTTTCTTCACTACGCATGAGGTTCCAAGTTCGAATCCCAGAAAATACCAAAAAGTTTTTTCACGGTCCCACCTCTCGCGAGCGTCTGACAAACATCCGAGAGTATTGTTGTTTTGAAAAAGCTTCTCAAATCGCCGTTCGGATTCGGCATTAAACTGTAGGTCCCTTCCATTCGTGTGAAAAATATAACGCACACAACATGAGTGGTTGCGAGAAGCTAGGCCCTGGCACTTTGAAGAGCTGTTGCGCCAAATATTTGTATTTAGTGTTAACTTTTGTGAGTGGTATTTGGACTGGCCGTTTGCACCAAGCATTCATTCACCACTGAAATAAGTGGTTCCTTGCAATGGAGGTGATAGGTATTTATGCTTGCCACCCTAAAACATCCTCATTTAATTGTAATCGTTTCTGTAATAAGGTAACTAAAATCCGGTATTTACCAATCACCAACTGAAGGATCGAGTCGTACATATTTCGAGAGTAATTTCCTTCTTTTTAAGAAGAATTGTATAAGAGCCGTGGTGTAAGTGGTTAGTGTGTTGGATCACTGTGCGTGAGGTTCCAAGTTCGAATCTCAGAAAACACCGAAAAGTTTTTTCACGGCCCCACCTCCCCAGAACGTCTGATAAACATCCGAGAGTATTGTTGTCTCAAAAAAGCTTCTCAAAACAAATTGCCCTTCAGATACGGCACTAAACTGTAGGTCATTCCATTCGTATGAAAAATATAACGCAGACAACAGGAGTGGTTGCGAGCAGAGCTGTAAAAGAATTCAATCATTTTGTCATTTAACTCATTTGACTTCACGTGAATTTGTTTCAATTATGACTTCAACTTATTGTAGAAAAAATAAATCACCATTCATTTTGAAGTCATGATTTAGCAATCATTTTCTCCAATCATAATTTTGAAGTCAAAATGAATGCAATCATTTTGAATGCTCTGCACTAATTGATGTCGCCTTGAAGTCACTAGCATTCATTGCATTCACTTGAAGTCATTGAAGTCATTGAAGTCTTTGAAGTCACCTGAAGTCATTGAAGTCATTTGATTCGTTGAAGTCATTCAAGTTATTGAATCTCTTTTTTAGTGTCGTCTACCAGAAGAATAAATAAATAAAAATAAAAATATCACTAAATCAGTACTAATACATAAATTAAAAAAGAAAATAAATACAGTGTGCTCTCTCATAAGCGGACACCGACGGTTTCGAGAAAATTGTCCGCTTATGAGAGGTGTCCGCTTATGAGATAATAAACAAAATTAAGAATCTTAAAAAAAAAACACATCGGCCATATGTTTTTTCCATGTTGCTTTATTTATTAAATTAATGTTAATACCATATATCCATTATAAAAAATAAACAAAAATAAAGGGATATAGATTCATTGTTAGGAAGTGAAATCTATTATACGAGTATGTTCACAATAACATCCACAAAAAAATTATAAAATAAAACTATTTTTTTTTTTGCACATACATAAGAGCTTCGCTTTTCCCATCTTTATGTTTTTCATCCGAATTCTTAAAAAATACTCATTTTTTCTCTGTGGCATTCAAGTTACACACACGCGCATTTCCAGTATTTACAAAATGCATAATTACTAACCGTTACTCGCGTGTGTGATACACTGTTTTTTGGTTTGGGTTCGCCCGCATTTTAGTTGACGGTTATTTAATTATTGAAACAGAACTGCCAAATGAATACAATACCAAAAATGTGTAAACTCAATCTTAACCTCCACGGTAGGAATTACCACCAGAGCATACTCAAACCCGCTCACAACAAACAATTTATTTTAAATCCATTAAAAGATTCTAAAATGTGGACATATCCAACGATCGACAACATCTCATATAACAAAATGGAAGAATATTGCAATGTTTCTACTCGTATGCCTGTACATGCTATGTTTGATTTGATTATTTATTACTATAAAAAAACACATATTTTTTTTCGTTCTTTGAAATGTCCGGTTATGAGGGGTGTTCGCATATGAGGAGTGTCCGCAGGGAGAGAGTGCACTGTAATATTAAAAATGATAACATAATGTCTGTACATCTTCGCGTAAAACCAATAATAAAGTTATTTATTCTTCTGGTAGACGACACTAAAAAACAAATTCAATAATTCAGTTGAATGACTTCAACTAGTTAAAAGACTTCAAATATTTTTTTTTTTTGTATTAGAGTCTCGTTTATACAGGTACTAGCTGGTTGTAACCGCTTCGCTGGGTCTTTTAATATGAGATTTCAAGTACACTTCTTCAGAGCACTCTCAGTTTTGTCATTGAAATAGTTAACATACATACATACATACAATTTCAATGGCCCGCTAGGCTCAAGGAGAGATGTCGGACTTGATCCAACCATCTATTTCTAGCTCTACCAGAGGCACGCTTACCTAATCGCACGGCAATAATAACACGTCTTTGATGCCGGTCTAGGGGCATACGCACTATGTGACCAAACCGTCGAAGCATAGATCTTTCCGTTCGGAGAAGTAGCTGCTCAAGATTGAGCTCTGATGTTGCGCACTCGACTTATTTCAGCAACACCGCAGGGGAACCTCTTTTGACAGCTTGTAGCCGCGATCTTATTCTCTCGGTCACTACCCAAATTTCATGACCATAGGTGAGACTTGGTACATACACCGAGTTAAAAACCAATAATTTAACTTAAACACTAAGTTTGGCTTTCCTTATAACAGATTGACCAAGCTCTCTCAAAATTGATCCAGCTTGACCAGTTCTACAGGATAACTCAGCGTTGCTCTTCATGTCACTCGTGAATAAGAACCCGAGGTCCACCTGCTTCAGTGGGAGCAGTAACATGCAGAGAACATTGAATTAGTATTCTGGAAACGACCATTACTTCCGATTTGTTCACGTTGATCTTCATTTCAGCATCTTCACAAACGGCTACAAACCTTTCTAGTGTGCGCTTACGTTCGGTTCCTGAGGACCCAGGGATGGCCAAATCATCCGCAAAGAGCAGATGACTAAAGGTCGATTCACAGCTCAGCGACCTGCGAATGCGAATGAGCGAATATTCGCAAATTTTGACATTTCATTCACAGCTGCTTTTTTTGTGGTCGCGGCAATACGCGAATTTGAGTTGTTGTGCCCTTAACAGGGAACGATCAACTCTATACTCTTACAGAATACTCCAGAGTTTGCCTCGAGGAACCCTTACACATGCTTTCGCCAAATCGACAAAACAGGTGTAGACAGGTTTAGCATACTCCCAGGGTTTCTCAAGAACAGTTGTGCAGTTGTGTTTCTACCGGCACGAAAACTGCATTGCTCATCCTCCAAAGTATCCCCAACCACAGCTCTGGCACGCGTCTCTAACACCTTAGCAAATACTTTTCCAAGGATATTGTTCGCCCGTCTAAAGGGCTTTTACATATCGACTCTTCCTTTTATCTATGTTGACTGAGTAGTGAGATTTCAACTTACTTCACATGTTCATACAACAGCTTGGCACATTACTATAACTTTAACCGCCTCGCTTGCAGTGAAGAGTCAAACGACAAGGAATACTCACGCAGTTCAAGTTTTATAAGTGTCCATAATTTCGAATATGTCGATAAACCCAGATAAGCTTATGACCCCGCAGAATAGAAAGGAGAGTTTGGAATCCCAACTAAAGTCAAAATAGAAAATGTATCTTAATGCAGCAAAACCACAACCACGAAGAAAGTAATAAAAGATGAGGCAGCGAACACCTAAGGACACAGAGTCACCAAGTTTTTTTCTTCAGACCTTTACTTAAAAGTTTTTAAAGAAGTCTAATCGTAACTTTTATCGATACAGTAATATTTAACACTTCATGTTATGCGTTTTCGACAGTAGTTGAGCAACAGCTGCTAGCTTTTTATTTTTATACTCACGCAATGAAAATTCCCTCACCTGAAAAGAGAAAAAAATATGGATGAACTTTATTTTAAGCGAATATGTAATATATTGTTCATAAGAATGTATTTAAGCACATACCTATAATCTATATACGTATAATTGAAGCCTTTTTTCCCCTTATACTATCAGGTCATTTTTTAATCGTAATGCGTACTAAAACTTAGTAAGTACTAAAACTTAAAATTAAAACTAAATTTCACCCAATCCAACATGCCAGTTTAATTTTATTATCAACAATAACTAACATAGTATCATCCACAATAATTAATGTTTAGATTAATTAAAAATCACACTGGCCATCCCAGCGGCCGTAGCCATCTCCAAAAACTTCATTCTCCAAATTTAACATATTGTGAAAAGAAAATAAAAAAAAAAGGAACTCGAATAAAAGGACAAAGTTTTCCTTTCGGGAAAAGGAACAACTGTCACAATAATTGTTAACATAAACATCAGATACTACGGCAAAGGTAATGTTGTGTTCATTTTAGTGTTGGTTTAATTCTACGGAGTGTTTCTGTCATATTTTCTCCATTACATGGTGCCACGTTTAGGAGAGACAAAAAAAGCTGGTGTTCTTATTAAGGAACTTTGTCCTTCATTTTGTGCAAAGGATGAACTTAAATAGCTGCAATAGTTCAGTATAGCTACAACATGCTGAGTAATTTTAACATGTGCGTTGTGATTTATTAGTATTGATAGTTAAGAGAAATAATTCTTGTGTCCTAGAAGCGATATTCCTTGAGTTTATAGATAAAACGCGTCTAATACCTGAACATACTCGTAAGATATATACTTTGATATTTTCTTGGACATTATAATTATCACTTGTGGCGAAATTATAAAACACATATGCAAGACTACGAGTACAATCAAACGCTAATTTAACAGAATCTTCCACAGCTCAAGCTCGGTCAGGAATGAGCTTTATAAGATTTCTAAAAGGATAAATTTCACAAACCTTACTAGCCTGAAAAGAGGACAACAAAAGAAAAACTGCACTGTAAAGGGTATTGTCAGCAAGTTGTATTTGCCCGAGATTTTTATCAACCCTTATTGGCGCGGGCAGTAGTTACATCTCTGTTGTAGACGAATTCTGTGTTAAGTCACCATCTGGGAATTAGATATCTCGAAAACCTTTTAGGTCGAAGCATTGATTCTAATGCCTCGAGATGCTTGCAAGTGTCTATTGAATTTACCCTTTAACAGGCGGAGATTGTAAGCTCCTGCAAGTAGGTGTTTTGGAAACACGCCTGCTGTGAGTGTGTTCCGTCGTCGTCACTTGTCACTGGATACCGTCGAGGAAAGTATAGTATGTAAGTAATATTTTAGAGTAGAGTTTGACACATGAGAGCAAAACCCCAGCCCTGAACTACTTTCTCCTTACTTAGGTTCTTTTTTTTTTTTTTTAAGGAAACCCAAATCCCAAAGCACTTAGACTCTCCGGTCCATTGTACTATCACCCTCCTTACTTACTTACTTAGGTGGCGCTACAGTTCGGGGTGAACCTGAGCATCAACCAACAAGCTTCTTCATTTAGCTCTTGAACTTGTGCGCCACCTACGGCGTCGTACATCCGGGTTAGATTCGAAAGCTCTGCGGGCTCGACCGTTGGTGTCCATTCGTTTTGTATGTGCTAGCCATCTTAAACGTCCAATACGAAGTTTCTTTTACTAGGTCGATGTCGCAATACAGCTCGTATAGTTCGTCATTGAATCTTCTATTCCAAAACCCGTCAACGCAAACGGGAGCGAATATTTTACGAAGAATTTTTCTCTCGAAACGGCCAAGGATATCCTCATCTGCTTTCAATAAAGTCCATGTCATCAGCACCGTAAAGCAGAACTGGAATGATCAGGGTCTTATATAGAGTCTCCTTAACTGTTCGAGATAGGGTTTTACTGTTGAATTGCCTTATTACACAAAAAAAACAGCGATTGGCACGAGTTATTCTTCGCTTGATTTCTGCGCTGGTACCATTGTCAGAATTAATAGCAGAGCGAAGGAAGACAAAGTCCCTTACTATCTCGAAGTGGTAGCCGTCCACTGTGACGCTCTATCGAATTCGTCGGTGTTGATTGTCTCTTCTTGTGACACCCCGCTGAGTTCTTCCAATTAGGTCAATATCGTCTTCGTTAGCAAACTGTTGTACGGACTTTTGAAAGATTGTGCCTCTGCTGTTGGTTTATGAGCTCCGTACAGTCTGTTAAAGTCACCTTGTCTAAAACCTTTTTTGACATCAAAGGTCTCGGGAAATCATTACCGACCTTGATGGAGCAGCGAGAGTTCTCTATCGTCATCCTTCACAGACGAACAAGTTTAGAACGAATGTGAAGACTGGACATGGCTTTATAAAGCTCCTCACTGCAGATGCTGCCGTAGGCGGCCTTGAAATCGATAAAGAGATGATGAGAAGAGCGAAGATTTGATCAATGGTGGGCTTTCCTAACCTGAAACCACACTGATAGGGGGCAGTCAGGCTGTTGATAAAAGGTTTCAGCCGTTCACACAATCTTGTATGCAATGTTGAGCAGTTTGATGCCTCTATAATTGACGCAGTTGAGGGGGTCTCCTTTCTTGTGTATCTTGTGTTGGGGTGGCAATGGTGTAGTGGTACCATCGTCAATTGTCACGCTAAAGGTTCATGGTTCAAATCCTGATATCAGCAAGCATTTATTTATTTCTCATGAAATATACAAAGTCAGTCCGATCATTTGCGAAAGCTTGTGTGAGTACTACTGCGAAGGCATAACACTGGCAGTAGCTTGGTCTGTGGCTGGAAAAATTGTTCGCTCTGTTGATGATGATTTGCCCTTGACATCGATTATCGGGAAAAAAGTACTGTGAATCAGAAGCAATGACAATAGTAACAAAAATCTCCCCAGTTATCTGGACGCCACCCCCGGAGAATAGCTGAAGCATAAACAACTGAGCTTCAAGAACCACTACACCAAAAATCTTTCTCTCTCTCCCTCTAACCATCCTTTCCAACGCCCGCACTGTGTGTAAACATGTTAAAGGTATTCATAACCCTTTGAGTGCGCGCAAATTATAAAAAAAAAAAAAAAAAAAAAACGATGCTGAGATTCCATTCATTAGGCATACACTCGTCTGATCAAATCTAAGAGATGAGTTGGTGCATGCTATGTACCAATTCATCACCAACTGCCTTGGAAAGTTCGTCCAGTAAGCCGTCAGGTCCAGCAGCCTTGTTGGATTTCAGCTTGGATATTACTGTACTTACTCGCTTTGGTCAGGTGAATGGAAATTTTGGTTATCATCGTCTATGCCGAATGATTTATTCTGCCTTACAGCGAGATGTTGGTTTTCGTCGCCGTTATAAAGTCCGCCGAAGTAGTTTTCCCAGATTCTCAGCACCGACTGTGATTCTATTACGAGGTTTCCATATTCATCTCTACCGGTTTCTGTACGGGTAATGCTTCTCTGAGAAATTATTTTTAAGTTTTGGTGAAACTTCCGTACATTGTTCCTGGAGTATAAATTCTCGATATTCTCGAACGCGCGCTTCTCATGCTCTTTCTTCTTCTTTTGAAGAAGCCGATGTTCTTCCCGTCTCTTTTGCTCGTAGAGCTCAAGAGCAGCTCTCGTCTTCCTTTTCCGCACCGCTTTATATGCCTCTTGTTTTGCTACATGCACTCGCCGGCATTCTTCGTCAAACCAGGGATTTTGCGGTGTTGGTCGGGCGAAACCCAGCACATCAGTTGGGGCGTTTCTGATAGCATGGTGGCAGCGTTGCCACTGGTCTTCGGCACTTGATGCTGGTGGCATAGGGGTGATTGAGAGATTTCGGGATACGCATTCACCGCAGACTCTGGTGCTATCGCAAGTGAGCAGCCTTATCAGCTTTAAATTCTCTCAGAGTGATTCTTTTTTGTAGCTCACTTTGGAATGTTGTCATTCGTAGCTTAGCTACAACAAGATGCCCGCTCGGAAGGTTCGGAGATCCAGAATACATATACGAGTATACCATATGCAATATGATCAATTTGGTTGATCGTTACATGATAATTTAACCGCCATGTGTGCTTATGAATACTGAGATGAGGAAATCATATGTTTGCTATAGTGGCGTTTCGCTCAACAACGAAACCGATTAGCCTCAGTACGTTGTCAGACGTGGTGTCGTGTAGGCTGTTTACCAACTGCCCGTTACCATAGTCGTCGCCTAAGTCGTTACCAAGTCATCGCCGCGTGTAGCAAATCCGCATCCAAATAAGCGCGCCTTGTTATCGCTGTAGCAATCACCGTAGTATGTCACAGTTTTTCATTCTCCTTTTGCCCGGGCCATCCCATCGCACCTAGATGTCTGTTTGTTGGTCTGTACGAGTCCGTATTGATTGATAAACCACATAGATTCCGAGGCTACTTGGGATACGAATTGCAGCAATGCACTAGACGGGTTGAATATTCTAGCTGCAGAGTGACAAGGTTTCTGCAGAACATTCAAGCATTTGCAGATATAACTGCAAGAGTATTAAACAACCAATAAATCTACCGTATATCCAAGTAATCTAAGCCATACGATTCATCTGTGAATTCTACCGCAGTTCTCATGTATCTATAATGACTTTCAGCTAATTTTCTTCTTATAAAAACTAAGTAATTTCACCGAGTATAATAAAAACGACAGTGGTCGTCTTCGTAAAGTTTAGAGAGAGTCCTGCATACATAAACTGTCGTCAGCTCGATAAGGTCTTCGGTATTTTTGTCCAAAAGATGAAAAAATCATTTATTTATTTATTTTATTTATTTATTCTTTATTTTTCCAAATTAAATAAATCATACAATTTTTCTGCGAAGCCTAAGGGGCTTATCTGCAGAAGGTTGGTTTTCAAATTAGGTTTAATGAAGTGAGCAAGAATAAAAGTGAATTCAAAAATTGAAATCGGAAAAATTCATTCAATAGCTTAGATCATTGAGAAAAAATAAATAAAGATTAGAGCTTTAAAGAAAAATTACAATTAAATGATTGAAAAAGATATTAAAAAAAAAAAAACTACTTTATAAAAAAAATTCTTTGATCTTTTTTTTTCTAGTTTTTTCATTATTAATTGTTCTTAGTGATTGTGGAAATTCGTTAAGTGTTTTTCGGACACAGTATTTCAGTTGCCTTCTGCCGTAGGTATTTGAAAACCTTGGTACTTGTAGCATACCTTGAGTACGCCTCCTTGTGTTGATCTCGTGGTCAATAGCCCTCTTTAAACGCACGTCGTCATAATACTCCAGAGCTAAAGTCATCTTGAAGATTTCCTTGACACCAAGAACTTTAAAACAGTTTCTACCAGATGGATTCCGTCTCGCTGTCTCGCCGTTTAGTTTTTTGAGGATGGTATTTTGGAGTTTTTCCAACTTCTCCAGATGGGTATTGGATGCATTGCCCCATGCAAGCACACCATATCTTAGTTTCGACTCAACAAGCGCGTGGTAAACTTGCTTCTGGACCTGCAAGGTTGAGTAATTTTTTAGATAGGCCAGCGCGAACAGAGCCTTTTTAAGGTCAGAGCGGAGTTTGTCGATATGCACATCCCATATAAAATGGCTGTCGATGGTTACACCTAAGTACTTATAGGGTTCGACTCTCTCAACCAGATCGTCCTGTTGACTTCTATTACAGCTGTTTTTCTTCAAATATATAGCTTGTTGTGTGGGTTTGTGACGAGGTCCACGAATATGCATTATTTTCGTTTTCGCCGAATTTATAACCAGCCCGTTGTCGTGGCACCACTCAACTGCCTTATTGAGCTCGTTTTGCATAATATTAATTGCAGTATCGAGGCATCTATGCTCCACCACTATAGCCGTGTCGTCCGCATACGCAAATGGAATGCTGTTTTCCAAAAGTTAGTTGTTAATACGTAGCTAATTTTGGAGATGCTAGGCGGCAGTTTATCATAAGGTCTAATTACTCCACCAATTTAGTACTCTAATTTCCGTTTACAGCCTTGGTTATACTGAATAATATAACGTCTTACAACGAATATCAGTTCACAGTAACACAACGAAGGGGCTAATAGAGCAAAAACCTAAAATGGAATATAAACCAAACAACTTTTCATCGGTTCCAGTTATTAAAGAACTCATACAGACCAAAAGAAAACTAAGAAAAAGATGGCAGATGACTCGAGCACCAAGTGTCAAAACGAGGCTTAACAAGACTACCAAAGACCTGAAACAGAAACTAAAGGAAATCCAGGACAACAAGCTCTCCAATTACTTAAAAAAATTGACACCAACATTCGAGACAAACTAGTCCCTATGGGGGGCCACCAAGCGTATGATAAACAGGACCCTTTTTTTCTGCTTGTTTATTTATCCAACGAACAGGACCCAGCATCACACACCTCTTAAAAAACCGGACAACACATGGGCTAGAGACAACATGGACAAAACGACACTCCTAGCCAAGTACTTCAAGGCCACCTTTCGAACACCGATGGTGACGAGGACTCATCGTCAGTTCACTACAACAACAATAGAGTCTTCTTCTTCTTCCTTTTTCAGCGAAGTTTTGATCCGAAAAACAAGGGATAATAACCCTCCCACTTGTGGGGCAGGCCTGGCGATTTTGGATCACTCGGTTACTGAGGCCAATGAAATGCCGATGTCGTCGCATTTGTCTGATCCAGGCGTTTATAGGCTTGCCTCTCCTGCCTTGAAATGTCTTTGAAAAGTTAATTGATATTGCACTTTTAACAGGGTTCAAATGATCAAATCAACAATACAGTCAATAAACGCAAAAATAGAATGACAGTCAGAGAGATAGAGCTCTGCATCAAAGAGGAAATAAACAGCGAGAAAGCACCTGGCTATGAACTCTTGACTGGTAGATTACTAAAAGAACTACCGCGATTAGCCTTCATCTTCCTACGCAATATCTCCAACAGAATAATTAGACAAAAGCACTTTCCAAAACTCCAGAAAGTCGCAGAGGTAATAACTATTCTGAAGCCAGGAAAGGACGCTTCAAAGCTAAACTCGTATAGACCTATCAGTTTGCTTCCCCTCATATTCATGGTCTTCGAAAACTTTTAATGAAAAGACTTCAGCCAATACTGGTACAATCCAACGCTGTTCCTAATCACCAGTTCGGGTTCAGGAGATAGCACTCAACTATTGAGCAAATACACGGAGTGGCAAACAAGATATCAACCGCCATGGACGAAAAGCAATTCTGTATTACAGTGTACCTGGATGTTGCGAAAGCCTTCGACTTCGGTTTGGCACAAGGCATTACTATACAAACTCAGCAACGTCGTTCCGAAGGACTACTTCTTACTCCTAAAAAGTTATTTTGAAAACCGATGCTTTTATTTTGACTGCAATTATTATTTTACGCACCTGAAAGGCGACAAGGGCCGCTCGGTGTGAATAAAACCCCAACGCATCGGGTGGATTAAAACCCACCTGTGCCATACCAACAACAAAGGTGACGAAATTTTAAGGACAAAGGTCCACGCTAACGCTTAAATCCGAAAATGTAACTTTTAAACAATTTACTTAATGTCATTACTTAGACAGTTGAAAATAAAAAAAAATAAAAAATATTAACACCGAGAATAATTTTATGAATCTTTCCCCTCATGAGTATATTGCACTCTCAATCAACCTGTCAACAATTGGAAACCATATCGAAGTGAAATTCTCCAACAAGGCATTATTCCATTAATTTAGAACCAACTCTCTTCCGGTTATCTTAGTCTCAATATAAGATCTGACCATGATATATTTATGTACAGCCATACATTGGCTCTAAGTAATGGAACTTCCCCATGCCGCATAAAAAACAAAAACTTCTCTAACGTCAAGTCGGAATGACTTGAACATAATTTTCCAATTTATCAATTGAAATGAACGTACGGCTGTTCAGTGAAAGAGTCGGAAAAAACCGAAGACTTCTCCCAACGCCCCCAGCTACATACACAACTTTTCACGTAATGCTTAACTACCGACCAGATGCAATACTGATGCCAGAGCCTTCTTGGACATGATGAAGATTTATCTTAGTTCGTATCTATGGTGTGGGATAGCACGTAACTAGGTAAAAAAGAATTCAACGCTGCAATGGTGACTTATCCTAACACATAGTGCATATGCAATACATCCATCCGGTTATTTTATTACGTGTCATAAATTGTGCACTCAGGAGCGAGGAAAATTCTATCTGTTCTTCCTCGATGTTTTATGACACCCCATGACCATAAAAAAATAGGCACCAACTGCATATGGAAGCGAAACTATTTCGCACATTCAATTGTGAATATTAACACCCATTGATCATGGCAGGACAAAATGAGCTGAAGCTGCCATGTATGGAGGTGGGCAATGCTTCTTACGTGGCCCAAGCTATCTTGTTACAAATTAATTTTCGTTATGTCTCTTCTAACAAGAAGCCAATTAAATGACTATTCACCCCAAAGTCAATGTGCCAAGCATTGAGCATAGAAAAGGTTGAATTCCATCGACGTTAACACCAAAATGTAGAAAAATGACACTAAAATGAAAATTCTTGTAAGGCAAATTAATCCTTGTGGATTCGGTTAATTATGTAACTAGTGGAAAGATCTTAATTTAGCAAACACAACGCACTATGAGTATGCTCCTTAGAAACAGAGCTTCTGAGATAATTAATTTCTTTTTTTCTATAGATACAATTCAACATTGTTGCATCAAATGGGGTGAAGTAATTTCACGGCTTCACATTTCATATTTCGGTAATAAAATATTGATGTCCTTTGTGACGACGGGACAGTGTGGATCAAAATGCCGGAACAGTGCACTCCACATTCCTAGCAATTATCACATTAGCTGTTGGTTACAAATTCAAGTCAGACACCAGTCAAGACGGCGGCGCTTATATATGGTATCCTGAGGACATTAATTAAATGCATTTCTTTTTTTAAACACTCACTCGGTTGCGTGGGGGAGTGCGATGCGTTGCGGCGTTGAACACCCACCTTACAGTCATCATTATCATCATTATCGTGTGAAGGCGCACACAAATAACACATACTCGTAAAAGCGGCTAATGAATGAAAAGAAAAATTTACGATCAAAAGGGAAAGAGGCGAAGAGGTCGTGTGCCATTTTATTTTTGTTTACTTGGGCTTCTATGCTGTCAGATGTCGTCGACGAATAAAGTGAGGTTTCTTTCGGCGTTGCGGAACGTGGGAGAACTTTGAGGTTTCTTCCATTCAATATTTTCTTTTGTATAAGAGAGTTCAAAAGAAAGTCCATAGGGCACAGTTTTTCTGTGGATGGATGTATACCTATAGAAAGCTCAAGATAAAGGATCTTGTATGGATTGCATCTACAATATTTTGACACACTTATTAGATAAACACACCTAAACTGGTTGAATGTATTTTTAGAAAATGTCAGAACTCCTTATTCTATAATTATTTTCAAACTGGCTAACGAAAAAAGATCAAGGTTAAAGTCCAGAGGAGAAATCGAAGGATGTGTAGACGCCCCGCAGATAAAATGTGCGCAACGCGCTTGAGCGAACTTAGGACCAGTGGATTTAGCCCCAAGACATTGCTTAATAAATAGACGAGAACGTTTTGAGATACGAACCAGCGCTTAACAAGAAATATTGGTGTGATAAAGACTGCGATAGTGAAATATGGTATACCCATAAAATGTTACAACGGAAAAGAACTTCAGGCAGGAGTACAGAGCCAAAGAATAAAATCCACACAGTACTGTTGCGTATTCGCGGATCTTAGGGTGCTCAACGAAAGGATGGCTAAAGAAATAAAGATTAAGAAATCGAACACGAGGCTTAACTTTGGGTATGACATTATTGGCTGATGACGAAATAGAGAATGACACCCGTCATGACATCTGTGTAAGTGCAAGGTAGTTATCTTCTGTCAAACTTCAGCTGGACTTCCGGAGTGCATTCACCCGTGCGTAACACTCCCCTCTTCTTGCACTGTGGCCTCTTCGGCCCAAAGCTTTTTCTCGGAAGGCCAGGAGCTAAAGTTGTTGCCTCGGTAGCTGGTGACCCGATCAATGTGCAGAATCTTAAACCACGATCGCAGCGTCTTCTGGATCTTGATGGGAACAGCGGTAGAGATCATCGCTTCTGTTTGGGGAGGAATAACAAGATCACCAACAACTCGCAAGCACGCCGTTCGCGCCGTTTGTACTTCACCAGCAAGATCTCTTGCGCTGTCATCACTCTCACAGGTCAACGAAATTCGGTGTCCGCCGACTACCAGTTGATACGAGGAAAAGTCCAACATTCCTTTGGTGACTTGGAGAACATCAACACCTAGGATGCCGTGGCAGCCAGTGGGAAGAGAGAAATCAACCACTAGCAATTTAAGACGACGTTTAAATCGACCAAGTATTATTTGTGTACGCCAACAATGAGAACTTTGAACTGAGTTGCTGCATAAGGTCTGCAGGCTTACGTTGCCGGAGAGGAGACGGGTATTGGGAGGAATGACCGATCGACTCACCAAGGTCACCGATGATCCGGTATCCACCAGCATTCGACAAGACACGTTGCCGACTACCATTGGAACAGTAAAACCACTGTGAAGTTTCTGCGAATAAATGTTGAAAATGTGGGGTCGATTAGATGGAATCAGCGTTGCCGCTGACTGCTGGTCGTTTCCCGACTTGTCTACTGTTTCATCGTGACCGCGACTTCTTTTGGTGGGTTGCCTACGATTGCGTCTGGCTGGCGGGATGTGCTCGTTGCTGACTTCAATTGGTCGAGCCTGATAGATTGTCTCTGTTGCAAGACGAGCAGCTTCTACAGTGATGGCCCTTGACTCCGCTTCGGCAAATGTTTTTGTATGTGAAAGCCGCACATTTTCCTGAATACTACGATCGTAGATTCCGTCGATAAATTGCATAATGACAATACGCTCTTGCGCCCTTGAAGAGCAATCACCAAAAACAATCCGTGTAAGTGTCTGTATATCGAACGAAAGGTTGCATGAGAAACATATTTTTCTTGGCTGACAAACCTGAGCTGTAGGGCTGAAACCAGTTTATCGCAATCAATACGATCAGCATAATCCAAGTTTGCAAGTACCGCTACTGTTTCTCCACGAAGTAGTGTGGCTAGTTTCCGAGCATTTTGTTGAGAGGTCCATCCGTTGGCTTCGGCGATGATTTCAAATTGTAAGTGATAATCTCCCCAACATGTTGTGCTGCTATCAAATGGTGGTGGAAAGAGATCACACGCGTTTGGAGATAAACTGCTGCTACAATTCTGTTGGCAATCTTATGGTGGGTTTCCTTTTTGGACTTTTGTTTGGTCTGTTGAGGCGCGATTTTCGGGAGTGGAGCAATCAAAGACTTTATCTACGGAAGTTGTTCCAGTCATTGTTTTTAGCTCTTCTGACTGTCGTTGCTGCTCTTGTGCTAGCTGCGTTATAGCAACACTCTGCTGCTCTATATCAGCACCCAAGAGGTTAAGTTTCGCGAACACCTTTTTTAAATTTTCAGATAATTGCTCTGCCATAACGAGTTGAGCATCCCACTTCTGACACCAGTGTTGCGTATACGCGGATTTTAGGGTGCTCAACGAAAGGACGGCTAAAGAAAACGAAAAATTAAGAAATCGAACACGAGGCTTAACTTTGGGTATGACTTTATTGGCTGATGAAGAAATAGAGAATGACACCCGTCATGACATCTGTGTAAGTGCAAGGTAGTTATCTTCCGTCAAACTTCAGCTGGACTTCCGGCGTGCGTTCACCCGTGCGCAACAGTATCTATAGCTGCAAATATGTGGAGACTTGTTTTTTCATTTCTGAAATGAAATACCAAAGTACGATTTCTTCGTTAAAAGAATGAGTACCGAGTCAAAAGTCTTCACTTTTTATTAAATGTACTCATGGTGCTCTAGAGTTCTTCAAGGTAACTAATTTCAGTTTTCCAGAAAAGATGATTGCTTTCAAGCTGCGTAATGCTTGACAACAGTGCTGAGTGTTACGTCGTGGTCTGAGGAATTTGGATATAAATCGTGTAATAATTTAAAATTTTGAATAGATTTCTGCAAATGAAATGCGTCTCCATGTACTTTTTTGAATCTCGAACTCGAACAGATAGGGCGTAGTACTGGTGTCAATACGAAAGGTACTGTATTTAAAAAACCGACACAGGTACTCACGTTCCCAATAAACTAAAATGGAAGCAATTACGGCTTTTAGTGAAAGAAATTGGTATTGAAGTAGCGAGAATTTTGGGTGGCAATGTTGCAGTGCATAGTATGTTTGCTCCTTAACCGATGTATAAGAGTTCAAGTCCCAGTGGAGAACAGCAATCATCAGCCACCTGAGTAAAAAAAGGAACATAGCAGGTTTTCCAACCACTGCACCAAAAAAGGTTCCTGCCTGGCCGTGGCGTAAGTGGCAAGAGCTTTTGCGCCAAATAATTATTTCTATTTTTATTTTTTTTATTTATATAAAAAAAAAACGAGAACAAATAAGTAGGTATCTTTCCACTGCCTTGAGCAGAACGAAGAAGGGAGCAATTAAAAATTTAAATTGTTTAAGAAGCTCATCTACCTGAGAATAACCGAAGATGAACACACCCTCCTAGATATCTGTGACCATAAAAAATTGCATCTAATTGGGTTTGCTAACATAAGCAGGTTCAACATTCCCAACACCGATTAGATATTATAGCTTAATACCACAGAAATGAATTAATTCTTTATTTTTCTTATTTTTTTCCATTAATTTTTTTTTTTTTTTTCAGAAGCTTCCATTCAAGAATCTTTCTCTATATTTTAAAGCAATTTTGTAGTACCTGGTTAGTGTTATGACGTTATTCTCATTAAGGATTTGCAAGATTTGATTCTCCGATAAGACATCGTTTCTAAAAACAGATTTCCTTGTTTCTCGCAAAATTGGTCACTTGCCAATAAAATCAAAAGTATCCTGTCTCTCTGACAAATTACACATGCTGCAGACTATCGGTAGTTCATCCCTATGAGTTACATAATTCAGTTTCAGAAGCTCTCCACGCAACTTTAGGACCGTTGTTATTTCTTCTATGCTGTACTCATCCCGGAAGTAATTATTGTGCTCCAAATTGTAGCGCTCTATGGAGTGACCCTGATATGCCTCTTCTAGAAATCTTTCTCTGATCTGCTCTTCCACTCGCGTGATCCATTAATAAAATGTATGCTTCTAACTCCTCGCATCCTCCACATTAAGCTCCATTCCACATCCACTAGCTAGTTCCAACCACTCTTTGTAACATCCAGTTTTATTTTGTATAGATTGTAGAGCTGCTTTCTTCGGAAGTCTATAGTCCGGCATATTTAGTACTCTAAGCACGTAATCCACTTGTAGCTATAAGGTTTTTACAAAGAGTGTTGAAAAGCTTATCTCCAACATGAGCATGTAATTTGGCGTGTTCGGTGGAAAATGAAATGCTCTTAATATAGAACCTAAGTACAATAGTTTTTCCACCGTCTCAAAAAGGTTATGTTCGTCAGAGATTGGCTTTACAATTTCGTTGCTATAACAATCCTTTTTTTTACAGATATAATATTTCAGGAAAAACGGTCCATACAAGCAAGAAAGTTGGCATTTATAATAATCCGAGAGCCACATCCTTAAAATGTTATATATCCGCTCATAAGAAAACTGTGCTTTGGCCACCTTTTTAGAAAATGGCGACCAAAATGTGGATTTAAACATTTTTTTTTTTTGGAAAAGCAGCCAATCTATAGAAAAATGGATCATGAATAAATGATTCCATAACTAATTATCTACAATATTTTGACACAATATACATATTTCGTTGTTCTTTTTTTTTATTATTATTATTGTATTATTTGGCAAACAAATAGCAAATAGCTTTGTAAAATCGTTCATTTGCACACAAATACGTAGACAATACAACTGATTCTAAAAATCTGCTGGCATGTATCACAGCCCCTTAGGTAAAGTTCTCATTTAAGTCTTTGTAGTTATTTTATCCGTTGCTTTTAATTTGAATACACATTTTCATTACATTGGTAGTCAACATAAGGTCATAAGAAAATAATGCACTACTATACTAAACATAAATTTCCCACGAATGGTAAAATTTAAAGTCCAAAATTCTGAACTTTGTCATCATTCCCACACATTATACGTAAACTGAAAATATAAGAAATACAATTACATAGCTTCGTTCATCTAGTCTCTGTGCACTTGTCTGCTCAACTGGAGGAACATCTGTTTCGTTTCATTCATAGAATGACTTTGTGTCTACGCTTTTCATCACTGTCTACCCATCACTCATTCGAAATGCTCTCAACACAATGATTAAAATAAATATCCTTTCGACTTAAATACGAATGCGCCCAAAAGCAAGCTTAAAACAAACTCTTTAACCTTTTTGTCACCCAAAACATCAACGAGTAGTAATTATTCAGCGGAAAAACAAAGCTCGTCTCACCGTCAGAATAAAGCCACCTCATCCATTCAAACGAATGGCAACTTTTCTTTGTATCCCCGCATACGTTACATCGCAGACCATACCCCTTATATGAATGTATACAACTTTCCCTTCATCATTTGGAAGTAATAAAAAAAAACCTGCATCGCATGGACAAGAGACACAAAAAGTAAGCTCCTTCAAAAAGAACCTAGTGCTCCGTCATTTATTGCACACATGTGTGTTTGAGTGTTACGGCTCTTGATGTGTAATTACGTTAATGCATGTTTTTCCGCGCGCTAATTTTTAAAGTGGCTTCCTTAATCTAATGCGTTTACAATGTTTAAGCAGAAAGTCGAACCTCCACATGAAAGGATGGAAAAAAATTATATAAAGGATATGCTATGCTGTTGGGCTAACACGGAATGATTAAGCATTCGTCTGGTTAGCTTTAGAGAAACGCCCACGACTACCCTTAGCTGTTGGGATGTCCTCATCTATCATTTTGTTGCAATGTGTGCGGGCTTTTTTTTTCTTTATTATTTGCCCCATAGTTAAGTTTAAGAGAGATAAACTGGACTAGTTTAATATAATTTAAAGTGTTTAAATTCGTATTATTCATAGAGATAGATTTGCAATTATTCAGGTTAAGGTTGGTCTAAGCTAAGAAGAATCTATTACGTTATTATCCTATATGCATCCCACTTCTAAAATGTTAACTAAAATTAGCCGAACGACTTTATGCAGTCGAAGGGTTTGTATCTTTGAATTATAAGCGTTCACCTTCTGATGACCGATGGAGTTGATTGAATTGTATGTTAACTGTCGCAGCCGATTTTACTGCAATCTTTTGTTTAAAAACAAGAAGAAAATTAAAATTGAATTTAGATTGATTGTGTTACTGAAACCTACGATCAGATTCACCTGTAATCAATTTTCGACACTAGTGATCGAACAGATGAGTAACATACCAGATTTCTATTCTTGCAAAAAGGCATTCAGTAATACGTGAGGCTTCAAATCAGCTGTAATGTACTGGATATACACGGCGGTCGCAAGACCTATTCTCACACATGGTTCACTAGTATGATAGACGGTACTTGAGAAGCAATACCAGCTTTCAAACCTCACCAAAATTCAGAGTGCAGTGTGCATCGGAGTCATGGGATCAATGAGAACAACACCAACAGCGGCAATGGAAACCATGCTCATTTTCTCTCGTTATAAAGCAAGGGTTATTTCTAGCATAATTACTGGTCATTGTGTCATTGGCGTCCGCGCGGAGCGACTCGATGTGCTGCATAACGATTATTGTAGAAGTCGCAGAGTCGAAGAATAAATTGAATCTATTCATCACCTGCTGTGTGATTGTCCTGCCCTATCCGTGAGAAGAATGAGGACTCTGGTAGTAACTTTTTCTCGGAGCTGAGCAATGTAAAGCTGACGGACCTCCTGAGATTCATATCACTATCTGGGTGGTTCTAACAGAGAAATATCTTCACAACGTTTCCAGGGCTAAATAATTTGCGCACAATGGACCCGAACTGTGTGTCTAAGTGAGTAGTGACTATTTTTTTTTCACAAGGCACACATCTACCTAACGTCACATACCAGATTGAATGATTGGGTACGCATATTAGGATGATGACATGCATTAGGCGTCAGCTATAACGATCAGCGATACCTATGAATAGAAAATAAGACAGATTTCTATTTTTGGTGGACTTAAACATAAAAATGCGTCTTAATTTGAAGTTAAATTGTGGCTTATTATTTAAAAAAAAAAAATATGCAAATTGAAGTGAAACTTTCTTTTAAAAGCAATTTTGTTGTTGTTCGTATAGTAATTTATTTTTCTGAACAGCGGAACAAAATCATTTCACGAAACGATCACTTTCTGGTTTCCAGATATCAGGATCTGGAAATATATGTGACATTTATTCAGTTCTTCTTCTTTCTTTTATTAGCGAGGTTATGATCCGAAAACAAGGGATCATAACCCTCCCACTTCACCGCATTTCTACTGATCCGCCTGTGGGGTTCGCCTATTTGACTTCGGAAAATATCGGCAGGCCCGCCGGTTTTGGATCACTCGGTTACTGAGGCCAATGAAATGCCGATGTCGTCGCATTTGTCTGATCCAGGCGTTTATAGGCCTGCCTTTCCTACATCCGATCTCTTTGGTACGTGCATTGATATTACCTTTTTAACGGGGTTCAAATGATATTTTCTTTGAACGTGGCAACACGATGGTTTCCTTGATGTGAAACTTCCACGGATCTTCGAACTTCTTATTCGATCAAGCTTTGTCACTCCTGCTGTCATGCGAAGCATCTTCATCTCAGCTGCCGTTAATTTACTCTCATACGTTTTGTACATCGTCCAACATTGTGAACCGTATGTGAGCGCTGGACGCACAACTGCGGTGTAGAGTCTTTCCTTCAACTTAGGTGGCATTTTTCTGTCACAGAAGATAGCGGAATTTTCTCGCCACTTCATCCACCCTACGCTTACGCGATGATTGATGTCGCCATCGCATGTTGCTTTGCTATTGATCATAGATCCCAGATATTTGAACTTTTCGCACTTGGGAAGTACTGTTCCATTCAAATAAATGTCTGGAATAGGCCTTAGTGGATTAGAGAACGGGCAGCGCAAGGTGACATTTAATCACTTATCTCAGGCAAATTCAGAGAATAATATTCATATGGATTTTCACTGAAGGCATAAACCAATACAAAAAAAGAGCTGATTAATAAAATTAAGGTTACCGAAATTCTTTTAATTCAGTATTATTTCGAGAATAGAATAATTAATTTTGCCGGTTAATTTTACATTTGAATTATTGCTCTTTGCCTCTGCAAATTGTGAGGGAGAAGCTTGAGTTTGACTTACTGGCCAAACAGTTTTTGCGTTCTGTATAATCTGACGTACCTAAGCAGCCGGCATCTTGAAACCTGTATCTGACCAATGTTCCTTTTTTTACTGTTCCATCTGTCAGAAAAAGAAATTGGTTTCAAATATAACCTAAAACCTCATCGAGAGTCTGCAAATGTAACCAATTACACCGTTAACATGACTGGATTGGAAAATTGAGTTGAAACAGGATTAAGTTTCAACACGCATTTTCGCTGTAACCAAATTGAGAAAATGAGTTGCAGGATTAAAGAGGATTAAGTTTGACATTTCTGTGCGCAAATTTAGGTATCCGCCACTTTATTTTCAAGGCGCTATAGTAATTACAAAATGATAAAAAAGAAGGGGATCCATGCATGTGAATGGTAAAGTAATTAGAATGGAAAAATCACGGCTTGTACCTAGTCTTCGTGTAGAAGAAACAACCCCTTAATATATAATAAGCTACATATGAAGGCTCCAAATGTCACGTTCTGCAGAGAGGAAGGTTGTTTGGGGATTTTGAGATCCGAAATGGTGTAAGATAAGGTAGCATTCTTTCACCAATACTATTCCTATTGGTGATTAGTGATGAGCTTCGTGCAGCCTTATAGACGGAAAACAGAGGAATTCGATGGACTCTTACATCTCAACTGAAACATCTTGACTACGCTGACGATGTATGCTTACTCTCTCGCAGAATTATGGGCCTCTACCAAATGACAGCAGATGTGGAGAGGGAGGCAGGCGTCAGTCGTCGGGCTGAAAATGAATACGTCAAAAACTAAAATTATCAGCCTTGGAACTAACTCATCGGCTCAAATATGCATTACGGGCAACCTGTAGAGAGAGTAGATTTCCAGTATCTCGGGACTTTTTCTCGACCGATAGTGGACCAAACTGAATATAGCCAACAAGATCACCAACGCAAAGTCTGCGTTCGGTATGTTGTCCAAAATATAGCGAAGCCACCAAGCTAAGACTGTTCCGCTCCAATGTTGAACCCGCGCTGGTATATGGATGCAGCACGTGGAAAGTGGCCACTACTATCACCAGATAGCTGCAAACGTTCGTTAATAGGTGCCTGCGTAATATCTTAATGATTTTCTGACCCAATCGTAGTTCTAATGAACACCTTTACGAGAGAACGGGTCGGAAATCATAGGCACAACCATCCAACGACGGAAGCGGCAGGGTGACAATTCCATAGCGAATCATGCTGTGCAATGGAACCCTTTAACTCAGGATGGCAGAAAACCTGGCGGTCCGAGGAAAACATGGCGCAGAACAGTAGGGAAGGAGACACTGCAGTTGAGGAAAAGTTGGGGAGAGCTCAGACACATTGCCAAAAACCGTACACGATGGCGCGTAGGTGTAGTAGAGGCCCTAGGACCCACAACGGGATACAGGACATAGGTAAGTAAAGTAAAGTAAGTTAGTGTATGATAACGTATCGTATTACATAAATTTTAAAGAATTTTTTACATTTTTCCAAATACGAGAAATTGTTCGCTCGAATGTGCCAACTTTTATTACAATCTATGATTTCACAAAAAGTTTTCTGGCAACCATGTGAGCCTACCAACTGATATATAGCAGTTCTGTGCTGTTTTTCTGAGAAATAAACAATCGTACTAATTCATAATTAATTTTTCTTCTTACTGCAAAAAAAAAAAAAACAATATTGCAACGCATATTACATTTAATAATTGCACATGTAAAAATAATATATCAAAGAAATCAAAGTGTAATGTTTCAATTGACAGCTCAATGCCTATCGAATGGCTCTCATTCACTTAACTCTTCACGGATGGGGAGATACGAAATGTCCATACTCTTTGCTCGGTCATGTGTGCGATGATATCAAACCGACATTTTTCATTGACGGATGGCTCGATCACAGGTACGGTAGTTCAGCTACTGAATTCTTTACTAAATTTATCCGATTCACACAATACATTCGGGTAGTTTTTTCTTGGAATCGTGAAGATTCCCTTTCTGATGAGAGATGAGAACTGTGGGTAACGCGTAGCAGAAAACTACATACCCATCTACAAAATAGCCAAGGACAAAAAGTCCCTAATAGTTTCCTAAATTGTATATTCCATCGAATTAAAGATATACATGTTTATCTCTTTAATCACGAATGAAATTTAAATTTTATCATTTTCACTGTGCGTTTATGCCTTCCCTAAATCCCCACCTACCCCATATTGGAAGCGTTGAAAAGTAGATAATAAAATTTTATGTTATCCCCATTCTCATACTCTCTCCAATCATAAAGCAGATAGAAAATTAAAATTAAGCGAATTGCATGCAGCGTGTTGCTGGAAATTACCCAATTTTGTGAAATAAACACACCACCCGCTGGGACCTTGTTGTCTTTGTTGATTGAAAAGCTACCCAATAAAGATGATTTTATTTGCCGGCTAATTGTCAGAATTACTTCTTTTCGCAGCTACTGCGTCGCTTACGCGGTAAATGATGATGACATTCATTATTTTACTAATTGCCTGGAATTGAATCTTAGACTGAATGAGCAGAACGGTCTGGCGAGAATCTAAATGCGGAATAATCGTCCATATTTGCTTGAGTATTTCTTTTATGAATAATTACTTTTTTATTCGTAAACCAATGCGGTGGGGAGTAATTAAAATGTATCAAAGATAAGTAAGTCCGTTTGGTCATTTTTTTATTGCCTCGTACTTTTAGTGGACATAGAAATTAAGTTTTTTAAATATTTTGCTTTCATAGCTGTTGGTTTTTAGAAGATGATAAAGGATTGAAGAAAGGTTATTTCATTACTATGTTTTCTTCGTCTTCTTCTTCTTTACCCCTCGAGGGGCATAGGGCGTCAACAACACCGGGGCGCCATCTTGTTCGGAGTTCTGCAACGCATTGGAGCTTCCTCCAACTCATCCTCAAAGAATTTAATTCCTCCTCGACTGTCCTGCGCCACGTTTGCCTAGGGCGTCCGGATGTTCTGCCTGCCTGGGTAAGCGGATGCAGACCTTTATAAAGTTTTTATCGTATTTGCCATTAAGTCAGGCTACGCTTTAGATTTGAGCACCTAGTAGTATGTCCCAGTCGCTGCTGTCGTGCTAAGATGATGATAGACAAAATTCCCATCCACTCGACCTTGACTATGTGATAATATCCAAACTTAAATCTAATAAACCAACTGGAGCCGACGGTTAAGCCTTTCAAAAAGCGGGAGATGATTTAGTAGGAACATGCGAGGAACATCGGAGACTAACTTATCTGAAAAATATGTCGGAAAGTATGCCTCCTTAACATGGCCTAAGCATATTTTCTGCTTTATGTGATCGTACAATACAAGGATACAAGCTGCCGAAATGAGGTTTATTCGCGGTGTTTCTGGAATAACGCTTAGGGATCGAGTACGCAACACAAGAGTACGCGACGCGCTTAAAGTTGAGCAGCTACTTCTCCGAATGAAACTATCTAGGCTTCGATGTTTTGGTCACGTAGTGGGTATGCCCCCAGACCGGCTTCAAAGACGTGTCATGATTGCCGTGCCAAAAGGTAAGCGACCCCTCGGTAGGTATAGAAATATATGATTGGATCAAGTCCGACATCTCTCCTAAAGTCATCTAGGGATTCCTCCTGATGAGCTGAAGTCAATGGCGGAGGATCAAGAAAGATAGAGTCCAGCTGAACATCCTACCCCCGCGACGCTCATAAAGTATCAGCCTACCATGAAATAAAAATGTATGTATGTACAAAAACCATTTGTCAACAACCTAATTCTTCCTTATCAGTGAGGTTGTGGACTACGACAGTCCACCATTGTCCCAATATTCACACTATGGCAGATTTTAAAAAAAAAAAAAATGTTAAGTCGCATATGACAGTATTGTTACAAAAGTGCAGGGGCCGAGGCTGAGTGTACCTGAGAAGAGAGGAAACAAATTGTAAAGCACTAATTTTTGGTTCCCGAGAGGGTTTGATATTTTTGTTTTATTAAAACAAACTAGTGTTCGACAATTAATTGCTCGTTGCTTTGAGCTCTACAACCAACTTTTTTCTAACCTTCTAGCAGCGGCTTTTTATAGGCCCATCGCTACCTTCCAGGGGGCCTTCCAGTCTCCGTTGTCGTTACTCTAGAAAATTCCGCATGTCCACCATCTTGGTTATATTTGCCACGCCTATCCTACCGCCCACGTACATTAGTTACCAAAACCGTCGCATTTTCCGGGTTTGTCGCAAATTTACCTTTCATTTGGTATGCGACATGTCCACAAAGCCTATAAGTGTAATCGGGCTGCAACAGTTAATAACCTCGAACACAGCCGCTATCGCCATGGGAGTAGCTGTCATGCGAATATATTTGTTCTTGAAGGTTGGTGGTGCGTTGAGTCTCGTAACAGTATCTATAGGATAATTCAATTCTAACGCAGATCTTTGACAGCGATAATTTCAGAGATGCTTATGTTTTTGTTTCTTTTTATGATAATGATAATGAGATAATTGCCATCTACCTGCACATGCATTTAGTAATGGAGCAACAACGGAGTTGAACAGCGCATAAAAGTGATCAAAGCGTTTTATGAAAATAGTCGTTTTTCAAAAAGTGGTTTTCGCACATTGCTTAATTTGTTGGGTCAACATTACATAACGTAAAAACACCGTGCGCCTCGTCGTCTAGGTCGTTCTTCTTCTTCTTCTTCTTTCTATTTCGGCGAGGTTATGATCCGAAAACAAGGGATCGTAACGCTCTCACTTCACCGCATTTCTACTGATCCGCCTGTGGGATTCGCCTATTTGACCTCCCGATTTTGGATCACTCGTTTACTGAGGCCAATGAAATGCCGATATCGTCGCATATGTGTGATCCAGGTGTTTATAAGGCTGCCTCTCCTGCCTCGCGATGTCTTTGGAACGTTCATTCATATTGCCTTTTTAACAGGGTTCAAATAATATCTTCTTTGAAAGTGACAATACCAGCTGAGCCAGTCTAGGTCGTTCGATTGTAAATATTGCTGTTGTGGAAGAAAGTATAGCCCAGGCTCCGACAACATCAATTCGCCATCGTGCACAGGAAGTTAACCTTTTCTACAGCACTACTCACCGAATTTTAACAGAAAACCTATTATTACAAAATTCAATTGACACAAGATTTGAAGTCTATAGAATATTTGCAGAGCCACTAATTGGATGCTCGGACAACAAGCAGTTGATAGCGATTCTTAAAAAGTCATCTTCAGCGAAGATTTCTACCTAAAATTGCGACATTCCGGGTACTGAAAGTCTACACGTCATTCAAGAAAAACCTATACACCGCACGAGTCACCGTTTGGTATGCTTTTCGAGCTAGCGGAGTCATCAGACTGTACTTCTGCGAAAATCATGCCAGTAATGCTATTAAGGTGAACGGCTATGCTTATCGTGACATGTTAACAACATTTTTGTGAGGTGAGTTGGATGGCATAGACTTGCGCAAAATTTGGCTTCAACAACATGGTGCCACTAGTCACACGGTGCGTAAAACAATGACCCTCCGGAAATTATCAGGATGCACTATCTCATGAAATAACGAGATCAAATCGCCGCCGAGATCTGCGATTTAACACCATTGCACTTCTTTCTCTGCGTCTACATGAAGAGTAAGGTCTATGCCAGTAAGCCCCTAAAAAAATAAAAAATAAATACATATTTGGCGCAACAGCTCTTTAAGTGCCAGGGCCTAGCTTCTCGCAACCACTCATGTTGTGTGCGTTATTTTCTTCACACGAATGAAAGGGACCTACAGTTTAGTGCCGTATCCGAACGGTGATTTGAGAAGCTTTTTCGTGACAACAATACTCTCGGATGTTTGTCAGACGCTCGCGAGAGATGGGACCGTGAAAAAACTTTTTGGTGTTTTCCAGGATTCGAACTCGGAACCTCATGCGTAGTGATCCGACACACTAACCATTTACGCCACGGTGCCCACAACGAAGAAGGTAATTGTGTAGTACAGCCTTATCTCGAACAATCACGGTAACTCTGTACCCTAAGTCCCTAATTATCGCAGTTTTACTATATGGCACCGACGCGTAGACGTTATTATAAGAGGTTGGTTCCTTTGAGAGAAAGATTCTTCGAGTGATCTTTGATCCAATCTGCATAGACGGGGAGTGAAGAAGTAGATAAAATGATGAATTATATGGGCTCTGCATTGATATCGACCTAGCTATAATAGAAAAGTAAGCTTGCAGCGACTGAAATGGCTTGTACATGTGGAATGGATGGACACTAAAGCTCCAGCCTGGAAAGTCTTCAAATCCTCTCCAGAGGAAGGACGCAGTAGACGAAAGTCTCATCTTAGGTGGCGTAAATAAGTGGAAAGGGACCATAACAAACTGGTGCAGGCAACTGGAGTTGGCTGGCTAATGACGGAGACGGCTGGACGGGCTCGTTGCTTAAAGCTCAGGGCCTACCCAGACGGTGGCACCATCTAAGGAACACATTTTATATGTGACTGGAAGTCTTGACAATCGGACTATTTTGACTTGGGATAATACCAGCAGTTCACCAACCTTACATTTCAAGTTGTACATAATCCTTCTAATTGTAGAAAACACGGATGAGAATGAGAAAATGATGTGCATGAGATTCTTCCAAAGAGAATCAGGAATTTTAAGTCAATTGCCTTTGATAATACCGACAGACATGTATTTTAGGTATATTTAAATACATAAAAATTAATATCTATTATTTTCCTATTACAGGTGACAGTAAATACACTTGTGTTGGGCAAAACCCCTCACAATATGCGAACAGTTGTAGATACTTATAACGTTCACATGCCCTATCTTTGGCTTCTGACACATTAAAACAACACAAAAACATCATTAAATGCCATATGTACCACCGTTGAACCTTTCAATCCCACGTTCATCCAACAAAAGCAATTCCTTTGAATTCTAAATCCAAATTAATTACTCCGCATGTCAGTATGTGAAGACGTCAAATGAGCAAACCACATAATAATTTGCTTTTTATGCCCAAAAAAAGGACTCCCGTAAAATAAATGACCAAGCAAAGGTGGCAGCAGGCTTTATGAAAACCGCAAACAGGAACCTAAAAGAACAAAACGAAATAAATAACACACGACATCCGTGTGGTAAAGGGCAGATGAAGTAAATGAAGATTTTTTTTTTGTGCAAGAAGCGTGTGATACAAAGACCCACACTCATACCCTTAAAGGCACATCTGTTTTTGTGTTTTAATTTTTCGCCCTTATATTTCGACCTGTTTGCCATCGCTGCCATCGGAGTGGCCATCACCACGTGCCGGCAGATTCTTTGAGGTTTTTAATGCCCGCCTGGTGTCCGGTAGTTGCAAAGGTAAAATTGTCTGCTTCTCTTGATCCTGACCTGCGGCGCTCATGCGGGTGCCGGTCATTTATGACACAGCAGTATTGCTTTTGACCTTTTGAACGCGATAACATTGTTGCTGGCGGTCCCAGGATACATCACTGTTCACGGCCTGATAAAAAAAAGTGACACGGTAAGACATTGTGAACAGATACGCATTTAATGCACATAAAAGTCATACCACCCACACGTGTGTTAGGGCCGGTATGTGTGTGTGCATAATTAAAAAACATTGCGCATTACAACGTACGTTGGCCATTAAGGATACGACAAAGCCTCGTACTTGTATCGAAAGTTTATTGAAACAGTAGCCTGCGAATGCCGAAACATAAATTCAAATCCAGTTTCTTCATCCCCATTAGGGCTGCTGCTAAGTGCTTAGCTACGTTGTTGTTTGCTAAAACATTTGGTGACAAACAATTACGTAGCGCGTGCGGTACAAGTGTCAATATCTTCAATTGGCACCAATCTAAGGGTTGAAAGGTTAATGTGTATTTACTCTCTGTGTATGGCAGATGAAGGAGGGTGCCACAGAAGGGTTTGTTTAACTTGCGGTTATTTAGCAATTCATAGGCACGAATATGTTGACGGTAAAAACCGCCCGTGGAACTCACTTGAAATGAAGCTGTGTATCGTGGAGATTTTACGTGACTATGTTTTGTTTAACGAAATATTTCCTGTTTGCGAAAGTATCCTCGGGTTGTATGAAAGCAAATATTTGTCGTTGATATTTAATATCGTGGTTATGTGTGGAGTGTTAGGTATGAAGAAAGCTGAGAGGGACTTTCAATAAACAGTTGAAGTTCAAAATTTGCTTTGTGGATAAGATGCGGTTTTCTTGTGACAGATTGACCAAATGCACAAAATTAGGTTGATTTGCGTTGGCCCAGTTATGAATATGTATAACTTCGTGTACGGCTGTACAGAGCATCATACAGGACATGCCATTGAATTCATAACTGATTTTGGCAATAGTGACTTCACTTATAAAAGCTGCCATAGAGTTTAGATCGGAATTCGTCATTCATGTAATACTGTACAATAAAAAAAAAAAAAATACTCAGTCAATTGGCTCTTGCAAAAAGATATAAAAACGCCCATTTGTAAAGTATTACCAGGTACTACAATATGCGTAAACAGTGATACGGGTTCCGACGACCCTTCACAGCAATTATAATCTATTCAATTTCACCTTTGTTTTGTCATAATGTGACGCCAGAACTGAAAATATATACTTACAGATCTCGATGGAAGAATTATAACAATGTCCGCCATAAGAAAAAAGTGGGCGTATCAGCAAGCAAATTTAATTTGCACTTTTTCGTGTAAAAAGATTGTTACCTTTCTAGCTCAAAACTTAAGGCCAAAAACAAGTAACATACGGGCGGTCGAACAGACAGACTGATAAATTATATAAAGGGCTGTTGAGTCGGCTGTTGGTATGATACTGATCATATACATAAGTGCACTATAAGTTATGTCTTCATTATTTCTCTATAGGCATTACTGTACAAGATAAATTTATGAGCAATAAGTTGGTTAAGGACTTTTTTCACATATTCGCTCTACCTAAGATGAGGCCTACATCTAATGCGTCTTTCCTCTGCAGTGACGTTGAAGACTTTCCAAGCTGGAGCGTAGATGTCTGTTTAACATGTCTATGTTATCGCAGTCGGTATATGCGTATTCTTTTAGCTAGGTCGATACCGTTGCTCAGGTCTTTCAATTCATCACTACCCCTTCCCCTCCATCCAAAGTCTATGTAGACGGAACCCAAGATCACTCGAAGAATGGTTCTCTCAAACTAACTAAAGGCAGCATAATTTGCTTTACATAAGTTCTTTGCAAACTGCATCCGCATTGCAGGCTCACTACATTGGTACTACATCTGCACTGCATGTACTTCTAACAGAGAAAAGCTGGACAGGGAGCTCTTCCTTGAAAATGGAAGACATTTTTTTTAACCTTTCAATGGGACACTACCTTACAGAGTATAAAACTTAAGAGGTAACTGCATACGTACTTTCCAAAAGTACTACCCTTATAATAGCAAAAACAACTTTCGAACTTATCAAATAACATTTCAAAAGTACTCTCTATAGTGCACAATTTTTTTGTATGGATCCTCCTGCGTTGACCCCAACAACACTTAACAGATCACAACTGAACTCTGTGTCGAGTATCTCTGGTATCTCTCGGCTGCATGGGAGCTTTCCAGAGTATGCCTTGCTCTGCTCTAGATGCTTTGCTGAACTTACCTCCCCTTGCTACTTATATTATGGGTTGCACTATCAAAGCCATTCATTGTCTTAGTTTTTGGTATACTCCACACTAGAATTTTGATGAACTTGCGCGACAATGATCTTACGACTCCGGTCTTATGGATATGCCGTCTGACGCAATGACACCAGAACTTCAGTTGATGCGCAAATTCAGAGTCGACTTTCCTTGTGTTCAGGACTGGCTTCGGTCAGAATCTGAGTCAGGAATGGAATGCAGTCGTATTTTCACGGACGGTTAGAAGCAGTCAAGGGTCTTTTGCTGGTGTCTTCGTGGAAGTCGACAATATTAGACTTCTTTTCTTGTTAGGCAAATATACGTCTGTTTTCTAAGTGGAAACTTATGCAATCCTAATGGCCATGAACTATGTTGTAAAGAGCAGGTGGAAGGGCCGTAGTATTTGTGCTTGTAGTGACAATCAGGCTGCGCAATAAAGTCTTGCTTAACCCTTTAACTAATTCCAAAACAGTTCGTAAAACTAAAAACTCTTTGAACTCGGTCGCAAGGCTGTATTCTCTGTTTCTTATCTGGATCCCAGGTCACACTGGGATCTTGAGGAACGAGATCTACGATGAGATTGCTAGACAAGGCTGAGAGGAGGCTTTCTCAGGTCGAGAAGTTGCGCTGGGTCTCCCTACGTCCTCATATAGGGTTTCCATTGACGATTGGGTCTCTCACGAACACAATTGTGTGTGGAATGACTCCCCAGGATACAGGTTGACTAAACGTGTGCTCCTGGAAGTCTGTACGAAATAAGCGGCATTCTTGCTGTCTCTCAGCAGAAAAGACTGTAGAGAACTTATTGACATCTTGACAAGTCACTTTGCTTTCACCAAGCGCCTTAACGTACTGGGCTTGTGGAGAGCTTTTACTCGTATCAGATGGCAGATCCTCGGTGCTGATATGGTGAGTGCTGGCACTGTAAGCTCCTCATCACTGAAGTACTTGCTTGGCTTTCCTAGAAAGACCAGGAAATTCCAATAAAATGGGTAAATCAGGGTTTGCTCTCTGGTAGTACAATGGACCAGTTACGTCTGAGTGCTTCAGTCGAGCGTTTCCTTTTCCGGCAAAAAAAAAAGAAATCTCTGCTAAACTTTTTTTTTAATTTATTGAATGACACACAGAAGAACCATTCCTTTCCTTTATTTTTATTTTAATGAAGTCCAAGTTAAAGAGCTGTCTTTGAGAGTATTCGTCTTTATAACTTCAGACAAGCTAGCGGCAACAAGTATTGTGTAACCTTGTAAAGCTATGGTACCCTATAAGTTCCTGAGATAATAAAAGAGATAGTGCTGGATGAGCGCGAAAAAACCATCCCCTCCTATAAGCGAATGGGATATATAGTATCCTGACATGCCTCGAATGAGGGAGTAGAAAACAAAAAAATTTGCATTAGTTCATAACTTACAATGGAACTATATCTGTGGCAATAAGCTGAAGTAGCTTAAGTCGACTTAAGTCAAAATTGAATTAATTACAGAAAAATGTTCCCAATTACACAAAGTATTCTTTCTCAATTTTTTATCTTGAAAAATCGTACAAATGGACTTAAGCTACTTCAACTTATTGCCACAGATATTTTGACAGCGATTGATATAAAAGCAGTTCTTAAAAAAAAATTCAAGAATGAATACACAGTTATTCAATTCAACGGGTTCAGGTCAATATCCGCTTCCGGCGTGTAACCACCCGGAAACTCAACTCATCCATAAGTTAGCTAAAAATATGCGAAATTTATTTTAAAACACATCACGTAACCCAACTCTTTTCTTTGTCCTAAAATATTTAGTTTTTATTTTGGGCAAGACCTAAAAAATTGCGAAATCCATCAAAATTCACTAACCATGCACACTTACACAAGCATACGTCGTTCATCCCTTTAATCGGCAAATAAATATGTATGCACATGTTATGGCCTATTCCACATGAGTGGAACATAAATGAAACGTGGCCCATTGATGTGGCTATTTAAGCTTCATGAACCCGAAAATAGGGTCGTTGAAAACCTTTTCCAATTCCTAATCATCAAAAGATTAGACAGCAAGTAAAATTCCTAACATTAAAGTTTAGCAGGCATGTCTGGATATAGGATATCCAATGAATTAGCCAACATCATGTGTGTCCACTAAAAATTCAATAGTTCGGCAATTTGGTACGCAGCAGCTGCTTTTCCTTTAGATTTTTTTACGGACCTATTTGATCAATTATTTATTAGACCAATAAAATCCTTGACCGTGAAATAACTAAACGTTGTGTAAAAATAAAAATATACGAGTATATGGGTATGTTTGTTTTCATACAAGAGCGTGCTGTCAGTGTGCCCACCCTTAGTGGGATGTTAAATCGATAAAATTACAGTAAAGTGCATTTTGACACCCTTCTCCTTCATTCCGAAAAAAACATCTGGTGTAGGTACTGCACAAAGGACGACAGCATGCTGTGCAATGTCAAACTGACAACTGCTATATCGATTTACACGATTTACACTACACTGCTGTGATAGGGTTTCTTCTTTCTTTTTTTGTTGCGGTGTAAAAAGGGGATAAGACGGTTGTCATTCAGATAAACTGTTCATTTATTTTAGGCGCCGCCAAATGATAAAGCGATCGTGTTGAAAGACAATCCGTCGTCTGCTTGAGTTTGTTATCCTTTTTCTTTGGGTTGAGGATCGTGTTTGGGAAGTGTTGACACATTTATGGTATGTTGTTCAAAGTGGCGAGAAAGTGAAGAGTAATTTTTATAAATTTAGGGATGAGTTTTTCATAGGAAAATTTATTGGAATACACTGTTTATAGAAAACAAATTGCTTGTGCATTGAGGCGGCCAACTGAATGTAATACGACATCCACTTGAGATATAATGAGGGTAGGAACAACAGCGAACGTGTAAAAGTGATCATAAGACACTTAAAGAGAAAGAACCAATAATGAAAATACCAGATAGGTGTAAAAATAAAAATGAGCGATAATATGCCTACAGTATAATTTTTTCGTGGATAGTGCTCGTCGACATAGAATTTAATGATATTCTCGCAGCCACTGTTGGAGATCTGCTGAGATGTATGTTATCTATGAACGTCAGACTTAGAACACTATAGAACAAAAAGCCACTGGGCATTTCAAAAGTATTCAATTATTATCAATCCTGCTTTATGCAGGAAAACACCGTCTAATGTACTACAGCTGCAAAAACAAAAGCAAAATCCATCCAGTTGATATCATAGTGCAGTATATCATATGTAGTGTTAAATGACACGACAACCATATCAAAAGCCGACAAATCTGGGTCCATGAAGGTGAGCTACATATTTGAAATAAAGAGATGGAGAAGGAGCTCGACCACAAAATATTACTTACATCTACTCAGCAGCCTCCAGATATACCTACGCGGTTTGTCTAGTGGAAGATCCGCCACTAACATCCAGTCTCTGACCATCGGCTATTTGAAGTAGGCTTTCTGACTTAGGCAAATATGGAAGATGTCCTAAAGAGCTCAAAAGTTATCGCTTGAAATGCGATCCTTGCACTTCCCACCAGGTCGAGAGGGTACTTCTTCTTCTTCCTTTTATCAGCGAGGTTATGATCCGAAAACAAGGGATCATAACCCTCCCACTTCATCACTTTTCTACTGATCCGCCTGTGACCAGGTCGAGAGGGTGCGTTAACTCCATGTTCACATGGCAACCGTAGAAACATTTCTTCTTTAAAATTCCTTTCGTTGAATTACAAGCAAGTTTTTGAGCTCAGTTTCGGAATACATATTTCCAGAAGCTTTCAATGGCCAGCAATTCAAGTACAGAAGTAGCAGTATTGCTGAAATATCTTCAGAGAATTGTCTATTCGAAAAGGATTATTCTTTCTTGTTTTAAGCACTACGTTCCCAAACTGCCAACTGCCTTGCTGAAGTGATTGGAACTTAATTATTTTATTTTATTTGTATTGTAAATTTGCTTTTGCTAGCTGCCATCTCAATAAAACGGATTAATAACGCAAAGCTGAAAGTTTCACGAAAACGTGTGTCTCAGATCTGTTTAGTGATGAAACTGGTATTTTTAGAAGCTATGTACTCGTACTTACCAGTATATAGAAATACCAAATTGATTCTGAACTTTATTTTGGAGTAATCCAACATTCTAGGCAAATCTCTTATTCTCATATAACAATCCGTAGATTGTACTAATAACTAGTTACTTACTTACGCTACAGTTCGTGGTGAATCAGGGCCTCAACCAGCAAGCTTCTTCTTCTTCTTCTTCCTCATTTAGCTCGGTCTCTACTTAATTGCTTCCAGTTGCGCACTCCAAGTTGGTTGAGGTCCCCTTGAACGCGTGCGCGCCACCTACGACGAGGATACCGTCTGCTGTGTCATCCCTTTGAATTAGATTCAAAGACTCTTGGGGTCGGAGTGTTGGTTTCCATCCGCTCTACATGTCCTAGCCATCTCGAACGTCCAATACGCAGTTTTTGACTAGGTCAATGTCGCTGTTCAATCAATCTGTCCGCTGTTGAATCTTCTCCTCCAAAACCCATCAACGCAAACGGGACCGAATATCTAACGAAGAATTTTTCACTCGAAGCGATGATACCAGCGCTTGATTTCTGCGCTGGTATCATTGTCAGAACTTATAGCAGACCCAAGGTAGACAAAGTCCCTTACTGCGTCGAAGTTGTAGCTGCCCACTGTGACGTTCTGTCCAATTCGCCGATGTTGATTATCCCTTCTTCTTGACTGCATATAATACTCGTAGGTGTGCAAGTAGAAACTCGGCTCTGAAGTTGGTTGCATTAAAAACATAATTGAACGAATCCAATTCGCTCGCCATGTTGAATATATGTAGCTTAGTCATTGCTGTTTTTATGACTAAAAAAAAAATAAATATTTGGCGCAACAGCTCATTAAGTGCCAGGGCCTAGCTTCTCGCAACCACTCATGTTGTGTGCGTTATATTTTTCACACGAATGGAAGGGACCTACAGTTTAGTGCCGTATCCGAACGGCGATTTGAGAAGCTTTTTCGAGACAACAATACTCTCGGATGTTTGTCAGACGCTCGCGAGAGGTGGGACCGTGAAAAAACTTTTTGGTGTTTTGTAGGATTCGAACTTGGAACCTCACGCGTAGTGATCCGACACACTACCCACTTACGCCACGGCGCTACGTTTTAGTCATTTACAAGCTGTCATTCCGTGTGCATCAGTTGTATAAGAGATGGATGTCGATAAGCAATATTTACGCCATTGCATTCTATTTTGTTTTCAAATGAGTTGACATCTGCATGAATTTGCTTTGTCGATACAAAAGAAAGAATTTTTTCCACAAAAACGTTACGGGTGATGAAGAGTGGATTTTGTACGACAATCCTAAACGCAGAAAGTATGGGTTGATCCAGACCAGCCATCAACATCAGGTGCACAATCGAATATTCATGCCAAGAAAGTGTTACTCTGTGTCTGGTGGGATTGGAATGGATTCATTTACTTCTGAAACCTGTTCAAACTATTACAGCTGAACGTTATCAGACCAGGCTTGGTTCCTTCTGATTACCACTTTTTCAGATCGATGTCGTCTTATTTGAAAGACCAGCGGTTTACGAAAGTTGAACATGTGCGAAAATGGCTTGATGACTACTTTGCTTCGAAACCACCAAGTTTCTATCGCAAAGGTATTCATCATCTACCCGATAAATGCCAAAAACCTATAGATAGCAATGGCGAATATTTCGATTATTAATCTTTGTGTAAGTATCTTTTCCAATAAATTTTAATTTGACAAAAAAAATCGAGTTTATACTTGCACACCTATTACTTGGTTTGCCCTCGCTTATCGCTAAACCCATTTTGGCCGCTTCTGCTTCAATGCTTGTAAATGCACCGGTGAGAGCCTGCTCAGACATATGCAAGGTGTTCTACTGACTTTTGATAGATGTCGGCTTGTTAGTTTCGCATAATCCGTTTAAGTACAATATTAAAGAAGTCACATGACAGCGCGTCACCCTGTCCTAAACCTTTTTGACATCAAAGGTCTCGATGAGGTCATTATCGACCTTGATGGAGCAGCGAGCGTTCCCCATCGTCATCCCACACAGACGGACAAGTTTGGCCAGGATGTCAAAACTAGACTTGGCTTTATATAGCTGTTCTCTATAGATGCTGTTATGGCGACCTTGAAATCGATAAAGAGATGATGCGTGTCGATTTGGACTTCTTGGGTTTTCTCCAGGATCTGCCGAAGTGTAGAGATTTGATCGATGGTGGATTTTCCTGGTAAAAGTTTTCGGTGGGATGTTGGTCTTCGTTGCCGCTATACAGTCTTCAGAACTAGTTGTTCCATATTCTCAGCACGACTTTCTACTACGAGGTTTTCATTTTCATCTCTACAGGTTTCTGTATGGGTTTTTCTCGTGTAGCACATTGCTTTTACCTTTTGGTAAAACTTCCGTACATCTCGATATTCTCGATTGCGCGCTTCTCGTGATCTTTCTTCTTCTTTTGGAGTAGCCAATGTTTCTAATTGATTTTGCCTTTTTTGAATTAATATTCCAACATAGAATGCACTTCTTGCAACAAGATGCGAATAATAATATTTCTTTAGAAAAATGTTAACGTTATGGGAAGAGGTTAATTTGCCAAATAAATTTATCCCCAGTGAGATTATATTATTCTTTGGCTTAATAATGAAAATAGGAAGGGCATTTCCATACCTTCGTAAATTGAACATGCACATTCTCATTGCATGTATCCACGGACTTACTTTAATTTACTTTTTTAATTAGATCCTTTAACCCGTCTGTGCTCCACCTCATTTCTGAAGAGCTCGATTCCTCATTATCTGTTCTCCGCCATGCTTGCCTAGGGCGTCCCGCTATTTTGCCTGCTTGTGTGAGCGGATTCCACTGCATGGCGTAATTCGTAATGGAGTTATCTTCGCGCCGTAGAGTATGTCCAAGTCACTGCCGCTTTCTCCTTCGTATAGTAATGTTTATAGGTTCTTGGCCCTTTCTCATATACAGTTATTCGTTGAAGATACGGTTCGGCCAAAAAATCCTCAGGATGATTCTTAAACATTTGTTGACGAAGACTTGCAGCTGCACGTGTTAATGGTGTCCACCTTACAGGTGGACCGATTCTACGTTGGAGTGGAACAGACGCAGCTTAGTTCTTAAGCTGATAACATTGCTTCTCCGGATTTTGGATAGCATTCCAAACGCAGCTTTAGCTGCCAACTTTCTCGACTTCCTGTCCGGCAATGTTAAGTTGAGCGCGAGTGTGTCAAGTGGTCAGGGCTTTTGTTTTGGCTGTAGTTATTTTTAGTCCCACTTTGTTTGCCTGAGATTCTAGATTGTGGACTATCAAATGAAGATCCATTATCCGATGTGAAAGTAGACAAATATCGTCAGCGTAATCAAAGTGTTTAAGCAAAGATGTCATAGTCCAATGAATTACATAGTTGCGTTCTCAAAGACGATAAATATAGCGAAGACCCGTACACAACGCATTGCTCGATTATGATCCGCAAGGTGTTTATGTGCCCGATGCAAGAAGATCCAGCGCGAAAGCCTGTGTGTTCGACGTCGAGAGTTGAATCTAAATGCTCTTTGATTCATTCCAGAATTATTCTAGCTGTTATTTTTGCTACGGCTTGGAGAACGCGTCCACGGACACATGTCAAATTATCTTACGGAACATCGCCAATTTGTGCTACGCAGCGTTTATAGTATCTAAATATTTATATGCATTAATATAAGTACAAGCGGATATCTGTAAAACTTAACTTACTCACATTTGGCTAAATACTTTTGTTCAACTTAGGCAAACGACTTAGTTGTAGGCGGAAGTATACTTCATTTAAACAAACAGAGTTCTTTGAAGGTTCATCAAATGTTCTATAATAGATGAAAAACTTCAAGTGGTGTGTAACTTTACAAGAATTCACTGAACTGATTTAAAACCACATTCATTCGGTCAGATTAGCTTATTCATACCAAGAAAAACACCCTGAAGCTAAGATCTATCAGCAGTTTCAAAACTAAAGGCAACCCTAAGAATACATTTTGCACTAAAAAACGTGTGCAAAGACCAAAGAATATTATGTTGCACTTGATGTACTCAATCATCATAACGTATTCCTCTTAGAGTCATTAATGCTGCTCGTAGCATCCCCATGAGTGGATGACACCGACACCCACTTTTCTCAGCAATATGTACCCTAAGCTTCATATGAATGGTGTTATATTTAGAAACATCAAATACGATATCGAATTTCAACAGCTAAATTCTCCTTTCATCTCGAAAAACCTATTCGTACATACGTATGTACAGATTGGAAATATTTCTCTAAGGAGATATTGAACTCAAGGATTTCCAGAAATTTCTTGCATGTGTTACAATTTGTTTAGGGAAAAATCGATTTGAAACGAAAAGACGTAAGAAAATGACCCAATTTAATCATCGCCTCTACAGGAGCGACTGTGGGTGTGTATGTATGTTGGCTAGTGAGGTATTATAGTTCCTTTTCTAGTAATCATTGCTTCTGAGTGAACAAAAATGAAGTCAAAAAAGATATCTGATGACACATGTCTATAATGAAATTTAATAGTGTTATCTAGTTTTAATGAATATGTTGTGGAAGTCGAAGGAAATTTTGAACAAATGTCAAACAATGTTACGGGTAATATGCCTTCTTTATGAGGGGGTTTGCCAAGTCAATGAACATGATTCCCTTAGGAGGGATATTGGGTAATTTGAGAGAAATAATTCAATAGAGTTGGAAATATTGGATAGACCAACAAATTAATTTGAACTTATGCATAAAGTGAGAAGCTATATCGTACACTGGCTTATAGCTTTTCTTAGGTTGGGTATGGGAGGAAAAGTCAATATTATGTGAGATGAGATCATATGTATATTTCCAAAGGCATTTTACAGTGTTGTTTCTAGGAAGAGGGAACTGGTGGTCATATAGTTGCCACATATTGCTCGTCAGATCGCAGTGGTTAGAGCGTTAAAGCGTAGCCAGCTTTTCTACTGCGTCGTTCTTTTGGGGTGGGTTCTAACGCTATCGTAGGTGTTCATTCGCACTATATATCTTAACCGTCGTTGTTGGTGAGGTAGTTAAAGACTTTGTCTACCTTGGCTCTGCTATAAACTCGAAAAACAAGATCAGCGCAGAAATCAAGCGAAGAATAACTCTTGCCAATCGCTGTTTTTTTTGGGCTTATAAGGCAATTCAACAGTAAAGCCATATCTCGAACAACTAAGGAGACTCTATATAAGACTCTGATCATCCCAGTCCTGCTTTACGGCGCTGAAACATGGACTTTATTGAAAGCGGATGAAGATATCTTTGGTCGCTTCGAGAAAAAAATTCTTCTTCGTAGTCAAAAAAAACTGCGTATAGGACGTCTGAGATGGCTAGGACATGTAGAGCAATGAACACCAATGCTCCGGCCCGCAGAGTCTTCGAATCTAACCCCGAGGGATGACGCAGTAAACGACCTCCTCGCTGTAGGTGGCCCGCATCAGTTCAAGTGAACCTCAACCAATTTGGAGTGCGCAACTGGAGGCAATAAGGTAAGGACCGAGCTAAATGGAGAGGCTTGTTGTTTGAGACCGAGGTTTACACCGAACTGTAGTGCCACCTAAGTAAGTAAGTAAGTCGTTGTTGGCAATCTTTCAAATCTTTCTGACTTGAAGTCATCCAAAGATAAAAGTTGATGGAAATTCTTTTATTTGGCTACGATTTTCTAAGCGGAGAATTATGAAACAATCTGTTCGTCATAAGAAGTTTGAGCTCAACAAAAAGTAAGAAAATAAGGATAAGAGCTTCACTGGAGATACAAAGCTGGAGCATTTGGAGTATGTCTGCAATTGCTCAGGTCAGTTCCCATCGATATATCATTATATTGCAGTTGAATAGTACAGCTTTACGTTCTCTTTTTCATTTTTTGGAAACTCATACCTAATTATAAAAAATCACAGCTGTAATACTCCATTGGCCCCTATTTTTTCAATTTGAAGCCACGAATTCGTAACTTTGTTCCTTACAGATGAAGCTCAGGCTTATATTAAGGAAACACGTTTCTGTCAGCTGGAGGAAAGGTACCCTTTTTTTTTGTAATATATGGATGCTTTATGAAATTTGGGTAGTGAGCGAAAGAATAAGATCGCGAATACAAGGTGCCGAAATGAGGTTCCTTCGCGGTGTTGCTGGAATAACTTGTGGGGATCGAGCGCACCAGAGTATGCGAGACGCTCAATGTTGAGCAGCTACTTCTCCAAACGGAACGATTTATGGTTTGGTAATGCAATGCGTATGCCCTCAGACCGGCTTCCAAGACGTGCCATGATTATCGTGCCATTAGGTAGGGGACTTCCCGGTAGGCCTAGAAATAGATGGTTGGATGAAGTCCGACAATCCTCATGGAGCCGTCTAGGGATTCCTCCTGATGAATTGGAGTCAATAGCGGAGGATCAAGAAGCATCCTAGAAGAAGAATGATTGCAATGGTGTTACTTCTTGCTATTGCTAGTCACCACCCTGACACATGCCGACTTTAGAATGAATTTAAGAAAAAGTTTTGGGTACTTTCACTAAGATATTTAAGAAAATGTTTCCCGTTTATCTCCTTTCAGGGTATAAAAAGTGGGTTTTGTCTCCCTCTACGTATCGCTGTAGTCCATTCATAGCTTCGGTATACTTAAAAACAACTTTCTGCAGATAGTTCGGCTAAAAATTTCGCCGCTTTCCAATACCTCTCAGAAGTACAAAATCTGCTTTGTTAAGCGCAAGAGTATATTTTGCTACCTTGTGTTTGGCGCTTCATCATCTTTCCACTTTACAAGTTTTGTGGAAGCTAGGACAAAGGGTTCGATCATCGTTAACTCTTAATTGATAATTCATCAGTCTTTCCGTTTCCATTTTCGGGTACATTTCTATGTCTGGTGATCCAAAAACATGACGCTGGGATTTAAACTTATCGTAAGTAGGCTTCAATGTTCGATTGTCTGACATATGACACCCTTTAATACTTCCTATCCAATCGTAAATATTTTTAGACGAAACTTTATGAGTACATCAAGCATAACAAATTTGATAAAACCCCATCCGCTGGTTCCTAAGTTAAAGCAGGACTTTTTGGATTTTTAGAAGAGAGTCTTATATCCGACTTCGGCGATGTGTGAAAAACATTTAGACTTTTGTGTTAAATGTCATGTATCTGTGTATCTAATGGACAAACAGTGTAAAAGCTCACAATGATTTCCCTATACCATGGTGCTCTATACCTTAGTGTATCCGATAGATATACAGCATCCGAGGGCTTAAAGAAATTAAATTCGTATTCTCTTATCGACCATGCACACATTTTACATCCAAACAATATACAAATAGCACGTGCACTGTAATTGATTACCGGGCAGATACCGGAAACCGAAAGATCTTTAACAACTTCAACAGCAACGCCATTTTATTTGAGCTTTAAACTCCCTACGATATCTTTCTTTAAAGCAGCATGGTCTATCTAAACAATCCCTGAGTAGGTATCATTTTCAAGTCAACATTATACCCAAACTAAACAAGACGAAATAACCCCGAAGTGTTGTCACATTATACCGTCCTTTGTCGAGACTTATGTTTGCGTATTCTCTTTCCCCAGAGTGACCTCCTTTATTTATCATTAGTCACCGCCACATCACCTGAGGGTATCTGAGGTTTGACCTAACCAATCCCAGTTTCACCCACAACTCAACAGCCGAATCTTTGTAAGAAATAAACACATTAGCAATTTATTTTGCTTATATATACTCCTCCTATCCAATCCTCGGGGGGGAGAAACTAGACGTAAGGCACTTCAGTCCAAAATAGGACCCCGGAAGGAATTCCTTCTACACAACTTTGAGATTTTCTGAATCGACTTCCTACCTTATCTGAAGGATCTTCCTGTTTACAAAGAATTTTCCTCGGAAACAACATAATAACTTCCCTTCTCGTTAAAAATTGGCAGCAAGTATGTGTTGAATAGGTAGTGTAAGACCAGGTCTACAATGATATCATAGAGAGAAATAAAAAGTATTTACTTAGCCTGTAGTTAAAATGTGTTCACATGAACTTCGGTTTACCATTACAATAGCGTAGATGGATTTATAAAAAATAATCTAATTACCGAGAGGATGTTCGCTTCGCACCCATCAGTTGTATTCTGGAGTGAATGAAATTTAATATTCGGATTATATCAATTGGGATGGGAGCCCTACATAAAACGAGTGAGCGGTGGTGTGTGCAGTACGTGCTCCAGTGGTGTTCGGTCGTCTCCACGAAATTCAATTAACTTAAAATGTCATAAACATTCGTTGTAAATCATCCCTCTGGGGAAAAACTCGCATAGGTCTCGCCGGTAGCGCAGGAGTGAAATTCATAGATGACGTGTATGTGTGTGTGGGCGGTGAGTACCAACCCCACTTCACGTGAGAATTCATAAAATCCAATAGAAATTATTTTTTTTTTTTTATATCGACACCCCAAGGGGGTTGGGAAACATGAGTCAGACCTGAGGTATACTTCTCGTGGCATTTTTCTTGCGGTTGGAACATCATTTTCGCAAAAAAAAAAAAACTGTCAGTTTATATTTTTATAAGTTCCCTAAGGTCGCAGAGGCATTTTATCTACAAAGAGACAGAGATGTTTGTGTGTCGCGGTTGATGGTGATTTAAAAAGAACTTCGGTTGTCAGTCAGTAAAATATTTATTAGAATCGTAAGTGAATCTTAACAGCTGACGAGGGTTTATGATATGTATGTACCTTATCGAAGGTAAATATTATGTCTGAAAAATCTTTCACAGTTACACGAAACATCGATAAATTGCAAAATATTGTATAAACAGGTTTCTTCACTCAGACAGATATAAACCCTTTTAAAGCAGAAGGCAACAAGAAAAAGTACATTATGCGAAGAACTTCGGTTTTAGTTTACATCGATTTCATGTCACTCATCGATTTTATTTTTGTCTCAATTTATAAGCACAGTTAAGTACAAGTACATCTCACAAAAAAGGATTCCAAAAAAAAAAATATATCTTTCCCATTTTACAAGCAATTTTGAAAGAGTAGGTACTGAAGTGTAGCGAAAAATATCCCTCTTCTGACAAGCAACGTCACTTTTTTTAAGGAGATGTACTCGTACCCATCATCTATCTATGTCAACCGCATAGTGTAATTTCAGTCGGAGGGATAGAGATTGAAAATATTTTACAGAAAAATGACGAGGGGTTTTCTATTAAAAACGTTTTGGTAGCAACGTTAGCCTCGGTTCAGTTTCTATTTAAAAAATGATTTGTTATTCTTTTTTTTAATACTTAGAATGAGGTTGAATTTTCATAGAGATTTTCAAAAAGGCCAACAGCATTGCCTAGGTAGTAGTTAGAAGTATTGGAAGCATATGCTCATCAGTAACTATGACTGCTATATTATTTTTTCCACGGACTTCCTTTACCTTGCTGCATACACAAGTCCCTAGCTGCGATTTATGTGTTCACTAGGACCACAAGTTTCTAGGGGCCATGCAAATAATGCGTGGATCTCCAATATGTGTTTAGATCTGAAGCAGATGTTTGGACAATTAGGACTTATGCTTCTGACACACAGCCATAATACCGTAGTATCTTAATCCAGCTTTCAATGCTTTTAACGTTCACTGTACCACTTTTTCTAAATTGGAAAATCGTTTGAGACAACTCATGTTTATACTGCCATTTCGATAAAAACTAATTATCATGCAAACCTTCTAAGCTAATAAAGCAAGCTGACAAAAGTAGCTATCGGTTCATAAACTAGTGTAATTTAAATCGCTTTTTGAACAAAATATTTATGAGAGAAAGTATTTTCAGAAATTCCAGTAGACACCCATTTTTTTAATTTTTTTGAACTTTTGTCCTTATGGACAAAATCATGTATAGTTTATTTTCTGTAATTTATATATAATACATGTACTTAAAGTTTTAGAAATTAGGATTTAATATTATAACTCAAGGCAATATGCAACACTACGATGAGGACACCCGTTTTGAATGAATATTTTTCGACATTGCAGGTCAAAATTTCCTTTAGTAACAGAAGTATTCATCGCAAACCAGAAACCCAAAACCATCATGGGATTTTGAGTAAAGCCACCTCAATAGGTGTGCTGGCTACATAGAATGAAAGAGATCAGAACTTAAATTATATGTGAAGAAATTTGAAAATCTCTAAGAAGTAATTAGAACATAGTCTAAAAAATAGTTAATTGAATAATTTTGCCGGTCTGGGGGCATACGCACTACGTGACCAAACCATCGATGCCCCCAGACCGGTTTCCAAGACGTGCCATGGTTGCCGTGCCACCAGGTAGCCGACTCCCCGGTAGGCCTAGAAATAGATGGTTGGACCAAGTCCGACATCTCTCCTGGAACCATCTAGGGATCCCTCCTGATGAGTTGGAGACAGTGGCGGAGGATCGAGAAGGATGAAGAGTCCACCTGAGCATCCTACCCCCGCGACCCTCATGAAGGATTAGCGGGCTATTGCAAATGTATGTATGTACACTGCTGGTCAAAGAAATAGGTGTATGCCATTTGCTTTCAAAGATTTGATTTGGTGCTAGTTTAACAGTTATTTTGGCATCGCAAAATGTGCAATAACAAGGAAATGTTTAAGGATTGTCATTTTACGGTTACAACGCCACCAACATATTTCAATTGTGGTACGTGCTTATTCGTCTTTTGTTTGAGTGAGCGTGGAGTTAATTTGTTGCCCTCTAATAGTTGGCCAATAAAATTGCTGCATGTGATTCCAAATCGAAGTTCGGAACATTATTTTATTGGTTTAATGCTAATTATATACCAGTAAATTTCTTTAGATTATATTAGGTACTTCTAGGTAATAGTTTTTTTTTAAAAAAAGCTTTAAGATATGGGAAGAAAAGATCATTGCACCCAAGAAGACCGAAATTTGGTAAGAAGGCTAAGGTATTCGGACAAAACGTACAAGTTTATAGCTGAAGCACTAGGACGCTCTGAGAACTTTGTAAAGAATGCTCTCAAGCCTTTAAAAGTCACGGAAAATAGGAGAATCCAGAAAAAAACTTCACCGACTAATGACCGCCGCATTGTGTTACTGTCCAAATCTGACCCTTTTGCGTGTTCAAGGACCATTTGTGCACAAATTGGAAATGTAGTGAATGCGGGCACAGTTCGTCGAAGACTCCAAGATGCCAATTTGCCAGGAAGAATCGCCAGGACAGTTCCACTTTTAACAGGTCAGAGCTTAAAGTCTCGCAAAGAATTCGCTTTAAGCCACAAAGAGTGGACCGGACCTGAAGGATTAAGAAATTGGTATAGCATCCTTTGGAGTGACGAAGCAAAAATAAATTTGTTTTGCTCGGACTCTGGACGTAACGCGCGAAGACCAAAAGGTACGGAGTTTGAAGCTCGCTACACAAGAAAAACGGTAAGGCACGGAGGGGGCAATGTCTTGGTATGGGATTTCTATTCGTGGCATGGTTTTAGTCCTATTGGTTCGAATAAATAACACCATGACCAAGTTCGAACACAAGGACATTTTGGAGAATATAATGCTTCCATATGCCGAAGAAAACATGCCCCTTCGATGGCACTACCAGCAAGATAATGACCCGAAACACACATCGAGCCTTGTAAAGGATTGGTTTCGAGATAATGAAGTGTCTGTAATCCCGTGGCCCAGTCAGTCCCCTGATCTCAATCCAATTGGGAACTTGTGGAATAAGCTGCAGCGGAGATTAGCGGGTCAATATTTAACAAACAGGGATCAGTTATGGGAAGCGGTTCAAAGACAGTGGTATGCTATACCCTTGGCAACGTGTCAAAAAGTAGTCAATTCAATGCCACGAAGAATTGAAAAAGTTTTTGCAAATGATGGAGGATATTCAGGATATTAAGATAAGGAAACGAAAAACGTTCGAATTTTCAAAAACATGTTGGTAAAAATTATAAATTTTATTGTTTTAAGTCAACACACCTATTTCTTAATTTTAGAGTGGTTGTGTGTATAAATCATTTGTTTATCTTATTTAAATTAATTTAAACCCGAAAAACATTAAAACTATTGAAAACATATGGTACAAATGAATTTTGAAAAAAAAGAATTAAGTTCACACCTATTTCTTTGACCAGCTGTCTATGTATGAATAATTTTGGACTACTAAGAACGAGGGAGGTTTGAGGTTCACTCGCCATATAAAGTGAATAATAAGAAAAAACGTTTTACGGGCCTCTCTCTCTATTAAACAAAACTTAATAGAAATAAAGTATGGATAAGGTTAGGTTGGGCGCTGATTAGGCGGTTAGATCACATCTGATTTTGAATTTATTTGTTTGTTAGTTTTTTTCATTCTTTCGGAAAGCAATTTGACATTATCCCTTTTGTGCAGTTTTTGTGATGCAGCATCATTTTCAGTATCTTCCTTTGAGATATTTGCAATTTTTTGATGAGGCCCTTTGCACAATTTTCCCATACCTGGCCACCATAAATTAGAATTGCTTGAAATATGATCCTGTGTATAACCATTTTTTGTGTTCTGACAAAGACGATTTTCTATTTATAAATGGCTACAAAATTGTAAGCACTATAGGTGTGTTTTGGCGGAAACAGTAATTTTCAGTAATTTTACCACCAACTACTTTAGTTTTTACCTTCAGTCAAAAGTGAGTTGGGATGTATAGTTTGCAACACTCAATTTCGATTTTTTTAAGTGATTCAGAGCGAGCAGGCTCACCAATCTTCAAATATTAAAACAAAAAAAAGAAGCCTTTTAACCAGATTGATTGTGGATCGTTTTGGTGAGAAGCTTTTACTTTGCTGTGCATAATTCTCACTAAAACACGCCTTATGTTAACTTTCTTAACCGTTTGAGTTATGTGATGAGTCCATGTATCTTCGGAAAACATAGGTAATACTAAGTTACTTAAGCTGAATTGAGTTAGAAACTAAATTTATTAGTTAGTCTTTGAGTTAAAGGTCAACTATTATATATATTGATTAGAGCAGCATAATCTAACAGCTGTTTTAAAGACAATAAATTGTTTTAATTCGCCTACCCCAGCTATATTCCAAAACAGTTAGGAATTTTTATCTAGGGAGCATAGGGTTTTTTGTTGATATTTGTTTGCGGCAACCTGTTCTACACCGCACAGTGGTGCAAGAGGCGAAAAAAAACAAAATTTTCAAATTGTTTGAAACACTAAGTGGCTTTGTATTTTGAAAATATATGAGTTGGATAATACATTTCGATGGAATGCGGAAATATTTACGCTTATGACAGCAGTTGCAACACCTTTAAAGTCACTGCATTATGCAGCCATTGTTAGTGCATACAGCGAAGCGCCTTGTACTCTAGTAAATATCTGTTCTGCGTCAAGTTGATAATAATTTAAAAATGTTAAATACGTTCTATAGCATGCCTAAAGGAAACGCAAATGTTATCATCATTTTTATTTGATAATTCTTCAAGCTGTTATGGATTTTCTAAGTAAACGGTCGAAAAATCAATATTTCCAAAGGTCGGTAGAGCAGAATTAACGTGCTCTACACTCCTGCGTTTTGTTTCTTATTCGAAAGTATTCTTTAGACTCTTACCTAAAAACTGTACCATTTCCAGCTGCGTCAACCTGCGCCCCCGTTTATCAGTTCAATAAAACCGTTGAAAAGTTTGTTCTGACAAGTGTGTCATTATATGGAGATCTCACCATGCCTCCCATCGAAGCTATTTGATTTTTTCCCCATTCGGCCCATTGTTCATAGGAAGATTTTTGATCAGCATATGTTTCCTATAGGTATCCGCAGTTAAAATGATTTTTTTCGGGAAAATGATGTCTTGGCCCCACTACGCACCGCAACAAATTACTACAGGAATTTTTTGATATTTTCAAAATAAGTTTTAGAGGTTTCTACCGCTTATATTCTATGAGAATTAATATCAGTTTTGTTGTTTTGTAAACTTCGTCATCGTTTCAAATTTCTACATAGTTCACTGCCATGTGACGGGTCATGTTTTTTTTCTGAGAGGCCATGTTTACTGCCGGCGGGTACACGCTGAATGTTTTTGTATGACTTTCTGATACATCAGGTGCCATTTGACCGCCGGTAGTCCACCCATAACACTTAGAAAACGACGAAAACATAAAACAAAAAACACAACACTAACATACACTCTTAAAAAAAAAAACAAGACACACTTGCTACTTGGTGAAAGGAAAAAAATGTTGTATGGTGGCAACGAAAGTGTTAAAAAGTCAGATGAAAGGACAGGTATGTTTAAAAATAAAACCTCAGTGTGTTCCTCGAATCAAAATCTTCGAGATTTGTATAATATCTGTATCTGTAATATCTTTCAGACAGGAGATAAAATAATAGGGTGCCCGAATATAATTTCAAAACTTCGACTTTTAGAACCACCCTAATATAAAGTAATGGCTGATGGAACACCATTTTTTTCTAATTTAAGAAAATATAATCAAAACCCTAAAAAAATATAAAAATGAACTTATTTTTCCAAATGTTTCAAACGATATCAGAAATTATATTATGTCTTCCAAATTTTAATGCAGACGACGAACGTAATTGTGAGTCAAATTATAATAAATCTACTTTTTGATACACAATATTTGAAGTAGATAGGTGAAAATATTGTTCTGCAAATAGGGTACGCCGAAGAAGACAACTTTTTTAAGGAGCTATTAAACAAACTGCAAAAGTAAAAAAAATAAAAAAAAATATACTAACTTTGAATCCCGAGAGGTTTGGAACTTTTCTTTATTTTGATTGTCGGCGACAATGATGAAATCTTCCGAATTCTTTCGAACTCCGCCATTTGCTGCTGCACATCGCTTATTTACAGAAGGCTGAGTCATTTTTAGTCATTAACCAACTCTTTCTACAAGTATTTCGCTGTTGAAAATGCAGGATGTTTCCTTGCTGGAACTTCCATTGTCTTTACAAGCTATATCTGTTCTTCAGTTTATTTTTTTTATTTAAATGTTTGAAATTGGGCACTCAAAAACAAAATAAAAACTGGCCTTCGGATACGGCATAAAGCTGTAGGCCTCTTCCATTCGTGCGAAGAAATATAACGAAGAATGGTTGCGAGAGGCTAGGCCTAGACCCTTCATTGGCTGTTGCGCCAAATATGTATGTATAAATTGCTTTTTTCTGGCATAGATTTGGTCCGTGGGCAAGTTCATCCATGGGCTATGTACTGATAAGAAAATCAAACTACCAACTGTATAAGCTGCATCAAGATACACACGTTATTCGAAAAGTTAAGATTCGAAGAATTGATTTAGAAGAGGATAAAATGGAACTATGTATACATGTACGAGTAAAAGGATAAAACTTACAGATAATTCCACATTTTACAGATATTACACGTTTTCATACCCACTTATAGCAAACTCACGCCTTACCTGAAAATAGAAAAAAATTAAAATTAAAAAAGTTAGTTATGTCATTAAAATATTTTATGTACATTATGAGGTATTTATATCATAAATGAAAATTGCTCATCATAAATTCAATGATTTTTAAATTTATTAACATTATTTCCAATATATAGAAGTGCGCAGGGTATGCATTCAAGTGTCATAGGTATTACATTATGAAAGATATCAAATGCATCTGAATACGATTTAAAATGTTACTTGTCCCTCCACTTAGGTAGTAGAGGAGCCTATTTTATGAATCGATTTTTTAAATCTCTATGAATAGCCATCTTAGTGTGTATCTAAAGACGAACAACACAAAAGAATGTAAGGTAGGATTTAGAATAATAATTTAAAGCGCAATATAAAGATTGTCAAACAGACCTATAAAAACTGCGTTCCCACAATCTACCAGTTAAATATGAGCTTAAAGCAGTATTTTCTTTTTTATTTCATCTGCTATTTGACTAAGTATGTATGTATATAAAAATATAAAAACTATCGTAAACAACAAAACCACTAATTAAATGTCAAATCTATAAAGACGGGACACATGTTTCAGTGATATATAGATAGTCATAAAAGTATTATAAATACACAGTTCCAACGGTTAAAAAGTAATGAATTTTCGGATGAGGGGAGAAAGTGACATAATTTTTTTTTTTTAGTTCAAAGTCAAAGATATATTTCCTTAATAATAATTCAAATGTTGGCCTTAGATTTATTGCACACTTGGTTCTGTGTTTATGTTGTTGTCAATTAGAATTTAAGATACATTTCAATTAAATACGGACAAGTTGACATAATTTAGTGTGTCAAATGAAAAGTGCCTTCAAAAGCGATTAACAAAATTAACAGATGCGAGGCTGGAGGATAGTATGCCCATGAGATGACGACAGTATTTAAAAAACAAGTTAAGCAGTTTTACGTGCAGTTTTACGAAAGCGATTGGAAAATGCTTTCACTACATATGCATAAACTTACGAGTGCAGTGAGAACCTAAGTTGAAAGAGAGTTAAAACTAAGTTCAGCTTACTCGACATTTATATCATCGAACAAATAATTCACAATAAATTTTCAGTTTTTAGCTATAATTGTACGCTTTTGAAACTTTCTTTTTGATATTTTGATATTTTACATCATAACGTGACCGCTGTAGCACAGTGGTTAGTGTATCGAACCACTACGCGTGAGGTTCAATGTTCGAATCCCAGAAAACACCAAAAAGTTTTTTTCACGGTCCCATCTCTCGCGAACGTCTGACAAACGTCCGGGAGTATTGTTGTCACGAGAAAGCTTCACAAAAACAAATGATGACCTTTAGATATGGCACAAAACTGTAGGTCCCTTCCATTCGTGCGAAAAAACATAACGCAGACAGAACGAGTGATTGCGAAAAGCTAGGCCTAGAACCTCCATGAGCTGTTGCGCCAATTATATATACGTATACTCATATTTCAACTTAGATAAACATGCCATTTTAATGAGATGCACCTAGAAAATTGACATATGAGTGCATTTCATAGTCAAGATTTAACCAGAAATATTATTGTAAGTAAGAAATGTTCGTTTGGAAAATAACTTCAAATTAGGGATTTAAATAGAAATGCAGATGAATGGATGTTGTTTTTTAATTAATAGCAAACATTTTCACATTTAGTTTGTAAGTGGTAGTTATCAATCCCGACAACCTGTAAGGAGAGACGAACCTATAACTCCAAGACAGCTCTCCAAGATGTAAGTTTATTTTCTGTTGACTCTGCTCCTGAAAAGCTGGAGATTGTAAGCTTTTGAAAATATGTTTCCTCAAAAAAAAGGGGGTGATGTACCCTACGCTGCTCAGTAAGATATCAAAATGTCTTTATAGGCATCATTCTTCGAAGATATTCGCAGCATCTTCCATGTAGTATCTGGTTCCCACCTTCGATGAGCCAATGGTTGTGTGACGACTAACATTCATGTTTGGTTTAGGCCTGTATTAACTCACTCTTACGCGGTCTTTTGCAGGTTGTAGTATGGCATATATGAAATTATAAAATTATTGCATTTGTATTATTCTTGTAATATTTCGATTTTTTCAGAGTGACAAGAATTAACACGCAATGGTGACAGGTAGCTAGTACCACCTAGTAGTTATTTTACTGAGCCCCTTGGTCTTATCAATAAAACTGCATTTCATGGGTCATAAACTTGGTCGGAACTTTATCTCACTTTTGCAATTCGTTTTACCTGGCTTGCCAAAAAAACAAATATTTGGCGCAACAGCTCTTTAAAGTGTCAGGGCCTAGCTTCTTGCAACTACTAGCTTCTCAAATCGCCGTTCGGATTCGGCATTAAACTGTAGGTCCCTTCCAATCGTGTGAAAAATATAACTTGGCTTGCCAACAGTACCAAAATTGCAAACCACAAAGCAAGAGAATCACCTCTTAAAAATGAAAAAAATGTTATATTTACCTACTTACACATGCTTGTACATAGAAACAAATACAGAATCGTGCAATACTCTATCCTTTCTAGTCCAGGACAATTAAAGTGAGCTTAGCGTGAGAAATATGTTGATTTTGTCAATAAGATTTAAATTCCTTGGCTTCTAAGACATTTTATCAAATTATTTTTGAAACAAATACGCTAAAAACCGTATAGGTGACTAATACATTAATAATAAGGCGACTACCACCAATTCTATATCAATGGTATGGTGAATTACTCTTCTGGAAAAGAGATTCTACCTTTTGGTCATTCCTTTTTCTATTTATTTTCGTAAATGTTCTATTGTTTGATTTACATTGATTTATGGAGATATTGAAAGAAATGGGCTATACCGGTGGACACGAACGTATATCAAACGCCAAAAATACTTAGTTTTTGCTTCCACGAATTATAAAATTGCACTGACCAACAAGTAGGTATTGCTAAACGGAATGACAGTTTCACACATCCGATTTAAAGTGTACACAACTTGTTCTCCGCCGGACAAATCTTACGTACGGAATCAAATGGGTGCTTTCACTCTATTCGCCCGGCATCGGAAATACGACGTCAGATACAATATTTTTACACATGTCCGATATCGGGTATAAGACTTCCTGCTCAAAGGATAAACAATAGACCCTTACACCTAAAGGGATTTTGATTTTGATTGGTTTCTATGATATAAAAAGTACGGGTAAATAACCCTTCAAGCATGAAACCCCCACCAAACAGTCAATTTTTGTGTGCGTAATTGCATTTCATGAATGGTTTCAAGTTGCTGACTTTCCCTTATGCGACAATTTTGCTTACTAAAGAAGCCGTTAAGCCAGACATGAACTTCACCGCTGAGAATGATAATTTTGTCACAATCAAACGCGAACTTTGGTAAAAAAAAATTGCATAATTTGCAAACGTTGTTGAAGCGTGTACTTTCCCATGATTAAATTGAATGTATAGACGAGTTGAAACGTCAAACAAACCGGCAGCTACCTTCATGCATAGCCGAGAAACCCTATTGGAAAAATGAGGCGTCCGAATTCAAAACTCTTTATAAAAAAATAATTACATAATTATAAGCGCCCGTGCCCAGTATAACGGTATTAATAATCCATTCGGCGCGCGCAAATTATAAAAAAAAGAGAGAATTGCAACAATTTTTAATTTTTTTTTGACGTTATACTCAATTTTGTGCCGAAAATTGCTTAAATTAAAAGAAAATCATCAAGGATGAATAAAAAATATTCGCGTTTTAGAAGAATTAACACAAAATTTCAGGTATGAGTAAGCATCGTATATGTCCTGCTTTTCGCAGGGTACTCCTATTTTTCCAAATCTTGCGAATTGTTCAATCCTCGATTCCACTTAAAATCCTGTAAAACTGCTGCTTTTATCCTGTTTTACAAGCAATGGGTGGAGATATTTAAACATCTGCCAAATGAATACTCTGACTATAAACAAATTGCGGAAATCATCGAATACATTCTCTGTTTACCTGGACTCACCGCATCCGTTGAGAGAGTTTTCGCTAGCATGAACAAAACTTGGACGGAGGACAAATCTGGATTGAAAGTGGTAACTCTCAAAGCCATTTTAGCGGTGAAAATCAATTTGAAATTGACGTGTCTGGAGTTTTACGGACTCATTTGAAAACGTTTCCGCTAATAAAAATGTATCCTGCTTTTATCCTGTTTTTCAAAAAAAAAATCCTGAAAAATGCCGAATTTTCGCAAGATTATCCTGTTTTCCAGCGAAAATGAGATACGAGCTTTACATATGTGTGATAATACAGATACGATTTTTACAAAGAGTTTTGCTGTAAAAAATGAAACGATCCGACCGCTTTTTCTGACAGCGACGTCTTGTTTAATAGTTACAAATTTGTTCTTAAGGCGTCGATTATTGTGTTTTCTTCTTTTAACACTAATCTGGCTCTGGTATAATACATCCTATTTTCTCTCCTTAACCCTTTCAGTACCCACTTACACATTTGTGCGGGTAAATTAGTCTCTTTTTTTTTTTTTTTTCTTTTTTTCTTTTTTTCTTTTTTTAGTTCCCTCTGCAATTTATTAATTTTAAAGTTCCAAATGCATCAATTGTGTTGGTTACTCACATTCAAAATTTCTTGTTCTTTCCTATTTTTCTACTTAAGGTGTCTAGCCTACCAAATTTCAACTAAATCGAATGATTTTTACTTTCGTCGGTACTGAAAGGTTTAACGAAAGTCGGTAATTCTTACTACGAGTATAACTTACTACTAGCTTACAGAGATCTTAGTACTGTTATTTATATATATATACTTTTTTTCAATTACCTACGTGAGTAGAACTTAAGAGCTTATTGGAGAATTTATAAGCTAATATCCTCAAAAACTTTTCGAAGATGATGTCTATATTCGAAACTGGTAACTTTAATTTGCAAAACGTTAAGATCTTCTAGTTTAAAAAAAAAAAACATTCCCAAACTTTAATGCAAAATTTCGGAGCAAGTCTCATTTCCTGCCATTTACATAATAGCAAGTCAGCATCTTGCCTATCCCCAACGTTCCCCTTTTTTGAAAATGAATTCAATGCGATTCCCATAGCAATCTGGAAAATGAGCACAACACTTGTATCCAAACTAATGCCTCCAGAATAATATTCTGCACTGACATCATTTTTGCTGTTCGCTGTTGAGAAACACGATCGTTTTTGAAATAGAAAATATATTAAGGCAATTTTAAAGCTGTGCTTTTACCCTATAATAGACATGATTCACGTATATGCCTTTTTTTTTATTTTGTGTAAGAAAAGCATCCTGTGAATTATGCTGAGTTTTGACAGCATGCTAAATCGTTGCTTATAATATAACTTACGCTGCGTGTTGGAACTGAAATTTAAAGATAGATGTTTAGTTCGATGTCCGAGGAGAGAAGATGTAGTTGTGTCTTGTTTAAGAATTTTGAATGCATTCATGTTCTAAAGAGTGTTGTGTTTTTGTTGTTGATTAGTTCCCTACAAGTTCCTTCGAACTTAATGGTAACTATTGTTCCTATCATGTTTTAATGTCTGCCAAGGAGATACTCCTTAGAAACTTGTATTTTATTAGTAGTGCTTCTTTCATAATACGTGACAGAACTACTTAAAGATCCAATTCACTTTTTGAAGAGACACGAGTTTTGTCTGGGTGCTAAACGGTGCTTAGGTTTCTATTGTTGTTGTTATAAGATGAGGAAATATTTTCTATGGAACTCGAGAAAATTAGCACTTTTCGATAAGTGTAGTAGGTTTGCTTGACTTACCACACAAAATTCACAGTCGTGAAAGATGTAGATATTATGTATAGCGATTTTAAAACTAAACTGGATGCTATCTACATGCCAATAAATACTGGGTTTATTGTCATGGAATTTAACACCAAGCGATACAGATATAACTAAACCCTTGCACACTGAAATGACAATGGCGAATCTATTGCACATTTTCAGAAATACTAATTATTTTATAATTGGATGAGAGTAGATATTGCACGAAAAGCTATTAAACGCACTTGGTGTGCAAGCTGAAAGTGCAGCGGATAGGTAGTCAATGCTTGAAGCAACGTCCAGTCAAAGAACTAGACTATTCTTTAGAGAGTAGGGATTAGAGTGAGTTCGGAAAATGGACGCAGCACTAGCGGTGATTTTCAATAGCTTGAACGGAAACACAATGTAATTAATAAGCTGCAATAAGATCTTCTCTGCGATATTGTATGAACGCCTGAAACCTTTCATCAACAGCCTTACTGCCCCCTATCAGTGCGGTTTCAGGGCAGGAAAGTCCACCATCGATCAAATATCTATAAATCCTGGAGAAAATCCAAGAAGACCAAATCGATACCGATCATCCCTTTATCGATTTTACGGCCGCATATGACAGCATCTATAGCCTCCTGAGACCCCCGGTATCATCAGTGATACGTTTAGTTTACAATTTTTTTCCACGCCATCTTTTGGAATTCGGTAGAACCTTTTAGGGGACAGTTTGGAGAGTCATTATCTTATTTTTAAGCCACGTGGCATTTCTCTAGTTGTCAAATTACGTCAATTGCAATCAGTTGAAGTTTGATTTTTTTTTTGCGTTGCCACCATGTCGACTTTGCGCAAGGGTAAGCATTCGTTTTATGAAGTTATTTGCTAGTGTTTTGTTTCAAATATTTAGTTTAATCTGTATATTTAACATTACTGTTCATGTTTTACTCAAAGTTTCAAGTTTAATAAGTCATTTTGAAGCTTTTGAAGCTATTTAAAACCCAAAGCATCACTGATGATACCACCCCACTATTCCCAACGGGGTGGTGGTAATTTTTTTTTTTACTGAAATTTATGTAATTATAGGTGGTATTAAGTTATAAAAAAAAGGTCTTGTTAATGAAAAATACATAACTGGGTTTTGGGTCTCAGGAGGATATAGAGGGGCTTTATACATAGAGCCATGTCTAGTATTGACATCTCTACTAAACTTGTCCGTCTGTGCAGGATGACGATGGAGAACGTTCGCTACTCCATCAAGGTCAGCAATGACCAAAATCAAGTACAATATATGCTGTGAAGAGATAATCAACATCGATGAAATGGACAACTCGTAAGATAAAATAGAATTCTCCACATACGAAGTCTATCTAGAACCAAGGCCTCTATTAAAAAATGCCCCAGCCATCTTTAGATATCACAATTGGTTGAAGAATGTTGTAGTGGATTGGTCACACCTTACAAACTTAAGTAAACTTGAGGCACAATACTTAAAAATCTGTCAATTTGCAGCTAAACTGAATACAAAGTATGTAAGTGTCACACCAGCTCACACCTCAAAGGGCAGAACAAATGAATCTGCGCTGAATAGCTTCAATTCCCAAAACGTAAACCTGATGATAATGTGATCATACTGTACTCATGAAAAGCTTTGACAAAGTTATGCAGAGTGTTTTGATAATGTAAAGATTTGAAAATCCGTTCGGCATGCGTCTGACAAAGCCAAGTGCAAAGTTAGCTCCGCTAATTATGTTGACGAAAGGTTTACTTTGAAATGCAGGTTGCTGGCCAACAAACCGAAATCGAATCGACATCATCACTCTTGTTGCCGATTTTTATCGTCTTGCTTTAACAAGAGAACTTGCACTTTCTGGGCACCATACCATGGATTGCTGTTTAATTTCCCTTCGTACTTATAAAACCATGCTTCACCACTATTAAAGCAGCATTTTCAAATAAACGTGCCCTTTTTGATCATCATTCATAATTCGTGAAAGCCATCGACCTGATTTCTTCGATTAGTTCAAGTACACTTGATGCTATTTAGGCTTAGTTCATACCTATCATACCGTGGGTTGTTTCTGGATCTTCGTAAATTTTTGCCTTTACGAGCACCACATTTGTGTCCTCGGTCGAAGATTTAAGCCGACCTTCGCGAGGTTCGTCCTCCACACAAAAATGCCCAGCCTGGAATCTTTGAAACCACTTGGAAATAAACACAAGGGATGTGGGGTTTACCCCATAATATGGACATATTATGTTCTTTGACATTCGTTTGAAGTTAAGTCAAAGTCGATGAGAATGGCAAATCAAATTTCTTGTTGACGTTTCCTTGTTTCTATTCTTCCCCCCTTTTTTTTAGAAATTGTAAATAAAATGCCGTTAAACTAGATATAAGGAATCGACAACCAGCGTTTCATTGAAAAAAAAAAAATAAGCTATCATCAACTAAGTGAACTTTTTTAACTCTCCGTATTCTGTAAAATTGGCCCCTTCTCACAATTTTACAAGCTCCGGTTTCATTATTCTGCATAGGGAAGCCGTTTTCTATTCGAAGTATTTTTTTTTAGGAAGGAAACCCAAATTCCAGAGCACGTAGACCCTCCAGTCCATTGTACTGAATTACTATTCCAAGAATACTTTCAAGACACAAAAATTTACAAAAAGTACACCGTGTAACTCTGTCCCACAGAATACCTACACTAGTGCTAATATAGCACTTATTGGCTACATAAAATTAGCTTTACAATATAGACAAGATATAGTAAATGAAGCGTTTTGAATAAAGTTACTTAAAGTAGAAAACTATAGGAAGCTTAAGAAATTTTATAAAACTCACTTCCTAGCTGACGGCTATAGCCTATGCCTATATATAGGTAGATATATATTCTGAGATTTATAAAATTAAAAAAAATGCGGTACAATAAATTCACATTTTTTTTATCTATCTATCTACCTACACTAAACTAGCTCAAGTACATACATAATATATGTGAGTTAATTTTATGACACAAAAAAGAAGAATTCTATTTTGAATCCATCGTAAGCCATGTGAATTCCTCTAATTGTCACAAATAACAAATAAATTAATCCATATGCCTTCCTGGAACTAAACTTGACACAACTTTGATTTCTTCCATAATAGGCGGACAGATCTCAATTGAACCCTCGTCACTCCAGCAGATGCTTTCGTCTGAAATGTTAATCCATAAATCACATCGTAATGCAATGGCGAGTGTGTCACCCTTTCATGATGATTTTTTTGTTTTAAAATTTTTTTCAGTAGCATTTTTTAGCGTCTGGCCTGGGTTGCTCTCTGGTACAGGGAAAAGAACTTGTAATTTATGGCCGATCTCTTCCGTGATTATTCTTCAAGTCGTGGAAAGTATTTTTCAAGGATGTGTGTATGCTATCCGGTTGAATGAGGTCTTTGGAACGACGGGACTACGTATATATGTACGTATACTCAAACATACACAAATTGTACTTGATCGCCTTAATTAAGCTTGTAATAAATTTTCACTTGTGCTATGGCATAGTTTAGCAAAAGAATCTTCTCTGGTACGTCTAAAGAAAATGCGGCCCATTAATCTTCTTAACTGATGTGATTAATTTGCTGTACTAATTAGTGATGAAGTGCATAAAAGGTCGTGTGTATGATTTAAAAATGGATATCCTCACCATGTTCTACGAGTATGACTTACATTTTTTGACTTAAGATACAAAAAATAAGTGGGTGTGTCACTGAAGTTTTTTGATTTTATTTTATCATCATTCTTCTATTTAACCAAAAACTATCAAATGACCCATTTTCTTCGAAGTGATGTAGCACGTATGAGCCCATCACCACGAGATACATCAACTTTCTCCCAAAATTTAAAATCAAGTTCGTATTTCATTATATACCCAAAATGGAAATCAAATACTTCATCATGCATGATCTGCATTTAACGATCCTCTGTGCGCTCCATCGGAATAAATAAATGGCGAGACTACATAAATAGCACTAAATCGGTTTGATGGTATCAAACTTCATCTTCCAGCTAAAGACATTGAAGAACCAAGTGCCTGTACACTAACCACAACATGAAACTGCCTGGTTACAGGTTTGTTTTAGGATCAGCATTTCATACATAAAACAATGAAAATTTGGTTTACCATGTTTTAGCTATGAAACAACGGCGTAAAGGGATCTAAGGGGACGAAGTCTAGTTTAATTCGTAAAGTTCCCTTTGACACACATGGCCCACTATATGGGCTAAATTATTTTTAGACCCATCATGAATTCCAAATGCCACAATCAAAGTTTATTGCATTCTTTCATAGGGAAAGAATTTTTTTTTTATTGCATTGTTAGTGGTTCCTTTTCTGTGGTTCCGTTTCGTGTATGCTACACACTTGGCACATTGCATGGAATTTTTAGGGCATGTTCGTGGATAGAAAAAGTTTCCTAGTTTGTTAAAGTTTGTTAATTTCTTAATTAAGGGTTAATTCGGTTCAGTTCATTTGGATTTGCTAGATTGCATGCCAAAGGGATTTACATTGTTGTTTTAGGAGGCCAGTAACTTAATAAATATTTTACTACTTTCCTAAACGGATTAGTAGTCATTATAAATTTGTATAGTTCTGACTTGAACGGACCACTAAAACATCTCTTTATCGAATGTTTGACTTAATAGAGTATAACTAAATGAAGGAATATCTGCTAAAGAAGTATATACGTCGTCTAAACGTCTCTTTGGCGCTGCATGAGTGTTAATCGCTCCTTGCCTATAATTTATCTTGGTGTACTCTTCTACCTTTTTTTTTTTGCTATGTTGACACTAACTGGTAGATCGTAGTAGTAGTCACGTTCGTACGTCCTGTCAAAAGCTGAAATACACAGAAATGAATAAAAGTGAATACAATAAGTCGCTGTCGCTGGCGTAGTAGTAGTCATAGTCGTATAAAGTTGGGCAATTTTTGGCATTTGTCGCAGTACAAGGCACAAGGTGGCTACGAGGGATACAGTAAGGAGAAAATGGCGGGATCCGGATGTACCCGCCACACCGTGAAACGTGCAGCCTCCTGCCCTGGATGAGAGGTTGCATATATTATACATAAACTATACATCATTACACCGAGAAGAACTAGAAACTGTTCTTTCTTTACGATGACTTCGTCATCAGTACCAAAACCAATAAAAACAAGAAACATTAAGACCGAGCCCAGTAAGGTCTTAATTATGGCATACTGGATAACGAATTGGAATGAGAGCTATGAGGGCTGACGTTTGTAGTATTCTGTTACCTGAGTAAGTTGGAGTGAAGTTGGTGGTGTAGGTGCAGATGTAACATTCCTGCTTAGCACCGATCCGGCTCTGACACAATACTTCATAAGGGGTTGTGCCAACCCTCGCATGGCCTCCCTGCTTACACAGATAACTATGGGATCCCTGGGTGACTACACATTCGAACATTGATAGCGGCTTTGAGTGGGGACCTACTAGAAATGATTACAAACAAAACAAACAAAAACACCGGAGAAAATACAGAGGAGAACGAGGAAAACCCCTTTCAGGGGAACTCAAGGATGCTGAGGTCACCAGTTGGCCAAGTAGCATCAGCACAAAGACACACGGAACGACGCGAGTCACCTGCAATAAGAAACGTGACGGTCGAACCATCCGCCCAGCAATCTGATTTCCACAAACTAGGTGAGCAAATTAGGGGGCTGGTAGAAATGCTGGAAGACGGAAAAAGGCGCTCAATCCACCAAGCGATGCGAGATGCCATTGAAAGCATCAGAGCTCTCTATGAGCTCTCGGCGATCCAGCTGCACGACGAGAAGGCAAAAGAAGTAATTCGTCAGAACAACTTCTCACAAACTTCCCCGTGGCTAAAGTCAACTTTAGAACCCAAGAGAAGGCAGGCTGCAGCCAGCGAACCCCCGAGCCAAAGCGGCAGCAGAAACACCCACCGGATGGTGTAGGCGACAGCAAACCCCCGGAGCCAAAGCGGAAGGAGGTACATCCGGCAAATGGTGCTACAGACAGGAAACGTCCGGAGCCAAAGCGGAAACAGAAACATCCACCTTTGGCAAACACCAAGCAAAAGGATGCCGGAGCTGGCGTTGAGACCCCAGTGGCCACAGATAAGCGGGCAAACGCAACCACAAGCAGGCAACGGGCAACAGGAGAAAATGAGTGGTTAAATGCCTCCAGGAATAAGGTCGCCAACACAGCCAAAAAGAGTCAAAAGCCCATCAGTGCGGCGAGCAACGAGCAGATTATAGGCCGCGGCAGTGCCTGGTCGAAAGTTCTCAAAAAGAACAAGAAGGATGAGAAGAAGCCAGGCAAGACCGCCAGTGAAAAAACGCGACCGGACGCAATAGTGGTGGCAGCCAAGGGTCAACTTTCCTATGCCGAAATACTACGCAGGGTCAAAGCGGACCCCAAGCTACACAACCTGGGTGAATCGGTCACAAAGATTAGGAGAACCCAGAAAGGCGACCTGCTGTTCCAGCTACGCGAATCTGGTGACAGCACCGAACAATTTAGGAGCATCATCGGTGAAAACCTTGGCGCAGAGGCGTAGATCCGCACTCTAATACAGAGATCTACGGTCGAAATTAAAGACCTTGACGAAATCACCACTAGGAGAGACATCTACGAAGCTATCAAAGCTCAGTACAACATCGAGGTTGCCGAAGCAGATGTGCTCAGCCTTAGGAAGGCCTACGGTGGCACGCAGATTGCGACAGTGGGGCTACCGACAGAGAAGCGGAACAAGCTGCTGGAGTCCGGCAAAATCAAAGTCGGCTGGGTGAACTGCCGTATTCGTGTTCGAAAGGCCCTCACCAAATGCTTTAGGTGTCTGGAGTTTGGCCACACGGCGCGTCATTGCAAGAGCGACCATGACCAATCCAAGCAGTGCAGAAACTGTGGAGAGGAGGGCCACATAGCCAAAGAATGCAAAAAGGACGCATTATGCTTCTGGTGTAAGAAGGTCACACCAGAAAACGCCGGACACGTAGCTGGCAGCAGCAAGTGCCCGGTACTCAAGAAGGCACTGGCCAAATTAATATGATGAATGTCGTCCAGATAAACCTAAACCACTGCGCCGCCGCACAGGACCTTCTGGCGCAAACTGTACAAGAGAAAAAGATCGACGTAGCCCTAATAAGCGAACCGTACAAGCCCATAAATGGAAGTAGCTGGATAGACGATACCACGAAAAAAGCCGCGATATGGACCTGCGGGAGCTATGCTCTGCAGTCAGTCGGCCACCAGGCTGACCTTTTCGTATATGCAAGGATAAATGGTGTGCACTTCTATAGTTGCTATGCGCCCCCCAGTATAACACTGGCGGACTATCTAAAGCTGCTGCACGACATCGTAGCTGACACGCGGGGGAAACACCCAGTGATTATTGCTGGAGATTTCAACGCCTGGGTTACTGATTGGGGCAGTAGAACCACAGACGCAAGGGGAAGAGCTCTCCTCGAATGTTTCGCAGCACTGGACATTAGTCTGGCCAACGACGGTACAGCGAAAACGTTTCGAAAGGCAGGCAGAGGGTCAATCATTGACATCACATTCATGAGCAACTCACTCCTGCGGAAAACCAAATAGCGGGTCAGCGAAGACTATACCCACAGTGACCACCAGGCAATTATATTTAATGTCGGCGAGGAGAAACGTAGACTGCGTCCCACCCTAACAGGACCAAAGTGGAAGGATTAATTAATTAAACCCCTGGGGCATGGCGTATAGAGTGGTGATGAAGAAGCTTAAAAGCAGCAGGTCTCCACAACTTACATGCCCGGCAATGCTAAAGACTATAGTAGAGCACCTATTCCCCCATAAACCAGCTATCTTCTATCTATCATTTTTAAAACAGGTTCGAATTTGGGTCTTCTCAATTAGTCATAGTCATATAGAAAATTTGATCAACCCAATACTTTAATATTCTCTTTCTCTGCACATGTGAATTGTATTTGTTTTATTATTATTCTGTTTTATTATTCCTTTGTATTAAGTTAGTTTTTATGCTTCATTTTTGCACTTAAACGTGCCCTTCAATACACAACATTTTGTTTATTTAACTTAATGGTGCATTCGCCTCTTGTCCTTCTGACAATAGAATACACCTAACTATTTTATATTAAAAACATTTTTGCCTAAATCACTAAAATCCTCATACTGAATTGTTAACCTGTAACATGTTTTTATTTGAAATAAAGCTTCTATTATTATTATTTATTATTATTAAGACCAACTACTATGGTCTCCATCACGAGGGAGATCAGCATGGAGCATATCCCGGCAATCACGTCAGAAGAACTCTTTGGGGCATGCAGAAAAATCGACAGCAAATCACCTGGACCGGATGGCATCCCGAATAGGGCAATCAAGGCGGCTGTTAAGACGAGACCGGACATCTTTCTAACAACGATGCAAAGGTGCATAGAGGAAGGGGTATTCCCTACGCCATGGAAATTGCAACACTTAGTGCTGCTTCCAAAGGGCAATAAGCCACCCGGACAACCATCATCGTATCGCCCAATATGCCTGCTCGATACGCTGGGAAAGATCCTAGAGCGTATCATCTATGACAGACTGCATGCGGTGGCGGAAGAAAACGGAGCCCTGTCAGACAGTCAGTACGGCTTCAGAAAATCACGGTCTACCGTCGATGCCATAAAGGCGGTAGTAGATATAGCAACTGAAGCAATACAAGGGAAAAGGTGGAAATGGGGGACGAAGAAATACTGCGCAGTAGTAACGCTCGACGTCAAAAATGCGTTCAACTCGGCAAGCTGGTCATTCATTAGGAGATCCCTGGCCAGGATGGATACACCATACTACCTGCTGAGGATAGTCACGGACTACTTCAGCAATAGGAAGCTAAGATACCATACTGACGATGGCGTTAAGCACTACAGTGTTACCGCGGGAGTCCCGCAAGGGTCGGTTCTGGGACCTCTCCTATGGAACATTATGTACAACGGAGTTCTGCGACTAACATTACCCGAGGGAGTCAAAGTAATTGGCTTCGCTGACGATATCGCAGTGGTTACAGTAGCCAAGCACGTACACGAGGTGGAGTCTGCCACGGATGAGGCAGTTATAAGAATAAAGGAATGGCTGGAGTTTACCGGTCTGGAACTAGCTGCCCACAAGACCGAAGCTGTCCTAATAACCAGCCGCAAAAAGGTGGAATACGCCAGCTTCCGGGTCGGAAACCAGATAATCAGGTCCAAAGAATCCTTGAGGTACCTTGGAGTCATGCTCGACAACAGGCTGCGCTTCAAGGCCCACGTCGAGTATTCCAGTAAGAAAGCATCGCTGATGCAGGCAGCTCTCTCCCGAATGCTCCCGAACATCGGCGGGCCTGGATACGCCCGCAGGATCCTGCTATCCAGAGTGATCAGCTCGGTACTTCTATACGCTGCCCCGATATGGGCAGGTGCACTGGCGACAAATGAGTGCAGGAAGAAGCTATCATCAGCTCACAGGCTTTGCGCTATCAGAGTGATCAGCGGCTTCCGAACTTTCTCCGACGATGCAGCCTGCGTTTTAGCTGGGATGGCCCCAATCGACATCCTCGCTGAAGAGATGCAGAGGGTATACCTTAGACGTCCCTCGAACCGACAAGAGGCAAAAAGGATTAAGGAGGAAGAAAGGGCAGCATCAGCAACGCTGTGGCAAACCAGGTGGGACAGCTCTACCAAAGGCAGGTGGACCCACAAGCTCATTCCCATTATAAAATCATGGACAGAGAGAGCGAGGGGGAACTGTAACTACCACCTCACACAGTTCCTGTCCGGACACGGTGGCTACCGGAAATACCTCCATAGATTTGGACACGATTGTTCGCCCCTGTGTCCAATATGCCCAAACGAAGAGGAGGACGCGGAGCATGCAGTGTTCTACTGCAGACGCTTTGCAGAAGACAGAGCAAACCTGCCAAGTCCAGAAAATATTGTTAGTCACATGACACGATCAGAGGGCGAGTGGATGGAGATCTGCTCATTCATAGTGTGTGTGCAGAATGCGCTGCGACGAGCAGAAGAGCCCAAGAGGCGGCCTCGGAGACTAGAGCATAATTGCTAACCAGCCCCGCGAAGAAATACCTAACGGCAGTACCGCGGGGAGAGTGGTTGAAGTGTGTAGGGTGTGTGTTTAGTACGTAGGCGTATTCCTGGAATCGATTACTCAGGTTTGCGAATCGTACATGCTAGTAGCACTCGTGCTATTAGTATCTATGAAGATTATACATCCTTGGCGCAACCTAAAAAAAAAAAAAAAAAAGACTGAAAAGTGTGCGCAAACTCAAGTAATAGCGACTACGACTACGACGGCGACATCATTAGCCGTGTTTTTTTAAAACCTAGCCAGCCAGTAGTTGCTAGTAAAGTAAAATTTTACACATTTTTTTTTTTTTCTTTTTTTTTTTTTTTTTTGCCGAGAGCAGGTGAAAAATCTTCCAAAGACACCATAAGGCCCGACCGCGCGTGCTTATGGTAGTGTGAGATTTTTACTCACTAAAAAAACACCTCTCCTCAAAATTAATACTACAACTAAGCCAGTGCTTATCCCGTAGTTTTATTTTCGCTTACGAGAATCGTTATTCTAGAAAAAGATGATCGTATGTGATTAAAAATAAATGTAGCACTTTAGACAGGTTAAATTCCAATGAAAGTTCCTGCCTTTTTCACGACCTTCATATGCTATGACGCGAGGTCAAAAGGTTTTGTCCTTTGAAGACGACGAATTGAATTGTTCGCGTCAAGTAGTTGAGTGATAGTACTGTTACAATGGCCGTGAACACGATCTATGTGTTTACGCGCAAATTTTGTTATCTCTTCGACGACGCTGGGAATTCCCAGATCCCGATGAATATCTTCTTTACGTACATACCACGGTGCGTTAACGATCGTTCTAAGAACTTTATTTTCGAAAGTTTGTATGATGTTTCTATTGTTTTTCTTGGTACAACCCCATAGTTGTATACCATACGTCCACACTGGCTTTAGCACTTGCTTATAGATAAGCAGTTTGTTATGTAGGCTCAACTTCGAATGTTTTCCGAGTAGCCAGTACATTTGTCGGTATTTGTTTTCGAGCTCGTCACGTTTCTTTTTCACGTGCGATTTCCATTTGAGCTTGACATCTAGAGTCATTCCTAGATATTTTGCTTCGTTTGCGTACGGTATTTGAGCCGAGTTTAGATATACAGGCAATCTATCCACTTTTTTGTACGTAAAGTTGACGTGAGTAGATTTGCTTTCGTTCAGCACAATACGCCAAGAGTTCGTCCAAGCGTGGACTTTATTAATAGCATGTTGAAGCTTTCCGGTTGCTGCTTCAATGTTATCACCCGTTGTAAAGTAAAATTTTACACATAAAACAAATACAACAACCGGCTGGCTACTACTCTTGATTTTATCCCCAGCAAAAAGTTACTGGCTGGGAATTTCGTGATGCCTCAGGCGGTGCAAAAACGAATGTTTTTTAGTTATTTCTTGTTGCTGTCACTGCGAGGTTTCTTGGTTCCTAAAGATATGTTCGTATAAAATCGGCTGGCTTTGGCTGGCTGGCAAATCGTTTAAATGAACGACTAGCTGGCTAGGTTTAAAAAAAAAAACGGCAATTGTCTTCTACCATTATATGTTTACACTTTTTTACAACTGACCGATGTTTCTGGTGCCCTATGACTCTCACGATTCCGCACGATTATGAATAAGATACTCCAAGGCTAACCCCATCATTGGTCGCTATAGGTGTCTTTTCTACCAGCTGTTGTGAATTATTTTTGTATTGCATGCACTTAAAGATTCGGTACACATTCCATAAGGAACGATATGCCCAAATGGTGGCCTGGACTTATGCCTATAGGACCCATTTAGCTGCGAATGCTGTTGATAGTGGTGATTGCTGCACCTTTTATACTCACCACCTCCTCCATGACTTTAACAACCTAATATAGAGTAATTTCCTTAAATATGCCCGATTTGTGACTTTGTTTTGTACTTGATAATTTTTACTCAAATAGTTTGTACGACAGTTTGCTCGAGATGAAGCAGCGCGTGAATTGGCTTAAAGCCAGGTAACACTATTTTATATACACACATTTCCGCTACTAACCTTTCTGGAGCCGGAGCCTATTCTAGAGATGCTCGGATAAGACAATCTGTCACCTTGTGTAAACTAACTACTGCCTCTCACACAGAGATAGAAACCTTAGCGCACATAATTTAAATAGGCTAGGTTAGATTGGTTGTCTGCACGACGGTGCTGACACACTTAGACCAGTAAAGGTCCATTGTGATGCCAAGGATCTACCATTACGAGTAGACCACTCAAAAACAAAAAAAAAAATATTTGGCGCAACAGCTCTTTAAGTGCCAGGGCCTAGCATCTCGCAACCACTCATGTTGTGTGCGTTATATTTTTCACACGAATGAAAGGGACCTACAGTTTAGTGCCGAATCCGAACGGCGATTTGAGAAACTTTTTCGTGACAACAATACTCTCGGATGTTTGTCAGACGCTCGCGAGAGGTGGGACCATGAAAAAACTTTTTGATTTTTGGTAGACCACTCAGGGACTAATAAAACCAACCGGAGCTTTTGCTGAAGCGATGAATGCTCATGACGCCTAAGGACGCCAAATCGCTGAAGTCATCAAGGAAGGGAGCCCTTAGATGAAGCATGCTTTTACGTGATAGTGCAGGACATGTGCATAGGAGGTGAAGGATGGTTTCGTCCTCCTCCTCGTCCCTACAGCTCCTGTAGAAGGCATTGGAAAACAGGCCAAGTCTTTTGGCAAATACAATGGTAAAACCTTGTTTTGTTTGTTCAGATAGTCAAGTCAAGCTATCAAAGCTTGCTCTACTGTAATGGTTGCCATTAAACTCTATCATTAAGCTCAACCGATTTGAGCGGTGTTACTCTATGACGGTGACCTGAGCCCCTGCTCCCACATGCATTCAGGGAAGTTAAAGAGCTGATTATTTTTTCTGGAAATGATCAGCAGCCGTTTTCGTTCGCGCAGCATACTTCAAGCTATTGCCCATCATTTAATAAATACATGACGACTCAACTAATACGTCTTACGCAGAGGGAATACTGCATGAATTGAGCTGACCCTGATCAACGAAACAAAAGAGAGCAAAGCTAAGTATCTTCCCAGGCTGAGCAGAAAGAATGTGTTGACGTGTCTCGCCGCTGTTATTAGTCACTTAAACGAGCATCTTAAAACTAATGATTAAAGCTCAGGTTTATGCAAATGTTGCGTTGCGCTCTGGGAGTTTTAGAGCTGTTGGTTTGGGGGGCAGACGCTGACAAGCAGGGAACAGGCTGATATAATGAAGTATTATACAATGGGCCATATGGTCTACGTGCTTGTTTTCTTTCATAAAGCGGACTTATTTCCATTTTATTCAAGTGACCCGTTTAAAGGACTTTGATTGAATTCATATAACTTTTTGGTTTTGATTGAAACATATTTTATACAGCCAAGTTGATAAAAAATCTATTTAACCTTGGGTGCAGTAAACGAGTCCCATTGCATCAAACAGATTTACTTAATTTATTCCGACCTTTGTCTCCCTTTTTACTTTATGTTTAAGGGACTGACAATAATCTGACAATTATCATTTGATAGTTGAATGCTCCGCATTCCCAAGCAGAATTTCCTCAGGAACTACTTTTTTTTACCACTGTAGCTATTTCTCCAATTCTTGATTTGTATAAGTAAGGTATCTGTAGTCATATTATTGTAAGCCGTGGCTCGAAACACTGGTATGCATGAAACCTGTAATCTCGTATCAGATTCAAATAATTACAACAGTATACTCGTACACACAAGAAAACTCTGTGACAATAACTAAACCACTATCGAAGTCATAAAATTGGTATGATTCCTCTTTCGCTTCACAAATATTTTGCCTTTTTGCCTTTCTTACCCGAAGTCAGAGTGACCCCATCTACCTAATTTAATTTAACCGATGTTACATGTTGACCCAAATTAATAGATCTGAAACCTGAGGTGAAGTGTCATGTTGTTGAAAAATGGCTACAAAGATATGGCTCGCCTACATATATGAAAAACAGGATGAACAAACTCTTGAGCAAAACTTGTGTGGACTCTTCGGGACATAATGAGTCAATAACGCCTGTGGGCCTTGTTGTTCGAAATTCCATCCCTTAAGATTCCACCTCAACTGTTCTGTGGCACGTTTCCTAAGGACCAGTTTGTCTGCCTGTAAGTCGATTCAACTGCAAAACATTTTTACAGTGCAATTGTCTTCGCGCCGTAAAGTGTGACCGATCCACCACAACTTTCTCTTCCATATGGTGATGCCTATAGGTTCCTGGCCCGATCTCTGATAATGCTGTTCATTACTTACTTACTTAGGTGGCGCTACAGTTCGGGGTGAACCTGGGCCTCAACCAACAAGCCTCTCCATTTAGCTCGGTCTTTAGCTAATTGCCTCCAGTTGCGCACTCCAAGTTGGTCGAGGTCCCTTTGAACTTGTGCGCGCCACCTATGGCGATGATTCCCTCTACTGCGTCGTCCCTCGGGGTTAGATTCGAAGACTCTGCGGCCCGAAGCGTTGGTGTCCATTCGCTCTACATGTCCTAGCCATCTCAGACGTCCAATACGCAGTTTTTTGACTAGGTCGATGTCGCTGTACAGCTCGTATAGTTCGTGATTGAATCTTCTCCTCCAAAACCCGTCAACGCAAACGGGACCGAAAATCTTACGAAGAATTTTTCTCTCGAAGCGACCAAGGATATCTTCATCCTCTTTTAATAAAGTCCATGTTTCAGCGCCGTAAAGCAGGACTGGGATGATCAAGGTCTTATATAGAGTCTCCTTAGTTGTTCGAGATAGGGCTTTACTGTTGAATTGCCTTATAAGCCCAAAAAAACAGCGATTGGCAAGAGTTATTCTTCGATTGATTTCTGCACTGATTTTGTTAGTAGAATTTATAGCAGAGCCAAGGTAGACAAAGTCCCTTACTACCTCGAAGTTATAGCTGCCCACGGTGACGTTTTGTCCAATTCGTTGGTGTTGGTTTTCCCTTCTAGTTGACAGCATATACTTGGTTTTGCCCTCGTTTATCGCCAAACCCATTTTGGCCGCTTCCGCCTCAATGTTTGCAAAAGCACCGGTGACAGCCCGCTGAGATCTTCCGATAATGTCTATATCGTCGGCGTATGCAAGCAGTTGTACAGACTTGTGTTCATTAGTGATACTATTGGACTAAAAAAATCCTTGAGATGATGTACAGGCATCTGTTTGCAAAAAGACCTTCCACGTACTACACGCATACAGCAGTAATGATTCGATGTTGAAACGGAAAAGTAGCAGCTTGCTTCTCGTGCTGAGAACATTCGTCCTCCAGATTTAAAATAGGATTCCAAATACACCTTTTGCCCTCCCGATTCTGCTGAACACATCGAGTTCGGTATCACCAGGGTTGATCGAGACATAAATTTCACAAGAAATAGATTAAAATAAAATAAATGAAGAACACTTTATTTTGATCCGTATCGAATGATGTTGGATTAGAAAGTGAACAATCATGTTGTATGACAAACAAATGCTATATAAAAACAAGCGCTTTTTATATGGCTACATGTAACAAAACTTTTACTATTAAACTATGCCATATATATTGTACCAAATGGCGACATACAAGGTGGAGCAAAAGTAATGTCATAATGTGAATTGGCTGCCATTTTATTAGAAATAAAAAAAAACTGAGCTCTGTTTTCACGAAAAGTTTATTTGAAGGTGTAAAATTTATGACATTAAGTTAGAAAAATGATATCTGTCAAATGACCCACCTCTTGAGGAGATGCAAATTTGTGTTCGTTTTACAGCATTTTAAGTTGTTGTTCGAAAAAAATTGGGTCCCAATTGGTGATTTCTTCTTCATTGTTGGATTTCAAAAAACCCCAAAGAAGAAGTCTGACGCCGGGAAATTGGCGATTCAAAATCTCCATCCTTTCCCGAGCTGTGTGAGCGGTTGCTCCAACTAATTCTCTATCTGTCTAAAAGATAAAGGTCAAAGCACAATTACATTTGACGCTATTTGCAAAAATTATGGCACATTATAACATTATGACATTACTCTACCTTGTATAAATGTTGCCATATAAATTTCTCTATCACACTTGTAGGACAATTATGTGCCATTTTCTATTGATTTAAAATCTCCATCGTTTCCCGAGCTGTGTGAGCGGTTGATCCAACTAATTCTCTATCTTTCTAAAAGATAAAGGTCAAAGCACAATTACATTTGACGCTATTTGCAAAAATTATGGCACATTATAACATTATGACATTACTCTACCTTGTATAAATGTGGCCATATAAATTTGCCTATCACACTTGTAGGACACTTGTGTGCCATTTTCCATTGACATATGGACATTTCATTTCGACTTATGTTGCTGTTTGCCTTGCTCTGTGGTCTGCTTACGAGTACCGGATGATACCAAGTATGCCTAAGTACCATTGCCTGCGATACTCGGTATCACGACTATAAGCCAATTAGTTTTGTATGATCATCTCAATCATTTTGATACTGCCACAATACATAAACATTTTGCCTAAGTGCAAATTTGGTGCACCTGCCGGAACTTCATGCATAAGTACTTCAAATTTATGTTATGCATCTGGTAACAACGGCGTTATGTGAATACTAATGAAACTAAAGATATACTTTTTTTGTACATTCACCAACAATCCACTGAGAAACAGGTCACAGTTAACCCAAAAATCCTCACGATTTTCCATGACAATACAGACACCGTGCATCAAAATTTTCTCGACACAGCATATCTGTTCTTTTATGAATCAAATTTGCATTCACTGACGGCACAAGATTACCTCAACCAATAAAGGGAACCACCAAATTTCTCAGCGCAATCTTAATGTCCATCCACGGGCGGTTTTTACTTTTATTTGTTTCAGTTTGGTCAAAGAGAAATGACGGAGTCAGTAAAATTGCACCACATGGTCCCCCACTCTGGCAGCTACCAATATTGTTCTTTTGCGGATTTATGTTTTGGTATCATCTGCATAAATCTTTTCGTGTCCAGAATAAATACAGTCTTTGGATTCAGTATCTTACTTTCAATCAAACACATACCGTTCAACCTCTTGTGTAAGGAGGTCCGATGTTATCTTCTCTTAAGGATTAAAAAAAAAAAAAGAAGACAGTTTTAGTTCAAGAGACTGTGCACCTTTAAGAAAGAAATGATTGTACCGAAGAGATTAGGTCTTTCATCCCCATAATCAATTGTCTGAACAATATACCAAATTAAATATGTCCCCAATTTCTAGATGTGTCTCATTTATTATTTGTTCGCAAATCCCTAAACCGAAAACCCCAAAACCAGACCAATTTATGATTATTTTATGATCCCCAAAAAGGAAGATTTCCATATTAAATGATTTAATTCCCGAATGTTACGGAGGCAGCAGCAGCAGGCTCATATCTCCATCGGGTTCGTTGTTATTTCTGTGCCTTGTCAGAAAGAACGTGCTACAATATATGTAAATATATCTCTCACATAAATATATCACAACATCTCTGTCTCCTTTAAGTTCAGATTCTATGTTAGAATTTCTCGCCGTATTTCATTCAAATTTGCACCGAACGTAATTATAATATATGCGGTGAGGAGATATGAAATACGCAAAGGATCTCTCTCGTATGGAGAATGAAAATACCGCAACTTATTATCCTGATATAAAAACCATTAAAGCATAAATCTTTCATTATATCTACATCATGTCTGTGTGGTCGGTTAGGTGCAGAGAGCTATTAATGGTTTCTTCTGCAAATGGAGCAAATCAGTGAGGTTTCTTTTTCATATTTCTTCTTTTTTTTTTTTTTCAAAGAAAGCGATGAAATGCAGAAAAAAATCCACTGGGGATGGAGAAAGAACGTAAGGTAGTCGGAACGTTTGTATGGATTATTTTAAAGGTTATTATTCTGATTTGTGTGGGTTTGGTTAAAAAATCTAATATTGCTGGCGGGTTTGATGGACTGTTATTGTGCGAACTGAAGGTCGACGTATTGAATGGCTCTCAGAAGGTAAGAGTAACGTTTTGAACAATACAATACAATTTAAAACACTTAGGGAGTCGAGGTTAAATTCATATTATTGTTGTCGTTATAAAGGTACACTTATAATACATTTACTTTCTAATTAAAGTGAATTTTACCACACTCCTGTCCCCTAGAGGAACTACTCTGCTTAATTGCGCGTAGCGAATTATACATATCTACCCTAGCAAAGGATAAAAGTCCAATTTCACTAACTGCGCAAGTGATAATCAATATAGGTTTGTTATTTAAACTTTAGGACTGCTGCCCATCTAGTCATATACAATATTTTCAAAGTCAAAAAACTTTGAAGTGTGCCAGTGTTGACTGCGCCAGATGATGTGGATAACATTAACCCAATTTCAGGTATATTGTACATATATGTTTAAATTGGTACTCCCTATGGAAGGGGCCCATAGTTGTATGCCCTATGCAAACGCAATTATTTTTCTTGAAAAGCCTTCTCATGACAATTATGCTCCAGAATGTTCGTCAGACATTGGCAAGAGGTGGCACTGTGACCTTCAACCTTAACATCTAATGAAAATATAAACAAAAATAAAAAAAAACGCAAGATGACTTCAGTATTTCGAAGGCCGAACGTAGTAGTCATGAAAATGAAAAAACCAAAAGAATGGGCGCCGTGGCGTAAGTGGTTAGTGTGTCGGATCACTACGCATGAGGTTCCAAGTTCGAATCCCAGAAAACACCAAAAAGTTTTTTCACGGTCCCACCTCTCGCGAGCGTCTGACAAACATCCGAGAGTATTGTTGTCACGAAAAAGCTTCTCAAATCGCCGTTCGGATTCGGCATTAAACTGTAGGTCCCTTCCATTCGTGTGAAAAATATAACGCACACAACATGAGTGGTTGCGAGAAGGTAGGCACTGGCACTTTAAGGAGCTGTTGCGCCAAATATTTGTATTTTTTTACTATTACATCGCATACACTTAAAATATGAAGAACCATGTTAAAGAACCGATTTTCTACATACTTAATAGACCTACGAGTATAACAGAAAACCACTATCGATGTTATACAAGCAGTATATGCAAAAATATCACTAGAATTGAGAAGACATCGGGTTGCAAGTCTTTACAGGCCTTGAAAAAGCGTTAAATCGAGTACCACGAAAGTTATTATGGCATCCAATGAGAGCCCAAGAAATACCAGGTTCACCAAGCTTTAAGCCGACTGCTTTTTGATAAACCACCTGATGAAAGGCACACAATCTTCACTGCTACTGTGTCTGCAATATACCGATGAGAACGAGTTTATTAACTGACGTGTAGAGCGACTACAAAAATGGAAACAAGAGCTTGAAGACAACGGACTACGGGTAAATAGAAGCAAGACCGAAAACTTGGAATGCAGCTACACCGACAACCGCGTATAATATAATTAGAATCGTTGGAAGAGCATGTTGGTCGAGCAAAAAGACTTATGAACAGAAGCTGCAGGGGAACTAGATGCAAGTACTAAGATGAGCAGCAGGTTTGATGAGACTGAATAAAGTGGGAAAAGAGCATATTAGACGCAGCTTTAAAGTATAACCTAGCAGTGAAAAGCTAATATAGGGCCGCTTACGATGGTGTCACGTTATCAAACGAGATGAAGACAACGCGGATTCATCTAAGAGATGCAGAGGATAATCTTCACGTGTTTGACCACAGTGACTAAGCACCATAGAACGAGCTCAAATTAGTAATAAGAGAACTCAAGATAGGCAAACCTGGCACTGAAGAATGAGAAGAGCTGAGTGTATAAGATAAATCGCCAAATGTTTCCAACATTTTCCCCTATGTATATATTTACACGCAATCGCTAACATTGCGACTTAAACGGGCAATTGTGCCATAAATATTGATATTGATATTATACAATTGTTTTAAGTTGATATTGCTAATTCATTATCTTCGATTAACCTTCATCTCATCCTCAAAAGCAAAAAATACGTTGTCTACCCTTGTGTGTAGATTTCTACACATATGGGATTTTAGTGTGTTTTCCATGAATGTTTTTTTTTTTTAATTCAAATAAACAAAAAAATTACTTTTATAATTTTATTCTAAAGAAACAAATGAAAATAAATTTAAATTAGTTTTTCTTGAATGCATTTTACACAAACATTTCGACTATGTTGGTTTGTACAAGCAGCTTTTTTGCAAAAACAACTAATTGTCTCATATATATTATTTTTGGTGGCGGACTTTTCTTTATAGCAAACTGACATCTTGCTCTGCCTTTTATTTGTAGTAGAACGCTTCTTGACCTTTTTGGTGGATTTGATGAAGATGATGCAGAAATATCATCTAAAGATTGTCCTGCTGAACTTTCTCCTGTAACAGTTGCAGTCACAGATGCTGATGTTGCCGATCTTGGTTTACCACTTCTAGTTGCCATATATGGTTTTGCAAGTGAAAATCCAAGTTCACATAGAAAATTCCTTCGTTTTTTGTTTTTTTTTTTTTTGTGTTGCTTGCCAATTCGGATTCACTTCTTTGAAAATAATTAATGAATTCAAAGCAGAAATATCAATCATATTTGCAAATAGAGCCATTGGCCATCTACATATTTGTTTTTCCTTTACAACTGTAGCAAGAAAGCATTGTATCTGCGCCGCCTATATCGAATGAAAACAAAAATCATTAGAGGACTTGAAATTTTTGTTTTATTGTAATACTCTATAATTGGTGGTAACTTTTTTTCACCAGATCCAATTTCAATAGAGCTATGCATTGTACTTTGCAATGTACTACATTTATTTTTCCTTCCAATGTACGAAACAAGAGCTATGTTGTCGGTAAATGCAAATGTAGATTGATACAACGGCCTTTTTTTTGACATTCAAGAAGCTTTGGTGGAATGCTTCTTTTATTTTTTCCCATAGTGCTAACCGTTGTAAAACCTTTTGAAATTAATTTTTGACCAAGATCAAACGGAGAAAAGAAGTTATCCACTGTTACGTTGTGACCTTTCAAACCATCAACGAGATCCAAAAGCACCTGTTCAACACGGCCTTGTCTTTTTTCACACGAAATGGCACAAATTGCTTTTCCCAAATATGGTTGAATTTGCCAAACATAGCATGCAGAAGAACATACCAGTAACCAGAATTTTAATCCATATTTTACTGGTTTCGACGGCATGTGTTGACGAAATTTACATCATCCACGAAAACGAAGTAACTGCTCGTCAATTGTAACCGATTCATGTGGATTATAGTAATCTGCCCATAAATTAGACCATTTATCGAATATTTCTCGAATTGGTGGAAATTTATCTGAAGATCTCTGCTGTCTTCTACTTATGATATCATAAAAACGAATAACTTGATTCATTTATTCAAACTTTTTCTTTGAAATTATTGTTCTAAACACTGGACGACCTCTTTCACCATCAAATAAATCAATTGTAGTTTCGTTATTCGATCTAAAAACAAGTATGTATGTCAAAAATCATTTGAAATGAAATATATAACAATAACTTACTCCACAACGTCAGAATCACTATCGTCTGAATACAAGTCATCGTCATCATCAACATTTTCTTCTGGCACAAATTCGTCATCACTGTCTCCAGAATTATCACTAACATCACCATCACTTTCATTCAAAAATGCTTCCATTTCTTCAACTGTAAGATCGTCATTGTTTTTTTTTTATTGTTATTATTAAATTCACAATATATACACACGATGTTCACTTGCGAAAAGACTCAATGCAACTGGAATTTTATATGAAATGCACTAATTATTCATATGTGTAGAAATCTACACAAGAAGGTAGACAAAGTAATTTTAGCACTAACAACCGTTATAAACTTTTTTTTTATGGCGAAATACGTTTTTTTTTTTTCGTGAAATAAGGGTTATAATAAAGTCAGAAAATTCCGGAAGTTAGCAATTAGTGGTTTCTGAAAAAAAAATAAGAAAAGAGGTAGTCTATGTGTAGTTTTCTACACAAGGGTGGGATGAAGGATAAGATACAATTGTTATTCGTTTGATTCATTGAATAGACATGCATGCTAATAGCTGCAAGATGTCTTCAAGATTATGATTGCTACATCATAATGAATATTAAATTCAAAATGAAAAAATAACTTAATAGGAAAACTGGTGTCTGGGGAATGAGCCTATTGAAGTAGTCAAACATTTTAAACATCTAGAAGTCCTTCGGCGTGTTTTGGTGAGAATTATGCAAAGCAGTGAAAGCTTCTCAAAAAAACAATCCCAAGTCAATCTGGTTTAAAACTTTTTTTTATTGTTTGAAGATTGGTGATTGAATTGAAATTGAATAGAGAAGGATGAAAAAAGTTGTGCTTAAATTTGTAAAATACTGCTGAATCATTCGACTTGAATCAAATTGAATGAAGAAGCTCTTTTCAGTGCCCTCTGAAATTGAGTAGCGCAAGCTAAACATCCCCACACAGGTTTGACTGGAGCAAAAAGCTAAAGTGGTTGCCAGTCATTTTTGCTTGTTGTACTCCGTGTTACATCTTACTTCACTGAGAAGCGACGTCTCCCCAAAACACGCCTATTATCACGCACAATCTAGACTTGCGCCCCCATGTAAATAAAAATCCGTAGCAGCAAAAACGACTGTCAGTCTTATGTGGATGAGTTTTTTTTCTTACCAGCGCGTAGATATCACTTTAAAATTTAAAGTATTTTATGCTACCATTAACTCTTATCTTTGCTACGGTTGGTTACCGGCCTTCGGATACCAACATTTTGGAGAGTTTAAATGCAATCAACGCACTTTTTCAAAGGCGTCTTTAAACTTCCCGTGAGAACTGAGAACGCCAACTTACACAATACATGCTAAATCTGGGCTCCCACAAATCTGCTTAAAAACTCTTAAGGCAAATGCAGATTATATCATCAAGGTTATGCGTAGGAGGGATAACAATCTCCAATTTTCCCATGCTAATAAATAATAAAAACAAATTAAAAATAATATTCTGTAGTTAAATAAAAATGTTATTTCATAACGAAGGCTTAATACGAAATATATAATAAAATTGGCCGAGATTTCAAATGGGTAGTACCTGTCACAGTTCTTAATTGAATGAAAATCTAGTTGAATGACGACAAAATCATTTGATTTTGATACAGAATGTGATCTGATAGCAGTACAGTAAGCACACACATGTGGGCTTAGTTTAAATTTTCTAGCTAGGTACATATGCAAGAAGTTTTCCGAGATTTCGAATTATTTTCGCCTAAAATGTTTGGACTAATACACTTTCGTGGACGCCATGATGCAGTGGTTAATGTGTCGGAATGCTCGAATACCAGAAAATACCAAACATTTTTTCACGTTCCCACCTCTCGCGAACATTTGACAAACATCCGCGAGTATTGTTGTCACCAAAAAGCAAAATAAAAATTTTCCTTTGAATATGGCACAAAACTGTAGGTCGCTTTCATTCGTAGCGAGAAGCTAGGCCTAGGCACTTGATGAGACGTTGCCCCAAATATATATATATAACACTTTCCTACACAAACACGGCACAATTCTGAAGAACTTTAATCATTGTCTCTTCGAGTCAAGGATATGATGAAAGTTTCAACTGGCTTTCTTAATAAATCCTTTAAAATGCTTAAGCAAACCTGAGGCGTATTCTTGCAACTAAGAACATTAAAAATTACTTTACGCGTACTGTCCCCCTCCAGCCATCCATTTCCTAAGATAAAAGGATGAAACTGTTAAGAAACTCTATGATTACACATTTGCGACAATCAGCCAAAGTACACGTTTCACCTCACTCCACAATAAATTTGTTTTCTGTTTGTCACAATCTGAGTATTTCGATTCCTCTTGTCAGCATCTCTGTAGAAATGGTAAATTCCTCTGATGCAATTAATAGGAGAAGATATTTCCCTATGCGAGACGGAATAATAAATTCTTCACACAACAAAACCCACGCAGTGTCAGCGAGCCTTTGATGAATTCTCTTGATGGTATTGAAATATTTGGAGCAGAGAGAAAAAAGAAAAAAAAATGTTGAAAACATTTAATGCGGTGTCATAAATCTATTTAAGAGTTACAAACTTCATGACGACATTGGAAGCTCTTCGCTTTGCGAAAATCCCTTGCGGTTGTGGCAATCCGTGGTGGAGGCAATGAAACATTTAACCCCTAAGGGAAGTTTCACCCCATCGTTTGGGAGCTAAGATTTAATATTTGGTCCTAGAAGTTGATTTATGAACCACTGAAGTCAGATACGAACATCACAAAGAGTTGTTAACGAATTTCTTCTTAGGAAGAAGTTTTGTTCAACAAATGGCTGTGGTATGCTGTCGGCAGTAGGCACCCCTGCTTTAATAGTCGCAGTGCGTTTGATCATAAACGCTAATGAGAAACCATTCGCGCAGCATCTTAATTTATTTTGATTTATCCATGTTTGCCAACATATGGAGCTTGCGATGATGTTATGTATTTCCGTTCGATGTACGCATATGATTCCATCCTATTGCCAGATGATCCATGATCTTTGAGTTGCCGAAGTTAATGAGTCAACAATTGATTTTTTGCCAGAGGAATCTATTTAACATGGAATTCTTCATTAGTGATGTTATCCGACATCAAGGGTCGTCGCGCTGTAATAAGTACAAGTACGTCCTTCGAATGCCAGGCATATGTATATCTGAGGTAGAATTGCTCTTAAAATAATTTGCATCAATTGGAAAGCACTAACAGTGACAATTTTATACTCTCCAACAATGTCTTGATTTTTCAAAGATGCAAAACATCTGGCGATTTAATTAAACTGCCAGACGGCCAAAAATTTAAATTCTTAATGCTGGGTTATTTCATTAATATAAAGCAACATGTGCAAAATGCCAGATGCTCAAGAAATTTCCTTCAGAATTTATTAAGTGTGCCATCCTTAATAAATGTCTCGATCGAACAGCAGGATATACAGACCAATATGGGCTTAACCGTGGACTTCAGCGACAGTGATTGATTCAAACAATTAAAGGAGTGTTATTAAGAAAAAACTATACTTTTTTTTAGAATTTGCGGTTTACATTAGTTTTTACACCAAATCTATATATATAAAACTAAGCTGATATTTTGTGCGTTTACGTATAACTCACGTAATTTTTAACCAATTTACTTGGTTTTTTTTTAAACTATTCAGAAAAACAATGAAAAGGACATAAGCCCTTTTTAAAAAAAAAAATTCACTTTTTCATTCAAGAAAATGCAAAATGTATATCTACGGACACATGTAATTCAAGACCAATGGCATAAACTCTGTTAACAAAACATCGAAATACAGAACATACGACGTTAAGTAAAACTATGTTCCAAAGAGCAATTACACCACCAGTCACTACATTGACTGCTTTTTTTGCTTTATGCCGAAGTGACACATTTGCCAGTCAATTATTATAAACGGAAGTTCCGCAGTATTACACATGGAATAAATCGACCAAAGTTTTTGCAAGACGCAAGCAAGGAAAGCCAGTTCCAGGCCATCAAAATGTATTTCAAACTGATGCATTAGGAAACCTTTATACAATTCATCCAAGACATGACGAGTGTTTTTATTTGCGTCTTCTATTAATCAACGTTCGTGGACCAACATCCTTTGCAAATTTGAAAACAGTAGATGGATTAGAGTGCCCAACTTATCGTGAGGCATGCCGTCGTTTACATTTGCTCGAGGACGATGCTCACTGGGATTCTACGCTCGCTGAATCGTCAATTATTGCACCGCCTCATCAGATTCGTACACTATTTGCGATAATCATAGCAACGTGTAGCCCATCGAACCCATCTGAATTGTGGACAAATTATGCAGATTTTATGACGAAAGATATTTTGAATCGAATGCGTAGAACAACATCGAATCCGCATTTGCTAACAACACCAGAAATGCATAATGAAGCTCTCATAATGATCGAAGATATTTGCCTTACAATTGCAAACAAAGCGTTATCCCAATTAGGCATGCCATCGTTAAATCGGCAATTACAAGATCTGTGTAATCGAGATTTGCTACGTGAACATGATTTCGATCGCAATAATTTAACTCAATTTGTTCTAGCAAATGTTCCAAAGTTAAACGCACAACAAAAGATGTTTACGACATTTTGATGCGAGCAATGGCAGACAAAAGTGGTGGAACGTATTTCTTAGATGCGGCTGGTGGCACTGGAAAAACTTTCCTTATTTCAACAATTTTGGCCACCATTCGTTCGCAAAATAAAATAGCATTGGCTCTCGCATCATCTGGAATCGCGGCGACGTTGTTGGACGGCGGCAGAACAGCACATTCTGCGCTTAAGTTGCCTTTGGACATGAACTTCAACGAAAATCCAACATGTAACATAATATTACCAAAACGTCAGGAATGCCCAAAGTGTTGCAACAGTGTGAAATTGTCGTGTGGGATGAATGTCCTATGGCCCACAAGAGTTCATTGGAGGCATTCAATCGTACAATGAAGGATATGAGAGGAAATTAACGGCTCTTTGGTGGCGCCTTAATATTATTAGCTTGTGATTCCACCACTGCTGATGAGCTTAATGCGTGTTTAAAGTCATCCACTCTATGGAGATATGTGAGAACATGAATGAATTGAATTTTCAAAGCAGTTGTTGAAAATTGGAGATGGAAAAATGCCGATAGGCAATGCAACTGACTTAATAACGTTACCAACCAATTTTTACAATGTAGTTCAATCAAAAGAAGAATTGATTCGAAAAGTTTTTCCAAACATTGTATAACAATACAAGACACATGTTTGGCTGAGCGAAAGAGCTATATTGGCGGCAAAAAACAAAGACGTTACAGAAATTAATGAGGCCATTTTAAAAGAGATACCAGGAGAAGTGTTCACATTCAAGTCAGTCGATACCATTATGAATGAAGAAGATGTGGTCAATTATCCCACGGAATTTTTAAATTCATTGGATTTACCAGGCCTGCCACCGCACATATTGCAATTGAAAGTTGGATTCACTATTTTAAATGGGAAATTCAAATGTGAAAACGTTTTAATTTCACGTATACCGATGATATCAACAGACATGCCATTCGAATTCAAACGTTTGCAGTTTCCAGTGCGACTGGCTTTTGCAATGACCATCAGTAAAGCGCAGGGACAATCTTTGCAAGCGTGTGGTTTGAATTTGGAAAATAATTGTTTCTCACATGGACAATGTATGTAGCCTGTTCACGTGTAGGGAAACCTGCTGATTTGTTTGTGTTCGCACATGAAGGTAAAACCAAAAATATTGTTTATCACAGAGCATTACAATAAATTCATTTGAAAGAAAAAAAGAAATGTTTTCTAATTTAGCAAACAAATAAAGGAAACGTCTAGCGAAGCGGACGGGGTAACGCTAGTATATGTATATATTGAACACAGTATTAAAAAAAAAAAACTACAATTATTACGGTCTAGGCTTGTTATCGAATAAATAAGAAATATTTCCTTTCTCTGGGTTGTGTTAATGGAACGGCCTCCTCTGTACTACCCTGAAGAAGCTATGAATTCCACGATAGTGGTTGGTGGCTTTTCAGACAGGCCGCCGAGATGGTTGAAGAAATACTCTCCAGCTGGCCATTTTGTTTTTCCTCTCCTTTCAGTACTTCAACCAGGAAACTCCACATCAGGGAGCACGTCACGGTTGCACCCATTGGTAGCAACTAACCCCTTTAACATAACCTAAACTAACCTTCTTTGGAGTCGCTCCAGGATGTTTGCTTCTCTATAAATCCCAAACAAAACAGTGTTGCTTTTATGAACAGTCAAATCGCAACCGGACCTTTTAATTTGACTATCATATTCCATAAGCTAGTAAAACAATTCCAAATTGAATTCAGCTGTTCCGATATCCAGGTAAGAATCTCTGAACATCAAGGTAAGAATGAAAGTGATAAAGAATATCTACTTAACTTTCTACGAATCGGGACCAGGCAACGTATGCTAAGCAAAATATTATTCTATGACTTTAAAATACTTCTAGGAAAAAGTTTTGAAAAATAATCCACATTATTGTAAAAAATCCTGAAAATATGTAAATTTTAAATAGTTTTTTAAATCCCTGATTCCTGATTTTCAATGCTTCCAAATATTTTGTCTTTCTTTCTTTCGAATAGAGCTTGGTTCTTCTATGTGTCGTTGCAGAGATTTCGATCTTGAAAAAGGTACAGCTGCATTCTATTGAAAAGCTTTGTCTACCTAAGCAGGTTAGGCCATATACTCGTATAAGAGATGGGTGTCCTCCTTCTCTGGTGGGTTATCTGATATTTATGGCTTTTTGAACGATACAGCTTTCGTCTCGATGCATTGTGTCCCTATACCAACGGAGTGGACTTTCTTCTAGCTTTTCTGTTATCGGCGTTATTTGCATGCTTCCTCTTATAAATGTGTTCCGCGTTTTTTAGAGTTGTGTTACACTGGCCACCCACCCACCCCAGTATGCGCATTTCTGCCGTATGCAGTTTTTGCGTATGTACTTAGATGTTTTGCCGGTTTTAACGCTTTTATATAGGCCTTGCCCTATAATTTTAAACCTATTTTATTATAGCAGAGCACTCCAATAAATACTTCATTCAGCCTGCATTCTGCTCAGAACTTGCATTTTAATTTCAAAATTACAAAAAAATGTATTTCTCGAAAACATCTATAATGATTTTCTTCCAACTTGATATTTATAATCACAGACCCATATGGTAAAATATGACGTTCCCGGCTAAAAACCGCAAGACGGTATTTTACTTATTGAACGGCTTTCGAAAATAAACTATTTCTAAGCTGTCTACGTCCCCAGCGATGACTATCCACCTTGTCATGGTGCTGGGGCTTAAGTAGGACCGAAAGTTTTCTGCGGATATTGGTCAGCGAGTCCTGATGACTCATTGATTCCCTGAGTCCAAAAAGCCAAGAGATGGTCTCCCTAATTCTACCGGTGGTGTGAGCAAGTAAAACCGTGCCGAAAGATGAAAGGTCGGGGGGATTAAAATAAACCAATCACTAACGAGCCTTCACAGATGCCTTGGCGAGGTCTGTGTAAAATAAATGCCCTACCCGGGCATAGAGGCTCTGGCTGGGCGAATATACATTCCGGCCTTACTCGTGGGAACAAAATATGAATGACAACCAAAAACAAAACAGAAAACGAAAATACCTGCTCGGAAGGTCATGCTACCCGTGGGCGTACCGGAACTGGTTGAGCTGATCCAAGAATGCGATCAAATGATCCAGGAGGCCTTAGCTGGAGCAGTCTTTGACCGTGTTCGAAGGAATACTGGTGGAACTGCACCCACATTCGGGACTGCAGAGAACAGTTATCAATTGAATTTGCGAAGGGCACGGTTTGCAGTTTTAAACACTGTGAGCGATATCACCAGATGAGATACCCACCATACCCAAGGGAATGCTCTGTGTTCCTGACTGGGGTGTGGATAAGACAGAGATCTTCAGTTTCCTAAAAGCCCAGAATCCTTCTACTATGAAGAGCTGGGTGGTCGTCGGGGAGGAAGAATGAGACCAAGGGTTTCATCATTCTTATGAATGAACCCCCGGCCTCACTTCCGGTAGATATGCAGTTAAGGCTGTTCTATGGAACGGGGGATGGTAACTCTAAAGCTCCTAAAGCGGAGTCATCGACAGGAGAACGATGGAACGACTGACGCTATGGAAGTTGAGATTGCGACGACCGATGCAGGTAGTGCAAATCAGCCTACATCATAATGCAGTCACCTCCGGCAATTTGAAGCTGCTTCTCATGGAGGGGAGCTGGATCTGACCCTAATCCAAGAATCTTGGATTCATAACAATCACGTAATGGGATTAGGGTCGAAAAACTATATATTATAGAAGCGACGCTGACAAGGTTAGGACTTGTATGGTGGCAAAAAAGAGTCTTCAAATAATAATGCAGTCTCATTTCAGCTCCGGCGTCTTGACAGTGGTGAATGTGAGAGGGATGAACGGGAACTGCATCGTGGCGTCTGTGTACGTACCTTACGATGACGGCATCAACGTCCCCTCGGAAGACTTGAGGTAAGAAAAACTTAGTCTTCGGATGTGATGCTAACGCCAACCATACTCTGTGGGGTAGCACTAACATCAATGCTAGAGTCAAAGTTTTGTTTAATAATATTCTAGAATCCAATCTTATTAAATGTAGTAGAGGCAATGACCCCACCTTTGTAACGTCTTTTAGAAGGGAAGTCTTGGATATCACTTATGTTTCTGAACAGAAGTTGTTGAAGTTGTTGATTGTAGAGTCTCCAACAAGGCGTCACTATCTGATCATTGTTGGATACTCTTCAAACTATAACTATCTGCTAGTGGGAAAGAACTTTTAGAAATCCGCGTTTGACCAGTTTAAAATTCAAGAGAGAATTGAGGAAATCAGTGAATCACCTCACTGACGATCTCAATTCTGTAGAAGCAATTGACAATGCAGTTGATGCACTGACCGGTTCCCTTACGCAATCCATTGAAAAATTCTGCCCGGTTAGTAGGCATAGCGGTAAAAAGCGTCCACCATGGTGGAGCGATAAAAGCATTTCAAGAGTAGGGTGGAACCTCACTAAGGAGGAGGTCGTCGAGTGGTCCACTTGTAAAGAAAGAGTAAAGCTCCTCAAGAAAGGGATTAGATTCGCAAAGAGAAACTCTTGGAGGTCATTTTGTGCATCTATAGAATCAATAAATGAAGCGTCCCGTCTAAGGAAGATCCTGGCTAGGACACCAACGCCGGAATCCAATATTAGGAAGAGTGATGGTACCTGGGCAGAGTCACACGAAGAAACGCTGGATATACTATTAAACACTCACTTTCCCGGATGTACATCAATCTCCGGAGATGATCTATACATTACAGAGACGACATCGGGAATAAGCGCGGAAGAGGTGGAAAATATAATAGGTGATGATAAGGTAGCTTGGGTAATCAAATCATTTGCTACAGACAAGGCACCAGGAATGGATAACATTCGACCTGTGATGTTGCAAGAGTCAGTGGATATTACTATGCCCTCCACTTCAAATTATAAAAAAAAAATTCTATTGCTCAAGCGTATTTTCACAGGATGCCCTAAGCTAGGATATGTTCCTAAAGCATCGCTGAAGGTGCGCGTTGTTTTTATTCCCAAAGCAGGGAAGTCGTCTTTTATGCTGAAAACAATGAAACATTTAATAAGTGTTTACATAAGAAACTTGATCTTCGATGATTATCTATCTAAATCACAACATACATACATCTGCGGCAGATCGGTAGACACATCCCTCCACAGGGTTGTATCAAGCATAAAAAGGTCCCTCCACTTCAAGGAGATTACTCTTGCGGCGTTTCTAGACATTGAAGGGGGGTTCAACAACGTAAGCTCTGACGTGATCCTGAACAGCCTACACAGAGCTCATGTTAACACCGGCCTCTGCAACTGGATTGGGCAGATGCTTCAATCGAGAATTATATTTTCAACGCAAGGAGATGTAACCATCCCGAGAAAGGTCTGCAGAGGAACCCCCCAAGGCGGAGTTCTGTTCCCGCTAATATGGCTTCTTGTAGTGGATGAGACGCACAATGGATCCTTTTGTGATACGGGTGCATCCTGCACCCATTTGATGCAGCTAACCCCTTTAAACTAAACCTAAACCTTTGCCCGATTAATTGAATATCATTATTTTGGACTTTTCCAAATTGATTCTAAGATTTCAGAGTTTGCAGTATTCATCCAGTCTGTCGATCTTTTCTTGAAGAGTTAGTATTTCATCTGCCAAAAATATAATATCATCTGTGATATTTAAAGACTCGCAAAAGAATTTCATCAACATACAAAAAAAAAACAAAAAAAAAAACAAATACAAACCGCTTCCTAAAAAATCGTGAAGGTCGTTTAAGAAAAGTCCAAATAACAATGGACTGAGAAGGCAACCCTGCTTTACACCCACACTGGTATCAAAATGCTCTGAAATCTCCTCGCCATTCCACACTGTCGCTTTAGTATTAGTGTATATAATCTTTTAACGTGTATCGTATATTTCTCAACTGTATATCAGATTTTGTTAAAAACTACAATTTAACCAAAATTTCACATATGCAGAGGCATATATTTTGAAAAAAGTTGTAAGAAACATAATGTGAATGATGATTTGGACCTTGTATGAAATCAAAGCCGGTTGCAAACAAATACCATAATGCAAGTACCTACATAAACTGAACAAAGGGCTGTAGAATGCAATAACTCAAAAGCCGCAGTATTTCTTAGGAATAATTTAAGCTTTATACGCATTTTCATGTTGTTTCCTTCTTTATCAGAAAAAAAAAAAGAAGAACAAGTGCCTTTCATTCTGCAAAATATTATATTATTTACTGAGACATGAATCCCATACCAGTTAAACTTTCCCATGGGAATAATGTCTTATTTTTTTATTTAACCTCATGCCAACAAAGTTACAATAAATTTGGTATACTCCATATATGTACGCACCTCTCATTCAGAATAGTACTACCCTTACTGAACCATAAAACGATGGAGAAAATTGTAGCCGGAAGGTCATGAAAAAGTACTTTTTTACCAACTAAATTATGCAAAATGTAGACATCGACTTCTAGAAAAGGACATTCTGCAAAATAAGGCACAGAATAAATATTTGTATTATTTTCTACAGATAAAAAAAAAAGAAAACCAAAAAGGACACGCAAGCACTTAAGATGGTAACAGATTTCAGACAAATGTCGTACAAATATATTTTTGTTGTTAGGTGCGTGTGGATACGAATAAGAATGGATTCCTTTCACTGGAAAAGGGTTAATTTTCCATTTCCCTGCCTCGCCGCAGCCTTCAAAACAATAAATTAGTTTATCATACAAATGAAGATATTCCTTACAATTTCTAAATTTCATAAGAAATTTGTCCCGAAACAATGATTCAAAACCTTTTTCTGATTAAACAATCCGAGAAAGCAACTCAAGTTAAAAATTAAGAAGATAGAGAATGTCAGAACTTAGTCCTTTTCCAGTGAAAATAACATACTTGCACATAAAATGTTTTTAACGAGTCCTGTGGGCACACCCGTTTAACAGACATTTTAAATTAACATTAAAAATAAATAAAAAAATTGCTTTTAAGTCTGAAGTTGCCTTTCCTTGACCTAAAATCTGGGCAAAGATATTTGTAGTTTTGCCGCGAACTGTAGCCTGTTAGATGGATATATATTTATATATAGCTACTGCAGCTGACTCACTCACATTGCTGCAGTAGCTTTGCGTATATATGCAAAGTATGCAAAGTTCTGCAAAATAATTTCCCACAGGACCAAAATGTACTGAAACCTCTATCAGCGTTTCGTATATTGCAGGACAATTGAGTCTCATGAAATTGTTGAGTACACTGGGAGAGCGAAATTTAATTTTTCACCGCAAATAAATTTTATCGCAAATTGGTGTTGAAATTGGTGACTGGTTGCTGAGAGGAACAAGTGGATTTGTAATCGTGATTGTGGGGTTTTGACTCCCGTACACTTGCATATTTGAAACCAAAGTATTGTTTATTGGATGACATGATTTCGTGCAACGATAATACATACTTTCTGAGTGCAGCCAGTTTGCTTGGTGGTGAGTGAGTGCTCTATTTGTTTTTTTTTTTTTTTTTTTACAATCGGAAGGAGATACGAAGAATGTAGTTTTGAACTATTTCGTCTAATCTGTCTTTACTAAGAATATCAACTAGCTTCGATAGTCTTGAAGAGACATTTAACCATTGGTTGGTAAGCCTTTGAATATACTCTTGCATTTTAGTAAGGACTTTGTGTCATAGTGCTGTTCAAATAAATATCAAACCATCATATGCAATCCATGTACGGCATCCGACTTTATTCAGAAAGCTAGACACGTTGCTTAAGATCTACAATCAAACATTTATATACACATATTTATACATTATACAGGGACCACACTGTATCTTTCTGTCCTTAAAATCTTCTGGTCCGATATTTAAATGTTTGAATACAATCGTTGGTAATAATAATAATGTTCTATGCCTTGGTCTCTGACAGCCTCAGTTTTACTACCTGATTCTAAAAGGACCTTAAGTGTCAGTTACATTTGTGTAAAACAGGTAGCTTGACTAACTTCCCCAGATTTCGGAATGAAGATAATATCCACCATCCTGCCACCTCGTTGAAGGCAGCAGGCGGAAACTCGAATGACGGAATATCAATTTCCTTTTGCAGCATTACCAATCGAATAGTATTAATTTTTTGTGCATTTAAAATAGAGGAAAAAGGAACATAAATATAAGTGGCACTCCAATCAACGCTCTGTGTTGGAATTTTTTTTTTTTTTAATAACGTTAAGTGTACGTTCCCCGATTCGTTTTTGTTTTCCGCCATTACCAGGTTCCAGTCATAGGTATTTAGCAACTATCAGAATTCCTGATTCAGTGAAGGCGCTCATTAGAGATACGAAACATTCTTAAAAAATGTTCATAGTCAGTTGTATCCACGATGTGCACATTTTTACAAAATTAGCAACTGGCGTATAGTGCCGTTCAACCGGAAACCTGATGAGCTACGCTACTCACGTACGAATGCCAGCCGTCAAATAACACGGGGAATAAATAGCCATTGCGCTAACATTTCAAACGCTTTCGATAAAGTCTGGTATGGAGCTTTACTACATAACCTAGCTTACTTCAGACTACAGACATACACATCAAGTAGTCGACGATGTTTCTTCCAAAACCCGCTGGATTCGGCAAGTAACAAGATTTTTTTAGTTTTGACGACACAAGCACTTCACACCTTCAGGGATGAGGTGAGAATATGCAAGACATCTTGTGGTGAGTAAAGACTCATAGCTTCAAACGACCAATTAAAACAACCTAGGCGAACCTCACAGCAGAAATGCAGTGAAGTGGGAGGGTTATGATCGCTTGTTTTCAAATTATAACCTCGCCGAAATAGAAAGAAGAAGAAAGGATGCTTATCTTCTTGGAGCCACGGTCAACTCTGATGTAACATGGCGCAACTAGCCTTTATGAAGCTGAGCTATCGGTTTCAAGCAAAATTACAAATATTATACTTCACATTGGGGAAGAAAGTTAGTCCATGAGTTGAATATTGTTAGCACGTGAGGTCTGGTATTTACATATGTGTATTGAGAGACCCATTTTAATTAAAGAAGAAGCCGAAACCACTCTGAGCTATACGTACATACATACCAACCACAAAAATAAAAGATCCCATTTATCATGTCGAGACCCCGAAAGAGAGAAGATGGGCATTTCAGGTCTACATCGACGCAATGAGAACAAAATCTAGAGCTTTTTAAGAACTGCCAAGTCGTACCTCGGCTTCAGAAGATGTAAATGATGTAATTGATTTGGAAATCAATCAACAAGTTCCTCCAACCAGTTTTGTTATTGTATAGCTAGCTTCAATTGCGCACTGTTAATTGAGATCGCTTTGCACTTGTGCTAGCCATCTGAGGTTGAGTCTTCCGCTACTGCGGCATCCCTCGGGATGCAATTGTTGTACGTTCACCTCCAGTCGCCGTCTATACAGACGAGGTCAAAGTCAACTCGTTTCGAGGGAAACACCGAAATAACTAAGAACATCTCTATCTGCTTCCAATTAACGTTCATAGGCCTTATATAAATTGAAGCATGCGGTAGGTTTCATCAATCGCAATAAAATGAGGTTTTCGAAAAACCAGAACAGCGCAACTCTCTCCGGATAAAAAATCAATGTAATCTAAGCATGTGTTTGTTTTCGACGCCGTCTACTGCCAGCTTAGTGTACTATGTGTATCTTGCTCTCAAATAAATTCTAGTGCGAAAGATTCTTATTACCTAATGTAAAGACTTTTTGGATGGTAGCAGTAATAAAGTGAATTAGTTACCGGTTTTTATCTTATAAATACACTTGAAGGACTATAGCAGGCTATAATATGAAGTTTGTCTTTCTAATGAATGTGCACCCGTCTTTTTCAACAAGAGCAACGCCATTGAATAAATCTCCTGTAAAAGTGTCTTCTTCCTTATTTTATTGAGCCAATATGCTCCCACTAACAACAGTGCATGCAAATGTAAATTAAAACCCAACAAGCAAAAATAATCTCCAAACACACACGTACACATACACAAGCACTTCACTAAAAATAAAGGCAAAGTGGCAGAGGCATCGAGTGCATCAAAGCACCAAGAGACACTGCACATGTAACTTCAAGACCTGAAAGAGATTTTTTTTTTGTATATCCTCACTTCAGCTGCCAAGGACATACTCGTCTAGGAGCAAAGTAGCACAGAGGAAATAAAAGACCACTTTTTGATCTAAGCAATTTACTTCACTTTTATTTTTTGTCACCAACACTTGCTGCTTGTGTCCTGATAAGCACACGGGTGCAAGTAGCATTTAATCCTTGTGATTTCCTGTGCTCCGAAACTATTACTATTATTATATCTCCTTCTCGCGATTGACAACAGAATGGAAATAGTGAAGAGGATGGGTAGTGGTGCAGCTTCAAGGGCCCGCCATAGTCAAGTGAAGGAGTGTCTATTGCAGCCTTATCACACTTTCATTTGGCTGTCGTTCAAGGAAAAGCTTGGAAAAAAGAAGAGTTCAATAAAAAAAAAAAAAAAAAAAGTTGCAAGAAAGGTCCTGCAATGTTGCACTCTCTGTGTGCAACTTTTTCTTTTGCTGTAGTGTTTACAGTGATCCTTTGTGATAAATTCCATCTAAATGGATTGAACGGTTCACTCGTGAACGTCACTCGATTAGAGTGCGAAACGAAACTCATTCTCCTTCCATTGATGGGTTTTTGTTCGCTTCTGATGCTGAAGGAGATGATAGATTTACTTTGTCATTTCATTCGGAGTTATTAGCTTTTGTTACACAAAGTTTAATGTAATTGATATGTTGAAGTGCATAATGGATTAGGGAATAGAGTGTGCTTCGATGTGTTTTGCTTGAATGCTCCCACTGGCTGTAAGTAAGGATTCATTTTTTTTAGAAAAGCGATTGTCAGCAAGCGTAACTTGTGTAACACCAATTTGTTATATCTAATAATAAAAACTTATTTACGAATCAAGTATCGCTGGTTATTGTCAAAAACTCGAAATTCCAATTATTATAAAACGAAGAGCAAATATACACTGCGGTTCCGCGGATGTGCTGGTATACGTTTGACATATCATCTGATATCTAGACACTTTTATCGATGTTAATTGCAAATGTGGCGCATTAATGTCTGCCACAGATTACATAAATTGTTTTGATATTGTCTCCCATGGGGTGAGTGTTCCATGGTGACTGTGTGTTGAAATTGTCATCATGGGATGAAAATAGATTTATATACGATCAAATAAAATAAATATATACTTTTTGTTTGCTACAAATGTAATTATAGTTTTCGCTGTAATTTAGGGTTATGCTTATGGATACAAATTACCTAGTGGAACTGCAATGAGGACTTAGTTGTTGATATTTATAATTATTCCACTTAATTTAAAACAAAAGCATTTAAGTTCAATGGTGTGGGTTGGCCATATATTTAATTTTTTTTTATTTATCGTCATTCAGAAACGTGAGTAAAGTTATAATATGGTGTAGGTCTTCGACAACCTTTATTACAATACTTCTGTTACATTTAAAACGAAGTTTGTTTGTTCGTTTCATCTTCGAACTCGTTCCCTATTTATTAAAAGAAAATGCAGAGTATACATGTATTATTAACTATTTGTCTTTCGTGTCGTTTTCGTTGACACGATTTGGGTGAAATGGTGTTGAGATAATGTATTCAATTATTAGGTGGTTAGTTGGATTTAATCGGCTAGTTCATTTTGATCTATTAAAATTTTGTAGTAATAAAACTGAGTAACTCAACAGAACTTGAAACAAATACTACAAATCAAGATCAAATAAAAAATGAACAGCAAATCTATCTCGACCAGTTCGGACACAACTCATGAAGTAAGGATATACAGAAACCTAATATCACCTGAGCTCCAAGCCGCTACACGAAAAATATACTCCTTCCCTTACCTTTTTTCTACATTTATAACTTAGGTCGTGCAATATGCAATATTATTAACAAAATCGAACTCTAGACGTAAGCTAAAGTCTAAAAAAAAAACAAGCCTGCTATTTCTCAAAGGCTTTTTTATTGAGCTCCCGTCCCCACTCCTTAAAAGTATCTATCTGATGCCCAACCGCCTTCGCTCCTATCGTCGATCCAGGACATTCTGGTTCCAGATTTAGGGACCAGGCATTCTGGAGGTTAAGTGTGGTTTGGTTGAATTATTGTTGTCTTTTCGTTTTACATATCGCACAAATGAAGTCGGTCTTAATTTTTTTATTTTTTTATCGATTCTTTTCGATTACAGTCATATTGTTTCATTAATCCTTTATACGCTTTCATTGTATCCAGCTCAAAATATGCAACAAAGTAAATTCCTCTATATATTTCGATATCTTTCCTATGTAACTGTCCACCACACGGTGGACATGCATTGTTTTCAGCTCTTTTGATCGAAATATACGTACTGTCTACCATGTCAATAATACAATCGATTGACGTAAGATACTCGTATAGCATATTGGATGACTGGACAATCCAAGGAGCTGACCTTCACCCGGACCATTATCTAATTGCAGCCACGGTACATATGTATGTATGATGGGTTAATTAATTAAGCTATCCATAGCAGAAGAAACGACGATTGTAGGCTTTGCGGACGATATTGCGATAAATGTGGTCTCCAAACTAATGACACAATAAGGATTGCTCAACGATGGCTTGAATATATGCACTTAAAATTAGCAGAACCTAAGACAGAAGCGATGCTAATCAGGAGCAGAAAGAAGAGGGAAACAATTAATCTTATAACATGAGGGCAGGGCACACAGTTATATCGAATGCACCTATCATATACCTTGGCATTATGATTAATGTAAGGCTCTCGTTCAATTATCATATGAAGTATGTTAGTGACAAAGCTTCAAAAATGAATAATGCACTCATCAGTGGTCACATCTGTACTGCACCTTGATCTAAACAGGGCTTTTTTTTTTTTTTTTTTTTTAGGTTGCGCCAGGGATGTGTAATCTTCATAGATACTAATAGCCCGAGTGCTACTAGCATGCACGATTCGCAAACCTGAGTAATCGATTTCAGGAATACGCCTACGTACTAAACACACACCCTTCACACTTCTACCACTCTCCCCGCGGAACTGCCGTTAGGTATTACTTCGCGGGGCTGGTTAGCAATTTATGCTGTACTTTCTGCTTCTCGACGTATTCGTTCTTGAATTCGAAGCTGCATTTGCACATGCGTAATAAACGCGCAAATTTCCATCCATTTTTCCTCAGATTGTACCATATGATCTATGAGGAATGGGGGACTGGGAAGTTCGTTTCTCCAGTTTTCAAATCGCCTACAGTAGAAGACTGCATGCTCCGTATCTTCCTCCTGGTCTGGACATTCTGGACACAACGGAGAGCTATCGTGTCCAAACCGGTAAAGATATTTGCGATAACCTCCATGGCCAGACAGGAACTGCGTGAGGTGGTAGGTGCAGTTCCCATGTGCTCGGTTTATCCAAATGTCGATGGTGGGGATTAATTTATAGGTCCATCTGCCTTTAACCGCATTATCCCATCGATCTTGCCACACAGCTCTTGATCTAAACAGGGCTGTGATTCTGCAACTGCAAAGGCACATTTTCACGTTATCATTGGGCATTACGTCTTCGGCAGATATTCCCAAAAACTGCAAAGTCGACGAAGAGGAGCAAACTATAGTTCACTTCCTCTGCAGATCTCCTTCACTTACACATATCAAAAAGACTACTCTGGAATGCTTCCTTAACGATCTTAATAACCTAAATTAAACCAGGAAATTGCCAAAATAAATGCATTTATCAAAATGTAGTAGATAGGTTTGTTTCGCAATTCCTGCTTCATAATGGATATTGATCTACGTGAAATTCATTGAACACCACTTAATATATGTATGTAGGTACAAGTATATATATGTATGTCTATGTATCATTGCAAGCCCACACAGCAATACAATAAATAAAAAAAAGTGGTTTACACTAAAGTTTACAGATTCAACAAGTGATCAAAGCTTGCAGATTCGACGAAACAAGGTAAAACCTCGGCATTCTTAACTTCAATTAAGTTACGGTTACAAAAAAAAAAAAAACCATTTCCTTTATGTCAAACACTGACAAATGGCAAATGGTAGAACGATTCCGATTTGACTGTGATTGCCAGGAAAATGGTCAACAGTGCTCAAATAGTATTACTTTAGTCACATTCTGATTATTGCAAGATATTTCTTATTTTTTTGATGTGTTGGTAGTGGCAAAAATCCTTTATGGATACTTCTAGTATGTGCTACGAATCATGCCCAACTCCATGCTCCTGCATGGTTACGTGCTTAAAAAAACCCCTCCGATTTCTCTGTCTTGTTGTTCCCCTGCGATACCGCCAGTCAAAGCATTCCTTCGCAGGGGCAGGTTTGACATTTTATCACTTCTTTTTAGCTGCCAGAGCTGGCTGGATCTTGGTTTCTCGCGTTTCTTGTTGCTAGTTCCTTCATACGCAGTTGCTGCATCATACTTGTGATAACTTCTTTTGCATTCGCTCCTCGCCAACATAAATGAGGTCAATGAGGTTCTTGGGGTCATTTGCCCCTCAATTGCTCTTTCTAGGATGTTCCTGGCCCTGGTATAATTTTGGCATTCTATCAGTACATGCTCCGCATTCTGCACTTTTACTTGACAGTGCTGGCAGAATGGGTTATCCGCGTGCTTGTACTTGTAGAAATACTCCCGGAAACATCCATGCCCCGATAGGAATTGTTCTAGGTAGTAGTTTACTTCCCCGTGCTTTCTGCTAATCCATTCATCAACTTTGGGGATCAATTTGTATGTCCATCGGCCTTTGGTTGTGATGTTTCACATATCTTGGCATTCTGCTTTTATAGATTCTATTGCTGCTGTTTCGTCATCGTGCTCCTTTTCAAGTAGGGCCGCAGTCTTCTTCGCGTCTAGATTAATAAGCATTCGGCCTGATATTACGCTTATCGCATCCGCTGATACAGTTCTAAAGCCGCAGCATACCCTTAAAGATGCGATTCTATGCGCCGAGTTCGTCGTTCTAATGCGATTACGATGCGTCGCTGATGCCCATATTGGGGCCCCAAATAGAAGAATTGACCTCCTCACGGCTGTTAGGAGATTTCTGATTGGCTGCCTTGGTCCCCCAATATTTGGCATTAGTCTGCATAGTGTCACTACTGCCCAAGTGGTCTTCTCGCCTGCGTACATTAGGTCGTCCGTGAAGCTGAGTCTGTGGTCCAACAACACTCCCAGGTACTTGATGTACGGCTTCGATTCAATAATTTGCTCACCAACCTGTATGGTGAGGTACTCCTTTTTACGACTTCGGTTTTGTGGTCCGCTAGCCCAATGCAAACTATGTGCATCCAGTAATAGCAATAAAGACCATGCAAACGGCGGTATTCTCTGACTTTTTCACTTTAATAAAACTTGATGACTCATTCATAGACTAAGTTATTTTGAATATAGCACCTGATATGTCAATAAAAGTTCTTTCATAATATCGATAAGTCGATAAGTAGTTTTTGAGTGAAAGAGTTACAAACAAAGAAACACACAAGCTTTTCCTCTTGATATTTATAAAAGATAAAATGCATGCTGCCAAATAACAAATTCTTACCATGAACCTAGATCAACCGCATAGGCAGTAGCAAAAGTTAAATAAAATTGTTATACCATCGTTTCTAAAATATTTCTCCCCACACGCGACTCTCACAGTCAAAAAGGCAATAAAACATACAAAATCTGTTGGGCTGTCGCTGTATTGTGCTCGCCTTCTGATTCCTTATCTGACACCTACAGCTGAGTGTTGAGCACATTAACTTTTACGACCTCATTCACTGTGCATGTCCCGTGTCAGATAGTAGCCAGGCATCCTCCTCCAATTGCCTATAAGCCAGCTGCCATTAAACTCCTTAGTAAGTAATCTCTGGCTGTAATTCGGTTCTCCCTCGTAAAACCCCACATCTAAATGTCATACAAGCTCAAACTGCATTTCAAATTGTCAAACTTCGAATAAAATCCGAATAAAAAAAAATCCAAACAGCAGTAACTCCGAGACCAGAAATTTCCTTCATTTCGACAATTTGTAAATTTTTATGACTCCACCGTGCTCCACCGTCCTTCACCCGGTGTAAAGTGTTTTCCCACTTTTTTTCTCAACCCCGCCAATTAGAATACAGGCTGAAATATCCTGCAGTATGCTGCTGCAGCACACTCTATACGCTTTGTTGCATGTTTTATAAGCGATATTATTTTTTATTGCTAATTTTATGGATCCGCTTTTGTCGGGGCCGGAGCGATAGCATCTCTGTAAAGTTTATGCAAGCTGTGTGCAACTTTTACTACCGTCTGATGGTCTACCACCTGAAATTGATCTGAAATCTTTGAAATGCACAAGTGAATACCGTGGTCGTAGCCGGGGTTTATGGATACGTGCTTGGATTGAGATGAAAGACGGGTATTTCATCGAAAAGTTTATGACTCAATTTTAGTCTTGTGTTTGACACGAAGTCGTAGATAAACTGTGAAACATTTTCGCTACAATTTAATTATCGGCGAGGAAAGGATGTTGATGGTTTCTTCGTTGCTTGTCTGGGACTTCTTCCTGTCAAGTATAAAATAAGTTACAAGCTCATAAATTCACAGATAACTAATCGATAGGAATTTAATGTGTAATTCCAAGCGGCTTTAGTTTTGTTGGATGTTTTGGGAACGAAGTTTGCGGATGGATGAACTTTTACTGTGCAAGGTCGTAATGAATGAAGTGATGGATTAATGTCGATTCGGATCGATTTTATTGGGGTCCTTGGGAATCTAGTATAGTGTTATTATTAACAACATTTCACACTGGGTATTGGCAGATTGCTGTTAATACAGTAAGTAGACTTCGCCCAGGGTCATGAAAAGTTATAGAAGGAACTACAAATTGTACAGATCTACAATCTGTCGACCCAAAGGAGGTATAAAGCATTTTTAAAATAAAATCTTATGCTGAAAAATAAAGTTTATATGCGATGGAAGCCTTTAATTTATCATAGAACAAAATATTTTAGTGGAAAATAGGGTTAGAATTTGCAAGAAAGTAAAGAAAGTATTTAAAAATGTGCTGCAACCAAACTAAATCCACTTTTAACGCTGCAAGACTAAGGGTACGTCTATAGTGAACCAGCTTCTCGCTTTATCGCTTACCAGCTTTCTGGTGAGATTCACGCCGGTACTCAGAGCCAGCGCGATTCTACCTTCTAGAATGGTCATATTGAACGTCAAGCCGGTGCCGCCGGTTTTGGTTGTAACCTCCATCAGAATAGAATTCTTCCCAACATAGAGAACACGCTTGAAAACTGGTTATCGGCGTCAACAAGAATTAAAAATTCATTCCGGTAAAATAATGATTAACCGCGTCTAGATTGCGGAATATGCAGGATCCTTCAGTGGAAAGTAACCTGCCAAACGTTTTTATTTCGTGATAGAAAAATTGCTTGATAAGATTATACTTAGTTGCGATATCTAACAAATTTATATCGAAGGGTGGTGTTTTTTTAGTCAGTAAGAATCTGACACTACTATGAGCACGCGCTTGCTATTCTCATAGTGTCTATGGAAGATTTTTCACCTACCCTCGGGAGAAAAAAAAAAAAATAAATTAATTAAAATAAAAATTCCGGTAAAAGCTGTAAAGCCTGTTAAAGCTTGAAGCGGGCTCACTATGGACGCGCCCATTAATCACTGGCTTTATTTTTAACCAGCGTGAACCAGCGGATGGAAAGCGAGAAGCTGGTATTGTGACCACTACGGACGTACCCTAAGAAAGAAGCGCACATAATTACATTGCGCAAGCCTAAGTCTTAGAACATATACCACCCATACAAAACATATGTACCTTGGGCGATGTCGCTCAATTGATTGATCTTCGACTATCTTGCATTACGTCTTAAGAGAGCGACCTGGCATTCGTCCTTCCTGAGCAAGTAATTTTTATGGCTTGGCGACCAAACAACAACCATTATAAAGAAGGAAAGTACGTGTATTTATTTTTTTAAAGCTCTTACTCAAAAACCTCTTATTACGTTGTTATGAAACTTTTACTTAAATGTCAGGCGAAGAGGTGGCTACAGACATGAGTCCCTCAACACACGGCGCTCCTGAATCACTTACGAGTAAGTAACCAATTATCAAAAAAATAATGATGAGATAATTCAAAACTACTTGAAAAGACTAAATGGAATGATACTAATTACTCTCTACGGAAAGTTACAGTTAAGGCCCAGGTTCACCCCGAACTGTAGCGTCACCTATCTAAGTAAATAAAGTTACGAAGGGGCAAGGAAAAATCAATATTTCATGCCCCTCTATCAAGAAAAATAAAGGCTAGGCAAAAATTAATAAGGACAAGGATACGCCGTGTACCTAGAAGTTACAGTTAAATCGTACCCGATGTAAATAGGCAGTGAGAACATAAATCTTAGCAAAAATACAAATAGCTTGGAAACAATGCGAATAATCTCTATTAAAATCAAAAACGTAGTTACAAAGTAAGTGTCAAAAAACCACAGGAAAAGCGGTTATGAAATTATTGCACATCTCTAATGGAACTTAAACATAAATATCCCACGGATATTGGGCGCCATGGCGTAGTGGTCGGACCACTACGTGTGAGATTCAGTGTTCGAATCCCAGAAAACACCAACAAGTTTTTTTCACTGTCTCACCTTTCGCGAACGTTTGACAATGTAAGACAATGTAAGACAATGGAAGGTTGTAGACATTTTATTTTATTTTTTTACTAAATAATAGACCAGTCGAGTTTTTTTCACTGTCTCACCTTTCGCGAACGTTTGACAATGTAAGACAATGGAAGGTTGTAGACATTTTATTTTCTTTTTTTACTAAATAATAGACCAGTCGATCCCGTGCCAATGGTGTGAGATATTATTGTAGAATCACATAGTTCTGAGAGAATATTCCGCGTTAAGCATGGGAATGATTGGTTACAATAAAATGAAATATCCATTGGATACTACAGGGTAGTATCTTTGGACCAATTCTATTTGTGTCGTACACCAAGCGACATCCCGCCACCCATCAAAGAACTGAAGCCACAGTAAAGGAATGAACATAAAAATGGCAATGCGTGTCAGACGTTATATTTAAAATAACAAAGGCTATGTATCATCAAGGTTTATAAAAGTGAAGTAAGTCGGAGAAAGACTACTGTTTCGGCAGTTTTTATTACTTACTCTAGCCAAACTGTTAAGTTCGTTATCAGAATGATACGTGAGAGAATTATTGGAAATAAAAAGGTCCACAAAAAACGCCGCGACTGAATACGAGTATGTCTATCTTTTACATACTAGCTTGTAGCCAGTTGAAAAATCAATGGTACAAAACATTACACTATATCAAACTTACATAATAACATTCACTTTATGTTTGATGTTGAGTTCGATATATTGTACAATTTTTAAAGAATTCATGTGCCTATGTGAGATTTCCCATCCTGTAAAATTTCTGTTAAATTTCAGTTCTCTAGGCCTTATAGTTCTTGATATATTTTTATATTTTTCGCTGCACATCGGGCACCAGCTCACAATTATTAAAGTGTTTTTTTTAAGTTCTTTCACTTTTATGTTCAGTATTGTTTGACAAATTATCATGAACAGATTTACACCAGAAAAAGACTTTCGTACAAACCAAACTTATTTTGAAAACCGGTCTTAATTCGCGAAGCGTATAGTAGATTACGTGTTTTTTTTGGTCTTCATAATCGACCAACTGAGCTCGCTATACGTCGTGTTGTGAATAAACTTCGCACCACGCGCCATCTACATGATGAAAATCCAACAACGCGTTAACGTTATATGCGTACAGTAGAAACTGTAGTTACTGTGGGTAAAAGTGTGGCGGAAGTTACGGAATTATCAATTCGGCGTTGATCTCGGCCTACACCCGTATAAGATCCAGCTGGTGCAGGAACTAAAGCCATGAGACCATGGCTTGCCATACTGCGCATGAAACCATTCTATAACAACATTATATCACGAAATGGAGCAGTGGCCACCGAGATCGTGTGATTTGACGCCACTCGATTACTTCTTATGGGGCTATGTAAAGTCTTTGGTCTATGCTGATAAACTGCAAACTTGTCAGGCCTTGAAAGCCAACCTTCAGCCCGTTATTGGTAAGGCAGAGCTCCAAATGCTCGAAAGAGTAGCCCGAAATTGGACCGACAGGATGCGCTTCGTCAAAAACAACCGATGAAGCCTTATGCTTGAAGCCGTATCCAGACCATAATGTCATAAGCCATTCTTCATAATGAATAAAGATTTTTGATTCAAACTCAATTCTATAGGTCCATATTTCTTAAAAAACACACTTTATATGTTGGATAACCTGCAATAAGCTTTTCATTTTACTTTTTTCCAGTACAACAGTTTGGCGATGTAAAGAAGCTGTCAAACGCATGAAACATCGAGACTTTCTCCCCATATAAAGCACTAGGATCAGACAGTGCACTATAATTCTTATCATGCTCCAAAACACTAAAGTTTACCATCTCGTGACTTTTACAAATCTTCGAAGCGTGCCTTGATCGTACTTATGTGTACGAATACCTAGAGATAAGTAGGAACAATTTTTATACAAAACGTAATCAAACTAATTCAAATCTTGCCCACCCAATCAAGATCCGAAAATTACAATTATTTAGAATTTTTGAATAGTAATAGGGCCATCTACAATATAATGCTGAAGTTAACTTAGGGACATATATTCTTCTTTCTCGAGCTGAATGGAATTCATGCTTGAAACTAAACGAATTAGCCAAAACTGAGAGGATGCCAAACACACTCGCTTTCATGGGCAGTCCGCAAGTGGGAGTACTTTCGCCACTATTGCAAATGCAAGTTGCAAACGAATTTCTTCTGAAAGCGCCCAAATCAAATTTACTTACACAAATCGATCGACTATAGACGAACGAAAATATCGTGGATCTGTGCAACTTATGGGTCTTCACATATGGTGCAGAAATAGACAAGCAGACATTGTAGCCAATACCGAAGCTTCCTTTTCGACACCTTAATAGGAAAAGATGTCTGCAATACAAATCAAAGCCAAAGTCGCATACATACCTAAATTCAAAATGGAACACTGGAGTTTCTTCGGAAATGAGCGATAAACTAGTGTTAGAAACCGGATCAAACAATGAGTGCTAGCCCCGATGAAACTTTTTAAATCCAGCATTGCTGTGAACTTTCAACACTTTGTTGACGTTCCTGCGCTTAGGAGACCAAATCAATAGATCACAATCAATCAACGGCAATCATAGGTGAAATGGGTAAGAATGAATTTAAATAAAACAGACCTATGGATTGTGCCGATGTGGATGCAGAAAAGGACAAGGGCTGATTCCTGTGTGAATGTGCAAAACTTAGCAGTGCCAGAAAAGCGGCCCTCGGAGAACGCCTGTTCAATTTAAAATTAATTTTAAACTCGGTATGATTTAGACTAGCAATCATCAACGACTAGAACTAAATTCATCTGCAACCAGTCTTTGTCATTTTTCAATGATCCATACCGATCCGGCTCAAGCTCACTTTTTGATGTCCCAACTTTAACGAGTCAACGTTTAGAAACCATTCTAAGAATCATGTAGAACATCTTCACACTATTGCCTGCCTACAGCATCGTTGGAGCAAAGTCTCACTAAGGCACTTGGTAGTACTGGTGCTTGGTTCACAAATTTAACTTATCTTTATTTTTAAGTTTTCAAATGAGTAGGATGCTCTTCTGCAAATGTAAGTGGGTGTAGTACTTATTTTTTCTCTACAATATTTTTATTTAGAAATACGTATGAATACTTAACAATCTCCATACCTCATTCCAATAAAGAATTTTAAAGAACGAAATTCAATATTCATCATCCCCTTTCATATTGATTACATATCCAAAGGCAGTAGAAAATCCCTGAAATTCCCGGATCTTTAAAAGCATCTCAATAATTTATTTAACGATTTCACAATGCTATCTGAACATCTGCCCAGTGTGACATCCAACACTCGTTTACTTAACACAGATCTACAGATTTCGATATCTCTCAGATAGAAGATATTTTGATAAATGACTATGTCAATTGAATGAAGGGAAAGGGAGCTGCAATTGATTGCTCTTTCGAATTTCGAATTTCCTCGTCTGATTTGCTTCCTGGTCCACACCTTTACCTTAAGCTATGGGTATCTACTCTTAAGGAGATTAAGGCAATTGAATAATGCACGAAACACTTTTAATAGATTTTATCACAATTCAACGATTTATTGCTTCTGTTCCCGTAGGCGATATCAGCAGCGATTGCTGTCGACATAGTCGCAGGAATAGTCTCACGAAATAGGGCACAACTCTGAACAATACACAAATTAAGGTGGAACAAGCAAAAGTTTTAACTTTTTGAGATCGAAAATTCGGTAAAAGAGATTGCGAATGGCAAGAGATACTTTCTGAGGCACGTGACTACGTTTTGTATGCAATTATGCAATTTAAGTGAAGTGAAAAGCGTGGGAAACGAAGTCATGGGTAATTATGGAACATTAGAATATCTGCATGGTAAGAGTTTTGAATAGATTCGCTCTGACCTACATAGATATACTCGTATTGTGATATCTAATAGTATAGAGGATAACTGAAGAAATGTAATCACAAGTTGGACGGTACGAGATGTATATCTCTGCCTAGAAATATTGATTACTACATCATCAAAGATCTCTAAGCCAATAGCTACTATTATGTTAATAAGCACACACGTATACCGAAATTGTACTCTTTTGCACGGAAACTGCATTAATTGAGCACAATGCACCCAATGCATCTACAGTTTGTTGCATGGAATTCGCGATCTTTTGGAATATTTTTTCCGATTATGAGTTCATACCATATAATTAAAATAATCACATGCTATTGGCGAACGCACTTCTAGCAGTGAAGCCATGCCAGCGGCACTCTTTAAGAATTAATTTTACTTTGAATGCAACACAAATGGAGCAAGCCAATGGAATGGCGACCAGACAGACATTGAAGTAGCGACATGCCGATCAATAAAAAAAGGTTTGTTTGGCATACTCAATAAATGGAAGGCAAAATGATCATCTGGCTACCAGCGGTGTGTGTAGTAGGTCGATATTACAATATATTTGCATATTCTGTGCGTACATAAAGTATACATCAAAAAGGAGGTCTCGAATCTTGTGTTTTGAATGTAGATGTAAGAAATTAGGCAACTAATTTTTGACTCATGCAATTCTCTGACAAATTTTGGAGTTCCATCACTATTCAGGAAATATTTAGTGTTGTTTGTCTGATCTTAGTCTCCCAAGCAGAACTAAATAGGCATACATATACACAAGTCCGTATGTACATACATCAGTCATTAACGCAGTTGCCACCATGATTATCTTTAATTACGTTTGGGTTTGGTTAACATTTTGCGAATGGATATTTTGTAAGTTCTCAGTCTGGAATCTTTTTTTACGAATCCGACAGAGATGAGAAAACTTTGGCTAAGATAGAGTGTACATTCACAATGATTAATAAACATGGATTAAACTATAAAGGACTACCATCATTTCCTTCGCATGATTTATAGCCATCCATGTTTCACTGTTTAAATGAAAAAACCGATAGCAAGGAGAGGTGTGGAATATTGTCAGTGCATATGCTCCCCACAATGGGTGCAATCAGATAGATAAGGATGCATTTTGGCTAGATTTCCACAATCTCCTTAAGAACATCCCAAAGGAAGAATTTCTGTTTGTGGGAGGAGATTTGAATGGACATGTGGGGAAATCAAACGAAGACTATGAAGACTGCCATGGAGGACTAGGATACGGCACCAGGAACCTTCCTGGTGAAGACATCCTAAGCATGTGCAAATCACACGGTCTTATCGTGTTAAATACCATGTTCATCAAACAAAGCCGACACCTGATCACTTACAGCAGTGGTGGAGATGAAACTCAGATTGACTACCATTTGGTAGCCAGTTTCATGAAGCCTCGGGTAAAAGATTGCAAAGTGATCCTGGGAGAGGCAATCGCTCGTCAACACCGTCTCCTGCTAACAGAAATTTTTTTTATGAAAACACCAAAGAAAAGCAAACAAACAGGGGTCTCTGAGAAAATCAAGTGGTACAATCTGGACAAAGAAAAAGGCGATGCTTTTGTTTTCGTAATGAAAAATTACCTCTCTCACACCATCAACGGAGCTGAGGATGAAGAGTGCAGAGCACAAAATATGTGGGATTCCCTACAGCGAACTTGCTTAAAGAAGGCCAAATCACTGCTAGGAGCTTCAAAAGGCCACCATCAACACGCCAAAGAAACATGGTGGTGGAGTGATGAAGCTAAGAAAGTGATAAATGAGAAGAAAGCGGCTTTCAAAGCTTGGTCAAAGTGCCCCTCTAATAATAGTGACGAAAAAGCTCGCCTCGAAATGGAATACAGATGCTGCAAGAAAAAAGCGAAGAAGAAGTGCGCTCAGCTTCAAGCAGAGAGTACGGAGGGCCTGTATCGGGAGCTGGATAAAATATTTTCCCCGGTTGCTGATGCAAAGCAGGCTATCCAGGAGCTGCGAAGACACAATATGAACAAGAGTGCCACTATCTTCAAAATAGCCGCCCAAAGAAGGAAGAATGCTCAGGAGATTCGTTCGCCAAAGTTCATTAGCAATGCTCATGGCCAGCTTCTTGTGGATGACGACAAAATTCTGCAGAGGTGGCGGCAGTATTGTGAAGAGCTTTTGAATGAACAGTTTCCCCGGCTATACTTTCCAAGAGCCACCCCTAACTGTGAAGAAATACCCGACATTACAGTCGAAGAAGTTAGTGAGGCGGTCAAATACTCCAAAAAACGAAAAGCGGTTGGGCCAGACGAGATACCCTCTGAGTTCTGGAAAAAGATGGGAGACATCGGGTTCAGATGGCTCAGAATTCTCATCTCCAAATTCGTGAGAGGTGATCCAATGCCGAATGAATGGAGGGAAAGTTACCTTCTCCCTGTATACAAAGGGAAGGGTGATACGCGAAACTGTGATAACTACCGTTCGATCAAGCTGATGTCACACACCATGAAAATCGTTGAGCGGGTATTAGGTGGCCGACTGCGAAAAATAATACGGCTATCTGATGATCAGTGCGGGTTTGTCTCGGGTAAATCAACCACAGATGCAATCCAAAGTATAAGGATCATAATGGAAAAACATCGTGATTCCTTAAGGGATTTGCATATTGTATTGGTTGACTTTGAAAAGGCATTCGACAGACAACCACGAGATCTGATATGGGTGGCGCTAAGACATCGAGGGGTTCCAGAAACCTATGTACAGATGATTATGGACATGTACGAAGGAGCAAAGACAAAAGTAAGATGCCCCGCTGGAGTAACCGAAGAGTTCCGAATCAAAGTCGGGGTGCACCAGGGAAGCGTTTTAAGTCCTTTGCTCTTTATTACAGTCCTTGATTATCTGCTTGAAGGTAAAGTGATGGACCCCAAGGTACATCAGTTATTCTTTGCTGACGATGGAGCCATCATAAGTGAGGATCCTACATCCCTGCAACGAGCACTTGATGTGTGGGTGGACGTTTTGGAGGGAAATGGGTACCGCATTAGTTCAAAAAAGACAGAGTACTTGTGCTGCCCGTTCTCTGATCCACTCAGGCCTATTCCAGACATTTATTTGAATGGAACAGTGCTTCCCAAGTGCGAAAAGTTCAAATATCTGGGATCTATGATCAATAGCAAAGCAACTTGTGATGACGACATCAATCATCGTGTAAGCATAGGGTGGATGAAGCGGCGAGAAAATTCCGCTATCTTCTGTGACAGAAAAATGCCCCCTAAGTTGAAAGGAAGGCTCTACACCGCAGTTGTACGTCCAGCGCTCACATACGGTTCACAATGTTGGACGATGTACAAAAAGTATGAGAGTAAATTAACGGCAGCTGAGATGAAGATGCTTCGCATGACAGCAGGAGTGACCAAGCTTGATCGAATAAGAAGTTCGAAGATCCGTGGAAGCTTTCACATCAAGGAAACCATCGTACGAAAGTTAGAGCGCGACCGGCTCAGCTGGTATTGCCACGTTCAAAGAAGAGATCATTTGAACCCTGTAAAAAAGGCAATATCTATGCACGTTCCAAAGACATCGCGATGTAGGAAAGGCAGGCCTATAAACGCCTGGATCAGACAAATGCGACGACATCGGCATTTCATTAGCGTCAGTAACCGAGTGATCCAAAATCGGCAGGCCTGCCGATATTTTCTGAGGTGAAATAGGCGAACCCCACAGGCGGATCAGTAGAAATGCGGTGAAGTGGGAGGGTTGTGATCCCTAGTTTTCGGATCATAACCTCGCTGATAAAAGGAAGAAGAAAGAAGAAGATGAAAAAACCGATAGCGAGAGCAATATGACAAGTGTCGTAACTTCCAAAATGACAATTTTGAGATTTTGATTGGTTCTCACGTATTATTAACGGTCTTTTCATTGGAACCCAGTTGTAGCTTCATTTCTTTTACCGTTTAGATGCTATTCAGCCAACAACAGTTTTACAGTTTACAAAAAATGCACAGCCTCTGAGAGAAAGACTGTTGTACGTTACATACCACAAAGACCTGCTTTTGGAAGTTACGACACTTGTCATCTCAGGGTGCGATATGTTCGAAACCTCTAAAAAGACGCCAACGTCGAGCCTTACATGCCCAAGTTAAACAAAATTGCCCAAGTTGGCAATGGACAGATAGAAACATACCGTTCTATGATATTTTAATAAGAAGATGCCAGTTGGAAAACATTGCGGCCGCCGGCCGTGGTTAGCGTGTCGGATTAATGCGCGTAAGGTTGAATGTTTGAATGCCAGAAAACACCAACAAGTTTTTTCACGGTCCCACCTATCGCGAACGTTTGACAAACATCCGAGAGTATTCTGGTCATGAAAAAACTTCTCGAAAACAATTTATAAATAGTTGAAAAACATTACAGGATTTTCTTATAGACTAACTATACAAAATTTAAAAAAAAATTGATTAAGTACCAAAATGTGAGGAAGAATTTAAGGAAAAGCGCAGTTTGAAAAAATCGGGTGCATAGTAAGCCAAGGTAGTGGTAATAGTGTTGTGTATTGCCAGAAAGGGAATGTAATTGCCCGTTTATGAGTATTTCGGGCATGCAATTCTGTTACTTGCACTATTTATTAGTACCATAAAAACAGACTTCTTCCGCCAATAACAGGTGATGAGGGCGGTTGTAGGCTTGCTCGAAAACTTTTTAGTTTCGATGCGCTGGTTTCTTCGGTGTAATTTGGGGGTCGCCAATTGCCGGGCACAATTGAAGAATTATGTGTTGGGAAAAAATCAAAGAAAAGACACGTAGAGGTAAGAAAAAATGCGTTTTGGGTTGAACAATTTTCTTTATTAAAGAGCATGTCTTACCTCTATGCGAGTCGGGAAACAGATAGGAAGAGAGCTTAGTTTAAGCCACTTAGCTTAACTTAGAAAAGAGGAAATAGGGAATTTTTTTGGGATATTTTGTAGATATTTTGGGGAGTTTACATCTTATACCACCTTGATCAAAAAGTTCCCGGAATAAAAACCGTGTGGCGCTCCCATCGTTCCGATTTGAGTTCTGTTTTCTTTGTTAAGTTGGTACATCTGTTGTTGATATTCCCTCTTAATCTTAGCGTCATAGCTTAACATTTGCAAAAGTTACGTAGCCAAGAGTACATCTATCTCTGTGTGTGTTGGCGATTTTTTACAATTTTAGAAACGGATTTAAATTTGCAACAACGAACTTGTATTAAATTTTGCGTAAAAAACGGCTTTAATGGTGCGCGAACGTTGGAAATGTTGGAAAAGTGTTTCGACAACGATTCTCGAAAGAAAACGGTCGTTTACCAGTGGCACGACCGGTTCGAAAGTGGTCGTGAGTCAATCGAAGATGATGAACGCAGTGGCAGACCATCGACATCGAAAACCGACGAAAACATTGATAAAGTAAAAGAAATGTTGGTCAATAATCGCAAATTAACCATCAGAGAGATAGCGGAGGACTTGAACATTGCCTATGGATTCGTCCAAGTATTATTTGGGCGTTATGAGACGTTTGCGTGAAGCAATTCGCCGAAAGAGACCAGACTGATGGACATACCGAAAACCGAATATAAAAAATGTTTCGAAGATTGGATCAAGCGCTGGCATAAGTGTGTTGCAGTCGATGGGGATTGCTTTGAAGGGGACAATATAGATTTAGATGAATAAACTTGTATTTTTAATTTTCTGAATAAATTCCGGGAACTTTTTGATCAAGGTGGTATAAGCAGAGTGCCATCTATTCTTTCATGTTGATATAAAAGTATGATTTTGTAATATGTTTTAGACATTTCACGTGAACAACAGGAAAGGAGCAAATTACATCTCCACTTTCCATATAATTTTCTTTCTTGTTTTACTGCTTAGATCCTTCGTTTAAAACCAATTCACCCTGTAGAAAAATTCAGAGGCTAGATCTAGAGATTCTATTAGTTCTTTTTCGAAAACACCGCAGAGAACTGAGAAATATCAGATATAGAGATTGCAGCTCGCAAATGGTTCTAAAGATAAGCATGATGTTACCAAAGTTTCTGGAAAAAGGAAACTATGTTTTCTACAGTTTTACCTGTAGATAGGCATGTAGAATTGGTTGTTCGAAAACAACCCAATTAACAATGACGTGCCATTTTGATATCACATTAGACGTGATCTGTTTACCGAACTTTGTTGCGCAAGGGTAAAGAGCCCCTAAAGCCAACCTGTGGAATTTGAAAATATTATCATCTAGTTCTCGGACATTTTTTCTTGTGACCTCGTTGAGAGAGTTGAAGAAAAGTTTGCCATTTACACGTCGCCTGGTTCTAGCTAGTGTCAAATATAAGCAGAGGAAGTGAATAAGAGTTTCTTTTTCGATTGCGTCCTTGCAACTGCAACTGTGTGTTATAACACCGTGTCTCCACGAGACATAATTTGTGTCATGAAATGCGACTTGCCGTAAATATTTCTAGTGGAGACCACCATTTTTCGGGCAGAACGTGCTTCCTGGCATCTATGTCTGACTTTTTGTCTTGCCTTCTTCGTAGACATAAACCCTGAAATAAATTTGACAGGGACAGTCAATTTGAGCTTTACTACGAAGAAAACATGGCTGATTGGTGCCTGATAAGAAGTCTGAAATAAATATGTCTCGTGGAGACTCGGTGTCAAGCAAGAATTGGTTGTTGCTTACTCTTACGCGATATGGTTGGAAATGAAATGTTTTGACAAAATTTGCCCACCGAATAAAAAAATAAAAATTTCTGACATAAAGTCTGACATAAAGCCTGAAATAATTATGTCTCGTGGAGACACGGTGTAAAAGATGGCTAGTTTTGCTGAATGATTTCCGATCGGTAAGTAGAACGTGCTAATGGTTATTAATCTAGCGATGTATGTCGGCGTTCTGTTTAGAAGATCGTTGGTTTTCGCCCTGTAAGACCACATCTCCTTGGGTATGATGTACGTATAGTTGGTTAGTCAACTCCATCCGAGATTGGCTTTCATTTGTAAATGAGACGATATTTTGGTTTTAACAGGTCCAAACGAAGTGTGTACTCTTTCCGCAAATAAACCTTGCAGAGCTGAGTCCTGTCTGCTAGTTCATCAAAGCGTTCGCTCCCCTTAATATCGCTGTAGCGCAGACTGTCTAGATAGGTTATCTTATTTTGGATATAGTAACAAAATCAATAGCCGTGATAGCGGCTGGACTATTGATGAAAATAGCGAGGTTTCACTTGCATATTCTATTTGAGGTTAGCTTGATCTGGCGACAAGCCTCTCGGATTATCAATACCTCCACTTGAAAAACGCTGCCGAAATCCTTTACATCATATTTGGTTGGGTGTCAAATCGCCCAAAACCAAATCGCCCAAAATGCAAAAAACTAAAAAAATGTCAAATCACCCAAAAAAAAGATTGGGCGATTTAACATTTTTATTTTTTGGGCGATTTGACATGATGTCAAAACACCTAAAAAAGTGATTTTGGGCGATTTTGTGTTTCGGCTATTTTAAGACGGATCTGTGTCATATCGCCCAACACCAAATCGCCCAAATCTGGAAAATGTCACATCGCCCAACATTTTTGGGCGATTTAACACTATGACAGATCGACCAAGAAATGAAATGTCAAATTACCCAAAGCAGAAATGGGCATTTCATCGCACTTTGAAAATACCAACACATAGGAAGGTCAAGAAAGACGACCAAATTGAAAAAGGTTGAAAACATTTATTTTCCGCAATTTTGGGCGCAGGGACATTAGTCCCCGGCGCATAGGTCCCACCGCATCGGGACATAAAATGTTCGGTCTTATGTCCCACCTACAAACCTTTCAAGGAAAACAACTGCCAAATAAGATGGGGCATACATAAGTCCACAATGCATAAACAGTGCAATTTGTGCTGCCCCCCTGCAACCCCCCTGCTAGGGGTCACTGTTGGATTTGAGGCGGCATGCCCCCCTTACACATTGCACTGTTTATGCATTGTGGACTTATGTATAGGCCATATTCGAAAAAAAAATTAGTTTACATACATATGTATGTCCCTGCGCTCATTCATTAATAATCGGAAATGAAGGATTGAAGAAATGGATGTATTGCCAAAAAAAACGTAAGCTGCATTGAGCCTTACTTACGACGTCAATCGCGCTGACTGCTTTGTCTGGCTCACACTTACAGTTACGGGGAAACAAAATCGCTCGGTGGGGGGAGGGGGGTAAACGAGTGGTTGCGTGCCGCAACGCGACGCTAAACGGTAACCGCGCCGCGTCCGACCGTCGTTCGCGCGGGCGCGACGTGAAAGCGCTGTGACCGCTATTGTAATTGTTACAATTCATTTTGAATGCAGTTTTAAACCCAATTTAAGGAAAATGTCAATCCGCCCAAAATCCGTTATATTTTTGGGTGATTTGACATTATGCTAAATAGCCCACAATTAAAAATGTTAAATTTTTGTCCGATTTGACATTTTTCTGCATTTTTTCGCATTTTGGGCGATTTGGTTTTGGGCGATCGGAAGCAAGGCTATTAATGAATTCTGACAAAACGCCCACTTTCTTGGGCGTTTTGTCATTTTTTAATTTTTGGGCGATGTGTCGTAGTGTCATATCGCCCAAATTTTTTGGCCGATGTGGCATTTTTCCGATTTGGGCGATTTGACACCCAACCTCATATTCATATGCTAAAAGCGGTGGCGGATAGGCTGACGAATGAACAATCAGCAGAGCAAAAGCAATAATATTCCCGCAGTATACATACATACATACATGTGTGCTGAACCCCTAAAAGATGATGATCGCCGCAAGATTCAGTTTTGAAGGAAAAGGGCTTTATGGTCTTCATTCGTATGTTTGTGTAGGGCATTGGGGCTAACGTCAAAGCGGACCTCTCCCATTCAGAAAGAAGGCTTAGGAAGCCGAATTTTTTACAAGGAGTTGAAAATAAGATTTGTCTTCAAGCTAACCGAGAAACTTTAGGAACAGGTTTGTTTGGTAGGCATTCAAGCATGGGTTCCTACTTTGTAACTATCAAAATGACTTATTATAAGTTGAATTGCCACGCATAGAATAGTAATGTCGCACTGAATGTGATTGGTGACGTGCATCCGTTAATAAGTAACAAGATAATACAAAGGGACTTCCTATCTCACCGAACTAACCCAAGAACTGTAAGAAAAAAAAACAAGATCGTGGCATGGTGTAGTCAGTTGTAGTAGGTTGTCCGCTCAAGTACCAATCAAATTCATTAAATATTTTTAGTAATACAATTAAATTAAGCGGTCACAGCACCGTAAAGACCAACTCAGCACGTACTTCAAGAAAATACAATTGAAAATCGAATGTAAAAATTACAGCAAATGATTCACGACTAGTTCGGACACCACCCATGAAGTAAGTATGTACTTAAACCTAATGTCACTTGAATTTGAAACTACTACACCAAAAATATCTCCCTCTCGTGTCTGTTTGGTTCTAACTTATGCCATAGGTGGCAATAAATAGCCAAAAATAAATAAAAAATCGAACTATGTATACAAGGGCCTTACCTTTATATTTACCTACCTTGGGCACAATTTCAATAATTATTCTTATTCTCTTTAAGTCCTCACTTTTAATTGGGCATTTCATCGTTAAAATAATTAATTATCCACGGGGTAAGGATTAATCTAATCGTGCGTTTTTTTTTTGAGTAAAACATTACGCATATTGCCTAGACACATTTGTTTTCATTGCTCAAGGCTAAAGGTTGATTGATGATATTTGCGTGTGTTTTTCACATCGCAATGGGGGCGCGAACAATTGATCAAACAAACTAATTTCGAATGCCTTCACCTAAGAGTGCTAATATTCTACTTAAGCAATTACCCAGTTTCTACCTACCTAATCCTTATTAAAACGAACTCAGCGTTTATTTATTTGTTAGCATTTTTTTGCTCTGCTCCTATGTTCTTCTCCATCCGTTTTTTATTACCCCCAAGAGACTCATTATTCCCGTATCAAAACAAAAATATACATATCACGCATAATGCAAGCAATCCACGCGCCATATAGCGCCACCACCACCTCCGCTCACATTTTATCCGTTCTAGCTCCCATTTCCATTTACATGGTATCTACAAATCCGCTGGGATACACTTGCGTTAGCACAAAGGAGCTAATGCTGATGTTGCTGCTGGGGCTTGGTTGTTCTGCTTCTGCTTGCTGCCGGCATGAATTAGATTTAAAAAAAAAAACCGCTGGAAAAAAATGTACACCAAAAGATAAAAGAAAACGCGAGGTTGCAGGGATAAAAGAAAGCAAATTTCTCTATACGCCACTTAAGCACTTGCAACATTTATTAGTTCGCTGCAACTGCAGTTGACCGAGGTTAATTTCTTTGCTAACAATGTTGCTATGGCAATAAAATATGAATTTTAAAAAGCTGAGCTTACTTCTTTTTCTTGTGTGAAAAAAAGATACAGCGTATGTATAGATACAAATAATCATCGTAGAGGGTTCATCACAAGGAGCCAACTTCTTGGGTGGCATGTCCCTAACCACTTAACACTCTGCAGCTGCCGCTAATTGGATGTCATGAAACACTACACGAGATCAAGGGAAACAAGTGTGCACACTCACCTTGAACAAAAACCAGGAACAACAGCAACGTATCCATCCAATGAGCCATGATTGCTGCCTTCGTATGTACGAGTATGTATCTTCTTTGTCCGAACAAATGGCTAATTTCCCGAAAATCCTTAACTACAATTTATCAAATTCAAATTCAATGGCCAAGATTGTTACAAGCTAAAGCAACACCATGTGTTAGCGTTTCGTTTGTGATTCCACGTCGTCATGCTTCAAATTCCAACAAATCGCAACCTATATGTGATTAAAAATGAAAAAAGAGAAATTATTAAAAAGAAAACATGTACCTACATATTTTTTTGTTATAAATTGATGTGATATAGAAATTAATTGGCATTTAGCGTGTGTGGGGGGGCTTTTAGGATACGGGATGATAGTAAGGCTGCGCCAAGGTGAGAAACGGAAGTGTGAAAGCGGTCGGAATTGGTGGAACTCGTGTTAAACATGAATTAATAATCAGACAGTTTAGGCGAGACTAACACAGTTTAGTTTACCTAAAGCTGAGCGAGGGTGGATAAAATATTAGTGTACTTTCAACTAAATTCTTTCACCCATAGTCAGGTCACATTCATGTGGAAAACTAATAATTAATTTTTTTTTTCATTTGTCCTAGTTATTTTATGCTCCCGTGTAGCGTTTAATTTAGATTTAGAAATGTGGTCATATGGCATGCAATTGAATGGAAACTAATTTATGTGGAACATAGACCGGAACCGTGAGATAGGTCGCATCTACATATCTGTTGGTTATGTTTATGAAACCAATTGAAATAAATAAAAAAGAGTATATACACACGATAGAGAACATTGGACAGAAATAGAAATTAGGCAGATTGGCCATCAAAATGTGAAATTATGGAAACTGAAAAGCTAATTGATAAATTACACGTTCATCTAATGAAATTAAAACAAATAAATCTTTTTTGAGTGTGATGTTTGTTTTAGTACGTTTGATTGTAACTTAAAGAACATTTGGTCTTACACTTCAAAAAAGATAAATATTTTTTGAAAAGTAATTTATTGTTACTATTAAACGAATTAGACCCGTAAAATGTTTTTCGAAAAAAAAATATATATGTGTTTCGAAAAAAAAATTACGCGAAATTGCTTAGGCAGACGATGAAAATGGTAACACTTCCTTGATTTCTGCGTACACACCTCAAGGAGTTACGCCGTTCATTTTTCTACGTAAGCCATCAATTGGTGGTGCTTTTACTGCGACTAAGTAAATATCAAAATCAATTAACCAGGGGATAGCACAAAATATCTTTTTAGGTCGCAGTGCTCCAGGGGTCAGTCTCTGCCTTCCTCTCCCCTTCTACCTCAAAAAAAAAAAAAAAAAAGGAAATATATGGGTCCCATTCCCATGTCACATTGGAATCTTGGGGAACAAAATCTCCGATGAAACCGCTAGGCAAAGCTTAGATGAGCTTTTCTCAAGACCCGAACCTGCGTTGGGTCTCCCTACGTCCTCAGTTAGGGCTTCCATTGACGATTGGGTTTCTCACGTACATTATTGCGTGCAGCATGACTCCAGGATGTAGGTTGAGTAAACAAATACTCCCGGGCGTCTGTAAGAAGTCAGGGGAATTCTTGCTGTCTCTCAGCAGAAAAGACTTCAGACAAAAGGCCACAACGCTTTCGCCAAGCATTTTAATGCGCTAGACTCAATTGACACTATAGTCTTGTGGAGAGGGGAACGATATTGCGGAATATTTTTCCTGCGAGTGTTCTGCCTCTGCTCGTGTGAGGAAGGTATGCAGTCGAATATTACGTAGTGAGTGCTGGTACTGTGAGCTCCTTAGGTTAGGTTAGGTTAGAGGGAAGTGTACCTAGGTGCTTCTCACGAGGGCCAAACGGTCCATTGTGTTTCCCTTTTGTTTGTGGAACCTGTAATTATCTTTCGGTCGGTTTAGTAGTGAACCAACCTAAGCTCTTTATGAATCGTATCATGTTCTTTAGTGGTAACTGCACAAGATCACTAGTCAAAAAACCTGTTATCCATGTGGTGTTGGCGGTGGTTTTGTAGATTTGGGCAGTCATATAGCAAGTGTTTGATACTTTCGATCTCCTCCGCACCTTGATAGCTCCTGAAGTGGTCGTGTGAGTTAATGCTTATTCGAATGGCCATTTCCTCCATCGCGCAGTGTCCTGTAAGTTCACCTATCAAGATACGTACTTCTTTTTTATTCATTGCCAGCTGGCTTTTGGTTCTTCCTTCTTTCAATACCGGCCATAAACTACGAGATATAATATAGTCGCCTCTGGTAATCCATGCGAAGTTGATCAGCTCTCTTGTTTTGAAGTCGATTTTTCGTTTTAGTACACCAATAGGAGCTTCTACTGATGTCTATATCTAATGCTGATCCCTTTCTGGCTACTTTATATGCTATCTCATTCTCTACTATTTTGCTATGTCCGGGAACCCAGCAGAGAGTTATGTACATCGTGGGTGTTGCATACTCGTATATTGTTCAGTGAATTTCGGCATCTGGAAACTGCTTTTGATCTAACTTCCTCGCTGTCTATAGGTATTTAGTGCTTTAAATGCAACTTGACTATCCACGAAGAGAGTAATTTTGGAAGGATTGAGTTTGTTTCTGGGAATGATCTGTGCTGGTCTTTCGAGCTTTTTTAGAAAGAGAAGTAAATTACAATAAAATGGGTAAAACAAAGTTATGTTTCCTGATAGTGCATTGGACCAGTTTCGTCTGATTGCTCCAGTCGAGCGTTTCCTAACCCAAAAAAAAAAAATGCTGAAACAGGATCTAAGCGGCGATGTTGTTGAAGAAATCAAGTCAATCTTATATGAATATAAATACCAAACTCCAGCAAGGACTACATTGAAGTAATTTGATAGGCGATTGTTCAGGGTAAATGTACTTATTAAGGTCGAAGTATTCCCGACCTACCACAATTTTCCTTTTCCATTATTCCTTCAAACCTTTTTATAAACAGTGGTGAGAATTCATTAGTCCAGCTCAATTAGTTACTCGTCAGTAGTGATTTGAATAAGTTCTTGGATAGCCTTCAAAATGGATGAGATTGAATATCGTATGGTAATAATGTATACTAGTATCGCGTATGGTCGAAATTTGACCGAGGGGAAATAAACAAACATGATTTTCCTTTCATCCATCTATGGTGCACTACCTTTCGAATGATTTAAGTTTCATCTCCCTCCTTTCATAATAAATAGTAAAAAAACGTACGATAAATTTCGTGTTCACGTATTAATATACATATAAGATATATAAAAATTACCTGTTCGTATCTACGCTAAGATCTCAAAAACTAACCATCTGATTGAGCTGAAACTTACACAATATGTTTGTTATAAATGAGAAGTGTACATTAACCATCATTTTTCAAGTTTTCCGATAGATGGCGCTGAAAACTAAAATCTCAAAAACCAACCATCCGGTTAAGCTGAAACTTACACAATATATTTGTTATGAAGTGAAAAGTCGACGTTCATCGAAAGTTTTCCGGTTTCCCGATAGATGGCGCTGAACATCAAAATCTCAAACTGAAAAATTAACGATCCGATTGAGCACAAATGGTTGCAAATTTATTTCACGGGAGGAGCGGATTATGTCGCACAAGTTCAATAGCTTGAAAGATTCTATCCAAGCGCCGAACATTAGATAATCGCCGAACTGCGAAATTTTTCTCATGACCACAATGAATTGGTTCGATTGATTGATGGCAGTGCAACATCTTGGCATGGTGAAGATGATTATCACTTCAACATCAAACAAGTCAATCAATCTACCAGTGACTGAAATAATTATAAACACACTTCAAACATAATTATATTTTCATTTCGCCTCGATTGCAAATACAACATAATTTTTGTTTCTGCGCCGCGGAGTCGAGAAATAGAAAAAATAAACGAAAAAAATGTGAGTACTTTAACCAACCGTCAATATTAACACAATAACATTATATTTCCCAGGAAATGACAACCAACACTACAATGGCATTTCTCACGCCACAAGTGAAATATTAACCACACGATAGCAATAGCATGTATAAAAAATGTAAGTTCAATAAAAAAACATACACACAAAAAAAAAAAACATCTATTTCATTCCATTAAATGGTGTCGCAGCGCACGCGGGCATCCGCTAAGAAAATAAAGGATGAACTGGATTCTGTTTATGGGGAATCTCCACCATCATATACAGCCATTAAGGACGGATCTAAGCGCTTTCGTTTGGGGCAGGAGTGGATGACCCTCGCTCAGGTGGACCAGCAACTGCGGTCACATAAAAAAATGTTGAATTTGTACATCAAATGCTCTGACTGAGAAGTATTGAAATTGCAGTACAAACTGGATTATGAAAAATAAAAGTAATAATACATGATCATCTTCGTATGAACAACAAGGTCAGCGCAAGATGCTTTTTTTTTGGATTTGTCGAATGTACGTGTTTGCATGTGTGTAAGTTCATGTGGGTATTAGTGTTAGCATTTGCACTGCGTCATTTGTGTATCTGAGCATGCCACTTATGTATGTCACATACGGGTTTTTTTTTTTTTTTTGATTGCGCCAGGGATGTGTAATCTTCATAGATACTAATAGCCCGAGTGCTACTAGCATGCACGATTCGCAAACCTGAGTAATCAATGCCAGGAATACGCCTACGTACTAAACACACACCCTACACACTTCAACCACTCTCTTATTACTTCGCGGGGCTGGTTAGCAATTTATGCTATGCTTCTTGTGTCAGCTTCTTCCGCTGCTTCAGCTGCTCTACTTAGCTTTTCTATTTTCCGCAGCTCTTTTGTAGAGTTGTTACGAAGGAACATATTGCCATCCAATTCTCTTCGGACAGTAACATACCATATGGTCGAGGAGTAATGACGGACTTGGCAGAGTAATTCTCCATGCCGTGAAACGTGTGCAGTAAAACACTGCGTGCTCCATATCTTCATCTTCACCTGGGCATTCCGGGCAGGATGGTGAGTTGTACACCAAATCGGTGTAGATATTTGCGGTAGCCACCGTGGCCAGACAGGAACTGCGTTAGATGGTAGTTGCAGTCTCCATGCTTTCGACTTATCCAGTCTTGGATTTTCGGTATAAGTTTATATGTCCATCTGCCTTTTGTTGTATTAGCCCAACGAGCTTGCCACATAGCTGCTGACGCTGCCCTTTCTTAAATTTTTATCACCTTGATACCAGTGGCGTCGTGCCATATATATCCTCAGCATTCCATCTGCGAGAATATCAATGGGGACCATTCCAGCTATGACAAATGCAGCTTCGTCAGAGATGGTTCGAAAGCCGCTGATTGTCCGTAGCGCACAGAGTCTGTATGATGACGATAGTCTCCTTTTGGTCTCCTTCGTCCTCAGTGCCTCCGCCCAGACTGGGGCGGCATATAACAGAACTGAGGTGATAACTCTAGAGAGTAGAATCCTTCTAGCGTATCTAGGTCCACCGATGTTAGACATGATACGCGAGAGAGCTCCCTGCATTTGCGATGCTTTTTTGGTAACAAAATCAACATGCGTTTTAAACCGTAGCTTGTTGTCCAGCATTACTCCAAGGTATTTAACCGCCTCTTTCGACCTGATGGTTTGGTTACCAACCTGAAAGTTGGCAAATTCGACGGTTTTGCGGCTGGTTATAAGAACAGCTTCTGTTTTGTGGTCAGCTAGTTCTAGTCCGGCGGATATTAGCCAAATCTTTTATCCGGGCAATTGCTTAATTTGTAGCTGATTCTACTGCATGGATCTGTTTAGCTACTGTCACGACTGCAATGTCGTCGGCGAATCCAATTATCGTTACCCACCCAGGTAGCGTTAATCGTAGGACTCCGTCGTACATGATGCTCCACAATAGTGGCCCTAAAAACGATCCCTGTGGAGCTCCCGCAGTTACGTTGTAGTATTTTACCCCTTCATCGCTATTGTACCTCAGCTTCTTGTTGTTGAAGTAGTACGTCACTATCCGTAGCAGGTAATATGGCGTGTCCATCCTGGCATTTGACCTTCTAATAAACGACCAGTCCGCAGAGTTAAATGCGTTTTTAACGTCCAGCGTTACTACTGCACAATACTCCTTTGTGCCATAGAGCCATCTTTCCCCTTCGATGGCACCTTTGGCGATATCAACTACCGCTCTTATAGCATCAACAGTAGATCGTTCACTTCTGAAGCCAAATTGATGATCAGAGAGGGCTCCTTTCTCTTCTGCTACTGCGAGTAATCCATTATAGAGTATCTTCTCGAGGATCTTTGCCATGGTGTCCAATAGGCATATTGGACGATAGGATGATGGTTCTCCTGGAGGCTTCTTTCCTTTTGGCAGTAGGACCAAATGCTGCGTCTTCCATTTTTCGGGAAAGGTTCCTTCTTCAAGGCACTTTTGCATTGTTGATATGAAGAGGTCTGGTCTTTTTTTTACAGCTGCCTTTACTGCCTTATTCGGGATGCCGTCGGGTCCCGGCGCCTCTTTGTCACCTATCTTGCTGCATGCCCTTTGCAGCTCCTCGTGAGTAATTAAAAGAATATCTTCTGGATTGACTTCTCGTATAATATTGCACATAGTAGCAGGCTTTTAAGGGAAGAGGTGCTCTTCTATGGATCTCAGCATTATCGGACATGTTATTTGAGGAGTCCTATAGCCCTTCAATTTCGTCATCACCATTCTGTATGCCGAGCCCACTGGGTTAATGTCGGCTTCTTGACAGAGACGTTTAAAACATGCAGTTCTGCTTTCCTTGATGGCTCTATTTAAATTACGTCTCGCCAGTCTAAGGGTGTCCAGGCATTGTTGGAAATCCGCCCTCCTTCTTGATCGTTGGACTTTGCGCCGGGCTTGTAGACATTTGCCCGAAGTTCGCCTATTTCCTCGTTCCACCAGTAACAGCGTCACATGTGGGTAAGTGTGCGTATTTGTGTATCTGTTTGTATGTTTCTATGTATGTTTGTGTACATTTAACATTCCGTCCTCTTCTTTTCTCAGCTTCCAGTATGGCTCTGCTATAAACTCGAAAAATAACGTAAGCGCAGAAATCAAGCGAAGAATAACTCTTGCCAATCGCTGTTTTTTTGGGCTTATAAGGCAATTCAATAGTAAAGCCATATCTCGAACAACTAAGGAGACTCTGTATAAGACCCTGATCATCCCAGTCATGCTTTACGGCGCTGAAACATGGACTTTATTAAAAGAGGATGAAGATATCCTTGGTCGCTTCAAGAGAAAAATTCTTCGTAAGATTTTCGGTCCCGTTTGCGTTGACGGGTTTTGGAGGAGAAGATTCAATCACGAACTATACGAGCTGTACAGCGACATCGACCTAGTCAAAAAACTGCGTATTGGACTGGTCTGAGATGGCTAGGACATGTAGAGCGAATGGACACCAACGCTCCGGGCCGCAGAGTCTTCGAATCTAACCCCGAGGGACGACGCAGTAGAGGGAATCATCGCCGTAGGTGGCGCGCACAAGTTCAAGGGGACCTCGACCAATTGGGAGTGCGCAACTGGAGGCAATTAGCTAAAGACCGAGCTAAATGAAGAGGCTTGTTGGTTGGGGCCCAGGTTCACCCCGAACTGTAGCGCCACGTAAAGTATTTATCATTTCTCGCTGCTCGTTCCTTTAGAACAGGCGTAGTTACTGCAACGTATTGGTGATGATTTCGTCTGCTGTGTTCCAAGTTTCGTTTGTCGTCAGCATGAATGGTGTAAGTCCTCTCGGTGTCACTTGGGGCCCTTACAACTCTCGGTCTAATATGTTTCTGAACGTTCGTACACAACCAACATTCCACCAAAACACGTTTCGCGTTCTGGATTTTGCCTTCATAGTGCGAGCAGAATGGGTCATCTACGTATTTGCATTTGTAGAGATACTCCCGGGGCACCGATGGAGGGAAAATTACCTTCTCCCTGTATACAAAGAGAAGGGTAATACGCGAAACTGTGATAATGACCATTCGATCAAGCTGATGTCACACAATGAAGATCGTTGACTGGGTATTAGGTGGCCGACTGCGAAAAATAATACGGCTATCTGATGATCAGTGCGGGTTTGTCTCGGGAAAATCAACCACAGATGCAATCCAAAGTATAAGGATAAAAAGGGAAAAACATTGTGATTCCTTAAGGGATTTGCATATTGTATTGGTTGACTTTGAAAAGGCATTCGACAGACAACCACGAGATCTGATATGGGTGGTGCTAAGACATCGAGGGGTTCCAGAAACCTATGTACAGATAATCATGGACATGTACGAAAGATCAAAGACAATAGTAAGATGCCCCGCTGGAGTAACCGAAGAGTCGAGGTGCACCAGGGACGCGTCTTAAGTCATTTGCTCTTTATTACAGTCATTGATTATCTGCTTGAAGGTAAAGTGATGGACCCCAAGGTACATCAGTTATTCTTTGCTGACGATGGAGCCATAATAAGTGAGGATCATACATCCCTGCAACGAGCACTTGATGTGTGGGTGGACGTTTTAGAGGGAAATGAGTATCGCATTAGTTCAAAAAAGACAGAGTACTTGTGCTGCCCGTTCTCTGATCCACTCAGGCCTATTCCAGACATTTATTTAAATGGAACAGTGCTTCCCAAGTACGAAAAGTTCAAATATCTGGGATTTATGATCAATAACAAAGCAACTTGTGATGACGACATCAACCATCGCGTAAGCATAGGGTGGATGAAGTGGCGAGAAAATTCCGCTATTTTCTCTGATCGAAAAATGCCACCTAAGTTAAAGGGAAGGGTCTACACCGCAGTTGTACGTCCAGCGCTCACCTGCGGTTCACAATGTTGGACGATGTACAAAAAGTATGAGAGTAAATTATCGGCTGAGATGAAGATGTTTCGCAAGACAGCAGGAGTGACAAAGCTTGATCGAATAAGAAGTTAGAACATCCGTGGAAGCTTTCACATCAACGGACCCATCGTAGAAAAAATAGAGCACGACCGGCTCAGCTGGTATTGCCACGCTCAAAGAAGAGATCATTTAAACCCTGTTAAAAAGGCAATATCAATGCACGTTCCAAAGACATCGCAATGTAGGAAAGGCAGGCCTATAAACGCCTGGATCACATAAATGCGACGACATCGGCATTTCATAGGCCTCAGTAACCGAGTGATCCAAAATCGGCAGGCCTGCCGATATTTTCTGATATCAAATAGGCGAACCCCACAGGCGGATCAGTAGAAATGCAGTGAAGTGGCAGGGTTATGAACCCTTGTTTTCGGATCATAACCCCGCTGATAAAAGGAATAAGAAGACTCCGGGGCACGGATAGGAACTGTGTCAGGTAGAAGTTTACTTCTCCGTGTTTTTGCTGATCCATTCCTCTACGTTGGGGATTAGCGTATGGATTCATCTTCCCTTGTATGTAGTGTTCCACCTGTGTTGCTATTCTGCTTTTACAGCTTCGCTGGTAGTTCTCATGCATTCCGACTCGTTCTCGGAAAATGGATGCCACAAACCCTATGTGCAGTTCAAAAACTGCAAAGGGTAGACTGCTGCAAGCGACCCTTGGACTTTTGTGGTGAGGACGAAAATAGTCTAATCAAGCAGATTATTATTATTGGAGACGAAACAATGGTGCTTTATTATGATCCGACAGCAAAAAGGGATTCGATGGAGTGGCAGTGAATCAAAAAACATAAAAAAAAAGACGCAAAAATATGTGCAGTAATTGTACTGCTGCTACACGACATTGCACCCGTTTACACCGCTACTACTGTACAGGCCGCCATTTGCAATTGCGGATTCTAACAAATTGATCATCCACCTTATAGCCCAGATTTAGTCCCTAGTGACTATCTTTTATTCAGCAAATTGAAATGTTGAAATTTCAACTGCCGTTTTTGGTTATTTTGTGAACAAAACTTCAGAATACTTTTCGACAGCTTAAAGGCGCATTCATTTATCGATCTAAAAACTGTATTGAGCTTCAGGAAGAATTGAAAAATAAAGTTCTGTGCCCTCAAGGAATAACCGCTTAAGTCGAGTTAAGACGAAATTGACTTAAGGATACCAGAAGACGCTCCAATATTCGAAGTTTGGGCCATATATTTTTTACTTTTCTCTCTGCAGTGGTTACCGAGTTGTAAGCCAAGATACAAAACCGAATTAGCAAAATCCCATAAGTTTTTGAGAAAAATGAAAATTTCAACTCGTTTTCTGAGAAACTGTGAAAATCTACCTATGTGGTTATTGCTTGAGGCCACAGAGTTATTTGCTGCGTTTTATTTCTACTCCTTACATAATAGGTCGGGAACACATTACTACGTATGTTGGTAGTTTAGGTATACCGGAGCAGGAGAGTTAATAATCTGGAAGACTTGTTATCATCGTCGTCGCGTGCTCGCGTTTTTCGGACTTGCATATACTGAAAGTTTGTTAGTATAAGACAGGTTTTTTCTATTCAGTTGTTAAACTTATACAAGTCCGAAAAACCTCTTAATTCAAAAAAAGAACTTAGTTTTTCATCAACATCTGTGGTGACCAAAATGATGATAAATTCACGATTACACGCCGCGTAGCGGTGCCCTGGGCACGTGCGTGTGAGGCCGAATGCAGTCCGGTGTATGGATCGAAAAATTTCCATAATGCGAAATTCTTTTAACCCCAGTAATGGTAAGATATAGGCGCTTACCAGGCAACAAGCACTTACGGTTAGTGGATCAACGAAGTTTCGTGAGCGTCTAGGCCGTGCGGAGGAAATCCTTTTAACCTGCAACGATTTGCTCTGGATTCGGATATTTCAAACTTGTGGGAAATAATTCCAAAAATGTCTGGTTAAATTATTTCCCACTATTTGTGGAAAATAATTTCACATCATAAAAAAACAAAACGATTATAGTGCTCAAAATTCTCAGCAGACAAAACATACGACTACATGGAACCGCTCAAGTTAGCGCCAGAATCTAAACGCTATCAGTACTGCTTAAGGGCAAGCATTTTGTTACGAATATTACTTTAAACTGAGAGAGAAAAACTCAAATCAGCTACTAAGTAATATCCAGCTTGTCACAGCCATCATTTAGCGTGGTGTTAGTTGTTAGTATTGTGAATATTTATAAAGCTTAACACCTTACACAAAAAGACTGGACAAGTAAACAAAAAGCAGATTGCATACTAAACAAAAGTATGAACTAAAAATTAATATGCTACGCATAAGTCAAACGTTACACTCAACACTTACAACAAAGATGTTAGTATCATTCGTATAATTTATGTTTTAGGTCTAATTTACTATAGTTGTAATCAAATTTGTCGCGGTTACTATTCACTTCGCCATATGCGTACTAGGTTCGTTAGAACCTTAGTTCGTTCGGTGGAAATTCTCGGTATTTCTGGAGTTGTAGCATCTTAAGTTTAAATCGACTTCATTTAAAAGATCCGGCGAGTCAATAAAACCATTTACCAGTTGGTGTAAAAATACTACATCACACACTTCCCTACGTTTTTCCAAAGAATGACGATTTAAGAGAAGAAGGCGGTCGCAATTTGGTAGAGGACATGTAGAGTCATTCCAGTATAAATGGCGAAGTCCAAATCGGACAAACTTACGCTGTACCGATTCAATACGGTTAATGTGTACTGCATACACTGGAGACCAAATGGTAGACGCATACTCTAACTGCGGACGAACAAAGGTATTATAAAGCATGGATGTTATAAGAGGACACTTGAATTCCTTACTCCAACGTTTTATAAAACCAAGCATTGAATTTGCTTTATTGACAATCTGTTCAATGTGAAAATCAAAGTCGATACTTTGAGAAAAATGCACATATTGATGCGACTTTGTTAAGTTCGCACCAATCAGCGAACGTATCTAAATCATTCTGCATAGCAATGCAATCAGATTGACTGCGTACAAGTCTAAAGATTTTTAAGTCGTCAGCATAGATTAAGATTCGAGTACTCGTAAGTGTTGCCACCACGTCATTGATCGCAATGATAAATAAAAGAGAACCTAAGTGACTTCCTTGGGGTACACCAGATGTAGCGAGGATTGCATCGGATGTTATTCCCCGAAATGAAACTTGATAACTTCGTTCTTCAAGATAAGAACATATCCATCGAACGAAATGGTTTGGAAAGTCCAAAGACGTCATTTTAAACAGAATTAAGCTGTGAGAAACTTTGCCAAAGGCCTTGCTAAAATCTGTATAAATACAATCGACCTGGCCACCCTCTTCGACGGCTTTGTTTGTAAACGAAGTAAATTCCAAAAAGTTTGTAACAGTGGATCTTCTATTCATAAACCCATGCTGCTTGGTTGATAGAATTGGTTTGCAAGCAAAATAAAAACTCTTACAAATTATAGCCTCGAACAGTTTTGGCACAGAATCGACACAAGTAACAGAAATAGAAGAATCCTCTACAGAATCTACACAGCTCACGGAATCGGAAGATGGATCCGGCTCAGTTATTGATCTCTCGGACGTTGAGTCAGCGGGAGGCAGTAAAATTCTACAGAAAATCGAAGAGGAGGAAAGTGTTTTGAACCGCAACCTAACTACCAAATCGGAGAAAACCGCACCACAAGAGAAATCCCTGCATTTCAATGACAATATAGAGGAAGTCGAAGTTAATTTCTGCAAAGTTATTTGCCTTCATTATTATTCATTAAGAAAAAAAAAAAAAAAACACAATATATTAAGCAATTTTTCATTTTGGTCTACGACCGAATGTTTATTTATTTTTGGGCGTTTTTACCATTTTTCGAAGAATCATCCAATATTGTTTGGTCTTAAAAGCGAAACATATTATGGGACCTACATTGTAGGAGGTGAAGCGAAGCACTATCACAGATAACTCCTCCAGAAGCATATTTTCTGATCGAATCGATCCACTGAATTCAACTTATATTGCATCGCAGGTGCATCGTCCTAGTTCTCAATTCATTCCCCATAAAATAACTGTTAGATCAACAGCATAGACAAAAGTCTGTCCCAACCTCTTCTGGGCATTTGGAACCTTTATCGTTTCGCATGCCTCTTGAGTACAGACAACCGACCTCATTTATTACAAATTCACGACAAGAGATACGCATCATTAAGCTAAACAAAACCAAACATCCATGTCCCCCTTGTAGACTTATTTATCAAAATAAGAACATCATTAATAAGATACATTTAATATTTTCCTTGTCGTCATTTAATTCTTGTTTTTTATGACAATCGCCACATGCCGTTTATCTGAATCGCCTATTATCACCTGCGCCTTGTTTCGTTTGAGAGGCAATTAATCACTTAATCTTGGCTATAAATTTACCTTTGAATGCAGATGTACTCGTACTTATCCATCTATCTCTCACCTTTTTTTAAGTTTTCTTGCAGCATTAACTTGAAATGGTTATTTCGATGAAAGATTCTGTCCCAGATGAGCGATTATATCATCGGATGAATTGGTAATCAAACGAAGAAGAACAACCAAACAATCTATTTTTTTTATAGTCGTTCCAAAGAAATTTTTATTTGTAAAAGGAAATTGGAAGCAAGTCGTCTTAATTAGGTTATATGGGCGCCATACGCGCACTTCTTTGCCGTAGTTTGTGTAGCAAATGAAGACATCAATCATCATTTTAGATTTCAGAGAGCGCACTAGCCTTTCTACTTGAACGTGGCACGAGCCCCATTTGAATGCTTGCATACGCTTTTGATTGAGTGACTTATCGCTGGTGTAATTCACTCAAGCACTAGTTTTCTATATCCGCTATTTCGATTGTATCTTTTGCTAATCTCGAGAAATTTATAAATCTACGGTGAGGGTAAAAAGTGAGAGAAGAAAATTATTTTTCCAATATTTTCTTTTGCTTGTGGGTTTGTTCTGATGTGCATATAATATCATCTTTAATTTATCAAAATCAGATTGTGGTAAGATATGACGGTTTAAGTAACTTAAAGTCTTCCTTTTAGGCCCAGGTTCACCCCGAACTGTAGCGTCACCTAAGTAAATTTGTCATCTACTAAAACCAAAAATGTTTTGTAACACACTTACATATATGGAAAGCGATTTTGATGAAATTTGAGTTTCAGGTTCAGTTTATGACGAAAATACAGTGGGATGAATAAATACTACAACTTTTTCATGTTGCACAAAACAGAGAGAACTGGAAAACTTACTTACCTACTTGGGTGGCCCTACAGTCCGGGATGGACCTGGGCCTCAACCAACAAACTTATCCAGCCAGCCCGACTACGAGCCAGCTGCCTCCAGTTGCGTACGCCAAGTTGGTTTAGATCCCCCTCCACTTGTTTGCGTCACCTACCGCGAGGTCGTCCTATACTGCGCCGTCCATCCGGGGTGGATTCGAAGACTTTCTTGGCGGGAACGTTGGGCTCCATCCGCTATACATGACCCAGTCATCTTAGTCGCTGTATATGAACTCTTCTGGCTAAGTCGATGTTCTTTTGTAGGCCGCGTAGGTGGGTATTGTACCTTCTCCTTCACTCACCGTCTATGCAGATGGGGCCAAAAATCACTTAAAGAACTTTTCTCTCAAAGTAATCAAGGGCATCCTAATCAGACTTTGACAAAGTTCGTGCTTCTGCACCATACAGAAGGACTGGGATGATTGTGTCCTATACAGAGTTACCTTAGTAGTTCGAGATAGGGTTTTATTACTCAATTGCCTTCTTAGCCCATAAAACAACAATTGGCAAGAGTAATTCTTCGTCTGATCTCCCCACTGGTGTCATTTGCGGAGCTCACCATAGAGTTTTGCTTTCTTTGACCGCTGAAACCATCTCGAAACTTTCAAATGCCCCACTGATGACCCGCTGAGTTCTTCCGACTATGTCAATGTCATCGGTGTAAGCGACTAGTTGTACAGACTTGTAAAATATTGTACATTCAATGTTGGCTTGTGAGTTCCGTACAATTCTTTCAAGTATTATGTTAAAGAGATAGCGTGATGGCGCGTCACTTTGTCAAAGAACTTTCGCTGACATCGAACCGTTCGATGGTGCCCTTTCCGACTTTGATGGAGCAGCGAGTGTTCTCCATTCTCCATTGTCATTCTGCAGAAGCGGATGAGCTTGGCAGGGATGCCGAAACTAGACATGGCTCTGTATGACGCCAAGTTGCGTACACCAAGTTGGTTGAGGTCCCCCTCCACTTGTTTGAGTCACCTACCGCGACGTCGTCCTATACGGCGCCGTTCAGGATACCGCAATATCTTCTGGACATTCTGAAGGACAATCTCAAAGACAGTGAACTTCTGTACGACACCGTGGAGGGTACTCACAGAAAGAAAATCACTGCTGGAGCAGCGCAGGGCTCAATCCTTGGACCTGATCAGTGGAATATCTTCTATGATGGAATTCTTCTTATGGAGATGCCCGAAGACATATTCCTAGTCGGGTACGCAGATGACATCGGTGCGGTGATTATCACGAGGGACATCGAAGAGGCTCAGCTGAAACTGAATCAGGTAATCAGACGAGTACTCGCCTGGATGGAAGTCCATGGCCTTAATCTCGCTGCGGAAAACACAGAGATAGTCCTTCTAACTAGGAGATGGATACCGGCAATTTCTGAGTTCCGAGTAGGCCCAGAAGCGATAAACAGCAAACCAGAAGTAAAGTATTTAGGAATCGCCCTGGACTCTAAACTTTGTTTCTGCCAACAGATTAAGTCCGCATCTGAGCGAGCTGCAAAGGTCGTGTCGTCACTGAGTAAACTCATGGCAAATATCGGAGGCCCAACAATGAGGAGGCAACGACTCCTCATGTCCATCACCCACGCCATTCTTCTATATGGGTGTGAGATCTGGGCGGATGCACTTAGACAGGAGAAGTACAGAAAACAATTTGCCGCAGTACAAAGGCGAGGAGCATTCCGAGTTGCAAGCTCCTATCGCACAATGCCGAAACCAGCCGTCCTCGTAGTTGCGGGATTGATCCCCATCGACCTCCTAATGACAGAGAGGAAGTACGCCGACGACAAGAAGGCGGAAGAAGAAGTAGAATTGGCAGTCGGAGAAGCGAGAAGCTTACCAAGCAGGCTTGGCAAAGAAGGTGAAGCGCTGAAACGCCTTTTAGAATCAAATGTGTATAACGGTACTTTAGTTATTGAACCATTTTTGAAATCAAATGTTTCTACCTGTATAAAACTAGATATGAAAAATATATGTGTCTTTTACGCAAATTTAATAAAAAATTATGATTTTACATGTTTCTAGAATTTCAAATGTGAAAATTGCATTTTTTTTTCTTTTTTTTTTGCCATTGTTACTTTTCTACAGATCGTCGAGTGTCATTTAAATACTCTCTAAGCAGCCCATATAAAGTTTATAAATACAAAGCAATAAGTAAGTACATAATAAACAAAGTAATGTTTTTTTTTTTTCCTTCTTTTAAGAACAACGGATGTATTCTAAATGCGAGAAACAGATTGTGAAAAAAAATAGTAAGTACAAACCAGGGTAACGACAAGATTTCCAAGTGGAAGAGCATCAATAATACATTTATTCTACCCCCATGTCATTTCCAACTTGGAAGTGAATTGCATTGTTTTGCAAATTGAATGGCTTCTATGAAGTTTGTAGCAAACGAGGATTCCAATCAATACCTTTCTCTTACGTAAAATAGAAGGGAGTTTTATTCAATATGTGCATCTCTAGTAACAAACAAAATGGAATTGTTTCAATTAGTGAATGTACCATAAAGTCTTCATTGTCATGAACGTTATTGAGAGATCTGTATTAACCATTTGTGTTATATTTGCATTCATGTTAGTTTGCTGTAACAATATATGAGTTTCATTAATATATTCGTAATCATATAATGGTACAGAATTACAATGTTATTTCTTAGAAATTGATTTTAATATTTATTTTTCACTCGTAGATTCAATTGGGTGTGTCAATGCATGTCAATGATACGCTCACAAGAAATACATATGATTTTGGCATATAAGAAATGGTGGTATAATTATATGCATATCTTCCAAAAAATTGTATCTACAAGGATGCATGGAATAAAAAAAATGTCTACGATGAGAAGAAATTCGAATTTTCATACCAACCGTAAAATGAACGCTACTTCATTAAAGCGTATTTTCTAGAAAACAGCTCCAAGGTTTTTTTCTCCAAATTGGATTATTACTAGCCCCCCTGGCAGCTGACCTCCTCGTGGTGGGGGGGCGGGCAACGTGACTGGGATGTACGGATGGGGTAACTTAAATAGTTATTCCCATCCATACAACCCAGTCACGGCTAACAAAGCGCACACCACATGATGACACGAAGAAGACGACCGTTCTCGGATATTGCCAAGCCTGGTAAGCCAGGGCATCCTTTGGAGCCAGGCCTGAAGGGTGTCAGGATGCGAGCGTCTGGTGGTCGGCTTGTCCCGCTCGGCAGCCGGCCGGGTCAAACCCGAAATGGCTACGAGCTTCCTGTCAATGGTCTCGCGAACCATTACGGGGGTCAAGGGGTGAACGCGCTGTGCACCGATAGGGGCACAGATGGACTCTCTGAGATTCGACAACGGCATCGACTTAGGATAGGCACATGGAACGTCTCATCGCTCACAGGGAAGGATCTTGAGCTTGTTGGGGAGGCTGTTAAAAGTCGACTAGATATAGTTGGCCTCTCTTCAACAAAGCAGAGAGGTTCTAAAACTGTGGACCTTTCGGGTGGGTGGAAGCTCTTCCTGTCAGGAGTCGCACCCTCAATGTCTGCTCGGGCGGGAGTGGGGATACCCACAAGTCCCAGGTTGACAGACAGAGTATTGGAGTGGATACCATTAGGAGGGAGAGTTGCGATCTTAAAGCTCAAGCTTGAAAGATCAACTCTGGCATTGGTGCAGGTGTATGCACCGAACCTTCTGTCAGAGTACGCAGCTTTCTTAGATGAAGTTGATGTTGCCCTTGAAAAGGTTGCAGATATGGATTCTTTTGTCCTGATGGGTGACTTCAATGCTCATGTGGGTGTAGATGTTATGACATGGGGGAGTGTGATTGGGAGGAACGGTGATCCTGATCAAAACGCGAACGGAGAGAGGTTGTTGGATTTTTGTTGTGAAAATGGCTTATCCATCATGAACACAATCTTTCCACACAAAGACATTCACAAACACACGTGGTACCGTCAGTCTTCAGCAGAAGTCGCTGATCGATTTCTTTGTGGTACCATCGTGTCTGAAGAGAATGGTTTGTGATGTTCGCGTATTGAGAGGGGCCGAACTGTCAACTGATCATCACTTAGTGCTGTGCAAATTGTATCTTAGCGAGAGAGTGCCTCCCCTACCAAAGCGTAAACCAAGGATGGTTACACGCATACGATGGGAGAGGTTACAGGACGAAGAGATACGGGAGACATTTGCACGGCATATATCTGAAAGGTTTGAACGAATTCCAACTGTGCCATCAAATGTAGAGGAAGAATGGCAACTGTTTTCAACAGCGGTTATTGCCTCTGCGGGAGATGTTTGTGGAGTGAAGCGGCTTGGTGTGGCGGCTGGTGGTGAGAAAAGAACTGCTTGGTTTAAAACGCCCGGAGTTCAAAAAGCCATCAGAGAGAAGAAGAGAGCCTTTAAGGTGTGGATTCACTTGGGGAACTCCGATTCTCGAAATCGGTACACTGAGGCGCGAAGAACTTGCAAATTAGCTGTGAAAACAGCGAAAGAACAGTCTTGGAAGGAGTTTGGCGAGAAATTGGAACGTGACCACAGATCTGCAAATAAGATGTTCTGGCAGACCGTCCGCCGACTCAGAGGAAAAAAGTTGAATATCGTTGAAGAAGTCAAATCCAAAGACGGTAGACTTCTTTCCAATGAGGAGGACATCTTACGCAGATGGAGCGAGCACTTTTCAGAATTGCTCAATCCCGAACAGGGCACCGAAGATGACAGACCTATGGTCGAGAGTTGGGCGGAAAGTAGTCCTACGGTAGAGGAAGTAACTTTGGCGATCAAAGCGCTAAAAGTTGGCAAATCTGCTGGTGTGGACGAAATTCGGCCAGAAATGCTCAAGGCTTTAGGTAAAGAGGGAGTGCAATGGCTCTCGCGTGTCATTAAAGTGGCCTGGGAATGCGGTGAAACACCTGGTGATTGGCAAATGGGGGTGATAGTTCCTCTTTTTAAAAAAGGGGACAAAAGAGATTGCGCCAACTATAGGGGTATATCTCTTTCAAGTCTCCCTGGAAAAGTCTTCGCTAAGGTGCTAGAAAAGCGTTCCAGAGCTGTGGTTGAGGACAGTTTGGGGGATGAGCAGTGCGGTTTTCGTCCCGGTAGAAGCACAACCGACCAGTTGTTCACTCTCAGAATGGTTCTTGAGAAAGCCTGGGAATATGCCAAACCTGTCTACACTTGTTTTGTGGATTTGGAAAAAGCATATGATAGGGTTCCTCGAGGCAAACTCTGGAGTGTTCTGCAGGAGTATGGGATTGATGGTTCCCTGTTAAGGGCGATTCAGTCTTTATATACAAACTGTAAAAGCTGTGTTCGGATAAACGGTGTCAAATCAATACCTTTCACTGTGGGCGTTGGACTCCGCCAGGGGTGCGTTTTGTCACCTCTCCTCTTCATTGTATATATGGAATGGATGTTGCAGCGTAGCCGTGGCGGGGAATGTTTCAAAGTGGGAGACCTAAGGATTAGTCATCTGCTCTTTGCGGATGATTTGGTCATCCTTGGGTCCTCTCAAACCGAACTTCAGCGCGCACTCGAAAGGTTTGTAGCCGTTTGTGATGATGCTGGAATGAAGATCAATGTGAACAAATCGGAAGTAATGGTCGTTTCCAAAAAACCCATTCAGTGCACTCTGCATGTTAGTGGAGTCCCACTGAAGCAGGTGGAGAAGTTTAAGTACCTCGGGGTTTTATTCACGAGTAATGGGAGGAGCAATGCCGAGTTATCCTGTAGAATTGGTCAGGCTGGATCAATTTTGAGAGAGGAAGGCCGAACTTAGTATTCAAGCTAAGCTATCGGTTTTTAACTTGGTGTATGTTCCAACTCTCACCTATGGTCATGAAATTTGGGTAGTGACCGAAAGAATAAGATCGCGGATACAAGCTGCCGAAATGAGGTTCCTTCGCGGTGTTGTTGGAATAATTCGTAGGGATCGAGTGCGCAACACCAGAGTACGCGAGGCGCTCAACGTTGAGCAGCTACTTCTCCGAACGGAACGATCTATGCTTCGATGGTTTGGTCACGTAGTGCGTATGCCCCCAGACCGGCTTCCAAGACGCGCCATGGTTGCCGTGCCATCAGGTAGGCGACTTCGCGGAAGGCCCAGAAATAGATGGTTGGATCAAGTCCGACATCTCTCTTGGAGCCGCTTAGGGATTCTATCTGATGAATTGGAGTCAATGGCGGAGGATCGAGAAGGATGGAGAGTCCACCTGAGCATCCTACCCCCGCGACCCTCATGAAGGATTAGCGGGCCATTGAAAATGAATGAATGAATGAATTGGATTATTAATATTGGAAACTATATAACCAGATGGCATGAAAGGTTTTTGCTAAGAAAAACGGTATAGCAGTACTTCACCATTTTTTCTTTGTATATAATTTGCACACACTCAAGGACCTATAAATACCCTAAAAATATTGTACACAGTGCGGGTATTGCAAAAGATAGACACATAGAGGGAAAGATTGGTGTAGTGGTTTGAAACTCAGATATAAGGTTTCAGAAAGACTCCGTGGTGGTGTACAGATAACTGGGGAGATTTGTTTTTTTAATTTTGTCTTTGATACTGATTTACAGCGAAATGCGGTGAGGTGGGAGGGTTGTGATCCCTTGTTTTCGGATCATAACCTCGCCGAAATAGGTAGTAAAAGAAGATACTGATTTACAGCATTTTTTTCCGACCGCCTGATATCATAGGCATATCAATCATCCAACAGAGCAAACCATTTTTTCACCTATATCACTAACCTACTGCCATCTCAATAGTAATAGTGTTTTTTGAAACCTTACCAGCCAGTTGTTTATTTAAACGATTTGCCAGCCAGCCAAAGCCAGCTGATTTTATACGAACATATCTCTAGGAACCAAACTACTTCGCAATGGCAGCAACAACAAATAACTAAAAAAGCGTTCGTTTTTGCGCCACCTGAAATTAGGCATCACAAAATTCCCAGCCAGTCACTTTTGGCTGGGGATTAAACCAAGAGTAGTAACCAGCCGGTGTTTGTATTTGCTTTATGTGTAAAATTTTACTTTACTAACAACTACTAGCTGGCTAGGTTTAAACAAAAAACACGGCTAATGTCGAGGTAAGCTTTCGCAATTTTTTTTTTTATAATTTGCGTGCGCCGGAAGGATTATTAATACCCTTATACTGGTTCTCAGAGCACTGGCGGATGAGAAAAAGGGGGAAAGAGATAGAAGCGATGTCGTTTCCGTTGGCTTTAAATGTTTTTAGGTTATAATGTTTAGGAATCTACAGAGGCTGGTAGATCGTTCCACAAACGTGTTGTTCGACTTATAAACGAATCCCTATATTTGACAGTACGTCCGGAGTCGGGGTTGAGGGTGAACTGATGAGCATTCGAAGCATGACGCGTATTGCGGGTGAAGAATGCAACTAGCTGTTTCGCTGGAGCATTTTATAAAAAAAAAAACGATAAAATAGGGAAAGACACGAGACATTTCTACGATGTTCAAGTGCGACTATAAAGTTGACAATGTCGTTATCACCTGCAAGCACAGAAAATTAATAGATTTATTATCTATGCTAATAGTGGCTTTAATAATGGTTGCTGTTTGTGTTCAAAAATCGCCTTCCGAAATACGGGCTCTGAGCGGATTACAGCAAGTTGTAGCATAGCTGTATAAAACCTCCCACCAATAACTACCGTTCAATACGTTAATAACTTCATCTAAGTCCAACGAAGTTACTCCGAAGTATCTTACGGTGAATCCTCGTTAAATGGTACATCTTCCGATGAAATGGTGTACGTCCTCCCTCTCTTTAAGGTTGCACAGGTCACATAAAATTGGAACATCGGGTCGTTGTGAAATAAAATAAAGATTTCTTAGTTCACCTCTAACTATTAATACTGTGCTTATCATATGCAGAAAGTATCGATTGGGGAAGTAATTTCAAAAATTTTTAGTGAGGTCAAAATTCAGCCTACTGTAGATCGGACTATGTTTCGATGAATGCGCTTCAGCTACATATCTGTTATTTATGAAATTGCCTGCTTTTTTCGTAAACATAGGTTTTGTCATTGAAAGGCATATAGCTGCAATATTTAAGTTCACGCCATAATTCGCCGCCAATTCCTCTCACTTTTGTACCAAGTGCCCTCTTGTCGAAATTATATGCTTCAGCACAATCTTTGGCAGTCTTCAGACTTCTATCTCTGCTACCTTTAGCAGCTTTAGGTTATCTAAAAAAAAAAGTGGTGGGACTCCAGCTTCTAAATGCAGCACATACATAGTTCGATGTACATGTTGGAAGTCGAAAGATTCGCTTCAGAAAGTATCTAAGGAAAACTTCTTATAACCCCAAATTTGGCCTCCGTGCAGCAGTATAGAGGCAGCAGTTGCACGAAATAGTTTAATTTTCAACGTGTGTTCGATAACCTTATAGTCAATGCATCGTCCCCAAACTGATGAAATAGCTCTTTTAGCTGCCGCCAGTTGACATTCGAAAGGTTTTTTCGTATAAAAATTAGATGTACAATAATGAGCACACATAAATATTTATACTCTTTCACTATTTCAACGCTTTCACCCTGATAGGACCACTTTTTGCTGCAAGAGTATCTCCCACCACCATTTCTAAAAATCAAATCAAATCATCTTGGATTCTGATAAATTCACCGTCAAATTCCATTGCTTGCAGTAGTTTTCATACTAAGCTGCATCCCATCAACTGTCTCCGATAAAAACACTATATCGTCCGCAAACTTTTAGTGAACAATTTCCACAGGAGTGGAAAAGGGGGATGATCATTAAGCTTCCAAAGAAGGGTAACTTGATGGAGTGCGGTAACTGGAGAGGTATATGTGTTCTTCCAGCTGTAGCCAAAATAATAGCTAGAATAATTCTAGAACGAATTAAAGATCATTTAGATTCAACTCTCGATGTCGAACAGGCAGGCTTTCACGCTGGATCCTCCTGCATCGACCACATAAACACCTTACGGATCATAATCGAACAATGCGTTGAGTATAGGTCTCCGCTACATTTACTGTTTATCGACTTCGAGAAGGCTTTCGACAACTTGAATCGAGATGCTATCTGGCTGGCCTTGCGCAGGAGAGGCATTCCAGAAAAGCTTATAGCTATTATCAAGGCTACATATGAGGGCGGCAAGTGTCACGTCGTGCACAATGGTAAGGTGTCGGAGGACTTTGAAGTCCAAAGTGGAGTACGTCAATACTGTCCCCACTATTGTTCTTGGTGGTTATCAGCGATGTACTCCGTGCAGCATTGACGGAAGCTAATTCTGGAATTCGTTGGACTATGACATCTTACCTTAAACACCTAGATTACGCTGACGATGTTTGTCTACTTTCACATCGGATAATGGATCTTCATTTGATGGCCCAAAATCTAGAAGCTGAGGCAAACAAAGTGGGGCTAAAAATAAACACAGCCAAAACAAAAGCCCTGAGTACTTCCAATACCCGCGCTCAACTTAACATTGCCGGAAAGCAAGTCGAGAAAGTTGATAACTCTCTATATTTAGGAAGTGTCGTCTCGGCTAATCGCGGTGGCACCGAACTGGATGTGTGCAGCAGAATCGGGAAGGCTAAAGCTGCGTTCGGAATGCTGTCCAAAATCTGCAGAAGCAATGTTATTAGCTTAAGAACCAAGCTACGACTGTTCCGCTCCAACGTAGAATCAGTGCTGCTTTATGGGTGCAGTACCTGGAAGGTGGACACCATTAACACACGCAAGCTGCAAGTCTTCGTAAACAAATGCTTAAGAATCATCTTGAGGATTTTTTGGCCGAACCGCATCTCCAACGAACAGCTTTATCTGAGAACGGGCCAAGAACCTATAAGCATTACTATACGAAGAAGAAAGTGGCAATGGATTGGACACACCCTACGGCGCGAAGACAACTCCATTGCGAAATACGCTATGCAGTGGAATCCGCTCACCCAGGCAGGCAGAATAGCGGGACGCCCTAGGCAAACGTGGCGCAGAACAGTTGAGGAGGAATCGAGCTCTTTAGGAATGAGTTGGAGGCAGCTCAAACGCGTTGCAGAACTCCGAACACGATGGCGCGCAGGCGTGGTTGACGCCCTATGCCCCCCGAGGGGTTAAAGGACATAAGTAAGTAAGTAAGTAAACTCTTCTGCGCACCACAAAGTTCGATCCCGCTTCCTACTTCTCCTACTATATCGTTGATAAATAAAATAAAAACGTGCTTAAGATACATCCTTGCTTAACTCCCATTTATGTTCCAAATTCTTCCGATACAAACTCTCCATTCCATACGCATCCCACGTTGTTGTCTAACATCGCTTTCAGCATATTTATTAATTTGCTTGATAGTCCGATTTTGTACAGCTTATATAATTTTTTTTTTTAAACTTATAATTTTACAACTATTTTCTGAAACATAATTCTTGTTCTTCTTCCTATTTCAGCGAGGTTATGATCAGAAAACAAGGGATCATAACCCTCCCACTTCACCGCATTTCTACTGATCCGCCTATGGGGTTCGCCTATTTGACCTCAGAAAATGTCGCCAGGCCTCCCGATTTTTGATCAGTCGGTTACTAAGGCCAATCAAATGCTGGTGTCGTTGCGTTTGTGGAGTCCAGGCGTTTATAGTTTTATATAATAATAATAAAGCAATCAATTTAATTGCACGTTTGATTGCACAGCTTTATGCCACTTATGTCGATCCTGCTGTCATGCGAAGCATCTTCATCTCAGCTGCCGTTAACGAAATTATGAACTTTATGCGAGAGCTGGAAGCACAACTGCAGTGTAAAGCCTTTCTTTCAACTTACGGGGCATTTTTCGGTCACAGAAGATGGCGGAGATTTCTGGCCACTTCATCCATCCTACGCTTACGCGATGATTGTTGTCGTTATCATAGATTGTTTTGCTGCTGATCATGCACATTGAAGCACTGTTCCATTCAAATAAATGTCTGGAATAGGCCTGAGTGGATCAGAGAACGGGCAGCACAAGTACTGTCTTTTTGAACTAATGCGATACCGATTTTCCTCCAAAATGTCCGCCCATACCATATATCAAGTGCTCGTGGCAGGGACGTAGGATTCTGACTTATGATGGCTCCATCGTCTGCAAAGAATAATTGATGTACCTTGGGGTCCGTCACTTTACCTGCAAGTAGATAGTCAAGGACTGTAATAAAAAGCAAATGACCTAAGACGCGTCCCTGGTGCACATCGACTCTTCAGGTACTCCAGCGGAGCCTCTTACTCTTTTCTTTGATCTTTCATACATGTCCACGATCATCTATACATAGGTCTCTTGAATCCCTCGATGTCTTAACGCCGCCCATGTCATATCTCGTGGTTCTCTGTCGAATGCCTTTTCAAAGTCAACTAATACAATACGCAAATCCTTTAAGGAATCGCGATGTTTTTCCATTATGATCCTTATACTTTGGACTGCATCTGTGGTTGATTTACCCGCACTGATCATCAGATAACCGAGCGCAACTAAGTTATCGCTGTTTTTTTCGATGAAAATGCAACTTTATTATGAAAAAATGGTTCCAAATGAATCATTCAAAGTATTGCCCATTGCTAGCTACAACTTTTTCTCATATTTCTGGCAGAGCTGGAATACCGTTACGGTAAAAGTGTTCATCTTTTGAGGCTATCAACGAATTAAGCCATTTTTTAATGTCATATCATATGAGCGGAACTGCTGATTCAATTCAATTATTCTTTATTAACATCTTTTACAAGATCTGATCATGGTCTGATCAGCCAGACCATGTGCCATCGAACGGAACAAGTAATAATCGGACGGCACAATATCTGGGGAAGATGGCGGGTGGGGTAGGACTTCACATTTGAGCGTTTCCAGGTAGGTTTTAACGGGTTTGGCAATGACCGAGCGTTGTCATGCTGTAGAATCACTTTTTCGTGCCTCTGATCGTATTGTGGCCGTTTTTCGGGCAGTGCTCGGCTCAGTCGCATCAATTGAAGTCGATACCGTTCCCCAGTGATGGTTTAATTGGGTTTCAACAGTTCATAATAAATAACACCGACCTGGTCCCTTGGCTTCAAATCATAAGGAACCCAAGTTCCTTGTTTTTGAATAATTCGCAACGCATGCAATCGCTTGAAAATGACTTGGCGGGTAACTCCTTATGCTGAAGCAAGCTGTTCTTGCGTTTGGCGCGGATCCTTGTCGAGCAATGCCTCCAATTCAGCGTCTTCGAAGGATTTTGGCATTCCTTCACGCGGACGGTCGTCAACATCGGAATCATCGTTTTTCAAGCGACTGAACCAATCACGGCACGTTGTTTCACTTAGAGCAGCATATCCGTAAACTTTTTGGAGCTCTCGATGAGCTTCAGCCGCCGTTTTCTTCGGATGAAAGAAGAAAATCAACACTTCCCGCAAATGACGATTATTTGGCAAAAAATCAGATATTTTCACACAACCAAAAGTATATGACGCCAACAATGACAAAATCATTAATGTGTCAAAACTGTTCGTTTACCATATGTCTAAGCTCGGTTCAATACGTTTTGGATATGTCAAAATCGACCACCACTTACTGCTGGAGCCATCTATTGACAAACAGCGAGAAGTTGCGAGAGTTGCGCACCTTTCGCAGTCGGCTACCTAATACCCGCTCAACGATCACCATGGTGTGTGGCACCAGCTTGATCGCCACCCTTCCCTTTGTATATAGGGAGAAGATAGCTTTCCCTCTATTGATTCGGCATTGGGTGATCTTTCATAAATTCGGAGATGAGAATTCTCAGTCATCTGAACCCGACATCTCTTATCTTTTCCCAGAACTCAGAGGGTATCTCGTCTGGCCCAATCGCTTTTCGTTTTTTGGAGTATTTGACCGCCTCACTAACTTCTTCGACTGTAATGTCGGGTATTTCTTCACAGTTAGGGGTGGCTCTTGAAAAGTATAGCCAGAGAAATTGTTCATTCAAGAGCCTTTCACAATACTGCCGCCACCTCTGCATAATTTCATCGTCATCCACAAGAAGTTGGCCTTGAGCATTGTTAATGAACTTTGGAGAACGAATCTCGTGAGCATTCCTCCTTCTTTGGGCGGCTATTTTGAAGATGGTTGCGCTGTTGTTCATATTGTATCATCACAGCTCCTGGGTTGCCTGGTTTGCATTAGCAGCCGTGGAAAATATTTTCTCCAGCTCCAGTGCTCGGCGCACTTCTTTTTCGCTTTTTTTTTTTTGGCAACATCCACTTTTCTTGTATTCCACGTCGAAGCGAGCTTTTTCATTTCTATTATTAGAGGGACACTTTGACAAAGCTTTGAAAACCGCTTTCTTCTCATTTATCACTTCCTTAGTTTCATCACTCCACCACCATGTTTCTTTAGCGTGTTGTTGATGGCCTTTTGAAGCTCTTAGCAGTGATTTAGTCTTCTTTAAGCAAGTTCGCTGTAGGGAATCCCACATATTTTGTGCTCTGCACTCTTCATCTTCAGCTCCGTTGATGGTTTGAGAGAGGTAATTTTTCATCACGAAAACAAAAGCCTCGTCTTTTTCTTTGTCCAGATTGTACCACTTGATTTTCTCACAGACCCTTGTGTGTTTGCTTTTCTTTGGTGTTTTCATAAAAATATCTGTTAGCAGGAGACAGAGTTGCTTGGCGATCGCCTCTCCCAGGATCACTTTTCAATCGTTTACCCGAGGCTTCATGAAACTGGCTACCAAATGGTAGTCAATCTGGGTTTTATTTCCGCCACTACTGAAAGTGATCAGGTGTCGGCTTTGTTTGATGAACATGGTGGTATGTTCAAAGTAAGATTAAAGAATAATAATACTGGGTCTAGTGTGATGCGACCCTCAAGTTGTAAAATGTCACTAGAGGGCGATCACACCAGTCCAAGTTGGCAGCATTGTATTTTTTTGTATAAAACCGGCGCCGCCATAACTTTTGCCTCTCTTCCTGTTTTTGTATCATTCTGAGTGGCGGTTGGTAGACCCCATGTTTTTTGGTGAATTTTAATAAAAATGTAATATTTTCCGAAGTTTGCTTTTTTTTTATTGGATGTGCATCCCGTGCACACCACACATACTCATTCACGGTATTTAACATGATAAGGCCGTGTGATTTGCACATGCTTAAGATGTTTTCACCAGGAAAGTTCCTGGTGCCGTATCCCAGTCCTCCATAGCAATCATCGTAGTCTTCGTTTGACTTCCCGACATGTCCATTCAAATCGCCTCCAAAAAACAGAAACTCTTTCTTTGGAATGTTCTTAAGGAGATTGTGAAAATCTAGCCAAAATGCATCTTTAATGTATAAAGTCAATTTTAAAAAAATTACATAAAAACTTAAATTTATTAGTTTTTTAAAACCAAATCTGGGGGTCTGGGGGGAAATATTTTAAGTGTCTGGCAACGCTGTGTCCAGATAACAAAACACCATTAGAAATATTTTTAAGCAAAATCGAAATTTCTACTGTTTATCCCTGTTCCTGAATTTGACCGCACAGTTATAAGCTATGTTGTTTGGATGTAAATATATGAAGACTAATATTGAAAAGCTGCACTAAAGTCCATAAATCAATTTACTTAATTTTTTATTGATTTTGAAAATGGGTCGAATGGAATTACAAAGCAATTAAGGTTTATCTTCCATCTACATTGTGTACTCTCAGAATCAATCAGAATAAACTTCATGTCACGCGATCTTTTACTCACCATTTATAGAATAGAATTATCCACAACAGTCGCATTTGTATGTATGTATTTTTAATCTAATAAATTGACCGGTATTTTAAGTCGAATTTTCCACAGAAGGATTAAAAATGTAACGCCAACAAATCACTGCACTCAACACTTTCAATTTCAATGCCACTCTTATATTCTCCACGCCTCTTCATTTAAGGAACACAAATTTTCATGGAGATACCTTTATTTGCTTTTTAGACAATTTTAATTATTTTCATTGCCCTCCGGCTTAGCACGAAATCGACAGAAAAAAAAAACAAAACGAAAATGAACGAAAGGAAAATCTATCGAACAAATGTAAAGCCTCACGGAAAATGGGGAAATTGCTTTCCGAACATTGAATCAATCAGCGCCTTTCGTTAATTTGTAATTTCCAATTAGTCGCTATCCCGACGATAGAATAGGAAAAATTCTTTCCGCGTGAAATCGCTTCCCCCTTGACGGCGGCAACTCTTTATTCCATGAGCGCACCTAATTCAAAGTGCATACCATCGATCGGTAAGGCACCCCACTACACACTTTGCCGGTGTCCGTGTTCGTTTGGATTAGAAAATTCTGATTCCTCTATTGAAATCTTTTTTTCATTCACTTTTCCGCTTCTTTTCACCACAAAAACAAAACACAGCAGACGCAACTCGTGACACTGATTGATATTTCGTTGATTTCCCTAACACGAGTGTAAACACGAAAAAGGATGATACCCAGTACCAATCCGAGAAAGAATTTTCAAAAACAGATATATGCAACAGAAAAGGCAACAAAAACAAGTATCTAGATGCACTTTTTCTCTCTATGACACGTGAGAAAAAAACAACACTGCAACAACCCCCCAGCGAAACAGAAGAACAATATTTCCTTTTGCCGCCCTCGACGATGAAATAGTAACAGTACTTCGTGTACGAACTCACACGCGCCGCTTAAATGACTGAGCGGCGAGTTCTTCAGCAGCCATGATAGTCGAACGAATCCAACATAACGGCAACGACTCGGCACTATAGGGCGAAATAATACCAGGCGAAAAGTGCCATCTTGTCGTGTGCCATTCGGTACCGTATTCCCAGTGTACGGTTAGTTGGTTTGGTTGTCATGACTTGGCAGCAAAAGGGAAGAGAATCATGTAAAAGAGCGCCCCCGCAGCGGATTGTGGTTGGAATAAAGTAAACAGACGAACTGTGAAAGACAGAAAGGCTGCAAAAAGTGAGAATAGTATACCCAGTGCCGGTGTGCAAGAAAAAGTACCAGACTGTTGGCGACAACGGCGAATTTATATTTTCGACAGCATTATGTATAGGGGCGAATTGAATGCGTTGCAGATTCACTGTTAAGGATAACATTTTTAATATAAAACCTGCTCAGTATGTAATATTTTGATAGCAAAGAAAGGAAAAGATTTATTCAACGAAATAAGGCAGAGGTGAACACCTTGAGGGCGAATTAGTCTACACATGCTTAGCAACGGGTAACAACATATTTTGCACAAGCTACCGACGACACGTAACGTGATACATTCTATTTAAAAAAAAAGGACTATCCTAACCGTACTTTGACCTTCATATCTACTTGAGAAAAAAAAGTATTCCTTCCCACAATACCTAAATGCTAACGAATGAAAAAAATAAGAATAAATCCTTGGAGAATTTCACATAAGACCACCCGAGTTCCTTATCTGCAAATTTTGAGAAGAACAGCTACAGCTTCAAAGTGGAGTTCTGATATGGGTAGCGCTAAGACATCGAGGGGTTCCAGAAACCTATGTACAGATGAACATGGACATGTATGAAGGAGCAAAGACAAGAGTAAGATGACCCGCTGGAGTAACCGAAGAGTTCCCAGCCAAAGTGGGGGACACCAGGAAGCGTCTTAAGTCCTTTGCTCTTTATTGCAGTCCTTCAGAGTAAAGTGACGGACCTCAAGGCACATCAATTATTCTTTGCTGACGATGGAGCCATCATAAGTGAAGATCCTACGTCCCTGCAATGAGTACTTGATGTGTGTGTGGACGTTTTGGAGGGAAATGGGTATCGCATTAGTTCAAAAAAGACAGAGTACTTGTGCTGCCCGTTCTCTGATCCACTCAGGCCTATTCCAGACATTTATTTGAACGGAACACTTCTTCCCAAGTGCGAAAAGTTCAAATATCTGGGATCTATGATCAATAGCGGAGCAACTTGTGATGACGACATCAATCATCGCGAAAGCATAGGGTGGATGAAGTGGCGAGAAAACTGAAAAATGTCCCCTAAGTTGAAAGGAAGGGTCTACACCGCAGTTGTGCGTCCAGCGTTCATAGACAGTTCACAATTTTGGACGATGCACAAAAATTATGAGAGCAATTTAACGGCAGCTGAGATGAAGATGCTTCGCATGGCAGCAGGTGTGACAAAGCTTGATCGAATAAGAAGTTTGAAGATTCATGGAAGCACTCACGTCATAGGAACCATCTTACGAAAAATAGAACGCCACCGGCTCAGTTGATATTACCACGTTCAAAGAAGAGATCATTTGAACCCCGTTAAAAGGGCAATATCAATAAACATTCCAAAGATATCGCGAGGCAAGAGAGATAGGCCTATAAACACCTGGATCACGCAAATGCAATGACACCAGAATTTGATTGACCTCAGTAACCCAGCAATCTAAAATCGGGAGGCCTGCTGATATTTTCTGAGGTCAAATAGGCGAAACCCACAGGCGGATCAGTAGAAATGCAGCGAATTGGGAGAGTTATGATCCCTCGTTTTCGGATCATAACCTCGTTGAAATAGGAAGAAGAAGAAGAAAAGAAAGAAGCTACCGCTTCAAAGCGAAGGAAAACAAAGATTGAGCAATGAAGAAATATGTATTGTACATACTCGAATAATTACAAAGCAAAAATATAAAAATATAGGGCCCTAGCCGTGTGCCATTCCATTTGCCCTGCTGTTGGTGCTTCATGGCTCGATTTTTATTTGAAATCAAGTTTACAAGCACAGGTAAAAAATAAATAAATAAAAATACCTTACGGCGGTCATCTGAAAGATCTAATTTTGGATGACTCGGGCACATAAGTTAGCCTCAATCTCACCAATGACGCGAACAACGTCATTGTCCTCAAGGTCGGCAATTGTTGCTGGGTTATTGACATAGATATTTAACGTAAGTTCAGAGACAATTGACGTCGGCTCTTTGTGGGATTACGCGATCCGTAAACTTCGCCTTCAATATCTCCAGTATTTCGTTCAATGTCTGCATGGTCGTACCGTCCTGTTGAAACCACATATCTCCAATACCCAAAAAATCAATTTCCAGCCAAACGAACTAAGTTATTATGTCCAGGTACTGCTCCCTGTTAACAGTCAGCGCCCGCCCACGCTCATCTTTGAAAAATATGGTTCGATTATGCCGTTGGCCCATAATTCACACCAAACAATGAGTTTTTCGGTATGCAAAGGTGTTGGCGTAATCTCTCTTAATTATGCTCCAAAATCGACAATTTTGTTTGTTCACGTAGCCATTCAGGCAAAAATGCGCCTCGTCGTTGAGAATGATAATTCGAATTCGAATTTTGAAAATATTTTTTTACGATTTCGTTGCGTTGTCGGGCCGTGTAGCGCTCCATGGTAAAATAGTAGGTCTGTTCGCGTACTTTCTGCACCAAAATTCGTAGATTGTCAAATTTCCATGAGTGGGGGTAAAATTCTCTCAGAGAGAGGTAAAATTACGAAAAAGTAAACGAACGCATTGAACCACAAAAGCTGTCCACTTTTTAAACGTCAAACCTCAAACCTAATTGTACGTGAAAGAAAGAAAGAGAAGGGACAATCCAATAAAAAATTTGACAGATTTGACAGTTTTCACAAACTAGCCCACAGAAATTTCTTGCACTAAAATTCGTAGCACGCGGAAATTTCTTACTCCCTCGAGAGCGCTCTCTTCTGTCCAAAATTTCGTAAAAATTCATAACTTTTCGTAAAAATTCGCTGTTTTGGGAGGGTACGCGAATAGACCTAGTGTCTACGACAGAACACAATTAAAGCAGAATGACAGCAAAATATATTCAAATATGGCCACAGTCGACTGTCAAAAATCGATCTTAGCTACTGAATGACACTTTAGTTACAAGGAGTCGTTTAAAGACAATATGTAGACATTGATTATCTCTATCAAAACTACGTCCATTTTCTGGCGGGTTTTACTGGAAAACAACTGGGTTTTAAAAATGCCATATCTACTCGAATAGGACTGGTTTAAAAATATAATAGCACATGTTTTGGATGGATTATAACTTTCCTGTATCTAAAGGTATAAACGTGCCCGCCTCTCATAAGTTCCCCTAGTTAGCAAGCAGAAAGTCCCGTGAAGATTAGATAACAAGGCAACTATTTCCACAGAATAATAGGCAAAGGATTCTTTGTACTTAGCAGTGCTTCCAAATGTATACTATTACAGTTCCTCGCCGCACAAGCAAAATGATGTTGCTTTCGGTTTTGCTGTACGCTTTAATTTATTTGCCCATTAACTCGATAACATTTTACATTCAAATATTTAAAAACATTGCGTCGCCATCTATGGCAATTGCAATGTACTACACAATTTTTGCCCTAACAGTGGTTAACATTCGACTCATAAATAAAATTCAGCGAATTCGTTTGAGTGAAATCATAAAACTACTCGAATGTTAACAGAAATTTTAAAGTAACAGAAGCTACTCTTCTGCGGCGAATCTATCCAAAACCCCTTCTCCTAAAGGAACAGATTTCGCCTTTTGAAAGAGAAAACTCATTTCGCCGCACGCAACAAATTTATTGCAAGTGCAATTGCAGCAAATACCAATTGGCATCAACCAGCCTTAAGCCATTAAAATTGGAGCAGAATTCTATTTGTAACGCTCGGAAACGCAACAAACAAAAATTCCACAGACTTGATGTAAGGTGTAATATTCTTATATGAGTATAGGTCTAATTTGAGAATTTATTTATAGTTTCGTTATTTTGTCTTAAAGTGGATGCCTAAGTGTACTTATTTTCGACACCAAGTGGCTTGTATCATATTTGTGCGCATAGTGTGAGAAGTACACTTTCGGTGGTACATTGACCCAGTTATGAATGGAAGAAGTGGTTGCTGTTTCGGCCTTTGATTTGTTTACTTTGTTGGTCCTTTTATTATCGGAGCAACAAGAAATCTTTTGATTTGGGTTCTTTTTTCTTCGAAATCTCCTTGATAGTACTAGTACCCGCCTGAGGAAAAAAAATTGATGAATGGAAGGACAGATATGTATGCAAATATGTACTTACTTACTTAGGTGGCGCTACGGTCCGCGGTGGACCTGAGCCTCAACCAACAAACCTCTCTAGCCAGCACGGTTACGAGCCAGCTGCCTCCAGTTGCGCATGTCAAGTTGCTCAAGGTCCCCTCCACTTGTTTGCGCCACCTATCGCGAGGTCGTCCTCTACCGCGCCGGGGTGGATTTGAAGACTTTCTTAGTGGGAACGTTGGGCTCCATCCACTCTAAATGACCCAGCCATCTTAGACGCTGTACGTGAACTCTTCTGGCTCCTTCACTCACCGTCTATGCAGACGGGATCAAGGATCGCTCGAAGAAATTTTCTCCGGTGTTGGCTTGTGAGTTTCGTACAATTCTTTCAAGTACTATATTAAAGAGATCGCATGAGAACGCGTCACGTTGTCTAAGACCTTTTCTGACATCGAACAGCTCGATGGTGTTCTTTTCGACTTTGGTGGTGCAGCGAGAGTTCTCCATCGTCATTTTGCACAAACGTCTTAGCAGGGATGCCGAGACTAGGCACGCCTCTGTACAACCCGTTTCTATACACGCTGTCATATACAACTTTGAAATCGATGCAAAGGTGATGCGTATCGATTTTATATTCCTGGGTTTTTTCCAATATCTGCCGTAGTCTGAATATTTGGTCAGTGGTAGACTTTCCGGACCTAAAACCGCACTGATAAGCACCTTTCAGGTTGTTGACGATCGGTCTTAGGCGTTCGCATAACACGACAGACAAGATCTTGTATGCGATGTTGAGAAGACTTATACCTCTGTAGTTGGTGCAGTTCAGAGTATCTGCTTTCTTCAGGATTGCGCAAACAATGCAGAGGTTCCATTCATCGGGCATACTTTCGTCCGACCAGATTTTGCAGATGAGATTTTGCATGCCTTTGCCAACTCATCTCTTCTTGCCTTGAAAAGTACGGCGTCGGCGCCAGTAGCTTTGTTGGCTTTAAGTTTAGATATCGCTATCCTCACTTCACTCTGATTGGGTTGACGGGAATATTGACTACCAACGTCACTGTTGAATGGCTCGTTCTGCCTGACAGCGGAATATTGGTCATCGTTGCCGTTTAGCACTCCGCAGATGTGGTCCTTCCATATCCTCAGCACTGACTGCGATTCTACGCAGCTCTAGTCTTGCAGCGCCGCTATGTACGCCTCTGGTTCCTCTGCATGTCATTGCCGGTATTCCTCATCAAACCAGGGGTTTCGTTTTGGTGGCTGAAAGAAACTCAGTACATCAGAGGCGGCATATTTGATGGCTTGTTACCAACGCTGCCACTGGTCTTCCGCGTTTGCTGCTGGCGGAATAGGACTTTGATTGAGATTAAAGAAGACCCTATCGGCAAAGGCTCTGACAGTCTCTTGAGATTGTAGCCGCCCCAACGTATAACTTCCTCACAGTATTGTGTTGATTTCGCTCCGTTCTAGATTTCCGCATCTGTACTTTGGCTACAACTAGGTAGTGATCTAAGTTAACGTTGGCTCCTCGGAAAGTCCGAACACCCAGAATACTGGAAGAGTGCCTTGCGCCGATCGCAATTTGATCGATTTCGTTGACAGTTTTTCGATCAAAGGAGAGCCATCTTCCCTACGACAAAGTTTCGTCCCGCCGCAAAGTCGACTAACCTGAGTCCGCTGTCGGATGTGATGTCGTGCAGGCTGTGTTTTCCGACCACGCTACTAAACACGTCTTCCTTTCCTAGCATTGCGTTAAAGTAACGTCGTGGGTATGCGATTGGTCTTACGTATTGTCCACGAGCTGGAAGAAGTCATCCTTCGTAGCAAATTAAGCCCTGCTACGGATGGTCGGAATGTCGTAGTTGTTCATCCTCCTTTCACCTCCGTTCATCCTCCTTCCCATCGCACTTCTTGGATGGCGGTAATATCTGTTTTACAGCAGTCTAGGGCATCCGCCAGTTGTTCGGCTGCACCTAGGATAGGTTAGGTTAGGTAGATATCCTCTGTAATCGTTAAAGTTCACTTAGACCAAATGAGGTCCATTGTGTTACCACGCGGGCCGGTTGTTTCCGTTACTCTTGGAACTATTTTGATTTTCGGCCTAATTTCCAGATGCTGTTGATATCCGAATCGGCGTATCTGTAAGTTCATCAAAGAAGTATTCCCCAAGAGATTGTTTTTTAGGTGAGGATGGTGCTGGCCAGCTGCAGAGCAAGTGAATGGGGGATTTCTCCTCCTCATTGTTCATACAGCTGCGAGGAAAGTCATAGGCCGTAATTCCAAGCCTCGTTGCGTGCCTGCCTAGTACGTAAACAGTCCAACTAGGGAACCTATGCGTGTCCCGCTGATCCGTATCAAGCGTTTCGTTTTTCTTTTATTTAATTGCGGCCATGTTTGTCTCGGATGGCTACATGTGTCAAGATTGCGCTATCTCTCATGGGCCTGATTCAGTGCCGCTATAGAGATTTTGTATTTTGTCTATAGGAAGCATCTTTCCTATAGGCAGATGCAGCCCCCCTTTCGCAGTAGAGAGCTCCTGTTTCGTGCCATTTTTAGCTAATTCGTCTACTCTGCTGTTACCTGAAATGTTCGAATGGCCAGGAACCCAGCACAGAGTAAGATTGCAATAATTCGGTATTATATTTAGGGATGCGTGACATTGCTTTACCAATTTCGATCTTATTATTAGTGATTCGAGTGCCTTTAAAGCTAGTTGACTGTCGGTGTAAATTACGATGTCCGTGTTCGATATCGATCTCATCCACAACCATTCAACCGCTTCACGAATAGCCTTAACCTCCGCAGTAATTTGGTAGTCTAAGAGACTTTTGCATATCCAGGGGTGCCGAGACCATGCCTGCCCCTACGCCATCCTCTGTCTTAGACCCATCGGTGCATATTTCCAAAGCGGAATCTTTTAGAATAACTTTCTCCGTTCAATTCTTTCAACTGGGAATGTAAACAGTCTATGACTTCTGCCACGTTGCTGTATACGCTACGATCCACTGTGATGATTCTTTCAGTTGCTAAGCCGATTTAATTGCTACCTCCTTTTCATACAAGGACCTAACATTTCAAGTGCAGATACGAAGATCGTTGTCCATCTTAAGTTTGTGAGGGTCGTCAACAGTAAAATCATCCGTATTCGAGGCTGTTGGTTGGCTGTTGGTAGGAGAATTAACCCGAAGGCACAACCCCCAACCTGGAGGACCAGTTACTTTTGATATACTCCTAAGACGCGTGGCCGGATACACCGGTGCCAGTAGTCCACTACAGGAGTATGAGCGCTGCCGTAAGTCCATTGAGGGCACCTCCACCGCCATCTCTATTCCAGGTCCTGACTAACCTTGGAAATTCCTTACCGACCTGTATTCCGAATATGCCGAAGCAGCTCGCGCAAGGCATTCACTAAGTTCAACCTAACTGGATCTGTAGACGTCACCATTAACTCCATCTAAGGAACTCGTCCACTACCGTCTGGAACAAGAAGAAGTGCTCTAGTGAGAGAACACTCTGTCATCTGCTGCCGCCAAAGATCCTCCAGGTTGGTTACCATTTCTTGGATCAATGTACCAGCCACCCAGCGGTCACCACGTGGATCTTGAGCGACGTTGATGTATTATGTAACCCAAATAATAGTGAACAATAGCATTTGAATGCGTACTAATTTGTTTCAATCATTAACAAGTCTGTATTGATAATGCTAATATTGACACACGTATTCATGTCCTTTGGTCGATACCATAGATTCGTAAACAGAATGCAATAGTTCAGTTCTTCCTTTTATTTATTTTTAAATGAAACTGAGCGAAATAATAACTAATGTACATAAAATAGTATTCTTTCAATCTCTGGGATACGCCTTAAAATGTGTTCCTACCTGTGACAACCCATTGATCAGAGCCTAGCCTTTTCCAACCATTCGTGTTGTGTGCATTACCTTTCTTTGGCGAATGTCTAAAAATGACTGATGAAAACTACTGGGACTACCTAATGTTTGTATGCACCTGTAGACTTGGAGAATATATTTTGCTCTGGGTTGTTGATTACAAACTATACGCAAGTGGCTAATCACTTGCAGTTTTGAAATTCTAAAAGAATGCCTTGACGAATGCATGGGAAACTTTTTGACACCTTTTTATCGATGCGGCAATTTTACTGAAATTATCGAATTATGCTCCTTTTCTGAGAATTCGAATAGATACTGTAGTTAGCTATCTATACAAATACCAGATGAATTGACAGCCTCACTTTTTTTTAGATACTCTATTATAAGTATAACAAAATTGATCATTGTCGCGAGATCAAACATTTTCTAGAAAATAATTTTTACCCTTACTTACTTGGAAACCATCCTTTAGACCATTTCTAGCTTTCAAGTATTTCCGAGTTCGACCTTTCTGATGCTCTGACGACAGGCTTATACTGCATTACGTAAAAATAAAAGCAACAAGTTTTTGAAAATATGCATACGAGTATGTTCAATATTTTTTATTCATGCGTGTATAATAAATAAATAAAATTTTTCTTAAAACAAAAACATTTAAATTTTACAGCAACAATTAAATCGACGAAAATGTTCACAATAAAGAACATATATGTAGACAAAATGTATTTTAAGATTGATTACGCATGTCCTCGGGCACTTCATCATTTCCTTATTCATGCAGTTTCATACGTATTTCCGTAAGCTCTTGGTTCCTAGTCTGTTTCTTCATCTGACGTAATCAAATCTCCTAACAATTCTTCCAGATAATTTCCCCAGAAATCCAAATACACATTTAGGTTGTTGTTCTCATCACCAGTGCAGCTTTCATTAGGAGACGTCAGTGGATAGTCGTAGTCACATTTAATTTCACTGAGGCTATGCTTGATTGTAAATGAATCAAGTCTTATATGTATTTCAGGAATAAATACGTTGTTTAGTCTTGAAGGCTTTTTTGAGTTTGATTCACAGCATTCTGTCTTAATGAGGGTAAATTTATAATAATTTCCTCTGTCAAATTCCTTCAGTATTTTCAGAGCTTGATTTGATTTCAACTGCAGTAATTTCCGTCTCTTTTTAATGTTTCTGCATCGTTGTACTCTTCGCTTGAGTGAGCCGTTCTTATGAAGATTTAGATCCGTAAAATCAATCTCTATTTCGATGTGGTCGACAATGATGTATTTAAAGGCTGTACCTCCACCTCGTTCTACTAGAATTTCAAACCTTATTCCTTGATACAGCCGATCAATTAGTTTAGCGACTTTGATCACACTGCTGTATTGTACAGGTGCTGGAAAATGTTCGGAGCTTCGTAGACTGCCCATTGTGTCTTTATATGTACAAGTATACTCGTATATAAGTTGCTGCGCGAATTGTAGCTTGAACTAGACTGAATAAGTAAATATTCTTCAGACCCTATTTAAACCTTAATAAGATGTAAGTCGTTAAAAAATCTCCTAATGATTTCCGTTAAACAATACTTATATAATATATTATGATTATTGCTAAATGCATGCGCTGAATGACAAACTAATAAATTATTTTAGTATTATGTCAAAAGGGTATTTCATACGTGGTATTTCTTTTAATAAATGATCGCAAATAATGAAATTAATTGAAATTAAAATTAAGAGCATGTTTCAGTTGGTGATTCAATTTTGGTTCGATATTGCTTAACGAGGTAGATCATAATTGTCCTCGGGATTTCACTACACAATCACTAATTACATCCACGCCCTGGGTTTACGATAGAATAGCTGAATCAAGACCTATACCTCTTTTGAGCCGTTCTGAAAATTCTACCTGATAAATTGGAGTCAGTGGCAGAGAAAAATTTAAGTTGGTAAGGTGGAATTTGCCGCGAATATTGCAGCAAGCAGATCAGCTGTCTGGCTGGTCAAACGGTAGTGCATGCGATCATAAGAAAACACAAGTGATTTCACTTAGGTGAGGCCTACCAACTCCTACTCTCAACCTCCACGCGGTGAGCCGGGTGCCTAGTACCTTAACCCAAGAAATGGGTAACCAACCCCGTTTGGCGGATTCTTGGCGGCAGCAGATGAGAGAGGGTGGGAAGAGCGGTTTCTCACTAGATGAATGCATGGGAAACATTTTTGACACCTTTTTATCGATGCGGCAATTTTACTGAAATTATCGAATTATGTTCCTTTTCTGAGAATTCTAATAGATACTGTAGTTAGCTATCTATACAAATACCAGATGCATATACAAACAGATAGAATTGACACCCTCACTTTTTTTTAGATACTCTATTATACGTATAACAAAATTGATCATTGTCGCGAGATCAAACATTTTCTAGAAAATAATTTTTACCCCTACTTACTTGGAAACCATCCTTTAGACCATTTCTAGCTTTCAAGTATTTCCGAGTTCGACCTTTCTGATGCTCTGACGACAGGCTTGTTGGACTCTCCAGTGACGTCATCATTAGAAATTGTGCAGGGGTTGAATACACCCACTCCCTCACAACTGCAAGAATGCATTTTTGACAGTAGAGAAGCTATGTACTACGTTCTGGCAAAGATTAGCAGAATAAAATTACTGTCCATTTGAAATTACAAGAATCGGTTGTGTTTTATTTTCTACCGTATTTTTTCGACACACTTCTTTTCAGTACTTTTAGTTTACAGCAAATTTACAGCGACAGTTGCATCAATTAAAAGTTATTCCGTAGCTCGAGACGCTAACATTTGGTCCTTCGAGCCGGATTTTTTTTTTGTCAAAGTAAAAGACTGTGTTAAAAAAAAAAAAGAAAACAGAGTGTGTGCGCGCTTTTGACAATTAACTAAGACAAAACAATAAGAGTGTAGTGTGTGCGAACTGCAAGGTACGTGAATTACGTCGCGTCGATCGGATTTCGTCACTTTTGTCGACGACAAGTAAGGAAAACCCCTCGAAATTTCATCGACTGCCAGCGGCAGCATCATCAGCCATCACTTCACCAGCCTTCACAACATCAGTCATCACATCAGGTGTTCCAGATACCTTCCCGAGTCGCCAAGGTTTATCATCGCTGAGTGGACGTTATTTCGGACCAAGTACCTCATCCTGCAAGTAAGTGAAAAAACTTTTTTTACTTTTTATACGCATAAATATATTGATACATACGCAACGAAATGAGTAAAGGGTTGTTGTCGAGTGTGCTGAAATAGCTAGAGAAGGACGTCGTGAACTTCAGTAAGACGGGTCCAAGTAAGCGTACCTCGAACTACTTGGCGGGACGTCTTTCATTGCTGGAGAAAACCATCGAATCCGCTACTAGCCAGTACGAGCTTCTCCTAACAGAGGATGAATCGAAAAATGCTGGCGTGGAGGAACTTTTCGAAAAAATCAAAGATCGTTACCTGGATTATCGGAGCAATTTGCTAGATGCCATGAAAAAAAATCAGCCTGTTGCAAAAACCGAGGACACCAAGTCGGTAGAAACTACGGCTAGTGCATCCAGAAGGTCTGATATCAAGCTACCGAAGATAAACTTGCCAGTTTTCTCAGGGAGTTATGAGACGTGGCGAGCTTTCCGTGATTTATTTGTCTCTTTGATCCACCGCAACTGCTCACTTTCTGAAATAGAAAAGATGCATTATCTAAAGTCGACGGTATCCGGCGAAGCCGAAAAACTTCTTGCTCACCTTGGGATTGACAAAGGGAATTACACAAAGGCATGGGGTATCCTGACCGAGAGGTATAACCATACACGGTTCCTCATCAATACCCAATTGAAGTGCCTGTTCAACCAGCCGTCAGTGGCTCAAGAACGATCGGAACCAATTAAAGAGTTATTGGATACGTCGACAGAGGTGGTGCACAGCTTTACCAATTTAAAGGTACCTGTTGAGCACTGGGATGTGGTCCTTATTTTTGTCCTACTGCAGAAATTGCCGACGAAAACTCAGCAGCTTTGGGAGGAGAAGCTGGGGTCCAAAACTGACCCCAAGGAGCTGCCGACGTTTGCGGAATTCAAACAATTTCTGGAAACTAGGTTCCGTACCTTAGAGGCTGTCATCCATCAGGTTCGAGTATCAGCAGACTCTTCGAGAAGCATATCGCAGCGACACGCGTTCCACTCGCAGACCAATTCAGCCACATTTGCCTGCAAGGTTTGCAGCAAGGGTCAACATGCGATCCGAAAGTGCGGTCGTTTTCTTAAGATGAGCATCCAAGATCGGTGTCAGTTTGTAGATAGGTTAGGTCTGTGCAGGAATTGCTTGGCATACAGCCGTTCTTCAAAACATTGCCCAAGCACTCGTAGGTGTTACTACTGCCAGCAACAACACCATTCCCTTTTGCATAACACACAAAACTCCGTACTTCCACACTCACGTTATCCGACACAGGTTCCTAACACCCACAATAATTTTTTAGCCACTAGAATGAACGCCAACGCTCCAAATTTTCAGCTACCCCAAGAAGAGCAGCCGTCAACCAGTTCAGCGGTCAACACTTTTCATTCCATACCGAAAACCAACACACAAGTTTTATTGGCAACAGCGGTAGTCAACGTCAGGACTTCGTCAGGCGAGATGTTTCCGCTTCGGGCTCTGTTAGACTCGGGCTCTGAAGCTACCTTCATCACAGAGTCAGCAGTGCAACTGCTCCGCTTGAGGCCGACATCCACACATGTTGAAGTATCCGGCCTAGGGTTGGTCAGCAGTGGCACCGGCAAAAGAGTTGCCGACGTTGATATATCCTCGCTTCATTCAGCCTTTAGGACAACTTCGAAGGCTTTCATCTTCAAGTCACTGTCTGGGCATCTCCCGGCCCGAACTCCATCCGTCGGAAAGTGGAATGATCTTGAGGGTTTGGTGTTGGCGGATCCAGACTTCCGGACGTGATTAGGTCCCCAGAAAAGGCCATGCCTGTCCTCCAGAAGACTAGGCTTGGTTGGATCTTGTTCGGAAGAGTACCAGTGGAACCACAACCTATCAAGGCTTTCTTCCAAACATTGACGCACAACTCCGTAAGTTCTGGGAACTGGAAGATTTGCCGTCTGAGAATATTGGAACTATCGAAGACATCGCTTGTGAGGAGCACTTCAGCAAAAACGTACAACGCATGGATGATGGGCGTTATAAGGTAGCATTGCCCTTTAAAGGCTACGTTCACCCGGTCCTAGGTAGGTCACAGGAAGATGCTCTGCAATGTTTTAAGGGACTCGAGAGACGGCTGGCGGCAAGCCCACACTTATGTGACCAGTACACCGCATGCGTAGAGGAGTACAAGCAGCTCGGTCATATGGCTGAAATCGAGACAAGCTCCGTAATAGATACTGGGCATTATTTCCTGCCGCATCATGCTGTCATTAAGGAAAGCAGGTCCACAACCAAGCTGAGGGTGGTCTTCGACGCATCTTTTAAGACAGCTGATGGTAGGCCCCAGACTCCAACATAATGTGACGGACATTATTTTACGATGGAGGTTTCATCGCTTTACATTCACAGCCGATATCGAAAAAATGTACCGGCAAATATGGGTTACGGAAGAAGATTCAAGGTACCAGCTGATTTTTTGGCGCAAATCACCAAGCGAGCCCTTAAAAATATACCGCCTTAAAACTGTGACGTTCGGTACAGCATCTGCTCCATATTTGGCAATCCGCACTCTCAAAAGGCTAGCTGATGATACCGAGACTCAATATCCGAGAGCTGCAAAAATGATTCGGGAAGAAATGTACGTAGACGATCTCATCTCTAGTGCAGACACGATAGCTGAAGCGGAAACGAAAAGAGAGGAGGTTAAGATAGCTTTAGAGACAGGTGGTTTTAACTTGCGGAAATGGACGCAGAGAAACTGCTCAAGGGGATTCCTGACCAAGATCGTGAACTAACATTTTCACTGCCTTCCGAAAGACCGGAAAGAGTCAAGACGCTAGGCATCCATTGGCTTCCGGTGGTCGATCACTTTTCTTTCCGCTGCACTCCTCCAAGCAGCCCGCAGCCAACGAAGACGTTCGTGTTGTCGACGATAGCACGTTTGTTTGACCCCATGGATGGATATCGCCTTGTATCCTTAAGGCGAAACATGTCATGCAGCTGCTCTGGACCCGTAAAATATCATGGGATGATCCCTTTGATTCCGATATCTTGGAACAGTGGACTACGTTTTACTCCGAATTAGGGATTATAAACGATATACGTCTACCAAGGTGCTTTCAGACAGCTGGAAGGTCAAATCGCATCGAACTGCATGGACTCAGCGACGCATCAGAAAAGGCGTATGGGGCAGCAGTATATATACGGGTAGAGGACGAAAAAGGTAAAGTTCACACACATCTTCTTATCGCCAAGTCTAAAGTCGCACCTTGGCTGGTCAAACGGTAGTGCATGCGATCATATGAAAACACAAGCGTTTTCACTCAGCTGAGGCCTACCAACTCCTACTCTCAACCTCCACGCGGTGACAGCCGGGTGCCTGGTACCTTAATCCAAGAAATGGGTAACCAACCCCGTTTGGCGGATTCTTGGTGGCAGCAGATGAGAGAGGGGGGGAAGAGTGCTTTTCTCACTAGAGCACTTCTTCCTGTCCCAGGCGGCAGCGGACGAATTCGCTAGACGGAGTCAACGGTGGCATCTATAGTTCCAGTTAGGTTGAACTTAGTGAATACCTTGCGCGAGCTGCTTCGACGTATTCGGATCACAGGTCGGTAAGGAATTTCCAATGTTGGTCAGGACATTGGAATAGAGATAGTGGCGGAGGAGCCCTTAATGGGCCAACGGCAGCGCTCATACTCCCGTAGTGGACTACTGGCACCGGTGTACCCGGCCCCTCGTCCTAGGGGAATAATTAAGGAACTGGCCCTCCAGGTTGGGGGTTGTGCCGTCGGGGTAACTTCCCTACCACGTAAAAAACGCATGGTTCCGAAACAACCAAAAGCCTCGGATAAGGATGGCCCAACTAATGACGACCCCAGCAAACGAAATAAGGACAACGACCTTCGGATCTGTACGTGGAATGTTCTGTCCCTTTACAGACCACGTGCAGCCGAACAACTAGCAGAGGCCCTAGACTGCTATAAAGCAGATATTACCGCCATCCAGGAAGTGCGATGGGATGGGCCGGGCAAAAAGAGGATGAAAAACTGTGACATCTACTACGGTGATTGCTACAGAGGCAACAGGCAACGCTTATTCGGATGCGGATTTGTCATACGCGGCAGACTTAGGCAAGAAGTCTTAAGCTTCCGACACGTGAGCGAGCGTATTATGACTATCCGGATCAAGGCTAAATTCGCTAACATAAGCCTAATATGTGTTCATGCCCCCACAGAAGAAAAGGACCCTGCCACCAAAGAGTGTTTCTACGAGCTCCTCGACAAAACATACGAGCAATGTCCTAAATACGACGTTAAGATCGTATTGGGCGATTTTAACGCCAAAATAGGAAAGGAGGACGTTTTTGGTAGAGCAGTCGGTAAGCATAGCCTACACGACACCACGTCTGATAACGGACTAAGGCTAATTGATTTCGCTGTGGAGCGAAATGTCGCCATAGCAAGCACATGGTTTCCTCATCTCGATATTCATAAGCAGACATGGCGGTCCAATGATCATGTCACGATCAACCAAATTGATTATATTGCGATCGACGCAAGGCATGCCTCCAGTATTCTGGATGTCCGGGCCTTCCGAGCGGCCAACATAGACTCGGATCATTACCTTGTTGTAGCCAAGGTACGAATGCGGATATCCCAATCTGAGCAACAAAGAAGAATTACTGTGAGAAAATTTAACGTCGAAAAGCTACAATCGCAAGAGACCGCCAGACTCTTCGCTGAACGCGTATCCCGAAATCTCTCAATCACCCCTTTGCCGCCAGCATCAAGTACCGAAGACCAGTGGCAACGCTGCCAACATGCCATCAGAAACGCCGCGACTGATGTGCTGGGTCTCGCTCGCCCACCGCCTCGAAACCCCTGGTATGACGAAGAATGCCGGCGAGTACATGCAGCAAAACAAGAGGTATAGAAAGTAGCGCTGCAAAGTAAGACCAGAGCTGCTCGTGAACTCTACGAGCAAAAGAGACGGGAAGAGCATCGGATTCTCCATAAGAAGAAGAAAGAGCATGAAGGATGAAGAGTGCAGAGCACAAAATATGTGGGATTCCCTACAGCGAACTTGCTTAAAGAAGGCCAAGTCACTGCTAGGAGCTTCAAAAGAATACCACCAACACGCCAAAGAAACATAGTGGTGGAGTGATGAAGCTAAGAAAGTGATAAATGAGAAGAAAGCGGGTTTCAAAGCTTGGTCAAAGTACCCCTCTAATAATAATGACGAAAAAGTTCGCCTCGAAATGGAATACGCATGCTGCAAGAAAAAAGCGAAGAAGAAGTGCGCCCAGCTTCAAGCAGAGAGTACGGAGGGCCTGTATCGGGAGCTGGAGAAATTATCTTCCCCAGTTGCTGATGCAAACCAGGCTACTCAGGAGCTGCGAAGACACAATATGAACAAGAGCGCAACCATCTTCAATCAAGCCGCCCAAAGAAGGAGGAATGCTCAGGAGATTCGTTCGCCAAAGTTCATTAACAATGCTCATGGCCAGCTTCTTGTGCATGACGACAAAATTCTGCAGAGGTGGTGGCAGTATTGTGAAGAGCTTTTAAATGAACAGTTTCCCCGGCTATACTTTCCAAGAGCCACCCCTAATTGTGAAGAAATACCCGACATTACAGTCGAAGAAGTTAGTGAGGCGGTCAAATACTCCAAAAACGAAAAGCGGTTGGGCCAGACGAGATGCCCTCTGAGTTCTGGAAAAATGATGGGAGACGTCGGGTTCAGATGGCTCAGAATTCTCATCTCCAAATTCGTGAGAGGTGATCCAATGCCGAATCAATGGAGGGAAAGTTACCTTCTCCCTGTATACAAAGGGAAGGGTGATACGCGAAACTGTGATAACTACCGTTCGATCAAGCTGATGTCACACACCATGAAGATCGTTGAGCGGGTATTAGGTGGCCGATTGCGAAAAATAATACGGCTATCTGATGATCAGTGCGGGTTTGTCTCGGGTAAATCAACCACAGATGCAATCCAAAGTATAAGGATCTTATTGGAAAAACATCGTGATTCCATAAGGGATTTGCATATTGTATTGGTTGACTTTGAAAAGGCATTCGACAGACAACCACGAGATCTGATATGGGTGGCGCTAAGACATCGAGGGGTTCCAGAAACCTATGTACAGGTGATCATGGACATGTACGAAGGAGCAAAGACAAGAGTAAGATGCCCCGCTGGAGTAACCGAAGAGTTCCCAATCAAAGTTGAGGTGCACCAGGGAAGCGTCTTAAGTCCTTTGCTCTCTATTACAGTCCTCGATTATCTGCTTGAAGGTAAAGTGATGGACCCCACGGTACATCAGATATTCTTTGCTGACGATGGAGCCATCATAAGTGAGGATCCTACATCCCTGCAACGAGCACTTGATGTGTGGGTGGACGTTCTGGAGGGAAATGGGTATCGCATTAGTTCAAAAAAGACAAAGTATTTATGCTGCCCGTTCTCTGATCCACTCAGGCCTATTCCAGACATTTATTTGAATGGAACAGTGCCTCCCAAATGCGAAAAGTTCAAATATCTGGGATCTATGATCAATAGCAAAGGAACTTGTGATGACGACATCAATCATCGCGTAAACGTAGGGTGGATGAAGTGGCGAGAAAATTCCGCTATCTTCTGTGACAGAAAAATGCCCCCTAAGTTGAAAGGAAGGCTCTACACCGCAGTTGTACGTCCAGCGCTCACATACGGTTCACAATGTTGGACGATGTACAAAACGTATGAGAGTAAATTAACTGCAGCTGAGATGAAGATGCTTCGCATGACAGCAGGAGTGACAAAGCTTGATCGAATAAGAAGTTGGAACATCCGTGGAAGCTTTCACATCAAGGAAACCATCGTACAAAAAATAGAGCACGACCGGCTCGGCTGGTATTGCCACGTTCAAAGAAGAGATCATTTGAACCCTGTTAAAAAGGTAATATCTATGCACGTTCCAAAGACATCGCGATGTAGGAAAGGCAGGCCTATAAACGCCTGGATCAGACAAATGCGACGACATCGGCATTTCATTGGCCTCAGTAACCGAGTGATCCAAAATCGGCAGGCCTGCCGATATTTTCTGAGGTCAAATAGGCGAACCCCACAGGCGGATCAGTAGAAATGCGGTGAAGTGGGAGGGTTATGATCCCTTGTTTTCGGATCATAACCTCGCCGATAAAAGGAAGAAGAAGAAGAAGAAAGAGCATGAGAAGCGCGCGTTCGAGAATATTGAGAATTTATACTCCAGGAACAAGATGCGGAAGTTTTACCAAAAGGTAAAAAGAACGTGTCAGAGAAGCAGTACCCGTACAGAAACATGTGGAGATGAAAATGGAAACCTCGTAGTAAAATCACAGTCCGTGCTTCTGCAGACTGTACAAAGCGACGGCCTACATCTCGCTGTCAGGCAGAATGAACCATTCAACATAGACGATGATAGTCAAAATTCCCGTCCACCTGAGCAAAGCGAAGTGAGAAAGTAATATCCAAGCTGAAATCGAACAAGGCTGCTGGACCTGACGGCTTACCGGCCGAACTTTTCAAGGCAGCTGGGGATGAATTAGTAGAGTGCATACCCCAACTCATTACCCAGATTTGGTCAAACGAGTGTATGCCTAATGAAAGGAATCTTAGCATCGTTTGCCCGATCTACAAGAAAGGAGGTCCCCTCAACTCCGCCATTTATAGAGGCATCAGTCTCCTCAACATCGCATATAAGAGGTTTTCTGCGATATTGTGTGAACGCCTGAAACCTTTTATCAACAGCCTGATTGGCCCCTATCAGTGTGGTTTCAGACCAGGAAATCGACACACAATCGACATCCACAATCGATCAAATCATCACACTTCGACAGATCCTGGAGAAAACCCAAGAAGTCCAAATCGATACTCATCATCTCTTCAAGGCCGCCTATGACATCATCTATAGAGAAGAGCTATATAGATCCATGTCTAGTTTTGCCATCCCTGCCAAACCTCTCCATCTGTGCAGGATGACGATAGAGTGCGCTCGTTGCACCATCAAGGTCGGTAATGACCTCACCGAGACCTTTGATGTCAAAAAAGGGTTTTAGACAAGGTGACGCGCTGTCATGTGACTTCTTTAATATTGTACTTGAACGGATTGTGCGGAACTCACAGGCCAACACCGGATACACAATCTATTACAAGTCTGTACAACTGCTTGCATACGCCGACGATATTGACATTATCGGAAGAACTCAGCGGGCTGTCACCGGTGCATTGGCAAACATTGAAGCGGAAGCGGCCAAAATGGGTTTAGCGATAAACGAGGGCAAAACCAAGTATATGCTGTCAACAAGAAGGGAAAGCCAACACCGACGAATTGGACAAAACGTCACAGTGCTCAGCTATAACTTCGAGGTAGTGAGGGACTTTGTCTACCTTGGCTCTGCTATAAACTCGAAAAACAAGATCAGCGCAGAAATCAAGCGAATAGTAACTCTTGCCAATCGCTGTTTTTTTTCTGGGCTTATAAGGTAATTCAACAGTAAAGCCCTATCTCGACATCGACCTAGTCAAAAAAGCTGCGTATTGGACAGTAGAGGGAATCATCGTCGTAGGTGGCGCGCACAAGTTCAAGGGGACCTCGACCAACTTGGAGTGCGCAACTGGAGGCAACTAGCTAAAGACCGAGCTAAATGGAGAGGCTTGTTGGTTGAGGCCCAGGTTCACCCCGAACTGTAGCGCCACTTAAGTAAGTAAGATCAGCTTTCTCGTTGGAGTCTGTTGCTGCTGATGAGGCGGATCCTTTAATTCTTTTAACGAAATACCAAATGATATACTGCCTTTACGACATTGTAGTACTTTTTGTCACAGTCGTTTCTGGCCCGTCTGTAGAGACTTCGGGTTTCCTCAGTAGGTGTTTGGCGCCATAATGCAAAAGCCTATTCCTTCTTCTGGACAGCAATTGCGCAAATCGGATTAAACCAAAGTTCTTGTTTTGGTTTTAAGCTAACTGATTTACTTGGAATGTAGGAGCGCATTCCAAGTAAGTTTATTTTTGTGATCATGCCAGCAACGGCATTTACGTCTCTGTCAAGGAAGCACAGACCAGTTAAAGGCTCTAAAGAACGAATTAAGACCGCTCCAGTCCTCATTCTCGTATTGTCAGATTATTTTCCTATGGTACTTCTTATTAACTGAATGGAGGTTGGAGTACGAGAATTTAGCTAACACCAGGCAATGATCCGAGCCTCCAATCTGGGCAAAAACCACAATTGAATATTTGTAAGCAAAAGAGGTTAAGAACGGGTCCAGAATGTGTTGGCCGTGACTGTCAACATCAGGAATGTGTGTTGGTCTGTCTGCAAGCTGAGCGGGATGGTTAGATTCAGCGAAGAAGATCTCTATGTAGCGACCGTCAGGTGTTGTTGGTCCAGAGTGGCGAAGCCAATTAATATTGTGGACAATGAAATCTCCCGCGACAACGATTTCAGTTTTGAGATGGCCAGAACTTATACTAGTTATTGATTCAGAAATATGGTCGAGGTGTTTATATGTCAATTCTTTTTCTGAATTTGGGCTTCGGTATAGCAGGCAGAAGTTAATGGTATGCTTCCTGACAGTAAATTTGACAAAAAAGAAAAAATGGGTCATATGAGCTCCCAAATAGGGGCTGCAGCTGGAAGCTAACTTCATTCTTAACATAGAGCGCGACACCTCTAGGCGGAACAAATAAAGGCACCATTCGATACCCTTCTATAGCAAATTCACTGGGATGAGTGTTATTGCTAAGCTGGGTTTCACTTAGTGCCATTACCGCTGGTTTGTGCTTGAATAGGTGGGCAGCAACAGCAAAGAAGTTGCTTCTTAACCCACGAAATTTTTATTTTTATTTTTTTTTTATAATTTGCGCGAACTCAAAGGGTTTGTTTACACACAGTGCGGGCGTTGGAAAGGATGGATAGAGAGAGAGAGAGAGAAAGATTTTGGTGTGGTGGTTCTTGAAGCTTAGTATTTATGTTTCCATTATGATCTACAAAACACAAAGACACAAGGATTAACACTCCGCAATTAAGTGACTGAACTAATAATATAAGAATCCTATGTAAAAACTGTGCTGTTAGTGTCGGGGCTTAAAAGGAGAGTTAACACGCGTATGTCTCAATTAAAAGTCAACCCACATTCATTTACCTACGTACCAGACAAAAACAAGCATTGGAGGTGAAAAAAATAAATAACGGGGAGGACTCACTGTGTTTTTGTTCATTATTAATAAATTGATGCGATACTGGCACTGCACTATTGTTCTTTTTTTCTTTTAAATTAATTAAATAAAAATTATTTTTTTATGTGAGCACTTCCACGATATTTTGCTTATTTATTTTATTTAATTTTTTATTTTTAATTCTTTTCCTTTATCGTACGTGGAGCAGAAAACGTGTGCGCGCACATTGGTGATCAACAAACACTAAATAAGCCTAGAAAATGTTTATCAATATGAATTTTGATAAAATCCTGGCTTATGTTGCTTCATAAAATACAGGGTGACCAGATTAGAACGATAGGAAAAAAAATTGAAATAAAACAACAACGGTGTGAGATATAAAATTAATTCTAACTTTATTTTGAAGCTACATTCATGCCATTATGTGTGGAATAGCACATCATTTAAATTGCCGCCTCGGCTTCGCTGACAGTGCTTTAAGCGGTCGGCCCAATTTTTGATGACTCGGTCCAAACGGCGTTATTCTGGCAATAGCGTCTCGAGTGTTGGCCTCGAGCTCGTCCAAAGTGGTTGGCTTGTTAGCGTAGACTAAGGACTTGATGTAGCCCCATAGAAAATAATCGAGTGGTGTCAAGTCGCATGATCGCGGCCGCCAATTGATGAACGCTCGCCATGAGATGACCCAGTCGCCAAATTTCTCCTTCACAACTTTGAGCGTTTCGTCGCCCAATTAGCTAACTCACGGCGTTGTCTATGATCATTCGGCTTCAATGCTTTCATCAGCATAATCTTATATGGATGTAGGCCCAAATCCAACCGCAAAATAAACCGGGTTGGCTCTCTGGCGATGCCCAATTCAGCTGATCAGCGCCGAATCGACATTTCTGGGTCTGGTTGGGGGCTTTTGGTCCAAGAGAGTGTTCTCACGCTCAAACTTTTCCACGGTGCGAAGAATGGCCTGCACAATGTAGCCATGATGTCAACCGACCTCACGACGAAATTCACGTTGCGTATTTACAACTGAGCCGGAATTTCGATAATATTTTTTAATAATTTTCGCACGTTCGGCAAGCGTGAAACGATGCGTGATAAAATGGCAAACCTAACTGAATATTTTGACAGCTGGTAGCTCTGACAGCTGCTGAAACATAATCATGCTTATTCCAGGTCACCCTCGACACAGATTTCACTCGAGTAATAAATTACACTCGAATGAAGTTTTTATATTCTGTGTATCGAGTGAGAAGTGTTCATTATCGAATGAACACATTATATACATTTTTGTGCAAGAAGAGTTTAACAAAATAAAGAGAAGAACGTTAAGAGATAAATCAAATTCACTTAATCTGAAAAATGGCATGTTAATCGCAGTTATTCTTATAGCATTCTCTTCCAGAGGCAATTTTTTTTTATATTCGCCTTGAATTCGACCCACGCCTAGCAATAGGAAATAAGAAAAATAAACACGCTGTCGGACTTTTCTTGCATTTCCTTTACCTTCGTCCAGCTGGTGACATTTTTGGAAGGGGGTCCCAAACTGATCAATTTAATTGCACCCTCTTTTCAAAATGCTAAACCGTACCATAGTCTCAAGCTGGCCACGGTAAGTCTTAGATTGATTCCTACCATGTACATAACATATATGTTATGTTAGAAAATAAGCAATAGTTTTATAAATAAAACAATAAAAAACAATTGTACTTACATTCTGTAACATCAGCTCGACAACAATTTCTGCTCTAATGAAAAATGACATTTAATTCGATTCGAGTGAAACCGAAAATCCAATGAGTAAGTGAACAAACACGAATCTCGATCGATATCGAAATCATGAATATCATTTGGATAGATTCGAATTCGAACACAATGGAGGTCGATCCGAATCGAGACACAGAATAAGCGTGAATAATTAGAAAAAGTATCATTGCTATCTGATCACCCTTTATACTTTTTTATTTCGAATTTTATGCTGAGCAATAACGTTATAGTCAAAAAGTTGACATTGAGGTAGACATACCGGAAAATTATTTCTTGGTTCCCTTCTCTCCTAAATGGTACGCAATGCACACTCGTCAGGGTGTAGAAAACCTGCTAATGTTCTTCACAGACTTGAAAAACAGTCATTAGACGTTTCTTTCAATTCAATTCGACCCTTCTGATGCCGTGACGACGGGCCTATACTGCATTACGTAAATGTAAAAACAACAAGATTTTTTTTTTTTTAAATATGTATATATTAAATTTTGTTTTTTATTCATGCATATAATAAATAAATAAAAATTTTCTAAAAATTAAAATATTTAAACCTTCCAGCTACAATTAAACCGATGAAAACGTTCACAAAACAGAACATATATATAGATAGAGTACGATAAATTTATTTTAGGATTAAATCCCCAGAAGATTGATTACGTATGTCCTCGGGCACTTCATAATTTGGTTATTCTTACATATTTCTGTAGACAGCTCTTGTTTCATCATCTGTTTCTTCATCTGATGCAATCGCACCTCCTAACAATTCTTCCAAAAAACATCCCATGAAATCCATACGCACATTTACGTAAAGGTTGTTATCCTCATCACCACAGCAACTTTCATTAGGAGACGCCAGCGGATAATTGTAGTCACCTTTAATTTCACTTAGGCCATGCGTGACTGTAAATGAATCAAGTCTGAAATGAATTTCAGGAATTAATCCCTTGTTGAGTTTTGCAGGCTCATTCGAGTTCAGTTCACAGCTTTCTGTATTAATGAGGGTAAATTTGTAATTAGTTCCTCCGTAAGATTGCTTGAGTATTTTCAGAGCTTGAGCTGATTTCAACTGTAATAATTTCTGTCTTTTTTGAATGTTTCTGCATCGTTGTACTCTTCGCTTGAGTGAGCCGTTCTTATGAAGATTTAGATCCGTAAAATCAATCTCTATTTCAATGTGGTCGACAATGGCGTATTTGAATGCTAACCCTACACCTCGTATTTGCGGTTCTACTAGAATTTCAAACGTTTCCCCTTTATACAGCCGATCAATTAGTTTAGCGGCTTTGATCACACGGCTGTATTGTGTAGGTGCTGCAAGATTTTTGGAACTTCTTAGACTACCCATTGTGTCTTTATGTGTACAAGTATACTGGTATATAAGTTGCTGTGGGAATTGTAGCTTGAACTAGACTGAATAACTAAATATTCTTCAGATCATATTTATACCTGAATAAGATGAAAGTCGTTGAAAAATCTAATAATGATTTCCATTGAACAATACTTATATATAATTATTGCTATGCATACGCTGAATGATAAACTAATAAATTATTTTAGTATTAAGTCAAAAAGGTATTTCATACCTGGTTTTAAGAATAAATGTTTGCAAATGATGAAGTTAATTGAAATTGAAATTAAGTGTATGTTTGAGTTGGTGATTCAATTTTGATTCGATATTGATTAACGAGGTAGATGTTACGGGGACCTCTTTTAGCGCAACACCCCACGTCCATGATGACGTCAACATTATGTGGATCATATTGACGTAGAGATCTGGAAAGAAGAGAGATACTCTACTCTCTTTCAATGACTCCGAAAGATCTTATCTTGACGTACAGATATGGAAAAGAGAGGGATATTCTACTCTCTTTCCAGAGTAGAGAGAGAGAGAGAGACAGAAAATATTAGAAAAGGACGACACATAGGAAGAGAAATAGCTACAGAAATAGAACAAAGAAAAATCAGACAGAACAAAGAAAAATGAGTGAGACAAAGAGTACGTAGGGGAACGAGAATTGGGAGAACAAAGGGAATGAAGGCAAAGTGCATCGACCACATAGGTACTCTTACCCGGACCTACGTGAACAGCTGAGCTGAAGCTAGACATAGGCCAATGCACTGTAGAGTCGGTTTTTTTTTCGCTGATAGTTTTTTTTTGCGATATTTGGGCCAATTTTAATTAATTGGGTAAGTGGTGCCAATCAATTTTTTTTAGAATAAAAGCTAATTTTTGCATTTTTGTGAACTAGGGCTGATACTTCGGCGGAGACATATAAAGCCAACCCCAGCTATAGGCATACATATATATATAATATATTCAATATAGAAAATCGACGTTACAGAGGTACGTACTTCGTCTTGAACTTCGGTGGGCAAAATTTTTTTTTGTACTTCTATAGGCGCTGAGCGAGTGTAACCCTACGGGGGTAGTTCAGGCCTCTGCCGTTTTTTTTTATATGTACGTATGTACCATAGCCAGGCGTAGAGCGTGAGGTAGAACCCTAGGCTATAATTCTAAGGCGACCCCAATATATACATATATATAGTAGAATCCCGAAGCCGCAAGGGACTCACACAAGATACATATGTACATATACCATATATACATCTTGAACAGTGAGCCACCTTTGGGGCAAGCATCTGGCGCGATAAGCCCGACATCAGAACAGGGTGCCACCGTACACACACCTACATATATATATATATACAAAAACAAGGTGACCCTGTCTGGTTTCCGCCCACCGAAAGGGGGTGCTCCGAGGGACAGAAGCAGTGTTTTTTTTTTGTGCGAACATTTGTGCAATTCAGTTGATCCAGAACCCAAAGAAGAGCACACATTTGCTCGGGTTATAAAACGAAGTTTAATTTTTTTTTAATTTCCAATTGAATTTTGCATTTTTTTCTTTTGTGTTTTATAAATAACGTAAAGTAGTGAATAAGGTTAGGGTTAAGATTTAAAATAGTTCTGTTTTTAAAGTGCTTTACAAAAAAACGCGTTCACGGTGGATCTTGCTCCAAACTTGCATCCTTCTTGTGCTGCCGGCAGGACGACGGGGATCGCAAAAACGTAAGTACTTATAACTTAGTATTTTTTTTTTATGACCTCTGTATATTTAGAGATCACATACACTCTAAATACAGAACTATCTTTTTTTGAATAGTATTTTTCTTATAATTATCCTTAAGATGCTTATATCTTTCTCTTGCTTTTTTTATTTTTTTTTTAATTAACCATTAATTATATATAATTTGTGAATTAATTAAGTATAAGAATATGGTAATAAAGCTAGAAAAGCTTAAATATGTAAATATCTTTGGTGCTAAAATTGAGTTTTTGTGGTGAAGATGCACCTGTAGATTCTTTTCGCGACTGGTGTGTGGACAATGGACCAGCCGATCTCTATTAGAAGAACGATGACGAGACAGGACGACCACAAACGCTGACGACATGACTTGACCTTTGACCGACTCTTCTCTACTACGAACGCTTAGTGGTTTTGACTGGAAGGTACTTCGAGGGGCCATTTCACATCGATTTTGGCCAGGGAGATGGCATTGGTTCGTGCTTTTACGCATGAAGGGGTGGGCAGGCCAACCTTTGCCACCAACATCAGGCATGTCTCGGGTTCTTGGTGAACCTTTGGAAGGGAGAGACTCCGGGAAGGAAAAGTTGCGCTAGATAGATTAAGTTAGTAGTAAGGGGGTAGCTTAGGGGTTAGCTTAAGTCGTTTGGTTAGTATAGGCTTAGTTTAGGTTTAGTATAGGCTTAGTAACGCGTTTTTTTTTCTTCCCGGTAAGTAAGTCAGACATAAGTTCAAGGGCATTTTCTTTTCATCCTTTCTATCCTATTCTTTTTTTGTCCGTCCGATGTCAATTTAACGTAGCTTTCTTTTCTATCTTAAGTTTTTATTTTTTTTTGGCACGATATAAAATGTTTGGTGAGTAGGGGGTGTATGGTGGGGTTGACAAGAACTTCCCCGTCCGACGAGCTTAAGCCGAGCAACCGCGAGCGTGCCACCGTCCTCCACACCTACACCAAAGATGCCTCCGTGGCCCTTTCCAACTCCCAACATAGATCATAAATGTTTTCGGTATTTCACGGTCAACATTCACTAATTACAGTGTACTCCATCCTAACGGACACCCCTCATGAGCAGATACCCCTCATAACCGGATAGATTTCAAAGAACGGAAAAAAATATGTGGTATTTCATAGTAATAAATCTCTCATAAGCGGACTCTCTTATAACCGGACGCGGACACCAAATTTCATAACTGCAATAGAGTTTCGCTCTCTCTTAGGCGGACAAAATAGAACTGGAGTATTTTTTTTTTTTTTTGTAACAAGAGTATAATAAAAAACTCTAAAATGAATTATCGATCCATGATGCTAAAACATATTTTGCTAATGATGGATTCTGCTTCCTTGTCCACAAATTTAACGAAATCAATAAATTTATTGGATGGGATTTATTTTTTTAGAAACAGCATGGATTCAAGTAAGTGTTACAACTATTCAAAACTGTTGTCGAAAAGCTGGATTTAAACACAGCAATGTTCACCTTGACGATGACGATTGGTTGGCGCCGTAGGAATTGCCGTTGTCCATTATCTCCTTAACGTCAAATATAATGCCTAGGGCTATTGCAGACGCTAATGTAAGTTTCCAAGAATATGTTAGCAGGGATGACAGCATAACTCATGAAGATGAAAATCTGGAGAGCTTTGACATTGAAAGACTGAAATCCACATATACATACATATATGACCCAATATATATGACCCAATAAAATCTTACGAAGAACCCCATTGTGAAACAAAGAGATTAAGGGAATTTTCCTTAATAATGATGATGATGAGGCATTTGAGATGTAAAGAAATGTACAGATTCATTTTGAAAATATGGCAGCAAGTAATAAATATGTGCGCCAAACAAAAATATCCGATTCTTGTGGGCAAACAAATTTATTTTGCTTTATAATTTTTTATGGATGTTATTGCGAACATTGATTTCACTTCCTAACAATGAATTTGTATCCATTTCTTTTGTTTATTTTCTGTAAGCGTCAGAAAAATGGCATTAATATTAATTTAATAAATAAAAAAACATAGGGCCAATACGATTTTTTTTAAAGGTTCTTAATTTTGTTTATTTTCTCTTAAGCGGACACCTCTCATAAGCGGACAATTATCTCAGAACCGTCGGTGTCCGTTTATGAGGGAATACATTATACAATGAAACTACTTGCACCCACGTCCTGGGTCTAGGATAAAATGGTTGAATCAAAACCTATACCCCTTTCGAAACACTTCTGAAAATTATACCTGATAAATTGAAAGTATCACTAAAACATCCTGCCCCCGTGACTCTCGATGCTCTGGTCGCCGAGTAATGAAAAATAAAGAAGGCGTCTGAAGCCATCATAATGGATGAGGAGATATCGAAGAAGTTGTAGGAGCGTTTGCTTGCTGACCCCACTTCACCGCATTTCTACTGATCCGCCTGTGGGGTTCCTCTTGTTCTCCACTAAGGAGAAAGACAAACTCGCGTGGGCCAAAGAGACCATTAAGAAAGACGCCTTAACGAGACCAAATGCGAGATAAAAACACACTCAAGAGAAAGAAGCCAAAAGGCTGCCGAGATTGGAGAAGGCAGCCTTTAAGCCTTGTGGGTTTCAATAGATCTATTCCGCGTAGAGCTGATGAGAATTCTAAACATACCAGTTGCGGCGGCTGTGCAAGATGAGGTCCCTGTACATTTTCAATTTTTAAGTGCAGAGGCTTGTTCTATACCCAGCGGCAGGATTTTGTTGACCTATATGAAGAATAAACTTTCAGGACAGCTAGAATATATCTCGAACGAATCGTATGATATACTGTCCTCTATTTTTTGAACCACCAATAATAAAGTGGGCATACCGCAATGATTCCCTTTTTTTTTAATTTATTGATAAATTTTATGAACATTTTTTTTTTTAAACTTAAGTCGAGATTTTGTGTCGAAATTTTCTTTTCCTCAATTTTTTTTATTCAATATCTGCACTGACTGTGGAGTTATGAGTACCGGCAAAGTAATACAACTCAAATATAATGAATGAATAGAATATGCCTGCTTCGGAACCGATTCGACGCCACCTTTTTGATTGTTCAGGCTTTTTTCGGCTTGAAGTGATAAATCCAGGTATCATTTCCGTTGAATTCCTCTTATACAATCATGTAAAATTCAGGCTTGAAAGCGTTCTTGCTCTTTTATGAGGATTGCCCGCGGCTTCCCCAATTTTCGGATTTTCAGTCAGCGATCTACCGGAACCTTGGCATCGATTTGATCCATAATCTGTGTGATAGATATTTTAGGCATCTTCAACGCAATAAAAAAAAATATTTGGCGCAACAGCTCTTTAAGTGCCAGGGCCTAGCTTCTCGCAACCACTCATGCTGTGTGCGTTATATTTTTCACACGAATGGAAGGGACCTACAGTTTAGTGCCGTATCGGAACGGCGATTTCAGAAGCTTTTTTGTGACAACAATACTCTCGGATGTTTGTCAGACGCTCGCGAGAGGTGGCACCGTGAAAAAAACTTGTTGGCGTTTTTCTGGGATTCAAACTTGGAACCTCATGCGTAGTGATCCGACATACTAACCACTTGCGCCACGGCGGCGCTCCGTCTTGAACGCAGCTTACCACTTTCGTTTGTGCCGCCACTTTTAAATTTCGAAATTCAAAATCCAAAAGTCAAGTACTACGGGGAAGAAAATCCACTTAAACATTGTGTGAGCAGGAAAAGAAAAGATTAGCATGAAGACGACATTGATGCAATTTAAGGTGCTTTCTTTAAAGTCACTGCTCGAGATGGCTCTGTCTCTTGAAATCAAACACTTTGTTTGTTCTCATCAAAGTGTTTTGGAATAGGAAATGGCCCATTCATTGAAGCCTACACATCATAAAAACTGCTGTTGACTCTGCCTACTCCCCAATTAATTTTAATGTCCTTATTTCCGAAAATTAAATTTTATTGAACTCTGATGATAACAAAGTCATTTCTTTTTTCGGGGTAAATTGAGATGCCATCCCACGGAGTCAATGCTTTATTCGATTATCATCTCCACAATCTGGAAGGGCGATTGAGCGATTGAGTGCACCACACTCCGACGGAGGCAATTAGTTCTCTGATAAATTCAGTGGCACGTCATTTGTTTAAAAATATTTCATGCTGGGGGTATCCGCTGCTGATGCACAAGAACGAACGAAGAACCCAGATAAAAGCACACAAACAAAACACAAGGAAATGACAACAAATTAACCCAATAAGTCATAGTAAGCAGATGGTTTCCTGTATCTGTCCATATGGACATGCGGAGGTCATGTTACCATGTTGCCACCTTAATCTCTGTAGGGATAGCAACGATGCAGATTGGTATCTTTACGGCCGCAGGCATTGTTATTCGATGGAGGCAAAGCGACAGCACAGGTTAAACACTGGTCGTGCTACCGACAACGCAACCTGGTTATCTGATCTCTGTTGTGATGCCTCCTTCGCTTTAGGGATAATAGTGGTGGATAGATGGTCGGGAGTGCGGATGGATGCACTGCATTGTACAGTGAATAATCGCAGACAGTTTACGAACAGTAAAGTACTACTGAACGGCGAAAGGGCGCACCTTGACACTCGCATGCCATGCTGGTAAGCCTTTGACGGGGCTTTGGATGGAAGTAAAAATGCTAACGAGCAGACAATGAAGGAACAAAAGCCTTTAATGGAATAGAGCGTATGGGACAGCTAACATTGACAATAGCTTTGAGTAGTAGGCAATAGGCGGTGGCATTTCGAGGAAAATGAGGAGACTACTTTAGCATGTTTACCCTGAGAAAAGCCTTAGATTGGGATATTTCTATTAAAAGAGTTTTCACATATCTTTCAGTTCGTCTATAAATAAATCGGGAAATCAATTATAGTAATTTTTATATGAGAGACCTAGGATTTGACAATATTCTTTACGAGTGATATAAGGCTTTGCTAACAATCCCACGCCCGAATAAAGCAAGAAAATGGGAGTCGAACTTCAACAGAAAAGTTCAGATACTTACTGCATACGAGCACAAATTGTTAAATTTAAATATTTAAGACCCTATATGTAGCACATTGAAGGTTATCTGATCATTAACGAACAATTTGTCGAGTATAAGTTTCCGCTACATCTAGCTTCCAATAGTGGGAATGGACCATACTTCCCACTGGAGAGGTTCTCGTATCCTTAAAGCATAATGTATAGTTTGTACCAAAGCAATTAAAAAAAACGTTTTTTTTTTTTGCAAATATCAACTAATGTCTAAAGTGAGAAACATAATCAATATTCGCCTGTATATGCACCCATATATAAACCCACGAATGCTTACCAATATCTTATCATCCAACACATAGCAAGCCCAGCGTCGATCCGTTAAATGTTCATTCACTTTTGCAAACATGAGCGAACATAAGAGAGAGCGGTCTCAGTCGCTCATTGCATTATGTAAACCTGACAGTTGTCATGTTTGTTATGAAAATTTGATTTGACAGATAGATATGCAGGCAAAAGTATTATGGTTATCGGTTGGAATTGGCAGAACATAGGGAAGCATTTCGTTCAGTTATGACATTAGCTTATGTTTACTTACTTACTTACTTAGGTGGCGCTACAGTTCGGGGTGAACCTGGGCCCCAACCAACAAGCCTCTCCATTTAGCTCGGTCTTTAGCTAATTGCCTCCAGTTGCGCACTCCAAGTTGGTCGAGGTCCCTTTGAACTTGTGCGCGCCACCTACGGCGATGATTCCCTCTACTGCGTCGTCCCTCGGGATTAGATTCGAAGACTCTGCGGGCCGGAGCGTTGGTGTCCATTCGCTCTACATGTCCTAGCCATCTCAGACGTCCAATACGCAGGTTTTTGACTAGGTCGATGTCGCTGTACAGCTCGTATAGTTCGTGATTGAATCTTCTCCTCCAAAACCCGTCAACGCAAACGGGACCGAAAATCTTACGAAGAATTTTTCTCTCGAAGCCACCAAGGATATCTTCATCCTCTTTTAATAAAGTCCATGTTTCAGCGCCGTAAAGTAGGACTGGGATAATCAAGGTCTTATATAGAGTCTCCTTAGTTGTTCGAGATAGGGCTTTACTGTTGAATTGCCTTATAAGCCCAAAAAAACAGCGATTGGCAAGAGTTATTCTTCGATTGATTTCTGCACTGATTTTGTTAGAAGAATTTATAGCAGAGCCAAGGTAGACAAAGTCCCTTACTACCTCGAAGTTATAGCTGCCCACGGTGACGTTTTGTCCAATTCGTCGGTGTTGGTTTTCCCTTCTAGTTGACAGCATATACTTGGTTTTGCCCTCGTTTATCGCTAAACCCATTTTGGCCGCTTCCGCCTCAATGCTTGCAAAAGCATTGGTGACAGCCCGCTGAGATCTTCCGATAATGTCTATATCGTCGGCGTATGCAAGCAGTTGTACAGACTTGTAATAGATTGTGCCTCCGGTGTTGGCTTGTGAGTTCCGCACAATCTGTTCAAGTACAATATTAAAGAAGTCACATGACAGCGCGTCACCTTGTCTAAAGCCTTTTTTGACATCAAAGGTCTCGGTGAAGTCATTACCGACCTTGATGGAGCAGCGAGCGTTATCCATCGTCAGCCTGCACAGACGGACAAGTTTGGCAGGGATGTCAAAACTAGACATGGCTCTATAAAGCTCTTCTCTATAGATGCTGTCATAGGCGGCCTTGAAATCGATAAAGAGGTGGTGAGTATCGATTTGGAATTCTTGGGTTTTCTCCAGGATCTGCCGAAGTGTGAAGATTTGATCGATGGTGGACTTTCCTGGCCTGAAACCGCACTGATAGGGTCCAATCAGGCTGTTGATAAAAGGTCTCAGGCGTTCACACAATATCGCAGAAAAGATCTTGTATGCGATGTTGACGAGACTGATGCCTCTATAATTGGCGCAGTTGAGGGGTCTCCTTTCTTGTGGATCGGGCAAACGATGCTGAGATTCCATTCATCAGGCATACACTCGTCTGACCAAATATTAGAAATGAGTTGGTGTATGCACTCTACCAATTCATCACCAGCTGCCTTGAAAAGTTCGGCCGGTAAGCCGTCAGGTCCAGCAGCCTTGTTCGATTTTAGCTTGGATATTGCTATCCTCACTTCGTTTTGGTCAGGTGGACGGAAATTTTGACTATCATCGTCTATGTTGAATGGTTCATTCTGCCTGATAGCGGGATGTTGGTCTTCGTCGCCGTTATACAGTCTGCAGAAGTAGTTTTTCCATATTCTCAGCACCGACTGTGATTCTACTACGAGGTTTCCATTTTCATCTCTACAGGTTTCTGTACGGGTATTACTTCTCTGACACGTTCTTTTTACCTTTTGGTAAAACTTCCGTACATTGTTCCTGGAGTATAGGCTCTCGATATTCTCAAACGCACGCTTCTCATGCTCTTTCTTAGCTTATGTTTCCCAATGTTGATTATATTTGAGCCTTAATAGTTAAACTCTCTTAATGCAACTCTCCGACTTAAATTGGAAATGAGGTGAAGGAATAAAGAAAAAATACATTTGTCTTGTGTTTGAAACTCCGGTGATTTTAGGTCTTACTTCAGAGTTACTTTATGGGTGGTGTCTAAGAATTTGCTATAATTTAACATTCAATTTTCATTTATTGTACTTTTTCGAGTATGTGTTGGGTTACACTAAGTGGCGAGTGACCGCATCATACTTAAATAAACAGCATATCACAGGCAGTAACAAATAATTTGAAATTCAATGGTTTGTCCTACGACCCCATACATTTGTTGGTAGAGATCACTCTGATAGTCTACACTCCTTCGCCAGCAGGAAACGATGGAATTGAATGCGACCCACTCAAACTGATAATGATTGTCTGTGCCGTGTTTGTAAGGGAACCTAGTCTGATGGATTTAAACTGCCAACTCTATTAGGGCTGAGGTCACCTTAAATAACCCCTTAGCATCACAAGTGAGCGCTGATAGGTATGTCTTCGAGGGACTTTATGACTTGGGGGTACTATTTTTCTTCACTGTCCTGATCTCATCAACTTAAACTCCAAGCTGTTACTTCTTCTCCCAAACATCGTATCAGAATTACTGTATGGAGTTGGGAAGTCTCACCTAATTATTTCTGTCGATCATTTGATCTCTGTGATCGTTAGATAAGTGAATACATATTTACCTTGACCACAAGTTGTCGTAGATATATATCTATAAGCACAAGTGAATCCTGCTTTTGAAGGCAAGCATTACTTACGCATCAGGGAACTGCATGACAGGCTCTCACTCAAAGTATTTATAAATGCACGCATATAAGTGATTCACGAGCATTCGAATGGTTTCAAGTAGCTCGTATTGAATAAGTGGAGAATTTTTAGGATTCATATTATGGTCGCACAATGAATGCCATAATATGTAATGATTTGGATAGTAAACGACTAATAAAGGCCTCGTAGGAGCAGCATCTCTCGATAGGTGTTGGTCCGCTAAATAACGAGAAAGAGCCACTGCAGCCGAATATCTTGCAGTTCTCTTAGTAAGTCCTGCTTCCACCTCCTCGTGGTGCCATCTGGGAATTTCTGTGGAAATTACGAACGGAAGAGAACGAATGGCGAGCCCCCTGCGCCATAAAACAGGATAAGTGTCAGTTGGTCTGTGGGCCAGCGTGACGCAACCGTAAAAAAAAGCGATTGCTCCGAAACGGAAACTAACGCCACGGTTACGGACGGATTATTTGATGACGACCTTTGGCTATCGAACATGGACAACGATCGGATTCTAAAACGTTAAGACCCTCGTGGATTCACTTCAGGAAGGGCCATATAACACTAGATTCCTCCAAATGGAACGGGAATTGGCACGCTATAAAATAGGTGTCTTAGGGCTGAGCGAGATAAGATGGTTCAATGCTGGGGAATACATCTCCCCAACAAAAAGCACTATCATTCTCTACTTTGATAAACCAGCTGGAAGTGCACGGGCGCCCGGAGTAGGACAGGTGGTAACTCTAGCAGCATGAGGAAGCCTCATATCTTGGATACCTCACAGCGACCGGATATTGACGGCTAGGTTCCACAGTTGAGTAAGAAAAATTACAATCACACAGCGCCATGCTCCGACTTAAGACGCGACTGTGGATGAAAAAGACAATTTTTATAGCCAGTTAGGCACTGTCTACAACCAAACGCCTAATGGCGACATCGTAATGCTGATAGGGGATCTCAATGCCAAGGTAGGTAGCGACAACACTATGCTTAAGCACGTGATGGGAGTTCACGACGTTGGAGACCGTAATGATAACGGTGAGCCGTTTGTGGACTTCTGCAACACCAACCGCATAGTCATTGGAGGTTCGCTGTTTAAGCATACCACCAGCCACAAGATCAGTTCGGTCTCTACTGACAGGCAGCAAACATCCAACTAGATTGACGACATTCCGATCAGCCGTGGCTTTAGAAATTGTCTCCTGGACGTCCGAAACAAATGTGGAGCTGACATCGGGCTAGAACGAGATCACCATCTCATGTTAGCTCATATACGTACTGAATCCGTCAATAGCAACCGCTCCGGTCAAAGGAGTGCGTGTCTATAGCTGTTATGCATCTCCAAACAACACCATTGAGGAGTTCCAAAGTATGCTTGATAGGCTCGTGGATGATGCTAGAGGTCGTAGCCCAACGATTATAGCTGGAGACTTCAATGTATGGGCCACGGATTGGGGCAGCGCACGGACCAATAGAAGGGGAGAAGCTCTCCTAGAAGCCGTATCGTCACTAGACCCAATATTGCTAAATACAGGAAGTGAGCACACTTTTAGTAGAAATGGTGTAGGCTCCATAGTTGATATCAGCTTTGCAACTAGTTCCTTATCGAGAGGCGCCAACTGGAGAGTCAGTAATCAATATACTCACAGCGACCACCTTGCCATCCTGTTTGAAGTACAACCTAGGAGACCAACCCAGGAACGCTCAAAGAAGGCACAACGAACGGGGTGGAAAATAAGCACCATGGACAAAGACACTTTTGCCCTGATTTTTGCAGAGTCAACAATAAGCCCAGGAACAGCAAACGCTATGGCCGTTGAGGTTACCAAACAAGTAACTAGGGCTTGCGACGCATCCATGGCCCGGAAAACGTCAACAAATCGCCGGCCACCAGTATACTGGTGGAACCAAGAGATAGCAGAGCTACGCAGCAAGTGCCATAGAGCCAGAAGACTATTCCAGCGATCCAGGGGTTTGTCCACACATCAGGACCTACGAGTGCAATTCAAAGATAGGCGAAGAGAGCTAAAACTAGCTATCCGCAGAAGTAAGAGCAATAGATTTAAGGAACTCTGCGAGCAAGCAGATGTAAATCCTTGGGGCACCGCCTATAGATCAGTAATGGCAAAACTCAAAAGCACTAGGGCACCCTCCCCCTCATGCCCTCTCCTTATGCAGAAAATTGTATCGGGGTTGTTTCCACCTCAAAAACCAGCAGGGCGTATAGAGCCACCTCCGGAAGTACAGGACATCCCAACTGTCACGCAAAGGGAACTCCTGGATGTATGCAGACGATTCGAGGATACCAAGTCACCTGGATTGGATGGCATACCGAACAAGGCCCTTAAATTAGCCATTAAAACAAATACGCAACCATTTGTGGAACTCTACAACAAGTATCTAACAGAAGGAGTTTTTCCAGACCAATGGAAAAAGCAACGTCTAGTGCTGCTGTCTAAAGGGAAAAAACCACCAGACGAGCCCTCGTCATACCGTCCCATATGCCTGTTAGACACAATGGGTAAAATACTGGAGCGAATCATATGCAATCGATTAGAAGTGGCAATTGGTGAAGCCGGGGGACTCTCCAACCAACAGTAGGGCTTTAGGAAAGCTCGATCTACAGTAGACGCAATAAGAAGGGTAACTACAACCTTGGAAGAAGCTATTCAGGGCAGGAGATGGAGAGGCAGTGCAAAGAAATACGGTGCCGTAATATTGGGGACTCATAGTGCAATCGCTTAGGTCAATGATGGTGCCATGGTTCTTAATTAAAATAATACTGAGCTACTTCGAGAAACGGTTTCTGCTCTTCGATACCGACGATGGAGTAAAGCAGTACCACATATCTGGCGGAGTTCCACAAGGATCGGTATTAGGCCCTATCCTTTGGAACATTATGTATGATGGGGTTCTAAGGCTTGGAATCCCAAATGAAGGAAAAATCATAGGCTTCGCCGATGATATTGCAATTGTCGTGGTTGCAGGAGCACCTTGAAAGAACGTGTGACAAAGCGGCTCGGGTGAGCGGTGCCTTATCAAGAATATGATAAATATAGGAGGACCTAGGCAACAAACGAGACTTATTCTATCTAGGGTGGTGCAGTCCATCCTTATGTATGCGGCACCCATATGGGCCAAAGCTATGGCGAAAAAGACCTACGCAAGAAGGATTAACTCTGTCAACAGACTATGTGCGCTGAGAGTATGCTGTGCCTTCCGTACGGTGTCAGACGAGGCAGTATGTGTCATCGCGGGAATGCTACCAGCGGATATCTTGGCTATCGAGCTACAAAGGACCTACGACACCAAAATTCAGGAACCTCAAGCGTCAGTCAAAAATATCAAGCTGGAAGAAAGACAGCGAAGCATTAGAGCATGGCAGGAGCGATGGAACTAGTCCGCAAAGGGAAGATGGACCCATCGACTTATACCGGATATCCAAAAATGGATGGACCGGAAACACGGAGAGGTTGATTTCTATCTTAGCCAGTTCCTAACCGGACATGGCTGCTTTCAAGCGTATCTCAACAGGTTTGGGCTCGATGAATCTCCCAACTGTCCAAATTGCGGAAAGGCCTCAGAAGACGCTCAGCACGTATTTTTTCAGTGCCCACGTTTTCATATAGAGCACGGAGAACTGGAGGAAAAAATTGGAGAAATACCAACCCCCGAAAACATTGTGCACCATATGATAGCATCGAATGCAATGTGGGACGCGGTGAAACAAGTTGCAGCGATAATCGCGCAGGAACTTAGGCGGCTGGAAAGAGTCAGAAAGAGCAACCAAGTCCAACCGGCAACACTTTTGGAACAAGGAGCAGAAGACAGCGAATGAAGAGCATAAATAGCTAACCAGCCCCGCGAAGTAATACCTAACGGTAGTCCCGCGGGGAGAGTGGTTGAAGTGTGCAGGGTGTGGTTTAGTACGTAGGCATATTCCTGGCATCGAGTATTCAGGTTTGCGAATCGTGCATGCCAGTAGCTCGGGCTACTGGTATCTTTAGAAGATTACACACCCTTTGGCGCAACCATAAAAAAAAAAAACAAAAATAGCAACCGCTCAAACTTACTTAACATCACCAGGCTTAATATTGACACACTCAAGGTTACCAGCAACAGTTCAGGGAGCACCTTGCCTTAGAAGCAGAGGCAATCAGCAGCACAATGCATGAGAGCATGGATGACCATTTCTTTTACGACGGTGGGCGCCGTGGCGTAAGTGGTTAGTGTGTCAGATCACTGCGCGTGAGGTTCCAAGTTCAAATCCCAGAAAACACCAACAAGTTTTTCACAGTCCCACCTCTCGGGAGCATCTGACAAGCATCCGAAGTATTGTTGTCTCGTCCTTTCTTTTTAGGAGAGCGCTACTGGTCTCCGCTATATTTGCTGTTTATTGACTTCGAGAAGGCTTTCGACAGCTTGAATCGAGTTGCTGGTTGGCCTTGCGCAGGAGAGGCATCCTAGAAAACTTATAGATATTACCAAGGCTACATACGAGAGCGGTAAGTGTCACGTCTTACACAATGGTAAAGTGTCGGAGGATTTTGAAGTTCCAACGTGGAGTACGTCAAGAGTGCATACTGTCGCCACTTTTGTTCTTTGTGATTATCAGCTATGTACTCCGTGTAGCATTGACGGAAGATAATTATGGAATTCGTTGGACTATGACGTCTTACCTTAAACACCTAGATTACGCTGACGATGTTTGTCTACTTCCACATCGGATAATGGATTGTCATTTGATAACATTGATAACTTTCTTTATTTAGGACGTGTGGTCTCGGCTAATCGCGACGGCACCAGACTGGATGTGTGCAGCAAAATCGGGAAGGCTAAAGCTGCGCTCGGAATGCTATTCAAAATCTGGAGTAGCAATGTTATCAGCTTAAGAACCAAGTTACGACTGTTCTGCTTCAACGTAGAATCGGTGCTGCTTTATGGGTGCGGTACTTGGAAGGTGGACACCATTAACACGCGCAAGCTCCAAGTCTTCGTAAACAAATGTTTAAGGATCATCTTGAGGATTTTTTGGGCGAACCACCAATGCCAACGAACAACTTTATACGAGAACGGGCCAAGACCTATAAGCATTACTATACGAAGGAGAAAGTGGCAGTGGATTGAACACACCCTACGGCGCGAAGACAACTCCATTGCGAAATACGTCATGCAGTGGAATCCGCTCCCCAGGCAGGCAGAATAGCGGGACGCCCTAGGCAAACGTAGCGCAGAACAGTTGAGGAGGAATCGAGCTCTTTAGGAATGAGTTGGAAGCAGCTCAAATGCGTTGCAGAACTCCAGACAAGATGGCGCGCAGGCGTGGTTGACGCCCTATGTCCCCGAGGGGTTAAATGATCTAAGTAAGTGAAGTAGTAAAATTAATGCTACTATGTGTACCTATACGTTTCAGATTCTTTATATGAGAGGCAATAAAGTGTGAGGGTTGCTAATCATTTCTTGGAAAGAATGTGGATGTGTGTAGAGGCAGTGAATGTTTCGAGTGACTCATAAAACGAGCTGCAGTTCTCTGTTACGCATAAATATTTCAAGAATGCAGTAATTTTTCCCTCAGTTGATTTATATACTAAACCTGCGAAAATAAATATATAGCGCTAGTGATGCCAATCTATGTAAGTTTATGTCTAGCATTAAATTGCACACCTCATGTCAAGAGACCGAAAGGTCCGGTTATACAAACTGAACGCACATAAAAATTATCTACTATACCTAAGCATTAGTTCAACAATAACTAAAACTGCAATATAAAGGGTTAAAATCATAACGACTGTCGTCATCGTCACTGCACACGCGAGCAATATCCTGCTTAATTCCATTACATAGCCTGCAACATGAACTGAAAAATTCCTCTTTCGTTTGTTATTAATTTGATCACGCATCAGTTACATCCCGGTATTTGGACATCTAAAAACAAAGAATTCCTTCCAGTCGTATGGTCATATAGTTCTGAATGTCCTTTAGGGTGCATACAGCCAGAAAACTCAATTACCGTTCATCCGCCCTTCTACACAAGAACACAAAAGGATGGGTGTCTCGTAAATTTGGATGAGCTTCACGTGCACCCCTCTGGCAGCTAACAAGGACGAAGGATAAAGTGAATTACTCTGGACAATGACACGACTTTTTGTGAGTAGACAAAAATAATGAATAATGTCAGAGTGCACTACATACATATCTATGAATTTTTTTTCCAAATTGAAACATTCCCTGCACTTTATTAATGGGTCATTACTTTAGGTATTATCTTTAGTACAAACGATGACATATTTTGAGGTTGGAAATGATGAGGCAGAAAATTGAATACAATTACACTTACTTCTATCTAGTTGGTGAACCCACGCGGGTGTGGTTACAAGAAAATTTATATCCTCTCATTTTTTTTGTTTATTCAGTTGAAAAAGATTCGAAAGGATAATGACAGATGTCCCAATTACTACCACATAACAAGCTGCCATAAAATACTTTATTGCCAATAACATTAAGATATCCTCTTCGTTTCGACATGACAGTATAAAATGTTCTTCCTTATCGGTGCGTGGTGTCTTTTACCACCTATCGACCGTTCTAATCGATGCCATCGTAGGTAGCCCTTAATCGGCACACCTTGCTATGTCTGAAACATCTGTCTGTGCCTCTATAAAAATGGTAACCAAAGCCATCAAAAATCACCCACTACTACCTTCCCGACCAGCAAACGAATCATTCTGTCAACAAGCAGCAGGATAAATTAAATAAAAAAAAGAATGTGCTAAGAAAAGCTGAAAAAGTACTTTCTTCATACATAGTTCATTGAATGGTTGTGTTTGTATTAGGGATTAAGGGGAAAACGGTTGGTCACGGAACTTCTTGCTTCTTGATTTATATTGACATACGTGCTTTGCTTGGTGAAGATTTGGTGGATGTTCGTGGTGTTGACACCTGTCTTTGTACATAACATCCGATCGTGTCATCACGCGGTTAACAAACATTTTTGACAACTTTTTTTTGTTTTATTTTTTTTTTTCTTATTTTGTGACATTGACTTTGATGTCGGAATCCAATAAAACGACACCGGTTGACGGTGGATTTACTGTGTGAAAATAGCTTGATGTGCAGTAATCTGTTCGAAGTCGTTGGATAAGTTTCCATCAAACGTGTCTAAAGCATTTTTTTAAGGAATTTGAAGAACAGCCAGTCGTAGATGGATTCCACTTATCGGCCTATAAATAGAAATTTTAAGTGACGAAGTAACAGCAATGCTTAAAAGGAAACCAACAGCAGCAAATGCAGGGTTGGGAAGCTACAGTAGCACTGATAGCCATGTTATTATTAGCTAAGATGAGGAAATCTAAGTCAAGTCTTTGCGTAGTGCTAGGAAGGAAAAAGTTCATATTGAGGAACAGGAATACTATGCAAACAAACTTAAATCCTGTCATCCCTCGGTGGCAATGGTTTTATTTATGTTTGGCTTAGGAGACTCACTTTTCTCGACAGGGTGGGTTTAGTTGTCTTTGTTGTGGCCGGTCTATTGCTATTTCGTTTACCATATGCTAGTGTCTACAGGTTCTGGCCAATTCTTTGATAAAACCTAAGATAAGCCTGGACCAACAAAATTATAAAAGTGATGGTCAGACATCTATTTACGAAAGTTTGCGGCTAACGAATGACAGTGGTAGTGACCTGTAAAGTACTACATCTTTCACCTAGTACGACGTTAGGTTAAATTATGTTGGCTATCTGCATGAGACTGCAGACACACTTACACCAACGAAAGCCTTTTGTGGTACCATAGTCAACCATTAGGCCACTCAGGGACTAATATAACCAACCGAAGCTTTTGATAAAGCAATTGATGCACATGACGCCTAAGGACGCCAGATCGCCGAGGTCTTCAAGGAAGGGGAACTCTAGATGGAGCATTCTTTTATGCGACAAGGCTGGACAAGTGCATAGAAGGTGAAGGATCATTTTCTCCTCCTCCTCGTCCCTACAGCTCCTGCAGAAGTCGTTGGAGAAGAGACCAAGTCTGTCATCTCCATAAGAGATAAACGACAGTTTAAGGAGCATGATTCCAAGGACTTGATTAGTCCGATGTTAAACCGAAGTAATCGCAGCCTAGCTTTTGTGCTGAAAACATTGCTGTTAAAGATTTTTGACGCCATTCCAAATAAAGGTTCCTAGAGTTTTAACAGATCAATACTTTTCTTTTTGTCGTATTTGTCATTGTCGCCACTTTGTTTGCCAGTTCATTCTCTCCTTCTTTTTTTCTTCCTGATTCTAGGATGGAAATGGGCCACAACCAGCAATTACGTACTCCTAGTTCGTTGAGATCCCCTAGACATGTATATGCTATTGAAGATTGCATCTGCCTCTAACGCGTTTTTTTTTTTTGTTTTATTTTGAAATTTGCTGTTAATTCGCATTACCCCAGTTTACAATGAGACCCTTAGCCATCTCTGATTCGATGTTAGCGAAGGGTGTAGTGACTGATCGCTTTATTCTACCAAGGATATAGGCTCCATTGCATAGATAGAAGATTGAGTGTAAGATTGAAAAACAGCATGACAGTGAGTCTCCTCGATTGAAATCCCTGGTGATATCGAAGGTTTCGAGGATGCCCTTTCCAACTTTGGCAAAGCAGCGATCTTTGAATCTAACCCCGAGGGACGACGCAGTAAAGGACCTCCTCGGCGTAAGTGGCGCGCAGAAATTCAAGGGGACCTCGACCAACTTGGAGTGCGCAACTGGAGGCAATTAGCTAAAGACCGAGCTAAATGGAGAGGCTTGTTGGTTGAGGCCCAGGTTCACCCCGAACTGTAGCGCCACCTAAGTAAGCGATCATTCTCTATGACCACCCTGCATGAGTGAATCATTTTGTCAGGTACAGCGGAACTAAGCATACCAGAGGATAAGTATCGACTTAGTGCGCTCGGTTGATTAACGATCTTATAAGCCTAAAACTGCACTTACGTATATATGGACCATTCAGTATCGACTTAGTGCGCCCGGTTGATTAATGATCTTATAAGCCTAAAACTGCACTTACGTATATATGGACCATTCAGATTGTAGTCATAGGGTTCTAAGCGTTCACAGATCACGCTAAATGGCATATACGTACTGGCGGCAGTGGAAGAATTATCTTCGGTTCTCATTTCGAGCACGTTCTAGAAATTTTCCACTATAGGTGTAGCTGTAAGTTTACCGCACGCGCAGGACAAATGACTTGTGTTCGCGTTCGGGGTCACCAATCTAGAACCAATGAAACACCGGTTTCCAACTTAATAAAAGAACTTTATTGACTTAACTTAAAGCTATTCTAATTTTGATGAAATGAAAGCTAATGAAATGCAATGATAAATGTGTGGTGCGAGCATGCGGTATGTCGTGATACTTCTCAATTTCGTCTCCCTCGTGTCTAGTTTTTATCTAACTCTCCTGATAGCTTTTGAACGACGACGTGGCTAGAAGCTGACAGATTAAGATTGGCTATAAGTGATGCCACTTCAACGCTTTGTGATAGAGATGCCAAAGTACCATGTTTTCCCCCACATAACAGTCAATCAGTCTGAGTTCATTTGCGCGACGAACGTTTCATATACAGATCCGCAGATCATTGTCCTTTGATTGGGTCATTGAGATCAAAATCAGCTCCTTTATTGTTACTCAGTTGTTAATCGTTCGCACATTTCAATAACTTTATGGGATGCGTACTGTTCTCTAGTTGGTTCTCCGTTTCGGTGCTTCCTTGCATAATCCCCTACTTCCTGAGAACAAAACTCAGGCGTTACAGCTTGTGAATCCCATAAGCCCAACGCTCGTCGTTAGCATTATAGCGTATCTAGGAAATACCGCATACGTGAAGGTAACAATTCAGTCAAAATTCTTCCCCACTCTTTGTTTGCCTTGGCTTCTAAATTGCGGACCATTAAAAACATATCCATTATCCTGTGAAGTAGTGTTTATTTCTGTGTCCATAGAAACAAGTCATTTTTGGTGGACCGAAACTGTGTGCAGCAAATAAATGTTGAATAGTAGTTCTGGATGTCAAATGTATAAAATCTTTAGAACAAGAAGTATTATTGGAAACAAAAATTAAGATACTAGAACGATATAATAAACTGAACAAGAAGTTTTATTAATTCTGTGCATTTTAACAAACATTGTGCTAGTTGCAATAATATATTTGACCATAGAATATATTTATATATATTTTTATACGTACAAACGACACATTGACCTAACGACTTACGGTTTAGTAACCCACCAATTACATGACAGCGCATAGTACATATGTATGTAAGTATTAAGGACACGTGCTTCACATTTCAAAAAGAATTGCATAGAACAACGCGAAAATTTCGCACACAATGCCATATGTGTTCAATAAAAGAGAAAATACAAATTTACCACAGGCAGGAATCACATCCACATTGTGTTCATATGTATATGCTTGGATAGAAGAACCATTGTAAATTCTCCACAATAATAAATAATGGAGATGGTAAGAACAATGATAAATGGTTTTATTGGACTCAGTTTACATTTTTACAAGAATATCCTTAACAATATAAATGTACGCATGCCACAATATGATTGCGTGCAGTATGGGAAAAAGTCAGCATTCAATGTTTTGTATTCATTCAGCGACAATAATAATTAAATGAATGCCAGTGGCAAGGATCATGAATCAATAAAATCCCGTGATGTAGTGCCACATATGAAATATTGATTGCTTTTTTTTCAGAAAGAAAAAAAATATTAATAAAATAATAAAAGACATGTATAGGTTTTGTAGCGAAGAAGACAAACTAACGATTTGAGGATTGTATCTATGATATCGCCGTGGCGCAGCGGTTAGTGTATCGGATCATTATGCTTGAGGTTCCATATTCGTATCCCAGAAAATACCAAAAGGTTTTTTCACGGTCCCACCGCTCGCGAACGTTCGACAAACTTCCGAGAGTATTGTTGTCACGAGAAAGCTTCTCAAAAACAAATTCTCAGAACTATAGGTTCCTTTCATTCGTGTGAAAAATATAACGCACACAACACGAGTAGTTGCGAGAAGCTAGGCCTAGGCATTGGACCAGCTGTTGCGCCAAATATATATACATATACATCCTAGTTAAGTTTTGTTTTTAGGAATCTATCAAAGACGAATTGAATTAACTGCTTCTAATCTCGATAAATAAATATTAACTCTCCACGGTATGTGAGCAACAAAAACTTGAAGCAATCCCCAACAATAGTGCTTTCGTAATATACCATATTTCCGAAATCCTTGAAGAGAACAAAACTTTTTTCTTTACCCTCTGTTATTGCCTACAGTACGACAAACATGTCGTTTCTACAATTACTTCAATTGTAAATTATACATGCAATTTCATATGAACACAATTCAATCCACACAAGTGGGAAGGACATTTCAAGTGTCCTTAATTTACCAAAGGACCACTTGACGTTTTGCAAAAATCTTTTTCCTCAAGCAGTCTTGTGGAATGACTCAAGAGGAAATTTCACATTATTAAATTTTCTTTTTATGTCTATGCTGCTGCTTAGTGCACATTACATATGCACGTGCATATGTTAGGTATATACCTAACTGTTTACGCAGAAAATTGTAAATCATGGTAAAATTGTGCAGGATTCTTAAAGACATCGTCAATCCGTACGTGAACACAAATCGAACTCAGAACGGCGAAAGATTGAAGTACTCTTTTGCATTTTACGTAGATAGGTGCATGGCATATCCTCTTTATTACAAAAAAAAAAATAAAATAAAAAATTACGCGAAATGCCTCTCGGCTTTGCTATATTGGCCTAAGTTACGCAATCGCATCATTTTCTTATCGAAATCAGGTATGAACTTAATGGATTGCAGCTAATAGCTACGTATTTGACCAAATTTTGAAACAAATATGGATAAAGAATTTTTGTCTGTCCCTACATATTCGGAGCAACCAATAAAGATAGCATCATCATAGCGATGCTATGCTAAGCTAGAAGCATACAGTGGTTACTCTTATATACGCAGATCTTTAGTTTGGCAGTTTGATTTCGAGATTGCAACCGATGTGAAATTGAATATGTTTGTTTCACCAATCGGTTCATACATTGGTATAAGCTTAACGATTGCTCTTCTAAGTGAATGCAGACTGCTTATTAGCGATCAGCCTTACAGTAAATAATACTTACTTAGATGGCGCTTCAGTCCGGGGTGACCTGGGCCTCAACCAAAAAACGTCTCTAACCGGCTCGGTCATCAGCCACCTGTCTTCAGTTGCGCGCGCCATGTTGGTTGAGTTCCCTTTCCAATTGTTCGCACCAGGTGAGGCCTTCCTCTACTGCGTTATCCTCAGGAATGTATTTTAAGACTTTTTGAGCCAGAGCGTTGATGTCCAGTCACTGAATGCGTACTCTTCTGGCTATGTCGATATCTCTGTACAACGCATACATATGTAGTTGTACATAGTTCTTGATTATATCTTCTCATCTACTCGCCGTCTCTGCGGAAGGGTGCATAAATCACTCGAAGAACCTTTCTCTCAAAGTAACCAAGGGCATCTTTATTCGATTTCGATAGAGTCCATGCCTCTGCACCATATAGCAGGACTGGGATGATAAGAGTCTTATACAGGGCTACCTTAGTCGTTCGAGAAAAGGCTTTGCTACTCAATTGCCTTTTTAGCCCAAAGAAACAGCGATTGGCAAGATTTTATTCTTCGTTTAACTTCCGCGCTGATATTGAGCTTATAGCGTAGCCTAAGTAGACAAAGTCCTTAACTACCTTAAAGTTGTGACTACCTATTGTGACATGTTGATTGCCCTTTTTCTTGAGAGCATCTACTTTGTTTTGCCGTCGTTCACCATTAAACCAATTTTTTACCGCTTCTTCTTCAATACTCGCTAGCATACCATTGACACCTTGCCTAAATCCTTTTTTGACATCAAAGGGGTCCATAGGGTTGTTACTGACCTTGATGGAACAGCGTGAGTTCTCTATTGTCATTCTGCATAGTCAATTAAGTTTGGCGGAAATATCAAAGTATATAATGTCTCTACCTAAATTTCAATTAGAAATAATTACACTCAACAAATAAAATATTTTTTTTACCTTGGCATGAAATTGTTTAAAATATGTCTGCAAAACATTTATGAAACCTCCATATTTTTCGAAAAATCTGTTTATTTAAAAAAGTGAAAATACATGAAAATTTGTAGATATTTTATTTTATTTATTTTTTATGCGTTTTCCTTGTCTTTTATACAAGTATGATGAATGATCTCGTTTCGAGGTCCAACAAAAGTCTGCGAGCATTCTCGACGACCATATTCCTTAATATCGCTTTTCCATCGCCATTATGTCTTGGTGAAATCTCTCCCATGCTCGTCGCTTACAACACCTAAGTTTTCAGGGAAAAACTCCTTGCCTTCATTTAATTAAGCTTCGCTCAATCTGGAGAACAAAGTTTTTAAATAGAGGAAACCTTCTCCAGTTTTATCCATGGCTTTAACAAAGTTTTTCATAAGTGACAATTTTATGTGTAAGGGCAGCAAAATGATGTTGTTTGGCTCTACTAAGGGGCTTTGAGCAATATTGTTTTGTCCTCATTGGCCATTCTCTTTTTTTTTTTTTTGTAATGTTGATTCCTTGCTCTGCTATCCTGTCAGTAACCAATATCAAGTAAAGGGTGAGCCAACATCTAGTGTGGAAGTTTTCATTGAACTAAATACACATTTATTACAAAATCAATATAGAACTTTATTGATTTGTATAAAGTTCGGTCTATGGCAATTATGAAGCATATACAACATTGTTCATGTCACCACCACGGCTTTTGTTGCAAGCGACCATCCGAAAGTCAAAATTATTGATGACTTTTTGAAGAATAAGTGGGTCAATAACCGCAATTTCAGTTTGAATGTTATGTTTGAGATTCATTCATAATTGCCGTAGATTGGGCTTCATTAATTAATAAAGTTTTATATAGATTTTGTAATAAATGTGTATTTAACTGTCAACTGATCATCACGTAGTGCTATGCAAATTGTATCTTAGCGAGAGAGTGCCTCCCCTAGCAAAGCGTAAACTAAGGATGGTTACACGCATACAATGGGAGAGGTTACAGGACGATGAGATACGGGAGACATTTGCGCGGCAAATATCTGAGAGGTTTGAACGAATTCCAACTATTCCATCAAATGTAGAGGAAGAATGGCAACTGTTTTCAACAGCGGTTATTGCCTCTGCGGGAGATGTTTGTGGAGTGAAGCGGCTTGGTGTGGCGGCTGGTGGTGAGAAAAGAACTGCTTGGTTTAAAACGCCCGGAGTTCAAGAAGCCATCAGAGAGAAGAAGAGAGCCTTTAAGGTGTGGATTCACTTGGGGAACTCCGATTCTCGAAATCGGTACACTGAGGCGCGAAGAACTTGCAAATTAGCTGTGAAAACAGCGAAAGAACAGTCTTGGAAAGAGTTTGGCGAGAAATTGGAACGTGACCACAGATCTGCAAATAAGATGTTCTGGCAGACCGTCCGCCGACTCAGAGGAAAAAAGTTAAATATCGTTGAAGGAGTCAAATCCAAAGACGGTAGACTTCTTTCCAATGAGGTGGACATCTTACGCAGATGGAGCGAGCACTTTTCAGAATTGCTCAATCCCGAACAGGGCACCGAAGATGACAGACCTATGGTCGAGAGTTGGGCGGAAAATTGTCCTACGGTAGAGGATGTAACTTTGGCAATCAAAGCACTAAAAGTTGGCAAATCTGCTGGTGTGGATGAAATTCGGCCAGAAATGCTCAAGGCTTTAGCTAAAGAGGGAGTTCAATGGCTCTCGCGTGTCATTAAAGTGGCCTGGGAATGCGGTGAAACACCTGGTGATTGGCAAATGGGGGTGACAGATCCTCTTTTTAAAAAAGGGGACAAAAGAGATTGCGCCAACTACAGGGGTATATCTCTTTTAAGTCTCCCTGGAAAAATCTTCGCTAAGGTGCTAGAAAAGCGTTCCAGAGCTGTGGTTGAGGACAGTTTGGGGGATGAGCAGTGCGGTTTTCGTCCCGGTAGAAGCACAACCGACCAGTTGTTCACTCTCAGAATGGATCTTGAGAAGGCCTGGGAATATGCCAAATCTGTCTACACTTGTTTTGTGGATTTGGTAAAAGCATATGATAGGGTTCCTCGAGGCAAACTCTTGAGTGTTCTGCAGGAGTATGGGATTGCTGGTTCCCTGTTAAGGGCAATTCAGTCTTTATATAGAAACTGTAGAAGCTGTGTTCGGATAAACGGTGTTAAATCAATACCTTTCACTGTGAGCGTTGGACTCCGCCAGGGGTGCGTTTTGTCACCGCTCCTCTTCATTGTATATATGGATTGGATGTTACAGCGCAGCCGTGGCGGGGAATGTTTCAAAGTGGGAGACCTTAGGATTAGTCATCTGCTCTTTGCGGATGATTTGGTCATCCTTGGGTCCTCTCAAACCGAACTTCAGAGCGCACTCGAAAGGTTTGTAGCCGTTTGTGATGATGCTGGGATGAAGATCAACGTGAAGAAATCGGAAGTAATGGTCATATCTCACTACGCATGAGGTTCCAAGTTCGAATCCCAGAAAACACCAAAAAGTTTTTTCACGGTCCCACCTCTCGCGAGCGTCTGACAAACATCTGAGAGTATTGTTGTCACGAAAAAGCTTTTCAAATCGCCGTTCGGATTCGGCATTACACTGTAGGTCCCTTCCATTCGTGTGAAAAATATAACGCACACAACATGAGTGGTTGCGAGAAGCTAGGCCCTGGCACTTTAAAGAGCTGTTGCGCCAAATATTTGTTTTTTTGTCCTCTCAAACCGAACTTCAGCGCGCACTCGAAAGGTTTGTAGCCGTTTGTGATGATGATGGAATGAAAATCAACGTGAACAAATCGGAAGTAATGGTCATATCCAAAAAACCCATTCAGTGCACTCTGCATGTTAGTGGAGTTCCACTGAAGCAGGTGGATAAGTTAAAGTACCTCGGGGCCTTATTCACGAGTGATGGGAGAAGCAATGCCGAGTTATCCTGTAGAATTTGTCAGGCTGGATCAATTTTGAGAGAGCTTGGCCAATTCGTTATAAGGAAGGCCGAACTTTGTGTTTACGCTAAGCTATCGGTTTTTAACTCGATGTATGTTCCAACTCTCACCTATGGTCATGAAATTTCGGTAGTGACCGAAAGAATAAGATCGGGGATACAAGCTGCCGAAATGAGGTTCCTTCGCGGTGTTGTTGGAATAACTCGTAGGGATCGAGTGCACAACACCAGAGTACGCGAGGCGCTCAACGTTGAGCAGCTACTTCTCCGAACGGAACGATCTATGCTTCGATGGTTTGGTCACGTAGTGCGTATGCCCCCAGACCGGCTTCCAAGACGCGCCATGGTTGCCGTGCCATCAGATAAGCGACTTCGCGGAAGGCCTAGAAATAGATGGTTGGATCAAGTCCGACATCTCTCCTGGAGCCGCTTAGGGATTCCTCCCGATGAATTGGAGTCAATGGCGGAAGATCGAGAAGGATGGAGAGTCCACCTGAGCATCCTACCCCCGCGACCCTCATGAATGATTAGCGGGCCATTGAAAATGAATGAATGGATGAATAGATTTTGTAATAAATGTGTATTTAATTTAATAACAACTTCCAAACTAGGTGTTGGCTCACCCTTTATACATTTTGTCGTATGTTTAAATAATACGATGTAGTAAACTACTCGTATTTCTGATATATTTCTGTTGATACTTATGCATGTACGATTTAAAAAATGAATACTTTCATTAACGGCAAAAAATCGTGTTAACCAGTGTTACTGCTTCAAATTATGTATGTCTCATAATACCAATTCGCCCACGGTTCATGTTTACTCAAGAATAGCATTGAAGAGCAAAGTATGATTGGTTTGGCCGGAATCACTACTTTTGGGTAAAGAATGTAAATATACAAATAGTAGCGTTATACTAAATCTTATACTGACTTAAAAGATATAGTATCTTACTGTGCAAGACATTTAAACATTTATATGTTCGGCATCAGAATTTTAATAAATAGCAACTTGACCAAAAAAATGTGATTTTTTTTTTAAGTTATATAAGACAGTATAAGAAATATTGGGTATGTATATCGAAATTATTCTGCAACAGAGGTCAATTTATTTAAATGGTACGAGTTAATGACTACAAGTAGGACTGGACTTAATACATTGGAGGATTGAACACATTTAAAACACAATCATGAAAGAAGAACTTCTAAATAAAACTAAAAACACTTGGGATTCTCAACTCGCCTACATGGGTCTTTTCTCAAAGACCATTATAACAGTTCCAAGGAGTTCGTAAAGCCTGAAGGTTAAGTTAGATCAATAAGCGTAAAGGGACAAAGTCTCGTTAAGGGAACATGTAGAAGGTACCTGATCCTAAAAGCAGTCCTTCCTCATGAGCATTTGATTTCCCAAAAAAATGTTAGCAACATAATTTGGCCGATGCTGCCCAATTTCTCCAGGTTACTAAAGAAGTAACTAGTACATGGCAGCAACTTCTAAGTCAATGGTGTCAAATTGCATAATAATAAGCTGTTATTGGCTTTTGAGCTTTCCCTAGATCCTGAACTTGAAAACATCCTTCGTACGAATAAATGTTGCCTATTTGCAATCTGATGGTGACAAAAATAGTAGTACAAACCATTGTCACAAAATAGATATTTTAAAGGTGTTTTGTCTTTACCATATCTGCAACAAAAAGCTTTTTCAGAGTACGGGTCAAGAACCAGTAGGCACCACCAATCAGCGGCAGAAGTTTTACAGGATGGGTCGTACTCTTCGTTGCGATACAGCTGCAGAACACCTGGCCGAGCGAGAAGTATAATACGTGGCGCAGAACAATTGTGAAGGAATCACTTGAGTTGGATAGAGCTGAAGTACATTGCTAGAAGGCGTAGTCGATGCAATGTAGGCATAGTATTATAGAAGCCCTGTGACGCAAAATGTGAAGTATGCGTTGTAACTAAATAAGCAGAACAGTGTAAGATGTTGATATAGTCTTCTAGTCTTTTTCTCTTAATACATGGTTCCTCCAAAACATACTCGTATGCAGGATCACAGACTTCGAAATATGAAAGGTTCATATAGGGTTTTTTTTTTACAAGCTGGGACTCTTTCCAAGTGGTTTCGAAACGTTATAGTTGGGTCCATACACGCAAGCGCCAACTCCTGAATCCATTTTAGATCCGTCGGTATACCACGCGATTCCTTTTCGGCCAAGCAACGGACCGCCATTATTCCACGTATCACGGTTTGGGATCTTAATCTCAAACCTTGTACCAAGGTACATAGAATGATTTAGGAGTAAAGCCAGAAATCGTGCTGAGCATATCTAGTTCGGGGAAGTCGGTTAATAAATCCACGCATATCTGCATGATCCTACGTAGGGGAAAGTAGTGTACCTTGGAACGACAGTCTTTTTTCATTCTTTGAATTCATTTAAGTAATAAAATCCCGCTACATTTCATGGGCAATCCAACATTATTTCTTTTTAGTCTGCAAACGAATTCAATTAGTGCAGATGACCAAACACAAGCACCATCCACAAGTTAGGTTGCAGCTTCTTCCACATTCATATCACCAGAACATATTCGACCATTTCCAAAGGCTCCACCACGTAAACAAACTATTACACGCGGAAAAAAAAAAGAAAGGACAAGGATTCTAACAGACACCCCAAAAAAGGAAGGAGTCATGGCAAGTTGTTCCAAAAAAATTGTTAAAAATCGAAATACCTCAAAGAAAAAAGTTTTGCAAGAGTCTTCCGACGATGATGAAACTATAGAGCTACCAATGATTCCCAGAACACCGAAACATCGGCAGGTGAAAGATGTAAAAAAACCGGCGATTGATGAAAGCGATGAAGATTTTAGTGGAGATGACGAGTTGACAGTGGAAGAAATTTACAAGATGACAAAGTCAATTAAATTTTAAAAGATGACTCAATTTTAGGTCTTTAATTTTCTTAAAAACATGGATTTAATTCGTTTTTTGTTAACTTTGTATTATTAACTCACTTTCTTAAATAAATAAATATTTATCATTTTAATTGATCACATAATTTGCTACTTTTCCAACTCAATGCTACTCAATGTTCCAAGGTACACCTTACTTTGTTCCAAGGTGTACTACCTTCGTGTACCTTGAAACCGTTAGACACCTGTCATATTCTTAGTTCAAACGTAAAGAAATATTGACTCATCCGATGAGATCTTTACATTTTTTTTAAAGAAAAACCACACTCTTGCTAAATATGAGCTCGTTTTTATCGTGAGTTAGAAGATAAAAATATGTTAAAATCGTTCCGAGGTACACTACCTTCCCCTACTACTAACACCCGACTTTCGAAGACAAACTGCAATGCGATTTGTCAGTTTTTTATAAATATAATAAAATAAAGTAAATAAACCTATATGCAACGGAGTAAGTCCGATTGTAGCTTCTATGGCTGTTGTGGGATAGGTATACATAGTACCTATGATTCCGAGGCAAGCTAATCTTTGAAATTTAATCGGTTTGTTGATGGTTGTGACCTCCTCAGTTTATGTCCAACAGACAATGGACGCGTATGTAAGGATGGGTCTAACCACACTGGTATACAAACAGAATGTAACCTTTGGGGACAGACCCCAGGTTTTGCCATAAATACGACGACAGGCCCATATGGCAGTTGCAATTTTATGTTAAATATGGGTGTTTTAGTTAAGTTTTTTGTCTAGAACATTTCCTATATATTTTACTTATTTTTCCTTTTATCAGCGAGGCCATGATCCGAAAACAAGGGATCATAACCCTCCCACTTCACCGCATTTCTACTGATCTGCCTGTGAGGCTCGCCTAGATGCTTTACATCGTCGAAAAATGAATAGTTGTATCATTTAGAGTCACCGAACCAAGGTTTAGCGTTGTTCTTCTTGTAATATAAAATAAAAACAAAAATATTTGGCGCAACAGCTCTTTAAGTGCCAGAGCCTAGCTTCCGTAACCACTCATGTTGTGTGCGTAATATTTTTCACACAAATGGAAGAGACTTACAGTTTAGTGCCCTATCCGAAGAGCAATTTGTTTTGAGAACCTTTTTCGAGACAACAATACTCTCGGATGTTTGTCAGGCGCTCGCGAGATGTGGGACCGTGGAAAAACTTTTTGGTGTTTGCATAAAGGTAAGAAGGGGCACCCTATCAACTACTATAGTGTTCCCCGAGGGTGACAATGTTGCAGTGGATAGTTTCTTTACTCGTTAACCGATATAATCAGGTTCAAGCCCCAGCTGAATACAATAATTACTAGCCACCCGAGTATAAAAATGAAAGCGAATCACATCGAAGTTTTTCCAACCAATGCACCAAATATGGGCCACTGGTATTATAATGGGTCAGCTAGTCTGAGTAACTTAAGATTTGGGTTTCCTATTTAAAAAATAAAGTCGTTGCCTAACACTATCCTCAACAGAATGCACATCTTTAGAGAATACTACTTCATGGAGCTGACAAATATTACCGACTCGGATATCAATAAAATGCGGAAACTAACTCAAAAATCAAAATTCTTCCAAGAGAAATGAAAAGGACTGCCTCATGTGGTAACACAACGGACCTTTTCTGGTCTAACTGAGTCCTTCTTAGTACAGAGGATAACCACTACTCATTTTGTCACTTAAATGGAACCAAGAATGACTTCGCTCTCGCTGCTCGCCTTCCATCATCATAATATCATTTATATTCGCGCTGTATTATAAGCATTATTGGAGCAGTCCAACTCCAAATAATTTTATAATTTGACTGATAACATACTCAAAAAAAAAAAAGAATCTATTCCTTCCTTTACGGCTTTACAACAATTTAAAGTTACATATAAACTTGAAAGAAATGACGATATGAAAAAATTCTTCACTAGAATTTCATCTACGAGTACTTTTCTTCATGTTGATACGAGTCCTTAAAATACAATTGTAAGAACATAGCTGACTTAGATACACTGGTAAACAGGAAAATTATGCTAAAAAAAATATGATAAACTTTCCGTCAGAATAGGCCAAACTTATCCATTTTATGTAATAAAGTCATTTCGAGACATTCATGGTTATAGTGCGACATAAAGTCTCAGGACATTTTGAATGTAATAAAACCAGTTTCATGACTGTGTAACATTTTACGGCTTTGCTTGCTTTTATTTTCAACATACACTCCCGTTTTATGCAAATAACCATTTTAGGAGCTTATAATGAAAACTGAATTTGCTATGAAATGTGGTTAAGTGTCGTTCTGAAATATCTGCCTGATGTCACAAAACACCTCAAAAAGTGGGTGTTTAACTAAGTAATGAATTGTTTCGCCAAACTACGAGTACGTACATCCTACAACATCCTTCAATAGAAAGCTGAGTTCTTGAAATACTCGTATGTGTGTAGACATTTTCTACTCCCACTCAATTGAGGTAGTCCTTTCGCCCCTACTGGGGCCTAGAAAGTCAAGTCCGACTTCAAATATGTACCCCCCAGTAGATATTTCAAAAATGTTCAAAACTTAATAAAGTGATGAATGGCTAAAAAGCCATTGAATTTGGCTTCCATTTTATCGGCAGACAGTTTTATTATCTTTAATAATATGTGCTCCTACCTAATGAAATTGATTACCTTCTAAAAGTAAAGTTTTTCCCATAACAATGGGACAGTGGGCGCATTATGTGTGTCCCGGCATTAACCATCTCTCCTCTGACTACATTGTTTGGCATACCCGCTTTTTTGTTGGCTCTACCATTAAGGTATGTTTTGTTTTTCTTTTTTGCCCATTTTGGGAATTTATGTTGCATTGTTATGAAGGAACGAACGTACTTCTGCTGTGAAAGAGACCGTATGTCGTACGGTGAGGATAATAACTTTAAAATTAAAGTTTTTTCATGCCACAAAAAATAAGACCAAATTCAAAGCTTCCTCTTCTTACATATATTAATTTAATTTAAAAACAGCACGAATATATTTTAAATAAGTCGGGAACTAAAAATGAATTCCAGTGATGTGAATGATGGGATGATTTCTGTTTGATTGACGCAATTTGGCAGTCAATTAAATTCACTGAATTAATGAGTAATTTATCTACACATCCAAGTCAATAAGTGTATCAGATACACGTTTAGGAGTCTTAATTAGGTTTAGCAATTTAATACAATGACTTAATTGGTGACATGAAATATGTGTAAATTGAAATATTGAAGAAAGCAAAAGAAAGAAAGTTAATTAGTGGACGTCAATTAAATGTGAAAACAACCCAATATATTAGGTCTATTCGCGTACACAATCTTAAGTGTTTTAAGGTGCTTTAAAGTTCTCGAAGTCAATGAAAGCAAAACAAAAAATATGCTGCCTACACACAATCTTAAGTGTTTTAAGGTGCTTTAAAGTTCTCGAAGTCAATGAAAGCAAAACAAAATATATGCTGCCTACAAAAAAGGACACCCAACATCGCCGTCTTGGACAGAACGCCACAATAGACAGATCTAATTTTGAGGTAGTTAAGGATTTTGCCTACCTAGGCTCTATGGTCAGCTCCGCAGTCGGGAGACCACACGAAGAATTAGTTTTGCCAATCGCTGTTTCTATGGGCTAAGACGGCAATTGAGTAGTAAAGCCCTATCTCGAACTACTAAGGTAACTCTTTATAAGACACTAATCATCCCAGTCCTGCTGTATGGCGCAGAGGCATGGGGCTTTGACAAAACCGGATGAGGATACCCTTGGTTATTTCGAGAGAAAAGTTCTTCGAGCGATCTTTGGTCCCGTTTGCATAGACGGTGAGTGGAGGAGAAGCTACTATGCCGAACTATACGGCCTATATAAGGACATCGACTTAGCCAGAAGCGTTCACATACAGCGACTAAGATGGCTGGGTCATTTAGAGCGGACGGAGCCCAACGTTCCCGCCAAGAAAGTCTTCGAATCAAGCTCGGATGGACGGCACAGTAGAGGACGACCTCGCGGTAGGTGGCACAAACAAGTGGAGGGGGACCTCAACCGGCGTGCGTAACTGGAGGCAGCTGGCTCGTAACCGTGTTGGCTGGAGAGGTTTGTTGGTTTAGGCCCAGGTCCACCCCGGACTGTAGCGCCACCTAAGTAAGTAAGTATTATAAGTAAAGTTCTCGAAGCGTATTCGGGTATTGAGCGAACATTACAGATAAAGAGACAATTTAAGAAGTAACGAGTAGCATGTATTTCCTCTCTGTACTTAAATGTGCTCTAATAATTTCTGCTGCGACAAACGTACAAACTGCTTAGTGGAATCAGTTGACTGCTAAATGAGTCGAAGAGTTTTTGATTCTATTTCAAATAGTCAATAGAGATGAGCAAAAAATCGCAACCTGCTAATCATTCACTGCTAACGAAAAGTCGCATTCGCAACCAGTTAACAACTTAAAAATAAACTGCTATTGCTAATGATTATTTGTCTGTGTTCTATTCACGAGCTACAATTTTATTTTTCATGCACTACATACAATTGTGTGTTTGTCTCATACGAAAAACGTAAGGAAGAAGAGGTATACTATACTAGGGCCCATATACGCACTACGACCTATAAGATCTATTGTGCCAGCCCGGTGTTTAGCAGAGAACTTGGTTAAGGTTCTTGATAAACCTCAACAAAGCTCCAGGTTTAATATTCCAGAAGTCAGAGGGACTCAATAAAGCCCTCCCGAGATGGAGAATTCATTTTTTTTGCGGCCATGGGGCATTCACAAAGAATATGTTCTGTCGTCTATTTTTACTCTTCACATAGCCGACGTGCGTCTGTATCTGCTACTCCTATCTTGTGCATATGGTACCTGAGTGGGCAATGGGCAGTCAAGTAACCTGTTAAGGTTCTTAAGTCTGCTTTCCTAAGCTCGAGTAGCTTTATAGCCTTGCAACGGTTGAGATTGATGAACTTCTTTGTCTGTCTTAGGCCCTTGAGTTTGGCCCAGTACTCTGCATGATGATCATCTTCCAATTTTTTTATTTTGATATTTGCGCTACTCTGTGTGAGTCCAAAATAGGACTAGTCGGTGTCTAGTGCCTCTTCTCGCTCAGCAGTCCACCCGTTCAGTAAAGTTCCCTCGAAGCCTTCGTGTCCTGGCCGCAAAATAAATATATATTTGGCGCAACAGCTCTTTAAGTGCCCGGGCCTAGCTTCTCGCAACCACTCATGTTGTGTGCATTATATTTTTCACACGAATGGAAGGGACCTACAGTTTAGTGCCGTATCCAAAGGGCAATTTGTTTTGAAAAGCTTTTTCGAGACAACAATACTCTCGGATGTTTGTCAGACGCTCGCAAGAGGTGGGACCGTGAAAAAAAACTTTTTTGGTGTTTTCTGGGATTCGAACTTGGAACCTCATGCGTAGTGATCCGACACACTAACCACTTACTCCACGGCATCCAAGCTGCAGCGACAGTGTTTTTCGATGCGAGATCTTCGAGTAGGTTTATACAGTCCCATACAAGTTTGGATCCTACTGTGTACGATTTCAGAGCCATAAGTGATGCCTGGCTGTCCGAGTGGATGTAGATACGAGTACCCTCGACCCTTCTTCGCAAACATTCTCGTACACAGAGCTCGATTGCATGGACTTCCGCCTGAAATATTGTTGGTGATTCCCCAAGCGCTGCTGCACGTTGGAACCTGGGTCCATAAATCCTTGCGCCAGTGCTACCATTTTCCAATTTGGAACCATCTGTGTACCAAGTTTGAGAGTTTGGTAAGACTACAAGCCATTCATTCCTCCATATGTGGCGGTCACCTATGATCACATCGAATTTTCTGAAGAACCGGTATTTCTTGAGCATGGTATCTGCGATTTTGAGAATAGTGTCATTTTGAATGTATTGCCAAAGAAGAGGTATAATAAAAATATAAAACTAAACTACGATTTCTGCAAGTTATCTGCTGAACGTCTGATCCAATTTGTAGATCAATGTGGCATTGTGTGTGCCAGGTTACACTGGCTAAGTTGCTATTACTGGTATTGCAGTTGCAAACTAGTTCGAAAGTTTGGTTGGTTGGTATATACCAGCACAGGGGTTACACTTGCTAAGTTCCTATTGCTGCTATTATAGTTGAAGCTGGGTTGAAACAGGGGTTAGACTAGCTAAGTTGCTATTGCGGCTAGTGCAGTCGCAGCTGGTTTGAAAGTTTAGTTTGTTGGTATATGTTACAGTAGCACAGGGGTTATACTTGCTAAGTTGCTATTGCTGCTATTGCGTTGCGAATGCAATTTTCTAGTGGGAGCTCCAATACCAACCAATTTAAAGAAGCGCGTTGAAATTAAGCATCCTGTTGTGTCCTTAGTTTCAGCAAGTTCATCGGAGCCAGATGTGCGAGTAAGTTTTTTAATGAAAGGATATATATGAGAATTCGTATTAGCAATTTACATTCACAGTGAATAAGAAATCGCATTCACAGTTATAACTGCGAATGCAAGTTCACCACTTAGCCCATCTCTGGTCAATAGACATAGAAAATAGCTGTAAAGTACCTTGAAGAAAATGCTGCGATGTGTGATATTCTCCCAAAACATTCTTTTTTAACTTAATATGAATGCGTTGGTTTTCACACGAGTTGAATTTGTTCATCACATTTTTTTTTAAATTTTCTTTCGAGTACTTTTACTTAGATTTTCTGCTCTTTGGAAGTTTTTCCTCTCATCATGTCATATTTAACAACTGATTAGTTTTGGCTCGGAAAGTACGTGAACGGACCTATTATGAACTCTACTCTAAAGTGCAATCTAATACAGTTAAACCTCTTTTATCCGACATACTCGTGACCAACCTAATACCGAATAAGTGATATTTCTGGACCGGTGACGAAGCCATTCACAAAGAACTTCGATAGTGGACTATCTTACTCTATTTTTAAAAAAAAAAAAAAACCAAACACCGTTTATCTAAGCTGTTAGTTATACTAGTTTCTTCGCAATTACTTAACACTTTTCGAGTAATTTTTAAATACTAAATGACTCTTGAAAACTATCAATCCAGACCGCAAAGGTTTAGTAAAATGCTTATGTTACAGAAACAACAAATGGTAAACGTGATATAATATAGTAGTCTTTACGCATGGTAGAGGTAACATTTTTGAAAGGGTCCCGGTGAAAATATTTCGGATATAAGAGAGTGGCGCTTATAGAGCATTTAGTACTTGCTGTGTCCGAGATACATAACATCAAGAGGATTTAATGAAGTTTGCGATTTCGGTTATCGATCAGTTGGACAACTCTTCCAAATCCTTAAGGAAATATTGTCCAACGAACTTATTTCTTAGATGATAGAGGCCCCGACATTTGTAGAGAGAGTTGGTAAAGTTGGCAGTGACCTCTTGAACCTCCTCGTCACCACAGCCCCTAAAAGCGTCTTCGTTCATCACACGTAAGTTTTTCATGTGGTGACGCATAGTGTTATACCCCGTATTGACTCCTATGAAAGTAGGGACGGATTTTCTATTCCTCAGCATGAGTCTGTTGGTTCATGCTCTGTCGAATGCAGGCCATAGGTTCCTCGTGGTGGTGCAAGTATCTGTTGTTTGCCTCCGTTAGGGCTTTGTTTCCTGCCTCAAATTCGAGTGTGCAAGGCGAGATGTACACTGAGGGGTCGGACTGATCCGAGTTTAGTATTAAGCCTCCTCTAGCCAGTTTTTCGGCTTTCCCATTCCCTGGTATGCCTTCATATCCAGGGACTCATCAGAGCCTTGCCTTGTAACAGATATTGCATTTGCCATTGCCTGACTGTCGATGGAAAAAGTGATATTTTCCACCCATGGTATTACCCTCACCGCAGTCTCTCAGTTGTTAAATTTGCTGGCAGCTTGCCACCGTACAAGGCTGCCATAAGTTGGTATTGGCCTTACTATACCAGTATACACCCATAGGATGATTTTGGAATTTGGTCCCAAGTTTTCCCGAATATTCTGTTACACGAATAAAAAGTTATATTGGCTTGTTTGACTTTATCGTTTATGTTCAGTCTCCTGTTCAGTGAATCTAGCTACGTAGATTGTCCAGTGTACCAGAAGATACGCAAAGGTACGCGTAGTGGTTGAAAAGAGAAATAACAAAATACTTTCTCTATTTTGATAACTGGAAGTTGTAAACCCTACTTTGCGATTTTTGGTATAAGTATACAACACGACTACCCAGCGGGTTTCTGAAAATACGAAAGTATGTATACAACAAAAACTGTAAACTGTACTTAACAGCTTACGTCTGGATACTTTTTCTTTAAATCGGTGATTCAGGAAAAAATGGTGAGAAAATGCAATTTGGCCTCCATTTTCCAATACGGCGGACTGAGCACAATTTACTTTTTCTCTGAGGCTAATATTAAATTTTAATAGAAGTCTCGGGTGAATATAATAACTAAAGTTTTGTGGATATTTTTTAAGTCTCTTTTCTTAAAATAAGTTGACTATTTACTAAACAATATTATATTTAAGTTCATACGTTGTGTTAAATCTGAGAAATAGATAAATAAATGTAGCAAACGTAATACGTTTTTGAAACACGAGTAGAGCTACGGATGCTGCTAGTAGTTGTTAGGTTAGGTAAAGTAGAACGGCCGCCCGAGCGAAGACTAGGACTCACTTATACCAATATGTAGGTCCATTGCGGTATAATAGTAGTTGTAGAAAGATTGCACAAATATTAAATACGAGTATCTATCATTCAAGCGTTCACGACCACTTGAAGAAACTGTGATACGTAAGCAAACTCGGTATTTAAGAACTTGGTCTGCTCTCCGGCCGAGCATAATTCCTGGATATCGATGCCCGGGATGTGCGGACCCGCGCTGAGATGGAGCTATTAATAAAAAGATTATGCTGTAATTTAGCAACTTGTTAAGTTTTCGATAAAGAGAAGTTCTTCTATGAACGAGGATTGTGAAGCTGAAAGATGGCGAAAAGTTATTGAACAAAATGGGCAGCATAGCATTGATTGATCCTTGTTCTTAATATAAATAAAAGACTTTCAAGGACAAAGAAAAAGCGTCATGACTTTTCCGACAACTCAATAGAACAACCATCTCAAATCGTGAGTCATTTCGGAGAAAATCAATTTTCCTAAGCATCGGCTTTAACAAAATGCCATTCATTTTAATACACTAAACCTCCGAAGTTTTGAATTTTGAATTAAAATATTCAAAAAAGGATTTGTTGTCTTTAGAACACTAAAGAATGTGAAATGTGAACTGAAAACCAACTAGGATTTCGGACTTAAAATAAAAGTTACAACAATATGAGTATAAAAAAACGATGAAGGAAACGATTCACGAAACGTTTGGTAAATCGTAATTTTTTCATTGGCATACGAGTTCAAGCTTATCTTCACTTGGGTGGTTTATGGTCTTCAACAATAACCTATTCTTCAACAAAGCTCCTCTCTATTCTTCTGTTTCAGGTAGCAGCTATTTCAAGATCAAGAACTTCACAATTTGGGCCTGCCATCAACAATAAGTACATCCGTGAAGATATTTTCATCGAACGTCTTCCCGTGCGGAGCTGATCCATTCTTGACTAGGCTTCTGTGGGACATGGCATTTTAACAAAACGATTTCATCCATGGAAATGCCCGAATCTCATTAATAAAGTCGAGAATCTTACTATACTATGTATATGTATATATGTATGCATGTCCATAGATGGTACCGTACCAGTGCAAACGAACTGCAAGAAGCTGGTCCCAAAATATTTATCTGTCCCAAAGTATAGTACGAGTACATATCTATTTTGCGTGAAGGTACATTTAATGCTCTAAAATACTTAATTCACTTTCAAAAAGTTACATTTTTAAAATGCCGACATTTTTTTTAAATGCTGACCTAGGCTCTATGGTCAGCTCCGCAGTCGGGAGACCACACGAAGAATTAGTTTTGCCAATCGCTGTTTCTATGGGCTAAGACGGCAATTGAGTAGTAAAGCCCTATCTCGAACTACTAAGGTAACTCTTTATAAGACACTAATCATCCCAGTCCTGCTGTATGGCGCAGAGGCATGGGGCTTTGACAAAACCGGATGAGGATACCCTTGGTTATTTCGAGAGAAAAGTTCTTCGAGCGATCTTTGGTCCCGTCTGCATAGACGGTGAGTGGAGGAGAAGCTACTATGCCGAACTATACGGCCTATATAAGGACATCGACTTAGCCAGAAGCGTTCACATACAGCGACTAAGATGGCTGGGTCATTTAGAGCGGACGGAGCCCAACGTTCCCGCCAAGAAAGTCTTCGAATCAAGCTCGGATGGACGGCACAGTAGAGGACGACCTCGCGGTAGGTGGCACAAACAAGTGGATGGGGACCTCAACCGGCGTGCGTAACTGGAGGCAGCTGGCTCGTAACCGTGTTGGCTGGAGAGGTTTGTTGGTTTAGGCCCAGGTCCACCCCGGACTGTAGCGCCACCTAAGTAAGTAAGTATTATAAGTAAAGTTCTCGAAGCGTATTCGGGTATTGAGCGAACATTACAGATAAAGAGACAATTTAAGAAGTAACGAGTAGCATGTATTTCCTCTCTGTACTTAAATGTGCTCTAATAATTTCTGCTGCGACAAACGTACAAACTGCTTAGTGGAATCAGTTGACTGCTAAATGAGTCGAAGAGTTTTTGATTCTATTTCAAATAGTCAATAGAGATGAGCAAAAAATCGCAACCTGCTAATCATTCACTGCTAACGAAAAGTCGCATTCGCAACCAGTTAACAACTTAAAAATAAACTGCTATTGCTAATGATTATTTGTCTGTGTTCTATTCACGAGCTACAATTTTATTTTTCATGCACTACATACAATTGTGTGTTTGTCTCATACGAAAAACGTAAGGAAGAAGAGGTATACTATACTAGGGCCCATATACGCACTACGACCTATAAGATCTATTGTGCCAGCCCGGTGTTTAGCAGAGAACTTGGTTAAGGTTCTTGATAAACCTCAACAAAGCTCCAGGTTTAATATTCCAGAAGTCAGAGGGACTCAATAAAGCCCTCCCGAGATGGAGAATTCATTTTTTTTGCGGCCATGGGGCATTCACAAAGAATATGTTCTGTCGTCTATTTTTACTCTTCACATAGCCGACGTGCGTCTGTATCTGCTACTCCTATCTTGTGCATATGGTACCTGAGTGGGCAATGGGCAGTCAAGTAACCTGTTAAGGTTCTTAAGTCTGCTTTCCTAAGCTCGAGTAGCTTTATAGCCTTGCAACGGTTGAGATTGATGAACTTCTTTGTCTGTCTTAGGCCCTTGAGTTTGGCCCAGTACTCTGCATGATGATCATCTTCCAATTTTTTTATTTTGATATTTGCGCTACTCTGTGTGAGTCCAAAATAGGACTAGTCGGTGTCTAGTGCCTCTTCTCGCTCAGCAGTCCACCCGTTCAGTAAAGTTCCCTCGAAGCCTTCGTGTCCTGGCCGCAAAATAAATATATATTTGGCGCAACAGCTCTTTAAGTGCCCGGGCCTAGCTTCTCGCAACCACTCATGTTGTGTGCATTATATTTTTCACACGAATGGAAGGGACCTACAGTTTAGTGCCGTATCCAAAGGGCAATTTGTTTTGAAAAGCTTTTTCGAGACAACAATACTCTCGGATGTTTGTCAGACGCTCGCAAGAGGTGGGACCGTGAAAAAAAACTTTTTTGGTGTTTTCTGGGATTCGAACTTGGAACCTCATGCGTAGTGATCCGACACACTAACCACTTACTCCACGGCATCCAAGCTGCAGCGACAGTGTTTTTCGATGCGAGATCTTCGAGTAGGTTTATACAGTCCCATACAAGTTTGGATCCTACTGTGTACGATTTCAGAGCCATAAGTGATGCCTGGCTGTCCGAGTGGATGTAGATACGAGTACCCTCGACCCTTCTTCGCAAACATTCTCGTACACAGAGCTCGATTGCATGGACTTCCGCCTGAAATATTGTTGGTGATTCCCCAAGCGCTGCTGCACGTTGGAACCTGGGTCCATAAATCCTTGCGCCAGTGCTACCATTTTCCAATTTGGAACCATCTGTGTACCAAGTTTGAGAGTTTGGTAAGACTACAAGCCATTCATTCCTCCATATGTGGCGGTCACCTATGATCACATCGAATTTTCTGAAGAACCGGTATTTCTTGAGCATGGTATCTGCGATTTTGAGAATAGTGTCATTTTGAATGTATTGCCAAAGAAGAGGTATAATAAAAATATAAAACTAAACTACGATTTCTGCAAGTTATCTGCTGAACGTCTGATCCAATTTGTAGATCAATGTGGCATTGTGTGTGCCAGGTTACACTGGCTAAGTTGCTATTACTGGTATTGCAGTTGCAAACTAGTTCGAAAGTTTGGTTGGTTGGTATATACCAGCACAGGGGTTACACTTGCTAAGTTCCTATTGCTGCTATTATAGTTGAAGCTGGGTTGAAACAGGGGTTAGACTAGCTAAGTTGCTATTGCGGCTAGTGCAGTCGCAGCTGGTTTGAAAGTTTAGTTTGTTGGTATATGTTACAGTAGCACAGGGGTTATACTTGCTAAGTTGCTATTGCTGCTATTGCGTTGCGAATGCAATTTTCTAGTGGGAGCTCCAATACCAACCAATTTAAAGAAGCGCGTTGAAATTAAGCATCCTGTTGTGTCCTTAGTTTCAGCAAGTTCATCGGAGCCAGATGTGCGAGTAAGTTTTTTAATGAAAGGATATATATGAGAATTCGTATTAGCAATTTACATTCACAGTGAATAAGAAATCGCATTCACAGTTATAACTGCGAATGCAAGTTCACCACTTAGCCCATCTCTGGTCAATAGACATAGAAAATAGCTGTAAAGTACCTTGAAGAAAATGCTGCGATGTGTGATATTCTCCCAAAACATTCTTTTTTAACTTAATATGAATGCGTTGGTTTTCACACGAGTTGAATTTGTTCATCACATTTTTTTTTAAATTTTCTTTCGAGTACTTTTACTTAGATTTTCTGCTCTTTGGAAGTTTTTCCTCTCATCATGTCATATTTAACAACTGATTAGTTTTGGCTCGGAAAGTACGTGAACGGACCTATTATGAACTCTACTCTAAAGTGCAATCTAATACAGTTAAACCTCTTTTATCCGACATACTCGTGACCAACCTAATACCGAATAAGTGATATTTCTGGACCGGTGACGAAGCCATTCACAAAGAACTTCGATAGTGGACTATCTTACTCTATTTTTAAAAAAAAAAAAAAACCAAACACCGTTTATCTAAGCTGTTAGTTATACTAGTTTCTTCGCAATTACTTAACACTTTTCGAGTAATTTTTAAATACTAAATGACTCTTGAAAACTATCAATCCAGACCGCAAAGGTTTAGTAAAATGCTTATGTTACAGAAACAACAAATGGTAAACGTGATATAATATAGTAGTCTTTACGCATGGTAGAGGTAACATTTTTGAAAGGGTCCCGGTGAAAATATTTCGGATATAAGAGAGTGGCGCTTATACAGCATTTAGTACTTGCTGTGTCCGAGATACATAACATCAAGAGGATTTAATGAAGTTTGCGATTTCGGTTATCGATCAGTTGGACAACTCTTCCAAATCCTTAAGGAAATATTGTCCAACGAACTTATTTCTTAGATGATAGAGGCCCCGACATTTGTAGAGAGAGTTGGTAAAGTTGGCAGTGACCTCTTGAACCTCCTCGTCACCACAGCCCCTAAAAGCGTCTTCGTTCATCACACGTAAGTTTTTCATGTGGTGACGCATAGTGTTATACCCCGTATTGACTCCTATGAAAGTAGGGACGGATTTTCTATTCCTCAGCATGAGTCTGTTGGTTCATGCTCTGTCGAATGCAGGCCATAGGTTCCTCGTGGTGGTGCAAGTATCTGTTGTTTGCCTCCGTTAGGGCTTTGTTTCCTGCCTCAAATTCGAGTGTGCAAGGCGAGATGTACACTGAGGGGTCGGACTGATCCGAGTTTAGTATTAAGCCTCCTCTAGCCAGTTTTTCGGCTTTCCCATTCCCTGGTATGCCTTCATATCCAGGGACTCATCAGAGCCTTGCCTTGTAACAGATATTGCATTTGCCATTGCCTGACTGTCGATGGAAAAAGTGATATTTTCCACCCATGGTATTACCCTCACCGCAGTCTCTCAGTTGTTAAATTTGCTGGCAGCTTGCCACCGTACAAGGCTGCCATAAGTTGGTATTGGCCTTACTATACCAGTATACACCCATAGGATGATTTTGGAATTTGGTCCCAAGTTTTCCCGAATATTCTGTTACACGAATAAAAAGTTATATTGGCTTGTTTGACTTTATCGTTTATGTTCAGTCTCCTGTTCAGTGAATCTAGCTACGTAGATTGTCCAGTGTACCAGAAGATACGCAAAGGTACGCGTAGTGGTTGAAAAGAGAAATAACAAAATACTTTCTCTATTTTGATAACTGGAAGTTGTAAACCCTACTTTGCGATTTTTGGTATAAGTATACAACACGACTACCCAGCGGGTTTCTGAAAATACGAAAGTATGTATACAACAAAAACTGTAAACTGTACTTAACAGCTTACGTCTGGATACTTTTTCTTTAAATCGGTGATTCAGGAAAAAATGGTGAGAAAATGCAATTTGGCCTCCATTTTCCAATACGGCGGACTGAGCACAATTTACTTTTTCTCTGAGGCTAATATTAAATTTTAATAGAAGTCTCGGGTGAATATAATAACTAAAGTTTTGTGGATATTTTTTAAGTCTCTTTTCTTAAAATAAGTTGACTATTTACTAAACAATATTATATTTAAGTTCATACGTTGTGTTAAATCTGAGAAATAGATAAATAAATGTAGCAAACGTAATACGTTTTTGAAACACGAGTAGAGCTACGGATGCTGCTAGTAGTTGTTAGGTTAGGTAAAGTAGAACGGCCGCCCGAGCGAAGACTAGGACTCACTTATACCAATATGTAGGTCCATTGCGGTATAATAGTAGTTGTAGAAAGATTGCACAAATATTAAATACGAGTATCTATCATTCAAGCGTTCACGACCACTTGAAGAAACTGTGATACGTAAGCAAACTCGGTATTTAAGAACTTGGTCTGCTCTCCGGCCGAGCATAATTCCTGGATATCGATGCCTGGGATGTGCGGACCCGCGCTGAGATGGAGCTATTAATAAAAAGATTATGCTGTAATTTAGCAACTTGTTAAGTTTTCGATAAAGAGAAGTTCTTCTATGAACGAGGATTGTGAAGCTGAAAGATGGCGAAAAGTTATTGAACAAAATGGGCAGCATAGCATTGATTGATCCTTGTTCTTAATATAAATAAAAGACTTTCAAGGACAAAGAAAAAGCGTCATGACTTTTCCGACAACTCAATAGAACAACCATCTCAAATCGTGAGTCATTTCGGAGAAAATCAATTTTCCTAAGCATCGGCTTTAACAAAATGCCATTCATTTTAATACACTAAACCTCCGAAGTTTTGAATTTTGAATTAAAATATTCAAAAAAGGATTTGTTGTCTTTAGAACACTAAAGAATGTGAAATGTGAACTGAAAACCAACTAGGATTTCGGACTTAAAATAAAAGTTACAACAATATGAGTATAAAAAAACGATGAAGGAAACGATTCACGAAACGTTTGGTAAATCGTAATTTTTTCATTGGCATACGAGTTCAAGCTTATCTTCACTTGGGTGGTTTATGGTCTTCAACAATAACCTATTCTTCAACAAAGCTCCTCTCTATTCTTCTGTTTCAGGTAGCAGCTATTTCAAGATCAAGAACTTCACAATTTGGGCCTGCCATCAACAATAAGTACATCCGTGAAGATATTTTCATCGAACGTCTTCCCGTGCGGAGCTGATCCATTCTTGACTAGGCTTCTGTGGGACATGGCATTTTAACAAAACGATTTCATCCATGGAAATGCCCGAATCTCATTAATAAAGTCGAGAATCTTACTATACTATGTATATGTATATATGTATGCATGTCCATAGATGGTACCGTACCAGTGCAAACGAACTGCAAGAAGCTGGTCCCAAAATATTTATCTGTCCCAAAGTATAGTACGAGTACATATCTATTTTGCGTGAAGGTACATTTAATGCTCTAAAATACTTAATTCACTTTCAAAAAAATACATTTTTAAAATGCCGAGTACGATATGAAAAATTTGCATTTTCATTCAAGGCCGCATTCTGACAGGTATTATGAATTTCAGTATAACAAATCAGAACGCTAAGTAAGTTCGAAGACACAAAATAGTGAGGCAAAAGAGTATAGTATATAGTAGACATTTTTAAATCAAAGGCCTAACAAAACTTAATGGTACCCTCTCAATCAACAAGGAAGTAAAGTGTCCATTCTAATTAAAAAACCGTTTATCATACTCGTATCAGATTAACGTCATGTCCAGAGTACAGTTTAAAACAATTAAAATCATTTTCAGTGGAACTCTTTGCCTTATCGTCGACTTTACCACACCCAGTATTGACACAATGAAATCAATTGCTTCGAGTTTAAACATTTAACAAAGCATCGCGTGTAGGTTCTGTATGCTGTTCGTCTGTTTTTGCCCACGAATTCAATTTAATGAGTCGATGAAGATAGCATTTCACCCTGGACTTCCTTTCATTTAGCAATCATTCGAGTTTTTATGTGCAACAGCCAAAGGAATGTACGTACTGCGGTTTGGTTATCCTTCTTCGGTTGATTGTCTGAAAATTTCATTTAATTATTTTAACTTAAGCCGCATTCCTTATCGGTCGATCAATTAACTACCACAGATCGTGAGATGCAACTTCATTAACCATACCTAATGAGCGAAACAAGATACCATTCCTTAGATCATTTGAGGTAGGGATAGCAGCTTAATTAGTTGCTTTTCAATTGAGGATTAAGATACCATTAACAAGTTAAGAGGTTCTATATTTCAAACACAAATAGGATAGGGAACAAGTTCAAGGTTGCAAAAATTTCAACAAAATGCTGCGCTGTAAGGTTTTCATTTTCTAAGAATTTTCATCGTAACCTGCCTGAGCCAGACCGATTGCCGTTTTAATTAAATGAATGTTTCGTTTTAAAATACTTAGCTATACGAGATGTTTTTCCCTCTGGCAATGATAGTTGTCTAGCAATGGGTGACGCCTTGATGAAGTTTAGAAAAACAGTTGATTTCAAGGGTTAGACACAATAAAATATTTTGAATGAATTCGTCTTGATTACTGTGGCAGCCTTGAATTTTCTTGTTTGTGTGGTTGGTACGGTGCAGCGGGTGGGAGTTCAAGTATTGTTGCAAGGCATTTGTGTGATTGAAATTTCAAACATTTGTAGCTACGGGGTTTTAAATTGGAATATGAAAAGCTAGACTCCTAATTATGTTCACATCAAAGTGTTTTCAGCTCATCCCTATCTCTTAAATATTTAGAGTTTTATCAAAGAATATACATACAAAGAGAAGAATTTTGGTCTGATTTGCTAATAGAAGCCAGCAGACATACGTTTAACTCCGATTATATAATCTCTAGAATGTTTCATCTACAGTGAAAGGTAATTTATAAAACGTGAAACAATCGAGAAAGAGTGGCAAAAGAGTCCTCCACACTGGGTCAACCATTGCGTTTAAATTGGTCTATCATTTTAGTTTGTGGGCGCCGAGGCATAAGTGGTTAGTGCGTCGGATCACTACGCAAGTTCGAATCCCAGAAAACACCAAAAAAGTTTTTTCACGGCCCCACCTCTCGCGAGCGTCTGACAAACATCCGAGAGTATTGTTGTCCGAAAAAGCTTCTCAAATCGCCGTTCGGATTCGGCATTAAACTGTAGGTCTCTTCCATTCGTGTGAAAAATAGAACGCGCACAACATGAGTGGTTACGAGAAGCTAGGCCCTGGCACTTTAAAGAGCTGTTGCGCTAAATATTTGTTTTTTTTTTTTTTTTTATCATTTTAGTTGGGTTGCAGGAGCTGGCATTGATATGAGACGAGAGGCAAGTGCCTACGAATTTTTCCGGCCAGCAAACTTATTGGGCCAAGCTGATTGTACTTGGTAGTCCTAGTCCTAGTAGCTTGGATGTGTACCATGATAATGAGGCCCATCAAAACCTACACCGCATTGACTTGGGCCAAAAAAAGGTGAGCTTATTATCACGAAGGACAATCTTGTAAAACTACGCAGCCTGTAGTTCATAAGCATGTTGGGGCTATGAGGTCCTACCTGACAGCAAGGCGAGAGTAATAATATATCTGTCACCTCTACTTACTACTTAATTAGATGGCGCTATTTTCCGGGTGGACGTGGACCTCAATCAACAAACCTCTCTAGAGAGCCCGGTTACGAGCAAGCTGCCTCAAGTTGCGCACGCCAAGTTGTTTGAGGTCCCCCTTCACTTGTTTGCGCTACCTACCTTAAGGTCGTCCTACACTACGCCGTCCATCCGGAGTGAATTCGAAGATTTTCCGGGCTGGAACGTTGGGCTCCATCGGCTCTACATGACCCAGCTATCTTAGTCGCTGTATGTAAATTTTTCTGGCTAAGTCGATGTTCTGGTGTAGGCCGTATAGTTCGCCAATGTACCTTCTCCTCCACTCACCGTCTTTGCAGACGGGATTAAAAATCACTCGTAGAACTTCTCTCAAAGTTACCAAGGGCATCCTTATCCGGTTTCGACAAAGTCCATGCTCGGCGCCATACAGCAGGACCGAGATGATAAGTAGCTTATACAGAGTAACCCTAGAAGTTCGAGATAGGGCCTTCTTAGCCCATAAAGTAATTGGCAAGTGTAATTCTTCGTGGGATCTCCCCACTGATGTCATTTGCGGAGTTCATCATAAACTCCTAATTATGTTCACATCAAAGTGTTTTCAGCTCATCCCTATCTCTTAAATATTTAGAGTTTTATCAAAGAATATACATACAAAGAGAAGAATTTTGGTCTGATTTGCTAATAGAAGCCAGCAGACATACGTTTAACTCCGATTATATAATCTCTAGAATGTTTCATCTACAGTGAAAGGTAATTTATAAAACGTGAAACAATCGAGAAAGAGTGGCAAAAGAGTCCTCCACACTGGGTCAACCATTGCGTTTAAATTGGTCTATCATTTTAGTTTGTGGGCGCCGAGGCATAAGTGGTTAGTGCGTCGGATCACTACGCAAGTTCGAATCCCAGAAAACACCAAAAAAGTTTTTTCACGGCCCCACCTCTCGCGAGCGTCTGACAAACATCCGAGAGTATTGTTGTCCGAAAAAGCTTCTCAAATCGCCGTTCGGATTCGGCATTAAACTGTAGGTCTCTTCCATTCGTGTGAAAAATAGAACGCGCACAACATGAGTGGTTACGAGAAGCTAGGCCCTGGCACTTTAAAGAGCTGTTGCGCTAAATATTTGTTTTTTTTTTTTTTTTTTATCATTTTAGTTGGGTTGCAGGAGCTGGCATTGATATGAGACGAGAGGCAAGTGCCTACGAATTTTTCCGGCCAGCAAACTTATTGGGCCAAGCTGATTGTACTTGGTAGTCCTAGTCCTAGTAGCTTGGATGTGTACCATGATAATGAGGCCCATCAAAACCTACACCGCATTGACTTGGGCCAAAAAAAGGTGAGCTTATTATCACGAAGGACAATCTTGTAAAACTACGCAGCCTGTAGTTCATAAGCATGTTGGGGCTATGAGGTCCTACCTGACAGCAAGGCGAGAGTAATAATATATCTGTCACCTCTACTTACTACTTAATTAGATGGCGCTATTTTCCGGGTGGACGTGGACCTCAATCAACAAACCTCTCTAGAGAGCCCGGTTACGAGCAAGCTGCCTCAAGTTGCGCACGCCAAGTTGTTTGAGGTCCCCCTTCACTTGTTTGCGCTACCTACCTTAAGGTCGTCCTACACTACGCCGTCCATCCGGAGTGAATTCGAAGATTTTCCGGGCTGGAACGTTGGGCTCCATCGGCTCTACATGACCCAGCTATCTTAGTCGCTGTATGTAAATTTTTCTGGCTAAGTCGATGTTCTGGTGTAGGCCGTATAGTTCGCCAATGTACCTTCTCCTCCACTCACCGTCTTTGCAGACGGGATTAAAAATCACTCGTAGAACTTCTCTCAAAGTTACCAAGGGCATCCTTATCCGGTTTCGACAAAGTCCATGCTCGGCGCCATACAGCAGGACCGAGATGATAAGTAGCTTATACAGAGTAACCCTAGAAGTTCGAGATAGGGCCTTCTTAGCCCATAAAGTAATTGGCAAGTGTAATTCTTCGTGGGATCTCCCCACTGATGTCATTTGCGGAGTTCATCATAAAGCCTTGATTTTGTCTACCTTTTTTGTCCTTTCCTACCTCAAAATTATATCTGTCCATTGTGGCGTCCAAGACGCCGGTGTTTGGTGTCATATTTATTAGAGAGCATATACTTTATTTTCACACATACTTGAATGACTCATGTGGCAGACAAGTGATAATGTGGATTTTCAAAGCCCGTGCAGGTTTATTGGGGCTAAATGCAAACAAATTTCGGGAAGGAGAACGTAAAAACTGCATTTTATGTAATTTACATGAGAAAGAGAGTGTGCTTCACTTCATTGGAAAATGCCCAATTCTCAAGCCCTTTCGACAAAGAGTTTTCGGTAAGGTGTTGCTGGATGAGGACGAGATCATCAATATACTTAATGGAGAAATTGAAGGCAGTTGGATGACACTGCATAAGTACATTGTGGGTGCTTTTTTCTACCGAAAGAACCTAGTAGATAAGTATAACTCATAAATAAATATAATATATGTAATTGTCAGTATTTTATTATATGTTATGCACATTGATGATTACTCACTCTTTCCAACTTTCCACTCTTGATAATTACTCACTTCTTTTTTTCTTTTATGAAAATAAACAGAACAATTTACTACTACTACTACTTCTACTACTTTATTTTGCTTTCATTGACCGTTAAACCCATCTTCGATGCCTCGATCTCAATACTCGCAAATGCCCCACTGACGGCCTTTTGAATTCTTTCGACTATGCCAATGTCATCGGCGTAAGCGAGAAGTTGTTGACTTATAAAAGATTGTACCTCCGGTGCCGGCTTGTGCGGTTCGTACAATTCTCTCAAGTACTATGTCAAAGAGATCGCATGATAGCGCCTCACCTTGTCGAAGACCTTTGCTGACATCGAACGGCTCGATGGTTCGGTTAAGCTTAGCAGGGATGCCGAGACTAGACATGACTCTGTATAACTCGTTCCTATACACGCTCTTATAGTCAACTTCTATCGTATCGATTTTATATTCATGGGTTTTTCCGAGATCGGCCGTAGTGTGAATATTTGGTCAATGGTGGACTTTCCCTGCCTGAAACCGCACTGATAAAGACCAATCAGGATGTTGACGATCGGCAGTTCAGAGGGTCTCCTTTCTTCAGGATCGGGCAAATGATTAAAACGATCTGTCACCTCAGTAAATATTAATTAAGAAAGCCGCAATCATAAGAACTAAAATTTATTATCATATGAAATCAGATTGGAACAGGTATGAGAATGCCTAGATAAACTTAAAAAGTTCAATAAAGTAAATCTATACTGCGTACTAGACCATGTTGGTAAAGGAAATGCCGATAAGTTGGCAGAACAGGGGGCGGCTACCCAACTGGTAGGACCTGAGTCATTTTATGGAATAGAGGGAGACATACATATATATGTCCGGAAAAAATAAAGAAAGGGAAGGAACTCTTTAAGAATTAAGTCCTAGAACTGAGGTAAGAAACTTTAAGCGAAGAAGGTTCAGAGCATGTATCAGCCTGGAAAGGATTAAACTTGGCATACTTGCCCCCTTTTTATCAGGGCACTGCAAGCTCCGAGATGACAGCTGACAACGAGATATGCAGATTTTGCGGCGACAACCAAGTCACTCCAAAGCACATATGTATTGAGAAAATACGGACCACTGGTTGGCATCAGAATAAAATATCTGGGTCCCCATCAGACAGAAAAGAAGTACCTCTCATTCTTAGATGTATTCAATTTTTATGAGAACTAAGTTGAATGAATTGATTTAGCTAAGCAATCTCAACTAACACCAGGAAGGCGCAATGGATATGAAATCTAGTAATTTCTTTTTAAGTCATAGGTTATTTTGACACTGACAGCTGTTCCTGCTCGAAATCTTGACAGAAAGTCAATATCATACCTCCGCGGAATGAAATGAGTCGCTTTACGCTTGAACAACATTACGAAATATTGAAAACTTATTTCCAAAGTGAGTGCTGTGTAGCCCAAACAGTGCGTTTTTTGAAAAGAGGTTTTGGCCGAAATGAAGCACCCACCGCGCCTGCTGTACGCAAGTTTGTGCAAAAACTGCATGAGACTAGTGTGCTAGTGGACAACACACATGGTCCCCGTCGTCGTACGGTGCGCACAGATGAGAATGTGGCTGCTGTAGCCGAGAATATGAGACTCAATTCACGAACATCAACTCGTCATCGATCTCAACAGCTCAACATTTCACGCACTAGCCTGAGGAGAATTCTGCACAAAGATCTGGGATTATTCGCTTACAAGGTCCAATTGATTCAGCAATTGAAAGCGCATGACCATCTGCTTCGTTATCGCTTCGCAGTTTGGGCTTAAGAGCAGCTTGAATTGGACAACGATTTTGGGCGAAAATTCATCTTTTCTGACGAGGCACATTTTCATCTCGGCGGCTACGTTAACAAACAAAATTGCCGCATCTGGGGCTCGGAAAACCCGCACGTTATTGTCGAGAAGCCAATGCATCTACAGAGAGTGACAGTTTGGTGCGGATTGTAGAGTGGTGGCATCATTGGACCCTTTTTCTTCGAAAATGAGGCTGGGAACAACGTTTCGGTCAACGGTGGGCTTTACAGAGCCATGTTAACGACTTTTTTTTTTATTGAAATTGAAGACATGGTTCACTGGTTCATGCAGGATGGCGCGCCATGCCACACAGCCCATGCCAAAATCGGTCTTTTCCGCACCAAATTGGCAAATCGTGTTATCAGTCGTCTTGGCGACGTCAATTGGCCGCCTCGGAGTTGCGATTTGACCCCTTTGAACTTTTTTTTTTGTGGGGAACCGTGAAGGACCGATGTTATGCCAACAATCCGGAAACGCTTCAAGCACTTAAGGCTAATATCATCCAAGCAATCCGTGAGCTACAGCCCGAAACCATCAACAAAGTCTTGGAAAATTGGATTGATAGAATGCGCTACTGCGAGGCCAGCCGAGGCAGCCACTTGAACGACGTTGTATTCCATAATTAATGGGAATATTTGCTCTTACTAATAAAGCTATAATACATGGAAAAAATTTCATTTTGTTAATTTTATTGCATTTTTAAAAAGAAACTTGTAGTTGGCTCACCCGTACATAACCCCATCGCAATTCATTCATTTGTTCAATCTGCGATGTTATTTGGAAGTGTGTAGAATAAAATAAATTATAATATTTAAATCAAACAGAGTTCATCTCATTTTGGGTTTCAGAAAACAGTGGTCATAAAGGAAGTGAAAAGAAGGACTTATTAGCTAAAACAGAAACTGTATCAAGCGTTATGATGCCAACGCCATTAGCAGTTAGTACGGTAATGTAATGTAAAGTTATATAAAAAAGGTAACAAGCAAGCCAAAATCTTCTTGCCAACCACCTCCCATAAAGGAATAAAACAATTCCTACAACTGACTAGGAATTAGATTTGAAGGGCCACAGGATTTCTCACAGGTCATTGTCGATTTAAAACACACATTCTGGCTATAGAGATGGTACAAAACAACGTACATATGTAGAAAATGTAACGAGACGAAGTATCAGCAGTACACATTTTGTGTCACTATGACTGCCTAACTAAAACACGTCATCGTTACTTAGGCGAATTCTCCCTTGAAGCAGAAAACATATCTGCTAAAACATCCAGAAGCAAAGTTCTATTTATTACCAACTCCGGCATCATTATCGAGCTCAAAGTTTAGAAAAATCATAATAGGCCCACTTGCGGTAAGAGTGACAGTATTCAAATCGACAAACAAGCGACAATCGACAAGATAGATCCTATACAATGTACTTAGCGGTGAACAAATTCATGAAAGCTGCGAATATGTGTTAATATTAAAGAAGGAAGCAAGACTGCTAGCCAAGATAAAAACCAACCCGAAGAATTAACTATGTAAGACCAAATTCGAGAGTAAGACTAGGAAACCCTGTTCAACTTTAGAACAAGACTTTTATATATAACGCACTCACACACACATAACCACGGTAATAAGCCTCTATAGTTCACTAATGAGAAATGACGTACTCATTACAATGTTTTAACGGAATAGGCGCATGTACCTGTAGAAAATAGCTCTCAAACTCTTACTCCGACCAAATTATATTCATTGTCATTCATTTATTATGAGCACAGAGTAAATAAGAATCCACAAACCAAGTTACTAAGGCAAATGATCCATTTGTTTTACAATTTTCTATCTTTTATTCGTTCTAAATGCGCTCATTATGGAATTCTATAAATTACCCACTTCAATTAAATTGTAAGTTCTTCGCTTAATCCGAAGCAACTTCCAGTCCTTTGAGATCTATTTGCAGAGAAAGAAGGTTATTCACTTGCGGAAATCTACACTCTTGGGATGTGAAGTTTAAACCTAAGCGAGGTACCTACAGTCATCATAAGAAACCAAGAAGCTGGGCGTAGTATTATTACGAGCAAAAATCTTTCAATGATTCCCTCAGGAGACAACCCATCCAGAGAAAACTACTTAACATCTACACAAGAATCGTTTACATCATTTGATATATATTTCTCGAGTATGATTTGGGTCCATGGGACTTCTCCTTCAGGTAACTGATTTTCCGTTGCGTAGACTGGTAATCCTTCAAATGAGGAAAATTCATTAAAGAGTTTTATTTTTAGAAATGTATCTTAAGCTCACAAATGCATTAGTTCATCTGTGAAATTATATTTAATGCATGAAACTGAGTATAAGAGGCTTAAAGGTAATCTGCCTGCAAAGAATTAAAGTTCAGCGTTTGTTCAGATTTAATAATTATAAAGCGATTACGGAGAGAACACCTTCTGCATGACAGCGCTAAACTTCTGCGGAATTTCAACCATTTGATGAGCAGGAGCTCATGGAACAATGGTAAGCAAACCCACCCACGTTCAGTGTAAGCACCTTCATATCATATAAGGGTGGTTGGGCATTAAAAAAATAAGTGGGTTCCGTCAGTTCCACCCCGATAAACATAGTGAGTGAGTATCTTCTCGTCTTATAAAAAAAAATTTAAAGTCCATTTTGCATTATTTATATGGAGCTCTCCCAAATGGCGCTCTAAATCGCACAAATTTCCTTAGAAATCGAAATAACATCCTTGTCACTCGTGAAAATTATTTCATATTCCATAATTTTCAATGAAAAGCTATAAGGATAACGCAGAAGAAACATTCTACGACTTTCGCATTAATATGTATTATTATCTTTATCTTGCGACATAATTCCAGCTTTTCGCTGTCAAATAGCAAAAGCAAAATATCCAAGGAATCAAAATGTTTTCATAATTCAAAAGTTTATCTACTGGTGCTGTTAAATTTGAATATAAAATCACATGAAACAACGAAAATATGATATCCTAGTAGCGGCAGCAGTTGTTGTTCTGGAAAAGTTCTCTTGCGCGACTATCTATGTATCTTTTTTGTGTATTTAAATAAATGTTTTCGTTTCACAGCTCGTATCCTACGCAAATTTTTGTCATGGTGTCCTTTTATTCATCACTGAATCATTTGATATTAGTTGTGCCATTTTATTGACGCATTACGCTATGATAGGTTTTAAGAAAAATTAGGCGAAGTTTTATTATATTGTTGAAGGACTTTATGTTTTTCAGTTTCCCTAGAATTTAATTTGAAGATCTAAGATTTGTCTTTCAAAAGAAATGGAAGCGGTACATAACTTCAGTTAATTCAATAAGTTAACTTAAATTATATTTTCATATTCTCTTGCTACGAGTACCGCCACGTATGAATTTGTTCCATTGGTAGACTGATTAATAGGCAGGCCAATTTAGTCTGTATAAATAAGGCCCGAAAGGTTCGGTAATGGTATGGTGCCAGCGCTTATAAGGCTCTGAAATACGCCTTAATGTTTACTCACCTTATTTGTTTATACCAATTTATTGATACACTTTCAAAGTTGTCTCTATTCCAGAGCCAGAGAGAGAATGGTATACTTTGGGGAAAAGTTCCAACAGGTAGGTAATAGATAAAACTCTAGATGGGTTTATCTGCTTTATATTGTTATAAAAGCTTCTTATTGCTGTGTGTAAATAAAGTGAAAGGGTTACGGCCGAAGCTTTTTATTTTTGCAATAGGAGGTGGAAATTCTTCAAGGATCAAATTGATTCCATACCCAGTAAAAGTGTGTGATTTCCATCCAATAAAACGGCCTTCCATTTCTATTACGTTCCCAAAATCCTCGCTATCTTCACCTTGAGATGCCTTTAACTACATTCCAGATATCCAGCGATTATACGTATCATTATGTTTCACTAAGTTATATGGGGTACGCGTCAGTCCTTTCCTTTCTGAGTAGTTTGCGCTCTATAGAAAAATGCAAAGAGTGACAAAATATATGTTTCACATCTTCCTACACTTCGCCACATTTGGAGCACAGTAAAGAAGCGTCGTGCCCAAACCGGTGTGTATAGATCCGAAAACATACAGAACCTGTAAAAGTTTAACTTAGGTGCACTTCTCTATGTGGGTGATTTGTCCAAAGCTCTTCATTTCTTACCAGTCTATAAGTCTATTGTCCTTCTTCTGACAGATTCCACCTTTGCTGCCACTACATTAGACTTCGGTCTAAAATTTCATAAAAATGCAGGTTAATCCATTATCATACATAGTTTGCAGGTCTGTTTAGATTTGGCCATTATTGGCGCTCTTTCGCAGGGGCTTGCCGTGTCATAGGTATTACAACAACAAGAATTCGACTTTTTGCAACATCGGATACCGTGCAGTATGCGCTATACCCCCGTTGTGCACTGAACCGGTACACATAGTTGGTTTTCTTTCCATATGATTTGACTTTATTTGTATTGGCCCAGATTGCCGCAGCAAAAAGGATGATAGATTGAGTAGCTCTTGCAAATACTAGAGTACTACTTTGCCTCGACATTACAGTAGTCGGCATTATTTTTGACAAAACAGCGTTCACTCAGGCTACTTTATCGTATGCACTTTGCAGATGTTCCTTATAAGTGAGCCTTCTATCAATCCAGGACATATTTACTTCATGGTCAGTTGCGATGCAATGTCGTGACTATCGACTCTTAGTGTAGCTATTTCTCTTGTTTTCCTGCTGTTCATCAACATTGCTTCCGTCTTGTGGTCTAACTAGTCGTACTATTTCGCTGCATGTTTGCTTAACATAATCTAACAGATTTGCAACTACTGTAAGGACTTTATAGTAAACATAGCATATGATTTTGGTTTCTCTTGTTATGGATAGCATGAAGGCATCATTATACATTGTGATCCACAAGATAGGACCTAGCACACACTCTTGCGGGACTCAACCGGTTGTCTAACATTCCTGCTCTGAAATCAATCACGTTGCTGATGATATATTTAGGTACTGTCAGTTTCTGAAGTAGCTTAAGTATGTGGTCCGAATTTGCAGAGTTGAAGGCATTCTTCACATCTAATGTCACAATCGCACAGTACTTTTGTGTGCTTCTGCCTATTCCCCTCCATGGCGGGTTCTGCTTTAGTCGTCATTGTTTTTATAGCTTTCACTGTTGAGTGTGCTTTCCGGAAACCATATAAGGTTTGGTTAGTACTCCCACTTCATCGATTGCTCTCATATCTCTTCCTTCTTCTTTGTTCTTCCTTTTATCAGCGAGGTTATGATCCGAAAATAAGGGATCATAACCCTCCCACTTCACCGCATTTCTACTGATCCGCCTGTGGGGTTCGCCTTCGCTCTCATATCTCTTCCATGATTTCAATTAGAAACACCGGGCAGTAGGACAATGGTTCATCTGGTGAGTTTTCCCTTGGGTAGCAGTGACAGTTTTTGCTTTTTCCTCTGCTTCGGGAATGTTCCTTCTCTCAGTGCCCAGTTTCGAATGCTGTCTATTCCCGACGATCTCCTGTCTCCAACTCTACAAGGTTTAGTTATTCTTGGTCTTACTGTTGTGCTTTGTTCTGGATTAAGTGGTAGCACTAGTGAAGTCAATTAATAGCGGTATCAGCAAAATGTTTGAGTTATAATCGGCAAGTAGTGCGCGAGGCACGGACTTAATCCATAGAGAATACGTGACAGTTTTGTGCCATGGAGGCGCCAAATATCCTAATAGTACCTAATAGATATAATAGAAAACTGACACGGACTCCCCAAAGTATTTAGTAGTGTCATCGATGCATGGGGATAGAGCCCTACTAAGGCACACTGGCTGTACATAGTCATCTTAAGACCAATTTTCATCTAAGCGTTGCATAGTTACCAAGGACGATAGATATATCCGCCTATGTTACACTTACTACGAAATATACAGACCTCTGGCCTTGGAATAACTGATGTTTAATTCCTGGTATGCAGTCTGTTGTGAGGAACATGTGTTTGTGCTTAAAGCTCTATTTCGTAAGTTGTCGAGGTTCAGGATACTTTACTTTTACTTAGATCGTTCAGGATACCTATCGATAACATAGATATCGATAAGACACTCTGTGTATGTTGTTTTTGGGAAACTCGGATTAGCCAACAGGAAAGAGATGGCGTCGTATAAGTACCTGCATCGGTAGTGGCGGACAGGCTGCGCTACACATCCAAAATGAATTTTAACCTAAATCAAAGATTGTTCTAGAATGAAAGAATTTACTGAAAAGGCTTTTCAAGGGCTTTCAAAGTATCGACTATTCTGCCTCCCAAAAATGCTTTCATTTGAAGCTAAGACGTCATTTTAGTCGGTTCAGGACTAGTCAATACAGGAATTCGAAGATATTTACAAGTCACTACTAATGAAGTGGTGGCGTTAGTACTTACATATATGTACATACGCATAATGCCCTATCAATTCTATCTTGAAAGTAATAAAAGAGAACTTCTCTAAAAATGTGCTTCCATACGTAACATATAGGGTCTATGGCTAGTTTACCCAGAACAAGTTAAGGCTACTGACCGCCTTTTTAAAGTCAATGCAAGAAAAGTATGTTCTGTAGTTAGCGATCTACAGATGTGCCTTTAACACATTACTAGATTATGATACGTAGTATAGATGTGATCTGAATTGGACTTGAGGGATTTGGAGTTAATAATAAAACAGTCGGCGCCCTCGCAGCCGAAAGGAAACAACAAAAAGAAATTTAAGAGCGAGTGGTTCGACCACCAATGTGAAAAACATAGGAAAAAGTCTTTTAGCGCTTTGAACAAATACCGAAAAACACAGAGCTTAGTAGACAAGCAAGAATATTTGATCGCAAAATATATATATAAAGAAGTTTGCACTTGGAAAAAAGGGAATTTCTATCAGAATATTGAAGCAAAAATTAGCAATGTAACAGACAGCAAAGAGTGGTGGTCGCTGCTGAAGAAATTAAGGCACCAAGACTTTCAAACCGGGAAAGATATTGCAGCCCAAGATTTCAGAAACTATTTTGAATTACTACTAAACCCTCCAAATGCTGCGAACGACGTACTGTATGCTGCAAGGCGGAATTTAGATGACGATCTAGATCGACCTATCTCATCATTGGAGATTAAACTAATGCTGTCTAAAGCAAAATTCAACAAAGCAGCGGGAGTTGATAGAATCCCATACGAATTTTTTATCAATGCTTCGGATGAGTTCGTAAAAAAGTTAGCTTCGGCGTATGAGCTAGCATTAACTAGAGGTATTGCTGATAAGTCCTTTGGTACGAGCATTGTGTTCCCCATATTTAAGAAGGGAGATGCGAGTCACCCATGTAACTACAGAGGCATTTCTTTCATGAACTGTATAGCTAAAATTTTAATGGGCATAATAAATGAGCAGCTGTCAGAATGGGTTGAAAAACACCAAAAACTTAATGAATTCCAAGCCGGGTTTCGTAAACATTACTCGACAGCAGATAACATATACAATCTTACTGCTATAATTCAGCTAGAATTTGCGGAAAACAAAAAAGTGTATGCGTTTTTTGTCGATTTTAAGGCCGCGTTCGACAGTGTGCCAAGAAATCACCTAATCTACAAACTGCTTGAGATGGGAGTGTCCTCCAAAATAGTGAATTTTTTACGAAGCGTGTATGAAGAAACAACATCGGCAGTGTGGACGGGCTCGGAACTTTCAGATTCTTTTAGAACTCTTTCCGGCGTTAAACAAGGATGGCTGCTGTCTCCACTACTCTTTGCGATGTATATAAATGATCTGGATGATCATCTGGGGGGAGGACTAAGTGTAGGTCAGATTAATATAAGGCTATTGTTGTACGCAGACGACATCGTTATTTTAGCCGACGATATTAAGACCCTGCAGAGAATGATAAACAAGTTGGACACGTATTGTAATACCTGGGGCATGGAGGTAAACATGAACAAGAGTGAAATAATGGTTTTCAGAAAAGGGGGAAGACTAGCTAGGCAAGAGAAGTGGTCGTACAGGGGAGAACCAATAAGAATGGTTTCAGAGCATAAATACTTTGGAGTTATATTTACACCTGGAATGTCTTTCGTAAAGCATGTAAGCAGCAGAAACTCTTCGGCGAAAGCTAGTATTAACGCAACATGGAGGGATTTCATTAATAAGAAAGAGATCGGGCTCAATGCAAAATGGAAATTATTTCTTGCTACCTGTAGATCAATACAAGCATATGGCGCACAAGTATGGGGGTATTCTTGTTTTGAAGATGTAGATATGCTACAACGCTATTTCATCAAACGTCTGCTGAAACTACCTGATTTCACCCCAAATTATGTTATAGCACTCGAAACTGGAGTAGAAGAGGGTCATATCTATACCCTAAATTTACATATGCGTTACATTGTAAAAACATTATTTGAGTACAATTCAGAAAGGCTACCACACAAACTTTCAAATCTAATACAAATAAAAAAGCTGTATTGGTTCAAAGAACTTCAGAGGTTAAGTTTAGGCTTCGGCTTAAATTGGGATGTGGAGTTAACTCAAACCCAGTGGCACAGAAATTGCATTGCACTAACAGACAATACGAAGAAACAGATATACCACCATCATGTATATAAAGCCACAAATAGTCAAACGCGAATATATAAATATCTGGATTTTACTAAAGGCAACGCATACTGTAACGATAGAAACGTACAAATCGACATAACATGGATCTTGAAAGCGCGAGCAGATCTTATTCATCTAAATGGAAATAGCTATAAAATCGGCGGTACCAAATTATGCACGCTATGTAATTTAAGAGAAGATGAAACAATTCAGCATTTTATGGGTAGATGTCCCGTACTTAGAGGGATCAGGTGCAAATACTTTGCTAAAAACACACTTTCAGATGAAGAATTAGTGTATATTTTAAATGGAAGTCTAGAGGAAAACTGAAAAAAATGTCATCCATTATATAATTTCTGCACTGAATTACAGAAAACTAATAATTGAGGAATTTCATTAAATAAAATGTCAATGTATTACTTTAACGTAAAATTACTTCTCTACCGGCGACGGGTTAGCCCATGCCGTATGTTCTGTTCTTTTTTCATATCTTAAGTAAATAAAACTAAAATTCTAGGTATTCAAGTGTAAAATTAACTATTTTTGAAATAAAGAACTTATTATTATTATTATTATTATTATTATTATTATTATAGATGTGGTCAACGTAGGAGAACTCAGAATTAAAATCGGCTGGCTTATTGTGAATATATGCTCCCCAGTTTTCTTCTACAATGTGATGCAGAGGATCTTTCAGCCTCTTGTGGAAAAGCTGTAGAGATTGAATCTCCTAGCTAGCCGTGAACATTTTTAAGCTTGGTTTTATCACGAATAGCGTTAATAACATGTCGCATATTACTTAATTCTCTCATATTTATAAGGTAGTGCATTCTGAGTCACAGGTTCAGTCTTACTGTCAGTGGTGAGTGGCCGTAGCAAGTCAAATGTTCAATGAACTTTCAAGGTCTTTTATAGTCAATATAGTCAATAGCCCGTAAAGTATTGTATTATAACACTTAAATCTCTCTTGCTGGTAAGCAATACATCCAAAAGATCATATCATAGCGTATAATTGCTAACATTTTCATACAATCATGTTGTTTTCAAATTCTTATTACTTCAGCGTACATATCTACATAAAAACTGGAATCACTGTTCGTCACCACGACAATATTTTATCCTCTAAAACCGAAATCCATGGTTAAATCTGAAAAACGCAAATCTCTGTTAAAAGGCCTGATGACAACCGAAAGTATTTATGCTGAGCCCTTCAAAATGTTTCTAAATGTTTGTTTTGTTAGTTACCTTTGTGGGATGGCTCCATTCGACAAGGCAATAATTTTTTTTTATTGCATATCCCTTTCAAACAGGTGAAAATGTGTGCGGAATTCCAACGCAGATGAAACAGCATTTTTTAAGGACATTTGTCTACTGGTTTAGAGGCAAGGATATAAAAATGAAAAAAATAAAATCTCCGTGAGCTGTTTTCGATATTTGGGGTCGGAATGAAAATTGATTGGAAATTAAATTTTTTTTATTAGGAGAAAGGATATACAATTCTCACTGACGAAATTAAAAAAGCATCAAATGGTGTTGAAGCTGTCACCATGTTTAATTAAAAAAATAATTTCATTACAAATAAATGAATGTATCTCGGAATGATTTATAAAATTGTTTAACAGAGTGGTATTCAAAACACATTAAGTTTGTTTAAGGCTTTAATGTGTGAGGAACGCTTGGTATATCATTTGATCACATTTGAATAAAATTAAACCACTTTTAATTCTGCAAAAGAAAGTCTTAAGAATTATGTGCCGAAAGCACCGTCGACATCCTAGTTATCCGTTGTTTCGTGATTTAAAAATGCTTCCAGTTCGTCATCTTTATTGTTTCAAAGTGTTAAAAACTTTCTTCATGAGATCGGGAAATCGTAACTACAGAATAATTTCTGACTATAATCTACGTGGACATTTTTCGAATTTAGTCTCTATACCGATCTATCGCACCAACGCCCTTCGAAACTTTTATTTGGTTTCTTCGTGCCGCTTATTTAATAAGCTCCCACAGTCCTTAAGAGCTCTAACGGTTTCTGGAAGGTTTGAAAAATGTGTTAAGCAATGGCTCTTAGATCTAGATTATGCTAGTTTAGAATCCATATTATCTGACGTTCTGGTGTAACTACGTGTACTCTCTTTTTATTACTACGTGTACTCTCTTTTAATTTTTTATATTTTTTTTTTTGCCTTTTCACTTGTTTTTTGGATCTTGCTTCTTTGTTATTACATCTAATCACATACTACCTTTCACTTTTTCGTTATTGTATAATTTTTGTTTTTAAGGGTCACCCCACCCACAACTGAATTTATTTGCTGTAAAGCCCATTGAAGTGGCATTTGATACTATTTAAATACTTGAAGTATATATAAATAAAAAATGTCATTATAATTATTTCTGAAATCCTTATTACTAGAACCTATGTATTATGTATTATAATTTTGTATGAAATAAATCTAAATCTAAATCTAATCTAAATCTAATCTATATATATCAAGGGCCATATAGTTACATATGTATACCAGAACGTTTTAAGTCTTAGGTCTTCTTCTTCTTCTTCATTTTTTCAGCGATGTTATGATCCGAAAACAATGGATCGTAACCCTCCCACTTCACCGCATTTCTACTGATCCGCCTGTGGGTTCGCCTATTTGACCTCAGAAAATATCGGCAAGCATGCCGGTTTTGGATCAGTCGGTTACTGAGGCCTATGAAATGCCTATGTCGTCGCATTTGTCTGATCCAAGCGTTTATAGGCCTGCCTTTCCTACATCGCGATGTCTTTGGAACGTTAATTGATATTGCCTTTTAACAGGGTTCAAATGATCTCTTCAATGAACGTGGCATTACCAGCTGAGCCTGTCGCGCTCTATCTTTTGTACGATGGTTTCCTTGACGTGAAGGCTTCCACGGATCTACAAACTTCTTATACGATTAAGCTTTGTCAATCCTGCTGTCATGCGCAGCATTTTCATCTCAGCTGCCGTTAATTTACTCTCATACGTTTTCTACATCGTCCAACATTGTGAACCGTATGTGAGCGCTGGACGTACAACTGCGGTGTAGAGCCTTCCTTTGAACTTAAGGAATCACAATGTTTTTCCATTATGATCCTTATACTTTGGATTGCATCTGTGGTTGATTTATCCGCTTAAAATGTTAAGTTTTAGGTAGAATGTGAAATAGTCTTTATATATACTATAATGCTTTGAGTTTTGCAGAAAGTTTTGCAATGGCTCGGACGAAAAATTTCTGTCCCATCCGCTTCGAATTTCTGATATACTTTTGTATACTATTTAATAGTGTGTTTAAAGGAGTCCTTGTCAAACATATGGATACTTGCGCTTTTCTATACACCAAAGTTCCTTCCACTTCATTGCTTACAGCTCCATTACAAGAACAGTTATCTTTAGAGGAATCAAAAAATTTACAAAGAGATTGGTAAAGGGCATGCTGCAAGGTCCAGTAATCACTTCTTTTCTGTACAAAGGTCGGTGTCAGAATTGAAATAAAAGACCACCTTTGAACTATTCTCCTTCCTTTACCGTAGTCTTAAGTAACCGAAAATATAGTAGTTGAGCTTTCCCTATTGTACAAAAAGGGAAACCGAGGTCAAATATCTAATTATAGACCTATTGCCAAGCTATCATGTCTGTCAAAACTGTTCGAGGCTATAGTTTGTAAGGGTTTTTATTTTGCTTGCAAACCATTTCTATCAACCAAGTAGCATGGGTTTATGAATAGAAGATCCACTGTTGCCAACCTTTTGGAATTTACTTATTTCACAAACAAAGCTGTCGAAGAGGGTGGTAAGGTCGATTATATTTATACAGATTTTAGCAAGGCCTTTGACAAAGTTTCTCACAGCTTAGTTCTATTTAAAATGACGCCTTTGGGTTTTCGAAATTCGCTACATCCGGTGTACCCCAAGGAAGCCACTTAGGTCCTCTTTTATTCATATTGCGATTAACGACGTGGTGGCAATACTTAAGGGTTCTCGAATCTTAATCTATGCTGACGACATAAAAATCTTTAGACTTGTACGCAGTCAGTCTGATTGTGTTGCTATGCAGAATGATTGAGATACGTTCGCCAAGTGGTGGTGTAATAACAATTTATTTTTGAACGTATCTAAATGCCAGTCGATGATCTTTTCAAGAAAACGTCATTTAATAAGTTATGATTGCAATCTCGATGAATCTGTACTTAACAAAGTTACATCAATATGTGATTTAGGAGTGCATTTTCTCAAAATATCGACTTCGATTTTCACATTGAAGAGATTGTCAATAAAGCAAATTAAATGCTTAGCTTTATAAAACGTTGGAATAAAGAATTTAAATGTCCTCTTATAACATCCACGCTCTATAATACCTTTGTTCGTCCGCAGTTAGAGTATCTACTCTATATACTCGATAGATGGTAAGTCTATCGTCCTTTATATAAACAGTCAGTCAGCGATTAAAGCTCTGGAAACGCCAACAATAAGATCTAAGTTGGTTAAACATTGCCGCGAATCTCTCAACGAGATTGCGGTCAGATGCAACATTACCCTGTGCTGGGTCCCAGGACACAGAGATATTCCAGGCAACGGTAAAGCGGATGAACTAGCTAGACAAGGCACCGTACTTCCTCTCGATGTAAATAGAGAGGCACCGGCACCACCAATACAATTAATGAAAATCCGAATGTTTAACGAAGCGCAATCTAATGCGAACAACAGATGGAGTAATCTAGCTACGTGCGCATCGACCAGGAAGATCTGGCCCTTACTTGACGCAAAGAAAACCAAAAATCTCCTTTCATTAAATAGAAGGAACATAAGCCTCACAGTAGGAATAGTCACAGGACACTGCTTGTTAGGTAGACACGCCACTAGAATGGGTGTCCCAGCAAATGATTTCTGCAGAAGCTGCAGAGATGAAGAGGAGGAGGAGAATAGTCTCCACCTCCTTGGCACATGCCCAGCGCTAGCCACACTAAGAAAAAAGCTACTAGGCGAATACTTCTTTGAGGACCTAAGTACTGCAACAGACACCTCCCAAGATCGATAGCTAACCCTCCCATAGCACTAGACCAGTGCCTGTAAATAACATTACTGCATAGAGGTAACAGAGATTGATTGAGTCAATCAATCCCCCTATTACTCACATGCACACTACCTACACGGTGAACTAGGTATTAAGGGTTTGACTGAAGCAGTCACCCTACCTAGCCAAACCATCCCCTAAAGTTCGACTGCATACTAGTGCAAGATTGACTGCATCAGTCATCTCGCTCTACTTTGCATTCCCCACTATTTCCACGGTCCACCTAGGTACGGGTTCGATTGAAACAATCACCCTACCTAGTTCACACTTTATACATAGCAGTACTTAGAGTTCGATTGAATCAGTCACTCTATGTACGCTTATACTTCTCTACACCTACACGGTCCACCTAGGTATGAAGGGTTTGACTGAATCAGTCACCCCACCTAGTCAATAGCATGCATAACAGTAATTAGAGTTAGACTGAATCAGTCACTCTACTATACGTATGCACCTCTACGCCTACACGGTTTATAGGACCTGCCAATAATAACTTGCATACACAGTATAGGGGGTTCGATTGAATCAATCACCCCCCATCACTTGTTGCACACTATACCTTCTCGGTACACCTTGATTGACTGAGTCAGTCACCCTCTCTACCCTTTTCAGTCAGCATTCTCAGCCAACACCCTCATGAGAAAGGTTACCGGTGACTCGACCGGTCATTACTCATGTGGTATCACAATGGACCCATGTGGTCTAAGTGTGTCCTGACCCTGTCAGGACAGCCACCTTTACCTAACCTAACCTAACCTAAGTTTGTCCGATTTGCACTTTGTCATTTAAACTGGAATGACCCTACACGTCTTCCACCATATTGCGACCGCCTTCTTCTCTTATATCTTCATTCTTTGGAGAAACGTAGGTAAGCATGTGATGTAGAATTTTTACACCAACTGGTAAATGTTTTTATTGACTCGCCGGATCTTCTAAATGAAGTCGATTTAAACGTAAGATGCTACAACCCCAGAAATACCGAGATCTTCCGCGTAAATTTCCACCGAAAGAACTACGGTTCTAATGAGCCTCTTACGCGTATGGCGAAGGAAGTAAATAGTAACCGCGACAAATTTGATTACAACTATAGTAAATTAAATCTAAAACATAAATCATTCGAACGACACTAATTTCTTGATGTTGTAAGTGTATAGTGTAATGTTTGATTTATGCGTAGCATATCAATTTTTAGTTCATACTTTTGTTTAGTATGCAATCTGTTTTGTTTTTATTTACTTGTGCAGTCATTTTGTGTAAGGTGTTAGGCTTTATAAATATACACAATACTAACAACTAACACCACGCTAAATGATGACTATGACAAGCTGAATATTACTTACGAGCAGTAGTTGATTTGAGTTTTTCTCTCTCAGTTCAAAGTAATATTCGTCACAAAATGCTTGCCCTTAAGCAGTACTGATAGCGTTTATATGAGACTACGTAGGCTGTTCGATAAGTCAGTGACTTTGAAATGAAATACTTGTTTTTGTTCCTCAAAATTGAATTTATTTTTCAACGTAGTCTCCTTTAAGTGCGATGAACTTTTCCCAACGATATTCCAACTTTTTCAACCCTTCCAAAAGATATGATTTCTCAAACCCTGCATTTGTTGCATCGATAATTTCTTCATACGATGAAAATCTTTTTCCACCGAGCCATTTCTTCATATTAGGAAACAAGAAATAATCGCACGGAGCTAAATCTGGAGAATACTAGTAGTAGTCATACCCCAATTCAGCTAATTTTGCAGTTGTTACTGCGGAGCCGGTGCATTATTGTGATGAAACAGCACTTTTTTGTTCTTAAAATGGGCCGTTTTTCCATAAATTCTGCATTAAATTTATCTAATAAATTGACATAGTACTGTCCGATCATCGTTTTTCCCTTTTCCAAATGAAGATTACGATGTGGGACTCCGAGTAAACCGTTGTTATGACTTTTCCAGCCGATGGAACCGTTTTTGCCTTTTTTGGAGCACGTTCGCCTGCAGAAGTCCACTGTTTTGATTGTTCCTTTATTTCTGGCGTGTAGTGGTGTATCCAGGATTCATCAACGCTTGAAGAGTTCCGAACTATGTTTTGAAATCTACACCTGAATCCGTTTTTGGTCCACCGTCAGTAAACGCGGCACCCATCTAGTCAATAATTTGTTCATGCCCAAATGGTGATGCAAGATTCGAATGACAGTATCATTTGAAATTGCTACAATCTCAGCTATCTCACGAACCTTGACCCGGCGATCGTCCAACACACTCACCCTGATTACCGTTGGCCTTTTGCGCTTTTCGACTTTTTCCTCAGACGTATCACGAATTCATTTTCATAACTTTTTCCGTGTGAAAGATTTGTAATAGTATTCCACATGACAAAATGAATGCTTAGTGACGTTTAATGGTCGTAGCTATGAATAAAATGACAATCGTCGAAAAGGGTAAAACGCCAACGATAATCGCGGTGAATATCGTGGATTTTGTTGACCATGTATTCCTTGGCGCTCAGCGTCTTTTGTGCTCGTACGATCACAACGAAATTCAGTGAACCACTTGTGTACCATTCCATGTACCATTTTTGAAGTCTGTCTTCAGTCTATTTAATGGTTCTACCGCGCAACAAGTAGTGTTTTATTAAAACACGAAACTCATGTTTTTCTATTTTGGCCAAATCTCACAAACCAAAGTTCTTTCGATCACTGTAAAAAGTTAAGTGTTTGATAGATCTATTTGCTTTTTTTTTTGTCTATGCCGAGAAAGAAACAAAGATGTCAGAAAAAAATCGTCTATGTGATCCGAGCACCATCTTGCATCAAAGTCACTTATTATCGAACAGCCCTCGTACATCTCCGTCGGTTACTGAGATAACATAGTGACATGGCATGTCTTAAACCGGAATCAGAATTTCGTTCCAACACCAACTTCTGTGTGCTCTTTGAAATCGAGATTCGGGCGAAGACGAATCTTAAAAAGAGTTTAAGGCGGACAGAAGAATATATCTTTTCAGACAGCAGGCAAGTACTGGTCTATTACATAGTGAACTACAAAGCGGCCTACAGTTTCTTATAAGATGTACAATTTGGCTGGATGGCCATTTACCAATGCATAGAATGTAATGAGACTGCGGATGAACTGACTATGTCTAGCTCAGCTGCCGCGCACTTAGATGTGGAGTAATACTGCGGAGTTCTTACAGCTTTAATCATTCATTTTGAACATCAACTTCGACTATCCAGTTGGAAAAATGTGCCGGGGCATAGGATCAGTGCACTAATGAAGCCATTTTCTTAGAAGAAAATATACTCATCAAACCAGGAGTGCATAAGAAAGCTCGTTATCTGTACAGATCTTCTGCAGAAAATCCTTACACTCCTTACGCTTCTACTTAGGACACACTTACCTTTATAAGGGGATAGTATGCGTGTCCTTCAATCTGATAGCAAAGATCAGCCCCATCAAATGACCTTCTTGTGCTATGATTCTAAATGAATTTGTATGTCCTTGTGCAAATACATACAGTTACGTAGAGCCTTAAATGCGAGATACAAATAGCATTTTGAGGCTCAATCATTTTGTTGACGTTGTAGTAGATATACAAGGTGGGGCAACAGTGATGTCACTATGTGAATGTGCCATCATTTCTGCAAATGCCGTCGAATGTCATTGTGCTTTGACACTTATATTGTAGATAGATAAGATAGAGCATTAGTTGACAACAAACAATGGAGCGATACACACCTGAAGAGCACGAAATTATTGTTACTGCTTATTTGACCAATTTCCGGTCTGCCGACGGAACCACCATAACCCTAACTGGTGAGCGCTACAGGCAGATGTTAAAAGAGTTTTTTTTGCTGTGTTGGGTCTCGAGCATTGTTGGTTCCAGCAGAACGGAGCAACCGCTCACACTGCTCGGGAAAATATGGAGATTTCGAATCACCAATTTCCGGGCCGTGTGATATCCCAGTTTGGCGATTTGAACTATCCCGCCGGATCGCCAGATCTGACGGCGCCAGACTTCTTCCTTTGGGGTTTTTTGAAATCACGCTTTTACCACAACAAACCACAAGTCTTGAAAACCAGCATTGAAAAAGATATTACCAATTTGAGGCCAGATGTTTTGCGAGCAACAATTCAAAATGCCGTAAGACGAGCATAAATGTACATCTCCTAAAGAGGTGGTCATTTGACCGATATCATATTTTCATTTCTAACAAAATGGCAGCCAATTCACATTATGACATTACTTTTGCTCCACCTTGTACAATCATCCGCTTAAGTCGAAGAGCACATCGTTACCGGCGGGCTGTAACAAGAACTGCACTAACCAAATCCATTTTCATTTCCCAACCATAATTCCAGGATACACGGAATATTTGAGATCCTATTCACAGTCATTTAATCAACTAATCTGATAATCTCCTTACGTAGAATTCAAGAATAGACAACTACTTCACTGATATCAATATATCGACGGCTGAAACCTAAAACTTCCTCTGCATATTATATTCAACCCCATCACCGTCAGAACTATCGTATTTCTAGACAGACAACTGAATGTCAGTATTGTTCTGCAGAAAATATCTTCTTCACACTGATGTCCCCTTATTCCTTTCACCTTTAAGTTTACCGATTCTGACACCAAGTCTTCTCCCCCATATCATTTAGCAAATCGGCTTTATTTCTCACACTCTTCTTGTTAAATTCGCATCATTTCGATTAAAATCTTAACACTCCGGTTGCGGTTGTATCCGTTTTCCAAAAATTACTCAACAATCCTTGTTCGTACAACCAAATCTAACCAAAAATAAACACACGCACCCGACTCGATTGTGGGTGAAAGCCAAAAAGGTTAAAGGACCCTCTTAAATCAATGACGATGACGACTTACATAGGGTGCTGAACACACACCCTTCTTTGCTGAACGAGTTGAATGTGTATGGGATTAGATGATTTGGTGAAGATTAAATGAAATGAATTGGTGGGGCTTAAGAGTTTCCCTCTTGCTGCTGCTTCCCCTATCCGAAATGTGTTTTTGTACAAACGATGACAAAGGAAATTTGAGTCAACAAGTATCTGCCATTGAAAGGATTTCGTAGTCTTGGACGGTTTATTGTGTTTTACTGGTTCTAATTCTGTTTCTTTGTGTATAGTTTGTTCGTTTAACTACAAAAGGATGTGGACATTTTGTTATTTGAGTATTCTATTAAGTTTTTTTCCGGATGGTGAGTTCTAGTTTTGCTATGACTAATTTCTTAACTTTCAGTTCTTTGTGTCCTTAGAGCCATGGGATTCTTAAGTTCCACCTAAGTTTGGCAAATTAAGTTCTTAAGTTCATAATACACAACACATACTTAAATACTATTTCGTCATCGTATGAATGGATTTCAGGAGTTCTCTTTTCTAAATCATTAAAAAAATAAATATTTGACGCAACAGCTCTTTAAGTGCCAGGGCCTAACTTCTCGCAACCACTCATGTTGTGTGCGTTATATTTTTCACACGAATGGAAGGGACCTACACTTTAGTACCGTATCTGAAGGGCAATTTGTTTTGCGAAGCTTTTTCGAGACAACAATACTCTCGAATGTTTGTCAGACGCTTGCGAGAGGTGGGACCGTGAAAAAACTTGTTGGTGTTTTCTAGGACCCGAACTTGGAAAATCACTCGAGTTACATTCCCAAATGCCAATAACCGGGAGTGTAACTCAACACCGGACGTCAATGCATGGGAAGCCTTCAAGGTCCGCATTAAATAAATTTACATTCGATACATCCGGAACACTTTATTAATTCTTGCATTTTATCAATTTTCGCATTTCCAATTTTAGCTAAGTTAGCTTAAATTCATGTTTATTATTCTTATGTTCATCTTTCTTACATTTACTTAATTTTCGCTTTTTCAATTTTAGTAAAGTAAGCTTAAATTTAAGTCAGTCTTAAGATCACCTTCTTCGTGTACGTTACATTTAATTTCGTTTTAAGCAAATAATAAACTAAAATGCACTTTCCGGGAAGCTTTAAGTAAGATTAACCCTGGGCTACGAGGAAACAGGATGGATAGGGGGATGTGGAACGGATAGTAACTCCAGGAGCGGTTAGAGGTGCGATAGCAACATTTTCCCTTTGCGAGACCGCAGGACCCAATGGTATTTTCACAGCTTTATTGCAATGTGGGAAAACTTCATTGTACCTAGGCTTAGGGTTATATACGTTACGTGCCTAGTAATAGGCTACATACCATTAACATGAAGATAAACAAATGTGGGGTTTCTTCCAAAACCAGAGAAGAATGGCCATACCGAAGGGAAGTCCTTCAGACCAGTTAGCATAAAATCATTTCTGTTGAATACAATGAAATAGATTATGGTGGATCATATGGAGAGAACTGAGCTGAAAGTGGATCCTTTGAACAGTGGGCAACATGCAACTGGCAGGTCTACAGAAACAGCGCTACACAAGGTTGTACGCATTGCAGAAAAGGAGATATATACCAGAGGCACTGCAATGGCCACAATAACATTGAAGGTGCCTTCGATAAAATATTTTTCGAAAATCTGAGATTAGCCTTTGAGAAAGGCAGTGTTAACTCATTGGTGGTGAGATGGGTGTGCAATATGATGAAAAATAAGGCAATCAATATTCAGACCAGAATTTCAAGACCTGAAAGGGTTAGCAGAGGCTGCCCTCAAGGAGGAGTATTATGACCTACTCTATGGAACATAACTGAGAATTCTTTCCTAAAAAGACTTGAGGAAGCTGACATGCACATTATGGGATATGCCGAAGACATAGCAATAATGACAAGGGGAAAATTCACAAATGTAACAGCAGGTACCACGAGGAATGCTCTCGAGTGGTAGAGCGGTGGTGTCAGGAACAAGGGATCTCCATTAATATGGAAAAGACAGATTTAATCATCTTCACAAGGAAGACGAAAGATCTGGAGTTCAGCCCTTGACACTTTTTAAATCGGAGCTAAAGGTGACCAGGAAAGTTAAGTATCTGGGTGTATACCTAGATATTGGACTAACTTGGAACTTTCATATAGAAGAGAAAATCTGGAAGTCGAAAAGGGTGCATCATCAATACAAAGGGGTAAGTGGACAAAGGTGGAAAATCTCACCGAGGTCGGCATACTGGATGTATACAATGATAGTTACACCAATCATCTCATATGTGTCAAATGTATAGTCCCAGAAACTGTAAGTATGCATCTGGATAGGGTCCAACGTCTAGCTTGTTTTGGGATCATCGGTGCAATCATATCATTTATTAAGAAAACAGCTTTTCGTCTGCACCGAGATGCCAACTGGCACTAGCGTAGACATAGGAAAATCCTGGATCTCATGAAAAATGAGATTATGGAGTTGAGTATGCCCATGAATGGAATAAAGAGAATGCGTGTTACCGAAAGATATCACAAAACTCTTATCGGGAATGGAACACTTCCGGAAAAGACGATTAGTGATACATTTAATCATCTTTACAGATGATGGATGGCAGGTCTGGGCAAGTATCTTTTCAAAAGAATTAGAACTAGTACGTCATATCTTTTAAGGGAAATATATCTCAGTTAATCAAGCCGAGATGATTGCCTTGTTGCATGTGTTGGAGCACCTGAAAGATGGACCTGTTGTTGGTAAAAATATAACTATAGCACTAGGCAATCAATCAATCAAGAAATTCAATGAGTTCTGATTTCAAAATGAAATGACGCTGATCTATGTTAGAGCGCACGTAGGGATTGAGGGTAATGAAAAGGCCGAGTCTCTAGCAAAACAAGCGTAAGCCTCTGAGTTCTCTGGTCCAACTATTTGCTGCAATTCGCAGGGGAATTGTAGAGCACCTGATCAACAACTGGGCCGCGGCGGAACACCAGAGAAGGCTGTCAACTGTAGCTCAGGCAGGCAAAAATGACTACCGACTGGCATCACTCGTAGAGAAGTTCTAAGCCTGGAGCGAAGAGATCTGAAATGGGTGGTAGCGTTATCTACAGGCCATGGGGATTTCGGGTATCACATGAAGAAGATTAGACGGTGGCAATAGTGTAGTGGTAACGTCGTCGATTGCCACGCTAATTATTCACGGTTTGAATCCTGACTTCAGCAAGCATTTATTTATTTCTTATGAAATATATAAAGTCAGTACGATCAATTGCGAAAGCTTGTGTGAACACTACTGCGAAGGCATACCACTGGCAGCGGCTTGGTCATATGGCTGGAAATATTACTCGCTCGGTTGGATGATTGATTTGCCTATGACGTCGGTAATCATAAAAAAAATAAAAAATACTGTGAAGTACTGTAAAGGCAAAAAACAACAAAAATCTCCTCAGTTATCTCGACGCCACCCCCGGAGTTTCTCTGAAGCATAAACAAATGATCTTCAAATCACTACACCAAATCTTTCTCTTTCTATCTATTCTTTCCAACGCCCGCACTATATAAACACATGCTAAGGGTATTCATAACCCCTTGAGTGCGCGCAAATTATAAAAAAAAAGCCTGTCAACTATGCCTGGAAGAAGTTAAGACGGTGGCATATATAATATATTGTGTCAATGTCCGGCATTAGCCGACATCTTGAAGCCCCACTGAGTGGAAACCCAGAAGATGAATCAGATTTCCCTTAAACAGATGCTAGCGTTGACACAAGGAATCAAATCCAGAGAAGAACTGTGGATAAATCCAGAGAGCCTCTCCGCCTAAGATGGATCGTGGTAAACTATAAACCACGGATTACTATACTCTTTAAGAATAGGAAATATGATATATCAATGTCCTTAACAAATAATCGGTCGGTAGTTTTGGCTCAATGTGTATTTCATCGTCGATTCCCTGGTCGTGTGGCATCAAGTGGAAGGCATCTGACTCGTAACCGGGCTGGCTGGAGAGGTTTGTTGGTTGAGACCCAGGTCCACCCAGGACTGTAGCGCCACGGACAGGCCACTAACCAATTTGGATCCATCATTGTCGCAGCTGCAATATTGCTAACAAGTGAGACATAATCTTCCATTTCATTTTCATGTGTCCGGTTCTAGGTACCCTTCTTTGACAACTTGATAGAGATATCGGAAAAAAGTATCGGGCAAGTAATTAGCTTTCTTAATGCCACACAGTGGATTTAGAGACATTACTCCAATTTCGCGTATCTTCAAGTTTTACATCCGATAAGGTCACGTGAGTTATGGTAATAAAATATTGCTAAAGTGCTATTTAGGTTTCAGCATAGTTTGCTATTACTACCACTTCTACTCCTACCTACCTACCTAATCTTCTTATGCTAAAGAGAAACAGGCATAAAAACTCCTGGATGACACAAATACAATAATACCAGCTTTAAGTTTGCCTTATTGACAAAGTAATACAAAAGTGGGGGCCTACCGATTTCTCCTGAAGTCAAAAAGGCGAACCACGTAGTCGGATCAGTAGAAATGCAGTGAAGTGGGACGGTTTTGATTCCTGGAATTCAGATCAGAACCTCCAAAAATGAAGGAAAAATAAAATAGTTTCCATTCTACGTACATATTTTTTCCTAGGAATCGCGATTGTCCCGCCTTTCTGCCCGGTGTCTTATGATAACTTCATAACCCTACTCAATCTAAGCTTGCCTAACTTACGTACATTTTTAGAAATGAAGGTAGCGAACTCTTAATTTAATTAAATTTAATTTAATTAGCTTAATACAAGCTGTAAAAACTTAAATCTAATTTACAATGTGTACTTAAAAGCTAGTTAAAATTTACAAATATCAAGACCTGAATGAGGAAGGGGAGTAAAGGGAGTTTCTAAGTGTGTTTTTACTAAACTGGAAATCAAAAAGGTTCTGACAGTCATTAGCAGAATGAAGCATTCGAGACATAGGCTCATTACAGCCGTAGTTTATACGGTGAAACTTGAGGCAGAAGAGAGGTACTGATCTCAGAAAACATGGGTTGGTGCTGAGTGAAATGGTTTGGAGCAGCATAGGACAATCAATATTGCCTGTTAATAGTTGATGTACAAATAGTATATCGGCAACTTTTCTACGATTTTCAAGCGGCTGCATGTTCAACAAGTTTAACCGATGCTCATGAGGAGGTAGGTTGAATCTGTCAGGCCACGGGAGTCCCCGTAGAGCAAAACGGATGAACCTCCGTTGGACACACTCAATTCGATGTGAATGTGTATCGTGATAGGGAGACCAGACTTGACTGGCATATTCAAGAATTGGTCTTACAAATGTGAAGTACAGCGATTGCGTGACGTAAGGATTTGAGAATTCCTTGGACCAACGTTTCACATAACCTAGCGCAGAATTAGCTCTGCTAATAATATTGGCAATATGGCTACGAAAATTAAGCTCACTGTCGCATTTGACGTCCAAATCACGGAGAAAAGTGACAGTGGGAACAGGCTCGTCGCAAATCGCATACATTCTGGGATCTGTCGGAAGACGCTTCCGGGAATAAGTAATAGCTTGGCATTTGTTGACATTCAACACAAGACAGTTTTTATTACACCAAGTAGAAAAGCTATTCAAGTCAGTTTGAAGAGCACGGGAGTCGGTGGGTGTGGAGATGTGTGTAAAAATGTTCATGTCGTCCGCATAAACTGATAGGCGGGAATATTTAATTATGCCATCAACATCATTAATTGACAAAATGAAAATCAGGGGACCAAGATGGCTACCTTGAGGGACTCCAGAGGGGGGCATAAATGGATCGGATAAGGGGTAGAGCTAAGGAGTCTACACATTTTTTTAAAACTACGGCAGGTATACCGTCCGGGCCAGTGGAGTAATCGCATTTAAGTCTTTCGATCTTTTCTGTCACGAGAGCCACTGTTATGTTATTAAAGAGGTCTGAAGTTAAAGAGGTCTGGGGACAATCTCTCATGTAAGAGAAGTAAGAATAGTCGGGCTGTGATGTGTGGTTGGAGAACGATTGACTAAGGAAATGAGCGAATAAATTTGCTATTATTTTAGGATCGCTCGACGATGTATTGGAGAATGTCAGAGTCGAAGGGTAGCTGTCTGACTTTTTTTTTGGTATTAATAAAATGAAAAAATCGTTTGGGGTCAGTGATAATGTCAGATTGCATACGGTCAATACATACGTTATAAAGGAAATCACATAGTTCGGAAAAATGCATATGTACAAGAAAGTAATTGGAGAAGTTGAAATCAGACCGAAATTCGAGGTAGATGCACCAGAGCTTATTTCTTCTGTTGCGAAGTGAACGTAATTCTTTAGTATACCAACGTGGAGATGACGAGAAACTCTTCTGTGGCATATATGGGACGGATTGCATAAAACAGCTGAACATTTCAGAGTAAAACAATCCAAGTATTGTACATTATCGACAGAAATGTGTGTACTGTTAAAAATACTGTTGAAATTAATAGTGCTTAAAAGGTTTTTAAGTTTTGTGAAGTCTGCCTTGCGAAAATTAAAGCTGTACAAGTACTCTGATTTTACAGCATTTTTATTATTATTGTAAGACAATGTAAGAGCTAGAGGAGGGTAGTAATGATCCAATTTGGATAAGAGATGCTTGCTCGCTGAAACGAGGCATTTTTCGGCATCTGACGAGAAAACGAGATCAAGTTGTCTGCCTAGGTTATTAGTGACACCACTTAACTGATATAAGCTGGAATCTGAGAGACAGTCAATGAAAAGGACTTCCTTTTCGGAAGAGGGGTTTATTGCAGTATAATAGGACTGATCGTCGGATGGAGCCCATTGGAGGTCGATAAAGTTAAAATCGCCCAGAATTAAGACGGTATCGCGAGGATCAACAATATCAAACAACGAATCGAACACGTCTATGGCAAGCTGGTAGCTCTGCATGGGCAAAGGATAAAAATGTTGTGGTTTGAAATTGTTATTTTGACACAAATGTACTCAAAATTAGATGTGAGCGAAGTTTTAACTAGTGTCGAGTCAAGGCGATTACTTTGTCCAACACTGTATTTGTAAGTGATAGAGCCTAAAGAAGATAATAGCAAAAATCAAACGAAAAACAGATGCAGATCAATAATGGTAAAAGTTGGACCTACCCTTTTTTTGCAAAAAAATGAATGCCGTACCGAACTCCAAGCTAGAAAAAGGTCCGTCCTTGCCAAACACGTTGTATATAGGCACCCAATCCATTTTTTTGAACAAATCCCCTTGAGTTCTGAGGTATTTTGCTTAATAGCAGCGCGTAGTTAATCAGCTTCCATCCTCTCCTTCCAAATCGACTAGTAGCGCATTGACTCATCACCCAGCCCTCAAAGAAATGAGTTGAAGACACCAACTTAACACTAACAAATCCCCAAGTCATTTTGGAGCTCAGAGTTGTGTTCATAATGTTTGATTACTTCAATTTAGTGAAGTTTCGACTATTAAATTCAAATTCAAACAAATTTTTCAAATCTTAATTTTTGTGCGAGATACTCATGTGCTTAATACGAGTAAGTTAACAAATTACGCAGTGATCCTGGTATCACTCTTTCTATAGATCGGCTTGCTATGAACTTAAAGCCATGATTTATCCGTGAAGATAAATTGGATTTAAGATTTGCGAAGTTTTTACTATTTTTACGGAAAAACTATAAAAGGGTAGGTAATTTCACCCATCACATCCTATACTATTTTTAACTGATAGTACCAAATTTTGAAATCAATATTGCATCAGCCATCTCTACTTTCTTGATATGCACTTAGCATTTTTGGGGCGTAACTCTAATTAACTATCCGCTTAACTATCTTCTTATCCACATTCAGCATCACTGGTAGATACATCCGCTCACTTGGCTTCGGCTTGCTCGCAGTTTGGATTTTTCGTGTTTTGGACGTGTTAGTAGTAACGGACCAAAAGTGGTAGATCAGCGTTATACCATATAATATGTAATACAGCGACGACTAGTCATTTCAACTATTTGGCTAGAGAAGTAGTACGTCCAATTAATTCCGTAAGGGAAAGTGAATAAGGCAGTAGAAACAGTGCGGAAAGGTAAGAGGCTGACTGTTTTTTTTGTTTTCTGAACACGCAAATATCCCAAAAGTGTTTACCTCACATGCGCTTGAAGTCACAGATGCACTGATCTTCAGAGCAATCAAATGATAGTAAAAACTGACACTTTTACACCTGGCCTGGAGATGTTTGCACTCAAAATAAAATAAATTAGTAATCGTCCTGGAGTAACAACGTTACCTGAACATATAACCAAAACATTGCAAGCGATAGCAAGCACTTGCCGTTAAGGGTATTTCAACTGTTGAATCAACATACAATTCACGGGTATTACTCAATTACATCATATTGCCTGGACGCATAACTCATATTTAATTTTTACGAATAGAACGTGATTATAGTTGACGGGCTCTATTCTGTCAACAGCAGGACATCTTTTCCTTCTTGCATTAAACCACGTACAATTCCTTTTCATTGATCTTCAATATAAATTTAGTATAGCACGTTGGTCATATCTAAATACCATTGGCACCTGGCCTACAGACGTCAGACCACAAAGTATTTGTGTTTGTCCCTTCCTCTTATCGTTACAAACTAGTTCAAGAAGAAACCTTCTGTTATCAGCAAAAGGTAATCGCTGACATACCCATATATCCCATATTGGTATCCTTGAACAGCGTACGTGTGTTTGTCGAATGAAGAATAAAAGGAATACACTACAGCTGGATGCCAGCACGAATTATGTTTCTGTTTAAGCAAACAATGGATGGGGAATCCCATAGATATGGCAGACATTTCGGTTTTTTTACGTGCGGGGGTGAGCGGTACTTCGGCTCTTTAAATACATTCCAATTGAGGACGGTAGAACATGTATTTAGGTTTATCTGCTTGTATTGGAATAGTGTCGGGGCATGCGGTTGATTTATGTTGACATACGCGTATACGCTTGGATTATGTTTTATAAATTCGAAGGTGGAATGCCAACTGACATCTGCTTATAATCGAAAGGGCGTGTGCTGTTGGACTACATATTTGGACGAGCGAAGGAGTAGGTATTTGAATTCCATAAATGGAATCGAAAAAAATGTAAACTACGCTACAAAAGCTAACCGGCTAATCTTCAAATCGTCCTCATAAAGCACTCAAGCAGATACTCTTTACTTTTTTATTTCCTTGCCATCTATTTTCTAATTAAAAAGGAAACACTCGTACCTCTGTTTGATTTTATTTTACTCTCAACCCTCAATTAAGATTCCACTGTCGACCTACACTTTTGAGGGAAAAGTGAATTTTTAAGTGCTTTCAGTATTTATTTCGACAAACAAATTACTGTTTCAAGTTACCTGTGATTCAGTGATTCATTCAGCACGGCGCACAAGGGTCAGGTTAAGTATCTGTTAAGTAAAACAATTAACCCTGTTTATTAAACATTCGCACAGTTATCATGGCGACCATTGGAAGCACGAAATTGATTTGCGATTTGCCGCACACACAGCACGAAATATGCAAATAGGAATTTTATTTCTTTTATTATTCAGGGTTTTATGTTTTTTTTTTTATTTGATCACCTTTTAGCTACTGTTTTGCATTAGGTTGTGTAGAGAAAGGAGGCAAATGAAATTTCCAATTCATTCGGTTCCTGGTTTTATTTGTTTCGGTCTGATGGTCCTGAATCAATATTGCCCGCCCGCCTGTTTTCAAATGGTAATTTATTATCTACCGATTTCATTTGTACTCAAAGGATTCATGGAACTGCACAATAGACATAAATTTACATTTGGTTCGTGATTTTTATTTTTAAGGGTTGTTGAAAAATTTTATTTTTTTTTGTAAGAATTTTGATATAAGTCAGAAAATGAACGGAAGTGTGTAGTTTTTTGGGGCTAATTTTTAATTTTATTCAATTAATTATTAAAAAATGTATATAAGTGCAAATGGAAGGATTCACGTGAGTTATTTTGCGAAGGTGTAAAGGTTATCTGGTATTCCTATGTACATAATGGTACTTGTATATCTGCAGCATTCGTACCAAAGTAATGTAAAGTTTTATGACGAGCTGATCCGCAAACGTGAACAAATCTGAACTTATTGTCGTCTCCAGAACGCCCGTTCGGTGAACGCTACATGTTAGTGAAATCCCATTGATTCAGATGGATATTTTTGAGTGCATACCTTATTTACGAGTAGCGGAAGGAATAATGCTGTAGAACTAGTCAGGCTATATTTTAGAGCAATTTTTTAGAGCTATATCTCTCTCAGTCTTCAACTCAACATATACGAGTACATTTCAAATCTCCTCTATGGTCATGAAACTTGTGTAAAAGGAATACTTCATGGTGTTGCTAGAATAACTCGCAGAGATCGGGTGCTTAACGCCAGAGTATGCGAGATACTTAATTTTGGGAACCTTCTTCTCCAAAAAAAACGACCTATACTTCGATAATTTGGTCAGATAGTCCTGAAATCGACTTCCCAGACGTGTCGTGATTGCTCAAGTTGGCAACCTCTTGGTTGACTAAGGAATAGATGGTTGGATTAAGTCCAACATCTCTCCTGGAATCGTCTGAGAAATCCCCTAATGAATTGAGTCGATAGTGGAGTTTTTAGAAGGATAAAGGCTTCACCTGAGTATTACATACTTTTTTTCCTATTAAGGTACCTGGCGCAGGCACTGATTACTAGGAGTCCATTGGTGGTGTCGCATTCTTACCAGCTGAAGTTTGAACATTTGCGGAACAAATATACTCCCTCTTAGAACTATCATTGAATATTACTTCAAGGGGGCTAGTGTTCTTTACGTTCTCACTTAACGTTTGCTTTCTAGACGTTTTAGATCGTGGATAATTCTCGCTCGCTTACCGCATTCAAGTTTTCTTCATTTTCGGGCTATTGAAAATGCTAAGCCATTTACATATGTATGTATGAATGAAATCGCCCTTTGCGCATTCCTTGGCATGGAAGGTGCTTTTGATAACACTGGTTATGAATCCATCACTAGTGCCATGAGACGCAGGGGAATAGACAAACCTTCTACCTGATGGGTTAGGATAGCCGCATAATAACATCTTCGTCTGGAAAGGTCTCAGTGATGGTCTCCGCGGCTAAAGGCTGCTCCCAGGGCGGCGTCCCCTCGCCTCTCTTATAGTCGCTCATGGTGGATGACTTATTGAATAGACTTAGTAGTCTAGGCTTTATAACTATAGGGTAGGCAGATGATCTCGCCATCATTATCAAAGGCAAACATTAAGAAAATATGTGTGCCAACTCATGCAAAATCACGCCTTGTAGTCTCGGACTGGTGTGCTAGGGAGGGCCTATCGATTAACCCCAGCAAAACAAAAAATAAAAAAAACCCCAGCAAGGCCAGTGATTAAACCGTTTACTGAACCTTAGTTCAATGTCTCTAAATGGTAGATACGACCATTAACTTTTCCGACGAGGTAAAATATTTAGGAACTGTCCTAGATAAATTAACTACAACTCGCATGTTAAACATAAAATTGCCAAGACGAGCGCTGCCATGTGGGCAGTGTATGTATGGCAAAACCTGGTGTGTGTCCCCAAAGGTCACATTCTGATTATATAACACGGTGGTTAGACCCATCCTTATGTATACGCGTCCATTATTTGGTGGACAAAAACTGAGGAGGTCACAACCATCAACAAACTCGTTAACCTTCAAAGATAAGCTTGCCTCGGGATCACAAGTGCTATGCAAACCTGTCGCACAACAGCGATGGAAGCTATAATCGGACTTACTCCGCTACATATAGGTACTCGTATATTCATAGAAAAAAAAGTGGCAATTCCCAGTGCAGTTAGTCTTCGAAAGTCGGGTGATAATGGTACAGGGGATCAAGTGGATCTCATTGGTCTATTAACCGACTTCCCCGAGGTAAATATCCTCAGAACGGTTTCCGATCTTACACCTAAATCACTCTACTAAGGATTGAGACCGAGATCCCAGGCCATGATACATGGAATAATGGCGGGCCGCTGCTTGAACCAAAAGGAAACATGTGGTATACCGACGGATCAAAAATGGATCAGGTGTGTATGGACCCAATTATAAAATTTCGAAATCAATTAGAAAGAGTACTAGTGTTTTCCAGGCCGAGATTAACGCAATTGAGACTTGTGCTAACATAAACTTGCACTCAGGCATAAAAAATGTCGCTATCCATATACTCATTGACAACCAAGCGGCGCTTAAAGAACTGATCTCCCACGTAATCAGTTCAAAATCAGTTCTAAGCTGCTTCGACAGTTTACAAAACTTGGCCCGATACAATAAAGTGAAATTGTGGTGGGTACCGGGTCATGTAGGCGTTGACGACAACGAAACTGCAGACCTGCTACCTAGGAAGGGCTTTTCTGATTTGTTCACTGAAACTAAACCTTTCTGCGGAATATCTGATTCCGCCTTTAAAGTGACCCTTAACATTTGGGAACACAATATGTGCATCGCCCACTAGAATAACTCCCAAGGTCTCAGACAAGCTAAAAGAGTTGTCCAACCCTTCTAAAAAAAAAGCAGTTGATATCCTAAAATATGGTATGGCAGAAACGACATAAGAAGGCATGTGAACTTCCTTTTTGGTCACTGTCAATGACTTAACCACCTTAACAATATGAAAATTACGAAGCATATCACCTGCCGCCTCTGCTTAGAAGAGGACGAAACCGCAGAACACATACTATGTGAGTGTGCAGCTCTGTGTAGGATTAGGAGAAGCTTTTTCCTTAAAGAGAGCATATCTCCAATAGACTTAATTAACCCCTCCGCAGCCGTAACTATAGCTTTCATAAGGAGAATGGAAGTACTGCTGCCCTAAAAAGTGGCCTCTGGCACAATGAATTTCTTTGGTCGTAGTGCTCACACGCATGTTTAAAAAAAAATATGGATGTATGAAATGTATGCTAGAAGTGTGTACAGGTTAAATCCAGTACCATGCTCCGTACATATTTCATAACCAACAAGTACCCGTTCGAAATTTAACACTTAATGGCGCCTTGTCAGTATAACGGTAAACTTTAATGACAAAAAAAGTAACGGACACTCAAATATATCATTAAGAACTCCACATCCAAATTAGTTTGTTAATAGACTGACAGGTACAAGGCTTATAACCACGTTGATAATATCTGTGCCCACAGGGAACAACCGCCGAAGTCGATTTTAACAAATTCTCAGAAAACAAGTTGGAAGTTTTCGTTTTTTCCCGAAAATGTATGGGATTTTGTAACTTTGCACTCGTAACTTCACCCATAGCTCAGTAACGACAGCAGCATCTTCTGCCATCCTTAGCTAGTTCTGGGTATGCCGTTAACCATATCTGGGTATGGATTTGACTTCTCTTCAGCTATTCAATTCTGGCCAAACGGTTAACCAGAAGCAAAATTGAAGACGCTTTTGATAAACCTTATTAATTCTTGGGTTAACTGTTTCGTTGCGCTTGTCTTTGGTTAAGCCATATTGTCCGGCGAGTCTTTAGTCACATATTAGTATGCTGGCAAATCGGATTACTTTGTCATATTTTGAAACACGAACTTGAATTTGCAGATTCTGTTATATGTAGGGTAATTGCGGGAGAGATGCCGCGTCGGGATAGATGCCGCACCCAACCAAACTCATACATCTAGTCATCCGCGGAAAATTTTTTTTTTGTTTTTACTCCGTTAGGTATTCAAACGAAAACGTAGGAAAAAAAAACTATTTACATACGACATGTAACGCGAGTTTTTCACCTTGTTTGGTTTTTTGCACCCCCTTCACGCTATGGAAATTTTTCAGTATGTTGCTACTTGTCGATCCAGAAACAGATTGTCGCGTGTTTTCTCAAGTGTAAGTATTTTGTGTCATTAATTAGTGTTTAAAGAAGTGATTGGTGTGATTTTTTTTTTGTTTTTTTTTTTGTTAGTTATGAAGCGTGGTGCGGCATCTCTCCCTCACTACAGGGATAGATGCCGCACTTTTTTTTTGATAAGATGCCGCATGTTGAATTTGTTTATTTAAAAGAAGAACGCCAAGTCTCCGAAAGCCCAACCAGAAAAAAGGCTTCAAAAAGAAAGAATGAGCCGGTTGAAAATCCTAATGTTTGTGCCGAATGTTGGGAAAACTATTTTTCGACCAAAAAACGGGAGGATTGGATCCAATGTACGAAATGTAGCAAATGGCTACATGAAAACTGCACACGCTACAAAACACCAGAATCTTCCCTTTGTACAGATTGTGGACGTGACGAAGAGCGAAAAAACCGCATACAAATTAAATAAAAAAAAAAACTAAAGCTCAATGAATTTAACATGCGGCATCTCTCCCACACATGTTGGGAGAGATGGCACACCTAACATATTTTATTTTATTATTAATATTTATGAAAAAAGTTTTATTTTCTTATTTAAGTAATTTATTATGGTAGAAAATAAATCCAGATTAAAGTTTTTTTGAAAATTAAAGTTTGTTTTACTTTTATAAAAAAATTACATCGATTTTTAAAAAAGCGCGGCATCAATCCCGCAATTACCCTATCTTGCGCCATCAGCAATATCTTCTTTTTTTTTTTTAAGTAAAACCAAATTCCAGAGCACTCAGACTCGCTGCGGTCCATTTTACTTCCAAGCAGGAATCTTTCTTTGGTGCAGTGGTTAAACAAAAATTCAATGTTAATCATTTATTTTAAATATCATAAAAATCCGCCATAGAACAATAGAGTATCTATCCGAACAAAGCCGACTGCCGAAGCCAGTACAGGAATTTAGAAACATGCAGACGATAACTGCTGATTTACTTTTAAAACTCTCTAAAAGCCCACCGCGGCTGTGGTTACTGTGTCGGACCACTGCGCGTGAGGTTCAATGTTTGAATCCCAGAATTTCTTCTCTGCTCATGTGTTCAGTAAACGCCTTTATTCCTTTTATTGGAAGACTTCTGGATTTCGCAGAGCCTAACAAATGTAAAATTGTAATGGCGATTTCGAAGAAATAATACTAGTAGTAGGTTGATCATATGGCTCGAAAAATTGTTCGTTCTTTTGTATGATTGATATTCCTATGACATCAAGTGGTCGGGAAAAAAATACTGTGAATCAGAAGCAAAGACAAAATTTCGATACAGATTTCCCCAGTTATCTGGACACCACCCGATGAGTTTTTCTGAGATCTAATACCTTAGCTTCAAACCATTCCCACCCCTTGAATGTGCGTAGTTTATATAATAAAATCTATGTTTTCTAAATCAACTTAATATTTCCAAGGCCTAGATTAAACTAATGTGTTCCCTTTCCATCTATACTAGCACATGCATATGCTGATTGGGTTTAGACCTCAAAGCAAAGCCGGATTACTCCAGTGTCCATAGCGAATGTCTGGAAGTCTACTGTAAAAACATGGATCAAGAGTTATCATTTTCACATGTAAAAATTCGAAACCGAGAAAACTTCACAAGATCGACTGTGCGACGAGAACAAGCTGGGAACCGCCTCGAAAAATAAGTGCATTCACTAACCCAAACTTATCACAATGGACCCAAGTGGTCTATGTGTGTCCTGACCCTGTCAGGACAGCCACCTTACCTAACCCATACACCAATTGGAAACAGTATCACATTATCTTCAAGGAAGTAGCCTCCTTCTCTGTGGCGCCGTGGCGTAAGTGGTTAGTGTGTCGGATCACTACGCATGAGGTTCCAAGTTCGAATCCCAGAAAACACCAAAAAGTTTTTTCACGGTCCCACCTCTCGCGAGCGTCTGACAAACATCCGAGAGTATTGTTGTCTCGAAAAAGCTTCTTAAATCGCCGTTCGGAGTCAGCATTAAACTGTAAGTCCCTTTCATTCGTGTGAAAAATATAACGCACACAACATGAGTGGTTGCGAGAAGCTAGGCCCTGGCACTTTAAAGAGCTGTTGCGCCAAATATTTGTATTTGTAGCCTCCTTCTCTGGGCTACCAGCCATCACCGAAAAGGAGTCCATGGTATGATGATCAGAGCGTTCAACGGAACAAAGCATAGAATAAAATTAATTTCACTTCATACATAGTAAATGGCTCCCGAGCTCTTGCAAACGGCCAATTGCTCGCGAATAGCTGTTAATATACCCACGAACAACACAAAAACGGTTCGTTTCGCGAACGCAAACATTAAATAGTTTCTAGGGTTCTAGGCTTGCGAGCAGGACGATTAAACAAAAATAACACGCTTGGCACCCAGTTGAAGAAACAAATTTTATACTATGGCAGCGAACGTGTTAAAAATATTTGCCGTAAACAAAGCCTGGATCCTTAATTTTTTTTTTCCGTGCTTAGGAAAACATATTCAAAATCCCTTCTATTTTACATAAATATTAACCGTTGAACAAATTTCTGTCATCTGCATCCTTATGCCAATCCCAGAGAAGAGGGAAGACCAACCAAGGATACATCATCAGAGAATATCCTCCCACTTTATTCTGTTGTTCTGCCTTTTTGAAGCCCCAGTGGTTGAAATTGCACAAAGAAAACTTTGGCATTTGATATCTGTTCATGAAGTGGAGAAATAAATATTATGTTCTCCATCCTGACAAAACTTATATTTTTCTTTTATGTCATACCTAGCTAGACCATAACAAAAATGATTTCCACGTGAAGGTAATTTGATTTCCTTTCACTTTTTTTTTTTTCTTTTTTGCGAAAAGTCTCATAAATAAATCCAAAGAAAAGAAAAGCAAAACTATTTGGAAACAGTCATAAAGCTTAGTCAGGCTCTGTGTGGCATGAGACTTTTATGTCGGTTGGTCAGGATAGGTACCTAGCTGGTACATGTGATGGATGTGTTTTGTTTGTAAATAACTCAAAATTATTTTTTGAAAGGGATTTCATGCTAGTATCTACGTATCTGTTTGTCGACACCAGATATAATGAAATTTAATTTCATAAATTTTATATACGACCATCAGCACTGATCATAGCATACTCACTAGTCATCCTTTATCCCCCTCACTGACTCGTCATGGAAAATGTGGTATAAATATATTTATGTATATTTTATGAACTTGAAAGTTTTCCTTGACTTGATTTTGGGGGGGCGCAGCAAGATGTGTACGCCAACGCTTCAGGAAATATTTATGAAATGAGCAATAGTTGTGCCCCCCGCTGCTGGGGGAGAATGTCTTTCACAGTTCAAATTGAAAAGGGGGAAAGCAACCAAAAAATCTATTCTCGCTTTAGGGGGAGCATACCGCAGGAGGGAGGACTTTTTATTGAAAAGTTCATGTTTACTAGATTTACCTTGAGACTACTATATTTTTTCAGTCAGATGACACATTCTTTGTCTGCATTTTATATTTTAATTTTTATTTCATTAAAACCTATTAATGGGAATTCTTAAGGAATTACCAATTTTATCACACACACGCACATATGTGCAAAGAGAACGCTAAAGGGAACAAAAATAAACCAAAACTAACCACAAAGCCCAAAGAAATAAATCATACAAATGGAATTGTGGGGTAAAACTATCCCGATGCTAGATTCCAGAAATGATAAATGACTGCACTTGGGGCGCTAATTTTCTTTCCACCGTATAGAGGTGCTACATTTTCCTTCTTGGATTGGTTTTTGTTTTTTTTTCTGTCCGTGCTGGCGCTGGCGGGATTAATGAAAAGTCAACAGGCACTATGAGGAGAGCTATGACAAATTAGCGGCAGAAAAGATAAATGCGGTTTTCAAGGTGTCAGGCTCGGCAACTAATGGCTTTGGTGACACGACACGGTACACGGAAGAATAGAGGAAAAGCAAATGTCAAAGGTTTATACTAGAGACGTCTGTCTTTTGAAATTATTTTCTTTTAAATTTCTTGAATTAAAAAATTATGTTACATTAAATTCATTAGCAATGTGAAACACACTTTTGGGAATGTACGTCTCATTCGCTAATTCCGTCGTATAACACATGCTTCTGCAAATTGAAATAAGTTCTTATTTCAAATTATTATTTCAAAACGTAGTAAGCAATTATTTACTTACTTACTTAATTGGTGCCACAGTTCGGGGTGAAGTTGGGTCTCAACTAACAAGCCTCTCCATTTAGCTCGGTATTAAGCTAATTGCCTTCAGTTGCGCACTCTAAGTTGGTTGAGATCCGCTTGAACTTGTACGTGCCACTTAGGGTGAAGAAAGGCTCTACTGCGTCATTCCTCTGGGTTAGATTCGAAGACTAATCATACATACATACGAGCACTCACATTTTCACTTAACCTCATTCAATCACTTAATCCGGTCCTCTTTTACCCATAGGGTGCCGAGGTTTCATCCTTATTTAGGTCACTCTTTTCCTCTGGAAGTTCCTCCACATGTATCTGTCTCTAGCTAATTGTTTGGCCGAGTACCAATCTTCTCCTGCTTCTTTTAATATTTTTTTCGACGGTGTTATTCCAAGTCGTTTTGGGTCTTCCTCTTTAGTTTTTCCCTTCAGCTTATGCTTTCCAAACTTTCTTTACCTGCCGATTATCATCCATACGAACTAAGTGACCAAACCATCCAAAGTTTTCATCTTCCAGGATTCTCCTTGTCGATTCCAAATTTAGTGTTTTTCTTATATCTTTGGTCCTTATCCTGCGATTCTCCTTACTCCTAGTACTCTCCTGAGGTATTTTATCTCTATGGCTTGGATCTGGCTTTCCTGTTTTTTATTAAGTGCCCAATTCTCTCCTCCAAATAGGAGGATCAGGCGGTACATTGTCTTGAAAATTGATATTTTTGTAATTTTCATGATTTCTTAATGGTCTAAGTATTTCCTTTGCAGGGTCGCTTACAGGGCAATGGCTGACTGGATTCTTGCTTTCAAGTCAAATTTTCAATGGACCGCTAATCCTTTATGAAGGTTCACTTCACTTCACTTCACAAACATCTCCCGCAGAGGCAATAACCACTATTGAGATCAGTTGCAAATTCTTCCTCTAGATATTTGCCCCGCAAATGTCTCCCGTATCTCATCGTTCTGTAACCTCTCCCATCGTATGCGTGTAACCATACTTGGTTTGCGCTTTGGTAGTGGAGGCACTCTGTTGTTAAGATACAATTTTCACAGCACTAAGTGATGATCAGTTGACAGTTCGGCCCCTCTCAATACGCGAACATCACAAACCATTCTCTTCAGACACAATGGGACCACAAAGAAATTTATCAGCAACTTCTACTGAAGGCTCTGATAGTGCCATTCGTATGTATATTTGTGGATGTCTTCGTGCAGAAGATGGTATTCATGATGGATAAGTCATTTTCACAGCAAAAATTAAACAACTGCCCTCCGGTCGCGTTTTCATCAGGATCACCGCACCTTCCAATCACACTCCCCGATGTCACAACATCTACATCCACGAAAGCATTGAGGTCACCCATCAGGACAAAAGAGTTCACATCCGCAACCTTTTCAAGGGCAGCATTAACTTCATATACGAAAGCTGCATACTCTGACTGAAGGTTCGGTGCATATACCTGCACCAATGCCACAGTAGATCCTACAAGCTTGAGCTCTAAGATCATAACTCTCCCTCCTAATGGTATCCACTCCAATACTCTGCCTGTCAACCTGGGACTTGTGAGTATCCCCACTCCCGCACGAGCAGACATTGAGGGTGCGACTCCTAGCAGAAAGAGTTTCCACCTTCCGAAAAGTACACAGATTTAAAGCCTATCTGCTTTGTTGAAGAGACGCCAACTGTATATAGTCGACGTTAAACAGCCTCCCCTCTGTGAGCGATGAAATGTTCCATGTGCCTATCCTAAGTCGATACTTACTTATTTAGATCCTTTAACCCCTTGGGGGGAATAGGGCATCAACCATGCCTGTGCGCCATCGTGTTCGGAGCTCTGCAACGCATTTGAGCTCCCTCCAACTCATTCCTAAAGAGTTCGATTCCTCCTCAATTGTTCTGCCCCACGTTTGCCTAGGACGTCCCGCTATTCTCCCTACCTGGGAGAGTGGATTCCACTGCATGGCGTATTTCGCAATGGAGTTGTCTTCGCGCCGTAGATTATCTCCAATCCACTGCCACTTTCTTCTTCGTATAGTAATGCTTATAGGTTCTTGGCCCCCCGTTCTCAGATAAAGTTGTTCGTTGGAGATGTGGTTCGGCAAAAAATCCTCAAGATGATCCTTAAACATTTGTTAACGAAAACTTGCAGCTTGCGTGTGTTAATGGTGTCCACCTTCCAAGTACTGCACCGATTCTACGTTGGAGCGGAACAGTCACAGCTTGGTTCTTAAGCTGATAACATTGCTTCTCCAGATTTTGGTTAGCATTCCGAAAGCAGCTTTAGCCTTCCCGATTCTGCTGCACACATCCAGTTCGGTGTCACCGCGATTAGCCGAGTCCACACTTCCTAAATAAAGAAAGTTATCAACTTTCACGACTTCCTGTCCGGCAATGTTAAGTTGAGCGCGGCTTTTAGAAGTGCTCAGGGCTTTTGTTTTGGCTGTGTTTATTTTTAACCCACTTTGTTCGCCTCAGCTTCTAGATTTTGGACCATCAAATGAAGATCCATTATCCGATGTGAAAGTAGACAAACATCGTCAGCGTAATCTAGGTGTTTAAAGTAAGATGTCATCGTCCAACGAATTCCATAATTAGCTTCCGTCAATGCTGCACGGAGTGCATAGCTGATAACCACCAAGAACAATAGTGGGGACAGTATGCACCCTTGACGTACTCCACTTTGGACTTCAAAATCCTCCGACACCTTACCATTGTGTAAGACATGACATCTTTACCTATAAGTTTTTCTGGGATGCCTCTCCTGTGCAAGGCCAACCAGGTAGCATCTCGATTCAAGCCGTCGAAAGCTTTCTCGAAGTCGATAAACAGCAAATGAGACCTATAATCAACGCATTGTTCGATTATCATCCGTAAGGTGTTTATGTAGTCAATGCAGGAGGATCTAGCACGAAAGCCTACCTGTTCGACGTCAAGAGTTGAATCTAAATGCTCTTTGATTCGATCCAGAATTATTATTTTTTTGCTTCGGCTGAAGGAACGCAAATACCTGTCCAGTTTCCGCATTCCCTCAAGTTTCCCTTTTTCGAAAGTCTTATGATCATCTCCCTTTTCCACTCCTGGGAAATTGTTCACTATCCCAAGCTCTCCGTATTAGAGGGTGCAGCAGATCTGCCGATGTATTTGGCGCCACTTGAAATAGTTCAAGCCACCACCTTGTTCTTCTTGAAGGACTTGATGGCTGTTATTATTTCGGTTTTACTGGGAGGTACGGTGCGAATTCGGGAATTTGTTGTTTCGAACTGCTCATTCGAATTCGAGATCATAACGCCATCGTCCTAGTGAGCTGCTCCTCATCCGAGATCAGAAGGTTACCGTCTAGGCTCTTCACTGGGTGTTGTTTAGACTTCGGACCACCAGTCAGCTCCTTAGTGATGCTATAAACAGTCCTACTGTCGCACCTACTTCTTCAGCCCTTGGAGCCAGTGAGTTGATGTGTTGATGTTTGTCATATCTCACACTACGCAGCAGTCCTTTCTTCTTCACACGGTATTGGGTTTCTAGCTCGATTATCTCTACTGCTGATGCTGCTGCAGTCCGAGCCTTGATTGCTTTACGCTCATCGATACGTCTCCTGGTGTCTGCAGATAGCCATGTGCGATGGTTTTTCTGCCTTTTACCGACATAGGTGCGTGTCTCAGCCGTAAAACCATTTTTCTCAGCATTCCTAAAGCGGACCTTACACGATCAATCGATTGATGAAAATCACTTAAATGTATTTGTTAAAATGTGTCTTTATGCGTCACACATATTAGGTGAAGGCGAGTTTGATTTTGCATGACCATCGTTATGTTGATGATGTGTGTAAGGGTTGGATTGACGTAATTAATTCATTGTGTGTAGTTTCGTGGAAAAGGAAGCATGTCTGTCGCTAGCGGCAAATTGAGGGATGATGAAGACCGAGCATTTGTATCGGAATTGATTGAAACATATCGGTCATTACCGTGTTTATGGGATGTAAAAAGGAAAGACTACTCCTTCATCCAAATTCCCTTTTTTCTCGACATTTTTTTTTTTTTTTTTTCTTTACGCAAAGTGCAATAGCGATATATGAAATACAATGGTCCATTTCACTCATCGCACATCTGTACACCACGAGAACTCACAAAAACTAAAAATTTTCCGTCAATTGATTGATGTGTGTAAGGGGTAGCATCAATCTACACATACACGATGCATGATGTCAATCGATTGATCGTGTAAGGGCCGCTTATATCGATGCCGTTGTCGAAAATCAGAGAAGCCATCTGTGCTCCTATCGGTGCATAGCGCGCTCACCCCTTGACCACCATAATGGTTCGCGAGACCATTGACAGGAAGCTTGTACCGATTTCGGGTTATACCCGGTCGGCTGTCGACCGGCACCAGACGCTCGCAAACTAACACCCTTCAGGCCTGGCTCCAAAGGATGCCCTGGGGCCTATTTCACCAACTACAAATTACAACCACAAATTTGTACTTGTAAATCACAATTTGAAATTTGTAATTTGTGTTTTTGTTTCACAAAGAACAAATGTGTATTCCACAAATTTGTAATAAGAATGTCAAGCAAATTGTGAAAAAAAACATGTTAATCACAAGTCGTAAAAATTTGCGTTGCACTAGATTTTGTGCGACTTGTAATTTACATTCGTTTTTTTACAAATTTGTGGAATATCGTTACGAAAAAACATTTGCTATGAACAAACAAAATAAGATTTTTGTTGTGTGTCTAATATGAGACAAAAAGAAGAAAAGACTAGAGATACATTAGATCTGATTAGATTAGACATCGAGATATTATGTGGTAACATTTTAAATGGGGATCTATGGTAAATGCATTAGTATCTACTTATGTTGGTATGTTTTCGTAATATCGAAGCAGTTTACTCGGGTGCTTCAGATAATCCTTTATTGTTTTAATGTTTTATTTGTATACATGTATTCATGTGGTGTGGTGGGATTTAACGGATCGCCTACACAATCTCTGCTCTCTAGGAGTTATTGGGCAAGCAAGAGCGGGACAACGATTCATTGGTGAACGTGGACGACGTTGGTACCTGTATTGTCCAAGCTTAAGAAGTTAAAAATTTAACCTAAAATTACATAATCCTAATTATCTTAAAGTACTAAAAAGAATAAATAATTAATAAAATTATTGAATTGTAGATATTGGTGGTTTATTCATTGTTTCATTTTCGGAAAAGATCCCACATACCCACATACCTACATTTTCAATGGCCCGCTAATCCTTCATGAGGATCGCGGGTGTAGGATGCTTTTAGTTTTTAGCTATTATTTTAAATTGTTTAACTGAAACTTAATAATCCTAAAAAGATTGGTTTTGTATGGCATTTTCAAACATTAAATTAACAATAACGGTAAACACATCTGCATAAGCTCAATTTAGATGCATGGTTGCAATTCCGTAATACTGTCCACTATTACCAGCCCAGTGTAAAACAGTGTGTAGTTGCTGCCTTGGGGATAATGCACTTTTTTCCAGTTGTCTGACAAATTTGTTCCCCACAAACCAATATTATTTTTTTCACTTTGCAGAGAAAAACGCTTATTAAAATCAAAACACTGTGAAGCGTTTTAGTTTATACGCGAATTGTAAACTTTTCTTCTGACGTTTAGAATGATTTCATCGTTATCACTACTATCATGTACTGTGCCTACGTCGCAAAGCCATTTTCCGATCACTTTTTGATGCAAAACAAAATTTGTAGTTAAAATTACAGACGCCTTTGCTCGTGTGAACAATTTTCACAAATCACACAAAACTTGTGAATTCAATTTCTTTTGTGAAACGAAAAAATACAAAAAAATTGAAATTTCACAAATTTGTGACTTGTAAACTATATATCAATAAATTGTTTTTGGTGAAACAAAACGCGAAAATTCCCACAAATTTTCCCTTGTGAAGCACAATTAAAAATTTGTGAAGCATACCATTGGAATTGGTACATTTGGTGAAATAAAATTCTATTCAATTCAATTCATTTATTAACAAGTATAAGAATAGTACAATACGACCTGGTACAAAAGTACAAAACATAGTATTAGTATAAACATAGAAATCGATTAAAATAATATAATATAAGATACATGGTTATTCAATATTATATAATTACAGAATAAATAAGAAATAAAGAGAGACAAAAATAAAAAGAAACATATAGTTAACTAGATATAGAAAAGAGAAAAAAGAGGAAGGGGTTATTGCTGCATTGAGAAGTAGCTATAAATGGCTTTTTTGAAATTTATGTGCATTTTTCTAAGTTCCACAGCCTAACAGAGTGAATAAAAAATAACCGGAGGAAGTCAAATAATTATAAGAAGGCATATTGATATTAAGGGTTCTTCGAGAATGCGAGAAGGACACCTTTTTGTAAAGGTAATCGGGTTTTTTCAGGTTAATGATTTTATGAAGAAAAATACAATTCCGAACTCTAAAGTATTGTTCCATAGCACAACCAAGTAGGTTGGTAGAAAGATGTGATATTCGAGAATATCTTTTTAATCCATAAATGTACCTTACTGAATTGTTAAAACAAACTTGGAGCTTATGCTGTGACAAGCTTTCCAGGTTACTATAAGCTACCTCTGCGTAAGATAGTATGGGAACGATCATTGTTAAAACCAGTCTGCGACGGGTTTCCAAAAAAAGTTTTTTCACAGTCCCACCTCTTGCGAGCGTCTGACAAACATCCGAGAGTATTGTCGTCACGAAAAAGCTTCTCAAATCGCCGTTCGGATTCGGTATTTAACTGTAGGTCGCTTCCATTCGTTTGAAAAATATAACGCACACAACATGAGTGGTTGCGAGAAGCTAGGCCCTGGCACTTTAAAGAGCTGTTGCGCCAAATATTTGTTTTTTTTGTCGGGTTTCCATAGATGTAAAATTCGCAGTCAACCACAGTTTTCTGAGACAGCTATAAATTCGACCAATGGCAAAGCTAATGTGATCATAGCGGGATAAACTACGATTTATTTTATAGCCCAAACTAGTAACCGAATCAACGTAAGTCAGTTTCGAACTAGAAATATATATCCCAAGTAAAAGATTACAGTCTAATGCTCTATGGTATATTGGTATAATTTGGGATTTAAGTGGATTTAAAACAAGACCATTAGATACAGACCAATGGTGAATTGCAGACAAATCTTCGTTAAATTTCGAACACAGTTGGTGTATGTTAGAGAGAGGACCAGATAAACAGAGTTGTATGTCATCCGTATACAAATGAGCAGATAAAAACTTACAAATAGACGGCAAATCATTGACAAACATACAGAACAGAATAAGACCAAGAATAGAACCATGGGGTACACCCTGTTTTACAGATTTATACCCCGAACACTTATCAGCTACCACAACTCTGTGTTGCCTGTTGCTAAGAAAACTAAGGATCAAACTTGACGCCAGTGAGCTAAAGTTAAAAAATCGCCACAGTTTCAAGCAAAGAAGCTCATGGTTAACCGTATCAAAGGCCTTTGAGAAGCCGAGCAAGCGAAGAAAAGAAAGATGTCCTTTATCAAAATGTATCCCTATGTCGTCCATTATATTAACCATAGCCGAAGCACAACTATGGCACTCTCTGAAGCCTGACTGTAAGGGATAAAGTAATGAGTGTTGGTCAAGATGACTACGAATTTGCAGTGCTATCACTTTCTCAAGGACCTTAGAAAGGCATGGTAGTATGGTTATTGGCCTAAAGTCATTAGCTGAATTTGCTTTCGACTTCTTAGCAACAGGCACAACTTTAGCGAGTTTCCAGCTTTGAGGAAAGATAGAGGACATCAAACATGAATTCAGTATGTGCGTTAAATGATTGATCATAAATGGAGAAATCATTTTAATAAAGCGAATTTGAATTCCATCCTCACCAGTGGCGTTCGACTTTATGCTCATAATAATTTGGTGGACATCTAAGCTAGTCACTCTATTAAAGGAAAGTTCAGGCAGATTTGCATTTTGAATGCCTAAAGTTAAATGGGCATTAAAAGACTGTACATTATTGGAAAGAGAGGTGTCATTCAATACGTCAAGGTCAATTGCGCAGATCCCATACCTTTACCGCTTATACCAACCTCACGAAGATTACGCCAGAGTGTTTTAGATGGAAGCGCTGTATTTAATTTTGAGCTATAAAAGCTCTTTTGGAATCGAGTAGTGCGAGTTGCAGTATTACGAACTGTTTTGTACAAAGCCTAATTAATGGAATTAGGCGTATGCTTCCACCTGCTGTAAAGTCTATTTCTGTTCCTAATTGCATTAACCACATTAGTAGTAAACCAAGGGCAACTCTTATAACGGATGGACACAGTTTTCAAAGGAACATAATTATGAAATAAATTGCATACAAATGACTGATCATTTTTTATTTTGTCATTAGGATCAGCTGGTACCAAACAATGATTCCAAGGAACCAAACCAGTCGCCGTTTGAAGCAGACTTAGATTAATCGAACTAAAATCTCTAAAAGAAAACTGTAGAGGTGAACTAATATGCGAAAAAGGAATGTCATAAGTTATGAAAAGCAAATCATGATCAGATATGCCATCGAGAGATAACTGATCTAAAAGAAGAACAGATGACGCGTCAGCAACTATGAACAGATCTGAGAGACTTGGTACAGAAATGGGGGAGAAATGTGTTGGATTTGAGTTAACTACAGACAGGCCTAAGGATAAACAATTATCAAGAATTTGGTTACTACGATAAGTATTTTTAAATAAATCAGCATTGAAATCACCACTAATTATTATGTGCTCAAATAAAGGAGAGAAATCAGAGAGAATCGAAAAAAATTTGTCACTTTTTCTACATATTTTGTGAAAAAACGCTTGTACATCACAATTTGTATGTTGGTGAAATAAGCCCCTGGTTTAGCAGGTTTGGCAATATACCAGGCCAGTCTTCTTCTTTTCATCATTTTGGGGTGTGCGCTTTGTTAGCCGTGAATGGATGGGAATAACTATTTAAGTTACCCCATCTGTACATCCCAGTCACGTTGCCCGCCCCCAACATGAGGAGGTCAGCTACCAGGGGCGCATGGCTAGCCAATTATCATTTTATTACAAGTATTTTCATATTGATATACGTATAACCTATTATTTAAAAAACGATTTATTTATTTTAGTTATTTTAATTAACATATCATTAATAACATAAAGGAAAATATATTTTTCTTTTAGGATCATATAAGCATTCCATACGTCTAGGTGGAATAGTTTCCAAGATATGAGTGCCCAAAAATCATAATTTTGGGCATTCACTGACTGACTGACTGAATTTAGAGACCAAACTAGAGGGGTTTTTAAGGATCTCAATATTGCTCAGTTCTTTACTGAGAACTTTCCAAGTTTAGTCTGTAAATTCATCAATGCACACAATATTTTTCGGTGCTTATCAAAACACTACTATTATCGTGTAGGCAAGGAACTTGTATTCAGATATGTTTTTGGTGGAATATATGTAGGAAATCGGTATATTTCATCGCTACTGTACTATTCTCTCTAACGACTCCAAACCATCCCTCTCTTTTATTTTAAGATCACACTGTTGTTAAACCGTAAGCTGCACAGACGTGCTAATAAATCGTTAAGTAAAATTTAAATTACGTGTTGTGTTTTATTTCAAAGTCTACATATATACCTTCGTAACCCAAAACCCTATGCCCCATTTAACTTCAAAAGAGAAATGTTTTAGCGGAAAAGTCCCGAAACGAAGCGATATACAAACGTACGGATAGATGGACATGGCTTAATCCACTCATCTGTTTGTACTAATCATTTACATCCATTATTTCTCTATGTTTTTTTTTTTTTTTTTTGTCGGGATAGGAAACACTCGACTGGAGCACACAGACACAACTGGTCCATTGTACTGCCAGAGAGCAAACCCTGATTTAACCATTTTATTGGAATTGCCTTGACTTTCGAAGAAAGCCAAGCAAGCACTTCAGTGATGAGGAGCTTACAGTACCAGCACTCACCACATCCGCACCGAAGATCTGCCACCTGATACGAGCAAAGGACACTCACAGAGATAATGTTCCGCGATGTCGTCGCTCTCTCCACAAGCGTCGCAGATTGTAGTGTCACTTAAGCCTAACACGTTAAGGTGCCTGGCAAAAGCGAAGTGGCCTGTCAAGACGCCGATAAGTTGTCTACAGTCTTTTCTGCTGAGAGACTGCAAGAATGCCGCTGGTTTCTTACAGACGTCCGGGAGCACGCGTTTAGTCAACCTGCAACCTGGAGAGTCATGCCACACACAATTGTGCTCGTGAGAGACCCAAACGTCAATTGAAGCCCTAACCGAGGACGCTGGAAAGCCCAACATGGGTTCGGGACCTGAGAAAGCCTCCTCTGAGCCTTGTCTAGCAATCTCATCGGAGATCTCGTTCCCCAAGATCCCAGTGTGACCTGGGACCCAGACAAGAGACATGTTACAAACTACCTATAAGTGCATACATATGTGTCAAACTTAATACACACCTATAGGATTGAATATGGAAAATCAGTGACACCAATATGGCTATCTGTTACATATAGTGTTTTTTATTTTTTCTCAGCTAGCTCCTTATAATTAGAACAAATTTGCACTATTTACTTTGTGGTTTCTCTGCTCTTTTCGAGAATAAAGTACACTTGAGCGTGTTAAGTATGTTCTATTACTTTTAAGAATTTTTCTAAAGTTTAGAAATACTTTAATATTAATTTTCCCGGATTAGACTTCAGCATTTTATCTAGACTTATTTTAGAAGTATGTACGAGTATTTAAAACGCGATTTTCTTAAAAAGTATAGTAAAGAATGTGGCGTGACTTATTTTTTCGTTTTATTCTTGGACCTGGACGGGTTAGGAAGTGCTTAAATAAAATAGTTCCTTCCTAACAACAACGACACTGAAATTCTTTATTCATCGTATCCATCGTATTTTTTACTTCCTTCAGTTCGACAAAGGAAAGCATTGTTAACTGAAACAGTACGAAAAGTAGTTAAAAATCCCCTCGAATAAAATGCAGCTTTTTAACACCACCCTGTACTTAAAAACTATGGTAAAATAATACTGAAAGAAAAAACAACTTTAAATTGCATGCATCAACGAGTTCGCTTAACTTTTCTACTGTAGCAAGTCAGAAAATGTTAACCCAAGTTTGACGACTGCCTGCACAAGTTAGTAAAATGCACTTTTCACTGCACATAGACGATTCTAGAATTCAAATTACACTTAAACTTTCCATGGAACAGCCGTCGAAGTTTATTTTTACCTACAATATGCTGTTAATATTTGCGAATGGCATGACGTTTAAGTTGAAGTGCCAATGTAACTGAAACTTTATTGATTTCCCGGGAACTTGTTACTTTTGCTTGCAGGAATCTCTTAGTATTTTGCTCTGGGCAGCTGTATCGTTTATGTACAATATGTAGAATGATATTTCTTTTTGGTATTGATTAATGTTTGGAAAAATTCATTCGTTATTCGCACAGTGTGCGAAATGACTAGATGGATGGTACTGCGGCTCACGCATTCCGACTATGGACTACCCACATTATTTTTTTCCATCTACAGGCCAATGAAATATTGAATTTATAACTTCAAACTTATCATTTTAGACCTAAGTGGTTGTCAAAAAGTAGATTCTGGAAGCTTCAAACCCACTTTCACTGCTGTTTCAGTGATCTCAATGAGGTTTGTGATTTCCTTAGGAACTATTTTGAAGCTAAAATTTGAAAAAAAAAAAAAAAAACTATATTACATATACAGGGTGGGCCAACTACAAGTTTTTTTTTAAAAATGCAATAAAATGAAATTTTTTCCATGTATTATGACTTTATTAGTAAAAGCAAACTTTACCAATAATTATGGAATATAACGTCATTAAAGTGGCTGCCTCGGCTGGCCTCGCAGTAGCGCATTCTATCACTCCAATTTTCTAAGGCATTGTTGATGGTTTCGAGCTGTAGCTCACGGATTGTCTGAATGATATTGGCCTTAAGTGCTTGAATCGTTTCCGGATTATTGGCATAATATCGGTCCTTCACGGTTCCCCACTTTTTTTGTGCAAAGGGGTCAAATCGCAGCTCCGAGGCGGCCAATTGACATCGTCAAGACGGCTGATAACACGATTTGGGAATTTGGTGCGCGAAAGACCGATTGTGGCATGGGCTGTGTGGCATGGCGCGCCATCTTGCATGAACCAGAGGTCGTCCAAATCCATGTCTTCAATTTCAGTAAAAAAAAAAAAGTCGTTAACATGGCCCACCGTTGACCGAAACGTTGTTCCCAGCCTCATTTTCGAAGAAAAATGATCCAATGATGCCACCACTCCAAAATGCGCACCAAACTGTCACTCTCTGTGAATGCATTGGGTTCTTGATAATAACGTGCGGGTTTTCCGAGCCCCAGATGCGGCAATTTTGTTTGTTAACGTAGCCGCCGAGATGAAAATGTGCCTCGTCAGAAAAGATGATTTTTCGCCCAAAATCGTTGTCCAATTCAAGCTGCTCTTAAGCCCAAACTGCGAAGCGATAACGAAGAGGATGGTCATGCGCTTTCAATTGCTGAATCAATTGGACCTTGTAAGCGAATAATCCCAGATCTTTGTGCAGAATTCTCCTCAGGCTAGTGCGTGAAATGTTGAGCTGTTGAGATCAGTGACGAGTTGATGTTACCGTACGACGACGGAGACCATGAGTGTTGTCCACTAGCATACCAGTCTCGTCTTTTCAAAAAACGAACTGTTTTGGCTACACAGCACTAACTTTGGAAAAAAGTTTTCAATATTTCCCAATGCTGTTCAAGCGTAGAGCGACTTATTTCGTTCCGCGGAGGTATGACACTGACTTTCTGTCAAGATTTCGAGCGGCAAACAGCTGTCAGTGTCAAAATAACCTATAACTTAAAAAGAAACCACTAGATAGCCCACCCGTTACATACATTTTCAATACCGCTAATCTTTCATGGGGGTCGCGGGGGTAGGTTGCTCAGTTGGACTCTCTATCCTTCTCGATCCTCCGTCATTGACTCTAACACATTAAGGGGAATCCCCAGACGGCTCCAGGAGAGATGTCGGACTTGATCCAACCATCTACTTCTAGGCCTACCGAGGGATCGCCTGCCTAATGGCACGAGAACCATGGTACATACGAGTATTGGAAGGCGGTCTAGTTGCATACGCACTACATGACCAAAACACCCAAGCAATAAAACAATATTAAATGAAACTAATATTTAAGACAATCATTTATAAAGGGCGTTTTTTTAAGACCTTCGCAATATTTTTTTGTTTAATAAAGCATATAAAATAAAAATGGTGCGTGCCTCACCCACATAGCCGCACGCTAAAAGTGAAACGAAATTAACAGTACACTGCGCAATTTTCTGATTCTTAAAAAAAAAAAAATGTTTCTTCTTTATAAAAAAAAATAATTAAAAGATTAATTTTGAATATTACTCCTCATCTCAATATTCATAAGCAGACGTGGTGGTCTAATGACCATGTAACGATCAAACGAACTGATCATTTTGCGATCGACGCAAGACATGTTTCCAGTACTCTGGACGTCCGAACCTTCCGAGCGGACAACATAAACTCGGATAATTATCTTGTTGTAGCCAAGGGACGAACTGAGCAACAAAGAAGAATTACTGTGAGAAAATTTAACGTCAAAAAGCTACAATCGCAAGAGACCGCCAGACTCTTCGCTGAACGCGTACCCCGAAATCTCTTAATCACCCCTATCCCGCCAGCATCAAGTGCCGAAGAGGAGTGACAACGCTGCCAACATGATGTGTTGGGTTTCGCTCGCCCACCGCCGCGAAACCCCTGGTTTGACGAAGAATGCCGGCGAGTGCATGCAGCAAAACAGGAGTATAAAAAGTGCCGCTGCAAGGAAAACGAAAGCTACCTCTGAGCTCTACGAGCAAAAGAGACGGGAAGAACTTCGGATTCCGCACAAGAAGAAGAAAGAGCATGAGAAGCGCGCGTTTGAGAATATTGAGAGCTTATACTTCAGGAACAATGTACGTAAGTTTTACTAAAAGGTAAAAACGGTCAGAGAAGCAATACCCGTACAGAAACCTATAGAGATAAAAATGGAAACCTCGTAGTAAAACCACAGTCCGTGCTGAGAATATGGAAAAACTACTTCTGCAGACTGTATAACGGCGACGAAGACCAACATCCCACTGTCAGGCAGAATGAACCATTCAACATAGACGATGATAGTCAATATTTCCGTCCACCTGAGCAAAGCGAAGTGAGAAAGTAATATCCAAGCTGAAATCCACCAATGCTGCTGGACCTGACGGCTTACCGGCCGAACTTTTCAAGGAAGCTATTGATGAACTGGTAGAGAGAAAACACCAACTCATCAGCGAGATTTGGTCAGACGAGTGCATGCCCGATGAATGGAATCTCAGCATCGTTTGCTCGATCTACAAGAAAGGAGACACCCTCAACTCCGCCATTTATAGAGGCGTCAGTCTCCTCAACATCGCATATAAGATCTTTTCTATGATATTGTGTGAACGCCTGAAACCTTTTATCAACAGCCTGATTGGACCCTATCAGTGCGGTTTCAGGCCAGGAAAGTCGACCATCGATTAAATCTTCACACTTCGACAGATCCTGGAGAAAACCCGAAATGTCAAAATCGACACTCATCATCTCTTTATCGATTTCAAGGCCGCCTATAGAGAAGAGCTATATAGATCCATGTCTAGTTTTGACATCCCTATCTAACTTGTTCATCTGTGCAGGATGACGATGGAAATCGCTCGCTGCTTCATCAAGGTCGGTAATGACCTCACCGAGCCCGTTGATGTCTACAAAGTTTTTGGAGAAGGTGACGCGCTGTCATGCGACTTTTTTTAATAATGTACTTGAACGGATTGTGCAGAACTCTCAAACCAACACAAGAGGCACAATCTATCAGAAGTCCGTAAAGCATACGCCGACGATATTGACATAATTGAAAGAACTCAGCGGGCTGTCACCAATGCTTTTGCTAGCATTGAAGCAGAAGAGCCCAAAGTGGGTATAGCGATAAACGAGGGCAAAACCAAGTATACCATCCTGTCAACAAGAAGGGACAGTCAATACCGACGAATTGGACAGAACGTCACGATGGGCAGCTATAACTTCGAGATAGTAAGGGACTTTGTCTACCTTGGCTCTGCTATAAACTCTAAAAATCAGATCAGCGCAGAAATCAAGCGAAAAATAACTCTTGCCAATCGCTGTTTTTTTTTTTTTTCCAGCTTATAAGACAATTCAATAGTAAAGCCCTATCTCGAACAACTAAGGAGACTCTGTATAAGACTCTGATCATCCCAGTCCTGCTTTGCGGCGCGGAAACATGGACTTTATTAAAAGAGGATAAAGATATCCTTGGTTGCTTTGAGAGAAAAATTCTTCGTAAGATATTCGTTGACGTTTTCAAAATACAAATACAAATATTTGGCGCAACAGCTCTTTAAAGTGCCAGGACCTAGCTTCTCGCAACCACTAATGTTGTGTGCGTTATATTTTTTACACGAATGAAAGGGACCTACAGTTTAATGCCGAATCCGAACGGCGATTTGAGAAGCTTTTTAGTGACAACAATACTCTCGGATGTTTGTCAGACGCTCGCGAGAGTTGGGACCGTGAACAAACTTTTTGGTATTTTCTGGGGTTCGAACTTGGAACCTCATGTGTTGTGATCCGACACACTAACCACTTACGCCACGGCGCCCACGTTGACATTTTCATTGACGGGTTTTGGAGGAGAAAGTTCAATGAGTAACTATACGAGCTGTGCAGCGACATCGACCTATTCAAAAAACAACGTATTGGACGTCTGAGATGGCTAGGACATGTTGAGCGAATGGACACCAACGCTCCGGCCCGCAGAGTCTTCAAATCTAACCCGAGGAAAGACGCACTAGAGGACCTCCTCACCGTAGGTGGCGTGCACAAGGTCAAGGGGAGCGTGACCAACTTGGAGAGCGCAACTGGAGGCAATTACCTAAAGACCGAGCTAAATGGAGAGGCTTGTTGGTTGAGACCCAGGTCACCCCGAACTGGAGCGCCACCTAAGTAAGTAAGTAAGTTTCCGTTTCATGTCCGATTTTTGTGGCGAAGTCATTCCGATTCACTATGCTCGCTGCAGAAGTCTTACTAAAATTATGAAATGACCAACTTTTTCTTTATTTGTGCACAGCGACTACCTCTTATTAAGTGCATTGAGGAAGTCCGATTTTCGACCAGTTTTTCGAGTAATTGGGGCCGTATATTATTAATGACGCGAACAATGTTAGCTTTCAAACAATCGCCAATCGCCTCTGATTTGTCGGCAAGGACCATCGGCTTTCCATATGCCCACTACAAATAAATCAGTAGCGTTTAATCGCACGATCATGGTGGCCAACTGCCCCATTTCGTAAGATGGTGTTATCGGCCGAACTGCTTCGTCAATAATTCCATAGTGTGGTCGGCAGTTTGACGTGTTATGTCGTCCTGTTGGAGCCACATATCTTAAAGCTTGAGTTACCCAAATTTCGACACAAATCGCTGATCACCGTTGGGTAACGGGCTGCATTGAAGATAACGCGAACTCCAGCCTCATTAAAAGAAAAAGATCCGACGATACCATCAGGGTACAATGCGCACAAAAGATTGCATTTTTGTGGATGTAAGAGCATTTCATGAACCAAATGAGACCGTTTTCTTTGTTTACATACCCATTAACCCAAAGAAATCCCTCGTCGATGAAGATAATTTTGCGATGAAAAGAAAAAAAAAAAACAATCCAGTTACAGCTGACTTACGGCCCAAGTACTGAAATCATGGTGTAAATGATGGTCGTTTGGCTTCAATTCTTACACTAATTGAATTTGGTAAGGCAAAGATCTTTTCGGAAAATCATCTGCATAGTGGACGGACAAAGCCCCATTTCCTGTGAACGGATTCGATAAATTTGGGTAGGTACTCAATGACAATTGTCTCTACGCCGGCGAATTTTTTTTTAAAATGCACAGTCCTCAATCTGTTTAATGGGTAGATATACTCGTACAATAGAGTGAATTGAGTGCGAAACATCAATAATACGTCAAATTGCGTGTTTGCTTAACTGATAAACTGGTAGCGGTGTAAGTCTTTCTATGATGATTTGCCTGAGTATACTGAACAGAAAAGTCATCTTGAACGTGAAAAATGACTCACATTTGACAGTTTGTCAGTATTGAAAAAGTAGAACAGTCTTAAAAAAACACCCTTTACTACCAGTGCACACAAGCAACACCATTACTTATCTCACAAAAAGACAGAAAAAAAAAACAATTCTCCTTATTTGCTTTAGCATACGTGCCAAAATCGCGATAAGAAACGCCGATCACCGAGGGAAGAATGGTGAACACAGCATCTTAGCCATCTCGGCAATGGTAGTGTTCCGCTAAGCGATGTCAAATCCCTACTAGTCTTCTGCAGATAATGCAATAGTAACGTTCAGTTTTCACTATACACACGTGTTGGTACTTTCACGAGATTATCACTCCGTTGTCTATGATATACCGCTTCAACCCATAGCAGAGAGTACATAAGACACAAATGTGATGTTGGAGAATTGACCGAAAAAGAAAGCACCCAGGGATAGCTCAGTGGTAGAGCGTTGGTGGCTAAAACCATAACTATCGCAGGTTCGTCTCCTGCCTCTGGAAATAATGTTTTCTTCTTTGATCAATTCTTCAAAAATAATCATTCTTTACGCTTGTAATAATAGCCCACTGGCCAGATGAGGACTATGCGGCCAAGCTTCGTATCGCCCAAAATACCTTTTGTAGAAGCTGCATATTAGCTGATATTATGAGAAACAATCTGTATGCCACTTATTTTGCAGATATCTGACCCTAGCGAGGACTAGACAACACACTCTAGGTAAGCCCATCTTCATGGTAAGCCCATCATCGATGATCTGAAGGAGATAGCTGATAGCAGGATTGAAGAACTAATCCTTTATCTAAACTCCACTAGCTGTGTATAAGCTCATCATCCAAACTCATGACAAACTCATCAGACAAACTGGTATGCACAAGTAACAAAACTGCACATCCTTAGCGCTAACTGGGTTTTTCCTAAACCTACCATCCTTCCTAAATATGTTACATGATCTTTCCACGACATATTTATTAAAGAACATTGGCTTCTGCGTATCCAAAAAAAAATTTTCCAACTTTGTGGTTGGAAAAGTGAGCTCACAATGGTGGAATATTTAAAAAAAATATGTCCGACATTATATGACATTGTTTTATTTTATCAACCATTCTGAGGAAAATACAGATTACAATATTTTTCAGGAACGTCTTTAGTTGACAAAAAATTTCACCAAAATCGGTGAAATAGCTTATCAATCAAAATGTAAGCAAATTACCATTATAGGAGTCCGCTGTATAAACTGCTTGGTACCCCAACCCAAGTCTGAAATTTGAACAATTGTTTGAAAGAATCGGTTTCTTTTTTAAAGCGGGCTTTTGGTTCAAATGAAAGTTCTAGATTTGAAGGTTGCAATGCGAGATACACACAGGCAGTTTCTTTATTATAGTGATGAGTTAAGTTAAAATTTCATTCGTGCGAAATATATAACACACACAACAGGAGTGGTTGCGAGAAGGTAGGCCCTAGACCCTTCATGGGCTGGGACCATCGGAGATGCTGCCTCTGATGTACTGGGTTTCTCTTGGCAACCAAAATGAAACCCCTGGTTTGATGAGAAATGCCGGCAAGCACATGCAGTAAAACAAGAAACGTACAAAAAGGCGCTGCGAAGAAGGTACAAAACAAGAGCATCAACTTCTCAGAAAGAAGAAAAAGGAGAATGAGAATCTTATAACTCTATTGCAATTATGATGTTCGAAAATTTTACTAGAACGTTAAAACCCTGGCATGTGGGTTTTAAAGACAGAACAGAAACATGCAGGGACGAGAATGCTAGCATAGCAGTAGAATCGCGGTTGATTCCGAGGATATGGAACAAACACCTCTGCAGACTGCTAAACGGCGACGATGACCAATATTCCGCTGTCAGGCAGAGTGAGCCATTCAACAGTGACGATGATAGTCAAGATTCCCGCTAACTCGATCAGAATGAAGTGAGAATGCGGATATCTAAACTTAAATCCAACAAAGCTGCTGGAGCCGACGGTCTTGATACCGAACTTTTCAATGCAGGAGGAGATGAGTTGGTAAAGAGCATCACCAGCTTATCTGTAAAAACTGGTCGGACGAAAATACGCCCGATGAATGGAACCTTAGCATCATTTGCCCAATCCTGAAGAAAGAAGACTCTCTAAACTCCGCTAACTATAATGGTATAAGTCTTATTAACATCGCATATGAGATCTTGTCTGCCGTATTATGTGAATCCCTAAGATCGATCGTCACCAATCTGATAGTGTGGTTTCAGGGCGGGAAAGTACACCATTGACCAAATATCAAACTACGGCAGCAGATCTTGGAAAAAGCCTATGAATATAAAATCGATACGCACTACCTCTTCATCGATTTCAAAGTTGATATGATAGCCTGTATGGAGACGAGTAATACAGAGCCATGTCTAGTCTTGACATCCCTGCCAAGCTCGTACGTTTGTGCAGAATGACGATCTCTTTAACATAGTACTTGAGAGAAGTGTACGAAGCTTACAAGCCAACACCGGAGGTACAATCTTTTACAAGTCTGTACAACTAGTTGCTTACGCCGATGACATTGACATAGTCGAAAGAATTTAGCGGGCTGTCAGTTGGTTATTTGCTAGTATTGAAATCGAGGTAGCAAAGATGGGTTCACCGGACAATGAAAGCAAGACAGAATATATACTGTCTACAAAAATGGACACCCAATATCGGCGTCTTGGACAGATATTATTTTGAGGTAGTAAAGGACTTTGCTTACCTAGGCTCTATGGTGAGCTCCGCGAATGACATCAGGGGGGAGATCGAACGAAGAATTACACTTGCCAATAGCTGTTTTATGGGCTAAGAAGGCAATTGAGTAACAAAGCCCTATCTCGAACTACTAAGGTAGTCCCGTATAGGACACTAATTATCACAGTCCTGCTGTATGGCGCAGAGGCATGGACTTTGTCAAAATCGGATGAGGATGCCCTTGGTTACTTTGAGAGAAAAGCTCTTCCAGTGATCTTCGGTCAAGTCTGCATAGATGGCAGGTGGAGGAGAAGATACAATGCCGAACTATTCGGCCTATACAAAGGCATCGACTTAGCCAGAAGAGTTCATATACAGCGACTAAGATGACTGGGTCATGTAGAGCGGATGGATCCCAACGTTCCAGCCCGAAAAATATTCGAATCCACCACGGCTGGCGCAATAGAGGACGACCTGGCGGTAGGTGGCGTAAATAAGTGAACGGAGACCTCAACCAATGTGGCGTTAGCAACTGGAAGCAGTTGGTTTATAACCATGGTGGCTGGAGAGGTTTGTTGGTTGATGCCCAGGTCCACCCCGGGCTGTAGCATCACCTATGTAATAATATAAGTAAATTAAAGAGTACACTTTCAGCTTATACTCGTATCCATGTTTTACGCTAAGTTCGAGGAACAATGTGAAGTTAACAAACGGATTCTCGAACGTCTTAGTAACGTCGAAAGCTTTTGTATTGCTAACCTTATATCTAAATCTAAGTAAATATGGACGCTTTGCTTAAAATAGTAACATGGAATGCAAATGGACTCTTACAAAAATCTAACGAATTAGAAATGTTTGTGATAAGAGAAAATATCGACATATGTATGTTTGATCTCCGAAACCCATCTAACAAGCGAATCGCAGATAAAGATAAGAGGCTACGCTGGTTATCACGCGTATCATCCTTCTGATAGAGCGCGGGGCGGTTCGTCCTTATTCATTAAAACTAACATCGAACATTCGGCCGATATAAGCATAGAGCTGGAAAACCTGCAGTTGTGCGCGGTAAGGGTTAAAAATAAACACCTGAGCGACAATATAGCATCTGTTTACTGTCCGCCGCGATGCTTACTAGAAAAAGATGACTACTTTCGTGTCGTCAATGCCCTCGGTTCAAATTTCCTTATTGGTGAAGATTTCAACACGAAGCACACCTCCTGGGGTTCAAGATATACATCTTCTAAAGGAAAAATTCTCTACGAAGTGGCATATGAATTCGGTTGTTGTTTTTATTCGACAGGAAAACCGACCTATTCGCCAACTGACTCACAAAAAATTCCTGATCTTATCGATTTTTTAGTTACAAAAGGCATTTACGAGAAGTTTATTTCAGTCAAAGAATGTTTTGATCTCTCTTCTGACCACTCGCCGGTAATTTGATTACTTGGAGAAGCGCTGATCAAGAAAAAAGGACTCCAAGACTCAATAGCAATAGAACAAACTGGGAGGGCTTTAGAAATGATTGCGAAACAAATATCACCTTGTGAACTAGAGGACGAAATTGATCGTTTCGTGGAGCAATTCAAAGAGCGGCATGGAGAAACACTCCTGCTAAAAGCTATAAGATCAACCGCAACGAAAAGTATCCCAGAGAAATCAACTGGTGAGGGAGAAATGAAAAGCACGAAAGAAGTGGCAAATCACTCGTGCACCGCAGCATAAAACCGTCCTTACCGACTATGCAATCAGCTAAGAGAAGGTATTTGCGAATTTAAAAGCAAAAAGATATCGACCTACCTTAAAAATCTCTCCGGTGAAAGAGAATCAAATTATTCGCTTTGGAAAGCGCTAAAAGGCATCCGGAAACCTCAAATGCAAGAACCACCAATTCGGAAAATCGATGGAAACTGGGCCAAGAGCGACAAAGAAAAGGCAGACATATTTGGTTTGCACTTAGAAGAAACGTTTAAGCCGTTGGACGGCCCTTCGTTAACGCCCGACTCCCCAGTCACGACATTTGACAACTTCAAAGTAAAAAAAGTTGCATTGATTGAACTGAGGGAAGTGATTAAAAATTTAAAGACAAAAAAACCTCCGGGTAACGACTTGATAACGGCGCAGGTAGTCAAGGAATTGCCGAATAAAGCTATTATCAAACTGCTCTATTTGATCAACGCTTCGTTCAGATTGCTTTATGTTCCGAGGCAATGGAAAGTCGCCGAGATTATAATGGCCCCGAAACCAGGCAAACCGCTAAATGAGAAGAAATCATATCGGCCTATTTCCCTATTGCCGGTTATCTCAAAAATATTTGAAAAACTTCTTTCCAAACGTCTACAGCCCGTAATCGACGAAAGACGTCTCATTCCTGACCATCAGTTTGGATTTAGAATTAAACATTCTACAATTGACCAAGTCCACAAAATAACTGACGTGATTGAGAAAGCTCTGGAAGAAAAAAAGATTTGTTGTGGTGTATTTCTTGACGTCTCACAAGCTTTCGATAAGGTTTGGCACGAAGGCTTGGAGTATAAATTGCAACGACTACTGCCACGGCAACTCTTTCTAATCCTACTATCGTATCTCACCGAGAGACTCTTTCGTGTTAAGCACGGAAATGATTACTCTGACTTCAAGGAGATTACTGCCGGAGTTCCAAAAGGAAGTGTCCTTGGCCCACTTCTATATGTACTCTACACGCGTGATATCCCGCAGGAAAGAAACTGCATCGTCGCCACATTTGCGGACGATACGGCGATATTGACCACGGGCGAAACTATTGAAGCAGCAACTGGAAAGCTTCAACATGCTATTAATAAAGTCCACGCTTGGACGAATTCTTGGCGTATTGTGCTGAACGAAAGCAAATCTACTCACGTCAACTTTACTTATAAAAAAGTGGATAGATTACCTCTATATCTTAACGCGGCTTAAATACCGTACGCGAACGAAGCAAAATATCTAGGAACGACTCTAGATGTTAAGCTTAAATGGAAATCACACGTAAAAAAGAAACGCGACGAGCTAGAAAACAAATACCGACAAATGTACTGGCTACTCGGAAAACATTCGAAGTTGATCCTACATAAAAAACTGCTTATCTATGTATGTATACAACTATGGGGTTGTACCAAGAAAAGCAATAGAAACATCATACAAGCTTTTGAAAATAAAGTTCTTAGAACGATCGTCAACGCACCGTGGTATGTACGTAACGAAGATATTCATCGAGATCTGGGAATTCCCAGCGTCGTCGAAGAGATAACAAAATTTGCGCGTAAACACAAAGATCGTGTTCACGGCCATTGTAACCGTACCGTCATTCAACTACTTGACGCGAATAATGCAATTCGTCGTCTGCAAAGGATAAAACCTTTTGACCTCGCGTCATAGTATATGCCGGTCGCGAAAAAGGCAGGAACTATCATTGGAATTTAACCTGCCTAAAGCTCTACATTTCTTTTTATGTTTTCATGAATACTATGCAAATCAGGTGGAACATGATCTTTTTTTAAAATGCAAATGTGCTTAATTCTAATTGAATTACAATTCTATGTCATTCACATCAATGTCAAAATAAATGAGTGCTCTCAATGTACTCTATTAAATCAATTAGTGTAAATTGATGGTCAAGTGTTCAAACCAATTGAAACTAATAATGCGAACGGACATGTTATGATGCATAGAAATTGCCTCTCAATCAATTCTAAGTAAACGCAAATGTACTTGTCAATCAATCAATATACGAATTCGTATGTGCAATTTATTACCTAATATCCTAGAGTTAAGTACATTCCTTTCAATTCGTACGACGTAGGCACTTTAACGAAATTATTTTAGCGACTGTTCTTTTGAGTATCGCGACTTTTCAAATGCTCGTCTAGAATTCATTTGGTGAACTACACTTAAGGGTATAAGTATTTTTTAAAGACTCCATTACATTTCGTAAAAGCTTTTGTATAACTGTAGCAGACCATCGATACCTAATATGTTGCTTTTCTTGTTGCCACCCCTTTTCCGCTTATAACCATTTTACAAATTATTTTTCAAAATAAATGGTCCATAACTCTGGTCATTAATTTACGTTTTCATTTGAAGCTCAAAACTCATCGCCATTAACCAGTCCTGTTGCCATAAATCAAACGAAAATAGGAAAAAATGTATTTTACCAGCGAAAATTAATTAAGTCAAGAGCTTTATAAAGGGAATCCTTGTTGCGGGTTGTAAAGTTAACCGGTGACTGTTGGTTATTTGGAAATTTATTTCAAAATACACTTTTCTGCAACGAGACCGAGTAACTTTGGTATTCATTAGATCAGAGAAGAAGGGGAATTTCAAATGTTTGCTTTGAAATTTAAGAGCTTTACGTTTAATATAACTGCATGAGTCGGATGATTAAAAATACATGCAGGTATACAAATGGAAAGCGCAAAAATAAGGTTGCAACAGCAAAATGTGAACTACCCACTTTAATGTAATATTTCGAAAGGGTCGGTCATCTGTTTGTATCTTCTTGAAATTGCTATTAAAATTACGCAATTCAATGTTTATTATTTTCTGTTGAACAGAGCACATATTCCGATCTACGGGAAATAACGTTATTCAAGTGGCTGTCTCGACTGGCCTAGTAGTACCCCATCCTGTCAACCAAACTTTGCAGAATATTGCCCATTGTTTGTGGCTTTATTTCGTCAATAATTAGATGAATGTTTTCCTCAAGTGCACCTCAGCTGCCGCTTTATAAGTAGGCTCCTCGACGTCCGAAACAGACGAGGGGCAGATGTGGGGATAGTACGAGATCACCATGTTATGACAGCTACTCTCCAACTACGCACTGCTGCAGTTCGAAGACCCCACCACAACACAAGAATGCTCAGGTTCAACATCGATAGACTAAGTAATCCATCAGTGCGTCAACAATTAAGGGAGCACCTTTCGCAAGGTGTGGAAGCAATCAACAGCCCACTACCCGCAACCATACAAGACCATTTGTGTGCTGTGAAAAATGTTTTTCAATCATCGAGTGCTAAAAGATTTGTCGGTCGATCCCAGGAAACACATAGGGCGTGAGCTTCCGAGGATACCTGGAGACGGATTGATGAAGGAGAACAGCTTAAAGCTCGCATTGCAGTAGCAGGGGAAGCAAGCTAGAGTCCCTATATTGCATGAAGATGAGAGAAGTTCAGCGTAGCGTACGACATGACAGGCGCAATTACATGAACGCGATGGCTACAGAAGCAGTAGAAGCTGCACGGAGGTGCTATAGCGGGGTCGTTTACAGAATCACGAAAGAGCTGATAGGTGGTCGCAACTCCAGTCAACACCCAGTGAACAGCCTAAACGGTTCCTTGGTCATTTTGGATGAGCACCAGTTCAAGAGATATTTTGCTACGGTTTTGAACCGTGTATTCGCTAGCGATATGCTCCCAAATCAGACTGAATATGCACCACGACTTCCAGTAATGATGAGATCACTACCACGATCAAAGCACTCAAAACCAATAAGGCGGTAGAACTTGACGGTTTTCCACCAGAGCTCTTACGAGCAACGCCAACAACATCGGCTGAGCTTCTGCTTCCACTTATAGATAGAGCTTGGGAAGCTAAAAGCCTTCCTGTCGACTGGAAAAAGGGAATGATCTTCAAGCTTCCTAAAAAATAAAATTTTGTGGAGTGCGGAAGCTGGGGAGGTATCTACCTTTTGCCTGCTGTAGCTAAAATAATAGCTAAAATCATCCTGGAGCAAATCAAACAACATCTCGAGGACACATTCGATGCCGAACAAACAGGTTTCCGCTCTGGATCCTCCGGTATCGACCACATCAACACCCTGCGGATTATTAACGAACAGTGTGTTGAATATCGATCGCCACTGCACCTGCTGTTGATCGATTTTGAGAAGGCGTTCGATAATGACAACAGGGATTTTATTTGGAGTGCCTTACGCAGCAAAAGTATTCCCGATAAACTAATTGCTATTATCAAAGCTACATATGAATGCCCCAAATGTCATGTTGTGCACAGAGGAAGGTTGTCTGAGGAGTTTGAAACCCAAAGTGGGGTAAGACAAGGCTGCATTCTTTCACCAATACTATTCCTATTGGTGATTAGCGATGTGCTTCATGCAGCTTTGTCAACGGGAAACGGGGGAATTCGATGGAATCCCAACTGAAACGTCTTGACTAAGCTGACGATACGTATATATGCTTACTCTCTCACAGAATTATGGACCTCCACCAAATGACAGCAGATGTGGAGAGGGAGGCAGGCGTCGTCGGGCTGAAAATGAATACGACAAAAACTAAAATTATCAGCCTTGGAACAAACCCATCGGCTCAACTATGCATTGCGGGACAACCGGTAGAGAGAGTTTAGGATTTCAAGTATCTTGGAAGTATTGTTTCGACCTATATTCAACAGGATCGCCAAAGCAAAGTCAGCGTTCGGGATGTTGTCCAAATATGGTGAAGCAATGCAATCAGTTTGAACACCAAGCTAAGACTGTTCCGCTCCAATACTGAATCCGTGCTGTTATATGTATGCGGCATGTGGAGAGTAACCATTGCTATCACCAGAAAGCTACAAACGTTCATTAATAGGTGCCTGCGCAATATTTTAATAATTTTCTGACCCAATCGTATCGCTAACGAACACCATTGCGAGAACGGGTCAGGCATCAATAGGGACAACCATTCAACGACGGAAGTTTCAGTGGATTGGTCATTTCGAAAGGGTGACGATTCCATAGCGAACCATGCTATGCAATTAAACCCTTAATCCCAGGATGGCAGAGGACCTGGCGGCCCGAGGAAAACCTGGCGCAGACTAGTCAGGAAGTAGGCATGGCAGTTGGGGAAAAGTTGAGGAGAGCTCAGACAATTTGCCAGAAACCGTACACGATAGCTCGTGGGCGTAGTAGAGACCCTAGGACCTGGAAGGGGATACAGGATATAAACATCTCCAAAACGGCTGATAACAAAGAAACTGAACTTAGTGTATAATAAATCTATTGTTTGACGGTTCGTTTATCACGTTGCCCCATTTTGTTAGAACTAAATCCCGTCAAGAGTTCAAATCATATAATTGCGAACACAGAAAATCAGTAATCGTGTCTCTGTAACGCATTGCCAAGTTAATTTTTAAAGAAGTAAGGACCAAAACACAACCCAAATAGTCCCTCTTTGAGTATACATTGCCTTTTCTTCGACAACGTATAGATTTTCAGAATCCCAAATTCTACAATTATGCTTGTCGACTTAGGCTCCTAAATGAAAATTAAGTTTATCCATCGGGCATCGAAAAAGGAATATGAAAAATTTAACTACAACTTTTGTTGACTGCGTCATTACTTTTTGTCTAAAATTGGAGTAAAAGAATGCATATCTTGTTTTTACAACAACTTAATACACGCCGCGTGTCGTAGGAATTTATTAGAAGCCAAAACGAAATATATAATCAAATCAACTTTTTTCTTGACTTCGAAACAGATGGAAAAGTTTCATCCGCCATTGAATCATATTTCCTGTTCAAGGATAATAAATTAAAACAAAAACTTCTGTTTCTTTTTCTGAGAGGAAAGATTTGATTTTACCCTGAAGTTGTGACGCTGAATTTGACGGATGTTCCTAAGATCCAATAAATAACTCACTTTACGAGTATTTCAACTTGGTCTCGACCTTGGTCCGCCTCAATGGAGGAAGTGAGTCGGGAAGTACGAAGACACACTCCTCTTAAAAAAAAATGTCTTCAAGAAACTTTTAAACTTTTTTGCTGCACTTACTTATTTCAATTACCTTCAAAATGGAGTCATTGAGTACCTTCATAATGAACTGCAAAAGAGCTCTTAATGGATATTCACTAAGTGTGATAAAAACCATTTAATGGAGCTTAGTTTCAAGGAGATGGTTTTGAGATGGAGGTAATATACACTAAGAAGCTACTGCTCTTTTTTCTCTCCCTCTAGAGTTTTGTGAAAGAGTTTAAGGATTTGTACTTGGTTGGGTTAAGGATTTCATTTATATATGAAAATATCTTAAAGAGAATTTATATTAGCTCAGCACAACACCTTTAAGTTAATTAAGTGAATATGGAAAAAAAAAAGAAGTTTACTCTTTCTCCTCATCGCTGCCTAAAAAAGTCTATCTACCCGCCGAATATCGAAAGGTATTTTTAATTGAAAGAAACGTTGTGTGTGCATTTATCTTTTCCAGTATCCCGATTTAAATATTATATATTTCACAATTTTAACGACTGCAACTGAATGCCGCAATAAAATTTATATAAGTATGAGGAATAATGCTTGAGAGAATGATATTTGCCTTCGGTAGTTTTTATAATAAATAATAACCCTCCCTTTCCAAATGCATGGAAAAATTGAAGGTATTCGGAAAATAATACAATTTCCCAGAATACAGTCGAAGCAAGAGATTATTTTATGGGATGTAATAATGTTGTTTTAATAAAGAAGAATCTTCTCTCTTAACATTCAGACTTATAACGATGGGATGCGTGTTGACTATGCTCTTAAATTCCTGAAGATTGAAAGCTTCTGGGTATGTACTTTTTTTTTTCTGCCGTTCTAAGAACTTTATTTCAAAAGTTTGCGTGATGTTTCTATTGCATTTCTTGGCACAACCCCATAGTTGTATACCATACGTCCACACAGCACTTACTGATAGATAAGCAGTTTGTTATATAGGCTCAACTTCGAATGTTTACCGAGTAGTACATTTGTCGGTATTTTTTTTTCGAGCTCATCGCGTTTCGTTTTTACGTGCGATTTCCATTTAAGCTAAACATCTAGAGTCATTCCTAGATATTTTGCTTCGTATATATTGGCGTATGGTATTTGAGCCGAGTTTACATGTACAGGCAATCTATCCACTTTTTTGTAGGTGAAGTTGACGTAAGTAGATTTACTTTCGTTCAGCACAATACGCCAAGAATTCGTCCAAGCGTGGACTTTATTAATAGCATGTTGAAGCTTTCCGGTTGCTGCTTCAATGGCATCTCCCGTTGTCAATATCGCCGTATCGTCCGCAAACGTGGCGACGACACAGTTTCTTTCCTGCGGGATATCACGCGTGTAGAGTACATATAGAAGTGGGCCAAGGACACTTCCTTGTGGAACTCCGGCCGCAATCTCCTTGAAGTCAGAGTAATCATTTCCGTGCTTAACACGAAAGAGTCTCTCGGTGAGATACGATCGTAAGATTAAAAAGAGTTGCCGTGGCAGTACTCGTTGCAATTTATACTCCAAGCCTTCGTGCCAAACCTTATCGAAAGCTTGTGAGACGTCAAGAAATACACCACAACAAATCTTTTTTTCTTCCAAAGCTTTCTCAATCAATTGTAGAATGCTTGATTCTAAATCCAAACTGATGGACAGGAATGAGACGTCTTTCGTCGATTACGAGCTGTAGACGTTTGGGAAGAAGTTTTTCAAATATTTTTGAGATAACCGGCAATAGGGAAATAGGCCGATATGATTTCTTCTCATTTAGCGGTTTGCCTGGTTTCGGGGCCATTATAATCTCGGCGACTTTCCATTGCCTCGGAACATAAAGCAATCTGAACGAAGCGTTGATCAAATAGAGCAGTTTGATAAGAGCTTTATTCGGCAATTCCACGAAACTATCAACTTCGTCCTCTAGTTCACAAGGTGTTTTAAGTGATACATTTAAACGAGATTTTTTTTTCCCAATCATTTCTAAAGTCTTCCCAGTTTGTTGTATTGCTAGTAAGACTTGGAAGTCCTTTTTTCTTGATCAAAGCGTCTCCAAGTAATAAAATTACCGGAGAGTGATCAGAAGAGAGATCAAAACTGGCTGTAATAAACTTCTCGTTAATGCTTTTTGTAACGAAAAAATTGATAAGATCGGAAATTTTTTTGGAGTTGGTTGGCCAATAGGTCGGTTATATATATACCTGCATACATATCCTCTCTATATTTGTATGGTATAGTTTCTTACAGTGAACTTCAAAGTTTGTTTACAAAGACATTTTTATAGACAGTTGTTCCTTAGAAGAAGTGGCGTTAGGGTAGGGCACGGTTGGGCTACCACCCAGGGCCCCAGACATTAAGGGGCGCCCAAACTGTCTATCCAGTTGCATATTGTGACTTGTTGCATTCTCGGAAGCGGCCAGGTCACCTTGAATAGTCTTTAATTCCCTATAGTCCACTCAAATGTTGCTGAAAAAGACTTAAACTTAAAATTAATCTTAATGAATGAAGGCTCATTTTGTGACAATTTTCGGGGGAATAAGACTACAAATACAAATATTTGGCGCAACAGCTCTTTAAAGTGCCAGGGCCTAGCTTCTCGCAACCAATCATGTTGTGTGCGCTATATTTTTCACACGAATGGAAGGGACCTACAGTTTAATGCCGAATCCGAACGGCGATTTGAGAAGCTTTTCGTGACAACAATACTCTCGGATGTTTGTCAGACGCTCGCGAGAGGTGGGACCGTGAAAAAAACTTTTTGGTATTTTCTGGGATTCGAACTCGGAACCTCATGCGTAGTGATCCGACACACTAACCACTTACGCCACGGCGCCCAATAAGACTATTAAAGTTAAAACTAGTTACCACCGATATGGGGGTGGAAAAAATAAAAACCACCCCGTGCATGGGTTTTCTCAAAAACTATAATAGATACGGAAAAAAATGAACATGGACTGGAATTGGACAATTGCATGCCAAAAGCATGAAAGAAAGAAATGTTAAGGCCCAAAGAAGAATTCTAGACATAAACCCCTTAGCTATTTATGTACCGTGTGGCTGCCATAGCTACAATCTCGTACTATACGATGCCGGTAAGTCGTCCGTAAAATCCATCACTTTATTTGGATACTTCAGAGGTTATATATATATATATGGCGCAACAGCTCTTTAAGTGCAAGGGCCTAGCTTCTCGCAACCACTCATGTTGTGGGCGACATATTTTTCACACGACCGGAAGGGACCAACAGTTTAGTGCCGTATCCGAAGGGCAATTTGTTTTAAGAAGCTTTTTCGAGACAACAATACTCTCGGATGTTTGTCAGACGCTCGCGAAAGGTGGGACCGTGAAAAAACGTTTGGTGTTTTCTGGGATTCGAACTTGAAACCTCACGCGTAGTGGTCCGATACACTAACCACTTACACCACGGCGCCCACTTCAGAGGTTGTTCACATTGTTTTCAGCTTCTGTTCATCGATCGAAAATTCTAACCAATAGTGATTACAATTATCTATATATTTAAAACTATATTTAAGCTAGTATACTATAAAAAAAAAAACGCAGTGAAACACTTTGGGAAGCAAGAATAAGCAATGCTAAAGCAGTCCGTTGTCAAATAAGTGCCATTAATGACGCTATTGTACCTGAGAAAACTGATGTTCAAGTCTCTCATGAAGTCGCTACTCTAGCCGAACAGTTAAAAGATTTCAGATTCGTAGTTTTATTGGTTGTTTGGTATGAGATACTTTTTCAGTTTAATGTCGTTAGTAAATCTCTGCAATCAATATACATGGATCTCGGTAAGTGCACAGAAATGTTGAAAAATGCTGCGCTTTCTTGGAAGACTATAGAAAGCGACATTTTAACAGCGAAGGAGTTGGCTGAAAAACTTGAAATTGAACCTATATTTAACAAGAATTCGACGTGTTAAACGCCAAGCTGATGAAACCACCGTGAGCCTATAACTTCTCCAGAAAATAAATTTGAAATTAAAATATAATGCATACTCCGAAGTTTGAACTTTTTGTATAATATGGTATAAAAAAGATTCCAGCAAAACCTGACCTTCGCAAACTCTGCAGTAATCTCCAATTAGCATTAACTGTCGGCTCAACATCAGATGTAGATGGTTGTATGTTGTGTGATGAACTCATAAGCTTTTGCCTGATCAAGATGATGTTGTTGCTCTTGCCTAAATTTGAAATTTCATTAAAGACCGTAACATACAAGAATTGTATCCAAAGGCATGTATACAAAAAATAAACAAAATAAATAAATATTTGGCGCAACAGCTCTTTAAAGTGCCAGGGCCTAGCTTCTCGCAACCACTTATGTTGTGTGCGTTATATTTTTCACACGAATGGAAGGGACCTACAATTTAATGCCGACTCCGAACGGCAATTTGAGAAGCTTTTTCGTGACAACAATACTTTCGGATGTTTGTCAGACGCTCGCGAGAGGTGGGACCGTGAAAAAAACTTTTTGGTGTTTTCTGGGATTCGAACCTGGAACCTCATGCGTAATGATCCGACACACTAACCACTTACGCCACGGCGCCCATGGATAGCATTGCGAATATTGATCACTATACCTACCTATAACGGTTGCTAGTGGGGAAAGAGTTTTTCAAAGCTTCAGCTGATAAAAACCTATCTGCGATCGACAATATCTCAATCTGAATTGACAAACGGCAGCTTTGTCAATCGAGAATGAAATTGCAAAAATCATAGGCTTCCGTGTCTTAAAAAGAAAGTTTGCCGATAGAAAAGCCAGAAAAGTATTGTAAAATTCTATTAGTTTTTTTTTTTTTTTATTAAATGGTGATTATTTCATTCTTTCGTTTTTCATATGTGTTTAGATAGCAGATAGGGGGCGTTGTAGAAAACTTGCCCAACACGCTCGCCTATATAGAGGTCCAATACTCGCTTTCAATGCGCTGATGATTGGAGGCCGAATGATACTATTCGATCTTCTGTTACGCAAACGACTAACAAAGGCCTCGTAGGGGCAGCATCTCCCGATAGGTGCTGGTCCGCTAAGTAACGAGTAGGAGCCACTGCAGCCGAAAACCTAGCAGCTCTGTTAGTAAGCCCTACTCCCACCTCCTCGTGGTGCTATCTGGGAATTTCTTCGGAAATTACTAACGGGAGAGGACGAATGGCGAGCTTCCTGCGCCAAAAAACAGGATAAGTGTCGGTTGGTCTGTGGCCCAGCGAGCCGCAACCGTAAAACAAACTATTGCTCCGAAACGGAAACATACGCCTCGGATACGGACTGATCATTTGTTGACGACCTTTGGCTATCGGACACGGACAACGATCGGATTCTGGAACGTTAAGACCCTCCTGGACTCACTCAAGGAAGGGCCTTATAACGCCAGATTCCTCCAATTGGAGCGCGAATTCGCACGGTATAAAATCGACATCTTAGGGCTGAGCGAGATAAGATGGTACGATGCTGGGGAATACATCTCCCCAACAAAAAGCACTGTCATGCTCTACTCTGGTAAACCAGCTGGAAGTGCACGGAGTTCTGGCGTAGGACTCATGCTAACTCCAGCAGCACGTAGTAGCCTCATATCCTGGAAACCCCATAGTGACCGTATATTGACGGCTAGGTTCCAGAGTAGAGTTAGAAAAATTACCATCATACAGTGTTATGCTCCGACTCTAGACGCGACTGAGGATGAAAAGGATAATTTTTATAGCCACTTAGGTGCCGCCTACAACCAAACGCCTAATGGAGACATCGTAATGGTAATGGGAGATCTCAATGCCAAGGTGGGTAGCGACAACACCATGCTTAAGCACGTGATGGGAGTTCACGGCGTGGGAGACCGTAATGACAATGGTGAGCGGTTTGTGGACTTCTGCAATACCAACCGCCTAGTCATCGGAGGTACGCTGTTTAAGCATAACACCTGCCATAAGATCAGTTGGGTCTCTACTGATAGGCAACGAACATCCAACCAGATCGACCACATTGCGATCAGTCGCCGCTTTAGAAATTGTCTCCTGGACGTCCGAAACAGACGTGGAGCTGACGTCGGACAAGAACGAGATCACCATCTTATGGTAGCTCATTTACGCCTTCGTACAGCATCCGTCAACAGCAACCGCTCAAACCTGCTTAACATCACCAGGTTTAATATCGACAGGCTCAAGGTTCCCCAAGTGCGCCAACAGTTCAGGGACCATCTTGCCTTAGAAGCAGAAGCAATCAGCAGCATAGAGAACATGGATGACCACTGGAGTGCTGTGAAAAATGCTTTTGCGACTGGGGCACGCACTTATGTCGGTAAAAAGCAGAAACACCACCGCACATGGCTTTCTACAGACACCTGGAGACGGATCGATGAGCGTACAGCAATCAAGGCTCGGATTGCAGCGGCCTCAGCAGTACAGAGAACCGAGCTTGAAGCCCAATACCGTGCGAAGAAGAAAGAAGTGCAGCGTAGTGTGAGATGTGACAAGCGTCAACATGTCAACTCACTGGCCTCAAGGGCTGAAGAAGCAGCGAGTAGGTGCGACAGTAGGACTGTTTACAACATCACTAAGGAGCTCATTGGTGGTCGAAACTCCAAACAACATCCAGTGAAGAGTCTAGACGGTGACCTTCTGATTTCGGATGAGGATCAGCTCACTAGATGGAGAGAACATTTTGCTGCAGTGCTAAATCACTTAGACGACGGCGGTATGATCTTGAATTCGAATGAGCAGTTCGAAGCAACAAATTCCCGAATTCGCACCGTACCTCCCAGTAAAGCTGAAATAATAACAGCAATCAAGTCCCTCAACACCTTACGGATCATAATCGAACAATGCGTTGAGTATAGGTCTCCGCTACATTTACTGTTTATCGACTTCGAGAAGGCTTTCGACAACTTGAATCGAGATGCTATCTGGCTGGCCTTGCGCAGGAGAGGCATTCCAGAAAAGCTTATAGCTATTATCAAGGCTACATATGAGGGCGGCAAGTGTCACGTCGTGCACAATGGTAAGGTGTCGGAGGACTTTGAAGTCCAAAGTGGAGTACGTCAAGGGTGCATACTGTCCCCACTATTGTTCTTGGTGGTTATCAGCGATGTACTCCGTGCAGCATTGACGGAAGCTAATTCTGGAATTCGTTGGACTATGACATCTTACCTTAAACACCTAGATTACGCTGACGATGTTTGTCTACTTTCACATCGGATAATGGATCTTCATTTGATGGCCCAAAATCTAGAATCTGAGGCAAACAAAGTGGGGCTAAAAATAAACACAGCCAAAACAAAAGCCCTGAGTACTTCCAATACCCGCGCTCAACTTAACATTGCCGGAAAGCAAGTCGAGAAAGTTGATAACTTTCTATATTTAGGAAGTGTCGTCTCGGCTAATCGCGGTGGCACCGAACTGGATGTGTGCAGCAGAATCGGGAAGGCTAAAGCTGCGTTCGGAATGCTGTCCAAAATCTGGAGAAGCAATGTTATTAGCTTAAGAACCAAGCTACGACTGTTCCGCTCCAACGTAGAATCAGTGCTGCTTTATGGGTGCAGTACCTGGAAGGTGGACACCATTAACACACGCAAGCTGCAAGTCTTCGTAAACAAATGCTTAAGAATCATCTTGAGGATTTTTTGGCCGAACCGCATCTCCAACGAACAACTTTATCTGAGAACGGGCCAAGAACTTATAAGCATTACTATACGAAGAAGAAAGTGGCAATGGATTGGACACACCCTACGGCGCGAAGACAACTCCATTGCGAAATACGCCATGCAGTGGAATCCGCTCACCCAGGCAGGCAGAATAGCGGGACGCCCTAGGCAAACGTGGCGCAGAACAGTTGAGGAGGAATCGAGCTCTTTAGGAATGAGTTGGAGGCAGCTCAAACGCGTTGCAGAACTCCGAACACGATGGCGCGCAGGCGTGGTTGACGCCCTATGCCCCCCGAGGGGTTAAAGGACATAAGTAAAGTAAGTTCTGTTACGCAAACTGCTCATCTCTGGATGCTGTTTAGTAGAAAATGTATCAGGGCAAAGTGTGGTCCTTTCTGTTGTGTTTAAGGGTATCAACTACTTTTTGGAAGGGTAGGACAGCTCTTTAAGCTTGTCTGAGGCCTTGGGAGTTATTCCAGTGAGAAATGCACATATTGCGTTCCCAACTGCTTAGGGTATATTTAAAGGCAGAATCAGATATTCTGAACATCTCAGAGCAGCATTTTCCGACTAGCAGATCTGCAGTTTTGTTGCCGTCAACGCCTACATAAACCGGTACCAACCACAATTTTACTTTATTGTATCGGGCCAAGTTTTATAAACTGTCGAAGCAGCTTAGAACTGATTTTAAACTGATAACGTGGGAAATCAGTGCTATGAGCGCCGCTTGGCTCAGTGCAAGCGTAAGTCTCGATAGCGTAAAGCTCGGCCTGGAAAACACTAGGACTCTTTCCAAGTGATTTCAAAATTTTGTAATTGGGTCCATACACACTGGCGCTAACTCCTGAGTTCATTTTTGATCCGTCGGTATACCACATGATTCCATTTGAATCAAGCAGCGGTCCGCCATTATTCCATGTATCACGGCTTGGGATCTCGGTGTCAAACCTTCTACCAAAGTAAAGGGATTTAAGTATAAAGTTGGAAACTGTGCTGAACATATCTAGCTCGGGGAAGTCGGTTAATAGATCCATGAGATCCAATGATCCCATGTACAATTAACACCCGACTTTCGAAGACTAACTACACTGCGAATCGCCTCTATTTTGATGAAAATATGTAGCGGAGTAAGTCCGCTGTTGTGAGACAGGTGTGCATAGTACCTATGATTCCGAGGCAAGCTAATCTTTAAAGTTTAATGAGTTTGTTGGTGGTTGTGACCTCCTTAGTTTATGTCCACCAGACAATGGACGCTTATGTAAGGATGGGTCTAATCACTGGTATAAAACCAGAATGTGACCTTTGGGGACATAATCCAAGTTTTACCATACATACGGCGACAGGCCCACATGGCAGTGCTCGCCTTGGCAATTTTATGTTTAACATAGGAGTTCCAGTTAAGTGTTTTTTTTTTATCCAGGACAATTCCTAGATATTTTTCCTCGTCGGAACAATTAATAGAGACACTGAACCAAGGTTTAGCGTTCTTCTTCTTGTGTACGATACAACGACTGCCTTGCTGGGGTTAATCAATCGGCTTTCCCCAGAACATTAGTCCGAGACTACAAGAAGTGCATCTTGCATAAGTTGACACACATTGTCTTCATGTTGAACGTATGTATGAACGCTATCATATTCAATACTTAATGGAACAAAATTCAAGGTGCAAAAAAAAAAAAAAACTGTAGAAGCCTCTTTTTCCAGCCGTAAACAAAATTCGAGGTCTGAAATATAATTTCAAGGTTTGGATGAATGACTATTTTAACTGAATCAAGTCTTTATGAAATGAACGTCAAATATTGTTAATTTATCTTATTTTCAATAAAACCATTCTGTTGCCGTTTCAATGGACTGCAAACACATTTAGAATTAATTACAATGTACCTAAACAGGATTTATCGTATAACACCAGAAATTGTAGCAAGGTGATCAAATTTATAGCTTTAATTTCCGTCGATTAAAAGGATGTAGGAGGAACATATATCTGCATTTGAGAGAATTATTCTCTATTATACCCATAACTCTTCGATTACAATTAATTTGCACATGGTACACATGAGAGCCCAGCCGCATAGAGAAGTGAAAAAAGAAACTGTCGTGAAAGGTTTGTTGTTGCAAAAGATGCATGGATTTCGATACGTTCTTAAGGTGAATTCGCTTTTAATTTCGTGAATCATGGGGAAGGCTGCTTCTTGTAATGGTAATAAATCTCCTTCACTAATCATGCTAATCAGTATCATGGGTATCCCCTACGTTAGAAACTAGTTATAATTCAGATAACTTTTTCAATTAAATTAACATAAGCTGTCGCCTCCACAAGCAGCTAATTAACAAACATTCTCCTTTCAGTCATAATTGATCATAAAATCCCATTCCTACCGATGACATACATAGTATCCATGCCAATAACCTTATCCTTTCAATGAGCATTCATCATTTAAGTTGGTGTATAACTCTCATCACCAATATACATCATCCTAATGTATCTACGTATGTACGAGCTAACCAGTCTATGGCAATCTGACAGTAATGCAATAAGGTTAATAGATTCCCGTCAGCATAGACGACTTCTGGTAATTCCTTCACAAGCTGATTGGCGTCATTATGTTAACGCATATGATCATCACTCATTATGAGGCTGTCTAATAATGCTACAGGTGTATGAGAGATTATGGGACCATTTGCTGAAATAGATACGATGCCTTTGATAGTAGCACCATCATCGTGAGAAGTTAATTTATGTAATGCTCATGGTATTTCCCCGTTTTAAGTGCTTTGGGGGTCCGGTCCTTGAATATGTGTAATTGAAAGTAAGTGCACACTAATTTGGAGCTATAACTTTGCTCGATGGAAATGAGGAAATTAAATGATGTTGTTCCAAATAAATCCAGATAGTCGTAGGTGCTAGTATGCGTCAGTTGAACTTGAATTATGTGTTATTGGTGTAAAGGTAACATCTGCAACAGATGAATTAGTGTGGGAAAGATTAAACGAAATATTCAAAATTAGAAACACGATTTTATAATATTTTAGTACATTTGTCTGAATTTCGAAAATTTTTCAAGACCGTTGTTTTACGACTTTTCAGGAGAGATCCTTAAAGTTGTCTCTCATGTGAAAATTGTATAAAATCTTCGAATGGGACCATAACTCTAATAAGTACTTATAAGTCGAAAGACTCTTGCAGATTGAGAAAGATTATTTAATTATATAGCTGAGACTACTTTAGTATAATAAATTTGATTTTAGCTTGGGTTATATAACATATTGCCACAGATTTAAACTTGTGGGATGCAGTGAATATGAAGAGAGGCGCTTTTCAAAAACACAGCAACGCTACAATATGTTCGGGGCAGATCATCCGATCCTCTGCCCATTATATTCTAGCTTAACTTAATTGGGTGTGGCGTTGAACCACCTAGTTTTCGGAATCCAACGACACCAAAAGTGAGATTACAAAAAAGTGGATAGATTGCTTGTATATCTCAACTCGGCTCGAATACCGTACGTGAATGAAGCAAAATATCTAGGAATGACTCTAGATGTCAAGCTTAAATGGAAATCGCACGTAAAAACGAAATGCGATGAGCTTCAAAACAAATACCGACAAATGTACTGGCTACTCGGAAAACATTCGAAGTTAAGCCTACATAACAAACTGCTTATCTATAAGCAAGTGCTAAAGCCAGTGTGGACGTATGGTATACAACTATGGGGTTGTACCAAGAAAAGCAATAGAAACATCATACAAACTTTTGAAAATAAAGTTCTTAGACCGATCGTTAATGCACCGTGGTATATACCTAACGAAGATACTCATCGAGATCTGGGAATTCCCAGTGTCGTCGAAGAGATAACAAAATTTGCGCGCAAACACAAAGATCTTGTTCACGGCCATTGTAACCGTACCGTCATTCAACTACTTGACGCGAATTCAATTCGTCGTTCGCAAAGGACAAAACCCTTTGACCTCGCGTCATAGTATATGACGGTTGTGAAAAGCGCAGGAGGTTTCATTGCAATTTAACCTGTCTAAAGTGCTAGATTTCTTTTTAATCACATACGAATATTTTTTCCAGAATCACGAGTCTCGTAAGCGAAAATAAAACTGCTGGAAAAGCGTCGGCTTAGTTGTAGTATTTATTTTGGAGAGAGGTGTTTTTGTAGTAAGTAAAAATCTCACACTACCATAAGCACGCGCGGTCGGGCCTTATAGTGTCTTTAGAAGATTTTTCACCTGCTCTCCGCCAAAAAAAAAAAAAAAAAAAAAACAAAAGTGGGCAATTAAGCGAATCGAGAGAAAATCAATGTCTACACGCATGATAGTCTATACATATATGCCTAGCGCATGTTTGTAAAAAAAAAAAAAAACGTGACGTCACGAAGATGCATGAATGGAGTATTCCAATATTCGACCGAGATTACACGATTACCGAACTTCGCCTTCAATAGATCAAAAGTCCATCTGGCCAAAATTAGTCTTCCAACATGGCACGATAGTTAACTCCATTGACCGTAGCATGGCGATCACTTTCATCGACGTAAAAATACGGTCCAATCACACCTCCGGCACTTTTTGTGGATGCAATCGAGTCTCTTGAAGCACATGTAGGTTTGTTGCTGTCCACTAACGTATATTTTGCTTAGTGATTTTTCGATGAAATTCACGATTTTGTTCAAACTTTTGCAGAGCCCAATCGGAGAAGTTTCGGGGCTTCAAATGATCAAGAGGCTTCATTCTTGAGTTAATTCAATCTTGTAAGGGTGTAGACCAAGACCTTTATGCAAAATTCCCCACAATGTGAACTGAGAGGTCCGCAATTCCTGTGAATGGCGTGGAATCGACTGATTTGACTCATTTTGAACTGAAGCACTTACGGCTGCGATATTTTCGGTACTTCGACCGGTGTCTCACTGGCACAAGAACATTTAGTAGTGAACATACTTACTTACTTAGGTGGCGCTACAGTTCGGGGTGAACCTGGGCCTCAACCAACAAGCCTCTCCATTTAGCTCGGTCTTTAGCTAATTGCCTCCAGTTGCGCACTCCAAGTTGGTCGAGGTCCCCTTGAACTTGTGCGCGCCACCTACGGCGATGATTCCCTCTACTGCGTCGTCCCTCCGGGTTAGATTCGAAGACTCTGCGGGCCGGAGCGTTGGTGTCCATTCGCTCTACATGTCCTAGCCATCTCAGACGTCCAATACGCAGTTTTTTGACTAGGTCGATGTCGCTGTACAGCTCGTATAGTTCGTGATTGAATCTTCTCCTCCAAAACCCGTCAACACAAACGGGACCGAAAATCTTACGAAGAATTTTTCTCTCGAAGCGACCAAGGATATCTTAATCCTCTTTTAATAAAGTCCATGTTTCATGTAAACATGTTAAGGGTATTCATAACCCCTTGAGTGCGCGCAAATAATAAAAAATAAAAGAAGATAGAAGTCGACTTCTCCTTGATGCCGGTTTGCTCATGTTGCCTAAAGGACCATCTTCCCTTTGTGGAATAGTTTCATCTATGTTGTCATTCAATCATAGCTTTCATTGTTTCATATTTCTTGTATTCTCTAGATAACGTTCTTCTGCACGGGTCTCTTTTGTTTATCTAACAGTTGGCCCTACAGTCCGTGGTGGATCTGGCCCTAAGCCAACAAACCTCTCCAGCTTCTCCCGGTTACAAGCCAGCTGCCTTCAGTTGAGCACTTGTTTGTTCCACCTACCGCGAGGTCTCCCTCTATTGCGCAGTTTATCCAGGATGGATTCGAAGTTTTTCCGGGCTGTAACGATGGGCTCAATCCGCTCCATATGTCGCAGCTCTCTTAGTCGCTATATGTGGACTATTCTGACTAAGTCGAAGTCGTTGTACAGGCCGTATAAAACAAAAAACATACTCCTTATGCGCACAAGCGTAACAAATTATGTGACCTCTGTCGCATGCGATCTGGTTTTAACTGCTCTTTTCCATATGGGCGGGCGCACAGATTACACTACACTCGGACAGAACGTTCAACCATATCCTTGAAAGTGCCGCGTTTACTCGAGTGGCCTAGTCGCAGATTTGATGATGATTCGTGAAATTGATCGGAGTGTCAATGATCACTTTAGGATGACTGGTATGACGTTTTGTTGACATCGATTGCTTTGATTGCCATCAACTTAATTTATTTATTCTTCTGCTGGTGGTTAACTATACTTTCATTTTATGTTGCGCTAGAGTAAGGCCGATTGACGGGAGCCAACGTTCGATTATATAGATGGTTTCAAAACATATATCTTTAAATTCTACAAGGAATTTGGCAGCTACTTTTATACAATAATGGGCATTAGTACAAACTCTTGTGGATCGCCTAGGAAGACATAAAAGGCCTAGGAGAAAGGACTGGGCGATGGCAAGAGACATCTGCACGAATCAAAGGCTAAGTTGGGCTCTGAACACCTTCCAGCCGTTTAAAGCACCGGGATCGGACGGAATATTCCCTGCCCTACTACAACAAGGCCAGGAAATCATTATGCCACACCTCCTAGGACTATTGAGAAGCAGCGTCGCACTTGGGCATATACCAAGAATATGGAGAAGGGCAAAGGTCATATTCATTCCGAAAGTGGGAAAAAGGGACACCACTTCACCAAATTTCTTTAGACCCATCAGCTTGACCTCAATCATGTTAAAGACGCTAGAAAAAGTCATAGATAATCACCTAAGAATGACTGTGCTAGAAAGAATACCCCTCCACCACAATCAACATGCCTACAGAGCAGGAAGATCCACCGAAACTGCGCTCTACCAGCTGACAAGTTGGGTTCAAGATACACTGGAGAGCAAGGAAACAGCAGTATGCGCATTTCTAGACATCGAAGGAGCCTTCGATAACACCTCCCATGAAGCAATTAGGAGGGGTCTCGAAATAAAAGGAGTAAATCACACCACAAGTAACTGGATGTGTGAGATGCTAAGAACTAGGACTGCTGAGATAGAGGTGGGTCAAAAAACCATCACAATAAGCACCACTAGAGGCTGTCCACAAGGTGGGGTATTATCACCATTGATGTGGAGCCTAGTAGCAGATGAAATACTGCACAAATTGACAGGTGCCGGCATTACATGCCAGGGGTACGCCGACGATATAGTCATTGCCGCAAGAGGAAAATTTGAAGAAACGCTATGCGAAATCATTCAGAGGTAGGACTCAGAGTGAACCTTACCAAAACCACTGTGATACCCTTCACCAAGAAAAGACAGTTAAAGCGTATGCAACCCATCCTGTTGGAAGGGATCAGAGTTGACCCACAGAAACAGGTCAAGTATCTAGGTCTAACACTAGACAACAAACTCATCTGGAGAGAACATGTAGAAACTGTGGTAACCAAAGCCACCAGAGCACTTATGGTGTGCAAAAACATTTCAGAAAAACCTGGGGTTGTAGCCCAGCCACACTGAGGTGGATGTATTTGATAATAGTAAGACCCATCATCACTTACGGGGCAGTGGCATGGGTGAACAGATCTAGACTAACCACGACGAAGACATCGCTCAACAAAGTGCAAAGATTAGCCTGTATATGTATAACAGGAGCCATGCGAACCTGTCCCACAGCAGCTCTAGAAGTGATCGTAGGGATACCTCCACTACACATAGTGCTAGAGCAAATCGCCAAGGAGACCATTTTAAGAATCAGCAAAGAGGGCATCGGGAAAGGAGTATGCATCGCAAATAAAGAGCGGGTAACCCTATCCAAATCGGTGCCGCTTCTGGACTGGCCCAGAGATGATATGGTCAAGAAATACTGCTTTGAAAGGATATTTGACTCAAAGCTGAGCAACAAAAGAGATTGGAGCAGCGAATCCGATAAATACAAACTCAAACAACACACAATTAAATGGTACACAGACGGATCGAAAACATCTACTGGCACTGGGGCAGGAGAGTACGGACCCAGGACTAGATACTCAGAATCACTGGGAATATTCCCCAATAGCAGAAGTTCACGCGATCGAAAGATGCGCGCAATTCAACTTAGATAGGAAATATCGCGGGCAGGACATCGCGCTATTAAAGCACTGACCTCGCATGAGATCAGATCCAAACTGGTATGGGAATGTCTCACCAGGATCAACAAACTGGGAGAAACAAACAAAGTAACTCTCTACTGGATACCAGGACATGTATAGAGAGAGAGACGGACACTGCAGATTCTGCAGGGACTTCGCAGAAACACCAGCGCACCTTCTTATGGAATGCGAAGCACTGATCCACAAAGGAAGGAATCACCTTGGTGCCTACCTCCTATCAGAAACGGATTTACCTTCGCTGGATCGACTGAAGATACTCCGGTTTGCTGTAGCAGCTGGACTGAAGGAAGTGCTCTAGACCGAGTATATCATCGGCTAAAACCTTAGTAAGGGGGGCACAATAGATTTTTATAGGTCGAAGTGCACTTGCACCTCTCAACAATATGCATCTACATCTCTAGTACAAGCTCTTGTGGATCGCCTCCAGAAATAAGGTATTTATGCACCCCAGTCTCAGGTTCGTGTAACAGCACCCTTTTATTACACTCCCATTGACCATTATGTGCCCTAAATTTGCGGAGTCGAAGGAATGGTCTAATGCTAATACTGGTCTATGCCATTTTCCATGTCTCCATCTTCTTACTTGGATCGCTTCCTCTGCTGTTTCGGCTACCTTCTTATGGTATCTACTGTAGAAAGAGTTTATGGAAGAACATATTTTTGGTACGATAATCCACCTGCTTCTTCAATCATTCTTTCTAGACGATTACATTTAACTCATTCCAGCATTTTACCCCAGGGTTTTTAACATGCAGATCGGTGGTTTTTTGCCATTCGATATTAGAACCAGACCTTTTCTATTGTGATTGCTAGTTTCTTCTTCCAGACATTGGAGACAAATCTTCTGGGGTTATGTATACCCATAGTGATATGTGTGGTTGTTCGAATAATGTTGGAGTTACTTGCTTTTATGAATAAGAGGATTTCAGTCAACTCGATGTATTTAACAAACTCTAAGGGTCTAAGAGTAAAATGTAAGATATTTTGGTGGCTGCAGCCATGCGTCCGTGAGTCATTGTGCTATAAGCATGTAAGTGGTTCCCTGTTTCTTTGTAAGGCTTGCTAGTTTGCTGAACCTAATTCTGATTTAGTTATAGTTATTTGTCTTGTTAGCTGCCACCATAATGTTTTCACAACACTTTTGCAGCCGGTAAACCAGCGGAGCTTTACAATATGCTGTGTTCCTAAAACGGGAGCTCTTCACGACAGAGTTTAGCAAGTACCAAATATAAAAATGTCTGTATTATATTTATTAGATAGACTACACCTATTCGTAGCTTACTGACGTAACTTCCGACCTTACAGACTAACTGACTTAACTTTAAACCCTACTCCATCAAACAACACAACAAAATTGATACCTAAACATACTTCGAAGTAAAATATTATACTTAACGTATTTTTTTGTAATAAATACCTGAAGCCTCCTTAAAAAAAGGGGATCTGTCCTAATTATTGTAGTCCTAATTGTAATGACGCATAAAGTAGTACTATAAAAAACAGTCAAACAAACTCCTAGGCGCTACTAGGATTTTCAACTCGTGATAATCACACCAACGAAAAGGAATTCAAACATCCAGTTCCTTAAATTAACGAGAAGACATTTAGCATTTAATTTCGTTTTTTTTGCACTCTTCTTGTGTATTCCTAGAAAATTTGGAATTTTAAAAGGACACTTTTGCGTCCATTTCAAATCAACATTCAAAGGGCAAGTTAATCCTTTTAAATTGTCCCTTGAGAGTAGACGAGGAAATGGCGCGGTTAATTTGCATGCAAATAAATTATACTAGATTACTTTAATTACACGAATATTTACGCTTGGGGGTCCTTTTTTTGTGGGTTCTTGGTAAAAAGGACTAGAAATCAAATGCTGTAGGAAAGAGTGGGTATATGGAATAACAGAAGTCATGTCAAAAACCGTAGGACGTACGTTTTGCTTAAAAAAGATACGTGATTTCAGGTGGATATTCCTTTCTTCCAAGGCGACGCTATGCCATTTTAGAGCCTACTTTATTCCACCATTAACTTAGAGTTATCCTTCTTCGAGTTTTTTTGTTTTTTTCCTAATTTTATTTCTGTATAATATTTGCCTTTTTTCATAATTCGGAATTGAAGGAAGTAATATGAAAAAAGGGTTCTTTATAGCAAGGACTGTTTACATAAAATATGCTTTCTTACATAAATATGCAAAAAGTAAAGAGGAAACAATAATACCGGCATCCTTTTCAGTTGTAAAGCTTCAAGTGTGTAATTGAAAATGCGGGGAAAGTATGAATGAGAAACGTGTCCGTTTGCATGAATACTCTCTACGAGGTAATTCATTTGCACATTAAAAAGGCTATAATCACTTCATTTAGAAGACTGTAAATGCTATAAGCGCTTAATTCGTCCTTTCTTTATGACGACCGCAAATATTTTCTTACTGCATATTCATAATATTTTGTTTATTCATTTGAATTTTTATGAGTCTTGTTGCTGTCGAAGTAGGTCCTTTGAATATTTTTTTTTTTTTTATGACGGAAGGGTTAATATTTAAAATGAGATGAAAGTAGGCTTCATATGCAAATATACGTACATATTAAGGATTCTAGTATTACCAACGATTATGAAAATATTTTATTAAACTGGGTATGGGTCGTTAAAGGCCTCCCTTTTATTCTTCTAATTAAATATTCTGTTTTGGTGTTTGGGTTTTATTTTGCATATTGTACAAGTAACGCAAATTGTTGATTGATTGTTGACAATTGTAAGAAAATTAAATTGAAAGCTCCTGTCAAAATTATTAGGTCTCCTGCGAGCTATGGTGGTAGTGGAAATTTGAAATCCTTTTTACAACGACCTGAATGGTGGGGATTCTTCATTATATATATAAAAAAAAAAGTACGCCCGAGAGGATTCCAACATCCTCGTCACGTCATTATATTGTCCATACTTGTTCATACTCTCAATTTTGTCAGTTTTTTAGCTCTAATACATTTGGAGATAAAGTGGGTCATCAATCTTAAAATCGAATTTCGGCCAGTTGTATACAAAAACTTACCAAAAAATGTATTTCTTACTTATTTGGAGTTATTGTGACGTCACTTTTCATTTGATTCAGCACACGATGGGAAACAAAAATATTTTTTCCTGCCCTCAGTACTTAGTGCGCACGGGAGCTTTTCCGAGTACGCCTGATAGATGCTTTAGTTAACTTACCTCCCCTCGATACTTATATCATAGGTTGCACTATCAAAGCCATCCATCGTCTTAATCGGGGCGGTTTTCGGTACACTCCACACTGGAATTTTGATGAACTTGCGCGACACTTATCTTATGACTCCTGTTTTATGGATATGCCGTCTGATGCAATTACACCAGAACTTCAGCTGATGCGCAAATTCAGAATCGACTTTCCTTGTATTCAGGACTGGCTTCGGCCAGAGTCTGAGCTGGGAATAGTATGTAGTCGTATTTTCACGGATCATGCAATCCTTATGCCAATGAACTGTGTTGTGAAGAACAGGTAGAAGGGACGTAGCATTTGTGCCTGTACTGACAGACAGGCAGCGCTTAAGACCTTGCTTAACCCTTTAACCACTTCTAAAATAATTCGTGAAACCAAAAACTCTTTGAGTTTGGTCGCAAGGCTGAATTCTTTGTCTCTTATCTGGGTCCCAGGTCACACTGGGATCTTGGGGAACGAGATCTCCGATGAGATTGCTATAAAAGGCTCAGAGGAGGGTTTCTCAGGTCCTGAACCCGTGTTGGGTCTCCCTGCGTCTTCGGTTTTTTTTTTTTTTTTGATTGGGAGGGGTAATCTTCAAAAGACGAAACTCAGTACGTCCTGAGTAACAGTGTGGGACTCTAACCCACTAAAACCCCCTCCCACGACCGCCCCATTCCCCGCAGTACTGCCATCAAGCATTTCATCGCGGGGGGTTTTAGTCTGATGTATTCGACTAGTGCATGTTTGCATTTTCCTGCTCAGCATTTATTGTATTTCGCCGGTCTGATTCTTTCCTTTCTCTTTCTATGGTTCTTAGAATCTTCATTATGCGCATTGTGCTCCCAGCGACTGCGTCCCATGCCTCCTGGCTTTTGAGCATTTCGCCAACGATGTTTTCTGGCGTCAGTGGATGGCCGAGTTCACTCCTTACTGCATTCCTTTCGTCGAGGAATCTTGGGCATTCAAAAAATATATGTTCTGCGTTTTCTACGCAGTCAGAGCAATGAGGGCAGTAAGGGCTATTGTCGTGTTTATACTTATGTAAGTACGAACGAAAGCATCCATGGCCCGTTAGGAACTGCGTTAAGTAGAACTCAAGTTCTCCATGTTGCCTGTCGAACCATGGTTGGATTTGGTGTATGAGCCTATGGGTCCACCTGCCTTTCTCAGAAGCATTCCAGCGTTCTTGCCATTCTCTTAGGCTTTCTGCTCTATAGAGCCGGTTTTCGCTGGCCTCGTTTCTTTCTCTTCTTGCGCAGTACTGACGTTGCTGTTCTACTGCCAGGATATCTATTGGGAGCATTCTCGCTACCACGCAGGCTGCATCGCTAGAAGTAGTGCGAAATGCGCAGCTAGCTCTCAATGCACATATTCGATACACAGATGTGATATGTGATCTGCATGTTTTAATTGCCATGGCCCCGGCCCAAATTGGTGCGGTGTATAGGATTATAGACGTAACCACTCTAGCCAGCAGTAACCTACGGCTATGTCTTGGTCCTCCTATGTTGGGCATGATACGCGCGGGTGCAGCACTTGCTATTGCACCTTTTCGGCCTATATACTTAAGGTGATCTCTAAATGAAAGTCTCGTATCTATCATGAAACCTAGATATTTTATATGCGGTTTAGATGTGATTTTATGGCCGCCGACTATAATGGTGAGAGTTTCTACCTTCTTCCTATTACTTATCAGGACTGCTTCAGTTTTATGCTCCGCCAGTGTTAGACCAACTTAGGTGAGCCATTTTCGTATTATCCTTATTGTAGGGTATAGGAAGTCGCAGTATACCGTCATACAGAATATTCCGGAGCAGAGGGCCAAGGACTGAGCCCTGTGGTACTCCGCCTGTGATCTTATATTCCTTGGGGCCGCGGTCTGTATTGTATACCAAGATTCTTCACCTGAAGTAGTCAAGAATAACATCTATGAGGTATTGTGGTACTCTCATCCTTCTGAGCGCTTGTAAGATGTGACTCCAATTTGCCGTATTGAAGGCGTTTTTTATGTCGAGAGTTATAACCAAGCAGTACTTTTTGGAACCGCCTCTCCATCTTCTTCCCTGTATAGCCTCTTGTGCCGTTTTAACTACCACATTGATTGCATCTGTTGTTGATCGCGCTTTTCGAAAACCGTATTGGTGTTCTGAAAGACCTCCAGATTCTTGAATTGCTGCCTCTACCCTGTTACAGATGATTCGCTCCAATATTTTGCCAGCCGTATCTAACATACAGAGCGGGCGGTATGATGATGGTTCATTTGGTGGCTTCTTACCTTTGGGAAGAAGTACTAGGTTTTGCCGTTTCCACTGATCCGGGAAGACTCCTTCCTTCAGGCACGAGTTGTAAATATTAATAAACATTTCTGGGCTTACTTGTATAGCTGTCTTGAGTGCTATATTTGGGATACCATCTGGTCCAGGTGCTTTTTTATCTCCAATTTTATTGCACATCTCGATTATTTCTTCTATGGTTACCTCTCGGATTGCTGGTGCCTCTACTATTGGATCATCCGAGAATGCGTTCTCTTGTTGATGAGGAAATAGTCCGACCACGATGTTGTGTAAGAACTCTGGGAAGGTGGAAATATGTGGCTGGCGCCTTTTCAATTTATTCATGACGATTTGGTAGGCTTTGGCCCAAGGATTTTCGTCAGCTTCATCACACAGCTCGGCGAAACACTTCCGTTTGCTGCGTCTTCGGTTAGGGCTTCCATGGACGATTGGGTCTCTCATGAGCACAATTGTGTGTGGCAGGACTCTCCAGGATGCAGGCTGACTAAACACATGCTCCCGGACGTCTGTAAGAAATCAGCGGCATTCGTGCTGTCTCTCAGCAGAAAAGACTGTAGACAACTTATTGGCGTCTTGACAGGCCACTTTGCTTTTGCTAAGCACCTTAACGTGTTGGGCTTGAGTGAAACTACAATCTGCGACACTTTTGGAGAGAGTGACGACACCGCGGAACATTATCTCTGTGAGTGTCCGGCCTTTGCTCGTATCAGGTGGCAGATTCTCGGTGCGGATAGTGTGAGTGCTGGTACTGAGGTGCTTGCTTGGCTTCTTAGAACGACAAGGAAATTCCAATAAAATGGGTAAATCAGGGTTTGCTCTCTGGTAGTACAATGGACCAGTTGCGTCTGAGTGCTCCAATCGAGCGTTTCCTATCCGGACAAAAAAAAAAAAATAGTCCACAAAAAAGGTCCCAGAGAAATTTATATCGCGGGCATAAGCAAAATGGGTACTATGTGCTGAAAATTGTACCTCCGTAGGTAAAGTAGTTCAGAAGTTACGTGATGAATTGACAGATAGACATCATTTTTCTTGGTTCCACAATAAAATATTTTTATGATTGCATGTGGACTCGTCGTAACATCTAGATGACCTGGACTGGATAACCCCACCCCACCAGATGAAGCTTTGTGCCATAAATTAATAAGCGAATTTCCGTATCCAAAAGCATCTTATTACCCGAGCGCACAACTAAAATAACGTTAAGATGATGTCTTTTAAGGCTGAAATGGAGTTCACACGTAAAAATGAGTTACTGGAAATGGTTAATGGTTACTCGGAAAACATTCCCAGCTTAGTACTGAGAACAAACTGCTTTTGTACAAGCAAGTGCTAAAGCCGGTGTGGACCAACGGTATACAACTTTGGGGTTGTACCAAGAAAACAAATGCAAATATTTTACAAGCTTTTCAAAATAAAGTGCTAAGAGAAATTGTACAAGCCCCGTGGTATAGTAGAAACGACGATATCCACAGGGATCTGGGAATTCCGACAATCGAAACTGAAACTAGAAGCTTCGCAAGAAAGCATAGAAACCGACTAATCGGACATGTCAACAATATAGTCCTACAAATTTTGGATGAAAGCAATTTATTGCGCCGACTACAAAAGACAAAACCTTTCGACTTGGCGAGATAATAATTAACCGCGTCTAGATTGCGGAATATGCAGGATCTTTCAGTGGAAAGAAACCTGCCAAACGTTTTTATTTCATGATAGAAATATTGCTTGATAAGTTAATACTTAGTTGCGATATCTAACAAATTTATATCGAAGGGTGGTTTTTTTTTAGTCAGTAAGAATCTGACACTACTATGAGCACGCGCTTGCTATTCTCATAGTGTCTATGGAAGATTTAAAAAAAAAAAAAAAAAAAAAAACCTGATGTCTTTGTTTTTGATAGCATTTCTGATCTAGGCAGGAGATTTAGGAGTAAGATAATACACTTTCATTGGAACCAGAGTTCGAGCATTGTTATTATGAAATATTACAAACTTATGTACGTAGACGGGCACGTAAAAATACTAAAGATAATCCACACAATTTCACTTTTTAACAGTCCATGCGCCGTCTGTTGCATTTGAAACATGCACGTTACCTAATCCAAAACTGGTTGAATTTGTTCTGCTTGTTTGTACCTTTGTGCCTGGTGACATATTCACTTTCTGGAAATATAATACCTTTCGCAGAAAAACGGAAAACCCAAGAAATTTATAAATAAATGAATAATAATGGCTATGTGGAAGGTAGGTACTATTGCCTTATGCGAAATTTCATTCAAATGGATGCTGAATGCCCACACGTATAAAGTATGCATTGGTAGCAAAGAAATATCACGTGTGCGGGAGTTCACATTTGTTTTCCTGTCGGCAATAATATTTTGTATGTTTTTGATAAGTTACATTATGCTGACATGTCGCGTTGGGATAACAAATGTAAAACAGTACAACAAAGGAGTGACTAAAGACTGCTATTGGATTCAGCAAAAGGGTAATGGATTTATTCTTTATAACATTTACCATTTCAAACAGAAGAAAATACGAGTAGTATGTATAAAGAGATTCGTCGTGCATACATTATGTGACGTCGCACCAGGGACATAACTGTGTGCCTGGGTTGGAAATATTCCAGGAGCCCCTAGTGCTCAGATAGAACCAACGTTATTTTAATATAGTATTCATTGTATTCTCAACGATCTGGGAATGTGTAAACTATTCTACTACATTTGTAACATAGCGTGTGCGATCAGAGGGAAAAAGATGCATTTTGGTTAGATTTTCACAATCTACTTAAGAACATCCCAAAGGAAGAGTTTCTGTTTGTTGGAGGAGATTTGAATAAACATGTCGGGAAGTTAAACGAAGACAATGACGACTGCCATGAAGGACTGGGATACGGCATGAGCAACCTTCCTTGGGAAGACACCCTAAGCATATGCAGATCACACGCTTCTATCGTGTCAAATACCATGTTTATCAAACAAAACCGGCACCTGATCACTTCCAGCAGTGATGGAAGTGAAACTCAGAATGACAACCATTTGGTAGCCAGTTTCATGAAGCCTCGGGTAAAAGATTGCAAAGTTATCCTGGGAGAGGCGATCGCTCCGCAACACTGTCTCTTGCTAACAGAAAGCTTTACGAAGACACCGAGGAAAAGCATACAAACAAGGGTCCCTGGGAAAATAAAGTGGTACAATCTGGACAAAGAAAAAGACGATGCTTTTGTTTTCGTGATGGCTGGTCAAACGGTAGTGCATGCGATCATATGAAAACACAAGCGTTTTCACTCAGCTGAGGCCTACCAACTCCTACTCTCAACCTCCACGCGGTGACAGCCGGGTGCCTAGTACCTTAATCCAAGAAATGGGTAACCAACCCCGTTTGGCGGATTTTTGGTGGCAGCAGATGAGAGAGGGGGGGAAGAGTGCTTTTCTCACTAGAGCGCTTCTTCCTGTTCCAGGCGGCAGCGGACGAATTCCCTAGACGGAGTCAACGGTGGCGTCTATAGTTCCAGTTAGGTTGAACTTAGTGAGCTGCTTCGACGTATTCGGATAACAGGTCGGTAAGGAATTTCCAATGTTGGTCAGGACATTGGAATAGAGATGGTGGCAGAGGAGCCCTTAATGGGCCAACGGCAGCACTCATACTCCCGTAGTGGACTACTGGCACCGGTGTACCCGGCCCCTCGTCCTAGGGGAATAATTAAGGAACTGGCCCTCCAGGTTGGGGGTTGTGCCGTCGGGGTAACTTCCCTACCACGTAAAAAACGAATGGTTCCGAAATAACCAAAAGCCTCGGATAAGGACGACTCAACTGATGACGACTCCAGAAAACGAAATAAGGACAACGACCTTCGGATCTGTACGTGGAATGTTCTGTCCCTTTACAGACCACGTGCAGCCAAACAACTAGCAGAGGTCCTAGACTGCTATAAAGCAGATATTAAAGCCATCCAGGAAGTGCGATGAGTTGAGCCGGGCAAAAAGAGGATGAAAAACTGTGACATCTACTACGGTGATTGCTACAGAGGCAACAGGCAACGCTTATTCGGATGCGGATTTGTCATACGCGGCAGACTTAGGCAAGAAGTCTTAAGCTTCCGACACGTGAGCGAGCGTATTATGACGATCCGGATCAAGGCTAAATTCGCTAACATAAGCCTAATATGTGTTCATACCCCCACAGAAGAAAAGGACCCTGCCACCAAAGAGTGTTTCTACGAGCTCCTCGACAAAACATACGAGCAATGTCCTAAATACGACGTTAAAATCGTATTGGGCGATTTTAACGCCAAAATAGGAAAGGAGGACGTCTTTGGTAGGGCAGTCGGTAAGCATAGCCTACACGACACCACGTCTGATAACGGACTAAGGCTAATTGATTTCGCTGTGGAGCGAAATGTCACCATAGCAAGCACATGGTTTCCTCATCTCGATATTCATAAGCAGACATGGCGGTCCAATGATCATGTAACGATCAACCAAATTGATCATATTGCGATCGACGCAAGGCATGCCTCCAATATTCTGGATATCCGCACCTTCCGAGCGGCCAACATAGACTCGGATCATTACCTTGTTGTAGCCAATGTACGAATGCGGATATCCCAATCTGAGCAACAAAGAAGAATTACTGTGAGAAAATTTAACGTCGAAAAGCTACAATCGCAAGAGACCGCCAGACTCTTCGCTGAACGCGTATCCCGAAATCTCTCAATCACCCTTTGCCGCCAGCATCAAGTACCGAAGACCAGTGGCAACGCTGCCAACATTCCATCTGAAACGCCGCGACTGATGTGTTGGGTCTCGCTCGACCACTACCGCGAAACCTCTGGTTTGACGAAGAATGCCGGCGAGTGCATGCAGCAAAACAAGAGGCATACAAAGCGGCGCTGCAAAGGAAGACGAGAGCTGCTCGTGAGCTCTACGAGCAAAAGAGACGGGAAGAACATCGGCTTCTCCAAAAGAAGAAGAAAGAGCATGAGAAGCGCGCGTTTGAGAATATCGAGAGTCTATACTCCAGGAACAATGTATGGAAGTTTTACCAAAAGGTAAAAAGAACGTGTCAGAGAAGTAATACCCGTACAGAAACCTGTAGAGATGAAAATGGAAACCTCGTAGTAGAATCACAGTCGGTGCTGAGAATATGGAAAAACTACTTCTGCAGACTGTATAACGGCGACGAAGACCAACATCCCGCTGTCCGGCAGAATGAACAATTCAACATAGACGATGATAGTCAAAATTTCCGTCCACCTGACCAAAACGAAGTGAGGATAGCAATATCCAAGCTAAAATCGAACAAGGCTGCTGGACCTGACGGCTTACCGGCCGAACTTTTCAAGGCAGCTGGGGATGAATTGGTAGAGTGCATACACCAACTCATTTCTAATATTTCGTCAGACGAGTGTATGCCTGATGAATGGAATCTCAGCATCGTTTGCCCGATCCACAAGAAAGGAGACCCCCTCAACTGCGCCAATTATAGAGGCATCAGTCTCCTCAACATCGCATACAAGATCTTTTCTGCGATATTGTGTGAACGCCTGAAACCCTTTATCAACAGCCTGATTGGACCCTATCAGTGCGGTTTCAGGCCAGGAAAGTCCACCATCGATCAAATCTTCACACTTTGGCAGATCCTGGAGAAAACCCAAGAATTCCAAATCGATACTCACCACCTCTTTATCGATTTCAAGGCCGCCTATGACAGCATCTATAGAGAAGAGCTTTATAGAGTCATGTCTAGTTTTGACATCCCTGCCAAACTTGTGAGTCTGTGCAGGCTGACGATGGATAACGCTCGCTGCTCCATCAAGGTCGGTAATGACCTCACCGAGACCTTTGATGTCAAAAAAGGCTTTAGACAAGGTGACGCGCTGTCATGTGACTTCTTCAATATTGTACTTGAACGGATTGTGCGGAACTCACAAGCCAACACCGGAGGCAAAATCTATTACAAGTCTGTACAACTGCTTGCATACGCCGACGATATAGACATTATCGGAAGATCTCAGCGGGCTGTCACCGGTGCTTTTGCAAGCATTGAGGCGGAAGCGGCCAAAATGGGTTTGGCGATAAACGAGGGCAAAACCAAGTATATGCTGTCAACTAGAAGGGAAAACCAACACCGACGAATTGGACAAAACGTCACCGTGGGCAGCTATAACTTCCAGGTAGTAAGGGACTTTGTCTACCTTGGCTCTGCTATAAATTCTTCTAACAAAATCAGCGTAGAAATCAATCGAAGAATAACTCTTGCCAATCGCTGTTTTTTTGGGCTTATAAGGCAATTCAACAGTAAAGCCCTATCTCGAACAACTAAGGAGACTCTATATAAGACCTTGATCATCCCAGTCCTGCTTTACGGCGCTGAAACATGGACTTTATTAAAAGAGGATGAAGATATCCTTGGTCGCTTCGAGAGAAAAATTCTTCGTAAGATTTTCGGTCCCGTTTGTGTTGACGGGTTTTGGAGAAGAAGATTCAATCACGAACTATACGAGCTGTACAGCGACATCGACCTAGTCAAAAAACTGCGTATTGGACGTCTGAGATGGCTAGGACATGTAGAGCGAATGGACACCAACGCTCCGGCCCGCAGAGTCTTCGAATCTAACCCGGAGGGACGACGCAGTAGAGGGAATCATCGCCGTAGGTGGCGCGCACAAGTTCAAGGGGACCTCGACCAACTTGGAGTGCGCAACTGGAGGCAATTAGCTAAAGACCGAGCTAAATGGAGAGGCTTGTTGGTTGAGGCCCAGGTTCACCCCCAACTGTAGCGCCACCTAAGTAAGTAAGTTTGTTTTCGTGATGAAAAATTATCTCTCTCACACCATCAGTGGAGCTGAGTGAGCTAAAGAGTGCAGAGCATAAAATATGTGACATTCCCTACAGCGAACTTGCTTAAAGAAGCCCAAATCACTGCTAGGTGCTTGCTAGGTGCTAGCGGCTTTCAAAGTTTGGTCAAAATGCCCCTTTAATAATAGAGACAATAAAGCCCGCCTCGAAGTGGAATACAGATGTTGCAAGAAAAAAAACGAAGAAGAAGTGCAACCAGCTTCAAGCAGAGAGTAGTGTATCGGGAGCTGGACAAAATATCCTCCCTGGTTGCTGATGCCATCAGGCTATCCAGGGGTTGCGACGACACAATATGAACAAGAGCGCAACTACCTTCAAAATAGCCACCCAAAGAAGGAGGAATTCTCAGGAGATTCGTTGCTAGAAGGTAAAGTGACGGACCCCAAGGTACATTAATTATTCTTTGCTGACGATGGAGTGAGGATCCTACATCCCTGCAACGAGCACTTGATGTGTGGGTGAACGTTTTGGAGGGAAATGGGTATCGCATTAGTTAAAAAAAGACAGAGTACTTGTGCTGCCCGTTGTTTGATCCACTCAGGCCTATGGTATTCCACACATTTATTTGAATGGCACAGTGCTTCCTAAGTGCGAAAAGTTCAAATATCTGGGATCTGTGATCAATAACAAAGCAACCTGTGATGACGACATCAATCATCGCGTAAGCGTAGGGTAGATGAAGTGGCGAGAAACTCCGCTATCTTTTGTGACCGAAAAATTCCCCTTAAGTTGAAAGGCAGGCTCTACACCGCAGTTGTGCGTCCAGCGCTTGCATACGGTTCACAATGTTGGACAACGTACAAAAAGATGCTTCGCATGACAGCAGGAGTGATAAAGATTGATCGAATAAGAAGTTCGAGGATCCGTGGAAGCCTTCACATCAAGAAAACCATCTTACAAGAAATAGAGCGTGACCAGCTCAGCTGGTATTGCCACGTTCAAAGAAGATATCATTTGAACCCTGTTAAAAAGACAATATCAATGGACGTTCCAAAGACATCGCGAGGCAGGAGGAGCAAGGCTATAAACGCTTGGATCACACAAATGCAACAACACTAGCATTTGATTGGCATCAATAACGAAGTGATCCAAATCGGGTGGCCAGCCGATATTTTCTGAGGTCAAATAGGCGAACACCACAGGCGGATCAGTAGAAATGCGGTGAAGTGGGAGGATTATGATCTCTTGTTTTCGGATCTTAAGATCGCCGAAATAGGAAGAATGAGAAGAAGATATATGTATGTAGTTTGTAGGCGAACCCCACAGGCGGTTGCCCCATCAGGCAACAGAAGCAATACTAAAAACCAAAACTCCAACCATCAATAAATTCTCTGATTCTATAAACTGCTGTAGCTTTGTAGATCTTCCAAATATCCAGAAATATGGAGAAATCTTATCAAACATGCATATGACTGCGAAGTTAGCTAATCAACAGCAGCGTTAAATGCAAATTAGAAAAACATAATTGACAACAGAAACGTAGTCAGTGGCAAAATATAAAATTTTTCAATCGACATCAAAACGATAATGTATTATGCAGCCCAAACCTGGGATCACGCAAGGAGTTCGAAGAAGTTGAGCAGCTTTTAAAGTACTTTCTAAAGAGGTTTTTCAAACTTCCGAATGCTACCCCAAGTCACTCCCTGATATTGGCAACAAAACTTTCACCACTTTTAAATCAACGCTTAAGATGCAGATGGATTACGTCCTAAATACGGTGGAAATAGACGAGAGTAGGCTTCCAAAGAAGATTTCGATGATCATTCTCAGGGAGAAAATGTCTTGGTTTGAGTTTTGGAATAATCTTGCGGAAGTTTGTGGAGGTTTCTGAAACAGTACTTTTTTTACGTGGAAGGAAGGTTACCCCAACAGCACAGCACTCAACCTGGAGGATTAGTTCCTTAATTATTCCCCCAGGACGAGGGGCTGGGTACACCACCATCTCTATTCCAATGCTCTGACTAACATTGGGAATTCCTTACCGACCTGTGATCCGAATATGTCGAAGCAGCTCGCGCAAAATTTAAGCTAACTGGAAATGTAGACGCCACCGTTGACTTCATCTAGGGAATTCGTTTTCTGCCATCTGGAACAAGAAAAAGTGCTCTAGTGAGAAAGCACTCTCACGCCTCTCTCTCTCTTCTTCCGCTAAGAATTCTCCAAAGGAGTTGGTTACCCATTCCTTGCATCAAGGTACTAGGCATCCAGCGGTCACCACGGAAAGGTTGACAGTAGGAGTTGGTAGGCCTAGGCTAAGTGAAAATGCTTATATTTTCACTCAATCGCATGCACTATCATTTGACCACCATGAACTATGTTGAAAGCAGGTGAAGATATGCTTGTTCGTTTCGAGAGACAAACACTTTTTAAGATATTCGGTCCCATTTGCGTTGACGGCTTTTTGGGGGAGAAGATTCAATGACGAGCTATAGGAGCTGTACAACGAGGAACTAAATTCCGTAAATCTCAGTGATCGCACGAGCATTTATACTGCAAAGCAATTATAACTATTCACTGGTCAGTGATAATAACAGACTCACCTCTGGTTGTGTTGCAGTTTCTGCTAATGGCGTGGGTTATATTGTGCATGGGTTGATGGAGTGAGAGTGGAGACTTCCACTGCAAAAATATTTAATAGTTAAGTCCCGATCAATCATGGTTCGCTTATTTCGCTTACGTGTCGACGAGCTGTCAATTTTTTTTTTTTTTAAGACACGATATATGTATGTGCAGGTGGTCGCCGTGGCGCAGTGGTTAGTGTGTCGGACCAATGCGCGTGAAGTTCAGTGTTCGAATTTCAGAAAACACACTAAAGTTTTTTGTCGGTCCCACCTCTCGCGAACGTTTGGCAAACATTGCTCTTCGGAGATGGCACAAAACTGTAGATTATTTTCATTCGTGGGAAAATATAACGCATATAACACGAATGGTTGCGAGAAGCTAGACCTTGGCCTTCCATGGGCTATTGCGTCAAATATGTGTGTATGTACAGTACATATGTATGTAGATGGCATGTGGATACAAAGGAAGAACAAAAGCCTTACGAGTCTTCAGTAAAATTTGAAAGGCTCTTCTTGACGTTTCTAATGTCTTTGTTTATAAATTTTAATGTTAACTTTTCGTTTATTTTTTGACTGACTACAGAGTCACATCAGTGTCAGTAGTTTTCATCGACAAGCAAATCGAATCAAGTGCAACCTAAAGAGCAGAAGTAATCACTATAAATAGGGCAGAGGTAGACCCTCATCCAGTTTTTCTTATCTTGACTCAAGCAATCATGACTCGACGGATTGACGTTATAGACTGAAATACCCTATGCATAAACAAACAACTTCATATGCTGTTCCTTCCAATAGTAGTGCTTTAATTTTAGCCTACGCTGTATATGTTATACTCCAATTTCATTTTTCAGAAAAATGTTGCCACGATACTATCCATTAACACTACCTTAGCCACCCACAGTCAAAACAAAAAGAATCACAAATATTGTATTACTGCTGCGAAATACATTTACAAAAGTAAAATATCTTTTTTCCTTTTGAACTATGTAGATCCATTGATTTATATACAATTCCCTTGGTCCATTAATATGTTTACATCCGGTCAACGAACACATGCCAATCAATGCAAATATTTGCCATCAATAACGTGTTCCAAGAATTGGTGTTCTCTAACACATTACTGTAGCACGTCCATTTCCCCATTTTTGCATGCTACATAAAATAATAAAAAGAAAAAAATATTTAAAATCTATACACAAGAAAAAGCAAAAAATTTGCTTTGGGGGAGAACAGCCACCTGAACCGACAGATTTTGAACCTATCAAAATATAAATATTTACACAGTTTAATGTGTTTGACTTTTTTTTTGTTTTTGCTTTGATCCGCGTCGCCATACTTTTATCCACCATCCCTAAATTATTTCATGCCACTGGACACCATTAAAATCGACCATCCCTAACGTATTTTTAAAAACCCAATGACCAGAACGAAATTCATTGAAATTGAAAACCTTGTGTGGGGTTTGCACATGAAAAACAAAAATTATCGAAAGCATTTTCTAGGTATGGTCCATTTACGAACATGAATATTTAAAAACACAAACAAATGAAATTGAATATTTATGTTCGAGGATTCTGTGCTCCTTGTCTGGTATTTTTATAAATTAATACGAAATCAGTGTGCGGCCTTTGATATCTGATTCTGTTTTCTGATATAAGGCACTTAAAGCAGCAATTTAGCACGTGACGAACGGCTTTAAAATAAACATAAAAATGCCCTTTGGTAAGGATACCTATTACTATCTCGTGGAAGAAAAACAATCTGAGTACACTTGCAAGAAATGCAAACTAACATTTATCTTCCGCCGCCTTGTGCAGGCAGGATAGGAGAAATATTTTCTTGGTGGCACGTGTTTCATTAGCCAGGGCTTTCATCCACGTTGGTGAGGAGGATGACAGGGTGAAGTACGCACGCGGCGGACTAACTTTAGCTGACCTATTTCCGGGAACATATTATTTTCGTTTCCAGATGAAAATTCAAATCCGCTCACTTCCGGAATATATTTATTTAAATAACGATTTCTGTTTTGCAAAGTTTTGATTTTCCCTGCTGTAGTATATGATGTCGAAATATGTTTACCTAGCTTTAAAAACTTGATGTCCCTGAACTTGTTTTTTGCTTTTTTTATGTCTTACATTCGTTAGATGGCGCTTACAGTCCGAGCAGACCAGAGCTTCAACCAACACGCTTCTCCAGTCAGCTCGATTCTTAGCTAGCTGCCTCCAGTTTCGTATGGTACGTTGGTTGAGGTCGCCTTCCAACACGTACATAACCATCGGCAAGTTCTTATCCTACAGCGAAATCGTTCCGAAGTAGATTCAAATATGCTTTGGGCCAAAGCGAGTTTCCATTCCCAGAAATTGTTCGTACAAGTATACCTTTGAGATTAGAAGTTCGTTGTCAACCTACATTTGCATCTGGTAAATCATAAGGCGAAGCTCTATACCGATGGCACCTAATAAAATCAACAGGTCCATGTACATCTTCAGGCCTACGCGTATACGTATATACCATACACCTGTATAATAAAATCGATGGGGTTTTCAGCATACTTACCACCGATTTTTTTATTTTACTATTGTTACGTTCATAAGAGAAAAATAATAAAACGGTATGTTTGTTACCCATTTTTTGTAGAAAAGCGACCTGAAAGTCAAACATTTTCCTGGACAAGAAATATGGAACTGACTTAAAAATAAATATCTGGAAAGTCGAAAATACAACAATTTTATTTAAACTCAGTTAAAAGGAGTATTGTCTTTTCTAAAATTAAAGCCCTAAACAACGTTTCTGTAGTAAGTATCAGCGGATATTTGTGTTAACATGGGTCAAGGTACATCAAAGTAAGTCTTTTCTTAAATTTTTGGTAAATGATGTCCACATTGGAGATAGACACTTGCTGTAGAACGATTTTTTCTTAAATTATACTCAAGAATCATTTCCTAATGTATTGACATTTATCTTGGAAACACCATGTATAAGCCAAACATTGCCTATGGTTGGATCTAAAAATGGTAAAACATACACATTTGCCAACGTTTATTTATTTAGGTGGCGCTACAGTTCCTGGTGAACCTGGGTCTCAACCAACAAGCCTCTCCACTTAGCCCAGCCTTTAGCTAATTGCCTCCAGTTACGCACTCCAAATTAATCGAGGTCCCCTTGAACTCATGCGCGCCACCTACGGCGATGAGGTCCTTTACTGCGTCGTCCCTTCGGGTTAGATTCGAAGACTCTGTGGGCCGGAGCATTGGTGTCCATTCGCTTGGTGTCCTAGCCATCTCAGACGTCCAATATGCAGTTTTTTTTATTAGGTTGATGTCGCTGTACAGCTCGTATAGTTTCGTTATCGAATCTTCTCCTCCAAAACCCGTCACCGCAAGCGGGACCGAATACCTTACGAAGAATTTTTCTCTCGAAGCGAGCAAGGATATCTTCATCCTCTTTTAATAAAGTCCATGTTTCAGCGCCGTAAAACGGGACGCGGATGATCAGGGTCTTATACAGAGTCTCAGAAAGAATAGCAGAATAAATAGCAGAGCCAAGGTAGGCAAAGTCTCTTACTACTACCTCGAAGTTATAGCTGCCCACTATGACGTTCTGTCCAATTCGTCGGTGTTGATTGTCCATTCTTGTTAACAGCATGTACTTGGTTTTGCCCTCGTTTATCGCTAAACTCATTTCAGCCGCTTCCGCCTCAATGCTTGCAAACGCATCGGTGACGGCCTGCTGAGTTCTTTCAATTATGTCTATATCGTCGCCGTATGCAAGCAGTTGTACAGACTTGTAATAGATTATACCTCTGAGTTGACTTGTGAGTTCCGCACAATCCGTTCAAGTACAATATTAAAGAAGACACATGATAACGCGTCACCCTGTCTAAAACCTTTTTTGACATCAAAGATCTCGGTGAGGTCATTACCAACCTTGATGGAGAAGCGACCGTTCTCCATCGTCAGCCTGCACAGACGGACGAGTTTGGCAGGGATGTCAAAACTAGACATTGCTCTATAAAGCTCTTCTCTATAGATGCTGTCATAGGCGGCCTTGTGTATCGATTTGGAGTTCTCGGGTTTTCTCCAGGATCTGTCGAAGTGTTCTTCACACTTTGATCGATGGTGGACTTTCCTGGTCTGAAACCGCACTGACAAGGTCCAATCGGGCTGTTGATAAACAGTTTTAGGCATTCACACAATATCGCAGAAAAGATCTTGTATGCGATGTTGAGGAGACTGATGCCTCTATAATTGGCGCAGCTGATGGGGTCTCCTTTCTTGTGGATCGGCCAATCGATGCCGAGATTCCATTCATCAGGCACACACTCGTCTGACCAAATCTTAGAGATGAGTTGGTGTATGCACTCTACCAATTCATCTTCAGCTGCCTTGAAAAGTTCGGCCGGTAAGACGTCAGGTCCTGCAGCCTTGTTGGATTTTAGTTTGAATATTGCTATCCTCACTTCGTTTTGGTCAGCTGGAATATCATCGTCTATGTTGAATGGTTCATTCTGCCTGACAGCGGGATGTTGGTCTTCGTCGCCGTTATACAGTCTGCAGAAGTAATTTTTCCATATTCTCAGCACCGACTGTGATTCTACTACGAGGTTTCCATTTTCATGTCTACAGGTATCTGTACGGGTATTGCTTCTCTGACATGTTCTTTTTTTTCTTTTGGTTAAACGTCCGTACATTGTTCCTGGAGTATAAACTCTCGATATTCTCGAACGCGCGCTTCTCATGCTTTTTCTTCTTCTTTTGGAGAAGCCGATGTTCTGCTCGCCTCTTTTGCTCGTAGAGCTCACGAGCAGCTCTCGTCTTCCTTTGCAGCGCCACTTTGTATGCCTCTTATTTTACTGCATGCACTCGCCGGCATTCTTAGTTAAACCAGGGGTTTCGCGGTGCTGGGCGAGCGAGACCCAGCACATCAGTCGCGGCGTTTCTGATGGCATGTTGGCAGCGTTGCCACTGGTCTTCGGCACTTGATGCTGGCGGTATAGGGGTGATTGCGAGATTTCGGGATACGCGTTCAGATTGTAGCTTTTCGACGTTAAATTTTCTCACAGTGAATCTTCCTTGTTGCTCAGATTGGGATATCCGCATTCGTACCTTGGCTACAACAAGGTAATGATCCGAGTCTATGTAAGGTCCGGACATCCAGAATACTGGAGGCATGTCTTGCGTCGATCGCAATATGATCAATTTGGTTGATCGTTACATGATCACGTTACATGATTACGTGAGATTTTGCTCCATAGCGAAATCAAAGACGTCATCCTTTCCTATTTTGGCGTTAAAATCGCCCAATATGATTTTAACGCCGTATTTAGGACATTGCTCGTATGTTTTGTCGAGCCGCTCGTACAATCTTTGGTGGTAGGGTCCTTTTCTTCTGTGGGGGCATCACGATCACGTATTATGATCCGGATAGTCATAATACGCTCGATCACGTGTCGGAAGCTTAAGAGTTCTTGCCTAAGTCTGCCGCATATAACAAATCCGCATACGAGTAAGCGCTGCCTGTTGCCTCTGTAGCAATTACCCTAGTAGATGTCACAGTTTTTCATCCTCTTTTTGCCCGGCCCATCCCATCGCACTTCCTGGATTGGGTTATATCTGCTTTATAGCTTTCTGGGGCCTCTGCTAATTGTTCGACTGCACGTGGTCTGTAAAGGGACAGAATATTCCACGTGCAGATCCGAAGGTCGTTGTCCTTATTTCGTTTGCTGGAGTCGTCATCAGTTGAGTCATCCTTATCCGAGGCTTTTGGTTATTTCAGAATCATTAGTTTTTTCTACGTGGTAGGGAAGTTACCCCGACGGCACAACCCCGAACATGGAGGGCCAGTTCCTTTAGTTGTACCCCTAGGACGAGGGGCTGTCCTGCCTATAGTCCACTACGGGGGTATGAGCGCTGCCGTTGGCCCAATAAAACCTCCTCCGCCACCGTCCTTATTCCAAGGTCCTAACCAACATTCTTTACCGACCTGTGACCCGAATACGTCGAAACAGCTCGCGCAAGGTGTTCACTAAGTTTAACCTAACTAGAGCCACCTATAGGAGCCACTGTTGAATCCGTCTAGGGAATTCGTCCGCTGCCACCTGGAACAAGGAGAAGTGCTCTGGTGGGAAAGCACTCTTGCCCCCCTCCCTCATCTGCTGCGGCCAAAAATTCCCCAAACGAGTTTGGCTACCCATTTCTTGGATTAAGGTACTAGGCACCCAACTGTCACCGAGTTTAGGTTGAAAGCAGGAGTTGGTAGGCGTCTATGATCTTTGGCGAACACTTTTTCGGTTTGTGACAGTAATGTCACATGCGCCCTTTATTTGTATTGTTTTTACTTTACTACAAATTTAACTTTTCTTTCCATATCTTTACTAATTAAGCCAAGTTTTTGTTCTGCCCGAAATCTGCGTACTTGGAAAAAAGTATAAAAATAATAATAAACTTTAAAAATTGAACCTTTATACGTAAATATAGATTACAATTATTACACTTCAGAAACATTAAAACTATTTCTTACAGACAAATACAAATTGAAAAATGTAATTAACATTGTGCATCTGTTAACGACTCTTCATAAAAGAAGGAAGCAATTACAATGTTGTAATATTATTTTGACCACCACTGTAAGAAGGTAGGCAATGTCCAAATTATTATTCATGTAAGTATATTCATTAAAAGTTTCTAACACCGTACTATCTGCAATATAAGTTATCTTATTAGTGGTTTGCCTATTAAAATCTATATTAATTAAGATGTGCCAATCTAATTAGTTTCCTACAGCAAGTGGTTTTAGTTTAGTTGCTTATCCAATTAACGCCACTTGGTGTTCATAGGTATGTATCCAATACAAATTTTGAGGTTATCCTATGGTATCTTCACATACTTAACTACCACTCAGTGGTTGACCAATGTACCACAAAGGCATGTAAGGTTGTTTCAAATAAATTTTTGAAACTAATAGCAGACCACAACTACAGAAGGTACCCGGGAAAATAATTTCGTATTCTGAAGAATGAGTTAAGTACGAGTCAATGTTTAAAAATATGAACCTTGTTAGAAAAACAGCGTTATATGTGAAAATCGCCTTGTCGAAAACTACCTGTCAAGAAAACACTCTAAATTTGTATGTGCAACAAAAGTTAAATATACGCACGTCGAATATGTCATACCTTCTTTGGAAAGAATGACGAAACAGCTTTTTTGATGAATTTTTAAAATGCAATTTTCTTGTATGCGTATAACAGGGAATTTGAACTGGTGACATATGTCATGTGCAATACCTGCCAACATGCATCCCCCAACGGGCAAATATTTGTTTTTAAACAGACATTGGTTTTGGTATAAAGATTTATTTTAAATGAGAAGCAAAGAAAACCAGAAGCCAGAACAAATACCCCAAGGGGAGTAAAATTAAATGGCAAACGAAAAAATGTTTTGTTTACCATTGGTTGAATTAAAGAAGGAAGAAAACTCTACGTGCGTAGAGTTCAAAGAGATTCGGACCTTAGTTAAGGACTTGCAATCTGAATTCTCTGATGATTCCATCCGCATGAAGCCTTCTTTTGGATCCCCCAAAGTGATTTCGTTGCTGTGACCAGCCTTTGAAACAACTGTTTCGAGAATTGCCTTTTTCCCTCATGGCATTCTTTTGAAGTCTTAAATGTAATTAAATTCGATGAAGGTTCTTTTGGATGGTATATGCATATGGAGCTGAGGGAAAAGCGTTTTATCGATAATAAATAGAAGGTAGTTGCAATGATAAGGACTTCTGGAGAAATTTCCGCGAAATGTTTTCTAAAAAGTTAGGCTTACTGCCTTCTAAACTCAAAGTGATTTCTTAGAGAGTATGGTAAAGTCTTATTAACTTTGAAATGTTATTAAACTTAAACTTTTGTATAATATAAAGGATAGCTACAACGGCCGCGGCATGAAAAATGTTTTCAAGTATAATATCGGATATGTTGAACTCAATTTGGTACCCATTTTAAAAATGTCACGCAGCGGATTTGAATATAATATATATATTTTGTTGGCTTAAAAAGCAGTTAAAAGGCATGGGTTTGGTGTTTGACAAATTCAATGAAGAGGGTGCCTTCACCACTATTTATGGTGCAGCAAAAGTTTGAAATTCGATTGAAAACTAATTCCACACAAGCTGGAAATAAAATTGAGTTTTTTTTAGAGAAATTCAATTTCCTGTTTTCATTTCAATGGATTTATGCTAGGATTGATTTATGGCAAAGCTTTGAATGGTTTTACGAGTAACTTAATTTGCAACTGTAAGTTTCGGGTAAAGTTTTCATCTGAGTAGTTATTTTAAAGTGGCTATAGTAAACCGACTACTGACTACGAAATATTGTGAGGGAAATAATGATAAGTTAGGTTGTTGGCTGCTCAGTAGACTATCCGAGTTTTCGTGGATCCATTATGGTGTAGCAAACCTGAATAGAAAACAAGAAAATTTGCTATTGAAACCAAGAATTGGGCTTCAATCTTTTAACTAACCACTTGTAACAAGGAGAAATGAGTAGACCCATTATATGTATTTTTTTTTTTTACTAGTTGATGTATACGCTTCGCTAAGGATATAAATACAATCTACTGCTACGTAAGCGTACAAAACTGATATGTAAAAAGTTTTTCCAATAGGGACGGGTAGATTTTGAAGGTACATGGCGGCCATGTTGTTTTATATGTTGTTAATTTTCCGATTTTTTATTTTTCAAACACTAAAGACAAATCACTGTGGCAAGTTACTGCGTCGAGCAACACTTGCAAATGATAAAACATTATTATCAAAATAGGTGTTCCGTTGTGGCAACGATGTGCGCGTTGCGTCCATTTTACAGTGTACATGGTCGTCCTTTCCAGTCTACTATTCAACGTTTGGTAGCCAAATTCGTGTCGATCGGTTCAGTCAACATCCATACGTATACGAAACGAAAGATCTGCCGAAAACATCGCCGCTGTCCATGAGAGTGTGCAGGAAAACCCGAGGCACTCATTTCCGCCCCGGGCACAAGAACTCGACTTTTCGCTGACATCAACTTGGCGAATTTTGCACCGACACTTGGCCCCAAATCCGTAAATAATCCAACTGACCCAGGAGCTGAAGGAAAACGATCATAGACATGTGTTTGCTGACTGGGTTTTGGAGCAATTGGAAGCGGACTCCGATTTCATCAAAGAAATCATCTTCGACGAGGAGGCCCATTTTTGGATGAACGGGTACGTCAACAAGTAAAATTGCCAGTCCACACGAGGTCCACCAAGTGGTAATGCATCCGCATTATCGGTCTGTACTTTTTCGAAAACGACGATGGTACTGCTATCATCATCAAGGAGAGCGCCGCCAATTGATGATAACCAATTTTTTTTAACCCAAATTGGATGATATGGATGCGAAGGACATGTGATTCCAACAATACGGCGCTTCATGCCACACAGCTGATGCCACAATGGACATTCTGCACGAGCGATTTTAGGGCATGGTTATCTCATGCAGAGGCGACGTGAACTGACCACCGAGATCGTGCGATTTTACCCCGTTAGACCTTTTCTTGTAGAGTTTCCTTAAGTCGCAGATTTATGCCAATAAACCGCAAACGACCGATGCCCTCAAAGTCAACATAACCCGTGCGATCGCTCAAATTCAGTGCGATCTTTGCGCCAGAGTCATTGAAAATTGGACCTCTCGGATGCACGGCACCCAGCAAAGCCGCGGCGGCCATTTGAGCGACGATGTCGTTCGTATTCCACATAATAATGTCGTTAATAAACCTTTTAAATAAAATAAAAAATTTGTTGATATCTCGCACAAAACTTACTTTATTTACGTATTTAACAATCTTTGTCATTAGGGGGTACTTTTTAAGCCCGATAAAGATTCAAATTTAGAAAAATAACGCAGTTGATCCTGACGAAGCGCATTCAGTCCATCGACTTTTGGGTCCTTTATTTGAGCAGTGTTGGACGAATGTAACGAATAACATAAACAATGTTGGCTTTCAAAACGTCAATTAATGCTGGTTTATCGGCATATGTCAGTGACTTCACAAAACCCCACAGAAAATAATCGAGAGCTGTTAAATCGCACGATCTTGGGGGCCAATTGCCAAGTCTATGGTATATCTCGAAATCAACTTATCGCTAAATAATGATTTCATTAACTCAATAAGTTTACGTCCATCCTGTTAAAACCGCTTCTCGCCCGAGTCAGTATTCATATATCATGGTCTTGTAACGATTTTCATTAACCCTAAGCCTACGTTTACACGGCGATATTTTTCTCGTATACCGTATACATGATTTTATCGAGTAGAGCAGTGGCAGTGAGTATTGTATTAAGTTGTTCATACAGAGCCCATGCGGTAAAATGAGCTTGTCATTACGATTCCAGAATATCGCATTTATTTTATCGAATACATGACGCAGTGCGCTTATGTTAATATTGCATCTTTCACACAAATAAAGATTTCTCTCGAATTGGTTTAGTAGTCTGTACTTTGGTGGTTGTGCGCCAGCCTTGTAGAGTAGAAAATAACTTACTTACTTAGATGGCGCTACAGTCCGGGGTGGACCTGGGCCTCAACCAACAAACCCCTCCAGCCAGCGCGGTTACGAGCCAGCTGCGCACGCCAAGTTGGTTGATGTCCCCCTCCACTTGTTTGCCCCACCTACCGCGAGGTCGTGCTCTACTGCGTCGTCTATCCGGGGTGGATTCGAAGACTTTCTTAGCGGGAACGTTGGGCTCCATCCGCTCTAGATGACCCAGCCATTTTAGTCGCTGTATGTGAACTCTTCTGGCTAAGTCGATGTCCTTATACAGGCCGCACAGTTCGGCATTGTAGCTTCTCCTCCACTCACCGTCTGTGCAGACGGGACCAAAGATCGCTCGAAGAACTTTTCTCTCGAAATAACCAAGGGCATCCTCATCCGGTTTTGTCAAAGCCCATGCCTCTGCGCCATACAGCAGGACTGGAATGATAAGTGTCTTATAGAGAGTTACCTTAGTAGTTCGAGATAGGGCTTTGCTATTCAATTACCGTTTTAGCCCATAGAAACAACGATTGGCAAGAGTAATTCTTCGTGTGATCTCCATATTGATGTCATTTGCGGAGTTCACCATAGAGCCTAGGTAGACAAAATCCTTTACTACCTCAAAATTATATCTGTCTATTGTGGCGTTCTGTCCAAGACGCCGATGTTGGGTGTCCTTTTTTGTAGACAGCATATATTTTGTTCTGCTTTCATTTTTCCCGTATCTAGACCTAAAACAAAAGATCCCCTAAAACCGAACTCGTACTTTTTACGAATAAGAGGAAAATACCGGAGTTTAGTACACCTTCTATTGATGGTATCCCACTCAGATTGTCCGATAGCGCAAAATACATGGGCCTTGTACTTGACAAAAAGCTCAACTGGAGATTAAATATAGAGGAAAGAATTAAGAAAGCAATAATAGCCTTTTATTCATGTAGTAGAATTTTTGGTAGAACCTGAGAACCCTCCCCCAAAATCATACTTTGGATGTATACGGCTATAGTTAGACCCATACTGACTTACGGCAATCTAGTATGGTGGCCAGCTGTCAACAAATCCACCAACTTAAAGGCAATCACCAAAGTTCAAAGACTAGCGTGTATTGGCATCACCAGTACAATGAGGACAACCCCAACCGCAGGACTCGAGGCTATCCTCAACCTGCTGCCGCTAGACATCTTTATACGAACATCAGCAGCCATTAATGCTATGAGAATAAGTCAGTCAGCGAACTGGAAACCAAGCAGAACAGGTCACTCGAAGATCCTACTCGATTACTTCGGCCTCATGCCCGTAACGGATTACATGACGCCATATTTAGACTTTACAAGGCCTTTCTCTACCGCCTACCCTAGCAGGGAAGATTGGAAAAGCGGTCATATACCTAATGCCGAATCTATAGCCATCTACACGGATGGTTCAAAAATGAGCACTGGTTTAGGATCAGGTATCTTCTCCGACCCTCTAGGTGTATCAAAATCCATACGACTTCCAGACCACAGCAGTGTTTTCCAAGCAGAGGTCTTAGCAGTGGCAACAGCCGCCCGTGAGTCTGCGATAAGGGCAATACCGCCAGAAGGTATCACCATCTTTATTGACAGCCAGGCAGCTATAAAAGCGATTACTGCCATAGAAATTAAATCGAAGCTTGTGAAATGTTGTCGAGAAGAGCTCAGGGTTCTTGGAACACAGCACAAGATATCGCCCTGGACACGAGGGTATTCCAGGCAATGAGAAAGCCGACGAGCTGGCGAGAATCGGCTCAGCAGCCAAAACAGAACAAGTTGACCCCCCTGTGTGTATCCCGCCTTGCACACTCAAGCTCGCTGCAGGGAATAAAGTCACTGAGGAGGCGAACACAAGACGAAACTCCTTGGAAACTTGCGCCATCACTAGGAAGCTATTGCCATCCTTCGACAAAGCAAAGACCGAGAGAATCATCCGTAAAGATAGGAAATCCCTTTCCACCCTCGTGGGCAACATCACGGGGCACAATACTCTGCGGTACCACTTGAAGAAACTACGCCCGACGGAGGAGGAACTCTGCAGAGGCTGTGGTGACGAGGAAGTTTTTGAGAACACAACCCACTTCCTGTGCCACTGCCCGAGTCTTCAACACTCGAGGAAAAAGTTCCTTGGTAAATTTTTCTTCCAGGACCTCGAGGAACTCTCCGGCGTTTCAACGGAAAAGATGTTGAACTTCATCAAATCATCAGGGTGGTTTGTATGCAGAAATGAAGTAAGTGACTGAGTAGTTTTTAGTTTCATTGGGTAAGGGATCACTTTTCCCCCCATGGGTACCACAATGGGTCAACGCTGACCTGAGTGTGGCAGAGAGCGTCGCTCCCTGCCAGCCCACATACCTAACCTAACCTAACCTTGCTTTCATTGACCGCTAGACCCATCTTTGCTGCCTCGATCTCAATACTCGTAAATGCCCCATTGACAGCCCGCTGAGTTCTTTCGATTATGTCAATGTCATCGTCATAAGCGAGTAGTTGTACAGACTTGTAAAAGATTGTACCTCCGGTATTGGTTTGTGAGTTTCGTACAATTCTTTCAAGTACTATGTTAAAGAGATCGCATGATAGCGCGTCACCTTGTCTAAGACCTTTCCTGACGTCGAATGGTTCGGTGATATTCTTACTGACTTTGATGGAGCAGCGACAGTTCTCCATCGTCATTCTGCACAAACGGACGAGCTTGGCAGGGATGCCAAGACTAGACATGGCTCTGTATACCTCGTCTCTATACACGCTATCATAGGCAACTTTGAAATCGATGAATGAGTAATGAAGAAATCGAATGGAAAAAGGCGTCGTGTGAAATGATGTCTCGTATTCGATTAACCCGTATACGTAAAAATATCGAATCGAATAAGTGTCGTGTGAAAGAGGCCTATCGCATGAGACTTCATTTTTGATGAAATAATGTCGAAAGACGCCACCACCGTAGAAACCACACCAAAAGGTGCATTTCTCTGAGTGTATAGGGGTGGGTAGGGCCTCGTCTGGATTGGTCGCATTCCATATCCGACAATTTTGTGTATTAGAAAACCCATTAAGCCAAAAATGAGCTTTGGTCTAGATCCCAATCAGCGAAAGCACAACACGTTCACGATGGTCTAGTGGAATCTGAATCTTATACAGAACTAGGGCAAAAGTATTTGCGACAAATTTTCTTTATAATGGACGGACAGAGACCCAACTGCTGATACCTATGACGAATCGATAAATTTGGGTCTTCTTGCACACTTTAGTTAAGAGTGACGATATTATCTTCAGTACGCATATTCCTTTGACTACGTGGTACAAAATCTATACACACTTCGACGGATGACTTGCAAAGATGAACGATTATATGTACCACAAAAATCGGCTATAAGTTTCACAAACCGACGAAATCAAAGTAAATTTGGATACTTAGTAGCGTTGTTTAAGCTTGAGTCTATTCCCAATGATTTGCGAGACTATACTTAACATACATTTGAACACTATTTCAGTAAGCAGATCGCATTGCATGGCATGTTTGGCAGCAAATTTTGATTAGCTTCGTAAAGTTGGACTAACTAGTTGCAATATTTTCGGTGAAAATCTTTGTTGGGGAATCCTTAAAGTGATACTTAGACATCAGTAAGCCATGTTCTGCAGCTTACGGCTGACCCTTTGCTTGCCTCGGCTTCCAGGTGGTTGACTATTTGATGGAAGTCTATTACTTTATACGTACATAAGTAAGTGAACAAGGAATCATTGCATATTGACACCCGCTGTTTTTGATAGAAAAAGCAATGTGTTGCATGCTTCGATTGCGACATAACATCATTAGGCACTGTAGTACAAGGGTTTTCATTAAGCCATCATCTATTTATGCAGGTGACAATGGTTAGGGATATGAAATTTGTGACCAAACTCTAAATGGCACCCGAACGAGTTGTCAATATTCAATGATCTGAACGTATGTAAGCTTATCGCTATGATACACATGTACCATGGGAAACTAAAGATCGGACGAATTACCAATTAGTCAACAAATGGCCGATAAAATTACAGGAAATGCCACCGCAAGAACATGGTGACCAAACCTTTATTTTTACTGCAGTTGTACACGAGTCCTTGATGCTTGCCTTATTGGACACCGCCCAGGTAAACAGAACAATAAGCTCTGTTGACCATAACGCCGCTGTTACTAAGAAAATAACATCTGTACTTACTAGCTGCACCAGATATACGTAACATATCACACAAAAGCCGCACACTTAACCTTATTATTATTCATGGAATATTATCCCTCTTAAAAAACGTCTAACGTCTTCAACAATTACTACAGAAAGTTTCTCTTAACTGCTCATGTTCATAGTATGAATAATAAGTCCTCACATAATTTGAATTGTGTAATTTATGCAAATCTTGGTGAGCAACTCAAGCACCAGAGTCCCCTTACCTCTGTGCAACCAACGAATGTTTAAATAAACTGTTTAACAATTCAAATTACAGATACAGCTTTCCTGAGACTAGAAGTAGACCAAATCGTGTTGTGCACTGCAAATACCACTGCCCGCTGTATGTCTGTATTTATTTTTATTTATTTTCTGGTTAGCTTAGCCATTTAGATACAAGGAAGAATGTTTTGCAGAAATACTTGCCGACTGTTGTACATTGCTAAAGTGGAATTACATGCACCTGACTTGTGGTATGCTTGTTGCATGGATTTATCGTGCAAATTCCTATGACTTTCTTTTGCTCTAGTGAACACCATTACGAGGTACCTTTAAGTGTAGTTCTGGTTTCTTGTAAGGAATCTTGTCCAGCAGTTTTGAGTAAAGGTATTTCTATTTTCTGTAAATTGTAATTCTCAGGATGTACTCGTATGTGTGCTATATTTAATCCTGTATTACTTGTGGACATTGACGATAACCGCTGAACAGTGTATTTAGTGGAGTATGTTACATGAAATTGTTGACCTCAAAAAGATTAAAGTACACTTTGTAACCCATTAGAAATTCAATCCATATGATGACTATCATATAGTTAGAACGATTCATAATCTGAACTGCAAATAAAATGCAAGTGACATCACGTGCTTATTTTCAAGGACATCCTCTACAACCTCTGTCTACCAGTTTTAATGGACAGGGAAAGAACTTGTTATTTTTCCTGCCAATATTTGACTTGATGAAGTTATTTTTTTATTTGCTTCAAAGTTGACTCTTTTTTGTGCATATTGATAGCCATATAAAGTCAGGTTCACAGAATTGTAAATGTAAAAATAAAAGTGAATAGCGAATCCTGTACTGCAAAGTATCCACCTCAATGGAATCAATACCCAGGAACACCTTTGTGATGTAGTGTGCGCTGATGCATTTCTTACTTTACAGCCCAAACATGGAAATTACATTTAAATATTCAATATAAGAATTGTGCTGGAGGGATTACGTTTAAAAAAAAAAAAAACAGGAAACGTAAACACAATCCGTCAGGGAAGGATCATATGATTCACTATTTCTCATGCCTCTCGATGGATATGAAGTGGAAAACGCAACTAAATCGTTTTGTAGACCATAAGTAGGTTTTTGAAGAATATGTTACTAATTACAAATTGTACTTAAATACAAACAAATTTCCAATTGTAAGGTATTGCATGTGAAGCATGGTCGAAATGTTTATTGCGGATCAAGGTGTCCCCAAACCAACGCAAATATTCGATGTTGCTGCGACGGCGATTATTTCGCGGCGACAGCAACAAAGAAATTCGCGAGTATGCCCACACCAAGGCGGCAATTTTGTCGCGGTGTTTACGATCTACTCCTCATCAGACGCAGAGAAGCGCTTTCATTTCTTGCCTGTCACATTTTATCCTGTCTCCTCAAAACTGGGTGTTTTTTCACAAATTCAGTTAACCCCTAGGTAAACGGCATATTCATTTCAACTGTGACAAACCCACGACAGTGACAAAAACACCGCCAAACCCCCGTCGCGGCGACAAATTCGGGTTGGTGTGAGCACTCTCATATGTCGCCATGTAACTTAAATGACAGCAAGCATTGCGATTCATCGTCGTCGCAGCGACTGCGAATATTCGCGCTAGTTTGGGGACACCTTCAAAGCCCGGGAAAGGCAAAAAGGCCCATCCCAAAAAGCCACCCAAAGCCACAAAAATGAGCAGGCTACAAAGGATCGAAAACCCGCCAGTGCGATGAGCAACGAGCAGACTATTGGCAGCGACAGTGCCTGGTCAAAAGTTCTCAAAAAGAAAAAGAAGGATGAAAAGAAGCCAGGCAAGACCGTCAAGGAACAAACGCGACCGGACGCAATAGTGATGGCAAGCAAGGATTAACTTTCCTACGCCGAAATACTACGCAAGATCAAAGTGGACCCCAAGCTCCACAACCTGGGTGAATCGGTCACAAAGATTAAGAGAACCCAGAAAGGCGACCTGTTGTTCCAGCTGCGTGAATCTGGTGACAGAACTGAACAATTTAGGAGCATAATGGGTGAGAACCGTGGCGCAGAGGCGGAGATCCGCACTCTAATTAAGAGTGGTTGAAATCAAAGACCTTGACAAAGTCACCACTAGGAGAGACATCTGGGAAGCTATCAAGGCTCAGTATAACATTGAGGTTGCCGAAGCAGATGTGCTCAGCCTTAGGAAGGCCTACGGTAGCATGCAGATCGCGACAGTGGGGCTGCCAGCAGAGATGGGGAACAAGCTGCTGGAGTCCGGCAAAATTAAAGTCGGCTGGGTGAACTGCCGTATTCGTGTTCGAAAGGCCCTCACCAAATGCTTTAGGAGTCTGCAGTTTGGCCACAAGGGGCGTTAATGCAAGAGCGAGCATGACCGATCCAAGCAGTGCAGAAACTGTGGAGAGGAGGATCACGCTGGACATGTAGCTGGTAGCAGCAAGTGCCCGGTACTCAAGAAAGCATTGGCCAAATTTATATGATGAGTGTCGTCCAGATAAACCTACACCACTCCGCAGTCGCGCAGGACTTTCTGGCACAAACAGTAACAGAGAAAAGGATTGGCGTAGCCCTAATAAGCGAACCGTATAAACCCATATATGGAAGCAGCTGGATAGACGACACCACGAAAAAAGCCGCGATATGGACCTGCAGGGAGGATAAAAGGTGTGCACTTCTATATTTGGTGTGCGCCCAGTCTACCAGTAGCGGACTATCTGAAGCTCCTGGACGACATCGTAGCTGACGTGCGCAGGCTCTGCGCAAACAGAGTGATCAGCGGCTCCCGGACTATCTCCGACAATGCAGCCTGTGTTTAAGCTGGGATGGTCCCAATGGTCAACCTCGCGGATGAGATGCAGGGGGTGTACCGTAGACGTCCCTCGAATCGGCAAGAGGCAAAAAGGATTAAGGTGGAGGAAAGAACAGCATATGCTGTGTAATGCTGTGGCAAACCAAGTGAGACAGCTCTACGAAAGGCAGGTGGACTGACAACCTAATTCCCACTATAAAATCATGGACAGAAACAGCGAGGGGGAACTGTAACTTCCACCTCACACAGTTCCTGTCCGGACACGGCGGCTACCGGAAATACCTCCATAGATTTAAACACGATAGGTCGCCCCTGTGTCCGGAATATTCAAATAAGGAGGACGACGCGGAGCAAGAAGATAGAGCAAGCCTGCCCAGATAATCTCGTAAGTCACATGACGCGATCAGAAGGCGAGTGGATGGAGATCTGCTCATTCATAGTATGTGTGCAGAACGCGCTGCGAAGAGCCCAAGAGGCAGCCTCGGAGACTAGAGCATAATTGCTAACCAGCCCCGCGAAGAAATACCTAATGGCAGTCCCGTGGGGAGAGTGTTTGAAGTGTGTAGGGTGTGTGTTTAGTACGTAGGCGTATTCCTGGAATCGATTACTCAGGTTTGTGAATCATGCATGCTAGTAGCACTCGGGCTATTAGTATCTATGAAGATTACACATCCGTGGCGCAACTTTAAGAAAAAAGAAAAACCTTCAAAGTCCATTCAGTGTCAAAATTTTTATTTTTTTTTTCGATGGTAGGTGAAAAATCTTCCGATGACAATATGAGAATAGCAAGCGCGTGCTCATAGTAGTGTCAGATTCTTACTGACTAAAAAAAACACCACCCTTCGATATAAATTTGTTAGATATCGCAACTAAGTAATAACTTATAAAGCAATTTTTCTATCACGAAATAAAAACCTTTGGCAGGTTTCTTTCCACTGAAGGATCCTGCATATTCCGCAATCTAGACGCGGTTAATCATTATCTCGCCAAGTCGAAAGGTTTCGTCCTTTGAGTCAGCGCAATAAATTGCTCTCATCCAATATTTGTAGGACTGTATTGTTGACATGTCCGATTAGTCGGTTTCTATGCTTTCTCGCTAAGCTTCTAGTTTCAGCTTCGATTGTCGGAATTCCGAGATCACTGTGGATATCGTCGTTTCTGCTATGCCACGGTTCTTTGACAATTTCTCTTAGCAGTTTATTTTGAAAAGCTTGTAAAATATTTGCATTTGTTTTCTTGGTACAACCCCAAAGTTGTATACCGTAGGTCCACACCCGCTTTAGCACTTGCTTGTATAAAAGCTGTGTGTTATCAGTACTGAGCTGGGAATGTTTTCCGAGTAACCAGTACATTTCTCTATATTTGATTTCGAGTTCTTTACGTTTCATTTTCACTTGCGAATTCCATTTCAGCCTTGCGTCGAATGTCACTCTCAGGTATTTGGCCTCGTTTGCAAAAGGGCCGAGTTTAGATAGATTGGCAAGTCATTAGTTTTCTTATAAGTGAAATTCACGTGAGGGGCGATCCGCCAGTTCCTCGCCCATTCATTTACATTATTCAGCGCGTTTTGCAGTTTTGCAGTCGTTTCTTCGATTGTTTTGCCTACCTACTACTAGAATAGCGGAGTCATCGGCAAACGTAGCAAGGGTAGTGCCATCTTCTTTCGGTATATCACGAGTATATAACAAATAGAGAAGCGGCCCAAAACTGGGCTCCGTCGCAAAAGATGATAAACTCCACGTACCACGTGGATCGAGCATTTTAATATATTGTATATTATATCACTTCGGGTATTATATGAAAATTTAAGCCTCAGTAGATCCACTCATTACATTGGCTGTAACTCCTTGGCGAGGTTTGTCCAAGTTGAAACTAAATATGTACATAGTACATTTATTCGCCTTATACCGAAATGAATACTTTATTTGATTTCTCTCCTACGCGTGGGTGCTTGAATCGAATGAAACATGTTCAGGTCTAACTGTTCATAAAACGCAAATACACCAAGTAAACCGAGTGAACCGAATGCACTGACTTAAATGAGTGCAGTGGGTAATTTGTCATTTAATCGAGTGTAACAAAAAAAAAGCATATTGCCAACAATAGTCTATTGATTTGATATAATAAAATAAATATTAATGAAAAAAGTCAATTTACACGGTTTAGAGGAAGAAAATTTACGCGTATTTTGAAAAAGAAAAATTTAAGGTAAAATAAAAATTCACTCTTTTTAACCCTGGATTGTTATGCATATCTTACGCACACTAAAGGTATGCTTCGTCAAATCGACGAAGTCCACCTTAAAGCCTACCTACTCCCTAAACTATGATAACCTGGAACTTGAAATTGGTAAACAAAACTCTTAAACGTATTTTTAATAGAATAAATTAGATTTATTAAAAATCCTGATCTTTTTACTTTACTTAAAATAAAATGTTTTAAAAAAAATAAAAAATAAAGTGGTAGCATCTTCAAAACTTATTACAAAAATAAAAAGTATTAATTATATGAATATAAAAAAAAGAAAAATTAAAAAAAAAGTATTGCCATTATATGCAATAGGCTCACACTACAAGATACACGTATTTACTATGTTGTAAATACCTAGTAGTTTCTGCTCCCGAAGCCACTCATGCTTTCTACTAGCATTTGAGTGCATGGATGGATGGAAACGTTGAAAATAATTAGGAAAATTCCGGAGCTCAAATAAAACACAATATTCGGGGTTAGGAAATTAACGAGGAAGTAAAAGAAACTTTATTGATATAATTCAGGATCACATAAAGTAGTAGATCGATAGTGATGCCAAATTGATTTTTTACTTCAACAATCCCACTAGGATCAATTCTAAAAGCATCACTGAAGTCATGGGCAGGACACATTTGTTGTTCTTGCATGATGGCAGCGCCTTTGTCATGGTGTCAGCTACCATCTCTGTTGTGCCTATGTAATGTAAGTAAACTTCACCCTTTTTGAATAACTCTCGTACAAAATTATGACGCACATCAATATGTTTTGTTGTAGCTCGGTAACTTGTTGTTAATGCTAGAGATAATGCACTTTGATTATCGCAGAATAGATCGAAGTTCTTTGAAGAATTTTGAAAGAGTTTCTTCTCTAAACCTCGAAGCCAAACCCCTTCCTGCATCGCCATACTCATTGCCATTTATTCGGCATCTGTTGTTAAAAGCGCCGGAGAAGCTTGTTTTTTGGACGACCATGATACAGAACCACTTCCAACTTTGAAGACGTTTCCTATAATTAATTAATATTTGGCACAACAGCTCTTCAAGCACCAGCGCCTAGCTCCTCGCAACCACTCATGTTGTGTGCTCAAGTCACGCAAAAGTTATCCTTAGTCGTTTCGACGAACTTACCTGTAAAAAAAGGATATTTCTTAAGCTCGCTGGATAACACACGTCTACTCACTGAGGGAAACCATCACCAACTGACGTTGTACGGGGAGGAAGCCGAAGATGTTATATAGTTTAAGAGAAATTCTACAAAATAGAAGAGGTGTTCATCGATTCGACGAATCTAAAATTAAATGGTATCGCTTCTTTTATTAAAAATTTATTGATTACTTTTCTTCATTAGCATCCTCCTGCATCATTGCCACAGACTCCAATCGCCACAATTGACTATTATGTCATTCATTAGTAAAAGAGTGTACTTAGTGTACTCGGTGTATTAGGTATACTCGGTGTACTCAGTGCACTGCACCCATTCTTCATGAGTACTCTACACCAAATGTTTTGTTAGAAATGGGTGAACTACTCATTTGATAATCAAACACCAGGTGATCTATTCGTTTTAGTTTTGAGGCTATGAGCTAAATAGTTGAAGTGTTTGATATAAAACTGAATGTCTTGAAGCTGGCTTTAAAGTATTCATTGCAGATGTCTAGTAGAGGTGCACTGAGTGCATTGAGTGCTTTACTTATGATTGTTGCAGAATTGATAGGAAGTACGAGTATTTACGTAGGATGGCGGCAGTGAAAAATAAAATTAAACGAATACGATTCGGACTTTTTTAATATAATATAATTTTTTATATTTGCTTATGTTTTATTATTTATATACACTTTTTTTTTTAATTTAGTGCATGCGTTGGAAAAATCCAGGGGTAGTGTCAAGATAACTAGGGAGATTTTATTTATTTTTTTAATATGTACGTATATATAGGTTCTCGTCTGGATCTTTGTAAATATCAGTTTTGTTAATATTTGACTGCATCAACATTATTTGATTTACTGGTTGAACTATTTGGAAATGTGATATCGCCTGCCATCAATATATTCGAATCGTTTGTCGAATCCTTGTTAAAATTAAATGCAAATAAGAATGAATGCGCAATTATTTCCAAAGGAAAATTAATTTACATCAAATATCAGGTTGTAACATAACAGGCTGTGCGTTGTTGAGAGGTTATGTTCCAATTGCCACAACATGCACATACCCAGTTTAATGCTGAAACTGTTATTGAAACTATTGTTCGATATATATTTTTCATTCTTTCAGCAAATTTCGTCGTGTTAACATCATAGTAAGCATTTTTAACTGAATGAAATAGATGTCTTAGAAACCAAGAGAGATCATATTAGCTCCATAAAAGTATGTGTAGGGAACATTAAGCGTTGGACCGCTAAATTCCTTCTAATGCGACTTCGTACTGTTGTAATGTTTTCCTTCTGATCTAGCTCTCATCTTGACGTCTGGTATCAATCAATCAAATCTACCGATTTCATTGTCGAGCAAGGTGATGTTACTACGTCGCCGTTGATAAAGAGGAAAATTATTCTGACGGCCCTCTTCTTCGCTTCTTGTTTCCTTGTGCGAAGATGGCAGGATCGCCATGTTATGGTCCGAGTATAGTTCCAGTGTGACAGGGTCGTCACGTAATCTAAGCATCTGAAATTGGGGGTTTCTTGGGGGTTCCTAAATTTGCCGTTCAAAGCGCAGCACACTGAATTAGGAGGCGATATCGCCATCATAGAGTCAAAATAAATTTTTATTGATAAACTATTGGGTATTTATACAATTTTCAACTTACAAATTATGCTTACTCTATCTTAATTCTAAACAATAGCCAAATGACTGAACCAATTATCATACGAAACTTATTATCAAAGAAGAACATGAATAAACAATAGCATGCTGTGAAATGATACCGTTGACACACTAATGTCATTTGATGCTTGCAAAGGTGATTGAAATTTGTTGGACTAATTGTTTGGCATAATTCTCCCGTGCCATTTTTACATCACATCAATGTGTATGTCACTTGACTCATGCCATTATTACATCACAGTCGGCATTGGTTTGCAAAATTTAGAAATAGCAACTTTGACCAAAAGGATGGATTTCAATCGGATACGCCAGAAGAGCTAGACGGTGAGCTCCTGAAGTCAAGCTTTGAAAGCAATTCCATTATTAAGGTAAGAGAACTCTCAAGAGAAGTTAACGTAAGCCATATGAGCATCCATCGACACCTAACAAAGATTTGAAATTAATAAAATTGGGAAAATTGGTATCACACCACCTATCGCAAAATAATTTTCAGCAAAGAATCAATGCTTGCACTGTGCTTCTATGACGTCACAAACAAGAGCCGGAGATGGAAAATGGGTTCTTGGCAATGGCATTAAACGTCGCCACCAAAAGCTTAGTATAGAAGACAGGCCAGCATAACATCCCAGAAATGAACTTCACCCAGTCAAGGGGGAGTCCACTTTGAGCTGTTGCCGCATAACCAGACTATCACCGCAGAAGTCTATTGTCAACATCTGTGCAGATTGAAGTCGTCACTAGAACAGAAACGTTTAGGTCTGTTTAGTCGAAGGTGAGAAATGCCCGAATACGTACGACGACTCCCAGTAAGGACGAGATGAGACACTACCGCGATCAAAGCACTTAAAACCACCAAGGCGGTAGGACTTGACAGTATTCCAGCAGATCTCTTATGAGCAGCGCTAACGGGTGCCTATTATCTCGCCATTTTCATTTCGTTAACTATCACTTCGTCTTGGTTACAATAATTTTTATTCACATTGCAAAAAATCTTTTGTTTTCTTTTTACCTTGTTTCGCGATCAGTTCTTTATACGATTTAGTGTAATTTATGGGAATTTATTTCACATATAAATGGGAATAAGTCGACTTTTTTAATGTGGGATTGTTTCGCACAAGAAGTGAGAATCATAACCACTTCTTAATGGGAAATTACTCCACTTAATAACTGATCAAAACAGAATCGCACAAATTCCAAAAATGAACAATCGAATTTATTTTTAAAATAATTTACGTGTTTTTAGGCGTTATACAGCCAACGGCTCCAAGCTCCTGCCAGACAGTTGTTGACATACTCTTAGCGGAGCGACAAACTTTGCATAAACCCAACCTCTCACCCAACCTCATCCCAAATCCTACAATGACCCCAAGCAGGAGGGTTCCAAATAAGTATGGAATCGGGTAGTGCCACTCGGTTTCTATAAAAACAATAGACTCCTTTCCAACTCGACTTTATATACGGCTTACGGGTACATTCATGTCTTAGTCACCTACTTAAACCGAATCGTGTGTTCAACTCGGTTGAATGCGTTTTTTTATTCGTTCCATCGGTTTCGCAAACTCGATTTGATATAAATGCAACTCGGTTTAACTCGGTTTAGCTGTAACTCGGTTTGACCCGGTTTATCAACTCCAGTTGGCACATCATTACGACACATCAATGTTAGATGTCCCTTCAATAATTCGAATAAAAAATCATTATGGCGTTAGTCATGTCGTTTTTCACTCGTTTACTATAATTTAAAAATCTTTATGGACATTTTTGCTGTATATAGTCTTTTGTTGACTTTAAATTGGTCTACTAGTCGTAACTTATTAATTGGTGACTCGTAACTTATTAAAGAATGACAAGAAAAAGATTAATTAATAGTAAGATAAATGGTCGGTGTTAGCTACCTTGAGTTTCATATTTTTAAATGTATTTTTGTTTCTGTTGGACGTCAAAACGTCGAAATTAGTTCCTGCTTTCTTAATTATTTTACAGCGCGTTATCACATAAATTTCATTGCTGAAAAAAGAAGTGTTGCATCCATCTTTTCAGGGTCAGTCTTCATCGGAAATCACTTAGTGTTTTATTTGTAGCCTTCATCATAAACGATTTTCTTTTTCTTAATATGTTCACGATAAATACCAGATTCATTAATTGAGGTCATAAACTCGCTTAATTTAAATAATTCTACTATAAATTACGAGTATTTTCATTATGGGGTTATACAAGCACTTAATTCACCAAACATTGCCACTGTGCATAAGAAATCTACCTGGGTTGTTGCCTTGCAGCATTATGTCGCCATCATTCATCATTAATAAAATTGGTTCTGATGCACACTTCCGTGCATCAATTTATAAATATTAAAGTAGCACGCTTGCAACCGTAGTACCCGTTATTCGAAAATATACGTAAATATAATACAATTACCATAATAATTGACACCGGGAACAGAGAGCGACACCAAAGTAGCATTGTGTATCGACAGCGGTATCATAATGGCTGAGGATAATGGAATCAACATCCATTATTGCGATGTTGTTCCCACAGGTGGATAATGCAACAACCTATCATTCTCTATCTTACGGCATCGAGAATTGATTACCCATTGTCGTCGGAAGCAATGTTGAAGTGGAAACCAACATAATTTTGCTATAAATACTGATTCATTTTTCAAGTGCTGAAATTTTGCAAGTAACGGATACTGAGTTGATATGAAATGGTTTCAAATATATGAAACGACTATAGAAATGGTATATTTCTGCTGTGAGTAGAACGGGAATTACTTTGCAGATAGTGTTCACTTAAAGATAAGTAGGGTATAAATTAAAAAAAATATATATATTATAAGGACTAGACCTAGCTGGAATTGACTTTTGTCATAAATAGTCCACGTGTGTCTGAATGGGGATGCTTAAGGATTGATGCTGGATTTTCTGAAAAAATTCTCAGTTTGACACTCCTGGATATTTGATTAAAGGTACCCTTTTAAGTGGTGGAGTTCACGGTTTTCGAGTAATTGCAAGTGCCTGATGAATCTCTTCGAATCGCCAGCACATTCACCAAGGTAATCCTCTTTGCCAGAACGGGTTTAGCAAAATAAAACTTTCCCTCATTGTACCAACCTGAAGTGAATAAAAGGAAATGAAAATCATCGAGATCATCCGTGTTAGAGTCGGCGAAGTTGCACAAATTCTGTCTTCAATCCCTGATTCGGATTCGAACTACCGTTCGATCAAGCTGATGTCACACGCCATGAAGATCGTTGGGCTGGTAATAGGTGGCCGACTGCGAAAAATAATACGGCTATCCGATGATCAGTGCGGGTTTGTGGCGGGTAAATCAACCACAGACGCAATCCAAAGTATAAGGATCATAATGAAAAAACAACGTAATACCTAAAGGAACTTGCATATTGTATTGGTTGACTTTGAAAAAGCATTCGACAGGCAACCACGACATCTGATATGACATCGAGGGGTTCCAGAAACCTATGTACAGACGATCATGGACATCTACAGGAGCAAGAGGCCCCACTGGAGTAACCGAAGAGTTCCCAATCAAAGTCGGGGTGCACCAGGGAAGCGTCTTAAGTCCTTTGCTCTTTTATTGCAGTCCTTGAATATCTGCTTGAAGGTAAAGCGATGGACCCCAACGTACATTCTTTGCTGACGATTAAACCATCATAAGTGAGGATCCTACATCCCTGCAACGAGCACTTGATGTGTGGGTGGACGTTTTGGAGCGGAGTGGGTATCGTATTATTTAAACAAAGACAGAGTACTTCCGCTGCCGTTCTCTGATCCAATCAGGCCTATTCCAGACATTAATTTGAATGGAACAGTGCTCCCAAGTGCGAAAAGTTCAAATATCTGGGATCTATAATAATCAATAGCGAAGCAACCTGTGATGACGACATCAATCATCGCGTAAGTGTAGGGTGGATGAAGTGGCGAGAAATCTCCGCTATCTTCTGTGACCGAAAAATGCACCCTAAGTTGAAAGGAAGGGTCTGCACCGTAGCTGTGCGTCCAGCGCTCACATACGGTTCACAATGTTGGACGATGTACAAAACGTATGACTGTAAATTAACGGCAGCTGAGATAAAGATGCTTCGAATGACAACAGAAGTGACAAAACTTGATCGAATAAGAAGTTCACGTTAATATAACCATATTGAAAAAAAATAAAGCGCGACCGGCTCAACTGGTATTGCCACGTTCGAAGAAGAAATCGTTTGAACCCTGTTGCAAAGGCAGTATCAATTAACGTTCCAATGACATCGCGAGGCAGGCCTATAAACGTCTGGATCACGCTAATTCGACGACACCAGCATTTGATTGGCCTCAGTAACCCAGTGGTCCAAAATCGGAAGGCCTGCCGATGTTTTTTGAGGTCAAATAGGGATCAGTAGGAATGCGGTGAATTGGAAGGGTAATGGTCTCTTGTTTTCGGATCATAACTTCGGCGAAATAGGAAGAAAAAGTTCAATAAAAACTGCTTTGTGTATCATTCCACTCTAAGGAAACAAAAACAAAATTTATGAGTCCAAGGAATTTAATCAAATTGTAATATTGTAATATAAATAATTTAAGTTTTTTATTTTATTTTATATCAAAAGCTTTTTAATGGTGTCCGTGACTGTAATTATATAAATTGTTTGTGCTCAGCATTGTTCTGGTTAATTATTCAACAGTCGGCATTTTGTTCAACAGAATCACTTAGTCACGGCCGCGTCATTTGTCATTTAGATTTTTTGTGCATTAAAGCACTTTTACCCTCATTCCATCCGAATTTGCGCGAATAAAAATATTTATTCCTCCTTGTCGCAAAAAATATAGCGTGCTCATAAGTTATTATTTTTTTTTAAAGGGCACTCGAAAAATGTAAGGGTGTGTGAATTGCCATTCAGTTCGATTTTTTTTTTATTGTTAAGGCACACACATTACTCTTAATGATAAGTTTTAATTCCCCCCTTAATTTCGCAAGGACTCGTAAACATGAGTTAATGTGTTGCATATTTGTTTGAATTGTCGGTAATATATTTACATACTGACCCTTGAAGTAAGTATTGTTTTTACTTATGACTAATAATTCAAAGCCTTTTATATTCTCTATTTGCGGTTGTTAGGGATAAGAATAGCATTTGAAGTGTACGTAAATGAAATTAAATTTGCTTTCAAGTAGATTCTTGATTTACAAACACTTGTGGTACATTTTTTTTGATTTATTACAGTTTTTTAAAGGTTAATGATTTGAATTGTATTACTAAGAGCTCGTAAAAGCAATTATTCAGAACTAATTCGTAATTCAATTATAACATTTTTTGAATTCTTTGAGGACATAGAATAATGGTCGACATTTACTAATAATAAAAAAATACAGAGTGAAAAACCAGGAAACATTGCCTGTCAAATTAAATTAAACATGAGTCATCCACTCAGTGAAAAAAAAGGACATATTATTATTATAATTCATTTTGTGCATCATATTATACACACGATTCATTCTTTAAGGATGACTAACCTATTTAGGGGTAACACCCTCACATAAAATTATCATAAGTAGCTCACCTCCACAGAGGACTACAAAAGAAACAAATATGGTACGACTGGGAATGTGAGTTAGCAACTACAAAGACTTTTACCTATAAACGTTTATTAAGAGCAACAGGTAACAGCTCCGCTAAAACTATGTATCAACCAACAGTCCAACGAAGTATATAAAATGATATACAAGGAGAAAAGTACACTCAGCAACTGACAATGGAGCTTGTAAGAGTGAAGGACAGCCGTTAATTTTACTTCAGAAGAAGTCTACAAAGTTATACATCAATGCAACTTAAATAAAGCCCCAGGAGAGGATCGCATACCGTACGAATCTTTCAAGTACGCTACGAATGAATTAAACTTACAGTTGTGTACAATCTTATTTTCGATGTGGAGGAAGTGCCTCCCAGCTTCAAGAGAAATATAATCTTTACACGCCTCTAAAAAGAGATCGCAGTGATCCCAGTAACTGCCGGGGCATAACCTTACTGAACTCAGTAATGACAATCTTCACTGGAATCATCTTAGACCGGCTGTCCGCATGGGTGCAGACAAACGACCTACTCAGTGAGTTTCAAGCGGGATTCATAAAGAAATACTCCACAGTGGATAATATCTTCACTCTGCTCTGACCGGAGACTTCAAGGCAGCTTTTCACTCCATTGTCAGAAAATCGCTGCTGTATAAACTTAGTAATCTGTCTTTTTCTTCTTCTTCCTTTTGTCAGCGAGGTTATGATCTGAAAATAAGGAATCACAACCCTCCCACTTCACCGCATTTCTACCGATCCACCCATGGGGTTCGCTTCAGAAAATATCGGCAGGCCCGCCGATTTTGGATCACTCGGTTACTGAGGCCAATGAAATGCCGATGTCGTCGCATTTGTCTAATCCAGGCGTTTATAGACCTGCCTTTCCTACATCGCGATGTCTTTGGAACATGCATTGATATCGCCTTTTTAACCGGGTTCAAATGATCTCTTCTTTGAACGTGGCAATACCAACTGAGCCTTTTATCAGCTGATTTTTTCTTTTTGTACGATGGTTTCCTTAATGTGAAAGCTTCCCCGGATCTTCGAACTTCTTATTCGATCAAGCTTTGTCACTTCTGTTGTCATGCGAAGCATATCCATCTCAGCTGCCGGTTATTTACTCTCATACGTTTTGTACATCCTCCAACATTGTGAACCGTATGTGAGCGATGGACGCACAACTGCGGTGTAGAACATTCCCTTCAACTTAGGTGGCATTTTTCTGTCACAGAAGATAGCGGAATTTTCTCACCACTTCATCCACCCTACGCTTACGCGATGATTGATGTCGTCATCACAAGTTGCTTTGCTATTGATCATAGATCCCAGATATTTGAACTTTTCGCACTTGGGAAGCACTGTTCTATTCAAATAAATGTCTGGAATAGGCCTGAGTGGATCAGAGAACGGGCAGCACAAGTACTCTGTCTGTTTTTAACTAATGCGATACCCATTTCCCTCCAGAGCGTCCACCCACACATCAAGTGCTCGTTGCAGGGATGTAGGATCCTCACTTATGATGGTTTAATCGTCAGCTAAGAATAATTGATGTACCTTGGGGTCCATCGCTTTACCTTCAAGCAGATATTCAAGGACTGCAATAAAAGAGCAAATGACTTAAGACGGTTCCCTGGTGTACCCCGACTTTGATTGGGAACTCTTCGGTTACTCCAGCGGGGCATCTTACTCTTGTTTTTGATCCTTCGTACATGTCCATGATCATCTGTACATAGGTTTCTGGAACCCCTCGATGTCTTAGCGCCACTCATATCAGATCTTGTGGTTGTCTGTCGAATGTAAATAGTAAAATGTCCTTATGTAAATAGTTTAAACGCAAGGGAGAGAGTAAATGAGATATTCGAAAAAGCTTTGAATATCTCCGTTTCGACTGAGGACATACAGAAATGTTACGTAAAGCACATAAATAAACCAAAACATACGAGTGCAACCTCCACCTCTAATACTCACGGTGATATTCTTTGTGTGCATTTCTCTTCACGCAACGTCAAACAGAGAGTGATGGAAAGCAAAAAAAATGCAAAGCGGAAGCTGAACTCTTCGTTATTTAGTGATGGGAGTAACAATAATATTTTTATTAATGATAGCTTAACTAAATATTCTAAAGCTTTATTTCTGGCAGCTAAGAAATTGAAAACAGAAAGTAAATTCAAATATTTGTGGTTCCGGAATTCTCATATTCTAATTAGAAAATTTGAAAATAGTGAGGCTGTTGTCATAAGATCATTTGATGATCTAGCTGCTCTTCAAAGGCAGTAATATGAACGACAGCCTTGATCTTATGTGCGACAGCCCCACTATTAGAACCATTAGAAGTAATTTTGATAAAATTTTTAGATGTGATGCAGATGGCAAATCATTTTTCGTTTTACATCAAAATATACGTAGTTTACGTCAAAACTTCGATTTACTGATTGGGAATCTTGAAGCTCTTGTTAACCTGCCACAAATAAAATTATATCTGAAATTTGGATTTATTCTTTCGAAATTGAAGATTACCATATTCCTAATTTTAGTTTTTTTGCAAACACCAACGATACGTACTCTGCCGGTGGAGTGGGAGTTTTTGTATCGAACTTGTATGAGTGTGATGTGAAAGTTTTTAATCTAAGAAGCGCGGATATCATCAAAGTTTGTTGCAATATTCACAAAGAATTATTTATTTTTATCTGTGTATATAGACTTCACTTTTCGCCACCTAATTTGTTTTTAGACGAATTTTCAAACTTTCTGGCTAATGAACCATCTGGAAATCTTGTCATCTTAGGCGACTTTAATCTAGATATTTTAGACTCTAATTCCATTTCGGATTCTTACCAAGCGCTCATGGCTGAACATGGATTGTTATCCTTTGTTGTTGAACCTACCAGACCAATTTCAGGCACCTGCCTTGACCATGTTTTTGCTCGTCTTGAAAATATTGATGTGGATCTCCTTGCTGGTATTAACTTGGACCTTCGTATAACCGATCATTGTATGACGGGAATCTTTTTTGAAAACATGAAATGTAGGAACCCTTTCGTATCATCACAGGCCTTTTTTGATAAAATTAACTTTCACGAATTGAACGATAGGCTACGCTATGAATATTGGGACAGTGTTTATGTTGAACAGAATGCCTCCTTAGCATATGATATTTTTCTTAGCATTTTTAAACATTATTTAAGTTTATCCACTTTCACTTTAACACAAAAAAAATCGGAGTATCGCCTTAAACCTTGGATAACTCGTACCCTTATTAAACAAATTAATCTAAAGCACAAATTAAGAAAAAAAAAAATTTGAAACATCCACTGAATAATAACTTAAAAAGTCGTTTTAACAAGCTGTGCAAAAAATTAAATAAGGAAGTTAAAAACGCTCGGGAAAGCTATTATCATTTCAAAATACAAGTCGCAAGTGGGAATCTTAAGAAAGAGTGGCAAGTGGTTAACAGTATTGTTAGTCGAAAAGTTTGTTCTATCCCAGATCCCATCATACTTAAAAATAGTAGTACTAAGATTTCAAATCCTTTAGATATAGCCAACGAATTCAGTAATTACTTTGCTTCCATTGGACAAACTTATTTTTCAGGTAGTACAAAAACTTCTTGTATCTGTTGCACTAAGCCTGGCACTGAAGGCAATGATTATAGAAACAGCTTCGTTTTTGAGCCTATTACGGGATTTGAATTACTAAAAACCATTAATTCTCTTCCTAATTCGAATTCTCATGGATATGATGAAATTTCGAATTTGGTTCTAAAGAACATTGGACCCAATTTAGTAGATATTTTGTCTTACCTTTTTAATTTAAGCATTATGTCTGGGACTTTTCCCTCTGCACTTAAATGCGCTGTAGTGATTCCTTTATTTAAGAAGGGTATTAGGACAGACAAATCAAATTATAGACCAATTTCTCTGTTGCCTTCTCATGGATTCAATAGGAATGCTAACTGCAGTATTGATTGCTTCAAGATTGAAAGTGTAGATAGTTTTAAGTATCTTGGTGTTAGCATAGACACAAATTTGAACTGGTCCAAACACATTCTTTCTTTGAAAAAATATCTTCTTTATTCTACTCGTTGTCTCTTCCGCCTTAGAAAGTATTGCTCTCTTAACACTTTGAAAAGGGTTTATTATGGTTTATTCCAATCACGATTGCAATATGGACTTTGCAGTTGGGGTGGCGCTTACCTTAGCAAACTACAGCGATTAACGGTCTCTCAAAAATCTGCAATTCGAAATGTTTGTAATTCTCACCGTTCAGCACACACAATGGACCTATTCAGGTCCTTGAAAATTCTTCCTTTGCGTCATTTATTTTATTTTAAGATTCTGAAGGTCTTCTTTATTAGAGGCGGGTATCTGGGTAGTCCAATTTCTGACTTACACAGCTTACGTAGCCATTCAAACTTTGTTGTAAATGTTCCTGCTTTTCGCACTACAAGTTACAGAAACTTTTACTCTACTGTTTCATGCAAATTATTTAACACTCTGCCCTTGGAAATTCGGTCCATAAGAAATTTATCCCGGTTTATAAAAGTAATTAAATCATGGCTTCTTGGTTTTAATCATCACGAAATCGAAACCCTGTTGCGTTTTTCAGTTTAAAAAGATAAAAAATAAAATGATTTGCTCATTTGCTTAACTTAGTACGTAGCTATTTCTGCCATTTATATTTAGTTTTTGATTGTATCACTTTTTTATTTGTTAAAGATCAATTTTTACTCTTCCTCACTTACCGGATTTAAAAAAAATTTAATTTCTGTTTATCTACCTTTGTACACCCCACACAAAGTAAAGTTTATTAAAATGTGGCATCACTTCTATTTTTTTTTTAAATAAAGATGTCACTAACTATTCTATATGTATTAAATGCTCACAAATTTTATATTGAATTGTAAACTTTTTTGCTTACATATGAATAAAGAAAAATTGAATTGAATTGAATTGAATTGAATTGAATGCCTTTTCAAAGTCCACCATTCGCTTAAGGAATCACGATGTTTTTCCATTATGATCCTTATACTTTGGATTGCATCTGTGGTTGATTTACCCGAGACAAATCCGCACTGATCATCAGATAGCCGTATTATTTTTCGCAGTCGACCACCTAATACCCGCTCAACGATATTCATGGTATGTGACATCAGCTTGATCAAACGGTAGTAATCACAATTTCGCGTATCACCCTTCCATTTGTATACAGGGAGAAGGTAACTTTTCCTCCATTGATTCGGCATTGGGTCACCTCTCACAAATTTGGAGATGAGAATTCTGAGCCATCTGAACCCGATGTCTCCCATCTTTTTCCAGAACTCAGAGGTCATCTCGTCTGGCCCAACCGCTTTTCGTTTTTTGGAGTATTTGACCGCCTCACTAACTTCTTCGACTGTAATGTCGGGTATTTCTTCACAGTTAGGGGTGGCTCTTGGAAAGTATAGGCGGGGAAACTGTTCATTCAAAAATTCATTACAATACTGCCGCCACCTCTGCAGAATTTTGTCGTCATCCACAAGAAGCTGGCCATGAGCATTGTTAATGAACTTTGGCGAACGAATCTCCTGAGCATTCCTTCTTCTTTGGGCGGCTATGTTGAAGATGGTTGCGCTCTTTTTCATATTGTGTCTTCACAGCCCCTGGATAGCCTGGTTTACGTCAGCAACCGGGGAAGATATTTTCTCCAGCTCCCGATACAGGCCCTCCGTACTCTCTGCTTGAAGCTGGGCGCACTTCTTCTTCGCTTTTTGCTTGCAACATCTGTATTCCATTTCGAGGCGAACTTTTTCGTCACTATTTTTAGAGGGGCACTTTGACCAAGCTTTGAAAGCCGCTTTCTTCTGATTTATCACCTTCTTAGCTTCATCACTTCACCACCATGTTTCTTTGGCGTGTTGATGGTGACATTTTGAAGCTCCTAGCAGTGATTTGGCCTTCTTTAAGCAAGTTCGCTGTAGGGAATCCCACATTTTTTGTGCTCTGCACTCTTCATCCTCAGCTCCGTTGATGATGTGTTTGTTTGTTAAAGACTTCCTCGGTAAAAATGTTCTCATCCGTAAACAGAATGTTTTCATGGCCATTTTCCATGTGCCACTGCAAAGGCCACTGCATCTTGCAATTTTCTTCAGTTGAGCAATTGAAAGATATCCCGTCGACTGATGATAGGCTTTTATGTGCAGATCATCCCGAAGTAACCTAGATCTCGCTGATATGTATGTGTTACTCCCTGGACATCATTTTCTGATTTCGAAGTGGTTTTCTGCGAATTCGTTCCCGCACTGCTTTTACTACCCCGCTCGTACGGGTGACTCGCGAGCGACCATATCTTGGCCTATCATTTACTATGGACAATTAACCGAAGCGATCAATATCCCGATAAACGAACATTTTCAATATCCCGAGTAGTTTTAACAATTCAAATATCTGGCCAGCGTGAGCGGCTAAACCCATCCGGAAAGCGGAGTTTAAATAAATAAATCGGCCGAAGCGCGACACTTGCCCACTGTTGGCCCACGCAAAACTGTTCTCGAATAGACTTAGCTCCAGGCGCCTGTCTGACAGTCGTTGACATACCCATAGCGGAGCGACAAAGTCACCTAAGCAGCTAAACCACTCCAGAAAGCGGAGTTTAAATAAATAAATCGCCCGAAGCACTCAACTTACCCACTGTTGGCCCGCACAAAACTGTTCTCGAATAGAAATAGCCCCAGGCGCCTGCCTGACAGTTATTGACAAACCCTTAGCGGAGCGACAAAGTCACCTGAGAGGCTAAACCACTCCAGAAAGCGGAGTTTAAATAAATAGATCGCCCGAAGCACTCCACTTACCCACTGTTGGCCCGCACAAAACTGTTCTCGAATAGACCTAGCCCCAGGTGCCTGCCTGACAGTTGTTGACATACCCTTAGCGGAAGTCACACTACTCTCCTCCATGGTAAAAACGTTATCATCAGGGAATCCTATATTAGTTATTGCTGGGGAAGTGGGCCTAGGAATGATGAAACTATGCCTGCCCTCCACTTTCCTAGAATTATGCAGAAACAACGGAAGAAAATAAGGAGGCAAGGAAAGGCACATAGAGTAGGCCTGGTTTTGGTAAATTTTACCGAAACACTAGGTTAGACTGAGGTTCGATTTTTCGTTTATTGCAGTGAATAGCTAGACGTCCATTCCGATACTTAACTCAAAATAAAGAAAGCAGGTTTCTACTGATGGTCCAGATTTTTGTCCAACAAGAAGGGACTGATGGTTATTATAATCATCTCGATATTTATCCAAAGAAGCAAAGGGACTAGTACTCGTAGATGTGCAGATTTGCATAACCCATATCTTTAAGGATTTTTGCTTTAATTGCAGCCACCACTAAAACAAACAAAAACAAAATTTTTATCAATAGTAAGACAAATGAGACTAAACGAAAGGAGCAGAACAAAACGGTGCATTTTTTAGACCGTATGGGAGACGTGTGAACTAGCATTTTCGACTCTTCATTTAAAATGCGGAATCCACTCTTGAGGTCTGTAGTGGTGAACCAAATTTGACGATACCACATTAATCGCTGAAATCGAATATGTTTTGGAAATAGTTATCGTATTTAGTTTATCACTGTTGTGTAATGGAAATAAGAAGACATATACCATAAAGTTAATATAATTCCATTTTATACTTCAAGATAAAAATTATACAAAGAAAAAGGTTAGATGTGCACACGATAAGGAAAGAGAATGGCATAAATGTGCATGACGTTGAAAGCCGGCGACAGTCGTAACTCAACGAGTCGTTAAGTTGCGAGTGCGTTCACTCTACAATCACCATTCTATATACTTTACTAGTATTCCCTGTTGGTTTCTTTGACACAATCCATACAGCAGAATTGTATAGCAATTAACACATACACCTACCTACTTACGCGATGATTGATGTCATCAGCACAGGTTGCTTCGCTATTGATCAAAGATGATAGATATTTGAACTTGTCGCACTTGGGAAGCACTATTCCATTCAAATATATGTCTGGAATAAGCCTTAGTGAATCAGAGAGGTTTATTTTTATGACTCTGCACCGGACAAATGCAGATTTAAGTTGCACACTTAACCTGCAGCTCGTTACTCTTCTTAAATTCATTTATATTAATCATAATGTCAAACATTTGAATAGATTTTTTTATATTATTTCGGAAGGAATTTAAAGAATGGTTTTATTATCCTTAACACCAAAATGCTGTAAGGTTTAGATGCTGTGGCAGAACGATCAAGAACAGTCCGCCGATGATCTGCTAGATTAGATTCAATTTAAAAGGACAATTTAATCCCAAACGCAATGTGTAATAGAGACTTTAAAATTACGAATAAATCAAAAGCAGATGTTCTTACTTAATTCTCATTTCTATTGTATTTAACAACACTCTTCTGTATCTTGATGAACCACCGTGCCATCTTAAGTGGTTCATCAGGAAAAAATGTGTATCCTTATCAGATCACAGAATGGGATGAATGACCATTAAAATGTTTTCTTGAGTGCCACACCTTTCGATTATCTCAGTCAGAAACATCTGCCTAACGAGTGAAAAGGTGGAACCAAATCAACATTCTGCACACAACGTCGCACGATGGCGAACGGAGAGTGATAAATTAAAAGAGTAAGGAAGTATTTGAAATACTTAATTATTCGCGGTAAGGATTACGTAAAAGGTATAATGGGTTGAATGCACCAACTCTTGATTTATATTGGCACGTGCTCTTGCACCTGTTTTCAAATTTTGGGGTCTTTCCATCATAGTGAGATTAAATGGTTTATGTGTCTTCGCACTGAAGCATTAATGGCAGCTATGATATTGGCAGCAAGGATTTAGAAACTAATTCTTTCGAGCTTATCGTTCAGTTTTTAACGCCATGGGACTGGTAACATCAACGTTCTATGGAGAATCAACTAAGTCCATCGAGCTAGGAATTCTGAACGCAACATTTTTTTTTTGTTTTAATCCGGGCAATCAACGCCTTTGTATGGTTATACTTGGTCGATTTTCCAATCCTATAAACAGTGGAAGGCATTATGTATGTGTTTGGTTATTGAGTGGTAGGGCATCGGTTCAAGTACCAACCGTATCCATTTAATTTTGTTAGTAATAAAGTTAAATGAGTAGCTCAACACGTACTCGAAGCAAATATTATAATTTAAAACCGAATTCCATATTCACAGCAAGTTCTTCCCGAATAGTTTGGACACCACCCATGAAGTAAGTAAAGGGTTTTCTAGTAGGGACGGGTAGATGTTAAAATTGAATAAAACAAGTTGTGTGTGAGATATCAACGAATTTTTTATTTTATTATATTTAAAAGGCCTATCAACGACATTATGCGTGGAATAATGCTAAATGGCCAGTCGTTTGCGGGTTATTGGCATAGACTTGCGGCTTAGGAAACGCCATAAGAGAAAGTCAAACGGGGTCAAATTGCACGATCTCGGTGGGCAGTTCACATCACCTCTGCTTGAGATAGCCATGCCCTCAAATTGCTCGTGCAGAATGTCCATTGTGGCCATTCTGTTGGAACCACATGTCGTTCACATCCACGATCCACATCATCCAATTTGGGCCGAAAGAAATTGGTTTTCATCGATTGGTAGCGCTCTACATTGATGATAATGGCAATGCCATCATCGTTTTTGAAGAAGTACGGACCGATGATGACGCCGGCCCACAGTCCACACCAAACAGTGACTTTCTGCGGATGCATTGCCACTTTGTGGACCTCGTGTGGATTGGTATCGTCCCAAATCCGACAATTTTGCTGACAATTTCGCTTGTTGACGTACCCGTTCATCCAAAACTGGACCTCGCCGCTAAAGATGATTTTTCGCGGTCCGCTTCCAACTGCTCCAGAACACAGTCAGCGAACACACGGAGTTGTCTATGGTCATTTTCCTTCAGCCCATGTGTCAATCGGATTTCGTACGGATGTAGGCCCAAATCTCCACGCAAAATTCGCCAAGTTGATGCCTACGAAAGGCCGAGTTCTTGTGCGCAGCGCGGAATTGACTGCCTCGGGTTCTTTTGCATACTCTCACGGACAGCGGCGATGTTTTTGGCTTACCTTGTGTTTCGTTGATGTACGGATATTGGCTCATTGTTCGTTGAACCGGTCGACTTGAATTTGGCCACCAAACGTTGAATAGTAAACTGGGAAGGACGGCCATGTAAATCGTAAAATGGGTGCAACGCGCGTATTGTTGCCACAACAGAACACCGATTTTGATAATAAAGTTTTATCATTTGCACGTGTTGCTCGACGCTGTAACTTACCATTATCTTTAGTGTGTGTGTATAATTAAAAATAGGAAAATGAACAACAGATAAAGCAACATGGCCGCGCCATGAACTGTCAAAATCGACCGGTCCCTGTTAGAAAACCCTTTACACACTGGCTGCACGGGAGCTTTTCCGAGTACGCCTGGCTCTGCTCTAGATACTTTGCTGAACTCACCTCTTCTTGATACTTATATCAAGGGTTGCACTAACAAAGCCATTCATCGTCGTTGTTTTTGGTATACATGTATTTGACACTGGAATTTTAATGAACTTGTGTGATTTAACTTACGACTGCGGTTTCATGGATATGGCATGTGATGAAATAACACCAGAACTTCAGCTGATGCGCAAATTCAGAGTCGACTTTCCTTGTTCAGGACTCTCTTTGGCCAGAGTCTGAGCCAGGAATGGAATGCAGTCATATTTTTACGGACGGCTCCAAAACCAGCCAAGGGTCTGGCGCTGGTGTCTTCATGGAAGATAACAACAGTAGACTTCTATTCTCGTTAGGCAAATATGCGTCTGTTTTCCAAGCGGAGACTTATGCAATCCAAATGGCCATGAACAGGTGGAAGGGTCGTAGTATTTGTGTCTATAATGACAGTCAGGCAGCGTTTGAGGCTTTGCTTAACCCTTTAACCACTTCCAAAATAGTTCGTGAAACCAAAAACTCTTTGAACTCGGTTGCAAGGCTGAATTCTCTGTCTCTTCTCTGGGTCCCAGGTCACATTGGGATCCTAGGGAATGAAATGTCCGATGAGATTGCTGGACAAAGTTCAAAGGACGCTTTCTCAGGTCCCGAACCTGCGTTGAATCTTCCTGCGTCCTCAGTTAGGGCTTCCATGGACGATTGCGTCTTTTACGAACACAATTTTATGTGGCCTGATTCTACAAGATGTAGGTTGACTAAACGTTTGCTCCCGGACGTCTATAAGAAAACAGCGGCATTCTTGTTGTCTTGCTGTCTTGACTATAGATAACTTATTGGCGTTTTGACAGGTGACTTGCTTTCACCAAGCACCTTAACTTGCTGGGCTTAAGTGTCACTAAACTCTGCAACGCTTGTGGGGGGGGAGACTACATCGCGGAACATTATCTCTGTGAGTGTCCGGCCTTTGCTAGTATCAGATGGCAGATCCTCGGTTCTGATGTGGTGTGTACTGGTACTGTCACTGAAGTACTTGCTTAGCTTTCTCAGAAAGACAAGGAAATTCCAATAAAATGTGTATATTAGGGTTTGCCCTCTGATAGCACAAGACTAGTTGCGTCTGAGTGCTCCAATTGAGCGTTTTCTATGCCGAAAAATAGAGATCTCACTGAAATCTAACGTTACCTGAGTTTCGAACTACTTTCTGTCTTATCTCTCTATCTCCAACGTTTGTCATGCAATTTCATTTAAGGATTTGAACTCTTACTCGGTGATTTTAAGTAATTTACCTTTCTGCTTACGTATTAGCATTGTATATTATCATTGTAAATAAATTAGATGTACATATATACAATGGTATTAGAAAGATCAAGTGCGGGCTGGACTGATAATAGTCACGATCATAACAAAATTCTCTACATCCTTTACGATAAGGTATTTCGCTGCCTAAACTATACTACATCAATGCCATTTATCAAATCGTTGTCAAAATTAGTAAAATATTTGATGAATGGCATTTTCACAGTAATTTTCATCGATACAAGTAAATACGTTGGATTCTCATTCACATGTCCAAAATCCATTTATCTACCGTATGCGATCAGTGTCTTTCAGCCCAAATTAGCGGAAGGGGCTTATTGAGGTGTGTGATCAACTCAAAGTAAGAGTGCCTTGGACTGTGGTAATATCATAGTATCATAATTGGTCCTAAACATCAATCGAATAAAAATCGTATGGATTGTGAGGAATGATATGGTGCACTGAAGGGTCGGGGTTTGGTGCTAAAATATACATATATATTGAAATGAGTGTAGCCTTGAAGAGCGGGTGTTAAAAATGGTTCAATCCATTCAAAATTTTCAATGCAATCTAAGTATTCCAAATGAATGGTTTCTCAATAATTTCTAGGAAAAACTCCATTTTTAAAATTTTAAGTCCATACTGAAGAACAAAAACGTCCATGCGATACTCTCCAGTGGGCCACGTTGATGGCAACTTATCCGTGGTCATTGGTACGTCCTTAATTGCCACTTCTCCCTTAAAATAAAAAAAAAAATAAAAATTAATAATTATAACTTACGTATAAAACATAAGGCTAATTTAAGAAGAACATTTTGACATACAAAATATGGACATGTATGATTTAGATTGGTGTACGGTAGATATATTGAGCCCACTATTCTCAGAATTTTACTAGCCTTGTTTTTAGCAAAAAAATCACAATAGTTCTCGGTAACGTTGATGAGAAATGGCCTATATTCGATCTGTGTTCTTTTATGCAACTGAAAGTTAATCTAAAAAAATACAATAAATGCATATAATAAAATATTATTAGAAACAAACAACTTTTTTTTACCCACAAATTATCTAGCACACGTATTATGTTACCACGCATGTTAGCCACTCCATAAGTACGATTGATCGCTTTGGCCCAGCAGCTGACATTTTGTAAAGCTGTCGGATCATGTACAATGCACTGACATTTTAGAAATTTCGATATATTGCCTCCCTAAGACAAACAAAAGAAAATTAAAATTTAATAGGCAAAAGGAATTTCTTTCAATTACATTTCCAGAAGCTAGGAAGACGGATATAGCTACGAAAATCGATCGTGCAATGATCTGAGAATTTGTGATTTTCATGATGGAGGTTCGTCTGCAACTAATCATCGCTATCAGAATAATTGGTTGTAGAGTCAAAACTAAATTTATACATAATCGCTGATTAAACCGATAGTTGCTTAATTAGAGCTTTTTTCTGATCGTGCTCATGATTACTGATACGAGTAATTTGAATAGATTTGCCTAATTAAGTCATAATCGTTCTGCAATTTGGTTTGTTCTAAACATTTGTCACCAGTGTTAGGAATACAAAATTCATCATTGAAAGGTCATGGCATCGAATCGCATCATGACGATAGGCAACAACCAGATAATCTTATTTATCATTCTGCTTACATTTCTGGCTTTTGGAAACGTACTCGTATCTTTAAATATTCTTTCAACGAATTAAAATAAGACCTTCATTTTTTTTATGTCTATTTAGGCTGATAAATTCTCAAGAGTTCTGAAGTCCCATTGTATGGTACACGATGCAAAAGTAATACAAAATGTTAGCTGCTGGGCAAGATCGGTTAATCGAAGTTTAAGTTTTGTCAATGTAAAAGGTGATCTAACCAAAGTTTTGAATAATGTGTCGGTAAGTTTCGATTCCTTAAATGCTTCCATTCCCAAAGAACTATATATAATATATTTTAAAGATCAACATTCAACTGAATAAAAGATCCGAAGTCAACTTCAGACCTTTTCTTGTTAACGTCACAGAGGATTATTGTTTGTTTTTTGCCAAACATACGGGCAGCATGTATATGAGAATGCTTACGTCCATATATCTGCCTTATACCAATATGAACCATACTTGCCCATATTATGTGAGTTTAATTTTATTATTTATACGCATTAATTGGTATATATATTTTCTAACGCAGGGACATGTTTACATAAAAGACCTGCCGCTGGATGCAAATAATACCCCGTCTCTTTGGCCGGTAGGCGAATACCGATTGGATGTGACTGCGAGTAGCGAAGCGATTAAAATTATAACGCTTCAATATTTCATTGAAATTAGGGAGCGAGTACATTTTTTAAATACATAGACTGCGATGGTCTCCTATTCTGCACCTCTAATTGAAATCAAATAATACAATTTCATTCTTATACGAACCTAGGACTTGGTTAAGGGGTTACCTACACGCTATAGTTGAATTCTCATTTCTAGACTAAGCTTGCAAATACATTTGGAATAAAAGTAGGATAAGAACGGCTACTGGTAAAGCTGTTACAAAATGTTTCTGTATCGCAGGTTTTCTCGTTTCCAAATCGTAGTTTGTCTATAACGCTATAGATCACATGCACAGTTTTATTGCTGGTGGCTTGAAAGGTCAACATTTGTGTCTTCTGTAAAACAATTATCCTAACAATCATTTTATCTGCTGTCCTTAGAAAAATACTTTTTTTTTATAATTTGGCGCGACGAACTGATTATCAATACCCTTATATTGATTCTCAGGGCACGGGCGGATTGGATTGAATTAAACATTTTAATTTCGCCTCGGGGTCCGAGCCCACAGACGCAGATACTAAATATGAAGTTTGGTGACAATTCGGAGACTTCAAACTTTTCTTATTCGGCAGTAGGTACTGCGGTTTTGATTTATGAACCAGATATCGATACCATAATTCGCAAACCAGCTAACTCCACTTTTTTCCCAAAATGAGTTATTGTTAAGGTTTTCCCATTTAGCCTATTCCGCATATTTTTGAAAAGGAATAACTTTAAAATATTCACGATTTTTTATTTAAATCGCTGTGCGAAAAACCGACAACTTCACGTGTTTCGGAAAGCGGCAAATTTAACAGCTAACTCCATTAAGTCGCCCATTTTGTATAGAGTTGTGACGTGACTATATTGTGCTCCGTGTTTTGTTTATTTATTGTGCTAATTAAATTAATAAAACCAATATAAAATTTGTGAGTTCGTTGCAGATTGCTATAAGGTATGTAAATACATTTAATATAATATTACTTTTTTTAGTTGGCTTACTTATTTAAGAGATTTTAACCTTGCCTTGGAGTTGGCTGTTTTGCCAATCACTGTTTTCACTCTGCATTAGGAGTTCTATTTTTTTCCGTTCGCGTTTTCATTTGAAAATAACAGTTTTTTCTTGCAACTAAATTTGTTTTATGGTGGTGTTATTGGCTTTAACTGGTGTGTGTTCTGATTTTATTTGCTGCTGTGTGTGCTTAAGGGCTTCTTTTTCTTTTTTCATGTAGATGTCGATGTCACGTGGCAAAAAGCTTTGTATGCTTAGCCTGAAGAAAACACAGCATGGTGTAGATAAAAGGGGTGAAACTTACAATCCTGACTCCATTTCATTGATACAAAATGATGAAACTACAGAGAATGATGAGTTTATTTCTAAAAATGTTAGTGTCTCGGAATATTATGAATTAGTTGACAATGTAATAATTGAAGAAACTTTGGAAGAAATATTACAATCCAGCCCACACCACAAACTTTTCTCCAATTTTAAGTCCAACTAATGAACCTTCCACTGTTTTTGACAATAGTGAAAATAACTTCATCATTCACTTTGAGGCTTCAGATAATAACTTATCTAATAGTCCTACGTCCTTACGAGTACTGTATAATTCAACGCTTACGTTACCTTTCAAAGAACCAGCTACCCCTACATCTATTGAAGTAGCTAATTTAAATCCATTGACTACAAAACTGGTTGACTACAGTAATTCAGAATCGGAAAATGACGAGCCCAAAGTTAAAAGAAGGAAGCGCTGTCAAGTTAAAAAGGATGAATGGGCTAGCCAAAGAAATAAAAAAAATAGAGAGAAAGGGAAAGAGTATTGTGGTAAAAAAAAATTGGTGGTAACTGGAAGAAAAATATTAAGAAGTCACAAAAGGTAATGAAGTAGATGTCGTTGTAGAGCAACAAATTTCGACGTTGTTAAGTGCCATGATATTTCAGACGATGATAGAAAAGCACTGTTTGATCAATTTTGGAGTATGACTTGGGATGAAAAACGAGTATTTATTCAAAGCTTAGTTAAAGTTATTCACACAAATAGGCAAAGGGACAGAAAAGACCCTGAAAAGTCAAAACGGATAAATACTTTGATTTACTACTTGAAAAAAGGTGAAGATATGGTAAGAGTATGTAAACAACACTCTTTGTATCGGAAAAACTTGCGTATGGAGCTGGAAGGTCGGAAATAAAACAAAAATAAATGAAACTAATAAACAAGTCTCAGAAACTCGCAAAAAACCTTTTGACAAAGAAGTTAAAACCTTGCACGAATTTTTAGACAACATACCAAAACTGCCTTCACACTATTGTCGGAAAAGAACTGAACAATTATATTTACAACCTGATATTGCTTCTAAATGTCAACTTTACGAAATGTATGTAAATCACTGCAAATCTCAAAATATTAATCCGTTGTCCATTGCTACATTTTCAAACACTCTTACTATAAAAAAGATTTCTGTATTCAAACCAAAAAAAGACTTGTGTGAAACCTGTAACGGTTTTAAGATGGGTCATATTACTGATGACATCTATAAAGAACACATTGATAAAAAAAATGAAGCAAGACAGGAGAAAGAAGCTGATAAAGAAAACAAGGAATTTGTGTTCACAGCTGATTTACAGGCAGTACTCCTAGCACCACGATCAAATGTATCTTCCTATTATTATAAAACTAAGCTTTGTGTACATAATTGGTGTATATATGATATGAAAACAAGTGACGGTTACTGCTTTATATGGAACGAGGCTGAAGGAGGGTTAAATTCTGATGAGTTTTCTACAATTATTACAAAGTTTTTCATCGAAACTGTTATCCCGAAAATGGGAGATAATAACAGAGAAATAATATTGTACACCGATGGCTGTACATATCAAAATAGAAACGTCATTTTGAGCAATGCGCTTCTGAACGTGGCTATGTTGTATAATGTAACTATAGAACAGAAATATTTGGAGGTTGGCCATACCCAGATGGAAGTGGATAGCATGCATGCTATGATTGAGAAAAAACTCAAGAATCAAATTATAAATGTTCCAGCAGAGTATATAACTATTTGCAAGAAGGCGAAAAAGAATAAATCCTACAATGTTCAATACTTGACCTATACATACTTCAAAAATGTTAAAGAATTAGATTTTTATAAGTCAATAAGACCCGGTAAAATGAAGGGTGATCCAAAGGTAATGTTTGCAAACCATTCACTTTTTTAATTTTTACTTTGTTTTATTTTGTGGCTGTTTGACACTATCTATTATTTTTTATGTAATAATGCTTATTGATTTTAGGTTACAGACATAAGGGCACTAAAATATGATCCTAGTGGAGAAATTCTACACAAGCTCCGGTTTTCAGAAGAATATAAACTGTTGAGTCAAAGAAGGACAAAGAAGAACACAGATGCAATTTTGTTTGAGAATATATCCAATCTCTATAACGAACGAAGGAAAATAACTAAAAAGAAGTTTCTGAATTTGCAACAACTGAAAAATACTATGCCTCAAGATTACCAAAATTATTACGATAACCTTCCACACGAAGACTGAAATCAGCCCATCAAGTGGAAGATGTTGGTTAAACCTAATTTAGTTTTCATTATTACATTATTTTTGACTTAATTACTTATATTAAAATGACTTATATTTTTGACTTTCATTAAATTTACTGTTTGAACTGCTTAAAGTTTTACTACTATAAAACCGTTTAACTCCCAAACCCATATAGTTCATAGAAAAAAAATCGGCTAACTCCAAAAACTGCTGTAGTTTTGTAAGGAACCCACGAAAACGTATAAAAAATAATCAAAACAATTGATTTAAATAATAGGCACCAATGGGATTTTCAATTTTTTAAAATTATGTAATATAAATAAAAGCGAAGGTTTTTAGTGTCCCCTGTAAAGTTTGCTGCTATGGAGTTAGCTGATTTGCGAATTAAGGTATCGATATATTTTTTGGTTAATTTAGCTTAGAATTAATTCATTAACAATATATGACATATGTAACGACATAGCTTACCAAGTATTATATTAAACGCAAGATCAAGGAGGCAAGAAACATCTTCTGAGCGAATCAATGCAGAGAGATTGAAATTCATAAAAACAATAATGACAGCTTCAACATGCATAAAAAGTTTAAACAACTAACTGGCATCGGACGCAAAAAACAATATAGCTGTTTAAAGGATAACATTGGCAACATAATGATGGACAGAAATATGAGAAATTAACGAGATGGGTAAACTACATAGAAGATCTTTTCCATGATGAAACAAATGAGCAAATTCCGATAACCTATCTATCAGGCCCAGATATACTGCCAGATGAAGTGTCTAAGGTCAGAAATGCGAAAGATAAAAAGACGGTAGGGCCTGATGAAATCCCAAACGAGCTTATCAAGCTGATTGAAGAAGACAATGTAAAAGTAATCACGGAAGAATAATGCATCAAAATGCGAGACCACAGGACCATCAGCCTAATGAGTCATATGCTTAGACTTTCCTTGAAGATAATACACAACAGGATTTACAAAAAACTAGAGGCATGTATTAGCAGATAAAGTGCTACGTCTGGTCCACTCTACTATATGGAGCAGAAACCTGGACATTGCACAAAGCTTCAATGAAGAGGATAAAAGCCTTTGAAATGTGGCTATTCCGGGGGATACTGAATATTTCATGGACAGGCAGAATCTCAAACGCAGAAGTTCTTACAAGGATTGGTACAAGCTGGAATACTCGGGGCATGCTCTTAGGAACGAAAAATACAAACTCCTTCAAATAATACTACAAGGAAGAATCGAAGGAGGGAGAGCGGCCGGAGGACAACGACAAATATGGATGCATAACTTGAGTGACTGGTACCAAATGTCCACCACGGAACTGTTCAGGAATATCAGCTCCCGCGAAAATACAAAAAGCATGATATCCAACCTCATAAGAGGAGAGGCACTACAAGAAGAAGAAGAAGAAGTATTAGCAAATTAAAAAAAAAAATTTACATTTTTAGCCGGATTTTCCAAACATTGTTATTGAGCCCATTCAAGCTGCAGTCCAAAGTACAGTACAGGGAAAATGCTAGGCCCTCAAAATTGATAAAAAATTAGGTACGTAGGTATAAACATAAACAGGTAAGAGGACATACCAACTCTTAAGCCAAAGAAAGCTCATTGTCAATCAGGTTACGCAAACATACCGCAAATCTAGATATGAAAAGAATTTCCATAGTAATTCGGTCAAAAACAATGACGCAGACTTCGTCAACTTCGTAAACACTGATTTAAGTATCCGCAGAATTGATAATCCATACATGACACACGAGATATATTTTTTTTTTATAATTTGGGCGCGCCGAAGAGTTTATGAATACCCTTATATTGATGCTCAGGGCACGGGCCGATTGGGAAGGGGGGGGAGAGGAACGGATGAGATGCCGGTTTGTGTTGACTGGTAGATCGTTCCACAAACATGTTTTTCGGCTTATAAACGAATCCCTATATTTGACAGTACGTCCGAAGTTGGGCTTGATGGTGGACTGATGTGAATTCGAAGCGTGACGCGTATTGCGGGTGAAGTTCTGAAGGGGAGCATTTTTTTTTTTATAAAAAAAGCTATAAAATAGGGAAATACACGAGGCATTTCTACGATGTTCGAGTGAGACTATGGAGTTTATAATGTCTCTATCACCTGTAAGTTTAAACGCGCGATTCTATACCCTGTCTAGAATGTGCAGAACGGTCTTGGATGCACCAGACCAGATGTGGGCATTATATTACAGCTTTGGGCAGATGAATGCCTTATAGATGGAGGCCAGATTAGACGGGGTAAAATATTTTTTGCAACGCTTAAGGATTCCTAGATATTTTGCAGCATTTTTGGCGATTTCGAATATGTGATCGTTCCATGGATTGAACCCTATTTGATAATGCTGTTCAGGTTGGAATTTAGTGTGTTTAACATACGTTGACGTTCCTTTACTACGGCCGAAGACCAGGGACGTGAGTTAGGGAACGAATATGACAAATTGAGGGTACTGCCATCAGCGAAGGAATGGATAGGATTATTAAGAAGTAGCAGACAAGAGGTCATTTATAAAAATGAGAAAGAGACTCGAAGACAAAACGGAGTCCTGGGGAACACCAGCACTTATACGGCCTTGTCTAAGGAGCTGTCAGCTGGAATTTCATTATAAATGAGCGTTGGGATAGCAGTTGAAGCAGAATTTTTAATATTTTTGACGAATAACCAAACATTTTTACTACGTTCGGGACATTGTAAAATTGTTTCCTCAATTTTTTGTCATGTAAGAACTTTACACGTTGAATGTGAACATTGCACTTCCAGCTTGTTTAAACGTCTTTCGGTTTTCCTCAGATTTATTGGCTTTATAAGACCGAAAACTTATCTCTTTTAACCTGATATCCTCTTTGCGGCACTGGTCAAACCACGAGTTTGCCTTAGGTTTGATGCTCCTTATTCTGTTAGGAATATAGTCATTCATACCTACATAAGAAGATGGTGTCAGTAATCATATTAGCGGCAGCATCCACGTCGCTATCGATGTACTTTTAGTGCACGAAATAATAGAGAAATTCGAAGTCTACTTTACTGCTATAAATTGCAGAACTGTCCCAATTTAAAAGTGAAAGTAAGGTCATAACTGCTAATCTACACAATGTACTTTCAGGATACGTTGACCCAATATTAGTGAAAATATTTTCGGTAGATACTCGAAAATATGCGGACAACATTTAAACATTGATATAACTAAGAGAGCTTTACCTGTCGATTGAATGGATTCAAAAACGAATAGGATCGGTCTGGTTGTGAAGCTGTTTATACGATGTGGAAAAAAATTAAATAAGAATCATGTAGAGTGGCTGAACACCGGTGCACTGGACTGGGAGCGCAAAACACAGGCGTAATAAAAGGCAGGCTGAAGAATGATTTTTCGTCAGCACTAATAGCAGAGACCAATTAAAGAAAAGAACAGTTTAGACTAACGAAGAGTGAGTTAATCGCTTTTAAGGTCGCTGGTAGCATGTAATTGTGTTGTTTTCTTCGGAGCATCGAACACGAGACGCTTTAAAACAAACAAACCGAACTGCAAGTGACAACCAATCAATAATCAATTAGGCCAGCATATATGACATACATGACATACATGCAAATGTGAGTAAACCACAGTCTAATATAGAACGATCATAAACATACGCAGGTTAAAAGATTGGAATTTTTTAAATTATCTCTCCCTAGCGTCATGAAAATATACGAAAAGGCAAGAGACGTGATTGCGTTTCGTTATACGAGGGCATGGTGAAAAGTTCTCGCCCTGGCGCAGAGATAGCGTTCCAATCAGCAAAAAATGTATGTTTCCTGCCTGGGTGCACTTGTCATTAGTTCGTATGACAAGTTTCAACTTGTTCTCTCAAGTAGTTTGTTTACACGAATTTTTGTAGTAGACGTCTTGCGTGTTTTCGTTAAAATGGATAAACTTGAATATCGTGCGATGATAAAATTCTTCGTTTTGGATGGGTTAACCCCTAAGGAAATTCATCCAAAGTTGACAAAAATTTACGGAACTCTGCTCCTTCCATGTCAACCGTTAAAAAGTGGGCAGCTGAATTTAAACGTGGTCGTACGTACCTCGAAGATGACCCACGTGAAGGACGGCCAAAAACCGCAACCACACCCGAAACCGTGTTGCTTATCGTGTTGGACGATAAGCGAGTGAAGGTGAGTGAGATAGCTGAGGCTGTGTGTATAACGGAAAAGAAGGTGCGAAACATCTTGCACAAAAACTTAGGGATGCGAAAGCTCTGCGCAAGATGGGTGCCGCATTTGCTGAATGCCGATCAAAACCAAATGCGCAAACGATTTTCGCGGCAATCTTTGGACCGATTCAATAGGGATCCGACCGGTTTTGTATGGCGATTTGTAATCATGGATGTGACATGGATCCACCACTACACGCCAGAAACGAAACAGCAGTCGAAGCATTGGGTGGAAGCCGGTGGTTCAGCGACAAAGAAAGCGAAGTCGATCGCATCTGCCGGAAAGGTCATGGGCAGTGTGTTTTGGGATGCGAAAGGGATCCTGTTAATTAATTACCTTGAAAAAGGCAGAACACTTACAGACAAATATTACTCCAACCTCTAGACCAGCTGGATGCCCAAATTCGAGAGAAGAGGCCTGGCTTGAAGAAGAGAGAAGGAGTGTGCGTTGGCGATGGGAAAACTGTGGGATTTGGGGTACGATTTGCTCGGCCATCCCCCCTATTCACCTGATTTGGCACCCTCAGACTTCCATCTGTTCCCAAACTTGAAGAAATTTGATTCTGGGTAGCGCTTCGCATCCAATGCAGAAGTTGAGAGGGCCGTAGATGAATATTTCACAGCCTTCCAGACTCTCACTTCCGAGAAGGAGTACTGATGTTGAAGAAACGCTGGACTAAGTATGTTGAAGTCAAGGGAGGTATGTAGAAAAATAAAATCATTTTTTAACTGAAAATCGCAGTCTTTCATTGTCAGGCAGAGAACTTTTCACCTTGCCCTCGTATATAGGTATAGGTACCTAGACTAAGCAAAAGGACAATCACATTCACAAATGTATATGTCCTGTGATTGAATATGTTTTTACCACAGAACAACTGCATCCTACGATGCAAGCAAGGGTTGTATCATGTAGAGCTGTCGCCGGTATGCGGAGCAGTAAAGCACAATAAGCAGTCATACTATATAGCAATCACAGCTGTTCCCTGCAAAGTGAAAAGAACAGGGTGATTACTAGCAGTGATACGAATTATAGTCTCGCTTGAATTTATATGTAGAACAAGACCCCAGTTGCTTATTTGTAAAGGATCGTCTTCACTAGACAAGTTAGATTAATGTACGAGTAAGTTACATATGTACCTATACATGACATTAAGATTAGCTAAAGAGATCCGCAATACAAATCCATACATTTGCCCTCAAATTTCCGCTTCTGAATTTAAATCATAGTACTACAATCTTCTTACTCTAAGTTAAGATATAAGCCACATACAGTATACACCGTATCTATTCGTCGACCGGGAATTTGATAAAGAATTTTCCATCGGTAAAATAAGAACAATGCTATCAAAAGTAAAATTAAACAAAATTCCTAGGGAAGACAGGATACCTGACGAGTTCCTGAAAAATGCCACATATGATTTCTTAGAACAACTAGTAAAAATCTTCAGTCAGACTCTCAGCCAATGTAGGATAGAAGAATTGTTCACCAAATCCATAATATTTCCTATTTATAAAAAAGGAGACGCTAACGTTGCATGGGTGCAACTACCGCGGTATCTCATTCATGAATTTCATTGCTAAAATAATGACGCGAATCCTAAAAGAGAGGTTATTTACATGGGTAGCCTGAAACAACGTTTTGACTGATTGCCAATCGGGATTTAAGAAAAAACACTCTACTGTTGATAACGTTTATAAGTTGGCGTCAATCGTTAAGATAAAGCTTGACGAAAAAAAAGTCAATGCTTTTTTCGTTATTCTGAAGGCTGCATTCGATAAAATCTCACGGGGATTGCTTGTCTAAAAACTTGATTCGATGGGAATTTCAAATAAATTTGTTCGCCTGTTTGAAGCAAAATAATTTAACACTCTTTCTGCGTCGTATGGACTGAAAAAAGGAGTATTTTGAGACGCTCTGCCAAGAAGCTAAAGGATGTCGGAGCTAGATTTGGATTACATTGGGACGAAACTGTCGTATCGAAAGAGGAATGGACCGTTACAAATTTAGATTTAATGGATCACCTTAAGTTAGAAAGTTATCAGGGTAATATTACGAGAGCAAGAGAAAGCAGCACACGCATCTACAGGTTCCTAGATCATTCGGGGGGTCAAAACTACAATATTGATGATTTTGATATGAATAAAATCACTTGAATTTTTAAGGCAAATGATCTTATTTGTCTAAACAGAAGCAGATTTGGAAGGAACAGTCCAGTAACTTGAGGAAAGAAGAAGACATTCACCACTTTTTACTACAACACTTTGTACTAAGAGAGAGCTATATATTTCGGAAAATCCATTTCACTTGAGGACGAAATCATTAGTATGCTTAGTGGTGAGAGTGTCAGCGACTGGAAGAGAATGGTTAAGTACATAATTGTGGCCATATCTTACCAAAAACAGATTGTCAACGAAGTTACCTAGATCAAGGATTGCTTGCATGACTTATTTGATTGCGTATCATTTTTATTTAATTGTTAATTTCTAATCCATTAAATAAGGATAAAACCAATTTATATTGATAGTTAAAAACTTGAAATAATGTAAATTATCTACCCAACAGACGTCATTGTCGTAGTTTTATATTTGCAACAAAAAACTCATTAAATTTCAATCGCCGTACGACAAAAACTACGTCTTGAAATCGATAGCTAAATACCGCACCGAGTCGAACAAAAAACAGCTGTGTCTACGCGACGTGGGATTAGCTCAGCTACAGGATCACGAAACTCCAATTTTTCTTCGCGAGTGTTTGACAAAGAAAAATCATCTTTTGCTACAGAATGCACTTCGTTTAAAAAAAATTTAAACAATTGTCATCAGTCTATACGAAGCGCGGATTTGTTTACATAAAACGTCATTCAGATGAAGATGCCCAAATGATCGAAACTGTCAAAGACTTGAATGGAGTTGCCATGCCTACGCACACGTCAGCTAAATAATAAAGCGCTTCTCAAACTTTAATAATATTTTAAAATTCAGTTTTCTTCTCTTTTTTGTTTTTTTCTTTTTTCATTTGTCCTTTTTTCTTTTTTCATTTGTCCTTTTTCTTTTATTTTATTATTATACATAATCACTTGTTTGCATTTTAAATTGAGTTTATAACATACATATCTTGTTCTGGGTAAAAATAAAAATTGTTAATAGTAATGAATACAGAACTTTTAAATGGTGGTACCATTAACGAGTTTAGTGTCGAGATTCTGCGTTCAATGGTTAATGTTTTAGCTACACAAAGAAACGATCTTAAAATGTGTCAGATAAATGCACAAAGTTTGTTTCCAAAAATTGATGAGTTCAGGTGTATATTTGTGGGATCCAAGGTCGATGTAATTTGCGTTTCTGAAACGTGGTTGAACAATAGTCATAATGACGAATCATGTAGGCTGGGGGGATATAAGCTTTTCCGTGGAGATAGACAAGGTCGTATTGGTGGCGGTGTGGCTATGTATATACGTGAAGGTATTACATGCAAACTTAAAAACGTATCTGGTGCAGGTAGCGCAATGGAGTATTTGTTTGTGGATCTTGTGTGTGGTGAAGATAAATTACTTATCGGAACGGCATATAGACCAAAGAAAAACATCAGTCTGTCTCCATTTTTTCAACTCATGGAGGAAATATCCATTCAATCATCTAAAATTGTTATAAGCGGAGACTTTAATAGTAATCTTCTAGTCGAAAGAAATTTAGTTGACGGTATGAGAACTTTCAACATGTTCCCTGTAAACACAGCTGTTCCAACTCATTTTTCTGAAGATTCGAGGACCCTTTTGGATGTCTTTTTCGTAAGCGATGTTAGTAAGGTACTTTTCACAGATCAGCTTTCAGTGCCAGGCTTCTCGAAGCATGACCTTATTTACATGACATTCGACTTTGATATTCAATGTTCAGATATTTCTTTCAAATATAGAGATTTTAAGCGAATCGACTACTTTGCCTTAGAAGAACATGTCCGAAACATCGATCGGAACAATGTTTATTACATGCCTTCCTCGAGTGATCAAATCAGTTTTATTAACTCTCATATATTATCACTTTTTAACACTCACGTTCCTCTACGTACAAAAACATGTAGACATAACCAACCCTCATGGTTCACTCCTGAAATTCGTCAACTTATTTATCAACGCGATCGAGTATTTCATTACTGGAAACGTTATAGACTGGATGAATTTCAACGAAGCTATCGAAGCCTACGTAACCTAGTTGTCAGCAAAATACGTTCTGCAAAAAAAGCTTTTTATACTAAACACTTGAGCTTATCCTTGCATGGCAGGCAATTGTGGAATAATCTACGTGAGATGGGAGTCGTAAAGAAAAAGAGCTTACCAAGTTCGGATGATGTAGATGGTAATGCACTTAATCAGAAATTTGTCACCCTTCCTTTCCCTCTGCTCTCTGATACGTCCCCATGTCGAAATGATGATGACTCTGACTCTGATTCTCAGCATGACTTGGAAAACCCGTTTTGCTTCTCTAGAATAGAGAGCACAGATGTCGTGGAAAGTATTTTGGCAATAAAATCAAATGCAGTCGGAACTGACGGCTTGCACCCTATGTTCATCAAGGCCATCTTACCTATTATATTGCCATATATAACCCACATCTTTAATACGATTTTGACGACTAGTGTTTTCCCCGATCAGTGGGAAATGGCTAAGGTAATACCAATTGCAAAAAGTCCACGTAGTAATGAATTCAGACTCATTTCAATATTACCTTTATTATCAAAGGTATTTGAAAAAATTGTTCAAAAGCAGGTCAACTGTTTCCTTCGAAGATATAATATTTTATCTCCGAAGCAATCTGGTTTTAGGGAAAAACATAGTTGCTCTACAGGACTTATAAACGTCATTAAAGATATAAGAGGGGCCTTAGATGACAGAAATATTACATTTCTGGTACTGTTGGACTTTTCCAAAGCATTCGACATGGTTGACCATGCAAATCTTTGTAAAAACCTTTTAAGGTTATATAATTTTTCATATTGTGCCGTCCAACTAATAAATTCATACCTTATCGGCAGAAAGCAAGCTGTAATGGTGAATGGCAATCTTTCCAATTTCCTTCCTACCTTAAGAGGCGTTCCACAAGGCTCAATTCTTGGTCCTCTTTTATTTTCCCTGTATATAAATGAACTTCCGCAATCCGTAGCTGAATGTTCTATTCAAATGTATGCAGATGACGTCCAAATGTACAAAAGTTGCCCTCTTGGACTAATCGAAGATTGCGTCTGTGTTATTAATGAGGACTTAGAGAAAATCGTTTCTTTCTCTGAAAGAAATGGTCTCTTTTTGAACCCAATTAAGTCGAAATGTCTTATTATTTCCAAAAAACCAGTAGATTCTTCAAACTTTCCACAAATTAAACTTAACGGTGCTGCGATAGAGTATGTTGAAACTGCAAAAAACTTAGGAATGGTTTTTAATCGGACCTTAACCTGGGACACGCATATTAACGTAGCTATAGGGAAAACTTATGGAGTGCTCCGTTCGTTGTGGCCCACGCAATATTATACTCCTCTAAAAACCAGATTAATGCTTGCCAAAACACTCATAATACCAATTTTGATTCATAGCTGTGAGGTATATTGTAATTGCGACTATAATAGCAGGAGAAAGCTGAACGTAGCATACAACAGTATTGCTAGATATATATACGGTCTGAAAAGATATGATCGGATATCATCTTTCTCAAAGGCCATTTATAATCTTTCCTTTGACAACCTCATTCGATATAGAACTTTAGTCTTATTGTTCACGATAATGCATACGCATCAGCCTTGTTATCTCTTTGCCAGACTGCAAATGTTCTTATCAATTAGATCACAACAGCTTATACATTTTCGGTCCTCGTGCTTAACCTCAGTTTTTCGTCAATGCCACTCGGTTATGGAACTGTTTACCGCGCAATATTAGGCGAATTGGAGACCTCCGATGTTTTAGGACGGAATTAAGGACATATTTGTCCTTGCACTAGTAGTGTTTTTACTCTATCCTCTATTCTTTTTTTCTTGTTTTTTACTTTTCTCCCCTTTCTTCATTTTTTGAATAACCGTCATTTTAACCAGAACAGAATATAAATTTAAAACAAATGTAATATAAATGTAAATGCACGTCAAATGAATGGCAAACGAATTTTAATCAAACCTTACCTAAGGTAATTAATTTTATATATTATGTATTTGATTAGCTCATTATGCATTATGTAAATGTTTATCCAAATAGGCGAACCCCACAGGCGGATCAGTAGAAATGCAGTGAAGTGGGAGGGCTGTGATCCCTTGTTTTCGGATCATAGCCTCGCTGATAAAAGGAAGAAGAAGAAGAAGAAGAAGTAAATGTTTATCCAAAGTTAGCTTAAAATGAATTTATAAATTAAGCTTGTATTAGTCTATAAGATATTGTATCTTAAAATGCAAGCATACAAATAAATTAAAATAAAATAAAATACGAGGCTTAGTCTGAAAGAAAATGTAACTATATGAAACTAGCTGACCAGTGCTCGCCTTGCTTCGCCCGCATTTTAGTTGACGGTTATTTACTTGTTGAAATATAATTGTCAACTGAATACAATACCGAAAATGTGTAAACTCAATTACAACTTTCCCCGTGGGAATCCCCGCCAGAGCGCACAAACCCGCTCACAACACACTATTTATTTTATATCCATTAAAACATTCTAAAATGTGTACAAATCCAACGATCAACAACATCTCATCTAACATAATGGGAAAATATTGCAATAGTTCTATGTCCACACATGCATATGAGTGTACATATGTACCTACGCGTATATTCCCAAGTCTCTTAATTGCATGAAGTTTTGAAAGCACATGGATGTCTTAATTAATAAAATTTACAATATCTTAGACTTCGCACTGATAATGTTTTTCTTTTTTTCAATTTTAACTCTAGAAGAGATCGCACACTAAAGATCAAAACATAATCATGGGATAGCGCGCCCATATACGAGTTCTCACACACATATACTATTGCAACGATAGCACTGCTCCAGGACTGTTGGCCGTGGTCTCCATTGAAAGAAAATTGTGGGCGATGATTCGATTAATTGTTTTTAGCGCTGCTCAGCTTCAAAAAACCGCTGAAGGATGTTTTATACCTTAAATAAATTAGCGGGGAATTTACTTAATTCATCTATTATTTATTTTTTTAATACGGAGAGCCAATACTGAGCTACGGCTGTGGAATAAATATTTACAGATGGAAAATTCGATGTCAACCCCCTTTATGTCACTTAGACCTTGAATTTCGGAAAATCCCTTCTTATATCCCATCTAGACAAAATAAGGAATAACTGGGCAAAATTTCAAGTACCTACGTCTTGTAGTTTTTGAGAAACGGTGTTCACAAGGAAAATCGATTTTGCTTTTATAGTATTTAAAGATAAGATTGAGTTGAAAATAAAGACAAAATTACTACTACTACTACAGAACAATAAACTTGCCTAACAGAAATTATGGAATCCATAGTACCAACAAGCCACCACCACAAAGCACACTACAAGACAATGTTAAACTTCCCTAGCAAAAATAAACCAGTCACATTGTTAAGAAAAGAATAGAAAAAGAACAAATGGTAGACACTGATGAGTAATTAATTCAGATTTACCACATGAACGTAACTGATGCAATTCATCAGAATTGAAACTGTTCAGTTTCTAAATCGTGTCATTATAAAACGACAGTTACTATGTATAAAACATATTATTTCTGTAACAATGGTATATGGAAAATTACATTAAATATTCTCGTATATAGCTTAGCGAGACAAATCTCCCCATCCGATGGTTATGAAAATATTGGAGGCTCCCTTCTTTGTACTCCACAATATTACAGCCGCATAATTCCTGAAAAGAAAATACTGCAACTGACACTCACCATCAACACATGGATCAGTACTTAATTCCTCTTGATTCCATAAAACTCAATCAACACCTAACATGGCATCGGAACATATCAAGCTCAAATCACGCCTCATGCACAGCACTATAGATTCCAAAAAGTATTTCGAAAATTTAATGGATTTTCCGTGATTCCAAACCAAAGAGCTCCAATAAAAATACATTAATCCAATAAGAGAACACAAAATGTCATAAAAATCGAATTACACCTCCAAGTGTTAACCCGGGCATCGTCATCATCATTGCAACAGTGTTGCTACACTACATTTCATATACAAATGTTGCCAACTACTCCAGGTAGTACGTGGCCTTCCAGCGAACGACAAAACCACACAACCAAATCTGCTGCAATTAAAACGTGGCTAACTCAAAACAGCTTCATTAAGCCAACACGAAAATTATAAATTCCCTTCCCAGCACCGAAATGGGCCGTAACTTTTAACCTGAGAGTGGTATTAACATCGGCGTCCCAGAGATGCATGCAGCACCAAGCATTATTCTCGCTTGCAATTCCCGGCTCATTACTGACGAACTTCATCGTGTGCAAGTGCAGAATGTAATCAGGAGAAGCGAATACAGTACCCTCCAAATGCTCATGTCTTCATTTTCTGGAAAATCAATTTCGTCTAGCTTGGTTGAGTACGCATTGTACATTACCGAGGGGGGATTGCGCTATAAAAGTATCTATAGATGCATCTATGCTGGAGAGGATCATAAAAATAAAACAACAAAGTCTGGCAAAGCCGTCGACGACTGGCCGACGCACAAACAATTAATTCGCCCGATAAATTTCAATGGCACATCGTTCACTAAAATATTCGAAGCCGTTTAGAAGAAGGGTCAGGCAACGTATGGTATGGTAACACCATTGGGCTGAACAAAAGAAACATAAGCCGACAATCCTTATTAATTGTTTTCAGGGAGCAGATGTTATCCACACGGACTCCACATGGGATGAGGCCATATTACCTTAGTGCCATCGGGGATCCATGCAGATATCAGGAAGATCTCAACTACCGAGCAGGGGCAGTGCACAGGTTGCAGAAACAGGTTCTTATGTATCTTTCCCCAGACTTGTCTGCGCAAATTATACCAGAAATACGACTGCAGATTCTTTGAACCGAGGACGCACCTTGGTATTTAAATTTGGTTCATTACCGCACTGTGTATGGTGTGCTTCATCGAAGGGTGAAGTGTAGAAGTCCATAAATAGAAGGAATATCCGACGGAGCAAGACGGTTTAAACAGAAAAAAAAACCTTCGTCACGATAAATAGCATTTGGGATCGTTCTGACACGTGGAACGCGTGTCTCGGTGTTTATTTGGTTTATTTGGCGTTTTTATGGAGATTTGATGGATACGGGTGTTTGTGTCGCTGGGTTGTTAAGGGTCGTTAAGAAAATCCAGCAGCATGACTAACCGTTTAGAGTTCAATGGCTTGTAATGATAATGGAGACGTTAAGTTGTCACAATTGAAAATGGGGCCTAGGTAAATTGAAATCTAGATGAGAAGGCAATGGACTGGAGAGACCTTGAGAAAGCACTTGAAGACATGTAGAGTTGCTGATATTGGATATTGGAAATGGTATTTCGAAGAAGACTATTCAATCAAAATGCAGGTGGTACATATGTTATAACTTAGTTCATCTCAATATGAAGTGTATGGCAGTGTTTATGGCGAAGCGAATTCGCGTCGCGCCACGCGATAGCTTTACGAGTGATCGCAAGCGATATCGCAGGCGATTGAGTATCTATAGCAAAAGCAGTTTCCCTTAGTTCCATTCGTGTTTTAACAGTGAAGAAAAGATATGAAGTCTAGGGGCTTAGTATGTAATAATATTTATTGTATATCCACTGACAAGTAATAATGTAATAATATGTAGTGAATAATATTTTGTTTGTGAAACAAATTTGTTTTGAAAAATGTTTCAGTAAGAGTAAGCAAATTCAAATAGGTGTAGGTGTCTCTTTGGAAAATGAGTGATTTTTGCTTTTCAGTTAGTGACATGACTCCAAATCAACTTTTCTTCTCTTTTGCATGCAACAAGGACATCTTCCAAGTCGTCATTCTTTTCAATTCGAAAAAAACTGCGTTCCCACTGAGATTAGAAGACTTTCTTTAAGTTGCTCCTTAGCAGTACACTAAGTATCTTAGTATTGTTGTCAAATAATAAAGGCCTGTCCACTGCTCTACCCGTCAGTCTATTTGCCTGTCCTGTGAACTGAACTCGAAACTAACCTCAAGCTCATATCAGAAGCCTCTGTGTGATGGCCAACTTTTTGAAGAACAACTCAAAAAATCAAGACGAACATATGTATGCACAGGCCCGACTTTAAATACATTAGACAAAGGATGAGGTACCGTTCCTTCCTCCTCTTTAATTCGGTAGCTTTAGCAAACATCTTTAGAAGGAATCGGTATTTTTCTAGAAAAATTATTATTATTATTATTAAAACACGCACTCGAGGCAAACTCTGGAGTGTTCTGCAGGAGTATGGGATTGATTGTTCCCTGTTAAGGGCGATTCAGTCTTCTTCTTCTGCCTTTTATCAGCGAGGCTATGATCCGAAAACAAGGGATCACAGCCCTCCCACTTCACTGCATTTCTACTGATCCGCCTGTGGGGTTCGCCTATTTGACCTCAGAAAATATCGGCAGGCCTGCCGATTTTGGATCACTCGGTTACTGAGGCCATGAAATGCCGATGTCGTCGCATTTGTCTGATCCAGGCGTTTATAGGCCTGCCTTTCCTACATCGCGATGTCTTTGGAACGTGCATAGATATTGCGTTTTTAACAGGGCTCAAATGATCTCTTCTTTGAACGTGGCAATACCAGCTGAGCCGGTCGCGCTCTAATTTGTGTACGATGGTTTCCTTGATGTGAAAGCTTCCACGGATCTTCGAACTTCTTATTCGATCAAGCTTTGTCACTCCTGCTGTCATGCGAAGCATCTTCATCTCAGCTGCCGTTAATTTACTCTCATACTTTTTGTACATCGTCCAACATTGTGAACCGTATGTGAGCGCTGGACGTACAACTGCGGTGTAGAGCCTTCCTTTCAACTTAGGGGGCATTTTTCTGTCACAGAAGATAGCGGAATTTTCTCGCCACTTCATCCACCCTACGCTTACACGATGATTGATGTCGTCATCAAAGTTGCTTTGCTATTGATCATAGATCCCAGATATTTGAACTTTTCGCACTTGGGAAGCACTGTTCCATTCAAATAAATGTCTGGAATAGGCCTGAGTGGATCAGAGAACGGGCAGCACAAGTATTCTGTCTTTTTTGAACTAATGCGATACCCATTTCCCTCCAAAACGTCCACCCACACATCAAGTGCTCGTTGCAGGGATGTAGGATCCTCACTTATGATGGCTCCATCGTCAGCAAAGAATAACTGATGTACCTTGGGGTCCATCACTTTACCTTCAAGCAGATAATCAAGGACTGTAATAAAGAGCAAAGGACTTAAAACGCTTCCCTGGTGTACCCCGACTTTGATTGGGAACTCTTCGGTTACTCCAGCGGGACATCTTACTCTTGTCTTTGCTCTTTCGTACATGTCCATGATCATCTGTACATAGGTTTCTGGAACCCCTCGATGTCTTAGCGCCACCCATATCAGATCTCGTGGTTGTCTGTCGAATGCCTTTTCAAAGTCAACCAATACAATATGCAAATCCCTTAAGGAATCACGATGTTTTTCCATTATGATCCTTATACTTTGGATTGCATCTGTGGTTGATTTACCCGAGACAAACCCGCACTGATCATCAGATAGCCGTATTATTTTTCGCAGTCGGCCACCTAATACCCGCTCAACGATCTTCATGGTGTGTGACATCAGCTTGATCGAATGGTAGTTATCACAGTTTCGCGTATCACCCTTCCCTTTGTATACAGGGAGGAGGTAACTTGCCCTCCATTGATTCGGCATTGGATCACCTCTCACGAATTTGGAGATAAGAATTCTGAGCCATCTGAACCCGATGTCTCCCATCTTTTTCCAGAACTCAGAGGGTATTTCGTCTGGCCCAATCGCTTTTCGTTTTTTGGAGTATTTGACCGCCTCACTAACTTCTTCGACTGTAATGTCGGCTATTTCTTCACAGTTAGGGGTGGCTCTTGGAAAGTATAGCCGGGGAAACTGTTCATTTAAAAGCTCTTCACAATACTGTCGCCACATCTGCAGAATTTTGTCGTCATCCACAAGAAGCTGGCCATGAGCATTGCTAATGAACTTTGGCGAACGAATCTCCTGAGCATTGTTCCTTCTTTGGGCGGCTATTTTGAAGATAGTGGCGCTCTTGTTCATATTGTGTCTTCGCAGCCCCTGGATAGCCTGGTTTGCATCAGCAACCGGGGAAAATATTTTCTCCAGCTCCCGATACAGGCCCTCCGTACTCTCTGCTTGAAGCTGGGCGCACTTCTTCTTCGCATTTTTCTTGCAGCATCTGTATTCCATTTCGAGGCGAGCTTTTTCGTCATTATTATTAGAGGGGCACTTTGACCAAGCTTTGAAAGCCACTTTCTTCTCATTTATCAGCATCTTAGCTTCATCACTCCACCACCATGTTTCTTTGGCGTGTTGATGGTGGCCTTTTGAAGCTCCTAGCAGTGATTTGGCCTTATTTAAGCAAGTTCGCTGTAGGGAATCCCACATATTTTGTGTTCTGCACTCTTCATCCTCAGCTCCGTTGATGGTGTGAGAGAGGTAATTTTTCATTACGAAAACAAAAGCTTCCCCTTTTTCTTTGTCCAGATTGTACCACTTGATTTTCTCAGAGACCCTTGTTTGTTTGCTTTTCTTCGGTGTTTTCATAAAAATTTCTGTTAAGGGCGATTCAGTCTTTATATAAAAACTGTAGAAGCTGTGTTCGGATAAACGGTGTTAAATCCATACCCTTCACTGTGGGCGTTGGACTCCGCCAAGAGTGCGTTTTGTCACCTCTCCTCTTCATTGTATATATGGATTGGATGTTGCAGCGCAGCCGTGGCGGGGAATGTTTCGAAGTGGGAGACCTAAGGATTAGTCATCTGCTCTTTGCGGATGATTTGGTCATCCTTGGGTCCTCTCAAACTGAACTTCAGTGCGCACTCGAAAGGTTTGTAGCCGTTTGTGATGATGATGGAATAAAGATCAACGTGAACAAGTCAAAAGTAATGGTCGTTTTCAAAAAAAACCCATACAGTGCACTCTGCATGTTAGTGGAGTTCCACTGAAGCAGGTGGATAAGTTTAAGTACCTCGGGGTCTTATTCACGAGTGATGGGAAGAGCAATGCCGAGTTATCCTGTAAAATTGGTCAGGCTGGATCAGATTTGAGAGAGCTTGGCCAATCTGTTGTAAAGAAGGCCGAACTTAGTGTTCAAGCTAAGCTATCGGTTTTTAACCCGGTATATGTTCCAACTCTCACATATGATCATGAAATTTGGTTAGTGACCGAAAGAATAATATCGCGTGATAAGCTGCGGAAATAAGATTCCTTCTCGGTGTTGCTGGAATAATTCGTAGGGATCGAGTTTTTATTTTTTATCGAGTGCGGAACACCAGAGTACGCGAGGCGCTAAATGTCGAGCAGCTACTTCTCCGAACGGAACGATCTATGCATCGATGGTTTGGTTCCGTAGTGCGTATGCCCCCAGACCGGCTTCCAAGACGTGCCATGGTTGCCGTGGCATCAGGTAGGCGACCCCGCGGTAGGCCTAGAAATAGAAGGTTGGACCAAGTCCGATATCTCTCCTGGAGCCGTCTAGGGATTCCTCCTGATGAGTTGGAGTCGATGGCGGAGGATCGAGAAGGAACGTGGACTTTATTAATAGAGGATGAAGATATCCTTGGTCGCTTCGAGAGAAAAATTATTCGTAAGATTTTCGGTCCCGCTTGCGTTGACGGGTTTTGGAGGAGAAGATTCAATCATAAACTATACGAGCTGTACAACGACATGGACCTAGTCAAAAAACTGCTTATTGGACGTCTGAGATGGCTAGGACATGTAGAGCGAATGGACACCAACGCTCCAGTCCGCAGAGTGTTCGAATCAAACCCCGAGGGACGACGAAGTAGAGGGAATCATCGCCGTAGGTGGCGCGCACAAGTTCAAGTGGACCTCGACCAACTTGGAGTGCGCAACTGGAGGCAATTAGCTAAAGACCGAGCTAAATGGAGAGGCTTGTTGATGGAGGCCCAGGTTCACCCCGAACTGTAACGCCACCTAAGTAAGTAAGTAGTAACGTTTTCCCAAAAAGTACATGATTTGTAATTGCCTTATGAGGGTGGTCTAAAAACTTTCCGATCTCAACACGAAGATGGCAGCACTCGTCAACAAAGCTAGAGAATGTGTTTGCACATCTTTTGAAAGGTACTCACCAAAATTTCAGCCATTTTGGATGCGCAGTTGTTGTTTGACAATCGTTTGAGTGAGTCGATGTAAGTGTTTTTGTGAAAATGGATCGAGTTTCGAGCTGTCATTAAATATTTGTTTTTGGAAGGCAATAAGTCTACGCAAATAAAATACGAGTTGAACTCCGTATAAGAGGACTCTGCATCATCATTTACCACCATGAAATTTTGTACAGCTGAATTTAAGCGTGACCAGCTTGTGAGACGATGAACGTTCGGGACATCCAAAAACTGACGAAAACATCGCTCAAGTTCACCATATGGTACTAGACAACCGTCAAATTAAAGCTGGAGAGAAAGCAGAGGCTATGAATATGTCCAAAGAACGTGTTTGTCACATATTGGATCAAGACTTAGGCATGAGAAAGCTGACCGCTCGTTGGGTGCCGCGTTTGCTCACGTTAGACCAAAAACGTGTTCGAATGAACATTTCCAACGCTCTATTGCCGCAGTTTAGGTGCAATAAATCAGAGTTTTGGCGCCGATTAATTACTTACAAGAAGACTATGTAAAAATATAAAAATAAATTTAAAGAAAAACTGTTTTGTATCTTATAGGTCGGACGTACTGTCAAATATAGGGATTCGTTTATAAGCCGAACAACACGTTTATGGAACGAATTACCAGCCTCTGTATTTCCTAATCATTACAACCTTCAAACATTTAAAGCCAACACAAACCGGCATCTCCTCTGTCTTCTTCCCCCCTCTTCCTATCCGCCCGTGCCCTGAGAACCAGTATAAGGGTGTTAATAATCTCTTTGGCGCGCGCAAATTATAAAAAAAAAAAAAAAAAAAAAAAAAAAAAAAAAAAAAAAAAAAAAACAACGTTATCTCGGACGAAGAGGAGTAAGTACTATCTGGTTAGTTCGTGTGACAGTAACATCTATTGAGACGCAATCGAATGTGTCTTATCCAAGCAGACGTTAAAATGATAGGGTTAACTTTTGAAAGCTGCTCTATATAATGGAGCCGTTGGTATAAGGTTCAGCTAAGGTCGGATGACGGATTATTTACATAAAATAATGTTTAGAATGGATTGCCACATTTTTGTTGTATGTCTGTTGAATTTCAATTAACAAAAACATTAGTTCTTAAAGGGCAGATCTACAATCACTTTCCTTACTGAATTTGTTTGCAGCACATTAAGTGTTTTGTAAAACGATAACGAATTAGACATCGTGACTACTGATTTCAGTAAGGCGTTCGATAAAATCTCTCATCAAATCGTACTCCTCAAACTTTAGGCGCTTGGTTTTCCGGTAATGCTTTCATGGGCTAAGTCCTATCTAGAAGATGGACTGTATAGTGTCCTTGTCAGATCATTCGTTTCAAACTCAATTAGTGCAACCCACGGAGTGTCACAGGGTAGCCACTTAGGACCCCTGCTCTTCGTACTTACTGTAGACGTTATCGACTTTGTCATTACAAGATCTCTAGACAAATTTCTTGCTTAGGTGATTCTCTTTCACTGCAGGCTGACCGAAATATCTTCTTTAACTAATGCTGTCAAAACTTCGTGGACCTTAATTTCAAAAAAATCTCTTCCCTTGCATCAAAGAACATATTTTATTAACAATGAGCTTATCCTTATAGTAACCTAAATTCGTGATTTGCGCATTCTCTGGCACTCAACTTAAATTTTGTTCACACATTGTTAACATAATTAATAGAGCTAACTCAGCACTTGGTTTATTAAACGTTGGTCGAAGGAATTTTCTTACCCCCACGTCACCAAATCCCTATATATGACCTTCGTCAAACCACTTCTTGAATACGTCAGACAAGTCTGGTCACCCTACCATCAAGTCCACATTCTACGCTGTTCACCGCAGAGGCATCCGTTTTGCCTGGGGCTGGGGTAGGGTGACTCGTTCAGCCTTCATCCCTACCAGAACCATCTAAAACCGTTAAATCTTCAAGAACTAAAGATACGTCGTGATATCGCCGATATAGTTTTTGTTCATCGGTTGTTGGTAGGAACCATTAATTGCCCTCATTTGTTACAACATATCTCATTTAATACTAATCCTCGCCGTTTAAGAACAGTTCCCCTATTCCGCCTTGCGTACCACCCAACCGACTATGGCTAAAACGAACCTTTGACCTATGCTACGTATAGTGAATAAGTTCCCTGATATCCTTTATTTCCACTCCGTAAATTATCACACTCCTTATTTTCTAAGTGCCATATTAGCTATAAGTTAACTACCCCTTATCCTTCCCTAATGTTTACCTCCGGTAGTTTAAGTTCTTCTTTTCTTAAGTTTAGCCCTAAGTTATTGAATACTTGTATTAAGCTTAAATAAATAAATAAATATTATTTAATAAATAAACATTTCAGCTTGATAGTGAGCATAACAACCCAATTAACTCTGTAACAGTAATAAGGAACAAGCTCAAGGTACGTTTTTTTTATGATCACCTAAGAACTGTGTACATTCCAACCTTGAAGACAATTTTTAATGACCCCTATTTATAAAAAACAAAAAAATATATATATATAGTTACGAGGGGGGTTTTTAAGTTCGCGGAATGGCGGGTAAGAAGTAAAAAAAAATGCAAATTTATTTTTCTTTGTCAATATAGGTATTCACCTGCTACCCTAATACATTTTTCCGGTCTTTCAAAATAAATATTTGGCGCAACAGCTCTTTAAGTGTCAGGGCCTAGCTTCTCAAAACCACTCATGTTGTGTGCGTTATATTTTTCACACGAATGGAAGGGGCCTACAGTTTAGTGCCGAATCCGAACGGCGATTTAAGAAGCTTTTTCGTGACAACAATGCTCTCTGATGTTTCTCAGACGCTCGCGAGAGGTGGGACCGTGAAAAAGCTTTTTCGTAGTAGTGCTCCGACACACTAGACACTTACGCCACGGCGCCCACTGGTCTTTCAATTAGCCTGTATACCTTCTTTGTTTTTTTTGTCTGAAAAGTAAGCCGAAACTGTGTCCTTCATTTCTTCATCGTTTGAAAACTTCTTCGAAGTTCCTTTTACAATTTTGGGAAAAGATAATAATCGCTGGGAGCCAGGTTAGGGCTATAGGGTGGGTGATCCAACATATCGAAGCCCATCTTATGCAGGGCAGCCAACACAACACGACTCTTGTTAACAGACGCGTTGTCGTTAATTTTTCCCTTCTTTTTCTTTGATGACTTTTTTCAACCACTCGAGGATTGAAGAGTAGTATTCTCCGGTTATGGAGACGCCTTTGTCTTTATAATCTATCAACAGGATCCATTCTGAGTCCCAAAAAACCGCCACCATGATTTTTCCAGCAGAATGTAACACCTTAAACTTCTTGGGTGGTGGTATGCCTTGTGCATATACACTACAGAGGTCCAAGAACGCTCGTGAATTTACGCTCTCTGCCACACTCAGGTCAGCGTTGACCCATTGTGATACTCATGGGGGAAAAGTAATCCCTTACCCAATGAAACTAACAATTTTTAACTCAGTCACTTACTACATTTCTGCATACAAACCACCCTGATGATTTGATGAAGATAAGCATCTTTCCTGTCGAAACGCCGGAGAGCTCCTCGAGATCCTGGAGAAATATTTACCAAGGAACTTTGTCCTGGAGTATTGAAGACTCGGACAGTGGCACAGGAAGTGGGTAGTATCCTCAAAAACTTCCTCGTCACCGCAGCCTCAAAAGAGTTCTTCCTACGACAGGCGTAGTTTTTTCAAGTGGTACCGCAGATGATACCCACGGGGGTGGAAAGGGATTTCCTATCTTTCCGAGTGATTCTCTCGGTCCTTGCTTTTTTTAGTTTAGTTTAGTTTAGTTTATTTAACCTACAATTTCAACAATCAACAGGTTTTTCAAAAATGAATACAATTCATTTAATTCAATTACATAAATTCAAGTAAAATTAATTATTGACCTAAGACTAACAATAGAGAGGTTTTGAAAGAGTTTCGATGGATGGCCATAGCTTTCTGGTGATGGCACAAGTCACTATGGAGTTCCATCTTATGTTCGCCTCTTTAATGGCTTTATTCCCTGCAACGAGATTGAGTGTGCAAGGCGGAATACAGACAGGGGGTCAACTTGTTTAAGTAGAGCTGCTGAGCCGATTCTCGCCAGATCTTCGGCTTTCTCATTGCTTGGGATACACTCGTGTCCAGGGACCCAACAGAGCGATAGCTTGTGCTGTGTTCCAAGAACCCTGGGCTCTTCTCGACAACACTTCACAAGCTTCGATTTAACTTCTATGGCAGTAATCGCTTTCATAGCTGCCTGGCTGTCGATAAAGATGGTGATTCTTTCTGGCGGTATTGCCCTTACCGCAGACTCACGGGCGGCTCTTGCCACTACTAAGACCTCTGCTTGGAAAACGCTGCTGTGGTCTGGAAGTCGTATGAATTTCGATATACCTAGGGGGTCGAAAAAGATACCTGATCCTACACCAGTGCTCATTTTTGAACCATCTGTGTAGATGGCTATAGATTCGGCATTAGGTATATGACCGCATTTCCATTCTTCCCTGCTAGGGTAAGCGGTAGCAAAAGGACGTACAAAGTCTAAATATAGCGTCATGTAGTCCGTTATGGGCACGAGGCCAAGGTAATCATGTAGGATCATCGAGTGACCTGTTCTATTTGGTCTAGTTTGCTGACTGGCTAATTCTCATAGCATTAATGGCGGCTGATGTGCGTACGTCTAGCGGTAGCAGGTTGAGAATAGCCTCGAGTCCTGCGGCTGGGGTTGTCCTCATTGCGCTGGTAGTGCCAATGCACGCTAGTCTTTGTACTTTTGTGATTGCCTTTAAGTTGGTGGTTTTGTTGACAGCTGGCCACCATACTAGATTGGCGTAAGTTAGTATGGGTCTAACTATACCCGTATACATTCATAGTATGATTTTGGGGGAGGGTCCCCAGGTTCTACCAAAAATTTTACTACATGAGTAAAAGGCTATTTTTGCCTTCTTAAAGTATTTGTTTCTAAATGCCAAATGACATATGTTTCATAACTGGGGACCATATGGTCATTCAGAAACTTAAAAATTTTATTGGGGGGGAATTGAAAGGACCACGACCACAAGATGCCACGAACCATCGAGCAACGTTGTTCTATTAAGTTTTGCGTTAAATTTTATGCAGAAGTGCAGGAATGTTTGAGGATTAGGATCCGCCCGTTCCGAAGGGAGATCGTCGATACATGGACCCAGTCACATGTAGCTGATTATGAGGGAGGCACTGGCTATGCACAATGTGAAAACGCTCCCCCAACCACCCTACAATTCAGACACGGCTACTCCCGACTTCTTTTTGTTCCCTCAAATCAAATGGAGCCTGAAAGGACATTCTTTCGGGAGGATTGAGACGGTCAAATGGTTTTGTGAAATTCTGATTATAAAGTTCATAGCATGATCAATACAAGTATACCTACCTTGACTTTAGAAGACGTGTCATTCTCAAAAGTGTAGTACAAAAGTTGTTACAGTGAGCAATTAATAAGAAATTCAGTTACGTTAGCTCTCCACTGCGAACATCTATAATTACTGATTCCACAGCAAATGCATTTCAAACGTCCGATTGTTATCAAATTCTACACTAACGTAACATTTCCCATGTACACTCAACAAATGAATTCGCCCCCACTCAATATAACAGAGTGACTCTAGTTCGTCGCTCTCTTTATCGAAATCAAAAGCAACAGAATGTGTTCTTTCCCCAGGGATTGTTACCATAGTCTCTCTTGACCGCTAACATTTTTCGCCTCTTATAAAAGAGAGTACAGCTAGTCTGCCTCTCTTCGCTGTCAGGTGAATTAGATACATTCGCCACAAAATTATTCGCCCCCGCAATTTTTACAAGAGCAGCAAGTCGTCGGTCGAAGAAAATATTTTCTTCAACTTCAGTGCAGTCAGCTCCACATCTCGCACTGGTGTTGATATTAATGAATGCTGTGTCAGCATACAATTTTCTACAATCCGTCTGATTTTATTCAAATTTAGTTTTCGTAAACAGATGTGACGAGAAAATTTCTGCAAAAATATATAAAGCTCGCTGATTCTATTTGAGTTGATGTTAGAGACTCTAAAGACAGTGCATAACTCTTGAGAATGTGCATCTTTCGGATGCATCCTTATGCGGGTGTAACAAATATCAATCACTGTCAGTCTCTTTTGTTTGAAAGCAGATGAGAGTGGATGAAAAGTGTTTTTCAATTAAACCAAAAGAAAATGTTCTCTATTTTTGGAATGATAAAAACCAATGAGACACGACGACTGAACTCCGAATGCACTTTGATGAGTCAATGTCTTTATGCGAACGGGGAAGAGTTGTTTCTGTCTGATGGGAAATTAGGAATTAATGACATTGCGGTGATTGATTTAATAGTAAGGAGGAGTAATCATTGGGAACTTATTAGCTACACCGATGTTAGAGTTTTTCAAACTAGATTTATATTCCAAATTAAGCTGGTTGAATGGATAGGTGCTTTGTTGTAACACCACGACGATTGTATATAAGACCGGTAGCAACTGTGAGTGAGAATTACAATCTACCATATATACTCGTATGTAAATAAAAATTAAATGTTGTTCGTTGGTAAGTGCATCACTTGAGAACGGCTGGACTGATTTCGTTAATTTATTTATTTATTTTCAAATGTTTGTAATAGTCCGAATAAGGTTTTCACCGAAACAAAAATTGGAAAAGTTACACGGAAATTGGAAAATTCGGGAAAAACTGAAAGTACCTTTTTCCATGTGATTTTTGTATAAACTCGCGACCATAAACTCACTATTTGATGGATTTGTGTAATTCACAAAGCGATCACAAACCAATTTGTTGAAATTTGGACAGGGCAACGTTTGTCGAGTCAGCTAGTTAGTAATATTAAATAACCGAATCCCCCCATTAACACGGAGATCATAGCCGCGATTGAAGCACTCAAGAAGGTTGGGTTAGGTATGCGGGTAGGGGAAGGGGAAGTAATCAAGGACGCCACACTCAGGTCAATGCAGACCCATTATGATACCCATAGGGGAGTGAAAATGATGTCCCTTGCTCCTTTTTTAGCCTTGATCTACTGCTGATTTAGGGTCTTACTGGGATGAGCTAACAAACCATCCAGTGAATTTGATGGAGCAGGGATAAGCCGGAGACATTACGACGGTGTTCGAGCGAAGCAAAATTGCTTATAATCTCCTTTGAGTCTTATCGCGCGTTTTTTAATCCTACCTAGCAAGTGCAATATGGTTTTTGGTGCACCAAATCAGATTTGAGCGTTATACTCTAACTAACTTACTTATGTCCTGTATCCCCTGTGGGTCCTAGGGCCTCTACTACGCCTACGCGCCATCGTGTACGGTTTCTGGCAATGTGTCTGAGTTCTCCCCAACTTTTCCCTAACTGCCGTGCCTCCTTCTCGACTGTTCTGCGCCATGTTCTCCTCGGACCGCCAGGTCTTCTGCCATCCTGAGTTAGAGAGTTCCATTGCATAGCATGGTTCGCTATGGAGCTGTCGCCCTTTCGGAACGTGTGACCAATCCACTGCCACTTCCGCCGTTGGATAGTTGTGCCTATTGGTTCCTGACCCATTCTCTCGTAAAGGTGTTCGTTAGAGATACGATTGGGCCAGAAAATCCTTAAGATATTGCGCAGACACCTATTAACGAACGTTTGCAGCTTTCTGGTGATAGTAGTGGCCACTCTCCACGTGCTGCAACCATATAGCAGCACGGATTCAACGTTGGAGCGGAACAGTCTTATTTTGGTGCTCAAACTGATTGCATTGCTTCGCCATATTTTGGACAACATCCCGAACGCGGACTTTGCTTTGGCGATCCTGTTGGCTATATCCAGTTCGGTTCCACCATCGGTCGAGACAATACTCCCAAGATACTGGAAATCCTCTACTCTCTCTACCGGTTGTCCAGCAATGCATATTTGAGCCGATGAGTTTGTTCCTATACTCTAACTTAGAGCGAATGTACGCCTTATAAATTGAAGCCAAATCAGAAGGGGTGAAATATTTCTTACACCGCTTTAGGAAACCTACACATTTCGCTGCATTCTTGGTGATTTCGAATACATGGTCGTTCCAACAGAGTTTGTTGTTGACACACATACCGAGCATGGAAAGTTTTTCGGTTTCTACAATGCAAGTGCCATTCATGGATAATGGCTGATGAGTAGGGTTTCGCTTTAATGACAGAAGACAGCATTGAGTCTTGGAAGCATTAAATTCCACTCTATTGGTTAAGCCCCATTTAAATATGCCGTCGAGGTCGGATTTTAATGTGTTTAACATACGGTGTCGTTCTTCATCTACGGCCGAAGAGCAGGGTCTTGAGTTTGGGAACGAATATAAAAAACTGAGATTGCTATCATCAGCGAAGGAATGGATTGGACTAGAAGTTGCAGACAGAAGATCATTTATGAAAATGAGAAAGAGAGTCGGAGACAAAACAAAGCCTTGGGGGACACCAGCATTTATTTGATGAGATTCAGACTTGAACGGCCCGAAAGGTAGTATCTAATCCATAGAAGAAGAGTGTCATCGATCCCAAATGCACGCATTTTCGACAAAAGAGCTTGATGCCAAACTCTGTCGAATGCTTTTGAAATATCAAGCGCAATAATCTTGCTTTCACCAGAGTGGTGCAGAGATTCGTTCAGGCAGGCCTATATACGCCTGGATCAGACAAATGCGACGACATTGGCATTTCATTGGCCTCAGTAACCGAGTGATCCAAAATCGGGAGGCCTGCCGATATTTTCTGAGGTCAAATAGGCGAACCCCACAGGCGGATCAGTAGAAATGCAGTGAAGTGGGAGGGTTGTGATCCCTTGTTTTCGGATCATAACCTCGCTGATAAAAGGAAGAAGAAGAAGAAGAAGATGCAGAGATTCGTTCCACTTATCGGTGAGATATGACATCAAATCACCAGTGGACCTGTTGCCACGAAAGTCATACTGTCGGTCATTGAGGAGCTTTCGTGATTCAAGATATTTCATTAGCTGATGGTTTATCAGCGTTTCCATGATCTTGGAAAGAAGGGACGTAAGTGCAATGGGTCGGTAGTTGGAGAGAAAAGAAGAATCGCCTTTTTTAGGTGGGGGCTGGACAAATACTATTTTTCACTTACTCGGAAAGAGACCTGAAGAGTAGGATCGGTGGGAAAGATTACGCAGTGGTTTTGCCAGCGAAGAAGAACACCTCTTTAGAACAATAGGGGGTATACCATCTGGACCAGCGGATTTGTGTATGTTAAGACCTTTGAGTACTCCTGCAACTGTACGAGTGCGAAAGTAAACTTGTACCATGGAAAATTCTACGACCTCAAGTACAGGTGGAGACAAAGCACTATCTGGCAGTGTGGAGTTTGCTGCAAAATGAGCAGCGAACAGATTAGCTTTGTCTAAGGAGCTGACAGTTGGTACGTCGTTATGAATGAGCGTCGGCATAGATGACGAGACCCAATTCTTAATGTATTTTAAGAACGACCAAAACTTTTTACTACCCTTGGGACAATGTAGTATTTTTTGCCTCAATTTTTGGTCGTGGGAGAATTTAACACGGTTAATGAAGGCATTGTAGTCATTTCTGGCTCGTTTAAACTTTTTTCGATTTTCCTCAGTTGGGTTGGCCTTGTAAGACCGAAAACTTAATTCCTTTAACCTAATAGCTTCTTTACAGCTCGAGTTATACCACGCGTTTTACTTGGGTCTAATAGCTTTTATCCTGTGAGGGATGTAATTTCTCATACCTAGGAGAATTGTATTAGTAATCATATCACCCGCGGCGTCCACATCGCTATCACGGAAGCATGAGGACCAGTTAAAATTCCTAAAGAACTTATTTAATTCATTCCAATTGGCTTTCTCGTATAGCCAAACTGTTCTTTTTGGAGTTTGTTCTTTAACTCTGTGGTTGGAGTACGAGAAATTGGCTGATATGACACAGGTCTGACGAACCTAAAGGCGATAATACATTTACCGTATATTTATTAGGATCGGAACTAAGGAACAAGTCCAGTGTGTTGGCGGTATGAACAGTTATGTCCGGAACACGAGTTGGCTCGTTCACGAGCTGGGTTAGGTTATTTGCCTTTATTTTTCTTATCTCGCAAAGTTTGGCACTTGCAAAAAAAATTGCACATCCGGCAGACTATCGGTAGTTCATCCCTACATAATTCAGTTTCAGGAGCTCCCCACGCAGTTTTAGGACCGTTGGTATTTCGTCTATGCTGTACTCATCTCTGAAGTAATTATTGTGCTCTTAACTGCGGCATAGCCAGCTAGGGAGCGACCCTAATGCCTCCTCTAGAAATCTTTCTCTAATCTGCTCTCCACACCCGTGATCAATTCGTAAAGTTTAGGCTTCCAAATCATCGCATCCTCCACACTGAGCTCCATTCCACATCCTAGTTAGTAATAAACTTAAAAGAAGGTTTTCCGAAGACCTTTCAAGTGATTGCTGAAGGAAAAAAGTGATATTGTATTCCGCAAGAAGTTAAGGGTAGGTTATTTACCTTCTTCTTCTTCCAATTTCGGTGAATTTATGATCCGAAAACAAGAGATCATAACTTTCCCGCTTCACCGCATTTCTACTAATTCGCCTATGGGGTTTGCCTATTTGACCTCAGAAAATATCGGCAGGCGTACCGATTTTGTATCACTTGGTTACTGAGGCTAATCAAATGCTGGTCGTTGCATTTGTGTGATCCAGGCATTTATAGACCTGCCTCTCCTGCCTCGCGATGTCTTTGGAGCGTTTATTGATATTGTCTTTTAACAGGGTTCATATAATATTTTCTTTGAACGTGGCAATACCAGCTGAGCCGGTCGCGCTCTATTTTTCGTAAGATGCTTTCTTTGACGTGAAGGCTTCCATGGATCTTCGAACTTCTTATTCGATCAAGCTTTGTCACTCCTGCTGTCATGCGAAACATCTTCATTTCAGCTGCCGTTAATTTACTCTCATACTTTGTGCACATTGTCCGACATTGTGAACCGTATGTGAACGCTGGACGCACAACTGTGGTGTAAAGCCTTCCTTTTAACTTAGCGGATATTTTTCGGTCACAGAAGATAGCGGAATTTTCTCGCCACCTTATCCATCCTACGCTTACGCGATGATTGATGTCGTCATCACAGGTTGCTTTGCTATTGATCATAGATTCCAGATATTTGAACTTTTCGCACTTGGGAAGCACTGTTCCATTCAAATAAATATCTGAAATAGACCTGAGTGAGCATACAATATGCAAATCCTTTAAGGAATTATGATGTTTTTCCATTATGATCCTTATGCTTTGGATTTCTGAAAACTTTTCAAAAGTCGTGTAACAATTACTATCGTGCGAGCTAATATGTGAAAACAAATATTTGAACTCAGTTCATAGTTTTTTTTTTTTTTTTTTATTTAAATTTCCGTAACTTTATTTTTCAATATTCTATTCACTGAACAATTCTCATGAAGAGTTTACCACATTATTTAGTCCATGTTTCATTGTATACTACTCTATCGCTTTTCAGTTTAGGTTTTTATTTTATTTTATTATTATCTCAAGTTTACTGATGCTACACATGCAATTTACAGCTTGAGTTATCTAGAACATTTTATGAGTGTAATAAGAAACACTACATGATTTCACAGTGATATGCACCTTAGTCACGGAAGCAATAAAAAAAAAAAATACAGAATAAGATAGGATAATAAGTTTTGAGTATTAAATTTGTTCCAAATTGGCACACGGTTTGTCATAAGATTAGGGATAGTTTGGGCTGGGATTTCGGGGGATTTAATAAAGTGGGAAATCAAAAGATAAAATGATTCCAAGTTATGGAAAAATGTTGTTCTGGATTTATGTATGTACAGTACATACTCGTATATAGAATAACAAAAATATGGGAGTATGTAGAACCGTAAGAAATATTTAAGAAATCTTCTGGCACACACCGGTTGGGGAACAATTAGAAAATGTAATTTGAGACGATTTCAATAAAGCTGTTAGAACATTCTCTATGTACGAAGTATGTATGCATGGTCCTACAAAGAGATTTGTTTGTAAACCACGCCCTCATATTTTACCCACACTTAATCTTCTTAATCAAACAGACCACACTTAATGATTATCAAACGAAAATTCAAACTAAGTGCAGCAGCCTTCAACTGAAACAAGGCTTAATGCAATTTTTGCGCTACACATATGGCCCAGACGTGCTTTGAAAATAAATATGGTATGTTTGATACCGAAAGATTTTATTCTGAAGTGCCAATACATTTGCAGATGTCCTCCCTTTTCTAGTGGATATGGCACATCATTTTGAAATAGTATTGAGGAATTTAAACTCTAAATTTGGGTGTTATTTTCAACTCACTGTTTTTCACAAAACACAAACATAATTGTCCAGGACGTTGACTCTATACTAGGTAACGTTGGCCACCAACCTGCCTTACCGAATCCAGCTCGCCACAGAAACCGACACTATGCCTCGGATAAGGAAAGATCACGACGACTTTTAGCTATTGTATCCGGAAAAAGATAGGATTGTGGATTGTGAAGATACTCCTCGACTCGGGAAGCGAAGGACATCACAACGCCAGATTCCCGGAATACGAAAAGGAATTCGTGCGATATAGACTGAACATTTTGGGGCTAAGCGATATAAGAAGGTTAGAAGCAGACAAGTATCAGTCACAAATTCCAAACTAGAGTACGATGCGCTACTATTATAAAGTGACTCGTCTGAGGACGAGAAGGAGAGCCTCTCCAATATTTGAAGTGCCGACTTCAACACAACAACAAATGGAGACATTTTTTTAGTGATGGCGGATTTAAATGCCAAGGTAGAATGCAGCAAGTAGAAGCGAACTAAAGTCCCTATATCGACGTGACAGGCGCAACTACATCAAGGCGCTGGCTACAGAAACCAAAGAAGCTGCAAGGAGGTGTGCCAGCAGAACCGTTTACAGAATCACCAAAGACTTGCCCGGTGGTTGCAGCTCCAGCCAATACCCGGTGAAAAGCGCAGGCGATTCCTTGCTCATTTCGGATATGGATCAGCTCAAGAGATGGAAAAAACATTTTGCTATGGTTTTGAACCGCGAATTCGTTAGCTATATGCTCCCAAATCAGACTGAGGTGCCCGAGGTGAGAAATGGCCGAATACGCACCACGACTTCCAGTAATGATGAGATCACTACCGCGATCAAGTGCAACACCAACACCAGTCAACACCAACGAGGCGGTATGACTTGACGGTATTGCAGCAGAGCTTCCACTTATAAAGAGAGCTTGGGAAGCTGACAGCTTTCCTGACGAGTGGAAACAAGGAATGATCGTCAAACTTCATAAGAAAGGAAATTTAATGGAGTGTGGAAACTGGAGGGGTATCTGCGTGCTTCCTGCTGTTGCTATGATAGTAGCTTATATAATCCTGGAGCGAATCAAACACCATCTTAAGGACACACACAACAATACCCTGTGGAATATCATCGTACGGTGCGTTGAATATCGACCGCCACTTCACCTACTGTTCATCAATTTTGAAAAGACATTCTAGTGCTAGGAAGAGAGGACGTCTTTAGTAGCCTGCACGACATCACATCCGGCAACAGGCTCGGGCTAATCGACTTTGCGGCGGGGCAAAACTTTGTCGTAGCTAGTACTCGGTTCCCACGTCTCGACATTCACAAAGGAAAGTGGCTCTCCTTTGATCGAAAAACTGTCAACCAAATTTTGCGAACTGTCAACTTTTATTCACATTCCACACATGTAGGACGCAATCCACATTCCCGCGACCAAAACATTCGCGAGATTTTAACCTCACAATTCTTTTGTATTGTTCTTGGTGGGTAAGATGTTGGTTGAATTTATTGAAAGAATGTTTATGCAATTAGTTACAAAACGAATGACAACTGAAAATCGCGGATTGGCGCGACCAGATAAAAAAGTTGCTGTGAAAGAAATGTCAAAATTTGCGAATATTCGCTTATTCGCATTCGCAGGTCGCTGAGCTGTGAATCGACCTTTCCAGTATTCTGGGTATCCGGACTTTTCGAGGAGCCAACGTGGACTCGGATCACTACCTAGTTGTAGCCAAGGTGCGGATGCGGATATCCACAACGGAGCGAAATCAACGAAATACTGTGAAGAAATTTGACGTCGGACGGCTACAATCGCAAGAGAACGCCAGAGCCTTTGCCGATCGAGTTTCTCTTAATCTTAATCTACGTCCTATGCCGCCAGCAGCAAATGCGGAAGACCAGTGGCAACGTTGCCAACAAGCCATCAGAAATGCCGCCTCTGATGTACTGGGTTTTTCTCGACCAACACAACGAAACCCCTGGTTTGATGAGGAATGCCGGCAAGCACATGCAGCAAAACAAGAGGCGTACAAAGCGGCGCTGCATAAAAGGACCAGAGCTGCTTACGAGCTCTACATGCGTAGGAGAAAAGAGAAACATCGGCTTCTCAGGAAGAAGAAAAAGAAACATGAGAAGCGCTCGATCGAGGAGATTGAGAGACCATATTGCAGGAATGACGTTCAAAAATGTTACCAAAAGGTAAAAAGAACATGCCAGGGTTTCAAAGCCAGAGCAGAAGCCTGCAGGGACGAAAATGGTAATATAGTAGTAGAATCTCAGTCGGTGCTGAGGATGTGGAAGGAACACTTCTGTAGACTGCTAAACGGCGATGATGAGCAATATTCCGCTGTCAGGCAGAATGAGCCATTCAACAGTGACGATGGCAGTCCCGTCAACCCGATTAGAATGAAGTTAGGATAGCGATATCTAAACTGAAATAAAACAAAGCTCCTGGAGCCGTGTATAGAAACGAGGTATACAGAGCCATGTCTAGTCTTGGCATCAATGCCAAGCTCGTCCGTTTGTATAGAATGACGATGGAGAACTCTCGCTGATCCATCAAAGTCGGTAAGAACACCACCGAACCATTCGATGTCAGGAAATGTCTTAGACAAGGTGACGCGCTACCGTGCGATCTCTTGAACATAGTACTTGAAAGAATTGTACGAAACTCACAAGCCAACACCGGAGGTACAACTGTACAACTACTCGCTTATGCCGATGACATTGACATAATCGGAAGAACTCAGCGGGCAGTCAATGGGGCATTTACGAGTATTGAGACCGAGGCAGCAAATATGGGTCTAGCGGTCAATGAAACCAAAACAAAAGATATGGTGTCTACAAAAAAGGACACCCAACATTGGCGTCTTGGACAGAACGCCACAATAAACAGATATAATTTTGAGGTAGTAAAGGATTTTGTCTCCCTAGGCTCTATGGTGAACTCCGAAAATGACATCAGTAGGGAGATCACACGAATTACTCTTGCCAATCGTTGTTTCTATGGGCTAAAACGGCAATTGAGTAGCAAAGCCCTATCTCGAACTACTAAGGTAACTCTTTAATAGACATTAATCATCCCAGTCCTGCTGTATGGCGCAGAGGCATGGGCTTTGACAAAACCGGATGAGGATGCCCTTGGTTATTTCGAGAGAAAAGTTCTTCGGGCGATCTTTGGTCCCGTCTGCATAGACGGTGAGTGGAGGAGAAGGTACAATGCCGAACTATACGGCCTGTACAAGGAGAAATTTAATTGCTATTACCAAAGCTACGTATGTCACGTTCTGCACAGAGGAAGGTTGTCAGAGGAATTTGATATCCAAAGTGGGTTAAGAAAAGGCTGTATTCTTTCACCAATATTATTCTTGTTGGTGATTAGTGATGTGCTTCGTGCAGCTTTGTCGACGGGAAACGGAGGAAACATCCCCACTGGAACATCTTGACTACGCTGACGATGTATGCTTACTGCACCTCCACCAAATGACAGCACTTGTGGAGAGGGAGACAGCCGTCGTCGGGCTGAAATTTTCAGCCTTTAAACAATATCACGGCTCGGGTTGTTCCCGAATTGCCTATTTTTAGGAGATCCTCCCGATTTGGATTGACGCGTTCCTCGCTTAGCTGAGCTTGTGTGCTTTTGTGGAGGCCTCTTGTTGTCAAATGGCTACTCATGGAACAGGCCTGTTCTCCCGACTTGAGTTGAGTATTTTCCTCCGCGAGAATGCGAAGCGGAGGAAAATTATTACATATGTTGTCTATTGGTGCGTTTTGGTGAAACGTCTCTTTCAGTGAAGTAAGATTTAATACGGAGTACAACAACACAAAGTGACTTGGAACCACTTTAACTTTTTTTCTCAGTAAAAAATGAGTTGCGATGGATGGGAACAGCTTTTTCCCTGAGAAAAGCTTTTTCATTCAACTGGAATGATTCAGTAGTATTTCATACATTTAAGCACAACTTTTTCATACTTTTTACTTCAATTTCAATTCAATCACCAATCTTCAAACAATTAAAAAAGTTTTTAACCAGATTGACTTAGAATCGTTTTGTGGAGAAGCTTTCACTTTGCTTTGCATAGCTCTCACGAAAACACACCATATGATATACAAAAAAATCTTCCCAATCTAATTGCTTGGAAAAGGCGAGCGATACGAATGTTAGGTGCGAGTACCTTTCTGATTTTAAAGAATTTATTTTTTCTATAGCTTTTCTTTTATAATTCCTTTGGCAAGAAGTAAATGCATTTTCTTATTTTAGCTAACCATCTGTACAATTAAATTGATATAGTTTTAACTTAGTGTAGCGTACAACTTTCGTTATATCATATCTATCTTAAAGCGTCCACTGGCATACAAACCATACGAGCACTCATAATATGCACAAGAGTCTATAAAAATTTATAAACCAATCAAACTTTTAACAAAATATCAAGTTTCATATCGTCATGAGCATGAAATGTGTTTGTGCTATGAGCCGTGATAAACGAGGATAATAAAAATGTGAGTAAGACATCATCTGTCAACGGAGTACCATCATGGAGCCAAGGAAAAGGGAAACGAAAAAAAATCGACTACTTCTTCTATGACAGACACTCGAGATCAATCACACATCATTGGTGCGAGTGGTGCAGTCATTTGTGTTATTTACATCGACTTATGTTATGTTGAACCGCACTATTAAGCATTGTCAACGTTCGTAATAGATTTTCCCGAAATTTTCAATGCCATTAACTTCACGGTCAAAGGTTTTCATAGCCAAAGGGTCGACAACCCTCAAACGAAACAAAATACTCCTGACAGATGTTAGATACATTTGCCCAACCATCGCATCAGTGTGTTCCACCTTTCATTAGAAAAAGGCTTTCCTACATGTGGGTGCGTCACCATAATCCACAGCATACAGTTCCACTATTTGTTGACAAATGAAACATTTTACTACCACTCAGTAGTTTCAAGTTCATGATTTCGGGAGGGAGAAAGAGGTGCCCACATGAATTGGTCACGTCCCATTTGAACTTCACTCAACAGGAAACGGATTCGAATAAATATGGATTTTATCCCATAGCATTTGAATGATTTTCTTTTGAATTTCCCACCACCATTATCCTTTCGCATATCAACATCTCAATCGTAATAAACAATTTGTTAACGTCTTCTCTTAGAGGTTCAGAGAGTCATATATTTTATTTGAAATAAATGCGAAACGAGATAACAGCGGTTACTATTTTGTTAGGACATCCTTTTCCTTTTTCTTTTTATTTGTTTTTTTTTTCTGTCCACCGAACCAGTGCTTTGTCATTGTCTGTGTTGTGTCCTTCTTTTGCATCCTAACTTGATGACGAAACCCACTCTAATAATTAGCTAGCGGGGGAATAGAGTACATACATTTATTAACGAAATTATACATCAAAAGCTGCACTAAAATGAGAGTCCTTTTGAGGTTTTTCCTTTGTTTGACGTTCGCGATAAAATGTCATTATTCCAGGGTGCTCCCAGGCAAATGGGGAGCAGAACGAAATCTGAAAAGTTGTTAGTCATTTCGATGTTTATATCTTCTTCGTTGCCTAGGATGGTGTACACTCGGAGTTTGTCCTTGCAGGGATAATTACGTTTAGTCTTTGTTTTTGTGTTTCGCTTCTTCAGAGTTAAGGGTAATGTATAGCTGAAAGAAAGGATGCTGAATCTGATGATGAAACCATCGTCACACTGTTCAACCGACCGCATTGGGGAATCACCTTGAAAAGCCCACCCGCGAAGTTGTTTTGTTTTTTTTTTCCCAGGCTTTCAAGTTGCGTCAATAGCAGTTATTCACAAAAAAAAAAAAAACTTTACGATGTCACTGTCATAGGCACAAAGTGCAATATTTTTTCGTCTATTTTCCACCGCTTTTAACTGTCAAAGGCTGTCGCAAAAACTCTGCGACCTGTTTATACACATTGCTTCTACAGTAAAGTAGCGGTGGCATAAAGAAGTACTATAGACATCTAATGCCCTCAACTTTAGATACTATCCTACGAGTGGTTGCTTTTTATGGAATACTGTAGCTGATATGTATAATTGAAGTGGTGGGCGCAGAGGGCGTTTTAGGCGTGTAAGAGTCGCTTTGAAATGCCAATTGCAGGCCTAATATGTTGGAATTTCGCTGATGTTAACCAAAAATTGGTCTGGCTCTCTAGGTCTGGGTTCCCATTTTATTAACTTTTTTAGCTTATTGCATAAAAAATAATGAAAATGTAATTTGAAATCCTTTGCGTTACCTTAACTTGTATGAGGCATGCTTATTTGATTTACATTACTTGATAAGAATTTGTATTCTAAGATCACTGTAAGTAGTGCTTCTTACCATCGATAAGACGTAATCTCTGCGCAGGTTGTTCTGGCGTTAAGTCACGCGCCTGGCATATCAGTTCAAAACCAAACATAAACTTCCAAATAGTTGCAGGCCGCAAAAGCCGAGGATAAAAAGTTGCATGCAGGGTCCAATGGGCAGTGTCCTTATCCACCTCATCACCCCATGGAATAAGGAAAAGAATATCCAAACAAGTTTCCGTATTTGGTTGTTAGTTCTTTTATAGTCAAAAACAAGTTATCAAGTTGGCTAGCTGTTAAATCGTTGATAGGTTTGTTTTTATTACGCGAAATCAACATCGTCTTGAATGGCCAAGACGCCCAGTAGGGAATAACAACCAGCAAGTCCAGATTCTTTACAATAATACGTTCCTCTTTGACTAGTTCTCTTTCAACGTAATTGTCAAGCAAGGCACGTTTGTGCTGCTCGTAGTAGCTTCTTAGGTTTTTGGCTTTCATTAGCGGTTCGGAGAGGAAGAAAAATCATGCCCAGATTTGGCAATGAGGATGCGGATTCGAACAACCCATCGCAGAGCCTTTATTCTCGAAAACCTGCACCCATGTGTAATTCTGCTGAAGATCATTAAGCTCGTCTATCCATTCCTTAATAACTGCAGATATTTCCTTGGCGCTCATCAGAGGCATCATGGTGTTAGCCTTCGGATGGAAGCACATGACCCTACAAGTGCCTCAAGCTGGGGCGTTCTGAAACAGTGGATCACTGCTCTGAGGTGGGTCCGGAATACCTATAAGCAGAGCAGGGAAATCGTTTGTGAACACCAACGTTGACTTGTAAACTGGGTTTTTGATTCCATTGGGTCTGGTCACTCCTGGACACAGCGGATTAGTCGGCTCAAAATCGGGTAGCTCGTTTTTCTGAGGCAATTCCTGTTGGCCAGACCACGGCCGCTTCATACGCTGCGGGCACACCAACACCCACAGACCAGTTAAGGGATTTAGTCGTCTGTGCTTATGCTCAATGGCAATGAATGTTTCTGAAGATATACTGCTGTGGTCCTTGTAATTGCGCGGATAGCTGAGGAATGATCGAAAGCTTATGAAACCCTGCTCCTCTAAAAGGTTATGCTGATTATTCAACTAACAATTTATTGCAATCGGAGGAAGAATTTAAATGAAATGCAATTTGTTTGCACTTTTAAGGGAGAAAAAAGAAAAATGTACCTATAGAAGGCAACTGAACCTGCTATTGAAAACGAAAATTCCGTTCTGGGACAAATTATCGTTCGGGTTTTAAGAATTGCCTGAAAAACACTGATAATAATAAAAGCTCGATAACAGAGTTTGCATAAGAAAAACAATTTTAATTACTCCTTGTAACTACAGAATTTAACTTTGAAGATTTAGAAACTGAAAGCATAATTTCGTAGATAAAGGACAAGACTCTCACGTAGGGTCTTCAACAACTCATGAGATGAGATGAGCTCAACCCAAAATTCTTCTTAATTCTCAGAGTGAGAAATAATTTCGCAATGTTCTTATTAGTCCCTTTTACAAAATACTTGGGGCTTCTGCAAAAATCCGTGGACCACCTCTCACTACGTATAGACTCCATATAAGACTTGATTCAGTACGGGATTTTTGCTACTCGTAAATCAACACCAATTATAGGTTAGTAGAAAAGTCTCTGAACGGGCGCCAGAAATCCCTGACCCAAATAAGACAATGAGCAAAACAAAATATATGCTGTCTACAAAAAAAGACACCCAACATCGACGTCTTGTACAGAACGCCACAATAGACAGATATAATTTTGAGGTAGTAAAGGATTTTGTCTACCTAGGCTCTATGGTGAACTCTGCAAATGACATCAGTAGGGAGATCACACGAAGAATTACTCATTGCCAAACGGCAATTGAGTAGCAAAACCCTATCTCGAACTACTACTTAAGGTAACTCTTTATAAGACACTAATCACCCCAGTACTGCTGTATGGCGCAGAGGCATGGGCTTTGACAAAATCGGATGAGGATGCCCTTGGTTATTTTGAGAGAAAAGTTATACGAGCGATCTTTGGTGCCATCTGCATAGACGGTGAGTGGAGGAGAAGGTACAATGCCGAACTATACGGCGTGCACAAGGACATCGACTTAGCCAGAAGAGTTCACATACAGCGACTAAGATGGCTGGGTCATTTGGAGTGGATGGAGCCCCACTTTCCTGCCAAGAAAGTCTTCGAATCCACCCCGGATGGACGGCGCAGTAGAGGACGACCTCGTGGTAGGTGGCGTAAACAAGTGGAGGGGGACCTCAACCAACTTGGCGTGCGCAACTGGAAGCAGCTGGCTTGTAACCGTGCTGGCTGAAGAGGTTTGTTGGTTTAGGCCCTGGTCCACCGCGGACTGTAGCGCCACCTAAGCAAATAAGACAATACCTTTTCAATTTGGAAAGCTTGTTTAGTTTGTTTTTAGGACACATTCTGGAATCAATCTTTGAGTTATTTGTAGGAGTCGTGAGTGATTTGAATGCAGTCTAGCGGTCACTGTAATTGCTGGCACTTCTACGTCATCTCTCACCAATTATTATTATTATTTTCTTATTTTTTTAGTGTTCTGCATCACTTAAGCTTACGTCTTTTAAAGTTATAAGCCCACTGATGAAGTGAAAGGAAATGGTATAGGGGAGAATTAGAGATTGGATAGGGAAAGAAAAATGGTTCGTGGTTGAAATCCTCATGTCAGCAAGCATATATTTATTTCTCATAAATAATCTATTTCTCACATAAATAATTGCGAAAACCCGTATAAACACTATTGTGAAGGCATATTACTGGCAATAGCTTGATTGTATGAATGTGGCGGTTGACATCTTGTGACGTTTGTCATCGAGACATTCGACGCTCGATAACACCCGTAGGTGTGGAACCTGCTCAGTTTATTTTTTGAAGATATCGAGTAGTCTTTGCTTTTAAAATTTTCGAAAAGTCTAAAATTTTCAAAATTAAAAATAGTCGACATGGAGAATTGTTAAGAGACGCTCTTGCTCCAGACCTTATAACCACCGAAGCTTGGAATCCTTGCTGTGGACCCCATTCCACTCCGGAAGACATCAAGAACTCCTGTTCTCCGAGACAAAGCTCTTTCCTACACATCAAACGGTCCTGCACCTCAAGCGGTCTTACACTTCAAGCAATCCTACTCATCAAGCGGACCTACACATCAAACGGTCCAACACATCATAAGAAGTTTCCATCAAGTTCTTCCGTGCTACCTTTTTCATTCAAGCGGTCCTGTTCCCCGACAATCTTCAAGACCATTCAAGAAGACGTTTTTCATTTTATTCATTGTTGTGTTCGTGTTCAAATTTGGTTTTGTTACAAGTGCTTCTTCAGTTTCGTTAAATAAAGAAACTTAAATTACATTGTGCATTTGTATTCCCCTTTCATAGTGAGACGGCGCTCGCATCGGCACCGACCTCGCTAAATGAATACAAAAATTGCTCCCTCTGTTGGGTGATTGATATGCCTATGACATAGGTGATCGCAAAGAAAATGCAGTGAAATAGAAGCAAAGACAAAAATAACAAAAATCTCCCCCGTCCTCTGGACGGCACCCCTGCAGTTTCTCTGAAACAGCTGAGTTTTAAACCAATACAAGAAAATTTGTGTATTCATAACCAATTGAGTGTGTGCAAATTATATAAAAAAAATGTATAAGGGTGACGAAGGCCAACATCCCGCCGTCCGCCAGAAAGAACCATTTGAAACAGATGGTAATATGTAGTCAAAATGTACGTCCACATGACCAGAGCGAGGTGAGGACACCAATCGGCAGATCCTAGATAAAACTCAAGAAGTGACATCCCCTAAACAGAGGATATACAACTATTTCTAGTTTTGACATCCCTGCGAAACGTATGCAGGATGATGATATAGAACGCTCGCTGCTCCATCAAGGTCGGTTATAACCTCACCGAGACCGTTGATGTCAAAAAAGGTTTTAGACAATGTGACACGCTGTCATGTGACTATTTTAATATTGTACTTGAACGGATAGTGCGGAACTCTCAAACTAACATCATAGGCACAATCTATGAAAAGTGCGTACAAGTGCTGGCATACGCCGATGATATTGACATAATTGGAAGAACTCAGTGGGCCTTTACCAATGCGTTTGCAAGCATTGAAGAAGAAGCGGGCAAAATGGGCTTAGCGATAAACGAGGACAAAACCAAGTATATGCTGTTAACAAGAAGGGACAATCAACACCGACGAATTGGGCAGAACGTCACAGTGGGCAGCTATACTTCGCGCTACTTACTTACTTACTTAGGTGGCACTACAGTTCGTGGTGAACCTGGGCCTCAACCAACAAGCCTCTCCATTTAGCTCGGTCTTTAGCTAATTGCCTCCAGTTGCGCACTCCAAGTTGGTCGAGGTCCCCTTGAACTTGTGCGCGCCACCTACGGCGATGATTCCCTCTACTGCGTCGTCCCTCGGGGTTAGATTCGAAGACTCTGCGGGCCGGAGCGTTGGTGTCCATTCGCTCTACATGTCCTAGCCATCTCAGACGTCCAACACGCAGTTTTTTGACTAGGTCGATGTCGCTGTTCAGCTCGTACAGTTCGTGATTGAATCTTCCCCTCCAAAACCCATCAAGGCAAACGAATCTTACGAAGAATTTTTCTCTCGAAGCGACCAAGGATATCTTCATCCTCTTTTAATAAAGTCCGTGTTTCAGCGCCGTAAAGCAGGATGACGCAGTAGAAGACCTCCTCGCTGAAGGTGGCGCGCACAGGTTCAAGGGGACCTCGACCAACTTGGAGTGCTCAACTGGGGGCAATTAGCTAAAAACCGAGCTAAATGGAGAGGCTTGTTGTTTGAGGCACAGGTTCACTCCGAACTGCAGCACCACCTATGCAAATAAGTTAAAGAGCACGATAATATGCGACGTTTATAGAGAGAGCAACGAAGCTGCGGAACACCATCTATGTGATCGTTTGGATTTACTTGTATCAGGTTGCAGTTCTTCTGATACCGAAGACTCTTCTTCACTGAAGCGCTTAATGTGCGTTCTACGAAAGACAAGAAAATTGTAATAAAATAGATAAAGCAGGTGCTTCTTCCTGGAAAGCACGGGAACTCAAGCGTTGTCATTGGTTTTGCACTAGCATTCAAAAATGTAATGCTAATGAAAGTTGACTTACACTATTATTGGAAATGTCAATACTAATGAACGTTGACTTGTACTAGCATTGACAATTTTAATTGTTCGTTCTATTCGAACATATTGTGAACCAGTAGCAAAGACAAAATAATCAAAATCTCCCCAGTTATCCGGACACCACCCCTGGAGCTTTTCGGAAACTTAATAACATCAACCTTTATCTCTCTGCCTATCCTATTCCAACGCCGCACTATGTATCACATTTTGAGGATATTCATAATCCCTTGAGTGCACGCAAATTATCGAAAAAAACGGGAACTTTCATTAGCATTGGATTTAATTTTTTCAATGCATTGGACAATGCACTATTCGGAGGTTTGCATCCTGCTCCATATCCCAAAGAAAAAAGTATTTGACAAATTTTTGATTAAAATAAGATTGCTGGGCTTTATAATGTCGAAATATATTGTTTTCGTTTTGACGTACAGCAACTCGACAACAACACGGGCTATATTTCTTAAGTACCTCGAGTATAATACAATAACTAATTTCAAACTTCACGAGAATTTAATTTCATTGTCTTAACGTCGAAAAACAAATTATGGCTACCAAAATTTAGCAGGCCTTGACGTGTGAAAGCTTTTTTAAATCCTAAGTGGTTTTAATTAAATATTTCCTAAGAAATTAATTATAAACTCACAGGCTAAAGTGCACTCATATGCAATGAAGCGAAAATACTAACGTCAGATGGGGCACAGCACCGGGAAATATTTTTCTCATGAAAGTGGAGGTGGACCATATTGGCATGCCGGTGCATTCATAAAGCAACAAAGTTGAGAGTACTTGCCCAGGGTGGAGGTGGTGAAAACAGGAATTTCAGACATGAACATTGGACAGCTTACTGTAAGAGCGGAGAATGGAAATGGCATTACCAGGCAGTATTATTGGATATCGCTTCGATATGAAGTTATGGGTTCCACATTCCATGTGGCTTCCGGTGACAACGAATGACTTAATTCCAGTTGCAGAGAATGTACATAACAATGCGTTTTGGGGACAACCGAAAATTTAAATGAAGGTATATTTTCGGTTTCGAAATGTTGATAGCATAATCAGAGGGGAAAGCAGAAAGATTTAGATGTGTATCAACAGTCTTACGTGCATTCTTAGAAAGTTACTCATTAAAGGCAATAGGTACTTGCACTGAAACATCATTGTTTTCCATTTGCCTGTCACGCATTAGATTAGGTTAGGTTGATTTATTTATTTAAAGCTTAATACAAGCGGATCAGTAGAAATGCGGTGAAGTGGGAGGGTTGTGATCCCTTATTTTCGGATCATAACCTCGCTGATAAAAGGAAGAAGAAGAAGAAGACAAGCTTACTTGTACTCAAAGTTAGATGGTTATATTGTATAACTGAACTGAACTAAACTAAATTAAATTCAACTAAGCTGGGCTAAACCTAGTAAACAGCAGTGTTGATTGGAGGTAAGGCATGATAGCAGTGGAGTAGGGTATTACGATGTATGCTATTGCTGCTATTGAGTACTGGTATGTGTTGTATAACTTAATTCGCGCAGCATTCCTGGCAATGGTTCGTTATAACCATACTAAGTGCGATGAAGAGATATATGAAATATAGCAATAACCCTAAGGTTGCAGGGATTGATATTAAGAGAAAACGCTTGAAGCAAGGCGGATAATCAATGTAACCAGATACAAAACAGATGCCGACAACATCACGGCATTTTTCCAATGACTGAAAATAAATCCCTATGTGGATCTCATAGGGTGGCAGGTTGAGGTTAAGGTATACCGCGTATGGCGAAGCAAATGAACCTGCTCTGCACAGCCGCGATTGTATTGGTATGGGCAGAATAATGTTGAGATCATATATTTGGATTTTGGGGATGGGTCAGAGAACTGTTTTGACGACAGTTTCACAAAGGTAAGTACTGAGTTGACTCTACTTATGACATTGTCGATACGTAGGTGGCGCTACAATGTGAGGTGAACTTGGGTCTCAACTAGCAAGCCTCTACATTTAGCTCGGTCTTTAGCTAATTGCTAACAGTTGCACACTCTAAGTTGGTCGACGTCCTTTTGAACTTGTGTGCTTCACCTACGGCGAGGAGGCCCTCTTTCCGGATTAGATTCAAAGACTCTGCGGGCCGGAGCATTGATGTTCATCCGCTGTACATGTCCTAGCAATCTCAAACGTCCAATAGGCAGATTTTTGACTAGGCCGATGTCACTGTACAGCTCGTATAGTCCGTGGTTGATTCTTCTTCTCCAAAACCGGTCAACGCAAAGGGTACCGAATATCTTATAAAGAAGTCTATGTTTCAGCGCCGTAAATCAAGCGTAGGATGACGTGTGTGTTATATATTTGTTAGCTGAAGAAAACAGCAATTAGCAAGAGTTATTCTTCGCTTGATTTCTGCGCTGGTGTCGTTTTCAGAATTTATTGCAGAGCGAAGGTAGACAAAGCCCCTTGCTCATCTCAGCATCTTATGTGAAGCGCTTGGTATCTCCTTGTCAGCTCAACTTTCGAACTACAGCAGCGTTTTCCAGGCAGAGGATCTAGCAGTGACAATATCAGCCCGACTGTGATAGGGCAATACCACGGGAGGATATCACCTTTTTCATCGACAGGTCAGGCAGCGATAAAAGCAATATCTGCTACAGAAGTAAAATCGAAGCTTGTGATGTGTTGTAGAGAAAACTCAAGGTTCTTGGAAAACAGAACAAGTCAAAGCTCTGATGTGTCCTTGGGCATGGAGGCATACCAGGAAATGAGAAAGCCGACGAAGTTGTAGGTGACATTTTGTCCAATTCATCGGTGTTAATTGTTCCTTCTTGTTGACAGCATATACTTGGTTTTTCCCTCGTTGATCGGTAAACCCATTTTGGCTGCTTCTCCTTTAATGCTTGCAAACCCACCGGTGACAGCCCGCTGAGTTCTTCCAATAGTATCAATATCGTCGGCGTACGCAAGCAGTTGTACGGACTTTTGATAGATTGTTCCTCTGGTGTTGGCTTGTGAGTTTCGCACAATCCGTTCAAGTAAAATATTAAATAAGTCACCTGACAGCAAGTCACCTTCTCTAAAACCTTATTTCACAGTGTCGATGAGGTCATTACCGACCTTGATGGAGCAGCGTGTGTTCTCCATCGTCATCCTGCACATACGGAAAAATTCGGCAGGAATATCAAAACTAGACAAACGCACCGGTGACAGCGCGTTGAGTTCTTCCAATTATGTCTATATCGTCGGCGTATGCAAGCAGTTGTACGGTCTTTTGATAGATTGTACCTCCGATGCTGCCTTGTGAGTTCCGCACAATCCGTTCAAGTATAATATTAAAGGAATCGCATAACAGCGCGTCACCTTGTCTAAAACCTTTTTTGACATCAAAGGTCTCGGTGAGGTCATTACCGACATTGATGGAGCAGCAGACATTCTCCATCGTCATCCTGCACAGACGAACAAGTTTGGCAGGGATGTCAAAACTAGACAGGGCTTTATAAAGCTCTTCTCTGTAGATGCTGTCATAGGCGGCCTTGAAATCGATAAAGAGATGGTGAGTATCGATTTGGACTTCTTGGGTTTTCTCCAGGATCTGTCGAAGTGTGAAGATTTGATCGATGATGGACTTTCTGGTCTGAAACCGCACTGACAGGGGCCAATCAGACTGTTGATAAAAGGTTTCAGGCGTTCACACAGGAAACACCTTGTATGCGATGTTGGGGAGACTGATGCCACTATGATTGGTGCAGTTGAGGGGGTCTCCTTTCTTGTGGATCAGGCAAACTATGCTGAGATTCCCTCTCATCAGACACACATTGGTCTGACTCAATCTTAGAGATGAGTTAATGTATGCATTCTACCAATTCATCACCAGCTGCCTTGAAAATTTCGGCCGGTAAGCCGTCAGGCCCAGCAGCCTTGCTGGATTGCAGCTTGGATATTGCTATTCTCACTTTGCTTGGGTCAGGTGGATGGAAATCGTGTATGTAGAATGGTTTATTCTGCCTGACAGCGGGATGTTGGTTTTCGTCGCCGATATACAGTCTACAGAAGTAGTTCTTCCATATTCTCAGCACCGACTGTGATTCTACTACCAGGTGTCCATTTTCATCCCTACAGGTTTATGTACGCGTATTTCTTCTCTGACACCCTCTTTTTACCTTTCGGTAAAAGTTCCGTACATTGTTCATGGAGAATAAGCTTTCGATAGCGCTCTTCTTCTCGTGCTCTTTCTTCTTCTTTTGAAGAAGCCGATGTTCTTCCCTCCTCTTTTGCCCATAGAGCTCACGAGCAGCTCTCGTCTTTTGTTACAGCGCCGCTTTATACGCCCTTTCTTGTTTTGCTGTACACACTCGCCGGCATTCTTCGTCAAACCAGGCGTTTTACGGTATTGGTCAGGCTAAACCCAGCACATCAGTTGCGGCATTTCTGACTGCAGCGTTGCCACTCGTTTCCGGCACTTGATGCTAGCGGTATAGGGATGATTGACAGATTTCGGGATACGTGTTCAGTGAAGACTCTGGCGATATCTTGCGATTGCAGCTTTTCGACGTTGAATTTTCTCGCAGTCGTTGTTCGTTGTTGCACAGTTTGGTATATCCGCATTCATTGGTTCGCCGCGTCTGCTAGTGCATATTGAGATGAGGAATTCATGTGCTTGCTGTAGTAACATTTCGCGCACTTAGCCTTAGGCCGTTGTCAGACGTGATGTCGTGAAGGCTGTGTTTATCGACTGCCCTGTCAAAGACGCCCTCCTTTGCAATTTGGGCGTTAGAATCGCCCAATACGATTGAATTTCAATGTTTGAATCCCAGAAAAGGCCCAACGTTTTTCAGGGCCCCACCTCTCGCGAATATTCGACAAACATCCAAGTATATTGTTGTCACGAGAAAGCTTAAAAAAAAAACGGAAAAAATTGGCTTTCACATATCGCACAAACTTCCATTCGTGCGAAAAATATAACTCACACAACACGAGTATTTGCCAGAAGCTAAGCCTAGGCCCTTCATGGCCAGATATATATGACAAAGAATGACGGCGTATATGGCAGGAAAATATGATCGAAATCAAAAAAAATGACAATCAGAAGAAGGACTGGATCAAGGACAACCCAAAAGGACCACAAACTTCAGCACTGCGTTTTTTAGACAGTTACGGGAGCGCCAAAGAAGATTAGTAGCGGAGGCAAATTCAACTGCCAGCGCATACAGCGGAGACGTAACCTATACCAGCAGGATATGTGCGAGTGTGAAAGTGACCAACAAAGTCGATGGAGTACGTCCACAGAAGGATGTTCGAAACGAACGAGTTTCTGGAATTGATCGGATTGAAATACAAGTGGTCAAGTATTTCAATCCGATCTATTCCAGAAAAGTGGTTTTATAACTCAAATTATTGCCAGCGTGTAGATTGTGATATTATGTGGGCCGTATATCGAATCTTGTCTGTTAACTTAGAGATCTTCATTGTTAATCGCAGGTAAAATGGGCAATTCAGGAAAACAGAAACTCTTCATATGATTGCACAAGGCTTTCGGATTACTGCAGGATATTTCATTCCGAAATTTTGGCAATATTAGGAAAATCAGCATGGCTTTTTAATGTAGGTAGGTCGGTAAAGTGGCTGTTCAGAAAGAACTCAGTTAGCGGTAAAGCTGCGCCGCCGTTTTGTTTCCACAAACTCGTGCATACCAGTTTTTCCGAGAATATTATTGATTGTGAAACAATGATGATCTTAAAACCAGGCCGTGGAGTTCAGAAAAAGGATAAGTTCTCCAATCTCCTTGTCAGCTATCTCTTGCAGGTTCAATAGAATCTTTTGCTAGCGTAATATACGAGGTGTATTCAAAAACTATTCGACCATGATTTTTTCGTGAGTAAACAAGTGAACCTAGGAAGGCGTGATTTGGTGCACTTATGTAGGTGATCCTAATGCAATTGCTTGATTTATTCTGTAGTGCTTAGCAATTCCCAAGTGGAAACGATTGGCAAGATTCAACAGGCCTTCAGGGATGAAGCAATGGGCACCACACAGATAAAGAAGTGGTACAACCGGCTCCAAGATAGCAGCACATCGGTGGTTCGTTCTTGTAGGAACGAAATGAGGTCGTTATTAGCGAAGTCAAGAACCTGGTAATATAGGATTATGGAATCACGATCAGAGAACTACCAAAGAGGTTCTGCGTCGCTTTCGTGACGTTGTGAGACGCAAATAGTTAGATCTGTGGGCAGTAATTGGCAGTTCCATCACGATAACGCATCCGCTCATTCTTGACATTTGATGATACTGAGTTTCCTGTGAAACAATACGACATTTTGAAACAATTCGCCTGTGCCTCGTCAGACTCCCTACTCTTCCGGCACGACTCTGTGTGACTTCTGGCTTTTACTCAAGCTTAAAATGCTCTAAAAGGGACCTGATTTCAGTCCAGAGAAGATGTCATGCAGGTAGCAACGGAGTAGTTGCACCATCTCAAAAGGGGCGTTCCAGCCCTGCTTCTGACAGTAGAAGAGGTGTGTGGCAGCCCAGGATGCAATGAACTGAATGCATCCTTCTCTGGAATCCATATTTCAAAAGGTGTAAACACGTTTTCGCAGCTATTACCACGATCTGTGATAATTTCGTTGTAAACTTGTATAAATAACGTTTTAGATAGAGCAATTGGTGTCTAAACAAATTTCGAAATAGAAATAATGTTAAATACCTATTAAGCTCGTGTTAAAAGAAAACAACATATTTTTTTATCAAAACTTGACCTTTTGGCAAGCCTAGTCATATCTGCAATTGACTCTACTTACCGACACCATGCTTGCATTCTCTTTTTTTAGGTTGTGCAAGGATGTATAATCTTCATAGATACTAATAGCCCGAGTGCTACTAACATGCACGATTCGCAAACCTGAGTAATCGATTCCAGGAATATGCCTACGTACTAAACACACACCCTACATACTTCAACCACCCTCCCCGCTTTACTGCCGTTAGGAATTTCTTCGGGGGTTGGTTAGCAATTATGCTCTAGTCTCCGAGGCCGCCTCTTAGGCTCTTCTTAGGGCTTCTGCTCTTCGCAGCGCATTCTGCACACACACTATGAATGAGCAGATCTCCATCCACTCGCCCTCTGATCGTGTCATGTGACTAACAAGATTTTCTGGACTTGGCAGGTTTGCTCTGTCTTCTGCAAAGCGTCTGCAGCAGAACACTGCATGCTCCACGTCCTCCTCTTTGTTTGGACATATTGGACACAGGGGCGAACTATCGTGTCCAAATCTATGGAGATATTGCCGGTAGCCACTGTGTCCGGACAGGAACTGTGTGAGGTGGTAGTTACAGTTCCCCCTCGCTCTCTCTGTCCATGATTTTATAGTGGGAATGAGCTTGTGGGTCCACCTGCCTTTGGTAGAGCTGTCCCACCTAGTTTGCCACAGCGTTGCTGATGCTGCCCTTTCCTTCTCCTTAATCCTTTTTGTCTCTTGCCGGTTCGAGGGATGTCTAAGGTATACCCTCTGCATCTCTTCAGCGAGGATGTCAATTGGGACCATCCCAGCTAAAACGCAGGCTGCATCGTCGGAGATAGTTCGGAAGCCGCTGATCACTCTGATCGCGCAGAGCCTGTGAGCAGATGATAGCTTCTTCCTGCACTCATTTGTCGCCAGTGCACCTGCCCATATCGGGGCAGCGTATGAAAGTACCGAGCTGACCACTCTGGACAGCAGGATCCTGCGGGCGTATCCAGGCCCGCCGATGTTCGGGAGCATTCGGGAGAGTGCTGCCTGCATCAGCGATGCTTTCTTACTGTAATACTCAACGTGGGCTTTGAAGCGTAGCCTGTTGTCGAGCATGACTCCAAGGTACCTCAAGGATTCTTTGGACCTGATTGTCTGGTTTCCGGCCCGAAAGCTGGCGTATTCCACCTTTTTGCGGCTGGTTATTAGGACAGCTTCGGTCTTGTGGGCAGCTAGTTCCAGACCGGTAGACTCCAGCCATTCCTTTATTCTTATAACTGCCTCATCCGTGGCAGACTCCACCTCGTGTACGTGCTTGGCTACTGTAACCACTGCGATATCGTCAGCGAAGCCAATTACTTTGACTCCCTCGGGCCTGCATTCTCTTGTACTTCTAAAAATGCTAAACCCTGCACGACTCATAATTTGTAGAAGGCCAAACATTTTCTCAAACATTCAATTCACTGATCTGAAAGGCTATTGACCTTAATTTCAAAACGACCAATTAGGAAGCACAGAACCATCTTTCTGTTTTGCATGTCTAATCCATGTATCATTACCCAGTCGTTTGAGCAATTAACAGAGCACTATTAATCAGACTGGGATGATGTCGGCAAGGCTTCAAGTTCCTTACTTATACAGTCTTTGTGTGCACGCTACACAGTTAGATTCCCCTCAGGAGTTGATTTCTCAATTACAAATAAGGATACTCCATCTCGAGTAATGACACAAAACAATAACTTATCTCGAACAATTTAACACATTTTGCTAATGCATTAACAAGCGAAAGGATTCCCTGCTTCGATAAATCACTTCCTTCGAATTAACTTTTCATTAAACTCCTCAAATGCGATGAACAAAATTGATAATTAAAAGCTCTAAGTGCAGTGATTAGTTATTACATGAAGATAAGACATGAAGAAAATTATTCGATTAGCACTTTAGGCACGAGAGGGTTTAAAATTAATTATATCGCAATTAAGGTTAAGATTTGTTAAATGAATGGATGTGGAAGGTCAAAAGGGAATCCGGGTCAATGGTGAAATAAATGCTTTGAATTGCTTTCAGAATTGAGTCAGACAATAATCAATGTCTTCCAGTTTGCATGACGAAAACTAATTTCATGCTCTAATAATCCCGGGACGCATGTCCTCCATCATAATCACGTCCACACACTTCTTACGGAGCACAAACATCATGTGCATGCTATTTCAAGATATCTTATGAACATCAACACCACCACTCGCCGCTAGTGGGTGTACCTCATCTCGGCATCATTGGTATTATGAATGCCATGTGTTGATTGCAATTTCATTTACTTCAAGGAAGACCACTACTCGACTCCCGATAACAGATACGTGACGAATGCTCTTCAATTAATTAGAAATTTCAACTCCAACGCTAATTGATTCCATCGACAGACTGAAGCCGTAACAAGCTGTTCTCATCATAAATATTAACAGAGGACGGAATTTATGGTTTAATTTTGCTGCAAGTGCGCTAAATTACGATGAAATGCGTGAAATTGACGGTACTTTGATGCAAAGAAGTAATAATCCGTGAAGTAATCACCCAGGCGAAGGAAGCACTTTCCAATACATTTACTACGTGTGACGTTCGGAAGCAAGGTAATTAAGATTTTTTTGGATCTTATTTCAAAATTTTTGGTCGACACGGTAAGTCAGGGTGTGCTGCACAACCAGGTTACGTCGGTTGGTGTTGTATTATTGCCACTTACTAACCAGTGAAAAACTGCGTAGTCGGCTATTGTGATGTTGAAAACAAATAAATTATGAAACTAAGACTCATTGCTGGCGTTTTGAGTGGCGAGTTCTTTACCCCAGTAATACCAGTTTTGTTGTGGGCAAAAGAGGAAGTAAAGCGCACGACTGCATACTGCATATGTACATGTATACTACTTGGGTATAAATTATACAGATTTAAAAGATAAGCAAACGAAAAAAGAAAAGAATACTTCTACACTTCTCAAAAACTTAGTGTGCTATGCAATTGCGATAGAACGACTATCTAAAGACAACACAATTCTGTATAGGCGGTCCTATAGTATTGTGAAGGACTTTTGAATGAACAGTTTCTCCGGCTATATATTCCGAGATCCACCCATAACTGGGAAGAAGTACCTAACATTACAGTTGAAAAAGTTAGTCAAGCGGTTAAATACTCTGAAAAACGAAACGTGGTTGAGCCAGGCAAGATACCCTCTGAGTCCTGGGAAAAGATGGAAGACATCGAGTTTAGATGGCCCAGGATTCTCATCTTGAAACTTATAATAGGTGATCCATGCCGAATCAATGAAGGGGAAGTTACCTTCTCCCTGTGTACAAGGGGAAAAGTGATACGCAAAACTGTGATAATTAACGTTCGATCAAGCTTATGTCACACACAGTTAAGATCGTTGTGCAGGTATTAGCTGGCCGAATGCGAAAATTAATACAATTATCTGATTGATCAGTGTGGGTTTGTCGTGGGTGAATCAACCATAAACACAATCCAAAGTATACATACATGTATTTTTTGTTATGCCTTCATGTAGGCGCCGTGGCGTAAGTGGTTAGTGTGTCGGATCACTACGCAAGAGATTCCAAGTTCGAATCCCAGAAAATACCAAAAAGTTTTTTCACGGTTCCACCTCTCGCGAGCGTCTGAAAAACATCCGAGAGTATTGTTGTCACGAAAAAGCTTCTCAAATCGCCGTTCGGAGTCAGCATTAAACTGTAGGTCCCTTCCATTTGTGTGAAAAATATAACGCACACAACATGAGTGGTTGCGAGAAGCTAGGCCCTGGCACTTTAAAGAGCTGTTGCGCCAAATATATATTTTTTTTTTTCCATGAGCGTCACGGGGGTAGGTGGACTCTCCATCCTTCTCGATCCTGCGCCATTGACTCCAACTCATCAGGAGCAATCCCTAGACGGCTCCAGGAGGGATGTCGGACTTGATCCAACCATCTATTTCCAGGCCTACCAAGGGGTCGACCTGATGGCACGGCACGGCTCTAAAGTACATATAAGAATCATAATGGAAAAACACCCTGATTTGTTAAACGATTTGCATATTGTATTGATTGACTTTAAAAAAGCATTCGACAGACAACTGCAAATTTGATATGCGTGGCGATGAGACATCGAGAGGTTCCAGAAGCCTATATAAAGATGATCATAGACATGTATGAAGGAGCAAAGACAAGAGTAAGATGCCCCGCTGGAGTAACTGAAGAGTTCCCAATCAGAGTCGGTGTACACCAAGAAAGCGTCTTAAGTCATCTGCTCTTTATGACAAAACCTAGACTATCTGTTTGACGGTAAGAGCCAAAGTTATTCTTTGCTGACAATGGAGCCATTATAAGTGAGTATCCAACGTCCGTACAACGAACACTTGGCGCATGGGTGGCCGCTTTGAAGACAAATGGGTATCGCATTAGTTAGAGTTCGCAAGGTAGGACCGAGATCAGCAAACGCACCCTATAAATTTCCTTTTTAACAGACAACTAATGAATATTAAAAACAATATTTGTCCTAAAACTGATCCTTGCGGAACACCAATTTTGAAATTCTTACTTACTTACTTAGATCCTTTAACCAGTCGGGGGACATAGGGCGTCAACCACGTCTGTGCGCCATCTTGTTCGGGAGTTCTGCAACTGATTCCTAAAGAGTTTGATTCCTCCTCGACTGTTCTGCGCCACGTTTGCCTAGGGCGTCCCGCTATTCTGTCTGCCTGGGTCAGCGGATTCCACTGCACGGCGTAGTTCGCAATGGAGTGGTCTTCGCGCCGTAGGGTGTCCGTGTGTCCAATCCACTGCCACTTTCTCCTTCGTATAGTAATGCTTCTAGGTTCTTGGCCCATTTTCGTATAAAGTTGTTCGTTGGAGATGCGGTTCGGCCAAAAAATCCTCAAGATGATCCCTAAACAATTGTTTATGAAGACTTGCAGTTTGCATGTGTTAATGGTGTCCACCTTCCAAGTACTGCACCCATAAAGCAGCACTGATTCTACGTTGGAGCAGACCAGTCGCAGCTTGGTTCTTAAGCCAAAAACATTGCTTCTGCAGATATTGGATAGCATTCCAAACGCAGCTTTAACCTTCCCGATTCTGCTGCACACATCCAGTTCGGTGCCACCACGATTAGCCGAGACCACACTTCCTAAATAAAGAAAGTTATCAACTTTCTCGACTTCCTGTCCGGCAATGTTAAGTTGAACGCGGGTATTAGAAGTGCTCAAGGCTTCTGTTTTAGCCCCACTTTGTTTGCCACGGCTTCTAGATTGTGGACCATCAGATGAAGATCCATTATCCGATGTGAAAGTAGACAAGCATCGTCAGCATAATCTAGGTGTTTAAGGTAAGATGACATAGTCCAACGAATTCCATAATTACCTTCCGTCAATGCTGCACGGAGTACATCGCTACCACCAAGAACAATAGTGCCGACAGTATGCGCCCTTGACCTACTCCACTTTGGACTTCAAAATCCTCCGACTCTTTACCATTGTGTAAGACGTGACACTTACCGCCCTCGTATGTAGCATTGATAATAGCTATAAGTTTTTCTGGGATGCTTCTCCTGTGCATGGCCAACCAGATAGCATCTCGATTCAAGCTGTCGAAAGCCTTCTCGAAGTCTATAAACAGTAAACGTAGCGGAGAAATCTACTCAACGCATTGTTCGATTATGATCCGTAAGATGTTTATGTGGTCGATGCAGGAGGATCCAAAACGAAAGCTTGCCTGTTTGACGTCGAGAGTTGAACCTAAATGCTGTTTGATTTGTTCCAGAATTATTCTAGCTGTTATTTTGGCTACGGCTGGAAGAACGCAAATACTTCTCCAGTTTCCGCATTCCGTCAAGTTTCCATTTTTTGGAAGTTTAATGATCATCCCCCTTTTCCACTCCTGCGGAAATTGTTCACTATCCCAAGCTCTCCGTATTAGAGGGTGCAGCAGATCTACCGATGTATTTGGCGCCGCTTGAAATAGTTCGGCAGGGATGCCATCAATACCCACCGCCTTGTTCTTCTTGACGGACTTGATTACTGTTGTTATTTCGGTTTTACTGGGAGGTACGGTGCGAATTCGGTAATTTTTTGCTTCGAACTGCTCATTCGAATTCGAGATCATGCCGCCATCGTCTAAGTAATTTAGCACTGTAGCAAAATGTTCTCTCCATCTAGGAGCTGGTCCTCATCCGAGATCAGAAGGTTACCGTCTAGGCTCTTCACTGGGTGTAGTTTGGAGCTCTGACCACCAGTCAGCTCCTAAGTGATGCTGTAAACAGTCCTACTGTCGCACCTGCTTACTGCTTCTTCAGCCCTTGAATCCAGTGTATTGATGTGCTGAAGTTTCTCAGGACTCACACTACGCTGCACTTCTTTCTTCTTCGCTTCTAGCTCGGTTCTCTCTACTGCTGAGGCCACTGCAATCCGAGCCTTGATTGCTGTACACTCATCGAGCTGCCTCCAGATGTCTGCAGATAGCCATGTGCGATGGTTTTTCTGCCTTTTACCGACATATGTGCGTGCCCCTATGCATTTTTCACAGCATTCCAGTGGTCATCTATGCTCTCATGCATTATGCTGCTGATTGCTTCTGCTTCTAAGGCAAGTTGGTCCCTGAACTGTTGGCGCACTTGGGGAACCTTGAGCCTGTCGATATTAAACCTGGTGATGTTAACTAAGTTTGAGTGGTTGCTATTGACGGATGCAGTACGAAGGCGTATATGAGCTAACATAAGATGATGATCTCGTTCTAGCCCGATGTCAGCTCCACGCCGGTTTCGGACATCCAGAATAAAATTTGTAAAGCGACGACTGCTCGCAATGTGGTCGATCTAGTTGGATGTTCGTTGCCTATCAGTAGAGACCCAACTGATCTTATGGCAGGTGTTATGCTTAAACAGCGTACCTCCAATGACTAAGCGGTTGGTATTGCAGAAGTCCACAAACCGCTCGCCGTTATCACTACGGTCTCCAATGCCGTGAACTCCCATCACGAGTTTAAGCATAGTATTGTCGCTACCTTCCATTGAGATCCCCCATCACCATGACGATGTCCGCATTAGGCGTTTGGATGTAGACAGCGCCTAGTTGGCTATAAGAACTGTCCTTTTCATCCTCAGTAGTATGATGGTCATTTTTCTTACTCTACTGTAGAACCTAGCCGTCAATATCCGGTCACTGTGAGGTATCCAAGATATGAAGCTTCCCGGTGCTGCTGGATTGCCAGAGTAGAGCATGACAGTGCTTTTTGTTGGGGAGATGTCTTCCCAGTATCGAACCACCTTATCTCGCTCAGCCCTAAAATATCTTTTTTAGAGCGTGCGAATTGCAGAATCCCATCGTTGTCCATGTTCTATAGCCAAAGGTCGTCATCAAATTATCGGTCCGTATCCGAGGCGTTGGTTTTCGTTTCGGAGCAATGATTTGTTTGACGGTTGCGACTCGCTGGTCCACAGACCAACCGACACTTATCCCATTTTGTGACGCAGGCGGCTCGCCATTCGTCCTCTTCCGTTCGCAATTTCCAGAGAAATTCTCAGATGGCACCATGAGGAGGTGGAAGTAGGAATTAGTAACAGAACTGCAAGTTCTTCGGCTGCAGTGGCTCTTCTTCTGTTCTCTTTCAACATCTATCGGGAAATGCTACTCCTGCGAAGCCCTTGTTAGTCGTTTACCATCCACGAAATTGTAGATCTGTTAAAATAACCATTAATATTCACTTTAAGCTCTTTACTTCTTAGATATGACCCAAACTATTTAAATAAAACTCCCCCAAACCCTGGATTATCTAGTAGCAGCTCATGACTAACAATATTGCATCCTTTCGTCTTGTCAATGAAAGGAGCCATTGTAAACTGGCCAGTATTTAAGCCTTCATATAATTGAAATCATAACTTCCAGATAGCATCCTCCAGATCATCTTTTTTCAAGAAACAAAGCCATGTGTGATTTATTAAGTTTTTTTCAAAAAGTTGAGAAAATGTGGCAAGTAGTGAAATGTAGTCAGATAAATTTTTATTGTCATCCTTCATGAAGCATGACTTCGTCACATTTCAAGAAATGTGGGGAAATTGCGCAATGAACACTTAGCTAGGTTGTATAAATGGCTCAATGTATCTTTAAAATACAAGGCAATTTTCTTCCAGAGCACATTTCAAAAACAATAGCTTGTGCACGAATTTTTACTTTGGAATGACATAATGGGGCTTTAGAGTTCTCTGGCGAAAATTTCATTGAAAACCAAGCTGTTTGCCTGCAAAGATTCAGCAACGAAAATATTACAATTACAGTTTTTGCTCGGCGAAGAATTTGGTTTTAGTTTTTAAGATATTTCATCAAAATATTTGTTAAAATTATTCGCAATAGTACTGGGATCGATTTTACCTTCTTTTCGAATAAACTATCAACAATTTGCCATTCTTATTTAATGTTGCCTTTAGTTCATTAATACTCATGCAACAACGAAAATCATATTCAGTTCCACAAGCCTAATCAAAATTCACAGAAACAATTATCCCTCTTAAAGGCCATCTCATGCGAAATGCCCATGTGTCTTCTTTATTAGCAATCAAAATATGGGTATAAGCTTTTAATACTTTGTTATAAAATGTTCAAATCAGTTCTATCCCACACTGATTTAGATTCAATCGTCATCGCATTCGAATCAGATTGTGTTGCAATAAATCCTTAGATCCATAATTCTATTGATTGTGAAATCCATTTGAGTTGTGAATGGAAAAGACAACCTCGTAAAAGTCTTCTGATTTTATTTGTTCTTTTGCGATATCGTCCTTTTTTCATGTCGCCATATTTGTTGTCTTTTACGAGCCGAAATTATTAAATAAATATACACAACTGAAAGCTTGAATGGATATAAATAAATATGTGCTGTGCACATGTATGTAAATTTGTAATTTTTAAAAGGATTTTGATTCAATTTGCAAAAAGAAGAATGATTTTGCATATGCACCCCTGTACATATTTACATACATAAAAAAGATGTCTGTCTTATTAAACAAGGACAACAAATTCACAGTAGATCCAAGATGCTACCGCCATCTCTGTATGTTGGACACTGCAGCAGATTGGAAGCACCCATTGAAAAGCAGGCGGTCTATCGATGGGATTTCGAAAAGTTCGCTCGACTATTCATACCTTTAAAGTAGTCGCTGACAGAATACAGGTTTCCATAGAAAGAAGGGCATGGTAGAGTGATGCTAAGCACTACTGCTTTGTTATAGCGCTGGACGTAAAGAACCACTGCAACCCACCGAACTGGAAACACATGCAGCAAGCACTACACAACATGAGCGTACCAGTGTATAGGTACATCCGTAAAATTTCGAACGACTATTTCTGGCAAAGAGACTTAGGTACTATATGACACAGATGATAAAGCGAAGTACGCTGACTCAGGATTGGCACGGCTGTATCCTGCAATCGATTCTGTGGAACAATAAATACGATGGCTTCCTTCAGCTAGATATAGTAAATAGATGAAGCTAAAGTAAAAATGCAGTAAAGAGAAGTGCAAGTATGAGGAAATAACTTAATATAATAAAATAAATAATAAATTGTGGTCGAGTCTTTACGGCCATGCCTCCATTTTGTCCCGATGGGGGACTACCAGCCGATTGAGGGAAACGATTACATGAACCCGATGCTAGCATTTGAAAGGAGATTCACTACTATAATTCCTGACAGAATGTACTGGAAGAACCGAAGGACCATGAAGAAAAAAGGAACTGGCGTTCTATACCGACGGTTCTAAGATGGACATTGGCACGGAATCCGCTGTTTATTGTGAAATCCTCCGAATAAACTACTCCTTTAGAATAAACGACGACTGCAGCGTCTTTCAGGCCGAAGTCACAGCCATCATACAGGCTGCTGAAAATACACGCGAGAGTAATATCGTTGGTAAAACGATCACTGTCTATATAAACAGCCAGGCAGCCATTAAGGCTCTGGACTCTGCTGTAATTAGGTCAAGGCCTGTGGGAACCTGCAAATTATTTTAAACGAGATATCTAGAGCCACTGCGGTGACCCTCTGTTACGTACCAGGGCATATCTATATCGAAGGAAATGAAAAGCTGATGAGCTTGCTAGGAAAGGGTCGGCGCTGCAGTTATCGTGGACCTTCCCTTTTGTAGTAACCCCCATCAGTTTCTTATGGAAGAGGATAGAAGATGAAACCATCTGTCGAGCAAATAGAGCTGGGTTCATCTGGAAACATGCGCAACGGGCAGGGAGCTTTAGCCGACTTTCAGCAAGAGGGCATCAAGTTATCTGCTAAAACTTAGTCGTTATAACCCACAGGTCGTTTGCGGCATAGTTACTGGTCATTATGCTATTGGCGGAGCGACTCGGTGGGCTGCATAACGACAATTGCAGAAGTTGCAGGGACGAAGAAGAAATTGAATCAGTTCGTCACCTGCTGTGTGATTGTCCTGTCCTATCCGTTAGAAAATTGGGGACTCTTGGTAATAACATCTTCTCGGAGCTGGAAGACTAAGGTAATGTAGAGCTGACGAACCTCTAATAGATTCTAATAGCGGACTATCTTTACAGCGTTTCTAAATTATTGGGTATAATGGACCCGAACTATTGGTCTAAGTGATCAGTGACTCTTTTGTCGAAAGGCACCCATCTACCTAACCTAACCATGAGAAAAGAGCGGCAACGACTGAGTATTTCATCAACAGGCCAATGGACCGTCTCAGTTCCAACATTGAGACCTGGATATGGCACAGACATGGTTGAGTTAATTTCTACTTAACAAAGATGTTAAAGAAGATAGTTCTTTCCGTTTATACTTCAAGCATGATAACTCCCCTAACTGTCTGCAATGACACTCATTAAGATGTAGAGCATATTTTCTTCTACTACCCACGAGTTCAGCTACAAAGAGAAAGATTGCGAGCAGAAATCGAAGAACACCGAACAGCATAGTATGTTGCATGTTACTGTCACAGCATAAGTGGAAGACAGTGAGTAGTATGCTAAACACACTCATATGCCAAAAGTTAAGCTATGGTTATGTAGCAAGCGAGTAATACAAGCGCGAACTCGCGGTTAGCTTGTGCTTATAAGCCGGTCGACTTAAATTAAGCTAGAGTGCCCTGCTCCTAAAAGAACACAAGTTGTGGAGAAAGGGCCACTAGGGGCACCATACTATTGCAAGGTGGGCTCACCTAGACGCCACCATAGTCTACCTTCCGCCATCCCCCGACTTCAGCCTTAACTTCAGAACGGTCATACTTTAGAGGGACCTATCAACCCGCATACTATTCAGTCTTCACAGACGGGTTTAAGGCAAACGAAGGAGTGGGTTCGGGTATCTGCTCGACAGAACCCTAGATTGCAATTTCACTAAGACTTCCGAACCACGGCAGTGTGTTCCAAGTGGAGGTCCAAGCGATAACAGAGTCGGCACGAGAACTTCCCCGAAGCTCGTTACTAGAAAAGAGAGACATTTACATAGATAGTTAAGCTGCTATAAAAGCCATCTCATCTGCGGCAATAACATCAAAGCTAATAAACCACGGCCGAGAAAGCTTAAAACGCTCAGCGCTAGCCACCATGTAATACTCTGGTGGGTGACAAGAAAGGGATAAGAATCAGACCTGACAATGGTCCAAAACTCAATTCCCCTTCCTTAGAATTTGTTAAATCAAAAATACCACTTGACTTCAAACGACAAGCGAACTTCCATCGTTCCGCGTCTCCAGAAGCATCGGGACAAAACACGACAATGTGAAAACCATGCTCATCCTCACTCAAAGTAGACAAAACTTGGCGCGTCTCATAGGTATCACTACCGGCCACAACCTATTTGTGCCCTCGTCTCTGCAATACCAGATAAAACTGTCCTCGGAGAGTACTTCTTCAATCATCTGGGTGATCTGTCTGATAAGGTACCTACCACCATCCTGAAATTCATAACTTCGTCAGGATGATTTCGAGGAGGCCGCTCTTATAGCGCAGAACTCTAGATACTTACTTTGTTTCTTTTTGCTTCTTTCAGTTTTTCAGCCAGGAGATACCACGTCAAGGGAGCACAATGGATCCTTTTCTGATCCGAGTACAGGCAGCACCCTTCTTCTTCTTCTTTCTTTTCAGCAAGGTTATGTCCGAAAATAAGGGATCACAGCCCTCCCACTTCACCGCATTTCTACTCATCCGTCTGCGAAGTTCGCCTATTTGACCTTAGAAAATCTAGGCAGGCCTGCCGATTTTGGATCAATTGGTTACTGAGGCCAATGAAATGCCGATGTCATTGCATTTGTGTGATCCAGGCATTTATAGGCCTGCCATTCCTACATCGCGATGTTTTGGAACGCGCGTTGATATTGCCTTTTTGACAGGGTTCAAATGAACTCTTCTTTGAACGTAGCAATTCCGACTGTGTCGGTCGCGCTCCACTTTTCGTAAGATGCTTTTCTTGACGTGAAGGCTTCCACGGATCTTCGAACAAGCTTTGTCACTCCTGCTGCCATGCAAAGCATCTTCAACTAAGCTGCCGTTAATTTACTCTCATACCTTTTGTACATTATCCAACATTGTGAACCGTATGTGAATGCTGGATGCACAACTGCGGTGTAGAGTCTCCCCTCAACTTCAGAGGATTTTTCTGTCACAGAAGATAGCGGAATTTTCTCGGCATTTCATCCACCCTACGCTTACGCGAGATTGATGTCGTCATTCCAGGTTGCTTTGTTATTGATCATAGATCCCAGATGTTTGAACTTTTCGCACTTGGGAATCTCTGTTCCATTCAATTAAATATCTGAAGCAGACCTGAGTGAATCAGAATACGCGCAGCACAAGTGCAATATCTTTTTTAACTAATGCAATATCCATTTCCACACATCAACTGCTCATTGCAGGGTTGTAGGATCCTCACATATGATGTCTCCATCGTCAGCAGAGAATAACTGATGTATTTTGGGGTCCATCAATTTACCTTCAAGCAGATAATCAAGAACTGTAATAAAGAGTAAAGGACTTAAAACGCTTCCCGGGTGCACCCCGACTTTGATTGGGAACTCTTCGGTTACTCCAGCAGAACACCTTAGTCTTGCCTAAGCTCTTTCGCACATGTCCATGATCATCTGTACATAGGTTTCTGGAACCCCTCGATATCTTAGCGACACCCATATCAGATCTCGTGGTTGTCAGTTAAATGCCTTTTCAAAGTCAACCAATACAATATGCAAATCGCTTAAGGAATCACGATGTTTTTCCATTATGATCCTTATACTTTGGATTGCATCTGTGGTTGATTTACCCGAGACAAACCCGCACTGAGCATCAGATAGCCGTATTATTTTTTGCAGTCGACCACCTAATACCCGCTTAACGATCTTCATGGTGTGTGACATCAGCTTGATCGAACGGTAGCTATCACAGTTTCGCGTATAACCCTTCCCTTTGTATACAGGGAGAAGGTAACTTTCCCTTCACTGATTCGGCATTGGATCACCTCCCACGAATTTGGAGATGAGAATTCTGAGCCATCTGAACCCGATGTCTCCCATCTTTTTCCAGAACTCAGAGGGCATCTCGTCTGGCCACGCTTTTCGTTTTTGTAATGTTGGGTATTTCTTCACAGTTAGGGGTGGCTCTTGGAAAGTATAGGCGGGGAAACTGTTCATTTAAAAATTCATTACAATACTGCCGCCACCTCTGCAGAATTTTGTCGTCATCCACAAGAAGCTGGCCATGAGCATTGTTAATGAACTTTGGCGAACGAATCTCCTGAGCATTTCTGCTTCTTTGGGCGGCTATTTTGAAGATGGTTGCGCTCTTGTTCATATTGCGTCTTCGCAGCTCCTGGATAGCCTGGTTTGCATCAGCAACCGGGGAAGATATTTCCTCCAGCTCCCGATACAGGCTCTCCGTACTCTCTGCTTGAAGCTGGGCGCACTTCTTCTTCGCGTTTTTTTCTTTCGAGGGAAGCTTTCTCGTCTCTATTATTAGAGGGGCACTTTGACCAAGCTTTGAAAGCCACTTTCTTCTCATTTATCACATTCTTAGCTTCATCACACCACCACCATGTTTCTTTGGCCGTTTGAAGCTCCTAGTACTGACCTGGCTTTCTTTAAGCAAGTTCGCTGTAGGGAATCACACATATTTTGTGCTCTGCACTCTTCATCCTCAGCTCCGTTGATGGTGTGGGAGAGGTAATTTTTCATCACAAAAACAAAAGCCTCGCCTTTTTCTTTGTCCAGATTGTACGACTTATTTTCTCATTGTTTGTTTGCTTTTCGTTGTGTCTTCATAAAAAATTCTGTTAGCAGGGGCGATGTTGCCGAGCGATTGCCTCTCCCAGGATCACTTTACAATCTTTTACCAGATGCTTCATGAAACAGGCTACCAAATGGTAGTCAATCTAGGTTTCATCTCCACCACTGCTGACAGTGATAAGGTGTCGGCTTTGTTTGATGAACATGGTATTTAACACGATAAGACCGCGTGATTTGCACATGCTTAGGATATCTTCACCAGGAAGGTTCCTGGTGCCGTATCCTAGCCCTCCATGGCAGTCTTCATAGTCTTCGTTTGACTTCCCAACATGTTCGTTCAAATCTCCTCCAACAAATAGGCTGTACCCATTCGATGACACTAGCCCCTTTAACCTAACTTAACCTAAAATTAAGCTAGTTAACGCAATTCAACTCACTGTAGAAAATTGAAAAGAGCGAGCTAATAAGAGTTCGCACTTGTAAAATGTTGTCATATAACTCCAATGCCCTGACAAATACACTTAGGTTGAAAGCGAGAGTTTACGCTTGCTAGCGCTAGTAGTACACGCTTGCTACATATCGAGAGCCTTAAGGTCACTGGAAGGAAAATCCAGAGAGAGTAAAAGAAAACTCAAGAAGCAACAGTGACGCAGTGAGCACATAATAGTTAACCCCTTCCCTTTTGTCTGGAAAAAATGTAATGTGGCGGAACTTACTTACTTAGTTAGTACAGTTCGGGGTGAACCTGGGTTTCAACCTACAAGCCTCTTCATTTAGCTTAATGTTTAGTTCATTGCTTTTAGTTACGTAATCGAAGTTGGTCGAGGTTTCCTTGAACCTTGAACGCGCCACCTACGACGAGGAAGCCCTCTACTGCGTCGTCCCTCCGAGTTAGATTCGAATACTTTGGGGGCCGGAGCGTTGGTGTCCATTCGCTCTACATGTCTTAGCCATCTAAAACGTCGAATACGCAGTTTTTTACTAGGTCGATGTCGCTGTACAGCTCGTATAGTTCGGCATTGAATCTTCTCAACCAAAAAATGTCAACGCAAACGGGACCGAATATCATACGAAGAATTTTTCTCTCAAAGCGACTAAGTATTGTATATAAGTATCTTCATCCGCTTTCAATAAAGTTCATGTTTCAGTACCGACAGGGATGATCAGAGTCTTATAAAGAGTCTCCTTAGTTGTTTGAGATAAGGGTTTACTGTTGAATTGCCTTATCAGCCCAAAAAACAGCGATTGGCAAGAGTTACTCTTCGCTTAATTTCTGCACTCGTGTCGTTTTTAGAATTCATAGCATAGCAAGGTAGACAAAGTCCCTTACTACCTCGAATTTGTAGCTGCCCCTTGATGACGTTCTGTACAATTCGTCGGTGTTGATTGTTCCTTCTTGTTGACAGCATATACTTGGTTTTGCGCTCGTTTATCACTGAATCGATAATACTTGTAAACGCACCAGTGACAGCCCGCTGAGTTCTTCCAATAATGTCAATATCGTCGGCGTTTAAAAGCAGTTGTACGAACTTTTGATAGATTGTGCCTCTTATGTGGTCTAAGTACAATATTAAACTAGTCACATGACAGTGCGTTACGTTGTCTAAAACCTTTTTTGACATCAACGGTCTCGGTGAGGTCATTACCGACCTTGATGGAGCAGCGAGCGTTTTCCTTCGTCATCATACACAGACATACAAGTTTTGCAGGGATTTCAAAACTAGACATGAACCAACGAAATTTAAAATATATTTCTTATACGTATATTACTGATTCAATCTACCACGTTTCCTCGTAACTATTCATCTTGCTTAGAACGGCTACGAATATTTATACGTCCCTTAAGCGAAAAAATATTCTTACTCCCATTCCCATGCATAATCTACGCCCAAATTTAACGATTTTTGTTCTTCTAACATATATATATGTATGTATGTATTTATTTTTTCCATACCATAAATAATGTAATCGTAAATATCGTAAAATAACCAAGGGACGAAATTCCCATTCGGAAATGGTATCCTACGGCTACAATAGGAAAAGGAGAAAATGAAACAATGGAAAATCATTTGCATTTGCATTTCCTTGCCGTATAGAAAAATGTCGGAATGTAATATCATTTACAATATGAAATCAAATGGAGTATTTATCATTGGGATGCTTTTGTTCCAATGGATTGGTGGGAGTGGTTGATATTTGCAATATCATTCGATTATTGTTTAAAGTTCGAAATTCGGGAAAATATACAAAAATCCAGATGGAATATTCTCAAATGAATAGATCTCAATCATGTTATCAATAATACGTGTTTGCTTGGAGGAAAATGAAATTCTGGGCACGTTCTCTCATTTCCAGAAAGTGGTGTTCTATGTTACGCCCCCGTCGTCATCATCATCATCATCGATTTGAAATTCACAAATAAATCGAAAACCTTTGAGGGTCTTTATTTTACGTGCAAGGGAACCTATGACAAATCGGTACACAATGCTGGGGCTGGAGGAGGCTGATGGTGGATCAACGAATGCAAATCAATCATCGACCAGTTTCTTTTATTTTCAAGTGCTAATATGATATATTGCTGTTTGTCGAGATATGCATGTTAAAGTGCAATGATTGTACTATTAGTACAAAACAGTGTACATTGAGCTTAGAACCTTTTCGTAAAATGAAGGAATTCAGAATAAAAAAAAAACGTTTTAATTTTCTTAAGGTTTCTATTTTAACTTGCACTTTTGTAGTAACCGCGTGGCTCCAATGTATATAAGCGTACGTGCGATCTAACCATATAGGTATGACTAATTTCATTGCACAGATTGCATGCCACAATCACCGGCAATTTCAGTTCTGTAGAATCCATCATACATATGCAAACCCTATCGTATCTTTCGCATAAAGATACTCGTATGTGACAGGCAGAAACACCTACCAAGGTTATCTAAAACGCCAACTGGAAATGGTGATTCTATAGATTTTTTTTTTTCGATTTAGTTGATGACGATTTCTGTGCTATTTGCAGTAGGTTGTAAGATTCTGATGAAACTCAACGGCTATGTGACTAACAATTTAACGATTTTGTACTGAACCAACAAGCAGCTTTAAAAATATATATATATTCAGTAATGAAATACATTTTCCTCTTAGTGGATGTGTTAACATGCAAAAATACAGCACTTGTTCAAATGAGATTATCTAAAAACAGATGCATCCACCAAAAGTGTTATAATAAACAGCGATGTGTATCAAAGCTAATAACCCAGTTGTTACGACATTAATTACGTGATATGGACTTGACAGATATGTATTGTAGTTTCAACTGAGCACTGCAACATGAAACAATGGGCGCACAATAACTTTACTGCGTTCATAGTTCAGATATCGGATTGTCTCTCGCCGCCGCGATGTTGAGATCTGAGACCAATGGACTTGAAAACTTATACTTATATCATCAGACGTCTGCAAACCCTACTTACTTACTTATGTGATGCTCCAATTTGTAATGAACTTGAGCCTTAACAACCACACTTCTCCAGTTGGCCCAATCATTTGCTAATTGCCTCCGCCTGCGGAGTCCAAGTTGAGGTCCCCTTCTACTTGAGCGCGCAACCTAAGTCGATGTTTTCCTCTACTGTTTTTCTTATCCACAGCACCGAATGTCACTCCGCTACAAAATTTCCTTCTTCGTCTCTACATCTATTTTACTGACACATCCAGTACACTACTAGACTTGTTTTTAGTTAATGACAGCATTACAAATACAAATATTTGGCGCAACAGCTCTTTAAAGTGCCAGGGCCTAGCTTCTCGCAACCACTCATGTTGTGTGCGTTGTATTTTTCACACGAATAGAAGGGACCTACAGTTTTAATGCCGATTCCGAACGGCAATTTGAGAAGCTTTTTCGTGACAGCAATACTCTCGGATGTTTGTCAGACGCTCGCGAGAGGTGGAACCGTGAAAAAACTTTTTGGTGTTTCTGGGATTCGAACTTGGAACCTCATGCGTAGTGATCCGACACACGAGTATGGGTGTATGTAAAGTTCCTTTATATCCGTGTTTCTCACCCAACCTCGCACCCACATCAAATCCAACAGTGACCCCAGGCAGGGGGTGGCAGGGGAGCAGCATGCACCCCCATACCTACCTCACTCTTTATACGCCGTAAAATGTATATACCTATGTATGCATCTATGTCGATATACATATTATGTATTAAGAAACATACATTATTAGTTATTGTAGGTTACTCCCTCTTCATATTTTCGAGTGTGTACCAAGTTCACATTGCACGGTTTATGAATTGTGGACTTATGTATGCGTCATCTTCGACAAAAAAAAAAAATATCTTGACATATATCCCTGCGCTCATATTATATTCATTAAAATACGACGTCTAATGGAAATCCACAGTTTATTGAATAGATATTAACTCTCCGAAAATTTGGGACTTATGTCCCATTTACTTTAAAACAATGTTGGACTAAATGTCTCGATCGGGTGGGACATAAGACTCAAAAGAAAAATTTGGGGGTTATGTCCCTGGGACTTATGTCCCTGCGCCATATAAGTCATAAGAATAGTTTTGAACTTATGGCCCACTTCTTCTTTATGATTGTGGAACTATGGCCCTAAATGTTGTGGACTGTTGGCCCAGGTGGGTCAAAAGTCCATTGTGGACTAAACGTGAGCCAATCGTGGTGTGACATTGGACTGATAAAGTTGCATTGCACTGGCTGTGCTTCAGAGCTCAAAAACATTTTATGGCATTAGTTCATATTTGAATGTAAATTAACACCATATGGCGTTAGTTCACATTAAGTGATGGCTTTAGTTCTCATTTGAAAGTGAATTAAAGGCATAAGTGGATTATGGCGTTAATTCGTATTTGAAAGTGAATTAACGCCATTATGGCGTTAGTTCATATGGCCTTAGTTCACGGCACCGAAAGAAACACTTTAAAGTTGAGTCCACTTAAATCAAAATGTTTAGTCATCAACAGAAATAAATTGGATACAGATTATTTCCCAAAGGTATATCATGGAACTTCTGAAATCGAGTACATTGACAAAGCAAACAATTTAGGCATAGGGTTTAACCGAACTCTCAGTTAGGAAGATCATATTTAGTCAATTATTGGTAAAGTGTATCGTTGTTTAAGGAACTTATCACTATCTGAATATTTCACGCAGCAAGATACAACTTTAATGCTAGTGAAGACCTTAATTCTTCCACTTATTACTTATGGGTTCCAAATAATTATCACACGCTACAGGCTAGACACATATTTAGCGAACGTTAAGCTGTTGAACATCCAAATAAAAAACTAAATTTCTAGCCACAGAAACAAGCGTTGGGATTCTCTTCTTTCCGGTTTTCAAAAAGGAAGTAAACCTTTTTAGAAGATAACAAAGGTTATTAAAAAAAAAGTTCCAATATTGCAGCACTTAAGGTGCAGAACGATTTGTTCTTCACCCAGCAAGAAAAAGCAAATATTTTTGCTTCAACATTCAGTAATAACCACACAGGCTCTGCTCATTTAAGTGACACGGTCACTGAAAACGAGGTGCAAGATACTTTATCTGACTTACATAATAGTTTACTCGAACTGAATGTGAATTATTATACGAGCTATGCCAAACTTAAGGAATTAATTAAATCAACCAAAGTCAAGAAATCCCCTGGTCCTGATAACATTAATAATACACTCTTGAAAGCGCTTCCTAAGAAAGGTATAAAATTTCTTACCAACCTTTTCAACTCTTGTCTTAAACAGTGCTATTTTCCAAATGCCTGGAAAATAGCCAAAGTTGTTCCCATCGCTAAGCCTGGTAAGCCCAAAGATAGCCCTCTCAGTTATAGGCCCATAAGCCTGCTAAGTTGACTAAGCAAACTCCTTGAAAAGGTTATTAAGGAAAAGATTGATAATCATATTATCGATCTTGAACTTTTCTCTAATTATCAGTTTGGTTTCAGGCCTGGGCACACAACTTGTCACCAAATTGTAAGAATAAAGGAACATATAAAAGATAAACTTAAATTGAAGGAATCCACTGGAATGGTCCTTCTAGATATCGAAAAGGCTTTCGACACCGTTTGGCATGATGCGCTTATATATAAACTCATGAAACTAAAGTTTCCAGTTCCAGTCGTCAGAATGGTACAGAGCTTTTTAAAAGACAGAAGGTTTGCAGTTCATATAGGGAAAATAAAATCGACTTGTCATAGTGTCTTATATGGGGTACCTCAAGGTTCAGTGCTGGGTCCAACCCTGTTTAATTTATTCGTCTCCGATATGCCTTTTATCCATACCTATTTAGCCATGTTCCCGGATGATAGTGCTCTTTTCGCATCCGGTATTATTTTCCGTGATGTTTTTTTAGTCCTGCAAAATTCACTCAATCTGCTTGAAAAGTTTTTTATCAAGTGGAAAATTAAGGTTAATGCAGCTAAAAACCAAGCGATATGGTTTACTTGTTACAAAAAACCCTGCTTCCTTCCAAATCCTAAGCTCCACATATGTTCAGAAGACATTGAGTGGTCCAAAGATGGCAAATACCTTGGCGTAGTCCTGGATAACAAACTGACTTTTCAAAAACACATCACTAATACGATAAATAAAGTTAATGTAACAACAAGGATCTTATATCCTCTCATAAATCGAAAATCTCGCCTGAGCATGCAAAACAAAATTCTAATGTTTAAAACTATATTTCAGGCCATACTTATTTATGGTGCACCCGCATGGTTTAATTGCGCCAAAACTCATATTAAAAAGTTGCAGATATGTCAAAATAAAGTCCTGATGGTTAGATCGCCATGGCAATAGGCTCCATGATAAGGCTAACGTCAATATGATTGCATTCCTTACGAACCGATCCCAACCAAAACTTTTCTTAAAATCTTATTTTTCTGTTAACGAACTAATATTGCAACTCTCTACAAATGCTAACTAAAAATAAAGTCACTACAAAAATGTAGATATGGGGTAGGAGCAATACTAGTCCTTAAGATTTATATGAAGCTTTTTTTTTCTCGTAGTATTTTCGCTTAAATCAACCTATTACTATAAATATATTTATGATCATTGTATATAGCTATGTGTTAAAGATGTAAAGAATCCCAATATCCCAATATCTGGGGCAGCAGCAAATGTAACTTACGAGGAAACCATCTCCTAGACTTTATACTATCGTCTGGCATGGTAATTAACAATGTTGGCTCCCAGCCAACTTTTGTTACGGCAAGGAGGCAGGAGGTAATTGATTTGACTTTATCTAATAGGTATTTCAAGTCAATTATTAACTGGAGGGTACTACCGGAGGTGTCCTTGTCAGACCATAGATACATCGCTTTCCAAATCGAATACGAGGCCATTACTTTGCAGGAGAGGAGGAATCCGAGGAAAACCAACTGGGTGCGGTTTAGGAAAGAGCTAGACAGATCTGTCAAAACTCCAACTAAACTCAGAACGAAACGAAAGGTTGAGGATGCTGTTCAAAACCTGACCAGTGTCCTTACCAGCTGTTTTGAACTGACGTGCCCATTGACAAAAACCCCCTGCAGAACTCCGGTTCCCTGGTGGAGCCCAGAACTGTAGCGACTTAGGAAAGAATCCAGAAAACTTCTAAATAGGTAACTCAAGACAAACTTAGAAGGTGACTGGGATCTTTTTAGATCGAAGCAAAAAGACTACAAGAAGTTAATTCGGTTGTCGAAAAGTGCTTCTTATAGAGATTTTTGTGAAAAGATCGAGACACTCGGTGAAACCAGCAGGTTGGTTAAGGTTCTCAAAAGGGGCAAGCCGACCAAACCGGAGTCACTGAGAAAGTCTGATGGCAAGTTTACTGAGACGAAAGCGGAAACTTTTAGTCTTCTGCTGGAGACTCACTTTCCTGACAATCAGATAACCACTAGGTCGGAGCTTGGTCCGCTTACCCAGGCTGAGCTTGATCTAAGTCAGAAAACTCGGCGCAGCTGGTATATTGCATCAGCCGTGGTAACAGATGAGGCCATCAAATATGCTGTGGCATCTTTTGATGGTTTCAAATCGCCTGGCACCGATGGAATATATCCAGCTATGCTGCAACAGGGTATAGATCAGCTATTGCCAACTCTGAAAAGAATTTTCACCGCTGGCTTGACGCTGGCATATATTCCTACACCTTGGCGGACAGTCAGAGTAGCTTTCGTAACGAAAATTGGTAAGGAAGACTATTCGCTCCCCAAGAGTGTCAGACCTATAAGTTTGACATTCTTCTTACTGAAAAGTATGGAGAGACTGGTGGAGTTTCACCTGCGCAAAGTTGCTTTGAGGCTGCATCCACTACCGGAGATGCAGCATGCCTATCAGCGTGGGAAATCCTGCGAGACCGCACTTCAAAATTTAGTGGCCAAAATTGAATGCCCGCTTAATAGGAAAGAATACGCGATGGGTATCTTCATCGACATTGAGGGTGCTTTTGACAATGCGACTTTTGACTGCATATGCGACTCTGCCAGACAACACGGGGTAGACGAAACATTAGTGTTGTGGATTAAAGCAATGCTAATGAATAGATCTCTTTTTAGCGGGTGCGGATTGTGGTCAATATGTTATGACAGGGGTAAACAGGGGCTGTCCGCAAGTAGTCTAACGTCTACGCTCAGGCATATGCGGATGATGTCGCCGTACTTTCTGTCGGGCCATGCCTGGCGACGGTCTGTGCTAACGCGCAGGCGGCGCTGGACATGATCGATGAATGGTGTACTAGGAGTGGGCTTTCGGTGAATTCTCTTAAAACTGAGGTTGTTCTTTTTACGTGAAGGAGGATTTTGACCGGTCTGACTCAGCCAGTGCTAAAAGGCGTAACCATTCGCATTTCCAATGAAGCCAAATATCTTGGAGTGATTTTAGATAAGAAATTTCATTGGTCCGAACACGTCGAGTCGAAATCATCCAAGGCGCTCTCAGTCTTCTGGCAGTGTAAGGGTGCTTTTGGCAAGACTTGGGGTTTATCACCGAATAAGGTTCTCTGGATCTACACGGCTATGATAAGATCATTCCTCGCATATGCGTCAGTTGTTTGGTGGAAGGGGCTCTCGCGTAAATATGTGGTTGCACTTTGCGCCAAACTCCAAAGAACGGCTTGTCTCGGCTGCTCGGGAGCTTTCCCGAATACGCCTGGCTCTGCTCTAGACGCTTTGCTGAACTAACCTCCCCTTGATACTTATATATAGGGTTCTACTATCAAAGCCATCCATCGTCTTGGGCGGGGCGGTTTTTGGTATACTCCACACTGGAACTTTGATGAACTTGCGCGACACTTATCTTACGACTCCGGTCTTATGGATATGCCGTCTGATGCAATGACACCAGAACTCCAGCTGATGCGCAAATTGAGAGTCGACTTTCCTTGTGTCCAGGACTGGCTTCGGTCAGAGTCTGAGCCGGGAACGGAATGTAGTCGTATTTTCACGGATGGTTCCAAAACCTGTCAAGAGTCTGGCGCTGGTGTTTCCGTGGAAGTCGACAACATTAGACTTCACTTTTCGTTAGGCAAATATGCGTCTGTTTTCCAAGCGAAAACTTATGCAATCCTACTGGCAATGAAATATGTTGTGAAGAACAGGTGGAAGGAACGTAGCATTTGTGTCTGCAGTGACAGTCAGGCTACGCTTAAGGCCTTGCTTAACCCTTTAACCACTTCCAAAATAGTCCGTGAAACCAAAAACTCTTTGAACTCGGTCGCAAGGCTGAATTCTCTGTCTCTTGTCTGGGTCCCAGGTCACACTGGGATCTTGGGGAACGAGATCTCCGATGAGATTGCTAGACAAGGTTCAGAGGAGGGTTTCTCAGGTCCTGAACCCGCGTTGGGTCTCCCTGCGTCCTCGGTTAGGGCTACCATTAACGATTGGGTCTCTCACGAGCACAATTGTGTGTGGCATGACAATCCGGGATGCAGGTTGACTAAACGCATGCTTCCGGATGTCTGTAATAAATCAGCGGCATTCTTGCTGTCCGTGTTGTAGCCAAGGTACGAATGCGGATATCCCAATCTGAGCAACAAAGAAGAATTACTGTGAGAAAATTTAACGTCGAAAAGCTACAATCGCAAGAGACCGCCAGACTCTTCGCTGAACGCGTATCCCGAAATCTCTCAATCACCCCTTTGCCACCAGCATCAAGTACCGAAGACCAGTGGCAACGCTGCCAACATGCCATCAGAAACGCCGCGACTGATGTGCTGGGTCTCGCTCGCCCACCACCGCGAAATCCCTGGTTTGACGAAGAATGCCGGCGAGTGCATGCAGCAAAACAAGAGGCATATAAAGCGGCGCTGCAAAGGAAGACGAGAGCTGCTCGTGAGCTCTACGAGCAAAAGAGACTGGAAGAACATCGGCTTCTCCAAAAGAAGAAGAAAGAGCATGAGAAGCGCGCGTTTGAGAATATCGAGAGTTTATACTCCAGGAACAATGTACGGAAGTTTTACCAAAAGGTAAAAAGAACGTGTCAGAGAAGTAATACCCGTACAGAAACCTGTAGAGATGAAAATAGAAACCTCGTAGTAGAATCACAGTCGGTGCTGAGAATATGGAAAAACTACTTCTGCAGACTGTATAACGGCGACGAAGACCAACATCCCGCTGTCAGGCAGAATGAACCATTCAACATAGACGATGATAGTCAAAATTTCCGTCCACCAAAACGAAGTGAGGATAGCAATATCCAAGCTGAAATCCAACAAGGCTGCTGGACCTGACGGCTTACCGGCCGAACTCTTCAAGGCAGCAGGGGATGAATTGGTAGAGTGCATACACCAACTCATTTCTAATATTTGGTCAGACGAGTGTATGCCTGATGAATGGAATCTCAGCATCGTTTACCCGATCCACAAGAAAGGAGACCCCCTCAATTGCGCCAACTATAGAGGCATCAGTCTCCTCAACATCGCATACAAGATCTTTTCTGCGATATTGTGCGAACGCCTGAAACCCTTTATCAACAGCCTGATTGGACCCTATCAGTGCGGTTTCAGGCCAGGAAAGTCCACAATCGATCAAATCTTCACACGTCGGCAGATCCTGGAGAAAACCCAAGAATTCCAAATCGATACTCACCACCTCTTTATCGATTTCAAGGCCGCCTATGACAGCATCTATAGAGAAGAGCTTTATAGAGCCATGTCTAGTTTTGACATCCCTGCCAAACTTGTCCGCCTGTGCAGGCTGACGATGGAGAACGCTCGCTGCTCCATCAAGGTCGGTAATGACCTCACCGAGACCTTTGATGTCAAAAAAGGCTTTAGACAAGGTGACGCGCTGTCATGTGACTTCTTCAATATTATACTTGAACGGATTGTGCGGAACTCACAAGCCAACACCGGAGGCAAAACTCAGCGGGCTGTCACCGGTGCATTTGCAAGCATTGAGGCGGAAGCGGCAAAATGGGTTTGCCGATAAACGAGGGCAAAACCAAGTATATGCTGTCAACTAGAAGGGAAAACCAACACCGACGAATTGGACAAAACGTCACCGTGGGCAGCTATAACTTCGAGGTAGTAAGGGACTTTGTCTACCTTGGCAGAGCCAACAAAATCAGTGCAGAAATCAATCGAAGAATAACTCTTGCCAATCGCTGTTTTTTTGGGCTTATAAGGCAATTCAACAGTAAAGCCCTATCTCGAACAACTAAGGAGACTCTATATAAGACCTTGATCATCCCAGTCCTGCTTTACGGCGCTGAAACATGGACTTTATTAAAAGAAGATGAAGATATCCTTGGTCGCTTCGAGAGAAAAATTCTTCGTAAGATTTTCGGTCCCGTTTGTGTTGACGGGTTTTGGAGGAGAAGATTCAATCACGAACTATACGAGCTGTACAGCGACATCGACCGAGTCAAAAAACTGCGTATTGGACGTCTGAGATGGCTAGGACATGTAGAGCGAATGGACACCAACGCTCCGGCCCGCAGAGTCTTCGAATCTAATCCCGGGGGACGACGCAGTAGAGGGAATCATCGCCGTAGGTGGCGCGCACAAGTTCAAGGGGACCTCGACCAACTTGGAGTGCGCAACTGGAGGCAATTAGCTAAAGACCGAGCTAAATGGAGGGGCTTGTTGGTTGAGGCCCAGGTTCACCCCGAACTGTAGCGCCACCTAAGTAAGTAAGTATTCTTGCTGTCTCTCAGCAGAAAAGACTGTTGACAACTTATTGGCATCTTGACAGGCCAAACACCTTAACGTGTTGGGCTTAAGTGCCACTACAATCTGCGACGCTTGTGTAGAGAGCGACGACACCGCGGAACATTATCTCTGTGAGTGTCCGGCATTTGCTCGTATCAGGTGGCAGATCCTCGGTGCGGATGTGGTGAGTGCTGGTACTGTAAGCTTCTTATCACTGAAGTGCTTGCTTGGCTTTCTTAGAAAGACAAGGAAATTCCAATAAAATGGGTAAATCAGGGTTTGCTCTCTGGTAGTACAATGGACCAGTTGCGTCTGAGTGCTCCAGTTGAGCGTTTCCTATCCCGATAAAAAAAAAAAATCTCAATATCCTAAATCTCTTAACTAATATCGAATATGTATATATGTAAATATAATGCTGCGAATAAATAAGTAATAATAATAATAATAAAAAAAATCATGATCAGTAAACGACCACCATATTTACATGAAAAGATACATTTATTTCGGTCATCTCGCTCACTCTCTATTTTGCAACCTGAATTTTCATGTCTTACTACCGAGCGTCAGTTTTTCGCTCATGCTGTCCACCTTTGCATTGCCCCTCAGCATTAGAAGACTGAACAACAACGATCGATTTGATGAGTATCTATTCTTTACTACTATCGCGTTTGGTCGAAATTCGTTACATACGCATATAATATTTTTTCTCACAGTACCTTTCAAATGATATACATAAGTTTCATCCACCTCCTTTTATAATAAATACTAAAAACTTACTTACATAGAAGAAAGATCAAACAATACTAAAACAGGAGCATGCACGTGTCAAACAACAAACACCATCGCAATATAGTGCAAAAAATGGTATTGCAAAACTGTAACATTATGGTAATACTTGCAAAAAGGGAAGGCACTACCACTGCTGTGCATGGTACTGATCCTGGATCAGAGCTATACGGATTCCGGGGGCTAGCAAAATAATGAAACAGTTTGGATGCAATTTGAGGGTCGCGAGTTGGAACGTTGGAAGCATGACCGGTCGAAGTTACGAGCTGGAAGAGATGATGAATAGAAGGCGGGTGCACATCTTGTGTGTCCAAGAGACGAAATGGAAAAACACCGGGAATCGGGCGCGTTTCTTGGACGTTAGGACAAAAGATTACAAGATGTTCTACTACGGAACGGAAAAGGCTAAGATCGGAATCGGTATCATCCTTGTGGCAGGGCTACTTGGTAACGTCTTGAGCATTTCGAAGTCCAGCGACCGTTTGATGTCTCTCAAACTAGTAATACAAGGAGAGGTGTGGAATATTGCCAGTGCATATGCTCCCCACAATGGGTGCAATCAGAGAGAAAAAGATGCATTTTGGGTAGATTTCCACAATCTCCTTAGGAACATCCCAAAGGAAGAATTTCTGTTTGTTGGAGGAGATTTGAATGGACATGTCGGAAAATCAAACGAAGACTATGAAGACTGCCATGGAGGACTAGCATATGGCACCAGGAACCTTCCTGGTGAAGACATCCTAAGCATATGGATACCATGTTCATCAAACAAAGCCGACACCTGATCACTTACAGCAGTGGTGGAGATGAAACTCAGATTGACTACCATTTGGTAGGCAGTTTCATGAAGCCTCGGGTAAAAGATTGCAAATTGATCCTGGGAGAGGCAATCGCTCGGCAACACCGTCTCCTGCTAACAGAAATTTTTATAAAACCACCGAAGAAAAGCAAACAAGCAAGGGTCTCTGAGAAAATCAAGTGGTACAATCTGGACAAAGAAAAAGGCGAGGCTTTTGTTTTCGTAATGAAAAATTACCTCTCTCACACCATCAACGGAGCTGAGGATGAAGAGTGCAGAGCACAAAATATGTGGGATTCCCTAGAGCGAACTAGCATAAAGAAGGTCAAAGCACTGCTAAGAGCTTCAAGAGGACATCACCAACACATCAAAGAAACATGGTGGTGAAGTGATGAAGCTAAGAAGGTGATAAATGAGAAGAAAGCGGCTTTCAAAGCTTGGTCAAAGTGCCCCTCTAATAATAGAGACGAAAAAGCTCGCCTCGAAATGGAATACAGATGTTGCAAGAAAAAAGCGAAGAAGAAGGGCGCCCAGCTTTAAGCAGAGAGTACGGAGGGCCTGTATCGGGAGCTGGAGAAAATATTTTCCCCGGTTGCTGATGCAAACCAGGCTATCCAGGAGCTGCGAAAACACAATATGAACAAGAGCGCCACTATCTTCAAAATACCCGCCCAAAGAAGGAGGAATGCTCAAGAGATTCGTTCGCCAAAGTTCATTAGCAATGCTCATGGCCAGCTTCATGTGGATGACGACAAAATTCTGCAGAGGTGGCGGCAGTATTGTGTAGAGCTTTTAAATTAACAGTTTCCCCGGCTATACTTTCCAAAGGCCTAACTGTGAAGGAATTCCCGACATTATAGTCGAAGAAGTTAGTGAGGCGGTCAAATACTCAAAAAAACCAAAAGCGGTTGGGCCAGACGAAATACCCTCTGAGTTCTGGAAAAAGATGGGAGACATCGGGTTCAGATGGCTCAGAATTCTCATCTCCAAATTCGTGGGAGGTGATCCAATGCCGAATCAGTGAAGGGAAAGTTACCTTCTCCCTGTATACAAAAGGAAGGCTTATACACGAAACTGTGATAACTACCGTTCGATCAAGCTGATGTAACACACCATGAAGATCGTTGAGCGGGTATTAGGTGACCGACTGCGAAAAATAATACGGCTATCTGATGATCAGTGCGGGTTTGTCTCGGGTAAATCAACCACAGATGCAATCCAAAGTATAAGGATCATAATGGAAAAACATCGTGATTCCTTAAGGGATTTGCATATTGTATTGGTTGACTTTGAAAAGGCATTCGACAGACAACCACGAGATCTGATATGGGTGGCGCTAAGACATCGAGGGGTTCCAGAAACCTATGTACAGATGATCATGGACATGTACGAAGGAGCAAAGACAAGAGTAAGATGCCCAGCTGGCGTAACCGAAGAGTTCCCAATCAAAGTCGGGGTGCACCAGGGAAGTGTTTTAAGTCTTTTGCTCTTTATTACAGTCCTTAATTATCTGCTTGAAGGTAAAGTGATGGACCCCAAGGTACATCAGTTATTCTTTGCTGACGATGGAGCCATCATATGTGAGGATCCTACATCCCTACAACGAGCAGTTGATGTTTGGGTAGACGTTTTGGAGGGAAATGGGTATCGCATTAGTTAAAAAAAGACAGAGTACTTGTGTTGCCCGTTCGCCGATCCACTCAGGCCTACTCCAGATATTTATTTGAATGGAACAGTGCTTTCTAAGTGCGGAAAGTTCAAATATCTGGGATCTATGATCAATAGCGAAGCAACTTGTGATGACGACATCAATCGACCTTCGCGTAAGCGAAGGGTGGATGAAGTGGTGAGAAAATTCCGCTATCTTCTGTGACAGAAAAATGCCACCTAAGTTGAAAGGAAGGCTCTACACCGCAGTTGTACGGCCGGCGCTCACATACGGTTCACAATGTTGGACGATGTACAAAAAGTATGAGAGTAAATTAACGGCAGCTAAGATGAAGATGCTTCGTATGACAGCAGAAGTGACAAAGCTTAATCGAATAAGAAGTTCGAAGATCCGTGGAAGCTTTCACATCAAGGAAACCATCGTACAAAAAATTGAGCACGACCGGCTCAGTTGGTATTGCTACGTTCAAAGAAGAGATCATTTGAACCCTGTTAAAAAGGCAATATCAATGCATGTTCCAAAGACATCGCGATGTAGGAAAGGCAGGCCTATAAACGCCTGTATCAGACAAATGCGACGACATCGGCATTTCATTGGCCTCAGTAACCGAGTGATCCAAAATCGGCAGGCCTGCCGATATTTTCTGAGGTCAAATAGGCGAACCCCACAGGCGGATCAGTAGAAATGCGGTGAAGTGGGGGGGTTATGATCCCTTGTTTTCGGATCATGACCTCGCTGATAAGAGGAAGAAGAAGACTAAAAACTTACTTACTTACTTAATACGTCTTTATGCCGTCGCAGGGTTCGGCCTTTTTTGCCGTCTCGAACCTGGGGGCTGAGGTTCGAAGATTCTCTTGGCTGGAGCGTTGTTGTCCATTCCCTCGATGTGGCCGAGCCAATGTAGTCGACGTGTCTTAGCTTTTTGGACTACATCCACATCCTGGTACAACTCATAGAGTTCGCGGTTGTATCTTCTCCTCCATTCGCCCTCCTCGCATGTAGGACCTAATATTCGGCGAAGCGTTTTTCGCTCAAAGGTACCCAATATTTGCTCTGCTTGCTTACTTGTCGTCCAGCACTCGCCGCTATAAAGCAAGACTGGTAAGATGAGCGTTCGATAGAGCATTAATTTGGTCCGTCGAGCTAGGAGTTTTGAACCCAGTTGTTTTGCCAAACCGAAGTAGCAGCGGTTTGCTAAGGTTATTCTTCGTCAGATCTCCACGAAGGTGTCATTTGTGGGATTTATGTTTCCTCCAAGGTTTTTATAAGGAGTATACTTCCTTAACTATCTAGAAGTTGTAGTCATCAACAGTGACGTTCTGTCCAAGGTTTTGAACAGATAATTTTTTGTTTGTTGACAACCTGTACTTAGTCTTGTCCTCATTTACTTCAAGACCTACTCATTTCGGCTGCTCTTCAATTGCCGTAAATGCATCTACAAAGGCTTGCCGGGATCTTCCGATGATGTCAACATCGTCCGCGTATCCCAACAGTTGGATGGATTTGTGAAAGATGGTGCATTCAGTGCTTACACCTGCCCTACGCACTATCTGCTACAGCACAGTATTGAAGAAGTCACATGAAAGCGCATCTCCTTGATGGAACCCGGTGCATGTTTGGAAAAGTTCAGAAGACCTGTTTCCAAGTTACACAGAACATCGCGTGTTTTCCAGCGTTACGCGACCCATCTGGATAAGTTTTGACGGTATCCCGAATTGGACCATCGCTTGGTAGCGTCCAAGATGATGAATGCTGTCGTAAGAGGCATTAAATTCGATGAAAAAATAAATAAAATGCTAAAAACCCGTACGATAAGTTTCGTGTTCACGTATTAATATATAAGATCTTGTTAATGCGAAGAATTTTTAAATTAGCTTGAAATTTATTTAAAATTGTTAAGTATGTGAATTTGTTTAGCTGTTGTTATTTCAAACATATGTAATTAAATATATCATAACTAGCATCATATCTTTATTAAGCAATTACGTCATTAATTCTCTGTCTTATTTAAACTGCTTTCGTTATGATGTTTTTGTAATTACACTTTTACTGTTATAAAGATTTTTACAGTCTGATATGAAAGATACAAAGTTTATAATAAATGAAATTAAATGAAATGTTTCTTCGGGGCCGTGACATACATTTTTAGCTTTTGGTTTTAAAACTTCCAAGTATCATATCTGCAGTAGCACCGCCGCACACATCTCGTGTTCTTACTTTTCCTTTTGATAAAGCCGGTGATCGAGGTTCAAATCGCGATATTTCGAATACATTTACAAAATAGTTTGGATTGTTCTAGTTGACATTTTTAACAACCACTTGTTAAAATATATTAACAATTGTCTTGTGATACAGAGCTCAGATAGTATAAAGCTAGATACGCGTATGTTAGCACCTACTTAATCAAGAGTTCATTGTGTGCGTTTTGATCAGCTTCTCTCGTCCTTTTTGGTAGCCAGCACATAACTTTCGACCAAGTGGTCAAGTAAAATTATCAGATGTTGTAAAATAATAGTTATAAATGGATTCAATATTACCTGTAACACTCTGCTACTGTCTTTAAGGTAATATGAACTTTCTATGAATGTCGCTCGAGTTTAATAAGGTTCTTGTAACTTTTCAGGTACGCATTCAACGAAACGCATTCTCAGCATATCCTTCACAATAACAATCTAACTCTCACTTCCATGAGCTAATAAAAATAAGTCATAAACTACAATAGGTGTCGCCTAAGAGAGCAATTGTAATAAAAATTAAGTCGTCTGGAAAGACACCCCTCAGATTATTTACAACTCCCCTAGACTAAATATTTAATGAATTCGCTGCCATTAGCTCACTGATGTGAAATCACTTGTTATATTTAACCCCAATAACAAGCTGTTGACGACAGTTCAATGGCATTAGCGCTCCCGATTTTCTTGAGTAATTCAAATTATTTTATATCGATCATTACGGACGTCTGAATGATTGATTGTTTATTCGTCTTGTAGTTGGTATGTCCTTTTGCGGTTAATGGGTCCGTAAGATGTAATTAATTATTTGGGACTAACATTCCAATACAAGATAATCGATTGGGAAACTAATTGATAGATGCGAGCAGTACTACAAGAGCCATCGACCAAGTTCGCCACACACACATCGTTTGAAAGTTTGTCCAATTAAATTGTTCCACCGAATGAACTTAATTTGTGTAATACCAGGCGAGACATGGGTGGATTGGATATTCTTCCCCACATGGCACAATCTCGTGAATTTTTTGTTTTTCTCGTATTTTGAATTTATTCAATTTCGATTTTTGTTTAATTAAGCTTTTCCTAGAGCTTCCCATCATCGTCCGTCACTGTCATCATTATATCGAATCTGATGTAGTGCTCATGTTAATTTGGAAATAATTAATTTGTGCACTCACCTGTAAGGCAGCGTCGGCTTGTATTTCGTATAAGGAATTGATATTGAACATAGTATGATACATGTCTGCACTTTGAACCCTCATGCCATAGTCAGACAGGGACTTTAATATCAGTTTCTGTTTTGTGGAGCATGCGAGGCATGCTTTTTTCCTGAATTTTTAGTACGTAGTCCCTCACGATATTGAACCTAACAGGTATTGCAGTCAGAGAACATCATCGATTTTGCGGAAATGCATAATAAAATGCAACGGAAATTTAAAATTGAATTTTCAGATAAATAAGAAATTGGAAATCTTTCAAAATTAGATTGGAAACAATATTGAAGTACAGGCTTCTACAACATAAAGGCATTCGTAGGTAGGTGCTCTTGAAGCCGGAAAGTGATACTCTTTTCCAAGTTCACTTCCACGAATATCCAACCCGACTTCTCACTCCTACCGTCTGAGAAAAGGAAAACCAATTTCGGAGATTTTATTTCATGTAAGATAAAAAATACAAAATTACGTTTCTTGTTATTTCCCTTTTCTTTCTGTTTTCCTCTTTTATTTTATGTAGTTTTGTCTAAGTATTCTTTTACATTGCAAATGGAAATGGAATCTGTTTAAATTAGCTTAGGATCGAAGCTAGGTCCTCTTGCTTTTATAATATTCATATATCAATTTCTATGAGTTCTTAAACAAAGCACTTGTTTTTTACATATATGGACAATACAGCCATCGTAGTGAATCAAAAAATATTGAGGCAGAAGAAATGATGCAGAGTGAATTAAACGTTGTCCTGGCTTGGTGTCACGACAATAAGCTTACTATAAATTCTAAGAAGACAAAGGTTATGCACATTCGTGCATCACCTATCGTGAAGTATAAAATTACTATAAAAATATTTACATAGCGCAGAATATCTGCATAGAGTAGGTCCACATCTATCTATATCTTCAAATGGAGGACGACTGTCTAACAATGATTGAAAATACATCAACCTACAAGTACTTTGGAGCGATCGCGGACTACAATGTGAAATGGAGTTACGACATACACGCCCTTATAGCAAAACTTTGACAGTCCGCATACGCTTTATTTCACCTGAGCTACAAATGCACACCAGACGTTCTAGGACAATTCTATTTTGCAATGGTTGAATCTGTGGAAATGGACAATTCAACAAAATCCTATCACGGAAAACTTTTAGTACTAGAAGAAAACAGCAAGATCGATACACCACTACGAGGTACAGGAATATATATGGTCGTCGGCAATATGATATTGCAGTTCCAACAATAGACAATGAATCACCTCCAGATTTTTTCAATTTCTCAGGCCCCATTTTTTTTTTTTAAGCTGAAGAATTCTATTTAACCTCTAACCAATACTTAGAATACTTAGAATTATTAATGTGCAATGTTTATATAATAAAAGCTGAATTTTCCAAAACTTAACACTTTTGAAACTAATCTTCCGCAGACAAGCCCATAAGGCTTAGCAGATACAAAACAGTGCATAAAGTAGTAAATTTCCTGAAACATTAATAAATTAAACTGAACTGAACTGAACGTTTTAGTGATTTTGCTATGTCCCATGGGGATGTCTCTTGACTGAGCACATGCACCCTCCCCATTCGTAGCGCTTCATACCTGCTTACTACTTTATAATCTGTGCCCACTCAAGGCGTTATGAATACCTTTTTAAATGTTGTACAAAGTGCGAGCGTAGGAAAGGGTAGACAGAGAGAGAGAGAGAAAGATTGGTGTAGTTGTTTGAAACCCTAATGTCGTTTCAGAAAACCTCCTGGGGCAGCGTCCAGTAAATTTTTCTTTGCCGACCTACTGATGCCATAAGCATCAATCACCCAACAGAGCTAACAATTAACAATTACTTACTTCTTCTTCCTTTTTCAGCGAGGTTATGATCCAAAAATAAGGGATCATAACCCTCCCACTTCACCGCATTTCTACTGATCCGCCTGTGGGGTTCGCCTATTTGACCTCAGAAAATATCGGCAGTCTGCCGATTTTGGATCACTCGGTTACTGAGGTCAATGAAATGCCGATGTCGTCGCATTTGTGAGATCCAGGCGTTTATAGGTCTGCCTCTCCTGCCTCGCGATGTCTTAATTAACAATTAACTAACATAGTTTTTAATTTTATTCCCGTAGTTCTAGTAAAAGACTCTACTCTGAGGTTTTATCCATGGGACAATGAGATATCCCGCAATTTAAAAGTTCTTAAAAATAGAGCTTATATGATATGGCGCTGTAGCTTGGAGGATGAGGACTTTGAGTTATACAGAAGACTAAAATCCGATTTTATAAATTCTTTACACAATTCGTATTTGGATTTATTTAAATGAAATGCAAAACTCTTTTAAATCGATTCCAAAAAAATGGTGGCAATTGTAAAAATAAAAGTGACGGTTACCCTGCCTCATTTTCATTTAATGGACAGCCAATGGATACACCCCTTTCTATCCGCAACTCGTTTGCATCATTTTTCCAGTCAGTTTATTCAAAAGTGGACTCAAATACTGACCATACAATTTTTAGTTACCTTAGGAATGCACCTCATTCCGCTTTCCATAACGTTGAGATTTCTCCCTATAGTACTTTAAAACGTCTAGTCGAAATGGAACTCAACTTTAATCCTGGCCTTGATGGCCTGCCTTCTGGTTTCTTAAAAATGTGTGCTATCCTATTCCATGAGATAGTTTGCCGCATGTTCAATTTATCATTAAAATCAGGTATTTTCCCATTTGTATCGAAAAAAATCTTTTATTATACCACTTTTTCAAAGTGGTAGAAAGAACGAACTTAAGGACTACAGAGGTATATGTAAACATTCGTCAATCCATAAGTTATTCGACAAATTCGTTTCTGAGAATTTGAATTTTAATTGCTAATCTTTATTATCCAACAATCAGCATGGTTTTGTAAAAAAAAGATCCACAGTGACTAATCTTCTTGGGTTCACAAATTTCGTGATATCGGAAATTCGTAAAGGAAATCAAGTTGACGCAACCTTCAGTAAAGCATTTGACCGTATTGACCATAAAATTCTCGTTTATAAACTGGACAAACTAGCATTTCCGCGTTCCTTTTTACGCTGGTTATCATCACTTTTATCGGAAAGATGTCAATTTGTTAACTTTCGAAATCACATTTCTAATAAAATTTGTGTGACATCTGGGGTTCCCCACATTGACCATATATTGTTTATTCTATTTGTAAATGATATAGTTTCATTTTTGCAGATGATTTCAGAATTTATTTATCAGGCAATGAGTATCATACATTTCAACTCTTAAATGAGTATCTTATTAAATTTCATTTGTGGTGTTCAAAAACTGACCTCTCTCTTAACGTAAGCAAATATTCAGTAATTACTTTCTCAGTCCGTATCTCGCCCATTTTATATAAGTAATCACTTGGTAGTGAAGCTGTGCCTCGTGTTACTTTAATAAAAGATCTAGGTGTGTTGTCAGATACTAAGTTATCATTCAACAATCATATAGACATATATAAATACGGCTAATCGATCTTGGAGAAGAATAAGGCGTTATGCGGGTGAATTATCCGACCCTTATGTAATTAAATCGCTATATCAAGCCTTTGTTCGGTCTCTGTTGGAATATGCATCAGTTATTTGGTGTACATATTACAGGTTTCTTATCACCAGAATCGAAGCTGCCCAGAAAAGATTCTTGGGATTTGCTTTACGTGGTCTTTCATGGTCCGACATTTACAACCTGCCGTCCTATCAATCAAGGCTAAAGTTAATTAACTTTGACTCGCTTGAGGATAGGAGAAAGGTTGATAAAGTGGATTTTGTTCATAGAGTGCTTACAAATGATATTGATTCCTCTGGAATTTTGAACTATATTAACATTAATGTCCCATCGACCAATCTACTTAATAATAGATTTTTTACTATTAAACATTCACGTACTAACTACGGTCGCTCATCCTCTCTTAATAGGTTATTGCTAACTTACAACGCTAATGCAGATTTGATTGATTTTAGTATATCTCTGGTATACGTATCTCTTAAAAAGAGATTGATAGGTAATATTCAGTCATGATTGCTAACTCTATGCTTCAAAATATTTTTGTATTTATAACTTATTTGATTTTGTTTGTATATCAATTTCTTTTTTGCTTTTTTGAATCATACTTTTGTAACACCTCTCGCGAACGTCTGACAAATATCCGAGATTATTGTTGTCTCGAAAAAGCTTCTCAAACCAAATTGCCCTTCGGATACGGCACTAAACTGTAGGTCCCTTCCATTCGTGTGAAAATTATAACGCATACAACATGAGTGGTTGCGAGAAGCTAGTCCTGGCACTTAAAGAGCTATTGCGCCAATTATTTTTTTTTGTTTTGTAACTAACATAAGTCTAAGAAAGTAATTGCTCGTTGATGACAAATAAATAAATAAAAAACAATAGTGTACACACAAGCTTTAGCAATTGATTGGACTAACTTTATATATTTCATGAGAAATAAACCAAAGCTTGTTGATATCAGAACTTGAGCCATGAACCATTAGCGTGGCAGCCGATGACGTTACTACTACACCATTGCCACCTCCTACTTAAGTTCTTTAGAACCGAACTATATATCTACTATTGTGCTTTCAATATGGCCTTTTTCAATGTTCATTATTAGCTATAACACTTGATCCGAGCAGCTGGGCCCTGATATAAATCCAGCCTGTTCTATTGGAAACAACGCGTTATTTGCAGGTTCGATTCGGTTATAAATACGTATTAATTTTTCGAAAGCCTTAAACACCACAACTAAGTACGGAAATCATCCAGTAGCTTACCGGTTAAATATCGGGCTTGCCTACCTTTGCGCTTTTGGACAGCAGCGTATACATCCTCGAGACCGAATGGCGCTGAGAACTATGTCAGTTTGACTGACTCTTTTTTAATCTTTCTGCTTTTTTTTTTCTGGTGTTCATTATAACCCTAGTACATTAAAGTTCCAGATTTGTATGAAAATGTCACAATGCTCTGAAGCAATCTGCTGCTTTTAATGAAGTCCCGCTCCCTTGAGTACCTGGAGATCGGTATATCGATGGTCACGGAACCACTGACAAACTTCTAAAGTAGAGTTTACAATTTCATTTTCTTACATTTCCTTCTGTGGTCTACCCACCATCCTTCCCAACTCCTTGGCGTTCCAAGAACAATAACGTAAGTGGGAATTCGCTCAAGGACTTTTGGAAAAAAGCCAGGAACTATAATACTCATCTTCAACAACTCCAATTTTAGTCTCCTTATGGACTTCTTAACTAACCTGGTTATAGTGCATTGATTTAATAGTGCATTGTTCAATGCATTGAAAGAATTAAATTCACTGCTAGTGCAAGTTGACTTTCACTAGCACTGAAAATTTCAATGTCAGTGAAAGTCAATTTGTACTAGCAGTGAATTTTTCAATGTTAGTGAACATTTTTTTTTTGCACTAGCAGTGAAATTTTCAATGTTAGTGAAAGTTTTCTTGCACTAGCAGTGAATCTTTCAATGTGAGTGAAAATTGACTTGCACTGGCAGTGAACATTTTAATAGTATTGATTGCATTAACATTACAAAATTGCAATGAATCTAAACTAAGCCTTGCTATTGCCAGACAAATATAACTAAGTTATCAAGAGTCTTAAAAGTCCAAACTAAGTTATTTCAGCATAGAGCAAGAGTTACTTATACCTAAGAAAAATCTTCTCGAGTGTAAATTGACTTTCACTAACATTAAAATTTTCAGTGCTAGTGAAAGTCAACTTGCAGTAGCAGTCAATTTTTCAATGGTAGCGCAAAATCAGTGCTAATGCTTAAGTTCACAAGTCTGCTTCTTAGTCCGATATTTCTCTCTTAACTAAAAAGAGCTGTCTGCAGGTTCTCCCCTGAAGAGAAAGAAATCGTAGAATAAAATGTATGTCTGCTTTATGTCCTGCAATGGCTAGCAGAAGATCAAAGCACTCAGTAGGAGGCTCATACCCTCCTTAACATGGCCAGCTTTTGAAAATACTCGTATAACTTAGGAGGGTTCTAGATAAAAAACATCTTTTAGGTCGGAGCATTAGTCAGATTTGCCCTGACTTTCGCCCTTTTTCACGTAAACACTAACATTCATACATATATATAGAATTTCTTTATTAAGTTTTCATCTTATGGACAAACGATATACATAAGTATTTTCTTTGATGCTTATTACACCCCTTTTTCAAATGCGAAACGCGTACATACTCATGCTGCTATACCATCTAGATCATTATTTAAAATTGAATGCTTACCTACATAAGTATAACACAAATTAGAAGGACTTTATCTAATCCATCTGGAGTACTAAAAACACATCCGAAAGAAATGAAACCATTAAACCTGAAAATAATACCTGTAGTACGGAAAGCACCTTCTGAATTTTCATGAGCAAAATATTGTACGTTCAATCGCAGCATTTTCATCGGTTATGTACACACGAGTATGTACGAACATGTATGTTCTCGTATGTTGGGAGTGTGCCTCAGGAGAGAAGATACTTTAAACAGATCATAGATTTTCTCAAGTGTACTTTAACGCTTGTTTTGCTTCTGGAAAGTACACCGCAATGTTTTCTTTAATACGCTTCCCTAACCAGAATGTAAAGATGCTTCAGGAAGTTCGTTTATCTCCTACGCAAACCACGTTTGGTATGAATTTAAGTGATTTTACTGGAATTGTTTACTCTGAGATTTTTATTTTTTATTTTTTTGAATGTTTGTTGAGCTTTGAATACTTTCTAATGATTTAATGTCCTTTCGCGATGTACTGCCGCCATGTAGAGCGAGTGGATATTCCCTTCAGGATATTGCCAGTTGATTCACAATAAATACTTAATAGACTCTTTCAACTCTACCACCCCTTAAAAATCTACACCGGAAAAAGCACATCCGTGGTTATAAGTGTCCTTAGCAAAATATACAGCATGATTTCCTAAATAAATAAATAAATATTTGGCGCAACAGCTCTTTAAAGTTCCAGGGCCTAGCTTCTCGCAACTACTCATATTGTGTGTCTTATATTTTTCACACGAATGGAAGTGACCTACAGTTTATTGCCGAATCCGAACGGCAATTTGAGAAGCTTCTTCGAGACAACAATACTCCCGGATGTTTGTCAGACGCTCGCGAGAGGTGGACCCGTGAAAAACTTTTTTGGTGTTTGTTGGGATTCGAACTTGGAACCTCATGCGTAGTGATCCGACACACTAACCACTTACGCCACGGTGCCCACATGATTTCCTGCGAATGTTTCTAAGCAGCGTATATCCGGTGTATGACTCTATTAAATGTTATTGAGAACAGTTCAGTGACGAGATGTTGATGGCCAGATTCAAGGGTGGAGTAGCATAAATCACAATTACGCAGGATTAAGCTCACACAAACGGAAACTACCGTCAACTTAGTGCTACCCATAGGTTAGGTTAGGTTAGGTTAGGTTAGGTTAAGTTAGGTTAGAGAGAAGTGCACCTAGGTGCTTCTCACGGGGGCCAAACGATCCATTGTGTTTCCCTTTATGTTGTGGAACCTGTAAAAACTTACTCTTTCTTTGTCTCTTTCTATCGGCCGCTCCATTGGCGAACCGCCCTGAGCTCTTTATAAATCGTATCATGTTCTTTAGTGAAGCTTGCCCAAGATCTTAGATCTGCAAAGAATATGTTGCCCAAGTGGTATAGGCGGCGGTTTTGTAGATTTGGGCAGTCACACAGCAAGTGTTTGATACTTTCTATTTCTTCCGCGTCTTGACAGCTCCTGCAGTGGTCGGGTGAGTTGATGCCTAGTCGTATGGCCATTTCCACAATCGCGCAGTGTCCTGTAAATGCACCTATCAAGATACGGACTTCTTTTTTATTCATTGTCAGCAGGCTTTTGGTTCTTTCTTTATTCAGTATGGGCCATAAACTGCGAGATATGATATAGTCGCCTCTGTTAAACTCTGCGGAGTTAACCAGCTCTCTTGTTTTGAGGTCGATTATTCTTTTTAGTACACCAATAGGAACTTTTACTGATATCTGAATTTGTTCTATCTCCAATTCAAAGGGGATCACCCCTTCTGGCTAGTTCATCTGCTGTCTCATTTCCTTCTATCTTACTATGTCCGGGAACCCAGCAGAGAGTTACCTCATGGGTGTTGCATATATTGTTCAATGAATTTCGGCATCTGGAAACTGCTTGTGATCTAACTTCCATGCTGTCTAGTGCCTTGATTGTCGCTTGACTATCTACGAAGATGGTAATCTTGGAAGGATTAAGTTTCTTTCTGTGAATGGTCTGTGCTTTCAATAGCGAGGACTACGGCTTGGAAGATACTGCAGTCGTCTGGGAGCTTGTATGAGTCCTTGATATTGAGTGATTCACAGAAGACTCCAGAACCAGTTCCTGTATCCATTTTAGACCCGTCTGTATAGAGCTCAATAGCCTGTTCATTGGTTAATGTGTTGAAGTCCCACTCTTGTCTTTCGGGAATAAGCGTGGAATAATTCTTATTGAAATCTGTGTAGGGTATGACATAGTCAGTTATTCTATCGAGATCTGTTCTGTATCTTTGTAGTATAGAACCATGTACAACCCGATCGCTTGAGGCGAACCGCGCTTTTGGCAGCTTTGCTTCGAATGTACTCATCCAGGGGAAGGAGGTTTAACATCACCTCCAAACTTGCTCCAAACTTGCTACCCATAATATAAAACCTTACAAAGGAATTATCATAGTAATCAAGAATTTCGATGCTAAGATATGAAACTGACAAGACTCAGCCCAAAAGAACGTCTTATGAGCTTCTCCTTCTAGCACAAAACATATCACAAATTCAGCTCAAGTCTCAACCCATAGACAGCTAGGTTAATCCAACTAGGGTGATCACTTGCCGATTTAACGATGCAAGCGTGCAGCCGTCTTATGTAGATATAACGCATTATACGTAGCACATCTCTATCCACAGTATGGATTGAAGAATGTATTGCAGTAAGCAAACGAATCCCAGCAGCCTTATCAGGAGACAGAAAGATCGGTACTCGAATTCTAGTACCGTGTGATGAGCGAAGAAGTATAACGTAGTAAATACAAGAGAGATAGACTCCATCGTACCAACGCGTTTGTTACACAAACTGAGGAAACATCAATTTAGAAGCAGTAGCAAGACCGAAAGCAGGACTGACTACAGAATAATCAATGTGTTATTACATAGTCTAACAAAACAACGCCTAGAGAAAAGGCTAGGTGGTTCATTGCTAATCTCGGGTAAGGATCAACTTAAAAGTGAACACTTCGAGTTTATACTAAATTGCTTTAGTGTAAAGCTAACCAAGAAAAGTAACCTAATGGAGTGTGAAACCGGAGGAATTGTCCTAATATCGTAAAAATCTTATGTGCCAGAGAGTCAGTCGGGTATTGATCTCTACTCCATCTACTTTTCTTCGGCTTCGAGAAGAGTTTCGATTGCGCAAGCCATGAAGCTTGCACATTAAGAGCTGATTACTATGACTAAGGCTGCCTATGAGAATGCAAAGTGTTTCAAAAGAGTTTAAAAAAGTCACAGAACAAGGACATTTTTAGAAAATATATACTTTTTTTTCATCGGATAAGGACTAAAAATCGAACGTTCCAATAGATCAGAGAATTTGAACTGGTAATAATAGCCTCGCTCTGACTAAGAAAGCCATTTTTTCGTTAGTAGATGCCGTCGCCAGTGAAAAGGGTAATTATTTACGAGTTTTGGATAAGCCTAGAAAATGATGAAAGCAATTTCCACCACTCTAATCTTCAAAATCAGAATGAGCTACACAATTTCATATTTCTAGGTTCACATTAAATAAAATTGTATCTCCTATTTTACTTACTCGTTAAGTTTAAGGAGTACGCTGGCTTTAACTGGAATCAAAGCTTCGTCCTGCCGGAATAGGGGGATTTTATTGCCTAGGTGTTAGCGTAGGCCTTAACCAGCAGAAGAGAGAAATTCTCAGAATACAATGAACTACTCGTATGTTTTCCCTCAAATACATGAATTACGTTATCAAAATAGCGCTAAATTTAAGGATGAAGTAAGCAAAATGAGATTCAATATTAATACATCAACACCAAAACCTCTGCGCTTTCTAAGCTACATTGTTCATGTTCATATTTCTATGTCAGACAAAAAATATAAGTAGGTTTTCCTGTTAAGGGGGGCTGGTATATATGGACCCAATATGCTTGTCGAAAACGTGGGAAGCAATTTCTTTAACTCAAAACTACTGTGACTAAAGTTGCAGTCCGTCGTTAAGAGAAGCCTTAAGGATCTTTTGGCATAACCGTATATCGATCGAATAACACACGAGAATTAGTCCTAAGTCCAGAGGCATCACTGCACGCCCATGAAAATAGGAATGGGTTGGTCAACTTTCCGAGTAATGTTAGCTCCATTGCAAAATCCCAATCTTTTTGAAGAATCGGTTGCTTCGCGGAAGAGTCCTGATCCATGGAAATAAGTGGAAATAAGTTGGAGATAGCTGAGGAGCGCAGGCGTGGACTGACAAGACCTCAGTACTATGGAGAAACTTGTATTATAGATTATTTAGAATCATGAATGTATAGGACCATAATTAGCACACTTTAAATGTAAGAGAAGCTCCCAGAAAATGTCTTCGGGTCAGACCTCTAGAACTTAGTGATAACTTTGAAATTATACTAAAATGTAATCATCATTCATCTTAAAAGCATCCTTGTGTAGAAATAAATAATTAAAATCGCTTAATATGCATGGAATTTCCAGATTTACTTATTTATTTTTTTCTCCACCAACTTTTAGACTAATCAAAGCCTACGTGAGAATTTGCAATGTAAAATTGCTTGTAATTTATGTAGGTATTCCCGCCTTAAAAGATTCGTAAGTAAAGCCCACACATACCTGGAGGCTATCCGCCACTAATTACAACACCGAAAGTGAATAATAAATACCAGGGGATATCCATGAGGTAATTAAATCCGCTTGATGTTAAGCTAAAGACATTTTCAAAAGGATCCTTCTTATTTATTCATCTTGATGGAACCGAATTTCCTTGCTTCTATAATATGTCGGAACCTATATTGATTGCCCTTACAAGTTTTAGGTTTATTGGCAAAATTAGTTTTCCAATGCGTAAGTATATATCACTCAAGACCTTAAAACAACCCAAAAGTATTCCCACAAATCCTCATACAGAAGTTAAAGCAATATTACATCAGTTCTTGACGTAAGTGAAAATGTAATTTATTTACAAAAAAAAAAAAAGTTGTCTGAAAATTTCAATAACAGCTCTTATATGTCCTTTTCGTGCAATTTACAACTACATGTAGTTAGGACTCGAAAATGAATCAACTTTTGCTCTCGTGTGTGCTTTGTGAAATTGTGCATGCTAGAGTGTATCTAGAAAAGGTACACATACCAAAGTTCCTCGATGTGTTTACCTTATTTAGACAGTTCATATGTACATACATTTGTTAGTTTCTTTGTGGTGTGTACGTCAAGCAGGATTTCTGATGAAGTATACTCCTGTGAGGACAACCTCTTGTATAATATACCCAAATTGAAATTTCATTTCAGCCAGAGACATCTGAGATAGTTTGTACGGCCAGGGACATGACTCTCTGGTTGCGAAGCAATTGAATGATGGACAAATATTTAATATGTTAGAGAAGAAGACCTATTGACTGACGGTCTAATTAGAAATTGTAAACTGTTATCTGAAGTTGCGTTCCTTGTCAGGTACAGATGTATATGGTGATGGTTGATAGTAGAAAGCCAACAGTAATAGGCTTTCGTTAAATACAGAGTGAGAAGTGAGAAAACGGTGGTACACTCCTGAACAAGATTGTGAACATGCATCTAGGGACGAGAAGTGATGTTTGTGTCTCTGATGATGAGAATGTTGTATGGGGGGAAATTACCGCCAAAGTAGACATAATAACAAAAGGATATGACTTCCAAATCATATGGATGTGAAATCCAATGTGAAATGCAAACGCCGCCATCTGATTAGCAACGATGCCTTATAGGGGTACCAAAACATGAATTTACATATGTTATGAAAGAAGGATTATCTGATGAACAGCAGCAACGAATAGAAACGTTAAATAAAGCAAAGCGTAAAGAGTGGGGGTTTATCATCAAACAGTCGTAGCTCGTAATTCCTTCCATAATTTTATTTGGATTCCCAGAAAAAAACTGTAAGGTATCATACAGGTCTTATAGCACGTAATCAGCCTCGAATGCCTCGAATCTTTAGCTATGAAAAATAAAAATACCTGCTCGAAAACAAACAGATGGAGCAACAAAGTGAAAGACTTAAAATTCTTTAGAAATTTTAGATGATAATCTAAAATCTCTTATCGATTTCAAGGCCGCCTATGACCGCATCTATAGAGAAGAGCTATATAGATCCATGTCTAATTTTGAAATCCCTGCCAAACTTATTCATCTGTGCAGGATAACGATCGAGAACGCTCGCTGCTCCATCAAAGTCAGTAATGACCTCACCGAGATCTTTGATGTTAAAAAAGGTGACGCGCTGTCATGTGACTTCTTTAACCCAGATAACCCTGTAATCCTTCCAGAAGGATTTAAAGAGAACTAACGAAAATATTTTTGTTTTCATATTTCTCATTATTTTAACCACATGATCAGTGAACCGTGATATTGTGAACATGTATGTTTACCGTAATTATTTTTGGTTTGGCGCAATTCGTGTTAGTTTTCATTTAATTGTTTACCGAAGTAGTGCGATTTTTTGCAATGGAAGATTTGACCACATTGATAGTTGATGGGTAAGTATGTTTTTTATTTTATTGGTGTTGCGGTGTTCCATTGATGGAAATATACTTGAAATAAGTTGATCTTTACTGGTGTACCTAATTTCCAACGATAACACATTATTATCGCATACCACAGAGCACCGAACTTTGATATCCTTCTAGAAGGACTGTAGGACAACACACAACACTTTTTTTTTCTTTAGAAAAAAATTATCGCTTTTTGAGGTGCTTGATATTCTTGAGGCTCATGAAGATGAAATACCTCAAAATGGATTGGATGTGCCTGTCTTACCTCCTACTAATGCAAATGAGGATTTGACGGACGAAGACTCAGGGGCTGAAGATAATCCGATCATAGGTAGTTGTCGTCAGCATTACCAATAAGGACAACGAAGAAATACTAAAAGCAGATGCGTCTTCAAATACAGGCCCTTGATGCAGTCAATATATCAAACGTTCCCGTCTCGAACAACAGGTATCTCCTGCACCACCAGAAGGTAAAAAACGAAGAAAGTTGGGAACAAAAAAGACTGCCACGTGGTCTTTCAATTGGACACAAAATGAGCTACTTCAAACCATGGGAGTTTCCTGCTATCTTGTCCTGCAATTTAGAGCCAGGAAAATCACCAACTCGAATACTTCTGTATGTTGTTTGATGACGACATCCTAAATTTGTTGGTGAAAAACACAAATCAGTATGCCGCAAACCAAAATCTTGTTCTGAACTGTTTTGAAAACGAAATGCTGATTTTCATAGCTATCCTTTTACTGAGTGAATATGCAGCAGTTCCAAGGAAAAACATATACTGGCAAAATGAGCCTGATGCATACAATGAACTAATATCAAACGCAATTTGAAGAGATCGCTTCCAGCTTATCATGTCCAATATCCATGCATGTGATAACGATAACTTGAACAAACCGGATCGATTTGCAAAAATACGCCCATTATTAAATATTTTGAACCCAAACTTTAGTGAATTCGCACCGCATGGAGAATTTCATTCAGTGGATGAATCTATGGTTCCATACTTCGGGGGACATGGATGCAAGCATGCATCCTATAATCCTTCTGGAAGGATGGTCTTTTCCAAGATCACCAGATACGAAATAACATTTTTAACTACATGAATCTGTTATTTTGACTTATTTGACATATCTAATACCACACAAACTAAAAAACCTAAACAAAAAAAATTCAGGGTTATCTGGGTTAATATTGTACTTGAAGGGATTGTGCGGAACTAACAAGTCAACACCAGAGGTACAATCTATCAAAATTCCGTACAACTGCTTGCATCCGTCGACGATATAGATATTATTGGAAGAACTTAACGGGCTGTCACCGGTGCGTTTGCAAACATTGAAGAAGAAGCGGCCAAAATGAGTTTAGTGATAAAGGAGGGCAAAACCAAGTATATGCTGTCAACAAGAAGGGACAATCAAGATCGACGAATTGGTAAAAAACAGCCTAAGTCGAGTTAGGACAAAATTGAGTTAAGGATGCGGGAAGATTATTTTATAATTAATATATAATTAAAATATAATTACAATGTCTTAATCATTTATTTATTTTCTTTTTAAGCGTTATTTATGTTCCATTCAAATGAACTATTTGATCTTAGTACTAGCAGTGACAGTAATGACACTTTTATAGGCTCCAGTTTTTGTTCAAATTATAATAATTTAACGATTTTTCACCTAAACATAAGAAGTTTAAGAAAAAACTTTGATAATATTTGCAAAATTGTTTTCTTGAATTGCCACAAATAATAGTATTGTCAGAAATCTGGGTATTTAACCATGAGTTGTGTCACTATTCTATACCGGGTTATAATCCTTATCCAGAATGTAATGAAGAATACTCGTCGGGTGGAATTGTCGCGTTTGTTAAAAATTCTCTTGAAGTCGCGGATGCTTATGCACCTAATCTGAAGAGTGCCAATTGTCTGATATTAAAAATAGTTATTGATAGAATAATATTGGATATTGTTTGCGTATATAGGCTGCATTCTGTTCATAGGGAATTTTTTCTTAAAGATATTGAAGATGTACTATCTCGGTTGAACAATCCCAATACATGCTTAGTAGGTGATGTTAATATAGACATTCTAGGATTCCCTTCCAGTAGCGACAACTATATTGTCCTCTTGTCTTCTTTGGGCTTTGAGTCACAAATAAACATACCAACAAGAGTTACTGATAATTCAAAAACATGTTTTGATCATATTTTCCTTAGGAATAAGAGTATTCCTAAGGTTCGTTCGGTATGTTCTTGGATCTAACTAAAGCATTTGACTTGGTTAATCATAAAATTCTATTAAAAGTACTACAGAGGTCTGGATTTAGAAATAATATACTAAGTTGGTTTTCATCATATCTTTGTAACAGAGAGCAGCATGTTCGTGGGCTGGTCAAACGGTAGTGCATGCGATCATATGAAAACACAAGCGTTTTCACTCAGCTGAGGCCTACCAACTCCTACTCTCAACCTCCACGCGGTGACAGCCGAGTGCCTAGTACCTTAATCCAAGAAATGGGTAACCAACCCCGTTTGGCGGATTCTTGGTGGCAGCAGATGAGAGAGGGGGGGAAGAGTGCTTTTCTCACTAGATCACTTCTTCCTGTTCCAGGCGGCAGCGGACGAATTCCCTAGACGGAGTCAACGGTGGCGTCTATAGTTCCAGTTAGGTTGAACTTAGTGAATACCTTGCGCGAGCTGCTTCGACGTATTCGGATCACAGGTCAGTAAGGAATTTCCAATGTTGGTCAGGACATTGGAATAGAGATGGTGGCGGAGGAGCCCTTAATGGGCCAACGGCAGCGCTCATACTCCCGTAGTGGACTACTGGCACCGGTGTACCCGGCCCCTCGTCCTAGGGGAATAATTAAGGAACTGGCCCTCCAGGTTGGGGGTTGTGCCGTCGGGGTAACTTCTCTACCACGTAAAAACCGCATGGTTCCGAAACAACCAAAAGCCTCGGATAAGGATGACTCAACTAATGACGACCCCAGCAAACGAAATAAGGACAACGACCTTCGGATCTGTACGTGGAATGTTCTGTCCCTGTACAGACCACGTGCAGCCGAACAACTAGCAGAGGCCCTAGACTGCTATAAAGCAGATATTACCGCCATCCAGGAAGTGCGATGGGATGGGCCGGGCAAAAAGAGGATGAAAAAATGCGACATCTACTACGGTGATTGCTACAGAGGCAACAGGCAACGCTTATTCGGATGCGGATTTGTCATACGCGGCAGACTTAGGCAAGAAGTCTTAAGCTTCCGACACGTGAGCGAGCGTATTATGACTATCCGGATCAAGGCTAAATTCGCTAACATAAGCCTAATATGTGTTCATGCCCCCACAGAAGAAAAGGACCCTGCCACCAAAGAGTGTTTCTACGAGCTCCTCGACAAAACATACGAGCAATGTCCTAAATACGACGTTAAAATCGTATTGGGCGATTTTAACGCCAAAATAGGAAAGGAGGACGTCTTCGGTAGAGCAGTCGGTAAGCATAGCCTACACGACACCACGTCTGATAACGGACTAAGGCTAATTGATTTCGCTGTGGAGCGAAATGTCACCATAGTAAGCACATGGTTTCCTCATCTCGATATTCATAAGCAGACATGGCGGTCCAATGATTATGTAACGATCAACCAAATTGATCATATTGCGATCGACGCAAGGCATGCCTCCAGTGTTCTGGATGTCCGGACCTTCCGAGCGGCCAACATAGACTCGGATCATTACCTTATTGTAGCCAAGGTACGAATGCGGATATCCCAATCTGAGCAACAAATTACTGTGAGAAAATTTAACGTCGAAAAGCTACAATCGCAAGAGACCGCCAGACTCTTCGCTGAACGCGTATCCCGAAATCTCTCAATCACCCCTTTGCCGCCAGCATCAAGTACCAAAGACCAGTGGCAACGCTGCCAACATGCCATCAGAAACGCCGCGACTGATGTGCTGGGTCTCGCTCGACCACCACCGCGAAACTCCTGGTTTGACGAAGAATGCCGGCGAGTGCATGCAGCAAAACAAGAGGCATACAAAGCGGTGCTGCAAAGGAAGACGAGAGCTGCTCGTGAGCTCTACGAGCAAAAGAGACGGGAAGAACATCGGCTTCTCCAAAAGAAGAAGAAAGAGCATGAGAAGCGCGCGTTTGAGAATATCGAGAGCCTATACTCCAGGAACAATGTACGGAAGTTTTACCAAAAGGTAAAAAGAACGTGTCAGAGAAGTAATACCCGTACAGAAACCTGTAGAGATGAAAATGGAAACCTCGTAGTAGAATCACAGTCGGTGCTGAGAATATGGAAAAACTACTTCTGCAGACTGTATAACGGCGACGAAGACCAACATCCCGCTGTCAGGCAGAATGAACCATTCAACATAGACGATGATAGTCAAAATTCCCGTCCACCTGACCAAAACGAAGTGAGGATAGCAATATCCAAGCTAAAATCGAACAAGGCTGCTGGACCTGACGGCTTACCGGCCGAACTTTTCAAGGCAGCTGGGGATGAATTGGTAGAGTGCATACACCAACTCATTTCTAATATATGGTCAGACGAGTGTATGCCTGATGAATGGAATCTCAGCATCGTTTGCCCGATCCACAAGAAAGGAGACCCCCTCACTTGCGCCAATTATAGAGGCATCAGTCTCCTCAACATCGCATATAAGATCTTTTCTGCGATATTGTGTGAACACCTGAAACCTTTTATCAACAGCCTGATTGGACCCTATCAGTGCGGTTTCAGGCCAGGAAAGTCCACCATCGATCAAATCTTCACACTTCGGCAGATCCTGGAGAAAACCCAAGAATTCCAAATCGATACTCACCACCTCTTTATCGATTTCAAGGCCGCCTATGACAGCATCTATAGAGAAGAGCTTTATAGAGCCATGTCTAGTTTTGACATCCCTGCCAAACTTGTCCGTCTGTGCAGGCTGACGATGGATAACGCTCGCTGCTCCATCAAGGTCGGTAATGACCTCACCGAGACCTTTGATGTCAAAAAAGGCTTTAGACAAGGTGACGCGCTGTCATGTGACTTCTTCAATATTGTACTTGAACGGATTGTGCGAAACTCACAAGCCAACACCGGAGGCACAATCTATTACAAGTCTGTACAACTGCTTGCATACGCCGACGATATAGACATTATCGGAAGATCTCAGCGGGCTGTCACCGGTGCTTTTGCAAGCATTGAGGCGGAAGCGGCCAAAATGGGTTTGGCGATAAACGAGGGCAAAACCAAGTATATGCTGTCAACTAGAAGGGAAAACCAACACCGACGAATTGGATAAAACGTCACCGTGGGCAGCTATAACTTCGAGGTAGTAAGGGACTTTGTCTACCTTGGCTCTGCTATAAATTCAGCAAACAAAATCAGTGCAGAAATCAATCGAAGAATAACTCTTGCCAATCGCTGTTTTTTTCAAGGCAAGGCAAGGCTTATAAGGCAATTCAACAGTAGGGCCCTATCTCGAACAACTAAGGAGACTCTATATAAGACCTTGACCATCCCAGTCCTGCTTTACGGCGCTGAAACATGGACTTTATTAAAAGAGGATGAAGATATCCTTGGTCGCTTCGAGAGAAAAATTCTTCGTAAGATTTTCGGTCCCGTTTGCGTTGACGGGTTTTGGAGGAGAAGATTCAATCACGAACTATACGAGCTGTACAGCGACATCGACCTAGTCAAAAAACTGCGTATTGGACGTCTGAGATGGCTAGGACATGTAGAGCGAATGGACACCAACGCTCCGGCCCGCAGAGTCTTCGAATCTAATCCCGAGGGGCGACGCAGTAGAGGGAATCATCGCCGTAGGTGGCGCGCACAAAATCAAGGGGACCTCGACCAACTTGGAGTGCGCAACTGGAGGCAATTAGCTAAAGACCGAGCTAAATGGAGAGGCTTGTTGGTTGAGGCCCAGGTTCACCCCGAACTGTAGCGCCACCTAAGTAAGTAAGTAAGCATGTTCGTGTAAATGCAACTATGAGCAATCCCTGGCCTTGTACGGCAGCTGGTGTCCCTCAGGGATCTGTACTTGGCCCTCTGCTCTTTATAATGTTCATTAACTCTATTTTTAAGTTGCCCTTAAATGGTAAAATTGTTGCTTTTGCTGATGACTTGGCTCTTTCTTATGCTGCTCCCAGTGCGAATGACTTAAAGCAGCAGATGAATATTGACTTTTCCTTAATGAATGACTGGTTTAGGTATCATCACTGGTTTAGCACTAAGTCAAAAGTGATGTCATTTTCTCTGTCCAACCAGTTTCTTATTAATAGAGTTGTACTCCACGATTCTAATTGCAAGAACACAAACTGCAATAACAGCTGCATATTTTTAGAATCTGTTACAGAATTTAAATACTTTGGTTTAAATCTGGATAGCAAATTATGCTGAAAGCCACACATAGCAATAGTGAAAAAAACTGTATACGTGGGTTTAAATAAAATTTACCACTTACGTAAACTTATACCGTCAACTCTGTTGGTCGCCATATATTATGCATTAGTCAATTCTCGTTTGGAGTATGGTATTTCCTGTTGGGGTAGTGCATTTACAAGTAACCTACAGCCGCTCATAACAGCTCAAAAGAAGGCAATGAGGATAATGCAGTTGAAATCAAGATGGGAGCCCTCGCTTCCCCTATTCCAATCTACCAATATATTGCCGCTTCAATATCTCTATGTATTCAAAGTATTAAGATTATTCTATGTTCGAGGTGGTTATACTCATACAATTAGTAATGAAGTGTATACACTCCGCTCTTCAACTGACGTCGTAGTTCCTAGAGTTAGGACGGAACATTGCAGAAGGTTTGCCGCCAACATAGCTCCCTTTATTTACAACAGGCTGCCTGCTGATATACGCAATCTAATAGAATGCAAATCCAAATTCCTTAGTTCTTTGAGAAACTGGTTACTCTTCAGATCTGATGTAGGGGCATTAATGCAAGTAGTAATATAGTGCTTATTCATTGCTATCTCACATATATATACCATCTTCTTCTCTCAAAAATGCGTATCTCCTCTTAGTGCGGCTCCCTAGCTTTGTAAAATACACTTGCCACTGGCTCTTCTAACCACAAAGTGTGTAAACATAATTTCATTTTGATATTTAAAAATAACAAATCATGGCTTAAACCTCTTTTTCCTTCCTTCTTTTTTTTTTTTTTGTTTTTTGCTTAAGCCTCATATAAAAAATAAAATGAATATTGTAAATTGAAAACTGAAAACCTGTTAACCTGTATATCCCTAATGAATTAATAAAATTATACTTATACTTAGATGCTCTACTATTCGAAGTTTACGCTACCAAATTTTTACTCTATTACGTGCTATCCTTACCGAGTTATAGGCAAAGAAGTAAGACTAAAATTGCAAATTCGCATACGTTTTCGAGAAAAACAAAAACTTTAAACTTGTTTCCTGAGAATTTGTGAAAATCGACTTAGGCGGTTTAACCTTGTGGCCACAGATATATTCGGAGAAGATTCAATGACGAACTCTACGAGCTGTACAGTGACATCGACCTAATCAAAAAACTGCGTATTGGACGTCTGAGATGGCTAGGACATATAGAGCGGATGGACACCAACGCTCCGGCCCGCAGAGTCTTCGAATCTAACCCGGAGTGACGACGCAGTTGAGGACCCCCTCACCGTAGCTGGCGCGCACAAGTTCAACGGAACATCGACCAACTTGGAGTGTGCAACTAGAGGCAATTAGCTAAAGACCGAGCTAAATGGAGGGGCTTGTTGGTTGGCGCCCAGGTTCACCCCGAACTGTAGTGCCACTTAAGAAAGTAAGTAAGAGGTCATCTGAGCTACCATATTGGAGCTGCAGGTAAAAGCTCACTTCATTTTTTTAAGATTGACGCTACGGCATAATCAGTGGGATCAGTGCCATTGCTCAGTTGTGTTTCACTCAATGCTTTTACCGGTCTGTGCTGAGACAAACGTGCAGCAGTTGCAAAGTTGCATTTAAACTTTAATTTAAGTTACTTAAAAAATGAGGCATATCTTACCGCAATTAGCTGCGTTAAACTATGTATTTGAGTAGTTACCCCTCCAGTAAGTTACTATACCCTGTTCAATTTATATTTTCAGTACAGGGAAGATAGGATATTTGCCTTTCACCCTTACTATTATGGATTTCAAACATGGACATTTCATGGACAAAAACAATTTCAATGTAACTCAGGGTTCTGTTTTTAATTTCAGTGGCAATTTCTTAAGTAGAGTGCCATGCAAACACCAACAGGCACCAGTGTGTTTGAAAAAGCTCTTCCATAAGCCATGTACTGAAAATATAAATTGAACAGAGTATAGAGGCATCTTATATTGCCAACACTGTTTCGGACCGGAATCAATAACTGGACCCATTACAACTATAACTTGGTAACCCACGTGATGAATTATTCCAAACGGTGGGACCTTAAACATTTTGCACACAGCATAACACATTTAAATGAAAAATATTCTCTCCATTTAAGCTTTTCAAGTATTTCAGATTCCATTACTTTGTGCATATTTGCATTCCCTAGGATACATACATATGTATGTACCTGCATGTAGCACTCCAAACTCCATCATCAGAGTTATTTTGAGTGTGGAATATTTAAATCATGGACATGAAATACCCGGCTGCCTCAGTTCCATTAGTTAACCAAAAGCAAAGTGGGATGCAGTAGTTTCCAAAGTGAAGGATATGGCCGATAGGGAGTAAATATCTGATCGCATAACTGATTTTTACCAAGGATTCGTTAGTTAGAAAACGGCGACTGGAATATTTAATGCAAATGCTTGTAAGTTCACTATTGAAGCAATTATGTACCATGTCATGCATTAAAGAAAAACCTCACTATAAACCAAGTACTCTAGCGAGACTCGTATCTGGAAGCCCTTGCTACAAAGCATGCATCTAGAAAAAAAATTGAAATTGACTGTGCTGAAGGAGTTACTCCAATAACAAATTCCCGATACAACAACATGTTACAAGATAATCATTTCTGCATTTTTGGTAGACACGTATACTTGCCTATTCCGCAACCACGACCAAGTAGGTGAAATGCTATAACCCATGGAACTCTAAAGGAAATACTAGTACGCACTGTTCCACACAATGCACATCATGGCTACAAGACGTCGTCTTGAACTGACCCAATTTGATAAAACCCTGTACGTTGAAGAACGTGGAACATGTACCCAAAAGGAGTTAGACTTGTTCCATTGGGGCAAAGCGTATACACTCATATGGAGAAGTGCAAATTCCAAAATGAGTTAACTGAAACAGAATTATGCAAATGCTGTCTTCTATGGAAGAAGTTCCCTGGTGGATAATTTCTTTGTAAACGCACTAATAGGAGAACATATGGATAGCAATGACAAGCATAGCATATTTGGAATTTCCTTTAAAAAAACTAAGTTTTCCCAGTTGTGCACGTAAGTGGGAAGAACGTTACAGTCATTATCGAATTATGCCACGACTAGTTGACGTACTTCAGGGTACACCTTAACACCTCAATCATATAAAACTTAAATTTAATTTAATGTACAAAAGCGAAAAAAATGTTTAAAATAAACCGTCAAGAACTCTTTTCGTTATCGCCTTCCAACATTCAGTTAAGCTAAATTGAATTTTTCTAGCACACAATAACCCATTACCAACAACTGCAGCTTCAGGTGCAGATATTATTACATTTTATTTCAGAAATGAAAATCCAATTGCAGAGGGATGCCGTGTGCAATTCAATCGAGTCCCTTTTATGTGTGTTAGGAGGTGGTTCGTGTAGCCAATTTTGTGGCCCAGACAACTATTCAATTCGACTTGAAGAAAACTTTCTTATAATGAACTACTTAGGAGGAGTTGTGTATTTCATATTCGTGCTCTTGATACTCGTATCAGGGTAACTTTAAGCATTATTGAAAATCCATTTTCAATAACTATATTCTCTTTTAAAGCCTTTCGTCATAACAGTTTTGCTTATACTTATGCTTTAATTTAGAAATTAATTACTTAAAAAAATATATATATATTTGGCGCAACAGCTCTTTAAGGTGCCATGGGCTAGCTTCTCGCAACAACTCATGTTGTGTGCGTTATATTTTTCCCACGAATGGAAGGGACCTACACTTTAGTGCCGTATCCGAAGGGCAATTTGTTTTGAGAAGATTTCTCGAGCAAACAATACACTCGGATGTTTGTCAGATGTTCGCGAGAGGTGGGATCGTGACAAAAACTTGTTGGTGCTTTCTGGGATTCGAACTTGGAACCTCACGCACAGTGGTCCGACACACTAACCACTTACGCCACAGCGCCCACACTTACTTACTTAGGTGGCGCTACAGTTCGGGGAGAACCTGGGCCTCAACCAACAAGCCTCTGTATTTAGCTCGGTCTTTAGGTAATTGCTAGCAGTTGCGCAATCCAAGTTGGTCGACGTCCCCTTGAGCTTGTGCGCGCCACCTACGGCGAGAAGGCCCTTCACTGTGTCGTCCCTCCGGTTTAGATTCGAAGACTCTGCGAGCTGGAGTGTTAGTATCCATTCGGTCTACATGTCCTAGCCATATCAAACGTCCAATACGCAGTTTTTTGACTAGGTCGATGTCGCTGTGCAGGTCATATAGTTCGTCATTTAATCTTCACCTCAAAAAACCGTTAACGCAAATGGGACCGAATATCTTACGAAGAATTTTTCTCTCGAGCGACTGGAGATATCTTCATCCGCTTTTAGTAAAGTCCATATTTCAGCGCCGTAAAACAGGACTGGGGTGATCAAGGTCTTATATAGGGTCTCCTTAGTTGTTTGAGATATGGCTTTACTGTTAAATTGCCTTATGAGCCCAAGAAAACAGCATTTGGTAAGAGTTATTCTTCGCTTGATTTCTGCGCTGGTATCATTGTCAGAAAAAATAGCAGAGCCAAGGTAGGCAAAGTCCCTTACTACATCGAAGTTTAAGCCGCCCGCTGTGGCATTCTGTTCAATTTGTCGGTGTGTATTGTCCCTTCTTGTTGACAGCATATACTTGGTTTTGCCCTCGTTTATCGCTAAACTCACTTTGGCCGCTTCTGCTTCAATGTTCCTCAGACCAAGTGTCATGAACGGGAACTCGAAGAGTCCAAACGGGGTAATTATCGCTGTTTTCTGGATATCCTCGGCAGCAACTGGAATCTGAATGAAGGCCCTGAGAGATCAATCTTCAAGAAGAACCTTTTACCAGCTAGGTTCGCCGAGTAATCCTGAATGCTTTGTGGTGGATAGTTGTGCAATAACCAGTTTTCTTTGGAGCTAGATGTAGGGGTGATTCCAATAACTCTTGGATCGACGAGCTATTCCCATTTTTATCATCGCCTCGAATTCGTGTTTGGCAACTTTCATTTTGTCAGGGGCCAGACGACGGGCTTTGCAGGTAATTGGCGGTCCGGACGTTGTCTTGATATGGTGAACAGTAGAGTGACAAATATCTTTGAAAGCACCGTCTGGTCGAGTTAAATTCGGAAACTCTTTGAGGAGTTCGGTGTACTGAGATTCGCCAGAAACAGTGAGCTCCTTTCACAGATGCATTGAAACCTCTAGTTCAGAGTCCTGTGATGCTGCCTATGAGTCTGCTGTGCGACACATCTACAAGTAAACGATAGTATGCCAGGAGTTGCTCCGATGTTTGGTTTGGACGTGGGGTCAGCCACACGCCAAGTAAAATCGCGTCGTAGTCCGCGGTCGACTGGAACAGTGAGACATCCGTATATTGGTATAGGTTTTCCGTTGGCAGCGAAGAGTGTGTATTCTGAGGCATTACGCCGATGACGTGAACGAATGGGTGGAAGAACAGACGCATCTGATCCTGTGTCTGCGAAGAACTGGATTTTTGTTTTCTTGTCGGTAACAAATAGGCGGCTGGAAGTTTGGCTGTCATTTACCTCCATTAATGACACCCCTCGTCGTTTTCCTGCTGGAAGTTACATGGCGATTGGCATTTTCCTGCGTTGGCATGAAACCTGTGATGATAGTAACAACAACCATTTCTCTTTTGTGCACGAGAGTGCGAGTCATTGCCAGTCAGCTGGTGATAATGGCTGTTAGCATGGCGCTGCTTTTTGCGACGAGAAAGTGAGCGAGAACGATGGTTCCAATTTCGCATGTTGTTGTCTTGCCCAGTTGATAATGCTGCGACCTGCTTGCTTAGCTCCTCTACTTGCTGCAGCAAGTGACAAAAAGATGAATTTTCTCGGGGAGATATGCTAGCGATTCAATGCTGGGGAATACCTTCGTTTATTTTATCGGCGATTGCTCCCAACTCATTGGAAGTACATAGTTGAAGTGTGAGCCGCGAGTATTGATTGAGCGCTCGTTGGAAGTCTATCCAGCCAGATAGCCTCCAACGCGTCGTCCGTTATTGTGGTGCCACATAAATTCCCTAAGTGACACAGAAATTGAGAGGGCTTTCTGTCACCGAGTTGCTCTCTGTCCAACATTTGACGAATTTGCTGATCTCTAGATCGGGCCAAGCGAGAAATCAATTTTTCTTTTAAACCTACATACGCATTACCTTGTGGTGGATTTATAATGATGTCCTGGACTTCTGTTGCGGTCACGTGGTCGAGGTGGGCAACGACGATGTTAAATTTGCGTGTATCAGATCGTAAATTTACAAGGATGAACTGTGCTTCCAGTTGCGAAAACCAAAGTCTGACGTTTTCTCGCCAAAATGGTGGTGGTTTCACTTGTGCGTGGTTTGCGTCCACTTCGGGGGTTCGCATAGCTTGTATCTGTGTCATTAATTGGATTTGCAGTTGCAGGCGCGTTATCTGCTCTGGATCGTATTGCTGGTTTGCATTATGTGCAATTTCATTGCTGTCGTCACTGGCAGGTGTAGCCGGGGCATTGCTTCCTGCATTATTCTCCACGTTGCCGCCCGAACTTTCGCCTTTGCCTTTCATCGTGTAGTCAGGATCACCAATTTCAATTTAACTTTATTTAAAACTTATGGCCAGCAAACAAGGGCGCAATTTAGTAATACAAAAAATCTTCTTGGCTGTCAAAAGGGAGAGAGAGAGGTGTGGCTAGCCGCGCGCATTTATATACATAGTTCGTTTTGTAGACTTGTGCGGACATCTATAATTTGATCTGAGAATGGTTCATTATTGAATTCAAATTTTCACGGTCTCGTTGAGGTCATTACCGGCTTTGATGGAGCAGTGAGCGTTCTCTATCGTCATCCTGCAGAGATGAACAAATTTGGCAGGGATGTCAAAACTAGACATGGCTATATCATAACTCCTCTGTAAAGATGCCATCATAGGCGGCCGTGAAATCGATAAAGAGATGTTGAGTATCGATTTAGACTTGTTGGGTTTTCTCCAGGATCTGATCGATTTGTGGACCTCCCTGGCCTAAAACCACACAGGTAAGGGCTAATCAGGCTCTTGATGAAAGGTTGATCGTTACATGATCATTGGACCACCATGCTTGTGAATATTGGTAGAGAAAACCATGTACTTGCTATAGCGAAATCAATAAGCCTTAGGCCGTTGGCAGACGGGGTGTCGTATAGGCTATGCTAACCGAGTGCCCTACCAACATTCCACGTACAGATCCGAAGGTCGTTGTCTTTATTTCGTTTGCTGGAATCGTCATCAGTTGAATCGTTCTTGCCCGAGGCTTGTAGTTGTTTCTAAATCAGTGTTTTTTTTCTTTAAGTGGTAGAGAAGTTACATCAACGGCACAACCCCCAACCTAGAGGCCAGTTCCTTTTGTTATACCCCTAAGACACGGGGCCGGATACACCGGTGCCTGTAGTACACTACGGGAGTGTAAGCGCCCCCGTTGGCACATTGAAGAGCTCATCCGCCACCATCCCTATTCCAAAGATCCTGACTTCTTCTTCTTCTTCTTCTTCCTTTTATCAGCGAGGTTATGATCCGAAAATAAGGGATCATAACTCTCTCACTTCACCGCATTTCCACTGATCCGCCTGTGGGTTCGCCTATTTGACCTCAGAAAATATCGGCAGGCCTGCAAATCCTGACTAACATTGCTCGCGCAAGGGGTTTACTAAGTTCAAACTAACTGGAACTGTAGACGCCACCGTTGACTCTGACGGGGTCAATAATGCCTCCTGAGGTGGTTTTCTTTGCGGCCATGGGGCATTCACAAACAATATATTCTGCGGTCTCATTTTGCTACTCCTAATTTACACAGATGGTACCTGAGTGGGCAATGATAAATGAATTAACCTGTTAAGGTTAAGTTCAAGTAGATTCTTAGCGTTACGACACGGTTTTTTTCTTTCGCGTTTTCCACCTAAAGTAATAAAACTGCCGCATTTGAGGTGCAAATGCACAAGTCATTAAAAAAAACCTGTGCATTCACAACGAGTCACTGTTTGGGTTGGTCTTTTGACTGGCGGAGCCATCGGACCAGACTTCTGCTAAAATGATGCCGACCACTCTGTTATAATAAACTGTGAACATTATCGCGACATAAATTGGATTGCATGGACTTGCACAATATGTGGTTTCAAAAGACGGTGCCACTTGTCACACGCCGCGTGAAACAATGGCCCTATTGCCAAAGAAATTCTCAGAACGCATTACCTCACGAAATAACGCGGGCAAATGGCCCGCCGAGAGTAGGCGCAGTGGTTAGTGTGTCGGACCACTGCGCGTAAGGTACTATATTCGAATCCCAGAAAACACCAAAAAGTTTTTTTCACGGTCCCACCTATTGCGAACGTTTAACAAACATCCGAGAGTATTTGTTGTCACGAGAAAGCTTCTACAAAATGCCCTTTTGATACGGAAATGATGAAATCATGCGTGGTATTATTTAAAAAAAAAATGCACAATTGCTGAATCACCCTATCTAACAACAACATGAATTTCTGTTATCCTAGCATTATGTCTTCTTCTTCTTCCATTTATCAGCGAGGTTATGATCCGAAAACAAGGGATCATAACCCTCCCACTTCACCGCATTTCTACTGATCCGCCTGTGGGGTTCGCATTATGTAGGTATCCAATCATCATAGTGCATATGAAATACTTTCTCTTGCATAACTAGCTATGCACATACATAAGCAGACTGCACATATACAATATGTACATAGGTACTAACTACACAATCTCGAATAATTAAGTCTTTGTTAATTAACATATACCGTCGTTCGATAACATGGTTACCAAAACCGACATTTACATTGGTGTACCATCATTATTTCAAACCACGTAGCCCACAAGTAAACAACAAATAGCCAAATCGCTGGATGGTCAACAAAGAGTGTGAAAATATTTTCGCTTGACAAAATTAAATTGTATTGACAAGAACCCTCCTTCGGTGTTAGTAATTTAATGATTACAAATTACGCTGGATTATAATATCATTAGCTGAACAAGAACAAAAAGCTGAAGTGGTTCTTGTATTCCCCATTGCAATATCGAAGTTATAGATCCGGTAACACTCTTAAGTAGAAGTAAGAGTAAAGTCACCGTCAATACGAAAAGGTGAATCCTTCGGAACTCCTAACACCTCCTTGCCTGAATTAACCTTAATGTGAAAATAAATGATCCATCAACAAGTCCATCTAGATGCACTTCCTGACAAGCATACATAAAACGCTGTCGATAACCTTTAAAATGTCCATCCTCCTGGTCCTGTTGGCCATTTGATACTACACCATTCGTATTAGTCTTGGCCAACCCTTAAAATTTCATTATAGTACTTACAACAATGACGTCAGTGCTACTTTCTTCCACCAACCACAATCCGTAATCTACAAAACTTCTCCTCACAGCTAATTATTTGGAGTAGTTGCGAAAAACTTCGTAATGCTTCCTTGAGATATAATTACAAAAGTTCCCTCGCACATTATCCTTTTACATTCTATGTATACTACGCGGGACAGAAAAAAAAATCCAAATAGCTCATTACACCCGGAATTCGAGGAACGTTGTTAGTCTCTCCTCTTCGTGTCCTTCAGTCAAGGTGTCAAATTTAAGAAAAGGTGTCACTATGTATAGGTAGAGTATTAGATGCATGTGTATGAAACCAACTATATTTCGGTAACCGTGATGTCGGTAATGCACGAGAAGGTCAATTACGTTTATATTTTCCTTGGTTTCAATGGTTCAGTGGATATTTAGCGGCAGCGTTGTACTATATACATATGACAAACTGATTTAGGTTTCACGGCTCCTACAAGAATTCTACACCATAAAATTTCAAAAATAAACTGAACGACTGGATCTTGCCGGTTTGCTTCTAAATGGTACTCGTTTCCGAATTCTGATGATTTGAAGTTTAGAAGAAATCATTAAATAGTAATTTATTTTCAAAAACAAATACAAAAAATTGGTAGAAATGCATTCATGGCATTTACATTATATTAGAAATTCAGTATGCAGTAGAAAAATGGCGTTAAACGATTTTTTGAGCCGAAAACCTGGAAGAGCATCTCTTAACACATGACTCAGCAAACGCAAATATGTAATTTGAACAAAACCATTAGAGCCGTTTTCGAGAAATCCTTTTAAGTTTTCAATATCGTCTCTGCGTAAGATATTGTTTATTTTTATGTTGGAATGGAAATTCCGATTTCGTTTAAACTGTAGTGGAGCGTACAAAAACACAGATAGATAGAAGGGCAGATCGAAATTGAAAACCCGGTTTTTTAATATCTATTTAATAGCAATGTTAAGATTGATGTCACCTGCAGGGACGGGTTAAGAATCTCGCTGCAGCACCCCCAACGAATAGCGCTTGACGTAAACCTCGGCTAAAGGGATAAATCATATCTAGACAATATTACACCCAAGTGGGCCCAACGACACATACAAAATCTTAAAAACTTTCTCACAAGTGTGCATGCGAGTCCGTGGCTTGACACGACTGGAGATCACCGGTGTATAAGAAGCAAAATCAGACAAACAATAATAAAACAGGAGCAACAACAAACACCATCGCAATAATATTGCAAAACTGTATCATTATGGTAAAACTTGCTAAAAGGAAAGGCACTACAACTGCGGCGCATGGTACTGTTCCTGGACCAAGCAGAAGTGTTCGGGTCAGAGCTATACAGGTTCCGGGGGCTAGCAAAGTAATGAAACACTTTGGACGAAATTTGAGGGTCGCGCGTTGGAACGTTGGAAGCAAGATCGGTCGAAGTTGCGAGCTGGAAAATCTGATGAATAGAAGGCGGGTGGATATCTTGTGTGTCCAAGAGACGAAATAGAAAAACACCGGAAATCGGCCGCATTTCTTGGACGTTAGGACAAACAATTACAAGATGTTCTACTACGGAACGGAAAAGGCTAGGAACGGAGTCGGTATCATCCTTGCGGCAGAGCTACTTGGTAACGTCTTAAGCATTTCGAAGTCCAACGACCATTTGATGTCTCTCAAACTAGTAATACAAGGAGAGGTGTGGAATATTGTCAGTGCAAATGCTAACCCAAATTGGGTGCGATCAGAGGGATAAAGATTCATTTTGGTTAGATTTTCACAATCTCCTAAACAACATCCCAAGCAAGAGTTTCTGTTTGTTGGAGAAGATTTGAATGGAGGACTGCCATAGAGGACTGCGATACGGCACCAGGAACGTTCCTGGTGAAGACAAATTACACGGTCTTATCATGTTAAATACCATGTTCACCAAACAAAGACGGCACCTGATCAATCACATCAATGGTGGAAGTGAAACCCTGATTGACTACCATATGGTAGCCAGTTTCATAAAGACTCGCGTAACCGATTGCTAGTGATTATGACGACACAGAAGAAAAGCCAACAAATATGGGTGTCTGAGAAAATAAAGTGGTACAATCTGGATAAAAAAAGGCAAGGCTTTTGTTTTGGTGATAAAAAATTACCTCTCTCACACCATCACCGGAGCTGAGAATGAAGAGTGCAGAGCACAAAATATGTGGGATTCCCTACAGCGAACTAGCATAAAGAAGGCCAAAGCACTGATAAGAGCTTCAAGAGGACATCACCAACACACCAAAGAAACATGGTGGTGAAGTAATGAAGCTAAAGAAGTGATAAATAAGAAGAAAGCAGCTTTCCAAGTTTGATCAAAGTGCACCTCTAATGATAGAGTCGAAAAACCTCGCCTCGAAGTGGAATACAGTTGTTGCAAGAAAAAAACGAAAAAGAAGTGCGCCCAGCTTTAAGCAGAGAGTACGGAGGGCCTTTATCGGGAGATGAAGAAAATATCTTCCCCGGTTGCTGACGCAAACCAGGCTATCCAGGAGCTGCGATGACACAATATGAACAGGAGTGCAACCATCTTCAAAACATCCGCCCAAAGAAGGATAAATGCTCAGAAGTTTCGTTCGCCAAAGTTCATTAACATGGCTCATGGCCAGCTTCTGGTGAATGACGACAAAATTCTGCAGAGGTGGCGGCAGAATTGTGAACGACTTTTGAATGACCAGTTTCACAGGCTATATTTTTCAGGAGTCACCCCTAATTGTGAAGAAATACCCGACATTACAGTCGAAGAAGTTAGTGAGGCGGTCAAATACTCCAAAAAATGTAAAGCGGTTGGACCAGACGAGATGCCCTCTGAGTTCTGGAAAAAGATGGGAGACGTCGGGTTCAGATGGCTCAGAATTCTCATCTCCAAATTCGTGAGAGGTGATCCAATGCCGAATCAATGAAGGAAAAGTTACCTTCCCCTGTATACAAAGGGAAGGGTGATACGCAAAACTGTGATAACTACCGTTCGATCAAGCTGATGTCACACACCATGAAGATCGTTAAGCGGGTATTAGGTGACCGACTGCGAAAAATAATACGGCTATCTGATGATCAGTGCGGGCTTGTCACGGTTAAATCAACCACAGATGCAATCCAAAGTATAAGGATCATAATGGAAAAACATCGTGATTCCTTTAAGTATTTGCATATTGTATTCATTGACTTTGAAAACGTATTCGACAGACAACCACGACATTTGATATGGGTGGCGCTAAGACATCGAGGGTTTCCCAAAAGTATATGTACATATGAACGTGGACATGTACGAAGAGCAAAGACAAGAGTAAGATGTCCCCGCTGGAGAAACCAGAGAGTTCCCAATCAAGGACAATGCCAGATTCCTCCAACTGGAAAAGGAATTCATGCGATATAAACTGGACATTTTGGGGGTAAGTGAAGTAAGATGGTTAGAAGCGGGCGAGTACCAGTCTCCAACGCGTAACACTGTACTACTCTATTCTGGAAGACCATCCGGAAGTCCGCGAGAATATGGAGTCGGACTACTGCTAACAAGAGCAGCACGCAAGGGCCTGATTTCCTGGCAGCCTCATGGTGATAGGATTTTGACGGCCAGATTCCGGACTAGAGTACGACGTGTCACCATCATACAGTGTTACGCCCCAACGAATAGTTCGTCTGAGGACGAAAAGGAGAGCTTCTACAATCTCTTAAGCGCCGTCTTCAACACAACACCAAATGGAGACATTGTCATAGTGATGGGGGATTTGAATGCCAAGGTAGGCAGCGACAACGAAGGGCTCAAGCATGTAATCGGGAAACATGGTCTAGGCAACCGCAATGACAACGGCGAAAGGTTTGTGGATTTCTGCAATGCCAACCGCCTTGTGATAGGTGGCACCATGTTTGAGCACAAGACCTGCCACAAAGTCAGCTGGGTTTCCAATGACAGGCAAGCAACCTCCAACCAAATTGACCATTTTGCTATCAGCCGCCGCTTTAGAAGCAGTCTCCTGGACGTCCGAAACAGACGAGGGGCAGATGTGGGGATAGTACGTGATCACCATCTTATGATAGCTACTCTCCAACTACGCACTGCTGCAGTTCGAAGATCCCACGACAACACAAGAATGCCCAGGTTCAACATCGGTAGACTTAGTGATCCCTCAGTGCGCCAACAATTAAGGGAGCACTTTTCGCAAGGTGTGGAAGCAATCAGCAGCTTAATGCCCGCAACCATCCAAGGCCATTGGTGTGCTGTGAAAAATGTTTTTACATCTGGTGCTGAAAGAATTGTCGGTCGATCGCAGGGAAGACATAGGGCGTGGCTTTCCGAGGATACCTGGAGAAGGATTGACGAACGAAAACAGCTAAAAGCTCGCGTTGCAGCTACCCCAGCAGCAGGGAGAAGCGAGCTAGAGTCCCTATATCGCATGAAGATGAGAGAAGTTCAGCGTAGCGTACGACGTGACAAGCGCAACTACATCAACGCGCTGGCTACAGAAGCAGAAGAAGCTGCACGGAGGTGCGACAGCAGGACTGTCTACAGAATCACGAAAGAGCTGACAGGTGGTCGCAGCTGCAGCCAATACCCAGTGAAAAGCCTAGACGGCTCCTTGCTCATTTCGGATGAGGACCAGCTCAAGAGATGGAAAGAGCATTTTGCTACGGTTTTGAACCGTGTATTCGCTAGCGATATGCTCCCAAATCAGACTGAGATGCCCGAGGTGAGAAGTTCCCGAATACGCACCACGACTTCCAGTAAAGATGAGATCATTACCGCGATCAAGGCACTCAAAACCAACAAGGCGGTAGGACTTGACGGTATTCCAGCAGAGCTCTTACGAGCAGCGCCAACAACATCGGCTGAGCTTCTGCTTCCACTTATAGATAGAGCTTGGGAAGCTGAGAGCTTTCCTAACGAGTGGAAAAAGGGAATGAGGAATAAGAAAGGAAATTTATTGGAGTGCGGAAACTGGAGGGGTATCTGCGTGCTGCCTGCTGTAGCTAAGATAATAGCTAAAATCATCCTTGAGCGAATCAAACAACATCTCGAAGACACACGCGATGCCGAACAAGCAGGTTTCCGCTCTGGATCCTCCTGTGCCGACCACATCAACACCCTGCGGATTATCATCGAACAGTGTGTTGAATATCGATCGCCACTGCACCTGCTGTTCATCGATTTTGAGAAGGCGTTCGATAGTGTCAACAGGGAGTTTATTTGGCGTGCCTTACGCAGGAGAGGCATTCCCGATAAACTAATTGCTATTATCAAAGCTACATATGAAGGCTCCAAATGTCACGTTCTGCACAGGGGGAGGTTGTCTGAGGAATTTGAGATCCAAAGTGGGGTAAGACAAGGCTGTATCCTTTCACCAATATTATTCCTATTGGTGATTAGCGATGTGCTTCACGCAGCTTTGTCGACGGGAAACGGAGGAATTCGATGGACTCTTACATCTCAACTAAAACATCTTGACTACGCAGACGATGTATGCTTACTCTCCCACAGAATTATGGACCTCCACCAAATGACAGCAGATGTGGAGAGGGAGGCAGGTGTCGTCGGGCTGAAAATCAATACGACAAAAACTAAAATCATCAGCCTTGGAACTAACTCATCGGCTCAAATATGCATTGCTGGACAACCGGTAGAGAGAGTAGAGGATTTCCAGTATCTTGGGAGTATTGTCTCGACCGATGGTGGAACCGAACTGGATATAACCAACAGGATCGCCAAAGCAAAGTCCGCGTTCGGGATGTTGTCCAAAATATGGCGAAGCAATGCAATCAGTTTGAGCACCAAAATAAGACTGTTCCGCTCCAACGTTGAATCCGTGCTGCTATATGGTTGCAGCACGTGGAGAGTGACCACTACTATCACCAGAAAGCTGCAAACGTTCGTTAATAGGTGTCTGCGCAATATCTTACGGATTTTCTGGCCCAATCGTATCTCTAACGAACACCTTTACGAGAGAACGGGTCAGGAACCAATAGGCGCAACTATCCAATGGCGGAAGTGGCAGTGGATTGGTCACACGTTCCGAAAGGGTGACAGCTCCATAGCGAACCATGCTATGCAATGGAACCCTCTAACTCAGGATGGCAGAAGACCTGGCGGTCCGCGGAAAACATGGCGCAGAACAGTCGAGAAGGAGGCACGGCAGTTAGGGAAAAGTTGGGGGGAACTCAGACACATTGCCAGAAACCGTACACGATGGCGCGTAGGCGTAGTAGAGGCCCTAGGACCCACAAGGGGATACAGGACATAAGTAAGTAAGTAATCAAGGACGGGGTGCACCAGGGTCGCGTCTTAAGTCCTTTGCTCTTTATTATAGTCCTTGACTATCTGCTTGAAGGTAAAGTGGCGGACCCCAGGGTACATCAATTATTCTTTGCTGACAATGAAGCCATCATAAGTGAGGGTCCTACGTCCCTGCAACGAGCACTTGATGTGTGGGTAGACGTTTTGGAGGGAAATGGGTATCGCATTAGTTCATATTAGACAGAGTACTTGTGGGGCCCGTTGTCTTATCCAATCAGGCCTATTCCAAACATTTATTTAAATGGAAAAGTGCAAATATCTGGGATCTATAATCAATAGCAAAGCAACCTGTGATGACGACATCAATCATCGCGTAAGCGTAGGGTGGATGAAGTGGCGAGAAAACTCCTTTATCTTCTGTGACCGAAAAATGCCCCCTAAGTTGAAAGGAAGGCTCTACACCGCAGTTGTGCGTCCAGCGCTCATATATACATACGGGAAGATGCTTTGCATGATATTAAAAGTGGCAAAACTTGATGTAATAAGAAGTTCGAGGATCCGTGGAAACCTTTAGGTCAAAGAAACCATGTCATACAAATTAAAACGCATTTTGTTCCTTCAAATTAATAGATAAATATTGCCTAGGTATGGACAAAGAAGAGGAGAAAACGATTGTACACCTTCTTTGTATGTAGCTACCCAGCTCTTTTCCACGAAAGAAAACTTCATTTCAGAGTTTTCCACTGCGACAATCTAGGTGATTTCATAAATAAAGATATTGAAAGCCAATTAAATGTATCATTAACTTCATCAGCAGCTTCCGGGTGGCAATGGTGTACTGGTAATGTCGTCGATTGCCACGCTAATGGCTTATGGTTCAAATCCTAACATCAGCAGGCATTTATTTATATCTCATGAAATACATAAAGTCGGTCCGATCAATTGTGAAAGCTTGTGCAAACACTACTGCGAAGGCATAACACTGGCAGTAGCTTGGTCGTACATATGGCTGAAAAAATCGTTCATTCTGTTGGATGATTGATTTGCCTATGGCATCGGTAATTGCAAAAAAAAAAAAAATTTAAATCAGAAGCAAAGAAAAATAAAACAAAAATCTCTGGACGCCACCCCCGGAGTTTCTCTGAAGCATAAACAACTGAGCTTCAAACCACCATACCAAATCTTTCTCTCTCTCCCTCTCTCTCTCTCTATCTAACATATACTTTCCAACATCCGCACTTTGAGTGCATGCAAATTAAAAAAAAAAAAAAACTTAGTGGTACAACGATAAGCATCTAGTAATTTTGTTACATATGGTCACCTTAGTGATGCCAAAGCATATTTTATTCAGAAGTAGTTCGTAAGATACTTGATAAGTTAAAAAAAAAAGCAACAACTTGGAAATTATGGTTCAAAATTTGGGAAACACGAAATTGCCTTTTTTGGGGATCTTCAAGAAAATACGTGGGATATTTTTCGCTATGTTTTATCTTGTTATTATTATAACAAAATTTGACTGAATTAATGTAGCGCTCCAACATACTTCTTGTCATATGTACACATAGCACATTTTAAATCCATCAAAATGGGATGGCAAGTAAAGGTCGTTGCATCATATAACATATGTACGGTATGTATATACTTCTGTTCAAAGTCGTGTACTAAATAATGGAATGCAATATATCATACTTTTCACCAAAAACGTATCATTTCATCCAATGTAGACTTTGTTGATAGTTCTCTATTTATTTATTCTTCTTCGTTATTGATAACAATCATATAAACCCTTACCAAAAAAAAAGGATGTCGTCCAATCTGGTATAATGACAACTAATTGACTTCACCCCACTAGACCATACATATGGGCATTCAAAGACAAACACTTATAAACCCATAATGTTCGACCCAGGTTTTATCACCATTTTGCTGTTACGTTTACCCAATTTTATTAATGAGACAATAAAATCTTTCATACATTTTACCATTCATGTTCGGCAAGCAGAAGGACAACTTGAACACCCACATCAATGGATAAATAAATCCTGTATGTGTATTTATTCATGGAGATATCAAGTGTAGTGCAAAGAAAGGGAAATGAAATTACCCAAGGACACAAGGCATTGAGCATGTGCTAATGAATGGAGCTGCCTGCGCCAATTAAGAATCAATACGGGATTTATAATAAAGCTCATTTCTGAATGCTCCATACATACTCACATATGGATACGATTTGGATGTACGAGTAGTATATGCTCCAAATAAGAACAGACAGTATTTTGTAGTGAATGGAATATCAAAAGAAGTGAACCATGACTGTCATGGTTCAGAATTTACGTTCGATATCAGTCTAGGTCAAATGAGCTTTCTATCGAAGACTATATTCGCAAATAAAAACGCTGCAATAGGCCATACATACATTCATATTTCGCAATTGGTGCGAATTTGTACTATGAGGCTGTACAGATATTGATGGCAGTTTTTAGCTAAATGCTGTTGATTGATTTATTGCTTTACGTTGATGGCCCTTACAATAGAATTTTAAGACGCTTACTATTTTATCTAATCAAAACTAGTCCAGGGTAATATTATGAAAAAGAGCTTATTTGTTTATTTTCTATTTCACTCAAAAACTACGTGTCCGGGTTGTTGATTATAATAATGATTTTATTCTTGGTTTTATGAACCAAAAGACAGAAACTGGAGATGTTGATTTTTGCACTGAAGGAGAGGAGAAATGCGCAGTTTCTCCAAAACAATCAAGAGATGAATGAGACAAGCGGCGAGGGTGAGACTAGCGACGGTAATGGCGGTGAGTTCGCATCTACATACTGCCCACCTTATAATGGGCACACCAAACACAATCAACATTAACTACAACGCAGTACAAACAATCAACGAGTTAATAGAAGGGACAGAGAGTCTGTTCCAGAGCGACACGAGTTTATCCAATAAGAAACGCAACATCAGCGTCACAAGATACGTTAGTGAGAGGAGACGAGGTATCTCGGAATCTAGCAAGCAATGACAAACACATAATTCACCGCAAAGGGAGGGGGTGTCCCAATACCTACACACAGCAACAAACATATTCATAAATACATCGCGAGGGGCCAAGGCGTTCCAGAAACAGCGTAACTACATCAGGAAAACATATTCAACATCGCGAACATAACCAAACACACGAGCCATCGACATCAAACACAAACAAGACCAGCGGCAGACCACGAACAAAGGATGGTTCTGACGGAACACATCAATGGCCGAAAGCCCACACTTACCCTCGAATCTATGTGTGGAGTGGCACGTTAAGAACTCGTCCCTAGTCCCCAAATCTGCGCGGAATTCTACCGGGTAGCTTAGTTTAATCGCGTAATTTAAATTTTACGCCTTATTCTATTTTCTTCCGGTAGTTTCATTTTGTTGGGCGCAGAATGACGTTTTAGGGCCCGTCCTGTAACTAGTCAGGTCACCTCTTTCCTTCTTTTTAGTATTGGTGGGAGGAAACCCACTTTAATAATTTTTAATTGATAATCTATTTTTTCACTTTGTTGATTCTCTTAAATTGTTTAAACAAACAGAGCGGATTGGGAGGAAAAGCCGAAGTCGCACGAATTCGAGTCAGCGGAATGTGAGTGGAAATTGAAAGTGGAATAACCGCGGTTCAAGAGCGGTTGCATACTAACGCAAATGAGCGGAGTAATGCACAGCAAGCTGCTCTTGAATCCTATAGCTAAATGCGCGGGAATTCACGAATGTGTGAGTGAAAGACTCGAAGCTGGATTAGGCCTTGTATTCAGCGGGAGACCACTTCTTGGTTAACCAGCTAACGATTTGGAAGTATTACAGTGAGAATTAATAAAGTTGGATTTTTTTTGCTAATAGTGAAAAGTGGAAGTTGTCTTTGGAGTTGAAAAAAATAGTTAAAAAAAAGAAGAAAGGAAGAACCTAAAAAGACAGGAGTTACAGGACAAGGACATCAGGATTCTGTGTAGAAGACTGAAAGCCAGAGCGGGGCATCCAGCAGGAAAAAGCTAGAACAAGGAACAGATAAGTTTTGAATTTTTCTTTGAAATTGTTGTTTATTTTTGGTTTGAGAATGTAGTGCGTGTTGTGTAGGAATATTTTGAATTTTGAGACCCGGTAGAATTCGGCTCCGTGAAATTACAAAAAAATTGCGTGGCGTCCAAAACCTCTTTTTACATTCACCCTATCTTTCTTTATATTCGATTACCAAATCGAACCTACCCCAGCTGCGCAGCCGGAGAGCGAACAGCACTTCACGTGCTGTGTTGTTGCACTTTTTTTTTGTTCGCTCTTTTCTTTGACATCCACCCTTTTCTTGATTTTGCTTTCCGATCGCTTTTGCGATGTCCGTATCTTTCTTTTAATTAAGTGTAGCAAGTCGGCTACCTTTCTTTTAATTCAACCGCGGCTTAATCTCTTTTTTCCGAATAAAAGTGCAACAATTGATAATGATTTTTTTCAACTCTAGAGGGATCACACACTAGTACTCAAAATATAATCATGCTACAGCGCGTTAATATACTCACACACACACATAACGATAGCCACTGCTGCATGACTGCTGGCAGTGGTCTCCAGTAAAGGAAAATTGTGGGCGATGATTTGATTAATTGTTTTTAGCAATGCTCTGCTTCAGGACAACGCAGAATGATTCTGCAGCTATGATACCTTAAATGGATTTGCTAAATTCGCCTATTTCTTATTTCTTAAATCCGATGAGCCATTGCAAAGTTAGAGCTGTGTAATCAACCTATAGTGAGGAAAAATTCGACATCAACCCCCTTTATGCTACTTAGACCTTGAATTTCGGAAAATCCCTTCTTATCTCTCTTCTAGGTCAAATGTGAAATAACTGTGCGAAATAAAAAGTACCTACGTCTAGCAGTTGTGGAGAAACCGTGCTCACAGTTCCTCTTAGCTTGTATGTCGTAGTGTTTAAAGATTATGGCTATCTGAATATTATTAGGTTAGGTATGTGGGCTGGCAGGGAGCGACGCTCTCTGCCACACTCAGGTCAGCGATGACCTCCTCTCTCTGAATATTATTAATACTGTTGGTAGTCTGAGTGACTACAAGTTCATCAAATTATGTGAAGATCTTGGGATTGATATTATATTAATCGTTTATTTTTAAACATTGACAAGGGCAAAACTCTGCATTTTGTACGCAGAAATAGCTCCTCAACATATCTACCCTCAGAATCTGAATTTACGGCTTATGTCCTTTAACCCCTCGGGGGGCATAGGGCGTCAACCACGCCTGCGCGCCATCGTGTTCGGAGTTCTGCAAAGCGTTTGAGCTGCCTCCAACTCATTCCTAAAGAGCTCGATTCCTCCTCAACTGTTCTGCGCCACGTTTGCCTAGGGCGTCCCGCTATTCTGCCTGCCTGGGTGAGCGGATTCCACTGCATGGCGTATTTCGCAATGGAGTTGTCTTCGCGCCGTAAGGTGTGTCCAATCCATTGCCACTTTCTTCTTCGTATAGTAATGCTTATAGGTTCTTGGCCCGTTCTCAGATAAAGTTGTTCGTTGGAGATGCGGTTCGGCCAAAAAATCCTCAAGATGATTCTTAAGCATTTGTTTACGAAGACTTGCAGCTTGCGTGTGTTAATGGTGTCCACCTTCCAGGTACTGCACCCATAAAGCAGCACTGATTCTACGTTGGAGCGGATCAGTCGTAGCTTGGTTCTTAAGCTAATAACATTGCTTCTCCAGATTTTGGACAGCATTCCGAACGCAGCTTTAGCCTTCCCGATTCTGCTGCACACATCCAGTTCGGTGCCACCGCGATTAGCCGAGACGACACTTCCTAAATATAGAAAGTTATCAACTTTCTCGACTTGCTTTCCGGCAATGTTAAGTTGAGCGCGGGTATTGGAAGTACTCAGGGCTTTTGTTTTGGCTGTGTTTATTTTTAGCCCCACTTTGTTTGCCTCAGCTTCTAGATTTTGGGCCATCAAATGAAGATCCATTATCCGATGTGAAAGTAGACAAACATCGTCAGCGTAATCTAGGTGTTTAAGGTAAGATGTCATAGTCCAACGAATTCCAGAATTAGCTTCCGTCAATGCTGCACGGAGTACATCGCTGATAACCACCAAGAACAATAGTGGGGACAGTATGCACCCTTGACGTACTCCACTTTGGACTTCAAAGTCCTCCGACACCTTACCATTGTGCACGACGTGACACTTGCCGCCCTCATATGTAGCCTTGATAATAGCTATAAGCTTTTCTGGAATGCCTCTCCTGCGCAAGGCCAGCCAGATAGCATCTCGATTCAAGCTGTCGAAAGCCTTCTCGAACTCGATAAACAGTAAATGTAGCGGAGACCTATACTCAACGCATTGTTCGATTATGATCCGTAAGGTGTTTATGTGGTCGATGCAGGAGGATCCAGCGCGAAAGCCTGCCTTTTCGACATCGAGAGTTGAATCTAAATGATCTTTAATTCGTTCTAGAATTATTCTAGCTATTATTTTGGCTACAGCTGGAAGAACACATATACCTCTCCAGTTACCGCACTCCATCAAGTTACCCTTCTTTGGAAGCTTAATGATCATCCCCCTTTTCCACTCCTGTGGAAATTGTTCACTATCCCAAGCTCTCCGTATTAGCGGATGCAGCAAATCTGCCGATGTATTTGGCGCCGCTTGAAATAGCTCGGCAGGGATGCCATCAATACCCACCGCTTTGTTTTTCTTGAGGGACTTGATTGCTGTTATTATTTCAGCTTTACTGGGAGGTACGGTGCGAATTCGGGAATTTGTTGCTTCGAACTGCTCATTCGAATTCAAGATCATACCGCCGTCGTCTAAGTGATTTAGCACTGCAGCAAAATGTTCTCTCCATCTAGTGAGCTGATCCTCATCCGAAATCAGAAGGTCATCGTCTAGACTCTTCACTGGATGTTGTTTGGAGTTTCGACCACCACTGAGCTCCTTAGTGATGTTGTAAACAGTCCTACTGTCGCACCTACTCGCTGCTTCTTCAGCCCTTGAGGCCAGTGAGTTGACATGTTGACGCTTGTCACGTCTCACACTACGCTGCACTTCTTTCTTTCTTCTTCTTCTTCTGAATTTACACTTCCTCATTATTTCTCTCAACCCAATGATAAGTAGGTAGTTTATTTGTTATTAATTTTAGATTTAGCTTTAAGTTCTCAAATGTCTGTATTAAACTTAATTAAATAAGTAATAAATAAATAAATACACACACTTATTTATTTATGATTAAATGTTTGATTCCTATCGCTTATATTCTATGTCACATTTTGCGGATCTTGAAATAATCCTAAATTCAAAAGCCACTTTTAAAATCCATTTACGTCATATTTTAAATAAACCAAACAAATTATTAGAAATAATAGAAAAAACTGGTCGTGAATTTTGTGTTTCGTGTACCTCAGGCTTGTCTTTGTATAGTTGGTTAAAGCAATACAAATAAATATACAAGTATGTACATACTGTAGTAAAATTCAGATATAACGAGGAGGGGCAGTGCAGAGGTTTAAATATCCCCTTCGTGACAGCACATAAGATGCTTGTCATTACACGGCATCAGCCAGCCCACTTCACACTGAAGCCCTTTGCTATACCGCCTCGATAAACCATGCCTTGAGTTTAATAATAATTTAGCGCCTAACTGGGCATTCTTTTTCTATCACACTCCCATTCTCTCCACCCTCATTTCCTCATTTTCACTCTTTTATCTACGACACATGACCGAAGAAACCAATTCATCACGCTCTTGGGTCTTTAAACGTAATGTGCATTCATATATTTCTATATTTTGAATAAACGGAAAAAAAATATATAAATAAGATATCCAAAATTATATATCCATAATTTTTAAATTTAATAAAAACAAGAATATTAATTGCCTGATCAAGTCTTGCGACAGATACTGTAGTCGATCTTAATGCGGTTAAATACAGTCATATAAAAAAACGACCGCATTAGGAGGGGATATGCGCCAAATAAGCAGCGATTCCGTTTTTGGCACCCCGGATAGCAACTCTTCAGAAAGCTATAGGAAAATCGCTATTATAGCAAACTGGGCTATAATAAAAAAAATACAAATATTTGGCGCAACAGCTCTTTAAAGTGCCAGGGCCTAGCAGGGCTATAACAAACGTGCATAAAAAAAACCTTACGTTCTGCAGAGTGTACTCGTATATGTGAATATTTTCTTGATTTCCCGCAGAAGTTGAAAGGCCGATAGGACAAAACCTCTTCTGACTTTATTCTCACCTAGTTGCAGAAGTTGGTAGCCACGCTTTGAGTGAGGTGGGTTTTGTCTTACTCGGATACCTCTCCTGTGGGTAGATCAAAGGCAAAGGTTAGGTTAGATTAGCTGTCTGCACGATAGTGCAGACACACTTAGACCAGTAAAGGTCCATTGTGATTCCAAGGATCTACCAAGGATCTACCATACAGCTGATCTGTAATCGCTTTCGCTTAACCAACTCGGCACTACGTTTCTGGTCCAGCTAAGGCCAGATCTGCCTCGAAATGTGACATGTTGAGCCAATTTCCCACCTATTGTTCGTCTTGCTAGTAGCGTTCAGTTTTAGTAACTGCTTACATATAGCGAGGGGCATGAGGGCTTGTCTATCTGACAGAATCCTTAAGTAGAGTTGTACCCTGTCTGGCGAGCTCGTCCACCCAGCAGTTTCCTGGAATATCTCTGTGGCCTTGCACCCAGCATAGGTGAATGTTGAACTGCTCTGTTATGTCCATAAGAAACAAACGGCAGTTTAAGATGGCCTTTGAAATAAACGAACACGATTCAAGGGACTTGATTGCCGCTTGACTGTCAGTGAAAATGCTTATATCCTTGACAGATAATACATTACACCTTAGCCAGGACATGGCTTCCTTAATCGCCATGATTTCCGCCTGAAAACCGCTACAGTGATCAGGGAGGCGAAACGAGATGCTCTACCAGATGCAGACCACCCCACCTTCGGTCTTTAAGCGATCTGTGCAGAAGTGCACCGAATTCCCGTCATCAGGGGGTGAGTCATCCCATTTACCCCGTTCAGGGATACTCATACGTTTTGGTGGGTGTAGTCCATGTTCTTATATGGAAAGTTGAGAAGATCAAGGATCGAGGAGTAGCCAATTTCATAACAAGACCACTGAGAGGAGGCTTTTAGACGGATGACCGCACTGGCAGCATTCTGTCTGCCAAAGATATCTAGTGGTAGCAGGTTGAACAAAATGTCTAATGCCGCAGAGGGAGTAGTTCTTAGTGCACCGCTTATGCACATGCATGCAGATCCTTGCACTTTAGCTAACTGAGAGAGGTGGACAGCCGTATCAAGAGCAGGCCACCAAACGATAACGCCTGACAACGTACACGTTAAGCCAGCGAAGGATTCAGGTTACCTATAGCCTTTTACAGGAATAGATAGCTACATTGGCTTTCCTTACGCGTTCTAGTAGACTGGCTTTCCAGTTCAGTTTTCTGTCCAGAATGAGACGCAGGTATTTCTCATTAACAGTGAAGGTGAGGCTGGTGTCATTAATCATAGGAGGGTCTACGAGGGGAACTTTATATTTTCTCGTGAAGAGAACGAGCTCTGTTTTATGAGGGTTAACCCCCAATAGACATTTGGAGGCTCCTCTAGTGAACCCAGAGAGCATATTGGAGGATTTCCTTGAGAGTGCCTGGGTGCTTGCCAGACTCAGCAAAGGCAAAAGAATGTGATCGTAGGCGGATATGATGATCTAATATCGTGTTTAACGATCATTAAGTTTTTCTCAGTATGTCGAGAGCAAAGTTAGAAGCGATTGCTTTACGTATATAGGGATGTGTTCAATTAAGAGGAATTGTATCGATTTCCGGATATATGGAATTCACGACAATACATAATTTGGTCAACTTATTTTTGATATTCATGTCAATAGACTAGATGATGTCCAACAATACTATACAGATATACAATACTATATTTCCTAAAGCCGACACCTGATCACTTACAGCAGTGGTGGAGATGAAACTCAGATTGACTACCATTTGGTAGGCAGTTTCATGAAGTCTCGGGTAAAAGATTGCAAAGTGATCCTGAGAGAGGCAATCGCTCGACAACACCGTCTCCTGCTAAGAGAAATTCTTATGAAAACACCAAAGAAAAGCAAATAAACAAGGGTCTCTGAGAAAATCAAGTGGTACAATCTGGACAAAGAAAAAGGCGAGTCTTTTGTTTTCGTAATGAAAAATTACCTCTCTCACACCATCAACGGAGCTGAGGATGAAGAGTGCAGAGCACAAAGTATGTGATTCCCTACAGCGAACTTGCTTAAAGAAGGCCAAATCACTGCTAGGAGCTTCAAAAGGCCACCATCAACACGCCAAAAAAACATGGTGGTGGAGTGATGAAGCTAAGAAAGTGATAAATGAGAAGAAAGCGGCTTTCAAAGCTTGGTCAAAGTGCCCCTCTAATAATAGTGACTGGAAAGTTACCTTCTCCCTGTATACAAAGGGAAGGGTGATACGCGAAACTGTGATTACTACCGTTTGATCAAGCTGATGTCACACACCATGAAGATCGTTGAACGGGTATTAGGTGGCCGACTGCGAAAAATAATACGGCTATATAATACCACAGATGCAATCCAAAGTATAAGGATCATAATGGAAAAACATCGTGATTCCTTAAGGGATTTGCATATTGTATTGGTTAGACTTTGAAAAGGCATTCGACAGACAACCACGAGATCTGATATGGGTGGCGCTAAGACATCGAGGGGTTCCAGAAACCTATGTACAGATGATTATGGACATGTACGAAGGAGCAAAGACAAAAGTAAGATGCCCCGCTGGAGTAACCGAAGAGTTCCCAATCGAAGTCGGGGTGCACCAGGGAAGTGTTTTAAGTCCTTTGCTCTATATTACAGTCCTTGATTATCTGCTTGAAGGTAAAGTGATGGACCCCAAGGTACATCAGTTATTCTTTGCTGACGATGGAGCCATCATAAGTGAGGATCCCACATCCCTGCAACGAGCACTTGATGTGTGGGTGGACGCTCTGGAGGGAAATGGGTATCGCATTAGTTCAAAAAAGACACAGTACTTGTGCTGCCCGTTCTCTGATCCACTCAGGCCTATTCCAGACATTTATTTGAATGGAACAGTGCTTCCCAATGCGAAAAGTTCAAATATCTGGGATCTATGATCAATAGCAAACCAACTTGTGATGACGACATCAATCATCGTGTAAGCGTAGGGTGGATGAAGTGGCGAGAAAATTCCGCTATCTTTTGTGACAGAAAAATGCCCCCTAAGTTGAAAGGAAGGCTCTACACCGCAGTTGTATGTCCAGCGCTCACATACGGTTCACAATGTTGGACGATGTACAAAAATTATGAGAGTAAATTAACGGCAGCTGAGATGAAGATGCTTCGCATGACAGCAGGAGTGACAAAGCTTGATCGAATAAGAAGTTCGAAGATCCGTGGAAGCTTTCACATCAAGGAAACCATCGTACAAAAAATAGAGCGTGACCGGCTCAGTTGGTATTGCCACGTTCAAAGAAGAGATCATTTGAACCCTGTTAAAAATGCAATATCAATGCACGTTCCAAAGACATCGCGATGTAGGAAAGGCAGGCCTATAAACGCCTGGATCAGACAAATGCGACGACATCGGCATTTCATTGGCCTCAGTAACCGAGTGATCCAAAATCGGCAGGCCTGCCGATATTTTCTGAGGTCAAATAGGCGAACCCCACAGGCGGATCAGTAGAAATGCGGTGAAGTGGGAGGGTTGTGATCCCTTGTTTTCGGATCATAGCCTCGCTGATAAAAGGAAGAAGAAGAAGACAATACTATATTTCCTCCGTATAATAACAAACTACAGACATGTATTAAATCTATCATTGATGTTATAAATGGTTCCATAAATTCTCCGTACATTTTCAGTCGTTTGAATTTTAGTAAAGGGTCATTTAGTAGCTATGATAGAATTTTGACAGCCGACTGCTGCCATATTTGAAAATGTTTTGCTGTCATTCTGCTGTCATTGTATTCTGTCATAGTCACCACTTAACCATTTTACCATGGATAATGCATCGAAATCGTAAAAATGTATTATCAAAATTTGAGTACTATTCGCGGACCATCCTGTGCATTACGTACGATTTACGGTCGTAATGAGCATCCTTCTGAGCCCACTATTTGGAGAATTATGAAGAAATTGGTTCAGTGGCTAATCAACCACGTCAACGAAATAAGCGGTCGACCGAAAATATTGTTCCGCTGGCACAGAGTGTGTGCGAGAACCAAAAGGTCTCAATTTCGCTTCGATCTTAAGATCTTCATATGCTCCAAATGAAAATTTTGCGAAAAGACTTATGCCTACATATATCCGAACAAAATTCAAATTGTTCAAGAACTGAAGCCTACTTACCATTCCATGCGTCGCTCATTCGCTGATTGGGCTCTTGAGCCGTTGGAAACCGATCCCAATTTTTGCCAAAAAATTATCTTTAGCCACGGGGCACATTTTTACTTAAATGGGAACGTGAACAAATAAAATTGGTGATTTTTGAGTAATGAAAATCCAGTGAAGATAATGCCAACACATTTGCAGACCGAAAAGCTTACTGCTCGGTGTGGAATATAGGCCAATGGCATAATCGGACCTTATTTATTCAAAGATGAACGTAGGCGAGCGCTAATCATCAACGGAAGCGGTCCCGGGGCATGATAGCCGCGTTTGTTTGGCCGGAAATTGTCGTCAATATGACATGTGATTTCAACAGGACGGTGCGACGTGCCAAACATCGAACGAAATGCTGGAGATATTGAAGGCGAAGTCTTCGAGTCGCGTAATCACATGAAGAGCCGACGCAAATTGGCTGCCAACATCGTGCGATTTTCGCCTTTGGCTTTTTTCTTTGGGGTTACGTTAAATCTTTGGTCTATGCCAATAAGCTAGCAACAATTGCCCACTTTGAGGACAACGCTGTTCGCGTCTGTGGCAAGAATGAGACCAACTTATGTGCCCTAGTCATTCAGAATTGCCCTCTCGGATGACCACCGTCAAGCAAAACCGTGGAGGCCATTTGAACGATATTATTATTATTTAAAACATAATGGCGTCAAATGGTCTTTAACTTAAAATAAAGAGATACGTTACACCTCAAATACAACTTGGTTTACTTAAATTCAAAGATGCATCGCGCTTAATGAATGAATTGGGTTTTCTCTTACTCGGATACCTCTCCTGTGGGTAGATTAAAGGCGAAAGAACGATATGCTCGTAGGCGGATATGATGATCTACATACTTATTGATCATTATGTTTTTCTCAACTGGGACAGCTGCCACTGCGACTCATATTCAATAGATTGAACTAAGATGATAATTGTCCAATGGTCAAAATTAATAAATTAAAATGTGAAGTATTTCAACTTTGAATTAAATACTACGCAGTTATAGATTTGATTGGTGATATTCAAAAATAGATTTTCTAGACCAGATTAAGTTTATTTTTATTATATAAATTAATTTTTGTAAATAAAATTCATCATCCAGTAAAAGCTTGTTAAATTTCTGTATATTAATATTTAACTTGTTTAAATAAATGAATTTTACACTACAGCGAAACTTCTTATAAGCGGACAATTTATACATGAACAGCAAACTTGTTATGAATGTAAAAGTACCTCTCTTGCTTTGAATATTTTTCACTCCCAACGATGTCCATTCAGAGAGGTTTCACTGTATATCCAGCAATATATACTCGAAAATATTCACAATTTGTATAGTATAAAAAAGATATTTTTTTAGCGCCGAAGCTATAAACATCTGGAACTTTGTATACTTACAGTCCGTAGACCATGAGAGGCAATTAAATTTGTTTGCTTCGCATGGATCGCTTATCATGAACAAGCTTACATTCTTGTACTGACATAATTTTTAAAACCCTATTATATATAATTTATTAACTGCCACCTTGTTTGGAATATGTCACAATGGATTGCATTTAAAACAATTTAATGATGATAAAGCCGCTCGTGATTGATGCTCATTGGAGAGAAAATTATTGTTTAACTTACATGTACATATTTGTTATTTTTAAATATTAACAATACGCAATTGCAAGTTTTGGATTTATTATTGAATAAATAATTTTCCAATTATGTAGATTAAATGGTAATTTTTGACTCGCAAATAGCTCATAAAAATTCGATAAATTTATCGCAATTATTGGAAGCAGTGTAGCAATGCTCCTGCCATTTGTCATATAAATTTAAATTTTATGTAAAAAATATTTATTGCTATACTTTCAATTCTGATAGCATGATTATTTCTCCAACATAAGGTTGTTAGTAGCATTAAATCCTTCCCCAAAACTGTGGGTGGGAAGTCTGCAAGTGTATCTTCCTCGCCATGAATTTTATTTCCGCCATAAAAGAATACTTCCCCCTTGTACAAAATACGAAGCCTTCTAAAAAGTTAACAGATAGACACTTTCCTTATAGAATAGCAACATAATAAGCATTCAAGGAAAAAGCATAGAAATTAATAGCATAGACAACTAACAAGAGGCGTTACGTCAATTCAAGTTCACGCTTTCTTTAAATTGAAATTGAATTCGTGAATTGTGTGCGATACCTGAAAGTTACACTAAATATGATTTACCCTTACAGGGAAACATCTCAAATTCAGAATACATTATATCAAATTCAAATACCATTTCAAGAATGGTTGAATCAATTTTCAAATCAAAATTTTGTGAAAAGGATTCGCCCGAAAAGGAATACCGTGAAAATGGGGTTACAATACAAATTGGGGTATTGAAATTTATGAGCCATCCAATCCATAAAAGAGCAAATCGTTTGAATACGTCAGACACAAAAGATGAATTTACGATGTGACAACTCAATTGAAATTTAGCTTTGAATGAGTTCAACGTGATTGTGAGGTGGTAAATAATGGAAGAATTTCCATTGGAGTGGGTTAAGATAATTCACTTTAAAGGTAGATTGAATGTGTAAGTGGTTTACCTAATTTGTCTGGAAATTGTGCTCTTTGATGTACGTAAGTCTAAGATGGTGACTCAATGCTAGACCATAAGTCATACTTATGGCATTTATTAAATGAAAGATCCTTCGCATTTTATTCGTTGAAATAAGTTTCCTCGCTATACTTTCTCCATGGCACAGAGAGACAGTAAATAAAAAGATTAAATGCCTAACGAATGCATTAGTATAGTTTACAGTGAAAATTAATTTAAATAGAAAGGTATGGACTGAACCTGATGAATTATCGCATATTGAGATACACAGATAAGAGATCCAATTCCATCTTGCAGATGCAAACGAAAGACAATAAATAGAATCATTTTACGTAGAGCTATATAGTGATCAATCCCAAAAGGCAACGAATTCAGCTGGAAATCCTGACCACAGCTGATGTTGATCTAACAATATTACACCTGTAACTATCTAACTATATACAAAAACACTTCTTCTTAAGATTCCTTTAAAAATTGTAACGCACATTGATTTACAAACAATATTCCCTGATTTTAAGGAAATTTAGTTTTATTTTATTTCAATACACAAGACATTGTTTCGATCAATGCTCCAACTCGAAACTCTTACAGTTTGATTATTATCTTTTTAGTCGCACACAACTCGGCTATTTATATCGGCCCACTTACACAGCCACTTTACAAGACCCAAACAAATTCTCCATGTCTGGATTAGAAACATATGTGGCACTCCTTGGCAGAAGAATCACTATACAAAAATGTCTGATCAAATGATCCTTCAACACAGGCACGCTGTTTTGTTGGCCACGCTCATTTGACGTAAAGGCACTGCGAACAAAAAGATCTATTGTGCCAGCATCCAACTTAGTGCTTTTCCAACTGTTAAGGGTATATTTAAAAGCAGAACCAGATATTCCACAAAAGGGTTTTGGTCTACTCTGGCGAGTAGATTCGCAGTTTCATTGCCGTCAACGCCTACATGGCTCGGTGTCCACCACAGTTGTACTTTATTGTTTTGGGCCAAGTTTTGCAAACTGTCAAAGCAGCTTAAAACTGATTTTAAACTGATCAAGTGGAAAATCAGCGCTTTGAACACCGCTGGTCAGAGAACTAGGGGTTACGTTTACAAAATCTTACTACTTAGGTGGCACTACAGTTCGGAGTAAATAAGCCTCTCCATTTAGCTCGGTCTTTAGCTAATTGCCTCCAGTTGAGCACTCCAAGTTGGTCGAGGTCCCTTTAAACTTGTGCGCGCCACCTACGGCGAGGAGGTCCTCTACTGCATCGTCCTTCCGGGCTAGATTCGAAGACTGTGCGGGCCGGAGCGTTGGTCTCCATTTGCTCTACATGTCCTAGCCATCTCAGACGTCCAATACGCAGTTTTTTGACTAGGTCGATGTCGCCTTATATTACCTTATTAATCCATAAACAACAGCCCTTAAAGCTAGTTTTCTCCTGCTATCCTTTTTTCATTCATTCTCCTATGCGCACACAAAACGAGCCACAGAATAAGTGGAAAAAGGACAAAAGGAGAACAGAGCTGCGCACTGATTTGAAAGAAATGGAAGAAATAGAAAAATATATTCTTTGGTCAAAGCGTTTACGAATGGCTTATCTAAAAGTGATGTTGTTGGACAATGGGAGGGAATAGCTTTGCAGCTAAATAGCATTGGACCCGCTAGTAGAAGTGGGAATGAATGGCACAAAGTTTTTCTTAATGCAAACAACTTTTTTTTTTAGTTTTCCTCCTCGTCGCTGCTCTAAAAAAAACATTTTCACATTGTTCATATTTTATTTATTTTTTTATTGTTACTTATTCAGAGAAAAACCTTTGAAACAAATCTGTAAATATTCACCGTGAACGAATTTTTAAACTCAAATCTATATACATATAATAAAATGAAAACTAGGGTTGGAAATGGGCAGGTATCACGCAAATACTACATCACAGATGTTAACAACACTTTGTCGTTTTATACCTTAGGATATTGGTCCTTATCTTCAATAAGAATTATCACTATACTTCTTACGGGGATTAAGATATTAAGAGAAATAAACACAGAGGTTAAAAAAACAGACAAAACCAGGCATTATAAAACTATACATTCGAAAAGTTTGAGAACTACAGATTTTTTGCGTGCTTTTGGGTGCGGTATAAGAAAATAAACACATTAACCCTTCTGCCAATGGATGTTTTAAAACCTTCCCATTAATGGAATAGGTCTGGCTGGACCTTCATACATTTTGTATGAAAATTGATCTCAATAAAATAATTGAAGTTTGTTTGTTATTTTGGGCATGCTATTATTTTAATTTTTAATTTAAAGTTTTTTTTTACGTAACATTAATATTACGAAGTATTTTTTTGATTTACACATTTATGCCATTTATGTAACTGAATACTGTGTTGTAAACAGACAGGCTCTTCGCAGGCAGTGCATGCAAATCTGGTTTTCCTTTGTATTTTATCGTTTATTCTGCAAATTCTACACGACTTTTTCGGGCCCGTTGATGTCTGGCTACTGCTGAGCTGTGGAATCCTATTTTGCAATGGTGCTCCGAAGAAAGATTCGATGCCATTTCTTACTTGACGGACTTAGATAAAAAAAAATTTTTTCGGATGAAATGTTAAATAAACACGTTTCTCCATACAATATGTAATAAGATCTAGCCAGACCTATTCCATTGATCCTAGGGGTTGTTGTAGAAAACTTTTTTTTTTCTCACCCACTTAGATTTACAATTTATTTTCCACACTTAAGCATTCAAAATATGTACGCTGACTGTTGCAGACGCATTGTGTTCACTCCTTAAGTTAAATGTAAAATTTCGTAATTTTTGTAACGTCTCTGTAAATCTATGTGTCAAAATGTAATCTTTCATTGTGTTGCTGTAAGCCAAGGAGGAAACAATTGAAATAAAAGCCCGTGCACCAATGCCCGTGCACCAATGTAAGGAGCATTAGTTGTGGAGTTCTTTATTTCCCTCCAATTTTCAGCAAACAACAATCAACAATTTTTTATTTCAATTAAATGGTCTTACATTCACCACCAACGCCTAGCCGAACCCATCAGACGCCGTTTCTGATGAATAGCCGAAGCGACCAGACGCCGTTACCAACGCCTAGCCGAAGCCATCAGACGCCGTTACTGATGAATAGCAGAAGCCACAAGACGCCGTTACCGTTGCTTAGCCGAAGCCATGAGGCCCCGTTATTGCCGCCGTCCGACTTAGTCACACCACCAACAGTTTCTAACGGGGAGAATGGGCCAAACGAAGGAGATGTGAATGTAAGACGGAGCAGCCGCTCCACAAAGGGAGTCCCGCCAGCCAGATTGAACGACTATGGTGCGTCCACGTCGTTTAGCCAGCGACCAAGTACCGTATCAGATGCTCCCGCCGCCGCCGCCAATTTATACAGTTCGTTCGATGCGGATAACAGTACAATCGAACCGCCAGCCACTATTTCTGTAAATGCCGCCGCCAATTTATACAGTTCGTTCGGTGCGGATAACAGTGCCATCGAACCGCCAGCCACTATTTCAGCGAATGCAGCCGCCGACCACCAGCTAAATTTTCGTGATGCCGACAATGAACCTAGAAGAGATCTGGAATCTTCCAACGCGGCATTGAAAGCGCAGCTGCTAGCATTGCAAACGCAATTTGCTAGTTTAATGCCGCAAATGGAAGCCAACATGCATCATTGTCCGCCAGCCACGCCATCCGAGTCATCTGCTACCAGTGCAGTCCAGCCACATCAAGCTAGTGTCAACGCAACCGACCAGCCAGGACCGAGTTACGTGTCGACGAGACCACAGCCTATGCCATATTCATCACATCGACCAAAACTGTACGATCTGCCAATGTTCAGCGGAGTGCCAGAGGAGTGGCCGATGTTCATCGCTTCGTTCAACGAGTCTACGAGTGCATATGGTTATACCGCACTTGAGAATATGTTGAGACTACAAAAAAGCCTCAAGGGACCAGCGCGGGAGGCAGTGGAGACCATGCTTATTCATCCGAGTAATGTACATGTCGTAATAGACCAGTTGCAGTTTCGTTTTGGCCGCCCGGAACACCTCATTCGAAGCCAGATGGCAAAAGTTAGGTTATTGCCGACAATTTCCGACAATCGCCAGGATCTGATTGTACCATTTGCCACGAAGGTACAGAATTTGTGTACACTGCTCGAGTCGACGAAAAGTCAACAGCATCTGGCCAATCCGATGTTGCTAGATGAGCTAGTGTCAAAGTTGCCAATGTCAAAACGACTCGACTGGGCGCAATTTTCAGACGACATCCAACCATACCCCAGCGTTAAAGATTTTTGTGCATGGCTGCAGAAGTATGCTAGGCTCGTCAGTATTGCAACACATTCTCAATACCAACAGGCAGCTAACCCACATAGAGGTAGTCGCCAGAGCTCAGTTTTGCATGCGGTAGAGAAAAACATGACTTCAACTGCCGTCAAATTTAACAAGGTATGCACCATGTGCTCACAAAAACATAACTTGTCTCAATGTCCAGCCTTTCTCCAAACGAGCCTCACGGAACGTTGGAATGTAGTCAAGGGGAAACGGGTTTGTTTTGCGTGTCTGGTACCAGGGCATCTTGTTTCAGCTTGCCGATCCAGAAAGCGTTGTGGGGAGGATGGTTGCAGTCGATTTCATCATATCGTTCTTCACGAGAAGCGACAGCCAGAAGCAGCAGCAGTAATAATTTCAAATCCTGAGCCGGAGGTAAACCATCATGCACATGCGGCCAACGCGAAGAAGGTTCTATTTCGTGTTCTTCCTGTCAACCTGTATGGACCAAAGGGTGTAGTAAGTACATTCGCCCTGCTGGATGATGGATCGTCTGTGACCATTATTAACAACACTATTGCCTCACAAATCGGTCAGAAGGGGACTTCTGAGCCATCGGCTCTGGTCAATTTGGAAATCAGTGGAGTTGCCGATGGTAGTACACGATATGCGATGAAGAATGTTCGGACACACAGCGATCTTTCTCTACCGATGCAGACTATGAACGTTAGCAAGCTGACCGTTGGAAACGAGGTAAGGTCTTTGCCAATTTACGAATTTAAAAATGCTGTGCCGCAAATCTTGATTGGATTGGACAATTGGAGGCTGACCTTGGGAAGGACAACTGTACCATGTGGAGCTGATGGACCTGTTGCTGTAGAGACATTACTAGGGTGGGTTGTTTATGGTGGTTACAACAGTGGTAAAGAGATATCCGACTCCGTCTATCACATTTCCGGAGACAACAACAGCATCGCTAACGACACCTTGTCGCAGTTAGTCAGCGATTATTTTTTACTGGACAGCGTGGATGCTGATTCGATGTCAAGTCCAAAGGAGTCGGAGGAGATCGTGAGAGCGAGGAAGTTGCTACAAGATACAACCGTCAAATTGCAAAGCCGTTACGAAACTGGACTTTTGTGGAAGAGTGAGAGGATCGTGTTGCCTGATAGCCTGCCAATGGCAAAAAGCCGCCTAGATTCTGTCAAACGCTCTTTGAGCAAGGATTCATCGTATGCTGCCCAGTACGCGGAAATTATCAACGGTTATGTTGCCAAGGGTTACGCACGCAAGTTGTCTGCCGACGAAGCCAAGGAGAGGGGTCCAAGGACATGGTACCTTCCTCATTTTTGCGTTCGCAACCCACATAAACCAGGTAAACTGCGATTGGTCTTTGATGCTGCCGCTGGAGTTGGAAAAGTTTCGCTAAACTCATCCTTGCTCAAGGGTCCAGAGCAATGCCAGGATTTGCTGACTGTTTTGCACAAATTTCGTGAAAAGCCCATTGGAGTTTGTGCAGACATTTGTGAAATGTTTCACCAAATCGCAATTAGTAAGCAGGATCAGGATGCACAGCGCTTTCTATGGCAAATTGATGACAGTTCTGCGACAATTGACACCTATGTGATGCAGGTGATGGTATTCGGTGCAACGTGCTCACCGTGCTCTGCTGAGTACGTCAAGAATTTGAACGCCCAGAACTATGCAGAACAATGTCCTCAAGCTGTCAAGGCTATTATAGAAAATCATTATGTCGACGATTTTGTCTGTAGTTTCGAGAACGAGGATGAAGCATTAGCCGTGACAAGCGATGTTATCAGGATTCATTCGGGCGGAGGATTTCAACTTCGGAAATTCCTGTCGAACTCTTCGAAGCTGCTAAACTGTCTGGAAGAGGGCGACTCAGGAAGCTCAACGGCCAACATGGACATCAAAGGCAAATCGGAGAAAGTGCTTGGTATGCACTGGATACCGGCTGAAGACGCATTCATGTTTCATTTGAACTTCAATCGAACCAGCCCAAGCATCGTGAGTGGTGGACGTTATCCAACTAAGAGGGAATGTTTGAGTATTCTCATGTCTATTTACGATCCCTTTGGACTACTGGCAGATTTTACGATTCACGGGAAGCTGATGTTGCAGTCGTTATGGAGAACTAAGACCAAGTGGGATGAGCAGATACCAACCGGAATCCATCGTAGATGGAGGCAGTGGATTTTGACCTTCGACGCGGTTGAACGACTTCGTGTGCCTCGGTGTTACTCAGTCGAAATGTCGAACGCCTTCGACATACAGTTGCACATATTCGTTGACGCCAGTGAGGAGGCTTTCGCAGCAGTCGGATATTGGAGAGTCGTCAGCCGCAACCGGTCTATATCGACAGCTTTCATCATGAGCAAAACAAGATGTGCGCCGCTCAAACTCACATCAATTCCTCGACTTGAGCTGCAAGCAGCCGTCTTGGGTGTACGACTTCGTCGAAGGATCCTTCAATCCCATAACATACAACCGGCCAGGTGCACCCTCTGGAGCGACTCGCGAACTGTACTGAATTGGGTAAAGTCAGCTGATCCCAGAAAGTACAAACCGTTTGTTGGTCACAGGATTGCCGAAATTTTGGAACTATCTGATGCAGTGGAGTGGCGGTGGGTTCCCACTAAATATAACGTTGCCGATTTGGCCACAAGGGCCAAATATTTAGCCAACTACCAGCCAGGAAAATGGGTACAGGGTCCAGAGTTTTTGCTGTCAGACGAACTTTATTGGCCCTCCAGCTCAGGCGAAGAGGTCAATGTCAGCCAGATGATTGATGAGGAGCTACGTGTGCTTCACCGGCACGACATATTCCATGTGAGTAACCATGATATTGATCTAACTAAATTTTCGAACTTTTTGAAGCTCAAGCGTGTGATGGCCTGGATACTCCGTTGGCGATGTGGTTACCAAAGGTCATCAAACCGCAAGTGTCTAGCCGCGGATGAACTTCAACATTCCGAGAACGTCCTATGCCGAATGGTACAGAAGCAGCATTACGCCGATGAATATGCGACATTAACAAGTGGTCAGCAGATCGAAAAATCAAGCCGTTTGTATAAGCTGACTCCGTGTTTGGACGAGTGTGGTGTCATTAGATTGTCTGGCCGTATTGACTCCGCTGTTTGTGTCCCAACACAATCAAGAAGACCAATTATACTCCCAAAAGACTGCCGGCTGTCCAAGCTCATTGTTGTACACTTCCACGAGCGCTTTCATCACCAAAACCAGGAAACAATCATCTGTGAAGTTCGTCGTCAGTTTTGGATCCCACACTTACGAGCTCTTGCCAAAACTGTTGCACGTACCTGTCAGTTTTGCAAAATTTTGTCAGCGAAGCCTGCAACGCCACAAATGGGTCAACTTCCGGAAGACCGGCTCACACCTTTCGTGCGGCCTTTTACGTTCACAGGAGTGGACTACATGGGACCTATCTTGGTGGCCATAGGTAGACGCAGAGAAAAACGTTGGATTGCTCTGTTTACCTGTCTCACGATGCGTGCCGTTCATTTGGAGGTAGCCGCCGATTTGTCTACTGACGCGTTCATCATCTGTCTCAGAAACTTCGTAAATAGAAGGGGCGTTCCTGTTCGAATCCGTAGCGACAACGGGACAAATTTTATAGGAGCAGCAAGGGAGTTGAAGGAGCGGTTGGATATTTTTGATCACGATGCGATTCAGACGTATCTTTCAACAAAAGGCATCCAATGGATTTTTAACTGCCCGTCGAATCCAAGTGCTGGTGGCTGCTGGATCAGTCAAAAGAGTACTTTCAGTTGCGTTGAAGGATACGGTTCCGAAAGAAGACACCTTTCGAAGCGTAATCATTGAAGCGGAGAACATTGTAAATTCGAGACCTCTTACACATTTGCCTGTAACATCTGATGAAGACGAGCCTCTTACACCTAATCATTTTATTTTGGGCTGTGCGAACTCAACACAAACACCAGGGCCTGTCGAAAATGGGCCAATTTGCTTGCGGAAGCAGTGGAAAATTGCACAAGTCATCAAAGATCGTTTTTGGAAGCGGTGGGTAGCTGAGTATTTGCCGGATTTGACCCGAAGGACGAAGTGGTATGGAAAAACCTCACCCCTGGCTGTAGGAGACCTAGTTATCATTTGCGACTCAAACGTCGCTAGAAGCTGTTGGCGCAGAGGAAGAATCGTGAGTTTGTTTCCAGGACGTGATGGACAAATTCGTGTAGCAGAAGTGCAAACGTCTATGGGGTTGATAAAACGACCTGTTTCCAAACTGGCTAAACTGGATGTTGGTGAATCTTGATAAGAGCGATTCACGGGGGCCGGGATGTTGCAGACGCATTGTGTTCACTCCTTAAGTTAAATGTAAAATTTCGTAATTTGTGTAACGTCTCTGTAAATCTATGTGTCAAAATGTAATCTTTCATTGTGTTGCTGTAAGCCAAGGAGGAAACAATTGAAATAAAAGCCCGTGCACCAATGCCCGTGCACCAATGTAAGGAGCATTAGTTGTGGAGTTCTTTATTTCCCTCCAATTTTCAGCAAACAACAATCAACACTGACAAAGTCAGGAAATTTGGTAAAGATAGCTACACAATCAATTAGGAAAAAATGGTTTCGAAAATGGAAAAGGTCTGGCCAAACCTACTCATTGACAGAAGGGTTAATTTCCTGTTGGTTGGGGCCCAGGTTCACCTCAAACTGTAGCGCCTTCTAAGTAAGTAAGTGGTTTATTTCCTTTCTTACCTTTAGGTCAAATTTATAGCTGTGGTATGCACACTTGCATTTTGATACAGTCCTTCTGTTAGCTACTCGTGAACACGTACATATACGGCAGTTAAAGTCATGCTACACCAGCATGACTTCAACCGCCGCATATGTCATTTCTTAAAAATATTGGTGTAAGTCCAGAAATGAATACTACACATGCCAAACAGTTGCATAAAAATGTGAAGTAAATTAAATGAAGGGTGTGATAAATTTCGGTCGAATTATTATATTCGAACATTGAGTGATAATATCAATCGCTTGAATTTACAAGCAGAATGTACCTAAGTAAGCTCCGGTTTCCGTTTCAGAAATTTAGATGAAAATATCTTTCAGATTTGTTCAACAAAAATTCATTTAATCACGTCCTTGATAAAATTGAGCAGGTTCTACCTTCAACAGCAAGTGCTAACTCAATATCTCCTATATTAAAATTACCCTCTTGTCTCCGTTTTGTTGCCGAGAGTGGCTATCAGTATGGGGTTAGGAATGTTTTGGTGACAACAATGCACAGAACAACATTTGGAAAAGTTGTAGAGGAATTTTTAATTAAAGCAAAAAACTGTCACTGCCCCAAACGGATATCAATTAAACAATCAGAAGAGGAGAAACGAAGAAATATTCACCAAATCAGGCTTTCCTGGAGTGATTGGGTGCGTAAATGGAACGCGTGTTAAAATAGTGCAACCCGTTGACTTACTTACTTAGGTGGCGCTACAGTTCGGGGTGAACCTGGGCCACAACCAACAAGCCTCTCCATTTAGCTCGGTCTTTAGCTAATTGCCTTTAGTTGCGCACTCCAAGTTTGTCGAGGTCCCCTTGAACTGCGTCGAACTCGGGGTTAGATTCAAAGACTCTGCGGGCCGGAGCGTTGATGTACATTCGCTCTACATGTCGTAGCCATCACAGACGTCCAATACGCAGTTTTTTCATCGGTCAATGTCGCTGTACAGCTCGTATAATTCGTGATTAAACCTTCTCCTCCATAACCCGTCAACACAAACGGGACCGACAATCTAACGAAGAATTTTGCTCTCGAAGTGACCAAGGATATCCTCATCCTCCTCTTAATAAAGTCTATGTTTCAGCGCCGAAAAGCAGGACATGGATGATCAGGGTCTTATACAGAGTCTCCTTAGTTGTTCGAGATATGACTTTACTGTTGAATTGCCTTATAAGCCCAAAAAACAGCGATTGGCAAGAGTTATTTTTCGCTTAATTTCTGCTCTGATATTCTTTTTTGGGTTGACGCCGAACCTTTAACTCAACCGGAAAGGACACAACTTGGAACTAATCATTGTAAGTACCTGATAAAGCAATCTAATAGCAGACTAACTACATTCATTAAAATTAATTCTATTCATGGTTCCGATGAAGATGCGGGCATCATGGCAATAGATGCAAATCACCCGCTGCTATTTGAACCCGCATCAACCATTAGATCTTATTTGCATCAACATCAACAGCAACATGGAATAAGAGGCTCGTAGCTTCTGGGAGATTCCAGCTATGCCTTAGAGCCATTTTTAATGGCACCCTACCGCAATGCAGAATCAGAAACTTCACTAGTTCGGCTCGGTAAAATAGGAAGCTAAGGCTAGACATTTTGTTGAGAGAGAGAGAACTATTGAAGTTCTAAAGAACAGATTTAAAAGCGGCATAAGTCCCGAATGTCTGCAGTATTCTACACAATACTTCTTCTTCTTCTTCCTTTTTCAGCGAGGTTAAGATCCGAAAATAAGGGATCATAACTTTCCCACTTCACTGCATTTCTACTGAACCGCCTGTGGGGTTTGCCTATTTGACCTCAGAAAAAATCGACCTGTCGATTTTAGATCACTCGGTTACTAAGGCGTTTGAAATGCCGATGTCTTCGCATTTGTGTGACCCAGGCGTTTATAGGCCTGCCTTTCCTGCATCGCAATGTCTTTGGAACGTGCATTGATATTGCCTTTCTAACGGGGTTCAAATTATCTCTTCTTTGAACGTGGCAATACCAGCTGAGTGTTCTACATAATATGAGTGTGCATTTCAAACTTCTTGAACTGTACGCCGATTTTATACAAATTCTATCTCGAGAATAATTCTACAAACTTGATAGAAACAGACATTAAAAAAAAAACTTCTTTTAATGATTTAAGAAAAAATAACATGCATTTGACTTTACTTAAATACATTCTGTAGGTACACGTTCCTTTCAGACTAGTTTATGTAATATAACTATATAATGTACATATAAAAAACTCATGTGAGTACTTAAATTATGACTTAATTAAAGTACATACATACATACATTGTTAATGGCCCGCTTATGCTTCATAAAGCTCGCGGAGTTAGGATGCTCAGGTGGACTCTCCATCCTTCTCGATCCCACGATATTGACTCCAACTCGTTAGGCGGGATCCCTAGATGTGTCCAGCAGAAATGTCGGACTTGATCGAATCTATTTCTAGGCCTACCGGGGAAGCCTATCTGGGGGGCTTTGGAAGCCAGTCTGGGGCATACGCACTACGTTTCGAGGCATAGATCGATCCGTTCGGAGAAGTAGCTGCTCAACATTAAGCGACTTGCGCACTCGATCTCTACGAGTTATTCCTACAACACCGCGAATGAACCTCATTTCATCAGCTTGTGTCCGTAATCTTATTCTTCGGTTACTATTCAAATTTCATGACCATAGGTGAGAGTTGGAACATACACCGAGTTAAAAACCGATAACTTGACATGAACATTAAGTTCGACCTTCCTTATAACAGATTGACCAAGCTCTCTCAAAATTAATCCAGCTTGACCAATTCTGCAGGATAACTCAGCATTGCTCCTCTCATCACTCGTGAATAAGACCCCGAAGTACTTAAACTTATCCACCTGCTTCAGTGGGACCCCACTAACATGCAGTGCACACTGAATGGGTGTTCTGGAAACGACACTTACTTCCGATTCATTCACGTTGATCCTCATTCCAGCATCATTACAAACGGCTACAAACCTTTCCAGTGCGCGCTGAAGTTCAGTTTGAGAGGACACAAGGATGGCCAAATCACCAGCAGATTTGCCAACTTTTAGCGATTTGATCTCCAAAGTTACTTCCTCTACCGTAGAACTACTTTCCACCATACTCTCGACCATAAGTCTGCCATCTTCGGTGCCCTGTTCAGGATTGAGCAATTCTGAAAAGTGTTCGCTCCATCTGTCTTTGGATTTGACTCCTTCAACAATATTCAACTTTCTTTCTCTGAGTCGTCGGATGGTCTGTCAGAACGTCTTATTTGCAGATCTGTGGTCACGTTCCCATTTGTCGCCAAACTCCTTCAAAGACAGTTCTTTCGCTGTTTTTACAGCTAATTTTCAAGTTCTTCGCGCCTCAGTGTATCGATTTCGAAAATCGGAGTTCCACAAATGAATCCACACCTTAAAGGCTCTCTTCTTCTCCCTGTTGACTTCTTGAACTCCGTGCGTTTTAAAACCAAGCAGTTCTTTTCTCAACACCACTCCACAAATATCTCCCGCAGAGGTTATAACCGCTGTCGAAAGCAGTTGCCATTCTTCCTCTACGTTTGATGAAACAGTTGGAATTCGTTCAATCCTTTCAGATATTTGCCGCGCATCCCGATCGTATGTGTGTACCCATCCTTGGCTTCCGCTTTGGCACGGGAGGCATTACATCGCTGAGATACAATTTTCATAGCACTAAGTGATGATCAGTTGACAGTTCGGCCCCTCTCAATACGCGAACATCACAAACCATTCTCTTCAGACACGGTGGTACCACAAAGAAATCTATCAGCGACTTCTGCTGAAGACTCTGATGGTACCACTTGTATTTGTGAATGTCTTTGTGTTCAAAGGTTGTGTTCATGATGGATAAGCCATTTTCACAGCAAAAATTCAACAATTTCTTTCCGTTTGCGTTTTGATCAGGATCACCGTTCCTCCTAATCACACTCCCACATGTCATAATATCTGCACCCACGTGAGCATTGAAGTCACCCATCAGGACAAAAGAATCCATATCCGCAACCTTTTCAATTGCAGCATCAACTTTATCTAAGAAAGCTGCATACTCTGACTTAAGGTTCAGTGTATATACCTGCACCAATGCCAGAGTTCATCTTTCAAGCTTGAGCTTTAAGATCGGAACTCTCCCTCCTAATGTTATCCACTCCAATACTCTGCCTGTCCACCTGGGAATTGTAAGTATTCCCACTCCCGCCTCAGGAGATATTGAGGGTGCGACTCCTGACAGAAAGAGTTTCTGCCCATCCGAAAGGTCCACAGTTTTAGAACCTCTCGGCTTTGTTGAAGAGACGCCAACTATATTTTCACAGCCTCCCCAACAAGCTCAAGGTCCTTCCCTGTGAGCGATGAAACGTTCCACGTGCCTTTCCTAAGTCTATGCCATTGTCGAAATTCAGAGAATCCATCTGTGCCCCTATCGGTACATAATGCGCTCACCTCTTGACTCCCGTAATGGTTCGCGAGATCATTGTCAAGAAGCTCGTAGCCATTTCGGGTTTGACCCGGTCGGCTGCTGAGCAGGACAGGCCGACCACCAGATACTCGGAAACTGACATCCTTCAGGCCTGGCTCCAAAGGATGCCCTGGTTTACTAGGTTTGGCAACATCCGAGGCCAGTCTTTTTCTTTTTATCATCATGGGGTGTGCACTTTGTTAGCCATGACTGGATTGCATGGATGGGAATAATTGTTTAAGTTACCCCATTTGCACATCCCAGTCACGTTGCCTCCACCACGAGGAGGTCGGCTGCCAGTGGGGCTTTTTAAAGTACTTAAAGTATAATGAACCTTTCTCAAATCCAAACTTTATTAAAAAAGATAAATTATTTCACAACTAATTACTACAAAATGATAAAACATACTTTTTTCCATTCAGTCACATCCTTACACGATGATCCCAGGCTATATAGTTTGGTTGCTAAACTTTTCCACAGATCATTTACATATATCCACTGATCTATTTTGAGTTTATGCGTATCCCGGTGTGTATCCTCTGGTGTGTATTTGCCTAAATTTCTCGAGCAAAGTTATTAATTTTTATTTTATACTCGTATCTCCTTGTAAAACTTACATTTTCTATTTTGCCGGTTAAATTTCGTCAACAAACAAATCACCGAAATGAAAATCGATCGTTTTTTAGAACACTTTCGATTCGTTCGAAATAAAATGTACCTTGCCCCCATAGAACCTTACACTTACTTACTTTGACAAGCTTTGCCATGCCTGTAAAAGGAACATATTTTTCACTTATTCGTTGGCTGTTTTGAGGTATTATTCACTGAATAAAAAAAAAAAGATTTTGCATCTTCACCCAATAGGTACCCCATCATGTTTATCCTTTTTTCGATGGGGGTATGCGTTTACATAATCATGTAAAACAAAAAAAAATGTTACAAGGTACTAAATAAGATGTTTTATGGTTTGATTACAACAGCACGTACCATAATTTTTCGCACCTGCATGAGAACATAATTACGTGACCACATACACATGAATATGCAAAGGACTTTTACTACCTTTGTGTAATGCAGATAAGTACGCGTGATATTAATCAGGTGAAACTTCCTTCCTTTCAAGTATTTTTTATGCGATTTACAGAAAAAAAAAAGTTAACCCGACAACTTAAAGATGATCCTTATTGTACACAATTTCAAATTTAAGTGCACTTTCAGTACTTTGAACACTGAAATTCTTTTAAGTTTCGACCGCAATATATACTAACGAAAGGTCAGGACATTTATTTCTTTTACGAATGCAGGCTAAGCAATTGTTTATGGTAGTAATTTCGATTTTTACTTTTGTTGAAGTTTTTTAACCACTTCATCATCAATCCGAGTGAAAGTCTTAAGTACCTCATTTAAGTAAAAGTTTCCTCTCCTGCTGATGGAGTTTAAGGAAGTCATTCAGGTCGAAGATAAAAGAAAAGTTTTTCCATTATTGTTGTCCTTTACACATTCATTTTGTGGTTTTACTGAGGAGACGTTTTCCTTAAAAAGTTTCACATTTTAAATGATGACGTATTTTTAAGGATACACAGGATATTGTACAAAAAAATATTTAATAACAAATCTATACAATCTCCAGAATAGGATCAGAATCTTAAACGAATGAGAATGATGACCAAGGTAGATAAATAAAAGTGTAGCGCTATTTCATGTACCACATGTCAAATGATCCCGGTTGTAAAGTGGGTTAAGTATTTAGATGCATCCCGCGGCATTTAAGAAATTGAAACTTCCTTCAGGTTATCGTGACAATATGTGCTAAAGGGGATGCCTAGTCTAGAGGCATGCATTCCTACTGCCCAATGACCTGTGCTAATCGCTCTCTCATCTTCACGACTCCTTTTTTCTATTTCTTGTATTGCAGTTTGACCGCATCTTCTTATACATAATGTGCATAGTTAAGTAAATCATTTCACCAGTCTTACTTAAAATATTCATCACAGAATTTCCTTGCAAATAATTATAAACAAATGAACAAAATATTCTCTTTTTTTTGTCGTTGTCACCTCATAATTACATATTCTAATGGCATCAGCACAGTTGACGGTATTCGGGTTTTATAAATGAATTGTGAGAAAGAATAATCCTTGTCAATGGCACTATAACAAGAGGTATAAAAAAAAAGCTAGGGACATAACTTTCCATGCTGTCGAGGAATACCTCTTGTTTTTATTTAAACGGACATGTCTGCAACATTCTTCTGACTTTACCTTTACACGTTCTCATTGTGCTCTTTTTTATGCTCTATAGCAGCACAACGCCCCTGCAGTGGAGCTAAACTTGCATCCTCTGCATGACATTCTAATGATGTTTTGAGGCAAAATTATGTTATAGAAAGATGACAACACCAGGTGGTGTAGTCTATTTGCTTGTGCATAACTACAAAGTAAAATACATATGGGAGATGGGAGACTTCTTTGCATCCTTGCATGCATTTGGTTATAAATCATTTGCAATGCTTTTTAGGAAATTTGGGAAACATCCGCATAGATGAGGTAGTTGTAATGGATATCTCTTTAAAGATATATATAACTTGAAAGTAGAGCTTATTTTAAGTTAGATTAGGTTAGGTGGCTTTCCTGCGTAATCTTAAGGATTCACTTAGCCCAAATAAGGTCATTGTGTTACCACGTGAGCTGGTTGTTTCGGTTACTCTTGGAACCATTTTTGGATTAATTTCCAGACACTGTTGATATCCGAAAGAGCGATATCTGTTAGTTCCTCAAAGAAGTATTCCGCAGAGTTTGTTTTCTAGCTGAAGATAATGCTGTGCAGGCGCAGAGCAAGTGAGCGGGGGATTCCTCCTCTTTTCGTCCATACGGCTGCGACAAAAGTCATTGGCCGGAATTCGAAGACTAGCGACGTGCCTGCCTAGTACGCAATGACCTTTTAACAATCCAACTAGGATACCTATGCATGGTCTGCTGATTAGTAGCAGGCGTTAATTTCTATTTTTTTATTTTCCTTTATAATATTTCATGCGGGCCATGTTTGTCTCGCATGGTTACATATGTCAAGATTGCGCCATTCCTCATTGCGCTGATCCAGTGCCGCTATAGACATTTTGTATCTTGCCATTTCTATAGGTAGATGCAGCCCACCTTCCGCTGTAGAGAATTTCTCTATCGTCCCATTTTTGACCAATTCGTCTGATCTGCAGTTATCTGAAATATCCAAATGACCAGGAACCCAGCACAGAGTGAGATTGCAATAACTCGATATCCTATGCGCGACATTGCTTTACCAATTTCGATCTTATTATTGGTGATTCGAGTGCCTTTAAAACTGGTTGGCTATCGGTGTAAATGACGATGTCCGTGTTCGATACCGATCTCATATCGGCCATTCAGCTGCTTTACGAATAGCCTTAACCTCCACTTGGAATACACTGCACAAATCTGGTTGTCTAAAAGACTATTGAATAACCAGGGATGCCGAGAACATGCGTAACGCTACGACAACCTCTGTCTTAGACCCATCGGTATATATTTCCAAAGCGGAATCTTTTAGGATAACGTACTCCGCCCAATTCTGTCGACTGCGAATGTTTGTGTTGTATTTACTATTGAAGTCGTGGGACGATGTTAAGTACTCTCTAACTTCTACTACGTTGCTAAATAAGTTTAGGATTTTGGCATGCCCTGCAATTTTGGCATGCCCCTGATCCACTATGATGATTCTTTCAACATACATATGCTGACCTCTGAATTGTACTTTCTAGATTATTCGTTTCACCAGAGATAACGGTTAAGCCAGACGACTCGATCACAGTGTGAGGTTTTACCCTCTTCCAGGTTCCAGTAGTCGTATCTTTCACTGTAGAGATCCCCACGACTCGTCTTGGCTATTACGCCTTTCGACTCAAACCTTGGAGCAATTACTTGCTCCCTCAAGGCGTCGTGATTGGGGATGGAAAACCTCGGTTTTAAGCGAGTTGCTGTAAATAAACTCAGAGGTTTTCCTTTGACTTCTAGATCAGAAGTGATTTTATTAGAAATTCATTTGTCTTATATACTACTTTACAATACATTCGATCTTACCTAAATTCCACACTTCGCACATTGAACCCTATATTGCCTATCCAGCATATTCCATATTATTAGTTGAGTGACCGATGTCACTCAACTCACGCTTGAACTCGGTATTGCCCATTTGGCATATTTTTGTTATTAGTGGAGCGACCGCTGTCACTCCACGCGAGTTCGTCTTACAGATACACTTCAAGTAAACATATTGCAACCCAAGCGCATATTGTTCGCTCTCTGCGGACGTTGAACGCAGGCAAGTGGTTTTCACTTTGGGTTCTAATTACCCATGGCGCTTGTATGTTTGTTTGAAGCATATCCGCTTACGTTACTTCCGATTATTTATGGCTTGTGCCATCTGGGTTCAATTTACGAACTGCAGTGTTTATACGTTTAACAGTTAATCGTTTTTGTTAAATGATTCTTGATAAGTGGTCACTGGTGTGGCCCCTTCACAACAGTCGTATCCGTGTCCTCTGAATTAGAAAAAGAGTCGTCGGTGTGCAGCCTTTTAATGCAGGACGAAGAAGCAACGGGGTCTGAGACGTGTGCTTATCTCCCATCTTACTCGTAGAATATGAGAATATCTAACCTCATTATCCCTATTTTTCAAGCAGCAAGCGATTCCGAATTAAGGAGAGCTGTCATAGTTTGGGAAGCACTGACATGACCATCCTTTTTATTCGCTCCACCTGTATTGTTTGTCCTTTGGTACTTCCTACTATAATCGTTAGCGGATTGTATCTATTTCCAAAACGCAGTGCGGGCTGTACCCTTATCCGGACTTATTATTTCTATGTGCCAAAGCATCGCCCTCTGGATCTCCAACTTTTGCATTACCTCCACGGTATTTGTCATCTTAATAGCGTAAATTCAAGGAAAGTTTTACGAAGACATCTACAACAACAAAGGAAGTATGTAAGCGTGTCTAGATTCGATGTCATAAGTCGTCAGTGGTCTTTCTCATCAATCGGGCTTGGAAATTCTTCTTGATGTCTGACCTTCTGCTCCGCATGTAACATATATGTAATACAATTGTATTATATTTTTCTAGTTCACTACGCAATTTTGGGATAAAATAATCTCTTCTATTGATTTCCTCTATCTTCTTTACACCGAAGTGACCGTGTCGCTAAAAACTCCTTTTATCATTATGTCCTTCACTCGCCTGGGTATGTAGGTGGCATTCTGCTCTTTATGCAGACCCCGTTGCTTTCGTTGTTAGGCAGTATCCTTTTAGCAGTCTTCTGACTTCAGTCTTTCTACTGATATTGGTCACTTCTGACCAAAAGAGCTGCAGAATTTCAGACTTCTGTAATGCGATCGTGATGATCAGGAATATTATGTCCAAAATAATATCTTGCTTAGTATCTGCGTAAAGCATTTCTCAGGTGTTAAACCGGATATTGCAATAGTGACAACGACAACGGGCTTTAGAAAACGTCATCATCGTTTCGTAAGACGTTAATATATTCCTTACGTGCTGCAACATTCAGAGCAATTCAATGCGTAGTTTGGATCCGTAAATCAACATAAATTGAATATTATAATTTAGGCACTGATTTGTGATTTAATCGACTCCCAAATAGTTTCGAAAACCGGTGGAAAACTAAAATACAAAATCTTTCGCCAAAACCGTGCCTTCTGTCGCAAATATCTATTCCAACACAAATATTCAAAACGCTCAGTCGTTTTTTTTTTTCTCCAAAATTACCCTAAAGCAAATGAATTTGAAGTAAATGCGCAGTTTTAATTTTGACTCAGGGTATAAGCCCATTGGGTCTACGTTAAGATTTCCGAATTAAAGCTGTCTAACCGAATTCAAGCCGAAGGCGTATACGTAACATTTTAACGCTTGTAGAAATCGCCAGTAGATACTCAAACAAGATATTCAAATTTCTTATAGCTGAACCTATACCTTGTGCCACATTAAATCAATTTTATCCCATTTATCCAAATCCTTCATGCACTTCAGACCAGTCCGTCTCGAATCAATGAAAATCATCACCCAAGGCGAATGTTAAACCACCGCCCACCATCCGATGTGATGTTTACATTTGTGTTCACATTTATTAACTTTGTCAGCCTGTGATTTATGTATGCCTTCTGCCTTGTTATACATTATCCAAATATATTCACTGAAGGCAGTCTTGTGATACATTCGCATCCCGAATCTCTTGCGAAACACGATGTAGAAATCAATTGGACTTCCAAAGAACATCAAATGGGCTTACATTAAGTCACATGTGTTGCTGTTCATTATAGCCACCAACTCTCCCATTGGATGGGAAGGAGTGGTGGGCAGAAAAGGACCCCCTTATGGTTGCCAAAATTCACAACACTCGTCTGGGGTATACTTAAAGATATTGTAACTTTCTATTTAATCCTTTTCCATAGGAGCAATGCCAACAAAAAGGCGACAATATTGTCTCTATCGTGGATGAAATTAATTTCATACTGAATAGACTCCTTTGGCTGAAGGACTCGTGCCAACAAACAAAGAAATTGGTGAGGAAAAAAATCCGCTCATAAAACAAAGTTTTTTTTTTGTTTGCGAATAAAAGAGCAACAGTGTGTGTATCGCATTTGACATCTTAATGGATGAGATATCGTGTCGGATGAGCCAAAGAAAAGAATGGCAGATGGTTTCAGATACACAACTCATGTGCTTGGCTTTGGATGATAATAATTAAATTGTTTGCAAATTGTTTTCGTAGAATGTCGACGGCAATAATTGATGAGGGACGATGATGGATTAGTTTCGCTAAAGATCATACTTCGCATGATGAATGATTTTTTTTATAAATATGTCTTATGCATCTTTTGAAGTAAAGACATTAGTTATTTCTTAAGTACATACTCGTATGTATACGTGTTAACTTAACTGGTCTAGTGTACTCAGTGCGGCTTGGACTAAAGTTTGGCCTGAGGTTTCGCACTTACTGCGTCGTGACTGAAGAATGAAATGCTTTTTGCCATCTTTTCGATGAAATATCTGAACTTAGCTTTTGAGTTTTCAAAAATAAACCACATTTGGAGAAAAAATTACATAGTTTATAATACGACATTAGTCTGGGCCCCAGGTCACACTAGGATCTTGGGGAATAAGGTCTGCAATGAGATTACTATGCAAGTCTCAGAGAAGGATTTCTCGGGATCTGAACGTGTTTCCTGCGTCCTCGATTAGAACTTTCATTGACGATTGGGTTTCTCACGAATGCTATAATGTATATAATGTGACTCTCCATCAGAGTTGTAACAGAATGCATTCACCGAATTGGAAAAAAGAATTAAAATTTTTGATTGATGCAATCGAAGTCAAAAAAGACTGCGATTTGAAAGAACTTAAATCACCATTTTTTTGATAGAAAGATAGATCTTTATTGCGCCTATAAATATGTACAAAGGTGTTACCACACATTTTACATTAGTACAGAGATGTGATATTGTATATACCTTTCTGCTGAAATATTATTTTATTTTTATATAACATTAGGAAATATAAATTTAAATTTGGAGGAAAATGCGACATAAACCTCCATTGAGACAAAAAAAAATAAATTAAAAATTAAAGTATTATATTGCAGTTATTCTGCAAATAAATATAAGGACAATAAATAAACAAGAAAAATAAATGACTCTTTATATAATAGAGTAAACTAAATAAAAAGAAATAGCTATGTTTATAAATTACATACCAGATATCCATACAGGAGTAATGCTTGGAAAACTACTTTGTTTATGATAAGTTTGTTTTGGTTCGATAGGGCTGATTTTCTGTTTATGAAGGGGTATAACGTCTTTGCTGCTAAATTAACTTCTTGTTAAGTTCTAGATATATATTCATTAAATGTTAACCAAACAAACAGAGCCAAACAGAGGCGAAAGCCTTTTCAATGTCCAAAAGGACCATTCCTGTAGACTTACCTACTTCACGATATTTTTTAACAAAATTGCCTATACGCAGTATTTGGTGGGAGGTGCTATGCTGTGGTCTGAAACCAAACTGCACGTCGGGATATATATTATAATCATTAATTATTTTTGTTATTTTTTCCTTAAGGATTCGCTCATATAATTTACTTATATTGCTCAGCAAGCTTATAGGTCTATAGCTCTTGGGGTTAACAGGGGGCTTTCCAGCTTTGAGTATAGGTACCACCTTAGCTATTTTCCAGGCATCAGGAAAGTACTGGATTTTCAGACATACATTGAAAGTGGCTGTCACCATTCTTTTGAAGTAAATGATTGGTGCATTCAATTTTTGGCAATCATAGAATTGAAATCCTTTTTGGAAGTTAGTTGAATTCACTTAATGTAAGTTGAAGTCAGCAGTGAATTCATATATTTCGTTGAAGTCAGTAGGGAATTCATTTTAAATCAGTTGAAGTCAATGAATTCAACTAAAATTGTTTGAATTCATTTGAAGTCAGTGAGTTCACTTTAAAGTTATTTGCTTCTGCAACCAGTAAGACTTGGAAAAATAAAGATCCATTGAAGTCAAATGAATTCAAATTATTTCTATTAAATTTACTGACTTCAACTAATTTTACCTGAATCCACAGCGGACTTCAGCTAACATTAAGTGAATTCATCAATGTAATTCAAAAGAATGCAATCATGTGACTTAAATCAATGATTGTTAAAAATTTAATGCACTAATCGCTGACTTCATAAGATTGATGACTTAGGTTTTTTTAAATCGCAGTCCTTTTTAGCCGAAAGATTTCAAATCATTCTGGGTGAATTCAATGGAATTATCCTCCCAAAAGATTTAATTCTATCACAACTCTGCTCTCCAGGATGCGTGTTGACTAAACGAATGCTCCCGAGCGTCTCTATGAAATTAGCGGAAATTTTGATGTCTCGCTACTACTGCGGACAATTTATTGGCATCTTGACAGGCCACTTTGTTGTTAGGCCAAGACACTTCATTGTGGAACTCCGGCCGCAATCTCCTTGAAGTCAGAGTAATCATTTCCGTGCTTAACACGAAAGAGTCTCTCGGTGAGATACGATCGTAAGATTAGAAAGAGTTGCCGTGGCAGTAGTCGTTGCAATTTATACTCCAAGCCTTCGTGCCAAACCTTATCGAAAGCTTGTGCGACGTCAAGAAATACACCACAACAAATCTTTTTTTCTTCCAGAGCTTTCTCAATCACGTCAGTTATTTTGTGGACTTGGTCAATTGTAGAATGTTTAATTCTAAATCCAAACTGATGGTCAGGAATGACACGTCTTTCGTCGATTACGGGCTGTAGACGTTTGGAAAGTAGTTTTTCAAATATTTTTGAAATAACCGGCAATAGGGAAATAGGCCGATATGATTTCTTCTCATTTAGCGGTTTGCCTGGTTTCGGGACCATTATAATCTCGGCGACTTTCCATTGCCTCGGAACATAAACCGATCTGAACGAAGCGTTGATCAAATAGAGCAGTTTGATAATAGGTGTGTTCGGCAATTCCTTGACTACCTGCTCCATTATCAAGTCGTAGTAATTGCTTGGCTTTCTTAGAAGTATAAGAGAATTACAATAAAATGCATAAATAAGGGTTTTGCTATCTGGTTATTGAATGGCCCAGTTGCGTCTGAGCGTTTCCTGCTCAGGCAATAAAAAAGATTTTATACTTTTGCCTAATTGTTTTAATATAATAATAAATATAATAAATTGTTCCTTATTTTCAACCAAACATGATTTCATTTACAAAAATAAATACTTTACAATCTTATTATGTTTTATTTTTGAGTTGAAAATATTAAACCTATGACAATGACAAGAGATGTCTGTCGAGTGGTTGACTATGCTTTAAACATTACTCGTGCTTTAAATCAAACTACTGAAATGTATTTACAAATCAGAGCTCAATTATAGATCTAATTAAGTTCATGTATTAGTTCATTTCGGTATGCTAATGCCACAATGATGTATAGAACCATTCTCTCCCAATCGGTGGTGTCTTCTCCATTGAGTAGCCTGATCATTTTATTTTCCATCAGATAAGTCTACCCAAAGTACATGCGCCTAAATTATTTCAGTATAGGGCATATGCCTTAAAAATGCTCGGTGTTTTCCTCCTCTCTCCTATTACATTAAGTTCATTCTTCCCTCATTACATTTGTTCCCATTTAGGCAGATAAGGTCGCAGCCTTAAATATCCAAGTGATTTTGGATTGATTAAACTCGTCAATAATGTAATTGTGTCCTTTTGAGTGGCCCAAGAATTTGTAGAAGCGTGTGTTGCTTTCAATCGCCCTCTGTAGGTTTTCCTGATGCCTAGAAGATTTTAGCTGTCGTAGTAGATCGGCGTTCTTACGAATACATTCTCTTTGGGTAACGCCTCCCGCATCCCAATGCTACCCAAACCTGTATCCGAGTTGGTTCCTTTGCCCAGAAATTTTTTTTTATTTTCGCAGTAATATTTTAGTGAGCTGATTTGGTAACCTACTTTCATTGTATTCAAATTTAGTTTTTGTCATATATCTTTGATGTAAGTCAAGAGTCTAAAAATGTCTGTTCCTGCTCCTGTTTCAATCAATAATGCATAGTTAGGAGTACATACTATTAGTTTTAAAATTCATTTCAAGAAATAGCGTTGTAGATTGTTCACTTGTGGGCGCCGTGGAGTAAGTGGTTAGTGTGTCGGATCACTACGCATGAGGTTCCAAGTTCGAATCCCAGAAAATACCAAAAGGTTTTTTTCACGGTCCCACCTCTCGCGAGCGTCTGACAAACATCCGAGAGTATTGCTGTCACGAAAAAGTTTCTCAAATCGCCGTTCGGATTCGGCATCAAACTGTAGGTCCCTTCCACTCGTGTAAAAGATATAACGCACACAACATGAGTGGTTGCGAAAAGCTAGGCCCTGGCACTTTAAAGAGCTGTTGAGCCAAATATTTGTATTTGTATTGTTCACTTCCTCACAATTTCCAGACTTGTGCACTATAAGTTTGAACAACTCTGCACAATCCTTGAAATAGTTTCAACTTTGCTCTTAGCGTAACTTTCCTTTTCGCGAGGAAGCATTGCCATGTCGAGTCTATACCTCTCTTTGCTGCAGTGTTTCTTTTTTCTATGTGCTTTACGAAAGTCATTTTCTGAGTTAGCAGTTCTCCTAAATATGTATAGTTTGATATGATTCCGATTTCATCTCCTTTAAAACTCCAGTTTTCTTGATTTGACAACCTACCCCCTTTTCTGAACACCATAATTTCCGATTAAGCCAAGGTAAGTTCCAGATTCTACTCCTCACAGTAAGCGTCAATCGGTCTTTCATGTGTTGCAAAACCTTAATATCTTCCGTCAAAATAACCATATCGTCTGCATAAAGTAAAACCCGAATGATTAAGGAATCAATGTTCAGGCCTCCTCCTAATACCTCATCTGTTTGAGAAATGAAAGAAATTGAGCTCGTGTATTCCGATTTAATTAATCGGCCGGGCAATGTGACACAAGAAAAAAGAATACCCAAATATACCGACCAACACGAGCGACGAAAAGAAAACGACGATTCTTACAATGTACAACTTTTTATTAGGTGTTACCTCGATGCGAAAGAGGCAGAGAAAATGTAAAATCTAATTGCATTGCAATTACAAGACAGTGGACTGTTAACTGTTCATTGTTTAGAATTTACAGCATTAGCAGATAGGGTATATAATACAATGTTTGGTATAAAAAAAGCAAAGAGTTAATACTGTTTAGTTTAAGAAACCATAATTATAAAATATCAATGAATTTTCTCTTTCTTGTTATACTGTATAATAATATTCAATTAATACACTCAATTGTTTGTCACACTGTAATTTGCCTCTAGTTCAATACAAATTCCATTTATCAGCATATTTTTTGGCTTCAACCATAATGTAACCCGACCCATGCACTTTGCACATTGCACATGCACGGTTCGATTTGTTTATTCATCAATTATGTTTTTTGTTTCTCACCTTTAGTAAATCCGTAGACTAAGCAATTTTTATGTATAAATACTTGAAGTAAAATAAAATTAAGTTAGATTTCGTCATTCAGTTAACCAGGACTTTTATTTATCTTCAAGTGAGTCCGCTTGAAGGGCTGTTGGCGTATCTCCAAATCTTCGAGGTGTTCTAGTGAATCACTAGCAAATACAACTGCCAGTCACAGTACAAGAACTGTGATCTGGCCATCTCAGACGGTAAAACAACCGTTACATTTTTGGTGACCCCGACGTGATTCAGGTGTACCACTTGAATTGCGAATTTAACATTAGTATTCTCAGCGGTCAACATGGACATGAAGGCTGAACTTCAAGAGTTAACTGGAGCACAAATACAGCAGGTGATAACCAACTACAAGAAGGATGGTTCATCGAGGAAGACCCTTGACTACTACATCGAGCGACTGCGTAGGCTGGAGGAACTTTGGGATCATTTCGAAGCCACTGATACTGAGATCAGGAAGTATTTTGCGGACCAATTGGCACATCCATATTATGTGAAAAGATATTACGACGCGGTGAAGCAGGTGTACATACAGTACACCGAAGAATTCTCCAACCACATTGAGAGACTCAAGCAACCAGACGAAGAGGCTACCACGAATAAGAAGGAAGATCATCAGAAGATTCCAATCGAGGAGGTAGCAGAAGCAGGTAGGGCAGCACATGAGCAACAGCCCCCCGCTACACATACAAACCAAGCCTACGACTATGTGAGGCTAATGAGAAGACAACAGTCAGTAATGTCATCGCTACGTAGAGCATTACAAACCGCACGAGAAGGTGGAAAATCAAGACAGTTCTACAACCTTCAAGAACAAACCATATGCCGATATTGGGCGCAAATCGAAGACATCCACAATTCAATTTGGGAATCTACAGACGACATCAAGGACATTGGATATGACAACGAGCAACACATTCAACTGGAGGGTGAGGTGCACCAAGCACCTGTTCTTTTGGCAGAAATATTATCAAAAGGTTCTGCATCACAGCAGTCCCATGAACATACTAAAATGAACTTACCAAAGATCGTGTTGCCAAAGTTTGATGGAGACTACTTGAAATGGACACAATTTCACGACCTGTTCACCCAAATGGTAGACAAACAACCAATGTCAAATTGTGAAAAAATGTACTACCTAAAAACAAATTTGATTGGGGAAGCAGAAAGAGTCATCAGACATATGGCTTTGTCAGACGAAAACTACGCATCGGCTTATCGTTACAACAATAAGAGGCTACTGGTGTCCGCGCTGATAAATCGACTGTTATCTCAACCATCTCATGCATCAGAAGTAACTTCTGCGGCTATTATCAAGTCATTACATGACACTACTCAAGAATATCTGCACGGTCTCGAGAGCTTAGGAATTGAAATCGACAACTGGGATCCACTGCTGCTCCACATTTTATTGAAAAAACTCGACAAAACGACTCATACATTATATGAGCAATCGTTAACCACACCAAGAGAACTACAATCAATTAAGAAGTTCCTAAAATTCATAGAGACTCGTTTCCAATCACTAGAAGCACTGTGCTCTAGGAACACAAAAGTAGAAGACAATACGAAGAGGAGAACCTTGCAGAGAGCTACAATTTCTATCGCCACAGATACATCAAGCTGCTCGATGTGCAAGGGAGCACACCATCAGATCGATTGAGCCATCTTAAACGACAGAAGCTGTGCATCAATTGCCTGAAAGGAGGACATTTCGCTTCAAATTGCTCACGCAGAGGATGCACGAAATGTACTAAAAGGCACAACACGTTAGTACACTTCCATGATGCGGAAAGCAACCACCGACCAAAACCTATATCATCGACAACTGTCTGTGATCAGACCTCTCCAAATATTACAACCTCAGCACCACAAATAAACAGGAGTATCACGGTACTCCAGGACAGTTCTTCGCTAGCGGCAGTCAGCAACAACAAGAACGAGGGTTATGTGTTCCTCAGTACGGTTGTAGTAAAATTAGTTGGCGACAATGGAACAAGCGTCAACTGCCGTGCAATTCTGGACTCCGGATCACAAGTCAACATCATTACAGAAAGAATGATGCGGAAACTAGGGATACCACTAACATTCAACCGAATCGTGGTGCAAGGAATTGGACAGTCAAGAAGAGATGCCCATCGCAGAGCAAACATCAGTCTAATGTCTAACGTAACGAACTTCTCCACAAGAATAGAAGCAGTCGTACTACCACAGATAGTGTCTCCACAACCGATACAACAATTCAATATATCCACTTGGAAGCTGCCAAGGAACATCAAATTAGCGGATCCACAATTCAACGTGCCAAATCGTATTGATCTGCTAATTGGAGCAGAATATTTCCACCAACTTCTTTGCATTGGGCAAATCAAGCTGGGAGAAGAACTGCCCTTGCTACAAAATACCTTGCTTGGGTGGATAGTCACCGGGCGAGTAGTTGGAGGGTCCTCATCAGTCGCAACTTGTGGTGTCTACACCAGCGACGAGTCCCTCGAACAGACAATCGGGAAATTCTGGAAAAACGAGGAGCTGCTGACGTCCAGTTCCAAACACACTCTGGCGGAACAAAAATGCGAGGAGCTCTTCAACCAAACAATTAAGAGAGATAGTACAGGAAGGTTCATTGTAAGTGTACCATTTTCCGATGATCCAGAAAAATTGGGCGCATCCATGGACATTGCATTAAGCAGATTCTATGCTTTAGAGCGTAAATTAGCGCAAAATACGGAATTAAGAGGACAATACACGGAATTTATGAACGAATACATCAACCTGGGCCATATGGAAGAAATTGACTACAACTCTGTTGAAACACCACACTACTTCCTACCACATCATAGCGTGCTTAAGCCGGATAGCAGCAGCACAAGACTACGAGTGGTTTTCGATGCATCCTCCAAAACATCGTCCAACATATCTCTAAATGACATCATGCATGCAGGACCAACCATACAAGACGAACTATTTACAATCTTGTTACGCTTCAGGTTGCCGAAGTTTGTAATAAAGGCCGACATTCAAAAGATGTATCGACAAATACGTTTGCGAGAGGAAGATAAACGGTTCCATTTAATCTGGTGGAGAGCTGACTCAAACCAACCTCTAAAATGTTATCAGCTTTGCACAGTAACTTATGGAACAACTTCAGCCCCATATCTGGCCACGAGATGTCTACAGAAGCTGGCTCAAGACCATGCCATGAAATATCCATTAGGTGCGGAAGTACTGCAGAGAGACTTTTACGTAGACGACGCAATGACCGGTGCGAATAGCCTGACCACAGCGAAGGACATTCAGGCCCAATTATCAGCACTTCTCCGAGAGGGAGGGTTCAAGTTAAGGAAATGGTGTTCGAATAATCAACAGCTATTAGCAAACGTTCCATTAGAGGATCGGGAGGTTCCTCTCGACGAAGGCAATAATGAGGGATCAATCAAAACATTAGGACTGATATGGCTACCCAAGTCGGATCTATTCTGCATAAAAACAAACTGTATGCCTCAAAAAAGGTTCACCAAGAGATCGGTTGCATCTGACATAGCACGGGTATTTGATCCCTTGGGAATAGTCGCTCCAGTAGTGATTGTTGCTAAACTATTTCTCCAAGAGCTATGGGAACTAAAATACGATTGGGATGCTGCTCTACCTGTGGAAATGTGTACTAGATGGTGCAAGTACCGAATCCCGAGACACGTATTCGCAAAATGTGTTCCCTCTTCAGTGCAGATGCATACGTTCGCTGACGCATCAGAAAAGGCGTACGGAACTGCGGTTTATGTAAGGTCGATCAACAAGGATGGCACGGTAATAGTCCGATTACTATGCTCCAAATCTCGAGTAGCACCAGTTACCAAAACTTCAGCAGGAATTAAATCAATAACCATCCCTCGCCTAGAGCTATGTGCAGCCTTGTTAGCTGCTGAGATTTCAAGACGTGTAAAGACCGATTTAAAAATTGATGACGCAAGCACCTTTCTTTGGACAGACTCTCAAATTGTGATTAGCTGGATTTACTCTAAAGCTGGCTCGTTTCAAACCTTCATTGCGATTGATCGGGAAACTACTGACTGCCCAAAACTTGGCTTGGGCCAGTAGCGCAACAATCAAGTTCGTGATGAAGTGCTTACTTTACCTCCTAGTGGTGGTCCCCGGGCAACTATACGTATAAACCCTTATACGTATAGGCCAAAATTGTAAGTGCGGGTTGTCTAGGGTCTAGGCTAGGTAACGTGGGCCAGCAACCTGCGTTACCGAATATTGCCCGCTACGGAAACCGACACTATGCCTCGGATAAGGAATGATCACATGTTGACGACTTTTGGCTATTGTACCCGGACAAAGATAGGTTTCTGGAATGTAAAGACGCTCCTCGACTCGGGAAGAGAAGGTCCTTACAATGCCAGATTCCTCCAATTGGAAAACGAATTCATGCGATATAAACTGGACATTTTGGGGGTAAGTGAAGTAAGATGGTTAGAAGCGGGCGAGTACCAGTCTCCAACGCGTAACACTGTACTACTCTATTCTGGAAGACCATCCGGAAACCCGCGGGAATATGGAGTCGGACTGCTGCTAACAACAACAGCACGCAAGGGCCTAATTTCCTGGCAGCCTCATGGTGATAGGATTTTGACGGCCAGATTCCGGACTAGAGTACGACGCGTCACCATCATACAGTGTTACGCACCAACGAATAGTTCGTCTGAGGACGAAAAGGAGAGCTTCTACAATCTCTTAAGCGCCGTCTTCAACACAACACCAAATGGAGACATTGTCATAGTGATGGGGGATTTGAATGCCAAGGTAGGCAGCGACAACGAAGGGCTCAAACATGTAATCGGGAAGCATGGACTAGGCAACCGGAATGACAACGGCGAAAGGTTTGTGGATTTCTGCAATGCCAACCGCCTTGTGATAGGTGGCACCATGTTTGAGCACAAGACCTGCCACAAAGTCAGCTGGGTTTCCAATGATAGGCAAGCAACCTCCAACCAAATTGACCATTTTGCTATCAGCCGCCGCTTTAGAAGTAGTCTCCTGGACGTCAGAAACAGACGAGGGGCAGATATGGGGATAGTACGTGATCACCATCTTATGATAGCTACTCTCCAACTACGCACTGCTGCAGTTCGAAGATCCCACGACAACACAAGAATGCCCAGGTTCAACATCGATAGACTTAGTGATCCCTCAGTGCGCCAACAATTAAGGGAGCACTTTTCGCAAGGTGTGGAAGCAATCAGCAGCTCAATGCCCGCAACCATCCAAGACCATTGGTGTGCTGTGAAAAATGTTTTTACATCTGGTGCTGAAAGAATTGTCGGTCGATCGCAGGGAAGACATAGGGCGTGGCTTTCCGAGGATACCTGGAGACGGATTGACGAACGAAAACAGCTAAAAACTCGCGTTGCAGCTACCCCAGCAGCAGGGAGAAGCGAGCTAGAGTCCCTATATCGCATGAAGATGAGAGAAGTTCAGCGTAGCGTACGACGTGACAAGCGCAACTACATCAACGCGCTGGCTACAGAAGCAGAAGAAGCTGCACGGAGGTGCGACAGCAGGACCGTCTACAGAATCACGAAGGAGCTGACAGGTGGTCGCAGCTCCAGCCAACACCCAGTGAAAAGCCTAGACGTCTCCTTGCTCATTTCGGATGAGGACCAGCTCAAGAGATGGAAAGAGCATTTTGCTACGGTTTTAAACCGTGTATTCGCTAGCGATATGCTCCCAAATCAGACTGAGATGCCCGAGGTGAGAAGTACCCGAATACGCACCACGACTCCCAGTAAAGATGAGATTATTACCGCGATCAAGGCACTCAAAACCAAGAAGGCGGTAGGACTTGACGGTATTCCAGCAGAGCTCTTACGAGCAACGCCAACAACATCGGCTGAGCTTCTGCTTCCACTTATAGATAGAGCTTGGGAAGCTGAGAGCTTTCCTAACGAGTGGAAAAAGGGAATGATAGTCAAGCTTCCTAAGAAAGGAAATTTAATGGAGTGCGGAAACTGGAGGGGTATCTGCGTGCTTCCTGCTGCAGCTAAGATAATAGCTAAAATCATCCTGGAGCGAATCAAACAACATCTCGAAGACACACTCGATGCCGAACAAGCAGGTTTCCGCTCTGGATCCTCCTGTGCCGACCACATCAACACCCTGCGGATTATCATCGAACAGTGTGTTGAATATCGATCGCCACTGCACCTGCTGTTCATCGATTTTGAGAAGGCGTTCGATAGTGTCAACAGGGAGTTTATTTGGCGTGCCTTACGCAGGAGAGGCATCCCCGATAAACTAATTGTTATTATCAAAGCTACATATGAAGGCTCCAAATGTCACGTTCTGCACAGGGGAAGGTTGTCTGAGGAATTTGAGATCCAAAGTGGGGTAAGACAAGGCTGTATCCTTTCACCAATATTATTCCTATTGGTGATTAGTGATGTGCTTCATGCAGCTTTGTCGACGGGAAACGGAGGAATTCGATGGACTCTTACATCTCAACTGAAGCATCTTGACTACGCAGACGATGTATGCTTACTCTCCCACAGAATTATGGATCTCCACCAAATGACAGCAGATGTGGAGAGGGAGGCAGGTGTCGTCGGGCTGAAAATGAATACGGCAAAAACTAAAATTATCAGCCTTGGAACAAACTCATCGGCTCAAATATGCATTGCTGGACAACCGGTAGAGAGAGTAGAGGATTTCCAGTATCTTGGTAGTATTGTCTCGACCGATGGTGGAACCGAACTGGATATAGCCAACAGGATCGCCAAAGCAAAGTCCGCGTTCGGGATGTTGTCCAAAATATGGCGAAGCAATGCAATCAGTTTGACCACCAAAATAAGACTGTTCCGCTCCAACGTTGAATCCGTGCTGCTATATGGTTGCAGCACGTGGAGAGTGACCACTACTATCACCAGAAAGCTGCAAACGTTTGTTAATAGGTGTCTGCGCAATATCTTAAGGATTTTCTGGCCCAATCGTATCTCTAACGAACACCTTTACGAGAGAACGGGTCAGGAACCAATAGGCACAACTATCCAACGGCGGAAGTGGCAGTGGATTGGTCACACGTTCCGAAAGGGTGACAGCTCCATAGCGAACCATGCTATGCAATGGAACCCTCTAACTCAGGATGGCAGAAGACCTGGCGGTCCGAGAAGGACATGGCGCAGAACAGTCGAGAAGGAGGCACGGCAGTTAGGGAAAAGTTGGGGAGAACTCAGACACATTGCCAGAAACCGTACACGATGGCGCGTAGGCGTAGTAGAGGCCCTAGGACCCACAAGGGGATACAGGACATAAGTAGTAAGTAAGTAAGGTCACACGATAATCCAGCAGATGTCTTATCAAGAGGGATTTCGCCAGAAAAACTACGGGATCACAACCTATAGGTCTATGGCCCGAAATTCCTGCATGGTAAGGAATCAATATGGCCACCACCCTATCAAACCAACACCCCATGTGAAGAAGAAAGAAAGAAGATAACCTTACTAGCCGTTACTGAGCGACCGGGACATTTCATTGAACAAATACACCACTCACATTCATTCCGTAAGCTTCAAAGGGTAACAGCTTATTGTCTACGAGTCATTGGATTGCTAAAGAGCGGTCAATACTACAAAAAAATCAGCTCTATAAGGAAAAATCGTCAACAATCTGTTGAAAATAGGTGGCCACTATCAGTTCAAGAATTAAACGACGCTCTTCAACTCATCCTAAGGAATGTTCAGGAACATGGATTCAGAGCAGACATACTTCGTTTAAGAACACATAAGGAATTGGACAAAAAAAAAGCCCTCTAATAGGACTTGCAGTATTTTTGGACCAAACGGAACTATTGCGAGTTGGAGGGAGATTACGAGCATCGGATATAGCTTACGATGCCAAGCATCCAATATTATTACCATATGCACACCCGTTTGTCAAATTATTAATGACAGACATACACACTGAAAATTTACACATTGGTCCTCAAGGTCTCCTAGCGCTAACAAGGCAAAGGTTTTGGCCAATTAAAGGGAAGAACATTGCACGTTCAATTGTCCAACAATGCACACGCTGCATTAGAGCCAAGCCCAAGATGTACTCCCAAATGATGGGAAACCTACCACGTCATAGAGTTCAACCAGCTCGTCCGTTTATTAATTGTGGAGTAGACTTCTGTGGACCAATATGGATTCATTACCGTACGAGAGGGAGCCGTCCACAAAAAAGCTACCTTTCGATATTTTGCTGTTTTACTACAAAATCTGTTCACATCGAAGTCGTCAGTGATTTATCCACAGACGCATTTATCGGAGCTTTAAAAAGATTCATAGGTCGACGAGGGCACTGTAAAAATCTATACTGCGATAACGCCACCAACTTCGTCGGTGCGAGAAATCAGTTGACGGAATTAACAAGCACCATATATTCAGACCAAGCTCAGACTAAGATATCATCCACGTGTAATTCAAGAGGAATAGATTTCCATTTTATTCCTCCACGAGCTCCTCATTTTGGTGGCCTATGGGAGGCAGACGTGAAATCAGCAAAGTACTTATTGCAAAGAAAAATATCATCTGCAGCTCTAACTTACGAAGAGCTATGTACAGTAAGTGTAGATATAGAGGCCATTCTAAACTCCAGGCCGCGCACACCTCTGTCCAGTGATCCAAACGATCTGACAGCATTAACGCCTGGCCACTTTTTGATTGGAGAACCACTAAGGGCTGTAGTTGACCCGCATGCGAGGAAGTCTGAGCACCAGGTGGAAGTTAGTTTCACACCTTAAGGAGGAATTCTGGAAACGCTGGTCCCGAGAATATCTGAATGAATTACAACATCGCACCAAGTGGAAGACTTTATCCAACAATATTGAAATCGACACCGTGGTCATTATCAAAGAAGACAACACACCCGTTATGAAATGGCCACTTGGAAGAATTGTTAAGGTGTATTACGGTGATGATGGATACATCAGAGTTGCGGATGTACGCACGAAATCCGGAGTGCTACGCCGACCAATACACAAATTGGCTCCACTTATCAAAGAAGAAGCATCGGAAGGGGAAATAATGACTTCGCCAGATAGCCAGCTGACAGTGAACACACCAGATCGAAAACGCAGACATACCAACAAGGTCAACCCCGACAAGCCCAGCATATCGTCCGGAACAGCAGAGGGACAAAAGAACCAAAAAAGGCAACATTTCTCGAAATCAGCCCTACTTGCATTATTATTAATAGGCTTACTATTGCCAATAGTGGCAGCAAGTGACGTGGAAATTACTAAACTCAACGACGCACAACCTGGAATACATTTTGAACAACAAGGAATGATTAATTTGATACAAAAGAGATGGAATTTAGTCGTTTACTACAACCTTGAGCCGTACAAACGAGAATTTGAAGCTCTAAAAAACAGTACAATGATACTAGATCATCTCTGCAACCAAATGACATTCAAGAGTCTATGCGCACAAGTTACCCATCAGGTTAAATTCATCAACAACGAACTCACAGAAGAGAATTTGTTACTTGCACCCAAGCGAAGCTCAAATAAGAAGGTAAAAAGAGGAGCACTGGATATCGTTGGAAACATTGCAAACTCGCTATTTGGAGTTCTTGACGCCCGATACGCTGAAGAAATGTCTGGAAACACTGAAGGAATATACTCAAATGAAGATCATCTATTAAAGCTATTAAAAAACCACACGTCAATTTTGGATTCCACTGCGAACATAATTAAACAAAGCCAAGCAGATATGGTCAAAAGGCATAACGCGCTCGTAGCACAATTAGAGCAGATTACTAGTCGAATAAATAACATTACCGACGGGGTGTATCAGAATAAAGTTCAGCAACTGTTTTCATCCTGGGCAATCTACACTACGTTGATAATCACCAATATACAGCGTACTCAAGCATCAATAGTTGACGTTATATCAGATACTCACCAAGGAAGAATTAGCCATCTATTGATCTCACCTCAGCAGTTGAAGCACGAAGTTATTAAGATTAAAAATCATCTACCGCTAGGGCTTCGTCTCCCAGTTGTGCCAGAAAACATGCTGCAGCTATACAAATTGATGTCAACAGAAGGACTAATTACGGCCAGCCACGTGATTTTTAAAATTGATATACCTCTGATCGGCTTAGACGAATTTGCAATTTTTAAAATCATTCCAATTCCAGCAGTAGTCAACAATGTACTAATAGCAATAGACCCGTCATCCACATTCTTGGCTGTGAGTGCTCATCATGACCAGTACTACCCAATGTCTGAAAGCGATTTCTCTTCATGCAACACCATAGAAGACGCACAGTACCTATGCACTCCATCTCATCCAATATACTGACCTGGAGCTAACGTCAGCATGTGCGAATTAAACCTCCTTAATAATAGATCATCATTATCAGCATGTACGTTAAAATCTATCAAGACTAGTTCCGTTTGGACAAAACTTCTTCATGCAAACCAATGGATCTACGCCGTAAACAAGGAGACACTGCTAAAGGCGGTTTGTGATCACCACCCATCTCTAATCACAATTGTAGGCAGTGGGATTTTGAAGCTGCAACCAAATTGCATCATCAAACAAGATCACATAACCCTTCAAGGTCATTACATCTATTCGAGTAGTGCTCGAGTATCATATACCAGACTAACCAGCGACATAAATTATACAAATGTGGCCCAGATAGCGGCACTTCGATGTGATAAACCAAATATCAGCACTTATCGAATGGAACTACAAAACCTACGTGAACAAATTAGCTCCCAACAGCTGGAACTCCCAAATCAGATTCATCACCATAATATCCGGCATACGATCTTGAGTTCCTCTGGTTTACTCCTAGTAGTCGCAGTTATCATCTTCTTGTTTTGGAAATATCGATCCATCATCTGCAGGCGTGGATCAACAAAACCTGTACCATCAACCAGAACAGCACACTCTTCAAGCTACACCATAAATGTCTAACTCTGATGAACCCAAGGATCATCAGCGTGGGGCAGGATGTTTAGTTTAAGAAACCATAATTATAAAATATCAATGAATTTTCTCTTTCTTGTTCTACTGTATAATAATATTCAATTAATACCCTCAATTGTTTGTCACACTGTAATTTGCCTCTAGTTCAATACAAATTCCATTTATCAGCATATTTTTTGGCTTCAACCATAATGTAACCCGACCCATGCACTTTGCACATTGCACATGCACGGTTCGATTTGTTTATTCATCAATTATGTTTTTTGTTTCTCACCTTTAGTAAATCCGTAGACTAAGCAATTTTTATGTATAAATACTTGAAGTAAAATAAAATTAAGTTAGATTTCGTCATTCAGTAACCAGGACTTTTATTTATCTTCAAGTGAGTCCGCTTGAAGGGCTGTTGGCGTATCTCCAAATCTTCGAGGTGTTCTAGTGAATCACTAGCAAATACAACTGCCAGTCACAGTACAAGAACTGTGATCTGGCCATCTCAGACGGTAAAACAACCGTTACATTTTTGGTGACCCCGACGTGATTCAGGTGTACCACTTGAATTGCGAATTTAACATTAGTATTCTCAGCGGTCAACATGGACATGAAGGCTGAACTTCAAGAGTTAACTGGAGCACAAATACAGCAGGTGATAACCAACTACAAGAAGGATGGTTCATCGAGGAAGACCCTTGACTACTACATCGAGCGACTGCGTAGGCTGGAGGAACTTTGGGATCATTTCGAAGCCACTGATACTGAGATCAGGAAGTATTTTGCGGACCAATTGGCACATCCATATTATGTGAAAAGATATTACGACGCGGTGAAGCAGGTGTACATACAGTACACCGAAGAATTCTCCAACCACATTGAGAGACTCAAGCAACCAGACGAAGAGGCTACCACGAATAAGAAGGAAGATCATCAGAAGATTCCAATCGAGGAGGTAGCAGAAGCAGGTAGGGCAGCACATGAGCAACAGCCCCCCGCTACACATACAAACCAAGCCTACGACTATGTGAGGCTAATGAGAAGACAACAGTCAGTAATGTCATCGCTACGTAGAGCATTACAAACCGCACGAGAAGGTGGAAAATCAAGACAGTTCTACAACCTTCAAGAACAAACCATATGCCGATATTGGGCGCAAATCGAAGACATCCACAATTCAATTTGGGAATCTACAGACGACATCAAGGACATTGGATATGACAACGAGCAACACATTCAACTGGAGGGTGAGGTGCACCAAGCACCTGTTCTTTTGGCAGAAATATTATCAAAAGGTTCTGCATCACAGCAGTCCCATGAACATACTAAAATGAACTTACCAAAGATCGTGTTGCCAAAGTTTGATGGAGACTACTTGAAATGGACACAATTTCACGACCTGTTCACCCAAATGGTAGACAAACAACCAATGTCAAATTGTGAAAAAATGTACTACCTAAAAACAAATTTGATTGGGGAAGCAGAAAGAGTCATCAGACATATGGCTTTGTCAGACGAAAACTACGCATCGGCTTATCGTTACAACAATAAGAGGCTACTGGTGTCCGCGCTGATAAATCGACTGTTATCTCAACCATCTCATGCATCAGAAGTAACTTCTGCGGCTATTATCAAGTCATTACATGACACTACTCAAGAATATCTGCACGGTCTCGAGAGCTTAGGAATTGAAATCGACAACTGGGATCCACTGCTGCTCCACATTTTATTGAAAAAACTCGACAAAACGACTCATACATTATATGAGCAATCGTTAACCACACCAAGAGAACTACAATCAATTAAGAAGTTCCTAAAATTCATAGAGACTCGTTTCCAATCACTAGAAGCACTGTGCTCTAGGAACACAAAAGTAGAAGACAATACGAAGAGGAGAACCTTGCAGAGAGCTACAATTTCTATCGCCACAGATACATCAAGCTGCTCGATGTGCAAGGGAGCACACCATCAGATCGATTGAGCCATCTTAAACGACAGAAGCTGTGCATCAATTGCCTGAAAGGAGGACATTTCGCTTCAAATTGCTCACGCAGAGGATGCACGAAATGTACTAAAAGGCACAACACGTTAGTACACTTCCATGATGCGGAAAGCAACCACCGACCAAAACCTATATCATCGACAACTGTCTGTGATCAGACCTCTCCAAATATTACAACCTCAGCACCACAAATAAACAGGAGTATCACGGTACTCCAGGACAGTTCTTCGCTAGCGGCAGTCAGCAACAACAAGAACGAGGGTTATGTGTTCCTCAGTACGGTTGTAGTAAAATTAGTTGGCGACAATGGAACAAGCGTCAACTGCCGTGCAATTCTGGACTCCGGATCACAAGTCAACATCATTACAGAAAGAATGATGCGGAAACTAGGGATACCACTAACATTCAACCGAATCGTGGTGCAAGGAATTGGACAGTCAAGAAGAGATGCCCATCGCAGAGCAAACATCAGTCTAATGTCTAACGTAACGAACTTCTCCACAAGAATAGAAGCAGTCGTACTACCACAGATAGTGTCTCCACAACCGATACAACAATTCAATATATCCACTTGGAAGCTGCCAAGGAACATCAAATTAGCGGATCCACAATTCAACGTGCCAAATCGTATTGATCTGCTAATTGGAGCAGAATATTTCCACCAACTTCTTTGCATTGGGCAAATCAAGCTGGGAGAAGAACTGCCCTTGCTACAAAATACCTTGCTTGGGTGGATAGTCACCGGGCGAGTAGTTGGAGGGTCCTCATCAGTCGCAACTTGTGGTGTCTACACCAGCGACGAGTCCCTCGAACAGACAATCGGGAAATTCTGGAAAAACGAGGAGCTGCTGACGTCCAGTTCCAAACACACTCTGGCGGAACAAAAATGCGAGGAGCTCTTCAACCAAACAATTAAGAGAGATAGTACAGGAAGGTTCATTGTAAGTGTACCATTTTCCGATGATCCAGAAAAATTGGGCGCATCCATGGACATTGCATTAAGCAGATTCTATGCTTTAGAGCGTAAATTAGCGCAAAATACGGAATTAAGAGGACAATACACGGAATTTATGAACGAATACATCAACCTGGGCCATATGGAAGAAATTGACTACAACTCTGTTGAAACACCACACTACTTCCTACCACATCATAGCGTGCTTAAGCCGGATAGCAGCAGCACAAGACTACGAGTGGTTTTCGATGCATCCTCCAAAACATCGTCCAACATATCTCTAAATGACATCATGCATGCAGGACCAACCATACAAGACGAACTATTTACAATCTTGTTACGCTTCAGGTTGCCGAAGTTTGTAATAAAGGCCGACATTCAAAAGATGTATCGACAAATACGTTTGCGAGAGGAAGATAAACGGTTCCATTTAATCTGGTGGAGAGCTGACTCAAACCAACCTCTAAAATGTTATCAGCTTTGCACAGTAACTTATGGAACAACTTCAGCCCCATATCTGGCCACGAGATGTCTACAGAAGCTGGCTCAAGACCATGCCATGAAATATCCATTAGGTGCGGAAGTACTGCAGAGAGACTTTTACGTAGACGACGCAATGACCGGTGCGAATAGCCTGACCACAGCGAAGGACATTCAGGCCCAATTATCAGCACTTCTCCGAGAGGGAGGGTTCAAGTTAAGGAAATGGTGTTCGAATAATCAACAGCTATTAGCAAACGTTCCATTAGAGGATCGGGAGGTTCCTCTCGACGAAGGCAATAATGAGGGATCAATCAAAACATTAGGACTGATATGGCTACCCAAGTCGGATCTATTCTGCATAAAAACAAACTGTATGCCTCAAAAAAGGTTCACCAAGAGATCGGTTGCATCTGACATAGCACGGGTATTTGATCCCTTGGGAATAGTCGCTCCAGTAGTGATTGTTGCTAAACTATTTCTCCAAGAGCTATGGGAACTAAAATACGATTGGGATGCTGCTCTACCTGTGGAAATGTGTACTAGATGGTGCAAGTACCGAATCCCGAGACACGTATTCGCAAAATGTGTTCCCTCTTCAGTGCAGATGCATACGTTCGCTGACGCATCAGAAAAGGCGTACGGAACTGCGGTTTATGTAAGGTCGATCAACAAGGATGGCACGGTAATAGTCCGATTACTATGCTCCAAATCTCGAGTAGCACCAGTTACCAAAACTTCAGCAGGAATTAAATCAATAACCATCCCTCGCCTAGAGCTATGTGCAGCCTTGTTAGCTGCTGAGATTTCAAGACGTGTAAAGACCGATTTAAAAATTGATGACGCAAGCACCTTTCTTTGGACAGACTCTCAAATTGTGATTAGCTGGATTTACTCTAAAGCTGGCTCGTTTCAAACCTTCATTGCGATTGATCGGGAAACTACTGACTGCCCAAAACTTGGCTTGGGCCAGTAGCGCAACAATCAAGTTCGTGATGAAGTGCTTACTTTACCTCCTAGTGGTGGTCCCCGGGCAACTATACGTATAAACCCTTATACGTATAGGCCAAAATTGTAAGTGCGGGTTGTCTAGGGTCTAGGCTAGGTAACGTGGGCCAGCAACCTGCGTTACCGAATATTGCCCGCTACGGAAACCGACACTATGCCTCGGATAAGGAATGATCACATGTTGACGACTTTTGGCTATTGTACCCGGACAAAGATAGGTTTCTGGAATGTAAAGACGCTCCTCGACTCGGGAAGAGAAGGTCCTTACAATGCCAGATTCCTCCAATTGGAAAACGAATTCATGCGATATAAACTGGACATTTTGGGGGTAAGTGAAGTAAGATGGTTAGAAGCGGGCGAGTACCAGTCTCCAACGCGTAACACTGTACTACTCTATTCTGGAAGACCATCCGGAAACCCGCGGGAATATGGAGTCGGACTGCTGCTAACAACAACAGCACGCAAGGGCCTAATTTCCTGGCAGCCTCATGGTGATAGGATTTTGACGGCCAGATTCCGGACTAGAGTACGACGCGTCACCATCATACAGTGTTACGCACCAACGAATAGTTCGTCTGAGGACGAAAAGGAGAGCTTCTACAATCTCTTAAGCGCCGTCTTCAACACAACACCAAATGGAGACATTGTCATAGTGATGGGGGATTTGAATGCCAAGGTAGGCAGCGACAACGAAGGGCTCAAACATGTAATCGGGAAGCATGGACTAGGCAACCGGAATGACAACGGCGAAAGGTTTGTGGATTTCTGCAATGCCAACCGCCTTGTGATAGGTGGCACCATGTTTGAGCACAAGACCTGCCACAAAGTCAGCTGGGTTTCCAATGATAGGCAAGCAACCTCCAACCAAATTGACCATTTTGCTATCAGCCGCCGCTTTAGAAGTAGTCTCCTGGACGTCAGAAACAGACGAGGGGCAGATATGGGGATAGTACGTGATCACCATCTTATGATAGCTACTCTCCAACTACGCACTGCTGCAGTTCGAAGATCCCACGACAACACAAGAATGCCCAGGTTCAACATCGATAGACTTAGTGATCCCTCAGTGCGCCAACAATTAAGGGAGCACTTTTCGCAAGGTGTGGAAGCAATCAGCAGCTCAATGCCCGCAACCATCCAAGACCATTGGTGTGCTGTGAAAAATGTTTTTACATCTGGTGCTGAAAGAATTGTCGGTCGATCGCAGGGAAGACATAGGGCGTGGCTTTCCGAGGATACCTGGAGACGGATTGACGAACGAAAACAGCTAAAAACTCGCGTTGCAGCTACCCCAGCAGCAGGGAGAAGCGAGCTAGAGTCCCTATATCGCATGAAGATGAGAGAAGTTCAGCGTAGCGTACGACGTGACAAGCGCAACTACATCAACGCGCTGGCTACAGAAGCAGAAGAAGCTGCACGGAGGTGCGACAGCAGGACCGTCTACAGAATCACGAAGGAGCTGACAGGTGGTCGCAGCTCCAGCCAACACCCAGTGAAAAGCCTAGACGTCTCCTTGCTCATTTCGGATGAGGACCAGCTCAAGAGATGGAAAGAGCATTTTGCTACGGTTTTAAACCGTGTATTCGCTAGCGATATGCTCCCAAATCAGACTGAGATGCCCGAGGTGAGAAGTACCCGAATACGCACCACGACTCCCAGTAAAGATGAGATTATTACCGCGATCAAGGCACTCAAAACCAAGAAGGCGGTAGGACTTGACGGTATTCCAGCAGAGCTCTTACGAGCAACGCCAACAACATCGGCTGAGCTTCTGCTTCCACTTATAGATAGAGCTTGGGAAGCTGAGAGCTTTCCTAACGAGTGGAAAAAGGGAATGATAGTCAAGCTTCCTAAGAAAGGAAATTTAATGGAGTGCGGAAACTGGAGGGGTATCTGCGTGCTTCCTGCTGCAGCTAAGATAATAGCTAAAATCATCCTGGAGCGAATCAAACAACATCTCGAAGACACACTCGATGCCGAACAAGCAGGTTTCCGCTCTGGATCCTCCTGTGCCGACCACATCAACACCCTGCGGATTATCATCGAACAGTGTGTTGAATATCGATCGCCACTGCACCTGCTGTTCATCGATTTTGAGAAGGCGTTCGATAGTGTCAACAGGGAGTTTATTTGGCGTGCCTTACGCAGGAGAGGCATCCCCGATAAACTAATTGTTATTATCAAAGCTACATATGAAGGCTCCAAATGTCACGTTCTGCACAGGGGAAGGTTGTCTGAGGAATTTGAGATCCAAAGTGGGGTAAGACAAGGCTGTATCCTTTCACCAATATTATTCCTATTGGTGATTAGTGATGTGCTTCATGCAGCTTTGTCGACGGGAAACGGAGGAATTCGATGGACTCTTACATCTCAACTGAAGCATCTTGACTACGCAGACGATGTATGCTTACTCTCCCACAGAATTATGGATCTCCACCAAATGACAGCAGATGTGGAGAGGGAGGCAGGTGTCGTCGGGCTGAAAATGAATACGGCAAAAACTAAAATTATCAGCCTTGGAACAAACTCATCGGCTCAAATATGCATTGCTGGACAACCGGTAGAGAGAGTAGAGGATTTCCAGTATCTTGGTAGTATTGTCTCGACCGATGGTGGAACCGAACTGGATATAGCCAACAGGATCGCCAAAGCAAAGTCCGCGTTCGGGATGTTGTCCAAAATATGGCGAAGCAATGCAATCAGTTTGACCACCAAAATAAGACTGTTCCGCTCCAACGTTGAATCCGTGCTGCTATATGGTTGCAGCACGTGGAGAGTGACCACTACTATCACCAGAAAGCTGCAAACGTTTGTTAATAGGTGTCTGCGCAATATCTTAAGGATTTTCTGGCCCAATCGTATCTCTAACGAACACCTTTACGAGAGAACGGGTCAGGAACCAATAGGCACAACTATCCAACGGCGGAAGTGGCAGTGGATTGGTCACACGTTCCGAAAGGGTGACAGCTCCATAGCGAACCATGCTATGCAATGGAACCCTCTAACTCAGGATGGCAGAAGACCTGGCGGTCCGAGAAGGACATGGCGCAGAACAGTCGAGAAGGAGGCACGGCAGTTAGGGAAAAGTTGGGGAGAACTCAGACACATTGCCAGAAACCGTACACGATGGCGCGTAGGCGTAGTAGAGGCCCTAGGACCCACAAGGGGATACAGGACATAAGTAGTAAGTAAGTAAGGTCACACGATAATCCAGCAGATGTCTTATCAAGAGGGATTTCGCCAGAAAAACTACGGGATCACAACCTATAGGTCTATGGCCCGAAATTCCTGCATGGTAAGGAATCAATATGGCCACCACCCTATCAAACCAACACCCCATGTGAAGAAGAAAGAAAGAAGATAACCTTACTAGCCGTTACTGAGCGACCGGGACATTTCATTGAACAAATACACCACTCACATTCATTCCGTAAGCTTCAAAGGGTAACAGCTTATTGTCTACGAGTCATTGGATTGCTAAAGAGCGGTCAATACTACAAAAAAATCAGCTCTATAAGGAAAAATCGTCAACAATCTGTTGAAAATAGGTGGCCACTATCAGTTCAAGAATTAAACGACGCTCTTCAACTCATCCTAAGGAATGTTCAGGAACATGGATTCAGAGCAGACATACTTCGTTTAAGAACACATAAGGAATTGGACAAAAAAAAAGCCCTCTAATAGGACTTGCAGTATTTTTGGACCAAACGGAACTATTGCGAGTTGGAGGGAGATTACGAGCATCGGATATAGCTTACGATGCCAAGCATCCAATATTATTACCATATGCACACCCGTTTGTCAAATTATTAATGACAGACATACACACTGAAAATTTACACATTGGTCCTCAAGGTCTCCTAGCGCTAACAAGGCAAAGGTTTTGGCCAATTAAAGGGAAGAACATTGCACGTTCAATTGTCCAACAATGCACACGCTGCATTAGAGCCAAGCCCAAGATGTACTCCCAAATGATGGGAAACCTACCACGTCATAGAGTTCAACCAGCTCGTCCGTTTATTAATTGTGGAGTAGACTTCTGTGGACCAATATGGATTCATTACCGTACGAGAGGGAGCCGTCCACAAAAAAGCTACCTTTCGATATTTTGCTGTTTTACTACAAAATCTGTTCACATCGAAGTCGTCAGTGATTTATCCACAGACGCATTTATCGGAGCTTTAAAAAGATTCATAGGTCGACGAGGGCACTGTAAAAATCTATACTGCGATAACGCCACCAACTTCGTCGGTGCGAGAAATCAGTTGACGGAATTAACAAGCACCATATATTCAGACCAAGCTCAGACTAAGATATCATCCACGTGTAATTCAAGAGGAATAGATTTCCATTTTATTCCTCCACGAGCTCCTCATTTTGGTGGCCTATGGGAGGCAGACGTGAAATCAGCAAAGTACTTATTGCAAAGAAAAATATCATCTGCAGCTCTAACTTACGAAGAGCTATGTACAGTAAGTGTAGATATAGAGGCCATTCTAAACTCCAGGCCGCGCACACCTCTGTCCAGTGATCCAAACGATCTGACAGCATTAACGCCTGGCCACTTTTTGATTGGAGAACCACTAAGGGCTGTAGTTGACCCGCATGCGAGGAAGTCTGAGCACCAGGTGGAAGTTAGTTTCACACCTTAAGGAGGAATTCTGGAAACGCTGGTCCCGAGAATATCTGAATGAATTACAACATCGCACCAAGTGGAAGACTTTATCCAACAATATTGAAATCGACACCGTGGTCATTATCAAAGAAGACAACACACCCGTTATGAAATGGCCACTTGGAAGAATTGTTAAGGTGTATTACGGTGATGATGGATACATCAGAGTTGCGGATGTACGCACGAAATCCGGAGTGCTACGCCGACCAATACACAAATTGGCTCCACTTATCAAAGAAGAAGCATCGGAAGGGGAAATAATGACTTCGCCAGATAGCCAGCTGACAGTGAACACACCAGATCGAAAACGCAGACATACCAACAAGGTCAACCCCGACAAGCCCAGCATATCGTCCGGAACAGCAGAGGGACAAAAGAACCAAAAAAGGCAACATTTCTCGAAATCAGCCCTACTTGCATTATTATTAATAGGCTTACTATTGCCAATAGTGGCAGCAAGTGACGTGGAAATTACTAAACTCAACGACGCACAACCTGGAATACATTTTGAACAACAAGGAATGATTAATTTGATACAAAAGAGATGGAATTTAGTCGTTTACTACAACCTTGAGCCGTACAAACGAGAATTTGAAGCTCTAAAAAACAGTACAATGATACTAGATCATCTCTGCAACCAAATGACATTCAAGAGTCTATGCGCACAAGTTACCCATCAGGTTAAATTCATCAACAACGAACTCACAGAAGAGAATTTGTTACTTGCACCCAAGCGAAGCTCAAATAAGAAGGTAAAAAGAGGAGCACTGGATATCGTTGGAAACATTGCAAACTCGCTATTTGGAGTTCTTGACGCCCGATACGCTGAAGAAATGTCTGGAAACACTGAAGGAATATACTCAAATGAAGATCATCTATTAAAGCTATTAAAAAACCACACGTCAATTTTGGATTCCACTGCGAACATAATTAAACAAAGCCAAGCAGATATGGTCAAAAGGCATAACGCGCTCGTAGCACAATTAGAGCAGATTACTAGTCGAATAAATAACATTACCGACGGGGTGTATCAGAATAAAGTTCAGCAACTGTTTTCATCCTGGGCAATCTACACTACGTTGATAATCACCAATATACAGCGTACTCAAGCATCAATAGTTGACGTTATATCAGATACTCACCAAGGAAGAATTAGCCATCTATTGATCTCACCTCAGCAGTTGAAGCACGAAGTTATTAAGATTAAAAATCATCTACCGCTAGGGCTTCGTCTCCCAGTTGTGCCAGAAAACATGCTGCAGCTATACAAATTGATGTCAACAGAAGGACTAATTACGGCCAGCCACGTGATTTTTAAAATTGATATACCTCTGATCGGCTTAGACGAATTTGCAATTTTTAAAATCATTCCAATTCCAGCAGTAGTCAACAATGTACTAATAGCAATAGACCCGTCATCCACATTCTTGGCTGTGAGTGCTCATCATGACCAGTACTACCCAATGTCTGAAAGCGATTTCTCTTCATGCAACACCATAGAAGACGCACAGTACCTATGCACTCCATCTCATCCAATATACTGACCTGGAGCTAACGTCAGCATGTGCGAATTAAACCTCCTTAATAATAGATCATCATTATCAGCATGTACGTTAAAATCTATCAAGACTAGTTCCGTTTGGACAAAACTTCTTCATGCAAACCAATGGATCTACGCCGTAAACAAGGAGACACTGCTAAAGGCGGTTTGTGATCACCACCCATCTCTAATCACAATTGTAGGCAGTGGGATTTTGAAGCTGCAACCAAATTGCATCATCAAACAAGATCACATAACCCTTCAAGGTCATTACATCTATTCGAGTAGTGCTCGAGTATCATATACCAGACTAACCAGCGACATAAATTATACAAATGTGGCCCAGATAGCGGCACTTCGATGTGATAAACCAAATATCAGCACTTATCGAATGGAACTACAAAACCTACGTGAACAAATTAGCTCCCAACAGCTGGAACTCCCAAATCAGATTCATCACCATAATATCCGGCATACGATCTTGAGTTCCTCTGGTTTACTCCTAGTAGTCGCAGTTATCATCTTCTTGTTTTGGAAATATCGATCCATCATCTGCAGGCGTGGATCAACAAAACCTGTACCATCAACCAGAACAGCACACTCTTCAAGCTACACCATAAATGTCTAACTCTGATGAACCCAAGGATCATCAGCGTGGGGCAGGATGTTTAGTTTAAGAAACCATAATTATAAAATATCAATGAATTTTCTCTTTCTTGTTCTACTGTATAATAATATTCAATTAATACCCTCAATTGTTTGTCACACTGTAATTTGCCTCTAGTTCAATACAAATTCCATTTATCAGCATATTTTTTGGCTTCAACCATAATGTAACCCGACCCATGCACTTTGCACATTGCACATGCACGGTTCGATTTGTTTATTCATCAGTTATGTTTTTTGTTTCACACCTTTAGTAAATCCGTAGACTAAGCAATTTGTATGTATAAATACTTGAAGTAAAATAAAATTAAGTTAGATTTCGTCATTCAGTTAACCAGGACTTTTATTTATCTTCAAGTGAGTCCGCTTGAAGAGCTGTTGGCGTATCTCCAAATCTTCGAGGTCTTCTAGTGAATCACTAGCAAATACCACTGCCAGTCACAGTACAAGAACTGTGATCTGGCCATCTCAGACGGTAAAACAACCGTTACAAATACAATTCAAATAATTTCAATATGTTACGTTACTGATTAAGTAATATTCAAGAACAAGGTCGTTTATATAAAATGCGAAAAGAAGCGGTAATAAGCACCCTTGTTTCACTCCGAAAAGTGTCTCAAAATAGTCTGACAGCTCTTTCCCCGTTAAGTTTTGAAGTAAATGCACTCTAAGAAATTTGCAAATTTAGTTGACAATCCCCTTGTATGAAGCTTGTATAAGTAAATAAGTAATTTCCTAGATTATTACGCAGCTTTTAGGTCAACAAAAAACGCATATACTTTGCGATCGATTGTAGACGTTATCCACAGTCGAATATATTTTTCTAAATCCAGCTTGGTATTCTGTCAATATATTGTTCGGTTCCACCCATTCGTACAGCCTCTAATTAAGAATTTCTATCATTATCTTTGTAATGAAATTGATAAAGGAGATACGTCCGTAATTGCCAAATTGATTAAGATCTCCTTTCTTAAAGATTGGGAAAATTATTGTTTTATTAAAAGCTTCATCAATTTTACATGCATCCCACATTTTGCTGTAGACAATTGCTAGTGTCTGCAGGTAATCACGTGTTGCATTTATGAAAATTTCATATGTAATCCTATCTTCTTCAGGTGCTTTGTTCAATTTCACTTTCTTTAGAATACGTTTAATTCTTTTCGCAGGTATGGATTCATCCAATTCCTGATCTTTTATTAAATTAGGTGCATACAGAATGTTGTTCGCTACTAAATTTGGATTCAGAAGTGAGCTGTTATATGATCTAAATCCGGAGGCAGAGATTTGTGGACATATTTGTTGATCTAGATTTCGAATTTCTTTATCTAATTTCCACCATTCTTTGCTATGTCTTATCATGTTTAGTTTGAAGTCGAGGTGTTAGTAGTATGTTATTCTTGTTGTTCTACAGACTGCCTTATGCATATATGTATGTGTTGAGCTCTCAAGTAATTCTCCTTTGCCTGTTGATTTCTCGTTATATGGTATTCTTTAAGGAATTTGTAGGTGTCTTTCCTGGACTCTTTGAATTCCCAATTGTAATATTTATTGTTTGGCTAAAAAGTTATTGCTCTCTTATTCCGTTCCTTATATGATTATTTTACTAAATCAATTAAATCGTTAAGCTCAATTATGTCCTTTTGAAGTTTAAGGGCTAGCAGGTTAGTGTCTAGACTCTTTTGGTATTCAGTCTTTTTCCTGTCATTCTGTTGTTAATTTCAGTAACAGGTTAAAATTATTTGAATTACTTTCAATGGTGCAATGGCTTAAAGACAGTTCTAATGGAAGGTTGTCTGACCATATGGCCTCCTCCACAGTAAGGCTTTCAACCCGCTTCAACAATTCTTGAGATACAGCGCATACGTCATTCACTGATGTTCTTTCATTGCTAACGAATGTGAAATTGCCTTCTTCATCGCCCTTAATCCTCCCATTCTAAATGACGAGACCATTATCACTGCAGAATTCTAAGAACTCTCTACCCGTTATATTTATTATATTATCCTTAGAACGTCGTATTTCTTGTCCCGCAGAAAATAGTGATTTGTGTATATCTTCTATGGGCTGTTGTAGTTCGCCTTATCTAACATTAATTCGGCAAGTTGCCGCAGTACAAAGGCGAGGGGCTCTCACAGTGTCGGAACCAGCCATCCTCGTAGTTGCGAGATTGATCCCTATCGACCTTCTAGCGACAGAGGGGAAGTACGCCCACGACAAGAAGGCGGAAGTAGGAGCTGAACTGGCAATCGCGGAAGCGAAGGAGCTTACCAAGCAGGCTTGGCAGAGAAGGTTGAGCGCTGAAACGAGGGAGAGGTGGACAGCGAGGCTGATTACAGACGTCACGGCTTGGGCAGAGCGGGAACACGGCGAAGTGAACTACTTTGTCCCTCAATTCCTAACCGGAGATGGGTATTTCAACCAATACCTCCACAAAATGGATAAAGTAGAGAGCGCAGCCTGCCAATATGGAGACGCAGCGGAAGACGACGCTTTCCACACCTTTTTCGCCTGTAGCAGATGGACAGAGCAGAGGAGTAGACTGGAGTCGGAAATAGGGGACTTTTCCCCGGAAAATGCTATAAGCAAGATGACCTCGAGTACCGACACGTGGAATAGAATATCTTCCTTCATCGAGACGGTACTAAAATTCAAAAAGAGAGAGGAAGACGCCAAAATTCACTCACAAATTACATAAAGTAGATAAAAGCCTTGCCTGCAAGAATGTATAAACCCGCACCAGGAGCCGAATATGAAAAAACCGGTCCCCAGAGAGGAAAGAAAACGACACCACTCTGAAGTAATGCGATTAGCGGTTCCGGAGTGGATGGTGTCAAGTAGACAGAAGGGGTTAAAGGCGATTTTTTAATGACTAGTGAGTCTCACACTACTAGAAACAGAGCGGGACTGTTCCAGTGCGCATTACTGTTTTTCCACTACCCTGTAGGCAAAAATCTAATATTCATACCTCCAATAAAATTCTCTCGCACGAAGATTTTAACAACATTAAATTCATGTCGTCAATTCGCACCTCTAACATATAAGGGAAAAAATTTTAATACCACTTCATTCGTAAGTAAATATGACTATATTTATACACCGATTTAGGCTTTGCGTGCGCATATAAACGATGGCGTCATTCCCGGAAACAACTCCAACATGTGCTCTACAATACGCAGATTAAGCAGTACGCACTACAGCCTTCGATTTTTGGTTATAATTCAATTTAACTGTTAGCCACGTGATATAAATATGTATTCCTATTAGAATATTTTCAGACAAACTTTGTAATTTCATTAAACACAATTTATAGCCAGTGGGCGCCGTGGCGCAGGTGGTTGTTGTATCGGACCACTGCGCGTGAGGTTCCGTGTTCGATTCCCACCTATCGCGAACGTATGACAAACATCCGAGAGTATAATAAACGAACCCTACAGGCGGATCAGTAGAAATGCGGTTATGGGAGTATTATGACCCTTGTTTTCCGATCATAACCTCGCCGAAATAGGAAGAAAAAGAAGAAGTGCAATGTATAGGTACAATGGTGTATATGGACTGTTGTAGCATAGCCGATTTAATCACAACCAATCTAGCAAATTCGTAGCGCTGAAAGAATCTTACTAAACGCTACTTTGTTCTGAGTGATGATCTTTCGCGTCTACTCTCTTATGGTCCATCAATACTGCCGCCTTCTTGCAGCCAATGGTATTTAATTGAATTAATTTTTTTTCTAAATAATCTTCTTCTTCCTTTTTCAGCGGGAATATGATCCGAAAATGAAGGATCACAACCCTCCCACTTCACCGCATTTCTAGTGATCCGCCTGTGGGGTACGCCTTTTTAATCTCAGAAAATATCGATGTTGGATCACTCGGTTACTAAGGCCTATGAAATGCCGATGTCGTCGCATTTGTGTGATCCAGGCATTTTTAGGCCTGCCTTTCCTACATCGCGATGTCTTTGGAACGTGCATTGATATTGCCTTTTTAACAGGGTTCAAATGATCTCTTCTTTGAACGTGCCAATACCAGCTGAGGCGGTCACGCTTTATCTTTTGTACGATGGTTTCCTTGACGGATCTTCGAACTTCTTACTCGATCAAGCTTTGTCACTCCTGCTGTCATGCGAAGCATCTTCATCTCAGCTGCCGTTAATTTACTCTCATACTTTTTGTACATCGTCTAACATTGTGAACCGTATGTGAGGGCTGGACGCACAACTACGGTGTAGAGCCTTCCTTTCAACTTAGGGGCATTTTTTGGTCCCAGAGGATAGCGGAATTTTCTCGCCACTTCATCCACCCTACGCTTACGCGATGATTGATGTCGTCATCACAGGTTGCTTTGCTATTGATCATAGATCCCAGATATTTGAGCTTTTCGCAGTTGGGAAGCACTGTTTCATTCAAATAAATGTCTGGAATAGGCCTGAGTGGATTAGAGAACGGGCAGCAGAAGTACTCTGTCTCTGTTGAACTAATGCGATACCCATTTCCCTCCAAAACTTTTCGTAAATAATATAATTTAAATTCATTATGCCTTAATTATTTGAACATTTTAATTGATGTATGTACCATTCTTAGGAACTACCTAACAAATTCCTGTTCAAAAAGGATCTAAAGGGCTAGAACGTAGCTTCATTAGAGCTTAATTCTAGTCCAGGCTTGATTTTCTGTACTTGGGTTGAGACGTTTTGTTGTAATCGATAAAATAATGACAAGAACGTTTCGAAAGTAACGGACTCTCCCCTTGTTTCAGTCCTTTTGTGATGTTTTCCCCGTGGGCGCCGTAGCGTAAGTGGTTAGTGTGTCGGATCACTACGCATGAGGTTCCAAGTTCGAATCCCAGAAAACACCAAGAAGTTTTTTCACGGTCCCACCTCTCGCGAGCGTCTGACAAACATCCGAGAGTTGTCACGAAAAAGCTTCTCAAATCGCCGTTCGGATCCGGCACTAAACTGTAGGTTCCTTCCATTCATATGAAAAATTTAACGCACACAACATGAGTGGTTGTGAAAAGCTAGGCCCTAGCACTTTAAAGAGCTGTTGCGCCAAATATTTGTATTTTATTTTTTTTTGATGTTTTCCCCTGGCAATTCCCCACCACCCGCACTGTTCCTAATGGGATTGTTGCTTACTCCATTCACTTCCAGGGCCTCCCAAATTATGTACAGGTATCTGTCCTTTATTTATAATGTGGTCTATCAGATAGGGCTGGAACTGTCAACAATAAAAAAACGAAGCAATTTTCGATTTTATATGGGACAATGGCATTTCAATAAACCTCTCCTATAGCGTCAGCTAGGCAAATCATACCCGATTTAAGGATATTTGCAAAGATCCTTGGTAAAGTAAAGTCGGTTATCAACTCCCAATTACGGGGCCACACAACCGAGCTATGAAGAATACAAACAGCTGTCGAGGACGCAGTAGGCTACGGTGTCTTTACTACCACCACAGGATGCAATGAATCATGAACCATAAATCTGTAGAACACAGCAATAATATATTCAACAACAAAGTAAGATAGCCAGCAATCCTGGGAATATAATAAGCCCTATCTATATTGACAAAAGAGTACTTAAGGGTGTCTCTATAAGTCCGGTATCAACTTTTGTCGAATACTTTTATTGCAGGCCATATTGAAGGCCATAAATATTTACTGGAGTTATCGAAGCATCCTACTCACATCCTTCGTCCTAAGTGCATAAATTGTGCGCTTAAGTATGCTCATCAATGTTTTCCAAACTTTTCTTCTGTTGATGCTTTTTGTGACCGAGCATTTGAAATTCATTCGGCCTGAAGTTGAGATAAATGGTTACCGCGAAGCCCCAATAACCCATGGGTTTCTGTTGCGTCAAAAATTTAAATTATTAAGTGAAGTTCGTTAAGTATCTACTCGCCTGTTAGCAGTGAAATATTTTATTCAACTTTTACAAAATCCTACTGCAGACGAAGGCCATTATTAATTGATGATGTCAGCTCATTCAATTGTCTGAAGGCGAAGTTTTCTTTCAAATTCATTCGCAGCACGAAACTGTGACAAATTGCTATTACTCTCAAATTCTTGAAAGTACTCGTAAAATATCTCCCCTCATTTTTGCTTTAATCCGTCTGTCTCGAATTTCAGTTGTACATATAAATTACTATGTCTGGGAATGCATATAAATGCCTTGAGAATTTTGCGCAACTCGTCCGGTATTTAGCAATCTGTCGTCGAATTTTTAAACGTCTGCAATAGCATACACAAAGGGAAATTCTTCTCCAATTACGTATTTACAAAGAATTCAAATAATCCTTAATAAAAACAGCGACTACTTCTCAAACTCCTTCTATCCCAAACAAAGGTGCACAGGAAACTGTGAATCAAGAGCTCAGCGTTAACAAATCAGAACTTATGTATGTACGAATACTTACATACCTTCAAGAATGAAGTTGTACTAAAAATTTGGTAAAGAAACTTTTATTAAATAAAATAACTTCCTACATCCCTCCAGTAAATAAATTCTAAGATAATAGGGATGAGGAATTTACAAGAAAATTCATTACGCAGGTATAATATAAATGTACACATGTACGTACCACCAGCTAAGTTTTTCAAATATGTAGTTCATGCTGTGCGTATCCTCTGCTGTTGGAAAGTGTAATTTTATGAAAACACTACAACCTGCACACAACAACAGCCAAAAGATCTTTTGGATAAAACCCCGAGGATAATGAAATTGCCGCATGGCGTTAAGCTCATCTCTTTCTGTTTACTCATAAATTAAATATTTTGAAGAAATCGTGATTAAACGGCTGGCGCGGCGTTGGTCCCGTGGAGAAATCTCTACTATGGAAGAATTCATAGAAATGAGTAAACACAGATGCCAGGAAGTAAACAATATACTTTTGAGTTACTTTCGTACAATGCACAACGGTTGAAACTGACTTCCGTCAAGCATGGCAGCATGCTTTTCGGTGGGTAAAGAGGAGGATCAGACAAATATACTCATAGAATTCTGAATTTGAATCCAGCTTGATTACATCCAGAGTTTGAAATTTGCAGTATTTCTAATATAATTATTATTGACGAGGAGAAGTAAGAGTATGTATTTGTTCGTCCTGTTGTTTCGATTTTCTTTTTGTGTTTGGTTGGAATATCCAACTTCTTATAGTCAATGGTCAATAGCAACTGATTTAGATTTCAAATTTGAGTAATTTCAATTTTATTCAATTCATTGAATTTAAGCTACTACTCGTACATATTTTGAACTTGATGTATCTGCAGAAAATTATTTTCCAAATTGTGCTTCAATTATTCGTGCTTCAGTCAACTATTCGGTTTAAGATATACGAGTACTCATATTTGCAATGCTTTTAGTATATAAAATTACTTTTAATTTAAGAGCATATTAATATGTTTCTTAGACCATTTGAGAGATTTTATAAGATGTTTCTAAAAGCTGGCAATTGCTACATCCCGTGCGTTCGTCTTCTGGTGTTGTGGCTGATTGGTGTCCGGAAACGGTAGCTGTCATAGTACTCCAATGCTGCAATCGACTGGAAAATGTTGTTTGCTTTAAAGGCCGTCAGTCTGCCTTCTGTGGATTTCTTGTCGACAATAGTTTGCTTGCTCGATTTTTGATATTTTAGATTTTGTCGATATACGTTTGTATTGCTCTTCCCCACGCCGATATACCGTACCTCAATCGCGACTCAATTAGAGCATAGTACACTTGTTTTTGCACACTTAGTGTAGATTTAAACTTAAGGAACGCCAATGCCAACAAGGATCCTTTCAACGTTTTTCTCAAATTGTTAACATAAACATCCCAAAGAAAACTATTGTCTATGGTTCTACAAGATAAATTACAATTATCTATTATCCACACTTCAATAACAACTTCACCCAATGCTGGGTGAATGCTTTTCTTACAATCTTCTCTTAGAATATTAGAGCTATGTTTGAGTCTATAATTGGGTCTTAGAAATTCTATTCTCACATTCAAAATTTAAATTTTTTATCAGTGCTTAATGTGAGCGCCGTGGCGTAGGTAGTTAGTGTGTCGAATCACTACGCATGAGTTTCCAAGTTCAAATCCCAGAAAACACCAAAAGTTTTTTCACGGTCCCATCTCTCGCGAGCATCTGACAAACATCCGAGAGTATTGTTGTCTCGAAAAAGCTTCTCAAATCGCCGTTCGGATACGGCACTAAAATATAATGCACACAACATGAGTGGTTGCGAGAAGCTAGGTCCTGGCACTTAAAGAACTGTTGCGCCAAATATTAATTAAAAAAAAAATTACCTCAGTTTTAGTTGCCGAATGGTGTTTACAAATTTTCTGTAAGAAAGTACGACGAAGAATCTCGAACTCGTCGAAGTACTCGTAGCCATAAAGATAGACATGGGTCTATAGAATCGTTAAATACTTAGAACTTCGATACACTATCACTAACTAACTGATTGGTTCCTTATGACAATATTCCTGCAATATACCCCTACGTCGTGTAAGTTCTTATCGCCCAGCTTCTCACGACCATTCGGGATGTGCCCGTTTATTTTCCGCACGAGTGGAAGGGAGCTACAGCAATCTATTTTCTAATCTACCTCCTTCCAATAATACTCTCGGACGATTGTTAAAGGTTTGTGCGAGGTGGGATCATGAAGAAAATATTTTTGATGTTTTCTGAGATACGAACATTGAACCTTACGCATAGTGGTCCTATACACTAGCCACTGCGCCACGGTGCCACTAAGGCTTTAAGTTGTTGACCTTTAGATCCCAGGGGTCACAATAGGATTCTTGTTTCCATTTTCAGCCAAAATACCTCAGTTATCTCTAAGCGCTCCAACAGCTGTCGTTAGACTAAATCACTAGTCTGCAAAAAAAATTGTTTTTTTTTTCATTCGAATTTATTATGCTGGATATTATAGATTTGATGATACTGAATCTTAATATAGTATTAAAAAAAAATTACCACGCAAAATTTTTTGTAATAACTGAAAAACAAAACATGCCTTTTTTGCTATAAATTATTATCTCAGACTATATATGTTTTAAAAAATAATCTTATACTTTGAGTTATATAACTATAATCACATTATTTTCCTTTTTCTTTCACTTCTATATTTTAAAAAACACTTTCCATATATTTTATAATTTTGTATTATATATTTGGATTGAATTTAACTTTTACAAAACTGAAAAACTTCTGTTAGTGCTGTATTAAAGAGCTCTTCCAGCTTATTTTAATATTATAAAGCTCTTCCAACGGATCTTGATGTCAAAAGTTATTTAACAAGCTCTGCCAAATGGGTATAAATAGCCGACACATATCGCATATTTTTCACTTTTATTCAATTAAGAGTTTGAGGTGGCAATCAATTCAATGGTACTCTACTATCTTTTGAGAAGCACCCCACACTTCTTGCGAGATAACCGAGTTTGAGGTGGCTACCATTTCAACCGTACACTACTGTCTTCTTGAAATCGCTTCACACCGGGCTTCCTTTGCTCTCCGGTTTTTCCTAACCCTTTGCTCCTTGGCTGACATTACAGGAGTTTGAGGTGGCAATGAATTCGACGGTACACTACTGTCTTTTGAGAAGCACCCCACACTTCTTCCGCACCATAACAGAGTTTGATGTGAGTATCATTTACACGGTACACTACTGTCTTCTGGGAATCACATCACAACGGCTATCATTACTCTCCGGGTTTTATTTATCATTTTGCCCCTTTTGCTGACTTTTGCCTCTTGGTTGACTTTTGCCCCTTGGCTCACTATTTCTTTGCATATGTTCACCCGCAAGAGAATTTAAATTGGTGAACGAAATAAAGTCACATCGATAAGAAAACAAAACAAGTTATTTTATTGCACTAAAAGAGGTGTATTGGAATCAGACGTCCACTCGCTCTACTGCTCTACCGACCCATCTACAGCCCCGACGAGAAGTCATAGCTTGCTACATTGGCACATTGACAATCGGCATCGCTATAAGACATATTATAATAATTATGGCAATATTTACAAAAAACTTAAAATTAAATCTTTAGCATTAAAATCATCGTAGTTATTAAAAAAAATGTAATTACTTATATAATAAAATATTTTATTTAGGAGGAAAACTTCCTTTTCATATTTTATATTGGAGTCTCGCGGCAAATCGACCAACAAAAATCGGAAAACATTGCTTCTGACCATTTTTCGTTGTATCGTCTCTCTATGTGCACCATATCTTGATTGAATCTTTCACCATGTTCATCTGACACTGCGCCAGGATTTTCGGAGTAGAAATCTAAATGCGAGTCCATAAAATGTTTTTCTGTGGGACATGTTGCATATCAGAGCTTTGTAGGAAGACAGAAGTTCTTGGATGTTTTCTTGGTAGTTTCCAGCTTTCTTGTTTCCAAGGAAACTATGACACACTTCTAAAAAACCAGTCCATGCTCTTTTTTCTTCTTCATTGAACTTTATTTTAAAACTGATGTCTTTCATTAGCTCTCGTATTTGCGGGCCAACAAAGATTCCTTTTTCAATTTAACATCGCTGATTTGGGGGAATTTTGTTTCAGGGTATTGAAAGCCTGCATCATCCTTACTTACTTACTTAGGTGGCGCTACAGTTCAGGGTGAACCTGGGCCTCAACCAACAAATTGCATCATCCTTGCTCATCGTTTTTACAGAGTTTTTCATACGACCTAACTTTATATGACGGTAGAAAAATTTGTCATGAAAATGACATGAATACGAGCACAAAATATTCCTACCTATATTGCTGTAACATAGTATAGAATTCTTATCTCAATTTTTAGTCGTATCTTATTCCTTACTTTCGTAATTTATTTCTCAATGTAGTACCTATACATATATTCTCCAAAAAAATTAGTTAACTGAATACATTTTGCACACAATGTTCAGCTAAAATAACTCAATACAATATTGTATATTGTATTGAATGCACCCGCGGAAGATCTCAAACTTTTCCGTCGTTTATATTCACAGATTGCAACTTTTTATCTTCATCGTGTAAAGAATAATGGCGCGACAACTAAATTACATAAATTTGTATGTGTTGCCGGTGATATACAACGTTAAGTTGTAATCAAGTGGTGAATAATGAAACAAAGAAAACACCCATTTGCTGTTAGAACTTTTTGTTTGCGGACTTATAGACAAAACGAGGCGGATCACATAGATTTTAATATTTCTTACGAGAACATGGAATGGTATTTAATCTAATGTAGGAAGTACATATTCGTGCATAAGTACAGAAATTAAGAATTAAAACATGCATGTATGTTGCAGGTTTGTGAATTTGGGAATAAATTCGAATGCAAAGGACATGTACTACGCTTCATTAAATATTTAGACGTCAGATAGGATTTGTTTCAAATGACAAATTAATTGGATTGATGTTTCGACGTCATTGTTTTGGAAATGAAATTGATCATTCTATCATATTCGTATTATCGAGTAGAGAATGCATCAATTTAAATTAGATGTTTTGACAAAAGCAATGTTGACGAAGATTAGTGTGGACAATTTTGTGAAAATTATAAATTATAATGAGCTCATCTTAATTGCCAAGCCTATTCAAATGTGACGGCCGTTGTTGTTTGATTTGGCTACTTTTATACTCAGATAGACAATCAATTGGAAATATGGACAAAAGTTTGCGAAATGAGGAGCAAGAATACATTCTTTATTAATAGTTTGCTCGAACTTTTTTTTTTTTTTTATAATACGCGCGCGCCGAACGGATTATTAATACCCTTATACTGATGCTCAGGGCACGGGCGGATAGGAAAAGGGGGGAGAGGAACGAAAGAGATGCTGGTTTATGTTGGCTTTAAATGTTTGAAGGTTGCAATGATTAGGAAATACAGAGGCTGGTAGATCATTCCACAAACGTGTTGTTCGGCTTATAAATGAATCCCTATATTTGACAGTACGTCCAAAGTTGGGCTTAAGGGTGAACTGATGTGCATTCGAAGCATGACGCGTATTGCGGGTAAAGTTTTGAAGGGGACGAATGCAACTGGCTATTTCGCTGGAGCATTTTTTTTATAAAAAAAAGCGGTAAAATAAGGAAAGACATGAGATATTTCTACGATGTTCAAGTGAGACTATGGAGTTCACAATGTCTGTATCACCTATAAGTTTTAAAGCGCGGTTCTGTAGCCTATCTAGAATGTGCAGAACGGTCTTGGGTGCCAGACTAGATGTGGGCGTTATATTCCAGCTTTGGGCGGATGAATGCCTTATAGATGAAGGCCAGATCAGACGGGGTAAAATATTTTTTGCACCGCTTAAGGAATCCTAGACATTTTGCAGCGTTTTTGGCGACTTCGAATATGTGATCGTTCCATGGAAGACGGTTATTGATGCACGTACCAAGAATGCCAGGTCTTTCGGACTCAGTGATACAAGTAACACTCAGGGATAATGGTTGAGGGTCTTGGTTCCGCTTGAGAGACAGAAGACAGCATTGAGCTTTGGATGCATTAAATTCCACTCTATTGATTGAACCCCATTTAGTTATGCTGTCCAGGTCGGAATTTAATGTGTTTAACATACGTTGACGTTCCTCTTCTATGGCCGAAGAGCAGGGACGTGAGTTAGGGGACGAATATTAAAAACTGGAGATATTGTCATGAGCGAAGGAGTTGATTGGATTAGAAGTTGCAGACAAGAGATCATTTATAAAAATGAGGAAGAGAGTTGGAGACAAAACTGAGCCCTGGGGAACACCAGCATTTATATGGTGAATTGCAGACTTGAAGCCGTCCAATACAACTTGTATTGAACGGCCCGCAAGGTTATTTCTAATCTATTGAAGAAGAGACTCATCGATGCCATATGCACGCATTTTCGACAAAAGAGCCTGATGCCAAACTCTGTCAAATGCCTTAGAAATATCGAGCGCAACCATCTTTGTTTCGCCGAAGTGATGGAGAAATTGGTTCCACTCGTTGAGACAATTCGAGGTACAAGTTTTTCAACAATGCTCGCGGAAGTATCTCCAACGGACCGCCCAGGGTAAGGGTCATCTTCAATTTATTCTCTATTGTGGGTGGGGAAGGACTAAGCTACATACTTGTAAACTATGGTTTCCCAAAGCAAGTGTCTCCATGAACCGTTGAATTTTTTTCTAAAATCGCTTATGATGGTTTTCCTTATTCTGGAGCGCCTGAGCTCTTTTTGTCACGAGTATGGTGTTCCTATCCTTATCTTTGCAGACTTCGATTCGGGCAGCGAAACCTTGAATTACAAGCTCTTCACCTTTTGTAACAATTCTGGACATCTTGCGACTTCCCCCTCAATAAATATTTTTCAATTATTCTATTCCGCTCATTATACTTTTGTCCTTTTTACAGCGCCGATATGTACATACATTTATTTTTTTAATTTTTTTCCACGGTTTTGGAGCTGTATTCAGCATCAAACCAAAGATGTCGCATATTTGGTAAAGATAATCGTATAACTAAGCAAATGAGCTACGGATTCTCAACTGGAACTAATCTGTATTATCATGTTTAATACGATAAATTGTGTAATACAGAAAGACCCTCACTTTAGCTTGTTGTGCTAAGCTAGTAGCAGTTAGCAATTTGGCGAAGGATTTTTGTTCGAAGCCCAGTTGTAAACCTATCCATGAAAAATAAATTTATTAACTAAATGTCACATATAACTCTGATTTTATAACCCGATGTAGCATTAAACCTGAACAAAATTATATATACATATCTGCTGGATACTTGAATAGAACTTCACGTAATAAAGGTGCGTCGCCAGTATCCCCCTTGCAGTCTTACCATGCGGTGAATGAGCATAGATATCTTCAAAAATATGAAAAAATGATTAAAACACGTTGAATGATTAATTCCTTGAGAGTTATATAGCGACTATGAGTGTACTGTACAGCTGCTTGCAAAACCTTTCTATGTCCGAGACTATAGTATTTGCTATAATAATATTCATGAGCTAATTGAAAATAATACTCTGCAAGTGATATACCAAATTTGTAAAAAAAATTTTAATAATCATAACCCATCCTCGCATTGTATTCGTAAATAGATAAAAAAATTCTACAATACACCAATAAATTTCAAAATAGCTTGAAGGAGCCTACTTCGAGCTATTTTAAAATTTACATAAAGTTATTTACCATAAAGTAAAAATCATTTACAATTCTAAATCACCGGCAAAGGAGAATATTTTACGGAAAACCCTCTCCGCTCGACAGGAGTTTCGATGCGTATACCGTGTCGCGTTACTTCTGCCGATTTCATCCATCATTTAATTTTATTTCAAATGAAAAATGGAAATGCGGAGAAGAATAGCCTCGCCACCCGCCCCGCAAATGAAATGGCATCTAAATCATGTTATCACTAATACATGCCACCTCATGGCAGTGAATTCCGAACACGTTTTTCATTACATTAATGTGAAGGAATGGTAGGTATTAGGTCCCTCAGGAGGCGCCATAAAACAATTCCGAGGGAAAATCTGCAAATAAAGATGATAAGTTGCGATTGCACACAAGTTAAAACAGCTATAAATATATTTTTTTTTTTGTTGTACTAGATTTCCATGAATTGTTCCTTCAAGTATAAAGTAAATCGCTCTTCTTTACATAATAAAAGATACGACGCGTCTAGCTGTTGTATTTTGGAAATATGTTTATTTTTGTGAAGTAAATGAGTAATGGGTGTCTGCTTCATGGTACAATAGTGGTAACGGTCTTCCTGCTACCGATAACAATAGAAATACTTGCCTTTTACAGATGTAAAACGACAATTTGAAGCCTCCAGCTCGACACAATGCCAAACAGGACATCAAAAAATACCCTCAAGGACAAATATCAAAGTCATACTTTCGGCAGACATACTATCCAAACGGAAGAAAGTGTGATAAAATGAGTTTGGTGAATAAAGTTGAAGGACTTTTGGTTAATGGAAATAAACGACTTTATGAGCTTGTCCGGTGAGTAGAAAGCTTTTACTGTGCACTTGCGGAAAGAACGCAGACTAAGTTTTAGATCGCAAACTTGTTTTGCGGATATGCAGAACTAGCTAGAGAAAGACGCTCTGGACAAGGCAGGCCTTATATCAACGACTCAAATAAGATCCCTTGGGCAACCGAAAAGAGCAGGTCATACAGTAATGCATACGTACTTATACTGCAGAATAATGATTTAGAATAGAACAGTGCAAATTAGTAGTGCAAAAGAGCAAGACAAAGTAACAGTACAAAATAATTAAAACACAAATAAGCAGTTTAAAGTAGCAGCTCACACTGGTAGTTCAAAATAACTACGCAAAATGTCAGTGAAAAATTACAGTGGAAATTAGCCATACCACGCCGATTAATATCAGGATCAAACTTTCTGACTTAAGCTGACATCATGCAGAAGTCATCGGACACAATCCTGCCGATGCTTGAGACAATTTTTAAAAGTTGTTTGGATCTGGTATATATCCCAAATATATGAAGAGAAGTCAAAGTTGTCTTCATACTCAAAGCGGGCAAATGCTCTCAGATAAATCCAAAAGATTTCTGACCGATAAGTCTATCATCATTCCTCTTAAAAGCATTAGAATGACTGATTGATATCCATTTACGCAACAGTATTGATAAGAAACTAATGTCGGCGGCCCAACTTTCATATTGCAAAGGCAAATCAGTGGAGACGGCATTACACTCACTGGTGCATAAAATTGAATATTCCCTGCTTCATAAGGAGTATACAATGGTTGCCTTTCGGATATTTTTTTTTTTTTTTTTTCTTAAAAAAAAGGAAACCCAAATCCCAGAGCACTCAGACTCTCCGGTCCATTGTACTACCAGGCAGGAACCTTTCTTTGGTGCAGTGGTTGGAAAAACTTCGATGTAATTCGTTTTTCCTTTATACTTGGGTGGCCCATGATTGCTGTTCCCCGCTGGGGCTTGAACCTGCACACATCGGTTAACGAGCAAACACACTACCCACTGCACCATTGCCACCCCCCTTTCTGGATATAGAAGGCGCTTTCAACAATGTCAATGTATCAGCGATAGTAGATGCACTTTCAGACTCAGGTCGATAGCTCACTTTGCGAACTGATTAATCTACTGCTTAATGGTCGGATTATCAACTCTAAGCTGGGTGGGACGTCTACCAGAAGGTCTGTCAGTAGAGGCACTCCGCAAGGTGGTGTTCTATCCCCCCTTTTGTGAAATTTGGTGATCAATGAACTATTGATAATCATGGAAGGCGAGGGATGCACGGCGATCGCTTACGCAGACGATGTTGCTTTGGCTGTCTCAGGAACCACCTGAATACTCTAAAAGAACTTCTACAAAACGCTTTAAACAAGCTCACTAGATAGGCAGTTCGGTGTGGTTTGGGTGTAAACCCCCACAGAACTGAACCTATACTCTTCTCCAGGAAATATTAAATTCCGTTAGTCGACCCTCCTTCTCTAAATGGTATCAGCTTAACTTTCTCTGACACAGCAAAATATCTGGGTCTCATCCTGGATAAGAAATTAAGCTGGAAACCTAATATTCAAGAAAGAGTAAAGAAAGCTGCAGTAGCACTTTTCTCTTGCAAAAAAGCTATTGAAAATAGATGGGGTTTACAACCCCGAATCACTCACTGGCTCTACATCTCGGTCATTAGACCAATACTCACATACGGGGTCATTGTCTGGTGGACGGCCTTCGAAAAAGCTGTAAATCGCGATTATCTAAGTATGGTCCAGCGCACAGCTTGTCTGTGCATAGGCGGAGCACTATGTACAAAACCCTCTGCGGCACTGGACATTTTGTTTCATCTGTTACCCCTAGATATATTTAGCAAGCAAATGGCAGCGAATGCAGCCGTTCGCCTCGAAGCTACCCAACAGTGGTCAAGAAGAGACTTTGGCCACGCCTCCATTTTGAATAAACTCAACATCTCTCCCAAAAACACTTCTACACCATCGAACGTCTAAATTTTGACAAGAACTTCCTGGTCACCATCCCCTCCAGATCACTCTGGAATGCTGATACATTTTTAGAAGATGGGTCAATCCACTTCTACACGAAGGGCTCAAAATCCAAGGACGGGGTTGGTGGCGGTGTTTTCTCTGACAGGCTTAATCTTCCGTCTTCCAAATCATTGTAGCGTGTTCCAGGCGGAAATTTTGCCGACTAAAGAAGTCTTGTCTTGGCCTAAGAAAAACGTGATATCTGCTAAAAATATCCGCATCTTTTCAGACAGCCAAGCAACAATCAAATCCTTGGAATCGACCTGTATAAATTCCTTAGTAGCTCCAGACTGCCGCTCGTCTCTCGTTGAGATGGCTGAGTAGTTCAATATTCACCTGTGTTGGGTGTCGGGGCATAGGCTATACCCATCCTGCCGGACAAAGGCTCCTTAGGTATACCAATCGCTACCTGCAAACTCAAATTTAAGCTGGATGCTATCGAGAGTACGAACCTTAGATGTATAAGTTGACCCACATGTCTAGCGACAAAACAAATTTGGCCGAAGCTGGATCTAAAACGTTCTAAGAATTTGATTTCTCTCAACAGATTGCATATCGGCGCTTTAATAGGTGTCATCAGTGGACACTGTCTAATAGGCAAGCATGCCACAAGGCTAGGCGTTTTTGCAAACGACTTTTGTAGAAGCTGCATGGATGAAGAAGAGGAAGAAACTATTCCTCACCTTCTTTGTCTCTGCCCAGCTCTCTCCCATAGAAGGAAACTTCACCTAGGAGCCCCCTATTACAATGACATAGGCGACCTGAAAAACATCGATATTAAAAGCCTCCTACGCTTCATAAGAACCTCAGGATGGTTTAACGAGTAGGTAGGAGAAATTTTTCCCATGATCCATGTGGTATCACAATGGACCTATTAGTGGTCTAAGTGTGTTGGCGATTCTCAGCTGGCAGCCACTTCAACCTAACCTAACCTAACCTAAGCTGACATCATCGACGTAATGGCTCATCGATGCTTCCAGTTGTGAAGACCAAGTTTTTTTGCATCCGCGACAGCTTGGTCTTTATACCGGTGCGGCGGTTCCGCCTTTTTTGCCGTCTCGAATCTGGGAGCTGAATTTCAAAAATTCTCTTGGCTGGAGCGTTGGCAAAATAAGACATGGCTAGGAGGAGTTGAAGCGCTGAATTAAATTATTAAGAAGGGTGGTTCTGCTGCAGTGGAAGTCGAAGGTGTCATCCACACTGTTAGCCAAGCAAAACATTCTGGATAGTGGTGCGTTATAACCGTAATTGGTGCGAAGATAAGACAGACGGATGAGCGGAATGGACCTTAGGTTACAGGGATTGGTGTTAAATGAGACCAATTCAAGAAGCGCGGGGCAATCAATTTGACCCGTAATTAGCTGCTGAAGGAAGAGTAAGTCGGCAATTTCGTCAGTATTTTCGAGAGACTGAAGATTGATGAGTTTTAAACAATTAGAGTAGGGAGGTAAGTTGTATCTATCAATCCAAGGGAGACCACGCAGGGCGAAACGAATAAACCTGCGCTGGATGGCTTCAATACGGCGGATGTGGACAGCGTAGTGTGGCCACCAAGTTTGGCTAGCATATTCGAGGATAGGTCTAACGAAGGTGGTATAAAAAGATTTGGTGAAGTATGGGTTCGAAAATTCCTTGGACCAACATTTAACAAAGCCAAGCGCAGAGTTGGCTCTATTAATTATGTGGTCAATATGGGAACGGAAGTTAAGTTCCCTATCACAGATTACACCTAAATCACGCAAAGATGAAACAGCTGGGACAAGCTCGTTGCAAAGGAAGTAGTTCCTTGGTGGAAGACGTTTACGAGAGTAGGTGATGACTAGTGCTACTTATCATCGTATTACGACCCGCTGAAAAATCAATTAGTCGGAAACTGTTGCCTGTTGTCTTGTTGTTGAGGCTGTGTTTACCGACTAGTGCTCCAAAGATGATTTCCTTACCGATTTCCGCATTGAATTTCCCGAGTACAATTTGTGCGTCATACACCGGACAGGCTCCGTAGGCACCGTCAAAGAGGTCATAGCATTCCTCCTTGACAGGGGCTTCAGCGTCATCGTGTGTGCATTATGATATTACAGAACGTTGTTCTAATGCGGATTTCAGCCAGGCGATCATTTATAGGCTTGAAATTGATAACCCTTAATCGCAGCCGATTTCCCACGAAGAATCCACACCCCAGCCTGTGCAGCCTTCTGTTACAGCTGTAATAAATGTGGCAGATTTGTTTTTTTTTTTTTCATTCCTGATCATATACATCGTATCTCCTCAATCGCAATAATATCTTTCTTGTACTACGTGAGGACAGATTCAAGTTTTTGGGCAGCACCACGGGTGTACAGAAATTGTACATTCCAGATTCATACCCATATATCGTACTCCGTGGACGTTCCGGATGAATTTGCCATTTGAGGGGGATTATTGTTATTATCAGAGGCTGATGTCTCTTTCATAACTAGCTTTTTTTCACGTGGTAAGGCTAACTGCCGACGGAACAATCCCCAACCTAGAGGACCAGATCTATGAGTCGTAGCCCCCTGGACCAGGGAGCGGTTTGAGAACCGAGATCGGTATTCCGCTTCGGGTATATGAGCGCTGCCGTTGGCCCATTTAGGGTTCGTCCGCCACCATTTCTATTCCATAACCCTGATGAAGCTATGGAAATCCTTACAGACCTGAGCTTCGAATATGTCTAAATAGCTCAAGTAAGATGACTGTCATCTGTCTTGTGACTCCGCTGTTGATTCCGTCGAGAGAATTCTTCCGCCGTCCTTCCTCCTTCTGAGGGCTCTTGCTAGACATCTGAGATGCATTTTGGCCATTAAGGTCAGCAAGCGATATCTCATCCGGTCTCACAAGTGTGTTAAAGTTCACCCGGCCGTGCTCGCGTAGCTCCGAGTGTTCAAATGTATAGACGGATTTGACATACACTCATCCTTAGTTCACTACTAGGTAGCTATCCAGGGGGCACCGCGTGAAGGTGATGATGCGTAATTTTGCCTGCCCGGCATTGTAATACGGTGGCTGGAAAAATCTTACATTTTGTAATATTAAGATCCAAATCGTTATGATTACACCATTCTGACAGCTTATTGATATCTGACTGAAAACGAATGCAATCAGCTGTATTATTAGTACGTGACAATAATTTCAGATCGTCAACTTATATATAACGTTGGCCTCATTTTTTTTTATATTAATTAATTGAACTTTACTTGCTCATTCTTTCTTTAGTGATCGATATTGATCACCCAAATCAGCAGTGGTATCACAAAGTGCTCTCGAGTTCGGCTACTTAGTGGTCGATTGTTAGCGCAAGTACCTATCATATCCACTCTAGTTCTTTAGTTACAAAATTAAATGGCAAGATCAATAAACATCACTTGTTTAAAACAAATACCGAATGCAAAAATCACAACTAATTCTGTCTTAGTATATCGAACACCACATACAGGGTAGGCATATCTTAAAGCCTTATATCACCTGAGTTTCAAGCCACTGCACTAAAAATAACTCGGTTCTATGTCTCCTCTCCATTTCCATCTTGGGTTGTGCGATTGTCCTCGTATTAATAAAAGAATACAAATAGAATATATATAGATATGTATATATTATCTAGGCCTTTGTGCAATTTGTTTCAAAAGACATAAGAGAGTAGGTTTGCGGACGTACTAAGAATGTTAAGTTTAATAAATATTTCAAGAGACTATATACAGACAATGAAGATTGGACTAGGTCGATGGCGTAACCTCTCTAACGCCTAAGAGACCAGTTAGCAAAAGTAAAAAGCAATAAACAACAATAATATGTTTATAGCTCTTCTTTTACAACTGAGCATAATTTTTATCTACCACAAAATTCCACAAGGAAAAACTAATTCTCGCAAACATCCACGGAACCGAAAGTCGTTCATCTTGTAAATGCCTTCTACAACTGTTAACTTCATATCCTGCAACTAATTAGAACCACCACTGGTAGTATTATGGGAAACCAGCATTTGCTGAATATTGATATCCAAAACGAAATTCTTTTGTATCCTCCCTCTTCTATTAAGGTTTATTCTTTGTTATTTTTTTTTTTTTTAGTTGTTATTCATGCATGGGATGTTCCATGGCTTTATTACAACATTTCAGTGATGGGAAGTTGGTGCTATTAAAAGAAAAGTTATGCAATGCTTTTGTCCTCAATACATGCGTACACTATGTTAGTCCATTGAAATGTTACATTGAATTTGCATTTTGGGTAGGACAAGATTTTTCTTTTGAGTCAGTGTGAGTATAAAATTCAGTTTTCAAGGTTGAAAGCCCCCCATTTGGCCACCATCTTAAAAAAGGAAATGTAAACAGTTTTTCCGCGATATCTTGAGAACTATTAGTCTCACAAACATTTTTCTAAGATTTTTTTATAGAAAATTTAATTTTCTACTATTTCTGTTCAAGTACAGGGTGTCCGCCGGGAAGGTATACTACTTTGTTTGTTTATAATTTTTGATTAAATGAAAGAGAATGGATCTTATATTGATAAATGTTTTATTTAATGTCGGCAATTATGTATGGAATACAATATCAGGTAAATGACCGCCTCTGCTAGTCTCACAAATGCGAGCCCTTTTGAGCATATTTTTCATTACATTCTCACACATTTCACGCGGTATTTCATTAATTTCATCACGAATATTTTGTTTGAGTTGCTCAAGCGTTTCTGGTTTGTTTGCATAAACCTTGCTTTTCAGATATCCCCACAAAAAGAAGTCAGGAGCAGTCACATCAGGCGACCGTGGAGGCCAATCAACATCACCATTTTGTGAAATAACTTGTTGTGGAAAGAGGTCTCGCAGTAATTCCATTGTAATCCTGGCTGCATGCGATGTGGCACCGTCTTGTTGATACCACATGTTAATCAAGCCCAAAGCATGCAGTTGTGGCGTTAAAAAGTTTTCAATCATATCACGATATCGCTCCCCATTCACAGTCACCGTTACGCCGTTTTCATTTTCAAAGAAGTAAGGTCCAGCGATTCCTCCTGACCAAATTGCACACCAGACTGTTACTTTTAATGGATGCAAAGGTGACTGATGAATAATTTGAGGGTTTTCCATTGCCCAGAACCGACTATTCTGTTTATTCACATATCCATTCAAATGAAAATGTGCCTCGTCACTCATTATGATTTTTTTCTCATCGTCACAGTAATCGATCGCCATGATTCGATAAGGTCCATCCCAGTCAGACTGCAGTTTAGGGCAAACTCTTACTCGCCTCTTCGGATTGTGGAACCAAACGAAATCTCCCACCTGGAATTTGAGAGGATTTGCAGTTAAATCATACCTGGTTTTCATTCGCTGCGCAGATCGATGTGCTTCTTGTCTGGCTCGATCATGAATTTCTCTAAGTTGGTCCTGTAATAGTTGAGCAAATCCGCGGTAAGAACTGCTTTCTGGCAGGGGTCCACAAAGCAAGTCCTGAGGAAGTCGCATTTCTCTGCCATATAGCATCGCAAATGGGGTTTCCTTAATCGTGTCTTGCTGTGAGGAGCGGTAAGCCATGGCAAACAAAGGGAGAAGATCATCCCAGTCGTCCTGTTTATCGCTGACAAATTTAGCAAGATAGTGCAATATGGTTCGGTTCATCCGTTCTACAAGGCCATCGGACTGCGGATGTAATGGCGTGGTGCGAGTTTTCCGTACACCAATGATTTGCATAACATTTTGAAATACCATGGATTCAAAATTACGACCCTGGTCTGAGTGCAGCTCTAGAGGTACTCCAAAGCGGCAGAAAACTTCGTTGACTAATTTTTTAGCGACAGTGTCGGCAGTCTGGTCTGGGAGCGCAAAAACCTCCACCCATTTCGAAAAATAGTCCATCAGTACGAGTACGTACTTATTGCCTTGCTTGGTAGGTGGCAGTGGCCCTAAAACGTCAACCGCAACTCGTTGAAAAGGCTCACCAGCCAAGTATACTTGTAGCTCTCCCTGAGTTCTGCTTTGCGGTCCTCGTTTTGCAGTACAAATATCACATTCGGTGCAATAGCGTACAACGTCCTTCCTTGCTCCGACCCAGTAGAAGCGAGATCTCAATTTGGAAAAGGTCTTGTTGGATCCAAAGTGTCCACCAACTGCTGTGTCGTGAAACATCTGTATGATCTCGCTGGTAAGAGACCGAGGTACGATTGGAAGTAGGCGCTCTGGATGATGACGTACGGTTGGTACCCATTTCTTGCACAAAAGATTATTCTGCAAACTAAGAGAAGCAAATTGGGCCCAATATGCTTTAAGAACTCTGCTTCCACCCGAAATACTGCTCCATGACGGTCGAACACCATCTACCACCCGTCGACAAAGTGCCATCCGTTGCTTGCGTATGCCTTAGTCTGTCCATATCAAAATCGTTATTAATCAATCTTACCGAGTTTACCAGGTGTCTTTCCTGCATACGGGAAAGTCCTTCCTTAGAATCACAATGATTGCAAGCATCATCGGCGCAGGGTCGGCGAGATAACGCATCGGCATTGAGGTGAGTTTTTCCGGATCGATGTTGTATTCGGTAATTATACTGCTGAAGGCGCTCCATCCAACGCGCCAGTTGACCCTCAAGATTCTTGAATGACAGCAGCCAGTTTAGAGCAGCATGGTCCGTCCGTATCAAAAACTCTCGGCCAAAAAGATAGACGTGAAAATGCTCAATAGCCTTTATCATGGCCAACAACTCCTTCCGAGTCGTGCAATAGTTGCGCTCGGCTTTATTCAACGCTCTACTGAAGTAGGCGATAACCTTCTCTGTTCCTCCCTGTAGCTGAGACAACACAGCGCCTAACCCATACTCGGATGCATCAGTATCTAACACGAATTCACCTTCGGGTTGTGCATGGCCCAGAATGGGAAAAGATGTCAAGCATTCCTTTAACTGATTAAAGGCTGCAGCACATTCGTCGGTCCAATCAAAAACCACGTTCTTCTCCGTAAGCTTGTGTAAGGGCCGGGCAATTGATGAAAATTGGGGTACAAATTGGCGGTAGTACGTACACAGGCCAACGAAGCTGCGTAAATCGGTCAAACAAGTAGGAGCAGCCCAGTCTTGTATAGCTTTGATTTTGGCGGGGTCTGGTGACACGCCGTCGCCACTTAGTACATGACCAAGAAATCGCACTTCCTTTCGGAATAGATGGCACTTAGGAGGATTTAACTTGAGACCAGACGCTCTTAACCGACTGAAAACGGAACGTAGATTAGTAAGCATTTGTTCAAAGGTATTACCATGGACAAGGATGTCGTCCAAATAAACCAAACAGGTTTCCATAGGCAGTCCTCGCAAAATGTTGGACATGAGGCGTTCGAAAGTGGCAGGAGCGTTGGTCAATCCAAAACTCATTACTTTGAATTGCCACAGTCCGTCCCTCGTCACAAAAGCAGTCTTCTCTCGGTCACTGGGATGAACCTCTACTTGCCAGTATCCTGACTGACAATCTATGGTGCTAAACCACACCGAACCGGCTACGGCATCTAAAGTGTCGTCTATCCTGGGCAACGGGAATGAATCTTTGATGGTTACGGAGTTTAAGCGGCGATAATCCACGCAAAACCTTGTGGATCCGTCTTTCTTTCTCACCATTACAATTGGTGATGCCCAAGGGCTGGAGCAGGGTTCGATGATGTTTCGGTTTATCATGTCGTCGATGATTCTTCGAGATTCTTCCTGTTTCGCTAATGGTAATCTGCGTGGAGGCTGTTTGACTGGTTTTGCCGTACCTACGTCGATCCTGTGTTGGGCGGCGTTGGTTCTACCCAAGTCATCGGGTCCCATAGAAAATATATCGGCAAATTTTCGTAGTACTTTCTCGGCCGCATGCTGTTGCGCTGGCTGTAAGTGCTCCGTCGACCGTCTGAAGAGATCTGACAGGAACTCCGGCAAAACCACATTGTCCGACGATGCAACGTCCTGGCATTCAGCCTCTTCAAAAAGAGCAATGCTTACATTAGCAGGTAGAACAACAGAATAATCCGCTAGATTTGCTACTCTTACGAAGACAGTCCCATCACAAATTTTGTTAATGGATTTTCCAATCAGCAGGCCTTTCGGTAGATTATCCCCTATAGGAGAGACTATCCCTTCCGCAAGTAGAGATGATGAAGCAATTGTCGGCACAAATGTTTCGGCACGGGGAGAGATAGTAAGTGCGTCAGCTGTTCGAAGAAAGACCGCTCGCACAGTTTCATCAACCACGTCACCAGTACGTACGTGGGAGGGGGCGCCTTCGCAGGTCAATTGAATGCGATCACTACCAATTCTGATTTGGTGGGAAGAAAAGTCCAAAATGCTTTTCGTAGCTTGCAGTACATCAATCCCTAAGATGTCGTCACAGCTGGCAGGAAGGGAGAAATCGACCACCATTACTTTTACTCGACGCTTAAATTTACCTAGTTGAATCACCGTGGGCCAAATATGCGAAGTTTGGAATGAATTGCCACATAACGTTTGAATGCTTACATTTCCAGGTTGGAGACGGGCGCTTGAAGGAACTATTGATCGACTTACCAGCGTCACCGATGATCCCGTATCCACCAACAATTGGCACGGCTTGTTCATAAGAAGCGCCGACACCGTTAGTCCACTGAGAGAATTATTTGGGTGAAGATTTAGATTTGGGGACGATTGCGTGCTGTCAGCGCTGACCCCCTGTCGCTGACCGCTGGTAGTTTTCCGACGTTGTGCCTTGCCCCACGTCATTGGAAACAGTTGAGTTTGCTCGTGGTCGATGACGTTGATTGTTGTTTAGGCTCGACTGATTCCCTTCGTTATTAACTTCGATAGCGCGTGTTTGGTGAATTGACTGTGAAGCGAAACGGGCGGCTTCCACTGTTATAGCCCTAGACACTGCTTCAGCAAAAGTTTTGGGGTCAGCCAACCTAACGTTCTCCTGGACAGAACGATCATAAATGCCATCCACAAATTGCATGATTGCAATTCGCTCTTGGGCTTCGTCTGGGCAATCTTCAAACACAATCCGCGTGAGTCGGCGTATGTCACTAGCGTAAGCACCCAGATCTTCTTTTAAATGCTGATGCCTAGAACGGAAAGTAGAGTGAGAAATGTGTTTTTCCTGACTAAGAAATCGCAGTTGCAAAGCTGAAGCCAGTTTGTCGTAATTTGCTCGATCGGCTGGATCCAAATTAGTAAGTACAGCTACACTTTCTCCTCGAAGTAACATTGCTAAGGCTTGGGCTTTTTCTTTTGAATTCCATCCGTTCGCTTCGGAAACAATGTCGAATTGCACTTGATAGTCACGACAACGTGTTGTGTGGCTGTCAAATGGTGGTGGAAAAAGTGTACACGGGTTGTGAGATGCGTCAACTTGCGGGGGATGACCAGATGCACGGGAATCCGGGTCTTCTGACTGCTCTTTATGCACAGCAGGTGCGTCGGTGGCAACCACGGTGCGGTCTGTTGAAGCGGATTCCTTTGGCGTAGAGCATTGGAATACTTTGTTGACGAAACTTGTTCCGCTTAAGTTATGTAATTCTTCCGTTTGCCGCTGCTGCTCTTGCTTGAGTTCTGCAATGGCGCTATTTTGCTGTTTCACATTTGTCGTGAGTAGATTTAGTTTGGAAAGAATTTTTTCCAAGTTCTCAGAAAATTCTTCCGTCATATCGAACGAAGGTTCCCACTTCTGACACCAGTGTTACGTTTTAGGGTAACTGCTTGGACTTCGTTGAGGGATGGCGAGAAGAATTTACGATTCGGTACAATAAAAAAGAACACGATGTTAGAGAACAACTTTATTGGCGGTCAACAATCGGAAAAAGCAAAAGAAATATGACAGTTGTTTACATAGTCGTGGCAATCATCTGTTAGGTGTCAAAAGGTGGTGCCTGGCTGCGTTCGCGAATGCGTAACAATACAATCATCCTTTATAATATAATAGAAATTTTGGAGATGCGCTTCGAAGCTTAATGGGAAAAAGTTCATCATCAGTGAAACTTTAGGGACCGATACTCTGTTTCAGCACTGTAGGCAACTTTTGAATCCAATAACTGATCCATGCAGATTCCACTTTGGTCAACCGGCCTTCGACAGCGACGAATTGGATGCACTAATTACTGTAGCGGAAATAGATATTGCATATAAGAGTCTGAAAAATGGCAAAGCACCGGGATCGAGTGGATTTCCTACGGAGTTCTATAAATATGTAGCACCTGAGCTGACTAAGACACTGGAAGGAAGATTAACCTCATGGATAAATACCAATGGTCTGCTTAAAAAATTCCAAGCTGGCTTCAGGGCAGGATATTCCAACGTTGACCACATTTTCGTACTCAAAAGCATTGCGGAAGCCTATGTGGCGCAACGTAAAGAGTTATATATATTCTTTGTGGACTTTAGAGTTTGCAGGGATACTAATAAAGGCGCTCCTTTTTGCAGACGACATAGTGTTGATGGCGAATTCCCCGGAGGCATTGCAGCGCATGATTAACCGTTTGTATGAGTACTGTAAAATGTGGAGCCTAATTATAAACCTAGAAAAATCAAAGGTGATGATCTTTAAAAAGGGTGGGGGAAGGATGTGTAGCAACGAGGAATGGTTTTTGAACGGCGAACAGATCGAAACCATCAAAAAGTATAACTACCTGGGCATGCTTTTCACGCAAAACTTGAGCATGGAAGAACACCTGAAATGTAAGCTACAAAAGGCCAACTTGGAGAGGATCCAAGGATGACCAAACCATCCGCAGATGACCAGTTGACTAATCCTTAGTCTACCACTTTAAAACATTCTCCGCCACGGCTGCGCTGCAACATCCAATCCAATGAAGAGGAGAGGTGACAAAACACACCCTTGGCGGAGTCCAATGCCCGCAGTGAAAGATATTGATTTAACGCCATTTATCCGAACACAGCCTTTACAGTTTGTATATAAAGACTGAATCGCCCTTCACAGAGAACCATCAATCCCATACTCCTGCAGAATACTCCAGAGTTTGCTTCGAGGACCCCTATCATATGCTTTTTCCAAATCTATAAAACATGTGTAAACAGGTTTAGCATACTCCCAGGCCTTCTCAAGAACCATTCTGAGAGTCAATAACTGGTCGATTGTGCTTCTACCGGGACGAAAACCGCACTGCTCATCCCCCAAACTGTCCCCAACCACAGCTCTGGAACATGTTTCTAGCACCTTGGCGAAGACTTTTCCAGGGAGACTTAATAGAGATATACCCCTGTAGTTTGTGCAATCTCTTGTGCAAGAGGAACTATCACCCCCATTTGCCAATCACCAGGTGATTCACCGCATTCCTAGGCCACTTTAATGACACGTGAGAGCCATTGAACTCCCTCTTTACCTAAAGCCTTAAGCATTTCTGCCCGAATTTCATCCACACCAGCAGATTTGCCAACTTTTAGCGCTTTGATCACCAAAGTTAATTCCTCTACCGTAGGACTACTTTCCGCCCAACTCTCGACAATAGGTCTGTCATCTTCGGTGCCCTGTTCGGGATTGGGCAATTCTGACAAGTGCTCGCTCCATCTGCTTCCTCCTCATTGGAAAGAAGTGTACCGTCTTTGCATTTGACTCCTTCAGTCAGGTCAGATCAGGTCAGTTCTGGCATAATTACCGGACATTGTGCCATTGGCGTTCACGCGGAACGACTCGGTGTGCTGCATAATGACTATTGCAGAAGCTGCAGGGACGAAGAAGAAATTGAATCTGTTCGTCACCTGTTGTGTGACTGTCCTGCCCTATCCGTCAGAAGAATGAGGACTCTTGGTAGTTACTTCTTCTCGGAGCTGGAGGACTTGGGTAGTGTTGAGCTAGCGGACCACCTGAGATTCATATCACTTTCTGGGTGGTTCTAACGGCGGATTTTCTTTACAGCGTTTCCAGGGTTAAATGATTGGGCACAATGGACCCGTACTGTTGGTCTGAGTGAGCACTGAGCAGTGACTCCTTGTCACAAGGCACCCATCTACCTAACCTTACCTAAGACTGTTCCGCTCCAACGTTGAATCCGTGCTGTTATATGGACGCAGCACGTGGAGAGTGACCAGTAGTATCACCAAAAAGCTGCAAACGTTCGTTAATAAGTGCCTGTGCAATATCTTAATGTTTTTCTGGCCCAATCGTATCTCTAACGAACATTTTTACGAGAGAACATGTCAGGAACTAAAGGGCACAACCATCCAACGACGGATGTGGCAATGGATAGGTCACACGCTCCGAAAGCCGAAAGGGTGACAGTTCCATAGCGAACCATGCTATGCAATGGAACCCTTTAACCCAGGATGGCAGAATACCTGGCGGTCCGAGGAGAACATGGCGCAGAACAGTCGAGAAGGAGGCACGCCAGTTAGGGAAAAGTTGGGGAGAACTCAGACACATTGCCAGAAACCGTACACGATGGCGCGTAGGCGAAGTAGAGGCCCTAGGACCCACAAGGGGATACAGGACATAAGTAAGTAAGTAAGTCAAAAGAAATTGTATTGTATAAAGTGGAATGGATATTGCGATTGAACTGATAGACAAGCGGGATATAACTATAGATTTCATTCGAAAAATGGTGGTGGACGAGCCAGTATAATACTACTAACCAGCCAACATACCGAGGGCGGTCCAACGAAGGAATTTGGTTGCCAACTGCCTGATCAGCAATCAGTCTGTATGCATATCCCTGAATACAATCTAGTAAACTCAAATATGTAGCGGGAACTCTCGCTCAAACATACGAATTGTATTCCAGTTTCAGGTGAATATTATGATCAAAGCCAAGTCTATATGAGTGAAGAAACGTCTGCGTCTTATGGGGAAAGTGGGGTATCTAACACCATCTTTCGCAGACTCCCTAAACTTCTGGTTCCAAGAAAGGTCTAGACTAACATGCACACCAAGCATTGACAAGTCATCAGATTCTTCACTATGAACTCCATTTATTTTTAATTTGACTACGGTACTGCCCTTCTTTAGAAATTAAGCATTGCATTGATATTATAATTGAGGTCGGTAAATATTCGCTAACGCTGTGACTACACAGCTTGGGACCGTTCTATTGCCGTCCATTTAGGAGTTCTTTTTTTATAGATACATATATGTATCTCATAAGATGATGACTGACAATGCCCTCCAAGATCTAGGAAAGCATGAACGTTAAAGATATGAGCATGTTGTCAGAAGAGATCGCCCTTTTTAACAATTGGTTGGACATGCGCAAGTTTTCAACTATCAGGAAAGATGACAGTGGAGTATGACCTGAAGATTTGTTACAGTAAAGCTCATTGAAGTTTCTAACTATTAATCGGGTTCCAAGAAATATTTGTAAAGGAAAATGTTGAATCATATTCAGTATAGGCGGAGTGAAAGAATTACCTGATGGAGTAGAATTTGTTGTGAATGCTACAGCTACATAGCAGATTAGCTTTTTTAGAGTCTCTGCGTTTCATATCATTGTGAACAAATTGGTGAGATGGTTTATTGCGCTTCTTCCTTCCTCCGGATTGCAATCGCTAAAATTTCATTGAAACATAGTTCTTGTTTTGATTTGCTATCTAACCCAAAAGCCCAATCCATGAATGAAATAAAATAGAAAAAATCTATTATTTCATATATTCATATATCAGTTCAAGATTTAATGCTTTAATTAATTTAGAGACATTTTTCACCCCCTTAAATTCCATTAAAAGTTTTTAGCTCTGTTAGTATTTTGTTCACTAAATATTGCATTATCCTGTGGTTTGTTTGAAGTTTTGACTGAAATGTATGATGCATGGCATAACATCCTGTGCTCCACCATAAACCAACAAATATTCTTACCATATACACATATATGTAGAACCAAATGGGAGTGTTTTTGTATGACAACGGCATTGAACTGTTTTTCAAATCTAACTTTCTACCCACAGGGTATTATTGTTTTAATACTCTCTGTTGGATAGAAAACATTTTCTAATTTTCATATGTTTTGACAACTTTGAAATGAGCTTCAGAATATTTATGGAAACGATTCTAATGTCACATAAATTTGCGGTTTGTCTATATTAGTTCAAATTTATTATAGAAGTTTAATCAAAAAGTCGCAACGAAAATATTCAGGAAACCATCCCCTCAGGAAAACAATACTTTTCTACGAAAATTCTTAATTGTAACTATACCACACGTCAAATAGGACTTCAATATTGGAAAAACCAAAGAAACAATAGTTTCGCTTTCAGTTTGTGGACGCCGTGGGGTAGTGGTTAGTGTGTCGGACTACTAGGCATGAGGTTTAATGTTCGAATCCTAGAGAACACCAAACGTTTTTTCACGGTCCCCTCTCTCGCGAACGTTTAACAAACATCCAAGAGTATTGTTGTCATGAGAAAGCTTCTCAAAAACGAAATGAACACAGATGGTTACGAAAAGCTAGCCCTTGAGCCATACTACATAGCTGTTGCGCCGAAGATGGTTGTGAAAAGATGGCTTCGTAAGAAATGACCGTCATTTCATCCTAATTTAATTTAGTAAAATGGCGCTAACTCTTAAAACATTACGAGGGTAGTCTAAAAAATACCCGACCTGTCCTATATATGGCGGTTGTTATTTGAAAAGAATGACAATGATAGAAAGTAGCAATCTCATAAAGCTCAAATTCGAAGTTTGATGACTCTACGATGTTTAGTATTTTTTCGGCAGCCATCAGTAGTGAAGACTCTCAGTGAATTTGTAAAAAATCTTAAAAATAGGTCATCGTTATGTGATACAATACTTTCATTTGAAAGGCCTCAGTCCAACCAATATCAAAGCGGAGCTAGATTCTACTCTGGTGAGTCTGCTCCCTCATTTACAACAGTAAAATATCAGGTGACAGTGTTTAAACGAGGCCGTTTGAGCTGCCAAGACGAACATCGCAGTGGTCGACCGAACGAGGTGACTACGCCAGAAATGGAGAAAAAAAATCCAGAAAATTATATTGGATGGTCGCCTTTTGGAAATGGGCAAGCTAGCAGTCATGGTAGGTATTTCAAAAAACTGCTTTGCATCGCATATTGACAGAAGATTTGGACATGAGAATGCTGTGCGCAAGATGGGTGTCGCAATTACTCACAATAGAACAAAAACAGCGTCGTAAGGATTTTTCAGTGGAGGGTTTGGCGAAGTGTCACAGCAATAAAGTCGTGCTTTGCGTCGATTCATAATCATGAATGAAACACGGGTCCACTACTTCACACCCGAGTCAAGGAACAGTCAAAACAATGAATTAAAAGAGGAGAATCGGCTCAGTTCCATCTGCTGGCAAGGCCATGGCGTCAGTTTTCATTGATTATCTTCAGAAAGAAAAAACAATCAACGGCTAGTATTCTTGCAGCATTTGAGTGATGAAATCAAGAAATACCGGTCGCATTTGGCGAAAAAAAAGTTTTGGGTAATCAAGACAATACACCAGTTCACACATCCGTTATCGCGATGACCAAAATCATTGAGCTAAAGTTCGAAATGCTTCCTTGGGCATCCTCTGACTATATTCTGTTTCCAAACTTGAAAAAATGGCTCGTGGTAAAAGATTTGGCAACAATGAAGAGGTGAAGAGTCTGCGGTTGATGGCCATTTTGAGGAGCTCGACAATTCTCACTATAAGAATCCTTTCTTCGCCGAGGACAAGGCCAGCCATCTGTGTTCCCTATTTTCGCATTACGACTTTGAAGCCTAGCCCCAGGGGTTGCTGTTGACATCCCGGCGGAGATCCTCCTACTTCTGTTTTTTGCTCGAATTGAGGGCCCTCTTGAGCTCGGATCTCATGGTTCTAAATTCCGCTAGAATGTCTTCCGTGGGTTCAGCTTGTCTTCTCCTACCCCTGGTGACTTGCGTCTGAGATGTAGGCATCTTCTTCGAAGCGCAGCTATCTCATCGTTCCACCAGTACACCGGTTTTCTGTTTCTATTAGGACCGCTCACTCAGGGCATCGAGGCGTCACATGCCAGCCGTATGAGTTGCATCGCGGCCGCAACTTTTGTTTCAGCAGCTCCCACTGCTTCTAGGACCGCTCTTTTTCCTTCTTCGATTGCGGGTGTGAGAAGCTCTTCGTTGAGTCTGCTAACGTTCCATCTCGGCATTCGACTTTGGTTTTAATTCGGAACGCGTTGTCTTTCTCGTAGGTCGAAAACGTTGTACTAGTGATCGCTGCCCGTGTAGTCTTCGATAACTCTCCAGTTTTCAACCCTTGCGGATGTAAGTTCGGATGCGAAGGTTATGTTCGGGATAGTCTCTGCGTAACCCGGCCTCCTAAATGTTGATGTGTTGCCTATGTTCGCAGTGCTAAGCCCTCGTCTTGCAGCCATCTCGAGGATTTGCTTTCCTCGTGAGTCTGTGATCCCCACTCCTGTGCTCTTGCGTTGAAGTCTCCAGTGGCCAAGATCTCCCGCTCGATTTCTTGAATGAAGTCCTCTAGTCGGTTCAACTTTTCTCGTACTAAGGGAAATAGGTATAAAACCTGTATCAACAAAATGAGTAACTTGTTATATTGACTTTTAAATTGCCGAAGAAAAATGTTTGGTAACTCGTGGAATTTTGGCCCAAAAATTATGCTGAAGTGAAGAAACTGTTCGGAAAATACACAAATTGAATTCGTCTTGAAATTTTGAAGAAATTGTCAATTAAATTCTTGAAATATGTGAATGAAAATAGGAACGTAAAGATCATTACAAATTTGGTGAAAAAAATAAGACGATGGTAGCAAAAAAAAACATAAAAATTGTTATAGGCTGAAACCTATTATATAGGGAATCGAAGGGAAGTTTAGTCAAACTTATTTGCTTTCCTTAAGGTGAACTATTCTCGCCAAGGCAAAGTAAGAGCATATGACCTTGAAACACAATTCCGTAGGAATTACAATTGCGAAGGGGACTCTAACGAGGGAATTTGCTTACCTTGATATGAAGGAACACAGCACAAGGTATCGCTTTGTTGGGTCCCTGGACACGAGGGTATCCTAGGCAATGAGAAAGCCGACGAGCTGGCGAGAATCCGCTCAGCAGCCACAACAGAACAAGTTGACCCCCCTGTGTGTATCCCGCCTTGCACACTCAAGCTCGCTGCAGGGAATAAAGCCACTGAGGAGGCGAACACAAGATGGAACTCCATGGAAACTTGCGCCATCACTATGAAGCTATGGCCATCTTTCGACAAAGCAAAGACCGAGAGAATCATCCGTAAAGATAGGAAATCCCTTTCCACCCTCGTGGGCATCATCACGGGGCACAACACTCTGCGGTACCACTTGAAGAAACTACGCCTGACGGAGGTGGAACTCTGCAGAGGCTGTGGTGACGAGGAAGTTTTTGAGGACACAACCCACTTCCTGTGCCACTGCCCGAGTCTTCAACACTCCAGGAAAAAGTTCCTTGGTAAATTTTTCTTCCAGGATCTCGAGGAACTCTCCGGCGTTTCAACGGAAAAGATGTTGAACTTCATCAAATCATCAGGGTGGTTTGTATGCAGAAATGAAGTAAGTGACTGAGTAGTTTTTAGTTTCATTGGGTAAGGGATTACTTTTTCCCCCATGGGTACCACAATGGGTCAACGCTGACCTGAGTGTGGCAGAGAGCGTCGCTCCCTGCCAGCCCACATACCTAACCTAACCTAACTACCTTGATATGAAAACATCACTACACATAGCAAACCCAACCTGCCCCAAACATTCTGTATGCATTTACATACATGTAAGGGTAGGATACCAAAAATTATAAATTTTTAAAAATATTCCGTCTCTGCGCTTTGTAAAGGAATTTTCGAAAAATTGCTGTCTTCACGATATTACTAAACTTTTGAATCCGAATTTTGCGAACGCTCTGTAAGTAGATATATTATATGTATGGGTTTAAGTATACACGACTCAGGCCTGCGGTTTATTTTTCATTGCGTAGGTACAATACTAATCTCGTTGATAGTTTACTAGCTTACATACTTAATGAATCTAGGGGGTTAAACTATAGAAGGTACTATATATCGAACTAATGTTTAGAAAATATTTATCTGCCCCTTTATTTTGGTGGGGATAGGAGACGCTCGACTGAAGCATTCGGAAGCAACTGGTCCAATGTACTACCAAAGAGCAAATCCTCATGAACCCATTTTATTGGAATTTCCTTGTCTTTCTAAGAAAGCCAAGCAAGTGCCTCAGTGATGAGGAGCTTTCACTACCAGCACTCACCACATCAGTACCGAAGATCTGCCACCTGATATGAGCAAAAGCTGGACTCACAGAGATAATGTTCCGCGGTGTCGTCGCTCTATCCGCAAGTGTTGCAGATTGTAGTGTCACTCAAGCCCAGCAGGTTAAGGTGTTTGCCGAAAGCAAAGTGGCCAATCAAGACGCCAATAAGTTGCCTACAGTCTTTTCTGCTGAGAGATAGCAAGAACGCCGCTGATTTCTTACAGAGCATACGTTTAGTCAACCTGCATTCTGGAGAGTCATGCCACACACAATTGTGCTCATGAGAGATCCAATCGTCAATGAAAGCCCTAACCGAGGTCGCAGGGAAACCCAAAGCGGGTTCGGGACCTGAGAAAGCTTCCTCTGAGCCTTATCTAGTAATTTTATCGGAGATCTCGTTCTCCAAGATCCCAGTGTAACCTGGGACCTAGATAAGAGACAGAGAATTCAGCCTTGCGGTCGAGTTCAAAGAGTTTTTGGTTTCAGGAACTATTTTGGAAGCAGTTGAGGGGTTAAGCAAGGCCTTAAGCGCAGCCTGACTGCCACTTCAGACACAAATACTACGGCCCTTCCACCTGTTCTTCATACGGCGAAGCAATGCAGTCATTTGAACACTAAGCTAAGGCTAAGACTAAGACTGTTCCGCTTCAATGTTGAATCCATGCTGTTACATGGATGCAGCAAGTACCACTACTATCACCAGGAAGGTGCAAACGTTCGTTAATAGACGCCTGTGCAATATCTTAAGAATTTTCTGACACAACCATATCTCTAACGAACACTTTTACGAGAGAGGCCCTAGGACCCACAAGGGGATACAGGACGTAAACAAACAAACTAACGCATTTCTTCCTTCCGATACCTTCTTTTGCCATCCATAGGAACATTAACTTTGCTTTTTGCTCCACTACAAGATGGAACGGAGTTAGCTCTAGTAGGACTTCCATGGCTACAGGTTGGGCATGTTCTCATGGCCTTAGTGATGCAGAGGCACACAAGTCTTTGCAGTTTTGTGAGTGTCTCCCTCGTTGTGAACAGACTAGCTCGCTTTGCCCACGCTTTTGCTCCATATATGATCATTGGCCTCATAATGGCAATATACATCCACCTTGGACTTACCCGCTAGGCTCCTGCATATCATTAGAGCACAGGTAGCCTTTTTGGATATCTCCTCTGTGTGATTTTTCCACATGGGTTTACTGTCTAGGTGTAGTCCTATGTACTTTACTTATTTTACCGATGTCAGTATTATGTCCGACAGTCAGATTGGCTTCAATTCAATTTACATAGAACTTTGACTTAAAGTCGTCTCTAATGAAACGTGCATCATAATACTTAAATACGAGTAGGAAGCAGTTTGAGTCGAGCCATTGGTATTGAAGTCGAATTCAATATCAAAATTTTTTCTGTAATATTCAAACACTAGTGTACAAAACAAATAAATAAGTTGAATTCTGTTAAGTTTGTCTACCACACTCGACTTTTGCGATTTATATTTCTTAGGAAGAATATTGGTCCAAAGGCAGTGTGTATAAGTTTGTGCCATACAATAGTTATCTAAAGAAAGTTAATCTTTACTTTGCATTAAATTCTGACGTTAGCTAGATGTTTTGCTACATTTCCTAAAAAGAAAATTCCCCCACGGATATCTTTAGTGCTCTTACTTTTTCAAATAGTCCCTCAAAATAGCTCTGCAAATGAATATGAAACTACCTAGATAATTATTTGCCTAACATAAATACACTCATTACCGCTAACCCGGACATTAGTGTTTAGTTGCTACGATGTTCATAGGTATTATGGCGGTTGTAAACCTAAAGGGTATCCTTCTTCTGTATCACAGTATCCTTTTATCGCAAACGTTTCGTATAATGTGTTTGCTGATAGTAAACTTCAGTTTTATGCTGCAAATACACACATACAAGCGGTTCCCTTGAGAACAATACTGACCAAGATATATTTTCAAACGGTCTAGCAGAAATTAGCTGAAAGAGTAATTGCTGTAGTGAGTGGTGTAGTAACGGTTTTATCTTGAAAATTAGTTGAATTATTTAGTTACAATTTTTTGTTTTCCTTTATTTAAAAGTTTAAGAATTTATTATGGAAAGCAAGGATTTATGTTGCTCGACCAAGATTATGTGTAAACTTGAAATCCAGATTTGTTAAAGATTAACTACATCACAGTTCTTTATGGAGAAGAATGTAAATAATGTATTGTACATTCATCCTATCTTCTTTAGCAGTTGGCATAATATAATATGAGTACTATTGCAGCACGTACAGTACAACTATGGATTAGTGAAAAAAAGGAGTGGGGAATAGACCTGCTAAAAGGTCCCTCCAAGTTTGCATCCTTTAATTCTGCGTTTAATCCTGAACTCTGCATTCTAGGAAAAATACCTGGAACTTCCACTCGTGGATATATCTACCAAAGTGCCATAAAAACTGCACTTGCTCTCTGGGAAAGTAGGAAAAGTGAAAGATTAAATAATTTTGTATGAGAAACGGGGCAATTCACTTCATGCACAGCTGCCTAACCTTTTGATTCTCTTTGCATTATGTACCTACATCCGGAGTATACTTTTCTGAAATTGTATGGTTCAGAGCATAGGTGTTTGCATAAGTTCAGTTGCAAGTAGGATGTTTCCAATGAGATTAAGTGTAATAACTCACATATATTTGCCATAAAAATTTAGCTGGCGCAGTGTGAAAATACCATATTTTTGAACTAAAACGAACAATATAAGCTTGTATGGTATGGTAGGTAGGTAGGTAGAAGTGGTTGTGGTAGCAAACCATGCCGAAACTTAATAAGCGCAGAAGCGCCGTTTTAATACCACAACTCAAGTGACCTATCGGATGTAAAAAGAGCGTTAACTTGTAGGGAAAGGGAAAAAGAGTAAGGATTATTCAAATACACCCCGTTACATTGAGGAGACTGATAATATCCCCAATACTAATCTCCACTTACTGTATTAGGTTGTCGAAAAAGGATTTACCTAAGATGCGCTGTCTGGCCCTGCCTAAAGCCGGACACTTGCAGAGGAAGTGTAAGATTGTTTCTTTCTCGTTAGCAATATTGCAGCTGCGACAGTGTGTATTAAATGTAATGCCTATTCTGGCCGCGTGATCCCCGATGGGCCAGTGGCCAGTACTAACTGCCAGAACTCTTGCGATATCTGAACTGTTTCTGTTTAGTAGATCTTGCGTTCTTTTCCTGGAGTATTTGGGCGACATCTGCCTGGAGATGACACAGTTCCGCACCCCCTGCAATCTGCTATCAGCCATAAGCAGATAGTGCACGAAGATGCCTCCCAGCTCAGCTCGCTCATTTCCCTCATGTTGCTGTGACCTGGAACCCAAAGGAAATACATCCTTAACCGATGACCTAGCGAGGCGAGTTCCTTTTTACATTGTTTTACTAGCCTCGAGGATGTAGAGGCAGATATTATAGCCTTGATAGCGGCCTGGCTATCAATGAGGATGGCAATGGTATTTAGTGTGAAGAGGTTTGCTTAAGTAGGCGGCGGCCTCACGTACAGCAAAAACTTCCGCCTGGAAGACACTGCTCGAATCAGGAAGCCGGTAAGACCTGGAAATATTGAGGGAATCAGATAATATCCCCATCCTTACCCCGCAGTCCATTTTTGAACCGTCGCGTCGGTGAAGATTGTTGTTTCCAACTGATTTGTCAATTCACCAGTTTCCCATTCCGCCCTGTTTGGGAATCTGACCATGACGTCATTTCACTGTGGGAGTTATATAGTCGGCCAGATTAGCTGCCAGATCCTGCGGTAGCAGATTCAGGATACTGTTGTGACCATACGGATTGATGCACCAGCATTCTGTTTCCCTTAGCCTGACCGCACTACATGATGATAGATGCATAAAGTGTTATAAAAGATGCATGATAAAATTCAAAGCTTCTGTTGGACATGTTCTCAAGGCACCCGTTGCGCCTATAGCCGCAGTTCTTTGTACCCTGTTGATTAGTTTGATGTTATAAGCGTTCTTTAACGCAGGCCACCAGACTAGCGATCCATAGAAAAGAATGGGACGCACCAGTATACATCCATAAAACCATTTTCGGACGAAGTCCCCACTTCTTACCAAAAGCCTTGATGCAGGCATAGAAAGCCTCACAAAGGAGTATTGTGCAGTAGTAACGCTGGACGTTAAAAACGCATTTAACTCTGCGGACTGGTCGTTTATTAGAAGGTCACTTGCCAGGATGGATACGCCATATTACCTGCTACGGATAGTGACGAACTACTTCAACAACAGGAAGCTGAGGTACAACACCGATGATGGGGTAAAATACTACGACGTAACTGCGGGAGTTCCACAGGGATCGGTTTTAGGGCCACTATTGTGGAACATCATGTACGACGGAGTCCTACGATTAACTCTACCTGGCGGAGTAACGATAATTGGATTCGCCGACGACATTGCAGTCGTGACAGTAGCTAAACAGATCCATGCAGTAGAATCAGCTACAAATGAAGCAATTGCCCGGATAAAAGATTGGCTAATATCCGCCGGACTAGAACTAGCTGACCATAAGACAGAAGCTGTTCTTATAACCAGCCGGAAAACCGTCGAATTTGCCAACTTTCAGGTTGGTAACCAAACCATCAGGTCGAAGGAGGCGGTTAAATACCTTGGAGTAATGCTGGACAACAAGCTACGGTTTAAAACGCATGTTGATTTTGTTGCCAAAAAAGCATCGCATATGCAGGGAGCTCTCTCGCGTATCATGCCTAACATCGGTGGACCTGGATACGCTAGAAGGATTCTACTCTCTAGAGTTATCACCTCAGTTCTGTTGTATGCCGCCCCAGTCTGGGCGGAGGCACTGAGGACGAAGGAGACCAAAAGGAGACTATCGTCATCATACAGACTCTGTGCGCTACGGACAATCAGCGGCTTTCGAACCATCTCTGACGAAGCTGCATTTGTCATAGCTGGAATGATCCCCATCGATATTCTCGCAGATGAAATGCTGAGGATATATAACAGAAGAGCATTGAGTCATCACGACGCCACTGGTATCAAGGTGATAAAAATCGAAGAAAGGGCAGCGTCAGCAGCTATGTGGCAAGCTCGTTGGGCTAATACAACAAAAGGCAGATGGACATATAAACTTATACCGACAATCCAAGACTGGATAAGTCGAAAGCATGGAGACTGCAACTATCATCTAACGCAGTTCCTGTCTGGCCACGGTGGCTACCGCAAATATCTACACCGTTTTGGACATGACAACTCACCATCCTGCCCGGAATGCCCAGGTGAAGATGAAGATACGGAGCACGCAGTGTTTTACTGCACACGTTTCACGGCATGGAGAATTACTCTGCCAAGTCCGTCACTACTCCTCGACCATATGTTACAGTCGGAAGAGAATTGGATGGCAATATGTTCCTTCGTAACAACTCTACAAAAAGAGCTGCGGAGAATAGAAGAGCTAAGAAGAGCAGCTGAAGCAGCGGAAGAAGCTGACACAAGAAGCATAGCATAAATTGCTAACCAGCCCCGCGAAGTAATACCTAACGGCAGTCCCGCGGGGAGAGTGGTTGAAGTGTGTAGGGTGTGTGTTTAGTACGTAGGCGTATTCCTGAAATCGATTACTCAGGTTTGCGAATCGTGCATGCTAGTAGCACTCGGGCTATTAGTATCTATGAAGATTACACATCCCTGGCGCAATCCAAAAAAAAAAAAAAAAAGGCATAGAAAGCCACACAGGCTTTCTTTACCCGCTGCTCAATGTTCAGCTTCCATCTTAGTTTTGGATCAAGTACCACACCAAGGTACTTAGCACTGGAGGATAGGGAGACTAGATGATTGTTAAGCCGTGGAAGCGTGAACGTCAGTATTTAGGTTTAAGTGGTAAAGAGCATCAGTTCAGTTTTGCTTGGGTTGATGCTGAGTCGACATCCAGTGGCCCATGAGATAATCTTGTTCAAGGCACCTTCCATAATCTCATAGATTACTGATGGAAACATCCCCGACACCATTATTACCACCCCATCCGCATACGCGACGACCTTAACTCCATATCTGTCAAGTCTACACAAGATTTTGTTGATAACTATAAGCCATAGAAGAGGAGATAAGACCTCACCTTGAGGAGCTCCTCTAACAATAGATATGGTGGAGCTGCTGTTGCCGAGAGTCGATTGAATGATTCTAGTTTTTAGCATTGTTAATATCCATTTGCTAATAGACTCTTCCACACCCAGTTGGATCAGAGCTTCCTGAATCAATTCCGTACTGACGTTATTAAGGGCGCCTTCAACGTCAAAGAAGGTAGTTAGGGTATATTGTTTGAAGGGATAGAAGGGATTTATCTAGGGTATTTCCAGCGCCTTTAAAAGAAAAGAGAATAAGCTGATGGGTCTGAAATCCTTTGCGGATCTATGACTCCGCTTCCCTTACTTACTTACTTAGGTGGCTCTACAGTTCGGGGTGAACCTAGGCATCAACCAATAAGCCTCTCCATTTAGCTCGGTCTTTAGCTAATTGCCTCCAGTTGCGTACTCCAAGTTGGTCGAGGTCCCCTTGAACTTGTGCGCGCCACCAACGGGGAGGAGGTCCACTACTGCCTCGTCTCTCGGGGTTAGATTCGAAGACCCCGCTTCCCAGCTTTCGGGATAAACATAACACGAACACGTCTTCAGCTCAGGGGGACGTGGTTTAGGAGAATACAGCTCCTGTAGATCGGTACTAGCCATGGGGCCACCTAGTTCAATGTTTTTTGCAGCATAATAGGGAGAATGCCGTCAAGGCCGGCCGATTTATAGGGAGGGACTGCAGGGACTCGCTAGAGGAGTCCGTCCAAGTCCCATCCAGCCGTTTAATAGAGGACGGGCTAGAATGTTCTTTAGACAGAATTTTACTCAGCCTGGCAGAGTCTTTTATGGTCTCAATGGACTGACAGTAGTCTTTCCAGGCAAGAGACTTGGTGCTTTTAATGGATTTCTTATATTCCTTCAGACAATCCTTATATGGTTGCTAGAACTTGTGTTTAAAGCAGATATTGAAGATATCTCAATTTTCAGGTCGGGTATTCTACGAAGTTTTGATTTAATAACCTGACCAAACTTCTTCTAGTCAATTCTCTTAGGGTTTCTAAATGGCTTGGGAGCCTCAACCTCGAGGTACACATTGTAAAGAATCCATCTGTGGTCAGAGAAGGACATTCGATCGGATACCCACCAGTTTACTAGCCTAAGGTTATTATTTATTTATTTATTTATTTATTTAGCTTAGTACAAGCAAGAGCTTAAATCTAAACTTAAGAACTAACAACAAGTGGTCCGGATTTGACGTCGCTGTTTCAATTAAACACGTCAAACCGGACGGCCTCTCCTGGAGCCGCCTAGGGATTCCTTCTGATGAATTGGAGTCAATGGCGGAGGATCGAGAAGGATGGAGGGTCCACCTGAGCATCCTACCCCCGCGACCCTCATGAAGGATTAGCGGGCCATTGAAAATATATGTATGTATGTAAACCGGACTGTCATCCGAGACTGTATACCATATGTTTAGTTTAAGGTCCATTTTACAATATTGATGGTTTTTTTTTTTTTTTGATGCGCGGGTTACGGCTAAAAAAAACCCTCCGGTTTCTCTGTCTTGTTGTTCTCCTGCGGCACAGCCAGTCAAAGCATTCCTTCGCAGGGGTAGGTTTGATATTTCGTCATTTCTTTTAGCTACCAGAGCTGGCAAGATCTTCGTTTCTCGTTGCTCGTTCCTCTATACGCAGTTGCTGCATCATACTCGTGATTACTTCATTTGCAGTCTCCCAGCCTTCGCTCCTCGCCAACTTGAGGTCACTTGTCCCCCAATTGCTCTTTCTAGGATGCTCCTGGCCCTATTATAATATTGGCATTCCATCAGTACATGCTCTGCGTTCTGCACTTTTCCTTCAGAGTGCTGACAGAATGGGTCATCCACGTGCTTGTACTTATAGTGATACTCCCGGAAGCATCCGTGCCCGATAGAAATTGTGTTAGGTAGTAGTATACCTCCCCGTGCTATCTGCTAATCCATTCATCAACTTCGGTGATCAATTTCTTTGCCCATCGCCCTTTGGTTGTGATGTTCCACCTATGTTGCCATTCTGCTTTTATAGATTCTATAGCTGTTGTTCCGTCATCGTGCTCGTTTTCACGTAGAGCCGCAGTCCTCGTCACCTCTAGATCAATAGGCATTCGGCCTGATATTACGCTTATCGCGTCCGCTGATACAGTTCTAAAGGCGCAACATACCTTTAAAGATACGATTCTATGCGCCGTGTTCATCGTTCTAATGTATGACTTACGATGCGTCGCTGATGTCCATATTGGGGCCCCATACAGGAGTATTGACCTACTCACGGTTGTTAGGAGATTTCTGATTGGCTGCCTTAGTCCCTCAATATTTGGCATTAGTCTGCATAGTGCCGCTACTGTCCGGGAGGCCTTTTCGCCAGCGTACATTAGGTGGTCCCTAAAGCTGAGTCTGTGGTCCAGCAACCCTCCCAGGTACTTGATGTGCGGCCTTGATTCAATAGTTTGCTCACCGACCTGGATGGTGAGGTGCACCTCATTTTTACGGCTGCTTATGAGAACGGCTTCGGTTTTGTGGTCCGCTAGATCTAAACTTGATATCTGTAGCCATAGCTTCACGTTTGCGATTGTTTCATTGCAGTTTTACACAACTTCCTCTAATTGATTGCCCACTACTACAATTGTGGTATCGTCAGTTATGCCGATGATGTCTACTCTGTTCGGCCTTTGTCTTCCTAGAATCCCATCGTACACTTTGTTCCATAGAATTGGTCCCAGGACCGACCCTTGTGGAACTCACTTCCGTCATTTTTTACCTCTTTGGTCCCTCTTCTATGTCATAGTAAAGGGTTTTGTCTTCTAAATAGTTCACAATTATCCGCAGTAGGTAGTTTGGTATTTGCAGGGCACTCAGTGCTTTTAGTATACGGCTCTAGTCGACTGAATTGAACGCGTTCTTGACATCAAGTGCCACCACAGCACAGTACTGTTTTGTTCCTCAGCGCCATCTTTCTCCCGCAATTGCCTCACGCGCTATATCCCACACAGCTTGTATTGCATGGTTGGTGCTTCGTTTCTTTCGGAATCGAAACTATCGGTTACAAAGCCCCGAGTCCCCTTCCATGTATTGCGCTAGTCTTGTCCGTATAATTTTCTCGAGCACTTTCCCCAGTGTATCTAGCATGCACAACAGCCTGAACGATGATGATTTCTCAGGTGGTTTGTCAGCGTTTGGTACAAGGACTAGTCGTTGCCGTTTCCATTGAGATGGAAATTTTCGTTCTGTTAGGCATGCTGTGTAGAGGTGTGTAAAGACATCTGGTCTGGTTTTCATTGCCTCCTTCAGAACAAAGTTCGGGATCCCGTCCATCCCTGGCGTCTTGTTGCTTTTGATAGCTGCTGCGGCGTCTATAACTTCCTCAGTTGTAACTGGCGGTATTGTCTCCGTTTCATCTGCTGTGTCTCGTGGTCTCGAGAATAGGCTGCTGGCAATTGAGTTCATGGTGTATGGGCATATCGGTGCAGCTGCCGTGGTGCTTTTCAGTTTTTTTATGACTATTTTATATGCGCTTTCCCATGGTTTGTGTTATAGTTCCTCCCAGAGTACCTGGAATGATTCACTTTTGCTCTTCTTAATCATCTTACGGAGTTGCACTCGCTTCCTCTGGAATCCTCCACGGAGTTCTTCATAGTTCTCTGAGTCTCTGTCTCTTACCCTTTGCTGGCGCCTTCGCATTCTATGGCAGTCGGCTCGGAGCTTGGTAATGTCGTCGTTCCACCAGTACACCGGCGTTCTCCCATTCCCTTTCCCCTGCGGTTCATGGGTGCATCACATCCGCTGGTCATAGATGATGTCACTTCTTTTGCTTGCTCCTCTGCTCGGTATTTCAATGCTGTTTGGCATATACCCAAACTTGTCGGAGTCTAAGTCACTCGTTTTCCGGCTCTGCTTTTGAAGTTTACGAGGCAGGTTGCAGTATTGGAACCGCGTTTGCTCTTCTTTATCGATTATTATGACCTGGTGGTCGCTGTTCGTGTACAGGTCTGAAACGTGCCATTTCGTTCTTCTTGCTAATGATCTGCTGGCGAATGCCAAGTCAACTATCGTTTAACAATTTAACAACCGCTGAACGCGTTAAAATTTTGAAAACCTACTACAAAAATAGTGTTTCTGCAGTAGGTACGTTTCGCGCATTTCGAGCAGATTATGGTCGACAAAATCGTGCATCTGAGCGTACTATAGGCAAAACTGTAAAAAAAAATCGAAGAGACTGGCTCTGTTACAGATGTTTTAAGGCCTATCCATCATCGAAATGCACGCTTCTTCTTCTTCTTCCTTTTATCAGCGAGGTTATGATCCGAAAATAAGGGATCATAACCCTCCCACTTCACCGCATTTCTACTGATCCGCCTGTGGGGCTCGCCTTTTGTTCGAAATGCACGCTTTACGGAATATATGGCTGCCGTTAGTGAAAGTGTTGAAGAATATCCAAATCTGTCGATTTTATGGGGAGCACAGCATTTGGGCATGTCTTACGGCACATTATGGTATATTTTCCATTTTTATTTGCATCTACACCCTTATAAAGTTCAAATCACTCAAGAATTGAAACCAGCTGACCAGGAAATGAGTAGGACATACGCCAATTGGGTGCTTAAACATCAGCCTTTTGATCACCAATTTTCACACAACATTTTCTTCAGCGACAAGGCTCATTTTTCACTCGCTGAATAAGTTAACAAAAAATATTGTCGCATATGAAGAAGTGAAAATCCACATATACCTATAATAACTGTCGAAAGACCATTGCATCCACAAAAAGTCACTCTATGGTGTTCAATTTCATCTGGTGGCGTCATTGGTCCATTCTTCTTCGAAAATGAGGAAGGTTTAACCGTTACCGTCAATTCTCATTGCTATAGCCAAACGTTAACTGAGTTAAAAATATGGATGTGGAAGCCATGTGGTTTCAAAAAGACGATGCCACACCTCACACAACACAACCCGTTTTGGCTTTATTGCAAGAAAAATTTCCTGGACGAGTTATTTCGAGCTTTGGTGATGTGAACTGGGCACCAAGATTGCGGGATTTACCCTATAAAACTCAGCTTTCCAACCTTCCACCTTAGGTGTCGTAGAAATAACATCAGTTAACTGACAAAAGACAACGAAAACTCTGCCCTCGGAAGACTGTGATCTATTATTAGGCATCCACCACCAAAAACTACAGAAGCTATAGGGACGTGGAAAAGGATGCCATTGCCCTTATCGTGACAACTACTCTACAAGAACACTACTTCAATAATCGAAACGACCTAAACAAAAACTATACTATCAAAATCAATCGCTTTACCAAATCCCTACCCTCGGATAATGGTATCACAAAGGACTCATGTTTGGCTAAGGATATCACATCGATGCTCACCATCCATCTGTCTACTTCGCAACTTCAATTTTAACAAAAAAAAAAAAAAAGTGTTTTCTGATTCATAAAGTATCTATCATCGAATCGCTTTCTAAAGCAGTAGACTGTACAAAATATTAATTGGCTATACATTCATATTTCAATCCCATATGTCAAGCCAATTTATTCGTCCCAATTATCTTCTGAGTGGCGCCTTGCCTTCAATTATATATAAAAATACAATATCAGACCACAGAGCAGATTTATCATCCTGCGATGCCTTTACTTAACTTTTCCATCAACTTCCTGTTCCGTTTTAATACAAAATTACTTTTAATTCCCATTAAATGACAATGGAACCTTATTAAGGCAGCATCCACCCCAATTTCCAGAGCTAATAAAACTCTTATCGATGAAATTTTGCGCGAACATTTTCCAACCCATATTGCTTCAACATGCATGTAATGAGGATAATTGAAGTTTATATCCTTACGAGCACAATTAGTGGAGACCATTTCGATGTCCAGCCCGCACGTCTACACCCTTTAACAATGGCGCAATCGATTGATTTAAATTTTTACAATCGCATGACGTCGAAAAAAATGACACCAGTAGCATCTGGTTAGTTGGTTGGTCCTTGTGAAATCTGCACTCTCTCTCTGCCGAACCGGAAGCAAAATGAGGATGTGCCATTAATGGAAACCAGCTACTTGCGCTTGTTGCTGTAACTGCAGCACACTTTTCAGGCTTAATGATAAAATTTCGAGTACCATGTTGAAATAACGATTATTGACTAGTGCTGGGTATTTGTGTATGCGCAACAAATATTATGTTTAAGCACGACAGCTGGGGGGGCATTGTATAGTTTCCTATGCGAGGAAAATTCCTCCCTTTGCATGCATGCCAGTTATAATGATGCAGCTTATGAATTATCTAACATATGTACATGAAGAGGGATAGAGAGAAATTGCTGCCAATGACGTTGATGTTGCAGCATATTAATGCAAATGTTACAATATTTTGAAATTCGTAAACATTCTGAAGTTTGGTAACTACCAACGAACGAACGTGCACATTGCATGAAGGCGTACCTGTATCTTTTATGGGGAACACTGTAGCTACTTATATACATATACATACAGGATATGCAAATTCATGAGTTATTAGTTAGACATGCAAAGAAATATTTACCTTTCAACAAACAGTTTGTTGTGCTGGGATTTAGTTGTGTTGTTGTGCTTAGTGTTTGGTAAGCAATTTCAAAGTTTTGATAGTAAAATATTCGAATTTCAAAAAGGGTATACGTATAGTACCTTCACTATACTATAGTCAAATGGATATTCATAATTTCTGAACACGTTACTTTCGAAACCTACCTCCCTCATCAGGACAAATTACTAAGTCGGACAAGTAGTACGGCCAAACTGAAATCTAATATACACCTAAACCAATATATTTAGAAAAAAAAAGTTGTTTTGTGGTTACACGAATAAATAGTACAATCAGTTGTTATAATATTAGCAGCAAATGTGAATACGCAGGCAAATAAAACTTTATGCCCCCTTGGTGGCAGCTGACTTCCTCGTAGTGGGGTGCGGCAACATGACTGGGATGTGCAGATGGGGTAACTTAAATAGATATTCCCATCCATACAATCCAGACACAGCTAAGAAAGCGCACACCCTGTTCGGCCAACCGGGTATAGCCCGAAATGGCTACGAGCTTCCTGTCAATGGTGTAGCGAACTATTACGACGATCAAGGAGTGAGCCCGCTATGCACCGATAGGGGCACAGATGGATTCTCTAAATTTCAACAACGACATCGACTTAGGCTAGGCACATGTACGTCTCGTCACTTACGGGAAAGGATATTGAGCTTTTTAGAGAGGCTGTTTAAAGTCGACTAGATACAGTCTCTTCAACAAAGCAGAGAGGCTCTAAAACTTTTCGGATAGGTGGAAAATCTTTCTGCCAGGAGTCGCACCCTAAATGTCTGCTGATGCGGGAGTGGGGATACTCTCAAGTTCCAGGTTGACAGACAGAGTATATGAGTGGATACCATTAAGAGGGGGAGTTGCATATTTTCTATTTTGTCATGAGCTTGATTATATAATAGATGCAACCGGGATAAAATAGTCGAAGCCACAGGAAGAATTGGGTTCAACAACAGACATGAAATGCTTAAATTCCTCATTTTCAACAAATGAAATTGGCAGTCCATTTGCAGATATCATGTAGGCGGTTGCTTGCAGAATTTGTTCTTGCCGATGAGCATTGTAATTATCGTCATTACGGCGTCTATTTTCTTTTTTCTTTTTCTTGGAGGTACTGCCTGCACTACTGCTAGTAGTGATAAACCTTGAAGTGTTCGATAAAGAAAGCGTAGAACTCACAGATTCGGCACTAAAATAAATACAATAAAAAAATATATTATATATTTATAACGTTTACTACATGTCACTGTAATGGTTTCAGAAACTCATAGCCTTTTAGCCATTACACCGGGGATTGTTTGTTCATAAAATGACCTGAAACATAACGAGGGTATACAAATACTTTAAACCGTATTTTTATCGCAACTAGGACAAAACCAATTCATTTTTTCACAAATATGTGTGAATTCATGAACAGAATAGAACAGATGGGATAAAACATCTATGCTAAAAGTCAATGAAATGTCTTAAGACCACAGAAGATTTTAATATTTATCGTTGTAGTAGACACGACAGTATCACAAGAGTTAAACCCTGTTCCAGGTGAACGTACACGGAGATAACACACCAGATGTGAAGTAGTCCAGAATTTGTGTCTGACAAGTTAAACCCTGGTCCAGATGACTGTACACAGGGATAATACACTAGATGGGAAGTAGTCCAGAATCCGTGTTCCAATACTTGCTCCCAATTTGCACTTCTAAATCCTGCTGATCTCCTTTTTAAAAACAATTCTACGCAAAATTATGTATAAACTTCTATTTTTATTTTGGAGAATAATAGTCTACAGCAAAAGAAATCAGGATCGATTAATGGAGCTTCAGTGACCCTCTCTTAAAGGATTTTACAGCAACAGGAGTTTGTGACTTGAGAAAATAAACAAAATATATTTCATATTTGTCTGCTGGAATTATTTTAAATTACAAAGCAGTGCCACCAGATCGTGGTAAATTTACCTTTTCGTGGTAAACTTAAACTCCAATTTTCAAGATATGGCAAAATGGTAAAATTTTCCGTTTTCCAAAAAAAAGAAGGGAAATTCTATTGACAAATTCGTCTTCTCACTCATCAAAACGATTCACAGTCAATCTGGTATAAAAGCTTTTTTATACATGAAGACGGGCAAACGATGCTGAGATTCCATTCATCACACATACTTACACTCGTCTGACCAAATCTTAGAGATGAGTTGGTGTATGCTCTCTACCAGTTGATCACCAGCTGCCTAGAAAACTTCGGTCGGTAAGCCGTCAGGTCCAGCAACCTTGTTAGATTTCAGCTTAGATATTGCTGTCCTCACTTCGTTTTGGTCAGGTGACAGAAATGTTGACTATCATCGTCTATGTTGAATGGAATTGAATTGCTTAAAAAAAGTTGAAGCCAAAGTTTACAAAGTCCGAACGCAAAAATCCGGTCGAAAGGAGTATACAATGCAGCACTTGTAAAATTGTATTGGTATGTTCAATTATCCTGTGGATATTTTTGCCGAGATAATATTTACTATAGAAGTTGTCCTTAAACATTTAAAACTAAGCACCGCTTAAAAAATATATTTCCAAAGAAGGAACCATTGCTTGCCCTTTGCAAGTAAAAATTTAACAACAAAAATAGAGTTTGACGCCACATGTCCAGCTGGTTGAAACTAACTATCCCTCCTTAATGCCGAAACAAAACATAAATCAGTGAAGGATTCTAATCAAAAATTCCATTAGCGTTGTTCTCCCTTTCATATGTTTCATGTGCGAAGTAATTGTACTTCACTTTCGAAGCTCTAAGCATTAAATATCAAAACTCTCATGGAAATGGAAAATGTGATTTTGATTAGAATTTCGCTGCACTGAAAAGGAGAAAAGAAATTTATGTATTTACGTGTTCCACTTTCTTGCACAGGGATTTCACTCTGCACTCCATTTTGATGGCTTGGATCCGCTTGCAAGGATGGTTTCTTTCGTAGCATTTTCCAAGTACAACGGAGTGGAGCAAAATTATATTATATCGTTCTAGGGGGTATAGGAGTTCGTACACTTTTCATTCTCCCCTTCACCAACATTCTATGGATATGTAGTTTAAAAGTAGCTAAGGGAATCGAACCTAAAAGTACCGAATCCGGGATGGTGTGTACTTAGTTTTCAATGCAGTTCAATCTTACGTTCGCTCGTTATTGTATTTCGATAAAAGTGTACCACAGGGAAATCTGAGAAACGCTTTTATTGTTTGGCAGCCGCAGGTGGTTAATAGGTCTAACTGGCTTAGATTGAATAAGTTGGAATGCAGCCATAGTCCATTCGGTTGTACGTTACAGTTGTGGTTGACCTTAAGAGTTAGGGGAATTTCACAGTCCATTTTAGGATCACCCACTCGCGCCAAAGGGGTTATGACTACCTGTTTAATGAATTGTTTCGATACATAGTTTGAGCTATACTTGGTCTTAAATGTATGTAGGTTATAATGGAGAGGAAGGATAGAGTTTGGAAGAGCATTCCACATACATGTTGTGCGGCTTATGAAGAAATCCTTATGTATCACAGTACGTTTGAAGATTGGGTAAACTGATGAGCATTCGAGGAATGGCGAAATAAAATACTGGCTATTTCGTTTGAGCACTTGTAAATATCGATAAATCAGAGCTGGGCAGGAGGCATTACGGGGGTGTTCAAGCGAAACAATATTCGTAATAATCGTGTCTCCTATAGGCTTCATACCGCGATTTTGTGTCCTATCTAGCAAGTGTAATATGGTTTGGATGCCCCTGATCTGATTTGAGCATTATACTCTAACTAAGGACGAGTATACGTGCATTCTTTCGATTTAGAAAATTTCCTATGGTCATTCTAAAAAAGTTTATAGTTGACGTACTACCGAGCATTGAAAGTTTTTCGGGTTCAGCGATACAGTTGCAATTCATGGATATTGGATGATAGTTAGGGTTTTGCTTTAATAACAGAAGTCGGCATTTAGTTTTGGAAGCATTAAATTCAACTATATTGGTTAATCCCCATTTAAGTATGCTGTCGAGGACGAAATTCATTTTATTTAACATACTCGTACATTGCAATACCTCACCCACGACCGAAGAATTTGGGAACGAATATGAAAACTGGGAGTACTGTCGTCAGCGACGGAATGGATTGGATTAAAAGTTGCAGACAGAAGGTCATTTATTAAAATGAGAACAAGAAAGACCCGGAGTCGGAGACAAGAAAGACCCTTGGGGGACAACAGCATTTATTTCGTGAGAAGCAAACTCAAAACCATCCAAAAAAAACTTGAATTGAAATGTAATTTCTAATCCATAGAAAAAGAAGAAAGGAGACCCTCTGAACTGCGCCAGCTACAGAGATATAAGTCTCCTAAATATCGCATATAAGATCCTGTCTGCCGTACTATGTGAACGCCTAAAACCGATTGTCAACAACCTGATAGGTCCTTATCAGTGCGGTTTCGGCCTGGAAAGTCCACCATTGACCAAATATTCACACTACGGCAGATCTTGGAAAAAACCCATGAATATAAAATCGATACGCACCACCTTTTCATCGATTTCAAAGTTGCCTATGATAGCGTGTATAGAGACGAGTTATACAGAGCCATGTCTAGTCTTGGCATCCCTGTCAAGCTCGTCTGTTTGTGCAGAATGGCGATGGAGAACTCTCGCTGCTCCATCAAAGTCGGTAAGAACATCACCGAACCGTTCGATGTCAGGAAAGGTCTTAGACAAGGTGACGCGCTACCGTGCGATCTCTTGAACATAGTACTTGAAAGAATTGTAGGAAACTCACAAGCCAACACCGGAGGTACAATCTTCTTCAAGTCTGTACAACTACTCGCTTATGCCGATGACATTGACATAATCGAAAGAACTCAGCGGGCCGTCAATGGGGCATTTACGAATATTGAGATCGAGGCAGCAAAGATGGGTCTAGCGGTCAATGAAAGCAAAACAAAATATATGCTGTCTACAAAAAAGGACACCCAACATCGGCGTCTTGGACAGAACGCCACATTAGACAGATACAATTTTGAGGTAGTAAAGGATTTTGTCTACCTAGGCTCTATGGTCAGCTCCGCAAATGACATCAGTGGAGAGATCACACGGAGAATTACTCTTGCCAATCGTTGTTTCTATGGGCTAAAACGGCAATTGAGTAGCAAAGCCCTATCTCGAACTACTAAGGTAACTCTTTATAAGATATTAATCATCCCAGTCCTGCTGTATGGCGCAGAGGCATGGGCTTTGACAAAACCGGATGAGGATGCCCTTGGTTATTTCGAGAGAAAATTTCTTCGAGCGATCTTTGGTCCCGTCTGCATAGACGGTGAGTGGAGGAGTAGGAACAATGCCGAACTATACGGCGTGCAAAAGGACATCGACTTAGCCAGAAGAGTTCACATATAGCGACTAAGATGGCTGGGCCATTTAGAGCGGATGGAGCCCAACCTTCCCGCTAAGAAAGTCTTCGAATCCACCCCGGATGGACGGAGCAGTAGAGAACGCCGTGTGTTCGCTGACCGGGTTCTGGAGCAATTGGAAGCGGACTCCGATTTAAGCAAAAAAAAAATCATCTTTAGCGTCGAGGCCCATTTTTTGATGAACGGAAACGTCAACAGCCCGATTTGGGGCGATGCCAATCCACACGAGGTACACCATGTGGCAATGCATACACAGAAAGTCACTGTATGGTGTGGATTGTGGGCCAGCGGCATCATCAGTCCGTAAGTCTTCGAAAACGACGATAACAATGCCATCACCATCAACGGAGAGCGCTACCGATCGATGATAACCAATTTCTTTTGACCCAAATTGGATGATATGGATGTGAACGACATGTGGTTGCAACAGGATGGCCTCCATGTCACACAGCTAATGCCACAATGGACATTCTGCACGATTCGATTATGTCGCAGATCTATGGCAATTAGTTGCAAATGACCGGTGCCCTCAAAGTCAACATAACCATCGCTCAAATTCAGCCTGATCTATACGCCAGAGTCATTGAAAATTGGACCTCTCGGGTGCGCGCCACCCAGCGAAGCCGCGCCAGCCATTTGAACAATGTGATATTGCAGACATAATGTCATTGATAGGCCATCCAAATAAAATAAAAAATTCGTTGATATCTTAGACACAACTTCTTTTATTCAATTTTAATATGTAACCGTTCCTATTGGAACCCCTTTACAGTGGATCGGTAGCTGGAGAGAAGCGAAAATTCGGCTTTTTTAGGTATGGGCTGCTGTTTTCCATTAACTCCGGAGAGACCAAAACGCACTGGTTTTGGCAGCGAAGAAGAACACCACTTCAGAACAATAGGGGGTATACTACCTGGACCACTGGATTTGTATATGCTAAGATCAAATAGTACTCTTGAAACTCTAGAAGTGCGAACATGGATTAGTCCGATGAAGTATTCTACGCTCTTAAGTACCGATGAAGGCAAAGTGTAATCCGGCAGCGTTGATCCAGCTGCAAAATGTACAGCTGACAGTTGGTACGTCATTGTAAATGAGATTTGGTATAAATGACGGGGCCGAATGCTTAATGTTTTTTACTAACAACGAAAAGCCTTTACTACCCTTGGGACAATATACTCGTAGTATTATTTATTTATTTTTATATTTTTTCTAAACTTTTGGTCGTTGGAGAATTTAACACGGTAAGTGTGGGCATTGCAGTCATTTCTAACTCGTTGACACTTTCTTCGGCATTCCTCAGTTGACCTTGCAAGACCGAAAACTTAATTCTTTTAACATCACAGCTTCTTTACAACTCGAGTCATACCACGCGTTTTCCTTAGGTCTGATAGCATTTATCTTATGAGGGATATAAGTTCTCATACAGTTGTGTAAAATATAGTCTGCGTTACTGGATCTTTCCTGGAGCAGTAGGTACATCCACATTCTGTCTGTATAACTGTATCCCTTCTAGACCTGTGTTCACGCGAGACAGGTAAAGAAATGCATAGTTGCATTTATCACGCCATACGAACTTGTAATTTCCCACGATGTGTATTTGCCTTATCGCTACGACGACACCACATTCGATTTCGTTTTTGAGTAGAGAGTTGAGATGGATTTGGAAAGCGAACAAGTGCAGTTGTTTTATTATTCTACAATACCTAAGAATTGTATTAGTGATCATATAAGCCGCGGCGTCCACGTCTCTATCGACGTATCGTGTACACCAAACGAGATCTCGTTCTGGTGGGTGGGGTTCCCGCTTTTCCAGTACGCCGTTGTCGGGATGACTACAATGTAGTCATGGCCTCAAACGCATGAAATCTCGGTATATTGTTTTAACTACCCTGCTCAAGCGAATTAAGTACGAGTAGAAGAACCAAGATCTTCCTTACGGAGCCTGTGTAGGTTGTCTGGCTATTATTTCAATGTGTACCTCAACAAGTGTTGAATCGAGTGTGGCATTACAAGCTGCAGTTGGAGTGGAACAAAGATTTCTCCCTCTACAGATCGCATAATGTTTGAAATAATAATTTAGAAAGCTAAAGTAAATTAATAGAGGCAATGACAGGTACGTTGGCTTCTTCAAGTGTCAGAAAGCTATAAAGAAGTTCCTTCTGCCTGTAACTTCCAAAAAGTGATCGACATCACCACGTTACATTAGTTCTGCCAATATAGGTGAGGCCTCTCCATCCTTAGTTAAATGATTAAACTTATTTTTCCACTTACAAAGAAAGCTTTAGCGTACTCAAGAAAGGGATCACGTTCTGAAAAAAGACCTCTTCGAGGAATCTTTGTGGATCTATCAAATTAATGACGGAGGAAAGTCTTAGCAAAATCGTCATCGCTTCCATCTTCTATCAAGAGGGGCGATGGTACTTGGGCAGACTCACATGAGGAGACGATAGATATTCTAATGGACACTCATTTTCCCGGTTGCACTGATATTCCTAGAGATAGTTCTTCTTGACTTGGTTATTTGCAGTTGAAGAGTAAGTGAACTATCGGCCAGATCTACAATGTCATTTGCGTAGAGCAGTACAATAACCTTAACACCCAAAGCCCTTACACCACCGGGCAGATTTTCAGATACATAATCAATGATCAATGCGAACAGAATCGGACTTAGAACGCATCTTAAATGATGCTTCTGTACTAAGATAAATTTATTTCGTATATGTATACCTGTATACATTTTTACGATAGACCACGTATATAGACAATCCACTTGAAAAATACTCAAGTGATGATTAGCTTCGACCCAGCTTGATAATCGATGATGTAGGGCCTGTGTAAAACAAAACTTAAGAGCTACTGACTATGAACATTCCCCTATAATTATCAGACTGAATGCAGTCATGTCTTTTAAAAATAGCAAAAGTTATGGCTCTTAATGGCAAATCTGGAGCCATTGCCTCGGTTATTATTCTTTTTCTAAGGTGGCGCTAGTCTACCGTGGACTTGGGCCTTAACCAACAAACATCTCCAACCAGCCCGGTTAGGAGCCAGCTGCCTCCAGCTGGGCACGCCAATTTGGTTGAGGTCCCTCTCCACTTGTTTTCGCCACCTACCGCGAGGTCGTCCTCTACTGCGCCGTCCATCTGGGGTGGATTCCTTGGGCTCCATCCGCTCTAAATTACCCAGCCATCTTAGTCGCTGTATGTGAACACTTCTGGCTAAGTCAATCTTTTTATCTTATCTTATAAATACTATAAAAGCAAAATCGATTTTCCTTGTGAACACCGTTTCTCGAAAACTACTAGACGTAGGTACTTGAAACTTTTGAACAGTTATTCTTTATTTTACCTAGATGCGAGATGAGAAGGAATTTTCCGAAATTCAAGGTCTAAGTGGCATAAAGATCGAATTTTCCATCTGTAAATATTATTTCCACACTCGTAGCTCAGTACTGGCCCTCCTGATTAAAAAAATAAAAAGTAGGTGAATTTAGTAAATTTTCCGCTGACTCATTTAAGGTACAAAACATCCTTCTGCGTTGTCCTGAAGCTGAGCAATGCTAAAAACAAAATAACCAAATCACCGCGCACAATTTTCCTTCAGTGGAGACCACGGCCAGCAGTCATGCAGCAGTGGCTATCGTTGCAATAGTATGTGTGTGTAAGTATGATTATGTTTTTATCTTCAGTGTGCGATTCTAGAGTAAAAATTGAAAAAGAAACATTATCAGTGCTAAATCTAAGATATTGTAAATTTGATTAAATAAGATATCCATGTGCTGTCACATGTCATATCCATGGATGGCAAACGACTAACAAAGGCCTCGTAGGGGCAGCATCTCCCGATAGGTGCTGGTCCGCTAAGTAACGAGTAGGAGCCACTGCAGCCGAAAACCTAGCAGCTCTGTTAGTAAGCCCTACTCCCACCTCCTCGTGGTGCCATCTGGGAATTTCTTCGGAAATTGCTAACGGGAGAGGACGAATGGCGAGCTTCCTGCGCCAAAAAACAGGATAAGTGTCGGTTGGTCTGTGGCCCAGCGAGCCGCAACCGTAAAACAAACTACTGCTCCGAAACGGAAACATACGCCTCGGATACGGACTGATCATTTGTTGACGACCTTTGGCTATAGGACACGGACAACGATCGGATTCTGGAACGTTAAGACCCTCCTGGACTCACTCAAGGAAGGGCCTTATAACGCCAGATTCCTCCAATTGGAGCGCGAATTCGCACGGTATAAAATCGACATCTTAGGGCTGAGCGAGATAAGATGGTACGATGCTGGGGAATACATCTCCCCAACAAAAAGCACTGTCATGCTCTACTCTGGTAAACCAGCTGGAAGTGCACGGAGTTCTGGCGTAGGACTCATGCTAACTCCAGCAGCACGTAGTAGCCTCATATCCTGGAAACCCCATAGTGACCGGATATTGACGGCTAGGTTCCAGAGTAGAGTTAGAAAAATTACCATCATACAGTGTTATGCTCCGACTCTAGACGCGACTGAGGATGAAAAGGATAATTTTTATAGCCACTTAGGTGCCGCCTACAACCAAACGCCTAATGGAGACATCGTAATGGTAATGGGAGATCTCAATGCCAAGGTGGGTAGCGACAACACCATGCTTAAGCACGTGATGGGAGTTCACGGCGTGGGAGACCGTAATGACAATGGTGAGCGATTTGTGGACTTCTGCAATACCAACCGCCTAGTCATCGGAGGTACGCTGTTTAAGCATAACACCTGCCATAAGATCAGTTGGGTCTCTACTGATAGGCAACGAACATCCAACCAGATCGACCACATTGCGATCAGTCGCCGCTTTAGAAATTGTCTCCTGGACGTCCGAAACAGACGTGGAGCTGACGTCGGACAAGAACGAGATCACCATCTTATGGTAGCTCATTTACGCCTTCGTACTGCATCCGTCAACAGCAACCGCTCAAACCTGCTTAACATCACCAGGTTTAATATCGACAGGCTCAAGGTTCCCCAAGTGCGCCAACAGTTCAGGGACCATCTTGCCTTAGAAGCAGAAGCAATCAGCAGCATAGAGAACATGGATGACCACTGGAGTTCTGTGAAAAATGCTTTTGCGACTGGGGCACGCACTTATGTCGGTAAAAAGCAGAAACACCACCGCACATGGCTTTCTACAGACACCTGGAGACGGATCGATGAGCGTACAGCAATCAAGGCTCGGATTGCAGCGGCCTCAGCAGTAGAGAGAACCGAGCTTGAAGCCCAATACCGTGCGAAGAAGAAAGAAGTGCAGCGTAGTGTGAGACGTGACAAGCGTCAACATGTCGACAGTAGGACTGTTTACAACATCACTAAGGAGCTCATTGGTGGTCGAAACTCCAAACAACATCCAGTGAAGAGTCTAGACGGTGACCTTCTGATTTCGGATGAGGTTCAGCTCACTAGATGAAGAGAACATTTTGCTGCAGTGCTAAATCACTTAGACGACGGCGGTATGATCTTGAATTCGAATGAGCAGTTCGAAGCAACAAATTCCCGAATTCGCACCGTACCTCCCAGTAAAGCTGAAATAATAACAGCAATCAAGTCCCTCAAGAAAAACAAAGCGGTGGGTATTGATGGCACCCCTGCCGAGCTATTTCAAGCGGCGCCAAATACATCGGCAGATTTGCTGCATCCGCTAATACGGAGAGCTTGGGATAGTGAACAATTTCCACAGGAGTGGAAAAGGGGGATGATCATTAAGCTTCCAAAGAAGGGTAACTTGATGGAGTGCGGTAACTGGAGAGGTATATGTGTTCTTCCAGCTGTAGCCAAAATAATAGCTAGAATAATTCTAGAACGAATTAAAGATCATTTAGATTCAACTCTCGATGTCGAACAGGCAGGCTTTCGCGCTGGATCCTCCTGCATCGACCACATAAACACCTTACGGATCATAATCGAACAATGCGTTGAGTATAGGTCTCCGCTACATTTACTGTTTATCGACTTCGAGAAGGCTTTCGACAGCTTGAATCGAGATGCTATCTGGCTGGCCTTGCGCAGGAGAGGCATTCCAGAAAAGCTTATAGCTATTATCAAGGCTACATATGAGGGCGGCAAGTGTCACGTCGTGCACAATGGTAAGGTGTCGGAGGACTTTGAAGTCCAAAGTGGAGTACGTCAAGGGTGCATACTGTCCCCACTATTGTTCTTGGTGGTTATCAGCGATGTACTCCGTGCAGCATTGACGGAAGCTAATTCTGGAATTCGTTGGACTATGACATCTTACCTTAAACACCTAGATTACGCTGACGATGTTTGTCTACTTTCACATCGGATAATGGATCTTCATTTGATGGCCCAAAATCTAGAAGCTGAGGCAAACAAAGTGGGGCTAAAAATAAACACAGCCAAAACAAAAGCCCTGAGTACTTCCAATACCCGCGCTCAACTTAACATTGCCGGAAAGCAAGTCGAGAAAGTTGATAACTTTCTATATTTAGGAAGTGTCGTCTCGGCTCGCGGTGGCACCGAACTGGATGTGTGCAGCAGAATCGGGAAGGCTAAAGCTGCGTTCGGAATGCTGTCCAAAATCTGGAGAAGCAATGTTATTAGCTTAAGAACCAAGCTACGACTGTTCCGCTCCAACGTAGAATCAGTGCTGCTTTATGGGTGCAGTACCTGGAAGGTGGACACCATTAACACACGCAAGCCGCAAGTCTTCGTAAACAAATGCTTAAGAATCATCTTGAGGATTTTTTGGCCGAACCGCATCTCCAACGAACAGCTTTATCTGAGAACGGGCCAAGAACCTATAAGCATTACTATACGAAGAAGAAAGTGGCAATGGATTGGACACACCCTACGGCGCGAAGACAACTCCATTGCGAAATACGCTATGCAGTGGAATCCGCTCACCCAGGCAGGCAGAATAGCGGGACGCCCTAGGCAAACGTGGCGCAGAACAGTTGAGGAGGAATCGAGCTCTTTAGGAATGAGTTGGAGGCAGCTCAAACGCGTTGCAGAACTCCGAACACGATGGCGCGCAGGCGTGGTTGACGCCCTATGCCCCCCGAGCGGTTAAAGGACATAAGTAAGTAAGTATGTGCTGTCAAAAATTCATGCAATTAAGAGACTTGGGAATATACGCGTAGGTACATATGTACATGCATATACATGTTTAGACATAGAACTATTGCAATATTTTTGCATTGTGTTAGATGAGATGTTGTTGATCGTTAGATTTGTCCATATTTTAGAATGTTTTAATGAATTGAACCCTTGGTTTCTACTCAAAATAAATTTTGGATTCAAGGGTCAGTCTGACCCTCCCATAAAACAATGTATATTTTGTTAACAAGTAGAAATATTCAATTAAAACACACTATTTATGAAAAATGATATATTTAGGATACATAAAATATATAGTGAGGATACACATTTACTTATTTTCTGAACAGTTTGGACATACAATTATTGAGCAAGTATTGCATATGGGAATTTTACAATATGAGCAAACACTGTTCGTTTTGCGATCTTTTTTATAGGGGCAAATGCTGCAGCGCTTTCTTTTGGATGCAAGATTAGAATAGATCTTTCAATCATCGGCAGTTTGAACACCCTTGATGTTATCATACACAATTGCCAGGGTATCTTTTCATTGCAAATTCGCTGTCGAACATAGGGTAGGCATAACTCTATGCCAAGCCTGCGAAGGTAGTTTAGTTAGGTAGATTTTCTGACTTTCCACTGACTGCATCATATAAAACTTTACTATTTACGCCTGTGATATTTACCATTGCATTAAATAACACCATCGGCCACCGTCGAGTAGCTCTGGCAACCGAGAAATTGGTACACTTTAGGTCCAAGGCGTCAACCCCAACTTTAGTCTCCTTGTAAAACGTGATCATCGCAGGCTTATTGTGTTGATCAGGAACTATCTCACTATCATGATGCATGCTACAAATGAGAACCACAGCTTTGGATTTTTTGGGAACATATGATGTCATTGTTATTTTAGCTGTAAAGCCAAACAACGACGACTCTATTTCTCTTGTTTTATGATTTAAAAATTCTCTTGGGATCTCTCTCTTGTTTGACTTCATAGTCCCTACATATGTTAGTTTTCGGGACCACAGTTCATCGACTAATTCAATGGAGGTACCAAGCGAAGTACAACTTGAGTTGGTAAAAGCCTGTCATTTTTAGCTCTAGGTCGGTCCGATGTTTTGCCACAGTAGACTTCGGCGTTTACCATGTAGTGAGTTTTGGCATCAGTCAATATCACTATCTTCAGGGCGTATCTGGCAGGTTTTTTGGCATATACATGCGAAAAGCACATCGCTCCCTAAAAGGTGTTAGCATCTCATCTACAGTAAGTGTTGCTCCAAGAGAATAGTTATTTTGGCAATGACTTTTCCATTGAGAGAAAATGACAGATATAGCTGCTAACTTGTTATCGTTCGCCCTTTCTCTTCTAGTATAAGCATCATCGAATCTCAAGCAAGACATCAAAAATCTAAAGCGGCAGAGAGTCATTGTACAACGAAAAATGTCACGTCCAGTACCATATGATGCCCAAAGTGAAGATAAATTTTCATGATTCGATTTGAATAAGCCCACCAAATAAAACAATCCTATAAATGCTCGTAGTTCAGTAATAGTTGTTAAATTTATAAAAGTTGGTCTCCATATAGTGCGAGATAAATGAGCGCGTTTAAAAATTTTGTACTTTAGTTAAACCTGTTCAATCTTGGCATTTGTGTGTAGAACGATACTCTCAAGTATGTGTTCGTCGATGAAGAGATCAAATACATCTGCAAGTGATGTCTCTGGGCCTAAAGTGGTTGCTGGTCCTTTAAGTTTTCCCACTGATATAAATAAAATATTGTGACCTGGAGTTCAACTTTGAGCTGAAGGTTGTTTAGCCCAATGCATACAGTTATTTTTTCCAAAGTAATAGTTAGACCGCTGCGCTGTAGAAGACTCAGGTGGATCTGGGGTTGGGGAAATAACTCCGTCTCTCTCCTCTTCAATATCAGTTGAACTGTCGTGATCACTCAATATTTCTTCAGGCTTGAATCGTTATCACTGCAGTCAGCATCATTTAGGATACGTAAAAAAGCGTTTTCTCTGTTATCAGCAGTAAAAGATAAAGAAGAAGAAGCAGAAGTATGTAGAAGGACCTGGTGTTGTGTCAATATCCATCCTCCTCATCAAAATCATGATCATCAAGCAAAGCATTATCAATCTCTTCATCCGTAAGCATATTCCTACCACCCATACCTGCGGCAAACAAAAAGCCAAAATGCAAAAAAAAAAAAAAACAAAACACCAAAGAAAAGGTTTTAAAATAGAACCAATAGTTTTCACTTACCGACGTCGTTGCTATTCAAGGGTCAACTTGACCCAGTCACTGCTGTTATGGCCCGAAATAAGCACGGAATGGCTAAACACAACCACTACGCACAAGCGCGAAAACAATACTGAGAATTCGAGGGCGGGGGACTAGGGTTGTCTAAGAGTTATTGTTCCAAAATTGAGTTTCCAAAGTTAACAGGGCCATATAGACCCATGAGTAGTAACCAAGGGTTAGAATAAATTGTGTGTTGGAAGCGGGTTTCCATATGCTCTGGTGGGATTCCCACGGAGGAAGTTATAATTGAGTTTACACATTTTCGGTATTGTATTCAGTTGGCAATTATATTTCAAGAAGTAAATAACCGTCAACTAAAATGCCGGCGAAGCAATGCGAGCACTGGTCAGCTAGTGTCATCGTCACATCGTATGGCAGACATTATCTTATATGTGATGTTGAAAATAATTATGCCTCTGCAGTTGGCGCAGTTCAGAGGGTCTCCTTTCTTCAGGATCAATTTGAGACCTACTCGTGTATGAGCTGCAAATGTAAAGATGATGAAGAGTAATATTCTTGTGTTGTATTCCTGCAGAAATGTCTTGAGAAGAAGCCGCAAGTCCAAACTACTGGGTGATTTCTTTTTCTGATGACGGCAAGCTTGTAAAGTTTCCATTCGATAGATAAGGTAAGAATGATCTGAGGAATCCATTGTAAGACAGAGTTGGTAATCATAGAACCCTTTTAGGTGCTTCCTTCTTGAAATTAAGTCTCCGTTTGAACAAAATAAACAGATATTTTCTAATGGTGGTAGAATATGGTGGAGTATTTTATTTTTTTATTTATTTTTTATTGCTGCACTATAAGATACAATATCTTATAAATGGTAATAGCATTAAATAGCTCAGAATATTTTAAGAAAGCTACATGAGTTAAAATTGACTTGAGTATAGGATGCTTTCTTTCCTTACAATTCCAAGAAATTATAAAACATTCTTCCTGCGATCGGCACTGAGGTAGCCACATTTCGAGTTACTGCGCCTGGGTTAGTTAAGTTGTTCCTCGGTTTGGTAGTTTTCTGAAACCAAAATGAGAGCTGAAAGTTCTGCTGAGTATCGAGCCCATAGCCATGTACTATAGCTCATATGAGCTTCTTGTGTCAATCGTAATACATACTCGTATGAACACGGTGGCCCAAAATGTATCACCCTATCGGAAGATGCCATAACTTCTGCAAATGGCGGCAGCTGGCAGTTTTGTTTTGATATTTGTGAAGTAATCAGATAGAGAATACACGTTAAAAATCCATGGGGTGCTATACTCCTTAAGATCGTGAAATACTCGTAACTATTTTTGTACGAAATAATTCGTCAGTGATTTTGGCTCAACGTGAATCTCGGCGCAGAATTCCCGGCCCTCCTACGCCAACTGGTCAAACACTAAGGCGTTTAGCCACTCTCCTCGAAAAGACTGGAACAACATGTGACAGTAGATGCACCGGAAGACCTCGCAGTGCTCATTCCGATGAGACTATCGCCGGTGTGACTGAAGATATCGCGGATGAGCCGTTAACGTGGGTATCACGGCTACTGTGACTGGTGAGCGATACAGAACCATGATCAACGAGTTTTTTTTGCCATAAATTGATGAATTGGGACTGGAGGACATGCGGTTCTAACAAGACTGTGTACTCGCATACACAGCTGGCGCATTTTAAAGGATGCCTAATGTTTCGTTTTGGCGATTTGCCATGGCCGGCAAGATCGCCCGATTTGACCGCTCCAGGTTTCTTTCTTTGGGGTTTTTTTTTGAAGACATGGGCCTATAAGAACAAGCCACAGACTCTGGAAGCTCTCAAAGAGAATATCCGACAAGAATACGAGAACTTATCGCCCGAAGTTGTCCCCAAAACGATTGAAAATGGTCATCAACAATGGCGGCGCCCACTTGACCGATATCATCTTCAAAAATTAATGGAAAGAAGGTCCAAATAAACATTTAAAAAATAATTATGAAATTATGTCGTTTCATTTTAAAGATATAAGCAAAGCAACATCGGATGAGTGTTGCGAATTTTCTATGTAAAAAATCTTAATGCTCTTTCTCGTTTGAACATAAGCTGTTTATCTCAGCTGGCTTCACTACAGTAGCTTAATTCCTAATTGAATGGCATTCTAGAATAAATGACTGTCGCATTGGTATACCTGCGAATAAGTACCCCACAGCAGTGAGAGCGAACAGATGAAATAAGAAAATCCCGCAGTCGACATGGCAAGATAAATGGCTTAGCCGGGTCACTAATTGTCAACAGCATGATTCAGAGCCAGTAGCTGGCACACCAGCAGCAAACGGATTAATTAAACATCAAGAACCAGGCAATCAGTTGTCAGGTAACATGCTGGAAGTGCGCAGTTTTCATCGCGTATCCTACCGCATATGAGAATGAATAAAGGCCATCCTTCTTGTCCTTGTGCCTTGGTGGCTACCAAATTCTATTTTTAATCTTTACATGGTTATTTTCAGCGCACACCTCCTACTCGCGAGGACTCTTGGTTGAAGGTGTGAAATATTGCGCCGCAACTGTAGGATGGCGGTCACGTTGCCGATAGCATCGCATGACAAATTGCAACATCATAATTCACACAAGGATTGTAAGGGATTTTATTTGAAATATGCACATGACTGTATGGAAATGTGATATTTGCTAGTGCAGTGGATTTACGAATCACTTTGGGGAATTGGTGTACCAGAGTACGTGCAGGTATTCTGAATGGTACGTGATGAATTTTAGATTGGTTATATTTGAGGATTATAGTAGCTTAAAGTGGTTAATACAAGCATTTTATATGAACCATCTGGGGGACCAGTCTAGTCATAGATTCAAAAACAAAACAAGGTATTATCCAGCGCATTATGCTTCCAGTATATATTTTTATGTGTGCCTTTTTTGTGATGTAATACAAAAAATTACAATAATTCCATAAAACGGACGTCAAAGTGGGCGAACATTCTTTCAATTACCCAATTAAAACAAATGTTAAATTTAATGACTTGATTATTGTAATCGTAAAGGATATAGCATTATTTTGAGGTTGCCTCCATAACCGTTTTTGGTAATGGGCTGTTATTTCGGTGAAGGTTTGTCGTAATTATTTTTTTCTCTCTTTAATAAGTACTTGAATCTTTAAATAGTACAATTAAATGAAAGCGGGGAGGTTTTTGTTAAATTTAATTATGCATATTTAACTTCTGATTTAAAAGGTGTACTAAAGAAATGAAAGGAATAACTAGCTCCAAGGACAACCATTTATATACCCCATCTGTCGTCGGCGCCACCTTACCAAAAAGAACAGAACGAGCTTGCTTTTCTGTTGTTTATTTTCTAGAAATCGGTCTATTAACAACATGGATTTCGTTACAAATTTTCTTACTTGTTGATGACTCTTGGCAGGCGATTTCACGGTGGCTGACGAAGACGAAATGAAAGACAAAATGCCAGAAAAAGACGGAAAAGGGTAAATACTGGCCGCCATCTTTGAGCTAAATGTCAAAAGGAGCTGTTCGCCAAGTGTAGTCATCTGCCATGAGTTATGCCAATGTTACAACGACTTAAGTACATTTCATGACATCCTACCCCCGTGAGGCGCCCAAGTCTCTACTTAAGCCTCACTCACATCTAGTACGGCTAGTCACACTGCTGGCCACCATAGTATTTCGGTCGCAGTCTTCACTTCGGCGGAGCGGACCTACCCATCTGGTCCTGAAAATACTCCTCTTACTCCGAACCCGTTGGCTCCTCGCTGCATCGACGAATGTCGATCGGTCCATCCGATTGGCTTGAGTTAAATAGTAGCTGTGACATCTGGGTATCTTCAACTGTGCCAGACACGGCAACTGCGATTTCCAATGCTTCCGTTGTGCAAATGATTAATTGGAAATTGGCTCATCACATCCACTTTTGAAACGCCAGACAGATTTTCGCATCAGATTCAACGGAAGAACGAAGTTAGCAATCATCCCTCGAAGATCGAATATGGACATAACAGTGCTGAGAAACTCCATCTTGGTGGGACATTTGTCTTCGTACATGATGGCTTGATTTACTTGGGGATTACTGTCTTGTACGTGGAAAATGGTTGGAGATACTGTCGGATCTAGAGGTAACATATTGTGATCATCTACCGCTAACTGATACGGTGAAACTCAGCCTGCCTGCCCAACTTCTGATAAGCAGTTACTGCCTAAATTGAGGTGGAGAGATAACTGGGCGCAGAGATACAAAGATAATCTCAACCTCAGACTCAACTCCGTAAGTACGAGTTAGCTGAAATCTGAATAGAGATCAGACATCCTTATGCGCTGTATAACTGAGGCGGCGAGACCCTTACAATCAACGGGAAGGAGAAAGAACAAAGAGCCATGGTATGACGTAGAATGCGAAGAGGTCAGAAAGAAATCTTTTGAGTATCTGCGTCTAACCAGAAACACAAATACAGATGCCGCAAAAACACTGTATCAAGAGGCCAACAAAGCTTACAAATCCATATGTAGAGAAAAACAGAAAGCATACTCGGAGGTTCTAATTCGGAAACTGGCGGAAATAAGAGACAGTCAGTCCTTCTGAAAGTTAATAAGAACACTCAACGGCACAAAATTCGCAGGAGGAATTCAAATTGAAGCTGCCCACTTCGAGAATCTGCTTAACCCGAGCATCAGTTCTAACCAAACACAATATGCCATGCCATTTGTTGAAAATTCAGATTTGGACCATTTGATCACATTTCAGGAAGTTTTTAAAGTTGTTCAACGCTGCAATCTTAAAGAAGCACCTGGGGAGGATCGCATATCCTATTAATTCTTTAAATACGCGACGGAACAGTTCATGGGGCAGCTTACAGAAGTATACAACTTCATTTTTAACAGGGGTCAAGTACCAATAAGTTTCAAAAAAGCGTAATATTTCCCCTGTTCAAGAAAGGATATGCCAGCGATCCTAATAACTGTAGGTGAATATCGTTTCTGAACTCCGTGATAAAGATTTTCGCAGGCGTAATCTTAGAACGCTCAACAGAATGGATACGACGAAATAGTTTACTTAGCGAATATCAAGCAGGTTTCAGGAAAGGTTATTCGACAGTGGACAATATATTCACACTAACAAGCATTGCCCAGACTTACCTTGATAATGGAAAAAAAATATTTGTCTTCTTTGTTGACTTCAAGGCGGCATTTGACTCTATCGACCGGAACGCTTTATTCTACAAGCTGAGCAATTTGGGGGTTTCAACTAAAATGCTGAAGGTTATCCAAAGTTTGTACAACGAGGCCACCACCGCAATTTGGGACAAGGAAGAATTGTCCAGCTGGTTCCAGTCAAAGATGGAAGTAAAACAGGGCTGCCTTTTAAGTCCACTCCTGTTCTCGATCTTCCTGGAGGACCTCGTGGAATTTCTGCCGGGAGAGTTTCTGTTCAACGGAATCACCATCAAACTTCTCCTGTATGCCGATGACATAGTCATATTAGCGGAAACTGCAAACATGTTGCAAATGATGATAAACCGGCTACGACAGTACTGTCGATTGTGGAATCTCAAGGTGAACACAAACAAATCGAAAATAATGGTATGTCGCAATGGCACTGGAAGGTACGCAAATTAAAAAAGATGAACCTGGGAGAATGAAGAATTAGAAAAGGTGAAAGAGTACAAATATCTCGGGCTGGTTATTACTCCGCAACTGTCATTCAAGAAACATCTTCAAGAAAAACTCAAGGATCCAAAGATTGCAATCAATTCTAATTGGAGGGGTATACTGAGTAAATAGAATATTGCTACAAGTGCAAAATACTCTTTGAAGCTTTTATGAGGTCCATCATGTGTTGTGCGGCGCAAGTTTGGGGAATCCTGCAGTACGAAGAAGTAGAAAATCTACTGCGATACTTCTTCAAGAAAATTTTCAGATTACCTGAAAATACGCCAAACTACATGATCCATCTGGAAACTGGCCTACCACCATTATATATGTTTACCCTGAAAATGGACTTCGCCTGCATAAGGTACATGGCAGTTGTCAACACGCTCTTTGCACATAAAGATATACATAAGTACACCAGAGAAGTAGAAAGTAGAAAAGAAAAATCAATTATAGATTACGTAATAGTAGAGCAAGCACATAAAAGAGAGGTTATACATGCCAGAGTTAAAAGAGGATACGAGATCGGAACCGATCATTTTCTTCTGGAAGTAACAATGCAAGAAGTAAAAAAGTGTTCAACAAAGGCAGATGTAGTACCAGAAACGAGTGCAAAGTGGCGAACTAAGACACATAGGTTAAGAAAGGACGAAATCAAAGAAAAATATGTGAAGGTGTTGGACGAAGAGATAAACAGATATGAAACCATAGGAAATGAAGACTTCAACAAAAGATGGAATCGCTTTAAAGAAACGTTGCTTAAAGTTGCTAAAAAAGTATGCGGACAAAGCAAACTAAAATTAAATAGGAAAGGAACATCGTGGTGGACACAAGAACTAAGGACAGAAATTAAATTGAAGAAAAACTTTGGAAAGACTACATACAAAATAAGAGTATCATGAAGTACGAGGAATATAAAAAACAGGGGGAGATAGTCAAGCAAAAAGTTCTCTGAGCTAAAATAAAATCGTGGGAGGAGTTTAGAAAAGCTATTGAAAAGAATAGTAAGAAAAACTCGAAAATGTTCTATCGTTTACTAAAAACACTAAAAAAAAAAAAAGACTTTAAGCTGCAAAACATAAAAGCGAGAGATGGAAGAATATTAACTGGAGAAAAAGAGATTGCAAAAAGACGGAAAGATTACTTCGAAGAACTGCTGAACGGGGAAGAGTCTAATGCATATATTGAAGCAGAAGGAACAATAAACCACCACGAAGAAAATGAACAAGAAGAAGGAAACCCGATTACTAAAGAAGAGCTTATAGCCGCCTTGAAGAAAGTTAAGTTTGCGAAGGCCCCAGGCATAGATGAGATGGCCCCAGAGCTACTTAAAAACATTCGCGAAAGGGGTGTATTTGAATTTTTAGCAATATTATATCTAGCTTGGAGGAAAAAAGAAATACCAAAAGAATGGAAGTACGGAATTATTCTACCTATCTACAAAAAAGGAGACACCAAAGATTGTATTAACTATAGAGGAATTACCCTGCTACCCATTGCGCTAAAGGTATATGAGACGATACTAAAACAAAGAGTAAGAGGAATTGTAGAAGAAAAACTTCTTGATCTATAAAGTGGATTCAGACCAGCATACAGGATCCAGGATCACACTTTTACAGTTCAGCAAATTATTGAAACAAATCTGGTGAATAATAAAGAAATATAATGCTGCTTCATAGACGTGAAAAAAGCATTCGACATGATAAACAAGCGGAACATATGGGAAAGTCTACGTAGCAAAGGAGTCGGAGATGATCTCATTTGTGCGATCAAAAGCATTTACAAAGAGACGTACAACAAAATTATCAGAATTTTATTTATCAGAAGAGTTTGAAACTAAAGAAGAAGTGAGACAGGGGAACGTATTAAGCCCTTTGCTTTTCATATGTGCAATGGATGAAGCAATAAGGCAAGGTAAAAATAATATGAAAAGCTTTTTGGTGGGATACAAACAACTGCAGCCCATACAATTATATGCCTGCGCTTTTGCCGATGATATCATACTTTTTGCCAACTCAGAGAAAAATTTAGAGGAAAATATAAAAACTTGGAAACACATTTTAGCAGCACAAAATTTACAACTCAATACAGAGAAAACGAAAGTAATGGTGATCAGCAGAGAAGAAAAAATCATCGAAGTAGCAGTTGACGGAGTAAGATTAGAACAAGTTTCAAACTACAATTTTTTGGGCAGCATTTTCGATAGCAATGGTGGTATAGAAATGGAACTAAGGACGAGAATCAAAATGGCAAACCGAATTTTTGCAGTACTGCAGAAGAAATTTATAGAACATAAGGAGATCAGTAGAAACGCAAAGATTTCTATCTACAAAACAATGTATCTTCCCGTCTTATTACATGGAGCAGAAAACTGGGTTTTTACAGATAGGCAAACTTCAAACATCCAAGCAATGGAAATGAAATATCTAAGAAGAGTTTAAGGTGTGAGAAGAACAGTCAGAAGAAGAAACGAAGATATCCGAAATGAGTTACAAATAGAATTAGGCAGAAGAATAGTGGAGAATAAAAAATTAAGATGGCTTGGCCACTTCGTAAGAATGGAAGAAGACAGACAGTTGAAAAGAATTTGGGAGGCGAGAGCATCAGGGAAAAACAGGAGAGGAAGACCCAAAACATCGTGGAACAGGACGCTGGAAAGTATTCTAGAAGCAGCTGGACAGACGTAGAACTCGGGAAAGACGATATCAAGAGACAGATCCAAATGGAAGAAATTTGTGAACGAGAGGAAGACGGAAGATAGGAGAAATTTCAACACCTTAGGGTAAAAGAGGATCGGATTATGTATGTATGTATAACTATAGAAGCTTATTTTAATAATTTTAAGTAAAATTGTAATCAATCTGTTTCATCTGGCTAACGGCTAACGCCAATTCTAAATTTTGTGAATTGTAAACTTTTAAAATTTTTAACATAATAAAATCACAAAAATCACTTCTTTACTCGGGGAAAATTTAGCCGGAATACAAAAACATCATCTCCACTATCCCAACACATTCCCAGGACCTTTTCGGTCGTAGTGGCTTCCATGTTCATATTGACCATTTTGCTTTGACTCTCTGCTCCATCTGCATCCGATAAACTGCGAAGCACTTCTACTGAGTTGAGTGCAAAGTTGCGCAATTCGAAACCAGCATCTCAATGTATCCTGATGACTTGTCTCGTAACACCAACGGCTTCTGACACACTCCCAAAGGCGTCAACATAGTCATCTATATAATGGTGACTGATAATGGCTTCGAAAGGTCTATGGTGGTCATTCAAGATGTCGTTAGCTGACTAGTGTTTGACTATGACATCTTACTTTAAACACCTAGATTACGGTGACGATGTTTGTCTACTTTCACATCGGATAATGGATCTTCATTTGATGGCCCAAAATTAAGAAGCTGAGGCAAACAAAGTAGGGCTAAAAATGAGCACAGCCAAAACAAAAGCCGTGAGCACTTCTAATACCCGCATTCAACTTAACATTGCCGGACAGGAAGTCGAGAAAGTTGATAACTTTCTTTATTTAGGAAGTGTGGTCTCGGCTAATCGCGTTGGCACCGAACTGGGTGTGTGTAGCAGAATTGGGAAGGCTAAAGCTGCGTTCGGATTGCTATCCAATATCTGGAGAAGCAATGTTATCAAGCTGCGAATGTTTCGCTCCAACGTAGAATCGGTGCTTCTTTATGGGTGCAGTACTTGGAAGGTGGAAACCATTAACACATGCAAGCTGCAAGTCTTCGTAAACAAATGTTTAAAGATCATCTTGAGGATTTTTTGGCCGAACCGCAACAAATAACTTTATACGAGAACGGACCAAGAATCTATAAGCATTACTATACGAAGGAGAAAATGGCAGTGGCTTGGACATAGCCTACTGCGCGAAGCCAACTTCATTGCGAAATACGCCATGCAGTGGTATCCGCTCACCCAAGCAGGAAGAATAGCGGGACGCCCTGGGCAAACGTGGCGCAGAACAGTTGAGGAGAAATAGAGGTCTTTAAGAATGAGTTGGAGGCAGCTCAAATGCATTGCAGAACTCCGAACAAGATGGCGCGCAGGCGTGGTTGACGCCCTATGCCCCCGAGAGGTTAAAGGATCTAAGTAAAGTAAGTAAGTATGTAGTTAGCTGGTCAGGACTTCTATCCCCAGGCTTTCTATCCCCAAAGGATTCAATGCAGAAATATTCGTCGACAAGCCGATCCAATTTCTAGTAAAAATATTAAGAAAACGGTCATTTTTCAAGAAGTGTGCATGCCCTTATACAGTTTGTCATACACTAATGACACTATAAATGCAGTTTCATCATCCTGGTCCAAAATTCAAGGCTCAAAAACTGGTGACATATGGACGGACCGACAGAGTCATTATAGACGTCATCTGAACAACACTTCCTCACTTTAATCAAGACTGTTCAGCCTATATTACTTCGAATACAATGCCACTTATGTCAATAAAAGCTTCATTGCAGTCGGAGAAATAGTTTTTGAGCGAAAGAGCTACAAGCAAGCAAATAAGCACACAATGCTTTTGTCTTTAAGGATATTAGAAAGCCCCGAAAATGTACTGCCAAAACAATAAGAAACTGACTGCAGCTTATAACTCTATCAAAAGATACTTATGCCAAGTATCCATTTAGCACATTTTCGAAGGATTCATTATGATATGACAGACATCGGCTGACCGTGCAGTCTGAAGTCTGAAAATTTCAATTTTTCTGCTACAAATTAATGACAATTCTTATACTAATTTATTTATATTAGAGCAAGAATAGTATACTTAGCTATTCCATATCACCTCCTATGTGTTCCTTTGGCTAGGTCTTTCTAAATCGCGTACCAATCGTATACGAAATATTCAACAAATCTGCAAATTATTTTCAACCTTTAGACTGATATTTATATTAAGAAGTGCGAATCTCAGTTCGACTAACATAATACCTTATATCCATCGCTAACGGTAAAATAAAATTATTCAAACAAAAACTTCGTCTCGTTGAACAAAGCAGAATAATTAACATTTCTCCATAGCTCGTGTAGTACACGTGTATCTCAATCCAATTTGTCGCCCACAATTAGCTAACATGTACTCGTATCTTTTTCACTCTTCACTAATTCCTTTTCATTGCTATTGCTTTGATTCGCATTTTATTAGCCCACTCAATGACAGATTTACATTGATGATCAGGCAAATCCCCTCTGACATGTTGAAGCATTAATTGAATGGAAATGTATTCCCACTCTATCATGTATCTATTCATCCTTGGTGTGTGCGTAGTATGTCTGGCAAACAAGTGTTTTCCAAATGAGATTTTAATTTTTTTCGTTCTTCCGGCGAAAATTCGTTACAAATTGAATACACAATAATACACAGTGCGTGTGGGGCGAGAAAATACTTTGATATTGATTGATGGATAGATTTCATTTAGAATTTGTCAGATATCGATAGCAGTTAATGAATTTTATTAAAAAAAATAGAAAAATATTTCGAGACGTTCAATTGAGGTTAATAACTGCTAAGTTAGGTTGAGGATTTGCGTATGAGATTTTGAAATTGGATTGGTTGGGTAAAGTCAGGAGAATACTTTATTATTTCAATGGAAAGTGCATATGAAGAAGTTCTATCTCCGCTTAAGGACTATTTCCTGAACCGTTTCTAAGTATTATTCTATTTGACTTGAATAAAAATTCAAGTATTATGTGGTTCATTAAATTTAACTTTGAATTACATCCTTCACACAGGTAGATATTCAAAACCTTTTACGAGAGCAAATCTACACTTAAAATCCCTCTTTCGTATTCAGGTATTGAAAGATGTAAAAATCCTCTTAAGGATCTATTCAATCTGTTTTCAAAATTTTCAGCTGTTATGTGAAATCTCAACTTTTAATCACATACTAATTCGAAGTTATAATGGGCTTTCCTCGAATGGTTAATGAACGAAAGCTTAAATTAACTTCAGATTTAGAGTGACGTACCTGAGATAGCTTTTGCAATACATATGCCTTAAAGAATTTCAAATGGTGTTTATATGATTAGAGATTTAGCATTTTATCCTGTACAGAAGAGCAGCATTTACACTACCAAAAAAGATTTAAGGATCAGTCGCTGTCAACGTTTTACTGGCTTTCAGTTTGTAAGTTTGTAAGTGGAAGAGGTAATAACATATCGAGATTCAATTCAGTCACTTTCAGGTGCTATTTCAGTCTAGTTGCTGATTATAAACGATAAATTCACGCGCAATTAATATCACTGCAAATTATTTTCTTAATGGAAGTTTGCATACTGTAATACTCTAAACCTCCCATCAGAGATTAAGTACACACGACATCTCTACACATCTAAAAATAGAATCTACTAGCTGGCCCGTGGTTGTCTTGCTTCACCCGCCTGCCACTTTTAAAACAAAATAGTATTTTCTTTTAAAGCATTTCTATAGTCCGCAGATACCCATATTGCTAGGAATTACTCAATTATTAAAACATTCCCAATGGTTAATGAAATAAAATTGCCAACTGCATACATACAATACTGAAAATGTGTAAGGCAGTGGGAATCCCCACCAGAGCACACACAAACCTGCACGCAACCCATCAAGTAGTATAACTAATGTTGCCATCTATCCTTTTTTTCGCGGGATACTCCTTTTTTTCACCTCCCAAAAACCTATCCCGCGAAAATGTTCTAAATCCTTTTTTTCATACAAAATTCTAGCATTATATAATATTTTGAATTTGATTTGTGGCGAACATTAGACTGTTAGACTGAACGAAGACAGCAAGCGAATACAGTATTATATACATACATGTTCACAGCCAGCTAGTAAGCCATACACGTTACTACTAGGTACATATACAGGTGCCGTGAACTAAGGCCATATGAACTAACGCCATAATGGCGTTAATTCACTTTCAAATACGAATTAACGCCATAATCCACTTATGGCTTTGGGACATAAGTCCCAAATTTTCGGAGAGTTAATATCTATTCAAAAAACTGTGGATTTCCATTAGACGTGGTATTTTAATAAATATAATATGAGCGCAGAGATATATGTGAAGATTTATTATTTGTCGAAGACGACGCATAGATAAGTCCACAATGCATAAACAGTGCAATGTGAACTTGGTACACAATGGAAAATATAAAGAGGGACGTAACCTACAATAACTAATAATGTATGTTTCTTAATACATATGTATTTCGACATAGATGCATACATAGGTACATACATTTTACGGCGTAGGTATGGGGGGGCATGCTCCCCCCTGCAACCCCCCTACCAGGGGTCACAGTTGGATTTGAGGTGGGTGCGAGGATGGGTGTATGAAAAGTTCCTTTATATCTATGTTTCTCACCCAATCTCGCACCCACCTCAAAACCAACAGCGACCCCTGGCAGGGGGTTTGCAGGGGAGCAACATGCCCCCCCGTACCTACTTCACTGTTTATACGCCGTAAAACGTATATACCTATGTATGCATCTATGTCGATATACATATACATCACTGTTTAAACGCCGTAAAATGCATATACCTATGTATGCATCTATTTATATACATAGATATTTACATTTTACGGTGGGTTGAAGGGGAGCAACATGCCCCCCCATACCTACAGACTGGGGCTGAGCTTAGGCTACCAGGGGGGTCAGCATGGTGGCGGATAGCTGAACGGCCTACAGATATGCGGGTTAGCTGAGAATAACTAATAAGCAGTCCCCGACCAAAGGAGATGCCGTCTGAACCAATAAATGAACAGACAACCTCGCAGATGCCGTCGAAATCTCTCTCCCGTGAAATATTAACTGGTAGTCTGAAGTCTGAAACGAACACGGAAGTAAAGGCCAACGAAACCAGCGAAGAGAGAGAAAAACGTGAAGCCATGCATTCCCTGGGAAAACACATCTCGGCACTGATGTAATTCATTAAGGGAAAAAACAATGTACATCATGAAATTAGGAAACTGGCTAGTGCAATTCGCAAACACTACAGCTGCGCAGTAGATTGTGAAATAGATAAAGTGGTATGCAGTAGAGTGTCTAAAGCCACTCAAACCATCCACTCTCCAGAAATGAGTGAGTTGGCTTTCCCTTCTTCGTTGGAACAACTGCCAGACCCCAAGCGAAAAAGGACGAGATCTCCAAATACCGAAGAACCCTCCACACTATCATACGCCGAAATTCTTGCGGAAAGAATAGAAATGGAGGTGAAACAAAGTGTGCATAAGGACCAAAAAGAGAAAAAAAGGCCACAGGGAAAAACCATGGACAGACAGTGAAACCCCGGATCGAAGAACCAGGTGCAGAAACTACTAATAAGTCGTTTGGACAAGAGTAGAAAAAGTCGAGGCAAGATATATGCTAAGCCTGATGCACTGGTGATTAAAAAGATCGGAGAAATTTCCTATTGCGACATATTCCGAAAGGTGAAGACCAACCCCGAGTTGAATGGATTGGGGTGTGATGTAACCCCCATAAGAAGGACAGCCAAGGGATAGCTACTGCTTGAGCTCAAGAAAGCAGCTGATGGAAGAACATCAGAACACCAAAGTAAAGTGGGAAAAGTTATCGGTGAAATAGCGGAAGTGAGATCCCTAACGCAAGAGGTGCTCATTGAGTGCAAAGACCTAGATGGCGTCACCACAAAGGAAGAGATCTGCCAAGCTCTGTCCGAGCAGTTCGAGGAAGCACAAGGCATAGAGATCTCATCCATCATGTCTATGAGGACAGCCTATGCAGGGACGCAAACTGCCGTCATTAGCCTCCCGATAAATACTGCCAAAAAAGTTCTGGAGGTTGGAAAAATAGAAATCGGATGGACGGTATGCCGAATACGGGAGAAAATAATACCGCTGCGATGTTAGGGGCACCTAGCAAAGGCGTGTAAAAACACGTTGGATAGGAATGAGGATTGCGTTCGGTGTGGACAGAAAGGCCATGTATCCAAGAACTGCAACAATGATGCAAGGTGCGTACTTTGCGAAGAAAAGGGAAGTAGCAACATCAAACACGCGGCAGGAAGCATAGTATGCCCGGTATACCAAGAAGCTGCAAAAGTCGCAAGAAGAATATGAAAGTGCTGCAACTAAACTTAAACCACTGCGAAGTGGCACAGGACGTCTTGACACAAACCGTTCGCGAGTTAAAGATAGACGTTGCCGTATAATGCGAGCAGTACAAAAATCTCGATAATACAGTTTGGGCTGCGGATGACTCAAAAAGAGCTGCTATTTGGGCCTGTGGAGATTGCGCTTTCGAAGAAAAAATGATGACACCCGGAACAGGCTTCGTGCGAGCAAAGGTCAAAGGAGTACGTGTCTATAGCTGGTATGCATCTCCAAACAACACCATTGAAGAGTTCCAAGGTATGCTTGTTAGGCTCAAAGGTGATGCTAGAGGTCATAGCCCAACAATTATAGCTGTAGACTTCAATGCATGGGCCACGGATTGGGGCAGCGCATGGACCAATAGAAGGAGAGAAGCTCTCCTAGAAGCCGTATCGTCACTAGACCTAATTGCTAAATACAGGAAGTGAGCACACTTTTAGTAGAAATGGGGTAGGCTCCATAGTTGATACCACCTTTGCAACTAATTCCTTATCGAAAGTCAGTAATCAATATACTCACAGCGACCACCTTGCCATCCTGTTTGAAGTACAACCTAGGAGACCAACCCAGGAACGCCCAAAGAGGCACAACGAATGTGGTGGAAAATAACCACCATGGATAAAGACACTTTTGCTCTGATTTTTGCAGAGTCAACAATAAGCCCAGGAACAGCAAACGCTATGGCCGCTGAGGTTACCAAACAAGTAACTAGGGCTTGCGACGCATCCATGGCCCGGAAAACTTCAACAAATCGCCGGCCACCAGTATACTGGTGGATCCAAGAGGTAGCAGAGCTACGCAGCAAGTGTCATAGAGCCAGAAGACTATTCCAGCGATCCAGAGGTTTGTCCACATATCAGGACCTACGGGTGCAATTCAAAGATAGGCGAAGAGAGCTAAAACTAGCCATCCGCAGAAGTAAGAGCAATAGCTTTAAGGAACTCTGCCAGCAGGCAGCTGTAAATCCTTGGGGCACCACCTATAGAACAGTAATGGCAAAACTCAAAGGCACTAGGGCACCCTCCCCCTCATGCCCTCTCCTTATGCAGAAAATTGTATCGGGGTTGTTTCCACCTCAAATACCAGCAGAGCGTATAGAGCCACCTCCGGAAGTACAGGACATCCCAACTGTCACGCAAAGGGAACTCCTGGACGTATGCAGACGATTCGAGGATACCAAGTTACCTGGATTGGATGGCATACCGAACAAGGCCCTTAAATTAGCCATTAAAACAAATACGCAACCATTTGTGGAAGTCTACAACAAGTGTCTAACAGAAGGAATTTTTCCAGACCAATGGAAAAAGCAACGTCTAGTGCTGCTGTCTAAAGGGAAAAAACCACCAGACGAGCCCTCGTCATACCGTCCCATATGCCTGTTAGACACAATGGGTAAAATACTGGAGCGAATCATATGCAACCGATTAGAAGTGGCAATTGGTGAAGCCGGGGGACTCTCCAACCAACAGTACGGCTTTAGGAAAGCTCGATCTACCGTAGACGCAATAAGAAGGGTAACTACAACCTTGGAAGAAGCTATTCAGGGCAGGAGATGGAGAGGCAGTGCAAAGAAATACGGTGCCGTAATAACATTGAACGTCAAAAACGCCTTCAATTCTGCGAATTGGGGACTCATAGTGCAATCGCTTAGGTCAATGATGGTGCCATGGTTCTTAATTAAAATAATACTGAGCTACTTCGAGAAACGGTTTCTGCTCTTCGATACCGACGATGGAGTAAAGCAGTATCACATATCTGGCGGAGTTCCACAAGGATCGGTAATAGGCCCTATCCTTTGGAACATTATGTGTGATGGGGTTCTAAGGCTTGGAATCCCAAATGAGGGAAAAATCATAGGCTTCGCCGATTATATGGTATTGCAATTGTCGTGGTTGCAAAACATCTAGAGGAAATAGAGGATATTGCAGATGAATGTATCCGAAAAGTCAAACGGTGGATGGCAGCAGTCGGGTTAGAGCTCGCCGAACATAAAACAGAGGCAGTATTGGTAAGCAGCCGCAAGAAAAGAGAGGAAATCACCATCAGAGTAGGAGATCATAATACGACATCAAAATCGGTTATCAAATACCTAGGTGTGATGTTCGACGCGAGGCTCACTTACAAGGAGCACCTTGAAAGAACGTGTGACAAAGCGGCTCGCGTGAGCGGTGCCTTATCAAGATTAATGATAAATATAGGAGGACCTAGGCAACAAAGGAGACTTATTCTATCCAGGGTGGTGCAGTCCATCCTTATGTATGCGGCACCCATATGGGCCAAAGCTATGACGAAAAAGACCTACGCAAGAAGGATAAACTCTGTCAACAGACTATGTGCGCTGAGAGTATGCTGTGCCTTCCGTACGGTGTCAGACGAGGCAGTATGTGTCATCGCGGGAATGCTACCAGCGGATATCTTGCCTAGGGAGCTACAAAGGACCTACGACGCCAAAATTCAGGAACCTCAAGCGTCAGTCAAAAATATCAAGCTGGAAGAAAGACAGCGAAGCATTAGAGCATGGCAGGAGCGATGGAACCAGTCCTCAAAGGGAAGATGGACCCATCGACTTATACCGGATATCCAAAAATGGATGGACCGGAAACACGGAGAGGTAGATTTCTATCTTAGCCAGTTCCTAACCGGACATGGCTGCTTTCGAGCGTATCTCAACAGGTTTGGGCTCGATGAATCTCCCAACTGTCCAAATTGCGGAGAGGCCTCAGAAGACGCTCAGCACGTATTTTTTCAGTGCCCACGTTTTCATATAGAGCACAGAGAACTGGAGGAAAAAATTGGAGAAATACCAACCCCCGAAAACATTGTGCACCATATGATAGCATCGAATGCAATATGGGACGCGGTGAAACAAGTTGCAGCGATAATCGTGCAGGAAATTAGGCGGCTGGAAAGAGTCAGAGAGAGCAACCAAGTCCAACCGGCAACACTTTTGGAACAAGGAGCGAAAGACAGCGAATGAAGAGCATAAATAGCTCACCAGCCCCGCGAAGTAATACCTAACGGTAGTCCCGCGGGGAGAGTGGTTGAAGTGTGCAGGGTGTGGTTTAGTACGTAGGCGTATTCCTGGCATCGAGTATTCAGGTTTGCGAATCGTGCATGCCAGTAGCTCGGGCTACTTGTATCTTTAGAAGATTACACACCCTTTGGCGCAACCATAAAAAAAAAAAAAAACACCCACATGAGCATTGGACAAAAGAATCCATATCTGCAATCTTTTCAAGGGCAACATCAACTTCGTCTAAGAAAGCTGCGTGCTCTGACTGAAGGTTCGTGCATACACCTGCAGCAATGCCAGAGTTGATCTTTCAAGCTTGAGCTTTAAGATCGCAACTCTCCCTCCTAATGGTATCCACTCCAATACTCTGTCTGTCAACTTGGGACTTGTGAGTATCCCCACTCCCGCCCGAGCAGACATTGAGGGTGCGACTCCTGACAGGAAGAACTTCCACCCACCCGAAAGGTCCACAGTTTTAGAACCTCTCTGCTTTGTTGAAGAGACGCCAACTATATCTAGTCGACTTTTAACAGCCTCCCCAACAAGCTCAAGATCTTTTCCTGTGAGCGATGAGACGTTCCATGTACCTATCCTAAGTCGATGCCGTTGTCGAATCTCAGAGAGACCATCTGTGCCCCTATCGGTGCACAGCGCGCTCATCCCTTGACCCCCGTAATGGTTCGCGAGACCATTGACAGGAAGCTCGTAGCCATTTCGGGTTTGACCTGGCCGGCTGCCGAGCGGGACAGGCCGACCACCAGACGCTCACATATTGACACCCTTCAGGCCTGGCTCCAAAGGATGCCCTGGCTTACCAGGCTTGACAATATCCGAGGTCGGTCGATTCCTTCTTGTCATCATGGGGTGTGCGCTATGTTAGCCGTAACTGGATTGTATGGATGGGAATAACTATTTAAGTTACCCCATCCGCACATCCCATTCACGTTGCCCGCCCCCCACCACGAGGAGGTCAGCTGCCAGGGGGGCGCATTTATTTATTTCTCATGAAATATATAAAGTCAGTCCGATCATTTTCGAAGGTTTGTGTGAACACTACTGCGAAGACATAACACTGGCAGTAGCTTGGTCATGTGGCTGGAAAAATTGTTCGCTCTGTTGATAATGATTTACCCTTGACATCGGTTATCGGGAAAAAAGTACGGTGAATCAGAAGCAAAAGACAATAATAAAAAAAATCTCCCCAGTTATCTGGACGCCACCCCCGGAGAATAGCTGAAGCATAAACAACTGATCTTCAAGAACCACTACACCAAAATCTTTCTCCCTCTCTCTATCCATCCTTTCCAACGCCCGCACTGTGTGTGAACATTAAAGGTATTCATAACCCTTTAAGTGCGCGCAAATTATAAAAAAAAAATATATATATATAATGTTGCGAGCTCACATCTTCGGAAGTATTTGCAATGCATCGGAGCTGGTAGCGACGATGACGGCACATGTGTTTGGGTCAGCGGCATGTAGCTGCTGTGAACCCTTCGTGTTAACTTACATACATATTTTGGTTAAGAGCTATCAAACTAGTATGGGGCTGCGTTCAACTACGCATAACGATAGCGAGTACAAGCACAGTCCATCTCATTGGAGTGCCAGGACACAGCAGACATATAGGAAATAAAATTGCTGATCTGCTAGCCAGAATAGGAGCTGCATCAAGCTTGCATTGTGTGGATCACCAATCAGTACGGTAAAAGATGCATAAAGAATTCAATTGAAGCCAAAGAGCATAATAACTGGATGGAATCTGGCAAAAACCTCCCACAAAAGAACGAAACAACTCCTACAGCTGACTTAGAGTCAGATTCAAATAGCCACAGGATTCTTTACAGGCCACAGTCAAATCAAAAAACATCTCATGGCTGTGAAAATAGCACAAGATAACATTATGCAGAATACGCAACAAAGACGAAGAATTAGAAAAACACATCTTAACATATGTCACTGTGACTGTCTAAGCACTCATCGTTACTTAGGTAGATTCTACCTTGAAGCAAAAGACATATCTGCTAGCTCACTCAAGAACGTAGTCGAATTCATCACCAACTCTGGTATCTTGAATGAGCTTTAAGATTAAAGGAAATCACAATATGCCCATTAGTGGCAGCAGTGATAAGGTGACCATAGCAGTTATCCCTACATTAACTTTATTTAATAATTGAAACAAAACTAACCGCCGAGATATTTTATATGTTATTATCCAAACAGTTTCGATAACATTGTTTTCACGTTCATTTGAAATTTTAATTCCAGTTTAATATTCTTAAAAAGGAAATAGAATACATTTGTCCAGCAATGTATGAGAAGAATAACAAATTAAAATAAACTAGTTCACCTTCAAGGATTTTTCCAATGAAATTTGGAAAATCAGGACGAAAATTCAAAATGGATTCTTCATTACGTCCTAATGCTCGTTTTTACTTAATAAATATTTATCGAGATAACAAATTTTAGGTTCACTCAACACTCACAGATGATGAAACGAATATCTTATCAGGTCTGTTTTAATTGAACGATACCTCTTGAAAAAGGGTTCACGCGTCGGTGAGGAAGGAATGGAATAAAATATATCATTGGTATACCTCCTGATTAACACACAAAAATGCATTATTCATGTGCTGCAGGAGGAGCAAGTAGAATCCAGAATCAGGTGCAAAGGATACGACATGGTGACCTGGTTTTTCGAGAATTTGCCTTCTGCAATTCCAAAAGGGAATTTAAAGTAGGTTTTTGCCCTGATGATAGGGATGTAAATGAAGTTTTACGAGAGAAGCTGTAAATTGTATGGGAAACTATCCAAAAATCGTCCTTCGATATTGAGAAGGTAAATGCAGACCAAGGGTTATAGAATACTCATTCACTCGGTAAGGATAGGTGCTGATAGGAGTTCTACTAAAAGATTAGCAAACATGAATTTTAAACGTATGACATCTTCGTAAACTTGTAGTTAAAGTCTAATATTCTTAGACAACTTTAAGGGTGAGTTTGCAGAGAAGCATTTGTTATCTGTTAAGCCTACAACAAATTGCAGTAAGAATTGCTAATTAGTTTGAGAGTTATTGGAGAAGAATAAGGAATAAATTGGACTCACATTAGTCATGCATTTCCGAAAATCTAAATTAAGCTTAAGCTGGCAAACAATCAGCTATAGACCAAAACCATTAGTCGAGCTATAAATATTTACGTTGCTGCAGCAGTGAGTCAACAGTAAAGTAATTCAACTTCCAGCCACTAGTGAAATGTTTTATGTATCGCCTTTAATGGCACAACCCTAATTATGTTCACTGCCATTCACCCCGATGATTACTTTAGTAAATGTAGCTCACTGACCCAATTAATTCCTCGCATGAATTATACACATTTGCAATGCAGAAGGAAATAGTTGTACGAGGGTTATACGGAAACCCAATTATGGTCAACTGGAATTAAACTTTTAATATGCATCCTGGTTCATGGTTCTGTTGGCATTAATGTCATAATATGTTACGAGTCACAGTTGAGTGCAAATAAGGCATTTCAGATATTAGGAATGAATGATGTACCCTCTATTGCCTTCAGTTAGCTTTAAAAATAAATTTAAAGAAAATCCTTTGACACGAGAACTTACCTTAATCCGAATCCAAACCATGGCGTATGCTGCTGCTACCCTTATCATTCTGCTGACACATATCCGCTTTCCTATGTGATAACGCATAAGATAAACGTTATTCAAATAGGATATGTCGCAACTGCGGTTATCCGCATTATCTATTATCATCTGTCAGCATAAGCTCCGCTACTGAAATTTACAGAAGTCTTACAGGACAAGGAAACTGTTGATCGTTCAAATGATAAATCGGAAATAAAGAGCTTTGCTCTCAGCTGAGGCAAATATTTTCTGCATCAGGTGTGATTTTAGACCAGACAAAATACCATATACCACTCCCCCAAGTAGTTAAGTACCATTTTTAAGATACTTTTTCTAAAAAACTAATATTCAGCGCAATTGGCGCTTAGAGGCTCAAGGTCCAGACTAAGACCCAGCTTCTTATAGCCATTTTGATTGTGTGAACTATAATTTTTACTTGAAACTTCTCATCGCAGTTTACTACAGAAGGTTTTTATTTGATTTGCTTCACTAATTTCAATTTTCCGCTGAACATTTTCCCTAAGCGGTTTTCTATTACTCGTAATTATTGAACTATTATTTGATCCTTGATCAAACGAATTAACTTCGTTTACCCCCTCCCAGATATATTTCTTAAATTAAAGTTTAGTTAAGACGGCACACGCAGATTACGTCGTATTAGTGTGACAGCGAATCATTGCAGTTTTTTTTTTCGCGGTGGGTAGGTGAAAAGCCTTCCATAGACACTATGAGAATAGCAAGCGCGTGCTCATAGTAGTGTCAGATTCTTACTGACTAAAAAAACACCACCCTTCGATATAAATTTGTTAGACATCACAAGTAAAAAATAACTTATCAGGCAATATTTCTATCGCGAAATAAAAACGATTGAGAGGTTGCTTTCAACTGAAAGATCCTGCATGTTCCGCAATCTAGACGCGGTTAATCATTATCTCGCCAAGTCGAAAGGTTCCGTCCTTTGTAGTCGGCGCAATAAATTGCTTTCGTCCAAAATTTGTAGAACTGTATTGTTGACATATCGGATTAGTCGGTTTCTATGCTTTCTCGCGAAGCTTCTAGTTTCAGCTTCGATTGTCGGAATTCCGAGATCCCTGTGGATATCGTCGTTTCTACTATGCCACGGTGCTTGGACAATTTCTCTTAGCACTTTATTTTGAAAAGCTTGTAAAATATTGGCATTTGCTTTCTTGGTACAACCCCATAGTTGTATACCGTAGGTCCACACCGGCTTTAGCACTTGCTTGTATAAAAGCAGTTTGTTCTAAGTACTGACCTGGGAATGTTTTCCGAGTAACCAGTACATTTCTCTATATTTGATTTCGAGCTCTTTACGTTTCATTTTCACTTGCGAATTCCATTTCAGCCTTGCGTCGATTGTCATTCCCACGTATTTGGCCTCGTTTGCAATTCGGGCCGAGTTTAGGAAAATCGGCAAGTTATTAGTTTTCTTGTAAGTGAAATTCAGGTGAACAGATTTAGATCCGTTGAGGGCGCCAGTCCCTCGTCCATTCATTTACTTTATTCAGTGCGTTTTGCAGTTTTGCAGTCGTTTCTTTGATTGTTTTACCTGTTGCCTAGAATAGCGATGTCATCGACAAACGTAGCAAGGGTAGTGCCATCCTCTTTCGGTATATCACGAGTATATAACAAATAGAGAAAGCTTGGTCAAAGTGCCCCTCTATTAATAGTGACGAAAAAGTTCGCCTCGAAATAAAATACAGATGTTGCAAGAAAAAAGTGAAGAAGAAGTTCGCTCAGCTTCAAGCAGAGAGTACGGAGGGCATGTATCGGGAGCTGGAGAAAATATCTTCCCCGGTTGCTGATGCAAACCAGGCTATCCAGGAGCTGCGAAGACGCAATATGAACAAGAGAGCAACCAGCTTCAAAATAGCCGCCCAAAGAAGGAGGAATGCTCAGGAGATTCGTTCACCAAAGTTCATTAACAATGCTCATGGCCAGCTTCTTGTGGATGACGACGAAATTCTGCAGAGGTGGCGGCAGTATTGTGAAGAACTTTTAAATTAACTGTTTCTCCGGCTATATTTTCCAAGAGCCACCCCTAACTGTGAAGAAATACCCGACATTACAGTCGAAGAAGTTAGTGAGGCGGTCAAATACTCAAAAAAACCAAAAGCGGTTGGGCCGGACGAGATGCCCTCTGAGTTCTGGTAAAAGATGGGAGACATCGGGTTCAGATGGCTCAGAATTCTCATCTCCAAATTTGTGAGAGGTGATCCAATGCCAAATCAATGGAGGGAAAGTTACCTTCTCCCTGTATACAAAAGGAAGGGTGATACGCGAAACTGTGATAACTACCATTCGATCAAGCTGATGTCACACACCATGAAGATCGTTGAGCGGGTAGTAGGTGGCCGACTGCGAAAAATAATACGGCTATCTGATGATCAGTGCGGGTTTGTCTCGGGTAAATCAACCACAGATGCAATCCAAAGTATAAGAATCATAATGGAAAAACATCGTGATTCCTTAAGGGATTTACATATTGTATTGGTTGACTTTGAAAAGGCATTCGACAGACAACCACGAGATCTGATATGGGTGGCGCTAAGACATCGAGGGGTTCCAGAAACCTATGTACAGATGATCATGGACATGTACGAAGGAGCAAAGACAAGAGTAAGATGCCCCGCTGGAGTAACCGAAGAGTTCCCAATCAAAGTCGGGGTGCACCAGGGAAGCGTCTTAAGTCCTTTGCTCTTTATTGCAGTCCTTGATTATCTGCTTGAAGGTAAAGTGATGGACCCCAAGGTACATAAGTTATTCTTTGCTGAGGATGGAGCCATCATAAGTGAGGATCCTACATCCCTGCAACGAGCACTTGATGTGTTGGTGGACGCTCTGGAGGGAAATGGGTATCGCATTAGTTCAAAAAAGACAGAGTTGTTGCGCTGCCCATTCTCTGATCCACTCAGGCTTATTCCAGACATTTATTTGAATGGAACAGTGCTTCCCAAGTGCGAAAAGTTCAAATATCTGGGATCTATGATCGAGAGCAAAGCAACCTGTGATGACGACATCAATCATCGCTTAAGCGTAGGGTGGATGAAGTGGCGAAAAAATTCCGCTATCTTCTGTGACAGAAAAATGCCCCTAAATTGAAAGGAAGGCTCTACACCGCAGTTCTGCGTCCAGCGCTCACATACAGTTCACAATGTTGGACGATGTACAAAAAGTATGAAAGTAAATTAACGGCAGCTGAGATGAAGATGCTTCGCATGACAGCAGGAGTGACAAAGCTTGATCGAATAAGAAGTTCGAAGATCCGTGGAAGCTTTCACATCAAGGAAACCATCGTACAAAAAATAGAGCGCGACCGGTTCAGCTGGTATTGCCACGTTCAAAGAAGATATCATTTGAACCCCGTTAAAAAGGCAATATCAATGCACGTTCCAAAGGCATTGCGATATAGCAAAGGCAGGCCTATAAACGCCTGGATCAGACAAATGCGACGACATCGGCATTTCATTGGCCTCAGTAACCGAGTGATCCAAAATCGATATTTTCTGAGGTCAAATAGGCGAACCCCACAGGCAGATCAGTAGAAATGCAGTAAAGTGGGAGGGTTGTGATCCCTTATTTTTGGGTCATAACCTCGCTGATAAAAGGAAGAAGAAGATATAACAAATAGAGAAGCGGTCCAAAAACGCTTCCTTGCGGTACGCCGGCCAAAATTTCTTTGAGCTCCGAGTATTCGTTTCTATGTCACGGAAGTGTCTATTCCCGAAATATGATTCTAGGACATCGTATAGGCATACAGGGAGAACTTGTCGTAGTTTGCATTTCAAGCCATCATGCCGCACCTTATCAAAGGCGTCAAGAAATACGCTTGAGCAAATCTTTTGTTCTTCAAGTGCTTTCTCGATTACGTCAGTAATTCTATGTACCTGGTCAATCGTCGAATGCTTGCTTCTGAACCCAAACTGGTGGTCAGGGATAAGATTATTTTCTTCTATAACTGGTTGAGACGCCTTAGTATTATCCTCTCGAAAATTTTGGATATGGCTGGAAGAAGCGAAATTGGTCTATACGATTTTACCTCATTTGACGGCTTTCCTGGTTTTAAAACCATAATGACTTCCGCAACTTTCCATTGGCTCGGCACGGGTTTTAATCTGAGCGCAGCATTTACAATATTGAGAAGCTTAATCAATGCTTTCCTTAACCAATTCTTTTATTTCCGGAGGATATTGTAAACCGTATCTGTCCAGCGTTTTCCTTGGATTAGGCGTATTATTCCAAGAGGCGAGCTGTACGATCTCAACGAAGCGATCAACTTCAACCTCAAGTTCATAGGGTATCGTAAGTGGAACGCTCAGTTCAACATTATCTTCAATTTCGTTCCTAAAGCCTTCCCAGTTATACTAAGGTGTGAACTCAGGTGCGAACATGTTTGCATGAGCCGCTGCAACGGGATAAAGTGAAATACTGCTGCATCAAATATTCTACACGCGCCGTGACCCATTTAGCCGATTCGGCAGTCTGGAGCTGGGATAAGGAAACCCAGGCAAATGAGGAGGATTTTGTTTAGATTTAAGTTAGTCTTAGGTAGGATATAAATAAAGGATTTTTTTTTTGTTATGTCTTTTAAAGTTATAAACCCAGTGATGGAATGAAAGGAAAGGGTATAGGGGGGAATTAGATATTGGATAGGGAAGGAAAAAGAGTGAGGTGACGACGCACGTTAACTTTGAATTTCTGTAGATTATAGGTGTCAAGAAACACTGAGGAAGGCAAGTTATTCCACATTCGTATGGAGTGGTTAAAATACGGTCTACTATATTTCACTGTGCGCCCGAAAACAGGTTTAAGTATATACGGATGTGCGGAAGAGGCCGCACGTATACTACGATTGAACAGACGGACAGGAGGGACACAACTATATGCCATATTTCATCCGAACACTTGCGATGGAAGTACCGATATATAGGTAGGAGCGCTAAGCATCCTACATTCCGGTGGTGTTCTTGTGAAGGAATTTGGTTGTAGATAGACTGATCATCGATCAATCTACAAGCGTGTCGCTGAACAGGATCATGCAAACTCAAGCACGTGGTGGGAGCCCCCGCCCAAACATGTGAATTATATTCAAGTTTCGGGTCAGTTGAAGTGAAAAAACGTTTACATGTTTTGAGGAAACCAAGGCATTTTGCATCACCTTTTGCAGCATCAGTAATTTGTCGGTTCCAACGTAGGTCTGGGCTAATACGCATCCCGAGCATGGGCAAGTCATTATATTCCTCTAGACAACAAGAATGCTTCGACAAAGACAGTGAAAAACTTCGAGCGAGGGCATTTGCGTTCTTGAATCTTTTCATAAAGTTCAGTACGGCCTACTTTAGACAAGAATATACTAAGGCAAACAGTAACTTTAAGGTTTTATGTATAAAAAAACGTTTTTTCTATGAACGCAAATTTCAAATTATAACGGCAAGCAGAAATGCTATAGATTATTGGAAGGCAATTAACTGCATCAGAGGTCCCAGAGACAAAATAGCAATAAATATATCCACAAACGATTTTAAAAACCATTTTCAGGCTCTTCTAAACAAGGATATGATGGCCATACAATTCCAATATTGCGAGCCGTTTATTGAAGACCATCACACGGACAGACCTTTTGAAGTACCAGAACTACAAGCAGTCCTGAGAACTCTCAAAGAAAATAAGGCACAGGGCGACGACCAAATACCGCACGAATTCTACAAGTACTGCACAAATAATTTCGCTGAGTGTCTGGTCAAGGTTTTTAATAGAATTTATGGAAGCGAAACAGTACCGATATGTTTTCAGCCAGCAGCAATATTCCCAATCTTTAGGAAAGGAGACAGGTTCAATGCCGAACAGTATAGGGGTATCTCGTTTCTTAATACCGTAAGAAAAGTTTTCGGAGGCATCCTGTTTAATCGATTAACGGATTGCGTCAAGACGCATAATGCATTAAGCGAGTACCAAGCAGGGTTTCGGCAAGGATATTCAACCGTAGATCAAATATTCACTTTGAGCACCATCATCGACATCTACCGCGCGAAAGGAAAAAAGCTCTATGCTTGTTTTGTTAATCTTAAGGCAGCCTTCGACTGTGTGGATAGAATTTTACTGTTCTTTAAGTTATCAACGCTAGCAATTCCTACTAAGCTTCTTATAACCTTGAAAGCATTATGTCGTAATAACACGTCATCGGTATGGAACGGATCAACGATGTCTGAAGAGTTTTCAGTCACCACGGGTCTACCACAGGGATGTATGCTGAGTACACTGCTTTTTATTCTATATATTGGTGATATTGTCAATTTCTTAAATGGAAGGATTACGGTTGGAAACGAGCTCATTAAAACATTGATGTATACCGATGATATTGTGATTCTAGCTGATACACCTCACAAGCTTCATATGATGATGACAAAGTTGGAAGACTATTGCAAAACCTAGAGTCTCACAGTGAGCAAAAGCAAATCGCAAGTTATAGTTTTTGGAAGCGGAACAGGAAAGCAGTTATCAACAGATAGATGGAGATACCAAGGGAGCCAGTAGAAGCTGTTAGGATGTATAAGTATCTTGGAGTTACTTTGACATCACGAAATAACTTTAATTTACATTTGAAACTAAAATTAAAGGAAGCCAAAATAGCAATCAACATTTCACGGAGGAACTGCTTCTCAAACAAAAACATCAGCACAACTAAATACAAAATATTTGAGGCAACAGCGAGATCCATATTGTTATATGCTTCCCAAGTTTGGGAATACAAGCAGAGCGATGCTGTCGAACAGCTGTTACGTTTCTTCCTAAAACGAAATTTCCGGCTACCAATGACTGACTCCAAATTATATGCTACATATTGAAACTGGACTGCCAGCGATGTTCATCACAACCCTAAAAATGCATTTCGACTACGTCATAAAAGTTTTCAAGATGGAAGTAACGCATCTTCCCCGGATTGTCGCTACGTACGCATTCAACAAAAGAGTATCCTCTTTTAAGACGTGGAGGGAGCTGGCAGATGAAGCAGAATGTGAGCTAAATATAGAGATAGAAACCGTGCACAACATCAAGGCGGATCTGTACAATATCTTTAAAAACTTAGATAGCAAGCTTCATTTCGCTTTTATTGATCAGGCAAGGTCCTCAATTTATAGAGAGTTTTACTTCAAGTTTGCACATGATCTGAGTGGAAGGAGTTATTTTGCAGAACATTATGGGACGGATGCTATATCTGTTATTTTTAAAGCACGGGGAGAACTTCTACATCTCAATTATGTATCACATCGAGTCAACCGACCTGTACAATGTACACTCTGCAATATGACGGCAAGAGAAAATAGAATGCATACTTTATTTCGGCCAAAATCAACTGTCTACGGAGGAAGTACACTACACTTTAAATGGGAATAATTGGAACTGTTTGTACAAATATTTAAAAGCGGCCTTACAATATCGTCGTCAAATCTTAGATGAAGCATTTTAGAGAAATTACCTTTTCTCCACTAAAACATAAAGATGTATTAAGCATGCATATTTCATTTACAAATTGTCATTCTGGCTGACGGCTTTAACCATATTATTTAAAAGATTTGTATCTTATTACTCATGTAATCTAAATTATAGATGAATTTGAAATAAATCTTATATATAATCTATAATCTATCTAAATCTATTCCTAGATCAACTCCATTCATTTTTAGTTTGGCCACATTGAGAGACAGGAGACAACACTGGGTTTTCGACGCATTTAACTCAACTCGGTTTTTAACACCCCAATTGACGATAACATCAATATCAAAGTTAAGTTGGGCTTACATTCGCTGTCGCTAGGACTCTACAACTTGGGGACCTTATCGTGGAGTCGTTAAAGAATACGCGAAGTCATGAGTGCTGTCATCTGCGAAGGAGTGGATTGGGTTGCGAGTAAGAGAGAGAAGGTCGTTAATAAATATTAGAAAGAGGGTCGGAAAGAGGACTGAGCCCTGTGGAGTACCAGCATTAGTTGAGAAGGGGGAAGAAGTTATCCATCTAACACAACTTGTATTGATCGATTATTTAAAAAGCTCGCAATCCATTTTGAGAACATCTCACCAACGCCATGTGGCTTATTAACTAGGTCAATATGCCATACCTTATCGAAGCCTTGGAAATATCAAGAGCAACTGCATTCACCATGTTGATGGATGCATTGGTTCCATTTGTCGGACAAGTAAGACATTACAGACGGTCATTAATGAGATGGTTACTTTCTAGGTAACTCGTGAGAGGGGAATTGACAATGATGCTCTTCATTACCTTAGAAAACACTTACGTTAAAGCTATGAGTCGGTAGTTAGAAGGGGAGGTTTTATCGCCCTTTTTGGGAATTGGCTGAACATGCGCTGGTTTCCACCTATCCGAGAAATGCATGTGGAATAGGATAAGTAGAAGATCTTGCGTAGAGGTTTGGCTAGGTTAGAAGAACACCTCTTTAAAACATGGGGCGGAATTACATCTGGACCTGAAGATTTGTTGCAGTTGAGATCTTAAAGGACTCTAGCTACTGAACGGGTTCAGAATAATATTTCTCCTAGAGAATATTGAACATGGTTCAGCACAGATGGAGAAAAAGAGATGCCTGGTAAGGTGGAATTTGCCGCGAATATTGCAGCAAGATCAGCTTTCTTTTGGAGTATGCGATATTCATATCATTGTAGACAAGAGCTGGGATTGCTGGTGAGGCGGATCCTTTAATTATTTTAACGAAAGGCCAAAAAGATTTACCTCAAAGTGACGTTACGGTCATTTCGGGCCCGTCTGTAGAGACTTCGGTTTTCCTCAGTAGTGTTTGGTGCCATAACGCAAATGTCTCTGCTTTCTTCCGGACAGCCGGAAGTCGGATTGAACCAAAGTTCTTGTTTTGCATTTAAGCTATCTGATTTACTTGGAATGTATGAGCGCTTTCTAAGTAAAATTAAGCTGTGATCATGTCAGCAGTGGCATTTCCGTCTCTATCGAGGAAGCATAGAGACCAGTTGAAAGCCTTAAAGATGAGTTTGTCACTCAGAGTATGACATTTTACCCATGGAGGAGAACTTGGTCTTATTATCGAGAAACTAGACGGCTCCAGTTCCACAAGCGTTGCCAAAACCATTAGTAAAGAAGATATTAATAAAATCATGAAAACACTTGTTTCTATTTTGGAACTTGATTTTTTGGGGAAATACACTTGGTATATTAATCCTGCATACACAGCCTCCACGACAAGACAGCAGACCACCGTTTTCCGCTAATTAATTTTGCAGCGGCTCGTAATACGGTGATAAGTAGCACTAGGTCTTCTAGACTAAGAATTCACACAGCAACCTGGCTGTCCTTTGTTGGTAGAACACGCAAACAAATCGATCACGTGCTAATCGACGCAAGACACGCGTCTAACATTTTCTATGTGCACACTTTCCGAGGGGCCAACGTCAACTCTGATCATTTTCTTGTTGCAGCTAAATTCAGAGCCAGACTGTCCAACAAGAAGAAGCTGCAAGCCGCCCAAAAGAAGAAGATTGACGTTGGACGCCTTAGCCCGCCAAAAGGAGCCAGAGCCTACAAAGAGCACCTGTCCGAAAAAATCTCTGCAGTGCATTCACCAACCACAAATGCAAACAATCAGTGGACCGAATACCGCAACATTATCAAGGAGTTGGCCATGACCACCCTTAGCTACCAGCCACCGCCTAAAAGAAGCCTTTGGTATGATGATGAGTGCGTTCAACGGAAAAAGGTGAAAGAAGATGCACATAAGAAAGCGCTGCAGCTCAAGACATACTTAAGACCTATACCCTCACGTTCCTTATTGTTTGGCTGCAGTTTTTGGACACTTGTTCTAGCGTTTTTACTACGACGATTACTGTAATATCATCAGTGTAGCTGATCGTGCTAATAGCGTTTAGCTTTAGTAGATACATGTAAGTATCTACTAAAGCTGAACGCTATTAGCACGATCAACCTCAGATGGGGAAACGGCTCAACGCGTCACATTTCGAGAGAGATTTGGCCTAAGCTAGATCAAAAACGTAGTGCCGATCTGATCAAGTTAAAGCGTACACAAATCAGCTGCGTTGTCGGTGCTCTCACTGGACACTGTCTTATAAGCCAACACGCCAAAAGACTTGGTCTCTTCTCTCAACGCATAGAAGAATGCTCCATCTAGGTTCCCCCTTCCTTGACGACCTCTGCGATCTGGCGTCCTTGGACGTCATGAGCATCCATCGCTTTGTCAAAAGCTTCGGTTAGTTTTGTTAGTCCCTGAGTGGCCTAATGGTTTGATCCATGGTATCACAAAGGACCTTCATTGGTCTAAGTGTGTCTGCACTCTCGTGTGGACAGCCAACCAACCTTGGCGTTCCTAGTATGGCATCATGCTTTATATTCTACAGGGCTGGGCCTAGCACTGACCCTTGGGGGACTCCTCCTGTAATTGTGTACGACTCAGGCCCCTTTTCCGTGTCATAATGAAGGTTTCTCCCACTGATGTAACTGCCTATTATTCTCAACAGGTAGTTAGGTATATCTAGGTTGCTTGGCGCTCTAACTACGCAGCTCTAGCTGGCTGAGTTGAATGTGTTTTTCAAGTCGAGTGTTACAACTGCGCAATACTGCTTGCTCCCTCCTAGCCATCATTGTCTCGCGATAGCTTCGCGTGCAATGTCGCACACTCCCCTTATCACACCTATGGTGCTTCGCTTCTTTCTAAAGCTCTACTGCCGAGTAGAGAGCCCCGAGTCTCCTTCCGTGTATGGCTCCAGCCTTGTACGTATTATTTTTTCTAGCTCTTTCCCCATTGTGTCAAGCATGCACAACGGCCTGCACGACGACGGTTGCTCAAGTGGTTTATTTCCCTTTGGGATGGCGACTAGGCGTTGCATTTTCCTATAGTGGGAAATTACCTTTCATTAGGCATGTCGTATAAAGGCGTGTGAAGATCTCTGGTCTTGCTTTAGTGGCTCCTTTTAGCACAAAGTTCGGGATCCCATCCATTCCCGGCGTCATGTTGTTCTTTATTGTTGCCGCTGCTTCTAAAACTTTCTCTGTGGTGACTGCTCATATTGCCTCTGTTTCTTCCGGTGCTCCTCGTGGTAGAGTGAATTCATCTTTCCTTGGGAAAAGAGCGCAGACAATTGAGCGCATGATATTCGGGCAAGTCGGTGCAGCTGCCATGCCATTCTTTAATTTTTTCATGATTATTTGATACGCGCCTCCCCATGGATTATGCTGTAGCTCCTCTCTGAGTGCCTGGAAGCATTCGTATTTGCTCCTTTTTATCGGCTTACGGAGTTGTGATCTCTTCTTCTGAAAATGTTCTCTCAGTATCTCATAGTCATGTGTGCCTCTACCTAGGGCTCTCTGCTGGAGATACATGTGCCAGTTGTGTCGCGTAATGCTGGAAAATACGCGGTACTCTGTGCAATTTGGAAACAAATCATCTGATCTATTCCGAACCTTACCCGGATTTCGGCAAGGAGATTGTGCTAAGGCAGAATGCGCTATCTTCCACAAGTCCGTCCAGTTGCTGGGCTATGCAGATGATATAGACGGCAGACCTTGAAGTATATATTAATTCCAAAAGTTATATTAATCCCAAAAATTATATAGTATGATGATGCTCTTCTGGCAATACCTTCATGTAAAACGATAAAAACAAATAAAGCAGTGGACACACTCTCCTCACCAGGATTCGAATAGAAACGTGTTTTTCTTGATCTTGCATTTTTCCTTGCCCAAGAAGACTCATCCAAACAAGTACAAAAAGCTAAGATACGTAAATTACATTGATGCGGCCACATCGAGCAAATGGACAACAATGTTTCATTAAAAACTTTCTAAGTGCTTGATGTTCGAATTGACAAATCTGGTAATGTACAAATTATGCACCTGATACTACCACACAGCTTAGACTCATTAATTATTCAGATACTTTAACCAGTTAACCATATACGTACGAGTATATATGCACTGCACTTGTCCATGAAAACACATCCATCCACCGACAGAACAGTTTCAGAGATCGAATTCTCGGGTATGTGGGTTGACTTTTCACTTCGAAACTTTTTAATATCAAATGATGCGCGTATTGCAGATACTCATTTCGTATTCCCTTTTTCACACGGTTAATTCGAAATGAATATCCCAAGAGTCGCACGTCGTACATGTGGGCATGAGTATGCAAGGAAAATAGTGCTATAGGTGAATAAAGGGTCACAAGTCGATTTCGCAGCACGGAACTGCAGCTATCATCATATAATTGGGTTGTTTCGCTGGTGGACATGAATAAAATATTCCCTTCGGTTGTCGCTGTCAAAGTGGGGATTACATGCATTTAAGGACATGGACACGGTTGCTAGGTGGCATCGACGCTATATCAATGGAGGAGTGTCATATATCACAAGGATCCGGTAGGCAGCAGCCAACATCCTGCAATGCAAATGACATGGGTAAACAGCAGGTATGCCATCAAAGGAGTGTATACTTTAGGATGAAATCATTTTCACTTTGGTGTATTGATGCGCGTTGGGAGAAGGATTTGTATTTTTTATGCACAAGAATATTCCATTGGTATTGGATGGAATCCTTTAGGCATACATTGCCTAAAGCTGGGGCTAAAAGTCTGACAGAAATAAATCAGACAGCTTAACTATTTTTAGCAATGCGAGGCTAAAGAACACATTCTGCTGCATTCATAGCTAATCTCATTTTAACAGGACCAATTGAATCTCTGTTTCATTATTGTTATATTATTTCGATAATCAGGACTAACTAATAAATTAGCAATCAGAACTGTGCTTCGTAATCAGCGAACAATAAAACTCTAATGACCCATGCAGTCTATTCTGGTCTAGGTAGAAGGGTGGCGAAATAACTCCTCTTAGTATTCGTTTAACAAGTGATTCCACATCAATGGGCTAATCGTTCGAACTGACTGAATATTGATTTTACGAGATTTGCTTTGAAGCTGGTCCTCTCGTGTAGGGTATTAGAGGACATTTCATTCAATGGTGCAAAGGTATGTTTGGTCGGCACAATAATTGCTATATTTTCCTTTTCGGGCAGAGATGAATAAAAGATGATGACTCGGAAGGATAGCTGGGGATAATTGGATTGTTAAATAAAACTATTATATTTTGTGACAGAGAGACTATTGCTATTAGGAAATAAGGTTATTGAAAAAAAGAGTGTGATGGTGGGATAAATAAAGAAGGGAGGCAATTATGAAATTGGTTGAACATGCAACTATGAAATCTGGGAACAGGGAAAAATTACAGAGAGAGAATTACCTTGAAGAAAAAGGGAAACAGGACGTTCGAGCGGCAATATGCCCAAATGGGACCCTGGATCAAGTTTCTAATGCGGTGCCCATTTATACATGTTTTCGTAGAATTCTACAAACGAAAGAGGGCCTAATGTGAGGCAGTTATGAATACGTTGAGAAACGTTGAATAAACGAAGTCGACGCGCAGTCTGCTTTTCACAAGAATTTTAAATATAACTACAGTAGGCTATTCACATTATGTAAAGCTTTGCAATGAACAAAGTCGCTGAATCAATAGACCCGCTGCTAAATAGTATTTCTAAGCTTTCCATTCAAGGAACATTGAGTGCGGTGGCATGTGCAGACAAAAGGTAAAAGCAGGATTAGCTTGGATGGGGCCAGTAAGTTAGAGTAAGTTAGTCAAGTTAATTAAGCTAGTTATAAGCGTCTTTGTTAGCAAGTAATACATGAATATAGATATGAATCAATAAAATGCGTTAAAAATGAAAAAAAATTAAAAGGTTAAAGGCAGGCAAATCGATATCTATTACAACGTACGCTCAAGGCAACAGGATTCAGATTTAGATGAAAACTAAGACTAGGATAGGTAGGTGTGTGCGGGACTGCGACATCCTACGGTTTAGATGCAGAAAATTAATATTGCACCATTCAACTAGTCTCGCTCAGTCATCATTAAGAAGTACATAATCGCGTACGGAAGCTACCATACGATACAGCTTTAAGTCGTCAGCAAACAGTAGGCAGAGTGAATGTTTGAAAATTAGAGGGATATCATTAATAAAAAGGAGGAAAAGTAAAGATCCCAAATGAGTGCCCTGGGGAACGCCAGATGTAACACTAATAAGAGTCGACAGGCACTGATCGTGGGCGCGGTGGCGTAAGTGGTTAGTGTGTCGGATCACTACGCATGAGGTTCCAAGTTCGAATCCCAGAAAACACCAAAAAGTTTTTTCACGGTCCCACCTCTCGCGAGCGTCTGACAAACATCCGAGAGTATTGTTGTCACGAAAAATCTTCTCAAATTGCCGTTCGGATACGGCACTAAACTGTAGGTCCCTTCCATTCGTGGGAAAAATATAACGCACACAACATGAGTGGTTGCGAGAAGCTAGGCCCTGGCACTTTCAAGAGCTGTTGCGCCAAATATTTGTTTGTTTAGGCACTGATCGATTTTCACATATTGTATTCTGCTAGTGAAGTAAGACCTAATCCATTTCAAAATATTAGAATGAAAACCCCTTACAAGATAACTTATGCAACAAGACCGTATGTTTCACAAAAGATAATATCGTTCTGCAACCTTTTTTTCGAAACCTGAACTATGAACTTTGTCAGAATGGACAAGTTTGTAGTCGTGGAATTACCGGAGACAAACCCATGTTATTTACTACAGTCTAATAGCGATAACGCCTTCTCCAGCTCCATGACATCAACATTAAGTGAATCAAAGATTTCAGATACATTCGGTAATTCTTCGGAAGAAGGAGAAACGGATGATAAACAGATTTAAAGTGGATGGCAGACATATTAAAAATTGTGGATAAATCACTAGTAGTTGCTCCTGAGTAGCTCATGTAATTTGGATATCCATTAGTCTTACGCTTGCTATTGATACAAAAGTATTCGCTGTCCCTTTTTAATCTCGATTTGGCTAACAAAACGTAGTCACGATATAAAAATTTATCTTCGTCGTCGTTATACAGTCTGCAGAAGTAGTTTTTCCATATTCTCAGCACCGACTGTGATTCTACTACGAGGTTTCCATTTTCATCTCTACAGGTTTCTGTACTTGTATTACTTCTCCGACACGTTCTTTTTACCTTTTGGTAAAACTTCCGTACATTGTTCCTGGAGTATAAGCTCTCAATAGTCTCGATCGCGTGCTTCGCATGCTCTTTCGCCGGTGTTCTTCCCGTATTTTTTGCTCGTAGAGCTGACGAGCAGCTCTCGTCTTCGTTTGCAGCGTCGACCGCTTTATATGCCTCTTGATTTGCTGCATGCACCCTCCGGCATTCTTCGTCAAACCAGGAGTTTCGCAATGGTGGGCAAGCGAGACCCAGCACATCAGTTGCAGCGTTTCTGATGACATGTTGGCAGCGTTACCACTGGTCTTCGGCAGTTGATGCTAGCGGCATAAGGGCGATTGAGAGATTTAGGGATACGTGTCGGCAAAGACTTTGGCGGTCTCTTGCGATTATAGCTTTTCGATGTTAGATTTTCTCACACTGATTCTTCTTTTTTGCTCAGATTGGTATATCCGCGGTCGTACCTTGGCTACGACAGGGTAATGATCCAAGTCTATGTTGGCCGCTCGGAAGGTTTGGACATCCAATATACTGGAGGCATGTCTTGCGTCGATCGGAATATGATCAACTTTACTTACTTACTTAGGTAGCGCTACAGTTCGGGGTGAACCTGGGCCTCAACCAACAAGCCTCTCCATTTAGCTCGGTGATCAACCTTGTTGACCGTTATATTACCATTGGAACGTCATGTCTGCGTCATTTCTTTATTGTTAAAGGAATATCTGGCCACTGTATAAAAGTTGAAGAAAGCTTTGATCTCTCCTCTTATCATTCTCCAATCATTATGACAATAAGCGAAGCTCTGATCAAAAAAGCAGGACCGGTCAGATTAACCACCCCGAAAACTAATTGGGATAGCTTCAAAAAAGATATTCAAGCAAATATGGAGTTGAGCATATCAATTAAAACGCCATATGAACTTGAAGTTGAAGTTGATCGCTTCGTCGAAATCCTACAGAATGCCGCGTGGAAGAATACTCCCAAACCTAAGAAAACGCCGGCCAGTTACATTCAAACCTATCCGCAGGAAATAAGAGAGATGATTAAGGAGAAGAGAAGAGCGCGCAAAAAATGGCAACAAACTCTGGCTCCGCAACATAAAGCAGATCTTAACCGTTTGTGCAACTCACTAAAAAGATCTATTAAAGACCTTAAGAATAATGAAATACAAACTTACCTAGAAAGCTTAACGGAAGAAAAAGGTTCTAATTACTCGTTTTGGAAGGCTATAAAAGGTATTAAAAAACCTCAAATTCAAGCCGCCCCAATTAGGAAAAATCAAGACGAATGGGTCAGGCGTGATAAAGAGAAAGCGCAAGTTTTTGCCACCAACCTGGAAGAAACTTTCAAACCGTTTGATGGACAAGCTCTTATTCAAAATATAAATACGTCTTATATAGCCAATAGCGTAATAAGAAACGCAACACTTACCGAAATTAAAGAAGAAATAAAGAAACTTAAACCAAGGAAGGCTCCTGGATACGACCTAATTACGGGAGAGGTTCTTAAAGCACTACCAAGAAAAGTTCTAATTAAACTTCTGTTCATCATAAACGCCGCGCTTAGACTAGAATATGTTCCCAGGCAATGGAAAGTCGCCGAAGTCATAAGGGTCCTGAAGCCCGGAAAACCGCCGAATGAAAAACGTCTTATAGACCGATTTCGCTTCTTCCAATTATATCCAAAGTGTTCGAGAGAATATTGAGTAAGCGAATACAGCCGCTAACAGAAGAAGGGCATCTCATTCAGGATCATCAATTCGGATTCAGAAGTAAGCATTCCACAGTTGAACAAGTACATCGAATAACACATGTAATCGAAAAGTCACTTGAAGAAAAAAAGATTTGTTTAAGCGTATTCCTTGACGTCTCTCAAGCCTTTGACAAGGTTTGGCACGAAGGCTTAAAGTTTAAATTACGAGAAGCTCTGCCAGAGCACCTATATAATATTTTGAAGAACTACCTTACGAATAGACTATTCCGCGTCAAATGTGGAAATGAATATTCGGATTTTAAGGAAATAATATCTGGGGTGCCGCAAGGAAGCGCTCTTGGTCCGGTTTTATATCTATTATACACTCGTGATATACCGCAAGTAGAAGGCACTGAGCTAGCTACATTTGCCGACGACACTGCTATCTTGACAGTAGGTAAAACGGTTGAAGATACTACAGAAAAACTGCAAGAAGCTTTGGATAGAGTAAATGAATGGACAAAGATTTGGTGAATCGCACTCAACGAGACCAAATCTGTTTATGTAAATTTTACTTAAAGGAAAATAAATAATTTGCCGATCTTTTCAAACTCGATTCAAATTCCGTTTGCAAACGAGGCTAAGTATCTTGGAATGACACTTGATACTAAGCTGAAATGGAAAACGCACGTTAAGAAAATAACGCAAGGAACTAGATAATAAATATAGAGAAATGTATTGGTTACTTGGAAAATATTCCAAGCTTAATATAGAGAACAAACTGCTTTTATATAAGCAAGTGCTAAAGCCTGTATGGACATATGGTATACAACTCTGGGGTTGTACCGAAATAATTAGTTTTAAAATTTTACAAACTTTTGAAAACAAAGTGCTAAGAGGTATTGTAAATGCGCCATGGTATATCAGAAATAGCGATATCCACAGACTAGAAAGTCACGTTAATATTACAATCCTCCATCCTTTTGGATGAAGAAGTTTACTACGCCATCTACAAAGAATAAAACCTTTAGACCTAGCGCGTTAAGGAACCGCGTCTAACCTGCGGAGCTAGCAGGAACTTCTATTGGGAAGGAACCTGCAAAACGTCATTATTTCGTTAAACGAAAACTACTTGATAAGTCGAATACTTAGTTGTAGTAAAAAATAAAAACAAGTCTGTTTTGGAGGGAGGTTTTTTAGTGGGAAAGAATCCCACACTACTATGAGTACGCGCTGTCGATCCTCATAGTGTCTTGTTGAAGATTTTCATTTGCCCTCGGAAAAAAAAAAAAAAATCTCTGCTTGTGGATATTGAGATGAGGAAACCAGGTGCTTGCTATAGTGACATTTCGCTCCACAGCGAAATCAATTAGCCTTAGTCCGTTACCAGACGTGGTGTCGTGTAGGCTATGTTTACCGACTGGCCTACCAAAGACGTCCCCCTTTCCTATTTTGGCGTTAAAATTGCCCAATACGATTTTTACGTCGTATTTAGGACATTGCTCGTATGTTTTGTCGAGGAGCTCGTACAAACACTCTTTGGTGGCAGGGTTCTTTTCTTCAGTGGGGGCATGAACATATATTAAGCTTATGTTAGGGAATTTAGCCTTGATCTGGATAATCATAATACGCTCACTAACGTGTCGGAAGCTTAAGACTTCTTGCCTAAGTCCGCCACGTATAGCAAATCCGCATCTGAATAAGCGCTGCTTGTTGTTTCTGTGGCAATCACCATAGTAAATGTCACAGTTTTTCATCCTCTTTTTGCCGGCCCATACCATCGCACTTCCTGGATGGCGGTTATATCTGCTTTATAGCAGTCTAGGGCATCTGCTAATTGTTCGACTGCACATGGTTTGTTAAGAGTCCGAATATTCCACGTACAAATACGAAGCACATTGTCCTTATTTCGTTTACTGGGGTCGTCATCAGTTGAATCGTCCTTGTCCAAGGCTTTTGGTTGTTTCGGAACCAATCGATTTTTTTTTTTTTTTTACCCCGACGGTACAACCCCTAACCTGGAGGGCCAGTTCCTTTAGTTATATCCCTAGGACGCGGCGTCGGGTACACAAGTGCCAGTAATGCAATACGGGAGTATGAGCGCTGCCTTTGGCCAATTAAAGGTTTGTCCGCCACCATCTCTATTCCAAGGTCCTGATCAACATTGGAAATTCCTTACCGACCTGTGATCCAAATACATCGAAGCAGCTCTCCCAAGGTGCTCACAAAATTAGACCTAACTGGAATTATAGGCGCCACCGTTGAGTCCATCTGGGGAATTCGTCCGCTGCCATCTGGAACAAGAAGAAATGCTCTGGTGAGAAGGCACTCTCCCCCCTCTCTCGTCTGCTGTTGCCAAAGATCCTCCAAAGTGGATGGTTACCCATTTCTCGGATTAAGGTACTAGGCACCCGGCGGTCACCACGTGAAGGTTGAGAGTAGGACTTGGTTGGCTTCAGCCAAGTAAAAACGGTTGAATTTTCAGATAATCGCATGCACTACCATTTGACCAGCCAAACCGATGCACGCTGCCCTCTGGATTTTGGTGAGTTTGAAAGCTGGTATTGCTATTGTACCATCCACTATACTAACGAACCGTATGTATGAATGGATCTTACAACCGCCATGTATGTCCAGTACACCACAGCTGGTTTGAAGCCCCACTTATATATGCCTTTTTGCAGGAATAGAAAGCTACGCTTGCTTTTTTGATGTGTTCCGCAGTGTTATCCTTTCAGTTTAGTTTGGATTCTAGATTTATGCCCAGGTATAGAGCTGAACATGAACTTGTAAAATTTTCGAGGTCGTCTAACTCAAGTTTCACGAATCCACGACCGAATTTCAAAATTTTTTTTTTTTTTAGTCAGTAAGAATCTGACTAAAAAAACACCACACTTCAATATAAATTAAGTAATATTTCTATCACCAAATAAAAACATTTGGCAAGTTACTTTCCACTGAAAGGTCCTGCATGTTCCGCAAACTAGACGCGATTAATCATTACCTCGCTAAGTCAATAGGTTTCGTCCTTTGTAGTCGGCGCAATAAATTGCTCTCATCTAAGATTTGTTAGACTGCATTGTTGATATGTCCGATTATTCGGTTTCTATGCTTTCTCGTGAAGCTTCTAGTTTCAGTTTCGATTGTCGGAATTCCGAGAACCCTGTGGATATCGGCGTTTCTAATATACCATGGTGCTTGGACAATTTCTCTTAGCACTTTATTTTGAAAAGTTTGTAAAATATTGGCATTCGTTTTCTTGGTACAACCCCTTGGTACAACCCCAAAGTTGTATACCGAAGGTATACACCGGCTTTAGCACTTGCTTGTAGTTAGTTAGTTAGTTTAATTGACTTTTTATTTCATAAAAAAGAGATTGTTAACAATTTTGAATCCTTAGTCTATAAGGTTTGGCTTAAGGCCGTCTACCAGATTGACAATATAAATTTTCTATTTCGTTCTTGTACGAGTATATAGTTTTAACCAATTTTATTTTTATTACTAAAAGTTTTCGTCTATAATGCATTTTCTGTAGCGTAGTGCGTTGGTTACGTAGTTTTGCAATGGATTCCAGCCGCGGTTACCGTTTAAGATGCTTATCAATTCATCAACTGTGAGTTCCTTTGCTCCAAAGAAACTGTAGCGGAATTCTTTGAGAATGGGGCATATAGCGATGAAGTGGAACACGTCCTCCCGTTCCCTGCGATTACAGAGGCTGCACAGAAGTGAACGTTCTGGGCGGTGCGGTATAAAATTTAAACTTAACAGTTCGCCTCTTATTTTGATGATAGTGCTTATCATATCAGTAGAGTACTCGTCAGGAAATAAGTTCTATACTGCAAATCGTAATTTAATCTGCTATAATATGCCCTGTATTGCGATGACTGGGCTTCATTGACAAATTTTTCATAGATTCTATAGCCTGTTTTCTCCCGTAATTTGTAGAATTTATGTTTCAGTTGCAATTGCCTGCGGAGATGGTCTTGGCAATACTTAATTACAATATGTTTCAGTGAGATCAACTGTTCACCTGGTGTAACTAGGGGATTGAGGTCGCATTGCGATGCTAGGTTTTCCCAGCTCTGAACGCATTTTCCTCCATTAAGCAGCATATGGTTGAGCACTATCTTGGGTATCCTGCCTTGTTTCATCCCCATGACCTTTACCACATAGTCGAGATGGAGCTTAAGAGTATCCAGAAAAAATAGGGGTGCTAATCCAGTCTCCAAATAAAGCATGCAATTCGGTGAACTACTTGGCAATTTAAAAACTCTCCTGATGAAATAGCGAAGAAATTGTTCTACGGGTTCAAATGAACCATATACCCATACTTGCGCAGCGTAAAATAGGATGGATGCAGCAGTAGCACGGAATATTTTCTGCTTCGAGTCATGATTGACGTTTTTATTGCTGATACAACAACCCCAAACTGAACAAATTGCCCTTTTCGCTTCGGCTAATTTACCTTGAACGTGCTTGCTCATATTTAAGCTAGGCGTAATCAAGACACCAAGATATTTCTACTCCCGCACAATCTCAATAAGCTCTCCTTGGAACTTCCACATTTCTTTCCGGGAGTATCTGCCACCACCGTCCCTAAATATCATGATCTTTGACTTTGATAAGTTTACCGATAAATTCCAAGTTTTACAATAATCGCTCAGCCTGCTGATCATTAGCTGCATTGTGTCCACCGCATCTGCGAGGAAAACGATGTCGTCTGCGAACATGAGAGCTGGTATTATAGTTTGGCCTATCACAATCCCCCCATAACGTGATCTGTTATGTCATTTACATATTAAATGAACAGCAGTGTAATCAATACACATCCTTGTTTCACCCCCATCGTTGTATTAAATTCCTCTGATAGGTTGCTCCCATCCCAGACACATGTTATGTTGTTTTCATACATAGCTCTCAACACTGTGATGACCTTAGTTGATATGCCGTATCTGTAAAGCTTGAAGAAGAGAGCTTCACGTGCTATAGAGTCAAAAGCCGCACGAAAATCAACGAAGAAGGCATATAACTTTTTATGTTTCCTCTTATAAGAATCTGCTATGTTTACCAGTGCGAATATTTGATCAATAGTGGAATAATTTTGCCTGAAACCAGCTTGGAATTCGTGTAGGATCTCATTCTTTTCCACCCACTGTGTAATTCTGTTAAATAGCATACCAGCAAACAACTTGGTGGATGTATTCAAAAAAGATATTCCTCGGTAATTAGCTGGATTGTTGTAATCCCTGTTATTGAGCTGAGGAAAAATGATCGAGTTTTGATCTGCAGTTTCGAATATTCGGTTGAATTCCTGGGTTAGCACTAGAAGAAATTCAGGCGTACAATTTTTATAAAACTCGAAGGGAATACGGTCGCTTCCTGGGGCTTTCTTCTTTTTGCACTTTTCGATAAGAACTTCTATTTCAGGTACTGTGATTGGCGCATCCAAGAATTCGTCGACGCACAAAGGAGCTGCGTATTAAAAAGATGGTGATATTTGCGCTGCACTGAGAAGGGTCTCAAAGTGTTCCTTTAGTTGCTCTGCTTGAAAGCCTGAAGCGATCGTATTTCTCTTTCCGTTCACAAGTTTAGCCGCTTTCCAAAAATCTGCTGATGATCGCGATCTATTCAATAACGCACTATTGTGTTGGGTTACCGTTCATCCTTAATAACTTGAGAAAAGAAAACGACGTGTCTCTAGCTCGCATGCATTCATTATCAAACCATTTTTGCTTGCTCATTTTACTGCTGGGTCTAGATGGTGGGGTTGACGGAGCGGCTTTCCGAATTACCATAGTTAGGTATTCAATTCGTGGTGGTGTACCGGCTTCTCTCAAATTTTCGAGTTCTAAATTGAGGTTTATTTTGTATTGGTCCTGGAATTCATCTTTCCATCTTAACTTGGGCAGTAGTTCGAGTGCGTTTGTGCTTGCTGCATTCAAGTTGCCGTTAACTTTGAATAAGATTTCTAAGGGCATATGGTCCGAAGACATTTTCATTCCTATTCGAAAGCCACTAAGATAGGAGTACCAATCTCCAAATATAAAGCAGTAATCTATGACTGAGCATGCCGTTCCTCGCAGAAAAGTGTATTCGCCCTGGGAGTCTCCTTCGCAGCTTCCATTTAAAACCTTGCAATCCCTGGCATCCGCTAGTTCTAAAATGTTAACACCTTTTGTGTCACATAAATTATCCTTGGAGCTACGGTCTACGGGCGCCGTGGCGTAAGTGGTTAGTGTGTCGGATCACTACGCATGAGGTTCCAAGTTCGAATCCCAGAAAACACCAAAAAGTTTTTTCACGGTCCCACCTCTCGCGAGCGTCTGACAAACATCCGAGAGTATTGTTGTCACGAAAAAGCTTCTCAAATCGCCGTTCGGAGTCGGCATTAAACTGTAGGTCCCTTCCATTCGTGTGAAAAATATAACGCACACAACATGAGTGGTTGCGAGAAGCTAGGCCCTGGCACTTTAAAGAGCTGTTGCGCCAAATATTTGTATTTTTAGCTACGGTTTATATGTATATAGGTAGATGACTGGTTGAATTCGTTCACAAAGCTGTTTTGAGATAAACCTATTCTTGCATTGAAGTCTCCAATAAGTAGTAGCTCAGTTGTTGCTAGGTTATTCAATACATCTCTTAACTTGTCAAAATCGCGTGGCCAATGGCTACAATTTAAATATATCGGCACTAGGAAGAGAGAGTTGACATCAATTCTAAGTTTTACTTCGTAACTTTCTTCTATCGTCCCAAATTCAGCTGATATTCCTTCAAGTTTCTTCCTATATCCACTTGCGTGTATAAAAGCAGTTTGTTCTCAGTACTGAGCTGGGAATGTTTTCGGAGTAACCAGTTCATTTCTCTGTATTTGATTTCGAGTTCTTTTCGTCTCATTTTCACGTGCGAATTCCATTTCAGCCTTGCGTCGAGTGTCATTCCCAGGTATTTGGCCTCGTTTGCAAAAGATAATTGGGCTGAGTTTAGAAAAATTGGCAAGTCATTAGTTTGCTTATAAGTGAAATTCACGTGAACAGATTTAGATTCGTTGAGGGCGATCCGCCAGTCCCTCGTCCATTCATTTACATTATTCTGTGGGTTTTGCAGTTTTGCAGTCGTTTCTTCGATTGTTGTACCTACTGCTAGGATAGCGGTGTCATCAGCGAACGTAGCAAGGATAGCGCCATCTTCTTTCGGTATGTCACGAGTATATAACAAATAGAGAAGCGCCCTAAGAACACTTCCTTGCGGTACGCTGGCAGAAATTTCTTTGAGCTCGGAGTATTCGATTCCATATCTAACACGAAAGATTTTATTTCCGAGATACGATTCTAGAAGATCGTATAGGCATACAGGGAAAACTTGTCGTAGTTTGCATTTCAAACCATCATGCCACACCTTAAAAATTTATATAATGTAATATTTTTGCTGGGATTCGTACAAATAAAACCGTCTTTTGTGTGTTTGAAGAATTTATTTATTAACAATGATCAGCGTCACTTTAACGCAATATTCGAATCAGTTTAATCACTATTTATTTCAAATTAAACGGTCTCTTCAAATTGACTTTCAATCACAAATATCGTTCATTTTCATCACTGTTCGGATCTCTCTTTTAATCGCTGTATTCGCCTTATTATCAACTGTGTCGACTGTCGTTGTGGTCGGTATATTTATACCGAATACAAGAAGTTCTAGAACATGCCAGATGTCAGTGGCAATGGATTGATAACTGCGGCAAAGGCGAAATATGGAGTGAACCGATTGCCACGCTAGCAGGTTTGTCGAATAGGTGGCGTTGTTTCAGTTCGTTTGGTAGACAAACCATGCAGTGCGGTGGTACTTTTTGTCGATGATACAATAATTTCGTAATATTGTCCAAGCATTGTCCTAATTATTGATTTAACTTCGAGGTAGTAAGGGACTTTGTCTACCTCGACTCAGCTATAAACTCTAAAAACAACATGAGCAAGTAACTCTTGCCAAGTCAATAGTAAAGCCCTATCTCGAGAAGTAGTCCAGTCCTACTTTACGGCGCTGAAGCATGTACTGAAAAAAACATGTATTGAAAGTGGTTGAAGATATCCTTAGTCGCTTCGAGAGAAAAGTTCTTTCGGTACCGTTTGCGTTGACTGGCTTGTGAGAAGAAGATTCAATGATGAACTATACGAGCTGTACAGGAAGATCGAGCGAGTCAAAATAGTCCGTACTGGACATTTGAGATGGCTAGGAAATGTAGAGCAGATAGACACCAACAAACCGCCCCACAGAGTCTTCGAATCTAACTGTGCCTGGGGTGCACAAGTTCAAAGGGACCTCGACCACCTTGGAGGGCGCAACTGCAGGCAATTAGTTAAAGAGCGAGCTAAATGGAGAGGCTTGTTTGTTGAGGCTCAGTTTCACCCCGAACTGTAGTGCCACCTTAGTAAGTAAGTAAGTAAATAAGTATTGTCCTATTTATGATGACTTACCGGACTATACTAAACATAAGCTCGATTTAAAAGTTATCCCTATCGTGAGTTCTATCTAAGCAGGAAAACACCCTTTCAAATCAAAATTAGACCTAACAGCATAAAAACATACTAAGACAGCAAAGGTTTGCGGACTGTCACCATTAAAAATATTTCAAATCAAGAAGTTATATATGACCAAATTGTGATTTCAAAATGGCTATAATTACACCGATTTGGAGTTTCCAAAACGTAATACCCCACCGTGAGTTACAAAATTTGTTACAGGATGAAATTAATAACAAGCACACATGCAGCAGAATAGCAGAGTCGGCTGAGATTAAATTTTAACATAGTTTAATGACGAATATGTACATAAGTATATCTGCACACATATACGTAATGCTTATTATTTTAATGAATTGTGGCCACTCAGCAGAATTACCGATAATTAAATCACCCATTACTCCGAACCGTTGGTATTTGAATGAATCCACGCACTCAGCTACAATTCAGTTGCAGTGTGATTAAAAAAAAACATTCTCGCATAATTTGCATAATTAAATAATATTAAATATTATTGGAAGTACTCATTGGCATAATTTATTGATCTCCACAATAGAGATTCATTGCTTATTATAAATGAGTTATGAAGTTAAATCCCCTTTGGGTATTGCAGTAATACCCGTTTTGGCTGTATGTATTTGAGGTAACTTTGAAAGTTTGCTTTAAATTGTAAGTCAGAACAAAATCGGGTTGAACTCCTAGACTAGGATAATCTCTTATTGCAATCATAGAGCCAAGTTACTGTCACGAATTTTCTTTTATCCACCTAAGCTATCATCAGAGACAGATTCGCCTAACTAAATTCGTGATGACAGTAATAAATCAACGCAATTCATCGTCTATCGCCTTGGTTCTCCATAAGCATTCCCATCTTCATCCCATTCATCGCTTTGGCTTCACCACATTAACCTCACAATTTATGAGGAACACGCATTGGATTTCAAGGACAAGAAAATCATGACTCTCTCACTGAAGTCTCCTTCGTATTTTTTTTTTTTTTTTCTTGTGGAAATGCTTACGCCAATTAAGTACGATCATCTTCATTAATCTCAGGACACATTTTTACACGTGTGGAAAATTTCTAAAGGACATATCGACTTAATGAGATATGACAAGTTGGAAGAAGGAACGCTACGGATTATAATTTGCACGAAAGATTGAGGAGAAAAATGTAGGTTCAACGCTGGTAATGTGTGTCACCTCAATTATGCGTTGGAAATTTGAAGACATTAATCACGAAGTACATATCCTTAGTGAGGGTATTCTAGAAAAACATTTCAATAAGAAGAGGGTTTTTGGATTTTCATTTTCCTTTGATCTTGTTAAGCAGCATTGATTTTTTCCAGTAATCAAGTGCCTTAAGTTGAATAGAGTTCTTACCCTCAGGTTTCCCTTCCATTGATTGATTAAGAACGAATGCGATTACCCTCGTTCCTATTTATTTGAGTGCTGAAAATATTAAAATATACATTTTGGACATTTAACCGGTACGCCTTAATGCATATAATTAATGGATTTACCACTCAACCAACTATAGAAACAGTAAACCCGACAGTGGTACCAGCTTATGTCTGATGTACCTGGTGAGTTTTAGATATTAAATACATTGGCATGGACGAAACTGTTGTTGAATATTCCATGACACTTCTGTCTGGTCATGTCTGCTATGAAAATGTAATTCTGCGGTGGAGCTAGAGTGGCAGGAGTGTGGTAGCATAATTTATGATTTTATTTGAAATGAAATAGCATTTATTTAGGGTTTATATTAATTCCCTCCAATTAACCTCTAAATTGAGAGTATCTAATTACATATGCAGACATTTGAGCTTTCGCTTTTTCATACTTATGAAATTGGTGATACCTACATCCACTTAAAACTGAAATGTGAGCGGATTTTAAGTGGAGATATTATGTGTATAACTAAAAGTGTGTGCGTTCGTTTGCTTGCAGCTTGCAGTCAGACGTTGTATCCAAAACAACATAGATTATGTATCATAAAAAGGAGCTCAAAACTCTTCAAAATACCCGCACAAAGCAGGATAAATGCTCAGGAGATTCGTTCGCCAAAGTTTATTAACAATGCTCATCGGAAGCTTCTTGTGGATGACGACAAAATTCTGCGCACGTGGCGGCATTATTGTGAAGAACTTTTGAATGGACAGTTTCCCCGCCTATACTTTCTAAGAGCCACCCCTAACTGTGAAGAAATACCCGACATTACAGTCGAAGAAGTTAGTGAGGCGGTCAAATACTTCAAAAAACGCGGTTGGGCCGGACGAGATGTCGTCTGAGTTCTCGAAAAAGATGGGAGACATCGGGTTCAGATGGCTCAGAATTCTTATCTCCAAATTCATGAGAGGTGATCCAATGCCAAATCAATGGAGGAAAAGTTACCTTCTCCCTGTATACAAAGGGAAGGGTGATATGCGAAACTGTGATAACTACCATTCGATCAAGCTCATGTCACACACCATGAAGGTCGTTGAGCGGGTATAAGGTGGCCGAATGCGAAAAATAATACAGCTATCTGATGATCAGTGTTGCTTTGTCGCTGGTAAGCAATCACAGATGCAATCCAAAGTACAAAGATCATAATGGAAAAACATCGTGATTCCTTAAGGGATTTGCGTATTGTATTGCTTGACTTTGAAAATGCATTCGACAGACAACCACGAGATCTGATATGGGTGGCGCTAAGACATCGAGAGATTCCAGACCTATGTACAGATCATCCTAGACATGTACGAAATAGCAAAGACAAGAGTAAGATGCCCTGCTGCAGTAATCGACGAGTTCCCAATCAAAGTCGGGGTGCACCAGGGAAGCGTTTTAAGTCCTTTGCTCTTTATTACAGTCCTTGACTATCTGCTTGAAGGTAAAGTTTCGGACCCCAAGGTACATTAATTAGTCTTTGCTGATGATGGAGCCATCATAAGTGAGGATCCTACATCCCTGCAACGAGCACTTGATGTGTGGATGGACTTTTTGGAGGGAAATGGGTATCGCATTAGTTCAAAAAGGACAGAGTACTTCTGCTACCCGTCCTTTGATTCACTCAGGCCTATACCAGATATTTAATTGAATGGAGCAGTGCTTCCCAAGTGCGAAAAGTTTAAATATCTGGGATCTATGATCAATAGCAAAGCAACCTGTGATGACGGCAACAATCATCGCGTAAGCGTAGGGTGGATGAAGTGGCGAGAAGACTCCGCTATCTTCTGTGGCCGAAAAATGCGTCCTAAGTTGAAATGAAATGTGGGCGCCGTGGCGTAAGTGGTTAGTTTGTCGCATCACTGCGCGTGAGGTCCCAAGTTCGAATCACAGAAAACACAAAAAAGTTTTTTCACGGTCCCACCTATCGCGAACGTCTGACAAACATCTGAGAGTATTGTTGTCTCGACAAAGATTCTCAAAACAAATTGCCCTTCGGATACGGCACTACACTGTAGGTAGGCACTAACGCACACAACATGAGTGGTTGCGAGAAGCTAAGGCCCTGGTACTTAAAGAGCTGTTGCGCCAAATATTTATTTATTTTTTAAGTTGAAATGAAGGCTCTACACCGCAGTTGTGCTTCCAGCGCTCACATACGGTTCACAATGTTGGACAATATACAAAAAGTATGAGAAAAAATAACGGCAGCTGAGATGAAGATGCTTCGCATGACAAGCCTTCACGTCAAGCAAACCATCTTAGGAAAAACAGAGCAAGACCGGCCCAGTTGCGATTGCCACGTTCAAAGAAGTGATCATTTGAACCCTGTTAAATAGGCGATATCAATGAACATTCCAAAGACATCGCGAGGCAGGATAGGCAGGCCTATAAACCCTTGGACTACACAAATACAACGACACCAGCATTCGGTTGGCCTCAGTAACCGAGTGATCCCAAATCGAGAGGCCTGTCGATATTTTCTGAGGTCAAAAAGGCGAACCCCATAAGGGGATCAGTAGAAATGCAGTGAAGTGGGAAGGCTATGTCCTCTTGTTTTCGGATCATAACCTCGTTGAAATACTAAGAAGAAAAGGGGCTGAACAGTGACTTTAAAAGTGAAGTTGGTCGGAGAAAAAATGCTGTTCTTTTACAAGCCTTTAATAAGTACGCATATCAAATGAATATGCAGAAAACTTGTTGACAGTATTCTTCTTCATCTTCCCCTTATCAGAGAGGCCATGATCCAAGGCAATTCAACAGTAAAACCCTATCTCGAACCACTCAGGAGACTCTGTATAAGACTCTGAAACATGGACTTTATTAAAAGTGGATGAAGATATCATTAGTCGCTCAGATATTCGGTCCGATTTGCGTTGACGGGTTTTGGAGGAGAAGATTCAACGACAAACTATACGAGTTATACAGCGACATCGACCTAGTCAAACAACTCCGTATTAGACGTTTGAGATGGTTTGGACATGCAGATCGAATGGACACCAATGCTCCGGCCCGCAGAATCTTCGAATCTTACCCGGAGGGACGACGCAGTAGAGGGTCTCCTCACCGTAGGTGGCGGGTGCATATTGACACATTTTGAAATTAGTCCATTTCTACACATTGACATACATACCTATCCAAAGATATGGGATGCTAAGTTTCCGAACATTTTAAAAATATTATTTTTTTTCAGAATAAAATTAAGCACTTAATCAAAATGAAAGATTTTGTCAAAATTTCAAATACGAAAACACAAAGCTCTCGTTGTAATCTGTAGAAGATGTGTTGCATATAAGGGCACTATGCAGACTTTAGTAAACGTATTTGAGATGTCCAGTATAATGGCTCTTGGCTCTCCATGTTATTCAATAGCTGACGCCCGTAGGTAGATAACACGGTCAATATGTTCGCAGTGGAACAGATTCTACGAAAATAATACTACATACCTGTGGTAATGGTGTGTTGGATAGTATGTTTGCTGGGGACCCGATATATGCGAGTTCGAGCCCCAGCGGGGAACAACAATAAACTTTTCGAACTACAACAGCAAAGAAGGGTTTTTGTCTAGACTACTATGGACCGTATCAAGTCTGAGTGCTTTGAGATTTGAATTTTTTTTAAGAAAAAATCTACATATTTTAGTCGTGTTATTTCGGTGTTGATGACTTTCACTATCACTTAAAAAGGCACAGAAGGACCGAAACAAATATAGTTGTAAGGCCTCAAGGCGACATCACACATAATGCTCGCACAGTAACTTTGCGAGTACAGACGCTTTGGAAATCCTCCTAAATATTTCGCAGTTCGTCCTTGCTTTATAGAATGGGATTCTATTTTTAGATTCACATTGCACCAATTTAATGGATGTTTACGCACGTTTTCAAAGGAAGTAAATTAAATATGCAATAGTTTAGCTTCCTAGAGAACCACAAAGTATTTTGTAAAAGGGATTGACAAAATCACTTTACAATTCCATCGCAAGACTAACGTCGGATTAATAACAAGACATAATGCCCGTAGTCATCCCCAAATTTATAAATGCATCAGGGCCGCAGTACAGCTGAATCGTTAATGTTCCCAACTGAACAGATCCAATATTTAAAATATTTTATTTGTATATATTATTTCATTAATAGATAAATTCAGTTGAACCGTAGTCATGAGGCATATAACCAACAAGATTATGATGGGAAACTCAACTTTTTCGTTCTATCTAAAAAGCGAAGACACCACAGAGTGTCCTGCTGTCGAATCTTGAGTCTCGATGTCATAGATATGATCTTAATCTAATCTCAAACACTGATGATAATACTTTGTTTCATTCAGAGTACAATTTGATTAGGTGTTTCTATATGGGATAAGTTTAATCGACGGTTTTCATGTTTGAGTATTTGGCATAAACTAAAATGTACTCTCCCCTCCTAAGTCCTTCATTCATTCATCCAACAGCCTTCTCCACCATTCTGAGCTCCGTCTTTTATTTCATTTTCAGATGTACAGTCACGCATTCCTCACACCCAATACTTAAATAAGAACAAGCGTTTTATTTACTTATTATAACAAACCCTTATAGTTTGTAGCCTTAAGTCATTCTTTTTTTTATTATTATTTAATCCACACTTAAACCAAAAATATATTTAAGGGTTCACCTTGTTTGGGTATTTATTCGACGCGTTTGTTAATAAATTTACTCAATTGTTCTCTCCTAAGGCAGGGATAAGGAATCGATACCACGGATGAGTAAATTCCGATTCCACACAAACAAAATGACAGAACTACAATGGAATAATCTTGGGAGTATGATGGAAAAATAATGATCAGATTGTGTGAGGGAATTGCGTTCCACAGATGTTAATGTTCTCACATTGAACTTTAATTTGGTAGGTGGTAGTTCGTTGATTTGTTGTCCATGTAACCATTAAGGATATCTCTTCAACTGGTGGCATTTTTTTCCAAAGAAACTGCTTGGATGGTAGTTTCATTCAACCTAGATTTCACTGAGCAATCTTAATGAAACCAAACTCTTGCCCTAATTAAGCAACAACCAGGTCAACTAGCACTCCTTAACTCTGTTCTGAATGTGTTGGGAAAATTTAATTGCAATTTATACAACACAGTGATCGCCTATTAAAAGTCCAATAATTATGTCAAAAGTCGCAAGCTGGCTCGTATATTGTCATTTCAGCTTTATTGGATTTCATTAGTATCCCTAATTGCTCCTTTTATTCAAATTTATTGCCAAACGCTTAAGTGATTCAGCATCATCATCCAGCATTTGTACGGCAGTTGCAATTTTCTGCAACAGTAGATAATGCCCCAACTGAAGGGGACGACTGGAGCCAGACACACATACGATTGAGTTGTAATTTCTAGTTGTCTCCATTAACTCCTTACTGGAGTTTATCTCTCACATTCTATTTCACAGTATAACGAATAGTTTATCTTCGCCAAGGGTATGCTTATAGATAGTTGCTGCACCTCTTGAATGGAGTGGTGCTAGATTGGAATTCTTATTTACGATCGGAGTAGGGGAATGTAATTACATTCTGATAACTACTATTTGAATCGAAGGGTTGTGGTTCAATACTAAGCTTTTCAGAGGAATGGTACCTATGACAGTGGATGGAGGAGTGTAAGCAAAAACACCATAGATGCTCAAAACGTCTTGAAAACGAACTCTATCTTCCACTATTGACTCATATTAAAGTTTAAATCCGAAAAGCCCTCTAAATATTCCTTAAATAAATAAACGAAATAAAAATCCGCAAACAGTTGATACGAACCATAAAAGCACCCTCGAATCGAAGATACATAAATTCGTCTGGAGTAGAATATTTCGGTCAATAAATCTTTGTTTCGCGTCAAAGGCCATGAACATTTTATGGCCGCATTTTGGTATTTCCAACTTAAGCCAAGGATTTCACTTTCAGACTATTGGCCACACATAAATCTTCAAATGAGGTTTTTTTTTGTTGGGTCGATTAGATGGAATTCCATGGAAGGCGGGTAATATAGACAAGAATGCTTGAGTTTGCAGAATAAGATACACACACAGATGTAATCGTCCAAGCATTTGGAAATTAATTTTAAATGAGAGACGTAGCTTGAATTATTTACACATATTATCCTGTTCTCTTCGGTATATGGACAATTAAATCCTTGTACCAATTGAACGGTGGGTACCGAATATATTTCAATTTATCAAATTTGTTCCATCATTTCATCTAAAGAACAAATTAAATAAGATGAAATTGAGCATTTTCTTCATATATGTAGTAGAAACTAAATTCTAAGGATGTCCATGCTGTTGAGCTACTCAAATTGAATGGAACGAACTATATCTGAGTTAGAATATCTTTCCTTTTAGAAGTTGTTTATTCAAATCGTTTTTGAAAGGAAAATCAATTTAAATTTGCTCGGCTTAACGCTTCAGAATTCATGTTGGCCAATGAGTGAAAATATACCTAAAGATGTAAGGCAATATTCGAAAGGACCGTACTGAGGACATTGTAATAAATTTGTAGAATTAGTAGGATATAGGTAATTAGAATATCATATATACATATGTAGAAATTTATTGAAATGAATAAGTTTTTATTAAGCTTAATTCGTTAGCATAAGCCAGAAATGTGTTTATTCGCCCACGGAACACGAGGACCCTGCCGCCAAAGATTGTTTCTACGACCCCCTCTACAAAATATACTCGTACGAGCAATGCCCTAAGTATGACGTTAAAATTATATTCGATCATAAAGCAAAAATAGGAAATGAGGACGTCTTTAGTAGGACTGTCGGTAAGCATAGCCTACACGACACCACGTCTGACAACGGACTAAGGTTAATTGATTTCGCTATGGAGCGAAACGTCACTTTAGGAAACACATGGTTTCCTCATCTCAATATCCATAAGCAGACATGGCGATCCAATGATAATGTAACGATCTATCAAATTGATCACATTGCGGTCGACGCAAAACATGCCTCTTGACTCAGATCAGCTGGTGATGAATTAGCAGAGAGTTCAACTCATCACTAAGATTTGATCAGACGAGTGAATGCCTGATGAATGGAATCTCAGCATATCGTTTGCCCGATTCACAAGAAACGAGACCGCCTCAACTGCACCAATTATAGAGGCATCAGTCTCCTCAACATTGTATACAAGGTCTTTCTTACGATATTGTGTGAACACCTGAAACCTTTTGTCAGTAGCGTGATTGGCCCATATCAGTGCGGTATCAGGCCAGGAAAGTACAGCGATCAAATCTTCACACTTCGGGAAATACTCATATCTCTTTATCGATTACAAGGTTGCCTGTGACAGCATCTATAAAGAGGAATTATATAGAGCTATGTCTGCTTTTGACATTCCCGCCAAATTTGTCCGTCAGTGCAGGATGATAATGGAGAACGCTCGCTGCTCTATCTAAGTCGGTAATGACCTCCTCGAGATATTTGATGTCAAAAAACGTTTTACATAGTGTAATGCACTGTCATGTGACTTCTTTAATATTGTATTTGAACAGATTGTGCGGAGCTCACAAGCCAACACCAGAGGGTTGTACTTACTTACTTACTTATGTCCTGTATCCCCTTGTAGGTCCTAGGGCCTCTACTACGCCTAAGCGCCATCGTGTACGGTTTCTGGCAATATGTCTGAGTTCTCCCCAACTTTTCCCTAACTGCCGTGCCTCCTTCTCGACTGCTCTGCGCCATGTTCTCCTCGGACCGCCAGGTCTTCTGCCATCCTGAGTTAGAGGGTTCCATTGCATAGCATGGTTCGCTATGGAGCTGTCACCCTTTCGGAACGTGTGACCAATCCACCGCCACTTCCGCCGTTGGATAGTTGTGCCTATTGGTTCCTGACCCGTTCTCTCATAAAGGTGTTCGTTAGAGATACGATTAGGCCAGAAAATCCTTAAGATATTGCGCACCTATTAACGAACGTTTGCAGCTTTCTGGTGATAGTAGTGGTTACTCTCCACGTGCTGCAACCATATAGCAGCACGGATTCAACGTTGGAGCGGAACAGTCTTATTTTGGTGCTCAAACTGATTGCATTGCTTCGCCATATTTTGGACAACATCCTGAACGCCGACTTTGCTTTGGCGATCCTGTTGGCTATATCCAATTCGGTTCCACCATCGGTCGAGACAATACTCCCAAGATACTGGAAATCCTCTACTCTCTCTACCAGTTGTCCAGCAATGCATATTTGAGCCGATGAGTTTGTTCCAAGGCTGATAATTTTAGTTTTTGTCGTATTAATTTTCAGCCCGACGACGCCTGCCTCCCTCTCCACATCTGCTGTCATTTGGTGGAGGTCCATAGTTCTGTGGGAGAGTAAGCATACATCGTCTGCGTAGTCAAGATGTTTCAGTTGAGATGTAAGAGTCCATCGAATTCCTCCGTTTCCCGTCGACAAAGCTGCATAAAGCACATCGCTAATCATCAATAGGAATAATATTGGTGAAAGGATACAGCCTTGTTTTACCCCACTTTGGATCTCAAATTCCTCAGACAACCTTCCCCTGTGCAGAACGTGACATTTGGAGCCTTCATATGTAGCTTTGATAATAGCAGTTAGTTTATCGGGAATGCCTCTCCTGCATAAGGCACGCCAAATAAAGTCCCTGTTGACACTATCGAACGCCTTCTCAAAATCGCTGAACAGCAGGTGCAGTGGCGATCGATATTCAACACACTGTTCGATGATAATCCGCAGGGTGTTGATGTAGTCGGCACAGGAAGATCCAGAGCGGAAACCTGCTTGTTCGGCATCGAGTGTGTCTTCGAGATGTTGTTTGATTCGCTCCAGGATGATTTTAGCTATTATCTTAGCTACAGCAGGCAGCACGCAGATACCCCTCCAGTTTCCGCACTCCATTAAATTTCCTTTCTTAGGAAGCTTGACGATCATTCCCTTTTTCCACTCGTTAGGAAAGCTCTCAGCTTCCCAAGCTCTATCTATAAGTGGAAGCAGAAGCTCAGCCGATGTTGTTGGCGCTGCTCATAAGAGCTCTGCTGGAATACCGTCAAGTCCTACCGCCTTGTTGGTTTTGAGTGCCTTGATCGCGGTAATGATCTCATCTTTACTGGGAGTCGTGGTGCGTATTCGGGAACTTCTCACCTCGGGCATCTCAGTCTGATTTGGGAGCATATCGCTAGCGAATACACGGTTCAAAACCGTAGCAAATGGGTTGTACAACTGCTTGCATACGCCGATCATATTGACATAATGGAAAGAACCCAGCGGGATGTTACCGGTGCGTTTACATGCATTGAAGCAGAAGCGGCCAAAATGGGTTTAGCGATAAATAAGAGTAAACGAAGTATGTATATGCTGTCAACAGAAAGGGATAATTATCACCGACGAATTGTACAGATCGCCACAGTGGACTTTGTCTACCTTGGCTCTGCTATAACATCTAAAAACGACACCAGCGCAGAAATTAAGCGAAGCTTAACGCTTGATGCCATACAATTATAGGCACCACACTTGTTTATTCCAGCGAAGCCAAATATCTTGGAGTAATACTTGACAAACGACTTAACTGGAATGCTCTCATCAAGTCCGCCACAGAGCGTGCTACCAGAGCACTGTGGGCCAGCAGGTGCCTATACGGCAGAACTTGGGGTCTCTCTCCCAAAATAATACATTGGTTGTACATAATGATGGCGAGACCCATTACCACATATGCGGCCATCGTCTGGTCGCCAAAAACTCTCCAACAGACAACGGCAAACAAGCTGCAGAAGTTGCAAAGGATTGCCTGTCTTGGTATTACAGGTACGATGCGCACCTGCCCTACGAGGCAATTGTTGGACTAACACGCCTACCAATCTTCATCAGGAAGATGGCTGCTAGATATGCCATAAAACTGCAGATGGATTCTGAGTATAAACCAGGTGACCTTGTGGGACATCTACGGATACTCAACTCAATTCCTAAAAGAGATATTTTCTGCACTATACCAGATATTATGGTCAAGCAGCATTGCTTCGGTAGATTATTCGAGGTTAAAATATTGGACCGAGGAAATTGGACCAATGGTGTTCCAACACTGGACCCTAGAAGTCTGGTCTTGTTCACTGACGGATCAACAATGGACTCTGGAGTTGGAGCTGGGGTCTATGGACCCAACACAAAGATTTCGGTACCTATGGGTACGACTCCCACTATGTTTCAAGTTGAAATCCATGCCATTGAGATCTACGCTAGACACAACCTCCATAAGGGGATTAGATTGCCAGGCAGTACTTAGGGCATTATCGTCCAATCTAATGGACTCCGTAACTGTCAAATGATGCTACGATGCATTACAAGCCATTGCCAAACATAACAGGGTAAAGCCCGTATTGGTCTCTGGACACCAGGGAATTGTGGGCAACGAATCTGCAGATGAGCTTGCTAGTGCTGGCTCAGAATATGCGTTCATAAGCCCTGAACCTTATTGTGGCGTCAACCGGTCAACAGCTACAACGCTGATTAACGAATCGGAAAACAAACTTCATCTATACCACTGGACCTATGAGCCAAGTCTAGGACAATCCCAACGATTAATCAAGCCTTATTCCTACAAGGAAATCCTTAACTTAGATAAGGAAAAATATAAGGAAGCTGGTGAGCTTTCTAACTGGCCATTGCGGCCTGAGATACGACCTTAACAAGTTGAACCTGTGCCACAAATAGGATTTTCGGGTATGTCTAGAAAAAAATGAAACTTTCCAACACATTCTATGGGAATACCCTGCGCTACACTGGTTAGGAAAACGTATTCTCCACAAGGCGATACTTACTTCAGTGGAACTCAAAAGCTCCGCTTCTAGAAACATACTTACTTTCATAGTAGGAGGTAGTACGTCTTTTAGATTAACTCCAACCCTTCGCATGGCATGGGTTATACAAGAGGAAAAAAAAAGAACTCTTGCCAATTGTTGTTAAATAAGGCAATCCAACAGTAAAGTCCTATCTCAAACAACTAAGGAGACTCTATTTAGGACTGTGATCGTACCAGTCATGCTTCACAGCGCTGAAACATGGACTTTTTTCAAAGCGGATGAAGGTATCCTTGGTCGCTGCGAGCGAAAAATTATTTGTAGATATTCGGTCCTATTTGCGTTGACAGGTTTTGGAAGAGAAGATTCAATGGCGAACTATACGAGCTGTATGCGACATCGACCTAGTAAAAAAACTGCATATTGGGCATTCAAGATGGTTAGGACATGTAGAGCGAATAGACACTAACGCTCTGGCGCTTAGAGTCTTCAAACCTAACTCGGAGGGACGACGCAGGTAGCGCGCACAAGTTCAAGGGGACCTCGACCAACTTGGAATGCGCATCTTTAGGCAATTAGCTAAAGACCGAGCTAAATGGAGAGGCTTGTTGGCTGAGACCCAGGTTCACCCTGAACTGTAGCGTCACCTAAGTAAGTAAGTAAAGAGGCTGTAGAAACACTGGAGTACCTATAGTGCACTTTCCGCAAAGGATTTCAGACCCATTAGCTCATCCTCTTTTCTTTTAAAGGAGTTGGAACGCATCTTAGATACACGTATCCGAAATACCCTAGATAAATCCCTTCTATTCAAATCTCAACATGCGTACTCTAAAGGGCGATCGACAGAGACGGCGCTCCACAAAGTTGTGCGAACGATAGAAAAGACAATCCATTTCAAACAATATACCCTTGCTACCTTCTTAGACATTGAAGGTGCCTTCAATAACGTCCGTACGGAATCGATTCAGGAAGCTCTGATCCAACTGGATGTGGAAGAGTTTATTAGCAAATGGATATTGACAATGCTAAAAACTAGAATCATTCGATCGACTCTCGGCAACAGCAGCTCCACTATGTCTGTTGTTAGAGGAACTCCGCAAGGTGGGGTCTTGCCTCCTCTTCTATGGCTAATGATCATCAATAAAATTTTGTGTAGACTTGATAGGGATGTTGTTAAAGTTGTCGCGTATGCGGATAACGTGGTAATAGTGGTATCGGGGATGTTTCCATCCGTAATCAGTGATATTATGGAAGTGCGTTGGGCAAGATAAGCTCATGGGCCACTGGATGTGGACTCAGCGTCAACCCAAGCAAAACTGAACTGATGCTCGTTACCACTAAAACCAAAATACCGACTTTTACGCTTCCACGGCTAAATAATCATCTACTTATCAATAGGGTACAAAGAACTGCGGCTATAGGCGCAACGGGTGGAATGAGGACATGTCCAACCGATGCCTTGAACGTTATTCTGCACCTTTTACCAATCGATCTTCACATTATGCAGCTATCATCATGTAGTGCGGTCATTCTAAGGGAAACGGGATGCTGGTGCACCAATCCGTATGGTCACAGCAGTATCCTGAATTTGCTACCGCAGGATCTGGTAGCTAATCTGACCGACTATATAACTCCCACAGTGAACTTTAGAAATGACGTCACGGTCAGATTCCCAACCAGGGAATGGGAAACTGGCGTACTGACAAATGAGTTCGAATCAACAATTTTCACCGACGGTTCAAAAATGGACTGCGGGGTAAGGGCAGGGATATTCTCTGGTTCCCTCAATATTTCCGGGTCGTACCGGCTTCCTGATTCGTGCAGTGTCTTCCAGGCGGAAGTTTTTGCTGTACGTGAGGCCTGCCGCATACTCAGGCAAACCTTTACACCCCAAAATACCATTGCCATCCTCATTGATAGCCAGGCGGCTATCAAGGCTGTAGTATCTGCCACTACATCCTCGAGGCTAGTAGAACAGTGCAAAAAAGAACTCGCCTCGCTTGGTCACCGGCTAAGGATCTGTCTCCTTTGGGTTCCGGGTCACAGCAACATTAAGGGGAATGAGCGGGCTGATGAACTCGCGCGGCAAGGATCTGCCCTTAATGCTTCCCTAGCAAAGGAGGTGAACGTCCCGTTGGGGGTCCTTAAGGGAGGCATCTTGCACACTATCTGCTAAAGGCGGATATTAGATGGCAGGGGGTGCGGAACTGTGTCATCTCCAGGCAGATGTGGCCCAAATACTTCCGGAAAAGAGCACAAGATCTACTAAATAGAAACCGTGCAGATATCGCAAGAGTTCTGGCAGTTTGTATTGGCCACTGGCCTATTGGGGTTCATGTGGCCAGAATAGGTATTGCATTTAATGCACACTGTCGCAGCTGCAATATTGCTGATGAAATAGAAACAATCTTACACTTCCTCTGCAAGTGTCCGGCTTTAGGCAAGGCCAGACAGCGCACCTTAGGTAAATTCGTTTTCGACAACCTTATAGAGCTAGCGGAGATTAGCATTGGGGATATTATCAGCTTCCTCAATGCAACGGGGTAGATTTGAATAATCCTTACCCCCTTTTTCTTCTTCTTTCCAGTAGTAGTTAACATCCGTTAGGTCACTTGAGTTATGGTAATAAAACGGCGCTTCTGCGCTAATTAAGTGTCGGCATGGTTTGCTGACACAACCACTACTACCTACCTACCTACCATAGTGCACTTGTCCTGAACTATTTCGATTTACTCAAAGAAGTTGCAAACATAAAACCTCACCTACACAATGAACAAAGAAACAATAACAACTAACTGTGGAGAGTTGTAGTAGAACTTAGCTTCCACCCTAGCCTAACCAATGATTTGTCGTAACAAACTCCAAGTAAAATAAGAGTAGAAAAAAATGATCAATGAGTACTCATACAATGTCAACATTTCTTATTTATTCATCAAACGCTGATATTGTTATCATTGGTTGCAACCTAAGTTATTAGTGCGTAACGCTGCTTATGCACATGAATTTAATTTTAATTAGATCTCCTACATGCTCCCCATTCAAATACATTCGCGCTAATTCCACTTTACTCATGTTATGTGGAAATTCAAACTAAATTCATTGGCGGATGAAAACAGCTCATTAAAAATAAAAATGCATTCACCGATGAACAATGTTCTAGTTCATGAAAAATGCTAGATACCTAGTGTAGCATAAGTCGTGGTTAATTGAGTGAATTGCCAAACAATTTTTTTATTGCAACTTGAAAAAGGATCAAAAACCTTTTCTATTTGTTTTATCCAATGGATGAGTAGACCCTTCTTTCTTTTCTTTTTTTAATTTTCGTTATTTCGAAATTGTATGGAATAGACAGGACGTTTTTATATAATAAATCATGCATCATCAAAACTTTATACACTCCCGAACGCAACTTGTTTCCCACACGTCACATATGTACATACATCAGTACACATGGACCACAAATGCTGCATAGCAATTGCATTTCATCCATTATTAAGGAGAACGTCACACGAATGACATCGCACAACAGTGCATCGCTACGCTATCTGATGATGAATTACTAACTCTTCGGATGTGTCCTTCATTCTGCTCTGCATTTTCAATCGCAACTAAATGGCGCAAGTTGAATAGCAAACAATGCCGTGACATTTTGCAGAGTTCAGGGATTTATACGTAATTTGGCCAACTGTTCAAGGTTCTTCGTCGTTTCAAAATATCCTTTTGAAGTATTCGTCATAATAATCCTTACGCCTGAGGTACGTAGTATGTACCCGTGTCCCAACTTATCTGAGAGCAGCATCAATCAACTGTCCTCATCACTCATCGTCCTCTCCGATAACACTATGTCCTATGGGTATCTAAATTATTTCCCTTTAGAGGCCGATACGTGTGCCTGTCGAGAAGTAATTTGTCAATAGCATAATTACCACAACATGTTCAATCAACCATCGTCTACTGGTTTGCAGTATTAGTAGAAAAATTAAGTGGATTGCGTAGCTAGATGACTGTAGGAACAGATATTACAATCAAGATTATCATTGTCCTGTAAAAGTGTGACAAGAACCTTCGAATATCTAACCAAATTCAATTTTCTTTTTTTTACAAGTTGCTCTTCCTCTTCAAGTTCAATCAGTCAGAGTAGTTTTTCCAGGTTTGTAATACTCTTACTCGTACTTACGTACTTAGGTGGCGCTACAGTTCAGGGTGAACCTAGGCACCAACCAATAAGCCTTCTCACTTAACTCAGTCTCTAGCTAATTGTCTCCAGTTGCGCACTCTAAGTTGGTCAAGATACCCTTGAACTTGTGCACGCCACCTACGGCGAGAAGGTCCTCTACTGCGTCGTCCCTCCGCATTAGATTCGAAGATTCTGTGGGCCGGAGCGTTGGTGTCCATTCGTTCTACATGTCCTAGTCACCCTAAATGCCCAATGTGCAATTTTGACTAGGTCGATGTCGCTGTACAGCTAATAAAGTTCGTGATTGAATCTTCTCCTCCAAAATCCGTCAACCCAAACAGGACCGAATATCGTAAGAAGAATTTTTCTCTCAAAGGGACCAAGGATACGTTCATCTGCCTTTAATAAAGTCCATGTTTCAGCACTGTAAAGCAGGACTGAGATGATCAGAGTCCTATATAGAGTCTCCTTAGTTGTTCGAGATACGACTTTACTGTTGAATTGCCGTATTAAACAACAATTGGCAAGAGTTATTCTTCGCTTGACTTTTGTGCTGACGTTGTTTTTGGAGTTTATAGCAGAGCCAAGGCAGACAAAGTCCCTTACTACCTCGAATTTGTAGCTGCCCATTGTGACGTTCTGTCGAATTCATCGGTGTTGATTGTCCCTTTTTGTTGACAGCATACCATATACTTAGTTTTTCTCTCGTTAATCGCTAAACCCACTTCGGCCGCATGTGCTTCAATGCTTGTAAACGCACAGGTGACATGCCGCTGGGTTTTTTCAATTATGTCAATATCGTCAGCGTATGCAAGCAGCACCATCCCTCACTTCATATGCACTTGTCCAGGCCTGTCATATAAAAGAATGCTTCATTCAGAGTCCCCCTTCCTTGAAGAACTCAGCGATCTGACGTCATTAAGCGTCATGTGCATCCATCGCTTTATCAAAAACTCCAGTTGGTTTAATTAGTCCCTGAGTAGTGTAATGGGTAATCCATGGTATCACAAGGGACCTTCATTGGTCTAAGTGTGTCTGCACTCACGTGCGGACAGCCAACCTAACCTAGCCTAACCTAAGAGTGCTTGCCACCATTTAAATTACTTACTTATTGATACTTACATGTATCCGAAATCATGACAAGTCTTGGAAACCAGTTTGGAGACATGCGCACTATGTAACTAAACCGACCGGAGCATAAAACCTTCAATTCGGAGAAGAAGCTGCTCAACATTGAGTGTCTTGCGAGATCTTGTGTTGCGCACTCGATCACTGCGAGTTGTTACATCCATCAACACCGTAAAGGAGTCGCATTTCGCGAAGTCACTACTCAGATTTCAGGACCATAGGTAAGAGTTGGAACATATAGGTATATACCGTGTTAAGGACCGATAACTTAGCTTTGACCCCAAGTTCGGCCTTTCTTATAAGGAATCGACCGAGCTCTCTCAAAATTGATTCAGTTTGATCAATCTTATAAAATATTTCAACATTACTTTTTTCATCACTTATTTCAACGTCATCACAGATGCCTTCAGACCTTCCTACTGCGCACTTAAGTATGCTTTAGATGGACCCAAAGATGACCAAATTATTGAAATTGATTCAATTCTACGCACAAGTGTTGAGATCCATTCCTGTTGCTGTCATTGTGAATTATTTGTTGACCAACAATTTTTCTAGCAGTATGCAGGGCAAAAAAGACACAATACCTTACTTTACCAACAAGAAGTAAAACAATAACCAAGAAAGTGACACTCTAGGTTAGGTAAGGTTGAAGTGGCTACCAGCTTACGCCAATACACATGGACCAAGAAAGGTCCATGGTTGTCAAACGGTAGTGCATGCGATCATATGAAAACACAAGCGTTTTCACTCAGCTGAGGCCTACCAACTCCTACTCTCAACCTCCACGCGGTGACAGCCGGGTGCCTAGTACCTTAATCCAAGAAATGGGTAACCAACCCCGTTTGGCGGATTCTTGGTGGCAGCAGATGAGAGAGGGGGGGAAGAGTGCTTTTCTCACAAGAGCACTTCTTCCTGTTCCAGGCGGCAGCGGACGAATTCCCTAGACGGAGTCAACGGTGGCGTCTATAGTTCCAGTTAGGTTGAACTTAGTGAATACCTTGCGCGAGCTGCTTCGACGTATTCGGATCACAGGTCGGTAAGGAATTTCCAATGTTGGTCAGGACATTGGAATAGAGATGGTGGCGGAGGAGCCCTTAATGGGCCAACGGCAGCGCTCATACTTCCGTAGTGGACTACTGGCATCGGTGTACCCGGCCCCTCGTCCTAGGGGAATAATTAAGGAACTGGCCCTCCAGGTTGGGGGTTGTGCCGTCGGGGTAACTTCCCTACCACGTAAAAAACGCATGGTTCCGAAACAACCAAAAGCCTCGGATAAGGATGACCCAACTAATGACGACCCCAGCAAACGAAATAAGGACAACGACCTTCGGATCTGTACGTGGAACGTTCTTTCCCTTTACAGACCACGTGCAGCCGAACAACTAGCAGAGGCCCTAGACTGCTATAAAGCAGATATTACCGCCATCCAGGAAGTGCGATGGGATGGGCCAGGCAAAAAGAAGATGAAAAACTGTGACATCTACTACGGTGATTGCTACAGAGGCAACAGGCAACGCTTATTCGGATGCGGATTTGTCATACGCGGCAGACTTAGGCAAGAAGTCTTAAGCTTCCGACACGTGAGCGAGCGTATTATGACTATCCGGATCAAGGCTAAATTCACTAACATAAGCCTAATATGTGTTCATGCCCCCACAGAAGAAAAGGACCCTGCCTCCAAAGAGTGTTTCTACGAGCTCCTCGACAAAACATACGAGCAATGTCCTAAATACGACGTTAAGATCGTATTGGGCGATTTTAACGCCAAAATAGGAAAGGGGGACGTCTTCGGTAGAGCAGTCGGTAAGCATAGCCTACACGACACCACGTCTGATAACGGACTAAGGCTAATTGATTTCGCTGTGGAGCGAAATGTCACCATAGCAAGCACATGGTTTCCTCATCTCGACATTCACAAGCAGACATGGCGGTCCAATGATCATGTCACGATCAACCAAATTGATCATATTGCGATCGACGCAAGGCATGCCTCCAGTATTCTGGATGTCCGGACCTTCCGAGCGGCCAACATAGACTCGGATCATTACCTTGTTGTAGCCAAGGTACGAATGCGGATATCCCAATCTGAGCAACAAAGAAGAATCACTGTGAGAAAATTTAACGTCGAAAAGCTACAATCGCAAGAGACCGCCAGACTCTTCGCTGAACGCGTATCCCGAAATCTCTCAATCACCCCTTTGCCGCCAGCATCAAGTACCGAAGACCAGTGGCAACGCTGCCAACATGCCATCAGAAACGCCGCGACTGATGTGCTGGGTTTCGCTCGACCACCACCGCGAAACCCCTGGTTTGACGAAGAATGCCGGCGAGTGCATGCAGCAAAACAAGAGGCATACAAAGCGGCGCTGCAAAGGAAGACGAGAGCTGCTCGTGAGCTCTATGAGCAAAAGAGACGGGAAGAACATCGGCTTCTCCAAAAGAAGAAGAAAGAGCATGAGAAGCGCGCGTTTGAGAATATCGAGAGTCTATACTCCAGGAACAATGTACGGAAGTTTTACCAAAAGGTAAAAAGAACGTGTCAGAGAAGTTATACCCGTACAGAAACCTGTAGAGATGAGAATGGAAACCTCGTAGTAGAATCACAGTCGGTGCTGAGAATCTGGAAAAACTACTTCTGCAGACTGTATAACGGCGACGAAGACCAACATCCCGCTGTCAGGCAGAATGAACCATTCAACATGGACGATGATAGTCAAAATTTCCGTCCACCTGACCAAAACGAAGTGAGGATAGCAATATCCAAGCTAAAATCGAACAAGGCTGCTGGACCTGACGGTTTACCGGCCGAACTTTTCAAGGCAGCTGGGGATGAATTGGTAGAGTGCATACACCAACTCATTTCTAATATTTGGTCAGAGGAGTGTATGCCTGATGAATGGAATCTCAGCATCGTTTGCCCGATCCACAAGAAAGGAGACCCCCTCAACTGCGCCAATTATAGAGGCATCAGTCTCCTCAACATCGCATACAAGATCTTTTCTGCGATATTGTGTGAACGCCTGAAACCTTTTATCAACAGCCTGATTGGACCCTATCAGTGCGGTTTCAGGCCAGGAAAGTCCACCATCGATCAAATCTTCACACTTCGGCAGATCCTGGAGAAAACCCAAGAATTCCAAATCGATACTCACCACCTCTTTATCGATTTCAAGGCCGCCTATGACAGCATCTATAGAGAAGAGCTTTATAGAGCCATGTCTAGTTTTGACATCCCTGCCAAACTTGTCCGTCTGTGCAGGCTGACGATGGAGAACGCTCGCTGCTCCATCAAGGTCGGTAATGACCTCACCGAGACCTTTGATGTCAAAAAAGGCTTTAGACAAGGTGACGCGCTGTCATGTGACTTCTTCAATATTGTACTTGAACGGATTGTGCGGAACTCACAAGCCAACACCGGAGGCACAATCTATTACAAGTCTGTACAATTGCTTGCATACGCCGACGATATAGACATTATCGGAAGATCTCAGCGGGCTGTCACCGGTGCTTTTGCAAGCATTGAGGCGGAAGCGGCCAAAATGGGTTTGGCGATAAACGAGGGCAAAACCAAGTATATGCTGTCAACTAGAAGGGATAACCAACATCGACGAATTGGACAAAACGTCACCGTGGGCAGCTATAACTTCGAGGTAGTAAGGGACTTTGTCTACCTTGGCTCTGCTACAAATTCAGCAAACAAAATCAGCGCAGAAATCAATCGAAGAATAACTCTTGCCAATCGTTGTTTTTTTGGGCTTATAAGGCAATTCAACAGTAAAGCCCTCTCTCGAGCAACTAAGGAGACTCTATATAAGACCTTGATCATCCCAGTCCTGCTTTACGGCACTGAAACATGGACTTTATTAAAAGAGGATGAAGATATCCTTGGTCGCTTCGAGAGAAAAATTCTTCGTAAGATTTTCGGTCCCGTTTGCGTTGACGGGTTTTGGAGGAGAAGATTCAATCACGAACTATACGAGCTGTACAGCGACATCGACCTAGTCAAAAAACTGCGTATTGGACGTCTGAGATGGCTAGGACATGTAGAGCGAATGGACACCAACCCTCCGGCCCGCAGAGTCTTCGAATCTAACCCCGAGGGACGACGCAGTAGAGGGAATTATCGCCGTAGGTGGCGCGCACAAGTTCAAGGGGACCTCGACCAACTTGGAGTGCGCAACTGGAGGCAATTAGCTAAAGACCGAGCTAAATGGAGAGGCTTGTTGGTTGAGGCCCAGGTTCACCCCGAACTGTAGCGCCACCTAAGTAAGTAAGTAAGAAAGGTCCATTGTGGTACCACGTAGGATCATATAATCCCAGCCTACTCGTTAGAATCAATTAGAGCTTCTGATGAAGCGAAGGAGGCTCCTGATGTCTAAATCTATCAGATCGCCTAAATCGTTAAAGTCGAAAGCTCCTAGGTGAAGCTTCCTTCTCCGAGAGAGAGCTGGACATGCACAAAGAAGGTGAGTAATGGTTTCTTCCTCTTCTTCGTCCATGCAGCTTCTGCAAAAATCATTTGAATATACGCCATGCCTTGTTGCATGCTTGCCTATTAGACAGTGTCCTGTAATTACACCTATAATAGAGCCAATATGTAATCGATGGAGAGAGATCAATCTCTTAGAGCGTTTCAGATCCAACTTGTGCCAAATATGCTTAGTCGCTAGATATGTTGTACCACTTGTCCACCTAAGATTGGTTTTTTCGATTGCATCTAGCTTGAATTTAAATTTACAAGTAGCGATTGGTATACCTAGATTATCCTTATCTGGAAGTATGGGTACAGTTGTTCCTATTCTGGCGAGTTCGTCAGCCTTACAATTCTCCGGAATATCCCTACGCCCCGGCACCCAACAGAGGTGAATATTAAACTGCTCCGACATCTCCGCAAGAGACGAATGGCAGTCTAGAGCTACTACTGAATTTATAGAGATCGATTCCAAGGATTTGATTGCAGCTTGGCTATCTGAAAAGACGCGGTTGTCCTTGGCAGATATCACGTTTTTTCTTTAGCCAAGATAAGACTTCCTTAATCGCCATTATTTCCGCTTGGAACACGCTACAATGATCTGGTAGACAGAAGGAGAGCCAGAGAAAACACCTCCACCAACTCCGTCTTTGGTCTTTGAAAGTGACACTCTAAGGTAAGTTGATCATTATTCCCACTTACTTCTGGCCAGACTACTAATAGAATTTGTCAAGACGCATTAAACGCGGTCAAATGACTTTGAAGACACGCCCCTACACCTACATGCGCCAATATCCAGCGTATCAAACTTCAAAGCAAAGTTCACGGGCGTATTATTAAATTTATCCACTTTTAAACTTTCCACTCTCGGGGGGATTCATTTTTGCACTTTCCATCTAAATTATAATGACCTCATCATTTTTAATTCACCACTCAAGTAGGTAATGTGTTTCTTTAGCGTTAAGAAGAAATTGAAAGGCAGTCCTTGTCACCTGGGTACGAAACTTAATTGCAATGACTCCTTAAAGGCATGTCCTTTCCGCAGAAGTGCTTTCGGTGCCGACACCGCCGCGGTGTATTGGATCAAAGTGCGATAATTTCCAACTTCTGACACAAAGTAATATGACCTTGAAATCAAAAAAAAAAAAAAAAAAGATTTCCAACAACTTTGAAATATAAATGAATTTAATTTCACCTTAACGAAACGAAAACTTTATGCAAATGGAAAACTTTCAGGGGAATTATTTCGCAAAAAGGATAAAACCTAACAAGTCCTTCAAGAACTTGCTGATAAAGTTCTCAAGAAAAAGGACCTGAACTGCGTAATTTTTGAAGAAAAATCAAGAGTTCTTACACGAGAATGGAATTCCTGAAATAACGTGGCACATTTGTGAACATTACCACAAATGTAATCCTTCCATTCATTGCAAGGACAACTACTCGTAGTTATTCTCAAATTAAAACATCTAGCCTGAAAATGACAATTGTGAAAGTTGTACTACCCCACCACTCCCAAGATATAAACATAAAATATTTCCGCACAAAAATACTCGTAGTAGAGCAATATTCTGGAAACTTCAGTCGTAAACAAAATTTTACATTAGACTGAGAGAAAGCAGTATCGCTGAGAGGTGGTAATAAACTTGTTTACGATCCTGCACAGAAGAAGTTCCTTCCAACAATGCAACCCTTTTATCTTGGATTGCCATTCTATATAGAAGAGAGAGTTTTCAATGGTGCCATACAGCTGAGTTATCCTTCACACAACTGCAATTGTAATACTGTTGGGTGGCTGTTTAAGCTTAGGACAACGCAAAACTCCTTAAGTCATAATCGCGTAATACTCGTAAGTTATGAACTGGTAGATACGAACTTTATGCGGTTTTGAATTGCATTATAGTCAACGTTAGCGACCGCAGATATTATTGCGAGTGAAACAAAAGATTAACGCAACTTAATCTCGGTTCATTAAGTGCAGAAAGATGGTTTATTGCTGAAAGTTTTAGAATAGTTTGCGCGCATTCTGCTTGTTGTGGTCGTAAGTATGATATACTTCTTTCGCGACAGAGATTTCATTGGATACCCTCCAAGAGGTGGTTATGTTTTATCAAATCGACTTCTTTAGCCTTGATACTAAAAATTTCACTGATGGCATTTATACATGAATTTAGTTATTTTTAAAGAAAAAAATAAATATACCAAACATAATACAAGCTTTAGATGGTAACCTGCTGATTTCGGATGAGGATTAGCTCAAGAGATGGAGTGATTATTTTGCAAACAGTGCTTAACCGCTTAGGCGACCGCCTTATGATGTCGATTTTAAATGAGCCTGCCGAAATCTTTTAATCGGCGACAATTACATCGACAGAACTGCTCCACCCACTTTACGGAGTAAGTACATAGGAAAATAAGAGATATCCACAGGACTGAAAAATAGGGATGATCACCAAGATTCAAAAGAAATGAAGACTGATGAAGTGAGGAATCTGGAGAGGTACATACACTGCTGGTCAAAGAAATAGGTGTGTGCCATTTTCTTTCACAGTTTTGATTTGATGCTAGTTTAACAGTTATTTTGGCATCGCAAAATGTGCAACAACATGGAAATGTATAAAGATTGTCATTTTACGGTTACAGCGCCACAAAGATTTTTTAATTGTGGCACGTGCTTATTCGTCTTTTGTTTCATTAAGCGTGGAGTTTATTTTTTGCCTTCTGATAGTTGATCAATAAAATAGCTGCTTGTGGATCAAAATCGAAGTTCGGAACATTATTTTATTGGTTTAATAATTATATAACAGTAAATTTCTTTAGATTATATCAGGTACTTCCAGCTAATAGTTTTTTTCTTAAAAAAAAGCTTAAAGATATGGGACGAAAAGCTCATTGCACCCAAGAAGAGCGAAATTTGGTAAGAAGGCGGGCAAAACGTGCATGTCTATAGCTGAGGCACTAGGGTGCTCTGAAAACTTTGTAAATAATGCCCTCAAGCATTTAAAAGTCACGGAAAATAGAGGAACAGAAAAAAACTTCACCGACTATTGACCGTCGCATTGTGTTACTGTCTAAATCTGACACTTTTGCGTGACTCCAAGATGCCAATTTGCCAGGAAGAATCGCCAGGAAAGTTCCACTTTTAAGAGGTCAGAACTTAAAGATTCGCAAAGAATTCGCTTTAAGCCACAAAGAGTGGACCGGACCTGAAGGATGAATAAATTGGCATAAAATCCTTTGGAGTGACGAAACAAAAATAAATTTGACTCTGGACGTAACGTGCGAAGACCAAAAGGTAGAGAGTTTGGAGCGCGCTACACAAGAAAAACGGTAAGGCACAGAGGGTGCAATATCGATGTTTCAATTAAGCTGAGGAGCAGAGGCATTTGGCCGAAATTCTAAGGCTCTCAACATAAGGCGGGATGGCTAGTTTTCGTTTGCTCAGACAGTGCCACTGCCGGGTTGTAGAGCTCGAATTTCCAGCATATAAAAGACAAAAATGGTCTAAATACTTCATTGGTGGAAGAGGAATCCTTCCCGAAGACAGACATTGTCCGTGGTTTCTTTCCACAGAGTCTCGAGCTCGCGTCAACCAAAATTCTGGCTTCCTTGGAAGCACAAAATGAAGACCTAAAGGCAGCCATATAGAAGGTCAAGCAAAGGGTGAAGAAATGTGCACTACTCCACCTTGTGCTGGCAATGGATGACTTTTACTTGGAGGTACTAAATACCCTCAAAAATAAGGTGTGCTACCATCTTAGCTTGCTAGGGTTGGCTCAGAATATGCGTTCATAGGCCCTGAACCTTATTGTGGCGTCAACTGAGCAACAGCCACAACGCCGACTAACGAATGGGAAAACAAACTTCGTCTAGACCACTGGACCAATGAGCCAGGTCTAAGACAACCCAAACGATTAATCAAGCCTTATTCCTACAAGGAAATCCTTAACGTAGATAAGGGAAGTATTAGGAAGCTGGTGTGCTTTATAACTGGCCATTGTTGCCTGAGATACCACCTTAACAAGTTGAATCTGTGCCAGGAAAAGGATTGCCGGTTATGCCTAGAGGGGGTTAAGGAAACGTATTCTGTACAAGGAGATACTTACTTCAGTGGAACTGAAAAGCTCCGCTACTAAAAACATACTTACTTTCATAAGGAAGATAGTACGTCTTTTATATTAACTCCAACGCTTCGATACAATACATCTTTCAGGTCGCAGTGTCATTGCCACGCGGGCATAGGTTGTACCAGAGGAACAGAAAAAATGTTTTCGCCAAAAGCAAATAAGTAAAAACTTCGCTGTGATAAATGATGGCATTTTACGAGATGCGACTTGTTTTTGTCCGCATAAGGGATATGAATTAAAGAATTTCCTACTGATATGGTTGTCCGTGTCCGTTCAAGGGAGTGTCCGCCTAAGGGTGCGTAAAATGTATACAGTCTGAAAAAAAAAAGGTTGTTGAGGAAAATATGTCCGTTTAACGGTTCCGTTCGCAATGGGAGATTTCACTGTATGTATTTTGCTGGAATAACTTTAGACAGAATAAAATAGCCTTTAGATTCAACCTTCAATTTTAACGCTGAAACCTCCTGCATAGACTACATAAGCACCTTGCAGATCAGTATTAAATATAATTCCCCACTACATTTAATGCCCATCGACTTTGAAAACAGCTATTGGCGTCGTGGCGTAAGTGGTAAATGTGCCGGACCACTGCGCGTAAGGTTCCAAGTTCGAATCACAGAAAACACCAAAAAGTCTTTTCACGGTCCCACCTCTCGCGAACGTCTGACAAACATCCGAGAGTATTGTTGTCTCGAAAAACGTCTCAAAACAAATTGCCCTTCGGATACGGCACTAACCTGTAGGTCCCTTCCACTCGTGTGAGAAATATAACGCACACAACATGAGTGATTGCGAGAAGTTAGGACCTGGCACTTAAGGAGCTGTTGCGCCAAATATTTATTTATTTTATTTTTAGCTATTATGTATATTGAAGCTACATACGTATATTAGGAAGTGAGTATCATGTTTCGCGCAATGGTAAGGTGTCAGAGGGCTTTGTCTTGGACCTAACGCCAAGCATAGTACTGGAAGCATAAGATGCCCTGCATAGCAGCTCACTCTAAAAGCTTCTCAGAAGCGAACATGAAGGTTATTCAATTAAACCTGACCATTGCGAGGCAGGTCAGCGCCTACTCCACGAGAGACTTATAATCGCCCGAAGAAACTTAAAGGAAAAAAAAAATAAAAATCTCCGGTAGTTCTTGTTTTCAACTTACAGCTCTCAGCAGAAATCGACCCTCTTACGCCCAATGTGCTTTCATTTAGGTAGACTGAATCCTGTGCAGGATCACTGAGTACTCTGCTAAAAACGCACTTTCCGGCATGTACGACACATCTAGAAAATAAAATCGAAACGGAAACTGCTGCGTGATCCAATTACAGAGGAAAAAATTGATTGGGTAATAAGATCATTCTCTCCCTTTAGATCCCCAGCACCCGACGGGATTATCCCGATCATGCTGCAGAAAACTGTAACCACAATTATCCCGGTACTCAAAGAACTATACCTCAATAGCCTCATTTGGAGGTATATACCTACAGCATGGAGAGAGGTTAAAGTGGTCTTCATTCTCAAGGCCGGTAAGGCAAGCCACACTACCGCGAAAGACTTTAGGCCAATAAGTCTTACCTCCTTTGTCCTAAAGACTTTTGAAAGATTAGCTGACATGCACATATATATTCGTAGCAAACTACGCCCTGGTGATCTATTCCCAGCGCAGCACGCTTATATGAAAGGAGAAAGCGTAGAGACAGTCCTGCACTGTGTAGTCGGCTTAATAGAAAAATCATTGAAAGACAAAGAACATACACTAGCCGTTTTCTTATACATTGAAGGAGCCTTTAACAATGCCAAAATAGATGCGGTTCATAGAACTTTTAACAAACCTCAATATTCGCAACTCCTTGGTAAAGTGGATGTCAATATGCTAGAGGAAAGACGTATTAAAGTTGAACTCGGAGAAACAAAGCTAGAAGCCTACGCCTGAAGAAGCACTCCTCAAGGAGGAGTTATATCCCCACTGCTGAGTGTTGTCTCGAATGAAGTTCTTCTAGGACTCAAGAATAGCGGCATCAAACCCATAGTTTATGCGGATGACGTTGTGCCGCTGGCAACAGGAATATTTCTCCCAACCCTTAGAGAGCACATTGAGGGGGCGCTAAAGACCATAGACTCCTGGACAAAGAGATGTGGACTAGCGGTCAATCCCCAGAAAACAGAGCTAGTACTATTCACTAACAAACGCATAGTTCCACCTTTCGTAACACCTTCTGTAAGGGATACTCCCATAAGTATCTCAAGCAGTGCGAGATACCTCGGCCTGATGCTCGATAGGAAACGATAGAGTAGAAAAAGCCACGATAACTTTTTACTCGTGCAACAAAATATTCGCGGAAACTTGGAGACCGAACCTCGAAATCATCCTATGGATGTATACAGCTATAATTAGACCAATACTAACTTATGGCAGCCTTGTATGGTAGCAAGCCACCAGCAAAATTAACAACCTAACTGCCACCACAAAAGTACAAAAACTAGTGTGCATTGTCATAACTAGTGCAATGAGAATGAGACCTACAGCAGGACTCGAGGCCATTCTCAACTTGCTTCCGCTAGACTTCTTTTTTCGAGCAATAGCGGCTATTAGTGCCATAGGATTAAGCCAAACAGATAGCTGGAGACCAAATCCGAAACTAAGATCCTGAAGAGATATCTAGGCATTATATCCAGTACAGACTATACAACGCCTTACCTAGACTTCACGAGACCATTTCTAAGCACATATCCGAGCAGGAAAGAATGGAAAATGATAGAATGACTAACGAGCGATCCATAGCTGTGTACACCGATGGCTTTAAAATGGAAATAGGTGTAGGCGCAGACGCAGACGCAGGCATCTTCTCTGAACCGCTCGGTATCTCCTTGTCAGCCCGGCTTCCGAACTTCAAGATTCTTTGAACACAGCACAAGGTGAGTTTTATTGGGTCCCTGGACATGAAGGCATAACAGGGAATGAGAAAGCCGATGAACTGGCTAGAGGAGGCTCAGCACTAAACTCAAGCCAATCGGACCCCTCGCTTTGCACACTCAAACCCGAAGCAGGAAACAAAGCCCTTACGGAGGCAAACAACGGGTGGACCTCTCTAGATACTTGTATCCAGGAGGAAGCTATATCATAAATTCGACAGAGCAAGAATCAAAAGAATCATGCAGAGAGACAGAAAATCCTTCCCTACTATCATAGGAGTCATTACGGGACATAACACTATGCGATACCACATGAAAAAGGTACGCGTGACAAACGAAGACCTTTATAGAGGCTGCGGTGACGAGGAGGACACTGCCCACTTTCTTTGTTACTGCGCAAGCCTCTATCATCTAAGAAATAAGTTCTTTAGACAATACTTCTTTAAGGGTTTGGAAGAAACCGCAACTTTAAACATTAAATCCTCTGGATAGTTTGTATCTCGGGCGTAGTAAGTGCTAAATTCTTTCTTTGGGCTATGTACAAAAGATGTTTTATTTTATTTTTTCACGAGGAAAGGATTCATTTTAATCTACCTTCTTTCCCCCCATGGGTATCACAATGGGTCTATACTAACCTCAGTGTGGGCTAGAGGATTAGATTAGATTAGATAGATTTTATTTATACTTCAATTTGTTTCTTACATTTAAAGTTTACAAAAATCAAAGACCTGGCCTATGCCGTCTGCCAGATTGACAATAATGTTAACAATTAATATACCTATTGTGCCTTACGATTTACCTACATATTTACTTTGCAACAGAGACATACGCGAATTTTATTTTTTTTTATTTTTTTATATTTAGATTTATTAGAAATTTTCGTTCAGTATTCGGTCCCTATATGCAATTGCTGTTTTACAGTATGGATCAAGCTTGTGGATATGCAGCTCATCAAGGAGTTCAAACACACGATCATCTGACAAAAAATCAGCTCCAAAGATTTGTTTTCTTATTTCTCGTAGGGTAGGACACCTGCCTATGAAATGAATTACATCTTCTCTCTCTGCAACGTTACATAAACCACATAAAATTGGGAGGTCATTCCGATGAGGTACTTAGTTTAAAGGAAGAAGTTCTCCTCGCAGTCTCACCATCATGGATATTTCGTGAATACTCAACTCATCTCGAAAGTAATTTTTGTTAGGTTGCAAATTATGATTTAGCCTGCTATAGATCGATCTGTGTAGTGAGCCCGAAGCATTCTCTAGAAATCCGTTTCTGCATTGTTCGTCCACTTTTTCTATTAAAAGGTATAAGGCAGCTTTCTAGCTTGCAGTATCTGCTTCCCTGTCGTTTAGAACCAATCCATACTTTTGTGCAAAATCCAGCCATTCACCATACCAGCTGCTCCTATTAGATATAGTTTTAAGGGCTGCGATCTTGGGAAGTCTCTCATTTGGCATGTTTAGTACTTTGAGTATATAATCGACTTGCAATTTTAAGGTCTTAATATAAAGGGGGGGCAGACCCGTTTCCAACATTACCATGTAATTGGGAGTATTAGTAGGAAGATGAAATTACCTTTTGATGTAATATCGTAGGAGTCTTTCCACAGTTTCATAATTTTTATGTCCCCATACTTGCACAGCATATAGCAAAATAGTTTCGGAAGCAGCTTCAAATACTCTATACTTGCTACTGTGGGTTATGTTCTTATTGATGAAACATCTTTTCCACGTTATATTCACCGCGGTTTTGGCTTTGATCAGTTTTTCTTCCAGATGCTTCTACATACTTAAATTGCTCGTAAAATAAACTCCGAGGTATTTGTAGTCCTTAACTACCTCAATGATTTTGCCATTATAGGTCTACCTCTCGTTCAAGCAAATTGTACCTCCCCTTTTTTTGAAAATCATCACTTTCGACTTTTCCAAGTTGACTAAAAGGCCCCATAAGCTGCAGTAATTGTATAGCCGATTAATCATCAGCTGCAAAGCTTCTGGTGAATATGCCAGCATGATTAAATCATCCGCAAAAAGTAACGCCTTAATGAGTACTCCAACAAATTCAATGCCTCCTGGCAGGGAGTCCAATAAGTCTTCTATAAATAGTGCAAATAGGAGCGAACTCAATGTGCACCCTTGTCTTACTCCTGATCTTGCTTGGAACCACTCGGACTTTTCCCTTCCATTCCAAACCGAAACCGGTGTATCTTCATAAAGGTTCTGGATGACTCTTGCGAACTTCCGCGACAATCCCATGCCAAACAGCATTGTAAATTAAAGCTCTGCGGTCAGTTGTATCATAGGCTGCTTTAAAGTCGACGTAGAATACGTAGAGTTTTTTATTTTTCGAAATAAAAGATTCTGCAATGCTACGCAAAACGAAAATGTGGTCTATTGTGGAATATCCTGGCTTAAAACCTGTCTGAAATTCTTTTAACAGCTTATTTACGTGAATCCATTCCGTAAGCCTTCTTTGCAAAACTGAAGTGAAAATCTTGTACGTTGCATTTAGGAATGAAATCACACGATAATTTCCCGGATCACTCGTGCAGCACTTTTCATGGATAGGGAAAATTAAAGCCTCCTTAAACTGTTGTGGTATATTCCCATTATCCATCACATCATTAAACACGCGGATAAGTCGGAGACAGAGCTCATTAGTCCCATACTTATAGAACTTGGCCGGTATTCCGTCAGATCCTGCCGCTCTGCCATCTTTCAACCTATTTAAAGCCGTGATCACTTCTGGGTATGTTATTCTCGAGTCTAATAGTTCATGTTCAAAGTCCGATGCGGCATATTGGAACACTCTACTACTAACTATAGGATTCAGCAACTCGTTAAAGTGTGTAAACAGGACAGTAGGACTAGGCTCTTGATTGATTTTTAATTTTTTACCATTAAGTTTTGTCGCTAGTCTCCACAAATTTGATGAACTCCGACAATTAGCTAACTTTAAAGCTTCTGTTTCGTAGTAGGCCTTCTTCTTTCTTCTACATAGGGCTTTGAATAGGCTATTAACTTCAGTATAACGAAGTTTGAAGAAACCTTCATTGGCTTCGCGGAAAGATTTCAGCCATGCAAACGATAATTTCCTTGCCCTGTTACATTCTACATCGATCCATGGTTCTGCACATTTTTTTTCACTGTTTCTGTTGTTCCTAGGAGAGGGATACGATTCCTTTATAACTTCCACAATTGTGTCGAGATCAAATTCTTGCACCCTTTTCAATGCTACGATGAGTTGTCTCTTATAATTAAAAGCTTTGTCTTTATTCCACCTCAATTTGGGAAGGCGCATCAAGTCTTGTATTCCTTCGTTCTCATGTGCTTCGAGTCTAAAAAGTTACGATTAGTGGCATATGATCTGAATATGGTATTTGGCCCATTTCGAAGTCAGTGACGTACGAATTCCAGTCTCCTCCTATGAGACCGTAGTTCCTTGCTTTCCCACAAATGTGAACTCCCCCACATTATCCGAAGTACTTGTTCCGTTTTGAAGTCGAAGTCCGTACGAGTTACGCAGCTCTAATAATTTCACACCTCTTGCATTCACTAATTTATCCTTTGATTGTCGAACTATACCAGCTAAGTTGTTTCCAGATCCTGCTTCATTGCCCGTTCGTGCGTTCAAGTCACCTACAATTAATATATTTGGATTATCGCCACACAATAGAGTATCTTGTAATCTTCCGAAATCCTCCTCCCAACGATTATAATTCAGATATGTTGGAAGTATCCAGAAACTGGAGTTATTAAAATGTAAGCTCGGATAGGTTAATCCGTTTAATTGTTTGAATTCACAGCTGATTCCCTTAAGATCTCGTTTAAATCCAAAAAAACAACCTCCACTCGCTCTACCCCTAGCATTTGTTCTTGTTGCACTTATCCATTCAAATTTATAATTCATAACTCGACTCTCTAAATAACTAAAGCATTTCTCTGTTAAAAATGTTTCAAATAAAAATAAAAATTCAAATTGATTTATGAAATTGAAAAAATCTGTATATAAAGACTTATTCGATAATCCCGATACGTTATAAGCTTAAAATTCATTCATTCATTCATTCATTTTCAATGGCCCGCTAATCCTTCATGAGGGTCGCGGGGGTAGGATGCTCAGGTGGACTCTCCATCCTTCTCGATCCTCCGCCATTGACTCCAATTCATCAGGAGGAATCCCTAAGCGGCTCCAGGAGAGATGGCGGACTTGATCCAACCATCTATTTCTAGGCCTTCCGCGAAGTCGCCTACCTGATGGCACGGCCACCATGGCGCGTCTTGGAAGCCGGTCTGGGAGCATACGCACTACGTGACCAAACCATCGAAGCATAGATCGTTCCGTTCGGAGAAGTAGCTGCTCAACGTTGAGCGCCTCGCGTACTCTGGTGTTGCGCACTCGATCCCTGCGAGTTATTCCAACAACACCGCGAAGGAACCTCATTTCGGCAGCTTGTATCCGCGATCTTATTCTTTCGGTCACTACCCAAATTTCATGACCATAGGTGAGAGTTGGAACATACACAGAGTTAAAAACCGATAGCTTAGCTTGAACACTAAGTTCGGCCTTCCTTATAACAGATTGGCCAAGCTCTCTCAAAATTGATCCAGCCTGACCAATTCTACAGGATAACTCGCCATTGCTCCTCCCATCACTCGTGAATAAAACCCCGAGGTACTTAAACTTCTCCACCTGCTTCAGTGGGACTCCACTAACATGCAGGGTGCACTGAATGGGTTTTTTGGAAACGACCATTACTTCCGATTTGTTCACGTTGATCTTCATTCCAGCATCATCACAAACGGCTACAAACCTTTCGAGTGCGCGCTGAAGTTCGGTTTGAGAGGACCCAAGGATGACCAAATCATCCGCAAAGAGCAGATGACTAATCCTTAGGTCTCCCACTTTGAAACATTCCCCGCCACGGCTGCGCTGCCACATCCAATCCATATATACAATGAATAGGAGAGGTGACACGCACCCCTGACGGAGTCCAACGCCCACAGTGAAAGGTATTGATTTAACACCGTTTATCCGAACACAGCTTCTACAGTTTGTATATAAAGACTGAATCGCCCTTAACAGGGAACCATCAATCCCATACTCCTGCAGAACACTCCAGAGTTTGCCTCGAGGAACCCTATCATATGCTTTTTCCAAATCCACAAAACAAGTGTAGACAGGTTTGGCATATTCCCAGGCCTTCTCAAGAACCATTCTGAGAGTGAACAACTGGTCGGTTGTGCTTCTACCGGGACGAAAACCGCACTGCTCATCCCCCAAACTGTCCTCAACCACAGCTCTGGAACGCTTTTCTAGCACCTTAGCGAAGACTTTTCCAGGGAGACTTAAAAGAGATATACCCCTATAGTTGGCGCAATCTCTTTTGTCCCCTTTTTTAAAAAGAGGAACTATCACCCCCATTTGCCAATCACCAGGTGTTTCACCGCATTCCCAGGCCACTTTAATGACACGCGAGAGCCATTGAACTCCCTCTTTACCTAAAGCCTTGAGCATTTCTGGCCGAATTTCATCCACACCAGCAGATTTGCCAACTTTTAGCGCTTTGATCGCCAAAGTTACTTCCTTTACCGTAGGACTACTTTCCGCCCAACTCTCGACCATAGGTCTGTCATCTTCGGTGCCCTGTTCGGGATTGAGCAATTCTGAAAAGTGCTCGCTCCATCCGCGTAAGATGTCCTCCTCATTGGAAAGAAGTCTACCGTCTTTGGATTTGACTCCTTCAACGATATTCAACTTTTTTCCTTATTTGCAGATCTGTGGTCTGTGATCTGTGGTCACGTTCCAATTTCTCGCCAAACTCCTTCCAAGACTGTTCTTTCGCTGTTTTCACAGCTAATTTGCAAGTTCTTCGCGCCTCAGTGTACCGATTTCGAGAATCGGAGTTCCCCAAGTGAATCCACACCTTAAAGGCTCTCTTCTTCTCTCTGATGGCTTCTTGAACTCCATGCGTTTTAAACCAAGCAGTTCTTTTCTCACCACCAGCCGCCACACCAAGCCGCTTCACTCCACAAACATCTCCCGCAGAGGCAATAACCGCTGTTGAAAACAGTTGCCATTCTTCCTCTACATTTGATGGAACAGTAGGAATTCGTTCAAACCTTTCAGATATTTGCCGCGCAAATGTCTCCCGTATCTCATCGTCCTGTAACCTCTCCCATCGTATGCGTGTAACCATCCTTGGTTTACGCTTTGGTAGGGGAGGCACTCTCTCGATAAGATACAATTTGCACAGCACTAAGTGATGATCAGTTGACAGTTCGGCCCCTCTCAAGGCGCGAACATCACAAACCATTCTCTTCAGACACGATGGTACCACAAAGAAATCGATCAGCGACTTCTGCTGAAGACTCTGACGGTACCACGTGTATTTGTGAATGTCTTTGTGCGGAAAGATAGTGTTCATGATGGATAAGCCATTTTCACAACAAAAATCCAACAACCTCTCTCCGTTCTCCGTTCGCGTAAAAACGATGTTGTTGAACAGTCCAATGTTGTCCAGTCCATTTGGTGTAATTGTGCTTGCAGCGCTTTGTTGTTTTCTTGCAGTGTCTGCATTTCGGCACTTATACCTGCAATGTCATCGTTTGTCGCCATATTTTGAAGTTTGACATCAAGAAGAGCTGCCATAGTATTTGCTATCAGGAACTTTAGGTCGGTTATTGGCATGTTCCCTACAGCAGCAACTGAATTTAAACCCGAACCTTTAGAGTTAGGATATTCTGGAGATACTTCCATTACTCCCCTTTTGCGGCTATAGCTGTCTTGTTTCCGCTTTGTTTAACTGGGGTCCGTTGCAAGGTATGCCCGTTCATTGTAAATCCCTTACGTTTCTAATTCAGCTGTCTGGTTTGAGCGCACTTTTTATTTTTGCCTTGAGCTTTTACTTTCAGTTAAAAACGATTAAAGCTATTTTAATATAAAAAGAACTGGGAGCTAAATTTCTTTACGTTTTGAACCTTAGCGTTCGCGTTGCCAATCTGGTAGAGGATTTATATCCCCTACACCATCCCACATACCTAACCCAACCTAGTTCTTCTCTTCAGAGATTGGCAACTAATCCATATCCCTTGCTTGAAACCACTAAGTATGAAGCTCTTCTTAATCCCGATTGGTACATTCCAGCCATGTAGCTTACTATACTTACGTATACCTTTCCCCACATTTTGTTAACGAATATTTGCCAAAGATGTTTTTAATTTTAGCACCCCATCAATTTTGAATTCTGATACGCTTCCCCTAACGCTTACAAGGCATCTACACAATCTTTTGTTAAAACTCCTCTTCAACAGTTTAGAATCTTGAATGTAGATGGAATGAAAATATTTTCTTAAAGGGTTTATAAATTCTCCTCTTTTCCACATAATGTAATTGAATATATTATTACCGCAATAATTTTTCCCTCAACCGAATCCTCCACAGAGACGACATATTCACCCAGTCAAGTGTGATTTGTCTGAGTATGTTATCCGAGTGGTTTATCCTAGAAGTTGATTTGCTCCTTACCGATAACAATACAATATTTTTCCCCATAGACGGGTACACACAACGCACACCCATTTCTTAGACAAACTCTGGCAATTCAGTTGATTTCCATACTCAAACCAAATGGGGATACAAAATATCGATAAGGATATAAGCGAATTTTATTGCTTTCATTTACTATTTAAAGGATCATTCGCAATGAAAGCAAATTGTATGCTCATACATAAAGCTGAACATATTGGAAGGAGATGTATTTTATCGACAGCCTTGAGGGACTAGGTATTCCGATTTATGCGTTTCGGTCTATGAATTTAACACTACAAAGGGAGTTGGTTATGGAATGGAAAGTCTACCATCTGGAAAAGAATAGAGATTCGCGAATTTCATTCAATTTATTTCGATTTGGTTTAAGTTGAAAATGAAGAAGGTGAAGGAAGTGAAATTGCATTATTTACGGTATGCGGTTCTAAATAATGAAAGATTTGGAGGGTGAAACTTTTTGGTATAAGCGGAAGGTAAGAATGATCATTCTTGTTGAAAGCTGCAAAATCCATTAACTAATTGTTTAGTTTTTAGCCCATTCACTCACAGATTTGTATAGACAATCGTTAGCAATTCATAGAGCACTTTGGTGAAAGTGATAACTTTGTAACACTTTCCCAAAGAGTGTGCATACCAATGGCTTGGGGACTATATAACACGATTCCTTTCGACTTCCCTTTTCAAATTGCCAAAAGGTAATAATACTACTAAATTCGCATAAGGGGGTTTCCAATAGGGAAGGACCGATTTTAAATGTTAATGGCGGCCATGTTGATTTCTCTTCTTTTTTTCTTAATTCTCCTCTTTTTTATTTTTTAGACGCTAATGATAAAGCATCATGGAAAGTTACAGCGTCGAGCCACACGTGGAAATAATAAAACTTTATTATCAAAATTGGTGTTCTGTTGTGGCAGCGATGCCCCCGTTGCGCCCATTTTAGGGTTTACATTGTCGTCCTTCCCAATCTACTATTTAACGTTTGGAGGTCAAATTCAAGTTGACCGGTTCAGTAAATAATGAACCAACACCCGTACCTTAACAAAACGCAAGATCTGCCGAAAACATCGCCGCTGTCCGTGAGAGTGTGCAGGAGAACCCGAAGCAATCAATTCCGCACCGCGCACAAGAACTCAGCCTTTCGCAGACATCAACTTGGCGAACTTTGCATTGCGACTTGGGCCTACAGCCGTACAAAACCCGATTGACCCAGCAGCTAAAAGAAAACGACCATAGACAACGCCGTGTGCTAGCTGACTGGGCTAGGCAAAAATCCTCATCCTAACCCTCCCCGTGGGAGCCAGCCGGTAATAGCCTCCACAGCAGTCTTATACGTTGTCAAGATCGGGTTAGCCAAGGCCAAGAAGCATTGTATCGGGTTCTTACTCCTCAATAGTATTATCCTTTACATATGCCTCTTGGCCATCGGATTGAGGTACCTGATTTCAGTGGTGGTGTGAGCGCTTAACGCAGGAAACCGTGCCCAAGAATGCAAGGCTGGGGGTTAAACCAGCCGCGACGAGCTCCTTTAGATGCACAGGCGAGGTCTGTCGTATCATAGCCTTATCCTGGTAAATCGGCTCTGCCAGGACGAATCTCCTTTCCGTACTACTCGTGGGACCAAATATGAATGTTCAAAATAAAAATAAAAAATTAAAAAATATAGAAAAAACTCAAAAAAAAATAATTAGCACCTCATCGGAAGATGAGCTGTTGGCTTCAAGCCAAGAAGCCACTAAACCAACAGGCATTATAGTAAGTACCAGCCAAAGTACTCTACCAATGTCTCAACCCTCTACTTCCTCCTCTGTGGATGCCGCCAAGGATACTACTAAGAGTACTCCCAAACAAAATCCACAAAAAAAAATCACTAACTGTTGGAGGTTAGTTAGTTAGTTAGTTAGGTTAAACACTACTTCGACAAGGCCGTCTACATTCTAAACAAGATCGCCAAGAATGAAGAGGCAGGCACTGTCACTGAACGTGACCAGGCAGACAAGTTGAGGTACCAGGCTGTTGTTGAAGACTGCAACAAGCGCCAGGCCGCCAAGACGAGTCTTAACACCCAACAGGAAGCCTTGAAGAGGAACCGATCTCAAGAAGAGATGGCTCACTCCAGCAAACGCAGCAAAGTCGAAAGCGGCGTTGCTAAAAGGCAGATCAAACAACTGGCAAAAACTACCACCTCCATCACACAGAAAAGCAGCACTGTTGTTGTTTCCTCACGTACCGTCAGCGAAGTGGTCAGGGACGATCTCCAAGTTGCTCTAGTAGATGAGCTTTCTACCAGTGGCAAGTCCATCCTGAAGGCATGGGGGGCGATCGAAGCCAAACTCTCGCAGATGGTGCTTGACTACCTTGCGGAAAAAGAAGGCGGTCCTGTACCCTGGTTCAACTCAGCTAAGGTCGTTAGAGGGTATAGGGTAATCAAATGCGAGGACAGGTTCTCGAAGGATTTCCTTGGTGAGTGTGTCGCTAAGATAAGCGACGCATGGAGCGGCTTGAAGATCAAGCTTATCCTAGCCAGAGACATCCCTCGAAGACCGAAGGCTCGCATCTGGTTGCCTACTATGCCAATAGACAGCGAACAGCTGATTCGGGGTCTTAAGCGCCAAAATCCTGCGGTCCCAATGGATGATTGGGCAGTTATCAAGACGGAGCAGCCGCAGAAAAACAGCGGTTTGGAGGCGCTCGAGAAGTTGGACTACCGTCTAAGGTTTGGCATAAGAAATACCAAACTTAAAATTTACATTTCTTCAGGCCCGGACGAAGACACAGACGATGTCAACGACGCCAACACTCTGTTGGAGGGCATGAAGATTGTCGCAGATACCCCAAATGCCCCCGTTGAAGATGATTCAGATTAATCTGCGGCACTCGCAGTGTGCCACAGATAATCTGCGTGTCTTTATCAATGAAGAAAACATCGATATCGGCATCATCCAGGATCCCTGGGTAAGGGGATCTACCATCAGGGGACTTCAGGACAACTACTACAAACTCTACTACAACCACAATAACTGCAACGGTAAGCCTAGAACTTGCATTTTAGCTAAGAAGCATATAAAAGCTTTTCAATGTCCTAACCTTAGCTCTGCCGATTTAACGGTGGTTAAACTGGAAACTACAAACGGTGAGGCCTTTTCCGTTGCATCTGTCTACATGGACCGGGATCGGCCGGAGGAAGTCCAATACCTAAAATCAACTATTAACACCAGTAAGGCCAACCTCTTGATGGGCTGCGACGCCAATGCCAGACATATGCTTTGGGGTAGCGCGGAGACAGATGACAGAGGTGAGTCTGTTTTCGATTTCATCATTACCAATAACCTATCAATTTGCAATACTGGCAATTCTCCAACTTTTGTTTTTCCGAGTACGGATAACTTCGATGGGTGGGAGGCGGTTATTGACATTACTCTAGTATCTAACAACGAAACCATCAGGGTCGAAAACTGGAGAGTATCCGATTTACAATCTTTTTCTGATCATAACTGGATACTCTTTAACGTCTGTCTCGAGATTGAGACCCCTAAACCGTATAGAAACCCAAAACGCATAAACTGGACAAAGTTTAATCATATAGTTAAGTCAAAACTGGGTAGCACATCAACGTATAAAATTGACTCGACCACGGAACTGGATTCAAAGGTTGAAATCTTTGAGAAGGCAATTAACGTTGCCTTTAAAGTCTCGTGTCCAATCAGTTTTGGTAAAAAGAAAGTCCCAACATGGTGGAATGAAGATCTATCAAAGCTTAGGAAGATAACCAGAGCGATCTTCAATATCTGCTACATTCACAACTTTTGGCAGCTCTACAAGGACTGCCTAAAAATATATAAGGAGTCCATCAGAATGGCCAAAAAACAGGGCTGGAAAGATTACTGCCAGTCTATCGGGTCCCTCGAAGAATCCGCAAAGCTCAGCAAAATTTTGTCCAAAGGGCATAGCATTTTTTAAAAAGATGGATGGAAGCTTGACGGATTCTTCTCCGGTATCTCTGGAACTCCTGATGAGTACTCACTTCCCAGGCTGCAGTGAGATTAGAGCAGAGCAAGCTAGTTCCACCTGTACGCCACTGGCAGCATGGGATAACATCACAAACATTATTACGGAGGATAAAGTCTCCTGGCAATTCCCTGGCTATTACCGATTTATTGGAGTTGCTTAAACCTAAGCCATGTTCCCCAAACCTGGAGACGTGTCAAAGTGGTTTTCATCACCAAGGCGGGCCGGCGAGGACATGAATCCGCGAAGGATTTTAGACCCATAAGCCTGTCCTCCTTTGTTTTGAAAACTTTAGAACGTATCCTAGACTTCCATATCCGCGATCACCTGAGTTCTCCACTGTCGAAATCCCAACATGCGTATCTCAAAGGGCGGTCCACAGAAACTGCTCTTCATGACATCGTGCGTACAGTGGAAAAAACTCTTCACTACAAAGAATGTACTCTCGCCACATTTCTTGATAAAGAAGAAGCCTTCAACAACATTTTCACTGAATCTATTCAGGAATCTCTCACCGAGTTAGGTGTAGAAGGCTTTATTAGCCAATGGATAGTTTCTATGCTCAGTACTCGTATAATCTATGCAACACTAGGAAACAGTAGTACCACTAAGACGGAAAACAGAGGAACTCCACAAGGCGGAGTCATCTCCCCCTGCTCTGGTTAATGGCGATTAATAAAATCTTGGTGCGGCTTGATAGGGAGGGTTTTAAGGTGGTTGCGTACGCGGATGATATGGTTATACTAATATCAGGAAAGTTCCTCTCCACGATAAGTCAACTCATGGAGAGGGCTCTGGATAAGGTACACTCATGGGCTACGAGCGCCCGTTCGAGAAGCCCCTTCGAGAAGCCTGCCTCCTGCTAAACAATCTTCCAACATCTAATCACAATATCGCTATTTTTTCAGATAACCAGGCTGCCATCAAGGCCATTGATGCGGTCTGCATCTCTTCAAAACTGGTAGAGCAATGCCGGTTTGAATTGAATCAACAAAGCACTTACTCGAGAATCACTCTCATCTGGGTCCCAGGGCACAGCAACCATGAGAGTAATGAGCGTGCTGATGAGCTGGCCAGGCGAGGGTCGGCCCTTAACGCCTCTCTAGCAAAAAGAGTCGACATTCCGCTTGGTGCCGTTAAGGGCTATATTCACCTTCACTTCCTCCAGCTAGCCAATCGCGGGTGAAACAGCCTCACAAGCTGTGTCATATCTAGGAAGACGTGGCCCAGTTTTAACAAACCCAGGTCAAAAGAGTTACTAGGCAAACCAAGACCAGTTATTGCCAAAATCGTAGCTATTATCACCATGCGGCCAAGCTTGGTAACCCCCACAACACCTTTTGTAGGAGCTGCAAGGATATTAATGAGAAAGAATCTCTATGTCATTTCCTTTGCAGATGTCTGGCCCTGGCGAGGATCAGACAACAAACTCTTGGCAAACCATTCTTAGAGGATCTGAGAGAGATAGCGGACAAAAGGATTGGAGAACTAATCCTCTTCGTGAACTCCACGGGCTGGGTTTAAACTTAACATCCCTTTTTAACTAATCACTACAATAGGTATTCACGAGTCCGTGGTAACAAAACGGCGCACCTTAAGCGCTAATTGGGTTCTTTTGGACCGCCACTCTACCTACCTACCTACCTAGCTGACTGAGTTTTGGAGCAGCTGGAAGTGGACCCAGATTTCAGCAAAAAAAATCATCTTCATGCTGGTCAAACGATAGTGCATGCGATAATATGAAAACACAAGCGTTTTAACTTAGCTGAGGCCTACCACCTCCTACTCTCAACCTCCACGCGGTGACAGCTGTGTTCCCTGTACCTTAATCCAAGAAATGGATCCGTCCCTGCACGGAAAACATGCAATTAACTTCAGACGGATCAATTGAACGTACGCTTTCTGTTTGTTTGTTTTTTTTTTCTTAATTCTTCATTCGTTGCCAAATAGCCGCCTGTAATTGAAAACTAAAAATTGCCTAGCACACCTTCTTCTGACATCATGTCCCACCGAAGAAAAAAAAACTTTTCCACATCATAAACTGCCAACAACCCGTCCATAAAACCACTGACAAGCTTAATCACACTATTAGAGTTCACTCTTGGGGTAGTAATAAAAATTAATAACTTCATCGTTAGTATCGTAACATAAACCACAGGATGTCATTACGTCTTATAATGCCAACATCGTCGTTCGTACCACCAAAACAGTAATAATTATTTCTCACCAATTCGCAAGGTTATCCTTGAGAATAAGGCATAAAATGGGAACATCCTCAAGTATCCCATTTCGCCACAACGTCCATTCTCTCTGAAAATAGCGATAGCCTACTCGTAGCCAGCAATAATATTATGGATTAGCATACAAATCTGAAAGTTTCTTTCTTGAATCCTTTTTGGTTTTATTTTTACACAAACAGCCTACTACACAAGGATAAACAGAGAACGAAATTAGCTGAAAGTATTTAAATACTTGGCCATAAAAATGTAATTATAGTGCTCTCAGTGAATACAGATTATATGAGAGTGAATGTTAATGTTGCGCCACAATCTTATCTGTGATTATGGGTCTTTAATTCGCATTTAAGGACATGAAGAAATAGAAATGGAGTATGGATGAGTTTGAGGAGGACGAAAAGGTCTATAAATCACGACCAGCATATGGAATCAGAATATACAAATTTGTATTGCGGCAAGGACTGCGGATCATATTTCTCAAGCCACATTCTTTTTGAATGTAATTTTACCGAATAACGTTGTCTAGCAACTGTTACTGCAGCAGACAATCCTTTCATCTCGGCTCTCTACACGATGTAAATATGGTCTTATGTACGTATTTGCTTAGCTTTATTTTTTAAAACGTTTGGCAAGAGGCTCGAGTGAAAATGCGAATCATAGTGTATACATAAATTTACTATACAAGAGAAAAGATATAAATGCAAAGTTTTCGTACTCATATTTCCTCTTTACATTGGTAATTCATCATCAGGATGCTCTAGGATGCTGTAGTAATAACTCAAAGTGAAGCATTAGCTTGATAATATAATATTTTTATTTTGTAGTGCAGGAGGGACATGAAATATTTTAATAATTTATTGATGAGAGGTTGAAAAGTTCAAGGACATAAAGAAATAAATAAATATTTGGCACAACAGCTCTTTAAATGCCAGGGCCTAGCTTCTCGCAACCACTCATGTTGTGTGCGTTATATTTTTCACACGAATGGAAGGGACCTACAGTTTAATGCCGAATCCGAACGGCGATTTGAGAAGCTTTTTCGTGACAACAATACTCTCGAATGTTTGTCAGACGCTCGCGAGGGGTGGGACCGTGAAAAAACTTTTTGGTATTTTCTGGGATTCGAACTTGGAACCTCATGCGTAGTGATCCGACACACTAACCACTTACGCCACGGCGCCCACAGAATTGTAACTGGTAGCATTAGACCAAGGCAAACACAATGGCTGCCCATTCTTCCTACTTTTCAGCTAGAACAACTTTAATCGACTGACTTGAATGAACTACAAAAACTTTTTCTTAATCTTCTAAGTTACATGTGTACGTATCTGTTGCAAATGTGATTTGATGAGCTTGGGAAATGAATTTGGCCGGAAATCTAGCAGACGCTGATTCTGCAAGTTCATATCACCTGTGCAGTACAATCTAAATTAATAATATTAAGTTACATTTCAATTCAAATAATTATGTGATGAAACTGCTGCTGTTGCGTTTATTTCTGTTGCTGGCTGTTGGGGGTGATGAAATCTGCTGCTGTTGCTTTTATTGCTGTTGCGGGTTGCAGGGGTGATGAACTCTGGGATCAGGGGGTGACGTGGGAGCAGGTGGCTAGCGTGTTGGGTTCCGAAACTCCTCCCCCCTTGGAGTAAAGTGACGGCCAGAGTGAGGTCATAGAAGGGGAATATGACTGAAATGACGTCACTTGGGCAGGAACGGATGAGGGCCGGAGTGATGTGGAGTCTGGAGTAGCTGGATTGTAGGTTCTTCTTCTGATTATGATGATGGTCACTATGATGATGGTAAGAGAACATAGGCATATTGATGTCCCTGTTGTGTAGTTTAGGATTTCGGTTGGAATAGCCTGGTTTCGGTAGTAAAGCTGTAGTCTTTGAGTTTCTGTAGACTTAACACTTCGGTGGTAGTGTTTGAATAGATGTTGCTACTTGGAGGCGGAGGAACGTGTATCGCATCCCAATAGGTTTCCGTGTCGTCTTGGTAAGTAATCCCGTTAGCTTCAACGTTACACCCTTTGAAGTGTACCAGGGATGTGCCCTCTATGGTGAATGACTTTGAGCTGCAGGTAGAGTTTAATATTAGTCTATGTACGTTAATAAATAAAATATAGTTAGGCTGCGGTTGGGTGATTGCCTCAATTCTGCCCACGTCGCTGAGTGGACAATGAGCATCCATGTTGTTCATCAGCTTCCCGATGCATGCAGAGTTTCCCGTGTTTTCTTCCAGGATTGGGGTTGAGCAGTAATAGGTTGCTTCTATTTTGGGGCAAAGTGTCTCGAAATAGTGTATGTGATTTTCGTTATAGTTAATGTATGGTTTAATTGTTATAAGTTTTGTATTATTTATTGGGAGAGGTATTATATGATACAAGTAGTATTTTTCTTTTGAAAAAATTGGTATGCGTATGTTAAAAATTATATTTGATTCGTTGTAATATGCTTGGAGTTTTAGAAATTCATATACTTGTTCAAGAGCATCAATATTGATGTCTTGCTTTTGTAATTTATTTTTAACATTTAACAATTCCTCATAGGTCAGTAGAAGTTTCGGGATAATGTTAAGTTTGCTAAGAATAACTGCTTCCGCTATGTTTGAAGGGTGGTTAGTTAGAAGGTCAATGTTAAAATTAAGTTGATTAAGATATTGTGTCTCTATTAAAATATCATGCTCTCTCTTGATTTTGTTAGCTGTGTTTTTAAGAAATGTTTCTATTGTGGTCTGTTCTTTGTTTATATGATCAGTTATATTTTTGAATCTTTCAATCATTTCGAAGTTTAATGTATGGTCATTCCTTAATGAGTCTGTTAGGTTGTTAATGTTACTGTTAATATTCTGTATTTGCGTGTTAATGTTTAATGCGTCTTGTGCGTCCATGTTGCCTGTTATGAATTTTATTGTGGAACCTAGTCCGTCTATCAGTCCACGTTTGTTTCTTCTAAAGGGGTAAAGTGTTTGTAGTTTCCTATTTAGTTCTTCGATTTTTAGTCTTGTAATTTTAAAAGAGTTAGTGATAGTGCCTCCTCTTTCGAATAGGCGAAGAGAGTTAGTAATGTCTCGAATGTTGTTGTTATAATCATTTAAATTAATTATGTGTATTAGATTCTGGTAACTAATGATGTGCCTCGAGGGCCCTAGTCGGAGTGGCAGTAGACTGTGGTTTTTTGGTAAGTGGTAAGTTTCTATTAGTTGAGTAGTAGTGGATGGTATTCTAAAAACAAAAATAATAAAGTTAAGGTTAGTAGGAAAAGGAAGTATTAGTTAGCGGGAGCAGTGTTTGTGATGTATATGAATTGTTATACAAATTATTTTTTTCGTTTTTTTCTTAATTTACTTTTATGAATCTTTCTACCTTCCTTTGTTAGCATTGTTATTTTATGGTTCTTATCAACTAAGTGTTTTGAGAACCTAGGTGTCGGTTTGTTGCGCCTAGATTCTTTTCGAAAAACGACTTGATTTTCTTTCACCTCTTCTGGCTCTTCTCTTGATTTATTCAACTTCTCGATTCTCGCGTTGGTTATATTCTCGGCTTTTTCTTTAATTTTGGGATACAATTCGTCAAGAAATTCGTTCAGCTTTATAAGGTACTCATGTTCGTTTGTGGGAGTTAATGTTTTATTGAATTTATAGGGTCGGCCAAAGAAAAGTTCGTACGATGTGTGCTTTGTAGCTGGATTTTTTTTTTTTTTTTTTTTTCCGAGGGTAGGTGAAAATCTTCAACAAGACACTATGAGGATCGACAGCGCGTGCTCATAGTAGTGTGGGATTCTTACCCACTAAAAAACCTCCCTTCAAAACAGACTTGTTTTTATTTTTTCCTACAAGTAAGTATTCGACTTATCAAGTAGTTTTCGTTTCGCGAAATAATGACGTCTTGTAGGCACCTTCCCATTAGAAGTTCCTGCCAGCTCCGCAGTTTAGACGCGGTTACTTATCGCGCTAGGTCTAAAGGTTTGGTTCTTTGTAGACGGCGCAGTAAATTTCTTTCTTCCAAAAGTTGGAGGACTGTAATATTTACGTGACTTTCTAGTCAACTTCTATGCTTTCTCGCGTAGGTTTAAATTTCGTCTTCGATTGTTTTAATGCCAAGGTCTCTGTGGATATCGCTATTTCTGATATACCATGGCGCATTTACAATACCTCTTAGCGCTTTGTTTTCAAAAGTTTGTAAAATTTTAAAACTAATTATTTTGGTACAACCCCAGAGTTGTATACCATATGTCCATACAGGCTTTAGCACTTGCTTATATAAAAGCAGTTTGTTATATATATTAAGCTTGGAATATTTTCCAAGTAACCAATACATTTCTCGATATTTGTTATCTAGTTCTTTGCGTTTTTTCTTAACGTGCGCTTTCCATTTCAGCTTTGTATCAAGTGTCATTCCAAGATACTTAGCCTCGTTTGCAAACGGGATTTGAACCGAGTTTGAAAAGATCGGCAAATTATTTATTTTTTTATAAGTAAAATTTACATGAACAGATTTGGTCTCGTTGAGTGCAATTCGCCAAATCTTTGTCCATTCATTTACTCTATTCAAAGCTTCTTGCAGTTTTCTGTAGTATCTTCGACCGTTTTACCTACTGTCAAGATAGCAGTGTCGTCGGCAAATGTAGCTAGCTCAGTGCCTTCTACTTGCGGTATATCACGAGTGTATAATAGATATAAGACTGGACCAAGAACGCTTCCTTGCAGCACCCCAGCCATTATTTCCTTAAAATCTGAATATTCGTTTCCACATTTGACGCGGAATAGTCTATTCGTAAGGTAGTTCTTCAAAATATTATATAGGTGCTCTGGCAGAACTTGTCGTAATTTAAACTTTAAGCCTTCGTGCCAGACCTTGTCAAAGGCTTGAGAAACGTCAAGGAATACGCTTGAACAAATCTTTTTTTCTTCAAGTGATTTTTCGATTACATGTGTTATTCGATGTACTTGTTCAACTGTAGAATGCTTACTTCGAAATCCGAATTGATGATCAGGGATGAGATGCCCTTCTTCTATAACCGGCTGTATTCGCCTAACCAATATTCTCTCGAACACTTTGGATATAATTGGAAGAAGCGAAATCGGTCTATAAGAGGTTTTTTCATTCGGCGGTTTTCCAGGCTTAAGGACAATTATAACTTCGGCGACTTTCCATTGACTGGGAACATATTCTAGTCTAATCGCGGCGTTTATAATGAACAGAAGCTTAATTAGAGCTTTTCTTGGTAGTGCTTTAAGAACCTCTCCCGTAATTAGGTCGTATCCAGGAGCTTTCTTAGGTTTAAGTTTCTTTATTTCTTCCTTAAGTTCGGTAAGCGTTGCATTTCTTATTACGCTATTGTCTATATACGACGTATTTATATTTTCAATAAGAGCTTGTCCATCAAACGGTTTGAAAGTTTCTTCCAGGTGGGCGGCAAAAACTTGCGCTTTCTCTTTATCATGCCTCGCCCATTCGTCTTGATTTTTCCTAATTGGCGCGGCTTGAATTTGAGGTTTTTTAATACCTTTTATAGCCTTCCAAAGCGAATAGTTAGAATCTTTTTCTGCCGTTAAGCTTTCTAGGTAAGTTTGTATTTCATTATTCTTAAGGTCTTTAATAGATCTTTTTAGTGAGTTGCACAAACGGTTAAGATGTGCTTTATGTTGCGGAGCCCGAGTTTGTTGCCATCTTTTACGCGCTTTTCTCTTCTCCTTAATCATCTCTTTTATTTCCTGCGGATAAATTTTAATGTAACTGGCCGGGGTTCTCTTTAGTTTAGGAGTATTCTTCCACGCGGCATCCTGTAAGATTTCGACGAAGCGATCTACTTCAACTTCAAGTTCATAGGGCGTTTTAAGTGATACGCTCAGCTCAATATTTGCTTCAATATCTTTTTTAAAGCCGTCCCAATTAGTTTTCGCGCCAGTTAATCTGGCCGGTCCTACTTTTTTAATCAAAGCTTCGCTTATCGTCATAATGATTGAAGAATGATCAGAGGAGAGATCAAAGCTTTCTTCAACTTTTATACAGTTGCTAGATATTCCTTTAACAACAAAGAAATCAATCAGATCTGGTATCTTATTTCTATCAGTTGGCCAATATGTTGGTTTACCCGTCGAGTAAAAATCACAACTGAATTGCATACCCGCATTATAAAGCTTTCTACCTTTCTGAGAGGCGTATCTTGAGCCCCAGAAGGGGTGTTTCGCGTTGAAGTCACCACCAATAATAAAATTTGGTTTAAGGAAGTTGAAGATGTTTGTGAAATCACTTTCTTCAAGTTTACATCGCAGTGGACAATATATAGACGAAATGTTGAAAGCAAAATGTCTATTTCTAACGCGTACCGTGCTTACTTGCATTGCTTCTAATTCAATTTTTATTTCCGCTGAGTGTTCGATATTTTCTTTTATAAACAAAAATGATCCGCCTCTGGCTCTTTCCGATGGGTGAAAGGCGTGATACCCGCTATATCCCCTTATCTTAATATTCGATTGCTTTTTCAGATGAGTTTCACAGACCAAGCATATATCAATATCTTTCTCTCGCATAAATATTTCTAACTCGTCGAGTCTTTGTATGAGCCCGTTAGCGTTCCAAGTAAGAATTTTAAGCGTTTCTGTAGCTGAATGTATAGCGTTATTGTATTAATAGATAATACAATATAAGATAGATAATATTTCGTCGTGGTTTGTAGTAAGTTTGTTCTCTTTTCTTTTTGCAAGAATGAGCCTATATATTTCAGTCATAGTTGAGTGTAACCTTTCGACAGGGGAGTTGCTACTGGTCTGTTGGAATGATGTTATATGCAGATTTATGTCATGTTGTCTGCAAAAATCTTTGAAGATGTTTGAAACGATTTCCGACCCTTGGTCACAGACAATTTTTTTCGGAATGCCGTACAGGCTGACGTAGTTTTTAAGGCAACTAAGGATTGTTACGCTGCTTCTGCAACTAAGGGTGTACCCATTAGCGAATTTGGAGAATTTGTCAATAAGTGTGAGAATTTGATTGTTATTTATAGTATAGATATCAATGTGAAGGATTTCGAGTGGTTTTAAAGGTATTTCGGGTTTCTCGAATTGGGGTTTGGGTGGGTTTCTGTCATATTTAAAAATTTTGCATTTATCGCAATTGTTGATTGTTTCAGAGATTTTGTCCTTCATGTTGGGGAGGAATACTTCTCTCTTTAGGTGTAGAAAAGTTTCGTTAATTCCCCTGTGATTTGACCGTTCGTGGTAGTCTCTAATTATTTCTTCTTGATCATCATTTTGTCTGATATCTTTGAGGATCTCCGTGCATCGTACAATGCGAAAAGTCTTGCTTTTGAAGAAATATTTAGAGTAGGTTAACTGTATTATCCGTAATACAGTATCCTCTGCGTAAACAGCGCTTAGTTTATTTGGGGGTAGGAAGTTTTTTAAAGTCGTTATCATATTTTCTTCATTGAACTGGGGATTTCGAATTGTTCGTCTCTGTTTGTTTCTAAAGATGTTTTCAACTGTCGTAGGTGACCCTCTGTCAGTTTCTTGGAAAATTACTTGAATGTTAAACTCGTTTAATGGTTTTTCGGATATAGGAACTCCGTCATCCATATTTTCCTGATTGCTATGTGCAGTGCTTGCATCGTCGTCATTGTGAAATAGTTATTGGTTATTAAGATCGTTGGTTTTGTCTTCATTTTTGATACGACTCAAGGCATCTGCATTCGTGTTCAGACAACCTTCCTTATAGACCATTTCGTAGTCATATTCCTCTAACCTAAGCCTCCATCTAACGAGTTTTGAATTGGGCTCTTTGAGGCTCATAAGCCAGGTCAAAGGTCTATGATCTGTCACAATTTTGAATTTCCTTCCGAATAGATATGGACGGAAATATTTCGTGGCCCAAACAATGGCCAGAAGCTCCTTTTCGATAGTAGAGTAATTTCTCTCGCTATCTGAAAGAGTCCGGCTAGCGAAAGCGATGGGTTTGTCACTTCCGATGTGTCCTTGGGATAAAACTGCTCCCAATACATAATTGCTCGCATCCGTAGTAAGAATGAATGGCTTACTAAAATCAGGATGCTGCAAAATTGGATCGTTCATAAGTATGCTTTTGCAGGTTTCGAAAGCGTCTATATAGTTTTTATCTAGATTGATGATAACACCTTTTTTTAGGCATGTGGTAAGTGGTTTGGTTAGTTTGGCTAAATCTTTAATAAATTTTCTATAGTAGCCGATCAGCCCTAAAAAGGATTTTATTTATTTTCCTGTTCGCAGCAATGGGAAATTTTTTAAAGCACTTATTTTTGAAGGGTTAGGCTTAATTCCCTCTGGTGTTATAACGTGGCCTAGGAAAGCTATTTCCTTCCTGAGGAACTCACACTTGTCCATTTGGATTTTAAAATTTGATCCTCTAAGTTTTTTAAAGACTAATTCGATGCTTTCTAAATGTTCTTGTAAGGAAGTTGAGAAAATGATGATGTCATCAAGGTAAACCAAACAGTTTTTACCGATAAGTTCTTTAAGAACATTGTCCATAACTCTCTGAAACGTTGAAGGGGCGTTTTTGAGCCCGAAAGGCATTCTTACAAATTCGTGATGTCCCCTTCAACTGTGAAAGCTGTTTTTTCTGTATGTTTGGGGTTCATTTCGATTTGGTGAAACCCGCTGGCCAAATCTAAGGTCGTAAAGTAGAGGCATTTACCCAATTTGTCGAGGATTTCGGCAATATTTGGAATAGGATAGCGATCCGAAATCGTTTTGTCATTGACTTTTCTACAGTCAATTACAACTCTCCACTTTTGTCTACCACTAGCGTCTTGTTTTTTAGGTACTATCCACACTGGAGAGCTCCAGGGGGAGTAACTATGCTTAATTATCCCTTGATCAAGCATTTTTGTTATCTGACTTTGGACTTTCGCTTTGTGGATGTATGGACATCTATACGATTTTGTATAGATTGGGATATCATCGGTTGTATTAATGTGGTGTTTAATTTGGTTGGTGAAGGTGAGTGCTTCACCCTCCTTATACATGATGTCACCATAGTACCTACAAAGTTTCAGAAGCTTTTTCCGTTCTTCTTCTTCCTTTTATCAGCGAGGCTATGATCCGAAAACAAGGGATCACAACCCTCCCACTTCACCGCATTTCTACTGATCCGCATGTGGGGTTCGCCATGTCACCATAGTACCTACAAAGTTTCAGAAGCTTTTTCCGTTCTTCTTCGTTAAGGTGATTTGTTCTTATTAGGCTAGTGACATCATTTCGTGAAATTTCTTCACTTTCTTCTTTATTGAAATTATTGATTTCAATTAAGTCTGCGGAGTTGTATGATTCGGCATTTAGGGGTTGCTCTAATAAAATGGTTATGTCATTTTCGGAATAGTTCGTTACTTCAACGTTACTGCGCCAATCTTCGGCACTATACAAGCCTTGGCTTGTAAAAAGGTTTGGTCTTAATTCAACTTCATTGACATATATGTCGCCGTTTTGTTTACTTACAGGAAGTTTCACCAATGTTTTTGATTTAGAAGGGATTATGAGTTTGCCCGAAGAAAAGTTATGTTTAAGCTGTATATCTATGGTAGCGTTTTCTGTAATGAGGATTTTATTTTCGAGGTCCAGCTTAGTTTTTAACGACAAAAGTGCATCTAGGCCAAGGAGACCGTCGAAGAAGTTGTGAAATTTGAATATTAAGAATTTTAGGTACCCTTGCTGATTAAATTCTGAGAAAATTGGTAGAACTGTTTGTTTGTTTAGTTTATACTTTTTGAAAACGGTGGTTATTATTGTTGGTTCACAACTAGACTGCTTGTCTTCTGTAATATACTCTGGATTAATGAAAGAAGTGGACGCGCCAGTGTCCAAAAGAAATCTAAGTTTTCGCCCGAAGGGTGACGATATAAGGATGTAGGGTAGGGTTGTCAGGTGTTTTTTGGGATCTATGTACCCCGTTGGTTCTTCGAGGCTGTTATGGAAAAATTTTCCTCATCGTAGACGTTAGTTTCGTCGTTTTCGAAGAATCGATCTAGTTGTTGATAGTTGTCGGTTTCTACATTATTCATTTCTTAATAGTTGGAATTTTGTCCTTTGAAATTTCTGATTTGTTGGGATTGGCTTATTTTAATGTTTGGTATGCGTCTTATCATATCCGTACTATTTCGGAAATTAGTTATTGGTTCTGGTTTTTGGTATCTGTTATTTTGGGTATTAAAGTTGGATTTATTGAATGGGGGATATTTAGAAGAAGGTCTAGGCTGGTTTTCTCTATACTGTGGTCATCCTAGGTTTGGGCGAAATGGGTTCGGATTCTGATATCTAGGGTAGGCTCTGTTTTGTTGCGGGTTATGAGGCTTATAGTGGTTAGGCTTATGCAGACTAATGTTTTGTGAAAACTTTTGATACGATATATTTTGTTCTTTGATGCAACAGGCAAAAGCCGTTGCTAATGTGTCTGGTTACATTGTCCTGACTCTAGATCCTAAGGGTTCATTTAGACAAGTAAGAAAGGAGTTAAAACACATCTCCGCATAGAGGTCTTTTTTCGCTTTTATGACATTTATATCAGTTTCCTGAATTTGAATATTGTTGCAAAGAGCTGACTGCAATTCGATAATTTCTCCATATAGGGATACTACGGCTTTGTTGAACTGTTTAATGTTGTGGAGATCTCTTATGAGAGATGTCTCCGTGCGTTTATCTGAATAGTGGAGGATGAGATTATTTTTAATTTCATCCCAAATGAGTGGAGTACCGTACATATTAAGAATTTTATTCGCTTGGCCCTCAATTTTGTTTCTTATGGCTCTGAGTAATATTTGGCCATAAGGGGTTTTGTCCGTTCCTCTGATATAGAGGAGGATTTCTTCAACATTATTCAAAAATTCGTACAGGAGTCTGGGATTCCCATCAAATTTTGGGAAATCCTTAATTGCATCCGGAATTCTTAGCGAATTGAAGATTTCGACTTGATTAACCACTTGGTTAGTTACTTGACTAGTTTGAGGCGGTAGTACACTATCATTATTATCGCTAGTCATGGTCGTAAAACTAGTAGAACCGTTAAGAAAGTTGGAAGATGAAGGATCAGAAGTGACAGATAAATCAAGGTTTCGCTCTGATTCTGTGTTTTCCGGAATCGAGTTTAAGCTTTTCGAGAGTTTTCTCAGATTGTATGGGCCAAATCTAAATTTGCCTTTAAATTTTTGTATATTTGACATTAATTATTAATATAAATATTTTATATGTGAGTGATTGTATACGCAATATATGAATTCTCCTCCCTTTTTTTTTTATTCTCTATTAGTTGTCAAAAAAAAAATGATTTTATTGGTTTGTTTAATATAATGTATGTTTGTATATAAATTGATTCTTCTTATTTTATTCAATAAATTTGTATTTTATTTTTGTGTTTCAATCAATTTTTATTTTTTATTGTTTTTTTTTTTTTTTTTTTTTTTATGATTTATTATTACTTATTTTAACTGGAGTGCCTTTCGATAAGGTTCGCAGTTCTTTTATTACTTAGTTTAACTGGAGTGCCTTTCAATAAGGATCGCAGTTCTTTTATACCGGAGTGCCTTTCGATAAGGATCGCGGTTATACTGGAGTGCCTTTCGATAAGGATCGCAGTATTTTAAAAATTATATTGTATAAAACGTATATCACACACAACTTATCGTATCACTTACATGCACCCAATTAAAGCGATGATGGTCAGCATTGCAGATGATGATTCTTGAAGATGTTGAGGATGTTGAGAATGTTGAGAATGTTGATGAGTCGACGAGTTGATGAGTCGATGAGTTGATGAGTCGATGAGTTGATGAGTCGATGAGTCGTTCCGTCGTTCAGGTTGCGTTGGAGTTGGTTCACCAGTGGTTAGGGGTTGAAACCCGCCGGAATTTAGTTTAAGTGTCTTTGAACGTTGTGCCACTTATATCGCTCGATGCGATACCGAGTCACTTTGTGAGATTAGTTTTTTTTAAATTAAATACTTTTTATTAAGATCACAAAAGATTTCCTCGCGACACAATCGTAAAAAAAAATTTGCTTTTAAAAACTAAAAACCGTCCACTGTTCCGTACAACTGCGACTGTATGCAACCTCAGCTTGAGGTAAAAAAAACCAAACTTTTCAGCTAGAACAACTTTAATCGACTGACTTGAATGAACTACAAAAACTTTTTCTTAATCTTCTAAGTTACATGTGTACGTATCTGTTGCAAATGTGATTTGATGAGCTTGGGAAATGAATTTGGCCGGAAATCTAGCAGACGCTGATTCTGCAAGTTCATATCACCTGTGCAGTACAATCTAAATTAATAATATTAAGTTACATTTCAATTCAAATAATTATGTGATGAAACTGCTGCTGTTGCGTTTATTTCTGTTGCTGGCTGTTGGGGGTGATGAACTCTGCTGCTGTTGCTTTTATTGCTGTTGCGGGTTGCGGGGGTGATGAACTCTGGGATCAGGGGGTGACGTGGGAGCAGGTGGCTGGCGTGTTGGGTTCCGTAACTCGCGCGCCGAAGGGATTATGAATACCCTTATACTGATGCTCAGGGCACGGGCGGATAAGACAAGGGCGGAGAGGAACGAAAAAGATGCCGATTTGCGTTGGCTTTAAATGTTTGAAGGTTGTAATGATTAGGAAACACAGAGGCTGGTAGATCATTTTACAAACGTGTTGTTCGGCTTATAAACGAATTCCTATATTTGACAGTACGTCCGAAGTTGGGCTTGAGGGTGAACTGATGTGCATTCGAAGCGTGGTGCGTCTTGCGGGTGAATTTTTGAACGGGAGGAATGCAACTGGCTATTTCGCTGGAGCATTTTTTTTTTTTAAAGGGATCTAATAGGGAAAGGCATGAGACATTTCTACGGTGTTCAAGTGAGACAATGGAGTTCACAATGTCTCTATCACCAATTAGTTTTAACGCGCGGTTCTGCACCCTATCTAGAATGTGCAGAACGGTCTTGGGTGCACCAGACCAGATGTAGGCGTTATATTCCAGCTTTGGGCGGATGAATGCCTTGTAGATGGAGGCCAGATCAGATGGGGTAAAATATTTTTTGCACCGCTTAAGGAATCCTAGACATTTTGCAGCATTTTTAGCGACCTCGAATATGTGGTCGTTCCATCGGAGACGGTTAATGATCCACATACCGAGAATGGCAAGTCTTTCGGATTCAGCGATACAAGTACCATTCATGGATAATGGTTGAGCGTCTTGATTTCGCTTGAGAGACAGAAGACAGCATTGTGTTTTGGATGCATTAAATTCCTTTCTATTGATTGAACCCCATTTGGTTATGCTGTCCAAGTCGGAATTTAATGAGTTTAACATACGTTGTCATTCATCTTCTACGGCTGAAGTCCCGGAATCCATTTTGGGCGGCTGGAGAAAAACTCGAAAGCGAAAATGTTGATGTGAACAGAGCATGGGCCGAAGAACAATGGAAAAGCAACATATTTAACAAGCACATGGTGCCAAACCTCGTAGAGAATGGTGCATCCTAAATCGCTTCCGGTCCAATATAGGAAAATGCGGTTTTCTTATGCACAGATGGCCATTCCCACAGAGCCCTGCATGCGACTGTGAAGCTGAACAACATGCGATGGAGCACATCTTGAACGAGTGTCCGAGCAGACTTCTTAGACCTGCATAATCTTGACCCCACAGCTGTTAGTTGGATAAAAAAAACCTGGACTTAAAAATATGATGCCCAGCGAAACTTAATTATGTTAATTATCATCCGCGCAATATTTTTCTTTTTTAGTTATACTTGCAATATTCATATTCATTATTTATTGTGATAGGTATTTATTTATCTATTTAGTTAATTGCTTATTGTAATATGTATCTGTATACTTATTTTTTGCATTGTACCTACTGTATCCGTTGTATCTATTTTGCCTATTTATGTACATATATCTTTTGTCATACGATTATAATAATAATAAAAGTGCATGGGGAAGATTTTTAGTGCCTCCGATTTATAAGTAAATATCACCCAATATTTCATGTACTTCACGGAAGTAGTGTTTTTCAATTCAAATTCAATGAAAATTTTATCTCTCGAAACAAAAAACAAACTTCCATTCACAACTTCCGGCAATACGGTATAGTGAATGTATCAACATTTTTATTTATTTTACTGTTTTATCTCTGACAGGACTTTCAATAAAAGAATCAGTACACAGGGTGAACGATGAAGAGAAATACAATGTATTTTTACAAATAAATCCGATGAAAGCTTTATTGGCTTAATTCTTATGGACAGGGCTTGGGATTATTTTAGTTAAAGTATACCTTTACTTTGAAAACCAGGCAAGCAATCAGAGCTCCAAAAAGTCACACTGTTCCTAAATCCTCTTTGCAGCCTTTAAATTGGATACACGTCGTGGAATTTAATGAACATACGATTTCATTTTAAATTTTATGATCAATCGCGTTCCATTAAAGTAACGACATAGCATCGCATCGCTATGAACAAGCGCTTTTTTTACCTTGGACGAAGTTCCTTAATGCATCGCACAACATGCAGTCAAGTCACAAAACGATTCACACCGTGTGTACAGAGTATGGTGGCTGACTGCATCCTTTAACAAGATTTCACTTGGAAACATCATTAGAGTGACATGTTCATGTCCTGCTACTGCAATGCAGGAAATATAATGAACATATCATTTTCTCTTGCAAAAAGGAAAACACACTTGAAACTCATAAAGGCCAAGGCATGGCAATGATACCTTGCTCGTGTATACACAAGAAGCAATTTATCAACAGAGTGCATAGTCATGTGACATAAATGCGTGTTATTAGTGCTGACATTAGTCCTAGGTACGAGTATGTACATATTTATTTAAGAATGTCAGTAAGGATTCACAAACAGCATAACGAAACCCATCAATGTGTTGAGGCGATTGCAACGTGGGCATACGTACATTTTTTATGTTTATTTGTTGAAAATCAAGGTAGTTCTTAGCATCATTCCAAACTGTCCTGGATATTCTAAAAACGGAAGTATGAAAATCTTAGATAAAGGACGTGGTTCTGCAACTAAGGCTTAAACCTGAAAATCTAAGGACGCTGTTCTCGACTAGCCCAAAAAGCGCATTGAGAGGAATATTTCAATTCAAAGTCACATTGGCTTAGTAGTTTTTCTAATAATTTTAAGCAGCAAATGTTTTGCATATGCGTTTGCTTGTATATGCGTTCTGCAGCTAGATAATGGATCTTCATCTGATGGCCCAAAATCTAGAAGCTGAGGCAAGCGAAGTGGAGCTTAAGATAAACACAGCCAAAACAAAAGCTCTGGGTACTTCTAACACCCGCGCTCAACTCGACATTGCCGGACAGGTAGTCGAGAAAGTAGACAACTTTCTATACTTAGGAAGTGTGGTCTCGGCTGACCGTGGTGGCACCGAACTTGGTATGCATAGCAAAATGGGGAAGGCAAAAGCCTAGGGCACGACGACAACTCCATTGCGAAATACGCCATGCAGTGGAATCTGCTTACCCTGGTAGGCAGAACCACGGGGGGCGCCCTAGGCAAATGTGGCACAGGACAGTTGTAGAGGAATCACACTCTTTGGAAATGAGTTGGAGGAAGCTCAAATGCGTTACAGAACTCCGAACAAGATGGAGCGCAGGCATTGTTGATGACCTATGCCCCTCGAGGGCTGCAAGGATTTAAGGAAGTAAGTTAAAATTTTGCACTGTAAATGTTAATTTTTGAGAGTTTGTTCATTTATTTCTTATTTACGTGAATTATGTTGATTTGAGTGGAAAATGCTTTGCACAGCATCGCACATACATATGTCTTACCTAAGAATTTAACTTCGTTGGATATCATTACATTTACTGGCTCAATGGGCCAGATTTCAATAATTGATGAAGATATGAGAGAGCATTTAGCTTTACTTAGCAACGATACTATCTGTGGCCCTGATGGAATTCCTCCGATTGTGCTAAAATATTGTTGCAATACCTTGGCAACACCCTTAGCCATGCTATTTCGGGCATCATTATATTATTCCAATACACAAAAAGGGAAATCGAGGTGAAATTTCTAATTATAGACCTATTGCCAATCTATCGTGTGTGCCAAAACTGTTCGAGGCTATAGTTTGTAAGGGTTTTTATTTTGCTTGCAAATCATTTCTATCAAGCAAGCAGCATGGGTTCATTAATAGAAGATCCACTGTTACCAACCTGTTGGAATTGACTTCTTTTACAAACAAAGCTGTCGAAGAAGGTGGTCAGGTCGACTGTATTTATACAGATTCTATCAAGGCCTTTGACAAACATTCTTACAGCTTAATTCTGTTTAAAATGACCTCTTTGGGCTTTCCAAACCATTTCGTTCGATGGATATGTTCTTACCTTAAAGAACGAACTTATCAAGTTTTATTTCGGGGAATAACATCCGATGCAATCCTCGCTACATCCGGTCTACCCCAAGAAAGCCACTTAGGCCCTTTTCTATTTATCATTGCGATCAATGACGTGTGCCAATACTTAAGTGTACTCGAATCTTAATCTATGCTGACGACATAAAAATCTTTAGACTTGTACGCAGTCAGTCTGATTGTATAGAGTATGCGTCTAAAATTTGGTCTCCAATGTATGCAGTACACATTAACCGTATTGAATCGGTACAGCATAAGTCTGTCCGAATTGCACTTCGCCATTTAAACTGGAATTACCCTACACGTCTTCCACCATATTGCGACCGCCTTCTTCTCTTAAATCGTCATTCTTTGGAGAAACGTAGGGAAGTATGTGATATAGTATTTTTACACCAGCTGGTAAATTGTTTTATTGACTCGTAGGATCTTTTAAATGAAGTCGGTTTAACCCTTCTGTCAACGGATGTTTTAAAACTTTCCCATCAATGGAATAGGTCTGGATGGACCTTCATACATTTTGTATAAAAATTGATGGAACTCATCGAAATAATTGAAGTTTTTTTGTTATATTGGACATGTTATTATTTTTATTTTTAATTTAAACTTTTTTTTACATAACATTAATTTTACGAAGTATTTTCTTGATTTACACATTTATGCCATTTATGTAACTGAATATTGTGTTGTAAACAGACAGGCTCTTCGCAGGCAGTGCATGCAAATCTGGTTTTCCTTTGTATTTTATCGTTTATTCTGCAAATTCTACACGACTTTTTCTGGCCCGTTGATGTCTGGCTACTGCTGGGCTGTGGACTCCTATTTTGCAATGGTGCTCCGAAGAAAGATTCGATGCCATTTCTTACTTGACGGACTTAGGTAAAAAGAGTTTTTTTTTTGATAAAATGTTAAATAAATACGTTTCTTCATACAATATGTAGCAAGGTCTGGCCAGACCTATTCCATAGATTCTAGGGTTTGTTGCAGAAAAACTTTTTTCTTCTCACCCACTTAGATTTACAATTTATTGTCCACTTACTTACTTGCTTAGGTGGCGCTACAGTTCGGAGTGAACTTGGGCCTCAACCAACAACCCTCTCCATTTAGCTCGGTCTTTAGCTAATTGTCTCCAGCTGCGCACTCCAAGTTGGTCGAGATCCGCTTGAACTTGTGCCGGCCACCTGCGACGAGGATTCCCTGTACTACGTCGTCCCTCGGGGTTAGATTCGGAGACTCTGCGGGCCGGAACGTTGGTGTCCATTCGCTCTACATGTCCTAGCCATCTCAGACGTCCAATACGCAGTTTTTTGACTAGGTCGATGTCGCTGTACAGCTCGTATAGTTCGTGATTGAATCTTCTCCTCCAAAACACGTCAACACAAACGGGACCGAAAATCTTACGAAGAATTTTCCTCTCGAAGCGACCAAGGATATCTTCATCTTCTTTTAATAAAGTCCATGTTTCAGCGCCGTAAAGCAGGATGATGAACGTCTTATATAGAGTCTTCTTAGTTGTTCGCGATAGGGCTTTACTGTTGAATTGCCTTATAAGCCCAAACAACTGTGATTGGCAAGAGTTATTCTTCGATTGATTTCTGCGCTGGTGTCGTTTTCAGAGTTTATAGCAGAGCCAAGGTAGACAAAGTCCCTTACTACCTCGAAGTTATAGCTGCCCACTATAACGTTTTGACCAATTCGTTGGTGTTGGCTTTCCCTTCTTGTTGACAGCATATACTTGGTTTTGCCCTCGTTTATAGCTAAATCCATTTTGGCCGCTTCCGCCTCAATGCTTGCAAACGCACCGGTGACAGCCCGCTGAGTTCTTCCGATAATGTCTATACATATAGACATATAATGTACAGACTTGTAATAGATTGTGCCACCGGTGTTGGCTTCTGAGTTGCAGCGCGTCACCTTGTCTAAAACCTTTTTTGAAATCAAAGGTCTCGGTGAGGTCATTACCGGCCTTGATGAAGCAGCGAGCGTTCTCCATCATCAGCCTGCACAGACGGACAAGTTTGGCAGGGATGTCAAAACTAGACATGGCTCTATAAAGCTCTTCTCTATAGATGCTGTCATAGGCGGCCTTGAAATCGATAAAGAGGTGGTGAGTATCGATTTGGAATTCTTGGGTTTTCTCCAGGATCTGCCGAAGTGTGAAGATTTGATCGATGGTGGACTTTCCTGGCCTGAAACCGCACTGATAGGGTCCAATCAGGCTGTTAATAAAAGGTTTCAGGCGTTCACATAATATCGCAGAAAAGATCTTGTACGCGATATTGTGAAGACTGATGCCTCTATAATTGGCGCAGTTCAGGGGGTCTCCTTTCTTGTGGATCGGACAAACGATGCTAAGGTTCCATTCATCGGGCATACACTCGTCTGATCAAATCTTAGAGATGAGTTGGTGTATGCACTCTACCAATTCATCCCCAACTGCCTTGAAAAGTTCGGCCGGTAAACCGTCAGGTCCAGTAGCCTTGTTGGATTTTAGCGTGGACATTGCTTTCCTCACTTCGTTTTGGTCAGGTGGACGGAAATGTTGACTATCATCGTCTATGTTAAATGGTTCATTCTGCCTGACAGCGGGATGTTGGTCTTCTTCGCCGTTATACAGTCTGCAGAAGTAGTTTTTCCATATTCTTAGCACCGACTGTGATTCTAAGTTTCCATTTTCATCTCTACAGGTTTCTCCACGGGTATTGCTTCTCTGATACGTTCTTTTCACCTTTTGGTAAAACTTCTGTACATTGTTCCTGAAGTATAAACTCCCGATATTCTCAAACGCGCGCTTCTCATGCTCTTTCTTCTTCTTTTGGAGAAGCCGATGTTCTTCCCGTCTCTTTTGCTCGTAGATCTCACGAGCAGCTCTCGTCTTCCTTTGCAGCGCCGCTTTATATGCCTCTTGTTTTGCTGCATGCACTCGCTGGCATTCTTCGTCAAACCAGGGGTTTCGCGGTGGTGGACGAGCGAGACCCAGCACATCAGTCGCGGCGTTTCTGATGGCATGTTGGCAGCGTTGCCACTGGTCTTCGGCACTTGATGCTGGCGGCATAGGGGTGATTGAGAGATTTCGGGATACGCGTTCAGCGAAGAGTCTGGCGGTCTCTTGCGATTGTAGCTTTTCGACGTTAAATTTTCTCACAGTGATTCTTCTTTGTTGCTCAGGTTGGTATATCCGCATTCGTACCTTGGCTACAACAAGATAATATCCGAGTCTATGTTGGTCGCTCGGAAGGTGCGGACATCCAGAATACTGGAGGCATGCCTTGCGTCGATCGCAATATGATCAATTTGGTTGATCGTTACATGATCATTGGACCGCCATGTCTGCTTATGAATATTCGAGATCAGGAAACCATGTGCTTACTATGGTGACATTTTGCTCCACAGCGAAATCAATTAGCCTTAGTCCGTTATCAGACGTGGTGTCGTGTAGGCTATGCTTGCCGACTGCCCTACCAAAGACGTCCTCCTTTCCTACTTTGTCGTTGAAATAGCCCCCTACGATTTTAACGTCGTATTAAGGACATTGCTCGCATGTTTTGTCGAGGAGCTCGTAGAACACTCTTTGGTGGCAGGGTCCTTCTCTTCAGTGGGGGCATAAATACATATAAGGCTTATGTTAGCGATCCGGATAGTCATAATACGCTCGCTAACGTGTCGGAAGCTAAAGACTTCTTGCCTAAGTCTGCCGCGTATGACAAATCCGCATCCGAATAAGCGTTGCCTGTTGCCTCTGTAGCAATCACCGTAGTAGATGTCACAGTTTTTCATCCTCTTTTTGCCCGGCCCATCCCATTGCACTTCCTGGATGGCGATAGCATCTGCTTTATAGCAGTCTAGGGCCTCTGCTAGTTGTTCGACTGCACGTGGGACAGAACATTCCACGTACAGATCCGAAAGTCGTTGTCCTTATTTCGTTTGTTGTGGTCGTCATTAGTTGAGTCATCCTTATCCGAGGCTTTTGGTTGTTTCGGAACCATAGATTTTTTACGTGGTAGGGAAGTTACCCCGACGGCACAAACCCCCAACCTGGAGGGCCAGTTCCTTAATTATTCCCCTAGGACGAGGGGCCGGGTACACCGGTGCCAGTGGTCCACTACGGGAGTATGAGCGCTGCCGTTGGCCCATTAAGGGCTCCTCCGCCACCATCTCTATTCCAATGTCTTGACCAACATTGGAAATTCCTTACCGACCTGTGATCCGAATACGTCGAAGCAGCTCGCGCAAGGTATTCACTAAGTTGAAACCTAACTGGAACTATAGACTCCGTCTAGAGAATTCGTCCGCTGCCGCCTGGAACAGGAATAAGTGCTCTAGTGGGAGAGCACTCTTCCCCGCCTCTCTCATCTGCTCCCGCCAAATGGGGTTGGTTACCCACTTCTTGGATTAAGATACTAGGCACCCGGCTGTCACCGCGTGGAGGTTGAGAGTAGGAGTTGGTATGCCTCAGTTGGTATGACCAGCCATTGTCCACACTCTTTGACAAAAATGATTTATAGGCAGATGTTGTATGTTATATTTCGAGTCGACCGGTTCAGTGAATAATCAGCCAACACCCGTACGTTAACGGAACGCAATATCTGCCGAAAACATCGCCGCTTTCGGTGAGAGTGTGCAGGAGAACCCGAGGTAGTCAATTCCGCGCCGCACACAAGAACTGCCTTTCGCAGGCATCAACTTTATGAATTTTGCGTCGGGACTTGGGCCTACAGCCGTACAAAATCCATGTGGTTCCAACAGGACGGCGCTCTGTGCCAAACGACTGATGCCAAAATGGACATTCTGCAGGAGCGATTTGAGGGCATGGTTATCTCATGCAGAGGCGACGTGAACTGTCCACCGAGATCGTGCGATTTGACGCCGTTAAACTTTTTCTTGTGAGGTTTCCTTAAGTCGCAAGTCTATGCTAATAAGCAGCAATCGACCGGCGCCCTCAAAATCAACATAACCCGTGCCATCACTTAAATTCAGCCTAATCTATGCGCCAGAGTCATCGAAAATTAGATCTCTCGGATGCGCGGCACCCAGCGACTCCCCGGCCATTTGAACAATGTCATATCATCACTACATCGTATAAAACAAAGTCCCCAAATTCTACGTGGTCGCGCTAATCTCGAGAACCACTGAAGGGATTTGGATGCGGTTTTCACTGTTATGATATGCATTTCCTTGGGAAGGTTGCTGTGAACCAAAAATTGCTCTACGTTTTACAGGAACTGAGTATTCGAGGTCTAAGTAGCAGGAGGCAGGTTAAAATTACATTCACATGGTCCTCAACAATGGCTTTTTAGATTTAAAAACAAATGAAATCATTTTTAGCAAATTCTTCAAAGATTCATTTGAGCTAGAAATGTTTCTTCTGTGTTATCCTGAAGCTGACCTATGCTCAAAACAATTCTTGAAATTATCGCCAACAATTTTCTATCAGTGGAGACCACAGCCAACAGCCATGCAGCAGTGGATGGCGTCATAGTGTATGTATGTTAAGCAAATGTTCTGTTTGTATTTTAGCAGTTTGAATTTTAAGGCAAATTTATTTGCTGTGTGTGTGTATATATATGCATATACTCATAATGTGCCAAATCCAAGGCTATTGCTGAATGGATTTGAGTGGGAATTTTTTTTACCACAGCCAGCAGTCGTGTCGAGTAGCAGTGGCTATTATATTGAAAAGGTTTTGTTTTTTTACTTTGTGTGTACAAATTATTGTATTTAAGGTTTGATTTTATTTTGTCGTGTACTTACTTACATAAGTAAGTAGGTACTGTTTTTATTGACGCACTTTTCAAGGCAATTTTTATTTTGTCCAAACTATTGTAATTGTAAGTACAAGTGTTGATTTTATTTCTTTACTTTGCTAGGAGACGCCGTGGCGTAGTGTGTCGGACCACTGCGCGTGAGCTCCCAAGTTTGAATCCAAGAAAACATCAAACACTTTTTTCACGGTCCCACCTCTCGCTAACATCTGACAAACATCCGAGAGTATAGTTGTCTTGATAAAGCTCTCAAGACAAATTGCCCTTCGGATACGGCACTAAACTGTAGGTCAATCATATCCAAAGTGTTCAAGAGAATTGTGATTAGGCGAATACAACCGGTTATAGAAGAGAGGCATCTCATTCCGGATCATCAATTCGGATTCAGAAGTAAGCATTCCACAGTTGAACAAGTGCATAGAATAACTCATGTAATCGAAAAATCTCTTGAAGAAAAAAGGATTTGTTCAAGCGTATTCCTTGACGTCTCTCAAGCCTTTGACAAGGTCTGGCATGAAGGCTTAAAGTTTAAATTACGACAAGTTCTGCCAGAGCACCTATACAATATTTTGAAGAACTACCTTACGAATAGGCTATTCCGCGTCAAATGTGGAAACGAATATTCTGATTTTAAGGAAATAATGGCTGGGGTGCCGCAAGGAAGCGTTCTTGGTCCAGTCTTATATCTATTATACACTCGCGATATACCGCAAGTAGAAGGCACTGAGCTAGCTACATTTGCCGACGACACTGCTATCTTGACAGTAGGTACAACGGTCGAAGATACTACAGAAAAACTGCAAGAAGCTTTAGATAGAGTAAATGAATGGACAAAGATTTGGCGAATCGCACTCAACGAGACCAAATCTGTTCATGTAAATTTTACTTATAAGAAAATAAATAATTTGCCGATCTTTTCAAACTCGGTTCAAATCCCGTTTGCAAACGAGGCTAAGTATCTTGGAATGACACTTGATACAAAGCTGAAATGGAAAACGCACGTAAAGAAAAAACGCAAAGAATTAGATAATAAATATCGAGAAATGTATTGGTTACTTGGAAAATATTCCAAGCTTAATATACATAACAAACTGCTTTTATATAAGCAGGTGCTAAAGCCTGTATGGACATATGGTATACAACTCTGGGGTTGTACCAAAATAAGTAATATTCAAATTTTACAAACTTTTGAAAACAAAGTGCTAAGGGGTATTGTTAATGCGCCATGGTATATCCGAAATAGCGATATCCACAGAGATCTTGACATTAAAACAATCGAAGACGAAATCAAAAACTACGCGAGAAAGCATAAAAGTCGACTAGAAAGTCACGTTAATATTACAATCCTCCAAGTTTTGGATGAAAGAAATTTAGTACGCCGTCTACAAAGAATCAAACCTTTGGACTTAGCGCGTTAAGTAGCCGCGTCTAAACTGCGGAGCTAGCAGGAACTTCTAATGGGAAGCTACCTGCAAAACGTCATTATTTCGTGAAACGAAAACTACTTGATAAGTCGAATACTTAGTTGTAGTAAAAATAAAAAACAAGTCTGTTTTGAAGGGAGGTTTTTTAGTGGGTAAGAATCCCACACTACTATGAGCACGCGCTGTCGATCCTCATAGTGTCTTGTTGAAGATTTTCACCTACCCTCGGAAAAAAAAAAAAAAAAAAAAAAAAAACTAAACTGTAGGTCCCTTCCATTCATGTGAAAAATATTCCGCACACAACATGAGTGGTTGCGAGATGGTAGGCCCTGGCCCTTAAAGAGCTGTTGCGCCAAATATTTATATTTAAATATTTATTTATTTTTGTTAGGAGGCAATAATGCCAAGGTGTAGATCAAATAAAGATCGTAGTACAACAAACGCTAAAAGAAAGCGTTTATCATGGGCTATAATGAAAGTGAACAAGAAAGAGAATCTAAGTTGACTAATAACCGGAAGAGCAATATGTTGCGAGGGACTTCTGCTGAACGTAATACGCGTCTTTCTTTAGATCGAGGTAGGCATAATTAACAGAGGCAAATTGAGGTGCCTGTAGAACGAAGCAATCGGCCAAACGAAGGTTTCTGGCTTATGGGCGACTAAGGAGTGTTCTGCAATGAATTATAATTCTTCCATAAACTATAAATATTACTCTACAGTTATTTTGCTTAGTATGACCGTTGTCTGTCCACATTGCTCTGCCCTAAAATGGGAAGACGAATCAAAAGGCATTTGCTACTTACAGGGAAAAATTAAAATGGATGAAATTTCTGATCCTCCGGATCCTTTATATTCCCTCCCGGTTGCTGATGCAAACCAGACTATCCGGGAGCTGCGAAGACATAATATGAACAAGAGCGCAACCATCTTCAAAATAGGCGCCCAAAGAAGGAAGAATGCTCAGGAGATTCGTTCGCCAAAGTTCATTAACAATGCTCATGGCCAACTTCTTGTGGATGACGACAAAATTCTGCAAAGGTGGCGGCAGTATTGTAAAGAACTTTTAAATAAACAATTTCCCCGGCTATACTTTTCAAGAATCACCCCTAACTGTGAAGAAATACCCGACATTACAGTCGAAGAAATTAGTGAGGCGGCCAAATACTCCAAAAACGAAAAGCGGAAAAGATGGGAGACATCGGGTTCAGATGGCTCAGAATTCTCATCTCCAAATTTGTGAGAGGTGGCCCAATGCCGAATCAATGGAGGGAAAGTTACCTTCTCCCTGTATACAAAGGGAAGGGTGATACGCGAAACTGTGATAACTACCATTCGATCAAGCTGTTGTCACATACCATGAATATCGTTGAGCGGGTATTAGGTTGCCGACTGCGAAAAATAATACGGCTATCTGATGATCGGTGCGGGTATAAGTATAATCCAAAGTATAAGGACCATAATAGAAAAACATCGTGGATTTACATATTGTATTGGTTGACTTTGAAAAGGCATTCGACAAACAACCACGAGATTTGATATGGGTGGCGCTAAGGCATCGAGGGGTTCCAGAAACCTATGTACAGATGATCATGGACATGTACGAAGGAGGAAAAACAGGAGTAAGATGCGCCGCTGGAATAACCAAAGAGTTCCCAATCAAAGTCGGGGTGCACCAAGGAAGCATCTTAAGTCCTTTGCTCTTTATTACAGTCCTTGATTATCTGCTTGAAGGTAAAGTGATGGACCCCAAGGTACATCAATTATTCTTTGCTGACGGTGGAGCCATCATAAGTGGGGATTCTACAACCCTGCAACGAGCACTTGAGGGCGTGTGCACGTGTGGGTGGACGTTCTGGAGGGAAATGGGTATCGCATTAGTTCAAAAAAGACAGAGTACTTGTACTGCTCGTTCTCTGATCCACTCAGGCCCATTCCAGATATTTATTTGAATGGAACAGTGCTTCCCAAGTGCGAAAGTTCAAATATCTGGGATCGATGATCAATAGCAAAGCAACTTGTGATGACGACATCAATTATCGCGTAAGCATAGGGTGGATGAAGTGGCGAGAAAATTCCACTATCTTCTGTGACATAAAAATGACCCCTAAGTTAAGAGGAAGGCTCTACACCGCAGTTGTGAGTCCAGCGCTCACATATGGTTCACAATTTTGGACGATGTACAAAACGTATGAGAGTACATTAACGGCAGCTGAGATGAAGATGCTTCGCATGACAGCAGGAGTGACAAAGCTTGATCGAATAAGAAGTTCGAAGATCCGTGGAAGCTTTCACACCAAGGAAACCATCGTACAAAAAATAGAGCTGGTATTGCCACGTTCAAAGAAGAGATCATTTGAACCCCGTTAAAAAGGCAATATCAATGCACGTTCCAAAGACATCGCGATGTAGGAAGGCAGGCCTATAAACGCCTGGATCAGACAAATGCGGCGACATCGGCATTTTATTGGCCTAAGTAACCGAGTGATCCAAAATCGGCAGGCCTGCCGATATTTTCTGAGGTCAAATAGGCGAACCCCACCGGCGGATCAGTAGAAATGCGGTGAAGTGGGAGGGTTATAATCACTTATTTTCGAATCATAACCTCGCTGATAAAAGGAAGAAGGGAAAATATATTATACGTATTACGAGTATGTCTTTTCCCAATTTCTTTATTAGTGTATCTCTGTAAAAATTGAATTGCACCCGGACGAAGTCGGGCCGGGTTGCTAGTTCTACATATAATAGGTATTTCAAATAAAACAAAAAAATCATTGATATCTCACACACGACTTGTTTTATTCAATTTTAACATCTACCCGTCCCTATTGGAAAATCCTTTCGTAAATTGTATACACTGATATCTGCCATACTTTCTATAACGCTTGAATCAGACAGGGGGCAATGCCACAGCTTTATACATTTTATTTGATTGTTTTTATATTATACACCAATACTTATAAAACTAAGAATAAAATATTCACTATCTATCTATCTATCCATTTATATGTCTTTTTATTTATCTATCTATCTTTATATCTATTTGACATCTTTCGAATTGAGTTTGAAAATATTTTTGTGTAACAAACAAGTTGTGGAGCAAGCCTTCTGCAGTCTCATTAATATTTTATCCGAGAATCAAAGCATCCTTTTCATGCTCCCATTACTCTCAACACTCCACATCACACTTCTAGATGATTCGACTACAGTATGTACGCATCTGAGAAATACATACATCTGTATGCAATGTTATAACAGAGTTGTGTTTATCCATTTCGCAAATATTGATTAAACGCCCGAGGTTACATGCATAAAAACATCTAACAATATGCGAATACGAAGATACCCAAACATAGATACTCGTACGCGCAAAAACTCAACCTCTAACACTGACTAGATTGAGCTTGGGGTACTATTCGATGTATACTATACGTTCAATGATGCGAATAGCATTGACTAGAAATTCCGAAGAGGATGTAAAATTCTGATTTTTATTAGAACGAATATACACACACATATACAAAAGCGAATAGCAGCACCATTGCGTTATCCTGAAACAATGGAAGCTAGCAATCGATTGCGGTTTGAGGGCAGAAAGTCATTCTTTTATGTGATATGAAGGTTATTGGATGCAATATCAGTAAATTGAGATCCATATTGATGGTATTCCTGTACGAGTAGATGTCTGGTTATGAGCGATACGATTCTTTTATTGTGAGGCACAATTAATAGCTTTCATGGCAAGGATGTATTGTCTCGTAAACATTGTGTTTATGGGAGCGTATACGCAATATCTGGTCTGTAATGCCATCCACAAGGTTTTATCATAATTAATGCATGACTCTGCTGTTAAAATTTATTTTACAATTTCTGCTGAAAATTATAACAACCTCTTCACCGCAAAGCGTTTTATTGCATATTTTTAGGAGATTTTCTCTGTCCAATAACCCAACTCTGGGGAATTTCTCCAACTAAAAGGTACTACACCTGTTCAACATCCCAGCATTGTGCTTTGTTTAAAATGTTTGTGGTCACTATGGTCAAGTGCTTCGTTTGGGAGCATGCACACATTTTCTGGACAATTTTGGTTGTTAAAGGATACCGCAGTGTATTCGGCTGTGCGCGTGGTCGCATAATTTATCAGACCGCTGGGGCTGTAGCAATGAAACTACGTTTAAGTCCATCCTGAATAATACTCATTAAAGTGTGCTCCATGCAATTAGGGGTAGTTGCATTCATAATAAGGAACCAATATAGTGTTTTCGAAGCTATTTAGTGCCACGATGATCAACCGATGGAAATGCAGGAACACACCGTGTGTTTTCTGGTGGGGGAACCACTTGATGTTGTTTTGTATAATCAGTCTACTCAGCGGCATGTGAAACTGGATCAACCCTATTAATTAAACGAATTAGAGTGAATAAATTCTGGATCTGCATTGCTGAATTTTTTATGGTAGTTAAGCTATGTTAGGTTAGAAAAGGCGCTTGATAGTTTAACGCATCACTCCCACTCAAAGACATTAACGTTAATTGTGAATTCCTCAGAGTTTTTGAGTATGTATTGTATTTTCTAAGAAGTTCGTAAGCAAGCCCATGCTCCTTGCAAATTTAAATTTCAACGAACCTAAAACGAACGAGTCATTCTTATAAAGCAGAGCGAAAGCAAAGTAATTTATCTATTATTTCAACAAGATGTACAGGATGTCAAGTGAAGCTCAAAAGGATCTTCTTTAAGCGATAATTATCCACGTTGCTTTGGCCATGAATTTGCTATAAATAGGAGCATTTTAAAAGGTTATGGGTGCGATTAGTTTCTGCAGTTGGCTACTAGATAGATTTTAAATGACAATACGCTATACATCCAATGGACCCGAGTACTTACGTACTTACTCAAGTGGCGCTACAGTTCGGAGTGAACCTGGGCCAACAAACCTCTCCATTTAGCTCGGTCTTTAGCTAATTGCCTCTAGTTGCGAACTCCAAGTTAATCGAAGTCCCCTTGAACTTGTGCGCGCCACCTACAGCGAGGAGGCCAGAATATCTTACAAAGAATTTTTCTCTAGATGCAACCTAAGATATCTTCATCCGCTTTCAATAAAGTCCATTTTTCAGCTCCATAAAGCAGTACTGGGATGATCAGAGACTTATTCAAAGTCTCCTTAGTTGTTCGGGATAGGGCTTTACTGTTGAGTTGCCTTATAAGCCCAAAAAAAATGTGATTGGCAAGAGTTATTCTTCGTTTGATTTCTGCCCGTCGTTCTCAGACTTTATAGCAGAGCCAAGGTAGACAAAGTCCCTTACTACCTCGAAGTTGTAGCTGCCCACTCTGACGTTCTGTCCAATTCGTTGGTCTTGATTGTAACTTCTTGTTGAGAGCATAAATTTGGTTTTGCCCTCGTTTATCCCTAAACCCATTTTGGCCACTTCTGCCTCAATGTTTGCAAACGCATTAGTGACAGTCCGCTGAGTTCTTCTAATTATGTCAATATCGTTGGCGTATGCAAGCAGTTGTACGGACTTTTGATAGATTGTACCTCTGGTATTGGCTTGTGAGTTCCGCACAATCCGTTCAAGTACAATATTTAAAAAGTCGCATGACAGCGCGTCACCTTGTCTAAAACCTTTTCTGACATCAAAGATATCGGTGAAGTTATGACCGACCTTGATGGAGCAGCGACCGTTCTCCATTATTATCCTGCACAGATGGACAAATTCGGAATGTCAGGAATGTCAAAACTAGACATGGCTGTGTAGTATAATTCCTCTCTGCAGATGCTGCCATAGACGATCTTGAAAGCGATAAAGAGATGGTGAGTATAGATTTGGACTTCTTGGGTTTTCTCCAGGATCTACCGAAGTGTGAAGATTTGAAGATTAAAAGTTTCAGGCATTCGTGTAATATCACAGAAAATATCTTGTATGCGATGTTGAGGAGTCTGATGCCTCTATAATTGGCGCAGTTGAGAGGGTCTCCTTTCTTGTGGATCCTACCAATTCATCACCAGCTGCCTTGAAAAGTTCGGCCGGTAAGCCGTCAGGTCCAGCAGCCTTGCTGGATTTTAGCTTGGATATTGCTATCCTCACTTCGTTTTGGTCAAGTGGACGGAAATATTGACTATTATCGTCTATGTGGAATGGTTCATTCTGCCTGACAGCGGGATGTTAGTCTTCGTCGCCGTTATACAGTCTGCAGATGTAGTTTTTCTATATTTTCAGCACCGACTGTGATTTTACTACGAGGTTTCCATTTTCATCTCTACAGGGTTCTGTACGGGTATAGCTTCTTCTGACACGTTCATGTTACCCTTTGATAAAACTTCCGTACATTGTTCCTGGAGTATAAGCTCTCAATATTTTTGTCTATTGGAGGAGGCGATGTTCTTCCCGTCCCTTTTGCTCGTAGAGCTAAGGAGCAGCTCTCGTCTTCCTTTGCAGCGCCGCTTTATATGCCTCTTGTTTTGCTGCATGCACTCGCCGGCATTTTTCGTCAGTCAAACCAGGGGTTTCGCGTGGCGGGCGAGCGAGACTTAGCACATCAGTCGCGGCGTTTCTGATGGCATGTTGGCAGCGCTGCCACTGGTCTTCGGCACTTGATGCTGGCAGCATAGGGGGGATTGAGAGATTTCAGAATACGTGTTCAGCGAAGAGTCTGGTGGTCTCTTGCGATTGTATCTTTTCGATGCTAGTTTTCTCACTGTGATTCTTCTTTGTTGCTCAGTTTGGGATATCCGCATTCGTATTTTAGCTACAAGATAATGATCCGAATCTATGTTTGCCGCTCGGTAGGTCCAGACATCCAGAATACTGGAGGCATGTCTTGCATCGATCGCAATATGATCAATTTGGTTGATCGTTAAATGATCATTGGACCGCCATGTCTGTTTATGAATATTGAGATGACAAAACCGTGAGCTTGTTATGGTGACGTTTTGCTTAACAGCGAAATCAATTAGCCTTAGTCGGTTATCAAACGTGGTGTTGTGTAGGCTATGCTTACCAACTGCCCTACTAAAGACGTCCTCCTTGCCCATTTTGCGGTTCAAATCGCCCAATACGATTTTACCGTCGTATTTAGGATATTTCTCATATCTTTAGTCGGAAGCTCGTAGGAACAATCTTTGGTGGCAGGGTCCTTTTCTTCCGTGGCGGTATGAGCACATATTAAGCTTATGATAGCGAATTTAGCCTTGGTCCGGATTGTCAAAATACGTTGGCTCACGTATCGGGAGCTTAAGACTTATTGCCTAAGTCTGCCGCTTAAAGCCGAATAAGCGGTGCTTGTTGTCTCTGTGTCAATCACCATAGAAGATGTCAGAGTTTTTCATCCTCTTTTGCTTTTTGCTACCATAAGTTTTTTACGTCGTAGGGCAGTTACACCGACGGTACAAACCTCAACCTGTAGGGCCAGTTCCTTTAGGTATACCTCTAAGACGAGGGCTCAGATACACTGGTACCATTAGTCCACTACGGGAGTGTGAGCGCTGCCGTTAACCGATTGAACACTCGTGCGCCACCATATCTATTTCAAGGTCCTGAGCAACATTGGAATTTCCTTACCTGTGATCCGAATACGTCGAAGCAGCTCGCGTAAGGTATTCACTAAGTTCAACCTAACTGGAACTATAGACGCCACCGTTGACTCCGTCTAGGGAATTCGTCCGCTGCCGCCTGGAACTAGAAGAAATGCTCTGGGGAGAAGGCGCTCTTCCCCCCTTTCTCATCTACTGTGCCAAAAATTCTCCAAACGGGGTTGGTTACCCATTTATTGAATTAAGGTACTAGGCACCCAGCTGTCACCGCATGAAGGCTGAGAGTAGTGTTAGGTTCTAATCTTTAACCGGTTTTCTCCTTTTCTTCTTCGAAGATGTTGCTTGCTGTCTTTTGTTCAGATTAGACTATTTCGCTCCCAATGAATCGTTTGGCACGAATTCGGGCCAAACGATTGTGAAGTGCCATGCATTTTCTAGTATAATATATATGTATATAATTAATAATACATATAGTATATGTTTTTCTTAGACTAAATATGTGCAATAAAGTCTTACCAATTTCTCGTAATGAATTCGGTTTCTATCATCTTTTTTTGCTTCATCCCAGAGCGTGTATACTGCCTACTGATGTTTGTATGTACATCTTAATCTGAGTTTTTGGTGGCATGGTGTACAAAATCAAATAATGCAACCACCAAATACTTAGAATAATCAAACAAGTGTACGAAAATAATGATGTGATTCGAAAGAATGCAAGAATTAATCTTCTCCACGCTCCAACACCAATAAATAGTCTCTTTATTTTTAATTTACATCGGGCAGTTACTTAATTGCATGAAAAGAGCCATAGTTTTAGGCGCAAATTAATGTTTAAAGAAAAAAGCGGGTAATATTGCACGAAGAATTAGAAAAATACCGGAACATCTTCAATAAATTATTCAACATCCATGTTTATATATGCCTCAAATAAGGGAGCTGCTGTTGGTGTCTTTTCCACGCACCCAAGAATTACACATATCGTTCAAACCGTCGAGTCATTGAAGGGTTATCCAAGCCAGTATATTCATCAGATAGCCATCTGACCGTAAATTATCTGAAATCGCGAAGTCAGGTCGCAATCAAATCCCGTAAAATTTATAACATTAAAGGACTACCGACTGCCGAACATCTCTTAGCAAAATAGTTAAGCTGCTGGGAATTAACCCCAGCAAGGCAGTCGTTGTACGGTTTACAAGAAGAAGAACGGTGAATATTGGCTCAGTGACTCTAAACGGCGCAACCATCAATTTTTGCGATGTGGTCATTCTCGATGAGGAATTGTCCTGGATAAGAAGCTTAACTGGAACTCCCATATTAAGCATAAAATTGCCAAGGCGACTACTGCCTTGTGAGCCTGTCGCCGTATGTACGGCAAGACCTGTGGCCTGTCTCCAAAGGTCATTTTCTGGTTATACACCACGGTTGTTAGACCCATTCTAACATACGCGTCCGTAGTCTGGTGGACGAAAACTAAAGAGGTCACAACCATTAATAAACTCACAAAACTTCAAAGACTAGCTTGCCTCGGCATCACAGGTACTATGCACACTTGTCAAACAACAGCCATTGAAGCCATAATCGGACTTACTCCGTTACATATATTTATAAAAAAAAGTGGCAATCCGCAGTGCAGTTAGTCTTAGAAAATCAGGTGCTAATAGTACACTGGATCACGTGGATCTTATGGAGCTATTGTTCGACTTCCCCGAGCTAGACATGCTCAGCTCGGTCTCCGACATACGCCCAATAACTCTACTTTGATAGAAGGTTTGAGATTGTGATCCCAAGTCGTGATATATGGAATAATGGCGGACCGTCGCTTTATCCAAAAGGTATAGTGTGGTACACCAATGGATCAAAAATGGATTCAGGAGTTGGCGCCGGTGTGTGTGGGCCCAACGATAAAATTTCGAAATCACTCGGAAAGAGTCCTAGTGTTTTCCAAGCCGAGCTTTACGCCATTGAAACTTGTGCTAACATTAACCAGCACTCAGGCATAAAAGGTGCCTCTATCCATATACTCACCGATCGCCAAGCGGCGCTCAAAGCACTGATGTCCCATTTGATCAGTTCAAAATCAATTCTAAGCTGCTTCGGCAGCTTACAAAATCTGGCCCGACACAATAAAGTAAAATTGTGGTGGGTACCGGGTCATGTAGGCGTTGACAGCAACGAAACTGCAGACCTGCTAGCTAGGAAGGGCTCCTCTGAGTTTTTCACAGGACCTGAACCCTTCTGCGGGATATCCGATTCCGCCTTTAAACTTACCCTAAACATTTGGGAACGCAACACGTGCATATCCCACTGGAATAACTCCCAAGGTCTCAGGCAGGCTAAAAGAGCTGTCCAACCCTTCCAAAGACAGGCAGTTGATATTCTAAAATACGGCAGAAATGACATAAGAAGGCTTGTGAGCTTCCTTACCGGTCACTGTCAACTTCTTTACCACCTTAACAAAATGGGAATTTCGGAGGATATCACCTGCCGCCTCTGCCTACAAGAGGACGAAACCGTCCTCTACATACTATGTGAGTGTGTAGCTCTGTGTAGTACTAGGAGAAGCTTTTTCCTTAAAGAGATCATATCTGCAATAGATCTAAGGAACTCCTCCGCAGCCGTAATTATAGCTTTCATAAGGAGAGTAGAAGTACTGCTGCCAGAAAAGTGGCCTATGGCACAATAGATCTCCTTGGTCGCAGTGCCTATACGCCATTTAGGCGTGGCCACACACCTGTTAAAAAAAAAAAAGCTGCTGGGAACTTGTCCATTATAATATCCAGGGAAATTTTGCAGACAATTATTTTGCTAGACTCATTCGGTGCAAACAGATGCGGCTTGTCAAGTACCTGGCTTATGCTGCTACGATGAAAAAGAGAGACTGTGGGTGGGCAAATCTAAATTATTGCATCGTTTCTAAGTTTCTTTCTTCAACCACTGATCTTATCAATTTCAAGGTATTGATAAGATATCGTTGAGGAAACATATCCAAGCTCACGCAAGGCATCAATGGATTCTGTGTTTTCTCTAGACTTGCTCAAAGGTTACGAATCGCAGACGACGACGAAGGAAGAACACAACTCGTTTCTTCTGAGCAATCTGTAACTTATGAACAAAACCTTACTGTCAAAATTGATGTGTTAAGGAATTTAATAAGTGGTTGTAGGCGGAAATTTATACTGCAAATGATGTCAGAATATGAACTTTATTGATCTATGCCTCATCGGAGACCACACTCTATCTATCTATGTCCCGTCCATTACAATTCGTTTCACTAACTGGTGAAGATGTTTATTGACACAGGTCAAGAATGATTGCCATTTTAATTTTTCTACAAAAAAACCTTGACCCTTAAGAAAAACTATTTTAAATGTAACGAATACTTCCTTTGACTGACCACTTTTAAACTGAAAACCCTTTTAATAATTGCTCAACAGCAGTAAAAAACCCCTACAATTATAAAACAAGATAAACTACCTTGACCAAAGTAAATTACTCACCACCAGAAAGTTTCTTTTTTTTTGTCGTTTAAAATAAATTCTACTTTATGCGCCCTTAGCATACACAAACTTGAATGTAGGTCAGTTGGAATTCAATGGCAACTTGAAAATCCTGTCCATAAACTTATTCACTATAAAAGTCTTAATCGTACTTCAAAAGACACACAACCCGCACTCAACCCACATATAAACATTTTTTAAATTACCAATAAAACTTCTTCCCATTTAAACTTGACCGACTTGCATGTGAAGCTCCTCTTTGGTTACACTTATACTGATGGATCACTTTATGTATCTTGATGGAAGAGCAACTCGAGTGGCACACAAAATGAGAAATTGCAATTATTGCAAGCAATACACTCAGACTTTGTGGACATTCGGCATTTTTTATTGGATTTTCATGTATTTTTTGTTGGCTTTTAAATCATAACTATACCATCTGCGAATTTTTTTCTCTGCGTTCTGCATTTATGAACAAATAAACATGGAATGGGAATTACCCTTTTAAAAATGAGTATCGCCCATTGCCACGAGTTGTCATTATAGCAGATCCATCCATGGATTGCAAGCAATACCGACTGCTTGTCTTAAGTGCACAGTTTTCATATTCTGAAAGTCTAAACTTTCATCCTCTGGGTGTACAAGTATCTGTGCGCACCCAATAAAATTTTACCTCGAAGCAACCGTAAAGTATCTGCAACCGCTTTTCTCTGTATCTGTTTGCGACAAATAATTTGAAATTTAATATTCTCAGGTCGCAAATAGGAATTTCACCTGTATCCTGGAGAAAATTGCCATATTTGGCACTAGCACTTCATCGAATCTATAAGATAATCGTACCATTTCGTGTTTACCACTCAATAATTGTGCAGTTTCCGTGAAAATGGCATTTGGCTGTGGAAAAAATATAGAAATGAAAAAATCCGGATGACATCTAGTCCTTGGCACGAATTTCCTTCGGGCTAAATATTTAAAATACAATTTTCGTTCTTAAAGTGCACTCACATGGGCGGAAGCTTCTCGGAATATGGATGAGAAAAAGTGACTGGGATTCTAACACATATTAGTTCCAGTTGACCGCACTCGTTCCTAACTGGATTTTCAGAGGAAATGTGGATAGCACTCCAATTGTTATGGAATATTGATCGAAGGTTTTTAAAGTTGTGTTGGCTTGGGAGTTTCACACCATCTTTTCCCGTAAAGATATTGCATCACAACGAATCGTGTCCGATGCGAGGAAAAAAGAAGTAAAGGATGTGGTCTATCTCCCGTCAATTTAAAGTTATGAAATAAAGAAAGTAATTTTATAGTACTTAAACTATTCTTGAGGCAAAATAATACACGATAAGGAATCAGGTGTATTGAAATAAGTTTGTCAGCATTCATTTTAAGTTGCTAGGGGATCTAGAAATTAAATTTCACAAACTTTTTTAAACAATCATCAGCCTTTTATGAGCTTTTTCTTCAAATTTTTCATTAATAATTCGTCCTTAATTTTCGATTCCTTTTCACAGAATTATTTCGATTAAAATTGCTGAAAACTGTACCTAGACAGATGGGAAAAGACAACAACAGATACATTAACTTATGTCACATAAAATCAGTTATAGCGGCTTCTACTTTTAGGAGCTTGGGGGGTAAGTTCACCATTTATGATACATTTTGTCCTTTATCAAAAGCGGTACTAAATATACGAGTCAAAGTAATATGGCACGGATGACTCAATCGAATGCATAGATTTCAAACTAGTGTAAAATCGAATGTTATACTTTAAGCTTCAACCCCAAAGCTGTTTCCGCAGCAAAGAGAGACTGGTAGAATTTCACGTGCGCAAAGTTGCTTTGAAACTGCATCCACTATCGGATCAGCGTGCGAAACCCTGTGAGACCGCACTTCAAAATCTAGTGGCCAGAAATGAATGCGCGCTTGATAGGATAGAATACGCGTATCTTCATCGACATTGAGGGTGCTTTTGACAAAGCGACTTTTGACTGCATGTGCGACTCTGCCAGACAACACTGGGTAGATGAAACATTAGTGTTGTGGATTAAAGCAATGCTAATGAATAGAACTTTGGTAGTGGATGCGGATTGTGGCCAATATGTTATGACAGGGGTAAACAGGGGCTGTCCGCAAGGTGGCATTCTGTCTCCATTGTTATGATGCATGGTGGTCGACTTTCTGTTGAACACTCTAAATAGTTCTAACGTCTACGCTCAGGCATATGCGGATGATGTCGCCGTACTTTCTGTCGGGCCATGCCTGGCGACGGTCTGTGCTAATGCGCAGACGGCGCTGGACATGATCAATGAATGGTGTACTAGGGGTGGGCTTTCGGTGAATCCTCTTAAAACTGAGGTTGTTCTTTTTACGAGAAGGAGGATTTTGATCGGTCTGACTCAGCCAGTGCTAAAAGGCGTCACCATTCGCATTTCCAATGAAGCCAAATATCGGGGAGTGATTTTAGATAAGAAACTTCATTGGTCGACACGTCGAGTTGAAAACATCCAAGGCGCTCTCAGTCTTCTGGCAAGACTTGGGGCTTATCACCGAATAAGGTTCTCTGGATCTACACGGCTATGATAAGACCATTCCTCGCATATGCGTCGGTTGTTTGGTGGAAGGGGCTCTCGCGTAAATATGTTGTTGCTTTTTGCACGAAGCTCCAAAGAACGACTTGTCTCGGCTGCTCGGGAGCTTTCCCGAGTACGCCTGGCTCTACTCTAGACGCTTTGCTGAACTTACCTCCCCTTGATACTTATATCATGGGTTGCACTATCAAAGCCATCCATCGTCTTAGGCGGGGCGGTTTTTGGTATACTCCACACTGGAACTTTGATGAACTTGCGCGATACTTATCTTACGACTCCTGTCTTATGGATATGCCGTCTGATGCAATGACACCAGAACTCCAGCTGATGCGCAAATTCAGAGTCGACTTCCTTGTGTAAAGGACTGGCTTCGGTCAGAGTCTGAGCCGGGAATGGAATGTGGTCGTATTTTCACGGATGGTTCCAAAACCAGTCAAGGGTCTGACGCTGGGGTCTTCGTAGAAGTCGACAACGTTAGACTTCACTTCTCGTTAGACAAATATGCGTCTATTTTCCAAGCGGAAACTTATGCAATCCTAATGGCCTTGAACTATGTTGTGGAGAACAGGTGGAAGGGACGTAGCATTTGTGTCTGTAGTGACAGTCAGGCTGCACTTAAGGCCTTGCTTAACCCTTTAACCACTTCCAAAATAGTTTGTGAAACCAAAAACTCCTTGAACTCGGTTGCAAGGCTGAATTCTCTGTCCTTTATCTGGGTCCCAGGTCACACTGGGATTTTGGGGAACGAGATCTCCGATGAGATTACTAGACAAGGCTCAGAGGAGGCTTTCTCAGGTCCCGAACCCGCGTTGGGTCTTCCAGCGTCCTCGGTTAGGGCTTCCATTGACGATTGGGTCTCTCACGAGCACAATTGTGTGTGACATGACTCTCCAGGTTGCAGGTTGACTAAGCGCATGCTCCCGGACATCTGTAAGAAATCAGCGGCATTTTTGCTGTCTCTCAGCAGAAAAGACTGTAGACAACTTATCGGCGTCTTGACAGGCTACTTCGCTTTTGCCAAGCACCTTAACGTTTTAGGCTTAAGTGACACTACAATCTGCTACGCTTCTGGAGAGAGCGACGACACCGCGGAACACTATCTCTGTGAGTGTCCGGCCTTCGAAAGTCAAGGAAATTCCAATAAAATGGGTAAATCAGGGTTTGTTCTCTGGCAGTACAATGGGCCAGTTGTGTCTGAGTGCTCCAGTCGAGTGTTTCCTATCCCGACAAAAAAAAAAAAAAAAGTATAGCAAGTGCAACGATTTCGATAAAAGTGATTAGGTTAGGTTAGGTTGAGTAGGGTTATGAAGTTTTCATAAAAACACTAGGTGAACCCGATAAATACCAACACAAACAACACACAATTAAATGGTACATAGAAGGATAGAAAACATCTACAGGCACTGCGGCAGGAGTGTACGGGCCCAGGATTAGATACTCAGAATCACTGGGAATATTCCCCAGTATATTTTAAGCAGAAGTTCACGCGATCGAAAGATGCGCGCAATTCAACCTAGACAGGAATTATCGCGGGCGGGACATCGCAATACTGTCAGATAGCCAAGCCGCTATTAAAGCACTGACCTCGCACGAGATCAGATCCAAACTGGTATGGGAATGTCTCACCAGGAGCAACAAACTGGGAGAAACAAACAAAGTAACTCTCTACTGGGTACCAAGACATATGTGAGTGGAGGGGAACGAAGCAGCTGATGAACTAGCTGGAAACGGATCAGACACGCCGTTCCTTGGACCAGAAAAGTTTTGTGGAATAGGACCCCACAAAATAAGGGAAGACTTAAGGAAAGAGGAAGAGAACAAATGGGCCAAGCATTGGGACGATATCCCCCAAATAAGACAGTCAAAAGAACTTCTGGGGAAATACAACCAGAAAAGAAGCAGAGCCTGCCTAAGAGTTAGTAAGAATCGGCTTCGCGTTTTGGCGGGCATGTTAACAGGTCACTGCAGACTTAAGGAGCACCTTAGGAAACTGGGAATAGAGGGAGACGGACACTGCAGATTCTGCAGGGACTTCGCAGAAACACCAGCGCACCTTCTTATGGAATGCGAAGCACTGATCCACAAAAGAAGGAATCACCTTAGTGCCTACCTCCTATCAGAAACGGATTTACCTTCGCTGGATCCACTGAAGATACTTCGGTTTGCTGTAGCAGCTGGACTGGAGGAAGTGCTCTAGACCGAGTATATCATCGGCTAGAGCCGTAGTATGGGGGGCACAATAGATCTTTTATAGGTCGCAGTGCACTTGCACCTCACTATCATATACATCTGTCTATCTACCTAAGGTGAGCCCATCTCCATCCCTTCAAAGCAAAAAGACCTAAACCAATTCTCCCATACACTGAATTTCCCTACAGAATTTTTTTCCTCCCTCATTGTTATAGTTCAGTGACCTTACTTCTTCTAAGTTACCGAAGAAGTATTTTACATCGAAGTTTCGAAGTTTTTCCAACCACTGCACCAAAGAAAGGTTCCTGCCTGGTAGTACAATGGACCGGAGAAGAGAAGTCTGAGTGCTCTGGGATTTGGGTTTCCTTTAAAAAAAAAAGAAAAAAGAAGAGTATACCATCCTTGTTTGATAATCCTAGTCTCATTCTTCCTTGGTAGACAGTGGCCAGAGAGTATTCCTATCGCTGGTCTTAGCCGTCATGTTTCTAATCTTATTATCTCCCCAGATTTCCTGTGATCTAACACAGGTCACAAGGTTTTGAACACCTTATTTTTTTTCCGAGGGTAGGTGAAAATCTTCGACAAGACACTATGAGGATCGACAGCGCGTGCTCATAGTAGTGTGGGATTCTTAAAAAAAAAACTAAAAAACCTCCCTTCAAAACAAACTTGTTTTTATTTTTACGACAACTAAGTATTCTACTTATCAAGTAGATTTCATTTCACGAAACAAAGACGTTTTGCAGGGACCTTCCCATTAGAGGTTCCTGCCAGCTCCGCAGTTTAGACGCGGTTACTTATCGCGCTAAGTCTAAAGGTTTGGTTCTTTGTACACGCCGCAGTAATTTGCTTTCTTCCAAAACTTGGAGAACTGTAATATTTACGTGACTTTCTAGTCGACTTCTATGCTGTCTCGCGTAGGTTTGAATTTCGTCATCGATTGTTTTAATGCCAAGATCTCTATGGACATCGCTATTTCAGCACTTTGTTTTCAAAAGTTTGTAAAATTTTAATATTAGTTATTTTGGTACAACCCCAGAGTTGTATACCATATGTCCATACGGGCTTTAGCACTTGCTTATATAAAAGCAGTTTGTTCTCTATATTAAGCTTGGAATATTTCCAAGTAACCAATACATTTCTCGATATTTATTATCTAGTTCTTTGCGTTTTTTCTTTACGAGCGTTTTCCATTTCAGCTTTGCATCAAGTGTCATTCCAAGATACTTAGCCTCGTTTGCAAACGGGATTTGAAAAAGTTTGAAAAGATCGGCAAATTATTTAATCTCTTATAAGTAAAATTTACATGAACAGATTTGGTCTCGTTGAGTGCGATTCACCAAACCGTTGTCCATTCATTTACTCTATCCAAAGCTTCTTGCAGTTTTTCTGTAGTATCTTCAACCGTTTTACCTACTACCAAGATAGCAGTAATGTAGCTATCTTAGTGCCTTCTATTTGCGGTATATCACGGGTGTATAATAGATACAAAACTGGATCAAGAACGCTTTCTTGTGGCACCCCAGCCATTGTTTCCTTGAAATCTGAATATTCGTTTCCACATTTGACGCGGAAAAGTCTACTTGTAAGGTAGTTCTTCAAAATATTATACAGGTGCTCTGGCAGAACTTGTCGTAATTTAAACTTTAAGCCTTCGTGCCAGACCTTGTCAAAGGCTTGAGAAACGTCAAGGAATACGCTTGAACAAATCTTTTTTTCTTCAAGTGATTTTTCGATTACATGTGTTATTCGATGTACTTGTTCGACTGTAGAATGCTTTCTTCTGAATCCGAATTGATGATCCGGAATGAGATGCCCTTCTTCTATTACCGGCTGTATTAGCCTAATCAATATTCTCTCGAGCAGCACGTTTTTTTCATTCGGCGGTTTTCCGGGTTTAAGGACCATTATGATTTTGGCGACTTTATAAGTAACAATAGCTTAATTAGAGCCTTTTTTGCTAGGGCTTTAAGAACCTCTCCCGTAATTAGGTCGTATCCAGGAGCCTTCTTAGGTTTAAGTTTCTTTATTTCTTCCTTAAGTTCGGTAAGTGTCGCATTTCTTATTACGCTATTGGCTATATAAGACGTATTTATATTTTGAATATATTCGTTTGTCCATCAAACGGTTTGAAAGTTTCTTCCAGGTGGGTGGCAAAAACTTGCGCTTACTCTTTATCATGCCTGGCCCATTCGTCTTGATTTTTCCTAATTGGGGCGGCTTGAATTTGAGGTTTTTTAATACCTATTATAGCCTTCCAAAGCGAGAACACCTTATGACCATCTAAGTTGGATCATCTCAGATTAGTCATATTGATGATTGTATCACAAATAATTCCTTTAATTGCCATTATGTCTCTATGCGAGAGCTCTGCTCCTCTTTTGGCCAGCGCGTTGGCTCTTTCGTTGCCTTCTATATCGCAGTGTCTAGGTTCGCAGCACGGTTCTGCGTACATAATGCCTTAAGTATTGTGCGGCAATTCCTGACGATCTTACTGCAGCCTGACTGTCAATGTATAAGTCGATATTCTTGTCGGATATTAATCCCATCTCAAGTAGTTCCACATCTTTAAGCACAAATAGAACCTCTGCTTGGAACACGCTGCATGCGTCCGGAATCTCAGGGTCTCAGAGCCACTTGTATGTTAATGTCTCTCGAGCATAAACCTGACCCCGTGCTCTCTCTGGTCTTAGAACCATCTGTGTATATTGCACTCTTGTTGTGGACAGAGACTGTCTCCCTTTGCCAATCCACTATAAAATGATACGCAACGTGTTAATTTAAAGAAAAGCTTAGGTTGATGACGCTGTACCAGCTCGTATAGTACATCATTGAATCTTTTCCTTCAAAACCCGTCAGCGCAAACGGGACCGAATATCTTACGAAGAATTTTTCTCTCGAAGCAACTAAGGATATCTTCATCCGCTTTCAATAAAGTCCAAGTTTCAGCACCGTAAATCAGGACTGGGATGATTAGGGTCTTATATAGAGTATCCTTAGTTGTTCGAGATAGGTCTTTACTGTTGAATTGCCTTATTAGCCCATAAAAACAGCGATTAGCAAGAGTTATTCTTCGCTTGATTTCTGCTCTGATCGTGTTTTTAGAATTAATAGCAGAGCCAAAGTACACTAAGTCCCCTTGTAACTGCCCACTGTGACGTTCTGTCCAATTCGTCGGTGTTGATTGTCCCTTCTTGTTGACAGCATATACTTCGTTTTGCCCTCATTTAATGCTAAACACATTTTCGCTGCTTCTGCCTCAATGCTTGCAAACGCACCGGTGACAGCCCGCTGAGTTCTTCCAATAATATCAATATCGTCGGCATATGCAAGCAGTTGTACGGACTTTTGATAGATTGGCCTCTGGTATTAGCTTGTGAGTTCCTCACAATCCTTGCAAGAACAATATTAAAGAAGTCACATGGCAGCACTTCGGTCGCCTTGTCTAAGACCTTTCTGACATCAAAGGTCTCGGTCACTACCAACCTTGATGGGGCAGCGAGTGTTGGCCTTGAAATCGATAATCATATTGATGAGTATCGATTTGGACTTCTTGGGTTTTCTCCAGGATCTGCCGAAGTGTAAAGATTTGATCGATGGTGGACTTTCCTGGCCTGAAACTGCACTCATAGGGGCCCATCAGACTGTTGACAAAAGGTTTCAATCGTTCACATAATATCGCAGAAAAGGCCTTATACGCAATGTTGAGGGGACTACAAATACAAATATTTGGCGCAACAGCTCTTTAAAGTGCCAGGGCCTAGCTTCTCGCAACCACTCATGTTGTGTGCGTTATATTTTTCACACGAATGGAAGGGACCTACAGTTTAATGCCGAATCCGAACGGCGATTTGAGAAGCTTTTTCGTGACAACAATACTCTCGGATGTTTGTCAGACGCTCGCGAGAGGTGGGACCGTGAAAAAACTTTTTGGTATTTTGTGGGATTCGAACTTGGAACCTCATGCGTAGTGATCCGACACACTAACCACTTACGCCACGGCGCCCACGGGGGGACTGAGGGGACTGATACCTCTATAATTGGCGCAGCTGAGGAGGTCTCCTTTCTTGTGGATCGAGCAAACGATGCTGAGATTCCATTCATCAGACATACACTCATCTGACCAAACCTTAGAGATGGGTTAGTGTATGCACTCTACCAATTCATCACTAGTTGCCTTGAAAAGTTTGCCCGATAAGCCGTTAAGGTTCACCGCTGCCTGAAAGCGGGATGTTGGTCTTCGTCGCCGTTATATCTGTGGCAATACGACATAATAGCTTATGTCGATTTGTACGATTTTTCAGGAGAAGGGTTTAAAGTTGTGGCTTACGCAAAAAACGTATGAAATTTTTGAATTGCACCTCTACTCTAACAGCCATAACTCAGCCGTCTTTACAGGTATGGAACTAAAAAAATTAGAGAAAATACTTTATGCAATCGGGAAAATTTTGCTATAATTAACTCAATTTCGACTTAAGTCGACTTAAGCTACTATGTCGTATTGCCACAGATATAATCTGCAGAAGTGACTGTGATTCTTCTACGAGGTTTCCATTTTCATCTCTACAGGTTTCTGTACGGGTATTGCTTCTCTGACACGTTCTTGTTACCCTTTAGTAAAACTTCCGTAAATTGTTCCTGGAGTATAAGCTCTCAATATTCTCGATCGTGCGCTTTTTATGTTCTTTCTTCTTCTTTTGGAGGAGACGATGTTCTTCTCGTCCCTTTTGCTCGTAGAGCTCACGAGCAGCTCTCGTCTTCCTTTGCAGCGCCGCTTTATATGCCTCTTGTTTTGCTGCATGCACTTGCCGGCGAGACCCAGCACATCAGTCGCGGCGTTTCTGATGGTATGATGGCAGCGTTGCCACTGGTCTTCGGCATTTGATGCTGCCGGCATGGAGTGACTGAGAGATTTTGGGATAAGCGTTCGGCGGAAACTCTGGCGGTCTCTTGCTATTGTAGCTTTTCGCTGTTAAATTTTCTCATAGTGATTCTTCTTTGTTGCTCAGTTTGGGATATCTGCATTCGTACCCTGGCTACAACAAGGTAATCATCCGAGTCTATGTTGGCCGCTCTTTGCCGTCTGGAACAAGAAGAAGTGCTCCGGTGAGAAAACACTCTTCCCCCTCTCTCATCTGTTGCCGCCAAAGAGCCTTCAAACGGGGTTGGTTACCCATTTCTTGGATTAAGGTACTAGGCACCCAGCTGTCACCGCGTGGAGGTTGAGGGTAGGAGTTGGTAGGCCTCAGCTAAGTGAAAACGCTTATGTTTTCATATAATCGCATGCACTACCGTTTGACCAGCCCTTTAAAGCCTCTGGAGTGGAAGTAATGTTGAATTTAGCAGAATGATCAAAGTACACATCCTTTATAAGATCGAAGTAAACTTCCAATCCTTACAAATGTTTGCATCTGTTTTGTAAGCACTTGTGTGGAAGAAAATTCAATACCCATGTCTGCGAAATATTTCACCTGAAAACTATGAGAAGTATTTTCAATAAAACAACTTCAAAATACCTCCTCTCAGTCAGTTGCTCACCCTAATTTTAATTAACTTAAAAGATGCAACAAAATTGCACAAAAAAAACACTCAGACTACCTTACAGAAGGATACACAATTTAATCAGGACATGATACAATGTAAACGAAAGCAAGTTCTTCAATGAAGGAAATTTGTTGATTGGTTTCCTCCTTGTTTTTGTAATAAAAGTAGCAAATTATTCGCAAGGATTCGTTTCCCTCCCTGCCTCCTTTCTTCCTCCACAGAAAAGCAATAAAGTATCTGCAACAGTGTTTAACTTGTTGATCGAGGATAAAATTAAAAATGAAAACTGAACTAAACAAGGAGGATACGAATGAATTTGAAAAAGGATTCGTAATGAGAAGACCGATGCAATGAATTACAAGTAAACAAAATGTCCTTTCACAATGAGCAAACTTTATTTGAAACGAAATTAAAAAGTTGATGTATACCTTAAATCTATAAACATGATCAATAATTAAAAAAATATATATGACAGAGTCGTTCCTGAAGGAGGTGAAATAAAAATATATTACTCCTTATGGCTTCGAATCACTGGTGGCCTCTTCGGAGTCCTTTGCTGTGTTGTCGCTGGGAAATGGCAAATTCCTAAGGCGGGTGACCATCTCCTCGAGGGTTTCTGATTTGGGGTCTTTCTTGGAGGTTAAAACGCGTTTTCGTCCTGCGGATGCGCAGAGTTTTGTAATGGGCTGAGCTTTGACAGGCTGACTATCAATGGCCTGACTAAACTGAGGCTTAGTAATTTTCGGAATAGCACCCTGTGATCGGGCGATCTGACTGGGAGTTTGAGTTATGACAACTATTTCGGTGATTTCTTCTGAGACAATGCTACTGCAGGCGACAGTCTTTGGGGTGGGTAAGATCGGCCCAGTTAAGACCTCGGGATTACTGTCTTTGGCTTGTTCTAGGGAGGTCCGGAGATTTTTATTCTGTTCACGTTCGCTCAAACGGTCGATCATTTTTGATCCACGATCTGACGTCTTTGAGAGTTTGCTGAGCAACTGACGGCCTTCTTCTTCGAGAATTCTCAGACGTTCGTCTCTGTTGGTTGAGATATTTGCGACATTTTCAAGCCGATCCTCAATGTTTGTGTTTGCGTTGCTAGTGGAATTTTCGCGTTCTTCACTGCCGTACTTTTCGTGAAGCGCGTCTAGCTTTGAATTGAAGGTAGTGCCACGCTCTGAGTTTTTAGACAACTTCGATAAGAGTAGCTTGCTTTCTTCTTCCAGTCTTTTCAAGCGTTCTGCACGTCTGGCCATATATTCCTCTTCTACTTCTGTGAGGAGTTTAACATCATCTTTGGCTGATCCTTGGGCACATTCTTCTGTCTTTTCTTCGGTCTCCTCTGGAGCAGCCACCTCTTCGGTGTTACTTTCAAAGCTGCCTTCGCGACTCAGGGTACGTTTTGAGTGAATCCTTTCCAAAGACGAACGAAGGGAATTGCCTCTATCCGAGGTCCTTTTAATTCTATTCAGAAGTTGACGACTCTCCTCTTCCAGACGTTCAAGTCTTTCCGATCGTTTTCTAGTGTATTCCTCCTCCCGGGCGGTTAAACAAGCCTGATCCAACTTTTCTTCATTAATCTCTGGCGCTGAGCTGGCTCGCTTCATGCGCTCTCGAGTCTTACTGGCGATATATTCATCTAGCGGTACTGCGTATTGTGTTGGAGCAATTTCATCTTGGAAACGACAGAGCTGGACCTCGAGCTTCTCTCGATTGTCAGAGGTTTGAATCACCGCAGCTATAAGCGACTTGCACTGCTCCTCAAGCCTCTGAATTCGAGTAGCTCTATCACTTTGTTGACTATCGGGGCTCTCTTCCAACGCCCTATCATCACCACCTTCATCGGAACCCCTAATCTTACTACGAGACCTTCTTGGTCCTTTCTTTGGAATAGCCCCACCGCCACCACAAGCGGTAGACGGCTCATCATCAACCAACAGCAAACTATCATCTGTCGGCCACTTGACTGTTGGTGGAGCACTACTCCACCGCAACTCTTCGTCACCCCTTAAGCCAGATCTTCCAGGCGAAGTGCTCTGCATGCGCTTGATTGTCTTTTTCACTTCGAAAATATCATCCCAATTCTTAGTGATTGGAGTTGCCTTTGCTGCTGCGGCGGCAGCATCATCCTCATCGGATCCCGGTCCATCACTGTAACCGCTCTCAGCTGAGTTATGGGCGTCTTGAAGTTTCCTCTTTGCAAACTCCCTCCTCAAATCATCGCATTGCAATTGACTTTCATCGTTCTTGGCACGTGCAGCCGCCCACTTGCGGCGACAGTACTCCAATTCGTCTTTCAATTCGCTGAGAAGACGCCGCTTCTGCTGCAACTGATAGCGAAGGATCTGTTCTTGAGTGTGTAGCTGACGGTGTTGTCGTTGCATTTTTCCAACCAAATGCCACGTCTTTTGTAGCTCCAAACTGACTGCGCTCAGACGTTTCTCTTGCTCGTTTAGGCGATACTCTAAGTGGCAGTTCAGGGTCTTCAGTCGGTTTGTTTCCTTAACTAGGGATTTCTTCTCTAAGATGAGATCCTGAAAATGGAAAGAAAATTGAGGATAAGATGTATGTAATCTACTCTGCAAAGTAGTGTAAATGAGTCTCAAAGTTAAGAATATGGATTGGGATTTGATAAGGTGATTAGTACATTCCCTAGAACTGTATCTACTCGTAATTGATATACTTTACTCATGAATGGATTTGGAAGCTTTTTTCTTTTTGAACACTTCGAATCACTGTTTCATAAAGGAACAAGGTATCTGCGGTCATTGATAATAGAAACAAGAGTCACGCGCAATACGCCATGTTTCTTAGTGAGCCTCATTCAGCGAATTGAATACACACTGTCGAATATAGACTATTGCCATCATGCAGCGACTAACAAGGGTAAATAGAGAATTCTATAAAAAGCAAGATGCTATCCACATTCTAATAAGGAAAATGCCATGACTACCAGTATCTCCTTTCACTAAGGAACTGGCGTTCTATATCGACGATTCTAGGATGGACATTGGCACGGAAGCCGGAGTTTATTGTGAAGCCCTAGGACCACTTCTTTAGAATAAGGGACTACTGCAGCTATTTTCAGGCCGACGTCACAGCCAGGTCACAGGCTGCTGAAAAATTGGGGACGGTACCACATGGGATGAATATATAGACCGCAAGAGGGAGTTTAAGTACTTATCAGGCAATCAAAAAGAAAGTCGTGGAAGGAATTCTGTGAGTCCATTGCGGATACTAGTGAAGCCTCCAGACTTCGCAAGATGCTAGCTAAGGACACTTCTGTCCCAAGCTTCATCAAAAAATCTGACGGCTCGTGGGCAGAGAGTAGCGAAGAAGTTTTAGAAACGTTAATTAAAACTCACTTTCCAGGAAGTAGATCAATGGATTCTACTACTAATAGCTATTCGTATATTGGTAGGTCAATACGGGACGATGTAGAGAATCTCATTGCATGGAAGAATCTGCGATGGGCTATTATGTCATTCGCACCATTCAAAGAACCAGGCCCTGATGGAATTTTGCCAGCTATGCTGCAAAAAGCTCCAGCCGAGGTCAGAAGAAGGGTTAAGGAAATTTTTAAACATTGTCTAAGGTCATGCTACGTACCAGTGGCATGGAGGAAAGTGCGGATTATATTCATACCTAAAGCAGGTAAACCAAGCCACACTTCAGCGAAAGACTACAGACCCATAAGTCTCTCGTTATTCCTCCTCAATACACTTAAAAGACTTCTTGATATTCACATCAGAAGTAAGTGTTGCAACGGCGTTCTATGCAAAGCTCTGCATGCATATTTGAAGGGAAAATCGGTGGAAACAGCTTTACACGACATAGTAGGGAAGATAGAAACTAGCCTTCACCATAACGAATTTGCACTAGCAGCCTACCTAGATATAGAAGCTGCGTTCAATAACGTAGAAGGAATCTATAAATGTCGAGCATAGCATTACCAATTGGCTCTGCAATATGCTCGGCACTAGAAACATTAACTCCACTATCGGAAACAGTTCAATAAGAAAATCCGTTACCAGGAGGACTCCCCAGAGAGGCGTTATCTCACCCCTCCTCTGGGTTCTAGTCATCGATGGGATACTTAAAGAACTAAGCAACACAGGCATAAGCGTCACTGCTTACGCGGACGACGTGATGATTTTAGTTCAGGGCAAGTTCCTTGACACTTCTTCTTCTTCTTCTTCTTCCTTTTATCAGCGAGGTTATGATCCGAAAACAAGGGATCACAACCCTCCCACTTCACCGCATTTCTACTGATCAGCCTGTGGGGTTCGCCTTCGGCAAGTTCCTTGACACATTAAGTGAAATTATGGAATCAGCTCTTAATAGTCTTGAAAAATGGGCTAGAGGGTGTGGACTACACGTCAACCCGGATGGAACTGAATTGCTACTCTTCAGTAAAAACTACAAGATACCACCCTTGAAACTGCCTAAGCTAGCAGGGTTAGAGCTTTCCCGTTCGGATCGCGCTAGATATCTTGGTATAATGCTGGACAGGAAACTAAATTGGAAACTTAACATACAGGAACGAGTCCGCAAAGCTTATAATGCTCTTTTCTTCTGTAAATGGACCGCGGGGAAAAAACGAGGCCTGAAGCCCGCAATGATGCACTGGCTATACATCACGATAGTCAGACCCATCCTTACGTATGGGGCTCTTGTGTAGTGGAAGGCAACGAATACGAAAAACACACGGGATATGTTGGCCATGGTACAAAGAACAGCTTGCATTGCCATCACAGGTGCTATACGCGCAACACCTACGGCTGCACTCGAGATCTTTCTGCATCTTTTACCATTAGACTTACAAATTAAATTTCAAGCGGGCAACAGTGCCCTTGGCTCACTAACGTTGGTCTCTTCAGGACTAATAACATAGGACACAGCTCCATTCTCAAGGAATCTTTTCCCGGAATCCCTGACGAATCGGACGATATACTTGACACCTTAGACTTCGACACACCATACGAAGTACTGTATCCTATTAGAGAGGACTGACGAAGGAAGACAGTCTCTGTCCATAACGAGATTGCAATATACACAGATGGTTCTAAGACCAGTGAGGGCACAGGGTCAGGTATTTACTCGAGAGATACGAACCTACAGGTGGCCCTGAGACTTCCGGACACATGCAGTGTGTTCCAAGCAGAGGTTCTAGCTGTACTTAAAGCTGCGGAATTACTTGAGATGGGATCAATATCCGACAAGAATATCGCCATCTACATTGACAGTCAGGCTGCGCTAAATGCGCTAGAGTCTTACGTCACCAAAGCTGAGATAATCAAGAATTGCCGCACAATGCTTAGGGCATTATGTACGCAGAACCGAGTCAGATTATGTTGGGTATCTGGACACTGCGATATCGAAGGAAACGAGCAAGCCGACGCGCTGGCTAAAAGAGGAGCGGGGCTCCCACGTAGCGATATAATTGGTAGTATTAAACCACCAGGGTGCGTGGCTAAGGGAATTATTCGGGATAAAATCATTGACACGGCTAATCTAAGATGGTCAAACTTAGATGGTTACAGGGTGTCTAAGGCCTAGTGGCCTGTATTAGATCGCAGAAAATCTGGGGGATAATTAAATTAGATAGATCAAGGCTAAGAACGGGGATAGGAATACTCTCTGACCACTGTCTCCTAAGGAGGCATGCCATGAGACTAGTGTTATCCGATACGGATGTTTGTAGGTACTGCGATGACCTACATGTCTCAGAGGATATAACTCATATACTCTGTGAATGTCAAGGAATTGCCAGGATAAGGCTTAAGTACCTTGGTAGATACTTCTTCGATAACCTTGAAGAGGTGAGGTCCCTGAACCATAACAAGGATCTCTTCAGATTCTGTAGGGAGATTAATTGCTTGGGAGAATGGGTTTAGGTCTTCTGCCGTGAAGGTTTCCTAAGGATCGCGATGGGCCCACTTTGGTGCCTAGTGTTTTATGATAACCTTATAACCCTACCTAACCTAACCTTACCTAACCTAATATCGTTGATAAAACGATCACTGTCTATATAGACTGCCAGGCAGCCGTTAAGGCTGAAATCACTGGTCGAGCAAACAGATGCTGGGTTCATCTGCAAACATGCGCAACGGCCAGGGCTTTTTGGCCGGACTTCAACAAAAAGAGATCAACTTCTCTGGTGAAACTTTCCCATTATAACGCACGGGTCGTTTTCGGCATAATTATTTGTCATTGTACTTAACCTAACCTATGTCCTTTCTTCACGTCACTAGCTGGCATATGATTTCTGGTAATAATAGTGGCAACCCATATTTAAGAAGCTTACACACCTATGCCTGATGAAGATCCCAAAGTAAGCAGTGCAACGAAATTTGGAAAGCGATCACGTATTTCAGCACCGTCAAGACACGAACATAATCGTAGCGAAGGCGGCTAAAGCTAGGCATCCACGATTACCCATGAATGCCATTCCCGGCGTGATGGTTCCGCTCACTATTCACTATCATTCATGAATGATAGTCCTCAGGTTTGCTCTCCTCCTCTGTCCGCGCGCTTCAACAGTGAAATGCAAAGTTACGAAAGGATGACACTTATCGCAATCCACTATCACACATGAATGCGGAATTCAAATATTTTTGAATTCCTTCGCGTATGAATGTGCACTCTGACACGCAGTCCCATCCACCGGCATTCATTAGAGATCGTGGAGGCCCAGCCGAAGGTATTGGGTTAACTATCTCAATAATCAAGGCTCGAGCCTCAGGTGTGATGTTTTAATTTTTCGTGTCAGAAGAAAACCTTGAGCCATCTGCATTGTTGGATCCAAAATGAACAATAGAGTGGATGCGGCTATATTTGCGAACCCTCTAGATCTATTCTATATAGGTATATAAGTTTGACTAGGGACACAGCCCAGGATAAAGCTCTGTTGGTTGGCTGGACAAACTGATCACTTAGTACAGGCTCCGTCTTGCAAACTAAAGAATAGGGATAACACCCTACTTAGCACGCTTGCTACGGCGAAAAAAAAAATAGTCACTCTAAAGTAACCTCAACCACTTAAGAAACAGATTCCTCCAAGATAAAGTAGAACAATCCATTAAATCTTTTGATAGCAAATGACTAACGAAGGCTTGATTCGCCAAATAAGAAGAAGAGCCATTGTGGCCGAATATCTTGGAGCTCTGTTAGCGACTCTTACTCGCACCTCCACAGAGGATTATTTTGGGCAAAAAAAAGCAATAGCAGGTTGCATTCGCAGCTCTAATCGGATTTTCTACATCTCTTGCATTCAGCATAATGGACGAATAGTCGTACGACTTACTAGGAAATACTCGAAGACAATGGCAAAACAAGAGAACCTATCCACATTTACCTTTCTCTCTTTCTATTTCCAAGTTTGACTTAACAATAAGCCCCCAAAACTTGCACAAAAAAATACTAAATTCAAGCTCACAAGTTGTAGACCAAAAAGCAAGAAATACTTTCAGTTCTGTCTCATCTTTCAACCACATTCTCACCTACAGACAACTTTAATAGACGTTCAACTTTGCAACACGAAATTCAGGCAAAATCCTTCGCCACAAAGTACTTGCCCAAAAGGGATGCACTCACCCATCCAAAGATACTCCATTTCATTGTGCACTCACCTTTAGCTTAATATAAGTTTTGCTAACACTCAATTCAGCCTTCGGTCCATTAGGGGTTTCCACAGATTTAAAGCAATCTTCACTTTGGCCGTTCTCCTTGAATTGAACTCGTTCGATTTTGTGGTGACTTAGGAGCTCCATCAACACTTTCCAAACTTTCGGTAGGTTACCGATAATTTCTTCTGCCGAAGCAACTTTCGCCATAACTTCCGACTGCTTGTGGTCGAGATACCCTTGTTCCTGCTGCTGCTGCTTCATGTGCCGGTTGCCTGGATATGGCTCATCGTCATGTAATGATTCATCGTTCGTAGTGGTGGTGGTAGTGGTGATGTTGGTGGTTGCACTACCGCCACTGGCCGCTTGTTCAGCATTTCCGTCAGAGGAAATGTCGGCTTCAATAGTTGGCACCCCGCAGACAGTTGGCGATGTGGATAACGATAGCGATGCGGTGGCGGCAGTAGACGATTCTGCTAGAGAATATGGTCCTTCCCATGTTACGGCGGTTCTACTACAATATCTCGTTATTTCACGAGAATCCTCCTCCTCTTCACCCACATCTACATCTCGGTTAGTTTTTTGGCCCGCAGCTGGAGAGTATGATTCAGTTTCACTTGGTTGAATATTGGCCACAGCCGCTTGCTGCACCAGTTCAAACAATAACTTTGGCAGGGTAGCGCCATCAGAGTTCGCCTCCTTTGTGGCCATATCGTTGAGCAGGGTTCGATTCTCCTCCAGCATTGTTGTGAGACGGTCGATATCTAGATTATTTGTTCCATTAAAACCCATTAGCATTTGGCTGAAAAGCTACCAAAAAAAAAAAAAAAAAACAGAAAAAGTTAGTTTCATGGTATTCATGGTGCGTGGAGGAGGCTATCATGATGGGGCGGCGTAATAAAATGCACTTTGTTTACCTTATTAACTGCACCCATTTCCTCTTTTAGGGTTTTATTTTCAAATCTATGCTCGCTGCACTGTTCCTTTAGGGCTATTAACTCTTCGGTGGTACTTTCGAGTTCCTTTTCAAGTCCGGCATTACGTTCCTCGACGTTTTTCGTTCTGAAAAAAATGGAAAGTAAATTGCAATTACATTAGGCTGCTGCTGTGTTTGTTTAAGCGTTATTCTAGGTTCTTTTTGGTTATTTCAACAAAGTGTAATTGAAACCAATGGATGTCGGCGATCTTTAATTTATTACTGGTTATTTGCAATTCAAAAGAAACAATTTAAGGTTTCATGTGAATTTCAATTAGATGAGAACAAAGTTTAGTAAAAGGATATTTGCTCGTGAATGGAGTTTTCGAAGCCTGGCTTGAGCACCATTCTTCATACACATTTCAAAGTACGAATATGAGAGGAAAATTGGCCGGTTTTAGAGCCACAGATTCCTGCCATTTGCAGTACATAAGACCTCAATTGCTAACAGCGTAAGGAATCAAAGCGTAATGAGCGCAAATAAACCGCTGATGAAAAGTAAAACCTGCATGGCGTAAAGACGAAGAAGCGTAAGCAATGTAAGAGGGCGAAGATACAGAGTTGCTACAGCAAGAACTTTTATAAAAGGGCAAGAGGTCGTAGAGTAGGTTACCCTCTGGAGCCACTTGGGGTATTCGCAAGAAGAAATCTTTGAAACGTAGGTGCGATATCGATTTGGTAAAGAAAATACAGAGCTAAGGTCAGGTCATCTAGACTGAAAACACAGAAAGGATCGGAGAAGAGCTGAGGAGTGCTAACTAGAATGGTTTGTAGATTGAATCCAGGTCCAGAGAAAAGCAGCAAATCATTATTAAACAAACATTACAGTCTTTAAGAAAAAATGTGGGTTACCCGTTAAAAAACCCAAAGTGTCAAATGATTTTGCATATATTCGAGAAGATACAGGAAACTATTTATCGTTGTTTCATTCATAGAGAAAACCTTCACTTTAAAGAATATACTTTGGCTGCATATTTAGACATCGAAGGGGCGTTTATTAACGTAAATACGACATCGATAAATGCAGCACTAATTGAACTAGGAGTAAAAACAGAAATAATCAACTGGATAGACGAAATGCTTAAGAGAAGAATAATCAACTCCGAATTAGATGAGAGTATCGTAAAAAAAACAGTTACAAGAGGAACCCCGCAAGGAGGAGTTCTCCTTTGCTCTGCCTCCTCGTCGTTAACAAAATTCTTACGATTCTCAAAACCAAAAGAATAAAAACAGTTGCATACGCAGACGACATAGTAATCATGACCAGTGGGAAATACTTACCTACCATCAGTAATCTCATGGAATCTGCACTAAAAGAATTATCCTCTTGGACAGAACAAAATGGCCCAGGCATTAATGCGACAAAGACCGTACTGGTTCTGTTTACCAAACGAAGGAAAATAGATGAATTTGACCTTCCAAAACTGAATGGATTCCTCTAGAACTCTCTCCAACAGCAAAATATCTCGGAACAATCCTAGATTCGAATCTTGCCCGGAAGAAGAACACAGGAGAAAGAACAAAAAAATCACTATGCGTATTCTATACTTGTAAGAAAACCTTTGGTAAACGATGGGGCCTGGGTCCGTCCATAATCAATTGGATGTATACAGCAATTGTCAGACCTATACTTACCTATGGTAGCATTGCATGATGGAATGCAACAGACAAGACCAGCTATCTAGTAAGCCTAACTAAGGTACAACGACTGGCTTGAGATCAACAACACAAGCAAGTTTGGAGGTGATGTTAAACCTCCTTCCCTGCATGAGTACATTCGAAGCACAGCTGCCAAAAGCGCGGTTCGCCTCAAGCAATCGGGCACGTGGGAGCATAGCTCCTATGGACATGGTTCTATACTACAAAGATAGAGAACTGATTATGTCATACCCTACACAGACTTCAATAAGAATTATTCCACGTTTATTCCCGAAAGACAAGAGTGGGACGGCAACACATTAACCAATGAACAGGTTATTCAGCTCTATACAGACGGGTCAAAAATGGATACAGGAACTGGTTCTGGAGTCTTCTGTGAATCACTCAATATCAACGACTCATACAAGCCCCCAGACGACTGCGGTATCTTCCAAGCCAAAGTTTTCGCTATTGAAAGTGCAGCACAGACCATTCGCAGAAAGAAACTTAATCTTTCCAAGATTACCATCTTCGTAGATAGTCAAGCCGCGATCAAGGCACTAGACAGCGTGGAAGTTAGATCAAAAGCAGTTTCCAGATGCCGAAATTCACTGAACAATATATGTTACACCCATGAGCTAACTCTCTGCTGGGTTCCCATACATACGGGGGCAAGGTGAAAAGTTCTCTTCCTGGCGCAGAGATAGCGTTCCAATCAGCCAAAAATTATGTTTCCGGCCTTCACTTCTCGTTAGTTCGTATGACAAGTTTTAACTTGTTCTCTCAAGTAGTTTGTTTTCACGAATTTTTGCAGTAGACGTCTTGCGTGTTTTTCGTTAAAATGGATAAACTTGAATATCGTGCGGTCATAAAATTCTTCGTTTTGGATGGGTTAACCCCTAAGGAAATTCATCCAAAGATGACCCACGTGAAGGACGGTCGAAAACCGCAACCACACCCGAAACCATCGAAAAAGTGCATGATATCATGTTGAACGATAGGCGAGTGAAGGTGAGTGAGATAGCTGAGGATGTGTGCATATCGGAAAAGAGGATGCGAAACATCTTGCACAAAAACTTAGGGATGCGAAAGCTCTGCGCAAGATGGGTGCCACATTTGCTGAATGCCGATCAAAAGCAAATGCGCAAACGATTTTCGCGGCAATCTTTGTACCGATTCAATAGGGATCCGACCGATTTTGTGCGGCGATTTGTCACCATGGATGAGACATGGGTCCACCACTACACGCCAAAAATGAAACAGCAGTCGAACCAGTGGGTGGAAGCCGGTGGTTCAGCGCCAAAGAAAGCGAAGTCGATCGCATCTGCCGGAAAGATCATGGCCAGTGCGTTTTGGGATGCGAAAGTGATCCTATTAATTGATTACCTTGAGAAAGGCAGAACAATTACAGGCGAATATTACTCCAACCTTCTTGACCAGCTGGATGCCAAAATTCGCGAGAAGAGGCCTGGTTTGAAGAAGAAAAAAATCATCTTTCACCAGGAAAATGCACTTGTAAACAAGTGTGTGTTGGCGATGGGAAAACTGCGGGATTTGGGGTACGATTTGCTCGGCCATCCCCCTATTCACCTGATTTGGCACCCTCAAACTTCCACCTGTTCCCAAACTTGAAGAAATTTGTTTCTGGGAAGGGCTTCGCATCCAATGCAGAAGTTAAGAGGGCCGCAGATGAATATTTTCACAGCCTTCCAGACTCTCACTTCCGAGAAGGAATACTGATGTTGGAGAAACGCTGGATTAAATGTGTTGAAGTCAAGGGAGATTATGTAGAAAAATAAAATCATTTTTTAACTGAAAATCGCAGTCGTTCATTGTCAGGCCGAGAACTTTTCACCTTGCCCTCGTAGTAATATAGAAGAGAATGAGATAGCAGATGAACTAGGCAGAAGGAGATCAGCATTGGAGATAGAACACATTCAGACATCAGTAAAAGTTCCTATTGGTGTACTAAAAAGAAAAATCGACCTCAAAACAAGAGAACTTATTAACTCCGCATGGTTTACCAAAGGCGATTGTACCAGACCTCGCAGTTTATGGCCCATACTGAACGAAAGAAGAACCAAAAGCCTGCTGGCAATGAATAAAAAAGAAGTCCGTAACTTAATAGGTGCACTTACAGGACACTACGGGATAGGAGAAATGGCCATACGACTAAACATCAACTTACCCGACCACTGCAGGAGCTGTGAAGACGCGGAAGAGGTAGAAAGTATCAAACACTTGCTGTGTGACTGCTCAAATCTACAAAACCACCGCCTATATGACTTGGGCAACAGGTTCATTGAAGATCTAAGTGATCTTGGGCAAGGTCCACTAAAGAACATGATACGATTTATAAAGAGATCAGGGTGGTTCGCCAATGGACCGGCCGATAGACAGACACAAAGAAAGAGTAAGTTTTTACAGGTTCCACAATATAAAGGAAAACACAATAGACTGTTTGGCCCCCGTGAGAAGCACCTAGGTGCACTTCCCTCTAACCTAACCTAACCTAACCTATTTATCGTTCTTATATGTCATGTGTAATAAAGGGTGACCAGATAGCAATGACATCTACTACGGCGATTGTTGCAGACAACAAGGACAGCGTCTATTCGGGTGCGGATTTGTCATTGGAGGCAGACTTAGGCAAGAAGTCTTGAGTTTCCGGCTTGTGAACGAGCACCTTATGGCTATCCGTATCAAGGCTAAATTTGCCAACATAAGCCTAATATGCGTTCACGCCCCTCACGAGGAGAAGAACGACGCGACAAAGGATGACTTCTACCAGCCCTTAGACAAGACGTATGAGCAATGACCTTGCCACGACGTTAAAATTATCCTAGGTGATTTTACCGCAAAGCTAGGAAGAGAGGATGTCTTTAGTAGCGTGGTCGGAGAACACAGCCTGCAAAAAACACATCCGACAACGGACTCAGGCTAATCGACTTTGCGGCGGGGCGAAACTTTGTCGTAGCTAGTACGCGGTTCCCATGTCTCGACATTCACAAAGGAACATGGCTCTCCTTTGATCGCAAAATGCTCAACCAAATCGATCACACTGCGATCGACGTAAGGCACTCTTCCAGTATTCTGGGTGTCCGGACTTTCCGAGGAGCCAACGTGGACTCGGATCACTACCTAGTTGTAGCCAAGGTACGGATGCGGATATCCACAACGGAGCGAAATCAACGAAATACTGTGAGGAAATTTTACGTCGGGCGGCTACAATCACAAGAGACCAACAGAACCTTTGCCGATCGTGTTTCTTCTAATCTCAATCTTAGTCCTATGCCGCCAGCAGCAAATGCGGAAGACCAGTGGCAGCGTTGACAACAAGCCATCAGAGATGCCGCCTCTGATGTGCTGGGTTTCTCTCGGCCACCACAACGAAACCCCTGATTTGATGAGGAATACCGGCAAGCACATGCAGGTAAACAAGAGGCGTACAAAGCGGCGCTGCATAGAAGGACTAGAGCTGCTTACGAGCTCTACATGCGCAGGAGAAAAGAGGAACATCGACTTCTCAGAAAGAACAAAAAGGAGCATGAGAAGCGCTCGATCGAGGAGATTGAGAGACTTTATTGCAGGAATAATGTTCGAAAATTTTACCAAAGGGTAAAAAGAACATGCCAAGGTTTCAAAGCCAGAACAGAAGCCTGCAGGGACGAAAATGGCAACATAGTAGTAGAATCGCAGTCGGTGCTGAGGATATGGAAGGAACACTTCTGCAGACTGTTAAACGGCGATGATGATCAATATTCCGCTGTCAGGCAGAATGAGCCATTCAACAGTGACGATGGCAGTCAAAATTCCCGTCAACCCGATCATAATGAAGTGAAGATAGCGATATCTAAACTCAAATCCAACAAAGCTACTGGAGCCGACGGCCTTGCCGCTGAACTTTTCAAGGCAGGAGGAGATGAGTTGGTAAGGAGCATGCACCAGCTCATCTGTAAAATCTGGTCGGACGAAAGTATGCCCGATGAATGGAACCTCAGCATCGTTTGCCCGATCCTGAAGAAAAGAGACCCTCTGAACTGCGCCAACTACAGAGGTATAAGTCTCCTAAATATCGCATATAAGATCCTGTCTGCCGTACTATGTGAACGCCTAAAACCGATCGTCAACAACCTGATAGGTCCTTATCAGTGCGGTTTCAGGCCTGGAAAGTCCACCATTGACCAAATATTCACACTACGGCAGATCTTGGAAAAAACTCATGAATATAAAATCGATACGCACCACCTTTTCATCGATTTCAAAGTTGCCTATGATAGCGTGTATAGAGACGAGTTATACAGAGCCATGTCTAGTCTTGGCATCCCTGCCAAGCTCGTCCGTTTGTGCAGAATGACGATGGAGAACTCTCGCTGCTCCATCAAAGTCGGTAAGAACATCACCGAACCGTTCGATGTCAGGAAAGGTCTTAGACAAGGCGACGCGCTATCATGCGATCTCTTTAACATAATACTTGAGAGAATTGTACGAAACTCGCAAGCCAACCCCGGAGGTACAATCTTCTTCAAGTCTGTACAACTACTCGCTTATGCCGATGACATTGACATAATCGGAAGTACTCAGCGGGCCGTCAATGGGGCATTTACGAGTATTGAGATCGAGGCAGCAAAGATGGGTCTAGCAGTCAATGAAAGCAAAACAAAATATATGCTGTCTACAAAAAAGGACACCCAACATCGGCGTCTTGGGCAGAACGCCACAATAGACAGATACAATTTTGAGGTAGTAAAGGATTTTGTCTACCTAGGCTCTATGGTCAGCTCCGCAAATGACATGAGTGGAGAGATCACACGGAGAATTACTCTTGCCAATCGTTGTTTCTATGGGCTAAAACGGCAATTAAGTAGCAAAGCACTATCTCGAACTACTAAGGTAACTCTTTATAAGACATTAATCATCCCAGTCCTGCTGTATGGCGCAGAGGCATGGGCTTTGAAAAAACCGGATGAGGATGCCCTTGGTTATTTCGAGAGAAAAGTTCTTCGAGCGATCTTTGGTCCCGTCTGCAAAGACGGTGAGTGGAGGAGAAGGTACAATGCCGAACTATACGGCCTGTACAAGGGCATCGACTTAGCCAGAAGAGTTCACATACAGCGACTAAGATGGCTGGGTCATTTAGAGCGGATGGAGCCCAACCTTCCCGACAAGAAAGTCTTCGAATCCAACCCGGACGGACGGCGCAGTAGAGGACGACCTCGCTGTAGGTGGCGCAAACAAGTGGAGGGGGACCTCAACCAACTTGGCGTGCGCAACTGGAGGCAGCTGGCTCGTAACCGTGCTGGCTGGAGAGGTTTGTTGGTTGAGGCCCAGGTCCACCCCGGACTGTAGCGCCATCTAAGTAAAGTAAGTAAACATAATATATCCTTCATTCCTTGTGCAATGGGTTTTTCTCAGATTAGCGAAGGGTTTGAAAAATATCGTAACATAAACAAAAAAAATGCCTGTTCGTAATCAAGTGAGACGGAGTGTATGTCATGTGCAATAAAGGGTGACCAGATAGCAATGATACTTTTTCCAATTGTATACTCCTATGACTCCCTACTTTCCAATTGCATACACTATGAGAATAGCAAGCGCGTGCTCATAGTAGTGTCAGATTCTTACTGACTAAAAAAACACCACCCTTCGATATAAATTTGTTAGATATTGCAACTAAGAATTAACTTATCAAGCAATTTTTCTATCATGAAATAAAAACGTTTGGCAGGTTTCTTACCGCTGAAAGATCGTGCATATTCCGCAATATAGACGCGGTTAGGTATGTGGGCTGGCAGGGAGGGGCGCTCTCTCCCACACTCAGGTCAGCATTGACCCATTGTGGTATAGACGCGGTTAATCATTATCTCGCCAAGTCGAAAGGTTTCGTCCTTTGTAGTCGGCGCAATAAATTGCTTTCATCCAAAATTTGTAGGACTGTATTGTTGACAAGTCCGATTAGTCGGTTTCTATGCTTTCTTGCGAAGCTTCTTGTTTCAGCTTAGATTGTCGGAATTCCGAGTTCCCGGTGGATATCGTCGTTTCTACTATACCACGGTACTTTGACAATTTCTCTTAGCACTTTATTTTGAAAAGCTTGTAAAATATTTGCATTTGTTTTCTTGGTACAACCCCAAAGTTGTATACCGTAGGTCCACACCGGCTTTAGCACTTCTTGTATAAAAGCAGTTTCTTCTCAGTACTGAGCTGGGAATGTTTTCCGAGTAACCATTAACCATTTCCAGTAACTATAACCAGTAAGCATTTCTCTATATTTGATTTCGAGTTCTTTACGTTTCATTTTTACGTGCGAATTCCATTTCAGCCTTAGGTCGAGTGTCATTCCCAGGTATTTGTCCTCGTTTGAAAAAGGTATTGGGGCCGAATTTAAAAAAATTGGCAGGTCATTAGTTTTCTTATAAGTGAAATTCACGTGAACAGATTTAGATTCATTTAGGGCGATCCGCCAGTCCGTCGTCCATTCATTTACATTATTCAGTGCGTTTGGCAGTTTTGCAGTCGTTTCTTCGATTATTTTACCTACTGCTAGGATAGCGGTGTCAAGGATAGCGCCATCTTCTTTCGGTATATCAGCAGTATATAACAAATAGAGAAGAGGCCCAAGAACGCTTCCTTGCGGTACGCCGCCCGAAATTTCTTTGAGCACGAAGTATTCGATTCCATGTCTAACACGGAAGAGTCTATTCGCGAGATATGATTCTAGAACATCATATAAGCATACAGGGAGGTCTTGTCGTAGTTTGCATTTCAAGCCATCATGCCACACCTTATCAAAGGCTTGCGAGACTCCAAGAAATACGCTTGAGCAAATCTTTTTTTCTTCAAGTGCTTTCTCGATTACGTCAGTAATTTCATGCACCTGGTCAATCGTCGAATGCTTGCTTCTGAACCCAAACTGGTGATCAGGGATAAGATTATTTTCGTATATGACCGGTTGGAGACGCCTAAGTAATATCCCCTCGAAAATTGTCGATATAATTGGAAGAAGGGAAATTGGTCTATACGATTTTACCTCATTTGGCGGTTTTCCTGGTTTTAAAACCATAATGACTTCCGCAACTTTCCATTGGCTCGGTACTTGTTTTAATCTGAGCGCAGCATTTACAATATGGAGAACTTAATCAATGCATTTCTAGGTAAAACTTTGAGAATTCTCTGGTAATCAAATCATAACCAGGAGATTTCTTAGGTTTTAGATTCTCGATCACATGTTTGAGTTCCCTTAGCTTAAATCCAGCCTATTGCGGTTGTCGTAAACCACTTGACCATCGTACGGTTTAAAGGTTTCTTCCAGGTGCGCCGCAAAGACGTCCGCTTTTTCCTTATCTTCCCTCGCCCATTCATTTTGATTTAGTTTGATTGGCGGCGCGGGGACTTTGGCCCTTTTGGTGCCTTTTACAGCTTTCCAAAGTGAATAATTGGAATCTTTTTTCGCTGTTAAACTTTCAAGGTAAGAGCCTATTGCACGATTCTTAAAATGTTTAATAGTCTTCTTCAACAAATTGCACAGACGATTCAACTGTGCTTTATGCTGCGGAGCACGACTCTGTTGCCATTTTTTACGCGCTTTTATCTTTTCCTTGACCAATTCTTTTATTTCCGGAGGATATCGCAAACCGTATCTGTCCGACGTTTTCCTTGGATTGGGCGTATTATTCCAAGAGGCGAGCTGTACGATTTCAACGAAGCGATCAACTTCAACCTCAAGTTCATAGGGTGTCGTAAGTGGAACGCTCAGTTCTACATTATCTTCAATTTCGTTCCTAAAGCCTTCCCAGTTAGTTGTTCGACCAGTTAATATCGCTGGCTCTAGGTTATAGACTAGTTTTTCGCTGATTGTTAAAATAACCGGGGAATGATCAGACGACAGATCAAAGCTGTCTTCGACTTTTAAGTGGTTGGTAGATATGCCTTTCACAAGGAGAAAATCTATCAGGTCAGGTATTTTCGAAGTATCAGTTGGCCAGTAAGTTCGTTTACCCGTCGAATGGAAATCACAACTGTACTCCATTCCTGCCACATAGAGCATTCTACCTTTTTTCGAGCTGTATCTTGAGCCCCAGAACGTATGTTTCGCATTAAAGTCGCCGCCGATAATAAAATTAGGTTTCAGCGATTCAATCAAGTCAGTAAAATCAGATTTTTCAAGCGCGGAACGCGGTGGACAGTAGATAGATGAGATTTTAAGAGTACACTGACTATTTTTAACTCAAATCGTGCACAGTTGCAAAGTTTCAAGTTCTATCTTTAGGTCTTCGGATTGTTCGATGCAGTCTTTAATAAATAACGATGATCCGCCTCTCGCTTTTCCCGAAGGGTGACAAGCGTGGTAATCATTATAGCCTTTTATTTTTAAATGCAATTCCTTTTTTACGTGGGGTTCAGAAATCAAGCAAATATCACTATCTGTTTCACGCGTGAATATTTCCAATTCGTCGAGTTTTTGCAGAAGTCCGTTTGCATTCCAAGTACATATTTTTAACAATCGTTTGACATTCATATTCTAGTTGAAGTACGCGTTTTCTGAGAATTATTTTCAAGCTTAACCAGCCTATCGAGAATAATTTTATTTTTATTATTTTATAAGGTTTGCCATTTCATCATGCATCGTTTCACGCTTGCCGAACGTGCAGAAGTTATTAAAAAATATTATCGAAATTCCGGCTCAGTTGTAAATACGCAACTTGAATTTCGTCGTGAGGTCGGTCGTCATCATGGTTTCAGTGTGCAGGCAATTCGTCGCGCCGTGGAGACGTTTGAGCGTGGGTACACTTTTTTGAATATTAAGCCACCAACCAGACAGAGATTGGTGCGAAATGAAGAAAACATAGGCACCGTAGAGGCTAGTTGCAAGTACTGTTAATTTATATTGCGATGAATAAACTATCTATCTATCTAGAGACTAGTATCGAAGAAGACCGAGAAATGTCGATTTGCACCGATCAGCTGAATTGGGCATCGCCAGAGTCAACCCGGCTTATTTTGCGGTTGGATTTGGGCCTACATCCATATAAGATTATGCTGACGAAAGAATTGAAAACAAACGAATATAGACAACGCCGTAAGTTCGCTAATTGTGCGCTGGAAATGTTTACCGGAGATCCGGATTTTGGCCAAAAAATTATCTTCTCGGACGAGGCCAATTTTTGGCTCAGCGGCTATGTCAACAGGCAAAATTGCCATTATTGGTCCCATATTTTGCGTGCTCTCCTCTTTTCTCGAATAAGTTCTTTTATTTCCGGCGGATAATAAGCTTCATTGCATGGGACTTCTTTCCTCCTTAAAGGTGTATTTTTCCACGCGGCATTTTGTATTGATTCAATAAATTTGCCGAGCTCATCTTCTATTTCGAAGGGTGTTTTGAGCGATACATTTAAGACAATATTTTCTTCGCAATCAGTTCTAAAGTCGCGCCAGTTAGTTTTTTTGTTAGTTAATCTAGGCACACCTTCTACTGTCATTAGTCGGTCACTTATTGTCAAGATTACCGGCGAGTGATCTGAGGAGAGATCAAAGCTTTCCTCTACTTTCGCAAATTTTGAAGATACTCCTTTTGCTACGAAGAAGTCTATTAGGTCCGGTGTTTTTGCTGTATCAGAGGGCCGACCTGACCACCAATTCGGGTTCAGAATCAAGCATTCCACAATTGACCAGGTTTATAGAATAACCGACGAAATTGAAAAAGCCCTTGAGGAGAAAAAGATTTGTTCTAACGCTTTGCTTGACGTATCTCAAGCCTTCGACAGGGTTTGGCACGATGGATTGAATTATAAGCTAAGACGAATCCTTCCGGAGCAACTTCATAAGATCTTAGAATCGTACCTTAAAAACAGACTTTTTCGTGTTAAGCACGGAACTGAATATTCTGATTTTAAAGAAATCGCCGCCGGAGTTCCGCAAGGAAGTGTCCTTGGGCCTATCTTATTCTTGCTGTACACTCGGGACATACCTCAAACTGAAGGCACTATTGTAGCTACGTTCGCGGACGATACGGCTATTCTGGCAACGGAAAGTTCAATCGAGTCAGCAACCATAAAACTCCAACGAGCCTTGGATAAAATCTGTGAGTGGACAAAAACTTGGCGCATTGTTCTTAACGAGACCAAATCGACGCATGTTAACTTCACTTACAAGAAAATAATCAACCTTCCCGTTTTCATTAACTCGGTACAAATACCGCATGCAAACGAAGCTAAATATCTGGGAATGACACTAGACGCGAAACTTAAATGGAAACCTCACGTTAAAAAGAAACGTGACGAAGTCGAAAATCGACTTAGAGAAATGTATTGGCTAATTGGAAGATATTCCAAACTAAGCGTATATAACAAACTGCTTCTGTATAAGCAAGTGCTTAAACCCGTGTGGACGTACGGTATACAACTCTGGGGTTGTACCAAACCAAGCAATAGGAATCTCATACAATCATTGCAAAATAAAATTATAAGAATAATCGTGAACGCTCTCTGGTATATCAGAAACAATGATATCCACAGAGACTTAGGGATAGCTACCGTGGAGGACGAAATAAAAAACTTCGCTCGCAAGCTTCGTATTCGTCTTCATGGCCATTGCAACTGTGCCATACTCCAAACTTTGGATGTGACAAATCTTACGCGCCGACTTCAAAGAACGAAACCGTTCGAATTAGCGCTATAAGACAAAAAGCCGCATGTCATGACGGTTTCAGCAGGTGCTTTTATTGAAAATCTACCTGCCTCACGCGAATATAAATCTGAAGCTTAAACTACTTGATAAGGTCAAACTTAGTCGTAGTAAACAAAACGAAGTGAAGGGTGTTTTTAGTCAGTAGAAATCTGACACTACTATGAGTACACGGTCTCATAGTGTCTCATGAAGATTTTCACCTACCCACGAAAAAAAAAAAAAAAAAAAAAAAATTATTGGTGCGAACGCAATCAACAAGTGTTCGACCAAGAATCAAAGCATCCACAAAAATTGACTGCGTGGTGCGGTTTATGGCATGGCGGCATCACCGGAACTTATTTCTTTCGAAATGAGGAAGGAGACACCCTTACCTTCAATGGTCACAGGTATAGAGCGATGTTAACCGGCTTTCTGTGGCCAGAGCCCGAGAACATCGATATAACCGAGCTGTGGTTCCAACAAGATCGCGCTCCATGCCATACAAGCGACGAAACGCTCAAAGTTGTGAAGGAGAAATTTGGCGACTGGGTCATCTCACGGCAAGCGTTCATCAATTGGCCGCCGCGATCATGCGACTTGACACCACTCGATTATATTCTCTGGGGTTTCGTCAAGTCCTTAGTCTACGCTAACAAGCCAACCACTTTGGACGAGCTCGAGGCCAACATCCGAGACGCTATTGCCAGAATAACGCCGTACGTATTGGACCGAATCATCGAAAATTGGACCGACTGCTTGGAGCACTGCCAGCGAAGCCGAGACGGCCATTTAAATGATGTGCTATTCCACACATAATGGCTTGGATGTAGCTTCAAAATAAAGCCAGAATCAATTTTATATCTCGAACCGTTGTTGTTTTATTTCAATTTTTTTTTTCCTATCGTTCCTATCTGGCCACCCTGTACATAACGCCGTATTTTCGATGCCGGATATGTGTGAAACAGGCCTAAGCCATATTTATAAAAATTGTCTGAATTCAGTAAAAAATAAAGTTGCAAACGGTGACAGCTATTTCCAATTGCTTTTACGAAAATGTAATAAATCGGCCTTAATAATCGAAGAAGTTCTCCGAGTACCTTTTCAAATAATAAATTCGCCAAAGAAAGGTCCATTTTTTTTTCTTTAGTTTTGAGAATTCGTTACAAACGGATTGCGACTTAATAATCGCAGGTACTATATGCATTATTTTCCTACAAATATCAAAAGTTAAACACCTTGACTTGCCTTTGTGACTTGCATCGCAGTAAATTTCTTTGTGACGAAGACAAGAGTGGGAATATTTTTGAAACACAACGTATTCCACACGTAATATCTATTTTTGGATGCTTTTAAAACACACGCGACTTTTTAAATATAGACTAAGAGCTTCCGAAAAAGAAATTATTAAGAGAACGTATTCTTTCGGTTCTAGAACTTCCATGAAATACAATTTAATATTTTTTGTTTGGTATGTGTGTAGGTATTTCTTTATTTTACAACATTCCTAATGTTTACATTTTCTATAACAACGTGCGTTTGGTTGTAATATTCACGTAGACTTATAGTTCTTTTTTACGAAAGACGTTTGTGTAAGGAAGGGACGGGTATTGCGTAACCATGTTGCATTATTGTTTACGGCTGATTAATACATCGCATAGATCCTTTTTTTGTTGTTTTTTTTTTTTATAAAACGATTAAATTTTTGGGGGCGTATTAGGAGCCTGAACTCTGAAGCTAAATATATTGCTGGCTGATTTTTGTCTACAGATATACAGATACTGTAATATATACGATTTGTATTTGTGTATCTATATTTCATTAATCAACTCAAACGAATTACATCATATCAACAGATGAGCGCAAAGATGAATGAATTCCGTGAGAATGTTTTTCATGTTTTTTTTTTTTTTTATCTTTCCCGATAAATAGAGAAAAAGGAAACTTTTATTTTCGCAATGGATTATTATTATTACGCGAAATTTAAACTAATTCGAAAAATAATTTTTTTTTTATAGCGTTTAAGGTATCGGACTGTCGGAGCGTTGGTGTTATCTGTACTGCACACCCCAGCCATTTCAGTCAGTGTATTCGTACAGTTTGCCATAGGTCCACCGGCTGTGCAGATCAGGGGTCACCTAACTCTTGGTCTCCACTTTCGAAATAATTCTTGAAATAATTCATTTCATTTGCGGTCTCCATTGGAAAGTTCGATTGCTTAACATATGGTATTTCTTGCAATGAATTATTGCCAGTTGCGACTAGGGGTAAAGAACTTTCGCTCGAAATAATATCCTCATTCATGTCATATAGCACACTTGGTATGATCAAGGTTCTACACAGTGTGTTCTTCCAATTATACACAGTCTGTCCCAGATCCAATGAGACTGGTTCCATCAAATTTCTTAGCGCAGCAACAACTATGAGTGAATGATGGTAGGTGAATGTTCTACTCTTCATCTACTTAACCTTAGAATTTAAGTGAATTCGGTTGATATTTCACTGTCGTTTGACATTTTATGTAAAGTAACTTTGTGTACGTCGTCGGTGAAAAAAATAATATGGAGCAAAGAGCAAATATTAGATTCTGTTTTTAATTGGGTAAACGTGGTGCAGAAATGTACGAATCCCTAAAAAACATGTATACGGGGACGAATGCTTGTCCTGTCCACAGATTTTTCGTTGGTTTCCGCGATTCCGTGACGGTCGTGAGGACCTTGCCGACGATGACCGAGCAACGCCACCAAAAACCACTCGCAATGAAGAAAACATCGAGAAAGTCAAAGAAATTCTTCGAAGCGGCCGCTGTGTGTTCCTGAAGGTCAGACGGTGAACGCAGAATATTATCTGATAGTTCTACAACGATTGTGGGCCAGAATTCATCGAGTTCGACCGGAATATTGACAGCCAGGCAGTTGGTTTTTGTTGCACGACAATGCACCATCGCACAAAGCCATCATACTTACTTACTTACTTAGATCCTTTAACCCCTCGGGGGGCATAGGGCGTCAACCACGCCTGCGCGCCACCTTGTTCAAAGTTCTGCAACGCGTTTGAGCTGCCTCCAACTCATTCCTAAAGAGCTTGATTCCTCCACAAGTATTTTGTGCCATGTTTGCCTACGGCGCCCCGCTATTTTGCCTCCCTGGGTGAGCGAGTTCCACTACATGGCGTATTTCGAAATGGAGTTGTCTTCGCGCCATAGGGTTGGTCCAATCCATTACCACTTTCTTCTTCGTATAGTAATGCTCATAGGTTCTTGGCCCGTTCTCAGATAAAGTTGTTCGTTGGAGACGTGGTTGGACCAAAAAATCCTCAAGATGATTCTTAAACATTTGTTTACGAAGACTTGCAGCTTGCGTGTGTTAATGGTGTCCACCTTCCAAGTACTGCACCCATAAAGCAGCACTGATTCTACGTTGGAGCGGAACAGTCGCAGCTTGGTTCTTAAGCTGATAACATTACTTCTCCAGATTTTGGATAGCATTCCGGAAGCAGCTTTAGCCTTCCCGATTCTGCTGCACACATCCAGTTCGCTGCCACCGCGATAAGCCGAAACCACACTTCCTAAATAAAGAAAGTTATCAACTTTGTCGACTTCCTGTCCGGCAATGTTAAGTTGAGCGCGGGTATTAGAAGTGCTCAGGGCTTTTGTTTTGGCTGTGTTTATTTTTAGCCCCACTTTGTTTGCCTCAGCTTCTAGATTGTGGAACATCAGATGAAGGTCCATTATCCGATGTGAAAGTAGACAAACATCGTCAGCGTAATCTAGGTGCTAGGTAAAATGTCGTAGTCCAACAAATTCCATAGTTACGTTCCGACAATGCTGCATGGAGTACATCGCTGATAACCACCAAGAACATTACTGTCGACAGTATGCACCCTTGACGTACTCCACTTTGGACTTCAAAATCATCCGACACCTTAGCATTGTGCACGACGTGACACTTACCGCCCTCGTATGTACCCTTGGTAATAGCTATAAGTTCTTCTGGGATGCCTCTTCTGCGCAAGCCCAACCAGATAGCATCTCGATTCAAGCTGTCGGAAGCCTACTCGAAGTCAGTAAATGTAGCGAAGACCTATACTCAACGCATTGCTCGCTTATGATCCGTAAAGTGTTTATGTGGTCGTTGCAGGAAGATCCAGTGCGAAAGCCTGCCTGTTCGACATGGAAAGTTGAATCTAAATGTTCTTTAATTCGTTCTAGAATTATTATATTCTAGCTTTTGTTTTGGCTACGGGTGGAAGAACGTATATACTCTCCAGTTACCGCACTCCATCAAGTTTCCCTTCTTTGGAAGCTTAATGATCATCCCCCTTTTCCACTCCTGTAGAAATTGTTCACTATCCCAAGCTCTCCGTATTAGCGGATGCAGCAAATCTGCCGATGTAATTGGCTCCGCTTGAAATAGGCAGGGATGCCATCAATACCCACCGCCTTGTTCTTCTTGGGGGACTTGATTGCTGTTATTATTGCGGTTTTACTGAGAGGTGCGGTGCAAATTTGGGAATTTGTTGCTTCGAACTGCTGTTATCATCATTCGAATTCAAGATCATACCGCCATCGTATATGTGATTTAAAACTGTAGCTAAATGTTCTCACCATCTAGTGAGCTGATCCTCATCCGAAATCAGAATGTTACCGTCTAGACTCTTCACTGAATGTTGTTTGGAGTTTCGACCACCAATGAGCTCCTTAGTGATGTTGTAAACAGTCCTACTGTCGCACCTACTCGCTGCTTCTTCAGCCATTGAAGCCAGTGAGTTGATATATTAACGTTTGTCATGTCTCACACTACGTTGCACTTCTTTCTTCTTCGCACGATATTGGGCTTCAAGCTCGGTTCTCTCTGCTGCTGAGGCCGCTGCAATCCGAGCCTTGATTGCTGTACGCTCATCGATCCGTCTCCAGGTGTCTGTAGAAAGCCATGTGCAGTGGTGTTTCTGCTTTTTACCGACATACGTGCGTGCCCCAGTCGCAAAAGCATTTTTCACAGCACTCCAGCGGTCATCCATGTTCTATTGCAGTATGCTGCTGATTGCTTCTGCTTCTAAGGCAAGATGGTCCCCGAACTGTTGGTGCACTTGGGGAACCTTGAGCATGTCGATATTAATTACAAAGCCATCGTGGTACGTGAATTGTTGACCAAAAAAGGCATCATTGTTATCGATCTTCCACCGTATTCACCTGATTTGGCTCCGTGCGACTTCTGTTTATTCCGCAAACTGAAATTGGCGAAAAAAGGAAATCCTTTCGATACCATTTCGTTCATGCAAAAGACTTCAACCGCCATACTAAAGGCCATTTCAGCCGATAAGTATAAAATATGTTTCAAAAAATTCGTTGAACGTTTCCAGCGGTGTATTGACTCAGAAGGAGACTTCCTCTTCCTTTTTTTTTATCAGCGAGGTTATGATCCGAAAAACAAGTGATCACAACCCACCCACTTCACCGCATTTCTACTGATCCGCCTGTGGGGTTCGCCTATTGACTCAGAAGGGGACTATTTTGAATAAATAAGATTAAAAAATCAAAATAATAAACGCTTTGTATTTTTTTAGACCAGTCTCATTGGATCTGGGAAAGACTGTCATTGTCGCCTGAGTAGTTGTGCAGACTTTTCAAATTTGGTTTATATTTTTTAGTCTTAAGAGATATGTCTGCAGATGTCTGTTTATTCTGTAATATCACTCCAGACAATGGGTTCCCTAGCTTGCTTGTTCTATAACAAAAATCAGTTTGATAGGTAAATGTTCGCGTGATTGCCAGGTGAACACGGAGGTGGTGGTCCCTTGTGGCCTGGCTGGTAGGATGTCCAAGTATTGTACATACATACATAGATACATTTTCAATGCCGCTAATCCTTCATGAGAGTCGCGGGAGTAGGATGCTCAGTAGGACTCTCCATCCTTCTCGATCCTTAGCCATTGACTCCAACTCATCGAGGGGAATCCCTAGATGGCTCCAGGAGAGATGTCGGACTTGATCCAACCATCTACTTCTAGACCTTCCGAGGGGTCACCTACCTGATGGCATGGTAACCATGGCATGTCTTGGAAACCGGTCCGAGGGCATTCGCACTACGTGATCAAACCTTCAAAGCATAGATCGTTCCGTTCGGAGAAGTAGCTACTCAACAGTGAACGCCTCGCGTACTCTGGTGTTGCGCACTCAATCCCTACGAGTTATTCCAGCAACACCGCGAAGGAACCTCATTTCGGCAGCTTGTATCCTTTCGGTTACTACCCAAATTTCATGACCATAGGTGAGAGTTGGAACAGGTGTCGTATTTCTTTGGAATTTATCGAATGAGTTTGTCAGAACATTATCCATGGTAGTATATGTATGGCAGGCATAAGTCAACCACCTATCTTCAATAGGGCAACGATTGAAGGTTCTTCTTCTATTAAGCGGACCACTTGAGGTAGTACAACGGACCAGTTGCATCTGAGTGCTCCAGATGAGCGTTTCCTATCCCGACAAAAAAAAACACGGACCGCTGGTTTCTGGATGCTATCGAGCATACATATGTGACTCTTATTTTTGGATGGGCTCCAAACGTGGAAGCAATTTGCAAGCACTGGGCTTACAAGGAGCTGCTACGATGTGAAAATATATGGTCATGCCATGTTACCCCAAAGTTGACTGTGACACCAGGAAGATGCAGGTTCTGTTTGGGTTTAAATGTTGTGGCATATTGGACGTAATCTTTTTGGAGAAGGTAGTATTGTAGATTAGATTTTTCACATTGAATGCAACTAAGATTTTCTGTAAATCTTCATTCTATTAAGAAATTGTTTTGTTCGCATTTCATTCAATGTGAATGTATGTGTGTGCACTTATGGATATGTTATTCGAGAAGGACAAGGAGACGACTTATCTACGCCAATACATAGGCTTCCGGCTGATCTATTGTACATACTACTGACGTAGAACCGTCAAAAGGAAATCTCGGCAACTGGAAAAGAGCTGGTTGGAGCTGAAGCACATCGCCAAGAACCGAACACAATGGCACGTAGACATGGTTGTTGCTTTTAGACCCATAAGGGGATGCAGGATTTAAGTATCTAAGCAGAATATTGCTATTATGGTGCTTTTATGGATGAAACTAAAAACCGTGTTGTTAATTATTTCCACCAGGTCATTAATGTGGGAAAAACAAAAAGTTGGAGAAAGAATAAATCCTTGAGGTACTCCATCATTTACAGAAAATTTGCATCGGAAGATACACCATAGGCCAGAACTCGAATTGATCGGTCCTAAGGAAAGTTTTCAATCTTTAGCCTTCAGTCAAACTAGCATAAAATAAAATAAATATTTGGCGCAACAGCTCTTTAAGTGCCAGGGCCTAGCTTCTCGCAACCACTCATGTTGTGTGCGTTATATTTTTCACACGAATGGAAGGGACCTACAGTTTAGTGCCGAATCCGAACGGCGATTTGAGAAGCTTTTTCGTGACAGCAATACTCTCGGATGTTTGTCAGACGCTCGCGAGAGGTGGGACCGTGAAAAAACTTTTTGGTGTTTTCTGGGATTCGAACTTGGAACCTCATGCGTAGTGATCCGACACACTAACCACTTACGCCACGGTGCGCACTAGCATACCCCCTATGTATTGTATTATGTCAACGTTGATGGCGTTTTTCATCACTTAAGATGTTAGATAACATGGACAGCTGGGCTATGGGAGCGATAATCTTGCGGTAGGCATGCCTTTCCTTTTTTGGAATCGATTGAATAAGCACATAGAGAAATATGTGCAAATATATAGGTATAGGTGTTAGTTCTGGCAGTCATGTAGTGTCCTTACCACATTATGTATATTCCTCTAATTACGCTCAAAACTCACTCTACCTCACAGTGTCTTAACCGTTTAAAAGCCAGCAAAAGTGTTCTCTCCATAATCTACCACAAGACTTCTATGTTGGTCCGTGCTGGCTTCTGTCCTGATTCGGTAGCCTCACCATCTTCTTTCTACCCCAATTCAACGTATGTACGCGCACGTCAAAATGAATTGACATTGGCATGGATAAAAGGACGCGTTGGGATCAAAGCAAAGGTAAAGGCCCACAAACTGGGGAAGCAGGGCGCAGCGTCAGAATTTCGTGGTCCCGAACTATTTGCTGCACTAGCCACAGGAATGGTAAGGGTTCAGGAATGGGCCTTTACAGAGCACCATAAGCGGTGGTCAACTGTGGATGGATGTTGACAAGCTGAAATGGCACTAAGATTTCGGAAGTCTTTATCAATTGGTTGGGGCGAGAAACTCTAGAAAGGTAAGTAGGATTAGTCAGAAAACATGGTGACTTCAGATATCATTTAACGCAGATGGGACTTTAGTGGATGTATTTCTAAACCTGTCTTTTTTTTAACAATTTTACACGAATCTGAAAGTCTGAAGATGAAAATCTGAAAGATGATACCTGCAGACTATGCCTGGAAGACGTGGAGATAGTAGCACATGTGTATATTGTGCCAACGTCCGGCAGGAGAAGAGGAATATTGCACTATCAGTTGTTAGAAAACGAAATGATTGCCCAGATAGCCTTCAACCAAGTGCTGGCGTTAACATGGGGATCGAGGCCATGAAGGAATTCTGGAGAAATGCTGAGAGCATCTCAGGCTAAGACCACTGTGATGGAAAGGCAAAAAGGAACACAAAAAGGTGGTGTGTTTCGATATATCTCTAAATATATAGCGTACTCGTATAGGTATAACCTTTTAATTAACTTTTCCAACATTATTTCATTGTAATAACATCTATCGCATGTATCGCAGTTTTGATGTCGCAGTTGTGCATCTCCCTTTTCTCATGGTTATATGAATACCTAATTATATTAGACGTGACAGAACCATCCTAATGCACTTCCTAGATGACCAGGGCATCTGCTCTGTAGCAATCTAGGACTCTGTGTACTTTGAGGCTGTTGATGGTCTTTTGTGATGCTAAAACGCATAAAACATTGTGGATTGGTGCCAATATTAATTGAAGATCCGTAAACTGCTGCGCACTTCACTTCATCGGCCACAAGACGCATATGTACTTCTTTGTAAAAGCTTATTTCCCTGTCTGAAGACTAGATGCGTCTTAAGCTTAAAATACTAATGTCTTCATTGTATACTGACACGTTTGTCTAATGATCCTCGTGGTTTGTTATTTCCCAAACAGACTGCAAAGACGCAATAAACCGCTTATAGGCGCACATAACTTGTGTCGCATGTGCGACATTTTAAAGTCAACAAATCCTCTAAAATGCGACAGAAAAACACTTTTTTTTCCTCGTTTTCCGTTACTTAAATACTTCACCTATTATTTTAAAGCAAATAACTCAGCTCGACATTCACATTAGATACACAGATGCAGTCAGTAATTTATATAAGAAAAAGCAACAAAGATGGCTAACAGAAAAAAACAGAAAGATTTAGATTGATTGAATCTATCTATGTACATATGTATGGTATATGCATGTATCCATCGACTCAAGAGCGGTAAGATAGTTCACTACACACCTATGAAAGTACGAGTATCTATCAGTTTTGTTTTGCTTAAAAAAAGGCGTTTTTCTTTCTTTTTCTGTTTGATTTCAATTTAACTGACCTTGTTGACGTGGGTGGCTATTAAACAGAAATAAATTCATTCCATTTCTTATGAACATTTCTCGAAGACTATTGCTTATGTAGACTGTATCTATGTAGTTCATAATGTTTATACTCACTTATCTTTCTCAACCTCAAGTTCGTCCTTCTTTATTGATATCTGGCGTTGAAGATTCTCTCTTTCGGCCGCTGAGACACGTGCCCTTTCCTCATACAATTGACGTAATGTCCTCATATTGGCTAGTTGTCTATCGTATTCCTGACGCAAATTGTCTGACATTAATTTTAATTCGCGTTCTGCTAATGAGTCTTCAATCTCACGAAGTTTTCCTTTTAGCTGCGACAGAAAAAAGAGACAAAGAGAAAATATTATTATTTTTTTATTTTCTTTTGCATTTCTTTAAAATATTATTAGCATATATAAATATGACAAGAATGATAGAGTGTAAGAGTTTGCCAAAATTACAAAATCCAATGAATTTGCTCGATATGCAATTTTTGAAAAATTGGGTCAACCACCTTTTGACATCGAAGCACTTTTGCCATTTTAAATTGCAATTTCATTAGTTTGCACAGAAGCATTTAGAGTTTGCATTAGAGTAGATGCTACGTAGAATTTATGAAGTTCACATTTTTTTAGATACAATTTGGAGCGATATTTTAGACTACTTAGATGTTCAAATGATAAGAACATCTATATTGACCAAAGAAATCAGATTAATATTCTTTTTTTGAAATACGGATATTTTTGAGCAAAAAGATGCAAAAGATGGATGTGAAGTAATACCTTTAGACTGACGACATACATTTGGAAATGATTTTTTCATGTGAGAGCATTTTTAAAAATATTAAACAAAATGATGGCATAAGACTTATTCAAGAATCTATTAATAAGTTGTTTTGCAATTTTCAAAATAATTTATTCATTTATCAACTAATCATTGTCATTAGGTCCGTTCGCGTACTTTCCGAGCCAAAAACTAATCGATTGTCAAATATGATATGATTGGAGTACAAACTCTCAGAGCGGAAAGCGGAAAGCGCTCTCTGAGAGCGGAAAATCTAATCAAAAGTACACGAATGAAAAGTGAGCTATTTCAAGCCCTATCGAGCCAACTGTCATTGAAAAAAATTATAATGAACAAATTAAACTCGTGTAAAAACCAACAGATTCATATTAAGTTATAAAGAAATGTTTTGGGAGAACATTCACACATCATAGCATTTTCTTCAAGATACTTTGCATCCATTTTTTTTATGTCTAATCAAAAACTGGAAATGGAATCAAAAACTCTTTGGCTCATTTGACAATCACCTGATTGCACTTGGAAGTTTTTTACGTTCGTGCCGGCAGAAATTCTACGAGCACATTCAAGCACAGAGAGGAAATACACGCTGCTCGTTACTTATCAATTTTTCTCTTTATCTGTTATGTTCGGTCAGTACGCGAATACACTTCGCACAATTTAGAGCACCTTAAAGAGCTTAAGATTGCGTACGCGAGTGGGCCTATTACTAGAAACATAGTGACAATTGAAACTACGCCAATAGCAATAAACAGTTGCTTAAAAGAAAAACAACATGCGCGGTTAGCGTGTTTCCCTTTACCAGATATCATTCTGACTTCCCCTTTTATGTTTTGAAGAGAGCTGATTGAATACTCAATAGGTTCGTTCGTGTACTTTTTGTACTAAAACTCGTGCATTGTCGAATTTCAATGAGTGGGAGTAAAATTCTCTCAAAGAGAGGTAAAGTTACGAACAAGTAAACGAACGGGTTGAACCACAAAAGTTGCCCACTTCTTAAACGTTAAACCTCAAATCCATTTGTACGCGAAAGAAAGAAAGGGAAGCAACAAGCCAATAAAAAATGACGCATACAGCGATTTGACAGATTTCACAAACCAGTCCAAAGAAATTTCTTGTACTAAAATTCGCAGCATTGGGAAATTTCTTATTCTCTCGAGAGCGCTCTCTTTTGTGAAAACACTACGAAAATTCTCCGTACTCGAACAGGTTTTCGCTGTTTTGGGAGGGTACGCCAACGGACCTAGTAAGACGAAATGGATTCGAGTTGTGGACCTAGGATCTAGTAACTAGGTATTTAGAATATGCATAAAGTATTTGAAGTAGAAAATTTCAAAAAAAATCAGTGCGGTTGTTCATTTCTAAAACAAGATACAGTTCAGAAATTTGTAATGAAATAGGTCCATTCGCATACACAATCTAAAGCGCTTTAAGGTGCTTTTAAGTGCTCGAAGTTTACTCGCGTATTGAGTGAACATGACAGATAAAGTGAAAAATTTTTAAGTAACGAGTAGCGAGCATTTCCCCTTTGTGCTTGAATGTGCTCGCATAGCCGGCAATAAAAGGAAAAACGAATTACATCGAAGTTTTTCCAACCACTGCACCAAAGAAAGGTTCCTGCCTGGTAGTACAATGGACTAGAGAAGTCTGAGTGCTCTGGGATTTGGGTTTCCTTTAAAAAAAGAAAAAAATAGCCGGCACGAACGTACAAACTGCCAAGTGAAATCAGTCGAAATGAGTCGAAGAGTCTTTGATTCCATTTCAAATAGTTAATAGATATAAAAACTGGATGCAAAGTATCTTGAAGAAAATGCTGTGATGTAAGAATGTTCTCCTAAAATATTCCTTTTTAACTTGATATAAATCTGTTGGTTATCACACGAGTTTAACATGTTCGTTATAATTTTTTTTAATGACAGTTGAGTCGACGTTGTTCGAAATGGCTCGGTTTTCGTTCGAGTATTTTTGCTTAGATTTTCCGCTCTCTGAGAGTTCTTACTCTCATCATGTCACATTTGACAACTGATTAGTTTTTGGGTCGGAAAAAACACAAACGGACCTAATATTCCAAATGATTTGCCCCGAATTTAATGTCTACAGTATTAACGTATTCCCGTTTTTATATAGAGTCAGAGAAAGTCATTTTCAGTTTATGCTTTGAAGCTCATGTAGTTGTTAGTTTAGTGTCCGAACTAATTGGGGAGAATTTTTCCCCAGTTTTTGCATTATCTTTAAAACACCATTCGAAATAGAGGATGAACTCGTTAAATTTATTAAGTCCATACCATACAGAGCGTCGCGCAGGAAAGTGCTTATTCGTGAAAAGAGGAGGAAACGCAAAATATTTCAACAAACCCTCCTCAACATAAAACATATTCGAATTACCTACCAATGTAATAAGCTAAAAAAAAGCGATCCATGATCTAGAAACCGAGAGATACCTGCTTATCTTGAATAAAAAATAATAAATAAAGTAGGTGTGGTGGTTCTTCTAGGAAAAGAAGAAACCTATTAACACTAGGTGCCGTTTTGATACCATAAACTCGTTTAACCTGGATGTGAAGGTGTGTTGGTGGGGAGTCTCTAGATCCAACCTGTCGAGTTTAAGAAGATTATTAAATCTTTAAGGTTTCTCTCTGAGACTTTCTCAAGGGAATCAAAAAAGGGTTTTTCTAAAGATCGTTATCTGATCCTAGCTAGTGCCGTACAGGTGCCTAAAAAGTGCATAAGGGTTTCTTCCTCAGTTGCGACAGTGTGTGCTGTGTGGGATGCCTAGTTTGACTGCATGATCTAATACAGGCCAGTGACCCGTGGTGATCGCTGTCATTCTGGCGTTCTGTTTAGGAAGTCTGTTGTTTTTGTTTTGTTGTAGTTTAGCCACATCTTTCTAGATATGTCACAGTTTATTAGCCTAGTCCATCTGAGGTTGGCTTTGGCAAACAATTTTGAGGAGATTTCTGCTTTGACTGCTCCAAACGGAATCTGAACTTATTCCGCAAGTAAGCTATATAGGGTTGATCCTTGCCTAGCCAGTTCATCAGCAAGTTAGTTTCCATAAACGTTACTGTGCCCAGGAACCCAGATCAGGGTTACTTTGAATTGGCTATCTAGCGATAGCTCATTTTAGGTTGAACTTAGTGAATACCTTGCGCGAGCTGCTCCGACGTATTCGGATCACAGATTAACAAGGAATTTCCAATGTTGGTCAGGACATTGGAATAGAGCTGGTGGCGGAGGAACCCTTAATGGACCAACGGCAGCGCTCAGTGGACTACTGGCACCGGTATACCCGCCCCCTCGCCATAGGGGAATAATTAAGGAACTGGCCCTCCAGGCTGGGGGTTGTGCCGTCGGGATAACTTCCCTACCACGTAAAAAATCGATGGTTCCGAAACAACCAAAAGCGTCGGATAAGGATGACTCAACTAATGACGATCCCAGCGCAGCAAACGAAATAAGGACAACGACCTCGACGTCGAAAAGCTACAATCGCAAGAGACCGCCAGACTCTTCGCTGAACGCGTATACCGAAATCTCGCAATCACGCCTATGCCACCAGCATCAAGTCCGAAGACCAGTGGCAACGCTGCCAACATAGCATCAGAAACGCCGCGACTGATGTGCTGGGTCTCGCTCGCTCACCACCGCGAAACCCCTGGTTTGACGAAGAATGCCGGCGAGTTCATGCAGCAAAACAAGAGGCATACAAAGCGGCGCTGCAAAGGAAGACGAAAGCTGATCGTCAAGGCAGCTGGAGATGAATTGGTAGAGTGCATACATCAACTCATCTCTAAGATTTGGTCAGACGAGTGCCCGATGAACGGAATCTCAGCATCGTTTGCCCGATCCACAAGAAAGGAGACCCCCTCAACTGCGCCAATTATAGAGGCATCAGTCTCCTCAACATCGCATACAAGATCTTTTCTGCGATATTGCGTGAACGCCTGAAACCTGTTATCAACAGCCTGATCGGACCCTGTCAGGAACTCACAAGTCAACACCGGAGGCACAATCTATTACAAGTCTGTACAACTGCTTGCATACGCCGACTATATAGACATTATCGGAAGAGCTCAGCGGGCTGTCACCGGTGCGTTTGCAAGCATTGAGGCGAAAGCGGCCAAAATAGGTTTATCGATAAACAAGGGCAAAACCAAGTATATGCTGTCAACAAGAAGGGAAAGCCAGCACCGACGAATTGGACAAAACGTCACAGTGGGCAGCTATAACTTCGAGGTAGTAAGGGACTTTGTATACCTTGGCTCTGCTATAAATTCTACAAACAAGATCAGCGCAGAAATCAAGCGAAGAATAACTCTTGCCAATCGCTGTTTTTTTGGGCTTATAAGGCAATTCAACAGTAAAGCCCTATCTCGAACAACTAAGGAGGCTCTATATAAGACCTTGATCATCCCAGTCCTGCTTTACGGCGCTGAAACATGGACTTTATTAAAAGAGGATGAAGATATCCTCGGTCGCTTCGAGAGAATAATTCTTCGTAAGATTTTCGGTCCCATTTGCGTTGACTGGTTTTGGAGGAGAAGATTCAATCACGAACTATACGCGCTGTACAGCGACATCGACCTAGTCAAAAAACTGCGTATTGGACGTCTGAGATGGCTAGGACATGTAGAGCGAATGGACACCAACGCTCCGGCCCGCAGAGTCTTCGAATCTAACCCCGAGGGACGACGCAGTAGAGGGAATCATCGCCGTAGGTGGCGCGCACAAGTTCAAGGGGACCTCGACCAACTTGGAGTGCGCAACTGGAGGCAATTAGCTAAAGACCGTGCTAAATGGAGAGGCTTGTTGGTTGAGGCCCAGGTTCACCTCAAACTGTAGCGCCACCTAAGTCATTGAAGGCACCATTGTAGCTACGTTCGCAGACGATATGGCTATTCTAGCAACGGAAAGTTCAATGGAGTCAACAACTGTAAAACTCCAATGAGCTTTGGATAAAATCTGCGAGTGGCAAAAACTTTTGCGCATTTTTCTTAGCAAGACCTATTCCTATCGCACTGTGTTTATTTCATCTAGCTTCATAGTCACAAAAGCCTTATAGAACTCATTTTTGCACTATTCCATCACTCTGCAGAGTCTTCAAGCTTATTCCAACAGAGAGCTAGTAATAATTTTTCTATGCTGGTAAAGGATAATGGTCCAAGCTCTCCTTGGCACTGGTAGTCCCAAGCAATTGTTTATTTTTCTTATGGTATTGAAGCAACTGTTCAGCACAAGGTGTTTTTTTCTCATTTGCCACCCATAAGTTACACAATTTAAAGCCCTATGCCAAACTAATTCGGAACGGAAAATGCATAAGAAATCAATGATACAAAACATGTTAAAAAGGGCTTAAGGACTTTGTCTACCAAAGCTCCGCCATCAATTTGAGCAATGACGCGAGCGCGGAAATCAATCGAAAAAGGAATCATGTCAATCGTTGTCTCGGTTATTATCTATACAATAGAAAGTAATAGCAGGACGTCAAAAACCTTGCACGAGATGCTGATCTGTTGTAGATATGTAAGTATAGGTGGATGTACCTATACATAGGAGGACCATTAATTGAAATTAAGAAAGATGTACAAAGATCTTTTAAGTTTGATGAACTTTCTTTCTCACTTCAAGTTTCTCAATCCCATCATCGAACAATTAATAACAAAGACGCACTGTTTGTGAACAAGAACATGACAATGGAAGACATTCCCCTTGTTCCATGTCAAGTTAAAGGCGATAAAAACGGATAAATAAAAACAAATGATATTCCATCTGAAAGTGATGTTGACTCTCAAGACCGCCTAATTTATAGCCCGATGTATTTGCCGGTGATCATAAGCAATGTATTACAAGTTCCCAATATGGGCATTAAGGTTAATAGTACAACGAAGCTTTAACTTGAAAAAAATGATAAACCGCACCCAGCGACATCTTAAGTGCCACTGAATATATCAATTAATTTACTAAACTAATCCAATTAGAAGAACACTAAGGTCGTTGATACAATTTGTCATGCAAATGGGATGAAAATAGTACTAAGGTAACATGAAAATGAGGTCTAGGTGGCTTAGTTCATTCGCCGATCTGTTTTGCATTTGTAGTTCAAGGTTTCCCACGACCAAGTGATTGAAACACAAAAAGTAAAAATACCCCTGTACTTGAACTCACCTGTGTAACTTGTTCCTCCTTCATGGATATCATTTGCTTGCAGCATGCCACAACTTCCTTCAACGATACTACCTGCTTCCTTGTGACCCCCAGCTCAGTGCTCAGTGACAAATTATCCGCATTTGCTAACTGCAGTGCCAGCTGAGCCTCAGCGAGCTGGACTTTTGGGTTCGTACTCCCCGAAACAACTTCATCATCAGATATCTGTTGAGCAAAGGCTCGATCACTCTCTTCTATGAGTTTCTTTCTATATTCATCCGAAACACTTGGCTTGTCCTCTTCCACTTCCTCCTCCTTTTTCGTCACTTCAGCGACAACTTCATCAGTCCTTGGACGTCTTAAACCATCCCTCTCTTCGGCCAATTGCCTTCTTAATGACTGAATCTCCTCCCGGAGATCATTCACTGCAGTCTGCCTTGCCATTCGTTTTGCTTTCAGTTCCTCTTTAAATTCTTCTAGTGATTGCTCCCTCCGAACGGTAGCATCAATCTCAGATTCGATTTCGGCACTCTTTTTCAACACCAAACTTTCACTAGCTCCTTTGCTCTCAAGATTTGGAGATCTACTCCTTCTAAAGTCTCTAAACACTTTCTGATCCACCTCACTGGGTACACTTGAATTTCTAGCAATAGCTGCTGCACTAGTACTCGGTTCACTGTCTAACTCATCACTGACTACGTCGAGGAGTAAATTTTGATTTTCGATTTCCCACCACCAAGGATCCTCAGAATCCTGAACAAATTCCTCTTGATTTGTTGTATTACTAGGCTGCTCTCCTTCGTCCATGGGGAGTGACGACTCAGAACTGCCCATGCTCCTCGTGCCTCACTGGGGTTTTATATCGACACGCACAGACTACAACGACGGTGACGCAGAACACTCTTGAAACAAAAGGAAACCAAACTGCGACTTGTAATTAACGATGTTTTCTCTATCTGCCTGCACAGATCAGAGGCCTCTGAACAAAGGAGTTATATGGTAGTTGTATAAATTCTACGACTAAGTATATGTGTGAGGGGAGGGTTCCAAAAAAAATGGTCTTTGGTTCTTTATATTTTGTTCTCTTACATGTTAACGGTTATTAACCGCAAAATTTTGTTAAAATTCCGCACTTTTACGCGATTTTTTCAATGAAAAATATTGAAAATGTGAGAATTTTTGAAAATTTTCTTTTCACACACAGAACTAGAGATATTCTCGAAAATTGTTTTAGTGCAACTGATCGGAAAACTCGTGAAAAACTGATCTATTTTTAAAAATGTTCTCTTGCCGTTGAGTTGTTGGGTTGGTATTGTGGCCACGATTTGTTGGCAGTTTTTCTTCGAAATTAAAAAAGAATTCCTCCTCTTTGTGTATCCACTATACTTGCGCGCTTAGTTCGTAGGTAAAATTCACTAAAATATTTTTCATCTACTCTGTATCTGTGCTTTTTTATCTTGTATCTGAAGAAAAATCTACGCGCGAGAGAAAACAATGAAAGAAGAGCGATCGCGTATACCGATCGACAAGCACTTTTCAAAATTTTATCGAAATGGAATGCGCTGTTTGAATGCACTAGCAACCACATCGTTGAGAGTGGCGTCATTAAATGCAGTTTACCTTTGACTGGGGCTCTGAATAGCAGACTTGTCTTGACCGTTTTTGTAGAATAGACATCTGGATGGCATATTTCCGTGATTTTAAGTTGCTGATTCAGGTGCTTGTGCCAGTGACTAGTGTTGTACACCTTGAACCAGTGTAGTCACGAGAATCAACAATAGTGCACTTGTGGCGCAATTATTGTGTATTGGCATGGGAGTGCACTTTAAAGATGCAGAAAAATGACTTACTAATTTCCAATACGTATGGTTCGGAAAATTGATTTTTAATTAAATGAATGTAGGTACATATGTATAGACAATGGTGGTGGCAGTATGAGTAACTCGATTGCTTATTGCACTATGTAGGTTTAATTTATTAATCAATTATTCATCTAAGTATTCATCTGTAAGACATTCAGTAAAGTAATTCTAAGTTCGAGACATATAGGTACATACATATGAACAGTGAGATAACATATTTCCGTGCGATGTAATGTGCTCTGACCAATGGAATGCTCGGCGTTTGGGCAGTACTTAAAGAAGCATTTTGTCCCACCTCTTTATATAGATTTCTTTCATCCAGAGATTACATAATGTCAAAAATACTTTGTGAATAAATAACAGATAAGCTTCCGCGTGGAACGCCCTTCATAAAATTAGATTTCTAAAGCCTAACGCTGAATGCTACTCATATAGTCACCGAAATCTCACGGTTATCTTCATCCTGATGCAAAAACAAAATTGGAATACTTAAACCATATGTATATGGGAACTAGTTGTGAAGTGGTACATACATATGTACATATACAGGTTGTTTTTTTTTTTTTGTTGTTGATGTGCTTATCCCAGTATTGATTTCGATCGAAAGTCATACCGAGATTCTTAACCGATTCAACATACTCGATAGGGGCACTATTAAGAGTGATGGAATAGAAGTATGACAAGTCTAAAGGCTTTCTTGAGATTACAACGCACTTAGATTTATCGGAATTCAGAAACAGATCATTACTTCGCGACCATTGTACGATACCTTCCAGATCTCCATAAATGCAACTAGTGGTGTGCTCAATTAATCCCAAGGGACAGCTCATTAGGAGCTGAACATCGTCGGCGTACATAGGTTTGTATTAAGCAATGTCTAATGCGAGTAGGGAGTTCATTAACGTACAAGGAGAAAAGTAATGGCCCCAATATTGATCCCTGAGGCACATCGCTGACTTTGGGGACAAAGCTCGACAACGAATGGTTTATTCCTACTGCTTGCACTCTGCCTGCCAAATAGAAAGATATGAGCTTTATAGCACACGGCGAGAAATCGTACATTTGGGACAGTTTAAGGCACAAAGTAAAATGAACTACCGTATCAAAAGCCTTCGAGAAGTCTTAAAGGACAAGGAATGACACGTTATCTTCATCTACTGCAATCCAGATATCATCAGATACACCTATTACGGTGGTGGTACAGCTGTGTTTCTGTCGAAAACCAGATTGTTTTGGAGACAAAATATTATGAGTAGAGAGGTACTGTCCAATTTGTTTTTGTAGCATCTTATCAAACACTTTCGACATAAATGGTAGGACAGAGATCGGTCTGAACTCGTCACTCTTGGGCGTTTTAAGAACAGGAGCAACTTTGGCTAATTTCCATTGGACAGAGAAGATACCTGAGGTTATCACTGAGTTAAAAATGAATGTTATGTGGGCAAAATGGCAGGTAAGATGATTTTTAGGAATGATGGATCAATCTCATCGAGTCCGACCGCATTAGATTAAACACTAAGTAGACTTTCAACCAAATCAACACTGCTTAAAGCTAAGAAACAAATGCTAGTGTCTCCAGCTGAGGAAGACAGTTTGACAAGGTGTTGAGGAATTTGAGTACTAGTATCGTGGTTCTGTGAGGAAATAAACTTATGGCTTAGTTCATCAGGATTCACTCCTTCAGTGCGGCGATCTTTGCATTCACCAACGACGAAGATTCCTCCACAGAAGCCGACTACCCATAGATGCATTCAGTCGATTGGAATAAAAAGTGATTTGGCTGCACGTATTTCAATAACTACTTTGTTAGGAAGTGAACAGTAGCAACTTCGGTGAGACTCCAAGCGGAAACGCTTCCAACGATTGTATACAAGATCACGCCGTCGCATGAGTTTACGGATTTGATTGGAGAACCAGGGTGCGCTGTTAGACAAGCGGGTTTTCTTCTTAGAGGAGCATGCCTATTATAGAGGTAAATTGTGTCCCAATCAAAACTTCTAGCGTGTTCCTCCAGCAGTGGATAGTTAATATTTTTGAAGTCTCTAATTTCAAGTTTTCTGGCAGAAGTTACGATATCAAACTCAAAAGTAAGATAGATCAGGTCATGTGTGGAGAAAGATGGTGCCGATAACTGGTCATATAGAAGAACTTTATTAATAAGTCAAGCAACAAATCTCTTAGTCTACATTTTGTGCCATTTGTCACATAAATAGCAACTCCTCCACCAATACTCCCAATCCTGTCAGCAAGGAAAACCTAATACCCATTAAGACGGCACAAATTATCAATAAAGGCGTCACCGAACCACGTTTCAGAAACACACACCACATCATGTGGTGACACCAGGGCCTCCTGACTTAAATTCCTTCCTAGATCTTACACGGGTGTAGGTCAAAATCGTTGTGGAACGTTGATATACAGAGCTATAATAGAAGATGAATGAATAAATTTTGATTTGATTGCACACTTTCGTTTACAGAGCCGATATTCTCTTCAGCACGTACATTTCTTTGACGAAATCTATCAACAGTTCGACAGATGGCTTACTCCGGATGAACGATTATGCGCGCCATAAAAATTACGAAGTTGTCTAAAAGCTTCGATAATCAACGACGGATTTTAAAAGTAAGTTTGGCAAATTTGGAATCATTTTTCAAGCGGTAGGGATCTACATTTTTGTGTACTATTGCAAGGCTATTGTGTACTATTCCCGACTTCAGTCTGAACATCAGAACGGTCATCTCTTCAAGGGACTACTAGGCAGGCGGTGGAGCCATCAACCCGCATAGTACTTCAATCTGCACTGACGTATCGAAAACAACGAAGGAGTGGGTTCGGGTATCTACTCAGCAGAACCCGATATTGCAATATCACTAAGACTTCCGAACCACGACAGTGTGTTCCAAGCGGAAGTCCTGGCGGCAGCAGAGATGGCACCAGAACAATCCACGAAACTTGTTACCAGGAAAGAGATTGACATTCACATAGATAGTCAAGCTACTATAAAAGCCATTTCAGCAGCGGTTGTAAAATCAAAACTAATAAAACGCTGCCGCGAGAAGCTTACAACATGGAGAGCGCTTCCATCGTTCCGTGTCTCCAGAAGTATCTGGACAAAACACGACAAGGTGAAAACCAAGCACATCCTCACTCAAAACAGGCAAAACTTGGCGTCCTTCACAGGAATTATTACCGGCCAAAACCTTTTGGCGGCCCATCGGAAAAGAATGCGGCTAAGTACAGACGAACACTATAGATGATGCAGGTTTTTTTTTTGAGGATAGGTGAAAATCTTCAACAAGACACTATGAGGATCGACAGCGCGTGCTCATAGTAGTGTGGGATTCTTACCCACTAAAAAACCTCCCTTCAAAACAGACTTGTTTTCATTTTTACTACAACTAAGTATTCGACTTATCAAGTAGTTTTCATTTCACGTAATAAGGACGTTTTGCAGGGACCTTCCCATTAGAAGTTCCTGCCAGCTCCGCAGTTTAGACGCGGTTACTTATCGCGCTAAGTCTAAAGGTTTCGTTCTTTGTAGACGGCGCAGTAAATTTCGTTCTTCCAAAACTTGGAGGACTGTAATATTCACGTGACTTTCTAGTCGACTTCTATGCTTTCTCGCGTAGGTTTGAACTTAGTCTTCTATAGTTTTAATGCCAAGATCTTTATGGATATCGCTATTTCTGATATACCACGGCGCATTAACAATACCTCTTAGCACTTTGTTTTCAAAAGTTTGTAAAATTTTAATATTAGTTAACCCCAGAGTTGGGGTTTACCATATTGTATATGTTCATACGGGCTTTAGCACTTGCTTATATAAAAGCAGTTTGTTCTCTATATTAAGCTTGGAATATTTTCCAAGTAACCAATACATTTCTCTATATTTATTATCTAGTTCTTTGCGTTTTCCATTTCAGCTTTGCATTAAGTGTCATTCGAAGATACTTAGCCTCGTTTGCAAACGGAATTTGAACCGGGTTTGAAAAGATCGGCAAATTATTTATTTTCTTATAAGTAAAATTTACATGAACAGATTTGGTCTCATTAAGTGCGATTCGCCAAATCTTTGTCCATTCATTTACTCTACCCAAGCTTCTTGCAGTTTTACTGTAGTATCTTCGACCGTTTTACCTACTGCCAAGATGGCAGTGTCGTCGGCAAATGTAGCTAGCTCAGTGCCTTCTACTTGCGGTATATCACGGGTGTATAATAGATACAAGACTGGACCAAGAACGCTTCCTTGCGGCACCCCAGCCATTATTTCCTTGAAATCTGAATATTCATTTCCACATTTGACGCGGAATAGTCTATTCGTAAAGTAGTTCTTCAAAATATTATATAGGTGCTCTGGCAGAACTTGTCGTAATTTAAACTTTAAGCCTTCGTGCCAGACCTTGTCAAAGGCTTGAGAGACGTCAAGGAATACGCTTGAACAAATCTTTTTTCTTCAAGTGACTTTTCGATTACATGTGTTATTCTATGCACTTGTTCAACTTCTGAATCCGAATTGATGATTCGGAATAAGATGCCTTTCTTCTATTACCGGCTGTATTCGCCTAATCAATATTCTCTCGAACACCTTGGATATAATTGGAAGAAGCGAAATCGGTCTATAAGACGTTTTTTCATTGGGCGGTTTTCCGGGCTTAAGGACCATTATGATTTCGGCGACTTTCCATTGACTGGGAACATATTCTAGTCTAAGTGCGGCGTTTATAATGAACAGAAGCTTAATTAGAGATTTTCTTGGTAGGGCTTTAAGAACCTCTCCCGTAATTAGGTCATATCCAGGAGCCTTCTTAGGTCTAAGTTTCTTCATTTCTTCCTTAAGTTCGGTAAGTGTTGCATTTCTTATTACGCTATTGGCTATATAAGACGTATTTATATTTTCAATAAGAGCTTGTCCATCAAACGGTTTGAAAGTTTCTTCCAGGTGGGTGGCAAAAACTTGCGCTTTGTCTTTATCATGCCTGGCCCATTCGCCTTGATTTTTCCTAATTGGGTCGGCTTGAATTTGAGGTTTTTTAATACCTTTTATAGTCTTCCAAAGCGAGTAATTAGAATCTTTTTCTGCCGTTAAGCTTTCTAGGTAAGTTTGCATTTCATTATTCTTATGGTTTTTAATGGAACTTTTTAGTGATTTGCACAAATGGTAATAGATGATGCAGATGATGCAGATGAGATCACGGACCCCTTCGAAGAATATTTCTCCAATCATCTGAGTGACCTGTCTGAAAAGATACCAACCGCCATTCTGAAGTTCATACCATCTGCAGTATGGTTTCGAGAAGGCCGCCCCTACTCTTCAGAGCTCCAATCCCTGTTTCTTTTTTCTTCTTTTTCTGCCATTTCAATGTTCCAGCCAGGTAATTCCACGTCAGAGGAGCACAATAGCTCCTTTTGAGATCCGAGTGCAAGTGGCATCCATTCGTTACGGCTAACCCCTTAAACCTAACCTAACCTAACCTACACTTTTGTGCCATATCCAAAAGGCAATTTTTATTTCATTTTTGAGAAGCTTTCTCGTGACAACAATACTCTCGGATGGTTGTCAAACATTCACTAGAGGTGGGACCGTGGAAAAACGTTTGGTGTTTTCTGGGATTCGAACATTCAGTTGTCCGACGCACTAATCACTGCACTACGGTGCCCGATGAAACTTCAATAATGCACATGTCCGAACTTTTCTTCTTCCTACCCAAATTGAGTAGATATTAGTGCCCTTATCAAGACCTTCTACAAAACTCTTAGTGGTTCTGGGAGAAACCAAAACAGATCATATCACTGAATTTTGCTAAGTTGAAATTAATTATTTGCTACGGGCTTAGACGAGTAGTTTTTAATTTCTTTTTCGCCGGCGAATCAGAGATTTCATTGCAAATTGTTTGACTATATCTCAGTACCCAAATAAAATAAAACTGTTGAGTGTTCTTTGAGTGTAATTTGCGAATCTTTTATGCAATCCGTGCAACAAGTACGATACGAATACTAATAGCCATCTCTCTTCAGTTGTCCATTTTGTATCTTCAAGTATCACGGAAACTTCTGCCTCGAAGCCAGACCAGACTTCAAGAGAATTTGGTCTCATTGTCAATTACCAACTTGGTCCAGCTCCGCTAGTTGTATTAGAGCTGTCTGTGTAAGAAAAATGAATGTAAAAAGAAGAAGCCATTCAGATTTCCTGATTTTGCCCTCTCGAGGGAGTAGACATCTTGTCAACTACTTATCATGACGACATGACTCTCATTATGGATAAGCATCTTGAGCATCATTGCTCCGAAATCTTACGAATTAATATTTCATTCCGAAACTTACATTTGTATGGTATATCCAGCCAGAGACTATTTTCCATGAGCCAACACATTACTTTTATAATACAACACCTCTTAACAATTAAGCTTGGTGTGCGCCTATTAGGCATTTACAGCATCGCAAGAAGTATTGCGCATGGCACTAGTAGTTCCAATATATAAAACTCGCGTTCTTGTTCACCATACTACAGATATATAGGTAAAATTTGGTCTGACGATTACTATGAACAGCCAGAGTGTATCGCACCGGTCCTCCCCAAAGTCTTAGGAAACCTCTTCCGCTCTACCAGAAAATTGTAAGAGCCCGAGTCTATTGTAGCTCAATGTGTCTATTCTGATTTTCGCTCTTCACAGAAGAGCTTTGGCACCTGAAAATGCATTTAGTATTCTAACAAACTCGTCAGCGATGAGTGATAAGCAAATATTTCTCAGCTCACCTTTATTCAGCGCTTCATGTCTCGGCGCATCGAAGTAAAGGCAAGATGCTCCCTTAAGATAGCCAACTGGTGAAATAAATATGTATAAAAAAAAGAAGAAATATTTGGCGCAACAGCTCTTTAAGTGCCAGGGCCTAGCTTCTCGCAACAGCTCATGTTGTGTGCGTTATATTTTTCACACGAATGGAAGGGACCTACAGTTTAGTGCCGAATCCGAACGGCGATTTGAGAAGCTTTTTCGTGACAGCAATACTCTCGGATGTTTGTCAGACGCTCGCAAGAGGTGGGACCGTGAAAAAACTTTTTGGCGTTTTCAGGGATTCGAACTTGGAACCTAATGCGTAGTGATCCGGCACACTAACCACTTACGCCACGGCGCCCACAATAAATATGTATACTGATGTTGTATTATGCTCTCCGATTACCCTGTTCGTAGTGCCTTTTTTGACTGTATCCATATCAGTTTCCGTCGTCGAAGACACTTTCCTCGGATAGCTAATCAAAAATTTGTTCGAGTACCCGCCTTCGACACATTTTGCTATCTGTCATCAATACTTTTAGGCAAAATTCTTCAATCGAAGATTGGATTTGAAGGACACGCAGAAATTTATTTTCCAATGTTGTTTTCTTATATCGTACTGCCTTCGTATAGAATACATATGGTGGTAGAGAACTCCTGAAACCTTTTCTAGGTCGGATCTAGTTTGAATTAAGACGTCGGTTGTAGGGAGGCTTACACTATTTTTGGGTAAGCTAATAAACGTGCAGAGCCTTGATCTTTACTACATTTTCTTTTTAGTTTCCTGCCGAATCTGTTTCACAAAATTTCTTACTTAGAAAGTTATTAATAAGCACTAGTCAACCTTACTGAAAGAATCTGAACAAAATTACGAGTGTTTGTTGAAATAAAAGTGACAACTAGGGGTCGTGGTCTTCATTGCATTAAAGAAGATTTTCGTTTACCGTAAAATCGAGCAAAGTCACATTCCATGGTCTTTACAATAGTAGCTATTTGTCCATCTTCTTGTATCGCTCAAGGTATCTTTTGGTATATCTTTTGTAAGTGAATGCATTCATTTTGACGTTTCCCTGAATAGTATAATAAAAGCGACTTCAAATGTGCTTACTAAACTCATCCCAAAACAGCACCATCTGTACAAATCACAGTTCATAAGAAAGTTCATTAATTCCGGACAGTGAACTTCAATGGCGACGTTAGGTTGTGCGAATGGCCTTTTTATTTCGAAACACCCCATGCCCATCCATTTCAGTCTTCCTCGAGCTGAAACAACACATTACGACGACGAGGAACGACGCAGCTTATGGTGCTTTTTTAACGCAAATGAATTTTTATTGCGTAGCTCAACGCGCCTATGCAGACTTTATCCCTTTCATGTCTATATCAGCATTTCTTTTTTTCAGTTTATATCTTGATACGAAAATAGCAACGAATCGCATTAATAGATTGGTATTTCATAGAACTACTGCACTACTATTGTAGGCAATCTATAGCCACTCGCAATGTCCATAGAATCCCCCAACTAGACGATACACACATAGTGAAAGCATATGTTAGCCACAGGTCTATTCAGACAGAATTCGCGTGTAAGATTGCTTAACTATCGGTTTGTAGTGATTCTGGTCAAAAATACTCGCTTATTCATTTTGTATTCGAATTTCGATGTCAATTTCACAATTTCTCATTTACCGGCCTCGAGCATCAGGTGAATTTTGTTTTTAATTTAATTTTTATTATAATCTGTATACAAGAGTGATGTTCTCTTTTAATTGGGATGTTGTTCACAGTTTAGATTTACTAATTGAGTCATCTAGAGGCGAGTGGGATAATTACCGTGCCATGGGATACAAACATTCTTAATCATGCATTTCGATGAAAGCTTCGCGTTTATTTGTAAACATAATTTTAGATAGATATAGTATTGTAAAATACCATGAGTAATATTCTATTGTTTCGTTATGATGAAATATTGAAAGCTATCTAAATTGATTTTAATCCTTAATCCTTAGCTAAATGCCTCCAAACCTCCAATTTAAGGCGCACATTTTAAAATCAATACCTTACATCTTCACCAAAGTTCCGTAACGGGGACGTTGCCTGATTTCTTTGTCACAGAATCACGGAAACTTACAATTTATGAGGAACGAGGCCTATGATACCCTATGTGCATCGCAACCACGCCAAATTATAAGTAGCTGAACTACTTAATAATAACAATTTAGTTAAAAGATTAAGAAGGATAAGACCCTTCGCACTAGTTAACTAGGGATAACATTATAGCATTGTATCATCACACGAATCGAGTGATTAAACATACCTACGTAGGTACTCCAAAACAAAGCGTAACTGTCAAAAGACAGCTCCTCAATATACTCCTATATACCCTCAAGTAATAAAAAAAAATTGCTGATTAGTTTGACGACTAGGTGCGATAATTGAATGGATGATGACATAAATCATACCTTCCACGGGTGTTTTTAATGGATAAAAGTCCCACACTATCGCAAAGCTCGCATACGATGTCTTCCGACAATTTTCATCGAGCTACATGCAAAAAAAAAAATCAAAGAGGTTACATTCGGACGGACGGAAGGACAGATGAACAGCGTTGCCACCCCAGAGAGATTCACCGCAGTAGATTTGTGCAACCAGCGCAGTAGTGCGCAATAAACAAAAAAATATATACATACGAGCTGCAATACATATGTACATAAGGTTCTCACCATTATAGTCGGCGGCCATGAAATCACATCTGAACCGCATATCAAATACCTAGGTATCATGATAGATACGAGACTTTCATTTAGAGATCACCTTAAGTATGTAGGCCGAAAAGGTGCAATAGCAAGTGCTGCACTCGCGCGTATCATGCCCAACATAGGAGGACCAAGACATAGCCGTAGGTTACTGCTGACTAGAGTGGTTACGTCTATAATCCTATACGCCGCACCAATTTGGGCCGGGGCCATGGCAATTAAAACATACAGATCACATATCACATCTATGTATCGAATATGTGCATTGAGAGCTAGCTGCGCATTTCGCACTACTTCTAGCGATGCAGCTTGCGTGGTAGCGAGAATGCTCCCAATAGATATCCTGGCAGTAGAACAGCAACGTCAGTACTGCGCAAGAAGAGAAAGAAACGAGGCCAGCGAAAACCGGCTCTATAGAGCAGAAAGCCTAACAGAATGGCAAGAACGCTGGAATGCTTCTGAGAAAGGCAGGTGGACCCATAGGCTCATACACCAAATCCAGCCATGGTTCGACAGGCAACATGGAGAACTTGAGTTCTACTTAACGCAGTTCCTAACGGGCCATGGATGCTTTCGTTCGTACTTACATAAGTATAAACACGACAATAGCCCTTACTGTCCGCATTGCGCTGACTGCGTAGAAAACGCAGAACATATATTTTTTGAATGCCCAAGATTCCTCTTCTTCTTCCTTTTATCAGCGAGGCTATGATCCGAAAACAAGGGATCACAGCCCTCCCACTTCACTGCATTTCTACTGATCCGCCTGTGGGGTTCGCCTATTTGACCTCAGAAAATATCGGCAGGCCTGCCGATTTTGGATCACTCGGTTACTGAGGCCAATGAAATGCCGATGTCGTCGCATTTGTCTGATCCAGGCGTTTATAGGCCTGCCTTTCCTACATCGCGATGTCTTTGGAACGTGCATAGATATTGCCTTTTTAACAGGGTTCAAATGATCTCTTCTTTGAACGTGGCAATACCAGCTGAGCCGGTCGCGCTCTAATTTGTGTACGATGGTTTCCTTGATGTGAAAGCTTCCACGGATCTTTGAACTTCTTATTCGATCAAGCTTGGGCACTCCTGCTGTCATGCGAAGCATCTTCATCTCAGCTGCCGTTAATTTACTCTCATACTTTTTGTACATCGTCCAACATTGTGAACCGTATGTGAGTGCTGGACGTACAACTGCGGTGTAGAGCCTTCCTTTCAACTTAGGGGGCATTTTTCTGTCACAGAAGATAGCGGAATTTTCTCGCCACTTCATCCACCCTACGCTTACACGATGATTGATGTCGTCATCACAAGTTGCTTTGCTATTGATCATAGATCCCAGATATTTGAACTTTTCGCACTTGGGAAGCACTGTTCCATTCAAATAAATGTCTGGAATAGGCCTGAGTGGATCAGAGAACGGGCAGCACAAGTACTCTGTCTTTTTTGAACTAATGCGATACCCATTTCCCTCCAAAACGTCCACCCACACATCAAGTGCTCGTTGCAGGGATGTAGGATCCTCACTTATGATGGCTCCATCGTCAGCAAAGAATAACTGATGTACCTTGGGGTCCATCACTTTACCTTCAAGCAGATAATCAAGGACTGTAATAAAGAGCAAAGGACTTAAAACGCTTCCCTGGTGCACCCCGACTTTGATTGGGAACTCTTCGGTTACTCCAGCGGGACATCTTACTCTTGTCTTTGCTCTTTCGTACATGTCCATGATCATCTGTATATAGGTTTCTGGAACCCCTCGATGTCTTAGCGCCACCGATATCAGATCTCGTGGTTGTCTGTCGAATGCCTTTTCAAAGTCAACCAATACAATATGCAAATCCCTTAAGGAATCACGATGTTTTTCCATTATGATCCTTATACTTTGGATTGCATCTGTGGTTGATTTACCCGAGACAAACCCGCACTGATCATCAGATAGCCGTATTATTTTTCGCAGTCGGCCACCTAATACCCGCTCAACGATCTTCATGGTGTGTGACATCAGCTTGATCGAACGGTAGTTATCACAGTTTCGCGTATTACCCTTCCCTTTGTATACAGGGAGGAGGTAACTTTCCCTCCATTGATTCGGCATTGGATCACCTCTCACGAATTTGGAGATAAGAATTCTGAGCCATCTGAACCCGATGTCTCCCATCTTTTTCCAGAACTCAGAGGGTATTTCGTCTGGCCCAACCGCTTTTCGTTTTTTGGAGTATTTGACCGCCTCACTTTCTTCTTCGACTGTAATGTCGTCTATTTCTTCACAGTTAGGGGTGGCTCTTGGAAAGTATAGCCGGGGAAACTGTTCATTTAAAAGTTCTTCACAATACTGTCGCCACCTCTGCAGAATTTTGTCGTCATCCACAAGAAGCTGGCCATGAGCATTGCTAATGAACTTTGGCGAACGAATCTCCTGAGCATTGTTCCTTCTTTGGGCGGCTATTTTGAAGATAGTGGCGCTCTTGTTCATATTGTGTCCTCGCAGCTCCTGGATAGCCTGGTTTGCATCAGCAACCGGGGAAAATATTTTCTCCAGCTCCCGATACAGGCCCTCCGTACTCTCTGCTTGAAGCTGGGCGCACTTCTTCTTCGCTTTTTTCTTGCAACATCTGTATTCCATTTCGAGGCGAACTTTTTCGTCATTATTATTAGAGGGGCACTTTGACCAAGCTTTGAAAGCCGCTTTCTTCTCATTTATCAGCATCTTAGCTTCACCACTCCACCACCATGTTTCTTTGGCGTGTTGATGGTGGCCTTTTGAAGCTCCTAGCAGTGATTTGGCCTTATTTAAGCAAGTTCGCTGTAGGGAATCCCACATATTTTGTGCTCTGCACTCTTCATCCTCAGCTCCGTTGATGGTGTGAGAGAGGTAATTTTTCATTACGAAAACAAAAGCTTCGCCTTTTTCTTTGTCCAGATTGTACCACTTGATTTTCTCAGAGACCCTTGTTTGTTTGCTTTTCTTCGGTGTTTTCATAAAAATTTCTGTTAGCAGGAGACGGTGTTGCCGAGCGATTGCCTCTCCCAGGATCACTTTGCAATCTTTTACCCGGGGCTTCATGAAACTGCCTACCAAATGGTAGTCAATCTGAGTTTCATCTCCACCACTGCTGTAAGTGATCAGGTGTCGGCTTTGTTTGATGAACATGGTATTTAACACGATAAGACCGTGTGATTTGCACATGCTTAGGATGTCTTCACCAGGAAGGTTCCTGGTGCCATATCCTAGTCCTCCATGGCAGTCTTCATAGTCTTCGTTTGATTTCCCGACATGTCCATTCAAATCTCCTCCAACAAATAGAAATTCTTCCTTTGGGATGTTCTTAAGGAGATTGTGGAAATCTAGCCAAAATGCATCTTTATCTCTCTGATTGTACCCATCGTGGGGAGCATATGCACTGACAATATTCCACACCTCTCCTTGTATTACTAGTTTGAGAGACATCAAACGGTCGCTGGACTTCGAAATGCTCAAGACGTTACCAAGTAGCTCTGCCGCAAGGATGATACCGATTCCGTTCTTAGACTTTTCCGTTCCGTAGTAGAACATCTTGTAATCTTTTGTCCTAACGTCCAAGAAACGCGCCCGATTCCCGGTGTTTTTCCATTTCGTCTCTTGGACACACAAGATGTCCACCCGCCTTCTATTCATCATCTCTTCCAGCTCGTAACTTCGACCGGTCATGCTTCCAACGTTCCAACTCGCGACCCTCAAATTGCGTCCAAACTGTTTCATTATTTTGCTAGCCCCCGGAATCCGCATAGCTCTGACCCGAACATTTCTGCTCGGTCCAGGATCAGTACCATGCACAGCAGTGGTAATGCCTGGCGGGGTAGTGCCTTTCCTTTTTGCAAGTATTACCATAATGATACAGTTTTGCAATACAATTTTTTGCACCATATTGCGATGGTGTTTGTTGTTTGACACGTGCATGCTCCTGTTTTAGTATTGTTTGATCTTTCTTTTATGACACCGGTGATCTCCAGTCGTGTCAACCCACGGACTCGCATGCACACTTGTGGGAGGGTTTTTAAGGTGTATATGTGTCGCTAGGCTCACTTGGGTGTTATATTGCCTAGATCTGATTTGTCCCCTTAGTCGCCTTTTACGACAAGCGCTGGTTGTTGGGGGGGGGGGGGGGGGGGCGCTGCAGTGATATTCTTAACCCGTCCCTGCACGGGGTAATGCCCAAGATTCCTCGACGAAAGGAATGCACTAAGGAGTGAACTCGGCCACCCACTGATGCCAGAAAACATCGTTGGCGAAATGCTAAAAAGCCAGGAGGCATGGGACGCAGTCGCTGGGAGCACAATGCGCATAATGAAGATTCTAAGAACCCTAGAAAGAGAAAGGAAAGAATCAGACCGGCGAAATACAATAAAAGCTGAGCAGGAAAATGCAAACATGCACTAGTCGAATACATCAGACTAAAACCCCCCCCGCGATGAAATGCTTGACGGCAGTACCGCGGGGAATGGGGCGGTCGTGGGAGGGGGGTTTAGTGGGTAAGAGTCCCACACTGTTACTCAGGACATACTGAGTTTCGTCTTTTGAAGATTACCCCTCCCAGTCAAAAAAAAAAAAAAAAGAATGTACATAAGGTATACAGGGTGATTTGCAGAAGATGCGACAAAAGCCTAGGACGGATAGGTTGGGTCGAGACAAAAAAAAAATCGTATGGGAGGGGGGGTCTATCTCCCCCTGGTTAGGCGGGAGGGGCAATTTTATAAAAAAATTACTTTAAATGAAAAAAAAAATTATTAAAAATCAACGAAAACACGTAAAATAAGGTACTAGAGCTTTTTTGAAAGCCAATAGTCCATTCTTTTATCTGGTTTTTAAATCAAGTTGTTTCAGTGAACAGTTTTTGAAAAACTTGATTTTAAAGTCAAAATTTTTGAAAAATATTTTGAATTTTTTTTTTCAAGTTGATTTTTTTCAAAATTTTGCGTTATTAACTGCCACTGATATTTTTATTTTTCGATGCTCTTATCAATTCCTTATTCAATACCGAAAACCCGATGTAAAAATCTTTCTTGGTTTCTGAGATATTAAAAATATTTTTCAAAAATTTTGACTTTAAAACTTAATTTTTCAAAAACTATTCACTGAAACAACTTGATTTAAAAAACAGATAAAATAATGGAATATTGGCTTTCAAAAAAGTTATAGCAGATTATTTTACGTGTTTGCGTTGATTTTTAATAAATTTTTTTTTCATTTAAAGTCAATTTTTTACAAAATTGCCCCCACCCCGCCTAACCGGAGGGAGATAGACCCCCCCTCCCGCACGTCTTGTCTCGACCCAACCTATCCATCCTAGGCTTTTGTCGCATCTTATGCAAATCACCCTGTATATGGTAGCGATTAAGAACTTTTTTAAGTTCACATACAAATGGCAAAACACAATTAGCGATGACAGCATTCTTGTTTTTTTTTTTTTTTTTTTCAAAAAGAGTAGAGCTTGGGGGTGGCCATGATGATGATTCATGGTTCTAATCCCGATGTCAGGCAGCATTTATTTATTTCTCATGAAATATATAAAGTCACTCCGATCAATTGCGAAAGCTTGTGTGAACACTACTGCGAAGGCATAACACTGGCAGCAGCTTGGTCATATGAATGGAAAAATTGTTCGCTCTGTTGATGATAATTTGCCTATGACATTGGTTATCGGGAAAAAAATACTGTGAATCAGAAGCAAAAACAAAAAATAACAAAACATCTCCCCAGTTATCTGGACGCCACCCCTGGACTTTGTCGGAAGCTGAGCTTCAAACTACTATACCAAATCTTTCCTTCTTTCTTTCTCTCTCTCTCTCTCTCTCTCTCTTTCTCTCTCTCTCTCTCTCTCTCTCTCTCTCTATCTATTCTTTCCAATTCCCGCACTGCGTGTTAACATGTTAAGGGTATTCATAACCCATTGAGTGCACGCAAAATTATAAAATAAGCTTATCACATCATAATAGTCGGACCCATTCAGGGACTTTTCCCAAATTAGGAAACTACTTACTTAGGCGGCGCTACAGTTCGGGGTGAACCTGGGCCTCAACCAACAAGCCACTCCATTTAGCTCGGTCTTTAGCGGATTGCGTCCAGTTCCGCACCCCAAGTTGGTCGAGGTCCCTTTGAACACGTGTGCGCCACCTACGGCGAGGAGGTCATCCGGGTTAGATTCGAAGAATCTACGGGCTGTATAGCTCGTATAGTTCGTCGTTGCATCTTCTCCTCAAAAACCGGTCAACGCAAACGGGACCGAAAATCTTTTGAAAAATTTTCCTCTCGAAGCAACCGAGGATATATTCATCTCCTTCCAATAAAGTCCATGTTTCAGCGCCGTAAAACAGGACTGGGATGATCAGAGTCTTATACAGAGTCTCCTTAGTTCTTCGAGGTAGGTCTTTACTGTTGAATTGCCTTGTAAGCCCAAAAAAACAGCGATTGGCAAAAGTTATTCTACGCTTGATTTCTGCGCTGATGTTGTTTTTTAAAGTTTATAGCAGAGCCAAGGTAGACAAAGTCCATTACTACCTCGAAGTAATAGCTGCCCACCGTGACGTCCTATCCAATTCGTCGGTATTGATTGTCCTTTATTGTTGACAGCACATATTTGGTTTTGCCCTCGTTTACCGCTAAACCCATTTTGACCGTTTATGCTTTAATGCTTGCAAAAGCTCCGGTGACAGCCCGCTGAGTTCTTCCAATAATATCAATATCGTCGGCGTATGCAAACTGTTGTTCGTTTGATAGATTGGGCCTCTGGTGTTGGCTTGTAATTTCTGCACAATCCGTTCAAGTACAATATAAAAGGAGTTACATGACAGCGCGTCACCTTGTCTAAAAAATTGTTTGACATCAAAGGTCTCGGTGAGGCCTTGATGGAGCAGCGAGTGTTATCTACCGTCATCCTGCTCAGATGGACAAGTTCGGCAGGGATGTCAAACTAGACATGACTATATAACTCTTCTCTATAGACGCTGTAATGGGCGGCCTTGAAATCGATAAAAATATGATGAGTATCGATTTGAATTTCTTGGGTTTTCTCAAGGATCTGCCGAAGTGTAAAGATTTGATCAATGGTGGACTTTCCTGGTCTGCAACCGCACTGATAGGGTCCAATCAGGTTGATATAAGGTTTCAGGCGTTCACACAATATCGCATAAAGATCTTGTATACGATGTTGAAGAGACTGATGGCTCTATAATTGGCGCAGTTCAGGAGTCTCCTTTCTTGTTGATCGGGGAAATGATGCTGAGATTCCATTCATCAGGCATACACTCGTCTGACCAAATCTTGTATTCTCTCCACCAATTCATCAACAGCTACCTTGAAAATTTCGGCCGATAAGCCGTCAGGTCCAGCAGCCTTGTTCGATTTCAGCTTGGATATTGTTATCCTACTTCCCTTGTCTATATTGAATGGTTCATTCTGCCTGACAGCGAAATGTTGGCCTTCGTTGCAGTTATACAGTCTGCAGAGGTAGTTTTTCCATATTCTCAGCACCGACTGTGATTCTACTACGAGATTTGCATTTTCATATCTACAGGTTTCTGTGAAGTGGGAGGGTTGTGATCCCGTGTTTTCGGATCATAGCCTCGCTGATAAAAGGAAGAAGAAGATAAAAGGAAGAATGTTTCTGTGCGAATTTTGCTTCTCTGATAAGTTCTTTTTACATTTTGGTAGAACTTCCATACACTGTTCCTGGAGTATAAGCTCTCAATGTCCTCGATCGCGCGCTTCTCTTGCTATTTCTTCTTCTTTCGGAGAAGCCGATGTTCTTCCCATCTCATTTGATCGTAGAGCTCGGGAGCAGCTCTCCTCTTCTTTTGCAGCGCCGCTTTATGTGCCTTTGGTTTTGCTGCATTCACCCGCCAGCAACCTTCGTCAAACCAGGGGTTTTGCGGTGTTGGGCAAGCGAGACCCAGCACATCAATCGCGGCGTTCCTGGTGGCATATTGGCAGCGTTGCCACTGGTCTTCGGCACTTTATGCTGGCGATATAGGGTGATTGAAAGATTTCGGAATACGCGTTCGACAAAGACCCTGACGGTCTCTTGCGATTGTAAATTTTCGACGTTAAATTTTCTGACAGTGATTCTTCTTTGTTGCTCACTTTGGGATACAGACCGCCATGTCTGCTTATGAATATTGAGATGAGGAAACCACGTGCTTGCTATAGTGACGTTTGGCTCCACGGCGAAAATGAAAAGCCTTAGTCCGTTGTCAGACGTGGTGTCGTGTAGAGGTGTAGGCTATGTCTACCGACTGCCCTACCGGAGACGTCCTCCTTTCCTATTTTTTTTTTTTTTTTTTTTTTTTTTTTTTTTTTTATGTCCTTTAACCCCTCGGGGGGCATAGGGCGTCAACCACGCCTGCGCGCCATCGTGTTCGGAGTTCTGCAACGCGTTTGAGTTGCCTCCAACGGTTCGGCCAAAAAATCCTCAAGATGATTCTTAAGCATTTGTTTACGAAGACTTGCAGCTTGCGTGTGTTAATGGTGTCCACCTTCCAGGTACTGCACCCATAAAGCAGCACTGATTCTACGTTGGAGCGGAACAGTCGTAGCTTGGTTCTTAAGCTAATAACATTGCTTCTCCAGATTTGGGCGTTAAAATCGGCCAATACGATTTTAACGTCGTATTTAGGACATTTCTCGTATGTTTTGTCGAGGAGCTCGTAAGAAAAATCTTTGGTGGCAGGGTCCTTTTATTCCGCTACCATCTGGAATAAGAAGACGTACTCTAGTGAGAGAGCACTCTTCCCCCCTGTCTCATCTGCTGCCGCCAAAGATCCTCCAAACGGGGTTTGTTACCCATTTCTTGGACCATGGTACTGTGCACCCAGCGGTCACCATGTGAAGGCTGAGTGTGGGAGTTGGTAGGCCTCAGTTAAGTGAAAACGCTTGTATTTTCATATAATCGCTTGCACTACCGATTGACCAATTGAAATAAGGAAATTGAGATTCGTTAAAAATAAATTGCAGTTGAAGAGAAAATATAAAAAGTGCAAAAGATTTCCTTTACTCTGCAGAAGCTTTGCATTTCAATGAAAGCACAGTAGATCTATTGCTAGTATGGCAACGGTGCTTACGGATGGACGAATGCAATTTAATGGGCTGTAGTGATCAATACAAGGTTCTTTGTATCTTCATTGGTTTTCTATATTGCAAACGAAATATAAATGAATACGCCCTATAAGATGGGATGCAAGCCTATTGAAGAAAGATCTACATATACGTATACACACTTTTGAACATATTTCTTCAAACAGATTGTGTTTTACGTTGTTTACTATTTTTAAGAAATACGCAGCTCTTCACATGCTTAGAGTGTCCTCAATTCTGCGTCCATTTTTCAACATGTTTCTTGTCTAAAAATTCTATATTTGTAGTTTTACCATCATGAACTTTGATTTAATAAACTGATGTTAAGTGTATTGTTTCTTTCGACACACCGCACGAAAAGTATTTTTAACTAAATGGAAATAATGACTTTTGGCTTTGATCTACATACTTCTGGTGGCTAATTTAATTTCCGTGCAACTTATTAAAATTTCATTTTATAAGTTGTATTTTTAGACTTGAGGAGATGAAGGTTTTTTTAATGAATGCAATTTGATTTTAAAATTAGAAACGTTTTAGAGTTATGGATGTGGTCTAGTTGGTATATCATTTGGTGCTAAAACGTTGCGGTTTGGTTATTTGTTGGACTATTTGCACCCTTTTTCGCTGGCGGACTACTAGGACCTTATATTTTTGAACCTATTAAACTTCACTATTTGCTTCAAAGTAAACCACTTTGTGAACGTTTATGTAAAAACTCGTACCGAAGCCTATAGTAGAATCACAGTCGGTGCTGAAAATATTGAAAACCTACTTCTGAAGACCAACATCCTACTGTCCGGCAAAATAAACCATTCAACATAGACAACGATATTCAAAATTTCCGTCTACTTGACCGAAGCGAAGTGAGGATAACAATATCCAAGTTGGAATCCAATAAGGCTGCTGGACCTGACCGCTTACCAGCCCAACTTTTCAAGGCAGCTCGTGATGTATTGGGAGAGAGAATATACCAACTCATCTCTAAGATTTGATCAGACGAGTGAACTTCTGATGAATGAAATCTCTGCATTGTTTGCCCGATCCACAAGAAAGGAATCCCCCCTCAAATGCGCCTTTATCTACCTTGGCTCTGCTATAAATTTTGGAAACAACACTAGGCGCTCATAAGGCGATTCAACAGTAAAGCCCTATCTCGAACAAGTAAGGAGTCTCTATATAAGACCCTGATCATCCCAGTCCTACTTCACGACGCTGAAACATGTACTTTATTGAAAGCTATATTGTACTATATTAGTCGCTTCAAGAGAAAAATTCTTTATAAGGTATTAGATCGCGTTTGCGTTGATGGGTTTTTGAGGAGAAGATTCAATTACGAAGTATACGAGCTATACAGCGACACCGACCGAGTCAAAAAAAATCCGTATTGTTGTTTGAGATGGCGAATGGACACAAACACTCCGGCCCACAGAGTCTTCGAATCTAACCCAGAAGGACGACGCAGTAAATCAAATGGTTGAAGGACCTATTTTTAGGGATCTGCATTGCGATTGATCGGGAAACTACTGACTGCTCAAACCATGACTTGGGCCAGTAGCGCAACAATCAAGTTCGTGATGAAGTGCTTGCTTTACTTCCTAGTGGTTGTCCCCTGGCAACTATGCGTGTAAATTCTTATACCTGTGGCCTGAAATTGTAAGTGCAGATTGTCTACGGCATAGGAATTTGCACTAGCAGCCTTCCTAGACATAGAAGGTGCGTTCAATAATGTTGAAGGTAGGGCCATCAAACAGGCCCTGGAATCTATGAATGTCGAGCATAGCATTACCAATTGGCTCTGCAATATGCTCGGCACTAGAAACATTAACTCCACTATCGGAAACAGTTCAATAAGAAAATCCGTTACAAGGGGGACTCCCCAGGGAGGCGTTATCTCACCCCTCCTCTGGGTTCTAGTCATCGATGGGATACTTAAAGAATTAAGGAATACAGGCATAAGCGTCACTGCTTACGCGGATGACGTGGTGATTTCAGTTCAGGGTAAGTTCCTTGATACATTAAGTGAAATGATGGAATCAGCTCTTAATAGTCTAGGAAAATGGGCTAAAGGGTGTGGACTACACGTCAACCCGGATAAAACTGAATTGGTACTCTTCAGTAGAAAATACAAGATACCACCCATCAAACTGCCTAAGCTAGCAGGGGTGGAGCTTTCCTTTTCGGATCGCGCCAGATATCTTGGTATAATGCTGGATAGGAAACTAAATTGGAAACTTAACATACAGGAACGAGTCCGCAAAGCATATAATGCTCTCTTCATCTGTAAGCGGACCGCGGGGAAAAAATGGGGCCTGAAGCCCGCAATGATGCACTGGCTATATATCATGGTAGTCAGACCCATCCTTACGTATGGGGCTCTTGTGTGGTGGAAGGCAACGAATAGGAAAAACACACGGGAAATGTTGGCCACGGTACAAAGATCAGCCTGCATTGCCATCACAGGTGCTCTACGCACAACACCTACGGCTGCACTCGAGATCTTCCTGTATCTCTTACCATTAGACCTACAAAGCAAATTTCAAGCGGGCAACAGTGCGCTTCGGCTCACTAACGTTGGTCTCTTCAGGACTAATAACATAGGACACAGCTCCATTCTCAAGGAAACTTTTCCTGGAATCCCTGACGAATCGGACGATATACTTGGCACCTTAGACTTCGACACACCATACGAAGTACTGTATCCTATTAGAGAGGACTGGCAAAGGAAGACAGTCTCTGTCCACAACGAGATTGCAATATACACAGATGGTTCTAAGACCAGTGAGGACATGGGGTCAGGTATTTACTTGAGAGATACGAACCTACAGGTGGCCCTGAGACTTCCGGACACATGCAGTGTGTTCCAAGCAGAGGTTCTAGCTGTACTTAAAGCTGCGGAATTACTTGAGATGGGATCAATATCCGATAGGAATATCGCCCTCTACATTGACAGTCAGGCTGCGCTAAAGGCTTACGTCACCAAATCTGAGATAATGAGGAATTGCCGCACAATGCTTAGGGCATTATGTACGCAGAACCGAGTCAGATTATGTTGGGTACCTGGACACTGCGATATCGAAGGCAACGAGCAAGCCGATGCGCTGGCTAAAAGAGGAGCGGGGCTCCCACGTAGCGATATAATTGGTAGTATTAAACCACCAGGGTGCGTGGCTAAGGGAATTATCCGGGATAAAATCATTGACACCGCTAATCTAAGATGGTCAAACTTAGATGGTCACAGGGTGTCTAAGGTCTTGTGGCCTGTGTCAGATCGCAGAAAATCTGGGGAGATAGATAGATCGAGGCTAAGAACAGGGATAGGAATACTCTATGGCCACTGTCTCCTAAGGAGGCATGCCATGAGACTAGGATTATCCGATACGGATGTTTGTAGGTACTGCGATGACCTACATGTCTCAGAGGATATAACTCATATACTCTGTGAATGTCAAGGAATTGCCAGGATAAGGCTAAAGTACCTGGGTAGATACTTCTTCGATAATTTGGAGGAGGTGAGGTCCTTGAACCATAACAAGGATCTCTTCAGATTTTGTAGGGAGATTAATTGCTTGGAGGATTGGGTTTAGGTCTTTTGCCGCGAAGGTTTCCTAGGGATCGCGATGGGCCCACTTTGGTGCTTAGTGTTTTATGACAACCTCATAACTCTACCTAACCTAACCTAACCTAACCTTGTCTACGGCCTTAATTTTAGACTAGGTAGCGTGGGCGCCAGCAACTGACACTATGCCTTGTGTGAGGAATGATTACCTGCTCACGACTTTTAGCTATTGTATCCGGACAAAGCTAGGATTCGGGAATGTGAAGACTCTCCTTGACTGGGCGAGAACCAGCTCCCAATGCGTAACACTGCACTACTCTATTCCGAAAGACTATCCGAAAGTCCGTGGAAATATGGAGTCGGAGTGCTGCTAACACCAACAGCACATAAGGGCCTATTTTCTTATCACCTGAGAGGATTATGATGGCCATATTCCGGACTAGAGTACGATGCGTCACCTTTATACAGTGTTATGCCCCAAAGGATGGCTCGTCTGAGGACGAGAAGGAGAGCTTATACAATCACTTAAGTGCCGTTTTCAGCACAACACCAAACGGAGACATTGTCATTGTGACGGATGATTTGAATGTCAAAGTAGCAAACAACAATGATGACCTCGAACATGTTATCGGGAAGTATGGACTAGGCAACCGCAATGACCAAAGCGGACGATTTGTGGATTTCTGCAATACCAATCGCTTTGCGATAGGTGGTACTATGTTTGAGCACAAGACCTGCCACAAGCTGGGTTTCAAAAGACAGACAAACAACCTTCAATCTAATTGGCCATTTTTCCATCAGCCGCCCCTTTAGGAGTATTCTTCTGAACGCCCGAAACACCCGATGAGCAGATGCAGATGAGAACTGCTACAGTTTGAAGATCCCAAGACAAAACAAGAATGCCCAGGTTCAACATTCACAGAATGATCCCTCAGTGCGCCAACAATTGAGGGACCACCTTTCGCAATATATGGAAGCAATCAGCAGCTCTTTGCCCACAATCATTCGAGACCATTGATGTGCCGCGAAAAATATTTTTATGATCCTGAAAGAATTGTCGGTAGGTCGCAGGGAAGACATAGGGCATGGCTTTCCAAGGATACCTGGAGAAGGATCGACCGACGAAAACAGCTGAAAGCTCGCGTCGCAGCTATTCCAGCAGCAGGAAGAACCGAGGTAGAGTCCCTGTATCGCATGGATATGAGAGAAGTTCAGCGTAGCGTACGACGTGATAAGCGCCACTACATAAACGCGTTGGCAAACAAACCATAAGCAGCTGCAAAGAGGTGCGACAGCAGCTCCAGCCAACACCCAGGGAAAAGCCTAGAGGCTTCCTTGCTTATTTCGGATGAGGACCAGCTCAAGAGATGAGCAAAGGAGCATTTTGATATGGTTTTGAACCGTGTATTTTCTAGCGATATGATCGTAAATCAGACTAAGGTGCCCGTGGTAAGAAATGCCCGAACACGCACCACGACCCCCAGTAAGGATGAGATTACTACAACTATCAAAGCATTGAAAACCAACAAGACTGTAGGACTTGACGGTATTACTGCGGAACTCTTACGAACAGCATCAACAGCATCAACTGAGCTACTGCTTCCGCTTATAGAGAGAGCTTGGGAAGCTGAGAACTTTCCTGACGAATGAAAAAAGGGAATAGCTGTCAAACTTCCTAAGAAAGGAGATTTAAAGAAGTGGGTATCTCCGTCTTACCTGCTGTAGCTACGATAATAGATAAAATCATATTGGAGGGAATCAAGCAACATCTTGAAGAAAAGCAAGCAAGTTTCCGCACTGGATCCTCCTGTGTCGATAACAGCAACACCCTGTGGATCAGTGCGTTGAATATCAATTGGTACTTCACCTGCTGTTCATCGATTTTGACAAAGCGTTTGATAGTGTCAACAGGGAGTTTATTTGGCGTGTCTTACGCAGGAGAGGTATCCCCGATAAACTAATTGCTATTAGCAAAGCTACATATGAAGGCTCCAAATGTCACGTTCTGTACAGAGGAAGGATGTCTGAGGATTTTAAGATCCAAATTGGGGTCAGCGATGTGCTTCATGCAGCTTTTTCGACAAGAAACGGACGAATTCAATGGACTTTTACATCCCAACTGAAACATCTCGACTAAACTTACTCTCTCACAGATTTATAGACCTCCACCAAATTACAGCAGATGTAAAGAAGGAGGTAGGCGTCGTCGGTCTAAAAATGAATACGATAAAAACTAAAATTATCAGCCTTGGAACAAACTCATCGGCTCAAACATGCCTTGCTGGGCAACCGGTAGAGAGAATGGAGGATTTCCAGTATCTTGGGAGTATTGTCTCGACCGATAGTGAAACCGAACTGAATAAAGGCTAAAGGATCACCAAAGCAAAGTCCATGTTCGGGATGTTGTTCAAAATATGGCGAAGCAATGCAATCAGTTTGAATACCATGCTAAGTCCGTCCTGTTATATGGATGCAGCATATGAAGGGTGACCATTACTGTCACTAAAAAGCTGTAAAAGTTCGATAGCGGGTACCTGTGCATTCTCTTAAAGATTTTCTGGCGCACCCATATCTCTAACCAATACCTCTATCAAAAAGTGGGTCAGGAACCAATAGGCACATCCATCAAACCACGGAAAGGGCAGTGGCTCCGAAAAGGTGTCAGTTCCATAGCTAACCATGCTATGCAATGCAGCTATTTAACCCAAGATGGCAGAATACCTGGCGGTCCGAGGAAAACATGGTGCAGACTAGTCGCGAAGAAGGTACAGCATTTGGGGAATTGCTGGGGAGAGCTGAGACATATTGCCAGAAACCATACTCGATGGCGCGTAGGCATAGTTTTAAAAACGTCCATTCAAAATTAAAACAAAAATTTTAACTCAAAACTTGACATGCATATGTTATATTGTATAATGTTTATACAGTGCTACCTCGTTAAGTAATATGAATTCGCGGATAATGTGAATCGACAATGTATATAGGTACTTCATAATGTGAATTTATACTTTCTTTGCTCTTTGCAATGCATTTTTTTTTATTTACTAGAGCATTGCAAATAGTCCTTGGAATAAGGCTCACTTAATATAAAAGTTTTTTTTTCCTCACGGAAAAGAGGAACATTTACTTGTACTGGATACGAGACCACAGTAACATTCCGGGAACATTTTTATATGAGAAAATTGTTTCGTCTGGAAACGTTTTTCTTATACATATATTCTCAGAGAGCTGGCGAATATTGACGTCCCTATCAGCCTTCACTTCATAAGAAGGTGCAGCTATTTCAGTTTCAGCCCCTTTGTAGTGAGCATACATACGTCCCATGGTATCTCAATGAACCTACTTGGTCAAGCGTGTTAATGCTCAGATATACATAACATATACATATAGGCACTCGAACCCAAGCTAAACTAGTTCAGAAACATCATAGGCAGACAGATCGGCAGACAGAATTGAGAGACTTTTCGAGTTTCTATATACGAGTAGGTATAATCGTTGTGTAATTTTTGATTTTCATGAAACCAATACTTGCCCCATAGTTATGACGTATCCGAATGGCATCACCGTGAAAACCTTTTGGTGTTTTTTTAGAACTTAACATTTAACCTCACACGCAGTGGTCCGACACACTAGCCCCTGCGACACGGCACCCACCCCCAATGTTATAGGTGCAAGTAAAAAACAATCGTCATCCACTATGGCGTATACGCAATTTTAATTTCGTTAAACGATAAGTTGAAAGATGATGCCTAGATAGACCAATTCCAAGCGATTTTACGTCCATCTGAGTAAGTCATGGGTGTTATTCACCCATATTAAGAACTAAAACTATATGCTCGCCTGCATTAATTAGGAAGACTCATCTTAAGGAAAATTTGTTACAGCGAATTACCCACCGTAAAATATTTCGTAATATTAAAGATCTCTGTTTTATGGTTAAGACAGTGAATGTCCACAATCCTGAATATGTGAATGCCTTTAGTAAGAGCGTCAAAATTAGGCAAAATGCAACAGTTAAACACAGTTTATTTATCAACCCGGTATTTTTTAGTTCCCCAGAATTTGACGAGAAATGAAGATATGGTCAATAAGACAGTTCTACTATACCATGCTACTCGTATACTAGGGCCGTGTACGCACTGCGACCTCAAAGATCTATTGTGCCATCCCAGTGCTAAGGCAAGAACTGGCTTAGACCGAATGTTCCAAAGGTCAGAGGGGCTCAATAAAGCCATCCCAAGGTGGAAAAGCCTTTTTCTTGCGACCATGTCGTCTCTTTTGTTCTCCACATAGCCAGCATACGTCTGTGTCTGCTACTCCTATTTTGTGCAGATGGTACCTAAGTGGGCAATGACCAGTCAAGTAGCCTGTTAAAGTCCTGCTTTGCTGAGCTCAAGTAGTTTCTTAGCCTTACGACATTTAGGGTTGATGAACTTGTCAATCTAACAAGAGGAATCGAACTAAAATAGTTAGCTCACAAAATGAAAATGATGAAGCAGTAAAAATAAACACAAACAAAATTTTACAACAACTAAAAGACATGCAAACTGAAATGAAAAACATCAATGACTTTTGTAATTTTGTAATTTTATCTCGCAAAAATTTCATGACATTAACAAAAATATTGAAAAAAATAACAACATAGTGGATACACTAATGAGCGAAATACAAGCACTAAAAGATTCGAACAAAGAAAAAGATGAATGCATTTTAAATATGCAAGTACAAATAAACAAATTAGAGCAACAACAACTACGAAGCACAATCGAAATAAAAAATATACCTCCAGTAAAAAACGAAAATTTAATGGAAATAGTCAAAGCACTAGGAAAAGCAGTACAACAAGAAATAACAAACTCACATACATATATCCGACATCTACCGCACTAAATCCAAAAACATAGAAAAATCTGCAATTATCGTCACTTTTGCCAATAACATAGCCAAAACCAAGTTTATGAAGAAGGCACGTACAGTGCGCCCGGTGACATTTGCCAAAATCAACCAATATTTGGTGGATACCAATGCAACAATTAACGAAGAAAACAACAACAAAATCTTCATGAATAACATGCTCACTAGCTTAAACAAGCAACTGCCTTGGCGAGCAAAAAAAAGGCGGAAGAGGAATGCTGGAGATACATATGTGTGGGAAAATCCGGAAGAGTATTTGCCAGAAGAGAGGAGAGAACCGAGGCTTTGCTTATACAATCCATAAGTGATATAAGCAAAATAAAACGTAACTAAATTAGTGATAATCATAGAACGTTTGTTTTTTATCACAGAAATGGATAATGACAATTGCGAAGAAGAACTGTTTGACTTGAATCATTTCGTATTAAGAGATTTTAGTCAAGCTAAGTATGAATGAAAAAAACTGAATTTCCGTTGTTTGTGTCTTAATATATAATACGTTCGATGCGAAAAAATTGGGATGTTTTTTGTGCTAGTGCAAGTCAGATTTTGCAGTACAGGAGACGCTCTATATAGTGAACTAATAAAAACCGGGCCTGTTCACTGGAACGAGATTCTTCACTGTAAGAAGCGTGGACTCCATGAAGCAAATTTCATCAAAATGTGTATGTTTTTACATGCAATACATCGAACATAAAATATACAGTAAACTCTTGATAATTTGACCCTCTGTAATTCGAAAACCTCTATAAATAGAAGTACTACCTAAGTCCAATGAGAAAACCTCTATTAATCGAAGAAAACCTATGCAATTTGTCCCTTTTGTTAATTCGAACTTATTCTTGTGCAACATAAAATAACCTAAGAACTTCTCTAATTCAAACATGTTGGTTTTTATTACCTCTATAATTAGAAGTTAAGTCTATTTGTTTCTACTCAACTGTTTGTTGAAGTGCGTATGCAGTGAAAACTTGTGCCCTGTGTATTCATTGAACAATTTTTTGCATTCTAAACGAACTTATACTAGTAGAGAGGACAGATGTCAACGATGACGTTTTTTCAGCTTTAATCACGATCGAAAAGACCCTAGACCGAGGTCGTCGCTTACTCAGAAGAAAATTACAGATTTTCTAATTTGTATACAAAAAATTATAATTTCTTCTCAAAATAAAATTAAGTTTTCTAAAAAATCTTTTTTTTGGAATTCGAAGTTTCCCTGGTCCAATGAAATTCGAATTATCGAAAGTTTACTGTAATTAGATTTTTTTTTTGCAATTACTAAAAAACCAGCCAATATTTATTGAACGGAATATTTTATTTTTAACAAAAACAAGTAAAAGGCAGTTTGCATTTGTACTACAAACAACCCCAAACTGTGTAGCATATAATCGGGCAAGATACTCGCACAACATTATGAACAAAGAACAAAACGTAAATTTGGACGATTGTATATGGGTATGCATATCTATGAACGTACATATGTACTTCCCAGCGGGCCTAACTGGCGACTGCCAGTTAATTGTCTTAGTTGAAATTGATATTAAGGTAGAAGAAAACAGTGTATACTTTCTCGATGGATTCAATTCCGAATTTACGAATAGAGAAGCAAAAAGAGGAGGAGGTATAGCAATGTTTATTAGGAATTACATACAATATGAAAGAATAAATGTTGAGACTGTAGCCTAGGAAAGCCTTTCAGTAAAAATTTCTCAAAACTCAAAAGATAAAATAATTAGTGCAATATATAGACTGCCAAAGAATAGAGAAAATGAGTTTGTAGAAGAGTTTGTGAAGATAGTAAACCTAAGAGAAGCGAATAGTAATCTTGTTGTCATGGAAGATACATATAAATATAAATATTAAAGATAGTTTGAAGAATTTTGTTCTAAACTATCAAGAAATGCTGGCGTCAAGTGGGTTATATACTTTGCACTCTTCCATAAGGACTAGGCAAGTGAGGCAATTAGTTAGAAATACCGATTGGACCCCAGGATTAGAAAAAACGCTTTGTATGGCTAACCATAAATCGAAATCTAAGTAAATATGAACTCTTTGCTTAAAATAGTAACATGGAATGCAAATGGACTCTTACAAAAATCTAACGAATTAGAAATGTTTCTAATAAGAGAAAATATCGACATATGTTTGATCTCCGAAACCCATCTAACAAGGGAATCGCAGATAAAGATAGAGCGCGGGGCGGTTCGTCCTTATTCATTAAACTAACATCAAACATTCGGTCGACATAAGCATAGAGCTGGAAAAACTTCAGTTGTGCGCGGTAAGGGTTAAAAATAAACACCTGAGCTACAATATAGCATCTGTTTACTGTCCGCCGCGATGCCCACTAGAAAAAGACGACTACTTTCGTGTCTTCAATGCTCTTGGTTCAAATTTCCTTATTGGTGGAGATTTCAACGCGAAGCACACCTTCTGGGGTTCAAGATGTACATCTTCTAAAGGAAAAATTCTCTACGAAGTGGCAAATGAATTCGATTGCTGTTTTTATTCGACAGGAAAACCAACCTATTGGCCAACTGACTCACAAAAATTCCCGATCTTATCGATTTTTTTGTTACAAAAGGCATTTACGAGAAGTTTATTAGACTCAAAGAATGTTTTGATCTCTCTTCTGACCACTCGCCGGTAATTTTATTACTTGGAGAAGCGTTGATCAAGAAAAAAGGGCCTCCAAGACTTACTAGCAATAGAACAAACTAGGAGGGTTTTAGAAATGATTGCGAAACAAATATCGCCTTAAATGTTTCACTTAAAACACCTTGTGAACTAGAGGACGAAGTTGATCGTTTAGTGGAAACAATCCAAAGAGCGGCGTGGAAAAACACTCCTTCTAGAAGCTATAAGATCAACCGCAACGAAAAGTATCCCAGAGAAATCATTGAACTGGTGAGAGGGAAACGACAAGCAAGAAAAAAATGGCAAATCACTCGTGCACCGCAGCATAAAACGGTCCTTAACCGACTATGCAATCGCCTTAGATATAGTATTCGCGAATTTAAAAGCAAAAAGATAACGACCTATCTTGAAAAACTTTCCGGTGAAAGAGAATCAAATTATTCGCTTTGGAAAGCGCTAAAAGGCATCCGGAAACCTCAAATGCAAGCGCCACCAATTCGGAAAAACGATGGAAACTGGGCCAAGAGCGACAAAGAAAACGCAGAACTTTTTGCTTTGCACTTAGAAGAAACGTTTAAGCCATTTGACGGCTCTTCGTTAACACCCGACTCCCCAGTCACGACATCTGACAACTTTAAAGTAGAGTTGCATTGATTGAACTGAGGGAAGTGATTAAAAATTGTAAGACGAAAAAAGCTCCGGGTTACGACTAGATAACGGCGCAGGTAGTTAAAGAATTGCCGAATAAATCTATTATCAAACTGCTCTATTTGATCAACGCTTCGTTCAGATTGCTCTATGTTCCGAGGCAATGGAAAGTCGCCGAGATTATAATGGTCCCGAAACCAGGCAAACCGCTAAATGAGAAAAAATCATATCGGCCTTTTTCCCTATTGCCGGTTATCTCAAAAATATTTGAAAAACTACTTTCCAAACGTCTACAGCCCGTAATCGACGAAAGACGTCTCATTCCTGACCATCAGTTTGGATTTAGAATCAAGCATTCTACAATTGACCAAGTCCACAAAATAACTGACGTGATTGGGAAAGCTCTGGAAGAAAAAAAGATTTGTTGTGGTGTATTTCTTGACGTCTCACAAGCTTTCGATAAGGTTTGGCACGAAGGCTTGGAATATAAATTGCAACGACTACTGCCACGGCAACTCTTTTTAATCTTACGATCGTATCTCACCGAGAGACTCTTTCGTGTTAAGCACGGAAACGATTACTCTGACTTTAAGGAGATTGCAGCCGGAGTCCCGCAAGGAAGTGTCCTTGGCCCACTTCTATATGTACTCTACACGCGTGACATTCCACAAGAAAGAAACTGTGTCGCCGCCACGTTTGCGGACGATACGGCGGTATTGACAACGGGAGATACTATTGAAGCAGCAACCGGAAAGCTTCAACATGCTATTAATAAAGTCCACGCTTGGACGAATTCTTGGCGTATTGTGTTGAACGAAAGCAAATCTACTCACGTCAACTTTACGTACAAAAAAGTGGATAGATTGCCTGTATATCGAAACTCGGCTCAAATACCGTACGCGAACGAAGCAAAATATATAGGAATGACTCTAGATGTCAAGCTTAAATGGAAATCGCACGTGAAAAAGAAACGCGACGAACTTCAAAACAAATACCGACAAATGTACTGGCTACTCGGAAAACATTCGAAGTTGAGCCTACATAACAAACTGCTTATCTATAAGCAAGTGCTAAAGCCAGTGTGAACGTATGGTATACAACTATGGGGTTGTACCAAGAAAAGCAATAGAAACATCATACAAACTTTTGTAAATAAAGTTCTTAAAACGATCGTTAACGCACCGTGGTATGTACGTAACGGAGATATTCATCGGGATCTGGGGATTCCCAGCGTCGTCGAAGAGATAACCAAATTTGCGCGTAAACACAAAGATCGTGTTCACTGCCATTGTAACCGTACTATCACTCAACTACTTGACGCGAACAATTCAATTCGTCGTCTTCAAAGGACAAAACCTTTTGACCTCGCGTCATAGCATATGAAGGTCGTGAAAAAGGCAGGAACTTTCATTGGAAATTAACCTGTCTAAAGTGCTACATTTATTTTTAAAAAAAAACATGGGTCTCAATCAACGAGGTATTAGGAAGAAAAAAGCCAGCACTAGGCCATATTATTGTTCGAAGCTTCCCGAAAAACAAGAGCACTGTTATGCTAGCAGACGATTTTGCTAATTTTTTTTCTCTACAAGCTGCATCTATCATTCATGGGTGTAGCACCATAGCATCCAGTCATCATAGTGCTGTACTGCATGACTCTATTAATGTAGCTGATACAAATTGTACGGAGGTGATGCACCTGTTACAACGCTTAAATACACAGAAGGCTCCTGGATCAGATGGGTTTAGAACAATTGATTAGAAATCAAATGCAGAAGTCTTTGCTCCTATAATCACAAAATTGATTAACCTTAGTGTTGAGACGTCGACAGTGCCGAGCAAGCTTAAAGAAGCAATTCGTCGACCAATCCACAAAGGAAGTGCCAAAAACCAGGTTGTAAATTATCACCCAATAGCTATATTACCAGCTATAAAAAAGATATTATAACAGATAGTAGAAGATAGAATATGGAATTTCATCGAAAAACACAATATTATAAGCAAAAATCAATACGGATTTCAAAAAGGGAAAATTTGCGAATCAACTTCTTGGCGATTTTGCCAATCTTGCCAATCTTGTTAACAGCAACCTAAGTAAAATTCATCATGTACTGGACTTCAGTAAGGCTTTCGATACTCTTGACCACAACAGACTCGTAGAGTGGTTAGAAAAAATTGGAATTAGAGGAAAACTTGCAGATTGGGTGAGACATTATCTTAGGGAGAGGACATTTCGAGTAAGAAAAACAGATTCACTGAGCAGTATAAATGAAATGCAATATGGAGTACCTCAAGGTTCAAATCTCGGACCCCTGCTATTTAGACTGTATACAAACGAGATGCTTGAGTGTCTTCAGAATAGCGTTCCGTTCGAATATGCAGATGATACAGCGATTGTTGTATGTCACAAAACAGTGGAGAACCAACGAAGATGATGCAAGCAGAATTCAACGAAGTTGGAAAATGGTGTCACGATAATGGCCTTGTGATCAACAAATCAAAAACGAAGCTGATGCATATTCGTAGCCCGCAATTTTCAGCATCAGAAGTTACGTTAAAAAAGGATCGCTATTTGCACTAGCATGTCTGCATCACAAATCAACAACCTATGTACGCAAACAAGTTTACCACAAAAAACAAACAACACCACGCTCTTGTCGAATCAAGGCTGAGATATGGTATACTGGCATGAGGAGCAGCGCAAACGCGCATTGATAAACTGCAACGCATCCAAGATAGAGCCTTAAAACTAATATCAACAAGGCAATCAGCAAGAAATAGAGTAAAGGTTTTAAATGTAAAGAAGATTTTTGACATGACAGCCGCATTAGAATACTATGATGATCTTCGCTTCCGGATACCAATTAACCACCAGTTCAACACAAAAAGACGAGCAGAAAGCCTGCACTAAATTTCAAGTTTCAAAAATGTCTACGGGAAGAGACGTCTGATGTATACCGTGCCGAGCATTTTAAATAACCTGCCTCAGAATCTCAGAAACATAGTTGAATTAAATTTGAGAAAAAGTAGATTAAAACAACGTTTTATGGAAACAATAACTTAACCTTAATTTGAAATTTCATTCCTTAGATAAAGGAATGGTAACAAAACGGCGCACCCCAAGAGCTAATTGGGTTCTTTTGGACCGCCACTTTATCTACCTACCTAGATGAAGGAAAAAAGTAATAAGAATGAAAAAAGTTTAATATTTAGTATAAAATTGTCTCCTTTCTTATCTGTTTTTTATTATTTTTTCTTTTCTTTTTCATAATAAATTTTTATAATTACATATATTCACTATACATCTATATTAATTAGCAATTTAATGTAAAAAAAGATCACTAGATGTCAAAATAAAACGTACTGTTGAATTAATATCCTGCTGATAAGCCAGGTTGGCTCCGCAGGCAAATATAAATATGCAATACAATGTAAAATTATACAAATAAATAAATGAAATGAAATCAAATGAAATGTTTGCTTAGGCCCTTGAATTTAGCACAGTACTCTGTATGACTCTCAGCTTCCCATTATGTGTGGGTTTCCTGGTATCCAGGCCACAGTAACGGTGTTTTGCGATGCGAGATTTTCGAGTAGATTCAGACAGTCCCATACAAGTTTGGATCTTACAGTGTAGGATTTTAGAGCCATAAGTGCTGTCTGGCTGTCCGAGAGGATGTAATATATAAGGGCCCTCCACTCTTCTTCGCAGACATTATCGTACACAGAGTTCGATTGCAAGAACTTCCATTTGAAATACTGTAGGTGATTTCCCAAGTGCTGCTGCACGTTTGAACTTGCGCAAGTGCTACCATTTTCCAATTTGGAACCATCTGTGTACCAAGTTTGAGAGTTTGGTAAGACTACAAGCCCATCATTCCTCCACGTGTGGTGGTCACCTATTTATGACCACATTAAATCTTCTGGAGAACCGGTATTTCCTGAGCATGGTATCTGGGATTTTGAGAGTGGAAGAGAGAGATGGCCTGTAATGTTGCCGATTTCAAGATCTGTAATCTTGGGCAGCCTAAAAGCACTCAGCAGAGCTTCTTTTTGTACAGCAAGGTGTTACAGTGTGAGGCTAAGCATTGCCAACATTGCAGCCGTGGGGCATGTTTTTATTGCCCCTATGATACCCAGATAGGCTAGACGATAGATTTTATTCAACTGTTCCTGAGTCTTGACCTGTAAAGTCTTTGGCCACCAAGTTAACGACGCATAAGTGGCCATGGGTTTTATAATGGTGCTGTACGTCCAGTATATTATGTTGGGTTTTAGTCCCCAAGTTTTACCATGTAGGCGCTGGCACATAAACATTGCTTTCCCGGTAACCCTGTTCAGGTATGAATTCCAGGTGAGCGTTTTGTCAAGGATAACGCCTACGTATTTTGCTTCCCTGAATATGTCGATTTTTTTGTTTATAATTTGCGCGCACTCAAGGGGTTATGAATACCCTTAACATGTTTACACACAGTGCGGGCGTTAGAAAGGATAGATAGAGAGACAAAGATTTGGTGTAGTGGTTTGAAGCTCAGTTTTTTCATGCTTCACAGATAACTGGGGAGATTTTTGTTATTTTTTGTCTTTGCTTCTGATTCACAGTATTTTTTTTACGACTACCGATGTTATAGGCATATCAATTATCCCAAATTTTCCAGCAATATGACAAGCCAGTATTATACCTTCGCAGTAGTGTTCACACAAGCATTCGCAATTGATCTACTGACTTTATATCTTTCATGAGAAATAAATAAATGCTTGCTGACATCAGGATTTGAACCATGAACCATTAGCGTGGCAATTGACGACGCTACCGCTACACCATTGCTACCCCCAATTGGGACATTTTCCAGTGTAATTTCTTTAAGAGTCAGATTCCTTTTCCTGGAAAAGGTGCAAGTATAGTTTTGCGGGATTGATGGTAAGTCCCTCTGTCCTGCACTAGTCAGAAGTTAAATTGAGGGCACCTTGCATAAGTTGAGAAATGATATCCTTAAATTTGCCACTAACGCTGATGACAATGTCGTCTGCATACCATTGTACCTTGTAATTCGATTTTTCCAATAGTTCTAGGAGTTCGTCAATAACTAAGGTCCAGAGCAGGGGGAGATGACTCTTTCTTGCGGGCATCCTCTGGTAGCTGTAATAGTTTTATTCAAGCCTCCCCTCTCGATTCTTCCTGCTACTTAGCATGATTAGGATCCAGTTTATGACCAGGTGAGTGATATTTTTTTCTGATCATTTTTGGTAGCCTCATAGGAAGTATTGTCGAAGGCTCCCTATATATCTTTAAAGGCACATAGGGCTGTTTCTTTGGCAACTAATGATTTGTTAATCAATTGCGCTAATCTGTGAATAGCTGTTTCTAGACTTCCCAGGTTGATAGGTAAATTGATTTGCATGCAGAGGATCATTATAAGGAACTTTTCCCTTATATGATGATCGACAATTTTCTCCATCGTTTTTAGAAGAAAGGAACTCAGGGTAATGGGTCGAAGCGATTAGGGTGATTGCTCCGCCTGCTTTGCCGCCTTTGGGTTGAAGACCACCCTAACATCCTTACAACTTTTTTGTTTGTAGCCTAGGGTGAGGCTAAATCCAGGTCCAAAATCGACCAAAGCTAATCACTTCAAATTCGTATACTTCTGTAATTTGCAAAGTTATGGATCAGGTAAATGAATCTGAGACTGATGAGATGGAACTAATATCTTAAGTTCAGCACCACTTATTGCATTCGCGCTCTTATTTATAGACATCACTTTTGATAGTGAAATCTTGAAACTCTCATTACTCCTCTGCAGAGGTTTCGTACTCTTTTTCGTAGCATCGTTGTATATTTTCGTCTTTCTTACTCCAATCGCAGTACCGACAAGCTGCGCTACACCTTTCATGTGCAGAATAGTCTTATAGACGTTTATATTTTAAAAGTTCGCTCGCGTGTAGTTGCCATAAGACCAGCAGTTTCGCAGAGGCAGAACCCATCCCATCAGTTGCGGACTTCTTAATGACTTCTCTGTCCGTACTTCAACTGACCCTTCTGTTTACTGTTGCTACTATATCTGGCGATGGTAGTCCTTAAACACTCATTTTGCCTACGGTCATGCATCTAAGTCAATCCCGCGGGAATGCCTTTTGTCAAATTACAAATCGCTGAATTTGATTAACGGTCTATTGATCAAGGAACCAAATCCTTGAAACCTGTCCAACTCTAAAATTTATCTTAGATCCCTCCATTATACGTATGTATTTCCCACCTGCAACTTCATTGCTTCTTCATTTAACCTCTTTCTTTGGCAAAACTAAGATACTCGTAGTTAGGTACTTAATCCGCCGCATTGCTATTAATTTTTCACCACGAACAACTCTATTAAAACCCAACTTGCAGCGACAGGATAGTAAATCAAACAAATTACGCCTCCTACTGCAGCATAAGTGCATATTCCTGTCTAAACTTTTTCGGATGCATCCTTTCTGCCAAGGCTAACCACAAGGTACCCAAGAGTACTTTCACCGAAAATAAATTACTCAAGCTACATAAATTATTCAGCACATTGTGGTTAAGCAACAAAAAAGTCCTTACCGGCAACTGTAACACTATTGTTACAAGTTTCCTACCTACTTTAGTAGGAGTATCGGCGAAAGCATCCAATGTATGAACATACCTAGTTACACACATTTACTTGCTTTGTGTACACACATTAAAATAAAAAATAACCAACCAAAGGGTAAGACATACAAATCATCACGAACGAGAATGCATTGCATTACCAAGTTAGTTAGATAGTTTTCGCACTCATTCGGTTGCTCCTTTCGCCGCTGGGTTGGGCGCGACGAAAAGTTTCTTCGTAGTCGTATGTAGTGGCTCTATTACAAGTAGGTGTGTTGGGCACAAGGTATGCACAACAGTGGACAAAGTTTTGAGGTTGAATGGTGTTTGTTTCTTTTTATTTTAATTTCGAGTAGGTCAGTTAAAAGTCGTTGTAAGAACGAATGTCCTTTTAAATAAGTTTATAATTTCTCATCTAAAAGGGAAAACGGATGTTGCCATCAATCTCTGTTATGGGGAAACTCTTTGTCTGTCACCTCAAAAGTTTGAAAGATATACGTACTAATTTTGAATTCTTTCACAAAACGAATAAGGAAAGGTCCGTTGCTAATTAATTTGATAAAGAAATGAGTGTTTGCACTTTTAACGTTGGATGTTCAAATTTGAAATCAATACTGGACTTAGAGAAAGCTCTCGACTTAAGCACGATATGTTAGCAACTGCCAAGTGGACATGGTTGAGATTTAGAACGAATATAGAGGATGGGACAGATCTTCAAACTCAGGACACTGGAGTTTCTGATCCGTCCTCAATGCAGCATTTGCCTTCAATTCTCCTGATCAAAATGGCATTTTTTCTGCAAAACGAAGCTAGTGAATTTATTCGTCCAAATTAAACAATTCATTACAGTAAAGTCTACTGTAACACTTTGCCATGTCTCTAATATCTAACAGCAGATGGAAATCATCAGTATGGGCGACAGCATGGGTTGGATATCCTGGAATCAGCTTGGCCTTTTAAGTAGAAATACTCACTTACTTACTTAGATAGCGCTACATTCCAGGGTAGACCTGGGCCTCGACCAACAAACCTCTCCAGCCAACCTGCTTATCTGGTATGAATTGGAAGACTTTCCGGGCTGGAAAGTTGGGCTCCATCCGCTCTATATGACCCAGCTATCTTAGTGAACACTTCTGGCTAAGTCGATGTGCTTGTACAGGTCGTATAGTTCGGCATTGTACTTAATTCTCCACTCGTCGTTTATGTAGACGAGACCAAATATCCCTCGAGGAACTTTTCTTTCAAAGTAACCAAAGACATCCTCATCCGATTTTTACAAAGTCCATGCCTCTGTGAGCCATACAGAATGTCTGGGATGATTAGTGTCTTATACAGAGTCACCTTGTCTAAGACCTTACCTGACGTCGAACGGTTCGGTAATGTTCTTACCGACTTTGATGGAGCAGCAAGAGTTCTCCATTGTCAATTTGCACAAACAGACGAGCTTGGCACTTATACCAAGACTAGAAAATCGATGAAAAATTGGTGCGTATCGATTTTATATTCATGGGTTTTTTCCAAGATCTGCCATAGTGTGAATATTTGGACAATGGTGGACTTTACGGGCCTGAACCGCACTGATAAGGACCTATCAGATTGTTGACGATCGGTTTTAGGCGTTCAGATAATGCGGCAGACAGGATCTTATATGCGATGTTGAAGAGACCTATGCATCGGTAGTTGGCACAGTTCAGAGATTCTCCTTTCTTCAGGATCGGGCAAACGATGGTGAGGTTCCATTCATCGAGCATATTTTCGTCCAACCAGATTTTACAGATGAACTGGTGCATGCTCGTTAACAACTCATCCCCTCCTGCCTTGAAAAGTTCGGCGGCAACGCCGTCAGCTTTAGCAGCTTTGTTGGATTTAAGTTTAGATATCGCTATCCTCACTTCATTCTAATCGGCTTGACGGGAATCTTGACTGTCATCATCAATGTTGAATCGCTCAATCTGCCTAACAGCGGGTTATTAGTCATCATCGCCATTTAACAGTCTGCAGAAATGTTCCTTCCATTCCATTCCTGCAATAAAGTCTCTCAAACTCCTTAATCGAGAGCTTCTCGTGCTTCTTTTTTTCTTCTTTCGAAGAAGTCGATGTTCCTCTTTTCTCCTCCGATCGTAGAGCTCGCGAGCAGCTCTGGTCTTTCTATGTAGAACCACCTTGTACGGCTCTTGTTTTGCTGTATGTGCTTGCCGACATTCCTCATCAAACCAGAGATTTCTTTGGGGTGGCTGAAAGAAACCCAGTATATCAGAGGCGGAATCTCTGATGGTTTGTTTGCAACACTGTGTGGTGTTCTCCGCCGATGTTGCCAGATTTCCTCTTGGCGATAAATAGTCCTACGCTACTGGCAGACCCATACAACAGAACTAATGTATAAGAGAAAAGTCAAATGCTTGCCTTAGTGTAACAGTTAACTCTTCAATCTCACAGCACTAAGTATTTGCACTTAGCAGGAGTAGTAGTTGGTGTTCGTCACTGAGGCTGTCGTGTGCAGTTGCGTATAGATTTCTAGTTATCTAATTATTTAGTTATTTGAAATTCGTAATCCAGTAATATTTAAAGTTTACAGAATTTGAAGTATTTGGACACAGTGCTTTTCTTTCTTAAATAAAAATGTTCCGATAATGTGAACCTCTCCAAAATGTGAACAGGCACTTGTTTTAATTAGTTCAAATTATCGAGGTAGTGCTGTATTTTGTTGGTTTCGCTCCATTCTGGATATCCGCATCCGTACCTTGGCTTCAACCTAACTGGAACTGTAGACGCCGCCGTTGACTCCAACTAGAGAATTCGTCCACTGCCGTCTGGAATAAGAAGTACTCCAGTGAGATAGCACACTTCCCTCTCTGTTATCTGCTGCCGCCAAAAATCCTCAAAATTGGTTTGGATGCCTTTGCTTTGAGCAAGGTACTAGGCACCCAGTGTTCACCACGTGGAAGCTGAGAGTAGAAGTTGGTAGGTCTAAGCTAAGTGAAAACGCATGCACTACCGTTTGACCATCGCGCCGTTGAACTTAGTCTTATGGATTGGGTCCCAAGATGAGCGACCTTTCTCGTCAAGCTGCTATTCCATTGTCTCCTAGCTCCGTTGGGTGAGGTTATGATCCGAAAACAAGTGATCATAACCCTCCCACTTCACCGCATTTTTACTGATCCGCCTGTGGAGTTCACCTATTTGACCTCAGAAAATATCGGCAGGCCTCCCGAATTTGGATCACTCGGTTACTGAGGCCAATAAAATGCCGATGTCGTCGTATTTGTGTGATCCAGGCGTTTATAGGCCTGCCTCTCCTACCTCGCGATGTCTTTGGAACGTTCATTAACATTGCCTTTTTAACAGGGTTCAAATGATCTCTTCTTTGGACGTGGCAATACCAGCTGAGCCGGTCGCGCTCTATTTTCGTAAGATGATTTCCTTGACGTGAAGGCTTCCACGGATCTTCGAACTTCTTATTCGACCAAGCTTTGTGACTCCTGCTGTCATGCGAAGTTAGGGGTGGCTCTTGGAAAGTATAGCCGGGGGAACTGTTCATTCAAAAGTTCTTCACAATACTGCCGCCACCTCTGCAGAATTTTTTCGTCATCCACAAGAAGCTGCCCATGAGCAATGTTATTGAACTTTGGCGAACGAATCTCCTGAGCATTCCTCCTTCTTTGGGCGGCTATTTTGAAGATGGTTGCGCTCTTCTTCATATTGTGTCGACATAGCTCCTGGATAGCCTGGTTTGCATCAGCAACCAGGGAGATATTTTCTCTCTCTCTCTCTGCTTGAAGCTGGGTGCACTTCTTCTTCACTTTTTTTGTTGCATCATCTGTATTCCACTTCGAGGCGAGCTTTTTCGTCTCTGTTATTAGACGGGCACTTGGACCTAGCTTTGAAAACCCCTTTTTTCTAATTTATCACTTTCTTAGCTTCATCACTCCACCACCATATTTCTTTGGCGTGTTGTTCCTTGGCCTTTTGAAGCTCCTAGCAGTGATTTGGCCTTTATTAAGCAAATTCGCTATAGGGAATGCCACATATTTTGTACTCTACACTCTACATCCTCAGCTCTGTTGGTGGTGTAAGAGAGGTAATTTTTCATCACGAAAACAAAAGCCTCGTCTTTTTCTTTGTCCAGATTGTACTACTTGATTTTCCCAGAGGCCCTTGTTTGTTTGCTTTTCCTCGGTGTTTTCGTAAAAATTTCTGTTAACAGGAGACAATGTTGCCAAGCGATCGCCTTTCCCAGGATAACTTCGCAATCTTTTACCCGGGGCTTCATGATACTGGCTACGTGTGATCTCATATGCTTAGGATGTCTTTACCAGGAAGGTTAAATAAAAAAAAAATATTTGGCGCAACAGCTCTTTAAGTACCAGGGCCTAGCTTCTCGCAACCACTCATGTTGTGTGTGTTATATTTTTCACACGAATGGAAGGGACCTACAGTTTAGTGCCGTATCCGAACGGCGATTTGAGAAGCTTTTTCGTGACAACAACACTCTCGGATGTTTGTCAGACGCTCGCGAGAGCTGGGACCGTGAAAAAAACTTTTTTGTGTTTTCTGGGATTCGAACTTGGAACCTCATGCGTAGTGATCCGACACACTAACCACTTACGCCACGGCGCCCACTAAGGTTCCTGGCGCCGAGGAAGGTTCATGGTGCCGTATCCTAGTCATCCATGGCAGTCTTCATAGTCTTCGTTGGACTTCCCGACATGTCCATTCAATCTCCTCCAAGAAACAGAAACTCTTCCTTTGGGATGTTCTTAAGGAGTTTGTGGAAATCTAACCAAAATGCATCTTTATCCCTCTGAGTGTACCCAGTATGGGAAGCATATGCATGCACTGACAGTATTCCACAACTTGTATTATATTACTATTTTGAGAGACATCAAACGATCGCTGGACTTCAAAATGCTCAAGACGTTACCAAGTAGCTCTGCCGCAAGGATGATACCGATTCCGTTCTTAGCCTTTTCCGTTCCGTAGTAGAACATCTTGTAATCTTTTGTCCTAACGTCCAAGAAATGCGTCCGATTTCCGGTGTTTTGCCATTTCGTCTTTGGGACACACAAGGTATCCACCCGCCTTCTATTTATCATCTCTTCCAGCTCGTATCTTCGACCAACGTTCCAACTCGCGACGCTCAAATTTCATCCAAACTGTTGCATTACTTTGCTAACCCTCGGAATCCGTATAGCTCTGACCCGAACATTTCTGCTCGGTCCTGGATCAGTACCATACACAGTAGTGGTAGTGCCTGAAGGTGTAGTGTCTCCTAGCTCCGTTGCAAGTTTTAAATCTATTCCGATTGAATTTCCCCAGAAGTAGCCTTGCTTGCTACTTGCTTGTTTTAAATTTTAAAGTTTCCTAAAGAATTAATTAATCTTTCACAATATATGACAATATTTTTTATCACTCTCAGATTATGAGAGTGAGAGGCACATCCATGCTGGTTTCATAGCCACAATTTAATTCTTTGGTGGTGTCCTGTATATGTTCGTAGAGTAGGCAGTATTGTTACTACTTCGGAGTGTGTCTTGGTATCCCTATTCCCTATAATCTTAACGAGATAGGTAATAGACAATTGTATTTGATTATTCCGTAATATCCACCTACCATAATATCCAGCTAATCGATACCCCTATCCTCGAACTGCCTCGCATATCTCGGCTCCATAAAAGCAAGTCAAACAGGTTAGAATAAGCACTCATAACATAAACTAGAATGTTGTAGAAAATTCAGAAATATGATCACACATATGCATAAAGTTCAGTGCCAAGCCAAGCCGGGTGGCACTATTTAGATAATAGAGATGATATTCAAATTTACAATTTAAATTTCAGCCGAGAGTTTATATATACATATGAAACTTATATTCAATTCAAACTTATTTAAAGAAATAACATAAAATTAATATCACATAGATTCCTAAAAGTTACTTCAAATTATTTGCAACTAAGTTGACTAGCAAAGGTAATAGGAACTTGCATAGATACAATTTAAATGATAGAAAACAGTTAATCGAAAGGTCCTCAGTTGGCCTGTGGTACAGCAACTTATACGCTCATTTCATCAGTGCTTGCAATAGACAGTTAAGTGCTTATATACGTAATAGACAGGCTCGAATTGACTAGTGCACAGCATGTTTCTACAATGTAATCAATGCAAATCACATCATTCTCGGTTTTATATACCGCAATTGGTTGGCGATGTGCTAGAATCTTGTATGTCTCCTGTAGAAGACCAATTATTCTCTCCACTCGCTGCTTTATAACAGCCATGTTTCTGGGTTTTGTCGTATAGTCAACTTTTCCATCTTCAGTCATTTTAATTGGATGTACAAGTAGTTTTTTACCTTTGTGAACTGCAACTTCATTTACCAGCCGCATTTCAGTCCCAAATAAGACGATATCCCCTTGCTCAACATTTTCAAGGAATCCGGAAGTCGTGACGATAATTTTATCCGTACACTTTCCACTGTAACCCTTTGACACAAACATTATAGTACCCGTAGGTGATATAGCTATCATATATCTAATTGTGCTATACCATTCTGACGATGATGACATTTCAGCCCGTGGAAGAGCACCTGTAGAAAAAAAAATGTATTGGAGCAACTTTCTCTACAGCAATTTGTTCTACCTGCTGTTTCGACCAACAAATCAAAATAATGAATTATCGCCGTAAATCTATTACCTAGTGCAGTTTTGAAATCAGGTGGTGTATTCAACTGCAATTCACTTTTATCTGGCCACTCTATGAATTTCTGTATTTTCGCGTGTAACATGACTATATTTGCTTGGAATATTTGCACAACAGTACCATATGATACACCATACTTGTATGCCAGGTAATTGAACGGTAGATCCAGTCGTAGCTTTGTCAATGTTAAAATAAAAGCTTCAAAATTGCTGATATGTTCAGGCCAATTTGTCCTAACAACATCCAGAGAGTTAAATAAATGATCTAATACGGCGAAATTCGGAAGTCCAGTGAGATATTTAACTTTATCGTTATTATACTCAAGTGATGCAAGACCCTTGAGAATGTTGATCTGTTGTGTAGCTGCTTCAATTTCAGATTCCTTTTCCTTCAACTTTTGTTTGTAATTTTCGATGATCTGGAAAAGTAAGAAATCGGTTCAAATTTAACAAAATAAATTTGTGCAAGTTTAATTTAAGCATTTTTATGTTTTTCCGTCTGTCTTCAGATTCGATATCATAGAAATGAAAATAGAAAAAAATAAAAAGCAACACATTTCCCGCCGCTGTGTTTTCACATAAGCTTATCCACTTTCCTGTGGAAACATTTCTTAAACCTACGCGGGCCAGGATACCAGTCATATTTTTTTAGAAAATTACATAGAATATACCCCGCAGGTTCAGGCAGAGTACGGAGGGCCTGTATCGGAAGCTGGAGGATATACCTTCCTTCTGCAGAAGTGGCGGCAGTATTGTGAAAGACTTTTGAATGAACAGTTTCCCCGGATATACCACCTTGATCAAAAAGTTCCCGGAATTTATTCAGAAAATTAAAAATACAAGTTTATTCATCTAAATCTATTTTGTCCCCTTCAAAGTAATCCCCATCGACTGCAACACACTTATGCCAGCGCTTGATCCAATCTTCGAAACATTTTTTATATTCGGTTTTCGGTATGTCCATCAGTGCTTCCTGCGATTTTTCCATTACTTCCTCTCGGCTGCTGAAACGCGTTCCCCGTAATGGTTTTTTAACTCGATTGAACAGAAAGAAGTCACAGGGAGCCAAATCAGGTGAATTCGGTGGCTGTTGGATGGTATTTGTTGCATTTCTCGTCAAAAAATTACGAATAATGATGGCACTGTGCGACGGTGCGTTATCATGGTGCAAAATCCACGAGTTTTCTGCCCACAATTCTGGTCTGGTAAAAAATCGCCAACACACACAGAGATAGATGTACTCTTGGCTACGTAACTTTTGCAAATGTCAAGCTATGACGCTAAGATTTAGAGGGAATATCAACAACAGATGTACCAACTTAACAAAGAAAACAGAACTCAAATCGGAATAATGGGAGCGCCACACGGTTTTTATTCCGGGAACTTTTTGATCAAGGTGGTATTTTTCAAAAGGTGGAGTCAAAGTGTTATCTGACAGCGTGGAGTTTGCTACAAAGTGGGCAGCAAACAGATTAGCTCTGTCTAAGGAGCTGACAGTTGGTACGTCATTATAAATGAGCGTCGGAATAGATGACAAGGCCGAATTCTTAATGTTTTTTTTACAAACGACCAAAAGTTTTTAACAAACGACCAAAAGTTTTTTCGGCTAATTGGTTGACAGACTCGCTGTAATTATTTCCCCGCCGCAACGACCAGTCTTCAAATTTCAGTTGTTCTCTCTTTTTCATTGAAATGGAATAGTGCAGAGTAAAAATGGTTACAATTAAAATTTTATTAGCGATAAGTGTAATAACAGACGATCTTTTAGAAGTGAAAGAAGTGTTTAAATTTTTGTTAAAAGGAAAAGAATTTGGGGATTGGTTAGGTGCAAGACTGGAATTAACGCATAAGCGATTGTTAAAGGGACTCAAAGAAACTACTCCCATTGACTTCAAAAGCTTTTTAAGAATGAACACGTATGTTTACAAAGAACTTTTGGAAATAATTAAGCCATATATTGAAAAAAAAAGACACGGTTATGCGAAGTGCAATAAGTCCAAATGAAAACTATCTACAACGCTTCGTTTTTTGGCAAGTGATGAGTCGTACGAGGATACGCAATTTTTGACGACTATATCTCCACGCTCGGTATCCACTGACAATAATTCATTGCAAGAAATATGTCAAGCAATTAAAATTTCCAATGGAGACCGCAAAAATACAAAACCAAACAGCCGCAGAGCACAAGGAAAAAAACTTAATTGAATCTCAAGCGGGAAAAATTGGAAACTGGTACTTTGTTTGACAGTTCGCGAGCCAATGGAAAAAGAAGTGTGTTTTGATTTGTGTTTTTAATTGTGAAAAAATAAGCTGGAAACATTTAGTTATGGAATAAATAATAACTCTAACTAAAGAAAGGACGATAGAGATAAAATGAAGTGCTAGGTGGTTAGCTGTGATTCAATATACAGATTGTGTTGCAAGGAAATTCAAATTCGTAATATTGTAACTGTAGAAAACAAGAAAATATTTGCAGTGACATCTATGGCAACAAATATTGAAACTATGTGTCGCTTTGAGCGCCGCCTCACTAGTAATAGGATGAAACGCAAATGGACAATCTTCACAACTTTATTTAGTAATTAAAAAGAACTCTTGCTAAGCAAAGTGCAAAAAACGAAGAACACGAAAGAACACAATGGAACCTTCTTAAATATAGGATATGTAATTAAGCTTCTTCTGGAAGAATTCTGAATCTTCAACCGTATTACTCTCGATCAGAATTCGAGTTGAAATCCTTGGCGGAAGTTCTCTTCAAGGTAAGGACCGCTTATGAAGAATATTCGGAGTTGACTGCTTCCTCGCAACGAAATTCCTTGAGGCAACAGGACCGTTTGGTGCGTTGACTAGTTTTTATGGCACAGGACCGCTTACGAAGAAAACCGTCTGGTTGACTAGATTCCCAGCAACGAGGGTCGGAGTAGTGCCACAGCAGGTCGAAAAAATGTTTTGCTTTGGGCACGGCACCACTTGCGAAGAAAATGTCTGGTCGACTGAGGTACTCGGTAACGGGGTCGACGAATTGTCACAACGGTTCTTGGAGACAGACCTGCTCGTCATGAAATTCCTGTGTCGATCGATTTTTTTGGAAAAACTTCTTGTTGGTCCAAAGCGAACTGTTTCGAAGAAATTTTCTGGGTTAATTAAATTTTCTTGTCAAAAATGTTGACTTTTGCGAAATGCAATGCCTCCTCGATTTGTTCCAAATTGCTCGGGCACGTTCCACATACACTGTGCCATCGAGACTCCAACGCATAAGGTGTCAAACATCACTGATGACAAACGTACTCGATGACATACGTCAAAGACGTCAACCGCCACGGCGGATATCTCTAATGGCAGATATTTTGTTTCTGTTTTACACCGCTTTGAAACAAAGAAGCTGGAGATGTTGGAACATATTTTTCTGCAGACATGAAAGTGACATTTCACTAGGAGTCCATATATTTATACGTCAATGTGAACCGCATTCAACATCAAAATTTGTAGAATGGAATCGTTCGTTTAGTTACTGATTACGCTACACACAATTCAACTGGTTGGGGAAAACGGAAAACTCAAACCGAAAAGTCAAAACATTTGGACTTTTCAACCGACTGGTTGGCAAACTTGATGAAATCGTTCAACTCGTCGTCAGGCTTGCCTACACGGGTTATTTGCAACTAGTCAATCAACCAATTGGCAATGACAATAATAACAAAAATCTCCCCAGTTATCTGGACGCCACCTCCGGAGAATAGCTGAAGCATAAACAACTGAGCTTCATGAACCACTACACCAAAAATCTTTCACTCTGTCTATCCATCCTTTCCAACGCCCGCACTGTGTGTAGTCATGTTAAAGGTATTCATAACCCTTTGAGTGCGCGCAAATTATAAAAAAAAAAAGAAAAGTTGCTCATCTGAAGATGGCTTTAGGCTGTATACATGAAATTTTATCATTCAGCCGTTTAAGTTGGTCATACAGTTAGTAATGTATGGAATAGTACCTCTTGCTGTTCCTTTTCGCTCCGTAACTTTTCCATCGTATACTGTTTAATGATTTCATCTTTCTCATCCAGTTCCAACTGCAGTTGCTCCATTTCACTAAAAGAATCAGCTTTGGCGACTTCAATTGCATATTTATGCTCTTCAATTGTAATTCTAGACGGTTTCTTCTTTACTAGAATTTTATCATAGCCCATATTCAAGGTTGGTACCCAATCAGGGTCTGACTCTTCAGTCAATTGAGCGGGGCACCCTATGAGAGTAGTGCTGTGGATTTTGCATCAAAATCGATTTAATGTATTACATATGTACACACCTGAAATAAAGTGATTGGGGCAGATCTTTCTTTTGTATAAGAAGGTAACCACTTTCAAATCAGTTCTTCTGATAGCTAGAAGCCAAGCTGTTCTTCTCTTTCTGGATAGCTCTTCTAATTCTTTCGTTTTTCGTTCCAGAGCAGGAAATGGAAAGAAATCTTTGCCTCCTATATTTGGACATCCCACAACGCAGCACTGAGAACGCAGCATTTCTTCTTTGAAAGTAACGTTTTACTTTATCGCCCAGAAACACGAAAGAAAAACGCGCAATGTTTACTCTTCTTGAAGTGAAAATTTATTTTTATTTGGCTTACATTGCACTTTTCCCTGACAGCTGACATCTCAATTATTGTATTTTATTTACTGCGCCTGTCAGAGCTTTACAGCGATGTGCTTGATGAATATGAATGTATCGAACATGGTCGATTTTCGAACCCAAATTGAGAAGCGAAACAATATGCTTTTTATTAAGCACACAAGCATAATTCTCCCAACTTATTATGAAGGATATGATCGAGTATGGAGCAAGCAGGCCCAATTATTTAAATCTTAGCACCACCTGATCAATTAATTTATAATGTGGTTTTCCATTGGGCAAAAAGAAGCTTCCGAAGAGAATAAACACTGCCGAACATACTTCATTGGTTCTTGGAAATCATCTTCGGGAGAGTTTCTCGCTTCCCGATTTCATTTCGGAAGCCAATTTACTACTGGAACACAATTATGTCACTGTCGTAGCCGTAGTCGCGTTCGTAGGTCCTGTCAAAAGTTGAAATACACACATATGTATGAATAAAAGTGAATACAATGAGTCGCTGTCATAGTCGTATGAGTTGAGCAAGTTTTAATATTTGTAGAGCGACGATGCTGACAAGTAACAAGTGCGACAAAAGTAATGTCATAATGTGAATGCGCCATAATTTTTGCAAATGGCGTCAAATGTAATTGTACTTTGACATTTATGTTGTAGACAGATAGGGAATTAGTTGAGAACAAACAACGGAGCGATGCACACCTGAAGAACGCGGAATTATTGTTCATGCTTATTTGACCTATTTCCGGAAGCCCATTTCCACTTAAGAGGTTGTGTGGATAAACAAAATTTGCATTTCCGGGCCACCGAGAATTCACATGAAATGCACGAAAAGCCATTGCATCCCTTCAAAGTGAGTGTTTGGTGCAGCGTTTGGAGTGGAAAAGTGATTGGCCCTTATTTTCTTGAGGATGCTGACCGTAACCGTAACTGGTAAGCGCTACAGACAGATGTTAAATGAGTTTTGTTTTGCCGCAGTTACTGAATTGGTCTCGAGCATTTTTGGTTCCAAAAGGACAGAGCAACCGCTCATAAAGCTCGGGAAGCTGTGGAGATTTTGAATCGCAGCCAAATCGCCAGATTTCTGTCTTTGGGGCCTTTTTTTAAATCTCGAGTTTCCCACAACAAACCACAAACCTTGTAAGTCTTGAAAGTCAACACTGAAGAAGAAATCACCAATTTGGAACCAGACGTTTTGCGAGCAACTATTCAAAATGCCGTAAAACGAGCACAAATGTGCATCTCCTCAAGAGGTGGTCATTTCACCGATATTATTTTTTTAACTCAATGACATCAATTTTACACCTTCGAGTAAACTTTTCGTAAAAACAGAGCCTAATTTCTTTTATTTCTAACAAAATGGCAGCCAATTCACATTATGATATTACTTTTGCGCCACCTTGCAGTTGGCAATGGAGGAACAGCAAACAGAAAAATTTATTGAATTAGTGAAATCATATGAAATATGTGGAATCTTTCACATCCGCTTTACAATTTTTAATTTAATTTAATAAACACATTTTCAATTCAGTAAATATTTAAATAACATAAGTATACGACTTAGGTTAGGTTGAAGATAAGTTGAAGTGGCTGCCAGCTAAGAATCGCCAACACACTTAGACCAATGATATGTCCATTGTGATGCCACATGGATCATGGGAGAAAGTTTCTCTCTACCTACTCGTTAAACTACTTTGAGCTTCTTATGAAGCGTAGGAGACTCTTAATATCGATGTCTATCAGGTCGCCTATATCCTTGTAATAAGGGGCTCCTAGGTGAAGCTTCCTTCTACGGGAGAGAGCTAGGCAGAACCAAAGAAGGTGAGGAATATTTTCTTCCTCCTCTTCATCCATGCAGCTTTTGCAAAAATCGTTCGCAATAAAGCCCAGCCTTGTGGCATGCGTGCCTATTAGACAGTGCCTAATGATGATGCCTACTGTAGCGCCGATATGCAATCTGTTGAGAGAAATCAAATTCTAAGACCGTTTTAGGTCCAGCTTTGACCAATTCCGTTTTGTCGCTAGGCATGTTGATCCACTTGTCCACATAAGATCAATAGCATCTAGCTTAAGTTTAAGCTTGCCAGTAGCGATGGAGCCTTTGTCCGGTGTCCGGCAGGATGGGTATAGTTGTTCCTATTCTGACAGGTTCAGCGGCCTTACAATTCCCAATGCCCCGGCACCCAACACAGGTGAATATGCTCAGCCATCGCCGCAAGAGACGATCGGCAGTCTAGACCTAATAAAGAATTTATAGAGATCGATTCCAGTGATTTGATTGCTGCTTAGACGAAAGGAGAGCTTAAGATTAAGCCTGTCAGAGAAAACAGCTCCACCAACTCCGTCCTTGTTTTTTGAGCCATCAGTGTAGAAGTGAATCGACCCATCTTCCAAAAATGCATCGACATTCCAGAGTGATCTGTAAGGCATGGCGATGAGAAAGTTCTTGTCAAAATTTAGACATGGGATGGTGTAGTCGGTATTTTCGGGAGAGATTTTGAATTTATTGAGAATGGAAGCGTGACCAAATTCGTTTCACTGTTGGGTGGGTTCAAGGCTAACAGCTGCATTCGTTGCCATTTGCTTGCTAAATATACCGAGGGGTATGAGATGAAACATAATGTCCAGTGCCGTAGAGGGAGTTATACGTAGTGCTCCGCATATGCACAGACAAGCTGTACGCTGGAGCTTTTCTAGGGCTGTACAGACAATCACACCGCATTTGAGTATCGTTCTTATGACCGAGATGTGGATCCAGTGAGTGATTCGAGGTTGTAAACTCCATTTATTCCCAATAGCTTTTTTGCAAGGGAAACGTGCTACTGTAGCTTTATTGACTCTTCCTTGAATATTAGGTTTCCAGCTTAATTTCTTATCCAGGATAAGACCCAAATATTTTGCTGTTAAGCTGATACGATGGAGAGAAGAAGGGTTGACTAACCAAATTTTATATTTCCTGGAGAAAAGAGAAGAAGAGTACTAATTAAGTTCTCTGGGGATTTACACCCAAAACACACCGAACCGCCCATCTAGTGAGCTTGTTTAAAGCATTTTGTAGAAGTTCTTTTAGAGTGTTTAGGTGCTTTCCTGAGACAACTAAAGCAACATCATCTGCATAAGGGATCGTCGTGCATCCCTCGCCTTCTAGGATTATCATATTCATCAACAAATTCCAAAGAAGAGCGGATAGAACACCTCCGTGCGGAGTGCCTCTGCTGACAGATATTCAAGTAGACGTCCCACGCAGCTTAGAGTTGACCATTGAACAGTAGATTAATCAATTCGCAAAGTCAGTCGTCGACCGTTAGGTCTGAAAGTGCATCTGCTCTTGCTGATGTGTTGACATGATTGAAAGCGCCCTCTATATCCAGAAAAGCAACCATTGTGTACTCCTTATAAAATAGAGAGTATTCGATATTACGCACTAGTGAATGTAATGCCGTCTCCGCTGATTTACCTTTGCAATATGCATGTTGGGCTGCCGACAGAACACGGCTGCATCGGTTCGGCTGGTGCTCACGCTATGATACTTGACCACTGGTGACAGTTTTAAATCGTTGCAGTTGCGCATTCCACAAGCTACTACTATCAAATACAATCATTAAGGACTGCTTACATACGAACACATAGCAAAAATATATAGTTGTCGATTTTTCGGACGGGCACATAATTTTATCTGCCACGCATTTGTGTAATAAAACTTAAATGTCAAAAGTTGCATGTAGCACCCAATCACACGATATGTGGGTGCGCAGTAGGTGGTATATATTGTTGACATAATTTTATGTGTAATGTGCAACAGTTATAACTGTATCTATAAGATGATATTGTCTAAAATAAAGGCAGATTGGATTCAAATACAATATAATTGACTCGATTCAATTATAAAATTTTATGGCATCAAGTAAACGCGGATCGAACGATCGAATTTGACAGATTAAGAAAAAAGAGAGAAGGGAAGAAAATAAACTTTACCTATGGACAAAAAAATGTCAAACTCAATCATCTTTCATTTCGATTCCAACTTGTTCTCTCAATTCAGTTACAGCGAAAACGCGGATCGAAACTCAATCTTAATATCAATCCGATTTCTCAATCCATTCATGTTAACGTAGTATGTACTACGTGTGTGCGTACGGTTTATGCTATAAAATAATACGTTTTTTTGAAGGGAAGTTTAATTTCAACTATGGCTTATGTGGGTGAGGGACACACTAATATTTTTTTATCATTTTGTGGGTGGCTGTCAAATGAACCGAATGTGAAGAATCTAATCTACTCGTACACAGAAATATTTAAAAAATTGTGTGTACGCATGTGAAACCACATTATATGCGATTAACGTGCACTTGGCTTTTTTGTGGACTTTTTTACACAATGCACATATCGTGTAATACAAACATTGTATAGTTCGACAAATTTCCACCACGTACCAAATAAGCAGTTGACCACGTAGGTGGCCAAACGGCAGTGCATGCGATTATATGAAAACATAAAGTTTTAACTTAGCCTAGGCCTACCAACTGATACTCCTCCACTTTGGTGGCCATTGAGTTCCTATTACCAAAATCGGAGATTGGATAACCAACACACTTGGGGTTCTTCTTGTTCCAAACGACAGCGGACGAATTCCCTAGATAGAGTCAACGGTGGCGTCTACAGTTTCAGTTAGGTTGAACTTAGTGAACACCCTCAAAAGCGGTTTCGACATATATTCGGACCACAGATCGGCAAGGAATTTTCAAGGTTAATCGGGATCTTGGAATAGAAATGGTTGCGGAGGAGTTCTCAATGGGCCGACGGCAGCACTCATACTTCCGAATGCCCGTGTACCCGGCCCCGTGTAGCAAGAGAAACTGGCCCCCTGGGAAAGGGTTGTATCGAAAGGGTAACTTCCCTACCACATCAAAAAAAAAACCTTGGTTCCTAAACAACCAAAAGTCTCGGATAAAAATAATCTATATGTTGACGACCCCAGCAAACGAAATAAGGACGACGACCTTCGGATCTGTTCCTGGAATGCGCTGGGATGGTCCGGGCGAAAAGAGGTTAAGAAACTACGGCATATGCATACCAGCTCCTCGACAAAAGATATGAGCAATGTCCTAGATAAAACGTTAAAATCATTTTGGGCTATTTTAACGCTAAAATAGGAAAGGAATTCGTCTTTGGTAGGGCAGTCGGATGGCAAACGACTAACAATGGCCTCGTAGGGGCAGCATCTCCCAATAGATGCTGGTCCGCTAAGTAACGAGTAGGAGCCACTGCAGCCGAAAACCTAGCAGCTCTATTAGTAAGCCCTACTCCCACCTCCTCGTGGTGTCATCTGGGAATTTCTTCGGAAATTGCTAATGGGAGAGGACGAATGGCGAGCTTCCTGCGCCAAAAAACAGGATAAGTGTCGGTTGGTCTGTGGCCCAGCGAGCCGCAACCGTAAAACAAACTATTGCTCCGAAACGGAAACAATAGCCTCGGATAAGGACGGATAATTTGTTGGCGACCTTTGGCTATCGGACACGGACAACGATCGGATTCTGGAACGTTAAGACCCTCCTGGACTCACTCAAGGAAGGGCCTTATAACGCCAGATTCCTCCAATTGGAGCGCGAATTCGCACGGTATAAAATCGACATCTTAGGGCTGAGCGAGATAAGATGGTACGATGCTGGCGAATACATCTCCCCAACAAAAAGCACTGTGATGCTCTACTCTGGTAAACCAGCTGGAAGTGCACGGAGTTCCAGCGTAGGACTCATGCTAACTCCAGCAGCACGTAGTAGCCTCATATCCTGGAAGCCCCATAGTGACCGGATATTGACGGCTAGGTTCCAGAGTAGAGTTAGGAAAATTACCATCATACAGTGTTATGGTCCGACTCTAGACGCGACTGAAGACGAAAAGGATGATTTTTATAGCCACTTAGGCGCCGCCTACAACCAAACGCCTAATGAGGACATCGTAATGGTGATGGGAGATCTCAATGCCAAGGTGGGTAGCGACAACACCATGCTTAAGCACGTGATGGGAGTTCACGGCGTGGGAGACCGTAATGACAATGGTGAGCGGTTTGTGGACTTCTGCAATACCAGCCGCCTAGTCATCGGAGGTACGCTGTTTAAGCATAACACCTGCCATAAAATCAGTTGGGTCTCTACTGATAGGCAACGAACATCCAACCAGATCGACCACATTGCGATCAGTCGCCGCTTTAGAAATTGTCTCCTGGACGTCCGAAACAGACGTGGAGCTGACGTCGGACAAGAACGAGATCACTATCATATGGTAGCTCATTTACGCCTTCGTACTGCATCCGTCAACAGCAACCGCTCAAACATACTTAACATCACCAGGTTTAATATCGACAGGCTCAAGGTTCCCCAAGTGCGCCAACAGTTCAGGGACCATCTTGCCTTAGAAGCAGAAGCAATCAGCAGCATAGAGAACATGGATGACCACTGGAGTGCTGTGAAAAATGCTTTTGCGACTGGGGCACGCACGTATGTCGGTAAAAAGCAGAAACACCACCGCACATGGCTTTCCACAGACACCTGGAGACGGATCGATGAGCGTACAGCAATCAAGGTTCAGATTGCAGCGGCCTCAGCAGTAGAGAGAACCGATCTTGAAGCCCAATACCGTGCGAAGAAGAAAGAAGTGCAGCGTAGTGTGAGACGTGACAAACGTCAATATGTCAACTCACTGGCCTCAAGAGCTGAAGAAGCAGCGAGTAGGTGCGACAGTAGGACTGTTTACAACATCACTAAGGAGCTCATTGGTGGTCGAAACTCCAAACAACATCCAGTGAAGAGTCTAGACGGTAACCTTCTGATTTCGGATGAGGATCAGCTCACTAGATGGAGAGAACATTTTGCTACAGTGCTAAATCACTTAGACGACGGCGGTATGATCTTGAATTCGAATGAGCAGTTCGAAGCAACAAATTCCCGAATTCGCACCGTAGCTCCCAGTAAAACTGAAATAATAACAGCAATCAAGTCCCTCAAGAAAAACAAAGCTGTGGGTATTGATGGTATCCCTGCCGAGCTATTTCAAGCGGCGCCAAATACATCGGCAGATTTGCTGCATCCGCTAATACGGAGAGCTTGGGATAGTGAACAATTTCCACAGGAGTGGAAAAGGGGGATGATCATTAAGCTTCCAAAGAAGGGTAACTTGATGGAGTGCGGTAACTGGAGAGGTATATGTGTTCTTCCAGCTGTAGCCAAAATAATAGCTAGAATAATTCTAGAACGAATTAAAGATCATTTAGATTCAACTCTCGATGTCGAACAGGCAGGCTTTCGCGCTGGATCCTCCTGCATCGACCACATAAACACCTTACGGATCATAATCGAACAATGCGTTGAGTATAGGTCTCCGCTACATTTACTGTTTATCGACTTCGAGAAGGCTTTCGACAGCTTGAATCGAGATGCTATCTGGCTGGCCTTGCGCAGGAGAGGCATTCCAGGAAAGCTTATAGCTATTATCAAGGCTACATATGAGGGCGGCAAGTGTCACGTCGTGCACAATGGTAAGGTGTCGGAGGACTTTGAAGTCCAAAGTGGAGTACGTCAAGGGTGCATACTGTCCCCACTATTGTTCTTGGTGGTTATCAGCGATGTACTCCGTGCAGCATTGACGGAAGCTAATTCTGGAATTCGTTGGACTATGACATCTTACCTTAAACACCTAGATTACGCTGACGATGTTTGTCTACTTTCACATCGGATAATGGATCTTCATTTGATGGCCCAAAATCTAGAAGCTGAGGCAAACAAAGTGGGGCTAAAAATAAACACAGCCGAAACAAAAGCCCTGAGTACTTCTAATACCTGCGCTCAACTTAACATTGCCGGAAAGCAAGTCGAGAAAGTTGATATCTTTCCATACTTAGGAAGTGTCGTCTCGGCTAATCGCGGTGGCACCGAACTGGATGTGTGCAGCAGAATCGGGAAGGCTAAAGCTGCGTTCGGAATGCTGTCCAAAATCTGGAGAAGCAATGTTATTAGCTTAAGAACCAAGCTACGACTGTTCCGCTCCAACGTAGAATCAGTGCTGCTTTATGGGTGCAGTACCTGGAAGGTGGACACCATTAACACACGCAAGCTGCAAGTCTTCGTAAACAAATGCTTAAGAATCATCTTGAGGATTTTTTGGCCGAACCGCATCTCCAACGAACAACTTTATCTGAGAACGGGCCAAGAACCTATAAGCATTACTATACGAAGAAGAAAGTGGCAATGGATTGGACACACCCTACGGCGCAAAGACAACTCCATTGCGAAATACGCCATGCAGTGAAATCTGCTCACCCAGGCAGGCAGAATAGCGGGACGCCCTAGGCAAACGTGGCGCAGAACAGTTGAGGAGGAATCGAGCTCTTTAGGAATGCCTTGGAGGCAGCTCAAACGCGTTGCAGAACTCCGAACACGATGGCGCGCAGGCGTGGTTGACGCCCTATGCCCCCCGAGGGGTTAAAGGATATAAGTAAGTAAGGGCAGTCGGTAAAGATAGCCTAGACGACACCACGTCTGACAACGGAGCGAATTGGTGGCTATTGCAAGCAAATGGTTTCCTCACCTCAATATTCACCAGCAGACATATGGCGGTCCATTGATCATGTAACCATTAACGGATCAACGAATCATAACATTGTTGTAGCCAATGTACAAATGCGGATATTCCAAACGACACAACCAAGAAGAATCACTTAGCAAATTTAACGTAGAAAAGCTGCACTTACAAGTAACCGCCAGAGTATTCGCCGAACGCGTACCCTGAAATCTCAATCACCCCTATGTCGTCGAAATCGACGAAATTCGTCAACGCAAACGTGACCGAATATCTTACGAGGAATTTGGAATATCAAAGCGACCAAGGATATCTTCATTCGCTTTCTATAAAGTCCGTATCTTAGCGCTGTAAAGCGGGACTGGGACGAGCAGAGTCTTAAATACAGGCCATTTTCGAAAACGTCAAATCAAAGGCAATTGATCGTTATTTTACGACGTAAATGTTGCAATCGTCAAATATGCAATCGTCTCGATTGTGCAAATGGTTTTTGATGAACGTCAAATCATTTTTTTGCAAGCGCATTTGACGTTTTCGGACAGAGAGTAAAACCAAACAGAATGGATCCCGTAGGAAATTTATTTTTCGCCCCGGCGGCGGCGCACAGTGGATTCATATGTATGGGATCAGCGGTCATAATTAAAAAAATCATTTAAGATATTAGATTGCAACGTAATTTTTATTGAAAAGCTTAATTTGTACAATTTGAATCAATATAGAAGAAGTTATCACATTAAAGTTTTAAAACTTTTATGCTTAACATTAATTTTTTAAGTTTTTCTGAACATCTTGCGTTAGCTAAAAACGGATCCGAAGCAAGAAGCAATCGATTGACTAAATCAGTATTGGTGGCTGCTCTTGATATTTTTCTCGTGTTTTTGACCTAAACAACTTAATGTATTTATTATTAGCCTCAGCAACTTCTTTGAATCGAATGTTGGGCAACTTGAGTTCATGGTTTACATTATAAATCTGATCTTCTATAGTAATAATAGTACTAGATAGATCCTCGATTTGACTTAGTATATATTGTTGTTCGGCTCTGCTCAACTCTGCAGTTTCCTTCTTAAGTTGAAAATGGACAGGTCGACAGTACCTGGTCGATCCAAGAGGAGAATTTTGCCATACAATTCTTTTGTCAGTGTCAGGATTTACTTGTGAAAAAAGTTGAATAGGAACATAAGAAGTGACGAACATATCACTATTACTAAATTCACACGAAATTCGATATTTGTACTGCATTTTCGAACACAATGCTCATGCAGTTAAAGCTCATATTTGCGTTTTCGAATAGTTGACTTTTGAAGATTGCGTTTAAGAGCGTGCTGCGATTGCATTTTTGACGCAAATGACGTTTTCGAAAATGGCCAGGGTCTCTTTAGTTGTTTGAGATAGGGATGTACTGTTGAATTGCCTCATTAGTCCAAAAAAAACGGCGATTGCCAATAGTTATTCTTTGCTTTAAGAAAAAATTTCGGAATTTATGGCAGAGCCAAGGTAGACAAAGTCCTTTACTACCTCGAACTTTTAGCTGCCCACGGTGACGTTCTGTCCAATTCGTCGGTGTTGATTGTCCCTTCTTGTTGACCGTATATACTTGATTTTGCCCTCGTTTATCGCTAAATTCATTTTAGCGGCTTCTGCATCAATGCTTATAAACGCACCAATAGGCGTTTTTCTTTTTTAGTTCAGAGCAGAGCCTGAACTGTCAAAAAAAAATCGTGTTTCTTTTTTAGCTCAGACACATCAGAGCTCAGAATTCGTTTTTCTTTTTTCGTTCAGAGCATGCTCTGAGCGCACTCTATGGGCTCTGGATTAATTGACCGAGCGTTCAGAGCAAAATCCTGAGCACAGTCGTTTTTCGTGTTTGACAGGAGAGGACGAAGAAAAAAAAAAAAGTGAAGCAATTGAAATGGCGGACGAAATTTGTTGTTCTGGTGCAGAAAGTAAATATAACATAAAAAATAACTATCAATAGATATTCTATTCATATTTTGACAGCTAAAGCTCTAATTACTATTCAAATGACTCAGAGTGCTTAGTTGTGTTTCATAAACAAATCTGAACGCTCTGAGCACGCTCGGTTCAGAGCACGTTCAGAGCGCGCTCGATGAGCTCAAGCTCTGTTCAGAGCTCTGCTCTGAACGAAAAAAGAAAAACGCCTAATGACAGCACGCAGAGTTCTTCCAATAATGTCAATATCATCGAAGTATGGAAGAATTGTACAGACTTCTGATAGATTGTGCCTCTTACTAATACTAGGTACATAATTCGGTAGATTAGAGCATTAGCTATGTGAAGAAATAACTTGATACCAATTTGAATACCAACTTTTGGTCTAATAATAATCAGCCGTTACAGCAGCAACAAAACAAAAGAATTGTGAGGTTAAACTCTCGCGAATGTTTTGTTCGCGGGAATGTGGATTGAATCCTACATGTGTGGAATGTAAATAAAAGTTGAAGTTCGCAAAAAGCATTCGCTTATTCGCAGAAAAATCGGCGAATCGTGAATTTCTTCGCAGAAACTAATTGCAATTCAACTTTTTAATCGATAGATCAATTAAGCTCAGTTCCTTTGGAATAGTAAAACTGTCAATGGCGTGCTTGTAAATGTGCTAAAAACGATTTATTCGTAGTTCAGGCATTCGCAGGTCGCTGAGCTGTGAATGGATCTTTAGTAATCTATGAAAAAGTACCTCTTCTTGTTCCTCTTTCCTTCGTATATTTTCCCTCTTACACTGTTCAATAATATTGTTTTTCTCATCCATATCCACCTGTAATCGCTCCATTGCACTAAAAGAATCAGCTTTGATGATCTGAATTTCGTGTTCGTGCACATCTATTGGAATTTTAGGCGCTTTTTGTTTTTTTGTAATTTTATTAAGGCCCATATTCAAGGTTGGTATCCAATCAGGGTCTGACTCGTCAGTCACATGAGCGGGGCACCCTTCGATAGTTAGCGTCTTAATATTGCATTAAACTTGCATTAATTTATTATAATATATACCTGAAATAAAGTGAATGGAGCAGATCCTTGTGTATACTAAAGAATTTGCTTTTAAATCAGTTCTTCTGATAGCTAGAAGCCAAGCTGTCCTTCTCTTTCTAGATAGCTCTACTAAATCTTTCGGCCTTTTTTTCACAGCAGGAAATCGAAAAAAACGGATGCCTTCTTCTCTGTCTGCTCTGTTTGAGCATCCCACAACACAGCACTTAGAAGGCATTTCTTTTTTGAAAATAACGTCTTATTTAATAGCGTCTTGATTATCTGCTTGAAGGTAAAATGATGGACCCCAAGGTACATCAGTTAATCTTTGCTGACGATGGAGCCATCATAAGTGAGGATCCTACATCCCTGCAACGAGCACTTGATGTGTGGGTGGACGTTTTGGAGGGAAATGGGTATCGCATTAGTTCAAAAAAGACAGAGTACTTGTGCTGCCCGTTCTCTGATCCACTCAGGCCTATTCCAGACATTTATTTGAATGGAACAGTGCTTCCCAAGTGCGAAAAGTTCAAATATCTGGGATCTATGATCAATAGCAAAGCAACTTGTGATGACGACATCAATCATCGTGTAAGCGTAGGGTGGATGAAGTGGCGAGAAAATTCCGCTATCTTCTGTGACAGAAAAATGCCCCCTAAGTTGAAAGGAAAGCTTTACACCGCAGTTGTACGTCCAGCGCTCACATACGGTTCACAATGTTGGACGATGTACAAAAAGTATGAGAGTAAATTAACGGCAGCTGAGATGAAGATGCTTCGCATGACAGCAGGAGTGACCAAGCTTGATCGAATAAGAAGTTCGAAGATCCGTGGAAGCTTTCACATCAAGGAAACCATCGTACGAAAATTAGAGCGCGACCGGCTCAGCTGGTATTGCCACGTTCAAAGAAGAGATCATTTGAACCCTGTAAAAAAGGCAATATCTATGCACGTTCCAAAGACATCGCGATGTAGGAAAGGCAGGCCTATAAACGCCTGGATCAGACAAATGCGACGACATCGGCATTTCATTGGCCTCAGTAACCGAGTGATCCAAAATCGGCAGGCCTGCCGATATTTTCTGAGGTCAAATAGGCGAACCCCACAGGCGGATCAGTAGAAATGCGGTGAAGTGGGAGGGTTGTGATCCCTAGTTTTCGGATCATAACCTCGCTGATAAAAGGAAGAAGAAGAACGTCTTATTTTATAGCCAAATGCGTCAAAGAAAAACGCATAATGTTTACTCTTCCTGAAGTGAGTTGGCCTCCATTGCACTTTTCTCTGACAGCTAACCTCTCGATAGTTGCATTTTGTTTACTGCGCCTGTCAGAGCTTTACAGCGATGTGCATAATAAATAATGGATGTATCGAACATGGTCGGTTTTCGAATAAGAATTGAGGAGCGAAACTATCTGCTTTTGATTAAACGTGCCACAGCTTCACACAAGCAAACACACCACCAATCGTAATGGGTACGAACATGGCAAATTAAAGATCCTTGCGATGAACGTGAGTTCACTAATTAGGATCGAACGAAGAGCCGTACTTTTCAGGTTGCTTGAAGACCATTCTCCCGATGTGCTTTTGGCTAGCGAAACTAAGCTATACAGAAACACAAGTTGGGGCACAATAGATAACATATAATACAACTCCATACAAGGAGGTGGTGTCGCGATCTTCATTCGTAAGGTCACTCATGAGGTGCTCATTCACATGCCGGAAACTTAAGACTCTTGCCTAAGTCTGCTTCTAATAACAAATCCGCACCCGAATAGGCACTGCCCTTGTTATCTGTAGCAATCACACTTTTTTATTCTCCTTTTGCTCGGCCAATCCCATCGCACTTCGTGGATGGCGGTAATGTCTGCTTCGCAGCAGTCTAGGGCCTCCACTGTTGCTCGGCTGCACGTGGTTTGTAGAGGAATCTAACGTTCCACGTGCAAACACGAAGATCGTTTTCCTTTTGACGTTTGCAAGGGTCGTCAACAGTAAATTCATCCGTATCCGAGGTTGTTGGTTGCTTCGTAACCACGTGGTAGGGAAGTTAACCCAACGGCACAACCCCCAACCTGGAGGGGCAGTTCCTTACCGTATAACTATAGAACGCGGGGCCGGGTACACCGCGGCCAGTATTCCACTACGGAAGTAGTAGTGAATGGCATTCATGAGTGATCGTGGATGCCCAGCTTTAACTATATAAAAATAAATAAATATTTGGTGCAACAATTTTTTAAGTGGCGAGTATTACGAGAGAACTATTGAAGGGGTGGAATGCAACTAGCTATTTCGCTCAAGCATTGTTTGTAAAAAAAACCGATAAAAAACAGAAAGACAGGAAACATTTCTTCTGTGTTTAAGCGAATCTATTGACTCCGCAATGTTTCTGTCCCCTATTATTTTGAACGCACGGTTTTGAATCCGATCTAGTAGGTGCAATGTGGTTTTGGGCGCACCAGACCAGATATGGGCGTTATACTCGAGCTTAGGGCGGATGTATGCCTTATATATCGCAGCCAGATCAGAGGGGGTAAAGTATTTCATGCACCGTTTAAGGAATCCTAAACATTTCGCAGCATTCTTGGTGACATCAAATATGTGATCATTCAAACGTAGGTTGTCCTTAACAACTTATCCAGAATGGAAAGCTTTTCGGTTTCGAAGATGTAAGTACATTGATAATGGCTGAGGGTTTTGGTTTCGCTTGAGCGACAAAAGACAGTATTGAGTTTTTGAAGCATTAAATTCCACTCTGTTGTATGTACCTCATTTAATTATGCTGTCAAAGTCGGAATTTAATAAGCTTAGCATACACTGCCGATCCAGTTCCACAGCCGAAGAGCAGAGAATCTGGAAACAAATATGAGAAGCTGAGAGTACTGTCGTCAGTGAAGGAGTGTATTGGATTAGAAGTAGCAGACAAGTGATCATTAATAAAAATAAGAAAGAGATTCGGAGACAAAACGGAGCCTTGGGGAACAGTAGTACTGATATGGTGAATTGCAGACTTGAAGCTGTCCAAAAAAACTTGTATTGAACGACCCGAAAGGTAGTTTCTAATCCATTGAGGAAGAGATTCTCGATACCAAACGCACGCTTTTTCGACAAAAGGGCTGGATGCCAAACTCTATTAAATGCCTTAGAAATGTCAAGTGCAATAATCTTACTTTCACCAGAATAATGAAGAGATTGGATCCACTTTCGGTGAGATATGCTATCAAATCAACAGAGGACCTTTTGCTACGAAAGCCGTACTGCCGGTCATTAAAGAGCTTTCGGAATTCAAGATATTTGATAAGCTGACGATTTATCAGCGTTTCCATAACCTTAGGAAGAAGGGACGTAAGTGCAAAGGGGCGGTAGTTAGGCGAAAAGAGGATTCTCTTTTTAGAGACGGGCTGGACAAATGCTGTTTGGATAGAGTAGGATAGATGATAAAGCTTACGCAGTGGTTTTCCCAGCATGGAAGAACACCTCTTCAGAATTATGGATGGGATACCATCTGGAACAGCGAATTTGTGAATGTTAAGATTTGTAAGTACTATTGCTACTGTTTTTTTGTGGGCGCCGTGGCGTAAGTGGTCAGTGTGTCGGATCACTACGCATGAGGTTCCAAGTTCGAATCCCAGAAAACACCAAAAAGTTTTTTCACGGTCCCACCTCTCGCGAGCGTCTGACAAACATCCGAGAGTATTGTTGTCACGTAAAAGCTTCTCAAATCGCCGTTCGGACTCGGCATTAAACTGTAGGTCCCTTCCATTCGTGTGGAAAATATAACGCACACAACATGAGTGGTTGCGAGAAGCTAGGCCCTGGCACTTTAAAGAGCTGTTGCGCCAAATATTAGTTTTTTTTTTTTTTGTTACTGTTTGAGTGCGAAAGTGGATTTGTCCCATAGAATATCCGACGCGCTCAAGTACAGGGGGACTCAGGGCACAATCTAAGAGTGTAGAGTTTGCAGCAAAGTGAGCTGCAAGCAGATTGGTCTTGTCTAAAGAGCTGACAGCTGGAATATCGTTGTAGACAAGCGTTGGGATGAACAATTTTTTATTTTTTACGAAAAATTTTTACATTTTTTACGAACTACCAAAAATTGGAGCTACCTTTGGGACAATGTAGAATTTTTTGCCTCGATTTCTGGTCATATTTCAATTTTACACGACGAATGTTGGCACTATGGTAATTTCTGGCACGTTTGAATTTTGTCAGGTTTTCCTCAGTAGGGGACCGGAAACTTAACTCCCTCAACCTAATAGTCTCCTTACAGCTCAAGTCGTATCACACATTTTCCTTGGGCTTGATACTCTTCGCTCTGCAAGGAATGAAAAAGTTCGTGCCAAGGATGACGGTATTTATAATCATATCGCCGACGGCATCCACGTCGCTGTCGGGGAAGCATAGCGACCAGTTAAAACTCCTAAAGAAGCTATTCAAGCCGTCCCAATCGGCTTTCTCGTATTGCCAAACTATTCTTTTTGGAGCCTTTTCTTTAACTGAGTGGTGGGATGTCAGAAACAGGTCCAGGGTGTTGGCGGTATGATTGGCAATGTCGGGAATTCATATGGGGTCGTTTACAAGATGCGTTAAATTATTTACCGCGGCGAAGATCTCAACATACCTTCCTTCGAGTGTTGTGTGTCCAGAATGTCGAAGCCAACACTTGAATTGGCAAATCGATACACCTTCTTATAAAACCAGGTGCTCTTTAATAAATATTAGTTCTCTTGAATGGAGTCGTAAATAAGTATGTTATGCTTATAAAAGATTTAATTCATAACCACATTCGGTGTCCTGTTTTACTCTCTGTGCTCGATTTTTATTCACCTTCGCACAATCTTTGTGTCCAGTTCCACTTCAGGGAAAGAATACATAGAACAAATTATGCGCAAAATGAACCAATTACTCGTTGTATCAATGAAATTAACTAATGCTATTCTCTTTAAATATGTTTCATAGCTGTTCGAGACATAATTTGAAGAACAACTTTTTTCAATACGTAACCAGTCGAATAATGTTTAACAGGCATATTATTCACTCCGGGTGTAAAGCAGGTTAGAGTGAATTTTAAACCCGACCATTTAATCCGGATTTTTCAAACCCGAAAATTTAAACCTATGTTCATAATATACACTCAAAAACATGCATTAAACCCGGTGGATTAAAGATGCATTTAACCCGGACTTACAACAGTTTAAACTAGTTTTTAGGCCAGCTTAAACCTACGTATTGTCAAATTTCACGGAAAATTACACTCGACATGTGTTTACAACTTTTTGGGCTTGTTGATTGTACTCTTCGTGTGTGTCACTCAGAATGAATTTAAAAGTGAGAAAATTGAATTTAAAATTGATGTGATTTATATGCATTTATTTGTTTGTATGTATGAATGCAATGCGACGTCTATCACCATCCAATTCCTGTCGAATTATTTATTGTCCTCTTTTCAGCCGAAAATACTTGGGGAAATCCACTTCATCGTAATCGTCGACGCAAGCCCGCTTATGCATTCGATACATTCGACGAGGAGGAAGGTGGTTCACCATCTGCTGTTCTATCAGCTCTTCCAGAAATTCGTCTTCTGACGATAAACACATCAACATTTGCTCAATTTCACGAATGAAATCAAATTTTTTTTTGTTCTTGCTACTTCTTATATTTATTTCACTTTTTCTGCCTCCTGCGAACAAAGGAATGTCAAATGTGACTCGAATAAAACGAGTCAATATTATGAAATTGTGTTTTAATCCGAGTTAAAGTACTTAAACTGGTCTCCTTAGGGCAGTTTGAATTTGATAGGGTTAAACGCCAACCAGGTTTATACAACTGGCCTTAAGTTCCGTTTTAACGAGTGAATATTATGGACTTGGGTTTAATTTTCGTGTTAAACTCAGTCAACAAAAAATAACATATAGATCGATTTGACAAACTTCACAAATCTACCCAATGAAATTTTTTGCACTAAAATTTGTAGCATGGGGAAATTACTCTCTCGAGAGCGCTCTCTTCTATCAAAAACTACAAAAATTCGGACTCGAACAGGTTCTCGTAAAAATTAGTAACTTTTCCTTAAAATTCGCTGTTTTGGGACGGTATGCGAACAGGGATCTTATTTTGTACTCGGGCCTTATTTTGTATTGCGTTTCTATAGCAAATGTATACAAACTCAATTTCCAAGCAACTTAAGTGACATTTGATAGATGTTTTGACAATCTAACTTTCAGAAATATTTGATTTTGAGTTGGAAGCACGTACACCCAATCCGAGAACCATACTAAATACCAATTCATTTTAGAATCGGATTACATTTCCGAATGGCAATCCGAATTTGCAGTGCAAAATAAGGCCCCTGCTTTCGGATTCGGATTACCATTCGGAAATGTAATCCGATTCTAAAATGAATTGGTATTTTGTATGATTGTGTAAGTGCTTCCAACTCAAATCAAACAGTTCCGAAAGTTGGATTGTCAAAACATTTATCAAACGTCACTTTATTACTTGAAAATTGAGTTTGTATACATTTGCTATAGAAACGCAATACAAAATAAGGCCTCAGACCTTATAGGACCTTTTAGGTCGGTTCCTTTACTTTTGGGCAAAATTCGTAAAAGAGAAATTATCAACCTTATTGACAACTGGAGGCAAATCTCTGGCATGAAAAAAAACAAGCTTAGTCCAGACAACGTATCTGTCAAACTGGAAAAAAACACGCGCGCTTTTTTAGGGGTAAGTCTATTTGTTTATATTGTCGCTATAATTGTTACTAATATTACTTTCAAATTGCAGAAATACAACAATTGAAGTGTTCCAAGTCTTTCCCTCCAGTCATCGATCATCGAAAGTGACACAGTTCCAGCCAATTCAACAGTTTCCAGAGCACCTTCGCTACGCACAGGATAAAATAAAATTTATTCCTCGGAATATCGAATAAACAGTCTTTAAGTACTAATATCATCTTTAACTAAACTAAACTAATATACTACACAACTGCGACAACATTTCAAAAGATTTTCCACCCCAATTGTCGTCGTAGGCGCCAAAAAAGTTTCTTTTAAATATGAATTTACCTATTTGAATGCGCAGGAATTTCCTAGGAGAACATTCAACTTTCATTTGGGTCCCTTTTTTTTTCATTATTTATTAGCCCTTTTGCAGCAAATTAAATTAAAATGAAAAATAACCCAAAACAAAAGAAAAATGAAAACATTGAAACAAAAGTAACCGCTGACTTTGACAGAAAGTACACTTCTTACCGGCAGAAATTTGTTGAATTTGAAGAATTCGTAATGTTTTTCACTGTGGGGAAATTTGAACTCTCTCGCTGCCCCCTTTTTACGGATTTGTTGAGTAAAGCAACGCCATTGGGCAAGAATTCGTACAAATTTGTGAGTAAAGGAACAGACCTTATAATTGTTGTATTTACAGCTGATCCAAGGAATGTCGCTGACAGCTAAACAACCGCGATTATATGTCATTTCGGCATTTCAAATGTATTTCGTTTAACATAAGTGAGGTAATTTCGCCACCGGGGCAAATTTTATGCAAATATGTCTGGGAAATCCTTACAATTGGAAGGGCTTAAGGCCTACATTGATCAGCAGAATCCCCTTGGTGCCAAGGAATACATTGACAATGTTGTAAACTTCTTTGATTGTCACCTAACCCAAGCAGAGCTGGGTAAGCAAACTGAATTTACGTCTCCCGTTTACGCCGGCTCACATCTCGCATTCCTAGGTTTGGCTCTCGAGAAGCTCTTTAGCACCGAGTGTGGTACAATCGCATTCCTGAGAAGCTCCATTAAAGCCAAGAAACTCTTCCAAGAGAGCAACGTAAATATCTTTACATTATGGCACAACTTGCTCACAAAGCACTGCTCGTGTGCGTATTTTGCTCCTTATGTTCCCGATATCGTTGAGGTGATTAGTAACACTCGTCGTTCTCCTCCCCTATCTAAATAAGTTCATTGTCCTCTAGTGTTGCATGCGGTTCATTGCCTCCAGCATTGCTCCATCGGCCAAGGAACGCGAAAGGGCCACCATGGTTCTGCAGATCTTATTCCAGAACAAATTCGTTGATGGACAGCTTGCCGACGAAGTTCTGGAACGAGTTCTGAATGTATTCAACCTCAAGAAACCGCCAGAACTATTTGCCTATCAAATATTCAAACTACTGGGCATTATAGCGAGGTTCTACCCGAACAGAGTGAGTGACCAGAATGCTCAGCGCATTAAAGTCGAATGCTTCAAAACACTGGACTGTGTCATGATCAGTCAACAGGAGGTAAGTCAGTCAGATGTTCAGTCAGCTCCATGATTAAATTTCAATTCCAGATTCGCTTCAGAACTCTAGCCGGCGCCATGGAGTGTCTAAAGGATTATCTGACCAATTTCGCGCCCTCGCCAGAGGCAGAACCAGAAGCATGCGATCGCATATATGCTTGCACCAAAAAACTATCCAATCTGCCGGATGACATCAGGCAGAAGAGCGCTTTTCGAGCTGCCCTAGATCTCTTCACCAGTCATTCAACGCTCTTTGCCAGACAGATCTACCGTGACTTCAAGTATTGGCATGAGTGCCTAGCAAAGTGGCTCGCCTCGAGTGTTTATGATGATCGCCGGCAAGGAGTCTACGGCTTTTATGCTTTCCACAAGGTCATAGCGGAAGAGCTGAAGGCACACGAGGACAATGGCAAAGACACTCTGCAGTTTATTTTAACTGAATTCCGCAAGACCCTGGAGTCAGTCGAATCGAAACCTCAAGAAACTCGAATTGCTATCAGAGGCTTTGGAATGATGTCACAATTGTGTAAACGACATCTACCTGGAATGCTGGAAGATATGATCTCGCTGGTGGTCCAGAGGTGTGAACTGATCTTGTTGGCTGATGATAACGCGATGAGGGATTTACTAGATCACTTTCCGGATTATATACAAGCGTTGTCGACTGTTGTCAAAGAAGTTCAGGATCCGCAAATCTCCGATGTGATGGTGGAGAACCTCAGAAAGATTATGATTCGATTGATACGTGATTTTCATTATCTACCCACAGTTCATTGCTATAATGTGGCTAGCTCTATGTGTAACGCATTCAATGCAATTTACCTAACCGATATAACACTTCTCGAAAGGCTGCTCAGTAAGGTGTGTACATTTTTAGCTATTACCTACGATACGGATATCTGGAAAGAGACGCCTCCCTAGTAGACCTAAAACGTAGTTCCAATTATATCCAGAAGAAAGTTAGATTAAGAGATTAAGTTAAGTACTCGTTGCATTTCTGTTCTTAAGTGTCTGCCCAGATCAGTGCTCCACAGAGGCCTAATAGTCTGACGGAACAGACCGTCACCGTGTTGATTCATTTAATTGTCCCGGTTTTACTTTACAGGTCCGGAGCACTAAAAAAATCAATTTACTTTCTAACTAGACTATGTCTTACAAAATTATTTTCTCTCTTTTAAGGTAATCTTCGAGGGAGTTGTTTGGACATGCTCTCACAAGCACACTTTCGATGCAAACGCAGATTGGGCCGAAAATATCGACTGGAAAGATAACATCACTTTCAAATCATACAGTATACTGTGGCACGCGCTCCTAGATGAAGAAACAGCGCCGCGTTTATTTAACAAATCCTTAATTGTCAACAAAATATTTGACCAACTAATGGTAACTCTGTTTAAAATTCTGGACAAGCTAGACCTTCGCACCCAAAAGCGCGTCTATACCGGAGAAGACGGCAAAGATCAGGAGTTTCATTTTTGCGATCCAAATTTCGATCTATGTCCTGTGCGTCCTAAGGACTTTCATATATTCATAAATCTGGTCGACTTCTACAGAGATCTTTGGTGGAAATTCCGCCGTCCGTACTCCCTAAACTGGATCGAAGAGTTTTGCGAGCGAATGGTAAAATTTGCATTACGCAACCCCTTAGTTAGTGGGTTTCTGAAGCTACTCGAAGTTGGTCTGAGTATAGCTGAATACTTGAAAGTTTTCAGTAGAAAACTCGCCCCACAATTAGAAGTAACTTTAGCACACGCCTTGAAAATAATGATTGTTAAATGCCAACGGGTATCAGGAGAGCTGCAGATTTCCATAATAGAACTTGTGCTGCAGTACCCGGTAATGTTTTACAATAAATGCCTTATCGAGATGATTCCCATCTTTGAAACGGCACTAGATTTGGGAAAATCCATGGCTTGGCTGGCGAATCTAGCCATCGACTGTTTGGAGAAAATTTCCAATCAAGGCGACAGTGACGATTTGAAAAAACTCTACGCAAAGGTGCTTCCTTTGTTGGACTCATATCTACAGGGACATTGTAGCATGGAGTACGTTAGCATTCGTGAGGGACGAGGTGGAAATAAACTGCGAAAATCGGGTACAACGAAAAAGACACAGTTGGAATTCCATGACATTCAAGCGAAGATTGTGTCGCTGCTGGGCAAGTTGCATCCAGAAGCAGCCACGCTGTTGGTCTTAAACTCTATGAAGGCTGAGAATCTGGTGAAGTGGGATTCTCAGAAATGCGTCCGCCTGAATTTGAAGTTACCTGACATAAGTCCGATTATATACCTTGATACGTTAGTACCGCGCGTCTGCCATCTGGCATTGACTTCGACTGACCGCCAGACCAAGATCGCCGCATGTGAGGTGGTTCATGCGTTGGTTCTGTACCTTATTGGGGCGCGAGCACACCAGGGTCAAACGTGGAAAGAGCTTTGTAAACGAATATTAATCTTAGGATGTGACGGAGATGCAACAGTGCAGCAAATTTTCGAACCTCTTCTCATGCAAGTAATGCATTTCATGTCAAAGTATGAAAACCTCGATAGAGGTGTCGAAGAAATTATGGACGCCCTGATGAATGGCATATCCAGCAAATCGAACTTCGGCTTGCGTGACTTATCGGCTTCGTGTCTGCGGGAATTCGTTGAATGGAGTATTAAACAGACAACGCCTCAGCAATTGGCAGCGTCTCCAGTTAGTATTGAAATCATCTTGCGAAGGCTCAAGATGTATAGCTTTGATTCAGATGCCAGCAAGAGAGTAGGTGCCGCATTGGCTTTCAACAACCTCTATCGTCGACTGAGAGAGGAGGAGGTGATCTGCGACATATTCTTCGTGGATCTACTGCACACGTTTTGTGTTAATTTCAAGCTGAGTGAAGAACTCACCACATTGCCACCAAATGATGACATGAACTCTGACTTGGAGATGATCTCAGAGGCATTAGATCACATTGTGAGAGTCCTATCTGAGAGGAACTACTTGTATAATAAGGAATCGAGCAGACGTCTCGTTCCTAGCGCTCTAAATTCAGGAACTCTGGAGGATGTCTTAAGATTTCTGATATTTGAAGCTGGATCAAGAAAGATTTTCTATCGCCGTAAATGCATGAAGCTAGCACAAACTCTAGCTCCAAAAGTAACTGGACTCGAAGGTCTTTGGAACTTCTTTCAAACCGGGACGATTAGCGATGATCGCTTACGGGAAGTTTGTGAAGGTTCATCGGATGGATGCGGAATACTGGCTCGACCTGACATCACCTTTTTGACACTTATGCACAATGAAAATTCAGAGAAGAGCCTTTACACTTGGTTGGAGTACTTGCTTGGCTCCCTAGAATGCTATACTTGGCTACTGCGGGAGAAGGCAATTACCAACGACAAAAACTTCCTTAGTGGAACCAATATTCTGCGAGTTATCGCATACTACTTAGACAACATTTGCTGGACAACAATGTCCGACATATTGCAACGAGTTGATGCTGTGCCCTCCAACAGATTTGGGGAGACTGAAGTCGCCAATAACATGGACGTTCTCAAGTGCCTCATAGCCATGCATATCGTTGATTTTTTGACAGAATTCATGCACTCGGGATGTGCTCTCGAAGCGGGTATAGATTTTTGGGACACAAAGACAAACGGCTTCATACGAGAATTAATACTGCAACTGTTGTACGAACCGGATAAATTGCATTTGGACTTTCGCCTAGAGAAGTTATTTGGGCAACTCGATACGCGTGTTAATAAGTTTTGCAACCAATCAAAATCTAACTGTCCGTATAAGCAGTTTTTTTCCGAACTCAATCGAGAGGTAATCAATACGTTGGTAAACAGATTGAAGCAACTTTCGGAGAAACTAGCGGAGTTGTTAAAAGCCAGAGGCATTACCGTTGTGAGGCCAGTTTATATGGACGGAATTCTGTACGTCTTGAAGGTAACTAACATTTCTGAAATCGACGCTACTAATCGTCAAGCCTTGAGAACAACAAGTGAACAGATTATGAGAACTCTATTTGATGGCATTAAGCGGATTAGTTTTGGCAAAACAACGGCTGCGACGCATGCTGAGAGTGTTAAATACTTCGCTAATAGTCTCATGAGTATTGCATTTGGGGTGCGGGATTTTTCTAGCGAAGTGGTTGATTCTATACTAGATGGTACGGAGCTGTGCACGGCTAGTCTGGATTCGAAGATAAAGCATGGCTGTCTGTACTTTGAAATGTACGAAAGTAAAATTTATCAACACGTAACGTTAAGGTAAGTCGTAGCAGTAAGTGCAGTGTTTTAATTTTTATCTGATTCCAAAAGTACACACGCTACGTGAACGAGCTTTCTTATTTACTTCACATACTTTCAATCGCAACCAAGAGGTCTCTAACTAAACTTTTGTCGCCGTAGAACTTGCTCGGTGCAAACCTCACAGGCGGATCAGTAGAAATGTGGTGAAGTGGAAGGGTTGTGATCCCTTGTTTTCGGATCATAACCTCACTGATAAAAGGAAGAAGAAGAAGAAGAAGAACTTACTCGGTGCATTATGTTTTTCTTCATATTCTTTCAATAAAAATAGAACCAAGTCACTCAAAGAATATTTCTTTCAAAAGGCTCCTTTGACACCAAATACAGGGTAAGCTAAGGAGTGACATTTTTCACAGCTTTTACAGTTATTTAGAAAAAAATGTAATTTTTATTTTTTAGACGTATTTGGTATCTTCTTCTTCTTCCTTTGTGGCGCCGAAAGTAAGGGATCATAACTCTCCCACTTCACTGCATTTCTACTGATCCGCCTGTGGTGTTCGCCTTTAGACGTATTTGGTATATAATGCGAATAAGGTACATATACCTTGAGACCCTGAGACTTCCGGACACATGCAATCTGTTCCGTGCAGAGGTTCTAGCTGTACTTAAAGCTGCGGAATTACTTGAGATTGGATCAATATCCGACAAGAATATTGCCATCTTCATTGACAGTCAGGCATCGCTAAAGGCGCTAGAGTCTTGTGTTACTAAATCTGAAATCGTCAGGAATCCGCACAATGCTTAAGTCATACAGAAAGCAACGAAAATGCCGACGAGCTGGCCAAAAGAGGAGCAGAGCTTCCTCATAGGGGCATAATCGGTAGCATTAAACCACCAAGGTGTGTGGCTAGGGGAATTATTCGTGATAGAATCATCAACATTGCTAATTTTAAATGGTTATAAGGTGTCCAAGGCGCTGTGGCTTGTGTTAGACCGCAGGAAGTCTAGGAAGATCATAAAACTAGATAGATCAGGGCTAATAACAGCGATAGGAATACTCTCTGGCCGTTGTCTTCTAAGGAAGCATGCTATGAGACTATTTTTATCAAATACGGATGTTTGGAGGTGGCAATGGTGTAGTGGTAACGTCGTCAATTGCCACGCTAATGATTCAAATCCTGGTTTCAGCAAGTATAATATTTATTTATTTATCATGAAATATATAAAGTCAGTCCGATGAATTGCGGAAGCTTGTGTGAACACTACTGCGAAGGCATAACACTGGCAGTAGCTTGGTCATTTGTCTGGAAAAATTGTTAGCTCTGTTGATGATGATTTGCCCATGACATCGGTAATCGGGAAAAAATACTGTGAATCAGAAGCAAAGACAAAAAATAACAAATATCCAGTTATCTGGACGCCAACCCTGGAGTTTTTCTGAAGCATAAACAACTGAGCTTCAAGCCAATACACCAAATCGTTATCTCTATCTCTCTCTCTCTCTCTCTCTCTATCTATCCTTTCCAACACCCGCACTGTGTGCAAACATGTTAAAGGTGTTCATAACCCCTTGAGTGCGCGCAAATTATAAAAAGAAAACAGCAATGACCTACATATCTCAGAGGATATACCACATTATACTCTGTGAATGCCAAGGAATTGCCAGGACAAGGCTAAAGTACATTGGAACTTCGATAACCTAGAAGAGGTAAGGTCCCGGAACCACAATAATGATTTCTTCAAATTCTGTAGGGAATTCTGGTTTAGGTCTTTCTGCCGTGAAGGTTCCCTAGTGATCGCCATGGGCCCACCTTGGTGCCTAGCGACTTATGATAACCTCATAACCCTACTCAACCTAACCTAACCTAGTATATAATGCGGTTTTAATATGCAAAAAAAAAATTCAAAATTCAACTCATGAACGGAAAATTACGTCATCAAGATGACGTGCGTTTTTGTCCAGGCACTCACGAAGACGAATTGAAAAATTCTCCATGCACTTTTCTAACATTGCTCTTGGAGTCGCACGAATTTCTATTGTGCACGGGGTTTTTCTGCAAAACCTTGGCTTTCATGTAACCCCATAGAAATAATCACATGAAGACAATGATCGATGGGGCCACTCAACGTCTCCTTGCAGTGAAATGAGGTAAAATGTTGAACTGTCCAATGCTCCATGGCAACTGAAAGGGCACATAATAAGTAGTGTATACCAACTCACCCTGTATCAAAATGTACAACTTCAAATCGGCGCCAGCACCCAATTTAAATAGAAGCTTTAAAACTTCGACCCGAATATAAATTATTTCCACTTCAAAACGGATTTATTTATTTACAGATTCTTTGAAAAGTGTTTCGTCCTACTTCCGAGTCTCACTGAAGAAGAGCAATCCTACTTGCTCAGGGTACTAGCCGGAGCTCTAGACTATAAAAGCAAATCCAGTCGCAACATCACCCTCACTGTCAGAAGTATCATTGATTTATGCGTACAAAACCTACCAAGCTTGATAGAGCACTTCGCCGATAAAGTGGAGGATTTCCATTTCATTGAATATTTAACAGTTCTTTCAGTGATATCAAGCAATGACTCAATAGCTATAAAACAACAAGTACCACTCTTAGAGAATTGGATTATTAAAAAGCTGCGCTCCACACATTTGAATTTGGAAAAGAAATGTAAAATTATATCACTGCTTCCTATTTTGGTATGTGTGACAGACTATGAGAATGTTGGACTCATGAGTGCACTAGAAGATCTTCAATGTCGACATTTTCCTCTGCGATCAACAGAGTTTTCTAAGAATAGCCTTGAAGAAACAAGTCTTAAGTTCGCCTTCATTACACTCCTCAACGCCTTAGTGGCATCGAAGTCATATGTTATCTTGGAGTTTCTCTTCAAATGCACCGCTTCCGATGAGACGCATCTAGTGGAAGATGTCATTCGTAAGGAATTAAAGTCCTTCGCCCTCTGTCTAAGCAACGATCAACAAGTTGAAATGTTAAATCGAACCTTTATCACTGTACTGAATGATTGCTATGAGCCAACTATCCGCCTGACGATTTTTCGACGTTTCCTCTTGAACATATTTATCAACTGCAGTGAAGAGGCTCTTATGGATTTCTTTGGAAAAACGATCAAACAGATAAACTCCCTAACTGATGCCAACTATAGAGTGGGAACCGCCGGTAGGAGTGTCGAACAGGCATTGGTCAACCGTATTATTGGCTATGGATTGATAGAACATTTCTTTGGATTAGTAAGAAAGGAACTCTATTGGAGTACTGCTTGTCCAATTGCAATAGAATTACTAGGCCAACCAAAGGCTGAAAGTGAGTTGGTTGGAACGTTTACCAAGAAATCCTTCTACGTGCGAACGGAATTGTTTCCAAGCGACAGCAAGGAAACTACTGAGCTATTCCGACAATATCAATGCTCCGCTTACTGTGCCCTCTGCTCTCTAGTATGCAACACTCAGACAGAACTTAAGTTCTATTCAAAGTTTCTATTTGAAGAGAATACAAGGAAAAACGAAATCATATGGTCGAGACTAGTGGATTGCTCATCAGACAAGCATTATCTTTTTCCAGGACAAGAAATGGAGGAATATGCAAAAATCAAGAAACGCTTTGTTGCCATCAGGCAGCTTGATGTCCGACCGTCTGTATCCTTCAAAACGATCACATCTTCCAAACGACTACAGACTCAAAATATAATGGAGTCCAGCTTGAGTCAAGATGTAAGAGGTGTGGACATGACATCATTTTCAGTTCGACCACATTCGGATGCACTGCGACGTCAAGAAATTCGATCAGCGGAAGTGCTCGCCGTACGATTGGAAAGCCATGATCTAAATAAACATGAAGTGATGGCAATGTTGTGTGGTGTAATCAAATTTATGCATACAAATAATATTACGCCTGTTATAACGGATATTAGTGTGAAGCGATCCTATCCGTGGGTTCAAGCGTTAGCCAACAACATTGGAGGTTGTGAATATCATAAGAATATTCGTGTGTTCCTCGCCCAGGTTGTTGATAACTGTTCAGAAGTCTTTCAGCAATTCGCACATGTTTTGTTCAAGCCCATTCTTAGAATGCTAGCAGATGAATGCGCAGGAAGTGGACTAAACTTCTTCATCACCGATATGATTGCACTCCTTGCCACTTGGTGTGAGTATTATTTTTTTTCTTTTTTTTCCCGAACGTACTAGTATTAATGTTCCATTAACCGATCATGTCAGTTTTATATTCACAAAAGGAAGTTGTAAGTTCACACATAGAGATTTTGTCAAAGCTCTACGTTGGTCGCCAATTGGTTGTGCCCAAAAGAGAGAACCTAAAAAGTAGAGTTAAGTTCCCACGCATTAAAAAAGAAATAAGAATTCGCTGCAAATAAAATTAACTACCATGCAAGTTAATCTGCGATTCACTCGTTTAAACCCCATCTTGGACGCTAATTTATTTGGAATTTGGAAGAACAGAAAATAGGCGCGTTGATGGCTGAGTAACTAAAGAGCGCATAAAATCTTTTAAGGAAGTGAAGTTTATTAAACCTTGGAGTACGGACGCAAAGTGTTTAAAGCATTAGTGGTCGATAGAAATCGGGATCCACGCGGGCAGACTAAGTCTCCCATTCTATGCACATTTTCGCAGCTGTAAGGAAGTTAGAGAGCAGAAAACGATTCACCATTTCCGCAAGTGTCCGGCTATAGGTAGGGCTAGGCAACGCGCACTTGATAAACCTTTCTTTGACAACTTATTAGAGATATCGGAGATGAGTATAGGCGAAGTAATCAGCTTTCTAAATGCCACAGGGTGGATCTAAAGTCAAATACAAATACAAATACAAATATTTGGCGCAACAGCTCTTTAAAGTGCCAGGGCCAGGGATCTAAAGTTGTTTACTCCAATTTCACTTATCGCTGAGTTATAAAATTCCGTTTAGGTCAGTTGTGGTATTAAAATGACGCTAAAGCGCTAATTAGGTTTCAACATAGATTGCTGTTACAGCTACTTCTATCTAACTACCTACTTAAATGCCAGCGTGAGCGAACTCTTTCCAAGAATTCGAAAAGTATTCTATTCAGATGCAGTTGCTCAAACATCGAAATCGGTCCGGTGTTAGCTTGAAACGGTAGATGCATTTTTTTTGTGGTCGTAAAAGTTCTTAGATTTAGACTTACAACAAATTTACATTTTGTATATGTCAATGCAAGCAATAACCGCCGAGAACAGTTGCGACCTGAAGAGTCAGAATTCATGATACATATAATTTTGTAGACAGCTATCATGCAGAATGACTTTTTTTTTTCACTTCTGTGGTTATTTCAACAATCTCGAAAACTAGCTTCAATTTCATTGCGACTGAGCCCTTGGGCTTTAGAGCAACTTAGCCGTCGAAGAAAATTGAGGGTATTGGACTGGTATAATGTAAGCTCGCACTCTTGGAAAATATTTTTGTTTGGCTTGCCGAAAATTCCATACCCTATGCTAGATCGTGGGCCCCGTGGCGTAAGTTGTTAATGTGTCGGACCACTGCGCGTGAGGTTCCAAATTAGAATCCCAGAAAACACCAAAAAGTTTTTTCACGGTCCCACCTCTCGCGAACGTCTGACAAACATCCGAGAGTATTGTTGTCTTGAAAAAGCTTCTCAAGCCAAACTGCCCTTCGGATACGGCACTATACTGTAGGCCACTTCTATTCGTGTAAAAAATATAACGCACACAACATGAGTGGTTGACTTATTGGAAAAGTTTTTACCATGTAGTACTAAGTTGAAAAGACTGAGATGTCCATCATGGTGATTGTAATGTCCAGAGTCTAAGTTTTTGAATGTATCCATTTCTATGTGGACTTGTATCGAATGTAGACCCAGAATAGCTTAGTGAAAACGAGTCACAGACAGCCCATCGTGCACATTCTGGCTAGTCGTCATCTTTCTGACGTTTATCTTTGTTATGTATGGTAAAATAAGTGTGACGGCAAGTAGGCATCTTGTAAAATGTAATTTCACTGAACAATTTATGATCGATTTTTAATACTATTGATCCGGTACTTACTGTCCGAGATAACCCTATGTACTTTGGTACTTGTGCAAATTGAGTTATCTGTCCAGAAAGAATGGAGCGATTGAGAAGAGTTAGATCACTTCGCGTAATAAAAGGTACAATCGTTTTCTTTTGGCTTTCATTAATATCGAAACACTTTGAAATTTAGCATTCAACCTTTTTCGATGTTAATGAAATCTTTCTGCAAACTCAGAAGACAACAATTTTTCAACAAATTTTTCTTAAGTGGTATATGTTATACTTACTCTCAGTCTTTGACAAGTCAGAAAGACATCCAATCACACATAATGTGCAAGAAGAGTGAACCATTCGGTTATTATGTTATATTTCCTTAAACAGATTTGACGAATGCAATTAACAGTATAGTTTTTATAGACTTTTATAAGGCTCGTATATCATGGACGAGGCGCTTTAGCAGCCTTATTAAGCGCACGGTTTACTTTTAACAATATTAACTACACGTCACAATTTGTCTCTATCTACTTTCAGCCTGCCAGAAGTTACACATTCCAAAAGATCCCGATGAAGTTGCTCTCATTCAAGATCTCGTAAAATTCGTTATGAAGTATGCTTGGAACGACAAACGAGAGATTCTTAAATTTAACTTAGAAATCGTTCAAACCATGCTGGCCGTATGGAAACATATCATCAAGGTGCCGAGTAATCTGCTCCTTGACTTGATTACTCGCAGTCAAAGAAACGACTCCAGTGCTAATGAATGCGGAATCGTATTTCTTGGAATGATTCTATCTAATGATCTGGTTCCCTGGACAGAAGCTAACAAAGTCCTTTACATCAGTGCAATCCTTACAAATATTGAAAATGATTCCACATCTGTATACCAACCCGCTGCCTATGCTTTGGGCGTGACCCTCGTCGCATTATCGAATTCTGGTGACCAGACTAGTGTCGATAATCTACTAATAGAAATACGCTCTCGTCTGCAAGCGCTGAACAATAAAAAAGACCGCAAAAGCGAAAAACGATTCACAGACATAATTTATAATATCCACAAGAGCAGCCCTCACATTGTTGACTACTTACGCGAAATAATATGCTTCAAGATACCCACAGCCTTGGGTGTAACCAAACGCAACTATCTGGAGATGATATTGTCTCGCATTGAATCGTTTGCAGAGGAGGATATTTATAATACGATTATAGGAATCGGAATCAAAGATCTATTGAAGCACTCTGACTATCAACTGCTGGGCTTGCATATTCTCAATCGCTCCCTACCGATGTTAAAAACCCATGATATAACATCACTATTTGAGCTAGTGGAGGAATCGCTGCACTTGCAGCAAACTGATTGTCGTGACATTGCCTATGAGGTGTGCGTCTACGCTGCACAGAATTTCACCACGGAGTTGAGAGAGAAGGCTATCAGGTTGCTTCTGAAAGGCATAAGCGATCCTGATGTTGAGATTCAAAAACGAATCTATCAATTTTGGTCGAAAGAGGCCAATATGTCTCCAAAGATCATTGAGCGCTTGATCTATCTCTTGCGGAAGTATGCCACAGACGGAGAAAGACATTTTCTTGGACTTTGCACGCAACTGATTCTTGATCCAGCAATTGAAAGTGCTGATTCCAAAAAGCAAATCTTTGAGTTTGAAGATGATCGAGATGCCAAACTGCATGAATACCAAATCAACACAAAGTCAAGGAGTCGCACCACCTACACACTACCTCCGCTGTTTGCCGAGAGTCAACAATCCCGTCCCAGTCTTTTTAAGGCGACCCAACTATGCAGCTTAGTTCGCGACACAAATGCAGATTATGTCTTCGAACCGACACAGAATCCACTAACTATTACACAAGCAAGAACCAGTTTCACGCTACAGAGTCAGAACTCGATGCCATTTCAAATAGCATCACAGGTCCTGAATCGTAGATCAGAGAGAATTACCGTAGAAAATCGAAGAGAGAACTCTCCTCATTTACTACGGCGTCGTTTTCTGAAAGACACAGAGAAGGAGAAAAGAGACACAGTGCTAAGAGTCATCAATGTTAGGCAAAAGGCTGCCGAACAAAGCACTCAAAAGGCCCGAGAGAACGATGTGGGTTTGTACCGCCGCTATCGCTTTGGAGAATATCCTGATTTGCTAATAAATAATCTGGCGTTTCTCCTTCCATTACAAGCGCTGGCACGCAGGGATCTCCTAGTCGCCAAACAGCTGTTCGTGGCCATATTCACTGCAATCCTCGAAGCACAGGAATCTGATTCCACAGAGTTCCTCCAGCAAATCGATGAAATTTTCCAGCTGGTTCTACGCAGCTCAACAACCTGTGAATCAACAATATTCTCAGCCTTCCTCGAGGTAAGCCTGCTTAAACCCAGCGCCTTCAACCTCCCACCCAACGAAGTGGCCAAGGTGTCTAAAATGACAAACAATCTCACCATCGGCGCCCTGTACTTAGAGAATCGTCTGAATGCCGATTGGGAGCAAGAACTTGCAGATACCATAGAACCCCAACACTGGCTGCAATTGGCCGACATTTATAATTCACTCAAAGAATACGAAGTTGTATCTGCAATTTTCGCCGATAAAATCCGTACCGACCCGAGACTAGCGGAAGCTATCGAATTAAGGTCAAACGGCCGTGCTTACGAGGCACAAAAGCTTCTAGTTGAAGTCATCGAGCGGAACGTTCACATTGAACACTACTACGCGTACAATTGTTATTATGAGTGTTCTATGGAGCTCAGCAATTGGTCGCATGTGACACAAGCGATAAACAACGAAATCGACAGTCTGGAAGAACTCTGGACGGACAGTTATAATTTAAATTTTCTCCTGCCGAAGCTAGTGCATGCGAATATACAATTGCTGCTGGAAGGTGATGCTGAGAGTAAGAATTTTCTGGAAACCCTAAAGCAGTGGATGATGATACCGGAAAAGGCCGAGCTAATAAAGAATGAATTCTGCGAGGAATTAATGATGTTGTGGATGGCTAACAAAGACTTTCGTCAGTGTCGTGTGCTGTATGAGAATTATTTGAAGAAGTTCTTGAGAGAATGGAGCGTCACTAGTACGTTCTGCACTAAGACCAAGTTAGACAATTTATTGAATGCACAGAGGGTAGCAGAAATCGATCAGTATGCTCAGATGTTCTTGGGTGGTTTTAATGAAAAGGGGGCCGAACAGTTGTGCAGGAGATGGAATTCATGTGTAATTGATCCAACGGAATCCTTGCGACTGTGGAACACGGTGGTCGGTTATCGCAAGTACATTGCTGCACTTGGTGTTAAAACATTACAGGACGCACAGAGTGAGTAATTTTTAAGTTATATGCATACCATTAACCTTGTAGATTTTTTTTTTTCTACTGCGACCTTTCGAAGAAGAGCGTGTTGGTCAATTATTTTCTTTCCCATAGATTCTAAGCTGAAAATTTAAGTTTTCATAGCATACTTTCACTTTGAATCCACTTGTCACGTCCTTATTTAACGGTACAGCAATCATATAACAGCAGTGACCACGTTTGTGTGGAGGTGGTAGCTAATTGCACATCTTACCATACATGGCCTTAACTGCCTCGATTCGACTGCTCACGTACCATAATTTTTGCTGTAGTAACACCATCAGTGTTTCAAAGCATTTGAGAACGGTAGGCCTTTTCGCATTTAGTGTAATCTATACGTGATCCATTGTTCTTTAATATCTTATAAGGTGTTATTGTGGTCAAAACAATAAGAGCCAGAATGAAAACCTGCTTCTTCATTGCCGATAGTGTTTTCTAGATAATGACATGTTTCTTTGAGACCTTGACAAATTTCAATTTCCTTTATTCTTCAGAAAAGGTGTCCCAGGCCTTTTATACGTCTTGCATCAAGCCATCATTTTTGTATAAAACTTAGTTTGAGATGCGATTCCGCCAAAAAACACTGAAGACGATGCGAAGACATCTATTGAAGGTATTTATCTTGCAAATGACAGTGGACGTGATCACCAAGTAGCACACACGGAGATTAGTACTGCTTTACCATTTGATTGGAGCAGTCGCAGCTTTGATTTAGACGATATTGCTGCCCACATCAAGGAACCGTCGGTCGAGGCAACTAATTGTCTACTCTACTTTCTAAGTAAAGAAAACTATCAAATTCCCCGACTTGTAGTCTACCATCTTTTATTAGATCGGTCGATGATAGCACCGTTTTTTTAGGAACCGGCATACGAAGGCTAATGGCCGTCCGTCTTACTACTAGTGCTTCGGCACTGCTCCATCTCTCTTTCTTTGACTATTAGTCACATCGTTACCCGGTGCGGACCGGTTTGATTATGCAAAATTTTCAACCGCCTTCAGTATGAAACAAAGCAACCTGATTGAACTGAAAGACTTACCATATAAGGAAATTATGGCCCTCACATACCTTTATTGTGTGTGATCTGTAAAAAATCAAATGAACCCTAAAGCTGAGTTGATTACTTACTTACTTAGGTGGCGCTACATACAGTTCGAGGTGAACCTGGGCCTCAACCAACAAGCCTCTCCATTTAGCTTGGTATTTAGCTAATTAGCTCCAGTTGCGCACTCCAAGTTGGTCGAGGTCCCCTTGAACTTGTGCGCACCACCTACAGCGAGGAGGTCCTTTACTGCGTCGTCCCTCGGGATTAGATTCCAAGAATGCAGGCCGGAGCGTTGGTGTCCATTCGCTCTACATATCCCAGCCATCTCAGACGTCCAATACGCAGTTTTTTGACTAGTTCGATGTCGCTCTACAGTTCGTATAGTTCGTTATTGAATCTTCTCCTCCAAAGCCCATCAACTCAAACGGGACCGAAAACCTTACGAAGAATTTTTCTCTCGAAGCGACCAAGGATATCTTCATCCTCTTTTAATAAAGTCCATGTTTCAGCGCCGTAAAGCAGGACTGGGATGATCAGGGTCTTATACAGAGTCTCCTTAGTTGTTCGAGATAGGGCTTTACTGTTGAATTTCCTTATAAGCCCAAAAAACAGCGATTGGCAAGAGTTATTCTTCCCTTTATTTCTGCGCTGATCTTGTTTTTCGAGTTTATAGCAGAGCCAAGGTAGACAAAGCCGCTTACTACCTCGAAGTTATAGCTGCCCACTATGACGTTCTGTCCAATTCGTCGGTGTTGATTGTCCTTTCTTGTTGACAGCATGTACTTGGTTTTGCCCTCGTTTATCGCTAAACCCATTTTGGTCGCTTCTGCCTCAATGCTTGCAAACGCACGTGATAGCCCGCTGAGTTCTCTCAATAATGGCAATATCGTCGGCATATGCAAGCAGTTGTACAGACTTGTAATAGATTGTGCCTCTGGTGTTGGCTTGTGAGTTCCGCACAATCCGTTCAAGTACAATATTAAAGATTGATGGAGCAGCGAGCGTTCTCCATCGTCGTCCTGCACAGACGAACAAGTTTGGCAGCGATGTCAAAACAAGACATGGCTTTATAAAGCTTCTCTCTATAGATGCTGTCATAGGCGGCCTTGAAATCGATAAAGAGATGGTGAGTATCGATTTGGACTTCTTGGGTTTTCTCCAGGATCTGCCGAAGTGTGAAGATTTGATCGATGGTGGACTTTCCTGGCCTGAAACCGCACTGATAGGGTCCAATCAGACTGTTGATAAAAGGTTTCAGGCGTTTACACAATATCGCAGAAAAGATCTTATATCGGATGTTGAGGAGACTGATGCCTCTATAGTTGGCGCAGTTGAGGAGGTCTCCTTTCTGAGTTGATTGCTTCTCTATTATTAGAAACCTGGTAATCTTCTTTTGCTTTTTATGTACAATGAGTATTTATTCTTCAAGTATTCCTCGGAATCTTCATCTTACCTCAAATTCTAGCCAATCCCTTGAAATATACACATATTTTTGATTACTCAATTTAAAGAACAAGATCTCTTTTCTCGTCTAGTCGAAGGACCTCAACAAAACCTAACTACATCAATTTATCACATGACTCTGCAGCTCTTTAATGCCGCGGAACATCAGAAAAATTTTGAACTTGTACAAAGAGTTTATGATCGCCTCTCTCCAAACAAATCCGAGGAGACAGAGCTTCTTAACCATGAATTGAGTCGAATAAAAAAAAATTTTCTTGAGACATACCGAAATGCCAACCACTTAAGTTCCATTGAATATTCTTGGAAATCAATAACAAAACTACTACAATCGGCTGTCCTCTCCAATCACCCCGAGAAGCATTTGGAAGCGTTAGGCTTAAAGTCGACAATAGCAATGAGAGTTGTGGAGAATATGGATCATGGAGTGTTTGATGATGAAGCAGAAGCAGCTCTAAGAAGGATTATAAATAATCGAACAAATGATCTTAAGCAGGAGCTCCTCGGACTTGCTCTAGAGGCACTCCAAACCAGAGTGTCAGTCGCTAATAGTTCGTCTTCTATAGAAACAAAATCACTTGCTAACAGCCACTTCAGTTTGGCTCAGTTCTCTTATGATTGTCTCAATCGCAACGATGCTGGACAGTATGAGGAAATTTTTATCCATTCTGTGTTACAAGCAATGAGGTACGGTTCGAAGGAAGCCAAGCAACTATTTCCTTGTGTCTTTCAGCTGCCATCTATAGAGAACGGTGCCTTGCAGAATTATTTTAAAGAGAATTCCACTGAAGTACCAGTATCATCGTACATAGCATGGATTCCACAGATTCTCTCACGTCTGCAATTGAGTGAGCCATGCTATTTGGATGATATTATCCAAAGGATTGCTCTCAAATACCCAGAGGCTCTACGTAATCCCTTCACCATTTGGCATAAGCAGGCTACACTCCAACTAAGTCTAACAACGGACATTGAGACTTACACAGATCGTAGAGAAATCAGAGAGGTTCTTCAGAGTTTGCAACACAAGCTTTGTGATAAGTTTACTAGAAGCTTCAGATATCTTGCTATTCCCGAAGGATTCTTACTGGCTCAACTTGAAAGCCTTGACAGAGACGTTCGAAATCATCCCAGTATCAACGATGTCCAGTTTACGCATCTGATAGAGAATCTCTTAAAAGATGTGTATTGTGAGGAAGATGGCGTTCAAGGAGTCGCCTATCGTCGGTTGTTAAAGTACAAAGAGGCCTTGGAAGGATTGAAGGATATGTCATTTGCACACGAGGAGAACCAAGCTCGAAAAATACTATCGAACATAACACAATCACTTAGAACGCATCTAACTACAGTTGACGGCAGTATAAGATTAGAAACAATATGTCCTTGGTTAGCAAACTACCAATGGTGTGGTGAAGAGGAGTGCATTGAATTACCTGGACAGTATGCGCAAAACTCCTTAGAGATTGATCCCAAAACAACGGATCACATAAAGATCGTCAGATTCAACAGTAAAATTCGAATTCTTGTGTCCCAACGTTATCCACTCCGAATCGCAATTCATGGCAGCAATGGCCGAATCTATGATTTTCTCGTCAAGCACGGAGAGGACTTGAAGCAGGATCAAAGGATTCAACAAATCCTTCAACTGATGTCACAAAAATTGCACGAGGACAAGAGCTGTCAGTCGCATAATCTCTACATTCGAACCTATCAGGTGGTTCCAATTGATCGCAATTGTGGACTGCTCAGTTGGGTCAGGGACACAGTGTCCTTGCACGATTTTATAATGAATTGCTATAAACGACATTGTCCCACTAGCAATGAAATAGTCAATAATACTGTCAGAACATATTTGGAGTTCATTAGACGGCCATCACAAGCTCCGTCAAGTATAAGCAACTTAGTGGTCTATGGAACGGCTGCCAGCCGATACTCCAGGGAACAGTTAATTCAGAACTTACGAGCACTGGAAAACCGTGTAGACTATGATATCGTAAAGAAAGCCCTGATGGACCTTGCGATATCGCCAGGAAGCTTCTTTGCCCTGCGCAACAATTTCGCAACCACCTTGGCCGCAATGAACATTGCTCACTGGATACTTGGTGTAGGTGATCGACACTTGCAAAACTCACTGATCAGTATAAAGGACGGTTCTGTGATTGGAATAGATTTTGGATTTATCTTTGGATCGGGAACCCGTAACCAAAAGGTGCCAGAATTAACACCGTTCAGGTTGACTTCACATCTGGTGAACACCATGACACCAATGGGCACATCGGGACTGATCTTTAAGTGCATGGTACATACACTGAGAGTGTTTCGTAATGCAGATCGTATACTGTTGGCGTGTATGGAAGTATTTATTAGAGAACCCTCTGTCAACTGGCAACACACAATATTGGGTTTGTCTACATGGGAGCAGAGCGATCGTATTGATATTGCTAAATGTAAGTTGCAGGGATCTAATCCGATGCATCTCTTTGAAAGAGATCTGAATGCGGGACTTGTATCTGGGTAGGTACAGGGTTACTATCATGTGATAAATAACTTTGTTTTGTTTTTCTCCCTAGATACGAGGCTTACTTAGCAGGATATCTTCGCATCTTACGTGGTCATATGCAGTTTAATATACGTGCAAGATTACCCGAAGAAAACCTGTCCGTTGAGGATCAGGTAAGGTGTTTAATCGATCAAGCAACCGATGCAGCTGTGCTTGGCATATCGTATGTGGGATTTACACCATGGGTGTAAAAATAAGTTGCGTTGTATATTTTAATCTATTATAATAAACGTGTTTTCTAAAAAGTGTCGATGTTATAAGACTCAGTGCTTAGTGTGTCGGACCACTGCGCGTTTTTTCCACGATTCCACCTCTCGCGAACATCTGACAAACACCCGAGGGTATTGTTGTCATGAGAAAGCTTTTAAAAAAAGAAATTGCACTTCAGATACGGTACAAAACTGTAGGTACCTCCCTTCCATTAGTGTAAAAAAAAAATATAACGCACACAGCACGAGTGGTTGCGAGAAACTACACCCTAGGACCTTCATGGGCTGTTTGCGCCAACTATGTATGTATGTAAGACCATGGGTACAAGGTCTTAAGTCTTCGTAATGTTTTAATGCCGCGTCAGGGGAAGAAATCACTTCGATTTCGACCTCTATCCAACGATGCAGATTCTATAGTGAATTTACTTTGCGCATACCTTAACGTTAGAAATAGGAAAAATTTGGATTCCGTTTGGCGCCCAACGTAGGTCTCCAAAAGTGAATCTTCTTCTTCCTTTTATCAGCGAGGTTATAATCCGAAAATAAGGGATCACAACCCTCCCACTTCACCGCATTTCTACTGATCCGCCTGTAGGGTTCGTCTCCAAAAGTGAATATTAATTTCAATAAAAAAGAAGGAAATACCGAATGCATAGATGTTTTATAGTTACTTCACCCTGATGCATTAGTAACAAAAACCGGTGAACGTCTAGTTTAAGTAGTAAACGGTGCTCAACGTATGTCACGAGCTTTGAACGCTTAGTTCAATAAGAAAATAGGAAATATCTTTCAATACGATCTAAAGACAAGGACAAGGGTGGGCAAAATCGCATCATCACCTCCCCGTGGTGCCCGCTGGATAGCTATCTGATAGTGAACTAACGATGAGTGTATGCTGAGTCTGACGATATATGTGTAGCTGAACACTCGGACCTGCGTAAGCACATCTGGGTGAACTTCAGCGCGCATATGTTTAACCGGACGAGGCATCTCTTGTTGACCTGATTGGCTGAAATATGCGTCTCAGAAGTCTAGCAAGAGGTCCTCAGAAGAAGGCCGTGCGGCGGATGAATTCTCCCGATGGAATCAACGGTGACGTCTACAGACCAGCGGATACCTTACCGGAGCTACTTCGACATATTTGAAGCTGAGGTCTGTAAGGATTTTCAATACTACATCAGGGTATTGAAAGAGATGGTGGCGGATGAACCCTTAATGGGCCAACGGCAGCGCTCATATCCTCGAAGTGGGTTACTGACATCGGTGTATCCGGCCCCTCGTCCTAGGGGTTGCTAAAAAAGGATCTGGTCCTCCAGGTTGGGAGTTGTGCCGTCGGGTTAACTTCCCTACCACGTAAAAAACCTTCGGTTACGAAGCAACCAACAGCCTCGGATACGGATGAATTTACTGTTGACGACAAATGCTTGGAAACCTTTAAGAAGCTGTATGATAGTGAGTCGCCGTACCTTAAATATCTGATGGTGTGAAAGCTTGATTTCTAATTTCTTAGAATAGAAGTCATTTCCCAGCAAAAAGCAACGCAATGAAATTCTTTAAAAAGATTTATTTTATTTCTTATCTACAACTTACAAAACTACAAAAACAAACTGCAGTTAAACTAAATATGCGTTAGTTTAAATCTAGCGTTGATATTCACCGAACTGAGTTCCGTTACTAGATATTTATACGAGAAGGGTAGCTCTATGGTACCCAGGGATGAACCGTCCCCACATAGCCTGCATGTATCAGGTGTAGTTTCCTTTCCTCGTTCCGATCGCTTAGTAACCTGTTTCATTGGTGCCAAAATACTTCCACACTTTTCGCACACGAGTGAATGCGACTTGTCCGAGTTATGAAAGAGTCGATCTTGCAACAGGAAAGCACATCCATGTGATATCAGTGCATCACGTTCCATCTCACCGAAACGAACACCACCACCTCTTTTTCGTCCTTTGATGGGTTGCTGTGTAATTGCATCTACAGGTCCTGTCGAACGTACTTGCCACTTATCGAACACCATGTGTCGCAAACGTTGATAGTGTACAACACCAAAGAAGATATCAGCAGTCATCTCACGCCCATCGATGCCACTGTACAATCGCTCCGTACCGTAGTAATTATAGCCGCCCATCTCTAGCAATTTACCGAAATAATCGATAGCTGTGTGCTTTTCTGTAAATCGAAAGGGAGTCGCATCATGTACGAGACCATGCAAAGCAGCACTTTTCCCCGCCATAGTTTCCACCATCATAGCGATTGTCATACGGGAGGGGAAACCATGAGGATTAAATACAATGTCTGGGATAAGACCAGTCTCGGAGAAGGGTAAATCTTCTGCGGGATACTTTTGCGAACAAATACCCTTTTGTCCAGCACGAGAAGCAAACTTGTCACCTATGTTCGCAGGTCGTGGGATTCGCATTGTAATACAAACCACTCGCGGTGCATTGGTCTTAAAACTGCCACAATAACGAACACTGTCTATGACGCAGTCTTCCTTTTCCTCACTATATGACACTTGGTACTTACATTCTTCTGTGTTGAAGTAACTGGAAAAAGCAGAAAAGAAGTTGTTGATACACATGTAAAGAGGTAGACAGATTAGGTCAAATAGAGCAATATGTATAAGTTTATGATATACGGCGAGGAGGAGAGCTACATTTCAAATTTGATGGATCTAAACTCTACCTGCGCTGGAATTTTCTGTGAATCAACTAATCATAGACGAAGATGCAGAAGGTTGCAGTTCAGTTTCCTCCGAGGTAACAACCATCACGTAGGCTACTTAACTTGGCAAGATCGTCTCAATGTGTGTTAACAGGCAGGCGGCCGTTAAGGCTCTGATGGCGTTAATGATATCAAGGCTCATAAAACTGTGCAAGTGGTTACTAAACGAGATATAAACTATCATGATGATTCTACACAGGGTACAGAGAAAACAAAAACGAATAGACTTACTCCGTAAATGATTCTGTCCTTCCTTAATTTTAACATACTCTACGGTCCTGATGAAAGCTGAACAGGAGAGTGCGTTTTTACCAAATTTCAAACATACGTTGCCTGGTAAAGATCCCTTTCTTTAGAAGCTTGACAATCATTGTCCTCCTGAGTACACTTAATCTCTAAAGGATGCCATGAACAATGTTAAACGATAAAAAAAAAAAACCGTTTGTGCTTACAACCAGCTCGTTGACTTTTTTAAATTTAGATCTCTTCTTAGTTTCTGGGAAAGTATGCTGGGGTATCTGGCGTATTTTTTTACTGGACATCAGGGAAGAAAGTGAGGCGATACATGGTGCTATGACGAGTTTAAGAGACTTCAAGAAGTGAAACTTAGACGATTTTTGGAGTCGAACCTGCAAACCCTGAAGAAGTATACAGCTACAATTCGGAGGCAGTTAAAAACGTTTTCTATCTATGCTGCGCTGCAAATTATAAAAAAAACAGCGTAGAGATCAAACACAAGAGTTTTCACTTAGGTGAGGCCTACCAACTCCTACTCTCAACTTCCACGCGGTGACAGCTGAGTGCCTAGTACCTTAATCCAAGAAATAGGTAACCAACCCCTTTGGAAGATTTTTGGCGGCAGCAGATTTGAGAAGGGGGGAAGCGTGCTTTCTCACTAGAGCACTTTTTCTTGTTCTAGGCGGCAGCGGACGAATTCACTAGACGGAGTCAACGGTGACGCCTATAGTTCGAGTTAGGTTGAACTTAGTGAATACCTTGCGCGAACTGCTTCGATATATTCGGATCATAGGTCGGTAAGGAATTTTCAATGTTGGCCAGGACCTTGGAATAGAGATGGTGGCGGAGGAGCCCTTAATGGGCCAACGGCAGGGCTCATACTTCCGTAGTAGACTAGTAGACTGGGGGTTGCCCCGTCGGGGTAACTTCACTACCACGTAAAAAAGAACTAATGGTTCCGAAACAACCAAAAACCTCCGATAAGGACGACTCAACTGATGACCACAGCAAACGAAAAAAGGACAACGACCTTCGGATCTGTACGTGGAATGTTCTGCCCCTTTACAGACCGCGTGCAACCGAACAATTAGCAGAGTTCCTAGACTGCTATAAAACATATATAACCGCCATCCTCCATGAGAGGATGAAAAACGGTGACATCTACTACGGTGATTGCTACAGAGGCAACAGGCAGCGCTTATTCGGATGCGGATTTGTTATACGCGACAGACTTAGGCAAGAAGTTTTAAGCTTCCAACAGGTGAGCGAGCGTATTATGACTATCCGGATCAAGGCTAAATTCGCTAACATAAGCCTAATATGTGTTCATGCCCCCACAGAAGAAAAGGTCCCTGCCACCAAAGATTGTTTCGACGAGCTCCTCGACAAAACATACTAGCCTTGTCCTAACTACGACGTATTGGGCGATTTTAACGTCAAAATAGGAAAGAAGGACGATGATAGTCAAAATTTCCGTCCACCTGACCAAAACGGAAATGAGAATAGCAATATCCAAGTTGAGATCCAACAAGGCTGCTGGACCTGACGGCTTACCGGCCGAACTTTTCAAGGCAGCTGGTGATGAATTGGAAGAGTGCATACACCAACTCATCTCTAAGATTTGGTCAGACGACTGTATGGCTGATGAATGGAATCTCAGTAAGAAAGGAGACCCCTCAGCTGCGCCAATTATAGAGGCATCAGTCTCCTCAATATCGCATACAAGATTTTTTCTGTGATATTGTGTGAACGCCTGAAACCTTTTATCAACAGCCTGATTGGACCCTATCAGTGCTGTTTCAGACCAGAGAAGTCCACCATCGATCAAATCTTCACACTTCGGCAGATCCTGGAGAAAGCCCAAGAATTCCAAATCGATACACACCACCTCTTTATCGATTTCAAGGCCGCCTATGACAGCATCTATAGAGAAGAGCTTATCAAGCCATATCTAGTTTTGACATCCCTGCCAAACTTGTTCGTCTGTGCAGGATGAGGATGGAGAGCGCTCGCTGCTCCATCAAGGTCGGTAATGACCTCACCGAGAACTTTGATGTCAAAAAAGGTTTTAGAGAAGTGACACGCTGTCATGTAACTTCTTTAATATTGTACTTGAACAGATTGTGCAGAACTCACAAGCCAACACCGGAGGCACAATCTATCACAAGTCTGTACAACTGCTTGCATACGCCGACGATATAAGCATTATCGGAAGAACTGAGCGGGCTGTCACCGGTGCGTTTGCAAGCATTGAGGCGGAAGCGACCAAAATGGGTTTGGCGATAAACGAGGGCAAAACCAAGTATATGCTGTCAACAAGAAGGGACAGCCAACGCCGACGAATTGGACAGAACATCACAGTGGGCAGCTATAACTTCGAGGTAGTAAGGGACTTTGTCTACCTTGGCTCTGCTATAAACCCTAAAAACAAGATCAGTGCAGAAATCAAGCGACGGATAACTCTTGCCAATCGCTGTTTTTTTGGGCTTATAAGGAAATTCAACAGTAAAGCCCTATCTCGAACAACTAAGGAGACTCTGTATAAGACCCCGATCATCCCGGTCCTGCTTTACGGCACTGAAACATGGACTTTATTAAAAGAGGATGAAGCTATCCCTGGTCGCTTCGAGGTGGCGCGTACAAGTTCAAAGGGACCTCGACCAACTTGGAGTGCACAACTGGAGGCAATTAGCTAAGGACCGAGCTATATGGAGAGGCTTGTTGGTTGAGGCCCAGGTTCACCCCGAACTGTAGCATCACCTAAGTAAGTAAGTAGAGATCAAGCGAACGATCATTATTGCTAAACCTTTGTTCTATGAACTAGGAAAACAACTACAAAGTAAAGCTGTCTCGGAAAAAAGTCAAAGAGACGTTATGGGTACCCTCATCATCTCAGTATTGCTATATGGCGCAGATGCATGGATCTTAACATAAACAAACGAAAGTATTCTTGAATGTTTTGTAAGAAAAGTTATTCGTGTGATCTTCCGTCCTTTTAGTGTAAAAGGTGAGTTGTGTAAAAAGGAGGTCAATAAACTATACTAGTTATACAGCCACATCAACCTAGTAAAAGAGATTCGCCTCCAACGTATAAGACGGCTGGGAAATATGGAGGATATGAACAGAAGCGCTACAGCCGAGTCCACAAGAGAGGACTACCTAGCCTTAAGAGATCTTCCCAACTTGGTGTTCGAAACTAGAGACTTAAGTTCTAGCTTGTTGGAAAGTTTTGTTAGTTGAAGCCCTACAGTACCTAATTCAATCATGAAACTCCAAAAAGTTAAACCGAGAAATATACAAAACTCACCAATACAAAGTTGATTTGTGACTAATATGTGCTCCTGCTTGCGGCAATCCGTCATTGTCGATATATTTTGCCAGTTCCGGATTATGAGGATCGCGGGCAAAGTAACTAGTACCAGGTAGCTCAATGAATTTTGACTTGTAAATACTACCATAAGCGAATCCTCTCTCATGAGCTGCCTTATTGATAATCATAGCATCTTCCATGTCATAGCCAGTGTAAGAGATCACAGCCACAACAGCATTCGTTCCCATTGCAAAGTCATCCATGCCGACGTTATCATAGTGAACAGGCCGGAAAAGAGGCGTCGCTGGCGTTTGCAGACGATACAATTTATTGGCCGCTTGTTTCTGCCAGTTGAGGCAAGGTGTTCCCATCGTCTGTTTACCCATCTGACATTGATACATGTTCCTAGAAGACGCAAAGAATTTTTATATTTTTATATCCATCACGGATACTAAAACTTACCTAGGCGACTGATTCAAATCGGGCATTGGAATTAAATTCGCCAGGTTGCTGAGGAAGTCTGTTTTAGCTAGCTCCATGTGAGTGGTAACACCTGGATATGCTTCCTTCTCTTCGATAGCAATCTCCATGTATACTTGTTCGAGCGAACCAATGTATTCCACTTTGCCTAGTAATAGATTCTTTACCGGTCGCATCATTCTGGCTGGCCCTACGAACAGATAGAGACCTGGAAATTGGCCCTTGTTCTTCGGTGGGATGTAAGCAATTTCCATCATCTCGGGTACTGTGCGTTCAATTTTGAGACATCGTAGTTTATCGACGATTTTTGTTGCGTCCACCTGCCGGATATGGCCTAGATGTTTCCCTTCCAGAAAGACAACCAACAACTTTGCAGACGGATCAAAGCAGGGAGAGTCCAGTGGAATCATACCAAGATCGACAAGGGCTCTCGGTATCGCCTGAAAGAAAGGAGTTAAGTACTATTTGATGGAGGACTGAACATACACCTACCTCCACCTGTGCTGCGGCTGGCGTCATAGAAATTTTACAGGTTACAGTCAAGTGATTCAATAGACCACATGGCGCTCCATCAGGCGTGTGTACAGGACAAATAAAACCCCAGGCATCGGGCAACAGCTGGCGAGCCTCTGTTGTCCTCATCGTCGTGAAGAAAGAACCACGATGCACCGCCCGAAAGTGAGACATATATCGCATACGATTGATATTCTCAGCCATCACCGCCAAGCCAGTGTTTTGCATCAATCCCAGGCCAGAACGCGTCGGTGCAGTTCCAGTCGCAAGGAAAGATTCAATTGCCTTTGATACCCCACCTGCCTGTCGCAAACACAGTTGCAGAATTGTGGGGGTGATCAACACACTCGGATTGTCGGCTTTCTTCAGAATATACCTTTTGACATATAGCAACCAGAGATCGATGCGATCGACCAGTATCTTCTGATAAAGATGGCCAGACAGAAGAACCTCCTGCATCATCACCGCATCGACATTCTCGAGTTTAAACTTGCCCTGAACGCACTGAAAGAGCTTTTGCATCATAAAAACAATCATGTTGAACTTGTCCTCCATGGTGTCCAAATGAATGAGGACGCGTTCGTTAAGAATGTACTCCGTGACCTGTGAGGCTGTAGTCCATTCGGGTAGCTCTTGGAATTTGCTGCGGAAAACCTCCCCCAAGTACTCTTTGCATTCCATGTGCGTGTGCAACCCCTCAGTGTGTAGCTCTCTCAGCATCGTCTGTAGGCAGGACGCATAGTACTGATCGTCCTCGTACCCCCGAATAAGACGATTATATATCTCCTCGTCAGTATAGTCCACCAGGCACTTCAAAATCAGGCAAACCGGGATGTAGGACATCATCTTCATCTGGGAGAACATCAGCTTCGCTGTGCCGTTGTTAAGGAAATGCAAAACATTGTTGAATGACACTTGATCACTGCGTACAGTGCGCACAAGGATACCCATCTCAGAGAAACCCTGTCCGCGGTCTTTCCATGAGTTGCGTTTGATCACAATTGGGTAGTTTCTTCGCGTCATGAGAAGCATTCGAATTATTTTCTCATTTCCCTTCACTAGAAATTGTCCACCCCACTCAGAATCGTGCTCACCACGCTGCACCATTTGCTCAGGACTTAGACTGCCCAGATTGCAGGCATCTGACTTGAGCATTACCGGAACTTCTCCCAGATCCACGTCAATGGGACTCTTCTTCAAGCCATTCAATGTCCAACCAATGCGCACACTGCACATACCACTGTAAGTCTGGTGCCTCTGGCGAATTTCACTCGGATAGATTTTGCGATCCTTAACTTCGATGACATTCAGGGGAACAATGGGCTTCGCAATGCTTATATCCTCGACATAGATGGAGATTTTCTCGCCGGCTTTTGTTTGAAAACTCGAAGGAATTATGTGAGCCGCAGCAGCTTTTAGTCCAAGACGAAGCATTTCATTGAAAGAATCTAAATGTGGGGCACCGAGGTTTGTCAAGTGCTTTGAGAGGGAAACAAGAGGAATTTTGAGCACTTTAGTGGAAATGTTCAATGGATGTACTTACCTCATTCAATTTTGCTGGAAATTTCTTGAATTCCGGTCGGGAATTCGTTAGGCTGGGGTAGGTCTTCATACTTTCGTGGAAGAAATTCACTTTTCGATTGAAAACTGCAATCACATTTGGTAGCAAAATGAAACGTCAAAGTTTTGACAAGCACATGTCTTTAAACTTCAGCAAAATATGAGAGTTTTATGGATGTGAACTGAAGGTATGGTTGCACCTGCGTAAAAAATTATAATGAAATATATATGTTATCAAAAAAAAAATTCGACCCTCAGTTTTCCGCTCTTTTTTCTGTTCCCGTTTAGAATTAAAATTAAAGGGCTAATCATAAATGCATTGACTGTACGCTAACTAGTGTCATGATTAAACGAAAATTCAACGCGCGAACAAAAATTAGGTATCTTCAAAAAAGAGGAAATAATTCCGCGGGAAAGAAATAGATATCATGAAAAATAATACAGGACAATTTTCAACGTAATTATCATATTTAATTGTTTTCTGATGAATTTTTTCCCTATTTTTTGATCGGAGAAAAAATTTATTCACGATAAAACTCAATGTCTGGTTGTACGTAAATCTTACGCAGGTTATATAATATATATGCTGCATACAACAGTTCGGCTGATGTTGGTACAACTCAAGTCGGTATGACGGTTGTAACGCGACTGTATGTCAAATCGTTTTGTCTGCTCCAGTTGAATTAGTTTTTTTCCGAATTTGATTTCATTTACTTATTTTTATAAAATATAAATAAAAACACAAAATTACCTCGGATATAAAAAATGATTCTCCGCTCTCGCAAAATATGTATCCTCTTGTTGTCAGTGCTCTATACGTAATGAGTGAATGAAACAGCTCATTACGTACGGAGCCAAAAGTGAACGAAAACTTAACGAAACTGAGCAAAAAGTCATTATGGGTGCAATATACAAATTCAGAGTATTCGCATCATTACATACGGCAGCGTACAAAGGGTTATTGGATTATAGTTCAGCCTTTTAGTCGTGTTCTATTTTTTTAAAATTGAAGTGAAAAGTATAATAAATCTATAGTTTTATTCGCCATTTTCCACGGACGAGAAATTATGGTAACTAAAAAGTACCCATACATTTTTTTAGAGTTTGTCTCAACATTTTATAAATTATGTGTTGTGTGCCATAGCATTTAAAATTGAATTTTACTATTAAATAATGAAAACATGAGTGATATGAGTGAAGTCGTCGGTTCTTTTAAGAATTCAGCCGGCTGCAGAATTCATACAGTATGTAATCATTGTGAAGATGTTGGCTCAAATACTGAGGCTGCACAACTGATGCGTGCAATTTTATGTTAAAAATTTAAGGTAGCGAAATCAACACTGCTGCTGCTCAGGAACGCCAAATTACACAGAACAAAAAAATTGTTTGGCCAGTCAGTCAGTTTTAAGCTCTTCCCTCGCAATTTGGGAAAAAGAGGACAACATTTCAAATATTAAAATAACCGAGAAAATAAATGAAGTTGAATTCAAAAACATCAAAAAAAAAACTGCCCTGGCTTTGTATTGCTGTTGCCCTGCTAGTGCACTGTTGCTGTTGCTCTTCGCAATTTATTTTGACATTGATAAACAAAAAAAAAAAGAAAACATTAAATTTGTTATAAATCACTTTTCATTCACTTTTTATACAAAGTACAAAGTAAAATAAATAATAAAAGCTAACGAACCTGTAACAAACAAAAGCTTATATAAAACAAACAAAAGCAACAGAGAAACAAGCGTTGTGCAGATTGCTCTATTTTGACGTTTGGTTGTGCTCATGTTGCAAAATTGATTTGAGCAACATTACCAAAATGTTGCTTTTTTGAACTTTTGGCTTTAATATTGGCGCAACACCGCATTTTTGAATTGGCCATTATTTGAAGGTGAAAATAATCCGAAATAGATAAATTCATATTTTATTGAAACTTAAAAGAATTTCATTAATCTGATTTTATTATGCCCCTATTATGAAACACAACTTCAGTTGTAGGTTGGTTGTTAATACAGGAGTGGAATCATCTAACGTAATAGTTGATAGTCAAAGTTGATGATCACACTTTGTTAGCTCTCCGTAAAACGATCGCAAAGTCACACAAAAACGATCAAAAAAAAGGTGATGATCACGCTGATGGTCACCTTAGAGAGAGCAAAAGGGATGGTTGTGATCGTCAACAATCAACTATCACCTTAGAGGATCCCACTCCAGAGTTAGTATTATCGATCTCAACTTTGAGACAACCAGTTGTCTGTCATCTGTCAATCCGAAACAACTGCAAATTTTTGGTTGGCTGTGTGTTTTTGGTTGTATTAGGATACAGAACTCAATTATGTATTGGTTGTGTGAACTGTCAAAACCACACACCCTCGTTTTTGCAGTTGTAGTGCGTTGTTTGAGAAAAAGAGGGTAGGTTTGCTTAAAAAAATGGAGAAATACAATTAAATAATTTAACAGTATCTTTTTCAGTCTGAAAGTTATAAACAAACACTTAAATTTTGATAGATCTCTTCAGAAAGAAAAATAAACGAGCAGTAGCCAGTTCCAAGATCAGTGGCATTGACGAAGAGCGCACAGTAGTTCTAAATAAATCCTTTACTTCATACAAAATGTACAAACATTATTCGTTAAGTCTGACATAACTAATGAATTTGTTAATAAAGGATAGGAAATTTGGATTAAGCCTTTGCGAATCATAATATTTACTTGCTTGGTATTTGGAAGTTCCATAGGGTTTGGGTTGTTCGCAATTACTTTTTCGGATGCGCGCAACATTAGTAGTGCCTTTCTATTCATGGCCATCATCAAAAAATAGCTCAAAACTGCTTTACATTTTTGTATTTCGCTTACTATTAAAAAGATTACCGGGTACTTTTGAGTCCTACAGTTCGGCATACAATTTGACCAGATTGATATTCGTTAAGGGTTCTTTTATTTTTAGTTATGTATATTTAGTCACCGAAGACTGTTTTAATAATTTTTATATTAAGAACTTAATAAAAAAATGCAATTTTATGAAAAGTTTTATTTATTTTCAATTTCAGCAAAGAGAAATAATATTTCAGTCACATGTCTCACTGTTGGGTATCACCTGTCTCACTGTATGTGCACGTGTCCCAACAGTGAGACAAAAGAGTTTTGCAGATATTTTGTATCACCAATTTTATTATATAAATACAAAAATAAAGTTAAGTATCCAAAAATGAAGCCAAAACCTGACGCAAACTGACACATATTCAAATTTCAAGATATTTTGAAAACTTTCTAAGATATAGTTATTTAAAAAAAAAGTGTCTCACTGTTGGCGTGCCTCCCCTATTCTTCTGTTTACGTCGAAATGTCAGTGCTAATTTGCAATTTTCGTATTTCAAGTTGGCTGCATTAGCTGTATGAAGTTGAGTTGTATTGAAGTTGAGTTGTGTGAAAGACAACACAACCAAGTTGAGTTGTGGTTCATAATAGGCACATTAATCAGCTGTCTTTATTTATATTAGTTTGAATTCGCCTTTAGTGAAAATCCATTTGGATTTTTTTTTTCTTTAAGCTTGTTGAGCCATTTGGTTCTTCTTCTTCCTTTTATCAGCGAGGTTATGATCCGAAAATAAGGAATCATAACCTTCCCACTTCACCGCATTTCTAACTCATTTGGTTAAATGTCACATTGGTTTCTGAGGCGATAGACCAATCATAAACGCCCAAAATTCAAATATTTGGAAACCTGGGGCTAACTATGCACTTCGCCGCGAATAGCATCATTTGCGATTCATTCCGTTCGCCTCGCGGCGATGATGGGAACTATGCACAACGATCGCTTTGAATATCAACTTTCCAAAATATTTCCATATTTCCCGTCATATTTCCATAAATATTTCTATTCATCTGTCAAAGTGTCATGGAAAGAATATACTTTGTTTGAAAATATTGCTAAAACTCCAGTAGATAATTAGAAAAATGTTTTTATAAGTGTTTACTTGAATTAATATCTGTTTTTCTGCCCTAAATACAATAAAAGTTTCAGAAATTACTGTTTTTTATTTATTTACATTTTCAGTTAAAAATCCACCGTCAACAAACATTGCGCCATCAAAATATCAATCGCATTTGAAGTCGATCGAATGGCGTTCGCATTTACATAGTTGCGCGAATGTGGTAGAGCGAAGTGTTCGCCAGCGAATCGCGTAGTACCAAAATGCAATTTCGCATGAAAATGCGCTTCGCGGCGAAGTGCTTATGGCGTTTTCCTTTGGTTTCACTCCCGATTTCACTCCTTTTTGATTCCAATGGAACATGTGAAATCGTCCTCTGCTTGCTTCTGCGTGTGTTGGTGAATGTCTGATTTTTTGTTTATATTTTTTACAGACAAACACAGCAAAAAATGGCTTCTTTTTGCCCAATGGAAAAGGATATTAACAATCCCATCATGTTTTTATTAACATATTATCAATTTGTTAATTGTATCTATGTAAAATTTGTCTCTATTAACTTGCCCCAACCGAGAAAATAAAATAAACCAAGGAATGTGTCTTGTACCATATGACTTTGACAAGTAGTCCGATATAAGGGTTTATAGGTGTGAGTGCATTTTGAAAGCACTACCAAATGTAATCCGGAACAGAAAAACACTCCCGGAACAGCACTCCAAACATCCAATGGAACATGATTGGGAGTGCTCTTTCTGTGCAGAACACAAAAAGAGTACTCCTTTTGGCCCAATGGAAAATGACATAAGTAATCATTCGCTGAATACCTAAATGTTGTATAGAACGAATTGCTGATATTTATATAGCCACAACACTATACGTAGAATACAACAGCTTGCCCTTATCCATCCATGCTACTTCTAAAAAAGTCTAAACTAAGGGCACAAAAAAGTACCAAAAATCGTTTTAATTGACTTCTTAATAGTACCGTAGGATCTACAAGAAATCATTTATAAACACAAACAGTCAACTCCACATATTTTTTTTATAATAATTCCCTTTATTTCAATTAAAATGTATTTATAATCGCTTTCAAGAATTTTTGTGTCTGTGTATATATAGTTACATCCTCTGTCTGTTTTACGTAATGGCTGATGCTAATATTTGCCAATCACTTTATTCATTTTTTCTTTCTGTTTTACGCTCACTTTATTATTATACTCATACTGTGTGTGGTCGCGTTTTCAAAATTCTAAATTTAGTATTCATTTTATTTTTTTTTTTTTAATCAACTTTGTATTTCATATAATTACAATATGTATATTTTCTTATTATATAATTTATATTTAATTATATTTAACAATTTATTTTGTTTGCTTTTTATTGTTGAGGAGAGGAAAGCGACAGATCATATAATACTAGTCAATAAAATTTCAGTGATTTTTTTTATATAGGTACATATATCAATGCATATACATATATTTAAAATAATTATTGTATTTTTATTTGTTCAAAATTATATTTATATTTTTATAGTTAATGTATAATTTTCGTTTTGAAAAAAATAATAAAATAAACAACTTATAGTTTGCTTACAAGTAACGATCAACGATTTTTTTTTTTCAATATTTCTATTGCAGTGAATAATACAGTTAAACGTAAATAGCGAAAAAAATTAATTAATAGTGTTTATTCATATGTACTCTATTTTTATTTTTAATATGAAATTTTGTTCAACAAGAATGAGACGTTTTATAATATACTTTTTTTTTATATTAATTTTTAATATAATTTTATCAATATAGGTATAACATAACATTTTTAATTTTTTTGTTTTTTTTTTTTGCTACAACGTTTATTACTAAATATATTTATTTATATGTAAATTATATATATATTGTTTCAATATCATTGTTTTCATCCCTTCTTCATCAGTTATACTTCTGAGCTTATATATGATACCTTTATTTATAATTTTATTATCTAGTAGAATCATAATTCCTATTCAAAGTTAATTATTACGATATATCGTCTTTTTTTATAGAAAACATCGGAATTTTTTTTTTGTGTGTGACCATGAATTTGTGGAAAAATATGGCTTGGAGAAGTGCTGTATATAATAAGAGAGAGAGAGAGAGAAGTGAAGAGGGAAATGCTTTTCCTTAACATTTGTTGTGTTCGAGAGAAAATATTTGTTTATTATGAAATTTGATTTTTATTTTTATTTAACAGTGCAGCTTAGAATTGGTCAGCGAGAAGGTCGCATATTTCGCGGGTAACAGTGTCCTTGCTGGCTCGGATGGTTAACCGGAACATCTGTAAAAGAAAATGTATATATAAGCTCTGGTACTTTATTATAGGTAACTACAGAAAGCGTGTTAAGTGCGGAGATATCCTTAATTTACAAGACCTACAGGAAGTAGCTTCGGAAAGTTGAAAGAAAGATCTTAATCGCTTATCTACCTACAAGTTTGCGAAGAGCATATTAAGTTTTCTGCCTTCTGTGAGACCTGCATTATGTGCCATCTTGAAAAGAAGAGCCCTGAGTATTTTTCTCTTAAAAAATAAGGACTTATTGTTTGTATAAAATGAATGATTTTTCTTGTAATATGGACTTTTTAAAGATGTCAACTGACAACTGTAATCTATTTCAAGTAATAAAAAAAGGTCAGAGAGGAAAAAGCCGTTCAAATGTGAATGTGCATATGCTGATCTATTACTGCTATCAGGAGTTGAAGAAAAGATGCCCTGTCCGAAAAAAAAACCTTTTATAAATTAAGGAATCTCATAGCTTGGCGAAAATCTGGGTTGAAATATTAGGCATCTACAATTTCAGTCCGTGGGCGCCGTGGCGCAGTCGTTAGTGTGTCAGACAATTGCGTGTAAGGTTTAATGTTCGAATCCTAGAAAACACCAACAGTTTTCTCACGGTCTCACCTTCGCAAACGTCTGACAAACATCCGAGAGTATTGTTGTCATGAGAAAGCTTCTCAAAAACGAATATTGCATAAATTATAAGTCCCTTCCATTCGTGCGAAAAATATAACGCGACCAACACGAGTGGTTATGAGAAGCTAGGCCTAGGCCCTTCATGGGCTGTTACGTAAAGTATGTATGAACAATTTTAGCTACTTGCATTATTTTAGATGCTCAGGTAAGTTTTTAATAGATTAAACGCAGAGCGATCATGGGCGACTGGCATTGTCACCTAACGAGCAGCCAACATCGGAGCACTTCCCTTAACCTGTCAAATCACTCTGCGTTAAGTTCAGACAGCCAATCTCTAAGATTATGTTCTTTAAAAAAAAAAAAAAAACTCTTTTATACTCTGCGTAGAATGTCGAGTCATTTACAAAATACGCTACGGTGTAATTATGTTCTATGAATGGAACATCAATGGAGCATCGTGCCCCCGCGACCCACATAGAATAATCGAGTCATTTGAAAATATACACCCCTATTATGGTTAGCGAATCTAATGTTCAAATCAAGTCGAAGTGTCAGCAAATTGCTTCTGTTGTGGTATTGCTGTTAGTAAACATTTTCATTCGATTAAAGAATAAGTGCTGACAAAAGAAGAAACAATTAAATGTCATCTGTGAAGTGTATAAAGCGACAGAAGTATTTCGCCGGGAGGTTCGACTTGAGTCGAACGTTCGATTCGCTAACCATAATAGGGGTGATATATACGTATTTATGTATGCATGAATGGAACCTCAGCATTGTCTGCTAATTCTGATTCCCTTAAAAGTCAAGACTCTTATTTGCTCCGTATCAGGGTGGTCTCAGACCAGGATAGTGCATCATAGACCACATTTTTACCGATTTTAAAGTTTTAAATGTCATCCAAGCACTCAGTCAGAATGACAATTAAGAATAATTTACATAAAGCTCTCAACATACCGATTTACTCCATGGACTAGAAGCATGGAGGTTTACAAGAGTGGCTTTGAATTCTATCCACCAACACGCTGTCCGAACTGCGCTTGATACCCGCCAGATTAACATCGTGCTAGGCGGACGTTCTCCACCGATACATCATAGTCAAGAACATTTCCCTAGACGTACCAGATCCACACTTGCCCAACTGCGATCCGGGTGGAGTTCCATGCTGAACAATTATATGCACCGCATATGCGACATCATTGATCAATGCCCGGACTACGGCTCGTCGCCACATAACACCGCCCATTTGTTCAGCTGACCGTCGCACCCCAAAACACTAACACCAATATACTTATGGACTCACCCAGTCGAAGCTGCCGCATTCTTGGGCATCGACCATACTGATGACAGCCCGCCTACACCACCTTAACATTTGAACCATACGAATCAACATAGTTGCTACAACAAGAGTGGATGAAAGTACTCTTAATTGCTTCGAAAGAAAAGCCCTTTTGCAAATTGAAAATTTAACAAAAAAAAAAAAAAATATCAGTGGGTTTGCAATTCAACTCCAACGCCTGAATTAAGTAGCAGGTTTCTATCAGTCCACTCTGTGGCGAGTCTACTCGAGCATAAAATAATAGCGATAAATAAAAGCATTATAGCGTTCAAAAATACACATTTATATAAATTTAATAAATTTTTAACTCACACAACTAACCTGCGCTTGTTTATTCGGTTCCAATCGTAACAAACATCCAACCTGTTGCGTCTGTGTATGAATAATACCCGCGCACACCATATTATCCGGATTTGGATCCACACTAGATAACAGTTGCATACCGAAACCCATTAGTTTATTTCTGGCCCCTTGTAAATCGAGCGGAATTTGTGCCTTAAAGACTTTTTGTGCCCTCTGTTGTTCTCTACAAAAAAAAAAAAATACTAACGCTATTATTTCTTGAAGGTAAACCAATTTAAGTAACTTACCCTCCTAAATTCTTCCACCGAGCAAAGAAAGATTCCGCATTCATTTCTGTCGGTTCAAAGAACTTATTCACAGTCAGGGGCATTTGAACACTGAACTTCTGTTGTACACCATTGTAACGGAATGTCACTTCGATGGTAGGCGCATCACTATAGTCCTCTATGCATTCAGCCGTTAAAAGTTGTTGTATCTGTGCCCCAGCTTCGAGTGTTGGTTCGACAGGCTTCATTTGAACGTTAAGCTTTAGGGCATTCTCCGCTGACCATTGCAATACAGGTGTGAAGTTCTATAAAATGAAAGATTTAAGTAAAACCAACTCAGTTCTCCCTTTAAAATTTACCGTTAATGGGATTTGAGTCTTATTGCCATAGAACAACCCGAGGCGACCAAGATTCTGTCTGAATTCACTCTTAACACCGATCTGTATCAAGTCGTTCTCATAGAGAACGCCGTTGTTCTTGAAAAGGAACTTCTTCGAGTTGTAAATCGCTGTACTGTTCGTATTCGAGCCATAGATATCGCCTAGCACATCAATAAGCGTCCCACCAGATGTGTTATTATTGGTTGTTGCCGATGGTGGTGTACTCAACCCGAGGAGGTCAGCATTAGCATTAGAGTTATTGGTCGCTCTACAAAAAAAAATAAAAAATATATATATATATCTACTCATAAGCTTTTAAAGCTTTCGTGTGCGTCTGTACTTACTTATGATTAACGTGTGTATTATTTTGAGTGGCTGGTGCCGGACTCTTCGACTCGCGAATTTCATTTTCCGGCACTCGACCGGGTTTCTTCTTTTTGAGCACATTTAGAATGGAACTCTCCCGTTCAGGGAATGATGGCATCTCTTCGAGTACGGTGGCCAAAACATCGGTGGACGCAACGATACTCAGTTGAAGGTATTCACTGGCTCGCTGTTGCAATTCGGCATCGGCTGAACGTAAATTACTATGCTGACGGAATACCTCTTGAATATTGGTTCGAATCTCTGGGAAGAGATTGATAAACTTAATGTATGTAGATAGAAGGAGAGCACGTGTCATCGGCGAACAGAGATGATATTTTGAGTGTAGAAGCTTAAACTGAACTATGGGCGCCGAACGAGAATCACCAGCAATGAGATTTCCAAACTCTCCCAAAATATATCCGCCAACTTTGACCATGTTCTCGTGACAAGCAGGCGCTTGCAGAGCTTCAAATACTGTTTTGGCAGCATATCCCTGTACTTCTTCGCGATTGATAACAATCTGTATCACACGATACCAGACTTCTTCGGAAACGTAGTCACCAGCTATGCGGATTAAGTTGAGAATCACATCCACGTACCTGAAAACAAAAATGATGTGTTAAAGAAAAAACAAAAATGTAAGTGAACGTTTGGTTTTATACAGTTTTCCTGCACTGTGTGATAGAGCGGACTTAAACCCATAGGTTTGTACTACTGACTAGTAATCGCAGAGAGAGAACACAAAATCATGGGTGGATTCCAGCAAAATTCAGGCTAATGCTACAGCAATATTCTAAGGCTGCTGCTCTACAACATTGGTTTATTCGTACACGTTCAAAATTCAGATGAAGTTGTACAAATATGGAATGAGTTTATTGCTACTACATATTATACAATAGCTTACTCTGAGGTAACTACTTTTCATGGAGCAGACGGAAGTGCATTATGTGTGCGTCGACTATGTTACAGTCAGAGAAGGGATTGTTGGTTAGAAAGTTTTCATAATAATCCCAATTATCCACGAAGAATAACTACTTTGTTTTGGGCAAGACTGTACTCAAACGGAACGATTCGGCGAAGGATCAACTGACTTCTAAAGATGTCTCCTTTGACTAGTCGTCAGAAATATAATCTCTCTTTCTTTGAATTCCAACAAACCTTTGAGCTTCGAAAAAACCACACCGGATGTGAGCGGATAAATAAAAAAAGAAAGACTGAAAGATGGAATCATTCTGTTATTGAAAAGGTACTTGAACCAAGAAATATAGTTAAACATATCCTGGATTCAAAAGAAATGTGGGATATGTACCGAATCACCTAAAAGTAGTTTGGTAAATGAAGAAAGCTAGGAGAGCCTCACCTAGGAACAAAAGTAGTAATTGCTGAATACCACCCCATGATGAACTTCTTCACAGTATAGGAAAAAAAATGTTTAACTATATTATCATCGCCAAGACGAATAAAAAAATGAATAAACTTACCATGTATAATCGGTAGCGTACTTCTCTGCCAATATGGCTACTTTCAGCACCATTTCCTCGCGAATGGAATAATCGGCAGTTTCCAAGTAATTAAGCATTTCTTGAACAATCTCCTCTGCATTGGTACGATCACACATGGCATAGAGCAAGTCCACAGCCTGCTGACGAACTGACACGTCCTTTTCCATCTAAAAAATTAAACATTTAGCATTTAAGACTGTACCAATAAAATCTGTGAAACCAAACCTTCATCGATAAGATAACAACTTCCTGATGCTTCTTCACCTCCTCGTGTGAGAACTCGGACGTTGCCAGATGACACATTGATTCCAATGCCAAATACCTTAAATTCGTTTCACGATTGCTCAAGAACTGCCCCAACTGATTGCATGCTCGTACCAATAAATTCGGTTCACTATCGCTGTGTATGATCAAATTGATCGCCTCAAAGAGAACAGCATTTTTTGCATTCGAATGCTGAACCTTCTTGCTCTTTGGTGGTTCTTGCGCCTTATTCAATATTGTTTCCAGCGTTTCACTGAGTCGGGCACGTACTCCTGGCTCCTCCGTGACCGGGTTATAGTTCTGCAACAAACGTAACAGCTTCACCGACAACCATGGAGCCGGTACAAAATAGTACGTATAATCCTGCAGATCAGTGTAGCTGGCGGTGACAATACGCGACAAACGTGATACAGCCAAATTAACACATCCTTTGTATTCGTCAGGATTTCGTTTCACTAGAGCATCGATCAGTGATGTTGCCGCTGTCACCACACCCATGTGTTGATCGTTGAGCAAATGTATGATCCGTGAAGTCCATTCACCGCCAGGAATGATATCGGGACTCGATCTGAAGAGACGCAGTAAGCAAAGTGCTGCCGATTGCTTTACCACATCCATTGTGTCGCTATAAGAAAATAAATGATGATTTAGTATATTACAAGCTTTGTAAAGACGGTTTCATCAACTCACCCTGATACCAGGAGCTTAGGTATTTCGTTTGAAAACGATTCAGCCATATCCCTGCTGCCAATGTTTGCGATGCATTGCAGTGCTAAGTTAACGTGGACTGGATTCCTAGATTGTAAATCATTCTTGATGGATTGGATGATCAAGCGAATCAGGTCGCTGTTTGTATTTACAAGAACCGATATGAAAAGATAGCCCTAGAAAGAAATGAAGTCAGTAAATTCAAGGCAAAACCAGGGTTACAATTTGTCTTACAATTTGTTTTTCTGAGTATTTATTCGATGACAACAAGTTAACCGCTTCCATGTGCCCAAAATCGATGTCATGGCCAAGCAAGAATATAAATAACAACTTGCAGACATACTTCTTTTTCTGATAGCCATCGAGGGTCTTGTCGCCTTTGAATTTACTTCGTATGTTGGCGAGCTCCTTGTTTATTCGCTTTACCTCAGCCTCTTTGCTTTTACCTGGAATATGAATTTCAATAAAAATTTGCTTCAACTAAGTTCTACAGAAGAATTTAATTTCTGGAAAACATCACTTATAAACACGAGCAGATAGATAGCCACCAACGCGGTTAAGAGATATTTTTGATATTGAGATAAAAAAAACAAGTTAGACACAGCTAATTCCCGTTTATAATGAATTTAGAGACAAGGGAATTATGTACGATAAGCTCTTACACTAAACATGGTAATAAAGAGAAAATGTATTTGTATTACAACAAGTCAACCTCACTTGCAGTACATTCGCGTGGGTGCATTCTTTTTTTTATTTTTTTTTATATTTGGCGCAACAGCTCTTTAAAGTGCCAGGGCCTAGCTTCTCGCAACCACTCATGTTGTGTGCGTTATATTTTTCACACGAATGGAAGGGACCTACAGTAGTTTAATGCCGAATCCGAACGGCGATTTGAGAAGCTTATTCGTGACAACAATACTCTCGGATGTTTGTCAGACGCTCGCGAGAGGTGGGACCGTGAAAAAACTTTTTGGTATTTTCTGGGATTCGAACTTGGAACCTCATGCGTAGTGATCCGACACACTAACCACTTACGCCACGGCGCCACGGCGCCCGTGGGTGCATTCGCGTGGTCTATAAATGACCACCGATGGAAATTTTGGTCTATGCTATGCTATGATAATTCTTGTCAGTTTCCGGTTAAAAGAGGATTGATTGTGATGTGAGATTGAATTGATCCCGATATAAGAAATGCGTCACTATTTGATTTCAGTATTACATACATATATACTCGGTCTGCCTGAATGCAGATGGTCAGAATCTACCTTTAAGTCGATACTTTTGGTGATTTTTTTTTTTTTACTTGAAGATGTTCCTGAGAGCTTTATAGAGCCATGTCTAGTTTTGACATCCCTGCCAAACTTGTCCGTCTGTGCAGGCTGACGTTAGAGCTGCTCCATCAAGGTCGGTAATGACCTCACCGAGACCTTTGATGTCAAAAAAGGCTTTAGGCAAGGTGACGCGCTGTCATGTGACTTCTTCAATATTATACTTGAACGGATTGTGCGGAACTCACAAGCCAACATCGGAGGCACAATCTATTACAAGTCTGTACAACTGCTTGCATACGCCGACGATATAGACATTATCAGAAGAACTCAGCGGGCTCTCACCGGTGCGTTTGCAAGCATTAAGGCGGAAGCGGCCAAAATGGGCTTAGCGATAAACGAGGGCAAAACCAAGTATATGCTGTCAACAAGAAGGGAAAACCAACACCGACGAATTGGGCAAAACGTCACCGTGGGCAGCTATAACTTCGAGTTAGTAAGGGACTTTGTATACCTTGGCTCTGCTATAAATTCAACAAACAAAATCAGTGCAGAAATCAATCGAAGAATAACTCTTGCCAATCGCTGTTTTTTTGGGCTTATAAGGCAATTCAACAGTAAAGCCCTATCTCGAACAACTAAGGAGACTCTATATAAGGCCTTGATCATCCCAGTCCTGCTTTACGGCGCTAAAACATGGACTTTATTAAAAGAGGATGAAGATATCTTTGGTCGCTTCGGGAGAAAAATTCTTCGTCAGATTTTCGGTCCCGTTTGCGTTGACGGGTTTTGGAGGAGAAGATTCAATCACGAACTATACGAGCTGTACAGCGACATCGACCTAGTTAAAAAACTGCGTATAGGACGTCTGAGATGGCTAGGACATGTAGAGCGAATGGACACTAACGCTCCGGCCCGCAGAGTCTTCGAATCTAACCCCGAGGGACGACGCAGTAGAGGGAATCATCGCCGTAGGTGGCGCGCACAAGTTCAAGGGGACCTCGACCAACTTGGAGTGCGCAAGTGGAGGCAACTAGCTAAAGACCGAGCTAAATGGAGAGGCTTGTTGGTTGAGGCCCAGGTTCACTCCGAACTGTAGCGCCACCTAAGTAAGTAAGTAAGTTCCTGACTCTTGCCAATCGGTGTTTTTATGGGCTAAGAAGGCAATCGAGTAACAAAGCTCTAACTCGAACTACTAAGTTAACTCTTTATAAGACACTAATCATCCCAGTCCTGCTGTATGGCGCAGAGGCATGGACTTTGTCAAAACCGGATGAGGATGCCCTTGGTTATTTCGAGAGAATAGTTCTTCGAGCGATCTTTGGTCCCGTCTGCATAGACGGTGAGTGGAGGAGAAGGTACTATGCCGAACTATACGGCCTATACAAAGACATCGACTTAGCCAGAAGAGTTCACATACAGCGAATAAGATGGCTGGGTCATGTGGAGCGGATGGAGCCCAACATTCCCGCTAAGAAAGTCTTCGAATCCACCCCAGATGGACGGCGCAGTAGAGGACGACCTCGCGGTAGGTGGCGCAAACAAGTAGAGGGGGACCTCAACCAACTTGGCGTGCGCAACTGGAGGCAGCTGGCTCGTAACCGTGCTGGCTGGAGAGGTTTGTTGGTTGAGACCCAGGTCCACCTCGGACTCTAGCGCCATCTAAGTAAGTAAGTAAGTCATGTCTTACTTACTTACATTTCATTTTTTATTTTTTTTTTTTTTTGCATTAAAAATGAAATGTAAGTAAGTAAGACATGAGGCACCCATTTCTCTAGTTTTTTTTAACGTTTCCGATGGCTAAAAGGTGACGACTTATGGGTGCAGTTGAGACTTTGAACCTTGTAGCAAGGCTAAGAACAGTCGTAGCTGGATTTTCTTCAACAGCTGCTGCAAGTTCTTTATTATCAATAACGTCCTCTGGTCTACCTCTTGGTATATTTTCGAGAGAAAGATTTCCTTCACCAAACTTGGTAAACCAGTTTCGACCTGTTCTCTCGCTACATGCACCCAAACCAAAAGCACCGTTAATTTCGCGAGTTTCTACGGTTGCGTTCATAATTTTTTTTAATTGAATAATGAAAATTGCCCTTAAATGCTTTGGTGAAGGCATTCTCTATGTAAGGAAAAAGGTTAACTTAATGAACCAATAGTGTAAACTAGTATCGCGTGTGGTCGAAATTCGACCGAGGGGAATTTACCTAACTTAAGGGTTACATACGCATTTAATTTTTTTCTTTTTCTGCACATCTATGGCACAGTACCTTTCGAATGATATAAGTTTCATCCCCCTTCTTTTATAATAAATACTAAAAAATGTACGATAAGTTTCGTGTTCACGTATTAATACATATATAACATTTATTCTTACCGTTAGAAAGGTTGAACTGCACTCTTTAAAAAAAAAAGTTATTTTCAATTTCTCTCCATAACCTCACTTCACAACGATCACTTTAGGAATTATCAGTAAATCGACAATTTCATATATAACGACCTAATAGTATGTAGCCATTGACACTGAATACCTTTTATATCCATCATTACAGACTGCATCTGTACAGGCATCCCTTATAAGAGAATATAATTCGATCCGATTGAGAGTCTACTATCTAATATTCAGCCACGCCCTGCAACATAACCTATGTCCTCGTAAAACATAGATATACCCATGATCAACAATGATCAATAATGCCTGATAACTAAAAAAAAAAATATTTTAGTGAATTAAGACCTCAAAATATATCTTATACAAGCGACTTCTGGTGATTATCTCGTTAACAAATTCTTGCAACTTTGGCATTTCTATCGAAGCAAAGTACCACGCTTCTTATCAACATTTTTAAATTTATTTACAAAAACAACCAAACACCTTATTTTGTCTTCAGAGTACAGAGTGCATCTGTAGATACTTCCACATCTTTGTCCCACAAAAGTAAATCATTTAATTCGATAATGCAATTACAGCAACATTTGCAAATATAAATTGCACTCTCATTCTGTTTAAACTGTTCATCCAATATCTCAAATGGAATTGTTCAAACAGGCTAGTAAATAGTATAAAGCATATTTATCCAATTTTGCAATCGAGGCAATTAACCCAACTAGCACACAGAGGATCGGTAATAAGAGTTTGTCGTGCGTACGATCGGCAGCGTGCGTGCTATTTAAGGACTATATTCAAATGTAATTACAAAGTAATTTGTTAATATTTATTGCATTCATTCATATATACTCGTACATATGTAGACATCAAATTATTACGCACCAACATTTTAAAAAGCGAGTGTTTTTGTTTCTCCCAAAAGTCGGCGAAAAAATTTACTTTGTTCGCAGATAAGGTCAAATGATGGATATGCTTTGTTTATATGCTGGTTTATAGTATGAAACGCCTCCAATTTTTTTGTTACTCAGATCGTAACGCGAGCATCGCTGTTGTAGAGGTGCGACCCACAGTCGTTTATTATTAATTAGATTAGTGGTAATGCATGCTGCGATTAGCGCTGATATGACGCTGGCGCTCGACTATAAATAACGATGAATATATAAACGACACTTTGTCGCTATGAGCATCATCTGTGGAATTCCAGTGAATAAATAAAAAGAGAATGCATTTATGAAATAAGTAGATTAATGTGAATATATGTGGGACAAGGTTTAGAGATAATGGTGGATGCGACAAATTTTGTATCTTATAGCAAAAGAGGCATGAGTTGGAACATTGTCATACTGGAAACACTGGAGTTCCTGTTGTACATTACTGAGCATTTGGCAAGAGTACGACCCTGTTCCAAGAGCTCCCAATATATGGGAGCACTCTGCGAGGATTTTTTCGTTTAGAGTTTGGGGCATCCATCTTTCGCACATTTTAGACATATATAAACCGGTTTAAATGGCTCAAAACGGTAACATGGCTTTCCTTACATTTCTCCGCAAACTTCCTAGAAGAAGTAGGTTCTAGTCAAAAATGTATTTAATTACTAGTGTGCTTCTGCGGCCGTTTCGGGGTCCATCTTCGATGTACGAACCACATTTGCATTCTACCGATGTCTATTGAAGAAATACAGCCACCAATTTTTAGATCTTTAGTAGCTTTATGCCAGCTGGTCAAACGGTAGTGCATGCGATCATATGAAAACACAAGCGTTTTCACTCAGCTGAGGCCGACGAACTCCTACTCTCAACCTCCACGCGGTGACAGCCGGGTGCCTAGTACCTCAATCCAAGAAATGGGTAACCAACCCCGTTTGGCGGATTCTTGGTGGCAGCAGATGAGAGAGGGGGGGAAGAGTGCTTTTCTCACTAGAGCACTTATTCCTGTTCCAGGCGGCAGCGGACGAATTCCCTAGACGGAGTCAACGGTGGCGTCTATAGTTCCAGTTAGGTTGAACTTAGTGAATACCTTGCGCCAGCTGCTTCGACGTATTCGGATCACAGGTCGGTAAGGAATTAACAATGTTGGTCAGGACATTGGAATAGAAATGGTGGCGGAGGAGCCCTTAATGGGCCAACGGCAGCGCTCATACTCCCGTAGTGGACTACTGGCACCGGTGTACCCGGCCCTTCGTCCTAGGGGAATAATTAAGGAACTGGCCCTCCAGGTTGGGGGTTGTGCCGTCGGGGTAACTTCACTACCACGTAAAAAATCTATGGTTCCGAAACAACCAAAAGCTTCGGATAAGGATGACCCAACTAATGACGACCCCAGCAAACGAAATAAGGACAACGACCTTCGGATCTGTACGTGGAATGTTCTGTCCCTTTACAGACCACGTGCAGCCGAACAACTAGCAGAGGCCCTAGACTGCTATAAAGCAGATATTACCGCCATCCAGGAAGTGCGATGGGATGGGCCAGGCAAAAAGAGGATGAAAAACTGTGACATCTACTACGGTGATTGCTACAGAGGCAACAGGCAACGCTTATTCGGATGCGGATTTGTCATACGCGGCAGACTTAGGCAAGAAGTCTTAAGCTTCCGACACGTGAGCGAGCGTATTATGACTATCCGGATCAAGGCTAAATTCGCTAATATAAGCCTAATATGTGTTCATGCCCCCACAGAAGAAAAGGACCCTGCCACCAAAGAGTGTTTCTACGAGCTCCTCGACAAAACATACGAGCAATGTCCTAAATACGACGTTAAAATCGTATTGGGCGATTTTAACGCCAAAATAGGAAAGGAGGACGTCTTTGGTAGGGCAGTCGGTAAGCATAGCCTACACGACACCACGTCTGATAACGGACTAAGGCTAATTGATTTCGCTGTGGAGCGAAATGTCACCATAGCAAGCACATGGTTTCCTCATCTCGATATTCATAAGCAGACATGGCGGTCCAATGATCATGTCACAATCAACCAAATTGATCATATTGCGATCGACGCAAGGCATGCCTCCAGTATTCTGGATGTCCGGACCTTCCGAGCGGCCAACATAGACTCGGATCATTACCTTGTTGTAGCCAAGGTACGAATGCGGATATCCCAATCTGAGCAACAAAGAAGAATTACTGTGAGAAAATTTAACGTCGAAAAGCTACAATCGCAAGAGACCGCCAGACTCTTCGCTGAACGCGTATCCCGAAATCTCTCAATCACCCCTTTGCCGCCAGCATCAAGTACCGAAGACCAGTGGCAACGCTGCCAACATGCCATCAGAAACGCCGCGACTGATGTGCTGGGTCTCGCTCGCCCACCACCGCGAAACCCCTGGTTTGACGAAGAATGCCGGCGAGTGCATGCAGCAAAACAAGAGGCATACAAAGCGGCGCTGCAAAGGAAGACGAGAGCTGCTCGTGAGCTCTACGAGCAAAAGAGACGGGAAGAACATCGGCTTCTCCTATTGAAGAAGAAAGAGCATGAGAAGCGCGCGTTTGAGAATATCGAGAGTCTATACTCCAGGAACAATGTACGGAAGTTTTACCAAAAGGTAAAAAGAACGTGTCAGAGAAGTAATACCCGTACAGAAACCTGTAGAGATGAAAATGGAAACCTAGTAGTAGAATCACAGTCGGTGCTGAGAATATGGAAAAACTACTTCTGCAGACTGTATAACGGCGACGAAGACCAACATCCCGCTGTCAGGCAGAATGAACCATTCAACATAGACGATGATAGTCAAAATTTCCGTCCACCTGACCAAAACGAAGTGAGGATAGCAATATCCATCCAAGCTAAAATCGAACAAGGCTGCTGGACCTGACGGCTTACCGGCCGAACTTTTCAAGGCAGCTGGGGATGAATTGGTAGAGTGCATACACCAACTCATTTCTAATATTTGGTCAGATGAGTGTATGCCTGATGAATGGAATCTCAGCATCGTTTGCCCGATCCACAAGAAAGGAGACCCCCTCAACTGCGCCAATTATAGAGGCATCAGTCTCCTCAACATCGCATACAAGATCTTTTCTGCGATATTGTGTGAACGCCTGAAACCTTTTATCAACAGCCTGATTGGACCCTATCAGTGCGGTTTCAGGCCAGGAAAGTCCACCATCGATCAAATCTTCACACTTCGGCAGATCCTGGAGAAAACCCAAGAATTCCAAATCGATACTCACCACCTCTTTATCGATTTCAAGGCCGCCTATGACAGCATCTATAGAGAAGAGCTTTATAGAGCCTTGTCTAGTTTTGACATCCCTGCCAAACTTGTCCGCCTGTGCAGGCTGACGATGGAGAACGCTCGCTGCTCCATCAAGGTCGGTAATGACCTCACCGAGACCTTTGATGTCAAAAAAGGTTTTAGACAAGGTGACGCGCTGTCATGTGGCTTCTTCAATATTGTACTTGAACGGATTGTGCGGAACTCACAAGCCAACACCGGAGGCACAATCTATTACAAGTCTGTACAACTGCTTGCATACGCCGACGATATAGACATTATCGGAAGATCTCAGCGGGCTGTCACCGGTGCTTTTGCAAGCATTGAGGCGGAAGCGGCCAAAATGGGTTTGGCGATAAACGAGTGCAAAACCAAGTATATGCTGTCAACTAGAAGGGAAAACCAACACCGACGAATTGGACAAAACGTCACCGTGGGCAGCTATAACTTCGAGGTAGTAAGGGACTTTGTCTACCTTGGCTCTGCTATAAATTCGAAAAACAAGATCAGCGCAGAAATCAATCGAAAAATAACTCTTGCCAATCGCTGTTTTTTTGGGCTTATAAGGCAATTCAACAGTAAAGCCCTATCTCGAACAACTAAGGAGACTCTATATAAGACCTTGATCATCCCAGTCCTGCTTTACGGCGCTGAAGCATGGACTTTATTAAAAGAGGATGAAGATATCCTTGGTCGCTTCGAGAGAAAAATTCTTCGTAAGATTTTCGGTCCCGTTTGCCTTGACGGGTTTTGGAGGAGAAGATTCAATCACGAACTATACGAGCTGTACAGCGACATCGACCTAGTTAAAAAACTGCGTATTGGACGTCTGAGATGGCTAGGACATGTAGAGCGAATGGACACCAACGCTCCGACCCGCAGAGTCTTCGAATCTAACCTCGAGGGACGACGCAGTAGAGGGAATCATCGCCGTAGGTGGCGCGCACAAGTTCAAGGGGACCTCAACCAACTTGGAGTGCGCAACTGGACGCAATTAGCTAAAGACCGAGCTAAATGGAGAGGCTTGTTGATTGAGGCCCAGGTTCACCCCGAACTGTAGCGCCACCTAAGTAAGTAAGTAGCTTTATGCCAGAGCTTAAACTCATAAAGCATGGTATATCTGAAGGACCGTTTCACACATATCCGACACAGGATGCACGATGTCTTGTATGCGGTTCGAAGTTTACAGAGCTCAATGAGAGCATTCATGCCGGACATTAAAATCGAGGCAATCCATGGAAACTAACAAGACGTTATCGCGACGAGGTCTCTTATTCTTGTCACACTCTGTGGGTTATCGGGGCCAAGGTGATCGGAAACAATAAGGCCGATGAACTGGTTAGAAAGGGATTAGAAATATGCCTTCTTTAAACACTAAAGCATTACTTTATAATTTCAAAATCCCATTGAAGAGAGATTTGCCATACTCTAAATACTTCTGATAGACATTATAATAGCAATAAAAAGGCCAGGAAAGAAGACCTCCGGGAACAGTTCTTCAGTACTTTGACCGATAAACATTTTTTTTTTTCATCTCTAGAATCCAATAACTTACTTACTTAAGTGGCGCTACAGTACGGGGTGAACCTGAGCCGCAACTAAGAAGCCTCTCCATTTAGCTCGGTCTTTAGCTAATTTGTCTCCAGTTGCGCACTCCAAGTTGGTCGAGGTCCCTTTGAACTTGTACGCGCCACCTAAGACGAGGAGGTCCTCTACTGCGTCGTCCCTCGGGGTTAGATTCAAAGACTCTGCGGGCCGGAGCGTTAGTGTCCATTCGACCTACATGTCCTAGCCATCTCAGACGTCCAATACGCAGTTTTTTAACTAGGTCGATGTCGCTGTACAGCTCGTATAGTTCGTGATTGAATCTTCTCCTCCAAAACCCGTCAACGCAAACGGGACCGAAAATCTTACGAAGAATTTTTCTCTCGAAGCGACCAAGGATATCTTCATCCTCTTTTAATAAAGTCCATGCTTCAGCGCCGTAAAGCAGGACTGGGATGATCAAGGTCTTATATAGAGTCTCCTTAGTTGTTCGAGATAGGGCTTTACTGTTGAATTGCCTTATAAGCCCAAAAAAACAGCGATTTGCAAGAGTTATTCTTCGATTGATTTCTGCGCTGATCTTGTTTTTCGAATTTATAGCAGAGCCAAGGTAGACAAAGTCCCTTACTACCTCGAAGTTATAGCTGCCCACGGTGACGTTTTGTCCAATTCGTCGGTGTTGGTTTTCCCTTCTAGTTGACAGCATATACTTGGTTTTGCCCTCGTTTATCGCCAAACCCATTTTGGCCGCTTCCGCCTCAATGCTTGCAAAAGCACCGGTGACAGCCCGCTGAGATCTTCCGATAATGTCTATATCGTCGGCGTATGCAAGCAGTTGTACAGACTTGTAATAGATTGTACAACTCGTATAGTTCGTGATTGAATCTTCTCCTCCAAAACCCGTCAACGCAAACGGGACCGAAAATCTTACGAAGAATTTTTCTCTCGAAGCGACCAAGGATATCTTCATCCTCTTTTAATAAAGTCCATGTTTCAGCGCTGTTAGGCAGGACTGGGATGATCAGAGTCTTATATAGAGTCTCCTTAGTTGTTCGAGATAGAGCTTTACTGTTGAATTGCCTTATAAGCCCAAAAAACAGCGATTGGCAAGAGTTATTCTTCGTTTGATTTCTGCGCTGATCTTGTTTGTAGAGTTTATAGCAAAGCCAAGGTAGACAAAGTCCCTTACTAACTCGAAGTTATAGCTGCCCACTGTGACGTTTTGTCCAATTCGTCGGTGTTGGCTTTCCCTTCTTGTTGACAGCATATACTTGGTTTTGCCCTCGTTTATCGCTAAACCCACCGAACCGAATGAAGTTGTAGGATCTACTGTGCAACCAAATAAGCAACAAAACTCTAGTTCCCTGTTTAAAAAAAAAATGATCGCCTTTAGTAAAAAGACGAGTAGGCATTTCATTGATGAGCATTAGGTGATTGGTGATCACCGCATCAGCCCTGGAAATCTTTAAGCTTTCTCTTACTGTTGTTACAGAAATTTCGAAGCATTGACCGAGGAATCTGGGATACCCAGCACAGGTTCATGGTTTAGAAAGTCTTTATTTATTTATTTATTTTTATAATTTCCGCGCACTCAAAGGGGTTATGAATATTCTTAACATGTTTTTCCACAATGCGTGCGTTGGAAAGGATGGATAGAGAGGGAAAGATTTGGTGTAGTGGTTTGGATCTCAGTTGTTTGTGCTTCAGAGACACTCCGGGGGTGGCGTCCAGGATAACTGGGGAGATTTTTGTTTTTTTTTTTTTGTCTTTGCTTTTGATTCACCTTTTTTTTCACGACTACCGATGTGGGCGCCAAGGCGTAAGTGGTAAGTGTGTCGGATCACAGCGCGTGAGGTTCCATGTTCGAATCCCAGAAAACACCAAAAAGTTTGTTCACGGTCCCACCTCTCGCGAGCGTCTGACAAACATTCGAGAGTCTTGTTGTCACGAAAAAGCTTCTCAAATCGCCTTCGGATACGGCACAAAAGTGTAGGTCCCTTCCATTTGTGTGAAGAAATATAACGCACACAACACGAGTAGTTGAGAGAAGCTAGGCCCAGGTACTTGAAGACCTGTTGCGCCAAAATTATATATATTATATTATTATTATCAATCATCCAATAGAGCGAACAAATTTTCCAGCTATATAACCAAGCTACTGCCAGTGTTATGCCTTTGCCGTAGTGTTCACACAAGCTTTCGCAATTGATCGGATTGGCTTAATATATTTCATGAGAAATAAATAAATGCTTGCTGACATCGGGATTTGAACCATGAACCATTAGCACGGCAATTGACAACGTTACCACAACACCATTGCCACCCCCTAATACCTTCTATCATAGTTAATACTCGTAATATAAAATCCTCAACGGTAAAGAAACTTGTTTCTAAACGTTCTTACCTCCCTGGGTTTGTATGAACATACCTACGTATTTTACTCTCTTTTCATAATGAAGTTTTTAAACTTTCACGTTTAAGAAGGTAAGAAAAATAAACGCCATCGGACGTAACAAGATTTCCTTAAACTAAAGGATTTATGAGAAGCTAAAGTTTTTTTTTTATAGTCGAAGTTTGAATTTAAAAATCGATTTGAAATCATTGAAATTATGCTTGTAGGCATGCCCGCCTGTTGCACTATAGCGGAAATATACTATACTTCCATTCCATGCTCAATTAGAATACATAATTCACTTCAGTCCATTGAGACAACATGAGTCTGTTTTACTCTAGGGGTGAAAGAAAAGAGGAAAACACAAGCAGGAACTCTGCTATAATTGTATTAGCAACCTGTTTAGAGAGCAGTGCTCACAGCTTCTGCTTATTCACGCAGCATAATTCTCTACAAAGGAACGTTCACAGCCTGAAAGAGGCTTTTTTTTTCTTATCTGCTTTTAGAACATCATGACACCTTTTAAATACACACACAATATCCTGTGTGCAAAACAGATAATGGATGCCGTTAGTAGTTGACATGGAGAAAGTTAAATTTACAAGTAGGAGGTTATTTTTATTAATACTCGGTGTCGCTTCTAGGTTAAGTGGAAGTGAGAAATGAATTATGTGACCGAGGTACTTTCAATAATTTTGTTCAAATGGGAATGGCATGTTTGAAAGGTTAAGGCAATGCACAATATTAAAAAATAAAAGGTCAGAAAATACTAATAAAGAAGTACAAAATGAAATTATTGGTAAGTATTGGTTGTGTGAAAAGATTGTGAACAATCTTGGCATAACTATTGCAGAGAAACTATTCTCAAAAACTTGCGATATTATTAAAATTTCATATTTGAGTTAGCTGAGAAAAAATTAAAGCGTTAAGGCTCCAGCCCATAGAATCCGTCGACATTCCGTTGAAGATTGCGGTTAAAATTGAGGTATATTGCCGGAGAGAACAATCTAGAATCCATCGCATACCTGCGTTGAGAAATGACAGCAGATGACCAGTGTGACCATTAGCTTCTCTCAAAAATACGAAAAATTAAATTTTTATATCCCACTTAATTATTCTTATATTCAAATATATGTACGAGTATATGCGAATATATTTTTATCTAAATCCTTTTAAATTAAAATATATTCGATTATTTTTGGAAAAAAATATTTTCTCCTGATATATAAAATATTCCACAAGGGGAATATTATATTCCACTATGGTCACACTGCCGATACCATTAGGTTAGGTCCGTTCGCGTACCCTCCCAAAACAGCGAATTTTTACGAAAACCTGTTCGAGTACGGAGAATTTTCGTAGTTTTTCACATAAAAGAGCGCTCTCGAGAGAGTAAGAAATTTTCCCATGCTACGAATTTTAGCCCAAGAAATTTCTTTGGGCAGATTTGTGAAATCTGTCAAATCGCTGTATATGTCACTTTCTGTTGTCTTGTTCCTTCTCTTTCTTTCTTTCGCGTACAATTGGGTTTGAGGTTTGACGTTAGGTTAGGTTAGATTGGCTGTCTGCACCACGATGCGGACACACTTAGACCAGTAAAAGTTCATTGTGATGCCAATGGTCTACCATTAGACCACTCAGGGACTAATAAAACCAACCGGAGCTTTTGATGAAGCGATGGATGTTCATGACGTCTAAGGACGCCAAATCGCTGAGGTCGTCAAGGAAGGGAGCTCCTAGATGGAGCGTGATAGAGCAGGACATGTGCATAGGAAGTGAAGAATGGTTTCCTCCTCCTCCTCGTCCCTACAGCTCCTGGAGAAGTCATTGGAAAAGAGGCCATGTCTTTTGGTATATTGGCCGATTAGACAGTGTCTGGTGATGACACCGATAACGCTTTAGTTTAACCAACTCGGCACTACGTTACTGGTCCAACTTAGGCCAGATCTGCCCCGAAATGTGACACGATGAGCCAATAACCCACCTAAGGTTGGTCTTGCTAATAGCGTTCAGCTTCAGTAGATGCGAGGGGCATACCAAGGGCTTGCCTATCTGGCAGAATCCTTAGAGTAGTACCCTGTCCAGCGAGTTCGTCCGCCCTACAGTTTCCTGGAATGTCTCTGTGACCTGGCACCCAGCATAGGTGAATGTTGAACTGCTCTGTCATCTCTGTAAGAGACAAACGGCAGTCTAAGACGGTCTTTGAAGTAAAAGAGCACGATTGCAGGGACTTGGTTGCCGCTTGGCTGTCAGTGAAAATGCTAATATCCCTGACAGATAATACATTACATTGCAGCCAGGACAGGGCTTCCTTAATCGCCATGATTTTCGCCTGGAAAACGGTACAGAAGAGGTGACAAGACTCCACCTTGAGGTGTACCGCAGCGAGCAATTCTTCTGGCCGATGCTCCGCCCAGCTGTGTGTTAATAATCCTGCATGTAAGCAATTGATTGATCAACACTCGGAGCGAAGTATCCACTTTCAGACTTGCAAGTGTGTCGGTTATCGCCTTTGATTTGACATTGTTAAAAGCTCCCTCAATGTCAAGGAAAGCCACCATTGTGTATTCTTTGATGCTCAAGGATCTTTCGATGGTGCGCACAAGCGAATGTAAGGCTGTCTTAACCGATTTGCCTTTGCAGTACGCATGTTGGGACGGCGAGAGTAAAGCTGGGCTAATACTTTGCCGAAGATGGATATCAATTAATCTTTCTAAAGTTTTAAGCAGAAAGGACGATAGACTGATAGGTTCCACGTGCGAGCTCTTTCCTGCCTTAGACATGAATATGACTTCAACCTTGGTCCAAAGTTTGGGAATATAGACCAGATTTAGACAGCCCGACAAGATGACTTTGAGCCATGGAAGCACAATGTCCTCGCATTGCTGAATTTCAGCTGGAATAACACCGTCAAAACCTGGGGACTTGAAGGGTTTGAAACTGCGCATGGCCCATCGGATCTTTTCTGTACTTATCAAGACTAAGGAGTTGCTGCAAGGTTGAGGGGCGGAATTTCCCACTTGCGATACAGCAACAGGGGAGCTACCAGGAAAGTGAGTATCCAATAAGATGTCAATGGATTCCTCAGCAGAGGAGGTCCAGTGACCATCCGGATGCAAAAGGTAGCTGGGTATAGAAGGGAATTAGAGAGGATTTTCCGCAACCTGGAAGCTTCCGAGGACTCTTCAATGCTGTCGCAGAAGAGTCTCCAGGATCGTCGTTGCTCCTTCCTCAGTGAGATTTTGTATTTCATGAGAGACAGTTTATAGGAGTCCCAACCGGCCGTCTCACGGGAGCTTTTAGCAATATTATTAGTATTAAGATTTGCATGCCACCAGGGTGGTTTTTTTTTACCTTCGAGATTAAAGACTTGCGGTAAATTTTTAGAAAAGGGCTTCCCCCCGAATTTGATGAAATTTTAATATGTGAGAATAGGCATTTTTCTGACATACAAAATAAAGATGAAGCTTGTTTCAGTTCCATCATAGTTTCGTCTGGAAATATGCAACCATGTTTTAAACACATACATTTTTCGCGTTCAAATTTTTCAACTTCTTACGGCATGCAAAAATCGGCTTTCAATGCTCTAGAAGAACATTTTTGAACATTTGAACATTTTTTCTCAGAAGAAACGAGCAACAATGTTTATACAAGTGCGAAAACCATCATTTACGGTTATTTCTTAGCAGTTTCGTATATGTCATAAATAATTGACGAACGTTGTGGGAGCTATTATTGCATATTGTTAGGAGTTGAAGAAATTGAACGTTAAGAATGCTTTTATTTAAAAGATGGTTGCATATTTCCCGGCGAAACTAAGTTGCATTTTGTAGGGGAAATTTTAAAAGTTTATACCTTCGAAACAAGAAAACTCCGACCTTAAATACACATATCAAAATGGTCAGAAAAATGTCTTTTCTCACATATTAAAATTTCATCAAAATCGGAGGAAAGCCCTTTTTCTAAATAGTTACCGACTTTTCTTCAATGCTCCAGAGAAGAAGATTCAACACCAAACTCGATGAGCTGTATGAAAATGTGGATGCCGTCTAAAGTCGAAATACGTCGACCACTGGCTCAACCGCATCGAGAGAATGGCAATAGAATAGTAAACACCATCTCCCAGGCTCGAGGTGACAATGAAGATAAAAACTCAATTTTAAAGACCAAATGATCGCAGATGCTAGACGGTTTGACCTGGATAACTGGAAGCAGCGTGGCGGAAATCGACGATAAAAAACTACGGTCATTTAGACAGAGACCCTTTGCGGGTCTTGATTCCGATAAGAAAGCATATTTAAGTAAAAAGTAATCAATCAAAGCCAAAATTGAGTTTGGTTACATTTTTAAAAAGTCTAGTCTACCTATGACAACCTAGTAATGCAAATAGAAATAACAGCAAAGACACCAGATCAACCTTTTTCTTACTATTAACCGTCTAAAATGTTATTAAATAGCTTGTTAGAAGCAATTTGCGCTAACACTTGGAATAGGTATACTAAAATTTTGCTTATCGCAGTTTCAAATGCATGCTTTCGCATCCACACGTACATAAATTAAAACAAATTCAAGTTTCTATCAAGTTACTCCTTAGCACGAACTACATATTAAACTGGAAATTCCAAGAAAACACTAATAACTTTTTTCCTATAAATGAGTCATCTTCTGAATAGAATTTACCTAACATGGATATTCAAATTTTACATCTAAATCAACAGTGGAAGAAAGAAGCCATGTATATTTATTGTTCAATTTTTATTTCAATATTATGTAAGGAATACTATAAGACATTTCTTCATCAATCATCTGTTTGACGCCGGCCATCACAAATAAAAAACGAAAACAGCCCTTAAGTAAATAAATAAATAAATTAAGTGTACTCTAGTGAAATTTTCGTATAATTTACACTTTAATCGCCCTAGTCGTCTCGTCTCGTCTGTGTGTCGTGTCCACTCATAGCCTTCCACACAAAGGCACAGCCATATACATACATACAAACACTGTGTCCCATTGATTCCAATTGTTGTGTGTACTGAAAATGTTTCATTCAATATTCATAGCGACCCATTAATTAAGAGGAAGTATCTCTCTTTTTGTATTTGTTTGCCCTACGTATGATGGAAAGTGTCTTTGACCCTGCAACAACGACAACGACACGACGGCGCATGGGTGCAATCATATTTACTCTTGTCAACAATCAATTAAATAAATTTAAATTAATAAAATAAAAAAAGTTTTCATTCTACTTACAGTTTCTTATGTCCGATATGAAGACGGCCAGTCCACGCATTCCATCACCTCTAACGGGTGCCATTGCTTTCGTTTCCTTATACGTTCAACGTTAAAACTTTTTTCCAAAATTCAAAATTTTTCACTTAGCACTAAGTTATAACCTAAAGCAAGTGCCTATAGCTCAACACCTGCAAAACACAAAATAAAATGTTGTAAGCGCTGTAAATCTTTGCTTAATTGACACGATAATTGGTGTGACGAGGAGGAAAATCTATGGGATAATCTACCAAAGTTCGCACGTCTCCCATCGGATTGGATTGATGATTATTACAAGTTCATGCGTGTGTGTCCATAAACGGATTCATGTTACAAGTGGCACAGTATACATCATTTGTTCATTCATTTCATAGAGATGTTTGCAATAAAATTATTGCAAGACACTGAGATTTTTTTTGTCTAGTTTTCTTTCGACTTTTTAACCACTCGATGACCCGTACGTAAGTCGAAACATTTGCCATACATATACACAGGGCATACGAGTACAATAGAAATCCAATGAAATGTGTACAGTGACTCAGAAGTATCAGAAGACTTGATAGGTATGAGAAATTGTGAAAAGTTATGGCACCAACCAAATTGCATTTAAAAGTGTTTGCCTTAAAAGAGATGTGTTCTCATAAAGTGGCATGTAGGTACTTACACATTTTATGATCCGAATGTGGGTTAGATACATATATCCACTAGGCGCAGCATCCCAAAGGAGAGTAAATGGAATGAAAAATGAATCGATATATTCCACGTCGGTGACAAATGAGACTAGAAAGGCAGATCATTGGTTGAGTTCATGGGAAATAGGAGGAATTACAATCTCGCAGATGTTATTATTTATTTAAGTTCATTATTATATTGAGAACCTACACTACTCTAAAACTAAGATGTCTAGAGTGGGTCTAGAGAGAGTAAGACCTCCACATCTATTTGGTGTGTTCACAGAGAGCCATTCTTTGCTTTAGTAAGGCGAAAATAAAACGCATCATCGAGAAATGGGTCTGTAATGAGCACGTAGAATCAAAAGCGGCAACATCTCTCTGAATACATATCTCTCTGAATCGTATTATAAAATGAGTAAAAGAAACAGGATAGCTACAATTCATCTGGGATGGATCGTATTATACTTTTAATTAAAATCGTTTTTATACCAATGAAAAACATTTCTTCGTTCTAAAAGAAAAAAAAAGGTTTACAAGAGTCTAATTTAATATTTATGTGGGTAATAGCATACCAAATTGATAATATTGACGTCTAGTTACAATAATATTGAGAAAAAGAATACAGAGAAGTGTTTAATATTCTACGAGGTTTGCGTTGGGCGCCATTTGATTAAGAAGAGCCCGAAGTGAATTTCTTTGGACTAAACTCAATATCAACTTTGTAGAAAAATGTTCAGATACTTTTTTGGTCAGGGTAAAATTGTTCATACGAAATGCTTTTATGCTGCTCCTCGTTAAATGGATGTTTTGATTTGTTCGCACATATATGCACAAAGTAAAAAAACTCGTTTTATACCGATTAATCTATATCAGACAATCAAACATTGGAAAACCACGTTTCAAGTTATGAGTAGAAATGCTCTGTTTCTTAAATTGGAAATAATCATAAAGAACCTTCCATAGAAGGATAAGCTAACGGAGTGTGGATGTTTGAGAGGAATTCGCGCCCTATTTCCAAAATAGTAGCTAGAATTACTGCGGACAAATTTAACGCTCGATCACGAACAGAAGAAGATCATCGGGAAAGATGCATACTACCACCACTGCTCTCCCTAATGGGTATAATTTGCTTTATTCGTGCAGCCTGCTTTTGCACAGTCTTATGTTAACGTTAAGTTAATATTTCTACATGTTTATATATGGCATTATACTTAGAAGGTTCTGTCGCTCTATTTGTCACTGCCCTATAGCTCCTTAACTTCGTTTTTTTTCTTCCTATTTCGGCGAGGTTATGATCCGAAAACAAGGGATCATAACACTCCCACTTCACCGCATTTCTACTGAACCGTCTGTGGGGTTCGCCTATTTGATTTCAGAAAATATCGGCAGGCCTCCCGATTTTGAATCACTCGATTATTGAGCCCAATGAAATGTCGATGTCGTCGCATTTGTGTGATCCAGGCGTTTATAGGCCTGCCTATCCTGCCTCGCGATGTCTTAGTTCCTTAAATATGCCCGCTAAATGCATAATTTTTACACAGACTATACAAAATCATTCATAGTAGTTTTTATTTTTCTAAGTATCACCTTCAGTGCAAGCAAGCACCGACGGATCAAAAACTAACGACGGGGTAGGTGGAGTGGCTTAATCTCAATCTCTCCTTCCGTCTTCCAAATAACTGTACCGGGTTTCAGGCGGAAATAAGGACAATTAATGAAGTCTTATCTTGGCTTAAGAAAAAAACGATATCCGCTAGTGACAACCGCAATCAAGTCCTTGGAATCTTTTTCTCTTAATTCTAAAGTAGCTCTAGATTGCCGATCGTTTCACAACAAATGGCAAAGCAGTTTAATATTCACCTTTGTTGGGTGGCGGGGCATAGAAATATTCCAGGGAACTGCAAGGCTGATGAATTCGCCAGACATGGAACAACAATACACATTTTACCAGGAATGGCACCTTAGGTATACCAATCGCTACAAGCAAATGCAAACGATAACAGCTGAATGCTAACGATAACAAAAATTTTAGGTCGACAAGTGTTACAACGGGTTTAGCGACAAAACAGATTTGGCCAAAGCTGGATCTGAAACACTCTAAGAATTTGATTTCTCTCAACATATTGGTAATTAGCACTACAATAGGTGCCATCAAAAAGGCTTGGTGTGCACTCAAACGATTTCTGTAGAAGCTGTACGTACGAAGAGGAGAAGCAAACTATTCTCCACCTACTTTGTATTTGCCCTGCTTCCTCCCACAAAAAAAAAAAAACTTTACTTATGAGCTTTCTACTATAGCAATCTAGGTGATCTGATAAAAACCAATATTGAAATTCTCCTACGGCTCATCAGAAGCTTCAATTGGTTCTACGAATAGGTCTTTTGAAATGTATCCATAGAAATGCTAGAAGTCAAAGATTCTTCAATTAATAAGCCAACTGCAAACTTGTCTTCTTATACAGATTATTAAATTTCAAGTAATAACATTTTGGAAAAGTAAAGATTTTATGCCCGGTAACGCAGTGCTAGTTTAAACTAAAAATTAGCTAAAGTTCATAAGGTTTATGGAAATATCACATTTAATTATGACATATAAATTCTTTCCCAATTACGTTTTAGTTTTTCCAAGTTGCTGAGTGAATGAAATAATATAAAATAATATTAGACTGCGAACCCCAAGGGCGGATCAGTCAGTAGATATGCGGTGAAGTGGGAGGGTTGTGATCCCTTGTTTTCGGATCATAGCCTCGCTAAAAAAAGGAAGAAGATATATTAGACTGCTCTCCAAATAATTATTCATCGCCAACATAAGCAATCTACTGTCATTCAACATAACTACAAGTACGTATGATACACGTATGCAAATCATTGATTCGTTTTATAAATTTCCCAATGGTTGGTTGCAGATTCTTAAAGGAGGCATAAGCCTTCATTTTTCTTCTTTTTTTTCAATTCAATTCGATGAGGAATATTGCGATCTCCTAGACGGACCCGGGCGCGCCGTGGCGCAATTGGTTAGTATGTCGGATCACTGTGCGTGAGGTTCGATGTTCGAATCCCAGAAACACCAAAAAGTTTTTTCACGGTCCCACCTCTACGGATACGGCACTAAACTGTGGGTCCCTTACATTTGTGTGAAAAAATATAACGCACACAACACGAGTGGTTGCGAGAAGCTAGGCCTAGGCACTTGAAGAGCTGTTGCCGCCAAATATATTTTTTTAGACGTAGCCTATGGAGCCTGTCTGGAGTATGATGCAACAATCTTTATTAGGGATGTTTGGGGATGATTGACACGAAAACTGAGATGGCAGGCAGTTCGAGGACAAAAAACAGCTGATTGAGGCGATCAAAGTGGGGTAAAATTTCCCTAAATTACTTTTCAGTGCAGCAAATTCAATTTGTGCAACTCTCTTATGTCCACCCACTCTCCCACTCCTCCTTTCCTTAGTCCTTTCTTTGTTTTGAGTTTGTAGTAAGCTAGTTTTAAATTAGGTTAAGTACTTACTTAACCAAATTGTTAATTTTAAGTAAAATTGACTATGGGCTATATATTTATAGTAACTGCCCAAAATCGACTTTGGCTGGTCAAACGGTAGTGCATGCGATCATATGAAAACACAAGCGTTTTCGCTCAGCTGAGGCCTAGCAACTCCTACTCTCAACCTCCACGCGGTGACAGCCGGGTGCCTAGTACTTTAATCCAAGAATTGGGTAACCAACCCCGTTTGGCGGATTCTTGGTGGCTGCAGATAAGAGAGAGGGGGAAAAGTGCTTTCCTACTAGAGCACTTATTCCTGTTCCAGGCAGCAGACGAATTCCCTAGACGGAGTCAACGGTGGCGTCTATAGTTCGAGTTAGGTTGAACTTAGTGAATACCTTGCGCGAGCTGCTTCCCTGCTTCGTATTCGGATCACAGGTCGGTAAAGAATTTCCAATGTTGGTCAGGACATTGGAATAGAGATGGTGGCGGAGGAGCCCTTAATGGGCCAACGGCAGCGCTCATACTCCCGTAGGGGACTACTGGCACCGTTGTACCCGGCCTCTCGTCCTAGGGGAATAATTAAGGAACTGGCCCTCCAGGTTGGGGGTTGTGCCGTCGGGGTAACTTCCCTACCACGTAAAAAATCGATGGTTCCGAAACAACGTAGAGTGATTGAACAGTGTCCACTTATCCGACAGCAAAAACTTAAGAAAAAGCCACATTTACTTCAGCACCATAAAGATAGTAGATTGGAATTTTGCCGAACTTATTTAAGCTAGAAGAAAGAATAGGAAGTAGTGATTTTTTTCCAATTAGAAAGGATTTAATTTGGATGACCTTGATGGCTTCCAATATTACTTTCACGATTTGAGGAAATCCTAGATGATCCTGTTACGTCGACACACTCCTGTTGGTTCCGTCATGGTTTGGACTGCAATTTTATTTCATGGCGCAATAGACCTGGTTGTTTTATAAGGTCGGCGGAACTCAGAGGATTACATGGAGCTTCTTGAAACACAGACAATCAATTTCCACGAAATGTTCGAGGGCCAACGGTGGATTTTCCAACAGTATAATGCAGCCATTGACATACTAAGGACTGTACGAGAAAAAATACGGAAACATTTGCGGTCTGGCAATACTGAAATAGATCGCAGTACCGCTATCTTTTGATCACATGTTCTTATAGTCATCACATTTATTCTATAGTCGCGGTTGATCGATGGTGTTGTGTTTATTAAAAATGAGCCTAAACGATTGGATAACAGGAAAGTTATTTTGTCCTTTTACTAGAAAAACGCGCAATTAGGTGTATGATGTCATAAATAAATTTGAACGTTTAAATGTCGAACGGGCAGCCGGATCTGGTCGACCAAGAGCCCCGGAATTCCCAGAAGTTCGAAGAAAAATCCTAAGGGAGTTTAAGAAACACTTTAACACCTCAGTAAGAGACATGGCGGTTAAGTGTGGAGTTTCAGCATCGACTGTCCAAAAATACAAAACTGGTGCAGAGCTGAAGACATTTGTCCAGAAAGTTCAGAAGAGGTCTGAAAAGCAAGAGTGTAGCAATAATGAGAGCGACAAAATTGTACCAGCATTGTTTGCCATATTTCGATTGCAATTTAATGGATGACGAAACATACTGCAAAGTGGATTTCAAACAACTTCCAGGCAAACAAATTTACACCGCAACTAAAAAAGAAATGTTAAAGAAAAACTTAAAGAAGTTAAGTTCGAAAAATATATGATCAATCAATCAATATTTGCCGCAACAGCTCTAAGTGCCAGGGCCTAACTTCTCGCAACCACTCATGTTGTGTGCGTTATATTTTTCACACGAATGGAAGGGACATACAGTTTAGTTCCAAATCCGAACGGCGATATGAGAAGCTTTTTCGTGACAACAATACTCTCGGATGTTTGTCAGACGCTCGCGAGAGGTGGGACCGTGAAATTTTTTTTTGAGTTTTCTGGGATTCGAACTTGGAACCTCATGCGTAGTGATCCGACACACTAACCACTTACGGCAAGGCGCCTACATAATATATGATGTGGCAAGCAATATGCTCATGCGGATTGAAAACAGACACTTTTGTACCAAATGGATCAATCAACGCTAGGGTCTACATTAAGGCGTGTTTGCAGAAACGAATTTTACCTTTTCTTCAACGTCATAGAGGATCAGTACTGTTTTGGCCAAATTTGGCAACATCCCATTATGCTTTGAGGAAAATGGTGTGCAATTTGTTCCCAAGGACTGCAATCCCCTAAACACTCCCATGCTAAGACCTATTGATGATATTGGGGCCTTATAAAACGTGAACTAAAAAAAAAAGAGGAGGAGTGGCTAAAGACATGAAATATTTTAAGAAAAGATGGAATGAAATGTCTAAAGAAATCGACGAGATGACTGTACAACACCTTATGGGAGGCATTAAGAAAAATGTTTAAAAATTCTATCTAAATAAAAATTTTACGTATAGTTAACGATTCTTTTATTTGCGGTGAATTCCCGAAAAATTTAAAGGAATCTACCGTTATCCCAATACCCAAAGAGACGGGCACGAAAGACTGTGAAAAATTTAGACCCATCAATATGATGCCTTTGTTAGAGAAAATTGTTGAGAAGGGCGCGTACGAACAATTTTATAAATATGTTTGTGATGTCGAGTTATTAATAGAAAATCAATCAGGCTTTCGGCATAACCACTCCTGTGAAACGTCCCTAAACTGGCTGATAATGACTCTGAAGGAAGAAAGACATAGCGGTAATAAGATCGTAGCACTATTCTTGGACTTTCAAAGAGAATTCGAAACAATTGACCGTAATGTACTTATCAGTAAACTTTCAAAATATGGCGTAAAAGGCGCGGAATTTAACTGGTTTAAATCTTATTTAACTAATAGAACCCAAAAGACCTGTGTGAATAGTTCAACATCCAGTGCGAGAGATACATGTTTTGGTGTACCACAAGAAACCATACTTGGCCCCCTTCTGTTTTTAATTTATATTAATGATATGTGTAAAGTTTTAAAAATATGTAAGATATCTTTGTTTGCCGATGATGCTCTTATGTTCATAAGTGGTAAAAATTTAAGTGAACTTGTTGAATACATTAAGGACGATCTAGAATACCTTTGCGTATGGCTACAACAAAACAAACTGAAAATTAGTGTTAACAAAACTAAATGCATGGTGATAAATAGTAGTGACATTATTAATGTGCTAATTGATGGAAAAACCATCGAACAAGTGAATGAAATTAAATATCTAGGCGTAATATTGGATAATTGTTTGAACTTTATTAGTCATATGATTTATGTAGCGAAAAAAGTCTCAAAGAAAATAGGGTTCCTTAAAAGGATCCGAAAAAATATAACCATAATATGCGCGGTCAATGTATACAATACGATTATTAAACCACATTTTGAATTTTCTTCTACGATCTTATTTACAGGTAATAATGAACATATAAATCGTCTGCAAGTGCTGCAAAATAAAGCTATGAGAACTATTCTCAAATGTAGTTTTTATACACCAATTACATGGATGCTATCTTGTTTAAAATGGTTGAACATCAAACAACGGATCATATTCAACGTGTTAATGTTCGTGTTTAAAACGAAGTACAACCTGCTGCCTAACTACTTAACGTTGAATTTAGTTTACATCGGGGACTCTCAACCGTATAACTTAAGAGCAAACTCAGATTTTAGACTTAATTTATATAGAGACTCTAGAACACAAAATATGCTTAAGTATCGTGGGCTAAAACTGTACAATGAACTACCTCCAGCAATAAAAAATGAAAGGGTGTTGTTAAGACTTAAAAAAAAAACTTATATCCCATATTAGAAATACAATTGTATAGACATGTTTAGTTTTCTAATTATACACATATACCTACTTGTAAATTTACTTTAAGTTAATTATTATATATAAATGAATTGTAATAGTAATACAGTGGACTCCCCCTAAGTCGAATTTTCACGGGATACCATGATTTGTTCGAGTTAGAGGGAATTTGACTTAGAGGATGCTTTTGTATGGAAAATTGAGGGGAATGCTAAAATATGGCGAAAAAATTCGAGTTAGAGAGAAATTTAGGGAGAGTTCGACTTAGGGAGAGTCCACTGTATTTACTAAAATAAAAATATACATACAATAAATTATAAACTATTTGATCTTAAATAAAGTACACGAATACTAGTCAATACTCTTCACATTAAACATTTTCAGGTCTCTTTCCGAATTTTTTCTCGAACAGTCCTTATATATGGACTGCTAGTAGCCAACTTCGCGTTGATTCCAACATTAGCGCTAGCTCTCTTGGGCGGCAAAAAATGGAAACTCGCACTTTTTGCAAATTTCGTTGGATGCAGTTAGGTGTGCAAAGACGGTGTTTTCATTGACATATTACACAAAAAAATGATTCGTAATAAATATACGAATATTGTGCAATTTACGCAGTAAAGTGCATATACCTATAGCGATTTTTTCTTCAAATTTTGTTGGTTCCATCTATCGGTAATTATTTTTTTTTTTTTTTTTTTTCGTGGGTAGGTGAAAATCTTCATGAGACACTATGAGGCCGTGTACTCATAGTAGTGTCAGATTTCTACTGACTAAAAACACCCTTCCCTTCGTTTTGTTTACTACGACTAAGTTAGACCTTATCAAGTAGTTTAAGCTTCAGAAGAGAATATTCGCGTGAGGCAGGTAGATTTTCAATAAAAGCACCTGCTGAAACCGTCATGACATGCGGCTTTTTGTCTTATTGCGCTAATTCGAACGGTTTCGTTCTTTGAAGTCGGCGCGTAAGATTTGTCACATCCAAAGTTTGAAGTATGGCACAGTTGCAATGGCCATGAAGACGAATACGAAGCTTGCGAGCGAAGTTTTTTATTTCGTCCTCCACGGTAGCTATCCCTAAGTCTCTGTGGATATCATTGTTTCTGATATACCAGAGAGCGTTCACGATTATTCTCATAATTTTATTTTGGAATGATTGTATGAGATTCCTACTGCTTGGTTTGGTACAACCCCAGAGTTGTATACCGTACGTCCACACGGGTTTAAGCACTTGCTTATACAGAAGCAGTTTGTTATATACGCTTAGTATGGAATATCTTCCGATTAGCCAATACATTTCTCTAAGTCGATTATAATTATTTGAACTAGCACATTTTCGAGGTGACATCTGCTGCAAACAATGCCTCAAAAATTTGAATTTCAATCGTTTTATTTAGCAAATCCGCATAAACCCAAGAGGTGTCTCTACCATTCTATTGATAAATTCAAGATGGTTGGCATTTTGTTTCCACATGTTTCCGCTTATAACCAAGAGGGCTAGTTATGTTGGCGTTTTTTTTTTTGGCAGAGATTGTGCGGAACTGACATTTCACTAGCAGTCCATATATAGTATGTCAATGCAGAACACAATTTTATTAACGTTAAAGGACCCTACACTTTGAATGTTGTAAACAAACTGATGTCGGTAATCAAGTGTCCCTGTTAAAATATGCAAAAAATCGTTTTTGCTCAATTACATTTTTTAGTGTTTGTCATCAGGTAGCAGAGAACAAGTGAAAATGAAAGCCTTAAAAATGAATCCCAAGAAATATTACCCCTGCATTATGATTTAGCTCGAAATTTCTGATGAGGGTTATCAAGTGTACGGCAGTGTATATGTTTCTCTATACCGATTTAACCTACTACGGAGTTGTACTCTCCAATCTGAATTATTCGATAGGCTGAAGAACCCCTTGCGGAATTAATTAGTTCGGATAAACGATACATTACTGTACTTCGTCTTCGTACTTCTCGCGAGTTTGTTGGAGAATTCGACTACAGAAAGTCGCTAACAATCTAGTGCCAAAAAACATTTCAAAGACTCTCAGTCGCCAAAGACGATATATATATGTATGCCCATCGATTTTTATCAAAGAAAAAAACTTTTTGCAACTCCCACATCGACTTAAATGCAAATCACTTTTCAAAACAAATCAAATGTTAACATCTCATGACCTTTGTCTTGCCAATCAAGCATTGACCTATAACATTTAATTACTTTCTATGTATACATACGAAACTCCACTAAACATATGCCAAACGTATAGTGTATTTGACTCACTGTCCACGAAAAAAAAAAATCCGATTTTTTTTTTTTACTTTCAAGAGAAGACGAAGCAGAGACGTGTGATGTAAATTTTGCTGATTCTTTAATTTGACTCGATTTTTGTTTTTTATTTTTGTGTTATTGCCCCATTGCCACTGACCGTTCTTTATTTAATTTTTAAGCATTCTTTTGGCAATAAATTGCTGAAGCCAACACAACTCAAAGTGATGAAGATGAGGTGGGGGAGTGAGATGATGACTTAATCAAGCGAAAACAAAAGCATTTTTTGTAGAAAATATAGAAATTCAAATAAATACAATGGAGGATAAAAAAAACGACTGCCACCGCCTCCCCTTTTTTCTTTTTTTTTTGATAATCTCAGGAAGTGGTTTCCCATTTATCACTTTTTTTGCACCACACACTTGCAGTACTCCCTTTTTATTTATTGGAAAAAAAAAGTATGGGTGAGACTCTCCACTAGTAGCAGATAAACCGCAGAGTAAAGAAATTCCCTCAGATATTACACATTATACACCCGCCCCCTCCCACAAATTTATTTTTCATTTCTTTTTAGTGGAACGTAGAGCTGTTTTCATACTCGAATCCGTGGAAGATTTGCTAGATTCCACATAGATTTCCTTTGCTAATTTTTCGAAAATTATCCGTTTTATCGAAGGGAAAACCGCCGGCTTTTTTGCGATTGTGCACGTCACTTAAACCACACAGAGAACAGAAAATTAATCATTCATGTTTGTCGGTCGCTCGATTCGGCCCCGTTAATTTCTTCACACACACTGCAGTGCGGACCGAACGGAGAGTGGAGAAATCAATCTTCGTGGTGTTCGTCTACTCACTTGCGATTCGCACAATTCCACGCAACTAATGCTAATTTATTTGCTAAAAGTGACCAGCAACTCTATTTGTTAACAACACAGACCGATTGGAAAATATTACAAGATTTTATTGATTTTCGACGTTTATTCTTTTTTCTTTTTCTCTTTAAACTAGTTCTCTCGCGGCGAATGACATTCAACCTACGACCAACTTTCCTTTATTTGACACCCGTTTTCGTCTTCTCGCCTGCTGTCAGTTATCGGTAGAAGTTGTCATATTGTCTCTTTCTGTACTTTTCGCCGCAAAACGAAGGCGATTAGTAAATTGGAAAATTTTTTGTTTGAATGGAATCAACTGAGGGAATGGACAATCTAATAATAGAGCAATTAATTGAAGAAAGATGTGAAATCAAATATAATTCTATTTTACTTTGCGGACCGAGTTTAATTTTAATTACTATATACTGACAGCTGTAATAGGAAACTGAGTAAAGGAAAGAGACGATTAGATGTCGATTATCGCTACCTTACAAGGACAGTCTGAGGTAAAAGTTTTAAAGATTGGTATAAATCCGGCAAGACTATTTGTGTGCGCAACTCAATTCGCCTCATTCGTTTGTTTCTTTGATCAAATTATCTGACATAATTGCCATTATTCCTTTGTATTTGGACCGTTCGCGTACTTTCCAAAACAGAAACTAATCAATTGTCGAATATGACATGATGGGAGTAAAAACTCTCAAAGAGCGAAAAATCTAAACAAAAGTACGCTAATGAAAAGCGAGCCATTTCGAGTCATGTCGAGACAACTGTCATTAAAAGTTATAATGAACAAATTAAACTCGTTTGGAAAGCAACGGATTCATATTAAGTTAAAATGAAATGTTTTGGGAGAACATTCACACATCACGGCATTTTCTTCAAGATACTTTGCATCCATATTTTATGTCTATTGACTATTTGAAATGGAATCAAAAACTCTTTGGCTCATTTGACAATCAGCTGATTCCACTTGGCAATTCTTACGTTCGTGCAGGCAGAAATTCTTCGAGCACATTCAAGCACAGAGGGGAAATACTCGCTGCTCGTTACTTATCAATTTTTCTCTTTATCTGTCATGTTTGCTCAGTACCCGAATACACTTCGAGCACTTTAAAGCTGCTTTGGATTGTGTACGCGAATGGACTTATTTCTTGTCTTGCTATCTGTCTTGACTTTTAGACTGTTTCTTTTTAACTAATTTTTCTCACATTCTATTGCGGATATTGACAGAAGAGAGAGGCTATACAATGTAAATAGAAAATGGTAGCACCATTGACATATTACATATGAACTGCTAGTAGGCAACTTCGCCTTGGTTCCAATATTAGCGCTGGCCCTCATAATTCAGAGCGGAACAAATTGGAAATTCACCACAAAAATAACTAAATTGATATTTGGCACAACAGCTCTTTAAATTCCAGGGCCTAGCTTCTCGCAACCACTCATGTTTTGTGCTTTATATTTTTCACACGAATGGAAACTTACCATAGGTATTTATTAATTCGAGCTGAGATGGATGGCAAACGACTAACAAAGACCTCGTAGGGGCAGCATCTCCCGATAGGTGCTGGTCCGCTAAGTAACGAGTAGGAGCCACTGCAGCCGAAAACCTAGCAGCTCTGTTAGCAAGCCCTACTCCCACCTCCTCGTGGTGCCATCTGGGAATTTCTTCGGAAATTGCTAACGGGAGAGGACGAATGGAGAGCTTCCTGCGCCAAAAAACAAGATAAGTGTCGTTTGGTCTGTGGCCCAGCGAGCCGCAACCATAAAAAAAAATCATTGCTCCGAAACGAAAACATACGCCTCGGATACGGACTGATCATTTGTTGACGACCTTTGGCTATCGGACACGGACAACGATCGGATTCTGGAACGTTAAGACCCTCCTGGACACACTCAAGGAAGGGCCTTATAACGCCAGATTCCTCCAATTGGAGCGCGAATTCGCACGGTATAAAATCGACATCTTAGGACTGAGCGAGATAAGGTGGTACGATGCAGGGGAATACATCTCCCCAACAAAAATCACTGTCATGCTCTACTCTGGTAAACCAGCTGGAAGTGCACGGAGTTCTGGCGTAGGACTCATGCTAACTCCAGCAGCACGTAGTAGCCTCATATCCTGGAAACCCCATAGTAACCGGATATTAACGGCTAGGTTCCAGAGTAGAGTCAGAAAAATTACCATCATACAGTGTTATGCTCCGACTCTAGACGCGACTGAGGATGAAAAGGATAATTTTTATAGCCACTTAGGTGCCGCCTACAACCGAACGCCTAATGGGGACATCGTAATGGTAATGGGAGATCTCAATGCCAAGGTGGGTAGCGACAACACCATGCTTAAGCACGTGATGGGAGTTCACGGCGTGGGAGACCGTAATGACAATGGTGAGCGGTTTGTGGACTTCTGCAATACCAACCGCCTAGTCATCGGAGGCAAGCTGTTTAAGCATAACACCTGCCATAAGATCAGTTGGGTCTCTACTGATAGGCAACGAACATCCAACCAGATCGACCACATTGCGATCAGTCGCCGCTTTAGAAATTGTCTCCTGGACGTCCGAAACAGACGTGGAGCTGACGTCGGACAAGAACGAGATCACCATCTTATGGTAGCTCATTTACGCCTTCGTACTGCATCCGTCAACAGCAACCGCTCAAACCTGCTTAACATCACCAGGTTTAATATCGACAGGCTCAAGGTTCCCCAAGTGCGCCAACAGTTCAGGGACCATCTTGCCTTAGAAGCAGAAGCAATCAGCAGCATAGAGAACATGGATGACCACTGGAGTGCTGTGAAAAATGCTTTTGCGACTGGGGCACGCACTTATGTCGGTAAAAAGCAGAAACACCACCGCCCATGGCTTTCTACAGACACCTGGAGATGGATCGATGAGCGTACAGCAATCAAGGCTCGGATTGCAGCGGCCTCAGCAGTAGAGAGAACCGAGCTTGAAGCCCAATACCGTGCGAAGAAGAAAGAAGTGCAGCGTAGTGTGAGACGTGACAAACGTCAATATGTCAACTCACTGGTCTCAAGGGCTGAAGAAGCAGCGAGTAGGTGCGACAGTAGGACTGTTTACAACATCACTAAGGAGCTCATTGGTGGTCGAAACTCCAAACAACATCCAGTGAAGAGTCTAGACGGTAACCTTTTAATTTCGGATGAGGATCAGCTCACTAGATGGAGAGAACATTTTGCTGCAGTGCTAAATCACTTAGACGACGGCGGTATGATCTTGAATTCGAATGAGCAGTTCGAAGCAACAAATTCCCGAATTCGCACCGTACCTCCCAGTAAAACTGAAGTAATAACAGCAATCAAGTCCCTCAAGAAAAACAAGGCGGTGGGTATTGATGGCATCCCTGCAGAGCTATTTCAAGCGGCGCCAAATACATCGGCAGATTTGCTGCATCCGCTAATACGGAGAGCTTGGGATAGTGAACAATTTCCACAGGAGTGGAAAAGGGGGATGATCATTAAGCTTCCAAAGAAAGGTAACTTGGCGGAGTGCGGTAACTGGAGAGGTATATGCGTTCTTCCAGCTGCAGCCAAAATAATAGCTAGAATAATTCTAGAACGAATTAAAGATCATTTAGATTCAACTCTCGATGTCGAACAGGCAGGCTTTCGCGCTGGATCCTCCTGCATCGACCACATAAACACCTTACGGATCATAATCGAACAATGCGTTGAGTATAGGTCTCCGCTACATTTACTGTTTATCGACTTCGAGAAGGCTTTCGACAACTTGAATCGAGATGCTATCTGGTTGGCCTTGCGCAGAAAAGGCATTCCAGAAAAGCTTATAGCTATTATCAAGGCTACATATGAGGGCGGCAAGTGTCACGTCGTGCACAATGGTAAGGTGTCGGAGGACTTTGAAGTCCAAAGTGGAGTACGTCAAGGGTGCATACTGTCCCCACTATTGTTTTTGGTGGTTATCAGCGATGTACTCCGTGCAGCATTGACGGAAGCTAATTCTGGAATTCGTTGGACTATGACATCTTACCTTAAACACCTAGATTACGCTGACGATGTTTGTCTACTTTCACATCGGATAATGGATCTTCATTTGATGGCCCAAAATCTAGAAGCTGAGGCAAACAAAGCGGGGCTAAAAATAAACACAGCCAAAACAAAAGCCCTGAGTACTTCCAATACCCGCGCTCAACTTAACATTGCCGGAAAGCAAGTCGAGAAAGTTGATAACTTTCTATATTTAGGAAGTGTCGTCTCGGCTAATCGCGGTGGCACCGAACTGGATGTGTGCAGCAGAATCGGGAAGGCTAAAGCTGCATTCGGAATGCTGTCCAAAATCTGGAGAAGCAATGTTATTAGCTTAAGAACCAAGCTACGACTGTTCCGCTCCAACGTAGAATCAGTGATGCTTTATGGGTGCAGTACCTGGAAGATGGACACCATTAACACACGCAAGCTGCAAGTCTTCGTAAACAAATGCTTAAGAATCATCTTGAGGATTTTTTGGCCGAACCGCATCTCCAACGAACAACTTTATCTGAGAACGGGCCAAGAACCTATAAGCATTACTATACGAAGAAGAAAGTGGCAATGGATTGGACACACCCTACGGCGCGAAGACAACTCCATTGCGAAATACGCCATGCAGTGGAATCCGCTCACCCAGGCAGGCAGAATAGCGGGACGCCCTAGGCAAACGTGGCGCAGAGCAGTTGAGGAGGAATCGATCTCTTTAGGAATGAGTTGGAGGCAGCTCAAACGCGTTGCAGAACTCCGAACACGATGGCGCGCAGGCGTTGTTGACGCCCTATGCCCCCCGAGGGGTTAAAGGATATAAGAAGAAGAAGAAAGAGCTGAGATTGAAATATACGCAAGAGTGATTTTAAGTAATATTTGCAAATAGACTTATGTAAAACGACATAAAAAATTGATTCGCAGTAAATATACGTATATTGTGCAATTTATGGGGCAGTAAAATGTATGTATTATGATTTCTTATTCAAATTTGTTTGGTTCCATATATCATTAATTATTTGAACTAGCAAATTTTCGAGATGACATCTGTTGCAAACAATGCCTCAAAAGTTTGAATTTCAACCATTTTACTTAGCAAATTCAGACCGACCCAAGCGATTCATTCCATGAAGTAATTCAAGTTGGCACTTTGTTTCACATTTTACCACTTTGAACCACGAGCACTAGTTATGTTAGCGTCATTTTTTGGGCAGAGATTGTGTGGAACTGACATTTTACTAGCATTCCATATATAGTATAATATATGAATGGAAAGCACGAAGTTTAAGAAAAAATCTAAACTCTTCTCATCTCTTATTGTAGATCTCGCTTCATTCCACAGCGAATATATTCCTTAAAGATGCGTTCGCAGCTCAACGAACTACGAACACACCATAGGTAAATTCTACTATTCCAAAAGAACAGAGCTTAGTTTATCTATCTATTATTATTTTAAAAATAAAAAGTTGAATTTTAACTAGTTTCAATGAGAAAATTAACAATTCGCTGACTTTTCCGCGAATAAGCGAAAACTTTTTACGAACTTTTATTCACATTCCACATATGCAAGATGCAATCCATGTTAGCGCGACCAAAACATTTGCGAGGGTTTAACCCCACAATGCTTTAATTTTGATCTTGGCCGGTAAAATTGTGATTGAATTTATCGAGAAAAAGGTAAGGTAAAAATCATATGAAATAAATATGAATGCCATAATACGTATTTACGTATTTTTTACGATTAGGCAGTAAGTCACAAAACGATTAGATAAAAAAAAAGTTGCTCCGAATGCAATGTAAAAGTTGGCGAATATTCGCTCGTTTGCATTCTTAAGTCTAGTCTGAGCTATGATTGGACCAGGACTAAGAATTCTCTTTAGCAAGCTTCCCCCAATTTAACTCAGTAAGCATTTTTAGATCCTATTTCAACAGTGGTCGAACTTACCTCTGATGTGAGCTTACGAGCTTAAGAGCATTTTCAAATAAATCGCGCCCATGTCTAACACTTTTTCAACTTCGATGGCGTTGACATCAACCTTGAAAGGGTAGCATACGTTCTGCAAAAAATGTCAATTTCGCTCAATCACTGCAAATTCATTTTCATTCTGTGACGTTTCCGAAGAAGCTTTGTAAATTAAATGGGTTGCCATTTTGACATTTGGTTGACATTTCTAATTTCTGAAAGTGCTGGAACCATTGACGTATTATATATGGACTGCTACTAAAATATCACTTTCATACTATGTCTGCAGAAAAATGTGTTCCAACATCTCCAGCGCCATTGTTTCAGTTTCGGTATTAAACAGAAATAAAATATCCACCATCATAGATATCCGTCATAGAAACTTGCGCCGTCTGTGTTTGCTCAAGTGTACAGACTGTAAAAAACTGTTAACATTCAAATAGTTTCGATTTTCGTTACCAATAAATTTTAAATATTCGTTACAGAGAGCACGCCGTGGAAAAATTTATTTTGCTCGTGAAAGGAAAGTAAATTTATCCATTTCTTATTATTTTTATTATATTATTATAGCACAATTATCTCACAAAAATAATCAAATCTCAATAACACTCAAAAAGAAAGAAAAACCCAATTTTAATCAGCTGACATTATTTGACATTACTACGCGCTACACCATTGTGGGCGAATTTTGCGAGTGTAGCGCCGCACCATTTGACAGCTCTACGTACTACGCTACTGCTACGCCGCAGCGGCATGCATTGTGTTCAGCCAGTAAAGGTGTGCCCAAAACCAACGCAAATATTCGCTGTCGCTGCGACGGCGATGAATCTCGGTGCTTGCTATCACTTCAGTTACATGGCGATGTATGAGAGTGCCCACACCAACGCGAATATTTGCCGCTGCGACGGCGGTTTTGCAGGGTTTTGTCACAGTGAGCGTATACTGAAAGGCTAAATTCTATTTGTTAAAAAATACCAATATTATACGATCTACATATCACACAAAAGTTATAAAAACGTGAGGAGGTATGATAAAGCATGGAAGGCAAGAAATAAAAACGCTTCTTCTTCGTCTGGTGAGAAGTAAATTTTCGCAAACACTGGGACAAAACTATCACATTCTTGTGTGAGCATGCTCGTAAAATTCTTTGTCGCTATCGCCGCAAAATAATCGCCGTCGCGACAGCAGCGAATAGCCGTGTTGGTTTAAGGACACCCTATCGCTTTTTTCCAACGCAAAAGATAGGGAAACTAAGATTTTACTCGTTTGAATTTATCAATGTGAGTAAAAATATTTGGAAAATATTAATATGATGTCAATCAGATTTTAGTCATAAAAGTGAGAGTATGGACGAGGAGAGTGTCATTCGTCCCTGTTTTCGGAGTGAGAGTCTCATTCCCCAAAAAGCAAGTCGCACTGTAGGAGGTGTTTTATATGACTTGCAAATTATTACTCACAGTTGTACGTGAACCCATGCCATGTTCTTCGTTCTAGCACCCACACACTATTCACCCCATGATTACTTATTTGACATGTCAGATATGTGTAATTTTGTAACACTTACCATAAGCAAATTATACTATACCTACAGCTTTCTAACATATTTAAAAAAAAATTGGGGAAGCCTTATCTTGACGTGTGTAATTTGAAGTTCAAATACTTACTTTTGATTATTTGCGATCACTACTGATTCTTGGTGACGACTGATGATATTGGTGTTAATGCGCAGTTTTTCGTTTCGACGACCTTGTGCAAGATAGTTTCATTCTCATATGTTGCCGATGCATTTCATTCTTACAGGAACCTCTACATTAACACGTTATTTGCCTTTTCAGTCTGTAGGTGAACAAGAAACCCAACCAAGTCGACTATAACGAGGATGGCATGGCCTACGAACGACCGACTTCCATATTAAAAGCAGTTTTAGAGCGGATAGATTAGCAAAGAATTTTTCTGAAACATAACATCTGAGGTTCAAACCACCACACCAATCCTTCTCTCTCTATCTATCTTTTCCAACGCCTGAAGAGTATTCATACCCCATTGCGTGCATGCAAATTATAAAAGAAAACACTTGTTCGCTCCGCCATAATTTTTATGGTCAATTAATAAATTAATTTTTGAGCTAAAATTAAAGTTATCTAAAGGTGTAGAGAATTCGTTCAAAACTTTTCGATTCTTGTCGAAAATAAATTCAAATGTGTTAATTTTGAATAGTCTGCGATATGACACTGATTACACTGGACAACAGAGAATGGTATTAGAAATATTTTCAACCAATTTCTACTTATCCAACCATGCTGAGAGCAGGTTCATATATTCTTAGTTCCGGTTTTCGCGATCCGTTATATCTTTTGTTTTGATCGTTGGAATTAGTGTTATGTTGGAATTACTCGAATGACAAATGTGTACTTCATACACACATTTTTTTATCATTCTCCAGTACTATTCTGTATAGAGAAGTTGAGTTATTAGAACGCATTATTCAAGTTTTTTACCAAAAATTACCCGAATATGTATCAATAACCCACACAGCTTTTGTTACATTTATGGTGAAGTGATTTTCAGTGGAAAAGGTGTTCCATGACGCTATTAGTGCGTATTGTTCCTACTTCCGCACTGAAATTGGACCAAGACAAAAGTTAGATTCCGGATTCCTTGTGCTACAGGTCTAAGAAATTGGCTAAGTGGCAAAAAACAATCCTTCCGGTACGCGGTATCAATACATTGGCGAGAACCCACAAACCTCTGTTAATTTGACTAACCCCCAAGGTATGATATGTTCAAAATGTCCCTTAAATTGGCTCAAAAAAAGTACCGCTCCCACCTCTGCATATAAAACTAGGGCACATGAAGAATTTAGTGAAAGCTATGGACAAAAATTGGGAGGCATTTCAATATTTACGTCAGAAATTTCCAAGACTGAGCGAAGCTAAAATCAAGGAAGGTCTCAAATTAAAAATGTATTGGGGGTGGCAATGGTGTAGTGGTAACATCGTCAATTGCCACGCTAATGGTTCATGGTTCAAATCCTGATGTCAGCAAGCATTTATTTATTTCTCATGAAATATATAAAGTCAGTCCGATCATTTGCAAAAGCTTCTGCGAACACTACTGCGAAGGCATAACACTGGCAGTAGCTTGGTCATCTGGCTGGAAAAATTGTTCGCTCTGTTGATGACGATTTGCGCTTGATATCGATTATCGGGGAAAAAATACTGTGAATCAGAAGCAATGACAATAATAACAAAAATCTCCCCAGTTATCTGGACGCCGCCGAAAAGCTGAAGCATAAACAACTGAGCTTCAAGAACCACTACACCAAAAAATATATTTCTCTCTCTCTCTATCCATCCTTTTCAACGCCTGCACTGTGTGTAAACATGTTAAAGGTATTCATAACCCTTTGAAAGCACGCAAATTATAAAAAAAAAAAAATGCAAAGATAAAAATGTTGATCTTCTTTTGGAAGGCAAAGAAAAAACATGTTATCGTTCTACAAGGCACTGGGCTGTAACATGTCCTTGAAAATGCATTTCTTACAATCTCATTTGCACTATTTTCCATACAATTGTGGAGCGCTAAGTGACAAGCAAGGAGAACACCTCCATCAGAATATCGTGGAAAAACGCTATCAGGATAAAAGAAACGTTTCAATGCTGGCAAATTATTGCTGGACTATTACTGGAGACATTCCAGAAACAGAATATAAACGAGCAGCAAATATAACATCAACATTCGGAACAATAATCGAAATATAACATTTTTTAATTATTTAAAAAAAAAAAATGAATACATTATTTCTTCAAGAACTCGAACTATTTTTTTTTTTTCGTACTCATTTTCGTATTCGGCTCATCAAAGTCTATAAGAAAAGTTATTTCGCATAAAGGAGCAATTTTTAAGTCAAATTTGTTGTCTAGTGTTATGAGCGATTTCATTCTTAGTGTACCTTGCAATTTTTGGTATCATTAATCATTTTTTTTTTATTTTTCGACTTCGTTTTGACAGCAAATTCGAAATTGTAAACAAAAATGCGAAAAGGAATCAAATTTGTTGGCGGGAGAATTATTAAAATTGCAGCACTCTCTCAATTTGTGTTTATCTCCCAATTGTGCCACCACAATGGTTGAAAATAAGGAAGATTTAAGAATCACGTCCTTGGAAACCCTCGGCCCATTCATTGCATCAAAGGATAACTCACAGAATACCGTTTTCCTCACTGAAATACCACAAATTTGTAAGGATGAACCATGCATGCTGGGAGTAGATGAAGCTGGACGTGGCCCAGTCCTCGGACCCATGGTGTACGGAATCGCGTTTTGTCCTCTGTCCAAAAAGGAAGTTCTCGTCGATCTTGGTTGTGCCGACTCGAAGCAGTTGACCGAAGAGAAGCGTGATGTCATATTCAACGACATGAACACCAAGGAGTCTGCCAATTCTTGCGTCGGCTGGGCCGTAGAAATAATATCCCCCAACGTCATCAGTAAGAGCATGTACCGCCGCGCTAAGTGTTCCCTCAATGAGGTTTCAATGAACTCGGCTATCGGACTGATACACAAGGCAGTCGACGCTGGAGTGAACATTGCAGAAGTTTATGTGGATACTGTGGGCCCACCAGAGAAGTACCAAGACAAGTTGAAGAAGATCTTTCCTCAGTTCGAAATCACTGTAGCGAAGAAGGCTGATTCAACGTATCCGATTGTGTCGGCGGCTAGTATATGCGCAAAGGTCACAAGAGATCATGCCCTCAAAGTGTGGAAGTTCCCTGAAGGCCTGGAGCTGACTTCGAAGGATTTCGGAAGTGGATATCCAGGTGATCCAGTGACTAAGAAGTTTCTATCTGAAAATATCGATTTAGTGTTTGGATTTCCTCGGCTGGTACGGTTCAGTTGGTCGACAGCAGAGAATGCATTGGCGGGCAAATCATATAACATCGAGTTTGACGATCCGGATGATGACAAGCCTGCCTTTGGTGGCGCGGCACAAATCACAAAATTTTTCAAGGGATCTACAAAGAATGGCGAGGTCAAGCGAGAGCAGTGCAGATTCTTCAAGGAACGTTTCTTGGATTCTGTTACAGAGTTTTGATTTTAGTATCAGTTGCATTTATATGTTGAAAAAATAAAATAGTTATTGTTAAGCCTTCCCTTTTTTATTTATTGGAAGGTAGCTGATGTTGTTGTTGTAGCAACTGTGTAGCTGAGCTTAACGATCCTTGGTCGAGGTATTCAGGGTCATCGTGAATTAGTTTTTCCCTCGGAATTTTTCCCCCAAACAATAATTAGGTTTCTTTAAAAAAGTATCATGAATGACAATTCAAGAGAATTTTCAACGCAATCGCGGTATCTATTTCCCGATGATTTTTTTTTTCTTTCTTTTTTTGAAGATATCTAATTTTTATTCCATGGAAAAATTCAGAGGGAACATTTATTCACGATAGCCCTAATTGTCCTCGAGTTGCGCCGGTACATAGAACCGATCTTCGTGAAAACTTGTTGATGCAGTGGTTAGAAAAGCTTTGATAATTTTTTTTTTTTCTTTTTATAATCGGGTAGCTAATGATTGCTTTGATCCGCTGAGGCTTGAGTTGGCACACACCGGTTAACGAGTCAACATTATCCACTACACCATTGCCACCATACCGTAGGTAGCTGATGGAGGTCTTCAGGTCTGACTTACCTGTAGAAGCTCAACGGGAGGATAATCAAATTTACCCACTAGGCGTTTGCACCCACGACGATCGGTTCTACGCACCGGAGCAACCCCGAGGTCAATTCCACGACCAAGGATCGTCTTTCTTCAGCTACATCGCATCAAGGACAAGTCAGTTTTTTCTACTCCGGCCGGGCTGCTCCGCATACTACTACTGCGCGCCGGAATCGAGCTCAATCCAGGTCCCATGCTTTGGTCCCAGGCTTTGCTCGGTTTGTCGAAAGCCTATCCATCGCAATTGGATAGCCTGAATTGATGCCATCTTCGTAACTGCTCAGATATGTATACTCACCGAGAATAAAACTCTAACTTCATTTGCAGGTGCAGCAGAAAGAATTGGCACGAACTCCTAGACAAATGCAACCTGGGCTCTGGTGTCAAGAAACTGTGGTCCACCATCAAAAATCTTGCGAACCTCACCAAACGCAATGACAAGATACTCGTAGCTATTTCCTTTAGTGGCTTTGACCCAAAGAAATGCGCCAAGCGGTTCATCGAACATCCACAGTACACCAGCCGACAAAAGATAATCACTGTCAGAAAACTATACCACCTTCTACGGGACGAAGCACCGCAAGGCTTCACACCGGAGCAAGTCAAGCCTGTCATGCTAAAGGCAAAATCTTCCAAAGCCCTTGGTCCCGATGAGATTTCCCCGCTGATGCTAAAAAAAACTCGGCAAACCAGGAATTTAGTACCTTACATCTCTTCTGAACCTATCCTTCCCGCTGCAAATACCAGGCATATGGAAGGTCGCTCGGGTAATCCCACTTCCCAAACCAGGAAAACCACCTGATCAAGGCAAATCGTATCGCCCCATATCGCTCCTCTCACCAGTCGCCAAGATACTGGAAGCTCTGCATATTCTCGATTTCACCAAACACCTTACGTTAGCGCATCACCAGCACGGTTTTCGGAAAAACCACAGCACCACTTCAGTCTTAAACATGATTTCATCGCAGATCACCAACGGACTCAACCAAAAACAACGATGTCACAAAACTGTTGCCGTTGCCCTGGACCTATCCAAGGCGTTTGACACTGTGGATCATGCTACGCGATATCCTGGAGTCTCCGCTACCCAACACCCACAAGCGCTGGCTGGCCAACTACCTTTGCGGCCGCCAATCATTTGTGGAGCTCAGGAACGCCAAGTCTCAGTACCGGAGAGTCAAACAGGGAGTACCACAGGGGGGCATCCTATCGCCACTTCATTTCATTTCCTACATTTCCAAACTACCCCTCCCCCTTACGGAATCAATCAGGGTTATCGTGAATAAATTTTCCCTCGGAATTTTTCCCCCGAACAAAAGTTACGTAGCATCAAAAATAGGGAAACAATTCTTCGGGGAAAGATTAAATATCGCGATTGCGTTGAAAATTCTCCTGAGTTATCATCCATAAAACCTATTTCTTTTCCGCGGAATTATTTCCTTTATTTTGAAGGTAACTTATTTTTGTTCGGCGGAAAAATTCCGAGGGAAAATTTATTCACGATAACCAAGAATAAATATAGTTGCATATGCCGACGACTGTACGGTCCTTACAATTGGGCCCAACGTGCTAACACTATCCACAGCGCTGAACTCCTATCTCTCTGTCCTGTACAGATTTCTCCGAGACCGCAACTTACAACTGTTGGCCGAGAAGTCCTCAGCCACACTCTTCATGTCCTGGACAAGGGAGATAAGGTCAGTCCTAGACATAGACATAGCAGGACGTCGAATTCCAACTTCCAACCAACCAAGACTTCTTGGTGTCACTTTCGACAGCATGATGACGTTCGCCGCGCATGCAACAAGCATCAGAAGCTGACTTAGATCTCGAAACAACGTACTCAAGCCCTAAGCGGGATTTTCCTGGGGGATGGATAAAGAGACGCTACTCGCTACATACAAGGTAATTGGTCGCTCCGTGCTGAACTATGCGGCCCCATCTGGACACCGCAGCTGAGTGACACAAACTGGCAGCACCTTCAAACCTGCCAAAACACGATCATGAGGACCATCACCGGTTGTCACCTGATGTCACACGGCTCCATGCTGAGACGAAGTTGCTTCCAGTAAGTGACCATAACACCATGCGCTCCAAGCAGTTCCTTCTAGCTTGTCACCTCCAAGACCACCGTAATCATCCGCTGACGATAATACCACAACCACCCCATTCCATTCACAAAGGGCTCCAAATGTGCAAATATGACGTCGATGCCTACACGCAGGGCACCAGGATCGACAGACAGATCTACAAAAATGCATTGAAAAGCATTCATCACACGATTTTGTCCCACTCTACGGAGAATCTCTGCTCCGACGTGGTCCTTGGATGCCACCCACCACCCATCGCAGACGAAGAACGTAGCCTGCTACGAACAACAAGGACCACTCTAGCTCAGCTACACTCAGGTTGGTGCCGCCTACTAAACAGCTACAAAAACCATCTCGTGGCCTCCATAGAAGACAAATGTTCTGACAGCGGAAATTGCGCGGCGCCAAAAATATTTTCGACTGCCCAGCAAAACCAACTGACTTGCCCCTCGATGCACTTTGGGAACCACACATAGACATGGCTCGATTTCTGAGCCTAGAAACTAATTTGTCCCCAGCGAAACCGTAGCTACTACAACAACAAAAAATGGTAAACACAAACCGAAAAATCAAAACGTAATTGATTTTCCAACGACTGGTTGGCAAACTTTATGAAATCGTTCAACTCATCGTAAGACTTGACTTCACACGGCTTATTTGCAGTTAATCTGTCAACCAGTTGGCCGATTAGTTGCTCGGCTGTAGATGGCTTAAGCTATAAGAAAAAAACTGTTGATTTTACTAGGTACAGCTGTTGCAAATTTGAATAGTTTATCGACAACAGAAAGTCTTCAACCTGCTGACTGTTGATCGTAAAGTTGATAGTAGTTAATAGTCACACGTTTGACAGTCAAAATTGATGATCACACTTTGTTAGCTCTCCGTAAAACGATCGCTAAGTCACACAAAAAAGGTCGCAATAGGGTGATGATCACGCTGATGGTCACCTTAGAGAGAGCAGAAGAGATGATTGTGATCGTCAACAATCAACTATCACCTTAGAGGATTCCACTCCTGTATCTCGTTTTGAATTTCAAATCATTCGGAAATGGAAAGTTGTTACTAAGCAATTTAAAATCGGAATAAAATTTTCGATTTTCGGATTTAAAGTTTTGTTATTCCGAAAATCGGAAAATGCGTACTTGGCAACTCGTTTACACATGTCGAAGTCATTCGTTTTTCGGTTTTTTTATTCGTCAGCCGTTTACTTTGAGGACAAGTTGGTAAAATTAAAAATGTAAGCTTTTAGTGTTTTAAAAATAACAGTAAACAAATATTTTTACAAGTATTGTGTGCAGGCAGAAATTCTTCCAGCACATTCAAACACAGAGGGGAAATACTCGCTACTCGTTACTTATCAATTATTCTCTTTATCTGTCATGTTCGCTCGGTACGCGAATACACTTCGAGCACTTTCTTCTTCTTATGGTGTCTCTCCTCTGTTGTTTATCATCCTTCTGATCTCTTCGCGTGAGTTAGCGTTCCTGATTATTTGGATTGATGAAAGTCCGAACTAGTCTTGTAAATTCTTCATCCATGATATCCTTTGTCCGCCTACTGTTCTTCTTCCTTCGACTTTTCCTTGGAGAATTACCTGCAGCAGTTGATACTTCTCATTTCTAGTCACATGTCCCAGATATTCCAGGAGTGGAATCCTCTAAAGTGATAGTTGATAGTCACACTTTTGACAGTCAAAATTGATAATCACACTTTGTTAGCTCTCCGTAAAACGATCACAAAGTCACACAAAAACGATCGCAAAAGGGTGATGATCACGCTGATGGTCACCTTAGAGAGAGCAAAAGGGATGATTGTGATCGTCAACAATCAACTATCACCTTAGAGGATTCCACCCCTGCTTTCGTCTTTTTATAGTGTTCAGGAGTTCCCTTTTCGCATTCATCCTTCTTAGAACTTCTGTATTGGAGATAAAGAATCGGTCCATGATATCTTGAGAACTCTCCGGAACAGCCACATCTCAAATGCTTCCAGTTTTTTTTATTATTGCCTTGCTTAATGTCCAAGTCTCTGCTCCATACAAAAGCGTAGACCAAACGTAGCACTTGTTTAGCCTTTTTTCAAAGACAACTGAAGGTCGCTGCCACATAGTACCTTTTTCATTTGGCAGAACGCTGCTCGTCCTTGCTCAATCCTGCATTTTATCTCCTCGGTTGATGTTGCTTTACAGTTGAATTGTGGTCCCAAATATTTAATACTGGAGTGGAATCCTCTAAGGCGATAGTTGATAGTCACACTTTTGATAGTCAAAATTGATGATCACACTTTGTTAGCTCTCCGTAAAACGATCGCAAAAGGGTGATGATCACGCTGATGGTCGCCTTAGAGAGAGCAAAAGGGATGATTGTGATCGTCAACGATCAACTATCACCTTAGAGGATTCCACTCTTGTTTACACGATTTATTATAGTTTCTCTGATTTTTAGCTCTGTATTGTTCTCATTTCTCTTCGATACCACCATGAACTTTGTTTTTGCAATATTTATTCGGAGTCCATTTTCATTGCTCACTCTATTTAATTTGTTAACCATGAAGTTTAATTCCTTTTCGTTTTTTGCAATGATTATTGAGTCGTCAGCATATCTTATGTTGTGTATTTTCACCCCGTTAAACACAAGCACTTTAGAGCACTTTAAAGCACCTTAAAGCGCTTTAGATTGTGTACGCGAATAGACATATTGTGTTCACTTCTATTCATTTGTGTGTATTTCAACTTTTGACAGGACGTACGACAGCGACACCATTGTGTTCCAGCAGTTAGTCACATTAGGCGAAACCCGCAGGCGGATCAGTAAAAATGCAGTGAAGCGTGAGGGTTATGATCTTTTGTTTTCGGATCATATCCTCGCCGAAATAGGAAGAAGAAGGAGCAATTAGTCACAAAATGAATGACAACTGAAATTCGCTGATTGCCGCGACCAGATAAAAACGTAACTGTAAATGAAATGTCAAAATTGGCGAATATTCGCTCATTCGGATTCGCAGGTCGCTGAGCTGTGAATGAACCTTAAACTGCTGATACATTTCTAAAAATATTCTTATTAACCATACAAAATCGAAGTAAAACAGCACATATCCTCTTATTTTAGTTTCAAAATACGAGTACATTTCAAATCACACAATCAACTTTCAAGACATTTGGTACATACATTATGATTAGTAAGTAATATTCATTTAATCTTCTCCATTGTATAAATGGTTATAATTATAATTTATAATTATATTTTCAAAACGACGGCTATTCATTTATTTTAATTCGTCTATTGCGGTCCAATTCTACTTACTGTAATCAATAGCAACCGGATCTCAAAATCTTCTCAAATCCAGTACGAAAACACTGCCGTCGGAAGCGCTGGCGCCGACTTTTGTACCATTTGAGTTCCAGCAGACCTCAAATATGCCACCGGTACCTTTGTAGCTATGCACCAGCTGGCCAGTTTGTGTACTCCATATATGGACGCATTTGTCAAAACTGCCCGAGGCTAAGTGTTTGCCGTCTGGACTGAAAGCGACTGAATATACGGGCTCTGTGTGCTTGGTAAGCGTGTGAATGCATGCGCCACGTTCCACATCCCACAATCGCACTGTGGAATCGAATGATGCCGAGGCAAGGATCAAGTTTGTATTCGGATTCTGTGTGCCCGGTCCAGTAGGGGACCACTTGATCGTGTAAATTTCCTTCGAATGTGCTTGCAAATCGTGGACACATGTGTCGTTTTTCATTGACCAAATCTTTAAAGTCATATCGTCTGAGCATGAAGCTAGCAGTTGACCTTGTGGATCCCATTTAATCGCATTTACTTCATTCTAAAAAAAAAAAAAAAATATTTCTTGCAAAAGCTATTGTAGAAACTAGAGATGTTCTACTTACTGTGTGACCTTGGAAAGATTTAGTGGGTTTCTCTGATCCAAGTTTGCATACATGAATCCGTTGATCTGTGCTGCAGGAGGCGAACGATGAATTGGTTTGCCAATCAACGTCTAAGGCAGGTGCATTATGGAAAGAGAATTGTTGAGTACATTGACCAGTTGCTGCATCCCAGATAATGGTAGTTTTGTCTACACCCGCTGATAGAATGTAATTTCCTCGTTTGTTCCATTTCAAAGCAAATATTGGACCTTTGTGTTGACCCAAGGTGGATGCTAAAACACCAGCAGTCGTCCAAATACGAGCGTAACCATCATAACTGCCAGTTGCCAGTAAAGTTCCTTCGCACTGCAAAAAGAGAAGTTAAATTTATTTGCATTATCTAACAAAGTCTTTTAAAAGTTGTGTTGAATAAAAAAGAATAGAGGTGTGGGCATCGGTACATAACAGCAGGACCCTCTTAATTCTAAAACAAGTTCTATATCACACGTTCAAATCAACTGGACCTTGCTTCTTAATCTTTTCAATTAACCATAAAAATTTGGCAAAATAATACAGCACGATATACATAAGTTAGGAATGAATAAAAGAGATAGGAAAGAGCAATGTATATTTTTGGATTGGTTGTTTGAAACTCGAACGGCGTTCCTCTAAATGGCACAACAGGCTTCTGTCGACAATGCCAATACAGGTGATCTAAATCTACATTGTTAAGGTCAAGGTCTAGAAACAGTTTGCCAGCTATACGTGGCGCACTTTATAAGTTAGTTAGCAAGTTGATTAGTCAATTAAGAACTACGAAACTAATAGCATGTGAAATATCAAGGATGAATAAGGCGATAGAGCAGTAAAAGTCAACCCACCTGACGAGTTTTACTCACGCGAGTTGAGGTTTGAAAAGAGGGGGACACCAGCAGACTTGATTTAGATATACAAGCACAACACGAATAGACTAACCAGAAAAAAATGAAAAAATTTAATTCAAAACTTACAAACAAAAGAACGGATTGAATCGAATTCAGAGAAAAGCTTGAAAACTTTATAAACCTAAGATCTCACTTGGAAACAAAAGAGAAACAATTGATAAAGAACTGGAACAATTCATTGCCGATGTCCAACAGGTGGTGGAATAAAGCACGTCAACAAACTTGAGTAGCAGACAAACTTTAGTAAAATACCCCACCGAAATAAAGGAGTTAATCATGGAAAAGGAAAGAGCTCGTAGAAAGTGGCAAATAATGAGGTACCCAGATGATAAGGCTTAACAAATGAACTTCAATTTCAATTCAATTACATTTATTCCATTCAATTATTTCACATTAACAATTTAGAATTTAAACCAAAAAAACGAATGTTTAGCATTATAGAGCATTTAGGATATTCAATCAATAGGTAAGCTTTTAATTGTTCGTCATACTAATACTCATTGAAGAATAGAAAGATATATCATTTAGTTAAGGAAACTAGTAGCGGACGCATCGAGTTGGATAAACAAGAAAGAAACATAACGCAATGTAAAATAAAAAGTTGGTTGCGGGCTGAAAGTGTAAAAAACATGAAATTAAATATTATACGAGAGGCGTTTCTAAAAATCTGGGAATCGCTCCAGAAAAATCTGAACAACACTTAAACACTTTTTTTTTTCCTTTTTTGGTTGCGCCTGGAGGTACCAAAAGATACGAATGGTCCGTACCATTGGTTATGCCCGATTCATATATCTGACAATGCCATCAGTGCTAGTCAGTATATGCCTACGGGCTTAACCTCACCCCTCAGAGAGGCACTATGAGAACCGGCTGCGCGTACTCATAGTAGTAGGAAATTCATCCGTCTCATTTTTTCATTTTTGTTATGACTACGACTAAGTTGCCTTAACAAGTAGTTTACACTTCTGTAGTGTTAATCGCGTTAGGTAGGTAGCTTTCCAGTGAAGGCACCTACTAATACCGTCATTACATGCGGTTTTTCCTTACGGCGCTAGGTCGAAAGGTCTTGTTCTTTGTAGTCGGCTTTGTACGGTTTGTCACGTCCATAGTACGGATTATTTCAGTATTGCAGTGAACATGAAGACGGGTACGAAGTTTGCGAGCAAAGTTTGTTACTTCGTCCCTCACGGTAGAAATTCCTAGATCTCTGTGAATATCACTATTTCTTATATACCAAGGAGTATCCACGATTGCTCTTAGTATTTTGTTTTGAAATGCTTGCAGTAGAGCCATATTGCTTGGTTTAGTACAACCCCAAAGTTGTATACCATATGTCCAAGACGGTTTTAGGACTCGCTTATACAGAAGCAGTTTGTTGTATACGCTTAACTTCGAGTATCTTCCGAGTAGCCAATACATTTCTCTAAATCTGATTTTGAGCTCTTCGCGCTTCTTTTTAACATGTGGTTTCCACTTAAGTTTTGCGTCTAGGGTCATTCCTAGATATTTTGCCTCGTTTGCGTACGGTATTTGCACCGAGTTAATGGATATAGGTGAGTTGTTTATCTTTCTTAACGTAAAATTGACCTGCGTTGATTTTGTCTCATTGAGGACTATTCGCCAGGTTTTTGTCCATTCGCATACTTTGTTCAAAGCTCGTTGGAGGTTTCCCGTTGATGATTCGACTGACTCATCCGTTACGAGGATAGCCGTGTCGTCTGCGAACGTTGCTACAACGGTCCCGTCATCTTGTGGCATATCTCTTGTGTAGAGCAGGAACAGGATTGGACCGAGAACACTTCCTTGTGGAACACCGGCGTAAATTTCTTTGAAATCCGAATATTCACTCCCGTGTCTAGCACGGAGAAGTCTGTTTTCAAGATAAGATTCCAATATTCTGTACAACTTTTCCGGTAAGATTACCCTTAGCTTATACCTTAGGCCTTCGTGCCATACCTTGTCGAAGGCTTGCGATACGTCGAGAAAAGCGCTAGAGCATATTTTTTTACCTTTTAGAGCTTTTTCAATTTCGTTCGTTATTCGATACACCTGATCGATAGTGGAATGTTTGACCCGAAAGCCGAAATGATGATCCGGGATCAAGTGCCTTTCTTCAATTACTGGTTGCAATCGTATCAGCAGAAGTTTCTCGAAGACCTTAGATATTATTGGCAGAAGTGAAATATGTCTATATGATTTCTTGTCATTTGCACATTTTCCCGGTTTCGGAACCATAATAACTTCGGCGACTTTCCATTGCCTTGGAACATATAATATTATTATTATTATTATTATTAACTTTATTTCAAAGCAAAACGTATAGCTAAAAATCTAACAATTATTGCGAGAAAATACATAAGTTTTAAAGAATCTTACAGTTTTTGCATGAAATAGTGTGGGATACACTCAATTGTCAGAAGACAAGAGGCGAATGTATCGGGTAATAAGTGAAGTTCTTTTTTAAAACAGTTGATGGGAAAAATTCAAAATATCATCAAAAATTGGTAGGTTATTGAAAGAAAAAAAATAAATAATTAAATAAAAAGTAAAAATGAATCAGAAAATCCAAACAGTATTTAAAATAAATCATAACATAGGAATAAAAAATGTCTCAATTGCAGAATAATTAAGAGTGGAAAGCCACTTTTTAATATTACACAAGAAAACTGTTTTCACTCTTTCGCATCTAAGGTCTTCAGGTAGTAAATTAAACAGTCGAGGCGCAGTGACAAAGTAAAACCGTGAAAAGTGCGTTTTATTGATTATTGGTAATGTGACAAAATGTCTGGTATTGACACGTAAATTGTAATTTTCATCTAATCTAACAGCATAGTATCCAGAACTTTGCACATAACACTTGCACATAACACTTTGCACATAATTCTAATTGCATGTTTTTGTTTCATTAATAAAGGTTTTATATTAACAAAGTACGAGCCACCCCAGCAAGATAACTCGTACTGTAGCTTGGATTTAAACAGACCATTGTAAACCAATTTTAAGATAGATAAACTACAGTAGAGACTAAGATGATAGAGCTGTTTAACTACTCTATTTAAATATAGCTTCAGATAGGAAGTATGTTTCTTCCAACTGAGCTTATAATCCAATATAATACCCAAATATTTAAAATTAAGGACACGTTCAATTTCAAAGAAAGCATCACTACAACTGAGATTGTCCTTAAAGATAACAGAATTATGCTGGCAACCAACCAAACAAAATCGTGTGCAACTCGGTGAATGATTATATAGAGGAAAATCATCGCAGATTGTACCCTTGATATTAAAGAACATAAACTTCGTTTTAGCGCTGATTACGAGACGATGTAGCTTAAACCACTTTCCCAGGATTTCTAAATCATTATTAACATCCAAAAAAAGATTAAAATAATTGGTATTAGAATACGAAAGAGCAGTATCGTCAGCGAAGGCAGTGATTTTACCTTTAAAAGGTTGGATAAACAATTAATTGACGTTAATTAAAAACAGTATGGGACCCAAAACAGAACCCTGCGGAACGCCCATATTAATGGACTTTGGAGAACTAAGGCAGTTTTTGATCTTGACCATTTGCTTCCGGTTTTTTAAATATGAAGCAAACCACTCATGGATAAATCCTCTAAAACCCGCATGATAAAGCTTACTTAATAGTTAAGTGTGGTTCACCAAATCGAAAGCTTTAGTTATATCTATGAATAGGGCAGCAGAGATTTGAGATGCGTTTACACTATTATATATTTCACAAGTTAATTTAAGTAGAGCACTCTCTGTGGATCTGCCGCTCCTGAAACCAAACTGGCAATCGCTGAAGAACTTCGTCCTGTCTAAAAAAGATAAAACTCTAGACTTCATACCTTTTTCGAAAATTTTCCAAAACACTGAGAGAAGTGAAATAGGACGGTAATTGTTTAGCAGCATAGTATCACCTTTTTTATGGAGTGGAATCACAACCGCTGTTTTCAGTGCTTCCGGAAAAATTCCGCCCCTTAACGCAGAGATTAAAAATGAAGCTTAAGACATCTGCAATGTGGAAAGAAATTTGCTTCAAGACATAGCTGGAGATCTGGTCAAAAGAAGATGAATTAGTTATTTTAAGAGACATAATGATTTTATGAATCTCAAGTGCCGAAAATTCCTCAAAGAAAAAGGTTTGTGATTGCAAACATGCTTCTTTTAGACCGTAATCAAATTGACAAGTAAAACTATCATCATTTGGAAAACCAAACGAAGAGTTCAAATTGGAAAAAAAGTCGTTGAGCAAGTTCGCAACTTGTAAATGCTCAGACACATTAACATTATTATTGCTTAAAATGATATCATCATTCTTCTTGGCTCTGTTTAAAATCTCGTTAACGATTCCCCATTCCTTTTTAGCGTTGCCAATATTTTCAGCTAATTTATTCCTAAAATAGGTATCCCTGCAAAGTGGTATATCAGTTTTTAGTTCTAGACACAATTTGTTATAATAATTTTTAAGTCTAGCATTGTTAGGATGTTTTTTAACTCGTGAATGTAGTTGTTTTTTCTTTCTTATTTTACTGAGTAAAGGAAGAGTCATCCACTGTTTTAGACATCTTAACTTGCTTTTTTTATTCAGACTACAGTTTGATAAATAAGACTGCAGCTTGTTAAGAAACAAATCAAAAGCAATGGATGGATCCAGTGCATCGAAAACATCATCCCAAAGCTCAAAGTTCAGACGTGATTTAAGAGCAGCAAAGTCAATTTTGTTGAGATTCTTATACAAGGATTGTTTAATTCTATGTACCTTGCAATCAAGTTGGATACTAGTTAAACTATGGTCCTTCTTCTTCTTCTTCCTTTTATCAGCGAGGCCATGATCCGAAAATAAGGGATCACAACCCTCCCACTTCACCGCATTTCTACTGATCCGCATGTGGGGTTCGCCTTAGTTAAACTATGGTCCGTTATTCTTAAATCATAGGCCACCACTTTATAATTAACATTATTATTTCTATGAAGTCTTAAAAAAATATGGTCTAAATAAGACTCAGACCGAGTAGGTTGATTCAAGAGAGAATCAAAACCAAACGAAGCTAAAATCGATAAAAAATTGTCTACATCGGTTGAATCAGACAAAATATTAATATTTGAATCGCCCAACAAAATCATGTTCCTACAAGATTTAAGTTCCAAGAATCCTGAAAACTCATTTAAAAAGGCCCTTACCGTACACTTGCGAAGTCTATAGATACATATAAAACAGTAACGAACACCAGAAATTTCAGAAGAAATATTAATAATGTCTGCACTTTCCATTTTCGAGTTTTTAATTTCACAGCCTTAAGAAGCATTTATAATGTAGAGCAACTTAACCAGCACTTTTTTCGGTAGCTCTTTCAAAATTTCGCCAGTGATTAAGTCATATCCCGGAGCCTTGTTATTTTTAAATATTTTTTATTGTCATTCGAAGTTCGGACAAGGATATGGTTTTTACTTTAAAGTTGTCGGATGCCGTATTATCATTCGGATGTTCGATCAACGGTTGTCCATCGAACGGCTTGAACGTTTCCTCTAAGTGATCGGCAAATAATTCTGCTTTCTCTGTCTTCTTTTGCCCATTCCCCGTTAGCTTTCCTAATTGGCGGCGAGTGCATTACAGGTCTCCTTATGGACTTCAAGGCTTTCCATAGAGAGTAGTTTGAATATTTATCAGCGGTCAGACCCTCGAGGTAAGTAGAAGTCTCGTGATTTTTTAGGTCCTGCAGCACATTTTTTAGCTTGTTACAAAGGTGGTTCAGATAAGTTTTATCCGGTGGCGCGCGGGATTGTTGCCATCTCTTGCGCGCTCCCCTCTTTTCTCGTATGAGGTCTTCGATTTCAGGCTGGTGTTTGACTTTATTGTTCCGTGCTTCTGTCTTCCGCAAAGGAGTGTTTTTCCACGCTGAGCTCTGAATGGCTTCGACGAGTTTGTCGATTTCTTCTTCTATTTCAAACGGTGTCTTTAGCGGTACGTTTAAAGCAACATTTTCCTTGCAGTCTCTTCTGAAAGCGTCCCAGTTAGTTTTGTTACTAGTTAACCTAGGCGGTCCTTCTTTTTTTACTAGACTTCCACCTATTTTCAGAGTGACTGCCGAGTGATCTGAGCATAGATCATAGCATTCTTCGACTTCCGTCAAATTTGTAGTTAACTCTTTTGCGATAAAGAAGTCGACGAGGTCAGGGATTTTATTTTTGTCAGTTGGCCAATAAGTTGGCTTTCCTGTCGAAAAAAAGTTCACCCCACGTTTGTACAATAATCTGCCTTTTGTCGAATTGCATCTTGATCCCCAGAAAGTGTGTTTCACATTAAAGTCACCACCTAAGACAAAATTAGGTCCGAGTGAGTCAAAGAGACGAACGAGGTCGTCTTCTACTAGCTTATATCCCGGAGGGAAGTAACTAGATCCGATGTTGTAGTCTAAGTGGTTTATTTTTACGGAGACTGAGCTTATTTGCATAGAATCAAATTCTATTTCTATGTTTTCGGAGTGCTTAATACAGTCTTTGATGTAAAGAGAGGACCCGCCTCCCGCATTTTCCGAAGGATGATTCGCATGGTAATCGCTGTAACCTTTTATTTTGGGTCTAAGTCCCTTTTTTAAGTGCGTTTCCGATACCAAACATATATCAATATTATTTTTTCGTAGAAACACTTCTAACTCGTCGATTTTTTTCAGAAGGCCGTTTGCGTTCCACGTTAGTAACTTAAGTAGCTGTTTCATATTCACGTTTTTTTGATTGTCTTGCGAGGTTTGAACTCGAGCTTGCTCAATTTGGCAAGTATAATTTTATTAACCCTGGTTTGCTCCTCAAATTTTTCCAATATAATGGTAAATATTTGGCTGACCGGATCTGTTGTAGCTGATCTTAATTTTTTTTCGTTTGACGCGACTTGTGCGTACGATCTCGCGTCAACCTGTGGCGGTTTTTCCGCTGCACTTGGACCAGCGACGTTCTCTTGCGGAATTTTTTTATTTCCCTTTATCGGTCGCTTCGTTTTGACTGGCTTAGCGGTCTTGGGCTTATCGGTTTTACGATCTCTTAAGCTTGGGTTCGGGTGTATCGGTTTCTTGAGAGTATCGCGCCTTTTTTGAAGCTCCTTTGCTACTTCACAACCTCGATAGTTTGCTGGGTGCTTGCCTTTGCTGATTCTTACTGACTAAAAAAACACCACCCTTCGATATAAATTTGTTAGATATCGCACTTATCAAGCAATTTTTCTATCACGAAATAAAAACGTTTGGCAGGTTACTTTCCACAGAAAGATCCTGCATGTTCCGCAAACTAGACGCGGTTAATCATTATCTCGCCAAGTTGAAAGGTTTCGTCCTTTGTAATCGGCGCAATATTGCTCTCATCCAAAATTTGTAGGACTGTATTGCTGACAAGTCCGATTAGTCGGTTCCTATGCTTTCTCGTGAAGCTTCTAGTTTCTGCTTCGATTATCGGAATTCCGAGATCCCTGTGGATATCATCGTTTCTAATATACCACGGTGCTTGGACAATTTCTCTTAGCACTTTATTTTGAAAAGTTTGTAAAATATTAGCATTTGTTTTCTTGCTACAACCCCAAAGTTGTATGCCGTAGGTCCACACCGGTTTTAGCATTTGTATAAAAGCAGTTTGTTCTCAGTACTGAGCTGGGAATGATTTCCGAGTAACCAGTTCATTTCTCTATATTTGATTTCGAGTTCTTTACGTTTCATTTTCACGTGCGAATTCCATTTCAGCCTTGCGTCGAGTGTCATTCCCCGAGTTTAGGAAAATTGGCAAGTCATTAGTTTTCTTGTGAGTGAAATTCACGTGAACAGGTTTACATTCGTTGAGGGCGATCCGCCAGGCCCTCGTCCATTCATTTACATTATTCAGTGCGTTTTGCAGTTTTGCAGTCGTTTCTTCGATTGTTTTGCGTACTGCGTCCACGTGACCAAAACGAAGTGAGGATAGCAATATCCAAGATGAAATCCAACAAGGCTGCTGGACCTGACGGCTTGCCAGCCGAACTTTTCAAGGCAGCTGGTGATGAATTGGTAGAGTGCATACATCAACTCATCTCTAAGATTTGGTCAGACGAGTGTATGCCTGATGAATGGAATCTCAGCATCGTTTGCCCGATCCACAAGAAAGGAGACCCCTCAACTGCGCCAACTATAGAGGCATCAGTCTCCTCAATATCGCATATAAGATCTTTTCTGCGATATTGTGTGAACGCCTGAAATCTTTTATCAAAAGCCTGATTGGTCCCTATCAGTGCGGTTTCAGACCAGGAAAGTCCACCATCGATCAAATCTTCACACTTCGACAGATCCTGGAGAGAACCCAAGAAGTCCAAATCGATAATCATCAGCTCTTTATCGATTTTAAGGCCGCCTATGGCTGCATCTATAGAGAAGAGCTATAATATCTGTGGCTATACGACATAATAGCTTAAGTCGACTTAAGTCAAAATTGAGTTAATTATAGAAAAATGTTCCCAATTACATAGTATTTTCCCTCAATTTTTTAGTTCCATACCTGTAAAGACGGTTGAGTTATGGCTGTTAGAGTAGAGGTGCAATTCAAAAATTTCGTACAATTTTTGCGTAAGCCACAACTTTAAACCCTTCTCCTGAAAAATCGTACAAATCGACATAAGCTATTATGTCGTATTGCCACAGATATATAGAGCCATGTCTACTTTTGACATCCCTGCCAAACTTGTTCGTCTGTGCAGGATGACGATGAAGAGCGCTCGTTGCTCCATCAGGGTCGGTAATGACCTCACCGAGACCATTGATGTCACAAGGTGACGCGCTGTCATGTGACTTCTTTAATATTGTACTTGAACGGATTGTGCGGAACTCACAAGCCAACACCAGAGGCACAATCTATCAAAAGTCCATACAACTGCTTGCATACGCCGACGATATTCACATTATTGGAAGAACTCAGCGAGCTGTCACCGGTGCGTTTGCAAGCATTGAAGCAGAAGCGACCAAAATGGGTTAAGCGATAAACGAGGACAAAACCAATTATATGCTGTCAACAAGAAGGGACAACCAACACTGACAAATTGGACAGAACGTCACAGTGGGCAGCTATAACTTCGAGGTAGTAAGGGACTTTGTCTACCTTGGCTCTGCTAGAAACCCTAAAAACAAGATCAGCGCAGAAATCAAGCGACGGATAACTCTTGCCAATCGTTTTTTTTTGGCTTATAAGGCAATTTAACAGTAAAGCCCTATCTCGAACAACTAAGGAGGCTCTGTATAAGACCCTGATCATCCCAGTCCTGCTTTACGGCGCTGAAACATCGACTTTATTAAAAGAGGATGAAGATATCCTTGGTCGCTTCGAGAAAAATTCTTCGTAAGATATTCGGTCCCGTTTGCGTTGACGAGTTTTGGAGGAAAAGATTCAATTACGAAATATACGAACTGTACAGCGACATCAACCTGGTCAAACTGCGTATTGGACGTCTGAGATGGACAGGACATGTAGAGCGAATAGACACCAACGCTCCGGCAGAGTCCGGCAGAGTCTTCGAATCTAACCCGGAGGGACAACGCAGTAGAAGACCTCCTCGCCGTAGGCAGCGCGTACAAGTTCAAGGGGACCTCGACCAACTTGCAGTGCTCAACTGGAGGCAATTAGCTAAAGATCGAGTTAAATGAGAGGCTTGTTGGTTGAGGCCCAGGTTCACGAACTGTAGCGCCACCTAAGGAAGAACAATGTTCAATATTCTGACAATATTTCCTTGCGCGAAAGTAGATTTAAATTTTGTGAAATTTATATAAATGAACTTTTAGATATACGTACAGTTAAATCAATTAATAAAACAAGTGATTGCTATGGTTTAAATCGCAATTTAATATCGTAAAGAAGAAATTCTACCTCTTATTCTAAAAATAATTAATTTATCACTCCGAAATGGAATATTCACTGAAAGTTGGAAGATCGCGGATATCATACCGGTTGAAAAAGTGAGTAATGCGAGCAACACCAGAGTAGTGGAGATCTATAAATATGTTGCAATCTAGGAAAAGATATTGGAGGCAATAGTTTGTATTTATGAAAGAAAAGAAAATTCTGTGTGTAGAACAATCCGGATTTAGGCGGGGACACTCATGTGAAACATCTATTAGTTTGGTAATAAATGAATGGAAAAAAGAAAATGAGAAGGGCAATATTGTATTGGCAGTGTTTTTGGACCTTTTTAATAACAATAATTTACAATAAAAGACTTTGGCCATTGCCGTCAGCCGAAGAAAAGAGCGAATTATACTAAAGTTTTATGCAAATGTAGTGATTTAAAATGCTTCGTTCATTATTTGCTGCCGGTATTTTGATGCAGCTTTAAGATAGCTAGCCAGCACGTTCCAGTCCTCACCATCTAGAGTTCTGATGAATTCAGCCATTGATAGCGCCTCTTTCCCCAGTATGCTCGTCTGATTTCTTTCAATATTGGGCAAGCTCCAATAAAATGAAAAACGTCTTCCTTTGTTCGAAGGTTGCATAGGCTGCATTCCTCATTCCCGTCGCTTATATCAGGCCTGAAGTTCAGCCGAAGTAGTTCGCCTCTCGCCTTAAAGATGATAGAGATTACATCAACGCTGAACCGATCGTGGAAATAATTTTTCGCAGCCAGATCATGGTTGAGTAAGGGATACGTACACCTGGTCTCACTTTGTTGCGCTTTCAATCTAAACTTCGCACGGGTAGACTCTTCAATAACGGATAACAGCTGGTTCAGAGAACGTCGCCAAGATTCTGCATCACTGGCTGAACACAATGCATGCCGCTGCGGCGTGGCGGTAGCGTAGTACGTAGAGCTGTCAAATGGTGTGGCGCTACACTCACAAAATTCGCCCACAATGGTGTAGCGCTTAGTAATGGCAAATAATGCCAGCTGATTAAAATTGTGTTTTTCTTTTTGAGTATTATTGAGATTTGATTATTTTTGTGAGATTATTGTGCTATAATAATACAACAAAAATAATAAGAAATGGATAAATTTATTTTCCTTTCACTAGCAAAATAAATTTTTCCACGGCGTGCTCTTCCATTTTGACTGTAATGAATATTTCAAATTTATTGCGCTACTGCTGAACTCAGTTCAAGAATCCACCACGAAAACATCGTATAGAAAACCAAAACAGTCTTCAACAGTCGCCAATTTCTCTATCTGTTGTTGTTGTTGTTGTTGTTGTAGCAGCTGTGTAGCTGAGGTTGACGATCCTTGGTCGAGGTATTGTCCTCGAGTCGCTCCGGGACGTACGTACGTACGTAGAACCGATCGTCGTGAGAGCTCGTTGGTGCAGTGGTTGGAAAAACTTCGATAGTATTTTTTTCCATTTTATACTCGGGTGGCTGGTGATTGCTGTTCCCCCGCTGGGGCTTGAACTTGCACTCATCGGCTAACAAGCAAACACTCTATCCACAGCACCATTGCCACCCTATCTGTCACTTGTGGCGCTGCACAAGTTAAAAGTAAACCAACTTCGTACTACACCACTGCTACCGCCACGCCGCAGCTACCTCATTGTGGGCGCTCTACTGAGTTCCCATATATTTTAACTCTGTGACAGGTCGTACTACGCTACCGCGGCACGGCCGCGGCATGCATTGTGTTCAGCCAGTTATAGTGCGTTAGCTGCATACTATGTTCGCCGCTAAGCCTCGACCGCTCGTTAAAGAATTGCAGCTTCCGCTGTACCAAATATTTTGCGACGATGTGTGGAAGGCGGTAGTTTGGGAGTTCCATTACTTTCAGAATGTAGAGAAAGTGCAATCTTAATGTAAAGATGTAGAGAGGAGATAAACCAGTTTGAAGGTGCAACATGTATGTCGGTGTGTTTTCGGGTAATCTAAAGATTTTTTTTAAGAAATATCTTAGAAGTTTTTCAACCTCTTCGTACTCGAATATACCCCAAACTTGTGCAGCATAGCACATGATTGACCTCATAGCCGCTTCGAAAACCTTAAATTTGCTGCTCGATGGAACGTTTTTCCTACCAAGGAATCCCCGCCAACTGCAATTTATTGCCTTTTTCGCCTCCTTTAGTTTTTCTCCCAGGTGGGCCTTGAAGGATACTTGAGATGTAATTAAAACTCCGAGATATCTATACTCCTTAACGACTTCAAGTTCCTGGTTTTTCCAAGTCCATCTTTCTTGCCTTGAGTATCGTCCAAACCCGTTTCTAAAAACCATTACATTGGACTTAGCGGTGTTCACTTTCAGGTTCCATCAATTGCAGTAGTTTTGGAGCTTATTTATCATCGTCTGCAACATAATTGGAGTTTCTGATAGAATGACGATATCATCTGCGTATAAAAGCAGCTTTATTTGGAGTCCGTCGAACACAATTCCACCTGTTAAAAAGGTCACAAGATCATCCAGAAATATTGAAAATAGAAGTGGACTCATGAGACAACCTTGCTTCACTCCCATTTGAGACTTAAACCAGTTGGACAGGTTGTGGCCATCCCAAACAGCTGCTTTATTGTCTTCATAAAGACTTTGTATGACCCTTAGGACCTTTGAAGATACCCCTAAGTTACTCAGCTTGTAGAACAGCGTGTTTCTGTCAATAGTGTCGAAGGCTGCCTTGAAATCAACAAAGAACGCATACATTTTTTTGCCTTTATCAAGGTATGACCGGGCGATGCTTGTCAATGTGAAAATGTTGTCTACTGTGGAGTAACCTTTTCTGAACCCCGCTTGGAATTCGCTTAGAAGATCATTTTCTTGCACCCAATCCGTCAAACGGTCTAGGATAACCCCAGCAAATATTTTCATTATTGAATTCATAAAAGAAATTCCTCTGTAATTCGCTGGGTCAGACTCATCTCCTTTTTTGAATAACGGAAGTATTATACACTTTCTAAAGCATTCGGGCACTTCTCCTGAGACGAATATGTAGTTATATACTTGTGTGAGCTTTTCTAAGAATTCTACTGACGCAGACTTAAAGAATTCATACGGGATACGGTCTTCACCAGGAGCTTTATTTGCATTGCATCTGGACCTAAAGCGAGCCATAGATCGGGATATATTGGCGAGTAAACTCTATAAATATCGTATTTGGGGAAAAGAATTAGAGTGGTTTAAAAGTTATTTACATGGAAGAACTCAGAAAGTGCGTATTAAAAAAACATATTCAAGCCCGCAGATAATACCCGTTGGCGTACCCCAAGGTTCGGTCCTTGGTGTTTTACTCTTTTTTTTTGTTATAAACGATATCGGAAATTCCTTACTTCATTCCAAAGTATGCCTTTTTGCAGATGATACTCTTACAGGATGTAAGTGTTAGTGAAAATATCCTACAGAGTGAAATGAATAGAATGAATCATTGGCTGTGTAAAAATAAACTTAAGATTAATGTCCAAAAAACTAAGTGTATGTGTGTCAATAGAAACAACTTTAGTGTAAACATTAGAGTAAATGGTGAACTCATTGAATGTGTTCAAGAAGTTAAATACAGTATAAGCTCGAAAATTAAAAAAAAAAAAGTTTTGGCGAATTCTAATTTTTAAATGTTTCCAATTTCCAAGTGTTTTTATTTTAACATTCGTCCAAAGTGAATAAATCTCAGTAAAATCCAGAAAAAAAGAACCTACATAACTGAGTTGCTTATTTAAGAAACAAATACGGTACAATTCGAAAAAAAAAATTGTATTTTACTTAGGTTGGAAGAATTCGGATGTGATTGACTGCCTTTGCCCTTTGTTTGTCAAAAGCTTAACCGCTTTTTCCAGCACATTTTGAATTGAAATGATTTCCGAAGTTGAAACGCTATTGCTCTGAGCCCAAATCAACAATCCACTTGCAAATTTAATTACATTCTTGTGGGAAATGTCTGTTCCAAGTCCATCTTCTTCGGAATCAGCTGCAATGCTGCTGGAATCGTCTTCAATTGATTGAACATCAAAAGAAACGTTATCAGAGTTTCAGACTTCAAATTCACGAGCTGATACAGGCTGCCCAAGAAGGTTTAACAGGTCAATTGTGTTCTGAACATAGACGTTAGGAATTAACCTAGCAAGTGGTAGATTGTCCTCTTCATCAAAATCCTCATCTTACAATAGCCGTATTTTATTATCACTCATGATCCATATGGATCATTGGTTTCTATGCAATACAACAACAATACGAGATCTTGCTTTCTATCAGGATCAATTTCGTGGTCTAGATTTTTTTTTTTATTCCTTGGTAGGTTACACAATCACACTACAAGACACAAGGAAAATAATTCGTTGATCCAGATGTTGATTCAATCAGTTCAGAATTGCAGGCATTTGAATGATCAAATGTCTTATGCCAGCACCTCTTTAATTATTCTGTTGTTACCGTATCCCAAGCTGATTTTAAAAAGATGATTGCCTCTCTTATTGTAATTTTCTTTAAAATCTGTAATTCCTTCGTTTTCCTTAGCAACCACCATCGATAATAAGCTTTACCTGTAGTAAAGTTTAGTTAAGCATATGGCATTTTGGTCCATGGGTTGTGAAATAGGTGTGACATTTGGTGCATTTCACTTCAAATTTTACAAACCTGTCGTACGAATGAATTAAACCACTTTCGGAAAATAAATGCTGTCATCCAAGCGGATTGGGATGAGTCGTACCCAAGTGGGGTTTCAAAATGTTTGAAACATCTCGGTTTTCTAGACTTGCCAATAACAAGTGGCTTAATTTTGTGTGTTCCGAAAGCATTGCAGCATAACATAAAAGTTAATCTTTCTTTTGGATTTTTAAGCCCAGGAGCACTTTGTTCGTTGCTGGAGTCGATAGTTTTGTACGGTAGTAATCTATAAAATAGACCAGACTCATCTGCGTTGTAGATTTCATCCTGTGTCAGACGCATTTGCCTGATTTTCTCATTTGCCATTTTTCGCTGAAATGGCACAACCGAATTTATGTATATTGCAAGACAACCTTTCGCCACACACTTTCAGATGCCGTAATCCGAAACGACGTTTAAAATTTTGTAGCCACCCATCACTTCCATTGAAAGCAGCATCACAATCCAAAGATGCTAAAATTGCAATAGCTTTTTGCTTAATTATGGGACCGTTTAACACAGTTTCTTTCGCGCTGCCGTAGAATCCAAGCGTAAAGTTTACTTTCCATTATTGGAAATTCAGCAACATAAAGCGTTTTCTTTTTCACTGGCAAAAACGAATTTGTTACTTTGTCCATTATTAAGAGTTCCTTTTTGTTAAAATAAGTAATAAATGATGGCGCGGCCCCATACCAACGCTTTGTTTGAAGCACCGTTTTTAATCTGCTCAATGATTTTGGACTTCACTTCTATTGAGTGTTTGCTTTGCGATAACCCTTAATAACTCACACCTATACGCTTTCGGATGTAATGAGAGTGAAAATCCCTTTTATATATTGAAACATCACACAAAGCATACCAAACAGAAACAAGGAAATGTCCCGTAATATTCTTTACCAGTCTAGACTCTCTAGACACATTTGTCGCCTTAAAATTTTAAACAAATCCAAGCAAAAAAATTTACTTGAACAAAATACATGCGTAAATGCAACTGGAGAATAAAAAATTGTATTCTGATTTCCAAGCAATTCCAATTTCCATGAGTTCTAATTTTCGAGCTTTATCTGTATTTGGATGTGGTATATTGACAGTAAACCTAAGTTTGATTACCATTTAGAAAGACTATGTGCGAAAACATCAAAAAAGGTAGGCTTCATCGGGAGAATTAGGAAATATATATCAACGAATTGTGCTCAAACAATATATGTATACTACGATTGTTCTTCCACATTTTTACTATTGTTCATCGATCATATACATTTTTTCCCTCGAATACCAAGACAAACTTTAATTTCTCCAAAACAGAGCTATGTGTGATCGACAAACTCCTCCTGCTACAATCCTTACCATGGCTAAGTGTTAAAACTCAATGCCCTAGTCATGATTTTTAAAATAAAGCAAAACATGTATCCTGAATATCTGCAAAACAATGTTATGTATACAACGAACAACAGGTATAGTCTACGGAACGAACGCCGTCAACCCGCTACAAGTGCATGCTCAGAACGCATTCTACGTGCTCAGAATGAAAAGCACTGAGTAGTTTGAGTAAAAAACTGAGCACAACCATTTTGATAGTTAGCCATATGGTTTCTAATCAAACCACAGCTAAGTGCTAGTGTGTTTCATCAACAAATCAGAGCGCTCTGAGCATGGCAATGCTTGAATTTAAAAGGAGAAAGAGGAATACCATACGGACATATGAACAATTTTAGGGAAAACTAAGGATTGCTGACTTACATTCCAATCTAATGAGGTAACATCCTTGTTGCTAGGTACTTCTGCGCCGCCCTTTTGTATGCAGTGACGCAGCACCAACTGATTGGGACTCGTTGTCGTTCCGGACATATCCCATATCCTCGCAGTACTATCGCCCGAGCCACTGGCCAGAAGATCCCTACTTGGGTTCCACGCGCAGATGAATACTTCACTCTCATGACCACGCAGGACCGTTGATTTTGATGCTGGTATCTCGATACCCTGATCCACATCCATACTCTCCGCGGCCTGTTGTGTTGTTTGCTGAGACTGTTGCTGTTGTTGTTGCTGTTGCTGTGCGGAGGTGGTTACCTGCTGTTGTTGCTGCTGCTGTGTCTGTTGAGTCGTTGTGGTCTGTGTCGTCACCGGAGTTGTGGTCGCCGCAGGTGTTGGTGTCGCCGCAGTACTAGTAGCTGTTGCAACTGGCTCTTCTGAACCGTTCGAAGCTGATTCCGACGGCGTCGTTTCCATTTTGATTTGCTGTTCGACCTTTACCGGTTCGCTCTTCACCTCAGCTTTTGGCAGCGGCTTGGGGAATTTGATCGCTGGCATAACGGCATCAATCAAACTGAGACCCTCAATTGGCCGACCAATATGGCCATCTTCGCTGACACTCCACTCGATCTCAGTGTACATCAGTCCCTTTTGGAGGATTGTTAGCAATGCCGCGGGAGGTACCAGTGCTCCATTAATGTTGCTCTGCGAGATGTGTGATTCAATGCCAAACACAAACGCCGAATGGTGGAAGCCTGCAAAAAAGAACCCAGATGCGCGAGATCGCAAACATGGAAATGGACCGCGAATATAACACTACAACGCACCTGACTCTTGGAGATATCGATAAACCAGAAAGTTAACTTCGTCGCTGGAGAAACTCATGGTGTTTTGTTTGGCGCGACGATTGAACTTTTGTGTGAGGTATTTTCGGATCTATTTAGAGAGAGAGAAGAGAAAGAACCCAAGGCGCAATTAATTTATGAATTTAAATTCTTTTCTTTTTGACTTTTGTCACTTTTTTCTGTGGTAAACGCCGCTGTGTCACTTTTTGAAGTATGTCTCCCAGTAGTAGTTGGTTGTCCATTTTACACAGACGAATGGGTACTAACTTCGGAGGGGATGTCTGCAAATTATAGTACGGAGTAGGTTCTAATTATGGGCATATGAGTCATGCGTGGCTTGATATTTTGGAATAGAAGGAGGAAATTCTGAGAAATATTTAAATTCAAATTTTGCAAAAGATTAAGATAATAAATTTCATCCATTATTTGAGTATTACCATACGGATGCGCTTTAGATGGACGGACTTTTAAATGCTGAAATGGAGGAAATCTAGTACATTTACAGGTGGTTTTCGGCCGCCATCTATTGGTGAATATTAGGTAGTGACGTTTGCTGATTTGAATATGGTACCGTTATAGAAAAAATCATAACAGTAGAAGGTAATTTTGAGGTAAATGCGTCTAGTAGAAACAAATAAGCACAGCAATAGCTAACCACAACTTTGACGGCACCGGTAAAACGAAAGCTGCTGTGTTGTATTTATAAATATATTTAGGAACCAAAAAAAAAAAAAAACCAAACTCAAACTTCTTCTTAGCTAAACTTTGCAAAAGAATTGCAATCCGAAAGTTGTTCGGAAGCCATTGGGCGCGTGAATCGATTCAGTTTTATTTGTTTGATAAGTGTTGCACATTTGTTGGCTCCATGATGACATAAATGCCGCTTTGCAATATTGCGTACGCAAACTGTGTGAAACGCAGCTCGGCAATAAAAGGGGGGCAATGGTGTAGTGGTAACGTGGCCAATTGCAACACTAATGGTTCATGGTTCAAATCATGATGTTGGCAAGCATTTATTTATTTCTCATGAAATATATAAAGTCAGTCCGATTAATTGTGAAAGCTTCTGTGAACACTACTGTGAAGGCATAACACTGGCAGTAGCTTAGTCATATGGCTGGAAAAATTGTATGCTCTGATGATGATTTGCCTATGATATCAATTATCGGGAAAAAATACTGTGAATCAGAAGCAAATACAAAAAGTAACAAAAATCTCCCCAGTTATCAGGACGCCACTCAGTGAGTTTCTCTGAAGCATAAACAACTGCGAGCTTTAAACCGCTACACCAAATCTTTCTCTCTTTCTCTATCTACCCTTTCCAAAGCGCGCAGTATGTTAACATGTTAAGGATATTCATATGCCCTTGAGTGTGCGCAAATTATAAAAAATAAAAAAAAATGGGCACATTCGTGTGCAAGCTGATTTCCGCTGAATAGTTCAGCACCTGAGTAACTTCCGTTAGCACGAAGATTATATACAAAATAAAAGTAAAACTAAGAACAAAGTGATTGCTTAATTAACGTTGCATCTTTGTCATATGTCGTACTTTCGAGTAGTATACATTACCATTATAAAGAAAAGTAGAAGGATTTGGACTCGGGAGTTACATTGACACATCAACAGCATATTTAATTTCCATTTGTTTATAATTCCCTGCTCCGCGGATATTCAGCTTTAAGTAGAGCCCGACATCGAGATCTAAGTAAACCCTTTTTCGACAACCTTGAGGAAATTTCAGAAAACAGTAACACAAAGTTGATCAGTTTCTTAAACACCACAGGATGGATTTAAGACCTTTTACTTTCAACATCGAATCAACACTATCTAAAAAACAAAGTCACATGGATTTGTGGTGTTCAAAATGGCGCTTATGTGCAAATTGGGCAATGCACAGCAGCAATGATTTCTGCCTACCATGTTTTCTTTAAAATTTTCTTCATTTGACGTACAAAAATGGATCTTGTTTAACGAGCTTAAGATAGACTTCCTTGTCCAAAGTTGTCGTTGCTGTGGTCATGCCTTTCAACTATAAGGAGGAAAACATGCAGGCGCAGCGTTTTATACTCACAAATAAATAACAATAACTTTTAGGTGCAGGTGTAGGCGGGTTATTTGTTTTTAATTTGTTTGCTGACTATTAATTAATGTGGGTTTTAACTATGCAGATACTAGTCTTTTATCGCAGATTTATTGTGCGGAATCGGACATGAAAACCATACTGACTTCTCTTTTTTTTGTATTAATACGGCCATAACATTTTATTTATGTTTCATCTCTTGTGTGTTTGAATTTCAACAGAGTAGATGCATTTTTTCAAGCAGTTTTTACTTATTTATAATTCACAACAATGTCAGCAAACCACATTGGTTCTGTACCATACTCTGGAAAAATTGAGTTTTCAGAATATTGATCTTGGCGAGAAAAAATCAACTTTAATACAAATAGAACAAAAAGTGATATGAAGGAAGAATATTTATCTAAGTCTGAAAAGATTGTCATTTTTGGCCAAATCGAAAAATCCATAGAATATTTATAATTTGGTAATAAATTTTTAAAAATATTGCGGTTAACTGTCTAAATCGCATAACGAATGCTGGTTTTCGTCACGTCAAAGGAAATATTTTTATTAAACTTACTTACGTTTGTATCTTACAAATTAAGACAGTGTAGTATGCGGGTGAAAATTTACTCTGATAAAAAGGAAGGTTTCGTATTATTGTTGTGATGAATGCAAGCCAATGATCTATATAGATGATCGGTGATAATAAAACGCGACTAGTATTGCACACTGAAATAAATTATTCAAGAAAAGATATGCAAATACGTTCATAAATTATTAGCTGAAGTGAATTTATGCAGACTACAATGGCTTAGTACATATGAGGTGGCAACTTGTCGACATTCTGAAAAATAGACCGGGAAAACATAGGCCTTCTAGGATGTATATTGTATGGAGGTACAGGGCAAAAAAGCAAAAATTTCATTGTTGCGAGGGGCAAAATATCGGCAAAAGTTGAAGTACTATTTCCTAAACCCATTTCGGGTGGTTTCTTCTTCTTCTTGTTCTTCTTCTTGGCTCCAAAAACAAGATGAAAATTCAAAGTCCCTTCCTTACAATTATAAAACTCTCTGTAATATCATCCGATAACAGTTGGCCTGTAAGAAAAATTGATATTTGACGATTCGACCGATAAACAGGTTAATGTACTGACTAATTGCAGTGGAAATATCAATAACGATATAAACGTCAGAAATGATATGGTTTTATGACAGAAATATTTCCATATCAAAGTTCAAGATGAAATTCAAATTGATTTACAAAACATGCGAAAAGAAAGTACCTTTGCCGCGTTGGCTCCGTCGAGTTTTTTGGTCATGTTTAATGTAAGTAACTTTATAATTTGAAATTAGATCGTCAATCTGCTCCGGACGGCATTCCACCAATAGTCATGAAAACCTACGCAGCAGCTCTTTCGAAACCTTTACAATTTTTATTTAATGCTTCTATTGAAAAGGGCTCATTTCTTAGCGAGTGGAAAATTTCATTTATTTTTCCGGTTCCGGTATTTAACAGAGCGAACACAGTTAGTACGCGTCAGTAATACATTATCTAAACCTATAAATCTTATGATTTCCACAGGATACCATTTGAGGTCCCTTTTCTTTCTCTTATTTATAAATGATATCCCTGATTATATTCTGAACTCACACTACCTTATGTATGCAGATGACTTAAAAATCTTCCGCTGCACAACGTCCTAAGCAGAATGCGAGGTTCTGCAAAAAGACCTGGACAAATTATTAGAATAAAATAAATATTTGGTGCAACAGCACCAACAGGGTAAATCAACCACAGATTCAATACAGAGTATAAGGATCATAATGGAAAAACATCGTGATTCCTTAAGGGATTTGCATATTGTATTGGTTGACTTTGAAAACGCATTCGACAGACAACCGCGAGATCTGATATGGGTGGCGCTAGGACATCGAGGGGTTCCAGAAACCTATGTACAGGCGATCATGGACATGTACGAAGGAGCTAAGACAAGAGTAAGATACCCCGCTGGAGTAACCGAAGAGTTCCCAATCAAAGTCGGGGTGCACCAGGGAAGCGTTTTAAGTCCTTTGCTCTTTATTACAGTCCTTGATTATCTGCTTAAAGGTAAAGTGATGGATCCCAATGTACATCAGTTATTCTTTCCCTGCAACGAGCACTTGATGTGTGGGTGGACGTTCTGGAGAGAAATGGGTATCGCATTAGTTCAAAAAAGACAGAGTACTTCTGCTGCCTGTTCTCTGATCCACTCAGGCCTATTCCAGACATTTATTTGAATGGAACAGTGCTTCCCAGGTGCGAAAAGTTCAAATATCTGGGATCTATGATCAATAACAAAGCAACTTGTGATGACAACATCAATCATCGCGTAAGCGTAGGGTGGATGAAGTGGCGAGAAAATTCCGCTATCTTCGGTGACAGAAAAATGAAAAAGTTGAAAGGAAGGCTCTACACCGCAGTTGTGCGTCCAGTGCTAATATACGGTTCACAATGTTGGACGATGTACAAAACGTCTGAGAGTTAATTAACGGCAGCTGAGATGCTTCGCATGATAGCAGGAGTGACAAAGCTTGATCGAATAAGAAGTTCGAAGATCCGTGGAAGTTTTCACATCAAGGAAACCATCGTACAAAAAATAGAGCGCGACCGGCTCAGCTGGTACTGCCACGTTCAAAGAAGAGATCATTTGAACCCATTTAAAAAGGCAATATCAATACACGTTCCAAAGACATCGCGATGTAGGAAAGGCAGGCCTATAAACGCCTGGATCAGACAAACGCGACGACATCGGCATTTCATTGGCCTCAGTAACCGAGTGATCCAAAATCGGCAGGCCTGCCGATATTTTCTGAGGTTAAATAGGCGAAGCCCACAGGCGGATCAGTAGAAATGCAGTGAAGTGGGAGGGTTGTGATACCTTGTTTTCGGATCATAGCCTCGCTGATAAGAGGAAGACAAAGATTTGGTGCAACAGCTGTTTGAATGCTAGGGCCTAGCTTCATGCAACCACTCATGCTGTGTGCGTTATATTTTTCACACGAATGGAAGGGATCTACAGTTTAGTGTCGTATCCCAACGACGATTTCAGAAGCTTTTTCGTGACAACAATACTCTCGGATGTTTGTCAGACGGTCGCGAAAGGTGGGAACGTGAAAAAGCTTTTTGATGTTTTATCAGAATGGTGCGACCCAAATCAGCTTTACCTTATTTATTTCCAAATGTCAATTCGTATCTTTCTCCCGCAACCGCTCACCAATTCTTTTCAGTTATAAAGTAGGAAACGCCCTTGGAGTTATATTTGTCTCTAAGCTGTGCTTTGCTTCCCACATTGACTGTATTAGCCGCGTTCTGTTTTCCCCGTGAACTGAACTAGTTCATCTCAAAATAAGAAAACGCTCCTAGTTCACCAAAAAATTTCATTTTCACAAGTTGGTAGCAGCAGCTACACACTGACGTTTAATATGGATTAAAAATGGCGAAAAAATGGCAATCGAAGTGAGAAAAGTGTTTAATATTTTTATATTCGTTTAATAACTAAGTGATTTTATATACTTATGTCAGCAAGTGAGGATACAACAAATAACTATGATTTACTTCTGCTATTCAGCAGAGCTGCCAAGCTTTACATATAATTTTTTTTTTTGTGAAAAGCCATCTGGTGGTGAGGTATGGTATAGAAATTCTGGTTCACGAAAATTGAACCAGCTCAAGTGCTTGTTCAATTGTTGTTTTTGCATCCTGTGTAAAAATATGAACTGAACCAGTTCACGGGGAAAACAAAACGCGGCTAATGTTTTACAAGAGTTTTAATTAATCAGCTTTACTGGAATATTCGCATGCCCTCGTACACTACCAGATGTCAGTAAATAGGCTTGCAATCACTGAAAATGCGAGGCAGAAATGTTGCCATTACTTTTGTACGAGACATTTGAAATTCACATGTCAATTGTCCCTTTTTACTGTCGCAGATGCAGATATATACCCCTACGAGAGGCCTGCGAGTTTTTTTTTCTTTAAAACATTTCATAATGTAAATTATGGACTCAATGAGCCTTTAACACGTTGTATTGAAGAAGCCAATGCAATTGTAACTCAAGAAAAATTTATTAAATATAGTTTACCCTGGTGGATGAACTTGCAAGTTTTACTTAGCATATTTTTGTTTATATATTTGTAACGTAATAATTCGTAGTTCATAAAATTATTGTGGCCACAAGCTAAGACCGCCTAAGTCGATTTTCACAGATTCTCAGATACATTGCCAGAAACCGTACACGATGGCGCGTCGGCGTAGTAGAGGCCCTAGGACCCACAATGGGATACAGGACATAAGAAGAAAAAGAAGAATTTAAAATGTTCGTTTTTCCCGAAAACGTATGGGAATTTGAAATGTTAGTCTTGTTCTTTTGCTTATAACTCGGTAATGATAACAGGTAGTAAGATACAAATTTAGAAGCATAGACTTCAAATAGTAGGGCATCTTCTGGCATCCTTAACTCAATTTTGTCCTAACTTGACTTAGGCGGTTTTACCTTGTGGCCACAGTCTATGTATACTTTGATTAATGAAATGAAATAAATTGAAATTAAAATATAAAGTATTTAAAAATATTATTTTTACATAAAGAAAAAAAACCTGCCTGCAAGAAATCAAATTCTTCTTTAGCTTACCAACCGAATTATCAAACTGCATACTCAACCTCATGGGTAGATGTCTCTCGCCGACAAAAATCGAATATACCACTCAAGTCCAACTTCACTATATAGCAACTGACAGCAAATCTATTCTTTCTTTCCGGTTTATCATCGCGTAAAGTGTGCTTGTTCTCTGATTGAGCTAAGGCCAATTTTTTTTCTAATTTTTTGGCAACTTGCACAGAAAAATACAATAAATAAAAAATTATGTCGTCAAAAGCCGAACTCGCTTGCGTCTACTCAGCACTCATCCTGGTCGATGATGATGTCGCCGTCACTGTAAGTATACAAAAATCCCGCCGAATTAGACTTGATTCCTAATCTTAAAATATCAAAGTGAACTCAAGCAATCAGTCGAATTTTGCGCTTTAAATTGTTGGCTCAATAGTGTAGTATTTGATCACTGACGATATGTTTTCGTATTTGTGTTGTTTTAGGGTGAAAAAATCACTACCATCCTGAAGGCAGCCAACGTTGATGTGGAACCCTACTGGCCCGGTCTATTCGCCAAAGCCTTGGAGGGAATCAACATCAAGGATTTGATCACAAACATTGGATCCGGAGTTGGTGCCGCCCCAGCTGTTGGTGGAGCTGTTGCTGAAACAGCCGCTGCTGCTCCAGCTGAGGCCAAGAAGGAAGAAAAGAAGGATTCGGAACCAGAGGAGTCTGATGACGATATGGGTTTCGGTCTTTTCGACTAAAAAGTCGCCACTACCACCTCTGCGGAGTTGACATTCGTGTTTTGTACACGTTTTAATGTACAAATAATGTGAAATAAATTTTTTACACAAAAGTGAAACGAAATTTGCGAGTATTTTTTTTATATCTTTATTTGGATTCTATGACTTCGTCGAGAACTTTCACTATTTCGCGAAGATTCCTTCCGTTGACTTCCTTGAGACCGATGCTGATGACCAATTCGGTTGGACACTTGCCCAAGTTGGACTTATTTATGAGAAATTGGATGGCGCTGTGCGCCTCATCGCTGTCGGTGCCAAATGTGTTTGTGATCGTGATAGGAATGGATGGGTCCTCATAGTTGGGCGGTGGGACAGGCACGGAGCCGTCCCTCTGCTTCTGATCGAACTGCACAGAGAAGACATTGCACATCTTCTCGTATTGGGTGATGATGAGCAGCCACTTGTTTACGAATCGCTGTAGAACGAATTCTGTGGCTGTTCCGTTTATTTGGGCACAGAATTGCGCATCAAAGCCCTTGCTGTTGACGTTACACATTATTTATAAATACTTTGTGACTAGTGACCACAAATCTTGTTTGTTTAAAAAAAAGAAAATTCAATTTTTTACGGCGAACTCCAGTGGGACGCGATGATTTGACATCTTGCGAGCGTGACAGCAATGTTTGTTTGTTGGTATCATTCAATACACGAAGGTGCGTTCAAACATTCAAAAGTATACAGTTACAGCAATAAACCCGGAACGCTATTAAGCCACTTTTAGACGATCAGTTCAGTTTCAGTTGAGCGTAAACTGGAGGGTTTAACTGAAACTTATGGAATTCCCATCAGTTTTCAATTAAGTTGTCTGTTAAACTGGTGTGTAAATAAGTTTCAATTCAGTTCTCATTTTCGACTACATTTGGCGGGGGTTTGCAAAGTGTCGTAGTTGAATTTTTCTGCTTACAGAAAATCGTAAATGATACAACATTTGAAGGTATTTAAGCTTAAGTCATTTAATACAACGCCTCAAAAGTTGTGACACAACCAAACGAAAGCCGAAGAAAACCAGAAGAATTCACAGTTGCTGGCTACTTTTCTCAATTTTCATAAATTAGGATTCTAATATTTCAAATTACACTTACCTTATATTTTCATTACACGAGTAGTTACTTTAATATTTGTTGGAAAGAAAGTACCGAACCTTTTCGTCATTAGATGATATTAAAGCGAAAAATTTGATTCAATCTAAATACCCTTACGATCATTTGAAAGGTGGCATTTTGTAGATTTTGTAGAAGAAAAGCCGGTAACATCTGATTATTTAAGCAGCTGTTTTCGCGTAGTAAGGATGAGCGAAATTTCAAAGAAAATTCGATACATTTTGCAATTTGACTTCGAAAAATGCGAAAATGTTGCGAAGGCTTGTGAATAAATTTGTGCTATTTATGGTGAAAGCGTTTTATCCAAGCAACAGCCAAAAGATGATTCGCTCGATTCCGTTTTGAAAGTGTTGATATTAATGATGCACTCCACTCTAGTCGATCAACGACTGAAAAAGTCGATGAAATCCTGAATCAAGTGGAGGATGACGGTCACATAAGTAGTAGTGACATCGCTTCGGAGCTAAAAATTAGCCACACAACAGTTTTAAATCATTTGTAGAAGGCTGGCTTTGCAAAGAAACTCGACGTTCAGATACTACAGGTACAGAATCAGGCAAAAAAAAAATAAATTTGCTGGACAGAATTTCAGTTAGTAAATCACGAGTTTTTTTTTATTTTTTCCGAGGGTAGGTGAAAAATCTTCCATAGACACTATGAGAATAGCAAGCGCGTGCTCATAGTAGTGTCCGATTCTAACTGACTAAAAAAGCACCACCCTTCGATATAAATTTGTTAGATATCGCAACTAAGTATAAACTTATCAAGCAATTTTTCTATCACGAAATGAAAACGTTTGGCAGGTTGCTTTCCACTGAAGGTTCCTGCATATTCCGCAATCTAGACGCGGTTAATCATTATCTCGCCAAGTCGTAAGGTTTCGTTCTTTGTAGTCGGCGCAATAAATTGCTCTCATCCAAAATTTGTAGGACTGTATTGTTGACATGTCCGATTAGTCGGTTTCTATGCTTTCTCGCGAAGCTTCTAGTTTCAGCTTCGATTGTCGAAATTCCGAGATCCCTGTGGACATCGTCGTTTCTACTATACCACGGTGCTTGGACAATTTCTCTTAGCACTTTATTTTGAAAAGCTTGTAAAATATTGGCATTTGTTTTCTTGGTACAACCCCAAAGTTGTATACCGTAGGTCCACACCGGCTTTAGCACTTGCTTGTATAAAACAGTTTGTTCTCAGTACTGAGCTGGGAATGTTTTCCGAGTAACCAGTTCATTTCTCTATATTTGATTTCGAGTTCTTTACGTTTCATTTTCACATGCGAATTCCATTTCAGCCTTGCGTCGAGTGTCATTCCCAGGTATTTGGCCTCGTTTGCAAAAGGTATTCGGGCCGAGTTTAGGAAAATTGGCAAGTCATTAGTTTTCTTGTAAGTGAAATTCACGTGAACAGATTTCGATTCGTTGAGGGCAATCCGTCAGTCCCTCGTCCATTCATTTACATTATTCAGTGCGTTTTGCAGTTTTGCAGTCGTTTCTTCGATTGTTTTACCTACTGCTAGGATAGCGGTGTCATCGGCAAACGTAGCAAGGATAGTGCCATCTTCGTTCGGTATATCACGAGTATATAACAAATAGAGAAGCGGCCCAAGAACGCTTCCTTGCGGTACGCCGGCCGAAATTTCTTTGAGGTCGGAGTATTCGACTCCATGTCTAACAAGAAAGATTCTATTCCCGAGATATAATTCTAAAATATCGTATAAGCATACAGGAAGTACTTGTCGTAGTTTGGATTTCAAGCCATCATGCCACACCTTATCAAAGGTTTGCGAGACGTCAAGAAATACGCTTGAGCAAATCTTTTTTTCTTCAAGTGCTCTCTCGATTACGTCAGTAATTCTATGCACCTGGTCAATCGTCGAATGCTTACTTCTGAACCCAAACTGGTGGTCAGGGATAAGATTATTTTCTTCTATAACCGGTTGGAGACGCCTTAATAATATCATCTCGAAAATTTTCGATATGATTGGAAGAAGCGAAATTGGCCAGATGGTAAATCCAGCCTATTGCGGTTGTCGTCAACCACTTGATCATCGTACGGTTTAAAGATTTCTTCCACATGGGCCGCAAAGACGTCCGCTTTTTCTTTATCTTTCCTCGCCCATTCATTTTGATTTAATTTGATTGGTGGCGCGGGGACTTTGGGCTTTTTAGTGCCTTTTACAGCTTTCCAAAGTGAATAATTGGAATCTTTTTTCGCTGTTAAACTTTCAAGGTAAGAACCCATTGCACAATACTTAAAATCCTTAATAGTCTTCTTCAACAAATTGCACAGACGATTCAAGTTTGCTTTATGCTGCGGAGCACGACTCTGTTGCCATTTTTTACGAGCTTTTCTTTTTTCTTTGACCAATTCTTTTATTTCCGGAGGATATCGCAAACCGTATCTATCCGGCGTTTTCCTTGGATTGGACGTATTATTCTAAGAGGCGAGCTGTACGATCTCAACGAAGCGATCAACTTCAACCCCAAGTTCTTAGGGTGTCGTAAGTGGAACGCTCAGTTCAACATTATCTTCAATTTCGTCCCTAAAGCCTTCCCAGTTAGTTGTTCGACCAGTTAATCTCGCTGGCTCTAGGTTATAGACTAGTTTTTCACTGATTGTTAAAATAACTGGGGAATGATCACACGACAGATCAAAGCTGTCTTCGACTTTTATGTGGTTGGTAGATATTCCTTTCACAACGAAAAAGTCTATCAGGTCAGGTATTTTCGAAGTATCAGTTGGCCAGTAAGTTGGTTTACCCGTCGAATGGAAATCACAACTGTACTCTATACCTGCCCCATAGAGCATTCTACCTTTTTTCGAGCTGTATCTTGAGCCCCAGAACGTATGTTTCGCATTAAAACCGCTGCCGATGATAAAATTAGGTTCCAGCGATTCAAACAAGTTAGTAAAATCAGATTTTTCATGCGCGGAACGCGGTGGACAGTAGATAGATGAGATTTTAAGAGTACGCTGACTATTTTTAACTCGAATCGTGCACAGCTGCAAAGTTTCAAGTTCTATCTTTAGGTCTTCGGATTGTTCAATGCAGTCTTTAATAAATAACGATGATCCGCCTCTCGCTTTTCCCGAAGGGTGACAAGCGTGGTAATCATTATAGCCTTTTATTTTTAAATGCGATTCCTTTTTTACGTGGGTTTCAGAAGTCAAATAAATATCAATATCTTTTTCACGCATGAATATTTCTAATTCGTCGAGTTTTTGCAAAAGTCCGTTTGCATTCCAAGTACATATTTTTAACATTCGTTTGTCATTCATATTCTAGTTGAAGTACGCGTTTTCTGAGAATTACTTTCAAGCTTAACCAGCCTATCGAGAATAATTTTATTTATTTTGCATTGTTCTTCAAATTTCTCGAGAATAACCGACAAAACATGAGAGACAGGGTCCGTCGAAATTTCAAGGTTTTTTGGTTTTTCGGATGTCGCGGCCTGAGCGTAAGTCTGCACTCCTGCTGTCCGAGGGCCATTAGCTGGCGGGTTTTTCGATGTTAGCTTTTCAGTACTGTTTCTTTTAAGAACTGAGGTCGAGGACTTTTCTGTTGTCACTCTTTCCCTCACCTTTTTGCCCTCTGAACCCGGTAGTTTTAGTTTAGCTAGTTTCTCCTGTGCATTCTTAAGCTTTGGCTTAGTTTGCAGCAAATAAATCACGAGTGAATCGAAACGACATCGACCCATTTTTGAAAAGACTGGTTACTGGTGATGAAAAGTGGATCACGTATGATAATGTGGTACAAAAAGTATCGTGGTCAAAGAAGGGTGATGCTCTCTAAAGCCGGGACTGACGCCAAGAAAGGTGATTCTAATGACTGAAAGGGACCCATGCAATATGAGCTAATTGAATAATCAAAACCTGCCGCCTTTTTTTAATTGATCTGCAAAATACCACATTTCAAACACTGGTAAGAGTTTTCAGATCGGATTTATATTCACCCTTATTCTGAGTGGCGTTTTACTTGCACGACGTTTGTCGTTATTTGAGGCGTTTCGTTTTTCAAGAGTTATTCCATAATCTCGACGACAGGGTAAAACGTCGTCGGTAAGTAGTTTTCATTCCACCTGCTATGCCATCGACCGTACCATGCTGAGAATATCGGTTCTCTTTCGATCACCGAAATCAAGCAGCATTGGGCATGGGTAGTACTTAGATGGAGGACCGCTTTGGAACATCGCGTGTTGTTGGCATTAGCACGCTCATCAACCCCACCAAAGTCGTTTTTACTACTTGGCGATCACTAATTTGTTGTGTACTGTCATTATTGCTTTGGTGTAAGTGCACTTAGACTTGGTGCTGGTATTGCAGCAGAAAATTTAAGAAATATGAGCATTCCCAGTTGCTTCAAATCTGAGTTACCTCTTTCGTGAGCTGATATTGCTTCTCTTATATTGGTATCTTGTTTTTGATAATTGGAGTCACCAATTGCAGTAGCTCCAAGTATATGCTTTCACTCATACGTGAATATAATTTTTTGACTAATCACCATGTTTAAATTTCAATTCCCTCATTCAATTTACGTGCGACACTGATAGTCTTTTTAAGTGACAATCTTTGCCCCATTTGGTTAATTTCCTTTTAGAGTTCTTAGCGACAGAACTTAAGCTTTTTTCGTCCATCACGCATGTCTTCTAAACGTTTGACAATTACTCCCGAATAAGATAAATGAAGGCTCAATTGAATAGCGAACTGACGTTTAAATGCTGTAATAGGTATATAGGGAAGCATTTTTTAGTTCGATGGAATAGCTTACGTTAAGTCTAAAAATGAAAAAAACAAAAATGTGAGTTTGTTTTCCAATAAGGCGTAACCCGCCCCCAATGTCTGAAACAAGCTATAAAGAATGGCACCAATATCTACGATAATCTTCGCCTGAATTCTTTAATTTGATTTCGTTGTATGACAAAAAAGTGAATTAATTACCAAAAAAAAATAAATAAAATTAAAAATTCATCTAAATAAATTCATCCACAACAACCGAAGTCATAATAAAAATAAATATTCCAACGGACGAAAGAAAGCATTCAAAAAAAACAAATACAAATATTTGGCGCAACAGCTCTTTAAAGTGCCAGGGCCTAGCTTCTCGCAACCACTCATGTTGTGTACGTTATATTTTTCACACGAATGGAAGGGACCTACAGCTTAATGCCGAATCCGAACGGCGATTTGAGAAGCTTTTTCGTGACAACAATACTCTCGGATGTTTGTCAGACGCTCGCGAGAGGTGGGACCGTGAAAAAACTTTTTGGTATTTTGTGGGATTCGAACTTGGAACCTCATGCGTAGTGATCTGACACACTAACCACTTACGCTACGGCGCCCACCCACAGAAAGCATTCACCCATAGGAAAATTAGCTCAAGAGAAAAGAAAAAGGAGAAATAGGTAGTTCCTAAAAAAACTAAAGAAAGTTTGCAATTGAAAATTCCCAACGCGAATATTTTTGAAACTAAAACTACTTGATAAGGAAACTTAGTCGTAGTAAACCAGTAGATGGGAGGTGTTGTTTAGTGAGTAAAAATCTCACACTACTATGAGCACCGGGCATTATAGTGACTAAAAAGATTTTTCAAGTACATACAAAAAATAAAAATAAAATTGGAAATTAGAGAATATAAAAATTAAAAGTTCGAATTTTGTCTATGCGATTTTTAACTATAGAATTCGTAGCCTACATATCCAAAAAATAGGTACAATTCTGAAGGTTTTTTTTTTTTTAATTTTTGGAGCAGTTACGCGTTTTGGAACTTCCGACGCACAATGGGAAAGTCCCTAAACTGGACAAGCCAAGAGCTTCTTACAGATGTGCACTTATTGCCATCAACAATGTATTGCCTGAAGATGTTGTCTGCTACAGCTTTGACCATATCTTGATGGTGATACAAAAAAGGACGAAGAGTCTAATTTGGGTAAGCTTTCGGACCCCACTCCTAAAACTAATGAACCCTAGTCATTCATCACATTCCCTTCTTTAGAAAGTGATGACTCTCAAGCGATATTCCCTAATAATCCTTCTCTAGTCGATAAAGACAAATTGTCGTACATGGGGATGGATGACAATTTTGATAAATTACATCCACTGCTTTTGAGCGAGGACGAATTGTCCGAATCATCCTCAGACTTGAAAGCCTTGAATACCACAGTCGTGAAGGTTCCTCTGCCTGATTTTAGTGCTAATGCTGCAGTAGCGTCCTGGGGAAGGACAGGGAAGATATAATCTTGGTCCAGGAACCTTGAGTTGCAGACAATTCGATACGTGGACTCAAGACTCCTAATTACTACACCCTGTATGTGCGCAACGAAGGTGAACACAGAGCGTGTATACTTGTGAAAAGTAACCTTAATGCAATGTTACGAATGTGCACGGGCAGACGCTGAGTATACCTGAGAAAAGAGGAAACAAATTGAAAAGCACTCATTTTTGGTTCCCGAGAGGGTTTGATATTTTTTTTATTAAAAGAAACTAGTGTTCGACAATTGCTCGTTGCTTTGAGCTCTACAACTAACTTCTCCTTTAACCTTTAACCTAGCAGCGGCTTTTTATAGGCCCATCGCTACATTCCAGGGCCTTCCAATCTCCATTGTCGTTACTCTGGAAAATTGCGCATGTCCGCCATCTTGGTTACATCTGCCACGCCTATCTTACCGCCCACGCACATTTGTCGCCAAAACCGTCGCATTTTCCGAGTTTGTCGCAATTTTACCTTTCATTTGGTATGCGACATGTCTACAAAGGCCTTACTAAGTGTAATCGGGCTGCAGCAATAAATAACCCCGAACACAGCCGCCATCGCCATGAAGTAGCTGTCATGCCAATGTATTTTTTTTAAGGTTAGTTTGTAGTCTCGTAACATTGCTCCCCTCTAAGGACTCAAGGTTCCATTCGAGTCTTGTCGTGTTGCGGAGGGGGCCAGTCGGTTCACGTGCACAATTTTCGCGGTTCTCTTACCTGCCATCTGTATTTTAACCACCAAATCCGAGACCTTGTCGACGATTTTAGCTGGCCCTTCCCATTCGGTCTGCAGCTTGGGGCTTAATCCTCTTCGTCTTTGGGGGTTGTATAGCCATACTTCTTCTCCTACTTGGAATGATGGGAGATTTGTTCGAAGATCGTAACTGGCCTTTATCCTTTCTGAGGTGAGTTGCAGGTTTCTGCGTACCGTTTCACAAACCTGTTCCATTTTTTCCAGCAGATTCCGAAGATATTCCGGATGACGATTACTAAGTGTAATCGGGCTGCAGCAATAAATAACCCCGAACACAGCCGCCATCGCCATGAAGTAGCTGTCATGCCAATGTATTTTTTTTAAGGTTAGTTTGTAGTCTCGTAACATTGCTCCCCTCTAAGGACTCAAGGTTCCATTCGAGTCTTGTCGTGTTGCGGAGGGGGCCAGTCGGTTCACGTGCACAATTTTCGCGGTTCTCTTACCTGCCATCTGTATTTTAACCACCAAATCCGAGACCTTGTCGACGATTTTAGCTGGCCCTTCCCATTCGGTCTGCAGCTTGGGGCTTAATCCTCTTCGTCTTTGGGGGTTGTATAGCCATACTTCTTCTCCTACTTGGAATGATGGGAGATTTGTTCGAAGATCGTAACTGGCCTTTATCCTTTCTGAGGTGAGTTGCAGGTTTCTGCGTACCGTTTCACAAACCTGTTCCATTTTTTCCAGCAGATTCCGAAGATATTCCGGTGGCGATGAAGATAGGTCTGCAGGCGTCCCATACTCCAAGTCCGTTGGCAAGCGCAGTTCTCTTCCCAGGAAGATTTGAGCTGGTGAGAAACCCATGGATTCGTAGATCGATGACCGATAAGCCAGCAGGGCTAACGGCAAATATTCATCCCAATTCTGTTCGTTCTTATCCACAAACTTGGCTAAATAATCCAACAAGGTCCGATTGAAGCGCTTTACCACTCCATCGGATTGAGGATGCAAAGGGGTTGTCCGAGTTTTCTGCACTCCTAGCCCCTCCAATGTTCTCCTGAAGATTTCTGCTTCGAAATTCCGGCCCTGATCGGAGTGGATAATATGTGGCACACCGAATCTACAGAAAACGGATTCGCAACGGTCGCAATTTTACCTTTCATTTGGTATGCGACATGTCCACAAAGGCCTTACTAAGTGTAATCGGGCTGCAGCAATAAATAACCCCGAAAACAGCCGCCATCGCCATGAAGTAGCTGTCAAGCCAATGTATTTTTTTAAGGTTAGTTTGTAGTCTCGTAACAGTAAATTTACTCCCTAATTACAGCCATCGAGATATAACTGCAGCAAGAATAGAAGCACCCAGCGGCTGTTACTTTTTGGTGTCGGTGTATCTCGCCCATGATAACATGGACTTTGTGGGGATAACCTGCAAAGACTGATCGCAGATGGGGGAGGCAGAAAACTGGTCTCATTATAGGTTGTGATGCTAACTGTCACCATACTATATGGGGCAGTTCTGATATCAACAAAAGAGATGAACTTTATGATTTCATTCTAAGTACAAACCTTATTCTGTGCAACATAGGTAACGAACCGACTTTCATCATCAGAAACAGGCGAGAAGTATTGGACACCACCCTTGCTTCCGATAGTATCGTCCAGCGCACAGGTATCTCCAATTCTGTTTAAACGTAGGAAAGAGGAATTACCGCAAAACTGATTGGCTCAGGTACAGGTCAACTTTAAGTAATTTATTTCCCTCAGATCACCTTAATCCCCCCTGCGATCGCCAAGAACTTGATCGCATGGTTGAAGATTTAAACTTAGCCTTAAATAAAGCGATGACTTCTTCCTGCCCTTTGATTCAACCCAGGTGCAAGAAAAAGCCACATTGGTGGATTGCAGGTCTAGGCCCTTTTCAATAATGCCAAAAGTACGAGAGACGCACTAGATTGGAAATTGTACAAGGCATCCGTAAACATATACAAAAAAGAATTAAGGAAAGCCAAACGTAATTCTTTGAGGCTCTTTTGTGGTAAAATAGAAGAAACCTCTGAGGCATCTAGGCTAAGGAAAATTCTCTCCTCAAATCCAATAACACCCAGCTTCCTTAAGAAAATTGATGGTTTTGGACGACTTCCAGCAAAGATTGGCTAAACTTACAGCTTGAAATTAATTTTCCAGGTAGTTCCCAAGTTGTTAGCACCATGGCCTTCAACAGGCCATCTGCACGAATAGCCAACTCCTCAAACTTGATTACACAGAGCAAACTCCATTAGGCACTACATAGCTTCAAACCATATAAATTCGCGGGACCAGACTGCATAATACCTGCCCAGTTACAGACACAGTCTTGCCGGTTTAGATCTGGTATATGAAGAGAAGTTAAAGTTTTCATTACACCCAAGGCGGGTAAATGCTCGCAAACAAGTCGAAAAGATTTCAGACCTATTAGTCTATCACCATTCTTCTTAAAAATATTAAAACGACTGATTAATATCCACTTAGGCAACAGTATTGATAAGAACTACTATCGGCAGCCCAACATGCATATTGGAAAGGTAAATCGGTGGAGACACTCACTAGAGCGTAATATCGAATATTCCTTATTTCATAAGGAGTATACATTTGTTGCTTTTCTGGATATAGAAGGCGCTTTCAACAATGTCAATACATCAGCGATAGCGGATGCACTATCAGACCTATAGGTCCACAGCTCACTTTGCGAATTGATTAATCTACTTAAAAAAAAATATATATTTGGCGCAACAGCTCTTTAAGTCCCAGGGCCTAGCTTCTCGCAACCACTCGTGTTTTGTGCGTTATATTTTTCCCACGAATGGAAGGGACCTATAGCTTAGTGCCGTATCCGAAGGGCGTTTTTGAGAGCTTTTTCGTGACAATAATACTCTCGGATGTTTATCAGACATTCGCGAGAGTTGGGACCATGAAAAAACTTTTTGGTGTTTTCTGGGATTCGAGCTTGGAACCTTACGCGCAGTGGTCCGACACTGATTAATCTACTACTTCTACTAGAAGGTCTACCAGTAGAGGCACTGCGTGAGGAGGTGTTCTATCCCCCGTTTTGTGGAATTTCGTGGTCCATGAACCATTGATGATCATTGAATGCGAGGGATGCACGGCGATCGCTTATACGGATGATGACTGTCTCGGGAAAGTACCTAAATGCTCTAAAAGAACTTTTACAAAACGCTTTAAACAAGCCCACTATATGGGCGGTTCGGTGTGTTTTGGGTGTAAATCCCCACAAAACTGAACTAGTAGTCCTCTACAGGAAATATAAAATTCTGTTAGTCGACCCTCCCTCTCTCAAAGGTATCAGCTTAACTTTCTCTGACACAGCAAAACATGTGGATAAGAAATTAAGCTGAAAACCTAATATTCAAGAAAGAGTCAAGAAAGCTACAGTAGCACTTTTCTTTGCAAAAAAGCTATTGGGAAAAGATGGGGCTTATAATCTCGAATCACACTCAACTCCCTCTGCGCCACTGGACATTATGTTTCATCTGATACCGTTCGATATATTTAGCAAGCAAATGGTGGCGAATACAGCCGTTCGCCTTGAAGCTACCCAACAGTGGTCAAGAAAAGAATTTGGCCACGCTTCCTTATCTGAATAAATTCAAAATCTCTCTCGAAAACACGGACTGCACGTACATCATCTCACGTCTAAATTTTGACTAGAACTTTCTCGTCACCATCCAGAATTTGGCTGGCGTCTGACGTTGAAACTAAATAATGGATTCCCTTATTTAGGAAAAGATGACGTATGAGATTTATCAACACTTCGAAGTGAATTTGTTGAAATTAAACTTTTACAACCATATGCTATGAAAGGTAGAACCATAGCAACGGCCAATTTCTTTACACCCTTTCTTCTGGGGCTAAAATTACTATCTAAAACTACCACATTGGTTGGAACAATACGTGCAAACAAAAGAGAACTCGCGAAAGAAAGATAGCATGGCTCGTTTCCAACGTTGCTTTATGAATCAAATAGATGCACTTACAGTTAACAAGAGTAAACCGAACAAGAAAATACTTTTACTAAGTATAAAGCACAAACACGTTAAAATTGATAAAACTAACAAGAGATTACCCGAAACTGTGTCTTTTTATAGCAATACTAAATTTTGCGACGATGTGACTGACCAAAAGACACGGAAATATACTCATAGTTACAAATCAGGTTCCAGAAGATGGCAATTAATTGAATTCAACTAATTTATCATTTTTTAAGAATATTTTTAAGACTGGTAGCCCAACTAAGTATTTTTTTTTCCAAAAACCAGTCATTTTGACTGGTTTCGGTAGAAATAGGTACGCTTCAACAGCGGGTAAATCTAGTGTTAATAAAATTCAGGTTGCTTAAGTCTTTTAATTTTCGATCAAATCTTGATGCATTTATCTAGTAGGAATTATTTTGCCATAGAACAATTTATTTTTCCGGCTAATATTACATTTAAAGTGTTGTATTTTGTCTTCGCAAATTGCGAGGGAAAAGCAGTGACCCTGACTAACTGACTAAACAGTTTTTACGTTCTGTGTTATTTGACGTGCCTGAGCAGCAAGAATGTGGAAATCTGTGGCCAAATCGTCTCTCACATGAATGAACAACTCGTAACGTAATGTACAATGTGTTGTTGGTAGATCCAGCAACAAAGTAAAGTGTGTTTCAATAGGGGCGGGTCGATTTCGACAGTTCACGGCGGCAATGTTGTTTTATCTGTTGTTAATTTTCCTATTTTTTATTTTTCAGGCACTAAAGACAAATCACAGTGGCAAGTTACAGCATCGAGCAACACGTGAAAATGTTAAAACTTTATTATCAAAATGGGTGTTCTGTTATGGTAACGATGAGCGCGTTGCGCCCATTCCATTTTTGGATGAACGGGTACGTCAACTAGCAAAATTGCCGGATTTGGGACGATGCCAATCCACACGAAGTCCACTAAGTATTTGGTATGGATTGTGAGCCGGCGGCATCATCGGTAGGTACTTCTTCGAAAACGACGATGGCATTGCCATCTCCATCAACGGAGAGCGCTATCAATCGATGGTAACCAATTTCTTTTGGCCCAAATCGGATGATATGGATGTGAACGACATGTGGTTCAAGCAGGACGACGCTGCGTGCCACACAGCTGATGCCACGATGGTCATTCTGCACGAGCGATTTGAGGGCGTGGTTATCTCATGCAAAGGCGACGTGAACTGGCCACCGGGATCGTGCGATTTGACCCCATTCGACTTTTTCTTGTTGAGTTTCCTTAAGTCGTAGGTCTATGCCAATAAGACAAATTTATTGAATTCCGTCGTGATCCCAAGAAAAGCTGGAAAATAATAAACAATATTATGGGGAAGACAACAATAAACCAGCTAGGTGATACCATAAGGAAAAACTTTGAAGCAAAAAACACACAAAATATAGCAGACAGATTCACCTCATGCTTTGTGAACGAGATTAGGACAATTGTACACAAGTGCGAACGAAAAACATATTGTTGCGAGGAAAGAAACGCAATCCAGTCGATGTACTCTGGTACTGTTACAGAATCTGAAATCCAAGATGTTTTAAGACAGATGAAAACGAATAAAGCGGCAGGGATCGACGGCATAAGAGCAAGAGATCCCAAATAAAGTCCTACTGTATAGCCCCATTTTGACTCATTTTTCAATGTGTCTTTTGAGCATTGTGAGCTTAAAGTAGCGATAGTTCGGAAAAAATCAGACGTTCTAAGCTATCGACCAATATCTATACTACCTACTGTTGATAAGGTTATGGAGGAGATAATGGCTTAAAACTACAAGAATACTTACAAAAATATAATATAGTAAACAAAAGATTTCTCTCTGATAGATGCTTCAAAGAAAAAAATAGTATCAAGTCTCAGTAACCCTCAAAACGCTGAGTACGGAATTCCACAAGGATCTACGCGTAAATTGTAATCAATCTATCCTTTTTGTAATATATGTAAACGATATGATATCCGTTCTCAAAAAAAGCATTGTTCTACAGCTGCTGTTCTACAGTTTGCAATCATAGTGGGTCACTAAGATTTAAACATTACAATACAAACTGCACAATCAGAATTCGATGAAATAAGCAGACGGTGCCATGACAATCGACTGGTGATCAATTCCAAGAAGACTAAAGTTATGCATATAAGACCACCGCATATACCTAGAACCGAAATTGAGCTAAAAATTCGCAATACTTATTGTCTTCACAAAAACTCTGATAAGCAAGCTATTGACCCTAATGACCCGTGCAATGACCTAATTGAAAGCGTAAGCACATACAGATATCTAGGTGTTAAGGTTGATAAAAAAATTAAATGGGATTCGAACATAGAACGAACCTGCAAGCGCTTGCGACAATCTTTGTTTGCTATACACCACCTCAGCAATTACACCTCATTTTTGGTTCTAAAGCGTGGGGTCCGTGGCGTAAGTGGTTAGTGTGTCGGATCAATGCGCGTGAGGTTCCGAGTTCGAATTCCAGAAAACACAAAAAAATTGTTTCGCGGCCCCACCGTCTGACAGACATCCGAGAGTATTGTTGTCACGAAAAAGCTTCTCAAATCGCCGTTCAGATACGGCACTAAACTGTAGGTCCCTTTCATTCGTGTGAAAAATATAACGCACACAACATGAGTGGTTGTGAGAAGCTAGGCCCTGGCACTTAAAGAGCTGTTGCGCCCAATATTTATTTATTTATTCGGTTCTGAAGCAAGCATACATTTCTCTGGTCGAATCAGTGATACAGTATGGGATAACACATCACCATACTTAATTGAAAACCTACAGCGGGTATAAAATCGTTTTTTTAAATTCTCCTGAAAGCTAAATACCGCGCAAGGTATGTAGAACAATCACAAAATGTAAGTAACGATCTAGGTCTGCTAACGGTTAGAAATCTTTTGCTTTTCCATATGATAAATGAAATGTACAACGATCATCGATTCAAGCAACCAATACCACATGACATCAACTAACTTGAAGTACCTCTCCAACAGCTTCAAGGTTTTATTCAGCACCGAAGGGATAACTCCGCGGAAATGTTCGTAGAAAATGGTACAAATGTAAATATGTAGAATTCATAAGCCAATCTTCTTCTTCCTATTTCGGCGAGGTTATGATCTGAAAACAAGAGATCATAACCCTCTCACTTCACTGCATTTCTTCTGATGCGCCTGTGGGGTTCGCCTATTTGACCTCAGAAAATATCGGTAGGCCTCCCGATTTTGGATCACTTGGCTACTGAAGCTAATCAAATGCTGGTGTCGTTGAATTGTGTGATCCAGGAGTTTATAGGACTGCCTCGCGATGTCTTTGCAACGTTCATTGATATTGCCTTTTTAACAGGGTTAAAATGATCTCTTCTTTGAACGTGGCAATACCAGCTGATCAATACCAGTCGCACTCTATTTTGCGTAATATGGTTTCCTTGACGTGAATGCTTCCACGGATCTTCGAACTTCATAAGTCAACTAGCTGGTTGTACCCGCTTCGCTGGGTCTTTAAATGTGCGATTTCAAGTACACTTCTTTAGAGCACTCTCCGTTTTGTCATTAAAATAGTTCACCAGCTAATCCTTTATGAGGGTCGCGAGGGTAGGATAATTAGGTGCACTCTCCATCATTTTTGAACCTCCGCCGTCGACTCCAACTCATCTGGAGAAATCCCTAGATGGCTCCAAAAGAGATGTCGGACTTGATCCAACCATCTATTTATAGGCCTACCGAGGGGTCGCTAACTTGATGGTGCGGCAATCATGACACCTTTTGGAAACCAGCTGGGGACACGCTCTAGGCGACGAAACTGTCAAAGCATAAATTCTTCCGTTCGAAAAAGTAGCTGTTCTACATTGATTGCCTCGCGTACTCTGGTGTTACGCAACATCGCGAAGGAACCTCTTTCAGCAGCTTGTATTCGCGACTGTAGGTGAGAGTTAGGAAATATACCAAGTTAAAAAACAATAATTAGGTTTGAACACTATAGGTAAGTTCGGCCTTCCTTATAACAGATTGACCAAACTCTCTCAAAATTGATCCAGTTTGACCATTTCTACAGAATAACTCGACATTGCTTTTTCCATCACTCGTGAATAAGACCCCGAAATACTTAAACGTATCCGCCTGCTTCATTGAGACTCTACAAACATGCAGAGTGTACTTAATAGGCGTTATGGAAACAATGAATACTTCCGACAAACGACCAAGGATGACCAAATCATCCCCAAAGAGAGGATGACTTATCCTTAAGTCCCCCACTTTTTAACATTCTCTGCCACAGGTGCACTGCAGCATCCAGTCCATATATACAATGAAGAGGCGAGGTGACAAAAGGCATCCTTGGTACCCTGCCCAACCTCCACAATGAAGGGTATTGATTTACCGCCATTTACCCGAACACAGCTTCTATAATTTGTTATATATATATATACATATATACCGAATCGCCCTTATCATAGCCTAACACTTGATTTCGCCAAATACACAAAACAGGTGCATACACGTTCAGCATGCTCCCAGGCCTTTTCAAGAATCATTCTGAGAGTGTATAACTGGTCGGCCCTGCTTCTAAAAATAAATAAATAAATATTTGGCGCAACAGCTCTTTAAGTGCCAGGGCCTAGCTTCTCGCAACCACTTCTGTTGTGTGCGTTGTATTTTTCACACGAATGGAGGAACCTACAGTTTAGTGCCGAATCCGAACGGAGATTTGAGAAGCTTTTTCGTGACAACAATACTCTCGGATGCTTGTCAGACGCTCGCGAGAGGTGGGTCCGTGAAAAAACTTTTTTGTGTTTTCTGGGATTCGAACTGCTTCTTCCGGGACGAAAAACGCATTGTTTAGCCCCTAAACTATCCTCAGTCAAAGACCTGGCAAGTGTCTCTAACACCTAAGCAAAGATTTTTCCAGGGATACTTAAAATAAATATACCCTTGTAGTTGGCGCAATCTTTTGTCCCCTTATTTACAAAGAGGGACAATCACTCCCCTTTGCCAATCATCAGGTGTTTCACCACATTCCCATGCCACTTTAATGACACGTGAGAGTCATTGCACTCACTCTTTATCAAAAGCCTTTAGCATTTCTGGCCGGATTTCATCCAAACCGGTAGATTCGCCAACTTCTAGCGATTTGATCGCCAAAATCTCGACCATGGGACTATAGTCTTCCTGATGACATGGCTTGTTAGGGATTGAGCAATTCTGAAAAGTGTTCGCTTCATCTCCATCAATCATTGGAAAGCAGTGTACCGTCTTTGGTTTTGACTCCTTTCACGATATTCAACTTTCTTCGGCAAACGGTTGCCAGAATATTTTATTTACAGATAGGCAGTCTCGTTTCAATGAAATAGTTTATTACAATTGAAAAACACGTATAATCACCTGAAGTAATTCTCGAAACACACCTTCTAAAAGGTAGGAAAATAGTCTTAAAGTATGAGTATTCAACTTGCAATATACTACCTACGCCAGTCTGTTAAGAGTTTATTTTAAATCTATTAAAACATTCTAAAATGTGGACAAATTCAACGATCAACAAAATCTCATTTAATAAAATGGAAAAAATATTACAATGTTTCTATGTCTGTATGTATGTATGTATTATGTGTACATATGGTCGCGTATATTGCCAAATCTCTTAATAGCATGAAGGTATGAAAATGTCTTAGATCTGGCATTGGCAATTTTTACTCCAAAAGAGATCACACACTAAAGTTCAAAACAGCGCGCCCATATACTCACATACACACACTATTGCAGCGATAGCCTCTGTTGCATGGCTGCTGACAGTAGTCTTCATTAAAGGAAAATTAGAACAATAAATAATACAATCTTCCCCGGGAAATGCAGATCATAACAGTGAAAACTGCATCCAAATCCCTTCAGTGGTTCCCGAGATTATCGCAGTCATTCACGTTTTGGGGACTTCCTTTTATACGATGTAGTTTGTTTGATGAACATGAATATGCTTGCACTCCACTGGTGGGCCATTGATTGCAATGACCCACGCATATCTGTGAATTTTTTATATCTCAAATAATTATATTTTTGCTTATTATTTCTGTTATAAGAATCAGAGAATAATGATTTATACCTCAATCTTTATTCTTTTTCTTCAGTAGGAAATGTAGTAATCGAGGAATTAAGTCATATTCAAATCAGTTCAGCCATTTCGTAGTCATATGTGTGCAAAACATAGACAGTAAAAAAACATATCAAATGGGTTTAAGAGCCCAATAACGGATTCAGGATACTAAAATGTATCCTAAGTTATTCCTCTTCTTACGACAAATCGATTGATATATATATTGTTGAGGTACCGTTACGTACTTACTCCCTATTCGCGGACAAACAGAAAAAATGCGTTCTCTTTTATAGATGTAGAGATAAATAAATAAAAAAAAAAAAAAAAAATAATACCAGTGCCCTCAAAGTCAACATAACCCGTGCCATTGCTCAAATGCAGCCTGATCTATGCGTCAGAGTCATCGAAAATTGGATCTCTCGAATGCGCGCTACCCAGCGAAGTCGCGGCGGCCACTTGTACGATGTCATATTCCAAACATAATCTCATTGATAAGCCTCTATAGCCAATAGTGCAATAATAAATGCAACACTAACCGAACTTAAGGAAGATATAAAGAAACTTAAGCCTAAGAAGGCTCCTGGATACGACATAATCACGGGAGAGGTTCTTAAAGCACTGCCAAGAAAAGCTCTAATAAAGCTGCTATTCATTACCAATGCTGCGCTTAGACTAGAATATGTTCCCAGTCAATGGAAAGCCGCCGAAGTCATAATGGTTCTTAAGCCCGGAAAACCGCGGAATGAAATAACGTCTTACAGATAAATTTCGCTTCTTCAAATTATATCCAAAGTGTTCTAAAGAATAGTGATTAGACGAATACAGACTGTAATAGAAGAAAGACATCTCATTCCGGATCATCAAATCGAACTCAGAAGAAAGCATTCTACAATTGAACAAGTGTATAGAATAACACATGTAATCGAAAAATCTCTTGAAGGAAAAAGGATTTGCTTAAGCGTATTCGTTGACGCCTCTAAAGCCTTTGATAAGGTCTGGCATGAAGGCTTAAAGTTTAAATTACGACAGGTTCTGCCATAGCACCTTCTTATTCCTTTTATCAGCGAGGTTATGATCCGAAAATAAGGGATCACACTCCCACTTCACCGCATTTCTACTGATCCGCCTGTGGGGTTCGCCTGTGCCATAGCCCTATATAATACTTTGATAAACTACCTTACGAATAGACTATTCCACGTAAAATGTGGAAACGGATATTCAGATTTTAAGAAAGTAATGGCTGGGGTGCTGCAAGAAAGCGTTCTTGGCCCAGTTTTATATCTATTATACACTCGTGATATACCTCAAGTAGAAGGCACTGAGCTAGCTACATTTGCCGACGACACTGCTATATTTGCCGTAGGTAAAACAGTCGAAGATACTACAGAAAAACTGCACGAAGCTTTGGATAGTGTAAATGAATGGATAATATATATAACCAAACTTTCCTCTATCCCTAAGTTCTTCAAAAGCATTGTCTACTATTCACTGTATTTCCACTGCAAATATATTTTTTCCCCACAACAGCACGGTTTCTTAAAAAGTAGGTGCACAACGACTAACCTGACCGAATTCGTTTCCAAAACACTACAAGCATTAGAGAAAGGTAATGAAGTGGATGTCATTACCACCGACTTCAGCAAGGCCTTCGACAAAATCTATCACTTAACAATTCACCTTAAACTTAAAGCCCTCGGTTTCCCACACTCTTTCATTTCATGGCTGAGATCGTACTTAGAAAAACGCCAGTACAGGGTTCTCTTCAGATTTTAAGTCTCTGACACCATGAACGCCACTTCAGGGGTTCCTCAAAGCAGTCATCTTGGTCCGCTGATCTTTGTCTTAACTATAAACGATGTTGGTCACGTCATAAAATACTCTGATCTGTCTATTTACGCGGATGATATGAAAATCACTAAGGTAATATCTACCCCCACCGATTCTCTCCTACTTCAAATCGATCTAAATTCATTCCACACATGGTGCAACAAAAACTTTCTAGAACTTAACGTCGCCAAATGTCAATCCCTAACATTCTCTCGTAAACGCCTCCCCCCATCCCTCAGAACCTATTACTTTCTTAGCGAGCCCGTTTCCTCAGTCTCCTCTATATGCGATTTGGGTATTTTTTGTGACAGGGAGCTAAACTTCCGTTCCCACATTGATCATATTGTACGCAAGGCCAATTCTTCTCTCGGTTTCATAAAACACTGGTCTAAAGAATTTTCGAACCCTTACGTTTCTAAATTCCTTTATATCACCTTTGTCAGACCACTCCTGGAATACGCCAGCCAAGTTTGGTCACCTTATCACAACATCCACTCCCTTAAAATCGAAGCTGTGCAGCGTAGGTTTATCCGGTTTGCCTTACGCGGTCTCCCATGGGCCGACAACTATATCTTACCTCCCTATGAAGACCGGCTAAAATTGATTAACCTGCAAACCCTTACAAAACGTCGCGAAGTCGCTGACATACTTTTCGTGACCCAATTATTAACCGGTATGATTGATTCCAACGCACTACTGGAAATGATTTCCCTTCGGACTAACCCTCGAAACCCTAGGTCCGTACCGCTCTTTCGCCTCCCTCACCACCGCACCAACTACGGAAATTTCGAACCAATTTCCAGAATGTTACGCCTGGCAAATAACTCACAGAACACCCTAGACTTTCATTCGAGTCTATCCGCCCTTAGAAAGTCCCTCTACACCTCTTCATGACCTCTCTTCTCTTATTTCCACTAACCAGTCTTTGCCTTTCCCTCAACTTTTTATTTTCCCTCTCTAGTTCTTAAGACCTAGTTTAATAAAAAATTAAAAAAAGAAAAAAAAAAAGTTAAGCTTAGAGTTAAGTTCCCTCGTTGTTAGTTCTTAAGTTTAGATTTAAGCTTGCTTGTACTAAGCTAAATAAATAAATAGATAAAGGTTTGGCGAATCGCATTTAACGAGACCAAATCTGTTCATGTAAATTTTACTTATAAGAAAATAAATAATTTGCAGATCTTTTCAAACTCGGTTCAAATTCCGTCTGCAAACGAGGCTAAGTATCTTGGAACGACGCTTGATGCAAAGCTGAAATGGAAAGCGCTTGTAAAGAAAAAGCGCAAGGAACTAGATAATAAATATAGAGAAATGTATTGGTTACTTGGAAAATATTCCAAGCTTAATATTTTTTATTTTTTATTTTTTGGTTTTTGGTTGCGCCTGGAGGTGCAGGAATCTTCAAAAGATACCAATGGTCCGTACCATTGGTTATGCCCGATTCATATATCTGACAATGCCATTTGTTCTAGTCAGAATATGCCTACGGGCTAAACCTCACCCCCTCAGAGAGGCACTTTGAGAACCGGCTGCGCGTACTCATAGTAGTAGGAAATTCGTCCTTCTCATTTTTTCATTTTTGTGATGACTACGACTAAGTTGCCTTAACGAGTAGTTTACGCTTCTGTAGTGTTAATCGCGTTAGGTAGGTAGCTTTCCAGTGAAGGCACCTACTAATACCGTCATTACATGCGGTTTTTCCTTACGGCGCTAGGTCGAAAGGTCTTGTTCTTTGTAGTCGGCGCTCAAGGTTTGTCACGTCCATAGTACGGATTATTTTATTATTGCAGTGAATATGAAGACGGGTACGAAGGTTGTGCGCAAAGTTTGTTACTTCGTCCCTCACGGTAGCAATTCCTAAATCTCTGTGAATATCACTATTTCTTATATACCAAGGAGCATTCACGATTGCTTTTAGTATTTTGTTTTGAAATGCTTGCAGTAGAGCCATATTGCTTGGTTTGGTACAACCCCAAAGTTGTATACCATACGTCCAAGACGGTTTTAGGACTCGCTTATACAGAAGCAGTTTTTTGTATACGCTTAACTTCGAGTATCTCCCGAGTAGCCAATACATTTCTCTAAATCTGATTTCGAGCTCTTCGCGTTTCTTTTTAACGTGTGGTTTCCACTTAAGTTTTACGTCTAGGGTCATTCCTAGATATTTTGCCTCGTTTGCACCGATTTAATGGATACAGGTAAGTTGTTTATCTTTCTTAACGTAAAATTGACATGCGTTTATTTGTCTCATTGAGGACTATTCGCCAGGTTTTTGTCCATTCGCATACTTTGTTCTCGTTGGAGTTTTCCCGTTGATGATTCGACTGACTCATCCGTTACGAGGATAGCCGTGTCGTCTGCGAACGTTGCTACAACGGTCCCTTCATCTTGTGGTATATCTCTTGTGTAGAGCAGGAACAGGATTGGACCGTGAACACTTCCTTGCGGAACGCCAGCGTAGATTTCTTTGAAATCCGAATATTCACTCCCGTGTCTAGCACGGTAAAGTCTGTTTTCAAGATAAGATTCCAATATTCTGTACAACTTTTCCGGTAAGATTACCCTTAGCTTATACCTTAGGCCTTCATGCCATACCTTGTCGAAGGCTTGCGATACGTCGAGAAAAGCGCTAGAGCATATTTTTTCCCTTCTAGAGCTTTTTTAATTTCGTTCGTTATTCGTTACACCTGATCGATAGTGGAATGTTTGACCCGAAAGCCGAATTGATGATCCGGGATCAAGTGTCTTTCTTCAATTACTGGTTGCAATCGTTTCAGCAGAAGTTTCTCGAAGACCTTAGATATTATTGGCAGAAGTGAAATAGGTCTATATGATTTCTTGTCATTTGCACATTTTCCCGGCTTCGGAACCATAATAACTTCGGCGACTTTCCATTGCCTTGAAACATATAATAGTCTTAAAGATGCATTTATAATGTAGGACAACTTAACCAGCACTTTTTTCGGTAGCTTTTTCAAAATTTCGCCAGTGATTAAATCATATCCCGGAGCCTTGTTGTTTTTCATTTTTTTTATTGTCATTCGAAGTTCGGACATGGATACGGTTTTTACTTTAAAGTTGTCGGGTGCCGTATTATCATTCGGATCTTCGATCAACGGTTGTCCATCGAACGGCTTGAACGTTTCCTCTAAGTGATTGGCAAATAATTTTGCTTTTTCTTTGTCGTCTTTTGCCCATACCCCGTTAACTTTCTTAATTGGCGGCGAGTGCATTACAGGTTTCCTTATGGACTTCAAGGTTTTCCATAGAGAGTAGTTTGAATACTTATCAGCGGTCAGGCTCTCGAGGTAAGTAGAAGTCTCGTGATTTTTCAGGTCCTGCAGCGCATTTTTTAGCTTGCTGCAAAGGTGGTTCAGATAAGTTTTACCCGGTGGTGCGCGGGATTGTTGCCATCTCTTGCGCGCTCTCCTCTTTTCTCGTATGAGGTCTTCGATTTCAGGCTGGTATTTGACTTTATTGTTCCGTGCTCCTGTCTTCCGCAAAGGAGTGTTTTTCCACCCTGAGCTCTGAATGGCTTCGACGAGTTTGTCGATTTCTTCTTCTATTTCGAACGGTGTCTCTAGCGGTACATTTAAAGCAACATTTTCCTTGCAGTCTCTTCTGAAAGCGTCCTAGTTAGTTTTGTTACTAGTTAACCTAGGCGGTCCTTCTTTTTTTACTAGACTTCCACCTATTTTCAGAGTGACTGCTGAGTGATCTGAGCATAGATCATAGCATTCTTCGACTTCCGTCAAATTTTTAGTTAACCCTTTTGCGATAAAGAAGTCGACGAGGTCAGGGATTTTATTTTTGTCAGTTGGCCAATAAGTTGGCTTTCCTGTCGAAAAAAAGTTCACCCCACGTTTCATGCTGGCTTTTTACAATAATCTGCCTTTTGTCGAATTGCATCTTGATCCCCAGAAAGTGTGTTTCGCATTAAAGTCACCACCTAAGACAAAATTAGGTCCGAGTGAGTCAAAGAGACAAACGAGGTCGTCTTCTACTAGCTTATATTCCGGAGGGAAGTAACTAGATCCGATGTTGTAGTCTAAGTGGTTTATTTTTACGGAGACTGAGCTTATTTGCATAGAATCAAATTCTATTTCTATGTTTTCGGAGTGCTTAATACAGTCTTTGATGTAAAGAGAGGACCCGCCTCTCGCATTTCCCGAAGGATGATTCGCATGGTAATCGCTGTAACCTTTTATTTTGGGTCTAAGTCCCTTTTTTAAGTGCGTTTCCGATACCAAACATATATCAATATTATTTTTCCGTAGAAACACTTCTAACTCGTCGATTTTTTTCAGAAGGCCGTTTGCGTTCCAAGCTTAATATAGAGAACAAGCTGCTTTGATATAAGCAAGTGCTAAAGCCAGTATGGACATATGGTATACAATTTTACAATCTTTTGAAAACAAAGTGCTATAAGGTATTGTTAATGCGCCAATAATAATAGCGACATGAACAGAGATCTCGGCATTAAGACAATCCGTGATGAAATCAAAAACTAGGCGAGAAAGCATAAAAGTCGACTAGAAAGTCACGTAAATATTACAGTCCCTCAAGTTTTGGTTGAAAGAAATTTACTACGCTGTCTACAAAGAACCAAATATTTAGACTTAGCGCGATAAGTAACTGCGTCTAAACTGCGGAGCTAGCAGGAACTTCTAATGGGAAGGTACCTGCAAAACGTCCTTATTTCGTGAAATGAAAACTACTTGATAAGTCGAATACTTAGTTGTAGTAAAAAATATAAACAAGTTTGTTTTGAATGGAGGTTTTTTAGTGGGCAAGAATGCCACACTACTATTAGCATGCGTTGGCGATCCTCATAGTGTCTTGTTGAAGATTTTCACCCACCCTTAGGAAGAAAAAAATAAAAAAATTGATAAGCCTTTCAAATAAAACAAAAAAATCGTTGATATCTCTCACACCACTTTGTTATTCAATTTTAACATCTATCCGCCGTTATTGGAAAATCCTTTCCTACGTTACGTATTGTACGTTCATTTGAGAGACGATTTGGTCCCTGAATACGCCTCTTATTTGAATTTGAATTGCTCTCCCTCTGGATAATTTTCACCTGTCTGTCATCCACCAAAACCGTACTAGATTTCCCGGCGAATTCATCCTCCTCTTCGCTGTGCTGACATTTTCTCTCTCCCAAGAACCATCTCACAAAACAAAAATAAAAAACAATTTCTCTTTCGGCTCTCGCGTTTTGACATTCTCTTTCGGCGTCGAATTCCTTCTATTTCCTTCTTTCCCCATCACCATGCATGGGAAAAAATGGCAAAAGCAAAAAAATTCAGTCGAGCGAAATACGGTGAACATAAAGGGTGTCACATTCAAATTCGGGACGTGTTCAACGAAAAGGGAAAATTCCTCCACACTGTATATTTTTTTTCTTCTAATTTGTCGTCACGAAAAAATTAAGATTTCTCTGCGATTTATGTTTCCCTGTCTGTAGCCGAATTTATTGCAAAGAAAATAATTCTATTACGAATGTTCGTGTAGCATTTGTTCTTCTTTCCTTCCCTGTTTCTTTGTCTTTCCACCTCCGTTGTGTGTTTTATTTTTTTATTTTTTGATATAAAATAAATTACGAAAGAAATTATTCAATTCTTTTGTCGAAGAAGTGCAATTGTGTGTGAAAAAAAGTGAAAATATCCACAACCGACGAGAGTGTTTCTGTGGCTCAGTGTGACAAGTGGTATGCGATAGAAAGTCGAGAAGTGTAACCAGAGTGACCAGAGTGAACTACCCGCGATAAAAAAATTGCACTCAAAAGAAAATACATAAAATTCCAGGCCATTGCTGCAACACCTGCACCACCACAACAACAATACAACATAGCAGGCAACAACAACAGCGACCCAACAACAATGGCTGTTGTCCGCAAGAAACAAGACGACAAATACCTGAAGGTCCTGCGGGAGCTGGTCACCAGCGGCAGTGGGGGTAACCGCCAGTGCTTTGACTGCGGCCAGAAGGGTCCCACTTATGTCAACATGGCCATCGGATCGTTTGTGTGCACTCGCTGCTCGGGCGTACTGTAAGTACTCGTATTGTTGGTTTGATCCTTCTCAATAGAATAAGTAGGTGGGTGGGTTGTAGCAACACTTGTTGCTCATTTCGAATTTACCGTGGAGGAATGTTAATATTTTATCGCAAACTACCGGAAAACGGTACACATTCTTGGGCTCCCTTGGGTATCGTTATCGCGCACAAGGTGGGAACTACGCTCCAAGGAAACCACCACCAAACCGGTTGGGGCTTCGTGGAGTCGCAGTTGGTTTTTGTTCAGGGTGTCGCGCTTATCTTGGCGATGGATTTCCTGAGAAACGCTCGTGTCGGTGTGCTGTGCCAGTACGCTGTACAGTGCGCATTAGAGAATAGCAAGGGAAGCGAGTGTAATTTATAATTGTTTGGCTGCTGTTCTTATCTGTGGAACGTTTGTTGTGCGGTTTTGTCACGAGGTTCTGCGAAATAGAAAAATACGTAGATTTCGCCAATGCAAGGTCTTTGAGAGTGACCTTTCATTGTTGTGGATTATGCCAGTCGAGAGATACGACTTTCATTGAATAGGGACAGTTCTTGAAGCTCCTTCAAACAGGCGAAGGAGGAAGCCTGCACCTGACGAGAATTGCACATATTTTCGCCTCTGAAAGGGGGTTAGAACAGCAAGACCTCTTCTTCTTCTTCCTATTTCGGCGAGGTTATGATCTGAAAACAAGCGATCATAACCTTCCCACTTCACTGCATTTCTACTGATCTGCCTGTGGGGTCCAACTGTTTGCAACAGCGAGATCTCTATTTGCTGGAAGCCTTACATATTCCTGTAGTTTGGGAAACGTTGACTGCGCTCTTCGAATAATGTTTGTTACAAGCTTATGCAGTTCTAACTAGAGCACATTAGAGCGTTCAAACTTTGGAGACTACAGACCTGTTTCTTATTCTTTAAATCCTTGAACCCCTCGAGGGGCATAGGGCGCCAACAACGTCTGCGTGCCATTTTGTTCGGAGTTCTGCAACGCGCTTGAGCTGCCTCCAACTCATTCCCAAAGAACTTGATTCCTCCTCGACTGTCCTGCACCACGTTTGCCTAGGCGCTCCCGCTGTTCTGCCTGCCTGGGTAAGCGGATTCCACTGCATGGCGTATTTCGTAATGGAGTTGTCTTCGTGCCGTAGGGTGTGTCCAATCCATTGCCACATTCTTCTTCGTATATTAATGCTTATATGTTCTTGGCCCGTTCTCCGATAAAGTTGTTCGTTGAAGACACGATTGGGCCAAAATATCCGTAAGATGATTCTTAGAAATTTGTTTACGGAGGTTTGCAGCTTGCGTGTGATAGTGGTATCCACCTTCCAAGTACTCTACCCCTACAGCAGTGCTGATTCTACGTTGGAGTGGAACAGTCGCAGCTTTTTTCTTAAGCTGAGAACATTGTTTCTTTTCCCTTCTCCATTCTGCTACACACATCCAGTTCGGTGCCACCGCGGTTAGCCGAGACCACACTTCCTAAGTATAGGAAGTTGTCAGTTTTCTCGACTTCCTGTTCGGCAATGTTAAGTCGAGCGCGGGTGTTAGAAGTGTCCAGGGCTTTGGTTTTGGCTGTGTTTATCTTAAGCTCCACTTTATTCGCCTCAGCTTTTAGTTTTTTAGCCATCAGTTAAAGGTCCATTATCCGGTGTGAAAGTAACATAGGCAAACATCGTCAGCGTAGTGTTTAAGATAAGTTGTCATAGTCCATCGAGTTCAATTGCGACCTTCCGTCAATGCTGCACGGAGCACATCGCTGATAACCACCAAGAACAATAGCGCTGACAGTATGCACCCCTGACGTACTCCACTTTAGACTTCAAAGGTCTCTGACACCTTACCATTGTCTACGACGTGACACTTAGTTCCCTCGTATGCAGCCTTGATAATAGCTTTGTGCTTTTCTGGGGAGACAGACCTGTTTGCATCCTGTTTATCAATTGCAAATGGGGGCACGCCTCAGTCAGCCAATAATCCATATTTTCTCCAAGAAATGAAGTCTAAAGCATGGCATACCCTGCGACAGCGCCACTATTCCGATCTTTAGTTTTGTGTGCATCATTCCAGGTACTTCCCAAGAAGTTCTTCAGCTCTTACTTCTCAAATTCCAGCAATTCATAACACTTCTTGAAGCTTTTCAAGTCTCAACTTGTGATTCTACGAAAGCACAAAAAATTCATAAATTCACAAGTGATCGTCATAATCACAAGAAAGCCGAAGTCCGTCTAGTCTGTCTAAGGTGAATACGGCCTAACCATGTCTCCAATGTATCTTATCACGACAGCTGCTTAGCTAATCATGCAGTGGTTAGTGGAACTCAGGATGGCAGAACACCTGCTCCTTCGAGTCGTAAATGGAGCAACACATTTGAATAGGCAACTGGGTTAGAGAGAGCTCAAGTACATTGCCAGAAACTACAATAGATGGGGTGTAGGCGTAGTGAAGACGCGAAGACCCACACAAAATAGTTGCATATGAGTAGACCAATACCAGCTGAGTCGGTCGAGCTCTATTTTTCGTGAGATGGTTTCTTTGACGTGAAGATAAATTTCCTTTTTTTAATTAAAAAAATAAACATGAACGCAGCCGCAGCAATTCGGGAAATTAACTGTGCTTTTGGTTTGGGTACGTGTAGCAAGAGAAGAGTTCGAAACTGATTTACCAAGTACGGCGAAGGAGATTTTTTGCTCGAAAATATGCCAAGAGGTAGACCAGAGGAGGTTATTGATAGTAAAGAACTTGCAGCAGCTGTTGAAGAAAATCCAGCTACGACTGTTCTTAGCCTTGCTGCAAGGTTCAAAATCTCAACTGCAACCATAAGTCGTCACCTTTCAGCCATCGGAAAGGTAAAAACAAACTAGAGCGATGGGTTCCCCACGTCTTAACACCAGCGAATATGCTACGGCGTTTGGAGGTTGCAATGTTTTTGACCAACAGGCACCGTGTGGATCCTTTCTTGCATCCCGTCGTCACCTGCGACGAGAAGCGGATCCTATACGATAATCGGAAGAGGTCGGGAGAATGGGTAGACGCGAGTGAACTTCCCAGGGGACTTGCCAAGACAGACTTACACCTTAAAAAGGTAATGGTGACAGTATGGTGGACGAGTAAGCGAGTTGTCCATTATTCGTTTATCAAATGCGGAGAAACAATCATTGCAGAGTTGTACTTGGGTCTTACTTGTTAAAACCTTGTGTTTAAGCAGCGAACACACTATCCACTATGCCACCCTTAGACAGAGATCCCTCTGCATAACAAAATCTTTTTCCAGTTACAATTAGTCATCAACAAATTCTTTGTTTGTTTATCTATTTATTTGTTAGCTATTAGCTGGTGGAGTTTGAATGTAGTTATAGATAGATAGGCGCTGATAAATATAGATAATAACTTTTCTATGTACCTACTCGTATAAAGTGGATAGCAACCAAATTTGACTTTTAATCAACAATAAAGTCTTAAGCTCTTTAGGGGTGGCGATGGTGTAGTGGTAACGTCATCAGAGTTTTCCTGAAATCTTATATCATTCGAAACTCAAACCACTATACCAAATTTTTCATCTCGTCTATCCTTTTAAACACACTTCGGACGATCATGTAATTGAATATTTTTTTCTGGCCACCGATTGATTCTTCGCCAGATGAATGAGTATCATGGTTACAAAGCTGTTCTGAAGTCTCAAAGAAATAAACTGAAAAAAAAAAAATAAAAAATCAGTCAAGGTATACTTAACTAGTAAAGAACATGACACGATTCATAAAGAGCTTAGGATGGTTCGCTACTGGACAGACCGAAAGATAAAGAGTTCTAACAGGCTCCACAGGTTCCGTTTGGCCCCCTTTGAAAAGCACCTAGGTGCACTTCCCTCGAACCTAACCCAACTGAACACAATTTTAAAAATATTGCGTTGGCCAATAAGTTCCCTCTCTTTTTTAGACGGAATGAAAGATTAAATATTTATTGTTAGGAACAACTTTAATCAGTTATATATGCACCATTATTTTCTACCACTTTATGCCATCTTTCGGGCAATTTCATAATGCCCCTTTCGTAGAACGTTTGATTTTTATTGGCGAAGAATTGGTCCAAGTGGATTTTACACGCTTTCAGCGAGGCGAAATTCCATTAAGTGAGTTCTGCAGGGACCGGAATAAATGGTAATTGGAACGTACAAGATCAGGTGAATACGGCGGGTGGGGTAAAACATCCAAACTGCATCAACTTCTGCCGAGTCTGCAAAGAGACATGCGGTCTAGCGTTGTCTTGATGGAACACGACGCCCTTCCGGGTAATCAGTTCCAGTCGTGATTGCATCCTTTCGAAATCAGCGGTTTGGTTATGCGGAAGAAGCTCATAATACACAATTCCCTTCCAATCGCGCCAAATACAGAGCATAACCTTCTTAGAGCGAAGACCAGCTTTTGGAATGGCTAAAGGTGGCTCACCTGTTTTGCTCCATGATCTTTTCCGTTTCATGTTATCGCAAGGTATCCACTTTTCATCGCCCGTTATCATCCGTTCTAGAAATGGTACACTTTCGTTGCGTTTCTGCAGGGAATCGCTGATGGAGACACGATCCATAAAATTTTGTTCACTCAAATTGTGCGGCAGCCAAATATCGTATCGATGTACGTATTACAGTTTACGCCAGTGATTTTCTACGCTTGATTTTGATATATTCAATATATCAGCCTGTGCCTGGTTGTATAGCGTGCATTATTTTCAACTAGAGCTTTAATTTGGTCCCCATTAATCTCAACTGGTTGTCCAGAACCGGGCAAGTCAGAACATATGAAATCACCATCACGAAAACGCCGGAACCACTCGCGAATAGTCCAAGCGCTTACAGAGTTATCCCCGTGCACAGCGCAAATCTTCTTATGTGTTTGTGCATCGTTTTTTTCCTTTCCGAAAATAAAACAGCAAAATACGCCGAAAATACTACTTATTTGCCTCCATTTTCAAAAGTTTACCAAATGCGTAAAACACAACCGATCGCTATGAACTTTCTTTCACCTATGCACTGCGATGTGTATTTAAAGAAGAAAAAACTGCAAGCTCGAAGCAACATATACAAACGGCGTCATTCAAAGCTAACGGGAACACTAACGATAAACAGACGGAACTTATTGGCCAACCCAATATATCAAGGAATGCCTTTCCAAACTACTTCTGCCCTTTATTCATCACCACCTCAAGTAAAATTTTGGCCAGATTTATGCAGCTGTCATTACTCTAAGACCGCCATGGAGTAGTATCGAAAAAAAGGGGATGTAATCCTTAGGAGGCGCAATAGTTCGGCGTAAACCTGGGCCTCAATCAAGAAGCCTTTCCATTTAGCTTAGGCTTTAGCTAATTGCCTCCAGTTGCGCACTCCAAGTTCGTCGAGGTCCTCTTGAACTTGTGCGTGCCAACTACAGCGAGGATTCCCTCTACTGCGTCGTCCCTCCGGTTTAGATTCGAAGACTCACCGGTCCAGAGCGCTGGAATCAATCTGCTCTACATATCCTAGCCATCTCAGACCTCCAATACGCAGTTTTTTGACTAGGTCGATGTCGCTATACAGCTCGTATAGTTCATGATTGAATCATCTCCTCAAAAACCCATCAACGCAAACCGGAAACTTACGAAGAATTTTTCTCACGAAGTGACCAAGGATATCTTCATCCTCTTTTAATAAAGTCCATGTTTCAGCGCCGTAAAGCAGGATTGGGATGATCAGGGCCTTATACAGAGTCTTCTTAGTTGTTCGAGATAGGGCTTTACTGTTGAATTGCCTTATAAGCACAAAAAAACAGCGATTGGGAAGAGTTATTCTTCGCTTGATTTCTGTGCTGATGTCGTTCTCAGAGTTTATAGCAGAGCCAAGGTGGTCAAACTCCCTTACTACCTCGAAGTTGTAGCTGCCCACTGTGACGTTGTGTCCAATTCGTCGGTGTTGATTGTCCCTTTTTGTTGACAGCATATACTTCGTTTTGCCCTCGTTTATCGCTAAACCCATTTTGGTTGCTTCAATGCTTGCAAACGCACCGGTGACCGCTCGCTGAGCTCTTCCAATAATGTCAATATCGTCGGCGTATGCAAGCAGTTGTACGGACTTTTGATAGATTGTGCCTCTGGTGTTGGCTTGTGAGTTCCGTACAATTCGTTCAAATACAATATTAAAGAAGTCACATGACAGCGCGTCCCCTTGTGACATCAAAGGTCTTGGTGAGGACATTACCGACCCTGATGGTGCAGCGAGCGTTCTTCATCGTCATCGTCCACATACGAACAAGTTTGGCAGGGATGTCAAAACTAGACATGGCTCTATACAGCTCTTCTCTACAGATGCTGTCATAAAAATACAAATATTTGGCGCAACAGCTCTTTAAAGTGCCAGGGCCTAGCTTCTCGCAACCACTCATGTTGTGTGCGTTATATTTTTCACACGAATGGAAGGGACCTACAGTTTAATGCCGAATCCGAACGGCGATTTGAGAAGCTTTTTCGTGACATCATTACTCTCGGATGTTTGTCAGACGCTCGCGAGAGGTGGGACCGTGAAAAAACTTTTTGGTGTTTTCTGGGATTCGAACTTGGAACCTCATGCGTAGTGATCCGACACACTAACCACTTACGCCACGGCGCCCACCTGTCATAGGCGGCCTTAAAATCGATAAAGAGATGATGAGTATTGATTTGGACCTCTTGGGTTTTCTCCAGGATCTGCCGAAGTGTGAAGATTTGATCGATGGTGGACTTTCCTGGCCTGAAACCGCACTGATAGGGTCCAATCAGGCTGTTGATAAAAAAGGTTTCAGGCGTTCACACAATATCGCAGAAAAGATCTTGTATGCGATGTTGAGGAGACTGATGCCTCTATAATTGGCGCAGTTGAGGGATCTCCTTTCTTGTGGGTCGGACAAACAATGTTGAGTTTCTATTCATCAGGCATACATTCGTTTGACCAAATCTTAGAGATGAGTTGGTGTATGCCCTACAGGGTTTTCTTTCCATTAAGCGTTTCCTATATTTAAATTTGAATAAAACAAACTGTGAGTAAGATATCATTGAGTTTTTTTTATTTATTTACAAGGGCCACGTATGCCATTATGTATGGAGTATAACATGATTCAAATGTGCGCCGCGGCTTCGCTGGGTGGCGCGCATCCGAAACGTTCAGTTTTCCATAACTCTGGCATAAATCAGGCTGAATTAGACCAATGGCATTGATTATGTTGGCTTTCAGGGCAGTGGTGGTTTGTGGTTTATTGGCATAGACCTGTGACTTAAGAAAACCCCACAAGAAGAAGTCTAACGGGGTCAAATCGCACGATCTCGGTGGCCAATTCACATCGCCTCCGCGTGAGATAACCATTTTCGGAAATCGCTCGTGCAGAATATCCATTGTGGCACGAGGTGTGCGGCACGGAGCGCCGTCCTGTTGAAACCACATGCCGTCGGTGTCCATATCATCCAATTCGGGCCAAAAGAAATTGGTTATCATTGACCGATAGCGCTCGCCGTTGACGGTGATGGCCTGGCCAACGTCGTTCTCAAAGAAGTATGGAACGATGATGCCGCCAGCCCAAAATCCACATCAAACAGTGACTTTCTGTGGATGCATTGCAATCTGGTGTATCTCGTGTGGATTGTTATCGTCCCAAATTCGACAATTTTGCTTGTTGACGAACCCATTCATCCAGAAATGGGCCTCGTCACTGAATATGATTTTTCGACCAAAGCGCGCGAAATGTTGCACGAATAGAATACCCACTTTCATAAAACAATTTCTGTGGCAATACGACATAATAGCTTAAGTCGACTTAAGTCAAAATTGAGTTAATTATAGCAAAATGTTCCCAACTACATGGAGTATTTTCCCTCAATTTTTTAGTTGCATATCTGTAAAGACGGCTGAGTTATGGCTGCAAGAGTAGAGGTGCAATTCAAAAATTTCATACGATTTTCGCGTAAGCCACAACTTTAAACCCTTCTCCTGAAAAATCGTACAAATCGACATAAGCTATTATGTCGTATTGCCACAGATTTAATCATTTGCACATGTTGTCGAACTCTATAACTCTTCATGTTGATTTATCAAGACAGATTAAATAAATGACAACCAATTTGACAGATGTAGCTTCAACAATATGACCGAAATCACCCGTCAAATTTCGGAAATCCCTATTGGAAAACCCTTTATACCAATACATCACCAGCTGCCTTGAAAAGTTCGGCCGGTAAGTCGTCAGGTCCAGCAGCTTTGTTTGAATTGTACTCGAGTTGTGCTACTCGTATAATGTCTTCTTCTTATATCCTGTATCCCCTTGTGGGTCCTAGGGCCTCTACTACGCCTACGCGCCATCGTGTACGGTTTCTGGCAATGTGTCTGAGTTCTCCCCAACTTTTCCCTAACTGCCGTGCCTCCTTCTCGACTGTTCTGCGCCATGTTTTCCTCGGACCGCCAGGTCTTCTGCCATCCTGAGTTAGAAGGTTCCATTGCATAGCATGGTTCGCTATGGAGCTGTCACCCTTTCGGAACGTGTGACCAATCCACTGCCACTTCCGCCGTTGGATAGTTGTGCCTATTGGTTCCTGACCCGTTGTCTCGTAAAGGTGTTCGTTAGAGATACGATTGGGCCAGAAAATCGATAAGATATTGCGCAGGCACCTATTAACAAACGTTTGCAGCTTTCTGGTGATAGTAGTGGTCAATCTGCACGTGCTGCAGCCATATAACAGCACGGATTCAACGTTGGAGCGGAACAGTCTTATTTTGGTGCTCAAACTGATTGCATTGCTTCGCCATATTTTGGACAACATCCCGAACGCGGACTTTGCTTTGGCGATCCTGTTGGCTATATCCAATTCGGTCGAGACAATACTCCCAAGATACTGGAAATCCTCTACTCTCTCTACCGGTTGTCCAGCAATGCATATTTGAGCCGATGAGTTTGTTCCAAGGCTGATAATTTTAGTTTTTGCCGTATTAATTTTCAGCCCGACGACGCCTGCCTCCCTCTCCACATCTGCTGTCATTTGGTGGAGGTCCATTATTCTGTGAGAGAGTAAGCATACATACATCGTCAGCGTAGTCAAGATTTTTCAGTTGAGATTTCGAATTCCTCCGTTTCCCGTCGACAAAGCTGCATGAAGCATATCGCTAATCACCAATAGGAATGATATTGGTGAAAGGATACAGCCTTGTCTTACCCCACTTTGGATCTCAAATTCCTCAGACAACCTTCCCCTGTGCAGAACGTGACATTTGGAGCCTTCATATGTAGCTTTGATAATGGCAATTAGTTTATCGGGAATACCTTTCCTGCGTAAGACCAAATAAACTCCCTGTTGACACTATCGAACGCCTTCTCAAAATCGATGAGCAGCAGGTGCAGTGGCGATCGATATTCAACACACGGTTCGATGATAATCCGCAGGGTGTTGATGTGGTCGGCACAGGAGGCTCCAGAGCGGAAACCTGCTTGTTTGGCATCGAGTGTATCTTCGAGATGTTGTTTGATTCGCTCAAGGATGATTTTAGCTATTATCTTAGCTACAGCAGGCAGCACGCAGATACCCCTTCAGTTTCCGCACTCTATTAAATTTCCTTTCTTAGGAAGCTTGACGATCATTCCCTTTTTCCACTCGTTAGGAAAGCTCTCAGCTTCCGAAGCTCTCTCTATAAGTGGAAGCAGAAGCTCAGCCGATGTTGTGGGCGCTGCTCGTAAGAGCTCTGCTGGAATACCGTCAAGTCCTACCGCCTTGTTGGTTTTGAGTGCCTTGATCGCGGTAATGATCTCATCTTTACTGGGAGTCGTGGTGCGTATTCGGGTACTTCTCACCTCGGGCATCTCAGTCTGATTTGGGAGCATATCGCTAGCGAATACACGGTTCAAAACCGTAGCAAAATGCTCTTGCCATCTCTTGAGCTGGTCCTCATCCGAAATGAGCAAGGAGCCGTCTAGGCTTTTCACTGGGTGTTGGCTGGAGCTGCGACCACCTGTCAAACAAAAAAAAAACAAATATTTGGCGCAACAGCTCTTTAAAGTGCCAGGGTCTAGCTTCTCGCAACCACTCATGTTGTGTGCGTTATATTTTTCATACGAATGGAAGGGAACTACAGTTTAATGCCGAATCCGAACGGCGATTTGAGAAGCTTTTTCGTGACAGCAATACTCTCGGATGTTTGTCAGACGCTCGCGAGAACCACCTGTCAGCTATTTCGTGATTCTGTAGATGGTCCTGCTGTCGCACCTCCGTGCAGCTTCTTCTGCTTCTGTAGCCAGTGCGTTGATGTAGTTGTGCTTGTCACGTCGCACGCTACGCTGAACTCTCATCTTCATGCGATATAGGGACTCTAGTTCGCTTTTCCCTGCTGCTGGGGTAGCTGCAACGCGAGCTTTCAGCTGTTTTCGTTTGTCAATCCGTCTCCAGGTATCCTCGGAAAGCCACGCCCTATGTCTTCCCTGCGATCGACCGACAATTCTTTCAGCACCAGATGTAAAAACATTTTTCACAGCACACCAATGATCTTGGATGGTTGCGGGCATTGAGCTGCTGATTGCTTCCACACCTTGCGAAAAGTACTCCCTTAATTGTTGGCGCACTGAGGGATCACTAAGTCTATCGATGTTGAACCTGGGCATTCTTGTGTTGTCGTGGGATCTTCGAACTGCAGCAGTGCGTAGTTGGAGAGTAGCTATCATAAGATGGTGATGACGTACTATTCCTACATCTGCCCCTCGCCTGTTTCGGACGTCCAGGAGACTACTTTTAAAGCGGCGGCTGATGACAAAATGGTCAATTTGGTTGGAGGTTGCTTGCCTGTCTTTGGAAACCCAGCTGACTTTGTGGCAGGTCTTGTGCTCAAACATGGTGCCACCTATCACAAGGCGGTTGGCATTGCAGAAATCCACAAACCTTTCGCCGTTCTCATTGCGGTTGCCTAGTCCATGCTTCCCGATTACATGTTTGAGCCCTTCGTTGTCGCTGCCTACCTTGGCATTCAAATCCCCCATCACTATGGCAATGTCTCCATTTGGTGTTGTGTTGAAGACGGCGCTTAAGAGATTGTAGAGGCTCTCCTTTTCGCCCTCAGACGAACTATTCGTTGGGGCGTAACACTGTATGATGGTGACTCGTCGTACTCTAGTCCGGAATCTGGCCGTCAAAATCCTATCACCATGAGGCTGCCAGGAAATTAGGCCCTTGCGTGCTGTTGTTGTTAGCATTAGTCCGACTCCATATTCCCGCGGACTTCCGGATGGTCTTCCAGAATAGAGTAGTACAGTGCTACGCGTTGGAGACTGGTACTCGCCCGCGTCTAACCATCTTACTTCACTTACCCCCAAAATTTCCAGTTTATATCGCATGAATTCGTTTTCCAATTGGATGAATCTGGCATTGTAAGGACCTTCTCTTCCCGAGTCGAGGAGCGTCTTTACATTCCAGAAACCTATCTTTGTCCGGGTACAATAGCCAAAAGTCGTCAACATGTGATCATTCCTTATCCGAGGCATAGTGTCGGTTTGTGTAGCGGGCAATATTCGGTAACGCAGGTTGCTGGCCCACGTTACCTAGCCTAGAATCAAGGCCCTAGACAATCCGCACCTACAATTTTATCCTATACGTATAAGGGTTTATACGTATAGTTGCCCGGGGACCACCACTAGGAGGTAAAGTAAGCACTTCATCACGAACTTCATTGTTGCGCTACTGGCCCAAGCCAAGTTTTGAGCGGTCAGTAGTTTTCTGATCAATCAAGAAGTCACATGACAGCGCGTCACCTTGTGAGATCAAAGGTCTCGGTGAGGTCATTACCGACCCTGATGGTTCAGCGAGCATTCTTCATCGTCATCCTGCACAGACGAACAAGTTTGGCAGGGATGTCAAAACTAGACATGGCTCTATACAGCTCTTCTCTACAGATGCTGTCATAGGCGGCCTTAAAATCGATAAAGAGATGATGAGTATCGATTTGGACTTCTTGGGTTTTCTCCAGGATCTATCGAAGTGTGAAGATTTGATCGACGGTGGACCGCATTGATAGGGGCCAATCAGACTGTTGATAAAAAAGGGTTTCAGGCGCTCACACAATATCGCTGATAAGATCTTGTTTGCAATGTTGAGGAGACTGATGCCTCTATAATTGGCGCAGTTGAGGAGGTCTCCTTTCTTGTGGGTCGGGCAAACGATTTTGAGATTTCATTCATCAGGCATACATTCGTTGGACCAAATCTTAGAGATGAGTTGGTGTATGCTCTATACCAATTCATCACCAGCTGCCTTGAAACGTTCGGCCGTTAAGACGTCACTTCCAGCAGCCTTATTTGATTGTACTCGAGTTGTGCTGCTCGTATAATGTGCTATACTCCAAAATACTTTATTTTTGACACAGTTTATGGTTCAAATCCTGATGTCAGCAAGCATTTCTCATGAAATATGTAAAGTCAAGAAATATGTAAGATCAATTGAGAGAGCTTGTGTGAACACTATTACGAAGGCATAACACTGGCAGTAGCTTGGTCATATGGCTGGAAAAATTGTTCGCTCTGTTGATGATGATTTGTCTATGACCTCGGTTATCCAAAAAAAAATACTGTGAATCTGAAGCAAAGACAAAAAATAACAAAAATCTCCCCAGTTATCTGGACGCCACCCCCGGACATTCTCTGAGCTTCAAACCACTACACCAAGTCTTTCTCTCTCTCTCTGTCTATCCTTTCCTGCACTGTGTGTAAACATGTTAAGGGTATTCATAACCCCTGGAGTGCGCGCAAATTATTAAAAAAAAAAACTTTGACACAGAAAATTTGGCCCAAAGAAAAGAAATTTCTAGAAAATAAGTTAGCCCCGCCATTAATTCATGAAAAAATGTTTCATACTCGAGTTGTACATTGTACTGCTATCAAAAATTATTTTTTGCTAAAAAAAAAAAATGAGAGCATTAAAAAAAAATGGGGGGAGTAACTTTTGGCCTAAAAATTTAATTAGTCTGCCAATTTTTTTCTATTGGTGATAACGAATTTTGCGTAGCAGCACCTTGGAGCACAACACTAGAACAATTTAGCACAGCTTATTGTAATATTTTTTATTGTTTCGAAAATGGCGGGGCTAAATTACTGGACATGCTTAGCTAGTGGTTTGTAGGTACTAGTTGAGAGTGACTGCTGCTTCATATTTGCCAAGATTTACATAGTCCACCGGAATCGCCTGCTCAAAGCAAACCATATTGTTCCAATCGATGTGTTATGTCATCTGCATGGATGTACTTAGTAATGGTTTCGACTTAAGACAACCATGATACGTTCAGAGTTCGCTCGTCTTCCGCCCATTCTGGGTCACCGTTGCAGCTTTAATGCTAGAACCCCATTGCATTTTCTTAACGAAAGTAGAAAACAAAAGAATTAGAAATAAATGAAAAATGAACCCTGACTCGAAGTAGGAAGTATCTAATCATCCCATTAACTCCGACACTAGCTTCCGCACCTGCATTGAAACTCGTATCAAAAGTACACAATTCTACCAGTACCCAAGTGCTGTATGCATCCATTACAATACGGAAGCAAAACATTACCCCATCTAGTCAAATAATTTAGAAAAATATATATTTTCCAATTTCAAGGGTCATTTAATGGCTTGATCCCTGCACCGCGCGTCGCCGCCCTGTCAAATCCATTTCAAACAACAAACTTGAAAAGCAAATAAATAAATTAAATATTTTTTTTTATTATGCGGGTCTACAAGTTCAAAAACCTGACTATCTCTCCCCAAAAAAGAAAAAAAAAAAAAAGAAGGAGAACTGATACCAGTGTTGGCCGGCACGGCAGTCAACCGCTATATCAATGATGGTTTAGTGAATCGACTGCAAAGTGTCTGGCACAGTGTAATGAGGGAAAAGTGTATGATACGCATAGCATCGCCACACATATTCAGAATGGGGCGCATTCAATTAATAAAATTGGGAGCAATAGACTGGGAGCCGGTGGGGACACCAAAATTTCTCTCTCTGTCTTGTATGAGAAGAATGAGGTCAGAGGTGGTTCGTTTGCATTCTTCACATTGTATCTCAGTGGAGGAAAAAAAAAAAAAAAACAAGATACGAGTGTAGAGTATGAAAGCCCGTTACGTTCGAAGATACATTGAAGATCTGTGATTGATGTACGGAAATGACAGTCACTTGATAGTCGAAGCCAAAGGCAGAGAGAGAGAGAGAGATGAAACGCACATAAAGTCTCGAGTTCATTGAAGGAAAACACAAACCTCTAAGAAGACTTAGGAATTCTAAGAGCAACCATGTTTGCTTCTTCTTCTATGTATGTTATTTATTTTAAATGCAATTGCAGTGGTTAATCATGTTGAACAGAAGCGTCATGCTTGTGGGGAATGTCATTATGATTTCTATTGTAGACGTTGGGCTTAAGGCTTGAGAAAGAGGAGATGGAAATGCGAAGAAACACAATTGGAATGCCATGCACTGATGCTTGAGTGACTTTGTCGAGTTTGCTTGATATCTGTGAGTGATTGGTGGATGTGATTGCGTTAAGTTTATTCCAAGCATTGATTGCGTTTGATAGCTAAGCATGTCAAATAATACTTTGTCAAGTTCATTTTGCAATTGACAAATGAAATGAAGTAAAAGATACACAGACAATGTATGGCAATGGAGACGTGATTATATAGTATTTGAAGAAAGCTAGATTGATGTTTATGTCTCTCTAAAGTATCTTTGATTCGAGAGCAAGGTCATTTGCACAGCTAAGTGCGACTAATATGTGTCAGTGTCACGGAAGATGAGATCATCTTACAGTGAGAGAGTAGTGATTTTTTTCCCCGGTGAATTTATTACTGCGGATATTCACTCCTTGAACTTAACTTCTCAGTTTTACAAAATGTGATATTTACTTAGATCCTTTAACCCCTCGGGGGGCGTAGGGCGTCAACAACGCCTGTGCGCCATCTTGTTCGGAGTTCTGCAATGCGTTTGAGCTGCCTCCAACTCATTCCTAAAGAGTTTGATTACTCTTCAACTGTCCTACGCCATATTTGCCTAGGGCGTCCCGCTATTTTGCCTGCCTGGGTGAGCGGATTCCACTGCATGGCATATTTTGCAATGGAGATGTCTTTAGGCGAACCCCACAGGCGGATCAGTAGAAATGCGGTGAAGTGGGAGGGTTGTGATCCCTTGTTTTCGAATCATAACCTCGCTGATTAAAGGAAGAAGAAGAAGAAGAAGAAGAGATGTCTTTGCACTGTAGGGTGTGTCCAATCCACTGCCACTTTCTCCTCCGTATAGTAATGTTTATAGGTTCTTGGCCCGTTCTCATATAAAGTTGTTCCTTGGAGCTGCGGTTCGGCCAAAAAATCCTCAAGATTATCCTTAAACATTTGTTTACGAAGATTTGCAGATTGCGTGTGTTATTGGTCCACCTTCCAAATACTGCACCCATAAAGCAGCACCAATTCTACGTTGGAGCGGAACAGTCGCAGCTTGGTTCTTAAGCTGATAACATTGCTTCTTCTTCCCGATTCTGCTACACACATCCAGTTCGGTGCCACCGCGATTAGCCGAGACCATACTTCCTAGCTAAAGAAAATTATCAACTTTCTCGACTTCCTGTCCGGCAATGTTAAGTTGAGCGCGGGTATTAGAAGTGCTCAGGGCTTTTGTTTTGGCTGTGCTCATTTTTAGCCCCACTTTATTCGCCTCATCTTCTAGATTTTGGGCCATCAGATGAAGGTCCATTATCCGATGTGAAAGTAGGCAAACATCGTCAGCGTAGTCGAGGTGTTTAAGATAAGTTGTCATAGTCCATCGAATTCCATTGTTACCTTCCGTCAATGCTGCATCGCTAATAACCACTAAGAACAATAGCGGCGACAGTATGCACCCTTGAGGTACTCCACTTTGGACTTTAAAATCCTCCGACACCTTACAATTCTGTAAGACGTGACACTTGCCCTCGTATGCAGCCTTGATAATAGCTATAAGTTTTTCTGGAATGCCTCCCCTGCGCAAGGCCAACCATATACCATCTTGATTCAAGCTGTCAAAGTGGATAAACAGCAAATATAGCGGAGACCTTTTTTTTTTTTTTTGTTTTAGGTTGCGCCAAGGATGTATAATCTTCATAGATATTAATAGCCCGAGTGCTACTGGCATGCACGATTCGCAAACCTGAGTAATCGATTCCAGGAATACGCCTACGTACTAAACACACACCCTACACACTTCAACCACTCTCCCCGCGGTACTGCCGTTAGGTATTTCTTCGCGGGGCTGGTTAGCAATTATGCTCTAGTCTCCGAGGCCGCCTCTTGGGCTCTTCTTAGGGCTTCTGCTCTTCGCAGCGCATTCTGCACACACACTATGAATGAGCAAATCTCCATCCACTCGCCCTCTGATCGTGTCATGTGACTAACAAGATTTTCTGGACTTGGCAGGTTTGCTATGTCTTCTGCAAAGCGTCTGCAGTAGAACACTGCATGCTCCGCGTCCTCCTCTTCGTTTGGGCATATTGGACACAGGGGCGAACTATCGTGTCCAAATCTATGGAGGTATTTCCGGTAGCCACCGTGTCCGGACAGGAACTGTGTGAGGTGGTAGTTACAGTTCCCCCTCGCTCTCTCTGTCCATGATTTTATAGTGGGAATGAGCTTGTGGGTCCACCTGCCTTTGGTAGAGCTGTCCCACCTGGTTTGCCACAGCGTTGCTGATGCTGCCCTTTCCTCCTCCTTAATCCTTTTTGCCTCTTGCCGGTTCGAGGGACGTCTAAGGTATACCCTGTGCATCTCATCAGCGAGGATGTCGATTGGGACCATCCCACCTAAAACGTAGGCTGCATCGTCGGAGATAGTTCGGAAGCCGCTGATCACTCTGATTGCGCAGAGCCTGTGAGCTGATGATAGCTTTTTCCTGCACTCATTTGTCGCCAGTACACCTGCCCATATCGGGGCAGCGTATAGAAGTACCGAGCTGACCACTCTGGACAGAAGGATCCTGCGGGCGTATCCAGGCCCGCCGATGTTCGGGAGCATTCGGGAGAGTGCTGCCTGCATCAGCGATGCTTTCTTACTGGAATACTCGACGTGGGCTTTGAAGCGCAGCCTGTTGTCGAGCATGACTCCAAGGTACCTCAAGGATTCTTTGGACCTGATAATCTGGTTTCCGACCCGGAAGCTGGCGTATTCCACCTTTTTGCGGCTGGTTATTAGGCCATCTTCGGTCTTGTGGGCAGCTAGTTCCAGACCGGTAAACTCCAGCCATTCCTTTATTCTTCAGCGGAGACCTGTACCCAATGCATTGTTTGATTATGAGCCATAAAGTGTTTATGTGGTCGATGCAGGAGGATTCAGATTCAAAGCCTGCCTGTTCGACGTCGAGAGTTGAATCTCCAGAATTATTTTAGCTAATATTTTGGCTACGGCTGGAAGAACGCAAATACCTCTCCAGTTTCCGCATTTCGTCAAGTTACCTCAAGCTTAATGATCATCCCCCTTTTTCACTCCTGCGGAAATTGTTCACTATCCCAAGCTGTCCGTATAAGAGGGAGCAGAAAATCTGCCGATGCATTTGGCTATCATCAATGCCTACCACCTTGTTCTTCTTGAGGGACTTGATTGCTGTTATTATTTCGGTTGTACGTTCAGAGTGACCACTACTATCACCAGAAAGCTGCAAACGTTCGTTAATAGGTGCTTGCGCAATATCTTAAGGATTTTCTGGCCCAATCGTATTTTTAGCGAACGCTTTTACGAGGGAACGGGTCAGGAACCAATAGGCACAACCATCCAACGACGGAAGTGACAGTGGATTGGTCACAATTTCCGAAAGGGTGACATTTCCATAGCAAACCATGCTATGCAATGGAACCCTTTAACTTAGGATGGCAGAAGACCTGGCGGTCCGAGGAAAACATGGCGCAGAACAGTCGAGAAGGAGGCACGGCAGTTGGGGAAATTTTGGTGAGAGCTGAGACACATTGCCAGAAATCGTACACGATGGCGCGTAGGCGTCGTAGAGGCCTTAGGACCCACAAGGGGATACAGAACATAATGAATGAATACTTTCTCTTACTCTACGTTATGGTGTCAATCAATTTACAATTAAATTGCAACAATTACGTAAATATAATTGCTGATAAAATCTATAGTAGTCTAAGGACTCTTTCGCTATCCAAGTCTTACACAGCATTATCCCTCATTCCACACATGTTAAGTTTGTTATAAATTATTGTAAATCCCAAGAAATGATAAAAAAAAAACAAAAAGTTCTGTGCTCTTACAATCAAAACAAGTCCAAATCAGCTGATGCTTTGTTAATCATTTAGTCTAAGTCTTATCGCAATATAAAAGTATAAATAAACAACTTTCAAAAGAATGCCGACTGGAGAACTTTGCCTTGATTTCTCTAAAGCTAACCCTGTGGGTTAGAGCTGATAAGGTGCACCTTTTAGGAAAACAAACTTTTTAATGGGAAAATCCAGACTCGCAAACATAAGAAAGTGTTTACTTGCAAACTATTCTACACGGAACATGGGCGCTGTTTGCTGTTTTATTGTTCATAGGAATAATATTTATGCCCGTTCCTCTGTAGTAGGAAAGTTTCTCTACGTAAATTCAAACTGAATTTTTACCTTGTGCAGGGGTCGAGTTATATATTTATAAGCATTACTATGGATCTGATCTGAATATCTACAACTGAAGCATTCAGACACAATACTGGCCAACTGTGCTACCATGAAGCAACTCTTGGTTAATTGAATTTGTTCGTCTTTCATAGTACGCAAGTAGTTAGGTTCTGTTGTGATTAGGCGTTTCAATGATGTCTTGCTTCAGTGATGAGGCTATGATATCAGCACTCTCTGCATCAGTTCCTGAAATCTGCTAACTGATACAAGATGCCAATCAATAAGAGAAGTATTCTCTCCACAGTCATCACATACCGAGGTGTCTCTTGAGCGTAGCACATTAAGATTCTCCATTCTTTTCTGCTGAAAGGCAGTAAGAACATTTTTCAGACATTTTTCTGCAGGGTCATGTTATACCCTAATACGTTCAAAGGAACCCCATCCGTCAATAAAAGCCCTCACCGAGGACACAGGAAGACCCAACGCAGTTTTTGATCCTGACATGTCCGTTTGTGAGCTTTGTTTAGCCTAGTTCATCGAATTTTTCATATCCTACAATCCCATTGTGACCTGAGATCAAAAAAATACTCCTTGCGACGGAATTCAGAGAGTTTTTGCATTCGCGAACTATCTGAGTATGCGATCCTTTAAGCGTTCAGTGGCTCCGGCAGCAATGGCGATGATTCTGACTTAGATCCAAGGTTCCTCCTCGAAAAAGTAAGGGACCTTCAGGATGTTGAAAGCGATTTTTTAGAGGAGGAGCAACCTACTGAAGTTGAACGGGTATTGACGACTACGGAGACTACGTAGAAAGGGATGCATTTGAATTGGATTGATATGAATTTTTTAATCATTACATCGACAACGGCTTTCGTCCCGGTAGAAGCACAACCGACCAGTTATTCACTCTCAGAATGGTTCTAGAGAAGGCCTGGGAGTATGCCAAACCTGTCTACACTTGTTTTGTAGATTTGGAAAAAGCATATGATAGGGTTCCTAGAGGCAAACTGTGGAGTGTTCTGCAGGAGTATGGGATTGATGGTTCTCTGTTACGAGCAATTCAGTCTTTATATACAAATTGTAGAAGCTGTGTTCGGATAAACGGTGTTAAATCAATACCTTTCACTGTGGACGTTGGACTCCGCCAGGGGTGCGTTTTGTCACCTCTCCTCTTCATTTTATATATGGATTGGATGTTGCAGCGCAGCCGTGGCGGGGAATGTTTCGAAGTGGTCATCATTTGGTCATCCTTGGGTCCTCTCAAACCGAACTTCAGCGCGCACTCGAAAGGTTTGTAGCCATTTGTGATGATGCTGGAATGAAGATCAACGTGAACAAGTTAGAAGTAATGGTCGTTTCCAAAAAAACCCATTCAGTGCACTCTGCATGTTAGTGGAGTCCCACTGAAGCAGGTGGAGAAGTTTAAGTACCTCGGGGTTCTATTCACGAGTGATTGGAGGAGCAATGCCGAGTTATCCTGTAGAATTGGTCAGTCTGCATCAATTTTGAGAGAGCTTGGCCAATCTGTTATAAGGAAGGCCGAACTTAGTGTTGAAGCTAAGCTATCGGTTTTTAACTCGGTGTATGTTCCAACCTATGGTCATGAAATTTGGGTAGTGACTGAAAGAATAAGATCGCGGATACAAGATGCCGAAATGAGGTTCCTTCGCGGTGTTGCTGGAATAACTCGTAGGGATCGAGTGCGCAACACCGGAGTACGCGAGATGCTCAATGTTGAGCAGCTACTTCTCCGAACGGAACGATCTATGCTTCGATGGTTTGGTCACGTAGTGCGTATGCCCCCAGACCGGCTTCCAAGACGCGCCATGGTGGCCGTGGCATCAGGTAGGCGATCCCGCGGTAGGCCTAGAAATAGATGGTTGGACCGGCATCTCTCCTGGAGCCGTCTAGGGATTCCTCCTGATGAGTTGGAGTTAATGGCGGAGGATCGAAAAGGATGGAGAGTCCACCTGAGCATCCTACCCCCGCGACCCTCATGAAGGATTAGCGGGCCATTGAAAATGTATGTATGTACATCGACGACGATATTTTAATAACACTGATCAATGCGACTAATCAAACTTACGATTTTAAAAAAGAGACAACTTTAGGACTCAAACTAAATGAACTTAAAACTTTCCTGGGAATAATCCTGGTTATTTCCGCTGTAAATTATCCAATTTTGGGCTTCTATTGGAACTCTAAGTGGAGAGTTTATACAGTTGCTGACGCCATGATCAGAGACAGATTCTTCCCGATAAAAAATAACTTGAAAGTTGTATTTGATATTGATATGTATATTGGAAGCAGAATGTACAAACAAGATTTGGAAAGTATTTGCTTTGTATGACAGAGTTCTAACAGGAGGTCTATTACAAAGCCGATCTAAGAATGTGTCGATTGATGAAGTGATCATTCCTATAACAGGAATTTGAGGCTTGAAGTAATATTGCCCTAACAAGCTAAATCCAGTAAGACTAAATGTATTCGTACCCGACAATCCTGGCTACTAGTTATAGCCGGCCCGTCCGTTAGTTTTCTCCCCTTCTGAGAGAAACAAACCGATTTGACCACAGCGGATTTGCCACCCTTTGTTAAGCTACTTTCTAAGCCTGCCCTAAGTGCGGACTGGATCACTCCTAAGCCTGCCCTAAGTGCGGACTGGGTCACAGCAAGCCTGCCCTAAGTACGGACTGCTACTTTCCAAGCCTGCCCTAAGTGCGGACTGCTACGTTCTAAGCATGCCCTAAGTGCGGACTGCTACTTTCTAAGCCTGCTTTAATTGCGGACTGGGTCACAGCAATCCTGCCCTAAGTGCGGACTGCTACTTTCTAAGCCTGCTTTAAGTGCGGACTGGGTCACAGCAATCCTGCCCTAAGTGCGGACTGGGTCACGGCAAGCCTGCCCTAAGTGCGGACTGGGTCATAGCAAGCCTGCCCTAAGTGCGGACTGGGTCACAGCAAGCCTGCACTAAGTGCGGACTGCTACTTTCTAAACCTGCCCTAAATGCGGACTGGATCCCTCCTAAGCCTGCCCTAAGTGCGGACTAGGTCACAGCAAGCCTGCCCTAAGTGCGGACTGCTACTTTCTAAACCTGCCCTAAGTGCGGACTGGATCCCTCCTAAGCCTGCCCTAAGTGCGGGCTGGGTCACAGCAATCCTGCCCTAAGTGCGGACTGCCACTTTTCAAGCCTGCCCTAAGTGCCGACTGGGTCATCGCAAGCCTGCCCTAAGTGCGGACTGCGACCTTCAAAGCCTGCCCTTAGTGCGGACTGGAACTCCCTCGAGACGACGCACCGAACCGAGCCAGACAACAGGACGCATAACCCCGGCCCATACCAGAACCAGCCGCAGGACGACGATAGTAGTAAGCGTATCATTGCTATTATTAAGTATAAAAATTGTTAAGAAATTTATAAAAACCGTACTAGTATTGTTCCAAGTAACTATTGTGAAACAAATCCGAGAAATAAAGTACCTCTTTCCCAAAGTCTAGGGTATTCCTTTGGGTTGACCCTGGGGCCGGCGAGCCCACCTCAGCCGTTGAAGAAAGATACCCTCACAACATACATATGTATTTGTGTGTAGCGCATGAAAAATGAAATTGTGACTCTTGAATAGAAGCCAGACAAATTATCATTAGCAATAGCAGTTTATTTATAAGTTGTTAACATGTTGCGAATGCGAATTTGCATTAGCAGTGAATGATTAGCAGGTTGCGATTTGTTGCTCATCTCTAGTACATTGGTCCCAAGATAATATCACAGATAATATAGTTACATAGATATCGCATCCAGTACAAAAAAAAATGGCCAATTTTCAATCGACTGGGATTTACTCGTGGGTCCCAGTTCGATCGATCTTGTATGTATACCATGCTCAAACGTTTGTGAGTTGAGTAGCACGTTTTGTGAGATGTATGAAAGGATGATTCTATGTGTGAGCAATTTTCATCAAATAAAAAATAAATATCTACGTAGGTACATATGTATGTAGGTGACACAGTCACATAAATTTTTCAGAAAAAGGTTTTCGATTTTTAAATTATTTATGTTTGCTTTATAAATAATTACGAGTATCATAAGGTAGGAACTGGTACAATTGTGAAATTTTGCCGTCTCATTATTTGATTTTTTTCTGAATAAACTTTATTATTAAAAGCATTTTGTAAGGTAATGAAAACGGTTGTAATTAGTTATCTCATTTGAATAAGTATAGATTTATTTTATGTTTATTCAAATGAAGATGAGTATTATTTACATCTATTATTTTCTTAATAATATTTGCACCTTTTGATTTTTGCTGATTTTTCGCTTTTTTAATTCCCATGAGCAGTGTTTGCGCAATAAGACAAGAAGGGCAGAATTAAGCAACTCTTGCGATGATAAAAGCATTCGTTTTTCTCATCAAACCAGCTGCTGTCACGGATATTTGTTATTCTTATGCATTCGGAGGCCATTGTTTCTCTTATTTTCCTTATATGAGGGCGATCCCGGAACATTCCATGGAAAACTTTAAAATGAAGCTTACAAACGCCAAACAATTCATCTGATGGTGCCAAAATCACTATTTTGAGAAAAATGTTTGCCAAATATAAAAAACTCAGAAGGTCATGTTATTTTTACATCTTTTCTCAAAAAAATTTCTGAACAATTTGAACAGTGGCTCTTTGAAGGCATTTTGTAAGCAATATATCCCGCAAAGTATCGCATTGCAACAGTCTCAAGTGTAAAATCAGTTTCTGTTTCTCGTTTTTTTTATGATTTCTGTATACAAAAACTCATCACAGTCTTCTTCTTCTTGTTCCTCATTCAGCAAAACAACATGAGTGCCCTTTGTTTGGACTATACCTAAGCTCATAAACTGAACATCATCGTCCTTACAATTACAGTAAGGTGAGAAGGAAATAAGGTTTGACGAAAGACTTTTTGACATTAGTACACTGAATTCATAAGCAGATGGATTCCTATTATTCCCACCTTTTACTCTGACAATTGAGAACAGTTTCTCTAAGATGTCTTGATGTACTCTCTTTGTCAGCAAGTAATCAGCATCAACAAACGTACCGTTGTTAATGTCCTCACTTAGTAATAAAACTGCTTTAAGTGTCTGTTCCATTCCTTTGAAATAAAAAGTTTTGGGTACATTTGAAAAATTTTGCATTGCTTGAAAATATATTACAAAATATTTTATCTGTTGGTATGCAGCATTTCCAACAGTAACTCCACGTTGAAACGCATTTTTGTCGTATTGTGAGCCACTGTTCATGCAGTCAAAGGTATTGTTTAATGCCAGCGTAAAGGCTTGCGTTGCTTGAGCGTGTTGCGAAGTAAATTTTAAACAATTCAGGTGTTGAGCTGTTTGTATGGACGCAGCAGATGTCCTGTTAAATATTTGAGTCGCTACGAGTACGCTAATTTTTTCAAAAGCGTTAGGAGCTATATGTGAGCTAGTAAATTTTAAACAAGGTTTGGCAACGTTGTCGGTCTCTAAATTATTTATTTCTCTGAAGACATCGAAAGAAACTAAACCATCGGGGGTGTTCAGATCCGATTTGAGTAACAGATTGCGCATTGATTTAAGTAAATGAGGAAAATCGTAGAGGCAGTATATTTTTTGGTTTTCAAATGTCGTAAATGGATTTTTTTCAGTCACATTTAAAAGCTGATGCGCTTTCCTGTTGTTTGGACCCTGGTCACAAAGATCTTCGAATCCATCAATTAAGTCATTGGTAGCGTTGTAGGTCAAATTTCGGCGGATTCGAATCTCATCAAAAACCAACACCACATACTTTTGACGATGACTCATTGATGCAATTTTAGATTTCAATATATTTTGAGCCATGTTTTGGTACACAGGCTGTAGACCTTTTACAGGAGCCCAAAGATATAACGAAGCTATATGAGGAAATCGAAAGCCCAACCCATCGTGTAGAAATGTATATGTATTTTTCGAGTTATAAAAAACATTTTGTGCAAGTTCTTTTTCTTCTGGGCTATGCAAATTTGATTTAGAAGGCCCCATCACCATAAAATAAAATAACTTAGACTGCTCTGACGTATCCATGCTCTTAATTTGGGAAACCAAACCTGAATACCTATTTTGTTTCTTTATTTTTAATGTAGAAAAAGCTCTGTTATTTAATCTAAGTTTTTGCTTTAAAGTTTTAATTTTCAAACTGAAAGAAGCAATACCTTTTTTTAGTTGAAAAATGGTTTTTCCCGCTTCTCGATTGATTGCATTTCAAGCAGCCTAGATCTGAACTTGAACTTCTTCTTCTCTTACTATTCGAAGAAGAAAGATTTTCTAATTCTTCAAATTGATCAATATCATTTTGCAATTTGAGTGTGGGAACTGCATCTCTTTTTAACATTTTCCTGCCCACAAACTCACTCCAAAATGATTTTGGTAAACACAAAAAAAATTAAAACTTCCATAAATTATTTAAAATTTCATTTTTTTGAGGGGCATGCAAAAATGTTTAAATTAGGAAAACCCCTTCTCGATTTCGTGCATGTCGTGCAAGAAACTCCTGATTTCCTTTTATCATTCATTTGTTATTTGTATTTACCAAAAAAAATAAGAAATACGCATCTAGACAAGTACATAAATGGCATGCAACCCTTCTAAGACAACACGACGCGACGTAAGGTACACACAAGCCATGAAAATGACACGATCGCTATTGAATCATACCATACCATCAGTTTGTTATATGTACATAGACATTGTTCTTTAACAGAAACTGGTTTTTGTATGACAGAAGTTTGCTTTGGTGTTACAACGACACACTGAATAGCAAGATTATTGCATGGTCTTGCAACATAATTTTATTTCGTTTGGTCTGAAAGAGTTCGATTAATCTCCTTTACTAGGGTGGCAACCAAGATCGATCGAACCCACGAGTAAATCCCAGTCGATTGAAAATTGGCCATTTTTTTTTGTACTGGATGCGATATCTATGTAACTATATTATCTGTGATAATATCTTAAGTGAGGCCGATTGTCCTATGTATAATACTTAGGAAACACATTTTCCAACGATCAATCATTTTTTTCAGTTCTACAAATACAAATATTTGGCGCAACAGCTCTTTAAAGTACCAGGGCCTAGCTTCTCGCAACCACTCATGTTGTGTGCGTTATATTTTTCACACGAATGGAAGGGACCTACAGTTTAATGCCGAATCCGAACGGCGATTTGAGAAGCTTTTTCGTGGCAACAATACTCTCAGATGTTTGTCAGACGTTCGCGAGAGGTGGGACCATGAAAAAAACTTTTTGGTGTTTTCAGTTCTACGTTAACCACAAAAAAATTGAAAACAATTTGTAGCGTTTTGTGGATCCCGGTGTCAGGAGAATAGGAGAGAGTTGATAAGATCATCAAAGCGTTTTAGTTGTTGGAGGGTCGCCACTCCTAACATGACACTAATTTCATATTCCTATGAAAACAAACTTACTCGTAAGTATCATACAATATTCTCGCTTGTGAATAATACGTCTTAAAAATTTATAGGCGCCCGTATTCACACAGGTTGCTAGAGTTCAACTCTCACGCTTTGTCTCAAAAACGTATCTACTAATAAAAAAAACAGCCCATGATTAGCACACCAAGGCCATCTGATATAATTTTCCATGTGTCACACATTAATTTAAAAAAAAAAAAAAACAAAATTCCTATCGAAACAATAAAATACAAGCACGCATCTGTCAATTAAATTTCAACAAAATCTAGACCATTGACCGAAAAGCAAACAAATTCGAGTTCTTTTCCCGCGATAAGCTCTGGAAACCGTATGTACGCATCTAATTCCCGATTAGATACATGTGTGTATTTGTATCTACGTTTTTAATTTTTCTCATTCTTCGAACTGTCATTCCAGTTCGCCAATGACCCGTAAACCCCAACCGTCAATACGATGTTCTCTATCGATGCCGCAACGCTCAAGTGAATCACTCCACTGCAACGTGAATTATTCATTAGATATTTCTTGTCGAATATAAAATGAAAAAGTTTTCAAAAAAAAAAAAATCAACATTTTCGAGATACAAGTCTCTATTTTTTTGCGCATTTTCTGCGGGATATGTACATGTAAGCCGTTTGTGTCTACGCGAAAATACCACAGCGCATACGTCACGAACTTAATTTTTCCGACCTACCTACGTACGATAGTGTAGACAGTTGCTGGCGCATTTTGCTCGATCAAAATTATAGATTCAGCAAAAAAAAAAAAAAAAATAAAGATAAGGACAAATGGCTTTTGTTGTTTGCGGTTATATATTTTTTATTTATTTTTGAAACCTGTCTTGTTTGTATAGACGATGGCGGCGGTTGATTGTATGTTGGTATAATAACATTCGGTGCAAATGAGTCACCGATCGCTTGCTGTGCGCACGATCATGTTTCTTTGAAGCGAAATCTCTTCGTCTGGATGTATCTTCGGTTGGTGGAGTTGAATGTGGTGGCATGACTTGCGAGGAGCGAAGTACAAAGGTGCATATCGTGCAGAGTCGTCGAAAAAGACAGACAACAACAACAACACATTGCGCCCCCACAAAACTTTGAAATGTTTGTATGGTGGTTTTATGGGTTCCTTGAACACACACTGTCACTAGAATGGTTTCCCATAAGTTGTGTGGCTTATAACTGGTGTGGTGGTGGTAGGTACATATTTATATTTATGCGCCATTCACTTTTACTTGAGGGAATAATAGATATAAATGTCGACCTCCATGAAATTGCTGTTTAGATGGGGAAAGAGGTGAATGACAGCAAAGCCGCACAACAGAACGTGACGGAGCTCCATTGTGTGTGATATATGTATGTCATTGGATAGATAGTAGGTAGTTGGCGGAGCCGCCTGTCTGTCGGAGGCAAGAAATGGTAAAATTTCAGTTACTATTCAATTTGATATTTGTAAATGTCACCATAGTGGTGGGGAGGGGAAGGGTGAGATTAGTTATGTATGAGGCGGATGACTTTTGGGCTATGAGCGCAATTATGCATAGTAATCGTAATCTATATGTCTTTTGATATCCTGAAGAAAATTTCCTCTACATCCACTTGAGCACTCCATGAATACAACGATTGAAATCGATACAATGCGAACAAGTTCAGTTCGAGTTAAGAATAAGCATGCATTTGCATCAGTGGTGCACTAAGAACTACTCCCTCCGCGGCACTGGACATCTTGTTCAACCTGCTACCTTTAGATATTTTCGGCAAACAGATGGCTGCCTGTGCGGCCATCCGCGTCAAAGCCTACTCTCAGTGGTCTAGCTATCGCTTTGGCCACTCCTCGATCCTTGATATTCTCAAATTCAAACGCGAAAACACGGACTACACCCCGCCGATACTGAGATTTGACCGTAACTTCCGTACGAGTATCCCTAATCGGGATGAATGGGACACTTCCCCCCTTATCGATGGTAGTTCGGTTCACTTCTTTACTGATGGCTCTAAGACCGAAGGTGGGGTGGGTTGTGGTGTTTTCTCCGAAAAGCTCAATCTGAGCATCTCGTTCCGCCTCCCTGATCATTGCAGCGTTTTCCAGGCGGAAATCATGGCGATTAAGGAAGCCCTGTCCTGGCTGAAATGTATGTACTATCTGTCAGGGATATTAGCATTTTCACTGACAGCCAAGCGGCAATCAAGTCCCTGGAATCGTTCTCCTTCACTTCAAAGGCCGCTTTAAACTGTCGTTTATTTCTTATGGAGATGTGAGAGCAGGTCAACATTCACCTATGCTGGGTGCCAGGCCACAGGGACATTCCAGGAAACTGCAGGGCTGACGAACTCGCCGGACAGGGTACCACTCTAAGGATTCTGCCTGACAGGCAAGTCCCGGGTATGCCCCTCGCTACCTGTAAGGATCTACTAAAGCTGAACGCTATTAGCACGACCAACCTCCGATGGAAAAACGGCTCAACGTGTCACATTTCGAGACAGATCTGGCCTAAGCTGGATCAAAAACGTAGTGCCGATCTGGTCAAATTAAAGCGAACACAAATCAGTTGCGTTGTCGGTGTTCCCACTGGACACTGTCTTATAGGCCAACACGCCAAAAGACTTGGTCTCTTCTCCAATGACTTTTGCAGAAGCTGCAGGGACGGGGAGGAGGAGGAAACCATCCTTCACCTCCTATGCACTTGTCCAGCCCTGTCGCATAAAAGAATGCTCCATCTAGGGTCCCCCTTCCTTGACGATCTTGACGATCTCGGCGATCTGGCGTCCTTAGACGTCATGAGCATCCATCGCTTTATCAAAAGCTCCGCTATAAGAATTTCTGACAGAATGTACTGGAAGACCCGAAGAACTATTAAGAAAAAGGAGTTGGCGTTCTATACCGACGGTTCTAAGATGGACGTTGGCACTGGAGCCGGAGTTTATTGTAAAGCCATAGGAATAAACCACTCCTTTAGAATAAGCGGTGACTGCAGCGTCTTCCAGGCCGAAGTCACAGTCATCATACAGCCTGCTGAAACTATACGCGGAATTAATATCGTTGGTAGAACGATCACTGTCTATATAGACATCCAGGTAGGCGTTAATGCTTTGGACTCTGCTGTTATTAGGTTGAGGCTTGTGAGGACCTGCAAATTACTTTTAAGAGATATCTAGAGACAATGCGGTGACCTTCTGCTGGGTACTAGGGCATTTGGAAATCGAAGGAAACGAAAGGGCTGACGGGCTTGCTAGGAAAGGGTCGGCGGTGCACTTATCGCGGGATCTCCCTTTTGTAGTAACCCCAATCAGTTCCCCAGCGCAACATGCCTATACAAAGGGCCGATCAATCGAAACAGCCTTGCACGAAGTGGTAGCAATGATCGAGCAATCACTCTACCCAAAAGAATTTACTTTAGCGGCCTTTTTAGACGTGGAAGGAGCCTTTAAAAATGTGAAAACCGAATCAATAAAACTATAACTAGACCGACTCAGAGTAGATTCCAGACTCTCCGACTGGATAGAATGTATGCTCAAGACGAGACGCATCAACTCTGAGCTGGGTGACGGTCAAATAAATGCACTAACCTCTAGAGGAACCCCGCAAGGAGGGGTCCTATCTCCTCTACTACGGACTCTAGTCGCAAACGATATCCTTTTAAGATTAGGGCATAGTGGAGTAAAAGTTGTTGCTTATGCAACGACATCGTCCTACTCATTTCTGGCAAATTTCTCGCCACAATCCCCGAACTTTTGCAATCGGGCCTGAATACCCTCCATAACTGGGCGAGAAGTTGTGGACTGAACGTAAATCTAGCAAAAACAGAAGTGGTCCTCTTCACAAACAAAAGAATAATCCCAGCTATCGGACCCCTACGACTCGGTGACACTCCACTCCAAGTCTAGGGTGCATACTTGCATTTCTTGAATAAAGAAAGCGTACATTGCGTTCTATGCTTGCAGTAGAATTTTTGGTAAAAAATGGGGACCCAAACCTGCCATCATCCACTGGATGTACACAGCCATTGTCAGACCCATTCTTACATATGGGTGCATTGTCTGGTGGCCAATAGCAGAGAAAAACACACATCTCAAGGAGTTGACTTGCCTGCATAGCAAGCACTGGCGCCATTAGAACCACCCCGACCGCAGCACTTGAAACAATTCTCGCACTGATTCCAAGACGTATTTGTTAAGAAATCAGCTGCGATGAGTGCCCTGCGTGTAAAAGAATCCAACCTATGGAGAAGGGGGACCACCGTAGCATCTCAAGATGGGCTCACCTAGACGCCACCACAGACTATCTTCCGCCATCACCCGACTTAAGCCTAAACTTTAAAACAGTCATCCCATCAAGGAAACACTGGGAAGACGGCGGGCCCATTAACCCGCATAGTATTTCAGTCATCACTGACGGGTCCAAAACAAAGGAAGGAGTGGGTTCGGGTATCTACTCAGCGGAGACTGAGGAAGCCACTAAGGTTTCCGAACCACGGCAGTGTGTTCCGGGCAGAAGTCCTAGCGATAGCAGAAGCGGCACGAGAACTATCCACGAAACTTGTTACTAGGAAAGAGATTGATATTTACATTGATAGTCAAGCTGCTATAAAGGCCATCTCATCTCGCTGCCGCGAGGAGCTTAAAATGCTCATCCAAAGCCACAATGTAACACTCTGGTGGGTCCCAGGTCACAAAGGATTCCAGAGAACGAGATGGCTGATGAACTGGCTAGAAAGGGATCAGAACAAGACCTGTCAATGGTCCAAAGCTCAGTCCTTCCTCCCCTAAAACTTGTTAAATCAAACATAGCACTTGACTTCAATCGACAAGCAGAAGAAAGATGGAGAGCGCTCCGTTCATGCCGTGTCTCCAGAAGCATCTGGACAAAGCATGAAAAGATGAACACCAGGCTCATCTTCTTCTTCTTCCTTTTATCAGCGAGGTTATGATCCGAAAATAAAGGGATCACAGCCCTCCCACTTCACCGCATTTCTACTGATTCGCCTGTGTGGCTCATCCTCACTCAAAATAGATAAAACTTGGCGCTTCTCATAGGTATCATTACCGGCCACAACCTATTGGCGGCCAACCGAAATTGAATGCGGCTAAGTACAGAGGAACTCTGCAGAGATTGCGGCAACACAGATGCAGAGGAGGACACAGAACACTTCCTTTGCAATTGCCCTAGTCTCTGCAATACCAGAGAGATGGGCCTTGGAGAGTATTTCATGAACCATCTGGGCGACCTGTCTGAAAAGCCACCAACCACCATCATGAAATTCATAACTTCTTCAGGATGATACAGAGGAGGCCGTTCCATTAGCACAGAACTCTAGCCATTTTGTTTTTCCTCTCTTTTCAGTACTTCAACCAGGAAACTCCACGTCAGGGGAGCACAATGGGTCCGTTTGAGATCCGAGTGCTGGCTGCACCCATTCGTTGCAGCTAACCCTTTTAACCTAACCCCAATCAGTTCCTTACGGAAGAAAATAAAAGACGAAGCCACCAGTCGAGCATACAGATGCTGGGCTCAGCTGGCCTTCAGCAAGAAGAGATCAACTTCTCTGGTGAAACTTAGTCGTTATAACGTATGGGCCATTTCTGGTACAATTACTGGTCATTGTGCCACTAGCGTCCACGCGGAGCGACACTGCTTAACGACATTGCTTGTAAAAGTTGCAGCGACGTAGAAGAAATTGAATCTATTCGTCACCTGCTGTGCGACTGTCCCGCCCTATTCGTCAGAAGAATGAGGACTCTTGGTAGTTACTTCTTCTCGGAGTTGGAGGACTTAGGCAATGTAGAGCTGACGGATCTCCTGAGATTCATGTCACTATCTGGCTGGTTCTAACAGCGGACTATCTTTACAGCGTTTCCAGGGTTAAATAATTTCGGCACAGTGGACCCGAACTGTTGGTCTAAGTGAGCAGTGACTCTTTTTGGTAAGGCACCCATCTACCTAACCTAACCTAAACCCACGTACAATGGACCCATGTAACTGACCATTTTAAAATGTACATTCAAATCTTAGTTCTGTACTGTACTGTACATCCATTCCCTCTCTATCTCGCAGCAATTTTATTTTTAATGAACGACACTGCTATATTATTTGAACTTACTTGTGTGTGGCCTTGAGCAAGCGTGAGACTACATGCAACTTAAGAGACATAATTTATTAAATTCTTCGTGTGCCTAATAATGACCAGGGACAACAGCTAACTGAAATACACCTATAGCTCCACCAATCAGCCCTGAATCGGTAGTCATTTATAATAAAGGTACTCGTACATCGGAAAAATGAATCGATAAATGATATAAAAAGAATAATTTCATACTAAGTGTGTACCTCTCATCAAGTAACATGAAGTTCATGGCTGCATAGGGGATGGTGTAATCATTTTGTTTGACCTCCAGATCTATGTAGCTGATGTACATTTATCGGTATCGATATTGATATAATCTCACATCAATGCAATCGCCTGAACTTTAATTTGCCTGGTCTAGGGCATATAGGGCATGCTTACAAGGAACTTTGTCTTAAACACCATGACTGCATGTTGACACTTTTATTAAGGCCATCAGTCCGTACCTAATGAAAGACCTTCATTATTTCATTTGACGCGGATTGTTTGCAAATTTCCGTCCGATTTCTGATTTCTTGTTGCAAAGCTAGAATAACTAATAATTTTCAAATTTCCTACAACGACCGTTCATAATGCAAAGACTAACTAATTTCTGCATCTGCAATTGCGAAACACAGTACTTATGCCTGTAATAGGTGGAAAATTGCTTTAACTTCCTACCAATCTTTCTACTTTAGCTCTAAACTGCCAACAATAACTGGCATTTGAAGCTCTTCAACTACCAACAATTTCTTATACCTACCTTACCACTGGTGGTAGTGATGATGGGAACTCTTTCCCGATTGGAATTTCGCTACATGGATGCAATATCTATAGGTAGCATTTCGCAATCGTCATCATTTGCCGCATATCTTTTGTGTTACTTTTCTTTCCTTTCGGTGTTGTATCTTCTTTTCTATGTATTTCTGTGATTCATCCACTGCGTCGACCGGTTGAAGAAGCCAACTAAGCTGGAGCGATGATAATGGTTGGTGGAATATTAGTTCAAAACTTTGCTCGTATCTATGGCATTCTTCCTTTTACTGCTGCATACATGAAGACGTGTATGTAGTCGTTGGTATTAATTGGCCTTGAAGATACATATTTTCTTTTGCTTTGTAGCCGTGGCTCTATTACGGAACTTTGTTGTTAGATTTTTTTTTTCTTGAAATAGTTGCACTATAACACATAGTTAAGCTGATACTTTTCTGCTACTGAAGGTTCCTGGTTGTGAAGTATTGTTGATGGAGTGCCCGTTATAAATGCATTCATTGTATAAGAGTGGTTCGAAACTGGTTTGTGATTACGTCCTTGGCGGAGACTTTACTACCGAATATGAAAGTACTTATATTATTCAAAGATACGACGCCTACAATTTGTGTGTTTGAATGGATGATTTTCGCTCGATAAGTTGTTTAAACAGGTAGTGGATTATAATCCAGTATTATGGCCAAAAACTGAAGTAAATATAGCTGGCTGAGAGCAGCTCACACTAAGAAATTACGTGGTTTTCATTGGTGGTGACTTGAGAATTCAATATTACTTACTTACTTATGTCCTGCATCCCCTTGTGGGTCCTAGGGCCTCTACTACGCCTACACGCCATCGTGTATGCTTTTTGGAAATGTGTCTCAGCTCTCCTCAACTTTTCCCCAACTGCCGCGCCTCGTTCTCGACTGTTCTGCGCCATATTTTTCTCGGACCGCCAGGTTTTCTGCCATCCTGGGTTAAAGGATTCCATTGCATAGCATGGTTCGCTATGGAACTGTCACCCTTTCGGAGCGTGTGGCCTATCCATTGCCACATCCGTCGTTGGATGGTTGTGCCCTTTAGTTCCTGACACGTTCTCTCGTAAAAGTGTTCGTTAGAGATACGATTGGGCCAGAAAATCATTAAAATATTGCGCAGGTACTTATTAACGAACGTTTGTAGCTTTCTGGTGATACTACTGGTCACTCTCCACGTGCTGCGTCCATATAACAGCACGGATTCAACGTTGAAGCGGAACAGTCTTAGCTTGGTGGTCAAACTGATTGCATTGCTTCGTCATATTTTGGACAACATCCCGAATGCGGAGTTTACTTTGGTGATCCTGTTGCCTATATGCTCTTTCTTCTCCCTCACCACCGCACCAACTACGGAAATTTCGAACCAATTTCCAGAATGTTACGCCTGGCAAATAACTCACAGAACACCCTAGACTTTCATTCGAGTCTATCCGCCCTTAGAAAGTCCCTGTACACCTCTTCATGAACTAACCAGTCCCAGTTCCCTCTCTAGTTTTTAAGATAGATTTTAAGACCTAGTTTAATAAAAAATGTGTGGGCCCCCTGGGGCCCAACAAAAAAAAAAAAAAAAAAAAATTGTTAAGCTTAGAGTTAAGGTCCCTCGTTGTTAGTTCTTAAGTTTAGATTTAAGCTTGCTTGTATTAAGCTAAATAAATAAATAAATATATCCAGTTCGGTTTCACCATCGGTCGAGACAATATTCCCAAGATACTGAAAGTCCTCTACTTTCTCTACCGGTTGTCCCGCAATGCATATTTGAGCCGATGAGTTTGTTCCAAGGCTGAAAACTTTAGTTTTTGCCGTATTCATTTTCAGCCCGACGACGCCTGTCTCTCTCTTCACATCTGCTGTCACTTGGTGGAGAGTAAGCATACATCGTTAGCATAGTCAAGACGTTTCAGTTGGGATGTAAGAGTACATCGAATACCTCCATTTCCTATCTACAAAGCTGCACGAAGCACATCGCTAATCAACAATAGGAATAGTATTGGTGAAAGAATACCGCCTTGTCTTACCCCACTTTCGATCTCAAATATCGGGAATACCTCTCCTGCGTAAGGCACGTCAAATAAACTCCCTGTTGACGCATTATTATTTTGAATTCTATTATCTCATTGGACTAGCAGATAACTCAACACAAGTGATACGAGCTGGACGACATGACTTAGAGAATAGGGGGTAATAAAGATAATTTTTTGGAAAATAACTTTTTAACTTTATTATGAATAGGTGGTGGAAGTTATTATCATGTAGTCGTGCTTGATTGCAGACATTTCTAGGTGCTACAAGATTAGATTATATTGGACAACTCTAATGCTTTGCTTCCTGTATCTGTTTCTTTCTTAGAGACTCGGGAACAGATCTTGGGACTTATTCGATAAAATTGATGCTTAAAACTTCAAGTAGTTTTATATATTGTTCTTCCAACAATAATAAACGCTTCACTTTTTGATGGAACAAAGGATGTACAAAAAATTCATAACGAGCTTGTATGAGCATCACTGGGGCGTTGGCGTTGGTTATATAACTCAAAGGATTTGTTAGACATACGGAACTGAACTGATTACAAGAAAGTATGACGTAGGTAATCGCGTAAAAAAAATACTCTGAATCAGAAGCAAAGACACAAAATAAAAAAAAAAATCTCTACAGTTATCTGGACGCCACCCCCCGGATTTCTCTGTAGCAGAAACAACTTAGCTTTAAAGCACTACACAAAAATCTTTCTCTCTCTCTATCTCTCCCTTCCATCGCCCGCACTGTGTGCAAACATGTTAAGGGTATTCATAACTCCTTCAGTGCGCGCAAATTATATACATATATATATATACTCGTATATATATAAATCATGTGACTTCTTTAATATTGTACTTGAACGGATTGTGCGGAACTCACAAGCCAACACCGGAGGCACAATCTATTACAAGTCTGTACAACTGCTTGCATACGCCAAAAGACATTATCGGAAGAACTCAGCGGGCTGTCACCGGTGCGTTTGCAAGCATTGAGGCGGAAGCGGCCAAAATGGGTTTAGCGATAAACGAGGTCAAAACCAATTATATGCTGTCAACAAGAAGGGACAGCCAACACCGACGAATTGGACAGAACGTAACAATGGGCAGCTATAACTTCGAGGTAGTAAGGGACTTTGTCTACCTTGGCTCTGTTATAAACACTGAGAACAACATCAGCGCAGAAATCAATCGAAGAATAACTCTTGCCAATCGCTATTTTTTTGGGCTTATAAGGCAATTCAACAGTAAAGCCCTATCTCGAACAACTAAGGAGACTCTGTATAAGACCCTGATCATCTCAGTCCTGCTTTACGGCACTGAAACATGGACTTTATTGAAAGAGGATGAAAATATCCTTGGTCGCTTCGAGAGAAAAAATTCTTCGTAAGATTTTCGGTCCGGCTTGCGTTGACGGGTTTTGGAGGAGAAGATTCAATCACGAACTATACGAGTTGTATAGCGACATCGACTTAGTCAAAAAACTGCGTATTGGATGTCTAAGATGGCTAGGACATGTAGAGCGAATGGACACCAACGCTCCGGCCCGCAGAGTCTTCGAATCCAACCCCGAGGGACGACGCAGTAGAGGGAATCATCGCCGTAGGTGGCGCGCACAAGTTCAAGGGGACCTCGACCAACTTGGAGTGCGTAACTGGAGGCAATTAGCTAAAGATCGAGCTAAATGGAGATGCTTGTTGGTTGAGGCCCAGGTCCAACCCGAACTGTGGCGCCACCTAAGTAAGTAAGTATATAAAAAAATATATTGTATATTAGACGTCGTCTCCCTAGACACATATTTTCAGACAGCCAGGCATGGTAAAAGTCCCTGCACTTCTATTATTTTCAATCTAAACTTGTCTGGAACTGTTGCAATACCCCATTTGTACTTCCGGACGTTAAAGCGCTGAAGATAGAAGTATCTGAACTCTGCTGTGGTCTACTAGCTACTTCAATTTAGAGTTTATCGACTGGGAACTTCACATTGAATTCAACTCAAGGCCAGCGTTAAACGAAGACATTTATTAAATTACGAGGGTGTTATGAAAAGTTTGCGACCTCAACATGAAGATGGCAGCACTCGTCAACAAAAGCAAGGAAATGTGTTTGCGCATCACTGTGTATGGGGACTCTGCAGCATCATTAACCACCATTAAATTTTGGGCAGCTGAATTTTAAACGTGGCCGTACCAGCTTGGGAGACGATGAACGTTTGGGACGTCCTAAAACTGCAACCACTGACGATAACATCGCTCAAGTTCACCAAATGGTGCTAGACAACCGGCGAGTTAAATTGAGAGAGATACAAGTAGCAGAGGCTATGAGTATGTCCAAAGAACGTGTTTGTCACATATTGAATCAAGATTTAGGCATGAGAAAGCTGGCTGCGAGTTAGGTGCCGCGTTTGCTCACGCTAGGCTAAAAACACCTCAGCGGTTGCCTTGCCGAAAATCCATGAATTACGGTTTGAACTGCTTGCCCATCGTCCTTATTAACCAGTTCTAGCCCCAAGCGACTTTTTTTGTTCCCTAAGTTAAAAGTTACAAATACAAATATTTGGCGCAACAGCTCTTTTAAGTGCCAGGGCATAGCTTCTCGCAACCACTCATGTTGTGTGCGTTATATTCTTCACACGAATGGAAGGGACCTACAGTTTTAATGCCGACTCCGAACGGCGATTTGAGAAGCTTTTTCATGACAACAATACTCTCGGATGTTTGTCAGACGCTCGCGAGAGGTGGGACCGTGAAAAAACTTTTTGGTGTTTTCTGGGATTCGAACTTGGAACCTCATGCGTAGTAATCCGACACACTAACCACTTACGCAACGGCGCCCACAAAAGTTGGACAGAGATTTTCGTGAAATGAGGAGGCCATCACCTTCGTAAACAATTATTTTTCAGAGAAAGGCACCGAGTACTATTTGGACGGATTAAAGAAATGGGAGCATCGCTAAATAAATAATAAATAAATTTGAAGAAAAAAATGTCTTGTATCGTTCTAAGGTCAGAAACTATTCAGGCCACCATAGTATATCTGATAAAAAATAAGACAAGAATGTTTTACTTTAAGGCACAGAGCTTCTAATCGACTTTGTCATCAGCTGGTGCTGGAATCTTATCTAAAAAAAAATAAGAAAATCTGTTTTTGGAAACTTACAAACACTCTTTGAAGGAGTCTCAAACAACTTGATAAGGGACTACAGACCTACAGAACTTTTCTTACGACTCCGGCCTCATGGATATCCCGTCTGATGCAATGACACCAGCACTTTAGCTGATGCGTAAATTCAGAGCCGACTTTCTTTGTGTCAAGGACCGGTTTCGGCCAGAGTCTGAGCAGGAAATGGAATGTAGTCGTATTTTCACGGACGCGGACAGTTCCAAAACCAGTCAAGGGTCTTGTGCTTGTGTCTTCCTGGAACTCGATAACATTAGACTTCTTTTCTCGTCTGCGTCTGTCTTCCAAGCGGAAACCTATGCAATCCTAATGGCCATGAACTATTTTGTGAAGAACAGGTGGAAGGGCCGTAGTATTTGTGTCTGCGCTTAAAGTCTTGCTTAACCCTTCAACCACTTCCAAAATAGTTCGTGAAACCAAAATATCTTTGAACTCGGTCGCAAGGCAATTCTCTGTCTCTTATCTGGGTCCCAGGTCACACTGGGATCTTGGGGAACGAGTTCTCCGATGAGATTGCTAGACAAGGCTCAGAGGAGGCTTTCTAAGGTCCCGAACCCACGTCGGTCTCCCTGCGTCTTCGGTTAGGGCTTCTATTTACAATTGGGTCTCTCACAAACACAATTGTGTGTGGCATAACTCTCGAGGATGCAATTTGACTAAACGTATGCTTCCGGACGTCTTTAAGAAATCAGTGGCGTTCTTGCTGTCTCTCAGCAGAAAATACTGCAGACAACTTATTGACGTCTTGACAGGCCACTTTGCTTTCGCCAAGCACCTTCACGTGCTAGGATTGAGTGACACTACAATCTGCGACGCTTGTGGAGAGACCGACGACACCACGGAACATTACCTCTGCGAGTGTCCGGCCTTAGCTCGTATCAGCTGGTAGATCCTCGGTGCTGATGTGGTGAGTGCTGGTACTATAAGCTCCTCATCATTGAAGTGCTTGCTTTGCTTTCTTAAAATGATAAGGAAATTTCAATAAAATGGGTATATCAGGGTTTGCCTCTGGTAGTACAATAGACACACTCTTGAGGAGTCACTTAATGCTTCTCAAAATCACTATAAACAGTTTTCTCTAACAAAATTAAGATGAAATCTTTTGTTTTTGTCTTCTTCTTCCTTTTATCAGCGAGGCTATGATCCGAAAACAAGGGATCACAGCCCTCCCACTTCACTGCATTTCTACTGATCCGCCTGTGGGGTTCGCCTATTTGACCTCAGAAAATATCGGCAGGCCTGCCGATTTTGGATCACTCGGTTACTGAGGCCAATGAAATGCCGATGTCGTCGCATTTGTCTGATCCAGGCGTTTATAGGCCTGCCTTTCCTACATCGCGATGTCTTTGGAACGTGCATTGATATTGCCTTTTTAACAGGGTTCAAATGATCTCTTCTTTGAACGTGGCAATACCAGCTGAGCCGGTCGCGCTCTAATTTGTGTACGATGGTTTCCTTGATGTGAAAGCTTCCACGGATCTTCGAACTTCTTATTCGATCAAGCTTGGTCACTCCTGCGAAGCGTCTTCATCTCAGCTGCCGTTAATTTACTCTCATACTTTTTGTACATCGTCCAACATTGTGAACCGTATGTGAGCGCTGGACGTACAACTGCGGTGTAGAGCCTTCCTTTCAACTTAGGGGGCATTTTTCTGTCACAGAAGATAGCGGAATTTTCTCGCCACTTCATCCACCCTACGCTTACACGATGATTGATGTCGTCATCACAAGTTGCTTTGCTATTGATCATAGATCCCAGATATTTGAACTTTTCGCACTTGGGAAGCACTGTTCCATTCAAATAAATGTCTGGAATAGGCCTGAGTGGATCAGAGAACGGGCAGCACAAGTACTCTGTCTTTTTTGAACTAATGCGATACCCATTTCCCTCCAAAACGTCCACCCACACATCAAGTGCTCGTTGCAGGGATGTAGGATCCTCACTTATGACGGCTCCATCGTCAGCAAAGAATAACTGATGTACCTTGGGGTCCATCACTTTACCTTCAAGCAGATAATCAAGGACTGTAATAAAGAGTAAAGGACTTAAAACGCTTCCCTGGTGCACCCCGACTTTGATTGGGAACTCTTCGGTTACTCCAGCGGGACATCTTACTCTTGTCTTTGCTCTTTCGTACATGTCCATGATCATCTGTACATAGGTTTCTGGAACCCCTCGATGTCTTAGCGCCACCCATATCAGATCTCGTGGTTGTCTGTCGAATGCCTTTTCAAAGTCAACCAATACAATATGCAAATCCCTTAAGGAATCACGATGTTTTTCCATTATGATCCTTATACTTTGGATTGCATCTGTGGTTGATTTACCCGAGACAAACCCGCACTGATCATCAGATAGCCGTATTATTTTTCGCAGTCGGCCACCTAATACCCGCTCAAAGATCTTCATGGTGTGTGACATCAGCTTGATCGAACGGTAGTTATCACAGTTTCGCGTATCACCCTTCCCCTTGTATACAGGGATAAGGTAACTTTCCCTCCATTGATTCGGCATTGGATCACCTCTCACAAATTTGGAGATGGGAATTCTGAGCCGTCTGAGCCCGATGTCTCCCATCTTTTTCCAGAACTCAGAGGGCATCTTATTTGGCCCAACCGCTTTTCGTTTTTTGAAGTATTTGACCGCCTCACTAACTTCTTCGACTGTAATGTCGGGTATTTCTTCACAGTTAGGGGTGACTCTTGGAAAGTATAGCCGGGGAAACTGTTCATTTAAAAGTTCTTCACAATACTGCCGCCACCTCTGCAGAATTTTCTCGTCATCCACAAGAAGCTGGCCATGAGCATTGCTAATGAACTTTGGCGAACGAATCTCCTGAGCATTGTTCCTTCTTTGGGCGGCTATTTTGAAGATAGTGGCGCTCTTGTTCATATTGTGTCTTCGCAGCTCCTGGATAGCCTGGTTTGCATCAGCAACCGGGGAAAATATTTTCTCCAGCTCCCGATACAGGCCCTCCGTACTCTCTGCTTGAAGCTGGGCGCACTTCTTCTTCGGTTTTTTCTTGCAGCATCTGTATTCCATTTCGAGGCGAGCTTTTTCGTCATTATTATTAGAGGGGCACTTTGACCAAGCTTTGAAAGCCGCTTTCTTCTCATTTATCAGCATCTTAGCTTCATCACTCCACCACCATGTTTCTTTGGCGTGTTTCTTTTGAAGCTCCTAGCAGTGATTTGGCCTTATTTAAGCAAGTTCGCTGTAGGGAATCCCACATATTTTGTGCTCTGCACTCTTCATCCTCAGCTCCGTTGATGGTATGAGAGAGGTAATTTTTCATTACGAAAACAAAAGCTTCGCCTTTTTCTTTGTCCAGATTGTACCACTTGATTTTCTAAGAGACCCTTGTTTGTTTGCTTTTCTTCGGTGTTTTCATAAAAATTTCTGTTAGCAGGAGACGGTGTTGCCGAGCGATTGCCTCTCCCAGGATCACTTTGCAATCTTTTACCCGGGGCTTCATGAAACTGCCTACCAAATGGTAGTCAATCTGAGTTTCATCTCCACCACTGCTGTAAGTGATCAGGTGTCGGCTTTGTTTGATGAACATGGTATTTAACACGATAAGACCGTGTGATTTGCACATGCTTAGGATGTCTTCACCAGGAAGGTTCCTGGTGCCATATCCTAGTCCTCCATGGCAGTCTTCATAGTCTTCGTTTGATTTCCCGACATGTCCATTCAAATCTCCTCCAACAAATAGAAATTCTTCCTTTGGGATGTTCTTAAGGAGATTGTGGAAATCTAGCCAAAATGCATCTTTATCTCTCTGATTGTACCCATCGTGGGGAGCATATGCACTGACAATATTCCACACCTCTCCTTGTATTACTAGTTTGAGAGACATCAAACGGTCGCTGGACTTCGAAATGCTCAAGACGTTACCAAGTAGCTCTGCCGCAAGGATGATACCGATTCCGTTCTTAGACTTTTCCGTTCCGTAGTAGAACATCTTGTAATCTTTTGTCCTAACGTCCAAGAAACGCGCCCGATTCCCGGTGTTTTTCCATTTCGTCTCTTGGACACACAAGATGTCCACCCGCCTTCTATTCATCATCTCTTCCAGCTCGTAACTTCGACCGGTCATGCTTCCAACGTTCCAACTCGCGACCCTCAAATTGCGTCCAAACTGTTTCATTATTTTGCTAGCCCCCGGAATCCGTATAGCTCTGACCCGAACATTTCTGCTCGGTCCAGGATCAGTACCATGCACAGCAGTGGTAGTGCCTGGCGGGGTAGTGCCTTTCCTTTTTGCAAGTATTACCATAATGATACAGTTTTGCAATACAATTTTTTGCACCATATTGCGATGGTGTTTGTTGTTTGACACGTGCATGCTCCTGTTTTAGTATTGTTTGATCTTTCTTTTATGACACCGGTGATCTCCAATCGTGTCAACCCACGGACTCGCATGCACACTTGTGGGAGGGTTTTTAAGGTAGTATATGTGTCGCTAGGCTCACTTGGGTGTTATATTGCCTAGATCTGATTTGTCCCCTTAGTCGCCTTTTACGACAAGCGCTGGTTGTTGGGGGGGGCGCTGCAGTGATATTCTTAACCCGTCCCTGCCCGGGGGAAATCTTTTGTTTTTGTATCCACTGTAATGCTAGACAATAATGTCATTCCAGTCGTACATGTTTTTTTACAGCTTACAAGTATTTTACTTGACATCTTTCATATTTGACAGATTGAAAGTGTTTTTTTTTTTTTACTTCAAATGACAGTTTTCCAGTATGACGTCTCAACGTCTATGCAAAATAGCCCTTTTCTGTCTGCTCTCCTTGGAATGAAATATAATCTATGTATATCAGCTGAAATAGTTGTTAACCTCATTTTTAACAATGACTCAGTCGCATTTGAAATAATTCATGTGGAATTTGAAACCCATTTATGCCTTTGTAACAACAATACTAGTCTCAAGCATTTGAACATGACCTGCATTGCGTCAAAATCTACATGACAATCTCCTCACTCACATAAAGAATTTTCAATTTGATTCGCAATTTACGATGTCCCTCCCGTCGTCGTCGTCAGTTTTGTTTTTTCACCCAAAAAAAAAATAAAATAAAACAAATTATTCAAACGAATCAATTTGAAAAAGTACCTCTCTCTCATCCCTGCTCTGCACTTTAACACCATTTCCATTTGAAATCCACAAAAGAATCACGTTCGTCGTCAACATTCATTTGAAAAATTACGTGATCTTCCATAAGACGAGTAACGAATGGCCAATAACCCAGTCAGTGGTCAAAAACCAGGGCACAGCGCCCTGGTTAACGCAAAACATTGGCGACACCTTTTAGGCTACATTTATGCTGAAATGCTGACTGACACTGCGCTGACCCAGTTACCTACTAGTGTAGCGCCGCATGTGGATATTTGTATCTGTGGTTCCAAAACTGCAACTTTATTCATTCTGCTGGATATTCGCGCATCTTTTTCATATTTGGATGCGAGTGGATTTTTCCTCAACGACGACCATGACTTTGAACTTCGTTCTGCCGCACAATTAGTATGCAAAAACGTAGATTAACTTTCAAAATGCAACGCGCTCGTTCGAAATGGGTGTATACATAGGTACTGTGTTCCACTTTTGAGGAGAGTGTTCAAAATTTCATTAGATTGCCAAAGCCAAGGTAAATAAATATTGATACTGAAACCTTTCAGATATGCATGTGTGTGCGCTGCGAGTGGGGAGATGAACAAAAGTTCTTTTGAATCTTTTTTTAAAGAAATCTTAAAAATAAAAAAATAAAAAAAAAATCACGTTATATTTGTGTAAATATCCCCGGGGCTATTATTTGTCTTTCAGTGAAAGCGGTTGTGTAATCCAAAATCCAGTAACTCTCGAGCAGGAAACAACTGACTCAACTAGACTCTGTATCTATGGTGATGATGGCGTTGACGATGATGGTTTTCACTTGAAGTTTTGTTTTTGTACTTCTCTTCTTTTTTTTTTTTAATAAAAACGGTTATTTGATAGAGTATACGTACGTCTATATATGTATTTATGTAGTTCACATGAAGAGCATTGGATACGTTGTAAAGTTTTGTAATTACAAAGCGATGAAGTGTTGCTCACAAAAGTTTTTAACGAGTTTGCAATTTTTTTTGTTGGTTTTAGTTTTGTTCGTTTCTCCGAACATTGAACATCTAATTAGTTTTGTGGATGTTGTGAAGAAAAGTTTCAATTTGGGTAGTTTTGGTTACAGATTTCTGATTCATTACATCTGCAGTGAACGAATGCACAATTCATTTAATCGCTTGCTAAGTGCTCATAGGACATTTACGATTTTAGATTACGGATTGGGTGTTGAAGAGTCTTCGCCGAACGCGTATCTCGAAATCTCTCAATCACCCCTATATCGCCAGCATCAAGTTCCGAAGACCAGTGGTAACGATGCCACCATGCCATCAGAAACGCCGCAACTGATGTGCTGGGTTTCGCTCGACCGCAACCGCGAAACCCCTGGTTTGACGAAGAATCCCGGCGAGTCCATGCAGCAAAACAAGAGGCATACAAAGCGGCGATGCAAAGGAAGACGAGAGCTGCTCACGAGCTCTACGAGCAAAAGAGACGGGAAGAACATCGGCTTCTCCATAAGAAGAAGAAAAAGCATGAGAAGCGCGCGTTCGAGAATATTGCGAGCTTATACTCCAGGAACAATGCACGGAAGTTTTACCACAAGGTAAAAAGAACGTGTCAGAGAGTAATACCCGTACAGAAACCTGTAGAGATGAAAATGGAAACCTCGTAGTAGAATCACAGTCAGTGCTGAGAATATGGAAAAACTACTTCTGCAGACTGTATAATGGCGACGAAGACCAACATCCCGCTGTCAGGCAGAATGAACCATTCATCATAGACGATGATAGTCAACATTTCCGTCCACCTGACCAAAACGAAGTGAGGTTAGCAATATCCTAGCTGAGATCTAACAAGGCTGTTCGACCTGATGGCTTGCCGGCAGAACTTTTCAAGCAGCTGATGATGACTTTGTAGAGAGCATACACAAACTCATATCTAAGATTTGGTCAGACGAGTGTATGTCTGATGAATGGAATCTCAGCATCATTTGCCCGATCCACAAGAAAGGAGAACCCCTCAACTGCGCCAGTTATAGAGGCATCAGTCTCCTCAACATCGCATACACGAACGCCTGAAACGCTTTATCAATAGCCTGGTTGGCCCCTATCAGTGCGATTTCAGATCAGGAAAGTCCACCATCGATCAAATCTTCACACTTCGACAGGAGAAAACCCAAGAAGTCCAAATTGATACTTACAACTTACTATCTCTTTATCGATTTCAAGGCCGCCTTTGACAGCATCTATAGAGAAGAGCTATATAGAGCCATGTCTAGTTCTCACATCCCTGTTAAACGTGTTCGCCTGGATGACGATGGAGAATGCTCGCTGCTCCATCAAAATCGGTAATGACCTCACCGAGATCTTCGATGTCAAAAAAGGTTTTAGACAAAGTGACGCGCTGTCATGTGACTTCTTTAACATTGTACTTGAACGGATTGTGCGGAACTCACAAGCCAACACCAGAGGCACAATCTATCAAAAGTCCATACACCTGCTTGCATACGCCGACGATATTGACATAATTGGAAGAATTCAGCGGGCTGTTATCGATGCGTTTGCAGGCATTAAAGCAAAAGCGGCCAAAATGGATTTAGCGATAAACGAGGGCAAAACCAAGTATATGCTGTCAACAAGAAGGGACAATCAACACCGACGAATTGGATAGAACGTCACAGTGGGCAGCTATATCTTCGAGGTAGTAAAGGACTTTGTCTACCTTCGTTCTCCTATAAATTCTGAAAACGACATCAGCACAGAAATCAAGCGAAGAATAACTCTTCCCAATCGCCGTTTTCTTGGGCTTATAAGGCAATACAACAGTAAAGCCCTATCTCGAACAACTAAGGAGACTTTGTACAAAACTTTGATCATTCCAGTCCTGCTTTACGGCACTGAAACATGGACTTTATTAAAGATATCTTTGGTCGCTTCGAGAGAAAAATTCTTCGTAAGATATTTGGTCCCGTTTACGTTGACGGATTTTGTAGGAGAACATTCAACAACGAACTATACGAGCTGTACAGCGACTTAGACCTAGTCAAAAAAATGCGTATTGGACGTTTGAGATGGCTAGGCTATGTAGAGCGAATGGACACCAACGCTTCGGCCCGCAGAGTTTCGAATCTAACCTGGAGGGACGACGGTCATTTCCAGGGTTAAATGATTGGGCACAATGGACCCGTACACTTGGTCTGAGTGAGCAGTGACTCTTTGTCACAAGGCACCCATCTACCTAACATAACCTAACTCCGAGGGACGACGCAGTAGAGGGCCTCCCCGCCATAGGTGGCGCGCACAAGTTCAATGGGACTTCCACCAATTTGGAGTGCGCAACTGGAGGCAATTAGCTAAAGACCGAGCTAAATGCAGAGGCTTGTTGGTTGAGGCCCAGGTTCACCCTAAATTGTGCCGCATAGCTTTTTGTTCTGGTAAATTGCATTACTTTGTATAATATTGTTCTGTGCATTGCCGACTACCTACCACTGCTTGCACCTAACTTCTGCGGAAAGACGGAGACAAGCGGCTAACTTCAAGATGGATTTATTTAATTATGAATTTATCTAATTTCAAGGCAATTGGTAAAGGTCGATAGTTTTACATTTCGCGTAATAAAGTAACTTCTGGCGTTCCACAAGCTAAACATTTGGGCCAGCATCTAGAAACTGAAAGGCCGGTGCCATGGCGAAAGTTCGAATTCGTGTTTGCAAATGCGTAAGAGAGCGATGAGTAGATGTATAAGAGAACGATGGATTAGTAGCGCATGCCCATAAGTCAACTACGAGCTTATGTCGGTGTCGATTACTATGTTTACATGTTGGGTTGAATCCGGATTCAGATCAAATTAGGATTTTGTATTTAAACGCGGATTGAAAGATCGAGTTTGACAGATAGAGGAAGAAGAGAGATTAGGGAAAGAAAAGGTACTTCACGTACAGAGGAAGTAATTTCAAACTTAATCCTGTTAGAACAATAAAATCAAATGCTGTTGGAGAAGATGGTTCATCAAATTAATACTTCACTACTTTCTGGGCGCACTTACCCATATAATACACTACGGTGTAACATCATCAACTTTCCCCCTTTTCTGGAAAAGAGCTGGAGAAACACCGGTGGCCAAAAAATCTCAACCTTTGCAATTACAATTCTGCCTTAATTGTCAAAGATCTCGGAGAAGATCCTTGCAGGACCGACTGTTCGGCATCTTGAATCAACAAGTCTACTGTCCCAGTATCAGTCTGGTTCCAAGCAAATCATAGCTGCTCTACCGCCATGGTTAAAGTAATGGATGATATAAGACACCAACTTGATAAAGATTGCTTGACAGTTCTATGTCTTCTTGACTTTTCTAAGGCTTTTGATAGAGTCAACCACAAGGTGTTATGTGGTAAACTTGTCTCCTATTTTGGGTTTAGTACCAGGGCTGCTCTCCTAATAAAGAATTATTTAAGTCATAGAACGCAAAAACTCGACGTTAACGGTGCGATCTTAGAAGCGAGAGATATTTTGGCAGAGGTACCACAAGGGTCCACATTAGGTCCTGTTCTGTTTTGCATGTATATAAATGACTTGTCCAAGATTTGTAAGAGCGTATCGTTTCATTTATATGCTGGCGATATCCAGATTTATTTATCAAGGCCTATTGGTCTTATTGAAGACCTAATATGCAGAAGAAAGAAAGATCTTAACGCAATTCTGGTTTGGTTAGTAGCAAACGGTTTGACGTTGAATCCACGTAAGACTCAGGCTGTACTGTTCTCTATAAAAGGCTGTAATACAGGTCAATTTCCCTCGCTTTACCTTTCCTGGAATCTCTTACCAGTCTTGGATACAAATTAACTTCAAACTTGTCCTGCAATGAGCGATTTTACTCCATCTGAAATGAAACTTCATCTAGTTAAATCGCTGCTCATACCCATAATATCATATTTTGAAGTTGTATACCCTCGAATGGATTTCTGTTCTGAACATAAGCTACTTGTCACTTTCACCAATATGACTCGGTATATCTACGGTTTACGCAGGTTTGACCATATTTCCGCATATCAAACAAAGATCCTAGGCTACACGTTATTACAATATTTTAATGCAAGAAACTGTACTTTTTTTGCACAAAATTATTTAAACAAGGTCACCTTCTTACCCCTATAGTAAACTAAATATCAGTCGAGAAGAACTCTCAATTTTGTGATTCCTAGTTTTAATTACCTGAATTCATCGCGCCTTTTCTACGTCAATAGCACTCGCGTATGGAATTCATTGCCAACAGGCAACAAGTACAAGGCAATTTACGAACCTAACTAACTTTAGCAATGAAGTCTTTAGATACTTCTCTGATCAGCACTAATATAACGGATGTCCGCCGGGAAGGTATACTACTTTGTTTGTTTATAGTTTTTGATTAAATGAAAGAGAATGGATCTTATATTGATAAATGTTTTATTTAATGTCGGCAATTATGTATGGAATACAATATCAGGTAAATGTCCGCCTCTGCTAGTCTCACAAATGCGAGCCCTTTTGAGCACATTTTTCATTACATTCTCACACATTTCACGCGGTATTTCATTAATTTCATCACGAATATTTTGTTTGAGTTGCTCAAGCGTTTCTGGTTTGTTTGCATAAACCTTGCTTTTCAGATATCCCCACAAAAAGAAGTCAGGAGCAGTCAAATCAGGCGACCGTGGAGGCCAATCAACATCACCATTTTTTGAAATAACTTGTTGTGGAAAGAGGTCTCGCAGTAATTCCATTGTAATCCTGGCTGTATGCGATGTGGCACCGTCTTGTTGATACCACATGTTAATCAAGCCCAAAGCATGCAGTTATGGCGTTAAAAAGTGCAAAATTGTGGCCAAAGTTGTTCTTTGAAGACCAAGCTCCTGAGCACGGCGTCGAATTGAGGTTGATGGATTGTTTTGAACACTTCCTTGAACAGCAGTAATGTTTTCAGCCGATCTAGCAGTACGTTGTGGCCCATGCTTGGGCCTATCACCTACAGGCCCTCTTTCTTCGAAATCATTCACTACACGATAAATAGTGCTTTTTGTTGGCACGTTGTTTCTCCCAAAAATTTCACGTAACTTTCTCATCGTCACAGTAATCGATGATTGATTTTGATAAAATGTTTTAACGATTAAAACACGTTGGTTTATCGAATATTTTTCCATAATAAATTTGCCACGTGTCTACTTCACGACTGCCAAATATGAACTGTCAAGACTAATGTTTACCAAAATGGCGGCAAAACAAAGTAGTATACGTTCCCGGCGGACACCCTGTAGAATATCATCCCCCACCTTTCAATCCTTGCTCCCCTAATCATCTATGTAATATGTATACCATTTTCTTCTTTTTTTATTGTTACTTAAAATATATAACACATTTTGTATCAAATTTTATACATTTACTGGTTTCCCATTTCTACATGAAAGACAAATTCTATCATGTATGAACCTTAGAATTATAATAAATTGAATTGAATTGAATTGAATCCTCTTTCGTTTCGATTCTAAGCGAAAACGCGAATTGAAACTCAATCCTGTGTCAATCCGATCTCTCAATCCGGTCATGTTAACTTAGAATTTGCATCAGCTGCTGTGTGTTCCGTGTGCGGTTTAGGCGTTTTAATAATACGCTCTATAGAATTTAAATTTTTCTTTAACCATGTGCGCACGTGAGGCAAACACCTTTTTTCTACCAATCCAGTTGGAATTATTGGATTGGAATTATCCCTTAACGTTGTCATGTATCGTTGAACCGAAGATAGATCGATACACCTTCTATTTTTCTCTTCTTATTCTTCAACAAGAATGATTAACCAATTTTAGTTGCTAAATCCATTTTAAAATATTTTTGCGCAAACAATACGTCGTGTTCCCAAGGGGTCCCCCATCTAAGTACTATCCTAAGCGCGCCCGACGCTAGAGTTTGCTTAAAATTTGAGCGGTAGGGTATCATAAAATTCGTTCTGAACGGATAGTGATTTTTTCGTCTATTTTTATTAGTCATTACATTAAGTATCATATAATGTTTTCTTAAATAAAAAAAAATACTTAATTTCAATATTTTAATTATTCTTTCTTTTTTCTCTTTACAGGTAAGTTTCCATTTGAATTTGATTCCCTTTTCATTGAAAGTAGTAAGTACATAGGGGGTTTATACAAAAAGTATCCGACCTTTATTCATAAAAAATAACTAGAATCCTACACTTCTCCCAACGGTTCTGCCACTGTCGGAAGCAGCGCTGGAAACGTATCTTTTGAGATGGTGCGCAGCTAGTCCATCATATTCTGCATGATGTCTTCTCTGGACTGAAATCTGGTCCGTTTCAGAGGCACTTTCAGCTTGGGGAAAAGCCAGAAGTCACACGGAGCCATGTCGGGAGAGTAGGGAGTCTGACCAAGCAAACGTGTTTTTTTTTATGGCTGCGCCAAGGGATGTGTGGTAATCTTCCAAAGATACTAGTAGCGTGGGCTGCACGATAGTACGATTCGCAAGCCCGAGTAATCGATGCCAGGAATGCGCTTACGTACTAATCCACACCCTTAACACTTCTACCACTGTATCCGCGGGACTGCCGTTAGGTATTACCTCGCGGGGCTGGCTACCAATTAATGCTATGTTTCTTGTATTGCTGCTTCTGCTCTTCTTGCTCTCTCAATTATTTGGAGGTCTTTTTGCAAGCTCTGGTGGACTTGGCAGGTTATTTCTCCATTCTGTGCAGCGATTGCAATGGAATATTGCGTGCTCTGTAGCTTCCTCTTGGTCTGGACAATGTGGACAGAGAGGTGAGTTATCATGTCCAAATCTGTCTTAATATTTGTGTGAGAGCATGTACCCGCTTTGGGTATGAAGACGACTTTAACTTCTCTCCATATCTTTGAGATACTATACCAGATCTAGACAGCTTTTTAGTATTGTCTCAAGCACCGGCAAGATTAAGTCCAATGACTCCTGCAACTCGCAGGTATTATGCCGTCTGGTTCCACGAATTTATATGGTTTGAAGTTGTGTAGTGCCCAATGGAGTTTGCTCTGTGTAATCAATTTTGATGAGATGGTTATTTGTGCAGATGGTCTGCTGAAAACCATGTTGCTTACAACTTGGGAACTGCCTGGGAAATGAGTGTCAAGCTGTAAATTTAGCGAATCCACGCGTATACTTTACTCTGATATTTATTTTGATTCAAAAATGGTTGAGTTCAATCAGTACAAAAGCGTGGCTAAGCAGAAGGTGCGCTTCAAATTGTGAAAAAGGCGGAAAACACATTTTTCTTGACATAGAAAGGAAGAAATGTCATACTTGACTTTTTTTTTTTTTTTTTTTTTTTTTTTTTTTTTTTTGTCGGGTTAGGAAACACTCGACTGGAGCACTCAGACACAACTGGTCCATTGTACTGCCAGAGAGCAAACCCTGATTTACCCATTTTACTGGAATTTCCTTGACTTTCGAAGAAAGCCAAGCAAGCACTTCAGTGATGAGGAGCTTACAGTACCAGCACTCACCACATCCGCACCGAAGATCTGCCACCTGATACGAGCAAAGGCCGGACACTCACAGAGATAATGTTCCGCGGTGTCGTCGCTCTCTCCACAAGCGTCGCAGATTGTAGTGTCACTTAAGCCTAACACGTTAAGGTGCTTGGCAAAAGCGAAGTGGCCTGTCAAGACGCCGATAAGTTGTCTACAGTCTTTTCTGCTGAGAGACAGCAAGAATGCCGCTGATTTCTTACAGACGTCCGGGAGCATGCGTTTAGTCAACCTGCAATCTGGAGAGTCATGCCACACACAATTGTGCTCGTGAGAGACCCAATCGTCAATGGAAGCCCTAACCGAGGACGCTGGAAGACCCAACGCGGGTTCCCTTCCACCTGTTCTTCACAACATAGTTCATAGCCATTAGGATTGCATAAGTTTCCGCTTGGAAAACAGACGCATATTTGCCTAACGAGAAGTGAAGTCTAATGTTGTCGACTTCCACGAAGACACCAGCGCCAGACCCTTGACTGGTTTTGGAACCGTCCGTGAAAATACGACTACATTCCATTCCCGGCTCAGACTCTGACCGAAGCCAGTCCTGGACACAAGGAAAGTCGACTCTGAATTTGCGCATCAGCTGGAGTTTTGGTGTCATTGCATCAGACGGCATATCCATAAGACAGGAGTCGTAAGATAAGTGTCGCGCAAGTTCATCAAAGTTCCAGTGTGGAGTATACCAAAAACCGCCTCGCCTAAGACGATGGATGGCTTTGATAGTGCAACCCATGATATAAGTATCAAGGGGAGGTAAGTTCAGCAAAGCGTCTAGAGCAGAGCCAGGCGTACTCGGGAAAGCTCCCGAGCAGCCGAGACAAGCCGTTCTTTGGAGTTTCGCACAAAAGGCAACCACATATTTACGCGAGAGCCCCTTCCACCAAACAACCGACGCTTATGCGAGGAATGGTCTTATTATAGCCGTGTAGATCCAGAGAACCTTATTCGGAGAAAAGCCCCAAGTCTTGCCAAAAGCACCCTTACACTGCCAGAAGACTGAGAGCGCCTTGGATGTTTTCAACTCGACGTGTTTGGACCAATGAAGTTTCTTATCTAAAATCACTCCCAGATATTTGGCTTCATTGGAAATGCGAATGGTGACGCCTTTTAGTACTGGCTGAGTCAGACCGGTCAAAATCCTCCTTCTCGTAAAAAGAACAACCTCAGTTTTAAGAGGATTCACCGAAAGCCCACTCCTAGTACACCATTCATCGATCATGTCCAGCGCCGCCTGCGCGTTAGCACAGACCGTCGCCAGGCATGGCCCGACAGAAAGTACGGCGACATCATCCGCATATGCCTGAGCGTAGACGTTAGAACTATTTAGAGTGTTCAACACAGAGTCGACCACCATGCACCATAACAATGGAGACAGAACGCCACCTTGCGGACAGCCCCTGTTTATCCCTGTCATAACATATCGGCTACAATCCGCATCCACTACCAACGTTCTATTCATTAGCATTGTTTTAATCCACAACACTAATGTTTCATCTACCCCGTGTTGTCTGGCAGAGTCGCACATGCAGTCAAAAGTCGCATTGTCAAAAGCACCCTCAATGTCGATGAAGATACCCATCGCGTATTCTCTCCTATCAAGCGCGCATTCAATTCTGGCCACTAGATTTTGAAGTGCGGTCTCACAGGATTTCCCACGCTGATAGGCATGCTGCATCTCCGATAGTGGATGCAGTTTCAAAGCAACTTTGCGCACGTGAAATTCTACCAGTCTCTCCATACTTTTCAGTAAGAAGGATGTCAAACTTATAGTTCTGAAACTCTTGGGGAGCGAATAGTCTTCCTTACCAATTTTCGGTATGAAAGCTACTCTGACAGTCCGCCAAGGTGTAGGAATATATGCCAGCGCCAAGCCAGCGGTGAAAATTCTTTTCAGAGTTGGCAATAGCTGATCTATACCCTGTTGCAGCATAGCTGGATATATTCCATCGGTGCCAGGCGATTTGAAACCATCAAAAGATGCCACAGCATATTTGATGGCCTCATCTGTTACCACGGCTGATGCAATATACCAGCTGCGCCGAGTTTTCTGACTTAGATCAAGCTCAGCCTGGGTAAGCGGGCCAAGCTGCGACCTAGTGATTATCCGATTGCCAGGAAAGTGAGTCTCCAGCAGAAGACTAAAAGTTTCCGCTTTCGTCTCAGTTAACTTGCCATCAGATTTTCTCAGTGACTCCGGTTTGGTCGGCTTGCCCCTTTTGAGAACCTTAACCAACCTGCTGGTTTCACCGAGTGTCTCGATCTTTTCACAAAAATCTCTATAAGAAGCACTTTTCGACAACCGAATTAACTTCTTGTAGTCTTTTTGCTTCGATCTAAAAAGATTCCAGTCACCTTCTAAATTTGTCTTGAGTGACCTATTTAGAAGTTTTCTGGATTCTTTCCTAAGTCGCTGCAGTTCCGGGCACCACCAGGGAACCGGAGTTCTGCAGGGGGTTTTTGTCAATGGGCACGTCAGTTCAAAACAGCTGGTAAGGACACTAGTCAGGTTTTGAACAGCATCCTCAACCTTTCGTTTCGTTCTGAGTTTAGTTGGAGTTTTGACAGATCTGTCTAGCTCTTCCCCAAACCGCACCCAGTTGGTTTTCCTCGGATTCCTCCTCTCCTGCAAAGTTATGGCCTCGCATTCGATTTGGAAAACGATGTATCTATGGTCTGACAAGGACACCTCCGGCAGTACCCTCCAGTTAGTAATTGACTTGAAATACCTATTAGATAAAGTCAAATCAATTACCTCCTGCCTCTTTGCCGTAACAAAAGTTGGCTGGGAGCCAATATTGTTAATTACCATGCCAGACGATAGTATAAAGTCTAGGAGATGGTTTCCTCGCGTGTTACATTTGCTGCTGCCCCAGACTGTATTCTGAGCATTCGCGTCGCAACACATGACTAGTCCCATCTCCCGAGTGTCACAGTACTTTATGAGTTCGGCAACCGCCTTCGGTGGTGGAGGCATTACCGAATCATAAGGGAAGTAAGCCGACGCAACGACGAAGGTTTTCCAACTTCCGGTCGTTTCGTAGCTTACAGCTGCAGCAACCAGGTCCTGTCCACAAAATTGTCCAAGCTTGGTTACTGAGAGGAAATTCGGCACAATTAGACAAGCTCTCGGTCTTTCAGATCGCTCGTCACATAGCACCGTTACTCCACGAACACCCCCAAAACCACATATGCGCTTGTTCCGCACGTATGGCTCCTGGATAGATGTTATGTGGGGTTTTGTACGCACCACTGAAAGTCTGCTACTTAAGAGAGCGGTAGCAGCCTTTGAGTGGTGGAGGTTTATCTGCGAAAATATCAAAGATATAGTCGCAGTTTTATTAGCAGAACGGCGCGCACCAGGTGCGCACATGCTTCCGGCGAGGCGAGCGCCCCTACCCGTGGCATTGCTTGCGTCAGCCATTTTCTGTCCGCTAGTGCTGGGACCTTTAGGGGTAACAGCACCAGTATCCACCAGATTTTGTGCGCAGATAACGCCACCGGTAAGAGTGTGCCCGGCAGAAGAGCGCGCATCAGATGCGCACACGGTTCCACTAAGAAGAGCAGGCGAAACTTGTTCCATCAGATTGGACCTGTTCGAGCCGACCGAAAAGGAGCCAGCGTTAGGTCTGAGGGATTGATCGGCTCCAGTTGGAATACTTTCTGCCGACCTAGGCTTCTTTCCTGTTGCTACTGAAGGATGACTGCTTTCGGCGCTTGCGCCTTCAGCTGACTCTGCAGCCTCTTTGCACCGCGCCATCGCCGCCTTCCTTCTTCTCCTTTTCAATTGACTCTTAGTCAGGAGCCCATCGGAGTGCGCCGCTTCGGGAGCTCGTTCAGCCTTATTGGTTTCCCGAGTCAAACCGTCACCGACACAACTTCGACCAGCTACCCTTCTATTGAGACAGAGATTAGACGTTCCAGCCGAAGCCTTTCCGCCACTTTCTTTGCCATTCCAGCCCAGTCTACCAATCGAGTCAGAGACAGAGCTGCAGGAGTCTTCTGAAACAAGCGTCGCTACTACTTCTGATTCAACGCCAGAGGCGGGGGGTAAAAGTATGGTGGTTGGGACCTCCAGAATCCTCGTCCCGGCCGTAGTCAAAAAGACCACGGGTGGATTATCGTTTTCACGAGTACCACCTGGAGTAGATACCGTACAAGTTTCTTCCATCATACCTTCAACAGGTTTTGCGTCACAGTCAAGACGTCTTCAGCCTTTAGTTCGTCTTCAGCCCATACTTGACTTACATTTGGGTCATTTTAAGGTTCATTCACATCTCATCCTTATTGTCGATTCAGTACAGGGTCCCTGTTACAGGGCGAATATCTTATCATTTAATGAAGCCGTTTACCTACATCTTCTCTATCCGCAAAAGAAAAAAGAAAATACCAAAACAAAATAGGATTTCCTTTGAAGCAACTACTTTCACTTAATAGCTGAAGGTTAAGGGTAAACCAATAGGTCGCCTTCAAAATACCAAACACGTAAACAATAATTCCTTCCGGGGATGTGGGAATTCCCAAATTCCTTTGAAATACTTTGCTGCTACATCTACTGTTAGAGAGAACAAAGAATGCTTTCATCTATAATAGTTCTCGCACTATATAATGACTCAACAGAAACTCATTCAAATGGTGAGAATACAGGTTTATAGCATTAAGTCCGGGACTTAAGTAGTCACCAACATAAAGTGTGTTACCTGCCACTTCCAGCAGTGTATGAGGAGAAGTCGTGCATTGTGTTAACCCAAAAAAATATAATAAATACCAACGAAGAATTCTCAGAATTCAACGTTATTATTTTTTAGAAAACAAAAACGATTTGCAGGCTGGATAATTTCAAAAATTAAGTATCGGATCATACTGTCATCATCAATCTTCGAATAATTCTTTTTGGATGTGTGCAACATTGGTTTGGACATTGCTTTCGTTTTAAAAATATTCTTTCGAGGAATTATGGCGTTTTATTTAAATTGGCGGCCGTCTATGGAAGAAAAATTTCACGAGCATACCTATAGATTCGGAACACTGTGCACAAAACTAAGACGCAGATGTTGTATCATGTTTAGCAATTACCTCTGCTACATCCAATTATCTTTCGATTAACAGGCACGTACCAATTAATTTGAATTTTTTTTAAAAATAAATATTTAACCCGAAGAGTTAATTGTGTTACATCATCTGGAAGCAGATGAGAATCAGTGAAAATGAACCTGATGTTAAGGCAGTGTCTGACATTGATAATATAATTAATTCGGTGCTCATGTGAAGGGTCGTTCAATAAGAGTGCTCGACATTTAAAAGAATAAAAAGAGTTGTATGTGTGGTATGACCGAAATATTTATTGCGAAATAAAGTACATTCAATGCTATTATATTCATTGGAAAAAACTCAGCGAGTAGCATGTCTCAGCATTACCGGCGCTCCAAACCATGCTCCATCTACTTCTGATCGAGATCGTCAGTAAACAACTGGCTATAAGCTTGGCAATAAGACTGTGAGAGGCTCCAAGCAGTGAAAGGAGCAACACACGGGACATGTATACTTTCGATGCACCGTCATCTTCCCACTTTCACTGTCCACTTACCCACTGAACCTCCTTCGTTTTGAAGACCCTCGAGCGCGTTCTAGACAACCATCTGCGAGATACAATCGAGTCATCTCTCTCCAAATCCCAGCACGCATACCTCAAAGGAAGATCTACAGAAACAGCTCTTCATGAAGTAGTGCGAACAATAGAAAAATCCCTACAGTATAAGGAATACACTTTAGCTACCTTTCTAGACATAGAAGGAGCTTTTAACAATGTACACACTGAAGTAATTCTAGAGTCCCTCACGGAGCTGGGCATAGAAACCTACCTAAGCCAATGGATAGTCTCTATGCTCGGCACTAGAACCATTCAGTCATCTCAGGAAACAGCACCATAACCAAATTAGACAGTAGAGGAACGCCCCAAGGTGGAGTCATCTCACCTCTACTATGGCTAATAGTCATGAATAAAATCCTTTTATGCTTAGACAGAGAAAGAATTAAAGTAGCTGGGTATGCGGACGATATACGGTCACATACTCTCCTTATCTTCCAGTGCTAAGTACCTACGTGTTATTCTAGATCCCAAACTTAACTGGAAACCAAACATGGACGAACGAGTAAAGAAAGCATGTATAGCCTTCTATGCCTGCAACAGAACCTTCGGCAAAAGATGGGGCCTGCAACCAAAACTGACCCTGTGGATGTACACAGCCGTAGTACGCCCAATCCTTACCTACGGGTCGATAGTATGGTGGTCGGCCCTTAAAAAAGCCTATAACATAACCAAACTAAATAAGGTGCAAAGAGCAGCATGTATAGGCACCACAGGCGCCCTACGGTCAACTCCGTCAGACGCTCTAACAGTCCTGCTACACCTTTTACCCCTAGATCTACATATCACAAACATCTCAGCGCGCAGCGCAATCAGACTCAGAGAGTCCAAGTGTTGGACTGCGAAATCCTATGGACATAGCAATATCCTAGATTCTCTACCAGGAGAACTCGTATCCACTGCAACAGACTACATCATCCCCACATTATACTTCACAAAGCGTTTCGATGTACAATTCCCTACAAGAAAAGATTGGCAAGATGGACAGGCGACCAGTGGCTACGATCTAACAGTTTACACCGATGGGTCAAAAATGGACTGTGGGGTTGGTGCGGGTGTTTTCTCGGAGTCCCTGAACATCGCGAGGTCGTACAGACTCCCGGACGCTGCCAGCGTCTTCCAAGCGGAATTACTCGCCATTCGCGAAGCCTGTCGCCAAATCAAGTCACACACAAATACACTACCAAGGCAAAGAATCGCTATTTTAATTGATAGCCAAGCTGCTATCAAAGTCATTGCCTTGGAAACCATTTCCTCGAAATTATTACTAGAATGCCGATAGGAGCTGGCCTCGCTAGATGGCCAATGCATGGTGACCCTAGTCTGGGTTCCAGGCCACAGCAACGTTGATGGCAACGAACATGCCATCGACGAACTGGCTAGGCGAGGCTCAGCTCTCCACTGCTCACTTGTGGAACCTGTCCACACCCCGCTCTGAGCAATTAACATATCCTCAATCTTTCTAAGAAAAGCTAACCTTAAATGGTCTAGGCTAACGAACTGCGTCATATCGTATAATCGCGATAATCACGGGACACTGGCCGGTAGGAGCGCACGCAGCCAAACTAGGTATCCCATATAATACACACTGCCGTAGTTGCAACATAACTAGCGAAAAGGAAACAATTATCCACTACATGATGTCCACATTTGAAGATGTCCTTATTATGGTTCCGGGACCTTACCTCTTCTAGGCTATCGAAAAAGTATCTACCAAGCTGCTTTAGCTTTGTTCTGGCAATGCCTTGGCATTCACAGAGTATATGTGTTACATCCTCCGAAACATGTAGGCCATTGCAGTACCTGCAAACATCCGTATTTGATAAACCCAGTCTTATAGCATGCTTCCTTAGAAGACAATGGCCATAGAGTATTCCTATCGCTATTCTTAGCCCTAATCTTTCTAGTTTTATGATCTCCCCAGATTTCCTGCGGTCTAACACAACCCACAAGGCCTTAGACACCTTATGACCATCTAAGTTGGACCATCTTAGATTAGCTATTTTGATGATTCTGTCCCGAATAATTCCCCTAGCCACACACCTTGGTGGTTTAATGTTACTGATTATGTCCCTATGCGGGAGCTCTGCTCCTCTTTTGGAAAGCTCGTTAGCCTTTTCATTGCCTTCTATATCGCAGTGTCCAGGCACCCAACATAATCTGACACGGTTCTGCGTACATAAGCATTGTGCGACAATTCCTGACGATCTCAAATTTAGTGACACAAGACTCTAGCGCAACCTGACTGTCAATGAAGATGGCGATATTCTTGTTGAATATTGATCCCATCTCAAGTAATTCTACAGCCTTAAGTATAGGTAGAACCTCACTTGGAACACACTGCATGTGTCCGGAAGTCTCAGGGCCACCTGTAGGTTAATATCTCTCGAGTACACACCTGACTCCGTGTCCTTTCTGGTCTTAGAACCATCTGTGTATATTGGAATCTCGTTGTGGACAGATACTTTCTTGCTTTGCCAATCCTCTCTAGCAGGATACATTACTTCGTGTGGTGTGACGAAGTTCAATGTGCCAAGGATTTCTTCTAATTCGTCAGGGACCCTGTCGTGCATACACAGGCTAGTCTTTGTAGTTTATTGAGCCTGTTTTGTGTACACCTTTGGTTTTTTTTGCCGTGTAGAGCCGTAGCATCATTTTGGGGCTTAGGCCTCAATTTCTACCAATAAGTTAACGTCTTTAAAAGAAAAGGGGGGCCACATCTGCCTGGAGATCACACAGTTCCGCACCCCCTGCCATCTGCTGTCAGACTTTAGCAGATAATGCACCAAGATGCCTCCGTTAAGGACTCCCAACGGGACGTTCACCGCCTTTGCTAGGGAAATACGAGTATCAAGGGCAGATCCCTACCTCGCGATTTCATGAACTCGTTCATTTCCCTCAATGTTGCTGTGACCCGGACTTCAAAAGAGACAGGTCCTTAACCGATGATCTAGCGAGGCGAGTTCTATTTTGCACAGTTCTACTAGCCTCAAGGATGTAGTGGCAGATACTATAGCCTTGATAGCGATATGGCTGTCAATGAGGATGGCAACGGTATTTAGGGGTGTAGAGGTTTGCTTATTCACATTGCGATCGACGCAAGGCACTCTTCCAGTGTTCTGGGTGTCCGGACTTTCCGAGGAGCCAACGTGGACTCGGATCACTACCTAGTTGTAGCCAAGGTACGGATGCGGATATCCACAACGGAGCGAAATCAACGAAATGCTGTGAGGAAATTTGACGTCGAAAAGCTACAATCGCAAGAGGCCGCCAGAACCGATCGTGTTTCTTCTAATCTCAATCTTAGTCCTATGCCGCCAGCAGCAAATGCGGAAGACCAGTGGCAGCGTTGCCAAAAAGCCATCAGAGATGCCGCCTCTGATGTACTGGGTTTCTCTCGCCCACCACAGCGAAACCCCTGGTTTGATGAGGAATGCCGGCAAGCACATGCAGCAAAACAAGAGGCGTACAAAGCGGCGCTGCATAGAAGGACTAGAGCTGCTTACGAGCTCTACGTGCGCAGGAGAAAAGAGGAACATAGACTTCTCAGAAAGAAGAAAAAAGAGCATGAGAAGCGCTCGATCGAGGAGATTGAGAGACTTTATTGCAGGAATAATGTTCGAAAATTTTACCAAAGCGTAAAAAGAACATGCCAGGGTTTCAAAGCCAGAACAGAAGCCTGCAGGGACGAAAATGGCAACATAGTAGTAGAATCGCAGTCGGTGCTGAGGATATGGAAAGAACACTTCTGCAGACTGTTAAACGGCGATGATGATCAATATTCCGCTGTCAGGCAGAATGAGCCATTCAACAGTGACGATGGCAGTCAAAATTCCCGTCAACCCGATCAGAATGAAGTGAGGATAGCGATATCTAAACTCAAATCCAACAAAGCTGCTGGAGCCGACGGCCTTGCCGCTGAACTTTTCAAGGCAGGAGGAGATGAGTTGGTAAGGAGCATGCACCAGCTCATCTGTAAAATCTGGTCGGACGAAAGTATGCCCGATGAATGGAACCTCAGCATCGTTTGCCCGATCCTGAAGAAAGGAGACCCTCTGAACTGCGCCAACTACAGAGGTATAAGTCTCCTAAATATCGCATATAAGATCCTGTCTGCCGTACTATGTGAACGCCTAAAACCGATCGTCAACAACCTGATAGGTCCTTATCAGTGCGGTTTCAGGCCTGGAAAGTCCACCATTGACCAAATATTCACACTACGGCAGATCTTGGAAAAAACCCATGAATACAAAATCGATACGCACCACCTCTTCATCGATTTCAAAGTTGCCTATGATAGCGTGTATAGAGACGAGTTATACAGAGCCATGTCTAGTCTTGGCATCCCTGCCAAGCTCGAATGACGATGGTAAAGTCGGTAAGAACATCACCGAACCGTTCGATGTCAGGAAAGGTCTTAGACAAGGCGACGCGCTATCATGCGATCTCTTTAACATAGTACTTGAGAGAATTGTACGAAACTCACAAGCCAACCCCGGAGGTACAATCTTCTTCAAGTCTGTACAACTACTCGCTTATGCCGATGACATTGACATAATCGGAAGAACTCAGCGGGCCGTCAATGGGGCATTTACGAGTATTGAGATCGAGGCAGCAAAGATGGGTCTAGCGGTCAATGAAAGCAAAACAAAATATATGCTGTCTACAAAAAAGGACACCTAACATCGGCGTCTTGGGCAGAACGCCACAATAGACAGATACAATTTTGAGGTAGTAAAGGATTTTGTCTACCTAGGCTCTATGGTCAGCTCCGCAAATGACATGAGTGGAGCGATCACACGGAGAATTACTCTTGTCAATCGTTGTTTCTATGGGCTAAAACGGCAATTGAGTAGCAAAGCCCTATCTCGAACTACTAAGGTAACTCTTTATAAGACACTAATCATCCCAGTCCTGCTGTATGGCGCAGAGGCATGGGCTTTGAAAAAACCGGATGAGGATGCCCTTGGTTATTTCGAGAGAAAAGTTCTTCGAGCTATCTTTAGTCCCGTCTGCATAGACGGTGAGTGGAGGAGAAGGTACAATGCCGAACTATACGGCCTGTGCAAGGACATCGACCTAGCCAGAAGAGTTCACATACAGCGACTAAGATGGCTGGGTCGTTTAGAGCGGATGGAGCCCAACCTTCCCGCTAAGAAAGTCTTCGAATCCACCCCGGACGGACGGCGCAGTAGAGGACGACCTCGCGGTAGGTGGCGCAAACAAGTGGAGGGGGACCTCAACCAACTTGGCGTGCGCAACTGGAGGCAGCTGGCTCGTAACCGTGCTGGCTGGAGAGGTTTGTTGGTTGAGGTCCAGGTCCACCCCGGACTGTAGCGTCATCTAAGTATGTAAGTAAGTAAGAGGTTTGCTTAAGTTGGCGGCAGGCCTCGCGTACAGCAAAAACTTCTACCTGGAAGACACTGCACGAATCAGGAAGCCGGTAACTACTTACTTACTTAGATCCTTTAACCCCTCGGGGGGCATAGGGCGTCAACCACGCCTGCGCGCCATCGTGTTCGAAGTTCTGCAACGCGTTTGAGCTGCCTCCAACTCATTCCTAAAGAGCTCGGTTCCTCCTCAACTGTTCTGCGCCACGTTTGCCTAGGGCGTCCCGCTATTCTGCCTGCCTGGGTGAGCGGATTCCACTGCATGGCGTATTTCGCAATGGAGTTGTCTTCGCGCCGTAGGGTGTGTCCAATCCATTGCCACTTTCTTCTTCGTATAGTAATGCTTATAGGTTCTTGGCCCGTTCTCAGATAAAGCTGTTCGTTAGAGATGCGGTTCGGCCAAAAAATCCTCAAGATGATTCTTAAGCATTTGTTTACAAAGACTTGCAGCTTCCGTGTGTTAATGGTGTCCACCTTCCAAGTACTGCACCCATAAAGCAGCACTGATTCTACGTTGGAGCGGAACAGTCGCAGCTTGGTTCTTAAGCTGATAACATTGCTTCTCCAGATTTTAGATAGCATTCCGAACGCAGCTTTAGCCTTCCCGATTCTGCTGCACACATCCAGTTCGGTGCCACCGCGATTAGCCGAGACCACACTTCCTAAATAAAGAAAGTTATCAACTTTCTCGACTTCCTTTCCGGCAATGTTAAGTTGAGCGCGGTTGTTAGAAGAAGTGCTCAGGGCTTTTGTTTTGGCTGTGTTTATTTTTAGCCCCACTTTGTTTGCCTCAGCTTCTAGATTTTGGGCCATCAGATGAAGATCCATTATCCGATGTGAAAGTAGACAAACATCGTCAGCGTAATCTAGATGTTTAAGGTAAGATGTCATAGTCCAACGAATTCCATAATTAGGAAGCCGGTAAGACCTGGAAATATTAGGGGAATCAGAGAATATCCCCGCCCCTACCCCGCAGTTCATTTTTGAACTATGTCGGTGAAGATTGTTGGTTCGAACTCATTTGCCAGTTTCCCATTCCGGCCTGGTTGGGAATCTGACCCTGACGTCATTTCTAAAGTTCACTGTGGGAGTTATATAGTCGGTCAGATTAGCTGCCAGATCCTGCGGTAGCAGATTCAGGATACTGTTGTGACCATAAGGATTGGTGCACCAGCATCCCGTTTCCCTTAGCCTGACCGCACTACATGATGATAGCTGCATAATGTGAAGATCGAGTGGTAAAAGGTGCAGAATAACGTTCAAGGCATCCGTTGCACCTATAGCCGCAGTTCTTTGTACCCTGTTGATAAGTTTGACGTTATAAGCTTTCCTCAACACAGGCTATTAGACTAGCGATCCATAGGAAGTAATGGGACGCACCACGGCAGTGTACATCCATAAGACCATCTTCGGGCGAAGTACTCACTTCTGACCAAAGGTCTTGCTGCAAGCATAGAAAGCCACATATGCCTTCTTGACCCGCTGCTTAATGTTAAGCTTCCGGCTTAGTTTTCGATCAAGTACTACACCTAGGTACTCCGCACTGACGGATAGGGAGAGTAGATGATTGTTTAGCCGTGGAGCGTGAACGTCGGTATTTTGGTTTTAGTGGTAAAGAGCATCAGTTCAGTTTTGCTTGGGTTGACTCTGAGTTCACAGGCGAACCTGAGTGAGGCGAACCCCATAGGCGGATCAGTAGAAATGCGGTGAAGTGGGAGGGTTGTGATCCCTTGTTTTCGGATCATAACCTCGCCGATAAAAAAGGAAGAAGAAGAAGAAGACGCTGAGTTCACATCCAGTGGGCCATGTGCTAATCTTGTCCAAGGCACCTTCCATAATCTCACTGATTACGGATGGAAACATCCCCGATACCAGTATTACCACGTCATTCGCATACGCGACAACCTTAACTCCATCTCTGTCAAGTCTACTCAAGATTTTGTTAATGACCATAAGCCATAGAAAAGGAGATAAGACCCGACCTTGAGGAGTTCCTCTATCGACAGATATGGTGGAGCTGCTGTTGCCGAGAGTCGATTGAATGATTCTAGTTTTTAGAATTGTCAATATCGATTTGCTAATAAACTCTTCCACACCCAGTTGGATCAGAGCTTCCTGAATCGATTCTGTACTGACATTATTGAAGGCGCCTTTAACGTCTAAGAAGGTAGCTAGGGTTTTTTTTTGGTTGCGCCCAGGGGTGTGGTAATCTTCTAAAGATACTAGTAGCCCGGGCTATTAGCATGCACGATTCGCAAACCCGAATAATCGATGCCAGGAATGCGCCTACGTACTAATCCACACTCTGCACACTTCTACCACTCTCCCCGCGTGGCTGGTTAGCATGTCATGCTATTCATCACGCATGAGCCATTGCTGCTTGTTATGCTTCTGCTGCTTCGCAGCAGCTCCATTTGCACGTTCAAATTTCTGTTGCTGCGTGAGTTCACTTCTCATTGTGTGTCTTTAACATGTAACTTGCGTTACGTGTAACTTTGTCTACCTTCCAGTGTTTGCAGGATGCTCATTTCTCGCTGCTGCTCGTTCCTCCAGACCTAGTTGTTGCATCATGCTGGTGATGATCTCGTACGCTGTGCTCCAGGCTTCATTCGTCGTCAGCATGCATTTTTTAAGTCCTCTCGGAGTCACTTGGCCGCCAATTTCTCTCTGTAGTATATTTTTGGCCGTCGTATACATCCGACATTCCATTAAAACATGTTCCGCGTTCTGGATTTTGCCTTCACAGTGTGGGCAGTATGGGTCATCTACGTGTTTGTATTTGTAGAGATATTCCCGAAAGCATCCTTGCCCTGATAGGAACTGCGTGATGTAGAAGTTTACTTCTCCGTGTTTTCTGCTGATCCATTCCTCTACAATGGGGATCAGCATATGGGTCCATCTTCCTTTGGGTGTGGTGTTCCATCTCTGTTGGCATTCTTCTTGTATAGCCTCGATGGTTGCTGCGGACTTTTTTAGTTCCAAATCGATTGGCATTCGACCAGAGATCACGTTAAAAGTCCGAAAGGCACAATACACTCTTAACGATGCGATTCTATGGCCGAGTTCATCCGTCTCATATACGTTATCCGGTACGTCGCTTGTGCCCATATGGGAGACGCGTACGTAAGGATCAACTTGCTTACCGTTGCTAGCAGGTTTCTAATTGGTTGCCTGGTTGCCTAGGGTATATTGTTTGAAGTGAATTGTCTTTTCTATCATTCGCACAACTTCGTGGAGCGCCGTCTCTGTCGATCGCCCCCTAGTGTACACATGTTGAGATTTGGATAGAAGGGATTTATCTAAGGTATTTCGAATATGTGTATCTAAGATGCGTTCCAACGTCTTTAAAAGAAAAGAGGATATGCTGATGGGTCTGAAATATAAGGTATAAAGGTATAAAACGCCAAAGTTTTGTTAACATCTGTGATGCAGTTTCTGCGTGATACCTGCCCATTTCCAACCCCAGTTAGCATTTTATTATATGTATATAGACGTCACAATTAAAAATGTTAAGTACTCATAATAACAACAACAATTAGGCTATGTTTCTATACACCATAAAGCCTGAAAACTTCGTGTGTTTAATAAAGTTTCGAGAGCAATTTACAACAATTTTCTCAAGGCAATTCCCGATGGTGCTAGCTAAGTATACCTCAACTTCCTCAAAAAAAAAAAAACTGTCGCTGAAAACTCATTATCATATAAGTACGAAATTATTTTATCATTTTTGAAAACTTTTGAATATTAAAAAGTTAATTTAAGATCTTTATCATTCATTGTTGTTATGTAACCCTCTGCGCTCATTAAAAGTGAAAAACTAATTCCACTCTAAGCATAGGGACGGTGTCGCTGTCTGCGAGCTGTGATAACTTGAGCCAAGTTGACACAAAAATAATTCACAAGTGTTTATCTGCAACGCGAGCGTGTCACACGTGAGATAATTGTGTTATCTTAAGCTTCTGCACAATTTATATGATTTCATTAAAAATAAGAACATTACGTGCACGACCAAGTGGAAGAACAAATCAAATTCATACCTTCAACCGCTAGACACAAAGACACACGATGTGACGGGCGCTTTATTTAAATTTCCACAACAACCACCGCGTCAGCAACAGAAAGGGAAAATCAATTTATGTATCGTTCTGTTGTGGTATCTAGGAGGAAAATTTAATTTTCCTTCCGTTTCTCCAACAAGTTATTGTGAGGAGGAAAACTAAGCAAAAAATTAGATTTGCAATTCAAGGGCAGGGAAGCGGGAAAACATCACTCTCGCTCGGCGAAATTATCGCTTAGATCGATAGAACCTCCTGAATGCACTTAGAATATCGGGGACAGGTATCTCTCTGCATCGCATAGATTGTAGAGGATAAAGAAAGAGTGCATTGATTTTTTTTTCTCTAATTGCCATGTTGGAACATGGAAGGTAGGTATGTAGGTGTGGTGGTTCTTCTTAGAAAAGAAGAACCCAATTAGCACTAGGTGCCGTTTTGATACCATAAAACTCGTGTAGCTGGATGTGAAAGGTGTGTTGGTGAGGAGTGTCTAGATCCAACCTGTGGAGCTTAGCAATATTATTAATTCGTTAAGCTTTTCCTCTGAGACTTCTTCAAGGGAATCGAAAAAGGGTTTTCTTAAAGCTCGTTGTCTGGCCCTAGCTAGTGCCGGACAGGCGCATAAAAAGTGGATAGGGGTTTCTTTCTCAGTTGCGACATTACAACTGCGACAGTGTATGTTGTGTGGGATGCCTAGTTCGACTGCATGATCTCCTTTAGGCCAGTGGCCCGTGATGTTTCAGTTTGAGTTTATTATGAACTAGCTGAACCCGTGCTCGCCTTGCTTCGCCCTCTAAAGGCTTCTTCATGCGAACAAATATGTTATATCAGAGCGAGTGAATAACATCGTTCAATCATTCCGTTAGCAGCGAGATGGTAGGCTGTCGTTCTCGTTCGGTCACTGCCAATTAGCCTAGCTAGCGCGTAGAACAGGATCGAGTTAATCTGGGATCCCCTGTCGGATGTGATGGTCGCTGGTCACCGAATCTGGATACCTAGCCCGAGTAGAATCCTTCGCAATTATGTCATCAGTGACATCCTGGAGCGAAACAGCTTCTGGTGACCTAGTGAATCGGTCTATCATCTTTAGCAAGTATCGGCGGCCCTTACACAATGGCATCACAACAATGTCGATGTGAACATGTCGAAATCGTTCGCTTGGCATTGGTATGTGTTGCGGCTTGTTCTTGACGTGGCGACCGATTACCTTTCCCAGGCATGGATGTTCTTGTTCATGGTTGGCTAAACATAGTCCTGCTGATAAGCCGTCGTGTGGATCGTGCACCTTTTTTTTTTTTGGATTGTGCCAGGGATGTGTAATCTTCATAGATACTAATAGCCCGAGTGCTACTAGCATGCACCATTCGCAAACCTGAGTAATCGATGCCAGGAATACGCCTACGTACTAAACACACACCCTACACACTTCAACCACTCTCCCCGCGGGACTGCCGTTAGGTATTACTTCGCGGGGCTGGTTAGCAATTTATGCTATGCTTCTTGACAAGCTGACAAAGCTTCTTCCGCTGCTTCTGCTGCTCTTCTTAGCTTTCCTATTCTCCGCAGATCTTTGGATCGTGCACCTGGGTGTGACAGATTGTGTCTGTGGCCGATCACTCTTCTGCGCAGAAGTTTGAGTACAAAGGGGCGAATGTCCGATCCGCTCGTGTCGCAGAATGCAACCGCATCTGTACCATCGATACGCTGGAGTGATGTCGTCGTTGGTCTAGCGATGAGTTGCTGTAGTTCGTCGTCTCCTCGCTGCATATCTGCTAGCTCCTGCGTGCGGAACGATTATGGGCAAGTTGATGGTATGGATGCGGGATAGTGTGTCAGTGACGATGTTGTCTTTTCCTGAGATATGCACGATGTTCGTGGAGTATTGGCCGATTTCTTCGAGTTGTCGCGCTACTCGGTCACTAGCGTGGTCCAATTTCTTGTCGAAAGGATTAATTAGCGGCTTATGGTCGGTGAGAATTACCACTTCCCTTCCGTCGATGAGGTGCTTGAAGCGCTTGACTGCTTGATAAATCGCCGACAGCTCCCGACCGTAAACTTTGTAGCGGGCTTCTCTTGGGCTGAGCTTCTTGGAGAAGAAGGCAAGAGGTTACAGCTGGTTACCGATGCGTTGGTCCAAGGCGGCGCCGATCGATGTGTCTGATGTGTCGCATCGCAAAACTCGTCCAGAGGTGAGTGAGTTGGACGGCCTCCTTTGGCTTCACTTTGCATTCTTCGAATGCCTTCTCAGCATCAGGTATCCTTTCAACCTGGCGTCGGTCTCTTTTCTTTGCTCCAAGGGTCAGTTGCATGAGGGGAGCCTGTGTCTTGGCAGCGCCTGGCAGACAACTGCGGTAAAAGGCGTCGTCGATTTTTAGCGAGGTCGGGGTCGCCTTGAGCGCCGCCTCACTAGCAAGAGATGGAACACAAATGCACAATGTAGGGTGGTCTTTAGTTCTTTATTGAAGAACACTAAAACAAACTGATGAACGAAAACTAACAGGAACACGAACACAAAAAAGAACTTCTTTTTAAAGATAAAACAAAAGGGACTTCTTCTTGAGGAGGCTTGATTGATGAGTCCCTTAATTCCGGTTGGAACTCAGAAGAAAACAAAGTTCTTCTTGAAGTGGCTTTGATCGCAATTATCCTGAATTTCAGTTGGAATTCGGAATCAAATGAACGTCTTCTTGAAGAGGCTTTGATCGCAGTTATCCTGAATTCCAGTTGGAATTCGGAATCAAATGAACTTCTTCTTGAAGAGGCTTGATTGTAGAATTCTTGAGTTTGCTTGAGGAAGAGCGGAGCGCTTGAATGCAAAGATCCGGAGTCGAAAAGTTCGGTGTGTTTGATGTGAGTTCTTGACGAAACGCTTGCTTCGAAATTTCTTGATCGACTGCTTCCTCGGGAACAGGACCGCTTGATGCGTCGATGGGTTCCGCAGCAACCAGTAGAAAAATTTTTGGAAACAGCTTTCCTTGGGGCAAATGTCTGCTTGCGAAAAGAAATCTCTTGCAGAACAGCTTAACATGAATTTCCAATTTCGACTGTTTTTCAATTTGAACATTTTTGCAAATTTAAAAAACAATGATTACTCGATGTGATCGAAAAATCGGTTCTACAGGTGGGCGCCGTGGCGTAAGTGGTTAGTGTGTCGGATCACTACGCATGAGGTTCCAAGTTCGAATCCCAGAAAATACCAAAAAGTGTTTTCACGGTCCCACCTCTCGCGAGCTTCTGACAAACATCCGAGAGTATTGTTGTCATGAAAAAGCTTCTCAAATCGCCGTTCGGATTCGGCATTAAACTGTAGGTCCCTTCCATTCGTGTGAAAAATATAACGCACACAACATGAGTGGTTGCGAGAAGCTATGCCCTGGAACTTAAAAGAGCTGTTGCGCTAAATATTTGTATTTGTAGGTTCTACACCTACGGGTGCTGTCGAGAGTCGAACGTCTCGCTGACAAATGTCAAAGACGTCAACCGCCACAGATTCGCTACATTAATACGCTTACTAACGCCATCTATGAGCAAACAGAGGATTTAAGTTTATACACCTGGTAGACGATAGCTTAACAAAATGTCTTGTCGCAACTATCTTAAATGCTTCTAAAGGTTTTTCGAAGCTTATGCCTGAAGAATTTACTCAATATCCCCTGAGCTCTTAATTTAAACGGGAGATATCCAATCAAATGTTTAATACAATCTTACCGTCCATTGAAAGGCGATTTGAACTGTTTGAAGAAAGAACGTGTAAAGCGATGTATGCAACTACAGATGGTCATTCTCATTTTCACTATTTTACCAAGGACTTACCATTGCATCGATTTTTTCTTTCACTCCCTTACATCTAACCGGAATAGCTACATAAAATCGGAAACGTGGTCTTTATTTATATATCGGCCCTGAGCGTTGGAAATAAAAGCAACCATAGATCCCTTCCCTCCCACCTGTACTCAGTTTTATTTCCCCCAACTTGCATAAAACTTAAACTCTCGCACACAACCAACTACCACCGCACCACCGTCCATTTACTATTTAGAAGTTCAAAGCATAATAAAATCCATCGTACCTCGGCTACTAGCATAAAGAATTAAAAGGGGGTGCTTTGAGTGAGCACCTTTTACCACAGTTAGCCTTCTAATTGCCAACTAGTAGTCTACTATCCGCAAAACAGAGTGATAGGGATTCTCCACCCACATTTGCTTGGCACTACTTCGGCTTTACATTGCCGTGAACCAAAGTGTTTTGATATTTTGTTTAAGGATTCGTGTGCTCGCTTTTGTATTGGTGTTGTGTATCGTGCTGGAAGGCTTCTACTTGAAGGATATTTTATCGAAAGAAATTAAATGTGCGTTGGGTGTTTTCGTGTTAACTGTTGTTTAATGGTTGTATTACAATAAAAATAATTACACAGTTGTATAGGAACACTGTTTGGTGAAATGTTTGTTTTTAAATGGAGTGCCACAGGGGTACATTATGTCAACAGTTTTGTTTAATGAAAGTGGAATTTTTATTCTTTCTCGATTTCAAATTGGTTGTTAAAATATTGCATGGTTACGTAATGAATAAAAGAGGGCAAATTGTTATGCAAGAAATTGCACTGAAGTATCTTTAATTTAAGGGTAAGTTTTGGATAAATTGGACCTTTAACTGTATTTCATATTACGGTCATATTTGCTCCCATTGAGATTTTTTCATGTTTAGAGCTCGTCCATCATGCTCAGCACTATTATGCGGAATTCTAATGATACTCATCCTTCTGAACGTTCCAAAGACATCGCGAGGCAGGAGAGGTTGGCCTATAAACGCCTGGATCACACAAAGGCAACGACACCAGGTTTTGATTGGTTTCAGTAACCTAGTGATCCAAAATCGGGAGGCCTGCCGATATTTTCTGAGTTCAAGTAGGCGAACCCCACAGGCGGATCAGTAGAAATGCAGTGAAGTGTGAGGGTTATGGATCTCTTGTTTTCGGATCATAACCTCGCTGAAATAGGAAGAAGGAGAAGACTCATCCTTCTGCAAATATTTGTCAAAGCATTGGGGAAAATCTCGTCAGAATTGGTTCAGTGGGCTGTGACGAGTTAATCGCAAAGATTCAACATTTGTATTTCTCGTATACAACTGTAGTAGAAGTAGATGTGACAAGAAACGAGAGCCAAGTTTGATTTAGTTTTGTTCCTCGAAGCCATACAGATCCACTAGGTTAGGTTAGGTAGATGGATGCCTTGTGACAAAACAGTCACTGCTCACTTAGATCAACAGTTCGGGTCCATTGTGCCCAAATTATTTAAACCTGGAAACGCTGTAAAGATAGTCCGCTGTTAGAACCAGCCAGATACTTACTTACTTAGATGGCGCTACAGTCCGGGGTGGACCTGGGCCTCAACCAACAAACCTCTCCAGCCAGCACGGTTACGAGCCAGCTGCCTCCAGTTGCGCACGTCAAGTTGGTTGAGGTCCCCCTCCACTTGTTTGCGCCACATACCGCGAGGTCGTACTGCGTCGTCCATCTGGGGTGGATTCGAAAACTTTCTTAGCGGGAACGTTGGGCTCCATCCGCTCTAAATGACCCAGCCATCTTAGTCGCTGTATGTGAACTCTTCTGGCTAAGTCGATGTCCTTGTACAGGCCGTATAGTTCGGCATTGTACCTTCTCCTCCACCCACCGTCTATGCAGACGGGACCAAAGATCGCTCGAAGAACTTTTCTCTCGAAATAACCAAGGGCATCCTCATCCGGTTTTTTCAAAGCCCATGCCTCTGCGCCATACAGCAGGACTGAGATGATTAGAGTCTTATAAAGAGTTACCTTAGTAGTTCGAGATATGGCTTTGCTACTCAATTGCCTTCTTAGCCCATAGAAACAACGATTGGCAAGAGTAATTCTCCGTGTGATCTCTCCACTAATGTCATTTGCGGAGCTGACCATAGAGCCTAGGTAGACAAATTTCTTTACTACCTCAAAATTATATCTGTCTATTGTGACGTTCTGTCCAAGACGCCGATGTTGGGTGTCCTTTTTTGTAGACAGCATATATTTTGTTTTGCTTTCATTGACCGCTAGACCCATCTTTGCTGTCTCGATCTCAATACTCGTAAATGCCCCATTGACGGCCCGCTGAGTTCTTCCGATTATGTCAATGTCATCGGCATAAGCGAGTAGTTGTACAGACTTGAAGAAGATTGTACCTCCGGGGTTGGCTTGTGAGTTTCGTACAATTCTCTCAAGTACTATGTTAAAGAGATCGCATGATAGCGCGTCGCCTTGTCTAAGACCTTTCCTGACATCGAACGGTTCGGTGATGTTCTTACCGACTTTGATGGAGCAGCGAGAGTTCTCCATCGTCATTCGAGCTTGTATAACTCGTCTCTATATACGCTATCATAGGCAACTTTGAAATCGATGAAGAGGTGGTGCGTATCGATTTTATATTCATGGGTTTTTTCCAAGATCTGCCGTAGTGTGAATATTTGGTCAATGGTGGACTTTCCAGGCCTGAAACCGCACTGATAAGGACCTATCAGGTTGTTGACGATCGGTTTTAGGCGTTCACATAGTACGGCAGACAGGATCTTATATGCGATATTTAGGAGACTTATACCTCTGTAGTTGGCGCAGTTCAGAGGGTCTCCTTTCTTCAGGATCGGGCAAACGATGCTGAGGTTCCATTCATCGGGCATACTTTCGTCCGACCAGATTTTACAGATGAGTTGGTGCATGCTCCTTACCAGCTCATCTCCTCCTGCCTTGAAAAGTTCAGCGGCAAGGCCGTCGGCTCCAGCAGTTTTGTTGGATTTGTGTTTAGATGTCGCTTTCCTCACTTCATTCTGATCGGGTTGACGGGAATCTTGACTGCCTTCGTCACTGTTGAATGGCTCGTTCTCTTTGTACGCCTCTTGTTTAGCTGCATGTGCTTGCCGGCATTCCTCATCAAACCAGGGTGTTCGTTGTGGTGGCCGAGAGAAACCCAATACATCAGACGCGGCATCTCTGATAGCTTGTTGGCAACGCTGCCACTGGTCTTCCGCATTTGCTGCTGGCGGCATAGGACTTAGATTAAGATTAAGAGAAACTCGATCGCCAAAGGCTCTGGCGGTCTCTTGCGATTGTAGCCGCCCGACGTCAAATTTCCTCACAGTATTTCGTTGATTTCGCTCCGTTGTGGATATCCGCATCCGTACCTTGGTAGTGATCCGAGTCGACGTTGGCTCCTCGGAAAGTCCGGACACCCAGAATACTGGAAGAGTGCCTTGCGTCGATCGCAACGTGATCGATTTGGTTGACAGTTATTCGATCAAAGGAGAGCCATGTTCCTTTGTGAACGTCGAGACGTGGGAACCGCGTACTAGCTACAACAAAGTTCCGGCCCGCTGCAAAGTCGATTAGCCTGAGTCCGTTGTCGGATGTGATGTCGTGCAGGCTGTGCTTTCCGACCACGCTACTAAAGACGTCCTCTCTTCCTAGTTTTGCGTTAAAATCACCTACGATAATTTTAACGTCGTGGCTAGGGCATTGCTCATACGTCTTGTCCAAGAGCTGGTAGAAGTCATCCTTTGTCGCGTCGTCCTTCTCCTCATGAGGGGCGTGAATGCATATTAGTCTAATGTTGGCAAATTTAGCCTTGATACGGATAGTCATAAGGGGCTCGTTCACATGCCGGAAACTCAAGACTTCTTGCCTAAGTCTGCCTCCAATGACAAATCCGCACCCGAATAAACGCTGTCCTTTTTGTCTGTAGCAATCGCCGTAGTAGATGTCGCAGTTTTTCATCCTCCTTTTTCCCGGCCCATCCCATAGCACTTCTTGGATGGCGGTAATGTCTGCTTTGAGACAATCTAGGGCCTCCGCAAGTTGTTCGGCTGCACGTGGCTTTTAGAGGGACCTAACATTCAACGTTCAGACACGAAGATCGTTGTCCTTTTTACATTTGCTTGGGTCGTCAACAGTAAATTCATCCGTATCCGAGGCTGTTGGTTGCTTCGTAACCGAAAGTTTTTTACGTGGTAGGGAAGTTAACCCGACGGCACAATCCCCAACCTGGAGGACCAGATCCTTTTTTTGCAACCGCTAAGACGAGGGGCCGGATACAGTCAAGGGCTTATGGTCCGTATAAATTGTGAATGCACGACCTTCCAGCATGTACCTAAAATGTTTTATGGCCTTGTATGTCGCTGGGAGCTCACCGTCGAATGTGCTATATTTTATCAGTGGTGACGTTAGTTTCTCCGAATAGAAGGCCAACGGCTGCCATGGTCCCACATACTGCTGCAAAACTGCCGCGACTACCTTGTTTGAAGCGTCTACCATTAGACCCTATCGGGCATCCACACGTGGAAATGCTAACAGCGCTGGTTTACCGAGGTCTTCTTTGAGGATACGCAACGCCTCGTTAGCCTCTTCATTCCGTGCGATGACAGTGCGATCGTTCTTCTTGTTTCCTTTGATTAGTTGAAAAAGTGGCGAACCCCACAGGCGGATCAGTAGAAATGCGGTGAAGTGGGAGGGTTGTGATCCCTTGTTTTCGGATCATAACCTCGCTGATAAAAGGAAGAAGAAGTTGAAAAAGTGGTTGTTGTTTTTCGGTCGCTTTAGGTGTAAAACGGCGATAAAAATTGGCCATCGCAAGAAACCTGCGCAATTCGTTTACGCGCTCTGGCAACCCGATTCTCTGCAATGCTGCAATCCGTTCTGGTGGTGGTCGAATTCCGTTCTCGTCAATAAGGTTCTCAGGAAGGTTACCCTAGGCTGGCCTATTACACATTTCGAAACGTTGATCACTACTGTACTGTCGAAGCTTTTCGAACAAGAGTCATATTAGCGAAGACAGATCCGCTACTTTTCTATCTTTATTTATTTAATTTTCGAGTTGGTATACAAAAAGTCTCTTCCACATCGTACCGATCACGAAAGTATTCGTCACGAGCTCTTATCACGCTTTAGTCACATTGTGTGCTCTACAGAGAATAGTGACAACCTGGCGCCTGTTGGTGATGTCATGATCGTGATTAGTGATCTTTTCCGACCAATTTTATACATTTATTTGCAAATCGCAGTACTTCAAGACTTCAGTAATCTATAAACTTATATAAGACTAGACTTGTTCTATTGTTTTCCAATTAAGTACTGTATAGAGTGCGCACTTAAAAAATACTGCGGTAGCGTGTGCCAAAAAAAAATCTCTGTTAGGTGACATGTATTATTCATTTTAATTGCGACATTAAAGACAGCATGCGTCTTCGAGCATCGCGCCTTGAATTTCGAAATTATTGAACTAATTTCCGGTTCCATGTCCCACGAATATTGAATACAGATTTTGAAAAACACGTTCGTAAATTAATGGCTGTCAATTGTTTTTTTTTTTTTTTTTTTACGTCTTACGATAATTGAGAGATGAACGTTATTTATCCGTTTAGGTATAGGTATGACATATGGCTCTCTCTAACCCTATTCCTGCTGTCAGTACTAAACTACTTTCGCTCGAGACAATCACATTTCTATTCTCAATTTGACATCACAATGGATGGCTTTTCCCAAAATCGGTTGCACTAAATTGAAATTCACAGCGAGTAGCTTATATTAAAAAAAAAATAAAAATGCCAACTAACTCTCCAATCTATATTCGTTTCGTGTACACTCTGTTTGGTGTTGCGTTTAAGGAAGTTCACTCACAGCTAATTAATTTCGCAGATGACAAATGCTAATTGTTCGTAGTGGTTGGTACCAGTCAGTTGACAGCTCTCCACTTTGTTTGTCTTGTTTCTTCGATTCACCTTTGTTTTCGTTTGTTAATGTCATACCTATAATTCGTATGACTGTCACGATGACAGTCGTGAGTTTTACGCACAACATTTAATGTTTCTTAGTCTGAGTACGGGTGACAGTTGTTGTTAATCTTGTCTGGTCGGAGAATTTCTTATCACATTTGTGCAACCTTAACCCTTTTGACATTTGTCGCATTGTCTGACATTTGAGTGAATTAAATGTTGTCCGGCGCTTCGTAATAATGACAGTGTGCATTTGCATTAAGAAACGAGTTTAAGTGTTCATTCGTTATCAGTTGCAGTCGTTCGGTTTTCATTTTAATTGCTTGGGTAATTGGTAAGTTAAGGCCTTGCTAAGGATGTTTGTTTTTTTTTTTCTTATTATTTTTTAAATGTTCGTTGATAATGAGAATTTATGTTTTTTTTCTGGGAACTCAGTCATTTTGCAAATACGACGGAGATAATGGGTGCACGATTTATTGGCGCCCTGTTATCCGGCGCAATAATTTCACTGCTTGAGTTGGTTTGCCGGCTTTTGTTTCCTTATTTGTGTGCAGTTCGGGAATAACCTATGCTATGGGGCATGGTAACTTCGTCAGATGCTGATTCATCAGTGGACTGCTAATGATTGGAGCATAAAAAAATGTTCAGCCTCAGATAGGGCCAATCATATCTTAAGCTTCGCATCAAAGTCGCCAATAGGGCACAAACCTCTGCAGGGGACAAACAAAATATTGCTTGCGTAGTGAACAATGTTGTAGGGTTGTTCGAGGCAAACTCTATAGTGTTCTGTAGGAGTATGGGATTAATAGTTCCCTGCTAAGGGCGATTCAGTCTTTATATACAAACTGTAGAAACTGTATTCGGGTAAACGGCGTTAAATTAATTATTTTCACTGTGAGTGTTGAACTCCGTCAAGCGTGCTCTTTGCCACCTCTCCTCTTCAATGTATATATGGACGATGTTACAGTGCAGCCGTGGCGGAGAATGTCTCAAAGTGGGAGGCTTAACACGTTCGCGCACAGCATGAATTTTAATTGACTTGTGGTGGTGCAGATTCAATATTTCAGAAACTACTGCACTTAGAAACATTCTGATTGCACTGAAATGACTTTTAATATCGCTAAAATCGGCAGTGGAAAAGAAGTGATTACTTCTGCTGGTGCACCGAAATTTGTTTTTCTTTAAAACTTTACTTGATCTAAGGCATGTAACATATACACGTTTTGATAGAAAAAGGATCTTTTTAAATGACGTCTATGGACGTCATGTACCATTGTAGCAATGGAAAAAGACGTGTATACACGTCACCGTGCGCGAACGTGTTAGGGATTAGTCATCTGCTCTTTGCGGATTATTTGTTAGTTATGTCCTGTATCCCCTTGTGGGTCCTAGGGCCTCTACTACGCCTACGCGCCATCGTGTACGGTTTCTGGCAATGTGTCTGAGTTCTCCCCAACTTTTCCCTAACTGCCGTGCCTCCTTCTCGACTGTTCTGCGCCATGTTCTTCTCGGACCGCCAGGTCTTCTGCCATCCTGAGTTAGAGGGTTCCATTGCATAGCATGGTTCGCTATGGAGCTGTCACCCTTTCGGAACGTGTGACCAATCCACTGCCACTTCCGCCGTTGGATAGTTGTGCCTATTGGTTCCTGACCCGTTCTCTCGTAAAGGTGTTCGTTAGAGATACGATTGGGCCAGAAAATCCTTAAGATATTGCGCAGACACCTATTAACAAACGTTTGCAGCTTTCTGGTGATAGTAGTGGTCACTCTCCACGTGCTGCAACCATATAGCAGCACGGATTCAACGTTGGAGCGGAACAGTCTTATTTTGGTGCTCAAACTGATTGCATTGCTTCGCCATATTTTGGACAACATCCCGAACGCGGACTTTGCTTTGGCGATCCTGTTGGCTATATCCAGTTCGGTTCCACCATCGGTCGAGACAATACTACCAAGATACTGGAAATCCTCTACTCTCTCTACCGGTTGTCCAGCAATGCATATTTGAGCTGATGAGTTTGTTCCAAGGCTGATAATTTTAGTTTTTGCCGTATTAATTTTCAGCCCGACGACACCTGCCTCCCTCTCCACATCTGCTGTCATTTGGTGGAGATCCATAATTCTGTGGGAGAGTAAGCATACATCGTCTGCGTAGTCAAGATGCTTCAGTTGAGATGTAAGAGTCCATCGAATTCCTCCGTTTCCCGTCGACAAAGCTGCATGAAGCACATCGCTAATCACCAATAGGAATAATATTGGTGAAAGGATACAGCCTTGTCTTACCCCACTTTGGATCTCAAATTCCTCAGACAACCTTCCCCTGTGCAGAACGTGACATTTGGAGCCTTCATATGTAGCTTTGATAATAACAATTAGTTTATCGGGAATGCCTCTCCTGCGTAAGGCACGCCAAATAAACTCCCTGTTGACACTATCGAACGCCTTCTCAAAATCGATGAACAGCAGGTGCAGTGGCGATCGATATTCAACACACTGTTCGATGATAATCCGCAGGGTGTTGATGTGGTCGGCACAGGAGGATCCAGAGCGGAAACCTGCTTGTTCGGCATCGAGTGTATCTTCGAGATGTTGTTTGATTCGCTCAAGGATGATTTTAGCTATTATCTTAGCTACAGCAGGCAGCACGCAGATACCCCTCCAGTTTCCGCACTCCATTAAATTTCCTTTCTTAGGAAGCTTGACGATCATTCCCTTTTTCCACTCGTTAGGAAAGCTCTCAGCTTCCCAAGCTCTATCTATAAGTGGAAGCAGAAGCTCAGCCGATGTTGTTGGCGTTGCTCGTAAGAGCTCTGCTGGAATACCGTCAAGTCCTACCGCCTTGTTGGTTTTGAGTGCCTTGATCGCGGTAATAATCTCATCTTTACTGGGAGTCGTGGTGCGTATTCGGGTACTTCTCACCTCGGGCATCTCAGTCTGATTTGGGAGCATATCGCTAGCGAATACACGGTTTAAAACCGTAGCAAAATGCTCTTTCCATCTCTTGAGCTGGTCCTCATCCGAAATGAGCAAGGAGCCGTCTAGGCTTTTCACTGGGTGTTGGCTGGAGCTGCGACCACCTGTCAGCTCCTTCGTGATTCTGTAGACGGTCCTGCTGTCGCACCTCCGTGCAGCTTCTTCTGCTTCTGTAGCCAGCGCGTTGATGTAGTTGCGCTTGTCACGTCGTACGCTACGCTGAACTTCTCTCATCTTCATGCGATATAGGGACTCTAGCTCGCTTCTCCCTGCTGCTGGGGTAGCTGCAACGCGAGTTTTTAGCTGTTTTCGTTCGTCAATCCGTCTCCAGGTATCCTCGGAAAGCCACGCCCTATGTCTTCCCTGCGATCGACCGACAATTCTTTCAGCACCAGATGTAAAAACATTTTTCACAGCACACCAATGGTCTTGGATGGTTGCGGGCATTGAGCTGCTGATTGCTTCCACACCTTGCGAAAAGTGCTCCCTTAATTGTTGGCGCACTGAGGGATCACTAAGTCTATCGATGTTGAACCTGGGCATTCTTGTGTTGTCGTGGGATCTTCGAACTGCAGCAGTGCGTAGTTGGAGAGTAGCTATCATAAGATGGTGATCACGTACTATCCCCACATCTGCCCCTCGCCTGTTTCGGACGTCCAGGAGACTACTTCTAAAGCGGCGGCTAATAGCAAAATGGTCAATTTGGTTGGAGGTTGCTTGCCTATCATTGGAAACCCAGCTGACTTTGTGGCAGGTCTTGTGCTCAAACATGGTGCCACCTATCACAAGGCGGTTGGCATTGCAGAAATCCACAAACCTTTCGACGTTGTCATTCCGGTTGCCTAGTCCATGCTTCCCGATTACATGTTTGAGCCCTTCGTTGTCGCTGCCTACCTTGGCATTCAAATCCCCCATCACTATGACAATGTCTCCATTTGGTGTTGTGTTGAAGACGGCGCTTAAGAGATTGTAGAAGCTCTCCTTTTCGTCCTCAGACGAACTATTCGTTGGTGCGTAACACTGTATGATGGTGACGCGTCGTACTCTAGTCCGGAATCTGGCCGTCAAAATCCTATCACCATGAGGCTGCCAGGAAATTAGGCCCTTGCGTGCTGTTGTTGTTAGCAGCAGTCCGACTCCATATTCCCGCGGGTTTCCGGATGGTCTTCCAGAATAGAGTAGTACAGTGTTACGCGTTGGAGACTGGTACTCGCCCGCGTCTAACCATCTTACTTCACTTACCCCCAAAATGTCCAGTTTATATCGCATGAATTCGTTTTCCAATTGGAGGAATCTGGCATTGTAAGGACCTTCTCTTCCCGAGGTGAGGAGCGTCTTTACATTCCAGAAACCTATCTTTGTCCGGGTACAATAGCCAAAAGTCGTCAACATGTGATCATTCCTTATCCGAGGCATAGTGTCGGTTTCCGTAGCGGGCAATATTCGGTAACGCAGGTTGCTGGCCCACGTTACCTAGCCTAGAATCAAGGCCCTAGACAACCCGCACTTACAATTTTGGCCTATACGTATAAGGGTTTATACGTATAGTTGCCCGGGGACCACCACTAGGAGGTAAAGTAAGCACTTCATCACGAACTTGATTGTTGCGCTACTGGCCCAAGCCAAGTTTTGGGCAGTCAGTAGTTTCCCGATCAATCGCAATTGCGGATTATTTGGTCATCCTTGGTTCTTCTCAAACCGACCTTCAGCACGCACTCGAAAGGTTTGTAGTCGTTTGTGATGATGCTGGAGCGCAGATAAACGTGAAGAAATCGGAAGTAATGGTTGCTTCCAGAACGCCAATTAAGTGCACTCTGCATATTATAGGAGCCCCACTGACGAAGGTGGATAAGTTTAAGTACACCGGGGTCTTATTCACGAGTGATGGAAATAGCAATTCTGAGTTATCCTGTAGAATTGGTCAGGCTGAATCAACTTTGAGAGAGCTTGGTCAATCTGTCACGGTGGTAGGATACTCAGGTAGACTCTCCATCCTTTTCGATCCTCCGTCATTGACTCGAACTCATCAGGATAAATTCCTAGACGGCTCCAGGAGATATGTCAGACTTGATCCAACCATCTATTTCTAGGCCTACAGGTCGCTACCTGATGGCACGTAATTGGCGCAATCTCTTTTGTCTCCTTTTGTAAAAAGAGGAAAAATCACCCACATTTGCCAATCACCTGGTGTTTCACCACATTTCTAGGCAACTTTAATGACACACGAGAGCTATTGCACTCCCTCTTTACCTAAAGCCTTGAGCATTTCTGGTCGAAATTCATCCGCACCGGCAGATTTGCCAACTTTAGCGATTTGATCGACAAGGTTACTTCTTCTACCACGGGACTACTTTCCGTGCTACTACCGATCATAGGTCTGTCATCTTCGGTGCCCTGTTCGAGATTGAGCAATTCTGAAAAATGTTCGCTACATCTGCTTAAGATGTCCTCTCCATTGGAAAGAAGTGTACCGTCTTTTCTGATGGCTTCTTGAACTCCGGGCGTTTTAAACCACGCTGTTATTTTCTCACTACCAGCCGCCACACCAATCCGCTTCACTCCACAAACATCTCCCGAAGAGGAAATGACCGCTGTGTAGAACAATTGCCACTCTTCCTCTACATTTGTTGGAACAGTTGGTATTCGTTGAAACCTTTAGTTTAGTTTATTTCATAATAATATAACTTACACAGAAGATTAATATCTTATACTAGTAGTGCAAGGCTTAAGCAAAATTTTAATTTATACATAAAACGTGATGATTATAGTAAGAGTTTAAAATATAACATACATATGTAATTTAAAATTAGTTAGCTACATGTACTTTAATATTATGCGAATGTTTAAGTGACGATTAAATTAAAGAGAGGTGTCTGAGGAGGGAAGTTCTGAAGGTTATGCAGTTTTCAATTCTTCTTATTTCAATTGGCAGAGAATTCCATTGACGGGTGGTATAAACAAAAAAAGTGCGTTCTGATGTCAAGCAGGAATATCTTGGTTGAATTAATGCATATAATCCTTGTGAAATAGGAAACTCCAATTTACTATAAAGATAGTCTGGCTGACCCGTTCACATGACCTGATGAATAAGGCATAAGGCTTTAAATTGTAAATATTTTTCAAAAGAACAGCCAAAGATTTTAACTGAGTGTTCCGATACGTGGCCGTAATGTCCAAGGTTATATATGGTATGTATCGAGCTATATTGTTGAATATGACATTTAGTTTTCTTTTGATATTGGAATTAGTGTTACAATATACTTCGCAGCCATGCAGTAGAATAGGTAAGAGTAGGGTTTTTGCGAGTAAGATTTTAGTTTCTATGGAGAGAAAGTTTTTCGTGGCCCATAGAAGGCGAATAGCAGCGTAAACTATGCCAATAGTCGCATTAACATGATCATCCCAAGTAAGCGTTTCGTTAAAAATAAGGCCCAGATTCCTTGCTTTTTGGGCATAATTTATGATGATATCTCCTAATATGATATCAGGGAGCTGAATCGTATATACTTTCGTTCTGTAAATTGCCAATGTTTTACATTTCGTCGGACTTAGACTTAGTTTATTTTGCTCTGCCCAGAGTTGTAGATTAGATTAGATTAGATAGATTTTTATTTTTATACTAAAAAAATTTAACAAAACAGTGTATAAACAAAAATCGGTTAGCATGGCATTGCCGTCTGCCTGGTTGACAAAAAGTTAACAATTATTAATAAATTATTAATTATAGCCTAATAGCACAGAAATTAATTAATTCTTTATTTTTCTCCTTTTTCTTTTTCTTCAGAAGTTTCCATTCAAAACTCTTTCTCTGTATTGTAAAGCAATTTTGCAGTACCTGGTTAGTGTTGTGACGTTATTTTCATTAAGGATTTGCAAGACTTGGTTCTCCGATAAGACATCGTTTCCAAACACAGATTTCCTTGTTTCTCGCAAAATCGGGCACCTGCCAACAAAGTGAAAAGTATCCTCCCTGCCACAGTCTATCGGTAGCTCATCCCTATGGGGTACATAATTCAGTTTCAGGAGCTCTCCACGCAGTTTTAGGACCGTTGCTATTTCTTCTATGCTGTACTCATCCCGGAAGTAATTATTGTGCTGCAAGTTGTGGCATAACCGGCTGTAGACTCCTCTATGGAGTGACCATGAAAGCCCAGAGTTGTAATTGTAGCAGATCATCGTTCATAGCTGTGATGGATTGAGAGAGTTCTGAAAGGGGTCTTCTTATTAATATTTGTACATCATCGGCAAACATTTTGATAGATGAATACCTTACAGCCTGTGGAAGATCATTAATATAGAGGACGAAGAAAATAGGACCCAAAATTGAGCCCTGTGGTATTCCACAGCAAACAGGAAGTAGGCTAGAAGTCTTTTCTCCGATGACAACACACTGATGTCTTCCAGTTAGATATGACTGAAATAGTTTCGATGTAGTTGACGAAAAACGAAAATTGTTCATTAGCTTGGAGCATAATATCGAGTGATCAACTGTGTCGAATGCTTTCGAAAAATCGGGAAGAGTGAGAAAGCTGACCTCTTTCCTATCTATGTCTGTTCGTAATTCATCAACAATATACAAGAGCACCGTCTTGCAACTTCGGTTTGATCTAAAACCTGACTGAGCACCGTTAAGAAGATTATTAATATCTAAAAACTTTTGAATCTGCTTTAGTACCGCTTTCTCGAATACCTTTGAGAGGAATGGTAAAATTGCGATTGGCCTATAGTCTGCTGCATTGCCATTTCCTTTCTTTGGGATTGGAACAATTTCGGCCTTTTCCAATCCGTTGGAAACTCAGAAGTTGTTATGATGGAGTTGTATAAATGTGAAAGGTATGGCAATATAAACGGCAGCAGCAATTTAATGAACCTAGGATCTAAACTTTCCAAACCAATGGCATTCGATTTAATAGACAGCAAGGCATCAACTACATCTTCATCACTTAGTCTTGCGAGACTAAACGAGTTATCAGCTTCCTCAGCCTGGTCAGGATATGATTCTTCAACAGAGATTCCACACCTACTTTGTTGTGTTAAGAAGTTGGCATTTAGAGTATTGCAATCGAGATTATCAGGGACCTTGGGCTTTTGTCTACCGATTCCTAGGTTACTCAGATTTTTCCATAAGTTCCTACCGGAATTTTCTGGATTAAGATTGGTTGAGTAGTAACTTTTTTTAGCTAACCTTATTTTGTGCACGATTAGATTTCGAAGAGTGGAGTAAATTATGCGTAACTCATGAATTCTACATCGCTTCCATCGAGAATACGCAATATCTCTCTTTTTTATCAACTCTATAATATCTCGATTCATCCAGGAAGAAGGTCCGTAAGTAACGGTCTTATTACGTAATGGAACATGGGTATTAAACAAAGATGAAATATTGCTGTTTATATATGCTAACTGATCGTTAACTGAGGTCATTGCATAGATCCTAGCCCAGTCAATGCTGTGGATATCGTTTAGTAAGCTGTTTTGGTCAATAGATTTAAAATCCCTGTATTGAATAGATTTTGCATTCACGTGGCATTTGAAATCGTAGGTTAGAAATATTAAGTCATGCTTAGAAAAATATCAGATATTTGCCGCGTAAATGTCTCCCGTATTTCATCGTTCTGTAACCTCTCCCATCGTATGAGTGTAACCATCCTTGGTTTACGCTTTTGTAGTGAAGGCAGTCTATCGCTAAGATACAATTTGCACAGCACCAAGTGATGATCAGTTGACAGTTCGGCCCCTCTCAATACGCGAACATCACAAACCATTCTCTTCAGACACGATGGTACCACAAATAAATTTGTCAGCGACTTCTGCTGTAGACTTTGACGGTACCATATATATTTGTGAATCTCTTTGTGTGGAGAGGTAGTATTGATGATGGACAAGTCATTTTCACAGCATTAAGCCAACAACTTCTCACCGTTCCCGTTTTGGTCAGGATCACTGTTCCTCCCAATCACACTACCCCATGCCACAACATCTACACCCACGTGAACATTGCGACTCCTGACAGAAAGAGCTTCCACCCATCCGAAAGGTCCACAGTTTTAGAACCTCTCTGCTTTGTTGAATAGACGCCAACTATATCTAGTCGGGTTTTAACAGCCTTCCCAACAAGCTCAAAGTCCTTCCCTGAGAGCGATGAGACGTTCCATGTGCCTATCCTAAGTCGATGCAATTGTCGACATTCAGAGAATCCATCTGCGTTTCACAGCGTTTTCTTACTTACTTACTTAAATGGCGCTACAGTCCGGGGTGGACTTGGGCCTCAACCAACAAACCTCTCCAGCCAGCGCGGTTACGAGCCAGCTTCCTCCAGTTGCGCATGCCAAGTTGGTTGAGGTCCCCCTACATTTGTTTGCGCCACCTACCACGAGGTCGTCCTCTACTGCGTCGTCCATCCGGGGTGACCCAGCCATCTTAGTCGCTGTATGTGAACTCCTCTGGATAAGTCGATGTCCTTGTACAGGCCGTGCAGTTCGGCACTGTAACTTCTCCTCCACTCACCGTCTATGCAGACGGGACCAAAGATCGCTCGAAGAACTTTTCTCTCGAAATAACCAAGGGCATCCTCATCTGGTTTTGTCTTATAGAGAGTTACCTTAGTAGTTCGAGATAGGGCTTTGCTACTTAATTGCCGTCTTAGCCCATAGAAACAACGATTGGCAAAAGTAATTCTTCGTGTGATCTCCCTACTGATGTCATTTGCGGAGTTCACCATAGAGCCTAGGTAGACAAAATCCTTTACTACCTCAAAATTATATCTGTCTATTGTGGCGTTCTGTCCAAGACGCCGATGTTGGGTGTGCTTTTCTGTAGACAGCATTTATTTTGTTTTGCTTTCATTGACCGCTAGACCCATCTTTGCTGCCTCGATCTCAGTACTCGTAAATGCCCCATTGACGGCCCACTGCGTCGGCTCCAGCAGCTTTGTTGGATTTGTGTTTAGATATCGCTTTCCTCACTTCATTCTGATCGGGTTGACGGGAATCTTGACTGCCATCGTCACTGTTGAATGACTCGTTCTCTTTGTACGCCTCTTGTTTAGCTGCATGTGCTTGCCGGCATTCCTCATCAAACCAGGGGTTTCGTTGTGGTGGCCGAGAGAAGCCCAGTACATCAGAGGCGGCATCTCTGATAGCTTGTTGGCAACGCTGCCACTGGTCTTCCGCATTTGATGCTGGCGGCATAGGACTTAGATTAAGATTAAGAGAAACTCGATCGGCAAAGGCTCTGGCGGTCTCTTGCGATTGTAGCCGCCCGACGTCAAATTTCCTCACAGTATTTCGTTGATTTCGCTCCGTTCTGGATATCCGCATCCGTACCTTGGCTACAACTAGGTATTGATCCGAGTTCACGTTGGCTCCTCGGAAAGTCCGGAAAACCAGAAGACTGGAAGAGTGCCTTGCGTCGATAGCAATGTGATCGATTTGGTTGACAGTTTTTCGATCAAAGGAGAGCCATGTTCCTTTGTGAATGTCGAGACGTGGGAACCGCGTACTAGCTACGATAAAGTTTCGCCCCGCTGCAAAGTCGATTAGCCTGAGTCCGTTGCCGGATGTGATTCCGTGCAGGCTGTGCTTTCCGACCACGCTACTAAAGACGTCTTTTCTTCCTAGCTTTGCGTTAAAATCACGTAGAATAATTTTAACGTCGTGGCAAGGGCATTTCTCATACGTCTGGTCCAAGAGCTGGTAGAAGTCATCCTTTGTCGCGTAGTCCTTCTCGTGAGGGTCGTGAACGCATATTAGGCTAATGTTTGCAAATTTAGCCTTGATACGGATAGTCATAAGGCGCTCGTTCACATGCCGGAAACTCAAGACTTCTTGCTTAAGTCTGCCTCCAATGACAAATCCGCACCCGAATAAACGCTGTCCTTCTTGTCTGTAGCAATTGCCGTGGTAGATGTCGCAGTTTTTCATCCTCCTTTTGCCCGGCCCATTCCATCGCACTTCTTGGATGGCGGTAATGTCTACTTTGAGACACTCTAGGGCCTCCGCAAGTTGTTCGGCTGCACGTGGTTTGTAGAGGGACCTAACATTCCATGTGCAGACACGAAGATCGTTGTCCTTTTTACGTTTGCTTGGGTCGTCAACAGTAAATTCATCCGTATCCGAGACTGTTGGTTGCTTCGTAACCGAAAGTTTTTTACGTGGTAGGGAAGTTAACCCGACGGCACAACCCCCAACCTGGAGGACCAGATCCTTTTTTAGCAACCCCTAGGACGAGGGGCCGGATACACCGATGTCAGTTATCCACTTCGGGGATATGAGCGCTGCCGTTGGCCCATTAAGGGTTCATCCGCCACCATCTCTTTTTCAATGCCCTGACGTAGTACTGAAAATCCTTACAGACCTCAGCTCCAAATATGTCGAAGTAGCTCCGGTAAGGTATCCGCTGGTCTGTAGACGTCACCGTTGATTCCATCCAGAGAATTCATCCGCCGCACGTCCTCCTTCTGAGGAGCTTTTGCTAGACTTCTGAGACGCATACCATATTTCAGCCGATCAGGTCAACAAAAGATGCCTCGTCCGGTTAAACATATGCGCGCTGAAGTTCACCCGGATGTGTTTACGCAGGTCTGAGTTTTCGGATCTGAAATCTTTTATAAATGCCCCTATGACCACATGCGAAGACTTAATGTTGTCTTCAATGGTGTCGCACGGTATGTTTACGGACAGCGGAGGTATGCTCATAGTTCCTCCTTTTCCAAATCTATCCATTGCCTCACTCTCGAGAATCGTTTTGCATTCACAACTTTAATCATGCTTCACAAAATAATGCAAACACGTCAACCCTCCTACCTCTATCATAAAATTCGTTTCCTGCGCTCTACTAGAAGTTATGACGGTTCAGTGCACTTCTCATTTTTGGTATCAGAGCGCCAATTTTTTGTGAACGCTATTCGGCTATGGAATTCCCTTCCCCGTGCTATCAGAATGATAGGCAGCTCAACCCAGTTTAAGATGATTAGGCTTCAAATTGAAATTGTAATAATTTGCTGATTTAATATTATTATCCTGTTTTGAATTATTTGCATAATTTTGTTTCTACTTTTACTTTGCTCGATCTATAATGCAATTGTAACTTAGTAACACGAATTGAAATATGCACTAATATGTGTTCGGTATGTAATACCGAAGCTTGCACTACTTTAAAAGATATTGTATCTTACATTTTGCATTTTTTTCAGAGGGTAGGTGCAAATCTTCAACAAGACACTATGAGGATCGCCAGCGCGTGCTCATAGTAGTATGGGATTCTTACCCACTAAAAGACCTTCCTTCAAAACAAACTTGTTTTCATTTTTACTACAACTAAGTATTCGACTTATTAAGTAGTTTTCATTTCACGAAATAATGACGTTTTGCAGGTACCTTCCCATTAGAAGTTCCTGCTAGCTCCGCAGTTTAGACGCGGTTACTTATCGCGCTAAGTCTAAAGGTTTGATTCTTTGTAGACGGCGTAGTAAATTCTTTTCATCCAAAACTGAAATATTTACGTGACTCTCTAGTCGACTTTTATGCTTTCTCGCGTAGTTTTTGATTTCGTCTTCGATTGTTTTTATGCCGAGATCTCTGTCGATATCGCTATTTCTGATATACCGCGGCGCATTTACAATACCTCTTAGCACTTTGTTTTCAAAAGTTTGTAAAATTTTAATGTTACTATTTTGGAACAACCCCAGAATTGTATACCATATGTCCATACTGGCTTTAACACTTGCTTATATAAAAGCAGTTTGTCCTCTATATTAAGCTTGGAATATTTTCTAAGTAACCAATACATTTTGTGGGCGCCGTGGCGTAAGTGGTTAGTGTGTCGGATCACTGCGCATGAGGTTTCAAGTTTTAACTTACTTACTTAAATGGCGCTACAGTTCGGGGTGAAGCTGGGCATTAACTAATTGCCTCCAGCTATGCAGTCCAAGTTGGTCGAAGTCCCCTAGAACTTGTGCGCACCACCTACGGCGATGATTCCCTCTACTGTCCTAGCCATCTCAGACGTCCATACGCAGTTTTTTGACTAGGTCGATGTCGCTGTACAGCTAGTATAGTTCGTAATTGAATCTTCTCCTCCAAAACCCGTCAACGCAAACGGGACCGAAAATCTTACGAAAAATTTTTCTCTCGAAGCGACCAGGGATATCTTCATCCTCTTTAAATAAAGTCTATGTTTCAGCGCCGTAAGGCAGGCCTGGGATGATCAAGGTCTTATATAGAGTCTCTTTAGTTGTTCGAGATAGGGCTTTACTGTTGAATTGCCTTATAAGCCCAAAAAAACAGCGATTGGCAAGATTTGTCCTTCGATTGATTTCTGCGCTGATCTTGTTTGTAGAATTTATAGCAGAGCCAAGGTAGACAAAGTCCCTTACTGCCTCGAGCTGCCCGCTGTGACGTTTTGTTCAATTCGTCGGTGTTGGCTTTCCCTTCTTGTTGACAGCATATACTTGGTTTTGCCCTCGTTTATCGCTTAACCCATTTTGGCCGCTTCCGCCTCAATGCTGGCAAACGCACCGGTGACAGCCCGCTGAGTTCTTCCGATAATATCTATATCGTCGGCGTATGCAAGCAGTTGTACAGACTTGTAATAGATTTTGCCTCCGGTGTTGGCTTATGAGTTCCGCACAATCCGTTCAAGTACAATGTTAAAGAAGTCACATGACAGCGCGTCACCTTGTCTAAAACCTTTTTTGACATCAAAGGTCTCGGTGAGGTCATTACCGACCTTGATGGAGCAGCGAGCGTTCTCCATCGTCGGCCTGCACAGACGGACAAGTTTGGCAGGGATGTCAAAACTAGACATGGCTCTATAAAGCCCTTCTCTATAGATGCTGTCATAGGCGGTCTTGAAATCGATAAAGAGGTGGTGAGTATCGATTTGGAATTCTTGGGTTTTCTCCAGGATCTGCCGAAGTGTGAAGATTTGATCGATGGTGGACTTTCCTGGCCTGAAACCGCACTGATAGGGTCCAATCAGGCTGTTGATAAAAGGTTTCAGGCGTTCACACAATATCGCAGAAAAGATCTTGTATGCGATGTTGAGGAGACTAATGCCTCTATAATTGGCGCATTTGAACCCCACAGGCGGATCAGTAGAAATGCAGTGAAGTGGGAGGGCTGTGATCCCTTGTTTTCGGATCATAGCCTCGCTGATAAAAGGAAGAAGAAGAATTGGCGCATTTGAGGTGGTCTCCTTTCTTGTGGATCGGGCAAACGATGCTGAGGTTCCATTCATCAGGCATACACTCGTCTGACCAAATCTTAGAGATGAGTTGGTGTATGCACTCTACCAATTCATCTCCAGCTGCCTCGAAAATTTCGGCCGATAAGCCGTCAGGTCCAGCAGCCTTGTTCGATTTTAGCTTGGATATTGCTATCCTCACTTCGTTTTGACTATCATCGTCTATGTTGAATGGTTCATTCTGCCTGACAGCGGGATGTTGGTCTTCGTCGCCGTTTTACAGTCGGCAGTTTTTCCATATTCTCAGCACCGACTGTGATTCTACTACGAGGTCTCCATTTTCATCTCTACAGGTTTCTGTACGGGTATTGCTCCTCTGACACGTTCTTTTTACCTTTTGGTATAACTTCCGTACATTGTTCCTGGAGTATAAACTCTCGATATTCTCAAAGGCGCGCTTCTCATGCTCTTTCTTCTTCTTTTGGAAAAGCCGATGTTCTTCCCGTCTCCTTTGCTCGTAGAGCGTACGAGCAGCACTCGTCTTCCTTTGCAGCGCCGCTTTGTATGCCTCTTGTTTTGCTGCATGCAATCGCAGGCATTCTTCGTCAAACCAGGGGTTTCGCGGTGGTGGGCGAGTGAGACCCAGTCGCGGCGTTTCTGATGGCATGTTGGCCACTGGTCTTCGGCGCTTGATGCTGGCGGCATAGGGGTGATTCAGAGATTTCGGGATACGCGTTCAGCGAAGAGCCTGTCGGTCTCTTGCGATTGTAGCTTTTCGACGTTAAATTTTCTCACAATGATTCTTCTTTGTTGCTCAGATTGGGATATCCGCATTCGTACCTTGGCTACAACAGGGTAATGATCTGAGTCTATGTTGGCCGCTCGGAAGGTCCGGACATCCAGAATACTGGAGGCATGCCTTGCATCGATCGCTATGATCGCCATGATCAATATGATCGCCATGTCTGCTTATGAATATCGAGATGAGGAAACCATGTGCTTGCTATGGTGACATTTCGCTCCACAGCGAAATCAATTAGCCTTAGTCCGTTATCAGACGTGGTGTCGTGTAGGCTATGCTTACCGACTACCCTTCCAAAGACGTCCTCCTTTCCTATTTTGGCGTTAAAATCGCCCAATACGATTTTATCGTCATATTTAGGACATTGCTCATATGTCTTGTCGAGGAGCTCGTAGAAACACTCTTTGGTGGCAGGGTCCTTTTCTTCCTTGGGAGCATGAACACATATTAGGCTTATGTTAGCGAATTTAGCCTTGATCCGGATAGTCATAATACGCTTGCTCACGTGTCGGAAGCTTAAGACTTCTTGCCTAAGTCTGCCGCGTATGACAAATCCGTATCCGAATAAGCGTTGCCTGTTGCCTCTGTAGTAATCACCATAGTAGATGTCACAGTTTTTCATCCTCTTTTTGCCCGGCCCATCTCATCGTACTTCCCGGATGGCGGTAATATCTGCTTTATAGCAGTCTAGGGCCTCTGCTGGTTGTTCGGCTGCACGTGGTCTGTAAAGGGACAGAACATTCCACGTACAGGTTCGGAGGTCGTTGTCCTTATTTCGTTTGCTGGGGTTGTCATTAGTTGAGTCATCCTTATCCGAGGCTTTTGGTTGTTTCGGAACCATATATTTTTTACGTGGTAGGGAAGTTACCCCGACGGCACAACCCCCAACCTGGAGGGCCAGTTCCTTAAGGAACTTTAGGGGCCGGGTATACCGGTGCCAGTAGTCCACTACGGGAGTATGAGCGCTGCCGTTGGCCCATTAAGGGCTTCTCCGCCACCATCTCTATTCCAATGTCCTGCCCAACATTGGAAATTCCTTACCGACCTGTGACCCGAATACGTCGAAGCAGCTCGCGCAAGGTATTCACTAAGTTTAACCTAACTGGAACTATAGACGTCACCGTTGACTCCGTCTAGGGAATTCGTCTGCTGTTGCCTGGAACAGGAATAAGTGCTCTAGTGGGAAAGCAAAATGTTATGATTTACGGAATCAAAGGCCTTGCTAAAATCAGTGTATGTAGCATCTACCTGGCATCCGCTTTCAACAGCATTTATAATTTAAGACGTAAAATGAACCAAATTAGATATCGCCGAGCGACCGGAAACAAAACCATGCTGAAATTCAGATATGTGCTCTTTCACATGGAACTCCAATTAACAATGCTTTCAAAGAGCTTTGGTATAGCAGACTGTTTGCAAATTCCTCCGTAATTTTCAACATCATTCTTTGACCCAGATTTGAAAATGGGAACAAGATATAAAATTTTCCAGTCTTCGAGGAATATGCCAAAAGAAAGAGATACATTCAAAATTGTTTGAAGGGGTTTACACAATGAGTCATTGTAGTTCCTTCAAAAACAAAGAAATCGATCAGATCTGGTATCTTATTTCTATCAGTCGGCCAATATGTTGGTTTACCCGTCGAGTGAAAATCGCAACTGTATTACATACCCGCATTATAAAGCTTTCTACCTTTCGGAGAGGCATACCTTGAGCCCTAGAAAGGGTGTTTCGCGTTGAAGTCGCCACCAATAATAAAATTTGGTTTAATGAAGTTGAAGATGTTTATGAAACCACTTTATTCAAGTTTACATCGCAGTGGACAATATATAGACGAAATGTGTAATGATTCAGATAAACAAAAAATAATAATAAATTCTTAATGAATTATGGTTTTATACATAAACTAGCGAGATTCGAGTTCGAGTGTGGGTTTCTAGTTCTCCTATAGTCTTTTCATTGTTTGACACACCTTAGTATGTACTATTTTCAAATAGAAATTCCAAGTGAACAGAAATCAAAGTTCTCATCACCCCATACACCAGGGTCGTGCTTCATCACCTTACAATCTGTTGTCGGTCTATCTGTCTATCTGTCTATCTGTCGTCATTAGGTCCAATCGTCTCGTCTATAATTAACCGAGACATGGTAATCTTTTCACATTTCAAATTGCTAATTACGTTTAACTATGCACACAGATGGATCGACTGTGGGCATTTGCCCACGTAAAGGAATAATCGATTTGTAATAATAAAATCCACTCCTTTTTCACTTACTTCCTTCTTCACATACTCGTATGAAGTAGAACCAAAACAAACAAAAAATATAATATATACCGCCTTTCAATAAAAATTTAAAAATAAACACCCATCCGTAATCGGATTTCGTGCTATTACGTAATTTTGTTTCTTATAGAAAACAAAGAAAAAAAATCGGATATGCATAGAAATAATATCCGACAGATACAAAGTCAAAGAAAAGGTGTCAGGAAGCATGATAATCAAATAGCTAACAAAGCCATTCAATTTGATTTTACCAAGCTACTCGCATCTGTATGTGGTTACAATAAAATTTGCTTTGTTATAACCAAAAATTATAACAGTAACCGATTGCAAAAGGCAAAAGAGCCATAAAAGATACGAAAATAGCAAATAGCTATACCAAAAGAGAAAAGAACCTTTTGTGCTAATTTTCACTCGATATGAGTGACATAACTCAAATTAGCGGAAAGTCGACTGAATGAATACACAAACTTAACGAACCGGTTATAGGTATACGTATGCTGTGTGATTTAACAAAACACACATTTGTTTACATTTTTTTTTATTCGCTATTTTGGTTTGGGATTTTTTTTGTGCTAATTTATTAACAAATTGAGGATTGAAATCAATGGCGTATTATTATTTTCTTTCTGCAGGGTGTGTCGTAATTCAAAGAAAGTTTTCGAAAAATAGATTGCAATGAATCCAATTGAAACGTCAAATTAAAGAATTGAAATCAGCATACGTTTTGAGCAATCATTTTATCAAAAGAATAAAATCTCCTTTTACTTTTTTAATTAAATAACGCCGAGGGAGCAATACCTTGAATGCAATTACGTGATTGCACGACGTAAGTTGGAAAGGATAGACAGAGATATTAGGTTTCAGAAAACTCGAGGGTGGCGTCAAAATAAATGGGGAGAATTTTTTTTGTTATTTTGACCTTGCTTATTTTACTTTTACTTATATCCTTAACTTGCAGCTTGCGTGTGTTAATGGTGTCCACCTTCCAGGTACTGCACCCATAAAGCAGCACTGATTCTACGTTGGAGCGGAACAGTCGTAGCTTGGTTCTTAAGCTGATAACATTGCTTCTCCAGATTTTGGACAGCATTCCGAACGCAGCTTTAGCCTTCCCGATTCTGCTGCACACATCCAGTTCGGTGCCACCGCGATTAGCCGAGACGACACTTCCTAAATATAAAAAGTTATCAACTTTTTCGACTTGCTTTCCGGCAATGTTAAGTTGAGCGCGGGTATTGGAAGTACTTAGGGCTTTTGTTTTGGCTGTGTTTATTTTTAGCCCCACTTTGTTTGCCTCAGCTTCTAGATTTTGGTCCATCAAATGAAGATCCATTATCCGATGTGAAAGTAGACAAACATCGTCCGCGTAATCTAGGTGTTTAAGGTAAAATATCATCGTCCAACGAATTCCATAATTAGCTTCCGTCAATGCTGCACCGAGTACATCGCTGATAACCAGCAAGAACAATAGTGGAGACAGTATGCACCCTTGACGTACTCCACTTTGGACTTCAAAATCGCCCGACACCTTACCATTGTGCACGACGTGACACTTGCCGCCCTCATATGTATAGCTATAAGTTTTTCTGGAATGCCTCTCCTGTGCAAGGCCAACCAGATAGCATCTCGATTCAAGCTGTCGAAAGCCTTCCCAAAGTCGATAAACAGTAAATGTAGCGGATACCTTTTTTTTTTTTTTTTTGGATTGCGCCAGGGATGTGTAATCTTCATAGATACTAATAGCCCGAGTGCTACTAGCATGCACGATTCGCAAACCTGAGTAATCGATTTCAGGAATACGCCTACGTACTAAACACACACCCTACACACTTCAACCACTCTCCCCGCGGGACTGCCGTTAGGTATTACTTCGCGGGGCTGGTTAGCAATTTATGCTATGCTTCTTGTGTCAGCTTCTTCCGCTGCTTCAGCTGCTCTTCTTAGCTCTTCTATTCTCCGCAGCTCTTTTTGTAGAGTTGTTACGAAGGAACATATTGCCATCCAATTCTCTTCCGACTGTAACATATGGTCGAGGAGTAGTGACGGACTTGGCAGAGTAATTCTCCATGCCGTGAAACGTGTGCAGTAAAACACTGCGTGCTCCGTATCTTCATCTTCACCTGGGCATTCCGGGCAGGATGGTGAGTTGTCATGTCCAAAACGGTGTAGATATTTGCGGTAGCCACCGTGGCCAGACAGGAACTGCGTTAGATGATAGTTGCAGTCTCCATGCTTTCGACTTATCCAGTCTTGGATTGTCGGTATAAGTTTATATGTCCATCTGCCTTTTGTTGTATTAGCCCAACGAGCTTGCCAGTATAGGTATGTAGCGGATACCTATACTCAACGCATTGTTCGATTATGATCCGTAAGGTGTTTATGTGGTCGATGCAGGAGGATCCAGCACGAAAGTCTGCCTGTTCGACATCGAGAGTTGAATCTAAATGTTCTTTAATTCGTGCTACAATTATTCTAGCTATTATTTTGGCTACATCCTGAAGAACACATATACCTCTCCAGTTACCGCACTCCATCAAGTTACCCTTCTTTGGAAGCTTAATGATCATCCCCCTTTTCCACTCCTGTGGAAATTGTTCACTACCCCAAGCTCTCCGTATTAGCGGATGCAGCAAATCTGCCGATGTATTTGGCGCCGCTTGAAATAGCTCGGCAGGGATGCCATCAATACCCACCGCTTTGTTTTTCTTGAGGGACTTGATTGCTGTTATTATTTCAGTTTTACTGGGAGGTACGGTGCGAATTCGGGAATTTGTTGCTTCGAACTGCTTATTCGAATTGAAGATCATACCGCCATCGTCTAAGTGATTTAGCACTGTAGCAAAATGTTCTCTCCATCTAGTGAGCTGATCCTCATCCGAAATCAGAAGGTTACCGTCTAGACTCTTCACTGGATGTTGTTTGGAGTTTCGACCACCGATGAGGTCCTTAGTGATGCTATAAACAGTCCTACTGTCGCACCTACTCGCTGCTTCTTCAGCCCTTGAGGCCAGTGAGTTGACATATTGACGTTTGTCACGTCTCACACTACGCTGCACTTCTTTCTTCTTCGCACGGTATTGGGCTTCAAGCTCGGTTCTCTCTACTGCTGAGGCCGCTGCAATCCGAGCCTTGATTGCTGTACGCTCATCGATCCGTCTCCAGGTGTCTGTAGAAATCCATGTGCGGTGGTGTTTCTGTTTTTTACCGGCATAAGTGCGTGCCCCAGTCGCAAAAGCTTTTTTCACAGCACTCCAGTGGTCATCCATGTTCTCTATGCTGCTGATTGCTTCTGCTTCTAAGGCAAGATGGTCCCTGAACTGTTGGCGCACTTGGGGAACCTTGAGCCTGTCGATATTAAACCTGGTGATGTTAAGCAGGTTTGAGCGGTTGCTGTTGACGGATGCAGTACGAAGGCGTAAATGAGCTGCCATAAGATGGTGATCTCGTTCTTGTCCGACGTCAGTTCCATGTCTGTTTCGGACGTGTAGGAGACAATTTCTAAAGCGGCGACTGATCGCAATGTGGTCGATCTGGTTGGATGTTCGTTGCCTATCAGTAGAGACCCAACTGATCTTATGGCCGGTGTTATGCTTAAACAGCGTACCTCCGATGACTAGGCGGTTGGTATTGCAGAAGTCCACAAACCGCTCACCATTGTCCTTACGGTCTCCTACACCGTGAACTCCCATCACGTGCTTAAGCATGGTGTTGTCGCTACCCACCTTGGCATTGAGATCTCCCATCACCATTACGATGTCCCCATTAAGCGTTTGGTTGTAGGCGGCGCCTAAGTGGCTATAAAAATCATCCTTTTCATCTTCAGTCGCGTCTAGAGTCGGAGCATAACACTGTATGATGGCAATTTTCCTAACTCTACTCTGGAACCTAGCTGTCAATATCCGGTCACTATGGGGTTTCCAGGATATGAGGCTACTACGTGCTGCTGGAGTTAGCATGAGTCCTACGGCGGAACTCCGTACACTTCCAGCTGGTTTACCAGAGTAGAGCATTACAGTGCTTTTTGTTGGGGAGATGTATTCCCCAGCATCGTACCATTTTATCTCGCTCAGCCCTAAGATGTCGATTTTATACCGTGCGAAGTCGCGCTCCAATTGGAGGAATCTGGCATTATAAGGCCCTTCCTTGAGTGAGTCCAGGAGGGTCTTAACGTTCCAGAATCCGATCGTTGTCCGTGTTCGATAGCCAAAGGTCGTCAACAAATGAGCGGTCCTTATCCGAGGCGATAGTATTCGTTTCAGAGGAATAGTTTGTTTTACGGTTGCGGCTCGCTGGTCCACAGACCAACCGACACTTATCCTGTTTTTTTGGCGCAGGAAGCTCGCCATTCGTCTTCTCCCGTTAGCAATTTCCGAAGAAATTCCCAGATGGCGCCACGAGGAGGTGGGAGTAGGGCTTACTAACAGAGCTGCTAGGTTTTCGGCTGCAGTGGGTCCTTCTCGTTACTTAGCGGACCAGCACCTATCGGGAGATGCTGCCCCTACGAGGCCTTTGTTAGTCGTTTGCCATCCAAAACCTTGACCTTGCTTATGATTCACAGTATTTTCTCTCGACCACCTCATGTCATTCAGATCAATTCATATGATTAGATTCACGACATTGTGCTTGGAAAACAGATGCATATTTGCCTAACGATAAACGAAGTCTAATATTGTCGACTTCCACGAAGACACCAGCGCCAAACTCTTGACTGGTTTTGAAGCCGTTTGTGAAAATACGACTGCATTCCACTCCGGGCTCAGACTCTCGCCGAAGCTAGTCCTAAACACAAGGAAAGTCGACTATAGATTTGCACATCAGCTGAAGTTCTGGTGTCATTGCATCAGACGGCATATCCATTAGACCGGAGTCGTAAGATAAGTGTCGCGCAAGTTCATTAAAATTACAGTGTGGAGTATACCAAAAACCTCTCCGAGTAAGATGATGAACGGCTTTAAAAGTGCAGCCCGTAATATAAGTATCTAGGGGAGGTAAGTTCAGCAAAGCATCTAGAGCAGAGCCAGGCGTATTTTCAAAATCTCCCGTGAAGCCGAGACAAGCCATTCCTTGGAGGTTGGCGTAAAAGGCAGCCGCATATTTACGCGAGAGCCCTTTCCACCAAACAACCGACGCATATGCGAGGAATGGTCTTATCATAGCTGTATAGATCGAAAGAACCTTATTCGGTGAAAAGCCCCATGTCTTGCCAAAAGCACGCTTACACTGCCAGAAAACCGAGAGCGCCTTGGATGTTTTAGACTCGACGTGTTTAGACCAATGATGTTTTTTATCCAAAATCACTCCTGGATATTTGGCTTCATTGAAAATGCGGATAGTGACGGCTTTTACCACTGACTGAGCTAGACCGGTCAGAATCCTCCCTCTCGTAAAGAGAACAACCTTCGTTTTAAGAGGATTCACCGGAAGCCCACTCCTAGTGCACCATGCATCGATCATATCCTGCGCCGCCTGCGCGTTAGCACAGACCGTCGCTAGGTATGGCCCGACAGAAACTACAGCTACATCATCCGCATATGCCTGAGCGTAGACGTTCGAACTATTTATAGTGTTCAACAGAAAGTCGACCAGCATGCACCATAACAGTGGAGATAGAACGCCACCTTGCGGACAACCCCTGTTTACCCCTGTCATAGCATATCGGCCACAATCTGCATCCACTACCAATGCTAGGTTGGCTGTCCGCACGTGAGCGCAGACATACTTAGACCAGTGAATGTCCTTTGTGATAAATTCATTAACTTTGCTTTAATCCACAACACTAATGTTTCATCTACTCGGTGTTGTCTGGCCGAGTCGTACATACAGTCAAAAGTTGCATTGTCAAAAGCACCCTCGATGTTGACGAAGATGCCCATCGCCTATTCTGTCCTATCAAGCGCGCATTCAATTCTTGCCTCTAAATTTTGAGGTGCGCTCTCGCAGGATTTCCCAAGCTGATAAGCATGCTGCATCTCTGCCTATGACATCGGTTATCGGAAAAAAAAACTGTGAATCAGAAGAGAAGACAACAAATTACAAAAATCTCCCCAGTTATATGGACGCCAGCCCTGGAGTTTCCCAGAAGCATAAACAACTGAGCTTCAAACTACTAAACCAAATCGTTCTCTCTCTTTCTCTCAATCTTTTCAACGCCCGTGCTGTGTGTAAACATTTTAAGGGTATTCATAACCTTTTGAGTGCGTGCAAATTATAAAAAAAAAAGCGCACACCAAGATTTCCTCATTGATGATGCTCTTTGTCTGATCTCACCAATATTCCTAGTCATAGGTCAGTTAATTTACACAAAGCATTCATCAATTATACATTTAAACCTTTCTTGTGAATCAATCCATCTAATCGTGAAAACCGGAACAAAATCAGTTCAGTAGTTATGGAGAGAATCGCGCACAGACAGACAGACAGATGGGGACTTTATTTTAAAATATGTCGTAATAAAGTTTTCAAAAGATTAGTTCAAGAATAGTTCAATACCTATTTATAGTCAGATTTCTGAACGACTTATTCGAACAAGTGCTCCATTCATTATTTCCTTATTTTTGTTTGCCATTCTATATTCTATTTAAAGGTCTACCTGACACCTGTATCCGTAAATATAATCCTTCTGCGTGTCATCCTGCTGAAATAATAGCATTCCTCAATTATTTTTCACTCTTTTCGCTTAACGACCTGCCAAACATTTCCACTTGGCATATCTCCCATCCACACACAAACTCACACATCCCCAAAAAAAATAAATGTCTATTTTCCACCTGGCCAAAAATAAAACTAACTAGGCTTCAGCACACCGAAATACACAGAAAAGTGTGCCATGTTACTGCATTAATTAGGATGTTTATGTACCTAGTCGATGAAATTGCGCACGGAATTTGTTAATTAAGAATTATTGACAAACAGCTGTATTCCTGGTAGTCCTTGTTAAGAAAACACGCTTCCCTTTCTCCTTGTCACCCTAAATTGTTACGCTTCACTTGATTGCCTGTAACGTGTACAACATTTGTGGCATACTCGTAATTCAGCGCAAGGAGTATGTGAAGACCAGGTGACAACAACTTTCAAATAAATATTAAAAAAAAAAATTATCCTGTTCATACTCATGCCAACATAGTCCTCGGTGTTATTGTTTTCATTTTTACGTCCACCTACAAACAACGGGCGGTCTGGCATTGGACTGATGTGGGGGTGCCTATCGGCTGTTGTGTGTAGTCCTTGAGAATATGAATGAGTACAAGACCGAAGTCATCGTTTCCACTCTATTGATTCCCCACATGTGTGCCGAAGCCGTCGCCATCGCCCGTTGTTGTCGCCGACACAACACTATGTAGCACCACCATCATCCCTAGCAACATATACGTACTTTTCATAAGAATCATCGAGCGATCAAGGGTAAGTTGTCTAACCAGGCACAGCTACCAAGCGGCTTTTTGTTTTTTTCGCTTTTTAAGTAGTTAGTAAGTATGGGTGTATAGGTACGATGTACCTGCTATTTGATGGCTTTTCGCATTTTAAATTCTCCTTTCTCTGTTATTTTTTGTCGCCTCTTCTCAGAGGTAAAGTTGGTTTCTTTGTGGGGTTTCTTTTAATTAAAATAAGTGACCATGGAGTGCTTTTATTTGTGTACACCGATTGACTGCGATTTCAGGTGCATTCATTGAGGACTTCAAAGGTTTCTTTAATTTTTTTTTACTCAGAAACAAGGGGCTTTACCTAAAGAAGTTCAAAGAGAGGGGTCCTTCTGTGCGAACGAGGTTTTCGTTCGAACTAAATGGATAAAGTTTACTTACAATGAAGTTGTAATTCGTTGGGGGGGTGTAACAAAGAACTCTCAGTTGTTGGATTGAATGGGATTTGTTTCACTAGACCGTCCTCGTATTTGTTCTATTTGGATGTTGTAGATCTGGGATTCTTGCGCACATGCTCTTTCATATCCAAACGTATAATAAGTATAACAACATTTGGATTGAGTGGTGCCGAAACCCGAGAACATGTCATAGAAATCAGGAGAAAAAAATGATCTAATTGAATTGATCAGGGTATCGACGACATGAGCAGAAAAAGAGGAGCCAAAGGTCTTGCTTCTCTACTACCAGATAAGTGCAGTATAAGGTTAAAGATAGGCGGCTTTAGAGAGTGTATAACACTTAAGTGCAACCGTCTACGTCTGTGATATGAAGCGATAAAGCGAACTGGTCTAGACACAACGAGGGAGACACTCACTAAAATGCAAAGACTTGCATGCCTCTGCGTTACTGGGGCCAAGATAATATCTACAACTGCACCCATGGAAGTACTCCTAGAGCTAACACCGGTCATATCGTAGTGGAGCAAACTGCAAAGCGGACGATCATAAGGATGACAATCCTAAGGATGGTAAAAGAAGGGAGAAATGCGTTGGTTCGAGGGAATACGATGCACTTCGCAAGAAATTTTCCCTTCCGGCAGTTTCTAGGGATGATAGCATCAGAAAATTTTACTTTGGGAAACACTTTTGTACAAAGCTAAGTAATAAGAAAGAGTGGAGCAACGAATCTACGACATATAGACTGGGCAGCAGCCACACGATAAATTGGTATACTCGTACAGACCGTTCGAGATTTTTATTTTTTTTTTCGCTGGGAGGTGGTAATCTTCAAAAGACGAAACTGAGTCTCTACCAGTAAGAGTGTGGAATTCCTAGCCATTAACCCCTTCTCCCTTCTTATCTTTCTATGGTACCGCCTTCTTCGCATTTCATCCTAGGGGGGGTTTCTGATTTAGTTATCATCTGGATTCGTGTTAGTCCTTTTGAACTCTTCTCTCACGTTCCAGTAGTTTTAGTTGGCTCATGATGATGGTTACGCATTTACGTGCCATTGTGGCCGCGTGTGTGTGCGTATGTCACATGGCTTTCAACAGACACCTGGAGACGGATCGATGAGCGTACAGCATTTAAGGCTCGGATTGCAGCGGCCTCAGCAGTAGAGAGAACCGAGCTTGAAGCCCAATACCGTGCGAAGAAGAAAGAAGTGCAGCGTAGTGCGAGACGTGACAAACGTCAATATGTCAACTCACTGGTCTCAAGGGCTGAAGAAGCAGCGAGTAGGTGCGACAGTAGGACTGTTTACAACATCACTAAGGAGCTCATTGGTGGTCGAAACTCCAAACAACATCCAGTGATGAGTCTAGACGGTAACCTTCTGATTTCGGATGAGGATCAGCTCACTAGATGGAGAGAACATTTTGCTACAGTGCTAAATCACTTAGACGATGGCGGTATGATCTTGAATTCGAATGAGCGAAGCAACAAATTCCCGAATTCGCACCGCACCTCCCAGTAAAACCGAGATAATAACAGCAATCAAGTCCCTCAGGAAGAACAAGGCGGTGGGTATTGATGGCATCCCTGCCGAGCTATTTCAGCGGCGCCATATACATCGACAGATTTGCTGCATCCGCTAATACGGACAGCTTGGGGTAGTGAACAATTTCCACAGGAGTGGAAAAGGGGGATGATCATTAAGCTTCCAAAGAAGGGTAACTTGATGGAGTGCGGTAACTGGAGAGGTATATGTGTTCTTCCAGCTGTAGCCAAAATAATAGCTAGAATAATTCTAGAACGAATTAAAGAACATTTAGATTCAACTCTCGATGTCGAACAGGCAGACTTTCGTGCTGGATCCTCCTGCATCGACCACATAAACACCTTACGGATCATAATCGAACAATGCGTTGAGTATAGGTCTCTGCTACATTTACTGTTTATCGACTTCGAGAAGGCTTTCGACAGCTTGAATCAAGATGCTATCTGGTTGGCCTTGCGCAGTAGAGGCATTCCAGAAAAACTTATAGCTATTATCAAGGCTACATATGAGGGCGGCAAGTGTCACGTCGTGCACAATGGTAAGGTGTCGGAGGATTTGGAAGTCCAAAGTGGAGTACGTCAAGGGTGCATACTGTCACCACTATTGTTCTTGCTGGTTATCAGCGATGTACTCCCTGCAGCATTGACGGAAGCTAATTATGGAATTCGTTGGACGATGATATCTTACCTTAAACACCTAGATTACGCTGACGATGTTTGTCTACTTTCACATCGGATAATGGATCTTCATTTGATGGTCCAAAATCTAGAAGCTGAGGCAAACAAAGTGGGGCTAAAAATAAACACAGCCAAAACAAAAGCCCTAAGTACTTCCAATACCCGCGCTCAACTTAACATTGCCGGAAAGCAAGTCGAAAAAGTTGATAACTTTTTATATTTAGGAAGTGTCGTCTCGGCTAATCGCGGTGGCTCCGAACTGGATGTGTGCAGCAGAATCGGGAAGGCTAAAGCTGCGTTCGGAATGCTGTCCAAAATCTGGAGAAACAATGTTATCAGCTTAAGAACCAAGCTACGACTGTTCCGCTCCAACGTAGAATCAGTGCTGCTTTGTGGGTGCAGTACCTGGAAGGTGGACACCATTAACACACGCAAGCTGCAAGTCTTCATAAACAAATGCTTAAGAATCATCTTGAGGATTTTTTTGCCGAACCGCATCTCCAACGAACAACTTTATCTGAGAACGAGTCAAGAACCTATAAGCATTACTATACGAAGAAGAAAGTGGCAATGGATTGGACACACCCTACGGCGTTTTCGGGGGTGTCACTGCACGATGGACAAGCGGGGCAGTATCGTTCATATACTGGTACAGATATGACCGGAAACAACCGTGTCCTGTAAGTAGTTGTGTTAAATAAAAGTTAAGTCATGTCTGCGATTTATCCAAGCCTCTAAAGTCGGGATAAGGGGCTAAGTCCAACGGCCCTTGGAAGAAAGACTCCAGCGTGGCTTTCACTCTATCAAACTTGTGCTAGTTCGAGAGCTGAGGAACAGGGGCAGGCGTATTTGGGTCAAGAACGTAGCATTCAGAAATGGTAATGCCCACCCATGGGCAAAGAGTACCAGGATCTTTCAAGCTGAAAATTGTGCTATAGATAGATGTATCCAACTCAATCTCGAAAGAAGACACGGCAATAGCGACATAGCAATATTGTCAGATAGTCATGTAGCTATCAAAGTACTTGACTCCTATGTCATTAAGTCAAAACTTGTGTGGGAATGCCTACACAAACTTAATGAATTAGGTAGAAACAACAAAGTTACGCTTTACTGGATACCCGCTCATGTCGGGATAAAAGGGAATGAAGAAGCAGACGCCTTGGCAAGACAAGGAGCTGCGTTAGACCTGAACCATTCTCCGGAATATGGGAACATACCTTTGTCGAAGAATTGAGGAAAATGGACAAAGAAGACTGGGCCAGAACCTGGAATAACACCACAGGTCTGAGGCAAGCTAAGAAACTACTGGGATGTTACAATCGGAAATGATTCGAAGCCTGTATCTGCCTTAACAAGAATAACCTACGAATCCAACAGGCTTTCTAACGGGGCACTGTATACTCAAGGAGAACTTACGGAAACTAGGTATAACAAATGAAGGGCTTTGCAGATTTTGCAAAGGAGCATCTTCTGAAATCTTCTGGCACATCACAAAAGATTAAAATACTTGGACAAGTACTAAATATCAGACGATGATATGCCTACCATGGATCCGCTTCTCATTTTCATATTCCTTAAAGAAACTGGTTTGTAGAGAGAGCTCTAAGGTGAACTATTCTCGCCAAGGCAAAGTAAGAGTGTATGACCTTCAAACGCAATTCCGAAGGAATACTATTGCGAGGGGAACTCTAACGAGGGAATAAACCTTTTCAAGGTACTAACAGGGGGCACAATACCACTAGGTCGCAGTGCAAAAATAACCCTAAACAAATAATAATAACCATCCGCGCAGTTGTACTGGGAACCATGAGGCGGAATTAAACCCACGACAGCCGATCGAATGACTATGAAACCGAAACGAACGCTCAGCATAGCTTAGTTTGAGCAAGGCGCATGAAGAATGTGAAAAGCTTGGCAGTCAACAGATCAGCCTAAAAAAGAGTAGAGATCAAAGAAAACAAAGCAAATACCAAGCTCGATTAAGATTGGTCAAGGACATGTTCAACACCCTGCGGATTATCATCGAACAGTGCGTTGAATATTGATCGCCATTCCACCTGCTGTTCATCGATTTTGAGAAGGCGTTCGATAGTGCCTACAAGGAGTTTATTTGGCGTGCCTTACGCAGGAGAGGTATTCCCGATAAACTAATTGCTATTATCAAAGCTACATATGAAGGCTCCCAATGTCACGTTCTGCACAGTAGGAGGTTGTCTGAGGAATTTGAGATCCAAAGTGGGGTAAGACAAGGCTGTATTCTTTCACCAATACTATTCCTATTGGTGATTAGCGATGTGCTTAGTGCAGCTTTGTCGACGGGAAACGGAGGAATTCGATGCACTCTTACATACCAACTGAAACATCTTGATTACGCTGACGATGTATGCTTACTCTCTTACAGAATTATGGACCTCCACCAAATGGAGAGGGAGGCAGGCGTTCGTCGGTCTGAAAATGAATACGGCAAAAACTAAAATCAAGCTAAGACTGTTCCGCTCCAATGTTGAATCCGTGCTGTTATATGGACGCAGCACTTGAAGAAGGACCACTACTATCAACAGGAAGCTGAAAACCTTCGTTAATAGGTGCCTGCGCAATATCTTAAGGATTTTCTGGCCCAATTGTATCTCTAACGAACACATTTACGAGAGAACGGGACAGGAACCAATAGGCACAACCATCCAACGATGGAAGTGACAGTGGATTGGTCACGCTTTCCGAAAGGGTGACAGTTTCATAGCGGACCATGCTATGCAATGGAACCCTTTAACTCAGGATGACAGAAGACCTGGCGATCCGAGGAGAACATGGCGGAGAACAGTCGAGAAGGAGGCACGGCAGTTGGGGAAAAGTTCAATTTATAATTATAATTCTAAGGTTTATACATGTAAGACTTTGTCTTTTATAGTACATAGAAATGGGAAATCAGTAAATTCAAACAAATAAAGTTTGATACAAAATGTGTTATACATATATCTGAGATCGCATCGTTAAGTCAACTCTTTGCGTTCTATGACTTAAAAAATTGTCTATTAGGAGAGCAGCCCTGGTGCTAAACCCAAAATAGGAAACAAGTTTACCACATAATACCTTGTGGTTGGCTCTGTCAAAAGCCTTAGAAAAGTCAAGAAGACATAGAACTGTCAAGCAATCTTTATCAAGTTGGTGTCTTATATCATCCAATACTTTAACCATGGCGGTAGTGCAGCTATGATTTGCCCGGAAACCAGACTGATACTGAGATAGTAGACTTGTTGATTCAAGATGCCGAGCTAAGATTGGCACCTAACGCGGGGTTTTATCAGTTTTTGATAGAAAAGGTTATTGTCTCCTCATTTGTCTTAAGTATCGGATGAAATCTTAGCAGTCTGACTATAAGGGTGAGCCAACAGATGGTGTGGATGTTGGCTGTCAATTACTGAATTCATAGTGGTTGATCTTTTTGACAGATGTCAAGTATAATCTTTGGCAATTTTAGTCATGGAGTCGTTTCGGTCCCGTTTTGCGTTGACGGGTTTTGGAGGAGAAGATTCAATCACGAACTATACGAGCTGTACAGCGACATTGACCTATTCAAAAAACTGCGTATTGGACGTCTGAGATGGCTAGGACATGTAGAGCGATTGGACACCAACGCTCCGGCCCGCAGAGTCTTCGAATCTAACCCCGAGGGTCGACGCAGTAGAGGGAATCATCGCCGTAGGTGGCGCGCACAAGTTCAAGGGGACCTCGACCAACTTGGAGTGCGCAACTGGAGGCAATTAGCTAAGGACCGAGCTAAATGGAGAGGCTTGTTGGTTGAGGCCCAGGTTCACCCCGAACTGTAGCGCCACCTAAGTAAGTAAGTAAGTCGTTTACCACGCAACATTGTTATTCAATCTTATTACGAAAATGGGCGATCTGTAAAAGTAACATTTCGTAAAATTGGTAAAGGTAATAATGGCTAGGGTGCCGCAAGGAAGCGTTCTTGGTCCAGTTTTATATCTATTATACAATCGTGATATACCACAAGTAGAAGGCACTGAGCTAGCTACATTTGCCGACGACACTGCTATTTTGGCAGTAGGTAAAACGGTCGAAGATACTACAGAAAAACTGCAAGAAGCTTTGGATAGAGTAAATGAATGGAAAAAGGTTTAAAGAATCGCACTCAACGAGACCAAATCTGTTTGTGTAAATGTTACTTACTTACTTACTTACTTACTTACTTACTTACTTACTTACTTACTTACTTACTTACTTACTTACTTACTTACTTACTTACTTACTTACTTACTTACTTACTTACTTACTTACTTACTTACTTACTTACTTACTTACTTACTTACTTACTTACTTACTTACTTACTTACTTACTTACTTACTTACTTACTTACTTACTTACTTACTTACTTACTTACTTACTTACTTACTTACTTACTTACTTACTTACTTACTTACTTACTTACTTACTTACTTACTTACTTACTTACTTACTTACTTACTTACTTACTTACTTACTTACTTACTTACTTACTTACTTACTTACTTACTTACTTACTTACTTACTTACTTACTTACTTACTTACTTACTTACTTACTTACTTACTTACTTACTTACTTAGATGGCCCTACGGTCCGGGGTGGACCTGGGCTTCAACCAACAAACCTCTCCAGCTAGCACGATTACGAGACAGCTGCCTCCAGTTGCGCATGCCAAGTTGGTTGAGGTCCCGCTCCACTTGTTTGCGCCACCTACCGCGAGGTCGTCCCCTACTGCGTCGTCCATCCGGGGTGGATTCGAAACCTTTCTTAGCGGGAACGTTGGGCTCCATCCGCTTGTAGTTCGAGATAGGGCTTTGCTACTCAATTGCCATTTTAGCCCATAGAAACCACGATTGGCAAGACTAATTCTTCGTGTGATCTCCCTACTTATGTCATTTGCGGAGTTCACCATAGAGCCTAGGTAGACAAAATCCTTTACTACCTCAAAATTATATCTGTCTATTATGGCGTTCTGTCCAAGGCGCCGATGTTGGGTGTCCTTTTTTGTAGACAGCATATTGTTTGCTTGTTTTGCTTTCATTGACCGCTAAGCCCATCTTTGCTACCTCGATTTCAATACTCGTAAATGCCCCATTGACGGCCCGCTGAGTTCTTCCGATTATGTCAATGTCATCGGCATAAGCGAGTAGTTGTACAGACTTGTAAAAGATTGTATCTCCGGTGTTGGCTTGTGAGTTTCGTACAATTCTCTCAAGTACTATGTTAAATAGATCGCACGATAGCGCGTCACCTTGTCTAAAACCTTTCCTGACATCGAATGGTTCGGTGATGTTTTTACCGACTTTGATGGAACAGCGAGAGTTCTCCATTATCATTCTGCACAAACGGAGGAGCTTGGAAGGGATGCCAAGACTAGACATGGCTCTGCATACCTCGTCTCTATACACGCTATCATAGGTAACTTTGAAATCGATGAAGAGGTGGTGCGTATCGATTTTATATTCATGGGTTTTTTCCAAGATCTGCCGTAGTGTGAATATTTGGTCAATGGTGAACTTTCCAGGCCTGAAACCGCACTGATAAGGATCTATCAGGTTGTTGACGATCGGTTTTAGGCGTCCGCATAATACGGCAGACATGATCTTACATGCGATGTTGAGGAGACTTATACCTCTGTAATTGGCGCAGTTCAGAGGGTCTCCTTTCTTCATGATCGGGCAAACGATGCTGAGGTTCCATTCATCGGGCATACTTTCGTCCGACCACATTTTACAGATGAACTGGTGCATGCTCCTTAGCAGCTCATCTCCACCTGCCTTAAAAAGTTCAGCGGTGAGGCCGTCGGCTCCAGCAGCTTTGTTGGATTTGTGTTTAGATATCGCTATCCTCACTTCATTCTGATCGGGTTGGCGGGAATCTTGACTGCCATCGTCACTGTTGAATAGCTCATTCTGCCTGACAGCGGAATATTGATCATCATCGCCGTTTAAGTCTGCAGAAGTGTTCCTTCCATATCCTCAGCACCGACTGCCATTCTACTACTATGTTGCCATTTTCGTCCCTGCAGGCCTCTGTTCTGGCTGTGAAACCCTGGCATGTTGTTTGTACCCTTTGGTAAAATTTTCGAACATTATTCCTGCAATAAAATCTCTCAATCTCCTCGATCGAGCGCTTCTCATGCTCTTTTTTCTTTTTTCTGAGAAGTCGATGTTCCTCTTTTCTCCTGTTCACGGAGAGCTCGTAAGCAGCTCTAGTCCTTCTATGCAGCACCGCTTTGTACGCCTCTTGTTTTGCTGCATGTGCTTGCCGGCATTCCTCATCAAACCAGGGGTTTCGTTGTGGTGGGCGAGAGAAACCCAGTACATCAGAGGCGTCATCTCTGATGGCTTGTTGGTAAAGCTGCCACTGGTCTTCCGCATTTGCTGCTGGCGGCATAGGACTTAGATTAAGATTAGAAGAAACTCGATCGGCAAAGGTTCTGGCGGTCTCTTGCGATTTTAGCCGCCCAACGTCGAATCTCCTCACAGTATTTCGTTGATTTCGCTCCGTTCTGGATATCCGCATCCACGTTGGCTCCTCGGAAGGGCCGGACATCCAGAATACTGGAAGAGTGCCTTGCGTCGATCGCAATGTGATCGATTTGGTTGACAGTTATTCGATCAAAGGAGAGCCATGTTCTTTTGTGAATGTCGAGACGTGGGAACCGCGTACTAGCTACGACAAAGTTTCGCCCCGCTGCAAAGTCGATTAGCCTGAGTCCGTTGCCGGATGTGATTTCGTGCAGGCTGTGCTTTCCGACCACGCTACTAAAGACGTCCTCTCTTCGTAGCTTTGCATTAAAATCACCTAGGATAATTTTAATGTCGTGGCTAGGGCATAGCTCATACGTCTTATCCAAGAGCTGGTAGAAGTCATCCTTGGTCGCGTCGTCCTTCTCCTCGTGAGGGGCATGAGCGCATATTATTCTAATGTTGGCAAATTTAGCCTTGATACGGTTAGTCATGAGACGCTCGTTCACATGCCGGAAACTCAAGACTTCTTGCCTAAGTCTGCCTCCAATGACAAATCCGCACCCGAATAGACGCTGTCCTTTTTGTCTGTAGCAATCGCCGTAGTAGATGTCGCTGATTTGTTATAACCTCTTAATTGCTTTCACACAATTACGAACGACACACATAAACAGGCAGAATTGCAGAAGGTCTCATAAACAGTTCTCTATGCTATACTTTCAAGTGATTCTGTTCATACTTCCACTTTCGGCACATTTTCACGCATAGTGGTGAACATATTGGCGCCCAACTCGGGGCTTCTCTTGCTTTTTGTTAAAGAATGCTATTTGTCCCTCATCAGCCTTCAATATTGGATGAGTATCGCATGAACTGTTTCGTTATCAACCTTTTCTTGGAAAGAAAATCAAAATCATGAAAAAACTGACTAAAGCAATAGACAGAGAGAGGAAGAGGAAATAAAGCTGTGAAATGGTCTAAGGAGTAGAAGAAGGTAGACCTCAAGGAAACTGGTTGGCTATTGTTGATTGGTGTCTAAGAAATAAGAGGGTGTCCTTTAAATACGAGTCATAAAGCTGACGGGAGGACCTGAAAAGGGCTTAGGTATTTCTCAATAAGCAGTATACAAAGGCTAAAAGGCGTGAAAGATGCTTTTCTAAGAACATTATGGGGGAAAATCTTCAAGCAAATAGTTTCCACCCAGTTGAACTTCTATCAGATGTCCTCCCTATAAATTAACTAAGGCAGTTCTTGGTAACATTATCGCAATCAAGTGTTACACTCATCACTGAATTCTCCTCTAATCACCATGCACTGAATTGGCTTAAACCTTGTCTGGCGCCGCAACATAACCACAAATAATCCCTTTTCCATTTAATCAACATCGCCTGTCTCTTATTTTACGCCAAATTCCGTCACAAAGCCGCCCCCTGCAAAATCCCAAGACAAAAAATCAATTTAAACCCCCCGTCTTCATGCCGTTGTTACATCATAGCATGTCATTACGTCACAAGGCAACACTACCGCGCCGGCCGCCTACATATTCGCTCAATGTCGTCTCAAAGATACGAGAGGAGCAAAAAAAAAACAAAACTACAAATCACAACCATCAACAAGAAATAAAAATAAGTTCTGTAAATTTATTACTAACCCAAGAGAGGAAATAAAAAAAAAAAAAAGAACACAGTCTCTCCCTTCCTCCCTTCCTTTATTTTCTTCCGCCTATGGACGGTTCTAGATACAAGACTTGCGATGGCACAGTGACATGCGATGGAAACAAGATGAAGATGAGATGAAAGATGGTCGAAAGCCATATTTTTTTCTTCTTGGCAGTGACATCTATAGCCAGTTGAGGGAAGCCAAATTGCCTACTAGCCTCATGCCCTGCTCACACCCTCAAGAGTCCATTCTTTTATGATTTCTTGTATATTTAAATTTATGTTTTGATTTATGACAGTTCGCAGTTTAGTGTTCTATTTTGAGTTGCTATAGGCGATTTTTTTGTTTAACTATTTACTCGACCTTCGGGTGGACCCGGAGTGTGTCTGCGTGTGTATTGTATTTGTTTTGTTTTTAATTAAATAAACAAATCGTTTGGTTAAATGGGCCTTTTAAAAAGTGTACGAGTTGTTCAAAAGAAAAAGAAAGAGGAGTATCCTTGACTTTTGTAAATATTTGATTTCTCTCAGTTCCTCCTTTTTTTTTCTGCGATTTTTCTTAATTGATCTGTTGCCAACGAGTTTATTTGTTATTGGCTGTCCCATTCTGCTGATAGTTTTTCAAATAATAAATTCTTGCTTCGAAGTTACCGAGAACCATATTCATCTCGAGAGCATCGTAAATAGGAGCGTAATTCATTTAACTTATTACGAAAGCACAGATACTTCTCAGTGGAATGGGTTATAATATAAATTAGCAAATTTCAAATCGATGAACATGATGTTGATAAATTTTCAAAGGAGTCATACAATTAGTGTAATTACAAGGCGTCCTTTGTTCTTCATCGATTGGGTACTGAAAACGACAACAGATTTCAGAAGATTTCATATCTATGAGCTTGAGTGTGGCAGCGAGTTATTAGAAAAGTTGTCCTTAGTCTTGGTGCCGACCCAAGGAATGGTTGACTTTGTTGTCTTTCTTCGTCCTATTTCGGCGAGGTTATTATTATTTTTTATTTTTTTTTGGTTGCGCCTGGAGGTGCAGGAATCTTCAAAAGATACCAATGGTCCGTACCATTGGTTATGCCCGATTCATATATCTGACAATGCCATCAGTGCTAGTCAGTATATGCCTACGGGCTAAACCTCACCCCCTCAGAGAGGCACTATGAGAACCGGCTGCGCGTACTCATAGTAGTTGGAAATTCGTTCCTCTCATTTTTTAATTTTTGTGATGACTACGACTAAGTTGCCTTAACGAGTAGTTTACGCTTCTGTAGTGTTAATCGCGTTAGGTAGGTAGCTTTCCAGTGAAGGCACCTACTAATACCGTCATTTCATGCGGTTTTTCCTTACGGCGCTAGGTCGAAAGGTCTTGTTCTTTGTAGTCGGCGCTCAAGGTTTGTCACGTCCATAGTACGGATTATTTCATTATTGCAGTGAACATGAAGACGGGTACGAAGTTTGCGAGCAAAGTTTGTTACTTCGTCCCTCACGGTAGCAATTCCTAAATCTCTGTGAATATCACTATTTCTTATATACCAAGGAGCATTCACGATTGCTTTTAGTATTTTGTTTTGAAATGCTTGCAGTAGAGCCATATTGCTTGGTTTGGTACAACCCCAAAGTTGTATACCATATGTCCAAGACGGTTTTAGCACTTGCTTATACAGAAGCAGTTTGTTGTATACGCTTAACTTCGAGTATCTTCCGAGTAGCCAATACATTTCTCTAAATCTGATTTCGAGCTCTTCGCGCTTCTTTTTAACGTGTGGTTTCCACTTCAGTTTTGCGTCTATGGTCATTCCTAAATATTTTACCTCGTTTGCGTAAGGTATTTGTACCGAGTTAATGGATATAGGTAAGTTGTTTATCTTCCTTAACGTAAAATTGACATGCGTTGATTTTGTCTCATTGAGGACTATTCGCCAGGTTTTTGTCCATTCGCATACATTGTTCAAAGCTTGTTGGAGTTTTCCCGTTGATGATTCGACTGACTCATCCGTTACGAGGATAGCGGTGTCGTCTGCGAACGTTGCTACAACGGTCCCTTCATCTTGTGGTATATCTCTTGTGTAGAGCAGGAACAGGATTGGACCGAGAACACTTCCTTGTGGAACACCGGCGTAGATTTCTTTGAAATCCGAATATTCACTCCCGTGTCTAACACGGAAAATTCTGTTTTCAAGATAAGATTCCAATATTCTGTACAACTTTTCCGGTAAGATTACCCTTAGCTTATACCTTAGGCCTTCGTGCCGAGGTTATGATCCGAAAAGAAGGAATCATAATTTTCCCACTTCACCGCATTTCTACTGTTCCGCCCATGGGGTTCGCCTATTTGACCTCATAAAATATCGGCAGGCCTCCGGAGTTTGTAACACTCGGTTATTGAGGCCAATCAAATGCTGGTGTCGTTGCATTTGTATGATCCAGGCATTTATAGGACTCTCCTGCCTCGCGATGTCTTTGGAACGTTCATTGATATTGCCTTTTTAACAGGATTCAAATGATCTCTTCTCTTAACGTGGCAATACCAGCTGAGCCGGTCGCGCTCTATTTTTCGTAAGATGGTTTCCTCGACGTGAAGGCTTCCACGGATCTTCGAACTTCTTATTCGATCAAGCTTTGTCACTCCTGCTGTCATGTGAAGCATTTTAATTTCAGCTGCCCTTAATTTACTCTCATACTTTTTGTATATCGTCCAACATTGTGAACCGTATGTGAGCGCTGGACGCACAACTGCGGTGTAGAGTCTGCCTTTCAATTAAGGGGGGTTTTTCGGTCACAGAAGATAGCGGAGTCTTCCGCCACTTCATCCACCCTACGCTTACGCGATGATTGCTGTCGTCATCACAGGTTGCTTTTCTATTGATCATAGATCCCAGATATTTTAACTTATCGTACTTGGGAACCAACGTCTGGAATAGCGGACAGCACAAGTACTCCGTCTTTTTTGAACTAATGCGATACCAATTTCCTTCCAAAACGCCCACCCACACATCAAGTGCTCGTTGCAGGGATGTAGGATCCGCACTTATGATAGCTCCATCGTCAGCAAAGAATAACTGATGTACCTTGGGGTCCATCACTTTACCTTCAAGCAGATAATCAAGGACTGTAATAAAGAGCAAAGGACTTAAAACGCTTCCCTGGTGCACCACGACTTTGATTGGGAACTCTTCGCTTGGTCCAGCGGGGCATCTTACTCTTGTCTTTGTTCCTTCGTACATGTCCATGATCATCTGTACATAGGTTTCTGGAACCCCTCGATGTCTTAGCGCCACCCATATCAGATCTCGTGGTCGTCTGTCCAATATCTTTTCAAAGTCAACCAATACAATATGCAAATCCCTTTAGGAATCACGATGTTTTTCCATTATGATCCTTATACTTTGGATTGCAAGGCGAACCCCACAGGCGGATCAGTAGAAATGCGGTGAAGTGGGAGGGTTGTGATCCCTTGTTTTCGGATCATAACCTCGCTGATAAAAAGGAAGAAGAAGATACTTTGGATTGCATCTGTGGTTGATTTACCCGAGACAAACCCGCACTGATCATCAGATAGCCGTATTATTTTTCGCAGTCGGCCACCTAATACCCGCTCAACGATCTTCATGGTGTGTGACATCAGCTTGATCGAACGGTAGTTATCACAGTTTTGCGTATCACTCTTCCCTTTGTATACAGGGAGAAGGTAACTTTCCCTCCATTGATTCGGCATTGGATCACCTCTCCTCCTCTTTGGAGATTAGAATTCTAAACCATCTGAACCCGACGTCTCCCATCTTTTTCCAAAACTCAGAGGCATCTCATCTGGCCCAACCGCTTTTAGTTTTTTTTGAGTATTTGACCGCCTCACTAACTTCTTCGACAGTAATGTCGTGTATTTCTTTTCAGTTAGGGGTGGCTCTTGGAAAGTATAGCCGGGGAAATTTTCAGTAAAATGTCGTTCATTATTGCCCCCACCTCTGCAGAATTTTGTCGTCATCCACAAGAAGCTGGCCATGAGCATTGTTAATGAACTTTGGCGAACGAATCTCCTGAGCATTCCTCCTTCTTTAGGCGGCTATTTTGAAGATGGTTGCGCTCTTATTCATACTGTGTCGCCGCGGCTCAGGATAATCTGGTTTGCATCAGCAACCGCGGGAGATATTGTCTCCAGCTTCGATACAGGCCGTCCGTACTCCCTCCCTAAAGCTGGGCGCACTCCTTCTTCGCTTTTTTCTTGCAACATTTGTATTCCACTGCGAGGCGAGCTTTTTCGTCTCTATTATTAGAGGGGCACTTTGACTAAGCTTTGAAAGCCGCTTTCTTCTCATTTATCACTTCCTTAGCTTCCTCACTCCATCACCATGTTTCTTTGGCGTGGTGGTGGTGGCCTTTTGAAGCTCCTAGCAGTGATTTGGCCTTCTTTAACCAAGTTCCCTGTAGGAAATCCTACATATTTTGTCCAGTCTTCATCCTCAGCTCCGTTGATGGTGTGAGAGAGGTAATTTTTCATCACGAAAGCAAAAGCCTCGCCTTTTACTTGATAGTAAAAATGTCCGTCCACCTGACCAAAACGAAGTGAGGATAGCAATATCCAAGCTAAAATCCAACAAGGCTTCTGGACCTGACGGCTTACCGACCGTACTTTTCAAGGCAGCTGGGGATGAATTGGTAGAGTGTATACGGCAACTCATCTCTAAGATTTGGTCAAACGTGTGTATGCCTGATGAATGGAACCTCAGTATCGTTTGCCCGATCCACAAGAAAGGAGACCCCCTCAACTGCGCCAATTATAGAGGCATCAGTCTCCTCAACATTGCATACAAGATCTTTTCTGCGATATTGTGTGAACCCCTGAAACCTTTTATTAACAGTTTGATTGGACCCTATCAGTGCGGTTTCAGGCCAGGAAAGTCCACCATCGATCAAATCTTCACACTTCGGCAGATCCTGGAGAAAACCCAAGAATTCCAAATCGATACTCACCACCTCTTTATCGATTTCCAGGCCGTCTATGACAGTATCTATAGAGAAGAGCTTTATAGAGCTATGTCTAGTTTTGACATCCCTGCCAAACTTGTCCGTCTGTGCAGGCTGACGATGGAGAACGCTCGCTGCTCCATCAATGTCGGTAATGATCTCACCGAGACCTCTGATGTCAAAAGAGGCTTTAGACAAGGTGACGCGCTGTCATGTGACTTCTTTAATATTGTACTTGAACGGATTGTGCGGAACTCACAAGCCAACACCGGAGGCACAATCTATTACAAGTCTGTACAACTGCTTGCATACGCCGACGATATAGACATTATCGGAAGAACTCAGCGAGCTGTCACCGGTGCGTTTGCAAGCATTGTGGCGGAAGCGGCCAAAATGGGTTTAGTGATAAACGAGGGCAAAACCAAGTATATGCTGTCAACAAGAAGGGAAAACCAACACCGATGAATTGGACAAAACGTCACAGTGAGCAGCTATAACTTCGAGGTAGTAAGGGACTTTGTCTACCTTGGCTCTGCTATAAATTCTACAAACAACATCAACGCAGAAATCAATCGAAGAATAACTCTTGCCAATCGCTGTTTTTTTGGGCTAATAAGCCAATTCAACAGTAAAGCCCTATCTCGAACAACTAAGGAGACCTTGATCATCCAAGTCCTGCTTTACGGCGCTGAAACATGGACTTTATTAAAAGAGGATGAAGATATCCTTGGTCGCTTCGAGAGAAAAAATTCTTCGTAAGATTTTCGGTCCCGTTTGCGTTGACGGGTTTTGGAGGAGAAGATTCAATCACGAACTATACGAGCTGTACAGCGACATCGACCTAGTCAAAAAACTACGTATTGGACGTCTGAGATGGCTAGGACATGTAGAGTGAATGGACACCAACGCTCCGGCCCGCAGAGTCTTCGAATCTAACCCCGAGGGACGACGCAGTAGAGGGAATCATCGTCGTAAGTGGCGCGCACAAGTTCAAGGGGACCTCGACCAACTTGGAGTGCGCAACTGGAGACAATTAGCTAAAGACCGAGCTAAATGGAGAGGCTTGTTGGTTGAGGCCCAGGTTCACCCCGAACTGTAGCGCCACCTAAGTAAGTAAGTAAGCCTTTTTCTTTGTCCAGATTGTACCACTTGATTTTCTCAGAGACCCTTGTTTGTTTGCTTTTCTTTGGTGTCTTCATAAAAATTTCTGTTAGCAGGTGACGGTTTTGCTGAGCGATCGCATCTTCCAGGATCACTGTACAGTCTTTTAGCCAAGGCTTCATGAAACTGGCTACCAAATGGTAGTCAATCAGTGTTTCATTTCCTACACTGCTGTAAGTGATCAGGTGCCGACTTTGTTTGATGAACATGGTATTAAGCACGATAAGACCGTGTGATTTGCACTTGCTTAGGATGTCTTCATCAGGAAGGTTCCTGGTGCCGTATCCCAGTCCTCCATGGCAGTCTTCATAGTCTTCGTTTGACTTTCCGACATGTCCATTCAAATCTCCTCCAACAAACAGAAACTCTTCCTTTGGGATGTTCTTAAGGAGATTGTGGAAATCTAGCCAAAATGCATCTTTAACCTTCTGATCGCACCTACTATGAGTAGCATATGCACTGACAATATTCCGCACTTTTCCTTGTATTACTAGTTTGAGAGATATCAAACGATCGCTGTATCGGTACTGATGGTACCGATTCCGTTCCTAGCCTTTTCCCTTCCGTAGTAGAACATCTTGTAATCTTTTGTCCTAACGTCCAAGAAACGCGCCCGATTCCCGGTGTTTTTCCATTTCGTCTCTTGGACACACAAGATATCCACCGGCTTTCTATTCATCTCTTCCAGCTCGTAACTTCGACCGGTCATACTTCCAACGTTCCAACTCCCGACCCTTAAATTTCCTCCAAACTGCTTCATTAATTTGTTAGCCCTCGGAATCCGTATAGCTCTGACCCGAACATTTCTGCTCGGCGCAGGATCAGTACCATGCGCGGCAGTGGTAGCGCCTTTCCATTCAGCAAGTATTTCCATAATGATACAGTTTTGCAATGTTATTACGATGGTCTTTGACATGTGCATACTCCTGTTTTATTGATGTTTAGTCTTTCGTTTATGACACCGGTGATTTCCAGTCGTGTCACCCTACGGACTCCCATGAACGCTTGTGAGAGAGTTCTTGAGGTATTGTATGTGTCGCTGGGCTCACTCGAGTGTTATATTGCCTAGATCTGATTTGTCCCTTTAGTCGACTTTTACGACAAGCGCTATTTGTTGGGGAGCGCTGCAGTGATATTCTTAAGCCGTCCCTGCACGGTACTCTTTTATTATATAGAGAAAAAGTTTTCATCTATTTTTGTAACTCTTTCACTCAGAAACTGCTTATCCGATTGCGATGAAACCTTCACTTACATATCAGGGGTCGTATCCGGAATAACATAGGCATTATATTATCAAATTCTCTCAAAATGGGGGCTAAACATTAATAATAAACTTAAAGTAAGCCGCTTTGTATAATATATTCCCCAGGCTAGTCAAATATGAAAGAAAAAGAAACAATTCAAAATAATACTTTTCGATTGCGCACTCTTCTTCGGATTTATGCACACATTCTCGGGTTTCGGCATCAATACATATACTATTGTCCTTATTGTGTATTCATTTTAATACTATTTCTTTAATGGATTTATCGTATGTAAGCTATTAAATGTACATTATGATATCTAATTTTTATTATTTTCTTTTCCTTGCAGGTAAGTTTCAATCTGCTTTTAAATTACACTTCAAAGTAGTAAGTACAATAAAATAAGATTAGTGTTAAATTTGCCAGAACTACGAAAAGATTTTTTTTTTTCGTTAGAACGTTAAACTTAAAAAGAAACAAAAATATTTACTTTTAATTAATTAAGGGAAGAATACTGAGTCTTCTTCTTCCTTTTATCAGCGAGGCCATGATCCGAAAACAAGGGATCACAGCCCTTCCACTTCACTGCATTTCTACTGATCCGCCTGTGGGGTTCGCCTATTTGACCTCAGAAAATATCGGCAGGCCTGCCGATTTTGGATCACTCGGTTACTGAGGCCAATGAAATGCCGATGTCGTCGCATTTGTCTGATCCAGGCGTTTATAGGCCTGCCTTTCCTACATCGCGATGTCTTTGGAACGTGCATAGATATTGCCTTTTTAACAGGGTTCAAATGATCTCTTCTTTGAACGTGGCAATACCAGCTGAGCCGGTCGCGCTCTAATTTGTGTACGATGGTTTCCTTGATGTGAAAGCTTCCACGGATCTTCGAACTTCTTATTCGATCAAGCTTTGTCACTCCTGCTGTCATGCGAAGCATCTTCATCCCAGCTGCCGTTAATTTACTCTCATACTTTTTGTACATCGTCCAACATTGTGAACCGTATGTGAGCGCTGGACGTACAACTGCGGTGTATAGCCTTCCTTTCAACTTAGGGGGCATTTTTCTGTCACAGAAGATAGCGGAATTTTCTCGCCACTTCATCCACCCTACGCTTACACGATGATTGATGTCGTCATCACAAGTTGCTTTGCTATTGATCATAGATCCCAGATATTTGAACTTTTCGCACTTGGGAAGCACTGTTCCATTCAAATAAATGTCTGGAATAGGCCTGGGTGGATCAGAGAACGGACAGCACAAGTACTCTGTCTTTTTTGAACTAATGCGATACCCATTTCCCTCCAAAACGTCCACCCACACATCAAGTGCTCGTTGCAGGGTTGTAGGATCCTCACTTATGATGGCTCCATCGTCAGCAAAGAATAACTGATGTACCTTGGGGTCCATCACTTTACCTTCAAGCAGATAATCAAGGACTGTAATAAAGAGCAAAGGACTTAAAACGCTTCCCTGGTGTACCCCGACTTTGATTGGGAACTCTTCGGTTACTCCAGCGGGACATCTTACTCTTGTCTTTGCTCTTTCGTACATGTCCATGATCATCTGTACATAGGTTTCTGGAACCCCTCGATGTCTTAGCGCCACCCATATCAGATCTCGTGGTTGTCTGTCGAATGCCTTTTCAAAGTCAACCAATACAATATGCAAATCCCTTAAGGAATCACGATGTTTTTCCATTATGATCCTTATACTTTGGATTGCATCTGTGGTTGATTTACCCGAGACAAACCCGCACTGATCATCAGATAGCCGTATTATTTTTCGCAGTCGGCCACCTAATACCCGCTCAATGATCTTCATGGTGTGTGACATAAGCTTGATCGAACGGTAGTTATCACAGTTTGGCGTATCACCCTTCCCTTTGTATACAGGGAGAAGGTAACTTTCCCTCCATTCATTCGGCATTGGATCACCTCTCACGAATTTGGAGATGAGAATTCTGAGCCATCTGAACCCGATATCTCCCATCTTTTTCCAGAACTCAGAGGGTATTTCGTCTGGCCCAATCGCTTTTCGTTTTTTTGAGTATTTGACCGCCTCACTAAATTCTTCGACTGTAATGTCGGGTATTTCTTTTCAGTTAGGGGTGACTCTTGGAAAGTATAGCCGGGGAAACTGTTCATTCAAAAGCTCTTCACAATACTGCCGCCACCTCTGCAGAATTTTGTCGTCATCCACAAGAAGCTGGCCATGAGCATTGCTAATGAACTTTGGCGAACGAATCTCCTGAGCATTCTTCCTTCTTTGGGCGGCTATTTTGAAGATAGTGGCACTCTTGTTCATATTGTGTCTTCGCAGCTCCTGGATAGCCTGGTTTGCATCAGCAACCGGGGAAAATATTTTCTCCAGCTCCCGATACAGGCCCTCCGTACTCTCTGCTTGAAGCTGAGCGCACTTCTTCTTCGCTTTTTTCTTGCAGCATCTGTATTCCATTTCGAGGCGAGCTTTTTCGTCACTATTATTAGAGGGGCACTTTGACCAAGCTTTGAAAGCCGCTTTCTTCTCATTTATCACTTTCTTAGCTTCATCACTCCACCACCATGTTTCTTTGGCGTGTTGATGGTGGCCTTTTGAAGCTCCTAGCAGTGATTTGGCCTTCCTTAAGCAAGTTCGCTGTAGGGAATCCCACATATTTTGTGCTCTGCACTCTTCATCCTCAGCTCCGTTGATGGTGTGAGAGAGGTAATTCTTCATTACGAAAACAAAAGCCTCGCCTTTTTCTTTGTCCAGATTGTACCACTTGATTTTCTCAGAGACCCTTGTTTGTTTGCTTTTCTTTGGTGTTTTCATAAAAATTTCTGTTAGCAGGAGACGGTGTTGTCGAGCGATTGCCTCTCCCAGGATCACTTTGCAATCTTTTACCCGAGGCTTCATGAAACTGCCTACAAATGGTAGTCAATCTGAGTTTCATCTCCACCACTGCTGTAAGTGATCAGGTGTCGGCTTTGTTTGATGAACATGGTATTTAACACGATAAGACCGTGTGATTTGCACATGCTTAGGATGTCTTCACCAGGAAGGTTCCTGGTGCCATATCCTAGTCCTCCATGGCAGTCTTCATAGTCTTCGTTTGATTTCCCGACATGTCCATTCAAATCTCCTCCAACAAACAGAAATTCTTCCTTTGGGATGTCCTTAAGGAGATTGTGAAAATCTAGCCAAAATGCATCTTTATCTCTCTGATTGTACCCATCGTGGGGAGCATATGCACTGACAATATTCCACACCTCTCCTTGTATTACTAGTTTAAGAGACATCAAACGGTCGCTGGACTTCGAAATGCTTAAGACGTTTCCAAGTAGCTCTGCCGCAAGGATGATACCGATTCCGTTCCTAGCCTTTTCCGTTCCGTAGTAGAACATCTTGTAATCTTTTGTCCTAACGTCCAAGAAACGCGCCCGATTCCCGGTGTTTTTCCATTTCGTCTCTTGGACACACAAGATGTCCACCCGCCTTCTATTCATCATCTCTTTCAGCTCGTAACTTCGACCGGTCATGCTTCCAACGTTCCAACTCGCGACCCTCAAATTGCGTCCAAACTGTTTCATTATTTTGCTAGCCCCCGGAATCCGTATAGCTCTGACCCGAACATTTCTGCTCGGTCCAGGATCAGTACCATGCACAGCAGTGGTAGTGCCTGGCGGGGTAGTGCCTTTCCTTTTTGCAAGTATTACCATAATGATACAGTTTTGCAATACAATTTTTTGCACCATATTGCGATGGTGTTTGTTGTTTGACACGTGCATGCTCCTGTTTTAGTATTGTTTGATCTTTCTTTTATGACACCGGTGATCTCCAGTCGTGTCAACCCACGGACTCGCATGCACACTTGTGGGAGGGTTTTTATGGTAGTATATGTGTCGCTAGGCTCACTTTGGTGTTATATTGCCTAGATCTGATTTGTCCCCTTAGTCGCCTTTTACGACAAGCGCTAGTTGTTGGGGGGCGCTGCAGTGATATTCTTAACCCGTCCCTGCACGGGCAGGGAAGAATACTGAGTCATTCGAGGAAATGCAACCATCAGGAGAAGGGTCTGCAGATGAACCCGCCTAAGGGGGAGTCCTGTCTTCTCTAATATGGCTCCTTGTGTGGTAATACTGAAGGAAAACGGCTTCAACACGACGGTCTATGCCGACGATGTGGTTATCCTGGTTTCGGGGAAATTTCCGCCAGTCCTTAGTAAAAGGGTCAGTTTCGCACTACAACTAGTGGATAACTGGGTCAGCAGCAAAGCGCTGGGAGTGAACCCTTCAAAGACGGAGGTAGTTCTTGTCACTAAGAAAAGATCAATCCCTATCTTCAGACCCCCAAATATTGTTGATCGTAAGATCCATTCTCACATATGGTTCACTAGTACGGTGGATGGTACTTGAGAAGCAATACCAACTTTCAAATCTCACCAAAATCCAGAGGGCAGTGTGCATCGGAGTCATGGGATCAATGAGAACAACACCAACAGTGGCAATGGAAACCTTGCTTGGTTTCATTTCGCTTGAATACATACTGTAGCAGTATGGCGGCCAAAACCGCTGTAAGACTGAAGGAAGGTCGTTTTGGTCATCGAGCCTTAGGGCCATGCCTCCATTTTGTATCGATGGGGGACTATCAGTGGATTGACGAAAACCGATCACATGAACCCGATGCTAGCATTTGAAAGGAGATTCACTACAAGAATTCCTGACAGAATATACTGGAAGAACCGAAGAACCATGAAGAGAAAGGAGTTGGCGTTCTATATCGACGGTTCTAAGATGGACGTTGGCATGGGATCCAGAATTTATTGTGAAGCCCTAGGAATGAACCACTTCTTTAGAATAAGCACAACCATTATACAGGCTGCTGAATACGCGAGAGTAGTATCGTCGGTAAAGCGATCACTGTCTATATAGACATCCAAGCAGCCGTTAAGGCTCTGGACTCTGTGTAAATGGGTCGGGGCTTGTGAGTACCTGTAAATCACTTTTAAATGAGATATCTAAAGCCAATGCGGTGACCCTCTGCTGGATACAAGGGCATATGAATATTCCGATGAAATGAAAGAGCCTACGAGCTTGCTAGGAAAGGTTCGGCGCTGCATGTATAGCGGGCTCTCCCTTTTGTTGTAACCCCAATCACTTCCTTATGGAAGAAAATATAATATATAGCCACCGGTCGAGCAAACAGACGCTGGGTTCATTTGGACACATGTGCAACGGCCAGGGCGCTATGGTCGGCCTTTAGCTAGAAGAGATTAACCTCTCTGGTAAAATTTAGTAGTCATAGCGCACGGGTCATTTCCAACATAATTACTGGTCACTGTGCCAATGGCATTCATGCGGAACGATTCGGTGTACTATTGTAGAAGTTACAGGGACAAATAAGAAATTGAATCTATTCGTCACCTGCTGTGTGATTATCCTGCCCAAGCCTTCAGAAGAATGAGGACTCTAGGTAGTTACTTCTTCTCGGAGCCGGAGGACTTAGGTAATGTTGAGCTGAGATGCATATAGTAATATAAGACTCTCAGTTAGCGGATGTCTTTTATTTCCATGTCTCACAAAAAAATGCTGACGCGTCTGCGTTCCTTTGTGAGACGTGGAAATAAATGGCATCCGCTATTCAGTCGGGGAACTGAGGGTTTTACACTACTTATCATTATCTGGGTGGTTCCAAAAGCGGACCATCTCTACAGCGTTCCCAAGGTTAAATAACTGGGCACAATGGACCCGAACTGTTGTTCTAAGTGAGCAGTGACTCCTTTCTCCCACGGCACCCATCTACTTTACCTAACCTATTTTACTCAATTCATGTCATTAATATTTGAAAACGATTTCGGAGATATGGACACCGCGGCTGTTCTTGATGAAGCGCATTCTGTCTACCCAACTTTGGGTCACTTTTTCGAGCAATTGCCCGTACGTCACGAATAACTCGAACAATGTTGGCTTTTAAGGAACTAATTGTTGCTGCTTTATCAGCATGATCTAGTGATTTCGCGCAGCTCCACAGGCATTAATCGAGAGATGTCAAATCGCATAATCTTTGAGGTCAGTTGACAGATCCATTTTTCGAAATCAACGCCAAATTGTAATTTCAATAAGTCGATGGTTTTGGTCACCTTTTGGCTAGATTTCCACAATCTCCTTAACAACATCAAAAAGGAAGAGTTTCTGTTTGTGGGAGGAGATTTGAATGGACATGTCGGGAAGTCAAACGAAGACTGCCATGGATGACTGGGATACGGCATCAGGAACCTTCCTGGTAAAGACATCCTGAGCATGTGCACGTCACACGGTCTTATCGTGTTTAAAACCATGTTCATAAATCCAAAAAAATAAGGATCATAATGGAAAAACATCGTGATTCCTTAAAGGATTTGCTTATTGTATTGGTTGACTTTGAAAAGGCATTCGACAGACAACCACGAGATCTGATATGGGTGGCGCTAAGACATCGAGGGTTTCCGGAAACCTATGTACAGATGATCATGGACATATACGAAGGAGCAAATACAAGAGTAAGATGTATCGCTGGAGTAACCAAAGAGTTCCCATTAAAAGTCGGGGTGCATCAGGGAAGCGTCGTAAGTCCTCTACTCTTTATTGCAGTCCTTGACTATCTGACGGTAAAGTGACGGACCCCAAGGTACATCAATTATTCTTTTGCTAACGATGGATCCATCATACGTAAGGATCCTACGTCCTTGCAGCGAGCACTTGTTGTACGGTTGGACGTTCTGGAGGGAAATGGGTATCTCATTAGTTCAAAAAAAGACAGAGTACTTGTGCTGTCCGTTCTCTGATCCACCCAGGCCTATTCCAGACATTTATTTGAATGGAACAGTTCTTCCCAAGTGTGAAAATTTCAAATATCTGGGATCTATGATCAACAGCAAAGCAACCTGTGATGACGACATCAATCATCGCGTGAGCATAGGGTGGTTAAAGTGTCGAGAAAACTCCGCTATATTCTGTGACCGAAAAATGCCCCTAAGTTAAAACGAAGGAATGCTCTATACCGCAGTTGTGCGTCCAGCGCTCACATACGGTTCACAATGTTGGACGATGTACAAGTATGAGAGTTAATTAACGGCAGCTGAGATGAAGATGATTCGCATGATAGCAGGTGTTAAAATGCTTGATCGAATATGAAGTATATTTGCTGATCATGGTCCGGTAACTCAATTTTGAAACTTATTTGAAGAAATAAGGTACGATGATGCCACCAGCTTGCATTACAAAGTCGTCTATAAGTTTCGCGAATCGACAAACGATTTTCATAGTAAATTTGAATAATTTAGTAGTATTGTTCAAGCGTGGGTCTATTGCCAGATTATATTGATCATAAAAGTCAAAAAGAGCGGACAGAATGACAGCTCGGTTTGATAGTGATCCCAATTGTAAGTTCTATACAAGCAAAAGAAAACACATCCTTTATTTTCAACATTAAGAACAAATTTAATGATCAAAATGCACGCACGGATTGGATGTCCATTCTTCTTTTATTCTTTCTATCGTTACCCGCCTTATGTCATTACAGTTCCATAATTACTTCCGGATTATAGTGCACAGTCCACTGTTCTCACCAGCCGCGGAGTTCTTTTCCTTCCGTGATTGGATGGTAGTCTAATCCAGATTGTATTTCTTTTGTTTAACTGTTTACCTTCTTCTTGTCGTTCCAATATGTTTGATGCTTGTTCGCAGATAAAGGAAACGATTAAAAAAAATCCGGAAACAACTTCAATCTTCATGTGCAAGGCCAAGGCATTTTTAGGTCTTCTACATGGACCATGAAACCTTATATTAAATTTACTATACCATGGCCTACATCAAATATTTGTTTAATTTATAAATGTAACCATTTGAAGAGAATGGAATTTTGTGTGTACCAACATTGTTGAATCTTCTTTATCCTTGGAGTAAACATTGCAGCCTTACATAGGACAGGTATTATGGTCCCAGAAGCATTGAAATTGGAAGTTTAAATTTTCATTTGTTCTTTCCATCTTCTCTGGAGTTTACACAACAAATTAATTAATAAGAGATGAGTGCGCAGAACAAACGTTTACTTTGTCTATAAAGATTATATTCCAATCTGCTGTAAGTTAGTTCTTGATAATTAATTTTACGTAACACAGTGATCCCCTTACACAGAGAAGCATCTCTCTCCGCCGCCGCCGAATCGGATGACTTTGTTCGATAATTATTGTAGCTGAAGAAATTTAAGGAAAATCCCAACCACAAACAACTAACCCGGTATTATGCTCACGTGTATCACAGTATAATTAGTAGAAACCTCATTAAATTCGAGTTTATATTTTTTCGTTGGAATTAGGTTCGTGATACAAGCACACCACTACGGTATGGTAGTCGTAGTAGCAACCGCGTCATCGTCGATGCTAATTTTAATATTGAATTACTGTTTGCGGGCAATGGAAAGTACACTCCTTTTTCGAACAGGGTGGCTCTGAAGTCATGAACGTGTTTGACACTCATTTTACTGCTGAAATTATAAATATATTCAATTTCAGGTTATTGGAGCGCGAGTAGTATGCATTTTGAAGTTAGTCTAGAATATGCCGAGCTCTTTCAAATACATACAAGGGTGGGTCAAAAAGTCCCTGGGAATTAAAACATGAAAACGCGTATTCTGAACTGAAAGAAATACAAGCTGGTGTTCCTCAAGGCAGCGTATTACGTCTAGTTTTATATCTACTCTATACTTCAGACATCCCACACTTAGACAGCAATATCATGGCAACATTTGCCGACGACACAGCCGTAATGGCAGTTGCAAACACGCATGCAGATTCAGCCGCTAAACTGCAAACTGCAATCTCAAAAATAAGTGAATGGACGGCAACCTGGGGCTGGTCAAACGGTAGTGCATGCGATCATATGAAAACACAAGCGTTTTCACTCAGCTGAGGCCTACCAACCCCTACTCTCAACCTCCACGCGGTGACAGCCGGGTGCCTAGTACCTTAATCCAAGAAATGGGTAACCAACCCCGTTTGGAGGATTCTTGGCGGCAGCAGATGAGAGAGGGGGGAAGAGTGTTTTCTCACTAGAGCACTTATTCCTGTTCCAGGCGGCAGCGGACGAATTCCCTAGACGGATTCAACGGTGGCGTCTATAGTTCAAGTTAGGTTGAACTTAGTGAATACCTTGCGCGAGCTGCTTCGACGTATTCAGATCACAGGTCGGTAAGGAATTTCCAATGTTGGTCACGACATTGGAATAGAGATGGTGGCGGAGGAGCCCTTAATGGGCCAACGGCAGCGCTCATACTCCCGTAGTGGACTACTGGCACTGGTGTACCCGGCCACTCGTCCTAGGGGAATAATTAAGGAACTGGCCCTCCAGGTCGGGGGTTGTCCCGTCGGGGTAACTTCCCTACCACGTAAAAAACTCATGGTTCCGAAACAACCAAAAGCCTCGGATAAGGATGACTCAACTAATGACGACCCCATCAAACGAAATAAGGACAACGACCTTCGGATCTGTACGTGGAATGTTCTGTCCTTTTACAGTCCACGTGCAGCCGAACAACTAGCAGAGGCCCTAGACTGCTATAAAGCAGATATTACCGCCATCCAGGAAGTGCGATGGGATGGGCCGGGCAAAAAGAAGATGAAAAACTGTGACATCTACTACGGTGATTGCTACAGAGGCAACAGGCAACGCTTATTCGGATGCGGATTTGTCATACGCGGCAGACTTATGCAAGAAGTCTTAAGCTTCCGACACGTAAGCGAGCGTATTATGACTATCCGGATTAAGGCTAAATTTGCTAACATAAGCCTAATATGTGTTCATGCCCCCACGGAAGAAAAGGACCCTGTCACCAAAGAATGTTTCTACGAGCTCCTCGACAAAACATACGAGCAATGTCCTAAATACGACGCTAAAATCGTATCGGGCAATTTTAACGCCAAAATAGGAAAGGGGGACGTCTTTGGTAGGGCAGTCGGTAAGCATAGCCTACACGACACCACGTGTGGAGCGAAATGTCACCATAGCAAGCACATGGTTTCCTCATCTCGATATTCATAAGCAAACATGGCGGTCCAATGATCATGTAACGATCAATCAAGTTAATCATATTGCGATCGACGCAAGGCAAGGATCCAGTATTCCGGATGTCCGGACTTGGATCATTACCTTGTTGTAGCCAAGGTACGAATGCGGATATCCCAATCTGAGCAACAAAGAAGAATCACTGTGAGAAAATTTAACGTCGAAAAGCTACAATCGCAAGAGACCGCCAGACTCTTCGCTGAACGCGTATCCCGAAATCTCTCAATCACCCCTATGCCGCCAGCATCAAGTGCCGAAGACCAGTGGCAACGCTGCCAACATGCCATCAGAAACGCCGCGACTGATGTGCTGGGTATCGCTCGCCCACCACCGCGAAACCCCTGGTTTCACGAAGAATACCGGCGAGTGCATGCAGCAAAACAAGAGGCATACAAAGCGGCGCTGCAAAGGAAGACGAGAGCTGCTCGTGAGCTCTACGAGCAAAAGAGACAGGAATAACATCGGCTTCTCCAAAGAAGAAGAAAGAGCATGAGAAGCGCGCGCTTGAGAATATCGAGAGTTTATACTCCAGGAACAATGTACGGAAGTTTTACCAAAAGGTAAAAAGAACGTGTCAGAGAAGCAATACCCGTACAGAAACCTGTAGAGCTGAAAATGGAAACCTCGTAGTAGATTCACAGTCGGTGCTGATGATATGGAAAAACTACTTCCGCAGACTGTATAACGGCGACGAAGACCAACATCCCGCTGTCAGGCAGAATGAACCATTCAACATAGACGATGATAGTCAAAATTTCCGTCCACCTGACCAAAACGAAGTGAGGATAGCAATATCGAAGATAAGATCCAACAAGGCTGCTGGACCTGACGGCTTACCGGCCGAACTTTTGAAGGCAGCTAGGGATGAATTGGTAGAATGCATACACCAACTCATCTCTAAGATCTTCTGGGATTCGACTTGGAACCTCATGCGTAGTGATCCAACACACTAACCACTTACGCCACGGCGCCCACATCACATCTCAGCATCGTTTGCCCGATTCACAAGAAAGGAGACCCCCTCAACTGCGCCAATTATAGAGGCATCAGTCTCGTCAACATCGCATCCAAGATCTTTTCTGCGATATTCTGTGAACGCCTGAAACCTTTTATGAACAACCTGATTGGACCCTATCAGTGCGGTTTCAGGGCAGGAAAGTCCACCATTGATCAAATCTTCACACTTCGGCAGATCCTGGAGAAAACCCGAGAATTCCAAATCGATACTCACCACCTCTTTATCGATTTCAAGATCGCCGATGACAGCATCTATAGAGAAGAGCTTTATAGAGCCATGTCTAGTTTTGACATCCCTGCCAAACTTGTCCGTCTGTGCAGGCTGACGATGGAGAATGCTCGCTGCTCCATCAAGGTCGGTAATGACCTCACCGAGACCTTTGATGTCAAAAAAGGTTTTAGACAAGGTGACGCGCTGTCATGTGACTTCTTTAATATTGTACTTGAATGGATTGTGCAGAACTCACAAGCCAATACTGGAGGCACAATCTATTACAACTCTACAACTGTTTGCATACGCCGACGCGTTTGCAAGCATTGACGCGGAAGCGGCCAAAATGGGTTTAGTGATAAACGAGGGCAAAACCAAGTATATGCTGTCAACAAGAAGGGAAAGTCAACACCGACGAATTGGACAAAACCTCACCGTGGGCAGCTATAATTTCGAGGTAGTAAGGGACTTTGTCTACCTTGGATCTGCTATAAATTCAGCAAACGAGATCAGCGCAGAAATCAATCGAAGAATAACTCTTGCCAATCGCTGTTTTTTTGGGCTTATAAGGCAATTCAACAGCAAAGCCCTATCTCGAACTACTAAGGAGACTCTGTATAAGACCCTGATCATCCCAGTCCTGCTTTACGGCACTGAAACATGGACTTTATTAAAAGAGGATGAAGATATCCTTGGTCGCTTCGAGAATAAAAATTCTTCGTAAGATTTTCGTTCCCGTTTGCGTTGACGAGTTCTGGAGGAGAAGATTCAATCACGAACTATACGAGCTGTACAGGGACATCGACCTAGTCAAAAAAAAACTACGTATTGGACGTCTAAGATGGCTAGGACATGTAGAGCGAATGGACACCAACGCTCCGGCCCGCAGAGTCTACGAATCTAATCCCGAGGGACGACGCAGTAGAGGGAATCATCGCCGTAGGTGGCGCGCACAAGTTCAAGGGGACCTCGACCAACTTGGAGTGCGCAACTGAAGGCAATTAGCTAAAGACCGAGCTAAATGGAGAGGCTTGTTGGTTGAGGCCCAGGTAAGTAGACGACAACCTGGAGAATCAAATTAAATGAATTAAAGTCAGTGCACGTCGACTTTACAAACAAAAAGATAAATCATATGCCAGTCAATATTAATGGTAGAAAAGTTCCTTATGGAAATATGGCGAAGTATCTCGGCATGACATTAGACGCCAAGCTCAGCTGGAAAGCCCACGTTAAAAAGAAAAGAGAAGAACTAGACATTCGGTATAAAAAAATGTATTGGCTTATGGGGCGACACTCCCAACTATCAATATACAGCAAGCTCCTGCTTTACAAGCAAATGATAAAACCAATATGGCCCTATGGGATGCAACTCTGGGGTTGCACCAAGCAAAGTAACATCGACATCATTCAACGCTTCCAAAACAAAGTACTCAGGAACATTGTAGACGCTCCCTGGTATATAAGAAACAGCGACCTTCACAGGGATCTTAATGTGGAGTTGGTCTAAAACGAAATTAAAAACGCAGCAAGAAGACACGAGAAACGGCTACAAGAGCTCGTAAACCCTGAGGCTCTTCTACTTGTAAACCAGAATCACTCGGTCAGAAGACTAAAAAGACGTAAACCTCTTGAACTGGGTAGATAAAGGCATGTAAGTTTAAATGATCCGTAGATAATATGAAAGGTGACAACAACGAGCGACAGGGGGCACTCGGAGTAAATAAAACCTCCACTGCCTTGAGTGGCCTAAATTCAAACTTATGCCTTAAGTGTTATTAATGTTATTAGCTCATTGTTATTTATATTCACATTTACTGCAAATTCTTATAAGTTATTATTTTATTAATTATTACTTAATCATTACTCAAAGAGAAAAAAGAAAAAGGCAAATGTAAATTATATGTTATATTATAGCGTCTTATATCCTTTTTCGAATTTTAATTATACTGTAACTTATGATTATCAAATTACTCATTAGTCCTAAGACTAGATTGTAATACAATATAATAATAATAAAAAAAAAAAAGAAAAAAAAAGATGACTGTCATCTAAATCCGACATTACTCATATTCTCCTTCTTAATCTTTCTCCCTTCGCCTTAATTTTAGGATGAGAGGATGCGAACAAACTTGCATCTATGAACTCAGTTGCCGATATATTGGGGAAATTTTGATTCTAAGGGCTCTACTTGAGTCTGTGTAAATCCAGCTTCAATTTTTGATCCTACCCTGTATAAAACTGTGTTATGAATTCAAAAGCATAGATGGTTATCAATGCTGCTGCGTCGCACTCGTGTTGCAATAACATTTATCCAAAACAGCTTTGGAATTCCACCCTGCTCCCATGGCATACACCAGTACATGGTTTGATGTTGATCGTAATTAGACGCCCCGCGCTTCATCAAATCTCTCTGGAATTATGGTGGTATGCCATGTTTGTCAATCATTATGTGTGATTCTCATGAGTGCGTTCGATGAAGCATGTGTCAATGACGTGAATGATATGAATAGGTGGGGTTGTGTGGACCGTGCGTCGTCATTCCATTTCAATGGAAATTCAATTTGTATAGATTTACACAAATCATTATTGTCTGTTGTGAGTGAAAAGGTCAAGGCTTAGCGCAAATTGTGTGCAAACCAAAGAACGATGACCAGCCAGAACCACACACAACCATCATGTGTCACGTTCAAATGCAAGTGAGACACAACAATGATTTTTGTGCGCACTAAAATTAGCCCCCGTAGATGTAGCAGCTAAAGCTAAAGCTTACTTGCTTGTGAATTAAAATTTATTGCGCGTTTTATTTAGTTTAAATGATAAATTTAATTCAACAGAGATTTATTTTTGGTCACAAACAAATCGACACGACGCGACGCGACGAACATGTACTGATGGCTGCACCCGATTGCAGTCGGAAGAAGAGTTTTGTCTATGTACTTTGGACAGACGCTCTGCTTGGGGCTGGCTGCCTTGAACTCCTTTGCATTTGGGGTAAGTTTAGAAATAAACATGGAGTTCATTTTGCAATAGCGTGCTAATTTATTTAAAAGTTTTTTGTTCACTTTAAAGGCGCCATTGAGATCAGGAGTCGCTTTGTGCACGCTTATGCGGGAAGGGCGGAACGTTGAATGTTTAGTTTTGAATATTTATTGCGATAAGTCGGGCGGAAGAATATTCGTTTGGACGTAAAAATTGTTAAAAAAAAAAGAAATATTTTTGAATAGTTTTGCGTAAGTGTGTTGTTAGTGAAGGTGTTTACCTACATAAGTTTTGTACTTCATATTTCTAACTGCGAAGATTGTAGATATTGCCTCTAAGGGGGAGGATTAAGATATTAAAATGAGTAGGAACAAATTGTAATAATAGCAATTTGTTTCTTTTTTTTGCCTCGGGGGTGGTGGAAAACACTACTGCTCACAAGAAACAGGCCCGCTCTGTTTCAAGCAAGTAGTGTGAGACTTTACTTTACTTTACTTTACTTATGTCCTGTATCCCCCTGTGGGACCTAGAGCCTCTACTACGCCTACGCGCCATAGTATATGCCGTGTGCGGACAGGAACTGTGGAGGTGGTAGTTACAGTTCCCCCTCGCTCTCTCTGTCCATGATTTTATAGTGGGAATGAGCTTGTGGGTCCACCTGCCTTTTGTAGAGCTTTTTTTTTTTTTTTTTAGGTTGCGCCAAGGATGTATAATCTTCATAGATACTAATAGCCCGAGTGCTACTAGCATGCACGATTCGCAAACCTGAGTAATCGATTCCAGGAATACGCCTACGTACTAAACACACACCCTATACACTTCAATCACTCTCCCCGCGGTACTGCCATTAGGTATTTCTTCGCGGGGCTGGTTAGCAATTATGCTCTAGTCTCCGAGGCCGCCTCTTGGACTCTTCTTAGGGCTTCTGCTCTTCGCAGCGCATTCTGCACACATACTATAAATGAGCAGATCTCCATCCACTCGCCCTCTGATCGTGTCATGTGACTAACAAGATTTTCTGGACTTGGCAGGTTTGCTCTGTCTTCTGCAAAGCGTCTGCAGTAGAACACTGCATGCTCCGCGTCCTCCTCTTCGTTTGGACATATTGAACACGGGGGCGAACTATCGTGTCCAAATCTATGGAGGTATTTCCGGTAGCCACCGTGTCCGGACAGGAACTGTGTGAGGTGGTAGTTACAGTTCCCCCTCGCTCTCTCTGTCCATGATTTTATAGTGGGAATGAGCTTGTGGGTCCACCTGCCTTTGGTAGAGCTGTCCCACCTGGTTTGCCTTTTGTAGAGCTGTCCCACCTGGTTTGCCTTTTGTAGAGCTGTCCCACTTGTTTGCCACAGCGTTGCTGATGCTGCCCTTTTTCTCCTTCTTAATCCTTTTTGCCTCCTGCCGGTTCGAGGGACGTCTAAGGTATACCCTCTGCATCTCATTCGCGAGGATGTCGATTGGGACCATCCCACCTAAAACGTAGGCTGCATCGTCGGAGATAGTTCGGAAGCCGCTGATCACTCTGATTGCGCAGAGCCTGTGAGCTGATGATAGCTTCTTCCTGCACTCATTTATCGCCAGTGCATCTGCCCATATCGGGGCAACGTATAGAAATACCGAGCTGACCACTCTGGACAGCAGGATTCTGCGGACGTATCCAGGCCCGCCGATGTTCGGGAGCATTCGGGAGAGTACTGCCTGCATCAGCGATGCTTTCTTACTGGAATACTCGATATGGGCCAAGGTACTTGAAGGATTCTTTGGACCTGATTGTCTGGTTTCCGACCCGGAAGCTGGCATATTCCACCTTTTTGCGGCTGGTTATTAGGACAGCTTCGGTCTTGTGGGCAGCTTGTTCCAGACCGGTAGACTCCAGCCATTCCTTTATTCTTATAACTGCCTCATCCGTGGCAGACTCCACCTCGTGTACGTGCTTGGCTACTGTAACCACTGCGATATCGTCAGCGAAGCCAATTACTTTGACTCCCTCGGGCAGTCTTAGTCGCAGAACTCCGTCGTACATAATGTTCCATAGGAGAGGTCCCAGAACCCCACAGGCGAACCCCACAGGCGGATCAGTAGAAATGCGGTGAAGTGGGAGGGTTTTGATCCCTTGTTTTCGGATCATAGCCTCGCTGATAAAAGGAAGAAGAAGAAGGAGAGGTCCCAGAACCGACCCTTGCAGGACTCCCGCGGAAACACTGTAGTGCTTAACGCCATCGTCAGTATGGTATCTTAGCTTCCTATTGCTGAAGTAGTCCGTGACTATCCTCAGCAGATAGTATGGTGTATCCATCCTGGCCAGGGATCTCCTAATAAATTACCAGCTTGCCGAGTTGAACGCATTTTTGATGTCGAGCGTTACTACTGCGCAGTATTTCTTCGTCCCCCATCTCCACCTTTTACCTTGTATTGCTTCAGTTGTGGGCGCCGTGGCGTAAGTGGTTAGTGTGTCGGATCACTACGCTACACCAAAAAGTTTTTTCACGGTCCCACCTCTCGCGAGCGTCTGACAAACATCCGAGAGTAGTGTTGTCTCGAAAAAGCTTCTCAAATCGCCGTTCGGATTCGGCACTAAACTGTAGGTCCCTTCCATTCGTGTGAAAAATATAACGCACACAACATGAGTGGTTGCGAGTAGCTAGGCCCTGACACTTAAAGAGCTGTTGCGCCAAATATTTATTTATTTTATTTTTTTTTTGTTTATGGCATCGACGGTAGAACGTGATTTTCTGACACCGCACTGACAGTCTGACAGGGCTCCGTTTTCCTCCGCCACCGCAAGCAGTCTGTCATAGATGATACGCTCTAAGGTCTTTCCCAGCATATCGAGCAGGCATATTGGGCGATACGATGATGGTTGTCCGGGCAGCTTATTGCCCTTTGGAAGCAGCACTAAATGTTGCAATTTCCATGGTGTAGGGAATATCCCCTCCTCTATGCACCTTTGCATCGTCCGGTCTCGTCTTAACCGCCGCCTTGATTGCCCTATTCGGGATGCCATCCGGTCCAGGTGCTTTGCTGTCTCCGATTTTTCCGCATACCCCAAAGAGTTCTTCCGACGTGATTGCCGGGATATGCTCCATGCTGATCTCCCTCGTGATGGAGACCGTAGTAGTTGGTCTATGGGGGAATAGGTGCTCTACTATGGTCCTTAGCATTGCCGGGCATATTAGTTGTGGAGACCTGCTGCTTTTAAGCTTCTTCATCACCACTCTATACGCTATGCCCCAGGGGTCTAATTCAGCCTCGTCACAGAGGCGCCTAAAGCTCCTTGACTTACTCTCCTTAATGGCCCTTTCCAGTTCTCGCCTCGCCAATTTAAATTTGGTTAGCCGCTCTTGAAAATCTTGTCTGCCTCTGGATCTCTGAGATCTGCGTCGTGCTTGTATGCACTTCGCTCTGAGCCGTTTAATCTCGTCGGTCCACCAGTAGCAGGGCTCGCCTCTTTTACTGACAGACCTTCTGGGCATTGCTGCGTCGCACGCTGTGGAGGAGTGAGTTGCTCATGAATGTGATGTCAATGATTGACCCTCTGCCTGGCTTTCGATACGTTTCCGCTGTACCGTCATTGGCCAGACTAATGTCCAGTGCTGCGAAGCATTCGAGAAGAGCTCTTTCCCTTGCGTCTGTGGTTCTACTGCCCCAATCAGTAGCTCAGATGATTGGGTCACGAGAAGTGTGCGTAGGGTGCGTAGTGTATTAAGGGAAGGTAGGTAGGAAATATTTTACGCCCGGTGTTTCATCGGTTTATCTACAATATTTCTTCCGGATGTACGGATGCACATGCGATGACTTTGATTTCCAAAATATTGATTGATGCATTGAAGTCTTAACCATTTTTTGACAGAGTCACCTATAATCGTAGGTAGGAGAATGTGGACAGATACACTGGGTACAACACTGGAGCGAATCATATGCAACCGACTGGAGGTGACAATTGATGAAGTCGTATGACTCTCAAACGAACAGTATGGATTGAGAAAGGCTCATTCTGCAGTAGATGCTGTACGGAGGGTTACTACAATATTGAAAGAAGCTATTCAGGCCAAAAGATGGAAAGGAGTTGCAAAGAAATATGGTTCTGTATTAACATTAGACGTCAAAAATGATTTCAACTCTGCAAACTGAGGGCTTATAGTGCTCTCCCTTAAGTCATGATGGTGCCATGGTTGTTAATAAAAATAATGCTAAGCTACTTCGAGAAACGGTTCCTGCTCTACGATACCGATGATGGATTAAGGCAGTACCACGTATCTGGCGGAGTTCCACAAGGATCGGTATTAGGATCTATCTTATGGAACATTATGTACGATAGTAGAACCCTATCTTGGACTTGGAATCCCAAATGAGGCAAAAATTATAGGCTTTGCCGATGATATTGCCGTTGTTGTGGCGCCTAAACACCTGGAAGAAATAGAGGACATTGGTAATGAATGTATCCAAAAAGTGAGGCGGCGGATGGCAGCAGTTGGCTTAGAGCTCATAGAACATAAAACATAAGCAGTCCTAGTAAGCAGTCATAAGAAAAGAGAAACAATCACCATCAGGGTAGGTGATCATGATATAACATCAAAACCGGCTGTCAGATACCTATGTGTGATGATCAATGCTTGGCTCGTTTACAAGGAACACCTTGAAAGAACGTGCGACAAAGCTGCAAAGGGTAATGCTGCCTTATCCAGGATAATGACGAACATTGGAGGACCCAGACAACAAAGGACACTAGTGCTGTCAAGGGTGGTGTAGTCAGTCATAATGTATGCGGCACCAATATTGGCAAAAGCAGTGACAACTAAGTCGTACGCAAAAAGATTAACTCCGTCTACCAGCTACGTGCACTGAATGTTTGCAGTGCATATCGGACAGTGTCAGATGATGCTATATGCGTCATCGCGGGAATTCTACCAGCAGATGTCTTGTTTAGCGAGCTACAAAGGACCTACGATGCCAAAATTCAGGAACCCTGAGGTTTAGTGAAAAATATCAAGCTAGAAGAAAAAGAGCGAAGCATGAGAGCATGGCAAAAGAGATGGAACCACTCTACAATGGGAAGATGGATCTATCGGCTTATGTAAGATATCCACAAACGGGTGGACCGGAATCACGGAGAAGTAGATTTCTACTTAAGCCAGCTCCTAACCGGACATGGCTGCTTTCGAGCGTATCTGAACAGGTTTGGTCTCAAGGAATCGCCTATTTTTATTTGTTTAAATTGCGGAGAGGCCAGAGAAGATGCGCAGCGCGTATTCTTCCAGTATCCGCGTTTCAGTATAGATCGCAGAGCACTAGAGGAAAGAATTGGAGAAATACCAACTCCCGAGAACATTGTGAACCATATATTAACATCGAGCGCAATATGGGACGCGGTGAAGCAGGTTGCAGCAATAATCATGAAGTAACTTCGACGGTTGGAAGAAGTCAAGGAGAGCACCAGTGAAAGTCAAGCCCAGACGCAGCAAACAGCAAACGCTGAACTCAATGATGAACCAGCGAACGGGGCGAGAAGAGCATAAATTGCTAACCAGCCCCGCGGACTAATACCTAACGGTAGTCCCGCTGGGAGAGTGATGGAAGTGTGCAAGGATTAGTACGTAGGCGCATTCCTGGCATCGATTACCCGGGCTACTAGTATCTTTCGAAGATTATCATATCCCTTGGCGCAACACAAAAAAAAAACGAAAGGAGAGAGTGGAACTAGAATTAACAACTAGACTGCCTGACGTGTGACTGTTTCATTGTTTCACGGTTGAACCTCTACCTATAGACAATAATATACCAATCATTACTGTTTTAAGTTCATTAAGAAATAGTTAAAATCATTGGCAAGAGTGTGCTCCCAAAACTGGTCAATTTTCAAACCGTATCTTATATACGAGTAGATCTTGACTAATTGAAACTGATGGCACACATAACATTTTGGAGAACTAAAGCGAAGGTATAATGGCATCATACTATCTTGTGCGAGGAAGGTGTATAGTGAAACCTAAGCGAGCGCAGCTTCCACCCACATCTTCAATTATACAAAGTCTCAATGCCAATTAAATGATTCTATTCGCCCATTCTCGTGCTCAAAACATACGCAACACACTTTTGCAAACAATAGTATTACTTTCAAAGTTAATTCCCATCTGGCTCCCTTGAATATAACAAAAAAGGCAAACCACACTTATTGTTTTAAATCGTAAAAGAATTTTATTTCACCCACGTATATGTATCTGGGGATCTAATTTCGCTTCCATATAGAGTAGAGCCACCACCCTATGGCGCTCTCCCTCTGCTCGTAAAACCGAAATCCATAAAATATTTCCATTAATTTACACCCACGCCATCCTGGCACATATTGGCGGGGGGAACATCCTACACACTTTGCAAACCAAGTGCCGTTAAATTGTGTACAAGTATAAGTATGTCGGGAATGAAATCCTGATTGTATTCCTATACCAAGAACATGTATGGGATACCAAAGGCCTACCAAAGGCGACGACGCTGGTCGTGCTTCTGATCCTCTTATGCTCTGGTGGGCGGTTTGTTCTATCCCTCCCCTCCCCCCCATTCATTCATAATTTGCTATCTGCAAAGTGACAAGCTGTGTAATTACAAATTGAGTTTTTTTTTTGGCTATGGGAATGGAAGTGACGATGGCGAATTAGATTGAGTGGGGGATGGGGGCTCGTTGATTGTTTTTAATTTCTCTATAAAAAAAAGGGAGCTATAAACATTTAACGGGCGCCAAAATGTTCTCATTGATGTAAAAGATAGGCAGGAGAACGGCACTGGTGTTGTTGCTGTCATCGTCGCGTAATTGTGTGCTCTTAGGCGCTTTATGAAGTGTTTATTATGTTTTTTGTGTGTTTGCCAGTTTGAAATATCTTAAGGATTTCCTGATACTAGAATGTGTAAAGTACGGGGTACATGACCGTTTGATTGACACTAAAACACTTTCAGTCGCTTACTGCTGAGACTAAGTGATTGATTGAAATGTTGAGTGTATCTCTAATAAATTTACGACATTTGTTAAGGATGTCACATCCAATATTGTTTTGAGGTTAGTCCCAAGGGACCAGATGAGTCTATAAAGGAATGTGGTTTCCAAACGGCACAAATACAAAATATCAGCAACGTGCTGATGAAGTTGAAAACCTGTCATCGATTTGGATGTTACCGAATCCACTTTTGATATAGTGGAACATCGAAATTGTGGTGGGTTTGTCTCCTGGGCAACGTTGCGACTGGAAGTCAGGTTTGACTTTTGTTTTTTTTTTTTTATATTTCAAACATAATAAACTACAAAGAATCTGCGAGTAGTTGTACATATAACTAACGAGCAGTTTGTTTTCGAAAATTAGGAGGGAAAGACAAGTAAAAGGTTCGATGGTTCCGAAACAACCAAAAGCCTCGGATAAGGATGACCCAACTAATGACGACCCCAGCAAACGAAATAAGGACAACGACCTTCGGATCTGTACGTGGAATGTTCTGTCCCTTTACAGACCACGTGCAGCCGAACAACTAGCAGAGGCCCTAGACTGCTATAAAGCAGATATTACCGCCATCCAGGAAGTGCGATGGGATGGGCCAGGCAAAAAGAGGATGAAAAACTGTGACATCTACTACGGTGATTGCTACAGAGGCAACAGGCAACGCTTATTCGGATGCGGATTTGTCATACGCGGCAGACTTAGGCAAGAAGTCTTAAGCTTCCGACACGTGAGCGAGCGTATTATGACTATCCGGATCAAGGCTAAATTCGCTAACATAAGCCTAATATGTGTTCATGCCCCCACAGAAGAAAAGGACCCTGCCTCCAAAGAGTGTTTCTACGAGCTCCTCGACAAAACATACGAGCAATGTCCTAAATACGACGTTAAGATCGTATTGGGCGATTTTAACGCCAAAATAGGAAAGGAGGACGTCTTCGGTAGAGCAGTCGGTAAGCATAGCCTACACGACACCACGTCTGATAACGGACTAAGGCTAATTGATTTCGCTGTGGAGCGAAATGTCACCATAGCAAGCACATGGTTTCGTCATCTCGATATTCATAAGCAGACATGGCGGTCCAATGATCATGTCACGATCAACCAAATTGATCATATTGCGATCGACACAAGGCATGCCTCCAGTATTCTGGATGTCCGGACCTTCCGAGCGGCCAACATAGACTCGGATCATTACCTTGTTGTAGCCAAGGTACGAATGCGGATATCCCAATCTGAGCAACAAAGAAGAATTACTGTGAGAAAATTTAACGTCGAAAAGCTACAATCGCAAGAGACCGCCAGACTCTTCGCTGAACGCGTATCCCGAAAACTCTCAATCACCCCTATACCGCCAGCATCAAGTGCCGAAGACCAGTGGCAACGCTGCCAACATGCCATCAGAAACGCCGCGACTGATGTGCTGGGTCTCGCTCGCCCACCACCGCGAAACCCCTGGTTTGACGAAGAATGCCGGCGAGTGCATGCAGCAAAACAAGAGGCATACAAAGCGGCGCTGCAAAGGAAGACGAGAGCTGCTCGTGAGCTCTACGAGCAAAAGAGACGGGAAGAACATCGGCTTCTCCAAAAGAAGAAGAAAGAGCATGAGAAGCGCGCGTTTGAGAATATCGAGAGTCTATATTCCAGGAACAATGTACGGAAGTTTTACCAAAAGGTAAAAAGAACGTGTCAGAGAAGTAATACCCGTACAGAAACCTGTAGAGATGAGAATGGAAACCTCGTAGTAGAATCACAGTCGGTGCTGAGAATCTGGAAAAACTACTTCTGCAGACTGTATAACGGCGACGAAGACCAACATCCCGCTGTCAGGCAGAATGAACCATTCAACATGGACGATGATAGTCAAAATTTCCGTCCACCTGACCAAAACGAAGTGAGGATAGCAATATCCAAGCTAAAATCGAACAAGGCTGCTGGACCTGACGGTTTACCGGCCGAACTTTTCAAGGCAGCTGGGGATGAATTGGTAGAGTGCATACTACAACTCATTTCTAATATTTGGTCAGAGGAGTGTATGCCTGATGAATGGAATCTCAGCATCGTTTGCCCGATCCACAAGAAAGGAGACCCCCTCAACTGCGCCAATTATAGAGGCATCAGTCTCCTCAACATCGCATACAAGATCTTTTCTGCGATATTGTGTGAACGCCTGAAACCTTTTATCAACAGCCTGATTGGACCCTATCAGTGCGGTTTCAGGCCAGGAAAGTCCACCATCGATCAAATCTTCACACTTCGGCAGATCCTGGAGAAAACCCAAGAATTCCAAATCGATACTCACCACCTCTTTATCGATTTCAAGGCCGCCTATGACAGCATCTATAGAGAAGAGCTTTATAGAGCCATGTCTAGTTTTGACATCCCTGCCAAACTTGTCCGCCTGTGCAGGCTGACGATGGAGAACGCTCGCTGCTCCATCAAGGTCGGTAATGACCTCACCGAGACCTTTGATGTCAAAAAGGCTTTAGACAAGGTGGCGCGCTGTCATGTGACTTCTTTAATATTGTACTTGAACGGATTGTGCGGAACTCACAAGCCAACACCGGAGGCACAATCTATTACAAGTCTGTACAACTGCTTGCATACGCCGACGATATAGACATTATCGGAAGAACTCATCGGGCTGTCACCGGTGCGTTTGCAAGCATTGAGGCGGAAGCGGCCAAAATGGGTTTAGCGATAAACGAGGGCAAAAATAAGTACATGCTGTCAACAAGAAGGGACAGCCAACACCGACGAATTGGACAAAATGTCACAATGGGCCGCTATAACTTCGAGGTAGTAAGGGACTTTGTCTACCTTGGCTCTGCTATAAATTCAGCAAACAACATCAGCGCAGAAATCAATCGAAGAATAACTCTTGCCAATCGCTGTTTTTTTGGGCTTATAAGGCAATTCAACAGTAAAGCCCTATCTCGAACAACTAAGGAGACCTTGATCATCCAAGTCCTGCTTTACGGCGCTGAAACATGGACTTTATTAAAAGAGGATGAAGATATCCTTGGTCGCTTCGGGAGAAAAATTCTTCGTCAGATTTTCGGTCCCGTTTGCGTTGACGGGTTTTGGAGGAGAAGATTCAATCACGAACTGTACGAGCTGTACAGCGACATCGACATCGACCTAGTTAAAAAACTGCGTATTGGACGTCTGAGATGGCTAGGACATGTAGAGCGAATGGACACCAACGCTCCGGCCCGCAGAGTCTTCGAATCTAACCTCGAAGGACGACGCAGTAGAGGGAATCATCGCCGTAGGTGGCGCGCACAAGTTCAAGGGGACCTCGACCAACTTGGAGTGCGCAACTGGAGGCAACTAGCTAAAGACCGAGCTAAATGGAGAGGCTTGTTGGTTGAGGCCCAGGTTCACCCCGAACTGTAGCGCCACCTAGAAAAGTAAGTTAGCGAAGTGCGAGCGTGATTGAATTAGGAAAACCAGCGAAACACGGTGGCTCGAGATGGTGCTTTATTACGAAAAGTCGAAATGAGTTGATCGGCACACTGTTGTTGGTTTAATCGACGTCGAAAGTGATAAAAAATCATCGCACGAAAATGTTCAGGATTTAATTCAATTTTTTGACCAAGATGAATATATCAAGTACCTGTACACAACACAAAGAGCATTCGTAAGACAAAACATTCTGAGTACGATTACTATTAAAAATGTCAAACTTTATGACGACAATGTCAGATGTGACATATTCACACGGGTGTAGGGTTCACACGTAAGGGTTCCACATAAGCCAGTAAGTAACTTGGTGACACAGGAGACAACAGTGTTCCTCTTTACTTTGATGTTGAAGACGCAGAAGTCCAAAAACCATAAAGTTTCAAAGACTTGGAGCAAAACATCCTAACGAGCAATGGACATAAAAATAACAGAACTGACAATCATTTTGGACACATTGAATGAGTTAAGAGCTTCATCTTTCTTGTTTCTACTCAAACCATATACTCTATTCTATTAGATGAAAAGCAGATGTATCTGCGAGTATTTATTTACGTATAACCCAATACGATTTATTTAAGATGCCGATTTAAGCAAATCAAACACAAGCGAATCACATGCGGAAATCCAATTTTCCCGGCAGCCACTGATCTACACAGATGTTCTTCTATTTTATTATCTTGGCAACAACTAGAAGTACACTATTTCAACTGCAATTCATCTCTTGCTTATGATTAATAAATAAACAAGAAATTTTCAAATGTTTATACGAATTACAAAACAGCACTTGAGAGAATACAGAATTCAAATCTTTTCTTTTGTGTGCTTATGAAGTATCCTTGACGATGGAATTCTAATTTAGTTTGCACTGTAAAACGTGAAAAACAATAGAAGTAAAATAAACATAAGACCAATGAACTTCCATACTCCGTCAAACCAGTTCGATGAATACGGAGTCCTTTCGTTGAAGAGGACACAATCCCCTTGCTTATTATTCTTTTCATCTTCTTGTCTGCATTTCATTTGAAAAATGCAAACGTAAGGACATTCAAAGCTTATTATCGGAAGCCAAGATGATTCAGATCGAAAAACTGAACGATTTCAAGATTCCATTGTTTATTACAGCCATAAAGACGGTGTCTAGACAGCAGACATGCTTCTGAATGGAATGTTAAACAAACGGATGCGAGACGATTTCATCAAGTGGTTACAAGTTCCTTAAACTCATTATGGCTACACATGCGAGTATCTTATACGATTGCTGAATATTTACCTAAGAACAATCGTTTTTGCATATTCACTGAGGAACGGAAGCTTAAACAAAATCCTTGTATTCAAATTCAGCCTTTCCCAGCATAGTACATATATCAACAAAGGAGTGTGAACAGTTATTAAATGACTACCTGGTTACGAGTCTATCATCTAAAGGTCGGAAGTATAAAATATTTATGGTACGATAATTATTAAATTATTACCTGAGAAGGTGTGCGATAGCAATAAGAGACTAATCAATAACCCTTGACAATTTATTATGACATTTCGTTCGATTAATGACCGAGTCAGTCATTAAGATTGTGGTGGTGTAAGGTTAGTAAGGGGTGACTTGAAGAAAATGGGTTCAGTCTATGATTGAAGATGAGTGCTGAAGTCACATAATGGTACAGGGTTGTGAGTATTTATTAAAGTCATTATTATTTCTCGTGGAAGACTTATGAAGCCAGTTAGAGCTGTGTTATGTGACTAATGGGGTTACACAGGGGTACATGATGAGAGATTTAATTTTTTTAAAAATGTGGAGGAGCAAATTTGACACACGTAACCCCTAATTCCTTTGAATTTCTTTTTATGAGTGAAAAATAGTCCAATGGACTATCCTGCCGAGATACACCAACGAACAATAATATGGATTTATGAAAATGAACAGGTTTTTTTTTCAAGTATACTGGGTTATAGATTGTATTCTAAATGTAACATCTCTTATGCGTCGGGTGGTATTGCGGTCTTTGTCATTGAGAGTTTGTTTACTTACTTAGGTGGCGCTACAGTTCGGGGTGAACCTGGGCCTCAACCAACAAGCCTCTCCATTTAGCTCGGTCTTTAGCTAGTTGCCTCCAGTTGCGCACTCCAAGTTGGTCGAGGTCCCCTTGAACTTGTGCGCGCCACCTACGGCGATGATTCCCTCTACTGCGTCGTCCCTCGGGATTAGATTCGAAGACTCTGCGGGCCGGAGCGTTGGTGTCCATTCGCTCTACATGTCCTAGCCATCTCAGACGTCCAATACGCAGTTTTTTGACTAGGTCGATGTCGCTGTACAGCTCGTATAGTTCGTGATTGAATCTTCTCCTCCAAAACCCGTCAACGCAAACGGGACCGAAAACCTTACGAAGAATTTTTCTCTCGAAGCGACCAAGGATATATTCATCCTCTTTTTTTTAAGACCTCTATCAAGGTCTTATATAGAGTCTCCTTAGTTGTTCGAGATAGGGCTTTACTGTTGAATTGCCTTATAAGCCCAGAAAAACAGCGATTGGCAAGAGTTATTCTTCGATTGATTTCTGCGCTGATCTTGTTTGCTGAATTTATAGCAGAGCCAAGGTAGACAAAGTCCCTTACTACCTCGAAATTATAGCTGCCCACGGTGAGGTTTTGTCCAATTCGTCGGTGTTGACTTTCCCTTCTTGTTGACAGCATATACTTGGTTTTGCCCTCGTTTATCGCTAAACCCATTTTGGCCGCTTCCGCCTCAATGCTTGCATACGCACCGGTGACAGCCCGCTAAGTTCTTCCGAAAATGTCTATGTCGTCGGCGTATGCAAGCAGTTGTACAGACTTGTAATAGATTGTGCCTCCGGTGTTGGCTCGTGAGTTGCGCACAATCCGTTCAAGTACAATATTAAAGAAGTCACATGACAGCGCGTCACCTTGTCTAAAGCCTTTTTGACATCAGAGGTCTCGGTGAGGTCATTACCGACCTTGATGGAGCAGCGAGCGTTCTCCATCGTCAGCCTGCACAGACGGACAAGTTTGGCAGGGATGTCAAAACTAGACATGGCTCTATAAAGCTCTTCTCTATAGATGCTGTCATAGGCGGCCTTGAAATCGATAAAGAGGTGGTGAGTATCGATTTGGAATTTTCTCCAGGATCTGCCGAAGTGTGAAGATTTGATCGATGGTGGACATTTCTGGCCTGAAACCGCACTGATAGGGTCCAATCAGGCTGTTTATAAAAGGTTTCAGGCGTTCTCACAATATCGCAGAAAAGATCTTGTATGCGATGTTGATGAGACTGATGTCTCTATAATTGGCACAGTTGAGGGGGTCTCCTTTGTTGTGAATCGGGCAAACGATGCTGAGATTCCATTCATCAGGCATACACTCGTCTGCAGAAGTGGTTTTTCCATATTCTCAGCACCGACTGTGATTCTACTACGAGGTTTCCATTTTCATCTCTACAGGTTTTTTGTACGGGTATTGCTTCTCTGACACGTTCCTTTTACCTTTTGGTAAAACTTCCGTACATTGTTCCTGGAGTATAAACTCTCGATATTCTCAAACGCGCGCTCCTCATGCTCTTTCTTCTTCTTTTGGAGAAGCCGATGTTCTTCCCGTCTCTTTTGCTCGTAGAGCTTACGGTACAGCTCTCGTCAGCAATCGTCCAATACGATTTTAACGTCGTACTAAGGACATTGCTCGTATGTTTTGTCAAGGAGCTCGTAGAAACACTGTTTGCTGGCAGGGTCCTTTTCTTCCGTGGGGGCATGAACACATATTAGGCTTATGTTAGCGAATTTAGCCTTGATCCGGATAGTCATAATACGCTCGCTCACGTGTCGAAAGCTTAAGACTTCTTGCCTAAGTCTGCCGCGTATGACAAATCCGCATCCCAATAAGCGTTGGCTGTTGCTACAGAGTAGCAATCACCGTAGTAGATGTCACAGTTTTTCATCCTCTTTTTGCCCGGCCCATCCCATCGCACTTCCTGGATGGCGGTAATATCTGCTTTATAGCAGTCTAGGGCCTCTGCTAGTTGTTCGGCTGCACGTGGTCTGTAAAGGGACAGAACATTCCACGTACTGATCCGAAGATCGTTGTCCTTATTTCGTTTGCTATGGTCGTCATTAGTCGGGTCACCATAGATTTTTTACGTGGTGGGGAAGTTACCCCGACGGCACAACCCCCAACCTGGAGGGCCAGTTCCTTAATTATTCCCCTAGGACGAGGGGCCGAGTACACCGGTGCCAGTAGTCCACTACGGGAGTATGCGCGCTGCCGTTGGCCCATTAAGGACTCCTCCGCCACCATCTCTATTCCAATGTCCTGACCAACATTGGAAATTCCTTACCGACCTGTGATCCGAATACGTCGAAGCAGCTCGCGCAAGGTATTAACTAAGTTCAACCTAACTGGAACTATAGACGCCACCGTTGACTCCATCTAGGGAATTCGTCCGCTGCCGCCTGGAACAGGAATAAGTACTCTAGTGAGAAAACACTCTTCCCCCCCTCTCTCATCTGCTGCCTCCAAGAATCCGCCAAACGGGGTTGGTTACCCATTTCTTGGATTAAGGTACTAGGCACCCGGCTGTCACCGCGTGGAGGTTGAGAGTAGGAGTTGGTAGGCCTCAGCTGAGTGAAAACGCTTGTGTTTTCATATGATCGCATGCACTACCGTTTGACCAGCCAGATAGATAGATAGATAGATAATTAATTGTGAGGTGCAAGTGCACTGCGACCTTTAGCTGATCTATTGTGCCCCTCAAACTAAGGCTCAAGTCGATGATATGCTCGGTCTAGAGCACTTCCTCCAATCCAACTGCTGCTATGAATCGGAGTATCTTGAGTGGGTCCAGCGAAGGTAGATCCAATTCTTATAGGGTGTATGCACCTAAGTGATTTCTTCTTTTGTGGATCAGTGCTTCACATTTCATAAGAAGGTGCGCTGGTGTTTCTATGAAGTCCCTGCAGAATCTGCAGTGTCCGTCTCTCTCTATTCCTAGTTTCCTGAGGTGCTCCTTAAGTCTGCAGTGACCTGTTAACATACCCGTCAAGATGCGAAGTAGGTTCTTGCTGACTCTTAGGTAGGTTCTACTTCTTCTCCGGTTGTATTTCCCCAGAAGTTCTTTGGCCTGTCTTAGTGGGGGGATATCGTCCCAATGCTTGTCCCATTTGTTCTCTTCCTCTTTCCTTAAGTGTTCCCTTATTTTGTGGGGTCCTATTACATAAAAAGGCTCTTGTCCAAGGAAAGGTACTTTACTTTACTTTACTAGGGCCTGGTACGCACTGCGACCTATAGGATCTATTGTGCCAGCCCGGTGTTTAGCTGAGAACTTGGTTAAGGCTCTTGATAAACCTCAACAAAGCTCCAGGCTCAATATTCCAGAAGTCAGAGGGACTCAATAAAGCCCTTCCGATATGAAGAAGTCTTCTTCTTGCGGCCATGGGGCATTCACAAAAAATATGTTCTGCCGTCTCTTTTTGCTCTCCACATTGCCGGCATTCATCTGTATCTGCTACTTCTATCTTGTGCAGATGGTACCTGAGTGGGCAATCACCAGTCAAGTAGCCTGTACTCTGCATGATGATCATCTTCCCATTTCTTTATTTTTATGTAAACACTACTCCGTGCGACTCCAAACTAATGTTCAGGACCGACTAGTGGACGACTAGCGCCTCTTCTCGCTAAGCAGTCCGCCCGTTCGTTGCCCTCGAAGCCTTTGTGTCCTGGTATCCAGGCCTCTTCTCAGTGTTTTTCGATGTGAGATCTTCGAGTAGGTTTAGACAGTCCCATACAAGTTTTGATCCTACCGTGTACGATATCAGAGCCATAAGTGCTGTCTGGCTGTCTGAGAGGATATAGACACGAGTACCCTCGACTCTTCTACGCAGACATTCTCGTACACAGAGCTCGATCGCATGGACTTCCGCCTCAAATATTGTTGGTGATTTCCCAAGCGCAGCCGCACGTTGGAACCTGGGTCCATAAACCCCTGCGCCAGTGCTACCATTTTCCAATTTGGAACCATCTGTGTACCAAGTTTGAGAGTTTGGTAAGACTACAGGTCCTTCATTCCTCCATGTGTGGCGGTCACCTATGACCACATTGAATTTCCTGGAGAACCGGTATTTCTTGATTATAGTATCTGAGATTTTGAGAATAGGGTCATTTTGAATATAACCTAGAATCTTCAAATGGCCTGTAAAATTACCGATTTTAAGGTACGAGATCTTGGGTAGCCTAAGAGCACTCAGCATAGCTTCTTTTTGTGCTGCAAGGTGCAATGGTGTGATTCTAAGCATTGCTCCCATTGCTGCCGTAGGGCACGTTCTCATTGCTCCTGTGATACTCAGACAGGCAAGACGATGTATTATATTCAACTGTTCCTGAGTCTTGGCCTGTAAGGTTTTTGGCCACCAAGCCAACGATGCATAGGTGACCATGGGTTTGATAATGGCGCTGTACGTCCAATATATTATCTTGGGTTTTAGCCCCCAAGTTTTACCATGTAGGCGCTGGCACATAAACATTGCTCTTGTCGCTTTCTCGGTAACCTTGTTCAGGTGTGAGTTCCAGGCGAGCGTCTTGTCAACTATAACACCTAGGTATTTCGCTTCCTTGGATATGTCGATTGGGACGTTTTCTAGTCTAATTTCTTTGAGAGTGTGGTTTCTTTTCCTGGAGAAGGGTACAAGTATAGTTTTTCCGGGGTTGATGGTAAGTCCCTTTGTCCAGCACCAATCGGAAGTTAAATTGAGGGCACCTTGCATTAGTTGAGAAATTATGTTCTCAAATTTGCCTCTGACGTTGATGATGAACTTTGTAACCCGATTTTTCAAGTAGCTCTAGGAGTTCGTCAATAACTAAGGTCCAGAGCAGGGGAGAGAGGACTCCTCCCTGCGGGCAACCTCTGGTAGCTGTTATAGTTTTATGCGAGCATCCGCACTCGATTCTTATGTTCCTGCTGCATAGCATGGTTAGGATCCAGTTTATAATCAGAGGAGCGATATTTTTCCTGATCATAGCCTTCTTGATAGCCTCATAGGAAGTGTTGTCGACTGCTCCCTGTATATCTATGAAGGCACATAGGGCTGTTTCCTTGGCAGCTAATGATTTTCCAATCAATAATGTTAAGCTATGAATGGCTGTTTCCGTAGATTTCCTAGGTTGATAAGCAAATTGGTTTGCATGCAGAGGATCATGTATAAGGAACTTTTCCCTTATATGATGATCGGCAATTTTCTCCATCGTTTTTAGGAGAAAGGAACTGAGACTAATGGGTCGAAAAGATTTAGGCGATTGCTCCGCCTGCTTTGCCGCCTTTGGAACGAAGACCACCTTAACCTCCTTCCAACTTTTTGGTATGTAGCCTAGTGTAAGGCTGGATCTGAAAATTCTTATAAGGGTAGGAATTTTAACAGGTTTGCTCCTTATTGTAGTAGGCAGGGAAATATGTCATCTATACCTGGTAATTTAAATGGGCTAAAGGTAGATAGAGCCCATCTAATATGGTTGGCAGTAAAGATTTTGCCAAATAGGCTATAGTCTCGTGTAGAAGCAATGAGAACGTCGTTCCTCAGGTGTTCTGGAGAGACAGCACAATCGGATATACAGCCTGGAAAGTCGGTATCAAGTAAGGCTTGACAGGTTTCCTCCGGACTGCTGGTGAATTCCCCATCTTGTTTCTTTAGGGAGCCAAGATGCTTGGAGTGACTCTGGGCTAGGGCCTTTTGAAGGCGAGCCGCAGTGGGGAAGCTTTCGATACGTTCGCAGTGAGTTCTCCAAGATTCGCGTTTAGATTTTCTAAGTTCTTTGTTATAACTTGTTAAAGTTTCTTTGTAAAGGCACCAATCGCCATTGATTTTAGCTCTATTGAATAGCTTCCTAGTTTCACGCCTGAGTGACTCAAGACGCTTATTCCACCAGGGGCCGTCGCGGTTGGTCCTTTTCTGTATTTCGGCACAACTGCCTTCATAAGCGACGGAAATGGTTTTTCGAAGGTGCTCTACCTCGAATTCCAACTCTGGAATGGTATGTATAGGATTCGAAGCACGATTTAGTTCTGCCTCGAGGATAAACCGATAGGAATCCCAATTAGTGTGCCTAGGGTTCCTGTAATTTAGCGTGTCACTCATGGAGATCCCTATATCGAATCTGATATGGTTATGGTCCGACATAGAGACTTCATCAGACACGTGCCAGTTTGTGATGAAATTGTATATAAAAGGGCTTGCCAAAGTGAGATTGGCGGATGATGTTAGTAAAAGTAGGAACGTTTCCCCTATTTACCACCACCATGTTGTTAGTACATACAAATTCAAAAAGCGATTCACCTCTTTTGTTGATGTCCGAACTGCCCCAGGCGGTGTATTATGGCCGTTATCGTCACAGCTGATAATCCAGGGTAACTTTTCGGCACGGTAGTAAACCATCAAGTACCCTATCTCGTTCGGCAGTGCCTCGGCTGTGTCCCCGGGAAAGTAAGCGGAGGCGAAGACAATCTTCGTGGTTCCACTTGTTAGCGGCACTTCTGCCACTATCGCCACCATCTATGCTGCTTCATATTGTGAAAAATATTTGCAATACACAAACGAAATACATATGTGAACACTTTTAACATGTCCACATATGCATTGTTCTTTCAACTTCATATATGGAATGGACCATCGATTTACAAGATTTATTTATAGATTACGTAACTACACAGCTTCGATATCTAGCAAAGCAGAGATTTATTTTTCAAAATCATTAACAAATTGCGTTGGCTGAACTCTAATATCGTTCTCGTAGAAAAGGTGACAAACCTGAGGTCGGGTGATGTCTGAGTCAAAAGCCCCTAGTACCAGGTACGAAGTGGTTGTTGTTACTCATGTTAATTAATAATTTATGGTTTCTTGTTATTTGTGCTTACAAATGTCTAGCTGTCACCCTATAATCGTACTTAAAAAAATAAATATAAAAAATTCCACATATTGCTGGACTTAAGAGTACGATTTGTAGTTTTTCTCGTGTGGTTCTGAACAAAATTGGGTCACTGGCATATGATGACGACTACAGAATTACGATAGCCTTCATATAACACTGAATTGGCTCAGAGTTGCCACTTTTTTTTCTTTACATTTCTAACATTTCCTGATTCGCAGTTCTTAATTATGACATTTCTTCTTTCTCTTTTCAGGTAAGTTTCAATTTTATCTTGATCCGTATTTCCTTCAAAGTAGTAAGTACATAACCACTTAAAAAGTAGTACAATCCTCTACCCATCTATGTAGCAGTAAATCTTCTTAAGGATTTATCTTGATCTTGTCCACACCTCCATCGAATGAAATCTGCAAACAGGAAACCGTTTTCTTTCTTCACATTCTCCTTACCAGTATCTTTAGCTAGCGATATGACAAAACAGAAAGTGCCCAGTTACTTCGTCACTCGTCATTATCTTTAACCGCCTTCATAAATATTAATTCCGGTTGTTGGTTTTTTTTGAGTATGCCTATCGGCAGATGGCGCTTTATGCGCACGTACATACTAGGCATCCGTCTACGGCGTATATAATTTTATCATATCAGGGGCGGCCAGTGTCACGTCTATGGCTATCCATTAACTTAATACCAGGCCTAACCACTACTAACTCTGGTAACATAAACTGCTTTACTGCTGCTGCTGCTACTACTCCAGCTAAGATTGCATCCCGAGTTTGGTGAAAATGGTGTTAACGCCGTCGTGAACAGTTTGCGGTAGAGGCAGCTCATTGTGTCCGTGATACCCGCAGTGTCTTCAAGTTTCTCCAGCTAACTCAAATTGCTGCAATTTTTTTTATTTCAAAGTGTTTGTTGCTTGGATTTTTTTTTTATTGTTTTTGCTGGGGTCTTGTGTTCGGTGCATCTAAGTTGTATCTAAGTGAAGTGTCAGCAAACAATAGGTGAAATAATTAAGTGGAAAATATATAGTTTCTAGTGAATGAGATACTTTTCAACAATTGGATTGCTTCGAGGTAAAGAGATGCATACTGCATTTGAGTTTCATTTTTCTTGTGTTAAACGAAAGCCATGTGTGGAGGTGTATTGTTTTGAATTAGAATTTTCTGAATTGCTATGCGCTGTGGTGCTCTACTTCTGGTAGCAGAGTACAAATTATGACCTCATTAGCGAAAGGTAAAAGGCTTGCGGTCATATTTTCTTAAGAAAACATAATTCCTTAGGACAAACATGTTGACGTGTCCAAAACAATTAGGAGTGTTACAGTCCTGGCTATATTATTAGATGCATGACGTATTTTTATTGGAATTAGTATCCAGCATTTTTTGTGTACTTATACTCGTGAAACGCAATATTGTGGGCTTGATTGAAATCTAGTTGCGTCCTTGTAAAGTATGTGTTGGCAATGGTATGATACGATGTGTTTTTAGGTTCGATTCTCAGTTGGAAATAGCAAGCAAAAGCTACACTTCTTCTCCCTACAACGTAATAAATCGCAATGAGTCCAAGTACGGATTCGTATATCCCTTTTTAAAAAATTTAATAGAATATTTGTTTATCATTTTCGGAGCAGATGAGGCATAAATAGTAGAATCATGTCTTTCAACCTTCCCCGTCATAGTGTTAAAGTGAAGCTTGCGGGTGATAGACGTCATTATTATTATTGTTATTATTTGTATAGGGTTATTTTGCACTGCGACCTAGTGGTCTATCTCGGCTGCACGGGAGCTTTTCCGAGTACGCCTGGCTCTGCTCTAGATTTTCTTTGCTGAACTTAGGTTAGGTTAGGTAAGTGGGCAGGTGTAGGGGGATAGAAAACCTCCACACCACACTCAGGTCAGTATAGACCCATTGTGATACCCAAGGGGGGAAAGGAGATAAAAAAGGAAATCCCTACCTCGTGGAAAAATACCGTCTTGTAAGTATCCTAAAGAAAGAACTAAGTACTCACTGTGTCCTAGATACAAACCATCCAGAGGATTTGATGAAGTTTGCGATGTCATTTATTGGTCTGTTGGACAACTCTTCTAGATCCTCAAAGAAGTGTTGCCCAAGGATCTTGTTTCTCAAATGATAGAGGCCTGGGCAATGACAGAGAAAGTGGGCGGTGTCCTCCTGAGCCTCCTCGTCGCCGCAGCCTCTACAAAGGTCTTCGCTAGTCACACGTAGTTTTTTCATGTGGTACCGCATGGTGTTATGCCCCGTAATGACTCCAATTAGAGTACAGAGGGATTTTCTGTGCCTCTGTATGAGTCTATTGGTTCTTACTCTGTCAAAAGCGGGCTACAGCTTCCTCGTGGTGACACAAGTATCTAAACAGGTCCACCTATTGTTAGCCTCCGTTATGGCTTTGTTTCCTGCTACGAGCTTAAGGGCGCAAGGCGGGATGTACACCGAGGGGTCGGATTGGTCCGAGCTTAGTGCTGAGCCACCTCTAGCCAATTCATCTGCTTTCTCATTCCCTGGAATGCCTTCATGACCAGGGACCCAGCAGAGCCTTACCTCGTGCTGTGTTCCAAGAACCTTGAGCTCTTCTCTACAACACTTCACAAGCTTCGATTTTATTTCTATAGCAGATATTGCTTTTATCGCTGCCTGGCTGTCGATGAAAAAGGTGATATCCTCTCGTGGTATTGCCCTCATCGCAGTCTCACGAGCTGCTATTGTAACTGCTAGGACCTCCGCCTGGAAAACGCTGCTGTAGTTCGGAAGCCGAGCTGACATGGAGAGGCCAAGCGTTTCAGAGAAGATGCCTGCGCCTACACCTATTTCCATTTTGGATCCATCGGTGTAAACAGCTAAGGATCGCTCGTTAGGCGTTCTGTCATTTTTCCAGTCTTCCCTGCTCGGATAGGTGCTAGAGAATGGTCTTAAGAAGTCTAGGTAAGGCGTTAAGTAGTCTGTATTAGATACACTGCCTAGATATCTCTGCAGGATCGTGGTGTGACCCATTGCATTTGGTCTCCAGCTATCTGTTTGGCTTAATCTTACGGCACTATGGGCTGCCGATACTTGTATAAAGATGTCTAGCGGAAGCAGATTGAGAATGGCCTCGAGTCCTGCTGTAGGTGTCGTTCTCATCGCACTGGTTGTGGCGATGCACGCTAGTCTTTGTACTTTTGTGATAGCAGCTAAGTTATTTATTTTGCTGGCTGCCTGCCACCATACAAGGCTGCCATACGTTAGTATTGGCCTTACTATAGCTGTATACATCCATAGGATGATTTTGGGGCTCGGTCCCCAAGTCTTCCCAAATATTCTATTGCACGAGTAAAAAGCTATGGTGGCTTTTTTGACTCTTTCGTTGATGTTTAGTCTCCAGTTCAGTTTCCTGTCGAGCACCAGGCCAAGGTATCTCGCACTATCGGAGATACTCAGGGGAGTACCCCTTACGGAAGGAGTTACGAATTGTGGAATTATTCTTTTGTTAGTGAATAGTACTAACTCTGTCTTCTGGGGATTAACCGCCAGCCCACATCTCTTCGTCCAGGAGTCAATGATTTCCAGCGCCCCTTCGATTTGTTCGCTCAGGGTCGGGAGAAATTTACCTGTTGCTAGCAGCACAACATCGTCCGCACATGCAATGGCCTTGACACCGCTGTTTCTAAGTTTAAGAAGGACTTCGTTCAGGACAATAACCCACAGTAGTGGGGATATAACCCCTCCTTGAGGGGTGCCTCTTGAGGCATAGACTTCGAGCTTAGTACCTCCGAGTTCAACTTTGATATGTCTTTCCTTTAGCATATTGACGATCCATTTTATCACAGAATTGTGAATATTAAGGTTCGTTAGAGTTCTATTGACCGCTTCCGTTTTGACATTGTTAAAGGCTCCTTCAATGTCCAGGAAAGCGGCTAGTGTATATTCTTTATTTTTCAGTGATTTTTCTATTGAGCCGACTACACAGTGCAGCGCTGTCTCTACGCTTTTTCCTTTCGTATAAGCGTGCTGCGCTGTGGATATGTCACCTGGGCGTAGTTTACTACGGATGTATATGTCAGCTAGCCTTTCAAAGGTCTTTAGGACAAAGGAGGTAAGGCTAATTGGCCTAAAGTCCTTTGCAGTAGTGTGGCTTGCTTTACCGGCCTTGGGTATGAAGACCACTTTGACCTCTTTCCATGATCTAGGTATATACCCCCACATGAGGCTGTTGAGGTACAGTTCTTTAAGTACCGGGATGATTGTGGTTATTGTTTTCTGTAGCATGATCGGGATAATCCCGTCGGGTCCTGGGGATTTAAAGGGAGAGAATGATCCGATTGCCCACTCAATTCTTTCCTCTGTAATAAAATCCGTCGGAGTTTCCGTTACAAAACTACTGTTAGTTAAGATGTTATTATCTGGATGGGCCGTACAACCCGGAAAGTGCGCTTTTAGCAGGGAGCTAAGCGATTCTGCACAGGATTCAGTCCACCTTCCGTCGGATTCCTTGAGAGATCCAAGAGTTTTTGATTCCCTGGATAGAATTTTTCTCAGTCTCGCAGATTCTGTCGTACCCTTGATTTCATTACAGAAGTGCTGCCAAGAGTGGCGTTTGGCCTTCTGTGTCTCGTTTTTGAAATTTCTCTGACTGGACTTATATTGTTCCCAGTCCGCTTCTAGCATAGTTCTTTTGGCCTTATTTAGAAGGTGTCTAGTTACTCTCCTAATTCTAGCTAGTTCAGGTGACCACCAAGGTGGTGATTTTTTATCTTTTCGTTTGGTTTCTGGACATGCTTTGACATAGGCTTCATTAAAAATGGATGTAATATCCTCCGCCTTGCGGTCAATGTCGGCAGGTCCGAACCAGTTGCTATCCTGCAGGGATCTTACACCTTTCCTCACCTCGTTGTTAAATAGATCCCAGTTGGTTTTCCTGGGGTTCCTGTAAGGTTTGGGAGAGTCATAGTTGTTACCCACGAGGAATTCGATCAATTTGTGGTCGGAGTAGGACTCTTCCCCTATCACGTTCCACTTGTCAATAGTTAGGGTGCTCGAGTTACTGGCTAAAGTTACATCTATAACTTCTTGCCTGTTCTTTACTACAAAAGTAGGTTCGTTACCCCTATTCGCTACAATAAGGTTATTTTCAATTATAAACTCAAATAAAGACTCACCGCGTAAGTTTGTGTTGCTGCTACCCCATTGAGAGTGATGAGAGTTGGCATCACACCCCAGCAGCAAGTCCCATCTTTCCTGTTCCGCCTTTTGCACAAGAGAGCGGGTCAGTGTGGATGGCGGTCCCTCCTTGGCATCAAAAGGCATGTAGACGGCTGATAGAATCAGCGGGGAAAGCTCCCTCCGCTCAAGCCTTACCACTGTTTGGTCCTCATTGCTGTAGCTAGATAAAAGAAAAAGGTTAATTTGTTTCCTAGCTACGATGCACGTTCTGTTCTTACATTCCGCGTGTAGCGGTGCGATGCTGTATGTAGTAAGGTCTTTATGCCTTAGCCCACTTATTTTGCCACGGGAGATCCATGGCTCTTGAATTAGGGCAATGTCTATGTTCCTATCTCCAATGAGATAGATGAGGTTGGCGCTAGCTGCTGGTGAAGGTTTATTTGAGCAATCTTCATCATTGATTTACCTTATCACCCGCCTTCCTTCTTTTCTTTTCGTCCATCCCAACTAAAGGTCTGACCTTGCATCGGGTAATTCCAATGCGAACCTTATAGTTGTATCTCCTTAGGATGGGCATGGACTTGTGGTTAAGCAACACCACAATCTCAGTTCCGGCTTCTGTATGGGTACCCACTTCTAACACCTCCCAATTTTCGCTATATAGCTCGGGGTTGAGGTGTTGGAGGTTTCTTTCCAGCCGTTCTCTAGGAATGTGTGGGCCCGGAATGAGAATGCGGCCTTTAGGCCTAGTGAATTCCAGCAGATCTGTTTTTTCCACAAGTCGCAGGTCGGCATTCGCCCAAGGAGCCTGCGTGCTGGTTACGAAATTCTTGAGCCAATTGAGTGTTGTCTCGTTGTCACACGACATGACCTTGAAGCCTTTGAAGGTGGTGAGCTGCTCAAAGAAAGGGATAGTTCCCTGATTCTTGACTATGGCGTCGTTTACTCCGTCGAGTATACGCAGCTCCACCAGCCTCCATTGGTCTCCGGATAGCTTACGGTCAGGGTTATTGAAATCGACGATCGCCACCTGAAGATTAGCTCTTTCTTTTCGTGATGCCATCTTGGCTTTTTTTGCTTATTCTTCGTGTTGGCGGCGATGTCGTGTCGTCGTGCCTACCTCTCTTGGAACACCCCGCAATCGGCTCGGCCGTGAGCCTTGCGGCCCCATCCGAAACGGTTGGCGGGGGCTTGAGTCTGTCCGAGACTGAGGTGGATGGCAAGAGGCTTTCCTTCCTCGACTCGAACAATCTCCTGCCTGTTCCCCTAATCTGCCCTATGCTACGTCGATTGTTGCCTGAGTCAGCAACAGAACGCCTCGCAGTCGACCTAGGTTTGGACTGTGCGTCCTTGCTTGGATCGACTGAAAGCGGTTTAGGTCTGTCCCCGGCTGAGGTGGATGTGCAAGAGGCGTTCCCTCCTCGCCGCGGTCAGTCCTACACCCGTTCCTGTTGCGGTCGAGTTCCGTGACGTAGTCGCCTTATTGGAACAGCCAGCAACCGGCTCAGGGGTTGAGTCTGAGTCGGTAGCTGGCCGAAGTCTCCTCGCGGCTGAGGCGGGGAGCAAGAGGCTTCCCGCCCCCGCCACGAGGGGACTTCTTACCTTACGGCCCGTCCTGTCTTGTCGGGTGGATCCTCTCAGCTTAAGCGTGTTAGTGGCTCTATCCAGAGCCACTCTTTCCTTGTCCGTGTAGGACTCCGGATCACGCTTTTTAAACCGCCGTATTAACCGGATAGCATTGCGTATACGGTTGCGCACCGTCGTCTGTCTTGGGTAGATGTCTACGTCGCTGGTCTTCCCTATTTTGGGTGGTCGGGCTAGTCCCAAACCATGGCTACCTAAGCTAACTACCGTCGCGAAGCTGCAGGCAGAAGAGTCAATCCTAGGCTCAGCAGGACTGCAATCGCCAGGTTGCTGAGGTGTTGACGTATCCTTCCCGCGTGAGTAGCTGAGGCTTGACACGCTGGAAGTGTCCATCTTGACCATCTTGGTATCCTCCAAAGTCGCACTCTCACCTAACACTGGGACTACCCCAGTCGTCGAGTCAGAGGCTTTATCGGTAGGCTTTTGCAATACCACTGAATCACGATTGTGCTCCGGATTGGCCGATGAGATCACCTTGCGTCCTGACTGGCTAAGGCTTGTCGCAGACTTAGGTGGTCCCATCAACCCTTCCTCGCTCGTGACTTCCGCCGTCACTGTTCTTTTTGGAGAGCTAGCAATAGGCTTACACTCCGCCAAGGACTGTTCCTGCAGGAAGGCACGTGCGTTATGGAGCCTCTTCCGCTCGCATTCCGTTAACTCCTCCCATTTCTTGGTCCCTAATCTCCGGACTGTCAACTTGCAATTTTTTGAGCGCTTGGAGGATGTTGACATATTGGAGAAGGATGAACTGGCAATGGAGCAAGTGTCGCTTGATTCCAGAAAAAGATTTTCCAGATTGACGTCAATTGCACCAACGCTTTCCTCATCCGACGTACGGAGACGAATTGCTTCTTCCTCCACTCCTACACCTTGATCGGTTTTTATAGAGCTAGGAGTGCCCGATCGAATTACACTCTTCGCTTTTGGTTTATTATGTTTTGAAGTATTTTGCATTTGGATCCCACGAGTAAGGGGGAAGAAGATGTCCGCCTGCACTCACCCCCTGTATGCAGGTAAGAGGAATTAAAATAAAACTGAAGGTCCCCAGGTATTCAGAGTTTGCGCTCGCGACTGAGCTTCCCCCCAGCCATGCAGGCCTCGGCGCGTCGTACCTTGCCTTGCGTGATCACCTTTTGGTCTCTAAAACCTCCCCTTTAGTCGAACCGATATGTGGGAAAACATCTAGCTGGACGCAGACTAGATTTAGTTATTCTCCTCGGCTCGACCTTTGGTTCATAGGAAATAGATTAAGCCTCTCCACCACGACAAGGTAGGGATCGAGGAGAGGAACTTAGATCCCCTCGATACTTATGTCATGAGTTGCACTATCAAAGCTATCCATCATCTTAGGCGGGGCGGTTTTTTGTATACTCCATGCTGGAATTTTGATGAACTTGCGCGACACTTATCTTATGACTCCGATTTCGTGGATATGCCGTCTGATGCAATGACACCAGAACTTCAGCTGATGCGCAAATTCAAAGTCGATTTTCCTTGTGTCCGGCACTGGCTTCGGCCAGAGTCTGAGCCAGGAATGGAATGTAGTCGTATTTTCACGGACGGTTCCAAAACCAGTCAAGGGTCTGGCGCTGATGTTTTCGTGGAAGACGACAACATTAGACTTCTTTTCTCGTTAGGCGAATATGCGTCTGTTTTCCAAGCGGAAACTTATGCAATCCTAATGGCCATGAACTATGTTGTGAAGTGGGCGCCGTGGCGTAAGTGGTTAGTGCGTCCGATGACTACGCATGAGGTTCCAAGTTCGAATCCCAGAAAACACCAAAAAGCTTTTTCACGGTCCCACCTCTCGCGAGCGTCAGACAAACATCCGAGAGTATTGGTGTCACGAAAAAGCTTCTTAAATCGCCGTTCGGAGTCGGCATTGAATTGTAGGTCCCTTCCATTCGTGTGAAAAATATAACGCACACAACATGAGTGGTTGCGAGAAGCTAGGCCCTGGCACTTTAAAGAGCTGTTGCGCCAAATATTTTTTTTTTTTTTCTGTTGTGAAGAACAGGTGGAAGGGCCGTAGCATTTGTGTCTGTAGTGACAGTCAGGCTAGGCCTAAGGCCTTGCTAAACCCTTTAACCAATTCCAAAATAGTTCGTGAAACCAAAAACTCTTTGAACTCGGTCGCAATGCTGAATTCTCTGTCTTTTATCTGGGTGCCAGGTCACACTGGGATCTTGGAGAATTAGATCTCCGATGAGATTGCTAGACAAGGCTCAGAGGAGGGTTTCACAGGTTCCCAACCTGCATTTGGTCTCAATGCGTCCTCGGTTAGGGCTTCCATTGATTATTGGGTCTCTCAGGAACACAATTGTGTGTGGCATTGTTTTCCAGGATGCATGTTCCTGGACGTCTGTAAGAAATCAGCGGCATTCTTGCTGTCTCTCAGCAGAAAATACTGTAGACATCTTATTGGCGTCTTGAGAGGCCACTTTGCTTTTGACAAGCACCTTAACGTGTTGGGCTTAAGTGGAGAGAGCGACGACAGCGCAGAACATTATTTCTGCGAGTGTCCGGCCTTTGCTCGTATCAGGTAGCAGATCCTCGGTGATGATGTGATGAGTGCTGGTACTGTAACCTCCTCATCACAGAAGTGCTTGCTTGACTTTCTTAGAAAGATAAGAAAATTCCAATTAAGTGGGTAAATCAGGAATTGCTCTCTGGTAGTACAATGGACCACTTGCGTCTGAGTGCTCCAGTCGAGCGTTTCCTATCCCGACGGAAAAGAAAGGTACTCCCTGCTAGTACCCTGGAGAGGTTTATTCCCTCGATATAGTTCCCCTCGCAATACAATTCGTTTCGAATTGTGTTTGAAGGTCATATACTTTTACTTTACCTTGGCGAGAATAGTTTACCTTAGGGCTCTCTCTCTAAACAAGTTTCTTTTAGGAACCTGAGAATGAGAAGTGGATTCATGGTAGGTATAGCCTCATATGATATTTGGTACTTGCCCAAGTATTTCAATCTTTTGTGGGTCTGTGCCCCATAAGATTCCAGAAGGTGCTCCTTTTTGTACCAAGTACCATTTGTTGTACCCAGTTTCCGTAAGTGCTCCCTGAGTTTACAGTGCTCCGTTAGGGAGGCTTTTATGATTTGTAGGTTATTATTGCTAAGGAAGGTTGTAAGATCGTAGTAGTTTCTTAGATTGCCTCAGACCTGTGGTGTTATTCCAGGCTCTTGTCCTTTCTCCATTTTCTTGAATTCTTCTCGTGTGGTATGTTCCCCTATTCCGCAGAATGGTTCAATGAAGGGCTCCGCAGCTCCTTGTCTTGCCAAGGCATCTGCTGCTTCATTATCTTTTATCTCGACATGACCTGATATCCAGTATAGCGTAACTTTGTTGTTTCTACCCAATTCATTAGGTTTGTGTTTGCATTCCCACAAGAGTTTTGTCTTAATGATATAGGAGTCAAGTGCTTTGATAGCTGCTTGACTATCTGACAGTATTGCTATGTCGCAGTTACATATTACGTAGGATACATCTATTTTACTTACTTACTTACTTAGATGGCGCTACAGTCCGGGGTGGACCTGGGCCTCAATCAACAAACCTCTCCAGCCAGCACGGTTACGAGCCAGCTGTCTCCAGTTGCGCTCGCCAAGTTGGTTGAGGTCCCCCTCCACTTGCTTGCGCTACCTACCACGAGGTCATCCTCTACTGCGCCGTCCATCCGGGGTGGATTCGAAGACTTTCTTGGCGGGAACGTTGGGCTCCATCTGCTCTTAATGACACAGGAATCTTAATCGCTGTATGTGAAATCTTCTGGCTAAGTCGATGTCCTTATATAGGCCGTATAATTCGGCATTGTACCTTCTCCTTCACTCACCGTCTATACAGATGGGACCAAAGATCGCTCGAAGAAATTTTCTCTGGAAATAACCAAGGGCATCCTCATTCGATTTTGTCAAAGCCCATACCTCTGCGCCATATAGCAGGACTGGGATGATTAGTGTCTTATAAAGAGTTACCTTAGTAGTTCGAGATATGGCTTTGCTACTCAATTGCCGTTTTAGCCCATAGAAACAACGATAAAAAAATAAATAAATAAAAAAAAAAAACCATAGAGCTTAGGCAGACAAAATCCTTTACTACCTCAAAATTGTATCTGTCTATTGTGACGTTCTGTCCAAGACGCTAATGTTGGGTGTCCTTTTCTGTAGACAGCATATATTTTGTTTTGCTTTCATTGATCGCTAGACCCATCTTTGCTGCCTCGATCTCAATACTCGCAAATGTCCCATTGACGGCCCGTAGAATTCTTCCGACTATGTCAATGTCATCGGCATAAGCGAGTAGTTGTACAGACTTGTAAAAGATTGTACCTCCGGGGTTGGCTTGTGAGTTTCGTACAATTCTCTCAAGTACTATGTTAAAGAGATCGCATGATAGCGCGTCACCTTGTCTAAGACCTTTCCTGACGTTGAACGGTACGGTGATGTTCTTACCGACTTTGATGGATCAGCGAGAGTTCTCCATCGTCATTCTGCACAAACGGATGAGCTTGGCAGAGATGTCAAGACTAGACATGGCTCTGTATAACTCGTCTCTGTACAGGCTATCATAGGCAACTTTGAAATCGATGAAGAGGTGGTGCGCATCCCTTGGGATCATAACCTAGCTGATGAAAAGGAAGAAAGAAGAAGAGGTGGTGCGTATCGATTTTATATTCATGGGTCTTTTCCATGATCTGCCGTAGTGTGAATATTTGGTCAATGGTGGACGTTTTCGGCCTGAAACCGCACTGATTAGGTCCCATCAGGATGTTGACGATCGGTTTGAGGCGTTCACATAATACGGCAGACAGGATCTTGCATGAGATGTTGAGGAGACTTATACCTCTGTAATTGGCGCAGTTCAGAGGGTCCCCTTTCTTCAGGATCGGGTAAACCACGCTGAGGTCCCATTCATTGGGCATATTTTCGTCCGACCAGATTTTACAGATGAACTGGTGCATGCTCCTTACTAGCTCATCTCCTGCCTTGAAAAGTTCAGCGGTAAGGCCGTTCGTTGGCTCCAGCAGCTTTGTTGGATTTAAGTTTAGGTATCGGTATCCTCACTTCATTCTGACCGGGTTGACGGGAATCTTGACTTTCATCGTCATTGTTGAATGGCTCATTCTGCCTGACAGCGGAATATTGGTCATCACCGCCGTTTAACAGTCTGCAGAAGTGTTTCTTGCATATCCTCAGCACCGACTGCGATTCTACTACTGTGTTGCCATTTTCGTCCCTGCAGGCTTCTGCTCTGGCTTTGAAACCCTGGTATGTTCTTTTTACCTTTTGATAACATCTTCGAACATCATTCCTGCAATAAAGTCTCTCATGCTCCTTTTTCTTCTTTCTGAGAAGTCGATGTTCCTCTTTTCTCCTGCTCACGTAGAGCTCGTAAGCAGCTCTAGACCTTCTATGCAGCGCCGCTTTGTACGCCTCTTGTTTTGCTGCATGTGCTTGCCGGCATTCCTCATCAAGCCAGGGGTTTCGTTGTGGTGGCCGAGAGAAACCCAGTACATCAGAGGCGGCATCTCTGATGACTTGTTGTCAACGCTGCCACTTGTCATCCGCTTTTGCTGCTGGCGGCATAGGACTTAGATTAAGATTAAGAGAAACTCGATCGGCAAAGGCTCTGGCGGTCTCTTGCGATTGTAGCTGCCCGACGTCAAATTTGCTCACAATATTTCGTTGATTTCGCTCCGTTCTGGATATCCGTATTCGTACTGAGCTACAGCTAGGGAGTGATCCGAATCCACGTTGGCTCCACGGAAACTCCGGACACCCAGAATACTGGAAGAGTGCCTTGCGTCGATCGCAGTGTGATCGATTTGGTTGACAGTTATTCGATCAAAGGAGAGCCATGTTCCCTTGTGAACATCGAGACGTGGGAACCGCGTACTATCTACGACAAAGTTTGGTTCCGCTGCAAAGTCGACTAGCCTGATTCCGTTGTCGGATGTGATGTCGTGCAGGCTGTGCTTTCCGTCCACGCTACTAAAGACGTCCTCTCTTCCTAGCTTTGCGTTGAAATCCTGGGATAATTTTAACATCGTGGCTAGCGCATTGCTCATACGTCTTGTCCAAGAGCTGGTAGAAGTCATCCTTTGTCGCGTCGTCCTTCTCCTCATGAGGGGCATGAACGCATATTAGGCTAATGTTGGCAAATTTAGCCTTGATACGAATAGTCATGAGACGCTCGTTCACATGCCGGAAACTCAAGACTTCTTGCATAAGTCTGCCTCCAATGACAAATCCGCACCCGAGTGGACGCTGTCCTTGTTGTCTGTAGCAATCGCCGTAGTAGATGTCGCAGTTTTTTATCCTCCTTTTGCCCGGCCCATCCCATCACACTTCTTGGATGGCGGTAATGCCTGCTTTGAAACACGGTGTCAGAACCAATCGAGAGGAACTTACCGTGATTTTTGCATTCGGTTTTGGAATACTTGTGGGCTACTCTAATGCGCTTGGATGTAGTTAACCAAATGATCCAAAACAAGTTAAGATGTGAGGTATCCTGTTACTCCTGCTGTTCTGCTCTCGGACGAGTGCGCGTTAATAACTCTGTTCACACTTGAGTTGCCCTTAACATTTAAAAGGGTTGTTCGTGGGAAGAGTTGTCAGTGAAATTCACTGAGAGATTTTGTGCACATATGGCTAAGTAGTTTACAAATGCAAATATTTTTCGCAACAGCTCTTTAAAGTGCCAGGGCCTAGCTTCTCGCAACCACTCATGTTGTTTCCGTTATATTTTTCACACGAATGGAAGGGACCTACAGTTTAATTCCGACTCCGAACGGCGATTTGAGAAGTTTTTTCGTGACAGCAATACTCTCGGATGTTTGTCAGACGGTCGCGAGAGTTGGGACCGTGAAAAAACTTTGGTGTTTTCTGGGATTCGAACTTGGAACCTCATGCGTAGTGATCCGACACACTAACCACTTACGCCACAGTGCCCGGCTAAGTAGTTTCTTAAAATCTTACATCTTGACCAACTTAGCACTTCGTTTCGGGTCCAGCTTAGTCCAGATCTGTCTCGAAATGTTATACGTTGAGCCGTTTTCCCGTCTGTGGTTGGTCTTGCTAATAGGGTTCAGCGTTAGTAGATGCTTACATTTAGCGAGGGGCATTCCTAGGGCTTGCCTGTCAGGCAGAATCCTTAGAGTTGTACACTGTCTGGCGAGCTCGTCCGCTCTGCAGTTTCCTGGAATGCCCCTTTGGCTTGGCACCCAACATAGGTGAATGTTGAATTGCTCTGTACTCTTCGTAAGAAATAAACGGCAGTTTAAGGCAGTTTTTGAAGTGAAGGAGCACGATTCCAGGGACTTGATTGCCACTTGACTGTCAGTGAAAATGCTAATATCCCTGACAGATAATACATTACATTTTAGCCAGAACAGAGCTTACTTAATCGCCATGTTTCCCGCTTGAAAAACGCTACAATGATCAAGGAGGCGAAACGATGTGCTCATGTTGAGCTTTTCGGAGAAAACACCACAACCGATCCCAACTTCGATCTTAGAGCCATTTGTAAAGAAGTCAACCAAACTACCGTCCTCAGGGGAAGAGTTGTCCTATTCATCCCGTTTAGGGATGCTCGTACGGAAGTTTCGGTCAAATCTCAGTTTCGGGGAGTGTAGTCCCTGTTTTCGTGGGTGATGTGATCAAGGATCGAGGAGTGGCAAATGCGATAACTGGACCACTGAAACGAGGCTTTTAGACGGATGGCCGCACTGGCAGCAATCTGGTTGCCGAAAGTATTTAAGGGTAGTAGGTTGAACAAAATGTCCAGAGCCGCAAAGGGAGTAGTTCTCAGTGCACCACTGATTCGAATCCCAGAAAACACCAAACAAGTTTTTTCACGTCCCACCTCTCGCGGACAAACATCCGAGGGTATTGTTGTCACGAGAAAGCTTCTCAAAAATAAAAATTACCCATCGCATACGAAACCGTAAATCCCTTCCGTTCGTGCAAAGAATATGACGCACGAAACATGAGTGGTAACGAGAAGCTAGCTAGCTCCATGGGCTGTTGCACCAAATATGTATCTATGTAATGGCTCGCTCATTCTTCATGAGGGTTACGGGGGTAGGATGCTCAGGTGGACTCTCCATCATACTCGATCCTCCTCCATTTCTTTGAAGCCAGCTATATACTCGTATCTCTGTTTTCATTGCATGCTAATTGCAACTATAGCAAATGGCAATCCCACTTGCAAATTGCTCCCACCTTCTTAACCCGCTAATCCATTTCGATCTCTCACGGTATGTGTGCTTAGGTTAACAATTATTTCCTTTCGCATTTCAGTTAATTAATTGCTCTCAGTTCTCTGACTGGGTAGTATCTACATCCTACTCCGATAATCGTTCGAGGGATTGGCGTCATTCAATTTATTCAATTGTCACTTATCGTGACGAATAATTATATCCGTCTGCGCCCTGTACAATGGGGGGGCGCCCGCCGGCTCAGTGACTTTCGCCATGTGTCCGCAGTGATGTCGCCATAATTAGTCCCACACACGCATCTAGGTATCTGCTTGTCATCCTGTAAATACAACTGACCGGCCTACTTTTTGCAGTCGTCGCTGGCGCTGTTCCCCTTTTATTTTGAGAGCACACAGAATCATAGGAGGCCAAGTAATTAAATTATAATTGGATTCATCTCAACGGGACCGCTCGCCGTCGGTCAGAAGGGTCAGATCACTTCTTGGAACCTCTAAATTAAGTTCTGTGGAATTTTCGCAAAAAAAAAAAGAAAAAGAAAAGAAGATATGTGCGTTTCCGCATGTGTGTGCTGACGCCCCTATTTGAGTTTGGCTATGCCAACCACCCCTAGTCTTCCGCCCCTAAATTGATCCGGCGGCAGTGGTGGTATGTAAGCCGTGTGGAAAATTTCCATTTTCGCGCGATGAAAGTGAAAAAAAAATAACCATCTCGGGCTGCATCCATCCATAAATAGATGGATTTGCTACGTCTTATGCCACCACAGCACAAGTCACATACACAGGAAGCTCAGGCCTCGTGCACTCGACAATGAGGTTTGCTTGGATGGGTTTTTGTTGTGGCAATCTCTGACAATGGACAATTGTTGTTGGATGTAGGTACTCTTTTTTTTTTATAGTCATATTGTTGTAGTGTTTATTTTTATTTTTTATTATTTTTTTTAATTTTTTGCAATGCTCACTGTGCCATTTGACTCCGACATAGCGTGAAACTCTGATTTGCTTCGCTGAGTGGCTTGATGGATGTTGAGGTATTTATGCCGGCTTTTTGGTTTCGTTGCTGCCAGTGGCTGACTGGGCTTGGAGCAGAAGTTATGCTCAACGATTGGAAAAATTTGATGTACGTGAAACAATTGACTTTTAGTATGGATGGCTGCAGATGCTGCTCAAATGTGTTGGATGGAGTTATAGTCTTCGTTTTTTGTTTTAATTTGCATTTTTAAGATATCTTTTGAGGTTTATATCGAAATGAAAATCTCAACAGCGTGACATCCGGCTGTTTAGTTGATTAATGTACGTTTTAAGTGGTTTATTTGAAGTATAACTAGTCAGAGTAGTCAAACTTTGAGGTTCCATTGAAGCACTGGTAATCAGTTACGAATGTCTACGAATTGTGCGAGTGAGTAGAGATCGCTCTATTGTTAACGATTTGATAAAGGTATACAAAGAGCTGAATTTACTTACTGTAATGAAACGTGCTACTTTACCTAATTTGGCCCTCACAACGAGTATGTATGTCCAATCTAGTCCGCACGTTAAACACGTTAAACACTGTCGGCTAATGCTCGTGTTGTTGACACGTGTAAATGGTCAGAAATTGCCCCCTATAATAAATGTCAGATTTTAGGGAAGTTTTTGGCCATCTGATTAGTTGTCAAAAATCTGAAAATGTCAATGACTCTGAATAAAGAAAATTAACTTTTATTGTAACACTCAAGCGGAAAACAAGTCTTTTTCATTATTAAATATTCGGCTAAGTGGAAAAATACATTTTATCAGTCGAACAGCTCGTATGTGGAAGTGGTCCTTATTCAGGACTGTTTCGGACTGAAATATGTCTGATGTAAATCTGTTGGAAAATAATCTCTTTGCTGGTTAGGAAGCCTAGGGCTGTTGGACATTTATGTGACTTCTCCTTAAAGCATTGGCGCCGGTTCTGCTACTGCTTCATCAAGTGGTTGCATCGATCTTCAGGACTGCAGCTACGTCGATTTTGAAGACGGTCCTAATGAGCATTTATGTTCGCTATAGTGTACCTAAGGCAATATGTGTAAATCCCAACACATGTTCAATCAGTCACACGTGTTAATCGCGTTACATGTGACTGGGGCAATGGATCAACGAATTTAGAGCTTATTGCATTTTCATAGAGTTAATTTCATTTCATTTAATATATATTTCATTTGGAAAAAAAAAAAACAATACTATTGACCTGCGAAGCCGCATGTCTTATCTGCAGGAGATTGAGTACATATTTGTTTTTTAAATCATCAAAGTGAATTAATTTATACATGTAAAGTTAATATAAGAAAAACGTGTTTTGTTTTCGTGTTAATTTTAGAAAAACTGAGCAAAAATTTCAATATTTGAACTTTACTTACTTTACTTACTTAGATCCTTTAACCCCTCGGGGGGCATGGGGCGTCAACCACGCCTGCGCGCCATCTTGTTCGAAGTTCTGCAACGCGTTTGAGCTGCCTCCAACTCATTCGTAAAGAGCTCGATTCTTCCTCAACTGTTCTGTACGTTTGCCTAGGGCGTCCCGCTATTCTGCCTGCCAGGGTGAGCGGATTCAACTGCATGGCGTATTTCGCGCCGTAGAGTGTGTCCAATCCATTGCCACTTTCTTCTTCGTATAGTAATGCTTATAGGTTCTTGGTCCGTTCTCAGATAAAGTTGTTCGTTAGAGATGCGGTTCGGCCAAAAAATCCTCAAGATGGTTCTTAAGCATTTGTTTACAAAGACTTGCAGCTGGCGTGTGTTAATGGTGTCCACCTTCCAAATACTGCACCCATAAAGCAGCACTGATTCTACGTTGGAGCGGAATAGTCGCAGCTTGGTTCTTAAGCTGATAACATTACTTCTCCAGATTTTAGATAGCATTCCGAACGCAGCTTTAGCCTTCCCGATTCTGCTGCACACATCCAGTTCGGTGCGCCACCGCGATTAGCCGAGACCACACTTCCTAAATAAAGAAAGTTATCAACTTTCTCGACTTCCTGTCCGGCAATGTAAAGTTGAGCGCGGTTGTTAGAAGAAGTGCTCAGGGCTTTTGTTTTGGCTCTGTTTATTTTTAGCCCCACTTTGTTTGCCTCAGCTTCTAGATTTTGGGCCATTAGATGAAGATCCATTATCCGATGTGAAAGTAGACAAACACAGCGTAATCTAGATGTTTAAGGTAAGATGTCATAGTCCAACGAATTCCATAGTTGCCTTCCGTCAATGCTGCACGGAGTACTTCGCTGATAACCACCAAGAACAATTGTGGTGAAAGTATGCACCCTTGACGTACTCCACTTTGGACTTCGAAATCCTCCGACACCTTACCATTGTGCATGACGTGACGCTTACCGCCCTCGTATGTAGCCTTGATAATAGCTATACATTTCTCTGGGATGGCCCTCCTGCGCAAGGCCAACCAGATAGCATCTCGATTCAATCTGTCGAAAGCTTTCTCGAAGTCGATAAACATTAAATGTAGCATTGCTCGATAATGATCCGTAAGGTGTTTATGTGGTCGATACAGGAGGATCCAGCACGAAAGCCTGCCTGTTCGACATCGAGAGTTGAATCTAAATGTTCTTTAATTCGTTCTAGAATTATTTTAGCTATTATTTTGGCCATGGCTGGAAGGACGCATATACCTCTCCAGTTACTGCAATCCATCAAGTTTCCCTTCTTTGGAAGTTTAATGATCATCCCCCTTTTCCACTCCTGAGGAAATTGTTCGCTATCCCAAGCTCTCCGTATTAGGGGATGTAGCAAATCTGCCGATGTATTTGGCGCCGCTTGAAATAGCTCGACAGGAATGCCATCAATACCCACCGCCTTGTTCTTCTTGAGGGACTTGATTGCTGTTATTATCTCGGTTTTACTGGGAGGTGCGGTGCGAATTCGAGAATTTGTTGTTTCGAACTGCTCATTCGAATTCGAGATCATACCGCCATCGTCTAAGTGATTTAGCACTGTAGCAAAATGTTCTCTCCATCTAGTGAGCTGATCCTCATCCGAAATCAGAAGGTTACCGTCTAGACTCTTCACTGGATGTTGTTTGGAGTTTCGACCACCGATGAGGTCCTTAGTGATGCTATAAACAGTCCTACTGTCGCACCTACTCGCTGCTTCTTCAGCCCTTGAGGCCAGTGAGTTGACATATTGACGTTTGTCACGTCTCACACTACGCTGCACTTCTTTCTTCTTCGCACGGTATTGGGCTTCAAGATCGGTTCTCTCTACTGCTGAGGCCGCTGCAGTCCGAGCCTTGATTGCTGTACGCTCATCGATCCGTCTCCAGGTGTCTGTAGAAATCCATGTGCGGTGGTGTTTCTGCTTTTTCCCGACATACGTGCGTGCCCCAGTCGTAAAAGCATTTTTCACAGTACTCCAGTGGTCATCCATGTTCTCTATGCTGCTGATTGCTTCTGCTTCTAAGGCAAGATGGGCCCTGAACTGTTGACGCACTTGGGGAACCTTGATATTAAACCTGGTGATGTTAAGTAGGTTTGAGCGGTTGCTGTTGACGGATGCAGTACGAAGGCGTAAATGAGCTACCATAAGATGGTGATCACGTTCTTGTCCGACGTCAGCTCCACGTCTGTTTCGGACGTCCAGGAGACAATTTCTAAAGCGGCGACTGATCGCAATGTGGTCGATCTGGTTGGATGTTTGTTGCCTATTAGTAGAGACCCAACTGATCTTATGGCAGGTGTTATGCTTAAACAGCGTACCTCCGATGACTAAGCGGTTGGTATTGCAGAAGTCCACAAACCGCTCACCGTTATCATTACGGTCTCCCACGCCGTGAACTCCGATCACGTGCTTAAGCATGATGTTGTCGCTACCCACCTTGGCATTGAGATCTCCCATCACCATTACGATGTCCCCATTAGGCGTTTGGTTGTAGGCGACGCCTAAGTGGCTATAAAAATCATCCTTTTCATCTTCAGTCGCGTCTAGAGTCAGAGCATAACACTGTATGATGGTCATTTTTCTAACTCTACTCTGGAACCTAGCCGTCAATATCCGGTCACTATGGGGTTTCCAGGATATGAGGCTACTACGTGCTGCTGGAGTTAGCATGAGTCCTACGGCGGAACTCTGTGCACTTCCAGCTGGTTTACCAGAGTAGAGCATGATAGCGCTTTTTGTTGGGGAGATGAATTCCTCAGCAGCGAACCATCTTATCTCGCTCAGCCCTAAGATGTCTATTTTATACCGTACGAATTCGCGTTCTAATTTGAGGAATCTGGCGTTATAAGGCCCTTCCTTGAGTGAGTCCTGGAGGGTCTTAACGTTCCAGAATCCGATCGTTGTCCGTATTCGGTAGACAAAGGTCGTCATCAAATTATCCGTCCGTATCCGAGGCGTTGGTTTCCGTTTCGGAGCAAGATTTGTTTTTACGGTTGCGGCTCGCTGGGCCACAGACCAACCGACACTTATCCTGTTTTCTGGCGCAGGAAGCTCGCCATTCGTCCTCTCCCGTTAACAATTTCCGAAGAAATCCCCAGATGGCACCACGAGGAGGTGGGAGTAGGGCTTACTAACAGAGCTGCTAGGTTTTCGGCTGCAGTGGGTCCTTCTCGTTACTTAGCGGACCAACACCTATCGGGAGATGCTGCCCCTACGAGGCCTTTGTTAGTCGTTTGCCATCCGAGATTTGGTGTACATCCTATAAATTACCTGAACAATTACAAATTTTTCCCACTTTATTCCACTGCTTATTTGTAGTATTTTATTTTTAAAGTCTTTATGCCTGCCCTGCCATAAAACCGTGCGGTTTTGGACAGCTGAAATCAAAATTTCCAAGTTTATTTGCTCCATTTTCACTTTATCGCTGAGCGATGAACTACAAAATCAGAACAAAATTGAATTCGGAGCGACGTCGCTCTGTCGCTCAGAAAAATCGCTCATCGCTTAGCAACTACGTGGCCACAGACCTACGATTCCATATGACGAGAAAAGACAAGAGTAAGATGCCCAGCTGGAGTAACCGAAGAGTTCCCAATCAAAGTCGGGGTGCACCAGGGAAGCGTCTTAAGTCCTTTGTTCTTTACTACAATCCTTGACTATCTGCTTGAAGGTAAAGTCACGGACTCCAAGGTACATCGATTACTCTTTGCTGACGATGGAACCATCATAAGTGATTACCTACGTCCCTGCAACGAGCACTTGACATATGAGTGGACGTTTTGGAGGGAAATGGGTATCGCATTAGTTCAAAAAAGACAGATTACTTGTGCTGCCCGTTCTCTGATCCACTCAGGCCTATTCCAGACATTTATTTGAATGGAACAGTGCTTCTCAAGTGCAAAAGTTCAAATATGTGGGATCTATGATTAATAGCAAAGCAACCTGTGATGACGACATCAATCATCGCGTAAAAGCGTAGGGTGGATGAAGTGCCGAGTAAACTCTGCTATCTTGTGTGATGAGTCAGTCGAATCATCAACGGGAAAACTCCAACGAGCTTTGAACAATGTATGCGAATGGACAAAAACCTGGCGAATAGTCCTCAATGAGACAAAATCAACGCATGTCAATTTTACGTTAAGGAAGATAAACAACTTACCTATATCCATTAACTCGGTACAAATACCTTACGCAAACGAAGCAAAATATTTAGGAATGACCCTAGACGCAAAACTTAAGTGGAAACCACACGTGAAAAAGAAGCGCGAAGAGCTCGAAATCAGATTTAGAGAAATGTATTGGCTACTCGGAAGATACTCGAAGTTAAGCGTATACAACAAACTGCTTCTGTATAAGCAAGTGCTAAAACCGTCTTGGACATATGGTATACAACTTTGGGGTTGTACCAAACCAAGCAATATGGCTCTACTGCAAGCATTTCAAAATAAAATGCTAAGAGCAATCGTGAATGCTCCTTGGTATATAAGGAATAGTGATATTCACAGAGATCTAGGAATTGCTACCGTGAGGGACGAAGTAACAAACTTTGCTCGCAAACTTCGTACCCGTCTTCGTGTTCATTGCAATAATGAAATAATCCGTACTATGGACGTGACAAGCCTTGAGCGCCGACTACAAAGAACAAGACCTTTCGACCTAGCGCCGTAAGGAAAAACCGCATGTAATGACGGTATTAGTAGGTGCCTTCACTGGAAAGCTACCTACCTAACGCGATTAACACTACAGAAGCGTAAACTACTCGTTAAGGCAACTTAGTCGTAGTCATCACAAAAAATGAAAAAATGAGAGGAACAAATTTCCTACTACTATGAGTACGCGCAGCCGGTTCTCATAGTGCCTCTCTGAGGGGGTGAGGTTTAGCCCGTAGGCATATACTGACTAGCACTAATGGCATTGTCAGATATATGAATCGGGCATAACCAATGGTACGGACCATTGGTATCTTTTGAAGATTCCTGCACCTCCAGGCGCAACCAAAAAAAAAAAAATAAAAATCTTGTGTGACCGAAAAATGCCGCCTAAGCTGAAAGGAAGACTCTATACCGAAGTTTTGCGTCCAGCGCTCACATACGGTTCATAATGTTGGACGATATACAAAAGGTATGAAAGTAAATTAACGGCAGCTGAGATGAAGATGCTTCACATGACAGCAGGAGTGACGAAGATTGATCGAATAAGAAGTTCGAAGATCCATGGAAGCCTTCACGCCAAACCATCCAACGAAAAATATAGCGCAACCGGCTCAGCTGATATTGCTACGTTCAAAGAAGAGATCATGTAAATCCGGTTAAAAAGGCAATATCAATGAATGTTCCAAAGGCATCGCGCGGCCGGAGAGGCAGGTCTATAAACGCCTGGATCACACAAATGCGACGACATCGGCATTTCATTGGCCTCAGTAACCGAGGGATCCAAAATCGAGAGGCCTGCCGGTATTTTCTGAGGTGAAATACTCTAACCCCACAAGTGAAGTAAGAGGGTGATAATCTCTTGTTTTCGGATTGTAGCCTCGCGGAAATAGAAAGAAGAAGAAGAAGTAGATGGCAGCGGGTGGGGAACTGTGTCATATCCAAGCAAACGTGGCCCAAATACTCCTGGAATAGAACACAAGAACTAGTAAACAGAAACCGTCTGGATATTGCAAGAGTTCTGGTAATCAGTACTGGCCACTGGCCCATCGGGGTTCATGCAGCCAGAATTAGCATTACGCTTAGTGCACATTGTCGCAGCTCCAAGAATACAAGCGAGAAAGAAACAATTCTTCAATTCCTTTGCGAGTGTCCGGCTCTAGACAGGGCCAGACAGCGTACATTAGGTAAACCCTTTTCGATAACCTATCGGATTTAGTGGAGATAAGCATTGGGGATATTATCAGTCTCCTCAACGTAACGGAGTGGATTCGAACGATCCCCTTTTAGTTAACGCCCGTCTTTACATCCGTTAGGTCACTTGAGTTGTTGTACTTTTGCGCTAATTGTGTTTCAGCATGGTTGGCTGACGCAACCACTTCTACCTACCTACCAATATACATAAAGTTTTGTTTTTTTTTTTTTCTTTTTCTTGAAAACTAATAGATCAGAGCATACGAGTATCATGTGAATAATTTCAATACCTAAAGCTAGGTCTTGAAGGAACATGTAGAGCCATTACGGACTGTCATTACATCTGAAGTAATTAAAAAACAAGTTCCCTTCTCTGCGAGACAGACTGTAAAACGAAATAAGAAATGCTACCCTATTAAATACTAAATACTCGTAGGTACTAAATTTGCATTATCTATTCACTTGCCCGTCATACAGGGGCCATAAAGAAAGGTGCTTTGGCAAGTTTTCTGCATCAGCAATTATTACTCTCCTCCGGTGAATGTTATAACTACGAAAGAAAGTTTCACTTTAATGGATAGATAGCCATACTAACGTTAAAGACCCAACAGGCAAAACAAACTGCATCTTTTACCAGAGCCACTACCACTACTCCGTGATCACGTCATTAATTATTTGCGCTACATACTATGATACGTACGCTTGATTGGTGGTTTGGCTTTGATTTGTTGGAATGGGTTTTCCCGCAAATGTTGAGATACTTAGACACAGTGTGTGAGAGAGAGGGAAATCCGCTCTAGTCCGACCGCTTGAGTTATTACTTTGAGTGGATATTTATCTATCCATCGCAAGATACGAGAAATTGTTTATTTCTAATTTTATGCACGGATGTCTTATCTAATCTTAGAAGTCTCCCCACATAGAAGTACCAAACTCCCCCAATTAGAAGGAAAGATTTCTCTTTTTCCTTCTTTCGTTGCGCACAAAACGTAAACAGCTTATGATTCTTATGATTAAGAAGATTAATCTTAACTAAGTAACGCTCACTCGACCTACAATTTATCCAAATGAACGCCGACTGACATGTAGAGATATGTGCGCGAGTGCTAAGACCAAATACACAGAGGCACACACTGTACAAATGGCAAATGAATAGATTGTACATATATACTCGTATATATATATATTTAGCGCAACAGATTAGTTTGTGACTATTTTTAGACTTGACCTAGTGACTTTGGGCTGTTGATGGTGGATAGCATATGTTTATCTATGTTGTAGATACATTGAGTTAAAGGAAATTTTTATTTGGTTTGGTATGTTTCGGTGCCACTAGTACTGGGATTATGCACGCATTGCGGTGGTGGGTAGGATAATTGTTTAGATACAAATATTTCATAGTGGGTTGAGACGGAGGGTGAAACTGACAGTAGCTATCATGAGAAATTACTTGTTCTTTCTTTCTTTTGGGGGACAATGAAGCAGACATCTACGATGACTAATTGAGCTAAGTAATCCATAAGAAATAAGCTGACATGTAGTCTGAGGTTACTGATTGCTTTCGGAATAAAGAAACACTTTGGTGGTATAAAAGTCGAATTAAAATGTAATCATATTAGGGTATATCTTGGACTCGAAGTGAATTGCAGCGATTAGATACAGCGAGACGAATTATTTTTGAAATAAAATGGACAATACCATCAATCAATATTCGACGTACATACGAGTATGTATGTGTCGAATAGATTGATGAAATAACTGTCAGCTTTGACAGATATGTGAAAATAAATAGAAGCGGCAAAATGTAGGTACAAAATAAAATTGTGAATGTGTTGATTTTCTCACACTACTTTCATGAGCGGGGGTATGAACTGCAGTTCATTCTAACCTCGAACACTGTGTACTTTGCGTGTTCTTCTTTTCCTTCTTCTTCCTATTTCGGGGATGTTATGATCTGAAAACAAGGGATCATAACCCTCTCATTTCGCCGCATTTCTACTGATACGCTTGTGGGGTTTGCCCAATCGACCTTAGAAAATATCGCCAGGCCTCTCGATTTTGGATCACTCGGTTACTGAGGCCAATGAAATGCCGATGTCGTCGCATTTGTATGATCCAGGCGTTTATAGACCTGCCTCTCCTGCCGCGCGATGCCTTTGGAACGTTCATTGATATTGCCTTTTTAACCGAATTTACATGATCTCTTCTTTGAACGTAGCAATACCAGCTGAGCCGGTTGCGTTCTAATTTTCGTAGGATGGTTTGACGTGAAGGCTTCCATGGATCTTCGAACTTCTTATTCGATCAATCTTCGTCACTCCTGCTGTCATGTGAAGCATCTTCATCTCAGCTGCCGTTAATTTACTTTCATACTTTTTGTACATCGTCCAACATTGTGAACCGTATGTGAGCGCTGGACGCATAACTGCGGTATAGAGTCTTCCTTTCAACTTAGGTGGCATTTTTCGGTCACAGAGATAGCGGAGTTTTATCGCCACTTCATCCACCCTACGCTCACGCGATGATTGATGTCGTCATCACTGTGCTATTGATCATAGATCACACATATTTGAACTTTTCGCACTTGAGAAGCACTGTTCTATACAAATAAATGTCTGGAATAGGCATGAGTGGATCAGAGAACGGGCAGCACAAGTACTCCACATTTGACGAACTAATGCGATACCCATTTCCCTCCAAAGCGTTCACTCATACATCAAGTGCTCGTTGCAGGGACGTAGAATCTTCACTTAGGAGTATGATGGTTCCATCGTCAGCAAAGAATAATCGATGTACCTTGGAGTCCGTCACTTTACTTTCAACCAGATAGTCAAGGGCTTAAAACGCTTCCCTGATGCACCCCGACTTTGATTGGGAACTCTCCGGTTACTCCAGCGGGACATCTCACTCTTGTCTTTGCACAACAATGCAACTAAGTAGTACAACTAAGACGGTAAACAGAGGAACTCCACAAGGTGGAGTCATCTCCCCTCTGCTGTGGTTAATGGCGATTAATAAAATCTTGGTGCGACTTGATAGGGAGGGTTTTAAGGTGGTTACGTACGCAGATGATGTGGTTATACTAGTATCAGGAAACTTCCTCTCGAGTGAAAAATAGCTAGGCACGGTTCTATACCCGGAACTTAGTTGGAAACTCAATATAGAACAGCGAATTAAGAAGGCAAGCGTAGCTTTCTATGCCTGTAATAAAACATTCGGTAAGAAATGGGGACTCCAGCCAAAGATGACCCTTTGGATGTACACAGCCGTTGTGCGTCCAATTCTTACTTACGGCGCTATCGTTTGGTGGCCAGCTTTGAGCAAAAAGTACAATATCGACAGAATCAAAAAAGGACAGAGATCGGCGTGTGTGGGTATCACAGCAGCAATGAGGTCTTGTCCAACAGATGCTCTCAATGCGATCTTGTATCTGATCCCCCTCGAACTACACATCAAGGACACAGCTATATGCAGCGCAGTCCGACTCAGGGAATATGAATGCTGGACCACAAGGCCATATGGTCACGGCAACGTCCTGGAGAAGATACCAAGTGAACTGGTTGCGTCCTCGACCGACTACACGATACCCAAACTCAACTTCAGAAAATCCTTCTTAACAAAATTCCCTTCCAGAGAAGAATGGAAGAACGGAAGCGCTACCTGCAACTATGATATAGGGATATACACGGACGGTTCGAAGATGGACTGCGGAGTCGGCGCAGGCATCTTCTCTGACCAGCTGAATATATCAAGGCCTTTCCGTCTCCCAGACTTTGCTAGTGTTTTCCAAGCGGAGGTTCTTGCGATTCGAGAAGCCTGCCGCCTGCTAAACAATCTTCTAACATCTAACCACAATATCGCTAGCCAGGCGATATCGGATAGCCAGGCTGTCATCAAGGCCATTGATGCGGTTTGCATTTCTTAAAAACTGGTAGAGCAATGCCGGTTCGAACTGAATCAACAAAGCACTCACTCGAGAATCACTCTCATCTGGGTCCCGGGCACAGCAACCATGAGGGTAATGAGCGTGCTGATGAGCTGGACAGGCGAGGGTCGGCCCTTAACGGCTCTCTAACAGAAAGAGTCGACATTCCGCTTGGTGCCGTTAAGGGATATATTCACCTTCACTTCCTCCAGCTAGCCATTCGCGGGTGGAGCAGCCTCACAAGCAATATCTAGAAAGACGTGGCCCAGTTTCAACAAACCCAGGTCAAAAGAGTTACTAGGCAAACCAAGACCAGTTATTGCCAAAATCGTAGCTATTATCACAGTTCACTGGCCAGTTGGAGACCATGCGGCCAAGCTTGGTATCTTCCTTTTGTAGGAGCTGCAAGGATATTAATGAGAATGAATCTCTATGTTACTTCCTTTGCAGATGTCCGGCCCTGGCGAGGATCAGGCAGCAAACCCTTGGCAAGCCCTTCTTCGAGGATCTGAGAGAGATGGCGGACAAGAGGGTTGGAGAACTAATCCTCTTCCTGAACTCCACGGGCTGGGTTTAAACTTAACATCCCTTTTTTAACTAAGCACTACAATAGGTATACGCGAGTCCGTGGTAACAAAACGGCGCACCCTAAGCGCTAATTGGGTTCTTTTAGACCGCTACTCTACCTACCTACCTACCTACCTGTCTTTGCTCCTTCGTACATATCCATGATCATCTGTACATATGTTTCTGGAACCCCTCGATGGCTTAGCGCCACCCATATCAGATCTCATGGTTGTCTGTCGAATGCCTTTTCAAAGCCAACCAATACAAAATGCAAATCCTTTAAGGAATCACGATGTTTTTCCATCATGATCCTTATACTTATTGCATCTGTGGTTGATTTACCCGAGACAAACCCGCACTGATCATCAGATAGCCGTATTATTTTTCGCAGTCGGCCACCTAATACCCGCTCAACGATCTTCATGGTGTGTGACATCAGCTTGATTGAACGGTAGTTATCACAGTTTCCCGTATCACTCTTCGCTTTGTTTGCAGGGAGAAGGTAGTTTTCCCTCCATTGATTCGACATTGGACAAGTATCGACTCTTGACAAGTATAGCCGAGGAAACTGTTCATTCAAGAGTCGTTCACAATACTGCCGTCCCCTCTGCAGAATTTTTTCGTCATCCACAAGAAGCTGGCCATGAGCATTGTTAATGAACTTTGGCTAACGAATGTCCTGAGCATTCCTCCTTCTTTGGGTGGCTATTTTGACGATGGTTGCGCTCTTGTTCATATTGTTCGTCGCAGTTCCTCGATAGCCTGATTTGCGAGCTTTTTTGTCTCTGTTATTAAAGGGCACCAAGCTTTGAAAGCCGATTTCTTCTCATTTATCACCTTCTTAGCTTTATCACTCCACCACCATATTTCTTTGACGTGCTGATGGTCGCCTTTTGAAGCTCCTAGCAGTGATTTGGCCTGCTCTTAGCAAGTTCGCTGTAGTGAATCTCACCGGTCATGGTTTGGGAGAGTTCATTTTTCATCACGAAAACAAAAGTCTCGCCTTTTTCTTTGTCCAGATTGTACCACTGGATTTCCTCAGACACCCTTGTTTTTTTGGTTTTACTTTATCAGCTCGCTCATTACCCTCAATATTGCTGTGACCCTGCAGGCGAACCCCACAGGCGGATCAGTAGAAATGCGGTGAAGTGGGAGGGTTGTGATCCCTTGTTTGCGGATCATAACCTCGCTGATAAAAAATAAAAAAAAGAAGAAGAACATTGCTGTGACCCTGCACCCGAAGGAGGCTAATTCTGAACCGAAGGCCCAGCGATGCGAGTTCCTCTTTGCACTATTCTACTAGCTTGGTGGTTGTAGTGGCAGATACAATAGCCTTGATAGCGGCCTGGCTATCAATGACGATATCTATGGTGTTTAGGGGTATAGAGGTTTGCTTGAGTAGGCGACAAGCCTCAAGTATAGCAAGAACTTCCGCCTGGAAGACGCTGCGCGAATCACGAACCTGGTAATACATGGAAAGTTAAGGGTATCAGAGAATATCCCCGCCCCTACCCCACAGTTCTTCTTCGAACCGTAGGTGAATATTGTTGTTTCGAACTCGTTTGTCGCTACGCCTAATCTCCACTCCGCCCTGATTGGGAATCCTACCGCGACATCATTTTTGAAATTCATTTTGGGAGTTATGTAATTGGTAAGATTAGTTACCAGATCCCGTGGTAACAGATTCAGCCACGCAGGCATTCTATACCCAAAGCTCAATGTTAAGTTTCCAGCTTAGTTTTGGATCAAGTACCTCACCTAGGTACTTGGTTGGTTGTTTGGTTAGGATAGGCCCTCGATGAAGATGCATTTAGACCAGAAATAGGTCCATTATATTGCCGATATATAAGGTGGGTGGGTCACAATCTCACTCTGAGAACTATTTGCTTCGTTGTATGAATGCGTTAATTTTAGCCATGCAGGCATTGCAGAGATCACTAAGGTTATGGAGTCCACACCCAGTGGCCCATTTGCTAATCTTGTCCAAAGCACTTTCCGTAATCTCACTGATTACTGAAAGAAACATCCCTGATACCAGTATTACCACTTCATCCGCTTACGCGACAACCTTCACTCCAGCTCTGTCAAGTCTACACAGAATGAATTTTGTTGATTACTGAAGAATACTAACTTTCAAATTCCAATGTGTTTATTTAAAAAAAAAGTTAATTCAGTCTTAACACTAAAAATACAAGTTTAATTACATAAAAAAGTTAGGAATTAATTATTGCAACACCGATGATACTTTCCGGAGAAATAGACAGCAGAAAGGGAAGTTTTCCACGAGGTTATTTTCGTCGACTTGCATTGCAACAAGGAACTGCGAGCTGCTAGCCGCTCGCCTGAACAATGGTTGTGTTTAGACACAACACTCCTCCCACCTTAACTTGAACTAACGTTCCTGCCCCGAAGTCTCTCCGAACGCCTAAGGTCTAATATGGGTGGCTCATGTTGTTCCAATGGTGTTTTCTCCGGCTGCTCTTGGCATAGCTGGGGGACTGCTGTCCCTTCTCGTTCCTCCTCAGATGCACTTGCGCTGTTGTCTTGGCTTCCAGAACGAAGTTGGTCCAAATGCCTTCGAACTGTAGTACCTTTTTCTGTTGTCACAGCGTATGATACGGGACCATTTTGTTTTGTGACTGTGACTGGAATCCGTAGAGGTCCACTGGAGTAATTTCTCGCCCATACTGGTTCGTTGATGGTAAGCTGTGTGACCGGAGCTGTTGCATCACTCTTCTTGGTAGATCGCATTGGGTTGTTATCTGGTTGCAACTTGTCGAAGTATGTTGTCAGTATCCTTTTGAGAAGCCATTCAGCAGGTGACTTACCAGTTGTTGTCGACGGTAATGTGTGCTGCCGAAGTAAGAACCTTGCCAGTCGAAGTTTTAGACTACCCACTGTGTTGCGCTTCAGATACTCCTTCGTCGTCCGTACCATGCGTTCAGCTTGCCCGTTGCTTGATGGATGAAACGGCGCCGTCAGTATGTGAGAAATAAGGTTTCTTCTGAAAAACCTGCCAAAGTCGTCCGAAGTGAACGCAGTCCCATTGTCGGATACTATTGAGTCTGGCAACCCATGAGTGGCGAAGATAGATCGCAAGCAATTGGTTGCGCACGCTGAGCTAGTTGTTGACATAGGCTTCACCTCGACCCACTTGGAGTATGAGTTGACGAGTATGAAAAATGGTTGGCCCTGAAACGGACCGAGGAAATCCACGTGCAGACGAGACCATGCCTTCGATGTCTCCTCCCACGGATGAGTAATGGCTTTCGCGTTTTCTGGACGTGTCTGTTGACACGTTATGCTTTTATAGTTGCTTCGATGTCCACGTCTATTTTGGGCGACCAATTGGCTTCTAGCCAGAGCTTTCATCTTGACCACACCCGGATGCCCAGCATGTAGGGTCTTTAGAAGGTGTCCCGTGATCTCATTTTGGTGCCGTAGATATGGCTTGTAGTTTTCATCTAACCCACGATCGGGCCATCCCCTTAACGCCCAATGAAGAATTTCTTTGAGTATTTTGTCTTGGGATGTCATCTTGGCGATGTCGCTGGACTCCAGAATGGTAACGTCATTTTCTTCGATCATGTTTACTCGGGAACTACACTCAGCCACTGGTGGCTCGACAGGTAAACGGCTGAGTGCGTCAGCATTGCAGTTTTTCTCTTTAGGCCTATATTGAATTCGGAAATTGTATCCATTCAAGAAAACACTCCACCTGAGCATTCTGGGAGAAAGTATTACTGGAGTTGGCTTCTCTGGGTTGAATAACCCAATCAGGGGCTTGTGGTCCGTTATTATGGAGAACTGCCGCCCATATAAGAAATTGTGGAACTTCTTGACACCAGCGATGATTGCCAGTGCCTCTTTGTCTATCTGTGCGTAGTTCCTCTCAGTTGTAGACAACGTACGCGAGTAAAAGGAAATCGGACGCTCTTGGCCATTGGGCATCACATGAGTAAGAACAATATCAATCCCATATGGCGAAGCGTCGCAGACCAATGCGACTGGAAGCTTTTCATTGTAATTAATCAGAATGTTCTCACCTGATAGTAGGGTCTTGAGTCTTCTGAACACATTTTCATGCATCGCATTCCACTTCCAGGCAGCCTTCTTGTCCAACAGCCTATGCAGCGGTTCAGCGATGGTTAGTTATCCTTCAAGAATGTGTGGTAAACGTTGATGAGGCCCAGGAAAGCTTGGAGCTGTTTTTTATCAACAGGCGAGGGAGTTTCTCGAATTGCACGGACCTTATCGCCTGACGGGCGAATCCCGCGATGATCAATGTCGTAGCCCAGGAAGGAGGTAGATGATAAATCAAACTTGCACTTGTCTTTCCGGAGGCGCAGTCCAGCAGCACTTAAACGTTGAAAAACCTCCTCCAATGTTTTCACCAACTGTGATGAGTTGTGACTGATGACAGTTATGTCATCAAAGTAGACGGCTACTCCCTGTATGCCTCGCAGTAGCTCGCAGTAGCATAATCAAAAGAACAGGAGATATGGACTCAGCTCTGAGGAGATCCTCTAAATGCGGATATGGTGGAACTGCTGTTGCCGAGGGTTGATTGAATAATACTAGTTACTCGTACGTATACACATACAGTTTATTTTAATTTAAGGGTACTTAACTAAGCTAACTTACTCATTCAAAGTATTTTTGAGAAGAAGAAATACATACAGACTTTCCTAACAAAGAACGATCGATATATTATAACTAGAGCAATCTTAACTGATTGAAAAAATAAAATCTACTTAATGAAATAAAATTATGTATAATAAAATGAAAACTACATTAAATGCCTTGTTGTGTTGAAATATCTAACAATCTATTCCGTTAAAATTAAGAGTTACTTTTGTCTGTCTTTGAAATGTTAAGTCGACCTAAATTCTTTTCTTTCGGACCCTTTAATGAATTTTATTTCAAGAAAATTAATTACTTCATTAAGGTAGCAACCTGTTCACTGGTGTAGACTTGCATTGATGTGTTTTTGTTATTAAAGAAATTTGTTCTCTTTTATTGCTGCATAAAGATTTTTATTACTTTTTTTTATGTAAAAAAAGAAGAAAAAATAGAGATAGATGTATTCATATCAGGTGAAGTGGGGAATCAATTTGAAAAATGTAATATGAGCTATGTGTGGTTTGTCAGGAGGAACATTTATATAATTTATTCTAAAATTATGCGGTTTTTATTTACTTGTTAATCGGAGTTCTTAGAAAAAATTAGTTAAGTTACAAAAACTAGCTATGTAAAAAAAAGAAGATGACTACGAGTATGGAATAATAGTAAAGTAGAATCTCGTCTGCATAGATGGCGAGTGGAGGAACTATACGGCTTATACAAAGACGTCAAATTAGCCAGAAGAGTTCACATCACATACAGCGACTAAGACGTCTGGATCATGTAGAGCGGATGGAACCCAACGTTTCAGCCTGGAAAGTTTTCGTATCCACCCCGGATGGACGGCGCATTAGAGGACGACGTGGCTCAAACAACTGTAGGCGGACCTCAGGCAACTTGGCTTTGTGCAACTGGACGCAGGGCTGGCTGAAGATTTTTGTTGGTTGAGGCCCAGGTCCACCCCGGAATGTATTTATTTATTTATCGTATCGATTTATCAGGTTATAGATCCAAGTAACAGATTTCACATATATAATTGCACAAAGAAATGGCTGTAAGCCATGAGTAAGAAATACATAAGTACATGGAATGATAAAATACGAAACATAAATACAATATAAATCTTAAAAAAATATTTATATTTAGCGTCAGAGAAGAGTACTTAAGCTAGTTAGCCAGAGAAAGGCATCAGGTGTGATATTGTGAATGTCGCTGGGGTGGCCGTTAAACATGGAGAGGGGGCAACTAGAAACAATGTGTCTTATCGTTTCGATAGGTTCCCCACAGTCACATGCACTTGATGTTGTTGCTCCCCATTTAAACATAAAGACTCTGCAGCGGCCATGCTCGGTCTTTATCCTATTTAGTTGTGTCCACGTTTGTCGGGGTAGGTTGAATCCTAGTACGCGAACGGTAGGGTTAACTGTGTTACTGCAGGTACTTGAGACAAAATTCCTCCAGTCTTTCTCCCACTCTTCATTGATGTTAAAGTTTGAGAAATGAGGTTTAGTCGCTGTCCTATGAGGTGGATTTCGCGAGTTCAACCGATATGAGTCCTTTTCGTTGGAGTATAAGTGGATTGGGAGGTTCGTGTTGTTTTGAATTTAGATAAGTTCTCTGATCAGTGTGTTCTTTCGTCTAAGCGGTGGTGGGGCAATGTTGCTCAAGACTGCGAGCCGTTGAATCGGAGTGGACCTTATTGTTCCGGAGATTAGGTGCATTGTGATGTGGAGTTGGCTCTCAATTTTCGTTATATGTGCGCTATTCAACCAAACGGGGGCTCCGTATTTAGCAGTAGAATAAACCAGTCCTAAAGCGGCAGTTCGAAGTGTACTGGGTGATGATCCCCAGGAGCTGGACGCAAGTTTTTGAAGCAGGTTGTTCCTTCTTTTCAACTTGGCTGCGGTGTTGAGAGAGTGCTGCTTAAAGGTAAGGGATTTATCAATGGTTACTCCGAGATGCCTGGGGCTCTTATTGTGTCACAGGACAGTACCATTGAAGTCAATTTCAAGCGGCATGCGCGTAAGTTGGCTATTCAGGTGAAAGTAGGCAGACTCAGTTTTAGCCTTGTTGGGTGTCAGCCTGAATTTCTTGAAGTATTCTTCTAGGGAGCTAAGATCTGCCCTGCTGTTGTGTGGCTAGAGCTAGATCGTCCGCATACTAAAATTGTTTGAATGTGGTGTTTGGTATATCGTGAGTATATAGGTTGAAGAGAAGTGGGGCCAAGACCGATCGTTTTGGGAGGCCGTCATTGAGTTGTCTGGAATTGCTTGCGCTGTTGTTGCGGATTACTTGGAAGAAGCGATTGCTCAGCATGTTGTTGATCAGGTTTGCTATTGTTTTGCAACGTACCGTCTTGAAGAGTTTGTAGACCATTCCAGTACGCCAGACTGTATCGTGTGCAGCAGTAAGGTCTACGAACACGGCGCCAGTCTTAAGCCTGTTTTCAAAGCCATCCTCAATAAAAAGAGGTAAAGGCGAGTACCTGGTCAGTGCAACTACAACCCTTTCGGAATCCAGCTTGTTCTACAGGGATAACATCGTTAATTGGTACTTCAATTCTGTTGCATATTAAACGTTCAAAGATCTTATAGCATACATGTAAGAGAGCAATTATTCGGTTTTCCCGGTTTAAGTATGGTAATGATTTTTGAATTCTTGAACTCAATGGGCAGGTTTCCGGATGATAAAAAAAAAGAAAAAATATTTGGCGCAACAGCTCTTTAAGTGCCAGGGCAGGCAGAGGCCGAAGGGCCAGGGCCGAAGGGCAATTTGTTTTGAGAAGCTTTTTCGAGACAACAATACTCTTGGACGTTTGTCAGACGTTCGCGGGAGGTGGGACATTGAAAAAACTTGTAGGTGTTTTTTGGGATTCGAAGTTGGAACCTCACGCGCAGTGATCCGCCACACTAACTACTTACGCCACGGCGCCACCGGATGATAGAATACTGTTAAAAAATGTGCACAGCCAGTGCCATCTTAGTGTTTTTCCCGCAATTTTTAATAAATTCAGGATAAATTCCACCAATTTCAGCGGCTTTTCCATGCTTACAGTAGGCGACGGCAACTTCATTTTGAAAGCTCGAGAGTATCCAGTGGTTATAGGGGTTCTATTTAAGCTCCTTTAGTAACTTCTTAATATGTTGGGTGTGAGCTTTGTTCGACTTTGCTTTGGAAACCTCGACAATCCGATTTGCAATCAGGTCTGGATCGATCTTAGGTTGGTGTGGTGGGAAGGAGTTTTATACCCCAAGCTTCCGGATGAGGCTCCAAGCTTGATCGGGTAAAGTTCAAGTTTTGTGTTGTTTTTCCGTGCATTGTTCAAAGATTCTAAGAGTTCCTCCGCAATTTCGGTGTCACCGCTCTCCTGAAATTCTTGGTCACTATCGGAACTCCAGCCGGGATCGTATTCTTTCCGAAAACCGCGTGGGATGTGCATCTTTGCTGTGTCTATTACGATGCCAACAAAATACCTATAGTTCTTGGGAGTCGTATTGATCCAGCGGACGTAGGAGTCGAGGTCTTTGAAATCTGAAAGTTCCGCCTTGGCCGCTGGGTGAAGTTTGCCAACGGGATTTTTATTCCGGTTTCTAGGACAATTGGGCGGTGTTGGCTTCGAAGAAAATCAGGTAAGACCCGTCTGGACACTTGTTGTTCACGTCTGGCGGAATTGGATGAAGCGAAGCACAGATCTGGGTTGTAGTCGCGGTTTCAGCATCTAGAGTGGAAGGTTCCTCTGTCTTTGGCATCGAAGATTAGTGTCAGACGATTTATGTCAGCCCAGTCTGCCAGTTTTGTGTCGTTATCGTCATCTGCGTGGTATCTCTAGAGAGTGTGGTGGCTGTTAAAATCTCCGGCATATAGGGCGGGGTGTTCGTACACTGGAATCATCTCTACAGGCCAGGAACTATTGGGAGGTTTGTAGATGTTAGCGTTTTTAAGGTCACCTATCAATATCACTACGATAAATACGTTGTTGCTTTCCTTAATTTGAATCAGGCTCATATTTTCGACTAAGGATCTGACATATGTTGCTATGCCGTATGCATGATTATAGAGGGCGCCTATTAAGGAGAAACTGCTTTGTTTACCTCGAGAGAGAGTTGATTCATCTACGCAGTGAGTTTCTTGCAGGAGTACCACAGCAATGCCATTTTCTTCCAAAGTCTTGTGTACTCGTTAGTAGTTACACTTTGCTCTGCTGATGACTTCAATATTTAGTTGGCAGATACGGACAGATTAGTAGTCCAATGTCTCTAGTCAAGCAGCGCTAAAAAGTACTGTTTGTGTGAGTGTGCAGAGACGCAGATTGCATGTGCGAGGTTGTGGGTATTAATGCGTTGGATGCTAATGAGTTTCAACTTGTAACAATTGCCGGGAGTTCGGTTCTCATTGAAAAAGTTGGGCATCCAAATGTGAATAGACTGTAAGCGGTATCTAGGGTGCAGCGGGAGGAGCTTATCTATTCTTCGCACCCCAAAGATATAAAGGCGATACCTAATATTTATGTTACTTGTTTTAATATATAATATAATATATATGTAATATAATACTCTATTTTCTTTTTTTCTTTTATTTTCAGGTAAGTTTCAATATCTCTATATTTTTTTAGCACAGTAAGTATTTTAAAAATATTATTATACTGTAAGCTACAAGTAAATGGTAGATTGTCCAACAACAATCGTCAAAACATTAATAAATTTCTGCTGATTGTTCCAGTTCCAGTCCAGTCTTCCCTGATGTGAATGGTTTAAACCTTTTTTTTTTGCGTCGGAAGATGGGAATCTTTTAAAGACGAAACTGAGCCTGTACTCAGTAATAGTGTGAGATTTCCACTCACTAAACCCACCTTCCCTTCTACCCCTGGTCCACGCGGCACTACCGTCAAGCATTTTACCACGAGAGGGAGTCCCCCTTAGGCACTCGGCTCGTTCGTGTTGGCAGTCGTTTCGTTTTCACTCCTATCTTCGCTGCTCCTTCATACTGGTTGCTACAGTGTCACTAACTGCTTTCCATGCATCTTCCCTGCTCACTATCTGTTTGGTGATGTTGTATGGGGTTATGTTCTCACCCAGTTTGTTCACCAGCTGGTGTCGTTCTTCATGGTATCGTGGACAATGACATGTGTTCCGCATCTTCGACTGCTTCCGTGCACATTGGACAATAGAGGCTGTGGTCTAGTCCAAACCTGTGGAGATAGTCTCTGAAGCAACCATGGCCAGTAAGCATCTGAGTTAGGTAGAAATTTAGCTCTTCGTGTTTCTTATTGATCCAAGCGTTTATATTGGGGATCAATCTCTGCGTGCACCTGCCTTTATCAGAGTGATCCCATCTCCTGCAATTCATCCACACTTGTCCATGGTCAGTGACACTTCGACTCTTCGCAATTGGTGCCGCTGTCCGGCTGGCACGATATTTCAATTAGGCTTCTTTTGCCAGAAGGTCTATTGGCACCATGCCCGCCACTACATATGCCACGCCATAGGAGCTTGTTAGGGAGTCTCTGCATACGATTCTGTAAGTTGTCTCCGTCTTTCCTCTATATGGCCTTGTCCCTCGGGGTTAGATTCGAAGACTCTGCGTGCCGAAGCGTTGGTGACCATTCGCTCTACATATCCTAGCCATCTCAGACGTCCCATACGCAGTTTTTTGACTAGGTCGATGTCGCTGTACAGCTCGTATAGTTCGTGATTGAATCTTCTCCTCCAAAACCCGTCAACGCAAACGGGACCGAAAATCTTACGAAGAATTTCTCTCTCGAAGCGACCAAGGATATCTTCATCCTCTTTTAATAAAGTCCATGTTTCAGCGCCGTAAAGCAGGACTGGGATAATTAAGGTCTTATATAGAGTCTCCTTAGTTGTTCGAGATAGGGCTTTACTGTTGAATTGCCTTATAACCCTAAAAAACCTCCTTGCTGCCTTCTCAGCTGCATATTGCAGATGTTGCTTAAAAGTTACGCTTGCATCTATAGGAGTTTGGTCACTACAACGATTGCTATGTCGCCGGCGAAGCCCATTATAAACATTTAAAAAGCTCTTCCCAGTTCTCGCCGTTAAGAATCCTGAGCATTATTTCTTCTTCGATTTTGTTACATCCCCACACAGATCGCCTTATTTCTGCTAAGATAGGGCACGTGTGTCGCCAAGAAATGCATCATATCCTCGTACTGCACAAACTGCAAACTAGAGGTAAATAACCGCTATGAGGTCTATAATTTAGCGGTAAGAGTTCGACCTTGGCTTTAAAAATTGCAGATATGGTATCTACGGAGTACTTTTCATTAAAATAGTTCTCATCTGTTAGGTTGTATTCCAACAATATGTACCATCTTCGTTGCTGTGAGGCCCTAGCGTTTTCCCTGTAATCTTCCCGCAGATTTTCATGTAATTGAGTCGCCTATCCACAGCTTTTCTGGCGACGTGGAAGATTAGCGTCATCGCTTACTTATCCTGGATCAGACCTCTCTGACCAAGATATAGGAACGCTTCTGGTGGGATAAAGCCGTTAAGGCGCACACTCTCGTGATAGAGATTGTTGGGGTAATAGGCCCCAAAGATCAGGCTATTCATCGAGGCCATTACTCTTGCAATGTGCCTTCGAATCAACTTGATCAAGAAATTATCCACTCTGATCGAATTCGCCCTGTTGTACAGGACCTCATTACGATAGAATTTTATGTACTCAGACTCAGGTGTTCTGTACAAACGACGGCAAGCCCTCTCAAACACCCGCATCTTTTCCAACAAGCTTGGCCGCACATTGAACCACATGGGACATCCATATGCGAGCATAGGCCGAATGAGGGCCATGTAGCAGATTACCTTCACCCTCGCATCGTGTTGGCTGCTATAAAACAGTCTCTTTGTGAAGGCAAAAGCAACTTTGACTCTGGCCAGAGTAGCATCTATATGTCTGTTAAAATATAGATAATGATCTAGCCAGACCCCCAGGTATCTGACTACACTTCGACTCGCAAGTGGCTGCCCGTGCTGTCCCACGATAGAGAACTTTCGCCAGTTCTTTCTGGTGTCCCAAGAGGCACCAGACAAGGGCGTTCTGAACTGGATGGTCTCCGACTTCTGAAAGTTAACTTTCAGCTTCCAGTCGTCGCAGTATCTCTTAATCTTATCGAAGTCACGCTGTAAAAGTAATACAATGACCTCGATCTTAGGCCCTGACCTGTACGCGACCAAGTCGTCTGCGTACGCTATGGCTTGGTGAAGTGAAACTATGAGATCGCTCTTGTAAATGTTAAATAGGATCGGCGAATTAACCGCACCCTGTTGCAGATCATTTTTCACTTCAAACGTTCCAGCAGACGTCACATTGTCATTTTTCACAATGAACTTCTTACGGGTGAGCATGTCATAAAGTATGTACAGCAGTGGTTTACTTATGCCCAGCCTGCTCAACTTGTAGAACAGTCCCTCTAACCATACGGTATCGAAGGCCTTCTCCAAGGGAACTAGACATGCATCCGTGCATTGCCTTTTGCTTTTATTCTACTTGATATCCGATACCAGTTTAGATGCGGCATGTATAGTATCATGCCCCGCCTTGAAACCGAATTGGTTGTCCGGAATTATCTGCCTGTTCTCAACCCACTTAGTCAAGGCTCTATGGATCACTTTTTCGAATACCTTGCTGATGTTCGGAAGTAGACTTATCGACCGGAGATTCCCCGGATTTGAGCTATCTTCATTTTTCTTTGGAATGGGCTGCACCACCGCTGTTTTCCAATGCGCTGGATAATGGGCATTAATCATTGCATTATTAAACAGGATGGTGTAAATGTTCACCGCTTCTGGAGGAAGATGTCTAAGTACAATTTGGGTATACCATCGGTTCCCACGGATTTCTTTTTTCTCAATGATTCGAAGATCGTTTGGAGCTCTGCCTTCGAAATGAACGGGGGATGTACCCTTTCATCGGCGACGGCGTTATTTGCCATATATGGTATGTATCTTTCATTGAACACGGTGAAACCAGTGTTCTCAGATCGGCAGTGCTTCATCTCATTTCGAAGGTAGAAGTTGTGCACAAGGACCCGATTTTCCAGGTCGTAGTTCGGGCAAATACTATCATTTACCTTATACACATCCTGGAAAGTCGTTCCTATAGCCTCTACCTTCTCCTGCGGATCTTCAATCACAAAGAAATTGTCATCCTCAGCTGCGTTCTTCTTCTTCCTTTATCAGCGAGGTTATAATCCGAAAATAAGGGATCATAACCCTCCCACTTCACCGCATTTCTACTGATCCGCCTGTAGGGTTCAGCTGCGTTATCCGGATCTATACCTGCTGTCACTAGCATTTGTACATTGTTCGTAGTTCGGGGGATTTTAAGACGCGGAAGGTCGTTTCTATTATTTCTCCGAAATATCTTGTTTATTTGTGGGAACATACTCGGGTTGTTGGATCAGCCCGAATTTTCCTGTTCCAGTGCAAATTTACAGACAGTCTGTAATTTTCTTTAATTATTTTTGAAAGGTTTCTAATCAACGACTTCAGCGTCCTAACCTCCTCCGGAGATAGTCCTGTCTCGAGATAAAGTGCGTAATTCGGTGAGCAGTTGGGGAGCTTGAAGAGTCGTTTAAGAAAATATCGCTGCAGCTTTTCAACATCTTCGTACTCTTTGTATCCCCAAACTTCCACGCCATATAAGAGAATTGATTTAGCCGTTGCAAGAAATACTTAATATTTCGCACTGGCACTTATATTTCTGTCAGCTAGGCAAGTCTTCCACTAAGCGTTGATTGCCGCTTTCGATTCTATTAGTTTCAGTTTTAGATGTAGCATCATGTTTAAATTGAAACTGATATCCATTCCTAGACATTTGTAGGACGAGACTACTTCAATTGGTTCATTTCTGTAAGTCAACTCCTCACCACTTGACCGTCTTCCACTACCCTTTTTCGAAATCATAATTTTTAATTTTTTAAGATTGACTGTTAGGTTCCATTTTTGGCAGTAACACTGTAGCTCATCAATCATTGTTTGCAGTTCAGATGGTCCCTCAGCCAATAAAACAATATCGTCCGCGGACATAAGTATTTTTACAGCCTCTTCATAAATGTTTGTCCCGCCTTTTACCACCTTTTACGTTGTTATGTCATCGAGAAATAACACATAAAGGAGAGCACTTAAAGTACATCCTTGCTTAATACTCATTTCTGTAGGAAACCATTCCGAGAGTATGTTGCCATCCCAAACTGTTGCGACGTTGTCCACATGCATTGATTGCAAAATTCGTATGAACTTATATGATATGCCAAGGTTAAAGAGCTAGTAGATTAATGCGTGCCTGTCTATGGACTCAAGCAAAGAATGTGTGATCATAATAAGATCAAAAAGCTGCTAGAGCTCAATAAAGAAGAACTAACGATCTTAACCGGCTATCTGACACACTATTGTCCGCTCAGGTACCTTCTGAATAGGGTGGGTCTATCTGAATCGGATGCCCGTAGAGTGCGGCATTCAGGAATAGATTACTTCACTTGTCACATACTGTAATGAGCCCAGCTGTCATTTGGAACCTAGAGACACACTGAAGTATATCATTACGCTCTCGCATATACAATACTTATATAATAGAAACCCCGGAACCCGGAAAGTAGACAAAAAAAAAAAAAAAAATTTAAAAAAAAGTTGCGTATACGCCACCACGTACTCACTAATGCCGCAGTCATTTATATAATATCTTATTAAATTTCTCCACTGAAGCAAAAACCAATCCATTTTTCAATTCACCTATCTTCCACAACACAGCTCATTCATTTTCGGGTTATCTAGCAAAATCTCATTTCACCCCAGGGGAGCCCAGTGTCACAGAACATTTGCAACTTCCTTTAAGGATCTCAATCGTTCGCCTAATGTTTTCCTATTCTTGTCGCTTGAGTTCACTAAATTGCTCCTTTGTGTGTTTTGCGCGCGCTCAAAGTACGATTCGCGCACTCGAATGCCTATTTTGTAAAAAAAAGAAAAGAAAAAGGAGAACAAACTTTCAAAATGGATTTATTATTCAGCAGATGGTTGTCGCCGTATCTAAGAAACAACAAAACAACGACACATAAAAATCCCTAAACAGTGTTACAGAATGCAGATACAAAACGAACATGAATACGCAAATAATGGTGGTGGTGATGGCTCCGACAAATTTGCCATTTTAGGCTGTACGGTCCTACTGCCATTTGGTCTTTGGTAGTTGAGCTGTCTTCATTGCCAGCCCACACTATTCGTCGGCGGCGGGAAAAGTGATTGACCCAAAAAGGAAACGTTTGCTGAAAATCGTTTTCTAAGCGCGAATAAAATTTAAATGCACGGCTCACTGTTCTTTTGAATAGTTTGCGTCTTTTTGTTTTATATTTGTGGCTAACCATCTGGGTAAGGCATTGGGAAAACTCTTCACACAATATGACTCAACGAAAATGATGACTCATTGTGTGTGGGACTCTATTGGACGCGTATTTGTGTGACTCAAATTGGTCGAGGCGCTGTGCTGGCTGTTTTCTATTTTCTTTCGGTGTGCGCGCGAGCTTAGATTTATGGCATCGCGAAGCTAGCTTTTGTTTTCGAATCTTAAGAACGTAATTTAACGGCCAATTTGCGTTTTGAAAGACGGGGAAAATTTACTTTCACTCTCATCACCGCATGCGGTATGGTATGGTATATGCTTCAAGCGTTATGCGGTCAATCAATACTTTCACTTCCTTTTGTTTGGTTTGTTCGTAGATACTAAATTTGGCAGTGTGCTTGACATTTTAGAACGTGAAGGTCAGTTGAGTGACCATTGCACATGGAAAATAGAAATGAAAATGTGTAACGACTGCATTGTGGAATGTTTTCGCAAAGCGGTGAGGTGGTCGCGAAAGTATCTTTTAATATATAGCTGCAAGCAGGAAGTTGTGTGCTTCGAAATCGAATGGAAGACAGTGGAAAACTGACGCTTTTGAAATAAAATCTTTGATGACAATCAATTCAATTTAATTTATTTAAGTTTGGGTGTACAAATAAGACATAGTCTTCTATAGTATTATACATCAAATTATGGGTTATTTACACGATTCAATTCAATAATTGTTTAATTTAATATAAACCTTGGGAAAAGTCTGAAGAAGGGGACTAGCATTGCAAGAAAGCAAGAAATATACTTTTGTTGCGTTTTTACGAAAAATACTCTAAAGCGGCATTTTTAAATTGTGTGGCTCCAATTATTTGTTTTATTCTTGTGGGCAGAGAGTTCCATAGTCTGTCTTCGCAAAAGCGAAGAAAAGACGCGAGGAGTTCAAGTAAATCAAGGAGGGAGTTATAAGGCTAAACGTTGTAGCCGAGCGAGCAAATTATAGTTTTTCGAACAAGTATAGTGGCGATCTGTTCTGTATAATTTTGTGCAAGAAGACACAGCACCTAACATACAAAAACTGCTGAAGCGTACAACCAAGGACATTTTTATGGTAACTGGATATGTGATCATCTCGACGAAGCCCATATACATACCAAACTATATCGTTAAACAACAGTTTTACTTCAGTAAGAATTTGTTCAAAGTTGACAAGAAAAACCCAATTTTCAACTACATGAGTGAAATGTCAGCAACACATGAGAGAGAAAATTGTATATCTTCTTCTTCTTCCTTTTATCAGCGAGACTATGATCCGAAAACAAGGGATCGCAACCCTCCACTTCACCGCATTTCTACTGATCCGCCTGTGGGGTTCGCCGAGAGAAAATTGTATATGGTATGTAAGGGAATTTTGGGTCCATTTACATTTAAAGGCTAATGTCGATCCGAAACTTATAGTCCGCAGTGTTTTTAAATACTTTGAACGATCTCACATTCATTTGATATCATTTGTGTTTATATTGTTTGTTCTTACTCTGAATTAAGAATCACATAGAAATGGTGCGAAACGGTAAGACTTAGAGTCAATCCTACCAAAGCCACTGTGATACTCCTCACCAAGAAAAGACAGCTAAAGCGTATGCAACCTATCCTATTGGAAGGTATCAGGATCAACCCACAGAAAGAGGTCAAACATCTAGGTATAACACCAGACAGTAAATTACTTTGGAAAGAACATTTAGAAGCTCTGGTAATCAAAGTCACCAGAGCACTTATGGCGTGCAGGAACATTTCCGAATAAGCCTGGGGTTGCAGCCCAGCCACACTGAGGTGGATGTACATGATGATAGTAAGACCCATCATCACATACAGGGCAGTGGCATGGGTTAACCGAACAATGTTAACTACTTACTTACTTACTTACTTAGGTGGCGCTACAGTTCGAGATGAACCTGGGCCTCAACCAACAAGCCTCTCCATCTAGCTCGGTCTTTAGCTAATTGTCTCCAGTTGCGCAATCCAAGTTGATCGAGGTCCCCTTAAACTTGTGCGCGCCACCTACGACGATGATTCCCTCTACTGCGTCGTCCCTCGAGGCTAGATTCGAAGACTCTGCGGGCCGGAGATGTCAGATGTCCAATACGCAGTTTTTTGACTAGGTCGATGTCGCTTTACAGCTCCTGTAGTTCGTGATTGAGTCTTCTCCTCCAAAACCCGTCAACGCAAACGAGACCGAAAATCTTACGAAGAATTTTTCTTTCGAAGCGGCCAAGGATATATTCATCCTCTTTTTTTTAAGACCTCTATCAAGGTCTTATATAGAGTCTCCTTAGTTGTTCGAGATAGGGCTTTACTGTTGAATTGCCTTATAAGCCCAAAAAACAGCGATTGGCAAGAGTTATTCTTCGATTGATTTCTGCGCTGATCTTGTTTATAGAATTTATAGCAGAGCCAAGGTAGACACAGTCCCCTTACTACCTCGAAGTTATAGCTGCCCACTGTGACGTTTTGTCCAATTCGCCGGTGTTGGCTTTCCCTTCTTGTTGACAGCATATACTTGGTTTTGCCTCGATTATCGCTAAACCCATTTTGGCCGCTTCTGCCTCAATGCTTGCAAACGCACCGATGACAGCTGAGTTCTTTCGATAATGTCTATATCGTCGGCGTATGCAAGCAGTTGTACAGACTTGTAATAGATTGTGCCTCCGGTGTTGGCTTGTGGGCTCCGCACAATCCGTTCAAATACAATATTAAAGAAGTCACATGACAGCGCGTCACCTTCTCTAAAGCCTTTTTTGACATCAAAGGTCTCGGTGAGATCATTACCGATCTTGATGGAGCAGCGAGCGTTCTCCATCGTCAGCCTGCACAGACGGACAAGTTTGGCAGGGATGTCAAAACTAGATATGGCTCTATAAGCTCTTCTCTGTAGATGCTGTCATAGGCGGCATTGAACTCGATAAAGAGGTGGTAAGTATCGATTTGGAATTCTTGGGTTTTCTCCAGGATCTGCCGAAGTGTGAAGATTTGATCGATGGTGGACTTTCCTGGCCTGAAACCGCACTGATAGGGTCCAATCAGGCTGTTGATAAAAGGTGCCAGGCGTTCACACAATATCGCAGAAAAGATCTTGTATGCGATGTTGATGAGACTGATGCCTCTATAATTGGCGCAGTTGAGGTGGTCTCCTTTCTTGTGGATCGGGCAAACGATGCTGAGATTCCATTCATCAGGCATACAGTCGTCTGACCAAATCTTAGAGATGAGTTGATGTATGCACTCTACCAATTCATCCCCAGCTGCCTTGAAAATTTCGGCCGGTAAGCCGTCAGGTCCAGCAGCCTTGTTGGAGTTTAGCTTGGATATTGCTATCCTCACTTCGTTTTGGTCAGGTGGACGGAAATTTTGACTATCATCGTCTATGTTGAATGGCTCACTCTGCCTGACAGCGGAATGTTGGTCTTCGTCGCCGTTATACAGTCTACAGAAGTGGTTTTTCCATATTCTCAGCACCGACAGTGATTCTACTACGAGGTTTCCATTTTCATCTCTACATGTTTCTGTACGGGTATTGCTCCTCTGACATGTTCTTTTAACATTTTGGTAAAACTTCCGTACATTGTTCCTGGAGTATAAACTCTCGATATTCTCAAACGCGCGCTTCTCATGCTCTTTCTTCTTCTTCTGGAGAAGCCGATGTTCTTCCCGTCTCTTTTGCTCGTAGAGCTCACGAGCAGTTCTCGTTTTCCTTTGCAGCGCCGCTTTGTATGCCTCTTGTTTTGCTGCATACACTTGCCGGCATACTTCGTGAAACCAGGGGTTTCGCGGTGGTGGGCGAGCGAGACCCAGCACATCAGCCGCAGCGTTTCTGATGGCATGTTGGCAGCGTTGCCACTGGTCTTCGGCACTTGATGCTAGCGGCATAGGGCTGATTGAGAAATTTCGGGATACGCGTTCAGCGAAGAGTCTGGCGGTCTCTTGCGATTGTAGCTTTTCGACGTTAAATTTTCTCACAGTAATTCTTCTTTGTTGCTCAGATTGGGATATCCGCATTCGTACCTTGGCTACAACAAGGTAATGATCTGAGTCTATGTTGGCCGCTCGGAAGGTCCGGACATTCAGACTACTGGAGACATGCCTTGCGTCGATCGCAATATGATCAATTTGGTTGATCGTTACATGATCATTGGACCGCCATGTCTGCTTATGAGTATCGAGATGAGGAAACCATGTGCTGGCTATGGTGACATTTCGCTCCACAGCGAAATCAATTAGCCTTAGTTCGTTATCAGACGTGGTGTCGTGTAGGCTATGCTTACCGACTGCCCTACCAAAGACGTCCTCCTTTCCTATTTTGGCGTTAAAATCGGCCGATACGATTTTAGCGTCGTATTTAGGACATTGCTCGTATGTTTTGTCGAGGAGCTCGTAGAAACATTCTTTGGTGGCAGGGTCCTTTTCTTCCGTGGGGGCCTGAACACTTATTAGGCTTATGTTAGCGAATTTAGCCTTGATCCGGATAGTCATAGTACGCTCGCTTACGTGTCGGAAGCTTAAGACTTCTTGCCTAAGTCTGCCGCGTATTCCCCGTGTTTCCGTCCCTTCCATTCGGCGATGTTGTTAATCAGTCTCGCGTTCCATCGTGCTCTGCTTTCTGAGTTCCATGTCTCCTCTCATTTCTGTTTGGTGAGCTCCTTCGCCTTCTCGGTTGCCGCTTCCACTCCAATTTCCGCCCTTTTGTCATAGACGTAGTTCCTCTCTGTCGCAAGGAGATCAATATCGGTCACTCCAGCGACTATGAGGATAGCTGGTTCTGAAACCGTTCGGTGCGAACTTGCAACCCATAGTACCGCCTGCCTTTGTACTGCGGCCATTCGTTTCCTGTATTTCTCTTGTCGTAGTGCGTCGGACCATATCTCGCACCCACACAGGATAATGGCGTGGGTGACTGTCATCAGGAGCTTTCCCTTGCTAGCTGCTGGGCCTCCAGCGTTTGCCATTAATCTGCTCAGTGGCATTGTGACTTTCGTAGTTCGTTCTGAAGCAGATCTTATTTGATGCCAGAAAGTGAGCTTCGTGTTTAGGGCCATCCCTAGGTACTTCACCACTTCCTTGCTGGTTATTACCTCAGACCCAACTTGCAAGTCGACAATTGTTGGAATCCTCTTCTTTGCCAGAAGGACTATCTCCGTCTTTTCTGTGGCCAAACCTAAGCCATGTTCTTTCATCCAGAGATGCACCCGCCTCATCACCTGGTTGAGTTTTTCTTGTGCGCTATCGGTCTCTTGCCGTAATCACCGCGGCGATATCATCTGCATACCCTACCAGAAAGATGTCTTCGGGCATTTCCATACGAAGGATGCCTTCGTTGGAGATGTTCTAGAGATCGGGTCCCAGGATTGAGCCCTTCGTTGCTCCAGCGGTATTGTATAGCAGCTTCCGGTGCTTGAGATAGTCCTTTACCATCCGCAAGAGATATTCGGGGAGGCACGGCAACCAGAGCACGTCTTGGAAGTCAGTCTGGGGGGCATACGCACTACGTGACCAAAGCATCGAAGCATAGATCGTTCTGTTCGGAGAAGTAGCTGCTCAACATTATTGCCGAAATATGGAAACAATTGTGTGGTAGAAGAAGTATTTTCTAGAAGTTTTATGAGGAGAAGAAGTAAATATATGTATTAACTCATGTATCTAACTACATGCATACATACAGGTATCTAACAAATAATGTCTGTGATAAACTTCATGACGAATATTTTTGTGCCTGCCACGCCAGCTTAATCTATCGTGAATCGATCGATAAAATAGTTTAAACAAATTGCGATTCCATCAAAAGATAACAACACAAAAGTATAGAGTGTAGAGCTCAGGGGATACCTAAAAACCTCCAATTACTATTCCATTTACATAAAACAATCCCACAAGCATCAGCAAACACGAAAATAATTCATCCCTGCATTCATGTGCTCTAATGACATAACTGTTGGCAGTGGAAATTAAAATTCTAAAGAATTACCTGCTCTAATTTATTATAATCAATAATTTGTTTACGGTTGCACCTGACGGACTAATTCCGCGCAAGCATATTAGTCACGTTCTAACCGCGCAATACTGAGGCAGCACACCAAGTGAACCTTCTAAAAAAATACGAGTATTTCGAGTAGCTATACCCTCGGGCTGCAAGAACGAGTAAAATAAAATTTATTTCCCTAAAGTTTTTCACAAATTAATTGCTGAATTAATCGCGCAATCTCCTTAGCGCACTTAAGGATAATGAAGTGCTCGTTGTAGGATTAGCGCTCGCGGTAATTCATCCGGAATAAACGCAAAGACCAAGGACAACGAAGGGAAGAGACTCATTCCGCCAACATCTACTACACCCACCCACTTGATCCAAATAAAAGCAGCAAGTTGGTGGTGGTAGAGGGTATCCTTTTTTTACAGCTCATTCCTTGAAGGGTTTGTGTGTAGCGCCTCGCGGCGACTAAGTCAAATGTAGACCTGCAAAAGCTATTAAACGTGAGAATAAAAGGAGGACAAGCTTTATTTTTAGCGGCGGCTTTGCTGGTTGGTGGGTGGCAATTGTGTGACACAACCCCTATTTTTGCCGCAGCAACGTATGACATTAACCAACATTCTGAGGTGAGAATGACAACGGGCAGAGGGTCATTCCGATTCAGAGATGGTGATAGCAATTATTTCGAAATTATGCAAATTGCACCTGCGACCAATTAGTGCAGTAATCTGAAATGCGTGCTAATTAGACAGTGACTTACTGGTGCAGTATGAACTGTGCAAATGAGCCTCTCGCGACTCAGAGTTGGTGATGTGGTACAGGTTACACGGTGGCCCTATTCTGGGTGAAGTATTTTTCTTTTTTTGGGAGATTTCAAAACAGTGTGAAATATTTGCTTTTAGTTAGCGAAAACGGGGTTAATTGAGATGTTTCTTATTGAGCAACTAAAAAGCGGGACAAGTACCTATTCACTCTGAGAATTGTTAGAATAAACTTACTTTTACTTATTTGACGTAAGTACTGCTGGTGTACGGTTTGTTGTTTCTAAAGTTTGGAAAGCTACATTTGATTCTCCAGCATATCATGATATTCATCTTGTATGAGCTGTTGCTGCTTCTGCTGCTTTGCGAATTTTCTCGATTCTTCGCAGCTCCATGTGCACATTCGCTATGTATGCACCAATTTCTGTCCAACTCTCTTCTGATAACAGCATGTAATCGATTATGGACGATAGGCTATGTAATGCTGCTCCCCACAGGCGGATCAGTAGAAATGCGGTGAAGTGGGAGGGTTGTGATCCCTTGTTTTCGGATCATAACCTCGCTGATAAAAGGAAGAAGAAGAAGGCTATGTAATGCTGCTCTCCAATGTGAGAACCGTCTGCAGTGAAATATTGCGTGCTCCGTTGTTTCTTCTTCTTCTAGTTATTCAGGAAAAAAACGTTGAGGTATCGTGTCCCAATACGTACAAGTTCTTGCGATATCCTCCATGACCAGATAAGAACTGTGTAAGGTGATACTTACAGTCTCCATGTTCGCGACTTGTCCAAATATCGATTTTTGGTATAAGTTGGTAGGTCCCACCTATTCTGCCAGCTGGCTAGTGATGTTAACCTTTCTTCTGCTTTTATTATTCTCGCTGACGCCGGATCTTGCGGGAGGGGGGGAGTCTCCTTATATCGATTCGCAGCATCTCATCTGTGAGAATGTCGATGGGGACCATTCCAGCTATGACAAATGCTGCTTCATCTGAGATCGTTCTTAATCCACTTATGGTTCTTAGAGCACAAAGTCTGTACACCGAAATGAGTTTGTTTCGTATCGCCTTTGTTGTCAATGCCTTCGCCGATACCGAGGCCGCATAAAGAAGGACCGAGGTGACTACTCTTAAGAGTAGAATTTGCCTGGCGCAACCGGGTCTCCCTATATTTGGAAGGATCCTACAGTGCGCTGTCTGCATTCCCAATGCTTTAATACTCATGGATTCTACATGGCTCTTAAAGTTCAGTCGGTTGTCTAGTATCACACCAAGGTATTTGATGCGTCTTTGGTCTTTATTTTGCTGGTTCTAACCTGAATGTTGACATACGAGGGCAAGGAAAAGTTCTCGGCCTGACATTGAAAGACTGCGATTTTCAGTTAAAAAATGATTTTATTTTTCTACAAAATCTCCCTTGACTTCAACACACTTAGTCCAGCGTTTCTCCAACATCAGTATTCCTTCTCGGAAGTGAGAGTCTGGAAGGCTGTGAAAATATTCATCTACGGCCCTCTCAACTTCTGCATTGGATGCGAACCGCTTCCCAGAAACAAATTTCTTCAAGTTTGGGAACAGATGGAAGTCTGAGGGTGCCAAATCAGGTGAATAGGGGAGATGGCCGAGCAAATCGTACCCCAAGTCCCACAGTTTTCCCATCGCCAACGCACACTTCTGTACAGGTGCATTGTCCTGGTGAAAGATGATTTTTTTCTTCTTCAAGCCAGGCCTCTTCTCGCGAATTTTGGCATCCAGTTGGTCAAGAAGGTTGGAGTAATATTCGCCTGTAATTGTTGTGCCTTTCTCAAGGTAATCAATTAACAGGATCCCTTTCGCATTCCAAAACACACTGGCCATGACCTTTCCGGCAGATGCGATCGACTTGGCTTTCTTTGGCGCTGAACCACCGGCTTCCACCCACTGCTTCGACTGCTGTTTCGTTTCTGGCGTGTAGTGGTGGACCCATGTCTCATCCATGGTATCAAATCGCCGCACAAAATCGGTTGGATCCCTATTGAATCGGTCCAAAGATTGCCGCGAAAATCGTTTGCGCATTTGCGGCAAATGCGGCACCCATCTTGCGCAGAGCTTGCGCATCCCTAAGTTTTTGTGCAAAATGTTTCGCACCCTCTCTTCCGATATACACACAGCCTCAGCTATCTCACTCACCTTCACTCGCCTATCGTCCAACACGATATCATGCACTTTTTCGATGGTTTCGGGTATGGTTGCGGTTTTTGGCCGTCCTTCACGTGGGTCATCTTCGAGGGACGTGCGACCACGTTTAAATTCAGCTGCCCACCTTTAACGGTTGACATGGAAGGAGCAGAGTCCCCGTATACTTTTGTCAACTTTGGATGAATTTCCTTAGGGGTTAACCCATCCAAAACGAAGAATTTTATGACCGCACGATATTCAAGTTTATCCATTTTAACGAAAAACACACAAGACGTCTACTGCAAAAATTCGTGTAAACAAACTACTTGAGAGAACAAGTTGAAACTTGTCATACAAACTAATGAGAAGTGCACCCAGGCAGGAAACAACAATTTTTGCTGATTGGAACGCTATCTCTGCGTCAGGCCGAGAACTTTTCACCTCGCCCTCGTGTTGTGGAACTTTTCCATTGATTATAAGGACAGCTTCTGTTTTATGGTCAGCCAGTTCCAGACCAGCTGTCACTCACTAATCTTCAATGTGCATATTGCTACATTTGTGACTATCCCTATCTCGTGAGTATTTCGCAAAGGTAACCACAGCGATATCATCAACGAATCCAAACGTTTTTTTACTTCTTGCGGCAGAGATATTCGCAAAACTCCATCGTACATGATGTTCCACAGAAGGGGGCGAGTACGGCACCTTGTGGAACTCCCACAGAAACATTGTAGTATTTCAGGCCCTCGTCAGTTTCATACTTACTTACTTAGGTGGCGCTACACTTCGGGGTGAACCTGGACCTCAACCAACAAGCCTCTCCATTTAGCTCGGTCTTTAGCTAACTGCCTCTAGTTGTGCACTCCAAGTTGATTAATGTCCACTTGAACTTGTGCGCGCCACCTACGGCGATGATTCCCTCTACTGCGTCGACCCTCTGGGTTAGATTCGAAGACTCTGCGTTCCGGAGCGTTGGTGTCCATTCGCTCTACATGTCCTAGCCATCTCAGACGTCCAATACTCAGTTTTTTGAGTAGGTCGATGTCGCTGTACAGCTCGTATAGTTCGTGATTGAATCTTCTCCTCCAAAACCCGTCAACCCAATCGGGACCGAATATCTTACGAAGAATTTTTCTCTCAAAGCGACCAAGGATATCTTCATTCTCTTTTAATAAAGTCCATGTTTCAGCGCCATAAAACAGGACTGGGATGATCAAGGTCTAATACAGAGTCTCCTTAGTTGTTCGAGATATGGCTTTACTGTTGCATTTCCTTATAAGCCCAAAAAAACAGCGATTGGCAAGAGTTATTCTTCGATTGATTCTGTGCTGATCTTGTTTTTCGAGTTTCTAGCAGAGCCAAGGTAGACAAAGTCCCTTACTGCCTCGAAGTTATAGCTGCCCGCTGTGACGTTCTGTCCAATTCGTCGATGTTGGCTTTCCCTTCTTGTTGACAGCATCACTATCGCTAAACCCATTTTGGCCGCTTCTGCCCCAATGCTTGCAAACGCACCTGTGACAGCCCGCTGAGTTCTTCCGATAATGTCTATATCGTCGGCGTATGCAAGCAGTTGTACAGACTTGTAATTGATTGTGCCTCCGGTGTTGGCTTGTGAGTTCTGCACAATCCGTTCAAGTACAATATTAAAGAAGTTACATAACAGCGCATCACCTTGTCTAAAAACTTTTTTGACATCAAAGATCTCTTGTGAGGTCATTACCGACCTTGATGGAGCAGCGAGCGTTCTCCATCGTCAGCCTGCACAGACGGACAAGTTTGGCAGGGATGTCATAACTAGATACGGCTCCATATAGCTCTTCTCTATTGATGCTGTCATAGGCGGCCTTGAAATTGATAAAGAGATGGTGAGTATCGATTTGGAATTTTTGGGTTTTCTCCAGGATCTGCCGAAGTGTGAAGATTTGATCGATGGTGGACTTTCCTGGCCTGGAACCGCCCGAAACCGATTTCAGGTCAGTTTCATACCTTAGTTTTTTATTAGTCAGATAGCTTGCCGCCATTTTGCGCAGGTAGTATAGTGTGCCCATTCTGACTAATATCCTCCTCATGAACGACCAGTCTGCCGAGTTGAACCCATTTTTTTATGTTCAACGTCACTACCGCGCAATATACCTTAGTCCCAAGTGAGCTTTAAGATCAGAGGGAATCACAATAGGCCCAATGTGGCCGCAGTGATAAATTGACCTAATCTCACCTCTTCAACAGTCTACGAGTACAATCTACAATCTACAATACTACCAACGCTCAGGAAAGACTCCTTCTTCCGGACATTTTTGCAACGTTGCTTTGAAAATGTCTGGTCTCTTTTGGGCAGCTGGTTTTAATGAAATATTTCGGATACGATCAGCTCCTTCTTGGGCTGTTACCCCAAATATGTATGTGTATGTGTAGTCATGCGGATTTCACCTCACATAAAACTCGTTTCATACGTGGATGCAATGGCCTCAAACGAATTTACTTACCCAAAACCAAGGATCGACTTGTTCGAGGTCTCGTTTATATCTCTGATCACCAGTGGTTTCCGTCTGCTTCGAGCCGAATAGTCTGAACAGTAGGTTCGTTGGGTTGTAAGAGGAGGAGTGTAGTGTTTCATTCCGAAAACTTTCTACTGTTTTGACTGATCTAAATGAAAATCATCAACCGCTGATATCTTTGGGAAGCTGATGGCGGCCAAAGCAGCATTACGGCTTAGCAAATCCTCGGAACTGGCTCCTAGAAATATGAACCACGCAAGCATCCTAAAAGGCCATAGCACTATTCCTTATAATTAGGACTACATTGTCCCCTATATGGACTTTAACGTCAAGTATAATACCAGGATTCCAAGCAAAAGTGCATGGGAATCGGGAGAAATTCTAAACAAATCTGTGATAGAGATTAACACAGACGGATTCAAGACAGCGTCTGGAACAGGTGCGGAAGTTTACTCTAGTGCACTGGAGATCTGTATCACCACACGACTGTCGGACCACGTTAGTTTATTTCAAGCAGAAGTCACAGTAGTCCGTGAAGTCGCGACTTTCAATTATCTCGAAAGAGTGCAGCGCTATTGTTTTCTACATAGACAGTCAAGCTGCGATAAAAGCCTTCGAATCGCCAATAATTCGATCTAAGTTGGTAAAGCAATGCCGCGGATCTCCTAACGAGATCACTGTCAGGTGTGACTTATCCCTGTGCTAGGTTCCAAGCCACAGGGATATTCTAGGCAATTGCAAGGCGGACGAGCTAGCTAAGGAGGGTGCAGACCTGTGCCCCCCATGAGAATAGGAGGGAACCGTCAGCACCTATTAAATTGATAAAATTCCAAATAGATACCGCAGCCATTAGAATGGCAAACAGTAGGTGGAACAATATCGATACATCTCTCTCTTCTAAACAAATCTGGCCAGAGCCGGATTGTAGGAAAACCAGTAGACTTATTTCCGTTCATAAGAAGAAATCTTAGAAAGATAGTTGGGCGGTCTGATATGTCACACCTAATAGGTTGACCGCATTCCTTAATTGTGGGATCGACACAAGTGTAAACCCCCTGAAGCGAGGTAAAACAAAAGTTAAGTAGCAACCTTACTTACAAAACAAGAAAGACAGTTGGGGCCCTCACGGGGCATTGTCTGGTAGGCAGACATGTCAGAAGACTTGATGCTCCCTTTAACGATTTCTGTAGAAGCTGCAGAGACGAGGAAGAGGAGGAAACCATGACACACCTTCTGTGTACCTGTCCTGCCCTATCGGTTTTGAGAAGGAAAATCCAAGGGGAATACTTCTTCGAAGATCGATCTGGCTAGACTCGACTTAAGTAAAATAAATGGGTCAAACTGGTTTAATGCCTAAACGGCGAACTTCTACTTCTTCGGCATGGGTTCACATCGAAACCGGTTGCCTGCCTCCTGCCCTTGGGAATTCTCCATATAGGTCCCCAGTGATGGTAGTCCGGTTTTATTGTATAGTGGTATCATAATGGACCTTCGTTTGGTGTAAGTGTGTCCCTGCTGAGCGGCGACAGCCACCCAACCCAACCAACCAACCCAAATGGAAGTCAAACGACAAATGCAAGTTATAATAAAACCAAATGGAATGACAAATTATGGGGCAATCACCTCCTTCCGCCACCTTCCTACTTAAACCTGAACTCATTAGCAATCATCAGTCGTACAAATATCTAAAATAGGTCAACTGTCTAATTAGAGAGGGAAAAAACCCACCAATCATGTTGTTACCCATCATCATATCTATACAAAAAAAACGGCTTCCACCACATTGATCCATTTCAATTTAACTCGCACTTAGTGCACAGCTTCATGCATCACCATCTCGCCATAAACTTGATTGATGATGATTATACGATTGAATGGATACCTCACAGCCGGCAGCCAACAATCAGGGCAGCAGCGGCGAATTTAACGTCATCCATTTGCTTCCCCAATGAACAATTAAAATCAAATGAAACGAATGACTTTGGGAATTCGAATATTAATGCAAAGCTTGCAGTAATTAGGATATTCATTAATTCCGGAGCACTGTAACGAAGTTCGACTCCGGAACACCGATATTCTGCAAATGGTGCCGTGCGTCGTCGTCGTTGTCGTCGTCTTCGTTGTCAATACTGCAGAGCTCTTGTGCTGCTACGTTTCATTGCATAATTCGGTCGTAACGTTGAAAATCTTATTCTGATTACATTTCATTTGTCGAATCGTATTTGTCGGTGACTAGGTAAGTAAGGAAACTCATTTCTGTGGCAATTAGGAGTATTCGTGAGGGAGGGCGGTAGAAACTTTCAACAAGTACTCGTAGGAACCTAGAAGTCCCACAAATATCGAGCGACTGAAACACATTTCGATTCAATTAATTCTCATTTACGTTCAGCTATGGTCGTCATAAATAGTAATGAAGTTGTTTTTCTTCTAAGAAATGTGAGTCGAATGCTTATTCAGAGACAGGGAATTATTATTAATTGAGAATTTGTAATGGTCTCGATGTATTGTAGCAATGGTCAATGTCAGTGTACGTTGTTATTGAATGTTGGATGAGTTTTTCTGATTCATAGCTATTTTGTTTGTTATTACTTTTAGCATTATAGGATTCACTGTTCAGAATCACTGTATAGAATCAGTTTCCTGTATTCTCTGTCGGCGATGGTAGGTTAGGTTATGTTGGAGGAAAGTGCACCTACGTGCTTATCACGGGGGCCATACTAATTACTTACTTATGTCCTGTATCCCCTTGTGCGTCCTAGGGCCCGACGACGCCTGCCTCCCTCCACATCTGCTGTCATTTGGAGGACGTCCATAATTCTGTGAGAGAGTAAGCATACATCGTCAGCGTAGTCAAGATGTTTCAGTTGGGATGTGAGAGTCCATCGAATTCCTCCGTTTCCCGTCGACAAAGCTGCACGAAGCACATCGTAATCACTAGTAGGATTATTGGTGAAAGAATACAGCCTTGTCTTACCCCACTTTGGATCTCGGATCTCAAATTCCTCAGGCAACCTTCCTCTATTCAGAACGTAACATTCGGACCCTTCATATGTAGCTTTGATAATAGGAATTATTTTTTCGGGAATACCTCTCCTGCATAAGGCACGCCAAATAAACTCCCTGTTGACACTATCGAACGCCTTCTCAAAATTGATGAACAGCAGGTGAAGTGGCGATCGATATTCAACGCACTGTTCGACGATAATCTGCAGGGTATTGATGTGGTCGGTACAGGAGGATTCAGAGCGGAAACCTGCTTGTGTGTGTGTGTCTTCGAGATGTTGTTTGATTCGCTCCAGGATGATTTTAGCTATTATCTTAGCTACAGCAGGCAGCACGCAGATACCCCTCCAGTTTCCGCACTCCATTAAATTTTCTTTCTTAGGAAGCTTGACGATCATTCCCTTTTTCCACTCGTCAGGAAAGCTGTCAGCTTCCCAAGCTCTCTCTATAAGTGGAAGCAGAAGCTCAGCCTATGTTGTTGACGCTGCTCGTAAGAGCTTTGCTGGAATACCATCAAGTCCTACCGGCTTGTTGGTTTTGAGTGCTTTGATCGCGGTAGTGATCTCATCATTACTGGGAGTCGTGGTGCGTATTTGTGAACTTCTCACCTCGGGTACCCCAGTCTGATTTAGAAGCATATCGCTAGCGAATACACGGTTCTAAACCGTAGCAAAATGCTCTTTCCATCTGTTGAGCTGGTCTTCATCCGAAATAAGCAAGAAACCGTCTAGGCTTTTCACTGGGTGTTGGCTGGACCTGCGACCACATGTCAGCTCTTTCGTGATTCTGTAGACGTTCCTGCTGTCGCACCTCCGTGCAGCTTCTTCTGCTTCTGTAGCCAGCGCGTTGATGTAGTTGCGCTTGTCACGTCGCACGCTACGCTGAACTTCTCTCATTTTCATGCGATATAGTGACTCTAGTTCGCTTCTCCCTGCTGCTAGAGTAGCTGCAACGCGATCTTTTAGCTGTTTTCGTTCGTTAATCCGTCTCCAGGTATCCTCGCCCTATGTCTTCGACAATTCTTTCAGCACCAGATGTAAAAACATTTTCCACAGCACACCAATGGTCTTGGATGATTGCGGGCAGTGAGCTACTAATTGCTTCCACACCTTGCCAAAGGTGCTCCCTTAATTGTTGGCGCACTGGGGGATCACTAAGTCTATCGATGTTGAACATGGGCATTCTGGTGTTTCGAACTGCAGCAGTGCGTAGTTGGAGAGTAGCTATCATAAGATGGTGATCACGTTCTATCCCCACATCTGCCCCTCGCCTGTTTCGGACGTCCAGGAGACTACTTCTAAAGCGGCGGCTGATGGCAAAATGGTCAATTTGGTTGGAGGTTGCTTGCCTGTCGTTGGAAACCCAGTTGACTTTGTGGCAGGTCTTGTGCTCAAACATGGTACCACCTATCACAAGGCGGTTGGCATTGCAGAAATCCACAAACCTTTTGCTGTTGTCATTGCTGTTGCCTAGTCCATGCTTCCCGATTACATGTTTGAGCTCTTCGTCGTCGTTGTCTACCTTGGCATTCAAATCCCCCATCACTATGACAATGTCTTCATTTAGTGTTGTGTTGAAGACGGCGCTTAAGAGAATGTAGAAGATCTCCTTTTCGTCCTCAGACGGGCCATTCGTTGGGGCATAACACTGTATGATGGTGACGCGTCGTACTCTAGTCCGGAATCTGGCCGTCATAATCCTATCAGCATGAGGCTGCCAGGAAATTAGGCCCTTGCGTGCTGTTGTTGTTAACAGTGGTCCGACTCCATATTCCCGCGGACTTCCGGATGGTCTTCCAGGATAGAGTAGTACAGTGTTACGCGTTGGGGACTGGTACTCGCCCGCTTCTAACCATCTGATTTCACTTACCCCCAAAATGTCCAATTTATATCACATAAATTCTTTTTTCAGTTGGAGGAATCTGGCATTGTAAGGATCTTCGCTTCCTGAGTCGAGGAGCGTCTTTACATTCCAGAAACCTATCTTTTTCCGGGCCGAAAGTCGTCAACATGTGATCATTCCTTGTCCGAGGCATAGTGTTGGCTTCTGTAGCGGTTGGTTTTCAGTAACGCATGTTGCTGGCCCACGTTACCTAGTCTAGAATCAAAGCCCTGAACAACACGCAATTTTAACCTAAATGTATAAGGGTTTATACGTATAGTTGCCCGGGGACCACCACTAGGAGATAAAGCAAGCACTTCATTAGGGGGGCATACGGTCCACTGTTGTGCGAAACCAATATTTAAAACGTTTGTCTTGTCGTCGGTTGTGTTGCAAACCAGCATGTACTCTTTAGGAAGCCTATCTACTTCCCAAGTGGAACTTGCACGAGATCCCCTAGTTCGTCAAAAAGCCTGTTTTCCATATGACGGAGGCGACGTTTTCGATAATTTGGACTATGACATACAAGTGTTTGATGGTTTCTGTCTCTTCTATATTTTGACAGCTTCTGTAGTGTTTGTGTGTGTTGATGCCTAGTCTAGCTGTCATTTCCCCTATCGCGCAGTGTCCTGTTAGCTCAAGACCCGAATTTCTTTTTTATTCATCGCCAATAGGCTTTTTGTTCTATGTTCATACACTATCGGCCATAAGCTGTGAGATATGACACAGTCGCTACTAGCAGACCATGTTAACTCCACGTGGTATCAGTTCTCTTGCTTTTAGGTCTATTTTCCTTTTAAGTTCACCAATTGGAGCTTCTATTGATATCCGTGTATGTTGAAAATCTAATCCTGATCCCTTTTTAGCTAGTTCATCTGCTGTCTCGTTTCCTTCTATATGTATAACTATGTCCAGGAACCCATCAGAGAGTTACGTCATGGGTGGTGCATATTCTGTTCAACGTATTACGGCTTCTGGAAACTGTTTTTGATTTGACTTCCTCGCTGTCTAGTGTTTTTATTGCCGCTTGACTATCCACGAAAATTGTAATCTTGAAAGGATTTAGTTAGTTCCTATGTATATTCTGTGCAGCCCGTCATTAACGAATACCTCGGCTTAAGATATACTACAGTCATCCATCGATGATTTTAAGTGACTTGCAGAAAACTCCAGAGCCAGTACCGATATCCATTTTAGACCCGTCGGTGTAGAGTTGAATGTCCTGTACATTAATTAATGTGTTTGAGTCCCACTCTTGTGTTTCGGAAATAAAAGTGGAGTAGTTCTTGTCGAAATCTATGTAGAGTATGTCTGTTGCTCTGTCGAGATCGGTTATACTATACCTGTTGAGAATAGTTCCATGTCCATAGGAGCTTTGCTTCCATGCGCCAGATTGTTGGAGACGAATCGCACTTTTGACAGCTGTACATCGTATGTACTCATCTAGGAGAGGAATATTTAGCAACACCTCTAAACTCGCTTGTGATGTGATCTCTATGCTCCTGTTATGCTTATGCATGCTAATCTTTGTACCTTTGTGAGGTTTTGGCTGTTGTATTCCATCATCATTATGCAAATAGCTCAGCTTTTGGAAAATGTTCAAACATTCTTCCAACTTAAGTACTTGCCGGCCCTACAACACTTTTGTGTGTTTAAAGCGACCCATTCCATTCTTTTGTAATGAAGCTTACATCCCACCTTAAGGTGTATGTAAACTGTTTCCACTTCCGTCGCTGTATGGTGATGTTTATAAGCGTCTGTTACATATATTGGAAATCAAGAACAACATATATTTGTATATGCTGCGAATTTGCTACATGGCTCGCATTGTTACGTGAAATCTAGAAGAATGCGCGAAGAAAGTATGTACGACAGGAGAAACTACGCAAGGAAGGATACATGTAGGTCGTCGCAGTACCTACAAACATCCGTATCGGATAACCCTAGACTCATGGCATGCCTCTTTAGGAGACAGTGGCCAGAGAGTATTCCTATCGCTGTTCTTAGCCTCGATCTATCTAATTTAATTATCTCCCCAGATTTTCTGCGATCTAACAGAGGCCACAAGGCCTTAGACACCCTGTGACCATCTAAGTTTGACCATCTTAGATTAGCCCTGTCAATGATTTTATCCCGAATAATTCCCTTAGCCACGCACCCTGGTGGTTTAATACTACCAATTATATCGCTACGTGGGAGCCCCGCTCCTCTTTTAGCCAGCGCGTCGGCTTGCTCGTTGCCTTCGATATCGCAGTGTCCAGGTACCCAACATAATCTGACTCGGTTCGCGTACATAATGCCCTAAGCATTGTGTGGAAATTCCTGATTATCTCAGATTTGATCACGTAAGACTCTAGTGCCTTTAGCGTAGCCTCACTGTCAATGTAGATGGCGATATTCTTATCGGATATTGATCCCATATCAAGTAATTCCGCAGCTTTAAGTACAGCTAGAACCTCTGCTTGGAACACACTGCATGTGTCCGGAAGTCTCAGGGCCACCTGTAGGTTCGTAACTCTCGAGTAAAAACCTGACTCCGTGCCCTCACTGGTTTTAGAACCATCTGTGTATATTGCAATCTCGTTATGGAAAGAGACTATCTTCCTTTGCCAGTCCTCTCTAATAGGATACAGTACTTCGTATGGTGTGTCGAAGTCTAAGGTGCCAAGTATATCGTCCGATTCGTCAGGGATTCCGGGAAAAGATTCCTTGAGAATGGAGCTGTGTCCTATGTTATTAGTCCTGAAGAGACCAACGTTAGTGAGCCGAAGCGCACTGTTGCCCGCTTAAAATTTAATTTGTAGGTCTAATGGTAAAAGATACAGAAAGATCTCGAGTGCAGCCGTAGGTGTAGTGCGTAGAGCACCTGTGATGGCAATGCAAGCTGTTCTTTGTACCACGGCCAACATATCCCGTGTGTTTTTCGTATTCGTTGCCTTCCACCACACAAGAGCCCCATACGTAAGGATGGGTCTGACTATCATGATGTACAGCCAGTGCATCATTGCGGGCTTCAGGCCCCATTTTTTCCCCGCGGTCCGCTTACAGATGAAGGGAGCATTATAAGCTTTGCGGACTCTTTCCTGTATGTTAAGTTTCCAATTTAGTTTCCTGTCCAGCATTATCCCATGATATCTAGCGCGATCCGAAAGGGAAAGTTCCACCCCTGCCAGCTTATGCAGTTTGAAGGGTGGTATCTTGTATTTTTTACTGAAGAGTACCAATTCGGTTTTATGCGAGTTGACGTGTAGTCCACACCCTCTAGCCCATTTTTCAAGACTATTAAGAGCTGATTCCATAATTTCACTTAATGTGTCAAGGAACTTGCCCTGAACTAAAATCACCACGTCGTCTGCGTAAGCAGTGACGCTTATGCCTGTGTTGCTTAGTTCTTTAAGTATCCCATCGATGACTAGAACCCAGAGGAGGGGTGAGATAACGCCTCCATGTGGAGTCCCCCTGGTAGTCGTATGCTGCTGTTAGATCAATGAATGCCACTTATGTTTTCAATTTGGCATGGTTAGGTTAGGTATCTGGGCTGGTGTTGGGGATCGAAAACCTGTACACCACACTCAGGTCAGTATAGACCCGTTGTGATACCCATGGGGGGAAAGGAGATAGATTAGAGAATCAGTTTCTCGTGAAAAGCAGAAAATAAATCGTCTTTTGTACATGTCCTAAAAAAGCAATTAGTACAATACTTACTGTGCCCGAGATGCAAATCATCCAGAGGATTTGATGAAGTTTGCGATATTATTTATCGGTCTGTTGGACAACTCTTCTAAATCCTTAAAAAAGTGTTGTCCAAGGAACTTATTTCTCAAGGATGGAGGGTGGTGTCCTCCTGAACCTCTTCGTCACCGCAGCCTCCAGAAAGGTCTTCGTTCGTCACACGTTGTTTTTTCATGGGGTACCGCATGGTATTATGCCCCGCAATAACTCCTATTAGAATCATTAGAGTTTCATTTGGCATGAAAGTCGACTTCAATATGCATGGTTAGCGTTTAACACTGGATCCATGCAGTTGAGAGAGATGCTCGCTTATTTTTTGCGGTGCGCTTTTGCTACATTTTTCTTAGCAGTAGAAATTACGTCGCCTCTCAGTCTAGCAGCTTTTTGCTATTGACTGAACCCATCTTATAGCAGCGTCAAGGTCATTCAAAATGTGTCCCAAAGGGCTTTGTTAAATTTCCATCTTGATTGAGCTTCGGAGCCGATGATGGGTATTTGCATATCTTCATATTTTAATGACAACAGTTTTATGTTCACTATGTGTAAAGAGTTGGAGAACTTTGCGACTAGTTTGAAGGCTAAACCATCACAGCAAATGGGCAAAATTTTGTAGTCTAAATAAATAAAAAATCGACAGAAAACTGAAATAATTTTGTAGAGATCTACTTCCAAGCTACATACGGTTCGTACCAAGGTAAATAGAACTAATGGTTAGACGTTCGTATTAAATCAGTGGATGCGTGTCATTTTCATTTCAACATTTCTATGTAGAATAGAAAATACCATACATGTGACGTCACCGTAGATGCGCAAGCTATATCAATAGTTCTACATACATTCGCTTCCGTACTGAGTCGCAGCATGTCAAAAAAACGTTAAGTATCCGAGACCGATTCTTGACTTATTGGCGTCCCTTTCGACAGCATGATGACGTTCGCCGCGTATGCATCAAACATTAGAAGCCGACTTAGACGTCGAAACAATGTACTCAAGTCCTTAGTGAGCTCTTCCTGGGGAATGGATAAAGAGACGCTACTTGCCACATACAAGGCAATCGGTCGCTCCGTGCTGAACTATGCGGCTGCCATTTGGACACCGCAGCTTGGGGAATCGTCGCGACGCCGTTTTGCGTCGTGTACTCGGTCATCTTGGAGCAGATGTGGGTGCATTATCGTGATGCAATTTCCAATTTCCAGCGATACCTGGTCCCACCCGGTTGACCCTTCTCTTTAGTCTTCTAAGCACTTCTAGGTAAAAACCACCATTCACTGTCTGCCCCTCAGGTACAAATTCGTAGTGGACCACCCCCTTGGCATCGAAGAAAACGATAAGCATGGCTTTCACTCTGGATTTGCTCATTCGAGCCCACATAAAAACTGCAGTTTGTAACATGCTTTCATCCTTGAACACTTGGCGAATCATGCCCAACGTCTGCATAACCGATTTCCTCAGTCCAACACAAAATTTGATGGCGTACCGCTGTTCAGTTTTTTGAGCTTGCACCGGGTCACTCGATAGGGGTCCACTAGAAACTCGATCTAGCCTGAACAAACGCTCGCAGGCGACTAACGCTTGGCGCGTTTTGAAGGTTAGACACCTCACTACCGAGCCCGCTGCGACGTACAGTCACGTCAAGAAAACATTGTTCCCGAAACTTTTTATACAAACCCTGTAGACTGTAGTTTATACTGGTAGCTCAATGCGAGAAAACGTCTGAAACTAAGTATATACATATGATCACAAGCGAAGTAAAGTCGCTTAATCCTGGACAAATGTTCCTATTGTTTGTGGTCCAACATTCTCGGAATTCAAATCTCCCACGACAATTAATGGAAACCTAGTAGAAGGTGCGATTTATAGCTTCGGTGCTTTTTCAGATATTACGCGTAAAAGATAGGAATCCATTTATATACTCGTAATAAGATCCTAAAAAGCCTCTAAATCGCGTCGGTCAAAATTATATTTATTAAGTAAAATCTCGACAGATCTAAGAGTCTAATCGAATCCGTCATATTCGGATCTCAAGATGGTGGTGTTTAAAAGATTGCAAGTCATCTCACTAATTGGTATGCATTTTACTTGCAATATATTTCTCCTACATACTCGACTATATTTCAGCTCTTGCATGTGGTTCTTTAATCTCTGCTAAATTTAATATTGAGTCAGTAAACGTTGGATTTTTTCATTATGTCTACTATAACAAAGCGACGGCTGTCGCTATATGGCCATATGATGTTACTAATACAATCGAGGTGCTTAAGAACACCCTATTCCTTAATAACCGAACCGTGTTGTATATACCAGACTACGATGACCATGCTGGTGCTACACGCAATGAAATATCCATTGCCTATCTTAAGGTAGAGACTACAAATTATTTGCAGATCATTTGGAGTAAGGATGGGCAACCAGACCAGGACGATTTGAAAAGGGTAGGTTTGTGCTTTCAATGTAGATAAGTATACTTGCTTGACAAATGTTCTGTTTCAAAGCTGGCTTCGGTTCTTGCTAATCAAATTCTGGAAATGTTTAATGCTAGCTTAGAGAGAGAATCCTTTCATTTGTTGGCTTATGCGGAAGGTAATGGATTGGCAGGATTCATCGCCGAGGAGATTATAAATCAGTCAAATAAAGAAGTTAAGCTACACAGGTAGGGTTGTTGAGTTAACTGGAGTTCCATGTTGATAAAATTCTCGGTCATAGAATAACATCTTTGGATCAACCTTTGGATCAGTATCAGGGTGTACAGTTTCAACGTGTTACCAAATATCATGCTGACTTTGTTGATGCTATTCATACCGACAAGCATGGGTATGGATCAAATTTTGATTCGGCTCATGCGGATTTCTGGCCAAATAGAGGAGAAGCACCACAACCAGGATGTCCTCTTACAACTGTGTATGAAGATTACAGTAAGTGCAGCCACCGAAGAGCTTATGAATATTGGGCTGAGAGTATTGTTAATACGGATGGACCGGAGTTTACTGCTTATGGGCAAATGGGAGTTCCGACACCAATGGGCATCAATTGTCCAACGAGGTAGTATTTCTTCCAATTTAGAACTTTTTCTAATATTTGATTTTGTGCAGCGCAAGTGGAAATTATTTTTTGGACACCAATGACGAAGCACCATACGCTAAAGGACCTGTTGACTACTGAGTGATTTTGAATTTATAACTCTACTTATGTATCTTAAAATAATCTCACGTGAATTGAATAATGAATTATGTGCACAGTTTAGCTTCTTGAATATATCGTTAAATTTATTCGAATGCGGATATTAAATGTCACCTACTCTACTGGGGGAACTAAACTCTAAAATAAGAGATGAGTCGGTTTCCTTATAGTTTCAGCATATCATTTTGGACATGTTTCCTATCGGAACTTAGCGAGAAACCGTCAAAGCATCTCAGCGGATGTTCGAACGAGTCCCCTGTACCTTGTAACCACAAACCGTTGTAGGAAAAGGCAGACTTCAGTGTCGCTGAGAGACCATATACACCGCTTCAATGCCTTAATGGCTGCCTAACATACATATATACATATTTGGCGCAACAGACCATGAATTGCCCTAGGCCTAGCTTCTTCCAACCACTCGTGATATGTGCGTTATATTTTTCACATATATAGAAGGGGCCTACAGGTTTGTGCCGTATCCGAAGGGCAATTTTTATTTTGTTTTTGAGAAGCTTTCTCATAACAACAATCCTCCTTAGGTGGCGCTACACTCCGGGGTGGACCTGGACTCTACAGATAGCACGGTTACGAGCCAGCTGCCTCCAGTTGCGCACGCCAAGTTGGTTGAGGTCCCCCTCCACTTGTTTGCGCCACCTACCGCGAGGTCGTCCTCTACTGCGCCGTCCATCCGGAGTGGATTCGAAGACTTTCTTGGCGGGAACGTTGGGCTCCATCCACTCTACATGACCCAGCCGTCTTAGTCGCTGTATGTGAACTCTTCTGGCTAAGTCGATGTCCTTATATAGGGCGTATAGTTCGGGATCAAAGATCGCTCGACGAACTTTTCTCTCGAAATAACCAAGGGCATCCTCATCCGATTTTGTCAAAGCCCATGCCTCTGCGCCATACAGCAGGACTGGGATGATTAATGTCTTATAAAGAGTTACCTTAGTAGTTCGAGATAGGGATTTGCTACTCAATTGCCTTCTTAGCCCATAGAAACAACGATTGGCAAGAGTAATTCTTCGTGTGATCTCCCTACAGATGTCATTTGCGGAGCTCACCATAGAGCCTAGGTAGACAAAATCCTTTACTACCTCAAAATTATATCTGTCTATTGAGACGTTCTGTCCAAGACGCCGATGTTGGGTGTGCTTTTCTTTTTTTTTTTGCTTTCATTGACCGCTAAACCCATCTTTGCTGCGTCGATCTCAATACTCGTAAATGCCCCATTGACGGCCCGCTGAGTTCTTCCGATTATGTCAATGTCATCGGCATAAGCGAGTAGTTGTACAGACTTGAAGAAGATTGTACCTCCGGTGTTGGCTTGTGAGTTTCGTACAATTCTCTCAAGTGCTATGCTAAAGAGATCGCATGATAGCGCGTCATCTTGTCTAAGACCTTTCCTGACATCGAATGGTTCGGTGATGTTCTTACCGACTTTGATGGAGCGGCGAGAGTTTTCCATCGTCATTCTGCACAAACGGACTAGCTTGGCAGGAATGTCAGGACTAGACATGCCTCTGTATAACTCGTCTTTATACACGCTATCATATGCAACTTTGAAATCGATGAAGAGGTGGTGCGTGTCGATTTTATATTCATGGGTTTTTTTCCAAGATTTGCCCCAGTGTGAATATTTGGTCAACGGTGGACTTTCCGGGCCTGAAACCGCACTGATAAGGATCTATCAGGTTGTTGACGATCGGTTGTAGGCGTTCTCTTAATACGGCAGACAGGATCTTATATGCGATGTTGAGGAGACTTATACCTCTGTAGTTGGCGCAGTTCAGAGGGTTTCCTTTCTTCAGGATCGGGCAAACGATGCTGAGGTTCCATTCATCGGGCATACTTTCGTCCGACCAGATTTTACAGATGAGCTGATGCATGCTCCTTACCAGCTCATCTCCTCCTGCCTTGAAAAGTTCAGCCGTCAGGCCGTCGGCTTCAGCAGCTTTGTTGAATTTGAGTTTAGATATCGCTATCCTCACTTAATTCTGATCGGGTTGACGGGAATCTTGACTGCCATCGTCACTGTTGAATAGCTCATTCTGCCTGACAGCGGAATATTGGTCATCATCGCCGTTTAACAGTCTGCAGAAGTGTTCCTTCCATATCCTCAGAACTAACTGCGATTCTACTACTATATTGCTATTTTCATCCCTGCAGGCTTCTGTTCTGGCTCTGAAACCCTGGCATCTTCTTTTTACTTTTTGGTAACATTTTCGAACATCATTCCTGCAATCCTGCGTGAGCGCATATTAGGCTAATGTTGGCAAATTTGGCCTTGATGTAGCAATCGCCGTAGTAGATGTCGCAGTTTTTCATACTCCTTTTGCCCAGCCGATCCCATCGCACTTCTCGGATGGCGGCAGTGTCTGCTTTGAGAACCCATTGTGATACCCATAGAAGAAAGGTGATCCCTTACCCATTGAGGCCTAGTAAAAACCGGCAAAAAGCTATTGAAACTCAATCACTTACTTCGTTTCTGCTTACAAACCACTCTGATAATTTGATGAAGTTCAGCATCTTTCCTGTCGAAACGCCGGAGAGCTCCTCGAGATCATGGAAGAAATATTTAGCAAGGAAATTTTGTTCCGAAGTGTTGAAGACCCGGACAGTGGCACAGGAAGTTGGTAGTGTCCTCAAAAACTTCCTCGACACCACAGCCTGCACAGAATTATTCCTCCGTCAGGCGTAGTTTCTTCAAGTGGTGTTGCAGATTATTGTGCCCCGTGATGATGCTCACGAGGGTGGGATTTCAAGGGATTCCTAGTCTTTCCGATTAATTTCTCAGTCCTTGCTTTTTCGAAGCATGGCCATAGCTTCCTAGCGGTGGCACAAGTTTCCATGGGGGTCCATCTTGTGTTCGCCTCTCTAATGGCTTTATTCCCTACAACGGGCTTGAGTGTGCAGGGCGGGATACACACACGGGGGCAACTTGTTTTAGTAAGGCTGCTGAGCCGATTCTTGATAGTTCATGGTCTTTCTCATTGCCTGAATTAACCTCGTGTCCAGGGACCCAGCAGAGCGATACCTTGTGCTGTGTTCCAAGAACTCTGAGCTCTTCTTGATAACACTTCACAAGCTTCGATTTAATTTCTATGGTAGTAATCGCTTTCATAATTATAGCTTTTATAGTATATAGCTGCCTGGCTGTCGATAAAGATGGTTATACCTTCTGGCGGTATTGCTCATACCGCAGACTTACGGGCGGCTGTTGCCACTACTAAGACCTCCTCTTGGAAGACGCTGCTGTGGTCTGGAAGTCGTATGGATTTCGTATACCTAGGGGGTCGGAGAAGATGCCTGATCCGACGTCAGTGCTCATTTTTGAACCATCTGTTTAGATGGCTATAGATTGGGCGTTAGGTATATGACCGCTTTTCCATTCTTCCCTGCTAGGGTAAGCGGTAGAAAAACGCATTTTCTTACGGCCTACAAAGTCTAAATATGGCGTCACGTAGTCCGTTATGCCACAAGGGCAAAGTAATCAAGTGGGATCATCGAGTGACTTATTTTATTTGGTTTCCAGTTTGCTGACTGGAATTCTCATAGCAATAATGGCTGCTAACGTGCGTATAAAGATGTCTAGCAGGTTGAGGATAGCTTCGAGGCCTGCGGTTGGGGTTGTCCTCATTGCACTGATAGTGCCAATGCAAGCTAGTCTTTGGACTTTGGTGATTGCCCTTAAGTTGGTGGTTTTGTTGACAGCTAGCCACCATACAAGATTGCCCTAAGTCCTGGGGAAGGGTCCCCAGGTTCTTCCAAAAACTCTACTTCATGAGTAAAGGGCTATTGTTGCTTTCTTAATTCTTTCCTCTATATTTAAGCTCCAATTGAGCTTTTTGTCCAGTCTGAGGCCCAGGTATTTTGCGCTATCAGACAGTCTGTGTGGGATACCATCAACAGAAGGTGTTCCAAACTCTGGTATCTTCCTTTTCTTCTTCTTTTTCATCCTTTTATCAGCGAGGTTATGATCCAAAAACAAGGGATCACAACCCTCCCACTTCACCGCATTTCTACTGATCCGCCTGTGGGGGTTCGCCTATCGGTATCTTCCTTTTGTTCGTAAAAAGTACTAGTACAGGTATTTGGGGATTAACCTTTAGACCGCAGTTTCTGGACCATATGTCAAGAGTAGTTAGGGCACAACGTCATCCGCGTAAGCTATAGTTCTGACGCCACTGTACCTTAGTTGCTGTAGTATCTCATTAAGAACAATGACCCAAAGCAGTGGGGAGATTACCAACTGGGTACTATCTCAGCGCTAAGGTTGAATTTCTCCGGGGAATAGAGAGTATTAATCGCTGTCGTATTCCTAACCTAATGGGCTACAGAACTAGATTTAAATTGTTTAACAAAACTCAGTGTCTGGTAAGAAAGATGGTCCTCCCTTCATTCACATTTCCTTGAATCTGTTCAACTACAACTGTTACATGTAGTACATATGTATATACTGTATCGAATCCCTCCCAGCACCATTACGAATAATTGTGGACATCATTTCCTGGTGCGATGTCTCATATCATAGATCCTATTCATAAACACGTAACCATGAGTCATATTCTTCTTAGTCATTGTGTTGGATTTTCCTTTGACTGATGTAAGCCATGGAAGCCCAAAAATTGCACCTAATTGTCCTTAAAGAATTTCACACTGTCTCGAGTGAGTCATTCAAAAGTACTATTCTGTTGGCAGAACACCCTCTATAAGCTGTTTACTTCGAAAGGCATAAACAAGCATTCTCTCCCCCATTTTTCTACCGATTGCGGAATGAAATTCACCTTTTACAAGGTGAATGCACTCATCAATTCCCAATTCAATTGCACAAGAAATGAATGCGTGAATGCTACGTGCTATCATTTACAGTTTATTGTTTACTCCACCTTCTTTTGGCAAAACACTTTTTGTTTGTCAAGATTTTATTAATGTTGACTCATGCCAAACCGCTTTTCAATTTTAATGTTTCTCGGAAATGTCAGATCTGAAACAGTCTATTGTAGGGTAATCAACCTAAAAGTGATTTGAAATCCTAACATTTAACTTGGAGAAATAATGGTGGTAATCCATTCGAAAGTCCAATCCTAACAGGGAAATCCAATTAGATTTACCCGTTCGTCCGTTCTTATACGAGTATAGCAAGCTTTGGGGCATGAACATTTGATCTAGGATATCAGTCCTTCGAGGTAGTAAAGGACTTTGTCTACCTTGGTTATGCTAATAATTCTGACAATGATATCAACCCCGAAATCAAGCGAAGATTAACTCTCACCAATTGCTGTTCTTTTTGCGCTAATAAGGCAATTAAACAGTAAAGCCCTATCTCGAACAACTAAGGAGACTATATAAGACCCTGATCATCCCAGTCCTACTTTACGACATCGAAACTTGGACTTTTTTTTAAAGCCCAGTTCTTGGACGAGCGATCCCTAGCTGTGTACACCGATGGATCCAAAATGGAAATAGGTGTAGGCGCAGGCATTTTCTCTGAACCACTTGGTGTCTCCATGTCAGCCCGGCTTCCGAACTACAACAGCCTTTCCCAGGCAGAGGTCCTAGCAGTGACAACAGCCGCCCGTGAGACTGCAATGAGGGCAATACCACGGAAGGATATCACCTTTATCATCGACAGCCAGCCAGCGATAAAAGCAATATCTGTTACAGAAATTAAATCGAAGCTTGTAGAGAAGAACTCAAGGTTCCTGGAACACAGCACAAGGTAAAGCTCTGCTGGGTCCCTGGTAATGAAGGCTTACCAGGGAATAAAAAAGTCGACGAATTGGCTATAGGAGGTTCAGCACTAAGCACGAACCAATCCGACCCCTCAGTGTACAATTCCTGCTATGCAGTGCTACAGTTTTAGAGGTACATGTTTATCAAATAGCTCGAGAACTAGAGCTTTAAAGTAGTTAGCCTTGTCATTGACATTTGAGAAAACACGGCATTGATGCCAGGGGTAGCCGATGGCTACTAATGATAATTGGTCTTGCAGAAGAACATATGATAGGTCAGAAACAATCATCAAGTCAAGGAGATTAGGAGTAGAGTTTGGGGCAAAGCGGGTGGCATATGAGTTCGACACTACAAGCCCAGTCGTTGAAATTTCATCTCTAAGTTGGTTAGCTCGAGTATCAGATTGCAATAGGTCTGCACTAAAATCACCACAGACGCTAATATGCTCATATGATGCAAAAAACTCCCAGAAAGGGAGAGAAACTTTTATTGGGGATATTACCTACACCCAGAAGACACCTACTGTTACCGCCTTACTTACTTACTTAGGTGGCGCTACAGTTCGGGGTGAACCTGGGCCTCAACCAACAAGCCTCTCCATTTAGCTCGGTCTTTAGCTAATTGCCTCCAGTTTCGTACTCCAAGTTGGACGAGGTCCCCTCGAACTTGTGCGCGCCACCTACGGTGATGATTCCCTCTACTGCGTCGTCCCTCGGGATTAGATTCGAAGACTCTGTGGGCCGGAGCGTTGGTGTCCATTCGCTCTACATGTCCTAGCCATCTCAGACGTCCAATACGCAGTTTTTTGACTAGGTCGATGTCGCTGTACAGCTCGTATAGTTCGTAATTGAATCTTCTCCTCCAAAACCCGTCAACGCAAACGGCACCGAAAATCTTACGAAGAATTTTTCTCACGAAGCGACTAAGGATATCTTCATTCTCTTTTAATAAAGTCGATGTTTCAGCGCCGTAAAGCAGGACTGGGATGATCAAGGTCTTATATAGAGTCTCCTTAGTTGTTCGAGATACGGCTTTATTGTTGAATTGCCTTATAAGCCCAAAAAAACAGCGATTGGCAAGAATTATTCTTCGATTGATTTCTGCGCTGAAGTTGTTCTCAGAGTTTATAGCAGAGCCAAGGTAGACAAAGTCCCTTACTACCTCGAAGTTATAGCTGCCGACTGTGATGTTTTGTCCAATTCGTCGGTGTTGGGTTTCCCTTCTTGTTGACAGCATATACTTGGTTTTGCCCTCGTTTATCGCTAAACCCATTTTGGCCGCTTCCGCTTCAATGCTTGCAATCGCCCCGGTGACAGCCCGCTGAGTTCTTCCGATAATGTCTGTATCGTCGACGTATGCAAGTAGTTGTACAGACTTGTAAAAGATCGTGCCTCCGGCGTTGGCTTGTGAGTTTCGCACAATCCGTTCAAGTACAATATTAAAGAAGTCACATGACAGCGCGTCACCTTGTCTAAAGCCTTTTTGTGAGGTCATTACCGACCTTGATGGAGCAGCGAGCGTTCTCCATCGTCAGCCTGCACAGACGGACAAGTTTGGCAGGGATGTCAAAACTAGACATGGCTCTATAAGCTCTTCTCTATTGATGCTGTCATAGGCGGCCTTGAAATCGATAAAGAGATGGTGAGTATCGATTTGGAATTTTTGGGTTTTCTCCAGGATCTGCCGAAGTGTGAAGATTTGATCGACGGTGGACTTTCCTGGCCTAAAACCGCACTGATAGGGTCCAATCAGGCTGTTGATAAAAGGTGCCAGGCGTTCACACAATATCGCAGAAAAGATCTTATATGCGATGTTGAGGAGACTGATTCCTCTATAATTGGCGCAGTTGAGGGGGTCTCCTTTGTTGTGGATCGGGCAAACGATGCTGAGATTCCATTCATCAGGCATACACTCGTCTGACCAAATCTTAGAGATGAGTTGATGTATGCACTCTACCAGTTCATCACCAGGTGTCTTGAAAAGTTCGGCCGATAAGCTGTCAGGTCCAGCAGCCTTGTTGGAGTTTAGCTTGGATATTGCTATCCTCACTTCGTTTTGCTCAGGTGGACGGACATTTTGACTATCATCGTCTATGTTGAATGGTTCATTCTGCCTGACAGCGGGATGTTGGTCTTCGTCGCCGTTATACAGTCTGCAGAATTAGTTTTTCCATATTCTCAGCACCGACTGTGATTCTACTACGAGGTTTCCATTTTCATCTCTACAGGTTTCTGTACGGGTATTGCTTCTCTGACACGTTCCTTCTACCCTTTGGTAAAACTTCCGTACATTGTTCCTGGAGTATAAACTCTCGATATTCTCAAATGCGCGCTTCTCATGCTCTTTCTTCTTCTTTTGGAGAAGCCGATGTTCTTCCCGTCTCGTTTTCTCGTAGAGCTCATGAGCAGCTCTCGTCTTCCTTTGCAGCGCCGCTTTGTATGCCTCTTGTTTTGCTCCATGTACTCGCCGGCATTCTTCGTCAAACCAGGGGTTTCGCGGTGGTGGGCGAGCGAGACCCAGCACATCAGTCGCGGCGTTTCTGATGGCATGTTGGCAGCGTTGCCACTGGTCTTCGGTACTTGATGCTGGCGGCAAAGGGGTGATTGAGAGATTTCGGGATACGCGTTCAGCGAAGAGTCTGGTGGTCTCTTGCGATTGTAGCTTTTCGACGTTAAATTTTCTCACAGTGATTCTTCTTTGTTGCTCAGATTGGGATATCCGCATTCGTACCTTGGCTACAACAAGGTAATGGCCGCTCGGAAGGTCCGGACATCCAGAATACTGGAGGCATGTCTTGCGTCGATCGCAATATGATCAATTTGGTTGATCGTTACATGATCATTGGACCGCCATGTCTGCTTATGAATATCGAGATGAGGAAACCATGTGCTTGCTATGGTGACATTTCCCTCCACAGCGAAATTAATTAGCCTTAGTCCGTTATCAGACGTGGTGGCTATGCTTACCGACTGCCCTACCAAAGACGTCCTCCTTTCCTATTTTGGCGTTCAAATCGCCCAATACGATTTTAACGTCGTATTTATTGCATTGCTCGTATGTTTTGTCAAGGAGCTCGTAGAAACACTGTTTGGTGGCAGGGTCCTTTTCTTCCGTGGGGGCATGAACACATATTAGGCTTATGTTAGCGAATTTAGCCTTGATCCGGATAGTCATAATACGCTCGCTCACGTGTCGGAAGCTTAAGACTTCTTGCCTAAGTCTGCCGCGTATGACAAATCCACATCCGAATAAGCGTTGCCTGTTGCCTCTGTAGCAATCACCGTAGTAGATGTCACAGTTTTTCATCCTCCTTTTGCCCGGCCCATCCCATCGCACTTTCTGGATGGCGGTAATATCTGCTTTATAGCAGTCTAGGGCCTCTGCTAGTTGTTCGGCTGCACGTGGTCTGTAAAGGGATAGAACATTCCACGTACAGATCCGAAGGTCATTGTCCTTGTTTCGTTTGCTGGGGTCGTCATTAGTTGAGTCATCCTTATCCCAGGCTTTTGGTTGTTTCGGAACCATCGATTTTTTACGTGGTAGGGAAGTTACCCCGACGGCACAACCCCCAACCTGGAGGGCCACTTCCTTAATTATTCCCCTAGGACGAGGGGCCGGGTACACCAGTGCCAGTAGTCCACTACGGGAGTATGAGCGCTGCCGTTGGCCTATTAAGGGCTCCTCCGCCACCATCTCTATTCCTCCGCCACCATCTCTATTCCACCATCTCGATTCCTAACCAACATTGGAAATTCCTTACCGACCTGTGATCCGAATACGTCGAAGCAGCTCGCGCAAGGTATTCACTAAGTTCAACCTAACTTGAACTATAGACGCCACCGTTGACTCCGTCTAGGGAATTCGTCCGCTGCCGCCTGGAACAGGAAGAAGTGGTCTAGTGAGAAAACACTCTTCCCCCCCCCCTCTCTCATCTGCTGCCGCCAAGAATTCTCCAAATGGGGTTGGTTACCCATTTCTTGGATTAAGGTACTAGGTATCCGGCTGTCACCGCGTGGAGATTGAGAGTAGGAGTTGGTAGGCCTCAGCTGAGTGAAAACGCTTGTGTTTTCATATGATCGCATGCACTACCGTTTGACCAGCCAGCCTGGAGCTTTGTTGAGGTTTATTAAGAGCCTTAACCCAGTTCTTGGCTAAACACCGGGCTGTCACAATAGATCTTTGAGTTCACAGTGCGTACAAGGTCCTAGTATAGTATAGTATAGTATCGAGTATAGCAGCCTTCTTAACTATAACGAATCATTTGTCGAGTTTTCTTTTTTTTTTTAAATACTTAATCAATGGATAAGAGTTTCCTAACAAAAAGCTAAAGCCTTATTCATATTCATCTTCCCATCAAAAATCCATTAAAATGCCTAATGCACACCTGATCAACTTACTTCAAGTCAAAAGCATAAATACATAAATTTGGGCAAGTCCAAAAAAAGTCTCGTAAGAACGCCCATTCATCGCGATAAATCATTTTTCGCGCGAGCCTAGAAAATTAATGATTGCCACAACCAGGTGAACTTCAAAAGTGTCCGTCCGCAGTCCGTCCAAAAGACAAAAACAAAAAAAAAATGTGCACATGCTAAGGAATTCCACAATTCAAGTTAATTTTTTTTTTTTTGTCTGTTCCTCCTTCGTCCATTCGTCCTGTTTAACGATGGCAGCAGACAAGCAGTAAGAAGTCTTTAATCAGCTCTACCACAATCAGAGAAGAAGAATGCAGATAATAAATTTCCTCAACCGGAAACTATACATATATATGTACCTACAACACAGCAGACACAAAAAATAACGTTTCTTGAGTGTTTCTCTCGGTCTTCTTTAATATTTGACCTTTTGCTGGTCGGTTTGTGTGGTGTGTCGATGCACAATAGCAGCTGGAGAGTCAGGGCAGCAGATGAGGAAGGGTTCTCCTGCTGTTCGTTCATGACCTTATTTTTTTGCGGATATACCTACCTATACACTGCATAACAGACCAAAGGAATGGAGTAGAAAAGTGGAGAAAAAAAAAACAATTTTTCCTTGTCCTTTATACGAGTACCAGATGTTATTCACCTCAAGAACATCAGCCACCAAATGTGTTTGACTGGTGTAGCTGAGAAGTTGAAGGTGGTCAAGATCCTTGAGATAATTTTAGGTCGTCAAATCGACTGAAGTCCTCTATAGTAGCCGCCATTAGGCGGCCAGGTAGAGTATTTTTTTGGAAGAAGACAGTGCCAAAGGGCAAATTGTTGGCAATATGCCACTTGAGCACTTATTTCTGCTGCAACACCACGTGAAAGTCAATGAGGGAACTTTGTGGTGTGGCTAGTTATGGAATTAGGGGTGGTTGGATATGAAACGAAGCGGGCTTTTGAAACGCATACATGTGTTGATACATATGTACATACGTAATACAAAAAATTGAGACTGCCTGGACAAGAAAGGATCACAAAGCGAAATTTCGTTGACTCCAGGAACGTTAAACAATTTACAAATCTCACTACAAGTAAACTACTAGAACAAACCTTACCATGGTGAGGTAAGCAATGTTAACGTGTCTAGCTATTACATGCCCCACAATCTGAGTGAAAAAATGTTGCCGACCAAAATTCTATCTCATTTTCTCTGCTGCTCCGCAATGAATTCAAACCATTTTTGAATCTATTGGTTACGAGCGTCAAAAAATGCATCCTGTAAAATAATGTCGTCCGAAAAGGGGCCATTTCAACCGTCTTGAGGTTAAAGGCTGTGAAAACTTGGAAGAAAAGTGGACCTATAATCTCGCCGGACCAAAAACGGCACCAACCAATAACTGGGCATGTATCTGTCTCTTATGAATCTCACGCTTCAGATTCGACAATTTTGCTTACATATTTACGAATCTGCCCCACAGGCGGATCAGTACAAATGCGGTGAAGTGGGAGGGTTAAGATCCCTTGTTTTTGGATCACAACCTCGCCGAAATACGAAAAAGAAGATTAACGAATCCGCCTACAGCGAAGAAAATGGTAATATACTCGTAGTAGTAGAATCGTAGTCGGTGCTGAGTATATGAAAGGAACACTTCTCAGACGGCGACGATGACCAATATTCCGCTGTCAGTCAGAATAAGCCATTCAACAGTCACGATGACAGTCAAAATTCCCGTCAACCCGATCAGAATGAAGTGGGGATAGCGATATATAAACATAAATCCAACAAAGCTGTTGGAACCGACGGCCTTGACGCTGAACTTTTTAAGACAGGAGGAGAGGAGTTGGCAAGGAACATGCACCAGTTCATCTGTAAAATCTGGTCGGACAAAAGTATGCCCGATAAATGGAACTTCAGCATCGTTTGCCCGATCCTAAAAAAAAGAGACTCTCCAAACTTCTTCTACATTGACATAGTCGGTAGAACTCAGCGAACGAAAATTGAGATCAAGGCAGCAAAGATGGGTTTAACGGTCAATGAAAGCAAAACAAAATATATGCTGTCTACAAAAAAGGACACCCTACATCGACGTCTTCGGCAGAATATCACAACGGACAGATATAATTTTGATCAAACGGAGAGTTACTCTTGCCAATCGCTGTTTCTATGGAGCTACTACGGTAACTCTGTATAAGACACTAATCATCCCAGTCCTGCTGTATGGCGCTGAGGCAAGGACTTTGTCAAAATCGTATGAGGATACCCTTGGTTACTTTGAGAGAAAAGTTGTTCGAGTGATCTCTGGTTCCGTCTGCATAGAGAGCAAGTGGAGAAGGTACAATGCCGAACTATACGGCCTATACAAGGACATCGACTTAGCCAGAAGAGTTCATATACAGCGACTAAGATGACTGGGTTATGTAGAGCGGATGGAGCCCAACGTTCCCGCCAAGAAAGTCTTCGAATCCACCCTGGATGGACGGCGCAGTAGAGGACGACCTCGCGGTTGGTGGCGCAAATAAGTAGAGGGTGACCTCAACCAACTTGGCGTGCGCAACTGGAGGCAGCTGGCTTGTAACCGTGCTGGCTGGAGAGGTTTGTTGGTTGAAACCCAGGTCCACCCCGGACTGTACCGCCTCCTAAGTAAATAAGTAAGTATATATTTACGAATCCGTCAAAACAAATCAGATAGTACTCTGTGCCTTCCTATACATCGAAGCGGCATTTGATAACACTTCGGATGAAGCTATTAAATGAGCCCTGGACAAGAAAGGAACAACAGAAGAGTATTTAAGTAGATGTAGAAGTTGCTGAGAACAAAATTAGCAGAAACTCAAACATCACGTAGAATTGTCAAGGTCAACACAACAAGAGGATGCCCACAATGAGGAGTGCTATCTCTTGCCAATGCATTGCCATTCACAGAGTGTATGTGTTATGTCCTCTGAGACATGTAGGTCATTCCAGTACCTACAAACATCCGTATTTGATAATGCTAGTCTCATGGCGTGCTTCGTTAGAGGACAGAGAGTATTCCTATCGCTGTTCTTAGCCGCGATCCTTCTAGTTTTATGACTTCTCCGATCTGACACAGCCCACAAGGCCTTGGACATCTTATGACCATCTAAGTTGGAGCATTTTAGATAAACAATGTTGATGATTCTATCAAGAATAATTCCCTTAGCCACGCACGTTGGTGGTTTAATGCTCTACTCCTCTTTTGGCCAGCGCGTCGGCTTTTTCGTTGCCTTCTATATCGTAGTGTCCAGATATCTAACATAATCTGACACGGCTACATAATGCCTTAAGCATTGTGCTGCAATTCCTGATGATTTCAGATTTGGTGAAGTAAGACTATAGCGCCTTTAGCGCGGCCTGACTGTCAATGTAGATGGCAATATTCTTGTCGGATATTGATCCCATCTCAAGTAATTCCGCAACTTTAAGTACAACTAGAACCTCTGCTTGTTGGAATACACTGCATGTGTCCGGAAGTCTCAGAATCACCTGTAAGTAATATCTCTCGAGTATATACCTGACCCCGTGCCCTCTCTGGTCTTAGAACCATCTGTATATACGAGTATATTGCAATGTCGTTGTGGGCGGATACTTTCTTTCCTTTGCACTAAGGATATCGTCAGAGTTGTCAAGGATATCGGCAAATGTTTCCTTAAGCATGGAGCTATGCCCCACATTACTAGTTTTGAATAGACCTACGTTAGTGAGCTGAAGCGCACTGTTGCTCGCCAGAAATTTGATTTGTAAGTCAAGCGGTAAAAGGTACTGAATGACCTTGAGTGCAGCCGTTGGCGTTGTGCGCAGAGGACCCGTCATGGCAAGGATCTACGAAAGGAGAACCTCAAGTCATCAAGAAGCAGGTATTGTCAAGAGAATAAAGGAGGAGAAGGCAACATCACTAGCTATGTGGCAAGCCATGTGGGGTAACAAAAGGTAGATGGACCTACAAGCTGATCCCCACCATTGAGGCCTGGACCAAGCAAGTGTATGGGGACTGCAACAACCACCTTACGCAGTTTCTGTCGGGTCACGGCGGCTATCGCAAATATTAATACAAATTTGGACATGATAACTCACTTCTCTGTCCACATTGTCCAGACCAAGAGGAAGATACAGAGCACGCAATATTCCATTGCAATCTCTCACAGAATGGAGAAATAACCTGCCAAGTCCACACATTCCGTATAAACCAAATGCTGCGGTCAGAGGAAAATTGGCTGGAAATTTGTACACTCATAACGAATGTGCAAAAAGAGCTCCAAATAATTGAGAGAGCAGAAGCAGCAATACAAGAAGCATAGCATTCACCCTGATTGTCGTTGGCGTTTATGGCTATGGCACGAATCCATTTTCATAACTTTTTCACTGTGAAAGAGTTATAATAGTATTCTACACGACAAACAAACTGCTTAGTAATGTTTAACGGTCAGCAGGTCGTAGCTATGAATAAAACGACAATCGTCAAAAAGTGACAAACGCCAACGACAATCAGGGTGGTAGAAGTGTGCAGGGTGTGAATTAGGTTAGGTTAGGTAAAAGGGGTTAGGTGCGACGAATGAGTGCAGCCTGCACTCGGATCTCAAACGGATCCATCGTGCTCCCCTGACGTGGAGTTACCTGGTTGAAGTACTGAAAAGAGAGCAAAAACAAAATGGCTAGAGTTCTATGTTAATGGACGGCCTCCTCTGAACCACCCTGAATAAGTTATGAATTTCATGATGATGGTTGGTGGCTTTTCAGACAGCTCGCCCAGGTGGTTGAAGAAATAATCTTCAAGGGCCGTCTTCCTGGTATTGCAGAGACTAGGAGATTTGCAAGGGAAGTGTTCCGTGTCTCCTCTACGTCTGTGTTGCCGCTCCTTTGCATAGTTCATCTAAACCCAGCCGCATTCTCTTCCGGTAGGCCGTCAATAGGTTGTGACCAGTAATGATACCTATGAGAAGCGCCAAGTTTTATCTATTTTGAGTGAGGATGAGCTTGCTTTTCATCTTGTGATGTTTTGTCCAGATGCTTCTGGAGACATGGCATGATGGGAGCGCTCTCCATCTTTCGTCTGCTTGTTGTTTGAAGTGCTATGTTCAAGTGCTATGTTTGATTTAACAAGTTTTAGGGGAGGGAGGACTGAGCTTTGGACCATTGACAGGTCTTGTTTTGATCCCTTTCTTGCCAGTTCATCCGCCATCTCGTTCCCTGGAATTCCTTTGTGGCCTGGGACTCACCAGAGTGTTGCATGGTGGCTATGGATGAGCATTTTATGCTCCTCGCGGCTGCGTTTTATTAGCTTATTAGCTTATTTACCACCGATGAGATGGCTTTTATAGCAGCTTGACTATCTATGTAAATATCAATCTCTTTCCTAGTAACAAGTTTCGTGGATAGTTCTCGTGCCGCCTCTGCTATCGCTAGGACTTCTGCCTGGAACACACTGCCGTTGTTCGAAAGCCTTAGTGGCTTCCTCAGGTTCCGCTGAGTAGATATCCGAACCCACTCCTTCGTTTGTTTTGGACCCGTCAGTGATGACTGAAATACTATGCGGGTTAATGACCCCACTGTCTTCCCAGTATTCCCTTGATGGGATGACCGCTTTGTTACGTGCACATTTCGCACGAGATCCTTGGTCCCCTCCATCCTACCAATTCTCACCCGTCCACCATTTTTGGCCTTTCATTTTTATTCCGTTGTCTTCTTGAAGCAGTGGTCTCGTTAAGCGTTCCTGGATGGTTCCGCCATTCAGTGCTTATTCCTTTCCACACGCTTCAAGGGGGCAACAAAAGCAGGTACTCCGGGAGACAGAGCCCAACGGCCGGTTGGCAACCCTCTGATGCGGATGGACCGTCCGCCAACGATGTACATTGATTAGCGACGAGTGAGACGAGCGACGATGAAGAAGAGGGTGGTGAATTATTTGTATTGGGTGGCACGTCATCGGCTAGTCCCTTTTCCTCAAATCTGCGTGAGATTCCACCGGGATAGCTAGCTTCCGCGGATTTAACGTAATAATAGGAATACGAGTGGGTACTCAGGCTTCTTCCTCCTCAGGAGTGTCCGACGCAAGGCGTTGTTTGACATATTTATATTTTACGTTCAATAACCTCTTTTCTTCCAACGCCAAACGTTGTTTGATAATCTTCCTTTTCTTCTCATATTCTTTCTCCGCTTTTGTATTTTTCGCGATATTGTTTCGAATATTTCATTTTGCGTTCACTAGCCCCTCAATTGCTAGCGCTTGCTGAGAACGTGGCACCAGGATAAAGAGCGAACCCCGGGAATGCGTAGCCCGACCCTCTGAACTGCCAGTTGTTGGGGCGATTTCAGAGAGAGAGAGCCGTTGGAAAAATGGAAAGAGCTGCTGGATATCGGCGTTCAAGGAACGGTTGCATGCTTCAGCAAAAGAGCGGAGTACTGCACATAAAGCCGTCCTTGAACTTGTAATGGCTGAATAAGCGGTAGGCCAATTTGCAGAGAGAGGCTCTCGGTCGGGTGAGCAAAGTGCTGAGGCGAGTTCAGCCCTTCTTGGTTGACCACGAGAGTGTGCTGAGGAGACTCAAGGAGAAGGAGCATTTGAGGAAGATTTGAGGAGAAACAGTCTGGAAGCGAGGAGTAGGAAGCAGATTACCACTCCAAAAAATAACAGATAAGTTGTGTTATTTTTTTGCATTCTGTTTTTCGATTAGTGTAGGATGTTGTTTTGTTCAATCCCGGTAGGGTCTCATACCGTATATTTCCCGGTGAAAGCGGGACGTGCGACCTAATTCCGTTTTAACGTTTCAAGTTTCGGGACCGGTGATAGCGGGCCACCCCAACGGCTTCACATACGTAAATACGGTTGAATACAACCTTTGTTCTTTTTTTAAATACGGTTGAATACAACCCTTGTTTTTTTTTATCTTTTACAATTTCCTTGTGTGGAAAGACTTTTCGAAATCTTAAATAAATTGGCCGTACTCATAAAGAGTGTTATAACGCACGTTCGGTGTTCTTTTTTTTCTTCTTGGCATAATTTCAGGATTCCCACCCCATTCACTTTCCCAAATCCCTTTCAAAGATCTGGTGGCGCCCATTCCACGAGTAAACAGCCAGACGTCCGTGTAAAGGGAATTCCAGTGAACTCACCCCAGCTGCGTAACCGGGAGAGCAGCATCCCACAGGCTGCTGTTGTTGCAATTTCCCGATCCTCTTTGCATCATCTGTGGCTATCTGTCACTTTCGCATTATTCCCTCGCGTGCGCGGCCGTCTTAGTTTTTTTTTGCGTTTGTCTTTTTAATTAAATTTTCGGGAATAATTTTATTGTGACAGCTTTGACGTTTAGACTGAAGTCGGGGGAAGATAGTCTGTGATGGCGTCTAGCCCATCTTGAGATGCTACGGTGGCCCGTGTGGCCACTTCTACATAGATTGGATTCTTTTAGGCGCAAGGCACTCATTGCAGCTGATTTCTTAACAAATAAGTCTAGCGGAATCAGGGTGTGTGTTAGTACGTAGGCGCATTCCTGGCATCGATTATTCGGGCTTGCGAATCGTGCATAATAGCAGCCCGGGCTAATAGTATCTTTGGAAGATTAAGAAAAAAACCGTCATGGCAATGTAGGCTGTTCTTTGTGCCATGGCCAACATATCCTGTATGTTTTTCGTATTCTTAAGTAAGGGATACCAAAAAGACAAATTTTCAGAATCAAGAGTTTTCATTATTTTCGTAATATTTGCGACACATAAACACACTCCTTGTTGATGTAAGGTCACACAGAACTCGTGCTCGGTTGTAGTTTCCTCGTAAATATCTCACAAAAATAAAAACAAAAACAACTCATTTTTATTATCCTTTTCACAGTTTCCACAATATCCCTATTCCATTTTTTCCTGCTCATAAACTCAATTAATACTCTATAAGAGTATATGCCGTCGGGGGTATAAAAGGTTAACCACGTAAAAACAGAGAAGAATAAAACACAAACGCCCCCATTTTTCCGTTCGCTCGTTTTCTATTTTTATTATTTTTTTTTGCTGAGCACTTCCGCCTGAAATATTTGCAATTTTATTGCCAGGAAACTAGAGAGGTCCTGCTGGCCGAGTAGAAAACATCGAAAACAAGGAAAAACCAAAAAACAACAATTTTATGCCCGCAAGTCGATAGAAAATCGTTTCCGCCCACTAATTGCTTATAGAGGAGGGGATCTTGTTATATGTTTTCTTTTCCTAATAATGGAAAAGTAAATAGGACGCATTTGGCTATTATTTTAGGTAAAAGTAAACAGTAAACCAAATGAATTTAAATTTTCATATTTGCTTGGGTTTGTAGAGTTTTTTTTTAATTGAAAAACAATTGAAGAGGAGAATTTAGGCTACAAATGGAAATACACTTTGTTTTTGCTTCTTTTCCTCATTTGCCATATTCTCCGTCGTTGTCGTCGTCGTCGTGGTTGGTTTGTGAGGCTTTATTTGTGCGTACGAAGCGGAGACATCGCCATATTATGACGTGTTACTCAAGTCAACTAAAAAGAGCTCCAAAGAAAACAGAAAACGGTGGAAAAAACAAAGTTGAGTAATACCCCCATGACAAGTGCAAAATTGGTGTCTAGTATGGCGCCTTGTCTGCAAAGAAATTCAACTAAAAGGAAGGAAATCAAAAGAAGAGGAGTGGATGGCAAACAAAAAAAAAAGGTTGTTTCTGTAGCAATTCAAGTGTGTTTTGTAATGACTTCTTTTTTTTTTCTTTTCATTAATTACGGTTCATTGAGAAAGACATTGCTAATAAAAAGGAAACATAAAGGAATAAAGAGCGTGAAACAACCGTCGTAAAATCGTAGGCTATCATTGAATCACCTAAGGTCATTGAGCTCTTCAAGTCAGAGTCAGTCATTGCAAAAAGAAAAGAAAAATAAAGAATACTCACCGTTTAGGGAAACAGAACGACCTACAGTTGGCAATTGGCATCTTTTGGTGAGAATTATGCAAAGCAAAGTGAAAGCTTTCCAACAAAACGATCCCCAGTCAATCTGGTTTAACATTTTTTTATTGTTTGAAGATTGGTGATTGAATTGAAAAGTATGAAAAAGTTGTGCTTAAATTTGTGAATTCAACTTGAATCAAATTGACATGACTTAAACTTGATATTCCCTATGTAATAAATAATTTTAACTTATTGAGAAATGGCAGAATCATTGACACTATTGGGGGTGGGGTTGCAGTATATTGCAAAGTCCTAGGTAAATCAGAAGATAGATAAGGGTATAGAATTTCTTATTCTTGAGGTAGTTGGCAGTAACAGACCCTGCCACCAAAGAGTGTTTCTACGAGCTCCTTGACAAAACATACGAGCAAGGTCCTAAATACGACGTTAAAATTGTATTGGGCGATTTTTACGCCAAAATAGGAAAGGAGGACGTCTTTGGTAGGGCAGTCGGTAAGCATAGCCTACACGACACCACGTCTGATAACGGACTAAGGCTAATTGATTTCGCTGTGGAGTGAAATGTCACCATAGCAAGCACATGGTTTCCTCATCTCGATATTCATAAGCAGACATGGCGGCCCAATGATCATGTAACGATCAACCAAATTGATAATATTGCAATCGACGCAAGACATGCCTCCAGTTTGGCAGGAACTTCTAATGGGAAGGTACCTGCAAAACGTCATTATTTCGCGAAAAGAAAACTACTTGATAAGTCGAATACTTAGTTGTAGTAAAAATAAAAACAAGTCTGTTTTGAAGGGAGGTTTTTTAGTGGGTAAGAATCCCACACTACTATGAGCACGCGCTGCCGATCCTCATAGTGTCTTGTTAAAGATTTTCACCTACCCTCGGAAAAAAAAAAAAAAAAAAAAAAAAAAAAAAAAAAAATGCTTCCAGTATTCTGGATGTCCGGACCGTCCGAGCGGCCAACAGAGACTCGAATCATTACCTTGTTGTAGCCAATGTACGAATGCGGATATCCCTATCTGAGCAACAAAAAAGAATCACTGGGAGCAAATTTAACGTCGAAAACCTACAATCGCAAGAGACCGCCAGACTCTTCGCTAAACGCGTATCCCGAACTCTCAATCACCCCTACGCCGCCAGCATCAAGTGCCGAAGACCAGTGGCAACGCTGCCAACATGCCATCAGAAACGCCGCGACTGATGTGCTGGGTCTTGTTCGCCCACCACCGCGAATCCCTGGTTTGACGAAGAATGCCGGCGAATGCATGCAGCAAAACAAGAGGCATACAAAGCGGCGCTGCAAAGGAAAACGAGAACTGCTTGTGAGCACTACAAGCAAAAAAGACGGGAAGAACATCGGCTTCTCCAAAAGAAGAAGAAAGAGCATGAGAAGCGCGCGTTTGAGAATATCGAGAGCTTATACTCCAGGAACAATGTACGGAAGTTTTACCAAAGGGTAGAAGGAACGTGTCAGAGAAGCAATACCCGTACAGAAACCTGTAGAGATGAAAATGGAAACATCGTAGTAGAATCACAGTCGGTGCTGAGAATATGGAAAAACTACTTCCGCAGACTGTATAACGGCGACGAAAACCAACATCCCGCTATCTGGCAGAATGAACCATTCAACATAGACGATGATAGTCAAAATTTCCGTCCACCTGACCAAAACGAAGTGAGGATAGCAATATCCATGCTAAAATCCAACAAGGCTGCTGGACCTGACGGCTTACCGGCCGAACTTTCCACGGCAGCTAGGGATGAATTGGTAGAGTGCATACACAAACTCATCTCTAAGATTTCGTCAGACGAGTGTATGCCTGATGAATGGAACCTCAGCCTCGTTTGCCCGATCCACAACAAAGGAGACCGCCTCAACTGCGCCAATTATAGAGGCATCAGTCTCCTCAACATCGCATACAAGATCTTTTCTGCGATATTGTGTGACCGCCTGAAACCTTTTATCAACAGCCTGATTGGACCCTATCAGTGCGGTTTCAGAACAGGAAAGTCCACCATCGATCAAATCTTCACACTTCGGCAGATCCTGGAGAAAACCCAAGAATTCCAAATCGATACTCACCATCTCTTTATCGATTTGAAGGCCGCCTATGACAGCATCTTTAGAGAAGAGCTTTATAGAGCCATGTCTAGTTTTGACATCCCTGCCAAACTTGTCCGTCTGTGCAGGCTGACGATGGAGAACGATCGCTGCTCCATCAAGGTCGGTAATGATCTCACCGAGACCTTTGATGTCAAAAAAGGCTTTAGACAAGGTAACGCGCTGTCATGTGACTTCTTAAATATCGTACTTGAACGGATTGTGCGGAACTCACAAGCTAACACCGGAGGCATAATCTATCACAAGTCTTTAAAACTGCTTGCATACGCCGACGATATAGACATTATTTGAAGAAATCAGCGGGCTGTCACCAGTGCGTTACAAGCATTGAGGCGGAAGCGGCCGAAATGGGTTTAGCGATAAACGAGGGCAAAACCAAGTGTGCTGTCAACAAGAAGGGAAAGCCAACATCGACGAATTGGACAAAACGTCACACTGGCAAGCTATAACTTCGAGGTAGTAAGGGACTTTGTCTACCTTGGCTCTGCTTTAAATTCTACAAACAAGATCAGCGCAGAAATCAATCGAAGAATAACTCTTGCCAATCGCTGTTTTTTTTGGGCTTATAAGGCGATTCAACAGTAAAGCCCCATCTCGAACAACTAAAGAGACTCTGTATAAGACCCTGATCATCCCAGTCCTGATATACGGCGCTGAAACATGGACTTTATTAAAAGAGGATGAAGATATTATATCCTTGGTGGCTTCGAGAGAAAAATTCTTCGTAAGATTTTCGATCCCGTTTGCGCTGACGGGTTTTGGAAGAGAAGATTCAATCACGAACTATACGAGCTGTACAGCGACATCGACCTAGTCAAAAACTGCGTATGGACGTTTGGGATGGCTAGGACATGTAGAGCGAATGGACACTAACGCTCCGACCCGCAGAGTCTTCGAATCTAACCCCGAGGGACGTCGCAGTAGAGGGAATCACCGTCGTGGTGGCGCACACAAGTTCAAGGGGTCCTCGACCAACTGGAGGCAATTAGCTAAAGACCGAGCTAAATGGAGAGGCTTGTTGGTTGAGGCCCAGGTTCACCCCGAACTGTAGCGCCACCTAAGCAAATAAGTAAGTAAATCCCCTTCAATTAAAAATCGCAAAGCTGCAATGGACACAGAAAACACCAAAAAGTTTTTTCACGGTCCCACCTCTCGCGAGCGTCTGACAAGCATCCGAGAGTATTGTTGTCACGAAAAGTTTCTCAAATCGCCGTTCGGATTCGGCATTAAACTGCAGGTCCCTTCCATTCGTGTGGAAAATATAACGCACACAACATGAGTGGTTGCGAGAAGCTAGGCCCTGGCACTTTAAAGAGCTGTTGCGCCAAATATTTGTATTTTTGTATTTTTGCATTGGACATTTTTAAATATTTTGTTAGCATAGCATTAGTAATATGATTTCTGAAGAAACAAATCGAGCTGCTCACGCCGAAAATATCAACATCCAATTTACATCTACCGTTGAGGACAAAGAATAGCTATGCCATTGAAAAAGTTTATTGCGATAAAAAGTATTTATCATTTCAGGCTGAAAAAAAGTTCTGTCAGGATACGTTCTACGGTTTTGTATCCGAAAATTATCCGATAAATTCAACGAATTTTTTGGCTTAAACGGGCAAGGCTGCCCTGAGGTGGCCTTCCAATTTGCCTACCTAGTGGCTAAATTAATTTTTTTTTTTTATCTCATCACTAAATTCGTGCTTCTTAGACCAATGTCTCACCTAAACAAAAATGTTGCTTTACCTTCCGTCATTATTTTAACTTTGCCTGTTAGAGGGTTAATAATTTAGTATCTTAACTAATGTGTTCTCTTTTCTTCTTTCTTTGCAGGTAAGTGTCCAACTCCTACATTTTTCGAGTAAGATTAAAATATAAGAAAATATAAATTTTATTTTTCCAAACAAATGGAATTCCAATGCAAATGTTCCTCCCAACAAGAACTGCATGAGATCATTTGCATAATTTATTATTCTCGCCTGAAGGCGCTTGAATGTAGCTCAAGAAAACCGAACAAAGACGAAGATGATGACGACGATGTCGACGCCAACTCAGATCCTAAAATATGTAAGAGTAAGCGTCTCGACTGCTCGAATTGGTAAAACACTATTCGTGCAACATTCAATTCCTAGTTGCATTTGGTACTCTGCATGATTGAGGCACAAATGTAATTGTCAAATTGGCCATCGAGTGGGATCGTGTTTTAGTGGTGGTGGTGGGCATAAGGGACGAAGCCAGTGCAGTTGGGTACATATGTCAATGATGATGGGCGTGAATGTATTCTCCATTCCATTATATTGATTGCACTGTATCTGTACGCCTTTTAAGCTTAAAGGCCAGCTCTCTACACTGGGAAATTTAAATATCAAAGAGAATTGTTTTACAATTGAAATTTAAATTACCAGCGCATTTGCCTTGAGTTGAGATTCGTAAATGCCGACATAATGTGAGGAAATTTATATGTGGCAATGCAGAATGCTTGATCGGCAATCGATAGGGGCCAACAACGATTTTAAGGGTTTAGAAGCCATGTGTGTGTTTTGTAAGGCAATTTGAATACATTATCATTTACGGTAATTTGTATGGGCTTGTGGTGGGTATGTAGAAATGCATATAATGATCTGTTTAAGGACAACGGGAAGAGGCACACAACTCCCTAAATTCCCATTAAGCTCCTACTTTGTCTGCTAAGTGGGATTCTTATTTATTTATTTATTCAGCTTAGTACAAGCAAGCAAGAGCTTAAATTTAAATTTAAGAACTAACAACAAGGGAACTTAACTCTAAGCTTAAAAGTATTTTTTTATTTGGACCCACACATTTTTTATTAAACTAGGTCTTACAAACTATCTTAAAAACTAGAGAGGGAAAAGAAAAATGTGAGGGAAAGGCGAAGACTGGTTAGTGGAAATAAGAGAAGAGGGGTCATGAAGAGGTGTAGAGGGACTTTCCAATGAAAGTCTAGGGTGTTCTGTGAGTTATTTGCCAGGCGTAACATTCTGGAAATTGGTTCGAAACGTCCGTAGTTGGTGCGGTGGTGAGAGAGACGAAAGAGCGGTACGGACCTAAGGTTTCGAGGGTTAGTGCGAAGGGAAATCATTTCCAGTAGTGCGGTGGAATCGATCATACCGGTTAATAATTGGTGCACGAAAAGTATGTCAGCGACTTCGCGACGTTTTGTAAGGGTTTGCAGGTTAATCAATTTTAGCCGGTGTTCATAGGGAGGTAAGATATAGTTGTCGGCCCAAGGGAGACCGCGTAAGGCAAACCAGATAAACCTACGCTGCACAGCTTCGATTCTAAGTTAGTGGATGTTGCGATAAGGTGACCAAACTTGGCAGGCGTATTCAAGGAGTGGTCTGACAAAGGTAATATAAAGGGATTTAAAAACGTAAGGGTTCGAGAATTCTTTATGAAACCGAGAGTGTACAATATGATCAACGTGGGAATGGAAGTTTAGCTCCCTGTTACAAATAACACACAAATCGCATATAGAGGAGGCTGAGGGAACGGGCTCGCTAAGAAAGTAATAGATTCTGAGGGATGGGGGGAGGCGTTTACGAGAGAATGTAATGGATTGACATTTGGCGACGTTAAATTCTAGAAAGTTTTTGTCGCACCATGTGTCGAATGAATTTAGATCGTTTTGAAGTAAGAGAGAATCGGTGGGGGTAGATATTACCTTAGTGATTTTCATATCATCCGCGTAAATAGACAGATCAGAATCTTTTATGACGTGACCAACATCGTTTATAGTTAAGACAAAGATCAGTGGACCAAGATGACTGCCTTGAGGAACCCCTGAAGTGGCGTTAATGGGGTCAAAGACCGAAAATCTGAAGAGAACCCTGTACTGGCGTTTTTCTAGGTACGATCTCAGCCACGAAATGAAAGAGAATGGGAAACCGAGGGCTTTAAGTTTAAAGTAAATTGTTAAGTGACAGATTTTATCAAAGGCCTTGCTGAAGTCGGTGGTAATGACATCCACTTCATTACCTTTCTCTAATGCTTTAAGTGTTTTGGAAACGAATTCGGTCAAGTTAGTCGTTGTGGACCTACTTTTTAAGAAACCGTGCTGTTGTGGGCAAAAAATGGATTTGCAGTGGAAATACAGTGAGTCGTAGACAATGCTTTCGAAGAGGTTATGGATAGAGGAAAGTTTGGCTATAAGTCTATAGTTAGAAATGTCGTTTTTACTGCCTTTTTTATGGATAGGGAAAATAAAAGAGTCCTTCCATAATTTTGGGAAAACGGCTTGAGAGAGTGAGAGACGAAATAGAGTTGTAAGTGGCTGACACAGGACATCTACACATTTCTTTAGTAAGATGGCGGGCAGACCATCGGGACCAGGGGAGAAGTCATCTTTGAGCCTATTAATTTTTTCTCGCACAATATCAGACCTAATGTCGACTGAAGCTAGAGAGGTTTGAGGACAGTTATTCAGGTAAGAGAAAAAATCTAGGTCCGGTTCGTGTACATGGTCCCTATACGATTGGCTGAAAAAGGTTGCAAATAGGTTATCGATTACTTTAGGGTCAGCAGATGAAGTATTAAGTAATTTTAGAGTGGAAGGAAAGCCGTCGGACTTTCTTTTGACGTTGATAAATTGGTAAAAGCGCCTAGGATCAGTGATTAGACTTAATTGCATTCTATCGAGGTATTCGAGATAGAGGGATTCGCAGGGGATGGAAAAGCGGAAGTAAGCTTGCTGGTAATATGCGTAATCTGAGGCAGATTTGGATACCAGGTAAGTTTTCCATAATTTGTTTCTGACATTGCGAAGAGTACGCAATTCCTTATTATACCAAGGAGGCGATGATGCAGTTTTTTCGAGGCAGATAAGGAACTGATTGGAGAAGACAGTCAAAGATTGCTGTGTAGAAGAATACGAGAGCGATATCAATGGGGGTGTTAATGTTTAGAAGGAGGCTGAAATTTATGCTATTGAGTAGGCTGCTAAGTTTAACGAAGTCAGCTTTGCGGAAGCTGAAAGAGAGAGAGTTCTCAGAATCAACGGTAATGTTGACGTTTTCATACGAAAAGGCAAGAGCGAGAGGGGGGTGATATTGGTCTAGGGTGCAGAGAAGATGGTTACTCGCGGTAACCAAGGAATTATGGGGGTCGGATAAGAAAATGAGATCTAGCTGCCTACCTAAGTTGTTGGTAATGCCACTGATCTGAAAAAGGCCGGAGTCGAAAAGACGGAGTACAAAATAAAGTTCCCGGAAGCTATAGATTTACCAACCTTACCGTAAACATAAAGGGTGACCTGATAGCAATGATACCTTTTCCAATTGTTATGTTTAGTTACATAGTCTGCTTTCTCTTTACACCTTTGTACACTTTTATACTAATTCTCTGTGAATCATTCAGTTAAAATCATGGAGTATACCGAAAACCTGACTAAATATCTGACGACACAACGCTTTATCTAGACTTAAGACTACATTAGACTCTGGAAGACATTTCTCCACTTTATATCTACAAAAATACAAATATTTGGCGCAACAGCTCTTTAAAGTGCCAGGGCCTAGCTTCTCGCAACCACCCATGTTGTGTGCGTTATATTTTTCACACGAATGGAAGGGACCTACAGTTTAATGCCGACTCCGAACGGCGATTTGAGAAACTTTTTCATGACAACAATACTCTCGGATGTTTGTCAAACGCTCGCGAGACCACTTTATATCTGACCACAGAGATATCTGACACTTGCTGGTACAGGATGCTTATTGGGGTAGGAGCACGTATCTTTTCCGTCAAGTTATATACATATGAATTAAGGCACAGCCAGGTAGCAAAAAACCATTTTTGCTACTGAAATGAAGTTTCTAAAGTTTCTGTTGCGAAGCAATAAAAGTCTCCCACTGGCTCTACAGAAGCAAAAAACAGCAAGGAAATTATTGGAACTCTGAAATATAACCAGCAGCAAATGAACTGCAAAAATATAGAAAATTCCTTCCTGTCCTTGCAGGAGTACTTACATACGTAGTTCTGCCGTAATATAAGCAGAGCTGGACCTGATTGAAGAAGGACTTTATAGGGGATGCGTGAATAAGGAAGTACAGTACATAGCGATGATTTCTTCACGATAAGTAGTGTACGTATACCTAGAAGTAGTATAGCTCTTAGTCAGGTTATCGGACTCCATAGGCCTGCTTGATGCTCCGTACCAGGAAAGAATAGAAGCTTTATGTGTATTCAGTTAAGAGCTTAATGCAGGTATTAAGTATGTATAAGGTCTGAAATCGGCCTTGCTTGCTTTAATCTTACTATGGCAATATTAAATCAATGTTAATGCACTCAGTTCGAATCATTCTTCGAGGTGGAAGAGAAGCATTTCCATGATTTGAAGCAGGAAACTGAATTCGAAGAAATCAATTCGAGATCTGAAAACTACGGATGTCAGGAACGTGCGTACGCATTTCGTTTTGAAAACACGGGATTTGGATAGCTCTATCAACTTCCAGTCTGTCTATAATGTTCAAATTAATTGCAGATGTGCTCAGGGATACTCCAGGGAATCCAACAACCCTTAAAGTCAATAGTAGTAGCAGATTCCTATTAAATATCATACCGTTAACTGCTCAGAAAGAATCTGTATATGCCTGCCCTGTATCCCAACTTCAGGCGGCTTGGTTCTCCCCAAACGAGAATTACCTCTCACGAATACGTCCAATGATACAGCTTATTCAAGAACTAGCAACGACCTTGGGTCTTATCCTGGATAAGAAACTAAGCTGGCAACCTAATATTCAAGAAAGAGTTAAGAAATCTACAGTAGCACTTTTCTCTTGCAAAAAAGCTATTGGGAACAGATGGGATTTACAACCCTGAATCACTCACTGGCTCTACATCTCGGTCATTAGACCGATACTCACATACAGGGTGATTGTCTGGTGGACAGCCTTAGAAAATGCTATAAATCGTAATCATCTAAGTAAGATCCAGCGTACAGCTTGTTTGTGCATAAGCGGACACACCGTACAAATCCCTCCGCGGCACTAGAGATTATGTTTTATCTCATACCCCTCGATATATTTAACAAGCAAATGCCAGCGAATGTCGTCGTTCGCCTTGAAGCTACTCAACAGTGGTCAAGGAAAGAATTTGACCACGCTTCTATTCTGAATAAATTCAATATCTCCTGAATGTACGGACTACACCACCCCACGTCTAAATTTTGACAAGAACTTCCTCGCCACCATCCCTTCCAGATCACTCTGGGAGGACGATGCATTTTTAGAAGATGGATCGATCCACTTCTACACTGATGGCTCATAGACGAAGGACGGACTTGGTGCAGGTGTTTTCTCTGACAGGCTTAATCTTAAGCTCTCCTTCCGTCTACCAAATCATTGTAGCGTGCTCTAGACGAAAATAACGGCGATTAAAGAACTCTTACCTTGGCTTAAGATAAACGTGATATCTGCTAGAGATATCTGCATCTTTTCAGACAGCCAAGTAGCAATGAAATCCCTGGAATCGACGTCAATAAATTCCTTAGTAGCTCTAGACTGTCGATCGTCTCTCGCGCAGATGGCTGAATAGTTCAATATTCACCAGTGTCGGGGGCCGGGGCATAGGGAATTGTAGGGCCGATGAACTCGCCAGAATAGGAAAAACTAAACGTAGGTAGACAAGTGGATCAACATGTCTAGCGACAAAACAGATTTGGCCGAAGGTGGATCTAAAACGTTCTAAGAACTTGCTTGCTCTCAATAGATCGCATATCGGCACAATAGGTGTCATCACTGGACACTGTCTAATAGGCAAGCATGCTACAAGGTCAGGCCTTTTTGCGAACGACTTTTGTAGAAGCTGCTCAGCTCTGTCCCGTAGAAGGAAGCTCTACCTAGGAGCCTCCTATTATAATGATATAAGCGACCTGAAAAACATTGACATTAAGAGCCTCTTACGCTTCATAAGAAGCTCAAAATAGTTTAACAAGTAGGTGCGGAGGAAATTCCCCCTATGATCCACGTGGTATCACAATGGACCTTTTGTTGGTCTGGCATCCACTTCAACCTAAGCTAACCTAGCAACGACCATCGTCTCGACTATGTGCCTTGTATCGTGTGTCCCTTAAGACTACTGACTTTGCCTAAGCCAATCACAGTTTTACCAACTTCCTTCTTTTTTTTTTTGCTTCACCACTGTTTGTAGAGCTTATCCTCTGAGTCAGAGTTCCAGTCGATCTTACTGTTGTGACGCAGACTAACTTTTTAGTATCAGATCAATCGATTGACCAGCTGATTCCATCGGTTTTTCGCTCTGTGCTCTAAGTTATCATAAGGTTAGGGTAGGTTTCGACGCTAACTAGATCCCAACTGACTTATTGGATGAACATTTTAAGGCAAACAATTTTATTAATCAATTATATAGTCCCTCTCATTTCCTACAACTGACTCCCAACATTTCACGAGCTTGCGGATTCCGTTTTCATAGAAAATGCATGGTTTTCCTTCAAAAAACGTCATAAAGTAGTTTTCGACAGCTTCCACATTCAAACAATTCTGAAGAGATCGAACCAGATTAAAATCTGAAGGAGCAAGGTCTGGAGAATACGATGGGTGCTGAAGGATTTCCCATTTTAACGCTTCAGTTTTTGTAGCATCTGTCGGGCGACATGCGGCCTGGTGTTTTCACGGTGGAAGATTGCGTCTTGTCGATTGGCCAAAACCGTATGATTTTCTTCAACTTTCTCATTGAGCTTAGGTTAGGTTAGGTTAGTGGGCTGGTGTAGGGACGGAAATTCTCTACACCACACTCAGGTCAGTATAGACCCATTGTGATACCCATGAGGGGAAAGAAGATAGAAAAGAAAAACCCCTTCTTCGTGAAGAAAAATAAAAGTCTCTGTACATAGCCTAGTAAAAAACATATAGTACTTACTGTGCCCGAGATACAAACCATCCAGAGGATTTGATAAAGTTTGCGATGTCGTTGATCGGTCTTTTGGACAATTCTTCTAAATCCTTAAAGAAGTATTGTCCAAGATATCTGTTTCTACGGTGGTAGAGGCCCGTGCAGGTGCAGAGAGAGTGGGTTGTGTCCTCGTGAACCTCGTCATCGCCGCAGCCCTTACAAACGTCCTCGTTCGTCACACGTAATTTTTTTATGTGGTATCGCATAGTGTTGTGCGCCGTAATAACTCCTATTAGAGTAGAGTGTGATTTTCTATCCCTCTGCATGAGTTTATTGGTTTTTGCACTGTCAAATGTAGACCATAGCTTCCTGGTGGTTATACAAGTATCTAGAGAGGTCCACCTGTTGTTTGCCTCCGTTAATGCTTTGTTCCCTGCCTCAAGTTTTAGTGTGCAAGGCGGGATGCACACTGAGAGGTCGGATTCGTCCGAGTTTAGTGTTGAACCTCCTTTAGCCAGTTCATCAGCTTTTTCATTTCCTGGTATGCCTTCATATTCAGGGACCCAGCAGAGCTGTGCTGTGTTCCAAGAACCTTGAGTTCTTCTCTAGAACACTCACAAACTTCGATGTTACTTCTGTAACAGATATTGCTTTTATTGCTGTCTGGCTGTCGATGAAAAGGTGATGTCCTCCCGTGGTATTGCCCTCATCGCGGTCTCACGAGCCGCTATTGTCACTGCTAGGACCTCTGCCTGGAAAACGCTGCTGTAGTTCGGAAGCCTGACTGAAAAGGAGATACCAAGCGTTTCAGAGAAGATGCCTGCTCCGACACCCGTTTCCATTTTGGATCCATTGGTGTACACGGCTATGGTTCTCTGGTTGGGCGCTCTGCCAGTTTTCCATTCTTCACTGCTCGCGAAGGTGCTTGAAAATGGTCTTGTGAAGTCTAGGTGTGGCGTTGTGCAGTCTGTACTAGATACATTGCCCAGGTATCTGTGTAGGATTATAGTACGACCCATTGCATTTGGTCTCCGGCTATCTGTTTGGCTTAACCTTGCAGCACTAATAGGTTGAGGATGGTTTCGAGTCCTGCTGTAAATGTCGTTCTCATTGCACACACTAGCCTTTGTAGTTTTGTGATGGCAGTTAGGTTGTTAGTTTTGCAGGCGGCTTGCCACCATACAAGGTTGCCATAAGTTAGTATGGGCTCTACTATAGCTGTATACATCCATAGGATGATTTTGGGGTTCGGTCCCCAAGTTCTGTTATGCGAGTAAAAAGCTATCGCGGCTTTTTTGACTCGATCGTTAATGTTCAGTCTCCAAATCAGTTTTCTATCGAGTATCAGGCCGAGGTATCTCGCACTGCTTGAGATACTTAGGCGGGTACCCCTTACAGAAGCTGTTACGACCTGTGGAATTATTCTTTTGTTAGTGAATATTACTAATTTCGTTTTCTGAGGACTGACCGCCAATCCACATTTCTGTGTCCATGAGTTAATGGATCGTAGTGCCCCTTCGATTTGCTCGCTCAGCGTCGCTCGGGAGGAATTTTCCTGTTGCCAGCAGCATCAAGTCATCCGCGTAAGGTATGGTTTTGACGCCGTTGTTGAGCTTAGAAAGTTGCTCACAGTACTTGTTCGCAGTGATTGTTTCGGCAGGTGAAGGCAGCTCGAAAAAGTGAACAGACAGCAATACCTTTTTTTCTCTTCCTTTTGAATATCAGACAAGAGATTATGTGTCTGAGCAGGTGGTCCTAGAGTGATGGGTGACAACAACCAGGCTCTTGGCTTACTGCTGGTTAATAACAATGGCGCCCAACGTGGAGCCCGACATTTTTATGACTCTGACGGTGTGCTATCGACAGTCACTACTATGCCACATTTCTCCTCCTTTGCACTAAAGATGCCTCCGTGGCCTGCTCCTTGCTAATAACAATAACGCCCAACGTGGAGCCGGTTAGTGGCACACTAGTGATCACATAGTTAGGTTCATAACAATGTTTGTGGAAAGTCAAAGAAGGAAGATGGTGGCACAGATAAGCACAGCAGCTGGTATCTTGTCTCCCACTCTCATCGTCCCAGTTTCAAACTTTAAATATTCTCATCAGCTGACCATCATGCCGAAACGATCCACCACATTCATTAAACAAGACAAGAAACCATTTATTTTCTCCATATTTATGGACAACAATCGCACGAGTCAATACAAAAAAAAAAAACATGTTCTGTCAAGGAATCACCACTCTGCTGTTCATTTCGAAATGTTACGGTCTGATTATCTCATGATAAAACAGCAGGAGAATCAAACAATTTACTTTCCTCGGTTACCCTAATTCGCAAACAGAAAAAAAAACAGCAAACAGCAACAAAGGAGAAAGAAATAATTTGCCCAACTTAATGTTGAGCGAAATTACAATTTTGGCGTCGCGGCAGCGTTTGTTTTCCTTTTTATTCCGTTTAATTTGAAGTATCTACCGAATGCCACTTTGCCATGCAAAACATTTTCGGTCCATCTGTTTAACCAAATGACCCTCCTCCTCCTCCTCCTCCTTGTTGGGTTTCTCTTTTGTGCTTAACACAAAAACACCATTCCCAGAATAATATCCAAATATACGTCGGTAATTGGCCGGCAAACACACGATGATTTCCAGATATCAGCCGACTGCGGTTGAAATATTTAAAACCGCCACCTAGGGAGGACAGGTGTGAATGCAAATTTCTTTCCGCAAAATTTAACTGAAAAGCGACTTTTTAATTAAATTCAAATTAAAAGAGAAAAGAACTGTGTGTTGTGGAAAAAAAGGCTCAAGTATCCATGGAAACGCACCAGAGAACAAGTACCCTAGTTAGAGATACATTTCCTACGAGGTGCACCGCTGCCATGCCACTTCACAGTACAGTAGTCAAGTGACTACTGCTACTCCTCCTCCATATGCAAGACATGTTCTCTCAAACTAGAGTCATAGGTGCAACATGAATCTAAAATGCATCTGCTTTGATCCGAGGGAGTGGTGGGTGGATGGCAGTTGCTGGCTATGCGAGATAGAATTTATGCTGATTGAGCTTGACACAATTCCCATGTGGAACGTTTCCATTGCACACACCACATTCACAATTCATAGCCCAGGCAGTGGTGGAGTGTGCTGTGGTACTGGTTGGTACTTCAATGAGAGATGCTGTTGTGCCTATTTCCCTTCTGTTTTTGACGGACGCATGTAGAACGACAATGATGACGACGACGACGACAACGCTGGGCTTTAAAATGGTAGGTCGAGTCGATGCATACAAAAGAGAGAACTCCACTCACCTGGGTTGATGATGATGGCTTTCATTCATGCAGTTCATGTGTTGCCTGCGAATTGAGTTGGAATGGGACTTAACGGTGGTGATGATGTGGACATTGTGTTCTTGGCATAGTTCTTTGGTTTTTCTCTTTGAATAGATATGTGTGCTGAATGGGGAGATGGAGAGAAAACGACCTTGTCTCGTGCTGGACACGGATGGGGCACACAAAAGGGAGCGAGATTTCTTTTGAATGGCAACTTAAGCCGGAAATTTGCTTTCAAATTCAAAGGGGGCGGTATGCAGCTTCGAAATGAGGTGTGCTAAACGGCTCTTTAGAAGTGGTATTTAGTCAAGGAGATGCTTCGAAAAGTTTTTTCTTTTGCAAATTCTGAGTGAAATTCAGCCTTTTGATGCAAAGCCGATATTCAAATAGAATCGAGCGTATTGTCAATTTCATGGAAGACTTATGAGTAAGCATGCCGATGTCAATGTAAAATTATTTTGAATAGGGCAGTGAGACAAGTTAACGTCCTTTTTACATCCAAAAGGTCACTTGAGTTGTGGTATTAAAACGGCGCTTCTGCGCTGATTAAGTTTCGGCATGGTTTGCTGATACAACCACTTCTACCTGCCTACCTGGGTAGAGAGACATGCTGACCTCTTCAAAAATTAAACCAGAAGTTTTTCATGGAGTGAAAAGTGTCAGTAGTAGTAGGCCGCTATGCTACCTATGAGTACCAATGCCACAGTTCCCAGGAATGATGCCAGAAGCGACACTTGCGTCACTGGGACTAAATTCAAAGCCCGGCCATAAAGGATTGTCGGATTAATTGCAAAGAGGGGAGCCTGAAAAGTATGTAAAGCCGCCAGCCTCTTCCTAGCAAGGTCGTCTGCTTTTGTTTTTATTACCTGCTGCTTGATACCTCATTTAGATACTTTATTAGATAGATTGTAGAGTTCAAAGTCTTAACCAATGTACATAGTAACTACTTTACGACGACCTCATCTTCCAAGATTGTTTTTCCAGCCTGAGTGATGGATGTGATTTCGGCTTGAAAAACGCTGCAGTCGTTGGTAATTGTAAAGGCACGGTGGACTTTCACAGTAAACTCTAAATCCTGTACCAAAATTTATTTGGAACCCATCAGGAGTGTAGAAAGCCCGTTCCTCTTTGCGAGTGAGTAGTCAGCTCTTTTTTTTTTTAAATGTTCTGCATCACTCAAGACTAGGTATGTCTTTTAAAGTTATAAACCCAGTGATGGAGTGAAAGGAAAGGGTATAGGGGAGAATTATAGATTGGATAGGGAAGGAAAAAGAGTGAGGTGACGATGCGCGCTAACTTTGAATCTCTGTAGATTATAGGTATCAGGAAACACTGAGGAAGGCATGTTATTCCACGTTCGTGTGATGTGGTTAAAAAAACGATCTTATATATTTCACTGTGCGCCCGAAGATAGGTTTAAATATATGCGGATGTGCGGAAGAGGCCGCACGTGTACTACGATTGAACAGACGGACAGGAGGGACAGAACTATATATTTCATCCGAACACTTGTGATGGAAGTACCGATATAGGAGCGCTAAGTATCCTACATTCCGACGGTGTTCTAGCGAAGAAATCATGCTGCAGATAGACTGATCACCGACCAATCTACGAGCTTAACGCTGAACACGATCAAGCAAATTCAAGCACGTGGCGGGAGCTCCCACCCAAACATGTGAATTATATTCAAGTTTAGGCCAAATAAGTTGGAGTGAAAAAACGTTTACATCTTTTGAGGAAGGCATCTAGCACCACCTTTTGCAGCATCAGTAATCTGCATGTTCCAACGTAAGTCTGGGCTTTGAGCATTGACAAGCCATTAGATTGCTCTAGATCAACTCCATTAATTTTAAGTTTGGCCACGTTGGCGTCACGCTTGAGGGACAGGAGACAACACTGAGTTTTTGACGCGTTGAACTCAACTCGGTTTTTAACACCCCAATTGACGATTGCATCAATATCAGAGTTAAGTTCAGTTGATATTCGCTGTCGCTGGGACTCTACAACTTGGAACCCTTGTCGTGGAATCGTTAAAGAATAACGGAAGTCAAGAGTGCTGTCATCCGCGAATGAGTGGATTGGGTTGCGAGTAAGAGAGAGTAGGTCGTTGATAAATATTAGAAAAAGGGTCGGAGAGAAGACTGAGCCCTGTGGAACACCAGCATTAGTTGAGAAGGAGGTGGAAGTGTATCCATCAAACACAACTTGTATTGATCGATTACTTAAAATGTTCGCAATCCATTTCGAGAAATTGTCACCAATACCAAAAGCTTGTAGCTTGTCAACCAGGGCAATATGCCATACCCTATCGAAAGTCTTGGAAATATCAAGAGCAACTATTCTGCATTCACCATGTTGTCGGTTCCATTTATCCGACAGGTAAGACATTAAGTCACCAGTGAAACGCTGTTGCCTGAAACCATACTGACGGTCATTAAGGGGGTTGAATTCCATCTGGACCTGCAGATTTATTGCAGTTGAGATCTTTAAGGACTGTAGCTACTGAACGGGTTCGGAAAAATATTTCTTCTAGAGAATATTAACCCTTGTGTAGGTGTCAAGGTACCTGGGTACTTTTCCAACATAATTTGACAAAAAAAAGTGTTCCACTACAGCCACATTGTCAGTATTTTCAGTACCTTCCGAAAATCGAGCCATATGTTTGTTCTGTAGAATTTTTTTGTTGACATGATCTCGAATATGACATCAAAGTACCTGGGCACTGCTATAGATTATGCACTGAAATGCGTGCGAATCCGACTGCTGACATCACATAGAAGGCCACGAGGAGTCGCTGGTCAACTTAGAAACATCCTGCATCAAAGAAGGAACAGACAAAAGACAAAGGGGGGGAGCTATGTTTGAAATAACAAGTAATTAACAATCCACCGGAAATCCAAAGTAATTAGAAGATAACACTTGAATATTTTGTTTATGCAGCTGCAAGTCGAAAAGCTCTTAGTGTATATGCATCGTTCAATTCCAATCATTCAGATAGGCTACCAAAGGTATGGAAACCAACTGGCCAAGAGTTAAAGGTGTTCTCTTTATGGCCAGCGTGTATCATTTAAGTGGAGAGCCCACATCGATTCTCTGGGACTCCGACCCTGTCACCCATTTTCGTGCTGCAATATCTCGTCGCAATTAAGCGCTTTATACGCTTCGATAATATGCATACTAAAACTGGTGGACTGTCTACTGATAAAGCCAGCCCAATTCGTGATTTTTGGAACCTAATGAATGAACAGCTGCATAAAAACTACAAATCATCAGCAGACATCACTGTCGATGAATAGCTGTTTCCGTACAGAAGCCGTTCTAAGTTTACGCAGTAAATACCCTCAAAAGCAGCCAAATATGGCATGAAGGTTTGGTGGGCTTGCGATGCGTCAAACTATTATCCACTGCGTGGTAAACTCTTTACTGGAAATGAGGCAGATACAGCACGCTAGACCATCGTTGGCGAAAACGTTGTAAAGAGGTTAATGCGAAGGTATAAGGGATCAGGCCGCAATGAAATCACCGACAATTTGTTCATTAGTTTGAACCTTACGAAATACCTTCTCGCTAAAAACGTAACTTTAGTCGGCACCGTTCGCCAAAATAAAACGTTCATTCCGCCACAAATGAAAAAAACACAAAGACCGTGAAAAGTTTTCGAAATACAGTATAGTATCATATGTACCGACAACAAACAAGGCTGTGATTGTCTTTTCGTCTATGCATCATGATAGCTCTATCGCCGATGAACAAAATAAGTACAAGCCAGAGATCATACTGTATTATACTAAAACGAAGAGTAGAGTAGACACGACAAAATTACTGCATTTCAGACGGCAAAACGCAGAACGGTGGCCGCTCGTCATGTTCTACAATTTGGTCGATGTCTATGGTCTAGCAGCCTATGCCGTGTATTCTTTCAACAACCCGGACATCACTGCGACTAATAAACGGTTGTTGTTATTGTTGTTTCTCACCAACATGACTAAGCAACTCAAGCTGCCAGGTATAGAAGAGCGGTCGAAAATTCCGAAAGTAATGGCCAACTTTTCCACCTCGCATTGTATCCAGTTAGCGCTCGGTAAGACGATTCATCCCCCAATGGCTACTCTACCTACACCGGAACGCTGAGCAGACGAAAACCTTGTGATCAAAGGTACTTGCCACCTTTGCGTTTCAAGTCGTAAGCGCAAAACACGCGAGGAGTGCATATGGTGCACAAAGCCGGTATGCGATCAGCACTGCAAAAATTTAGCAAAATGCCTCGACTGTGTCGCTGCCGATCCATAGTCGCTGCCAAAGTTGACCGAGTAGTCACATCTCTATTACTTATTTCTTTTCAAATAAAAAAAATTATGAAAATCCGTAATTTTTTACCAACAACTGCTTTGAAAAAATACATGTTTTTTTCTCTTACAATAGTCTTTTTTATGTAATTCACAAATCAGCACACAATTACCATACAAAATATACTGCGAAACCTGGGTACCATGGCACTCTTTTTGAGTGTAATTTTTTGTTGCCGCTCACACAAGGGTTAAACACGGTTCAGCATAGGTGGAGAAAGAGAGCTGTCTGGTAAGGTGGAATTTGCCGCGAATATTGCAGCAAGCAGATCAGCATTCTCTTAGATAGATAGATAGATATTTATTTCGTACAATAATTTACATTATGGTTTGTTACCGCACATTTTACAATACAGGGATTTGATCATCTTATCTTTCCACTGAAATATTATTTATAAAATCATAATTATAAATTACATAAACAAAGGAGAATAGTTAGAAGGAAAATACGACAAAAACCTTCCATAAAGCAAAAAAAAAAAAATAATAATAATAAATAAATAAATAAATAATAATAATTAAATAAAATAAAAATATTAGTAAAATAAAATATATAACTATATAAGGTTTAGAGTAAATGAATAAATAAATATATAAATAAATAAATAAATAAATGAACAAATAAATAAATACATAATTAACATAAACAACTAATAAATAATTTAAGTAAATAATATATAAACATATGTGTAAATAAATAAATACAAAAATTATTAATAAATAAAAAAATAAATAAATAAATAAGTAAATAAATAAATAAATAAACAAATACATTAAGAAATGAATGAATAAATAAACATTTAAATAAATATATAAATGTGTAAATAAGTAACATATAACAAAAGATAAATAAATAACACAAATTATATAAATATAGATAAATAAATACATGGAAATAGTGAACACTTAATTTTTAACTGTTTGGTTAAATTTAATTGGTACATAATTCGTTTATAAGTGGATTTTCAGCAAAACTACACCGATCGACAAATTTAGATTTAAGCCTTTGAATTCTTTGATAAATCAGTTCAACATTTGCTTTATTATGTAGGTCTAAGGTAGAGTGATGCCACGGTAGATTAAGCATCATTTTTAAGATTTTATTTTGGCATATCTGTATTTTCTTTATGTGGCATTTTGCACAATCGCCCCAAACTTGGCATCCATATAAAAGAATTGCCTGAAAAATAACTTTATAAATGATGACTTTGTTCTCAGTTGAAAGCAACGATTTTCTGTTGATGAATGGGTACAACATTTTTATAGCAACTCCAACTTTCTTAACCGTTCTATTAATATGGTAATTAAATACTAATTTAGAGTCTAGATGAACGCCTAGGTATCTAACGCAGGGCTCCCAAGTGATGCTTAATCCATTTACCTGTAATTGGGTGGAGGGTAGAAAGCAACGTTTTCTTTTTCTAGTGAAAAAGATAGCTTGCATTTTATCTTTGTTTAACTTAATTTTCCACTTTGAATAATACTTTTGCAATACTTCCATCGCATTTTTCAGATCGCTCTCAATATTGGAAGCGAACTCATGTGATGAAAATATTGCAGTGTCATCAGCAAAAATAGCTGCATCACAATTTCGCAAATCGGGGAAATCGGAAATATAAATATTATATAAAATAGGACCTAGGACAGACCCTTGGGGGACACCTGAAAAGAAAGATATTAAGTCTGAGACGCCACTATTGACATGAACTTTAAAACGACGACTAGCTAGAAAACTTTGGACTATTTTACAAATATAGGACGGAAAATTTAGGTTTATCATTTTGAAAATAAGGCCGTTGTGCCAAACAGTATCGAATGCTTTTTCGATGTCTAATAGTACCATTCCAGTCGATTTACCTACGGAGCGATTAATTTTCACGTGGTTACAAATCCTAAGCACTTGGTGCGAAGTATTATGATATTGCCTGAAGCCAAATTGCTCGTTAGGATATATATTGTTATCACAGATATGTTTGAGGATTTGTCCCTTTAGAACTTTTTCATATATTTTGCTGAGGCTACTCAGCAAACTTATCGGCCTATAACTTTCAGGACTTTCAGGTGGCTTGCCGGCTTTAAGCACAGGAACAACTTTGGCTAATTTCCAAGCATCAGGAAAATACTCCATTTTCAGGCAGGCATTGATAAGAAATGTTAAATATTTAATTCCAGAATTCGGCAAATGCTTGATGTATATGTTTCGAATAGAATCAATACCACCCGTTTTTCTTATTTTTAAGTCATTTACTATATATTGGACATCTTCGTCTGAAACAAAATTAATTGGGGCTGTTTGGTAAACACTATTCGAGAAAAACGTTTGGACTGTAGTATTTACAATATTTTCAGTTTCTGTGTCACCTAGGTTATTTGAAACATTGTGATTTTTCGCAAAGTTTATAGCAAGTGCGTTTGCTTTGTCAACATCCGAAAAGTATGTGTTAACAGAATCTTTTAAGAAAGGTAGCTGTCTTGTTTTATTTCTGATTACCTTCACAATGTTCCAAAAGGGTTTAGCGTTCTTATCTAGGGCCCTAAGTTTTTTATTCCAATTTCTGTTGCGTAATTGTGATATATTTTGAGAAATAAGTTTATTGAGATTCGATACCTCACATCTGTAAAAGGGGTCCCGATATCTCTGCCAATTTTTTCTCAAAACGTTTCTTATTTTTATAAGCTCCAAAATAAAAGGCGGCAGTTTAATGTAGACTTCATTTTTAGGTTTTTTGGGGATACTGTTTTCAACAGCATTTAATATCTTAGATGAAAATTGATTTATGATGGAGTCGACATTTTCCTTACTAGAAACTCTTTCTAAGTTTACTGATGTACCTCGCAGCATAAAGTTGATTTCTGATCGAAAACGCGACCAGTTTGCATTTTTCATATCTTGAATGAATTGCACTTGTTTTTCACCTGACCAACGAAGTCTACAGAAAACTGGGATATGATCAGAATTAAGGTCGTTTACAACAATTGGCTGTGTTATTAAACAAGGAACATTAGTAACAAACAAGTCAAGGACAGATGGACGACCACGCGAACCACACGGATAATAGGTGGGACTAGGAGGAAACATAACAAAAACTGGCAAGGTAACGCATAGATTCGACAGTATATTACCCCAAGAGTTAGCTCTACAACAACCCCAATCGGTATGCCTACAGTTAAAGTCACCTCCAATCAGAACATCGCCATTCAAAGTAAATAATCTGTGAAAGTCATTCTTGACGACAATTCTTTTTCCATTAGAAACCCGGCCTCCGGGAAAATATATACAAAATACCTTGATTCTTTGTTGATTTCTTAACTTTAATTCAATGCCTCTATTTTCTACATAATGCGTTCTTACTACGGGTAAAAGCGAATGTTGAATTGACCGTTTAATCAAAATCGCAACACCACCACCCTGTCTATGCACTCTATCATTTCGATAGCATTTATAGTTAGGTGTAGATAATTTGAAATCATTATGTAGCAAAGTTTCAGTTAGCAAAGCAATGTCAATTTTATTACTGTTTAGAAAATAAATAAATTCAATAATTTTGCTGCGTATACCTCTAGCATTCCAAGTCTGTGATATTCATATCATTGTAGACAAGAGCTGGGATTGCTGATAAGGCGGATCCTTTAATTCTTTTAACGAAAGACCAAAAAGATTTACTACCTTTAGGACATTGCAGTATTTTTTGCTTCACTTTTTGGTCTCGTTGGAATTGAGCACATTTTAAAGTGACGTTACAGTCATTTCTGGTCCGTCTGTGGAGACTTCGGTTTTCCTTAGGACGAGTAGGTGTTTGGCCTATAAAATCCTGGATCAGACAAATGCGACGACATCGGCATTTCATTAGCCTCAGTAACCGAGTGATCCAAAATCGGCAGGCCTGCCGATATTTTCTAAGGTCAAATAGGCGAACCCCACAGGCGGATCAGTAGAAATGCGGTGAAGTGGGAGGGTTGTGATCCCTTTTTTTTGGATCATAACCTCGCTGATAAAAAAGGTAGAAGAAGAGTAGGTGTTTGGCGCTATAACGCAAAAGCCTCTTCATTCTTTCGGACAGCAATTGCGCAAGTCGGATTAAACCAAAGTTCTTGTTTTAATTTTAAGCTTACTGATTTCCTTGGAATGTAGAAGCGCATTCTGTTATCATTCATTTCTGTTAGAAACTTCGAAAGTGAATGTTCTGTCGAATGCCAAACATCAGATTCGGGATAAGATGAAGACGTGACCATATATTGGTTAGAGTTTGATGGCCGCCTGACATAATCGTAATGTTTTCTTGGCTATAATTCGCTAGCCTAGTCTCTTTTCTGACCCAGTTTTGTGTAGACATTTTTGGCGAAAATATATTCGTTATTCAGATCGTCTCCGAGGAATTTCAGTACCTGATAGTAGGGGATGATTAGTAAGTGCCAAACAGAATGGATAGATTGGACTGAAGCGAATTACTTTACACAGTGACTGTGGTGTCCCACTAGAACATACTCTTTGAGACATAACACAAGCAGGCTTGAGGATATCGACAACCCACGCAGTTGGTTATAGAGATGATAATAGTAATAATGACAAAAAGCCTAAGTGGGACCTAAAACAGGATTTTTTCAGATTTGATTAGCTTTTCCAGGATAAGGAAATCATCCGGATGATGATGACTCTTTTAGAACGAAAATCGAGATGTCTTTAAAGCGTTAAGTGCTTAAGGGCATGTGATGCCCATCTAGGTTAGGTTAGGTAAGGTGGCTGTCAAGACACACTTAGACCACTTGGGACCATTGTGATACCACGTAGAGTTGGGACCGGATAATCACCGGTTACCAGGGGGACCCTAACCTTTCTCAGGAGGGTGTTGGGTGAGAATAACTATGCCTGAAGTGGCTAGAGAGGGTGACTGACTCAATCAACCCTAAGTCGGTGTGTACCGGGAAGGTATAGTGTACAAACAAGTATTGGGGGTGACTGATTCAATCGAACCCCCAGTACTGTTTTGTAAGTAGTATTGGGAAGGCTGAGTAAACCGTGTAGGTGTAGAGATGCATACGCGTAAAAGAGTGACTGATTCAATCGAACTCTAAGTACTTCTATGCAGGGTGTTGACTACGTGGGGTGACTGTTTCAATCAAGCCCTTCAAACTTAGGTGGATCGTACAGGTGTAGAGATGCATAAGCGCTATAGAGTGACTAATTCAATCAAACTCTAGGAGATGCTGTGCATAAGGTGTTGACTAGGTAGGGTGACTGTATCAAGTTAGTTAGTTAGTTAGACTATTTATTTTTCATAGAAAAAAAATATTTACAAATTTTTGGTATTTAGGTTAGCAAGTCTATTTGGTTTGGCTGAAGGCCGTCTACCAGACTGACATTAAAAAATAAATAAATGAATAAAATAAGATAAAAGCACATATGTATGATTTTTTTGTCTTTTCTACTATTTCAAATTATTTAAAAATAGCTTGCATTTTAAAAGTTTTCTTCAAGAATACAGCTTCGATAACGTAGAGCATTTACGGTATACCTATGTAGTAAATCCCAACCTCTGTCTCCGTTTAGTATGCTCATCGCTTCTTCCAGCTCAAGTAAATGTGTTCCAAAAAAGTTAATGCGAAATTCCTTTAGAATGGGACATACTGCAAGGAAGTGATACACATCTTCTCGCTCTTTGCGATTGCATAGGTTACACAGTAAGGGAAGTTCGGGGTACATAGTTAAGGGGTAGGAGTTCTCCTCTTATTTTAAAGATGATGCTCATCATTTCTGACTTTTTGTCTGCTAAGAAATATGTTCTGTGGCACAGAAAGTGATTTAGCCTGCTGTAATATGCTCTATATTGTGATGACTTAGCTTCTCTGACATAATTGTCATACATTTTTTGGCCGGTTTTCTGCAACAGAATGTTGAACTTTTGTTTCATTGATGCTGGCTGCTCGTTGGGAGCAATCAATAAATCCAACCCGCAATCCGTTGCTACCCTTTCCCATTCTTGAATGGTCTTTCCCCTAGTCGTTAGCATCTGAGTTAACACAATTTTCGGCACTCTTTCCTCCTTCATTGCCATAAATCTTACCACGTAGTCGAAGTGGAGCTTGAGTGTATCCAAGAACAGAGGTGCTATACCGGTCTCAAGATGGAGCATGTAGTTGGGTGAATTGCTCGGCAGCTTAAATATTCTCCTTATGAAGTAGCGAAGTAACTTTTCAACAGCTTCAAACGAACAGTATCCCCATACTTGTGCTCCGTAAAGGAGAATGGCGGTTGCAGTTGCACGGAATACTTTTAGCTTCGCAGTGTGCGTAACGTTTTTGTTGTTGATGCAACTTCCCCAAACAGAACCAATTGCTCGTTTAGCTTCCGCTAATTTGGATTTTAAATGCTTACTCATGCTCAGGTTGGATGCAATCAACACACCTAGGTACTTATATTCGCGGACAACTTCTATTTGCTCACTCTGATATGACCACTTTTCTCCTCGCGAATACCTGCCACCTCCGCTTCTAAAGATCATCATCTTCGACTTTGTTAAGTTAACAGACAAGTTCCAGGTGTTACAATAACTTTCTAGTCTATTTATCATGAGTTGCATGCCGTCCACTGTATCTGCGAAGAAGACAATATCATCAGCAAATAACAGAGCAGGGATCTTTGTTCGATTTATATCTATTCCACCTCTTACAGCTTCTGTTATGTCGTTAACATATAGAACGAACAGCAATGTACTTAGGACACATCCTTGCTTAACGCCCATTGAAGTTTGAAACTCCTCTGATAAGTGGATCCCATCCCAGACGTAGGCCACGTTATTGTCATACATAGCCCTCAAAACGTTAACTACCTTTGTTGAAAATCCAATCTTATAGAGCTTATAAAAAAGCGCATCGCTGGCTATAGTATCAAAGGCGGCTCGAAAGTCTACGAAAAATGCATATAGTTTTTTGTGATTCTTCTTATAATCCTCTGCGATATTTATGAGTGAGAATACTTGATCGATGGTTGAATAATTTCGCCTAAACCCTGCCTGGTATTCATGCAAAATGTCCTTATTTTCGACCCACAAAGTGAGCCTGTTGAAAAGTACTGCGGCAAACAACTTAGCCGATGTGTTTAAGAATGATATACCCCGATAATTAGCTGGGTCCTCGTAGTCGCCTTTCTTGTGCAACGGGTATATTATCGATTTTCGAAAGCTACCTGGTACATTCGCTGTTTTAAATATTTGGTCGAATTCCGACGTTAGTGCTGCTAGAAATTCTGACGTACAATTCTTGTAGAATTCGAAAGAAATACGATCTTCTCCTGGGGCTTTGTTCCTTTTAGCATTCTCAATAGCAATTAGGACTTCATCTTCCGTGATCGGTGCATCTAAAAATTCATCAACAATCAGAGGAGCTGCATAATGGAATGATGGCGAGGTTTGTGTTGCATTGAAAAGGTTCTTGAAGTGGTCTTTCAGCTTATCTGCTTGCAATCCCAGGCTGATAGTATTCCTCTTTCCATTGACGATCTTCACAGCCTTCCAGAACTCTGCTGAGGATCTTGCTCTATTTAGTAGATCTATGTTTCGTTGATCATACTCTTGCTTTTTTGAAAAGCAAAGATTTTTAAAATATTTGTTCGCCATCGCGTAAAGGACTTTAAATGAAGTGGAATTGCTGGTGCGTAGTAATCTAAGGAATGCAAAGGATGCATCCCTAGCCCTAATGCATTCATTGTCAAACCATTTTTGTTTATTTAATCTGCCATTTCTTCTCGTTAGAGCATTTTGCGGGGCAGCTCTCCTTATTATCTCCGTTAACGCTTCTATACTAAAGGAAGTGTTTGATTCGTGAAAACTTACGAGTTCTGTGGTAAGATTCTGTTGGTACAATTCTCGAAATTCATCTCTCCATGCTATCTTGGGCAATAGCCCCAACTGCAGTATGTTTGTAACATTTGACGCAGCAGACATTTTAAACGTAACCTCCAGGGGCATGTGATCGGAGAATGTTTTCATCGCTACTCTAAACTCGCTGAGTGAAGAAATCCAAGATCCGGAAAGGAAACAGTAGTCAATGACTGAACAAGCTGTTCCGCGAAGAAAAGTTAATTCCCCATGTGGATCACCTTTACAGCTTCCATTTAAAATTCGGCAGTCGAAAGCGTCTGCTAGTTCGAGGATCCTGGCACCCTTAGTATCGCTGATTTCATCCTTTGAGTTGCGGCTTACATTTAAATATGATGAATCAAAACCACTAGCAAAATTATTTTGCGATAAACCTATTCTTCCGTTAAAGTCACCGATTAATATTATGTTTGTTGATTCTAAAGAATTTAGCAGGTCTCTTAGGTTATCAAAATCACGCTCCCAATGACTTCCGTTTAGATACACGGGCACTATATGGAGGATGGTATTGTCGTTTTTAATTTCCAGCACAGAAGTTTCTTCCACCCTCTTAAATTCAATCGCTACTCCTTGCAGCTGCTTGCGGTATCCAAATAGTTCACCTCCACTCCCTCTTCCATATAAATTTGTTTTTACAGCTGGTATACATTTTAATTCATAGTTTATAAAGTGACTCATATAATTAGTAACTTCGTAATCTGTTATATGGGTTTCGAACAATACAAAAATATCAAATTCCTTTATATAATTAAAAAAGTCCACAAATAATTGCTTGTTTTTTAATCCTGCTACATTAAAACTTAAAATTTTCAACGATGATAAATTTGCGATGTTCTGGTAGACGGGTATGCCTCAATTAGTCACTGAGTGTGAGCTCCCCCTCAAGGGCCCACACAAATTGTGTGCAGCGGTTGTTTTCGACGTAGATGCACTTTTTGTTGCTTGCTGGTTGACATTGACACTTCGTGATGACATTGGCAAATCATTGTTGTGTTTTTGTAAATCATCTAATAATTTTCTTAAAGATGCAGGGATCTCTCCAAATATTCGTTGGATTACATCCACGCCTTTCTCGTGCCACATCTCAGCCCGTCGGAGATATCCCAAGTAAATATATTTTCTTCCACATATAATTTGTCATCCCTTAAAGCAGTTTTCATGGTCGGTCGCAACTCTCGCAGAACTTTCATAACCGCAACCAACTTGGCCCTTCTTTTTCGGATATTGTGCGGCAAGTCTTTCCGAATACTGATTCGTGTACCTTTAAGTTTTTTTGCATTGCGTAGAACGTTTATAGCGCTGTCTCGGGAATTCATTTTGACGATGATTGTGGCTTTACTCATAACGCGATTGCCCACTCTATATGCGGTCTCGATGTTGTTGCTGTCATCGCCCAAGTCCAACAGTCCAGCGCATATGGACTTTGCACTCTCAGCCGGGTCCTTATTGGTCTCTAACGGCAGGTGCACCACTAGATTGGTTTCGGTGCTTATCTGCATAAGCTTGTCTATTTGAGCCTCCAGCAATCTGTTACGGTTCTCTAATTGAACTACTTTTGCAGAGATTTTTTCGTGATTCTCTTTCAAAATCATTAGTTCTGTACAAAGTAGCTGGAAGTCCGATTTTGACGCAAGGCCCTTGGCAAGTTCTGCATTCTTTTCATCGAGAATCTGCTTAAACTTTTCGATGCTGATGCCTGTAATGCAATCCGTTTCCAAGCCGCACGAACTTTTGCGAAGACGTCGTTTCTCACAATTGAAATTGTCTGGAGAAGTCTCCTGAAGTCCTCTTTTGTTCATGAGTTAGAGTAGATGTTGTTGGGAGTTGCGAACTTGGACGTAGTATGTCTTATCTACTAGAACTTACTCAGATTTTATTTTGAGGTCGTTCCTTGAACTTTTAGTGCACACTTCAAACAAGATTTTGCAAATATTTTTTGTATTTTCTCAATTTTAATTTAATTTATTCACGGAGGTATTCAGAAGCTAGACCACTTTGACAGATCACAAATGTCAGGCGGGTGACTGTATCAATCAAACCCGTACCTAGGTGGACCGCGGAAGTAGTGGAGTGTATAATAAAAGGCGAGGTGACTGATACAATCAACCTAGCACTACTATGCAGTCGAACTATGGGGTTTGGTTTAGTTAGGTAGGGTGACTGATACAATCGAACCCTTAGTACCTAGTTGCACCGTGTAGGTGGGGTGCTGGGAGTAATAGGGTTGATTGACTCAATCAATTTCTGTTACTCTTATGCAGTGGTTGGTCTAGTGATATTTAAGGGTTGACTATCGATCTTGGGGGTGTCTGTTACAGTACCTCACGACGATCGATAGTAACCAATAGGGGAGGATTTCCCTATGAATCTGTATAAGTTTATAATATCTATGTTAGACAGGTCACTTAAGTCCTCAAAGAAGTATTCCCCTAATATTTTCTTTCTCAGGGTAGCTAGCGGTGGGCATGTGCCGAGGAGGTGGAGATTGTTCTCCTCTTCCTCTTCATCTCTGCAGCTTCTACAGTAATCATTTGCTGGGACTCCCATTCTAGTGGCGTATCTACCTAACAAACAGTATCCTGTAATTATTCCTACTGTGAGGCTTATGTTCCTTCTATTTAATGAAATGTGTTTTTTAGTTTTCTTTGCGTCTAAGAACCCCACAGGCGGATCAGTAGAAATGCGGTGAAGTGGGAGGGTGGTGATCCCTTGTTTTCAGATCGTGGCCTCGCTGATAAGAGGAAGAAGAAGCTTTGCGTCTAAGAGAGGCCAGAACTTTCTGGTCGATACGCACGTAGGCAGATTACTCCATCTGTCGTTTACAGTAGCTTGCGCTTCGCTAAATATATGAAGTTTCATCGTTTGTGTTGGGGGTGCCGGTACCTCTCCGTTGACAGCTAGAGGTAGTACGGTGCCTTGTTTAGCTAGTTCATCTGCTTTACAATTGCCTGGAATGTCTCTGTGTCCCGGGATACAGCACAGAGTGATATTGCATCTGTCCGCAATCTCGTTAAGAGATTCGCGGCAATGTTTGACCAACTTAGATCTTATTGTTCGCGTTTCCAGAATTTCAATCGCTGGCTGACTGTCTATGTAAAGGACGATAGACCTACCATCTATCGGGTACATAGAGAGTCTGCGCGCTGCTTCGTGAATAGCCGATATTTCCGCTTGAAAAATGCTACAGTGGTCCGGAAGTCGGAGAGCTACGTTTATCAGAGGTATTTCCGAAAAAATACCCAAGCATGTGCCCTCAGATGTTTTGGAACCATCTGTATAGATTTCGATTGCGGCGTCATTTAGAATGGTACCGTCATCCCATGCGGATGTGTCAGGGATCGTGGTGTTATATTTGATGTTGAAATCAATAAATGGGGATATATAATCTGTTTCTCTGAGATTCGAGTTTTGTAGAATTTTCATGTGGCCGATTCGTGGACTTGACCACTGGAGAGATTCTCTAAGTCTTAGGGCTGCTTTAGATGCTACCAATTTCTCAAAGATATCAATGGGAAAGATATTGAGTAGGGTTTTTAAGGCGGCTGTGGGAGTGGGCCTGAGAGCCCCTGTGATGCACCTACATGCTAATCGCTGTACTCTTTCTATAGAGTTTGTGTTGCACCTTGTTTCGAGTGCAGACCACCAGACGAGAACACCATAAAGCAGAATTGGTCTGACCACCGCCAGGTACAACCAGTGGACTATATTAGGCCGAAGACCCCATTTAGGACCTAAAGCCTTTTTACAGGTGTAGATGGCGATTTCTGCTTTCTCGGTGCGGTCTAGAATATTCTGTTTCCAGTTAAGTTTACTAGCAAGGGTTAACCCTAAGTATTATGCTGTGTTTGTAAAGCTGAGATCCGTATTTCTAAGCTTAGAGGGAGCTATGATCGGGATTTTATATTTCCTAGTAAAAAGTACTAGTTCAGTTTTGGACGGATTTACGTTAAGCCCAACACTGTCCGTCCATTTCGCTACTAAGTTCATTAGATCTCTTAGGGTTTAGGGGAATTTACCTGAAATGGCTATAGCAATATCGTCAGCATATGCTACGACCTTGTAGCCTTTATTTTCCAGTGAAGTGAGTAGCTTATTCACTACTAGTATCCAAAGTAGCGGAGAGAGAACACCACCCTGGGGAGTGCCTCTGTGCGCTAACCTTTTGGTTGAGCAGTACCCAAGCTCGGATAGAATTTGTCTGCTGTTCAGCATTCGCTCTATCCAGATGCGTAAGCAGCATCAACCTCTAGGTTAGCGAACGCTCCTATGATGGATTCTGTATTGACGTTATTAAAGGCGCCTTCTATGTCAAAGAAAGACACCATGGTATATTCTTTAACGGCAAGAGATTTTTCAATGGTGCCTACTAACGAGTGTAGAGCTATTTCCATTGAAAAGCCTCTCCGGACAGCATGCTGGGAGTTAGATAAGGTTTGTATCTTGAGTTTAGAACGAATATAGTTATCAATTAGCCTTTCTAACGTTTTTAGAAAGAAAGAGGAGAGGTTAATTGGCCTGAAATCTTTCAGAGTGTAGTGTGAGGTCTTACCGCATTTCGGGATGAAGACCACCTTAACTCTTTTCCATGAGGATGGGGTATAGCCGAATTTAAGGCAGCTATTGAAAATTACATAGAGCCACGGGGCTAAGGGTTTTATGCCCTCTTGCAGTTCTACTGGTGTAATACCATCTAATCCTGGAGATTTGTATTGAAGGAAACTATTAACAGCCCAATGAATTGTATGAGTGTTTATTATTCCCGCCGGAACGTCCATGATTGAGTGGTATTGGGGTATAGATATGTTTGTATCTATAGAGTTTCCTGGGAATTGCGTGTCCATGAGGAGGTTTAAAGTTTCTTCTGTGGACATGGTCCAGTCCCCATAAGGTTTCTGGATAAAACTAGGGATATGAGGAGATTTGGAAAGTATTTTCCATGCCCATCTCCATGTAGCCTTTCAAAACTGGGAACAAAAGTCTTTGTGTATCAATCTGACGTGGTCTACTTATGTGCTAATTCAGGATCAGGTGGCATGGAAATATATATTTATAGCATTGGCAGTCAGCCAGTTATTAAGCACATGGTGCAGGCAGTTACTATGAAATGTAAGCAGAAACTTAAGTATTGTATTAACCAGACTCGGAATTTTTTGGTCCTCAACTATTTGCTGTTCTAAACTTAGAGAATTTCATTGAAGAAGTAACCAGAGATCCCAAAGCGTTCATTTAGACTCAATTCGGTCCATTTTAATTCAGGCAAACCCTTCTTGGTGTTGTGTTTCGAAAAACTTTGATTGTACTTGTTTCTCCTTATTACTCCGGTGGCAGTTGGCTGTTGATGTTATCTGCCAGGGCTCGAACCTCCATACTTTGGATCACAAGGGAAAATGCAACCTCAATGAACTCCATAAATGGTAGACAAGCATAGATTACGGCAGACTAGCCAAAATGACAATAAAAATGTCGACAGGCTGTGAACTGTTTCAAACATCGCACTCGTAGCTATTGTTAGACAGGGTTTCAATCAGGTTCGCTTTCAGTCTTTGATTTAAAAATAATCTCACTAAACTCACTCAAAGCGATAATTTTGATAATCGTCTTCAAGAAACTAGTGTGTCTGCTTACGGCATGCAAAAATATGAGTATTTTCTGGCGCAACTAGTTCTCCGTTGAAACTATCCTCAAAACTTTTAGCCCATAACTCTGCTATCCATTGAATTATTGGCACTATCCACAGCAACGACAGTATAATGCCAAACTTTTAGCAAGAAATCATCTACCACAGCCGACTGTGTCCTCCAACGCTATGCCTACACTTCGCCATCGCCTTCCATGGCTCAGCCTCATCCATTATCCTCAGATTTCAATGCATTTTCAATTAGTGGAACTTTGTGCTCATTTGCTTACCCTCTGTATGCATTGACCCATTTCCATGTTTTTGCACCCCCAGCCTCGAGTACTCTTCCTCAAATCGTCGTAATCCAAATGTACTTGTGCACTTTGGAAAAGTTTCACCCCACAAAAACAACTACACAGCGACTACTATAAGGGATTTCCTGCCAACATCACACTTAACACTCGCTATGAATTGTTAAGCACAACAATAGTGCATATTGTGCCCTTGGGCATAACTTTCTCACTCCCCGCCATTAGGGGCGAGAATAATTACTTTGCCAGGCTATCGCAGCTCGATATCCTTTAAAACTTTCGATACGGTAATAAATCCGTGAAGTTTTCCTTTCCCATGTTCACAGACCATCCAATGTTGTAGTCGTGTCGTCGCGTCGTCATGTAGCAACTGCATTTGACTGCAAGAAATTTAAATATTTATTTCGGTTTTCTTGGATCACGGCCAACTTCGCCATCGACAATTGGGAAGAAATTGTTTTTTTTTTTTTTTTTTTTTCTTAATGACATGAATTTACATTTGACTCTGCGAATGATGATGGAAAGGAATTTAGGATTTTTTGGGAAATATACGCTCATTATGCACTAAGCATGGACTGTAGAAAAACGGAATAGTGGATATGGATGCTTAACAGACAGTCCAGGTTAGGTCTATATGCTTTTGCACCAGAGAGCAGGAGATTCAGTAGAATTTTTGTTTAAAAAACACTCCGTCGACAATCATCTGCGGTAGCAACGATAACACCACGTACTTTTTATGCGTTCATACAGCTAGCCTAGCTAAGGAACTAACCTTCAACTGGGGAAAGAAAAACCGAGCTTTTGAAAAGAATTTATAAAACTGATTTCATTGGGTTTGTATTAAACTAATTAGGGTGCAATCTAGGCTCCTCTTGAGAATTAGTTCTTCTTCTTCCTTTTTCAGCGAGGTTATGATCCGAAAAGAAGGGATCATAACCCTCCCACTTCACTGCATTTCTACTGATCCGCCTGTGGGGTTCGCCTCTTGGGAATTAGTTAAATGGTGTAAGGACACACGCCTTTCAATTTAAAAAATAAAAAACATCTAGAAGTAGACCATAAGAACAGACCATAAAAACATCTAGAAGTAGACCATAAGAACGGATGCTCTGACTTGAACTTAAACTACACACCAAGGACACAGCATTATGCAGCGCATTGCGGCTCAGAGAGTCTGTTTGCTGGATGGCCTTGCCAAACGGCTATAGTAGTATTTTAGAGACGATATCAATAAGCCTAATAGCGTCTTCAACCGATTACAAAATCCCCACTTTAAACTTCACCAAACTCTTCTCAGTAAGCTTCCCAACAAGAGCTGAATGGAAAAGCGCTAAGGTGATAAAATATTTCGACATAACCATCTGCGGAGTTGGCGAAGGCCTTTTCTCTGAAAAGCTGCATGTCTCGAAGCCTTTCCGCTTACCGGAATTCGCCAGTGTCTTTCAAGCGAACCTTCCCGCGATTCGTGAGGTTTGCCGCATACTGAATGACTCCCAACTCTCAACCTAAATCTTGCTATTTTCACTGGTAGCCAAACTGCTATCAAAGCCATTGATTCCGCTTTCACGTCGTCAAAACTGGTAGAACAATGCCAAGAAGAGCTAAACAGACTAGGCGGTCACTCAAAAATCACCTTCATCTAGGTCCCTGGGCACAGTAACTTTGAGGGAAATGAACGAGCGGACGATCTGGCCAAATAAAGGCCAACCCTTAGTGACTCTCTGGCAGAAGGAGTCGATATTCCGCTGAGAGTCGTCAAGGGTAACAGTCACAATCACTTCTTAAAGCTAGCTACCCTCAGCAGTAGCTCTTGACTTCCGATCGTCTCTCGCGGAGATGGCTGAGCAGTTCAATATTCACTTGTGTTGCCAGAGCATAGGGACATTCCAGGGAATTGTAAGGCCAATGAACGCGCCAGAATAGGAACAACTTTACACATCCTGCCGGACAAAGGCTCCTTAGGTATACCAATCGCTTCTTGCAAACTCAAATTTAAGCTGGATGCTATCGAGAGTGTGAATCTTAGGTGGACAAGTGGACCCACATGTCTAGCGACAAAAGAGATTTGGCCGAAGGTGGATCCTAATTCCTAAGCATTTGATTTCCCTCAACAGATTGAATATCGGCGCTATAATAGGTGTCATCACTAGACACTGTCTAATAGGCAAGCATGCTACAAGGCTAGGCCTTTTTTGCGTAGGACTTTTGTAGAAGATGCATGGATGAAGAAGAGGTAGAAATTATTCCTTACCTTCTTTGTTTCTGTCCAGCTCTCTCCCGTAGAAGGAAGCTTCTAGGAGCCCCTATTACAACGACATAGGCGACCTGAAAAACATCTACATTAAAAGCCTCCTACGCTTCATAAGAAGCTCAAAATGGTTTAACGAGTAGGTAGGAGAAACTTTCTCCCATGATCCATGTGGTATCACAATGGACCTATTGTTGGTCTAAGTGTGTTGGCGATTCACAGCTAGCAGCCACTCCAACCTAACCTAACCTAGCTACCCACGGGTGGAAATTGCGCTATATCAAGGAAAACATGGACCGGCTATAACAAACCTAAATCAAACGGGCTACTTAGCGAATCAAGACCAGATATTGCCAGAACTGTGGCCATCAGTACAGGCCACTGGACGATAGAAGACCATACAGCGAAGCTTGGCATCCCCCATAACACCTTCTGCCGTAGCTGCAGAGATGCTAATGAAAGAGAATCTCTTTTTCACTTTCTTTGCAGATGCCCGGCCCTAGCGAGAACCAGACAGCGCATCATAGGTAAACTCTTTTTCGACGACCTTGTAGAAATATCTTAGAAAAGGATTGACAGGCTGGGTCTAGCACATCCATCTTCTTCGACCCAGTTTTGTGGTATCAAAATAACGCAACCTCGTTAATTGGGTTTGTTAGGGTGCATGTGGATTAGACCCTATTTTGCTGGTTGGAAATCCTCGTGGAGGAGTTGGGACGAAAGGTAATACGGAGAAAAAAAGCGGATTAAATTTCAGTCCTTTATTAAGAGCAAGTTGTTCTTACCTCGTTAAGGGTTATTACAAGAAGAAATTATTAGGTTAGTAGAAAAAGGGAAGTAGGGGGATTCGATATAATAAAAGTACAAATTATGAGGGCGACCTCTTACTTCAAACAAGTGAAAGCAATCAAACGTCGATAAAGTAGCAAATTTACATTTACACGTGAACAGGGTTCTTTAATAAACTGCCACCTCAACCAACATAAGAAACTGCTTGGTGAAGCAAAAAGCGAAGAAGTTTGCTGAACTGATATCTGAACTCAAAAGGATAAGTCGAATACAGGCTGCTTAAGATACACCTAGTTCTGGCGACAGAAAGATTGATAACTTCCTACAATCTGTCTAGAATTGGATCAAAGCTGTGATTCGTGGTACAAAACAGCAGCTCGGAACCGGAACATAGGCTTACCAAGAAGTTGTGAAACAGCCTATGAAGGGCTTAGGCCTATCTTTTCGCAACCACTCGTGATGTGTGCGTTATATTTTTTGCACGAATCAAAAGGATCTATACTTTTGTTTCGTATCCGAAGGGTAATTTTATTTTTGTTTTTTTTTTTTTTGTTTTTGAGAATCATTTTTGCGACAACAATACTCTCGGATGTTTGTCAAACGTTCGCGAGAGGTGGGGCCGTGAAAAAAAACGTTTTGTGCTTTCCGGGATTCGAACACTGAACCCTACGCACAGTGCTCCGACACACTAACCGCTGCGTCACGGCATCGACGAAGGTGTGACATAAGCTGTGTAAAAGTCATTTTGAGAAACAGAGCCTTAGTGGGAGGAACCTGATACCCATTACCGTGTTGGGTGTATTACACCATGATGTTGAAAATAATTACAAATGTGCTTTACCAAGGTAAATAAAAACAAGCTTTGAAAATGCGCAAACATTGGTTAGTCCTCGTATATGCATGATGGGAAAAACGCCAGGTCTTGAACAGAAATGAGCGGCTGTGGAGGTGTTGCTTAGTATGACAGTATTATAATTCTAGCTGCCAAAGAAGTAATGAGAAATAGGACATAGCATGAACATCTTTCTCTATCAACTGAAGCACTTTGCCACCACAAATCTGGAAATAAAATATACTTACACTGATTGGGGACAGCTAAAGTACCTGGGGCGATAATCTCGGATAGCAAAGATCAAATACTCGCAGATAACGTGTTAGTCTCCGAACGAGGGTGCGTTGTAACCTTTAAAAACAATTTACTCACTGTAATGACTAGATGGGTGAACATACCTCTAGAGAAGTGGAATGTAGAAAATACCTATGTTCTGGAAAAAGCTTCTAAAACAAAGGCAAGGAACGATACACAAGGCTGCCACTAGGCAAGCTAAAAGACTGTCTTCGCTGGCACTTCTTCTACTTCTTCCTATTTCGGCGAGGTTATGATCCGAAAACAAGAAATCATAACCCTCACACTTTACCACATTTCTACTAATCCGTCTGTGGGGTTGGCCTATTTGACCTCAGAAAATATCGGCAGTCCTCCAGATTTTGGGTGGCTTCGTTACTGAGGCCAGTCAAATGCCGATGTCGTCGCCTTTGTGTGATCCAGGCCTATCTCTCCTGCCTCACGATGTCTTTGGAACGTTCATTGATATTGCCTCTCTAACAGGGTTCAAATGATCTCTTCTTTGAACGTGGCTATACCAACTGAGCCGGTCGCGCTCTATCTTTCATCAGATTGTTTCCTTGACGTGAAGGCTTCCACGGATCTTCGAACTTCTTATTCAATCAAGATTTGTCACTTTCTAGACATAGAGGGAGCCTTCAACAACGTTGAAACAAATTCGATTACCAGTGCCTTACGTAGGCTCAACATCTGCGAACCCATCTGTTGTTTCGTAGAACATATTCTAAAGAACAGGGTAATAACAGCATCCTTCGGAAGTAGCACTGTCAAGCGACATGCACATCGAGGCACCCCTCAAGGGGGTGTACTGTCTCCACTATTGTGGAATTTGGTGCTCAACGAGGCCCTTCTAAATATCGAAAAAACTGGATGCAATGTTATTGCCTATGCAGACGATGTCGCCATTCTAATAACAGGCAAATACCCGCAGACGCTGGCCGATGTCATGCAGTCTGCTCTTAATGAACTGCTCAAATGCGGCCTCTCCGTTAACCCGACGAAGACCGAGCTAGTTCTATTCACAAGAAAACACAATTTCCGCCCAAGATAAGGGGATCCACCCTCAAGCTTTCAAATAGTGCTAGCTATTTAGGCCCAAAGCTTGACCGCAAGCTAATTTGGAAGGAGAATGTCGTCGATCGGACCAGGAAATCGCTGGCCGCCCTATACATCTGCAAGAAAACAGAAGGCTCCACCTGGGGCCTTAAACCAAACATCATGCACTGGCTATACACGTCGGTCATAAAACCGATTCTCATGTATAGTGTATTGGTATGGTGGCCCGCCTTGGAGAAGAAATCCAACCTATCCATAATGGAAAAAACTCAGCGAGTTACATGTCTCAGTATTACCGGTGCACTGAGAACTTCTCCCACAGCGGCGCTCCAAACCATGCTCCACCTGCTTCCGATTAATATCGTCAGTAAGCAATTGGCTGTCAGCTCGGCAATAAGACTGAAAGGCTCCAAGCAGTGGAAGGAGCAACACACGGGACATGGCAATATACTTTCGATGCACCGTCATCTTCCCAATTCCACTGACCATCTGCCCACTGAATATGATTTTCCCAAGGGCTACACGCACTCGATACCGGACAGAAGTGAGTGGACGCAACGCAATGTCCTTTACAACGAATCGCTGTCAATTTTCACGAACGGGTCCAAAACCAAGGACGGAGTCGGTGCCGGAATTTTCTCGGAAGATCTGGACATACACCTCTCCTTTAACCTTCCAGACCACTGCAGCGTTTTTCAAGCCGAAATCACCACAGCTCGCAAAGCTGCTGACTGGCTGGCGGCTAGCACACTATCAACACCTGATATTGTTATTTACGTCGACAGTCAGACAGCCATCAAATCCCTCGCGTCCAGCACTACGAGATCTGAGGTAGTGAAAGACTGTCGCATATCTCTTAACGAGATAGCGGGTCAGTACAACCTCACCCTTTGCTGGTTACCATGTCACTGTGACATACCGGGGAATTGTGCAGCCGACGAACTAGCACGACAAGGCTCCTGTGGTACAGATAGCATAAGGAGTACCGACATCGAAGCGGCAGCGTCTTATGTTAAGTACCTTATTCAAATTGACGCCGAGAAAGTAGCCAATCACCGATGGCAACATCTAGACCAATGTTATACCGCCAGACAGCTCTGGCCGACACTCAATAAATCCAGGTCCATCGGACTCTTGAAGCACAAGAAAGGAACTCTCTCAAAAATAAAAATTGTCCTCACTGGACACTGCGTCATAGGAAGACATGTCCAAAGATTAGGTATCCCTCATAATGACTTCTGCAGAAGCTGCAGAGATGAAAAGGAAGAAGAGACCATCAGTCATCTCCTGTGCGCCTGTCCTGCGCTCGCTAACATCAGGAAGGCCACTCTGGGTGAATACTTCTACAATGATCTTAATGATCTGGGCAACGCCTGCATGGCTAAAATTCACGACTTCATTCAACGAAGCAAATGGTTCCAAGAGTAAGAGGGTGATCCACCCGCCTTACACATCGGCAGTACAATGGACCTACTTTCTGGTCTAAGTACATCCTCATCGAGCGCCGATCCTAACCTAAGCTTTGTCACTCCTTCTGTCGTGCGAAGCATCTTTATCTTAGCGGGCGTTAATTTACTGTCATACTTTTTGTACATCGTCCAACATTGTGAACCGTATGTGAGCGCTGGACGCACAACTGCGGTTTAGAGTCTCCCTTTCAACTTAGGGGAATTTTTCGGTCATAGAAGATAGCGGAGTTCACCCGAGCTTGCGCGATGATAGATGTCGTCATAACAGGTTGCTTCGCTATTAATCATAGGTTCTAGATATTTGAACTTTTCGCACTTGGAAGCACTGTTCCATTCAAATAAATGTCTGGGATAGGCCTGAATGGATCAGAGAATGGAAGACACAAGTACTCTGTCTTTTTTGAACGAATGCGATACCCATTTCCCTCCAAAACGTCCACCCGCACAAAAAGTGCTCGTTGCAGGGACGTGGGATTCTCACTTGTGATGGCTCCATCATCAGCAGAGAATAACTGATGTACCAAGGTACAAGGGTCCGTCACTTTACCTTCAAGCAGATAGTCAAGGACTGTAATAAAAAAAAAAAAAAAAAAAAATGTTAAGCTTAGAGTTAAGGTCCTTCGTTGTTAGTTCTTAACTTTAGATTTAAGCTTGCTTGTATTAAGCTAAATAAATAAATAAAGAGCAAGTGACTTAAGGCGCTTCCTTGGTGCACACCGACTCTCTCTTTGGAACTCTTTGGTTACTTCAGTGGGGCATCTTAATCTTGTCTTTGCTCCTTCATACATGCACATAAGTTTCTGGAACCCCTCGATGTCTTAGCGCCACCCCTATCAGATCTCGTGGGTTTCTGTGGAATGCCTACTGTCTTTGCTGGCACATCTAGGAAAAGGTGTTGAAATTCATACCGACAACAAGGGAACAATGAACAAAACATGATACCAAACAAAAAGATCGATAGACTAGTTAGTCAAACAATCCCCAACCCATGGAATTTCTAAATTTCAATAAAGCCTTGAGCTCAGGCAAAACTTTACTAGTAAGAGATAGAGCACATTTCCGTAATGCTGTATGTCAAAGAAACTGTGGATACAGCACAAAAACAAAAAAATAATATCGTCCTTAGCAGGCAGCACATAAAACTTTTAATAGGACCCAACTCGTTATCAGCTATTTTCTGAAGTCAAACAGGCGAACCCCACAGACGCATTAATAGAAATGCAGTGAAGTGGGAGGGTTATGATTGGTTGTTTTCAGATCATAACTTCGCCGAAATACATAAAAAGAAGAAGACAACTCGTTTTCAGCTCAGCTTTTAAGAACAACGGAGATTTGCAGAGACTTGATTGATATAGATGCAGAGGAGGCCACAGCTCACTTTCTATGTGAATGTCTAGGCCTTGGTTAAGAAGACCAGACCTTACAGTGAAAAGAAAGCATCTTGCTCGCCTGGAGAATTTGAATACATCACCAATTCTATTCTGCCTGAGGTATGTTAGATCTGGTTTCGTTGCATACACCAGGATCCTTTGTCCTAACTTCTCTGTCGCAGGACAATGGTAGAGTAAATATTCCACGTTTTCCTCCACTTCTTTACATTTTACGCAGATGCTTCTTTTCATTCAGTCTGAGTATCAGCACATGTTTATTGGGATTGGTACTCGTATGTCCTGTTCTTAGATCCCACCATTCGGTTCTTTTATTATAGATCTGTCCACTTTACATGCTTCCAAATTTGTCCAGAATCCACCATTTTATCTGCTACTGGGCGCCATATAACCACACCATAAGATATGATGGGTTTTATGACACTTTTGTATATCCAGTGGACCTGGTTTGGTGTTAACATCCACGATTTTCCGGAGGCCCCCTGCATATCCAGTATGGTCTTTTGATTTTTGGTACTCTTTTTCCATGTCAATTACCTGTCATACCCGGGTACTTGACGTTGTCTCGGAGTTGCAGTTGCGCTTTTCATAATCCAAAAGTCACTAGTCTTGGTTTTCTTCGTGAAGAGGACCAGTTTTGTTTTATTTTTTTCTCAAAGTCCTAGCAGGCAAACGTGGCGCAGAACCGTTGAGGAGGAATAGAGTTCTTTAGGAATGAGTTGGAGGCAGTTCAAACGCGTTGTAGAACTCCGAACAATATGGCATGCAGGCGTGGTTGATGCTCTATGCCCCCCGAGGGATTAAAGGATCTAATTCAATTCAAAAGACTTACTTACTTAATTAGATGGCGCTACAGTTCGGGGTGGACCTGGGCCTCAACCAACAAACCTCTTCAGCCAGCGCGGTTACGAGCCAGCTGCCTCCAGTTACGCACGCCAAGTTGGTTGAGGTCCCCCTCCACTTGTTTGCGCCACCTACCGCGAGGTCGTCCTCTACTGCGTCGTCCATCCCGGGTGGATTCGAAGACTTTCTTAGCGCGAACGTTGGGCTCCATCCGCTCCAAATGACCCAGCCATCTTAGTCGCTGTATGTAAACTTTTCTGGCTAAGTCGATGTCCTCGTACAGGCCGTATAGTTCGGCATTGTACCTTCTCCTCCACTCACCGTCTATGCAGACGGGACCAAAGATCGCTCAAAGAACTTTTCTCTCGAAATAACCAAGGGCATCCTGATCCGGTTTTGTCAAAGCCCATGCCTCTGCGCCATACAGCAAGACTGGTATAATTAGTGTCTTATAGAGAGTTACCTTAGTAGTTCGAGATAGGGCTTTGTTACTCAATAGCCTCCTTAGCCCATAGAAACAACGATTGGCAAGAGTAATTCTTCGAGTGATCTCCCTACTGATGTCATTTGCGGAGCTCACCATAGAGCCTAGGCAGACAAAATCCTTTACTACCTAAAAATTATATCTGTCTATTGTGGCGTTCTGTTCAAGACGCCGATGTTTGGTGTCCTTTTTTGTAGACAGCATATATTTTGTTTTGTTTTCATTGACCGCTAGACCCATCTTTGCTGCCTCAATCTCAATACTCGCAAATGCCCCACTGACGGCCCTCCGAGTTCTTCCATCTATGTCAATGTCATCGGCGTATGCGAGTAGTTGTACAAACTTGTAAAAGATTGTACCTCCGGTGTTGGCTTGTGAGTTTCGTACAATTCTCTCAAGTACTATGTTGAAAAGATAGCGGGTCACCTTGTCTAAGACCTTTCCTGACATCGAATGGTTCGGTGATGTTCTTACCGACTTTGATGGATCAGCGAGAGTTCTCCATCGTCATTCTGCACAAATGGACGAGCTTGGCAGCGATGTCAAGACTAGATATCTCTCTGTATAACTCGTCTCTATACACGCTATCATAGGCAACTTTGAAATCGATGAAGACCACCTCTTCATCGTGTCGATTTTATATTCATGGGTCTTTTCCAAGATCTGCCGTAATGTGAATATTTGGTCAATGGTGGACTTTCTAGGCCTAAAACCGCACTGATAATGACCAATTAGGTTGTTGACGACCCGATTCAAAAGTCTTAGCAGAACTAAAAGGAGAACACTCCTTGCACGATATGGGCGAATTGTCAACAAAACCACCAAAAGCCATTCTAAAATCCATTTTCGTCTCCGGATCGCTTACAGAGGTGACCAGTACCCCTGATGAGTTGAACTTACCTAGTTACCAAGCGTTGTTTAAGGCAAAACCTATCAAATAAAAGGGGATATTCTAGTCCATAAATCATATCGAAAAAGAGGTCTTTACTTGGGTTAGGCTTACACTTTTGTCAGAGTCCATTAAAATTCTTTTAAAAGTGACCGAACAACAAGACAGGAAAATTTGGCAGCATTTGTTACATAAAGTGGTTGGGAAATCATATAAAAAGGAGGCGTGTGCGTTAGTCAGGCTTACGCTTTTACAGAGTACCTGAAGTCTGTTGTATTTCGTAAATTCTCTTAGCATAAAATAAATTTAAAATGGATATTATCAAAATGACGTTTACGAAAATTTGGCAGCACTTATTACATAGAAATGGTTACAAACTATCATATATTATTCACAAAAGGTTACCAAACTTGTCGTAAATCTTTCGTTTCTTAGAAGAATTTAATAAGACTGCTCCAACAGCTAAAGTCACAACGCCCTCTATTATTTCCTTATGTCCATCGCCGCAGGAATAAGCCAATGTAATTCTAAAAACAAAAGAAATTGAGGTTGTAATTAAGTTGAACTTAAGTCCCGAATAAGAATACAACCTACACCTTACTCGCTCGCGTTTTATTTATTTCTTCTTTTTCTAATGAAAAATTTAATTAAGGGCTCTAATAAGATTAAATTCAATTGTTGAGTGTGTACCGGTGGGGAGCACATTTTCCAAATTAATTCAAGAGGAGCCATATGCGCTCTATCCCCTTCAGCACCTTTGTTGATTAAAATTACCTCTTGGCAGCCCATTTTTATTTTTTTATTTTATTTTAACAAGAAAATCGTTGTGTATAAGTTTGTGCATCTTTAAATTAAAGTGCCCCACAGTGGGAGTATACTTGTATTTCGCCAGCGCCAGCTTAACATCTCCATTGGAGGCGTGCGATTCAATTTGGTTTCGGTGATGAAATGGAATGTTCCTCGATGTCATGCAAATGACGTTGAGTGAAATGAGGTTACAGGAAGTGACACACACACACACAGAGAGAGGGGTACACATTTCGGGCACAAAGAGGTGACGCTGGTGATTGGCAAGAACTGTAATTTAAGTTTTTTGCTTTTTTTTTCTAAAACTTTATACTTTAAGTGGGTACCTACCTAGTATTCGAATGAACTCATTTGTAGTCTCGTCTCTTTTTTGAGCAACGAGGGTTAGAAGAATGGAAACAGTTTTGCTCCTGAAAGGTTATTCGTTTGTTTTTAATATTCTCGTTATTTATTCATAGATGATTCGTTTTTTGTTTTTTTTTTCTTTGTGTGGGAAGTTGCTGTTATGGTATCCTTATATGTGCTCTTAAAAGTCTTTCTGATTACATACACTGCCGTCCATAAGTTTTCGGACAAACCATTTTTTTTTTACACAATTACACGTTTATCTATCTGTGCAGGATTCCAATAAACAAAATTCCTTCACTCTCACTCAAATGCAATGTGGGATGTGATGAATTATCCTTTTCACTCAGGCCACATGCTGGCCCCTTTTGCGAAGAAGGAATGTACCTAAGCCACAATTTGATAGTTGTGGCCAACCCAACCGTGTTGTGAGATATCGGACCTGTTAGGGTGGATAGTAGACATTATATTGTGCATCCCAAAATAGATAAAGTGTTTTAAGAAAAAAGAACGGAAAAGAGCAATAAAACAAAACTGCAAACGTCATTAACGTATATATTTTATTTTTATTGTTTTGTCGGGATGGGAAACGCTGGACTGGAGCACTCAGACGCAACTGATACCCTGATTTACCCGTTTTATTGGAATTTCTTTGTCTTTCTAAGAAAGCCAAGCAAACACTTCAGTGATGAGTAACTTACAGTACCACCACTCATCACATCAGCACAGAGGATCTGCCACCTGATACGAGCAAATGCCGGACACTCACAGAGACACTGTTCCGCGGTGTCGTCGCTCTCTCCACAAGCGTCACGGATTGTAGTGTCACTTGGCGAAAGCAAAGTGGCCTGTAAAGACGCCAATAATTTGTCTACAGTCTTTTCTGCTGAGAGACAGCAAGAATGCCGCTGATTTCTTACAGACGTCCGGGAGCATATGTTTAGTTAACCTGCATCCTGGAGAGTCATGCCACACACAATTGTGCTCGTGAGAGACCCAATCGTCAATGGAAGCCCTGACCAAGCACGCAGAGAGACCCAACACGGGTTCGGGACCTGAGAAGGCCTCCTCTGGGTCTTGTCTAGCAATCTCATTGGAGATCTCGTTCCCCAAGATTCCAGTGTGACGTAGGACCGAGATAAGAGACAAAGAATTCAGCCTTGGGACCGAGTTCAAAGAGTTTTTGGTTTCACGCACTATTTTGAAAGTGGTTAAAGGTTTAAGCGAGACCTTAAGTGCAGCCTGACTGTGACTGTCAGCCTGACACAAATATTACGGCCGCAGAGTCCATGGCCATTAGGATTGCATAAGTTTCCGCTTGGAAAACGGGCGCATATTTGAGAAAATAAATCTAATGTCGTCGACTTCTTCACTGGTTTTGGAACCGTCCGTGAAAATACGACTGCATTCCATTCCTGACTCAGACTCTAGCCAAAGCCAGTCCTGAACACAAGGAAAGTCGACTCTGAATTTGCGCATCAGCTGAAGTTCTGGTGTCATTGCATCAGACGGGATATCCATAAGACCGGAGTCGTAAGATAAATGTCGCGTAAGTTCATCAAAATTCCAGTGTGGAGTATACCAAAAACCACTCCGTGTAAAACGATAAATGGCTTTGATAGTGCAACCCATGATATGAGTATTCAGGGGAGGTAAGTTCAGCAAAGTATCTAGAGCAGAGCCAGGCGTACTTGCAAAATATCCCGTGCAGCCGAGACAAGCCGTTTTTTGGAGTTTGGCGCAAAAGGCAGCCACATATTTACGCGAGTGTCCCTTCCACCAAACAACCGACGCATATGCGAGGAATGGTCTTATCATAGCCGTGTAGATCCGAAGAACCTTATTCGGTGACAAGCCCCATGTCGTGCCAAAAGCACCCTTACACTGCCAGAAAACTGAGAGCGCCTTGAATGTTTTAGACTCAACGTGCTTAGACCAATGAAGTTTTTTTTATCCAAAATCACTCCTAGACATTTGGTTTCATTGGAAATGCGGATAGTGACGCCTTTTAGCACTGGCTGAGTCAGACCGGTCAGAATCCTCCTTCTTGTAAAGAGAACAACCTCAGTTTTAAGAGGATTAACCGAAAGCCCATTCCTAGTGCAGCATTCATCGATCATGTCCAGCGCCGCCTGGGCGTTAGCACAGATGGTCGCCAGGCATGGCCCGACAGAAATTACAGCGACGTCATCCGCATATGCCTGAGCATAGACGTTAGAACTATTTAGAGTGTTCAACAGAGAATCGACCATCATGCACCATAACAGTGGAGACAGAACGCCGCCTTGCGGACAACCCCTGTTTACCCCTGTTATAACATATCGGCCACAATCTGCATCCACTACCAACGTATTAACATTGCTTTAGTTCACAACACCAATGTTTCATCTACCGCGTGTTGTCTGGCCGAGTCGCACATGCAGTCAAAAGCACCCTCAATGTCGATGAAGATACCCATCGCGTATTCTTTCGTATCAAGCGCGCATTCAATTCTGGCCACTAAATTTTGAAGTGCGCTCTCGCAGGATTTCCCACGCTGCAATAGTGGATGCAGCTTCAAAGCAGCTTGCGCACGTGAAATTCCACCAGTCTCTCAATACTTTTCAGTAAGGAGGAGGTCAAACTTATGGGTCTGAAACTCTTGGGGACCGAATAGTCCTCCTTACCAATTTTCAGTATGAAAGCTTATCTGACTGTCCTCCAAGGTGTAGGAATATATGCCAGCGCCAGAACAGCGGTGAAAATTCTTTTCAGAGTTGGCAGCAGCTGATCTATACACTGTTGGCAGCATATCTGGATATATTCCATCGGTGCTAGGCGATTTGAAACCATCAAAAGATGCCACAGCATATTTGATGGCTTCAACTGTTACCATGGCTGATGAAATATACCAGCTGCGCCGAGTTTTCTGACTTAGATCAAGCTCAGCCTGGGTAAGCGGGCCATGCTCAGACCTAGTGGTTATATGATTGTCAGGAAAGTGAGCCTCCAGCAGAAGACTACAAGTTTCCGCTTTCGTCTCAGTAAACTTGCCATCAGACGTTCTGAGTGACACCGGTTTGGTCGGCTTTCCCCTTTTGAGGACCTTAACCAACCGAGTTTCACCGAGTGTCTCGATTTTTTCACAAAAATCTCTATTGGAAGCACTTTTCGACAACCGAATTAACTTATAGTCTTTTTGCTTCGATATAAAACGATCCTAGTCGCCCTCTAAATTTGTGGGAGGAGGAGGACTAAACTATAAAATGAATATGTAAGAGGGATCGATGGCTTACAGCTCCAGAAATCAGTGCAAAGTCAACGCAGATATCAGTAACAACGACAAAAATGCGTTTAGCTACCGCAGCCTTAACGGTCAAATAGCACTACGAACACCTTTGCAACGACGTCAAAAAAAGTCAAGCTGCTAGATTGGGGAAGAGAGCACCAGGATTGAACATTAACCGACTGGTCGAAAGTCTTATGGACGGATGAGTCCAAATTCGAAGTTTTTGGACAAAAAGAAGAGTCTATGTTCGGCGGTCTGCTGAAGAGAAAATGCTCCATAGCTGTGTGGGCCCAAAAAGCAATCAAGGCGATGGTTCAATAATGGTCTGGGGATGTTTTTCTACCGCCGGTGTTGGAGACCTCATCCATATCGATGGAATTATGAATAAGGAGAAGTACAGAAAAATACTAGAAGAACACATCTTACTATCGCGTTTGTGATTTGTTTGCCTAGGGGATAGTGGAAAAACGCAAATGCACACGAGAAACAGGCCCGCTCTGTTGCAAGTAGTGTGAGACTCCTACTCACTAAAAAACCACCTTTAACCCCTTTTCAACCTGACACCATCCATTCCGGAACCGCTTTAGCATTACTTCAGAGTGGTGTCGTTTTCTTTTTCCTCTGGGGACGGGCTTTTTCATTTATCTCCTGATGCGGGTTTATAGTATCTTCCCGGTAAGGCTTTCATCAATTTGTTAAACTTACTGATGGTATGTTTACTTCCTCCTTTCTCTTTTTCGATCTGAGTACCTTCTCAATGAATAAAAATATTTTATTCCATATCTCGATAGTCGAGACCATCTTGTTTACAGCATTTTCTGGAGAAAAGTCGCCTATTTCTGATTCCAGGCTATTTCTTTCTGGTGCCCACCTGTTACAGATAAAAAAAAATGTATGATACGCATCGTCTTCCAAAGAGTCTCCGTATTGGCAGGCTGCAATCCCTACTTTTCTCATTTTGTGCAGTAACCATGTCCGGTAAGGAACTGGGTGATATAATAATTCACTTCACCGTGCCCCCTCTCCGTTCATGCAGCAACGTCTCTGATCAGCCGGTAGGCCCGTCTTCCCCTCGTTTCGGCGTTGCATCTGTTTTATCACTTCTGCTTCGAGAGTTGCTTCGCTTCTGTAGCTGCTGTTGCCGCGCCTACTTCCGCCTTCTTGTCGTGGACGTACTTCCTTGCTGCTGCTAGGAGATCAATGGGCGTCACTCCTGCGACTACTATGTCTGCTGGCTCCGACACTGTTCGGTATGAATTAGTTATCCGAAGGGATCCCATACGGTGCACCGCGGCCACTTTTTTCCTGTATATCTCTTTTTTGAGCACGTCAGCCCAGATCTCGGAGCCATACAAGAGTATTGAGTGCGTAACCAACATCAGGAGATTTCTTTTATTTGCCTTGGGACCTCCTATGTTCGCCATCAGTCTACTTAGCAATAGGCATAATTTCGTGGCTCTTTCGGATGCGGACTTAATTTGTTGCCGGAACGTGAGCTTGGTATCTAGCCTAACTCCTAGATATTTTACTGCTTCCTTAGTACGTGTGACTCCCGGACCCAGCTGGAGCTCGATTATTGCTTTCTCGTCAGAAGGACTATCTCGGTTTTCTCCACTCCTAAGCTTAGGCCGTGGTCCTCCATCCATGTGTGCACCCGTCTCATGACTTGATTTAGTCTTCTCTTAGCGTCTTCGGTGTCCCGTGCGGTGATCACTGCAGGGATGTCGTCTGCATAGCTGACCAGAAAAATGTTTTCGGGCATCTCCATGTGAAAAATTCCAACGCAGGAGGTGTTTCATAAATCCTGTCCCAGAATTGAGCTGTGCCGTGCTATGGCCGTTATTTCTTTCCTGTGGGGTCGTTCTGTGGTGTCATAAATTCGCTCTCTGTCGCTAAGGTAGTCCCTTATCACCCGTCGAAGATACTGTGGTACCTGAAAGTTTATTTCCAGGGCGTTCAGTATGTCGCACCATCTGGCCGAGTTGAATGCATTTCTTACGTCGAGAGTTGCCAACACAAGAATCTTCCTCGAGTAGTGGCTGCTCTGATGGGTTACTTCGGCAGCCCTAACCACCTCTTCCACAGCACCCATTCTAGAATGACCTTTTCTAAATCCATGCTGCCTTTCAGATAGGTCACCATTCTCTCGAGGAGTTTTCTTGCTGTGTTCAGCATACACAGGAATATGTACGCTGACGGGGAGTCTGGGTCCCCTTTCTCTTTGCTACTCAGTACTATTCGCTGTGTTTTCCAGGTTTTGGGAAAGATTCCGTGTTTTAATCATCTTGTGCCGCTAGTAGCAACATTGTAATTAAGCTTTTAAAGCTGCCACAAATGAAGGGCTAGGCATCGACTAGATACCTGCTGATTGTGGCGCCCACTATGCGCGAGTGAAATTCTTTGAATTTTTTCCAAAATTAATTCAGTTTCTTGCATCTCTAGTAGAAATATCTTATATATTAATACGTCAGCACGAAACTTAGCGTACGTTTTTAAAGTATTTATTATAAAAGGAGAGTGATGAAACATATATCATTCGAAAGGTACTGTGCCACAGATGTGCAGAAAAAAAAAATCATCCGCGTATGTAACCACTAACTTAGGTAAATTCCACTCGGTCGAATCTCGACCACACGCGATACTAGTCATAATAATTAAGTATTAGTACTGCCACTGATACCATTTGAATATCTACTCGAAGTCGCTGATGTTATGCCGGTTATGCGCGGGTAAAATCTCCTTTCTAAAAATCGTCTACAAAATTTACTAACAACGCCTCTTGCCAACCGAGAAAGGACGAACGGTTTGAGGGAATAACAAAAAATGCGCAAAAGATAGAAGAAATAAAAAAAAAAGGTTTAAGCAGACAAGAAGCTCTGACTTTTTATAGAAGGAACATCAAGGACAATCCATGGTTTCGCTATTTAAACTGCAGCAAAAAAAGTTAAATAAAATATTTACAGTAGCGACTGAAGACGTGTTTAAATAAAACGATCAGTTTAGGTGATATAACAGAATTTAAGTTTCAGGATATGATTTGTTAGATATTTTGCAAGTGACTACCTAACGTTGCTTAACAATTCTTGCATTTCTTAATATGTCGTCGCATAAATCTAATAATTCGCAAGCCACTGGGTTTTTTTTTACACTGAACTCAACTTTTCTGGGGTATGTGAGACTAGTGGTTTTATATGACAATTCTGCTCTCCGTGGGAAATTATTACTTTTGACTATGCTATTACCTTTGGTAGAATCATATTCAACTATTTCATAGCTCTCCGTGTTTTTCATGAACTAGAACCCCTACGCCATAAACGAACCCGAGCTTATGTTGCTTAAAATGTAATTCCTACAAATTAAAGTGTACGTGCTTATAGAGTACCAAAACGTGCTCTCGCGCATAACTCATTCCCTTGGTGTTCCAATAAAATGAGTAGAATTCCCCACTTCACGAACACTCTACCGCAAGTTATAACCGCTGTAGCGCAAGCATTACCTGTTACTCCTCATGCGACAGTCACGAACTACCCACATGCCATTTCGTTCACGTCGAAATAAAGTCAGTGAAACAGTTCACTAATATGTCTAGAGTCGCTGAGTGCCACCCCATGCATCGTGTTTATATAATTCAGCTGCCAATGCAAACAGATCCCTTTGGAAAACATCTCGTCTAAGTTCAGATACACTCCAACGAACACTCGCTTTAAATCCTTTGACACCCTTCTGACCTATTTTCAGATCTCTTTTCGTGTTTTATCTTAACGAAGAATCTATGAAGTCATCTTGTGCATCTCCCGCTCTATCCAATCAGCCACGGTTGTAATGAAAATGCAAATCATGAACACTGAAGGGGGGCGCCACGTAGTACTTTCCCCTCATAATACCAAGTTTTAGCACAAAACTTCAATAAAAACTGTTTTGCTTACCACCTACTCGTACATTCGCCAGTAATCCGACTACAACACTATCTACACTTTCTTCCGCCGCTACACTCTTTCATTCATTTATTTATTCCCCATCGCCGTCTAGAGCTTTGTAGGTTGTTTGAGATACAAAAGAAATTACAAGTAAAATGCAATTTAAATTCATTTCCATAACGTTATCCGCATACTCTGTCGGATTACAGCCCCCCAACCACGACCCGTTCTAAGGGAAAATGGAAATATGTTTCACAGTGAGAAAAGGAGAAAATTTCATCACACGTTTTTCCAAAAGCTGAGGCTTTCCTCTCCATTTTAAAAGCAAGCGCGAAGGGCTCCTGTGTGTCTTAAACGGCGGCTTACCTCGATATGCAAAGTGAAATGTGCTAGCAAAAGTGTGCGGCGGTAAAATCGTTTCCCATTGTTTCCCAAAAGGGAAATTAGTGGATTCCATGTACATACTTTTCTAAACCTTAAATCGCGAAATTTGCCAAACAAGAGATGAGATACAACGCAGGTGATTGTGTGGTTTCCATCACAAGAAAACTCCGTGAGAGAGGATAAACCCCAAACAATGGTAGACAATTTTAAATGTCAGTCTTGAAGTAGTTAAGTGGGTTTTTTTTATATCTTTTTCTTTTTTTTTTGCAAACAGAGATAGGTTAAGCCAGATTGTAATGATTAGCAAGTGCGGTGTGTTACCTCAATTAGATGAAACGTGAGAATTGTTGGCGCATGATTTCGTGGGATTGCCTAGCGTAATGGGCAAACAGGGAATAACAGACAAACAGCAGCCGGTACAGTGACATTTGTATCCGCAAAGTTGGCACTGAATGACATTTCTTTGTTAGCTGGAACTAGCGGTATATACTGGCGGGGCTATTAAGTGACTATGCAATTAGTTTTGCGATGTGCGATGTGGAAATACAGCATTCATTTGAATTCGACAGATGAACAGAGTATTTAGTCTAATTGGATAATTCTTAGCAGTTTACTTTCATTTCGCATTTTTGTCACGCAAGGCGGTTAATTGAACTTATTTGCTAAATAGCTTGAATTTTCAAATAGTTAAGCTGAAATTCCAGTACTAAAATTCTCATATGTTAGTGTACTGCAAGTGCACACATATATATAATAATCCGGTCCTCTTTTACTCTAAGGTGTCGAGGTGTTCTCGGTCTTTCACTCCTTTTTATCTTTTCGTAGAGTTTATCCACTGGAACCTGTCTCTTGCTTTTTGTTTTTAGCCGAATGCCAGCTTTCCCCAGCTTATTTCAGGATTTTTTCGACGGCAGTGTTCCATGTGGTCTTGGGTCTTCCTCTTTTGTTTTTTCCTTCCGGTCTTGTTTCCCAAATTTTCTTCACTTGTCAGTTCTCTTCCATATGCACTAGGTGTCCAAACCATCTTAATTTCTTTTCCTCGAGAAGTAGCTTAGCAGCTTAGCCTCAAAGCTCGTGAGAAGCTGCAAATCACGAGATATCTAGACCCAATGCGGTGACCCTCTGCTGGGTACCAGAGCATATGGATATCGAAGGTAACAAATGGACTGACGAGCTTGCTAGGAAAGGGTCGGCGCTGCACTTATCGCGGGCCCTCCCCTCCGTAGCAACCCCAATCAGTTCCTTACGGAAAAAAATAGAGGATGAAGCCACCGGTCGAGCAAACAGACGCTGGGCTCATCTGGAAACATGCGCAACGGCCAGGGCGCTACAGCAAGAAGAGATCAACCGCTCTGGTAAAACTTAGTCGTTATAACGCACGGGTCATATCTGGCATATTCAATTTCAATTCAATTTCAATTTCAATTTATTTCAGAATAGGAATATACATTAAGATTTAATCTTTTATAGTACGAATTAACAGGGTAGATATTTAGAATTCAAATTTTTAAATTATAAAAGATGGATTTAAGATTAATCGTATTAATGAAAACAAATTACATATGTATATAGTCACATACGGACCGCTGAAATAGGCGTGGGTGAGCGTCGGACGTGCGGAAGGTGACAATACAAACATTCCAACGGCTAAGATCACCCTTGGATGCTTTGTCTGTCTTTCCGTGTGTCCAGTTTCGCTTGCTTGTCTGTTTTTGCGCGTCCGTTGGCTACTTATCTCTACCCAGGAAACGACAATGCAACACTGCACTTTTTGGCTGGAGCAGCGTGTGAGCGTTGCATTGTCTTTTCTTGTTGTTGATTTCGTCAGTCTACGGTCGGCAATACACAGAATCATCTCCTATTTTATTTTGATATCCACTCGGACACATCTCGTATTTAACTAACATATGTACATTAAAAAAAAACCGAATAAATAAAAATTTAATTAAACAAGAGATAGAGCAAAAAGTATTGATAAAGTTAAAGTTAAAAATATAAGTTTAAGATTGCATAGAAAAATATAGGAGAATTGCATTTTTAAAGTTTGCTGCGTTTGAAATACCCCTTAAGTGGAAGGGCAGTGAATTCCATAATCTAGTGACGTGAACGAAAAATAAACGAGATGAATTTAAATATTTAGAACGCGGTTGAATTAAGGTTAAGGATCTGGCTGAACGGGCGAATTGCAGTTTGTCATACAAATATGATGGAGATTTACTATAAATGATTCTGTGTAAAAATATGCAGTTTCTAGAGTTGATGTACTGTTTCAGGGTGCAACCCAGGAAGTCTCTCTCTCTGTTCAGAAATGTGGTCATGCCTACGAGTGCCATAAATATATCGTACCGCATCGTTGTAAGCAACTTGCAGTTTGTGCTGAGACAATGAATCAAGGTTACCGTACACAACTTCAGCATAGGTTATGGTTGGTAAGATCAGAGTTTGAATAAGCCGTCGCCTCATCTCAGTTGGGGTAAAACTAGCACTCAACCAAAGTTTGCGTAGACATCCATAGACACGACCAATAACACTATTGATATGGTTACATCCCGATAAGTTCCGATTTATTCTAAATCCGAGGCTGGTAACAGATTCTGCAGGTTTGAGTTCACTGTGTGATAGCCATACGTCGGGCACATGACCAAGGTTAAAAGTTTTGTTAGAAATGGGTATAATTTGACATTTTGCAGGATTTAAGAGCAACCTATTTACCATTGACCAGGTATGTACATTAGACAAGTCCTCGTTCAGCAAAGAAGCAAGTTCTGCCGTACTACTCAGAGGACGGGCTAGGTATAGCTGAACGTCGTCCGCGTATAGGTGTACGGAAGAATGGTTGCATACGGACGGGAAGTCATTCATAAATATACAAAACAAAATTGGTCCAAGGATTGATCCCTGAGGAACACCTTGCTGAATAGGTCTAAGCGCCGACGAATTTTCACCCACAACAACTCTTTGTGACCGGCTGGAGAGAAAACTATTTAATAACTTTACTGCGCTCTCACTGAAACCGAAAAAATATTGTAACTTCCAGCAGAGGATTTTATGATTGACTTTGTCAAAAGCCTTAGAGAAGTCAAGCAAGCAAAGAAGCGTGACATAAGCTTTGTCATAGACTCGTCTTATGTCTTTTAATACGTTAACCATAGCCGTGGAACATCTATGATTTGGTCTGAATCCAAATTGGAAGGGACTCAATAGGAGATTGATAGACAAGTGTCTCAGTATCTGCTTAGATATAATTTTCTCCAGGACCTTTGATAAGCACGGTAAAAATACTAATGGGCCTGAAGTTAGTAACAGCAGTAGCATTCGCTTTCTTATCAATGGGAATGACCCTTGCGATTTTCCAGGACTGTGGAAAAGTTGAGCTCATAATACAAAAATTTATAATATGGGTTAAGTGGCTGACGATTAGAGGTAATATTAACTTAATAAAGCGAATTGGTACCCCATCCTCCCCAGCGGAATTTGACTTAATAGCTGCGACACAGCCAATAACGTAATTTTCCGTTACCACTTCAAAATCGGACAGTCTGGATATAGATGACTCAGAATATGCAGAGAAGTCAAAGCCATACACTTCTGCAGTGGTACTCAATAAATGCTTTGCATTTTCCATTGTTTTTCTTCTCAAAGACTCCAATTTGACGCAAATTACTCTAAAGCTTCTTAGGTGGTAGGGAAGTACTCAATTTCGAGGCGTAGTAGTTCGTTTTCGCAGAACGTACATATGTAAAAGGTTACAGTGTTTCGCGCCACTTTATAAGCACTCTAATTCGCATCAGATGGTCTATGTTTCCATTTGCTGTACAATTTATTTCGAGTTTTGATTTTGTCAATAACATCGGATGTAAACCAGGGACATCTGTTATTGTGCACGCGTACATTTCGGTAGGAACGAATTGATTATGTAAGTGGGAAACAAGTCCTTGAAAACTATCTAATTTCTGATTTGCATCAATACCAAGCCGGCAGAGATCCCACGGAACTGAGACTGTCGCAAGTTGGAGTCCGTCATGGTCAATAGAGCAGAAATCCTTAAACGTGAATGAAACCGGGATAGCAGAATGAGAAAAATTAATATCGTACGTACAGAAAAGCGGTGGCGCCGTGGCGTAAGTGATTAGTGTGTCGGATCACTACGCATGAGGTTCCAAGTTCGAATCCCAGAAAACACCAAAAAGTTTTTTCACGGTCCCACCTCTCGCGAGCGTCTGACAAACATCCGAGAGTATTGTTGTCACGAAAAAGATTCTCAAATCGCCGTTCGGATTCGGCTTTAAACTGTAGGTCCCTTCCATTCGTGTGAAAAATATAACGCACACAACATGAGTGGTTGCGAGAAGCTAGGCCCTGGCACTTCAAAGAGCTGTTGTGCCAAATATTTGTATTTTGTACAGAAAAGCAGGTCATGATCAGAGATGTAATCCAGCGAGAGCTGATCAAAGACTAAGACGGAAGAAGGATCGGCTACAGCAGTAAAATCAAGAAGGCTAGGATTGCAGCCCTTGGCAAAGCGTGTTGATGATATGAAGTCCTAATGACGAGACCAAATCTTTGATTTAGAAGGCACGTGGATCTGGTTTAAGCAGATCAGTATTAAAGTCCCCACAGATTATTATATGCCCATAAAGAGCGGAGAAATTAGGAGAGCGGAAAAGAATGGTTGTGGGGAATGAGTTCTGTGAGGGTTATAAACACATGAGACCATGCATTTAGTGATACCGTCGTGCACTTCCATAATTATATGCTGGAGAACAGAATCAACAGCTATGCTAATTACTTTGCTTGCTAGTGTTTTTTGCAATATATCGCAATACCTCCCAATTACTGGACATTGTGGCATTGGCGTTCACGCGGAGCGACTCGGTGTTCTGCATAACGACTATTGCAGAAGTTGCAGGGACGAGAAAAAATTGAATCTGTTCGTCACCTGTTGTGTAATTGTTCTGCCATATCCGGCAGAAGAATGAGTACTCTTGGTAGTTACTTCTTCCGACAGAAGAATGAGTACTTTTGGAAGTTACTTCTTCTCGGAGCTGGAGGACTTATGTAATGTTGAGCTGATGGACCTCCTGAGATTCATATCACTTTCTGGATGGTTCTGACAGCGGACTCTCTTTTATATCGTTTCCAGGGTTAAATGATTGGACACAATGGATTCGTACTGTTGGTCTGAATGAGCAGTGACTCTTTGTCACAAGGCACCCATCTACCTAACCCAACCTAGCTTAACAGCTTTGACATGTAGTTCCTTTCTAATATCTTCGTTTTTTTTCTTGTCTATTCTCCTGGCTCCTATTACTCACTTGAGGTATTTCATCTTCATACCTTGTATTTGTTTTTCTTGTCTTTCTCTGAGTATCCAGTTTTCACCTCCGTGTAACAGCACTGGTAAGAACATCGAGTTGAAAATTGATATTTTGTATTTTTTGTGTGATTTCTTTATGGTCCTAAAACTTTCTTCTAAATGATGCATAAAGTCTATTTGCCTTTTTAATCCTCGCCATCAGTTCGGCTTCCGGATTACCTCTGCTCTTGATTATACTACCCAACTACTTGTATCTTTGCACCTGCTCAATGACTTCTCCATCCACCCTTACTCTTGCTACTCGTGTTTCATTTCCGATCACCACCATCTTTGTTTTTTCGACATTGAGCTCTGATTTCTGCGTTGCTAATGTATCTTTCCAAACCTTTACACTCTTTTGCATACTTTCCTCACTATTTGCAAACCTCACTATATCATCCACAAACGGCCACGCTTTAAGATAGATAGGTTGTAGCTGTCTGTAATGGACTCTGAATTTCTCCATCCTTGCTTGACAATGTCTGATGGCATCGTCCATTGCGCAGATGAAAAGGGGGGGCTCATGACACTTCCTTGTCTCACTCCTTCAGATGTCTTAAATTTCTCTGACAGCACATTGCACGTCCTTACGACATTAAATGTTTCTTTGTAGGTGCTATTGATGGCTCCTACAACTCCTTTCTCCACCACTTTCCTCCTGATGCTCTCCCAGATTTTTCCTCTGCTTAACGAATCAAAAACTTGTTTCATCTCGATAAAGGAAGTAATGCCTTTTTTATTTTTAGCGAGCCTTTCTTCTAACAATTGTTGTACCGTGAAAATGTGATCTTGGATACTATGGTCTGGTCGGAATCCACTTTGTATATCCGACAGTTGCTTTTCCACTCTTTCCCTGAGCCTGCATACTACGATAATCTCGTACACGTGAGGAGCGTTATCCTCCTATAGTTATCACATTATTTTGTGTGTCCTTCCTTTTTATAAATAGGTAGGATAACGCCATACTTCCAATCCTGTGGAATAGTTCCTTTAGTCCAGGCTATTTTTATTATTTCTAATAACTCGTTTCTTCCATTTCCTCCAAGATATTTGATGAATTCCGGAGCAGTCTCATCAATGCCCGGTGCTTTTGAAAGTGCATTTGGTTTCACCAGATCTTTTGGATGCCCATAACCATTACATTTTTTCAGTAATAAAATTAAATAATGCGGCGACATAAGTTCTCGAAAAAAAAAAAAAAAATACAGTGAATTAAAAGCGAATGGAAAAAAAAAATATATATATATATCGCCTTCTCCCGGACGACTTCGGACGCCATCCATGAAGTATGCAATGAAACCTAATACAAACCACCTGAGTTTTAAACCTACTACACTTCAATATGCACCTCCTTTCTATCTCTTCTCCTTATTTCCAGTTTACGGCGTACAATTACCTATTATAAAAAGAGTCATACTCATAGGCATAAGTTAGTATTAAAAGAGGCTTCCCAGACAAAATCCATTGAAACTTCTAATGAATAGACTAATATTGGTGCTATTAGCTCGCAAGAGACCAAACTGCTACTTACAGCGTTTTTGATAGCTCTAAAATCAAATCTATCCAGTGCCATAAATCTTCATTCGGTCTCCTGCTGATTGTCATTTCTCAACGAAAGGGTCAGTCTGCATGTTAAGAAGCTACCTGAATGGGAATGACAGCAATCAAAATGTATTTTTGCACTCAAGTGTTTTTTTTTTTAAAGGTGTGTGCCGGTAATCGTACAGCTGTTTCCACCAAAACCACACTTGGATCGATGCTGTCTCAATGGAGAGGGATATCGATCAAATTTGTCAAAGATTTTAAAAGAAGAATTATAAGCTGATTGGTCTATAGGACCTTGACCTACATACTCGTATGTTGACATCTTCGGAATGCTGAATAGCTTATGTCCTGTATCCCCTTGTGGGTCCTGGGGTCTTTACTACGCCTACGCGCTTTCGTGTACGGTTTCTGGCAATGTGTCTCAGCACTGCCTAACTGCCGTGCCTCCTTCTCGACTATTTTGCGACATGTTCTTCTCGGATCGCCAAGTCTTCTGCCATCCTGAGTTAAAGGGTTCAAGTTCAGCATGGTTCACTATGAAACTATCACCTTTTGGAATGTGTGACCAATCCACTGCCACTTCCGTCGTTGGATGATTGTGCCTATTGGTTCCTGACCCGTTCTCTCGTAAAGGTGTTCGTTAGAGATACGATTGGGCCAAAAAAATTCTTAAGATATTGCGCAGGCACCTATTAACGAACATTTGCAGCTGCTTTCTGGTGATAGTAGTGGTCACTCTTCACGTGCTGAATCCATAGAACAACACGGATTCAACAGCCTTAGCTTGGTTTTCAAACTGATTGCATTGCTTCGCATATTTTGGACAACATCCCGAACGCGGACTTTGCTTCGGCGATCCTGTTGGCTATATCCAGTTCGGCTCCACCATCCATCGAGACAATACTTCCAAGATTCTGCTCGATGATAATCCGCAGGGTGTTGATGTGGTCGACACAGGAGGATCCAGAGCGGAAACCAGCTTGTTCGGCATTGAGTGCGTCTTCGAGAAAATTTCTGAATGCTTCCTGTATTTCTCTTACTTCTCTTTCTCTGGAGCTCTATAAAACCTCAAACACTAGTAAAGCTTAAAATGCAACATAAATACGGTCACAATGAAATTGTTTTATGTGTCACCCCTGCCCTGCCATAGCTCTGAGTGAACGCATCAGCAACGCGAATGCAATTTATTTGTTCAGCAAATGACAGTGCACAAGCGAATTCTAAGACATTCATTCCATTTTACGATTTGGAATAGCTTCGGCATAACAATGGCAACGTCCCGACAACAAATCAGCCAGGGAAGGGAAGAATAGAGGAGAGCAAAAGCCCTTTTGATTATCATTGCCACATCATCGTCCCAAATGCATTCATTGTGTATTCTTCTCCGCATGCCTTCCAAGGCACACTATGTATCTGAGGACAAAGTAATGCGATGGTATTGAAATACATCCTAGGAGAGTAATAAAATCAACGACAGGGACAAAGGAGGAGAAAAATTTAAAGTCCTTTCGACCAGAAGCCAATTCCAAATGGATGGTTCCCTTCAAGTCATTGTCGGTCCAGTGGGGGTCCATAGAGTTGCAATCAATTTTCTTTGTTTCGTCTCTTTTTACAAGAAGGGCGCCAATATCCCTACACCAATCGACGTAATCTGATGAAGAACCACCAGCTTCTCATCATATTTATCATACCAGGATAACCAACCACCAACGCAGTTAAATTTTGCAATAAGAAGGAAATGTCATTTCCCCGGGAAGGAATTGAGTTTTAATCTTGTTAAAATGGGTAAGACTGATACGCAATTTATGGGCGGCTATAAACTCTGGACACAAGTAAGGAGGAAGTAAAAAATTTAAAAAAAAGAAAAGAACAGAATACAGAGAGAATATTGGTAGAACAAGAGAAGGGTTTTCCTGTGGGAACTGCTGGTCACCTGGTCAAAAGATGTTCGAGTAGGGTCAATGCGAAAGCAAAAGGAGGAATTACCTCACTCGAATTACAGAGACATAACTCAGAGGATTTCATGGAGAGAAGCGCTCTGGGGCTTAAAGGGTTAATCGTTGCTCGGCGAACGAGGACGAGAGATAGTGGCCTGGAATGCAATCAAAGATATGCTAAGTGAAAGGAGGAGACACAGACGATTTAAGAAGTGAACGGGCCACTAGCGGGTGGTATAACGTATAAGTCACTTCGATTAACATCGTTTGTCGAATGAAATATGATGCCGAAAGTAAGTATCTTTTAGAGCCAAGGAATACTTTGAAGGAAAGTCATGCTGATGATGATGATGATGGTGCGACTGGCTGGATGTTAGCTATGACGTGGATGTGAAATACTTTTTTATTTATTTTTTTGTATATGTACAATGTCATTGCAAATTATTCGAGTGACTAAAGGTTAGAGAGAAAGTTTTGTAATAAATGGTTTAAACCAGGAATATGAATGGGAACGGCAACGGGGAAGTATCCCGCTAATGGATTTATTATTAATGGTTGTCAAAATATATGGATATGCGATGCTGCCTCTCTTAAGAATTCTGTATCGAATGTGGGACAGTGGACCAAATGGAATGTAAGCAGATCTTGTGAAAAATCTTCTCTGTCTTCTGTCTGCACCAATTGCTGATAATTGTTGAACAACTTAAGAAAAATATTGATAAATCCATATAGACGCGAGTCCACATATTGTTGAGTACAGTCTGGACCCCGGTCTGTGTTCACAACATGGGCATTGTGATCAAAAGTTTACTGTCGTTGGCTTTCGTAAAGATTTGGCTGCGCCCAAGAGCGTGAGACTGTGACCAAACAGAACTATTGTGTTATAAAATTAGCGATAGGCTAGGTTAGGTTGAGTAGGGTTATGAGGTTATCATAAGACACTAGGTACCAAGGTGGGTTCATCGCGATCCTTAGAAGTTAGGAATAAGTCAGGCGACATTCCACTTTCCTAATGAAGGCGAGAATAACTGCTACGAAAAGTTTTTTGTACTCTTTTGGGCGTTAGAAAGCCAGGCAGGCGTGCGAAATTTTCAACGAAAATCAGCTTCAGCGACGAAGCGCACTTCCACCTTGATAGCTGTGTCAACAAACAAAACTATCAAATCTGGGGCACGAAAAATCAACGTGTGATCTAAGAGAAAACTATGCATTCATGATCCGTTTGAAGCGGTTTATACGTGAGTGGAGTGTTTGGACAATACTTATTTGAAAATGAGCAAGGCTGAGCGCTTACAGTCAACGGCGAGCGAACGGTATGAAATTCGACCACATATGGTTCCAAAGGGACGGTGTGACGTGCCACTGAGAAATCTACAAAGAAAGTCTGAAGAACTTCAAAATAGAGGTTCGGAAAGCTAGACGCAGATCCTGGCGCGGTTTTTGTCTGAGTATTGACAACACGTCTCAATCCTCTAGACTGCGAAAAGTCCTCTCCAAAAAACCAACTATACCTAGTGTCCCCAATGCATTCTGGGCGGAATCGGACGAAGCATCGCTCAACCTGCTAATGGACCCTCACTTTCCCGGCTGCACACCTACCCCCAACGATGATCGCGCCTTTGTAAATGTTGGACGCCCACAGGCACCTCCTCATCTGATCAGCGAAGGTATTTTTCCGGCCCAGATTCAGACGGCTTTCAACATAGTATGGCAGTATCTTTCCTGCAGTCTTGAGCTCGGAACAACACCAACTGCCTGGACCGAGGTAAGAGTGGTCTTTATACCCAAAGTAGGCAAGACATCGCACATCCTCCCAAACGACCTTAGACCTATTAGTCTAACGTCCTTCCTTCTCAAGATTCTAGAAAGAATCCTGGACATACACATCAAGGCCACTATTGATAGCACTTTTCTATCCACGCCACAGCACGCCTACCAAAAAGGTAAATCTGTCGAAACGGTTTTGCACTCCATCATCCACCCTATCGAAAAATCACTCAATCAAAGAGTTCACCCTAGTATCATTTCTAGACATAGAGGGAGCCTTCAACAACGTTGAAACAAATTCGATTACCAGTGCCTTACGCAGGCTCAACATCTGCGAACCCATCTGTTGTTTCATAGAATACATTCTAAAGAACAGGGTAATAACAGCATCCTTCGGAAGTAGCACTGTCAAGCGACATGCACATCGAGGCACCCCTCAAGGGCGTGTACTGTCTCCACTATTGTGGAATTTGGTGCTCAACGAGGCCCTTCTAGAGATCGAAAAAACTGGATGCAATGTTATTGCCTATGCAGACGATGTCGCCATTCTAATAACAGGCAAATACCCGCAGACGCTGGCCGATGTCATGCAGTCTGCTCTTAATGAACTGCTCAAATGCGGCCTCTCCGTTAACCCGACGAAGACCGAGCTAGTTCTATTCACAAGAAAACACAATTTCCGCCCAAGATAAGGGGATCCACCCTCAAGCTTTCAAATAGTGCTAGCTATTTAGGCCCAAAGCTTGACCGCAAGCTAATTTGGAAGGAGAATGTCGTCGATCGGACCAGGAAATCGCTGGCGGCTCTATACATCTGCAAGAAAACAGTAGGCTCCACCTGGGGCCTTAAACCAAGCATCATGCACTGGCTATACACGTCGGTCATTAATCCGATTCTCATATATAGAGTATTGGCATGGTGGCCCGCCTTGGAAAAGAAATCCAACCTATCCATAATGGAAAAAAACTCAGGGAGTTGCATGTCTCAGCATTACCGTTGCACTGAGAACTTCTCCCACAGCGGCGCTCCAAACCATGCTCCACCTGCTTCCGATTGACATCGTCAGTAAGCAATTGGCTGTCAGCTCGGCAATAAGACTGAGAGGCTCCAAGCAGTGGAAGGAGCAACACACGGGACATGCCAATATACTTTCGATGCACCGTCATCTTCCCAATTCCACTGACCATCTGCCCACTGAATATGATTTTCCCAAGGGCTACACGCACTCGATACCGGACAGAAGTGAGTGAACGCAACGCAATGTCCTTTACAACGAATCGCTGTCAATTTTCACGAACGGGTCCAAAACCAAGGACGGAGTCGGTGCCGGAATTTTCTCAGAAGATCTGGACATACACATTTCCTTTAACCTTCCAGACCACTGCAGCGTTTTTCAAGCCAAAATCACCGCAGTTCGCAGAGCCGCTGACTGGCTAGCGGCTAGCACACTATCAACACCTGATATTGTTATTTACGTCGACAGTCTGGCAGCCATCAAATCCCTCGCATCCAGCACTACGAAATCTAAGGCAGTGAAAGACTGTCGCATATCTCTTAACGAGATAGCTGGTCAGTACAACCTCACCCTTTGCTGGGTACCAGGTCACTGTGACATACCGGGGAAATGTGCAGCCGACGAACTAGCACGACAAGGCTCCTCTGGTACAAATAGCATAAGCATCACCGACATCGAAGCGCAGGCGTCTTATGTTAAGTACCTTATTCAAATTGACGCAGAGAAAGTAGCCAATCACCGATGGCAACATCTAGACCAATGTTATACCGCCTGACAGCTCTGGCCGACACTCAATAAATCCAAGTCAATCGGACTCTTGAAGCACAAGAGAGGAACCCTCTCAAAAATAACAAATGTCCTCACTGGACACTGCGTCATAGGAAGACATGCCCAAAGATTAGGTATCCCTCATAATGACTTCTGCAGAAGCTGCAGAGATGAAAAGGAAGAAGAGACCATTAGTCATCTCCTGTGCGGCTGTCCTGCGCTCGCCAACATCAGGAAGGCCACTCTGGGGGATTACTTCTACAATGATCTTAATGATCTGGGCAACGCCTGCACGGCTAAAATTCACGCCTTCATTCAACGAAGCAAATGGTTCCAAGAGTAAGAGGGTGACCCACCCGCCTTACACATCAGTAGTACAATGGACCTACTCTTTGGTCTAAGTACATCCTCATCGATGGCCGATCCTAAACCAACCAACCAACCAAGGGTAAGTCCGTAAAGACCACCCTCCACTCCCTCGTTGGTACTGTTGAGGAATCACTGGCCAACAAAGAATTCTCGTTGGCGGTCTTCCTAGATATAGAGGGAGCTTTTTATAACATCAAACCGGTAATGGAAGCGCTTAGTAAACCAGAGATTAATGCTAGGCTAAGTCACTGGATCAACCAAATGCTGTTAAGCAGGGTGATCAATTCAGAACTTGGGTGCCACAAATCAAGAAGATCAGTTCAACGTGGAGCACCACAAGGAGGAGTGTTATCTCCACAGTTATGGCTTCTTACCGTGAACGAAATACTCCTCACCTTAGAATAGAAGGGATACAAAGTTATAGCTTATGCGGACAACATTGCTATAGCACGATCTTACGAGATCTCATGGCATCACCAGTCAAATGCGGACTTAATGTCAACCCGGGTACAACGGAGCTAGTGCTATATCAGATTTCCGGAGATCACACCACCTAAAATTAAAGAAATACACCTTAGTTTAACTGATCATGCCAAATACCTTGACCTGATACTAGACAGGAAACTAAGCTGGAAAATGAACGTACAGGAATGTATTAAGAAGGCTGCTACGCATGTAAAAGAGCAGTGGGCTGTAAATGTGGTGTCCATCCGCATATAATGCACTGACTGTATACAGCGGTAGTAACATAAGACAAATACTCATGTACGGAATCTTACTCTGGTGGACTGCACTGGAAAAGGTCAGCTACCATACTACCATAAGTACGGTTCAGAGATCAGCAGGTGTCTGCGTTACTGGTGCTCTACGCATGAATCCTATGGTGGCGGTGGAAATAATGTCGGCTGCACGGGAGCTTTTCCGAATACGCCTGGTCTAGATGCTTTGCTGAACTTACCTCCCCCCGATACTTATATCATGGGTTGCACTATCAAAGCCATCCATCGGGGCGGTTTTTTTTTGTATACTCCACACTGGAATTTTGATGAACTTGCGCGACACTTATCTTAGGTTAGGTTAGGTTGGCTGTCCACACGAGAGTGCAGACACACTTAGACCAGTGAAGGTCCTTTGTGATACCATGGATCAAACCATTAGGCCACTCAGGGACTAACAAAACCAACCGGAGCTTCTGACAAAGCGATGGATGCTCGTGACGTCCAAGGACGCCAGATCGCCGAGGTCGTCAAGGAAGGGGGACCCTAGATGGAGCATTCTTTTATGCGACAGGGCTGGACATGTGCATAGGAGGTGAAAGATGGTTTCCTCCTCCTCCTCGTCCCTACAGCTTCTGCAGAAGTCGTTGGAGAAGAGGCCAAGTCTTTTGGCGTGTTGGCCTTAAAGACAGTGTCCAGTGAGAACACCGAAGACTCAGCTGATTTGTGTTCGCTTTAGCTTGACCAGCTCGGCACTACGTTTTTGATCTAGCTTAGGCCAGATCTGTTTCGAAATGTGACACGTTGAGCCTTTTACCCATCTGAGGTTGGTCGTGCTAATAGCGTTCAGCTTTAGTAGATACTTACATGTAGCGAGGGGCATACCCAGGGCTTGCCTATCAGGCAAAATCCTTAGAGTGTTATTCTGCCTTTCGAGGTCGTCAGCCCTGCAGTTACCTGGAATACCTCTGTGGCCCGGCACCCAGCATAGGTGAATGTTGAACTGCTCTGTCATCTCCATAACAGGTAGACGACAGTTTAAGGCGGCCTTTGAAGTGACGGAGAACGATTCCATGGACTTGATTGCCGCTTGGCTGTCAGTGAAAATGCTAATATCCCTGACAGATAATACATAAAACATAATGTCTTATGGATATGCTGTCCGATGCAATGACACCAGAACCTCAGCTGATGCGCAAATTCGAAGTCGACATTCCTTGTGTTCAGGACTGGTTTCGGCCAGAATCTGAGTCAGGAATGAAATGTAGTCGTATTTTCACGGACGGTTCCAAAACCAGTCAAGGGTTTGGTGGATGGGGCTCTCGCGTAAATATGTGGTTGCTTTTGCGCGAAACTCCAAAGAACGGCTTGTCTCGGCTGCTCGGGAACTTTCCCGAGTACGCCTGGCTCTGCTCTAGATGCTTTGCTGAACTTACCTCCCCTTGATACTTATATCATGGGTTGCACTATCAAAGCCATCCATCGTCTTAGGCGGGGCGATTTTTGGTATACTCCTTGTGTTCAGGACTGGCTTCGGTCAGAGTCTGAGCCAGGAATGGAATGTAGTCGTATTTTCACGGATGGTTCCAAAACCAGTCAAGGGTCTGGCGCTGGGGTCTTCGTAGAAGTCGACAACATTAGACTTCTTTTCTCGTTAGGGAAATATGCGTCTGTTTTCCAAGCGGAAACTTATGCAATCCTAAAGGCCATGAACTATGTCGTGAAGAACAGGTGGAAGGGCCGTAGCATTTGTGTTTGTAATGACAGTCAGGCTACGCTGAAGGCCTTGCTTAACCCTTTAACCACTTCCAAAATACTCGTAGTTCGTGAAACCAAAAACTCTTTGAACTCGGTCTCTGAAGGCTGAATTCTCTGTCTCTTATCTGGGTCCCAGGTCACACTGGGATCTTGGGGAACGAGATGAGATTGCTAGACAAGGCTCAGAGTAGGTAGCTTTAGGCTTTCTCAGGTCCCGAACCCGCGTTGGGTCTCCCTGCGTCCTCGGTTAAGGCACGAGCACAGTTGTGTGTGGCATGACTTTCCAGGATAAAGGTTGACTAAACGTATGTTCCCGCCTTCTGTAAGAAATCAGCGGCATTCTTGCCGTCTCTCAGCAGAAAAGACTGTAGACAACTTATTAGCGTCTTGACAGGTCGCTTTGCTTTCGCCATCACCTTAACGTGTTGGGCTTGAGTGCCACTACAACGTGCGATGCTTGTGGGGAGAGCAATGACACCGCGGAACATTATCTCTGTGAGTGTCCGGCCTTTGCTCGTATCAGGTGGCAAATCCTCGGTGCTGATATGGTGAGTGATGGTACTGTAAGCTCCTCATCACTGAAGTGCTTGCTTCAGACAAAGAAATTCCAATAAAATGAGTAAATCAGGGTTTGCTCTGTGGTAGTACAATGGACCAGTTGCGTCTGAGGGCTCCAGTCCAGCGTTTCCTATCCCGACAAAAAAAAAAAGAGGTAAGGTACTCATTTGGTATGTCCTTGTAGTTTTCAATCGAAAGTAAAGTATCGTCATTCTGATTCATCTAGCTTCAAAAGACCTCCTAAATCTAGAACTTAACTCTTTCAAGTGACCAATCACGAATCAAAGAAATTCCTTCGAATAAATTTCCAATCACCATTCGCACGTGATCCAATCCAATATCCTGTCTATACGAATAGTTCGCCAAATAAATGTTTACAATTTAACACACAACTCCATGACGACATATTACGCAAGACCCCTCGTTACACGTACACTCCTAGGGAGCCAAAGATCAAAGAACTTCCCTCTCGTAACGTTCGTTCGTCGCCGGAAAACGTATACACCATACACCGTTGTTGCTACTACTGTATGTAGCTACACTGCACCGGCAATAATCATTGAATATTCACCGAATGTTGCGCTTCGTCAAGAGGGTAATTTAATTTCCCTTATCGTGACATCGTGAAATGCATTTTTATTCGCTTCAGTCGTTTATAAAGTTATATTGTATCTCTTGTAAAATTGTTTGATTCATAGTACGTGCCACCCCCAGAAAATAAACTTTTTTTTTTTTATACGGCTTTTGCACTTTTTTCACCATCAAGACTAATGAAATTTGTATCTTTCTCTTTTTACAGTCGCGGTCTCACCCCACCACATCGAGTCAAATCAATTTCGATGGCCACCTTCACCCCGGACGAGATAGAATTCCTCAAAACACATGGCAATGATACTTGTGCCAAGACCTGGCTGGGACTATGGGATCCAAAGCGGGCCGTGCACCAAGATCAGCGTGAGCTGATGATAGACAAATACGAGCGTAAACGTTACTTCCTCGAGCCAGCTAGTCCGCTCAAATCATTGGCGAATGCCGCAAAATTGACACCCTCTTCGAATGGCTCCTCGGCGACACATAGCCTCAGCAGCAGTAATAATAATCTTAGTGGTAGCAATGGAAATATACAGGCGATGAATCAGAAGAACATCTCTCTGGATAATAGCTTCCAGAACATCACACTGACACCGCCATCGTCGCGGTCAAATGGTAATGGTAACATAAATGGTTATGGTCCGTCGGCGATCAGTCGGCCAAATCATCAGCAGCAGCAGCAGCAACCACAACAGAATGGTCATCATCACTACGATGCATTCTCGAATGGATTGAACGGATTCAGTGTTACAAATGGTAACTCGAAGTCGGGTTTTAATAGTTCATCGGCGGCCAACTCGGAGACGAGTAGCTGCAATAGCAATGGATTTACGCCAGAGTCAGACTTTGTGGCTGACTTCAGTTCGGCGAATATATTCGATGCAACGTCAACCAATTCAGTGGCTTCATCGGGATCGGCATCGTCGGTCACAAATGGATATGCAAAGATTCAGCCAATTACGGCGGCACAACTGATGAATGGTAATGCTGCTCCACTGATGAATGGAAATGGTAAAGTGCTGCAGAATGGCGGTGGCGGTGGCGGTGGATTTGCGCCGTCAACAAATGGCAACTCGGAGAATTTCGCCGATTTCGATCATGCTCCGATTTTCAATGCAGCTGGTGAGTACTTTTTCAAATTGTGTGCAGTTTTTGTTAATTTATTATTATGACAGCCTATTGAACTACTTTTCGTTTTTTTTTTTTTTTGTTTTAATCACTTGGGTAATTCTGCTTAAATAGTTTATCTGAGCACTGTTTTTATTGGCTTTTCTGCATCTGATTCAAGAGTTATTATTTTTCCACATAATATCACGGTTAACGATCGATGTGGTACAAAATTGGTTTCATTTCAGCTCTTACACCATAAACCTGATTTCCTCTATTCCTCTTAAAGAACACCAACTACTCACCCAGACTTCGTTTCCATCTACAGTCCATCTGCACATATGTACATCCTCTTGAAAGTTAAATGTAATTAAAAATGGGCGTATCTCTATGACGCTGACCTGAGTCATTGGAAAGGCTAAGCAGATGTCTTTGTTGACCCACAACCTTCTATAGGGTGCTGCTCATTAGTTAACAAACGTGAAATTGCTGCTACGTCTTGAGCATTGAACACGACCTTAACTCATGTCTGCATTCGAAAATGCTGCTAGACCGACCAAAAGAGGGCAGAGATAAACTTTTGCTCGGAAGTCACTTGAAAACCGCAGCATGTTTTGTCACTGTGTTTATCGCCTTAGATAAGCATCTCAAAATCATTGTTATAAGAAGCTCGGGTCTATGTGAATGCTGTCTTCAGGCGGGTGAAACGGCTTTGAATTTTATCTGTGAATGTTCATCCTCACTTACCTAGGAGAACGTGCTGATTGAGCTCAGTCTTGCCTGTCTCCTTCACCTTTCGAAAGCAACAGGCATGTTTAAAGTTCTCGGTTCTGTGCGCAATCTTTCATCAGCAGCAAATGAGGCTTGTTGGGGTATAATTGACCATCAGGCCTAGGTGCTATTTGTCCCCGGATGACCCCCTCTCAAATAATAATACTTTGCGACTGTAATTTACGGTACAGTTGCAATCTATGAAACCTGATTAATTACATTTTGTAATCATGTAACTGATAATACAATACTTACTTACTTATGTCCTGTATCCCCTTGTGGGTCCTAGGGCCTCTACTACGCCTACGCGCCATCGTGTCTCAGTTCTCCCCAATTTTACCCCAACTGCCGTGCCTCCTTCTCGACTGTTCTGCGGCATGTTCTAAGTAATTGATTACAATGTGCCCAACTCTGATCTCAGTCATTCGTGAGTGATTAGCTATATCGCAACTATGAGCAATTAGTCTCTAGGATTTATTTGTACGAGTATGTAGTAGTCATTCGTATTTGCAAATTAGTCATTAATCGTTGGAAGTGTCTCACTCTTCAAAGGTAATATGCATTTTATGATGACTAACAACTGGTACTCAAACTTCATTACAAAATTTGCATTCCTCAGACACTGGTAGTCATTCGGGCGCACGAAGGCATACCTAACTGCTTAGTATTCAGTCATATTCGTCATAATTGTTTGATAGTTAGATGGCTCATATCCAGCAATCAGCTCCTAGTCTTCCTTAAGCTTTGTACCCTGGCATTTAAAAGCATTCGAGGTTGATACAATGAACAATGAATTAGCGTGGCAATCGATGACGTTATCACTACACCATCGCCACCCCCAAAGTTAGGAATTGAAACCATCATTTTTAATCTTCTTCTTCTTCCTATTCCGGCGAGGTTAAGATCCGAAAACAAGCGATCATAACCCTCCCAGGCCACTGCATTTCTACTGATCCGCCTGTGGGGTTCGCCTATTTGACCTCAAAAAATATCGACAGGCCTCCCGATTTTGGATCACCTGGTTACTGAGGCCAATCAAATGCGAGTGTCGTTGCATTTGTGTGATCCAGGCGTTTATAGGCCTGCCTCCCTTGCCTCGCGATGTCCTTGGAACGTTTATTGATATTGTCTTTTTAACTGGGGTCAAATGATCTCTTCTTTGAACGTGACAATACCAGCTGAGCCGGTCGCTATCTTTCGTAAAATGGTTTCCTTGATGTGAAAGTTTCCACGGATCTTCGAACTTCTTATTCGATCAAGCTTTGTCACTCCTCCGTTAGTTTACTCTTATACTTGTACATCGTCCAACATTGTAAACCATATGTGAGCGCTGGACGCACAACTGGGGTGTAGAGCCCTCCTTTCAACTTAGGGGGGATTTTTCGGTCACGGAAGATAGCAGGATTTTCTCGCCACTTCATCCACCCTACGCTTACGCGATGATTGTTGTCGTCATCACAGGTTGCTTTGCTATTGATCATAGATGCCAGATATTCGAACTTTTCGGACTTGGGAAGCACTGTTCCATTCAAATAAATGTACGACAAACCCGCACTGATCATCAGATAGCCGTATTATTTTTTGAAGTCGGCTTCCTAATACCCGCTCAACGTTCTTCATGATATGTGACATCAGATTGATCGAACGTTAGTTATCACAGTTTCGCGTATCACCCTTCCCTTTGTACACAGGGAGAGGTAGCTTTCCCTCCATTGATTGGGTATCAATTTTTAGATGAAAATTCTGAGCCATCTGAACCCGATTTCTCCCATCTTTTTCCAGAACTCAGAGGGCCTTTCGTCTGGCCCAACTGCTTTGGTTGGAGTATTTGACCGCCTCACTAACTTCTTCGACGGTAATGTCGTGTATTTCTTTACAGTTAAGGGTGGCTCTGGAAAGTATAGCCGGGGAAACTGTTCATTCAAAAGTCATTCACAATACTGCCGCTACATCTGCAGAATTTTGTCGTCATCCACAAGGAGCTAGCCGTGAGCATTGTTCATTAACTTTGGCTCCTGAGCAGTCCTCCTTCTTTGGGCGGCTATTTTGAAGATGGTTGCGCTCTTGTTCATATTGTGTCGTTGCAGCTCCTGGATAGCCTGGCTTCCATCAGCAACCGGGGAAGATATTTTCTCCACCTCCCGATACAGGCCCTCCGCTCTGCTTGAAGCTGGGCGCACTTCTTCTTCGCTTTTTTTTTGCAACATCTGTATTCCATTTCGCGGCGAATTGTTTCGTCATTATTTTTAGAGGGGCATTTTGACCAAGCTTTGAAAGCCGCTTTCTTATTTATCACCTTCTTAGCTTCATCACTCCACCACCATGTTTCTTTGGTGTGTTGATGGTGGCCTTATGAAGCTCCTAGCAGTGATTTGGCTTTCTTTAAGCAAGTTCGCTGTAGGGAATCCCATATATTTTGTGTTCTGCACTCTTCATCCTCAGCTCCGTTGATGGTGTGAAAGAGGTAATTTTTGACCACGAAAACGAAAGCCTCGCCCTTTTCTTTGTCCAAATTGTACCACTTGATTTTCTCAGAGATCCTTGTTTGTTTGCTTTTCTTCTGTGTCTTCATAAAAATTTCTGTTAGCAGGAGACCTTGTTGCCGAATGATTGCCTCTCCCAGGATCACTTTACAATCTTTTACCCCAGGCTTCATGAAACTGGCTACCAAATGATAGTCAATCTGGGCTTCACTTCCACCACTGCTGAAAGTGTATCGGCTTTGTTTGATGAACATGGTATTTAACACTATAAGACTGTGTGATTTGCACATGCTTGGAATGTCTTCAGCAGGAAGGTTCCTGGTGCCGTATCCCAGTCCTCCCTGGCAGTCTTCATAGTCTTCGTTTGACTTCCCGACATGTCCATTCAAATCTTCTCTAAGAAACACAAACTCTTTCTTTGGGATCTTCTCAAGGAGATCGTGGAAATCTAGCCAAAATGAATCTTTATCCCTCTGATTGCACCGAATTTGGGGAGCATATGCACTGGCAATATTCCACACCTCTCCTTGTATTACTAGTTTAAGAGACTTCAAACTGTCGCTGGACTTCGAAATGCTCAAGACGTTACCAAGTAGCTCTGCCGCAATGATGATACCGATTCCATTTTAGCCTTTTCCGTTCCATAGTAGAACATCTTTTAAGCTTTTGTCCTAACGTCCAAGAAACGCGCCTGATTTTCGGTGTTTTACCATTTCAGTTCTTGGAGAACCAAGATATCCACCCGTCTTCTAAGCATCATCTCTCCAGCTCGTCATACTACCAACGTTCCAACTCGCGACCCTTAAATTTCGTCGAAACTGTTTCATTAATTTACTAGGCCCCGGAATCCGTATAGCTCTGACCCGAATATTTTTGCTCGGTGAAGGATCAGTACCCTGCGCAGCTGTGGTAGGTAGTACCTTTCCTTTTGCAAGTATTTGCATAATGATACAGTCTTACAATTTTATTGCGATGGTGTTTGACACGTGCATGCTATTTGTTGGAGGGCACTGCAGTGATATTCTTAACCCGTCCCTGCAAGAGGCGAAGACAGAATTTTTAATACAAAACGAATAAAGTTGCCTTGATCAAGTGGTTATAAATTTATAAATTTCATAAAATGGAGTCAAGATGGGGACGTACGAAACAATTGTACAATGCAAAAGTAACGTAAGAAGTACTGGAGTGAGGCCGAAGACTCTGAGTTTAAGGAAAACTATGTTATGGGAGAGTTGGTCGAGGGCTTTGGAGACGTCTGTGTAGTTACAATCAATTTCATCCCCACTTTCCAAAGTACACATTTTCAATTAAATTTTATTTCTTATAGCAACACGAACATATGCTAGCGGTAGAGCGATTGGAGCTTGTTTTTTTTTGGATTTAAACGAGATCTTAAGAGAATCAGCTGTGAATTCAAACAATTAAACGTGTTAACCTATCTGAGTTTACATTTTAGTAACTCCAGTTTCTGGATACTTCCAACATATCTGAATTATAATCGTTGGGAGGAGGATTTCCGAAGATTACAAGAGACTCTATTGTGTGGCGATAATCCAAATATAGTAATTGTAGGTGACTTGAACGCACGAACGGGCAATGAAGCAGGATCTGAAAACAACTCAGATGGTATAGTTTGACATTCAAAAGATAAATTAGTGAATGCAAGAGGTACGAAATTATTAGAGCTGTGTAATTCATACGGGCTTTGATTTCAAAACGGAACAAGTACTTCGGATAATGTGGGGGAGTTCACATTTGTGGGAAAGCAAGGGACTATGGTCTCATAGGAGGAAACTGGAATTCGTATGTCACTGACTTCGAAGTGGGCCAAATACCATATTCGGATCATATGCCACTAATCGTAACATTTAGACTCGAAGCACATGAGAACGAAGGAATACAAAACTTCATGCTCCTTCCCAAACTGAGGTGGAATGAAGACAATGCTTTTAATTATAAGAGACAACTCAGCGTAGCATTGAGAAGGGTGCAAGAATTTGATCTCGACACAATTGTAAAAGTTATAAAGGAATCGTATCCCTCCCCTAGGAACAACAGAGCAGTGAAAAAAAATGTGCAGAACCATGGTTCGATGTAGAATGTAAAAGGGCAAGGAAATTATCGTTTGCATGGCTGAAATCTTTCCGCGAAGCCAATGATGGTTTCTTTAAACTTCTTTATATTGAAGCTAATAGCCAATTCAAAGCCCTATTTAGAAGAAGAAGAAGGCCTACTACGAAACAGAAGCTTTAAAGTTAGCTAATTGTCGAAGTTCATCAAATTTCTGGAGACTAGCGGCAAAACTTAATGGTGAAAAATTAAAAATCAATCAAGAGCCAAGTCCTACTGTCCTGTTTACACACTTTAACGAGTTGCTGAATCCTATAGTTAGTAGTAGCGTGTGCCAATATGCCGCACCGGACTTTGAAGATGAACTATTATACTCGAGAATAACATACCCAGAAGTGATCACGGCTTTAAATAGGTTGAAAGATGGCAAAGTGGCAGGATCTGACGGAATACCGGAGTTCTATAAGTATGGGACTAATGAGCTCTGTCTCCGACTTATCCGCGTGTTTAGTGATGTGATGGATAATGGGAATATACCACAACAGTTTAAGGAGGCTTTAATTTCCCCTATCCATAAAATGGGCTGCACGAGTGATCCGAGAAATTATCGTGGGATTTCATTCCTAAATGCAACGCACAAGATTTTCACTTCAGTTTTGCAAAGAAGGCTTACGGAATGGATTCACGTAAATAAGTATAATGGGAATATACCACAACAGTTGAAGGAGGCTTTAATTTCCCCTATCCATAAAATGGGCTGCACGAGTGATCCGAGAAATTATCGTGGAATTTCATTCCTAAATGCAACGCACAAGATTTTCACTTCAGTTTTGCAAAGAAGGCTTACGGAATGGATTCACGTAAATAAGCTGTTAAAAGAATTTCAGGCAGGTTTTAGACCAGAATATTCCACAATAGACCACATCTTCGTTTTGCGTAGCATTGCAGAATCTTTTATCTCGAAAAATAAAAAACTGTACGTATTCTACGTCGACTTTAAAGCAGCGGAAGTTCGAAAGAGTCATCCAGAACCTTTATGAAGATACACAGGTGTCGGTTTGGAATGGAAGGGAAAAGTCCGAGTGGTTCCAAGCAAGATCAAGAGTAAGGCAAGGGTGCACATTGAGTCCGCTCCTATTTGCACTATTTATAGAAGACTTAGTGGACTCCCTGCCAGGAGGCATTGAATTTGCTGGGGTACTCATCAAGGTGTTACTTTTTGCGGATGATATAGTCATGCTGGCATATTCACCAGAAGCTTTGCAGCTGATGATTAATCGGCTATACAATTACTGCAGTTTATGGGGCCTTTTAGTCAACTTGGAAAAGTCGAAAGTCATGATTTTCAAGAGAAGGGGAGGTAGAATTTGCTTGAACGAGAGGTGGACCTATAATGGCGAAATCATTGAGGTAGTTAAGGACTACAAATACCTTGGCGTTTATTTTACGAGCAATTTAAGTGTGCAGAAGCATTTAGAAGAAAAACTGATCAAAGCCAAAACCGCAGTGAATATAACGTGGAAAAGATGTTTCATCAATAAGAACATAACCCAAGTATAGAGTATTTGAAGCTGCCTCCGAAACTATTTTGCTATATGCTGCGCAAGTATGGGGACAAAAAAAATATGACACTGTGGAAAGACTCCTACGATATTACATCAAAAGGTCATGTCATCTTCCTGCTAACACTCCCAATTACATGATAATGTTGGAAACGGGCCTGTCCCCCCTTTTTATTAAGATCTTAAAATTGCAAGTCAATTATGTACTCAAAGTACTAAACATGCCAAATGAGAGACTTCCCAAGATCGCAGCCCTTAAAACTATATCGAATAGGAGCAGCTGGTATGGTGAATGGCTGGAGTTAGTGCAAAAATGTGGATTGGTTCTAAACGACAGGGAAGCAGATACTGCAAGCTGGAAAGCTGCCTTATACCTTCTAATAGAAAAAGTGGACGAACAATGCAGAAACGGATTCCTAGAGAATGCTTCGGGCTCACTACACAGATCGATCTATAGCAGGGTAAATCATAATTTGCAACCTAACAAAAATTACTTTCGAGATGAGTTACTTACTTTTTACTTTACTTATGTCCTGTATCCCCTTGTGGGTCCTAGGGCCTCTACTACGCCTACGCGCCATCGTGTACGGTTTCTGGCAATGTGTCTGAGTTCTCCCCAACTTTTCCCTAACTGCCGTGCCTCCTTCTCGACTGTTCTGCGCCATGTTTTCCGCGGACCGCCAGGTCTTCTGCCATCCTGAGTTAGAGGGTTCCATTGCATAGCATGGTTCGCTATGGAGCTGTCACCCTTTCGGAACGTGTGACCAATCCACTGCCACTTCCGCCGTTGGATAGTTGTGCCTATTGGTTCCTGACCCGTTCTCTCGTAAAGGTGTTCGTTAGAGATACGATTGGGCCAGAAAATCCTTAAGATATTGCGCAGACACCTATTAACGAACGTTTGCAGCTTTCTGGTGATAGTAGTGGTCACTCTCCACGTGCTGCAACCATATAGCAGCACGGATTCAACGTTGGAGCGGAACAGTCTTATTTTGGTGCTCAAACTGATTGCATTGCTTCGCCATATTTTGGACAACATCCCGAACGCGGACTTTGCTTTGGCGATTCTGTTGGCTATATCCAGTTCGGTTCCACCATCGGTCGAGACAATACTACCAAGATACTGGAAATCCTCTACTCTCTCTACCGGTTGTCCAGCAATGCATATTTGAGCCGATGAGTTTGTTCCAAGGCTGATGATTTTAGTTTTTGTCGTATTAATTTTCAGCCCGACGACACCTGCCTCCCTCTCCACATCTGCTGTCATTTGGTGGAGGTCCATAATTCTGTGGGAGAGTAAGCATACATCGTCTGCGTAGTCAAGATGCTTCAGTTGAGATGTAAGAGTCCATCGAATTCCTCCGTTTCCCGTCGACAAAGCTGCATGAAGCACATCGCTAATCACCAATAGGAATAATATTGGTGAAAGGATACAGCCTTGTCTTACCCCACTTTGGATCTCAAATTCCTCAGACAACCTTCCCCTGTGCAGAACGTGACATTTGGAGCCTTCATATGTAGCTTTGATAATAGCAATTAGTTTATCGGGAATGCCTCTCCTGCGTAAGGCACGCCAAATAAACTCCCTGTTGACACTATCGAACGCCTTCTCAAAATCGATGAACAGCAGGTGCAGTGGCGATCGATATTCAACACACTGTTCGATGATAATCCGCAGGGTGTTGATGTGGTCGGCACAGGAGGATCCAGAGCGGAAACCTGCTTGTTCGGCATCGAGTGTGTCTTCGAGATGTTGTTTGATTCGCTCAAGGATGATTTTAGCTATTATCTTAGCTACAGCAGGCAGCACGCAGATACCCCTCCAGTTTCCGCACTCCATTAAATTTCCTTTCTTAGGAAGCTTGACGATCATTCCCTTTTTCCACTCGTCAGGAAAGCTGTCAGCTTCCCAAGCTCTATCTATAAGTGGAAGCAGAAGCTCAGCCGATGTTGTTGGCGTTGCTCGTAAGAGCTCTGCTGGAATACCGTCAAGTCCTACCGCCTTGTTGGTTTTGAGTGCCTTGATCGCGGTAATGATCTCATCTTTACTGGGAGTCGTGGTGCGTATTCGGGAACTTCTCACCTCGGGCATCTCAGTCTGATTTGGGAGCATATCGCTAGCGAATACACGGTTCAAAACCGTAGCAAAATGCTCTTTCCATCTCTTGAGCTGGTCCTCATCCGAAATGAGCAAGGAGCCGTCTAGGCTTTTCACTAGGTATTGGCTGGAGCTGCGACCACCTGTCAGCTCTTTCGTGATTCTGTAGACAGTCCTGCTGTCGCACCTCCGTGCAGCTTCTTCTGCTTCTGTAGCCAGCGCGTTGATGTAGTTGCGCTTGTCACGTCGTACGCTACGCTGAACTTCTCTCATCTTCATGCGATATAGGGACTCTAGCTCGCTTCTCCCTGCTGCTGGGGTAGCTGCAACGCGAGCTTTTAGCTGTTTTCGTTCGTCAATCCGTCTCCAGGTATCCTCGGAAAGCCACGCCCTATGTCTTCCCTGCGATCGACCGACAATTCTTTCAGCACCAGATGTAAAAACATTTTTCACAGCACACCAATGGTCTTGGATGGTTGCGGGCATTGAGCTGCTGATTGCTTCCACACCTTGCGAAAAGTGCTCCCTTAATTGTTGGCGCACTGAGGGATCACTAAGTCTATCGATGTTGAACCTGGGCATTCTTGTGTTGTCGTGGGATCTTCGAACTGCAGCAGTGCGTAGTTGGAGAGTAGCTATCATAAGATGGTGATCACGTACTATCCCCACATCTGCCCCTCGCCTGTTTCGGACGTCCAGGAGACTACTTCTAAAGCGGCGGCTGATAGCAAAATGGTCAATTTGGTTGGAGGTTGCTTGCCTGTCATTGGAAACCCAGCTGACTTTGTGGCAGGTCTTGTGCTCAAACATGGTGCCACCTATCACAAGGCGGTTGGCATTGCAGAAATCCACAAACCTTTCGCCGTTGTCATTGCGGTTGCCTAGTCCATGCTTCCCGATTACATGCTTGAGCCCTTCGTTGTCGCTGCCTACCTTGGCATTCAAATCCCCCATCACTATGACAATGTCTCCATTTGGTGTTGTGTTGAAGACGGCGCTTAAGAGATTGTAGAAGCTCTCCTTTTCGTCCTCAGACGAACTATTCGTTGGGGCGTAACACTGTATGATGGTGACGCGTCGTACTCTAGTCCGGAATCTGGCCGTCAAAATCCTATCACCATGAGGCTGCCAGGAAATCAGGCCCTTGCGTGCTGTTGTTGTTAGCAGTAGTCCGACTCCATATTCCCGCGGACTTCCGGATGGTCTTCCAGAATAGAGTAGTACAGTGTTACGCGTTGGAGACTGGTACTCGCCCGCTTCTAACCATCTTACTTCACTTACCCCCAAAATGTCCAGTTTATATCGCATGAATTCCTTTTCCAGTTGGAGGAATCTGGCATTGTAAGGACCTTCTCTTCCCGAGTCGAGGAGCGTCTTTACATTCCAGAAACCTATCTTTGTCCGGGTACAATAGCCAAAAGTCGTCAACATGTGATCAGTCCTTATCCGAGGCATAGTGTCGGTTTCAGTAGCGAGCTGGTTTCAGTAACGCAGGTTGCTGGCCCACGTTACCTAGCCTAGAATCAAGGCCCTAGACAACCCGCACTTACAATTTTGGCCTATACGTATAAGGGTTTATACGTATAGTTGCCCGGGGACCACCACTAGGAGGTAAAGTAAGCACTTCATCACGAACTTGATTGTTGCGCTACTGGCCCAAGCCAAGTTTTGGGCAGTCAGTAGTTTCCCGATCAATCGCAATGCAGGTCCCCAAGATGAGTTGAGTATTCATGAAATATCCATGATGGTGAGACTGCGAGGAGAACTTCTTCCCTTAAACTACGTACCTCATCGGAACGACCTCCCAATTTTATGTGGTATATGTAAAGTTGCAGAGAGAGAAGACGTAATTCATTTCATAGGCAGGTGTCCTAGCCTACGAGAAATAAGAAGACAAATCTTTGGAGCTGATTTTTTGCCAGATGATCGGGTGTTTGAACTCCTTGATGAGCTGCATATCCACAAGCTTTATCCATACTGTAAAACAGCAATTGCATATAGGGACCGAATACTGAACGAAAATTTCGAATAAATCTAAATGTAAAAAAATAAATAATTAAATTCGGGTATGTCTCTGTTGTAAAGTAAATATGTAGGTAAATTTACTATCGTAAGGCGCAATAGGTAAATTAATTGTTAACAGTGTTGTCATTCTGGCAGACGGCATAGGCCATGTCTTTGATTTTTGTAAACTTTAAATGTAAGAAACAAACTGAAGTATAAATAAAATCTATCTAATCTAATCTGATATAATCTTATAGCAACACAGGTTTGAATACGATTCTCCTTGCTCGAAAGAATAGTTCTTTCCCGCGATATTACATTCCTCTGTTCATTTATGTGAAGCCGTGGTGCATTTATTGGTACTTATTCATGAGAGCCATTTCCAGCACGCGGTGAGAAACAACTTCCCCTGCCGAATTTGCAATTCCTTACCTTCATATGCTATAAGCAGTATGTCTTTTCAAAATCCGCTTTGGAATCCTCTGCACACGATATGCATATTAATGGCATCAAAACTTTCCTAACATCTTCCACGAAATGGATGTAAATAAAACGAGTGAACTCTTTGAATATAAATTAGTTCTTCGCCGATGGTGTGACATAATTCATATAAAACAACAAGTTGGTTGGTACTATTTCAAGGAGCTGTTGTAGAAAAAAACCCAATTAAATAATTTATCTCTAAAATACGAGTGCCACTATGAGAAGACCCTTCCTCCAAAAGGGTAATCCTAATGCAAAATCTTTGCTTTAACATGAATCCAACATCCCACCTCTATGAATTTTTCCCTCGAAATATCACGTTTCCCAGACTGAAAAACGAAGAATGGAAAATCCACTAGAGATAGAAATACAAAATTTGCAATTCATCTATTTCCGCTCTGATAGAAATCCCTTCCAAATGAGATAAAAGGATTGCAATGATATTCATGAAAAAAAAGCACACAGTGAGCTAGACCATTCAAAATCCTTGAATAAATTATTCACAAAAGTTAAATGGTGAATTTGAGCGAGTGGAAAAAGGACATCTCATTTGTCCAAAAAATAAAATTATTAATTTTCTTAATTGATTCGAGAACAGAAAAATTAATGAGCTTCAATCGAGAGGGGGGTACAAGTATAATAGAAAAGTTTTTTAATTTATAAGAAAAGAAGGGTTTTCTACTTAGTCTTTAGGAAATAAAACTTTTAACTGTATGTCTTGGAAATTTTCTAGAAAAAAACAAAAACTTTTGATTTGAAAAACACATGCTCTGTGAGAGAAAAGTTTTCCTCATCAAAATCTGTAAGAATTTTCTTTCTCAACGCGCAGAACTTTGCCCATCAGGCTGGAGTAGTTTCTTGTGCATACAGAGTCCTCATATTAGTTGCACATTTAACTTGTCGACATTATGAATTTTAGTCCTTAAAGAAGTTTTTTTTTTTTCCCCAAACTTTGTCTTCTCCTTGCTTATTTATAATTTAAAAAAGTATTTTTCTTCGGAATCACAACACACCATCATCACCGTGTTGCTAAATTTAAATATTTTTCTTTTTTTTTTTCAATGTTATCGATATCTCGCTTTCGATTACATCATAAGCAGTTTCGCAAACACTCACGTATTCGCAAACAGCTTTTGGTTAAAGAATAGAGGCAAATAAAGTGTTGGTTAACCAAAACAAAAAAAAAAAAAGAATTATCACGGATGGGTTAATCAGTAGTTAAACTGAGCTATGACACGAAGATAGAAGGTGGTGATGCGGTTCGATGAGCTCAGACTAGCTACGCATAAATGGATCGTCCAAAATGTATTATCACCTAGTTTTCTGTGGAAATTTCGTTTTAATTGAATTTAAGGAAAAATAACTGTGTTTTGTTCATTTGACGTGCAAATTTAATTTTGGGATTTATCAGTATACAAGACGTTGTTAGACAAATAGTTTTTTCTTTGTTTTGTGCTGGGAAGTTTGGTGTCTGCCACCAATGACATTAATTTGTGACTAACTGAAAGTGATTAGGTTGATTAACTTTTTGGTAAACAACTTTACGTCACTTATGTTTGTTTGGTCTCTTTCTCTCTCTGGCCATGTGTTTTAGGGAAACTTAAACACTTTGACTTATTCTCTGACTTCCTGTTTTCTTAAAAGCCAACAGTGTTGAATGCTGTCTATTATAATTCTCATCCGTAAAATCAAACAATTTATGATTATGCCTACATGCATTTATACGAGTATTTACTGAGTAATACATTCTTCTTCTAATAAGAGGCTTAAGATCAATTAAGGCAGCTTCGTAAGTGCTTACCTACTTATGTGGCGCTACAGTTCGGGGTGAGCCAGGGGCATCAACCAACAAGCCTCTCCATTTAGCTCGGTCTTTAGCTAATTGCCTCCAGTTTCGTACTCCAAGTTGGTCGAGGTCCCCTTGAACTTGTGCGCGCCACCTACGGTGAGGAGGTCCTCTACTGCGCCGTCCCTCCGGGTTAGATTCGAAGACTCTACGGAGTGTTAGTGTCCATTCGCTCTACATGTCCTAGCCATCTCAGACGTCAAAAATACAAATACTTGGCGCAACAGCTCTTTAAAGTGCCAGGGCCTAGCTTCTCGCAACCACTCCAAGTTGTGTGCGTTATATTTTGCACACGAATGGATGGGACCTACAGTTTAATGCCGAATCCGAACGGCGATTTTGAGAAGCTTTCTCGTGACAACAATACTCTCGGATGTTTGTCAGACGCTCGCGAGAGGTGGGACCGTGAAAAAACTTTTTAGTATTTTCTGGGATTCGAACTTGGAACCTCATGCGTAGTGATCCGACACACTAACCACTTCCGCCACGGCGTCTACAGACGTCTAATACGCGATTTTTGACTAGGTCGATGTCGCTGTACAGCTCGTATATGTAGTTCGTGATTAAATCTTCTCCTGCAAAACCCGTCAACACAAACGAGACCGAAAATGTTACGAAGAATTTTTCTCAGGAAGCAATCAAGGATATCTTCATCCGCTGTCAATAAAGTCCACATTTCAGCGCCGTAAAACAGGACTGGGATAATCAGAGTCTCCTCAGTTGTTCGAGGTATGGCTTTATTGTTGAATTGCCTTATAAGCCCAAAAAAACAGCGATGGGCAAGAGTTATTCTTCGCTTGATTTCTGCGCTGATGTTGTTCTCAGAGTTTATAACAGAGCCAAGGTAGACAAAGTCCCTTACTACCTCGAAGTTATAGTTGCCCACTGTAACGTTCTGTCTAATTCGTCGGTGTTGGCTTTCCCTTCTTGTTGACAGCATATACTTGGTTTTGCCCTCGCTTATCGCTAGACCCCTTTTGGCCGCTTCTGATTCAAAACGCACCGGTGACAGCCCGCTGAGTTCTTCCAATTATGTCAATATCGTCGGCGTATGCAAGCAGTTTTACGGACTTTTGATAGATTGTGCCTCTGATGTTGGCTTGTGAATTCCGCACAATCCGTTCAAGTACAATATAAATAAAAAAGTCGCATGGCACTGCGTCACCTTGTCTGAAACCTTCTTTGACATCAAAGGTTTCAGTGAGGTCATTACCGGCCTTGATGGTGCAGCGAGCGTTCTCCATCGTCATTCTGTACAGACAAGCATGTCAAAACTAGACATAGTTCCTTATCCGAGGCATAGTGTCGGTTTCTGTAGCCCTGGTTGCTGGCCCACGTTCCCTAACCTAGAATCAAGGCCCTAGACAACCCGCACTTATAATTTTAGCCTACACGTATAAGGGTTTATATGTATAGTTGCTCGGGGACCACCACTAGGAGGTAAAGTAAGCACTTCATCACGAACTTGATTGTTGCGCTACTGGCCCAAGCCAAGTTTTGGGCAGTCAGTAGTTTCCCGATCAATCGCATTGCAGGTCCCCAAAACTAGACATGGCTACTCGTATATAGATGCTGCCATAGGCGGCCTTGAAATCGATAAAGAAATGATTAGTGTCGTTTTGGACTTCTTGTGTTTGATTTCTGAAAATTGATCTGAAAATTTGATCGATGGTGGACTTTCCTGGCCTGAAACCGCACTGATAGGGTCCAATCAGGTTGTTGATAAAAGGTTCCAGGCGTTCACATAATATCGCAGAAAAGATCTTGTGTGCGATGTTGAGGAGACTGATGCCTCTATAATTGGAGCAGTTGAGGTGGTCTCCTTTCTTGTGGATCGGGCAAACGATGCTGAGGTTCCATTCATCAGGCATACACTCGCCTGACCAAATCTTGGAGATGAGTTGGTGTATGCTCTCTACCAGTTCATCACCAGTTGTCTTGAAAAGTTCGGCCGGTAAGCCGTCAGGTCCAGCAGCCTTGTTGGATTTCAGCTTGGATATTGCTATCCTCACTTCGTTTTGGTCAGGTGGACGGAAATTTTGTGTGTCCATGTGTCGTCCATGTTGAATAGTTCATTCTGCCTGACAGCGGGATGTTGGTCTTCGTCGCCGTTATACAGTCTGCAGAAGTAGTTTTTCCATATTCTCAGCACCGACTGTGATTCTACTACAAGGTTTCCATTTTCATCTATACAGGTTTCTGTACGGGTATTGCCCCTCTGACACGTTCTTTTTTCCTTTTGGTAGAACTTCCGTACATTGTTCCTGGAGTATAAACTCTCGATATTCTCAAACGCGCGTCTCTCATGCTCTTTCTTCTTTTTTTGGAGAAGTCGATGTTCTTCCCGTCTCTTTTGCTCGTAGAGCTCACGAGCAGCTCTCGTCTTCCTTTGAAGCTCCGCTTTGTATGCTTCTTGTTTTGCTGCATGCACTCGCCGGCATTCTTCGTCAAACCAGGGGTTTCGCGGTGGTCGGCGAGCGAGACCCAGCACATCAGTCGTGGCATTTCTGATGACATGTTGGCAGCGTTGCCACTGGTCTTCGGCACTTGATGCTGGCGGCATAGGGGTGATTGAGAGATTTCGGGATAGGCGTTCAGCGAAGGCTCTGGTGGTCTCTTGCGATTGTAGCTTTTCGACGTTAAATTTTCTCACAGTGATTCTTCTTTGTTGCTCAGTTTGGGATATCCGCATTCGTACCTTGGCCACAACAAGGTAATGATCCGAGTCTAATGATCGGGAGGTTCGGACATTCAGAATACTGGAGAAATGCCTTGCGTCGATCGTAATATGATCAACTCGGTTGATCGTTACATGATCATTGGATCCCCATGTCTGCTTAAGAATATCGAGATGAGGAAACCATGTTCTTGCTATGACGACGTTTCGCTCCACAGCGACATCAATTAGCCTTAGTCCGTTATCGGACGTAGTGTCGTCCGACGGCCCTACCAAAGACGTCCTCCTTTCCTATTTTTTCGTTAGAATCGCCCAATACAGTTTTAATGTCGTATTTAGGACATTGCTCGTATGTTTTGTCGAGGAGCTCGTAGAAACAGTCTTTGCTGGCAGGGTCCTTTTCTTCTGTGGGGGCATGAACACATATTAGGCTTATGTTAGCGAATTTAGCCTTGATCTGGATAGTCATAACACGCTCGATCGCGTGTCGGAAGTTTAAGACTTCTTGCCTAAGCTTGCCGCGTATAACAAATCCACATCCGAATAAGCGCTGCCCGTTGCCTCTGTAGCAATCACCGTAGTAGATGTCAAAGTTTTTCATCCTTTTTTGCCTGGCCCATCCCATCGCATTTCCTGGATAGCGGTTATATCTGCTTTATAGCAGTCTAGGGCCTTTGTTAATTGTTCGGCTGCATGTGGTCTGTAAAGGGACAGAACATTTCAAGTACAGATTCGAAGACCGTTGTCCTTATTTCGTTTGCTGGGGTCGTCATCAGTTGAGTCATCCTTATCCGCGGCTTTTGGTTCTTTCGAAACCACTACGGGAATATGATCGCTGCCGTTGGCCCATTAAGGGCTCCTCCGGCATCATCTCTATTCCAAGGTCCTGACCAACATTGGAAATTCCTAACCGACTTGTGATCCGAATACGTCGAAGCAGCTCGCGCAGGGTATTCACTTAGTTCAACCTAACTGGAACAGTAGACCTCATCTTTGACTCCGTCTAGGGAATTCGTCCGCTGCTACCTTGAACAAGAATAAGTGCTCTAGTGGGAAAGCTCTTTCCCCCCCCCCCCCCCCACTCATCTGCTGTCGCCAAAAATGCCGGCAAGCACATTCAGCATAACAAGAGGCGTACAAAGCGGCGCTGCATAGAAGGACTAGAGCTGCTCGCGAGCTCTACGAGCGGAGGAGAAAAGAGGAACATCGACTTCTCAGAAAGAAGAAAAAGCAGCATGAGAAGCGCTCGATCGAGGAGATTGAGAGACCTTATTGCAGGAATGATGTTCGAATATTTTACCAAAAAGTAAAAAGAACATGCAAGGGTTTCAAAGACAGAACAGAAGCCTGCAGGGATGAAAATGGCAATATAGTAGATATAATATATAATCACAGCCGCTACTGAGGATATGGAAGGAACACTTCTGCAGACTGTTAAATGGCGATGATGACCAATATTTCGCTGTCAGACAGAATGAGCTATTCAACAGTGACGATGACAGTCAAGATTCCCATCAACCCGATCAGCATGAAGTGAGGGTAGCAATATGCAAACTCAAATCCAACAAAGTTACTGGAGCCAACGGCCTTGCCGCTGAGCTTTTCAAGGCAGGAGGAGATGAGTTGGTAAGGAGCATGCACCAGTTCATCTGTAAAATCTGGTCGGACGAAAGTATGCCAGATAAATGGAACCTGAAGAAAGGATACCCTCTGAACTGCGCCAACTACAGAGGTATAAGTCTCCTCAACATCGCATATAAGATCATGTCTGCCGTATTATGTGAACGCCTAAAACGGATCGTCAACAACCTGATAGGTCCTTATCAGTGCGGTTTCAGGCCGGCAAAGTCCACCATTGACCAAATATTCACACTACGGCAGATCTTGGAAAAGACCCATGAATACACGCACCACCTCTTCATCGATTTAAAAGTTGCCTATGATAGCGTGTATAGAGACGAGTTATACGGAGAGAGCTGCCAAACTCCTTCATTTGTGCAGAATGACGATGGAGAACTCTCGCTGCTCCATCAAAGTCGGTAAGAACATCACCGAACCGTTCGATGTCAGGAAAGGTCTTAGACAAAGTGACGCGCTATCATGCGATCTCTTCAACATAGTACTTGAGAGAATTGTACGAAACTCACAAGCCAACATCGGAGGTACAATCTTTTACAAGTCTGTACAACTACTCGCTTACGCCGATGACATTGACATAGTCGGAAGAACTCAGTGGGCCGCCAGTGGGGCATTCGCAAGTATTGAGATCGAGGCAGCAAAAATGGGCTTAGCGATCAATGAAAGCAAAAAAATATATATGCTTTCTACAAAAAAGGACATCCCAGCATCGGCGTCTTGAACAGAGCGCCACAATAGACACATATAATTTTGAGGTAGTAAAGGATTTTGTCTACCTAGGGTCTATGGTGAGCTCCGCAAATGACATCAGTAGGGAGATCACACGAAGAATTACTCTTGCCAATCGTTGTTTCTATGGGCTAAGAAGGCAATTGAGTAGTTGAGCCCTATCTCGAACTACTAAGGTAACTCTTTATAAGACACTAATCATCCCAGTCCTGCTGTATGGCGCAGAGGCATGGGCTTTTTCATAACCGGATAAGAATGCCCTTGGTTATTTTGGGAGAAAAGTTCTTCGAGTGATCTTTGGTCCCGTCTGTATAGACGGTGAGTGGAGGAGAAGGTACAATGTCCAACTATAGGGTGTTTACAAGGACATCGACTTAGCCAGAACAGTTCACATACAGCAACTAAGATGGCTGGGTCATTTAGAGCGGATGGAGCCCAACCTTCCCGACAAGAAAGTCTTCGAATCCACTCCGGATGGACGACGCAGTAGAGGACGACCTCGCGGTAGGTGGCGCAAACAAGTGGAGGGTGACCTCAACCAACTGGAGGCAGCTGGCTCGTAACCGTGCTGGCTGGGGAGGTTTGTTGATTGAGGCCCTGGTTCACCCCGGACTCTAGCGCCACCTAAGTAAGTAGTAATAAATTTTCCGATCGTCCAGGGAAACCCATAACATAAGAGTCGGGGTTTCTGACTTCTTCTTGACAATGTTGACACTGATCTTCGAAACTTGAACATTTATCAAATTCTTGCTGACTCTTGCTATTGTAACCATTCGAAGGTTAGCTCTTGTCTTTCGTGTGAGGATTGTACGTTTGGATAGATATAGCGCAAAATTTCGAGACTGGCTGACATGTGCCATCATCAAAGCTAGTCTCATTATAAATGATTCTAACGACCATCTTTACATGGCTTACTGAGATTTTCATCAGCGCCCATAACGTATCCATCTGTGAATATACATAGTTATTTTTTCGCATATGCATACATACTCCTACATATACCTACATACATAAATTCATTTAGCTAGGCTCAATGATTTCAATACCCTGCAATCTGCATCTGTGCCATTGAAATAAATAAATTTGTCGGGATCTACTTCTGCTCCTTGGACTCTTTGCTTGGGGATTCGGTCACATCCTAGCCTACGATCTGAGTCAGAGTTTGAACCCTCTTCTATTGGTGTAGCTTACATAGTCCTGACTAGTTTATTGATACAATACTGCATTATGTTGTCCCGTACGGGTAGTCAAAGATTCTCAGCTTTTCCTGGACATTGTATTCCTTCATTTTGATGGCTTTGTTTTACTGACCCACCATCAGACTACCTTCTCACAAGGCATGGTGACCGGGACGTCGTTCATTACCTCAAAATGTTCGCTTTGAAATTATTTCGTAGAAAGTAGAAAGTAAAAAGCTGTAGCTACTCAACTTAAGTTTCAGACCTTCTTATCCGATATTTTTAACTTACACTTTTTTATTCCGACTAATATTTATTTAATTTTGTCGATTGAGAACTCACAGATTTTTCCTGACTTCTAGTTCCCTCATTCGTTTATTTTTGTTCTATCCTTACTCACTTTGCTTCTTCTCAAAACTATTTCAGAATTTAATAGTAAAACAACAAATGCCAACAACCAAAATAGAACCAACAACAGCATCATCAATAATATTTTCTTCACACCCACTAACCAACAACAGTCGCAAACCAACTTATACTCTAATTCAATGTTTGACATAAGTAACGACCTCAACTCGATATCGCTCTTCAATAGCGTCACTTCTCAAGAGGAAGATAGAAATAATAAAAATAGCTTAAGCAATAATATTTTCAATAGTAGTTCCACGTCGTATCCATATTACAATGGAAACGCTTCAAGTAGCCTTAGCACCAGCAACATCTGTAATAATCCCTACAGTGGGCAGCAACAGCAACAAAAGTTCACCCCCCTAGCAATGGCAGCTCATGCAACGGCTATGGCTGTCCTTGGTCACAATAGCAGCAGCCTTAATAACAATAACATCAACAGTCCATTTGGTGGACCCAGTCAATGGGTAGATGCGTGGCAACAACAGGACACGACGTCAGCAGCCACTCAACATTGGCCAGGACTGTCAAGTGTTTCGAACAACAATACGACAGCGGCGACGACTACCTACAATCATCCCCTTTCGATAAGTGTCGGCCGCACTTCAATAGAGGGTGATGCAGTGGATCTAAGCCATCCTTCGAATCGAAACAGTTGGAGTAAGTTTCTAGCTAGAGAGTTAGATTATGTGGATTGTGTTGTGGACCCACCTGCATTCGGTTTTTGTTGTGTTTTTGTTTTTTTTTTTTTCTGTTTTGCTTGTTTGCATTTAATTTGCAAATTTTGTATCCCCCCTAGTTGTTGAGAATTTCTATTTGGAATCCGATTTAATGCTCCCAGTGTCCTGTATCCTTCAAAAGAGAACACAGTCTATCGAATCGAGTATCTAGTTTGTTTTGCTTGTTTTTGATTTCGTTTTAAATTGAAACAGAACTGTATTTCGTCCTTTCTGGTCCTTTGGACATAGTTGAATGGTTTTGTTTTTTTTTTGTTTTGAGCGTTTGTTAATTTGTTTTTACCCAAAATTGTTTTACTCAGTATTTTGTGAATGATTGTGTTTTCAATTCTGTAAGATTGTTGTTTGCGTTCAATAGATGTTTGGTTTTCGAATTTTTTTTTATGTTGTTTTTTTCATCTTTACTTATAGTACTTACTATATGTTTACGCAAATTGTATACAATTATCTAACGTTTTTTTTTTAGGTTTTAAAAAATTAAATCAACTCATGATAAAGCATTTCGATGTACATATACTGTAGGTGTACACCCCTATTAATTTTACTGAAAAATCGAAGGTATTGGGGTGTGAATTTGGTATACGAGTCATCAATTTCGATTTGATGCTTTCACGTCCCTAACATTTTTATACAAAAACTCTTCATTGGTTATTCATAACACGGCTTATGGAAGGATTCGGGGTACACTTTCATTTTGAAATAAAGCTAAATAATCCAACAAAATTGTACCTGTTGATGTCTTTATTGCGGCATATCTCTTTTAAGCGTGACGTTATCCTGGCACATTGGTTAATAAAGTTGATTGCCATTTTTAGTACCTACACAATTTATAAGGGTTCTTTCTATGTCATTCTGTTGTTTCGTAGTAGATCTGTAAAAGAATTAAGTACTTTCGACATGCAACTCTCTTCAATTAATATAATTTTTTTTATTCTTGACTCCGGTTCGAGATTCTTAACAAAAAATAGGATCAAATGACTACAATCACTTACATTCATTGAAGTCAATGAACTCAATTCAAAATGTTCTTTCTGCAATAAAACGTCTATATAGGTATAACATAGAAGTATATTGTGACATTAACATTTACAGGGTGATTCAGTATCAAACGACCGAACTCGAACCCATTTTAACGACCTCCTTTGTCAAGGTAAGTTGTTAATAGAAGAGTCCCTAAACTCTACGAGGTCGTGTATTTCTCTATTATACGCGTACGAGTAGATACGGCGCACATTGGCCCATGTTCACTTGATTAACAAATATTTACAAAAATACAAATATTTGGCGCAACAACTCTTTAAAGCGCCAGGGCCTAGCTTCTCGCAACCACTCATGTTGTGTGCGTTATATTTTTCACACGAATGGAAGGGACCTACAGTTTAATGCCGAGTCCGAACGGCGATTTGAAAAGCTTTTTCGTGACAACAATACTCTCGGATGTTTGTCAAACGCTCGCGAGAGGTGGGACCGTGAAAAAACTTTTTGGTATTTTCTGGGATTCGAACTTGGAACCTCATGCGTAGTGATCCGACACACTAACCACTTACGCCACGGCGCCCACTATAAACACACAAATATTTGCAGCACTCGTAATCGGAAAAAAAAGATTTTTCTTTGGATCAATAGTTTTGCTTTTTTTTTATAATTTGCGCGCACTCAAAGGGTTATGAATACCTTTAACATGTTTACACACAGTGCGGGTCTTGGAAAGGATAGATAGAGAGAGAGAGAGAGAAAGAGAAAGATTTTGGTGTAGTGGTTCTTGAAGCTCAGTTGTTTATGCTTCAGAGATTCTCCGGGGATGGCGTCCAAATAACTAGGGAAATTTTTGTTATTTTTTGTCTTTGCTTCTGATTCACAGTACTTTTTTCCCGATAACCGATGTCAAGGGCAAATTACCATCAATAGAGCGAACAATTTTTCCAGCCAAATGACCAAGCTAGTGCCAGTGTTATGCCTTCGCAGTAGTGTTCACAGACGCTTTTGCAAATGATCGGACTGACTTTATATATTTCATGAGAAATAAATAAATGCTTGCTGACATAAGGATCTGAACCATGAACCATTAGCGTGGCAATTGACGACGTTACCACTACACCATTGCCACGCCCATCAAGCAAAGGGTTTCAAAAAATACTTCTTTTACATTTTGTGTGATACATCTGTTCAGAAGAGTTGACAGCTGTCAAAGTAGTTAAAAGGAAGTTTTTTTTTTCTGGGGTGCCATTTTGATAACTTAATCTATATAAATAAAAATGAAATGCTGTTCGTTGGTCATCGCATCACTTGAGAACGGCTGGACCGATTTACTTACTTACTTAGGTGGCGCTACAGTTCGGGGTGAACGTGCGCCTCAACCAGCAAGCCTCTCCATTTAGCTCGGTCTTTAGCTAATTGCCTCCAGCTGCGCACTCCAAGTTGGTTGAGGTCCCCTTGAACTTGTGCGCGCCATCTACCGCAATGATTCCCTCTACTGCGTCGTCCGTCGGGGTTAGATTCGAAGACTCTGCGGGCCGGAGCGTTGGTGTCAATTCGCTCTACATGTCCTAGCCATCTCAGACGTCCAACACGCATTTTTTTGACTAGGTTGATGTCGCTTTACAGCTCGTATAGTTCGTGATTGAATCTTCTCCTCCAAAACCCGTCAACGCAAACGGGACCGAAAATTTTACGAAGAATTTTTCTCGAAGCGACCAAGGATATCTTCATCCTCTTTTAATAATGTCTATGTTTCAGCACCGTAAAGCAGGACTGGGATGATCAGGGTTTTATACAGAGTCTCTTTAGTTGTTCGACATAGCGCTTTACTGTTGAATTTCCTTATAAGCCCAAAAAAACAGCGATTGGCAAGAGTTATTCTTCGCTTGATTTCTGCGCTGATGTTGTTTTTCGATTTTATAGCAGAGCCAAGGTAGACAAAGTCCCTTACTACCTCGAAGTTATAGCTGCCCACTGTGACGTTCTGTCTAATTCGTCGGTGTTGGCAGTCCCTTCTTGTTGACAGCATATACTTGGTTTTGCCCTCGTTTATCGCTAAACCCACTTCGGCCGCTTTCGCCTCAATGCTTGCAAACGCAAGCAGTTGTACAGACTTGTAATAGATTGTGCCTCCGGTGTTGGCTTGTGAGTTCCGCACAATCCGTTCAAGTACAATCACCCTGATTGTCGTTAGCGTTTGTCGCTTTTCGACGATTGTCGTTTTATTCTTCAGATGTAGCACAAATCCATTTTCATAACTTTTTCACTGTGAAAGAGTTGTAATAGTATTCTACACGACAAGCAAATTGCTGATTAATGTTTAACAGTCAGCAGGTCGTAGCTATGAATAAAACGACAATCATCGAAAAGCGACAAACGCCAACGACAATCAGGGTGATTATTTAAGAAGTCACGTGACAGCGCGTCACCTTGTCTAAAACCTTTTTTGACATCAAAGGTCTCGGTGAGCTCCTTTCGGACCTTGATGGAGCAGCGAGCGTTCTCCATCGTCTGCCTGCACAGACGGACAAGTTTGGTAGGGATGTCAAAACTAGGCATGGCTCTAAAAAGCTCTTCTCTATAGATGCTGTCATAGGCGGCCTTGAAATCGATAAAGAGGTGGTGAGTATCGACTTGAAATCCTTGGGTTTTCTCCAGGATCTGCCGAAGTGTGAAGATTTGATCGATGGTGGACTTTCCTGGCCTGAAACCGCACTGATAGGGTCCAATCAGGTTGTTAATGAAATGTTTCAGGCGTTCACACAATATCGCAGAAAAGATCTTGGATGCGATGTTGAGGAGACTGATGCCTCTATAATTGGCGCAGTTGAGGGGGTCTCCTTTCTTGTGGATCGGGCAAACGATGCTGAGATTCCATTCATCAGGCATACACTCGTCTGACCAAATGTTAGAAATGAGTTGGTGTATGCACTCTACCAATTCATCCCCTGCTGCCTTGAAGAGTTCGGCCGGTAAGCCGTCAGATCCAGCAGCCTTGTTGGATTTTAGCTTGGATATTGCTATCCTCACTTCGTTTTGGTCAGGTGTATGGAAATTTTGACTATCATCGTCTATGTTGAATGTTTCATTCTGCCTGACAGCGGGATGTTGGTCTTCGTCGCCGTTATACAGTCTGCAGAAGTAGTTTTTCCATATTCTCAGCACCGACTCTGATTCTACTACGAGGTTTCCATTTTCATCTCTACAGGTTTATGTACGGACATTGCTTCCCTGACACGTTCTTTTTACCTTTTGGTAAAACTTCCGTACATTGTTCCTGGAGTATAAACTCTCGATATTCTCAAACGCGCGCTTCTCATGCTCTTTCTTCTTCTTTTGGAGAAGCCGATGTTCTCCCCGTCTACTTTGCTCGTAGAGCTCACGAGCAGCTCTCGTCTTCCTTTGCATCGCCGCTTTGTATGCCTCTTGTTTTGCTGCACGCACTCACCGGCATTCTTCGTCAAACCAGGGGTTTCGCGGTTGTTGTTTACGCTTTAGAGAAACTCCAGGAGGTGGCGTCTAGATAACTAGGGAAATTTTTGTTATTTTTTGTCTTTACTTCTAATTCACAGTATTTTTCCCCATAACCGATAAGGATTTGTAGAAGTCGATTCAAGGGATTGATTGCTGCTTGGTTGTCTGAAAAGATGCGGATATCTCTAGCAGATATCACGTTTTTCTTGAGCCAGATAGGACTTCTTTAATCGCCATTATTGAACGCATGATAATGCTCGTGTTATATTGAAATCGGCTATAGACCCAAAGGTAATATGGGTGAATGATTCGGATTCCGTGAAATTACAAAAAAAATACAAATATTTGGCGCAATAGCTCTTTAAAGTGCCAGGGCCTAGCTTCTCGCAACCACTCATGTTGTGTGCGTTATATTTTTCACTCGAATGGAAGGGACCTACAGTTTAATGCCGACTCCGAACAGCGATTTAAGAAGCTTTTTCGTGACAACAATACTCTCGGATGTTTGTCAGACGCTCGCGAGAGGTGGGACCGTGAAAAAACTTTTTTGTGTTTTCTGGGATTCGAACTTGGAACCTCGCCTCCTTGAAATTAGGCCAAGTGAAATAAAGTCTAATAAGGTTAAGTGGACTTCTTGACCTAAGTTATTTCAGGGCAGCGATCTTTTAGTATAAAATGTAAGAGTATGTACTCGTATGTAGGTACATATCAAGCCCCCTGGGAATGTTCGATCCTCGTCCTTAAACTTAGTCCGTTTCAATTGAAGTAAATAACGAGGTAAAAAGCTCTTTTTATTTCAACTATAAATAGTTTAGCTATTATCTTTTCAATGTACACACAGTTCTTAATGCATTTACAATATTTAATCTTACTTTTGATTGCTAACCAAACCCTACCCCTCTTTTACAGGTCTTCCAATTTCCAATTCAGCAACCAGTAATTCCCTCTCATCGAATGCCACATTCAACTCGAGTTCATCATTAACTGCCTCTCCATCAGCGGATAGATATGCAGCCTTAAAGGATCTCGACGAACAACTACGTGAGAGCAAAGCAGTCGCAGCCGCTGCCGCAGCAGCTGTAGCCACCTCAGTCGTTGACTCTTTTGGAGGTGCACACAGTAAGTTTCAAATTCGCAACTTCAATCAAATTCAAATCACAAGCATACCTTCTATTACTTTATATATAGATAACAACTCCAATGCCAATCCATTCAAGACTGCAGTCAATTCTCAGCAGACACCTCAAATCGCCAATCCCTTCCAGGGGAATCAATCACTTAACCCAGTTACGACGAGTCTCTACGGTGGTATGCCACAAAATCCGCAACAAAATGGACTCACAAATGGTTATGTTGGTGGTATGCCTGTCCAACAGCAAGCATTCTACAATTACACCAATGGATTTGGAGCACCAACTACGAACATGTATCCGTCCGGTCCAAATGGTTGTGGTTTTGGTTTCGGTACAATGCAGCAACCAATCACCAGTGGTGGCGGTGCAGCATTCAATAATCCATTTGCAGTAAGTAAAAAACGAAAAGTTTTTCACACACAAGAGAAACAGAATGAAACCGTTTATGTATCTCTTTTTAGGCAACCGGCACTCTAAACTCCAACAATCCATTCTTATGAAACTCCATTCAAGAAAGGTCATCTCGAAATTATTTGTTAAGTTTAAAAGAAAACCGCTAAAGCAGAACATCGACTAAGGAGAATCAAATTAAAAGAAAAGAAGTGTCTGTGCAGACTAACACACACACACAAGGTATTTAGAAGTGAATCCACTTTATCTGGCTACAGCTTTGAGTTTGTCAAAGTTTGTTTTCGGTTTCAGTTAATAAGTAACAAGGAAGCAGATACACAAAACACGTCATAAGTCTAAAGCAGCATAATATCGACAAAAAGATCGTTTCAAATTGAAACAGTTAACTAAATGCCACCATTTTCTTTTCTTTTTTAAATATCTCTAAACAGAGAATTATAATTATTTTATATTTGTACTGATTATCCCAAAAATATTAAACTTAAATAGGGAATAGGGCGTTGAAAAGGATAAGGAATTAAGGTTAATTTATAAAATATAAATCTTGTCTAAAGGCCGATCATTGTGCTCAAAAATAAGTTAAAATTCTCTGGTAAATGCGACTTCCACTATCTTCTACGAAATTATTTAAATTTGATCGAATTTTCTCACGTAATATCGGTAAGTCATGTCATACTTCAGTCCTCTATTGAATGAAACATCATTGTTAACATTTGGTCGGTTTTCTTACGCAATACTAATTTGTTTTTCTCAAAAGTCTATTAAGCGAAAACTGAACTGCATTTCCATCGTTTCGATTTTGATGAATATTAATACGTAATACGGACTTAATGTTGCATAATACTAATGGTCTTTGAGATAAAATTGGTCAATTTTGTTACGTAATAGCGGTTTGACGTTTCATAATACCAACAATGTTCATCGTTATTGAAATTAAATTCTTTTTCTTATGTTATACCGATTTTTCGTTTCATATAAAAATGACTGATTTTTAGAAACATTGCACATAAAGAAGAGAATGATTTGTTCGGAAGTAGGAACCGAATCTGAAATAGTAGATTTAACTACCATGGAGCTATCCCTGGTAGCTTTCTTCTCCGGTTGTAGCTAGTAGATTTTCATATTACCAATAGACAAAACATCAAGGCGTAACGTAATACCAATTTGTTGTTTCGGAATACCTATTGTCTAAGGAACATATCATCCACTAGTTCATCATTATTATAATTTTTTCGGGTTGCGAACGTATTCGATTCACTTTGGATTCGTTTTCTTCCACAGCTGCGAAATCCTTTATTATTCCGTTTCATATTTGTGGAATTTCGTCAAGAATTTCCGCGAAAAATGGCCCAAAAAGCTTTATTTTCAACCCCTTCCCTGACTCCTTTCTAAAAAAAAAAAACTTTCTCTGTATGTAAGTAATGAAAACAAATAACTCTCGTAAATATTTTCTTTATTTTGTAATAAAACGCGTCTTCGGAATTGAAAAACAAAAAAAAAAAGAAATAGAAATATTTTTAATAATATAAGCCCTTCGTCCTTGTAAACGTAAAAGAAAAATTCAGCATAATATTATTTTTTTTCTGTCTTTTGTATATTGTGATAGATTAAATACAATAGGATTTTATCTTATATCATAATAAATAACTTAAGCTTTTCACAATGTTTAACGAAAATCAAATAAAATAAATTTTATAAAACAAAACGTCTGTATCTAGGATAAATAAAAAAAATCGTACATAAAAGTAGAATATACACTGAAAAACTTACTAAAATTAAAATTGTTAGGAAGCGTTGTTTAGAAATATTGTTATAACAAAGATTTATATAAACTTGGAACACGAATAGTAATCTAATTCTTTTTAATTTTATTAAAAAAAAAAGTAATATGTGGAAGCAAAATATATGTAAACAAATAGCGAGCGACAAAAGTGCGACAATATAAGTTTTAACATTATTATTTGAAATATAATTATGAACCCTCTTAGTTGTTCCTTTTTAAAAGGCTTGGGCAGTTCTGGCTGTTTTTTTTTTTTTTTTTTTTGGTTGGGCCAAGGGGTGTGGTAATATTCTAAAGATACTAATAGCCCAGGCTACTAGCATGCACGATTCGCAAACCCGAATAGTCGATACCAGGAATGCGCCTACGTAGTAATCCACATGCTGTGTGTCTGAGTGGGCGCCGTGGCGTAAGTGGTTAGTGTGTCGGATCACTACGCATGAGGTTCCAAGTTCGGATCCCAGAAATACCAAAAAGTTTTTTCACGGTCCCACCTCTCGCGAGCGTCTGACAAACATCCGAGAGTATTGTTGTCATGAAAAAGCTTCTCAAATCGCCGTTCGGATTCGGCATTAAACTGTAGGTCCCTTCCATTCGTGTGAAAAATATAACGCACACAACATGAGTGGTTGCGAGAAGCTAGGCCCTGGCACTTTAAAGAGCTGTTGCGCCAAATATTTGTATTTTGTGTGTCTGAGCATGTCACTTGTGTTACATTGCATAAGTGGGCGTTTTTGTGTAGCTTAGTATATCTTCCAGTGTTTGTAGGATCCTCATTTCTCGCTACTGCTCGTTCCTCCAGACGTTGTTGTTGCATCATGCTAGCTATCATTTCTTTCGCTGGTTCCAGGTTTCATTCGTCGTCAGCATTAATGTTATTAGTTCTCTCGGAGTCACTTGGCCGCCAGTTTCTCTCTGTAGTCTGTTTTTGGCCGCCGTATAAATCCGGCATTCCAGGTTTCTACTTAGCTGCTTGGGTCCTCCAAAGTTTTTTCACGATCCCACCTCTCGCGAGCGTCTGACAAACATCCGAGAGTATTGTTGTCACGAAAAAGCTTCTCAAATCGCCGTTCGGATTTGGCGTTAAACTGTAGGACCCTTCCATTCGTGTGAAAAATATAACGCACATACATGAGTGGTTGCGAGAAGCTAGGCCCTGGCACTTTAAAGAGCTGTTGCGCCAAATATTTGTATTTGTTTGTTTTGTCCTCCAAAGTTTGGCATTAATCTTGATACTACCGGAACTGCCCTGGGGCTTTCTCGCCTGCGAATATCAGGTGCTCTTTAAAGTTTAGCCTGTGGTCCAGCAGCACTCCCAGATACTTGATGTGTGGACGCGACGATGGTTTGCTCACTGACATATATAGAAAGGTGTTCTATCTTTGTTCTGCTACTTATTAGCACTGCTTCTGTCTTGTGATCTGTCAGTTCCAGACCTGATGCCTGCAGCCATGCCCTCAGGTTCCTTATTGTTTGGTTGCAGTTTTTGGACGCTTGTTCTAGCGTTTTTGCTACGACGATTACTGCAATTCTGGCTGTTCTATCGGCAGAATGGGGTTTATTTATTGTTTGTACATCGTGTGTTGACTTTAATGTTAAGAGCTCTGTTCCTTGAAAATTAAAGCTTATTAAAGACCGTCCAAGTTTTGTGGAACTAGTTATGGATATGAAGTGATTAGCTTTATGCAGAGCATGGCCAGTGGACTGTCAATTTCAATGTGTTTACCTCGTTACCTGTGGGTTTTTTTCTTGATATACAATACCTCACATTCGAAAGGGGAAGAGAGTCCTCTTTTTTCAAATAGTCTCTTCCCCATATACATAAAATTTCCCTCGGAATTTTTCCCCCGAACAAAAATTAGGTATCTTCAAAAAAGAGGAAACAATTCTGCGGAAAAGAAATAGGTATCATGAATGACTATTCAGGAGAATTAACAACGCAATCGCGATATTTAATATTTTCCTGCTGAATTTTTTCCCTATTTTTGAAGATACCTAATTTTTGTTCGGGGAAAAAATTCCGAAGGAAAATTTATTCACGATAACCCTGATTAAGTGACAAAATTGAGAATTTGACCATTAAGATGGCAAGTCTTAGCAGTTTTTTGTTTTTTTTTGTTTTCTTGTCGATAGCATCTCCTGTCAGGTGCGTTAATAACTAGACAAGTACAGTCCGTTTTACAAGAGCGTGTACGGCAAAACTCGGAAATGATTTGGGATACAAAATTAAAAAAAAAAAAAAACACATTATACTTGATGTAGACTATGATGCTTTATTATTAATAACTTGTCCAATTGACTGAAGTCTCCGAGGTATGCTTTCTTTTAATTTAATTTGTACCAAATCCCTGTTTTGAAAAACAGACCCAAACGTTCACCTTTACCGGACGTTTGACGGTCCGCTGGATGAATTTATTAATGTGGGTACACCAGGTATGAGTGATAAAAGAATGTGCCCAAAAAGAAGCTTCGTCCAAAAAAATTAAGTTGTCCCAATGGCGGTCCAAATTTTTCTCCGCCCAAGTGAGCCTCTTTTTAACTTTTTTTTTTTAACAAAGCCGTATTTCTCTCAAACAATTAACTACAACTGCAAAATCTTGTGTGTTGTGTGCTTTTGACAGTTCACACAACCAATAACCAACAGAGTTGTTTATCATAATACAACCAAAATGCGCAGACAACTACACAGACAACCAACAATTTACAATTGGCTCGGATTGACAAATGACAGACAACTGGTTGTCTCAAGGTTGAGATCGATAATACTAGGTCTGTTCGCGTACTTTCGTGTGAAAAATATAACGCACACAGCATGAGTGGTTGCGAGAAGCTAGGCCCTGGCACTTTCAAGAGCTGTTGCGCCAAATATTTGTTTTGTTTGTTTTGTTCGCGTACTTTTTGTATATAAATTCGTAGATTGCCGAATTTCAAAGAGTGATGGTAAAATTCTCTCAAAGAGAGGTAAAGTTACGAAAAAGTAAACGAACAGGTTAAACTAGAGATGGGCATTCGCAGCTATAACGCTGAATGCGATTTCTAATTCACTGTAAATGTAAACTGCTAATGAAAACTGCTAATGCGAATTTGTAATGGAGTCATATAGGTATACATATCCGACTATTTTGCCTGAGTCAGAGAAAATTAAATTCTCTTCCATAAACGAATTTTTATTTTATGGTGCAAGTACCCAAAATCATTTTACAACTCCTAAATTCCTACCTACATATGCACACATTTATGCACCCGTATAATGTACATACATACACATATCTTTTCATAAAAAAACTTACTCGCACATCTGGCTCTGATGAAGTAGCTGAAACTAAAGACACATTAGGATGCTTAATTAGAATGTGCTTCTTTAAATTCATTGTACTTGTTCTGTAAGAAAATTTCTACCGGGAAAAATTACATTTCGCGAATATTTCGTCCATCTCTGTAATAAAAATTGCAAATAAAGCTTATTTTTCTTTGGTGTGCCGGTGGCATCTTGAAGTTTTCAAGAATTTATTTTTTAGTCTTACAGAGGATTTATTTAACACAAAAACCAAGCTTCACTTTTCTGTAATTACTGAGTGCATGTATTTCAATTCAACTAACTCTCGATTCGCATATAGGTTACTCAATAAAACTCAACATCCAAACATTTGAAACTGGTTCGAAAACAAAGCGCAACTTAGCAACTTGTTAGTAAATCGCAATGTTATGCTCATTGGGCCAGCGCACACTGGATGAATTCCCCCGGGGTTAAACCGAGTTTATGGAAGAGAGAGGTGGAGTGTGCAGTAAGAAATGAAATGAAATGGAATGAAACAGAGGAAAATCTACATCCAGCTATGAGGTGGTTTAACATCGGGGGAAACCAATACACATAAGCTCTCAATTTCGAGATGCAAAAGAATAAATATGTCATACCACTACAATGAAAATCGGTTCATATGTACATCATTTTCCCCCGCCATTATTCATCATCCAGTGTGCGGTTGAAGTAAAAGATACCCCGATCTTACCCCGGCGTAACATTCATCCAGTGTGCGCTGGCCCCTTCAGAGTTATGACCCTCCCGCTAGGGAATCCTATTTGCAACGCAATAGTAGCAACAGCAACTAAGCAAGTATGACTAACCCCTGTGCTGCTATATTCCAATCAACTAAACTAACAAACCAGCTACGACTGCGATAGCAGCAATAGTAGCAATAGAAACATAGCAAGTTAACCCCTGTGCTGCTATATAGCAATCAACCAAATTTACAAGCAAGCTACGACTGCGATAGCAGCAATAGCAACGCAAGTATAACCTGCGCTGCTATATGACAACCAACCAAACTTACAAACTAGCTGCGACTGTGATAGCAGCAATAGCAACGCAAGTATAACCTGTGATGCTATATACCAACCAACCAAACTTTCGAACCAAAAACGACTGCGATATGCTACCTTATAAGTTGGTTTGGTGCTTTGCGGCGTATCATATATAAAAAGCTTCGCATACACAATGGCACATGTTCGAAAAGAAAATTGGATGGAGTCGTTTAGCAAATAACGTGCAAAAAGGGTAGTTTAGTTTTATAATTTTATTATACCTCTTCTTCTTCAAGTTTTTCGAATGAGACAAACGCAAATTTATGTGTAATGTATGAGAAATTAAATTGTGACACGTGAATAGAAGTCAAACAAATTATCATTACCAATTCATTAGCAATAGCAGTTTGTTTATAAGTTGTTAACAGGTTGCGAATGTGAATTTTTATTAGCAGTGAATGACTAGCAGGTTGCGATTTTTCCCTCATCTCTAGGTTAAACCACAAAAGTTGCTTACCTTTAAACGTCAAGCCTCAATTCTATTTGTACGCTAAAAACAGAAAGAAAAGGAACAAGCTAATAAAAAATTACGTATACAGCGATTTGGCAGATTTCACAAACCACCCCAAAGAAATTTCTTGCACTAAAATTCGCAGCATGGGGAAATTTCTTACTCTGTCCAGAGCGCTCTCTTCTGTGAAAAACTACGAGAATTCTCCGTACTCGAACAGGTTTTCGTAAAAATTTGCTGTTTTGGGAGCGTACGTAAACGGACCTTCTAATTCTGTATTTACAACCAAACTACAGCTGAATTTGTGTTTCATAATAGGGGCATTCATTTTAGCCGTGCAGGCATTACTGAGATCACTAAGATCATGGAAAATGTATTCGCCTAGGGTGGCTAGGACAACCGCATAGGTAGTGACTTCTTCTTCTTCCTTTTATCAGCGAGGTTATGATCCGCAGGTTCGCATAGGAAGTGACTAATGGTCTCTTTCTCCTCTTCATCCCTACAGCTTCTGCAAAAATCGCTGTAGGGGATGCCTAATGTTTCTGATAGTTTCTGATCCTTGCGCAGATTTATGGTCGCCTAATTGTTCACGCATTTTTACATTGCTGGCAACTTTTAAGAATGTTGATTCCAAGATATTTTACACACATTTTTTTCACGAAAATACCTATCCTTTGTTGAGTTAAAGCGTATATGACTTAGTTTTTGTCGCTAGCTGTTATCCTTAATCTCTACTGCATACGCCTTATTGCTTTTCAAAACAAAAAATCAAAACTTTTGTTTGCATTGAAACCTAAAGTCCATCAAAAAGAAAACAAAAACACTTTGTATATTCCTTTCTTAAAAATATATTTATGCTTGTGGCCTTAAAATACACTTGTAAACAAAAAATAAAAAAAAAGAATATAAATATAAATAAAAGACTTAACAAAAATAAAAATATAAATGCATTAATATTATTTTAAATCGATAAAAGAAAAATATATATATATATATTTATTTTGCTGCGATTAAAAAACAAAAAGTCATAAAAATAAAACATATTTTATGATTACAACTAAATATACATTATATTTTTTATATACGCATATGAATACGTTACCGGGCAAAGAAACATACATAGATAAATATTATATTTAATAAAAAATGCATTAATGTATAAATATATTTTGTAAAAAAAAGAAAAACAAACTTATAGCTGAAAAATCAAATCGAAAGATCAAAAAATAAATTATGTTCATGATTATTTTATTGTACCTAACTACTAAAAATTCTGTATTTTTTAGATTAATATATTCTCATTGTACATAATAATTTTATCCAAAAATAAAATTACGCATCAACGAACAAAGAATAACGAGATACATACAATTTATTATTATATTCCTTTTTTTAACGTTTTATTTTAAATTCTTTTATATTTATTCAAGTATGTTTCATTTCTTTTTGTAGTAGGTTACAATTTAAATTCCTTAAATTAAAAAGAAACTTTCTTTTATCTTAAATTTTAGATTCTCAGAAAAAAAGTAAATAAAATACCGCAAAATGAAGATTTTTCTTAAATGATAAAGTTTTATTGGCTTCTGTACATAGAGGAATATATATGATTATTATTATTAGCTTGATGAAATTATTTGTTAGTTGTTAAAAATGGAATGAATGTGTAAAAATTATTAAGACAAAAATAAAAAATTATAAATTTACTTTTACGGAAATGAAATGTTAAATAAATAAATATTGTATTTTCTCGTAATAAAAAAAAGGAAAGGAGATTGAACAAAAATTGTATTGTCGTGTTACTGCAAAAATGGAAATTCTATATAATGAATGTAATAAAAAAAATATATATACATATGCCTATATATATTATTAAAATTTAATAATAAACTAATTTTTAAATTTAAGATCATTACTACTACTATTATATATAAACAAATGATTACATGAATAAAATTGTGAGGAGTAAAATCAAAAACTTATAGATAATATATACATATTATAATTGAGGTATATAATGAAATATTGTTCGAATGATAACTTCGTTTATTTAAAAATATATTTAAAATGAAAATAAGAGTATTAATACAATTTTGTGTTTTATTTCAATATTTGTGATTTCCCTTAGCAACGTTTTGGTATACAGAATTTCCCTTAGACAAAATGTGGGAAAGACTAATTCACTAGTGCTTTGAGTACCACGCCGGGAGCAGAATATTCAGTTGTAGTTGATGACCCACATCGTATGCACACGTAGACTTTGAATGTGCTACCCTAAGGTGAATTGATCGATTGTAAAACAGGTAAATAAGATTTCCCACCGTTTTACTTGAGATATCTGGACCGATTTCCATTACATTTTCGACACGACGAAAAGAAATCAGAAAACAGCTATGAAAAACAAAAATTATAATCTTCCAAAATATTACAAGCAACAACCGGAATCAGGGTAAGTACGTGTATATTGAAATGTTTACCTCTGCCACTTCTTCATTTTGTTCAGAACTCTCATCGAAAGTAATTCTTGACCGCCAAATCTATTGTGGTCGTTTCAGAACGACAATCCAAAGGCTTGAATTTTTCGTTAAAGTAAACGTATCCTTATCCGATTTATAACTAGAGACCTGGTGGCCCTACTACTGGAAGTCCCAACCGGAAAGGGAACACAGAATATCGTGTACGCCTCAGCGTATTTCCCTGACGATAATGGTGATATCCCGCCAAAAGACGTCCAGAGCCTCATTAACTACTGCCAAAAAAGCAACCTCCACTAAATCATCGGTTGCGACGCCAATGCACATCACGAGGTCTGGGGTAGTAGTGACATCAACAGAAGGGGTGAGTGTCTTTTAGAATACCTTGTCAGTAGTCAAGTCGATATTTTAAATAAAGGCTCTAAATCCACCTTCATAAATGCGATTCGCGAAGAGGTACTTGACCTCACTCTCGCTAGCCCATTTATCTCAAACTTTATTGAAAATTGGCACGTATCAGACGAGGCCTCACTGTCGGACCATCAACATATTAGGTTTGACATACCCGGTCAACTCTCATATGTCTCTAGCGGATACGATCCCAAATCTACGGATTGGCATCGCTATCGTGAACTAGTGTTCTCAAGAAAAGATATGCTCCTCACATCTATCAAGTCCATAGAGGACCTGGATGAAGCTGCTTACCAGCTTAACAATATACTGCTTAATTCCTACCACGAAAGCTGCGTCCCAAAACCAATGTTAGCAAACGTAAAGTGCCCTGGTGGAATGACCGACTGGCGAAACTTAGGAAGAAGGTCAGAAAACTCTTCAACTCTGCAAAGCGAACGAAGAGGTGGGACGAATATAGGTTTGCTCTTACAGAATACAATCTAGAATTGAGACGATCTAGACGAGCTGCTTGGAGGAAATGCTGCGAAACCATTGCCGCTTTGCCTACAGCGGCACGAATCCATAAAGCGCTTGTTAAAGATCATGTTAACTGTGTAGGGTTATTGAAGAAGAATGACGGAACCTACACGACAGACCGTACGGATACACTTAGAACCCTGCTCCAGGTACATTTCCCAGGTTCGTCTCCAAGTACATCTCATGTGTACTCGAACTCATTTGACCACAGGGTTTTTGTGGAAAGTAGAGTTAACATTTTATCAGGTAAAATATTTAGTCCAGATAAAGTTGAATGGACAGTGGGCACCTTCAAACCTTTTAAAGCTCCCGGCGGTGATGATCTCTTTCCAGCACTTCTACAAAAGTCAATCGACCTCATCCTGCCGGGTTTGATAGCTTTATTTAGAGGTAGCTACAATTGGGGATACATATCACCCACCTGGAGACAGGTTAATGTGGTATTCATTCCCAAACCAGGCAATAGGCCTAGCGAGCTGCCTAAATCCTATAGACCTAGAAGTCTAACTTCATTTGTCTTCAAGACAATGGAGAGACTAATTGATATTTACATCAGAGACAGGTTGGATGTGTCTAACCCTCTGCACTCGAATCAGTACGCATACAGAAAAGGAAAATCCACAGTAGGTGCCCTGCATTATCTCGTCAAAAAGATAGAGGATACACTCAGTTCTAAGGAAATAGCCTTGTGTGCATTTCTTGATATCGAGGGCGCATTCGATAACACTGGTGACGACTCGATCGCAAGGGCGATTAGTAGCAGAGCTATCGAAGAATCGACCAACCAATCGATTAGGGCCATACTGGTAAGCCGATTCATTGCCTCCTCATCCGGGGGAGTGTCGGTGTCTTTAACGGCAGCGAAAGGCTGTCCTCAAGGAGGAGTTCTCTCCCCCCTGTTATGGTCAATAGTCATCGATAACCTGTTAGCAGATTTTCACAGATCAGGCTACACCACCGTCGGTTATGCTGATGATTTGGCGGTTTGTATCAGTGGTAAACACGGCACGACAATCTCTAACGTCATGCAAATTGCACTCTTACAAGTTGTAGAATGGTGTAACAAAGAAGGACTATCCATCAATCCTAGTAAAACCGTTCTGGTGCCGTTTACAAGGAAGACACAGGTCAACCTTGAACCCATCACAATCAAAGGCACCACAATAGTTTATTCCAGCGAGGTCAAATACCTTGGTGTAATTCTTGACAAACGACTTAACTGGAATTCACATATCAAGTCCGCCACAGAACCTGCTACGAGAGCACTGTGGGCTAGCAAACGCCTATACGGCAGAACTTGGGGTCTCTCTCCTAAAATGATACATTGTTTGTACATAATGATGGTAAGACCCATTATCACATATGCGGCCATCGTCTGGTGGCCAAAAACCCTCCAGCAGACAATGGCAAACAAGTTGCAGAAGTTGCAAAGAACTGCCTGTCTCGGCATTACAGGTGCGATGCGCACCTGCCCACGGCTATTGTCGGGTTAACACCTTTACCAATCTTAATTAGGAAGATGGCTGCTAGATATGCCATCAAGCTGCAGCTAGATTATGAGTATAAACCAGGTGACCTAGTGGGGCATCTAAAGATACTCAACTGGATCCCTAAAAGAGACATATTTTGTACTATACCGGATATTATGGTCAGGCAACATTGCTTCGGAAGGTTATTCAAGGTTGAAATATTGGACCGCGGAAATTGATCCAATGGTGTTCCAACACTGGACCCCAAAAGTCAGGTCTGGTTCACCGACGGATCGAAAATGGATTCTGGAGTTGGAGCCGGGGTCTTTGGACCCAACACAAAAATGTCGGTACCTATGGGTACAACTCCCACTGTGTTTCAGACTGAAATCCATGCCATTGAGATCTGCGCCAGACACAATCTCCATAAGGGAATCAAGGGCGCTAGGATTCACATATTTTCAGATAGCCAGGCAGCACTTAGGGCATTATCGTCCAACCAAATGGACTCCGTAACTGTAAAATGCTGCTACGATGCTTTACAAGATCTTGCCAAACACAACAGAGTAATGCTCGGTTGGGTCCCTGGACACCAGGGAATTGTGGGCAACGAATCTGCAGATGAGCTTGCTAGGGCCGGCTCAGAATCTACGTTTATAGGTCCCGAACCTTATTGTAGCGTCAACTGGACAACAGCTACAGCGTTGAATAACGAATGGGAGAACAAACTTCGTCTAGATCACTGGACTAATGGGTCAGGTTTAAGACAATCCAATCGATTAATCAAGCATTACTCCTATAAGGAAATCCTTAACTTAGATAGGGAAAGCATTAGGAAGCTAGTGAGCTTTCTAACTGGACATTGCGGCCTAAGATACCACCTTAACAAGTTGAACCTGTGCTAAGAGAAGGACTGTCAGCTATGCCTAGAGGAGGATAAAACATCCGAACACATTCTTTGTTAATGCCTGGCACTACACTGGTTAAGGAAACGTATTTTCCACAAGGAGATACTCACTTCAGTGGATCTGAAATGCTCCACTACTAAAGACATACTCACTTTCATAAGGGAAGTAGATCGATGCAATAGATTTTTCAGGTCGCAGTGTCGTTGCCACGCGGGCATGGGTTGTACATGAGGAAAAAAAAAAAACAATCCCTATCCAATTTAAACCAAAGTGGGAGGAAGGAAATTTGACATTGTGGTTCGGAAAAATTCCCGGAAAGCTGAATTTTGGTATGAACGTTGATCTTGCAGTTCTCAGCAAAAGGTCAAAAGTCGCTATCATCGATCCAAGGGCCGCTAAAAATTGTATGCGAGCTCAACTTACTTAGGTGGCGCTACAGTTCGGGGTGGACCTGGATTTGAACCAACAAACATCTCCAGCCAGCCCGGTTACGAGCCAACTGTCTCCAGTTGCGCACGCCCGGTTGGTTGAGTGAGATCCACTTGTTTGCGCCACCTACCCCGATGTCGTCCTATACTGCTCCGTCCATCCGGGGTGGATTTGGAAACTTTCTTGGCGGGAATGCTGGGCTCCATATGCAGACGGAATCAACGATCACTCGAAGAATTTTTCATCGTTTCGTTCGATTCATCAGGGGAAATGATTCCTTGAGAATGGAGCTATGTCATATGTTTTTAGTCTTGAAGAGACCAACGTTAATGAGCCGGGCGCACTGTTGCCCGCTTGAAATTTAATTTGTAGGTCTAATGGTAAAAGATACAGAAAGATCTCGAGTGCAGCCGTAGGTGTTGTGCGTAGAGCACCTGTGATGACAATGCAAGCTGTTCTTTGTATTGTACCATGGCGAACATATCCCGTGTGTTTTTCGTATGCGTTACTTTCCACCACACAAGAGCCCCATACGTAAGGATGGGTCTGACTATCATGATATATAGCCAGTATATCATTGCGGGCTTCAGGCCCCATTTTATCCCTGCGGCCCGCTTGCAGATGAAGAGAGCATTATAAGCCTTGTGGACTCGTTCCTGTATGTTAAGTTTCCAATTTAGTTTCCTATCCAGCATTATACCAAGATATTTAGCGCGATACGAAAGGGAAAGCTCCAGCCCTGCTAGCTTAGGCAGTTTGAAGGGTGGTATGTTGTATTTTCTTCTGAAGAGTACCAATTCTGTTTTATCCGGGTTGGCGTGCAGTCCACAGCCTCTAGCCCATTTTTCGAGACTATTAAGAGCTGATTCCATCATTTCACTTAATGTGTCAAGGAATTTGCCCTGAACTAAAATCACCACGTCGTCCGCGTAAGCAGTGACGCTTATGCCTGTATTGCTTAATTCTTTAAGCATCCCATCGATGACTAGAACCCAGAGGAGGGGTGAGATAACGCCTCCCTGGGGTGTCCCCCTTGTATCGGATTTTCTTATTGAACTGTTTCCGATAATGGAGTTAATGTTTCTAGTGCCGAGCATATTGCATAGCCAATTGGTAATGCTAAGCTCGATATTCATCGATTCTAGAGCCTGTTTGATGGCCCTTCCTTCTAAATTATTGAAAGCACCTTCTATGTCTAGGAAGCTGCTAGTGCAAATTCCTTATGGTGAAGGCTAGGTTCTATCTTCCCTACTACGTCGTGTAAAGCTGTTTCCACCGATTTCCCCTTCAAATATGCATGCTGAGCTTTGCATAGAATGCCGTTGCAACACTTACTTCTGATGTGAATATCAAGAAGTCTTTCAAGTGTCTTGAGGAGGAATGACGAGAGACTTATGGGTCTGTAGTCTTTCACTGAAGTGTGGCTTGATTTACCTGCTTTAGGTATGAATATAACCCGTACTTCCCTCTATGCCACTGGTACGTAACATCACCTTAAGCAGTGTTTAAAAATTTCCGTAAGCTTGTTTCTAACCTTGGCAGGAGCTTCTGGCAGCATAGCTGCCAAAATTCCATCAGGGCCTGATGCTTTGAATGGTGCAAATGACATAATAGCCCGTCGCAGATTCTTCCATGTAATGAGATTTTCTACATCGTCCCCTATTGACCAACCAGTGTACGAGTAGCCACCAGAATCCATTGGTGATCTACTTCCTGGAAAGTGAGCTTCAATTAACGTTTCTAAAACTTCTTAGCTACTTTCTGCCCACAAGCAGCCGTCAGATTTTTTGATGAAGCTTGGGACAGAAGTGTCTTTAGTTAACATCTTGCGATGTCTGGCAGCTTCACTAGTAAAACCTAAGGTATCCTGATCCGGTTTTGTCAAAGCCCATGCCTCTGCGCCATACAGCAGGACTGGGATGATTAGTGTTTTATAAAGAGTTATCTTAGTAGTTCGAGATAGGGCTTTGTTACTCAATTGCCTTCTTAGCCCATAGAAACAACGATTGAAAAGAGTAATTCTTCGTGTGATCTCCCTACTGATGTCATTTGCGGAGCTCACCATAGAGCCTAGGTAGACAAAATCCTTTACTACCTCAAAATTATATCTGTCTATTGTGGCATTCTGTCCAAGACCCTGATGTTGACTGTCCTTTTCTGTAGACAGCATATATTTTGTCTTACTTTCATTGACCGCTAGACCTATCTTTGCTGCCTCGATCTCAATACTCGTAAATACCCCATTGACTGCCCGTTGAGTTCTTCCGATTATGTCAATGTCATCGGCACAAGCGAGTAGTTGTACAGACTTGTAAAAGATTGTATCTCCGGTGTTGGCTTGTGAGTTTCGTACAATTCTCTTAAGTACTATGTTAAAGAGATCGCATGATAGTGCGTCACCTTGTCGAAGACCTTTCCTGACATCGAACGGTTCGGTGATGTTCTTACCGACTTTGATGGAGCAGCGAGAGTTCTCCATCGTCATTCTGCACAAATGGACGAGCTTGGCAGGGATGGCAAGACTAGACATGGCTCTGTATAACTTGTCTCTATACACGCAATCATGGGCAACTTTGAAATCGATGAAGAGGTGGTGCGTATCGATTTTACATTCATGGGTTTTTTCCAAGATCTGCCGTAGTGTGAATATTTGGTCAATGGTGAACTGAAACCGCACTGATAAGGACCTATTGTTGTCGATCGGGTTTTAGGTATTCACATAATACGGCAGATAGGATCTTATATGCGATGTTGAGGAGACTTATACCTCTGTAGTTGGCGCAGTTCAGAGGATCTCCTTTCTTCAGGATCGGGCAAACGATGCTGAGGTTCCATTTATCGGGCATACAACTCATCTCTTCCTGCCTTCAAAAGTTCTGCGGCAAGGCCGTTGGCTCCAGCAACTCTGTTGGATTTGAGTTTAGATATCGCTATCCTCACTTCGTTCTGATCGGGTTGGCGGCAATATTGACTGTCATCTTACTTACTTACTTCTATTCTACTAATATATCTACTATATTGCCATTTTCGTCCCTGCAGGCTTCTGTTCTGTCTTTGAAACCCTGGCATGTTCTTTTTACTTTTTGGTAAAATTTTCGAACATCATTCCTGCAATAAGGTCTCTCAATCTCCTCGATCGAGCGCTTCTCATGCTCCTTTTTCTTCTTTCTGAAAGTCGATGTTCCTATTTTCTCCTGTGCATGTAGAGCTCGTAAGCAGCCCTGGTCCTTATATGCAGCCCCGCTTTGTACGCCTCTTGTTTTGCTGCATGTGCTTGCCGGCATTCCTCATCAAACCAGGGGTTTCGTTATGGTGGCCGAGAGAAACCCAGTACATCAGAGGCGGCATATCTGATGGCTTGTTGGCAACGCTGCCACTGGTCTTCCGCATCTACTGGCGGCATAGGACTTAGATTAAGATTAGCAATAAGGGCTGGGTAAAATATATGCTCTCGGAAAACGAAGCCATCCTAATCCTAAATGGCCATGATAGGAATGTCCTGTATAGCTTCCCTAAAACCTCCTGGAAACACCGACAGCAAATAAATAATGAAGCCTTTTAACAACACACTGCATCAATATACCTAATGCATTTGGCCCAATTTTGTCAATTCTGTAAATTTCGTTAATTTCTGTGAATTCTTAGTACTCTCTTTTTTGGCTGACGGTAAATGCCAATGTCCATTATTGTGAATTAATTTGTAAAGCAAAAAAAAATACGTCAAATGCGTCAAAATGCACATGTGCATATAATAGCTATAAATTTGCGCCTATAGGCGGGTTCACACGGTCCAACATATCTGACAGACTTGGTCGGATGGATGTCGGACAGAGCGATGTCGTTAGCATTCACATTGTAAGGCATGTCGTCAAAGTTCACTTTTCAAGTGAATTTCAATGATGGTGGACGTACGCTTGTGATAAATAAAATTTTAAAAGAAGAAGAAATCGATCTTTATACTCTTCACTTTATATCTTCCAAGTCTCCGGTGCACTTCTGTATATTTCAGAAAAGTCTTTCAAGCATTGTACATTTCACACACAGCCATTTTTTACTTTAGTTTAATTTTCCGCGAAGAACCATACAGCGTGAATATCTTTTCGGAAATGAAATTTCCTCCAGGTCGGACAGACACTCGTTCACACTATCAGATATGTCTGTCCAACCACCAATATATCAAAAACAAATTTAAAACCATCCAACATGTCTGACAGACCGTCGTATCTTGCGTTCACACGATCAGATTTGAGTCTGTCAGACCATGTCTGTCAGATATGTTGGACCGTGTGAACACCCCTTATAGGTTTTACTTACCTACAAGGCGCTACAGTTTTATAGGGGGTGGCAATGGTGTAGTCGTCGTCAATTGCCACGCTTATGGTTCATGGTTCAAATCCTGATGTCAGCAAGCATTTATTTATTTCTCATGAAATATACATATAAAGTCAGTCCGATCATTTGCGAAAGCTTGTGTGAACACTATTGCGAAGGCATAACACTGGCAGTAGCTTGGTCATGTGGCTGGAAAAATTGTTCGCTTTGCTGATGGTGATTTGCCCTTGACATCGGTTATTGAGAAAAAAGTACTGTGAATCAGAAGCAAAAACAAAAAATAACAAAAATCTCCCAAGTTGTCTAGAAGCCACCTCCGGAGAATCTCTGAAGAATACACAACTGAGCTTCAAGAACCAATACACCAAAATCGTTCTTTCCCTATCCTTTCCGACGCCTGCACCGTGTGTGCGCGCAAATTATAAAAAAAAGAAGAAAAGTTTAATATGAGTCTGGGTCTCAACCAACAGGAAATTAACATGTTTATTTTTTATACTGCACCCAAAAGTATGCAAAAAAATCAGTAGTTCTCAAACTTTCCGAATGTGTAGTTCTATAATGCCTGGTTTTGTCTATTTTTTTAAATCCCTATGTTTATTTCTCGTAATATCATAATCCCCTTAAGGAGTATCGTAATAATTCTTATTGGAGATAAGGACCAATATCCTAAGGTATAAAACGCCAAAGTTTTGTTAACATCTATGATGCAGTTTCTGCGTGATACCTGCCCATTTCCAACCCTAGTTATCATTTTATTATGTGTGTATAGAATATAGATATAGATTATATACATTCTTGTGAAGAAAACTAGTTCAGTTTTGAACCGATTAACTCCGAGACCAACACTATCTTCTTTTATTTTTTTTTTTATAATTTGCCCGCACTCAAAGGGTTAGGAATACCTTTAACATGTTTACACACAGTGCGGGCGTTGGAAAGGATGGATAGAGAGAGAAAGAGAAAGATTTTGGTGTAGTGGTTCTTGAAGCTCAGTTGTTTATGCTTCAGCTATTCTCCGGCACTATCTGTCCACTTTGCGAGCCTAGTACTAGCCTTAGTACTAAATTTTTCTTAAAGCTCAAAAGACAAAACTATTTGCATTTGTAGTTTTTATTTTAAATTTTTATGTATGAAAATTGGTTTTAAAATATCATATAATTTTTCTTTTAAAATTCAACTTAACTCTTTATTCTCTTACATATTGTATAAATAAATTTAAATTTTACATCCAGGTTTATATAGTAGAAATTACATTTTTCCTTTTTTTACTATAATTTAATAAACATAAATTGAAAATTTATACATTACCTGCAAATAAAATATATTAATTATAAAAATGTAATTTCTAATGTAAAAAGATACTAGCAGGTATTTGTTTTTTTTCTTTATTTTAAACTATTTACTTTATATATGTACCTACTCATATTTTTCGCATAATGTATAATTATTGTTTTTTTTTTTTTATTAAATTAATTTACTCTTAGAATTATTCATATATATATTTTTGTTGTTGTATAAAATTGTGCCATATCAAAAATTCGAGAAGAACAAGCAAAAAATTAATTTAATTTTGTTTGCTTTTAATTGTTTTCTTAAAAAAAAAGAAGCGACATAAAATAATTTTTCGCTTAAAATATTTTCTTTTGCTTTTGTTAATTAAAAACAAATCAGTTTTTTTTCTTAATTAACACTGTTTCCAAAGGAAGAACAAATCACAACTTTTTCATTCGCATTCATCGCATTTTTTATTTTTTTATTTTTTGCTTTTACTCACTTTAATTAACATTTCAAAACGAAGCAAATTAAAACTTAAAGTGATTTTAAGTATTTTATATTTGTTTATATTTTTATTAAACTATAATTGTGTCTACATAAATTTTAAAAAATACCTGCGATATGTAGGCTTAATATTGGGAATAAAATGCTACGCTAATGTAAAAAATGTTTGTATAATATCTAAAACTACCGCTTTAAAAGGGAATGTTAAATTTTATTATTTAAAGGAATTACGTAAAGATTCAAATAAATTTTGTTATCAAACTAGAGAGCTATGTAATGGGTTTTTGTAATGGTCCTCTTATTAGTTCCTCTGTGAGGTATTTCACACTCAAGCGAATAAATTTCGAAGCCCAGAAGATCTAGTAGGTACAAGATCTACAAATAGTTCTGACGGTAGGGCAAATATATTTAAAGTATCTCTATGATAGTGGGAGTATTATCATAGTCTAGATGGAAATATTCTTACAGACGGGTTTATTATAATCTGCTGAATGATCTAAGGAGTTTCTAGGCTTGCAATACAAAACAAAATTCTGAGAGTAATCAACGCGCAAGGGTTTCCACATAACTAACAACGTTCACATTTTCTCCCATCTACGCATATCGGCTAGAGACTGAATTTCTAACACTTAAGTTTGTGGCAACTGACACAAGAGGCAAAAGTGATGATTTCTTACTGCTAGTAGTTCAATACTTGTCGAAGATCCCTTCCAGAAACAAAACGCAAAATGACTCTAGTCTCCAGCTTCGGTTAGTTGACTGAATGTGCAAAGCAAAAGAGAAGCTAATCAAGATTTACTAGTCTGGTAACAGATGTAACGCTGTAGTTCCATTCAGCAATCGTTGGGTTGTCAGAAGATAAAGTTTTGGTTTAAGCCAGTACTAACTTTTATTTTGATCAAAACACATGAAATTTCATTAAATAACTATTTATTTGTGTTCAATCCAGAGAATAAATTGTGTAATTAATTTTTAAACACAACTTCGGGCATATGCCCACCACGGCTGGATCTGATGAATGTCATCCGAGAGACAAAGTTTTCGACCAATTTTTTCAAGCATTTGTGGCCGTGTGTGTCCTCAATAACATAAATAATGTTGGCTTACAATGCGTCGATTATTGTTGGTTTGTCAGTGTAGGTCATTCGGCTTCAATTCTTGCACGAGCTAGATCTTTCAAGCCTTCAAACCAAGATCTTTGCGTAAAATTTTCCATAAAGTGGACGGACAAAAGCTGTTGTGAACGACGTCGAATCGATAAATTTGGATATTTTTCAACGCTCTCCTAAACGGATGCAATATTCACTTTAATACGCACTCTTCTTATGCGTCTCGGTGACACTGCATCTTGCGAATAAAATGTTGTGCGAAAACGGTCAATAATACGACCAATAGCGGTCTCAGATACCCGATTATGTCGGGCGCACTATGGTGCAAGTGCTCTATAAGTTAGGCGCACAGAACCATAATTTTGGAACTAAATTTTTAAATTTGGGAAAGCTGACGAAGCGCGTATGTCATCACAATAAAATTGCAAAGACTACTGAGTAAAAATGACACTGACAGTTTGCAATCTGACAATTGGGTTGACAGATAACTGTCTGAAGTTAGTACTGGCTTAAAAAAAAACCCTCTATAGTTCACTTTGGATAGCGAATGACTAACAAAGGCGATAGGTGTTGGTCCGCTAAGTAACGAGAAAGAGCCACTGCAGCCGAAAACCTAGCAGCTCTGTAAGTAAGCTCCCACCTCCTCGTGGTGCCATCTGGGGAATTCTTCGGAAATTGCTAACGGGAGAGGACGAATGGCGAGCTTCCTGCGCCAAAAAACAGGATAAGTGTCGGTTGGTCTGTGGCCCAGCGAGCCGCAACCGTAAAACAAACTATTGCTCCGAAACGGAAACCAACGCCTCGGATACGGACGGATAATTTGATGACGACCTTTGGCTATCGAACACGGACAACGATCGGATTCTGGAACGTTAAGACCCTCCTGGACTCACTCAAGGAAGGGCCTTATAACTCTAGATTCCTCCAAATAGAACGCGAATTCGCAAGGTATAAAATCGACATCTTAGGGCTGAGCGAGATAAGATGGTACGATGCTGGGGAATTCATCTCCCCAACAAAAAGCACTGTCATGCTCTACTCTGGTAAACCAGCTGGAAGTGCACGGAGTTCCGGAGTAAGACTCATGCTAACTCCAGCAGTACGTAGTAGCCTCATATCCTGGAAACCCCATAGTGAACGGATACTGACGGCTAGGTTCCAGAGTAGAGTTAGAAAAATTACCATCATACAGTGTTATGCTCCGACTCTAGACGCGACTGAGGATGAAAAGGATGAATTTTATAGCCACTTAGACGCCGCCTACAACCAAACGGCTAATGGGGACATCGTAATGGTGATAGGAGATCTCAATGCCAAGGTGGGTAGCGACAACACCATGCTTAAGCACGTGATGGCAGTTCACGGCGTTGGAGACCGTAATGATAACGGTGAGCGGTTTGTGGACTTCTGCAATATCAACCGCCTAGTCATCGGAGGTACGCTGTTTAAGTATAACACCTGCCATAAGATCAGTTGGGTCTCTACTGATAGGCAACGAACATCCAATCAGATCGACCACATTGCGATCAGTCGCCGCTTTAGAAATTGTCTCCTGGACGTCCGAAACAGACGTGGTGCTGACGTCGGACTAGAACGAGATCACCATCTTATGGTAGCTCATTTACGCCTTCCTACTGCATCCGTCAGCGGTTCTTACCTACTAACATAACCTACTTAATATCACCAGGTTTAATATCGACAGGCTCAAGGTTCCCCAAGTGCGCCAACAGTTCAGGGACCAGCTTGTCTTAGAACCAGAAGCAATCAGCAGCATACTGAAAGAGAACATGGATGACCACTGGAGTGCTGTGAAAAATGCTTTTGCGACTGGGGCACGCACATATGTCGGTAAAAAGCAGAAACACCACCGCACATGGCTTTCTACAGACACCTGGAGACGGATCGATGAGCATACAGCAATCAAGGCTCGGATTGCAGCGGCATCAGCAGTAGAGAGAACCGAGCTTGAAGCCCAATACCGTGCGAAGAAGAAAGAAGTGCAGCGTAGTGTGAGACGTGAAAAACGTCAATATGTCAACTCACTGGCCTCAAACGCTGAAGAAGCAGCGAGTAGGTGCGACAGTAGGACTATTTATAGCATCACTAAGGAGCTCATTGGTCGTCGAAACTCCAAACAACATCCAGTGAAGAGTCTAGACGGTAACCTTCTGATTTCGGATGAGGATCAGCTCACTAGATGGAGAGAACATTTTGCTGCAGTGCTAAATCACTTAGACGACGGCGGTATGATCTTGAATTCGAATGAGCAGTTCGAAGCAACAAATTCCCGAATTCGCACCGTACCTCCCAGTAAAACCGAGATAATAACAGCAATCAAGTCCCTCAAGAAGAACAAGGCGGTGGGTATTGATGGCATCCCTGCCGAGCTATTTCAAGCGGCGCCAAATACATCGGCAGATTTGATGCATCCCCTAATACGGAGAGCTTGGGATAGCGAACAATTTCCACAGGAGTGGAAAAGGGGGATGATCATTAAACTTCCAAAAGGGAAGGGTAACTTGATGGATTGCGGTAGCTGGAGAGGTATATGCGTTTTTCCGGCTGTGGCCAAAATAATAGCTAAAATAATTCTAAAACGAATTAAAGAACATTTAGATTCAACTCTCGATGTCGAACAGGCAGGCTTTCGCGCTGGATCCTCCTGCATCGACCACATAAACACCTTACCAATCATTATCGAGCAATGCGTTGAGTATAGGTCTCCGCTACATTTAATGTTTATCGACTTCGAGAAAGCTTTCGACAGATTGAATCGAGATGCTATCTGGTTGGCCTTGCGCAGGAGAGGCATCCCAGAAAAACGTATAGCTATTATCAGGGCTACATACGAGGGCGATAAGTGTCTCGTCGTGCACAATGGTAAGGTATCGAAGGATTTTGAAGTCCAAAGTGGAGTACGTCAAGGGTGCATACTGTCCCCACTATTGTTCTTGCTGGTTATCAGCGATGTACTCGGTGCAGCATTGACGGAAGGCAACTATGGAATTCGTTGGACTATGACATCTTACCTTAAACATCTAGATTACGCTGACGATGTTTGTCTACTTTCACATCGGATAATGGATCTTCATCTGATGGCCCAAAGTCTAGAAGCGGAGGCAAACAAAGTGGGGCTAAAAATAAACACAACCAAAACAAAAGCCCTGAGCACTTCTTCTAACAACCGCGCTCAACTTAACATTGCCGGACAGGAAGTCGAGTTGATAACTTTCTTTATTTAGGAAGTGTGGTCTCGGCTAATCGTGGTGGCACCGAACTGGATGTGTGCAGCAGAATCGGGAAGGCTAAAGCTGCATTCGGAATGCTATCTAAAATCTGGAGAAGTAATGCTATCAGTTTAAGAACCAAGCTGCGACTGTTCCGCTCCAACGTAGAATCAGTGCTGCTTTATGGGTGCAGTACCTGGAAGGTGGACACCATTAACACACGCAAGCTGCAAGTCTTCGTAAACAAATGCTTAAGAATCATCTTGAGGATTTTTTGGCCGAACCGCATCTCTAACGAACAACTTTATCTGAGAACGGGCCAAGAACCTATAAGCATTACTATACGAAGAAGAAAATGGCAATGGATTGGCGCGAAGACAACTCCATTGCGAAATACGCCATGCAAACGTGGCGCAGAACAGTTGAGGAGGAATCGAGCTCTTTAGGAATGAGCTGGAGGCAGCTCAAACGCGTTGCAGAACTTCGAACAAGATGGCGCGCAGGCGTGGTTGACGCCCTATGCCCCCCGAGGGGTTAAAGGATCTAAGTTAAGTACCTCCAATGTACTTTTAGTAGGAGACCTAAATGCGAGACTGGGGACTGAACCTGGCACAAGAAACTCACTAGAAGGAAAAAATCGACACTCCAAGGATATATTGTGCAATGTTAGGGGTTTCAAATTGTTAGAGCTCTGTAATTCATTTGGGTTACGAGTTCAAAATGGAACAAGTTTATCCAATAGCCCTATGCCCCCCGAGGGGTTAAAGGATCTAAGTAAGTATAGTTCACTTCCTCAGTCCCTTAGCTGCCTTTATATATTCGCTATAATCTTGAGTGTAACGCTTGCGATTCCGTACAAGTAAAATTAAAAATTTGTTTGAAAAAAAAAAAAGATATCTAATCCTTTTTTTCCAGCAGCAAGAACTTTTGGTCACTCGGAAAGGATCAAAACTAATTTTACTCATACTTCGATCCAGATTTTAATTCATAATGGAGAAGCTCTCCCTTTTTTAGGCCTTGGGAACTACAGAAGCGTTATTTTCGAAAAGCCACATCAAATTAGGCGACTATCTTGAAATAGAATAGTTCCAACATTACGCCAGCAGGGGACTGATATAATAGCTCCCTCACTTTCCAAGCTGTCCAGCTGTAGTTATGGTATTAATGTATAGTAAATTACGGTAAGTGATTGCTTTTTCAAAAACTACACCGGGAAATAGATCAGTACAATACTGAAAAAGCAATACAGAAATGCACCAATTGCTTTTTCCCTGCGCTATTAGACAGGCAATTTCTTTTCTCTGTGAAAGCCAGCTAACAACTTAACCTATCAATGGACCTTATCTGAAGAATATGTATCGAAAGACCCCTCAGTTTGGCAGAATTTTCACTGGACTCCGAGCATAAATTTTGTATATGTATGGTACACCCATGAGGTGTAACGAACTTCAATAAAACTTCAAGCTGGCTTTAAAAATTTAACCCTCTAATTTAATTTTAAGGACATAACGTCATAACGCCCTAGATTGAATGTGAAATAATTATTAAGAATAAATCTTAAAAAGTAAGGTTCTTAGCTTCACCAGAACCAACGGCGATACCGCATTAATTAAAAAAAAAAAAAATAATAATAATAATAATAGGAATAGGAATAAATCTAATATAAGCACATCTATGTGACGAGTTTTACGCAGCTGAAAAAGCTAAAGGTTGGCTTATAAGCGGCAGTTAAAGAAAAAGTGTTTAGGAAAGGGTTTCGCCCACTGATGTAAAAATAAAGTGCCATAAAATAATGTCGAAAACAATAATGTTAAAGCTTTTTTGAAATGATTGCACCTTTGAAAATACATTTATGTCCGCTCCGCTTCTGTGCTCCAAAGCAAGATTAGACACTTTCAAAAATGCAATAAAGTCCAGTATTACAATGGTATTAATAAAAACTATTGTAATTTTGCTAAAATATGAAGCAATTGCTAGAAAAAGTAACCATTTTTAGTATTTGCTTATTTTTGTATGAATTAACTTTATCAGTTGCTATGTTCTCCATCCCCGAGGTTGAATTAGCGCTGTCTAGTTCGAAAATGGATAAACGGCCAGGGGTGGATGGTATTCCTCCTATTATTTTAAAAATGTGTGCTAGCTCATTTGCTGTACCCCTTCACTTGATTTTTAACCGTTCTCTTGACAACGGAAACTTTGTCACTGTGTAGAAGAGGTCATTTATTTTGCTTATCCATAAATCTATTTCATGGCAAGAGATTTCAAACTACCACCCAATCCGCAAAATTTCTATCATTCCAAAGTTGTTCGAAAAACTTGTATATAATAAACTCACACCTGTTATTTCTCCTTCTCAACATGGTTTTGTTACTGGTCAACCTACTAGCACGAATTTGACAATTTTTTCCAATTCTGTTTTGTGTGGTCTCGAGAATGGCATTCCACAGAATAAACCATGACATTCTATTGTCAAAACTATTTAGATTGGGCATACACTCCAACGCCCACCTGGCAGCTGACCTCCTCGTGGTGGGGGGCGGGCAACGTGACGATGGATGTGCAGATGGGGTAACTTAAATAGTTATTCCCATCCATACAATCCAGTTACGGCTAACAAAGCGCAAACCCTATGATGACAAGAAGGAAACGACCGGCCTCGGATATTGCCAAGCCTGGTAAGCCAGGGCATCCTTTGGAGCCAGGCCTGAAGGGTGTCAGTATGCGAGCGTCTGGTGGTCGGCTTGTCCCGCTCGGCAGCCGGCCGGGTCAAACCCGAAATGGCTACGAGCTTCCTGTCAATGGTCTCGCGAACCATTACGGGGGTCAAGGGGTGAGCGCGCTGTGCACCGATAGGGGCACAGATGGACTCTCTGAGATTCGACAACGGCATCGACTTAGGATAGGCACATGGAACGTCTCATCGCTCACAGGGAAAGATCTTGAGCTTGTTGGGGAGGCTGTTAAAAGTCGACTAGATATAGTTGGCGTCTCTTCAACAAAGCAGAGAGGTTCTAAAACTGTGGACCTTTCGGGTGGGTGGAAGCTCTTCCTGTCAGGAGTCGCACCCTCAATGTCTGCTCGGGCGGGAGTGGGGATACTCACAAGTCCCAGGTTGACAGACAGAGTATTGGAGTGGATACAATTAGGAGGGAGAGTTGCGATCTTAAAGCTCAAGCTTGAAAGATCAACTCTGGCATTGGTGCAGGTGTATGCACCGAACCTTCTGTCAGAGCACGCAGCTTTCTTAGATGAAGTTGATGTTGCCCTTGAAAAGGTTGCAGATATGGATTCTTTTGTCCTGATGGGTGACTTCAATGCTCATGTGGGTGTAGATGTTATGACATGGGGGAGTGTGATTGGGAGGAACGGTGATCCTGATCAAAACGCAAACGGAGAGAGGTTGTTGGATTTTTGTTGTGAAAATGGCTTATCCATCATGAACACCATCTTTCCACACAAAGACATTCACAAATACACGTGGTACCGTTAGAGTCTTCAGCAGAAGTCGCTGATCGATTTCTTTGTGGTACCATCGTGTCTGAAGAGAATGGTTTGTGATGTTCGCATATTGAGAGGGGCCGAACTGTCAACTGATCATCACTTAGTGCTGTGCAAATTGTATCTTACCGAGAGAGTGCCTCCCCTACCAAAGCGTAAACCGAGGATGGTTACACGCATACGATGGGAGAGGTTACAGGACGATGAGATACGGGAGACATTTGCGCGGCAAATATCTGAGAGGTTTGAACGAATTCCAACTGTTCCATCAAATGTAGAGGAAGAATGGCAACTGTTTTCAACAGCGGTTATTGACTCTGCGGGAGATGTTTGTGGGGTGAAGCGGCTTGGTGTGGCGGCTGGTGGTGAGAAAAGAACTGCTTGGTTTAAAACGCCCGCACTTCAAGAAGCCATCAGAGAGAAGAAGAGAGCCTTTAAGGTGTGGATTCACTTGGGGAACTCCGATTCTCGAAATCGGTACACTGAGGCGCGAAGAACTTGCAAATTAGCTGTGAAAACAGCGAAAGAACAGTCTTGGAAGGAGTTTGGCGAGAAATTGGAACGTGACCGCAAATAAGATGTTCTGGCAGACCGTCCGCCGACTCAGAGGAAAAAAGTTGAATATCGTTGAAGGAGTCAAATCCAAAGACGGTAGACTTCTTTCCAATGAGGAGAACATCTTACGCACATGGAGCGAGCACTTTTCAGAATTGCTCAATCCCGAACAGGGCACCGAAGATGACAGACCTATGGTCGAGAGTCGGGCGGAAAGTAGTCCTACGGTAGAGGAAGTAACTTTGGCGATCAAAGCGCTAAAAGTTGGCAAATCTGCTGGTGTGGATGAAATTCGGCCAGAAATGCTCAAGGCTTTAGGTAAAGAGGGAGTTCAATGGCTCTCGCGTGTCATTAAAGTGGCCTGGGAATGCGGTGAAACACCTGGTGATTGGCAAATGGGGGTGATAGTTCCTCTTTTTAAAAAAGGGGACAAAAGAGATTGCGCCAACTATAGGGGTGTATCTCTTTTAAGTCTCCTTGGAAAAGTCTTCGCTAAGGTGCTAGAAAAGCGTTCCAGAGCTGTGGTTGAGGACAGTTTGGGGGATGAGCAGTGCGGTTTTCGTCCCGGTAGAAGCACAACCGACCAGTTGTTCACTCTCAGAATGGTTCTTGAGAAGGCCTGGGAATATGCCAAACCTGTCTACACTTGTTTTGTGGATTCGGAAAAGGCATATGATAGGGTTCCTCGAGGCAAACTCTGGAGTGTTCTGCAGGAGTGTGGGATTGCTGGTTCCCTGTTAAGGGCGATTCAGTCTTTATATACAAACTGTAGAAGCTGTGTTCGGATAAACGGTGTTAAATCAATACCTTTCACTGTGGGCGTTGGACTCCGCCAGGGGTGCGTTTTGTCACCTCTCCTCTTCATTGTATATATGGATTGGATGTTGCAGCGCAGCCGTGGCGGGGAATGTTTCAAATTGGGAGACCTAAGGATTAGTCATCTGCTCTTTGCGGATGATTTGGTCATCCTTGGGTCCTCTCAAACCGAACTTCAGCACGCACTCGAAAGGTGTGTAGCCGTTTGTGATGATGCTGGAATGAAGATCAACGTGAACAAATCGGAAGTAATGGTCGTTTCCAAAAAACCCATTCAGTGCACTCTGCATGTTAGTGGAGTCCCACTGAAGCAGGTGGAGAAGTTTAAGTACCTCGGGGTTCTATTCACGAGTGATGGGAGGAGCAATGCCGAGTTATCCTGTAGAATTGGTCAGGCTGGATCAATTTTGAGAGAGCTTGGCCAATCTGTTATAAGGAAGGCCGAACTTAGTGTTCAAGCTAAGCTATCGGTTTTTAACTCGGTGTATGTTCCAACTCTCACCTATGGTCATGAAATTTGGGTAGTGACCGAAAGAATAAGATCGCGGATACAAGCTGCCGAAATGAGGTTCCTTCGCGGTGTTGTTGGAATAACTCGTAGGGATCGAGTGCGCAACACCAGAGTACGCGAGGCGCTCAACGTTGAGCAGCTACTTCTCCGAACGGAACGATCTATGCTTCGATGGTTTGGTCACGTAGTGCGTATGCCCCCAGACCGGCTTCCAAGACGCGCCATGGTTGCCGTGCCATCAGGTAGGCGACTTCGTGGAAGGCCTAGAAATAGATGGTTGGATCAAGTCCGACATCTCTCCTGGAGCCGCTTAGGGATTCCCCCTGATGAATTGGAGTCCATGGCGGAGGATCGAGAAGGATGGAGAGTCCACCTGAGCATCCTACCCCCGCGACCCTCATGAAGGATTAGCGGGCCATTGAAAATGAATGAATGAATGAATGAATACACTCCAACTTCTTGAAGTGACTCAATTCCTAATTAAGGGAACGTACTCAGTACGTTCGGATCAATGACACACTTTCGACACCAGTTTACATTACTTTGGGAGTTCCTCAGGGTAGTCATCTTGGCCCTTTGCTCTTTCTCCTCCTTATAAATGACATTCCTGATTTTTTTCTTTTGTAATTTGCGCGCAATCAAAGGGTTATGAATACCTTCATACACACAGTGCAGGCGTTGGAAAGGATAGATAGAGAGAGAAAGATTTTTTGGTGTAGTGGTTCTTGAAGCTCAGTTGTTTATGCTTCAGAGATTCTCCGGGGGCGGCGTCCAGACAACTGGAGAGATTTTTGTTATTTTTTGTCTTTAGCTTCTGATTCACAGTACTTTTTTCCCGATAACCGATGTCAAGGGCAAATCACCATCAACAGAGCGAACAATTTTTCCAGGAACATGACCAAGCTACTGACAGTGTTATGCCTTCGCAATAGTGTTCACACAAGCTTCCGTAAATGATCGAACTGACTTTATATATTTCATGAGAAATAAATAAATGATTGCTGACATCAGAATTTGAACCATGAACCATTAGCGTGGCAATTGGCGAAGTTACCACTACACCATTTCCACCCCAATTGAATAGAATTCAATTGAATTCTAAATGTCTTATGTACGTGGGCAAGGTGAAAACTTCTCAGCCTGACGCAGAGATAACGTTCCAATCAGCAAAATTTATATTTCCTGCGTGGGTACACTTCTCATTAGTTCGTATGACAAGTTTCAACTTGTTCTTTCAAGTAGTTTGATAACACGCATTTTTGCAGTAGACGTCTTGCGTGTTTTTCATTAAAATGGATAAACTTGAATATCGTGCGGTCATAAAATTCTTCGTTTTGGATGGGTTAACCCCTGAGGAAATTCATCCAAAGTTGACAAAAGTTTACGGAGACTCTGCTCCTTCTATGTCAACCGTTAAAAAGTGGGCAGTTGTCAGCAGTAGCAGTCGTGCCACAGAAAAGCAGGAGTCTTTTTGTCATTTGTACGCGTCGAAGCCAGCAGTGTACCGCCGTAAATCATTAATCTAATATCAATATAAAATTATTATTATTATTATCATTTATCATTTACGAATTCAATAAACCCTAAAGGGCTGAGTCAGCTCATTCCTTTACATGATATCCTTTACATGATATCGTGTTGGACGATAGGCGAGTGAAGGTGAGTGAGATAGCTGAGGCTGTGTGTATATCGGAAGAGATGGTGCGAAACAACTTGCACAAAAACTTAGGGATGCGAAAGCTCTGCGCAAGATGAGTGCCGCATTTGCTGAACACCGATCAAAAGCAAATGCGCAAACGATTTTCGCGGCAATCTTCTGGGCCGATTCAATAGGGATCCGACCGATTTTGTGCGGCGATTTGTCACCATGGATGAGACATGGGTCCACCACTACAGGCCAGAAACGAAACAGCAGTCGAAGCAGTGGGTGGAAGCCTGTGGTTCAGCGTCAAAGAAAGCGAAGTCGATCGCATCTGCCGGAAAGGTCATGGCCAGTGTGTTTTGGGATGCGAAAGGGATCCTGTTAATTGATTACCTTGAGAAAGGTATTACAATTACAGGCGAATATTACTCCAACTTTCTTGACCAGCTGGATGCCAAAATTCGCGAGAAGAGGCCTGGCTTGAAGAAGAAAAAAATCATCTTTCACCAGGACAATGCACCTGTACACAAGTGTGCGTTGGCGATGGGAAAACTGCGGGATTTGGGGTACGATTTGCTCGGCCATCCCCCCCCATTCATCTGATTAGACACCCTCAGACTTCCATCTGTTCCCAAACTTGAAGAAATTTGTTTCTGGAAAGCGCTTCGCATCCAATGCAGAAGTTGAGAGGGCCGTAGATGAATATTTTCACAGCCTTACAGACTCTCACTTGCGAGAAGGAATACTGATGTTGGAGAAACGCTGGACTAAGTGTGTTGAAGTCAAGGGAGATTTTGTAGAAAAATAAAATAATTTTTTAACTGCGAATCGCAGTCTTTCATTGTCAGGCCGATAACTTTTCACCTTGACCTCGTATGCCGACGTTAGTGGAGAAAAATGCAAAGCGGACGATCCTAAGGATGGCAAAAGAAGGTATTGGAAGGGAGAAATGCGTTGGTTTGGGGGAATACGATGCACTTCTCAAGAAACTTCCCATTCTGGCAGTTCCTAGGGACGATAGTATCAGAAAATTTAACTTTGGGAAAAACTTTTGTACAAAGTTAAGTAAGAAGAAAGAGTAGAGTAACGAATCTATGGAATACGAACTGAGCAAACACACGATAAGGTGGTATACAGACGGTTCGAGAACTGAGGAAGAAACAGGGGCAGGAGTATTTCGACCAAGAATGAAGCACTCGGAACCCATGGGTAAGAGTACCAGCATCTTTCAAGCTGAAATATGTGCTATAGATAGATGTATCCAACTCAATCTCGAAAGAAGATACAGCTACTGCGACGTAGCAATACTGTCAGATAGTCAAGCTGCTATCAAAGCACTTGACTTCTATGTCATTAAGTCAAAACTTGTGTGGGTATGCCTACACAAATTTAATGAATTGGGTAGAAACAACAAACAATGGACCTGTATCATTCTGCGGAATAGTGGAACATACCACTGTCGAAGAATTTAGGAAAATGGAGAAAAAAGACAAGGCAAGAACGTGGAATAACATCACAGGTCTGTGACAAGCTAAGAAACTACTGAGATGTTACAAATAAATACATCTCCAAGGTACTAGCAGGGGGCACAATATACCACTAGGTTTCAGTACAAAATAACCCCACCCAACTAATAATAATATCGTCGCTATCTGATTAAGTTAAAATAAAATAAAATATGCCCATAAAACCACAAAAAGTGACAGTTCGTGTACCCTCCCATAACAGCGAATTTTTACGAAAAGTTACGAATTTTTACCAAAACCTGTTCGAGTACGGAGAATTTTTGTAGTTTTCCACAGAAGAGAGCGCTCTCGAGTGAATAAGAAATTTACCCATGCTACGAATTTTAGCCCAAGAAATTTCTTTAGGCAGATTTGTAAAAATTGTCAAATCTGTCAAATCGCTGTATATGTATTTTTTTGTATTGGCTGGTTTCTTCTCTTTCTTTTTTTCTTTCGCGTACAATTAGGCTTGACGTTTTAAAAGTGGGCAAGTTTTGTGGTTCAACGCGTTCGTTTATTTTTTCGTAATTTTACATCTCTCTGAGGAATTTTACCCCCACTCGCTGAAATTTGACAAACTTTCTGGTGCAGAAAGTAAGCGAACGGACCCATTCTTAAGCGCTTTAAGGTGCTTTAAAGTGCTTGAAGTGTTTTCGGGTATTGAGCGAAAATGACAGGTAAAGAGAAAAATTGAGAAGTAACGAGTAGCGAGTAAAAACTGCCAAGTGGAATCAACTGATTGTCAAATGAGTCAAAGAGTTTTTGATTCCATTTCAAAAAATCAATAGACACAAAAAAATAGATGCAAAAAGTATCTTGAAGAAAATGCTGTGATGTGTAAATATTCTCCCAAAACATTTCTGCTTAACTTAATATGAATCTGTTGGTTTTCACACGAGTTTTATTTGTTCATTATAATTTGTTTTTTTTAATGACAGTTAGCTCAAAATGGCTCGAAATGGCTCGCTTTTCTTTCGCATACTTTTGCTTAGATTTTTCGCTCTCTGAGAGTTTTTACTCTCATCATGTCATATTTGACAACTGATTAGCTTTTGGCTCGGAAAGCACACGAACCGACCTAATAATTACCATCCACAGATATTCCATATTAGCGTAGGGTGATTCCATTTAATTTTATTCATTTTTTTTTTTCTTTTTTTTTTGTTCTGATACACGCACAAAATAAAAGGTTTTTGATACGCTCTTTAATGTCGAATGCCAAGCAATTGCGTGGTTGGAATATTCAAACTTGCTATAGTAAAGTAAAGTCTTATTCATACTAATTCGAGCAATTGCTTCATGCATTTACTTTGCTACGAGACCTATCTTCGAGCAATTGCTAATTTTTATTAATACCAAGCATTATTATGTTTGACATTATTTAATGGTGTAATACTTAAAAATACAAATTAATGTACGGATGATGGATTATTATTAAAATCTTAGCATGTCTTCGAGGGTTTTTTAACACTCAAATGTTTATTTTTATTTTTTTATATTCAGCACTCTGTTCGGTAAGTTAAAATTATTATTATTAAAATACTCTTATTATAATTTTTCTTTCATTCTTCAGTAAAAAAGTATAAAAATGTGTGTTTGTCTGTTCAATTGTTTTGGATTTTATTTTTTAGTTTATATTTTAAAGAAATAATCAATGGTGGATTCGGGGAAACCACTGTTTGACATTAATATTTTCAAATATTTAGAGTGTAATTCGAGGCAAAGTGGAGAGGACACGTATAATTATTATTATTATTATTTTTCTTTTCTTTATTGAGTAAAGTTGTGGCTAATTGTTTTTTTTTTATATATATATATAGGATATTGGAGCAAATACATTTTTTTATACTTATGAATCGTTACGTTTACATCTATATGGAGTATAATTGATATTTTCTCGTTTGTTTTCGTACAAATCTAATTGAATGCAAAAATTCGAGGAATGGGGGGAGAAATTTATGGACACACTTAAAATTAGGTTTAAGAATTTGTTTTAACTTAAAATTTGAAATAATAAAAGAAAAAATATTCACATTTATACATTGTAATAGAGGTTTGGGCCATATTTCTTTCTGTAATTGTATCTTAACATTTATTTGTTCTTATTCATATACATATATAGGTAAATTCTATTTTCTTTCTAATGTTTCTTTAATCTTAGCATTTTGTTTTTGTAGTTGAGTTTTCTTGCACGTTTTCTATAGACAATATAATATTTTGTTTGCGATTTCTACTTCAAATTTCTTAGGACCATTGTTTTACGATTGCAGTTCGTTTTCTACTAATTACCACTTCCACTTAAAAGTTTGCTATCTATATATTGGGTGCACGGGATACATTTTTTTTTTTTTTTAGTTTCTTGTAGTTTTTATTTCATATTTTTTAAAGCACATTCTAGAAAGTCTATGTATTTTTTTTTATATATATGTTTCTTGGTAAAAGTTTGCGTTTCACTTGTTTGACTTTTACATATGTGGGTTTTGTTGGGTAATAATGGCACAGCTATATAATTCTTCACGATTTACATACTACAATTCCCATAAGTTTTCATAAATATTGTATTCTAACATTTCCCTTCTTTGTTGCAAATTTATTAAAATGAACAAATTAATTAAGAAATCAAGTTGACGAGGTAAAGAAAAAAAAAGATTGTGAAAAGCATAAGAAAGATGTATGGTATGTACTTCTAAAAATTAATTTGTCTAATATAAAAATAAAATGATTGAACCGCACTCCAACTAGAGTGAGGCCTTTTGAAAATACTCGAAAAAATTACCAAAATTCGAAAACATTGCAAAAAATTACAACAATTATCCCGTACTAGTATGGACACCATCCATGGGAAAATAGAACATAATACTACCCAAGTTTCAAATCACTAAGTAACGAATTTCACCCTCCCATCTCTTTCTTCTTTCCCTGCTTACGCTGTGCAATAAATTAAAACTGCATTACAGTGATGTAAGTTAATTACTCGTATATAAAAGAAATTGGCGATAAGCCAACAGTTTAAACTTCTCACTTTTCGATATCCCAAAGATGTAAGGATGAGGAACTTTACATTTGATTGATGATACCCTAGATAACTCTTGTGATGGATAGATGCATTGGTCTTTTTACTGCAGAAAGTCTACTCTATTTAGCCTATTAGAATGATTGGTACAACAATAATAGGCTAAGGATGCACATCCTGCGTGCTTATCCTATGGAAGCAACAGTGGCAATAAAACGTTGAAAAGGAATGGACTTCTTACACCTTATTAATCAACATGACTGTCAACGTTCACACAATGTGACGAAGATAGAAAGCTGTCAGGCAAAGGCTTTTCACCAGTCTATAGTCCGATATATGTACATAATTGAGCTCTACCAATTTATTTTTATGTTGTAAAAAGCAATATCCTTAGAAGACTTTCTTGATTTAAACAGTATCATATAGTAGTCACTTATAAGTGGTCATATGGTTCGTTTTTCAGGCACATATTATTTTCTTTTCTGAATCAGAAAAATTACCTTCAAAGCACTTTTTCTTAAAATGACATATGTATATACATATGTACATATATATGCAATGTCTCCGCTTATCCTACGCCATTTTAGGCTCTAAGCGCCTTCCTGATTAAAGATCCAGTTTTTCATATCTAACTACACACTTTTGGTCAGAACTTTAGAGCAGGATAGATTATACTGATAATGACGCCACCATCGTTTTATTTTACTTAAGACATCAGGACACTACGATAACGGTATAGATTAAGACGAAATTTACAGGGTAAATTGATGTAAAGACTTTTAACTCCGCCCATGTTCATTCAGCTTTTCAAAAGACTTATCTGCTGCTCTGTAGTCTGTATGGGCTTCGATGGGTTTTATTAGAGAAAATGACAGAGCTTTCTGATTACGGGCCATTGTTGCTTACTGCTATTCTATTGCAAACTAGGATGAGATAGGCCCAAAAACTAACTTCAATTACACTAAATACGGAAATAGAAGACATCTTCTACTCACCTCCTCCTGTAGACCCAATGAAATCTACTACCTTCTAACATGTGTGTTTTTGAGATGCGCAAGTTATACAGAACGGATGCCTATAAGTGGCTACAAGTCCTGTGCGACTTTTAGGGCTAACCTCAGCATGATCTCTAAAATTAAAGTTTCACTTTGCTGAATAGCATTTGAAGGACAGATTCATTCGACGCAGCATTGTCGTTATTTTTTATGGGATCAACTTTGTCTTGGAACGATTAACAACAATTCTGACAGCACTCAACTTTTCAATAGTGAACTGATTAAGGAATTTCATAAAATGGTTTATTCTGGTGAGCCGTTGCACAGTCTTTGCACAACTCCCTTAAGTAGCTGCTTTACCTTAGCTTTCTTTGGACTTTTTAACAAAGGCGACTAACATTTAGTCTTTAGAAATGTTATAGCCCTTTTTTCCCGTCTTGATAGATGATCGCATTTTGCTTTAATACAGTTAGTTAATTTAGTGAGCACCGTGGCGCAGTGGTTAGTGTGTCGCATCCACCTGTGGGGTTCACCTTCCATTCGTGCGAAAATATAAGGCACACAAATCGAGTGGTTGCGAGAAGTTAGGCTTAGGCAAATTTATATTATATAAATATTTTAGCTGGTTTCCGACAATGATCAGTTAACAAATATTTGAAATTCCGAGTGTGTAACAGGATTTTTTCTTGTAATCAGTGCCGCGACTTGCAACTGAATCACCTCTACTTCCTAAGTCACCACGCGATTTCCCTGATCGGCAAAACTGTATATTCTCTAAGGATGAAAACTGGGCTTAGAGTAACGATTTTCATATTCCCTAGTCATAAGGTATTTCTGCAATTTTTCCAAGTTAAGCTAAGTAATCATTTTTTTTTTACAATTTAAAGGATGTTTGAATTTAGCACTACGATAGGCGTTTTTATGTCGCTTTTATCGTTGAACGCCTTGTAGAACCCATCACTTATACAGAGCGTCACATGAGTATTTTTTAACTCATTTTGTTTTAAACAGTTTCTATGAAATAAACAATTCGATTAATTCTCCGGAAATAAGAGAATGTTTCTTGTGAATTATCAACCTCTATTCGCATTTCACAAATGTAGAACTCATTCCGCAAATCTAGAACACATTCCACAATTGTAGAACGAAATTCATATTCTCGCGAACAAAACTTTCATATAGGTTTATTGACCTTAGAATTACTTTGATTGATATTTGGTCGAACTTATCACAAAGAAGGGCAAATCGCTGCTAGGAGCTTTAAAAGGCCATCACCAACACCCCAAAGAACATGGTGGTGAAGTGATGAAGCTAAAGAAGTGATAAATGAGAAAGCGGCTTTCAAAGCTTGGTCAAAGTGCCCCTCTAATAATAGAGACGAAAAAGCTCGCCTCGAAGTAAAATACAAATGTTACAAGAAAAAGCGAAGAACAAGTGCACTCAGCTTTAAGCAGAGAGTACGCCTGTATCAAGAGTTGGAGAAATTATCTTCCCGGTTGTTGATGCAAACCAGGCTATCCAGGAGCTGCGACGATACAATATAAACAGGAGCACAATCATCTTCAAAATAGCTGCACAAAGAAGGAGGAAAGCTCAGGAGATTCGTTCGCCAAAGTTCATTAACAATGCTCATGGCCAGCTTATTGTGGATAACGACAAAATTATGCAGAGGTGGCAGCAGTATTGTGAACGACTCTTGAATGAACAGTTTCCGCGGCTATACTTTCTAAGAGCCACCGCTAACTGTGAAGGAATTCCCGACATTACAATCAAAGAAGTTAGTCTAGCGGACAAACACTCCAAAAAACGAAAAGCAATCCAACGTATAAGGATCATAATGGAAAAACATCGTCATTGCTTAAGGGATTTGCGTATTGACTTTGAAAAAGCATTCAACAGACAACCACGAGATCTGATATGGGTGGCGCTAGGACATCGAGGGATTCCAGAAAACTATGTACAGATGATCATGGACATGTACGAAAGAACAAAAACAAGAGTAAGATGCCCCGCTGGAGTAACCGAAAAGTTCCCAATCAAAGTCGGGGTGCACCAGGGAAGCGTTTTAAGTCCATTGCTCTTTATTACAGTCCTTGATTATCTGCTTGAAGGTAAAGTGATGGACCCTAAGGCACATCAATTATTCTTTGCTGACAATGGAGCAATCATAAGTGAGGATCCTACGTCCCTGCAATGAGCACTTGATGTATGTGTGGATGGTTTGAAGGGAAATGGGTATTGCATCTGTTCAAGAAAGACAGTACTTGTGCTGCATGTTCTCTGATCCACTCAGGGCTATTCCAGACATTTATTTGAATGGAACAGTGCTTCCCAAGTGCGAAAAGTTGAAATGTCTGGGATCTCTGATCAACCTGCAAAGCAACCTGAATATGCGTCCACCGCTAATATACGGTTCACAATATTGGACAATGTGCAAAAAGTATGAGAGTAAATTAACGGCAGCTGAGATGAAGATGCTTCGCATGGCAGCATGAGTGACAAAGCTTGATCAAATAAAAAGTTCGAAGATCCGTGGAAGTCTTTACGTCAAGGAAACCATCTTACGAAAAATAGACCACTACCGGCTCAGTTGGTATTGCCACGTTTAAAGAAAAGATTATTTGAACCCTGTTAAAAAGGCAATATCAATGAACGTTCCAAAGACATCCCGAGGCAGGAGAGCCATGCCTTTAAACACATTCTTCTTCTTCTTCTTCTTCTTCCTCTAATCAGGATCAGTAGAAATGCGATGAAGTGGGAGGGTTATGATCCCTTGTTTTCGGATCATAACCTCACCGAAATAGGAAAAAGAAGATCGAACTTATCACAACTGAAATTCGTAGATTGGTATGACTAGAAACAAATTGGTTGTGAATAAAATGTCAAAAGTATTCGGGTAGCTTCCTTGGGATCAAGTGATATATTCTATGTGGAACGTATGTGGAATGTGCCACAATTTAAAAAGCGACAAAATTTCATGCTAAAGGGAAAAGAGTAATATTGTCTCAGTTAACGATGATACAGCATGCACGTGAAAAGTTCAATCAGAAACGCACTAGTTCCATTTGGTTAGGATATTCTAGAATATAAAGTAGTAGTTAAATTAAGACCGCAGCCCATGTATAATAAATTAATAATCGAGATCACAATTGTACGTCGATGGCCATTTTATTTGCTGAGCGGTTTCTTTATCGTTAATCCTTAATCATGAATATTTGTTGTCATTTCGTTCTATTAACTATGATAAGCGGTTGTAGAAAAGGAAAATCAAATCCCAGAACGCCCAGACTCTCCGTCCCGTTGTACGTACTACTAGGCAGACCCCTCCCTTTGGTGCAGTGGTTGGGAAAATTTTCTATATTATCCGTTTTCCATTTTATACTTGGGTGGCTGCCGATTGCTGTTCCCCGCTGGGGCTTGAAATTGCACACATCGATTAACGAGCAAATACACTATCCACTGCACCATTGCCACCTCCCTTTCGTCTATCATACAGCACATTCTAAATGTATTTTCGTAACTTCTTGAACAATATCGGTTCCACACGACCAATTAAACAAACAATGGCTTAATTCCTGCATTTGGTACCACTACGCCTGGACTAAACTAAAAAATGACAGAAATATGAAAAAACAAACGTGTCCTTAAGTAGCACAGGATATAACGATTGAACGATTTTTTTTATAATTTGCGCGTGCCGAAGGGAATATTAATACCCTTATATTGATGCTCAGGGCACGGGCGGATGGGAAAAGGGGGGAGAGGAACGGATAAGATGCCGGTTTGCGTCGGCTTTAAATGTTTGAAGATTTTAATGATTAGGAAATACAGAGGCTGGTAGATCGTTCCACAAACGTGTTCTTATAAGCAAATCCCTATATTTGACAGTACGTCCGAAGCTGGGCTTGAGGGTGAACTGATGTGCATTCGAAACATAACACGCACCAGCAACAAAGTTTTGAAGGGGAGAAATGCAACTGGCTATTTCGCTGGAGCATTTATAATTAAAAAAAGCGATCAAGTAGGGAAAGACATGAGATATTTGTACGATGTTCGAGTGAGACTATGGAGTTTATAATGTCTCTATCACCTATAAGTCTTAACGCGCGATTCTATAACCTATCCAGAATGTGCAGACCGGTGTTGGGTTCACCAGACTAGATGTGGGCGTTATATTCCAGGTATGGGGGGATGAATACCTTATAGATGGAGGTCAGGTCAGACGGGGTAAAATATTTTTTGCAGCGCTTAAAGCATCCTAGATATTTTGCAGGATTTTTGGCAACTTCGAATATGTGATCATTCCATCGAAGATGGTTATTGATGCACATACCGAGAATGGCAAGTCTTTCGGATTCAGCGATACAAGTTATCCATGAATGGTATGTGATAATGGTTGATGATCTTGGTCTCTCGCTTGAGAGACAGAAGACAGGATTGTGTTTGGGTGCATTAAATTCCACTCTATTTATTGAACCCGATTTGGTAATGCTGTCCAGGTTGGAATTTAATGTGTTTAACATACGTTGTCGTTCCTCTTCTACAGCCGTAAAGCAGGGACGTGAGTTAGGGAACGAATATGAAAAACTGAGAGTACTGTCATCAGCGAAGGAATGGATTGAATTAGAAGTAGCAGACAAGGGGTCATCTATAAAAATGAGAAAGAGAGTCGGAGACAAAACGGAGCCCTGGGGAACACCAGCATTTATATGGTGAATCGCAAACTTGAAGCCGTCCAAGGCAACTTGTATTGAACGATCCGAAAGGTAATTCCTAATCCATTGAAGAAGAGACTCATCGATGCCATATGCACGCATTTTCGAAAAAAGAGCCTAATGCCAAACTCTGTCGAGCGCAACCATCTTTGTTTCGCCGAACTGATGGAGAGATTGGTTCCACTTCTCGATGGGACATGTTTTTAAGTTTAGATTTAAGTTGATGCTTGTATTAAGTTTAAATTTATGAATAAATAAATAAATAAATCAAATCACCAGTGGACCTGTTGCTACGAAAACCGTACTGTCGGTCATTGAGGAGTTTTCGTGAATCAAGATATTTCATAAGTTGACGATTTATCAGCGTTTCCATGACCTTGGAAAGAAGGGACCTATGTACATGCAATGGGTCGGTAAATGGACTGGTAGGAAGATTCGCCTTTTTTAGAGACGGGCTGGACAAATGCTGGGGTCGTATCGCGTCCTCTGTGAACGAATAACTCGTCACGTAATTTGTATGTATGTTGTTGCTAGATCTACCAACAACACAATACAAATTACGTCGCCAGTCATCCGTTGACGGAGGACGCGATTCGACCCGTTTTTTTCATCTTCTCGGAAAGAGCCCAGAAGAGTAGAATAGACAGAAAAGCTTACGCAAAGGCTTTGCCAGTGTAGAAGAACGTCTCTTCAAAACTATGGGGGAGATACCATCTGGACTAGCGGGTTTGTGTATGTTGAGACCTTTGAGTACTCCTGCAACTGTACGAGTGCGAAAATGGACTTGTCCCATGGAAAATTCGACGCTCTCAAGTACAGGCGGAGAAAAAGCGTTATCTGGCAGGGTGGAGCTCGCTGCAAAGTGAGCAGCAAGCAGATTGGCTTTGTCTAAAGAGGTGACTGCTGGAATGTCTTTATAAATGAGCTTTGGGATAGCAGTTGAGGCGGAATTTTTAATATTTTTGACGAATGACCAAAAATGGTTACTACCTTTGGGACATTGTAGAATTGCTTGCCTCAATTTTTGGTCATGTAAGAATGTATTATCAATTTTAATGAACTGTAAGAATAGAGGTAATTTTCATTTTCATGGCTCTGCCAGTTTCATTTAAACCGGTACTGGTCTATACCAATTCTGAATAAACAAAGACATACATGGGCGCCGTGGCGTAAGTGGTTAGTATGTCGGACCACTGCGCGTAAGATTCTAAATTCGAATCACAGAAAACACCAACAAGTTTTTTTACGGTTACCGGATCAATATCCGACAAGAATATCCCCATCTATCACCCCTATTATGGTTAGCGAATCGAACGTTCGACTCAAGTCGAACCTCCCGGCGAATTACTTCTGTCGCTTTATACACTTCACAGATGACATTTAATTGTTTTTTCCCTTGTCACCACTTATTCTTTATTCGAATGAAAATGTTTGCTAACAGCAAATACCACGCCAGAAGCAATTCGCCGACAGTTCGACTTGAGTCGAACGTTCGATTCGCTAACCATAATAGGGGTGTATATTAACAGTCAGGCTGCGCTAAAGGCGCTAGAGTCTTACGTCACCAAATCTGAGATAATCAGGAAATGCCACACAATACTTAGGACATTATGTACGCAGAACCGAGTCAGATTATGTTGGATACCTGGATACTGCGATATCGAAGGCAACGAGCAAGCCGACGCGCTGGCCAAAAGAGGATCGGGGCTCCCACATAGTGACATAATTGGTAGCACCAGGGTGCGTGGTTAAGGGAATTATTCGTGATAGAATCATCGACACGGCTAATCTAAGATGATCACAGGGTGTCAAAGGCCTTGTGGCGTGTGTTAGACAATACTGGGGAGATCATAAAATTAGAAAGATCACAGCGATATGAATACTCTCTGGCCACTGTTTCCTAAGGAAGCATGCTATGAGACTAGGATTATCTAACACGGATGTTTGTAGGTTCTGCAATGATCTACATGGCCCAGAGGACATAGAACATATACTCTGTGAGTGTCAAGCAATTGTCAGGACAAGGCTAAAGCACCTTGGCAGATACTTCTTCGATAATCTAGAAGAGGTGCGGTCATTGAACCACAACAAGGATCTCTTCAAATTTTCTTCAATTAATTGTTTGGGAGAATCGGTTTAGGTCTTTTGCCGTGAAGGTTCCGTAGGGATCGCGATGGGCCCACTTTGGTGCCTAGTGTTTTATGATAACCTCATAACCCTACCTAACCTAACCTAACCTAACCTAAACCTTTTCACGGTCCCACCTCTCTCGAAAGTCTGACAAACATCCAAGAGTATTTTTCACCCTGATTGTCGTTGGCGTTTATCGCTTTTCGACGATTGTCGTTTTATTCATAGCTACAACTTGCTGACCGTTAAACATCACTAAGCAATTTGTTTGTCGTGTAGAATACTATTACAACTCTTTCACAGTGAAAAAGTTATGAAAATGGATTCGTTCTACATCTGAAGAAAAGCGACAAATGCCAACGATAATCAGGGTGGTTGTCTCGAGAAAGCTTCTCAAAACAAATTGCCCTTCGAATACGGCATTAAACTGTAGGTCCATTCAATTCGTGTGAAAAATATAACGCACAGAACATGAGTGGTTGCGAGAAGCTAGGCCCTGGCACTTAAAGAGCTTTTGCCTCAAATATTTATTTATTTTATAAAGACATACATTTTAAAATATAAATCGTATACCATTCTTCCAAAAATCCGAAACAAACATGAAGAATGTGCTACACCACGAGCATAACGCTAAATTATTTCAAAGTCCTACAGAGTGTGTGTATTGTGTGGAGTTTCAACTCAAATCATACTACGAACAAAACTTACAGGTTTCAAATAAAAGCCTCTCGTCTACTTAAGAAATCAACAAACTGAAAGAGAACACAATAAATAAAATAAAAGAGACAACCACAAAGTATATTTTCTTTCGTATTTTTACAAAAAAATCTTTATTGTTGAATTATTAAATATTTCTAACTTATGATGTATTTCAATACGCCTTTCTTACAAAAACAAAAAAAGTTATTTATTTATTTTTTTTCTTTTAACTAAACTAAATGATAAAAAATAAAATTAGAATAATCCGTAGGTTAAATTATATTATCTTTTTACATAGAATTCTAATAAACGAAATAAAAGTATGTATATGTAGTACTAAGTTTTGTTTTCTTTTGTGAATGTAGGTTTTTCTTTTATTTATTTAAATGGTGAAAAATTAATGACTATTTATTAAAACTTTTGAACTTTAAAATGAAAAGCAAAACATTTTTGTATAAGTTAAAACTTAAAGAAAAACACATGTAGTTCTAGTTTATAAGTCTGTATATTGTTTGTATTCTTTTTATTTATATATGTATGTAGATACTTTAATATATATTTTTTTAATATCATTCTTTTTTTTCAACTTTCTTTTTATTCTCTTGCTTCTTCTATTATAGTTCCTTTTTTATTTAATTGCAATTTAATTATTAAACAAAAAAAGCTTCGCATGTACAAAGGATTTTCTTTTCTCGTTTGTTTTTTTTTTTTTTTTTTGTTTATAACAAAAGCAAGGAATTTTTGTTTTATGTTTAATTTCTGAGTGATAAGTGTTTTTATTTATACTTTTGTTCACTTAATTATTTTCTATATAATTCATTTTATATTTATGAAATGATATTGTTTCTTTTTGTTTTTTTTTTACTTTTTTCCTAATTTAAAAAAATGTAAAGCAATTTGTATTAGCAAAAAATTTACAAAAATATTATTTATACTTTGCATTAGAGTACGTGTTGTTTATCTTTTTTTTTTTTATTTCTTCTTCTTTCTCTTCCCACCGTTCGATTTTTCATGAATAATTGTATATATAGTAAATGTATATATAATATGTATAAAAGATCACACTACAAATTAAAAGGAGGACAAAAATAAAAAATAAAAAAAATTGCATTTCACTAAGATTTTCACTCCATTTTTGTTGGTTGGTTGAACTACTCTCAGTAAGTAGTCAGATTAAGAGATTGCTTACATGTTTCACTTCCGTTTAAATCCATTTATACAGCACAGTTCCGCAACTTAAGATACTAACATTTGAGAATTTGTTTCACGAATTAAAAATGAATACTAAACTTAAATTAAAATTAATAATTCTGATCGCCTAACACTAGATATAAATAAAATATAATCTAAAATATGTTTATGTCTAGTATTTCTGTTGCTAGTTGAGGGTTTTGATGGCCATTTGAGGGGTGTAAGAGTGTGGGGATTCTTTATACTTAAGGAGAGATAGAGAGAGTTCGAGAGAGTAAAATTAGTTTTTTGTTTTTGTTTTATAATAATGTATGTTTTGTTTTTTTTTTTTTTTTTAATTATTTAGTTGATGTGGATATTAATTTACGCGTTTTTACTTCTTTCTTTCCATACATCATCTATGCTTACGTTCCATTGGCCTTTGGCAATGGTCGTACTAGATAGAGTTTCTCTCCCTGCTTGTTTGTGTAGATGGGTGCTCTTTGGTAGTGATCAACTAATTGGTCTAAGGTGTGGAATTTACGCTGACCAATGCAGTACATGTTGTTTTCGACATGGACACGGAAGTGCTTGTTGCGGCCTGGTGCTTTTAGGGAGACTGAATAGTCACCCATCTAAAGATAAAAAAAAAAGAAGAAGAGAACGTTGGATTAAATTCCAAATTTGATAATTTTTAACTTACATTAGTCTCGCTATCTCGTATAAGGAAGTCGCCATCGTGACCGTGTTGATTTAGCACAGTATCACATTGACTACGCGTTATAGCGCCATAGTACCAAGATTTGCCGGCTAAATTGGGTCGTTCCATTGGTGGCATTGGCGGTGATGACTGTGGCGGCATATTGTTAGGCATACCATCGTTTCGTCGATCAATTGAATCTCCGCCACTACTGCCGCCAGCACCATTATTTCCACGATACGGTGTAGCTAGGTAATCACTTAGCTCTTGTAGATAATTGCGTGGAACTAAACCAATTTGACCAGCATTGTTGCGAGCTTTATACCAATCGGGATCCGAAGACGGTCGATCAACGATTTCCAGACGGTCTCCCTTCTCGAACGATAATTCCTGATCGTTATTGGATGTAAAACTATAAAGCGCAACCTGAAATTTAAATAAATTGATGAAATGATGAGATAAAGCAAAATAGGGAGGGAAGGAGTGTGGCCCTGGCCAAGTACCTATATATGCCGGGGATAGCTAGGGCAAATCAATCATTGCAAATCAATCGATGTAGGCCCTACAATAAGAGTAAATAAACTGGGAAGGCTACTAACACCGTCGCTCAGGCGGAAAAGGGTACTAGAGACAACTCATCCAAACATTTTTAAGAAGGATCTCGTAGAGCGGTAGAGTTTCTTCCGCAGTATGCTGGTAACATTGGCGGTGTCCTCAGGAAAGAAAGCATTATTGCATTAAAATGCGCAAACTAAGAATCCTGGAATGGCAGTGAGGAGCAGTAGGGAATCTTAATCAATCCTGAAGTATGAACAAAAATAGACGATATTTGTTTCTCGCAAAACTCATATCAAAAGGTACATCCTGGACAGACGGTGTGTAAAAAATTCCGTTGTGAAGGACATATGAATGATTAGCTAAAGGCAGATGTATCCTTCCTTCCTTTCCTTAAAGGGCTCAAGACCCTTGGACAGTCTCTGCCCGAGATACGGCTGCATTCCATCCTCTGCGATCCCGGGCACTCTGCTTCCAGTTGTGAAGACATCCACGACAGCTTGGTCTTTATACCGCCGGTTCGGCCTTTTTTTGCCGTCTCAAACCTGGGGGCTGAGATTCGAAGATTCTCTTGGCTGGAGCGTTGTTGTCTATTCGCTCAATGTGGCCGAGCCAATGTAGTTGACGTGTCTTGTCTTTTTGGACTACATCCACATCCTGGTACAACTCATAGAGTTCGCGGTTGTATCTTCACCTCGATTCGCCCTCCTCGCATGTGGGACCTAATATCCCACGAAGTATTTTTCGCTCAAAGGTACCCAATATTTGCTCTGCTTTCTTACTTATCGTCCACCACTTGCCGCCATAGAGCATTAATTTGGTCCGTCGAGTTAGGAGTTTTGAACCCAGTTGTTTTGCCAAACCGAAGTAGCAGCGGTTTGCTAAGGTTATTCTTCGTCGGATATCCACGAAGGTGTCATTTGTATCGTTTATGTTGGCTCCGAGGTAGGTAAACTCCTAACTACGTTAAAAAACAAATATTTGGCGCAACAGCTCTTTAAAGTGCCAGGGCCTAGCTTCTCGCAACCACTCATGTTGTGTGCGTTATATTTTTCACACGAATGGAAGGGACCTACAGTTTAATGCCGAATCCGAACGGCGATTTGAGAAGCTTTTTCGTGACAACAATACTCTCGGATGTTTGTCAGACGCTCGCGAGAGGTGGGACCGTGAAAAAACTTTTTGGTATTTTCTGGGATTCGAACTTGGAACCTCATGCGTAGTGATCCGACACACTAACCACTTACGCCACGGCGCCCACTAACCTCCTAACTACGTTGAAGTTGTAGTTATCAACAGTGACGTTCTGTCCAAGGTTTTGAGAAGATAATTTTTTGTTTGTTGGCAAAATGTACTTAGTCTTGTCCTCATTGACTTCAAGACCTACTCATTTCGCCTGGTCTTCAATTGCCGTTAATGTCTCTACAACGGCTTGGCGGGATCTTGCGATGATGTCAATAACGTCCGCGTATCCCAGCAGTTGGATGGATTTGTGAAAGATAGTGCTTTCCGTGTTTACACCTGCCCTACGCACTATCTGCTCCAGTACTATATTAAAGAAGTTACATGACAGCGCACCTCCTTGCCGGAACCCGGTGCATGTTTGGAAAAGTTTAGAAGACCTGTTTCCAAGTTGCACACAACATCACGTGTTTTCCAGCGTTACGCGACACATCCAAATTGGGAGAGTTCAAGACGATGCATGCTATCATAAGCGGCTTTAAAGTCGATGAAAAGGTGGTGAGTTTCGACTTGATATTCGTTCGTCTTTTCCAGGATTTGCTTTAGTGTGAAAATTTGGTCTATTGTCGATCTGCCGGGTCGGAAGCCACACTGGTACGTGCCGATTAGTGAGTTGCAGAAAGGTTTTAGACGTTCACACAATACGATGGATAGGATCTTATATGGTACATTTAGCAGGGATATGCTTCGATAGTTCTTACAAGACATAGAATCGCCCTTTTTGAAGATGAGTCATATAGAGCTGATATTCCAGACGTCGGGCATGTTTCCCTCTATCCATACTTGGCTGATGACTTCATGCATGCACCCTACTAAGATATCGCCTCCGTATTTAAAAAGTTCAGGTGGGAGGCCATCAGAGACAGCGGCTTTGTTATTTTTTAGTTTTCTGATGGCTGCGCTAACTTCTTCAATATTGTGTGGTGGTATTGGTTCGCCATTGACTGGAAGCGGGTGTATGACACAGCGAAAGCGACTGGCAGCACCAAATCGATGATCTAGTGTTCGATAATATAAAACGAATGTAAGGACACATATATCCAATAAAATTCCTTCCTGAAGAACGACAATGAGCTGTTTCAACGTTAAAATCTCTCAACAAACCACCGGCAAGCTCGAAGCCTCTGGTTTTCCGCAAGCAAACAGTTAAATTTTAATCTTAAAGAGCCGATTTGCAAACAAAAAAAGTGAGAGTCGCTCTTCAGCTCTGCGAATAGAAAAGAAAAGACTAAAGATGCACGCTCAAACAGAAGAAGAGCAATCAGTAATGTGCACCGAAGAGATACAAGTTCTCTACAGTAGGAGAGAAGTCCGGAATGTTTGTCTGGTATAATGTGAGAAACGTCCACGAAATCTTCACTTTAGGACTCCTCGAGAGATTTGAACAATTTCAAATGCTCACCCTTCAAATGTACTGGACCATATCTAGTTATAGGCGTCTCTGCTGAACTCATTCATTTATGCTGGGTGATGTTTGCTGCCCTGGCAAGGGTGCAAAATACATCGCCGACACGTTCAACGGTACTAGAGCTCTGATTAGAGAAAATTGTGCGAAACTTACGGGTCAACACAAGAAACTAAATTCGAACAGTTAGGCGGCGATTTCTCAAGTAAAAAGGTACTTACGTGTCTTCATGACACCCCAGTTTACGCAAAACCTTTGAATTCAGTTAAAAGGTTGAACACAATAAAAGAAACTAGACACAATGATTTACTAAGCTTTTGACCTTCTTCTTCTTTTTCCTTTTATAAGCGAGGTTATGATCCGAAAATAAGGGTCACATCCCTCCCACTTCACCGCATTTCTACTGATCCGCCTGTGGGGTTCGCCTAAGATTTTGACCTCGTCCATTAATAAGTTTCCCTATCGGTATTGTATGTTCTTTTATTTACCGTCAGATAACTAAACCTCGCAAAATGAATACCAAAACTTTACCACTCTTAATTAACACCAATTACCAATGTTGATTCATAGCTTACCACAATATCAAGAACATTCTCAGCCATCGCATACGTATGGATTTCACCATCGTTATCACAATCTTCGGTTGTGTAATTACTAGGAAACCATCCCACTGCATTGCCACTTTGTCCTCGCCACCAGCCATCATTGGACTTTTCCAAAATCAGGATACGCGTGCCTTTTGTTAATGATAATTCGTCGGATTGTTGCGCCTGATAATTGTATTTAACAATTGCAGTACCAATGGCTTCCGATGGATCGGGTGGTAATCTTCTTGACATTGTTGGACTTTCAATTTGTCGTGATGGCGAACAATTAGGTAGAGTTTTTGAGCCGGAACCTTTTTTCACTTTTTTCTTTATGCTGAAAAATATAAAATAAAAAAAATATTATATATAAATTAATAAATTGCAGTTATATATTTTTTTGTGTAAATAATTTAACAATAAACGAAGCATTATAATAAGAACTATATGTTGATGGATTTTTACAATGATATCGAGTATACTTCTCGGGTTTTTCTAGTAATCGATAATCGATCATAAACCGTGATTTTAGGTGGTGATGCATTAACGAAAGATAGGTATTTGATAGTTGTTCTCTCGTTGGGCTAATCGATAGAATGATCAGCGTGTGAAGCGGGGTGGTGTTAGACTTCTCTTGATGGAATCAACAATAGCGTCTTCAATCAGCCTAACTGGGAGGGCTTTAGAAATGATTGCGAAACAAATATCGCCTTAAATGTATCGCTTAGAACACCTTGTGAACTAGAGGACGAAATTGATCGTTTCGTGGAAGCAATTCAAAGAGCGGCATGGAGAAATACTCCTTCTAGAAGCTATAAGATCAACCGCAACGAAAAGTATCCCAGAGAAATCACTGAACTGGTGAGGGAGAAACGAAAAGCACGAAAGAAGTGGCAAATCACTCGCGCACCGCAGCATAAAACGGTCCTTAACCGACTATACAATCGGCTTAGAGATAGTATTCGCGAATCTAAAAGCAAAAAGATAGCGACCTACCTTGAAAATCTCTCCGGTGAAAGAGAATCAATTATTCGCTTTGGAAAGCGCTAAAAGGCATCCGGAAACCTCAAATGCAAGCACCACCAATTCGGAAAATCGATGGAAACTGGGCCAAGAGCGACAAAGAAAAGGCAGAACTTTTTGCTTTGCACTTAGAAGAAACGTTTAAGCCATTCGACGGCCCTTCGTTAACGCCCGACTCCCCAGTCACGACATCTGACAACTTTAAAGTAAAAAAAGTTGCATTGATTGAACTGAGGGAAGTGATTAAAAATTTAAAGACAAAAAAAGCTCCGGGTTACGACTTGATAACGGCGCAGGTAGTCAAGGAATTGCCGAATAAAGCTATTATCAAACTGCTCCATTTTTTCAACGCTTCGTTTAGATTGCTCTATGTTCCGAGACAATGGAAAGTCGCCGAGATTATAATGGTCCCGAAACCAGGCAAACCGCTAAATGAGAAGAAATCATATCGGCCTATTTCCCTATTGCCGGTTATCTCAAAAATATTTGAAAAACTACTTTCCAAACGTCTACAGCCCGTAATCGATGAAAGACGTCTCATTCCTGATTATCAGTTTGGATTTAGAATCAAGCATTCTACAATTGAACAAGGTCACAAAATAACTGACGTGATTGGGAAAGCTCTCGACGAAAAAATGATTTGTGTGGTGTGGTTTGGCACGAAGGCTTGGAGTATAAATTGCAACGACTACTGCCACGGCAAATCTTTCTAATCTTACAATCGTACCTCACCGAGAGACTCTTTCGTGTTAAGCACGGAAATGATTACTCTGACTTCAAGGAGATTGCGGTCGGAGTTCCACAAGGAAGTGTCGTTGGCCCGCTTCTATATGTACTGTACACGCGTGATATCCCGCAGGAAAGAAGCTGCGTCGCCGCCACGTTTGCGGACGATACGGCGATATTGACCAGGGGCGAAACTATTGCAGCAGCAACTGGAAAGCTTCAGCATGCTATTAATAAAGTCCACGCTTGGACGAATTCTTGGCGTATTGTGCTGAACGAAAGCAAATCTACTCACGTCAACTTTACGTACAAAAAAGTGGATAGATTGCCTGTATATCTAAACTCTGCTCGAATACCGTACGCGAACGAAGCAAAATATCTAGGAATGACTCTAGATGTTAAGGTTAAATGGAAATCACATGTAAAAAAGAAACGCGACGAGCTAGAAAACAAATACCGACAAATGTACTGGCTACTCGGAAAACATTCGAAGTTGAGCCTACATAACAAACTGCTTATCTATAAGCAAGTGCTAAAGCCAGTGTGGACGTATGGTATACAACTATGGGGTAGTACCAAGAAAAGCAATAGAAACATCGTACAAACTTTTGAAAATAAAGTTCTTAGAACGATCGTTAACGCACCGTGGTATGTACGTAACGAAGATATTCATCGGGATCTGGGAATTCCCAGCGTCGTCGAAGAGATAACAAAATTTGCGAGTAAACACAAAGTTCGTGTTCACGGTCATTGTAACCGTACTGTCATTCAACTACTTGACGCGAACAATTCAATTCGTCGTCTTCAAAGGACAAAACCTTTTGACCTCGCGTCATAGCATATGCCGGTCATGAAAAGGGCAGGAACTTTCACTGGAATTTAACCTGTTTAAAGTGCTACATTTATTTTTAATCACATACGATCGTGTTTTTCCAGAATCAGTAGTAGTAATAATTTTGAGAGGTGTTTTTTTAGTGAGTAAAAATACCATAAGCACACGCGGTCGGGCCTTATGGTGTCTTTGGAAGATTTTTCACCTGTTCTCGGCAAATAAAAAAAAAAAGCTTTCGATTTGAAGAATTTAGACAAGTGTAGGACATCTAAAAGAATCAGAGCCACCAACTTCTCTGCATTTACTGACCGAATCATTTGCTCAGCAGTACTTTGGGACAGCTAAGCGAACTTCGAAATTCTACATAGGGGAAATGACTTACATAGACCTCTAAGAAGTAGCATCTCACGATAGAAGTTCTTCGTGAAATAACGAAAAAGAGAACTTTAACCGTCCACTTCCACATAATGTCAGTTGAAAAATTCTTCGGAAAATTGAGGCGTGAACGAAAGGCAAGCGCTTTTTTCTTTGCGTCACAGAAAAGATTAAATGGGTGTTGGGCAAGCAACTGGAACGGGTAAAAAAACACATCAATACAACAAAATGAAGACAGCTGGTTGAACTTGACAGAGCCTCCATTCTTCTTCTTCTTCTTCCTTTTTCAGCGAGGTTATGATCTGAAAACAAGGGATCAGTACCCTCCAGAGACAGAGCCTCCATTCATCTTTTTTTTATTCTTTAACGGTAAATTCGGCTTAAACAGTGCAACATAATAAAACAATTATCTACGTTCCATCATAATTCAGATGACTGGTCTAAAACAATTCATCTACAAACAATAGACGGTTTGTTGAAAATACTTCGACTTCATCGTAGTAACAGCTCCTAAAAGAATGCTAAAAAATTAATTAAATACAAATATAAGCCAGTGCTCTATTGATATTGCTTATTTAATTTGTGGGTCGGTTAATCAATTAAATTCAAAAAATCATTTCAGGTAGGCCATTTGTTATACTCGCCACACCCACGAACGAAGCACACAATAGTTTTGTTATAATCTGAAGAAATGACTGCATACTTTCAGCAGCTGCTTAGGTTCATAAAAATTAATTATTCTTCGACGTTAGCCTCTTTCCTGAAAAAGATATTCTTAAATTCTACGCTTTAAGTAAAACTAGTACCAAAGTTGAATAGGTTCCACAAAATCTAAGTGTTAAGTAACAATGTGAGTAAATTGTCTTCTTCAACCTAATTCTATAGAATATCTGTAACAACCGTACATCCCATCAAGTGCAACAGTGAACTGTATATAAAGAATTTGATTTCCGGAAAGGGGCATCCTTTCAAAAGGGTACTATCTAAGGAATTCTATATTTCAACATTCTAAATGTGGAATCTAAGTGTGTAACAAAACTAAGTATAAAAAGAAACAAAGCAAGCAACTGAAATAAAAACTCAAAGGAAAAAACAGGAGAAATTAATTAAAAATAGGATCTAATCTACATGTACAGAATTTCTTTTCAATTAGTAACTCAAAACTACTTCTTTACACTTACCTATCGAAGAGTGATGGTTTCTCTTTTTTCACATAATTACTAGGGACATAGCCAGATTGATTTCTACTATTTTGCACGCGCCACCAATGCTTCGAATCGTCCAGTAGCAGGTAACGTTCATTTTTCCTTAAGTCTAACTCTTGTGCTCCTTGAGCTGCATAATCGTATTTGGCTACTACGTAGCACACGTCTTCCTGTGATTTTCCTGCGGAAAGAAGAAATAAGCGGGAATTGAGTGTGGAACGTATTGTTTCATTTTTATATTTTGTGGTGGTGAATGATTGATAGAATGATGAGGTGGGATGGAGGATGATGACCAGCATTTTCCCTTTCTCTTGTGAGGGAATATTGATTTTTTTTTTATTTTTTGAATGTGTATATGATTGGAGGAATTACCGTGTTTCATGTTGCCCGCCATTGATTGTGAACCACAGCCAAGGTTCCCACCAATGCAGTCACCGCCGTTCGAATTCGAATTGGTATTGCTGCTGAATGTCACACTTTTATGCGTGCTACAATTGGACGCCGACGACAAGTTACGATGATGATGCTGATGATGCTGGTGTGGAGCCGGTGAACCGGGTGGCGGTGGCACTGGATGTTGCTGCTGCTGATACGGTTGATATTGTGTAGATGCTGGTGTAGATGCTTGAGAGTGCTGCTGTTGCTGATGCCATGAACCAGTTACACCAGCACCGCCACTTGGCAAATAGTGATTGCGATTTGTTATAGCTGGAACGTTTGAATTCGTTATTGCTGTTGAGGAGGAATCGGGGATATTGCGTGCAAATCGTTGGGGATGCTCCAACATTCCAGCAATAGAGAGAGGTTAGCGACTATTTTTTGTTTGTTTTGTTTTTGGTTGGTTACTCTGTGGTGGCACTGTTGCTTTTCGTGAAAAGCAGCTTCAGCCTATGATTAGATTCTCTATTTTTTTTTTTTTTTTCTTTCTTTATTTTCTATTTCAGTCGTTTATTGTTTTTCTCTAAATCCCTATTGGATAGCATTCGTGGTCGACGACGATGGCAAGAGCAAATTGTTATGTTGATTAAAAATTCTCCTATGATGATTTTGTTGCGCTTAGGCTTCAATGAAAGTGGTTGACGACGAATTGACGACTTGCATGTATCCATGGAAAATCATTTCTAAAAGAGAGTTCAAAAGAGAAAAGAAAAAACGAAAATTCAAATAAAATAAAAGCGAAACGAAATAAAGCACAAAATCGATAGCACAATTGTTTTGCAAACCAAAAAAAAATGTTTAGACGAAAAAAAGCTTAAAAGTTTATTGTATTTGTGAAGCCTAACATCTCTCCCTGGCCTGGATAAATGGTTTTTTATTGTTGCATGTTGCAGTTTAATTGGTTAAATAAAAGAGTACAAATAATGGCGTTTTACAACAAATTAGAATGGAAAACTAAATCGGTAATGATGTGTGAGAGAGTGTTTCGATTGTTTTGGTATGTTAATGGATGTAAGGAACAAGAGAGAATATTTACAGCGGATTGTTTAGTTATCATTTGCAACTTATAATGGTGTTGACTCTGTAAGTAAGAAAAGATGGAAACTGTATTCTAACTTTTAGGTACAAAAGCTTGCTTTGAAGTTCAGTTATGAACCATTAAATGAATGTTATGAAATGCAACAACGGTTAACAGATTATCGATTAATCAGAGCGTGGAAGGCATAAAAAGGAGCACACGACTGCAATAATTGGACTATAAAGTATTCAACGGAAACATTCACACAACGTTAACAAACACACAGAGCATTAAATTATCATAAGTTCCAATCGCCTTCTACTTTCCACTTGTATGTTTCGACAGAGCGTCCAATTAAACAAAAAATATTAACAAACTAAGAAAATGAATATTATAGTAAGCCATTGACCACTGTTACAATCTTCATCCATTTCAATATGTAATGGGATAGAACAGAGAAGGAACACAATCTTTCTTAACTTCAAGGTCAATTAGCCTGCACAGGCAAACATATGTGCTCTAGACATCACCATCACGGTCAGCTTAGTAAATATATTCAACTCTCTTGAACAGAGCATTGAATTCAACAGACCCCTAGATGACATACTACAGGTACTGCTTCAAATAAAACGTCTTGGTAATCCTCTCAAGGGCTGACTAAGAAAAAATGCTTGCCCTGAGCATCAGAATGCGATCTAGTGTAGCATATGGATGGTTCTAAAATGGACTGTGGATCTGGGTCTGGCATATTCAGTGAGATAACAGTAGCTAACCGTAGCTAATCACTGATCCATGCACATGAAGATCGCCAAAGCAATCAAATGGCTGACTTCTGGTTATGACCGGTGCCATTTACTGGCTTTAAACTTTTCTGTGGAGCGGCCAAGGGGGTCTCCTTTCTTGTGGATCGGGCAAACGATGCTGAGATTCCATTCATCAGGCAGACACTCGTCTGACCAAATATTAGAAATGAGTTGGTGTATGCACTCTACCAATTCATCCCCAGCTGCCTTGAAAAGTTCGGCCGGTAAGCCGTCAGGTCCAGCAGCCTTGTTGGATTTTAGCTTGGATATTGCTATCCTCACTTCGTTTTGGTCAGGTGGACGGAAATTTTGACTATCATCGTCTATGTTGAATGGTTCATTCTGCCTGACAGCGGGATGTTGGTCTTCGTCGCCGTTATACAGTCTGCAGAAGTAGTTTTTCCATATTCTCAGCACCGACTGTGATTCTACTACGAGGTTTCCATTTTCATCCCTGCAGGTTTCTGTACGGGTATTACTTCTCTGACACGTTCTTTTTACCTTTTGGTAAAACTTCCGTACATTGTTCCTGGAGCATAGACTCTCGATATTCTCAAACGCGCGCTTCTCATGCCCTTTCTTCTTTTTTTGGAGAAGTCGATGTTCTTCCCGTCTCTTTTGCTCGTAGAGCTCACGAGCAGCTCTCGTCTTCCTTTGCAGCGCCGCTTTGTATGCCTCTTGTTTTGCTGCATGCACTCGCCGGCATTCTTCGTCAAACCAGGGGTTTCGCGGTGGTGGTCGAGCGAGACCCAACACATCAGTCGCGGCGTTTCTGATGGCATGTTGGCAGCGTTGCCACTGGTCTTCGGTACTTGATGCTGGCGGCAAAGGGGTGATTGAGAGATTTCGGGATACGCGTTCAGCGAAGAGTCTGGCGGTCTCTTGCGATTGTAGCTTTTCAACGTTAAATTTTCTCACAGTAATTCTTCTTCGTTGCTCAGATTGGGATATCCGCATTCGTACCTTGGCTACAACAAGGTAATGATCCGAGTCTATGTTGGCCGCTCGGAAGGTCCGGACATCCAGAATACTGGAGGCATGCCTTGCGTCGATCGCAATATGATCAATTTGGTTGATCGTTATATGATCATTGGACCGCCATGTCTGCTTATGAATATCGAGATGAGGAAACCATGTGCTTGCTATGGTGACATTTTGCTCCACAGCGAAATCAATTAGCCTTAGTCCGTTATCAGACGTGGTGTCGTGTAGGCTATGCTTACCGACTGCCCTACCAAAGACGTCCTCCTTTCCTATTTTGGCGTTAAAATCGCCCAATACGATTTTAACGTCGTATTTAGGACATTGCTCGTATGTTTTGTCGAGGAGCTCGTAGAAACACTCTTTGGTGGCAGGGTCCTTTTCTTCTGTGGGTGCATGAACACATATTAGGCTTATGTTAGCGAATTTAGCCTTGATCCGGATCGTCATAATACGCTCGCTCACGTGACGGAAGCTTAAGACTTCTTGCCTAAGTCTGCCGCGTATGACAAATCCGCATCCGAATAAGCGTTGCCTGTTGCCTCCGTAGCAATCACCGTAGTAGATGTCACAGTTTTTCATCCTCTTTTTGCCCGGCCCATCCCATCGCACTTCCTAGATGGCGGTAATATCTGCTTTATAGCAGTCTAGGGCCTCTGCTAGTTGTTCGGCTGCACGTGGTCTGTAAAGGGACAGGGGGTCTCACAAGAAAGGAGACCTCCTCAACTGCGCCAATTATAGAGGCATCAGTCTCCTCAACATCGCATACAAGATCTTTTCTGCGATATTGTGTGAACGCCTGAAACCTTTTATCAACAGCCTGATTGGACCCTATCAGTGCGGTTTCAGGCCAGGAAAGTCCACCATCGATCAAATCTTCACACTTCGGCAGATCCTGGAGAAAACCCAAGAATTCCAAATCGATACTCACCACCTCTTTATCGATTTCAAGGCCGCCTATGACAGCATCTATAGAAAAGAGCTTTATAGAGCCATGTCTAGTTTTGACATCCCTGCCAAACTTGTCCGTCTGTGCAGGCTGAACGCTCGCTGCTCCATCAAGGTCGGTAATGACCTCACCGAGACCTTTGATGTCAAAAAAGGCTTTAGACAAGGTGACGCGCTGTCATGTGACTTCTTCAATATTGTACTTGAACGGATTGTGCGGAACTCACAAGCCAACACCGGAGGCACAATCTATTACAAGTCTGTACAACTGCTTGCATACGCCGACGATATAGACATTATCGGAAGATCTCAGCGGGCTGTCACCGGTGCTTTTGCAAGCATTGAGGCGGAAGCGGCCAAAATGGGTTTGGCGATAAACGAGGGCAAAACCAAGTATACGCTGTCAACTAGAAGGGAAACCCGACACCGACGAATTGGACAAAACGTCACCGTGGGCAGCTATAACTTCGAGGTAGTAAGGGACTTTGTCTACCTTGGCTCTGCTATAAATTCTACACACAAGATCAGCGCAGAAATCAAGCGAAGAATAACTCTTGCCAATCGCTGTTTTTTTTGCGCTTATAAGGCAATTCAACAGTAAAGCCCTATCTCGAACAACTAAGAAGACTCTATATAAGACCTTGATCATCACAGTCCTGCTTTACGGCGCTGAAACATGGACTTTATTAAAAGAGGATGAAGATATCCTTGGTCGTTTCGAGAGAAAAATTCTTCGTAAGATTTTCGGTCCCGTTTGCGCTGACGGGTTTTGGAGGAGAAGATTCAATCACGAACTATACGAGCTGTACAGCGACATCGACCTAATTGAAAAACTGCGTATTGGACGTCTGAGCTGGCTAGGACATGTAGAGCGATTAGACACCAACGCTCCGGCCTGCAGTGTCTTCGAATCTAACCCTGAGGGACGACGCAGCAGAGGGAATCATCGCCGTAGGTGGCGCGCACAAGTTCAAGGGGACCTCGACCAACTTGGAGTGCGCAACTGGAGGCAATTAGCTAAAGGCCGAGCTAAATGGAGAGGCTTGTTGGTTGAGGCCCAGGTTCACCTCGAACTGTAGCGTCAACTAAGTAAGCAAGTAAACATAGTTTTCATATGAACATGCATATATGCATGAAAGCACAGAGCTTGAAGCAGATTTTCAATATTGCTAAGGCTGATGCTAGATTCCTCGGTTTTCTAAATAGATCCAAAGCATTTTGCACTCCTACAGACTTGGCTATGACCCATAAAGCTTATATTCATCCAAGACTTGAATAAAACTCCCATGTTTGAGCGGGAGCTTCGGCATGATATTTACGTTAACTAAATCGTGTTCAGCATTAAGCAATTAAATTGATCAGCAATCATTCAATTCGTAGCCAGCTTCATTCTCTTGTATACCATCAGAATGATGAACGCCTACTGCTCCTCTCCGAAACTTGCACCACAAACATATATGTAGTTATATCCCGTCTGATCGAAATGCGCATGCAGCGTCTTCTGTGCATCCTTACATCTGATGGCATGTTTTCGTGCTTACTCGTATAAAAGTTTGTTTTTTTAACCGCTCAACATGAATGTGAAATTTATTGCTTTTCTTAGTATTTCCAGAAACCTTATCTATGACCTGTATCCCCTTGTGGGTCCTAGGGCCTTTACTACGCCTACGCGCCATCGTGTACGGTTTCTGGCAATGTGTCTAAGCTCTCCCCAACTTTTCCCCAACTGCAGTGCCTCGTTCTCGACTGTTCTGCGCCATGTTCTCCTCGGACCGCCAGAACTTCTGCCATCCTGAGATAAAGGGTTCCATTACATAGCATGGTTCGCTATGGAACTATCACACTTTCGGAACGTGTGACCAATCCGCTGCCACTTCCATCGTTGGATGGTTGGGCCTATTGGTTCCTGACCCGTTCTCTCGTAAAGGTGTTCGTTAAAGATACCATCCTTAAGATATTGCGCAGACACCTATTAACGAACGTTTGCAGCTGTTTGGTGATAATAGTGGTCACTCTCCACGTGCTGCATCTATACGAGTATAACAGCACGGATTCAACATTAGAGCGGAACAGTCTTAGCTTGGTGTTCAAACTTATTGCATTGCTTCGCCATATTTGGGACAATATCCCGAACGCGGACTTTGCTTTGGCGATCCTGTTGGCTATATCCAGTTCGGCTCCACCATCGGTCAAGAAAATACTCTCAAGATACTGGAAATCCTCTACTCTCTCTACCGGTTGCCCAGCAATGCATATTTGAGCCGATGAGTTTGTTCCAAGTCTGATAATTTTAGTTTTTAGCGTATTGATTTTCAGCCCGACGACGCCTACCTCCACATCTGCTGTCATTTGGTGGAGGTCCATAATTCTGTGAGAGAGTAAGCATACATCGTCAGCGTAGTCAAGATGTTTCAGTTGGGATGTAAGAGTCCATAGAATTCCTCCGTTTCCCGTCGATAAAGCTTCACGAAGCACATTACTAATCACCAATAGGAATAGTATTGGTGAAAGAATACAGCCTTGTCTTACCCCACTTTAGGTCTCAAATTCCTCAGACAACCTCCATCTGTGCAGAACGTGCCATTTGGACCCTTCGTATGTAGCTTTGCTAATAGCAATTAATTTATCGGGAATATCTCTTCTGCGTAAGGCACGTCATATAAACTCCCTGTTGACACTATCGAATGCCTTCTCAAAATCGATGAACAGCAGGTGAAGTGGCGCAGGATATTTACCGTACTGTTCGATTATAATCCACAGGGTGTTGATGTGGTCGACACAGGAGGATCTAGAGCGGAAACCTGCTTGTTCGGCATCGAGTGTGTCATCGAGATGTGGTTCGATTCGCTCCAGGATGATTTTAGCTGTTACCTTAGCTACAGCACGCAGATACCCCTCCAGTTTCCACACTTCATTAAGTTTCCTTCCTTGGAAGATTTATGATCATTCCTTTTTTGCAATCGTCAGGAAGGCTCTCAGCTTCTCAAGCTCTCTCTATAAGTGGAAGCAGAAGCTCAGCCGATGTTGTTGGAGCTGCTCGTAAGAGCTCGGCGGGAATACCATCAAGTCCTACCGCCTTGTTGGTTTTAAATGCTTTGAAAAGTGCTTTCCAGAAACCTTAGACTACAAAGAGTGCAATGCGCACCGTCACTTCAGTTTCCCCTTCAACCTTTAATTGTCCCCTTACCTTTTCCCTTCAATCCATCAGCGCAGAATACTGAGATACCTGAAGCGACACTTAAATTTTTAACTGAAAATTCTATGTTCATGGCCTGCTGCATTTAGCTAAGTAAACCCAAATCCCAACGCACTCAGACCCGACGGCCCATTGTGCGTACTACCAGGCAGGAACCTTTCTTCGGTGCAGTGGTTGGAAAAACTTTAATATTCGTTTTCCTTTTTATACTCGGGTGGCTGATGATTGCTGTTCCCTATTGGGGCCTGAACTTGCACACATCGGTTAACAATGAAACACACTACCCACTGCACCATTGCCACTCCTGCATTTAGGTACTATACAATTATTGAGAAGAAAACTCATGTCAGTGTAAACTGGGGTATAAAACTGGCAAGCGTACGAACTTTTAATATTCACTGTAGAAGGAAAGTTTCGTTTTTTTTTCATTTCACACTATTACGAGTACATACCCTTAATAGTAATCTTAAGACAAAGAATAAAACATCTATCGCTTCCTCTTCATTTCAACTTTTTACGTCTTCGCAAAATTAGTTATTTCTCAACTCTTTTCATTTATCTCATATTCTCTTTGGAACTTTAAAACTTTATGTACATGTATAACCCAAAAGACTCCTCCAAGAAACTAACAGCCCTCCTCTACTTTACACTCAGCCAAGAATAATAAGAACACATGACTAAGTTTAATTTTCAAGTGGCTTTGCAATTTCGAAACAAAAGCTTAAGACGAAGTGAAGGACGTTCCATAAGTTTAAAAAGTCCTCCATCATCTGCTCCTCCTACTCACATTATTTGATTACGAAAAGCTGAATAGTTAGTGTAGATGGGATAACAGCCAAGTCCACCCATCAATTTCCATATTCATTAGGTACGACTATTAAATGGGATTATACAAATTCTTAATGTGTCACCGAAGGAGCCATTTCGGGTTTTAGGAAATCCATTTGGCGCCTGCGAGGTTCGTTTTTTCAACACCCATGCTGTGCTTCCTGCTATTTAAGGAACAAAATCAATTTTCATCTTCTTTTGCTCCTGCATGTGCACCACACTACCATGTATTCGTAGTTCAAATTCTTGGCTGGAGTACAAGAATTCCCGAGTGCTCAGTGTATATATTCCTGATGACTTTCTGGTCTTTTCGTGGAGTTCAGTGTCAAAAAGATTAGTGTGACTATGTGCGGCGATAAGGAGAAGAACGCCAAGAATGCAACCTTCGGACGGGAAGTACCAGTAACACACACACATACCGAGGAGTGTAGAGTGTGCAGATGAATAATTCGTTCCAAGTTCTTTATTTTTAGAAATTCCTCATACACACTTTCTCTTCACTTTGTGGACTTTTTGTCGATTACCATCGGCGTTTAGTCTATATGACGAGATGCTTTTCAAGTGAAAAGTGCGTTCAGAAACGTAAGAGATGAGTGATTGATGAGTGGACACCGGTGAGACGGTCTTTGATGTGACAGTCCAATTTATTGCGTTAATAATAACTCAAATGATTTTATGGTTGAAAATCACAAGTATTTGTGGAGTTGTACGAGTAATTACAATATTAGACAAGTTTATATAGACAGGCAGGTTTGCATGGTCACGCTTTGGTTGGTTTAAGTGAGGATAAACACTTGCAGTTGGCAGGCACTCTGACGCTAAAACCAATTCGTTTTGCATAAACAAGTATAAATTTACAAATTTTTGTATGCACCTTGTCAGAAATGTTTACATTATATTATTGTATACATATGGAATGCAGCGATGTGGGATAATAGATATAATGAGCCCAAACAAGTCCCTTGACTCTTCGCTGCATCATTTTGATTTGAAAACGCAATTTTAAATTTTTAAATTTGAAACATTTGTGGATTCTATTTAAAAGAAAATCTTCTCCTCACCTCAAGCCGAAAGCCCTGGTAGCTAGTGCTTATCTATTTATATGTAATTTATTACATATCAATACACTTATAATAATCTTTTCATCATAAAATGTATGTATTATATTAGGTTAGGTTAGGTTATATTACATGCATATTATGTACAGTGTGTTCCAGAAAAACGTACTTTAAATTACGTCTTTCACTTTATTCACACAAATGTGGCAAAAATCATACGCATATCTCCGAATGCTAAGACAATCCGGAACACTATCTGCTAAAACATTGCATCATTGCATTGAATCAATTTACGAGGATAGATGCGCAGAAGATCAAAAAATTGATAGTAATGGAAAAAAAAAGTCATTGAGATGTGTGAGTCGATTGGACTTACGGTAGCAAATGGTCGAACTAAAAGTGATAGTCAAGGTCACCTGACATTTTTCAGAGGAACTGCCTGCTCAACTATTGATTACGGCCTTGTATGTGGAAAATGGCTTGAGTGTATGACGGATTCTCACGTTAATGAAGTAACCCATTCTGACCACCTGCCTATAACTGTTTCGATAAACCTAGCGATAAACCCACATCCATCCGCAGCACATACAAGGTTATTACCAAAGATTTCCTGGAAGCAGAGCTTCGCAGAGATATAAAGCCATGCTAAACCGGAAAGTTAACACTATACATGATAATGAAGTCAACTCCATACGTGGCGCGGACGTTCTTGTTTCCTACATATCTGACGCGGCAAAGTCCTTTCAAGCTAGAAGAAGAGGTAAGAGAAAACAACTGTGGTATGACTGGAAATGCGCGGCAGCTATGAAAAAATCGTTCGCCTACTTGCGATTAATAAGAGAAACAGGCAGCAGTTTTGCAAAAAATTATGTACCAGCAGACCAATAAAACATACAAAACCATGTGCAGGGAGAAGCAAAAAAGGTACTCTCAACATCTGACTACGGAGCTTGCAGGAATTAAGGACAGTCGCTCGTTTTGGAAACTCGCCCGAACGGTCAATGGCTCACTCTTCGCACGGAGTATACAAACCGAAGCAACTATTCTGGCTGATCATTTTGAACAATTGCTGAACCCACCTTGTAGCACGAGCGAACTGCACTATGCGCTTCCCTTTCAGAGAGTCGATGTATTCGACCGTACCATACTATTTCAAGATGTTTGTAGAGTTGTACATCGATGCAATTTAAATAAAGCCCCAGGAGAAGATCGTATCCCCTACGAATTCTTCAAATATGCGACCAACGAGTTCCTGGTAAAGCTAACAAAGGTCTACAATTTCATTTTTGACGTGGGTGATGTACCGGCCAGCTTCAGAAAAAATATAATTGTTCCTTTATATAAAAAAGGAGATCCCAAAGATCCTAGTAATCACAGAGGAATATCTTTTCTGAACACAGTAATGAAGATTTTTACGGGGATCATTCTAGAACGTCTAACAGAATGGGTACAGGCAAATGACCTACTTAGCGAGTTCCAAGCTGGGTTCAGGAAAAACTATTCTACGGTGGACAATATTTTTACACTGACAAGTATTGCTAGGACATACCTGGACAAGGGCAAGAGGCTGAATGCGTTCTTCGTAGATTTTAAGGCAACTTTTGACTCTGTTGACAGAAGGGCGCTCTTTTACAAACTAAGCAATCTGGAAGTCTCTACAAAGTTGCTCAAAGTTATACAAAGCCTTTACAAAAACAATACAACTGCAGTATGGGATGGAGTCAACATGTCAGACTGGTTTCAGTCAAAAATAGGTGTCAAGCAAGGCTGTCTTATGAGTCCTCTTCTGTTTTCGCTGTTCCTGGATGATTTGCCAACGTTCTTGCCCGTTGGAATCGAGTTCGCTGGAATTAAGATAAAGCTGCTCCTATACGCTGATGACATTGTCATTCTGTCGGAAACACCAACGATGATACAAATCATGATTAACAAATTAGAGCAATATTGCAGTTTGTGGAACCTAAAAGTCAACACCGCCAAGTCCAAAATAATGGTTTTTCGAAATGGTTCTAGTCGTTACGCAAGGGATGAAAACTGGACATGGCAAGGCGAAGAACTAGAGAAGGTAAAAGAGTATAAATATCTTGGAGTCATGATAACACCTCGGCTAACTTTTAATAATCACCTGCAAGGAAAACTAAAAGAAGCCAAAAGGGCAATAAATTGCAGATGGAAAAGCATACTTTGTAAAGAGAACATTGCATTAAGCACAAAGTACAAAGTCTATGAAGCAGTAGTAAGGTCTATTATGTGCTATGCGCCCCAAGTATGGGGTATTTTACGGTATGAAGAAGTAGAAAAACTGCTGAGATATTTTATCAAAAAAATCCTCAGATTACCTGAAAATACGCCAAACTATATGCTTCACTTGAAAACCGGTTTGCCGCCACTGTATGTTTATACAATAAGGCTACACTTCCTCTATATTTTAAAAGTAATGTCATTCCCGAGTCAACGCCTTCCGCATATAGTTGCAATGCACCTACTACGAGGGAAATTACAATTTTTCAGTGAATGGTTTAGGTTGTGCAGCGAACACGATATTCACCTGATAGACTTCAATGCAGCATCGTGGAAAGAATCTCTTCAGGAGCTGTTGATAAAGATCGAGCTATCTACCCGTGTCACTTTTAGAGAAAGAGCACAGGAAAGCCTTACCAGGAACACGTACCGAACTCTTGAATATGACCTCGGGAAAAAAAAAATTATTTCCACGACCAAAACAGCATATGTACAATCTCTTCAATTTTCAAGGCTAGAGGTGAGCTTCTCAGACTAAATTATATGCCATATAGGACTGAAGGAAACCCGGAATGCAGTTTGTGCATTCTACGAGCTAAGGAAGACATTTATCACTTCATTGGAATATGTCCCATATTGAACGTGATCAGGAGAAATCACTGGGGAAAAAGCAGCCTGTCGTCAAACGAAGTTATTTCAATCTTGAACGGCCAAAATTGGAGTGTGCTGGCGAGTTATATAAAAACTGCTTTAAACTACCGGAAGCAAATACAAGATGAAGCATTTTAAATATTAATTATTTAGATAGGATAAAAAAAATAGTTACATTATACAAAAATAATCAAATCTAATAATCACATGTTTTAGACTATAAATCTCTCTTTCGGGCTGACGGCAAATGCCAGTGCTATACTTTGTGAATTTATATCTATGGATTCTTTCTTTATTGTACAATAAAATCACATATTTAATCTAAATCTAATCATTGCATCAGAAAGCAAACATGCAATATAAAGCCATTTGTAGAGAAAACCAGAAGATACATTATACACATCCCATCCGATGCAGAAGTAAGAGATAGTTGGTCGTTTTGGAAACTGGCTCGATCTCTAAACGGTGCGCCATTTGCTCGGGGTCCCCGAATCTACGTTTTGGCTGAGTATTTTAGGCAGTTGCTGAACTCGGCGCATGGCTCTAGTCAAATAAGATATGCTCTCCCACTTATAGAGAACACTGATCTGGATCGAACGATCTCAGTTCAAGAAATCACAAATGTCATAAGCCGATGTCCGTCAAATAAAGCTCCTGGAGAAGATCGGGTGCCATATGAATTCTTCGAAAATTCCACTGAACGATTTATACAAGAACTCACAGATGCGTATGATACCATTTTTAATACAGGTTAAGTTCCGGAAAGTTTTAGAAAAAACATAATATTTCCTCTGTTTAAGAAAGGAGTACCAAGCGATCCCGCCAACTACCGAGGTATGCATCTCCTTCATGAATACTGTCATGAAAATATTCACAGGAATCATTTTAGACCGTCTTTCCCAATGGATTCGAGCTACAGTTTTCGCACTTGGGAAGCACTGTTCCATTCAAATAAATGTCGGGAATAGGCCTGACTGGATCAGAGAACGGGCAGCACAAGTACTCTGTCTGTTTTTAACTAATGCGATACCTATTTCCCTCCAAAACATCCACCCACACATCAAGTGCTCGTTGCAGGGATGTAGAATCCTCACTTATGATGGCTCCATTGTCAGCAAAGAATAACTGATGTACCTTGGGGTCCGTCATTTTACCTTTAAGCAGATAGTCAATGACTGTAATAAAGAGCAAAGGACTTATCACGCTTCCCTGGTGCACCCCGACTTTGATTGCGAACTCTTCGGTTGCTCCATCGGGGCATCCTACTCTTGTCTTTGCTCTTTCGTACATGTCAATGATCATCTGTACATAGGTTTCTGGAACCCCTCGATGTCTTAGCGCCACCCATATCAGATCGCGTGGTTGTCTGTCGAATGCCTTTTAAAAATCAACTTCTGCTTGAAATATACTGGGGAATATTTCCAGTGATTCTGAGTATCTAGTCCTGGCCCCGAACATTCCTGCCCCAATGCCAGTAGATGTTTTCGATCCGTATGTGTTCCATTTAATTGTGTGTTGTTTGAATTGGTACTTATCGGACTAACTACTACAGTCTCTTTTGCTGCTCAGCTTTGAGTCAAATTTCCTTTACAAAACAAATATTTGGCGCAACAACTCTTTAAGTGCCATGGCCTAGCTTCTCGCAACCACTCATGTTGTGTGCGTTATATTTTTCACACGAATGGAAGGGACCTACAGTTTAATGCCGACTCCGAACGGCGATTTGAGAAGCTTTTTCGTGACAACAATACTCTCGGATGTTTGTCAGATGCTCGCGAGAGGTGGGACCGTGAAAAAACTTTTTAGTGTTTTCTGGGATTCGAACTTGGAACCTCATGTGTAGTGAACCGACACACTAACAACTTGCGCCACGGCGCCCACAAATTTCCTTTCAAAACAGTATTTCTTGAACATATCGTCTCTGGACCAGTCCAGAAGCGGCACCGATATAAATAGGATTACTCGATGTATGTTCCTTTCCCGATGTCCTCTTTGCTTAACTGTTGTGAATGCTCTGTAGTGTAACTGATCGGCTACTTACTGTGATGCTCATAGTTTCCCAGTAACATCACAACGCAATCGTCTCCTTCACGCTTGCCCAAATCGCGTGTGGTCGAAATTCGACCGAGGGGAAATTACCTAACTTAAGGGTTACATACATATAATTTTTTTCTGCACATCTATGGCACAATACCTTTCGAATTATATAAGTTTCATCCACCTCCTTTTATAATAAATACTAAAAACCCGTACGATAAATTTCGTGTTCACATATTAATATATAAGATACATACGCCTAGGTTAAGTAAACTCTCAACGTATTTGAATTCGAACTATACAGTATCCAACGCCTAATAACAGAAAATGGCGTATAAGAAAACCTAACCTAGGGGAATAACCAGTCCCGCAAGGCAATACCTAGCTGACGTTCTGCGAGGAGAGTGGTTGAACTATGCAGGGAGCGGGTTAGTATGTAGGCGTTTTCCTGGCATCGATCATTTAGGTTTGCGAATCATGCTTTCCAGTAGTCCGGGCTGCATGAAGATTGCACACCCTTTGGTGGAACCATAAAAATAAAAATCAACGCGTTTAAACTTTTGTATTGCATACTTTGTTTATCGCACTGACTTGTGATTATATATATATTTGGCGCATCAGCTCTTTAAGTGCCAGGGCCTAGCTTCTCGCAACCACTCATGTTGTGTGCGTTATATTTTTCACACGAATGGAAGGGACCTACAGTTTAGTGCCGTATCCGAAGGGCAATTTGGTTTGAGAAGCTTTTTCGAGACAACAATACACTCGGATGTTTGTCAGACGCTCGCGAGAGATGGGACCGTGAAAAAACTTTTTGGTGTTTTCTGGGATTCGAACTTGGAACCCCACGCGCAGTGATCCGACACACTAACCACTTACGCCACGGCGCCCACTGACTTGTGATTGCTCTGTAGTATGACTGCTCAACTGCTCAGTCCGGGTCTAGGTTGTGAAAGTGACTGCTATGGTACAACTAACTGCTCAGTGTTCCGGTGCTCAGCGTAGTTCATTTGCCAATCGTATATTTAGTCAGAACTTCTAGGGATAAAACATTTATGCTCGATTATCCATTGATTGATTATCACTTTCAGTTAATTTCTTTTGCTTTAAATTATGTTCTATACTGAACACCAAGGAGAGTGATTACATCACTGCTAGCCTTTTTTGCTCTTTACCTTAATTGCTCTCTGTGATCACTGCTTACTGAAAATCACTCTATAGCTCATCTTTCATACCCACAAGCTATTCACAATATTTGTTAAGAATTTCCAATATTCAATAAGTTATAGTCAGGCGCACATCGTTCTTAAATCGTTGTCTATGCTTTTCAAGTTAAAAAGTCTAAAAATTCAATATTTAAATTTCGAAATTTAATGAAAAACTTGTATAAGTCCCCCACCATACAAAGGCGAATATGCCCGTAGAAATAGAAGCACAATATGCTCCAATTGTTCTCATACGACGAAGCTATTACCGAAAAATCCCACTGCATAGATACATAGATGCCTAGGACTAATCCACAGAAAGCCCACTTTCAAACAGATGACTGCAGAATGTGACTCATTGAAAGCATATTCCTAAAACCCTATTGCTCAACCCCTTATTGACCGTCGACACCACTTATTTGAAGTATTAAAAATCTGTAATCCCCACTTTGGAGCCCAATTTTGATATAATCAGCAAACATGCCCTCAAAACACATTCCAAAGTTTCCCCAAAAATAATTTGTGTTCAAACAAGCATGCTTACCACTCCTTCTTCTTCTATTTCTGTACATTTTACCCGAAATAAAAACAAGGAAATGTCGTCGCTAATCAACGATATTTTCCCCCAAAAAATCGCTGCAGATGCACATACACTTTTTAATGAAAACATTTTCTTCTCCACCTCCACGTTCATATCATCCACCCGTTGCTCACTCCTTCATCTTCAATTTGTCACGGCGAATGTCACCAGAGGTTTTATGCCCTAATACACATCTCGTTCTCATCTGCATGGTTTGATGACAATTTTGCCGACATGAGTGGAGGTAATCTCAACAGGATTAAGGGGTAATTACACACCACCGCCGCCGTCGCGCCCCAGTCTCTGTAGCCGCCCGGAGCGAAGTGGGATTCTTGTTCTTCGTCACCACCGGCCGACCCCCGAGAATGGGATAATTATTTATTTTTAGGTCTACCATACAATGACAACGACAACGATAACTTTTCCTCCCAATTAAAATGAGGAAAACAAAAAAAATGTCATTTAAGTTCGCCCGCAGGATGCAATTTGTGAAAATTTGTATTGCCTCCATCAGCACATTAATTTTTTGTCTTTTCAATTATCCGCTGGGTGGACATGTTAAGTTTTTTTTAAAGTTTTCGCTTTTTTCGGTTTTAAGTTCACCTACCCCAACGCGGGCTTACTGGGTCACCACACTACACACACTCTAATGCCAGAGAAGTGAACATAAATTTTCAATGGGGAGGTCGATCGAGACTAGAAGATGAGGGCAAAACAGCAAAACCCCCTCATGACATATGGTGACCTGATTCAGCTTTTTTTTTCTTCTTCTAAAGTGGAAAATGGGAGCAACTCCAACGCATGGGAGAATCTATTCTGTGGTATCACCAGTGCTAGTGTGCCAGAGTGGGGGGCGATTTATGTGGTTGAATAAATAAAAAAGTGCTACTCATTTCCTTGGAATATGAAAAAGCTGGGGAATTAAAATAACAAGACCAGGGGGCGGAGGTGCAGGCGGGGGAGGGACTGAATTGGGGTCTCTAGCATGCACAATGGAGTCTTTGAGAAATTTTAATTGTCCATTTTATTACACAGAATATGTAAGTTAGTGGTAAATGTTAAGCTTTAAGATGTTAGATCGTGAGCAGCGTTGTTTTCGTTTCGTACCCTTGTTCTTTTTCTATGGATCTACGTATTCTGGGTGAGAATTTTTAGAGATTCAATGGGCTGGGTTTTGTTAATTTACGGGCAATTTGGTTCCTTTTATTGAAAAGAGCCATTAAGCATACTTGAACCTACGTCCGCATTATTGAACCTGCATGGGATCCCAAGCAAGTTTTCCTTTATTACTTTGCGTACATACAAACTCCTCCTGAACTATTCATTCTAAAACTGATGTTGAAAGCTTAAGAAAAGGACTAGACTGGTGGCCAAGTTCAATGGGATGTTGTACCAGCTTACGGATTCTATACAAAGATCGCTAAAAACTGAAAAACTATCTGTGTCTGGTTGGATATAGACGGATCCTTGGACAATAATTTTTATAATTTGCGCGCACTCAAGTTGTTATGAATGCCCTTAACATGTTAACATACAGTGCCGACATTGGAAAGGATAGGGAGAGGGAAAGATTGGTGTAGTTGTTTTTGAAACTCAGTTGTTGTTTTAGAGTGGCGTTCAGATAAGTGTGTTAGATCTTTGTTATTTTTGTCTTTGTTTCTAATTCACAGTATTTTTTTTCGTAACCTCATGATGTCATATGGTGTGTTTTGGTGAGAATTATGCCAAGCAAAATGAAAGCTACTCCACAAAACGATTCCAAGTCAAGCTGGTTTAAAACTTTTTTATTTGTTTGAAGATTGGTGATTGAATTGAAATTGAATTAAAATGTATGAAAAGGTTGTGCTTAAATCTGTCAAATACTAATGAATCATTCAAGTTGAATGAAAAAGCTCTCTTCTCAGCGAAAAAGCTCTTTAGTACCGCGAAGTAAACATCCCAACGCAGTTTCGACTGAGAAAAAAAGCTAAAGTGATTCCAAGTCACTTTGCGTTGTTGTACTCCGTATTAAATCTTACTTCACTGAGAAGCGACGTTTCACCAAAACGCACCAATAGGCATATCAATCAACCAACAGAGTGAACAATTTTTCCAGTCATATGACCAACCTACTGCCAGTGATATGCCTTCACAATAGTGTTCACACAAGCTTTCACAATTGATCGAACTGACTTTATATATTTTATGAGAAATAAATTAATGCTTTCTAATATCGGGATTTAAACCATATCAGAAAGCCGCAGCAATTTATGACATTACCACTACACCATCGCCACCCCCATTTTCTGATTTCGACATGGACGATTCGCATGTTAGGCTAGGTTAGGTTGGAGGGAAGTGCACCTAAGTGCTTATCACAGGAGCTATACGGTCCACTATGCTTCCCTTTTGTTATGGGGAACCTGTATTTAAAACGTTGGTCTTGCGGTCGGTTCTGTTGCAAAGCAGCATGTGCTCTTTATGAAGCCTAACATGTACCTAAGTGGTACTTGTACGAGTTCCTGTAGTTCGTCAAAAAACCTGTTTTCTATATGACGGAGGCGGTGATTTTGAAGATTTGTGCAATCACGGAACATGTGTTTGATGGTTTCAATCTCCTCTATGTCTTGACAGCTCCTGCAGTGGTCGGGTGTGTTGATGCCTAGTCTAACAGCCATTTCTATCAAGATGCGAATTTCTTTTTTATTCATCGCCAATTGGCTTTTTGTTCTGTTTTCATCCGCATCATAAGCTGCGAGATATGACACAGTCGTCTCTACCATACCATGCGGAGTTGATCAGTTCTCTTGCTTTTAGGTATTTGGTATTTTCTTTTTAATTCACCAATTGGAGCTTCTACTGTTATCCGAGTATGTTGAAAATCCAATGCTGATCCTCTAGGAAATGATTGAAGTATTGATAGGGCAAACCACTATTAGGTGTAGTCCCTCAACCACTGCTCAAACTGAATTTGATACCTTTCAGTATATAAACTTGTGGACGCAAGGGATCAGTCGTTAGTGTCCTTATGAAAATATACCTTCTGAGCTGTGCCAACAACAGAGGCATCAGTATACTCAACATCGCGGCAGGTTATGTTAGATTCGAGTGAGTACCTGAGCATAGACAAACTAGCCGGATGTATAACCATTGAGATACCATAGGATCTTAGAAATCCCTGCTCCTTCCTTAGATATAATAGATAGAAGCGATGGAGGTACCTGATGTTTGCACTCGCTGTACTCACGGTCCAGTAACTTGGAAGGCGGAAAGAGATGTTAATGTTTAGCCCATCAGATCGAACCCCATCATCCATTCCTTCGGCGGTCTTAGAGCCTTCCGAGTAGAAGTGTAGGGACTCGTTGTAGGAGGTCATGTTTCCTTCCCAGTCTTGTCTGCATGGGATAGTGACCTGGAAATTCTTCTTAAAAGAAAACTTGGGTAGGATGTAGTCGGTCTTTTCGCAAATGTATCCTAGATTGCTGACAAATTGTGGAATGGCCAGTACGACCATTGCGACGTCGCTTTAAGTTGAACGGCTGTACAAGCTCCCATTTGTTTACCATGAAGGTCTATGCGTATGCGTATGCGTAGGTTGAAGAGGATGTGAAGTGTATTCGAACGAGTATTCCTCCTAGATAATTGGAGTGCACAGCTTTAGAGAGCACCATTCACCAAACGATACATACGAGTAAATATAGGCCTGATTAGCGCCGCCTAACGAGCGATCCTTAGCTGTATACACCGATGGATCCAAAATGGAAATAGGTGCAAGCGCAGGCATCTTCCCTGAAACGCTTGGTCTCTCCATGTCAGCTCGGCTTCCGAACTACAGTAGCGTTTTCCAGGCGGAGGTCCTAGCAGTTACAATAGCAGCTCGTGAGACTGCGATGAGGGCAATACCACGAGAGGATATCACCTTTTTCATCGACAGCCAGGCGGCGATAAAAGCAATATCTGCTATAGAAATAAAATCGAAGCTTGTGAAGAGCTCAAGGTTCTTGGAACACAGTACGAGGTAAAGCTCTGCTGGGTCCCTGGTCATGAAGGCATACCAGGGAATGAGAAAGCCGATAAACTGGCTAGAGGAGGCTCAGCACTAAACTCGGACCAATCCGACCCCTCAGTGTACATCTCGCCTTGCGCCCTAAAGCTCGAAGCAGGAAACAAAGCCCTAACGAAGGCTAACAACAGGTGGACCTCTTTAGATACTTGTGTCACCACGAGGAAGCTGTGGCCTGCTTTTGACAGAGTAAGAACCAATAGACTCATACAGAGGCATAGAAAATCCCTCTCTACTCTAATAGAAGTCATAACGGGACATAATACCATGCGGTACCACATGAAAAAACTACGGTAGAAGCTGCGGCGACGAGGAGGCTTAGGAGGACACCGCCCACTTTCTCTGTCATTGCCCAGGCCTCTATCATTTGAGAAATAAGCTCCTTGGACAACACTTCTTAGGATCTAGAAGAGTTGTCCAACAGACCAATAAATGATATCGCAAACTTCATCAAATCCTCCCTTTCCCCCCATGGGTATCACAATGGGTCTATATTGACCTGAGTGTGGTGTGGAAGTTTTCTATCCCCTACACCAGCCCACTTACCTAACCTAACCTAGGCCTGATTATAGTTACACAGGACCAGTAATTTACAAGGCTGCAAACACCACTTCTTACCAATGGCTTCTCTTTTTCAAGGAGTAGAGAGCTATTGATGTGTACTTGAATGTTAGGTTTCCAGTGTTGTTTTCTGCCGAAAATTAGAACCAAGTATTTAGCTTTTTCGGCGCCGCGGCGCAGTGTTTAGTGTGTCGGACCACTGCGGATGAGGTTCAATGTTCGAATCCCAGAAAACAGCAACTAGTTCTTTCACGATCCCACCACTCGGAAACGTTTGACAAACGTCCGAGAGTATCATGAGGTAGCTTGCCAGACTAGGTGCCCAATCTCATTACATTGGACCTGAACCCTTTTGCGTTTTACCCACTAGCCAGATTAAAATAGAGCTACTTCGCTGGCAACGCGAGCAAATGCTCTCACACTGGAATGCACAACCCGGCCTAAGGCATTCCAAGAAATTTATTAATTTCACAAAAAATAGAACTGATGACATTCTATCAATGAGCAAACAGAATACTAAGATCCTTACTGACTTCCTAACTGGACACTGCTCTCTTAACTACCATCTCAAGAAAATGGGCCGTGTTCAATCGGAAATGTGTCGTCTCTGTCTTGAAGACACCGAAACAGCCCATCACATACTCTGTGATTGCCCGGCCATAGCCAGACTGAGGCTAAAGCACTTTAATAAAGGCGTCACATCACCTTCTGATGTCACCTCTTCCTCAGCTTGAACTATCCTTAGCTTCATTAATAAATTTGATTTCAGCTTGTTGACAATCAACCAGGGGATAGCACAAAAGATCTTTTTAGGTCGCAGTGTTTCGTGGGTCATTCTCTGCCTTTCCTCCCCATTTACCTTAAAAATTTACCTTGTTAATTGATGCCTTAAAATAAAAAATAATAAGGGGGGTGTATCTGTTTAGAGTTTCCTGTAAAAGGACTTTTATAGGGTGCGGCTATACTTATGCAAAGCACTGGTTACATGTAGTCTAGGAGGGTCTATGTAAGGATTTTTTTTTTATTTTCTGGTGAAAAGAACTACCTATAGTTCAGTTTTCTGGAGATTGACCATCCACATTTATCAACCCACTTCCTTTTTTGTTATATAATTTGCGTGCACTCGAGGTCAATGTTTTTATATAGTGCAGGCGTAGGAAAGGATAGATAGAGAGATAGATTGGTGTAGTGGTTTCAAACTCAGATATTGTTTCAGAAAAACTCCGGCAGTGGCGCTCAAATACCTCAAATTTTTGTTACATTTATCTTTGTTTCTGATTCACAGTATTCTTTTTTCACGATCTCCGGATGTAATAGGCATAGCAATCACCCAACAGAGCGAACAATTTTTCCAGCCATATGACCAACATATTGCCAGTGCTATGCCTTCGCAATACTGTTCACACAAGCTTTCGCAATTGATCGGACTGATTTTACTTATTTCGTGAGAAATAAATATATGCTTGCTGACAATCAGAATTTGAATCATAAACCATTAACGTCGCAATCGATGACGTTACCACTAAACCATCACCACCCCTTGGAGAAATTTTGAGTGTCGTTATGCATAAACTCTCTGAGAGTATTCAGATGATTCATTAAACCATCTTTCGAAACGTAGTCTGCAAAGGCAGTCACCCTGTAGTCTTCCCCTTCCAGGATAAATAGCAGTTTAAGATCGTATCTTCTGTATTGTGTGGTCGCCTAAAGTCATAACTTAACTCTTCATCTTTCATATCAAAATTTGTTCAGAAAAGTCAACCACTGATCGAATTTCCGCTCTGCGACATATCTAGAACTTCAAAACATACTCCCATTTTTTTTATCAATGAACTATGATAAAATTCATCGTAGGTTAGCTGAATAGAGTTATGTCTAGTTTTGACAGTCCTTGTCAAAGTCGTTCGCATGACATTGAAAAATGCTCGCTGCTCCATCAAAGTCAGAAAAGATACGACGACACGAGATATGGCGCGGCGACGTGTAATCATGTGCTGCTTAACGTTAATTAGCTATCTCCTGATATCTTTCTCAAAATGACATAAGCTAAGAAGACAGTTTAGAAGCATAGACTTTGTCAAAAGTGAATGAAGTCTTCTTAGTTGTTTTGAAAGAAAACTTCTTGGAGCGATGGGCGGAGTGAGGTGGGATATCAATCCAGTCAAAGAGACTAAAATTCACTATCTATGCTTCGATAGTTTGGTCAGGTAGTGCATATGCCCCAGACCGGCTTCAAAGACGTGCCATCAGGTAGGCGGCTCCCCGGTAGACCTAAAAATAGATGGCTGGATCAAGTCCGACATCTCTTCTGGAGCCGTCTAGGGATTCCTCCTGATGAGTTGGAGTCACATAGCGGAGGATCGAGAAGGATGGAGGGTCCACCTGAACATCCTACCCCCGCAACCCTCATGAAGGATTAGCGGGCCATTGAAAATCATACATAATGTATCTGAGGTGGATGCGACAGGTAGATCGAATAAAAAAACAGCGCTTCAAACCAGATCCATGACACGGCAGAGAAAGAATGAAGGTCAAATGCGCAATTGAAAAAAAAAATCCTAATAATCATGCTGAATGGAGTGGAATGGTGAAGACCCTATTCCATCCCGGATTATAACTGGATCTTAAAACATACAAAAAAGTTACAATCCGCACGGAATCCATGATATCGTATCCCCATTCTGGTAGACATGGTAGCCATCTATCAAGTTTAATCGTCACCGTATACCAAAATATGGTTTTTGAGAATGAAAACATCGAAAAAGTGGGCATGTCAGCATACCATGTTTGTTCGAAACGTAGAAAACGTTAACATCATTATGTTTTGTTAAAGAATGTTTTTTTTTCAGGTTTCTTAGATAAATATTGAAAAAATAGTATTTTTGAAAAGTGCACTGGGTTGATTCCAAATAAGTTTTTACTTATAAAGCTTCAGGTTCTTTAAAGTCTAAATAAAAAAAATGCGATCTTATTTGATCAAGCTTTGTCACTTCTGCTGTCATGCGAAGCATCTTTATCTCAGCTGCCGTTAATTTACTGTCATACATTTTGACATTGTCCAACATTGTGAACCGTATGTGAGTGCTGGACGCACAACTGCGGTGTAGAGCCTTCCTTTCAGCTTAGGGGAAATTTTTCGATCACAGAAGATAACGGAGTTTTTTCGCAAAGGACTTAAGACGCTTCCCTGGTGCACCCCGACTTTGATTGGGAACTTTTCGGTTATTCCAGCGGGGAATCTTGCTCTTGTCTTTGCTCCTTCGTACACGTCCATGATCATCTGTACATATGTTTCTGGAACCCCTCGATGTCTTAGCCCACTTCAGATCTCGTGGTTGTCTTTCGAATGTTTTTTTTTTTAAATTAACGAATGCAAATCATTTAAGGAATCACGATGTTTTTTTTATTACGATCCTTATACCTTGGATTGCATCTGCGGTTGATTTACCCGCAACAAGCCCGCGGGTAAAGCCGTATTATTTTTTACAGTCGGCCACATAATACCCGCTTAACGATCTTCATGGTGCGTGACATCAGCTTGATCGAACGGTAGTTATCACAGTTTCGTGTATCACCCTTCCCTTTGTACACAGGGGAAAGTAGCTTTCCCTCCATTGATTCGGTATTGGATAACCTTTCATAAATTTGGAGATAAGAATTCTGAGCCATCTGAACTCAGAAGGCATCTCGTCTGGCCCAACCGCTTTTCGTTTTTTGGAGTATTTGACCGCCTCACTGAATTTTAGACTATAATGTCGGGTATTTCTTCAGTTAGGGGTGGCTCTTAGAAAGTATAGCCGGGGAAACAGTTCATTCAGAAGTCGTTCGCAATACTGCCGCCACCTCTGCAGAATGTTATCGTCATCCACAAGTAGCTGGCCATGAGCATTGTTAATGAACTTTAGCGAACGAAAAGGAAAATATTTCCTTCTTCTTCGAAAATAAGGGAAATAAGGGATCACAACCCTCCCACTTCACCGCATTTCTACTGATCCGCCTGTGGGGTTCGCCCTTTCCTTTTCGAAAGGAAAATATTTCCATAGGGAATATATAAAGTGATAGGACATTCGATAGAATGCTTTTTGAGTAGCTTTTGTAGCCTTCTCTGACTGTGGATTAGTTTCCGCCCATAAGAATTCTGAGGCAGCATATTTCCAGAAACTTTAAATCCCTTTCTCTGCGATTCTTTCCTCTGCTACGAGTACATTTTTTAACAGCCTTAATCGTTAAGGTTCTAATGCTACTCGTAAGTGCTACAAAACATATAAACACACTTCGAAGTAAACTTCACATTTTACTACAAAACTTAAAAAAGGGGGAGGAAAACAACAGAAGGACATCCTTGATAATATTTCCGCAAGGCTTCGTCCCATGATGATAGTGAGGACACTTCCAATGTTCCAAAACAATAAATATCTCATTTCTAATAAATGACCTAGATAACTCGAGTAGCATGATGTCTCCAGTCTCCCCACACTCAGTTCAAGTGGTGTGTTGTTCAGCGATAAAGAAAAACCCCCTCTCGAGAATACCAGATACAAATATGTTTTCAACATAGAAGAATCCAGGAAATAGGAAGAATAATGACGTCTTTCAATTCTATTTCATAAAGTTGAATTTCATCTACGATAAGGCACACACTCTATGGTAAACAGTTTGAGTTACAATAAGTGTATATCGCTTCACTATAGTTTCACTGATATCATGCATAACAATAATGCATCTTTAAATAGCTCTGATGAGAATTTTCTTCATACAATGAGAATGTTTCAAAAATAGGTTTGTAACTATTTTAAAACAAAGCCTATTGAGAAATGTTCGTTTTCACCTCTTTTTTTTGTATCTGGAGTGAGAGTAAAATACAAATGTGTCTTCTGCTTCAGGAAAACGTGCGCAAAATAAGATCTATTGTGAGCTCAGCCATGCAAGAGAAAAAAAAAAACACATTTTCAATGTCAACGTACACTTGAGGAATTATAATCATAAGAGGATTGGTAGCAGCAGTACTAGAAGAGCTTAAGAAAATCGGTACGCTGTTATACGAGCTCTCCGTGGAAAAACCTTCCACTTGTCCGTTATAACGACAGACAAGTACAAAATTTCAGGAGGAAAAAAAAACATCCAACATCCAATGCCATTGACTCAATGAAGTTTTTCCTTTCAATTCAAAGTCGAGCACCACTTAGGTTAGGTGGTAAAAAAAAATGTTTGAAATAGTAATTAGCTACATATCTTATAAATAGTTTTTCCCCCTCCACCAACCGCTTTCAATCGATCATAAAAAAAAAAGAAAAAAAAAACTTTCACTTGGCTTGAATAGTGTAACGTGTACTCGTAGCATGGCATCTAGTTGCGCTTATTACCACCACTTTGATGATTGTTATCATTAAAATGTCGATAGAAGAGTCAACGATAATTTGCTTATACAGAGAGGCATGCGAATGGTTTATACTCCGTCTCTAGATACTTTCTTATCTTCTCGGTTCCATTGGGCTATTTAACAGAAAAAAAAAGTGATATCAAAAACAATTATGTTATTATTATAATTTCACATGTTCAGCTGCTTAGCCTAGTGTCTACATCATGCGTAAACAATCTAGATACTATGTCAGCGGAGGGTTATGTTTTTTTTTCTCAATTCCACAGCAAGGCTGTTCTATTAATTTGTTTACTCTTGTGTGCAACTTGATTAACCTCACAGCTGTCAATATGGATGGAAAATCTTGTGTGAGATACTACCATGTGGAGCGATTAATTGTTTATGTAGATCTATCTTTTTTTATTTTTTATTGAATTTATTAACTTGCAAAAAAATTACCATTTGCTGGGTGTTATTTTGAAATAAAAATAAGAAAATATAGAAAATTCGCCCACATTTGTTGGTAGCTAATAATAAAGATAGAATAAATATTTTTACCTCATGATGATCTATATACATAGTTCTAGAATTGGTGATCAATAGTCAACTGACAGATAGTGTGTGTTGTATATTTTATTTTATTTTTATGACACTTGCGTGTTGATGAGCGTGTGAATACATATACAAGTATGTTGATCTATTTTCTAAGGTGCTAACTAGGTGGTGGAAGAACTTGTTGTCGACCGCTGATTCACACACATTTTTGTTTTTAATTTTTCTTAGAAAGTAGGAACATATGTATTAATATTAACTTAAAGCCAATATATTGCAAGTCTGCTTAATGTACATACGCCGTACAAAACCAAACTGGCAAAGAAATGAATCATTTAATCTGCAATATGATATCATATTTCGATGAACACAAGTGAATGTGACAACAGTCATTCATTTAAAATGTTGGGCATTCTATTCAATGAACTAGAACTTATATTCGTTTTTTGCAAAGATAACTTTGAATTAAACTGCAGTCTCTTATGGAACACGCCTTATATGTGTTCATGCCCCCACGGAAGAAAAGGACCCTGCCGTCAAATATTGTTTCTACGAGCTCCTCGACAAAACATACGAGCAATGTCCTAAATACGACGTTAAAATCGTATTGAGCGATTTTAACGCCAAAATAGGAAAGGAGGACGTCTTTGGTGAGGCAGTCGGTAAGCGTAGTCTATACGAAACCACATCTGATAACGGATTAAGGCTTTTTGATTTCGTTGTGGAGCGAAACGTCACCATAGCAAGCACATGGTTTCCTCATCTCAATATTCATAACCAGACATGGCGGTCCAATTATCATATAACGATCAACGAAGTTGATCATATTGCGAACGTCGCAAGACATGGCTCCAGTATTCGGGATGTCCGGACCTTCTGAGCGGCCAACATAGACTCGGATCATTACCTTGCCAAGGTACGAATGCGGATACCTCAATCTGAGCAGCAAAGAAGAATTACTGTGAGAAAATTTAACGTCGAAAAGCTACAATCGCAAGAGATCGCCAGAGTCTCTCTCAATCACCCCTATGCCACCAGCATCAAGTGCCGAAGACCAGTGGCAACGCTGCCAACATGCCATCAGAAACGCCACGACTGATGTGCTGGGTCTCGCTCGCCCACCACCGCGAAACCCCTTGTTTGACGAAGAATGCCGGCGAGTGCATGCAGCAAAGCAAAAAGCATACAAAGCGGCGCTGCAAATGAAAACGAGAGCTGCTCGTGAGCTCTAATAGCAAAAGAGACGGGAAGAACATCGGCTTCTCCAAAAGAACAAGAAAGAGCATGAGAAGCGCACGTTTGATAATATCGAGAGTTTATACTCCAGGAACAATGTACAGAAGTTTTACCAAAAGGTAAAAAGAAAGTGTCAGAGAAGCAATACCCGTACAGAAACCTGAAGACATGAAAATGGAAGCCCCATAGTAGAATCACAGTCGGTGCTGAGAATATGGAAAAATTACTTCTGCAGACTGTATAACGGCGACGAAGACCAACATCCCGCTGTCAGGCAGAATGGACCATTCAACATAAACGATGATGGTCAAAATGTCCGTCCACCTGACCAAAAAGAAGTGAGGATAGCAATATCCAAGCTAAAATCCAACAAGGCTGCTGGACCTGGACTTTTTAAGACAGCTGGTAATAAATTTGTAGAAAGCATACCATACATCAAATCATCTCTAAGATTTGGTCAGACGAGTGTATGCCTGATGAATGGAATCTCAGCATTGTTTACCCGATCCACAACTGCGCCAATTTAGAGGCATCAGACTCCGCAACTTAGCATACAAGATATTTTCTGTGATATTGCGTGAACGCTTGAAACCTTTTATCAACAGCCTGATTGGTCCCTATCAGTGCGGTTTCAGGCCAAGAAAGTCCACCATCGATCATCACCAAGAAGTCCAAATTGATACTGATCATCTCCTTATCGATTACAAACCGCCTATGACAACATCTAGAGAGAAGAGCTGTATAGAGCCATGTCTAGTTTTGACTTCTTCTTCTTCTTCTTCCTTTTATCAGCGAGATTATGATCCGAAAATAAGGGATCACAACCCTCCAACTTCACCGCATTTCTACTGATCCGCCTGTGGGGTTCGCCATGTCAAGTTTTGACGTCAATGCCAAACTTGCGTGTCTGTGCAAGATGACGATGGAGAACGCTCGCTGCTCCATCAAGATCGCTAATTACCTCACCGAGATTTTAGACAATGCGACGCGCTGTCATGTGACTTCTTTAATAATGAACTTGAACGGATTGTGCGGAACTCACAAGCCAACAACAGAGGCACAATCTATCAAAAGTCCGTACAACTGCTTGCATACGCCGACGACATTGACATTATTAGACGAACTTAGCGGGCTGTCACCGGAGCATTTGCAAGCATTGAAGCAAAAGCGGCCAAAACGGGTTAAGAGATAAACGAGGATAAACGGTGGGCGTCGTGGCGTAAGTGGTTAGTGTGTCGGATCACTACGCATGAGGTTCCAAATTCGAATCCCAGAAAATACCAAAAAAGTTTTTTCACGGTCCCACCTCTCGCGAGCGTCTGACAAACATCCGAGAGTAACGAAAAAGCTTCTCAAATCGCCGTTCGGATTCGGCATTAAACTGTAGGTCCCTTCCATTCGTGTGAAAAATATTACGCACACAACATGAGTGGTGGCGAGAAGCTAGGCCCTGGCACTTTAAAGAGCTGTTGCGCCAAATATTTGTATTTGTTTGTTATTAATTTGAGGACAAAACCAAGTATATGCTGTCAACAAGAAGGGACAATCAACACCGATGAATTGGACAGAATGTCACAGTGGGCCGCTATAACTTCACGGTAGTAAGGGACTTTGTCTACTTTGGCTCTGCTATAAATTCTGGAAACGACATCAGCGCAGAAATCAAGCGAAGAATAACTCTTGCTAATCGCTGTTTTTTGGGCTAATAAGCCAATTCAACAGTAGAGCCCTATCTCGAACAACTAAGGAGACTCTATTTAAGACTCTGATCATCCCAGTCCTGCTTTACGGCGCTGAAATATGGAATTTATTGCGGATGAAGATATTGTTGGTCGCTTCGAGAGAAAAAATACTTCGTAAGATATTCGATCCCGATTGGATTGACGGGTTTTGGAGAAGAAGATTCAATCACGAACTATACGAGCTGTATAGCGACATCGACCTAGTCAAAAAACTGCGTATTGAACGTTTGAGATGGGATGGACTCCAAAACTCCGGCCCGCAGAGATTTCGAATCTAACTTGGAGGGACGACGCAGTAGAGGGCCTCCTCGCCGTAGGTGGCGCGCACAAGTTTAAGGGAACGCCGACCAACTTGGAGTGCGCAACTGGAGGTAATTAGCTAAAGACTGACCTAAATGGAGACACTTGTTAGTTGAGGCCCAGGTTCACCCCGAACTGTAGCGTCACTTAAGTAAGTACTTGTCTCACCCTCCAAGGCATCATCTGCATATGCGACTATATTGCACTTGGATTCCTCAGCAACACGACGCTGTAAATTAAGATTCAATTTCTGAGGCAAAGACCATAGCACGCCTCTTCAGATGCTCGTACAAATGCAATGTGGGATGTGATGAATTATCCTTTTCACTCAGGCCACATGCTGGCCCATTTTGCGAAAAAGGTATGTACCTTTGCCACAATTTGACGGTTGTGGCCAACACAATCGTGTTGTGAGATATCGGACCGCCCAAAGATGCTCGTACATATGAGATACATACTCGTATGTACATGTATACCTACTCGTTTATATCTTCTATATATATAAAGCTAAGTTGATATTTTATGCGTTTACGTATAACTCACGTAATTTTCAACCAATTTACTTGGTTTTTCTTTTAAACTACTCAGAAAAACAATAAGGACATAGGCCCTTTTTAAAAAAAAAATGACTTTTTCCAGCCAGTTCTAGGTCATCAAAATGTATTTCAAACCGATGCACTTTATACAATTCATCCAAGACATGACGAGTGTTTTTATTTACGTCTTCTATTAATCAACGTTCCTTTGCAAATTTCAAAACAGTAGATGGATTAGAGTGCCCAACTCATCGTGAGGCATGCCGTCGCTTACATTTGCTCGAGGACGATGCTCACTGGGATTCTACGCTCGCTGTGCGTGTTCAATTACACAATGATCCATCAGCCAATGAATTTTCAAAGCAGTTGTTGAAAATTGGAGATGGAAAAATGCCGATAGACAATGAAACTGGCTTAGTAACGTTACCAACCAATTTTTGCAATGTAGTTCAATCAAAAGAAGAATTGATTCGAAAAGTTTTTCCAAACATTGTACAACAATACAAGACACATGTTTGGCTGAGCGAAAGAGCTATATTGGCGGCAAAAAACAAAGACGTTACAGAAATTATTGAGGCCATTTTAAAAGAGATGGTGGGCGCCGTGGCGTAAGGCATTAGTGTGTCGGATCACTACGCATGAGGTTCCAAGTTCGAATCCCAGAAAACACCAAAAAGTTTTTTCCTGTCCCACTTCTCGCGAGCGTCTGACATACATCCGAGAGTATTGTTGTCCCGAAAAAGCTACTCAAATCGCCGTTCGGATTCGAAACTAAACTGTAGGTCCCTCCCATGTGAAAAATATAACGCACACAACATGAGTGGTTGCGAGAAGCTAGGCCCTGGCACTTAAAGAGCTATTGCGCCAAATATTATTATTTTTTTTTTTTTTTTAAAGTGATACCAGGAGAAGTGTTCACATTCAAGTGAGTCGATACCATTATGAATGAAGATGAGGTGGTCAATTATCCCACTGAATTTTTAAATTCATTGGATTTACCAGGCCTGCCACCGCACATATTGCAATTGCTTCGTAATATCAACCAACCAAAATTATGCAATGGCACAAGACTTGCGGTTAAGAAGATAAGGACCAACGTTATTGAAGCCAATATTTTAAATGGGCAATTCAAAGGTGAAGGCGTTTTAATTCCACGTATACCGATGATACCAACAGACATGCCATTCGAAATCAAATGTTTGCAGTTTCCAGTGCGACTTGCTTTTGCAATGAGCATCAATAAAGCGCAGGGACAATATTTGCAAGCGTGTGGTTTGAATTTGGAAAATAATTGTTTTCCACATGGACAATTGTGTGTAGCCTGTTCACGTGTAGGGAAACCTGCTGATTTGTTTGTATTCGCATATGAAGGAAAAACCAAAAATATCACAGAGCCTTACAATAAATTCATTTGAAAGGAAAAAAGAAATGTTTTCTAATTTAGCAAACAAATAAAGGAAACGTCTAGCGAAGCGGACGGGGTAACGCTAGTACTCAGAAAGACAACAGAGAGCCTTGTATTTTTATGTATATTTAGCCCGTATAAAACACAAACATGTACTTAAATCAGTTTTAACCTATTAGAAGCACTTTCTATGATTGAAAAGGATTTTTCAACGGCGGGGTACGGTAGACATGTTAGAACTTTGTTAGGAAGGTACAAATCAAGGACCTCTTGATATAGAGATTTATGATTCTCGCGGTCTGGGATCTTTTATGAGATTTTGCCTGAGTAGGATTCTAAAAGCCAGAACCATTTCGGCGAAGGTTTTTCGAATAGTGCAACACCGGCAGCCGTTATCAATTAGTTTTACAATCCAGCGCGGAACTTTATTATTCGAAAGGATGTGAGCTGTTGATTAAGTCGCATACATCTTTTATGAACTGGATAAAAGTTTTGCGTCAGGCGCAAGCATACAGCCCTGGCTTCAGGTATCCAGTTGCAGATTTAGTGATTCTTCTTCTTTCTGCAGTCAGAATGATTGCGATGAGTTGCTAAAAAATTGTTGCATAAGTTTCCAGCTGAATATTCAAGTTTGAAGCAGAAGTTTTCAACGAAGGAAGTTAAATTCTACTATACACAATATATCATATCTCCTAATGGCACAACAAAATTCCGTGATAGATGATCTGTGAACAAGTCCCTAGTTCAGATCATAATTGTGGAAAATCAACTGCGGTAATTATGCAGGCGGCTTTTTAGATAAGTAGTATTTTTTATGCTAAACGTCCTATGACTTAACTGGAACAGTTAAATCGAGTGCACATTAAGTCGATATCCATCAAAATTGTGACCTATTTAGTTCTGGGGCCCCCTTCTCTCCTTATCATAGTACGTACGTATATAAAAGTTATTTCACAACTCGGCAATGAAATTTTATCGTCCACACTAAATAAAACAACATTCTCCCCTATTATTCTCCTTATAATTGTCATAAAATGAAGAAAAACTTTCCAATTATACGCAGTTTCGAATCGAGAAATATTCTATCTAATCCATTCCCATCCGTGACATCGATAAATCAACAAAACAAGTTCTAAGCCATTTACCTAACTACCCACGAAAAAGAACATTTTTATTACCAAAATCATCCGGAATGTTTATTCTGCACGTCTAAAGCTTATGTTTTACCCCAATAAAACTCGAATACTTATAGAGAGTAGATAGTGCGGTAACATTTCCTCCTTCTCCCCCCCCAAAACGCATGAGGAACTCTTGAAAATGAGCTTTTTCACAAATTGTATATTTCCACTTAAGAAAAACAAAAAAAAAAAAGTCGCGGTCTAAATTTTGTACCCAAGCAAAGACACACTCACACAAAGTCCCCCGTCCAGAAGTACCTAATTTGCATATTATATAGTCCATAACAAAAGAAGATACACGGTACTCCAACCCGATGAGCGTAACTCTCGTGACTCAATGCCGTGTTCCAGGAGTAGAGATGGTGAGTAGTATTCAAATATTCATTTCACTTGATTGCTGACTAACAATTTATTTAGATATTATTTTTATTTTTACTACATTTACCTGGTGCGACTGAAAAATTGATTTTTCTTCTTCTCTTCTCTAACAAAACAAACATAGATACGAGCACATTCACACACGTACAAAAGGAAGAAAGTTTTACTGCATTCAAGTGCTGCCGGCATTTAGGGCGCACTGCCAAGAAATACAATAACACCGGGCCAGGCCGGTGAGCTCTGATAATAGCAAAATGTTGGTGCTGAATGAATATTTCTAAGACCCAAAGCAGCACGGATTAACAGGGAACTTACAATGAAGCTGAAATGAATATTCCGGACGTTTTTGCTTCCCCTGTGTCTGTCTATGCTGCTTTTTTTGGGAACAGTTCCAGGTGAATAAATTAATAAGGTGAACGCTATAGATTTATTTTTTGCTAGCTAGCCGTTATCAATTAGTTTTATGATGTTTAATGCTTAAATCAGACAGAGGTATTAGTATGGTGCTGAGTTGGGTTGATGTGTTGTATTTATAGGAATGAGGACATATCTAAGCGAAAAATGACCTCGAGACGTTTTTTTTTTTTGCATTATGGATGATAATTTTAAGGGTGTGGTCAGAAATAGGAGACCTTATTTGGAATGCCAGGCGTTTTGTCTTAATCAAAAAGCGGCGGGGTCTTACGATTCCATCAGCCAGATCATTAGCTGTTTAATATTATTCTTGCACCAAAGTGGGTTAAAATTCCCTTCCACCTGAGCTGTCTTTTGGAGGCTAATTAAAATATGTTATTTATTTTTGCTTTGCTTATTCGTGATCATAAAAAGATTTTGCTACTCAAATTTAAACAGAATATTTTGTACCATCAAAATAGTACTGACCACTTGTACCGCAAGGTAAATTTAAAATGTTACTTCTAGCTACGGTGCTCCCTAAGGCTTTACATTTAGGTTAGGTTAGATTGGCAGGCTGCAAAAAGCAGCCTCACTTAGGCCAGACTAGGCCCATTGTGATACCACATGGATCTATGATCCCGAGGGAAAGCTACTCCTGGAACCAGTTGGAGCTTGTTATGAAGCGCTGTAGGCTACCTATGCTAACATTAACTAGCTCGTTTAAATTGTCGAAGAGGTCGTCTTATAGGAGCAGAGAGGGTCTGGCACGTGCAAAGAAGGTGTAATATGGTTTCCTCCTCGTCCATGAACTTCTACAGAAATCATTTGCTAAGATGCCCAGTCTAATTGTATGCCTACCAATGATGCAGTGCCCCCTAATGACGCCTACTGTTACTGCGATGAACGACCTTTTCAGCCCAATAAGGCAGTTGGAGCATTTCTGATCCAGCTTAGGCCAGATCTGTTTAGTAGTGAGGCATGTAGTGCTGCTAGCCCACCTGCGATTAGTCGCGCTAATGGTGTTGAACTTTAGTAGCAGTTTCGCAAGAGGCATATCGAGATTCGTCTTGCTCGACGAGATCGGTAGACAAGTGCCCTGCTTGGCGTGTTCGTCGGCCAAGCAGTTCCCTGGAATGTTCCTGTGTCCTGGCACCCAGATAAGGTGAATGTTGAACTGTTTGGCCACCTCGTTAAGAGACAAGCGCCAGTTTAGGGCTGTTTTTGAGTTAAAGATAACAGATTCCAGGGACTTGATCGCAGCTTAACTGTCAGTAAAGATAGTAATATCTGGCCATTGCGGCCTAAGATACCACCTTAACAAGTTGAACCTGTGCTAAGAGAAGGACTGTCGGCTATGCCTAGAGGAGGATGAAACATCCGAACACATTCTTTGTGAATGCCCGGCACTACACTGGTTAAGGAAACGTATTTTCCACAAGGAGATACTCACTTCAGTGGAACTGAAATACTTCACTACTAAAGACATACTCACTTTCATAAGGGAGGTAGTACGTCTGTTAGGTTAACTCCAACCCTCCGATACAATAGATCTTTCAGGTTGCAGTGTCGTTGCCACACGGGCATGGGTTGTACAAGAGGAAACAAAAAAAAAAAAAAGATAGTAATATACCGTCTGGATATCACATTGTACTTCAGCCACGACAAGGCTTCTTTTATTGCCATGATCTCCGCCTGGAAGACGCTGCAGTGATTAGGGAGGCGAAAGGAGATATTGATGTTTAGTTCTTGGGAGAAGACACCTCCCCCTTATCCCGACTCCATTTTGGATCCATCTGTGTAAAAGCAAACGGATCCCTAACTCCCCTTCCCATTCAAATCTGGAGGAAATGCGGGTTTTAAAGTTCTTATCAAAGAGCTGTTGTGGAAGTATATAGTCGGAATCTTGTGGAAAGAATTCTAGATTATTGAGAATGGAGGAGTGTCCTGTACCTAGACTGGGCCACTGAGATATGCTGAATGGTGCACTAAGAGTGGGCTTTCGGTGAATCCTCTTAAAACTGAGGTTGTTCTCTTTACGAGAAGGAGGATTCTGATCGGTCTGACTCAGTCAGTGCTAAAAGGCGTCACTATCCGCATTTCCAATGAAGCCAAATATCTAGGAGTGATTTCAGATAAGAAATCAATGAGGTCTAAACACGTTGAGTCGAAAACATCCAAGGCGCTCTCAGTTTTCTGGCGGTGTAAGGGTGCTTTCGGCAAGACATGGGGCTTGTCACCGAATAAGGTTCTTTGGATCTACACAGCTATGATAGGACCATTCGTAGCATATGCGTCGGTTGTTTGATGGAAGGGGCTCTCGCGTAAATATGTGTCTGCCTTTTGCGCCAAACTCCAGAGAAAGGCTTGTCTCGGCTGCACGAGAGCTTTTCCGAGCACGCCTGGCTCTGCTCTAGATGTATTGCTAAACTTACCTTCCCTTGATACTTATATCGTGGGTTACACTATCAAAGCCATCCATCGTCTTAGGCGGGGTGGTTTTCGGTATACTCCACACTAGAATTTTGATGAACTTATCTTACGACTCCGGTCTAACGGATATGCCGTCTGATACAATGACACCAGAACTTCAGCTGATGCGTAAATTCAGAGCCGACATTCCTTGTGTTTAGGACTGGCTTTGGCCAGAGCCTGAGCCAGGAATGGAATGCAGTCGTATTTCCACAGACGGTTCCAAGACCAGTCAAGGGTCTGGCGCTGGTATCTTCGTGGAAGTCGACAACGTTAGACTTCTTTTCTCGTTAGGCAAATGTGCGTCCTTTTTTCCAAGCGGAAACTTATGCCATAGTTATACCAATGGCCATGAACTATGTTGTGAAAACCCAAATCCCAGAGCACTCAGACCCTTTGGTCCATTGTACTATCAGGCAGGAACCTTTTTTGGTGCAGTGGTTGGAAAAACTTCGATGTTATTAGTTTTACATTTTATATCGGATGGCTGATGATTGCTGTTCCCCGCTGGGGGCTTAAGGTCTTGCTTAACCCTTTAACTACTTCCAAAATAGTTCGTGAAACCAAAAACACTTTGAACTTGGCCGCGAGGCTGAATTCTTTGTCTCTTATCTGGGTCCCAGGTCACACTGGGATCCTGGGGAACGAGATCTTCGATGAGATTACTAGACAAGGCTCATAGGAGGTTTTCTCAGATCCCGATCCCGCGTTGGGTCTCCCTCTGTCCTTAATTAGAACTTCCATTGACGATTGGTCTCTCACAACACAATTATGTGTGACATGACGCTCCAGGATGCAGGTTGACTAAACGTATGCTCCCGGACGTCGGTAAGAAATCAGCGGCATTCTTGCTGTCTCTCAGCAGAAAAGACTGTAGACAACTTATTGGCGTCTTGACAGGCCACTTTGCTTTCGCCAAGCACCTTAACGCTGGACTTAAGTGACACTACTATCTGCGACGCTTGTGGAGAGAGCGACGACACCGCGGAACATTATCTCTGTGAGTGTCCGGCCTTTGCGCTCGTATCGGGTGGCAGATTCTCGGTGCTGATGTGGTCAGTGCTGGTACTGTAAGGTCCTCATCACTGAAGTGCTTGCTTGGCTTTCTTATAAAGACAAGGGAATTCCAATAAAATGAGTAAACCAGGGTTTACACTCTGGTAGTACAATGGACCATTTGTGTCTGAGTGCTCCAGTCGAGCGGGTCCTATCCCGACAAAAAAAAAAGAACTTGAATTTATAATAAATACTTAAGAAAAATTATTATGTAATGTATTTTTTTTTTATGTAGTCTTTAGTCAGCACATATTTTTACATGAACGTATCTACCCGCATTGTGACTGTATGCTGTGCTATTGAAAGCGCTGGCATTCTCCCAAATTCCGTCAATTCCCGAAACTTCGTTGAGCCTGCATTAGATGCACCACGAATACATGTGGATGCAAGTTAATTTTGTAAGAAATCTTTCCTCGCGGAATATTATTAAAGAGTGGATACATGGCCATGCTCCGTACCTTTCCTCACTTAAACGCCCTATGAACTAAAATTAATAACAGCATGAAAGTTTTTACCACGCGTTTTATATTTTACTATTCCTTATGAAACTTCCAATAAAAAATATAATCCAAATAATTGCAGGAATTTATTTATTTATTCTCATTTCGGTTCAACAACATACCAGCCGAAGCATGTGCGCTCCACACACCAATTTCTATTCTATAGAAGAATAGAAATAAATTTTTTTTTATCAGTTCGAATGTGGGCGCAGAAGCATTCAAATTGATTAGTTCCCTGACATATCATCTTCCCAATTCGGCGAGACAACGCTTCCATTTCATTCTGGTGAAATGAAAATACGTCTTGAAATGCTATTGAGCTTGAAACGCGTCATCACATTCACATACGTGGAATAATTAAACGGAAATCTTGAACTACTTTGGCATTCTCTTAACGTTCACTTGAACTTCCTAAGAAAAGAGTATCTATAATATGTACTATGATTGGTGTTTAAAATCCAAAAGCTATTGACACTTGCAAAAACAGCAAATAGTGTCATAATGAGAAACTAAAGAAACAACCTCTCCAATCAACCACAAATTGCTGTGAATTTTTGAAACGGCCTTGACCAGAACACTATATCCCATTAAAGTTTTGCATAAGTTGGCGGGAATAAATTATCACGCGGCAAGCGAGAACCAACGCACACTCATGCGATAGAATAATGGTCGCCCATTGTGCTGTGTTGTGCGCTGCAATAAAAGTGCACCTCCAGAGAGACCTTCTCCCGCCGATTGTGTTGCCCAACATGGAATTCCGCTTAGAGAAACCGTGTTTTGTGGGCGTGATCGACTGGCCAAACAAACATACACAATTGACGGTAATTTACCAGCTCAGCAGCGTACTTCTACTTTAGATAAATACTCGACTCAATGTAGGATTAATTTAGCCAGCCATTCTCTATGAATTTAACGCCCTATACCGGTGACAGGACCTAGGTAGGTACTCTACGTGAAAGTACATTTTTTTTTTTCCAAATGATAAGGAAATGGGTGGGGATTGCATGTTTAGCTTCAGCTCCCATTTTTGTTGATTACATCACCAAAACTGCTCTGATAAGACTCCAAATAAAGTCGACTTGCTCATGCAATGCTAATCAGCGGTATTTTCAGTGAAAGTGAATATCAAATATGGATGAACATGCGTAATTTTTAAAATTTACAAAGTCAGCTCGATTTTCTAAAACAAATACAGACGCACTGACCTTAACCTCTTGAATCGAAAAGCTATAGCAGAGTAGGGAGAAGCCCACTTGAAGGCCAGCTTTGGATTTTGTCACAGTGTCGGCAATGAGTCATTTGATGGTATTTCTCTTTTTTTTTCGCACGACCATCACTTATGGCCCCTCATAGACCAGACAAATAGTGAAACTGAAATTCGTTGTGTGGGGGATAATCCAGTAGAGATACTTTTTTTTTTATTTCTAATTTTTTTTTGGGCTGTGTCAATGGAACACAAGTTGAATGTCTTAATTGACTTCTTTTGCCACTTTTAAAAGTTTAGCTTTTTGTTTGAGGTTATGAAATAAAGTGGGTTGAGTGGGGTAAGCTCAATAAAAAAAAAAAGATTCGTGTTGCTTATAGCAGAGGAAATGTGTTTACTTGAGCTTGATTGAGTTGATTATATCACTTACATCAGCACACCAATAGAGTTGTTCAATTAAATGAATAATAGATAGTAAAAGATACCGGGGCTGTAAATAGTGAATACAAAATTTGCTTTTAGTGGGTCTTTGTTACAGTATAGAACTGGGAGTAGGCTTAATTTAAATATCAGATATAACTACTGCTCATAGTCAAGCTATGAATTTAATTGAATTGCCATACTTGCCTCATGGCAACATACATACGTGATGAAGACTGATCATAAGAAACCGCTACTTCGGTTAAGCAAAAGGGTTTGAACTTCTAGCTCAAGGAACAAAATCCATTTTCTATAAATTGTATGATGCGAAACGTAAGAGTATAACTTCAACCCGGCCGCTCAATGATGCTTAACCTGCATCTTCACCAACCTGTTGATGTTTTCGGGAAATTTTTGATCAATACCTAGCTAAACGGACTATATGCTTCCATATTATGATTTTGAGATAAAATATAAAACTAATATTCCCATTTTCTACTATGAATGGGAACAACAAATTTTACAAATATAATAAATAATTTAAAACAATAATTTCTTACGAATCTGGAGAGGACGCTTTCATTTTGGCGAAGTAAAGAACAATAAAATGTCAAATTACATTTCATCACATCAGTTCATGATGCGCTGTTTGCTTTTGTTTACGCAGTAGATACATTCACGGTTGACTTCGCAGTACTACGGCAGTACTGCATTTTGGAATTCAGCCACTCCTACCATTTCAACTGCCAGAAGAAAGTACTAATCATATTACTTCTCAAGGACTACAATCTGATTTGGTTGTCGTCCTTTTTGCTGAAGATTCTGAAATGGTTGATGCGAGAAATGTAATTCGATACCGTTTTCCAACTAATGGAATTGCTCAAAGCTATTCACAAATTGGAAAACAGCACATGAAAAGAATAGAGCCTAGCTTCTCGCAGCTATTTTTGCTGTATGTGCGTTATATTTGTTTGCAAAAATTAAAGCTGCTTAAAGTTTTAGGTCGTGTCCGAAGGGGCGCACAGTGTGCGATTTTGCAAAATTTAACGGGACTTAATTATTTGTGTAAATAAAACAATTCACTTGCATTAGAAATATACAAGGACTGCCTAAAAATATATAAGGAGTCCATCAGAATGGCCAAAAAACAGGGCTGGAAAGATTACTGCCAGTCTATCGAGTCCGTCAAAGAATCCGCAAGGCTCAGCAAAATTTTGTCCAAGGGGCATAGCAACCCGTCTCTTCTTAAAAAGACGGATGGAAGCTGACGGATTCTTCTGCGGCATCTCTGGAACTCCTGATGAGTACTCACTTCCCAGGCTACAGTGAGATTAGAGTAGAACAAGCTAGTTCCACCTGTGGGATAACATCACAAACATTATTGTGGAGGATAAAGTCTCCTGGGCTATAAATAGCTTCTCTCCCTATAAGTCACCTGGCCCTGACAGCATCATGTCTATTATGCTGCAGAAATTGCAAGACATAGCAATTCCCTGGCTATTACCGATTTATTGGAGTTGCTTAAACCTACGCCATGTTCCCCAAACCTGGAGACGTGTCAAAATGGTTTTCATCCCCAAGGCGGGCCGGCGAGTACATGGATCCGCGAAGGATTTTAGACCCATAAGCCTGTCCTCCTTTGGTTTGAAAACTTTAGAACGAATCCTAGACTTCCATATCCGCGATAACCTGAGTTCTCCACTGTTGAAATCCCAGCATGCGTATCTCAAAGGGCGGTCCACAGAAACTGCTCTTCATGAGGTCGTGCGTACAGTGGAAAAAACTCTTCACTACAAAGAATATACTCTCGCCACATTTCTTGATATAGAAGGAGCCTTCAACAACATTTTCACTGAATCTATTCAGCAATCTCTCACCGAGTTAGGTGTAGAAGGCTTTATTAGCCAATGGATAGTTTCTATGCTCAGTACTCGTATAATCCATGCAACACTAGGCAACAGTAGTACAACTAAGACGGTAAACAGAGGAACTCCACCTGCTCTGGTTAATGGCGATTAATAAAATCCTGGTGCGACTTGATAGGGAGGGTTTTAAGGTGGTTGCGTACGCGGATGATATGGTTATACTAGTATCAGGAAAGTTCCTCTCCACGATAAGTCAACTCATGGAGAGGGCTCTGGATAAGGTAGATGGTCAGCCTCTCTCGCTTTGCTCCAGTGCAAAATACCTAGGCACGGTTCTAGACCCGAAACTTAGTTGGAAACTCAATATAGAACAGCGAATTAAGAAGGCAAGCGTAGCCTTCTATGCCTGTAATAAAACATTCGGTAAGAAATGGGGACTCCAGCCAAGGATGACCCTTTGGATGTACACAGCCGTTGTGCGTCCAATTCTTACTTACGGCGCTATCGTTTGGTGGCCAGCTTTGAGCAAAAAGAGCAATATCGACAGAATAAAAAAAAGTACAGAGATCGGCGTGCGTGGGTATCACAGGAGCAATGAGGTCTTGTCCAACAGATGCTCTCAGTGTGATCTTGCATCTGATCCCTCTCGAACTACACATCATAGACACAGCTATATGCAGCGCAGTCCGGCTCAGGGAATATGGATGCTGGACCACAAGGCCATATGGTCACGGCAATGTCCTGGAGACGATACCAAGTGAACTGGTTGCGTCCTCGACCGACTACACGATACCCAAACTCAACTTCAGAAAATCCTTCTTAACAAAATTCCCTTCCAGAGAAGAATGGAAGAACGGAAGCGTTACCCGCAACTATGATATAGGGATATACACGGACGGTTCGAAGATGTACTGCGGAGTCGGCGCAGGCATATTCTCTGACCAGCTGAATATAGCAAGGTCCTTCCGTCCCCCAGACTCTGCTAGCGTTTTCCAAGCGGAGCTTCTTGCGATTCGAGAAGCCTGCCGCCTGCTAAACAATCTTCCAACATCTAATCACAATATCGCTATTTTTTCGGATAGCCAGGCTTGATGGCCATTGATGCGGTCTGCATCTCTTCAAAACTGGTAGAGCAATGCCGGTTTGAATTGAATCAGCAAAGCACTCACTCAAGAATCACTCTCATCTGGGTCCCAGGGCACAGCAACCATGAGGGTAATGAGCGCGCTGATGAGCTGGCCAGGCGAGGGTCGGCCCTTAACGGCTCTCTAGCAGAAAGAGTCGACATTCCGCTTGGTACCGTTAAGGGCTATATTCACCTTCACTTCCTCCAGCTTGCCAATAGCGGGTGGAACAGCCTCACAAGCTGTGTCATATCTAGGAAGACGTGGCCCAGTTTCAACAAACCCAGGTCAAAAGAGTTACTAGGCAAACCAAGACCAGTTATTGCCAAAATCGTAGCTATTATCACAGGTCACTGGCCAGTTGGAGACCATGCGGCCAAGCTTGGTATCCCCCACAACACTTTTGTAGGAGCTGCAAGGATATTAATGTGAAAGAATCTCTATGTCATTTCCTTTGCAGATGTCCGGCCCTGGCGAGGATCAGACAACAAACTCTTGGCAAACCCTTCTTCGAAGATCTGAGAGAGATAGCGGACGAGAGGATTGGAGAACTAATCCTCTTCCTGAACTCCACGGGCTGGCTTTAAACTTAACATCCCTTTTTAACTAACCACTACAATAGGTATACACGAGTCCGTGGTAACAAAACGGCGTACCTTAAGCGCTAATTGGGTTCTTTTGAACCACCACTTTACCTACCTACATAGAAATATATTTAAAACGGTGAAATAGGTATCAGAACATAAAATAAACAAATATTTACATAGATCTAAATATTATCAAGACTGTTAGCATAATATCTTCAAATTACTTGCTTCGTTGCTGATTGAGCTACATTCAGTTTTCTTTATCTGTGAGTCTGATACCGTTATCATATTTTTAGAGTGTAGCAATTTGAAAACATCTGTGAGAAGAGGAGTTATTTTATTATTTACTTTTGATCTTAGCGACGTCATTACTGGGTCAGAAGTAATTAGCAGACAAAGTATTTGAAAGAGCGTGAATATTTTTTCAGAAACCCAAGTTATTGTACCTAATTTAAATTTTTTTTTAAATGTGCAGGACACAAAGATTACAAAGTACACGAAATCATGACGTACAATTGCATACAAAAGTTTTTGTAGTCCAATAAACCCAAGACAATTAATTTGCTGCAGTTTTATCACTACATTTCGGCGCAGTTGATTTTACTGAAACATTATTTACGAAACTTCTTTTTATAGTGAAACATTAATCTTTTAAGGTGCGTCCAGACCAAAGAAACATTTCCGAAACATTTCAGAAACATTTCAGAAACATTTCAGAAACAGAGAAACATTTCTGAAATGTTTCTGAAATGTTTCTGAAATGTTTCTTTGGTGTGGACGCCGATGAAACATTTCTGAAATGTTTCTGAAATGTTTCTCTGTTTCCCATTCGCGACGGAAAACTATTTTTGTTTCTCAAGCTCCACGTGCAGAAAGTGAGTGTTTTTTTGTGAAAATAAAAATAAAAAAAATGTCAAGAAAGGCGTGGAGTAATGAGGATACAATTTCTTTAATTAAATTGTATGAAACTAAAAGAGTTTTATGGGATCCACAAAACGAAAATTACAAAAAAAGAATTTTCTCTATTTTTAAAAAAATATCTTTGCCACTGTTTTTTTTTCTTCTTCTTATCGTTTTCTATTTTTTTCATGATGATGAAGCACGACGCTATTAATACTACCTCTTTTGAGCCCATCATCTTCAAGAGCAAAAATGGATAAAAAGAAACATTTCAGAAACATTTCAGAAATGTTTCATTTGGCGTCCACACCAAAAGAAACATTTTAGAAACATTTCTGAAATGTTTCTGAAATGTTTCTGAAGCAAATGGGAAACAATCGGGAAACATTTCAGAAACATTTCAGAAACAATGTTTCTGAAATGTTTCTTTGGTCTGGACGCACCTTTAGAATGAACACTTGAGAAAGAAAAATTCACAACGTAGCACGGAAGGAGACTACAATACTTACGATTGTATTAAGCTTAGTCAGTAGGCAGTTGTAATGGTATTCTTATTCTTTATGTGAAGTACAAGAAAAAAAGTTAGTTCGAGTTTTTGGGAAAATGATCTATACATTTTTGCCACAAAAATAATATAAATATCTATATTTTGATTATAGTGCCTAATTTTGACGTTGTCTTTTTGCTGCTTCTGGAATGTCTCTAGAAATAGTCCTGCAATAATCCGCCAGCATTGAAACGTTTCATTTACCCTGATAGCGTTTTTCCATGTTAGCGATATCCTGATGGAAACGTTCTCGATGCTCGCCACTTAGCGCTCCACAATCGCATGGAAAATAATCCAAATAAGAGTGTAAGAAATTAATTTTCAAGGACATGTTACAGCGCAGTGCTTGGTAGGACGATAACATGTTTTCGACAAGCGTCACATAGTTGCCATTTCATTTGTTTCCTAAGAAGTTGTTGCCACAAGTCGGAAGTCATTCCAAGCTGTTTTTTCTTTGCCTTCCAAAACGAGATCAAACTTTTCATCTTTAAATAAATTTCTAATTTGAAGACCAACAAAAATTCCGTCCTTGATTTTGGCTCCGCCCAGTCTTGGAAATTTCTGACGTAAATATTGAAATAATGGGGGTCGTCAAACATAACAGTCAGTTGAGTTGTTTGTGCCTTCTCGCCACTGCCTTGGTACTGCGAAACTGAAAGTTTGCTTGTTACCACTTAGCCTACTTTTTAGACCTTAAACACAAGAATTGCAGCAGGAATGTGGAACCCAACTTTTGTCTTGGTGTCCAATTTTAGTGCCGAAGTTGGAACAATACGCATTTTGTACTAATGGCGTTGTGGAGAAAAATTTTGTTCGCTAAAAACCACTCCACCATAAATGTTTGTGTGGGTTATTGACACATTTTCGGGACATTTCTTCGGAAATAAACTTGAATACTGCTTTCTTAAAACTCAACATATCTATACAGAATAGTACTGGAGAATGACAAAAAATTTGTGTATGAAACGCATTTGTTATTCGAGTAGTACCAACATAACGATAATGCCAAGGGTCAAAACGAAAGATATAACGGATCTTGAAAACCCAAACTAAGAAATCACTTTTATAAATGAACCTGCATTCAGCATGGTCGGACAAGCAAAAATTGGTAGAAAATATTTAAAACACCATTTCACTATTGTCTAGTGTTATCAACATAAGCATTATTTCTACCATAATATTTTTTTTATATGCCTTATTCAGCTCATTTCAACAGCCAAATTTTTATTATTGTTTTTTTTCCATTTTGACCAGCTAGTTTTGCGAAATCGCTTCTAAAAAACGTTCACATGGTTAGACGGTTGTAAGACAGTGAACAACTCTTGGATCTTTAGGCTATCATAGATAAAAAATAGAACAATGCTCAAGTCCCAGCCATCATCCCTTACTAAAGGTTTCAGGGACTTATCTGAAAGTTTTAGCAACTCGAAGACCAAGAAATAGCCCTTCTTTAAACATCGCTATCGGGAACCAAATTTTGCAGGGATTAGGGAAGTTGGCCTGAAAATTTTGAAAATAACACCAATCTGGGTGCAGTTTGAGATTCAAAACCAATTTTCTCTCTCGTTAGGCTTATCATTAATATGCTAAAGCCGTCCTTGTTGTACTCACTGTGAATTTTGTTTATTTTTTTTTTTTAGAAACTCAGTGATTGAGAAAAAGATATTTATATGATTCCGCTGCACACAACAAAATCACATTAAAGTGGGTCTTTGGACATAAAGGCATTCCTGGTAACGCAGCGGCTGATGAGCTTGCCAAACTATGTGCTCAATTTTCTTACATTGGGCCTGAACCCTTCTGCGGTGTACCCAACAGCCAAATAAAAACAGAGCTATCTCGCTGGGAACGAGAGCAAGTGCTCACATTGGAGTACTCAACATGGCCTAAAGCATTCTAAGATTTTTTTTAATTTCTCAAAAATCAGAACCATTCTATCAATGAGCAAACAGAATTAACTGACTTCCTTACTGGCCACTGCTCTCTGAATTACCATCTCAAGAAAATGGGCCGTGTTCAATCGGATATCTGCCGTCTTTGTCTTGAAGACACCGAAACACCCCATCACATACTCTGTGATTGCCCAGCCATAGCCCGACTAAGGTAAAGCACCTTAACAAAGGCTTCACCTCGCCTTCTGATGTCACCTCTTCCTAAGCTCGAACTATCTTTAGCTTCATTTCTGATCTAGATTTCAGCTAGCTGACAACTAATTCTCGATCAACAAACCAGGGGATAGCACAAAAGATCGTGTAGGTCGCTGTGCTTCGAGGGTCATTATCTGCATTTCCACCCCTTTCACCCTAAAAAAAGAAAAGAAAAAAAGATTTCGTAAATACTGAGAAAGACAGCTGCTCCACATTCCTGTTTTACGTCTAAAAAACGACCTTCCGACCGAAACCAACTCCTAAGTACAGTGATATGCAGGCACTGTTACACGTGTATTCAAACAGATGCGATTAGTGTACAAGTTATAAACGAATGTAAGCTTTACAGATTGTAGCCAAGTTTTTGAGGAATCCAGTACCATCTTTTGGAGGACCAATAATCAATTCCAGCGAAAGTCTAGGCTGACATGTATGCCTATCATAGATAAACCAGTAGACTCCTGAATATCGACTTAATTTTTTAGTTTAGCTATGGTAGTGTCCTGCTTCAAGATAGTAGATAACACTGAACTTTCGTCGCGTTGAACTCAACTCTCTTTTTGGAAACTCCCTTGATGATAACTGGCCGAACACAATGGTGAACCTAAAGCTATACGCCTGTAGCGCTGTCAAAAAATCGCGCACTGATGAAGCTGGGTACGAAGCGCTGCACGGGTGTTTGTTGTTGGTAGTCCAAATGCTTCGGAATTTTTTTTCTCACTCCTTGGCTTTCTTTTGTTATATTTTTAGACTGAGAATTACTCAAATCGCATAGAATATTGTTTCCTTTTACTAGATCGATTCATTTTTCTGTTTATTTTTGTACCATATCTTTTTTTTTCGTTTTGTATGGAAATGTCAACAAAAGCGAGCTGCAGTGAAGCTGAAGTTAAATCCACTTCTACTTCAGAGGCAAGATTCAGCTTCACATTGTGTTCGCAGTATTGGATGTTTGTGTATTTAACTTTGACAGCGCGACGTACTTCAGCTTCAGCTTCACCATTGTGTTCAGCCAGTAACTCAGAAGTAAGTTTGACTCACATTCACTGCAGCTGAGACTCCAATGCCTGGCCTGCTTGTACTTAATGACTATTCCATAAGATGCTGTGACGAGGAAGAAATTGATGATTATGTTCGTCATCTGTCGGGGAATGTCATACTTTGTCTTATTTGTTGAACATATAATGTAATATCAATTTGGCGCAACAGCTCATTAAAGGTCCATTCACAGCTCAGCGACCTGCGAATACCCGAACTTTCGAACAAATCACTTTTAGCACATTTATAAGCACGCCATTGCCAATTTTACTATTCCAAGAGAACGGATGGCAAACGACTAACAAAGGCCTCGTAGGGGCAGCATCTCCCGATAGGTGCTGGTCCGCTAAGTAACGAGAAGGAGCCACTGCAGCCGAAAACCTAGCAGCTCTGTTAGTAAGCCCTACTCCCACCTCCTCGTGGTGTCATCTGGGAATTTCTTCGGAAATTGCTAACGGGAGAGGACGAATGGCGAGCTTCCTGCGCCAAAAAAACAGGATAGGTGTCGGTCGGTCTGTGGCCCAGCGAGCCGCAACCGTAAACCAAACTATTGCTCCGAAACGGAAACAATCGCCTTGGATAAGGACGGATAATTTGTTGACGACCTTTGGCTATCGGACACGGACAACGATCGGATTCTGGAACGTTAAGACCCTCCTGGACTCACTCAAGGAAGGGCCTTATAACGCCAGATTCCTCCAATTGGAGCGCGAATTCGCACGGTATAAAATCGACATCTTAGGGCTGAGCGAGATAAGATGGTACGATGCTGGGGAATACATCTCCCCAACAAAAAGCACTGTGATGCTCTACTCTGGTAAACCAGCTGGAAGTGCACGGAGTTCTGGCGTAGGACTCATGCTAACTCCAGCAGCACGTAGTAGCCTCATATCCTGGAAACCCCATAGTGACCGGATATTGACGGCTAGGTTCCAGAGTAGAGTTAGAAAAATTACCATCATACAGTGTTATGCTCCGACTCTAGACGCGACTGAGGATGAAAAGGATGATTTTTATAGCCACTTAGGCGCCGCCTACAACCAAACGCCTAATGGGGACATCATAATGGTAATGGGAGATCTCAATGCCAAGGTGGGTAGCGACAACACCATGCTTAAGCACGTGATGGGAGTTCACGGCGTGGGAGACCGTAATGACAATGGTGAGCGGTTTGTGGACTTCTGCAATACCAACCACCTAGTCATCGGAGGTACGCTGTTTAAGCATAACACCTGCCATAAGACCTGTCTCTACTGATAGGCAACGAACATCCAACCAGATCGACCACATTACGATCAGTCGCCGCTTTAGAAATTGTCTCCTGGACGTCCGAAACAGACGTGGAGCTGACGTCGGACTTGAACGAGATCACCATCTTATGGTAGCTCATTTACGTCTTCGTACTGCATCCGTCAACAGCAACCGCTCAAACCTACTTAACATCACCAGGTTTAATATCGACAGGCTCAAGGTTCCCCAAGTGCGCCAACAGTTCAGGGACCATCTTGCCTTAGAAGCAGAAGCAATCAGCAGCATATTGCAAGAGAACATGGATGACCACTGGAGTGCTGTGAAAAATGCTTTTGCGACTGGGGCACGCACTTACCATATGTCGGTAAAAAGCAGAAACACCACCGCACATGGCTTTCTACAAACACCTGGAGACGGATCGATGAGCGTACAGCAATCAAGGCTCGGATTGCAGCGGCATTAGCAGTAGAGAGAACCGAGCTTGAAGCCCAATACCGTGCGAAGAAGAAGTGCGGCGTAGTGTGAGACGTGACAAACGTCAACATGTCAACTCACTGGCCTGAAGGGCTGAAGAAGCAGCGAGTAGATGCGACAGTAGGACTGTTTACAACATCACTAAGGAGCTCATTGGTGGTCGAAACTCCAAACAACATCCAGTGAAGAGTCTAGACGGTAACCTTCTGATTTCGGATGAGGATCAACTCACTAGATGGAGAGAACATTTTGCTACAGTGCTAAATCACTTAGACGACGGCGGTATGATCTTGAATTCGAATGAGCAGTTCGAAGCAACAAATTCCCGAATTCGCACCGTACCTCCCAGTAAAACTGAAATAATAATAGCAATCAAGTCCCTCAAGAAGAATAAAGCGGTGGGTATTGATGGCATCCCTGCCGAGCTATTTCAAGCAGCGCCAAATACATCGGCAGATTTGCTGCATCCCCTAATACGGAGAGCTTGGGATAGTGAACAATTTCCACAGGAGTGGAAAAGGGGGATGATCATTAAGCTTCCAAAGAAGGGTAACTTGATGGAGTGCGGTAACTGGAGAGGTATATGTGTCCCTCCAACTGTAGCCAAAATAATAGCTAGAATAATTCTAGAACGAATTAAAGAACCCTTAGATTCAACTCTCGATGTCGAACAGGCAGGCTCTCGCGCTGGATCCTCCTGCATCGACCACATAAACACCTTACGGATCATAATCGAACAATGCGTTGAGTATAGGTCTCCGCTACATTTGCTGTTTATCGACTTCGAGAGGGCTTTCGACAGCTTGAATCGAGATGCTATCTGGTTGGCCTTGCGCAGGAGAGGCATTCCAGAAAAGCTTATAGCTATTATCAAGGCTACATATGAGGGCGGCAAGTGTCACAACGTGCACAATGGTAAGGTGTCGGAGGACTTTGAAGTCCAAAGTGGAGTACGTCAAGGGTGCATACTGTCCCCACTATTGTTCTTGGTGGTTATCAGCGATGTACTCCGTGCAGCATTAACGGAAGCTAATTATGGAATTCGTTGGACTATGACATCTTACCTTAAACACCTAGATTACGCTGACGATGTTTGTCTACTTTCACATCGGATAATGGATCTTCATTTGATGGCCCAAAATCTAGAAGCTGAGGCAAACAAAGTGGGGCTAAAATTAAACACAGCCAAAACAAAAGCCCTGAGTACTTTCAATACACGCGCTCAACTTAACATTGCCGGAAAGCAAGTCGAGAAAGTTAATAACTTTCTATATTTAGGAAGTGTCGTCTCGGCTAATCGCGGTGGCACCGAACTGGATGTGTGCAGCAGAATCGGGAAGGCTAAAGCTGCGTTCGGAATGCTGTCCAAAATCTGGAGAAGCAATGTTATTAGCTTAAGAACCAAGCTACGACTGTTCCACTCCAACGTAGAATCAGTGCTGCTTTATGGGTGCAGTACCTGGAAGGTGGACACCATTAACACACGCAAGCTGCAAGTCTTCGTAAACAAATGCTTAAGAATCATCTTGAGGATTTTTTGGCCGAACCGCATCTCCAACGAACAACTTTATCTGAGAACGGGCCAAGAACCTATAAGCATTACTATACGAAGAAGAAAGTGGCAATGGATTGGACACACCCTACGGCGCGAAGACAACTTCATTGCGAAATACGCTATGCAGTGGAATCCGCTCACCCAGGCAGGCAGAATAGCGGGACGCCCTAGGCAAACGTGGCGCAGAACAGTTGAGGAGGAATCGAGCTCTTTAGGAATGAGTTGGAGGCAGCTCAAACGCGTTGCAGAACTCCGAACACGATGGCGCGCAGGCGTGGTTGACGCCCTATGCCCCCCCGAGAGGTTAAAGGATATGAGTAAGTAAGTAAGAGAACGGAGCTTAATTTATCTATCAACTAATATAAACAAAGTTGAATTGTAATTCATGTCTGCGAAGAAATTAACAATTCGCCAATTTTTCCGCTTTTTGCGAACTGTCAACTTTTATTCACATTCCACACATGTAGGACGCAATCCACATTCCCGCGACCAAAACATTCGCGAGAGTGTTCTTTGGTTTTTCTTGGTGAGTAAGATCGTGGTTGAATTTATCGAATGAAGGTAAGATATTCCCTTCTGAAAAAAAAAACTACGCTATGTTTTAATGCAACTTTCATGTTAAGGAAATTACTTACAAAATGAATGACAAGTGAAATCCGCGGGTTGCCGCGACCAAATAAAAAAGCAGCTGTGAATGAAATGTCTAAATTGGCGAATATTCGCTCGTTCGCATTCGCATGTCGCTGAGCTGTGAATGGACCTTAAGTTCCTAGGCCTAGCTTATCGCAACCACTCGTGTTAGGTGCGTTATATTTTTCACACGAATGGAAGGGACCTACAGTTTTGTACCTTATCCGAAAGGCAATTTCGTTTGTGACAAACTTTCTCGCATTACTGTCGGATGTTTATCAAACGTTTATCACTGCGCCACAGAACCCACTTTGGTGTACTTAGGTACTTCACGATTTCGAACTGAAAGATGACCCAATATTTTCGGTGTAAACCGCGAAGAAAATCGAGTGGAGAGAGTTCACAGGAAGATTTCGAGTGGAATGCAGAACACCAAAATGGTCACTTTCGAACATACAATCCACAATACATAATTTCGTTCAGAATGCAGAACACACCACTTTTGGTGGTTGAATTCACAAAAACTGGAATGCGGAACATGGGTGCATGTGGCGTTTTTGATTATCTTGCATATTGTGGAACACACATTTTCATAGATTTTTAACTTACTGTTTAAAGCTACCGAAAAACCAGTACAGGTTTGAAAGAGATAGGTCTAAAATAAGTTTATGGTAGAAAAAACCCGACAACGGTAAGAAATCGGAGAAAAGTTTACTTATACTTTTTTGATGGCCTTGATGTGAGGAACATCACTGCACATAACCAATCCAAAGTACTTGTAGTACTTTACTTGATTTCCAAAGATTGAACATTTAATTTAAAAAGGGGAGACTATCATGGCAAGCCGTAAATTTAAATTTTGACACGATGCGATGGATTAGGTTGGCCAAAGGTAATTGCGATTAGATGTTCATCCTCCCTGAGAAGTGTTAGAAAGTATGTCGTACATTTGATAATAATTTAGTAGTAAACGACTTGAAACTGTACCACAATTAGAATAAGAATAGCCAACTCGAATACAATAAATCTTAATTTATAACTCAACCAACAGCTGGTGCATGTAGCCCAGTCGTGTTCCCAATTAACTAAGCGCTGAACAACTTTATTAGTGTAATAGACTCCTTTTTCTTTCTTTTTTCTTGATCTCACCACTTTGAGTGTCTGAACAACTTATGACAGCTGAAAACTATTTTCCATATGTTACGCACCAGTCTCACCCTAGGTCAACTATCCACTGCAGCCGCACAGCTTTTGATTCAATAAAACCTCCGCATCTCTGCACATTAACACTATCACCATTAGAATAATTTATACAATTTTCAATTGCCCTTCTGTGAATATCTACAAATCTGAATAACCATTTAACAGACAGAACGAGGAAAAAAAAACATATTTGCACTATTATCGTTGGAATATTAAGTTGACATTTGCTCTCGTCGATATGGTTCAATCCAGATGGAAAAGGAATCTCTTTCCACTTGAAAAGAAAGCAACTAGGTTAATCAATCAGAAGTTTTTTATCTTCCGATTGCAGAGGGTGGGGTGGTAGTGCGCGTTTGCAGTCTAGCGGAAATAAGATTACACAAAACTACACGCTCTCTCCCACATACAGGCACACAGTGTAGTCTCTCTTTCTCTCTATTCATTTCATGTAAATTTAGAACTTTGATTAGATTTTAACTCAATGAGGAAGAAATGCACATCAGTGTACCAACAATAGTTTGAAATAGGCTGCTGCTGCCACTGCCATCAACATCGTCGTCGTTCGCTCTTTGTTGTGACATACTATCGCTGGAGGACGACGACGACGATATGGAGGAGCGCAAAATTTCAAAAGTAGTTTTCACACACACGGAAGCACACTCAAAAACATACACACTCACAGCATAGGGTATCCGTATCACGGATTCACATTGTTCGGTTCGTCGGTTCAATAAAATCAAAATGGTCATTGAACTTTTTTCGGAAGAGAACAGCACCGCAGAATGGTTTTCGTTCTGCTGCCGTTGATGGTGCTCCTCTGAATCTTTGGGGCTCGGATGATTTATGAGGCATATGAGAAAACAAACCTTTTCAAGCCATTTCTTCAAACCAAAAAAAAAGAAGGGAATACCTACAAATATGTGATTTTTTTTTACTTTTCCGTTAACTGTTAAGGTGGTTCCGGACGTGTGACAGTGCATACAACACCACAGATGTCGAGCGGGCAGGTGAGCGGGGAGAGGAGAATACAATTTCTATCTACACACCAGCGATTCACTTCACACTCTGTGCACGTTCCGAAAATTTTTGTGTTTCGACCTTTTTTTTCTTTCACGATTCACGTTCTAGCCTTTTCGGCTAGGTTTTCTTTTTTACTTCGTATGCAAATCACTCAATTGTGGGAATACCGGGAAATAACACACGCAGGATACATTTCTTTTTAATTGTCTTCTATTTGCATCCACTTATATCACGTACCGCATTCAATAAATCCTGTTTTTGGCCAGCAGCAGGGTTTTTTTTCCGTTCTATCTATCGCGGTAAAATATATTCGCTGCTACCCTTTTAAATAATTAACTTGCATGCAGCAAAAGTGGTAGAACTGTGTGTGCTGGTGCTAGTGCTGCACAATAGGGGTGGTGGCCGAGTGCAGTGGAAGACAGATAGAGATGGAAACTCTTAACAAGAGGGGTTGACTCACTTCGTTTGCAATGGAGAGAGCGCGACTCTATATGTTGCCATAGTCCTTTGCAAGTAGGAATCCACCCCCCATCGCCGCATGGCTAGTATATTCTTTAATGATTGTTTCACTTTGGCTCTCTTTCTCTCTCTGTCGCTCTCCTAAGTTCTCGCGAAGATTGAAAAAGTTTTCCACCCGCAAAAAAAAGGAAAATCCTGCGCACTGCAGAGTGAATTTTCGCCACTTTTGCAGAGGGTGAACCAGAGCACACCATTTCAATTGACATTGAGGATTAGTTTTGTAGAATAAAAGAAATTTTTGATTTCCCGAGAGAAAATAAGAATGTTTCTTATAAGCTTACCGGCGTAATGGAGAACATAAACTGCAACTAGACAGAAGGAATTTTGGCACACTTTGACAGTGTTTGAAAAGAAACAAATGTTTTCGTCTTTCTTCATCCGGATCGTAAGGTGTGACTGATCAAATGACTCTTTGACGTTACTTTGCGTAAAAACTTATTAAGAATCAGATCTGAAAGTTGCAGACTGAAATCTAGTACCTTATTGTAGCGATAACTCATGAAAAAGAAAAGAGACTATTATCCTTTAATCAATAGTCGTTTTCGGCATAATAATCAGTGGAAACTGCTCACAGCAGTCGCTTCCATTCATGTTGCGCTTGGTATATTTTTCACATGAATGTAGGGAACCTTCGATTTTATGCCGCACTATTGAAAAGTTTTCTCATATCAGTAATACTATCGGATGTTTGTCAGACGTTTCTGTAAGATGGCTGAAGAAGATTCGAATCTTAAACCTGACGTTCAGTAGTCCGACACATTCAAACGTCTTCGAGGTACTGATTTACACTTATTTTTTTTTTTACTTTCACCTATGCAAACAAGTCAAGTATTAGGGGATACTACGACGCACTGAGCAACAAATTTAATAAAATTGTTTGATATCTCGCTTAGTTTTCTAGATATCTAATTTTCAAAATAAATATTTGACAACAGATATTTTAATAGACAATACCTTCCCGCGGTGCATTTCGAGTATGAAGTACAAGGTGGGGCAAAAGTAATGTCATAATGTGAATTGACTGCCATTTTGTTAGAAATGAACAAAATTTGGCTGTTTTCATGAAAAATTCATTTGAAGGTGTAAAATTGATGACATTAAGTTGAAAAAATGATATCGGCCAAATGATCACCTCTTGAGATGCACATTTGTGCTCGTTTTACGGCATTTTGAATTGTTGCTCGCAAAACATCTGGCTCCAAATTGGCGATTTCTCTTTCAATGTTGTCTTTCAAGACTTGCAAGGTTTGTGGTTTGTTGTGGTAAACGTGAGATTTCAAAAAGCCCCAAAGGAAGAAGTCTGGTGCCGTCAGATCTGGCGATCTAGCCGGCCAGTTAAAATCGCCAAACTGGGAGATCACACGGCCCGAAAATTGGCCATTCAAAATATCCAACGTTTCAGCAATTGTTAAACGGTTTGCACTTTATAAGGAACATCTTCAGGTCTTTCATTTGGTCGAATCGTCATATCCGTGAACGTATAACTCGTCACGTAATTGGTGTGTATGTTTTTGCTAGATCTACCAACAAGAAAATACAAATTACGTGACCAGTTATTCGTTCATGGATATAGCGATTCGACCCCTGAAGCTATGTCCGGATGGGGTGAATTTTAAAAATGTTTTTTTTTTGTTCAGTGCATCAAGATCTATTAGAAAATATCGGCAATTCGTGGCGCCACGGATATCATAGTCTTGACAAGTACAACACTACCTCGATAATAGGGGTTTTTCTTTTTTCGTTCAGAGCAGAGCCTGAGTTGTCAAAAAAAAATTCGCGTTTCATTTTTAGCTCAGACGCATCAGAGCTCTGAATTCGTTTTTCTTTTTTCGTTCAGAGAATGTTCAGAGCGCACTCTATGAGCTCGGAATAAATTGACCTAGCGTTCAGAGCAAAATCTTGACCTCAGCCATTTTTCATATTTGACAGGAGGACAAAAAAAAATAAAAATTGCAAAACGATTGAAATGGCGCACGAAATTTGTTGTTCTGGTGCAGAAGGTAAATATAACATAAAAAATAACTATCAATAGATATTCTATTCATGCATAAACTTTGTTTTTGGGTTTGTTTAAATGGATCAAAAACATTTCTACATATCTTTATTCTATTGTACATATCCATTTTTATTAATTCTCTTTGTTTTTTATCTATAAAAAGCGGCCGGGTAAATTTACTGATAGTCAACTTTCATATTTTGATAGCTCAACCTCTAATTGCTAATCAAATGACATTAGAGTGCTCTGCTCTGAACGAAAAAAGAAAAACGCCTAATGTGAACTAATTAAAACTATTTCAAATGTTCACATTTTGGAGGGGTTCACATTATCGGAATTTTCGAATAACGAATGCCCATACAAGACGAAAAAGGTTCTTCCACCAATAAATAATTGGTTGTACAACATGGAAAAACATGTCTAGACAAATAACTGCAAATATTAAAATAACAAAAAAAAAGAATACGAAATATTGAGGAAAAGTTCATATAGGCGTGTTTTGGCGAGACGTCGCTATTCAGAAAGTAAAATCTAGCACGGAGTACAACAAAAAAAAAAATGACTGGCAATTACTCTAGTTTTTATGTTCAGTCAAAAGTGAGTTGGGATGTATAGTTTGTAACACTCAATTTCAGAGGGCGCTGAAAGGGATTTTTACTACAGCACGATTATTTTGTCAGGTTGACAGTGAGCAGGTGCACCAATAATCAAATATTAAAAAAAGCATTAAATCCAGATTGACTGGGGATCGTTTTGTCCCCGTGCAGGGACGGGATAAGAATATCACTGCAGCGCCCCCAACAACTAGCGCTTGTCGTAAAAAGCGACTAAGGGGACAAATCAAATCTAGGCAATATAACACCCAAGTGAGCCTAGTGACACATATACTACCTTAAAAACCCTCCCACAAGTGTGCATGCGAGTCCGTGGGTTGACACGACTGGAGATCACCGGTGCCATAAAAGAAAGATCAAAACAGGAGCATGCACGTGTCAAAAAAAAAAAAGGCGAACCCCACAGGCGGATCAGTAGAAATGCGGTGAAGTGGGAGGGTTGTGATCCCTTGTTTTCGGATCATAACCTCGCTGATAAAAGGAAGAAGAAGAAGAAGGCTGGGGATAGTTTTGGTGAGAAGCTCTTACTTTGCTTTGCATAATTCTCACCAAAACACGCCACAAAATTTCAAAGTTCACATTATAGAGATAGTAATGTATAGATTTGTGAGTTCAGATTATCGGGAAATTCACATTATCGAGGTAATACTGTATTGTATTCCGCAAAAAAAAATTAATTTCAAGACTTTCAGATATTAAAAAAAAATAAATTCGTACAACCAAGAAAGTTGGAATTATAATCAAATACGAGTGTTGTATTCTGCCTAGTATATACATATGTATATTCCCAAAAAACAAAAAAAAATTCAGCCGCCATCTTGTAAAATGACGGATAAATGTGGTTTTGAGCTTTTCTTTGAGTGGAAAGCACTGAGGGTACAAATGGTATTCACCTTTTCTTGATACAAATAGCAATGTAAACTTCCTCATTTTGTCTGTTTTTTTTTAGTTTCAACACTGTTACCAAGCCACCAGAAGACCTACGAAGCAAAAACAGAAGATGCCAAGTATAGTTTACAATAGCTGACTTTATAGTAAAAAAAAAAATTATTGAATTCAAGTTTTCAGCGATCTAGTCTCGGCCTGTGCTGATTGAGAGAGTGATAGGATTCCTCCTTGCGAGTGATCCCAGCTATGCTGGGCTCTTTGTTTGGTAATGTCAGGAGATGATTTTTTTTATCTATCCGCTGCGAGCGGTGCTCATAATTTGTTTATGACACACTCGGCATTTGTCCGGCGATTTGCTTGTCGTTATGAGATTGTAGCTGAGACAGCAAATCAACCCCGATAGGAGCTTCATATGTATTGCATTTGTTAAAGGACAACAGGTTTTGGGTCCTTCTTTTATCGGAGAATGTAACTGACGAAGAACTGAACAGTCTTTGACCATAGCTCCAAAGAGCACTGGCTCATGAGAGCACTGGCCGCATAAGATCTTGGCATTCGTTAAGTCAGCGTTTTATTAACAGCAATCTTAGCTTTAAAAAAATAGCAATAGTTCTGCCTAATAATTCCTGTTTACATTCCCGATAGGATCCTGTATGTAGCAGTGCATACTGCTATATTTTACTATGTTATGTTATGCTATCTTTTAGGAAAATTTACAAAAAAAAAAATGAAGCTAATGAAACAATTGCACATTAACCAACTAAAACATTTTGTGAGTTCTACTTTGCAATGAGACCAATTTTGCGGACTATTTTCATATTTTTAAGGTCTCCAACACTTAACGGATGGAAAAAGAGAAGCTATAAGAATTAAAGATTAGACGGAAAAAGTGAACTGATGATGTACGTTAGCTGCAAATACTTTAAAAATTAAAGGTAGCTGGAAAAACGTATGCATTGTTGCTTTTTTTTTTTTTGTTGCTGCATTCGTATGTTGTGTTGAATGACGTGTATGGTTTTTCTTCATCACCACGAGTAACACTTGCTCCGCCCGCCGTGCCGTATTTCCATTTGAAGCTTGAGACAAATGCCTAGGTTCGAATTCTTGCTGTAAAATTGATTTGCTAATATTTTTTTATTTATTTTTAAATTATTAACCTTCCGATAACAACACATTTAAAATATACATACACAACAACAGGGGCGGTAGAACACCCCAGCCAGGAAAACAACATGGTGTGTTATACAACCCCAGTGCATACCGTATGCCCTCGCAATCAAAAACTACAGCCTATCGCGGGGACTGCTCATCAGCAACTGACACCTGAGATATTAGATAACAAATACATAGAACAGCAGAAAGAGAAATGAAGCCAAATCAAAATTACAGTTAAAATAAAATTGCCTAGGGTGGTAGAGCACCCCTGTTGTCATCGGAAGGTTAATAATTGTCAGCGGCTCAACCTGCAGGCCATTTTCATTTCTAGATTACATATAATATTTTCTTACATATGCTTCAGAACTCCTCAAATCGGCCAAAGGTCCATTGTGATACCAGAACTTACTGAACCAAGCGGAGGATGCTTCTGATGTCTATTTTAGCCAAGTCTCGAGGAGAAGAGCCGACCAAATTGGCAATCTTCTTTAGGACAGAATGTAAAGGAACTGGTAGATTGTTTCTTCTTTGTCTTCGTTCCTACAACTGAAGGACAAGTCGTTCGAAAAGTGGCCTACATTTTTGGCGAATCGGTTTAACGGACAGGGCCCTGTGAGAACACTAATAATGGTCCTGATGAATAATCGCTTTAACAATTCCAAACCACTAGGACGTATCTGATAACCTGAATTCAACCATTCCGAGAGAATTCTTAACCTAGTGCCGTATCTGCCGAATGGCAGATTGAATTTCTCCGCCATATCCATTAGAGACGAACGACATTTGAAGTGAACACGATTCCAGAGACTTGATTTCTGCTTTAATATTTGCGAAAATTGAAATATTCATGATAGATATTATGTTACATTCCAGCCAGGCTAAGACTTCCTTAATCGCTATTATTTCTGCCTGGAATACGCTACAGTGGCTCAGGATGCCTCATAGGCTTGAAACTTTTTTAAGACCGTACCACACTCTCACCTGGGCCTGAAAATCCATTACCATTTACATCAATAATTGATTGGAGCTATGGAAAAGGTTGGACAAAATATTTGTCCTAAACAATATTGAACCGCGTTTAGTATACATTGCGAAAGAAAGCTAACTAGTTCAGTGGAATTCGACATCAGGCGAAACTTACTTCAGTTTTTACATAGATCCCGATAAAACATTCTAAGAATTTGATTTATCTCAATAGATCCCATATCGGCACTACAATCGGTGTCATCATTGGACACTGTCTAATAGGCAAGCATACAAGGCTAGGCCTTTTTGCGAACGACTTTTGTAGAAGGATGAAGAAGAGGGAGAAACTATTCCTCACCTTCTTTGTTTCCAGCTCTTTCCCGTAGAAGGAAGCTTCACCTAGGAGCCCCCTATTACAACGATATAGGCGACCTGATAGATATCGATATTAACAACCTCGTACGCTTCATACGAAGCTCAAAATGGTTTAACGAGTAGGTAGAGAGAAACTTTCTGCCATGATCACAATGGACCTATTATTGGTCAAAGTGTGTTGGTGGAAGGCGAACCCCACAGGCGGATCAGTAGAAATGCGGTGAAGTGGGAGGGTTATGATTCCTTGATTTCGGATCATAACCTCGCTGATAAAAGGAGGAAGAAGAAGAAGGAAGTGTGTTGGTGATTCTTAGCTGGCAGCCACTTCAACATAGCCTAACCTAACCTTATATACGAGGGCAAGGTGAAAAGTTCTCGGCCTGACGCAGAGATAGCATTCCAATCAGCAACAATTTATGTTTCCTGCCTGGGAGCCCTTCTCATTAGTTCGTATGACAAGTTTCAACTTGTTCTCTCAAGTAATTTGTTTACACGAATTTTTGTGTGTTTTTCGTTAAAATGGATAAACTTGAATATCGTGCGGTCATAAAATCCTTCGTTTTGGATGGGTTAACCCCTAAGGAAATTCATCCAAAGCTGACAAAAATTTACGGGGACTCTGCTCCTTCCATGTCAACCGTTAAAAAGTGGGCAGCTGAATTTAAACGTGGTCGCACGTCCCTCGAAGATGACCCACGTGAAGGACGGCCAAAAACCACAACCACACCCGAAACCATCGAAAAAGTGCATGATATCGTGTTGGACGATAGGCGAGTGAAGGTGAGTGAGATAGCTGAGGCTGTGTGTATATCGGAAGAGAGGGTGCGAAACATCTGCGCAAGATGGGTGCCGCATTTGCTGAATGCCGATCAAATGCGCAAACGATTTTCGCGGCAATCTTTGGACCGATTCAATAGGGATCCGACCGATTTTGGGCGGCGATTTGTCACCATGGATGAGACATGGGTCCACCACTACAGGCCAGAAACGAAACAGCAGTCGAAGCAGTGGGTGGAAGTCGGTGGTTCAGCGCCAAAGAAAGCGAAGTCGATCGCATCTGCCGGAAAGGTCATAGCCAGTGTGTTTTGGGATGCGAAAGGGATCCTGTTAATTGCCAAAATTCGCGAGAAGAAGCCTGGCTTGAAGAAGAAAAAAAAAATCATCTTTCACCAGGGCAATGCACCTGTACAGAAGTGTGCGTTGGCGATGGGAAAACTGCGGGATTTGGGGTACGTTTTGCTCGGCCATACCCCCTATTCACCTGATTTGGCCCTCTCAGACTTCCATCTGTTCCCAATGAGTGCGGGTTTAGGCCCGGAAAGTTCACCATTGACCAAATATTCACACTATGGCAGATCTGTGGAAAAACCCATGAATATAAAATCGATACGCACCACCTCTTCATCGATTTCAAAGTTGCCATGTCTAGTCTTGGGATCCCTACCAAGCTCGTCCGTTTGTGCAGAATGACGATGGAGAACTCTCGCTGCTCCATCAAAGTCGGTAAGAACATCACCGAACCGTTCGATGTCAAGAAAGGTCTTAGACAAAGTGACGCGCTATCATGCGATCTCTTTAACATAGTACTTAAGAGAATCATCGCTTACGCCGATGGCATTGACATAGTCGGAAAAACTCTGCAGGCCATGAGTAGGGCATCTTCGAGTATTGATATCGAGGCAGCAGAGATGGGTTCAGCGGTCAATGAAAGCAAAACAAAATATATGCTGTCTACAAAAAGGGACACCCAAAATCGGCGTCTGACGTAACGTTCTGTCCGCAATAGACAAATATAATTTGAGCTAGCAAAGGACTTTGTCTACCTAGGGTCTATGGTGAGCTCCGTTAATGACACCAGTGGGGTGTTCAAACTAGTGATGGGCATAATCGAATGATTTAAAGAATCCAGACACAAGAAAGGAGACCCCATCAACTGCGCCAATTATAGAGGCATCAGTCTCCTCAACATCGCATACAAGATCTTTTCTGCGATATTGTGTGAACGCCTGAAACCTTTTATCAACAGCCTGATTGGACCCTATCAGTGCGGTTTCAGGCCAGGAAAGTCCACCATCGATCAAATCTTCACACTTCGGCAGATCCTGGAGAAAACCCAAGAATTCCAAATCGATACTCACCACCTCTTTATCGATTTCAAGGCCGCCTATGACAGCATCTATAGAGAAGAGCTTTATAGAGCCATGTCTAGTTTTGACATCCCTGCCAAACTTGTCCGTCTGTGCAGGCTGACGATGGATAACGCTCGCTGCTCCATCAAGGTCGGTAATGACCTCACCGAGACCTTTGATGTCAAAAAAGGCTTTAGACAAGGTGACGCGCTGTCATGTGACTTCTTCAATATTGTACTTGAACGGATTGTGCGGAACTCACAAGCCAACACCGGAGGCACAATCTATTACAAGTCTGTACAACTGCTTGCATACGCCGACGATATAGACATTATCGGAAGATCTCAGCGGGCTGTCACCGGTGCTTTTGCAAGCATTGAGGCGGAAGCGGCCAAAATGGGTTTAGCGATAAACGAGGGCAAAACCAAGTATATGCTGTCAACTAGAAGGGAAAACCAACACCGACGAATTGGACAAAACGTCACCGTGGGCAGCTATAACTTCGAGGTAGTAAGGGACTTTGTCTACCTTGGCTCTGCTATAAACTCGAAAAACAAAATCAGTGCAAAAATCAATCAAAGAATAACTCTTGCCAATCGCTGTTTTTTTGGGCTTATAAGGCAATTCAACAGTAAAGCCCTATCTCGAACAACTAAGGAGACTCTATATAAGACCTTGATCATCCCAGTCCTACTTTACGGCGCTGAAACATGGACTTTATTAAAAGAGGATGAAGATATCCTTGGTCGCTTCGAGAGAAAAATTCTTCGTAAGATTTTCGGTCCCGTTGGCGTTGACGGGTTTTGGAGGAGAAGATTCAATCACGAACTATACGAGCTGTACAGCGACATCGACCTAGTCAAAAAACTGCGTATTGGACGTCTGAGATGGCTAGGACATGTAGAGCGAATGAACACCAACGCTCCGGCCCGCAGAGTCTTCGAATCTAATCCCGAGGGACAACGCAGTAGAGGGAATCATCGCCGTAGGTGGCGCGCACAAGTTCAAGGGGACCTCGACCAACTTGGAGTGCGCAACTGGAGGCAATTAGCTAAAGACCGAGCTAAATGGAGAGGCTTGTTGGTTGAGGCCCAGGTTCACCCCGAACTGTAGCGCCACCTAAGTAAGTAAGTAAGTAAAGAATCAAGACATTAGTACTCGAGTGATCCGTATAAACGAATGATTATTCGAGATATGAGTGCTATATGCGTATGAGAACATACTCCTTAAGTGGTTCAATACACAAACTAGGTTCTCTATTCCACTCATATCACGATTCGAGATATGAGATGTGTATCCGAGTTAAATAGTACTCGATTCATTCGCTTTGCTACTATCCGCCTTTAAAATGAATGGAGTAATATTTTACTCGGATACACATTGTTGGGGAGTGTGTTCTCATATGCATATAGCACTCATATCTCGAATGGTCATTGAATTATGTAATGCTACCCTTTAGTTACACGAATTCAGAATTGAGACATGAGACATGAGAAATAAGACACGAGCTTTTGTTTTGTGTTTACCCTTTGCGCTCGTTATCGGTTCTCGCTGTTTCGATAGAAGTATGTAGGTAGGTATACCAAATCATTCGAATGATTTCAAACGATGTCTCGAGATATTTACCCTTTGCGTTCGTTCTCGGTTGTCGCTGCGTCGACAGAACTACGCAGGTATAGTAAATCATTCAAATGATTTCAGACGATGCCTCGAGATATCTCGAGATGTAGGAAGAATCGATTATAATCGATTACATCATTCGCGCCCATCACTAATTCAAACGAAGATTTACTCTCTCCAATCGGTGTTTTTATGGGCTAAGAAGGCAATTGAGTAGCAAAGACCTATCTCGAACTACAAGGGTAACTCTTTACAAAACATTAATCATCCCAGTCGTGCTGTATGGCGCAGAGGCATGGACATTGTCAATATCAGATGAGGATGCCCTTGGTTACTTTGAGAGAAAAGTTCTTCGAGTGATCTATGGTCCCGTCTGCATAGACGGCGAGTGGAGAAGGTACAATGCCAAACGATACGGCCTATCCAAGGACATCTACTTAGCCAGAACAGTTCACATAAAGCGACTAAGATGGCTGGGTCATGTAGAGCTGATGGAGCCCAACGTTCCAGCCAAGATAGCCTTCGAATCCACGCCGGATGGACGGCGCAGTAGGGGACGACCTCGCGGCAGGTAGCGCAAGCAAGTAGAGGAGAACCTCAGCCAACTTGGCGTACGCGACTGGAGCCAACTGGTTCGTAACCGGTTTGGCTAGAGAGGTTTGTTGGTTGAAGCCCAGGTTCACCCCAGACTGTAGCGCCAGCTAAGTATGTACATACATAAGTACGTATTTAATGTTGAAGTCGTAGTACGGTGTTAAGTAGTCCGAAACTTCTATTCTAGTGTTGTGCACTGAACGATTGTGGATTTCAAGTATTCACCCACCTACCATTTCTCCAGACCTAGCCCGAATGACTACTATCTGTTTCTAAAGAGAAAGATTAAAACCACGAAATGTTCATCTAATACAAAGGTCCTTCTCCCTACGTACATGGATTTTCTAAATCTATCCGGCTTCTAGTCTGACTTGCCTTGGCATGCTCTTTTTACCTTCTGGGGTTTTCTGACTTTCGGACATCACGTCAGCTGTAGCATCCGTCTACTTCCTCATCTACTCGCCTCGCATAGCTAACTCGCAGCTTACATACTAGCAGTCTTCAAATTCTTGAATTACATTTCGTTTCGCTTAATCCGTGCGAACTACCAGAATTCATGAATGCTAAACGACTTCATTTCAAATACAAAGGTGCTTGCAAAATAGTCGACCCAAATACAAATTCTTTAGAATTCCTACAAGATCTGGATGTAAATGAGCCTCCGTTAATTTATGGGACTCCACTTGGCTAACAAAATCATTTCTGAACAATAATTATGCGGGCTTCACCAAAGGGAATCTCCAAAAGTCTCCAAATTAAAGAATTGCACAATAAATTAGGGAAAACATTTCGCACCCACGCACAGCACACGCACTTCCACTTCCTCCCCCGTCGCGTCGGAAGAAAATTTAAAAAAATCCATGCGATTTCCGAACCGCCCTGTATCGACCATCCATTGGGCGTATGGTGGCGGTGTAGCCAGTATCCGTGACATATCCAGCTAAACCCCTCCAAGAACAACAACTAAACTGCACGCAACACAACAAACACACTCGCACAGGACATAAGGGATGAAATGTATTTTTTTTTTAACAAACTCAACTTGTGTATGTACCTACCGGAGAAATTCATGAAAAAAACGAAATCTCTTGTCGGCCCCAGCCCTTAACTGAAAATCTGCAGCAACTGAAGCAACAACAATAAATACACCACCATCGGCGAGGAAAATCCTTTTTTTTTTTGTTTCTTTCGTCGGCTAGTTGGTTGGGAGAAGAGGAAAAAAAATGTTCACCACCCGTCGTGCAAAAAAGAGAGATTTTCCTTCGCCTTTTTCCGATTGCGATTTTGATTAGATTTTTTTTTTTTTTTTTTAATTTCACTTTACACTCGTTTTTGGGAAGACACAGCACCAAATTTGCAACACTTTTTTGGAGTAAACGTTTTCAGATGTGATTCATACGGTTTTTGTAGATAATTTCTTTTATTTTCACGGGAAAATTGATTTTAATTGAAGACCGACACGAAAGCCTACACTGACATTTCGTTCGCTCGATTTTTTCATTCTCATTCTTATTCTCATCTCACCATCTGTCTTGTCTCTCCATCTGTCTCTTTCTGCTTTTCGCGTCTCTGTTCTTTATTCGATCGAACGAGTGTCGAGGGTGGAAGTTGGTTGCGGTTTCAATTGTGGGATGCGTTGATAAATGATGTTGTTGGTGAAAGTTGGTTTTGCACAATATAATTCAAATCGCGCAGGGAGGTAGCTTTTATAACGAATCATATAATTTATAATGAACTGTTATAATGAACTATAGAATTCTTAGTTCCAACAAGTTTAGAGAAATTTCGTTTTTCTTAAGCACTATGAAAAATCATTAGTTTCTTCAAAATTACTAACCAAAATGAAAACTCATCATCTCTTTATCGATTTCAAGACAGCCTATGAAGAAGGACTGTATAGAGCCATGACATTCCTGACAAACATTGTCGTCTGTGCAGGATGACAATGAAGAACGCTCGCTGCTCCATGAAGGCCGGCAAAGACTTTACCAAGACCATTGATACCAAAAAAAGTTTTAGACAAAGTGCCGCTCTCTAATATGACTTATTTAATATTGCACTTGAACGGATTCTGTGGACTCACAAGCAAACACCGTACAACTGCTTGAATACCCAGACGATATTCAGCGGGCCATCTCCGGTGCGTTTGCAAACATTGAAATAGAACCGACAAAAATGGGTTTAGCGATAAACAAGGGCAAAATCAAGAATATGCTATCAACAAGGAGGGACAACTAATACAGACAAATTGGACAAAACATCACAGTACATAGCTACAACTTCGAGGTAGTAAGGAACTTTGTCTATCTTGTCACTGCTATAAATTCTAAAAACGACACCAGCGCAGAAATTAAGCGAAAAATAACTCTTGCCCATCGCTGTTTTTTTGGGCTAATAAGGCAATTTTGGCTCTCCATCTGAAAATAAGAGGAATTTACCATATCAAAGAAAACTAAAGGCGATAGCACATTGACGACCGGGTTATCGGTTTCGTCTGAGGAAGATTGCGATGATATTTTTGTCAACCAGGTGCCACACACAACTATTCCCTGTATTATATCAGGATTAAGTCAAATCAGCTATTGAATGCCGCAATGCATTCAAAGCATAGATTTCTTTTTAATAAAAAAGGCAGTAAGGTTTATTGCCTTATACGACAGAAACCTTTCTTTGATGCAAAGGTTGGATAATCCTTGATGTCATTCGTGTGGCCGTTTTTTTTAATTGAATTCCTGATCTTAGTTCATTTTGCAAATTTTTTAGTTTGGCGAATGAAAAATTTGCGAACTTTAAAAATCATGAAATACAACAGACCACTTTGTACCATAAATTGATATGCAGTTCATTACAGAATATCTTAGACAGCTAAAATATACAGTGGCCAGATAAGAACGATAGTAAAAAAAATTTAAATAAAACAACAACGGTGTGCAATATGAAATTGATTCTGGCTTTATTTTGATGCAATAATTATGCCATTATGTGTGAAACAGCACATCATTTAAATGGACGCCTCGGCTTCGGTGGCAGTGCTTTAAGCGGAAGGTCCAATTTTTCATGACTCGGTCCAATACGTACGGGGTTATTCTGGCATTAGCGTCTCGAATGTAGGGCTCGAGCTCGTCCAAAGTCATTGGCTTATTAGAGTAAACTAAGGACTTGACGTAGCCCCAGAGAAAATAATCGAGTGGTGTCAAGTTGCATGATCGCGGCGGCCAATTGATGAACGCTCGGCGTGAGGTGACCCAGTCACCAAATTTCTCCTTCACAACTTTGAGCGTTTCGTCACTTGTATGGCATGAGGCGGCCTCAATTCTTGCGTCAGCACAATCTTATATGGATATAGGCCCAAATCTAACTGCAAAATAAGCCGGGTTGACTCTCTGGCGATGCCCAATTCAGCTGATCGGCGCCGAATTGACATTTCTGGGTCTTCTTCGATACTGGCCTCTACGGCACCTATGTTTTCTTCATTTCGCATCAATCTCTGTCTGGCTGGTGTCTTAATGTCCAAAGAGTGTACTCAAACTCAAACTTTTCCACGGTTCAACGAATTGCCTGCACACTGAAGCCATGATGGCGACCGACCTCACGACGAAATTCACGTTGCGTATGTATATACAACTGAGCCGGAATTTCGATAATGTTTTTTAATAATTTCCGCACCTTCGGCAAGCGTAGAACGATGCATGAGGAAATGGCAAATCTTACTGAATATTTTGGCAGTTGGATTTCATTGGTAACTTTGGCAGCTGCTGAAACATAACAATTGGAAAAGTATCATTGCTATCTGGTCACCCGTTACTCCTATCGCTAAGAGATATTTACGAAAAGATAGCGAATAAATCATTCCAAAGTTGCATGAAGATCACTATTTTATGTTATCTGTCATGTACGTGTATAGCTTCCGTCGGTGCCCTGAGTACCGCTGTAAGAGTATTAGTCATTCCGTCGGAGCGCGAATATTAAGAAAAAAGTTTAACCGACAACGAATTCTCTGGTGTCAGGTATTAAGGGATTAAGTCAAAAAATGGCAAATGGGTTTAAGTCAGTATATTTTCTTTTCCGATTGGTATTACCAACTTACGTTTAGCGCAACTCCTTCCTATAGTAATTAGCTGATCCACAGGCAATAAATCAGTAAATTGCTCATTTAAAAAGCACACTTAAAATCTTATTTTCTGTTAACTGCAATTTCTGACTTAACCCCTTTTTATCTAACGTCAAAGAATTAATAGGTTTTGTTTTCCTATCTATTAACACCATATTCTCTCTGTTCCGTTCATTGTGCTCTCCTTTTATGAAAATAAATGTTATCAAGTGTGCGGTTAAAATGTAAGTTTTTTAAATATTGTAGTATCAAGTACATCGTCAGGTACTGCGTACAACGACATCTATTGCCTGCTAGCAGTAAATATTCCCACCTGATGAGCTTACGTTCCACAATTGTTCCACACATTATCCCAATTATTCCAGGATCATCAATTCATCCCGGGTGACATCTAGTATGTTCTAGAAGGACTTATATTTCATATAAATACCCATACCACAACCATCGTGGAGACAGTTGTTTATAAGTGCATACAGCGATTACAAGAGGGAGATTAGACCAGTGGTGAAAATAAGCGACAGTTTAATTTGAAATAAATAAAGTGATTGAATATTGTGTTAAAGTAAAGTTGGTGTTTGATAATAAATAAACGATTAAAGTACACAAAAGACGGTTTTATTTAAACGAACCCCAGCAAGAATATTACAATATGTTAGGTATACCAATCGCTACTTGCTATCTCAAATTTGAGCTGGATGCTATCGAGAGTACGAATCTTAGGTGGACAAGTGGACCCACATGTCTAGCGATACAACAAATTTGGCCGAAGCTGGATCTAAAACGTTCTAAGAATTTGATTTCTCTCAACAGATTGCATATCGGCGCTATAATAAGTGTCATCACTGGGCACTATCTAATAGGCAAGCATGCCGCCAGGCTAGGCGTTTTTGCGAACGACTTTTGCAGAAGCTGCATGGATGAAGAAGAGGAAGAAACTATTCCTCACCTTCTTTATTTTTGCCCAGCTCTCTCCCGTAGAAGGAAGCTTCGCCTAGGAGCCCCCTATTACAACGACATAGGCGACCTGAAAAACATCGACATTAAGAGCCTCCTACGCTGCATAATTAGCTCAAAATGGTTTAACGAGTAGGTAGGAGAAACTTTTTCTCATGATCCATGTGGTACCACAATGGAGCTATTACTGGTCTAAGTGTGTTGACGACTCTCTGCTGCCAACCACTTAACCAACCAACCTAACCTAACCTAACCTAAACATGTCGGAACTGATTAAATCTACACATTCAGGTTTCCAGATTCTGGCTGCTCAGATGTGGCAGATTACGCAGAATGCAAAATCTCTTGGGTCAGTCTGTCAGTGTCAAGCTTTTTCTCAACATTGTGAAGACAAAATAAAAAGTAAATAAATAAATATTTGTCAAAATAATTTGAAGTAGATAAATTCAACAAGTTTTTATCGAAACTTAAAAGAATTTCAACAACCGGGATTTTGTTAACCAATTGTCTTTGCTTAAATTGGTTTGTATTCCATAAATAATATTTTTTCCTCTGATTGTGAGAAAATGTGTTCCCTACTGTGTACTAGACTAATTAATTCAAACGCCTACACTTATGCAGCAATTTTAATCGAAGTGAGCGGAAAATCTCTCTATCAATTTTCCCGACACCTACCGACGCCATTCAAACGCCGTCAGCAAATCGAATACATAAACCGAAAGCAGTACACTAATCTCAGAATCGCTGAGCATATAGACTGTACTTTGGCACCCACATGTTCCCCCCTGTCACTTTTATGTTGAGCCTTTTGTTTACATAAATTCCACCACCATAAAGTGCCAACCCCGGTGGAAATGGAAATTCATTAATTAAATTACGACATTTACATGCAAATTAATCCCGGTTTAGTGCAAAAAATCAAGCAGCAGACACTCGGAGCAAGAAATGATTAAAACTCTAAAAGGGAGACACCTCACCCTGGTGCGGAAGTACACGACCAAAGCCAAGCGCTCCGTGCTGCTCCAGGACAAATCGAAAATAAAAAGTGAGTTGGCGTCAAACTGTCTACACACAGTCTGAATAAATATTTCCCTCCGCAGTCTATGAACCAAAGATCTCGGCAGAGAACAAGTTCCGTATCTACGTGTGGGGCTTCCAGGAAACTGGCGCTCTGGGCATTCACACGTCCGTGAAGAAGGCAACCGAACGATACACTCAGCTGGTGAACTTTCCAACGAGGCTGCAGTTCGCAGAGAACACCGACATCACAGACATCGTGGCCGGATATGGGTTCTCAGCGTTTGCAGTGAAGCGCTCCGATGGCGAAACTCTTTTTGGAACCGGAATCAACACCGACAGCCAGTTGGGATTGCAGAAGAAGGGCTATGGTGCGGCGACCAAGGACTTGGATCTGCTTATCTACCCCGCACCAATCCGTTTGCCGAGACTGGCGGAGGAAACGAACGACGACATGACCGTTCAGTGCATGTCGGCTGGAAGGGCGCATCTGGTTGTCTTGACTAAGAATGGAACAATTTTCAGTTTGGGCAACAACTCGTATGGCCAGTGCGGTCGACATATTGTCGAGGAAGAGGTATACAAGGGAAGCAACACAGTCCACCGGATAGAAAAGTCCAGCTTCATTGAGCGCGAGGATGAAGTGGTGTCTGTGCAATGTGGTCAAGACCACACACTGTTCCTGACTAAAGCCGGCAAGGTGTACTCCTGTGGTTGGGGTGCCGATGGACAGACGGGCAGGGGGAACTACATAACATCAGGGCAGATCGCGCAAGTAAAAGGCGACATTGACGGCGAGAAGATTGTGAAGCTTGCTTGTTCCTCGGACTGTGTGCTGGCGCTGAACGACAAGGGCGATGTCTTTGGATGGGGTAACTCAGAGTACGGCCAATTGGATGACTCAGAGGATGCCCCCACTCAAGTGAACACACCGAAAGTCGTTACCCTGACAAAGGGCATTGGCAAGATCAAAGACGTCGCCTCGGGCGGTTCGTTTTGCATGGTCCTCAACGAAGAGGGTCTGGTGTACACATGGGGCTATGGAATTCTGGGATTTGGGCCGTTTGTTGAGCAGACAAGTAAACCACAGCAGCTGCTGCCGCCCTTGTTCGGGCGAAACGATTTCAGTGATACCACCCATGTGGTGGCCATCAATTGTGGTGTCTTCCACATGGGCGCGATTAACTCGGAGGGGGACCTCTTTATGTGGGGAAAGAACCGATTCGGATGCCTCGGGTTGGGTCACAAAAAGGACCAGTTCTTTCCATTCAAGACGGCGGTCAATGGGAAGGTGCAGAAGGTAGCATTTGGCGTGGATCACACACTGGCGCTATGTCGACCTTTTATGTAAGCTTTGAGTTGCGAGTTGAATAAATGTAAGAGTTATTGTTGCAGACAAAAATTGACATTTTTTATTTTTATGGTATTGATCTTTGAATCATGCTGAGGGGGTAATCTAATTAAATCGATTCTATCCGTATTATGCTAATCGAAGTATTTATTCAAACTTTTCAGATGCGTATGATGGGTCATTTTTTTAAACAGCTTGTCGGCTTGTTTTTCCAACAGTTGGAAAAGTTTTTACTGCAACCAAGCATGGAAATTACATGCAATGTCTATGTTTATGATGTTTACCACTCGGGAGGTTTTTCTAAGCGTGCTATCGCTCGCAAGATCAATCGAAGTGATCACTTAAAGGACCCAAAAATGTATGGAACAAATTACAAAGAAAACGTTTCCACGGCCCTTTCATTGGAAACACAGCCCCAGTTCAACAAGGGGCAAGTTCGAATAACTGGAAAAAAGTAGTATTTTCAGATGAAAAATATTTAATTTTAGATGAACTGGATGGATAACAGGTTCGAAGATCCGTGGAAGCCTTCACGTCAAGGAAATCATCTTACGAAAGATAGAGCGCCACCAGCTCAGCTGGTATTGCCACGTTCAAAGAAGAGAACAGGCCTATAAACGCCTGGATCACACAAATGCGACGACATCGAACATAACCCCGCAGAAATGGGAAGAAGAAGAAGAAGGACTAGATGGCTATAATTATTACTTTCACAATCTAAGAAAAGAGGAGCTATTTTTAAACCGCTTTCATAGCAGAGAAGGGGACGTAATGGTCTGGGCTGCCAATATCTTATTATGGCACCATCGACTTGGTGGTTCAAAGCTCAAAAATCCCAGGAAATAGCTACAAAGTCGTGTTGGAATCAGCTCTTCCGAAAATCCACGATCTCTTCGGTCCACTTTCATGGATATTTCAACATGACAATACACACCGCTCGCGTTGTTAAATAGTGGTGTAAAAAAAGTACTCATTCGGTACAGTGTATCCGTTATTGCCATGTACTCATTCGTACTCGTTACTTCCAAAGTATTCAGATATCCACTCATTCCATTTTGTACTACCAATACCCAACAAACGTAACATTGCAAAGGAATCTTATTCGCTACAGATATGTATTCAAACAGGTACTCATTCTCTCTTGCACTACCCATACCACAAGTAGCATTTTAAGAGATTATCTTACCCACCGTACACCAATACTATACGATTCATTCTCTTATTTTTCCTTCTTCTTTTCTTTTAGTGAGTGAGTGACCGTGTTTAGATGTTAACTGATGAGTGCGCTATGTCGAGTAGTTTATTGGCGAGAAATTATATAGACATTATGTTTATGATGTTTATCATTCGGGAGGTTTTTCTCTGCAAGTAATCGGGTATGACCGTGTATTCAAACATGAGAAATGAAAACAAGTTTCAATCCTGCATATAAATGTAGTTTGTATTGTATTTGCATTGTTGCCAGAATATGTTTTGTAGGTGGTACTCGCGAGTATTAAATACTCGTTACTTTTATCCGAGTACTTATGAAAAAGTAACGAACGAGTACGAGTAGTCAAATGTATTCACATTTTGCATTACTATTGTTAAATCGTTTGTTGTCAGTCAAAATGTTGAACTATCACCATGACCAGCATATTCGCCAGACCTTAACATTATGGAAAATGTTTGGGGCTAGCTCACACGTAAAGTAAACGAAGGTGAAAAGCAATACGATGATAAGGAAGCGCTGGTCGTTGCCAATAAACTTGCCTGGAATGAGATTTCACTCGACTACTTGGCCGCATTGTACAACTCCTTCAAGTATCGAATTTTTGAGGTTATCTTGAAGAAACGTGGTCCGACTCATTATTAAAAATTATACCTGGAGTATAAATTCGAAATAAAAATTCAATTTTCATAACAAAATAAAACAAGAAATGTATTTTTTCATTCAGTTGTAAGATGCTTCATATCTTGTGAACCGATTCAAATGTATGCCATTCTGACTCTTTTGCAAAAAAAAAAGTCTCTAGGGTACCGTTATCTTGTTTTGTATGTATATTTAAAAAATGTACTTTTGTATTAAGCACAAACTACTCTAACTTTCGCCATCATTTTCTTTTTCTTCCTATCAAATATGGACACTTGTGTAAACACAAGCGCGTCTTTTTAATGTTAATTAGGTCTTCTGTTACTTAACTTCGGTGGTCCTTATAAAATCATCACACAAGTACTCGTATGTGTTTAGTTTTTGTATCTATTTTAATTATTTTTCATCATTTTTATTGGTATTGTAACGTTGAAAGTCTTCTTCGTAATTTATCCGTTTGACTGCACTTAGAAGTTGCGTGGTCCTCAAGTCTGTTCGCGTACCCTTCCAAAATAGCGAATTTTTACGAAAACCTGTTCGAGTACTGAGAATTTTCGTAGTTTTTGAGAGAAGAGAGCGCTCTCGAGAGAGTAAAAAAATGTCCCCATGCTGCGAATTTTGATGCAAGAAATTTCTGTGGGCTAGTTTTTGAAAACTGTCAAATCGCTGTATACTTATATGTGATTATTCGTTGAGTTGTTCCTTCTCTTTCTTCTTTCGCATACAAATGGATTTGAGGTTTGACGTTTAGTGGCCAACTTTTGTGGTTCAACGCGTTCGTTTACTTTTTCGTAATTTTACCTCTCTGAGAATTTTACCCACACTCGTGGAAATTTGAAAAACGGAGAATTTTGGTGCAGAAAGTACGCGAACAGACTTTCTATTGCTACCTACTTACGGGTGTCTAATAAAAAATGTTCCCTAATCAAACTAAACCAAAAAAAAAAAAAATCCATGTCATTTCGCGCAACAGCGCATGAAGGGCCTAGACCTAGCTTCTCGTAGCAGTGATGGGCGCATTCGAATAATATAATCGATTATAATCGGTTCTTCCAATATCTCGAGACATCGTCTGAAATCATTCGAATGATTTATTATACCTACATAAGTACTTTTGTCGAAGCATCGAGAACCGAGAGCGAGCGCAATGAGTAATCATCTCGAAAGGGTAAATGTCTCAAGACATCGTCTTAAATCATTCGAATGATTTACTATACCTACTTCCTACAACCAAGAACGAAAGCAAAGAGTAAACACGAATACTCGTCTCACATCTCATCACTCATGTCTCAGTTCTCGGTTCTCGAATGATCATTCGAGATATGAGTGCTATATGCATATGAGAACATCCCCAAGTGGTTGAATACACAAAAAAGTTTTCGATTTCAATCATATTATGATTCGAGATATGAGATGTGTATCCGAATAAAATAGTACTCGATTCATTTTAAAGGCGGGTAGAACAGAAACATAGCAGAATCGAGTACATATGCAAGAGAAAACCGGTTGTTGGTTCTATTTCTCTTTGCAATAAAATGAACAAAATTAAATTTTTTCCATGTATTATGACTTTATTAGTAAGAGCAAACATTCCCATTAATTATGGAAGACAACGTCGTTCAAGTGGCTGCCTCGGCTGGCCTCGCAGTAGCGCATTCTATCACTCCAATTTTCCAAGACCTTGTTGATGGTTTCGGGCTGTAGCTCACGGATTGCTTGGATGATATTGGCCTTGAGTGCTTGAATCGTTTCTGGATTGTTGGCATAACATCGGTCCTTTACGGTTCCCCACAAAAAAAATCCAAAGAGGTCAAATCGCAGCTCCGAGGCAGCCAATTGACATCGCCAAGACGGCTGATAACATGGTTTCGGAATTTGGTGCGCAAAAGACCGATTGTGCCATGGGCTGTGTGGCATGGCGCGCCATCCTACATGAACCAGAGGTCGTCCAAATCCATGTCTTCAATTTCAGTAAAAAAAAAAAGTCCTTAACATGGCTCATGGCTGGTCAAACGGTAGTGCATGCGATCATATGAAAACACAAGCGTTTTCACTCAGCTGAGGCCTACCAACTCCTACTCTCAACCTCCACGCGGTGACAGCCGGGTGCCTAGTACCTTAATCCAAGAAATGGGTAACCAACCCCGTTTGGCGGATTCTTGGTGGCAGCAGATGAGAGAGGGGGGGAAGAGTGCTTTTCTCACTAGAGCGCTTCTTCCTGTTCCAGGCGGCAGCGGACGAATTCCCTAGACGGAGTCAACGGTGGCGTCTATAGTTCCAGTTAGGTTGAACTTAGTGAACACCTTGCGCGAGCTGCTTCGACGTATTCGGATCACAGGTCGGTAAGGAATTTCCAATGTTGGTCAGGACATTGGAATAGAGATGGTGGCGGAGGAGCCCTTAATGGGCCAACGGCAGCGCTCATACTCCCGTAGTGGACTACTGGCACCGGTGTACCCGGCCCCTCGTCCTAGGGGAATAATTAAAGAACTGGCCTTCCAGGTTGGGGGTTGTGCCGTCGGGCTAACTTCCCTACCACGTAAAAACCGCATGGTTCCGAAACAACAAAAAGCCTCGGATAAGGATGACTCAACTAATGACGACCCCAGCAAACGAAATAAGGACAACGACCTTCGGATCTGTACGTGGAATGTTCTGTCCCTTTACAGACCACGTGCAGCCGAACAACTAGCAGAGGCCCTAGACTACTATAAAGCAGATATTACCGCCATCCAGGAAGTGCGATGGGATGGGCCGGGCAAAAAGAGGATGAAAAACTGTGACATCTACTACGGTGATTGCTACAGAGGCAACAGGCAACGCTTATTCGGATGCGGATTTGTCATACGCGGCAGACTTGGGCAAGAAGTCTTAAGCTTCCGACACGTGAGCGAGCGTATTATGACGATCCGGATCAAGGCTAAATTTGCTAACATAAGCCTAATATGTGTTCATGCCCCCACAGAAGAAAAGGACCCTGCCACCAAAGAGTGTTTCTACGAGCTCCTCGACAAAACATACGAGCAATGTCCTAAATACGACGTTAAAATCGTATTGGGCGATTTTAACGCCAAAATAGGAAAGGAGGACGTCTTTGGTAGGGCAGTCGGTAAGCATAGCCTACACGACACCACGTCTGATAACGGACTAAGGCTAATTGATTTCGCTGTGGAGCGAAATGTCACCATAGCAAGCACATGGTTTCCTCATCTCGATATTCATAAGCAGACATGGCGGTCCAATGATCATGTAACGATCAACCAAATTGATCATATTGCGATCGACGCAAGGCATGCCTCCAATATTCTGGATGTCCGGACCTTCCGAGCGGCCAACATAGACTCGGATCATTACCTTGTTGTAGCCAAGGTACGAATGCGGATATCCCAATCTGAACAACAAAGAAGAATTACTGTGAGAAAATTTAACGTCGAAAAGCTACAATCGCAAGAGACCGCCAGACTCTTCGCTGAACGCGTATCCCGAAATCTCTCAATCACCCCTTTGCCGCCAGCATCAAGTACCGAAGACCAGTGGCAACGCTGCCAACATGCCATCAGAAACGCCGCGACTGATGTGTTGGGTCTCGCTCGACCACCACCGCGAAACCCCTGGTTTGACGAAGAATGCCGGCGAGTGCATGCAACAAAACAAGAGACATACAAAGCGGCGCTGCAAAGGAAGACGAGAGCTGCTCGTGAGCTCGGGAAGAACATCGGCTTCTCCAAAAGAAGAAGAAAGAGCATGAGAAGCGCGCGTTTGAGAATATCGAGAGTCTATACTCCAGGAACAATGTACGGAAGTTTTACCAAAAGGTAAAAAGAACGTGTCAGAGAAGTAATACCCGTACAGAAACCTGTAGAGATGAAAATGGAAACCTCGTAGTAGAATCACAGTCGGTGCTGAGAATATGGAAAAACTACTTCTGCAGACTGTATAACGGCGACGAAGACCAACATCCCGCTGTCAGGCAGAATGAACCATTCAACATAGACGATGATAGTCAAAATTTCCGTCCACCTGACCAAAACGAAGTGAGGATAGCAATATCCAAGCTAAAATCCAACAAGGCTGCTGGACCTGACGGCTTACCGGCCGAACTTTTCAAGGCAGCTGGGGATGAATTGGTAGAGTGCATACACCAACTCATTTCTAATATTTGGTCAGACGAGTGTATGCCTGATGAATGGAATCTCAGCATCGTTTGCCCGATCCACAAGAAAGGAGACCCCCTCAACTGCGCCAATTATAGAGGCATCAGTCTCCTCAACATCGCATACAAGATCTTTTCTGCGATATTTTGTGAACGCCTGAAACCCTTTATCAACAGCCTGATTGGACCCTATCAGTGCGGTTTCAGGCCAGGAAAGTCCACCATCGATCAAATCTTCACACTTCGGCAGATCCTGGAGAAAACCCAAGAATTCCAAATCGATACTCACCACCTCTTTATCGATTTCAAGGCCGCCTATGACAGCATCTATAGAGAAGAGCTTTATAGAGCCATGTCTAGTTTTGACATCCCTGCCAAACTTGTCCGTCTGTGCAGGCTGACGATGGAGAACGCTCGCTGCTCCATCAAGGTCGGTAATGACCTCACCGAGACCTTTGATGTCAAAAAAGGCTTTAGACAAGGTGACGCGCTGTCATGTGACTTCTTCAATATTGTACTTGAACGGATTGTGCGGAACTCACAAGCCAACACCGGAGGCACAATCTATTACAAGTCTGTACAACTGCTTGCATACGCCGACGATATAGACATTATCGGAAGATCTCAGCGGGCTGTCACCGGTGCTTTTGCAAGCATTGAGGCGGAAGCGGCCAAAATGGGTTTGGCGACAAACGAGGGCAAAACCAAGTATATGCTGTCAACTAGAAGGGAAAACCAACACCGACGAATTGGACAAAACGTCACCGTGGGCAGCTATAACTTCCAGGTAGTAAGGGACTTTGTCTACCTTGGCTCTGCTATAAATTCTTCTAACAAAATCAGCGTAGAAATCAATCGAAGAATAACTCTTGCCAATCGCTGTTTTTTTGGGCTTATAAGGCAATTCAACAGTAAAGCCCTATCTCGAACAACTAAGGAGACTCTATATAAGACCTTGATCATCCCAGTCCTGCTTTACGGCGCTGAAACATGGACTTTATTAAAAAAGGATGAAGATATCCTTGGTCGCTTCGAGAGAAAAATTCTTCGTTAGATTTTCGGTCCCGTTTGTGTTGACGGGTTTTGGAGGAGAAGATTCAATCACGAACTATACGAGCTGTACAGCGACATCGACCTAGTCAAAAAACTGCGTATTGGACGTCTGAGATGGCTAGGACATGTAGAGCGAATGGACACCAACGCTCCGGCCCGCAGAGTCGTCGAATCTAACCCGGAGGGACGACGCAGTAGAGGGAATCATCGCCGTAGGTGGCGCGCACAAGTTCAAGGGGACCTCGACCAACTTGGAGTGCGCAACTGGAGGCAATTAGCTAAAGACCGAGCTAAATGGAGAGGCTTGTTGGTTGAGGCCCAGGTTCACCCCGAACTGTAGCGCCACCTAAGTAAGTAAGTAACATGGCTCTGTAACGCCCACCGTTGACCGAAACGTTGTTCCCAGCCTCCGCCAGATGACGAGTTGATGTTCGTGAATTGAGTCTCACACTCTCGGCTACAGCAGCCACATTCTCGTCTGTGCGCACCGTACGACGACGGAGACCATGAGCGTTGTCCACTAGCATACCAGTCTCACGAACTTTTTGCACAAACTTGCGTACAGCAGGCGCGGTGGGTGCTTCATTTCGGCTAAAACTTATTTTCAAAAAACGCACTGTTTGGGCTACACAGCACTCACTTTGGAAATAAGTTTTCGATATTTCCCAATATTGTTCAAGCCTAAAGCGACTCATTTCGTTCCGCGGAGGTATGATACTGACTTTCTGTCAAGATTTTGAGCGGGAAACAGCTCAGTGTCAAAACAACCTATGATTTAAAAAGAAACCACTAGATGGCACACCCGTTATTTAAAACAGGGTAAACATAAAAATAATGCGCAAGAGGCAATATTTTTTAAATTTATGGAGCAGCACAATGATCTGGCAAGAGGATTTGTCAAAGGGGCTGAATTCTCACCGAAGCTTTAGCTTTCGTTTTTACATTAAAAAAACATACGCCTTCGTCTCTTAATTTGTTCTTCTGTATATTTACGCCTTTCGGCCTGCAATACCGCAGCAATTAACACAGCATTCATTATAAAATCTTTTATTATAATACAAATGCTTTAAAACGCGGGCACAACAAAATTTATAAACAGTTAAAGAATTTGTTGAAATCAAAAAAATTCGAATACCCGAAATGACAGATATCAGCTGTTTTCAATTTCACGAAAGTAATTTAGAACAAAAATTCGGAGTTGCCAAATCGATCGAAATGCGGAACACTGAAAATGAATTCATTCGATTTTCAATTTCGATTTCATTTCACTCGATTCCTGGAAACTAGCTGATAGCACTCATATCTCGAATGCTCATTCGATTATACGGATTACTCGAGTACTAATGTCCCCGACCAAAAATTGCGTATCTTCAAAAAAGAGGAAATAATTCCGCGGAAAAGAAAAAGGTATAATATATGACAATTCAGGAGAATTGTCAACGCAATCGCGATATTTAATTTTTCCCCGATGAATTTTTTTCCTATTTTTGGAGGGAACATTTATTCGTGATAACCCTGAATAATGCTCTCGGATGTTTGTCAGACGTTCATGAGGGGTGGACCGTGCATTTTTTTGTTTCTTTTGTTTTGTGTTTTCTGGGATTCAAACATTGAACCTTTCACGCAGTGAGCGGACACACTAACCACTGCGCTACGGCGAACGGTCTACGGATCTATAAAAAAAAGAGTTGGCTTTACTAGTTATACCCAGCTACAACTATTGCCACGCAGTGATCCGACACACTAACCACTGCGCTACGGCGAACGGTTTACGGATCTATAAAAAAAAGAGTTGGCTTTACTAGTTATACCCAGCTACAACTATTGCCATCTGCACATTCCAAGTAGCAAACGCCGTGCTTCTATTAGGTACATGCAGGTTATTCATCATCTACTACATCCTCTCTACTTTTCAAACAATCATCCTGATTGTCGTTGGTGTTTGTCGCTTTTCTACGATTGCCGTTTTATTCTTCAGATGTAGCACGAATCCATTTTCATAACTTTTTCACTGTTAAAGAGTTGTAATAGTATTCTACACGACAAACAAATTGCTTAGTAATGCTTACCGGTCTGAAGGTCATAGCTATGAATAGCTATGAAAAGCGACAAACAACGACAATCAGTGTGAATGGAACGAGTTAATTCGAGTTTATCGTTCGCAACATAATAACCATCACCAGACTAAGAAGGGAATTGAAAAATATTTCATACGTAAACAGAAAGTAGATAATTATTTTTAAAATAATTTATTTTAGTTGTTATTATCATGAAACATTGAGTTTATTTATTTTTTTTATTGTTTTTTAAGACAAGAAATTATATTATTTTCTTTTTTATAAATTTATATACGATCAGGTATTTTCCAAGCATATTTCCAAGAAAATTTTTTAACCAAAACAAAAAAGCTTTTGAGACAAAAGAAAATTGTTTTATTGAACAACAGAATACATCATTTCTCAAAAATTCAAAATTAACACAGATAAAACATACAAAAAGTAAGATAGAGAATGCAGAAACAGTTTTGAATATATCGAGATGAGAAATACAATGTTTAAGATGACAAAATTAAGCAATTTTCTTCAATTTAACCATTCCGAACCAAAACATTTTTTTTGCAAATTCAAAAAACTGAAATTTTAACATTAGGTACCATTAATTTGTAGGTTAACATGTTTATAGTTTTCTTTTTGGTTTGTTTTTGAAAAGATCTTATTTCTTTTCCCATATAACAGGATGATAATCATTAAATACAATTTGTTTTTATAGTTTGGTTTTCATTTCAAAAATACTCTCACACAAATAATGGCTACAAAAATAGTTTTATTTTAGTACAATCATTTTTTTTATTATTCTTGTTTTGTTTTGTTTGGTGTGATAAACATGTATTATTTTTTTTCATTATTATAGCAGGAATGATTATGTTTTTCTTTTACCAAGTTAAGTTGTACAATAATTTAGAAAAAAAAACAAGCTTCAGCAAAATTTACACTTTATTTTGGAAAATAGGGTGAAACGTAAATGGAAAAGAAACGGTTTTGGTTTGCACTTACTTAGTGATTTTTTTGTTTGCTTTAATTTTCAAACAATAATTGAAATTATTAACTATAAAATAAAAAAAGAATACTCTACTCTTATACACCTATATAAAATATATATTTATTAGCAAAAAAGAAATGTTCACATAGCAAGAGCACCAGTTTTGCTTAAGATTTACTTTTTCTGCTTCGCCTCGTAATTCTCGATGTCGTCGATATTCATCAAATTGAATTCGACAATTTTCTTGCCGGAGAATTCAGCAAATTTGCCTGAATCTGAAAGAATCCTAGCTTCGCGTTTGTAAACTGAAATGAAAAGAATGTGTTATGAGTTATGAGTAGTCTTTTAAGCTTGTTTGTGAGTTTAGTATTTTTTGCCGAATGCTCTTGTACAGGGTTTGTATAAAAAGTATCGGGAAAAGTTTCGGAAAAATAATTTATTTTAGATATTGCTACAAAACCTTAAAAGTCTTTAAAGTACATGCCTTGAGCGTCGACACACTTTTACCAGCGGCTTTTCTACGACTCGAAGGCTTCCTGTTAGGCGGATCGCGGAAGGTCCTTAAGGGTACACGTGCAAGCTTGTTTCACGACACTTAGGGTCCCATGGCGGTGTCCTTTGCGGGAGGATTTCACTTTTGGGAATAGAAAAAAGTCGGCTGGGGCCAGGTCGGGACTGTAAGGGTTGGGGAATCGCCACGACGGCGTTTTGCGTCAGGTAGTCGGTCACCTTGGAGCACATGTGGCTGGGCGCATTGTCGTGATGCAATTTCCAATTTCCAAAGATGGCTGGCCTCACCCGGTTGACCCTTCTCTTCAGTCTTCTTAGCACATGTTTTCATCCTTGAACACTTGGTGAATCATGCCCAACGTCTCCGTGTTCGATTTCCCCAGTCCAACACAAAATTTGATGGCGTACTGCTGTTCAATCGTTCGCTGCATATTGAGCTTGTACCGAGTAACTCGATAGGGGGCCACTAAAAACTCGATCCAGACTGAACAAACGATCGCAGGCGACTGACGCTTGGCGCGTTTTGAAGGCCCCACCACCGAGCCCGCTCCGTGCTTTCGCGCTGCGGCATATAGTTACTTCGGGAACAAATTATTCCCGATACTTTTTATACAAACCCTGTATGCCAGTCAAAGAAAAGAAGGTATGTACGCACATATGTTTATAAACTAATGCAATGCAATTGTCTTTACCTCAGGCGGATTGAACTATTGAAGGCTAGGCGGGATAACTTGTAAGGGCATCAACTTATCTGTAAGTTATGGCCAAATGCAAGCGAATCTGTAAAATTTGCCTGAACTATAGGGGAAATCGTTTCACTATCGTTTGTAGCGCTAACCACAAAAGAAATACGAGTACTAGTCTCTTGAACATCCCCAATTCCTGAAATCAACAAATTTTAAACGATAACTTGTTTAGATGAAAGACGACAATATTGCTCGCCAGTATGGTTTAAGCACACAAACAAAAAGGTCAGCTAAAGAGCGTTGTATTAGTTCCAAGTCAATACAATGGCTCCTTGTACTCAGCAGAATTGCGCTTTCAAAAGTAATTGAAATATTGCACCTACCAATGCATCCAGGATGAACAATGCCCTTAGAAAAAAATTAAAGTCAACGAAATTATCGCTGACTAGTGCATCAACTTGTAAGATCGAATATATTAAACGGAGGAGAGTTTTTAACTGCGCGGAATCAGTAGGTAGGTCATTAGTAAGGGTAGTTTACTGTGACGTTACGAGTTCAGTGACTAATTAGTATAAATATAAGGTTTTATTTTAATCGTTTTTGAACTATCGTCGAACAAGCAACTCAATCGGGAAGAAAGTGTAGAATATGGAGAAAGTCGAGTAAATTCTCGCGCGTTTTTGGACCTCTGTAGTAAAGACAAGAATGGTGTATTCAGTCGACTTGTTATGGGGGACGAAACTTGGGTTTATCATTATGAGCCTGAGTCCAAACAAGACTCTATGCACAAGGCACACCTGCACCCAAGAAGTTTAAGGTGTCAGTGTGCTGGAAAAATCATGGCGACCATATTTCGGGGACTTAGAAGGGATTCTGTTGATAGATTATAAAGACAAAGGCATCTCCATAACCGAAGAATACTACGCTTCAATCATAGAGCGTTTAAAAGAAGCCATCAAAGGAAAAAGAAGGAGAACATTAACCAAAGGTGTGCTCCTTGTGCACGACAATGCGCCTGTTCACAAGAGTCGCGTTGCGTTGGCTGTCCTGCATATTCGATATTTTGGATCACCCACCCTGACCTGGCTCCCAGCGATTATTATCTTTTCCCAAAATCGAAAAAGGAACTTCGTGGGAAGAAGTTTTCAAGTGATGAAGAAGGAAGGGCGCAGTTTCGGCTTACTTTTCGGAAAAAAAAAGAAAAAAACATTTTTTTTTAGAAGGTACACAAACTAATTGAAAGATCAGAAAAATGTATTAGGGTAGCAGGTGAATATATGAAAAAAAAAAAAAAAATTTACATTTTTATTTTCACTTCTTACCCCCCATTCCGCGAACTTAAAAACACCCCTCGTACATATCTGATTTATACCGCAATGTGTCATTCTTAATAGAGTCCGCACGAAAAATACAATTAAATTGCATACGTATGCACGTCTAGAGTCTACTAGTCACCTTCATGCTTGTACATGGTATTACTAAATAGCGGTAAAGTATGAAAGTTCAAATAATTTTTACTGTTTACTGTTTAGGGTAGCGCACCAAAATGAAACCTGTATTTGTACCATTGTATTTGTCTTGTTTCTCGTCCTCTATCGATCACAATTCCACAGAAAATGCGGGCAGATGGCATAACATAGATCGTTGTTTACGATTTCCAAATTTTAAAACATTGTAATAAGTAGAACACAGCTATACAAATCGCTCATTTACTTGAAAACTGTCATAACTCAAAAAACGCAATCTTTGAGTTAATGATGCAGAATTATTCGTTTTATCATGCTTCATATTGTGTACAAATTTCATATTAATATCTTGTATACCCTCCGCGTTAGAATTATAAAATGTCTTCTTTGTTCTGCAAGGTGGTAGTCAATTGAAAACTTCTTCTGCAAAATCGCTTTTTTGAGTTATGACAGTCTTCAAGTAAATGAGCGATATATTCAACGTACAACTTTCCTCTCTGAACCTGTAGAATATTACTTTCTTGAATTCTCTGCCAACGTGATATCACCCTGGTAGCCTTTACTTCGTAAAACCGATGGAACTAAGTACTGTCACCTAACATAAAGCAACCAAAAACCTTTAGACAAAAAAAAAAAAACTTCAAGTGTATTATTAGGTGATACACTTTGGTTGGTAAACGTACTTAGAGAATGCAGGTAATTAAATACCCGTAAACAAAAGAAAACATTATTATGTTCAATACTTGCGAATATTTGTTAATTTTCGTAAACATAAGCGTGTCAATGCTATCGTAAACAAAAATTTTATTTTATTACCGCGCTCAGCACCAATTAGTAGTTCATTGTTATGCAAACACGACAAGCAATTGTTTATTCGTTTAGTGATTAGTCAGGGGAAATGTAACAAAAAAGGCAAGAAAACCCAACAGCACACCGTTGCAAATCAAAGGGAGATAGACGTCTGATTGAACTGAGCGAATGCCACAAGTGAAAAAAAGGAAAGTAAAGAATACAGAACAAAGCTGAATTGGTGTGGAAGCTATTACGCAATATAAAGGCATTCCAGCACATAGGATGAATTCAATATGCTTCGATGAATATATCAAATTTCGAGTTGTCTAAAAAAAAAAATTAACAAATTTCACATCTATTAAACTTTAACTCACCTCCAGAGATGTATCTCTCCAATAGATACACCTTCATGGCATAGCACTCATTAGCAATTCGCTGTGAGATCAAAGTCATATCGGTTATCTCTGGTGTAACCACACGCATATTCATGCGCACACGATCGGTATCAATGTTGTAGTAACCCATTCCCATTTTCTGCATGAGGTCGAAGAAGTTCTTTGGTGGCAGAGTAGTCTCCCTATCCAAAGGCATCACAAAGCATCTGTTTGCCGAGGTATCAATGATTGCTGACTGGTTCTCCTTGAAATCATGCATGAAACGTCCACGACGTCCATCCTTGAAATCTGGTACATCAATCTTTGAATAGCTTTCATCGTCATTGAGATCAAGTTCAACTTCTTCACGGAAAAAGTCATCACCAGGCAGCTCGCCTAATGATGATTCATTTGAGATCGGGAATAGATTACGCAGATCGCTCATTTGAATGAATTCTGGATGAGCATATAGCCGAGCAATGGACATATTACGTGGATAATATGGAATATCACACATTCCACGGAAATGCAGGCTTCGTTGAGCTGGTGCATACATTCTATAGATGGCTACACCACCAAGTATACCAATTAGCATAACAGCCAATGCAGAAAGGAACAGAATAATAGTTGTTGACGCAGAGATGTGACGACGATTGAAGATCATCGACTCACAGTCCGGGTGATCTCCAGTTAAGGGAGCCTACGAAAAAAAAGAAAGAAAAGATATACAGTTTTTATATTTGCTGGTAATGTGCAATTAAAAAAAAAATTAACAACGGTTATTGAATAGCTGCTATCACAAAGTTTAAAGTTTATTGCTAAATATTAGTCATCAATCGTAAAATTATTATTTATCGCATTTGATTAGAAGCCGCCACAAGTCAACCAAAAAAATATAAAAAATAAGTGTTCATAAAGTTTAGATAAGCTCAAGAGAACTAAACGAAAACAAGTATACAAGTACGCTTATCTCATTGCAAGTTAAAAAAAAAAAAAAAAAAACATTTTTCTAGAGAACATATAAAAATAGGTTTTCTGGAAATACTGCTATTATTAATTAGTAAGGAAGCAATTCAGAGTGCCGATGTGAAGACACTGACAAATTACAATGATGAAGTCTATATTGCCAATATGGGTTGTAGGAACGACCAAATGAGCAAGGTCTAAACCCAGTTCAAGGCAATTTTGGCGTTGCACGGACAGTAGTGTGGTTTAGCTGTTTTCTTTTCTGAACTAGCAGAAGTGATCGTTCAACCTGAAGACATTTTACTCGATTTTAACAAACCAAACTAAACGGAGACAAATTTATGTATATCAAAGCAGCCATAAGCGTTAACACGCATAAGAGTACAAAACTAAATTGAGCTCCTCCTTTAGTCCATGGGCACGATGATATAACGGCAAGCGAAAAGACAGATGAACGATGAGAAGAAAAGGTTGGAAACTGAGGAGAGCCGCCTGAAAACTATAAAATTGCTATAATTTGGAATGGACAAAAATACTGGACGCTTTTAGTGACATGTCTATAACAGAAATGTCAAATGAGCTCTGGTCTACAGAAAGCAGTTAAGATTAATGGAAGTGATATCAGGAGATATTAAGCTTAATTAATACTTTTTTCGATTCAGTCTTGTGTCGGCAGCGAACATCCAACCAGACTGACTATTAAGCGATTAATCGGTGTGTTAGAAGTTGTCTTATAGCTGTCCAAAATAAACACGGACCGACTTCGCAATGGTACACATCAATACACGCAATTCACATCATATAGAAGAACTGCCCTAAACAAGCCTGGTGCATAAAGGTCTAGGATGAATCGAGTGCGCTGGACATTAGTTGGAGAGAGCTGAACACGATGACAGAAAGTACCCAGCTCGCAAACTATCAGGTTTGTATCAACAATGGTGTCGAATCAACTCATACATACACTGTGACCAGTCGGTGTGATGCAGCCATGCCGAGCAGTGGAAAGGGAAACGGAAGAACGCCGGTGTACTGGTGGAACGACTACTTCGCCAAGCTCCGGGCCGATTGGAGGCGCCAGCAAAGGGCAAGTGGCAGAGACTCGGAGAACTATGAAGAACTTCGAGGAGAATTCCAGAGCAAGCGAATGCATCCCCGTAAGATGATTAAGAAGAGAAAAATTAAAACTTTCAGGTACTCAAAGTTGAATTACAACACAACCCATGGTGAAGCGCATAAAAAATAGTCATGATTAAACTGAAAAGTGCCACGGCAGTTGCACCGATATGCCCACACATTCATTCATTCATTCATTCTTTTCAATGGCCCGCTAATCCTTCATGAGGGTCGCGGGGGTAGGATGCTCAGGTGGACTCTCCATCCTTCTCGATCTTCCGCCATTGACTCCAATTCATCAGGGGGAATCCCTAAGCGGCTCCAGGAGAGATGTCAGACTTGATCCAACCATCTATTTCTAGGCCTTCCGCGAAGTCGCCTACCTGATGGCACGGCAACCATGGCGCGTCTTGGAAGCCGGTCTGGGGGCATACGCACTACGTGACCAAATCATCGAAGCATAGATCGTTCCGTTCACACATCCTGAACTAAATTGTCAGCAGCCTCTTCCCAAGGAAAGATGGATTCACACTGCCACGAGACACAGCAGAGGAAACGGAGGCGATACCACCAGTCACAACTGAGGAAGCCGTAGAAGCCGCAGCAGTTATCAAAAGCAACAAGACGCCAGGGATGAACGGGATCCAAAACTTCGTTCTGAAGGAGGCAATCAAAACCAGACCAGTCTTCACACACGTCTATACAGTATGCCTAATAGAAGGATAATTTCCGTTTCAGTGGAAACGGTAACGACTAGCACTCGTACCAATGCGCGACAAACCACCTGAGCAAACATCGTCGTACAGGCCGTCGTGCATGCTAGATACGCTGAGCAATACACGGAATTGGACTCGGGGCTTTGTAACCGACAGTTTGGATTCAGAAAGAAATGAAGCACCAACCATGCAACACAAGCTGTGTGCGATATAGCACGTGAAGCAATTGCGGCAGAAAGATGGCTCGGAGGGACAAAACAGTATTGTGCTGTTGTGACAGTTGACGTTAAGAACGCGTTCAATTCAGCCGACTGGAGCTGTATACTAAAAGCACTGAGTGGCATGCAAGTACCAAACTACCTAGGGCGAATAATTGTGAATTACTTCGAAGACAGAACCCTCTACTATGACACGGGAGGGGGACCAAAGAAGTACAAGATCACCGGAGGAGGCGGTCTTGGAACCAATCCTATGGAACATAATGTACGATGGCATCCTAAGAGCACAAAGACCGAATGGAGTAGACATAATCGATAATGCCGACGATATTGCAGTTGTAGTAGTGGCCAAAACATTAGAGAAGTTAGGCAAACTGCAATCAAACAATCACAAACCTGAAGCTATGGCTACAGACATCCGGTTTGGAACCAGCGGAGCACAAAACCGAAGCCGTTCTCATAAGCAGCCATATAAAAGTGAAACACGGTGAGCAAATCATCGAGTCGAAGCCGTACATCAAGTACTTGGGAGTGTTGCTGGACTACAGACTCAACTTCAGGCATCACCTAATGTACGCAGACGAGAAGGCCTCTCGGGCAGTAGCGGCACTATGCAGACTAATGCCAAATATTGGGGGGACCAAAGCAGCCAACCAGGAATTTTCTTACGACCGTGAGTAAGTACTGCATGCGGCCCCAATATGGGCATCAGTTACGCACTGCAAGTCGTACATTAGAATGATGAACTCGGCGCTTAGAATCCGCGGATGCGATAAGTGTAATATCAGGCCGAATGCCTATCGATTTAGACGTGAAGAAGGCCGCGACACTACGTGAAAACGAGCACGATGACAGAACAACAATGGTAGAAGCAGAATGGAACATCACAACCAAAGGGTGATAGACATACAAATTGATCCCCGAAGTTGATGAATGGATTAGCAGAAAGCATGGGGAGGTAAACTACTAAATACACAATTTCTAGTACAAGCACGCGGATAACCCATTTTGACAGCATAGTGAAGGAAAAGCGCAGAACGCGGAGCATGTACTGACGGAATGCCAAAATTATATAAGGGCTAGGAACATCCTAGAAAGAGCAATTGGCGGCCAAGTGACCCCAAGAAGCCTGATCTGATTTACACTGGCGAGAAACGAAGGCTGAGAAACTGCAAAGGAAGTAATCACGAGTATGATGAAGCAATTGTGCATAGAGGAACGAGCAACAAAAAGAGCGAGAAATGAGATCCTGCCAACTCTGGCAGCTAAAAAAGAAGTGACGAAATGTCAATCCTGCCCCTGTGAAGGAAATGCCTTGACTGGCGGTGACGCAGGGGAGCAACAGGAGGGGATTTTTTTTTTTTTTACCACGTAACCATGCAGTACCATGGAGTCGGGCATAACTCGCAGAACTCGCAGTAGATTAGCAACAAATTTTAAATCTTGAAATTAATTGAACATTTTTACTTTTGATTTCTGTTTAATTGAGTGAAAGAGTCGAGAAGCTACTCTTCCATTTGATCTTTTTTTAAACTTACAGCTTAATCATTAATTAGCAGAAACAATTACTACCCTAATGACGTGTTTGTTATCTTTAAATCAACGTGATACGAAAGCTCTAATTTTATTTAAAAAAAAAAGCTAATATTGCTGGTCTAAGTAAGGTGCTAATTACACTGTGACTAATAAAGTCCTACTAAACAATTAGTAGTTATGAACTTCTTCTTTACACTTATTTGTATCTTGTCGACAGCTGTCTTTACCATATTACACAATATGTTGTTTTTATTTGGTTATTTGTACTGTAATATCTACATCTTATCTGATTTGTACGGAAAATGGCAATAATATTGGTTTGAAGGTGAATATATTGTTATCAAACAACTTCTGGAAAATATGTAGCTATCGATAGGAAATTTAAGTTTTCTCTGAAAGTTATAGTAGCAAGTTCTATACTTGAAATCGACAAAAGATGACAGCATTAACACGGTACTCATAGGCAAATAGTTAATTAAACGAAAAAGTTCAAAAAATAAACGCAGTATTTCGAGTACTAATAACACGATATCTATTGCAAATTGTGGGAATAGAGCACACACGACACAAGCACATGGTGCCATAAAATTCGTTGTCGCTCGAAAAATGTAGACAATGCAATTACTACTTCTCATTGCAAATTAAGTATGAGTCGACTAAAATAAAGATAAAAATCACTTTTTACATTGATTATATTTTTATTCTCTTGTTAATTAATTGTTAATTATAATGTGTCCTTTGTGTTTGACTGTAGGAGGACTTAAAGAACATTGAAGTGAGCACGATTTCCAGTTTCTACTACTGAGAGACGATGGTTGTGAACAAAAGCACATTTTTGTCGTTCATTAGTAACAGAGCTGGAAATAAAACCATTGCAAAGCGTTTAGTGAGGGCTAAAGTATAGCTGGATGAAGCAATAATTTTGTATCATTATAGGGTTTAAGGTTTAGGTCAACGTGGAAAAATCGGAAGTAATGGTCGTTTTAAAAAAAAAAAAAAACACATTCAGTGCACTCTGCATGTTATTGGAGTCCCACTGAAGCAGGTGGATAAGTTTAAGTACCTCAGGGTCTTATTAACGAGTTAAAGCAAGAGCAATGCCGAGGTATCCTGTAGAATTGGTCAGGTTGGATCAATTTTGAGAGAGCTTGGCCAACCTGTTATAAGGAAAGCCGAACTTACGGAGGGTGATTGATAAATACCCGTGTTTGAAGACACATAACGACACTGATGTAAAATCTATATGTCATTGTTTAGTGTCATCTGTTAAACAACGACTGTCAAAATTTCCGATAAATTCATTGATTAATTTTTTTGTAGAAGCTGTTGGAAGTGAGCAAGTTTAATTTTTTTCTAATTATGGAAAAAGTGCAGTACCGATCGGTGATTAGATTCTTGGTTTTAGATGGGAAAACGTGTAGTGAAATTAAAGAAAAGTTGCACACCGTTTATGGGGACCTTTCTCCTTCGATGACAACAATTCGATATTGGTTCAATCAATTCAAGCGTGGTCGTACACGTACATCCGTCGTAGACGAAGAGCGTCCAGGTCGTCCAATTGAAGTGACTACGGATGAAATGGTCAACAAAATCCATGACATTATATTGGAAGACCGGCGAGTGAAGATAAGAGAGATTGTTGAGACCATAGGCATCTCATTTGAACGTGTGCAGAATATATTGCATTAACATTTGGGCATGACAAAGCTATCTGCAAGATGGGTGCCGCGTTTGCTCACCGTCGACAACAAGCGAACCACTTCACAGCAGAATCTGGACCTTTTTAAGCACAATCCGAAGGAATTTCTGCGCCGCTATGTGACTGTTGATGAGACTTGGATCCATCACTATGCGCCTGAAATGAAAGAACAGTCAAAACAGTGGACTGCACGCGGAGAACGTGCAGCAAAGAAGGCGAAAACAGTCCCATCGGCCGGAAAGGTCATAGCCACCGTTTTTTGGGATTCTCAGGGCATAATCTACATCGATTATTTGCAAAAGGGAAGAACGATTACAGGACAATATTATGCTGAATTATTGGGAAAATTTAACGACGCATTGAAGAGAAAACGGCCCCACTTGGCAAAGAAAAACGTTCTGTTCCATCACGGCAATGCACCGGTTCACTCGTGTCACGTCGCGGCGGCAAAATTGATGGAATTAGGCTACGAATTACTGCCGCATCCACCGTATTCTTTTTGTTTCCAAATATGAAAAAATGGGTTGGCGGAAAGAGATTCACAACAAACGAGGAGGTCATTGCCGAAACTGAGGCATATTTTACAGGGTTCGACAAAACCTATTTTTCGGAGGGCTTAAAAAAGTTGGAATATCATTCGAATATCGGCTAAGTGCTTCGATGTAAAATGAGACTGTGTCGAAAAATAAAATATAATTGTTTAAAAAAAATGTTTTTTCTTGCCTAACACAGGTACTTATCAATCACCCCTCGTAGTGTTCAAGCTAATCTATCGGTTTTTAACTCGGTGTATGTTCCAACTCTTACCTACATATGGTGAAGTCGGTGAGGCTTATTTCTGTGGCCACAAGGTAAAATCGCCTAAGTCGAGTTAGGACAAACTTGAGTTGAGGATGCCAGAAGATGCTCTACTATTCGAAGTTTATGCTACCGAATTTGTACCTTATTACCTATTATCCTTACCGAGTTATAGACAAGGAAATAAGACTAAAATTCCAAATTCCCATACGTTTTCGGGAAAAACAAAAAAAACTTGTTTTCTGTTTTCGACTTAGGATGTTTTACCTTGTGGCCACAGATTTTTCGGTGTTATTCAAAGATACAGAACCTATATTTTAATATCATAATTTTAGGTTTAGTTCTTTCGAAGATAGGTATAGAGATATGACAGCAACATTCCCGAGATCATAAATGCAGTACTGCTGAATCGGAAAAGTGTATACTCAACAAAATCTTTTCAACATGTAGGTACTCGAAGAAAGAAAACATGTGTGACTCACCTCCTAAATAACGGTCGAAATTATACATATTCTGTGTAGGAGTTAGAAGTTAGTGACAGAGAGAGATGTGGACGGAAGACAAAGCGGGATCAACAGGTTTTCCGTAGTACATGTAAATACGGTCCCTTGAAAAGGGTAATAGAACTTAGCTCGATTCTAGGCTACCTACTGAACATCAGTTTCCATTCGCGGTATTTGAAGGCTAGATACCTTTCCCCCAAAAACAGTCAAATCTAATCAAAAGAATGCAATGCACACATACTATTCCCCTGCAAGAAGATAAGTTAACAAAATCTACCGGGGAATTACACTGCTTATCACGTCTCTCTCATGGTGTTTCAAACAAATGCACGGTCATAACTAAAAAGTTAGATAAGACACTTTGAATGGATGTTTAAAATTTTAAACAACTCTTACTAATCTACATAAATGCATTCGCTAGAGCTCAAAGTGTGACCACATCAATAGATTCGCAAACCCATTAAAATGCCAGTCACCCCCCCTTCCAAAGGGGCATATTACCCCCTTTGAATTAAAAAAAAAAAAAAAAAAAATCCATTATCTTGTAAAATATTCCGCAATCTTCTTTCGTTTAATTGTAGTTGACGCCAGCCGGAGACAACTATTTTTCTCTTGTCTCTTTGGATTCGCATGGTTGCACACATTCTTTGCGGCGCGGGTGTCAAGATTTGATTTGGTTTCAATGCCTCGTGCACATGGTGGTGACCAAATACGAACTAATTTAATTAGCCGGGGTACTGGTATGCCATGGCCGCGGGGAAGCAGTCGCAGTTGACCATCTATCCCTTCTGCCAACTAAAATCAATTTAATTGAAAATGAAAGTTTTTCTATTCGCAACTAAATAAAAAGAAAAGAAGATCCTCATCCATTGTGGAGGGTTGTTGGCTTTTTTATAATTTATTTTGCAAGAATTAGGTTTTCTATGTAACTTCGTTATGGTAGGGTATTACTGCACTTGCTACAGTCTTCACCCAATCAAGTGACGTGTAGAGGGGAAGAAATTATTCTATTTCAAGGTGAAACGAGAAAAAAATCAATATCAAAACATTACTGCGACGAGATCTCGAAGTTGCGATTAAATTTAAAGAAAAAAACAGTTTTTACGAGGAAAAATGCACGCAATCATTGTTCAAATGTACATATAACATTGTTTAGTGTAGAATTTGAGGAAAAAAAAACTTACCAGAGGAGCACTAGGCAAAGATTGGCTATCGCTGGCAACCATTCCCAGTGGCAGAGGGATTTTCTCGGATTTCTTTTCATTTGATGGCTTTGTTAGGATCGTCATTTTGGATGGTTTGCTTTTTTTCAATAGAAATAGTATTTGTTGCACAAAATTTAATGCAAAATGGTGATTAGTTTCTGTTTTCTTTTTTTGTGGAATCTTCTGCTCCGTGAGCTGCTGCTACAGACAAACAAATTTGTAATTATCTGAAGCAAAGAAAATGAACTGTGTGATTGCACCACGATGAATTCTTTTCCTCCTTGGTCAAATGTGATGAACTGCTTCGAGTATCGAAATTTTAACTCAAAATGGCTGGAGGGGAATGGAAATAGAATGGACTGTAGTTTATGGATTTCCTTATGCAGTCACTAAAAAAAAAAAAAATACCGATGAAAGAACAGGAAATGCGTCCTCGATACGAATAATTTGAAATATATTTGATTTATCAATGAACCGAGTGGATTGTGTTTTGGGAATAAATTTTGAAGTTTTAAAATTTCAGGCAAGTTGGTAATTATTTCGTTTCAAGGTTGAAAAATTGACATGTTTGGGATTTGTGTTGTTGAGTCTGTGGGCGGTAATTCAAGATATCTGCAGACAGAATCAACTGTATCGTTAACCCTTTGTATCGCCTTGTAGCATACATGCGATATACCCCAACATTCTTCCCTAATTTAGCCGAGAGCAAATAAGAGATGATTTTAGGTGTTGTTGCATATCTACATCTCTTCTTTAAAAAATAACGACTGACAGTAGATGACACTAATACAGGGGCTTTCCTCTTTTTTTTTTTCATTTCTTAGCATTCATCCAACAAGCACGTGAGGGTTTCAATTTTGAAATTTGATTTAATTTTGTATGAAAATTATGAAATATATATTTTAAAAGGTATTCAGGCTTCGTTGTATCTAATCTTGTAGTGAGTACAATGGACCAGTTGCGTCTGAGTGCTCCAGTCGAGTGTTTACTATCCCGACAAAAAAAAAAAAAATCTGATCTTGTAAAAGTGTATTTATTTTTACAACAAAGAGTGAACGCACTCTTTCGTATTCGTAACACTGAAGCTTATATCAAAATCAACTGATTTTTGTTTATAAAATCACAATTTCCTAAGATAAATACACAATGCCTTTCCCTCGGCGCATTTTATTTATCAACATATGTTTCTCGTCGATATTTCTACCAATTCCTTCCATTTAAATAAATTTTATTAATTCAGAGAACCAACTGTCAAAAAATATGTTCAATTCAGTGTTACACTCCTACAATCTCCGTAACAATAGGGTTGGAGCATTGCTATAGTGTATTGTAAGAAAATGATACACTTTTACACTTTACTAACGATACAAGACCAGATACAGTGAAGCGTGAATACTTCTATAGTGTTTGTGTAAACTAAAGTGATTTACTAACGAGGTAAGTATTAATATTTCATATTTCTGTGTGGAAAAATATTGCTAACAGAGCGTAAAATATATATACGTATGCATTATAATATGCAATGTATAATTACAAATACAAATATTTGGCGCAACAGCTCTTGAAAGTGCCAGGGCCTAGCTTCTCGCAACCACTCATGTTGTGTGCGTTATATTTTTCACACGAATGGATGGGACCTACAGTTTAATGCCGAATCCGAACGGCGATTTGAGAAGCTTTTTCGAGACAACAATACTCTCGGATGTTTGTCAGACGCTCGCGAGAGGTGGGACCGTGACAAACTTTTTGGTGTTTTCTGGGATTCGAACTTGGAATCTCATGCGTAGTGATCCGACACACTAACCACTTACGCCACGGCCCCCCCCATAATTAGTGCATTTTATTTATCAGATTATTGTATATACCAAGGGAAGCTGAAAATGTACTTTATTGGAAATTTGACACATTGCGAGACAAATGGCTAACAGTTGCTAGTGTGTATATTACCATTTTGTTAGTCTTACCATTTTATATATGTAAGAAGATATTATTAGTGTTATTACATTCCACTAACACAATAAACATTATCATTCGTATTAAAAACATGAGTCATCTCTAACTCATGGCTTACGCAGTGAATATGTTCAAATCCTTATTAATTAAAAAAATCTGACTCAACTGGACTTTGTTAACTTGTGGTTTAGTAACTTGCCCATTTCGCGAGTTAACGAGTTGATAACTTTGCAAATGAGGGCAGGATAAAAGAACGTGTAAACACACCATTCTAGCCCATTAAAAAACCGATATACGCAACGATTTATTATGATGTTTCAAAAGAATGTACTAGATTTTGTTTTCTTTTTGGTGCAATTAAGGTGAGTTATTGCCATTTGTAAATTCTAGGTATAATTAACGCGTCAGACAGCCAACATGGAGAAAACATTTTTATTATTAAAAAAATGTAACTAATGGATAATTTCGCTAAACAAGAGTTAGTATAATATGCGGCTGTATAATATTAAGCAATAGTAAAACGATATGCACTAGCTACCAGAGCTATCGGTTATGTTTGAGTAAGTTTCGACTAATATACTGCTTCCTAGTTTTCAAATGTAACGCATATTGATACCATGCTATGTTAAGTAGTACTATCCCTGACTCGCAACAATATCATAATGTATTGACATTATGTCAATGAGAACTCATTTTAAGGTTAGTTTTCTGAAAGAACTTTCCAATTCCGAAGAAAATTGCGGTCTGAACGGTATAACGTATTAAAAGTTAGGTTTATAGAGAGCAGTTGGTATACTACGTCAAATTTCGGATTTTAGCACTACGTTTGTTATATATGCTTGGATAATACGTGTTATTGTAGTGAAATACATAAGGTATAGAAAATAGTATTCGAATGCCATGGTTTTACTCACTTACTTAGGTAGCGCTACAGGTCGAGGTGAACCCGGGCCTCAACCAACAAGCCTCTCCATTTAGCTCAGTGTTTAGCTAATTGCCTCCAGTTGCGTACTCCAAGTTGGTCGAGGTCCCCTTGAACTTGTGCTCATTACCTACGACGAGAAGGTCTTCCACTGCCTCGTCCCTCCAAGTTAGATTCGAAGACTCTGCGGACCGGAGCGTTGGTGTCCATTCGCTCTACATATCCTACCCATCTCAGACGTCCAATACGCAGTTTTTTGACTAGGTCAATATTGCGGTACAGCTCGTATGGTTCGTGATTGAATCTTTTCCCGTCAACGCAAAGGGGACCGAATATCTTACGAGGAATTTTTCCCTCGAAGCGACCAAGGATACCTTTATCCTCTTTTAATAAAGTCCATGTTTCAGCGCCGTAAAGCAGGACTGGGATGATCAGAGTCTTATACAGAATCTCCTTAGCAGTTCGAGATAGAGCTTTACTGTTGAATTGCCTTATAAGACCAAAAAAACAGCGATTAGCAATAGTTATTCTTCACTTGATTTCTGCGCTGATGTCGTTTTCAGAATTTATAGCAGAGCCAAGGTAGACAAAGTCTCTTACTAACTTGAAGTTATAGCTGCCCACTGTGACGTTCTGTCCAATTCCTCGGTGTTGGTTGTCCCTTCTTGTTGACAGCAGATACTTGGTTTTGCCCCCGTTTATCGCTAACATGGCCATGGTTTTGATATCATGGCATTGTGGTTATGTGCCAAAGGCTTTATCTACTTTTTTTAACATTGGTTTTAGAGGGGATTGTAAGCTAGGTAGGTCGGAGTTATAAAGAAGACGATGTATTTAATCTTAGATAGCATAGCATTCGCAGATTAGATAGTGTAGAAGTATTGTTAGGAGAGCTGCTCTTACTGATGATGTGTACATGTGTAAGCAACGTATGGCGAATAAAAGCCTTATTGCAAGAGAATAAAATAAAATCACTCCATGAATTTGCAAGAAGTTAACAGAATGGATGAAATTATTTATGAGCTCAAATATACTGCTTTTGCAATGATTTTGCACTTTTTTTTTAAATTCTTTGCTGTGTATGAACAGGTATTTATATATATTTATAATGTGTATTATAATATTCATAAAAGCGATAGCTTTTATATGCGAATAAAATTCTACTTAATTCACAATTGCGTATAAAGCTATACTTTTCGGATGATGAAATTAAGGATGAAGTAAGCAATTCTTCTTCCACTAATTTTATGCTCATGTTGCAATCCAGGTCAAATGGAAAGGTTCCAAAACCTTCAAAAGAAATCGATGAGAAACATTTTGAAATGTAATATTATAGATATACACCAATCAGATGCATACTGGATGCTCTTCAATGATTAAGTATAAAACAAAAACTTGAACTAAATACACTTTTAGTTGTTTTAAAGGTTAAACAGAGCCTCCCTCAGATTTTTAACAAGGGTGTCAGACGGGTCGAAAAGGTATAACAACACCCCTTACGTAATGCCAGCGATTTCAAAGCGGGTTTTCAAAATACAGCGGTAGGTCAAAATACATTTATTTATAAGGGTCTCTGTCTTTTTAACACGCTGCCTAATGTCATAAAAAATGAAACTGATCTCATGATTTTTAAAAGAAAATGCATTGCATTTGTCAAAACCAACACGTGAAATATTGTTATATTCTTTCTGTTATTGTTATTTTTGGTATTATGATTTAAATTACTGCTTTTTTTTTATTATTTTTTCTTGTTATTGTTCGTAATATTGATTAATCTTGTTTATTTATAATTCTAATGTAAATCATAAGGGCGTAAAATTATAGTCACCGTATTTTAAGTAATTTGAGTGCGTACCAAGTAGTACCATGTTAACTCTAAAACCAGGTCCCAACTTTGTGTATGATTATAAACACTTTCAACCTATCTGCAACTAGTATCAGCTTTGAAATGAATTTTAGTCAAACAAACCCAAAAAACGACAGTTTAGGAAAACGAACACAGTGTGAGATATAATCTTTTGACAAATTTAAAGGAATTTGACATATAATAACCATTTTTTTTTTAAATTTCAAAAATATCCTCAGAAATCATTTTATTGAATTTCACGATGACAGAAGGTTCAAAGCCGATACTAAAAGATAATATGGGCAATCGTTCTTTTAAGTTTAGTACGGGGTTATAAAGGTAAAATGGGTATTATATCGGCTATAATAATGATAACACACATTTTAGCTTTGATACGTACTAAAATAATTTTAAAAGGCATTTTATCCGACTATAATTTTGCGCCAATGTATTTAAAATACTAATAAAATTGTGGTGAATCCGCAGCAAGCCCAGCACTCATGGGTCCAATAGCTTCCATTATAGATGAGGACTCTTCGGACGGGTTGGCTGTAGTTACAGCCACAAAATGAATGAATGAATGAGAAAAAATTTCCAGCAATCATTGCTTTTCTTCTGTTTCCCTTGATAGCATACACAACAACTTCTAAAATTTCAAAACTCCTACATTTTCAAAAATGTGTATTTCATCGCCTTTTTCTTTTTGTCAGTTAGCATTTCTTGAAAAAAAAATATTTTGCATTTCTTATACTTTTTAGGTAAACTTCGAATCATATCGAATATAGAAAACACATATAGTTTCAGGTTTTCTAAGAAAAGAACAATAAGTGCAGAAGTTTTTTGAGAAAACAAAATGCAGTAAATTTTTTTTAACTCTTCCCATGTCGTTCCCCTCAGCTTTACCGGAGTACCTGCAACGCGCTGATTATCTAGTAGAACAAACCTCCTCACTTCCGATGACCCTCCGAGACTTGTTCGCTGTCACTGTCAAATGACTGTTGTTGAAAAATTGGCAAAAAAGTCATACGAAAGTTTCTTTCTCGTCGACGATGTCAATTAATTTCTTGTTTACACAACACATCCATTAACAAAACGAAGAATTTGTTTTCCTAATTACATCCCTATAATGTAAAACCTAAGGAAACCCTGACATCTCCACTAGAACAAAGCATCAATCGGTCGGTGTCGCTCGTCGTGTAGTGATGCTTCCCCAGTACGAACGCCTAAACGCTCCAAAACCGCGAATTAGCTTCTCTTTTGGTCGATTTGCCATCTATGTTGTCTGCTTGCCGCTTTTCAGTTTCATATTTTGTGTCATCTGGTCGATGTTGTTCTTCTTCGAGCGATCTACTTTCACCCACTGTGAAGTGCCCAACTACCTTCCGTCCATATCCGCTGCAATCGGCAACTACCAGCCACAGCGATTCGTCTGGCAATTGGCCATTTGTCTGCATCTGATCCCACGTTTGGGCGTTGCCAAGATGTATGTAGAGTATTACAGCGAAACGATTCGCATGAAGTATATGCCGTTGGCGCACTTTGCGTGTCTGCTCAACGTCGTGGAGAATTTCGCTTTGCTCGGACTATCGCTGTGGACATCGAGCGATAACTACGAGACGCACAAGTTTTGTTTCATTCTGTTCATCGTCACTAGTGAGATATACATGCTGGTGTCATATTTTCTAAATAAAAACGGAAAGAGGATGACTATGTTGACAAGGCAGGAGGAGCTGGCGCTGAAATTCAAGGGAAGCTTGTTCGTGATCAATCTAGTGGCGTTCGCCTTGGCTGGATATTGCTTTGTACGACACAACAATCAGTGTGAACCTGGAGGTGGGTGGGGTTCGGTATTTATACTTATTACTGACTTGCGTTCTTTGTTTCAGTTTACACGTATTTTGCGGTATTTGAGTACATTGTGGTGCTGACGAACATGGGCTACCACATGACTGCTTATTGGGACTTTTACGGACGCGCTCTGGCGTTCGACTGGGAGAAGGGGCTTTATTTTACACAGTCTTAGACTAGCTAGTGCATTTTACTTAATTTATATTGGAAATATACAACGCAAACGTAGTTTGGATAAATGTTCGTCTTTTACTGGTGGTTTTAATAAAGCTGCACCTTTACTCAATCGACATACAATGGCCCGCTAAGCCTTCATGAAGGTCGCGGGGGTAGGATGCTCAAGTGAACTCTCCATCCTTCTCGATCCTCCGCCATTAACTCCAACTCATCAGGAGGAACCTCTAGACGGCGCCAGGAGAGATGTATGACTTGGTCCAAACGTCCATTTCTATGCCCACCGGGAAGTCGCCTACCTGATGGCACGTCTTGGACGTCAATCGACATCGTCGGCAAGAAGCTGGCTACCACTTCAGCAACAAAATTAAAGTGATGTGCCACAATAAGTCGAGAAACTATTCTCACATGATTTCTGCAGAAGTTGCAGAGATGAGGAAGAAGAGGAAAACAACATTCATCTCCTTGGCACATGCCCAGCGTTAGCTACTCTAGGGAAGAGACTACTAGGTGAATACTTCTTCGAGGACCTAAGCGATCTGTCTAACATAGACATTGTAAATTCATATAGATTTATTTCAAATCTAATTGGTTTAGCTGACACAACAGCTTACTCTTCGCCCCCTCCTTACAACGGGAAGTACCTCATGCGGTGTACTCATAGTCACCTGCAAAAAGCAATAGGTTTGATTGAATCTGTCACCATCCCCACTCCACGCCGTATTGGTTATCATTAGATGACCCTCTCAAACTATACCAGACTAGCACTGGTAAGAAACAACACCACGACTGCACATCAGTAACAGGGATTGATTGAGTCCATCATCTCTACTACTCTTATGCATCCTACTGCCTATACGGTGTACTTAGGTACTAAGGGTTCGATTGATTCAGTCACCCTACCTAGCCAAACCTATCACCACATTACACATAGTTGGACTGCATAATAGTACAAGGGTTCGACTGAATCACTCACCTTATTTACTCTTATGCACCCAACTACCTCCACGGTCCTCCTAGGTATGAAGGGTTCGATTGAATCAGTCACCCGACCTAGCCAACACCAAATGCATAGTAGTACCAAGAGTTCGATTGAATCAGTCACTCTATGCATCCCTACACCTTCACGGTCACCCAGGCCCCACTACCAGCCAATACAATTTGCACAACTGTACAAGGAGTTCGATTGAATCAATCCCCCTATACTCGTTTGCACACTCTTCCTCCCTGGTCCTTCCACCTTGACTTTAGGGTTGATTGAGTCAGTCAACCAACTTAGCCACTACAGGCACAGCAATTCTTAGCCATAACCCTCCTGAGAAATGTAAAGGTTCCCGAGTACCCGGTGATTCCTCCGGTACAATCAATATGTGGTATCATAATGGACCTTAATAGTCTAAGTGTGCTCTGACTCTGTCAGGTCAGCCACCTTACCTAACCTAACCTAACCTATTCTCACATGCAGGCTAGAGTTGCAAATAGCTAGATATAGACGTCTGAGCCCTTACCTGGCGATTGGGGCAGGGGAATGATTGCCAAGCTTTCAAAAGAAGCAACCGTGTGCATAAACTGAAGAGGTAGCTTAGGTATTGTACATTTGAAAAGCAGCATCGACAGTGAACAAGCTTGTATCGGCCACATCAACACCCTACCAAGGCTATATAAGAGTAAGCTTTCAGAGGATTTTCAGAATCAAAGTTGTGTCAGACGGCGTGTCGTAAGTGGTTAGTGTGTCGGATCACTACGCATGAGGTTCCAAGTTCGAATCCCAGAAAACACCAAAAAAGTTTTTTTCACGGTCCCACCTCTCGCGAGCGTCTGACAAACATCCGAGAGTATTGTTGTCACGAAAAAGCTTCTCAAATCGCCGTTCGGATAGGGCACTAAACTGTAGGTCCCTTCCATTTGTGTGAAAAATATAACGCACACAACATGAGTGGTTGCGAGAAGCTAGGCCCTGGCACTTTCAAGAGCTATTGCGCCAAATATTTGTTTTGTTTGTGTCAGACAACGGTGTATACGGGTACCACTACCATTTCTCTGGGATTATTAGTGATGTGGTTCACGGTGTTTCATCTGTTGGAAGCGAGCAAATCTGTGAAGTGTTATATTTTATCTTAAACTTGCAGTAAAGGGCACCAGTTCAATTAGAGAGGCCAAACTGATGGGTTTAACTTGGCCAAAACTAACATTTTTTATGTATATTAACCTTCATAGGTAAGATTTGTTGGACAAGAGGTCGACAGAGCTCAAGCCTTCTGATACATGGGAAGTACTTTTTTGGTGGCATTTTATATGCTTTAGAAGATTTGGAGAGCACTGCCTTCAACTTGAACAAGACGATGCTGGATTTAAGGAACTCTATTGGAGTGAGGATTGAGTAATCCACCATTGATTGGTTCAGTTCTTACTAATTCATTAGGCCTTTAATTTTTGTAGATGGGATGAGGTGTTAAATAGACAGGTTCCTTGTCTAACTTCGTCCATATAGAGCTCATCTAGGTATAGTTTCAGACATAGTCTAAGTAGTACTTTAGCATCCATCCAGTAGTACATCGCGAGGCAGGAGAAGCAGGCCTATAAACGCCTGGATCATACAAATGCGCCTCAGTAGCCGGGGGATCCGAAATCGGGAGGCGTGCCAATATTTTCTGAGGTCAAATAGGTAGATCATTAGAAATGCGGTGAAGTGGGAGGTTTATGATCCCTTGTTTTCGGATTATAACCTCGCCGAAATAGGAAGAAGAAGAAGTACTTTAGCGTCCAAGTCGTTGCATTTCGGTAAACGTGTTAGATTCGTGGATGTCTCTATAGCTGGCTACAAACTAAGCGCGTATAAACTTGTATATCAGAATGGGCGTGACAATAACATTCTACTGCGCCCATTAGTAGGGGTGATATCACTCCTCTTTACGAAGTGTCTCTAGCTAGAGCACTAGGCTTGTACTTGGTACTCCTTCAGTCTTGTTTTGGGGGAACGGTCTACGTTTAGGTGCTCTAGATCTTATCTTATAGCTTACTTTTCTAAACTATAATGTATTCTTCTACGTTCGCTAGAGGACTACGTAGCTGAACTTGACCAGAAGACAATAAGAAACTTTTCTATTTTTTTATTTTTTTAATTAAATATTTATTAAACCTAGAAGTCACCCATTCCTAAACCTTTTTGCCCCTAACTCTCGTAGATCCGGACGAGATCCTCTACACCAATGGAATATCCCGACACCGGGCAACGCTTTTGCTCCTTGATCTGGTTAGCTATACACTTCCAACAGTAGACATACCCCGACACAGCACATGCAGTTGGATTCGCAATCTTCTGTAGGCAAATCGGACACATTCCACTAGGATGTTGTCGCTCGTCCAGGCTAGTTTTCTCTATCGGATCTGGATTCCGTAGACCACCAATCTTCTCTCTCTGCTTGTTCGAGTACCACCACTGAATGAATTGCAGGAAGAATGCCAGCACCTCGAGCAATTTCAAAATCATAAATGTAGTCTTGTCCTCCTTTGGCGGGTCCTTAGGGTACCTCAGTGTCAGTCCTAGGAATCTAAAGATCGGCGAATGGCATGCCGAGTGCTTGGTCAGGTAGAGGAACGTGTGTACCGCCTTGGCTGCGTTGTAGGCGTGCAGGGCTTTCATCAGGTACTCCTCCCACTTGGTTTCTTCGTGCTGTGCACTTCGCTGCTTGAGTTTCTTCTCAAAATATGGCAGAAATGTGAGTAGAGTCACAGAGATCACCCGTTTTCGGTGCGAAAGCAGCTCTCCGCTGTCGGTCGCTGTCCGCTGAAGTCCGTAGAAACTTTCACCGAACGAACCGCCCCGTTTCTTAAGATACAAGTACTGAAGGAGGAAAGTGACGAGCGGGGATATATCTTCGGAGAACGGTGTGTTGCGGATGCTAAAGTCCAACTTTAGACCTAGATAGTCAAAGATTTTCGATAGGGCGGGACAGATTAGATTGTCGAGCACTTCGGCGGCGGATATTTCAAAGATCGACGGGACATTTTGCAGATTCGGAGCAAAGTTGGCTCCTTCTGCCATGTTATGCGATTCGCTTTGCTTTTCGTTTAATTTTCGAAACTTTATCGGAAACCTTATCACAACTTAAGGGAGCTAGTTTTTAATGTCAACAAACGACGTGTCAAAAACAGCTGGATGAGTGCGATTCCATTTAGCAGGTTTTCGACATCGCCCGAGACTCGAAATGCAGGGTGGAATTGTGGAAATACAATAGAATTCACACAGTACAGTAGGTACCTAAAAGTTACTGGCAAAAAATCTTTATGATGGAAAGTGTGTTTGGTAGGTACCTACTTAATGAAGCCGATACTCTTGTGCCATGAAATAAAAATAAATTAACATTGGCTTGGAAAGGAAAAGGTGACGAAATCGTAAGACAAGAATGAGCAACGGCCCTGAAATATTTGCGGTAATAGGCAGAAAATTGGTTGAATAACTCTACCAAACGAAAGTTTCTGAGCATGGAAGACTGCTTTTAATCGCTACAATACTTGTTTGCGATTCATTTGATTGAGCTTTTAGTTCTCTGCTAAGGCTGGAGAAGACAGCCACCACATACGTTTCTCTCCTGAAAGCTCAACGTTTAAAAGCAGTCGAACGGGGAGCACTCAAATGGTAACTTTAGATATCATTTGAAGAAGATGAGCCTTCTGGAAAATGATAACTGGATACTACGTTTGGAAGGCGTGAATAAGGCGTCACATACGGTATACCATGTGGGCGCTGTGGCACAGTGATTAGTATGTCGGATCACTGCGCATGAGGTTCTATGTTCGAATCCCAAAAACACCAACAAGTTCTTCGGAGTCCCACCTCTCGCGAATGTCTGACAAACATCCGAGAGTAAAAACAAAAATAAAAAAATAAATTCATTCGGATACGGCCAACACTTGGATGTCACTTGGATTTTAAAAAAAAAAGGGGTAGATTGGACAAAAAATGTGGTAGATTTAGAAAAAGGGTGGTCGATTTAATAACATTGACATTAGTAGCCTCCGTTTTAAAAAAAAATATTTATTCATAACAAGTTCTAACAATGTTTGTATTACGACTTACTTATTTGAAGAAAAATATTACATACATATGCATATATGCAACTCTGTACATACAAGAACGAATGCAATGCATCAAATGATGTGCGGATGAGGATGGCGAGAAAGGATTGCCACGCAAATGAATGAAAAATTCATTGAAAGTAGTTATCTGTTGAATTTTCGAAAGGGATGTTTATACATAATTTCCAAGTGAACCGAGTTGAATTGGTTGATTTAATACGGACAGGACAAAATTAAAAAACGTGGTAGAAATTTCGCATTCCGTTGCAGATGTGGTAGATTTGAAAAACGTTCAAAATTGTGGGTAGATCTACCACAATTGTGATAAAGTGACAACACTGGATACGGCACAAAACTGTACGTCCCTTCCATTCGGGCGAAAAATATAATGCACACAACAGGAGTGGTTGTGTGAATCTACCAATGTCCAGCACTGGCTGACAGGAGAAGAAGAATCTTGGAATATCTATGGTCAGAAAATGAGCTAATTAGCTTTTCTTAACCCATTTCTTACCAGTGATGCATCCCGCATGTGGAAAATTGCTGAGTGAACGCATCATTGGGAAGAAATGGGTAAATCATTTATGCAACTATCATGTGCCTTCTTTAATCGGACATCAACAAGTTTTTCTTGGACAAACCGCTCCTCTATATTGAGTTCGTGGACTATATTATAGAGTATGACTTCGTCCGCTCTCTTATTTAACTGTTCGTTAAACATATGATTGAGCTAGATCACTCTAATGCGTTTTTGACACAACGATTAACAAATATCACATGACAACAAAATTATTTGTATGAATGTCCGTTAAAGTAAATTCCAGCCTTTGCCCTTCTCTGGTCAGCTCTGAACCTGCGATAAATCTAAATATTTTTTTCAACTGTTTCAATTACAATTTGATTGAGACTAATCAAAATCAACATAGTTATTTTCTGTACACTATAATAAATTGTATACGATTGTTAAAGTTACTGCCTGTCTTAATAAGTAAAAGAATACGAGTATAGATTCGTAAGCTTTTCAATCGTTATACATACATGCATTCATAAATATGCAATAATAAATGGTTCCCACTGTATGCTTGCTCCCAGCATACTTTAATCACTATATTTTGCAAACGAATAAAAGGGTCCTACAGTTTAGTGCCGTGTTCGAAGAGCAATTTGTTTTGAGAAGCTTTCTCGTGACAACAATTCTCTCGGATGTTTGTTAGACGTTCGCGAGAGGTGGGACCGGGAAAAAAACTTTAGGCAAAATTTTACTTTATGAAAATTGCACTTTTTTTTTAATCCGATAGATTAGCTCACGCTGAGCACGAATCTGCAAAAAAATTGTTGGCGTTCTCTTACCGGAGAGGCGTAACCGGCCCCCAAAATTTCAAAAAGGCTATTTAGAATTATGCCAACATTTAAGGAGTGAAGCACGCACATTTTTATTATTCTTAAAATTCACGCGAATTTATTTACTATTATTTTCCCAAATTTTTAATAGCTAAATTTCCTTAGGAACCACGTAATTCTCCTTTTTCTTTTCTCTTGAGCTCATTTTCTTAAGGTTTTCTCGTGATCGATCGATATGATCGGCAGTTGGTATATTTGTTTGTACTTCCGTTTCCATAGACCGATTTTGATGAAACTTGTTAATATAATTCCTTATCCTTGCAAAAACATAATTTATGATTTGGGGTGCTCCATTCCCCAAATGTTGGTATGATTTTATATGGCCTTTTAGAAACTTTGATTCGTGCTCAGCGTGAGCTAATCTATCGGACTAGACAAAAAAAAATCAAATTTTTCGACATTTCCGGTAAAGCAAAATCTAGCCAAACTTTTTGGTGTTTTCTGGGATTCGAACTTGGAACTTCACGCGCAGTGACACACTAACCCCTTGCGCCATGGCGGCCACTTAAAACATTCTTTAAATCATTACCACATGAAGTTAAAAAAAACAGTTCCCGGCAGCCCTGTCTGCGATACATTTTAAAAATCATGCTTCTCAAAGTGTACAGCACGTCAAACCAAACAGAACTTTCGCAGATGTCATTTGAACGTTTTGTTGTTAAGTTCGACATCTTCTTGCGAAGCAAAAATTATTTTTATTTATTTATTTATTATTATTACCAATGTATTTTTGTAAGTTTATCAAATGAGTGCGGAAAAGAAAAAGCCATCTACTGGTGAAACCACACCCAAGAGTTCTCTAAGCAAGTCATTGAAAAAGTCCTCAAAGTCTCGGGTGAAGACTCCCAAACCAGACAGCAGCAAGGCCAGCACCAATGGCCAGACTCCGACAAGCTCCACAAGTCTCAGTGCATCCTTGATGGCGGACACTCCGACCACTCCTACATCAAGCATTGACAGCTCCAGAGAGAGGGTACATGTGCGATTCTCCTCGGAGCTTTAAAATAATTCTCGCTGTCCCCTTCCAGAGTCACCACAGAGGATATGCTGCGTTTGGACCAAGAACGATCAAAATAATTTGGGAACAGCATGATACCAGTGATACGGATTTAGCGCCTGACCTTCTACCAATATTGGCTGAAGATGTTTCATACAAAGTGTGGGAGCTAGCTAAGGTAGGTGGTTCTGGTGATCTATCATACTACATCTTTTCCTGTGTCGTTGTTGGTATATAAATGGCTTCAGCTCTCAACTGCAGTCAGTGCCCACGGCTGAACTATTAACGGTGGTGTTCTATAGGTATAACGTTGATTTGCTTACTTTAGGTGACTCTAGCTGTGGTGGGGTCATTGGTCTCAAACAACAAACCTTTCCTCCTGGCAAATCCAGGTATTAGCAATTTGTGCGTCAAAATTCAATGAATGTTCAATTCGAAACGAAACGAATTGGCATTGGCTTCAGTGAAAGGACACCTGGGGGTCGAAGGAAATGAAATTGCGAACGAAATACTAAAACAGGAATCAGCCCTGGTCCTGAATTATTTGTTGCACTAGGCAGAAAATTGGTTGGATAGCTCTACCAAAGGAAAGTTTCTAACCATGGAGAAGGGAGCATTCAAATGCATACTTTAGATATCATTTGAAGAAGATGAGCCTTCTGGATGATACTGCAAACTATGTCTGGAAGGCGTGAATAAAGCGTCACATATGCTATACCAATGTCCAGCATTGGCTGGCAGGAGAGAGGGATCTTCGGCTATCTCTGCTTAGAGAACGAGATAATTAGCTTTTCTCAATCTGTTACCCAACTATCGTGTGTTTTCTTCGATTGTTCTCCGAAAAGTTTTTCTTGGCCGACCCGTTCGTCTATATTGAGTTCATTATACATTTACACTATAGGGACTACACTATAGAGTACAACTTTGTCCGTTCTCTTATTTAATTGTTCGTTTAACATACGCTTTAGACAGAGCACTCCCAACATGTTTCTGAAGGAACGACTTAGACCTTGAAACCAAGTCCTTAGCGGGATCGGTCGCTCCGTGCTGAACTATGCCGCCCCCATCTGGACACCGCAGCTGAGTGACACAAACTGGCAGCATCTTCAACCCTGTCATACATGGCCATGACGACCGTCACCGGATGTCACCTGATGTCACATGCTGATCATCTCCATGCTGAGACGAAGTTGCTTCCAGTAAAGGACCATAACACCATGCTCCTCAAGCAGTTCCATCCTTCCTACAACCACCGCGTTCCATTCGCAAAGGGCTCCAATTCTACAAATGCGACCTCGATGCCTACACACAGGGCACCAAGATGGACAGACAGACCTACAAAGATGCATTGAAAAGCATTCAATGACGACTGTGTCCTGCTCTATGTAGAATCTCTGCCCCATAGTGGTCCTCGGAGGTCGCCCATCACCAAGAACGTAGCCTGCCTCGAAGAACAAGGATCACCCTACCTCAGCGAAGGTAACGTTGATACCGCCTACTAAAAAGCTACAAGAACCGTCTCGACGCCTCCTTAGAAGACAAATGCCCTGACTGCCGAAATGGTCTGCACAACACCAAACATCTTTTCGACTGCCCAGCAAAACCAACCGACTTGCGCCCCAATGCACTTTGGGAACAACCCATAGACGTAGCTCGATTCCTGAGCCTAGAAATTGATTTCTTCCCAGCGGAACCGTAGCTGCTACAACAACAACAACTTGCAGTTTTCTTGCTCCATATTGGAGCGAAATGAAAACAGCTTGGTGTCTTGGCTTCTTCAATCCGTTGACAACCTATCAAACACGGATTCCCCGATTTGGGTGTACACATCTAATTGCAACCTCCTATGAAGCATTTTGCGCTTTCACAACGAGCCTTGATAATAGCCTCCGATATTTTGGAAAACCTCTTCTGTACAAAGCACGTTAGTCTGTCGGTGTAATACCTGGCTATGAAGAGATATTGGCTGGCAATTCATTTGGCGAATATAAGCAGTCTTTCCTCTTTCCTCCATTACTTACGAGCGCCACATTAGTTACCGGCTACGTCGTCCTTAGTGTTTACCTATCTTCCATGATAGTCTTATCGAAATTCTAGAAGCCTTAGTGCGCATTTAGTGATGAAGCTTTTGCCAGATTCCTGCACAATTTTCGATGGTTTTTCCAAAGTGAGCGAAGGTGATTGAAACGTACCATTCTACTTCTTCTAAGTCTTTCCTCGATATCTTTATTTATTTATTTATTTATTTAGCTTAGTACAAGCAAGAGCTTAAATCTAAACTTAAGAACTAACAACAAGGAAACTTAACTCTAAGCTTTTTTTTTAAACTAGGTCTTAAAAAACTATCTTAAAAACTAGAGAAGGAAAAGAAAAAGGTGAGGGAAGGGCGAAGACTGGTTAGTGGAAATATGAGAAGAGAGGTCATGAAGTGGTGTAGAGGGACTTTCTAAGGGCGGATAGACTCGAATGAAAGTCTATGGTGTTCTGAGAGTTATTTGCCAGGCGTAACATTCTGGAAATTGGTTCGAAATGTCCGTAGTTTGTGCGGTGGTGAGGGAGACGTAAGAGCGATACGGACCTATGGTTTCGAGGGTTAGTGCGAAGGGAAATCATTTCCAGTAGTGCGGTGGAATCGATCATACCGGTTAATAATTGGTGCACGAAAAATATGTCAGCGACTTTGCGACGTCTTGTAAGGGTTTGCAGATTAGTCAATTTTAGCCGGTCTTCATAGGGAGCTAAGATATAGATGTCGGCCCATGGGAGACCGCGTAAGCCAAAACGGATAAACCTACGCTGCACAGCTTCGATTCTAAGGGAGTGGATGTTGTGATAAGGTGACCAAACTTGGCCGACGTATTCAAGGAGTGGTCTGGCAAAGGTGATATAAAGGAATTTAGAAACGTAAGGGTTCGAAAATTCTTTAGACCAGCGTTTTATGAAACCGAGAGAAGAATTGGCCTTGTGTACAAATTGATCAATATGAGAACGCAAGTTTAGCTCCCTGTCACAAATAATACCCAAATCGCATATAGAGGAGACTGAGGGAATGGGCTTGCTAAGAAAGCAATAGGTTCTGAGGGATGAGGGGAGGCGTTTACGAGAGAATGCTATGGATTGACATTTGGCGACGTTAAGTTCTAGAAAGTTTTTGTCGCACCATGTTTGGAATGAATTTAGATCGTTTTGAAGTAAGAGAGAATCGGTGGGAGTAGATATTACCTTAGTGATTTTCATATCAGCCGCGTAAATAGACAGATCAGAGTCTTTTATGACGTACTTACTTACTTATGTCCGCGCCATCGTGTACAGTTTCTGGCAATGTGTCTGAGTTCTCCCCAACTTTTCCCTAACTGCCGTGCCTCCTTCTCGACTGTTCTGCGCCATGTTCTCCTCGGACCGCCAGGTCTTCTGCCATCCTGAGTGAAAGGGTTCCATTCCATAGCATGGTTCGCTATGGAACTGTCACCCTTGCGGAACGTGTGACCAATTCACTGCCACTTCCGCCGTTGAATGGTTGTGCCTATTGGTTCCTGACCCGTTCTCTCGTAAAGGTGTTCGTTAGAGATACGATTGGGCCAGAAAATCCTTAAGATATTGCGCAGGCACCTATTAACAAACGTTTGCAGCTTTCTGGTGATAGTAGTGGTCACTCTCCACGTGCTGCAACCATATAACAGCACGGATTCAACGTTGGAGCGGAACAGTCTTACTTTGGTGCTCAAACTGTTTGCATTGCTTCGCCATATTTTGGACAACATCCCGAACGCGGACTTTGCTTTGGCGATCCTGTTGGCTATATCCAGTTCGGTTCCACCATCGGTCGAGACAATACTCCCAAGATACTGGAAGTCCTCTACTCTCTCTACGGGTTGTCCAGCTATGCATATTTGAGCCGATGAGTTTGTTCCAAGGCTGATAATTTTAGTTTTTGCAGTATTAATTTTCAGCCCGAATACACGACGAGGGAGGCACCTCTCCACATCTGCTGTCATTTGGTGGAGGTCCATAATTCTGTGGGAGAGTAAGCATACATTGTCAGCGTAGTCAAGATGTTTCAGTTGAGATGTAAGAGTCCACCGAATTCCTCCGTTTCCCATCGACAAAGCTGCATGAAGCATATCACTAATAACCAATAGGAATAATATTGGTGAAAGGATACAGCCTTGTCTTACCCCACTTTGGATCTCAAATTCCTCAGACAACCTCCCCCTGTGCAGAACGAGACATTTGAAGCCTTCATATGTAGCCCTGATAATAGCAATTAGTTTATCGGGAATACCTCTCCTGCGTAAGGCGCGCCAAGTAAACTCCCTGTTGACACTATCGAACACCTTCTCAAAATCGACGAACCTGCTTGTTCGGCATCGAGTGTGTCTTCGACACGTTGTTTGATTCGCTCCAGGATGATTTTAGCTATTATCTTAGCTACAGCAGGCAGCACGCAGATACCCCTCCAGTTTCCGCACTCCATTAAATTTCTTTTCTTAGGAAGCTTGACGATCATTCCCTTTTTTCACTCGTTAGGAAAGCTCTCAGCTTCCCAAGCTCTCTCTATAAGTGGAAGCAGAAGCTCAGCCGATTTATGACGTGACCAACTTCGTTTATAGTTAAGACAAAGATCAGCGATCAAGATGACTGCCTTGAGGAACCCCTGAAGTGGCGTTAATGGGGTTAAAGACTGAAAAGAGAACCCTGTACTGGCGTTTTTCTAGGTACGATCTCAGCCATGAAATGAAAGAGGGTGGGAAACCGAGGGCTTTAAGTTTTAGGTAAATTGTTAAGTGACCGATTTTATCAAAGGCCTTGCTGAAGTCGGTGGTAATGACATCCACTTCATTACCTTTCTCTAACGCTTGTAGTGTTTTGGAAACGAATTCGGTCAGGCTAGTCGTTGTGGACCTGCTTTTTAAGAAACCGTGCTGTTGTGGGGAAAAAATGGATTTGCAGTGGAAATACAGTGAGTCGTAGACAATGCTTTCGAAGAGCTTGGGGATAGAGGAAAGTTTGGCTATGGGTCTATAGTTAGAAATGTCGTTTTTACTGCCTTTTTTATGGATAGGGAAAATAAAAGATTCCATCCATAATTTTGGAAAAACGGCTTGAGAGAGTGAGAGACGAAATAGAGTTGTAAGGGGCTGACACAGGACATCTACACATTTCTTTAGTAAGATAGCGGGCAGACCATCGGGACCAGGGGAGAAGTCATCTTTAAGCCTATTAATTTTTTCTCGCACAATATCAGACCTAATGTCGACTGAAGCTAGAGAGGTTTGGTCACAGTTATTCAGGTAGGAGAAAAAATCTAGGTCCGGTTCGTGTACATGGTCACCATACGATTGGCTGAAAAAGGTTGCAAAGAGGCTGGCGATTACTTTAGGGCCAGCAGATGAAGTATTAAGTAATTTTAGAGTGGAAGGAAAGCCGTCGAACTTTCTTTTGACATTGATAAATTGGTAAAAGCGCCTAGGATCTTCTTACTCTAAGCACCATTGAATATCCTTTCGGGCTTAATAAAAATAGAAAAAATTGGCTTTTCTTTCAGAACATAAAGACGTACTCAATGCACTCAGGTGGAGTGGCTACAAGTGATATTGTGAACGAGGTCCTCAAGGATTGTGACTGTCCTCCGGTATTGGGATCAATGGACACCGAGTGGGATCGCATCGACTACGATGGGAGTTTCTTTTTTAATTCCGTAGGTTCCCTGATTGATTCCTCTTTCAAAAGCTTTTTAATGCATATTCTGTAGGACAAAATAATCGAATTGCGAAATGAGTACCAGAGGGACGTACAAATAACCATGCCTATAGAGCCGTCCTTTCGGTGTACTTGGCCCATTCAAGGTGGTTGCAGGGATATGATGCAGGCATTTATGCAGAGCATATTTCTCATAACACTCGGCGGGACTGAGCAGGATTTCGACTCTGTCCGTCAGTATATTTACTCTGCTCCCTTTGTTGGTGGTTGTTATCGTGTGCTCCTCTTGAAAATCATACAAACTTTGGCTTTCAAGCAAACGAATCACGTAAAACAACGCGTTTGGCGTTTCATGCAGACACTAGTGCAGCATCCTTGCTGCAGAAACATATACTGCCGTGAGGAATACTTTCATTTAGCCGAGATTTTCATCTGCCAACTGATGGACACATATGAAGCCATCTCGGTGTCGGAATCGGTGCCGGTATCGGTGCCAGAATCGGTGCCGATATCGGTTAAAGAAGAAGTCATTACGGAAGAAGAAAAACCAGAAGTGAAACCCTGCAACTCACCCATGGAGATAGAGGAGTCCGTGCCTTTGCCGGAGTCGTGTGTTGAAATAAAGATGGAGGATGTCAAAGAGGAGGAGAAACCCTCAGTCGAAGCTAATGAGGAATCAAAATCGGAGACTGTTGATGAAAAAGAGGAATTCACGCCGGCGGAGGAGGAGTTGCCAGAATCCCCCGATCCCGATCATGTATATCGACTGGAGAGGGACGATGAAGATAATGAAAACATTGCTGATCAAATGGAAGGTATGGAATTTTCTCTGTACACAGCGGACAAGGTTGACTTGGAACTGGTTGACAGCCTGTGCGAAACGATAGGTTTGATTGGTGCCATTAATGAGTTTTTCAATACGGAGTGCATGCATCTGATTTTGAGAAGATTGGAGAAGTTTTTTGAAAAACGGAAGACATTTTTGACGAATGGTATGTGCAAGATGTAGGCTGTGCTGAATACAAAATATTTTACTGTTATTTTTAGATTACGAGGTGATAAGTCGTGCTATTCGTGGCTTGTATGCTTTGGGGGAGTACGCCTTTCGGGAATTCATACCTTTCATGGAGAAAATCGATATTATTGATGCAGAGAACATTCCGGACTCTTTGCGCGTAGAATTTGCGGTGAGTATGAAGTAGATATCTAGATATTAAGGAAGGTTTCAATGATGTTTATAGTTTTTGGGTAATCGCCTGTACACATCACGTTTCTATAGCGATCTAAAGAGATTTATTTATTTATTTATGCATTCATTATTCTAATTTTTGAAATACAAAATTTAGATCTCCAAACTCTTCAATTGGAGTGATACAAGCGGACTGAGTTTCAACTGTTACAAACATGAATTAGTGTTCCTCGGTGCGCTAAGACCAAAAAGATTAATTGTCCCACATTCCGCTGATTATCGAGATCTTTCGCGAGCTAAAATCTTTAGTTTACAGGTTTGAGATATTTCTCCTCTATTTGGTAAACTTCCAGACAAGTTATTATTATTTGTAAATGGTTATTTTGCACTGCGACCAAGTGGTCTATTGTGCCCCCTGCTAGTACCTTGGAGAGGTTTATTTCCTTGTTAGAGTTCCCCTCGCAATTGTGTTTGAAGGTCATACACTCTTTGCCTTGGCGAGAATAGTTCAGTTTAGAGCTCTCTCTTCAAACAAATACAAGAAACGTATAACTAAATAACAACATCTAAGTTTTGTAGCTAGTCTATCACAGCTGAGTTGTTACTATCCGCAAAATTTTGGATGTCGCCACGGTAGGATCGCTTGTTACATTCTGCAACAATGTGATGGATAGTCTGTCGTTGGGCTCCGTAATCTCAGGCGGGAGAATTAGCAATTCCCCAGCGGAACAGCGAGTCTGCGCATCTTCCGTGGTTGGTTCGGATCCTGTTCAGCGCCGACCAGACGTTACGCGGTAATTCAAACTCGAAGGGTCGGCATAATGGGTTCGAGATGGTGATATTATCAGCTTGTATTGATGCTGTCCAATCTGCTGACCAGATAGAGTTCAGATCGAAAGCATCACGCGCAAGCTTTTCTGCAAGCTTGGTAGTTGGGTGCCGGGACTTTAGTCTCTGCTGCCGTGACAGAACCATAGTAACATCGTGGTGAATGGGCAGTTCAGTGTTCGCCAATACTTTTGTATGTTCCCTCAATAGCTTGGTTAAACGGCGCAGATGAGGTGGGGCAATGCTGCACAGTACAGGAAGCCATCGTGTTGGCGTGGATTTTATGGTGCCGGATATGAGTCTCATGGTGTTGTTGAGTTGAGTATCCACCTTGCGTACGTGTGTACTATTCAGCTAGACTGGGCGCAGTATTCCCCTGTGGAGTACACGAGAACAAGTACGGCAGTAACAGAAGCGTAGATGCACCTGACCCCCATGTCGATCGAGTGAGTTTTTGGATGATGTTGTTGCGAGTCTTGAGTTTTCCAACAACATTTGTTAGGTGTTGTTTATATGTAAGGGATCTGTCTAGGGTTACGCCTAGGTACTTCGGGTTTCGGTTTTGGTTAAGTAGGGTGTTCTTTACCTGGACGTCCAGTCTATGATTTGCTAGTTGGCTGATAAGGTGGAAGCAGCAAACTTCTGTTTTAGAAATGCTTGGGTACAGTCTCCATTGTCTAAAATATATATTGAGTTGCTCAAGGTCTAGAGTTAGAGTTCTTTCTGTGTTCGCTTTGTCCTTATCCTGAGTGGCGATTGCCAGATCATCTGCATATCCAAATTTCCTTGATGCAGTTGCAGGTATGTCGCTTATGTAGAGGTTAAAGAGCAAGGGCGCGAGGACGGAGCCCTGAGGCAAGCCGTTGTTGAGCTTTCTTATTTTGCTTTTGTTCTCGTTGATGAAGACTTGAAATAGGCGGCTAGAAAGTAGGTTACTGATAAGTCGCGAAGTCCTCAGGCACAGGATTGCTTTCAGTAGCTTAAAGATAAGCCCACCCTTCCAGACGGTGTCGTACGCTGCAGTTAAGTCAACAAACGCAACGAATGTTTTAAGCCTATCCTCAAATCCTGCCTCGATATGTTTCGTCAATGATAGTACCTGGTCTGTACAATTTCTACCCCCACGAAATCTGGCTTGTTCGACAGGTATGAGCTCGTTGATTGTAGGGTTTATTCTATTGTAGATAAGGCGTTCGAGTAGTTTATAGCAGGTGCTCAAGAGCGCTATAGGACATTAACTTTCTGGTGCATCGCTAGGTTTACTGGGTTTGAGAACGGCTATGATTTTCGTTCGCTTAAACGCCGATGGGATTATGCCTGAATCAAGTATATTGCTGTAGAGTTTCGCTAACCATCGCCTTGTATTCTTTCCGCTATGTACTAGAAATTCCGGGTAGATGCCATCGAAGCCCGCTGTCTTTCCTGTTTTTACTGCCGAAAGAGCATTGCTAACCTCTTCGGAGGTGCGCGTTGTATTTATTCCCAAAGAAGGGAAAGCCACACAAACGCAAAAGACCTGAGACCTATCAGTCTGTCGTCTTTTATGCTGAAAACTCTGGAACGTTTAATAGATGTATATATGTATACAACAACAACCAGCGCTTGTCGTAAAAGGCGACTAAGGGGACAAATCAGATCTAGGCAATATAACACCCAAGTGAGCCTAGCGACACATATACTACCTTAAAAACCCTCCCACAAGTGTGCATGCGAGTCCGTGGGTTGACACGACTGGAGATCACCGGTGTCATAAAAGAAAGATCAAACAATACTAAAACAGGAGCATGCACGTGTCAAACAACAAACAGCATCGCAATATGGTGCAAAAAATTGTATTGCAAAACTGTATCATTATGGTAATACTTGCAAAAAGGAAAGGCACTACCCCGCCAGGCATTACCACTGTTGTGCATGGTACTGATCCTGGACCGAGCAGAAATGTTCGGGTCAGAGCTATACGGATTCCGGGGGCTAGCAAAATAATGAAACAGTTTGGACGCAATTTGAGGGTCGCGAGTTGGAACGTTGGAAGCATGACCGGTCGAAGTTACGAGCTGGAAGAGATGATGAATAGAAGGCGGGTGGACATCTTGTGTGTCCAAGAGACGAAATGGAAAAACACCGGGAATCGGGCGCGTTTCTTGATTACAAGATTACGATTAGATTACAAGATGTTCTACTACGGAACGGAAAGGTCTAAGAACGGAATCGGTATCATCCTTGCGGCAGAGCTACTTGGTAACGTCTTGAGCATTTCGAAGTCCAGCGACCGTTTGATGTCTCTCAAACTAGTAATACAAGGAGAGGTGTGGAATATTGTCAGTGCATATGCTCCCCACGATGGGTACAATCAGAGGGATAAAGATGCATTTTGGCTAGATTTCCACAATCTCCTTAAGAACATCCCAAAGGAAGAATTTCTATTTGTTGGAGGAGATTTGAATGGACATGTCGGGAAATCAAACGAAGACTATGAAGACTGCCATGGAGGACTAGGATATGGCACCAGGAACCTTCCTGGTGAAGACATCCTAAGCATGTGCAAATCACACGGTCTTATCGTGTTAAATACCATGTTCATCAAACAAAGCCGACACCTGATCACTTACAGCAGTGGTGGAGATGAAACTCAGATTGACTACCATTTGGTAGACAGTTTCATGAAGCCCCGGGTAAAAGATTGCAAAGCGATCCTGGGAGAGGCAATCGCTCGGCAACACCGTCTCCTGCTAACAGAAATTTTTATGAAAACACCGAAGAAAAGCAAACAAACAAGGGTCTCTGAGAAAATCAAGTGGTACAATCTGGACAAAGAAAAAGGCGAAGCTTTTGTTTTCGTAATGAAAAATTACCTCTCTCACACCATCAACGGAGCTGAGGATGAAGAGTGCAGAGCACAAAATATGTGGGATTCCCTACAGCGAACTTGCTTAAATAAGGCCAAATCACTGCTAGGAGCTTCAAAAGGCCACCATCAACACGCCAAAGAAACATGGTGGTGGAGTGATGAAGCTAAGATGCTGATAAATGAGAAGAAAGCGGCTTTCAAAGCTTGGTCAAAGTGCCCCTCTAATAATAATGACGAAAAAGCTCGCCTCGAAATGGAATACAGATGCTGCAAGAAAAAAGCGAAGAAGAAGTGCGCCCAGCTTCAAGCAGAGAGTACGGAGGGCCTGTATCGGGAGCTGGAGAAAATATTTTCCCCGGTTGCTGATGCAAACCAGGCTATCCAGGAGCTGCGAAGACACAATATGAACAAGAGCGCCACTATCTTCAAAATAGCCGCCCAAAGAAGGAACAATGCTCAGGAGATTCGTTCGCCAAAGTTCATTAGCAATGCTCATGGCCAGCTTCTTGTGGATGACGACAAAATTCTGCAGAGGTGGCGACAGTATTGTGAAGAGCTTTTAAATGAACAGTTTCCCCGGCTATACTTTCCAAGAGCCACCCCTAACTGTGAAGAAATAGCCGACATTACAGTCGAAGAAGTTAGTGAAGCGGTCAAATACTCCAAAAAACGAAAAGCGGTTGGACCAGATGAGATACCCTCTGAGTTCTGGAAAAAGATGGGAGACATCGGGTTCAGATGGCTCAGAATTCTCATCTCCAAACTCGTGAGAGGTGATCCAATGCGGAATCAATGGAGGGAAAGTTACCTTCTCCGTGTATACAAAGGGAAGGGTGATACACGAAACTGTGATAACACCCGTTCGATCAAGCTGATGTCACACACCATGAAGATCGTTGAGCGGGTATTAGGTGGCCGACTGCGAAAAATAATACGGCTATCTGATGATCAGTGCGGGTTTGTCTCTGGTAAATCAACCACAGATGCAATCCAAAGTATAAGGATCATAATGGAAAAACATCGTGATTCCTTAAGGGATTTGCATATTGTATTGGTTGACTTTGAAAAGGCATTCGACAGACAACCACGAGATCTGATATGGGTGGCGCTAAGAAATCGAGGGGTTCCAGAAACCTATATACAGATGATCATGGACATGTACGAGGGAGCAAAGACAAGAGTAAGATGCCCCACTGGAGTAACCGAAGAGTTTCCAATCAAAGTCGGGGTGCACCAGGGAAGCGTTTTAAGTCCTTTGCTCTTTATTACAGTCCTTGATTATCTGCTTGAAGGAAAAGTGATGGACCCCGGGTACAACAGTTATTCTTTGCTGAACCATCATAAGTGAGGATCCTACATCCCTGCAACGAGCACTTGATGTGTGGGTGGACGTTTTGGAGGGAAATGGGTATCGCATTAGTTCAAAAAAGACAGAGTACTTGTGCTGCCCGTTCTCTGATCCACTCAGGCCTATTCCAGACATTTATTTGAATGGAACAGTGCTTCCCAAGTGCGAAAAGTTCAAATATCTGGGATCTATGATCAATAGCAAAGCAACTTGTGATGACGACATCAATCATCGTGTAAGCGTAGGGTGGATGAAGTGGCGAGAAAATTCCGCTATCTTCTGTGACAGAAAAATGCCCCCTAAGTTGAAAGGAAGGCTCTACACCGCAGTTATACGTCCAGCGCTCACATACGGTTCACAATGTTGGAAGATGTACAAAAAGTATGAGAGTAAATTAACGGCAGCTGAGATGAAGATGCTTCGCATGACAGCAGGAGTGACCAAGCTTGATCGAATAAGAAGTTCGAAGATCCGTGGAAGCTTTCACATCAAGGAAACCATCGTACACAAATTAGAGCGCGACCGGCTCAGCTGGTATTGCCACGTTCAAAGAAGAGATCATTTGAACCCTGTTAAAAAGGCAATATCTATGCACGTTCCAAAGACATCGCGATGTAGGAAAGGCAGGCCTATAAACGCCTGGATCAGACAAATGCGACGACATCGGCATTTCATTGGCCTCAGTAACCGAGTGATCCAAAATCGGCAGGCAGGTCAAATAGGCGAACCCCACAGGCGGATCAGTAGAAATGCAGTGAAGTGGGAGGGCTGTGATCCCTTGTTTTCGGATCATAGCCTCGCTGATAAAAGGAAGAAGAAGAAGAAGAAAGACGGAGGTAATTCTTTTCACTAAGAGGAGATGAATTCATACCTTCAGACCCCCAAATATCGGTGGCATTGAACTAAGTATCTCAAGTTTAGCTTGGTATTTGGGCGTAATTCTAGATTCCAAACTAAACTGGAAGGAAAATATTGCTGAACGCGTCAAAAAAAAAAAAGCAAGCGTAGCTTTCTACTCCTGCAAAAAAGCATTCAGTAATACGTGGGGCTTCAAACCACCTGTGGTGTACTGGATATACACGGCGGTTGTAAGACCCATTCTCACATATAGTTCACTAGTATGGTGGACCTTACTTAAGAAGCAATACCAGCTTTCAAACCTCACCAAAATCCAGAGAGCGGCGGCGTGCATCGGAATCATGGGATCAATGAGAACAACACCAACAGCGGCAATGGAAACCATGCTTAGTTTCATTCCGCTTGACATATACTGCAGCAGTCTGGCGGCTAAAACCGCTGTGAGACTGAGAGAAGACCGATTGTAGTCATCAAGCCTTTACGGCCATGCCTCCATCCTGTCCCGATGGGGGACTACCAGTGGATTGACGGAAACTGATAACATGAACCCGATGCTAGCATTTGAAAGGAGATTTACCACAAGAATTCCTGACAGAATTTACTGGAAGAACCGAAGAACCATGAAGAAAAAGGAGTTGGCTTTCTATACCGACGGTTCTAAGATGGACGTTGGCACGGAAGCCGGAGGCTCCAGCCATTAAGGCTCTGGACTTTGCTGTAATTAGGTCGAGGCTTGTGAGAAGCTGCAAATCACTCTTAAACGAGATATATAGAGCCAATGCGGTGAATCTCTGTTGGGTACCAGGGCATATGGATATCGAAAGTAACGAAAGGGCCGACGAGCTTGTTAGGAAAGGGTAAGCGCTGCACTTATCGCGGGCCCTCTCCTCTGTAGCAACCCCAATCAGTTCCTTACAGAAGAAAATAAAGGATGAAGCCACCGGTCGAGCAAACAGACGCTGGGTTCATTTGGAAACATGCACAACGGACAGGGCGCTATGGCCAGCCTACAGCAAGAAGAGATCAACCTCTCTGGTAAAACTTTGTCGTTATAATGCACGGGTCATTTCTGGCATAATTACTGGACATTGTGCCATTGGCGTTTACGCGGAGCGACGGTGCCGTGAACTAAGGCCATATGAACTAACGCCATAAGGGTGCTAATTCATTTTCAAATGCGAATTAACGCCATAATCCACTTATGGCCTTATTTCACTTTCAAATGAGAACTAAAGTCATATGGTGTTAGTTCGTTTTAGAAAGTGGCCTAAGTTCTCATTTGAATGTGAATTAAAGTCATATGAAGTTATTTCTCACATATAAAGGTGGGGATGAACTTCACTTTCTTATATGAACTTGGTACACACTCGAAAACATGAAGAGGGAAGTGACCTAAAATAACGAATAATGTATATTTCTTAATACATATGTATATCGACCTGCCTGGGGTCGCCGTTGGATTTGAGGTGGGTGCCAGGTTAGGTGAGAAACATGGATATAAAGGAATTTTACATACACCCATCCTCGCACCCACCTCAAATCCAATAGTGACCCCAGGCAGGGGGGTTGCAGGGGGGCAGCATGCCCCCCCTACCTACCTCACTGTTTATACGCCGTAAAATGTATATACCTATGTATATAAATAGATGCATATATAGGTATATACATTTTACGGCCCTGGGACTTACATATGTCCTTGGGACCTATGTCCCTGCGCCATATAAGTCATAAAAATAGTTTTGAACTTGTGGCCCACTTCTTCTTTAAGATTGTGGAACTATGGCCCTAAACGTTGTGGACTGTTGGCCCAGGTGGGTCAAAAGTCCATTGTGGACTAAACGTGAGCCGATCGTGGTGTGACATTGGACTGATAAAGTTTTATCAAAGCTGTTGCATTGCACTGGTGTTCATAGTTCATATTTGAATGTGAATTAACACCATATGGCGTTAGTTCACATTAAGTGATGGCTTTAGTTCTCATTTGAAAGTGAATTAAAGCCATAAGTGGATTATGGCGTTAATTCATATTTGAAAGTGAATTAACGCCGTTATGGCGTTAGTTCATATGGCCTTAGTTCACGGCACCGGAGCGACTCGGTGTGCTGGATAACGACTATTGCAGAAGTTGCAGGGCGAAGAAGAAATTGAATCTGATCGTCATCTGTTGTGTGACTGTCCTGCCCCATCCGTCAGAAGAATGAGGACTCTTAGTAGTTACTTCTTCTCGGAGCTGTAGGACTTGGGTAATGTTGAGCTGACGGACCTTCTGAGATTCATATCACTTTCTGGGTGGTTCTAACAGCGGACTTTCTTTACAGCATTTCCAGGGTAAAATGATTGAGCACAATGGACCCGTACTGTTGGTCTGAGTGAGCAGTGACTCTTCGTCACAAGGCACCCATCTACCTAACCTAACCTAACCTCTTCGGATGTAAAACTGCCCGAAAACTGTGATGTCAGCGGGGTATTGGTCTTGAGGTTTTTCAGGACTCGTTTTATGGTGACGGTGTGTTGCTTGTCCAGGCATTGACTTAATGACATAGGAGTCAAGTGCTTTAATAACAGCTTGACTATATGACAGTATTGCTATATCGCAGTTGCTGTAACTTCTTTCGAGATTGAGTTGGATACATCTATCTATAGCACATATTTCAGCTTGAAAGATGCTGTTACTTTTGCCCATGAGTTCTGAGTGCTTAGTTCTTGGCTCAAACACGCCTGCCCCTGTTCCTCCCTCAGTTATCGAGCCGTCCGTATACTACTTTATCGTGTGGTTGCCCAGTCCGTATGTCGTATATTCGTTGCTCCACTCTTTCTTGTTGCTTAACTTTGTACAAAAGTTAAAAGTTGCCATCCTTAGGATCGTCTGCTTTGCATTTTGCTCCATTGCGAGATGAAGCGGTGTTAGCTCTAGGGGTACTTCCATGGCTGCAGTTGGACATGTTCTCATAACCCAAGGATTGAAGAGGCATGCAAGTCTTTGCACTTTAGTGAGTTTCTCCCTCGTTGTGACTAGACTAGTTCGCTTTGTCCATGCTATAGCTCCATAAGTAATCTATGATCTCACAATGACAATATACATCCATCTTAGAATGTTTGAACTAAATCCCAAGTCTTACCCGCTAGGCTCCTACATATCATTACAGCACGAGTAGCCTGACGGTTTTTTCAAGGCGAGTTAATGTATCAAAGTTTTATCTGTTGAGTTCTTGGAGCTAACAGTATTCTGTAAGGTACCCTGTAGATATACCTAGATCGTTCCTTCTTCCTGACTAATGTATGCCTTAGACCTTCTTGCTTGCCTTTACATTTATGCCCTCGTACCAAACGGGAACATGAGTTTAACCTCAAACAGCTCACTTGGAACCCGCTACCGAGAGGGTACCATGATCTTATCTAGACTTGGCGATCGTTAGGAGAAATGCTTACGATTAAATCTAAATCTAAATCTAAACTAAAACCTTTCGAATCCAAGTAACATATTAATTTCCAGCGATGTGCAATATTTCTACGCGGACATGATGACATCTTCCTCTACGAATGGCTGAAAGAACTTTGCTCCTTCAGATTAGTTCCATTTATGACGCACTATGCTCGTAAGTAGACACAAAGAAAAGAGAACGAATATAAATTTCTTAACCACTGTTTCTTTGTTCTTTCCAGACTACCATCAAAAAGTAATAAAGGAACGCTACATCAAACGACGAGTGGCAACCTTCAAAATCATCCCAAAAGTATCAGCGAAACGAGTAACACTACCATCTTCCAAGTCACCCAAGAAAGAACGTTCTACCATCGAGGATATTTTCCCAGACCGAGAGATTCCTGCCAAACCACAAACAGCTATTCGCTTCAAATTCGCTGGTTGTCGTCAGATTCCAGTGAAAGTTAAGTCCAATCGAACCGGGACTGCCACTGCCGTTGATACAAATGGTGCAAAAGTAAGCGATTCAGCGAAAGACATAATTATCGCTCGACGGAAACTCTTTAAGCCCCTTACAGACGAGCAAAAGTTTGTTCATTTGAGCAATTACCACCTTCTTAAGATCTAACAAATAAAAGTCGTCGTTTTAATTTTCTTTTTTTTGTTTTAATTTTATTTCCTATCACTAGAATGCTGGCTCATCTATACCATACTCCTTCATTTCGTTAACTATTCGCGATTGAATAATATTCGTTATGTTTGCATTCACATTCGGCAATAGTCCACCCGTTCTCGCTGTATGCTCGATCCTTTGCACCAGATTGATCTCTCGTTGACTCGAGACAAAATTTGTTACCAAACACCTTTGCTGGCTGCCCACACGTCCGATGCGACCACAACGATGGATGTAGTCAGCCACATGCAGAGGGAAGTCAAAGTTGATGACTTGTCTAGCACGGGTTGTATCGAGACCTCGGCTTGCTATATCCGTGGTCGAGAGAACATCAACCTCTCCGCGTTGAAATTGTTCGAATCTCCCCAATCGGATTTTCATCAACATGTCACCATTCAAGTTGATACAATTCACTCCGTTGTTGTTGAGGAACATGGACACATAGTCACTGGATGTGGATTTATTACCAAAGACGATGACTGGTCGTTTCTTGCTGAGTTCCGATTTGACAATGGTTAATATGTTTGCTGGTCGATCGGATTTGTTCATTCTAAGGAACTTGTGGGTAATGTGTGGCATCAGGCGATGGAGGTTCGGACTGACCACCCGATGGAGGGTTTTCGGATCAATAATGCTTTGGAGCAGTTCATCAGTGTTTGTGGGCATTGTGGCTGCCGCGAGAATTAATTGTGTACCAACGGTTGCTTCGTCTTGGATATGATTCTTGTGGAACTGAAAAGAAATGGAAAACGTATTTTTTAGTGATTACCAATCAAAAGGGCTAGATTCGCTTATATAACTTTTGCTCAGAAGATGGAGCAGCAGGAACAGGAGCAAGGAGACAAAATAAAATAAAAGGTAAGCAAGGTACAGAGGAATTTCATTACTCATATGAAGCACTGTAAAGAGGCATTGAAAACTTCCAATTATAATTTCTTGGTCAGCCAATACCTGAAGCATTTGAAGCGTGTGAGTTTTACGGGAGAGGAAGAAAGCACCAACCCACACACGTGCAGCTTTGTTGCATTAAATGCAAAAGCTAAGTTGTATTGAACTTCGCTAATAAAATTCTTAGAGGTATAATAGGTGTACACTAAAACTAAGTGCCGACGATCTGATTAGCCCATATGAGCAATCTAATTTCAGCGGCGAATTCGACAATAGAAGCAAGTCAGTATAAAGAGTTTTAGAGATCTGGTACCAGAAATCAAATGTAGTAACCTTTGCGCAGTTCAATAAGATACGGAGCTCATCTTAAACCTAGAAATACATAGATGTACATAGTTGACCCCACAATCGACTCACCGGGAACCTCTTCAAGAAATAGCACAGCTTATCCGAAAAACTATCATCCAACAAAGTATCTGCTTCATCCAGAACTACATGCCGTACCATCTCCATACGATAGATTCCAGTAGTCACCAGCTTACTTATCGCTCCCATCGTGCCCACGAGGATATCGATATCCTCGAACTCTGGATTCATCATCATTCGTTTCGTGTTCCCTCCCAGAATGGATTTAACCTTCAGTCCGGTTGACTTCACCAGCTTCTCTGCTACATCTGCTATTTGTACTGCTAACTCTCTGCCTGGAGTCAAGATCAATGCAAGGGGCGTGTTTAGTTCTCTCTTCTCGAATCGATACTTCCGCTCGAGGATTTGTTGAATAATCGGCACTAAGTATGCCAGCGTTTTGCCGCAGCCAGTTTCGGCAGCAATGAGTGCATGATTCGAGTCACGAATCACTGGGATCGCATCGGATTGAATTTTAGTTAGTTTCGTGACTTCTAGCTCCGTCTTTAGGTTCGCAAGTAAAACATCGGAGAGTTGGAGTGGTCCCTGTAGACTGTCAACATCGGGTAGTTGGTGAAGGATTTCATCCTCGTTGACGGAAGGATGAATTATAAAGTAATCACTCTTCGCCTTCCGATGGAACCATCCTTTGGAAGCAAGGGGAATCGTGCCAAACTTTGCCTCAGTGAGTGGTTTGCCGAATGGAACATTGAGCTCAGACTTCTTGCACTCAATCAGGGGTATTTTCTTCGTTTTTGAGGTTCTTGTGGGCTTGACAGCTGGTGCCGCTGCTGCATATGCTCGCTGGGATGGTTTTTGAATAAAATTTGTTATATTTCGAAACATTTTAAAGCAGAATAATAAATAAATTAAGAAATGTTATATGCGCGATACAACTCATCCCGAGCAGCTGACACTTTGAGGTTACATTTAGGCTTGGAAATGTCAATCTCGAGCGATACTCGATTGATAAGGTGAACTCTGTAGGGTTGCCAAGAGTCTGCTGTTTTAAAAAAAAAAGTTATGATAAATACCATGTTTCAAATGTCTACGATTCAACCACGTAAGCGCGACGATTTTTTAATGTTTTCTAATAGATCTTAAAAACTAAGCCAGGTATCAAAAAAATTTACTTTTTGTTCAGTGCGTCGGGATCTATTAGAAAACATCAAAAATCGTGGCACCACGGATATCGTAATCGTGCCTGAAAAGCATATGGGATCTGGATGTCAATCTGGGTGTCGGAAGTGCACAAATTGTGTTCGAATGAACATTGAGTTAAGATTAAATCGAAATGCAGATTAGAATACCCCTGTTTTTTTTGGCGTTTGTACATAGTGAAGTGAAGTGAAGTAAACTACATATTCAAGAAACGATCCGTAGCTGCCAAATTCCCTATATTTTAATAGTTGGTACTCGTTATTACTCACAGTGAGATTTGCTGTCAAAACTAATAAAAAAAACACCAAACCTACCGATATTTCTGCCTTTCAAATAAAAAATAGACGTACGTAAATAGACGTAAAGAATACAAAATCTTTACGAAACAATTTAAGAACCGACAAACACAACAATATCTTTGCAATAAATGAAAAATGAATGATTTGTAAAAAGTGGCACGCAAATAGTTATTCTATTCTTTAAATGAAAGTCCAAAATAATGAACTGCAGGTTTTATGTGAATTACTGGAGTCGAGTGAAAGCGAAAATGATTTCGCATTTGAAACATTTTTTGATGACACCTTGAGCTCCGAAGATTCTGCATTAGAAAAAGATTAACATGCAACTGTAACAAGCTTTATGACGACTATAGATTCTTACAGTGAAGAGGATTTTAAGTCTCATTTAAGATTACGACGTTCAACGATAGGACACTTAATATGTAAGTTGTTGTTTATTAACATTACAACAAAATAAACTTACTTACTTTCAGCATCTTACTCTCAGTCCGATTTTCATTCAATTGCATCGTGTAGAGGAGGCAGAAAATATGGGGTGCAGAAAGGAGGTGTACATTTATATATGGTACATAAGCAACACCATTACCTTCCGACAGCTAGGAAATTTGTTTGGAGTCACTAAGTCTTCCAGTTGGACCGCAGTTAATCGCGTTTGCACATGGCTCGTTTCGAAAGGCCACGACTACATCAAATGGCCTCAAGGAGATGCTGTGACAGAGAGATGTCAAAAATTCGAACAGAAAAAAAAAGATCCCTGGTGTTCTCGGTGCCATAGACTGTACACATATAACGATAGCAGCTCCAAAATCAAACAAAGAATGCTACTACAATCGAAATCATAAGTTTACCGTAATTTTGCAAGCCGTGGTTGATGCTAATAAAAAGTTTATCGATATCAGTTGTGGCGAACCGGGATCTTTGCACGATAGCCGAGTTCTTCGACAATCTGTGTTGTTCGAAAAAGCGCACAGCAACTATACTCAACTGTTCCCTGCTAACACCTTTATCTTGGGTGATTCAGCATATGGTGCTACAAGTTGGCTGGTACCACCATACAAGGACAACGGAAGACTTACGAACGCAGAAAGATCTTTCAACTATCTGCATTCTTCTACTCGAATTGCAGTTGAACACTCTTTTGGGCTGCTTAAAGGGAGATTCAGGAGGTTGTTCACAGAACAACGACACTTGCTATCAGTGACAAAACTTGTGGTAAGTGAATGTGTTCTGCATAATATATGCCTTCAAATGGACGACGAGTATTTTAACCTTACTCAAGAAGATGATATGGACATGGAACATTCAACAGAAAACCGTACTGCAAATGAACAAGTAAACCGGCGCCAGATTTTATTCAATCACTTGCTAGCAAATAACATAATTTGACAATATCCTGTAACCCAATAACTATAATAAAAAAAGCTCTATTTTGTTCACAATTTTCAGCTTTTTATTTTTTCAAAATTTGTTCCAACAGTTTCATTTTCTCATCATGCCGTTTTGCCTTGTCCTTTTCTATTTGCAGCAACTCGCTCCAACGCTGGTCTTTCTTTGCACTTTCTATGGCTCTTTCTTTTTGCCTGTCCTCCAAATAGTGCGACCGCGTCATCCTTCGTTTGTTTCTAGGTGGTGTAGGGACCTCACCTAGAGGATTAGGAGACTGTGATGTTGCCATATCCCACGACAATAGTGGATCCAAATTCATGGGTGTGTACGGCTGAGATGTGGACGCCAAGTTGGAGGGCGCTTTATTGTCTATATCCTAATTCAAAAAGATGGTTATTCAAGAAAAAAGAAATTGAAAATTGAATTTCTTACCGGGATCTTATCCGTTCCTATTGATATAATGTGCCCTTTAGCAATAATGGGCTTGCTGCCAAAAATTTCGTCCATCTGGTCCATAAACGGAGCAACTCAGCGCCTGTACGACTACTATTGTTGACAGCAGCCTTATACACCCTTATAAGCGTTTGTATTTTGACCACCAAGTGAGTGGTTGTTGTGTCAGAGTCCTGAAACAAAAACTTTTTTTAATCGAGTTTAATTGAGAAATAGGTTCGTAAAAACTTACAGTGAGTGCTGCGGACATCATATCTTCTAGAAAATGGTCGTAAGTATATTTTTTTCGACGGCTGTGCTGGAACTCCTCTCTTCTAGCTGCGTAAAATTCAAGGAGCACAACCGTCTCCTGTCTTGTCCAATTTTTTTTTTTTGAACTATGAGATAATTGTTTATTTGAAATATGTACAGTATTTTTGTTATTTATGCATTATGTATTTATCTTTTCTTTTCCTCTGCCATTGAAATTGGTTTTTGTTTGGTTACTTTTTATTTATTTATTTTTGAAGTACGTTTCTCTTCTCAAAAACAAAAGCATGTCAACTTGGATGAACTTAATATTTGAACTCGCAATCGCGTCTCGAAAAATTATCTACAGTTGAATCCTGCTGCGAAACTTATTGGTAGTCATTGGCAGTGCTATATTGTAGTAGATTTACATACAAAATCCTACTTTACTTTACTTCGATGTGCGAAAAAAACAGGGGTAATGTGTTTGACCACGAGTGGGAGGTCTTTAAAAGTAAGCTTAATGTAGAAATAAAGCCATAATACGAAATGGTGCGAAATTGTCACAATCGATTGTTAGGTCTGTGTCATTACACTCCTCTTCTGCCGGTTTGGCTATGGCAGCGGTGTGGTTCGATGGAGAGTTTATGAGATTTCAAAACAAATCGTTTATATTTATAAATCTCTTTAGTAAAACTAATGCTGCGGTCTTTAGGTTACTGTATTCTGATGTAAATAAAGCCTACAGGCAATTATGCAAGAGAAAACATGCAGAATATTTCGCAGACCTTGCCTCTAAGTTAGAACGATGTAAAGATTCGAGGTCGTTCTGGACAATTGTGCGAATTCTAGGTGGTGACAAATCAATTACTTCTTCTGCAATCGACTCTGGAATACTGGCTAATTTCTTTAAACAGCTTCTTAGTCCTTCATTCTATCAATCAAATTTTCAATACGCTTTGCCTAATTTACCCATTGCAGAATTGGATGCAACTATAACAATGCTTGAGTTAATAAGAGCCCTGGAAAGAATGAAAAACAAAAATGCTTCGGGGGTGGATGGTATTTCTGTTGAATTTGATAAAAATTTTCCCCCAGTTTTTCTGCAGTACCTATTGTCCTTTTATAATGTTGTATTCAATAATGAAATAGTACCCGAGGTATCCATAAAACAATCATTTTCACTATTTTTAAAAAAGGAGATAACAACCTGCCGGAAAATTATAGAGGCATTTCTCTTCTCTGTGGGGTTAGAAAACCCACAAATTTCGTATCAAAGGTCGACAGTGTGGGTTAATGATGGGCATAATCGAATGATTTAAAGAATTGAGACATTAGTACTCGAGTGATCCGTATAATCGAATGATCATTCGAGATATGAGTACTATCTCAAGACATTGTCTAAAATTATTCGAATGATTAACTACACCTACTTCCAACGAAGCAACGAGAACCAAGAACGAACGGCTTACTTACTTACTTAGGTGGCGCTACAGTTCGAGGTGAACCTGGGCCTCAACCAACAAGTCTCTCCACTTAGCTCGGTCTTTAGCTAATTGCCTCCAGTTGCGCACTCCAAGTTGGTCGAGGTCTCCTTGAACTTGTGCGCGCCACCTACGGCGATGATTCCCGCTACTGCGTCGTCCCTCGGGATTAGATTCGAAGACTCTGCGGGCCGGAGCGTTGCTGTCCATTCGCTCTACATGTCCTAGCCATCTCAGACGTCCAATACGCAGTTTTTTGACTAGGTCGATGTCGCTGTACAGCTCGTATAGTTCGTTATTGAATCTTCTCCTCCAAAACCCGTCAACGCAAACGGGACCGAAAATCTTGTGAAGAATTTTTCTCTCGAAGCGACCAAGGATATTTTCATCCTCTTTTAATAACGTCCATAATTCAGCGCTGTAAACCAGATCTGGGATGATCAGGGTTTTATACAGGGTCTCCTTAGTTGTTCGAGATAGGGTTTTACTATTGAATTGCCTTATAAGCCCAAAAAAACAGCGATTAGCAAGAGTTATTCTTCGCTTGATGTCTGCGCTGATGTTGTTTTTAGAGTTTATAAGGTAGAGCCAAGGTAGACAAAGTCTCTTACTACCTCGAAGTTGTTGACAGCATATAGGTACTTGGCTTTGTCCTGGTTTATCGCTAAACCCATTTTGACCGCTTCCTCCTCAATGGTTGCAAACGCACCGGTGACAGCCCGCTGAGTTCTTCAGATAGTGTCTATATCGTCGGTGTATGCAAGCAGTTGTACAGACTTGTGACAGATTGTGACTCCGGTGTTGGCTTGTGAATTCCGCACAATCCGTTCAAGTATAATACAATATTAAAGAATTCGCATGACGGCGCGTCACCTTGTCTAAGACCTTTTTTGACATCAAAGGTCTCGGTGAGGTCGTTACCGACCTTGATGGAGCAGCAAGCGTTCTCCATCGTCATCCTGCACAAACGGACAAGCTTGGCAGGGATGTCAAAACTAGACATGGCTCCATAAAGCTCCTCTCTATAGATGCTGTCATAGGTGGCTTTGAAATCGATAAAGAGACGATGAGTATCGATTTGGAATTCTTGGGTTTTCTCTAGGATCTACCAAAGTGTGAAGATTTGATCGATGGTGGACTTTCCTGTCCTGAAACCGCACTGATAGGGTCCAATCAGGCTGTTGATAAAAGGTTTTAGGCGTTCACACAATATCGCAGAAAAGATCTTATATGCGATGTTGAGGAGACTGATGCCTCTGTAATTGGCACAATTGAGGGTGTCTCCTTTCTTGTGGATCGGGCAAACGATGCTGAGATTCCATTCATCAGGCATACACTCGTCTGACCAAATATTAGAAATGAGTTGGTGTATGCTCTCTATCAGCTGCCTTGAAAAGTTCGGCCTGCAAGCCGTCAGGTCCAGCAGTATTTTTGGATTTCAGCTTGAATATTGCTTTCCTCAATTCGCTTTGGTCAGATGGACGAACATTTTGGCTGGTCTATGTTGAATGGTTCATTCTGCCTGACAGCGGGATGTTGGTCTTCGTCGCCGTTATACAGTCTGCAGAAGTAGTTTTTCCATATTCTCAGCACCGACTATGATTCTACTACGAGGTTTCCATTTTCATCTCTAGAGGTTTCTGTACGGCTATTGCTTCTCTGACACTTTCTTTTTACCTTTGGTAAAACTTTCGTACATTGTTCCTGGAGTATAAACTCTCGATATTCTCAAACGCGCGCTTCTCATGCTCTTTCTTCTTCTTTTGGAGAAGCCAATGTTCTTCCCGTCTCCTTTTGCTCGTAGAGTTCACGAGCAGCTCTCGTCTTCCTTTGCAGCGCCGCTTTGTATGTCTCTTGTACTGCTGCATGCACACGCCGGCATTCTTCGTCAAACCAGGGGTTTCGCGGTGGTGGGCGAGCGAGACCCAGCACATCAGTCGTGGCGTTTCTGATGGCATGTTGGCAGCGTTGCCACTGGTCTTCGGCACTTGATGCTGGCGGCATAGGGGTGATTGACAGATTTCGGGATACGCATTCAGCGAAGAGTCTGGCGGTCTCTTGCGATTGTAGCTTTTTGACGTAAAATTTTCTCACAGTGATTCTTCTTTGTTGCTCAGTTTGGGATATCCGCATTCGTACCTTGGCTACAACAAAGTAATGATCCGAGTCTATGTTGTCCGCTCGGAAGGTCCGGACATCCACAATACTGGAGGTATGCCTTGCGTCGATCGCAATATGATCAATTTAGTTGAGCGCTACATGATCATTGGACCGCCATGTCTGCTTATGAATATCGAGATGAGGAAACCATGTGCTTGCTATGGTGACATTTCCCTCGACAGCGAAACCAATTAGCCTTAGTCCGTTATCAGATGTGGTGTCGTGTAGGCTATGCTACCGACTGTCCTACCAAAGACGTCCTCCTTTCCTATTTTGGTGTTAAAGTAGCCCAATACGACTTTAACATCGTATTTAGGACATTACTCGTATGTTTTGTCGAGGAGCTCGTAGAAACACTCTTTGGTGGCAGAGTCCTTTTCGTCCGTGGGGATATGAACATATTGTAGCATTGACTACAGGATGGTTTGTGTACCAAAAACTAAAATAACGACATCTATTGCAAAACCTGTTAGCAGTAAATATTCCAACCTGATGTGCTTACGTTCCACAATTGTTCCACACAATATCCCGATATTCCATGATCCTCAATTCACCCGGAGAAATATCTAGCATGTTCTAGAACCCCTTGCAATTTCCTATAAATACCCATACCACAACCAACGTCGACACAGTTGTTTATAAGTGAATACAGCGATTACAAGAGATATTCGACCAGTGGTGAAAGCAAGCGACATTGTGAAAATAAATCTGTAGCGACCGTTTATTTTGAAATAAATAAAGAATAAAGTGATTGACTATTGTGTTAAAGTAAAGTCGGTATTTGATAATAAATAAACGATTAAAATACACAAAAGACGGTTTTATTTAAACGAACCCCAGCAAGAATATTACATTGGTGTTAGAAAAGTGGAATAAGACAAATTTTGTGTATTGCTTATTGTGTAAGTGACAAAAGAAATGGTTCGGAAATTGCTAAAAGATTTGTCATTGGTGGCCTACGGCTGGTACGAAGAGAGAATTGATCATTAAGTTGCGGAAAATAATGACGGACGAGGGTACAGATCCTGAAACAGCTTTGTTTGACGTCGAAGAAGAACAAGTAAGTACGACGAGTGACATGTCGGCTTTAATGAAATTGCTATCTGAAAAATTCGACGATCAGAATAGAAAATTCGAGAAGATAGATAATTCTTTCGATGAGCAAAAGAATTCTCAAAATGAAAAATTCGAGAAGCTAGAAAATTCCTTGGCTGAACAAAAGAATTCTCTAGAGCAACAGCTATTCGATCAAAGGGGTGTTCTCGAAAGCAAATTTGACGAACAAAATAAAAGTTTGGAAACAAGATTCGGGACAATTGATGAGAAGATTGAAAATGTAGAGGCTAAAATTGGGACATTTGAAACAGCCGTTGAAGGAAGATTCGAGAATGTTGAAACAAAGATCGAGAATGTTGAAACAAAATTCGAGGCAGTTCGAAGCTGCGGCAATGACGAACAACTGGGACGGAGAAGAGAAGTCCATTGCCCTCACACTCGCGCTTAGAGGATCAGCTGCAGAGCTTCTGCAAACCATTCCCGAGGACAAGCAATGCAACTACGATAGTCTGGTAAAAGCCATCGAGATGCGATTTGGGGACGACCACATGCAGCAAGTATATAGGGTCCAGTTGCGCAGAAGAGTTCAGGTGAGAGGAGAAACTCTCCAGCAATTGCAAGCGGATATCGAGCGACTGGCACATTTGTCCTATCCAAACGCCGGCGAGGAGATTATTAACGAGATGGCAACCGAAGCGTTCACCCATGCCATAGCTGATGCGAAACTACAAATGGCGGTAAGAATGGCTGGAAAGAAAACGCTCGCCGAAGCTTTGGCGTTTGCTCTGACAATGGAGGCCGCAGACCAGGCCTGTCAGGGAATCCACCGTGTGAGAGAAGTAGCCACCATCGAATGCCCTTGGCAGAGGATGGACGTCGAAGACCGAAACAACGCTCGCGGAGGACAAATTCGTTGCTGGAACTACAACAAAATAGGACACCTACAACGGCAATGCAGAAATCCACCCAGACGCGGAAACTGTCCACATTGTGCGAACAGGCGACGCAACGAAGAACCATCCTACAGGGACAACATCCATCCTGTTGGCCAGGCTTCTCGAAACCAGGAGTCGGGAAACGCCTAAGAGCCAACTTCGCGGGGCAGAAGTTGGCTAATGGAATCGACGCCCCCAAGACCACCATCCAGGTCTCCCAAACCAAACGATGCAACTAGAGTCTAACAGTGGAAGCATTCATCGGCAAAAACAAGTGCGTGGCTACTATCGATACCGGCGCCACGGCTTCCATTGTAAGAAGAGATCTCGTCCGGGAGTCTTGGCTGCACAACACCAGCTGCTACTATCTTAGAACTGCGACAGGGGAAGCGGCGAAAGTATACGGAGAAGTTCGCCTCACGTTACAACTAGCAGGGTTGGCCTTTTCTCATGCGTTCCTGGTGGCCGATATATGTGATGAATGCATCATCGGAGTGGACGTTATGAAAGAACATGACGTAATCATCGATATCGGGATGCAAGTTCTGCGGTACCGGAACGTAGAGATTCCAATGGTGTACGGGAACGAGAATGCAGCACATTTAAGGACAATACTCAGCAAGGTCGAAGTCTTACCACCATCTTCCGAGACTATCATTTGGACAAAACTAGAGGGTGATCCTGGGAGCCACCGATTCTACCTATTGGAGCCGGATTTAGGAAGGAATTCCCAAACTACATCGTGGGAAAAGTTTTAGTGGAACCAAAGAACAGCCTGGTCCCAGTAAGGCTCATGAACTTAAAGAGCCACAGCGTCAAACTAAAACAAGGGGAGGTTATTCGTAAATGTGCGCCGATATGTTCGATTTCAACAATAACCAAAAAGGATAGCTACCCTCTACCACGGATCGATGACACATTAGACACACTCTCAGGAGCTCGATGGTTTTCCACCCTTGACTTAAAGAGCGGTTACTGGCAGGTCCAGATCGATCCAAAGGACCGAGAGAAAACTGCGTTCACTGCAGGAAATGGGCTGTGGCAGTTTACAGTAATGCCATTTGGATTGTGCAACGCTCCGGCTACTTTTGAGCGCCTAATGGAACACGTCCTGCGTGGATTGACCTGGCAAACTTGCTTGGTGTATCTGGACGATGTGATCGTGATAGGAAAAACATTCGAGGAACATCGCGACAACCTGAAGAATGTGCTAGAACGGCTTCGAAGCGCTCACCTGAAGCTGAACCCAAAGAAATGTGACCTCTTCAGATCCGAAGTCAAGTACCTGGGCCACGTTATCTCATCAGAAGGAGTGCGAACAGATCCAGACAAGGTAGAAGCTGTGAAAAAGTGGCCGGTTCCAAAAGACAAACACCAACTCAGGAGCTTTTTGGGTCTCGCCACGTACTACCGACGATTCGTAAAGGACTTTGCCGGAATCGCGAAGAGCCTGCACCAACTGACAGAAAAAGGAAGGCAATTTAAGTGGTCAGGTGAGTGCGACAAAAGCTTCAAGAACCTTAAGCAACAACTATGCGAAGCACCAACACTAGCATATCCCATTCCCGGAGAAATGTTCATCGTGGATGCAGATGCAAGTAACGTCGGTGTCGGAGCGGTTCTTTCGCAGGTACACAACGGCCAAGAGAAGGTAGTCGCATACTTCAGCAAAGTGCTCTCCAAGCCGGAAAGAAACTACTGCGTGACCAGGCGAGAACTTCTGGCGACAAGACAGTTCCATAAATACCTCTACGGCCAAAAGTTCCTTTTGCGCACAGACCACGCGGCTCTAAAATGGCTGCTGCAGTTCAAGAATCCGGAGGGCCAGGTCGCAAGATGGATTGAACGGCTGCAGATGTACGATTATGAAATACAGCATCGTAAAGGGAAACTTCATTCCAATGCGGATGCTTTATCCCGCCGACCATGTAAAAGCGACTGCAAGCATTGTGTGCGGCAGGAAGAGAAGAACCTTCTTTCCATCCAAAGGGTAAGAGCTGAGCCTATCGCTGGTTGGAGTGCAGAAGAAATCCGCAACGCTCAAAAAGAAGACCCGGACATCGAGCCGATATTAGCGTGGAAGGAGTTTATGGAAAAGCCAAACGGACGAGATATCTCGGACAGGAGCCCCACTCTCAAGGCATACTGGGCTCAGTGGGACTCCCTTCATGTGCAAGATGGTGTGCTGAAAAGGAAATGGGAGAGGCCGGACGGGAAAGATTTCATAATGCAGCTTGTCTTGCCGCGATCAAAAGTACACGAGGTGCTACGGGAGATGCATGATGGAGCATCCGGAGGTCATTTGGGTGCAAACAAGACACTGGAGAAGGTGCGAGAACGTTTCTATTGGCTCAGCGCAAGGGACGACGTAGAAAGTTGGTGCCAAAAATGCGTCGTGTGTGCGGCCAGCAAGGGACCCAGAACGAAAACGCGAGGCAAGATGCAACAGTACAACGTGGGTGCGCCATTTGAACGGATCGCCGCTGACATCGCTGCTCCGTTTCCGGAAACCGACAATGGCAACCGTTACATCCTAGTCGTCATGGACTACTTCAGCAAATGGCCGGAAGCGTTCGCCATCCCTAACCAGGAAGCGAAGACCATCGTGGAACAGATCGTCAACAACTGGGTGAGCAGATTTGGCGTGCCTATGGAACTGCATTCTGACCAGGGGCGAAACTTCGAATCAAAGATATTCCAAGAGGTATGCCAACAACTAGGAATTAAAAAGACGAGGATGACTCCGCTTCATCCGCAATCCGACGGGATGGTAGAGCGCTTCAACAGAACCTTAAACGAATATCTCTCCAAGGTCGTAGAAGACCACCAGCGAGATTGGGATCGACAAATTCCTCTTTTCTTGATGGCCTACCGAAATGCAGTGCATAGCACTACTGGACATACTCCATCTGAAGTCTTGTTTGGTCGAGCAGTCCGGCTACCTAGTGAGGTGAAGTTTGGATCCCCTAACGATGAGCCCAAGAGTGAAGAGGACTACGTGGCAGACCTCAGGGAAAGGATCCGAGACATACATCAGAGGACCAGGACGTGGATAAGGATAGCGAGTGACCGCATGAAAACCAGGTACGACACAAAGGCAACAACGTCCAGCTTCCACGAGGGAGACCTAGTATGGCTGTACAACCCACACCGGCAAAGGGGAAGTTCACCCAAGATGCAGCAAGACTGGGAGGGCCCTTATAAAGTGCTCACACGCATCAATGACGTCGTCTTCCCGATCAAGCGTGGAGTAAGAGGCAAGATGAAAATTGTCCACTTGGATCGTCTTCATCGTTACCATGGCAGTAATCCAGATGATCTTGTTCGGGACGAACAAGTTTAAGAGGGGGGCAGTGTAGCATTGACTACAGGATGGTTTGTGTACCAAAAACTAAAATAACGACATCTATTGCAAAACCTGTTAGCAGTAAATATTCCAACCTGATGTGCTTACGTTCCAAAATTGTTCCACACAATATCCCAATATTCCAGGATCCTCGATTCACCCGGAGAAACATCTAGCATGTTCTAGAACCCCTTGCAATTTCCTATAAATACCCATACCACAACCACCGTGGACACAGTTGTTTATAAGTGCATACAGCGATTACAAGAGGGAGATTCGACCAGTGGTGAAAACAAGCAACGTATTGAAAGTAAAGTAAATCTGTAGCGACAATTAAAATAAAGTGATTGAATACTGAGTTGAAGTAAAGTTAGTGTTTGATAATAAATAAACGATTAAAATAAACAAAAGACGGTTTTATTTAAACGAACCCCAGCAAGAATATTATAATATATTAGGCTTATGTTAGCGAATTTAGCCTTGATCCGGATAGTCACAATACGCTCGCTAACTTGTTGGAAGCTTAAGACTTCTTGCCTAAGTCTACCGCGTACGACAAATCCGCATCCGAATAAGCGTTGCCTGTTGCCTCTGTAGCAATCACCGTAGTAGATGTCACAGTTTTTCACCCTCTTTTTGCCCGGCCCATCCCATCGCACTTCCTGGATGGCGGTAATATCTGCTTTATAGCAGTCTAGGGCCACTGCTAGTTGTTCGTCTGCACGTGGTCTGTAAAGTGACAGAACATTCTACGTACAGATCCGAAGGTCGTTGTCCTTATTTCGTTTGCTGGGGTCGTAATCAATTGAGTCGTCCTTATCCGAGGCTTTTGGCTGTTTCGGAACCATACGTTTTTACGTAGGAAGATTATCCCGACGGCACAACCCCCAACCTGGAGGGCCAGTTCCTTAATTATTCCCCTAGGATGAGGGGCCGGATACACCGGTGTCAGTAGTCCACTACGGGAGTATGAGCGCTGCCGGTGGCCCCGGTGGATGGCTCCTCGGCCATCATCTCTATTCCAAGATCTTGACCAACATTGGAAATTCCTTACCGACCTGTGATCCGAATACGTCGAAACAGCTCGCGCAAGGTATTCACTAAGTTCAACCTAACTGGAACTATAGACGCCACCGTTGACTCCGTCTAGGGAATTCGTCCGCTGCCACCTGGAACCGGAAGAAGTGCTCTAGTGGGAAAGCACTCTTCCCCTCTCTCTCATCTGCTGTCGCCAAGAATCCGCCAAACGGGGTTGGTTACACATTTCTTGGATTAAGGTCACCGCGTGGAGATTGAGAGTAGTAGTTGGTAGGCCTCAGCTTAGTGAAAACACTTGTGGTTTTATATGATCGCATGCACTACCGTTTGACCAGGCAATGAGCTCATTGGCTTGGTTATGTTAAATTGAGCAAATGAGCAAAAATGTTTCAGAACTGATGAGATGCTGATTAAAATTCTAAGGAGTATGGACATCACTAACTCTGTATTAAAGTGCTCTTGGAGTGTCTGAGAGAAATATTTTTTGTACGATCTATGTATTGGTCCTAACTTCGTATCGGACGGTATCTAAGGTGCCATGCACAGAAACGTTTGAACAGCCATACCCATCTACGCTGTTGCATAGTAATCAGCGTTAAAGGAATAGTTGTCTATGAAAAATCACAAATAGAGGGACTTGGCCGAAGGGGGAGATTTAATTTTGTTATGCGCAAGGGGAATATGACCTCGACAAATTTGATGTATACAATGAAATGTAGAAAGGGATCAGCACATTTGACTACAGGCTTTAATAGGTTCATGTTGCTCTTTCAATTGCTTAAACCAGTTCTTATCTAAGGTAATCCAAGATTTTGATTGAAGTTTTTCTTCTCTACAGAAGTAACAACTTTAGGCTATGCCCCAATGTTTTGGTTAGGTTTTCCTCTTTGCACAGGATATTTAAATAGTAATTGTTCTTGCACTGTTGATTGACAAAGAGTTCTTAAACGTAATGGTGTACGAAGTTTCCAATAGGCTAAAATATAATTTCATATAAACAAAGCTCGAACATTTTTAGAAGCAAGTAGACTCCTCACACTTGAAAAAAAAATCATAGGTTAATTACTATAGCTAGGAATAGTACGCCAGAACGTGTGATTCTTATCCGAGGCGACGGAACTAACTTTCATAGTTCATTCATATCCATAGCTCGGGAAACGATGCATTTCTGATGCCATTAATTAGGTCACATTCTTGTAGTCTTAGCCTACAAACATTATCACATGACAGGCATAAGAAAAACTTTAGTTACGAACCTTAATAAAGACAGACATTGTTCATTAGAAAAAGACGAACGTTCCATATAAGTTCCACACGTAGTTTTCATGTAATAAACTCTATATATGTATCAGCATTATCATAACATTTCCCCATTTAATAAGATTAAGAATCACGAAAGTCCTCACGTTGTAAATCCTGCTTCCTACATTACTTCGGTTAGTTCCCATTGTTTATGATTGGTAGCTTCATTGTTTCAAATTGCAGCTTATTTCCCATTACCATCTTTGCTATAATTTTCCCATGCCTAAGTGAATACCTACTAAACTCACTTAACATTCGACCCTCACAAAGGGAACATTTTAAATTAGGAAAAAGGTCTAATCAATTCACAGATTTGCACCTAAATTGTTTCTTTAGAAATATGGAATCAATTTGTTGGGTACCAAGGTGTTCCTGTATCACAACGAGCCTACCCACCCTAATGAAAGCATTCCGAAAGAGTTAATTCCATTTCCTAAATAGTTCTCTGGGCGTAACGTTCAATTTGCAAGTATTTTGTATTCTTTGAATTAAAATTGATTATTATACATTTTGAATGCAAATGGATAGTTGTGTAGTTGGTCCTCTCGGACTTGTATATTCCGAGCATGGACGAGCCTGCAAACGATTTCTCAACTCTCCCTCCCACAAGGAGCAAGAAGAATAATGCTATATTTCAGAAACATTTCAAAAACACCATCATCCCCAAAATTGAAAATAATAAATATTCCTTTTATGCAAATCACTTGAAATGCACAGGATAAGCTTTGAGTTGCCGAAAACGATGTAGACGACTTTACTCCGAAGAATAAGAAAAGAAGACGACGATGACGATGATGATGATACTGATGGTTATAGTGATGAGGGGTTAAACGGGGTCAATATGATATAAATTCCTTATTTCTGTAATTCTTCGTCTATTCGAATCTGGAGGATACCGGATACGTCGAATGTATGCATAACTTACTTAAAGGTTTACATTTATTGTTACCGCTTCGTTTATTCTACGCTATGAATCCAATTTTCCTTTTCCATCCTGTAGTTGGCCATCCTGGCATCATATTATCCATCTATCTATCTATTGCTCGTTCGAATATATATACAGAATGGAAAATGAACCTTTTATGCGAGAATATGTGTGAATATCCAATTTCAAAAGGAAAACATCCTTCCAATCTTCGATGAGGGAGCACACACCAGACGAATGGGGCGTGGGATATGTCATGTGAGGTATAAATTGAATCGACTGAAAGATGACTTCCCTTTCCCACTTACTTAGCGACTTTTGCACCTACCTTGTAAATTAGGATATGACAATTTAAGGTGGGGGAATGGAGGGAACGTTCGATAAAGGGACCCTGGGTTCCGGGTTTTTGATCGGGACCACGATTAGTGTAAAGTGCGTATGGGGAGATTGTTTTTCACAAAAAGGTTTCACAAAATAATTTAGGATAGTACTGATGATGCTTAAAGTAAACCTGTTTGATATTATCGTGGTGCGGTGGTTTTCAAGGGTGGCCAGCTTTTTGCTTTTGTGTTTTTCAAAGCTTGTGCTACTTTAAAACTGTTCCGGGTTTTACATCAATAGTTAAGGATACATAGACGGGATCCTGCAAAACTTAAAGAAAACATAAAATATTTGGGACTTTTTTTTTAACGATTAGTGCCTTAACGCCGGAAGCAGATTGCAGGAAGAGTAAAAGTAGTAATAGACCGGTCGGCGTAAACCAAAAGCTGACTCAATACAAAAAAAAATCTCCCCATCTAGCGCAGAATAGACAGTATAGCAATTAGTGTTACAAAGTTAAACAGCTTACTTAGCTACAATCCGCTACAGTCCGGGGTGGATCTGGGCCTCAACCAACAAACCTCTCCAGCTAGCCCGGTTACGAGCTAGCTGCCTCCAGCTGCACACGCCAAGTTGGTTGAGGTCCCTCTCCACTTGTTTGCGCCACTTACCGCGAGGTCGTGCTATACTGCGTCGAAGTTATAAAGCTACGAAGCTAAATACACTGGCCTCCATTTAATCCTCTTAAATTTAGGCGTCTTTACTTCAATTTTGATTTGCTACATTCGAGTGGTTTACTACAAACTCAGTTGCTAATTCCTGACTTCTTTGATTGATTTTCGGTCTCACTCGCATCAAGCAATAGCAAAAACTGCGGAGGATAGGATTTAATGACGACTAACAAGTGGGAAGATGGCTAAATTCACATGGAATTTGTAGTAGACGAAAAGCTTAAAGTAGGTAGCGCATTATATACGAAATTAGAGGCACATGTCTACAGATGTGCCTAGTGGTGGCCTACCGGTGTACCCGGTCCTAGGGGTATAACAAAAGGAATTGGCTCTCCAGATTGGGTGTTATACCGCCAGCGTAAATTCCCTACCACGTACAAAAAACGCAGGTTCCGAAATAACCATAAGCCTCGGATAAGGACGATTCAACTTTTGACGACCCCAGTAAATGAAAAAAGGAACAAGATCTTCGGATATGTACGTGGAATGTTTGGACCCTTAACAGACCACGAGCAACCGAATAATTAGCAGAGACCCTAGACTGCTATAAAGCAGATATAACTGCCATCCAAGAAGAAAAATGGGATGGGCCAGGCAAAAGAGCAATGAAAAACTGTGACATCAACTGCGGTGATTGCAACAGAGAAAACAAGCAGCGCGTATGGGGATGTAGATTTACTATAGGTACGCGGAAAACTTAGGCAAGAAGTCTTAAGCTTCCGACCCGTGAGCTGTGTTATGACAATTCGGGTCAGGGCTAAATTCGCTTACATAAGCCTGATATGTGCTCATACCCCCACGGAAGAAAAGCACCCTGCCACCGTCTGACAACGGACTAACTAAGGGTAATTGATTTCGCTGTAGAGCACGTGGTTTTCACATCTCAATATACACAAGCAGATACGGCGCTCCAACGATTATGTAACGATCAATCAAATCGCTCATATTGTGATCAAAACTAGAAGCTTCGCGAGAAAGCATAGAAACCGACTAATCGGACATGTCAACAATACAGTCCTACAAATTTTGGATGAGAGCAATTTATTGCGCCGACTACAAAGGACGAAACCTTTCGACTTGGCGAGATAATGATTAACCGCGTCTAGATTGCGGAAAATGCAGGATCTTTCAGTGGAAAGTAACCTGTCAAATGTTTTTATTTCATGATGATGGAAGACTTCTCACCTACCCTCTGAAAAAAAAAAAAAAAAAAAGCAAATGTGATCGATGCGAGACATGCCTCCAGTATTCTGAATGTCCGGACGTTCCGAGCGTCCATCATAGACTCGGATCATTACCTTGTTGTAGCCAAAGTACGAATGCGGATATTTCAAACTGAGCCACAAAGAAGAATCACTGTGAGAAAATTTAACGTCGAAAAGCTACAATCGCAAGAGAGCTCCAGAGTCTTCACTGATCGCATATCCCGAAATCTCTCAATCACCCCTATGCCGCCAGCATCAAGTGCCGAAAATCAGTGGCAACGCTGCCATCAGAAACTCCGCGACTGATATGCTGGGTTTCGCTCGTCCACCACCACGAAACCCCTGGTTTGACGAAGAATGCCGGCGAGTGCATACAGCAAAACAAGAGTGGTATACCTATAAAGCGGCACTGCAAAGGAGGACGAGAGCTGCTCGTGAGCTCTATGAGCAAAAGCGACGGGAAGAACATCGGCTTCTCCTAAAGAAGAAGAAATAGCATGAGAGGCGCGCGATCGAGAACATTGTGAGTTTATACTCCAGGAATAATGTACGGAAGTTTTACCAAAGTGAAAAAGAACGTATCAGAGAAGCAATGCTCGTACAGAAACCTCGTAGTAGAATCACAGTCGGTGCGGAAAATATGGAAAAACTACTTCTGCAGACTGTATAACGGCGACGAAGACCAACATCCCGCTATAGACAGAATGATTCATTCAACATATATGATGATAGCCCAAGTTCCGTCCATCTGACAAAAACGAAGTGAGGGAAGCAATATCCAAGCTGAAATCCAATAAGGCTGCTGGACCTGACGGCTGACCGGCCGAATTTTTCCAACTGGTGATCAACTGGTAGAGAGCATACACCAACTCATCTCTAAAATTTGGTCAGACGAGTGTATGCCTGATGAATGGAATCTCAGCATCGTTTACCCGATCCACAAGAAAGCAGACTCCCTCAACTGTGCCAATTATACTAGAGGCATCAGTCTCCTCAACATCGCATAGAAGATCTTCTCTGCGATATTGTGTGAATGCCTGAAACCTTTTATCAACAGCCTGGTTGGCCCCTATCAGTGGGGTTTAAGGCCAGGAAAGTCCACCATCGATCAATCCAACTGTCCAACCGCTTAAACGTGTTTTCATTTTCTCCTGCTTCGCGAGTCAATATTTCCGCCAAATCACTTTAAACCGCTTTTTCGCCAACAAAATATTCAGTGCATTACCCCAAGTGCCGCCCGGTTTTGCAATTAATTCGCCCAAGTGACCTACTGTCTGTGGGCGCCGTGGCGTAAGTGGTTAGTGTGTCGGATCACTACGCATGGGGTTCCAAGTTCAAATCTCAGAAAACACCAAACAGTTTTTTCACGGTCTCACCTCTCGCGAGCGTCCAAACATTAGAGAGTATTGTTGTCACGAAAAAGCTTCTCAAATCATCGTTCGGATTCAGCATTAAAACTGTAGGTCTCTTCCATTCGTGTGAAAAATAACGCACACAACATGAGTGGTTGCGAGAAGCTATGCCCTGGCACTTTAAAGAGCTGTTGCGCCAAATATTTGTTTTGTTGACCTACTGTCTGAATTCAAGTGCATTATCCCAAGTGCTGATATTCGCCTCACTTTCATCTGACTTTGATAAAAGTGTTCCCATTCAATTTTTGCATAGATCTGCAGTAATTATCGTGCTCTGTGTCACTGTGCCACCAATTCCATTCACCCCATTTTCCCTGACGCTAGTTCACCCTATAATTCGCCATGTTTTGCGGTATCATCAACTGCCCAATCACTGATAACAATGCTGACTGGGTTTCTTGTAAAGGAATCTACGGGAAATCTTTCCATGCCATTTGTGTCGGACTCAACAAAAAAAATACGGTATATGTAAAAGCGTTTTCTGATAACCTCCTTTTCTTTTGTGATGCGCGCAAGAACATCTCACTCTCGCACGTTCTCCTTCCTTGCGATAAAGTGCCGTAGTGACTCAAATGACTCCCACCAAAAAAATTTGCTTACTCTGGACTGTACCGCTTTCTAAAATAAAGTTAGTCTGCGGCTACTCAATCACATTAAGCGAATCGATATCAGTGCTTCAGCCAAGAAGGTCTTTGAATCCGAGAACCAAGGCTGAAGACGTGCGAATTAATGCGGTGGCTTAAGTTCAACCAAAAATTTGTCTAAAAAGATTACGGGTAAACTCTCCAACCTAGAAAGCAGCGTTAGATGTGTTGACGATTTAGGCAACTCGGTTCAGAACTCAACTGAGCAAATCAAATCCAAACTCTGTAACATTGAAAAAAAAAATTGCTTGGTCTGACGGAGTTGTTTCTAGTCAGTCCCACGAAGGAAGAATTTACCATGCACCACCTCAAAAAAGTGTTAAGTGATCTTAAAGGAAATTATACCTCGCAGATCATTTCTTATGACGCGAATCGGTTAACTCCCTGTGGGAAGACTTTGACATCCACTTCCAATCGTCAAGCAAGCAATCATCTCCCAGGCAACCTGATTCAATGCTCGACGTAATTTTCGATCGAATCAATTGTGTCGGCGACGAAGTCACTGCAACACGCTCAACTATTGTGAATGGAATTGAATCGGTATGGCACAAAATCGACAACCTACCTATCCATAACCAACATAACCTGAACGTCCACTACAACACATCAATTTTGGATGAATTATTGGATGCCGATGTAGACTCACGCTCACCTCCACCTTCCCATATACTGCCGACGGAGGAATCACCAAAATCTCGCGCTGCCCCTACATTCCAAGAGTCCGAATCTCCCCCGTCGCTGCCCCCGGAAACTTATCAAACATTTTGGAACAACCTGGACACCTTCTGAGTGGCAGCGTAGGCTGGATAAATTAAGTCCTGACAACCTCCAGGTTACCACCTTCCTCATCAAAGGTACCTCTCGTAATGCTGATGTCTCGTGGATTACGAACTTGTTTTTAAAGAAATACTGTATCACCATCTCCCGTTGCAAACTGATCCTGCCTTCTCATCACAGAAGTTATCGCAACTTCCCCGGCTAGATACGAATGGCTATTCCGAAACCCTGCTGGTATATATTTCAACCTCTGAAAGATGCGTAACTGCAAATGGACGGACAAGTCAACTAACATAGATAAGTTAATTAATAATAGATTTAGTAATAACAACACCCATAGAGATAAGTTAATTAATAATAAGTTGTACCCACACTCCCTCCGCTCTTCGTATAACAAATACACCATTTCAAACAATGGACCTACCACCCACAAAAAATCCAGCAGTTCTCAATATACCCACTACAAACCCATCAATACTCATCTCCCGTCCTTTAACAAGTCTAAGCCCGACTCAAATTGGTCTTTCAAAATGGACATCTTCCCTAACTTGAACTTTAAAACGGCAGCCGTACTGTCTAAGTCTGCTACCAAATTGCCGAACATCAAGCGAGTTTCTTTCGATGTCCCGCCGGTCCCCTCTCCCTCTCCAAATACCAAGGCCATTCCCTCAGTCAACTACCCCAATAGAACTTAAACTAACCGCGTCTCTTTCAATCTGTCACCTGACTGTCACCAACTTGGCGTGCGCAACTGGCTCGTAACCGTGCTGGCTGGAGAGGTTTGCTGGTTGAGGCCCAGGTACACTCCGGACTGAAACGCCATCTAAGTAAGTAAGTATATAGAGCCATGTCTAGTTTTGACATCCCTTCCAAACTTGTTCGTCTGTGTAGTATGTCGATGGAGAACGTTCGCTGCTCCATCAAGATTGGTAATGACCTTACCGAGACCTTTGATGTCAAAAAAGGTTTTAGACAAGGTGACGCGCTGTCATGTGACTTCTTTAATATTATATTGTATTATACTCTAACGGATTGTGCTGAACTCACAAACCAACATCAGAAGCAAAATCTATCAAAAGTCCGCACAACTGCTTGCATACGCCGACGATATTAACATAATTGAAAGAACTCAGCGGGCTGTCACCGACCCAAAACTGGTCACCGGCCAAAATGGGTTTAGCGATAAGCGAGGACAAAACCAACTACCTGACAGAACGTCACAGTGGGCAGCTACAACTTCAAGGTTGTAAGGGACTTTGTCTACCTTGGCACTGCAATTAATTCTGAGAATGATACTCGTACCAGAGCAGAAATCAAGCGAAGAATAACTCTTGCCAATCGCTGTTTTTTGTGCTAATAAGGCAATTCAACAGTAAAGCCCTATCTCGAACAACTAAGGAGACTCTGCATAAGACTTTAATCATCCCAGTCTTGCTTTACGGCGCTGAAATATGGACTATATTGAAAGCGGATCCTTGGCCGCTTCGAGAGAATAATTCTTCGTAAGATATTCGGTCGCGTTTGCGTTGAGGGGTTTTGGAGAAGAAGATTCAATAACGAACTATACGAGCTGTACAGTGACATTGACATAATCAAAAAGCTGCGTATCGGACGTTTGAAATGTCTAGGTCATGTAGAGCGAATGGACACCAACGCTCCGGTCCGCAGAGTCTTCGAATCTAACCCGGAGGGACGACGCAGTAGAAGGCCTCCTCGCTGTAGGTGGCGCGCACAAGTTCAAGGGGACTTCGACTAACTGGGAGTGCGCCGCTGGCGGCAATTAGCTAAATACCGAGCTAAATGGAGAGGCTTGTTGGTTGAGGCCCAGGTTCACCCCGAACAGTAGCGCCACCTAAGTGAGTAAGTAAGTGTATAGATTTAGCTAGCTGAAGAGCCATTTTAAATAGATCCTGTGCTTACTCTGGACTGTACCGCTTTCTAAAATAGAGTTAGTCTATGGCTACTCAATCACATTAAGCGAATCGATATCAGTGCTTCAGCCAAGAAGGTCTTTGAATCCAAGAACCAAGGTTGAAGAGAAGCGAATTAATGCGGTGGCTTAAGTTCAGCCTTGTCCTGAGTGAAATCGGACATGTGAGGGCGGCAAGAAATTCTTAACAACTAGTAGAGTCGGTGTTTTTTTGAGGTAAGTTGATTTTTGCTTTTGTAAGCACTATTTTATTGTGGGATACACTTGCGATATCTAGAAGGTGGCGAACTATAAAATTGGTGGACTGACAGAATGTAGAAAGGATCCAATATCAATACCAAAGTCAATGTCTTGCATTACAGCTTTGCTGTTCAATTACGTTGGATAATGTTATTTAAAGGGCGATCCTTTGAAGTGTTTAGTGTATAGCACTGCTATGTAAATTTAAGTTCATTAAGGACCTGATAGAGGATAGGAGCTTCAATATTGACAGAGGAGAGTTGATAGTTTTTCCTGACTTGACGATAGATGAACTTAAAGTGTGAAGCGATAAGTTGCAGCGTGCAGTAACGACTGAAATTTAAAATAGAGCAGAAGGTAGTTGACAAGAGATCTGAATGTATAGATATTCATATGAGCATATGTGTGGTATTTTAAATTTTAAATTACAAACAAATTTGTTAGAGTTTTACTTAAAAAGCTCTTTTTAACGTTGACGTCGTCATCGGTTGTAAAACCCAAACTTAAAAGTTTGTGAAATTTGGTTAAGCACCATAACCATAAAGATTTACTACATACATACATACATTTTCAAATGGCCCGCTAATCTTTCATAAGGGTCGCGGGGGTAGGATGCTCAGGTGGACTCTTCATCCTTCTCGATCCTCCGCCATTGACTCCAACTCATCAGGAGTAATCCCTAGACGGCTCCAGGGGAGATGTCGGACTTGGCCCAACCATCTATTTCTAGGCCTACCTGATGGCACCGCCATCATGGCACGTCTTGGAAACCGGTCTGACGGCATACGCACTACGTGACCAAATCATCGAAACAAAGATCGTTCCGTTCGGAGAAGTATCTGCTCAAGATTAAGCGTCTCGCGTACTCTGGTGTTGCGCACTCGATCCCTACGAGTTATTCCAGCAACACCGCGAAGGAACCTCATTTTGGCAGCTTGCATCCGCGATATCATTCTTTCGGTCACTACCCAAATGTCATGACCATATGTAGGTGAGAGTTGGAACATACACCGAGTTAAAAACCGATAGCTTAGCTTGAAGACTAAGTTCGGCCTTCCTTATAACAGATTGGCCAAGCTCTCTCAAAATTGATCCAGCCTGACCAATTCTACAGGATAACTCGGCATTGCTCCTCCCATCACTCGTGAATAAAACCCCGAGGTACTTAAACTTCTCCACCTGCTTCAGTGGGACTCCACTAACATGCAGAGTGCACTGAATGGGTTTTTTGGATATGACCATTACTTCCGATTTGTTCATGTTGATCTTCATTCCAGCATCATCACAAATGGCTACAAACCTTTCGAGAGCGCGCTGAAGTTCGGTTTGAGAGGACCCAAGGATGACCAAATCATCCGCAAAGAGCAGATGACTAATCCTTAGGTCTCCCACTTTGAAACATTCACCGCCACGGCTGCGCTGCAACATTCAATCCATATATACAAGGGAGAGGAGAGGTGACAAAACGCATCCCTTGCGGAGTCCAACGCCCACAGTGAAACGTATTGACTTAACACCGTTTATCCGAACACAGATCCTACTGTTTGTATATAAAGACTGAATCGCCCTTAACAGAGAACCATCAATCCCATACACCTGCAGAACACTCCAGAGTTTGCCTCGAGGAACCCTATCATATGCTTTTTACAAATCCACAAAACAAGTGTTAACAGGTTTAGCATACTCCCAGGCCTTCTCAAGAATCATTCTGAGAGTGAATAACTGGTCGGTTGTGCCTCTACCAGGACGAAAAGCGCACTGCTCATCCCCCAAACTATTCTCAACCACAGCTCTGGAACGCGTTTCTAGCATCTTAGCGAAGACTTTTCCAGGGAGACTTAAAAGAGATATACCCCTATAGTTGGCGCAATCTCTTTCGTCCCCTTTTTTAAAAAGAGAAACTATCACCCCCATTTACCAATCACCAGGTGTTTCACCGCATTCCCAGGCCACTTTAATGACAAGCGAGAGCCATTGCACTCCCTCTTTACCTAAAGCGTTGAGCATTTCTGGCCGAATTTCATTCACACCAGCAGATTTGCCAACCTTTAGCGCTTTGATCGCCAAAGTTACATCCTCTACCGTAGGACTACTTTCCACCCAACTCTCGACAATAAGTCTGTCATCTTCGGTGCCCTGTTCGGGATTGAGCAATTCTGAAAAGTGCTCGCTCCATCTGCGTAAGATGTCCTCCTCATTGGAAAGAAGTGTACCATCCTTGGATTTGACTCCTTCAACGATATTCAACTTTTTTTCCTCTGAGTCGGCGGACGGTCTGCCAGAACATCTTATTTGCAGATCTGTGGTCACGTTCCAATTTTTCACCAAACTCCTTCCAAGACAGTTCTTTCGCTGTTTTCACAGCGAATTTGCAAGTTCTTTGCGCGTCAGTGTACCGATTTCGAGAATCGGAATTCCCCAAGTGAATCCACACCTTAAAGGCTCTCTTCTTCTCTCTGATGGCTTCTTGAAGTGCGGGCGTTTTAACCCAAGCAGTTCTTTTCTCACCACCAGCCGCCACACCAAGCTGCTTCACTCCACAAACATCTCCCGCAGAGGCAATAACCGCTGCTAAAAACAGTTGCCATTCTTCCTCTACATTTGATGGAATAGTTGAAATTCATTCAAAACTTTCAGACATTTGCCGCGCAAATGTCTCCCGTATCTCATCGTCCTGTAACCTCTCCCATCGTATGCGTGTAACTATCCTTGGTTTACGCTTTGGTAGGGGAGGCACTCTCTCGCTAAGATACAATTTGCACAGCACTAAGTGATGATCAGTTGACAGTTCGGCCCCTCTCAATACGCGAACATCACAAACCATTCTCTTCAGACACGATGGTACCACAAAGAAATCGATCAGCGACTTCTGCTGAAGACTCCGACGGTACCAAGTGTGTTTGTGAATGTCTTTGTGTGGAAAGATAGTGTTCATGATGGATAAACCATTTTCACAACAAAAATCCAACAACTTTTCTCCGTTAGCGTTTTGATCAGGATCACCGTTCCTCCCAATCACACTCCCCCATGTTATAACATAACCCACATGACCATTGAAGTCACCCATCAGGACAAAAGAATCCATATCTGCAATCTTTTCAAGGGCAACATCAACTTCATCTAAGAAAGCTGCGTACTCTGACTGAAGGTTCGGTGCATACACCTGCACCAATGCTAGAGTTGATCGTTCAAGCTTGAGCTTTAAGATCGCAACTCTCCTTCCTAATGGTATCCACTCCAATACTCTGTCTGTCAACCTGGTACTTGTGAGTATCCCGACTCCTGTCTGAGCAGACATTGAGAGTGCGACTCCTGACAGGAAGAGCTTCCACCCACCCGAAAGGTCCACAGTTTTAGAACCTCTCTGCTTTGTTGAAGAGACGCCAACTATATCTAGTCGACTTTTAACAGCCTCCCCAACAAGCTCAAGATCCTTCCTTGTGAGCGATGAGACGTTCCATGTGCCTATCTTAAGTCGATGCCGTTGTCGAAACTCAGAGAGTCCATCTGTGCCCCTATCGGTGCACAGCGCGCTCACCCCTTGACCCCCGTAATGGTTCGCGAGACCATTGACAGGAAGCTCGTAGCCATTTCGGGTTTCACCCGGCCGGCTGCCGAGCGGGACAGGCCGACCACCAGACGCTCGCATACTGACACCCTTCAGGCCTGGCTCCAAAGGATGCCCTGGTTTACCAGGTTTGGCAATATCCAAGGCCGGTCGTCTTCTTTTTGTACTCATGGGGTGTGCGCTTTGTTAGCCGTGTCTGGATTGTATGGATGGGAATAACTATTTAAGTTAACCCATCTGCACATCCCAGTCACGATACCCGCCCCCCACCACGAGGAGGTCAGCTGCCAGGGGGCATAAATTTATAAAGATTTACTAATCGTTTTAAACTCCACAGGTTGGATCTAGAGACTCCCCACCAACACACTTTTATATCGAGGTTACACGAGTTTGTGGTATCAAAACGGCACCTAGTGCTAATTGGGTTCTTCTTTTCTAAGAAGAACCATCACACAAACCTTCCTATCTACCTATCTTGGATAGGCATGAACTTCAAAGAAGTGCAATAGAGTCAGCCTCTTACGCAGAGCAATTCTGCCAAAGCCCTTACCTTACTGCAGAGGACCAGTGACAGCATTTCCAACAAACCAGTAACAATACCACCATTGATGCTCTAGATTTTTTTTCTGCCTAAACAACGAAATCCCTGGCTTGACAAAGAATGCCTGCAACCACATGCAACAAAGCAAGAAGCATACAAAGCGACATTTCTTGAAAGTGATTTCCATATTGATTCCCGGAAGTATTTTGTCCTCTAGTGAAGTTTGGACACCTTCAGAAGATATCGTCATTAAGGACAGTAACGTTCATCGTCAGATCCAACGCCAACGTCAAAGGAGGTTATGCTGAATATCGAGTTTTATTTTAAAACAAAATAGTCTGAAATGAAAGTTTCAACTGCAGTTGGTCGTGAAAAATGGCCATAGAATGTTTCTTTTTTGAAGAACTTGAAACATCTTGCTCCTCACTATGACGTATTCTTAAAGCCCCTTCGGTAATTTTCACTACACTATTGCAACATGAATTGTCTATTCGGTACACACAGGCGTACAATGCTTTCGATAATCCTTAAGTGTGTCAAGTATCCTTTCATTACCAATTCTCTAAGAATTTCAAGTGGTCTACTAAAGAGAGAAGAGTACTGCATTTCTAACAGCTCTTACTCACTCAAACTATTAGCAACAATCCATCCTTGCAATTACGATTCAAATATGAATTCCAATCAATTGAAATAACAACATGAACATAACCATTCAATTGCAAATATGGCCTAGGGTTGATTATAAATGCCAAACAATACGAACATTCGTAGATTCCTTCTCCAATTGCCACCCTCAATGCTAATCTTCTTATATGCGTGTGTGTGTTGGCATTGAATGTCCTATGTTAGTGTCATGTCCTATCTGTGTATGATTAAGGTTGCAACAATTGAAACAATTTTGCCTGTCAGCAGTCGTACAGAAGCAGAAGCAAGATGTCCTTGCTTATAGCAATTGCATGGGAAGAGCAATCTCTTCCAAGTGCAATGCAAAATTAATTGGGGCTGGAATTTATCCTGCAATCACCGTTCACCTATTACCCACCCACCATTGCTTGCAATGTATGCCCATCCATCGAAAGGACATCGAAATAACGAAGATGAAATCTAGTCACGTTCTTGATGACGGTGATGGTGTCAACGAAAATCCTACCCTTGCTCCTTTAATGTTTGTCCTTCACATCGATTTTTTCGCTGCTCGCTTGGCTTGTTATTTTTTTTTTGTTTCGTCCTTATTATAACCCCTCTCTAGCACTTCGATTTTTTATGACATAATTATGCAAGGATCTATTGTCCGTTGTAAATTCAATTAATAACCTTAAACTACATTTTACTGTTTGTCCGTGGGAAGTTTGCTGGCAGCGCACATGGAAAGGAAGCGCGCTGCAGAAAGGAAACGGCAAAACTAAGGACAATGACGAAGAAAACGAGATGAAATGCAAATTAAGCAAATTTCAGTTCGTTTCGTATGGATCAGATGCTGGCTGATTTTTTCTCTGGCGTTACAATCCTCGAGGAGACGGATGGGCATTGGACCAAGGATGCCTGTGAGTAACTCTAGGAGTTTGGAGACGGGGAGAATTGACCCATTTAATTGGCTGCGTGGCTCCGAGATATAAGCTGGTAATGGACAGTGATTTACCAGATGTACAACGGATGGCAATAACGACAGATTCTATAATATTATTCATGTTTTTTATTGGCTGCACGGTACCGAGGAGTTTGTTCTTTGCAGCTGCAATAGATGTGTTAGTGTGGAATGTCGTGGATATTTTCACAATCCGATTTTTATTATTGCGTTATCCAGTGGTTTTGAATTTCTCATTGGGAACGAAAATTAAATCCGTCGCGTCGGTTGAATTCGTTTAACATTGCTATGGGTGGCTTTATGGATTCAAATAAAATGCTTAGCGTTTAGCGGTATTTGCAAACGATTTTATATATTTTAAAATTGTGGTGAGTGGGCGAATAAATTGCTAGTAAGCTCCAGTTGGCAATAGTGAGAATTCCAGAGCTCTTCAATCTAAGACTCCCATTTAAGGCTCATTGCGATAATTCGAAGAAATTGAATTGAATTCTAGTACCGAATGCTATTATATTTTCAAATAATAGAATCGATTGCTTCGTCATCTCACTGAAGAATGTACTGTCCATGCCCTTTTTTTCCCCGATTTCCGTTAGTCCTCCAACCTCTCTATAGCCTCATTGATAGAGATGGTGTTGCCGGTGGTGTCCTCGAAGAAGTACGATCCATTCACCCTGCACTAATTCAGTACAAGACAGTCACTTTTTGGGGATGTAAAGACCTATTGTGGCGTGGCAGAATCGCATCATCACCTCCTCGCGGTGCCCGCTGGGTAGCTATCTGATAGTGAACTAACGATGAGCGCATGCTGAGTCTGACGATATATGTGTAGCTGTACATTCAGACCTGGGTGAACTTCAGCACGCATATGTCTAACCGGACGAGGCATCTCTTGTTGACCTGATTGACTGAAATATGCGTCTCAGAAGTCTTGCAAGAGCTCCTCAGAAGTAGGACGTGCGGCGGATGAATTCTCCCAATGGAATAAACGGTGACGTCCACAGGCCAGCGGATACCTTACTTAAGCTAATTCGACATATTTGGAGCTGAAGTCTGTAAGCATTTTCAATACTGCGTCAGGGTACTGAAAAAGAGAGGGCGGCGGATGAACCCTTAATGGGTCAACGGCAGTGCTCATATTCCCGAAGTGGGTTACTGGCATCGGTGTATCCGGCGTCTTGTCCTAGGGGTTGCAAAAAAGGATCTGGTCCTCCAGGTTGGGGGTTGTGCCGTAAAAAGGACAACGATCTTCGTGTCTGCACGTGAAATGTTAAATCCCTCTACAAACCACGTGCAGCCGAACAACTTGCGGAGGCGCTAGAGTGTTTCAAAGCAGACATAACCGCCATCCAAGAAGTGTGATGGGATGGGCCGGGCAAAAGGAAGATGAAAAACTGCGACATCTACTATGGCGATTGCTACAGACAACAAAGTCAGCGTCTATTTGGGTGCAGATTTGTCATTGGAGGCAGACTTAGGCAAGTAGTCTTGAGTTTCCGGCATGTGAACGAGCGCCTCATGCCTATCCGTATTAAGGCTAAATTTGCCAACATTAGCCTAATATGCCCTTACGCCCCTCACGAAAAGATGGACAACGCGACCAAGGATGACTCTAGCTGCTCTTGGACAAGACTTCACGATGTTAAAAATGTCCGAGGTGATTTTAACGCAATGCTAGGAAGAGAGAACGTCTTTAGTAGCGTGGTCGGAAAGCATAGCCTGGATGACATCACATCCGACAACGGACTCAAGCTAGTCGACTTTGCGGTGGGACGAAACTTTGTCGTAGCTAGTACGCGGTTCCCACGTCTCGATATGCACAAAGGGAACATAGCTCTCCTTTGATCGAAAAACTGTCAACCAAATGACAGTACCCTCAGTTTTTCATATTCGTTCCCTAGCTCACGTCCCTGCTCTTCGGCCGTAGAAGAGGAACGACAACGTATGTTAAACACATTAAATTCCGACCTGGACAGCGTAACCAAATGGGGTTCAATCAATAGAGTGGAATTTAATGTATCCAAAACTCAATGCTGTGTTCTGTCTCTCAAGCGAAACCAAGACCCTCAACCATTATCCATGAATGGTACTTGTATCGCTGAATCCGAAAGACTTGCCATTCTCGGTATGTGTATCAATAACCGTCTTCGATGGAACGATCACATATTCGAAGTCGCCAAAATTGCTGCAAAATGTCTAGGATTCCTTAAGCGGTGCAAGAAATATTTTACCCCGTCTGATCTGGCCTCCATCTATAAGGCATTCATCCGCCCAAAACTGGAATATAACGCCCACATCTGGTCTGGTGCACCCAAGACCGTTCTGCACATTCTAGATGGGGTACAGTACCGCGCGTTAAAACTGATAGGTGATAGAGACATCGTGAGCTCCATAGTCCCACTTGAATATCGTAGAAATGTCTCATGTCTTTCCCTTTTTTATCGCTTCTTTGCAAAAAAATGCTCCAGCGAAATAGCCAGTTGCATTCCTCCCCTTCAAAACTTCACCCGCAATACGCGTCATGCTTCGAATGCACATCAGTTCACCCTCAAGCCCAACTTTGGACGTACTGTCAAATATAGGGATTCGTTTATAAGCCGAAGAACACGTTTGTGGAACGATCTACCAGCCTCTGTGTTTCCTCATCATTACAACCTACAAACATTTAAAGCCAACGCAAACCGGCATCTCCTCTGTCTTTTTCCCCCCTTTTCCCAACCGCCCGTGCACTGAGAACCAGTATAAGGGTATTAATAATCCCTTTGGCACTCCCAAATCATAAAAAAAAAAAAAAAAAAATTGCCATCGACGCTAGGCACTCTTCCAGTATTCTGAGTGTCCGAACTTTCCGAGGAACCAACGTGGACTCGGATCACTACCTAGTTGTAGCCAAAGTACGTATGCGGATATCCAGAATGGAGCGAAATCAACGAAACACTGTGATGAAATTGGACGTCAGGCGGCTACAATCGCAAGAGACCGCCAGAGCCTTTGCCGATCGAGTTTCTTCTAATCTTAATCTAAGTCCTATGCCACCAGCAGCAAATGCGGAAGACCAATGGCAGCGTTGCCAACAAGCCATCAGAGATGCCGCCTCTGATGCACTGGGGTTCTCTCGGTCACCACATCTCGGTTTGATGAGTAATGCCGGCAGGCACATGCAGCAAAATAAGAGGCATACAAAGCGGCGCTGCACAGAAGGACTAGGGCTTTTCGCGAGCTCTACGAGCGGAGGAGAAAATAGGAACATCGACTTCTCAGAAAGAAGAAAAAAGAGCATGAGAAGCGCTCGATCGAGGAGATTGAGAGACTTTACTGCAGGAATGATGTTCGAAAATTTGACCAAAGGGTAAAAAGAACATGCCAAGGTTTCAAAGTCAGAACGGAAGCTTGCAGGGACGAAAGCGGTAACATAGTAGTAGAATCGCAGTCGGTGCTGAGGATATGGAAGGAACACTTCTGTAGACTGTTAAACGGCGATGATGACCAATATTCCGCTGTCAGGCAGAATGAGCCATTCAACAGTGATGATGACAGCCAAGATTCCCGTCAACCCCGTCAGAATTAAGTGAGGATAGCGGTATCTAAACTCAAATTCAACAAAGCTGCTGGAGCCAACGGCCTTGCCACTAAACTTTTCAAGGCAGGAGGAGATGAGTTGGTAAGGAGCACGCACCAGATCATCTGTAAAATTTGGTCGAACGAAAGTATGCCCGATGAATGGAACCTCAGCATCGTTTGCCCGATCCTGAAGAAAGGGGAGACCCTCTGAACTGCGCCAACTACAGAGATATAAGTTTCCTCCACATCGCATATAAAATCCTGTCTGCCGTATTATGTGAACACCTCACACCGATCGTTACAACCTCATAGGTCCATATCAGTGCGATTTCAGGCTGGGAAAGTCCACCATTGACCAAATATTCACAGTGCGGCAGATCTTGGAAAAAACCCATGAATATACAATCGATACGCACCACCTCTTCATCAATTTCAAAGTTGCCTATGATAGCGTGTATAGAGACGAGTTATACAGAGCCATGTCTAGTCTTGACATCCCTGCCAATCTCGTCCTTTTGTGCAGAATGACGATGTAGAACTCTCGCTGCTCCATTAAAGTCGGTAAGAACATCACCGAACCGTTCGATGTCAGGAAAGGTCTCAAGCAAGGTGACGTGCTATCATGAGATCTCTTTAGCATAGTACTTGAGAGAATTGTACGAAACTCACAAGCCAACACCGCACCGGAGGTACAATCTTTTACAAGTCTGTACAACTAGTCGCTTATGCCGATGACATTGACATAATCGGAAGAACTCAGTGGGCCGTCAATGGGTCATTTACGAGTATTGAGACCAAGGCAGCAAAGATGGGTTTAGCGGTCAATGAAAGTAAAACAAAATATATGCTGTCTACAAAAAAATGACACCCAACATCGGCGTCTTGGACAGAACGCCACAATAGACAGATGTAATTTTGAGGTAGTAAAGGATTTTGTCTACCTAGGCTTTATGGTAAGCTCCGCAAATGACATCCATAGGGAGATCACACGAAGAATTACTTTTGTCAATCGTTGTTTCTATGGGCTAAAACGGCAATTGAGTAGCAAAGCCCTATCGCGAACTACCAAGATAACTCTCTGTTGTATCTTCGAACACACCTACTTCGATCAGCGTTGAGGGTCTAGATGGCGTCCTGTGAATTTTCCTTCTGTGCCCACCATCTTGGCATATTGACGTGGGTTTCTTTTCCGCCTTAGATGATCCTGCCACTTGCTTTTGACCTCTCCTCGTGGATTCCACTCGTGTGCTCGAGTTAATTTTCTCCCTGTATAATTCATTAGTTGTATTAAGCTTTTAGTTTGTATAGTTATCGTTATTAATAAAGAACGAACTCCACTGTATAAAACATAATACTCTCTATAAGACACTAATCATCCCAGTCCTGCTGTATGGCGCAGAGGCATGGGCTTCAAATGAATTAATTGGAGGGCCAGTTCCTTTGACGAGGGGCCTGATACAACGATGCCAGTAGCCCACTGCTCTGCCACCATCTCTATCCCAAGGTGCTAACCAATATTGGAAATTCCTTACTGACTTGTGATCCGAATACGTCGAAGCAGCTCACGCAAGGTATTCACTAAGTTCAACCTAACTGGAACTATTTACGCGGCCGTTCACTCCGTCTAGGGAATTCGTCCGCTGCCGACTGTTTTCATATAATCGCATGCACTATCGTTTGACCAGCTACAAATAATGAATGTGAATATTGCACAGATAATAATTAAGGCAGATTAAGTTTCGCGGGCATCCAGACCATATTATTTTATCCAACTAACCGCTGTGGGGTCAAGATTATGCAGGCTGTTAACACCACCGCTAAGAAATCTGTTCGGACACTCGTTCAGGATGTACTCCATCATTTGATGTTCAGCGCCACAGTCGCATGCAGGCCTCTGAGCCAACGACCATCTGTGCATAAGAAAACCGCATCTTCCTATATGTATTAGTACGGAAGCGATTTAGGATGTACCATTTTCTGCGGGGTCGATCAAATCCGTTGACTCTTTGGCTTGGGTCTTCCACTATGTGCTTGCTAAACAGATTGCTTTTCCGTAGTTCTTCAGCTCATGCTTTGTTCATATCAAAATTTTCACTTTCGGGTTATTCTCCAGCCATCCAGAACGGATTCCGGGTGTTAATTTCACGTCTGAGGAGTGAGGCACGCTATTGTCTTTTCCTCCACTCATTCGGGGTAGCAGTATCACGTCTCAGATGTGGGGGTACAATGTTAGAAAGAATCGGCAGCCATTGTCTTTGCGTTGGTTTAAGGCTACCAGTTACAATTCCCACTGCAGCGTTCAGTTTGGTGTCCACTTGTTTGGTGTGTTTGCTTCTACACCATACTGGGGAGCAGAACTTCACCGAAGAGTAGACTAGAGCCATCACAGCAAATCTGACGGAAGTCTGTACAACTCGTAGCGTAGATACATATGAGTGGATTGCCTTTAAATCGTTTGATTTAATTCCATTCAAAGCTTTTTAGTAATAAATAATGTTAGCTTACTTTTACGCTTGGAATTTTCCATGCAAAATAAATTGTTTTCCTCACGAACGTGAAGGAAAAACTTATTTTTCTTAAGTCCTCTCATCTTTTGCTCATATCCTACGAACATTAATAAGACATGAAGATGAGTGTGTGTGCCGTAATCTTAAAACAATTTCCACTTATACATAAATCCATTTATTCTCTACTCGACCTCCAAGGCGAACAGCGAAACGTTAAGGTTGTTGCCACTGCTGCAACCCCAGCAGCGCCTCCTTCCTTAATTCTCCACCTTTTATATCCTCAAAGATGTTTGACAGCAATTCACTCAGCTCATTCCCAATGCATACAAATAAATTTATGTGAACACAATGTATCAAACTCGCAACATAATGTAACCTGGCAGCATCACCGTCACCCGTCAACGGTTATAAGGACATAATTTGACTTCCAGATTTAAGGATACGACAAACAAAAAAAAAAAAAAAATGAAAAAAGTGTAACATGATGATGACAAAATGTGTCTATATCCCATTGAATTACAAATTTTCGAATCGTCTCTAAGATCGCATAATATGCCATAGACGTGGGTGTGAGTATCTCACATATGCCATATGCAAATGCGTGTATCTCAACAGATACATATAGGTATGTATGTTCATGTAACTTTGTTACTTCCACGCAGAGCATTTTTTGTTTGCAAATTACAAAATGATAGGGCATCATACTCCTGGGACAAGAACACATGTTTCCCTTGTCCTTTTGCCATACAATGGCAAAAGATTCGTTTCGACAGTCTGCGTTGCATAAATTTAGAATGAAATGAAAAAAAAAAAAAAAATTATGAATGCAATCAGTTCGAGGGCTGGATGCTTGAATTTGCTTTCCAAATGTGAGCACGGGCTGTTCTTTTGGAGCTACGTCAATCCTTTGAGAGAAGGGGAGCAAAATATAACATTTGGCTGTAATTGCCAAGACCATTGGCTGAGTACATTTCGTTGATAATAAGAACATCCTTCAGGAGTTCGCTGAATTTAATTAAAACTTCTTACCAAGAATCAATTTCACCTCTTGAAGATATCCGCATGTACGAGTATGTGTAGAATTTTGTTGGTTCCTCTTGAAGGACTGCGTTCCGAAGGGAAAAGTTTTTGCCACGATTCTAAGTAGATTTGGTTACAAGGAGTTGAAATGTGATATATTTTGGAAATTGTTTTGTCTTTTCCTTAAATGAATTAACACGTTTCTCAGAGGCGGGGCACAGTATTTTATTTCGATGGCATGAAGGGTTGAGTTGATCTTTATAATTGGCAAACTACCTTTGGATGGGACAAATTGGTAGTCTTTTTAGAAGGCCGCCTCAGTGGTGGAAGAGGTTGATTTATTGCTCCCCACAAAATTATTAGACTCTTTTTTGAAATCGCCCCAGGATTGACCAGGGCTTTTTTCAAAACTCAAAAAAAAAACCTGGGTTTCTATTTTCTAAAAACGCATTTTTTTCGCTCAGAACCTAATTTCCATATTTGCATCATTAATTCCCACGTGCAGGGACGGGTTAAGAATATCACTGCAGCGCCCCCCAACAACTAGCGCTTATCGTAAAAGGCGACTAAGGGGACAAATCAGATCTAGGCAATATAACACCCAAGTAAGCCTAGCGACACATACACTACCTTAAAAATCCTCCCACAAGTGTGCATGCAAGGGTTGACACGATTGGAGATCACCGGTGTCATAGAAGAAAGATCAAACAAACAAACCAAAATAAAACAGGAGCATGCACGTGTCAAACAACAAACACCATCGCAATATGGTAATATTGCAAAACAGTATCATTATGGTAATACTTGCAAAAAGGAAAGGCACTACCCCGCCAGGCACTACCACTACTGTGCATGGTACTGATCCTGGACCGAGCAGAAATGTTCAGGTCAGAGTTATACGGATTCCGGGGTCTAGCAAAATAATGATACAGTTTCTAGGAAATTTGAGGGTCGCGAGTTGGAACGTTGGAAGCATGACCGGTCGAAGTTACGAGCTGGAAGAGATGATGAATAGAAGGTGAGTGGATATCTTGTGTGTCCAAGAGACGAAATGGAAAACACCGGAAATCGGTCGCGTTAGGGCAAAAGATTACAAGATATTCTACTACAGAATGGAAAAAGGCTAGGAACGGAATCGGTATCTTCCTTGCGGCAGAGCTACTCGCTCACGCCTTGATGTCTCTCAAACTAGTAATACAAAGAGAGGTGTAGAATATTGCCAGTGCATATGCTCCCGAAATTGGGTACGATCAGAGGGATAAAAATGCATTTTGACTAGATTTTCACAATCTCCTTATGAAAATCACAAAGCAAGAGTTTCTGTTTGTTGGAGAAGATTTGAATGGACATGTCGGAAAGTCAAACGAAGACTATGAAGATTGACATGGAGGACTTTGATACGGCACCAGGAACCCTTCTGAGGAAGTCATCCTAAGGATGTGCAAATCACACTTACAGCAGTGGTGGACATGAAACCCAGATTCACTACCATTTGGTAGCCAGTTCCATGAAGCCTCGGGTAAAAGATTCCAAAGTGATCCTGGGAGAGGCAATCGCTCAGCAACACCGTCTCCTGCTAACAGACATTTTTATGAAGGCACCAACGAAAAGCAAACAAACAAGAGTCCCTGAGAAAATCAAGTTGTACAATCTGGACAACGAAAAAGGCGAGGCTTTTGTTTTCGTGATGAAAAATTACTTCTCTCACACCATCAACGGAGCTGAGGATGAAGAGTGCAGAGCACAAAATATGTGGGATTCCCTACAGCGAACTTGCTTAAAGAAGGCCAAATCACTGCTAGGAGCTTCGAAGGGCCATCACCAACACGCCAAAAAATATGGTGGTGTTATGATGAAGCTACGGAACTGATAAATAAGAAGAAAGTGGCTTTCAAAGCAAGCAAGAAAAAAGGGAAGAGAGTACGGAGGGCCTGTATCAAGAGCTGGAGAAAACATCTTACCCAGTTGCTGATGCAAACCAGGCTATCCATGAACAAGAGCGCATCCATCTTCAAAGTAGCCGCATGAAGCAGGAGGAATGCTCAGGAGATTCGTTCGCCAAAGTTCATTAACCATGCTCATTGCGGATGACGACAAAATTCTGTAGAGGTGGCGGCAGTATTGTGAAAAACTTTTGAATGAACAGTTTTCACGGCTATACTTTCCAAGGGTCACCCCTAACTGTGAAGAAATACCCGACATTAGTGAGGCGGTCAAATACTCCAAAAAAACGAAAAGCGGTTGGGCCAGACGAGATACCCTCTGAGTTCTGGAAAAAGATGGGAGACATCGGGTTCAGATGGCTCAGAATTCTTATCTTAAAATTTTTGAGAGGTGGTCTAATGCCCAATAAATGGAGGGAAAGCTACCTTCTCCCTGTATACAAAGGGAAGGGTTATACGCGAAACTCTGATAACTACAGTTCGATCGAGCTTATGTCACACGCTATGAAGATCATTTAGGGAATATTATGTGACTGACTGCGAAAAATAATACGGCAATCTGATGATCAGTGCGGGTTTGTCTCGGGTAAATCAACCACAGATGCAATCCAAAGTATAAGGATCATAATGGAAAAACATCGTGATTCCTTAAGGGATTTGCATATGGTATAGGTTGACTTTGAAAAGGCATTCGACAGACAACCACGAGATCTGATATGGGTGGCGCTAAGACATCGAGGGGTTCCAGAAACCTATGTACAGATAATCATGGACATGTACGAAGTAGCAAAGACAATAGTAAGATGCCCAGCTGGAGTAACCGAAAAGTACATAATTAAAGTCGGGGTGCACCAGGGAAGCGTCTTAAGTCCTTGGTGCTTTATTACAGTCCTTGACTATCTGCTTGAAGGTAAAGTGACGGATCACAAGGTACATCAATTATGCTTTGCTGACGATGGAGCCATCATCCCTGCATCCCTGCAATGAGCATTTAATGTATGGGTGGACGATTTGGAGGGAAATGGGTATCGCATTAACAAAAAATAGAGAGTACCTGTGCTGCCCGTTCTCTGATCCAATCAGGCCTATTCCAGACATTTATTTGAATGGAATAGTGCTTTCCAAGTGCGAAAAGTTCAAATATCTGGGATCTATGATCAATAGCAAAGCAACTTGTGATGACGACATCAATCATCGCGTAAGCGTAGGGTGGATGAAGTGGCGACAAAACTCCGCTATCTTCTATGACCGAAAAATGCCCCCTAAGTTGAAAGAATATCAATGAACGTTCCCAAGACATCGAGAGGCAGGAGAGGGAGGCCAATAAATGCCTGGATCACACAAATGCGACGACATCGGCATTTTATTGGCCTCAGTAACCGAGTGATCTAAAATCGGGAGGCCTGCTGATTTTTCCTGAGGTCCAATAGGCGAACCCCACGGGCGGATCAGTAGAAATGCGGTGAAGTGGGAGGGTTATGATCTCTTGTTTTCGGATCATAACCTCGCCGAAATAGGAAGAAGAAGGTCAACAATAGCCGAAGCTTGGAGGAATACAACCTTTCAAGAAACTATTATAAAATGAAAATTAATGCTAAAAGTCAATATAACGGGTGGGCCATCTAGTGATTTCTTTATAAATCATAGGTTATTTTGGCACTAACAGCTGTTTCCCGCTCGAAATCTTGACAGAAAGTCAGTATCATACCTCTGCGGAACGAAATGAGTCGCTTTATGCTTGAACAACATTGGGAAATATTGAAAACTTATTTCCAAAGTGAGTGCTGTGTAGCCCAAACAGTGGGTTTTTTTAAAAGATGTTTTGGCCGAAATGAAGCACCCACCGCGCCTGCTGTACGCAAGTTTATACAAAAAGTTCATAAGACTGGTATGCTAGTGGATAATACTCGTCGTCCCCGTCGTCGTACGGTGCGCACAGACGAGAATGTGGCTGCTGTAGCCGAGAGTGTGAGACTCAATTCACGAACATCGACTCGTCATCGATCTCAACAGCTCAACATTTCACGCACTAGCCTGAGGAGAATTCTGCACAAAGATCTGGGATTATTGCTTACAAGGTCCAATTGATTCAGCAATTGAAAGCGCACGACCGTCCGCTTCGTTATCGCTTCGCAGTTTGGGCCTTAGAGCAGCTTGAATTGGACAACGATTTTGGGTGAAAAATCATCTTTTCTGACGAGGCACATTTTCATCTCGGCGGCTACGTTAGCAAACAAAATTGCCACATCTGGGGCTCGGAAAACCCGCACGTTGTTATCGAGAAGCTAATGCATCCACAGAGAGTGACAGTTTGGTGCGGATTGTGGAGTGGTGGCATCATTGGACCATTTTTCTTCGAAAATGAAGCTGGGAACAACGTTTCGGTCAACGGTGGGCGTTACAGAGCCATGTTAACAACTTTTTTTTACTGAAGTTGAAAACATGGATTTGGACGACCTCTGGTTCATGCAGGATGGCGCGCCATGCCACACAGCCCATGCCACAATCGGTCTTTTGCGCACGAAATTCCCAAATCGTGTTATCAGCCGTCTTGGCGATGTCAATTGGCCGCCTCGGAGCTGCGATTTGACCTCTTTGGACTTTTTTTTGTGGGGAACCGTGAAGGACCAATGTTATGCCAACAATCCGGAAAGGATTCAAGCACTTAAGGCCAATATCATCCAATCAATCCGTGAGCTACAGCCCGAAACCATCAACAAGGTCTTGAAAATTGGAGTGATAGAATGCGCTACTGCGAACCCAGCCGAGGCAGCCACTTGAACGACGTTGTATTCCGTAATTAATGGAAATGTTTGTTCTTACTAATAAAGTCATAACACATGGAAAAAAATTCATTTTTTTCATTTTATTGCATTTTTAAAAAGAAACTTGTAGTTGGCCCACCCTGTATAAATAAAGAAATTAGCCAAGTGGTTGGGCAGAAGCAAATGTGGAAAAAAATTAAAAATGTTGTCCCCAGTGAGCACATAAACAATGTTAAGCGTATTGGTTTCAACTTTTTTTTTTGTTTTTGACGTGCGATTTCCATTTGAGCTTAACATCTGGAGTCATTCCTAGATATTTTCCTTCGTTCGCGAACGGTATTTGAGCCAAATTTTAATATACAGGGAATCTATCCACTTTTTTGTAGGTAAAGTTGAGGTGAGTAGATTTGTTTTCGTTCAGCACAATACGCCAAGAATTCGTATGCAGGCCGTGCATTGCAAGCAGGCGCAAATAATACAAGAATTCGATTGAACAAGCAAGGAGTGCTAGGCCGGTTATCTCCTCGCTGTTGCATTCGTTGCCCGGTGGCCGCCCCGTGGAGGCAGTGAGTCTTCTTGTTGCGGTTATCCAATAGGGATCGTCCAGAAACTTTACCCTAAGGGTCCGAACCTGACCACCCACAGCCATCATACCATCTGCTGAAATTATATGCGAGGGTAATATCGTTGGTCTATATAGACAGCTTATGAGGACCTGCAAATAACTTTCAAATGAGATATCTATAGCCAATGCGGTGACTTTCCGTTAGGTACCAGGGCACATTGATATCGAAGGAAACGAAAGGGCTGACGAGCTTGCTAAGAAGTGGTCGCCGCTGCATGTTACGCGGGCTGTCCCTTTTGTAGTGACCACAATGAGTTCCTTATGGAAGAAAATAGGAGATGAGGCCACCGATAGAGTAAACACACACTGCACAACAACTGTACTGTGAATCAAAAAGTACTGTGAATCAGAAGCAATGACAATAATAACTAAAATCTCCCCAGTTATCTGGACGCCACCCCCGGAGAATAGCTGAAGCCTAAACAACTGAGCTTCAATAACCACTACACCAAAAACTTTCTCTCTCTCTCTCTATCCATCCTTTCCAACGCCCGCACTGTGTGTAAACATGTTAAAGGTATTCATAACCCTTTGAGTGTGCGTAAATTATATAAAAAAAAAAACTATTGTAGAAGTTGCAGGGACGAAGAAGAAATTGAATCTGTTCATCAACTGCTGTGTGATTTTCCTGCTCTATCCATCAAAAGAATGAGGACTCTTGGTAGTTACTTCTTCTTGGAGCTGGAGGTAGTATTGAGCTGATGGACCTCCTGAAATTCATATCACTATCTGGGTGGTCTAACAGCGGACTATCTCTACAGTGTTTCCAGGGTTAAATAAATGAGCACAATGGACCCGAACTGTTGGTCCAAGTGAGCAGTGACTCTTTTGTCACAAGGCACCCATCTACCTAACCTAACATATAGCTGAAGTATTAAGATTGGTTGCACTACGAATTAACTAAATCTTGCTACAGTTATATTTGTTTTATTTATTTATTTTTTTTATTTTTTTGGTTTTTTTTTTAATTACAAAATTACCACTTCCGATTTTGTCATTGAGTATCTTACTTATATGACGACTGTCTTCTTTGTATATTTTTATCGGTAGAAGTTTCTTTTTAAGGGCAACTATTGCCGCCGTGGTGTCGTCCTTCACTGTAATGTTGTTGGTTTTGGCCGTAGTTCTCGTTGCATTTTCGTTTACCTATTTTTTCTTAATTCGATTTTTTAAGTTTTTTTTTAAACATATCATTTGATGATATGTGGCGCAGTGGCGTAAGTGGTTAGTGTGTCGGATCACTACGCATGAGGATCCAAGTTCGAATCCCAGAAAACACCAAAAAGTTTTTTCACGGTCCCACCTCTCGCGAGCGTCTGACAAACATCCGAGAGTATTGTTGTCACGAAAAAGCTTCTCAAATCGCCGTTCGGATTCGGCATTAAACTGTAAGTCCCTTCCATTCGTTTGAAAAATATTATGCACACAACATGAGTGGTTGCGAGAAGCTAGGCCCTGGCACTTTAAAGAGCTGTTGCGCCAAATATTTGTATTTGTATTTGTTTTTGATGATATTGGTTAGTCCGCGAACCCCATAGACGGATCAGTAGAAATGCAGTGAAGTGGGAGGGTTGTGATCTCTTGTTTTCGGATCATAACCTCGCTGATAAAAAGGAAGAAGAAGAAGAAGAAGAAGATATTGGTTGGTCTTCAGTCTGTTGAATGTCTATCGGAGCTTCGTTCTCATCATCGAGCAATGCGTATATATGGTATTGCTGCTATCTTTCCTATCTTCTGTTTTATTTTGTTTGAAGTCTTCCTTCTTTTGTCAGTAGCGAAGAAAGACCCGTCATTGTCTAACACTTTTCTTAGCTCTTCATTTTTTTTCATTTCATTTCATTTTTATTTATGTCGCTTATAAAAATTACAATCGTGTATTTAAGAAACAATCAATAAATGCATGGCATTGCCTGGTCAAACGGTAGTGCATGCGATCATATGAAAACACAAGCGTTTTCACTCAGCTGAGGCCTACCAACTCCTACTCTCAACCTCCACGCGGTGACAGCCGAGTGCCTAGTACCTTAATCCAAGAGATGGGTAACGAACCCCGTTTGGCGGATTCTTGGTGGCAGCAGATGAGAGAGGGGGGGAAGAGTGCTTTTTTCACTAGAGCACTTCTTCTTGTTCCAGGCGGCAGCGGACGAATTCCCTAGACGGAGTCAACGGTGGCGTCTATAGTTCCAGTTAGGTTGAACTTAGTGAATACCTTGCGCGAGCTGCTTCGACGTATTCGGATCACAGGTCGGTAAGGAATTTCCAATGTTGGTCAGGACATTGGAATAGAGATGGTGGCGGAGGAGCCCTTAATGGGCCAACGGCAGCGCTCATACTCCCGTAGTGGACTACTGGCACCGTTGTACCCGGCCCCTCGTCCTAGGGGAATAATTAAGGAACTGGCAGGTTGGGGGTTGTGCCGTCGGGATAACTTCCCTACCACGTAAAAAGCGCATGGTTCCGAAACAACCAAAAGCCTCGGATAAGGATGACTCAACTAATGACGACCCCAGCAAACGAAATAAGGACAACGACCTTCGGATCTGTACGTGGAATGTTCTGTCCCTTTACAGACCACGTGCAGCCGAACAACTAGCAGAGGCCCTAGACTGCTATAAATCAGATATTACCGCCATCCAGGAAGTGCGATGGGATGGGCCGGGCAAAAAGAGGATGAAACTATGACATCTACTACGGTGATTGCTACATAGCCAACAGGCAACGCTTATTCGGATGCGGATTTGTCATACGCGGCAGACTTAGGCAAGAAGTCTTAAGCTTCTGACACATGAGCGAGCGTATTATGACTATCCGGATCAAGGTTAAATTCGCTAACATAAGCCTAATATGTGTTCATGCCCCCACAGAAGAAAAGGACCCTGCCACCAAAGAGTGTTTCTACGAGCTCCTCGACAAAACATACGAGCAATGTCCTAAATACGACGTTAAAATCGTATTGGGCGATTTTAACGCCAAAATAGGAAAGGAGGACGTCTTTGGTAGGGCAGTCGGTAAGCATAGCCTACACGACACCACGTCTGATAACGGACTAAGGCTAATTGATTTCGCTGTGGAGCGAAATGTCACCATAGCAAGCGCATGGTTTCCTCATCTCGACATTCATAAGCAGACATGGCGGTCCAATGATCATGTAGCGATCAACCAAATTGATCATATTGCGATCGACGCAAGGCATGCCTCCAGTATTCTGGATGTCCGGACCTTCCGAGCGGCCAACATAGACTCGGATCATTACCTTGTTGTTTCCAAGGTACGAATGCGAATATCCCAATCTGAGCAACAAAGAAGAATTACTGTGAGAAAATTTAACGTCGAAAAGCTACAATCGCAAGAGACCGCCAGACTCTTCGCTGAACGCGTATCCCGAAATCTCTCAATCACCCCTTTGCCGCCAGCATCAAGTACCGAAGACCAGTGGCAACGCTGCCAACATGAAATCAGAAACGCCACGACTGATGTGCTGGGTCTCGCTCGCCCACCACCGCGAAACCCCTGGTTTGACGAAGAATGCCGGCGAGTGCATGCAGCAAAACAAGAGGCATACAAAGCGGCGCTGCAAAGGAAGACGAGAGCTGCTCGTGAGCTCTACGAGCAAAACAGACGGGAAGAACATCGGCTTCTCCAAAAGAAGAAGAAAGAGCATGAGAACCGCGCGTTTGAGAATATCGAGAGTCTATACTCCAGGAACAATGTACGGAAGTTTTACCAAAAGGTAAAAAGAACGTGTCAGAGAAGTAATACCCGTACAGAAACCTGTAGAGATGAAAATGGAAACCTCGTAGTAGAATCACAGTCGGTGCTGAGAATATGGAAAAACTACTTCTGCAGACTGTATAACGGCGACGAAGACCAACATCCCGCTGTCAGGCAGAATGAACCATTCAACATAGACGATGATAGTCAAAATTTCCGTCCACCTGACCAAAACGAAGTGAGGATAGCAATATCCAAGCTAAAATCGAACAAGGCTGCTGGACCTGACGGCTTACCGGCCGAACTTTTCAAGACAGCTGGGGATGAATTGGTAGAGTGCATACACCAACTCATTTCTAATATTTGGTCAGACGAGTGTATGCCTGATGAATGGAATCTCAGCATCGTTTGCCCGATCCACAGGAAAGGAGACACCCTCAACTGCGCCAATTATAGAGGCATCAGTCTTCTCAACATCGCATACAAGATCTTTTCTGCGATATTGTGTGAACGCCTGAAATCTTTTATCAACAGCCTGATTGGACCCTATCAGTGCGGTTTCAGGCCAGGGAAGTCCACCATCGATCAAATCTTCACACTTCGGCAGATCCTGGAGAAAACCCAAGAATTCCAAATCGATACTCACCACCTCTTTATCGATTTCAAGGCCGCCTATGACAGCATCTATAGAGAAGGGCTTTATAGAGCCATGTCTAGTTTTGACATCCCTGCCAAACTTGTCCGTCTGTGCAGGCTGACGATGGAGAACGCTCGCTGCTCCATCAAGGTCGGTAATGACCTCACCGAGACCTTTGATGTCAAAAAAGGCTTTAGACAAGGTGACGCGCTGTTATGTGACTTCTTCAATATTGTACTTGAACGGATTGTGCGGAACTCACAAGCCAACACCGGAGGCACAATCTATTACAAGTCTGTACAACTGCTTGCATACGCCGACGATATAGACATTATCGGAAGATCTCAGCGGGCTGTCACCGGTGCTTTTGCAAGCATTGAGGCGGAAGCGGCCAAAATGGGTTTGGCGACAAACGAGGGCAAAACCAAGTATATGCTGTCAACTAGAAGGGAAAACCAACACCGACGAATTGGACAAAACGTCACCGTGGGCAGCTATAACTTCGAGGTAGTAAGGGACTTTGTCTACCTTGGCTCTGCTATAAATTCTACTAACAAAATCAGTGCAGAAATCAATCGAAGAATAACTCTTGCCAATCGCTGTTTTTTTGGGCTTATAAGGCAATTGAACAGTAAAGCCCTATCTCGAACAACTAAGGAGACTCTATATAAGACCTTGATCATCCCAGTCCTGCTTTACGGCGCTGAAACATGGACTTTATTAAAAGTATTAAAAGAGGATGAAGATATCCTTGGTCGCTTCGAGAGAAAAATTCTTCGTAAGATTTTCGGTCCCGTTTGCGTTGACGGGTTTTGGAGGAGAAGATTCAATCACGAACTATACGAGCTGTACAGCGACATCGACCTAGTTAAAAAACTGCGTATTGGACGTCTGAGATGGCTAGGACATGTAGAGCGAATGGACACCAACGCTCCGGCCCGCAGAGTCTTCGAATCTAACCCCGAGGGACGACGCAGTAGAGGGAATCATCGCCGTAGGTGGCGCGCACAAGTTCAAGGGGACCACGACCAACTTGGAGTGCGCAACTGGAGGCAATTAGCTAAAGACCGAGCTAAATGGAGAGGCTTGTTGGTTGAGGCCCAAGTTCACCCCGAAATGTAGCGCCACCTAAGTAAGTAAGTATTGCCGTCTGCCTGATTGACAATTCAAATTTACAAATTATTAAATAAAAGAGTTTTTTTTTTATGTCTCTAGACGTTGATCTTTAAAAATGTTCATTCAATATTCTTTCTCGATAAGCAAGTGCTAATTTACAATATTGGAATATTTCCTCAACGTTTAATTCATTAAGTAAGTCTATTACTGCTTCTTCTGCCAGAACCAACAAAATGGAGCACGTCTTCTCTTTCGGCTAGTTTGCAAATACTGCAGAGTAATGGTAAATCCTCCCTATATGGGATGTAGCTCAATTTCAAGAGTTCTGCTCTTAGCTTTGGCATTGTCGATATCTTCTCTACTTCATAAGCATCTTTAAAATAATTTCTCTCATTTAGGTGATGGTTCAGTCGGCTGTAGATGGATCGATGGACCGAACTCGTAGCTTCTCCTGTATACATAACCACAAATTTTATATCAACTTTCGCGAAGAGATCATAGAGTATCGGCTTCCAGTTCGCAGAGTTATCGACATCTAGATTTATTTCCATACCACAGCTATTTGCTAGATCCAACCATTCTGCATACCAGCTCCGCTTGGCATGTATTGCTCTTAGAGCCGCTATTTTCGGCAGGCAGGAGTTGGGCACGTTCATAACTTTAATTATATAATCTATTTGCAGTTTCAGTGTCTTTATGAAGAGTTGAGACAGTCCTGTTTCCAACATAAGGATGTAATTAGGCGTGTTAGGTGGAAGACGAAATGCACACTTAATATAGTACCTTAGTAGCTTTTCAACGGTATCGAAATATTTGCACCCGCAAGCTTGGGCCGCATAAAATAAAATAGATTCGGAGACTGCCTCAAATACTTTATACTTACTGCTCTGAGCTACGAATTTATTACCAAGACATCTACTGAATTCAATTCAATTTATTATAATTTTAAGGTTCATACATGTAAGACTTTGTCTTTTATAGTACATATAAATGGGAAATCAGTAAATTAAAATTAATCAAGTTTGATACAAAAAGTGTTCATTCATTCATTCATTTTCAAAGCCCCCGATCCTCCGCCATTGACTCCAATTCATCAGGGAGAATCCCTAAGCGGCTCCAAGAGAGATGTCGGACTTGATCCAACCATCTATTTCTGGGCCTTCCGCGAAGTCATCTACCTGATGGCACGGCAACCATGGCGCGTCTTGGAAGCCGGTCTGGGGGCATACGCACTACGTGACCAAACCATCGAAGCATAGATCGTTCCGTTCGGAGAAGTAGCTGCTCAACGTTGAGCGCCTCGCGTACTCTGGTGTTGCGCACTCGATCCCTACGAGTTATTCCAACAACACCGCGAAGGAACCTCATTTCGGCAGCTTGTATCCGCGATCTTATTCTTTCGGTCACTACCCAAATTTCATGACCATAGGTGAGAGTTGGAACATACACCAAGTTAAAAACCGATAGCTTAGCTTGAATACTAAGTTCGGCCTTCCTTATAACAGATTGGCCAAGCTCTCTCAAAATTGATCCAGCCTGACCAATTCTACAGGATAACTCGGCATTGCTCCTCCCATCACTCGTGAATAAAACCCCGAGGTACTTAAACTTCTCCACCTGCTTCAGTGGGACTCCACTAACATGCAGAGTGCACTGAATGGGTTTTTTGGAAACGACCATTACTTCCGATTTGTTCACGTTGATCTTCATTCCAGCATTATCACAAACGGCTACAAACCTTTCGAGTGCGCGCTGAAGTTCGGTTTGAGAGGACCCAAGGATGACCAAATCATCCGCAAAGAGCAGATGACTAATCCTTAGGTCTCCCACTTTGAAACATTCTCCGTCACGGCTGCGCTGCAACATCCAATCCATATATACAAGGGAGAGGAGAGGTGACAAAACGCACCCCTGGCGGAGTCCAACGCCCACAGTGAAGGGTATTGATTTAACACAGTTTATCCGAACACAGCTTTTACAGTTTGTATATAAAGACTGAATCGCCCTTAACAGGGAACCATCAATCCCATACACCTGCAGAACACTCCAGAGTTTGCCTCGAGGAACCCTATCATATGCTTTTTCCAAATCTACAAAACAAGTGTAGACAGGTTTGGCATATTCCCAGGCTTTCTCAAGAACCATTCTGAGAGTGAACAACTGGTCGGTTGTGCTTCTACCGGGACGAAAACCGCACTGCTCATCCCCCAAACTGTCCTCAACCACAGCTCTGGAACGCTTTTCTAGCACCTTAGCGAAGACTTTTCCAGGGAGACTTAAAAGAGATATACCCCTATAGTTGGCGCAATCTCTTTCGTCCCCTTTTTTAAAAAGAGAAACTATCACCCCCATTTGCCAATCACCAGGTGTTTCACCGGATTCCCAGGCCACTTTAATGACACGCGAGAGCCATTGCACTCCCTCTTTACCTAAAGCCTTGAGCATTTCTGGCCGAATTTCATTCACACCAGCAGATTTGCCAACCTTTAGCGCTTTGATCGCCAAAGTTACATCCTCTACCGTAGGACTGCTGTCCACCCAACTCTCGACAATAAGTCTGTCATCTTCGGTGCCCTGTTCGGGATTGAGCAATTCTGAAAAGTGCTCGCTCCATCTGCGTAAGATGTCCTCCTCATTGGAAAGAAGTGTACCGTCCTTGGATTTGACTCCTTCAACGATATTCAACTTTTTTTCCTCTGAGTCGGCGGACGGTCTGCCAGAACATCTTATTTGCAGATCTGTGGTCACGTTCCAATTTTTCACCAAACTCCTTCCAAGACAGTTCTTTCGCTGTTTTCACAGCGAATTTGCAAGTTCTTTGCGGGTCAGTGTACCGATTTCGAGAATCGGAATTCCCCAAGTGAATCCACACCTTAAAGGCTCTTTTCTTCTCTCTGATGGCTTCTTGAAGTGCGGGCGTTTTAACCCAAGCAGTTCTTTTCTCACCACCAGCCGCCACACCAAGCTGCTTCACTCCACAAACATCTCCCGCAGAGGCAATAACCGCTGCTAAAAACAGTTGCCATTCTTCCTCTACATTTGATGGAATAGTTGAAATTCATTCAAAACTTTCAGACATTTGCCGTGCAAATGTCTCCCGTATCTCATCGTCCTGTAACCTCTCCCATCGTATGCGTGTAAGCATCCTTGGTTTACGCTTTGGTAGGGGAGGTACTCTCTCGCTAAGATACAATTTGCACAGCACTAAGTGATGATCAGTTGACAATTCGGCCCCTCTCAATACGCGAACATCACAGACGATTCTCTTCAGACACGATGGTACCACAAAGAAATCGATCAGCGACTTCTGCTGAAGACTCTGACGGTACCACGTGTATTTGTGAATGTCTTTGTGTGGAAAGATAGTGTACATGATGGATAAGCCATTTTCACAACAAAAATCCAACAACCTCTCTCCGTTCGCGTTTTGATCAGGGTCACCGTTCCTCCCAATCACACTCCCCCATGTCATAACATCTACACCCACATGAGCATTGAAGTCACCCATCAGGACAAAAGAATCCATATCTGCAACCTTTTCAAGGGCAACATCAACTTCATCTAAGAAAGCTGCGTACTCTGACTGAAGGTTCGGTGCATACACCTGCACCAATGCCAGAGTTGATCTTTCAAGCTTGAGCTTTCATTTCCCTCCTAATGGTATCCACTCCAATACTCTGTCTGTCAACCTGGTACTTGTGAGTATCCCTACTCCCGCCCGAGCAGACATTGAGGGTGCGACTCCTGACAGGAAGAGCTTCCACCCACCCGAAAGGTCCACAGTTTTAGAACCTCTCTGCTTTGTTGAAGAGACGCCAACTATATCTAGTCGACTTTTAACAGCCTCCCCAACAAGCTCAAGATCCTTCCCTGTGAGCGATGAGACGTTCCATGTGCCTATCCTAAGTCAATGCCGTTGTCGAATCCCAGAGAGTCCATCTGTGCCCCTATCGGTGCACAGCGCGTTCACCCCTTGACCGCCGTAATGGTTCGCGAGACCATTGACAGGAAGCTCGTAGCCATTTCGGGTTTGACCCGGCCGGCTGCCGAGCGGGACAAGCCGACCACCAGACGCTCGCATCCTGACACCCTTCAGGCCTGGCTCCAAAGGATGCCCTGGCTTACCAGGCTTGGCAATATCCGAGGCCGGTCGTCTTCGTGTCATCATGGGGTGTGCGCTTTGTTAGCCGTGACTGGGTTTTATGGATGGGAATAACTATTTAAGTTACCCCATCCGCACATCCCAGTCACGTTGCCCGCCCCCCACCACGAGGAGGTCAGCTGCCAGGGGGGCATAGGGGTGTTATATATTTTAAATAACAAAGAAAAGACAAAAAAAGAGGAAAATGGTATATACATATTAGATGAATAGGGAAACAAGGATTGAACGGAAGGATGATATTATATAATTAGGGCTGATCAGAGAAGTATCTAAAGACTTCATTTTTAAAGTTATTTAAGTTCGTAATTTGCTTTGTACTTGTTGGCAATGAATTCCATATGCGAGTGCCATTGACGAAGAAAAGGCGCGATGAATTCAAATAATTAAAAGTAGGAATCACAATATTGAGAGTTCTCCTCGACTGACAGAAAATAAGTTTACTGTAGAGGTAAGAAGGTGACCTTGTTTGAATAATTTTGTGTAAGAAAATACAGTTCCTCGCATTAAAATACTGTAATAACTTGCAGCCTAGGATCTTTGTTTGATATGCGGAAATATATGGTCAAACCTGCGTAAACCGTAGATATACCGAGTCATACTATTGAAAGCGACTAGTAGCCTATGTTCAGAACATGAATCCATTCGAGGGTATACAACTTCAAAATATGATATTATGGGCATGAGCAGCGATTTAACTAGATGAAGTTTTGTTTCAGGTGAAGTAAAATCACTAGTCTGCCAAAGTTTCCTTAGTGATCCATATATACGACCTACAACAAAATTCACATGGTCCTTGCAGGACAAGTTTGAGGTTAATTTGTATCCAAGGCTGATAAGAGATTCCATGAATGGTATTTTAAAATTTCCAAGGTAAAGCGAAGGAAATTGTCCTTTACTACAGCCTCTTATAGAGAACAGTATAGCCTGAGTCTTATGTGGATTCAACGTCAAACCGTTTGCTACTGACCAAACAAGAATAGCGTTAAGATCTTCATTTGTTCTGCATATTAGATCATTAATAAGGCCAATAGGCCTTGATAAATAAATTTGGATATCGTCCGCATATAAATGAAACGATACGTTCTTACAAACCTTGGGCAAGTCATTTATATACATGCAAAAGAGAATAGGACCCTGTAAAAAATATCTCTCGCTTCTGAGATCGCACCATTAACGTCAACTCTTTGCGTTCTATGATTTAAATAATTCTCTATTAGGAGAACAGCCCTGGCACTAAACCCAAAATAGGAAACAAGTTTACCACATAATACGTTGTGGTTAACTCTGTCAAAAGCCTTAGAAAAGTCAAGAACGCATAGAACTGTCAAGCAATCTTTATCAAGTTGGTGTCTTATATCATCCACTACTTCAACCATAGCGGTAGAGCAGCTATGGTTTGCCCGGAAACCAGACTGATACTGGGACAGTAGACTTGTTGATTCAAGATGCCGAACAATCTGTCCTGCAAGGATCTTCTTCTTCTTCCTTTTATCAGCGAGGTTATGATCTGAAAACAAGGGACCACAACCCTCCCACTTCACCGCATACTGATCCGCCTGTGGGGTTCGCCTTTTTGACCTCAGAATTATGTCTTCATTATTTCCTCTCCCTATTTCTCTCTCTCCTCGAACCCCCTGTCTTTCCATCTCCTTTCCTACTATGGTGCTGATATTTAATGTTTTTTCTTATTTTTATAAATTGTCACTTGTGATTTCTCTATTTGTCCTATATATTTTATGTTTTTCATGACTTCTGCACAGAATCTTGTAGATACTAATGCTATTGGCAGGGGCTCGGTGCACACAATGATTAAAATTTTATCTAACTTGCATCGTGGCTTAAAAATATGCCACTTTAACGCTAGGAGTTTCAATACCCCAAAATTGGACTTTGTAAGGGATGTTCTTGATGGAGTTGATGTAGATTTGGTCTGTGTTAGCGAAACATGGTTCAAGCCTGATATTTCCAGCCGTATATATGATATACCAAACTATACGCTATGCCGCAATGATAGACTCACAACTACATGTGGTGGAGGCGTTGCCATTTACTACAGATCATCTCTTAATTGCAAAATTATTGATAAATCTGTGGGCACTGATATTGAATATTTAATTGTGGAAGTATTTGATGGAAATACTAAATGCATTGTGTCATGTGTATATAACTCGAACAAACGTTTTTCCCCTATTCCGTTCTTTGATGCATTAGCTCAGTACACATCTTTTTATGAGCATATTATTATTTGTGGTGATTTTAACGCCAATTTGCTGAAAGCTGACTCATTTTCGTCTCAATTGCTTAATGCAGTTTCTGCAACTGGACTGGTAGTGATGAATAGCATTTATCCCACTCGATATTCACCACATGATACCCCGAGTCTGCTCGATCTTTTAATTGTTGCGAATCCTTCTAATGTGCTACTCCATGACCAATTAGCTCTTGATGGGATCTCTGATCATGATCTTATTTTCTGCTCATATAATATTGACTTTTCTCATTCGCAAATACCTCTAACTTTTCAGTTTAGAGATTTTAAGTCCATAAACCTCAACTCACTTGGTTTTCATGCGAGTTGCATGCCATGGGATGATTGTAAATACGTTGCAAATGTTGATGAGAAACTGTGTTGTTTACAATCATGTATAAGCGAGCTGTACGAGATGGAAGTCCCTCTTAAGACAGTTCGTATTCGTAATAAAAAGTGTCCGTGGTTCACTTCCGAAGTACAGGCATCAATAAGGGAACGTCGTAAGCAGTACCATAAGTGGAGAAGCAACCAATGCTCGGATAGTTGGTTAATATACTGCCAGGCGCGAAACCGGGCTACTTCATTAACCCGATTAGCGAAAAGAAATTTCTTTGCATCGAAGCTAAATGGGAAACTCTCGTCAAAACAGCTTTGGTCTAATCTGCGGGATATTAGTATTGGCAAAAGGGAAAAGTTAGATTGCGCACTCGACCCCAATGCTCTTAATGATCATTTTTTGGCCCCCACATCAAGTCCATCCAATTTCGCACCGATTAGCGCACTGCTTAGTGATTATCAAGAGCCCTTTGACTTTAAAGTGGTGACAGAGAGTAATGTGGCTGAAATTATTCAAGTGCTTAAATCGAATGCTATTGGTGTTGATGGGGTACCACTTAGATTTATAAAACTCATTCTTCCATATGTGTTGAGTCCGCTTACACATCTCATTAACTACTGTATAACGTCCTCAACCCTTCCAATCTTATGGAAAGAAGGCAGAGTTATTCCTGTAGCAAAAACATCGTGCCCCTCACTACCTAGAGACTACCGCCCAATAAGCATACTACCATGCCTGTCGAAGGTCTTTGAGAAAATACTTGCAAAGCAAATTAGTCTTTATCTTGCTGAAAATGATCTTCTGTCCGAAAGTCAATCTGGTTTCAGAGCTAACCACAGCTGTTCCACTGCGATGGTAAAGGTACTTGACGATATAAGATCTCAACTTGATAAAGACAGATTAACGATTCTGTGCCTCCTCGATTTCTCTAAGGCCTTTGATGGGGTAAATCATGACATTTTATGTCAAAAACTTTCTGTTTATTTTGGGTTTGGTAATAGAGCTATTGGTCTTATAAATAATTATTTATCAAACAGAACCCAGAGAGTGGTGGTCGGTGAAGCAATCTCTGAACCCAGAAGCCTTCTCTCGGGAGTACCCCAGGGTTCGATATTGGGCCCAATCCTCTTCTGTATGTTCATTAATGACTTACCCAGGATTTGCAAAAATGTCTCTTCTCATCTTTATGCTGATGACATACAGATTTACTTGTCGAGGCCTATTGGCCTCATTGAAGACCTTGTTGCTAGAATCAATGAGGATCTCAGGGAAATCCATGACTGGTCGGAGACGAATGGTCTTTCCCTAAATCTAGGTAAAACACAAGCTATATTGCTGTCATATACGGAATACGATACAGGCGTATTTCCGTCAATCTGTATTAATGACTTCAAAGTACCATTCTCAAAATCTGTAACAAGCTTAGGTTTTAAAGTGAACATGCGTCTGTCTGGTGCTGACCACGTTACTTTGATTGTTGGGCGCATTTATGGAGCTCTGGATCTGGATCTCTAGCAGTTTTACTCCAACTGAAACAAGGCTTCGCTTGGTCAAAACATTACTCGTGCCCCTAATTACCTATTCGGAAATTGTGTATCCAAGATTGGACTCTGCCTCTGAACACAAACTGCTTGTGGCGTTCAACGATATGAGTCGGTATGTCTATGGCTTGCGGAGATATGACCACATATCAGAATACCAAACCAACATCCTAGGTTGTACTCTCTCGCAGTACATCAGTGCAAGAAATTTCATTTTTCTCCATAAAATTATCCATACAAAGTCACCAAGTTATTTGCACAACAAACTTATCTTCTGCCAGTCTACGAGAACACTCAACATAGTAGCTCCTGACTTTAAATATCTGAATTCATCGCGCCTCTTTTATGTTAATAGTATTCGCCTCTGGAATTCGTTGCCAGTAAACATCAAACAAATTAGAGGTTTCACAAGTTTTAAAAATTATATATTTAAATATTTTTCTAATCAGTGCTAGTTCTCATCTCTCTTTCTCTATCTGTTTCTTCGCCTTCTTCCCACATTTTCCTATGTCCTTTCTATGATCTTATTTTTATTATTATTTTTTATTGAATTTTTAGTTGTAATTCGTTAGTATTTAAATCAAACCACTTGTGTAATATCCCTTTATTGTACTATAAAAGACTTTATGTCTTACTTGTATAAACCGTTTGAAATAAATGAAAAAATGAAATGAAGTGAAAAATATCGGCAGGCCTGCCGATTTTGGATCACTCGGTTACTGAGGCCAATGAAATGCCGATGTCGTCGCATTTGTCTGATCCAGGCGTTTATAGGCCTGCCTTTCCTACATCGCGATGTCTTTGAAACGTGCATTGATATTGCCTTTTTAACAGGGTTCAAATGATCTCTTCTTTGAACGTGGCAATACCAACTGAGCCGGTCGCGCTCTATTTTTTGTACGATGGTTTCCTTGATGTGAAAGCTTCCACGGATCTTCGAACTTCTTATTCGATCAAGCTTTGTCACTCCTGCTGTCATGCGAAGCATCTTCTTCTCAGCTGCCGTTAATTTACTCTCATACTTTTTGTACATCGTCCAACATTGTGAACCGTATGCGAGCGCTGGACGTACAACTGCGGTGTAGAGCCTTCCTTTCAACTTAGGGGGCATTTTTCTGTCACAGAAGATAGCGGAATTTTCTCGCCACTTCATCCACCCTACGCTTGCGCGATGATTGATGTCGTCATCACAAGTTGCTTTGCTATTGATCATAGATCCCAGATATTTGAACTTTTCGCACTTGGGAAGCACTGTTCCATTCAAATAAATGTCTGGAATAGGCCTGAGTGGATCAGAGAACGGGCAGCATAAGTACTCTGTCTTTTTTGAACTAATACGATACCCATTTCCCTCCAGAACGTCCACCCACACATTAAGTGCTCGTTGCAGGGATGTAGGATCCTCACTTATGATGGCTCCATCATCAGCAAAGAATAACTGATGTACCTTGGGGTCCATCACTTTACCTTCAAGCAGATAATCAAGGACTGTAATAAAGAGCAAAGGACTTAAAACGCTACCCTGGTGTACCCCGACTTTGATTGGGAACTCTTCGGTTACTCCAGCGGGGCATCTTACTCTTGTCTTTGCTCCTTCGTACATGTCCATGATCATCTGTACATAGGTTTCTGGAACCCCTCGATGTCTTAGCGCCACCCATATCAGGATCTTCTCCGAGATCTTTGACAAACAAGGCAGAATGCTAATTGGACGGTAATCACTGGGCACCAATGGCTGGGATTTTTTTGCCACTGGTGTTACTCTAGCTGTTTTCCATAAAAGGGGGAAAGTCGATGATGTTACACTGTAGTTTATTATATGGGTTAGTGTGACCAGAAAGTAGGGAAGTATTGCTTTGATGTACCAAATAGGTATGCCATCTTCTCCCACAGCATTTGATTTTATTGTTCTAACAGTAGCAAGTACTTTACTTTCAGAAACGGTTGCAAATTCAATATAGGACTGTGATTCACTCAATGTTTCATCGAATGCGACAAAGCGGAGTTGATTTGAGGTACTGGCAAGGAATTCATCATTCAGTACATTGAGATCAATTAAGCAGTTCAAATTTTCTCTTTTGCTTACACCAATTGCTCGTAAATTAGACCATAGCTGCTTTGAGGAGAGTCGTACGTTCAGCTTTGATGCAAAATAGTATTTTTCGCTAAACGAATGACCCAGGTTGTGTGATTGCGTACTTGGCAGTATAATTCCCAATTTAGAGGAGTAGGATTACTTCTCCACCTACGATAATGTTTACGGCGATTTTTGATTGCTGCATGTGCTTCAGACGTGTACCAAGGGCAGTTCGTGTTCTGTATCCGAACTGTCTTTAGAGGTACATGCGCTTCAAATAATTCGGGGATATTGACTGCACATGGTGGGCAAAATCGCATCATCACCTCCACGCGGTGCCCGCTGGATAGCTATCTGATAGTGAACTAACGATGAGCGTATGCTGAGTCTGACGATATATGTGCAGCTGAACACTCAGACCTGCATAAGCACATCTGGGTGAACTTCAGCGCGCATATGTCTAACCGGACGAGGCATCTCTTGTTGACCTGATTAGCTGAAATATGCGTCTCAGAAGTCTAGCAAGAGGTCTTCAGAAGGAGGACGTGCGGCGGACGAATTCTCTCGATGGAATCAACGGTGACGTCTACAGACCAGCGGATACCTTACTGGAGCTACTTCAACATATTTGGAGCTGAGGTCTGTAAGGATTTTCAATACTACGTCAGGGTATTGAAAAAGAGATGGTGGCGGATGAACCCTTAATGGGCCAACGGCAGCGCTCGTATCCCCGAAGTGGGTTACTGACATCGGTGTATCCGGCCTCTTGTCCTACGGGTACAAAAAAAAGGATCTGGCCCTCCAGGTTGGGGGTTGTGCCGTCGGGTTAACTTCCCTACCACGTAAAAAACCTTTGGTTACGAAGCAACCAACAGCCTCGGATACGGATGATCTTACTGTTGACGACCCATGCAAACGTAAAAGGGACAACGATCTTCGTGTCTGCACATGGAATGTTAGGTCGCTCTACAAACCACGTGCAGCCGAACAACTTGCGGAGGCCCTAGAGTGTCTCAAAGCAGACATTACCGCCATCCAACAAGTGCGATGGGATGGGCCGGGCAAAAGGAGTATGAAAAACTGCGACATCTACTACGGCGATTGCTACAGACAAAAAGGACAGCGTCTATTCGGGTGCGGATTTGTCATTGGAGACAGACTTAGGCAAGAAGTCTTGAGTTTCCGGCATGTGAAAGAGCGCCTCATGACTATCCGTATCAAGGCTAAATTTGCCAACATTAGCCTAATATGCGTTCACGCCCCTCACGAGGAGAAGGACGACGCGACAAAGGATGACTTCTACCAGCTCTTGGACAAGACGTATGAGCAATGCCCTAGCCACGACGTTAAAATTATCTTAGGCGACTTCAACGCAAAGCTAGGAAGAGAGGAAGTCTTTAGTAGCGTGGTCGGAAAGCACAGCCTGCACGACAACACTTCCGGCAACGGACTCAGGCTAATCGACTTTGCGGCGGGGCGAAACTTTGTTGTAGCTAGTACGCGGTTCCCACGTCTCGATATTCACAAAGGAACATGGCTCTCCTTTGATCGAAAAATCGTCAACCAAATCGATCACATTGCGATCGACGCAATGCACTCTTCCAGTATTCTGGGTGTCCGGACTTTCCGAGGAGCCAACGTGGACTCGGATCACTACCTAGTTGTAGCCAAGGTACGGATGCGGATATCCACAACGGAGCGAAATCAACGAAATGCTGTGAGGAAATTTGACGTCGAAAAGCTACAATCGCAAGAGACCGCCAGAACCTTTGCCAATCGTGTTTCTTCTAATCTCAATCTTAGTCCTATGCCGCCAGCAGCAAATGCGGAAGACCAGTGGCAGCATTGCCAAAAAGCCATCAGAGATGCCGCCTCTGATGTACTCGGTTTCTCTCGCCCACCACAACGAAACCCCTGGTTTGATGAGGAATGCCGGCAAGCACATGCAGCAAAACAAGAGGCGTACAAAGCGGCGCTGCATAGAAGGACTAGAGCTGCTTACGAGCTCTACGTGCGCAGGAGAAAAGAGGAACATCGACTTCTCAGAAAGAAGAAAAAAGAGCATGAGAAGCGCTCGATCGAGGAGATTGAGAGACTTTATTGCAGGAATAATGTTCGGAAATTTTACCAAAGGGTAAAAAGAACATGCCAGGGTTTCAAAGCCAGGACAGAAGCCTGCACGGACGAAAATAGCAATATAGTAGTAGAATCGCAGTCGGTGCTGAGGATATGGAAGGAACACTTCTGCAGATTGTTAAACGGCGATGATGATCAATATTCCGCTGTCAGGCAGAATGAGCCATTCAACAGTGACGATGGCAGTCAAAATTCCCGTCAACCCGATCATAATGAAGTGAGGATAGCGATATCTAAACTCAAATCCAACAAAGCTGCTGGAGCCGACGGCCTTGCAGCTGAACTTTTCAAGGCAGGAGGAGATGAGTTGGTAAGGAGCATGCACCAGCTCATCTGTAAAATCTGGTCGGACGAAAGTATGCCCGATGAATGGAACCTCAGCATCGTTTGCCCGATCCTGAAGAAAGGGGAGACCCTCTGAACTGCGCCAACTACAGAGGTATAAGTCTCATCAACATCGCGTATAAGATCCTGTCTGCCGTACTATGTGAACGCTTAAAGCCGATCGTCAACAATCTGATAGGTCCTTATCAGTGCGGTTTCAGGCCTGGAAGGTCCACCATTGACCAAATATTCATACTACGGCAGATCTTGGAAAAGACCCATGAATATAAAATCGATACGCACCACCTTTTCATCGATTTCAAAGTTGCCTATGATAGCGTGTATAGAGACGAGTTATACAGAGCCATGTCTAGTCTTGGCATCCCTGCCAAGCTCGTCCGTTTGTGCAGAATGACGATGGAGAACTCTCGCTGCTCCATCAAAGTCGGTAAGAACATCACCGAACCGTTCTATGTCAGGAAAGGTCTTAGACAAGGCGACGCGCTATCATGCGATCTCTTTAACATAATACTTGAGAGAATTGTACGAAACTCACAAGCCAACCCCGGAGGTACAATCTTCTTCAAGTCTGTACAACTACTCGCTTATGCCGATGACATTGACATAATCGGAAGAACTCAGCGGGCCGTCAATGGGGCATTTACGAGTATTGAGATCGAGGCAGCAAAGATGGGTCTAGCGGTCAATGAAAGCCAAACAAAATATATGCTGTCTACAAAAAAGGACACCCAACATCGGCGTCTTGGACAGAACGCCACAATAGACAGATACAATTTTGAGGTAGTAAAGGATTTTGTCTACCTAGGCTCTATGGTCAGCTCCGCAAATGACATGAGTGGAGAGATCACACGAAGAATTACTCTTGTCAATCGTTGTTTCTATGGGCTAAAACGGCAATTGAGTAGCAAAGCCCTATCTCGAACTACTAAGGTAACTCTTTATAAAACAATAATCATCCCAGTCCTGCTGTATGGCGCAGAGGCATGGGCTTTGACAAAACCAGGTGAGGATGCCCTTCGTTATTTTGGGAGAAAAGTTTTTCGAACGATCTTTGGTCCCGTCTGCATAGACGGTGAGTGAAGGAGAAGGTACAATGCCGAACTATACGGCCTGTACAAGGACATCGACTTAGGCAGAAGAGTTCACATACAGCGACTAAGATGGCTGGGTCATTTAGAGCGGATGGAGCCCAACCTTCCCGCCAAGAAAGTCTTCGAATCCAACCCGGACGGACGGCGCAGTAGAGGACGACCTCGCGGTAGGTGGCGCAAACAAGTGGAGGGGGACCTCAACCAACTTGGCGTGCGCAACTGGAGGCAGCTGGCTCGTAACCGTGCTGGCTGGAGAGGTTTGTGGGTTGAGGCCCAGGTCCACCCCGGACTGTAGCGCCATCTAAGTAAGTATTGACTGCACATAAGCAAGCTTATCATTGATGTTTGATAGACATTTGCACTCATCCCAGGGCGCGCAATATGCATCACAGGAAAGGGAAAGTGAGCTGGTGTTTACTGACTTAGCGTCTCGGTATTGAGAAGTTAGGGGAACTTGAGAGTGAGAGAAGTCAATATTGTAAGTGCAGTACAATAAATCATGATCTGAAAGCCCTTCAAGCGACAATTGATCTAAAAGAAGGACATTAGATGGGTTAGAAACAACAATCAGATCAAGCAGGCTAGGAGGATCATTAGTAGCATAACGCGTGGGGTATATGTTCATGACAGTGAGTCCAGAAGCAGAGATTTCATCCAATAGTTGGGATGAGCATGAATTTGGAGCTAAAATATTTGTACTAAAATCTCCACAGATAAATATGTGTTCATAATGCGGTAAAAATTGGGACAGAGCAGTGAAAAATGGAGTGGGAGAAAAATGTCTGCTTGGATTGTAAACACATTCCAAACAACACTTCATGCTTCCATCAAATATTTCCAGAACCATGTACTCAACCTGGCTATTAGATGACTTATTTAAAACTTTGCACTTAAGAGTTGACCAGCAATACACAGCAACGCCTCCTCCTATGGTATTTGTTAGCCTATCATTACGGATAAGCGTAAAATTAGGTATGTCAAACAGGTGGTTTGAAACATGAGGTTTAAACCAAGTTTCACTTACACAAATGACATCAATTTCTACCCCATTAACTATGTGCTTAATATAGTCTAATTTGGCGCTACTGAGACTGCTAGCATGAAAATAGCACACTTTAAATCCACGATGAACACCGGAAAGAACTTTCAACATTACATGCACAGAATCTTGATCAATAGCATTGGCATATGCGTTATTCCTATACAATCTGGTCATGGAATCTGCAAAATATTAAACATAACACCAAAAGCAAAACAACCATAAATACCAACAAATAACATCAAAAAAGGACATTTAAGATCAGCACATTAATATAATAAGAGGGGATATTAGGAGAGGAGAATGTGAGTGGAAAGAGGAGTGAGGAAAAAGTGAGTGAACAATTTTTGTTGAATATAAAATATTTGTAACATTAACATTATTTTACTCTACTAAAAATAAAGTATTTATGGCAGTTTTCGCCTGAGTTAACTTTAACTTAAGATGGTTATCTATACTAAGGTTCTTTGTCAGTAGCACCCCCAGGTATTTGTACTCAGTCACCACCTTCACTTCTGCACCATTAAATTCCCATTTTCGTTCAACCGCATTCTGCCTCCACCCTTCTTGAAAATCATAATTTTCGATTTATCCAAGTTAACTACAAGGCTCCATAAACAACAGTATTCATATAAACGATTAATCATAAGCTGGAGAGATTCTGGTGAATTTGCAAGCAGAACTATGTCGTCAGCAAACATCAGGGCCTTTATGCATGATCCAGAAAAGTGTATACCTCCTGGCAAGCAATCGGTAAGATCGTCAATAAATGGCGCAAATAGGCAAGGGCTGAGCGCACATCCTTGTCTGACTCCTGATTTTGCTTGGAACCATTCGGAATTCGCTTCTCCATCCCATTCCGCTACCCGATTATCTGCGTAAAGCTTTTCCAAAACTCTTCCAATTTTTCGCGACATTCCAATGCTATAAAGCATTTTTATCCACGGTGTTAAAAGCTGCCTTGAAGTCTACGAAAAACGTATAGAGTTTTTTGCCCTGCAAGATGTACGATTCTGCTATACTTCTCATGACGAATATATGGTCGATGGTAGAATACCCAGGCCTGAAGCCGGCTTGGTACTCCTTTAGGAGGTTGTTGGTGTCAATCGATGCCGGCAGCCACCTTTGAAGGACTGTAGTAAATGCTTTATAAGAGCCATTCAAAAAGGAGATGCCTCGATAGTTTGCCGGGTCAGCTGGGCAGCCTTTTTTGTATAAAGGGTATATTAGAGCTTCTTTAAATTGCTGCGGGATCATTTCTTGCTCCAGCACGTTATTAAATAATAGAACGAGCTTATCTATAAATAAATTGGTCCTATACTTATAGAATAGAAATTGGATGGCAAACGACTAACAAAGGCCTCGTAGGGGCAGCATCTCCCGATAGGTGTTGGTCCGCTAAGTAACGAGAAAGAGCCACTGCAGCCGAAAACCTAGCAGCTCTGTTAGTAAGCCCTACTCCCACCTCCTCGTGGTGCCATCTGGGGATTTCTTCGGAAATTGCTAACGGGAGAGGACGAATGGCGAGCTTCCTGCGTCAAAAAACAGGATAAGTGTCGGTTGGTCTGTGGCCCAGCGAGCCGCAACCGTAAAAACTTTTACTGCTCTGAAACGAAAACCCACGCCTCGGATACGGACGGATAATTTGATGACGACCTTTGGCTATCGGACACGGACAACGATCGGATTCTGGAACGTTAAGACCCTCCTGGACTCACTCAAGGAAGGGCCTTATAACGCCAGATTCCTCCAATTAGAACGCGAATTCGCAAGGTATAAAATAGACATCTTAGGGCTGAGCGAGATAAGATGGTTCGATGCTGGGGAATTCATCTCCCCAACCAAAAACACTGTCATGCTCTACTCTGGGAAACCAGCTGGAAGTGCACGGAGTGCCGGAGTAGGACTCATGCTAACTCCAGCAGCACGTAGTAGCCTCATATCCTGGAAACCCCATAATGACCGGATATTGACGGCTAGGTTCCAGAGTAGAGTTAGAAAAATTACCATCATACAGTGTTATGCTCCGACTCTAGACGCGACTGAGGACGAAAAGGATGATTTTTATAGCCACTTAGGCGCCGCCTACAACCAAACGCCTAATGGGGACATCGTAATGGTGATGGGAGATTTCAATGCCAAGGTGGGTAGCGACAACACCATGCTTAAGCACGTGATGGGAGTTCACGGCGTGGGAGACCGTAATGATAACGGTTTGTGGACGGTTTGTGGACTTCTGCAATACCAACCGCCTAGTCATTGGAGGTACGCTGTTTAAGCATAACACCTGCCACAAAATCAGTTGGGTCTCTACTGATAGGCAACGAACATCCAACCAGATCGACCACATTGCGATCAGTCGCCGCTTTAGAAATTGTTTCCTGGACGTCCGAAACAGACGTGGAGCTGACGTCGGACTAGAACGAGATCACCATCTTATGGTAGCTCATTTACGCCTTCGTACTGCATCCGTCAACAGCAACCGCTCAAACCTACTTAACACCACCAGGTTTAATATCGACAGGCTCAAGGTTCCCCAAGTGCGCCAACAGTTCAGGGACCATCTTGCCTTAGAAGCAGAAGCAATCAGCAGCATAGAGAACATGGACGACCACTGGACTGCTGTAAAAAATGCTTTTGCGACTGGGGCACGCACGTATGTCGGTAAAAAGCAGAAACACCACCGCACATGGCTTTCTACAGACACCTAAAGATGGATCGATGAGCGTACAGCAATCAAGGTTCGGATTGCAGCGGCCTCAGCAGTAGAGAGAACCGAGCTTGAAGCCCAATACCGTGCGAAGAAGAAAGAAGTGCAGCGTAGTGTGAGACGTGACAAACGTCAATATATCAACTCACTGGCCTCAAGGGCTGAAGAAGCAGCGAGTAGGTGCGACAGTAGGACTGTGTATAGTATCACTAAGGAGCTCATCGGTGGTCGAAACTCTAAACAACATCCAGTGAAGAGTCTAGACGGTAACCTTCTGATTTCGGATGAGGATCAGCTCACTAGATGGAGAGAACATTTTGCTACAGTGCTAAATCACATAGACGATGGCGGTATGATCTCGAATTCGAATGAGCAGTTCGAAGCAACAAATTCCCGAATTCGCACCGCACCTCCCAGTAAAACCGAGATAATAACAGCAATCAAGTCCCTCAAGAAGAACAAGGCGGTGGGTATTGATGGCATCCCTGCCGAGCTATTTCAAGCGCCAAATACATCGGCAGATTTGCTGCATCCCCTAATACGGAGAGCTTGGGATAGTGAACAATTTCCACAGGAGTGGAAAAGGGGGATGATCATTAAACTTCCAAAGAAGGGAAACTTGATGGATTGCGGTAACTGGAGAGGTATATGCATTCTTCCAGCCGTGGCTAAAATAATAGCTAAAATAATTCTAGAACGAATTAAAGAACATTTAGATTCAACTCTCGATGTCGAACAGGCAGGCTTTCGCGCTGGATCCTCCTGCATTGACCACATAAACACCTTACGGATCATTATCGAGCAATGCGTTGAGTATAGGTCTCCGCTACATTTAATGTTTATCGACTTCGAGAAAGCTTTCGACAGATTGAATTGAGATGCTATCTGGTTGGCCTTGCGCAGGAGAGGCATCCCAGAAAAACTTATAGCTATTATCAAGGCTACATACGAGGGCGGTAAGTGTCACGTCGTGCACAATGGTAAGGTGTCGGAGGATTTTGAAGTCCAAAGTGGAGTACGTCAAGGGTGCATACTGTCCCCACTATTGTTTTTGGTGGTTATCAGCGATGTACTCCGTGCAGCATTGACGGAAGGCAACAATGGAATTCGTTGGGCTATGACATCTTACCTTAAACACCTAGATTACGCTGACGATATTTGTCTACTTTCACATCGGATAATGGATCTTCATCTGATGGCCCAAAATCTAGAAGCTGAGGCAAACAAAGTGGGGCTAAAAGTAAACACAGCCAAAACAAAAGCCCTGAGCACTTCTTCTAACAACCGCGCTCAACTTAACATTGCCGGACAGGAAGTCGAGAAAGTTGATAACTTTCTTTATTTAGGAAGTGTGGTCTCGGCTAATCGCGGTGGCACCGAACTGGATGTGTGCAGCAGAATCGGGAAGGCTAAAGCTGCGTTCGGAATGCTATCTAAAATCTGGAGAAGCAATGTTATCAGCTTAAGAACCAAGCTGCGACTGTTCCGCTCCAACGTAGAATCAGTGCTGCTTTATGGGTGCAGTACTTGGAAGGTGGACACCATTAACACACGCAAGCTGCAAGTCTTTGTAAACAAATGCTTAAGAATCATCTTGAGGATTTTTGGCCGAACCGCATCTCTAACGAACAGCTTTATCTGAGAACGGGCCAAGAACCTATAAGCATTATTATACGAAGAAGAAAGTGGCAATGGATTGGACACACCCTACGGCGCGAAGACAACTCCATTGCGAAATACGCCATGCAGTGGAATCCGCTCACCCAGGCAGGCAGAATAGCGGGACGCCCTAGGCAAACGTGGCGCAGAACAGTTGAGGAGGAATCGAGCTCTTTAGGAATGAGTTGGAGGCAGCTCAAACGCATTGCAAAACTTCGAACACGATGGCGCGCAGGCGTGGTTGACGCACTATGCCCCCCGAGGGGTTAAAGGATCTAAGTAAGTAAGTAAGTATACTCATAGAATTCAACTGGTACCTTATCAGAACCTGGAGCCTTGCCGTCGTTCAGGTTATTGAGTCCTTTAATTACTTCTTCTTGGGTTATTTTTTTTTGTTTTGCCTAGGGGGTAGTGGAAAAACGCTAATGCGCACGGGAAACAATCCCGCTCTGTTTCTAGTAGTGCGAGACTCACTACTTACTAAAAAACCACCTTTAACCCCTTCTTTCTACTTGACACCATCTAGGACTAGGCAAAAATCCTCATCCTAACCCTCCCCGTGGGTGCCAGCCGGTAATAACCTCCACAGCAGTCTTGTACGTTGTCAAGATGGGGTTAGCCAAGGCCAAGAAGCATTGTATCGGATTCTTACTCCTCAATAGTATTATCCTTTACATATGCCTCTTGACCATCGGATCGAGGTACCTGATTTCAGTGGTGGTGTGAGCGCTTAACGCAGGAAACCGTGCCCAAGAATGCAAGGCTGGGGGTTAAACCAGCCGCGAACGAGCTCCTTCAGATGCACAGGCGAGGTCTGTCGTATCATAGCCTTATCCTGGGAAATCGGCTCTGCCAGGACGAATCTCTCTTCCGTACTACTCGTGGGACCACAAATGATAATATAATAAACAAAAAAACACGGATAAAAATCAAAAAAAAAATAATTAGCACCTCATCGGAAGATGAGCTGCTGGCTTCAAGCCAAGAAGCCACTGAACCAACAGGCAGTGTAGCAAGTACCAGCCAAAGTACTCTACCAGTGCCTCAACCTTCTACCTCCTCCTCTGTGGATGCCGCCAAGGATACTACCAAGAGTACTCCGAAGCAAAATCCACAAAAAAAATTCACTAACCTACAACACAAACACTTTTACGAGAAGGCCGTCTTCATTCTAAACAAGATCGCCAAGAATGAAGAGGCAGGCACTGTCACTGAACGTGACCAAGTAGACAAGTTGAGGTACCAGGCTGTTGTTGAAGACTACAACAAGCGCCAGGCCGCCAAGACGAGTCTAAAAACCCAACAAGAAGCCTTGAAGAGGAACCGATCTCAAGAAGAGATGGCTCACTCCAGCAAACGCAGCAAAGTCGAAAGCGGCGTTGCTAAGAGGCAGATCAAACAACCGGCAAAAACCGCCACCTCCACCACACAGAAAAGCAGCACTGTTGTTGTTTCCTCACGCACCATCAGCGAAGTGGTTAGGGACGATCTCCAAGTTGCCTTGGTAGATGAGCTTTCTACCAGTGGCAAGTCCATCCTGAAGGCATGGGGGGCGATCGAAGCCAAACTCTCGCAGATGGTGCTTGACTACCTGGCGGAAAAAGAAGGCGGTCCTGTACCCTGGTTCGACTCAGCTGAGGTCGTTAGAGGGTATAGGGTAATCAAATGCGAGGACAGGTTCTCGAAGAATTTCCTTGGTGAGTGTGTCGCTAAGATAAGCGACGCATGGAGCGGCTTGAAGATCAAGCTTATCCCAGCCAAGGACATCCCTCGAAGACCGAATGCTCGCATCTGGTTGCCGACTATGCCAATAGACAGCGAACAGCTGATTCGAGGTCTGAAGCGCCAAAACCCTGCGGTCCCAATGGATGATTGGGCAGTTATCAAGACGGAGCAGCCGCAGAAAAACAGCATGACTTTTCTGCTCCTCATAAACGAGGATAGTTTGGAGGTGCTCGAAAAGTTGGACTACCGTCTAAGGTTTGGCATAAGAAATGCCAAACTTAAAATTTACATCTCTTCAGGCCCGGACGAAGACACAGACGATGTCAACGACGCCAACACTCGGTTGGAGGGCATGAAGATTGTCCCGGATACCCCAAATGCCCCCGTTGAAGATGATTTAGATTAATCTGCGGCACTCGCAGTGTGCCACAGACAATCTGCGTGTCTTTATCAATGAAGAAAACATCGATATCGGCATCATCCAGGATCCCTGGGTAAGGGGATCTACCATCAGGGGACTTCAGGACAACCACTACAAACTCTACTACAACCGCAATAACTGCAACGGTAAGCCTAGAACTTGCATTTTAGCTAAGAAGCATATAAAAGCTTTTCTATGTCCTAACCTTAGCTCTGCCAATTTAACGGTGGTTAAACTGGAAACTGCAAACGGTGAGGCCCTTTTCGTTGCATCTGTCTACATGGACCGGGATCGGCAAGCCCCGCCGGAGGAAGTCCAATACCTAACATCAACTATTAACACCAGTAAGGCCAACCTCTTGATGGGCTGCGATGCCAATGCCAGACATACGCTTTGGGGTAGCCCGGAGACAAATGACAGAGGTGAGTCTGTTTTCGATTTCATCATTAGCAATAACCTATCAATTTGCAATACTGGCAATTCTCCAACTTTTGTTTTTCCGAGTACGGATAACTTCAATGGGTGGGAGGCGGTTATTGACATTACTCTAGTATCTAACAATGAAACCATTAGGGTCGATAACTGGAGAGTATCCGATTTACAATCTTTTTCTGATAATAATTGGATACTCTTCAACGTCTGTCTCGAGATTGAGACCCCTAAACCTTATAGAAACCCAAAACGCATAAACTGGACAAAGTTTAATCGTATAGTTAAGTCAAAACTGGGTAGCACATCAATGTATAAAATCGACTCGACCACGGAACTGGATTCAAAGGTTGAAACCTTTGAGAAAGCAATTAACGTTGCCTTTAAAGTCTCGTGTCCAATCAGTTATTGTAAAAAGAAAGTCCCAACATGGTGGAATGAAGATCTATCAAAGCTTAGGAAGATGACCAGAGCGATCTTCAATATCTGCTACACTCACAACTTCTGGCAGCCCTACAAGGACTGCCTAAAAATATATAACGAGTCCATCAGAATGGCAAAAAAACCGGGCTGGAGAGACTACTGCCAGTGTATCGAGTCCCTTAAAGAATCCGCAAGGCTCAGCAAAATTTTGTCCAAAGGGCATAGCAACCAGTCCTTTCTAAAAAAGACGGATGGAAGCTGGACAGATTCTTCTGCGGCATCTCTGGAACTCCTGATGAGTACTCATTTCCCGGGCTGCAGTGAGATTAGAGTAGAACAAGCTAGTTCCACCTGTACGCCACTGGCAGCTTGGGATAACATCACAAACATTATTACGGAGGATAAAGTCTCCTGGGCTATAAATAGCTTCTCTCCCTATAAGTCACCTGGCCCTGACTGCATCATGCCTATTATGATGCAGAAATTGCAAGACATAGCAATTCCCTGGCTATTACCGATTTATAGGAGTTGCTTGAAATTAAGCCATGTTCCCCAAACCTGGAGACGTGTCAAAGTCGTTTTCATCCCCAAGGCGGGCCGGCGAGGACATGAATCAGCGAAGGATTTTAGACCCATAAGCCTGTCCTCCTTTGTTTTGAAAACTTTAGAACGTATCCTAGACTTCCATATCCGCGATAACCTGAGTTCTCCACTGTCGAAATCCCAGCATGCGTATCTCAAAGGGCGGTCCACAGAAACTGGTCTTCATGAGGTCGTGCGTACAGTGGAAAAAACTATACTCTCGCCACATTTCTTGATATAGAAGGAGCCTTCAACAACATTTTCACTGAATCTATTCAGGAATCTCTCACCGAGTTAGGTGTAGAAGGCTTTATTAGCCAATGGATAGTTTCTATGCTCAGTACTCGTATAATCCAAGCAACACTAGGCAACAGTAGTACAACTAAGACGGCAAACAGAGGAACTCAACAAGGCGGAGTCATCTCCCCCCTGCTCTGGTTAATGGCAATCAATAAAATCTTGGTGCGACTTGATAGGGAGGGTTTTAAGGTGGTTGCGTACGCGGATGATATGGTTATACTAGTATCACCAAAGTTCCTCTCCACGATAAGTCAACTCATGGAGAGGGCTCTGGATAAGGTACACTCATGGGCTACGAGCTGTGGCCTCGGAGTAAATCCGGAGAAGACTGAAATGATGCTGTTTACCACCAAAACCAAGGTACCGGCATTCACCCCCCCCCCAAACTAGATGGTCAGCCTCTCTCGCTTTGCTTCAGTGCAAAATACCTAGGCACGGTTCTAGACCCGAAACTTAGTTGGAAACTCAATATAGAACAGCGAATTAAGAAGGCAAGCGTAGCCTTCTATGCCTGTAATAAAACATTCGGTAAGAAATGGGGACTCCAGCCAAAGATGACCCTTTGGATGTACACAGCCGTTGTGCGTCCAATTCTTACTTACGGCGCCATCGTTTGGTGGCCAGCTTTGAGCAAAAAGTACAATATCGACAGAATAAAAAAAGTACAGAGATCGGTGTGCGTGGGTATCACAGGAGCAATGAGGTCTTGTCCAACAGATGCTCTCAGTGTGATCCTGCATCTGATCCCTCTCGAACTACACATCATAGACACAGCTATATGCAGCGCAGTCCGGCTCAGGGAATATGGATGCTGGACTACAAGGCCATATGGTCACGGCAAGGTCCTGGAGACGATTCCTAGTGAACTCGTTGCGCCCTCGACCGACTACACGTTACCCAAACTCAACTTCAGAAAATCGTTCTTAGCAAAATTCCCTTCCAGAGAAGAATGGAAGAACGGACGCGTTACCTGCAACTATGATATATGGATATACACGGACGGTTCGAAGATGGACTGCGGAGTCGGCGCAGGCATCTTCTCTGACCAGCTGAATATATCAAGGTCCTTCCGTCTCCCAGACTCTGCTAGCGTTTTCCAAGCGGAGCTTCTTGCGATTCGAGAAGCCTGCCGCCTGCTAAAAAACCTTCCAACATCTAACCACAACATCGCTATTTTTTCGGATAGCCAGGCTGCCATCAAGGCCACTGATGCAGTCAACATCTCTTCAAAACTGGTAGAGTAATGCCGGTTTGAATTGAATCAACAAAGCACTTACTCGAGAATCACTCTCATCTGGGTCCCAGGGCACAGCAACCATGAGGGAAATGAGCGTGCTGATGAGCTGGCCAGGCGAGGGTCGGCCCTTAACGGCTCTCTAGCACAAAGAGTCGACATTCCGCTTGGTGCCGTTAAGTGCTATATTCACCTCCACTTCCTCGAGCTAGCCAATCGCAGGTGGAACAACCTCACAAGCTGTGTCATATCTAGGAAGACGTGGCCCAGTTTCAACAAACCCAGGTCAAAAGAGTTACTAGGCAAACCAAGACCAGTTATTGCCAAAATCGTAGCTATTATCACAGGCCACTGGCCAGTTGGGGACCATGCGGCCAAGCTTGGAATCCCCCACAACACCTTTTGTAGGAGCTGCAGGGATATTAATGAGAAAGAATCTCTATGTCATTTCCTTTGCAGATGTCCGGCCCTGGCGAGGATCAGACAGCAAACTCTTGGCAAACCCTTCTTCGAGGATCTGAGAGAGATAGCGGACAAGAGGATTGGAGAACTAATCCTCTTCCTGAACTCCACGGGCTGGGTTTAAACTTAACATCCCTTTTTAACTAACCACTACAATAGGTATACACGAGCCCGTGGTAACAAAACGGCGTACCTTAAGCGCTAATTGGGTTCTTTTTGGACCACCACTTTACCTACCTACCGACACCATCCACTCCTTCGTTTTCTTTCCCCTCTGGAGACCGGCTTTTTCATATTCGGCTCCTGGTGCGGGTTTATACATTCTTGCCAGTAATGCTTTTATCTACTTTATGTAATTTGTGAGGGAATATTGGCGTCTTCCTCTCTCTTTTTGGATCTTAGTACTGTTTCGATAAAGGAAGATATTCTATTCCACGTGTCGGTACTCGAGATCATCTTGCTTATAGCATTTTCCGAGGAAAAATCGCCTATTTCCGACTCCAATCTACTCCTCTGCTCTGTCCATCTGCAACAGGCGAAAAGGTGTGGAAAGCGTCGTCTTCCTTTCTGTACTTCTCCTGTCCAAGTGCGTCTGCCCAGATCTCACACTCATACAGAAGAATGGCGTGGGCATCTGAGGAGTCGTCGCCTACTCATTGTTGGGCCTCGGATATTTGCCATAAGCTTACTCAGCGATGACGTGAGCTTCGCATCTCGCTCAGATGCGGACTTAATCTGTTGCCAGAAAGAGAGTTTAGAGTCCAGGGCGATTCCTAGATACCTTACTGCTGGTTTGCTGATTATAACTTCTGGACCTACTCGGAACTCGGCAATGGTCGGGATCCGTTTCCTAATCAGAAGAACTATCTCTGTTTTTTCCGCGGTGAGACTAAGGCCATGGGCTTTCATCCAGGCGAGTACTCGTCTCATCACCTGGTTCATTTTCAGCTGAGCCCCTTCGATGTCCCTTTTGGTAATCACCGCACCGATGTCATCTAGGAAGGTATCGTCGGGCATCTCCATGCGAAGGATTCTATCGTATCAGATATTCTACAGATCGGGTCCAAGGATTGAGCCCTGTACTGCTCCAGCAGTGATTTCCTTTCTGTGAGTACCCTCCACGGTGTCGTACAGAAGTTCCCTGTCTTTGAGATAGTCCTTCACAATTTGCAAAAGATATTGCGGTATCCTGAAGGTGTTCTCGAGCGCATCAACATATCTCCCCATCTGGCTGAATTGAAGGCATTCCTCACATCCAGAGTTGCCAGCACGACGATTCGCCTTGAGTAGTGATTTCCCCTTTGGGCGAGGTGGGTGGTTTTGACTACTTCCTCAATTGCTCCTATCGTGGAGTGGCCTTTTCTGAATCCGTATTGTCGATCGGATAGGCCACCTGCTCTTTGGATTGCTTCTGTGATTCGAGGCTTTAGCATCTTCTCGAGGAGTTTTCCTGCCGTGTCCAGCATGCACAGAGGTCTGTATGCTGATGGGGAATCCGGGTCTCCTTTTCCTTTGCTTATGAGCACCAAGCGTTGTACCTTCCACTTCTTGAGAAAGATCCCTTCCTTTAGACAGCCGTTATACATACTTAGCAGTATCTGTGGGCAAGTTTGGGCAACCGTTTTCAATACTTCCGCTGGTATGCCGTCGGGGCCGGGGGCCTTATTGTTCTGAAGAGATTTAGCTGCTAGAATCAGCTCTTCTTCGCTGAACAATGGGATGTCTGTTGTTGGGCAGGAGAGATCTCCATTGACCTAACAGGGTGGGCCGGGAAGAGTGTGTCCACTGTGTTCTTCATTAGCTCCGCGGTCATCGTGGGAGGTGACGCCTGCGTTCCTATTTTTTTCATGACAACCCTATAGCCGAGTCCCCAGGCGTCGCTGTTGATCTCCCGGCGAAGGTCCTCCCACTTTTGTTTCTTGCTCGAATTGATGGCCCTCTTGAGCTCGGATCTTGTGATTTTGTATTCCGCGAGTGCACCTTCCGTGATTTCAGCGTGTCTTCGCCTTCCCCTGGTGACCTTGCGTCTATGGTGTAGACATCTCCTCCTAAGTTCAGTGGGTGATAGGTGCATCAAGTATATCGTTATCAAAACCAGGAGCTGCATACTGAAATGATACCCTTATTATATTAGGATTCAGTAGGTTTCTAAAGTATGTAAGAAGCATGTTCGGGCTCAAGTTTCTGCTGATAACTCCTTTTCTTATATTGATTTTCCGTGCTAGGACCCAAAACTGGACTGCGTTACGGCACTGGGCCAGTCTTCGCGCTACTGCTTCATAATACAGCTTCTTTCTTGTTCTGCATATAACCTTATACATGGTATTACTATTTATATATTTGTCTTTAAAGAAATCACCACTGAACTGTCGGAATAACTTAAGCCATAGAAAGTACTGATGCCTAGCTCTTCTACAGTCATTATCAAACCAAGGTTGGATTGAAAGCGTCTTGTTACTCTTGCTAACCATGTAGCCTGGATATGAGTTCGTTATAATTTCTTCCATCCCATTAAAGCCTAACGCCAGTCGCGATTGTAAGTGTTTATCCAGCTGCATTCTGTACACAGAGGACATAAAAGCGCTCCATACCATCTTGGGTAGCAGCATTAGTGATGGTGTTCCTTCCGAATGCATATCTTTAAAGCCAAATGTTACAATGGGAGGAAGGTGATCAGAATAAGGTACTTGGCCCACTTCCAAGTCTGTTATATACGAATCCCATTCGCCGCCTATTAAATTGTAGTCAATGACTGATGTGTCTTGCTTTCCGACGAACGTGAAGTCGCCGTTATTGTCACTTTTACTGGTTCCATTTTGAACTCTGAGTCCGTATGAGTTGCACAATTCGAGTAATTTCCTTCCATTCCCATTGCAAATAAGATCCTTAGAGTTTCGTTTCTTCCCCACATTGCCATTTTCCGCTCTTAGCTCTTCTATTTGTTCCTTATATCCCTATATGACCATGATAGCGTCCATGTACATCTCCTGCGTAACGTGTGTTTGTTCGACTTTATATAATTCAAAAATTTCTGAAATAAATGCTTCTTCTTCTTTGTTCTTCAATTACTATTTGTTCGCAAATATTTACTCAAGCATCCACTAAACAAAGTAAATCTTACAAGATGACATGAATGGGCATCCATAAATAACGAAACATAAATATACTCGTACTCGTACACCTCTCATATGTCCTTGTATCAGGTACCTACTAACAAATGTTGTATCCTTCCAATCCCCAAAATGTCTGATTTATTATTTGAATTCACAAGATGCACACGACATATACTATTCGCTCTTAGTCTATCTATCTCTCTCTCTCTCCATTTGTGTTTATCCCTAACATCCTATTTTCTTTTCAATTGATTTACGGGAGAAAATTGTGACACACTTCACTTGCGAGATCCAAGAGGGGAAAAAAAAAAAAAAAAACTCCTTAAATAGCAGCAAATATCCACGTAGTATTGTATGTGACTGTAAATAGATCCAAAGGAGCGGATAAGTGGAATACCATAAAATCCTAATACACCCATGGATCACGTATTCAAAACAGGTGTGCCTGACATTCGCCAAACCGAACTTAAACCCATTCGGTTGTTTATGTTCATGTTAAATCAACGGAATCCTTTCAAGGATTACATCCAGCCATGATATGGTTAAGACTAAGAGGAATATAAATTGTAGCGCTCCGTTGATGGAGTGAAAATTGATTTCACTCTTCAAAGGAGGGCCTAGCATCATTGTAGTAACGTTTGAAACTTCATTTAACTATGATTGGAATTAATTCAATACGTATTCAATTTTATTCGATTACGCTACTCAACTAACAGTTTATCTGTTTTTAAGGGTGAGGTTGAGGTAGGTAGCAGGGATCATACACAAATGGTCTAGAATTAAATTCACATTTAATTCAGACTAAATTAAACAAGAGTCTCTCTGTTGGCTCGGAGGGTGGCTGGGCTCACAATCCAATTATTGTATTGCCATTGAATTACCCACAACGATGATGAGCATGTTTTTATTTTTCAATTGTTGTGGAATCCATTTAGTATTTGATATTTGCAATCGAATTGGGCCACCGGGGGCGTATGTGCGATATTTTATTTCTGAGAACTCGATGTGAATTGGATTTATCACAGTTAATTTTATGTATTTTGATTTAAATCTAATTAGCTTAAGTTGAAGGTTATGCTAATGGGAAAAAGTGATTTGGGGTTAGCGCAAGAGAAAATTTTAAAATTTTAAAGTGGATTAAGAAGACGTGGATGGGTGGTAAATTAACCTACTATCCCACAATAGGGTTTCAAATATGTTCTCCTGTAAAATATATTTCAATTAGAAATTGAGTTTCATGGTGATTCTTCAAAGAGCTGGGACATTCTTGGCTTTCTTCTGCTGAAAATTGAATTAAATATTCAACCCAAAGGAAAAGTAGCGCGTTATCTCTGTATATAAGAAAGTCATACAATTTTGAGTTTTTTTTTACATTTTGTACTTGCATTAGTAGTTGGATCCCAAATAGTTCTTGGCAATAGTTTTCAGAAGAATTGTTAAATATTGAGTAAACTGTTCAAAAATTATTTGTGACTATTAGCGTGGAAGAAAAGGTAACAACTTCGAAGCAATTACTTACTCAGATGTCGCTACAGTTTGGTGTTGATCCGGTCTTCACTCAGCAGCCTCTCGACCATTAGCCGTTCCAGTTAAGTACGATAGTTGAGATCCCTTTCACTTTTGATTTTAAGGTAAATGCTCCCTATAACAAGCCATCCCTTTAGGGTAGATTCGAAGACTCACCGGTCCGAAGCATTGGTATTCATCCACGTTTTATGTACCTGTTGTAGACGTTGCTCTACTTGTAAACTTCTTGCTATGTTGATGTAGCCATATAGCCTATACAGTTCATCATCGTATCTTCGTCTCTAATCACTGTGTATACAGACCAAAGATCGCTCAAAAAATTGTCTTTTTTTCAAAATAACCCGGCGTATCCTTTCTTTTTTCTTTTATTTTTTCTTCTTAAGATCCTTTAACCCCTCGGGGGCATATGGCGTCAACCACGCCTGTGCGCCATCTTGTTCGAAGTTCTACAATGCGGTTTACGGGCCTTAAGTTATTTCACTCCACCTAGCACGAGAATGATCCTTGCCCGATCTATGCTGCTCCTTTTTTTCCTCTTGTACAATCCATGCCCGCGTGGCAAGAACACTGCGACCTGAATGATCTATTGTATCGGAGGGTTGGAGTTAACCTAACAGACGTACTACCTCCTTTATGAAAGTGAGTATGTCTCTAGTAGTGGAGCATTTCAGTTCCACTGAAGTGAGTATCTCCTTGTGGAAAATACGTTTCCTTAACCAGTGTAGTGCCGGGCATTCACAAAGAATGTGTTTGGATGTTTCATCCTCCTCTAGGCATAGCCGACAGTCCTTCTCTTGGCACAGGTTCAACTTGTTAAGGTGGTATCTTAGGCCGCAATGGCCAGTTAGAAAGCTCACTAGCTTCCTAATGCTTTCCCTATCTAAGTTAAGGATTTCCTTATAGGAATAAGGCTTGATTAAACGTTTGGATTGTCTTAAACCTGGCCCATTAGTCCAGTGATCTAGACGAAGTTTGTTCTCCCATTCGTTAATCAACGCTGTAGCTGTTGTCCAATTGACGCTACAATAAGGTTAAGGACCTATAAACGCAGATTCTGAGCCGGCTCTAGCAAGCTCATCTGCAGATTCGTTGCCCACAATTCCCTGGTGTCCAGGGACCCAACCGAGCATTGCTCTGTTGTGTTTGGCAAGATCTTGTAAAGCATCGTAGCAGCATTTTACAGTTACGGATTCCATTTGGTTGGACGATAATGCCCTAAGTGCTGCCTGGCTATCTGAAAATATGTGAATCCTAGCGCCCTTGATTCCCTTATGGAGATTGTGTCTGGCGCAAATCTCAATGGCATGTATTTCAGCCTGAAACACAGTGGGAGTCGTACCCATAGGTACCGAAATTTTTGTGTTGGGTCCAAAGACCCCAGCTCCAACTCCAGAATCCATTTTCGATCCGTCGGTGAACCAGACGAGACTTTTGGGGTCCAGTGTTGGAACACCATTGGACCAATTTCCGCGGTCCAATATTTCTACCTCGAATAATCTTCCGAAGCAATGTTGCCTGACCATAATATCCGGTATAGTACAAAACATGTCTCTTTTAGGGATCGAGTTGAGTATCTTTAGATGCCCCACTAGGTCACCTGGTTTATACTCATAATCTAGCTGCAGCTAGTTTGCTGCTCCTTAGTTTGACTTATGTATGTGAAATTTACTGCAAACTTGTTTATGTCAATGCCAAGAAGCGTACAGTGGAATTTGATTTCATTGTTAGATATGCCTAGCATATTTCTAACTTGACGTCTCTTTTATCAACCCTAGCTTAGGTTAGGTATGTGGACTAGTGTAGGGGACTTGACTAACTTAGGTGGCGCTACAGTCCGGGGTTGACCTGGGCCTCAACCAACAAACGTCTCCAGCCAGCACGGTTACTACGAGCCAGCTGCCTCCAGTTGCGCACGCCAAATTGGTTGAGGCCCCCTTCCACTTGTTTGTGCCACCTACCACGAGGTCATCCCCTACTGCGCCGTCCTTCTGGTGTGGATTCGAAGACTTTCCTGGCGGAAACGTTGGGCTCCATCCGCTCTGCATGATCCAGCCATCTTAGTCGCTGTATGTGAACTGTTCGGGCTAAGTCGAAGTCCTTGTACAGGCCGTATAGTTCGGCATTGTACCTTCTCCTCCACTCACAATCTATGCAGACGGGACCAAAGATCGTTCGAAAAACTTTTCTCCCAAAATAACGAAGGGCATCCTCACCTGGTTTTGTCAAAGCCCATGCCTCTGCGCCATACAGCAGGACTGGGGTGATTATTGTCTTATAAAGAGTTACCTTAGTAGTTCGAGATAGGGCTTTGGTACTCAATTGTCTTCTTAGCACATAGAAACAACGATTGGCAAGAGTAATTCTTCGTGTGATCTCCGTACTGATGTCATTTGTGGAGCTCACTATAGAGCCTAGGTAGACAAAACCCTTTACTACCTCAAAATTATATCTGTCTACTGTGGCGTTCTGTCCAAAACGCCGATGTTGGGTGTCATTTTTTGTAGACAGCATATATTTTGTTTTGCTTTCATTGACCGCTGAACCCATCTTTGCTGCCTCGATCTCAATACTCGTAAATGCCCCATTGACTACCCGCTGAGTTCTTCCGATTATGCCAATGTCATCGGCATAAGCGAGTAGTTGCACAGACTTGTAAAAGATTGTACCTCCGGTGCGGTGTTGGCTTGTGAGTTTCGTACAATTCTCTCAAGTACTATGCTAAAGAGATCTCATGATAGCACGTCACCTTGCTTGAGACCTTTCCTGACATCGAACGGTTCGGTGATGTTCTTACCGACTTTAATGGAGCAGCGAGAGTTCTCCATCGTCATTCTGCACAAAAGGACGAGATTGGCAGGGATGTCAAGACTAGACATGGCTCTGTATAACTCGTCTCTATACACGCTATCATAGGCAACTTTGAAATTGATGAAGAGGTGGTGCGTATCGATTTTATATTCATGGGTCTTTTCCAAGATCTGCCGTAGTGTGAATATTTGGTCAATGGTAGACTTTCCAGGCCTGAAACCGCACTGACAAGGACCTATCAGATTGTTGACGATCGGCTTTACGCGTTCACATAGTACGGCAGACAGGATCTTATACGCGATGTTGATGAGACTTATACCTCTGTAGTTGGCGCAGTTCAGAGGGTCTCCTTTCTTCAGGATTGGGCAAACGATGCTGAGGTTCCATTCATCGGGCATACTTTCGTCCGACCAGATTTTACAGATGAGCTGGTGCATGCTCTTTACCAACTCATCTCCTCCTGCCTTGAAAAGTTCAGCGGCAAGGCCGTCGGCTCCAGCAGCTTTGTTGGATTTGAGTTTAGATATCGCTATCCTCACTTCATTTTGATCCGGTTGACGGGAATCTTGACTATCATCGTCACTGTTGACTAGTTCATTCTGCCTGACAGCAGAATATTGATCATCATCGCCGTTTAACAGTCTGCAGAAGTGTTCCTTCCATATCCTCAGCACCGACTGCGATTCAACTACTATATTGCTATTTTCGTCCCTGCAGGCTTCTGTCCTGGCTTTGAAACCCTGGCATGTTCTTTTTACTTTTTGGTAAAATTTTCGAACATCATTCTTGCAATAAAGTCTCTCAATCTCCTCGATCGAGCGCTTCTCATGCTCCTTTTTCTTCTTTCCGAAAAGTCGATGTTCCTCTTTCTTCTGCTCACGTAAAGCTCATAAGCAGCTCTAGTCCTTCTACGCAGCGCCGCTTTGTACACCTCTTGTTTAGCTGCATGTGCTTGCCGGCATTCCTCATCAAACCAGGGGTTTCATTGTGGTGGCTGAGAAAAACCCAGTACATCAGAGGCGGCATCTCAGATGGCTTGTTGGCAACGCTGCCACTAAAAATACAAATACAAATATTTGGCGCAACAGCTCTTTAAAGTGCCAGGGCCTAGCTTCTCGCAACCACTCATGGTCTGTGCGTTATATTTTTCACACGCATGGAAGGGACCTACAGTTTAATGCCGAATCCGAACGGCGATTTGAGAAGCTTTTTCGTGACAACAATACTCTCGGATGTTTGTCAGACGCTAGCGAGAGGTAGGACCGTGAAAAAACTTTTTGGTGTTTTCTGGGATTCGAACTTGGAACCTCATGCGTAGTGATCCGCCGCTGCTGGTGGCATAGGACTTAGATTAAGATTGGAAGAAACTCGATCGGCAAAGGCTCTGGTGGTCTCTTGCGATTGTAGCCGCCCGACGTAAAATTTCCTCACAATATTTCGTTGATTTCGCTCCATTCTGGAAATCCGTATCCGTACCTTAGCTACAACTAGGTAGTGATCCGAGTCCACGTTGACTTCTCGGAAAGTCCGGACACCCAGAATACTGGAAGAGTGCCTTGCGTTGATCGCAATGTGATCGATTTGGTTGACAGTTTCTCGATCAAAGGAAAGCCATGTTCCCTTGTGAACATCGAAACGTGGTAGCCGCGTACTAGCTACGACAAAGTTTCGCCCCGCCGCAAAGTCGATCAGCCTGAGTCCGTTGTCGGATGTGATGTCATGCGTGCATGCTGCGCTTTCCGACCGCGCTACTAAAGACGTCCTCTCTTCCTAGCTTTGCGTTAAAATCAGTAGTAGTATTGAAAATCTTTACAGACCTCAGCTCCAAATATGTCGATCTAGCTCCGGTAAGGTATCCGCTGGCCTGTGGAGGTCACCGTTTATTCCATCTGGAGGATTCATCCGCCGCATGCCCTGCTTCTGAGGAGCTCTTGCTAGACTTCTGAGACGCATATTTCAGCCAATCAGGTCAACAAGAGATGCCTCGTCCGGTTAATCATATGCGCGTTGAAGTTCACCCAGATGTGTTAACGCAGGTCTGAGTGTTCAGCTACACATATGTACATCGTCAGACTCAGCATACGCTCATAGTGAACTGCTATCAGATAGCTATCAAGCTGGTACCAGGGGGAGGTGATGGTGTGATTTTCCCACGCCCTAGTGTAGGGGATAGAAATCCTTTGTACCACACTCAGGTCAATATAGACCCATTGTGATGTCCATGGGGAGAAAGAAGATAGATAGATAGATAGAAATAAAACTTCTTTTGTACATATCCTAAAGAAATTAGTAGTAGTACATACTGTACCCGGGATACAAACCAAACCGTTTATCGGTACGTTGGATAACTTTTTTAAATTCACAAAAAAGTATTGTCTAAGGAACTTGTTTCTTAAATGATAGAGGTTTGGGCAGTAGCAAAGAAAGTTCTCTTAACCACAGCCTCTGCAAAGGTCTTCGCTCGTCACACGTAGCTTTTTCATGTGGTATCGCATAGTATTATATTATGCTCCGCAATGACTCCTATGAGTCCTATTGACCAAATATTCACACTACGGCATATTTTGGAAAAAACCCATGAATATAAAATCGATACGCACCACCTCATCGATTTCCAAGTTGCCTATGATAGCGTATATAGAGACGAGTTATACAGAGCCATGTCTAGTCTTGGCATACCTGCCAAGCTCGACCGCTTGTGCAGAATGACGATAGAGAACTCTCGCTGCTCCATCAAAGTCGGTAAGAACATCACCGAACCGTTCGATGTCAGGAAAGGTCTTAGACAGGGTGATGCGCTATCATGCGATCTCTTTAACATAGTACTTGAGAGAATTGTACGAAACTCACAAGCCAACACCGGAGGTACAATCTTTTACAAGTCTGTACAACTACTCGCCTACGCCGATGACATTGACATAATCGGAAGAACTCAGCGGGCCGTCAATGGGGCATTTACGAGTATTGAGATCGAGGCAGCAAAGATGGGTCTAGCGGTCAATGAAAGCAAAAGAAAATATATGCTGTCTACAAAAAATGACACCCAACATCGTCGTTTTGGACAGAACGCCATAATAGATAGATATAATTTTGGGGTAGTAAATGATTTTGTCCACCTAGGCTCTATGTTGAGCTCCGCAAATGACATCAGTGGGGAGATCACACGAAGAATTACTCTTACCAATCGTTGTTTCTATGTGCTAAGGCGGCAATTGAGTAGCAAAGCGCTATCTCGAATTACTAAGGTAACTCTTTATAAGACATTAATCTTCCCAGTCCTGCTGTATGGCGCAGAGGCATGGGCTTGACGAAACTAGATGAGGATGCCCTTGGTTATTTTGAGAGAAAAGTTCTTCGAGCGATCTTTGGTCCCGTCTGCATAGACGGTGAGTGAAGGAGAAGGTACAATGCCGAACTATACGGCCCGTACAAGGACATCGACTTAGCCAGAACAGTTCACATATATTGACTAAGATGGCTGGGTCATTTAAAGTGCATGGGGCCCATTGTTCCCACCAATAAAGTCATCGAATCCACCCCGGAAGGACGGCGCAGTTGGAGATGACCTCGTGGTAGGTGGCGCAAATAAGTGGAGGGGGACCTCAACCAACTTAGCGTGCGCAACTGGAGGCAGCTGGCTCGTAACCGTGCTGGCTGTAGAGGTTTGTTCTTTGAGGCCCACGTCCACCACGGACTGTAGCGCCATCTAAATAACTAGCCAGTGAAATCATTGATATAATTGAGGGTTTGTTGCTTTTTAGTGAAGGCCACCTTATCTTGTGACTCGAGCAAAGTTCTTTTACGGATTAACATTGCATGAATTTAAAAATATTCTTCGTTGCTATTTTCGCTTAAAAGTTTGTTTAACCATTGCATGCTCAACAGCGATATTATCGTTTTATTTTGGCATTGAAATCCTCCACTATGATGTCTATGGGCGCCGTGGCACACTAGTTAGTATGTTGGACCACTGCGCGTGAGATTCCACGTTCGAATCTCAGAAAACACTAAAAAAATTTTCACGGTCCCACCTTTCGCGTTAAACAAACATCCGAGAGTATTTCTTGCCATGAGAAAACTTCTCAAAAACAAAAGTGTTCTTTGGATACGACACAAAACTGTAGTTCCCCTCCATTAGTGCGAAAAATATAATGCACACAACAAGAGTGGTTGCGAGAAGTTAAGCCTAGGCTCTTACTGAGCTGTTGTGCCAAATTTATATATTATACATAACATTGTATATATGATGTCTATTTTCCCATAAGGTACAGACTTATAAGCAAACAAAAAAAAAAATAAAACTACTTACCGACTTTCGTCGGAGCATAACGCTGTATGATTGGTCTGTTAAATGTTCAAAGCGTATGATTTTTCCTTGTACTAACTTACGATTCTTTAGTCTGGTGGATAAGTATTAAACGTGCTTTGACCTTATCTGTGCTATAAAGAACCCAAGGATTTGTTTGCTTCGGCATTATGGGCGCTACAGACTCACAACCAACTGTGTCTTTGGAAGCCCCTCTGAAACTGCCTCTATTGGATATATGAATTAAGAAATTCGTTGCATCTAATATCTTTACCCTCTATCTAACTCGCAGATTCAAATCAGTCGACCTGATTGGGCACCCACAGATTCCAAATATTGCCCTCTCACTAGCCAGGCCTACGACACGAGTGTTAAAGATTTCATGCCAGGAACCATCAATTTCCATCACCCGTTCAAAATCTCCTTTTTTGAAAGCAGAGCATAAGAAAATGGAACCCCATTATGCAAACCCTCACAATCAAGGTGGTAAATAAACGCTTCCAAAGTAGAATTCGGAGTTGGTGCATATTAGAACCCGACTTAAATTTAGTCATCCCTCTGGAACGCCCAACTTTGATCTTCGAGTCAAAGATATATCGAATTGAGCTCTGTGCCAGAGAGCGAATCAGATGCAGTCAGTCAGCATGAACATAACTGGAAATGCTTAGAAGGAAGAGATTGGAAGTACATACCTTGGAAATATATTTGACATGGAGCCAAACGAATATAAAAACGCGTCTTTCGTTTGAACAATAGCATCTACTGACGTGTACTTTTCGTCTTTACTCTTTTGCGTGTTTTTTGGACTCCACAGAGGAAATACATATGTTACTTTGCTCATTCAAATAAATTCTAAGTTTCTTTAGCTAAGCAGTATTTTCTTCTCAGAAGAAATAAATTGTCCTTACCCTTTCTCATTCCACTAAGCCTTTTAATTTGATTCTACCCACCCATGTCACGGCTGTAAGATTCCATTTGAATAGGCAGAATAGGCATCTGGCCAGAATTATCCAAAACCAGAAACACCCCGATTTAATGAAGCCATCTACACATAAAGATTTCAAGAATCCCCTGTGAACACTTCTAACCACTTAATCAACCTTTCAAATGAACCGTGTAACTATATTCACTAAATTCACCTACAGGTCCGGGACCCACTTGTAATTTCATATCAAAATAGCACGTATACGCCCCGGTATGCCTTTCGTATTACAGTCGACAAAAGTAAATTGTCCATGACCCGATTTTCTTGTGATCCTTTCTGCACCAATACCTAACCCAAACTCCGTTCCGTCACACACGGTGAATGGTAATACTCGACACTTCCCTTTTCAACCCGTTTCCCCTACAGAGGTACAAATACAACACATGACCTGTGGCATCAAGCAATATTAAATTTAATTTGAAAATAAATTAAACTATAATCCGCAACTAAATCACTTCAGAAACGGTCACGATACACACTGTAATTATTGTAGGAAGGCAACAGGGTCCTTTACATCCTTACGATCGACTTTGTGTGAGAGAAAGCCAACTGGGGACACAAATTCATCTCGGAACTCAGAGAAATGAGAAATGAATTCCCCCAGCATTCTAATCTGTGATATGTGTTTGGGTTAAGGATTTGTTTTGTGGTTTTAATAAGTTTATGCGTTGACACTGGGATTTGATATCCTCGTAGTAATTGGATTTTAGTTCAAACACGTCGTAGTGTAACTTGAATTTATTATCGATTTGTGGGACAGAAATGCATGAATATTTCATGGAATATTTTGTTACAGCACTAAACACTCTGGGTTGACACCCAAGGTATTATTTCTTGAATTATTTATTGTAATCTGAAACTCAATTAATAATCAGAGTGCTGGACGGTTTTTCAATTGGCCAGTCTCTGTGTGTTGGTTGCTTAAAAATTTAAATGTCTGGTTAGGTGATGGTTTTCAGAAGTCACAACAAGGATTATGGGGTAACATTGGATCCGATTGAGAGGTGATGGCTTAGAGAAAGGATATTCTTATGAATATTCCACGCATGATATAAGCGGATACGAATTTAAATGGATAGAGCAGATTGAACCCCTGTGCCTAAAAATAAATATGGGTTATCATTTGGTAACTTTGGAAATGAGAATCTCTTTCATTTCATATTCAATTCTGTTTACCAACGAATAAACCACCCTGAAGCTAAATTTATCAAACTAGTTAGTATATCCTTTACATATGGTCTATTTATGACTAAACAGAACTCAGAGTATTAAATAGTCCTCTACCCATTCTATTAATATGACGCAGCGGAGCAAGGTGCCATTCGATGACATGGCAATAAAATTATATTACGAAGGCGTGGCTAGGTAATTATTAAACGGATTCGTTTAAGGAATCGTTGCGCCAATTATGTAAGTAAGAGTTCAAAAGAGCAGTAGTAAAATGGATCCTTGGGCTTTTGATTCGACTTACCTCCAAATTGACTCCGCATTGAGAAAGTTGGCCTATGTAGGTACATATCCATACATGGACTGTGTATAAATTTGGAGATAGAAAATAAGACATTACGAGATTGGTTTGATGACTACCGAATACCAAGTGCTCCATTTCATATGTCTGACGCGGAATTGAATATCTAATTCCATTTTACTATTTTATATACATATCTCTTCAGTGGAAACAGTTTGACTCTGTGATAAGCGTATTTCTGCTTTTAGCCGTCAAGGAGTTAAGGTAGTGGAAAAATGAATAAGGGATGTTTGTGAACCACAGTCCATCCCATAGGAATTTCTTATGATTATTTCTTATGCTCTTACTTTTGGATGGCAAACGACTAACAAATGCCAAAGTAGCTTCTCCCGATAGGTGTTGGCCCGCTAAATAATGAGAAAGAGCAACTTGCAGCTCTGTTAGTAAGTCCTACTTACACCTCCTCGAAGTGCCATCAGGGAATTTCTCTGGAAATTGCGAACGGAAGAGGGACGAATGGCGAGGCTCCTGCGCAACATAACAGGATTAGTGTCGGTTGGTCTGTGGCCCAGCTAGCTGCAAGTTTAAAAAAAATTAATTGCTTCGAAACTAAAACTAACGCCTCGAATACCGACGGATAGTGTGATGATGATCTTTGGGTATCGAACATGAACAACGATCGGATTCTGAAACGTTAAGACCCTCCTGGACTCACTCAAGGAAGGGCCATACAATGCCAGATTCCTCCAAATGGAACGGGAATTCCCACGCTATAAAACGGACATCTTAGGACTGAGCGAGATAAGATGGTTCGATGCTGGGGAATACATCTACCCAACAAAAAACACTGTCATGCTCTACTCTGGTAAACCAGCTGGAAGTGCACGGACGTCCGAAGTAGGACTGGTGTTAACTCCAGCAGCACGAAGAATCCTCATATCTTGGATACCTCACAGTGACCGGATATTGACGGCTAGGGTCCACAGTAGAGTAAGAAAAATTACCATCATACATTGTCATGCTCTGACTCAAGACGCAACTGAAGACGAAAAGGACAATTTTTGTAACCAGTTAGGCGCCGTCTACAACCAAACGCCTAATGGGGACATCGTAATGGTGATGGGGGATCTCAATGCCAAGGTTGGTAGCGACAACACTATGCTTAAACACGTAATGGGAGTTCACGGGCTTGGGGACCTTAATGATAACGGTGAGCGGTTTGTGGACTTCTGTAATACCAACCGCTTAGTCATTGGAGGCACGCTGTTTAAGCATAACACCTGCCACAAGATCAGTTTGGTCCCTACTGGCAGGCAGCGAACATCCAACCAGATCGACCACATTGCGATCAGCCGTCGCATTAGAAATTGTCTCCTGGACGTCCGAAATAGACGTGAAGCTAACATCGGACTAGAACGAGATCACCATCTTATATTAGCTCATATACGCCTTCGTACTGCATCCGTCAATAAGAACCGCTCAAACTTACTTAACATCTCCAGGTTTAATATCGACATGCTCAAGGTTCCCTAAGTGCGCCAACAGATTAGTGACCACCTTGCCTTAGACTAAAAGCAATCAGCAGCACAATGCAGGAGAGCATGTATGATCACTGGAGTGCTGTGCTGGCGATTCGCTCTAGCACTATGTGTAGTGGAGGCATCCGTACGATCACTTCTAGAGCTGCTGTGGGACAGGTTCGCATGGCCCCTGTTATACATGTACAGGCTAATCTTTGCACTTTGTTGAGAGATGTCCTCGTCGTGGTTAGTCTAGTTCTGTTAACCCATGCCACTGCCCCGTAAGTGATGATGGGTCTTATTATCATCAGGTACATCCATCTCTGTGTGGCTGTGCTGCAACCCCAGGTCTTTCCTGAAATGTTCTTGCACACCATAAGTGCTCTGCTGGCATTGGTTACCACAGTTTCTACATGTTCTCTCCAGAGAAGTTTGCTGTCTAGTGTAAGACCTAGATACTTGACCTGTTTCTGTGGGTTAACCTTGATCGCTTCCAACAGGATGGGTTGCATACGCTTTAGCTGCCTTTTCTTGGTGAAGGGTATCACAGTGGTTTTGGTAGGGTTCACTCTAAGTCCTACCGTTTTACACCACTTCTGTGTGATTCGTAGACCCCTTTGAATGATTTCGCATAGCGTTTCTTCAAATTTTCCTCTTGTGACAATAACTATTTCGTCGGCGTACCACTGGAACGTAATGCCGGCACCTGCCAATTTGTGCAGTAGTGCATCTGCTACTAGGCTCCACATCAATGGTGATAATACCCCTCCTTGTGGATAGCCTCTAGTGGTGCTTAATGTGATAGTCTTTTGATCCACCTCAAAGGTACATACGAGGGCGGTAAGTGTCACGTCTTACATAATGGTAAGGCATCGGAGGATTTTGAAGTCCAAAGTGGAGTACGTCAAGAGTGCATACTGTCCTATACTATGGAATTCGTTGGACTATGACATCTTGTCTTATAGATTACGCTGACGATGTTTGTCTACTTTCACATCGGGTAATGGATCTTCATTTGATGGCCCAAAATCTAGAAGCAAACAAAGTGGGGCTAAAAATAAACACAGCCAAAACAAAAGCCCTGAGCACTTCTAATACCTGCATTCAACTTAACATTACCGGACAGGAAGTCGAGAGAGTTGATAACTTTCTTTATTTAGGAAGTGTGGTCTCGGCTATTTGTGGTGGTACCGAACTGAATGTGTGCAGCAGAATCGGGAAGGCTAAGACTGCGTTCGGAATGCTGTCCAAAATCTGGAGTAGTAATGTTATCAGCTTAAGAACTAAGCTGCGACTGTTCCACTCCAACGTAGAATCGGTGCTGCTTTATGGGTGCAGGTGGACACCATAAACACACGCAAGCTGCAAGTCTTCGTAAACAAATGATTAAAGATCATCTTGAGGATTTTCTGGCCGAACAGTATCTCCAACGAACAACTTTATATGAGAACGGGCCAAGAACCAATAAGCATTACTATACGAAGGAGAAAGTGGCAGTGGATTGGACACACCCTACGGCGCGAAGACAACTCCACTGCGAAAAACGCCATGCAGTGGAATCCGCTCACCAAGGGAGGCAAAACAGCGAAACAAACTAAGCAAACGTGGCGCAGAACAGTTGAGGAGGAATCGAGCTCTTTAGGAATGAGTTGGAGGCAGCTCAAACGCGTTGTAGAACTCCGAACAAGATGGCGCGTAGTCGTGGTTGATGCCCTATACCCCCCGGTGGGTTTAAGGATATAAGTTAGGTTAGTTATCTTCGATTAGTCCAAGAGGCCAACTTTCGTACATTTAGACATTATCTACATACATTTGAAGAAAGGATTCAGCTACAGATTGAGGAAGTTCATTTATTTATGTACAGGGAGAATAAAAGAGGACCAAGAATTGAACTTTTGTGGAACGCCTCTTGAGGTAGTAAGGAATTAAGAAAGATTGCCGTTCATCATTACAGCTTGCTTTCTGCCGATTAGGTATGGGTTTCTCAGTTGAACGGCAGAATATGAAAAGATTTATATGGTCAACCATGTCGAAGGCTTTGGAAAAGTCCAACTGTACCAGAAATGTACTATTTCCATCATCTGAGGTCCCTCTTATATTCTCAATGGTGCGTTTATAGGTGCTGTAAAGCAATTACGTTTCTCGCTAAAACCAGACTGCTTCGGAGATAAAATATTGTATCTGCGAAGGAAACAAGAAAGGTAGTATTGAAATGGGTCTGTATTCAGTACTACGTGGACTTTTTGCAATAGGTATTTTATTATTTTATCGATTTTCCTTTGATCAGGGAAAACACCTGTCGTCCAAATTGTATTAAAGACGTGGGTTATAGATGGCAATAAAATAGGTAAGATGGCCCGGCTGAACGTCGGGTGCAAGCCATCTATTCCAACTGCATTTCTAATCCCATTTTTATTGAGAAGGGCAATGGTCAATCTGAAAAGTGTTATCCTACAACGATTTAATTTAGATTGTAGCTCTAGTCGAACTCGAAATTGTTCGCTTTAAACTGCAACCGCATTCCCGTTCTAAAAATAATTACTTTAAATTTAAACGTATTCGAAAGCCCACACACCGGAATTTGTCCTTAATTTTCGAATCACATAATGAACAAGGTCATTTACCAAAAGGAATGAAGAAAAAGTACATACTCTCGCGTGGAAAAGGAAATCAACTACATAAACAAAAACTTGTTGAATAAATGAAATCGCCATGCGTTGAAACAGCAAATCACTTCATAAATTATTCAAATACAAGTTACCAAGGGTGGCTAAAGCAAAAAAGAAAAAAAACGAAAAAAACTTTGCTTGGAGGCTCTTGATGTACAAATTCCTGAGATTCTCAGCCGATTACGTCATCAGTACTTTAGGTTTCCCCAACAGGAAAGAATGTTAAAGTGTGCAAAATTCAACCCAATTTAAATGGAGTGTTGGGAAAATATTCATGGGTTTATTTCTGGAATTCTTTTATATTTCCTTATAAATCAAAGTCTAGATGCTGTTCCCTAAAGCATTCCCATGGTATTCCCATAAGAGAATTAGAAAATGAATTTCCTGCTTCAACAACAAATTGGAATTTTTAAATTTCAAAATTCTATGAATGACCACTTTACCAAGCACATTTCCAGACCACAAAACGTCAACTACACAACACAACTTTTCCCCCTTTAGGAAACTCTCCAATTTTTAAGCAAAAAAATAAAAAAAAGCAGCTTTCCTCCAATTCCCGGGAGTGCGGCATCTCATAGTATGCATTTGCCATTCCCAACAATTTGTAATGTAAATTCAAGCAGCAAGTATCCCTCTTGAAAACTACCCTTCATCAGACGTTACTACCCCCACTCACCACCCGTTGAGTGGTTTTTGGCTTAAAAGCGTTTCCCATTCCTGATGTCCACTCTATCCCATCACACTGCGAAATACATTAAAATGGAGTTTGACATTTTGTTTTTAGCTTTATGACTTTCTGGCTTCTTGTCGTCTTTATGTGAAAACAGGAAGTAGCCCACATGTCAGCATCATGGTCTCTGGAATGGAACTGCTAGCTGACCATGTATATACCAATGCAATGCGGTTAGATAGAACTGTCAGGCATTTTAGGTGTGCGTTTGCTGCTCTGGACAGAGCTAATTTCCACAGAATTCACTTTTGTGTACTGCAGCCATTAAATGGGGAACCATCTAGCGCTGGGCATGTGGAGAGCTGTTAAGATGGCTCTAGGATTTAATTACACCTCCTCTTTTGGTAAATGAAAGGCCATAACAATTGAAGCGCTCCACTTCGGACATGTTTATTGTTTAATTATACTGGGATTTAGTAAACCTTTGTTTATAGCAATTTGATTAAGTTAAGTAATTTTTACAAAACTGTAAGAGCTCTTAAAACTTTAGTGAGGACTGTTAAGATTCTTGTGTTTTGTACAAAAATGATAAAATAGAAAATTTGTGGATGGTCAACTTATCCGTGTGTAAGTATGTATGTTTTCAAATTTTGAGTTTTTGACTTAATGTGCTTTAACTTTACAGAAAAACTGTTGGATAGATATGCGTATTCAAAGCTTAATGATTTTACTTATGCCCTGTATCCCATTGTGGGTCTTAGGGTATCTACTACGCCTACGCGCCATCGTGTACGGTTTCTTGCAATGTGTCTGAAATCTTCCCAACTTTCCCCAACTGCCGTGCCTCCTTCTCGACTGTTCTGCGCCATGTTCTCTTCGGACCGCCAGGCCTTCTGCCATCCTGAGTTAAAGGGTTCCATTGCATAGCATGGTTCGATATGGAACTGTTACCCTTTCGGAACGTGCGACTAATCCACTGCCATTTCCGTCGTTAGATGATTGTGTCTATTAGTTCCTGAACCGTTCTTTCGTAAAGGTGTTCGTTAGAGATACGATTGGACCAGGAAATCCTTAAGATATTACGAAGACACCTATTAACGAACGTTGTAGCTTTCTCGTGATAGTAGTGGTCACTCTCCACGTGCTGCAACCATATAACAGCACGTTGGAGCGGAACAGTCTTATTTTGGTGCTCAAACTGATTGCATTGCTCGCCATATTTTGGACAACATCCCGAACGCGAACTTTGCTTTGGCGATCCTGTTGGCTATATCCAGTTCGGTTCCACCATCGGTCGAGACAATACTCCCACGATCCTGGAAATCCTCTACTCTCTCTACCGGTTGTCCAGCAATGCGTATTTGAGCCGATGAGTTAGTTCCAAAGCTGATAATTTTAGTTTTTGCCGTATTAATTTTCAGCCCGACGACACCTGCTTCCCTCTCCACATCTGCTGTCAGCTGGTGGAGGTCCATAATTCTGTGGGAGAGTAAGCATACATCGTCTGCGTAGTCAAGATGTTTCAGTTGAGATGTAAAAGTCCATCGTATTCCTCCGTTTCCCGTCGACAAAGCTGCATAAAGCACATCGCTAATCACCAATAGGAATAATATTGGTGAAAGGATACAGCCTTGTCTTACCCCACTTTGGATCTCAAATTCCCCAGACAACCTTCCCCTGTGCAGAACGTGACATTTGGAGCCTTCATATGTAGCTTTGATAATAGCAATTAGTTTATCGGGAATGCCTCTCCTGCGTAAGGCACGCCAAATAAACTCCCTGTTGACACTATCGAACGCCTTCTCAAAATCGATGAACAGCAGGTGCAGTGGCGATCGATATTCCACACACTGTTCGATGATAATCCGCAGGGTGTTGATGTGGTCGGCACAGGAGGATCCAGAGCGGAAACCTGTTTGTTCGGCATCGAGTGTGTCTTCGAGATGTTGTTTGATTCGCCCCAGGATGATTTTAGCTATTATCTTAGCTACAGCAGGCAGCACGCAGATACCCCTCCAGTTTCCGCACTCCATTAAGTTTCCTTTCTTAGGAAGCTTGACGATCATTCCCTTTTTCCACTCGTTAGGAAAGCTCTCAGCTTCCCAAGCCCTATCTATAAGTGGAAGCAGAAGCTCAGCCGATGTTGTTGGCGCTGCTCATAAGAGCTCTACTGGAATACCGTCAAGTCCTACCGCCTTGATCGCGGTAATGATCTCATCTTTACTGGGAGTCGTGGTGCGTATTTGGGAGCTTCTCACTTCGGGTATCTCAGCCTGATTTGGGAGCATATCGCTAGCGAATACACGGTTCAAAACCGTAGCAAAATGCTCTTTCCATCTTTTGAGCTGGTCCTCATCCGAAATGAGCAAGGAGCCGTCTAGGCTTTTCACTGGGTGTTGGCTGGAGCTGCGACCACCTGTCAGCTCTTTCGTGATTCTGTAGACGGTCCTGCTGTCGCATCTCCATGCAGCTTCTTCTGCTTCTGTAGCCAGCGCGTTGATGTAGTTGCACTTGTCACGTTGCACGCTACGCTGAACTTCTCTCATCTTTATGCGATATAGGGACTCTAGCTCGCTTCTCCCTGCTGCTGGGGTAGCTGCAACGCGAGCTTTCAGCTGTTTTCGTTCGTCAATCCGTTTCCAGGTATCCTCGGAAAGCCACACCCTATGTCTTCCCTGCGATCGATCGACAATTCTTTCAGCACCAGATGTAAAAACATTTTTCACAGCACACCAATGGTCTTGGATGGTTGCGGGCATTGAGCTGCTGATCGCTTCCACACCTTGCGAAAAGTGCTCCGTTAATTGTTGGCGCACTCAGGGATCACTAAGTCCATCGATGTTGAACCTGGGCATTCTTGTTGTCGTGGGACCTTCGAACTGCAGCAGTGCGTAGTTGGAGAGTAACTATCATAAGATGGTGATCACGTACTATGCCCACATCTGCCCCTCGCTTGTTTCGGACGTCCAGGAGACTACTTCTAAAGTGGCGGCTGATAGTAAAATTGTCAATTTGGTTGGAGGTTGCTTGCCTGTCATTGGAAACCCAGCTGACTTTGTGGCAGGTCTTGTGCTCAAACACGTGGCCACCTATCACAAGGCGGTTGGCATTGCAGAAATGCGCAAACCTTTCGCCGTTGTCATTGCGGTTGCCTAGTCCATTCTTCCGATTACATGTTTGAGCCGTTCGTTGTCGCTGCCTACCTTGGCATTCAAATCCCCCATCACTATGACAATGTCTCCATTTGGTGTTGTGTTGAAGACGGCGCTTAAGATATTGTAGAAGCTCTCCTTTTCGTCCCCAGACGAACTATTCGTTGGGGCGTAACACTGTATGATGGTGACGCGTCGTACTCTAGTCTGGAATCTGGCCGTCAAAATCCTATCGGCATGAGGCTGCTGTTGTTGTTAGCAGTAGTCCGACTCCATATTCCCGCGGACTTCCGGATAGTCTTCCAGAATAGAGTAGTACGGTGTTACGCGTTGGAGACTGGTACTCGGCCGCTTCTAACCATCTTACTTCACTTACCCCGAAAATGTCCAGTTTATGGTATATCGCATAAATTCGTTTTCCAATTGGAGGAATCTGGCATTGTAAGGACCTTCTCTTCCGAGTCGAGGAGCGTCTTTACATTCCAGAAACCTAACTTTGTCCGGGTACAATAGCCAAAAGTCGTCAACATGTGATCATGCCTTATCCGAGGAATAGTGTCGGTTTCTGTAGCGGGCAATATTCGGTAACGCAGGTTGCTGGCCTACGTTACCTAGCCTAGAATCAAGGGCCTAGGTAACCCGCACTCACAATTTTAGCTTATACGTATAAGGGTTTATACGTATAGTTGCCCGGGGACCACCACTAGGAGGTAAAGTAAGCACTTCATCATGAACTTGATTGTTGCGCTACTGGCCCAAGCCAAGTTTTGGGCAGTCAGTAGTTTCCCGATCAATCGCAATGCAGGTTAATTGTGACGTGCTCACTCTATTCTCGTCGCTAGGAACATTGAAAAAGGGCTCAAGTGGCATGTGATCTGTAAACGTTTTCGCTGCAATCCGAAAAATACTAAGCTGAGAAAGCCAGTTTCTAGATATGAGGCAGTAGTCAATAACGGAGCACGCTATCCCTCGAAGAAAGGTGTATTCCCCCAAAGAGTCTACTTTACAGCTTCCATTTAGTATGAGACAATCATAAGCGTCAGCTAATTCTAGAATCTTCACACCTTTACCATCACAGACTTCGTCTTCGGAATTACTTGTCGATAGCATCGATACTGGGAATGACCCAGCAGCAAAATTATTTTGCGATAAACCTATCCTGGCATTAAAATCTCCAGTAAGAATCAAATCTTCCGATCCTAGATTATTTAAAACGTCTCCTAATTTATTGAAATCTCGAATCCAGTTGTTGCAATTTAGATAAATTGGTAAAATATGAGCTGTGGTATTACCAATTTTTAATTCCAGTAAAGTTTTCTGTTCAATAGTTCTAAACTCGACCGCCAACACTTGCAATTGCTTACTTATGCAAAGAGTTCTCCTCCAATTGCTCTTCCGAATAGGCTTGCTTTTACTGCAGGTATAAATTTCAATTCAGAAAAGCTTATAGCTATTATCAAGGCTACATATGAGGGCGGCAAGTGTCACGTCGTGCACAATGGTAAGGTGTCGGAGGACTTTGAAGTGCAAAGTGGAGTACGTCAAGGATGCATACTGTCCCCACTATTGTTCTTGGTGGTTATCAGCGATGTACTCCGTGCAGCATTGACGGAAGCTAATTCTGGAATTCGTTGGACTATGACATCTTACCTTAAACACCTAGATTACGCTGACGATGTTTGTCTACTTTCACATCGGATAATGGATCTTCATTTGATGGCCCAAAATCTAGAATCTGAGGCAAACAAAGTGGCGCTAAAAATAAACACAGCCAAAACAAAAGCCCTGAGTACTTCCAATACCCGCGCTCAACTTAATATTGCCGGAAAGCAAGTCGAGAAAGTAAATAACTTTCTATATTTAGGAAGTGTCGTCTCGGCTAATCGCGGTGGCACCGAACTGGATGTGTGCAGCAGAATTGGGAAGGCTAAAGCTGCGTTCGGAATGCTGTCCAAAATCTGGAGAAGCAATGTTATTAGCTTAAGAACCAAGCTACGACTGTTCCACTCCAACGCAGAATCAGTGCTGCTTTATGGGTGCAGTACCTGGAAGGTGGACACCATTAACACACGCAAGCTGCAAGTCTTCGTAAACAAATGCTTAAGAATCATCTTGAGGATTTTTTGGCCGAACCGCATCTCCAACGAACAACTTTATCTGAGAACGGGCCAAGAACCTATAAGCATTACTATACGAAGAAGAAAGTGGCAATGGATTGGACACACCCTACGGCGTGAAGACAACTCCATTCACCAATCCGCTCACCCAGGCAGGCAGAATAGCTGGACGCCCTAGGCAAACGTGGCGCAGAACAGTTGAGGAGGAATCGAGCTCTTTAGGAATGAGTTGGAGGCAGCTCAAACGCGTTGCAGAACTCCGAACACAATGGCGCGCAGGTGTGGTTGACGCCCTATGCCCCCCGAGGGTTTAAAGGATATACGTAAGTAAGTAAGTATAAATTTCAATTCATAGTTCATAAATAGGCTCTTGTATCTAGTTTCACCAAAGTTTATTACATGTGTTTCGAATAATAAGAAAATATCGAATTCATTAATGTAGCTTATAAAATCCATAAGGTTGAGTTTTTCGTTTAATCCTGCTACATTATAACTCAGTATTTTTAATTTCGGTAACTTATTTTTAATCTGATAGACGGGCGCAACTCAGATCGATTGATCAATCAAATTTCCACTTGCTCTCATACCCAAATTGTTTACACCGGCTGCGGCTGATGTGGATGCACCTTTAGCTGATTGGAGACTTTTCGAACTGTCAGTTGGTGATACCTTTGACATATAGTACGCATTGTTTTGATTTTGATGATCATTCATAAAATTTAGAGATGCCGGAATTTCATAAAAAAAGTTGTTTAATTACGCTAAAACCATTTTCGATGCTTTCTGACATGTCCCCTGTTGGCTATATCCAGTCCGGTTCCACCATCGGTTGAGACAATACTCCCAAGATAGGAGTCAGGAAAGCTCTCTCTATCAGCGGAAGCAGAAGCTCAGCCAATGTTGATGGCGATGCTCGTAAGAGCTCTGCGGGAATACCGTCAAGTCCTACCGCCTTGTTGCTTTTAAGTGCTTTGATCGTGGTAGTGATCGCATCCTTACTGGAAGTAATGTATTCGGCGATTTCTAACCTCGGGCACCTCAGTCTGATTTGGGAGCTAGCGAATACGCGATTCAAAACCGTAGCAACATTTTTTTTTTTTTTTTCGTGGGTAGGTGAAAATCTTCATGAGACACTATGAGACCGTGTACTCATAGTAGTGTCAGATTTCTACTGACTAAAAACACCCTTCCCTTCGTTTTGTTTACTACGACTAAGTTAGACCTTATCAAGTAGTTTAAGCTTCAGATTTATATTCGCGTGAGGCAGGTGGATTTCCAATAAAAGCACCTGCTGAAACCGTCATGACATGCGGCTTTTTGTCTTATAGCGCTAATTCGAACGGTTTCGTTCTTTGAAGTCGGCGCGTAAGATTTGTCACATCCAAAGTTTGGAGTATGGCACAGTTGCAATGGCCATGAAGACGATTACGAAGCTTGCGAGCGAAGTTTTTTATTTCGTCCTCCACGGTAGCTATCCCTAAGTCTCTGTGGATATCATTGTTTCTGATATACCAGAGAGCGTTCACGATTATTCTTATAATTTTATTTTGCAATGATTGTATGAGATTCCTATTGCTTGGTTTGGTACAACCCCAGAGTTGTATACCGTACGTCCACACGGGTTTAAGCACTTGCTTATACAGAAGCAGTTTGTTATATACGCTTAGTTTGGAATATCATCCAATTAGCCAATACATTTCTCTAAGTCGATTTTCGACTTCGTCACGTTTCTTTTTAACGTGAGGTTTCCATTTAAGTTTCGCGTCTAGTGTCATTCCCAGATATTTAGCTTCGTTTGCATGCGGTATTTGTACCGAGTTAATGAAAACGGGAAGGTTGATTATTTTCTTGTAAGTGAAGTTAACATGCGTCGATTTGGTCTCGTTAAGAACAATGCGCCAAGTTTTTGTCCACTCACAGATTTTATCCAAGGCTCGTTGGAGTTTTATGGTTGCTGACTCGATTGAACTTTCCGTTGCCAGAATAGCCGTATCGTCCGCGAACGTAGCTACAATAGTGCCTTCAGTTTGAGGTATGTCCCGAGTGTACAGCAAGAATAAGATAGGCCCAAGGACACTTCCTTGCGGAACTCCGGCGGCAATTTCTTTAAAATCAGAATATCCAGTTCCGTGCTTAACACGAAAAAGTCTGTTTTTAAGGTAGGAATTCTAAGATCTTATGAAGTTGCTCCGGAAGGATTCGTCTTAGCTTATAATTCAATCCATCGTGCCAAACCCTGTCGAAGGCTTGAGATACGTCAAGAAAAGCTCTAGAACAAATCCTTTTCTCCTCAAGGGCTTTTTCAATTTCGTCGGTTATTCTATAAACCTGGTCAATTGTGGAATGCTTGATTCTGAACCCGAATTGGTGGTCAGGTATTAGGCGTCTCTCTTCAATGACCGGAAGAATCCGTTTCAGAAGGAGTTTTTCAAATACCTTCGATATTATTGGTAGTAGCGATATCGGTCTGTACGATTTTTTGTCATTTGGAGATTTCCCCGGTTTTGGAACCATTATGACTTCTGCGACTTTCCATTGATTTGGAACGTATAATAATCTAATGGAAGCATTTATTAAATAAAGCAATTTTAATAGTGCCTTTTTTGGTAATTCCTTGAGGATTTGTCCGGTTATTAAATCATCGCCAGGAGCTTTATTATTTTTCAGGTTTTTTATTACCTGGCAAAGTTCTATAAGTGACACACTTTTTATTCTAAGGTTGTCAGATGTCGTAGTCGTACCGGTAAAATCGTCTACCAATGTTTCTCCATCAAATGGCTTAAAAGTCTCTTCTACGTGCTCGGCAAATAGATCCGCTTTTTCTTTGTCACCTTTTGCCCATTCGTCGTTGTTTTTTCTTATCGGTGGCGAATGTATTTGGGGTTTTTTAATTCTTTTGACAGCTTTCCAGAGCGAGTAACTAGTGGTTTTTTCGGCGGTTAAACCTTCAAGATAAGCTGAAGTCTCTCGGTTTTTTAGGTCTTGGATCGCTTTTTTAAGCTTATTACATAGGAAATTCGAGTGGGTTTTATGCTGGGGAGCGCGAGTTTGTTGCCATATTTTGCGTGCTCTCCTCTTTTCTCGAATAAGTTCTTTTATTTCCGGCGGATAATAAGCTTCATTACATGGGACTTCTTTCCTCCTTAAAGGTGTATTTTTCCACGCGGCATTTTGTATTGATTCAATAAATTTGCCGAGCTCATCTTCTATTTCGAAGGGTGTTTTGAGCGATACATTTAAGACAATATTTTCTTCGCAATCAGTTCTAAAGTCGCGCCAGTTAGTTTTTTTGTTAGTTAATCTAGGCACACCTTCTACTGTCATTAGTCTGTCACTTATTGTCAAGATTACCGGCGAGTGATCTGAGGAGAGATCAAAGCTTTCCTCTACTTTCGCAAAATTTGAAGATACTCCTTTTGCTACGAAGAAGTCTATTAGGTCCGGTGTTTTTGCTGTATCAGAGGGCCAATACGTCGGTTTCCCCGTCGAAAGGAAATCAACCCCGAATTGCATACCGGCTTCGTACAGAAGTCTGCCTTTCCGTGAATTAGATCTGGAACCCCAAAAGGTGTGTTTTGCGTTGAAATCGCCACCTATAATGAAATTCGGTCCAAGTGAGTCAAGGAGACGTACAAAGTCGTTACTTCTAAACGTGCATCACGGAGGACAATAAATGGACGCGATGTTGAAATACGAGTGCCTATTCTTAACTCGAACTGAGCTTGTTTGCATTGTATCGATTTGAATCGTCGTATTTATGGAGTGCTCAATGCAGTCTTTAATGAATAAGGAGGATCCGCCTCTAGCTCTTCCGGAAGGGTGGTATGCGTGATAAGCACGATACTCTCTTATTTTTACTCCGGATTCCTTTGTCAAATGAGTTTCAGAGATCAAGCAAATGTCAATGTTGTCATTCCGTAAGAATACTTCTAATTCGGCGTTTTTTTGTAGAAGGCCGTTTGCGTTCCATGTTAAAATTTTTAGTAACTGATTCATATTCATATGGGAGTTCTTTTTTGGCGAGGTTTTAACTCGAGCTTGCTCAATTTATCAAATATGACTTTGTTTACCTTCGTTTGCTCCTCAAGTTTCGCAAGAATTATAGAGAAGACTTGGGAGACTGGGTCTACCGTAACACCGCTTTGCTTGGTTTCTAGCGACGCAGCTTGAGCATATGTTAGCGTCTCTGGAGATTGTGGCTTTTTCTTTGATTTTGCCGAAGGAACTTTACTTTGCTCGACTCTCGTCTTAAGTTTGACGTGTTTATTGACGGTCGTTACCCTTGGCTTTAAAAAAAAAACCGTAGCAAAATGCTCTTTCCATCTCTTGAGCTGGTCCTCAACCGAAATGAGCAAGGAACCGTCTAGGCTTTTCACTGGGTATTGACTGGAGCTGCGACCACCTGTCAGCTCTTTGGTGATTCTGTGTACGGTCCTGCTGTCGCACCTCCGTGCAGCTTCTTCTGCTAGCTCCAATGCGAGCTTTCAACTGTTTTCGTTCGTCAATCCGTTTCCAGGTATCTTCGAAAAACCACACTCTATGTCTTCCCTGCGATCGACCGATAGTTCTTTCAACACTAGATGTAAAATCATTTTTCACAGCACACCAATGTTCTTGCATGGTTGCGAGTAGTGAGCTGCTGATTGAAACAAAGCTACGAACACTGTTGTAAACTCAAAATTGACTTAATTGTATCAAAGTTGACTTAAAGAAAAATTAAGCCAAACTTTTTTTTGACTTAATTCGACATAGCTTCTGACTTATTTTTCTTATAACTGAAAATCGAATACTTTTCTTTAAGGTTCTATTAAGACTCAAGCAGGTTTTCTCCATGCGCATAATCACTAAATCCCTGTGAAAAATTGAGCACTGCGACAGACGAATCTAAGGTTTGTAGTACAACAGGTGTACCTGTCCCTTGAATGTCCTTTACACCTGTTAAATTAAAGAAAAATCAAAGAAATTTATTGCAGAGTACCTGCTGAGGCTAGTAAAAGTATTGAGAACAGTACAGTCAGTTATTTTGAGCCATACTTATGGTTGTAGTCGTAAAGATTATTGAAACAATGAAATATGTAACAGGGTTTAAGTGAGTGGTATTGCTACAGGTCTACAGACATTTTGCAGTAGCTAGAAATCACTGTTCAGATTGATTTTATTGCAATGGATTGGCTGCATTAATTAGTTTTAAATATAGATCGAGCATTCGATTCCTTAAAACACTTCAAAGGACATTAAAGGAAAGGTAAACGAGAATCGCAATAAATAGTATAATTTCAAGAAATAAGTCAGTAATCAGGTACCAATCCTTGAACATATAGTACTTACGGCAATTATAGCCGCAGATGCGTGCCCTCGTTCGCGAGAAAATTTCACAAACTCACTATCCACTCAGTTCAAACAAACAATAAAAAAATAGGAGCATGCACATGTCAAACAACAAACTCCATCGCAATATGGTAATATTGCAAAACTGTATCATTATGGTAATACTTGCTAAAAGGAAAGGCACTACCCCGCCAGGCACTACCACTGCTGTGCATGGTACTGATCCTGGACCGAGCAGGTGGATATCTTGTATGTCCAAGAGAGAAATGGAAAAACACCGGAAATCGGGCGCGTTTCTTGGACGTTAGGCCAAAAGATAACAAGATGTTCTAGTACGGAACGGAAAAGGCTAAGAACGGAATCGGTATCATCCTTTCGGCAGAGCTACTTGGTGACGCCTTGAGCATTTCGAGGTCCAGCGACCGTTTAATTTCCCTCAAACTAGTAATACAAAATGGGTGCGATCAAAACGCTATCAGTACTGCTTAAGGGCAAGCATTTTGTGACGAATATTACTTTGAACTGAGAGAGAAAAGCTCAAATCAGCTACTAAGTAATATCCAGCTTGTCACAGTCATCATTTAGCGTGAGAGATTTATCAGAGAGAGATGCATTTTGGGTAGATTTCCACAATCTCCTTAAGAACATCCCAAAGGAAGAGTTTCTGTTTATTGGAGGAGATTTGAATGGACATGTCGGGAAGTCAAACGAAGACTATGAACATTGTCATGGAGGACTTCATACGGCATCAGGAACCCTCGTGGGGAAGCCATCATAAGCATGTGCAAATCACATGGTCTTATCGTGTTCAATGAAATGTTCATCAAACAAAGGCACCTGATCACTTACAGCAGTGGTGGAGATGAAACCCATTTTGACTACCATTTGGTAACCAGTTTCATAAAGCCTCGGGTAAAAGATTGCAAAGTGATCCTAGGAGAGGCGATCGCTCTGTTACACCGTCTCCTGCTAACACAAATATTTATGAAGACACAAAAGAAAAGCAAACAAACAAGGGTCCCTGAGAAAATCAAGTGGTACAATCTGGACGAAGAAAAAGGCGAGGCTTTTGTTTTCGTGATGAAAAATTACCTCTCTCACACCATCAACGGAGCTGAGGATGAAGAGTGTAGAGCAAAAAATATGTGGGATTCCCTACAGTGAACTTGCGTAAAGAAGACCAAATCACTGCTAGGAGCTTCAAAGGGGCACCATCAACACACCAAACAAACATGGCGGTGGAATGATGAAGCTAAGAAAGTGATAAATGAGAAGAAAGCGGCTTTCAAAGCTTGGTCAAAGTGCCCCTTTAATAATAGTGACGAAAAAGCTCGCCTCGAAATGGAATACAGATGTTGCAAGAAAAAAGCGAAGAAGAAGTGCGCCCAGCTTCAAGCAGAGAGTACGGAGGGCCTGTATCGGGAGCTGGAGAAAATATTTTCCCCGGTTGCTGATGCAAACCAGGCTATCCAGGAGCTGCGAAGACACAATATGAACAAGAACGCAACCATCTTCAAAATAGCCGCACTAAGAAGGAGGAATGCTCGGGAGATTCGTTTGCCAAAGTTCATTAACAATGCTCATGCCCAGCTTCTTGTGGATAACGAAAAAATTCTGCAGAGGTGGCGGCAGTATTGTGAAGAACTTTTAAATGAATAGTTTCCCTGGCTATACTTTCCAAGAGCCACCCCTAACTATGAAGAAATACCCGACATTACAGTCAAAGAAGTTAGTGAGGCGGTCAAATACTCAAAAAAAAACGAAAAGCGGTTGGGCCAGACGAGATGCCCTCTGAGTTCTGGAAATAAATGGGAGACGTTGAGTTCAGATGGCTCAGAATTCTCATCTCCAAATTTGCGAGTATGAGAGGTGATCCAATGTCGAATGAATGGAGGGAAAGTTACCTTCTCTCTGTATACAAAGGGAAGGGTGATACGCGAAACTGTGATAACTACCGATCGATCAAGCTGACACACCATGAAGATCGTTGAGCGAGTATTAGGTGGCCGACTGCGAAAAATAATACGGCTATCCGATGATCAGTACGGGTTTGTCGCTGGTAAATCATCCACAGATGCAATCCAAAGTATAAGGATCATAATGGAAAAACATCGTGATTCCTTAAGGGATTTGCATATTGTATTGGTTGACTTTGAAAAGGCATTCGACAGACAACTACGAGATCTGATATGGGTGGCGCTAAGACATCGAGGGGTTCCAGAAACCTATGTACAGATGACCATGGACATGTACGAGGGAGCAAAGACAAGAGTAATATGCCCCGCTGGAGTAACCGAAGAGTTCCCAATCAAAGTCGGGGTGCACCAGGGAAGTGTTTTAAGCCTTTTGCTCTTTATTACAGTCCTTGATTATCTGCTTGAAGGTAAAGTGATGGACCCCAAGGTACATCAGTTATTCTTTGCTGACGATGGAGCCATCATAAGTGAGGATCCTACATCCCTGCAACGAGCACTTGATGTGTGGGTGGACGTTCTGGAGGGAAATGGGTATCGCATTAATTCAAAAAAGACAGAGTACTGTACTGGCAGTTCTCTGATCCACTCAGGCCTATTCCAGACATTTATTTGAATGGAACAGTGATTCCCAAGTGCGAAAAGTTCAAATATCTGGGTTCTATGATCAATAGCCAAGCGACTTGTGATGAGGATATCAATCATCGCGTAAGCGTAGGGTGGATGAAGTGGCGAGAAAATTCCTCTATCTTCTGTGGCAGAAAAATGCCCCCTAAGTTGAAAGGAAGGCCATACACCGCAGTTGTGCGTCCAGCGCTCACATACGGTTCACAATGTTGGACGATGTACAAAACGTATGAGAGTAAATTAAATTAATTTTTTTGAGATGAAGATGCTTCGCATGACAGCAGGAGTGACAAAGCTTGATCGAATAAGAAGTTCGAAGATTCGTGGAAGCTTTCACATCACGGAAACCATCGTACAAAAAATAGAGCGCGACGGGCTCAGCTGGTATTGCCAAGTTCAAAGAAGAGATCATTTGAACGCCTGCCGATATTTTCTGGGGTCAAATAAGCGAACCCCACAGGCGGATCAGTAGAAATGTGGTGAAGTGGGAGGGTTGTGATCCCTTGTTTTCGGATCATAACCTCGCTGAAAAAAAAGAAAAAAAGGAAGAAGAAGACTATCCACTCAGTCCTGGAAGCTGACACCCATCTACCTCTCGTAGAAAGTTGCAAGAATATTCTAAAAACAGAGTGGACAGAGAGTTCCTCCTTTTTTTTACATACCAACGATCTAAGCCACAGAGTCTCATGGTAAAGGATCACATATTTTATTATTCCCTTATCAAAACCATTGAAACTCTCACTGAAATGCAATCCAAACGCTTATCCATTTCATAAGACAATAAAGCGATAATTATAAATTCAAATGAAATAATTGAAAGGAATAGCTTATGAAATGAAAATTAATTTTCAATTTCTAATTTTGAGTTTGTAATAAATGTCCCACAAAAGTGGCCCTCTAGAGTTTTCCTTTCTAGGCTCCAACCCAGAGCGACAACCACAAAGCTGATTGAATTTGCTGTCGTAATTAAAATCATATTCATCCCGCTTTTGTGCAGCAAACAGAAAAGCACTCCTCTCGCCCCCGAACGTAAGAGTTTTACTTTTATTAATATTTTAATAGCTTCTGTGCTTAACTTTTCAGCGAGAGTGACTCCCCTCGACATCAACCATTTGTGAAAAATTGCAAAAAGTTTATGAAAAAAGTTTGTTGCGCAAAGTACTTGGTACCTGCAGAGTCAGCCATGTGAGGAAAATACACTTAATTAAAGTTTGTAATTAACTTCAATCAAAAGTGCATCAGGAGTCTTGCTCCTTCTGACATGCAAGTGGTGTACATAGTATTCCTTGGGGTACTATTACATGCAAGATGTCTTCTCAGATCTCTGTGAAAAAATAGGTTTCCTATACTTCCTGCACCTATTTCATGGAAGCCAAATTTAATTTCATTAATTGATTCGGATCGTATGTTGCCTATGCAGGCAGATGAGGTGCAGAGTAGACCTCGCGGCTGGAAACATGATAACATATTAAAAAGTCTTTTCTCGGAGCCTTTTGTGCATGTTGTTAAGCATAGGTGATCTTATTTCCCTATGCAACTAGCGAGGCTTCTATTCGATTTTTCAAGGAAATGGAAAAAAAAGATGTAAGGAGGGTTGCCCTACATCAAACTTATTAAGATAATGTACTCGTTGATCCATTGTAGTGTAAATTTCTATTTTTCTTCCACAAAAATAATAATTAGTGGATAGCATAAGAGGAAAAAAAAAAAAAATTACAAACACCTTAACATAGATCAAGATCTAAGTTTCGTAAGTGAACGAATGTTGAAGACAGGCAAATACCATATCTTAGAAACATCTACGATTGAAGTAAATTTGCAGTTTGCATGAATTGAGCAAACAGATATCGGTAGAGCTATTCTTAGCATAACATCGAAATCACTAGCTTTCTATAAGATTCATCAACTCTTCGTTAAAATAATACTTCTCCATATGCACACTCCAAGTGATTACATATATTTTCAATTCGTTGATTTCGAAATAATATTTTCCCACAGCCGCCAGCAGCAAATGAAGAAGACCAGTATCAGCGTTGCCAACAAGCCATTCGAGATGCCGCCTCTAATTTACAGGGTTTCTCTCGGTCACCACAACGAAGCCCCTGGTTTGATGAATAATGTCAGCAAGTACATGCAGCAACACCAGAGGCATACAAAGCAGCGCTGCATAGAAGGACTAGAGCTGCTCGCGAGCTCCACGAGCGGAGAAGAAAAGTGGAACATCGACTGCTCAGAAAGAAGAAAACGGAGAATGAGAAGCGCTCGATCGAGGAGATTGAGAGACTATTGCAGGAATGATGTTCGGAAATTTCACCAAAAGGTAAAAAGAACACGACATGGTTTTAAAGCCAGAACAGAAGCCTGCAGGGACGAAAATGGCAAAATAGTAGTAGAATGGCAGTCGGTGCTGAGGATATGGAAGGAACACTTCTGCAGACTGCTAAACGGCGGTGATGACCAATATTCCCCTGTCAGGCAGAATGAACCATTCAACAGTGATGATGATAGTCAAGATTCTCATCAACCCGAATGAAGTGAGGATAGCGATATCTAGACTTAAATAAAACAAATCTGCTGGAGCCGACGGCCTTGCCGCCGAACTTTTCAAGGCAGGAGGAGATGAGTTGGTAAGGAGCATGTCATGCATTTCATCTGTTAAATCTGGTCAAACAAAAGTATGTCCGATGAATGGAACCTCAGCATCGTCTGCCCGATCTTGAAGAAAGGAGACGCGTCATACAAAGCCATGTCTAGTCTCGGCATCCCTGGCAAGCTTGTCCGTTTATGCAGGATGACGATGGAACACCCTTGCTGCTCCAGCAGAGTCGGAAAGAACACCACCGAACAGTTCGAAGTCAGGAAAGGTCACAGACAAGGTGACACGCTATCATATGATCTCCTTAACATAGTACTTGAGAGAATTGTATGAAACTCACAAGCCAACACCGGAGGTACAATCTTTCACAAGTCTGTGCAACAGCTCACCTACGCCGATGATTTTCACAAAATCGGAAGAACCCAGCGGGCCGTCAATGGGGAATTTGCGAGTATTGAGATCGAGCCAGCAAAGATGGGTTTAGCGGTTAATGAAAGCAAAACAAAATATATGCTGTCTACAAAAAAGGATTGGCATAAAGCAGATATAACCGCCATCTAGGAATTGCGATGGGGTTGGCCAGTCAATAAGGCGATGGAAAACTGTGACACCTACTACGGCGATTGCTACAGAGACAAGACGCAGCGTTTATTCGGATGCGGATTTGTTATACGCGGTAGACTTAGGCAAGAATTCTAAGGCTTCTGACACGTGAGCGAGCGTATTATGACTATCCGGATCAAGGCTGGATTCGCTAACATAAGCCTAATATGTGTTCATGCCCCCACGGAAGAAAAGGACCCTGCCATCAAAGAGTGTTTCTACGAGCTCATTACCGTGTTGTAGCCAAGGTACAAATGCGGATATCTCAAACTGAGCAACAGGGAAGAATCACTGTGAGAAAAGCTACAATCGCAAGAGATCGCGAGACTGGTCGCTGAACGCGTTTCCCGAAATTTCTCAATCACCCCTATACCGCCAGCATCAAGTGCCGAAGACCAGTGGTAACGCTGCCAACATGCCATCAGAAACGCCGCGACTAATGTGCTGGGTCTCGCTCGCCCACCACCGCGAAACCGCTGGTTTGCTGAAGAATGCCGGCTAGTGCATGCAGCAAAACAACAGGCGTATACCTATAAAGCGGCGCTGCAAAGGAAGACGAGAGCTGCTCGTGAGCTCTACGAACGAAAGAGACGGGAAGAACGTCGGCTTCTCCAAAAGAAGAAGCAGAATTGAGAGCTTATACTCCAGGAACAATATACGAAAGTATAACCAAAAGGTAAAAAGAAGGTGTCAGAGAAGCAATACCCGTACAGGGACCTGTAGAGAAAACCTCGTAGTAGAATCACAGTCGGTGCTGAGAATATGGAAAAACTACTTCTGCAGACTGTATAACGGCAACGAAGACCAACATCCCGCTGTCAGGCAGAATGAACCATTCAACATAGACGATGATAGTCAAAATTTCCGTCCACCTGACCAAAACGAAGTGAGGATAGCAATATCCAAGCTAAAATCCAACAAGTCTGCTGGACCTGACGGCTTACCGGCCGAACTTTTCAAGGCAGCTGGTGATCAACTGGTAGGGAGCATACACCAACTCATCTCTAAGATTTGGTCAGACGAGTGTATGCCTGATGAATGGAATCTCAGCATCGTTTGGCCGATCCACAAGAAAAGAGACCCCCTCAACTGCGCCAATTATAGAGGCATGAGTCTCCTCAACATCGCATACAATATCTTTTCTGCGATATTGTGTGAACGCCTGAAACCTTTTATGAACAGCCTGATTGGACCCTATCAGTGCGGTTTCAGGCCAGGAAAGTCCACCATCAATCAAATCTTCACACTTCGACAGATCATGGAGAAAACCCAAGAAGTCCAAATCGATACTCATCATCTCTTCATCGATTTCAAGGCCGCCTATGACAGCATTTATAGAGAAGAGCTTTATAGAGCCATGTCTAGTTTTGACATCCCTGCCAAACTTGTTCGTCTGTGCAGGATGACGATGGAGAACGCTCGCTGCTCTATCAAGGTCGGTAATAACCTCACCGAAACCTTTGATGTCAAAAGAGGTTTTCGACAAGGTGACGCCCTGTCATGTGACTTCTTTAATATTATACTTGAATGCGGAACTCACAAGCCAACGCCGGAGGCACAATCTATCAAAATTCTGTACAACTGCTTACATACGCCGATGATATTGACATAATTGGAAGAACTCAGACGGCTGACTCCAGTGCGTTTGAAAGCATTTGAAAAGAAGCAGCCAAAATAGGTTAAGCGTTAAACGAGGGCAAAACCAAGTATATGCTGTTCAACAAGAAGCGACAATCAATATCGACGAATTGGGCAGCACATCACAGTGGGTAGCTACAACTTCGAGGTAGTAAGAAACTTTGTCTACCTTTGCTCTGCTATAAACTCTAAAAGCAACATCAGCGCAGAAATCAAGCGAAGAATAACTCTTTCCAATCGCTGTTTTTTTGGGCTTATTAGGCAATTCAACAGTAAAGCCCTATCTCGAACAACTAAGGAGACCCTGTATAAGACTCTGATCATCCCAGTCCTGCTTTACGATCCTGAAACATGGACTTTATTGAAAGTGGATGAAGATATCCTTGGTCGGTTCGAGAGAAAAATTCTTCGTAAGATTTTCGGTCCCGTTTGCTTTGACGGTTCAATCAATAACGAACTATACGAGCTATACAGCGACATCGACTTAGTCAAAAAACTGTGTAGCGGACGTTTGGGATGGCTAGGACATGTAGAGCGAATGGACACCAATGCTCCGGCCCGCAGAGTTTTCGAATCTAACTTGGATGGCGTCCTCGCTGTAGGTGCCGTGCACTACTTCAAGGGGACCTCGACCAACTTGGAGTGTGCAACTGGAGGCAATTAGCTAAAGATTGAGCTAAATGGAGAGGCTTGTTGGTTAGGGCTCAGGTTCATCTCGAACTGTAGCCCACCTCTGTAAGTAAGTAAGTCATTTTTGACCACTTTTTTAAGTAATTGGCCTTAATATACCCATAAACTTATGTATGTATATATTGCGAATAACACGGACAATGATGGCTTCCAAAGCGTCGGCATACACTGGAGACTCAACATATCCCTCAAGAAATAATCCAGTGGCGTTAAGTCACTTGATGGTGGGTAATTGACTGATTTATTTCGTGAGATGATGTTATCACCGAATTTTATCACCGGAATGGAACCACGCCTTGTTGTACCCAAGTGTACGCACAGGGTTAATAAGATATACCGCACAGCCAAAGCCCGCTATGAAGAAATATCAGCGCAAACACCCTTGGTCCGACCATGAATATATAAATGCGGGTAAAAGGTCACTTGAAGCATTGAATCGTTTCAGATAATGGAACACGGAAGAAGTAAGAAAATCATACGGCAAAATAAATAAAGACTATAAGGCCTTATGTGCGGAGAAAAAAATTATATACTATGAAGGAATGGTTAGGGACCTGGCACAAACGTCTAACGCTAAAGAATTCTGGAGGGTAGCGAAAAGGCTTAACGGAGCTACGCACAAGGTTGGAATTAGAATGGAAAGCACTGCCTTAACTCAACATTTTAAAGCATTACCCAATACTCAAGAACCTCTAACGGCATTCCACTACGCCTCCCCTTTAATCAGAGATGAGTGCTTAGGCAGACCCTTCGAGGAAAGTGAGTTATGTGAGGTACTAATGAAAAGCTAAACGGAATAAAGCCCCGGGGGAAGACCGAATCCTTTACGAATTTTTTCAAAATGCCTCGGGAGCTTTCCTGGAAAAACTGCTTACTTACTTACTTACTTAGATGGCGCTACAGTCCGGGGTGGACCTGGACCTCAACCAACAAACCTCTCCAGCCAGCACGGTTACGATGCCACTTCAATGGGCTTTACAGCAAATAAATTCAGTTGTGGGTGGGGTGACCCTTAAAAACAAAAATTATACAATAACGAAAAAGTGAAAGATAGTATGTGATTAGATGTAATAACAAAGAAGCAAGATCCAAAAAAACAAGTGAAAAGGCAAAAAAAAAAAATATAAAAAATTAAAATAAAGGTAATAAAAAGAGAGTACACGTAGTTACACCAGAACGTCAGATAATATGGATTCTAAACTAGCATAATCTAGATCTAAGAGCCATTGCTTAACACATTTTTCAAACCTTCCAGAAACCGTTAGAGCTCTTAAGGACTGTGGGAGCTTATTAAGTAAGCGGCACGAAGAAACCAAATAAAAGTTTCGAAGGGCGTTGGTGCGATAGATCGGTATAGAGACTAAATTCGAAAAATTTCCACGTAGATTATAGTCAGAAATTATTCTGTAGTTACGATTTCCCGATCTCATGAAGAAAGTTTTTAACACTTTGAAACAATAAAGATGACGAACTGGAAGCATTTTTAAATCACGAAACAGCGGATAACTAGGATGTCGACGGTGCTTTCGGCACATAATTCTTAAGACTTTCTTTTGCAGAATTAAAAGTGGTTTAATTTTATTCAAATGAGTTCCACCCCAACACGAAATACCATATTGGAGCTTTGAATGGAAAATTCCATAATATATAGTTCTCAGCAGTTTGTTAGAACAAACATTTTTCAAGTAAAAGAAATGACGGAGAGTATAACGAAAGTAGTTCCTCAGGGACTCTGTATGTTTAGCAAAAGTCATCCTAGAATCAATAGTTAGCCCCAAGTACTTGAACTCTACCACATTCTCAATCAAAAAACACTTATCACTGCAGCTGAGAGTACTACAAAACGTAGGGGCAGAGGCACAGGAACAATTTTCCAGTCTAAATTTTAGGCAATCCGGTGCGTGAAAGTAAACTTCAGCATTAGTGCGGATCTGGTTGGATAAATTGAAGAACATAATTTTTGTTTTAGAGCTGATGCTCAATCTGTGCTCGGAAAACCAGATCCTTAATAAATGTAGATCCCAATTAATATCCGATACCAAATCTAAAGCACTATCAGAACCATAAGAACAGCTAATATCATCAGCGAAGGCAGTAAGTGTACCTTTGAAGCATAATCCGAACAGAGAATTTATATAAATGAGAAACAAAATAGGACCCAGTACAGAGCCTTGAGGAACTCCCAAATTGTAAAACTGGAATTCACTCCTGGTTTCGCCAATCTTCACTCTTTGAGATCGATTAGAAAGGTATGACCTAACCCAGGAGAGCATGAAGCCGCGAATTCCAGCTTTTTCAAGTTTTTCCAACAAGATAGCGTGATTCACCATATCGAAAGCTTTTGTAATGTCTACAAAAAGCCCAGCAGTGCACCTTTTTGAATCGAGATTAGAGAGAATACTAGAGCAAAAACGCAAAAGGGCGTCTTCAGTGGATTTCCCTGTTGAAAGCCAAACTGTACCGCGCTAAAAAACATTGATTTGTTTAGAAAAGATAAAATCCTCACTTTAACAGTCTTTTCGAAGATTTTGCTAACCACAGGAAGAAGTGAGATTGATCTATAATTACTCAATACTTCTGCGGAGCCTTTTTTAAGGAGAGGAACTACGTCGGCACATTTGAGTTCGTCAGGAAAAACACCTAGAAATATGCTGCGGTTGAAAATAACAGCTAAAACATCCACTACAAAGAAACCAATACGTTTTAAAAGAATATTCGAGATGCCATCACAACCGCAAGCATTAGAGTTCTTTAGCGAACTAATTGCCTTTAAAAGTTCGAATGCAGTTATGGGCTCAAAAGCAAAACTATTCCTCTGCAGCGGTTCACAAAAACTTCCAACAACCGGGCACAAACCACAGGTACGTTGGCCTGCATGCGCTGGTAAATTACTAGCTATTGAGGTAAAGTAATTGCTGAAGGCATTAGCAATGTCAAATGCATCAGTAATTACACACTCATTTACACGAATAGCAATGGGTTGCTTAGAAGGTGAGGATTGGTTCAGAATATTGTTGACCACCTGCCATTCACTTTTTATATTACCATTAGCAAAAAGAAACTGATTACGATAATAATTGTCGCGGCAGATGGGAATCTCTTTTTTAAGTTGAGAGGTTACTTTATTATACCTATTACTCAGCCTGAGGTTGTTAGGATGCTTCGAACACTTGATTCTAAGCTTATTTTTGTACCTTACCTTGTTAAGAAGTCGCATGGAAATCCAAGGCTTAAGTCTTTTATGAGATGTTTTCAAGGACACAACGGAAGTACACTTAGAAATATGCTTAGAGAGACGATCAATAAAAAGTGAATAGCCAGCTGATGGATTGCTTTCCGAATAAACGTCAACCCAAAACTCAAAGGAGAGATTGTTTTTTAGCTTTACGATGTCAATTTTTGTGGCTGTTTTGGATGAAATTTGAATTCTACTCTTTTTCTTCATACGGGTGGAGTCTATCAACAATCCTGTCATAGAGTGATCAGAAATTTTGAGATCGAATAAACACTTTTCACAGTCGCTTAAGGAGAAATTGGATAAACGTCCATAAATGTGATCTAGGCATCTACCTGACACCATCCTCGTAGGTTCATTTATGAAGCTGGAAAGACCGTGTGATGCCAAAAGAGCCAAATAGTTCGCAACAGTATCACTGTTTTCCAATAAATTTAAATTAAAATCACCCAAAATAGTTAAATTTTTAGATTTTAGGTTGTCTAACAGACAACGTACGTCACAACACTAAACATGTGCAACCTATAGACACACAGAAAAACATATTCGATATTGTTAAATTGAATAGAAACTTTTAGAATGTCTGCACTATTAAAATCTACACTCTTTGCTTCAATAACTCTGAGATGTTCATTAATAAAGCACCCGACACCACCTGCAGCGTAACTTTCATTAGGGTTCGCAAAGAATTTAAAACCTGGCAAATGGTAATCATTTATTTCGAAGCCATAAATCCAAATTTCAGAAACAAAAACGATATCTGGAATGCATAGAAAGGAATCGAGATGGGTAACAAGAGAAGAAAAATTCTCTCTCAAACTTCTCACGTTCTGGTGGACAACAAAAAGTTTATTATTACAATAAGAGCTGTAAGCAGAATCCCCGAGCTCGCTGCAACTTATGATAAATAAGATCGAAGAATATTGTAAACTTAATGGCCTAAGTATATGTAAATATTGGAAAATGTAAAGTATTAGTTTTCAGAAAAGGAACCGGTCGGTTAGCGAGAAACGAGAAATAGAATTGTAGTGGGGAGGATCTGGAAGTAGTGATGTCATATAAGTACCTAGGAGTCACTATAAATCAAAACCTCTCAATGAAAAAACACCTCGAACTTAAGCTTTCTGAAGCCAAGAAGACAATAAACTATACTCGGAGGAACCTACTTTCTAGCTCTAAATTATCTATAACATCGAAAGTTAAAATATTTGAAGCTGTAATGCGCTCAGTAATGTGCTATGAAGCACAAGTATAGGGGAAGCGAAAGATGAAGTCGAGAAATTGTTGAGGTTCTTTCTGAAAACGTTATATCATTTGCCCTCAAACACTCCCAACTATATGCTTCATATTGAAAGTGGTATGTCACCACTCTTCACATACACGCTTAAGATAAACATGAAGTACATATTGAAGGTATTGAAAGGAGAAGATGACACGCGGCTTACTCAGATCCTGGCAAAGAAAGCGTTAAGAACAAATTCTTAATTTTACAAAGACTGGAAGGACATTGCTGAGAAGTACGGACTTCGTCTACGTATGGCTGAAACAAATCTTTCAGAATGGGAAAGCTGCATGTACAGTTTTGTATCCGATGTAGACCGGGCTTTGGAAAGAGACTTCATTAGTGAAGCAGAAAACTCATATTCTCGTTTGATTTACAAAAAACTTGAAGCATCAGGACGTTAACTACTTGTACGCCAACATGAGCATAGCACAGATTTCGCTTATTTATCACGCCAGAGGAGAACTCTTAAGACTTAATTGCATGCCCCACCGCAGTGACCTTCCACTAAGATGCAGTTTGTGCAATATAGGGGAGAAAGAAGACATATTGCATTTTGTAGGCACCTGCCCCATACTGAAGGAAATCAGGCGAGCACATTTCGGAGTGGAGCATCTCACAATGGAGAAACTGATGAACCTGCTAAATGGCGAGAATTGAAATATACTAACAGCATACCTCCTTGCTCTTTATTACAGTCCTTGATTATCTGCTTGAAGGTAAAGTGATGGACCCCAAGGTACATCAGTTATTCTTTGCTGACGATGGAGCCATCATAAGTGAGGATCCTACATCCCTGCAACGAGCACTTGATGTGTGGGTGGACGTTTTGGAGGGAAATGGGTATCGCATTAGTTCAAAAAAGACAGAGTACTTGTACTGGCAGTTCTCTGATCCACTCAGGCCTATTCCAGACATTTATTTGAATGGAACAGTGCTTCCCAAGTGCGAAAAGTTGAAATATCTGGGATCTATGATCAATAGCAAAGCAACTTGTGATGACGACATCAATCACCGTGTAAGCGTAGGGTGGATGAAGTGGCGAGAAAATTCCGCTATCTTTTGTGACAGAAAAATGCCCCCTAAGTTGAAAGGAAGGCTCTACACCGCAGTTGTACGTCCAGCGCTCGCATACGGTTCACAATGTTGGACGATGTACAAAAAGTATGAGAGTAAATTAACAGCAGCTGAGATGAAGATGCTTCGCATGACAGCAGGAGTGACCAAGCTTGATCGAATAAGAAGTTCGAAGATCCGTGGAAGCTTTCACATCAAGGAAACCATCGTACAAAAAATAGAGCGTGACCGGCTCAGTTGGTATTGCCACGTTCAAAGAAGAGATCATTTGAACCCTGTTAAAAAGGCAATATCAATGCACGTTTCAAAGACATCGCGATGTAGGAAAGGCAGGCCTATAAACGCCTGGATCAGACAAATGCGACGACATCGGCATTTCATAGGCCTCAGTAACCGAGTGATCCAAAATCGGCAGGCCTGCCGATATTTTTTGAGGTCAAATAGGCGAATCCCACAGGCGGATCAGTAGGAATGCGGTGAAGTGGGAGGGTTGTAATCCCTTGTTTTCGGATCATAGCCTCGCTGATAAAAGGAAGAAGAAGAAGAAGAAGCATACCTCCTTGTGGCATATAGGTATAGAACTAATATATTTGAGGAAAATTTTTAATCAAAAATAAATGCTTAAATTATCACTCAGCATCTTATCGTTAAAGAAAAATAAAGCCAATTTAAAGGCAGACGGCAAAGCCATTGCTGAAAACGTACTAATTTATACTTTTTGTAAATATTGTTGGAAAAATAAAGTACTACTATTTATTATTTTATGTTATCACCGAACTGTTCCGCCAATAAATTCATAGTTTGGCCGCTGGTATAGCATATTGTTGCATCCTTGTGAAACTACATATTTTCTAGTTCGATGTCATACAAATTTGGAAACAAATAATCACTGGTCATCGGATTAGCGGATACCATTGACAGTAACGCAAGCTCCAACCACATTTTTGAAAAGAAAAAGAGGGAACAAGGGTACGTCCGCATACAATGCGCGCCAAACAGCGCATTTTTGTGAATGAAAAACCCTCTTGTGGGTTATCATCATTCCAAATACGACAATTTTGTGTGTTTACATAATCGTACCTATTAAACCAGAAATGCGCCTCGTCGCTGAAAAAAAACCTTGCGATAAGAAAACGATTCACTTCCTGTTTATTTTGGACCAAAGTACTGGCTATGGTCATTAGCCTTTAGTCCAAGATCTTGCGCAAATCTTCCACATAGTGGACGGACAAAGCCCCATTTCCTGTGTACGGCATTTCATCGATAAATGCGTGTCCTCGATGATACTAGCCTCTACATAACCTAGTTCCCTAATAAGATTAAGTTACTATCCCCAATTCCCTAACAAATTTAACTTAACTGATACCTTTCCCAAGCGATTCCACCACTTAAAACTAAAAATTTCATTCAGATTCTAAATGGAAACTGTGAAAAAAATAGACTCAGCACGTCACTCAAACACCTCATGACTACAATCATCTCCAATACATAGAAAATGTGAATAAATATTACTACTCATCCACACACATCTACACCTAAAGCGGAAGGGAAATAAAGATAAATTTCACATCCTCTCCTTTTCAAAAGGATCACAACAGCACAGTGAACTTTAAATTCACGGAAAAAGTGATGCTTCCTCCCTGCACCTCTATTCAAAATGGAAAAAGATGCAAAAAAGGATTTTCTCACGCTCGACGAGATACTCTTTCAAAGCGTCAATCCCCCTTTTCATTCAACACATGGAAAACTTTATCATTCTTTTCACTTAGTTTACGAGTATATGGCCAATTTTTCCCATGAGATGCATATAGTAGTGTTGAAAGTTTTACCCAAATCTCAGAAATGATAGTTGCTCCTCGAGGACTCATTTTTCACTCCAACAACTAACCATAAAGCAATAATTCTTCCCTACATATACCTGAGAGAGGAAAACCAATTAATTACTCATAATCGGGTAATTAAGGATACCACAACGAACAGGATAATCAATACCAATCATGTTGGCACATACATATGTACACACATGCTTAATTCTAAATCGATATTTACCCCCAACGAAATTATGTACTTGTCTGTAGTAAATTTCCATTTCCATTTCGCACTTTATTCAATTTCGCTTTCTCGATCTCTTAAGAGGACAAATCCAAGCGGATTTCCCCCATCAGGATATGTGTGAAGAAGCGGAAATGAAGAGCGAAAATGAAATTCCCTTAAAAAAAAAAAAAGCAAACATGCAATAGAATCAATTTTTATTCCCATAAATAATTAATTGCAGATACTTTGCGCCCCAGGATGTTGGGGTCGGTAGGCCCCCCTTCCATAGTCGTTGATGTAGTTAATGGAAGTGTCTACGTCATAAAAGGATTCCAGTACAAATGACTTCGGTCTCTTTCGGCAACGGGGATGTTCGGTTGTTAAACGCATTTTGAAGTACCTGCCATTTCAATTCATTACTCGATTTTTATGTCCTTGCATTAAGGACATTTCCGTATAACAGCCACACATCGATATGACTCAGGGGCTTTTGGGCTGGAGTAGGAGTAGGAACTCTAAAATTCATTGAAAAATCACATGCGACAGCGGCGGAGGTATTAGTGGGAAAAGGACTTAGATTTTCCATTAGGGGAACAAATTACGTTACTCTTGAGGAAGGGTGTGCAGAAAGAGAGAGTTCAATGGGTTTGCACAAGATTTAGCGGAAAAATCTTGAGAGTCTTGCGCTTTTTTTTTTTTTTTTTTCTCGTTCGCTTATGTTCATTTTCCATGGAGAGATTTATTTTCCGTAATCACTTCCATCCTTCAAACTCATTTTTCTCTCGTAGTAATGGTTTCGCCATTAGTTTGGTTGTAAACTAATGGTTGGATTGGAATTAGCCTGCAGTTGATTTGAAGATCTTTAAAGGATTTGTTTCCATTCATGCTTATTCCTTTCGGATTCACAGAAGTAAATAATTAAAATCGTAAGGAATTAAACCATGCAATTAACAAACCAAAAGATTTGAATCTAGTTCTCTATTCTATACTCTAATTAGACTTATCTGGTAAGGATTAATTTTAAGGTAAGTTGTAAGAAAGTTAGATTAAATTTAGGCTCTCCTAGGATTGCAATTGTTCGAGAACATGTAAATATCGATGTATGGTTGGCGAGACAACTTCAAGGTTACATTCCCAGATCGCAACAACTGGGAACAGAACAAACCTAGATTTGGCAATAGCTCTCATGCATGGTACAAAGACGGATCCAAGACCGATGAAGGAGTTGGGGCTTGTGTATACGGCGCTACTACGAAAACCTTCATTCACTCGTCCATAGAAAAAAGTAACTCCATGTATTCCAAGCCGCAGTATTCGCTATATAACTGCATCAGGGAAAATATAAACAGATCTATAACCAGCAACAACGTTTATTTTCTATCCGAGAGCAAGGCTGCTCTACTGGCAATTAAGGCTTATGAAATAACGTCCAAACTAGTAAGGGACTGCCTTCAACTACTCATATCACTAGCCGACAGAAACAGAGTTTATATCATTTGGGTGCCAGAACAGAAGGATATGAAGAAAATGATAAAGCTGACCTGCTAGCCGGAACAGGAGCTGCGTCAAGTTTTATGATGGCAAGACCATTGGTGTATTTGTATTGTTCCAGATAGTGCTTTTACTATTGAATTGTCTTTCTAGCACAAAAAATCGAGATTTTCAAGAATTATTCTTCGCTAGATCTCTGCGCTAGTGTCGGTTTTAGAGTTTATGGCAGAGCCAAAGTAGACGAAGTCCCTTACTAAATTTAACCCCCTACTGCCCAAATTTTTAATTGAGCTGAACAAAACTTTTATAAATATACTTTGGAGTGAAAAACACGAATCCGATATTCAAAATTAAAAAAAAAAACTGAATAAATTGTTTTTTAGACGAAATTATGCAGACCGCCAAAAGGCGGTTGTTACGCGGCGGCGTAAATGTGTCCAGGCGGGACTATGATGGCGGAGATATCCCTGCTGAATCGACGTCGTATAATAGAACTCCCAATAAAAACACGTATCTGGCACGTCTAGAATGCTTTTATTTACGTATGGAACGTGTAAACGTTTGGGAATGGGGGAAACGTTTATTATCTATAAAGTCAGGATTAATAATAAATACAAAAAAAGATTTGAAGCGCTTACTACTTTTTAGTCGATTCGTGGCGGCTGCATAGGTCTCTCTGTCTGAAGCTTGCCAGAAAGGCAAAGGAAAAATGGCGGTATGGATGGAGTTCAGTGGAAATCCCAGCGTCAATTCTAGATCTGTTTCATTCTACTTAGAGAGATGCCATGAAACCGGCAGAACCGTCACATCAATTCAAATATTTCAAATAAAAACTTAGCAGCGGTATTGCGGATAAAGGCACAACAAAACTAATAAAGGCTTCTATACAATTCATTTTATTCGCTTATAATACATGCATACATTTTCAATGGCCCGCTAATCCTTCATGAGGGTCGCGGGTTAGGATGTTCAGGTGGACTCTCCATCCTTCTCGATCCTCCGCCATCGTCTCCAACTCATCAGGAGGAATCCCTAGACGGCTCCAGGAGAGATGCCCCCTTCCACGGGGTCGCCTACCTGATGCCACGGCCACCATGGCACGTCTTGAAAGCCGGTCTGGGGGCATACGCACTACGTGACCAAACCATCGAAGCATAGATCGTTCCGTTCGGAGAAGTAGCTGCTCAACATTGTGCGCCTCGCGTACTCTGGTGTTGCGCACTCGAGCTCATTTCGGTAGCTTGTACCCGCGGTTTTATTCTTTCGGTCACTACGCAAATTTCATGACCATAGGTGAGAGTTGGAACATACACCGAGTTAAAAACCGATAGCTTAGCTTCAACACTAAGTTCAGCCTTCCTTACAACAGATTGGCCAAGCTCTCTCAAAATTGATCCAGCCTGACCAATTCTACAGGATAACTCGGCATTGCTCTTCCCATCACTCGTGAATAGGACCTCGAGGTACTTAAGCTTATCCACCTGTTTGAGTGGAACTCCACTAACATGCAGAGTGTACTGAATTGGTTTTTTGTTCGGCTTGAGAGGACCCAAGGATGACCAAATCATCCGCAAAGAGCAGATGACTAATCCTTAGGTCTGCCTCTTCGAAACATTTCCCACCATGGCTGCGCTGCAACATCCAATCCATATATACAATGAAGAGGAGTGGTGACAAAACGCATCCCTAGCGGAGTCCAACGCCCACAGTGAAGGGTATTGATTTAACACCGTTTATCCGAACACAGCTTCTACAGTTTGCATATTATACAAAGACTGAATCACCCTTAACAGAGAACCATCAATCCCATACTCCTGCAGAACACTCCAGAGTTTGCCTCGAGGAAGCCTATCATATGCTTTTTCCAAATCTACAAAACAAGTGTAGACAGGTTTGGCATACTCCCAGGTCTTCTCAAGAACCATTCTGAGAGTGAATAACTGGTCGGTTGTGCTTCTACCGGGACGAAAGCCGCACTGCTCATTCCCCAAACTGTCCTCAACCACAGCTCTGGAACGCCTTTCTAGCACCTTAGCGAAGACTTTTACAAGGAGACTTAAAAGAGATATACCCCTATAGTTGGCGCAATCTCTTTTGTCCCATTTTTTAAAAAGAGGAACTATCACCCCCATTTGCCAATCAGCAGGTGTTTCACCACATTCCCAGGCCACTTTAATGACACGCGAGAGCCATTGCCCTCCCTCTTTACCTAAAGCCTTGAGCATTTCTGGCCGAATTTCATCCACACCAGCAGATTTGTCAACCTTTAACGATTTGATCGCCAAAGTTACTTCCTTTACCGTAGGACTACTTTTCGCCCAACTCTCGACAATAAGTCTGTCATCTTCGGTGCCCTGTTCGGGATTGAGCAATTCTGAAAAGTGCTCGCTCCATCTGCGTAAGATGTCCTCCTCATTGGAAAGAAGTGTACTGTCTTTGGCTTTGACTCCTTCAACGATATTCAACTTTTTTCCTCTGAGTCGGCGGACGGTCTGCCAGAACATCTTATTTGCAGATCCATGGTCACGTTCTAGTTTTTCGCTAAACTCCTTCCAAGACTGTTCTTTCGCTGTTTTCACAGCTAATTTGCAAGTTCTTCGCGCCTCAGTGTACCGATTCCGAGAATCGGAGTTCCCCAAGTGAATCCACACCTCAAAGGCTCTCTTCTTCTCTTTGATGGCTTCTTGAACTCCGGGCGTTTTAAACCAAGCAGTCCTTTTCTCACCACCAGCCGCTTCACTCCACAAACATCTCCCGCAAAGGCAATAACTGCTGTTGAAAACAGTTGCCATTCTTCCTCTACATTTGATGGAACAGTTAAAATTCGTTCAAACCTTTCAGATATATGCCGCGTATCGTCCTGTAACCTCTTCCATCGTATGCGTGTAACCATCCTTGGTTTACGCTTTGGTAGAGGAGGCACTCTCTCGCTAAGATACAATTTGCACAGCATTAAGTGATGATCAGTTGACAGTTCGGCCTCTCTCAATACGCGAACATCACAAACCATTCTCTTCAGACACGATGGTACCACAGAGAAATCGATCAGCGAGATCTGCTGAAGACTCCGACGGTACCATGGAAAGGCCATTTTCACAATAAAAATCCAACATCTTCTCTCCGTTTGCGTTTTGATCAGGATCACCGTTCCTCCCAATCACACTCCCCCATGTCATAACATCTACACACACATGAGCATTGAAGTCACCCATCAGGACAAAAGAATCCATATCTGCAACCTTTTCAAGGGCAACATCAACTTCATCTAAGAAAGCTGCGTACAGTGACTGAAGATTCGGTGCATACACCTACACCAATGCCAGAGTTGATCTTTGAATCTTGAGCTTTAAGATCGCAACTCTCCCTCCTAATGGTATCCACTCCAATACTCTGTCTGTCAACCTGGGACTTGTAAGTATCCCCACTTTCGCCTGAGCAGACATTGAGGGTGCGACTAGTGACAGGAAGAGCTTCCACCCATCCAGAAGGTCCACAGTTTTAGAACCTCTCTGCTTTGTTGAAGAGACACCAACTATATCTAGTCGACTTTTAACAGCTTCCCCAACAAGCTCAAAGTCATTCCCTGTGTCGAAATTCAGAGAGTCCATTTGTGCCGTTATCGGTGCACAGCGCGCTCACCCCTTGACCCCGTAATGGTTCGCGAGACCATTGACAGGAGGCTCGTAGCCATTTCGGGTTTGACCCGGCCGGCTGCCGAGCGGGACAGGCCGACCATCAGACGCTCGCATACTGACACCCTTCAGGCCTGGCTCCAAAGGATGCCCTGGCTTACCAGGCTTGGCAATATCCGAGGACGGTCGTTTTCTTCTTATCATCATGTGCACTTTGTTAGCTGTGACTGGATTGTATGGATTAGAATAACTATTTAAGATACCCCATCTTCACATCCCAGTCACGTTGCCCGGCCCCCACCACGAGCAGGTCAGCTGCCAGGGGGGCTGTAATAATATCAATTAAAAAAAATTATAAGTGAGTAGATAGTGTTGTGTTCTTTCAATTGAATGTGTTAAAAAAAAAAAATAATTGTGTTTGTCTTTCCACGTGCCTCGAAAGCTAGGTGGTGCTGGGCAGAACAGTAAAAATATTTTTTTTATTTTTCGTAGCAATGGATCGTCGAATTACCCACAAGTTCTCCATGATGACTGATGAAGAAATACGGGAAATGATCCAGTCGTTAGATTCTGATGTCGATACTAATGGCGAGACCGATGGGGAAAATCAATTTGATAGTGACGACAATATGGGAAGCCCGGATTTGGAGACTGATGAGGAAACTATTCATGAAGTCTTAGCTATGTCTGAATCAAAGCTTGTAGAAGCAATTAATTTAGATTCTGCTTCATCAATGCTTCTTCTTGAAGCAAACTTTATGGTGAACAGATAAGAAATGATCACGAACGAGATCGTTGAAGGAGTCAAATCCAAAGACGGTAAACTTCTTTTCAATGAGGAGGACATCTTACGCAGATTGAGCAAGCACTTTTCAGAATTGCTCAATCCCAAACAGGGCACCGAACATGACAGACCTATGGTTGAGAGTAGGGCGAAAAGTAGTCCTACGGTAGAGGAAGTAACTTTGGCGATCAAATCGCTGAAAGTTGGCAAATCTGCTGGTGTGGATGAAATCCAGCCAGAAATGCTCAAGGCTTTAGGTAAAGAGGGAGTGCAATGGCTCTCGCGCGTCATTAAAGTGGCTTGGAAATGCGATGAAGCACCTGGTGATTGGCAAATGGGGGTGAATGTTCATCTTTTTAAAAAATGGGACAAAAAAGACTGCGCCAACTACGGGGGCATATCTCTTCAAACTGAACTTCAGCGCCCACCCGAAAGGTTTCTAGCCGTTTGTGATAATGCTGGAATGAAGATCAACGTGAACAAATCGTAAGTATAGTCGTTTCCAAATACCCATTCAGTGCACTCTGTATGTTAGTGGAGTTCCGCTGAAGCAGGTGGAAAAGTTTAAGTACTCCGGGGTCTTATTCACGAGTGATGGGAAGGGCAATGCCGAGTTATCCCGTAAAATTGGTCAGGGTGGATCAATTTTGAGAGAGCTTGGCCAATCTGTTGTAAGGAAGGCTGAACTTAGTGGTGAAGCTAAGCTATCGGTTTTTAACTCGGTGTATGTTCCAACTCTCACTTATGGTCATGAAATTTGCGTAGTGACGGAAAGAATAAGATCACGGATACAAGCTGCTGAAATGGGGTTCCTTCGCGGTGTTGCTGGAATAACTTGTTGGGATCGAGTGCACAACACCAGAGTACGCGAGGCGCTCAATGTTGAGCAGCTACTTCTCTGAACGGAACGATCTATACTTTGATGGTTTGGTCATGTAGTGTGTATGCCCAAAGACTGGCTGTCAAGACGTGGCATCAGGTAGGCGACCCCGCGGTAGGCCTAGAAATAGATGGCTGGACCAAGTCCAGCATCTCCCCTGGAGCCATCTAGGGATTCCTCCTGATGAGTTGGAGTCAATGGCGGAGGATCGAGAAGGATGGAGAGTCCACCTGAGCATCCTAACCCCGCGACCCTCATGAAGGCTTAGTGGGCCATTGACAATGTATGTATGTGTGTATGTATGTATGATATTATCACAAGAAATATATATTTTCTTTTCGCCACCTTTTACAAAGGCGGTTTCCGGCAGTACATTGTTAAGTTTTAGCTCCCACTCTGACATTCCGTCCAATTCGTCGGTGTTGATTGTCCCTTCTTATTGACAGCATTTACTTGGTTTTGCCCTCGTTTATCGCTAAGCCCATTTTGGTCGCTTCTGCTTCAATGCTTGCAAACGCACCGGTGTCAGCGGTCTGAGTTCTTCCAATAATGTCTATATCGTCTGCGTATTCAAGCACTTGTATGGACGTTTGATAGATTGTGCCTCTGGTGTTGGCTTGTGAGTTCCGCACAATCCGTTCAAGCACAATTATAGAGAATTCGCATGACAGCGCGTCACCTTGTCTAAAACCTTTTTTGACATCGGAAGTCTGGGTGAGGTCACGACCGACCTTGATAAAGCAGTGGACGTTCTGCACCGTCATCCTACATCGACGAACAAGGTTGGTAGGGATATCAAAACTGGACATGGGTCTGTATAGCTCTTCTCTATAGATGCTGTCATAGGCGGCCTTGAAATCTATAAAGAGATGATGAGTATCGATTTGGACTTCTTGGGTTTTCTCTAGGTTCTGTCGAAGTGTGAAAATTTGATAGAGGCCAATCAGGATGTTGTTAAAGGGTTTCAGGCGTTCACTTAATATCGCAGAAAATATCTTGTATGCGATGCCTCTATCTGTGGATCGGGCAAACGATGCTGAGATTCCATTCATCAGGCATACAGTCGTCTGACAAAATTTTAGAGATGAGTTGGTGTAAGCTTTTTACCAATTCATCCCCAGATGCCTTGAAAAGTTCGGCCGGTTAGCCGTCAGGTCCAGCAGTCTTGTTGGATTTTGGCTTGGATATTGCTATTCTTACTTCGCTTTGGTTAGGTGGACTGACATTTTGACTATTATCGTCTATGCTGAATGGTTCTGAAGCATTTGTTGGATGACATTTGTAAGTTGGTTGACCTTTTGCCTCTTATTTTTTAAGCTGAACGTTATTAATGCATATCTGCACAAGACCTCCAGTTTTAAGAATCCTTGTGCAATAAATATACATATGTATATATATGTAAATGTACTAGTTTTATCTTATACTATGTGTTTTTTTGTTTGTACTTATGCATTGTACTATTAGATTTTGTTAACTTAACACTTTATTATTGTACCTAGGCCATACGCTAAATAAATAAATAAACAGGATTAGTAGGGCTTTGACATCGCCTAGCGGAAGACTACCATTGCCGAGTTGGTAGGTTTATTTTTTTGCAAATCTTTGGAAAATACAATTCATTGACCTTAACTTTATGAACTTGATCAATTATATTGCCTTCATGTTTTTTGTGACACGAGTATGTAGCAATTATAGTTCAGGAAAATAGTACGGAAATCGTGCGATTTAATCCGAAATCCTCTTCACCTATCCACAATCCAACATCACTCTTTTGCACTCCATTTTTTTTTATCTTCCTTGCCAATGATATGGTTTCATAGACCCTTAGACTAAGAGAGATAGTTACAATTTTACCCCCGGTTAATGGGCTTGTCAACAGTCATGTTAATCCTTGTACATTTGGGAACATTTTCTGTTGACACTCATGAATTTCGTTGTTGTATACAACACTTACTTAAAAATTAAAACCAAAATCTCAATATTTAACAAGTACCTAAACCCACAATACAATGCCTTCTTAAAAGGTAATAATGGACGTTAGAAAATTTTATGGATTCAATCCAATATCGAAATAAAAAGACATTCCTTTCGAAGCCCACATGTAAACGTATCCTTACTGGTAGCGTAGCATTTAAAATACAAGAAAAAGAACAAAAAAGACGTCAGAGAAAAATTAAATTTAGAATTTCCAAGAAATAATGAACTGCCACAAACACAAGGACAACACCATCTAACATTCTGCGAATTTCCTTTCGGTTCCCTAAAATAAAACGAAACAATCCCTCCAAGGTTTACTCATGCTGGGAACTTCCCTGCCTCTCGCCAGTGCGTGTGAACGCATAAATCGCCAAAAATTAATTACATCCCGGGCTATGATAATTCAAGTAAAAATAAAATGAAAAGTAATAATTGTCATTAGTGTCAGATACATTCTTAAATTTATTCATTATAAAACTTAGCAGCCTTCACGTCTCAGATATAGCATGGTGAGGGTGAAACCCATCCCAGGGGTAGTTACTCCATTAAGTCTCAAAAGCATCCCGGACAAATCATCATGCGAAATTGCATTCAATGAAATTTCATTTTGTAATATCTTCATTTAATTGGATGCAGAAGTGAAAAGTTTTTCATTTGTTTGCAAAATTTTCGTTTTTTACTACACCGCTAGGAGGTACGTATGTACTACCTTGCTAGCGAGACCCATCGGGGGCGGGTAAAAGTTTGCACTTTCATTCGATTGATTAAATGTTCAATTAAAAGGTCGTCTAACTTTTAATTGAATTGAAGAAAACTGTTTCAATTTAAATCAATCAATAAATGATAGAGATCGAAGGGAAGATATGGGTAAGTTCCAAGTGGACACAGTTGTTGCTGGAAGTAATTCAACAGAGCGGTTCTGAAATAATAATGATGACAACCCTGTGTAAGTGCCAAACGGCAATTACTACCTTGGCATAACAGGTGATTAAAAACACTTATGTAAGTCAGCTTACCCCACATAGACTTGATACAGCTATGATATACATAAGAACTCATTTAAATGTATTGCGATAATCATTTGAGACGTCAATATAGCTATCTGATACATTAAGAAGAAGCTGATGTAAGATTTTCTACCAGGCACTATCATTTATTTGAATTTCTACCAGGTAAACCAAGCCACACTTCAGCGAAAGACTACAGACACATAAGTCTCTCGTCGTTCCTCCTCAAGACACCTGAAAGACTTCTTGATATTCACATCAGAAGTAAGTGTTGCAACGGGATTCTATGCAAAGCTCAGCATGCATATCTGAAGGGGAAATCGGTGGAAACAGCTTTACACGACGTAGTAGGGAAGATAGAAAATAGTCTCACCATAAGGAATTTGCACTAGTAGCCTTCCTAGATATAGAAGGCGCGTTCAATAACGTAGAAGGAAGGGCCATCAAACAGGCCCTAGAAACTATGAATGTCGAGCATAGCATTACCAATTGGCTCTGCAATATGCTCGGCACTAGAAACATTAATTCCACTATCGGAAACAGTTCAATAAGAAAATCCGTTACCAGGGGGACTCCCCAGGGAGGCGTTATCTCACCCCTCCTCTGGGTTCTAGTCATCGATGGGATACTTAAAGAACTAGCAACACAGGCATAAGCATCACTGCTTACGCTGTGACGTGGTGATTTTAGTTCAGGGCAAGTTCCTTGACATATTAAGTGAAATTATGGAATCAGCTCTTAATAGTCTTGTACAATGGGCTAGAGGGTGTGGACTACACGTCAACCCGGATAAAACTGAATTGGTACTCTTCATTGAAAAATACAAAAAAACACCCTTTAAACTGCCTAAGCTAGCAGGGGTGGAGCTTTCCCTTTCGGATCGCGCTAGATATCTTGAGATAATGCTGGACAGGAAACTAAATTGGAAACTTAACATATAGGAACGAGTCCACAAAGCATATAATGCTCTCTTTATCTGTAAGCGGACCGCGGGGAAAAAATGGGGCCTGAAGCCCGCAATGATGCACTGGCTATACATCATGGTAGTCAGACCCATCCTTATGTATAGGGCTCTTGTGTGGTGGAAGGCAACGAATACGAAAAACACACGGGATACCATATGTTGGCCATGGTACAAAGAACAGCTTCCATTGCCATCACAGGTGCTCTACGCACAACACCTACGGCTGCACTCGAGATCTTTCTGTATCTTTTACCATTAGACCTACAAATTAAATTTCAAGCGGGCAACAGTGCGCTTCGGCTCACTAACGTTGGTCTCTTCAGGACTAATAACATAGGACACAGCTCCATTCTCAAAGAATCTTTTCCCGGAATCCCTGACGAATCAGACGATATACTTGGCACCTTAGACTTCGACACACCATACGAAGTACTGTATCCAATTAGAGAGGACTGGCGAAGGAAGACAGTCTCTGTCAATAACGAGATTGCAATATACACAGATGGTTCTAAGTCTAAGACCAGTGAGGGCACGGGGTCAGGTATTTACTCGAGAGATACGAACCTACAGGTGACCCTCAGACTTCCGGACACATGCAGTGTGTTCCAAGCGGAGGTTCTAGCTGTACTTAAAGCTGCGGAATTACTTGAGATGGGATCAATATCCGATAAGAATGTCGCCATCTAGATTGACAGTTAGGCTGCGCTAAAGGCGCTACAGTCTTACGTCACCAGATCTGAGATAATCAGGAATTGCCGAACAATGCTTAGGGCATTATGTACGCAGAAGCGAGTCAGATTATGTTGGGTACCTGGACACTGCGATATCGAAGTCAACGAGCAAGCCGACGCGCTGGCTAAAAGAGGAGCGGGGCTCCCACGTAGCGATATAATTGGTGTATGGGTGCGTGGCTAAGGGGATTATTCGGGATAAAATCATTGACACGGCTAATCTAAGATGGTCAAACTTAGATGGTCACAGGATGTCTAAGGCCTTGTGGCAGAAAATCTGGGGAGATAATCAAGTTAGATAGATTAAGGCTAAGAACAGTGATAGGAATACTCTCTGGCCACTGTCTTCTAAGGAGGCATGCCATGTGACTAGGGTTATCCGATACGGATGTTTGTAGGTACTGCGGCGACCTACATGTCTCAGAGGATATAACTCATATACTCTGTGAATGTCAAAAAAAAAGTTCTATTATGAGTTTACTAGCTGGTTGTACCCGCTTCGCTGGGTCTTTTAATATGCGATTTCAAGTACACTTCTTTAGAGCACTCTCAGTTTTGTCATTGAAATAGTTTACCCGTTAATACTTTATGAAGGTCGCGGGGGTAGGATGATTATTATTTTAAATAAAATAAAAAACTAAAATAAGAAACAGATTCTGTGTACTTCGGAGTGAGGTCTTTCCTCTCTGACGATCGTTATATTAATACGGCGTAATAACAATTTACAAAATGTATTTCACCACCGGTAGTCCTGTCGTCTCTTTCTTTCTTATTTTCTTTTTCTTCTAAAGCCTTTACAGTGTTGCCACAATAAAGAGTTAAAAGCCGATAATTGAAATTGAACACTAAGTGCGACCTTCCTTATAACAGATTGACTAAGCCCTCCGAAAATCTATTCAGCCTGACCAATTCACCAGAATAACTCGGCATTGATATTTCCATCACGCGTGAATAAGACCTCGAAATATTTAAACTTTCACACCAAATTCAGTGGGACTCCAAAAACATGCATAGTGTACTGAATAGGTGTTCTGGAAACAAACATTACTTCCGATTTGTTCACGTTTACTTTTATTCCAGCATTATCACAAATGGCTACAAGCATTTCGATTTAAGAGGACCTAAGGATGGCCAAATCATCCGCAAAGAGAAGATGACTAATCCTTTAGTGCTTCGCTTTGCAAAATTCTCTGCCACGGCTACGCTGCAACATCCAGTCTATATATACAATGGAGAGGCGAAGTGACAAACGCACTCTTGGCAGAATCCAACCCGCACAGTGATGGGTATTTATTTACCGCTGTTTATCCGTACACAGCTTCAATATTTTGTAGGTACATAAATACTGCATCGCGCTTAATGGGGAACGATCAATCCCATACTTTTGCAGAACACTCCTGAGTTTGCCTCGAGGAACCGTAAAACATGTTTTCGCCAAATACGCAGCTAAGCATACTCCCAGGCCTTCTCAAGAATAATTTTGAGAGTGAATAACTGGTCGGTCCTGCTTCTACCGGGACGAAAACCACATTGCTTATCCCTCAAACTATCCTCAACCACAGCTCTGGAACGCGTTTCTATCACCTTAGCAAAGACTTTGCCAGAGAGACTTCAAAGAGATATACTGCTGTAGCTAGTGCAATATTTGTTGTTCCATTTTTTTAAAAGAAGGACAATTACCCCCATTTGCCAACCGTCAGGTTTTTCACTGGATTCCTAGGCCGCTTTAATGACACGTGAGAGCCATTGCACTCACTCTTTACCAAAAGCATTTTGCATTTCTGGCCCGATTTCATCCACACCGGCAGATTCGCTAACTTTAAGCGACTTGATCGCCAAAGGCTCAACCATTGGTCTATCATCTAGACGATAGGGCTTATTCGGGATTAAGCAATTCTAAAATGTGCTCGCTCCATCGCCATCGCTCATTGGAAAGTAGTGAACCGTCTTTGGCTTTGACTCCTTTCACGGTAATTAACACCCTTCCTCTGATTCGGCGGAACTCACAAGCCAACACCGGAGGCACAATCTATTACAAGTCTGTACAACTGCTTGCATACGCCAACGATATAGACATTATCGGAAGAACTCAGCGGACTGTCACCGGTGCGTTTGCAAGCATTGAGGCGGAAGCGACCAAAATGGGTTTAGCGATAAACGAGGGCAAAACCAAGTATATGCTGTCAACAAGAAGGGAAAGCCAACACCGACGAATTGGACAAAATGTCACAGTGGGCAGCTATAATTTCGAGGTAGTAAGGGACTTTGTCTACCTTGGCTCTGCTATAAATTCTACAAACAAGATCAGTGCAGAAATCAATCGAAGAATAACTCTTGCCAATCGCTGTTTTTTTGGACTTATAAGGCAATTCAACAGTAAAGCCATATATCGAACAACTAAGGAGACTCTGCATAAGACCCTGACCATCCCAGTCCTGCTTTACGGAGCTGAAACATCGACTTTATTAAAAGAGGATGAAAATATCCTTGGTCGCTTCGAGAGAAAAATTCTGCGTACGATTTTCGGTCCCGTTTGCGTTGACGGGTTTTGGAGGAGAAGATTCAATCACGAACTATACGAGCTGTACAGCGACATCGACCTAGTCAAAAAACTGCGTATTGGACGTCTGAGATGGCTAGGACATGTAGAGCGAATGGACACCAACGCTCCGGCCCGCAAAGTCTTCGAATCTATCCCCGAGGGACGACGCAGTAGAGGGAATCATCGCCGTAGGTGGCGCGCACAAGTTCAAGGGGACCTCGACCAACTTGGAGTGCGCAACTGGAGGCAATTAGCTAAAGACTGATCTAAATGGAGAGACTTGTCGGTTGAGGCCCAGGTTCACCCCGAACTGTAGCGCCACCTAAGTAAGTCTGATTCGGCGGACGATCTGCCAGAACATTTTATTTACCTATATGAAGTTACGTTTCAATGAAATAATTTATTACATTTGAAAAACACGTATAATTACCTGAAGTCCCCCGTGCAGGGACGGGTTAAGAATATCACTGCAGCGCCCCCCAACAACTAGCGCTTGTTGTAAAAGGCGACTAAGGGGACAAATCAGATCTAGGCAGTATAACACCCAAGTGAGCCTAGCGACACATATTATAATACCTTAAACATCCTCGCACAAGTGTGCATGCGAGTCCGTGGGTTGACACGACTGGGGATCACCGGTGTCATAGAAGATAGATCAAACAAACAAACAAAAATAAAACAGGAGCATGCACGTGTCAAACAACAAACACCATCGCAATATGGTAATATTGTAAAACTGTATCATTATGGTAATACTTGCTAAAAGGAAAGGCACTACCCCGCCAGGCACTACCACTGCTGTGCATGGTACTGATCCTGGATCGAGCAGAAATGTTCGGGTCAGAGCTATACGGATTCCGGGGACTACCCAAATAATGAAACGGTTTCATCGAAATTTGAGGGTCGCGAGTTGGAACGTTGGAAGCATGACCGGTCGAAGTTATGAGTTGGAAAAGATAATGAATGGAAGGCGGGTGGATACCTTGTGTGTCCTAGAGACGAAATGGAAAAACACCGGAAATCGGGCGCGTTTCTTGGACGTTAAGACAAAAGATTACAAGATGTTCTACTACGGAACGGAAAAGGCTAAGAACGGAATCGGTATCATCCTTGCGGCCGAGCTACTTGGTACCGTCTTGAGCATTTCGAAGTCCAGAGGCCTTTTGAAGTCTCTCAAACTAGTAATACACGAAGAAGTGTGGAATATTGTCAGTGCATATGCTCCCCAAAATGGGTTCAATCGAAGAGATAAAGATGCATTTTGCGTAGATTTCCACAATCTTCTTAAGAACATCCCAAAGGAAGAGTTTCTGTTTATTGGAGGAGATTTGAATGAACATGTCGAGAAGTCAAACGAAGACTATGAAGACTGCCATGGAGGACAAGGATATGGCACCAGGAACCTTCCTGGTGAAGACATCCTAAGCATGTGCAAATCACACGTTCTTATCGTGTTAAATACTATGTTCATCAAACAAAGCCGACACCTGATCACTTACAGCAGTAGTGGAGATGAAACTCAGATTGCCTACCATTTGGTAGCCAGTTTCATGAAGCCTCGGGTAAAAGATTGCAAAGTGATCCTAGGAGAGGCAATCGCTCGGCAACACCGTCTCCTCCTAACAGAAATTTTTATGAAAACACCGAAGAAAAGCAAACAAACAAGGGTCTCTGAGAAAATCAAGTGGTACAATCTGGACAAAGAAAAAGGCGAGGCTTTTGTTTTCGTAATAAAAAGTTACCTCTCTCACACCATCAACGGAGCTAAGAATGAAGAGTGCAGAGCACAAAATATGTGGGATTCCCTACAGCGAACTAGCTTAAAGAAGACCAAATCACTGCTAAGAGCTTCAAAAGGCCACCATCAACACGCCAAAGAAACATGGTGGTGAAGTGATGAAGCTAAGAAGGTGATAAATAAGAAGAAAGCGTGCTCCAAAGCTTGGTCAAAGTGCCCCTCTAATAATAGTGACGAAACAGTTCGCCTCGAAATGGAATACAGATGTTGCAAGAAAAAGGCAAAGAAGACGTGCGCCCAGCTTCAAGCAGAGAGTACGGAGGGCCTGTATCGGGAGCTGAAGAAAATATCTTCCCCGGTTGCTGATGCAAACCAGGCTATCAAGAAGCTGCGACGATACAATATGAACAAGAGCGCAACCATCTTCAAAATAATCGCACAAAGAAGGAGGAATGCTCAGGAGATTCGTTCGCCAAGGTCCATTAACAATGCTCATGACCAGCTTTTTGTGGATGACGACAAAATTCTGTACCTATATAGGTGGCGACAGTATTGTGAAGAACTTTTGAATGAACAGTTTCTCCGGCTATACTTTGCAAGAGCCACCCCTAACTGTGAAGAAATACCCGACATTACAGTCGAAGAAGTTAGTAAGGCGGTCAAATACTCCAAAAAACGAAAAGCGGTTGGACCAGATGAGATACCCTCTGAGTTCTAGAAAAAGATGGGAGACATCGGGTTCAGATGGCTCAGAATTCTCATCTCCAAATTCGTGAGAGGTGATCCAATGCCGAATCAATGGAGGGAAAGTTACCTTCTCCCTGTATACAAAGGGAAGGGTGATACACGAAACTGTGATAACTACCGTTCGATCAAGCTGATGTCACACACCATGAAGATCGTTGAGCGGGTATTAGGTGGCCGACTGCGAAAAATAATACGGCTATCTGATGATCAGTGCGGGTTTGTCTCGGGTAAATCAACCACAGATGCAATCCAAAGTATAAGGATCATAATGGAAAAACATCGTGATTGCTTAAGGGATTTGCATATTGTATTGGTTGACTTTGAAAAGGCATTCGACCGACAACCACGAGATCTGATATGGGTGGCGCTAAGAAATCGAGGGGTTCCAGAAACCTATATACAGATGATCATGGACATGTACGAGGGAGCAAAGACAAGAGTAAGATGCCCCGCTGTAGTAACCGAAGAGTTTCCAATCAAAGTCGGGGTGCACCAGGGAAGCGTTTTAAGTCCTTTGCTCTTTATTACAGTCCTTGATTATCTGCTTGAAGGTAAAGTGATGGACCCCAAGGTACAACAGTTATTCTTTGCTGATGATGGAACCATCATAAGTGAGGATCCTACATCCCTGCAACGAGCACTTGATGTGTGGGTGGACGTTTTGGAGGGAAATGGGTATCGCATTAGTTCAAAAAAGACAGAGTACTTGTGTTGCCCGTTCTTTGATCCACTCAGGCCTATTCCAGACATTTATTTGAATGGAACAGAGCTTGTCAAGTACGAAAAGTTCAAATATCTGTGATCTATGATCAATAGCAAAGCAACATGTGATGACGACATCAATCATCGTGTAAGCGTAGGGTGGATGAAGTGGCGAGAAAATTCCTCTATCTTCTGTGACAGAAAAATGTCCCCTAAGTTGAAAGGAAAACTCTACACTGCAGTTGTACGTCCAGCGCTCACATACGGTTCACAATGTTGGACGATGTACAAAAAGTATGAGAGTAAATTAACGGCAGCTGAGATGAAGATGCTTCGCATGACAGCAGGAGTGACAAAGCTTGATCGAATAAGAAGTTCGAAGATCCGTGGAAGCTTTCACATCAAGGAAACCATCGTACGAAAATTAGAGCGCGACCGGCTCAGCTGGTATTGCCACGTTGAAAGAAAAGATCATTTGAACCCTGTTAAAAAGGCAATATCTATGCACGTTCCAAAGACATCGCGATGTAGGAAAGGCAGGCCTATAAACGCCTGGATCAGACAAATGCGACGACATCGGCATTTCATTGGCCTCAGTAACCGAGTGATCCAAAATCGGCAGGCCTGCCGATATTTTGTGAGGTCAAATAGGCGAACCCCACAGGCGGATCAGAAGAAATGCGGTGAAGTGGGAGGGTTGTGATCCCTTGTTTTCGGATCATAGCCTCGCTGATAAAAGGAAGAAGAAGAAGCAAAGATGGGTCTAGCGGTCAATGAAAGCAAAACAAAATATATGCTGTCTACAAAAAAGGACACCCAACATCGGCGTCTTGGACAGAACGCCACAATGGATAGATATAATTTTGAGGTAGTAAAGGATTTGTCTATGGTGAAATCTGCAAATGACATCAGTAGGGAGATCACACGAAGAATTACTCTTGCCAATCGTTGTTTCTATGGGCTAAAACGGCAATTGAGTAGCAAAGCCCTATCTCGAACTACTAAGGTAACTCTTTATAAGACTCTAATCATCCCAGTCCTGCTGTATGACGCAGAGGCATGGGCTTTGACAAAACCGGATGAGGATGCCCTTGATTATTTCGAGAGAAAAGTTCTTCGAGCGATCTTTGGTCCCGTCTAGCCAAACCATTTCCTTAAGTTCGACTGCATACTAGTGCAAGATTGACTGCTTCAGTCATCTCGCTCTACTTCGCATTCCCTACTATTTGCACGGTCCACCAAGGTATGTGTTCTATTGAAACAATCACCCTACGTAGTCCACACTTTATGCATAGCAGTAGTTAGAGTTCGATTGAATCAGTCACTCTATGTACGCTTATGCTCCTCAACACCTACACGGTCCACCTAGGTATGAAGGGTTTGACTGAATCAGTCACCCCACCTAGTCAATACCATGCATAGCAGCAATTAGAGTTAGACTGAACTAGTCACTCTATTCGCCCACGATAATGATCGGATACTAAAGTTCAAAGCAAACATGTTACAGCGCGCCCATATATTGTACTTACACACACATACTATTGCAACGATAGCCACTGCTGCATGACTGCTGGCCGTGGTCTCCACTGAACAAAAATTATGGGCGATGATTTGATTAATTGTTTCTAGCATTGCTCAGCTTCAGGGCAACGCAAACGGATGTTTTATACCTTAAATGAATCAGCGGCAAATTTACTAAATTCACCTATTTACTATTTTTTTTAATCCGGAGAGCCAGTACTGAGCTACGGCTGTGGAATCAATATTTACAGATGGAAAATTCGATCTCAACCCTCTGCATGACACTTAGACCTTAAATTTCGGAAAATCCCTTGTTATCTCGTATCTAGGCAAAATAAGGATAACTGTGTAATTTTAAGTACCTACGTCTAGTAGTTTTTGAGAAACGGTGTTCACAAGGAAAATCGACTTTGCTTGTATAGTAGAGTATATGGTATATAAGATTTTCTAGTATATTTAGCTTCTGGTTGGTCGCTTTTCATCGTCCAGCAGTAATCGGCCAACATTCTTGAGTTCCATTTGCCCTTATAGCGCTTTTCCATCTGTGAAATGTCCTGATGGAACCTTTCTCCGTGCTCATCGCTCACAGCTCCCAAATTCTCAGGAAAAAATTCAGGTGTGAGTCTAAAAAATTAATCTTGAGTGACACGTTGCAACCAAATGCTTGGTAAGCCAATAACAGCTCGCTAACAAGCTCTCTGTAGCTGTCACTTCCATGGTTCCCTAGAAAATTTGCAACAATTTTCTCTCACATTGTTGCACCTTGCAGTACAAAAGAAGCTATACTGAGTACTCTTAGGCTACCCCAGATCTCGGACCTTAAAATCGGCAACTTACAGGCCATCTGAAGATTTTAGAGTATATTAAAAATGACCCTATTCTCAAAATCCCAGATGCCATGCTCAAGAAATACCGGCTCTCCAGAAAATTCAATGTGGTCATAGGGGACCGTAAGGGCTTGTAGTCTTACCAAACTCTCAAATTTGGTACATAGATGGTTCCAAACTGGAAAATGGTAGCACTGGCCCAGAGGTTTATGGACTCGGGTTCAAACGTGCAGCACCGCTTTGGAAATCACCAACAATATTTCAGGCGAAAGTCCATGCAATTGAGCTCTGTGTACGAGAATGTCTACGAAGAAGGGTCGAGGGTTCTTGTATCTACATCCTCTCGGACAGCCAGGCAGCACTTATGGCTCTGAAATCGTACACGGTTGGATCCAAACTTCTATGGGACTGTCTAAACCTACTCGAAGGTGTCGCATCAAAAAACACCGTCACTGTGGCCAGGATACCAGGACACCAAAGCTTCGAGGGCAATAAACGGGCAGACTGCTTAGCGATAAGAGGCGCTAGTCGCCCACTAGTCGGTCCTGAACCCTATTTTGGAGTTATACGGAGTAGCGCAAATACCAAAATAAAAAATGGGTAGATGATCACCATGCAGAGTACTGCGCCAAACTCAAGGGCCTAAGACAGGCAAAGAAGTTCATTAATCTCAACCGTTGCAACTCTAAAAAGCTACTCGGGCTTAGGAAAGCAGACTTAAGAATCTTAACAGGCTACTTGACTGGCCATTGCCCACTATCGTACCATCTGCACAAGATAGGAGCAGCAGATACAAACGCATTCCGGCGCTTGACTTCTGGAACATTGAGCTTGGAGCTTTGTTGAAGATCCTTAATCAAGTTCTCAACTAAACACCGGGCTGGCACAATAGATCTTATAGGCCGTAGTGTGTACAATGACCGTAGTATAGTATAGTATAGTAGTAGTCCCTCAGTGCGCCAACAATTAAGGGAATACTTTTCGCAAGGTGTAGAAGCAATCAGCAGCCCACTGCCCGCAACTATCCAAGTCACTGTTCTTACAAGCAGAATTGATATGATCTACATCCATCCGTCTTAGTACCGAAAGCAACAGTTTGGTGTACTAACTTTGTGCCCATACTGTTGAATAATAAGTCCTTCGATAAACTCTTACACTGATGACTGGGCAAACGAATAGCAATTAAGCAATTATGCTGAAAGCATTCGCAAAATATTTGCCTTTGATTAGTCCGAACGTCGAAGTCTCCATTGGCGTCGATTCAATTTTATTTGAAAACTAAAATCGATTAAGCCTCTGTAAAATATCTCAAAAATTCCACTCATTCGAAGCCTTCTTTTCAACCATCTACGCCATGCGAACCCCTTCTTAGTGAGGCTTTCTTTCATAAGCCCCACAATTCACAATTATATTTCGCATAATTGCCAAGGACTTTAATCTCCTGTACAAAATATGCTGCCACGACACACACGCCTAGGGATGAACGACACAGGCACAGATGGCTCTTATAATGCGCTTCTAATAGGAATTAGTTCATGTTGCGTAAAATTGAATTTACCAAAACCACCTCTGAACCGACTGCCGCCTCCAGCAGCTTTATGTTTTTCTGCAACGGGCAGCAACATCGTCATACTGCAACCAGCAACAAGCTGTCGCTACGTTACAGTGACTCAAGGGGGTGGTGTAACACCCCCATTCAAAAATGTCATTGAAAGGATGTAAAGAACTTTTTGCCGGATGGTGTGAAAATTATGAGGATTTAAAGGATTTCGCTTTAATGGGGAAACAATTTTGAGTGCCCTAAGCAGGGTATGTCGAGTAGGTTTACATGTTTTCTATTGAAGGCAAATGCGAGCTCTTGTTTATTTATATTCCTGTTACAGACAAGTTCATTAGGGATTAAAGAATTTGCGTTTATTTTAAATTGTCGAACCAAAATTACAGGAAACCCATCAATCGAAGGTAGACCGAACTCCAATTGAATGTACATCGAAAACATGCCAATAGAAATCAATAGCGCTCGATAGTATCACAATACTGTTTCCGGTACATTTGTATCCCTGGTATCAATCAATCTATGAATCGAAATGGAATACAAAAAGGAAAGAGAAGAATTACAAAAAAAAAAGAAACGGTTTCATCCGTATTTGCTTGTGGAATTGGTGTATGGTGTGTACAGATACTTTTTGTGCATTTGTTTTTCATTTGGTAAAGTTCTACCACAAATTCTCGACTGTGATGATACATCATGCATGGAGACAGAAATTTACAGCAGACCAGCACTGCATGTCCTTTCAAAAATGTCAGTGGGAGGCGAATGGGGTTTTTAATGGAAATCGGATTACTGCGGTTTAGAGTGTTTATGTTTTGGGATAGTTTCCAGAGTGCCTTCGAAAATTCATAGACGGTTTCATTTTGCATGTTTCTAAGACTAATTTGTGTGCTTAAATATATGACAAGCTCCAATGATAGTTTCGGTTTTGCATAGTTAGCATGGTTTTTCAATATTTATGAGAGTGTGGCTACGCAGATTATTGAATTCAATGGAAAAAGCCAAACATAGAATGAGAGATGTTAACCCTAGAAAGCTAACCTTATTTTGTGCACTCATTGTGCATTGTGTTGTTGTAAATTCAGTTATATTTTATTAACAAAAGATACTCAAATTAATTAATTTAAAGTAAATTAACAATAGTTTTCGCAATTTTTTTAATTTAATTTTTTTTTTTTTTTATGTTCTCGACATATGGTCTCATGTTGTACTACGACATTATGTTGCTTATTTTTATGGGAGTAAAATTTACGTAGGTTAGCTTTCTGGGGTTAATGTGCTTTTAGCTCGAAATCACAAGGAGACTGGAGTATCTGAATATGTAATTGTGTCTTACAAATCGACTAATCGATAATGCTGAAGGATACAGTTCGATAGAACCCCACGAACCCCACAGGTAGATCAGAAGAAATGTAGTAAAGTGGGAGGGTTATAATCTCTTCAGTTTAGATCATAACCTGGTCGAAATACAAGTAGAAAGAAGAAGAAGACAATTCGATGGGCACATTTGTTATCGATTTATTTGATTAGTGGGACCAACCTGTGCTCTCTCAATAAAGAATACACGAATGAAAACTTTGAAGCAATGCTTCATGCCGAAAAGCAAAGAACTAGATATGGCAGCAGGCAATAACTTGAGGGCGCTCTTTCTCTTGCAGAACAGGAATTCGAACTGAGGGAGTACCACTCTAAGGATTTCCTCAAATCGATGGCTCCAGCCTGAAAATCAGAAGTGTTTCATTAAGATTGCTGGACGGGAGGATTAATTTAATTTCCTGTCTGGAAGAGACGCGAATATAAATTAAGACGGGAAAATAGGAAAGCGCCTGTTAATAGGTTAGGTTTCGTTAAAGGGGCTGCTAACGGATTTGCTCACGACTCGTATAATCTAGCGGTACATAACAACTTTGATTCAACTTTCGTTAAATCCTCGCCTACAGCTGATATCGAATATATTTCCGTAAAAATCACCTTCCCAAAGCGTAACCCCTACATTCTGTGTTGCTTTATTCGCCCATGTCAACCAATCCAGAGCTATAAGCTTGTTGTGGATGCGATTGATTCCCTAAGTAACATTGTAGACCCCTGTGACGATATCATGATTCTAGGAGACTTTAATCTTTTTAATCCCCACCTCTAGTGCGCCCAGTCTGAAGATGAATCTCATTTTGTTGCTGCAAACGCTACCTCTGAAAAGAAAGTCCATTTCACTGACTGTCTTTTTAATTCCGGTCTTTTCCAAATTAGTGGCATTACGAACTACTTAGGTAGACAACTAGACCTAATCTTGTTAACCGAGTCGGCCAATTATCTTCCCTCCATATTAGACTGCTTCCACTAACTTCTTTTCCTAGCGTTTTCATACAACTACTTTAGCACAATCCTTCATTGCGAGAACTCATATAGCTTTAATTTTCGTAAAGCAGATTTCGCTAAACTTAATAATCTTCTCAGTAACATTGACTTTAGTTCTATCCAAGTCAACAGCCTTTTCTAAGTTAGTCCTTTACCAACCCCACTAGATACTCTGGTAATCTGAAAGTGGTTTCTAGAGCGCTTAGTATATCTGCTTGTCTGACAGAATTGAAGGCATTTTTCACATCCAACTTTTCTAGCACAAATATTCTAGAGTGATAGTTTCCTTGCTGGACTCTCTGAGCGGCCCTAACAACTTCTTCTGCAGCTCCTATCGTAAAGTGGTTTTTCCTCAAGCAGTGTTGCATCTACCTTCTATATAAATAAAAATATAATGCTGTTCATTGGTAAGCGCATCACTTGAGAACGGCTGGAGAGATTTGGCTCTCTTTTTTTTAGAATGTTAGTGTAAGTAAGCTGAACTGCGAAGTACAAATTCGACTCTCGACATGCATGATAAAATCAATGTGACTCTCTCAATTGCATCAGTCCGATCAAAGCGTTAACACACAAAGGATCTTCTAGTTCGCCTTCTCTAAATTGCTATTAAGTATACATATATCTAAGACTAGAAATAAATTATAACGATCATTCGAACCCGTGTTTTATTCTTTGCAACTCGCATATATTAAAGTGGCGACGAGGTTAATAAGTGATACAGTGAAAGAAATTACCGATAAAAAAAAAAAAAAAAAAAAAACACGCGAATCAAAATGACTGTGCTGGGTACAGTTCCTACCATCGATTATATCAGTAATGATTGGGTTGTATATAAAGCAAGATTGGAACAGTTTTTTGTTGCAAATGACATTGGCGAGAATAGTGCAAAGAGGGCAATTTTTATAAACTCGCTTACAGAAAATTCATATAAGTTGTTAACAAATTTAGTGTATCCAAAGGTGCCGGAAAGTTCCAAATATATCGACCTAGTGAAAATATTCGATACACATTTTAAAGCTTCTATTTCTGGGTTTGCTGAAAGACTAAAATTTTACGAAGCGGTAAAAACGAAGGAGGAAACGCTCCAGCAGTGGGCCGCTCGCGTACGGTCATTAGCATTAAATTGCAGCTTTGAAACACATCTCGAGATTGCACTTCGAGACAAGTTTATAATGGGATTGGAGAAAGGACCGGAAAAAGATAAGCTATTTTTGGAAGATGTTAAAACATTGACCTTGGAGAAGGCGATTGACATATCACAGTCAATTGAATGCGTGAGGAATCAGTATCAAACTACCGTAATAAAAACTGAAGATGGAACGAGTAGCGGATCAAACGGTGGCGTGTACCGTATTTCTTCGAAAAGATCAAATAGCCGACCACGTGGATACAACAGTAGTAGCAGGAACAGTAGATCTACGCCGATTAACACCACCACAGCATGCAGGGTTTGTGGATATAAAAATCACTCGGAGCAGCAGTGTCGTTTTAAAGGGCTCAAATGTAAGAGATGCCAGCAACGCGGTCATTTAAGAAAGATGTGTCCACAGAATTCAAGGGGAGTACCTAACAGAAATAATTTTTATCAAAATTGTAATTATTTAGACGATACTAAATTATCCTTATATTATTTCAGAACTAATACATGTCTTAAGCCAATCATGGCTAGCGTGACTGTGAATGGTATTCCGATGGAAATGGAGGTGGGCGATCTGAAACTTACGGACATGATTCTTAAAAACTATAATGGTAGTGTAATTAAGCCATGCGGAGTTTGTAAGTTCTTAATTTCCTATAAAAATTTGAGTGAATTTTTAGACGTGTACGTCATTGATAATGGCGGCCCACCCTTGTTAGGCCGTAATTGGATGCACGTTTTCAAAATTGGGTTAAGGGAATTAAACTTTATTAAAGGGGATTTTGAGGATAGAGATTTAGTGCAGGTGTTGTCTCGATATTCGGAAGTATTCGATGGTGAATTGGGCACTTTCAACAAGAACCTTGTTAGCCTACGCCTGAAAGAAAACGCAGCTCCTAAATTTTTCAAGCCCCGTCTGATTCCTCTTGCAATAAAGGACAAAGTAGAGAAAGAAATCACTAAATTAGTAAACCTAGGGGTCTTAGAACCAACAACATTTAGTGAATGGGGAACGCCCATAGTGCCTATATTAAAAAAGTCTAGTGATGTCAGGATATGCGGGGATTACAAGGTAACCCTTAATCCGCAATTGTTGGTAGAGCAATACCCATTGCCAAAGATCGAGGAGCTGTTCGCCAAGCTGCATGGAAGAAGAGAATTTTCGAAAATCGATCCATCCATGACATATCAGCAACTGGTGCTCGAAGAAAACTCAAGAGATCTGACGACAATTTCTACACATAAAGGGTTGTTTAGATACACCCGATTAGTTTACGGAGTAGCTTCAGCGCCGGCGATATTCCAACGCACGATAGAATCACTTTTAGCAGGCATTGAGGGTGTTGTAGCCTTCATGGACGACGTTTTAGTGACTACACCTACCAGATCAGAGCATTTAAAGAGACTCGAGGTGGTTCTTCAGAGAATTAAGGATACAGTGCTTAAAGTGAGTAAAGGTAAATGTGAATTCTTTTCTCATTCTATTACTTATTTGGGTCATGTTATAGACAAGAGTGGTCTGCATACTTGCCCCAGAAAGGTAGATGCTATATTAAAAACTCCAGAGCCTAGAAATATTCACGAATTGCAATCATTCCTAGGCGTATTTAACTACTATCGTAAATTTCTGGCAAACGTAGCGACAATCTGCTCTCCCTTGTACAATTTATTGAAGAAAGATGTAAAATACGTGTGGGGTAGAGATGAGCAGGTCGCTTTCAAAAGAATTAAGGAAATGTTGTCTTCACAGACAATGCTGGCACATTATGATCCAGACGTACCAATTAAATTGACAGTTGACGCGAGTCCAGTAGGAGTGGGTGCAGTATTAGCACACGTTTATAAAAATGGCTTAGAGAGACCAATATGCTATGCTTCGCGTAAATTGTCGACATGCGAACAAAAGTATTCTCAAATTGAGCGAGAGGCTCTTGCAATAGTATTTGGTGCAAAGAGGTTCCACCAATACATTTTTGGTAGGAAATTTACTCTCGTGTCCGACAACAAACCTCTAATATCTATTTTTGGTCCAAAAAAGGGTATTCCTACTATGACAGCTAATAGATTACAACGGTACGCGTTATTCCTTCCGGCATATGAATTTAAAGTTGAATATGTCAATACGAAGAATAATGTAGCCGATTACTTTTCTCGAACCCCCGTAGATAGTCCATTACAAACAGAAACCGATGAGGACGAAGTTTATGTTAACTATGCCAATGAAGCTGATGTAATTCCAATGACCTTTGAAGTAATAAAAGAATCAACTTCTCACGATGAACAGTTACAGGCAGTACATTCGTACTACCAACCGCGCTCCGTAAACAAGTATTAGAGGAATTGCATAAAACCCACATGGGTATTGTTAAAATGAAGAGTATGGCTAGGTCATATTGTTGGTGGCCTGGGTTAGACAAGGACCTGGAAAATTTAATAGTATCATGTCAAAGTTGTTTGGCTTTTAAGTCGAGGCCAGAACGCAATGCTTTGATAAATTGGAAATGGCCAGAAAAACCATGGTTCCGAGTACATCTGGATTTTATGGGGCCGATTTTTAAACGAAATTTTCTTATAATAGTCGACGCACATAGTAAGTGGCTAGAATGTGTCGATATGGGAACAGACATCACTAGTGGGCGCACAATAAAGGCACTTCAGGAGTTGTTCGCCAGATTTGGTCTTCCCTCCGAAGTTGTTACAGATAATGGTAGGCCTTTTGTCTCTAGAGAATTTCAAAATTTCATGACGCAAAATGGAATCAAACACTTAAACACCCCTGTCGGTCATCCTGCAACTAACGGACAAGCAGAAAATGGGGTTAAAATAGTTAAACTCGCTTTAAAAAGAGCTTTATACACAAACGCTGCACACACAGATTTGAATAGGGTTTTGAATAACTTCCTTCTCGACTATCGGAATACTATTCACAGCACGACGGGTCTTTCACCTGCTCAGTTAATGTTTAATCGACGTATTAGGAGCAGATTAGACATAATTAACCCATTACCATTTTTGAAAGAAAAAAAGAGTACTTCCTTTGTTAAGAAGAAAGTTTTTAGCATGCAAAATAAACAAAGATTGTATTATAGAGGAAATGAAAACAAATTGTATAAAGTTGGTGACCTTGTTATGGCAAGGGATTATTCTACACCTGGCAAGGTAACTTGGGCAAATGGTAAAATTATTCAGGTATTAGGTAAGCGGTATTATCAAGTTCTTGTTAAAAATAATGTGTGGAAAAGACATGTAAACCAATTAAATTTTTGTAAAATTAAGGAAAATACTGGCAGTTATTTCCCAACTACATTAACGGATCCAAGCACCAAAATAAATTTATCTAATAATGCAAAAGATGTAATACCTAGCGTATGCCCAACGACAATTAGTAATAAAACCACAGACACACTGTTTAAGAAAAGTAGGTATCCTCTCCGTAGTAACCAGAAATGTCCTAATTAGGATTCATTTAGTATATCTTAAAAACAAATATGAATTGTAGTAGAGGTATTGTTTATATTTAAGAACAAATATGAATTTCATTTGAAATATTGTGGTTAGTTTAAGATTCAGTATCAAGATAGATAAGGCAAACTAGGGGGGACATTGTAAGTAAGCTGAACTGCGAAGTACAAATTCGACTCTCGACATGCATGATAAAGTATACATATATCTAAGACTAGAAATAAATTATAACGATCATTCGAACCCGTGTTTTATTCTTTGCAACTCGCATATATTACAGTTAGTAATAGTCCAAATAAGGTTTTTACGGAAAGAAACGTAAAGAGCAACAGCTGGGCACAACTTTGGGTGATTTTGATTGGCTTCAAAACTTCTGCTAGTCTACCGTCGGGCCGAGAGGCTTTTTTGTTCCTCGTGATGCTTGCGGCCAGCATCAGCTCTTCTGCACTAAAGTGTAGGGCTTCTTCTTGTCGGTAATGGAATGGTTCTCGCTCACTAATTGGATGCGTAGGGAACATAACGGTGACGATATTTTCCAGTTTATTCGCATTTAATGCTGAACAAGCTACTTACGCCATTAACTTACGCATAACTACTCTATAGCCTAAGCGCCAGGGGTCATTATTGACATTCCGTCTCAGATCTTCCCACTTCTGCTTCTTGCTCCGATATGTTGAGCTTGAGCTTAGAGGTCTTGTACTCTGATAGCACGTCCATAGTTTCTTCGACGTTTCTCCTTCTTCCCCTGGTGTCTTTGCGCCTGAGCCACACCTAATTCTGAGATCCGCGATTTCATCTGTCCACCAGTAAACCGGCTTCCTGCGTTCATTCTGGTTGTTCAAGCAAGGCATCGCAGCGTCGCATGCTTGGTGTATCAGTCGCATCACTGCATCCATGTTTTGCTCGGCAGTACCTACCATTTCCGAGACAGCATCCTTTCCACTGTCTATTGTAGTTGTGAGAAGCTCTTCATTGAGTCTCACCGTGTTCAATCTGAGTGAGAGCCCCTGACTTCCGCTATGACGGCGATGAATTCTTTGCAAATCGAAGGTTATATATTGATGATCACAGCCAGTGTAATTTTCGATGAGTCTCCAGTTAGTGATATCAGCAGTCATGCGTTCTGATACGAAGGTAAGGTCTGATATCATCTGCCGATAACCGGAACGTCTGAAGGTAGGTGTGTTTCCTTCGTTCATGACATTTGGACCCATTCTGGAGGCCATATCCACGACCATGACCACGATCTACACACGAAGAAGCACGAAGAACAAGGCAGTTATCTTTAGCATATAGATCTTCTTTGGCTGCTGTAGTCTATACACTCTTTTTTACATATGCACATGGTCTTCCCTCTGCGGCAATTACTTCTTCGAAGGAAAAAGGACCTTTACAAAGCTTTTCCAGAGAATTTACTGATCGCATGTCTCAAGCTATCCATAAGTCAAATAGCAGCAACGACAAGTTCTGAAGCACAACCAAGAAGCCACCAGAAACGTTGATGTCCTAGGTTTCACTCATCCACCGGGTCGAGGCACCTGGTTTAATGTCGACTGTTGAATAAATGTGAACAAAATGGAAACGTACAAAGCGGCCCTGCAAAAAGTATAAAAGTCCCCCGACGGCTGCGTGAACAGAAAAGGAGGGACGACAAACATTTGCTAAAGAAGAAAAGGAAAGCATAAGCAGGCATGAGACTGAAGCTATGGAGAGATGCCTTAATTGAAAAGAACTCGGAAAGATCTATCGAAGGGTAAGGAACGCAATCCGTGGTATAACTACAACGGTTGCGAGGACTAAGAAGGAAATATCAAAGTTAATACGATATCGGTGCTAGGATAAAATAAAATGCTTTTGCAATCTTTGGGAAAAAAAATTATTCGTATGATCTATAATCATACCTTCATGCGCGGTACATAGAGGAGAAGATTCAATCATGAACCATTTAAGGGCTCTTTGCTGACATCGACCAAGTGAAGAAGATATAGTGTGTCTTTGGTGACTAGGTCAAATAGAACAGATGAACCTTACTGACCCGGCTTGGAGATTTTTGCATCCAAACCATAGAAACTACGCAAGAGAGGCAGACTAAATCTTCAATGGCATACGTAAGTGGAAACAGACCTCAACAAACTTGGGAGATGTAACTAGGAACAGCTGACACGATTGAGGATGTAGCGCGGGTTACCGCATATGCAAATGAGAAACGTCCGCATCCTGCCAAGTAGGCGGACAAGTGTACATTGCATTGTTAAACCTCATTTTCGATTTCACTTACGAGTAGAATGCACTAGAAATGAGCAAAATATCGAGATCTGCTAAGGAGAGGCATAACAGAATTATGAAACTTAACTATCCTCTTTGCACGTTATCTGCTGAACGTCTCATACCTAATTTTCTTTTCGAACATGTACCATTGTATATGTGAAGCTTTTTATGATGCGCCAACAGGCACCAAACCAATTCATAAGGTTGTATATCGCAGTCGCAGCTGGTTTGAATGTTCGGTTGGTTGGTTTACAGCAGCACAGGTTATTCTTGCTAAGTTGCTATTCCTGCTATTGCAGTCGCAGCAGGTTTGAAAGTTTGATTGGTTGGTATATAGCAGCACATATTATACTTACTAATTTGCTATTGGTGCTATTGCGTTACGAATGCGTTTTCCCAGCGCGAGCTCCAGTATCAGTACAGCGAATTTAAAGAAGCGCATTGAAATTAAGCATCCTAATGTGTCTTTAGTTGCAGAAAGTTCACTGGAGCCAGATATGCGAGTAAGTTTTTTTTATAAAAGAATATATGTATGTACAACATACGTGTGCATAAATATGCACATAGGCAGGAATTTAGGAGTTGTAAAATGATTTAGTGCACTTGCACCATAAAATGAAAATTCGCTAATGGAAGAAATTTTAATTCTGTCTGACTCACACAAAATAACTGGACAGGTAAACCTAAATGACTCCACTGCGAATTCGCATTAGCTTTAACTTTACATTAGCAGTTTACGTTCACAGTGAATAAAAAATAGCAAAGTTATAACTGCGAATGTAAATTCACGACTTAGCTCGTCTCTGGAATGTACACACTCAATACGCACAACCTCCATCTTAAAGGACTTAATCACAAATTGCTTGTCTGTTATCTGGCTTGATTTTTGAGTTTGAATTGCATGGCTAAATTTATTTTACAGCGATGATAACTGCTTAGTGGTGCCCTTAACAGTTCTCTTTTACACCTCCCTGATCAACTCATAACTCACAACCAGAAATTTTGGTCCTCGCAAATCTACAGAATCTTCAAGTTTGCTTTTAATATCAGCTATTAGTCTTCATTTTTACAGCCTGGTGTACCTCGAAAGGATCTGTCCGATATTACAAACACTGCACTTCTGCTGGAAATACTTAAACTTCCACCGTACTGTATTGTAAATGTCTTCCCATTGTCAAATCGTTAATTTATCCACCGCATTGTAGAAAGCATTTAATCATTTTATGCGACGACCGTAAATGACTTTGTGTGCGCTTTTATTTGCCCTATGAACTCCATAGCGATGTCATCCTCAATTTGCCACACAGTTTGCGAAATTATCCCAAAAAAGATAACAAAAATCCAGATAAACCTTTTATCTTCGTAATTAAACGCCATATATCGTTCAGTACAAAAAGTACCCTCATGTGTCCTGGCACTCACCCACATGGGTAATGATTCCAAGATGTTGATGTACTTTCCTGTTGAAATCATTTAACCTAAAGTGCACACCAATAAAGCCATCTGTTCAAATGAAAACGTGTCCTTAACCCCATTTAAAATACCCTCTGTTGTTTTTCGCCTTTCAACCTTTACACCTTTTGACATATTTTTCATTGTTGACGCTTTTTTTTTTAGCCAGTGTAAGCCGATTAAATTACTCTCCTAAAAGGTTCATTAAGTTCCGCCCCATAATGATCCTTTGGGGGTGTCCCCATCCCCCAAAAGGGCTACAATAACGTTTTGATTTTACAACGCACAGGTCGAGCGGTAGTCAAAGGTTATCTCTGCAAAATGGGCTCCATGGCTCAATTACCTTCAATCGACCATGTAATTATTTCCAATAATCGCATTTTCGGTCCTGAATCTTGCTCCTATTGCGTGCGGTGGGGGGTGTTTTCTTGCGAATTTCCCACGGGAAAGTTTGGTAAACAGTACACCCTTGATTTCTATCTCGTTTTACTTTATTCTTTTTTATTTTTTTGTGTGGCAGCTGAATCTTGACTACTATTACGCCCTGATTGGGTCTACTGGCAGTCGATTTGATTTCCGTTAGAGAAGAGAAATCGATCCTTTTTCTTACAATTGACATGATGAATCCTTAAAACCGCATTATGTTGGCAGGAAATTATTTCTGGGTATACCAGAGCCTTCAATGGGTTATTGTTTGAGCTGCTGAGCGTGTGTATTGTGTTTATGGGTAGAAGGGGAATAAATACGTTTTTGGGATGCGGTGCTTAAGGGGCTAACCTTTGCTTGTTGGCTGAGCTCAAGAAGGCTGGGTCCAGTTGTTTGATTTTACCATTAATGATGTGAGAATGTGAATTTATTTGCTGAATAAGCAATTTGTTGGTGTTTGCTTTGAAAATCTCGGAACCAGGGTGCGGGAATGTTTTTGAGTATTGAACAAATGAGTGTTATTTAAAATGGAAGGAGAAAACGACTGTAGTCATGGTTGGTGAGTAAGTCTTCAATTAAAAGACGAAATTTTGAATGAACTTACGAGTATATGATTCTTGGAAATAATTTCTGAAATTAAATGAGTCTTAAGAAGTTTTTGGTAATTGCGACAGGGCCTTGAGGATGAAGTATTTTCTTGATTTAAACTTGAGCCTGAGAATGGTGTGCGATTGTTTAATACACCACTTATATTGGGGGACCTAGATGTACATTGTGCTCTTTATGAATTTCAGTGGATTCAAGTTCTTTGTTTTTGTAACTCTTTCATATAACTTTCATAAAAGTTTCTAATATGCTAAGGAAATGGTGAAATGTTAGACCATATAGTGGTGTTTCATTTTTGATAAAAGCAATGTCAATGCACGTTCCAAAGACATCGCAATCTAGGAAAGGCAGGCCTATAAACGCCTGGATCACACAAATGCGACGACATCGGCATTTCATTGGCCTCACTAACCAAGTGATACGAAATCGGCAAGCCTGCCGATATTTTCTGAGGTCAAATAGGCGAACCCCATAGACGAGTCAGTAGAAATGCGGTGAAGTGGGAGGGTTATGATCCCTTATTTTCGGATCATAACCACGCTGACAAAAGGAAAAATTGCATAGTTAGTTCAGCACAAACAACAACATCTGGCGATGATCTCGCCACGCGAACATGACCACTTCTCTCTATCTCATTGGCTAAGTTGTTTGCAAAAGTGAATTTCACTCTTTATTGTAATTCACCATTGCGTTTTGTAGAAATTTCCATAAGGGGGAAATTGAGAGATGTGGTCAGGAGAGTCTAATCAACCGTTGTCGAGTACCAATTTGGTGTACCATTCACTGGCTCTCTAGGAACGTGGGCTCCAAATGAATTATTTTTCTTTCGCTTCACTTCGGTAAGTGAGTGATTTAATCCGGGATTGCTACTGACCATAACCGGTCTAAGCCCACCCTGAAAGCGGATTGGGTCCTTCCTAAGTCCACCCTGAAAGCGAATTGGGTCCTTCCTAAGCCCGCCCTGAAAGCGGACTGGGTCCCTCCTAAGCGCGCCCTGAAAGCGGACTGGGTCCTCCTAAGCTCGCCCCGAAATCTGACTGGGTCCTTCCTGAGCCCGCCTTAAAAGCGAACTCTGACACTTCTTGCTGAGAGACGACCGTTCCGAGCCGAGACATGCAGCAACCCGACGTGTACCAGAACTAGCCTAAGGACGACCAAGGAAAAACTAGGGTAGTTGAATTTATCTATATACCGAAATATTTGGCACACAAATTGTTAGTCAGAACACACTTGCACTGTTAACAGAAAACGCTGTAATAGATCCCTAACTGAATAAATTATCTCTTTCCCAAAGTTTAGGGTATTTCTTTGGATTGATCGTGAAACCGGTGAGCTAACCTCAGCCTTTGAGTAAAAATACCTTCACAATGTACACCATCGTTGATTACAACTTAGTTAACAACTTTCATATTTCCAGCGATACCTTTCCTTCGTAAATCGTTCTAGATAAAACCCAGTTTGTTACTAGAGATGAAGTGGGGATCTTTACTCGACGCATTGGTCTATTATCATCCCCAAGGTTTTGAGAGGAAACCTGCTTGTTCGACGTCAAGAGTTGAATACAGGTGTTTTTAGTATGCTAGGAACCACAAGAAGAACTTAAATACTTCTCGGAAAAAATACTGTGAACCAAAACCGAATGCAAGAAAAACGCCTGGTCCCCGACTAGACTATGCCACCCATAAAGTATGCAATAACGCCTAATATCACTTGACTTCCAAAAAGCTATTACCTGCAAAAATATATCTTTCTCTTATCCCTTCTTTTCGTTTTGAACTTATGTGCGTCGTGTAGTTGCATCAAAGGGGTCATATTTTAAGTGTAAGTCAAAACTGAAAAAGGCTCTAGGAGCAGAAATGTTCAACAGTAACAGGAGTAAGGTTTCAGCGAAGGTACGGATGCAAATACCTCACCAATAGAATGCGCCTAAGGCCAGTGACAGCAACAAAAAAAGTGCATTGTAACCGTAGCCTTAAAACACTGAAGCCACTACATGAGCCAGCGGACATTGACCGAAAAGCCGAGGAAATCACTGCCGTCTTCAAAGAGGCTTTCCAGAAGGCATGTCCCGTATCGAGACCTAAGACAAAAGTCTCCCCCCATGGTGGACCAAAGAACTAGCCAGAATAAGGAGAGAAACAAGGAAACTCTTGAACCTGGCGAAATCAACGGGAGCTGACTCTGACTGGGAGCTATACAAAGCCAGTCAGAGGAACTTCAAGAGCGCAACGCAAAAAGCCAGAAGAGATCAAGGGTACAACAGAAACGGCCAGATTGAGGAAAATCCTCTCCAGAGAATCGAAGACTCTAGGTTCCCTAAAGAACACTGAAGGAAACTGGACCGAGTCCTGTTCGGAATCCCTTGAATTGCTTATTAAAACGCACTTCCCGGGGTGTACTACCGTACCATGTAGCAGTACTAATAACAATCACAGCGAATCGGAACCCCCTGCGGATCTGGTAACAGAGGACAGAATAGAGTGGGCAATAAGATCGTTCTCCCCTTTTAAATCCCCAGGACCTGATGGGATTATACCGATCATGCTGCAAAAAACTGCACCAATCATTACCCCAATTTTCAAAAAGCTATTTGCCAGTAGTCTTAAACAATGTTACATACCAAGAACATGGAGGGAGGTAAAGGTGGTTTTTATACCCAAGGCGGGCAAGGCTAGTCACACCACCGCGAAGGACTTCAGACCAATTAGCCTTACCTCTTTCATCCTGAAAACTTTTGAAAGATTGCTCGACCATCTACATACGTAGCAGAATACGCCCGGGGGACTTATCCCCAGCCCAACACGCATACACGAAGGGTAAATGTGTGGAAACTGCCCTACACCATGTTGTCGGCTCTATAGAAAAATCACTTAAGGATAAAGAGTTCACACTAGCTGCTTTTTTGGACATTGAAGGAGCCTTCAATAATGTAAATACCGAAGCGGTTAAAAGAACCCTAAGAAACCTAGACATCGACATTAGTCTAATAAACTGGATTGTTAGCATGCTCGAGGAACGACATATAACCACCGAACTTAAGGGTTCAAAGCTCGAAGCATACGCCTCGAGGGGCACCCCTCAAGGCGGGGTAATCTTCCCACTGCTCTGGGTCATTGTTCTTAATGAGGTACTACAACAACTAAGGTACAGCGGGGTCAGAGCTACAGCGTACGCGGATGACGTCGTGCTGCTTGCTACAGGTAAATTCCTGCCTACCCTCAGCGAACAACTTGACGGAGCCCTTAATACTCTTAGCATATGGGCCAGGAGCTGCGGTTTAAAGGTTAATCCCCAAAAAACCGAACTCGTACTTTTTACGAACAAGAGGAAAATACCGGAGTTCAATACACCTTCTGTTGATGGTATCCCACTCAGATTATCCGATAGCGCAAAATACCTGGGCCTTGTACTTGACAAAAAGCTCAACTGGAGATTAAATATAGAGGAAAGAATCAAGAAAGCAACAATAGCCTTTTACTCGTGTAGTAGAATTTTTGGTAGAACCCCAAAATCATACTATGGATGTATACGGCTATAGTTAGACCCATACTGACTTACGGCAATCTAGTATGGTGGCCAGCTGTCAACAAATGCACCAACTTAAAGGCAATCACCAAAGTTCAAAGACTAGCGTGCATTGGCATCACCAGTGCAATGAGGACAACCCCAACCGCAGGACTCGAGGCTATCCTCAACCTGCTGCCGCTAGACATCTTTACACGAACATCAGCAGCCATTAATGCTATGAGAATAAGTCAGTCAGCGAACTGGAAACCAAGCAGAACAGGTCACTCGATGATCCTACTCGATTACTTTGGCCTCATGCCCGTAACGGATTACATGACGCCATATTTAGACTTTAGAAGGCCTTTCTCTACCGCCTACCCTAGCAGGGAAGATTGGAAAAGCGGTCATATACCTAATGCCGAATCTATAGCCATCTACACGGATGGTTCAAAAATGCGCACTGGTGTAGGATCAGGTATCTTCTCCGACCCTCTAGGTGTATCAATATCCATACGACTTCCAGACCACAGCAGTGTTTTCCAAGCAGAGGTCTTAGCAGTGGCAACAGCCGCCCGTGAGTCTGCGATAAGGGCAATACCGCCAGAAGGTATCACCATCTTTATCGACAGCCAGGCAGCTATAAAAGCGATTACTGCCATAGAAATTAAATCGAAGCTTGTGAAGTGTTGTCGAGAAGAGCTCAGGGTTCTTGGAGCACAGCACAAGGTATCGCTCTGTTGGGTACCTGGACACGAGGGTATCCCAGGCAATGAGAAAGCCGACGAGCTGGCGAGAATTGGCTCAGCAGCCCCAACAGAACAAGTTGACCCCCCTGTGTGTATCCCGCCTTGCACACTCAAGCTCGCTGCAGGGAATAAAGCCACTGAGGAGGCGAACACAAGATGGAACTCCATGGAAACTTGCGCCATCACTAGGAAGCTATGGCCATCTTTCGACAAAGCAAAGACCGAGAGAATCATCCGTAAAGACAGGAAATCCCTTTCCACCCTCGTGGGCATCATCACGGGACACAACACTCTGCGGTACCACTTGAAGAAACTACGCATGACGGAGGAGGAACTCTGCAGAGGCTGTGGTGACGAGGAAATTTTTGAGGACACAACCCACTTCCTGTGCCACTGCCCGAGTCTTCAGCATTCCAGGAAAAAGTTCCTTGGTAAATTCTTCTTCCAGGATCTCGAGGAACTCTCCGGCGTTTCAACGGAAAAGATGTTGAACTTCATCAAATCATCGGGGTGGTTTGTATGCAGAAATGAAGTAAGTGACTGAGTAGTTTTTAGTTTCAATGGGTAAGGGATCACTTTTTCCCCCATGGGTACCACAATGGGTCATCGCTGACCTGAGTGTGGCAGAGAGCGTCGCTCCCTGCCAGCCCACATACCTAACCTAACCTAAGAAAATGTTCTCCGTAGCAAAATGGCGCAGCAAAATAAGTTTGAATCCCAAGTGATACTAGGTTTCAGTGCACGCTTGATCGATGGGTGGTGTCCGAACTATTCGGGGAGAATTTGCTATGATTTTCACATTCCGTTCTGGTTTCTAGTATATGTTTTGAGGACTTTTTTGTTAGTGTATGTGGTGAATAATGGCATTATTTGAGTGGATATGGTTAGTACTTGAGCCATGAATCTACCATTCAATGACCGAATACATCATCACTTGACCACTACATCATGCTACCTCCAGAGACTGTGTTGTCCTTTATTCTCACAACAGTAAATAGAAGTTCATCTTCTACGATTCCTGGTAAGTCATTATTTGGTCAGTCTCTCCATGATTTGAATATAATTGGTCTTGTTTAGTGGTTGTAGAGTGCATTAACGTGAACTTATAAATATAGATGTATATTGTTGAGAGGTGCAAGTGCACTGCGACCTATAAAAGATCTATTGTGCCCCCCTTACTAAGGTTCTAGCCGATGATATACTCAGTCTAGAGCACTTCCTCCAGTCCAGCTGCTACAGCAAACCGGAGCATCTTCAGTGGATCCAGCGAAGGTAAATCCGTTTCTGATAGGAGGTAGGCACCAAGGTGATTCCTTCTTTTGTGGATCAGTGCTTCGTATTCCATAAGAAGGTGCGCTGGTGTTTCTGAGAAGTCCCTGCAGAATCTGCAGTGTCCGTCTCCCTCTATTCCCAGTTTCCTAAGGTGCTCCTTAGGTCTGCAGTGACCTGTTAACATGCCCGCCAAGATGCGAAGCCGATTCTCACTAACTCTTAGGCGGGCTCTGCTTCTTTTCTGGTTGTATTTCCCCAGAAGTTCCTTTGCCTGTCTTATTTGGGGAATATCGTCCCAATGTTTGGCCCATTTATTCTCTTCTTCTTTCCTTAAGTCTTCCCTTATTTTGTGGGGTCCTATCCCACAGAAGGGTTCTGGTCCAAGGAACGGCGTGTCCAATCCGTTTCTAGCTAGTTCATCAGCTGCTTCGTTCCCCTCTACTCCTACATGTCCTGGTACCCAGTAGAGAGTTACTTTGTTTGTTTCTCCCAGTTTGTTGATCCTGGTGAGACATTCCCATACCAGTTTGGATCTGATCTCATGCGAGGTCAGTGCTTTAATAGCGACTTGGCTGTCTGATAGTATCGCGATGTCCTGCCCGCGATATTTCCTGTCTAAGTTGAATTGCGCGCATCTTTCGATCGCGTGAACTTCTGCTTGAAATATACTGGGGAATATTCCCAGTGATTCTGAGTATCTAATCCTGGGCCCGTACACTCCTGCCCCAGTGCCAGTAGATGTTTTCGATCCATCTGTGTACCATTTAATTGTGTGTTGTTTGAGTTGGTATTTATCGGATTCGCTGCTCCAATCTCTTTTGTTGGTCAGCTTTGAGTCAAATTTCATTTCAAAGCAGTATTTCTTGACAATATCATCTCTGGGCCAGTCCAGAATCGCCATAGATTTGGATAGGGTTACTCGCTCTTCATTTGCGATGCATGATCCTTTCCCGATGCCCTCTTTGCTGATTCTTAAAATGGTCTCCTTGGCGATTCGCTCTAGCACTATGTGTAGTGGAGGTATCCCTACGATCACTTCTAGAGCTGCTGTGGGACAGGTTCGCATGGCTCCTGTTATACATATGCAGGCTAATCTTTGCACTTTGTTGAGGGATGTCCTCGTCGTGGTTAGTCTAGATCTGTTGACCCATGCCGCTGCCCCGTATGTGATGATGGGTCTTACTATCATCAGATACATCCATCTCTGTGTGGCTGGGCTACAACCCCAGGTCTTTCCTGAAATGTTTTTGCACACCATAAGTGCTCTGGTGGCTTTGGTTACCACAGTTTCTACATGTTCTCTCCAGAGGAGTTTGCTGTCTAGTGTTAGACCTAGATACTTGACCTGTTTCTGTGGGTCAACTCTGATCCCTTCCAACAGGATGGGTTGCATACGCTTTAACTGTGTTTTCTTGGTGAAGGGTATCACAGTGGTTTTGGTAGGGTTCACTCTGAGTCCTACCGTTTTACACCACTTCTGTGTGATTCGTAGACCCCTCTGAATGATTTCGCATAGCGTTTCTTCAAATTTTCCTCTTGCGACAATGACTATATCGTCGGCGTACCCCTGGCACGTAATGCCGGCACCTGCCAATTTGTGCAGTAGTTCATCTGCTACTAAGCTCCACATCAATGGTGATAATACCCCTCCTTGTGGACAGCCTCTAGTGGTGCTTATTGTGATGGTTTTTTGACCCACCTCTATCTCAGCAGTCCTAGTTCTTAGCATCTCACACATCCAGTTACTTGTGGTGTGATTTACTCCTTTTATTTCGAGACCCCTCCGAATTGCTTCGTGGGAGGTGTTATCGAAGGCTCCTTCGATGTCTAGAAATGCGCACACTGCTGTTTCCTTCCTCTCCAGTGTATCCTGAACCCAACTTGTCAGCTGGTAGAGCGCAGTTTCGGTGGATCTTCCTGCTCTGTAGGCATGTTGATTGTGGTGGAGAGGTATTCTTTCCAGCACAGTCATTCTTAGGTGATTATCTATGACCTGTTCTAGCGTCTTTAACATGAATGAGGTCTAGCTGATGGGCCTAAAGGATTTTGGTGAAGTGGTGTCTCTTTTTCCCACTTTCGGAATGAATATGACCTTTGCCCTTCTCCATATTCTTGGTATATGCCCAAGTGCGACGCTGCTTGTCAATAGTCCTAGGAGGTGTGGCATAATGATTTCCTGGCCGCTCCCGGTGCTTTAAACGGCTGGAAGGTGTTCAGAGCCCAACGTAGCCTTGGATTCGTGCAGATGTCTCTTGCCATCGCCCAGTCCTCTCTCCTGGGCCTTTTATGTCTTCCTAGTACATATGTGCTGCTGTAGATTGAGCTACCCGGGAAGTGCGTCTCTAATAGTAGAAGGGCCCTCTGCTCTTCATCTTCGGTATAGCTGCCATCTTGCTTTTTCAGTGAGCCTGGCGCGCCTGCTTTCTCCATAGCTAGTGCTTTATGTAACCTGGCCGCTGCAGGGGTTGACGCTATGTTCTCACAGAATGCTCTGAAGCTATTTCTTTTAGCTTTTCTGATTTCCAAGTTGTATCTTGTTAATTGCTCGGTGTATGTTTGCCAGTCTCCGTCACGCTTTGCTTTATTAAAGAGCTTGCGCACCATTTATCTTAGGTCGACTAGCGTTTTGTTCCACCAGGGAATGTCCTTCGGATCTTTCTTACGGCTAATAGGGCAGCTGCTTTCAAATGCATCTTTGATCGCCCTGTTAACCACTTCTAAGTTATTTTCCAGTTCTAGGAAGTGGCTCGCCGTTTTCTTTCCTTTCACATTTATTAGGTTCCACTCGAGTGTAGACCTATATCTGTCCCAGTCAGTTTTGCGGGGGTTTCTTTTCGGGGTAACCTCCTTACTGAGACCTTCTATGTTGAAGGTGATGATCCTGTGGTCCGACATGGACGGCTCGTCAGAAACATTCCAACCTGTAATGCAGTTACTAATACTCGGGCTGCCGAGTGTAATATCTTCCCTTACCATAGTTACGAAAGTTGGTGTAGTTCCCACATTCAAAATATCTAGGTTTTCATTAATAATGAATTCGAGAAGGCGCTCACCTCCAGCGTTGTTGTCGCTACTGCCCCATTCCAGACAATGGGCGTTGGCATCGCATCCTAGCAGAAGTGGCAGTTTGTGCCTTCTGCAGTGTCTCACTTTGAACTTCTTCTGGCGGTGCCTCCCCGCCTCCGTCGAAGTAGGCCGAAGCAATTACAATGGCGCAGTGGGTGCCTCCTACGTTAATGAAGGCCTGAACTTACATTTCAATCTCTATAATGGTAATCAGTTTCTATAAATGCTTACAGCGAAGTTATATCAGTACATGTCAGCAGTACTAAGCTTTGTTAGCTTTGAGAGTTTTGTCGTTTGGCCTAACGCTTTTGTAGCTGTGACTACGATACTAGTTTTCATATATGAAGTAGCTTCTATCATCATGCCTGTTCAGATATCCAGAGGTAATTTTTGACAAGGTGATGGTAATCTTTGGATCATATGATTCAACTTTATGTAGCTTTACACACATGACTGTGCCAGAGTAGACTTGAGTTCAAAAATTGATCGCTTTTTTGCATGCCGTCAGGTACAAAATTCCTTGTCTCCTATCGTATGACGTCCCACATCCTTCACAGTTTCAAACTAACTACACATTTCATGAAACACCAATTTTCTGTTGAAACATCACCACTAGTTGGATAACGAGAATATCTTTAAGACTGTAAACGATTTTATATAAAGTCTTCGTCACATATTTATACTTCAAACCCATATGAGAGCAATCACAAAGTGAATTATCATCCCCCGCATCCGGCGTAAAATCCTTTGAAAAACAGAAACGGAAGAAGTTTGAAACTGTCAAACAGGATAGGAAAAAAGAAAGCAAAAAGCACTAAAAGTGCAAGGAAAAAACTTTCTTATTCATGATTTTTCTCTGTTAAAGGTGTATGCGCTACAAAGGTACACGTGTAAACCGCATCTTAAGTGTCCTTCTTCGCGTGGGAGCAATTGCGTTTGGTGTTAAACATAAAGACACCTAGAATGAAAGGATAAGAAAAAGAAAAATGAAAAGCACCATTTCACTATGGAAGAAAACTGAAAAAAAAATTGCAACTTGAAAGGAGGTACTTGAGAGGTGAATGAGGAAGAACAGAGTTTTTCTTTTCTCCTTAGAGCTCTTGCGTGTTACGAGTATTTTCCTTGTTTTTCCAGTAAAAGGAAGGAAGAGTTTGTAGCATTTTTGTTTTTATTTTATTTGTTGTTGGCTAAAGTGGTTAAGGGATTTGCTTTACGTTGTTGCTTTGATTGCATATTAAGCTGTGTGTCCTTCTGTTGGTTCTGATATGTATCCTGTAGCAGGTGTGTGAGATAAAACAAGGAATTTGAGGTATGAAAATTAAACCAAATGATAACATTTTAATAAGTAATGTTTCATTTAGTTGGAAAACACTTTAAAGTTATGTATGTAGCTCACAAAAGCTTTTGGCGTATTATGCTGTAAGACAGTGTCCGGTGAGAACACTGACGACGCAGCTGATCTGTGATCGCTTTAGCTTGACCAACTTGGCACTACGTTTTTGATCGAGCCTAGGCCAGATCTGTCTCAAAATGTGACGCGTTGGGCCGCTTTCCTATCTTTGGTTGGTTTTGCGTTCAGCTTTAGTAGATGTTTGCATGTAGCGAGGGGCCTACCTAGGGCTTGCATGTCAGACAGAATCCTTAGAGTAGTACCCTGCCTGGCGAGCTCGTCCGCTCTACTGTTTCCTTGAATGTCCCTGTGGCCTGCCACCCAGCGCAGGTGAATGTTGAACTGCTCTGACATTTCCATAAGAGATAAACGGCAGTTTAGAGTGGCCTTTGAAGTGAAGGAGCACGGTTGCCGCTTGGCTGTCAATGAAAATGCTAATATCCCTGACAAATAGTACATTACCCTTCAGACAGCACAGGGCTTCCTTAATCGCCATGATTTCCGCCTGAGAAACGCTACAATGATTAGGGAGACGGAACGAGATGCTCAGAGTGAGCTTTTCGGAGAAAACACCACAACCCACCCCACCCTCGCTCTTAGAGCCGTCTGTAAAGAAGTGAATCGAACTACTATCGACAGGGGGGGAGGTGACCCATTCATTCCGTTCAGGGATGCCCGTACGGAACGGCCAAATCTCAGTTTCGCCGGGGTGTAGTCCGTGTTTTCGTGCTTGAAGTTGAGAAGATCGAGGATCGATGATTGGCCAACGCGATAGCTAGACCACTGAGAGGAGGCTTTTAGACGGATGACCACAGAGGAGGCAATATTTTTTTTTTATTTGGCGCAACAGCTCTTTAAGTGCCAGAGCTTAGCTTCTCGCAACTACTCATAATGTGTGCGTTATATTTTTCACATGAATGAAAGGGACCTACAGTTTAGTGCCGAATCCAAACGACGATTTGAGAAGCTTTTTCGTGACAACAATACTTTCGGATATTTGTCATACGCTCGCGAGAGGTGGGACCGTGAAAAACTTTTTTGGCAGCAATCTGTTTGCCAAAGATATCTAAGGGTAGCTAACGCCCAGTGCCGGGGAGGGAGTAGTTCTGAGTGCACCACTAATGCAAATGCATGCAGATCTTTGCACTTTAGCTAGTTGAGCGAGGTGAACCGCCCTGTCAAGAGCAGGTCACCAATCGATCACGCCATAGAAAAGTTTAGGCCTGATAACGGACACGTACAGCCAATAAGTGATTTTAGGTTTCATACCCCAGCTCCTACATATTGCCTTTCTACAGGAATAGAGAGCTACATTGGCTTTGCAGTTCAATTTCCTATCGAAAATAAGACCCAAATATTTTGCGTTATCTGTGAAGGTGAGACTGGTGCTATTTATCATAGGAGGGTCTACGAGGGGAACTTTATATTTCCTCGTGAAGAGAACGAGTTCCATTTTATAGGGATTAACCCATAATCCACAATTGGAGGCCCATCTGGTGAGCCGAAGGAGAGCATATTGTTGGATTTCCTGAGAGTGTCTGGGTGCTTACTAGAGGCAGCAATAGCAATGTCATCAGCATAGCCGATCACTCTGCAGCCTGACGTATCCCGGTCCACCAGTAGTTCATTTACTACCAGGTTCCACAGAAGAGGTAACAAGACTTGACCTTGGAGTGTACCGCAGCAGGCAATACTTCTGGCCGATTCTCCGTCCAGTTGAGTGTTAATAATCCTGCATGTAAGCAATTGACTGATCAACACTCCGAGCGAAGTATCCACTTTCAGATTTGCAAGTGCGTCCGTAATCGCTTTTGATTTGACATTGTTAAATGCTCCCTTAATGTTAAGGAAAGCGACCAGTGTGTATTCTTTAATGCTCAAAGATTTTTCAATGATGCGCACAAGCGAATGTAAGGTTGTCTCAATCGATTTGCCTTTGCAGTATGCATGTTGGGATGTCGAGAGCAAAGCTGCGCTAACACTTTGGCGAAAATTGATATTTATTAACCTTTTTAAAGTTTTAAGTAGAAAGGACGATAGACAGGTCGGAGATCTTTTGGTTCCACGTGCCAGCTTTTTCTTGCCTTAGGTATGAAAATGATTTTATACCATAGTTGGGAATATAGTTTGGGAATATACACTAGATTTAGACAGCCCGACATTATGTCTTTAAGCCATGGAAGCACAATGTCCTCGCATTGCTGAATTTCTGCTGGAATAATACCAACAGGTCTTGGGGACCTGAAGGGCTTGAAACTGCGCATGGCCCTTCAGATATTTTCTGTAGTTACCAAAACTAAGGAGTTGCTGCGAAGTTGAAGGGAGGTATTTACCATTTGCGAGACAGCAACAGGGGAGCTACCAGGGAAGTGAGTATCCAGTAAGATGTTAATGGATTCCTAAGCAGAGGAGATCCAGTGACAATCCGGATGTAAAAGGTAGCTTGGTACAGAAGCGCGTTTTGTATCTATGTATCTTTATTTTTGTAAATTGTTTATACCATATGATAAATAAATAAATAATAGCTCATCGTTAATTTCTTATGCAACAAATTTTTATATGTATGTTAATCGAATGTGTAAGTCATAATATGGTCTCCTGTCAACTTCGGTGTGTACGAAAACATTTTTAATTCGCTTAAAGTCCCGTCTAGCATGATTTGCATTGGAACAAATTAAAGGGAGTATGTGTATGTGTATGTTCAATACCATTCTTCTTTGCAAAGAGATCACTCAATTAAGCCTTATACCTATAACAGGAAACGAGGTCTTCACGGAGTCTTTGTACCATGGAAAATTTAAGACTGATGGAAGACTTAGCTTACTGCACCAATTTTGAGTCGAAAAGAGCTATAGGGAGTTGTGGATCTGTAGCTGAGCTTCCATTGATACTAAAAATTAGGAAGCTGTTGTGAATAGGAAGTTATAGGTATGATGCACATGATCCGAACATCAGCGCCGTAAATAACTGAATATTTTACTGGGTCGAGGTCATGTCGATGTTTTTACTATAAAGCTTGTATAGTTCGTCGTTGAATCTTCTTCTTCAAAATCCGTTAACGCAAACGGGACCGAATGTCTTACAAAGGATATTTTCATCGGCTTTCAATAAAGTCTATGTTTCAGCGCCGGAAAGCTGGACTGTGATGATCAGGGTCTTATACATACTCTCCTTAGGTGTTTAAGATAGGGCTTTACTGTTGAATTACCTTATTAGGAAAAAAAAACAGTGATTGGCAAGAGCATCATTGTCAGAATTAATAGCAGAGCCAAGGCAGACAAAGTTCCTTACTAACTCAAAGGTGTAGCTGCCCACTCTGACGTTCTGTCTAATTCGTCGGTGTTGATTGTTCCTTCTTGTTGATAGTATATACTTGGCTTTGACTCGTTTATCGCTAAACCCATTTTGGCTGCTTCTACTTTAATGGGTGACAGCCGCCTGAGTTCAATATTGTCGGCGTATGCAAGCAGTTGTACCGACTTTTGATAGATTGTGCCTCCGGTGTTGTGAGTTTTGCACAATCCGTTCAAGTACAATATTAAGGAAGTCACATGAGAGCGCATCACCTTGTCTAAAACCTTTTTCGACATCAAATGTCTCGGTGAGGTCTTTACCGACCTTGATGGAGCAGCGAGCGTTCTCCATCGTCAGGCTGCATAGACGGACTAGTTTGGCAGGGATGTCAAAACTAGACATGGCTCTATAAAGCTCTTCTCTATAGATGCTGACATGGGCGACCTTGAAATCGATAAATAGATGGTGAGTATCGATTTGGAATTCTTGGATTTTCTCCAGGATCTGCCGAAGTGTGAAGATTTGATAGAGGCCAATCAGGCTGTTGATAAAATATCACATCACGCAATATCGCAGAAAAGATCTTGTATGCGATGTTGAGGAGACTGATGTCTTTATAATTGGCACAGTTGAGGGGGTCTCCTTTCTTGTGAATCGGGCAAACGATCCTGAGACTCCATTTCAAATCTTAGAGATGACTTGGTGTATGCTCTCTACCAGTTGATCACCAGCGGTCTTGAAAAGCTTGGCTGGTAAGCCGTCAGGTCCAGCAGTCTTGTTGGATTTCAGCTTGGATATTGCTATACTCACTTCGTTTTGGTCAGGTGGACGGAAACACTGTTAGGCATAATACGTTCGCTTACGTGTCGGGAATTTAAGACTTGCCTAAGTCTGCCGCAACCCCTTCCCAGGGCTGCCATTCTAATAAGTAACAGAATCAACTTTCTTCCTATCCCACAGTTTATAAGCAAAGACCTTGTAGCCATTTCAATAAATAATACTAGCAGCAGAGGACGGCAATCCATCATCATCGCCTCAGGATACTTTGCTGACGACCAAACTCCAGCTCAACCTGACGAAGTCGCCAAACTGTTTAGATACGGTAAGAAGACTGGACAGCAGATCGTGTTAGGCTGCGACGCGAACACCCATCCCACGATCTGGGGCAGTTCCAATATCAACAAAAGAGGTGAGTGCCTCCTTAACTTCCTTATTGGCTTAAATATTGATATTTTAAATAGAGGAAATAAACCTACTTTTGTCAACTCCATCAGACAAGAGGTTCTAGATCTTACCTTATCCAGTTCCTCTATGTCCGATCTCATTACCAATTGGGATGTCTTTAAGGAGCTCTCGTTGTCTGACCATATGCACATTAGGTTTGACATCGAAACTACTCGTGACCCAATCACCCCTAGCAGGTCTCCCAAACGCACCGATTGGAATCTCTATGCAGAAATCCTTAGGGGCGAATTTATTCCTTCCTGTTCAAATATAGACTCTTTTCATTCTCTTGAAGAAGAAGCCTCAAAACTCAGCTTTCAGATCAGCTCCGCATATGAAGCCAGCTGCTATCCTAAAAGCAGAACTAACCGCGATGTACCATGGTGGAACAATGAGCTCGACACCCTCAAAAGAAAGGTTAGAAGGCTATTTAATAAAGCCAAAGCCACCAACTCATGGAGCAAATATAAGATAGCCCTCACAACTTAAAACTCTGCTATTAGAAGATCAAAAAGACATACATGGAGATTTTTCTGTGAAAGCATAAATGATCTCCCTTCAGTTGTTAGTGCCCAGAAAACCCTATCCAAGAACCACAGCAACGGTATTGATCTCCTACAAAAACCTGATGGCAGTTGTACACAGGGATACTACGAAACATTAGGTCTTCTTCTGCAGACTCACTTCCCTGACTCACTAATTACTGACCCTCACACATCTCTTCTGCATGAAGACATGCCACTCCCACCTAATCGACGCACTAGGACTCTAGCCAAGAAAATTTTCACCCTCGATTCCATAAGATGGGCCATCTCCACGCAAAAACCTTACAAAGCCCCCGGTGGAGATGGAATTTTCCCCCTCCCTCTTACATCATGGAATCGACACTCTGATTGAATCCTTAGTGCCCATCTTCAGATCCAGCTATGAACTCAGCTACATCCCATCAATATGGAGAAAAGTTACTGTAGTGTTCATTCCTAAAGCCGGCGCCAGATCACAATCACACCCAAACTCCTTTAGGCCAATCAGTCTCACCTCTGTGTTTCTTAAGGTAATGGAAGAAATCTTTGATCTTCACATAAGAAATTCCGCCCTTATAGAACACCCCCAAAATAATTTTCAATTTGCATATCAATCTGGTAAATCTACGGTCACAGCCCTTCACCATCTAGTCAGTACTACTGAAGAAGCTTTGTCAAAGAAGGAAATAGCCTTATGCTCCTTCCTGGACATCTCTGGCGCCTTCGATAGCACATCGTTTCAATCAACTAAGTCTGCTGCTGATGTCAAAGGTATTGACTCGCAAACTACCAAATGGATATGTTCCATGCTCAGAAGCAGACTTATCACTGCCAAGCTTGGACAAATCTCAATCTCCGTTTGAACTACTAAGGGTTGTCCCCAAGGGGGTGTCCTATCTCCTCTTTTAGGGTCCATTGCAGTGGACAGTATCATAAATGACCTCAATAGTTCTGGATTTCTCACCCAGGGCTACTCCGACGACGTAGTCATTAAAGCTAAGGCCAAGAATGAATCCAGCATTTCTGAACAAATGCAATATGCTCTAAATAAAGTAAATAACTGGTGCCAGTCAGAAGGTCTAACGGTTAACCCTCCAAAAACCGTAATCATTCCTTTCACCAGGAGGAGAAACTTAAGCCTTCAAGCACTATCACTAAACAATACTCAAATTGAGTTCTCAAAAGAAAAAAAATATCTTAGGATTACTCTAAACCACAAATTAAATTGGAAACCTCAGATAAATAGAACCACTGAGAAGGCGACTAAAGCCTTCTGGGCCTGCTCTAGGTTTTTCGGCAAAAAATGGGGATTAAATCGAAAAATGATCCACTGGACCTATACCACAATCATCGTTCCGATAATAACTTATGCTTCGCTAGTATGGTGGGATAAAGTTAATCAAACCGTTACCCGCTCCGCCCTCCAGAAGGTGCAGAGACTAGCATGTGTAGGTATTACGGGCGCAATGCGCACCTGCTCAACAGCTGCGCTGGAAGTTCTCTTAAACCTTCCACCCCTACACATAAATATTATGAAGACTGCGGCTGCCAGTACTCTAAAGCTTCACCTTTTATGCAACAATACAAATTCCGAATTAGTTGGCCACATGAAGATCCTTGAGAAAATTCCGCTATTTACTTGTTCAGCAGTATGCATCTCAGACTTCATGCCCAAAAGAATCTACCTCAATCACTCCTTCACAGTAAATGGGACTATCCTTAAATCCCCCAATCAAGATCTCAAATCAATTGGTACACTGATGGTTCAAAAATGTCAAATGAGGTTGGAGCTGGTATCTTTGGCCCGAACTACAAACTCTTTACACCAATAGGTCAATCCATTAGTATCTTCCAAGCAGACGTCCATGCCATCGAGCTCTGCGCCAGAGAATGCATTAGACGAAACTTCCGAAGATCACATATTAATATAATGTCAGATAGCCAAGCAGCTCTCAAGGCTCTTACGTCCTTTGACTATAAGTCGCTGGTTTGAAATTGTCTCCAGACGCTTTTGCAGCTTACTGCACACAATAATATCAAACTAACGTGAGTCCGCGATCACAAAGGTATCCTTGGTAATGAAGCGGCTGATAAGCTTGCTAGACTAGGTGCCCAATCTCCTTACATTAGACCTGAACCCCACTGCGGTTTACCCACCAGCCAGATTAAAATAGAGCTACTCCGCTTGGAACGCGAACAAATGCTCTCTCACTGGCTAAGGCATTCCAAGAAATTTATTAACTTCTAATAAAATAGAACTAGAGACATTCTATCAATGAGCAAACAGAATGCTAAGATCCTTACTGACTTCTTAACTGGACATTGCTCTCTCAACTTTCATCTCAAGAAAATGGGCCGTATTCAATCGGAAACGTGCCGTCTCTGTCTTCAATACACCGAAACAGCCCAGCACATACTCTGTGATTGGCCGGCCATAGCCAGACTTAGGCTAAAGCAATTTAATAAAGGTCTTACATCACCTTCTGACGTCACCTCTTCTTCAGATCGAACTGTTCTTAGCTTCATTAATGAACTTGATTTCAGCTAGCTGACAAATTCAAAATCAATCAACCAGGGGATAGCACAAAAGACCTTTTTAAGTCGCAGTGCTCCAGGGGTCAGTCTCTGCCTTCCTCCCCTTCTACCACAAAAAAAAAAAAAAAAATCTGCCGCGTACAACTAATCCGCATCCGAATAATCGCTGCTTGTTGGCTCTGTACCAATCACAGAAGTAAATGTCACAGTTTTTCATCGTCTTTTTGCCCGGTCCATTACACTGCACTTCCTGGATGGCGGTTATATCTGCGTTCTTGCGGTCCAGAGCCTCTCTTAATTATTCGGCTGCACGTGTTCTGTTAAGGGTCGGAACATTCCACATACAGATCCGAAAATCGTTGTCCTTATTTCGTTTGCTAGGGTAGTTATCAGTTGAATCGTCCTTATTCGATGCTGTTGGTTGGTTCTGAACCAGTGTTTTTTTTACGTGGCAGGGAAGTTATCCCGACAGCACAACCCCTAGCCTGGAGGACGAATGTTAGTAGGACTGTTTGAAGGTAACACTACTATTAATTCCTTACATGTAAATATTAGTACATTCTTTCATAGATGATTGTACATAAGAGCAATATATACAATCCTCTAGATTAATAAGTTTATTATACTCAACGGCTACGAAGCCAATAAGTATATAAATAATCTAACAGAAGCAAATCCGTTGTACTTACCATGGTACCCATGGCGTATACGCAACATTTTCAGATTTATAGGCAAATGTCAATAACATCATCAAACGTATCTCTTAACTAGTTTGCGATCCAATTACTTGTGTAATTACAAATATCCTGTACTCTAGTATTGAAATAAATACAATTAGAATATCCACAAGAAAACAACGGTTCATATTTCATGAGTAAATATAAATACTCGTAATACGAAATATTTTATACGCCAATTCTGCACATTTTTCAAATTATCCTTATATCTCTTTCCCATCAGTAAAAGAAAAGAAAACTCCTTCTGCCGCTGAGCAAGAGCCAAACCGAGAGACCGTAAGATGTGGAATAGGAAAAATGTATTTCATTACAATGCCCATGGGAGCGATTTGTTACGGCTGGCTGTGCTAACATTTTTATTTACAAGCTTTACTCAATTCTAATTTTTTGTTTCCTTCATTTTCCTTATTTTGATTTGTGAAAGCTTCAATCCCAATAACTGAGACAACAAACCAAATAAATATCGATTAGCCAATATGCAAACACAGATAATCATAAGACTAACTGAGTTAAGGATACTCCCCAAGCGAATGGAAGTTATGTACTCGTATAAGCCTCCGTGCACAACCAATGAATTTTAAAGTCTCCCAAGCTGTAGAGGTTTCGGTAAATCACATCTAGTTAATTTATGAAAAAAGATTATATACCGTTTTATCTCAAGGGTCTAATGAGGTATCGTACTGCAAAAAAAGAAAGAAGATATTTACTTTATAAATACTTGTTAGCACATAGGAGATGTATAACTGGTTTGGAATTCCCCACACAATAAAAGAACATAGGACTAAGAAGTATTCCGTTCGATTATGCTTGGGGGAATTTTCGTCGGAAATTCAAAGTATTTTCTATTTGACATTGTCCCGGAATTGGAAACGCATACGCTAGGGAAAACTATGTGGAGAAATTCTCCATATCGCTGTAGTTGCAGCTTCCTTAACATACTGCATCCGGAGGCGAGACAGCAACCAAATAAGATGCACAGAATAAAACTCATGCATACTTGTACTTGTACTCAGGGAGATGGAAGTCAAAGGAATGAACATGGAGTTGCTTCTAAAAGTGAACATGTAAGGGGCGAATGGTACAAAAGAATTGCATTTTGTATTCTTTATGGGGGAGGGAATATACGTACATACATAGAAGTACGTAGAAATAAAAGAAAAACTGCTGACTCTACATAAACGGAAGTGGTTAAGAATCTTAATTAAAATTTGCATCTCACAGAAATAATTATTTGATAACGTATATTCTGCTATGCGTATAGACAATTTCCACAGCACTGGGCATTATTGGAGTTCATGGCTGGATCCATGAATGTAATTATTTGGGTAGAATAGCTCATACAGAACGTAGGATAAGCTCTTGCAGTGTCTTCAAACCATCCCATTTAAAACCCATGAGACTTGCACAGTGAGTTCCATTCTTAAGGAATCATTTTCCGATATTCCTGACGAAACGAACGATATTGCTGGCACATTAGACTTCGTCACACCGTACGAAGTAATATATCCTGCTAGAGAGAATTGGCAAACGAAGACAGTCTCTGTCCACAACGAGATTGCAATATACACAGATAGTTCTAAGACCAGAGAGGGCACGGGGTCGGTATATACTCGAGAGATATTGACCCACAGGTGGTTTTGAGACTTCCGTTCCGTTAAGTACAGCAGAGGTTCTAACTGTACTTAAAGCTGAGCAATTACTTGGTTATGTCCGGTTTCTTCTTGTGGGTCCTAGGCTTCTACTACGTTTACTCTCCATCGTGTATGGTTTCTGGCAATGTGTCCGAGTTCTCCCCAACTTTTCCTCAATTGTTATGCCTCTTTCTTGACTGTTCTGCGCCTTCGGATCACCATGTCTTCTGCCATCGTGAGTTAGAGGGTTCCATTGCATAGCATGGTTCGCTATGGAACTGTTACCCTTTCGGAACGTGTGACCAATCCACTGCCACTCCGTCGTTGGATAGTTGTGCCTATTGGTTCCTGACCCGTTCACTCGTACATGTGTTCGTAAGAGATACGATTGGGCCAGAAAATCTTTAAGATATTGCGCAGGTACCTATTAACGAACGTTTGCAACTTTCTGGTGATAGTAGTGGTCACTCTCCACGTGCTGCAACCATATAGCAGCACGCATTCAACGTTGGAGCGGAACAGTCTTATCTTGGTAATCAAACTGATTGCATTGCTTCGCCATATTTTGGACAACATCCCGAACGCGGACTTTGCTCTGGCGATCCTGTTGGCTATATCAAGTTCGGTTCCACCTTCGGTCGAGAAAATACTCCCAGGATACTGGAACTCCTCTACTTTTTCTACCGGTTGTCCAGCAATGCATATTTGAGCAGATGAGTTTGTTCCAAGGCTGATAATTTTAGTTTTCGGCGTATTGATTTTCAGCCCGACGACGCCTGCCTCTCCACATCTGCTGTCATTCAGAGAGTAAGCATACATCGTCAGCGTAGTCAAGATGTTTCAGTTGAGATATAAGAGTCCATCGAACTCCTCCGTTTCCCGTCGACAAAGCTCCAGGAAGCACAACGCTAAGGACACAACCTTGTCTTACCCTACTTTGGATCTCAAATTCCTCAGACAACCTTCCTCTGTGCAGAACGTGACATTTGGAGCCTTCATATGTAGCTTTGATAATAGCAAATAATTTATCGGGGATACCTCTCCTGCGCATGGCACGCCAAACAAACTCTCTGTTGACACTATCGAAGGCCTTCTCAAAATCGATGAACAGCAGGTGCAGTGGCGATCGATATTCAACACATTCGATGATAATCCGCGGGGTGTTGATAAGGTTGACACAGGAGGTTCCAGAGCGGAAACCTTCTTGTTCGGCATCGAGTGTGTCTTCGAGATGTGGTTTTATTCGCTCCAGGATGATTTTAGCTATTATCTTAGCTATAGCAGGCAGCACGTAGATACCCCTCCAGTTTCCGCACTCCAGGCAGCACGCAGATACCCCTCCAGTTTCCGCACTCCATAAAATTTCCTTTTTTAGGAAGCTTGACGATCATTCCCTTTTTCCACTCGTTAGGAAAGCTCTCCCTATAAGTGGAAGCAGAAGCTCAACCGATGTTGTTGGTGCTGCTCGTAAGACCGCTGCTGGAATACCGTCAAGTCCTACCGCCTTGTTGGTTTTGAGTGGATTGATCGCGGTAGTGATCTTATCATTACTGGGAGTCGTGAACTCCTCACCTCGGGCATCTTAGTCTGATTTGGGAGCATATCGCTGGCGAATACACGGTTCAAAACCATAGCAAAATGCTCCTTCCATCTCTTGAGCTGGTCCTCATCCGAAATGAGCAAGAAGCCGTCTAGGCTTTTCACTGGGTGTTGGCTGGAGCTGCGACTACCTGTCAGCTCTTTCGCGATTCTGTAGACGGTCCTGCTGTCACACCTCCGTGCAGTTTCTTTTGCTTCTGTGGCCAGCACGTTAATGTAGTTGCGCCTGTCACGTTGCACGCTACGCTAAACTTCTCTTACCTTCGTGAGATATAGGGACTCTAGCTCGTTTCGCCCTGCTGCTGAGGTAGCTGCAACGCGAGCTTTTAGCTGTTTTCGTTCGTCAATCCGTCTCCAGATATCCTCGGAAAGCCACGCCCTATGTCTTACCTGCGATCCATCGACAGCACCAGATGTAAAAACATTTTTCACAGCACACCATTGATCTTGGATGGTTGCGGACATTGAGCTTCCGATTGCTTCCACACCTTGCGAAAAAAGCTCCCTTAATTGCTGGCGCACTGAGGGATCACTAAGTCTATCGATGTTGAACCTGGGCATTCTTGTGTTGTCGTGGGATCTTTGAACTGCAGCAGTGCGCAGTTGGAGAGTAGCTATCATAAGATGGTGGTCACGTACTATGCCCACATCTGCCCCTCGCCTGTTTCGGACGTCCGGGAGACCACTTCTAAAGTGGCGACTGACGCCAAAATGGTCAATTTGATTAGAGGTTACTTGCCTGTTGTTGGAAACCCAGCTGACTTTGTGGCAGGTCTTGTGCGCAAACATGGTGCCACATATCACAAGGCGGTGGGCATTGCAGAAATTCACAAATCTTTCGCCGTTGTCATTGCGGTTGCATAGTCCATGCTTCCCGATTACATGTTTGAGCCCTTCGTTGCCTACCTTGGCATTCAAATCCCCCATCACTATGACAATGTTTCCATTTGGTGTTGTGTTGAAGACGGCACTTAAGAGATTGCTGAAGCTCTCCTTTTCGTCCTCAGATGAACTATTCGTTGGGGCGTAACACTGTATGATAAGCACGCGTCGTACTCTAGTCCAGAACCTGGCCTCCATAATCCTATCACCATGACGCTGCCAGGAAATTCGGCCCTCGTGTGCTGTTGTTGTTTGCGATTCCATATTCCCGCGGACTTCTGGATGGTCTTCCAGAATAGAGTAGTACAGTGTTACACTTTGGGGACCGGTTCCCGCCCGCTTCTAACCATCTTATTTCACTTACCCCAAAATGTCCAATTGATATCATCGCATGAATTCTTTTTCCAATTGAAGGAATCTGGCATTGTAAGGAGTGGGACTTTAAGATCCTTGGACAACACTTCTTTGAGGATCGAGAAGAGTTGTCCAACAGACCAATAAATGACATCGCACGCTTCATCAAATCCTCTGGATGGTTTGTATCTCGGGCACAGTAAGTACTAAGTGCTTTCTTTAGGATATTTACAAAGACGGTATTTTTCCACGAGGAAAGGATTCTCTATTCTATCTCCTTTCCCCCATGGGTATCACAATGGGTCTATATTGACCTGAGTATGGTGCGGAGGTTTTCTATCCCCCTGCACCAGCCCACTTGCCTAACCTAAGGAGTGGGACGCCAACACATTAATTAATGTACAGGACATTCAACTCTACACTGACGGGTCAAAAATTGATATCGGAACTGGCTCTGAAGTTTTCTGCGCGTCACTTAAAATCAACGGCTCATACAAACTCCCGGATGTCAGTAGCATCTTTCAAGCCGAAGTCTTCATCATTGATAGGGCTGCACAGACTACACATAGCAAAAACTAAATCCTTCGTGGATAGTCACGTGGCAATCAAAGCACTAGACAGCGAGGAAGTCAGATTGAAAACAGTTTCCAGACGTCGTAAAACGTTGAGCAGAATATGCAACACCCATAACGTAACTCTCTGCTGGGTTCCTGGACATAGTTATATAGAAGGAAACGAGATAGCAGATGTACTAGCTAAAAAGGAATCAGTATTGGATTTTCAATATACTCGGATATTAGTAGAAGCTCCAATTGGTGAACTAAAAAGAAAAAATAGACCTAAAAGCAAGAGAACTGATTAACTCCACATGGTCCGCCAGAAGCGACTGTGTCATATTTCGCAGCTTATGGCCGACAGAGGGTGAAAACAGAATAAGAAGTCTATTGGCGACGAATATAAAAGAAATTCGAACTTTGACAGGCGCGCTAACCGGACACTGCGCGATAGGGGAAATGGCTGCTAGACTAGGCATCAACACATCCGACCACTGCAGGAGCTATCTATAAATAGAGGAGATTGAAACCATCAAACACTTGTTATATGATTGCCTAAATCTTCAAAATCGTCGCCTCCACTATATGGGAAACAGGCTTTTTGACGAACTAGGTGATGTAGTACAAGTTCCACTTAGGAACATGATATACTTCATAAAGAACACAGGCTGGTTTGCAAAAAGAACCGACCGTAAGACCAACGTTTTAGATGCAGGTTCCACATAACAAAAGGGAAACACAATGGACCGTATGGCTTCCGTGATAAGCACTTAGGTGGACTTCCCTCCAACCTAACCTTACCTAACTAAATCATGTTTATCACTACCCTTCCACGGAGAAACAATCCGCATATAAATTTCACATAAAACCATCTTAAAGGTGAATGTTTCTATGCTCCTCCTTTGAAAGTCCTACATTTATATCCATCAGCTAAATAGATTGGGCGAGAGAAGGAAACATAAATATTCTTCTTTGTGACGTTCACATGATTCTTTCTCATAAACCCAAACCATCAATCGCTCATATCCATCAATTCCCATCGACTTCGTATCTTCATCATGTTCATCAGCAAGAACAACGACAACACACACACCTTCGTTCTTGGTAAATGCAAATAAAATTCCTCATCCGAAGCGATGAATTTAATTTCAGTAGAAAATTTCATCAACGCCGTGAAAAGGTCCTTTGCTGTGTGTCGACTTTAACGAACAACGATTTTCGTTCCAAGCAAAGCAACGTTAGGAGGATACTTGTACGGCACGGCACGGCTCGGGTACCTATCTTTCATTCATGTTCGAGGGTGAAAATTCGATTTCATCTCTGAGAGCAAGCAGGTGTAGACCAAAGTACCGAAGCAGAGATTTGCAATGAACAAAAGGAAGACTTACCTTCCAGGATGTGTAAAATTGGTAAATGCCAACTCTGGCATATTCTTGATCAGAAAGTCATAAAAACAGTGCTTCCCCTAAACGATGAGGCATAACTTCCACAAGGGTGATATGATATTTTCTTTTCTTTTACGACTCGGTCTCAATCCCGCCCGAGGAGGTGTTTCAAAAAGGAAGGAAAAGAGTCCTTACGCTTAAGTACAATAGTGATTTTCCTTTTATGGCGAGTTACAGCAACTCAACCACACTGAGCTGAGGAAGCATCATTAAAATATTGCTTTGCTGACTGCAGACATTATTTTCTGAACTCAAAGGATATTGGGTTACCGCTTCCTCTTTAAGCTCAAAAAGTCCTGAGTGAGTTGTAATTTTTTGAAAGCAAATTTCATGATGCATTGCGAGAATGCTGATTATTGTTGCATACATTGCTAGAGCCTTTCGACTGAATAATTAAACTATTTACATACTTGCGGAAAGTGGTGGAATAAATTTGCAATTTTATGTAGTCCCGTTAAAAAGGATTCCAACCATAATATCTCGACTTACAATTAACAGGTTCCTGAATGCTAAGTGCTCATTTAGTTGACCACTTTTTCTCTGCTCGACATACTCGAGTGAATTCAGGACCTGTTGGAATATTTTAATTAGCTCTGGTGCGGAGTATGCTCGCAGGGACGATGTGAAATGGTACTTGGGTTAAGCGTATATATGTGAAAGAGAATAAAAGCGGTTAAGTCGCTGTTCCTGAATGTCATGCGGTAATGATGATAGTATAAATGGGAATCCTTTAATACACTTTTGATGCTAGAGGGAAGACTATTTAATGGTTTTATAATATCCATGCATTTGAGGGTGCGCGCAATTAGGAGGTTATGGGCACATCACTAATCTAAAAATAAATAAATATTTGGCGCAACAGTTTTTTAAGTGCCAGGGCCTAGCTTCTCGCAACCACTCATGGTGTGTGCGTTATATTTTTCACACGATTGGAAGGGACCTACAGTTTAGTGCCGAATCCGAACGGAGATTTGAGAAGCTTTTTCGAGACAACAATACTCTCGGATGTTTGTCAGATGCTCGCGAGAGTTGGGACCGTGAAAAAACTTTCTGGGATTCGAACTTGGAACCTCATGCGTAGTGATCCGACACTAATCTAAGTGATGTGCGAATTAAGTGAATGTTGCTAAGTATTCGTTAAGCTGTGGGATGGTTCTCGCAGTTGCTTCTTCTTCCCATTGCGTCGAGGTTATGATCCGAAAACAAGGGATCATAATTATGATCTTTTTCGATCAAGATTTGTCACTCCTGCTGTCATGCGAAATATCTTCATCTCAGCTACCGTTAATTTACTCTCATACTTTTGTACATCTTCCAACATTATGATCTGTATGTGAGCACTGGACGCACAACTGCGTTGTACAGCCTTCCTTTCAACATAGGTGGCATTTTTCGGTCGCAGAAAATTGCGGAATTTTCTCGCTACTTCATCCAGATGTCGTCATCACAGGTTGCTTTGCTATTGATCATAGATCCCAGATATTTGTATTTTTCGCACTTGGGAAGCATTGTTCCATTCAAATAAATATCTGGAATATGCCTGAGTGGATCAGAGAATGGACAGCACAAATACTCTGTCTTTTTTGAATTAATGCGATACCCATTTCCCTCCAAAACGTCCATCCACACATTAAGTGCTCTTTGTAGGGTTGTAGAATCCTTACCTCTGGGTCCGTCACTTTACTTTCATGCAGACAGTCAAGGATCGCAATAAAGAGCAAGCATTCAAGACACATCCCTGGTGCACACCGACGTTAATTGGGAACTTTTCGGTTACTCCAGTGGGGCATATTACTCTTGTCTTTGCTACTTCATACATGTCCATGATCATCTGCATATAGGTTTCTGGGACCCCTCGATGTCTTAGCGCCACCCATATCAGATCTCGTGGTTGTCTGTCGAATGCCTTTTCAAAGTCAACCAATACAATATGCAAATCCCTTAAGGAATCACGATGTTTTTCCATTATGATCCTTATACTTTGGATTGCATCTGTGGTTGATTTAACCGAGACAAACCCGCACTGATCATCAGATAGCCGTATTATTTTTCGCAGTCGGCCACCTAATACCCGCTCAAAGATCTTCATGGTGTGTGACATCAGCTTGATCGAGTGGTAGTTATCACAGTTTCGCGTATCACCCTTCCCTTTGTACACCGGGAGAAGGTAACTTTCCCTCCATTGATTCGGCATTGGATCTTCTTCTTCTTCTTCCTTTTATCAGCGAAGTTATGATCCGAAAATAAAGGATCACAACCCTCACACTTCACCGCATTTCTACTGATCCGCTTGTGGAGTTCGCTTATTTGACCTCACCTCTCATAAATTTGGAGATGAGAATTCTGAACCCGATGTCTCCCATCTTTTTCTAGAACTCAGAGGGCATTTCGTCTGGCCCAACCGCTTTTCGTTTCTTGGAGTAGTTGACCGCCTCACTAACTTCTTTGACTACATTGTCGGGTATTTCTCCACAGTTAGAGGTGGCTCTTGGAAAGTATAGCCGAATAAACTGTTCATTTAAAAGTTCTTCACAATACTGCCGCCACCTCTGCAGAATTTTGTCGTCATCCATAAGAAGCTGGCCATGAGCATTGCTAATGAACTTTGGCGAACGAATCTCCTGAGCATTCCTCCTTCTTTGGGCGGCTATTTTGAAGATAGTGGCGCTTTTGTTCATATTGTGTCTTCGCAGCTCCTACTTACTTACTTATGTCCTGTATCCCCTTGTGGGTCCTAGGGCCTCTACTACGTCTATGCGCCATCGTGTACGGTTTCTGGCAATGTGTCTGAGTTCTCCCCAACTTTTCCCTAACTGCCGTGCCTCATTCTCGACTGTTCTGCGCCATGTTTTCCGCGGACCGTCAGGTCTTCTGCCATCCTGAGTTAGAGGGTTCCATTGCATAGCATGGTTCGCTATGAAGCTGTCACCCTTTCGGAACGTGTGACCAATCCACTGCCACTTCCGCCGTTGGATAGTTGTGCCTATTGGTTCCTGACCCGTTCTCTCGTAAAGGTGTTCGTAAGAGATACGATTGGGCCAGAAAATCCTTAAGATATTGCGCAGACACCTATTAACGAACGCTTGCAGCTTTCTGGTGATAGTAGTGGTCACTCTACACGTGCTGCAACCATATAGCAGCACGGATTCAACGTTGGAGCGGAACAGTCTTATTTTGGTGCTCAAACTGATTGCATTGCTTCGCCATATTTTGGACAACATCCCGAAGGCGGACTTTGCTTTGGCGATCCTGTTGGCGCAGCTCCTGGATAGCCTGGTTTGCATCAGCAACCAGGGAAAATATTTTATCCAGCTCCCGATACAGGCCCTCCGTACTCTCTGCTTGAAGCTGGGCGCACTTCTTCTTCACTTTTTTCTTGCAGCATCTGTATTCCATTTCGAGGCGAGCTTTTTCGTCACTATTATTAGAGGGAACTTTGACCAAGCTTTGAAAGCCGCTTTCTTCTCATTTATTACTTCTTTACCCTCATCACTCTACTACCATGTTTCTTTGGCGTGTTAATAGTGGCCTTTCGAAGCTCCTAGCAGTGATTTGGCCTTCTTTAAGCAAGTGCGCTGTAGGGAATCCCACATATTTTGTGCTCTGCACTCTTCATTCTCAGCCCCGTTGATGGTGTGGGACAGGTCATTTTTCATTACGAAAACAAAAGCCTCGCCTTTTTCTTTGTCCAGATTTTACCACTTGATTTCCTCAGAGACCCGTGTTTGTTTGCTTTTCTTTGGTGTTTTCATAAAAATTTCTTTTAGCAGGAGACGGTGTTGCCGAGCGATCACCTCTCCTAGGATAAATTTGCAATTTTTTACCCGAGGCTTTATGAGACTGGCTACCGAATGGTAATCAAGCTGAGTCTTATCTCCACCACTGCTGTAAGTGATCAGGTGTCGGCTTTGTTTGATGAACATGGTATTTAACACGATAAGACCGTGTGGTTTGCACATGCTTAGGATGTCTTCACCAGGAAGGTTCCTGGTGTCATATCCTACTCTTCCATGGCAGTCTTCATAGTCTTCGTTCGACATCCCGACATGTCCATTCAAATTTCCTCCAACAAACAGAAACTCTTCTTTTGGGGTGTTCTTAAGGAGATTGTGGAAATCTACCCAAAATGCATCTTTTTCTCTCTGATTGCACCCATTTGGGGGAGCATATGCACTTACAATATACCACACCTCTCCTTGTCACTGGACCTCGAAATGCTCAAGACGGTACCAAGTAACTCTGCCGCAAGGGTGATACCGATTCCGTTCCTAGCCTTTTCCATTCCGTAGTAGAACATCTTGTAATCTTTTGTTCTAACGTCTAAGAAACGCGCCCGATTTCTGGTGTTTTTCCATTTCGTCTTTTGGACACACAAGATATCCACCCGCCTTCTATTCATCATCTCTTCTAGCTCGTTACTTAGACGGGTCATGCTTCCAACGTTCCAACTCGCGACCCTCAAATTTCTTTCAAACTGTTTCATTATTTTGCTAGCCCCCGGAATCCGTATAGCTCTGACCCGAACATTTCTGCTCGGTTCAGGATCAGTACCATGCATAGCAGTGGTAGTGCCTTTCCTTTTTGCAAGTATTACCATAATGATACAGTTTTGCAATATAATTGCGATGATGTTTGTTGTTTGATACGTGCATGCACCTGTTTTATTATTGTTTGATCTTTCTTTTATGACACCTGTGATCTTCAGTCGTGTCAACCCACGGACTCGCATGCACACTTGTGGGAGGGTTTTTATGGTAGTATATGTGTCGCTAGGCTCACTTGGGTGTTATATTGCCTAGATCTGATTTGTCCCCTTAGTCGCCTTTTACGACAAGCGCTAGTTGTTGGGGGTCGCTGCAGTGATATTCTTAACCCGTCCCTGCACGGGGAACAAATATTATTCTACCGTATAATAATTGAAATACTTATCTCTGAGGAATTTTATATATTTACTTAATCTTACCTGAAAAACTAGTTGAATTTCGTTACTTTTCAAGTATAATTGGTCGCATTTCGACCACAGGCGATACAAGTATTTATAAATCTATGCTTGTAATTTAGTCTACAATAAATGATGATGCGATGCGAGTGTGTACATACTATGGAGTAGACGTATTTTCATTAAGCGGCATACATTTTTAAGTTTAAATGCGTTAACCCTCTACCTAAATATTTATAACCACCTTGCTACTGTGGACTGTTCCGCTTGTGATAAATTGTTGACATTGCTGGCGTTTCTTTTTGTGAGAAAGTGCGTGAAATCTACAATAAGTAAAACATTTGATTTTTTATTTTCTTATGATACCACGGCCTTGTATCAAGAGCTTTTAATAATCACTCAACCGACACAATGCCGAATCTTGAAACACACGACAAGGTCAGATGCCTACAAACAAACCTCATGAAATAGTTGGTCCAAAACACAGCTTCACGCTCATCATCATCCGCTAACCAACAGTCGCCCTCGGTAAGAGTTCATTCGCCTTCTCCTGCATCTGTGACATCAGACAACAAAACAGGTAAACTAACTTCCCTATCAACGCAAATTGAAAAGCAAGGAAACCTTATCATGAGCCGTCTGATTGCTATGGAAGAAAATTTGTCGACACGAATCACCACCATCGAAAACACCATCAACGAAAAACTCGATGCAATTGACAGTGAAGTAAATGTTTTAAAACACCGAATCTCTGCTTTGGAAGGCTGCTCAGGAAATTTCAGCTGCTTGCAAATGGAAGTTGCAAATCTAAAACAACAACTACAACAAAAGCTGGAGCAGCTGATCCACCCTGAGCATAATGGGATCGACGAACTGTCACAACTAAGAGCACAAGTTGAGGAACTTCAGATGAAAAATATTGCCACCGATGCGGTGCTTGGTGGTATCCCATTTTCTACATATGAAAATCTTAAAAGCACCTTTAATAGACTCTGCCTTACATTAAATTGTAAACAACCTCCCACCATCAGCAGAATATTCCGTGTTAAGCAGAGAAATGATGCCGTCATCATAGTGAAATTTTTTTCCACTCACGACAAATTCGCAATAATGAAATCGCTGGCCGATTTTAGGAAGACGCACTCACGAAATTTTTGCCAATCTGACGTCGGCTTTCATTCAAATCAACCGATATTTATGCACGAGTGCCTTACTGTACGAAATCGAATTATACTAAGAAAAGCACTGCAACTTAAACGACGAAAACAATTCCACTCCGTGTTTACCGTGAAAGGCATCGTTTATGTTAAAACCCGAAAAGAGTCTGTTGCCGTGAATATTGACAGTGAGGATCAACTGAATGACATCGTCCAAGTGCAACTGTCAAAAGAAGATGATCAACATTCGCCGCTGAATTGCTAAGCTCCCCAAACTCCAGGTGATTCTCAAACCGGAATTTTGTTATTATTATTTCTAAATTAATTTATAGTTTTTTATTTTTTTATTTTATTATTTTTTCTTTCTAATTAAAAACTCAGTTTATCGAGTAACTATTATTGTTAAAATTTTGTTTGTAAAATTCAAAATTCTAATGAAAATGATGTCTCCTGTACATCCCCTCCCTCTTCCTCTCTCTCTTCTAACACTCTATTTTTCCGTTTCCTTTTACTATATGGTGCTGATTTTGAGTGTTCTATTTTATTTGTTAGTCCTTGCACTTGTGATTTATCTGTTTCTTCTATATAATTTATGTGATTTATAATATCTGCACAGAATTCAGCACATGTTAATGCTATTGGCAAGGGATTGGTGCATACAACGATGAAAATTCTATCCAACTTACATCCTGGCCTAAAAATATGACACTTTAACGCTAGAAGCTTTAATACCTCAAAGATGGATTTTATCAGAAAAGTTCTCGTTGGAGTAGGGTTAGATATTATTTGCGTTAGTGAAACTTGTTTCATGCCTGATATTTCTAACCATCTATATGACGTTCCGAACTATACGCTACATCGCAATGATAGACTCACAAGTACCTGGGGTGGAGGTGTTGCCATTTATTGTAGATCGACTCTTAAATGCAAAATCATAGATAAATCTTTAGACACTGGTGTTGAATATTTAACTGTGGAAGTATTCAATGGGAGTGTAAAGTATATTGTGTCATGTGTATATTATCTTCCAATCATATTGAACATTTTCGAGAGGATATTATTAAGGCATCTCCAACCGGTTATAGAAGAAAATAATCTTATCCCTGACCACCAGTTTGGGTTCAGAAGTAAGCATTCGACGATTGACCAGGTGCATAGAATTACTCACGTAATCGAGAAAGCAGTTAAAGAAAAAAAGATTTGCTCAAGCGTATTTCTTGACGTCTCGCAAGCCTTTGATAAGGTGTGGCATGATGGCCTAAAATGCAAACTACGACAAGTTCTCCCTGTATGCTTATACGTTATTCTAGAATCATATCTCGGGAATAGACTCTTTCGTGTGAGACAGGGAGTCGAATACTCCGAGCTCAAGGAAATTTCGGCCGGCGTACCGCAAGGATGCGTTCTTGGGCCGCTTCTCTATTTGCTTTATACTCGTGATATACCGAACGAAGATGGCACTACCCTTGCTAGGTTTACCGATGACACCGCTATCCTAGCAGTAGGTAAAACAATCGAAGAAACGACTGCAAAATTGCAAAACGCACTGAATAATGTAAATGAATGGACGAGGGACTGGCGGATTGCCCTCAACGAATCTAAATCTGTTCACGTGAATTTCACTTACAAGAAAACTAATGACTTGCCAATTTTCGGATGGCAAACGACTAACAAAGGCCTCGTAGGGGCAGCATCTCCCGATAGGTGTTGGTCCGCTAAGTAACGAGAAGGAGCCACTGCAGCCGAAAACCTAGCAGCCTAGTTAGTAAGCCCTACTCCCACCTCCTCGTGGTGCCATCTGGGAATTTCTTCGGAAATTGCTAACGGGAGAGGACGAATGGCGAGCTTCCTGCGCCAAAAAACAGGATAAGTGTCGGTTGGTCTGTGGCCCAGCGAGCCGCAACCATAAAACAAACTATTGCTCCGAAACGGAAACTATCGCCTCGGATAAGGACGGATAATTTGTTGACGACCTTTGGCTATCGAACACGGACAACGATCGGATTCTGGAACGTTAAGACCCTCCTGGACTCACTCAGGGAAGGGCCTTATAACGCCAGATTCCTCCAATTGGAGCGCGAATTCGCAAGGTATAAAATCGACATCCTAGGGCTGAGCGAGATAAGATGGTACGATGCTGGGGAATACACCTCCCCAACAAAAAGCACTGTGATGCTCTACTCTGGTAAACCAGCTGGAAGTGCACGGAGTTCTGGCGTAGGACTCATGCTAACTCCAGCAGCACGTAGCAGCCTCATATCCTGGAAACCCCATAGTGACCGGATATTGACGGCTAGATTCCAGAGTAGAGTAAGAAAAATTACCATCATACAGTGTTATGCTCCCACTCTAGACGCGACTGAGGATGAAAGGGATAATTTTTATAGCCACTTAGGCGCCATCTACAACCAAACGCCTAATGGGGACATCGTAATGGTAATGGGAGATCTCAATGCCAAGGTGGGTAGCGACAACACCATGCTTAAGCACGTGATGGGAGTTCACGGCGTGGGAGACCGTAATGACAATGGTGAGCGGTTTGTGGACTTCTGCAATACCAACCGCCTAGTCATCGGAGGTACGCTGTTTAAGCATAACACCTGCCATAAGATCAGTTGGGTCTCTACTGATAGGCAACGAACATCCAACCAGATCGACCACATTGCGATCAGTCGCCGCTTTAGAAATTGTCTCCTGGACGTCCGAAACAGACGTGGAGCTGACGTCGGACAAGAAAGAGATCACCATCTTATGGTTGCTCATTTACGCCTTCGTACTGCATCCGTCGACAGCAACCGCTCAAACCTACTTAACATCACCAGGTTTAATATCGACAGGCTCAAGGTTCCCCAAGTGCGCCAACAGTTCAGGGAGCATCTTGCCTTAGAAGCAGAAGCAATCAGCAGCATAGAGAACATGGATGACCACTGGAGTGCTGTGAAAAATGGTTTTGCGACTGGGGCACGCACGTATGTCGGTAAAAAGCAGAAACACCACCGCACATAGCTTTCTACAGACACCTGGAGACGGATCGATGAGCGTACAGCAATCAAGGCTCGGATTGCAGCGGCCTCAGCAGTAGAGAGAACCGAGCTTGAAGCCCAATACCGTGCGAAGAAGAAAGAAGTGCAGCGTAGTGTGAGACGTGACAAACGTCAATATGTCAACTCACTGGCCTCAAGGGCTGAAGAAGCAGCGAGTAGGTGCGTAGGACTGTTTACAACATCACTAAGGAGCTCATTGGTGGTCGAAACTCCAAACAACATCCGGTGAAGAGTCTAGACGGTAACCTTCTGATTTCGGATGAGGATCAGCTCAATAGATGGAGAGAGCATTTTGCTACAGTGCTAAATCACTTAGACGACGGCGGTATGATCTTGAATTCGAATGAGCAGTTCAAAGCAACAAATTCCCGAATTCGCACCGTACCTCCCAGTAAAACTGAAATAATAACAGCAATCAAGTCCCTCAAGAAGAACAAGGCGGTGGGTATTGATGGCATCCCTGCCGAGCTATTTCAAGCGGTGCCAAATACATCGGCAGATTTGCTGCATCCGCTAATACGGAGAGCTTGGGATAGTGAACAATTTCCACAGGAGTGGAAAAGGGGGATGATCATCAAGCTTCCAAAGAAGGGTAACTTGATGGAGTGCGGTAACTGGAGAGGTATATGTGTTCTTTCAGCTGTAGCCGAAATAATAGCTAGAATAATTCTAGAACGAATTAAAGAACATTTAGATTCAACTCTCGATGTCGAACAGGCAGGCTTTCGCGCTGGATTTTCCTGCATCGACCACACAAACACCTTACGGATCATAATCGAACAATGCGTTGAGTATAGGTCTTCGCTTCATTTACTGTTTATCGACTTCGAGAAAGCTTTCGGCAGCTTGAATCGAGATGCTATCTGGTTGGCCTTGCGCAGGAGAGGCATTCCAGAAAAGCTTATAGCTATTATCAAGGTGTTGGAGGTCTTTGAAGTCCAAAGTGGAGTACGTCAAGGGTGCATACTGTCCCCACTATTGTTCTTGGTGGTTATCAGCGATGTACTTCGTGCAGCATTGACGGAAGCTAATTCTGGAATTCGTTGGACTATGACATCTTACCTTAAACACCTAGATTACGCTGACGATGTTTGTCTACTTTCACATCGGATAATGGATCTTCATTTGATGGCCCAAAATCTAGAAGCTGAGGTAAAGAAAGTGGGGCTAAAAATAAACACAGCCAAAACAAAAGCCCTGAGTACTTCCAATACCCGCGCTCAACTTAACATTGCCGGAAAGCAAGTCGAGAAAGTTGATAACTTTCTATATTTAGGAAGTGTCGTCTCGGCTAATCGCGGTGGCACCGAACTGGATGTGTGCAGCAGAATCGGGAAGGCTAAAGCTGCGTTCGGAATGCTGTCCAAAATCTGGAGAAGCAATGTTATTAGCTTAAGAACCAAGCTACGACTGTTCCGCTCCAACGTAGAATCAGTGCTGCTTTATGGGTGCAGTACCTGGAAGGTGAACACCATTAACACACGCAAGCTGCAAGTCTTCGTAAACAAATGCTTAAGAATCATCTTGAGGATTTTTTGGCCGAACCGCATCTCCAAAGAACAACTTTATCTGAGAACGGGCCAAGAACCTATAAGCATTACTATACGAAGAAGAAAGTGGCAATGGATTGGACACACCCTACGGCGCGAAGACAACTCCATTGCGAAATACGCCATGCAGTGGAATCCGCTCACCCAGGCAGACAGAATAGCGGGACGCCCAAGGCAAACGTGGCGCAGAACAGTTGAGGAGGAATCGAGCTTTTTAGGAATGAGTTGGAGGCAGCTCAAACGCGTTGCAGAACTCCGAACACGATTGCGCGCAGGCGTGGTTGACGTCCTATGCCCCCCGAGGGGTTAAAGGATATAAGTAAGTAATTTTCCTAAACTCGGCCCGAGTACCTTTTGCAAACGAGGCCAAATACCTGGGAATGACACTCGACGCAAGGCTGAAATGGAATTCGCGCGTGAAAATGAAACGTAAAGAACTCGAAATCAAAGAGAAATGAACTGGTTACTCGGAAAACATTCCCAGCTCAGTACTGAGAACAAACTGCTTTTATACAAGCAAGTGCTAAAGCCGGTGTGGACCTAGGGTATACAACTTTGGGGTTGTACCAAGAAAACAAATGCCAATATTTTACAAGCTTTTCGAAATAAAGTGCTAAGAGAAATTGTCCAAGCACCGTGGTGTATTAGAAACGACGATATCCACAGGGATCTCGGAATTCCGACAATCGAAGCTGAAACTAGAAGCTTCGCGAGAAAGCATAAAAACCGACTAATCGGACATGTCAACATTATAGTCCTACAAATTTTGGATGAGAGCAATTTATTGCGCCGATTACAAAGGACGAAACCTTTCGACTTGGCGAGATAATGATTAACCGCGTCTAGATTGCGGAATATGCAGGATCCTTCAGTGGAAAGTAACCTGCCAAACGTTTTTATTTCATGATAGAAAAATTGCTTGATAAGTTAATACTTAGTTGCGATATCTAACAAATTTATATCGAAGGGTGGTGTTTTTTTAGTCAGTAAGAATCTGACACTACTATGAGCACGCGCTTGCTATTCTCATAGTGTCTATGAAAGATTCTTCACCTACCCTCGCCTATTTATGAGCATATCATTGCTTGTGGAGATCTTAACGTCAACTTGCTGAAAGCTGATTCATTGTCATCTCAATTACTTAATGCAGTTTCCGCAACTGGACTAGTAGTAGTGAACAGCATATATCCTACTCGTTATGCCCCAAATGATGCTTCGAGTCTGCTCGACCTCTCAATTGTATCGAACCCTTCTAATGTACTCCTTCCAGATCAACTATCTCTTGATGGGCTCTCAGATCATGACCTCATTTTCTGCACATATGATATTGACTTTTCCCACTCGACAGTACCTCTTACTTTTCAGTACAGCGATTATAGGTCTGTAAATGTCAGTTTCTCTGTCTTGACGCGAGTTGCTTGCCCTGGGACGACTGCAAATGCGCTGCAAATGTTGACGGAAAACTATGTTGTATTCAATCATGCATTAACGGACTGTTCGAGAGGCAGGTCCCCCTTAAGACGCAACAAGAAGTGTCCTTGGTTTACTTCTGAAGTGCATGCATCAATAAGGCAACGTCGTAAGCAGTATCATAAGTGGAGAAATAACCAAAGCTCGAAAAATTGGTTAATATACTGCCAAGCGCGAAATCGGTCTACCTCAGTAACCCGGTTAGCGAAAAGAAATTACTTCGCATCGAAGTTAAATGGACAACTCTCCTCGAAACAGCTTTGGTCCCAATCTGCGGGATATCGGTATAGGCAAAAAGGAAAAGTTAAATTGCGCACTTGATCCCAATATACTTAATGATCACTTTCTGGCCAACACCTCAAGTACACCTAATTATGTGCCAATTAACGCCTTGCGTAGAGAGTCTGAAGAGCCATTCGAGTTTAAGGTGGTGACGGAGAGTGATGTGGTTGAAGTTATTCAATCACTTAAATCAAATGCAATTGGTGTTGATGGCATACCCCTTAGATTTATGAAATTTATTCTTCCTTTCCTGTTGAGTCCACTTACGCATCTAATTAACTTTTGTTCCACTGCGATGGTAAAGGTACTCGACGATATAAGATCTCAACTTGATAAAGACAGATTAACGATTCTGTGCCTCCTTGATTTCTCCAAGGCTTTTGACAGGGTATATCATGATATTTTATGTCAAAAACTTGCTAATTATTTTGGGTTCAGGGCTGTACGTCTTATAAAAAATTATTTATCAAACAGAAGTCAGAGAGTAGTGATCGGAGAGACAATTTCGGAGCCCAGAAACCTTCTTTCAGAAGTACCCCAGGGTTCGATATTGGGCCCCATCCTCTTCTGCATTTTTATAAACGACTTACCCAGGGTTTGTAAAAATGTTTCTTTTTATCTTTATGCAGACGACGTGCAGATTTATTTATCGAGGCCTGTTGGACTCATTGAAGACCTTGTTGCTAGGATTAATCAGGATCTCACGGAAATCCATGACTGGTCAGAGATGAATGGTCTTTCTTTGAATCCAAGTAAGACGCAAGCAATACTGCTTTCGAATAGGGAATGTAATACAAACGACTTTCCCTCAATTTGTATTAACGGCTTCAACGTACCATTCATGAAGTCCGTGACCAGCTTGGGTTTCAAAGTTAGCACAAATCTGTCTGGTAATGAACACGTTGGTTTGATTGTTGGGCGCATTTATTGAGCACTGAGGAAACTATATATGTCCAGAAGGTTTACTCTAACTGAAACTAGGCTTCGCTTAGCCAAAACGTTGCTTATGCCCATAATATCTTACTCGGAAGTTGTGTATCCAAGATTGGACTCTGCCTCTGAACATAAACTACGTGTGGCGTTTAACGATGTGACGCGGTATGTGTATGGCTTACGGAGATATGACCACATATCAGCCTTTCAAACCAATATCTTAGGTTGCACTCTCTCAGAGTTTATTTGCGCAAGAAATTGTATTTTTCTCCATAAGATAATTCACACAAAGTCACCTTATTATCTGTATAATAAATTAAATGTCTGTCAGTCTACGAGAACACTTAATGTAGTAGCTCCTTCGTTTATGTATCTAAACTCATCGCGCCTTTTCTATGTTAATAGCATTCGTCTTTGGAATTCCTTGCCAGTAAATATAAAACAAATCAGAAGTTTTACAAGTTTTAAAAGTGATATATTGAAATATTTCTCTAGTCAGCGCTAGTTCTCATGTCTTTCTCTCTCCCTCTCTGTTTCATCTTGTTTCTTGCTTCCCATACTCTTATATGTCCTTCTATCATATTTATTTATTTATTGTTTGTTTATTATTATTATTATTATTATTTTATAGAATTATTTATTAAAAGTTAATTAGCTGCAATAGTATTATATAGTATTTAACATTAACATTATTTGTAATAACCCTTTAATTGTACTGTAAAAGACTAATGTCGTACTTGTATAAACCTATAGAAATAAATAAATTGAATTGAAACTGAATTGAAGTGAAATGGAAAGAAAACAAAAACTCCTACCATTGTGCAAAATATGACACTTACCCTGCTCATATGTAGCCTTTATAATAGCTATGAGTTTTCTGGAATGTTTTTACTGTGCAAAGCTGCCCAGATAACATGTCGACTCAAGGTTTTTTTTTTTTTTTTTTTCCGAGGGTAGGTGAAAATCTTCAAGAAGACACTATGAGGATCGAGAGCGCGTGCTCATAGTAGTGTGGGATTCTTACCCACTAAAAAACCTCCCTTCAAAACAGACTTGTTTTCATTTTTACTACAACTAAGTATTCGACTTATCAAGTAGTTTTCGTTTCACGAAATAAGTTTTGACGTTTTGCAGGTACCTTCCCATTAGAAGTTCCTGCTAGCTCCGCAGTTTAGACGCGGTTACTTATCGCGCTAAGTCTAAAGGTTTTGTTCTTTGTAGACGGCGTAGTAAGTTTCTTTCATCCAAAACTTGGAGGACTGTTATATTAACGTGACTTTCTAGTCGACTTTTATGTTTTCTCGCGTAGTTTTTGATCTCATCTTCGACTGTTTTAATGCCAAGATCTCTGTGGATATCGCTATTTCTGATATACCATGGCGCATTTACAATACCTCTTAGAACTTTGTTTTCAAAAGTTTGTAAAATTTTAATATTAGTTATTTTGGTACAACCCCAGAGTTGTATACCATATGTCCATACAGGCTTTAGCACTTGCTTATATAAAAGCAGTTTGTTCTCTATATTAAGCTTGGAATATTTTCCAAGTAACCAATACATTTCTCGATATTTGTTATCTAGTTCTTTGCGTTTTTTCTTAACGTGCGTTTTCCATTTCAGCTTTGCATCAAGTGTCATTCCAAGATACTTAGCCTCGTTTGCAAACGGAATTTGAACCGAGTTTGAAAAGATCGGCAGATTATTTACTCTCTTATAAGTAAAATTTACATGAACAGATTTGGTCTCGTTGAGTGCGATTCGCCAAACCTTTGTCCATTCACTTACTCTATCCAAAGCTTCTTGCAATTTTTCTGTAGTATCTTCGACCGTTTTACCTACTGCCAAGATAGCAGTGTCGTCGGCAAATGTAGCTAGCTCAGTGCCTTCTACTTGCGGTATATCACGAGTGTATAATAGATATAAGACCGGACCAAGAACGCTTCCTTGCGGCACCCCAGCCATTATTTCCTTAAAATCCGAATATTCGTTTCTACATTTGACGCGGAATAGTCTATTCGTAAGGTAGTTCTTCAAAATATTATATAGGTGCTCTGGCAGAACTTGTCGTAATGTAAACTTTAAGCCTTCATGCCAGACCTTGTCAAAGGCTTGAGAGACGTCAAGGAATACGCTTGAACAAATCTTTTTTTCTTCAAGTGACTTTTCGATACATGTGTTATTCGTTGTACTTGTTCAACTGTAGAATGCTTACTTCTGAATCCGAATTGATGATCCGGAATGAGATGCCTCTCTTCTATAACCGGCTGTATTCGCCTAATCAAAATTCTCTCAAACACTAGGACTCAAGGTGTCGAAAGGTTAATCCAATTCGATAAACAGTAGATAGACGAGTTGTACGAGTACGGACCTGGCGCATTGACGCACTGTATATGTGAGCGAAGCAGCGCGAAAGCCTGCCCAGTCGACGTCGAGGGTTCAATCTAAATGCCCTTATATTCTACCTACTATCTTGGTATTGGCCGATAGAACACACACCTTCTTGTGGATGACGACAAAATTCTGCAAAGGTGGCGGCAGTATTGTGAAGAGCTTTTGAATGAACAGTTTCCTCGGCTATACTTTCCAAGAGCCACCCCTAACTGTGAAGAAATAGCCGACATTACAGTCGAAGAAGCTAGTAAGGCGGTCAAATACTCCAAAAAAACGAAAAGCGGTTGGGCCAGACGAAATACCCTCTGAGTTCTGGAAAAAGATGGGAGACATCGGGTTCAGATGGCTCAGAATTCTCATCTCCAAATTCGTGAGAGGTGATCCAATGCCGAATCAATGGAGGGAAAGTTACCTCCTCCCTGTATACAAAGGGAAGGGTGATACGCGAAACTGTGATAACTACCGTTCGATCAAGCTGATGTCACACACCATGAAGATCGTTGAGCGGGTATTAGGTGGCCGACTGCGAAAAATAATACGGCTATCTGATGATCAGTGCGGGTTTGTCTCGGGTAAATCAACCACAGATGCAATCCAAAGTATAAGGATCATAATGGAAAAACATCGTGATTCCTTAAGGGATTTGCATATTGTATTGGTTGACTTTGAAAAGGCATTCGACAGACAACCACGAGATCTGATATGGGTGGCGTTAAGACTTTGAGGGGTTCCAGAAACCTATGTACAGATGATCATGGACATGTACGAAGGAGCAAAGACAAGAGTAAGATGCCCCACTGGAGTAACCGAAGAGTTCCCAATCAAAGTCGGGGTGCACCAGGGAAGCGTTTTAAGTCCTTTGCTCTTTATTGCGATCCTTGACTGTCTGCTTGAAGGTAAAGTGATGGACCCCAAGGTACATCAGTTATTCTTTACTGACGATAGAGCCATCATAAGTGAGGATCCTACATCCCTGCAACGAGCACTTGATGTGTGGGTGGACGTTTTGGAGGGAAATGGGTATCGCATTAGTTCAAAAAAGACAGAGTACTTGTGCTGCCCGTTCTCTGATCCACTCAGGCCTATTCCAGACATTTATTTGAATTGAACAGTGCTTCCCAAGTGCGAAAAGTTCAAATATCTGGGATCTATGATCAATAGCAAAGCAACTTGTGATGACGACATCAATCATCGTGTAAGCGTAGGGTGGATGAAGTGGCGAGAAAATTCCGCTATCTTCTGTGACAGAAAAATGCCCCCTAAGTTGAAAGGAAGGCTCTACACCGCAGTTGTACGTCCAGCGCTCACATACGGTTCACAATGTTGGACGATGTACAAAAAGTATGAGAGTTAATTAACGGCAGCTGAGATGAAGATGCTTCGCATGACAGCAGGAGTGACAAAGCTTGATCGAATAAGAAGTTCGAAGATCTGTGGAAGCTTTCACATCAAGGAAACCATCGTACAAAAATAGAGCGCGACCGGCTCAGCTGGTATTGCCACGTTCAAAGAAGAGATCATTTGAACCCTCTAAAAAATGCAATATCTATGCACGTTCCAAAGACATGGCGATGTAGTAAAGGCAGGCCTATAAACGCCTGGATCAGATAAATGCGACGACATCGGCATTTCATAGGCCTCAGTAACCGAGTGATCCAAAATCGGCAGGCCTGCCGATATTTTCTGAGGTCAAATAGGCGAACCCCACAGGCGGATCAGTAGAAATGCGGTGAAGTGGGAGGGCTGTGATCCCTTGTTTTCGGATCATAGCCTCGCTGATAAAAGGAAGAAGAAGAACACACACCTACAAGTACACTCGTAGTTCTCCAGTTCCAACATTCCATCAAGTTACCCTTTTCGGGAATTAAATTGGTGTGATAAATAAGTTCTGAATTTTATTAAATTTTACCTCTGGATACACATCCATCATCGCTCAGACAGATAGTTTTGGCGACTTACATACATGTAGGTATGTGGATATGTCTGCCGACATATCATTGTCCATAGCAGTAGCACAAACCATTCAAAAGGTGTGTGCTACTTTAAGGCATATAATCTTAATGAAACTTTTTCCCTTTTCGCGAGCGATTCAATAGAATATAACGACTATATGCAATGAAATAAAGATAAATCATTATCTGTCTAATTTCAGTGAATATAACGATCGTCTAAAAGTCTTATCTGCTTCTATAGCCAAAGGACAGACAGGAATCCACAATTGTTCTGTCCCCATAAAACGATTTAATTGAATACAGTTTTTCCTTTAATATATAATTTAATTGCGCCATTAGGGACATCCTTAAGACCACTTAAACCGTTTTTCCAAAGCGATATTTCCCTCCACAGATAATAATACAATAATGCATGAGTTTTCTTTTTATCTCGGACGCTCTTTGTCTCCCCACTTGATTAGCATAATTACCACAATTGGAATTCTAGACGAGTGCACTATTGAAAGATATCATCATTATTCCATGATCACGACAGCAAGGATTACAAAAAGAAATGGAATATAGCCCTTCAAACTCATAAATGAATTGAATTTTAAAGTGTCTCAGAGTAAAAAATCTTTCAAGGATAAATAAATCCAAATTCTTATCCATAAAGCAACACCCAATCCTTGGGTTCATGTAATTGAGTTGTTAAACGATTTCTGAAATGAAACAGAAATCAAATCAACAGCGAGCACAAAATTAAAGACCATCTCACAGCTAAAGACAACCATAACAGAGAAGATATACGGAAACAGAAAGGCCTCCTTTCCATTCCCCTCTGTCAGAAACATGACACGTTCCAAAGGATCCATTCGTTGACGTACCTTAATTTTATGCCGGCTGCTTATTACCTTTGTCCTTTGGCACATTTTCTCGGATTTAACATGGCTCCCCCGTTCGTGTCTGAAGCTGGCAGGAGGGCTGCCTTCTAACCTAAATTGGCGATGTTATTAGGCCAATGTGGCAGCTAACTTGGAGGGAATTACTAAGACAACACAGCGACGTCATTGTCTTGTACGTGATCCTTCGGAATACGCGCTGCTGCAGAGGGACAACGACGACCGACGATGCGAAATGAAGATGTAAGATGTCCAGTACGAGTCACGTAGGAATCATTACATTGTCACTAGCGAGGACAGACGTGCGGGGGAGAGCGGCTCTATTGTCAATTAGGTTGAGTAGACTATTAACGGGGTTTTTGAAATGAAGCAGAGATATTCTCGGAATGGTGTCCGTTTTGTTTCGTTTCTAAATTGAAAAAGTTGGAGTGGGATTATAGTGAAATGTTAATTTTGGAAAATTTTCCCCTCGAGTGGGTTTTTGGCATTTGTCGATTTTTTTTGGAAATGGGCGTGTCCTGGGGTTAATTACAAATCTTAAGCCGAATGAGACATTCAGAGTGGAATGTTGGAGGGTTAATGTGAATTTTAATTCGAATGGTGACAGGAGTTTTCTGTATTGTAGGAGGACAAATTCTTCTTGAAGTGGTAGGTTAATCCTCATGGCTGAATCAATTTTCTATCTGCCGTTCGATATACTTCATTAAAGCTCCGTTCTGCAGATTGGTTTCAAATGGGGTTTAAGCAGCGTAGATGCAAATCGATACAGTCATCAACTCTCTGAGTTTTGTAGTTCAGTTTACACTCAGGGGTGCTTAGTTTTGAGAGTCTGAATGAATTGCATGTATTTATGCTAAGTAGAGTGTGTTGGGGATACAAAATCGCCTCAGGGTAGTCTAAGGTAGTTTCAGGTGAAATGTTGTGGAACTTGAATGGGACTAACACCTGTCAAAAAATTACTTTTCCATGCCTTACTTTGGGGAGGTGAACTACAGTTATGAAAGTATCTTTGTGGGTATATTGCATCTGTGATTGCTTAAATGTTTGTGCATTACAAGGGTCGGCTAATTTTACGGCGTTAAACACTGAACACATAACAAAAATATATTTCAATTCTCAAATCTCATTCCCGTCTTATACTTTAGTTCAACAACCCCTGTCAGGTAACTAAAAATATGACTACGTGCGGCTTTCAGAAAATAAGAAGCAGTACACAGAAGTATAGAGAACGAACTCTTAAGTCTTGTTATTCATATGGCGATACAAAAATTTGAATACTGCGGAGCATTCCAGTTGAAACTATTCAGGACGTGATGTCATTTGAGTGTATTGTAGTGTTTCGTAATGGAAAATATGTGAATGAACCTCAACATGAACAGCAGCTTAAGTTTGATGAACTGATTGTCTAGATTTCTTCATCCACTTTCCATCAGGGCAGGAATATTCACAAGGCTCATGATGCACAGGTACATGGTGGGGCAGGAAGAACTCCCCGATTTAAAGAGAACGTAGATAAGGTTAGGGTGGTGATAGCAAAGCGCGGGAGGTGGCGATAGACAGCGGCAATCGTGCGGTTTTCAGTACACCGTGCGTTTGTTGCCGAAGAATTCATTAAAAATGGCGGGTCGCCGACTGCGACGCAGCGTGCTTTTCACATACACTTCGCACTCCGTCGACGTGATTCCGTTCCTGACAAAGAAACATTACGAATTTAGAAGTCAAACTTTAGAAAAACACACTCTGCACTCAAAAAGAAGTCTCCTGGATGACCTAGTACTTCAACAGGAGGGAAAAATGTGGCCGCTCTCAGGGATTCGATTCAGCAATCCCCACGGCGTTCTGCAAGCAAACACGCAGCGGCATTGAGCTTATCAAATCGAAGTGTTCGCAGAATTCTTCACCGTAAGTTGAAAATGCATCCCTACAAAATTATTGTTGCACAAGTGTAAAATATGAACGCACTCTAAACTTATTAAAGGCATAAATAAATCGAAATCGTAGCAAGCACTTCTTCCTCTCTCTCATAAAAAAGACATAGAACTGAACTGTCAATTGTTGTAACGCCCACGTAAATTTTTAATAAAGAACTTAAATATAAATCGTAGTATAATTTCCTCAGTATATTACACTGGCGATGAGGATAAGTGTAATTAAAGTGGCGGTGGGTTCTTTAAAAGAGTCCCATCATGCAGACACGGATTGGACCGTGTACCAAAAGAGGATGGTGCAATACTTCGCAGCAAAAGGCAATATGATTAACAATGTTGTCTGAGGAAACATACCATATTCACTACTCACAAATTCACGTTTTCTGACCGAACCAGAAACTGTGATGGTGAAATTAGAAAAGAAATATTTTGACGCCACCTTGTCAACGCATCCAATGTGGAATTCCATTAGCTCCATATCACCAACGATTTTCTACAAGCCTATTCTGTGGCCATCCCGGAAATCGCTACCAATAGGAGCAATGGAAGAAAAAAAAAAAAACCTCTTCTGTGGCTAAGCGAACATGCTTCTTTCTCTTTGGTTTCAACCTCCCACGAGTGTGGATTTTTTATTGCGTAAATACCTTTTGCATTGTGGCCTAAGCTTTGACTTTATAAATAAACCCATTAAATCGTTTTAAGAAAAATACCTAACGTTACCTAATTTTATTGTACCTACATACCTTAAAGTACATTTCATAAGACAAACAATATTACTATTTTGTCTAATAAAATTCGATCAGTGTTCCCTAACCTAACGAAAATACCATTTCTAACTTTAATAAATGTGGTCCCCATAAGACAATTAAACTTTTGAGCCTATGAAGCAAATTAAACACATGATCTACGATCAGAGAAAATCATCCCTTCAAAGACACATAATCGCATTAACCAAGTGAAAAATAAAATTTCCGCTTAATCAAAAAGGAAAAAAAAAAAAAAATCATCATCATCAATCGAAACTAAAAACTAATCGCTGATCAGTCCCCCGCTCTCTATCACCGAAGATCCGTTAGATGACCCAACATCGCCGAAGAACTTCCCTACATCGATCCACCACCGTCAATGCATCGAGGGATTCAGAAGCATCTGCATTTGGACGATCCAGTATCATTTCTGTTTCGAAATTGTGGTTTGTTTTGTGATTGTTTCTTTTTGTTTTATTTTTATATTTAGTTTTAAATCTATGAATTAAACCTAAACTTAATTTGCCTATTCATATCAAAAATAAAAATAAAAATATAAAATTAATGGTATATAAGAGAAAGACATAGATTAATGATAAATTAAAGAAAATAGAGAGAAAGAGTAAAAGAAAAAGATAAGTAAGGAGAGAGTATAAGAGATCACAATAATAAAAGGTTTAGGAAGGAATAGCAGAGTTTGATTTTTTTTATTCTCATTTATATTTTGTTGTCTTCTACTAATAAATATGATGACGTCGTCAGGTTTTTAGGTAGTGAAATATATGTACATTTCATTCCAAAAAACAACTAATTAACCTAGTATTCCTAACTATACCGGTAAAATATAATTTACTCTTCCTCTTTCATACAAATTTGAGTTGTACGATCTGAGTTGATAATTAAGTTTATTTTGAATTTTTTTTTGTTATAAGTATTATATTGGAGTTAATAGTTATTTAATAAAAGCATTGAATTTAAAGTATATATGCATATTCGTACACAGTTATGAAAATAATAATATGGTTAAAGTATTTAATTACTAATTTATTATTGAAATGAATGTAATTTAACATGTGTTAACTCAAAACAGTGGCGTTTGATTCTAAGGTCATGCAAGGTAATTAGTATACGGATTCAGGGGTAGATACATGGGTACAATAGGAACGATGACCATCTTCGTTCGTTTGAGAGGGAAGTGAAACTTCCATTTATAGTTTGTTGTTTTTATTCTTTTCCGGGTTCATTTGATTTAGCTTATTTTATCGTTACTTTTTTTTGCTTATGCACGCAAATCTAATTGGTGTGGTGAGAGGTCATTGAGAAGAAAAAGAACCTACCCCAATATCCTTCGAGCTAGCAAGAGCATAGCTAGGCGTGCAACCCATTCTTCCAGAAACCTCAACAAAGTTCATCACAAAACAAAGCCTTATAAGGAAATAGTGGAGACAATGGACACGCATTTTAAACCAATAACCTCAAATTACATCGAGAAGGAAACATTTTATGCGGCTCACATGGAAACCACGGAGAGAATCCAAAACTGGGCACGGAGAAGAAGGGAGGGAGATCATGGACAACAAGTAGCCTGCAGAACAGAACCAGCTTATAAGGTCAAAACAGAGGGCAGCCAGCAGCAAAGAGGAGGCAAGAACCAATCTATTATTTGTTACTGTTGCCGAGTGCAAGGGCACGTCTCATCCATTTGCAAGTACAGGAGCTTCAAGTGCAACAAATGTTGTAAAGTGGGTAATTTACAAAAAATTTGCAAAAACGCTAAAAAGGTAAAAAATAGGTATAATTTTGATAAATCTGTAAAACATTGGAAGAGAGGGAGGAAAAATTGTTAGCAATTCGTACAAGAACTAGTATAGAACTGATTTGGATATCAGTGGTGCGGCAATAAATTGCATAAGCTATGGCGATTATTTGAAGTGGTTTGTTCAAAATCCGTTCAGCAAAGTTAAATTACATTTGGTTAACTATAATGGTAGCAAGTTTAAACCACATGGTAAAATAACCATGAATGCCGAGTTTAAAGATAAGACTCGGGTACTTGAAATTTATGTCGTCCAAAGTCGATGTGCGCCTTTATTGGGAAGGGATTTTATGATGTGTCGAAGAATATACATACTTTGATTTCAAAATATCCAAAAGTGTTTAGTAAGCAATTAGGAAATTTCAATAAAGGAAAAATCAAACTGAATTTATTGCAAAATTATATCCCGAGATATCATTTCCCTCGTCCACTGCCTTTTAGTATGAAACCCAAAGTGGAGAAGGAGATTGATAGATTTCTTTCGTTAGGCATTCTTGTACCGGTAGAGTTTTCTGAGTGGGCTATACCTATCGTTCCAGTGTTGAAGTCGGATGGATCGGTGAGGTTATGTGGTGATTATAAGATCACTCTTAATCCGTATATTAAGATGCCAAGATATGTTTTTCCAAGAATAGAGGACTTGTTGGAAACAGTTTCAACGGGTGAAATTTTTGCCAAAATAGATCTTGCATCAGCTTATCAGCTGATTATACTATCGTCTGGCATGGTAATTAACAATATTGGCTCCCAGCCAACTTTTGTTACGGCAAGGAGGCAGGGGGTAATTGATTTGACTTTATCTAATAGGTATTTCAAGTCAATTACTAACTGGAGGGTACTGCCGGAGGTGTCCTTGTCAGACCATAGATACATCGTTTTCCAAATCGAATGCGAGGCCATAACTTTGCAGGAGAGGAGGAATCCGAGGAAAACCAACTGGGTGCGGTTTAGGGAAGAGCTAGACAGATCTGTCAAAACTCCAACTAAACTCAGAACGAAACAAAAGGTTGAGGATGCTGTTCAAAACCTGACTAGTGTCCTTACCAGCTGTTTTGGACTGACGTGCCCATTGACAAAAACCCCCTGCAGAACTCCGGTTCCCTGGTGGTGCCCGGAACTGCAGCGACTTAGGAAAGAATCCAGAAAACTTCTAAATAGGTCACTCAAGACAAATTTAGAAGGTGACTGGAATCTTTTTAGATCGAAGCAAAAAGACTACAAGAAGTTAATTCGGTTGTCGAAAAGTGCTTCTTATAGAGATTTTTGTGAAAAGATCGAGACACTCGGTGAAACCAGCAGGTTGGTTAATGTTCTCAAAAGGGGCAAGCCGACCAAACTGGAGTCACTGAGAAAATCTGATGGCAAGTTTACTGAGACGAAAGCGGAAACTTTTAGTCTTCTGCTGGAGACTCACTTTCCTGGCAATCGGATAATCACTAGGTCGCAGCTTGGCCCGCTTACCCAGGCTGAGCTTGATCTAAGTCAGAAAACTCGGCGCAGCTGGTATATTGCATCAGCCGTGGTAACAGATGAGGCCATCAAATATGCTGTGGCATCTTTTGATGGTTTCAAATCGCCTGGCACCGATGGAATATATCCAGCTATGCTGCAACAGGGTACAGATCAGCTATTGCCAACTCTGAAAAGAATTTTCACCGCTGGCTTGGCGCTGGCATATATTCCTACACCTTGGCGGACAGTCAGAGTAGCTTTCATACCGAAAATTGGTAAGGAAGACTATTCGCTCCCCAAGAGTTTCAGACCTATAAGTTTAACATCCTTCTTACTGAAAAGTATGGAGAGACTGGTAGAATTTCACGTGCGCAAAGTTGCTTTGAAACTGCATCCACTATCGGAGATGCAGCATGCCTATCAGCGTGGGAAATCCTGTGAGACCGCACTTCAAAATCTAGTGGCCAGAATTGAATGCGCGCTTGATAGGAGAGAATACGCGATGGGTATCTTCATCGACATTGAGGGTGCTTTTGACAATGCGACTTTTGACTGCATGTGCGACTCTGCCAGACAACACGGGGTAGATGAAACATTAGTGTTGTAGATTAAAGCAATGCTAATGAATATAACTTTGGTAGTGGATGCGGATTGTGGCCAATATGTTATGACAGGGGTAAACAGGGGCTGCTCGCAAGGTGGCGTTCTGTCTCCATTGTTATGGTGCATGATGGTCGACTCTCTGTTGGACACTCTAAATAGTTCTAACGTCTACGCTCAGGCATATGCGGATGATGTCGCCGTACTTTCTGTCGGGCCATGCCTGGCGACGGTCTGTGCTAACGCGCAGGCGGCGCTGGACATGATCGATGAATGGTGTACTAGGAGTGGGCTTTCGGTGAATCCTCTTAAAACTGAGGTTGTTCTTTTTACGAGAAGGAGGATTTTGACCGGTCTGACTCAGCCAGTACTAAAAGGCGTCACCATTCGCATTTCCAATGAAGCCAAATATCTGGGAGTGATTTTAGATAAGAAACTTCATTGGTCCAAACACGTCGAGTCGAAAACATCCAAGGCGCTCTCAGTCTTCTGGCAGTGTAAGGGTGCTTTTGGCAAGACTTGGGGCTTATCACCGGCTAAGGTTCTCTGGATCTACACGGCTATGATAAGACCATTCCTCGCATATGCGTCGGTTGTTTGGTGGAAGGGGCTCTCGCGTAAATATGTGGTTGCCTTTTGTGCGAAACTCCAAAGAACGGCTTGTCTCGGCTGCTCGGGAGCTTTCCCGAGTACGCCTGGCTCTGCTCTAGACGCTTTGCTGAACTTACCTCCCCTTGATACTTATATCATGGGTTGCACTATCAAAGCCATCCATCGTCTTAGGCGAGGCGGTTTTTGGTATACTCCACACTGGAACTTTGATGAACTTGCGCGACACTTATCTTACGACTCCTGTCTTATGGATATGCCGTCTGATGCAATGACACCAGAACTCCAGCTGATGCGCAAATTCAGAGTCGACTTTCCTTGTGTCCAGGACTGGCTTCGGTCAGAGTCTGAGCCGGGAATGGAATGTAGTCGTATTTTCACGGACGGTTCCAAAACCAGTCAAGGGTCTGGCGCTGGTGTCTTCGTGGAAGTCGACAACATTAGACTTCACTTCTCGTTAGGCAAATATGCGTCTGTTTTCCAAGCGGAAACTTATGCAATCCTAATGGCCATGAACTATGTTGTGAAAAACAGGTGGAAGGGACGTAGCATTTGTGTCTGTAGTGACAGTCAGGCTGCGCTTAAGGCCTTGCTTAACCCTCTAACCACTTCCAAAATAGTTCGTGAAACCAAAAACTCTTTGAACTCGGTCGCAAGGCTGAATTGTCTGTCTCTTATCTGGGTCCCAGGTCACACTGGGATCTTGGGGAACGAGATCTCCGATGAGATTGCTAGACAAGGCTCAGAGGAGGCTTTCTCAGGTCCCGAACCCGCGTTGGGTCTTCCAGCGTCCTCGGTTAGGGCTTCCATTGACGATTGGGTCTCTCACGAGCACAATTGTGCGTGGCATGACTCTCCAGGTTGCAGGTTGACTAAACGCATGCTCCCGGACGTCTGTAAGAAATCAGCGGCATTCTTGCTGTCTCTCAGCAGAAAAGACTGTAGACAACTTATCGGCGTCTTGACAGGCCACTTCGCTTTTGCCAAGCACCTTAACGTGTAAGGCGGAACATTATCTCTGTGAGTGTCCGGCCTTTGCTCGTATCAGGTGGCAGATCTTCGGTGCGGATGTGGTGAGTGCTGGTACTGTAAGCTCCTCATCACTGAAGTGCTTGCTTGGCTTTCTTCGAAGGTCAAGGAAATTCCAGTAAAATGGGTAAATCAGGGTTTGCTCTCTGGCAGTACAGTGGACCAGTTGTGTCTGAGTGCTCCAGTCGAGTGTTTCCTATCCCGACAAAAAAAAAAAAAGAAAAGCTTATCAGCAGTTTGTGTTAGAGGAAGATATCCAAGAGTGAACGACAATATGTACGCATAAGGGACTATTTAAGTACACTAGATTACCCCAAGGTGTTAACGCTAGCCCAGCAATTTTCCAAAGGAGAATTGAACAAATATTATTTGGTATAGAAGGTGTTTCTATTTTTTTGACGACTTCGACGAACTTCTTAAAAAATTGGATATTATATTCGGAAGGCTAAATGATTGTGGACTCACTACACAGGAGTCTAAATGTGAGTTTTTCAAAAAAAGTATCACATATTTGGACTTTGTGGTAGACAAAGAAGGAATTCGTCCATCTGATGAAAGAATTGAAGCTATTTCAAAGCTACCCGCTCCTAAGTCTGTGCCAGAGCTCCAATCATTTTTAGGCACAATAAATCATTATCGCAGATTTGTCCCTTTGATATTAGAGGTACTTAGTTCTTTGTATGCATTACTAAACAAGGGACGAGATGGAATTGGGCCAAAAAATATCAATCTGCATTTGAAGAAGTGAAGCAAATATGTGTGTGTCCCAAAATATTAATGCATTACAATAGCAATTTGCCCTTGGAGTTGGTAACAGATGCAAGTAGTCATGGTATTGGAGCCGTCTTAAATCATGTGTTACCAAATGCAGTGTATAAGCCAATGGCATATGTTTCTCGGGTGCTAAGCGACGCAGAAAAACGATATACCTAGCCAAATTGAAAAAGAAGCATTGGCTAATTATTGGGCGGTGAAATATTTCCATCAATACCTATATGGAAAGCAATTTTTACTACACACTGATTCAAAACCACAGACTCATATTTTCGGAGAAAAGCGTGGTATACCGCAAATGGCTGCGAACAAGTTGCAACGCTATTCACGTTTTTGACGTTCATTTAAATTATATAGCTTCATCAAAGGTTATAATTGATGTGGGAAGAGTCGCTGACAAGACCTCTAAGGACGAAGTGCTTGCTCAAGTAATAAATTTTGTTCGAAATGGGTGGCCTGCCAACATAACTAAGAATTTGAAACCCTATTTTTTAAAGAAAGATGAGTTGTCAATAGAAATTGACTGCATTTTGTGGGGCTGTAGAGTATTAATTCCTACTTCTCTTTGAAATGAACTCTTAAAGCTATTGCATAATTCCCATTTCGGCATCGTTAAAACAAAAGCATTGGCTGGAAGTTCGATTTTTTGGCCAGGATTGAGTAAAGATATTGAATTTCTTATTAAATCGTGTGAGATTTGTGCTTCACAGTTGAGCAGTCCACCAAGAAGTAAACTTATTCCATGGCAGCTCACAGAGGGCCCATGGGAGCGATTGCATTTGGATTTTTTCGGACCTTTTCGGAACAAAATGTTTTTAGTTTGCGTCGACAGTTTTTCGAAGTGGGTTGAGGTAATGGAAGTCAAGAGGGCGGATGCAACTAATACAATACAGAAGCAAAGAGAGATCTTCAGCCGATTCGGGCTGCCTAAGACAATTGTTACGGATAATGAGGAATTTCGGCAGTTTTGTGCACGAAATAGTTGCAGACACATAACAACATCCCCATACCATCCTGCGTCCAATGGACAGGCAGAAAACTGCGTGAAATCTTTAAAATTAGCTCTTAAAAAATTGTTCTTAGACGGTACGGATAAAATGGATGTTTCTTTATTAAGGTACCTATTAGATTACAGGACAACTCCCCACTGTACCACAAATGAAACACCAATTTTCTTATTACAAGGACCACAGGCCCGAACAAGACTCGACGTATTATTATTTACCATTAGAATTAGATAGGAATGAAGTACTATTAGAAAATAGGCCTTCGATTTCTGATTTGCAAAGGGTTACGTCTAGAACTAGCAATGTTAGCTCAGGGATTCCACCTCCTGAGGTCGAATCGGAAGCTGAAATGGATGAAGATTTTACTGAAGAAGAATTAAAGTGAGATGAGCGGGAGGAACAACAAAAAACATTTTTGGTTTGGTAGGTTAAGACGTAGAGGAGATAACCAGTAATCCAAACTCAATAAAGGCAACACCGAGATTTACATAATTGAGAGGGGGGATGATGTAAAATATGAACGCACTCTAAACTTAATAAATAAATCGAAATCGTAGCAAGCACTTCTTGGTCTCTCTCATAAAAAAGACATAGAACTGAACTGTAAATTGTTGTAACGCCCACGTGGATTTTTAATAAAGAACTTTAATATAAATCGTAGTATAATTTCCTCAGTATATTACTTACAACAAGAACTGAGTGAACGAGATTGGGAAACCCGTTCAGTTGCGTGTCAAGACCTCCTTATGAACATTCCCCGCACAGATGTTTTAAAGTGTACCGACGAAGCTCATTTCCATCTTTCAGGCGCATTCAATAATCAAAATTTCCGGTAATATTAAAGTCCAGGTGTACAAACATCGTCCGCAAACTTTAGAAGCTCTAAAGAATGCATTAACACAGGAAGTCGCTAACATTCCGCCTGAAGTGACTAGTCGCGTAATGGTTAACTTCCGACAGAGGGTTACTTAGTGTATCGATAATGGAGGCCGCCACTTGAGTGACTCTTAAAACTTAATTTATAAACTGCATTTTGTTTATTATTTAGAAATAAAGTTATCTCTTTGACATCTTTTTTGTTTTTTGTTATATTAGCATCCAAAATGGAGGAGTTCTTTTTGTCGCACCCTGTACAATATCTTCGCAGGACTATGGCTGATTCCCTGTTGTGGAACGTAATGTATGACAAATATATTGATCGCTACTGCTGGAAGAGGTTGAGGAATTCACCAACGAGCCCATTCGAGTTGCACAACATTGGCTGTCATCTGTGGGTCCTAAACTATCGCTGCTCTGCATCCAAGACAGTGATAAAATATATTGGCGTAATGATAGATGCAAGGTTGACATACAAACAATATCTGGAGTGCACGGCTAAAAGGGCAAGAAATGCGGCCAGGACAGAAAATGTAAACTGGCTTGAGGCAGAAAACAACAATGCCCTTGGACTATTGGCACCTAAGGCCATAGGCAAAGAAGGAGTACAATGGCTCTCGCAACGTATTCGTTGAATTATCTGACGATTACCAAACTGGGGTGGTTGTCCCTCTTAAAAAAAAACTGATCGGTTATTGCATCTCAAAACAATATATAAGAAGGCATGAAAGTAACCTGCCTACAGCTGTTTTTTTTGGATTTTGAGAAGGCTTATGATCGGGTTCCTCAAGCAAATTTTGGAGTGTAGGGGGATGGGACTGGTGGTTTCTGTATACGATTGAAAGGCTTTAAGTCAATACCTTTCATTGCGGGCGTTGAACCCCACCAAAGCTACGTTATGCCACTTCCCTTCTTTATTGTGCATATTTACGAGTATATGAGCAGAATGTTACAGCACGGATGTCTTCTTCTTCTTATGTCCTGTATTCCCTTCTGGGTCCTAAGGCCTCTACTATGCCTACGCGCCATCGTATACGATTTCTGGCAATGTGTCTGAGTTCTCCCCAACTTTTCCCTAACTGCCGTGCCTTCTTCTCGACTGTTCTGCGTCATGTTCTCCTCGGACCGCCAGTTCTTTTGCCATCCTGAGTTAGAGGGTTCCATTGCATAGCATGGTTCGCTATGGAACTGTCACCCTTTGGAAACGTGTGACCAATCCACTGCCACTTCCGCCATTGGATGGTTTGTGACTATTGGTTCCTGACCCGTTCTCTAGTAAAGGTGTTCATTAGAGATTGGATTGGGCCAAAAAATCCTTAAGATATTGCGCAGGCACCTATTAACAAACGTTTGCAGCTTTCTGGTGATAGTAGTACTTCACGTACTGCAACCATATAGCAGCACGGATTCAACGTTGGAGCGGAACAGTCTTATTTGGTGCTCAAACTGATTGCATTGTTTCGCTATATTTTGGACAACAACCCGAACGCGGACTTTGCTTTGGCGATCCTGTTGGCTATATCCAGTTCAGTTCCACCATCGGTCGAGACAATACTCCCAAGATACTGGAAATCCTCTACTCTCTCTACCGGTTGTCCAGCAATGCATATTTGAGCCGATGAGTTAGTTCCAAGGCTGATAATTTTATTTTCTGCCGTAGTCATTTTCAGCCCCACGATGCCTGCATCCATAATTCTGTGAGAGAGTAAGCATACATCGTCAGCGTAGTCATGTTTCAGTTGAGATGTAAGAGTCCATCGAATTCCGTCGCTTCCCGTCAACAAAGTTACACGAAGCACATCGCTAATCACCAACAGGAATAATATTGGTGAAAGGATACAGCCTTGTCTTACCCCACTTTGGATCTCAAATTCCTCAGACAACCTTCCCCTGTGCAGAACGTGACATTTGGAGCCGTCATATGTAGCTTGATAATAGCAATTAGTTTATCGGGGATACCTCTCCTGCGTAAGGCACGCCAAATAAACTCCCTGTTGACACTATCGAACGCCTTCTCAAAATCGATGAACAGCAGGTGGAGTGGCGATCGATATTCAATACACTGTTCAATGATAATCCGCAAGGTGTTGATGTGGTCGGCACAGGAGGATCCAGAGCGGAAACCTGCTTGTTTCCGACTTTCGAAGTCGATAAACAGTAAATGTAGCGGAGACCTATACTTAACGCATTGTTCGATTATGATCCGTAAGGTGTTTGTGTGGTCGATGCAGGAGGATCCAGCGCGAAAGCCTACCTGTTCGACATCGAGGGTTCAATCTAAATGTTCTTTAATTCGTTTAGATTCGTTAGATTCTATTCTAGCTTTTATTTTGGCTATAGCTGGAAGAACACATATACCTCTCTAGTTACCGCACTCCATCAAGCTACCCTTCTTTGGAAGCTTAATGATCATCCCCCTTTTCCACTCCTGTGGAAATTGTTCACTATCCCAAGCTCTCCGTATTAAAGGGTGCAGCAGATCTGCCAATGTATTTAGCGCCGCTTGAAATAGCTCGGCAGGGATGCCATCAATGCCCACCGCTTTGTTCTTCTTGAGGGACTTGATTGCTGTTATTACTTCAGTTTTACTGGGAGGTACGGTGCGAATTCGGGAATTTATTGCTTCGAACTGCTCATTCGAATTCAAGATCATACCGCCGTCGTCGTCTAAGTGATTTAGCACTGTAGCAAAATGTTCTCTCCATCTAGTGAGCTGATCCTCATCCAAAATCAGAAGGTTACCGTCTAGACTCTTCACTGGTTATTGTTTGGAGTTTCGACCACAAATGAGCTCCTTAGTGATGCTGTAAACAGTCCTAATGTGGCACCTGCTCGCTGCTTCTTCAGCTCTTGCGGCCAGTGAGTTGATATATTGACGTTTGTCACGTCTCACACTACGCTGCACTTCTTTCTTCTTCGCACGGTATTGGGCTTCAAGCTCGGTTCTCTCTACTGCTGAGGCCACTGCATCCGAGCCTTGATTGCTGTACGCTCATCGATCCATCTCCAGGTGTCTGTAGAAAGCCATGTGTGGTGGTGTTTCTGCTTTTTACCGACATAAGTGCGTGCCCCAGTCGCAAAAGCATTTTTCACAGCACTCCAGTGGTCATCCATGTTCTCTTGCAATGATTGCCTCTGCTTCTAAGGCAAGATGGTCCCTGAACTGTTGGTGCACTTGGGGAGCCTTGAGCCTGTCGATATTAAACCTGGTGATGTTAAGTAGGTTTGAGTGGTTACTGTCGACGGATTCAGTACGAAGGCGTAAATGAGCTACCATAAGATGGTGATCTCGTTCAAGTCCGACGTCAGCTCCACGTCTGTTTCGAACATCCAGGAGACAATTTCTAAAGCGCCGACTGATCGCAATGTGGTCGATCTGGTTGGATGTTCGTTGCCTATCAGTAGAGACCCAACTGATCTTATGGCAGGTGTTATGCTTAAACAGCGTACCTCCGATGACTAGGTGGTTGGTATTGCAGAAGTCCACAAACCGCTCACCATTGTCATTACGGTCTCCCACGCCGTGAAGTCCCGTCACGTGCTTAAACATGGTGTTGTCATTACCCACCTTGGCATTGAGATCTCCCATCACCATTACGATGTCCCCATTAGGCGTTTGGTTGTATGCGGCACCTAAGTGGCTATAAAAATCATCCTTTTCATCCTCAGTCGCGTCTAGAGTCGGAGCATAACACTGTATGATGGTAATTTTTCTAACTCTACTCTGGAACCTAGCTGTCAATATCTGGTCGCTATGGTGTTTCCAGGAGATGAGGCTACTACGTGCTGCTGGAGTTAGCATGAGTCCTACGCCGGAACTCCGTGCACTTCCAGCTGGTTTACCAGAGTAGAGCATGACAGTGTTTTTTGTTGGGGAGATGTATTCCCCATCATCGTACCATCTTATCTCGCTCAGCCCTAAGATGACGATTTTATACCGTTCGAATTCGCGCTCCAATTGGAGGAATCTGGCGTTATAAGGCCCTTCCTTGAGTGAGTCCAGGAGGGTCTTAACCTTCCAGAATCCGATCGTTGTTCGTGTTCGATAGCCAATAGTGTTGTGTGCGTTATACTTTTCGCACGAATGGAATGGGCCTACAGTTTTGTGCCGTATCCGAAGAGCAATTTTAATTTATTTTTTTAAGAAGCTTTCTCATGACAGAAATACTCCCGGATATTTGTCAGGTGTTTTCAAAAGTCGTCCGACATACTACCCACTGCGTTACGGCGCCAAACATCTGGCCTTAAGATCGCTATTATTTTTGTCCTTTTAAAAGCTTGTGGCTGTTGTTCCGAAGTTAAGATTGTGCCCTTAGACTAAATTAGGCATCTCATATTTTTTCCAGAATGTGCTATGAACTATGGGTAGATTCAATCAAAGAGGGCTGAATTTCCATTCTTCATCAAATCAAGTGCTTGGTCAATCTCTTCGTTAGTGTATTGGGAGGACAGAGATGTGTTCCGTTTAAGTTCCTCTAGAAATTTGTTTGACGTATATGCTACGGACTTACGAATGGAACGAAGTGACATATTCCAAATACAAACCAGCGACCATCCACACACGGCGCACCCTTCGCTAAACACCTACCACGGAGGCCGCCATTGGTTGGCGAGAATGTGAAGAGCTCCTGATTCACATTCTCGTCTTGCAGGATCTTTCCATAAAGGAGAGTGCATGAAATGCATTGAGCAGAGTCTGCTCAAGCGTGGTAGTACCAATAAAGATTACTCTTGACAGCCTCTTCAGGAATTGGTCTTACGACTTTCCATCGATCTTTCTTCTGCCTTCACCTTGGTGATTGGGCAATAACCTACGGGGCTGCTACTAGCTATAGCCGGCCCGTCTGATAGGTTTCTCCCTGTCTGAGAGAAACAAACTGATTTAACTGCAGCGTATTTGCTGCCCCTTTGTTAAGCTGCCTAAGTGCGGACTGGATCCCTCCCAAGCCTGCCCTAAGTGCGGACTGGGTCCCTCCAAAGCCTGCCCTAAGTGCGGACTGCTACCTTCTAAGCGTGGCCTAAGTGCGGACTGAGTCCCTCCTAAGCCTGCCCTAAGTGCGGACTGGGTCGCAGCAAGCCCGCCTTAAGTGCGAACTGGTACCTTCCAAGCCTGCGCTAAGTGTGGACTGGATCCCTCCTAAGCCTGCCCTAAGTGCGGACTGGATCCTTCCTAAGCCTGCCCTAAGTGTGGACTGGGTCATCGCAAGCCTGCCCTAAGTGTGGACTGGGTCCCTCCTAAGCCTGCCCTAAGTGCGGACTGGGTCACAGCAAGCCCGCCTTAAGTGCGAACTGGTACCTTCCAAGCCTGCGCTAAGTGTGGACTGGATCCCTCCTAAGCCTGCCCTAAGTGCGGACTGGATCCTTCCTAAGCCTGCCCTAAGTGCGGACTGGGTCATCGCAAGTCTGCCCTAAGTGCGGACTGAAACCCCTTCGAGACGACGCACCGAACCGAGTCAGACAACAGGACGCATAACCCCGGCCCGTACCAGAACCAGCCGCAGGACGACGATAGTAGTAAGCGTATCATTGCTATTATTAGGTATAAAAATTGTTAAGAAATTATAAAAACCCTACTAGAATTGTTCCAAGCAACTATTGTTAAATCAATCCGAGAAATAAAGTAACTCTTTCCCAAAGTCTAGGGTATTCCTTTGGGTTGATCCTGGTGCCGGCGAGCCCACCTCAGCCTTTGAAGAAAGATACCCTCACACGAAACATCGGTTTGATATTACATAATCTAGAGTACTAGGTGTTTGATTGTTTCTATCTACTACACTCCGAATTTAATGGGCGATTGTTCGATTTTTTCTGTAGTTTTGGAATAGCTACGATTATTCTCACAAACCACTTGTTGACAGGTGTTAGTTACAATACCAAACATTCGTCATAAACTGAACAAACAAACCACCCAGACTCCAGTGTTCCATCACCATAATTCGAATGCTCCAATATTTCTTCTTTATTTGGTCCCCATCCCTTTAGTCTCGGTTCTGTGTCCCCTTAACGAAAATTCTCTCATCTATCTGACAAATTGACCACAATCAAGGAACTAGATTCACATCCTGTCACAACAAGCTGATTTCCTCTCTATTATATTGCCAAATATTTTCTCAATATTAATGATTCATATCCGAGACGGAGAGTATAAGAATAAAAGGACTCTGTGCTTAACAATCGAAGTCTAATCTTTAAATGCCTCCAAGGACAATGAATACTATATCGAATACAATACATCTGGTATGTCCTTCGTACATGCTTCTCGCATACCTCCGCTCTCTTACAATCGATTTTATGTCATTTCAACATTTCAGAGTGGTAAATTACCCCAAAGGATATACTTTCAACATCACATTCCCACACAATAGGAACCTACTTAACAAAAGTATACCAGCAAGGTGCTAAATAAGGATCTGGGAGGAAAACCGACACAGCATGGGGGTTGATCAATAGACTTTCAGTTTTGGAGCCGAAATAAATAGTTTGCTGACTCTACACAGTAGGTCCAGCATACTTGAAAGTAGAGCCGACTTCAATTGGAGTGTTTTATTGTTGGCAATTTTATGTTTATTTATTGCAAATACTCGCGCAACATTAAAGCCGTAGGGATTTTGTGAGATGTATTTATAAGCGGCTTCTTGCGCGTCTTGAAACTGAGGGGAATTAATCTGCCTCTCATTGACTTGACGGGTATGAATGCAGCGTCGTCCACGTAAGATGGATTAAACACTCTCAATTTGAATTCACTTCAACAGTAAGGACACACTTTTGTGTAATTTATTTTCGCGCAAAATATGAAATTACCCGCATAGCGATGGTTCGTGTGGTAAAAACTCCACATGAAAGTGCACTGAAGGAGTGCTGTGGCCGAACAAGGATGCTTGCAAAAGAACTGCAGCCCGCATTATATATTCAAAAGTTTGAAATTGTAAAGGGTTTTTCGCCAGAGTTGCCAAAATGTTACGATTTTAAATGCCAAAGCAGCAATTAAGCGAGAAAGGGGAGCGTAAGTCCCTGTAAGGACCACGGTAAAGTGTCCCTTTACAGGAAAAGAATGGGACGGCTTTCATATCGTAGACAGGAATATATTCCAAATTGTAACCAAAAAATAAGTATTTTTAGAATTTTCCTTCCTTAGCATGGACACCGACCACTGGAATTACACCAACATCTAAGTTTCAAACCTCTACAGTTTTTCCAAACTATTTGATTATTCCCATTGAATTGGAACTTTTTACATTCAAAAGTAAAGAGGAAGAAGGAAGACCTTAACTTTTTGATGGCAGCCCTGGTTTTCATAAATTTCTCATTTTATTTCCAGCACAACTGTTGATGGTATATAATTCCTATATGTGCTGTACTTTGAGATTAGATTTGAATCATGGATCCTTTTTTGGGTGTGTGGGAGCTCTGGTAGAAATCCAAAACTTTGATATGTAAAATTTTCTAGCTTTACATTGTATCGGAGGTATCTTCTGATGCGCGGAACAGTACATCTATGGGACGGGAGGTTATGCGGGTACTGTATCCGGTACACGCTGGTGCAGTGCCTTTTTGATAAACTAAGTTGTGAATTGGAAAATTTGTAATGCAATGCCTTTGTTGGAATAAATGAATTATATATTCCAAATTGGTTTGAGAAAAAGTTTTTGTGGCGTTTGAAAGTGGTGAAACTATTCCGTTGCTAGTTTGGTGCGAGATAAATTAGATTGTGCCTTACCTGGAGATAAAAGTTTGTTAGAATTGAGTTTTTAGCTATGTTCAACAACTTACGGTTGAAGTAATGATTAAAATCAAATTTTGCACATACATAGGATGCGAATTAGTTAAGTAAAATTAACAAACCAGGTGTAAGTGGAATCAGTTGACGATACAAGGTATGTGAGCATTTTGATGCCATACTTGTCATTAGAAGACGAATTAGGTAAAACTGCTGTCAATAAGAGGGGCCAGGTCTTATAGTAAAATGGTTTGCGAAGTAGGTTATGGGAATATTTATTTTTGATATTGGCTTCCCCCACATGTACGTTCTTTACCGCGCGAAAACGTGGAATGCGTGATGTGAAGGGGCCACACCAGTGACCACTCATCAAGAATCATCTAACAAAAGTGATTAAATGTAAAACGTATAAACACTGCACTTCGTAAATTGAACCCATATAGCACAAGCCATAAATAATCGCAAGTAACGTAAGCGGATATGCTTCAAACAAACATACAAGCGCCATGGGTAATTAGAACCCAAAGTGAAAACCACTTGCCTGCGTTAAACGTCCGCAGAGAGCGAACAATATGCGCTTGGGTTGCAATATGTTTACTTGAAGGGTATCTGTAAGACGAGCTCGCGTGGAGTGACAGCGGTCGCTCCACTAATAACAAAAATATGCCGAATGGGTAATACCAAGCTCAATATGGAATATGCCGGATAGGCAATATAGGGTTCCATGTGCGAAGTGTGGAATTTAGGTAAGAACGAATGTATTGTAAATTAGTATATAAGACAAACTAATTTTTTAATAAAATCACTTCTGATCTAGAAGCCAAAGGAAAACCTCTGAGTTTATTTACAGCAACTCGCTAAAAACCGAGGTTTTCCATCCCCAATCACGACGCCTTGAGGGAGCAAGTAATTGCTCCAAGGTTTGAGTCAAAAGGCGTAATAGCCAGGACGAGTCGTGGGGATTTCTGCAGAGAAAGGAACGACTACTGGAACCTGGAAGAGGGTAAAACCTCACAGTGATTTTGCGCGTGAAAGAGTGCACGTATAATGGCACGAGTTGTGCAACGGCTCTCCGTTTTAGTAGTACTCTTTCCCACGTGACTGAGCGAACCAAATTCACACTGGCTTTGGTAAATTCTACCGCATGTTCCAGCGAAAACTGTTGAACTTCTGCACACTCCAGCATGTTCCAGTTTCTCGTGGTATTTCGTGCGCGATTGCCCATTAGACACAAACTCCTGGAGTGCACGCTCCAAGAACGCGTAATTTCGCGAGTGAAAGACTTTGTAACCAAATTTTGGTACCACGTTCCTGGCGCGCGGTATTTCAGTCCTTCTTTACCGCAGTCAGGCGCGTACACTCAAATCATGTGGTAAAGCGCTTGCATGTAAAGGCCGCTATTAAGATTTGCAAATCGTCCTCTTCCAAACGTATGTAGCTGAATACGAAATTAACGGATTTCCTTTTTAAATATCTCTGTCGCAAAAGATTATATGAATGTCAAAGAATAGTTCGCACTAACGTAAGGGAAATCCAAATCCTACCAAGCAGGAACCTCTTTTGGTGCAGTGGATGGAAAGATTTCGATATTATTCGTTTTGCATTTTATACTCCTGTGCCTGACAAAATCTTGGCGTGGCAAAATCACATCATCACCTCCTCGCGGTGCCCACTGAATAGCTATCTGATAGTGAACTAACGATGAGTATATGCTGAGTCTGATGATATATGTGCAGCTGAACACTCAGACCTGCGTAAGCACATCTGGGTGAACTTCAGCGCGCATATGTCTAACCGGACGAGGCATGTCTTGTTGACCTGATTGGCAGAAATATGCGTCTCAGAAGTCTAGCAAGAGTTCCTCAGAAGGAGGACGTGGGGCGGATGAGTCCTCTCGATGGAATCAACGGTGACGTCTACAGGCCAGCGGATACCTTACTTGAGCTACTTTGACATATTTGGAGCTGAGGTCTGAAAGGCTTTTCAGTACTACGTCAGAGTTTTGAAAAAGAGATGGTGGCCGATGAACCCTTAATGGGCCAACGGCAGCACTCATATCCCGTAGTGGGTTAGTGGCATTGGTGTATCCGGCCTCTCGTCCTAGGGGTACAAGAAAAGGATTTGGTCCTCCAGGTTGGGGGTTGTGCCGTTGGGTTAACTTCCCTACCACGTAAAAAAAACTTCAGTTACAAAGCAACCAACAGCCTCGGGTAGTCTTAAGTTTCCGGCATGTTAACTAACGTCCCATGACTATCCGTATCAAGGCTAAATTTGCCAACATTAGCCTAATATGCGCTCGCACCCCTCACAAGAAGATGGACTACGCGACCAAAGATGACAATTCTGTGTGGCATGACTCTCCAGTATGCAGGTTGACTAAACGCATGCTCCCGGACGTCTGTAAGAAATCAGCGGCATTTTTGCTGTCTCTCAGCAGAAAAGACTGTAGACAACTTATTGGCGTCTTGACAGGCCACTTCGCTTTGCCAAGCACCTCAACGTGTTAGGCTTAAGTGACACTACAATCTGTGACGCTTGTGGAGAGAGCGACGACACCGCGGAACATGATCTCTGTGAGTGTCCGGCCTTTGTTCGTATCAGGTGGCAGATCTTCGGTGCGGATGTGGTGCTGGTACTGTAAGCTCCTCATCACTGAATTGCTTGCTTGGCTTTCTTCGAAAGTCAAGGAAATTCCAATAAAATGGGTAAATCAGGGCTTGCTCTCTGGCAGTACAATGGACCAGTTGTGTCTCAGTGCTCCAGTCGAGTGTTTCTTATCCCAACAAAAAAAAAAAAGGATGACTTCTACCAGCTCTTGTACAAGACGTATGAGCAATGCCCTAGCCACGATGTTAAAACTATCCTAGGTGAATTTAACGCAAAGCTAGGAAAAGAGGACGTCTTTAGTAGCGTGGTCGGAAAGCATAGCCTGCACAACATCACATCCGACAACGGACTCAGGCTAGTCTACTTTGCGCCGGGCGAAACTTTGTCATAGCTAGTACGAGGTTCCCATGTGGCTCTCCTTGAACGAAAAACTGTCAACCAAATCGATGCGATCGACGCAAGGCACTCTGCCAGTATTCTGGGTGTCCGGCCTTTCCGAGGAGCCAACGTGGACTCGGATCACTACCTAGTTATAGCCGAGGTACGGATGCGGATATCCAGAACGGAGCGAAATAAACAAACTACTGTGAAGAAATTTGACGTCGGGCGGCTACAATCGCAAGAGGCCGCCAGAACCTTTGCCGATCTAGTTTGCTCTAATCCTAATCTAAGTCTTATGCCGCCAGCAGTAAATGCGGAAGACCAGTGTCAGCGTTGCCAACAAGCCGTCAGATATGCCGCCTCTGATGTACTCGGTTTCTGTCGCCCACCACAACGAAACCCTGGTTTCAAGAGGAATGCCGGCAAGCACATGCAGCTAAACAAGAGGCGTACAAGGCGGCGCTGCGTAAAAGGACTAGAACTGCTCGCGAGCTCTACGAGCGGAGGAGTAAGAGGATCATCGACTTCTCAGGAAGAAGAAAAAAGAGCATGAGAAGCGCTCGATCGAGGAGATTGAGAGACTTTATTGCAGGAATGATGTTCGAAAATTTAACCAAAAGGTAAAAAGGACAAGCCAGGGTTTCAAAGCCAGAACAGAAGCCTGCAGGGACGAAAATGGCAACATAGTAGTAGAATCGCAGTCGGTGCTGAGGATATGGAAGGAACACTTCTGCAGACTGTTAAACGGCGATGATGACCAATATTCCGATGTCAGGCAGAATGAGCCATTCAACAGTGACGATGGCAGTCAAGATTCCAGTCAACCCGATCAGAATGAAGTGAGGATAGCGATATCTAAACTCAAATCCAACAAAGCTGCTGGAGCCGACGGCTCTTGCCGCTGAACTTTTGAAGGCAGGAGGAGATGAGTTAGTAAGGAGCATGAACGAGTTCATCTGTAAAATCGGGTCAGACGAAAGTATGCCCAATGAGTGGAACCTCAGCATCGTTTGCCCGATCCTGAAGAAAGCAGACCTCCCGAACTACGTCAACTACAACAACAACTCAACATCGCGTATAAGATCCTGTCTGCCGTACTATGTGAATGCCTAAAACCGACCGTCAACAACCTGATAGGTCCTTACAGTGCGGTTTCAGACCGGGAAAGTCCAACATTGATCAAATATTCACACTACGGCAGATCTTCGAAAAAAACCATTAATATAAAATCGATACGCACCACCTCTTCATCGATTTCAAAGTTGCATATGATAGCGTGTATAGAGACGAGTTATACAGAGCCACGTCTAGTCTTGGCAAGCTCGTCCATTTGTGCAGAATGACGATGGAGAACTATTGCTGCTCCAACAAAGTCGGTAAGAACATCACCGAATCGTTCGATGTCAGGAAAGGTCTTAGACAAGGTGACGCGCTATCATGCGATCTCTTTAACATAGTCCTTGAGAGAATTGTACGAAACTCACAAGCCAACACTGGAGGTACAATCTTTTAGAAGTTTGTGCAACTACTCGCTTACGCCGATGAGTGAATGTCATCGTCGGAAGAACTCAGCCGGCCGTCAATGGGGCATTTACAAGTATTGAGATCGAGGCAGCGAAGATAGGTTTAGCGGTCAATGAAAGCAAAACAAAATAAATGCTGTCTGCATAAACGGACACCCTACATCGGCGTCTTGGACAGAACGCCACAGTGGACAGATATAATTTTGAGGTAGTAAAGGTTTTTGTCTACCTAGGCTCTATGGTGAGCTCCGCAAATGACATCAGTAGGGAGATCTCGCGAAGAATTACTCTTACCGATCGTTGTTTCTATGGGCTAAAACGGCAATTAAGTAGCAAAGCCCTATCTCGAACTACTAAGGTAACTCTATATAAGACACTAATCATCCCAATTGTGCTGTATGGCACAGAAGCATGGGCTTTGACAAAACCAGCTGAGGATGCCCTTGGTTATTTCGAGAAAAAAGTTCTTCGACCTATCGTTGGTCCCGTCTGCATAGACGGTGATTGAAGGAGAAGGTACAATGCCGAACTATACGGCCTATATAAGGACATCGACTTAGCCAGAAGAGTTCACATACAGCGACTAAGATAGTTGGGTCATGTAGAGCGGATGATCGTTCCCGCCAAGAAAGTCTTCCAATCCACCCTGGACGGACTGCGCAGTAAAAGACGACCTCGCGGTAGGTGGCGCAAACAAGTGGAGGGGGACCTCAACCAACTTGGTGTGCGCAACTGGAAGCAGCTGGCTTGTAAACGTGCTGGCTGGAGAGGTTTGTTGGTTGAGGTCTAGGTCTACCCCGGACTGCAGCGTCACCTTAGTAGTAGTATACGTGCCAACTTCCTATTTGGGCCTGTAACCCTAGGACTAGCATTGTGGTAATGAAAATGCTCAAACTTTAGGTTCAAGGTTTTTGCTTCTGGCATTTTTTCTGCCTGCCGGTCTGCAGCCTAAGAGGCCTCCTCTTCCAATGTATTCTAATAATAATAAGTCAACATGATCCAGTAGCGATATCCATTGACTGCGACTGCGTTGCCAATATCATTGAAGAAGAAGTATGGGCCAATAACCCCTCAAGCATGAAAAACTACCAAACAGTGTAATTGCACTTCGTGAATGGCTTCGGGTTGCTGACTGGACCAATTGCGGCAATTGTGCTTACACTCGCCTGTGCGCATCATTGAAGAATATTCTGTATTAAAGAATACACAATGATGGCTTTCCTTGAGATTAGGGGAGCTTTTAACAATGTCAAATCAAAGGCAATTACCGACGCACTTGCAGGTCTGAAAGTGGATACTTCACTCGTAGTGTTGATCAAATGTAGGATTATTAACACACAGCTGGGCGGAGCATCGGCCAGAAGACTTGCCTGCCGTGGAACACCCTCTTCTGTGGAATCTGGTAGTAAATGGGCTGTTAGTTGACTTGGAAAAGTCAGGTTGCAGAGTGCTGCCTCAGGCAAACACCCAGCTACTCTCAGGGAAACCCTTTAATATGCTTTCCCTCGGCACCAGATGTGATCGAGGGGTTAACTCTCATAAAACAGAACTCGTTCTCTTTACGAGGAAATATAAAGTTCCCCTCGTAGATTCTCCTATACATGATAAATGGCACCAGGTCACATTCACTGAAAATGCAAAATACCTGGGTCTTATTCTGGACAGAAAACTGAGCTGGAAAGCGAACCCGTAGGGAAAACCAATCTAACTCTCTATTCGTGTAGGAACTAGGGTATGAAACCTGAAATCCCTCGCTGGCTTTACGTGTCCCTCATCAGGCGTATACTACTCTATGGCGTGATCGTTTGGTGTTACTCCCTCCGCGGTATTGGACATTTTGTTTAACCTGCTACCCCAAGATATCTTTGGCAGGCAGATTGCTGCCAGTGCGGCCATCTGTCTAAAAGCCTCCTCTTAGTGGTCTATCACATTGGCCATTCCTCGATCCTTGATCCTCTTAGCTTCACTCATGAAAATACGGACTACACTCCGCCGAAACTGAGATTTGACCATAACTTCCGTAGGAGTATCTCTGAATGTGATGAATTGGACAACTCTCACCCTGTAGCTGGTAGTTTGGTTCACTTCTTTACAGATGGCTCTAAGCCCGATGGCGGGGTGGGTTGCAATGTTTTCTCCGAAAAGTTAAACTTGAACATCTCGTTCTGCCTCCCTGATCATTGTAGCTTTTTTCAGGTGGAAATCATGACGATTAAGGAAGCCCTGTCCTGGCTAAAATGTAATGTACTATCTGGCAGAAATATTAGCGTTTTCACTGACAGTCAAGCGGCAATCAAGTCCCTGGAAGCATACTCCTTCACTTCAAAGGCCGGCTTAAATTGCCGTTTGTCTCTTATGGAGATGACAGAGCAGTTCAACATTTACCTATGCTGTGTGCCGGACCACAGGGACAACTTTAAAGATTCTACCTGACCGGCAAGCCCAAGTTATGCCCCTCGCTACATGTAAGCATCTACTAAAGCTGCACGCTATTAGCAAGACTAATCACAGATGGGAGAATGGCTCAGCGTGTCATATTTCGGGATAAATCTGGCCTAACTTGGATCAGAAGCTTAGTGCCAAGTTGGTTAAGCTAAAGCGATCACAGATCAGCTGCATTATCGGTGTCCTGACTGGTCATCATCTTATAGATCAACATGCCAAAAGACTTTGCCTCTTTTCTAAAGATTTCTGCAGGAGCTATAGGGACGAGGAAGAGGAGAAAACCATCCTTCACCTCCTATGTACATGTCCAGCCTTATCATGCAAAAGAATGCTCCATCTAGGGGCCACCTTCCTTGATGACCTCGGCGATTTGGCCTCCTTAGGCGTCATGGGCACTCACCGCTTTATCAACAGCTCCGGTTGGTTTTATTAGTCCCTGAGTGGTCTAATAGTAGATCCATGTAATCACAATGGACCTTTACTGGTCTATGTGTGTCTGCACTCTTGCGCGGAAAACCAACCTAACCTAACTTATGCTCCATTTTCAGTTCTTTCTCTTTTAATGCTAACATCCCACGTAGGTAGAATATTTTTGCTTTAATCAATCATTACTCAGACTTTTTTATTCAAGAACCTGCCCCGATGTTTTCCTTCTTTTTCTTGTCCCAACTTTCTTGAATAAGTTAAAATTCCCAACAAATATTTTCCTTAGACTTGCAATCTCAAGCAATTTCATTATTTGCTAGGGTCATAGAAGATTACTTAAGCACACGTCAAGTCGGGTTGCATTGTGTGATGGCAAAAGTTTATCTATTGCTCTTAAAAGTTCCTCTGTTGTCATCATTTTTGCCTGTTTTCCGTACAACCATTTAATTTATGCAACAAGTTCCTTGTACTCACCCCTTCTTGTAGCAGCCAGCCATCCCCATTGGTAGTTGTTGTGGTTTCATTGCACACAGCACTTTGGTCAATCTCCGTCGAAAGTTATTCTGGAGTAAATGCAATGCACCCATTCACCTCACAGGATAATTTATGACGCCCTAAAAGTTATGGGTGGTCTGAGTTTACGATGACATATTGAGCTACATTCAATGAAAAGTTTTGCATGCGATAAAAGTGGAAAGTTTTTTAATGCAACCTCTCGAAGTTGCACTTGTAAAAGACTTTGCAGATATCGAGAGGAAATTTGACTTTGCATAAGTCCTTTGGGGGGAAGTATTCATGGTGATAACTTGATTCACTATTGAAAGGTCGTTATATAAATCAGAGATTTCCAAGTTATTTCTATTCAGGAGATAGTACTTTATGACTTTTGAATAACTCCAATCAATGATTGGTTGAGGGAGTCGTAAATGGCTGTATTTCGAAGTGGATTGCGAATGAAAGAACTTTGGGACTTTTTGAATCTGATTCAACTATTAAGCACAACAACGAGATTTAGGTCCATCTGATATCCTAATCCTGATAATAAAAAAATGTTATGTTATAATATTTTGACTCCTGGAACACATTTTCTTTTGGTTGATGGTGAGTTGTGTATATTCTGAGAGAACAAGTAGAGCAGTGATAGAGAACTGATTTCGCTAGTGCTTTTACTTGTGATAAGCGATACTTTTTCCGATTAGGTCACAGTAGTTAATTATACTAAAATGAGAATATTCGTATTGCAACCCAATTTGGAACTCTTTAGCAGATTCAATTCTTTAATAGTATTTTTTTTTTGCCTTGAAAACTGACAGAGAGAACTTACATATCTAAGCCAAAGGGCCTTATTTGAATTTTGTTTTGAAGACTTAATGTAAAGACTTAGACTAAGAAGAAGGTGTGGGGAAAATTGTGAGGAGGTGTGAAGGAGCTTTCTAAGGGAGGATCGGCTGAGATGAAAATCAAAGGTCATATGTGCTCTATTGGCCAAACGCAACATTCTGGACATGGGTTCAAATTGGCCATAATTGGTTCGGTGAAAAGCGAGGGGAAAGAGGGGTACAGATCTAAGGTTATGAGGGTAAGTATTTAGGTAGATCGTATGTAGTAAAGCGGGAGAATCAATCGAACTTACTAATAGTTGATGCACGAAGAGTATGTCAGCGAGATGACGGCGATTTGCAAGAGTTTGTAGATTAATCAGTTTTAACCGATCTTCGTATGGAGGCAAATTATATTAATCATCCTAAGAGAGATCACGTAGAGCGAAACGGATAAATCTGCGTTGGACAGCTTCAATTCTCAAGGAATGCGTAACTTGATGGGGTGACCAAACTTGACTAGCGTATTCAAGGATGGGTCTGACAAAGGTAACATACAGGGATTTAGTGACATAAGGATTCGAGAATTCTTTAGACCAGCGTTTGATAAAGCCTAGTACTTACTTACTTAGGTGGTGCTACAGTCCGGAGTGGACCTGGGCTCCAACCGACAAACCTCTCCAGTCAGCACATCGAACGGTTCGGTGATGTTCTTACCGACTTTGATGGAACAGCGAGAATTCTCCATCGTCATTCTGCACAAACGAACGAGCTTGACAGGGATAAGATGAGAAGACTAGACATGGCTCTGTATAACTCGTCTCTATACACGCTATCATAGGCAACTTTGAAATCGATGAAGAGGTGATGCGTATTGATTTTATATTCATATGTTTTTTCCAAGATCTGCCGTAGTGTGAATATTTGATCAATGGTGGACTTTCCCGGTCTGAAACCGCACTGTAAGGACCTATCAGGTTGTTGACGATCGGCTTTAAGCGTTCACATAACACGGCAGACAGGATCTAATATGCGATGCTGAGGACACTTATACCTCTGTAGTTGGCGCAGTTCAGAGGGTCTCCTTTCTTCATGATCGGGCAAACGATGCTGAGGTTCCATTCATCGGGCATACTTTCATCCGAACAGATTTTACAGATGAGCTGGTGCATGTTCCTTACCAACTCATCTCATTCTGCCTTGAAAAGTTCAGCGGCAAGGCCGTCGGCTCCAGCAGCTTTATTGAGTTAAGATATCGCTATCCTCACTTCATTCTGATCGGGTTGACGGGAATCTCGACTGTCATCGTCACTGTTGAATGGCTCATTCTGCCTGACATTGGAATATTGGTTGTCATCGCCGTTTAACAGTCTGCAGAAGTGTTCCTTCCATATCCTCAGCACCGACTGCGATTCTACTACTATTACTGTTCTGGCTTTGAAACCCTGGCATGTTCTTTTTACCCTTTGGTAAAATTTTCGAACATCATTCCTGCAGTAAAGCCTCTCAATCTCCTCGATCGAGCGCTTCTCATGCTCCTTTTTCTTCTTTTTGAGAAGTCGATGTTCCTGCTTTCTTCTGCGCTCGTAGAGCTCGCGAGCAGCCCTAGTCCTTCTATGCAGCGCCGCTTTGTACGCCTCCTGTGTAGCTGCATGTGTTTGCCGGCATTCTTCGTCAAACCAGGGTTTCACTGTGGTGGCCGAACGAAATCCAGTACATCAGAGGTGGCATCTCTGATGGCTTGTTGGCAATGCTGCGAGATCTTCTGCATTTGCTGCTGGCGGCATATCACTTAGATTAAGATTAAAGGAAACTCGATCGGCAAAGGTCTCTTGCAATTTCAGCCGCTTGACGTTAAATTTCCGCATAGAATTTCGTTGATTTCGCTCAGTTCTGGATATCCGCATCCGTACCTTGGCTATAATTAGGTAGTAATCCGAGTCCACGTTGGGTCCTCGGAAAGTCCGGACACCCAGAATACTGGAAGAGTGCTTTGCGTCAATCGCAATGTGATCGATTTGGTTGACAGTTTTTCGATCAAAGGAGAGCCACATGGGAACCTCGAAATAGCTACGACAAAGTTTCGTCCCGCCGCAAAGTCGATTAGCCTGAGTCCGGTGTCGGATGTGATGTCGTGCAGGCTGTCCTTTCCAACCACGCTACTAAAGACGTCTTCTCTTCCCAGCTTTGCGTTAAAATCACCTAGGACAATGTTAACGTCGGAGCTAGGGCATTGCTCATACGTCTTGTCAAAGAGCTGGTAGAAGTCATCTTTGGTCGCGTAGTACATCTTCTCGTGAGGTGTGAGCGCATATTAGGCTAATGTTGGTGAATTTAGCCATGATACGGATTGTCATGAGGCGTTCGTTCACATGCCGGAAACTCAAGACTTTTTGCCTAAGTCTGCCTCCAATGGCAAATCCGCACCCGAATAGACGCTGTCCTTGTTGTCTGTAGCAATCGCCGTAATAGATGTCGCAGTTTTTCATACTCCTTTTGCCGGCCTATCCCATCGCACTTCTTAGTTGGCGGTAATATCTTCTTTGCAACACTCTAGGGCCTCCGCAAGTTATTCGGCTACACGTGGTTTGTAGACTCACCTAACATTCCACGTGCAGACACGAAGATCGTTGTTCTTTTTACGTTTGGAAGGGTCGTCAACAGTAAAATCATCCGTATCCGAGGCTGTGGTTGCTTCGTAATCGAAGGTTTTTACGTGGTGGGAAAGTTCACCAGACGGCACTACACCCAATCTGGAGGAGCAGATCCTTTTTTTTTTTACCCCTAGTACAAGAGGCCGGATGCACCGATGTTAGTAACCCACTTCGGGGATATGAGCGCTGCCGTTGGCCCAATAAGTGTTCATCGGCCACCATCTCTTTTTCAATACCCTGACGCAGTATTGAAAATCCTTACAGACCTCAGCTCCAAATATGTCGAAGTAGCTCAAGTAAGGTATCTGCTGGCCTGTAGACATCGCCGTTGATTCCATCGGTAGAATTCATCCGCCGGACGTCCTCCTTCTGAGGAGCTCTTGCTAGACTTCTGAGACGCATATTTCAGCCAATCAGGTCAACAAGAGATGCCTCGTTCAGTTAGACATATGCGCGCTGAAGTTCACCCAGATGTGCTTACGCAGGTCTGAGTGTTCAGCTACACATATGTATATCGTCAGACTCAGCATACGCTCATCGTTAGTTCACTATCAGATAGCTACCCAGCGGGCACCGCGAGGAGGTGATGATGTGGTTTTGCCACGCCAAGATTTTGTCAGGCACAGGAGTGTAAACTGCAAGACGAAGACAAGCACAAAGTTGGATTGGGGGGGGCATTTTTCCTCAAAGGCTCAGGTGGGCTCGCGGTCTCCAGGGCCAACCCAAGGTAATAACATAAGCTTTGGGAAAGAGGTACTTTATTTACAAAACGAAGCGATTCGATACAATGTTTCTTCGTTGAAAATGCAAATGGTTCTCCTTCTAAGAATTTCTGTACTTAACAATTTGTATGTACATTAAATCTAACGTTCTTCGTTCTCCGGCTAGTTCTGTTACAGGTCGGGGTCGCACGGGTTGTTGCAGGGCTCGGCTCGGTGCGGTAGTATGTCGGTTTGAAGAGTTCTAATCCACGCACGGAGCAGGCTTGGAAGAGGCAGTCCGCAATTAGGGCAGACTTGCAAGGATCCAGTCCACGTAAGGGACAGGCTCAAAAGAGGCAGTCCGCACTTAGGGCTGGCTTGCAAGGATCCAGGCCACGCAAGGGGCAGGCTTGGAAGAGATCGTCCGTACTTAGGGCAGGCTTGAAAGATGCAGTCGGCACTTAGGGCTAGCTTGCAAGGATCCAGGCCACGCAAGTGGCAGGCTTGGAATAGACCATCCGTACTTAGGGCAGGCTTGCAAGGATCCAGTCTACGCAAGGGGCAGGCTTGGAAGAGGTGGCAAATCCACTTTATGTTAAGCGCGATGCTTCTCCCAGCCGGGGGAAACCTATCGGATGGCGGGTCGGCTATGGCCAGTAGCAGACCCGTATTTAATCGCCCAATCACCGAGGTGAAGGCTTCAAGAACGGAGTAAATCGGTCGAAAATCGATCCCCTTGAGGGGCTATCAAGAGCACACAAAAATAATACTTTCACCACTTGAGCAGACTCTCTTGACCATATCTTTCAATCTCCCCCTTATGCAAATTTCTGCAAAAAGGAAGTGTGAATTATGTAGGTGAATGCAATTCGCTTTTGCAAACAACTTGGCCAATAAGATTGAACACAGTGGGGGCGATACAATTGTAACACTTCGTTACAGGATGTAGGTGGTACTAAGATATCGAGGGGTTTCAGAAGCCTATGTAGAGATGATCATAGACATGTACGAGGCAGCAAAGACAAAAGTAAGATGCCTCTCCAAAGTAACCCACAGCTACATACATCAAGGAACGCCTTAACTCCTTTGCTCTATGTTGCAGTCTTTGACTATCTACTTGAAGGTAATGTAATGGAGCCCAAAGTGCACCACTTGTTTTTTGTTGACGATGGAGCCACCGTAAGTGATACGAAAAACCAAATTAATCCAAAACTGACCTAGTGCTTGTGTTGTCCATTCTCTGATCCACTCAGGCCTATTTTAGACATTTATTTAAGTGGAAGAGTGCCTCCCAAGTGCAACTAGTTCAAATATCTGGGATCATTGATCAAAAGCGAAGCAACCTGTATTGTCGACATCAATCATCACATAATCGTATGGTAGATGAAGTGGCGGGATAGGGTAGGTAGGTATAGTGATTCTGTCTTAGGAAAGAAGAACCCAATTAGCACTAGGTGTCGTTTTGATACCACAAAAGTCGTTTACCTGGATGTGAAAGTTGTATTGGTGGGGAGACTCTAGATTCAACCTGTGGATTTTAAGAAGACTATTAAATTTTTAAGGTGAGACTTGAAGCTTCTTCATGGAATTGAAAAAGAGTTTTCCTAAAGCTCGTTATCTTGTCCTAGCTAGTACCGGACATACATATAGGAAGCGCCGGGATTACTCAGCAATCTTCTGCGAATAAAAAATACCTCCTAAGCTGAGGAGGCACTCACATACGCTTCACAATGTTGGACAATGAACAAAAAGCTTAGAGGAAGATGCTTCGCATGACAGCACCTTGAGCACATTGTTTTGCAGTGATGGCTTTCCCCTGCGATATATCCAATGCGTCTCATAGGACTCGACTTAGCTTGTGAAATGCTGCTGCTCGCCTTCTGATACCAAAGAAAATTTGAGAGCACTTGGTAGGACATTTATAAATTACTCGATTGAAACACTGATATTGTAAATTGAAAAAGTGTTATGTATGTACTTACCTATTAGCCAGAAACTGGTTTGTACAATATATCCAAAATGAAAATAAGTATCTACATCTTATTCTAGACAGAATTCCCAATAGCCTAGAGTGGGAAAAAAAAAGTCACCTTAGCTATATACTGCTGCAAAGAACCTTTAAAAAGTAAGTGGAGACTACAGCCACAAATTACATACTGTCTCAATGTATCCATTATCAGGCCAATACTTTCGTATGAAGTGATCGTCTGTTGGATGACATTGGACAAAGCCACCTATTGCAACTTTCTCGGCTGAGTGCAAAGATCGGCCTGCTTATGCATTAGTGCTACTCTTAGATTAGTACCTCCTGTAGCATTTTGCAGCCGGAGATAATGCTGATCAAAGAGGCCCTATAATTACTGTACCATCATGTAATATCTAAGCAAGACACCAGCATTTTTATCGACAACCAAGCAGCGATTGAATCCTTCGAATTTGTCACCTTCAATTTAAAAACCTTTCAATTCAAAATTCAGTTTTTTCTCTTAAAAATCGCCTTTAACTTTATGCGTAGTTGTATCCCGCCCATCTGTCAGTTCAATAGCAATATCACTCCTGAGAAATGGGTTTCAGGCGCACGGTTGTCTTTCAGATTTTTTAATTTCTTTGCTTAGTATTTCTGATATCATATAATCTGCAAAAATTCAAGACTAATAGACATAGTTATCTCATCTTTTTCCTTTACTTTCTAATCCTTGATTTTTTCCTATACTTTTTCAATCCATTCGTCTTTCTTTCTTCTCTTTTTAAAAAAAATGTTCTCCCAGAACTCAATCAGATAGTCTATATCCACTAAAAAGCCCTACAAAGCACTTGGCGTCCAAATTAATTTCTCAAGGGGAGTGAAATATCTAGGAGTAATTGTAGATCAAAAACTTACCTGAAAACCACATCTAGACAGAATTGCAGAAAAGGCAATTAAAACCTTCTGGGCCTGCTCCTGATTTTCCGGCTGGAATTGAAGATTAAAGGCAAAAATGTCACTCCAATACCTCACCATCACCAGAGGCACCACATACATCTCAACGATATGGTGGAAAAGACCCAATAAATCCATGCCACCGTTCAAAATGCGCAAGGACTCGCCCTTGTAGGCATTATGTGTGTGATTTGCACCTATGTATTTATCCGACTTCTGGCCCTCCTAGACCTCCCAGTTATGAAGACTATGGCCAGTAGAGCCCTTAGACTTCAGCGCCTATGTACCTTTAAGGACCCTGATTTAGTTGGACATTCGTAGATTTTCAATCAAATTTCTTTGCTATCCCTACCAGCAGTAAGCGGGACTGACTTCCCTCCCCGAGGCATTAACCTAAATTGCCCCATCAATCTTCCTGGACTGCATCAAATCTCTGATGACTGATAATGCTCAAATCTCTCAGCCCGAGCATAAATCCAATTAGAACACCGATGATTTATAAATTTTATAAATAGTAAATGAAATGAGTGCCAGTACTTCCGGTCCCAATTTTAAATCTTCTACGCTATCGGGGCCTGCTCTAGAGAATGCATCTGAAGCACCACTGGTAATGAGATTACTTACAAAGCATCCAACTTAGGTTAGAGGCTGGGTGTCAAATCGTTCAAAAAAAAATCGCCCAAATCAGAAAAATGTCACGTCGCCCAAAAATTTTGGCCGATTTGACACTACGACACATCGCCCAAAAATTGAAATATGACAAAACGCCCAAGAAAGTAGGCGTTTTGTCAGAATTCATTTATAGCCCTTCTTCCAATCGCCCAAAATCAAATCGCCCAAAATGTGAAAAAATCCGATTTAACATTTTTAATTTTTTGGCTAATGTCAAATCACCCAAACATATAACAGATTTTGGGCGGATTGACATTTTTGTTAAATTGGCTTTAAGACTGCATTCAAAACAAATTGTAACAATTACATTAGCGGCCACAGCGCTTTCACGTCGGGTCCACGCGCGAACGACGGACCGACGCTGCGCGATGCGGCGCGGTTACCGTTTCGCGTCGCGTTGCGCCATGCAATCGCGCGCGAATGGCGCAGGGACATGCGTATGTCAAGATTTTTTTTTTGTTGAAGATGGTGCATACATAAGTCCACAATGCATAAACAGTGCAATGATTAGATTAGATTAGATTCGATTTTTATTTGTGTACTTCAAAATTCATTACAAAAAAAGGTTAACAAAAAATCAGTTTGCATGGCATTGCCGTCTGCCTGATTGACAGTATAATCAAATACCTATGTATGTACATAACTTTCCAAATCTCATTTAATATGAAGTAGCGAAATAAAGTGGACTTACATTGATTTTCATCTTCTTCGACTACGTACCTTGTCGCGGTGAAGATGCTTAGTAAGGACCCAATGATCCCGAAGGGCGATTGCAGTAGGGCCACCCATGCTGTATGGTCTTCGGGGAAGGGTATCTGAAGCTAAAGTGTAGTCAACCCATTCTAACGGGTGGAGTGACCGTTTCATGTAAACCGTGCCCAGGGATGAAAGGCTGAGGGTTTTTATCAGTCGCTTACGAGCTCCTTCAGGTGCCCTGGCAGGGCCTGTCGTAATAAGCCTTACCGCCAGTAAAACCGGCTATGCTGGCGGTGGACACTTCTCATCGGCTTACTCGTGGGAACATGCATACAATTTCAAAAATAAAACCTAACAAAAAAACAAAAACAAACACAACTGCAAATTCCGAGGCTTTGCCTCCAAACCTAACGAACAAGGACAATGAACAGACCGACAAACCCATATACAGAGAGACGACGGACAACGACACCTACACGAACCCTTCGGATTCTGATACCAGATCCATTGACAATTCCGCTTCAGATGCGGAGCCCCAGGCAAAAGCCGTATCGGCACGTTGCGGGCACGCAATCCAGAAGAGGAATTCCCCTAGTGCTAAAAAGTACAGAAACCTTCGCTTGGCAAAGCACCTGCTCGCACGGATTCTCGAAAAACGAGAGGAATCGTGGGAGCAGAAGGACAAGGAGTTGCTGCGCTGGGCGAGTAGCGTTATCGCTGAGGAGACCAGTCAACCCGAGTCGGGAGGGCAGGCCCCCTCAACGAGTAAGAGTGTGCCACTTGATAACAAGAGGCCACCCCCAAAACGCGCTCGCCCGACAATACATAACAGGTCTCAGCCTGAGTCGGCGAGACCTGCGAATGGCAATAGGCCCTTCGGCAACACCCCGAACCGTCAACCCGAGTCGGGAGGACGTTCGGGCGTGGTATCAAAAACGGACTCAACGTCCAAACGTCCTAGATCCCAGGACGATACCTCCAAGACCCCGAAGAAGGCCAAGAATACCGAGTCGGTGCTCAGGCCCTACAACGAGGTGGAGAAGGATCACCTGGTGGTCGGTATCTGCGACAGCGGAAATGAGGAGGGCCATATCAGTGGTGATAACTGGAGGCTCCTCAACGCAAGACTTGCGTCAGACGTACTGGCGCATTGTCTTAAGAACCCAACTGCTACGCCACCGACCTTTCGGACGCTGGCTGGTACCTCAACGGCGCAAAGCTATTAAAATGCAGTAACAGCAGTTCCATCGCGTTCCTAAAAGAGGCAGTACCCAAGCTTAACCACCTTTGGGCCAAAGCCGATTTATCGGTCTGTCACTGGAGCGACATAAAGGTCCGTCCAAGAGCTCGAACTTGGATTCCACAAGGACCAAGCAGTGAATCGGATATCCTAAAGTTGATCCGTATTCAAAATCCTGACCTTCCAACCTCCAATTGGAAGGTCATTAAAGCCGATGAACCGGTAGAGGCAGGAAGGTTAGTCTCATTCCTCCTCAAACAAGAATCCCTGGAGCTTTTAAGCAAGAGGGATTACAAGATCTTCTACGGCATGGAAGAACTGGTACTGAAGGTCCATGAGAAAGACGAGAGGCTCATCTTAGGTATGGTTTCCTCTTTGAGCAGTCTTGGATTGGATACCGAATCAGATGGCCTCCCGTCGGACTCACTACCGACAGCTGCCACTTCGACCCAGGCCGTAACGCCAGCTGAATCAGCAGGCGTCAAAGAAATGGGACCGGTCGGTACACCAGCTGAGTCAGCAGGTGAGGTAGAGACAGTTTCGCTGCCAAAGCAAAACAGTGGTGAATCTTCCGAGTCGGAGGATGGTGACACCACAGTTATAGAGGCATCTGTACCAGTCAGGAATTATGCTCCGACTAGTGCAGATTAGAGTCTTCGAATCTAACCCCGAGGGACGACGCAATAGAGGGAATTATCGCCGTAGGTGGCGCGCACAAGTTTAAGGGGACCTCGACCAACTTGGAGTGCGCAACTGGAGGCAATTAGCTAAAGACCGAGCTAAATGGAGAGGCTTGTTGGTTGAGGCCCAGGTTCACCCCGAACTGTAGCGCCACCTAAGTAAGTAAGTGCAGATTAATCTACACCATTCCATAGCAGCTTCTGCTAACCTTTTGCTCCGCCTGCAGTCAGGAGGAGAGGACATTGCCCTTATCCAGGAACCTTGGGTGACAAGAGACAACCGCATAGCTGGATTAAGGGCAAAGAATTATTCCTTGCTTTATGCCAAAGGATCAGGTAAACCAAGATCCTGCATTCTAGTAAAAAATAACTTAAAAGCCTTCTTCCTACCAAATTTCAGCGATTCGGACTTCGCATGTGTGGAGTTAGACCGCGAGGGGAAAGACAGGCTATGGATATCGTCAGCGTATATGCCCTATGATGACACAGGCCCACTACCAACACCAAATATACGCGAGACGATAAAGTCAGCCCAAGTAAGCAACATCCCCATAGTGATAGGCGCTGACGCCAATGCCCACCACAACCTTTGGGGAAGCAGTGATACAAACAATCGAGGTGAGCGTCTTTTTGATTTCATCATAGAAACTAACCTCGTAGTATGTAATATAGGTTCTGAACCTACCTTTACTAACAAAATTAGATAAGAAGTAATAGATATTACTCTAGCAACCAACTCCACAAAGCTAAACATTAGCAAATGGATGGTGTCGAAAAATATCTCTTTTTCGGACCATAATTATATTCAATTCAGTTTGGAATTTACCAAACCTCCATCAAAATCCTTTAGGAATGCTAGGAACACTAATTGGCAGGTTTATAACACATTTTTAAATAAAGACCTTAGCACCGAGATAACTCAACCTTGCTCACCATCCGAAATCGACCAGATGGTGGACAAAGTCTCCGGAACTATGAACAAAGCCTTCTTGAAAGCTTGTCCAATTAGCAGGCACAGAAACGGCAATACACCACCTTGGTGGAATTCTAACATAGCAAAACTCCGAAATAATAGTAGGAAGCAGTTCAATATAGCAAAGTCTTCACGATCTCCAGAAGATTGGGATAACTATAAGAACAGCCTCAGGGTCTTCAAAAAAGAGATAAGGAAAGCTCAGCGAGAATCGTGGAGATTATTCTGTAGCAATATAGAAAGGACAAACGATTCTAGCAGATTGAGGAAAATTCTTTCCAAATCTCCTCATAACCCTAGCTTTATCCAGAAACCTAACGGAGACTGGACTAAGTCCACAGAAGAAACATTAAACCTTTTTATGGACACGCATTTCCCAGGAAACTCTATAGATACGAACACACCTATACCCCAACACCACTCTATCATGGACGTTCCGGCAGGAGTAATAAACACCCACACTATCCATTGCGCTGTTAATAGCTTCCTACCATATAAATCTCCAGGCTTAGATGGTATTTCACCAGTGGAACTGCAGGAGGGCATAAAACCCTTAGCCCCCTGGCTCTACGTGATTTTCAACAGCTGCCTTAAATTCAGCTATACCCCATCCTCGTGGTAACGGTAAGGCCTCCCACTATAATCCGAAAGATTTCAGACCAATCAGCCTCTCCTCCTTCCTTCTGAAAACGTTAGAAAGGCTAGTCGATAACCATATCCATACAAAACTCAAGGCACAAACCTTATCTAGCTCTCAGCATGCTTACCGGAAAGGCTTTTCAGTGGAAACAGCTCTACATTCGTTAGTAGGCACCATCGAAAAATCTCTTGCCGTTAAAGAATATACTATGGTGTCTTTCCTTGACATAGAAGGCGCCTTTAATAACGTCAATACAGAATCCATCACAAGAGCGCTCGCTGACCTGAAGGTGGACTGCTGCCTTTGCATCTGGATAGAGCGAATGCTGAACAGCAGGCAGATTCTATCCGAGCTCGGGTGCTGCTCAACCAAAAGGCTAGCGCACAGGGCCACACCCCAGGGGGGTGTTCTCTCTCCGCTACTTTGGATATTAGTAGTGAACGAGCTACTCACTTCACTAGAAAATAGAGGCTACAAGGTCGTAGCATATGCTGACGATATTGCCATAGCCATATCAGGTAAATTCCCCCAAACCCTAAGAGATGTAATGAACTCGGCGCTAAATTTAGTAGCGAATTGGACGGACAGCGTTGGGCTCAACGTAAATGCGTCCAAAACTGAACTAGTACTTTTTACTAGGAAATACAAAATCCCGTTCGTAGCCCCACCTAAGCTTAGAAACACGGAACTCAGCTTTTCAAACAAAGCAAAATACTTAGGGCTGACCCACGATAGTAAACTTAACTGGAAACAGAACATTCTAGATCGAACCAAGAAAGCGGAAATCGCCATCTATACCTGTAAAAAGGCTATAGGTCCTAAATGGGGTCTTCAACCTAATATAGTCCACTGGTTGTACCTGGCGGTGGTCAGACCAATCCTGCTTTATGGCGTTCTCGTCTGGTGGCCTGCACTCGAAACAAGGTGCAACACAAACTCTATCGAAAGAGTACAACGATTAGCATGCAAATGCATCACAGGGGCTCTCAGGTCCACTCCCACAGCCGCCTTAGAAACCCTACTTAACATATATCCCATTGATATCTTTGGGAAAATGGTAGCATCTAAAGCAGCCCTAAGACTTAGAGAATCTTTCCAGTGGTCAAGCTCACAAATTGGCGACATGAAAATCTTACAAAACTCCAATCTCAGAGTAACAGATTACATATCCCCATCTATTGATTTCAATATCAAATATAACACCAACATCCCTGACAGATCCGCATGGGAGGAAGGTATCATTCTAAATGACGCCGCAATCGAAATCTATACAGATGGTTCCAAAACTTCGGAGGGCACAGGACTAGGTATATTTTCTGAATCACCTAGAATAAACGTAGCTCTCCGACTTCCGGACCACTGTAGCATCTTTCAGGCGGAAATATCGGCCGTTCGTGAAGCAGCGCGCAGACTTTCTATATACCCGATAGATGGTAAGTCTATCGTCCTTTATATAGACAGTCAGTCAGTGATTAAAGCTCTGGAAACGCCAACAATAAGATCTAAGTTGGTTAAACATTGCCGCGAATCTCTTAACGAGATTGCGGACAGATGCAACATTACTCTGTGCTGGGTCCCAGGACACAGAGATATTCGAGGCAACTGTAAAGCGGATGAACTAGCTAGACAAGGCACCGTACTTCCTCTCGATGTAAATAGAGAGGCACCGGCACCACCAATACAATTAATGAAAATCCGAATGTTTAACGAAGCGCAATCTAATGCGAACAACAGATGGAGTAATCTAGCTACGTGCACATCGACCAGGAAGATCTGGCCCTTACTTGACGCAAAGAAAACCAAAAACCTCCTTTCATTAAATAGAAGGAACATAAGCCTCACAGTAGGAATAGTCACAGGACACTGCTTGTTAGGTAGACACGCCACTAGAATGGGTGTCCCAGCAAATGATTTCTGCAGAAGCTGCAGAGATGAAGATGAAGAGGAGAATAGTCTCCACCTCCTTGGCACATGCCCAGCGCTAGCCACACTAAGAAAGAAGCTACTAGGCGAATACTTCTTTGAGGACCTAAGTGACCTGTCTAACATAGACATTAGAAATTTAAATAGATACATAGGTAAATCCAACTGGTTTAGCTGAAACCAGCCACCTTTACCTAACCTAACCTACCTACATTGATTAAACATTTCCAGTCAATATTCTCTCACGAACTTGTAGTGCAAAATAACTTAGGAACATTAACATCGTTGAGGAGTGTTATGACTTGATTTTCCGACAGGGTCTTGCTTCCCAAGATATGTCTATGCTACACTGACATATGTCTGAACTACATTGAAGAGGTAAATCTTCTGCGTGAGGTATAAAATTAAGTTTTAGGAGTTCGCCCCGCAGCCTGAAGATCATCGCTATTTCATCGATGCTGTATTTATCACGGAAATAATTCTTCTGCATCAAATTGTGATTCAAACGGCTATATATCATTCTATACAGAGATCCAGATGCTTCCTCTAAATACCTTGCCCTAGCCTGAACGTCGACTCCTTCGATGAGCTGATAAAGTTGGTCCTTCAAACACCTTAAGTCTTCGTGATTAATTTCAATACCACAGCTGCGGCCAAATTCCAGCCACTCTTTGAACCATCCAATTCTCCTTTGTATACCTTGTACAGCTGCTATTTTTGGAAGTCGGTAATCCGGCATGCTAGGAACCTTAAGAACATAATTCACTTGGAGTTTCAACGTTTTTGTGAAAAGTGGGGATAAGCCTGTTTCCAGCATAAGCATGTAGTTTGGCGTATTGGACGGAAGATGAAATATTCTTTTGAGGTAATATCTTAGTTATTTTGCAACGGATTCATATTTTTTACATCCCCCTGCTTGTGCTGCGTAGAACAGAATGGACTCCGATACCGCTTCGAAAACTGTATATTTAGAACTGTGGGCAATGAATTTGTTGTTGAAGCATCTTCTCCAAGCTAAGATGATGGCTGCTTTTGATTTTACTAATTTCTCCTCGAGGTGGATATTCATACTAAGATTTTTCGTAAGGAACACTCCAAGGTACTTATATTTCTCCACCAGTTCAATTATATTTCCACTTCTCGTTAGCACCGTATCTACCACCTCCTTTCTTAAACACCATTACTTTGGACTTATCTAAATAGACGATTAAGTTCCACAACCTGCAGTAATCACTAAGACGGTTAGTCATGAGCTGTAACTGTTCTGGAGAGTACGTCAATAAGACTACGTCGTCTGCGAATAAAAGCGCTTTGATTAGGACTCCTGCATACTCTACCCCACCTGGAAGAAACTCAGTTATGTCCTCGATGTAGAGTGCAAAAAGACTTGGACTTAGAGAACACCCCTGTCTTACTCCTGAACACGAATGAAACCATTTCGATAGTCCGCTCCCGTTCCACACAGCCGCCCTGGTATCACTATACAGGTTCTGGATAACCCGTCCAAATTCAAGCGACGTACCCAAGTTGTAGAGCTTATAGAACAATGCGTTACGATCCACTGTGTCAAAGGCTGCCTTAAAATCCACGAAGAATGCGTAGAGTTTTTTTTATTTCGCACAAGAAAAGAGTCCACAATACTTACTTACTTAGATGGCGCTACAGTCCGGGGTGGACCTGGGCCTCAACCAACAAACCTCTAAAGCCAGCACGGTTACGAGCCAGCTGCCTCCAGTCGCGCACGCCAAGTTGGTTGAGGTCCCCCTCCACTTGTTTGCGCCACCTACCGCGAGGTCGTCCTCTACTGCGCCGTCCGTCCGGGGTGGATTCGAAGACTTTCTTAGCGGGAAGGTTGGGCTCCATCCGCTCTAAATGACCCAGCCATCTTAGTCGCTGTATGTGAACTCTTCTGGCTAAGTGCATGTGTTTGTACAGACCGTATAGTTCGGCATTGTACTTCATCCTCCACTCACCGTCTATGCAGACGGGACCAAAGATCGCTCGAAGAACTTTTCTCTCGAAATAACCAAGGGCATCCTCATCCGGTTTTGTCAAAGCCCATGCCTCTACGCCTTACAGCAGGACTGGCATGATGAATGTCTTATATAGAGTTACCTTAGTAGTTCGAGATAGGGCTTTGCTACTCAATTGCCATTTTAGCCCATAGAAACAACGATTGGCAAGAGTAATTCTTCGTGTGATCTCCCTACTGATGTCATTTGCGGAGCTAACCATAGAGCCTAGGTAGGCAAAATCCTTTACTACCTCAAAATTGTATCTGTCTATTGTGGCGTTCTGTCCAAGACGCCGATGTAGGGTGTCCTTTTTTGTAGACAGCATATATTTTGCTTTGTTTTCATTGACCGCTAGACCCATCTTTACTGCCTCGGTCTCAATACTCGTAAATGCCCCATTGACTTCCCGCTGAGTTCTTCCGATTATGTCAATGTCATCGGCATAAGCGAGTAGTTGAACAGACTTGAAGAAGATTGTACCTCCGGGGTTGGCTTTTGAGTTTCGTACAATTCTCTCAAGTACTATGTTAAAGAGATCGCATGATAGCGCGTCGCCTTGTCTAAGACCTTTCCTGACATCGAACGGTTTGGTGATGTTCTTACCGACTTTGATGGAGCAGCGAGAATTCTCCATCGTCATTCTGCACAAACGGACGAGCTTGGCAGGAATGCCAAGACTAGACATTTTTTTTAATTTTTTTTTTTTTCATTATGTCCTGTATCCCCTTGTGGGTCCTATGGCCTCTACTACGCCTACGCGCCATCGTGTACGGTTTCTGGCAATGTGTCTGAGTTCTCCCCAACTTTTCCCTAACTGCCGTGCCTCCTTCTCGACTGTTCTGCGCCATGTTCTCCTCGGACCGCCAGGTCTTCTGCCATCCTGAGTTAGAGGGTTCCATTGCATAGCATGGTTCGCTATGGAGCTGTCACCCTTTCGGAACGTGTGACCAATCCACTGCCACTTCCGCCGTTGGATAGTTGTGCCTATTGGTTCCTGACCCGTTCTCTCGTAAAGGTGTTCGTTAGAGATACGATTGGGCCAGAAAATCCTTAAGATTTTGCGCAGACACCTATTAACGAACGTTTGCAGCTTTCTGGTGATAGTAGTGGTCAATCTCCACGTGCTGCAACCATATAACAGCACGGATTCAACGTTGGGGCGGAACAGTCTTATCTTGGTGTTCAAACTGATTGCATTGCTTCGCCATATTTTGGACAACATCCCGAACGCGGACTTTGCTTTGGCGATCCTGTTGGCCATATCCAGTTCGGTTCCACCATCGGTCGAGACAATACTCCCAAGATACTGGAAATCCTCTACTCTCTCTACCGGTTGTCCAGCAATGCATATTTGAGCCGATGAGTTAGTTCCAAGGCTGATGATTTTAGTTTTTGTCGTATTAATTTTCAGCCCGACGACACCTGCTTCCCTCTCCACATCTGCTGTCATTTGGTGGAGGTCCATAATTCTGTGGGAGAGTAAGCATACATCGTCTGCGTAGTCAAGATGTTTCAGTTGAGATGTAAGAGTCCATCGAATTCCTCCGTTTCCCGTCGACAAAGCTGCATAAAGCACATCGCTAATCACCAATAGGAATAATATTGGTGAAAGGATGCAGCCTTGTCTTACCCCACTTTGGATCTCAAATTCCTCAGACAACCTTCCCCTGTGCAGAATGTGACATTTGGAGCCTTCATATGTAGCCTTGATAATAACAACTAGTTTATCGGGAATGCCTTCCTGCGTAAGGCACGCCAAATAAACTCCCTGTTGACGCTATCGAACGCCTTCTCAAAATCGATGAACAGCAGGTGCAGTGGCGATCGATATTCAACACACTGTTCGATGATAATCCGCAGGGTGTTGATGTGGTCGGCACAGGAGGATCCAGAGCGGAAACCTGCTTGTTCGGCATCGAGTGTGTCTTCGGGATGTTATTTGATTCGCTCAAGGATGATTTTAGCCATTGTCTTAGCTACAGCAGGCAGCACGCAGATACCCCTCCAGTTTCCGCACTTCATTAAATTTCCTTTCTTAGGAAGCTTGACGATCATTCCCTTTTTCCACTCGTTAGGAAAGCTCTCAGCTTCCCAAGCTCTATCTATAAGTGGAAGCAGAAGCTCAGCCGATGTTGTTGGCGTTGCTCGTAAGAGCTCTGCTGGAATACCGTCAAGTCCTACCGCCTTGTTGGTTTTGAGTGCCTTGATCGCGGTAATGATCTCATCTTTACTGGGAGTCGTGGTGCGTATTCGGGAACTTCTCACCTCGGGCATCTCAGTCTGATTTGGGAGCATATCGCTAGCGAATACACGGTTCAAAACCGTAGCAAAATGCTCTTTCCATCTCTTGAGCTGGTCCTCATCCGAAATGAGCAAGGAGCCGTCTAGGCTTTTCACTAGGTATTGGCTGGAGCTGCGACCACCTGTCAGCTCTTTCGTGATTCTGTAGACAGTCCTGCTGTCGCACCTCCGTGCAGCTTCTTCTGCTTCTGTAGCCAGCGCGTTGATGTAGTTGCGCTTGTCACGTCGTACGCTACGCTGAACTTCTCTCATCTTCATGCGATATAGGGACTCTAGCTCGCTTCTCCCTGCTGCTGGGGTAGCTGCAACGCGAGCTTTTAGCTGTTTTCGTTCGTCAATCCGTCTACAGGTATTCTCGGAAAGCCACGCCCTATGGTGATCACGTACTATCCCCACATCTGCCCCTCGCCTGTTTCGGACATCCAGGAGACTACTTCTAAAGCGGCGGCTGATAGCAAAATGGTCAATTTGGTTGGAGGTTGCTTGTCTGTCATTGGAAACCCACTTTGTGGCAGGTCTTGTGCTCAAACATGGTGCCACCTATCACAAGGCGGTTGGCATTGCAGAAATCCACAAACCTTTCGCCGTTGTCATTGCGGTTGCCTAGTCCATGCTTCCCGATTACATGTTTGAGCCCTTCGTTGTCGCTGCCTACCTTGGCATTCAAATCCCCCATCACTATGACAATGTCTCCATTTGGTGTTGTGTTGAAGACGGCGCTTAAGAGATTGTAGAAGCTCTCCTTTTCGTCCTCAGACGAACTATTCGTTGGGGAGTAACACTGTATGATGGTGACGCGTCTTACTCTAGTCCGGAATCTGGCCGTCAAAATCCTATCACCATGAGGCCGCCAGGAAATTAGGCCCTTGCGTGCTGTTGTTGTTAGCAGTAGTCCGACTCCATATTCCCGCGGACTTCCGGATGGGCTTCCAGAATAGAGTAGTACAGTGTTACGCGTTGGAGACTGGTACTCGCCCGCTTCTAACCATCTTACTTCACTTACCCCCAAAATGTCCAGTTTATTTCGCATGAATTCGTTTTCCAATTGGAGGAATCTGGCATTGTAAGAACCTTCTCTTCCCGAGTCGAGGAGCGTCTTTACATTCCAGAAACCTATCTTTGTCCGGGTACAATAGCCAAAAGTCATCAACATGTGATCATTCCTTATCCGAGGCATAGTGTCGGTTTCCGTAGCGGGCAATATTCGGTAACGCAGGTTGCTGGCCCACGTTACCTAGCCTAGAATCAAGGCCCTAGACAACCCGCACTTACAATTTTGGCCTATACGTATAAGGGTTTATACGTATAGTTGCCCGGGGACCACCACTAGGAGGTAAAGTAAGCACTTCATCACGAACTTGATTGTTGCGCTACTGGCCCAAGCCAAGTTTTGGGCAGTCAGTAGTTTCCCGATCAATCGCAATGCAGGTCCCCGAAGACTAGACATGGCTCTGTATAACTCGTCTCTATACACGCTATCATAGGCAACTTTGAAATCGATAAAAGAGGTGGTGCGTATCGATTTTATATTCATTGGGTTTTTCTAAGATCTGCCACAATACTACTTAGTACAAATAAGTGATCGATAGTTGAACATCCCTGCCTAAACCCCGCTTGAAATTCCTTTAACAACTTATTGGCTCCTATCCATTGATTAAGTCGGCCTTACATCATTGCGGTGAATATTTTATAAGATGCGTTCAAGAACGAAATACCTCTATAGTTTGCTGGATCCGCCGTAGAACCTTTCTTATGGATGGAAAAAATTAACGCTTCCTTAAATCGTTGCGGGGCTATTCCTGACTCAAAAATGTTGTTAAATAAGGAAACAAGTTTAATGTGTAGTTCATTGGCACGATACTTGTAGAATTCGGACGGAATTATTACATCGTGCCAATATTCGAGCCTCTGCTTCATGGTAACTACTCCTCTTTGCCTTACATATAAGCTTAAATTCCTTATTTGCTCTAATATAAGAATCCTTCATATCACATTCGTGGAATAGGCGAAATAGCTTAAGCCAGGCGAAGGATAACTGTCTTGCTTTCTCACACTCCTCGTCAAACCACAGTTCCTTGAATTGTTTTCTGGAATTCCTTTGGCAACTAATTGGATACGAGTTCTTAATGATTTTCTCAATACGGATGAAGTCAGCATCGTGATAAGCAGCCGTTCATTGAGTTGTCTTCTAAGCATGGAAGCTTTGGAATTGTTCCATACCAGCGTAGGAAGAACATTCATATCTCTCTTTTCTCCACCATCTGCTATCTTATGGTCAAATGTGACCACATCCGGTAGATGGTCAGAGTATGGGACATGCTTAACTTCTAGATCGGTTACGAGTGCATTCCATTCACCTCTTATAAGACAATAGTCAATGACAGATGCCCCTTGACTTCCCACAAATGTAAAGTCGCCACATTCGTCACTTCTGCTGGTACCATTCATTATTCGAAGGCCAAAAGAATCACAAAAATCCACAAGTTTCATGCCCCTAGCATTGCTAATTCGATGCTTTGATTTTCGACATACCCACTACATTATTTTCCGCACCTCTTTCGTTGCCTACTCTTGCATTGAAGTCCCCTATCAAAATGATATTCGGGTTATCATAGCACATCATTATCTCCTGTATTTTCTCAAAATCCCTTTGCCAATGGTTGCAGTTTGCATACAGAGGGAATAAACAGACTTTTTTTTTATCGATGACTATGTTAATATACGTCATCTCCTCAATCAATTTAAATTCGCATTGGATGTCTGCAAGATCTTCCTTGAACGCTAAGTAGCAACCTCCGCTAGCTCTTCCCCGATCATATTTTTTAATACTACTAAAGGGGCAGACGGCATTACAAATAAAATCCCTGCTGTCGCACTGCGTCAGCAGTTTGGAAAGCACTGTTGTGAGCTCTGCTTGCGACTCCAACATAAGCCAGTTCTTCATCTTCTGTCACTTCCCCCGTGAGCTATCGTCGACCATATGTTGCAAAATTGACAGTCCGTTCTCATATTCGTCTTCACACCTCAAGTTGTTATTGGTGTTAAAATAAAAAGTTTTATTGGCGACCCTTAATGTTTGTCCACGTAATTGTGTCTTGATCTTGTTGTTTTTTGTGGTGACTTCGCTTTTTAATTTCAACAAGCGCCTTCTTCTTTCCCCCACCGCTTCCGTGTAATCTCTGTGCAATGTGTATTAGCGGCACGTTGCCCCCCTGCATGGGGTCACTGTTGGATTTGAGGTGAGTGCGAGGACAGGTATATGCAAAGTTTCTTTATATCCATGTTTCGCACCCAACCTCGCACCCGCCTCAAAACCAACAGTAACCCCAAGCAGGGGGGTTGCACACACATTGCACTGTTTATGCATTGTGGACTTATGTATGCCCCATCTTATTTGGCCGTTGTTTTTCTTGAAACGTTTCCATTATTTTGTAGGTGGGAGGGACATAAGACCCAGTATTTTATGTTGGGACTAACGTCCCGATGCGGTGGGACTTATGCCCCGGGGACTAATGTCCCTGCGCCCAAAATTGCGGAAAAAAAAAAATATTTTCAACCTTTTTAAATTTGGTCTATGGTCGTCCTTTTTTGACCTTCCAATGTGTTGGTATTTTCAAATTGCGATAAAACGCCCATTACTGCTTTGTGTGATTTGAAATTTCATTTCTTGGTCAATCTGTCATAGTGTTAAATCGCGCAAAAATGTTGGACGATGTGACATTTTCCAGATTTGGGCGATTTGGTGTTGGGCGATATGGCACAGATCCGCCTTAAAATAGCCGAAACACAAAATAGGCCAAAATTACCTTTGCGGTGTTTTGACACCATGTCAAATCGCCCAAAAAATAAAAATGTTAAATCGCCCAACCCTTCTTTTTGGGAGATTTGACACACAACCTGTGTTAGATGATTGGAACTGAATCATTCTGTGGTTTATCTACTCGCCAGCTAAATATAGAGTAAACTCGCTGGAAATAGCATGAAAAGCTTTCATACTTGGACTCACAAACACAAATATCATGCAAACATCTTAGCTGACTTACTTATGTCCTGTATCCCCTTGTGGGTCCTCGCACCTCTACTACGCCTACGCGCCATCGTGTACGGTTTCTGGCAATGTGTCTCAGTTCTGCTCAACTTTTCCCCAACTGCAGTGCCTCCTTTTCTACTGTTTTACCACTTCGTGCACATTGGTAAGCTGTCGGAGGATTTTGAAGTCCAAAGTGGAGTACGTCAAGGGTGCATACTGTCCCCACTGTTGTTCTTAGTGGTTATCAGCGATGTACTCCATGCAGCATTGACGGAAGCTAATTATGGAATTCATTGGACGATGACATCTTACCTTAAACACCTAGATTACGCTGATGATGTTTGTCTACTTTCACATCGGATAATGGATCTTCATTTGATGGCCCAAAATCTAGAAGCTGAGGCAAACCAAATGGGGCTAAAAATAAACACAGCCAATACAAAAGCCCTGAGCACTTCTAATACCGGCGCTCAACTTAACATTGCGGGACAGGAAGTTCAGAAAGTTGATAACTTTCTATATTTAGGAAGTGCCGTCTCGGCTAATCGCGGTGTCACCGAAGTGGATGTGTGCAGAAGAATCGGGAAGGCTAAAGCTGCGTTCGGAATGCTATCCAAAATCTGGAGAAGCAATGTTATCTGCTTAAGAACCAAGCTACGACTGTTCCGCTCCAACGTAGAATTAGTGCTGCTTTATGGGTGCAGTACTTGGAAGGTGGACACTATTAACACACGCAAGCTGCAAGTCTTCGTAAACAAATGCTTAAGAATCATCTTGAGGATTTTTTGGCCGAACCGCATCTCCAACGAACAACTTTATCTGAGAACGCGCCAAGAACCTATAAGCATTTTTATACGAAGAAGAAAGTGGCAATGGATTGGACACACCCTATGGCGCGAAGACAAGTCCATTCGAAGTACACCATGCAGTGGAATCCGCTCACCCAGGCAGGCAGAATAGCGGGGCGCCCTAGGCAAATGTGGCGCAGAACAGTTGAGGAGGAATCGAGCTCTTTAGGAATGAGTTGGAGGCAGCTCGAACGCGTTGCAGAACTTCGAACACGATGACGCGCAGGCGTGGTTGACGCCCTATGCCACCCGAGGGGTTAAAGGATCTGAGCAAGTAAGTACCACTTCTGTCATTGTATGGGTTATGCCTATTGGTTCCTGAACCGTTCTCTCGTAAAGGTGTTCGTTAGAGATACGATTGGGACAGAAAATCCTTAAGATATTGCGCAGGCACCTATTAACGAACTTTTGCAGCTTCCTGGTGATGCTAGTGGTCACTCTCCACGTGCTGCATCCATATAACAGCACGGATTCAACGTTGGAGCGGAACAGTCTTATCTTGGTTTTCAAACTGGTTGCATTGCTTCGCCAAATTTTGGATAACTTCCCGAATACGGACTTTGCTTTGGCGATCCTGTTGGCTATATCCAGTTTGGTTCGATCATCTCAGCTGACTTCCTAACTCGTTATTGCTCTTTCCAATACCACTTCAAGAAAATTGGTAAGAATCAGTCCAGCACTTACAGATCAGTTCTTGAGGATATACAAAACCGCTGAGCATATTATGTGCCAATGTCCCTCCATTGCGATGGCTATGGTAATGTCATCGATTGCTACGCTAATGCTTCATATTTCGAATCTTGATGTCAGCAAGTATTTATTTCTCAAGAAAAAAAAAACAATTTCTCTCTCTCCAACTATCCTTTCCAATGCTTGCACTGTGTTAAGTATATTAAGGGTGCTAACAACCCCTTGAGTGCGCGCAAATTATAAAAATAAAATTGCTGGAGCATGAACTAAACATTTCGGCATCTGATATCATGTTTCCCTCAGCTAAATAAATTCAAATCTTCCTCCATGAACTTGATTTCAGATTGATGAAAAACTCGTAGATGCCTCTCCTTGGGCCTATCGCCGCCCCACTTACCCTTTAAAACCTCAACAATAAAACAATTCTGTGTTCAATTGTTAGATTTATTTGTCCAAAAGTAATCCTTTGGCTGACATATTAGTTCCTCTGTCATACAATTTATTATAATTTTGAAATATTTTTTATTTTTATTTTTAATTAACTACACACATCCAAGTCACATGCTTCGCGTCACTGAATTGTCTCGAAAAATATTGCTTCAATGGTTCTAGATACACAAAATGTTTTTTTCTTGTTCTCTTTCTAATAAGATTTTGGTACATCGGGATAGTCTTAGCGTCTAAAATTATTTGTTTCTAATTTATTTAATTTCTCTATATACACTCTAAACATTTAATTTTATTTTTAGAAAATAAACTATTACAAAATTTACATCACATGTATATGTAGTATATAAGAGTTTCTATATTGCTACGATATGAAAAGATTCAATCTACACTCATGCACACTTATACAATGGAAAATAGTCTTAAAGAACATGTACTCGTACAACAAAACAAGGATTTGTTGTGTCTTATTGCTTACTGCTGTCGCGCGAATGGTCTCATTGATTGTAGAGTTGCTCTATGCTAGGAGAAGTATATATAACGAGATCAGGATACAAAAGAATTATTCCTACCTACAACAGAGGATCCTGGTTATGAGGAGACATCGGGCAGAACATAGATTTGATCCGATGCGGGATCGTCCAGTGAGATGGTTGATTTAGGAGCCACCTCCATGGATTTCCAATTACCAGTTGTGGATGCTTGGTTAAGGTTGAGGCGGGTTTTGTTGGGCGAACTGCCTCGATCGTCGGTCTCTTCGAGGGCGCTCAAGCTGCTGGTGGGAAGGACACGGTGAGGGAAGCGAGGTGAACCTCTGATACGCTCTCGCAAGGTGGGTTGTAGGGTAGCTATAGAGGGTCTTCGATTTGCTGGCAGCTGGAAGTTGACCTTAGTCTCGGGAACTTTTATGTATTTTCCAATTTCACCCGCTGAACTGGAGGATCTTTCTGGGACGATTTTGTCGTGAAGAAAGTTTGGGTCGATGGTAGTGACGTCGATGTCGGTGCCGCTCTTAGCCATTGAGAGTTTCTGCATTGGCTTGAGGGTGTTCGAAGTGCTGTAGAGTGCGTTGCAGGAGGCTGTCTCTGAAGATGGTATTAGGCGGGAAAACATCCCCATGTGACTCATTAGAGCTGCCTTGAGGCCCTTTTGTTCGCCCAAACTGATGGTGGAGCCTTTGTTGCTGGAGGTGGTGCGGGAGAAAATCCCGCGTATTCGATTTATGAAACCAGTCTTTGCCTCTGTGGCTTGTTGATGGGCGAGGCGAAGGTTGAGAAGATCCGCAGCAGGTAGGCAGGATTCATTGATTGTTCGGTCTTCTAGTTGGGGCTGTGATGCGAATGTCACCGAGCGACGCATGGTCATTTGCATATATTCGGCTGACGGCCAGCTGGCGCGTGGTATAACCGGCGGTAGAACGGACAGCAATAGGTTCGGTATCACACCGCTTATGCTGGGAGTCCGAGATTTACTCTGCTGCTTCATAGGTGGAATGACTGTCACCTCCGGCTGTAAGGAAAAATAATATTTTAAAACAAAATATTGTTTGCTCTGCGAGAAAAAGGGTACATTTGGTAGCTTCATTTGTAATTGAAGGAATGTCTAACGAGTTAAATACTGAAACATCTGTGGTGTATGGTCAAGGTCCTTCACGTTCCTAATTAAATTATTCCCACAAAAATTGATGGGTTGGGTAATTGCGGAAGGATAAAATTGCCGGGAAAAATCCCAATGATTTTTTAAAGAACCATTTGTAATTTCTGAGAAGAACCAGATTAACCCACATCAAGGTCGATTACAGTTAATGGTTGTCAACCGTTAGAAATTTAATGACTTCAAGAAAGTCAATGATAAAAAGAAAAAGGTTTTAATGACCATGCTATTGGAAGGTTGGGTTTCTTTTGGCTTTAGTATAAGAATGGAAAATAAAAATTGAATTAAATGATTAAGTATTTATTAGAGAACAATAATCTGCGGAAGATTGGTCATGGTGATATTTAAAGCAAAAAAAAAGCTCGAGTGAATAAGGATAACAAACACAAGCAGACTACCTATTCCTTAGATTCAAGGGTATGATACAAATCTTAGCACGTCAATACTTCATTTCCCCTGAATGTTCTATCACTGGGCGTAGATTTGGTCAGTCTATCGAAGGTTAGATTGATCACTCTTACGTTGTCACTCTAGTTGAGAAGGGAGAATGCGATTAAATTCAAAATGTTGATGAGACGTAAGCTCATCGATGAATGGAGATAAGTGAAGTTCTCGATCTTCTTTCACAAAATAAACAGGTCTTGGGATGGAAAAAGATATTTTGGAGAAAATTTGAGCTAACATTTTTAAGAGAAGAAGGAGTATATCGAATCGGTGGAGGGAAAATGGGAATAACTCCCGCCTTAAAACTCCAGTTTAGGTATGAGTTGGTGACATATTTGGGTTGATTAATAGAACTAGAGCTAGGTCTAATGCTAGAACTATTATTAGGCTTAGATCTAGGTTTTTTCTAGTTTTTTTTTTTTTTGTTATCTTTCGAAATCCACTTGGTCATAAACATTTCGCCAAGCCGAAAAACATCGCCAGCGGAGGGCCAAAAAAGCAATTGGTATTTGAATGGAATGTTGAGTTTGAAGCAGCTATGATTTCTGGAACTGGATCGAGAGATCTTCATCTATTGTGATAGCAAACTTCTGGTGAAAATATTTCGGATCCAAGAAACACCAGCCAGTCGAGGAGTGCGTTTGAGGATTAAACTTATGTAATCCGCGTTGACGGCGTTTAACTTTTCAAGCCATTTGTTCCAGTCGGGTCAATGAAGTTCAAAAACGATTAAAAAGCATCGGCGCGGTGGAGGCAAGGTGATTGGTTTGGTGGAGTTGGAACAGTTTCGTGGGTCTGTGGGGTTGAAATCGTAGTAGACGGTACTGGTGGAGGTGGATAAGAAAGTGGAGGAATGTTGTCATTAGACTCGAGTATTTCAGCAAGTATTGAGGTTTTGAGCTTTTTTTGTGAACAGCGTCTATTCGGGTGCGGATTTGTCATTGGAGGCAGACTTAGGCAAGAAGTCTTGAGTTTCCGGCATGTGAACGAGCGCCTTATGACTATCCGTATCAAGGCTAAATTTGCCAACATTAGCCTAATAGGCGTTCACGCCCCTAATGAGGAGAAGGACGACGCGACAAAGGACGACTTCTACCAGCTCTTGGACAAGGCGTATGAGCAATGCCCTGGCCACGACGTTAAAATTATCCTAGGTGATTTTAACGCAAACCTAGGAAGAGAGGACGTCTTTAGTAACGTGGTCGGAAAGCACAGCCTGCACGACATCACATCCGACAACGGACTCAGGCTAATCGACTTTGCGGCGGGACGAAACTTTGTCGTAGATAGTACGCGGTTCCCACGTCTCGATATTCACAAAGGAACACGGCTCTCCTTTGATCGAAAAATTGTCAACCAAATCGACCACAATGCGATCGACGCAAGGCACTCTTCCAGTATTCTGGGTGTCCGGACTTTCCGAGGAGCCAACGTGGACTCGGATCACTACCTAGTTGTAGCCAAGGTAGGATGCGGATATCCACAGCGGAGCGAAATCAACGAAATACTGTGAGGAAATTTGACGTCGGGCGGCTACAATCACAAGAGACCGCCAGAACCTTTGCCGATCGTTCTTCTTCTAATTTCAATCTAAGTCCTATGCCGCCAGCAGCAAATGCGAAAGACCAGTGGCAGCGTTGCCAACAAGCCATCAGAGATGCCGCCTCTGATGTACTGGGTTTCTCTCGGCCACCACAACGAAACCCCTGGTTTGATGAGGAATGCCGGCAAGCACATGCAACAAAACAAGAGGCGTACAAAGCGGCGCTGCATAGAAGGACTAGAGCTGCTTACTCGCTCTACGTGCGCAGGAGAAAAGCAGAACATCGACTTCTCAGGAAGAAGAAAAAGGAGTATGAGAAGCGTTCGATCGAGGGGATTGAGATACTTTATTGCAGGAATAATGTTGGAAAATTTTACCAAAAGGTAAAAGGAACATGCCAGGGTTTCAAAGCCAGAACAGAAGCCTGCAGGGACGAAAATGGAAACATAGTAGTAGAATCGCAGTCGGTGCTGAGGATATGGAAGGAACACTTCTGCAGATTGTTAAACGGCGATGATGATCAATATTCTGATCTTAGGCAGAATGAGCCATTCAACAGTGACGATGACAGTCAAGATTCCCGTCAACCCGATCAAAATGAAGTGGGGATAGCGATATCTAAACTCAAATCCAACAAAGCTGCTGGAGCCGACGGCCTTGTCGCTGAACTTTTCAAGGCAGGAGGAGATGAGCTGGTAAGGAGCATGCATCAGCTGATCTGTAAAATCTGGTCGGATGAAAGTATGCCCGATGAATGGAACCTCAGCATCGTTTGTCCGATCCTGAAAAAAGGAGACCCTCTGAACTGCGCCAATTACAGAGGTATAAGTGTCCTCAACATCGCATATAAGATCCTGTCTGCCGAATTATGTGAACGGCTAAAACCGATCGTCAACAGCCTGATAGGTCCTTATCAGTGCGGTTTCAGGCCGGGAAAGTCCACCATTGACGAAATATTCACACTACGGCAGATCTTGGAAAAAACCCATTAATATAAAATCGATACGCACCACCTTTTCATCGATTTCAAAGTTGCCTATGATAGCGTGTATAGAGACGAGTTATACAGAGCCATGTCTAGTCTTGGCATCCCTGCCAAGCTCGTCTGTTTGTGCAGAATGACGATGGAGAACTCTCGCTCTCACCGAACCGTTCGATGTCAGGAAAGGTCTTAGACAAGGCGACGCGCTCTCATGCGATCCCTTTAACATAGTACTTGAGAGAATTGTACGAAACTCACAAGCCAACACCGGAGGTACAATCTTTTATGAGTCTGTACAACTACTCGCTTATGCCGATGACATTGACATAATCGGAAGAACTCAGCGGGCCGTCAATGGGGCATTTAGGAGTATTGAAATCAAGGGACCAAAGATGGGTCTAGCGGTCAATGAAAGCAAAACCAAATATACCATATGCTGTCTACAAAAAAGGACGTCTTGGACAGTACGCCACAATAGACAGATATAATTCTGAGGTAGTAAAGGATTTTGTCTACCTAGGCTCTATGGTGAGCTCCGCAAATGACATCAGTAGGGAGATCACACCAAGAATTACTCTTGCCAATCGTTTTTTCTATGGGCTAAAACGGCAATTGAGTAACAAAGCCCTATCTCGAACTACTAAGGTAACTCTTTATAAGACACTAATTATCCCCGTCCTGATGTATGGCGTAGAGGCATGGGCTTTGACAAAACCGGATGTGGACGCCCTTGGTTATTTTTTCGAGCGATCTTTGGTCCCATCTGCATAGACGGTGAGTGGAGGAGAAGGTACAATGCCGAGCTATACGGCCTGTACAAGGATATCGACTTAGCCAGAAGAGTTCACACACAGCGACTAAGATGGCTGGGTCATTTAGAGCGGATGGAACCCAACGTTCCCGCTAAGAAAGTTTTCAAATCCACCCCGGATGGACGACGCAGTAGAGGACGACCTCGTGGTAGGTGGCGCAAACAAGTGGACGGGGACCTCAACCAACTTGGCGTACGCAACTGGAGGCAGCTGGCTCGTAATCGTGTTAGCTGGAGAGGTTTGTTGGTTGAGGCCCAGGTCCACCCCGGACCGTAGCGTCATCTAAGTAAGTAAGTAAATAAGTATTGAGGTTTTGTAAATGTGAGGATTCGTTTGGATTTGATCCGGTGTATCAACGATTTTGCTGGATGCCGCCCTAATATCATCAACCATTTCACTAATTGAGAGCCGAGTTGCAGCAAGCTCGCTGCAGATATTGTCCATTTCACACACTTAATCTTCAAATAGCGGATCAGGTTGGCGGCGTGTAGGTACAGATATTTTAGAGGAATTACGAGACTAAATGTCAAGATCCTCATTGATTTAAGGGTAAGGTTTTAAGAAGAGTAGCCATGGTTGATTTAAGATCGCATTTGAGTTCATAAAAACGGCGTTTGCTATGATCGTCACGGCAGTTTTAGAGGTAGTCTCTGTTAAATCAGGAAGTTGTTTGTCAAGAGACGCCAATTTAGACATGCACCGTTCACGTGATCACTCCGCGGTATTACGCAGATCCTCAATGCTTTTGGTAAAGTCGTCGAACATTACCAATTGACTTAGGACCTTCTTGTAAAAAAGTTGATTGTCGGTCAAGATTTTGTTTGTGGAATCGTTGTGGCACTTGATTGCGAGCAAGATATACGACAGTCAGATTTCCTAACACTCATCGAAGTAAAACAGAAAATGTGCCAAATAATCGTTGATACACATTACACTAGCTTTTTTACTAAGGCCAATACAAAGATGATGGAAAGATTTCCCGTAAAGGCCACGACATGCCATACGGTCAGCATTACCATTATCGATATCGCAATGGGCATTATCACAGCGCTTTTCCATAGTTAGCAGGCGAAAAATGAAAAATGAATGGAATGACACATTTGGGAAAGTCAGGTAAATGTGAGGCGAATGACCGAAATTGGGTTAATGCACTTGAACTTACACAGTAGGTCACTTGGTCGATTAGCAGAATAACAGATATTTGGGGGAAGGAAATTGCAAATTCGCAGAAAATCGCCCGGTACTTGGGCGTTGTTTAGAGAAACATTTTTTTTGTTTGCGTTGCGTCCACCCACACATCAAATGCTCGTTCCAGGGATGTAGGATCCTCACTTATGATGGCTTCATCGTCAGCAAAGAATAACTGATGTACTTTGGGGTCCATCACTTTACTTTCAAGCAGATAATCAAGGACTGTAATAAAGAGCAAAGGACTTAAGACGCTTCCCTGGTGCACCCCGACTTTGATTGGGAACTCTTCGGTTACTCCAGCGGGACATCTTACTCTTGTCGTTGCTCTTTCGTACATGTCCATGATCATCTGTACATAGGTTTCTGGAACCCCTCGATGTCTTAGCGCCACCCATATCAGATCTCGTGGTTGTCTGTCGAATGCCTTTTCAAAGTCAACCAATAGAATATGCAAATCCCTTAAGGAATCACGATGTTTTTCCATTATGATCCTTATACTTAAGATTGCATCTGTGGTTGATTTACCCGAGACAAACCCGCACTGATCATCAGATAGCCGTATTATTTTTCGCAGTCGGCCACCTAATACCCGCTCAACTATCTTCATGGTGTGTGACATCAGCTTGATCGAGCTGTAGTTATCACAGTTTCGCGTATCACCCTTCCCTTTGTATACAGGGAGAAGGTAACTTTCCCTCCATTGATTCGGCATTGGATTACCTCTCACGAATTTGGAGATGAGAATTCTGAGCCTTCTGAACCCGATGTCTCCCATCTTTTGCCAGAACTCAGAGGGCATCTCATCTGGCCCAACCGCTTTTCGTTTTTTGGAGTATTTGACCGCCTCACTAACTTCTTCGACTGTAATGTCGGCTATTTCTTCAAAGTTAGGGATGGCTCTTGGAAAGTATCGCCGGGGAAACTGTTCATTTAAAAGTTCTTCACAATACTGCCGCCACCTCTGCAGAATTTTGTCGTCATCCACAAGAAGCGGGCCATGAGCATTGTTAATGAACTTTGGCGAACGAATCTCCTGAGCATTCCTCCTTCTTTGGGCTGCTATTTTGAAGATGGTTGCGCTCTTGTTCATATTGTGTCTTCGCAGCTCCTGGATAGCCTGGTTTGCATCAGTAATATTTTCTCCAGCTCCCGATACAGGCCCTCCGTACTCTCTGCTTGAAGCTGAGCGCACTTCTTCTTCGCTTATTTCTTGCCACATCTATATTCCATTTCTAGGCGAACTTTTTCGTCACTATTATTAGAGGGGCACTTTTACCAAGCTTTGAAAGCCGCTTTCTTGTCATTTATCACTTACTTAGCTTTATCACTCCACCACCATGTTTCTTTGGCGTGTTGATGGTGGCCTTTTGAAGCTCTTAGCAGTGATTTGGCCTTCTTTAAGCAAGTTCGCTGTAGGGAATCTCACATATTTTGTGCTCTGCACTCTTCGTTCTCAGCTCCGTTGATGGTGTGAGAGAGGTAATTTACCATCCACCATACTAATGAACCATATGTCATATGTCTTACAACCGCCGTGTATATCCAGTACACCACAGCTGGTTTGAAGTCCTACGTGTTACTGAATGCTTTTTTGCAGGAGCAGAAAGCTGCGCTTGCTTTCTTGATGAATACGGCAATATTATCGTTCTCTGCTGAACTTAAGGTACAAAGTTCAATACCACCGATATTTGGGGGTCTCAAGGTAGGGATCGATCTCTTCTTAGTGAAAGGAACTACCTCCGACTTTGAGGCGTTCACTCCTAGCCCTTTGCTACTAACCCAGGTATCCACCAGTTATCCGAAACCAGGATGACCACATCATCGGCACAAGCCATTTTCCTTCAGTAGTACAAAGATCTCATCCACTATAAGAAGCTATATTAGAGAAGACAGGACTCCGCCTTGGGGGGTTCCTCTGCGGACCCTTCTCCGGATGGTTACATCTCCTAGCGTTTAATATATGAGTCTAGATAGAAGCATCTGTGTAAACCAGTTGCAGAGGCCGGTGTAAAGTTGAGCTCTGAGTAGAGTATTCATGGACACATCAGAGCTTACGTTGTTGAACGCCCCTTCAATAGCTACGTCCCAAGAGTGAACTCCTTGAGGTGGATGGATCTGTCTATGGTCGATACGACTCTATGGAAGGCTTTTAATTTTTTTTTGTTGCGCCAAGGGATGTGGTAATCTTACAAAGATACTAGTAGCCCGGGCTGCTAGCATGCACGATTCGCAAGCCCGTATAATCGATGCCAGGAATGCGCCTACGTACTAATCCACACCCTGCACACTTCTGCCACTCTCTCCGCGGGACTGCCGTAAGATATTACTTCGTGGAGCAGGTTAGCAATCAATGCTATGCTTCTTCTATTGCTACTTCATCTCTTCTTGCTCTCTCAATTATTCGGAGCTCTTTTGCACATTCGTTATGAGTGTACAAATTTCCAGCCAATTCTCTTCTGACCACAATATTTGGTCCATAAGGAATGGTGGAATTGGCAGGTTATTTCTCCATTCTGTGAACGATTGCAATGGAATATTGCGTGCTCTGTATCTTCCTCCTGGTCTGGACAATGTCGACAGAGAGGTGAGTTATCATGTCCAAATCTATGTAAATATTTGCGATAGCCGCCGTAACCCGATAGGAAGTGCCTAAGGTGGTAGTTGCAATCCCCATACACTCGCTTGGTCCAGACTTCAATTGTGGGGATCAGCTTGAAGGTCCATCTACCTTTTGTACTGTTATCCCACCTGGCTTGCCGCATTGCTAGTGACGTTGCCTTCTCATCCTCCTTTATTCTCTTGGCAATACCTGCTTCTTGATGACTCGAGGTTCTCCTTTCGTAGATCCTTATCATCTCATTTGCGAGGATGTCGATGGGGATCATTCCGGCTATGACACAGGCTGCTTCGTCCGATATTATTCAGAAACCGCTGAATGTTCTTATCGCGCATATCCTGTATGTTGACGATAGTTTTCTCCGTGTTTCTATCGTCGCTAACGCCGTTGCGTAAACCTGTGTAGCATATATGAGAACCGAGCTAACCACTCTGGATAGTAGAATCCGTCTAGAATACCCAAGTCCAGCGATACTTGGCAGTATTCGAGAGGGCTGCCTGCAGTAGTGAAGCCTTCTTGCTCAAGGATTCCACGTGCGTTTTAAAACTTAACCTGTTGTCGAGCGTTACTCCTAAGTATTTGACTGCTTCCTTGGTTCTTATAATCTGAGTTCAAACTCGAATATTCGCATATTCAACAGCTTTTCGACTTCCTAAAAGAAGAGCTTCAGTTTTGTGGTCTACTAATTCTAAGCGGGCGGATCTTAGCCAGTCTTTAATTTGTTCGATTGCTTCGTTTGTTGCTGATTCTATTTCGTGGATGTGTTTAGCCACGGTGACTACGGCGATGTCGTCAGCGAACCCGATTATCTTAACTCCTTGTGGCAATGCTAGTCGCAGGGCCTAGTACCGACCGTTGCGGGACTCCTGTCGTAACGTTGTAGTACTTTACCCCCTCGTCGGTTTAATACCTTAACTTTCTGTCGGTGAAGTAGTTTGTAACTATCCTACATAGGTAGTATGGAGTATCCATTCTGACTAGCGATCTCCTTATGAATGACCAATTTGCCGCGTTAAAGGCGTTTTGATGTCCAGGGTCACTACTGCACAGTATTTCTTTGTCCCCCCCTCGCCATCTTTGTCCTTGAATCGCTCCAGTTGCTGTGTAAGCTACCGCTTTTATGGCATCAATGGTAGAACGCGATTTTCTAAATCCGAACTGATGGTCTGATAGTGCTCCTTTCTCTTTTGTTACCACGAGCAGTCTGTTGTGCTCGTATATTATTCGTTCAAGCATCTTTCGCAAAGTGTCGAGTAAACATATTGGGCGATATGACGATGGTTCTCCAGGTGGTTTGTTTCCTTTTGGTAGCAGTACCAAATATTGAAGCTTCCATGGCCAAGGAAAAACTTCTTTCTCTATACACTTTTGGACCGAGGCTATAAAAATGTTCAACATCTTTTGAACAGCCACTTTCACTGCCTTTTTGGAAATGCCATCTGGTCCAGGTGCTATGGAGGGCTGTATCTACCGATCTGCCGCAGATGTATGCATGTTGTGATTTAGATAGATCATTATCGCCGATCACGTTTCTTATGTAGTTAGTTAGTTAGTTAGATAGACTTTTTTATTAACTTCATATAATTTTCACAGACAGTATATACAAAGTCGTTTATGGTTTGGCTTAAGGCCGTCTACCAGATTGACAATATGGTTGCTATTTCTGTTTAAAAATCGCCTTCCAAAATACGGGCTCTGTAGCGGATTGCAGCTGTAGCATAGTTGTATAAAACAACCCAACCACGACTTCCGTTCAGTATGTTGATCACCTCATCCAAGTCTAGCGAAATTACTCCGAAGTATTTCTCGCGAAATTCTCCTAAAATGGGACATTTTCCGATGAAATGGTATACATCCTCCCTCTCTTTAAGGTTGCACAGGTCACATAAAATTGGAAGATCGGGTCGATGTGGAATAAAATAAAGACTTGTTAGTTCATCTCTAAGTTTGAATATTGTGCTTATCATATGCGGAGAGTAACGATTGAGGAAGTACGTTGAGTCGCTTTCAATGTGGTTAAAATTCAGCCTACTGTAGATCAGCCTATGTTGTGAATATGTGCTTCAGCTGTAAATCTCTCATACATGGAATTACCTGCATTTTTCAAAACATTTGTAAGCATAGGTTTTGTCGATGTAAGTTGCATATCAGATGAAATATTTAAACTCGCGCCATAATTTGCTGCCAACTCCTCCCACTTTTGAACCAAGTGCCCTCTTGTCGAAAGTATATGCTTCAGAACAATCCTGGGCAGTCTTCCATCATCCATCTCCACTACTTTTACAATATAATCTATATGCAACTTTAGGGTATCTAAGAAGAGAGGAGGGACTCCAGTTTCTAGATGCAGCATATATGTAGTTCGGTGTACATGTTGGAAGTCGAAAGATTCGTTTCAAAAAGTATCTTAGAAATTTTTCAACTTCTTCAAAAAAGCAATAACCCCAAATTTGGGCTCCGTACAGCAGTATAGAGGCAGCAGTTGTACGAAATAATTTATTCTTCGCTGTGTGGTCGATAAACTTATTGTCGACGCAACGTCCCTAAACTGATGAAATAGCTCTTTTAGCTGCTGCTAGTTGACATTCAAAGTGTTTTTTCATATTGAGGTTGGATGTAATTATCACACCTAAATATTTATACTCTTTCACTATTTCAACGTTTTCACCCCGATAGGACCACTTTTCGTTGCGAGAGTATCTTCCACCGCCATTTCTAAAAATCATTATCTTTGATTTTGATAAATTCACCGTCAAATTCCATACAGTAGTTTTCAAGACGGTTCATAGTAAGCTGCATCCCTTCAACTGTCTCCGATAAAAACACTATATCGTCCGCAAACTTTAGCGCCGGTATCCGCACACCACCAAGCTCGATCCCTCCTCCTACTTCTCCTACTATATCGTTGATAAATATGATGAAGAGTAACGTGCTTAAGATGCAACCTTGCTTAACTCGCATTTGTGTTCCAAATTCTTCCGATACATTCTCTCCATTCCATACGTACGCCACGTTGCTCTCATACATCGCTTTTAGCACATTTATCACTTTACTTGATAAACCAATTTTATACAGCTTATAGTCAAAGCTGCACGAAAGTCAACAAAGAAGACATATAGCTTTTTGCTACTTTGTTTAAAAAACTCTGCAATGTTAGTGAGAGTAAAAATGTGATCCAGTGTTGAATAATGCTTTCTGAACCCCGCCTGGTATTCATTTAAAATCCTATTGTTTGCCATCCATTGTGTAAGCCTATTAAATATCAAAGCACTAAATAGTTTTGCCGAAGTATTCAAAAAAGAAATGCCTCTGTAGTTAGCTGGATTATCTAGTTCACCTTTTTTGTGCAATGGGAAAATTATCGCTCTTCTAAAGCTTTCTGGGACCAGTGCTGCCAGACTTTTTTCAAGAAAAATACCACATGATGGATGAAAATTTATCATTTCCACCAAAAATTTCCCACACAAGTACAAAATGTCTTTCAAGGTCATAAGAGCAACACAAAAGCACAAAATTAACGATTTTTTTTTTTTTTTTAAAAACGACCTTGCCATTGCAAATTAATATAACTGCAAAAATGAGCGATAAGGCGCCAAGCGATCTTCTGCAAAACAACTGCAAAATAAAATTAAAATTTTTTTTAAACCTATCTGTACTTAAATATTTATTTATTTACCTGAATCTGAATTTTGGATAAATAACTTTTTTTATAAAAATAAAATTCTAAAATGTAATGTCCGATTCGACAATAATGTTCCTGAAAGGAAGATCTTATTTTACAAATACTGTAAGCAAACCATCATTCAAACTATTCCTTTTTTTAGAAGAATGACTCTCAAAATAAAATGATGTGCTGTTGTGTACCGTGTGTACATGAAACTTATATTACAAATTTACAATAAAATACTTTGGCTATTGCCGTTAGCCGAAGAAAAGAGAGAATTAGACTAAAGTTTTATGCAAATGTAGTGATTTAAAATGCTTCGCTTATTATTTGCTGCCGGTATGTTAATGCAGCTTTAAGATAGCTAGCCAGCACGTTCCAGTCCTCACCATCTAGAGTTCTGATAAATTCAGCCATTGATAGCGCCTCTTTACCCCAGTACGGTCGTCTGATTTCTTTCAATATTGGGCAAGCTCCAATAAAATGAAAAACGTCTTCCTTTGCTCGAAGGTTGCATAGGCTGCATTCCTCATTCCCTTCGCTTATATGAGGCCTGAAGTTCAGCCGAAGTAGTTCGCCTCTCGCCTTAAAGATGATAGAGATTACATCAACGCTGAACCTATCGTGAAAATAATTTTTCGCAGCCAGATCGCGGTTGAGTAAGGGATACGTACACCTGGTCTCACTTTGTTGCGCTTTCAATCTAAACTTCGCACGGGTAGACTCTTCAATAGCGGATAAAAGCTGGTTCAGAGAACGCCGCCAAGATTCTGCATTATAGTGCGTTAGCTGCATACTATGTTCGCCGCTAAGCCTCGAGCACTCGTTAAAGAATTGCAGCTTCCGCTGTACCAAATATTTTGCGACGATGTGTGGAAGCCGGTAGTTTGGGAGTTCCATTACTTTCAGAATGTAGAGAAAGTGCAATCTTAATGTAAAGATGTAGAGAGGAGATAAACCAATTTCAAGGTGCAACATGTATGTCGGTGTGTTTTCGGGTAATCTAAAGATTTTTTTTAAGAAATATCTTAAAAGTTTTTAACCTCTTCGTACTCGAATATACCCCAAACTTGTGCAGTATAGCACATGATTGACCTCATAGCCGCTTCGAAAACCTTAAATTTGCTGCTCGATGGAACGTTTTTCCTACCAAGGAATCCCCGCCAACTGCAATTTATTGCCTTTTTCGTCTCCTTTAGTTTTTCTCCCAGGTGGGCCTTGAAGGATACTTGAGATGTAATTAAAACTCCGAGATATCTATACTCCTTAACGACTTCAAGTTCCTGGTTTTTCCAAGTCCATCTTTCCTGCCTTGAGTATCGTCCAAACCCGTTTTTAAAAACCATTACTTTGGACTCAGCGGTGTTCACTTTCAGGTTCCATAAATTGCAGTAGTTTTGGAGCTTATTTATCATCATATGCAACATCATTGGAGTTTCTGATAGAATGACGATATCATCTGCGTATAAAAGCAGCTTTATTTGGAGCCCATCGAACACAATTCCACCTGTTAAAAAGGTCACAAGATCATCCAGAAATATTGAAAATAGAAGTGGACTCATGAGACAACCTTGCTTCACTCCCATTTGAGTCTTAAACCAGTTGGACAGGTTGTGTCCATCCCAAAAAGCTGCTTTATTATCTTCATAAAGACTTTGTATGACCCTTAGGAGCTTTGAAGATACCCCTAAGTTACTCAGCTTGTAGAACAGCGCGTTTCTGTCAATAGCGTCGAAGGCTGCCTTGAAATCAACAAAGAACGCATACATTTTTTTCGCCTTTATCAAGGTATGACCGGGCGATGCTGGTCAATGTGAAAATGTTGTCTACTGTGGAGTGACCTTTTCTGAACCCCGCTTGGAATTCGCTTAAGAGATCATTTTCTCGCACCCAATCCGTCAAACGGATGAAACTTATAATTCCGTATTCCCTTACATATATTAATAATTGCCACACAACAATAGTAGATCGCTACGCATACAATCACCAAATACGTGAGATCGGTGAAACTACCCCTTTCAAGTTATGGGCTGAATTCATTCCTGACTATTGTAGTCAGAATGAGTGAGAGACGAATTTGTCAGTAGAATTTCACTTTTTTGTATGGAAAATGGAAAATATTACCTTTTTACCATATGTTGAAAATTGGAGTTGACCCCCGTGCAGGGACGGGTTAAGAATATCACTGCAGCGCCCCCCCCCCCAACAACCAGCGCTTGTCGTAAAAGGCGACTAAGGGGACAAATCAGATCTAGGCAATACAACACCCAAGTGAGCCTAGCGACACATATACTACCTTAAAAACCCTCCCACAAGTGTGCATGCGAGTCCGTGGGTTGACACGACTGGAGATCACCGGTGTCATAAAAGAAAGATCAAACAATACTAAAACAGGAGCATGCACGTGTCAAACAACAAACACCATCGCAATATGGTGCAAAAAATTGTATTGCAAAACTGTATCATTATGGTAATACTTGCAAAAAGGAAAGGCACTACCCCGCCAGGCACTACCACTGCTGTGCATGGTACTGATCCTGGACCGAGCAGAAATGTTCGGGTGAGAGCTATACGGATTCCGGGGGCTAGCAAAATAATGAAACAGTTTGGACGCAATTTGAGGGTCGCGAGTTGGAACGTTGGAAGCATGACCGGTCGAAGTTACGAGCTGGAAGAGATGATGAATAGAAGGCGGGTGGACATCTTGTGTGTCCAAGAGACGAAATGGAAAAACACCGGGAATCGGGCGCGTTTCTTGGACGTTAGGACAAAAGATTACAAGATGTTCTACTACGGAACGGAAAAGTCTAAGAACGGAATCGGTATCATCCTTGCGGCAGAGCTACTTGGTAACGTCTTGAGCATTTCGAAGTCCAGCGACCGTTTGATGTCTCTCAAACTAGTAATACAAGGAGAGGTGTAGAATATTGTCAGTGCATATGCTCCCCACGATGGGTACAATCAGAGAGATAAAGATGCATTTTGGCTAGATTTCCACAATCTCCTTAAGAACATCCCAAAGGAAGAATTTCTATTTGTTGGAGGAGATTTGAATGGACATGTCGGGAAATCAAACGAAGACTATGAAGACTGCCATGGAGGACTAGGATATGGCACCAGGAACCTTCCTGGTGAAGACATCCTAAGCATGTGCAAATCACACGGTCTTATCGTGTTAAATACCATGTTCATCAAACAAAGCCGACACCTGATCACTTACAGCAGTGGTGGAGATGAAACTCAGATTGACTACCATTTGGTAGCCAGTTTCATGAAGCCCCGGGTAAAAGATTGCAAAGTGATCCTGGGAGAGGCAATCGCTCGGCAACACCGTCTCCTGCTAACAGAAATTTTTATGAAAACACCGAAGAAAAGCAAACAAACAAGGGTCTCTGAGAAAATCAAGTGGTACAATCTGGACAAAGAAAAAGGCGAAGCTTTTGTTTTCGTAATGAAAAATTACCTCTCTTACACCATCAACGGAGCTGAGGATGAAGAGTGCAGAGCACAAAATATGTGGGATTCCCTACAGCGAACTTGCTTAAATAAGGCCAAATCACTGCTAGGAGCTTCAAAAGGCCACCATCAACACGCCAAAGAAACATGGTGGTGGAGTGATGAAGCTAAGATGCTGATAAATGAGAAGAAAGCGGCTTTCAAAGCTTGGTCAAAGTGCCCCTCTAATAATAATGACGAAAAAGCTCGCCTCGAAATGGAATACAGATGCTGCAAGAAAAAAGTGAAGAAGAAGTGCGCCCAGCTTCAAGCAGAGAGTACGGAGGGCCTGTATCGGGAGCTGGAGAAAATATTTTCCCCGGTTGCTGATGCAAACCAGGCTATCCAGGAGCTGCGAAGACACAATATGAACAAGAGCGCCACTATCTTCAAAATAGCAGCCCAAAGAAGGAACATTGCTCAGGAGATTCGTTCGCCAAAGTTCATTAGCAATGCTCATGGCCAGCTTCTTGTGGATGACGACAAAATTCTGCAGAGGTGGCGACAGTATTGTGAAGAGCTTTTAAATGAACAGTTTCCCCGGCTATACTTTCCAAGAGCCACCCCTAACTGTGAAGAAATAGCCGACATTACAGTCGAAGAAGTTAGTGAGGCGGTCAAATACTCCAAAAAACGAAAAGCGGTTGGGCCAGACGAAATACCCTCTGAGTTCTGGAAAAAGATGGGAGACATCGGGTTCAGATGGCTCAGAATTCTTATCTCCAAATTCGTGAGAGGTGATCCAATGCCGAATCAATGGAGGGAAAGTTACCTCCTCCCTGTATACAAAGGGAAGGGTGATACGCGAAACTGTGATAACTACCGTTCGATCAAGCTGATGTCACACACCATGAAGATCGTTGAGCGGGTATTAGGTGGCCGACTGCGAAAAATAATACGGCCATCTGATGATCAGTGCGGGTTTGTCTCGGGTAAATCAACCACAGATGCAATCCAAAGTATAAGGATCATAATGGAAAAACATTGTGATTCCTTAAGGGATTTGCATATTGTATTGGTTGACTTTGAAAAGGCATTCGACAGACAACCACGAGATCTGATATGGGTGGCGCTAAGACATCGAGGGGTTCCAGAAACCTATGTACAGATGATCATGGACATGTACGAAAGAGCAAAGACAAGAGTAAGATGTCCCGCTGGAGTAACCGAAGAGTTCCCAATCAAAGTCGGGGTGCACCAGGGAAGCGTTTTAAGTCCTTTGCTCTTTATTACAGTCCTTGATTATCTGCTTGAAGGTAAAGTGATGGACCCCAAAGTACATCAGTTATTCTTTGCTGATGATGGAGCCATCATAAGTGAGGATCCTACATCCCTGCAACGAGCACTTGATGTGTGGGTGGACGTTTTGGAGGGAAATGGGTATCGCATTAGTTCAAAAAAGACAGAGTACTTGTGCTGCCCGTTCTCTGATCCACTCAGGCCTATTCCAGACATTTATTTGAATGGAACAGTGCTTCCCAAGTGCGAAAAGTTCAAATATCTGGGATCTATGATCAATAGCAAAGCAACTTGTGATGACGACATCAATCATCGTGTAAGCGTAGGGTGGATGAAGTGGCGAGAAAATTCAGCTATCTTCTGTGACAGAAAAATGCCCCCTAAGTTGAAAGGAAGGCTCTACACCGCAGTTGTACGTCCAGCGCTCACATACGGTTCACAATGTTGGACGATGTACAAAAAGTATGAGAGTAAATTAACGGCAGCTGAGATGAAGATGCTTCGCATGACAGCAGGAGTGACCAAGCTTGATCGAATAAGAAGTTCGAAGATCCGTGGAAGCTTTCACATCAAGGAAACCATCGTACACAAATTAGAGCGCGACCGGCTCAGCTGGTATTGCCACGTTCAAAGAAGAGATCATTTGAACCCTGTTAAAAAGGCAATATCTATGCACGTTCCAAAGACATCGCGATGTAGGAAAGGCAGGCCTATAAACGCCTGGATCAGACAAATGCGACGACATCGGCATTTCATTGGCCTCAGTAACCGAGTGATCCAAAATCGGCAGGCCTGCCGATATTTTCTGAGGTCAAATAGGCGAACCCCACAGGCGGATCAGTAGAAATGCAGTAAAGTGGGAGGGCTGTGATCCCTTGTTTTCGGATCATAGCCTCGCTGATAAAAGGTAAAAGGAAGAAGAAGTTGAAAATTGGAGTTGAAATTTACCACGAAAAGGTAAATTTACCACGATCTGGCAGCACTGTCTGGGACATTGGCTGTTTCAAAAATTTGATTAAATTCATTTGTAAGTGCAGTGAGAAATTCTGTGGAACTGTTCTTGTAAAATTCGAAAGGGATCCGATCGTCACCTGGGGCTTTCCTCGCTTTACAGCAATCAACTGCGCGTTTCACTTCGAAAAGAGTAAATGGTGAGTCTAAGAGCTCGTCTGTGAAAAAGGGGCTGCATATTGCGGTAACGGAGAAAACTGTGGAGTGTTGAGTAAATTTTTAAAATACTCCCTCAGCTCAGAAGCTTGTAAAGTCGACGAGATCAAGTTAGTTCTTCCAGTTACAATTTTAACCGCCTTCCAAAAGTCTGCTGAACATCTTGAAGTATTAAGAACTGCAATGACTTCTTGGCTAAATTTTTTCCGTTTTTCTATACAAAGACGTTTGATATATTTATTTGCTTTTGCATATAGTTCTTTGACACATTCATTATTTTGCTTCCTTAGGCGCCTTAGCAATGCAAATGATCGTTTTCTCGCCTTTAGACACTCGATATCGAACCACTTCTGTTTACTGGCTACAATACGTTTTGCATTGACGTTAGACGGTACAGATCTCGTTTCTTATGTACGTATACAGGGTGGGCCAACTACAAGTTGAAATGAAGTAAAATGAACCAAAGGAATTTTTTTCCATGTATTATGACTTTATTAGTAAGAGCAAATATTCCCATTAATTATGGAACACGTCGTTCAAGCGGCTGCCTCGGCTAGCCTCGCAGTAGCGCATTCTATCACTCCAATTTTCCAAGACGTTGTTGATGATTTCGGGCTGTAGCTCACGGATTGCTTGGATGATATTGGCCTTACGTGCTTGAATCGTTTCCGGATTGTTGGCATAACATCAGTCCTTCACGGTTCCCCACAAAAGTCCAAAGGAGTCAAATCGCAGCTCCGACGCGGCCAATTGACATCGCCAAGACGGCTGATAACACGATTTGGGAATTTGGTGCGCAAGAGACCGATTGTGGCATGGGCTGTGTGGCATGGCGCACCATCCTCCATGAACCAGAGGTCATCCAAATCCATGTCTTCAATTTCAGTAAAAAAAAGTTGTTAACATGGCTCTGTAAAGCCCACCGTTGACCGAAACGTTGTTTTCAGCCTCTTTTTCGAAGAAAAATTGTCCAATGATGCCACCACTCCACAATTCGCACCAAACTGTCACTCTCTGTAGATGCATTGGCTTCTCTACAATAACGTGCGGGTTTTCTGAGCCCCAGATGTGGCAATTTTGTTTGTTAATGTAGCCGCCGAGATGAAAATGTGCCTCGTCAGAAAAGATGATTTTTCGCCCAAAATCGTTGTCCAATTCAAGCTGCTCTAAGGCCCAAACTGCGAAGCGATAACGAAGCGGATGGTCGTGCGCTTTGAATTGCTGAATCAATTGGACCTTGTAAGCGAATAATCCCAGATCTTTGTGCAGAATTCTCCTCAGGCTAGTGCGTGAAATGTTGAGCTGTTGAGATCGATGGCGAGTTGATGTTCGTGAATTGAGTCTCACACTCTCGGCTACAGCAGCCACATTCTCGTCTGTGCGCACCGTACAACGACGGGGACCATGAGTGTTGTCCACTAGTATACCAGTCTCACGAACTTTTTGCACAAACTTGCGTACAGCCGGCGCGGTGGGCGCTTCATTTCGGCCAAAACTACTTTTCAAAAAACGCACTGTTTGGGCTACACAGCACTCACTTTGGAAATAAGTTTTCTAATATTTCCCAATGCTGTTCAAGCGTAAAGCGACTCATTTCGTTCCGCGGAGGTATGATACTGACTCTCTGTTAAGATTTCGAGCGGAAACAGCTGTCAGTGTCAAAATAACCTATGATTTAAAAAGAAATCACTAGATGGCCCACCCGTTACATCTATTAAACGTTCCAAAGTTTTCAGCATAAAACACGACAGACTGATCGGTCTGAAGTGCTTTGCGTTTGTGCTTTCCCTATCACATCACAGGTCGAAAGATTAATTTGTTCAGCATTTTATTGGAAAAAAAGTTGTGAAACACACCTAAAGTACACCTTTAAAGTAAGATTTGCAAGAATGCCATCAATTGCTCAACAAAGAGTTCGTTGTCGTCTATTGACTCTCAAACACGCAACGCTTTCTTTCACTATTTGACTTCTTTAAGCGTGAACAAATTGTAACAATCGGATGTAGGTCTCCTGGGCTGGGAATGTGTGGTAGAGGAGTGCTGTCTGTAGATATACTCCTGTGGGGAACATTAGGATTTGTGGAGGAGTATCGAAGGAGTATTGTCTCGTCTAGCAGATTCGCAATACAAAAAGGGATCATTATTCCTAATTTCACTCATCTCACAAAAGACTTTATTGCTAGCTTTTGGGCAGCCTTTAGATGCCTGTCACTCGTCTGTCTTATAATGATTAAATACCAGTGTTCATTAGATAAATAATGAAGACACCAAATAAAAATTGACTATCCTTAAGGTCACGTCTTGGATTTTTGAGTCGAAAGAAAACCTACAAAATGTTAAGGACACAACAGCCTCTATGCGTTCAAAGTTCTGCATTTGAGATAAAGTAGAAATCATTACAAATCTCACACAAGGGACAAGCCAATCATGTAAACAAATCAAAAAGTGCTGAAAGGACGATGATTCTTTTCGAAATATTTAAAGTGCTCATGAATTTTAATTCAAAAGGAAAGAGAAACCATTCCAGATCAGAAAAGTCTTTCAAACATTTATTGCCATTACAAACCATGCCAGCCCCCTATACAAACACACAAAACTCACCTTATGTTGTCCCATAATCGACGTACTCGACGACGTCGCCGTCGATGTACTAGACTCCAACATCTTCTCCAACTTCTTTATTTCGGCATCCAGGGCGGCAATCTCCTTCTTGTAGACACGATTCTGAACTTCCACTCGATATTGTAATTCTCTGCGGTCATCGATAACGAAACGCCTTGTATTGCACTCCATCTTCAGGCCCATACTATGAATTACCGGATCAATTATGTCATCTGTAGCAAAAGAAGAGAAAAGCAAACACCAACAATCAGCCTATTCACTTGAATAAACTCATCTCCTGGCCCGCAGGACTTACTTCTGGCCCAAATGTCATGTAGTTTGGGTATGAAAAGCAGACACAATGTAGCCGTAGTCGATGTAAGGATGAGCGCCGTTATTGTGATGAAGGCGAGTGTGACACGTTCCGAGATTAGATTTGCCAGGACAACGACAATGCCACTGGTTATGACTACACTGTATACGGATACACCGATGTATTGTGAATCGTTGAGGGCTGGAATTTTGACATGCCTTGTCTCCCAGGCCATGTACACGCCCACAATGAGTAGAAGACCTTTGTACGTATATAAGGCCCCCAGCCAACTCTGGGTGTGCTGTGAACGACACACTTCGACCTGTTGAACGTAAATAGACACACATGTATTTGTAATTTACAAAAAGGTTTATGTGTATGCGATGGAATAACAAAAAGGATTGATTGCCTTTAGATGGCTTACCCCAGAAAAGTCACTCTACCGCAGCGGACGGAACGTAATTACATTTTAAGCTGCATGCATAAAATGCTAGATAGTTTTGAATGAAAGACGCACCCGATGGGAGGATGGTGATTGTCAGGACATTGAGGTTTCATTTATTGTCATTCAAGGACGGCGTACGTATGTAAACCAGACAAAGAACTGTATTTCTTTTGAGGTTCCCTTTCTCATTCCAATTTTTGTTGAAATGTTATTGACTTTGGCAAGGACAAATTGAATTTAAGAGCAGAAAATATCCTGGGAAAAATTGAATTGGTATCCTTGAAACAGAAAACTAATGAAAGGTGTTATTTTGCAATTTCTCAAAGTGGACATTCAACAAACAAATTTGTATAGATATGGATGTGATAGTGGCTTACTAAGAAAATATCTCGATTAGTATCTTTATTGTTATCTGCAGCTACATACGAGTATATGTAAACCCTTTCATGTACCTAAATTTAGCTTACTGAGTTAAATTTGAACGCCCTATAGGAAGAAGAAGAAGAAGATGATAGGAATCTATCATACATAACACCATGCCTGGACTTTGGTGCTAATGCTGCTAAAGGCAAGATTTGTGCATTTCTGCAACCTTAGTCGTCTTATTATAGTTGAAACATTTCTTTCGACAGTTTGCTTTGATCGAGTACGCCGAAGGACACATTTCTGGTGGAATGCGCAGAAGATGTCGCAGCGGTCATTGTTGGGCGCAGTACAGAAATGGCCCACTCAGAAATGGCAACTCAGCTTAAATCAGGTCATGCGTCGGGTGAACGGGTGGATGGAGCAGAATGGGCTAAACTTAGCTATATCGAAGACAGAAATAGTCCTGCTCACCAACAAAAAAATTCGCGCCATCATTACGATGGTAGTGTCTGAAGCAATCCAGACGAAGGGAACCGCCAAATACCTAGGAGTCACCATCGACACGAAGCTAAGCTTTTGGCAGCAAATCAAGCAGACATCGGACAGGGCTGCGTCGATAACCGCCGTTCTCAGCAAACTAATGGCAAACACCAGCGGTCCCAGACCAAGCAAAAGCCGGCTCTTTATGTCTGTGACGGAATCTATCCTTCTCTATAGTGCCGAGGTATGGACAGATACTCCCAGGAAGGAGAAATACCGAAAACGCATGGCAGCAGTGCAAGGAAAAGGAGCTTTACGAGTCGCTTGTGCCTATCGCACGGTATCAGAACCAGCTGTCCTCGCTATAGCAGGGATTATTCCAACCAGCCTCCTCGCCAAAGAACGGAAAAACGAAGTAGGCAAGGCACAAGCAAGCCTGGAAGAGGGAGCCCGAACACTGGAAACACGGCAGGAAATATGGGACATGGACCAGAGAGGTAGATGGACAAAAAGGCTAACAGGCAACCGGCCAGCATTGATCGAACCTAAACATGGCGAAGTAACGTACTAGTTAACACAGTTTCTCACCGGACATGGATATTTTCGAGCGTATCTGCGCAGAATGGGTAAAGTTGACAACCCGGCTTGCCCTTATAATGTCGTGGGCCAAGATGACGCCGACCACTCGTTTTTCCAAAGTCAAAGTTGGAGTGGACAGCGAAGAACCATTGAAGATGAGTTCGGCATATCAGAACCAGCTGTCCTCGTTATAGCAGGGAATCAGCCTCCTCGCTAAAGAACGGAAAAGAGTCTACGAGGAGAAAAGCGAAGTAGGCAAGACACAAGAAAGCCTGGAAGAGGGAGCCCGAACACTGGCAACATAGCAGGAAATGTGGGACATGGACCAGAGAGGTAGATGTACAAAAAGGCTAATAGGCAACCTGCCAGCATGGATCGAACGTAAACATGGCGTAGTAACGTACTACGTAACGCAGTTTCTCACCGGACATGGATATTTTCGAGCGTATCTGCGCAGAATGGGTAAAGTTGACAACCCGGCTTGTCCTTATAATGTCGTGGGCCAAGATGACGCCGACCACACGTTTTTCCAAAGTCAAAGTTGGAGTGGACAGCGAAGAACCATTGAAGAAATAATGCTGAGATACGAACATAATTGGAACAAGGTGACGACCTACATTGAAAATGGTAAAAAAAAAATGATAGATGGTAAGCGTTGATTTCCATGAAATCAGTCTGGCTTGGACCAATTTATGAATCTAGCCTTGTTTCAGTAGATATGGGGAGAGATTGACTGTAATCTCTAAATTGGATCAAGTCTATCTTAAGTCTTAGTCTAGTCTTAGTCTAATGATAAAAACCGTTATATATTGTCGCCATTGTTCCGTATTTCATTTATCACTTAAGGAAACCTAGACTTAGTGTTTTTGGCGGCTTCGAATATAAGGTCATTCGAAAGCGATTGTCGTTAGCACATATACTCAGATTGGATAACCTTTCCGACTCAGCAATGCAAGTCTCATTTATGGATAATAACTGACGGCTTGGCTTGGGAAACACTAATTCTACTCTACTGGCTGCACCCCATTTTACTATGCTGTCATGCGTCATATGCTGCCGTTTTAGTTCTACGGCCCAAGGGCAGGGACGTGTGTCTTAAAATGAATATATAAAGCTAAGGGTGTTGTTATCATCAAACAAATGAATTTGATCAGAAATTGATAAGAAAGGGAGTCGGTGACAAAAGATAGCGGTGGGGAACAACAGCATTTAATTGGTGAGTTTCAGACTTGAAACTGTCCTACACAAGAAGTGTTCTGAACAGCAAACTTACGAAAATCCGAAGCTAAGCTAACAAGTTACTTAACCAAGAAATTTTGAAATGATAGACCTTGGGGGCGTCGCTGACCTCGCGCAGAACATTGGAGTTTGGGAAATCTCCAAGCGTTCTGCAACCGTGCGTTTGGCCCCGCCGGCCATGCATACGGGAGTTCGGCGAAACGCCCTCATAGTGTCTACCAGAATATTACTGGGGGAAAGCCAAGAGTGTGACGGATGCCAATGAGCAGATCTGCAAACACTAGTTCTAGCGATCAATGTCCAGCTACGTGCCATCACAAACAGAAGACACGCAGTTCCTTCTGTCCTACAGAACTCTGTTCAATCTGTATACCCACGACATACCTCCAACCCTGTCAAGAAAGTTTTCATATGCCAATAACATCGCTATACCCACCCAGTATCAAAATATCACAATAACCGAAAACATTTTGAACGAGGACCTTAAAGTGTTACATACATACTTTAGAGAATGGCGTCTGTGTCCAAGCATGATAAAGACTGAGGTTTGCTGTTTCCATCTGAACAGCAAATTGGCATCTTACAAACTAAGAGTTAATTTCAACGGCACCCTTCTAACTCACAACCCACACCCAAAATATCTTGGAGTAACGCTAGATAGAGCATTATGCTACCGAGAACATCTCATGAAAACAGCTGGAAAACTAAGGACAAGAAATAACATCATTCAAAAACTCGCTGGGACATCATGGGGAGCTAGTTATACATCACTTCGCTCTGCCGCAATCGGACTCACGTATTCGGCAGCTGAATACTGTTCCCCGGTGTGGACGAATAGCTCGCATACCCCAAAAGTAGATGTCCAACTTAACAACACCATGCGGATCATAACAGGAGCCCTGAAGTCTACATCAACGCATTAGCTTCCAGTGGTAAGTTACATAGCACCACCAAATATTCGTCGATCTCATGCACTATTCCGAGAACACGCTAAAATAATAAACAACAACCTGCTGCCGGTTCACAACGATGTCTCCACTCTGGATCAGCCTAAGAGACTCAAATCTAGAAGACCAACCCTATGCACCGCCGTCGCCTTAGTCTCAGCCGAATTTGACGTAAGCAGCGAATGGAGAACCCAATGGATGAATAGTCATACAACTAGATTAATCCAAATTGTGGACCCTACGATACCTCTCGCTGGCTTTAACTTACTCCGAAATGTACTGGTACCACTCAACCGCATACGATCTAATTGTGGTATATGTGCTAATACACTCCATAAGTGGGGTGTCTCAACTTCATCAAGCTGCGACTGTGGAGCTGAACGACAAACAATAAGACACATTGTAACGGAATATCCACTAAGGTTGTATCCCAGAAACCTGTCTGATTTCGCAGCCGCAATACCTAGCTCAATAGACTGGCTCAAAGAACTTGACATCAACTTGTGAAATCCTTTTAGTAAAATTATAATACAACAGTAAAAGTTTTATTGTGTAACTCCTCATGTAACTTGTCAACACTTCTTGTATATCTGTATCTTTGTTACTGTAAACTCCATACGTTAAATAAATAATTGAATGGTCAGAAGGATAGATTCCGATCCAGGAAAGAAGAGTTTCGTCGATTCCATATGCATGTATTTTCGACAAAAGACCTTGATGCCTTGTTCTGTCAAATGGCATAGAAAAACAAAGTGCTGTAAAGATTGATTTCACTTTTCGGTGATATATGAAATCATATAATCAGCGGATACGTTGCTTTGAAAACCGTGCTGGCGGTAATTAAGGAGTGTTGGCAGTTAGGTGCCGTCTATAAGCAAACGCTTAATGGGGACAACGTAATGGTGATGGGGGATCTCAATGCCAAGGTAGGCAGCGACAACACTGTGCTTAAACATGACCTTGAAGATCGTAATGACAACAGTGACCGGTTTGTGGATTTCTGTAATACCAACCGCTTAGTCATTGGAGGTACGCTATTTAAACATAACACATGTCACAAGATCAGTGGGATCTCAACTGATATGCAGCTAACATCAAACCAGATCGACCACATTGCGATAAGCCGTCGCTTTAGAATTGTCTCCTGGACGTCCGAAACAGACATAGAGCTGACATTGGACAAGAATGAGATCACCATCTTATGTTAGCTCATATACGCCTTCGTACTGCTTCTGTCAACAGCAACCGCTCAAACTTACTTAACATCGTCAGGCTTAATATCGACAGGCTCAAGGAGCGCTAAGTGCGCCAACAGTTCAGAGACCACCTTGCCTTAGAAGCAGAAGCATTCAGCAGCACAATGCATTTGAGCAAGGATGACCAATGGAATGCTGTGAAAAAACGCTTTTGGGGCACGTATTATACTTATATCGGTAAAAGGCAGAAATACGACCACGCATGGCTTTCTGCAGACACCTGGAGACGGAACGATGCACGTACAGCAATCAGGGGTCGAATTGCAATGGCCTCAGTAGTAGAGAGAACCAAGTTAGAAGCCCAATGCCGTGCGAATTAGAAGAAAGTGTAGTGTAGTGTGAAACGTGACAAACGTCAACATATCAACTCACTGGTTTCAAGGGCTGAAGAAACAGCAAGCAGATGCGACAGTAGGACTATTTATAGCATCACTAAGGAGCTCATCGGTGGCCGGAACTCCAAAAAACACCCAGTGAAGAACCTAGATTTTAACCTTCCGATCTCGGATGAGGACCAGTTCATTAGATGGAGATAATATTTTGCTACAGTACTTAAAAGCTTAGACGATGGCGGTACAATCACAGTTCGAAGCAACAAATTCCCGAATTCGCACCCTACCTTCCAGTAAAACCGAAATATTAACAGCAATCAAACCCATCAAGAAGAACAAGGCGGTGGGTATTGATGGCATCCCTGCCGAACTATTCCAAGTGGCGCCAAATACATTGTCAGATTTGCTGCATTCTCTAATACGGAGAGCTTGGGATAGTGAACAATTCCCGCAGGAGTGTAGTAGTAGTAGTAGTAGCAAAGTAAATTTTATTCTTTAAACTTCATATTCAATTTTTTACAATAATTTACAATTCCCGCAGGAGTGTAAAAAGCCGATGATCATTAAGCTTCCGAAGAAATTAAACTTGACGAAATGCGGAAACTGGAGAGGTATTTGCGTTCTTCCAGCCGTAGCCTGGAATGAATCAAAGAGTATTTAGATTGAACTCTCGCTGTCGCGTCGAACGCAGGCTTTCGCGCTGGATCCTCCTGCATCGACCACATAAACACCTTACGGATCGTAATCGAGTAATGTGTTGAGTACACGTTTTCGCTGCATTTGCTGTTTATTGGCTCCGAGAAGGCTGTTGAGAGCTTGAATCGAGATGCTATCTGGTTGGCGTTGCGCAGAATTGCCATCCCAGAAAAAACTTATAGCCATTATTAAGGCTACATACGAGGGCGGTAAGTGTCACGTCTAACACAATGGTAAGGTGTCGGAGGATTTTGAAGTCCAAAGTTGAATACGTCAAGGGTGCATACTGTCACCACTATTGTTCTTGGTAGTTATCAGCGATGTACTCCGTGCAGCATAGGCGTTCGTTGGATTATGACATCTTATTGTACCTGAAACACATAGATTACGCTGCCTATGTTTGTAGACACACAATCTAGAAGCTAAGGCAAACAAATTAGGGTTAAAAATAAGCACAGCCAAAAGAAACGCCCTGAGCACTTTTAACACCCGCGCTCAACTTAACGTTGCCGGACAGGAAGTCGAGAAGGTTGACAACTTTCTGTGTCTAATTGGATGTGTGCCCGAGAATCTGGAAAGCTAAAGCTGTATTCGGAATGCTTTCCTTAAGAACCAAGCTGCGACTGTTCCGCTCCAGCATTGAATCGGTGCTGCTTTATGGGTGCAGTACCTGGAAGGTGGACACCATTAACACACGCAGGCTGCAAACTTCATAAACAAATGTTTAAGAATCATCTTAAATATTTTTTGACCGAACCGAATCTCTAACGAACAACTTTATATGAGAACGGGTCAAGAACCTATAAACATTACTGTGCGAAGAAAAGTGGTAGTGGATTGAATACACCCTACGGCGCGAAGACAACTCCATCGCGAAATACGCCATGCATTGAAATTCGCTCACCCAGGCAGGCAGAACAGCGTGATGCCCTAGGCAAACGTCGTGCAGAACAGTTGAGGAGGAATCGAATTCTTTAGGAATGAGTTGGAGGCAGCTCAAACGCGTTGCAGAACTCCGAGCAAGATAGCGCTCAGGCGTGGTTGACGCCCTATGCTCCCCGAGGAGTTAAACGATCAAATGAATGAATGATTGAGATCATGAATTACTTCTTCGACTGTACGAGTGCGAAAGTAGATTTGTCTCAAAGATTGTTTCACCTATCGTAACTGCCAACTAGAATGTCATTGAAAATGAGACTGAGAATTAAAGACGAGGTCACATTCTTTACGTTTTCAGCAAAAGGCTAAAAATTTGTCTTATAAGGTCGGAAAGCTTAACTCTCTTAACTTACGCGGGTAACGTTGTGCTGCTTGCACCAGGTAAATTCCTAGCGTGCATTGGCACTACCAGTGCAATGAGGACAACAAAAACCGCAGGACTCGAGGCTATTCTCAACCTGCTATCGCTAGACATCTTTTTACGCACGTCAGCAGCCATTAATGCTATGAGAATTAGCCAGTCAGTAAACTGGAAACCAAATAGTATAGATCGCTCGACGATCCTACTTGATTACTTTGGTCTCGTGCACATAACGGACTACACGACGCTATATTTAGAATTTGTAAGGCCATTTTCTACCGCCTACTCTAGCAGGGAAGAATGGAAAAGCGGTCGTAAACCTAACGCCGAATCTATAGCCATCTACACAGATTGTTCAAAAATGAGCACTGGCGCAGGATCAGGCATCTTCTCCGACCCTCTAGGTATATCGAAATCCATACGACTTCCAGACCACAGCAGCATCTTCCAGCAATAAAGCCATTAGAGAGACGAACACAAGATGGACCTCCATGGAACTTGTGCCACCACTAGGAATCTATGGCCGTCCTTCGACAAAGGAAGGTCCGAGAGAATTACTCGGAAAGACAGGAAATCCCTGTCCACCCTCGTGGGGGTCCCTGTCCCTCAGTGCGCCAACAATTAAGGGAGCACTTTTCGCAAGGTGTGGAAGCAATCAGCAGCTCAATGCCCGCAACCATCCAAGACCATTGGTGTGCTGTGAAAAATGTTTTTACATCTGGTGCTGAAAAAATTGTCGGTCGATCGCAGGGAAGACATAGGGCGTGGCTTTCCGAGGATACCTGGAGAAGGATTGACGAACGAAAACAGCTAAAAGCTCGCGTTGCAGCTACCCCAGCAGCAGGGAGAAGCGAGCTAGAGTCCCCATATCGCATGAAGATGAGAGAAGTTCAGCGTAGCGTTCGACGTGACAAGCGCAACTACATCAACGCGCTTGCTACAGAAGCAGAAGAAGCTGCACGGAGGTGCGACAGCAGGACTGTCTACAGAATCACGAAAGAGCTGACAGGTGGTCGCAGCTCCAGCCAATACCCAGTGAAAAGCCTAGACGGCTCCTTGCTCATTACGGATGAGGACCAGCTCAAGAGATGGAAAGAGCATTTTGCTACGGTTTTGAACCGTGTATTCGCTAGCGATATGCTCCCAAATCAGACTGAGATGCCCGAGGTGAGAAGTTCCCGAATACGCACCACGACTCCCAGTAAAGATGAGATCATTACCGCGATCAAGGCACTCAAAACCAACAAGGCGGTAGGACTTGACGGTATTCCAGCAGAGCTCTTACGAGCAGCGCCAACAACATCGGCTGAGCTTCTGCTTCCACTTATAGATAGAGCTTGGGAAGCTGAGAGCTTTCCTAACGAGTGGAAAAAGGGAATGATCGTCAAGCTTCCTAAGAAAGGAAATTTAATGGAGTGCGGAAACTGGAGGGGTATCTGCGTGCTTCCTGCTGCAGCTAAGATAATAGCTAAAATCATCCTTGAGCGAATCAAACAACATCTCGAAGACACACTCGATGCCGAACAAGCAGGTTTCCGCTCTGGATCCTCCTGTGCCGACCACATCAACACCCTGCGGATTATCATCGAACAGTGTGTTGAATATCGATCGCCACTCCACCTGCTGTTCATCGATTTTGAGAAGGCGTTCGATAGTGTCAACAGGGAGTTTATTTGGCGTGCCTTACGCAGGAGAGGCATTCCCGATAAACTAATTGCTATTATCAAAGCTACATATGAAGGCTCAAAATGTCACGTTCTGCACAGGGGGAGGTTGTCTGAGGAATTTGAGATCCAAAGTGGGGTAAGACAAGGCTGTATCCTTTCACCAATATTATTCCTATTGGTGATTAGCGATGTGCTTCATGCAGCTTTGTCGACGGGAAACGGAGGAATTCGATGGACTCTTACATCTCAACTGAAACATCTTGACTACGAAGACGATGTATGCTTACTCTCCCACAGAATTATGGACCTCCACCAAATGACAGCAGATGTGGAGAGGGAGGCAGGTGTCGTCGGGCTGGAAATCAATACGACAAAAACTAAAATCATCAGCCTTGGAACTAACTCATCGGCTCAAATATGCATTGCTGGACAACCGGTAGAGAGAGTAGAGGATTTCCAGTATCTTGGGAGTATTGTCTCGACCGATGGTGGAACCGAACTGGATATAACCAACAGGATCGCCAAAGCAAAGTCCGCGTTCGGGATGTTGTCCAAAATATGGCGAAGCAATGCAATCAGTTTGAGCACCAAAATAAGACTGTTCCGCTCCAACGTTGAATCCGTGCTGCTATATGGTTGCAGCACGTGGAGAGTGACCACTTCTATCACCAGAAAGCTGCAAACGTTCGTTAATAGGTGTCTGCGAAATATCTTACGGATTTTCTGGCCCAATCGTATCTCTAACGAACACCTTTACGAGAGAACGGGTCAGGAACCAATAGGCACAACTATCCAACGGCGGAAGTGGCAGTGGATTGGTCACACGTTCCGAAAGGGTGACAGCTCCATAGCGAACCATGCTATGGAATGGAACCCTCTAACTCAGGATGGCAGAAGACCTGGCGGTCCGCGGAAAACATGGCGCAGAACAGTCGAGAAGGAGGCACGGCAGTTAGGGAAACGTTGGGGAGAACTCAGACACATTGCCAGAAACCGTACACGATGGCGCGTAGGCGTAGTAGAGGCCCTAGGACCCACAAGGGGATACAGGACATAAGTAAGTAAGTCGTGGGCATCATCACCGGGCACAGCACTCTGGAGGAACTCTGTACGAGAGAGTTTTTGAGGACACCACCCACTTCCTGTGCCACTGTCCGGGTTTTCAACACTCCAAGAACAATTTCCTTGGTAAATATTTCTTCCAGAATCTCGAGGAGCTCTCCGGCGTTTCGACAGGAAAGATACCGAGCTTCGTCAAATCATCAGGGTGGTTTGTATGCAGAAACGAAGTAAGTAATTGAGTTTTGTATAGTTTTTGCCGGTTTTCTCTAGGCCTTAATGGTTAAGGGATTACTTTTTCCCCTATGGGCATCACAATGGGTCAACGCTGACCCGATTGCGTCGACAGAGCGTCCTTCCCTGGCAGCTCACATACCTAACATAACGTAACTCTCTCAATCTGATAGTATCTTTGCAGCTCGATACGCACTACGCATTATCTCTTGGTCTTATACTCTTTACACAGTTAGGGATAACGGTTTTCATACCTAGGAGAATGATATTCGACACCATATCAGCGGCGAAATTCACGTCAGTATAGATAGAGCATTTTGACCAGTCAACACTCTTATGGAAGGTATTATGTTCGTTCCTGTTGGCTTTCTTGTATTGGGAAAAAATTCTTTTCAGAGCTCGTTTTTTAACTGTGTTATTTGAGTACGCGAAATTGGCTGTGCGTTGACAATATGATTGGCAATGTCGACTATACGCGTGGGCTCATATGCAAGTTGGGTTAGGCTAAGACACGTCGACTACATTAGTTCGGCACTTGCCGAGCGAATGGACCACAATGGTCCGGCAAAAATGATCTTCGTACCATGGCCCCCAGCTCCGACTGGCTGAGAAAGAAAAAAAAAAGAAAAATGTTGGCCATTACACTCATTAACCTTATTAGAAGGACACCATACAATGTTCTTTGTAAGTTGCTAGGATTGACCCTTTTCGACTTACTAGCATACTGCGTTGATGTTTAAATAAGATTGTTCAATATGCCAAATGAATTAGACGACAGAAGAGACAGTCTATATTAAACAAGGAACACCAAAGGACTTTCAATTTTTCCTTCACCTTAGCAATTCATTTTAACTTAAAGTTTTCGATTTTCACAAACATTTTCCACTTACGCTATTTTATGGCGACAGTAATTCACTTTTATCACTGTCAGTGGCTGGAATCAAGTTTCACTTTTAGACAATGAAAAGCACATTCCCCGTGAATTTACAGAAATGTCATGTTGCTACTCGCAAAATTGAGTGACATGGGCTTTTACACTGGCAAGGCTTCCAATATAATAAAGTTCTTCTCGTTCTCTCAAAAAGGAAAATCCCTTAAAATAATTGTTCTCTCAATTCATTGCAATGAGGACACTTAAAGGTTCATCCATCTATCATCTCTCTAAATATCCTTAAGCACCCCGCTAATTATCAACGATAAAACTGCAATTTGCCAACAAATTCCCAACTGATTTATCATGATTGTCGCATCGCAAAACACCTGAAAAGGAAACTAGAGTCCCGACAAAAAAACCTCATCCGCATCCATCAATCTAGAAACTGAGTGAATAAAAACATCACTCAATCACACTGCAAACATCATTTAAGATGTCAACTGCAGTCGCGACAAAATCCCCAGAACTCCAACACCTTCACTTTATTATCTGCCACGCCATCACCCCCTACGTTGGCTTCAAAATCGAAATGATGGATGTGTAGCCGGACTTACCTGCGGCAGATACACCACACTCCTGTCACTGCTACTGATTTCCAATGTTAAATTATTCAAATGTCTCTCCATGGGATCAGTAAAGACCCACAATGTCACGACCAATCCATCGAGCAGCAGCAGCGCACACACCAGTGAAATCAACTGAGTGTCCTGCAGCATTTTATCCTTGAAGACACTGCCAGTTCGGGTGAATATCCGATGAACCCGATAAGTTTTCGCGAACATCGAACCGAAGGCAAGCGAGAACCCAGCGGACAGCAAGTACACCCGTGCCTGTAAAGAGAAATCAAAAAGTCACACACATAAAATAAATCATAATATAAAAGGACGAAAGGATAACAAATAGAAAAAGCGTGCCACTATCAAGCCGAGCCAGTGGAATGAGATTGAGATTGTGGCAGACAAGAAAAAAGAAAAAAGGGATACACAGTCAGTACATGATTGACAACAATGAAGTAGGCGACAAGAGAGTCCTGTTTACGGTCGACTTGCTACCGGGTAATAACAAGGATGATTATATTCAATGTCATGTTCAACATATTTTTCATATTTAGGCTGATTTTGCTTTTCCTCTAATAATTACGAAGGATGTGGCAGAGTCCGTTTTCCTGTTCATTTTTTCTTCGTCCTTTGATTGCCTATATATGTGTGTGTGTAAAAGGAGATTCCTCTGTTTTGATATTGTTTGCTTTCACAGTTGATGGTGATAGAGATAAATTTAAATAATAATTTTGTTTTGAATCTTAGATAAGATTTATAGGCAAGAAGGGAATTTAATAGGCTTTAAGGCGGAAACGAATGAGAAAAAAAAAGCGAAAATAATATCAAGGAATTTTAAGTGAAATAAAATTGAACACCCTCCAGAACCAGACACTTTGTCCCCCCACCGAGAACAAGATATGAAGATTGACATTGTCTGACAAAGGGATTTACAGCTTCGTGCAGTGTGATGGGTTTTGGAATTTCAAGGATAAACTGTTCTAAGACGTGGGTTGATGAAATGAGTAAAGTCAGAAGGAAGGAGGGGTGGAACTCTTGTGAAGGATATGGGGTTGAATTATAAGCTCAATTGAGTTTATAAATATAAATTCGAAAGGAGCCTTGCGTATAGGTGAAACGAATTCGTCAGTTTTACGATGACGGTGGTGATGGGAACATGGGCTTTTCGTTAAGTGTTTTGATGGATCGGACAGGATATCGGTTTCCCTTGGATAATGTAGTGAATATATTACGTTTGGGGAATTTTATAGACGTTATATTCGGATATGGCCGAGGGATTTCGGATTTGTTTATTATGCATCTCCTTCTTCTATTTACCTAACCGTGGGGAATGCTTATGATGCGAAATTTCGATTTTAAAATTAGAAATTAGATTAGGTTCGGTGAAGTAGGATAGTAATTATTCTGATGATGATAAATCCTCTTCCGCGAATCTTATAAAAGCAACCTAATTAGGTACGGTTTCTCGGGGTGAGTGGTCAATTTTGCGGCGGTAGGCTTATATGTATACTAAGCAGTTTCGGTAAATAATGCATGCGACACATATAGTAAATGGTTCCCTTTTGAGTTTTTCGCCGGAGAAAAAGAGGAACAAGTTCCATGGGGAAAAATAGGTGTAGTGGATTAGAATTTGATTTGGCGCATTCACGAATACCCAATTTTTTTCGAAGCGAAAAATGTATTCACCAGAAGGCTGAATTACAGTCATTAGTAACGGAGTGGGCGCCGTAACTCAGTGGTTAATACGTTGGACTACTGAGCATGAGATCCGAGTATTAGAGCCAAAAACACTAATCACTACAGAAGCCTGAAAAATATTCGAAAGTATGGTTGAGTTCAAGATCGCATCGTGATTGCAGTCTTGCAAAATTGTTGTGGATTCTTATAATACTTAGCCTAAAGCCTACCGCAAATAATTGTCCTTGCATTGGTGGAAATCGAATTAAAATCGGTTCAGTGGATTGGGACTTTGGCACAAGCAGACTTATTTAGTTATTAAGTGCAAGTAGATGGAAGTAGAAACTTATTCTACAGAGTGTGCTCAGATAATAGCCCTGCCTTAAAAGTTTTACCTGGCACAAGCTTTTTAATCGGTGTAGGCCAGAGTAGTGGGCAAAATCGCATCATCACCTCCTCGCGGTGCCCGCTGGATACCTATCTGATAGTGAACTAACGATGAGCGTATGCTGAGTCTGGCGATATATGTGCAGCTGAACACTCAGACCTGCGTAAGCACATCTGGGTGAACTTCAGCGCCCATATATTTAACCGGACGAGGCATCTCTTGTTGGCCTGATCGGCTGAAATATGCGTCTCAGAAGTCTAGCAAGAGCTCCTCAGAAGGAGGACGTGCGGCGGATGAATTCTTTCGATGGAATCAACGGTGACGTCTACAGACCAGCGGATACCTTACCGGAGCTACTTTGACATATTTGGAGCTGAGGTCTGTAAGGATTTTCAATACTGCGTCAGGGTATTGAAAAAGAGAAGGTGCCGGATGAACCCTTAATGGGCCAACGGCAGCGCTCATATCCCCGAAGTGGGTTACTGAAATCGGTGCATCCGGCCTCTTGTCCTAGGGGTACAAAACAAAAAAAGGTTCTGGCCCTCCAGGATGGGGGTTGTGCCGTCGGGTTAACTTCCCTACCACGTAAACACCTTTGGTTACGAAGCAACCAACAGGCTCGGATACGGATGATCTTACTGTTGACGACCCATGCAAACGTAAAAAGGACAACGATCTTCGTGTCTGCACATGGAATGTTAGATCCCTCTGCAAATCACGTTCAGCCGAACAACTTACGGAGACCCTAGAGTGTTTCAAAGCAGACATTACCGTCATCCAAGAAGTGCGATGGGATGGGCCGGGCAAAAGGAAGATGAAAAACTGCGACATCTACTACGGCGACTGCTACAGACAACAAGGACAGCGTCTATTCGGGTGCGGATTTGTCATTGGAGGCAGACTTAGGCAAGAAGTCTTGAGTTTCCGGCATGTGAACGAGCGCCCCATGACTATCCGTATCAAGGCCAAATTTGCCAACATTAGCCTATTACGCGTTCACGCCCCTCACGAGCAGATGGACGACGCGTCAAAGGATGACTTCTACTAGGTCTTGGACAAGACGTATGAGCAATGCCCTAGCCCCGACGTTAAAATTATCCTAGGCGATTTTAACGCAAATGTAGGAAGAGAGGACTTCTTTAGCAGCGTGGTCGGAAAGTACAGCCTGCACGGCATCACATCCGACAACGGACTCAGGCTAATCGACTTTGCGGCGGGGCAAAACTTTGTCGTAGCTAGTACGCGGTTCCCACGTCTCGATATTCACAAAGGAACATGGCTCTCCTTTGATCGAAAAATCGTCAACCAAATCGATCACATCGACGCAAGGCACTCTTCCAGTATTCTGGGTGTCCGGAATTTCCGAGGAGCCAACGTGGACTCGGATCACTACCTAGTTTTATCCAAGGTACGGATGCGGATGTCCAGAACGGAGCGAAATAAACGAAATACTGTGAGGAAATTTGACGTCGGGCGGCTACAATCGCAAGAGACCGCCAGAAACTTTGCCGATCGTGTTTCTTCTAATCTTAATCTAAGTCCTATGCCGCCAGCAGCAAATGCGGAAGACCAGTGGCAGCGTTGCCAACAAGCCATCAGAGATGCCACCTCTGATATACTGGGTTTTTCTCGGCCACCACAACGAAACCCCTGGTTTGATGAGGAAGGCCGACAAGCACATGCAGCAAAACAAGAGGCGTACAAGGCGGCGCTGCATAGAAGGACAAGAGCTGCTTACGAGCTTTACGTGCGCAGAAGAAAAAAGGAACATCGACTTCTCAGAAAGAAGGAAAAGAAGCATGAGAAGCGCTCGATCGAGGAGATTGAGAGACTTTATTGCAGGAATAATGTTCGAAAATTTTACCAAAAGGTAAAAGATCATGCCAGGGCTTCAAAGTCAGAACAGAAGCCTGCAGGGACAAAGAATCGCAGAATCGCAGTCAGTGCTGAGGATATGGAAGGAACACTTCTGCACATTGTTAAACGACGATGACGACCAATATTCCGATGTCAGACAGAATGAGCCATTCAACAGTGACGATGACAGTCAAGATTCCCGTCAACCTGATCAGAATGAAGTGAGGATAGCGATATCTAAACTCAAATCCAACAAAGCTGCTGGAGCTGACGGCCTTGCCGCTGAATTTTTCAAGGCAGTAGGAGATGAGTTGATAAGGAGCACGCACCAGCTCATCTGTAAAGTCTGGTCGGACGAAAGTATGCCCAATGAATGGAACCTCAGCATCGTTTGCCCGAGTGGGCACCGTGGCTTAAGTGGTTAGTGTGTCGGATCACTACGCATGAGGTTCCAAGTTCGAATCCCAGACAATACCAAAAAGTTTTTTCACGGTCCCACCTCTCGCGAGCGTCTGACAAACATCCAAGAGTATTGTAGTCACGAAAAAGCTTCTCAAATCGCCGTACGGATTCGGCATTAAACTTTAGGTCACTTCCATTCGTGTGAAAATATAACGCAAATAACATGAGTGGTTGCGAATAGCTAGGCCCTGGCACTTTAAAGAGCTGTTGCGCCAAATATTTGTACTTGTATCGTTTGCCCAATCCTGAAGAAAGGAGACCCTCTGAACTGCGCCAACTACAAAGGTTTAAGTCTCCTCAACATCGCATATAAGATCCTGTCTGCCATACTATGTGAACGCCCAAAACCGATCGTCAACAACATAATAGGTCCTTATCAGTGCGGTTTCAGGGTTGGAAAGTCCACCAGTGACCAAATATTCACACTACGGCAGATCTTGGAAAAAACCCATGAATATAAAATCGATACGCACCACCTCTTCATCGATTTCGAAGTTGCCTATGATAGCGTGTATAGAGACGAGTTATACAGAGCCATGTCTAGTCTTGGCATCCCTGCCAAGCTCGTCCGTTTGTGCAGAATAACGATGGAGAACTCTCGCTGCTCCATCAAAGTCGGTGAGAACATCACTGAACCGTTCGATGTCAGGAAAGGTCTTAGACAAGGCGACGCGCTATCATGCGATCCCTTTAACATAGTACTTGAGAGAATTGTACGAAACTTATAAGCCAACACCAGAGGTACAATGTTTTACAAGTCTGTACAACTACTCGCTTATGCCAATGACATTGACATAATCGGAAGAACTCACCGAGCCGTCAATGGGGCATTTACGAGTATTGAGATCGAGGCAGCAAAGATGGGTCTAGCGGTCAATGAAAACAAAACAAAATATATGCTGTCTACAAAAAAGGACACCCAACATCGGCGTCTTGGACAGAACGCCACAATAGACATATATAATTTTTTAGGCAGTAAATGATTTTGTCTACCTAGGCTCTATGGTGAACTCCGCAAATGACATCAGTAGGGAGATCACACGAAGAATTACTCTTGCCAATCGTTGTTTGTATGGGCTAAAACGGCAATTGAGTAGCAAACCCCTATCACGAACTACTAAGGTAACTCTTTATAAGACACTAAACATCCCAGTCCTGCTGTATGGCGTAGAGGCATGAGCTTTGACAAAACCGGATGAGGATGCCCTTGGTTAATTCGAGAGAAAAGTTCTTCGAGCGATCTTTGGTCCCGTCTGCATAGACGGTGAGTGGAGGAGAAGGTACAATGCCGAACTATACGCCCTGTACAAGGACATCGACTTAGCCAGAAGAGTTCACATACAGCGACTAAGATGGCTGGGTCATTTAGAGCGGATGGAGCCCAACGTTCCCGCTAAGAAAGTCTTCGAATCCACCCCGGACGGACGGCGCAGTAGGGGACGACCTCGCGGTAGGTGGCGCAAACAAGTGGAGGGGGACCTCAACCAACTTGGCGTGCGCAACTGGAGGCAGCTGCCTCGTAACCGTGCTGGCTGAAGAGGATACTTGGTTGAGGCCCAGGTTCACCCCGGACTTTTTGGAATAAACAGAGAAGGCTCAGAAAGTATTACAAGGCATTCGTATCGAGTATTGGAACACAACCTTGGTGAAAAGAAGTACTTCCACGACCGGTATATCTTAGAAGCCATTTCTGCTATTTTCAAGACGAGAGGAAACTTCTGCTTCTAGGACATATGCCCTACAGGGATGCTCTAGATGAGCAGTGTACTTTGTGCAACTCAAGGGTTAGGGATGATATCTTCAACTTCTTAGGAAACTGTTCAATTTAAAAAAAATTTCGTCGAAATCACTTTGGAAAGATAATCTAATTGCGTGTGAAATGCTCGCGATATTAGTAGGCGAGAATTGGGACGTTCTACATAGCTACATTAAATGTGCTTGGAAGTACAGCCGAAAAGTTACAAATGGGGATTTTTAACCAAAAGTTCTAAAACACATAACAACAAGGAAAAACATTAATTGCTTTTTAGTCGTAGAAGCTTATTTTAATAATTTTAAGTAAAATTGTAATCAATCTGTTTCATCTGGCTGACGGCTAACGCCAATGCTGAATATTGTGAATTGTAAACTTTCAAGTTTTTATGAACGTAATAAAAAATTGAATAACATTCCCGAAAGTATCTTCCGTAAGTTATCTGAGACAGAGGACTCATTTTTTGCTGTCATATAAATAACACTATCAACAGAGTCAAAAAACGCTGGTCCAAGGAATTCTCTAACACTTATGTTACAAAATCCCTTTAGTTTATATTTGTTAGGCTAATCCGTAAACTTGCTTGCCAAGCCTGGTGTACTTATCATAATACTTATTCCCTTCGAATCGGGCTGTCTATCGCAGGTTCATGGGTTTTGCTCTACGCGATCTACCTTAGTCAGATAGATACAACTTACCTGCCTTTGAGAATCGTTTGAAATTGATTTATGTTCAGTCACTTAGAAAACCTCGAGAAGTTGCATCATCAGATATTAGCAGGAAACATCGATTGCCCTGCACTGGTCCATACAATCTGCATTAACACCAACCCACGTAGCTTAGGGTATGCAACCCTCTTAATTAATATTCATCGCACTAACGAGTGTAACGGCAACGGCATGCACAACTCTTTTAATTTACAAAAAATTAAGCTCATTCTTAGAAATGCCTTCTATAATTTCACTGCCTCATCCCCGTCTCTATATTTTTTGGTTTCCTGTACATTTGCCATCCGCCCCATACTTAGTGGTTCTAAGGCTCCTGGTCTAACAATTCTGGCTAATTCATCAAGGGCGATTATATTAGTGGTAAGATTCCTGTCATCGTTTTTGCCTTTGAAACTACTGGTACCAGAGGTGTAGTTTCTGCTCTGCAGCAGTAAATTTGGCGACAACCAGAGCAATTTCACTGGGCGTATTTACACTTACTTCAAGGAGATATGCTTGAATCTTCGAATATAACTGCGATTAGACTGCTTGGGTTATCCTGTGAAACGTTTTGCGCAAAAACTTGATACAAATTCGAAATAAAACCAATCGGTAAAAAAATCGCAGTCATTTGAAATGGCATGACCAGGTCTCGAGAAGGCCAGTATAATAAATAACCCGGCACGTTATGGGTACTCAGTAGACGTCGGACTTTATGAAGGGCACTAGTCAAAACAGACCAGACCTTGTTCTAAGATGGTCCCGAATGACAAAGGATAAAGGTCAGGGAAGGGGAAAAATGAGTTTGATGCCAAATGATGCCAAATACTTTTGAGTCAAAAGAACTGTCTAGTATTTTGAACCCGCGTACACTGCACACACACTATCAAACAACTGAGGGAAGTTAGGGTTCCCCACATTCATTCGACTTCCAGATCCGTGCAGCAATCTTCAAGCAGAATTCTGGAAACTACCTAAGTGGCTAGGCTATTGGACATATTAATCATTTGCGTTGGCAGCCAACCAGCTATTAAGATCACCAGGCCTGCAGATGCTGAGGTGGAGGAAGATTTTTTTTAATTCCTGTGCCAATACCATGCCAAAGCTTATGCCACTGCAATCACCTTGGTGGCATCTTCTACGGAGCATTGCATGATTTGGCAGACATACTTCTCACATCCATCCCTAAGTGCCAGTTTAGGATGGGAGAACTTCCTAATTCAGCTCAATTGATCAGTTACCGCTCTCTCACTTCCGGCACATTAACAACACTAATGCCTTTAGGAGCATGACGTCTACAACAGTTTTAAAGCTGAGAGAAGCAACCATCGCAACTTTGACTACTCTAAGAGGAATCTGAACTGATTCCGCGAAAGAGTCGTGAAGGGCTGAGTCTGCCTAGCCAGTTCATCGGCAAGTTCGTTTCCATAAACGTTACTGTCCCCTGGAAACCAAATCAGGGTTACCTTGAATTCGTCATCTAGCGAGGCTAGCTTATTTTGGTATTCAAGCACCAGGGTCGATGATGTAGTAGCCGAGGCAATGGCTTGGATGGCTGCCTGACTATCATTAAAGTAATCTCTTGCCTTTGCGTTATTTTAGCATGAACTTTGATCTGGCGACAGGCTTCTCGGGGAGCGAGTAATTCTGCCTGAAACACACTGGCAAAATCCGAAGCCTTTATGATTAAGAGATGTTTAAGGATTCGGAGAACCTATCCGCACCGAAGTAAGCTAAAGCCACAGCGTCTTCAGCTACCGTTCGACCTAACCTAACTAGGAAATAAAAATCGAACACTGAGTAGAATTGTATAATTAGATCTAAAGTAATTTGGCTATTATAATATCCCAGAGTGACAGAAAAACTTTCCAAACGTTTAGCAGTGTGACAAACTGTCTAATAGTATTGTAGCTTAGCGCTTAATGTGGTTCTGTATTTTTAAGAATTTGAAATCTAAAGAGATCAGCGAGATTTACTTTAATTTAAGTCTTTTGGTGCAGTACACGAGTACCTTGAAGAGTCGGAGTTATTCAAAGTTGCTCATAACAAGCGGCAGGGACAGTTTCACGGACGGTGCTTTCCGTGAAAAAAAGGCGAGCTTCTCGTTTGCATTTTATTTCTTTACAGTATTCATTCATGCACCTCATATTTTGTCTGTGAATTCCATAGTCAGTCGATAAAAAATTAATTCCTATCCTGATATTGTTTTATTTAAATCAGTGGATTTATTAAAATGATAATTGCGTGCTGCAATCTATAGAAATGAATAATTTATTTGCCAATCCAGTTGCCACCGTTAAATATATTCGGAATATTGCCCTGCCCATGGTTGTACTTAACTTTTACTTACAATCAATACCCAATGAATAATATATTCACCACTGACGAACTGCAAAGTATTGACTTCCTTCAAGCGATCTTTTCGACTTGAATTAATTGCGTCTGCAGATATAACAATTAACCGTCAATCATTTAAATTGCCCAAAGGAGGACATGCGATGAAATATGAACCTATTCCTTGAATCTTTATCAAATTATTCCCAGACCAACACCCTCCCACTACAGTCCTCTGCGGCTGACGACGGCAAACATTGTAACCAAAATTGGATCGGACAGACTCTGTGGTTGGACACACGAGTGCATTAAATATATTAAATTAAAAAAAAAAAAAAAAAAATCGAGAGAATAAAGGACTCACCGTGCAAACCGTTGAGAACGAGTCTTCCGCCGATGGCAGCGTTGAGTAATCCAATCCCAAGAGGATGACGGCTGTGTACACAAGGATACATCCGACGGCGGTGATGTTGCTTAACTTTGGACTTGAAAGTTTTATCGCTCTGAAAGTGTGTGCAACCAACCCAGGCACAGGCGGATGGGCGAGAGAAACAAAAAGGAACTCAGCACAAAAAAAAAAAAAAAAGAATTTCAAATATGCTGACGGCACACTTACTTTAACTTTCGGAAGTGTAGGTTAAAGGCCAGAAAGGCTATCGCCAGAGCAATTCCCACCGACGATATGGTAGCAATTGTGTAGAAGGCCAACGGAGCTATTGTAGCCACACGAACCTTGAACACCCGCTTCGCAATCGGCACTTGTCCACTGTGCCACTTGATGGCACTGCACTTGGGGCAATGAAAGTCTAAAAACTCTTCGGCCGGATAGAACAATGCCACTTGTTCAAGGAAACCCCTTTGGATTTGATAAAAGGCTGTTGTACCTATGCGGTCAGGGCCGCTAAACGAGACAGGACCCTGGAAATAGAAAAAAAAAATATCATTTCACGGTTGACACACTTTTTTGGTGTGAAAAACTTCCACCCACCGACACTCCGAGGAAATCCAGTTTGCCCATCTGTTGTAGGAACTCCCAGGCCATGTCACTGCGGGTGTAGTCAAACCTGTCTAATTTCGATTGAATGGCGTCACGCTTCCAGTGTTCCTCGGCACCACGTAACGCCAGCGCAATGGCCCATACCGCATCGTACGTTTGCGGGGCGTATTTGGACACCACATTGCTAATCTCGAACTGAGTCATTAGTTCGTTGTTGAACATCGCGTTGTTCTGCGGGTGGGAGCTATTTTAATTATGTCTATCACACATGCAGTTCAGAGTTAGGTAGCCCCCCTCAGCACTCACCAATCCGCTCAGGCTAATGTTGTTGCCGACGATGCTGTTGTGACTGGACACAATTATGAGATTTTCTACCGCTGCACGGAGTTCGAGGATGGTGCATGCCTGTGGCAATCGGTCCCACCAAGGTGGACCTAAACTCTCCTCGTGTAGGATCCACACGTAGTCGGCGCCAAACATTCGAAGTTTATGCGCCTCGCAGAAGATTCTCGGTGCAAGTTCCTGTGAGAAACTGCCGATGATGATGCGGGTGTCGAGTTCCTGTGTCAGAGAGGTGAAGTGGAAAGTGTTAGTACTCATGAAAATGTTGGATGTACCTAGGTCTATGGAGGTTATATCAAGAAGTATAGATTGATATATAAATGGATTTTAAGATTTAATAACTGTGAGCTATACACAGACACTGTGGAATCCATTACCAGCCGATGATTGAACTTGTGATTGAGCATTTATCTGGACAGAATCGTGATTATGGACGACGCATGAAAAGGTTTGTCGTCGCAAAGAATGAAAGTCGATAACAAGGAATCCTTAAGGGATTAATCTCAAATGTGGAAGGTGCATAACCACTGAAAACCAACAAATAATCATCTTGACTGATAACAGCACCGATGCTAGCACTTGAAAGGAGATTTTCTACAAGAAATGCTCACAGAATATGCTGGAAGGACCGAAGAACCATGAATAAAAAGGAGTTGGCGTTCTATACCGACGGTTCTAAGATAGACATTGGCACGGGAGCTGGAGTTTATTGTGAAGCTCTAGGAATAAGTGACGACTGCAGCGTCTTTCAAGTCGAAGTTAAAGCCATCATACAAGCTGCTGAAATTATACGCGAGACTAATATCGTTGGTAAAACGTTCGCTATTTGTATAGACAGTGAGGCAGCCGTTAAGGCTCTAGACTCTGCTGTAATTAGGTCGAGGGACCTCACAGGTCCCTTGTGAGGACCTGTAAATCACTTTTAAACGAGATATCTAGAGCCAATGCGGTGACCATCTGTTGGATACCAGGGCATATGGATATCGAAGGAAACGAAAGGGCTGACTAGATTGCTAGGAAAAGGTCGGCGCTGCACTTATTGTGGGCCCTCCCCTTTGTAATAACCCCAATCAGTTCCTCACGGAAGAAGATTAAAGATGAAGCCACCGATCGAGCAAACAAATGCTGGGTTCATCTGGAAACATGTGCAACGGCCAAGGCAAGAAGAGATCAACTTCTCTGGTGAAACTTAGGCGTTATGACGCAAGAGTCGTTTCTGGCATAATTACTGGTCACTGTGCCATTGGCGCCCACGTGGAGCGACTCGGTGTGCTGCATAACGACTATTGTAGAAGTTGCAGGGACGAAGAATAGATTGGATCTGTTCGTCACCCGCTGTTTGATTGTCCTGCCCTATCCGTCAGAAGAATGAGAACTCTTATGTAAGATTAGATATGTGGGCTGGTGTAGGGGATAAAAAACCTCTACATCACACTCAGGTTAACATAGACTCGTTATGATATGGGGGGAAAAGAAGATAGATTAGAGAATCCCTTCCTCGTGAAAAGCAGAAAATAAAACGTTTTGTGTAATATCCAAAGAAAGCATTTAGCACTTACTGTGCCCGAGATACAAACCATCCAGAGAATTCGATGAAGTTTGCGATGTCGTTTATCTGTCTGTTGGACAACTCTTCTAAATCCTTAAAAAAAAAGTAATGTCGAAGGAACTCATTTCTTAAATAGAGGCCTGGGCAGTAGCAGAGAAAGTGGGTGGTGTCTTCCCGAACTTCCTCGTCTCCGCAGCCTCTACAAAGGTCTTCGTCACACGTAGCTTTTTCATGTGAATGAGGACTCTTGGTAATTACTTCTTCTCGGATCTGAAGGTCTTAGGTAATCTAGAGCTGACGAGGGGACCTGCATTGCGATTGATCGGGAAACTACTGACTGCTCAAAACTTGGCTTGGGCCAGTAGCGCAACAATCAAGTTCGTGATGAAGTGCTTACTTTACCTCCTAGTGGTGGTTCCCGGGCAACTATACGTATAAACCCTTGTACGTGTAGGCTTAATTTGTAAGTGCAGGTTGTCTAGGGCCTTGATTCTAGTCTAAATAACGTGGGCCAGCAACCTGCGTTATTGAAAACCGATCGCTACAGAAATCGACACTATGCCTCGGATAAGGAATGATCACAGGTTGACGACTTTTGGCCAATGTACTCCGACAAAGATAGGTTTCTGGAATGTAAAGATGCTCCTCGACTCGGGAAACGAAGGTCCTTACAATGCCAGATTCCTCCAATTGGAAAACGAATTCGTGCGATATAAATTTGACATTTTGGGGGTAAATGAAATAAGATGGTTAGAAGCGGGCGAGTACCAGTCCTCAACGCGTAACACTGTACTACTCTATTCCGGAAGACCATCCGGAAGTCCGCGGGAATATGGAAATAGGGAGTCGGACTCATGCTAACAAGCACAGCACGCAAGGGCCTAATTTCTTGGCAGCCTCATGGTGATAGGATTTTGACGGCCAGATTCTGGACTAGAGTACGACGCGTCACCATCATACAGTGTTACGCCCCAACGAATAGTTCGTCTGAGGACGAAAAGGAGAGCTTCTACAATCTCTTAAGTGCCGTCTTCAACACAACACCAAATGGAGACATTGTCATAGTGATGGGGGATTTGAATGCCAGGGTAGGCAATGAGAACGAAGGGCTCAAACATGTAATCGGGAAGCATGGACTAGGCAACCGCAATGACAACGGTAAAAGGTTTATGGATTTCTGCAATGCCAACCGCCTTGTGATAGGTTTCACCATGTTTGAGCACAAGACCTGGCACAAAGTCAGCTGGGTTTCCAATGACAGGTAAGCAACCCCCAAACAAGTTGACCATTTTGCCATCAGGCGCCGTTTAAGAAGTAGTCTTCTGGACGTCCGAAACAGGCGAGGGGCAGATGTGGGGATAGTACGTGATCAGAATCTTATGATAGCTACTCTCCAACTACGCACTGCTGCAGTTCGATGATCCCACGACAACACAAGAATGCCCAGGTTCAACATCGATAGACTTAGTGATCCCTCAGTGCGCCAACAATTAAGGGAGCACTTTTCGCAAGGTGTGGAAGCAATCAGCAGCCCAATGCCCGCAACCATCTAAAACCATTGGTGTGCTGTGAAAAATGTTTTTACATCTGGTACTGAAAGAATCGTCGGTCGATCGCAGGGAGGACATATGGCGTGGCTTTCCGAGGATACCTGGAGAGGGATTGACGAACGAAAACAGCTAAAAGCTCGCGTTGCAGCTACCACAGCAGCAGGGAGAAGCGAGCTAGGGTCCCCATATCGCATGAAGATGAGAGAAGTTCAGCGTAGCGTTCGACGTGACAAGCGGAACTACATCAACGCGCTGGCTACAGAAGCAGAAGAAGCTGCACGGAGGTGCGACAGCAGGACCGTCTACAGAATCACCAAAGAGCTGGCAGGTGGTCGTAGCTCCAGCCAAGACCCAGTGAAAAGCCTAGACGGCTCCTTGCTCATTTCGGCTGAGAACCAGCTCAAGAGATGGAAAGAGTATTTTGCTATGGTTTTGAGCCGCGTATTCGCTAGTGATATGCTCCCAAATCAGACTGAGATGCCGAGGTGAGAAAATCCTGAATACGCACCACGTTTCCCAGTAAAGATAAGATCACTTTCGCGATCAAGGCACTCAAAACCAACAAGGCGGTAGGACTTGACGGTATTCCAGCAGAGCTCTTACGAGCAGCACCAACAACATCGGCTGAGCTTCTGCTTCCACTTAGCGATAGAGCTTGGGAAGCTGAAAGCCTTCCTAACAAGTAGAAAAAGGTAATGATCGTCAAGCTTCCTAAGAAAGGAAATTTAATGGGGTGCGGAAACTGGAGGGGTATCTGCGTGCTGCCTGCTATAGCTAAGATAATAGCTAAAATCATCCTTGAGCGAATCAAACAACATCTCGAAGACTCACTCGATGCCGAACAAGCAGGTTTCCGCTCTGGATCCTCCTGTGCCGACCACATCAACACCCTGCGGATTATCATCGAACAGTGTGTTGAATATCGATCGCCACTGCACCTGCTGTTCATCGATTTTGAGAAGGCGTTCGATAGTGTCAGCAGGGAGTTTATTTGGCGTGCCTTACGCAGGAGAGGTATCCCCGATAAACTAATTGCTATTATCAAAGCTACATATGAAGGCTCCAAATGTCACGTTCTGCACGGGGAGAGGTTGTCTGAGGAATTTGAGATCCAAAGTGGGGTAAGACAAGGCTGTATCCTTTTACCAATACTATTCCTATTGGTGATTAGCGATGTGCTTCACGCAGCTTTGTCGACGGGAAACGGAGGAATTCGATGGACTCTTATATCTCAACTGAAACACATTGACTACGCTGATGATGTATGCTTACTCTTCCACAGAATTATGGACCTTCACCAAATGACAGCAGATGTGGAGAGGGAGGCAGGCGTCGTCGGGCTGAAAATGAATACGGCAGAAACTAAAATTATCAGCCTTGGAACTAACTCATCGGCTCAAATATGCATTGCTGGACAACCGGTAGAGAGAGTAGAGGATTTTCAGTATCTTGGGAGTATTGTCTCGACCGATGGTGGAACCGAACTGGATATAGCCAACAGGATCGCCAAAGCAAAGTCCGCGTTCGGGATGCTGTCCAAAATATGACGAACCAATGCAATCAGTCTGAACACCATGATAAGACTGTTCCGCTCCAATGTTGAATCCGTGCTGTTATATGGATGCAGCACGTGGAGAGTGACCACTACTATCACCAGAAAGCTGCAAGCGTTTGTTACTAATCGTGTCTCTAACGAACACCTTTACGAGAGAACGGGTCAGGAATCAATAGGCACAACCATCCAACGACGGAAGTGGCAGTGGATTGGTCACACGTTCCGTAAGGGTGACGGCTCCATAGCGAACCATGCTACGCAATGGAACCCTTTAACTCTGAATGGCAGAAGACCTGGCGGTCCGAGGAGAATATGGCGCAGAACAATCGAAAAGGAGGCACGGCAGTTGGGGAAAAGTTGGGGAGAACTCATACACATTGCCAGAAACCATACACGATGGCGCGTAGGCGTAGTAGAGGCCCTAGGACCCACAAGGGGATACGGGACATAAATTGAGCTGACGGACCTCCTCTGGATGGTTCTAACAGCGGACTATCTTTACAGCGTTTCCAGGGTTAAATAACTTGGGTACAGTGGACCCGAACTGTTGATCTAAGTGAGCAATGACACTTTTGTCACAGACACCCATCTACATAACCTAACCTAACCTTGTCGAGTTTATGATGTTTGCACCAGAGGAACCTTCGTAATTCCCTGAAATGTTTGAGTAACCTGGTACCTAACAAATGGTAAGGTGGTGCTGGCTAGTTATCTCGTTAAGAGATACGCGGTAGTCTTTCGAGGGATTTGGAAGCTGCCTGAAAGTCAGTCAATGGCTTGGCGAACTGCGTTGACCCAGATATGAAATATGACACAGTCGCTTGAGAAGTTGCAGATGTGATTGTCTAGGTCTTCTGAGAAGACACCGGCACCGGCATTAATATACCATACGTGAGAACCGGTCACCGGAAAGTGTACAACCAGTGCTTTCCGATGAGGTTGCTAGGTAAGGCTCAGAGAAAGATTTTTCTTCATTGGGACTTCCTATGTATTCGGTTAAGACTCCTATTATCCACTAAATTATTATTTTTTATTTGTCTAAAAATTGTGGAAGTTCCTTCACTGAATATCGGTAGAGAGTAATGGTGACAATCTATTTGAAGCAAAGTATGTCCTTAAAAGAGACTGAAAGAACCACACTCCTGGGAAAAATCATCATCATATAGAACTACTTAGACCCATATCCATATAAGCTTTGCCTTAAGGAGTTTCAAATTTAAAAGCTGACAGTGCATTATCCCTTAATGTCGAGAAACGTAATCTAAGTCAAACCACGCGAAAACTCTCTTTACCCATTAACTTACCCTTAGCAGCAGCAATTGTTCTCGAAAATCCGTTTCCGCAAATGTAATAGTTGCCGCACACGATATATTCGCTGACTCCAGCTCAGTAACTAGGTCATTTACGGCCAACGAATGCACCTCCTCGTTCTGTGAGAACGTTGTCACTGTGTCCCAGCCAAATCGTCGAATAAACGCAATTCTCGCCGGATTATGAGATGAATCTGGTGCAACGGTGCGATAGAAATACGGAAACTCTTGACGATCACTTAAGGCCGGCGATGTCGACCCAAAGGATACCTGCAAGGATACAACAATCACAAAGCACGTCTTCAACATATAATTCAACTCAATCCGTGCGCAAGTTTAGTCTGTGTGTGTATGTGTGCAATCAAGTGGAACTGTGTGTAATTCATGCAGTTAAATGTTAAATGGAATGAATGTGGTTGCTGCATCCTTTGAGATTCTCCAGAACAGATTGTAAGGATGAACTTTTAAGATGTACTGTATGCATGTGTGTAAGTGTGTGTGTGGGGGGAAATAAACGATTTCATGGGTAATTTGAGTGAGTGAATCCTTTTTTTTTTAAATTACTCTCCAAGAACACTGGGGATTTGCATAGCAGATGGGAAGTATCCACTCACCTGTACGATATTCCAGTAGGGCACAACTTTGGCCAGGCTTTCGGTTACCTCAGAGCAGGCGGACCCAAGGAGCATCACCATTCGAGTTGAGGGCTGCGTGTAGATGGCATGGAAAAATCGATCAACCCCAACACCAGGATCGCACTGAAAATATTAAGATATGAGACGGTACAGGATAATTTTGTACCTTAAATGCTTGTTTATGATTTGTGGCATAGCGACGGAAGTGTGCCCCGTTTACAGGTGGATGGAGTGCAGTGTAGTATCTTTTGATTTAAATATGAAGCACACTTCACAAGATTGGAAGGCAAATGAAAATTTGAGTGTGATAAATGTATTGTTGTAGCCTGGCTGGTCTGGAGTGTATTTTGTATCTTGTATCTTGTTGGGGGTGGCTGCGTTTCCTGGAATCGGGCTATAAGATTTCTTTATTCATTTTTTTTTTATTTTAAGAAATAATCAAATTAAGCTTAACTCAGGCGCGAGGAACGTGTAGCGGTGAATTATGCTTGCGTGTGGATTTGTTTTATGTACGTATCCACTCTCAAGTGATGTGAATTGAGGATTATTCATGAGAACGCAAGGGAGGTTCTCGTAAGATTATTTGCGGAATAACGGCCACAAAGGTATTGTTGAAATAAATATTTCACGGCAATGCGGGCGGAATGTGCAAATTGCTGAGGTATGAAGTCGCAAATTAGAGTTTACATTGCTAAGCGATGCGATTTTAGGTGAAAGTCTTAGCAAGGACGTGATGTAAGTGTGAGTTTAATTTATTGAAAGAGGATGTCTTGTCAAAGACTGCTTAATGACGGACATGTTCGATTAACAAGGAAAACATGCTCAGGCACTAAGGGTATAGTACTATCTAATAGTGCATCATTTGATCGATTAGCCATATTCAGGACATGCTGTACATACATTCTGACATTTTTAGCGATTGTTGTTGACAGTGTTGGTCTAGCAATGAAAAAATCGGATGCTAGCGTTAAGGTGTTCTACAAATACTGAGTGTATATCTGAAGCCAATGATATGTGCTTATGGCTACAATTTTAGCAATATCTGAGGTAGATCTGCTTAGTAGCTCGTTAGATTAAGGTTTGTTGTAGCTAAGCCATGTCTAGAGCAGGTTGAAGGTCTGTTCCACCCGAGGTTAGCCATCTTCAAGAAATGATGATGTGTGCTACCTATAACGTCTCCTAGGTTTTATCAAAGTCTTTGTTTATTTCCTCGTTCTTCCATGCCCTGGTTTCGAAAGTTGCTGAGAAAAGTATTCTCAAGTGTAAAGTTAAGGTTTTGTAATTCGTCGAAGACGCAACCAAGTTATCTGGTACTGTCTCCAGGACTTTACTATGGCCATATAGCATAGCAGTCTAGCAATTTTCTAAGCAGAACTGCGCAGCATAAGCTCTATCTTTCACGTGTAATTCGAGAGGGATCAAGTGAAGGATCACAATTAGAGCATCCGTTGGACAGGATCTCAAAACGTCTGTAGTACCTACACAAGCTGATATGAAAGTGCTGCAGATAAGCCTTAATCATTGTCAGACTGCTCAATAACTACTATCACAGACCGTTCGTGAGTTAGAAATAGATGTAGCCGTACTTAGTGACCAATATAGGCAACACAGCGAAAATGTATGGATAGCTAACACGACAGGCACAGCCGCGATTTGGACTTGTGGTAAAGATCCTTTTCAGGAAATAGACGGAAGACACACTTGCTTTACCAGACCCAAAATCGATGGTATAAACATATAAATCTGTTACTATCCTCGGAGCATCTCAATTGAAGAGTTCGAAAACTTCTTGGATAGACCTAACAACGACGCTAGTGGGACAAGTCCTCTGGTTATAGCTAGCGACAATGGGTGCGCCGTGGAATGGGGTAGTCTAAGAACGAACGGCGGTATTGATTGTCAGGGGGGAATTTAAAGAAATCCTATGTGATATTATACAAAGGGGTCAATGGAGAGGCTTTCTATTTTGACAGGAAGAACATCTTGATGTGTGATGGAAATAATGGGCTCGATGTTCTGCAACAGCTGGTCGGTGACATTTCTGAAATGACAGCAACTGGTGTCAAATCAACAAATGCCAAAGGCGTTACTACATGTGAGGATCGCATCAAGGGCTTCCAAGCTGCTGGTGGTGTTCAGCAAAATTATTTTTAACTTAAATGCCGTCTGCCATGATAAAATTATATATAACAAAAAAGTAGATAATTATAAAATTCAGAATTATAGAATCCTATCATATAATGAGTCAGGGTTATCGAATAAGAGTTTATTTAAATAAATAAATAAATAAATAAATATTTGGCGCAACAGCTCTTTAAGTGCCAGGGCCTAGCTTATCGCAACCATTCATGTTGTGTGCGTTATATTTTCCACATGAATGGAAGGGACCTACAGTTTAGTGCTGTACCCGAACGGCGTTTTGAGAAGCTTTTTTCGTGACAACAATACTCTCGGATGTTTGTCAGACGCTCGCGAGAGGTGGGACCGTGAAAAAAACTTTTTGGTGTTTTCTGGGATTCGAACTTGGAACCTCATGCGTACTGATCCGACACACTAACCACTTACGCCACGCCGCCCACAGTTTATTTAGGGACTTTTATAATTTTTTTAATGAATTTGATTTTATTTTTCTATATGAAACGTTTTTAACTGAAGATGATTTTAATAAGTATGAAGCTAAATTTAAAAAAGTTTTATTAGGGGTAGAGCCAGTGGCGAAAAGGAGTAAATTGTGGGTTCAAATCGGAAGATGGTGCGACATATGGTATTTAAGTGTGCAGGTCGATAATACAAGTTTTCGTTTATTGCCCACATACATAAATTACAATCATTGGGATACTGATTTTACCAAGTTGGAAGATCTGATGTTGCATAAACGTACCTCCAATGTGCTTTTAGTAGGAGACCTAAATGCGAGGCTGGGGACTGAACCTGGCCAAAAGACTCACTAGAAGGAAAAATTCGACACTCCAAGGATATATTGTGCAATGTTAAGGGTTTCAAATTGTTGGAGTTCTGTAATTCATTTGGGTTACGAATTCAAAATGGAACAAGTTTGTCCGATAGTGCTGGCGAGTTCACGTTTGTGGGGAGGCAAGGGACATCAGTAATCGATTTCAGCTTAATTGGAAAAAAATGGGAAGAATATGTTACGGACTTTAAGGTGGAACAGGTTTGACATACCTGGTCAACTCTCATATGTCTCTAATAGATACGATCCCAAATCTACGGATTGGCATCCCTATCGTGAACTAGTGTTCTCAAAAAAAGGTATGCTTCTCACATCTATCGAGTCCATAGAAGACCTGGATGAAGCTGCATACCAGCTTAACAATATACTGCTTGATTCCTACCACGACAGCTGTGTCCCAAAGACACATGTTAGCAAACGCAAAGTGCCTTGGTGGAATGACCAACTGGCGGAACTTAGGAAGAAAGTCAGAAAACTCTTCAACTCTGCAAAGCGAACGAAGAGGTGGGACGAATACAGGTTTGCTCTCACAGAATACAATCTAGTGTTGAGACGATCTAAGCGAGCTGCTTGGAGAAAATGCTGCGAAACAATCGCTGACATGCCTACAGCGGCACGAATCCATAAATCACTCGCAAACGATCATGTCAACTATGTAGGGTTACTAAAGAAAAATGACGGAACCTACAAGACGGACCGTGTGGATACACTTAGAACCTTACTTCAGGCTCGTCTCTTAACACATCTCATGTGTACTCGAACACAGTTAACCACAGGGTTTATGTGGACAGGAGAGTTAATAGTTCTGGTGCCTTCAACCTTGAACCTATCACAATCAAAGGCACCACACTAGTTTATTCCAGCGAGGTCAAATATCTTGGTGTAATTCTGGACAAACGACTTAATTGCAATTCACATATCAAGTCCGCCACTGAGCGCGCTACTAGAGCACTGTGGGCCAGTAAACGCCTATATGGCAGAACTTGGGGTCTCTCTCCTAAGATGATACATTGGTTGTACATAATGATGGTTAGACCCATTATCACATACGCGGCCATCGTCTGGTGGCCAAAAACTCTCCAGCAGACAACGGCAAACAAGTTGCAGAAGTTACAAAGAATTGCCTGTCTTGGCATTACAGGTGCGATGCGCACCTGCCCTACGACAGCTCTGGAAGCTTTTGTTGGGCTTACACCCTTACCAATCTTCATTAGGAAGATGGCTGCTAGATATGCCATCAGGCTGCAGCTAGATCACGAGTATAAACCAGGTGACCTTGTGGGACATTTAAAGATACTCAACTCAATCTCTAAAAGAGACATGTTTTGCACTTTACCAGATATTATGGTCAGGCAACACTGCTTTGGTAGGCTATTCGAAGTTGAAATATTGGACCGCGAAAACTGGTCCAATGGTGCTCCAACACTGTACCCTAGAAGTCTGGTCTGGTTTCCCGACGGTTCGAAAATGGATTATAGAGTTGGAGCTGGGGTTTTTGGACCCAACACAAAGATTTCGGTACCTATGGGTACGACTCCTACTGTGTTTCAGGCTGAAATCCATGCCATTGAGATTTGCGCCAAACACAATCTCCGCAAGGGGATCAATGGCGCTAGAATACATATCTTCTCAGATAGCCAAGCAGCACTTATGGCACTATCGTCCAACCAAATGGACTCCAGAACCGTGAAATGCTGCTACGATGCATTACAAGACCTTGCCAAATACAACAGGGTAAAACTGGGTTGGGTACCCGGACACCAAGGGATTGTGGGCAACGAATCTGCAGATGAGCTTGCTAGGGCTGGCTCAGAATCTGTGTTCATAGGTCCTGAACCTTATTATGGCGTCAATTGGGCGACAGCTACAACGCTGATTAACGAATGGGAAAACAAACTTCGTCTAGACCACTGGACTAGTGGGCCAGGTCTAAGACAATCCAAACGATTAATCAAGCCTTACTCCTATAAGGAAATCCTTAACTTAGATAGGGAAAGCATTAAGAAGCTTGTGAGCTTTCTTACTGGCCATTGCGGCTTGAGATACCACCTTAATAAGATGAACCTGTGCCAAGAGAAGGACTGTCGGTTCTGTTTAGAGGAGGATGAAACCTCCGAACACATTCTTTGTGAATGCCCGGCACTACACTGGTTAAGGAAACGTATTCTCCACAAGGAGATACTTACTTCAGTGGAACTGAAATGCTCCGCTACTAAGGACATACTCACTTTTATAAGGGAGGTAGTACGTCTGTTAGATTAACTCCAACCCTCCGATACAATAGATCTTTCAGGTCGCAGTGTCGTTGCCACGCGGGCATGGGTTGTACAAGAGGAAAAAAAAAAAAAAAAAGGTGGAACATGTGCCTTTCTCCGATCACCTCCCAACAATCGTATCATTTAGTCTGAGAACAAAGGGAACCGATGTGAATAATAGCTTAATGCTCCTACCCAAACTCCATTGGAGGGAGGAAAAAGCTCCCATCTACCGAAGGAACCTAGATACGCTTTTACAAATGCATACCGAATACGATCTCAAGCAAATTGGAGAAGCCATAAAAGCATCTTATCCAGTTTGTAACAGCAGAAGCAATAGGCGGCAGTGTGATGAGCCATGGTTTGATGGCGATTGCAAAAGAGCGAGACAGCTATCATTTGCATGAATACGAGCATTCCGTGACGCCGGCTCGCACAGTGTAAAAATGCATCTGATTTCTGGAAAATACCAGCAAAGCTGAATGGGAAGAAATTCATCATCCACCGTGATTTAACCTTAGACATGCTTCGTTCTCACTTTAAGAGACTACTGAACCCTCCAATAAATAGCTGCTCTCATCATTATGCATCACCTGCTTTTGAACATGAAATTTTGGATGGAACAATTTATCAGTCTGAGATAAAAAAGGCTTTAACTAGGCTCAAAGATGGCAAAGCTCCTGGCTCAGATGGAATTCCTCTTGACTTTATAAGTGTGGTTCTCCTAAACTCATAAAGCAGCTACAATGCATTTAAATAAAGAAGCACTGATTTTTCCGATACATAAGAAAGGTAGTACGGGGGACCCGTCAAACTATCGTGGCATTCTCTTCTTGAACGCATCATACAAAATTTTCACTTCGATTCTGCAATGCCGATTAAGCACGCGGATAGATATAAATAACTTATTAGGAGAATTCCAAGCGGGCTTCAGGCCAGGATATTCCACTGCAGATCATATTTCTGTCCTGAGGAGCATTCATCAGGAAGGGAAAAAAGTTGTACGTCTTTTTTGTCGACTTCAAGGCAGCATTTGATACAGTTGAGGCTCTTATGTATAAGCTGTATGGTATGGGAATGTCTCAGAAATTTGGCAGAGTAATACAGAACCTTTACAGAGAAACAGTAGCAGCGGTATGGAATGGCGAGACGTTATCTGAATGGTTCCACACAAAATCAGGAGTGAGGCAGGGATGCACATTAAGCCCGTCTTTATTTGCGCTGTTCATCGAAGACATAACTCATTGCCTGCCTGGAAGTATTGAGTTGGCGGGTCTCCTCATCAAGGCGCTACTATTTGCTGATGACATAGTTTTGCTTGCATACATGCCCGAGTCGCTTCAACTTATGATAAATCGACTGCATCAGTATTATAAAATGTGGAACTTAGTAGTTAACTTCGATAAATCTAAAATACTTATTTTCAAGAGAGGTGGTGGAAGATATTGCGCCAATGAAAGGTGGTGTTATACTGGAGAGAGGACAGAAGCAGGTAATAAATACAAATATCTAGGCGTTATTTTTACCAAGAGTTTGTGCATGGAGGTGAATCTAAAGGAAAAACTATCTAAAGCTAAGAGCACAATCAGTGCCACATGGAAGAGATGCTTCGGTAATCGGAACATTGCACACAGTTGTAAATTTAAAGCCTTTGAAGCAGTAACTGAAGTGATCCTGTTTTATGGAGCACAAATTTGGGGATACAAGCATTACGAAACTGTAGAGAAGCTGTTGAGATATTACATCAAACGAATTTTTCGCTTACCATCAAGCACACCGAATTACGTGATTATGCTCGAAACCGGCTTGTCCCCACTGTTTGTAAAAACACTTAAGCTGCAGGTAGATTATATAGTAAAAGTACTAAATATGAGTAATGACCGGCTACCAAAAAAGGCAGCTCTTCAAACTATTCAGGACGGGGCCAGTTGAGTACGGCGAGTGGCTGGAATTAACAAGTGACTGTGGAATCCAACTTAATTTAAATATCGCAGAAATGGCATATTGGAAACCAGCACTTTATCAACTAATCGCAGCAACACACATGCAATATAGAGAGCAATATCTAAATGCGGCTTCGGAATCACAGCACAGGATGATTTACAACAAATTATGCCATAACCTGAAGCTCAAAAACTTCTTTCGAGATGAACTCAGTGTGGACGAAATCTCAATGATGGCCAAGTTACGAGGAGAAATGCTTAGTTTGAGTTATATGCCACATCGTGTAGATCTTCCAAATTTATGCGGTTTATGCAATCTGGAGGAAAAAGACGACGTTCTACATTTTGTTGGAAGGTACCCAGTGCTGAAAGAAATAAGGAGGTATTTCTTAACCTGTGGTTTAATAAGTGATAATGAAACCTTAGTTTTACTCAACGAATTCGAAGTACCTAAACTATATCAGTACTGTAAAGCTGCCCTAGTGTACAGAGGAAGGATATTAAGTGAGAACTTCTAAAGGAAAATTGATTATCTTATTGTGATAGATACATATTATATAGTTTTGTTTTATTTGCTATTCTGAATATTAAAAACAAGTTATTAATTTAGTTGTCAACTTGGCAGACGACAGTGCCATGCCTAATGATTTTAATGCATATTGATCATGTATTTACAATGTTCACATCAATGAAATCAGTCTAATCTAAATCTAAATCTACAAAGGGGCCTGATAGTAACTTAAGAATGGTGCAACATGGCTGGGCCCAATTTAATCCGGCTAAAATCACAATAGTACCATTCACGAGAAAGAGAAAACTTGAACTGAAGTCAATTCGACTGATAGGCAGGATACAGACACCGGTAAAAGAAGTGAAATGAAGGACTACACCTATATAGTAAACTCACGTCGAAAAAGCACACCAAGCAGATATACAAAAAGGCTAGTTGTGCTCTAATGATATGTAGGAGCCTAGCGGGTAAGTCTTAGGGATCTAATCTAAACATTCTAAGATGGATGTATATTGCCATTGTGAGACCAATGATCACTTATGGAGCGATATTATGGACAAAGCGAACTAGTCTAGTCACAAGGAGATGCACTCACTAAAGTGCAAAGACTTGGGTGCCTCTGAATCACTGGGGCCATGAGAACATGCCCAACTGCAGCCATCAAAGTACTCCTAGAGCTAACAGCACTCCATCTCATAGTAGAGCAAAATGCAAAGCGGACGATCATAAGGATGGCAAAAGAAGGCATTGGAAGGGAGTCCTTAGGGACGATAGCATCAGAAAGTTTAACTTTGGGAAAAACTTTTGTACAAAGTCAAGCAACAAGAAAGAGTGGAGCAACGAATCTATAAATTACGGACTGGGCAGCCAGACGATAAAGTGGTATACAGACGGTTCGAGAACTAAGGAAGGAACAGGGGCAGGCGTGTTTGGGGCAAGGACGAAGCACTCAGAACCCATGGGCAAGAGTACCAGCATCTTTCAAGTTGAAATATGTGCTATAGATATCATTACATCATTAAGCCAAAACTTGTGTGGGAATGTATACACAAAATTGATGAATTAGGTAGAAACATTAAAGTTACGCTTTACTGGATACAAGGTCATGCCGAGATAAGAGGTAATGAAGCAGCAGACGCCTTGGCAAGATAGGGAGCTGCAGAGCCCTTCATTGGACCTGAACCATTCTGTGGAATAGGGTAACATATCATACGCGAAGAATTCAGGAAAATGGGGAAAGAAGACAGGGCAAGAACCTGGAATGACACCACAGGTCTAAGGCAAGCTAAGAAGCTACTGGGATGTTACAACCGGAAAATATTCGAGGCATGCATCTGCATTTACAAAAATACCCTACGAATCCTAACATGCTTCCTAACGGGGCACTGCAAACTCAGGGAGCGCTTGCGGAAACTAGGTATAACAAAAGAAGGCTTTTGCAGATTCTGCAATGAGGCAGCGAGACTCCGGAGCACCTTCTGGAATCTTGTGGGGCACTGACCCACAAAAGGATATTTGGGCAAGTACCAAATGTCAGATGACGACATGCCAACCATGGACCCACTTCTCATTCTCAGATTCCTAAAAGAAACTGGTTTGGAGAGAAAGCTCTAAGATGAACTATTTTCACCATGGCAAAGTAAAAGTGTATGACTTTCAAACATAATTCCGAAGGAATTGTGTTGCGAGGGGAACTCTAGCGAGGGAATAAACCTCTCCAAAATACTAGGAGGGCACAATAGAGTACTAGGTCGTAGTGCAAAAATATCCCTATACAAATAATAATAATAATAGTACCCGAATGATCATTCGAGGTATGAGTGCTATATGCATATGAGATCACACCCCTCAAGTGGTTGAATACACAAACAAAATTCCCGATTCCACTCATATCACGATTCGAGATACTAGATATGTATCCAAGTAAAATAGTACTCGATTTATTCGCCTTTAAAACGAATTGAGTACTATTTTACTCGGATACACACCTCATATCTCGACTCATGGGGGGCATATGTTCTAATATGCGTATAGCACTCATATCTCGAATGATCATTCGATTATACAATGCTACCCTGTAGTTACACGAATTCAGAATTGAGACATGAGATATAAGAGATGAGATACGAGCTTTTGTTTTGTCTTTACTGAGAACAAGCGGTTTTCGCTGCTTCGGCAAAAATATGTAGGTATACCAAATCATTCGAATGATTTCAGACGAGGTTTCGAGATATTGGAAGAACCGATTATAATCGATTATATCATTTGATACGTCCATCATTATTCATGACCATATATGCTAACCAGTCAGAAAGTTTATATTCTATGGATTTAGTTTGTATATTCTTAGTTCATATCTTAATCCTTACTCCCAAAGTAGAACAAACATATATACACTGATTCACATTTGGTAGCTAAGCCAAGTCATCTCATAACTGACTAAGAAACCCACAGGTAGTGCTTTGTTATTTCAATCCAATCAGAATCACACATTTATTTCACAGAAAATTAGAAATCAATATGATGCCTGCAGGCAATAGCCTAACATAAGATGTTTCATTTAACGTTTTCTAAAACCAAACGCCTAAAGCCTGCATAATTTCAATTGAAGTTGTGTGTCATTGCTTTATTCTTGTATTCAATGTTTTGCATGTTGTGGCAAAGAAGCCGCCGCAGCATATATTAAGTGCATTCATTCATCAAAGAGGGTCTTTAGGTATTTAATCAGTTTTTTATTTCCGGATAACCCCATCAATAGAGATTTGTACCTCTTTAACGCTGATAGTTGGCATTTCAAATTTGCGTATATAGAGACGTTGATTAGAAGTACCTTGTATATGAATGCGTTGATATGCTTTGATGAGCAGTAGAAAGAGGAGAGCTGGAATACTGAGTTCAAAAGGGGATTGCCTCTTTTAACAAAGGCAGCTCTGGTGAAATACTTCTTTCGATGGGATGAAGGGACAAACGAAAAACCTTTATGCAAACTCGAGCCCTTTTTATGGCTTTTCCATCACTCTTCTCAATACTTCTAATATATTCTCCTATTTTTGTCAAGTTTTCTCTTTGAGGGCTACTATAGTCTGTGAATCGTTCACTTAGACTAATAACTTCAAATAACATTAAAGAAGTCTGGAATGGTTAGAATGGGTGATCTTGCGGGCTGCAGGTCGGGTAAGCGTTGCGATGGATTATCGAGCGATCGCAAGTGAAATCGCTGCGAGCGAAATCGCAAGCGATTGAGTATCTATGGCAGAGCGATTTCGCCTAATTTCATTCGTGTTTTGACAGTGAAGCATTCTATCCAACTTGCATCCTGGCCTAAAAATATGTCACTTTAACGGTAGAAGCTTTAATACTTCAAAGTTGGATTTTATCAGAAATGCTCTCGTTGGAGTAGATCTAGATATTATTTACTTATATCCTTTAACCCCTCAGGGGGCATAGTCCGTCAACCACGCCTGCGCGCCATCGTGTTCGAAGTTCTGCAACGCGTTTGAGCTGCCTCCAACTCATTCCTAAAGAGCTCGATTCCTCCTCAACTGTTCTGCGCCACGTTTGCCTAGGGCGTCCCGCTATTCTGCCTGCCTGGGTGAGCGGATTCCACTGCATGGCGTATTTCGCAATGGACTTGTCTTCGCGCCGTAGGGTGTGTCCAAACCATTGCCACTTTCTTCTTCGTATAGTAATGCTTATAGGTTCTTGGCCCGTTCTCAGATAAAGTTGTTCGTTGGAGATGCGGTTCGGCCAAAAAATCCTCAAGATGATTCTTAAGCATTTGTTTACGAAGACTTGCAGCTTGCCTGTGTTAATGGTGTCCAACTTCCAGGTACTGCACCCATAAAGCAGCACTCATTGTACGTTGGAGCGGAACAGTCGTAGCTTTGTTCTTCAGCTGATAACATTGCTTCTCCAGATTTTGGATAGCATTCCCGTTTCTGCTGCACACATACAGTTCAGTGCCACCGCGATTAGCCGAGACGACACTTCCTAAATATAGAAAGTTATCAATTTTCTCGACTTCCTGTCCGGCAATGTTAAGTTGATCGCGGGTATTAGAAGTACTCAGGGCTTTTGTTTTGGCTGTGTTTATTTTTAGCCCCACTTTATTTGCCTCAACTTCTAGATTTTGGGCCATCAAATAAAGATCCATTATCCGATGTGAAAGTAGACAAACATCGTCAGCGTAATCTAGGCGCTTAAGGTAAGATGTCATAGTCCAACGAATTCCATAATTAGCTTCCGTCAATGCCGCACAGAGTACATCGCTGATAACCACCAAGAACAGTAGTGGCGGCAGTATGCACCCTTGACGTACTCCACTTTGGACTTCAAAATCCTCCGACACCTTACCGTTGTGTAAGACGTGACACTTACCACCTTCGTATGTAGCCTTGATAATATCCAGTTACGACACTCCATCAAGTTACCCTTCTTTGGAAGCTTAATGATCATCCCCCTTTTCCACTCCTGTGGAAATTGTTCACTATCCCAAGCTCTCCATATTAGCGGATGCAGAAAATCTTCCGACGTACTTGGCGCCGCTTGAAATAGCTCGGCAGGGATGCCATCAATACCCACCAATTTGTTCTTCTTGAGGGACTTGATTGCTGTTATTATTTCGGTTTTATTGGGAGTTACGGTGCGAATGCGGGAATTTTTTGCTTCGAACTGCTCATTCGAATTCAAGAACATGCTGCCATCGTCAAGTGATTTAGTACTGTAGCAAAATGTTCTCTCCATCTAGTGAGCTGATCCTCATTCGAAATCAGAAGGTTACCGTCTAGACTCTTCACTGGGTGTTGTTTGAAGTTCCGACCCCCAATGAGCTCCTTAGTGATGTTGTAAACAGTCCTACTGTCGCATCTGCTTCTTCAGCCCTTGAGGGCAGTGAGTTGACATAGTGACGTTCGTCACGTCTCACACTGCGCTGCACTTCTGCCTCAGTCGCAAAAGCATTTTTCACATCACTCCAGTGGTCATCCATGTTCTCTATGCTGCTGATTGCTTCTGCTTCTAAGGCAAGATGGTCTCTGAACTATTGGCGCACTTGGGGAACCTTGAGCCTTTCGATATTGAACCTGGTGATGTTAAGTAGGTTTGAGCGGTTGCTGTTGACGGATGCAGTACGAAGGTCAGTCAGCTCCACGTCGGTTTCGGACATCCAGGAGACAATTTCTAAAGCGGCGACCGATCGGAATGTGGGTGATCTGGTTGGATGTTCGTTGCCTATCAGTAGAGACCCAACTGATCTTGTGGTAGGTGTTATGCTTAAACAGCGTACCTCCGATGACTAGGTGGTTGGCATTGCAGAAGTCCACAAACCGCTCACCGTTGTCATTACGGTCTCCCACGCCGTGAACTCCCATCACGTGCTTAAGCATGGTGTTGTCGCTACCCACCTTGGCATTGAGATCTCCCATCACCATGACGACGATGTCCCCATTAGGCGTTTGGTTGTAGGCGGCGCCTAAGTGGCTTTAAAAATCATCCTTTTCATCCTCAGTCGCGTCTAGAGTCGGAGCATAACACTGTATGATGGTAATTTTTCTAAACCTAATCTGGAGCCTAGCTGTCAATATCCGGTCGCAATGGGGTTTCCAGGATATGAGGCTACTACGTGCTGCTGGAGTTAGCATGAGTCCTACGCCAGAACTCCGTGCACTTCCAGCTGGTTTACCAGAGTAGAGCATGACAGTGCTTTTTGTTGGGGAGATGTATTCCCCAGCATCGTACCATCTTATCTCGCTCATCCCTAAGATGTCGATTCTATACCGTGCGAATTCGCGCTCCAATTGGAGGAATCTGGCATTATAAGGCCCTTCCTTGAATGAGTCCAGGAGGGTCTTAACGTTCTAGAATCCGATCGTTGTCTGTGTTCTATAGCCAAAGGTCGTCAACAAATTATCCGTCCGTATCCGAGGCGCTTGTTTCCGTTTCGGAGCAATTCGTCTTTTTACGGTTGCTGCTCGCTGGGCCACAGACCAACCGACACTTATCCTGTTTTGTGGCGCAGGAAGCTCTCCATTCGTCCTCTCCCGTTAGCAATTTCCGAAGAAATTCCCAGATGGCACCACGAGGAGGTGGGAGTAGGGCTTTTTAACAGAGTTGCTAGGTTTTCGGCTGCAGTGGCTCCTTCTCGTTACTTAGCGGACCAGCACCTATCGGGAGATGCTGCCCCTACGAGGCCTTTGTTAGTCGTTTGCCATCCAGGAATGATGTTCGAAAATGTTACCAAAAGGTAAATAGAACATGCCAGGGTTGCAAAGCCAGAACAGAAGCCTGCAGGGACGAAAATGGCAACATAGTAGTAGAATCGCAGTCGGTGCTGAGGATATGGAAGGAACACTTCTGCAGACTGTTAAACGGCGATGATGACCAATATTCCGCTATCAGGCAGAATGAGCCAATTAGCAGTGATAATGACAGTCAAGATCCCCGTTAACCCGATCAGAATGAAGTGAGGATAGGGATATCTAAACTCAAATCCAACAAAGCTGCTGGAGCCGACAGCCTTGCCGCCGAACTTTTCAAGGCAGGAGGAGATGAGTTGGTAAGGAGCCAGCTCATCTGTAAAATCTGGCCGGACGAAAGGCACGGGGTCAGGTATTTACTCGAGAGATACGCACCTACAGGTGGCCCTGAGACTTCCGGACACATACAATGTGATCCAAGCAGGAGTTCTAGCTGTACGTAAAGCTGCGGAATTACTTGAGATGGGATCAATATCCGACAAGAATATCGCCATCTATATTCACAGTCAGGTTGCGCTAAGGGCGCTAGAGTCTTACGTCACCAAATCTGAGATAATCGGGAATTGCCGCACAATGCTTAAGGCATTATGTTCGCAGAACCGTGTCAGATTATGTTTGGTACCTATACACTGCAGGTACGAGCAAACCGACGCGCTTGCCAAAAGAGGAATGGGGCTCCATATAGTGACATAATTGGTAGCATTAAACTACCAGGGTGCGTGGCTAAGGGAATTATTCGTGATAGAATCATCGACGCGGCTAATCTAAGATGGTCAGACTTAGATAGTCCCAGAGTGTCAAGGCCTTGTGGCCTGTGTTAGACCGCAGAAAGTCTGCGGAGATCATAACATTAGAAAGATCACGGCTAAGAACAACGATAGGGATACTCTCTGGCCACTGTTTCCTAAGGAAGCATGCTATGAGGCTTGGATTATCTAACACGGGTGTTTGTAGGTTCTGCAATGACCTACATGCCTCAGAGGACATAGCACATATAATCTGCGAATGCCAAGGTATTGCCAGAACAAGGCTAAAACACCTTGGGAGATACTTCTTCGATAACCAAGAAAAGGTAAGGTCCTTGAACCACAACAAGAACCTTTTCAAATTCTGTAGGGAGATTAATTGTATGGGAGAATTGGTTTAGATGTTTTGCCGTGAAGGTTCCCTAGGGATCGCAATGGGCCCACTTTGGTGCCTTGTGTTTTATGATAACCTCATAACACTACCTAACCTAACCTAACCTAACCTAGGTATGCGGTAAACTTAAAAATCACTAAATGGATTTTGATCGGTTTTCCAGTTTTGTAAAACTTATGTACCTGGGAGTAATCTTATGCATGCATTATCTCGACATTATTATCTATACATCAAAATAACTTTAGAACGGCTTCACCGATCTCAATGGAATCAATTTTGTTCCTTAGATTATTTATCGCCATAAATGTGGTTACTAATTTTTTCAATTAAAATTCATCGATAAAGTTCATTTACTTAGTTCTTGTTATATTTGTGGGGAGATGGTCTTCATATACATATGTAGGGATTGTGTGCTTTGTATGGTGTACTCTTATAGGAGATACAGGAACGGGTTGGGACATTGGAATGCGCTTGGGTAGATGCTCAATGTTTTTTTTTTTTTATCATATTCCACAATTCGTGCTATGCTCATGGGAGACAACCATAATATGTTTTGCAAAGTTGGGGCCGCTAGGTAGTGCAAGAATTTTGACTTGTCTGGTTCACATTTTCACTCAAAAGGCTGAACAACATTGCAGAACTATATTCGATTAAGAGAAGTATAACAAGTAACTTTTTATTTGATAGTTTTGTGTAGTTTCTAAATCAATAAAAGTCTGCTGTTGACTTTAAAATACTTTCCTTTCCAGCCAGGCGAATTCTTCTGGAACCGCTAACAGCACTTTGTATTTGAAAGCAAAATGTATTCGATTTCATACAACAGCTCACAATAGGATCATATCGCATTCTATGGATTTACTCCACTCGCCCGGAAATGAAAAATCCGACTACGCCAGTGATTGTTCGCCTCTTACCCACGGCTACGATCGATTTGAAAAATAGCTCCTGGCTAGGCAAATACTCTTTGGAAGCGCTATTCACCACAGAAACGCATGAGCCATGACCCACGAATCGATGACTGTTCAGATTTCCCCAAATAATTGGTTTGATGGAAAAACGAAGTCCAAAACCACTACAATACCCACTCACCTGTGTATCGTTTGTCACCAACTCCAGTGTGTACCCGGGCAATAGCCTCTTCCGATTGATATGCTGTACAGCCATTTGAGCTGCGCCCAATTCACTGAGCCCATCGGGTCGTGGCCCATGCCTCGTCGACAACTCAAACAATCCCAAAAGGACGATTTTTCCATTACTAACAATGCCACTGCGAAATTTGCGTTCATTCTCGAACACTTGATTCACCTTAAATGGGTGCTGAGGTTGTTGCTGGTGGACTTGCATTACCAAGGACAACTCTCGACGGCCATCCTTTGATTTTATCTTTTTCGCCCGGCTAAACTTCCACTGGCGATGGCTGTGCAAACTAAGCATTGGCAGCAGGGACGAACGCCTGATTGTTTGCACAACAGTTGGAGTAGAGTTGGTGTTCGGCGATGCTATCACACACGGACGGACAGAACTGTTAACACTTTGATTACATGCAGACTTATCGGCTAAATTATATGCACTGGTGCTTTTAGTTTGTATCTCAGATGAATTGCTGCTATCACTTATGCTACCGTTATTGTTGCTAATTTCTAGCTGTAGACTAGGTTGATCCTTCGCATCGAGGTTAACTGCTGGAATTGATTGGTATTCTGTCGAGAGACTCTTACCACCATCATCTGCAGTCGTCGTCGTAGTCGTCGCCGTTGTCGTCGTGAAACAGTGAAGGATAATTAAAACGAAATCCAAGGAATCCAAGGATATGGCAAATTGTTTGGCCATAATCGTGTAATTGTTACAGACAATGCTCCTGATGCGCACACCATTAGAATAATCAAGGAGCAACCGTACCTATATCTACCAACGTCTTCGTAGTCTTGGTTGTCTGTTGGTTTTTTGGTTGTGGTTTCTTTTGTTTTTGTAGTAATTACTTGGAAGTATCCTTTAGTATCACTGTAGCTGCTGTCATCATCATCATCATGAGCATCATATTCGCCCCACTTCTCTGTATGATTCGTCGGTGGGGAATTTTATGATTTTATTGCTCCTTTAAGTGCATTTCATGCTGATGGCGGTTGGTATTGTTTGATTGTACGAATGTCCTTTGAGCGAGAAACTTTGTTCGTTGTTGCGGTCTTTTGATGCGCGAAATGATTTCGTTTTGATGACGACGACGCAACGCAACGTTGTCAAGGATTTCAGAATTCCTTATTTTATTTTTATGCTACGTTCGTTCCGCTGTTTTTATCATCCCCGTCGTTGTCGTCGTTTTTCTTTTTTTTTTTTTGTTGTCCCCGTATTTCAGAGATAGAGTCCTTTTATGATAACTCACAGTGCTTCAATTATTTCGTACAGTACCTGAAATCGAAAAAAAAAGAAAAGCTTGTAGTGCCTATAAATCTATGGATGTTTTCAGAAAATGTATTATACTGTTCAGATCCGGGAATTGTTATTGCTCTGCACGATGGGGGTCGATTTGAGGCTTTTAATTTGCGATCAATTTGTGAGAGAAGGAATGTCAATTGTGATTAGGTCGGATGGAAAATTCATTTAAATACGCCGCGGCAGTATTGCAATGTTAAATGTTCCGCAAGAGGAACATTGATTTGTATTACATTGCTTGATATACATGATTATTGATTAGGGACTACATCTGCATGAGTAATTGCAGTTGAGTACTGTAGAATCAGTCATCATGTGGGTTATTGCCTGTCAATAGATACATGCACCCATGCAGTCAACTTCATGGAGTTTAATTTGCAGATTTGACGTGAGTAATGGATGGATATTAATTATGAGATATTTATAATCGATACTTATATACATGTATTTTCAGTTGTCCGCTAATCCTTCATGAGGGTCGCGGGAGTTGGATGGTCAGGTGGACTCTCCATCCTTCTCGATCATCCGCCATTGACTCCAACTCATCAGAAGTATTACAATCAATTAAATTTTTAATCAAAGTTATAAAATAAAAACTGAAAATTTATTATGTGTAATGAATGAGTCTATTAATAAATATTTGATGACAGGGGGTGAACTGTAGATACTGTTTGTTGAATTGAACACACTCACCGGTAGGTTTGTCGCAAGTTTCAATTTATTTACCATTAAAACACGAAATTGTATAGTGGAAATTACATTAAAATCTGAATGTGGTGATGCGAACTGGATTCATTTTGATTGTTTATATGGGATGCAATGAATGCAAAAATTCATAAGGGCGTGTTTGTAATCCGTAAAGCTCCAGAGGGGAAGACTTAAAGGCCGGGGCTAGGTTAGGCTGTACTATACAGATCTATAAAGTACTGAAGTACATTTCAACTACAGTACTGTGTAAGTACCCAGTACCTCCTACTTGGACTTGGGAAACAGAAGTACAATGTAGTTGGTATTTTTTTCAAATACTCTGTTCTAAGTATGCAGTCCTTGATTATCTGTTTGAAGGTAAAGTGACGGACCCCAAGGTACATCAGTTATAATTTGCTGACGATGGAGCCATCAAAAGTGAGCATCCTAAGTCGCTGCAACGAGCACTTGACGTGACGTTTTGGAGGGGTATGAGTGTAGCATTAGTTCAAAAAAAGATAGAGTAATTGTGCTGCCCTATTATTGCTATGAGAATTAGCCAGTCAGCAAACTGAAAACCAAATCGAATAGGTCACTCGATGATCCTACTTGATTACTTTCACCTCGTGCAGATAACGGACTACATGACGCCATATTAAGACTTTGTAAGACCTTTTCTACCGCCTACCCTAGCAGAGAAGAATGAAAAAGCGGTCATCTATTGCCATCTACACATAGCCAATGATGGTACAAAAATGAGCACTGGTGTAGGATCAGGCATCTTCTCCGATCCCCTAGGTATACCGAAATACATACAAATTCTAGACCACAGCAGCGTCTTCCAAGCAGAGGTCTTAGCAGTGGCAATAGCCGCCGTGAGTCTGCGGTAAAGGCAATAACGCTAGAAGGTATCAGCATCTTTATCGACAACCAGGTAGCTATAAGAGCAATTACTGCCATAGAAATTAGATCGAAGTTTGTGAAGTGCTTGTCGAGAAGAGCTCAGGGTTCTTGAAACACAGTACAAGGTATCGCTCTGCTGGGTCCTGGGACACGAGTGTATCACAAGCAATGAGAAATCCGACGCGCTAGTAAGAATCGGCTCAGCAGCCCTACTAGAATAAGTTGACCCTCTGTGTCTATCCCGCCTTGCACACTCAAGCTTGTTGCAGGGAATAAGCCATTAGAGAGGCGAATATAAGATGGATCTCCATGGAAACTTTTGCCATCCTTCGACAAAGGAAGGACCGAGGGAATTAATCAAAAAGATAGGAAATCCCTTTCCATCCTCGTGGGCATCATCATGGGGCACAACACTCTGCGTTACCACTTGAAGAAACTACGCCTGACAGAGGAGGAACTCTGTAGAGGCTGTGGTGACAAGGAAGTTTTTGGGGACACTACCTACTTCGTCAGGGTGGATTGTATGCAGAAACGAAGTAAGTGATTGAGTTTGAATAGTTTTTGTTTCAATGGGTAAGGGATTACTTATCCCCCTATGGGTATCACAATGGTTCAGGCTGACCTGAGTGTGGCAGAGATTCTGCCAGCCCACATACCTAATCTAACCTCACCTGTGCTGCCCGTTCTCTGATCCACTCAGGCCTATTCCAGACATTTGTTTGAATGGAATAGTGCTTCCCAAGTGCGAAAAGTTCAAATATCTGGGATCTATGATCAATAGCAAAGCAATCTGTGATGACGACATCAACCATTGCGTAAGCGTAGGGTGGATGAAGTGGAGAGAAAACTCCTCTATCTTCTGTGACCGAAAAATGCCTCCTAAGTTGAAAGGAAGACTCTACACCGCAGTTATGCGTCCAGCACTCACATACGGTTCACAGTGGTGGACAATGTACAAATAGTATGAGAGTAAATTAACGGCAGCTGAGATGATAGACAGAGCTTGATCGAATAAGAAGTCCGAAGATCTGTAGAAGCCTTCAGGAAACCATCTCACGAAAGATAGAGCGCGACTGGCTCAGCTGGTATTGCCACGTTCAAAGAAGGTATCATTTGAACCCAGTTAAAAATGTAATATTTATGAACGTTCCAAAGACATCGCAACGCAGGAGAGGCAGGCCTATAAACGCCTGGATTACACAAATGCAACGACACCAGCATTTAATTGGCCTCAGTGATCCAAAATCGGGAGGCCTGTCGATATTTTGTGAGGTCAAATAGGCGAATTCCAGAGGCGAATCAGTAGAAATGCAGTGATTTGGGAGTGTTATGATCTCTTTTTTGGATCATATCCTCGCCGAAATAGGAATAAGTCTCTGTTCTACGTACATTTCCTGCGTACTGCAATGCTGCAAAATATATTTTCAACTACTTTCCAAGTACTTCCACATGTACAAGTCCTTTCTGTGTCTTCGAGTCGCGAATCAAAATTATACGTAGGTGACAATTTAAATTTCGCCGAATTAAGAATTGTCACTTACGCTCAACTTTGTTTCGCGAACTCAACGAATGTGCACTTCAAAACGAATTAACATTGATTTGGATGAAAGTACACAGGACGGTCTAGGAAGGACAAATTAACTATAAAAGCAGGTTGAAGGCGGTACAGAATAAGGCTATGTTAGGTTAGGTTGAGTAGGGTTATGAGGTTACCATAAGACAATAGGCACCAAAGTGGGTCCATCGCGATTCCTAGGGAACCTTCACGGCAAAAGACCTAAACCAATTCGGCCATAAACTTAATTTCCCCACAGATTTTGAAGATATCATAACTGTGGTTCTGGGATGTTACCTCTTCTAGGTTATCGAAGAAGTATTTTCCAAGGTGCTTTAGCCTTCTCCTGGTAATGCCTTGGCATCCTCCTCCTCTGAGACATAACATAGTCGTTCAGTTGTGTTAACTCAACGTGCATATCGTCGAAAATATCGTGGCCAACAAGCACCGCCTGACAACACTATTCGTCATTTGGTGTCGAATTTTGTTGAGCACGGGACAGTGGGAGATCGTCGACATGCCGTTCATCAACGCCCAAGACGTTCCAATGAACTGGTTGAAGCGGTAAGAGAGAGTGTTACCGAAAACCCACATGTGTCATATCGTCACCGCGCTCAGCATTTTGGTGCCAGTTGAATCACCTTGCGGCGCATTTTGAAGGATGAATTGTATTTTTTTCCGTATAAAGTGCAATTGACTCAAAGAATATTGCCGACAGACAATCCACAATCGGTGGATGTGTGCTGTCAAAAAATGGGGCACTGACTGGCCATCCAGATCTCAGGATTTGATCCCTCCGGACTTCTTTTTGTGGGGTTATTCAAGAAGCAAAGTATACGCCAGCAAGCCTCAGACCATTGCCGAGCTTAAGGCAAATATTCGTGCCGAAATCATCGCTATATCGCCTGAGATGTTCAAAAAAGTGATGGAAAACGCAGCAAAAAGGGCACATTTTGCTTTGGACAATAGAGGCGGCCACTTGATTGATGTTGTATTCAAAAACCAGTCCAAATAAATTTTAAAGGACCAAGTTAAACAAAAATACCTCATATATGGAAATGGGTTGTGTTTTTTTTTTTTTTAGTTATTCAATATTAACATACCGATATAAAAGATGGCGCACCCTGTATACATTGCAATACGTACAAACGTCCGGGTTTGATAAATCTAGTCTCATAGTAGGCTTCCTTAGAAGACAATGGCCAGAGAGTATCCCTATCGCTGTTCTTAGCCGAGATCTATATAGTTTCATGATCTCCCCAGATTTCCTGTGGTTTAACGAATAATTCCCCTACCACACACCTTGGTGGTTTAATGCTACCAATTATGTCACTATGTGGGAGCTCTGCTCCCCTTTTGGTCAGATCATTAGCCTTTTTATTACCTTCTTTATCGCAGTGTCCAGATACCCAACATAATCTGCCACGGTTCTGCGTACATAATGCCTCAAGCATTGTGCGGCAATTCCTGACGATCTCAGATTTAGTGACACAAGACTCTAGCGCCTTTAACGCAGCTTGACTGTCAATGAAGATGGCGATATTCTCATCGGATATTAATCCCATCTCAAATAATTCCGCAGGTTTAAGTACAGCTAGAACCTCTGCTTCGAACACACTACATGTGGCTGGAAGTCTCAGGGCCACCTGTAGGTAAATATCTCTCGAGAATATACCTGACCCCGTGGCCTCTCTGGGCATAGAACCATCTGTTCTCAAGTGCAGCCGTAGGCTTAGTGCGTAGAGCACCCGTGATGGCAATGGCGGCTGTTCTTTGTACCATGACCAACATATCTCATATGTTTTTCGTATTCGTTGGCCTCCACCACACAGGAGCCCCATACGTGAGAATTGGTCTGACTATCGTGATTTATAGCCAGTCTATCGTTGCAGGCTTCTAGCCCCACTTTTCCCCGCTGGCTGTTATTCTACAGATGATGAGAGCATTATAAGCTTTGCGAACTCTTTCCTGAATATTAAGTTTCCAGTTTAGTTTCCTATCTAGTTTATACCAAGATATCTGGCGCGATCCAAAAGGGAAAGCTCCATCCCTGCTAGCTTAAGCAGTTTGAAGGGTAGTGTCTTGTATTTTCTACTGAAGAGTCAGAGATCAAATAAGCGAACCCCACAGGTGGATCAGTAGAAATGCAGTGCAGTAGGAGGGTTGTGATCCCTTATTTTCGGATCATAACCTCGGGGAAAAAGGCAAGAAAAAGAGGAAGAAGATGTATCAATTCTGCTTTATCTGGATTGACGAGCAGTCCACACCCTTTAGCCCATTTTCCAAATACCAGTTCGATTGAACAGCCCTCCTGCGATGAGTAGGTTCAAAAATTACAATTTTAGACTTAACACTATTGATTTGCAGGTTCCATGTGTCACAGTAGTGCTTCAGTCTATTGATTTGCAAGTGGATTGTGCCGGGATTGTCAGCCAGTATGACGAGGTTATTAGCATAAAACAGTACCTTAATTAAAGCCTTACCGAACATTACGTTACCGGGCAAGTTATTAAACACATCATCAACAAAAAGAGCAAACATAATTGGACTTAGAGCAGAACGTTGAGGCACACCCGACTCGGTACAAAAAAAACTTGACATAGAGCTGCCATTCCATACAACTGCAGTAGTGTTAGAGATAAGCTGTTTATATAATTTAGAATTCTTAAGAAATCTGTTGAGAGGCCGAGCGTTGACAGTTTTTACAGTAGGGCATTTTTATTGATCGTGTCGAATGCAGCCTTAAAATCGACGAAGAAGGCGAATAACTTTTTATTTTTATCGATATACTATACTTATAAGGGAAAACATATTATTTGGTCTACTGTCGACATCCCAGGGCGAAAACCTGCTTGAAAATGCTAAGTTAAATCACTCAGCTTACCAGCCTGTGATAGAGAATATTGGTAAATATCGAAGAGCGCTGAGGATGGAGATACCCCTGCAGTTTTCCGCGAGATTACCATCGCCTTTCTTATATATACTACCGTCCTAAGGAAAAAGGGCGCAAACGCCAAAACTCCAAAATTGAGGTAGAGGCATATTTGGATTCGTTAAATAGTGCTTTCTCCAACTGCAAATGGCTCAAAATCACGAATGGAAATGGACACATATCTCTATTCCTAAGTAAAAAAGGCAAACTAGTAACAGTAAAACGCATCTATGTCAAAACTACTAAAATGGAGATGCGCCCTTTCTTATTATGAGGGCAGTATAGCACAAATTAAGGACTTTTTGAGAAAATGTTGGGAATTGCTTCCTCGTTGAGAATTTTGTTGTAAGGCAAAAGAAGGACATTCGCAAAAGTCACAGTAGAATTTTTATAAAATCCCGCTGGTATACCATCAAGCCCAACGGCTTTATTATTTTTTATTCTTTTTAGCGCTTCCTGCAGCTCGGGTATCAGGATTGGTGCATCTAGTTCTAAAACAGACAAATTAGGTAGGCAAGGTGAAAAGTTCTCGGTCTGACAAAGATATAGCGTTCCAATCAGCAAAACCTTATGTTTTCTGCCTGGGTGCACTTCTCATTAGTTCGTATGACAAGTTTCAACTTGTTCTCTCAAGTAGTTTGTTTACACGAATTTTTGCAGTAGACGTCTTGCGTGTTGCTCGTTAAAATGGATAAACTTGAATATCGTGCGGCCATAATATTCTTCGTTTTGGATGGGTTAACCCCTAAGGAAATTCATCCAAAGCTGAACAAAATTTACGGGGACTCTGCTCCTTCCATGTCAACCGTTAAAAAGTGGGCAGCTGAATTTAAACGTGGTCGCACGTCCCTCGAAGATGACCCACGTGAAGGACGGCCAAAACCACAACCACACCCGAGACCATCGAAAAAGTGCATGATATCGTGTTGGACGATAGGCGAGTGAAGGTGAATGAGATAGCTGAAGCTGTGTGTATATCGGAAGAGAGGGTGCGAAACATCTTGCACAAAAACTTAGGGATCCGAAAGCTCTGCGTAAGGTGGGTGCCGCATTTGCTGAATGCCGATCAAAAGCAAATGTGCAAACGATTTTCGCGGCAATCTTTGGACCGGTTCAATAGGGATCCGACCGATTTTGTGCGGCGACCATGGATGAGACATGGGTCCACCACTACACGCCAGAAACGAAACAGCAGTCAAAGCAGTGGGTGGAAGCCGGTGGTTCAGCGCCAATGAAAGCGAAGTTGACCGCATCTGCCGGAAAGGTCATGGCCAGTGTGTTTTGGGATGCGAAAGGGATCCTGTTAATTGATTACCTAGAGAAAGGTAGAACAATTACAGGCGAATATTACTCCAACCTTCTGGACCAGCTAGATGCCCAAATTCGGGAGAAGAGGCCTCTTGAAGAAGAAAAAAATCATCTTTCACCAGTATAATGCATCTGTACACAAGTGTGCGTTGGCGAAGGGAAAACTGCCGGATTTGGAGTACGATTTGCTCGGCCATCCTCCTTATTCATCTGATTTGGCATCCTCAGACTTCCATCTGCTCCCAAACTTGAAGAAATTTGTTTCTGGTAAGCGCTTCGCATCCAATGCAGAAGTTGAGAAGGCCGTAGATGAATATTTTCACAGCCTTCCAGACTCTCACTTCCGAGAAGGAATACTGATGTTGGAGAAACGCTGGACTAAGTGTGTTGAAGTCAAGGGAGATTATTTAGAAAAATAAAACATTTTTTTAACTGAAAATCGCAGTCTGTCATTGTCAGGCCGAGAACTTTTCACCTTGCCCTCGTAGCGCGTACTGAAAGGTTACTACATTTATAGCAGGATTAAGGAGTTGCTTGAAATATCCTGCAAGGGTCCCAACACTGATCGCCGATGAAGGCAAAGGTTTGTAACATCCCAACAATCATACCTTACACCAGAATAACTTCGAGTCATTGCAATTTGCCAGACTCGCAGTTACACCGTTTGTGTAACGTATTCGCTTAATTCTACACATCTGCTTGAATTCTTTATTTCCAACTACATATGTAAAGTGGTTTAGAAACATTGGCGTTTGATTTTATGAACAGATTAAGGAACAAAAAAGCTTTTTTCGGAGATTTTTGCAATCAAAGTCAAACCACTCAGCGACGAAGGAGGCTCTTCCCGGGGAAGTGTTTGGGACAACTGAATGTATAATGGAATGCAGTATTGCCTCTGATGTCTGCTCATAATCACGGATTGCAAAATCGAGGAGAAGGCTAACTTGAACGTCAAGTCTACGCCTGTACAAATCTGCCTTATTTTCAACGCAAATCGTCTTTTTTTTTTATTATTGAATCTTGTTAACAGATAGAAGCTAAAGTGGAAACAAGGCTGGAAAAAGGACCGCCCAAAGTAGAATGAAGGAAAGCAGAATCTGAAGGTCTTCGGAGCCTTCGGAGCCTTTCAGTTGGGCGAAGGGAGTTACCTCGGTGTCGTAACTAGAGTCCAGGATTTCTGAGGTATGAGTTCAATCACAACCGGAGCTAAATATTGGTTGCAAATAGACTAAAACTACATTAATTGTACTTTCTCATATATTCCTTTAAAAGGACAAATGTTTGAGCTTATGTAAGTCAGCATTAAATAAAAATACCGTAGGTATATTTCTTTGTTCAACTTCATCTTTATTTCAGTCCTGCATCTTTTTAAATGTCATTCTTACAAAAAATTATTTTTCATAGCTGTCCTATCCTTATCCTAAGGCAAAATTCGCATTTCCTGTTCTAAGCTAGACCACTAATGATTCTTAGGAATTTTTTCATTGTTTGTGTTCAAATTCTTTGATGGATAAAATGAAAAATACTGCGGCTAGTTAAAGAAAGTTTTTGACTCTCACCAGCTAACATTCCAGTATTTGCACGGCAATGCACATCCTGCAACCGGTAGTTAATCCAACATCATACCCTCAATAACCTCATAAGAGTAAAACCTATATTAGAACGAACATCTGAACATAAGTATGCATTACACGAGCGATTACAATAAAATATTCCCCCACTCTGACGATGTGCCTTCCATACAGGATGCGAGAAGACCCCGCTTATTCCTCCCGACCCATTGTATCAGGACTTTAAAACAACAATATCACGTTGTAAAGTGAAAGCACTTCTACCGCATATTGCATAGCTGACGTGACTCTATATGTTTGCTCTCAGGATGTTTTATTCTGCCATTCACAACGGAAGCCGAGGTATGTGTGCACTTCTTTAAATTCCAACTATTCCACAGGCTAATCCTCCATTATTTCCATGGATGGATATCATGTAGAGCAACGATACCATCCTCTCAGCACTGGAGCAGGATGTGAAAATGGAAACTAGATGTGAATTCTTTAATTAAGGACACCGCGCAACCAAAGGATTATTTAAGGCACTCTAGACTAAAGATTTATTGTTTCGTTCACTTTTTGTACTGTGTGGAGACAATGTCCTTGCAAGTTTTAGTTTTATGTAAATTTTTCTTTCTCTTTTCAGATTTTAACCTAATTTAATGCATTTTGCGCTTTTAAAGTTCTCATAGAATATTTACAGCAGCAATTTGTGTCAAGAGTAGAATTGTGCCTTGGATGTGCGCTGCCTCTGCTACCATCATCCTCACCTACGTATACCTTTTTCTTCTTTTCTTCATTTGCCCATAGGCGTGTAAAAAAGAAAAGGATTCATTATGGAACAATGCAAGGAAAAAACATACAGAACTATAGAGTGAGCGGTTCTGTTGTGTCCTGTGAGGGAGGTAAATGCTTCAAGAAATGTGAAACCATTTGCTGTTGTTGCTGTTTCTGTCGCCCTCTATTGTGGTAGTAGTGATGGTTTTAGGACTGGATTTCTTTTTTTTTTTAATTATGCTGACCTTCTAGTGGTGCTTACTCATAAATTTTATTCAACAAAGACTCTACTTTTGAGGGCTGAGTATGTATGTGGTTTAGAGTGAGTATTTCCATGTATAGTTGATTCTTATTATAACAAACTCTGCTTTCACATGCAATGAGACGGATTTTCTTGTGTTTTTATTTAGAAACATTTATGTGGGATGTTGATTTTTAGTATAATACATTTTAAAAGGAATTTAAATTAAGATTCAAATAATTCAGGCACGGACTTATGTGCAAAGTAAGCAGCAGTGTGTTGATTTTAACTTTTGGATATATAAATTTGTCAATATTTTGTCATTGTAGATCAACATGGCCGCAGGCCTGACTCAAAAAGAACCACGGCAATTACAAATATTCCGGAACCCAGGAACACTACTGAAGTTCGTGCTGTTTTAGGTATGCTTAATTTTTACTCCCAATTTATTTGAAATCTGCACGAAATTCGCGCCCTTTTGGACAAGCTATTATTGAAGGGCGTACCATTTGGTTGGACAGAGAATTCCAGGTTGCGTACAACAAAGCAAAAACAGCCCTCCAATCAGAACTTCTTCTAGAGCACTTTGACCCTATTAAGGAAATTATAGTAGCAGGAGATGCATCAAAAGATGGTATTGGCGGGGTTATAATGCAAAGATTCGACAAGACCAGTCGCATATGCTTCGAGGGTCTTATGCAAAACAGAGAAAAACTACAGTCAATCTGAAAAGGAAGCATTGGCGTCGTTGGTGTTTTGTGTAAAAAAATTCCATAGATTGATTTACGGTAGACGGTTTTTGAACCGACCACCAACTCTTTTTGGTGGTATTTGGGTCGGTGGGCCCTTATACTGCTTACGTATGATTTCGCGATTGAGTATGTAAATGCCTCGAAGTTTAGATATGCGGATGCGTTATCGCGACTAATAAGCCATTAAGGAGCTGATAAAGAAAAGGATTTTGTTATCGCCTCCAATTGGAGCCGAAATCAATAAGGTATTATTCAACACTACGACATTTGCCAGTAACTTTTCAGTCAGTACAATGAGAAACAGAAAGAAACCCAGTTTTAAAACAAGTTCGGATGCTCATGCGAACCTCATGGCTGAGCAAGATTAATGATTTCAACCTCAAGATGATTTACAACCGACGGAGGTAACACTCCAACTTTCGTTTTTTCGAGTACGGAATATTTCAGAGGGTGAGAGGAAGTTTTAGACTTCAATCTCAAAACCAACAATAATAACTTTAGGGTAGTTAACTGGCGAGTATCCGATCGAATGTCCTTCTCCGACCTCAGATGGATTCTCTACAATGTGTTCCTCGAGGTTGAGGCTCCCAAGCCATTTAGAAACCCTAAGAGAATTGACTGGAAGACGTTTGGTCAGGTCATTAAATCAAAACTTCATAGAATATCCGACTTGAAAATGGAATCAGTCGAGGAACTCGACGCCAAAATCAGAACCTTCGAAACAGCCATGGGTGCGGCTTTTAAGGTTTCGTGTCCTATTAAATATAGCAAGAAAAAATCCCCCCTTGGTGGAACGAAGATCTATCTAATCTGAGGAAGATAACTAGAGAGATGTTCAATGTCTGCTTTAAACACAAGTTCTGGCAACATTATAAGGATTGTCTGAAAGAAAGAAATCCATTAAAAGTGCCAAATCTCTTGCTTGGAAGACTACTGTCAGTCCATTGAGACCATAAAAGACTCTGCCAGGCTGAGTAAAATTCTGTTCAAGGAGCATTCTAGCCCGTCCTTTATTAAACGGCCGGATGGGACTTGGACGGACTCCTCTAGCGAATCACTGGAACTTTCAATGCAAACACACTTTCCAGGATGTAGTAATGAGATTGCCCTCAAACCAGTAGCTCATGTCGCACAATCTTCTTCCTGGAATGACATTAAGACAACAATTTCAGCAGTTAACACCTCCTAGGCTATTAACAGTTTCTCTCCCAATAAATCGGCCGGCCTTGACGGCATTCTCCCTATTATGCTGCAAAAAACACTGGACCAGGTGGTCCCGTGGCTAGTTCCGATCTACAGAAGCTGTATTCTCCTACACTACGTTCCCCTGAGCTGGAGGCGTGTTCGTGTTTATCCCGAAAGCTGGGAAGCGGGGCCATGGATCCGCAAAGGATTTCAGACCCATTAGCTTATCCTCTTTTCTTTTAAAGACGTTGGAACGCATCTTAGATATACATATCCGAAATACCCTAGACAAATCCCTTCTATCCAAATCTCAACATGCGTACACTAAAGGGCGACCGACAGAGACGGCGCTCCACGAAGTTGTGCGAACGATAGAAAAGACTATCCATTTCAAACAATATACCCTTGCTACCTTCTTAGACATTGAAGGTGGCTTCAATAACGTCAGTACGGAATCGGTTCAGGGAGCTCTGATCCAACTGGGTGTGGAAGAGTTTATTAGCAAATGGATATTGACAATGCTAAAAACCAGAATCATTCAATCGAATCTCGACAACAGCAGCTCCACCATATCTGTTGTTAGATGAACTCCTCAAGGTCTTATCTCCTCTTCTATGGCTTATGGTCATCAATAAAATTTTGTGTAGGCTTGATAGGGATGGAGTTAAGGTTGTCGCGTATGCGAACGACGTGGTAATACTGGTATCGGGGATGTTTCCATCCGTAATCAGTGAGATTATGGATGGTGCCTTGGGCAAGATTAGCTCATGAGCCACTGGATGTGAACTCAGCGTCAACCCAAGCAAAACTGACTTGATGCTCTTTACCACTAAAACTAAAATACCGAGTTTTACGATTCCACGGCTAAATAATTATCTACTCTCCCTATCCTCCAGTGCCAAGTACCTAGGTGTGGTACTTGATCCAAAACTAAGCTGGAAGCTTAATATTGAGCAACGGGTAAAGAAGGCGTGTGTGGCTTTCTATACCTGCAGCAAGACCTTTGGCAAGAAGTGGGGACTTCGCCCGAAGATGGTTTTATGGATGTACACTGCCGTGGTGCATCCCATTCTTTCCTAAGGATCGCTAGTCTGGTGGCCCGCGTTAAGGAAAGCTTTTAACATCAAACTTATCAACAGGGTACAAAGAACTGCGGCTATAGGCGCAACGGGTGCCATGAGGACATGTCCAACCGATGCTTTGAATTTTATTCTGGAACTTTTACCACTCGATCTTCACATTATGCAGCTATCATCATGTAGTGCTGTCAGACTAAGGGAAACGGGATGCTGGTGCACCAATCCGTGGTGGAATGTAAAACTGGCGTACTGATAAATGAGTTCGAATCACCAATTTTTACCGACGGTTCAAAAATGGATTGCGGGGTAGGGGCGGGGATATTCTCTGATTCCTTCAATAGTTCCAGGTCTTGCCGGCTTTCTGATTCGTGCAGTGTCATCCAGGCGGAAGTCTCTGCTCCGCATACTCATGCAAACCTCTACACCCCAAAATACCATTGCCATCCTCATTGATAGTCAGGCGGCTATCAAGGCTATAGTATATGTCACTATATCACCAAGGCTAGTAGAACAGTGCAAAAAAGAACTCGCCTCGCTTAGTCACCGGCTAAAGATCTGTTTCCTTTGGGTTCCGGGTCACAGCAACATTAAGGGTAATGAGCGGGCTGATGAACTCGCGAGGCAAGGATCTGCCCTTGATCCTTCCCTAGCAAAGGATGGGAACGTCCCGTTGGGGGTCCTTAATGGAGGCATCTTCGCGCACTATCTGCTAAAGGCGGATATTATATGGCAGGGGGTGCGGAACTGTGTCATCTCCAAGCAGATGTGGCCCAAATACTCCCTGAAATGAACGCAAGATCTACTAAATAGAAACCGTACAGATATCGCAAGAACTCTGGCAGTTAGTACTGGCCACTGGCCGTCGGGGTTTATGCGGCCAGAATAGGCATTGCATTTAATGCACACTGTCGCAGCTGCAATACTGCTGACGAGATAGAAAAAATCTTACACTTCCTCTGCAAGTGTCCGGCTTTAGGCAAGACAGCGCACCTTAGGTAAATTCTTTTTCGACAACCTTATAGAGCTAGCGGAGATTTGCATTGGGGATATTATCAGCTTCCTCAATGCAATGCAGTGGATTTGAATAATCCTTACCCTTTTTCTTCTTCTTTCCCCTAGTAGTTAACATCCGTTAGGTCAGTTGAGTTGTGGTAATAAAACGGCGCTTCTGCGCTAATTAAGTGTCGGCATGGTTTACTGACACAACCACTCCTACCTACCTACCTACAACCGACGGGAAGTATTAAGCGAAACACAAGGTTGTATTTTATTGCAAAATAGAATAATAATTGCTCTCTCGTTACAGAAACAAGTCCTGAACAACTACACACAGGACATCCGGGCATTGTGCGCGGAGCTATGTTGTTGCTTGCAACTTTATGTTAAGATTCCTGATCTTCTCCGTCCCTCCAGTTCTCTCACCACGTTCCCCTTTTTGGCTTAAACTTTCTCTTTTCTTCGTTATCTTCGAAGAGCGATGGGATCGTTAAGCGTTCCTGAACTGGTTTCCAGTTCAGTGCTTACACTTTTCCAATTGGTCCGAGAGGATAACAAAGCAGGTACTCCCGGAACCAGAGCCCAACGGACCGTGGGCAACACTCTGATGTGGGTGGACTGCCCGCCACGAGAACGAACGATGAAGAAAACAAGAACGAGAAGACCAACGACGACGAGAAACGCAACGTGGCCGCCCAATCCATTACGGGCACACAAAATACACAAAACGAAGGGTGCACTGAATGGACTGAGAAGCTGTTCCCGAACATGCACTATATCACCACACACCGAAGTTATGACATACCAGAGGGAGAAGGGGACGAAATGGTCCAGCAACACTAAACACACAACATTAACAACAAACTACAACACAAATACGAATATTCAACACAACATCAGGTAAAATCGACACCGAACGTAATATTCGACCACGTTACACCGACGAAGACGATATCAAACACTCGAGAATGTACCTAACAGCAAAGTCCGCAAGCTTCGGACATCAGGCTAAACATCAGACGACCAGCACCCACAATGGCCGAGGGGCCACCCTAACCCATGACTTTTTGTGACCTGCGAACTCGCAGGGCAGGCATCGTTGAAGGTTACATTAGCGTCGTGACCCTTGTCAACCGAACCATGGTCATGAATTTATCTCGATTATGCCGGACCGTTCGAGATTTGAATTACCTGATGTCCTGGTGAAGGATAACGGAACTCAGTTTTCATTCGAAGAGTTTGCCGAATTCTGCGCTAAGGGCGGTATCAAATATATTCGAACCGCACCTTTCCACCCGCAGTTCAACGGACAGGCGGAAAAGTTCGTGTACATTTTTAAGCAGGGTATGGGGAAGTTGGAAGGAGGTGATACAGCACCTAACGCGTCAGCAACAAACCCCACATTACTCGACAACCTTAAACCAGCAAAATCTGTGCAGGGACGCAAAATTAAAATACGATTGAACATATGTACTTTACCCACAATCTCAAGAGGTACAAGCAAGATATTCGCAAATAGAGGAGCAGTTCAACAAGAAGCATGGAACAAAATCAAGGGCATTTCCAACAGCGGATACTTTTTTTGCTCGAAACTATAACTGTTCTAAAGGCCCTTGGTTACCAGGTATTATAGTGAAACGAATTGGATCGGTAATTCACTTTGTCCAAGTAGGCACCAAAACGTGGCGACGACACATAAACCAACTAAAACCTCGATTTAATAAGAAACGAATATTGCGATCTTAATACAATTTTCGATTTTCAGGATCTGGCAACTGAGACTGAGCTAAGGCATCCCGATAAAAATGACCACCAACATCTCGAACAATCCCGTAGCTTGACCTGTATAGTGCATAGTACGGATTGAGATGAAGTCCTTTTCCCAGTATTGAACAGCTGCGATAGCCCCAAAACCCGATAGGTACAGTGCATAGCCCGAGTACAGATGACAACAAGGAACAGCCGTCCCTTTCGACATCGACTAGTACTTAAATGACTCGACCCCCCCGAACGAGATAGCAGGCATATATTTGTACCACTAAGAAAAAGGGAAAATGTTGTAGACATCACAAGCAAACAGACCTACTGGCCTTTCACCGGTTATCTGTCAGCTGTCATAAGCCATATGGGTAACTTGACATATTCATCCATTCTATTCTAACCTGGTCACCAATAAAGTCTTGCATTTTATTAAGTCTTGTTATATATCTTGAGTTTTAATTTATTTATTTATTTATTTATATAAATTATAACATCTTTCAAATTAGACCTGGGGCCCATTTAAAGTAAAAGTTAAGTTGATTTAAGCTAAGTTAACGAAGTTTCATTTCATTTTTCATTTCATTTTATTTCTATGAGAGTAGATTTACATGATACTACAAGATTTTTATCTTTTAATTAAGTATCTAAATTCAACTTAAAATTACGGTGTTAACAATAAAATTTGTGTAAATGGGTAAATTTATTATTAAGTTAAAAAGAAGCAAGAAAAGAAGATAAGTAAAAATTTTGTATGAATGCAATTATGTAAATTTAAAATACTGATAAAGTTTTCAAAAATTTCAAAAAAAGAAAACAATGTTTTCAATTCCGTGAAATTCAATTTTGATTTTGATTCGACATAAGTGAAAATAATTTCCTCCGAAATACAGCTGATGAGCTTATTCTTTGCAATTCGTATGGAAGACCGTTCCACAAGCGAATTGCATTTACAAAGTAAGATCGTTCCGCAATAGTGTGCGAAAAGCGCGGTACAATTAGTTTTAAACCTCTTGGGGACTGGGCAAACTGAAGCTGTTCATTTAAGTATTCAAGACATTTGTTGTGGATTATGCTATGGAGTTTCAGAATATTTCTAAAGTCGTAGTAAAGATTCAAATCCATTCCGAAAAGGGATGCTTTAAGATGAGAGACACTATTATGACGCGGTATATTGTGTATAAATCGTATGCAGTCGTTGAAAGCAACATTTATTCTACGGGTACACTCATAATCCAAGCAAGGATAGACTAAACAATTGAACGTAAAATATGGTAAAATCAAACTTTTAACTAAGTGACTCTTCATAGTAGGTAGAAGCAAATGTGATGAAGACCTCAAACTACGCAAACCCGAATATATTTTCCTTATAGTATCAGAGACAGCATCGCAACAATTTAAGGAACTGCTAATGGTATAACCTAGATACTTCACTTTTTCAACGTAAGGAATAATATCACCATTTATAACAAGTGGCGGGTAATCATGCGGTGAAACTTCACTTCTGGAGCATATCATTGCAACAGATTTTCGAGGATTAAGTTTCAGTTTATTTGAGTTGGACCATTGATGTATATTTAATAGATCTTCGTTTAATCTGGCTACACAATCTTCCATCAAGCCGATTGGACGACAAAGATAAATTAAAACATCATCCGCGTACATATGCGTTTGGCTATTGAGAACTTTTACAGGTAGATCATTGATAAATAAGGAAAACAGAATTGGCCCTAGGACAGATCCCTGAGGTACACCGGAATTGACAATGAGTGGATTCGAGTTTCCTTGCTCTGTTTCTACAATCTGTACGCGGCTTTTCAAATAATTTAAAATAAGTTTTAGCGCTGTATTTGAAAAATAAAAATTGTGACGAAGTTTTTCGAGGAAGATTGTGTGGTCTATGGAATCGAAAGCTTTAGAGAAATCTAATAGTACCATAATACAAATTTTATCACAATCCAAAGCCGTGCGCATATCTGAAGTTACTTTAATAACTGCAGATTCACAGCTATGTTTGTGGCGAAACCCCGACTGCCATTTAGAAAACATTTTCCCTGCCTCTAAATAATTAAGAATTTGATTGCAGACTATTTTTTCAAAAACTTTCGCTAGGAAAGGCAATAAACTAATTGGTCTAAACTCCGACGGGCTTGAGGGATTGAATTTCTTCGGGATCGGAATAATTTTCGCAGCTTTCCAACACTCAGGGAACTGACTACTGAGGATACATGTATTTACTATGTGTGTTATATATGGAAGGAATATGGGCAAAATCAATTTAACAAACTTCGGTGAAATGCCGTCAAGACCAATTGCATTTGATTTAATAGACCAAACTGCATTTTGAACTTCAACCGCACCAATACAATCGAAGAAAAAGCTTTCGTGAGCATAAGCATCAGCTGAAGAAGTTAGGAAAGTGGTTGGACTTGACAAAGGTGGAGCTAAAATTGAAGTCATTTCCTCAGGACTAAAGGAGCATTTGGACACATTTTTGTCACCAGCCACACCTACTTCTTTTAAATTCTTCCACAACTCCTTAGAACTAAGCCTAGGATCAAGTTTTTTAAGTAAATACGACCTCTTAGAAGACCGTATTAGCAGAGTAACCTTATTTCGAGCGAAAGTATATTGCCTTCTGTTATACTCCGATGGATTTCTTTTATATCTTCTATAGAATCTTTCTCTCTCAAGTATTTGAAAAATTAATCCATTGTTGTACCAAGGACAGCATCTCGGTTTTACTGGTTTTGAAACTAGTGGTACATAACGATCATATAATTCATTGATCAAGTTATTAAATATTAAGACCTTAGTATTAACATCTGGGGTAAAATATATTTGATTCCAATTAGAGTTACCGCCAATCAGTTCAAGATCTGTCAGATCAATGTTACGAAATGATCTATATCTTATTATTTTCTCATTATTTGACACATTACTATTGAAACGAAATGAACAAAAAATAAAGTCGTGAATAAACTCAGAAGTAGGCCTGATTTGATCATATCCAAGCAAATCAAGCCCTGAACTTCTCAAAAATACATCTATGAGTGACGGATTACTAGCAGATTGAAAACAAGTAGGCCAACGTGTATTTATAACTGACAAATTAGTTTTATCGCAAAAGTAATGAAAAAGCCTATTCACGCTATTATTCTTCAAATAATTCACATTCAAATCACCACCGACTAGAATCTTGTCATATCTTGGATTAAGCCTTATCAAAGTTTCTTCTAGTTCTCCCAAATTGTCCTCCTTAAATTTATAAGGGGGTGAATAAACGACGATTAGAAGACACTTTTCAACACCATTATTGATCTCAACACAAATAAACTGAATGATAGATCTAGTAGAAGTATATATACACTTTGCGGCAATATGCTCTCTGACATACATACACACACCTCCTCCAATTCTGCCATCACGATCATTTCTAAATAACCTGAATCCTGGTAAGTGTACAAGATTTGACATTATATTGCAATTTAACCATGTTTCAGTGACCATGACAACATCCAACTTTGAAGTACTAAGCATCTGGTAAAGAACTGTATACTTAGAACGAATACTACCTGAATTTAGATGACAAATATTAAAACCATTGTTTGCACCACACAACACATTGAGAACGCATCTTACTATATCAGGATTTAGGCCAAAAACCATCAAGTACTACTTTAAAAACTATCGAGCATTCGGAAGACATTATTTTCTCTGACGTCGAAAAAAGCAAATTTTTTAAAATTTTAAAGTTTGAGCAACATCTGAAAACTTGTTCAATTATTATTATATACTTAGACATTCTTAAGTTCATTTGCAAGAAGACTGCGCAAAAGTTATTCTATTACAGTTTCGTACTAAATAAAGCCATATTCAAATAAAAATAAAAATAAAAAATAAAAAAAGTGGCAGCACTAGCCAAGAAAAGCTTTAACAAACTGCAGAAAATTTAGCAACAACAAAAAAACAAAACAGAATGAACAAAAGAAACAAGAGAAACATAACAATTGTTAATTAACAGCATCTTCCCCAACAAGAGCAGCATCAGCAACAGAAGTATCAGTAGCAGCAGCTAGATTCATTCCTCCAGTATGTAGCGATTCGAGAGAAACCATGTTTAATATACAAATCGGCTTGTCCTCCTCGTAAAAACAGAGTGTAAGCAATTGTTTTTCCGAAGTTCATTTGCTCTCCGAAAGAGTGTATGATCATTCTTAGTGAGGCTTTCATACACTCGCACAAACCTATTACTGTCAAACCCAAGATCACGGAGAGCAACTGATTTTTTGTTTTGCTTATAGTACCGGAAGATTTTCGTCGGATACATAAGGAATACCATGAAGAACTAGATCTCCCGCAATATTTTTCCGAGCTAGTGCATCTATTTGAAGTTTTAGTTGAGTGTTGTCATTTTCAACCACTTGTGCTTTTATTGTTGGTAGTTCATATTCCAGGGCATCAATGCGGCATAAATGAGTTCCCATGGTTTCAACTGCGCTTTTGCATGAAAAAACAGAGTGATTGATGGAACTACATCGAACATAAAACAAAACTGAGAAAAATAATGATAGGTCGAGCAAAAAACAAAGGAAATAATAAAGATTTATATATATATGTACATTAGAAGAAAAAATAAATAAAAATAAATAGATAAAAAATATTATAAAAGTTAAGAATTGTGGACTAGATATCTGAATAAAACTCTTTCAAAGTGTTTGGTACCGCGATGTCTTCTTATGTTTTGGGGTAAAGCATTCCACTTTCTGACAACAAAAACAAAAAATTGGCGTTCGGAATTAGTGCAGGTGAATTTTGGCTATACAAATATAAATGATCTTGATGAGGTAGCAAATCTAATTTTTTCATGAAGGTACGAAGGTTCTTTATTAATCAAGATATTATTTAAAGTCTTAAGAGCGCAATATTTTAAGTACGTGAATAAGTAACATCCAAATATATTTTTTGTGTACCCTGATACATGATCAAAGCGTTTTAGATTATATATGTATCGGACTACATTATTGAATGCTACATTTAAACTTCTTTTCGTTTCAGAATTTAAACAACAGTAAATTTCACACCCGTAAGTTATAAGTGGCATAATTATTGATCTAGCGATTCGTATTTTTATGTGTTCAGGTGTGAAATGCTTGGATAAAGATAAGTTCCGCAGACAGCCATAGATCTTACCTATTGACAACCGTATGTGATAGTCCCAGCTAAGCGTGGAGTCAAACCAAATGCCCAAGTTCTTTGCCTTCTCAGTATATTGAATCACTGTTGTACCTAAGTATATTTTCGGAAAATATCTTAAGTCAAGTTTATTTTTGTAAATTATTAAAAACTTGGACTTTTTTGGATTTAGTTGCAAGCTGTTCTTATCTGACCATTCCATTATACTATTAAGATCACTGTTCAATTTATTAGCCCCATCTTCAACCAATCCAAGTTTGCAACTTAAGTAAATTTGCACATCATCAGCATACATGTGCAGGGAACAATTTTTAACCGTAAGCGCTAGATCATTGATGAACATCGTGAAGAACAATGGGCCTAATATGGAACCCTGAGGCACACCAGAGGAGAGTTCTAAAAAATTTGATGCATTTCCACCTATTACAACTGATTGTGTCCTATTTGTTAGATATGAAAAAAAACAGTTTGGCGGCCGAGTTGGAAAACCGAAAAAATTTCCTCAATTTGGAGATGAGTATTTGATGGTTTACAGTATCAAACGCTTTAGAAAAATCCAGCAGTCCAAGAAAAGAAACCAGATCTTTGTCTATAGAACACCTTAGGTCATCAGAGACTTTAAGTATAGCTGAAACGCAACTATGTTTTACCCTGAAACCGGATTGAAATCTACTTAAGAGTTTGTTATTGTTAACAAAAGCCGATATTTGTTTATGTAAAATTTTAATGTTGTCTAAATATACAATAGGTACATATGCATGTACGAGTATGTTAATCGTTCCAAGGACTTTTTGTATTTCAGATGTTGTACGGTTATGTGACAACTATCTTAATAAATAAATTGCAGGTGCATTATCATTTTTACTTTAACGCCGGGATTTCCCCGCAACTTTTACAAGCATTGAATCAGAAGCGACCGAAATGGGTTTAGCGATAAACGAGAGCAAAACCAAGTATATACTGCCAACAAGAAGGGACAATCAACACCGACGAATTGGACAGAACGTCACAGTGGGCAGCTACAACTTCGAGATAGTCAGTGACTTTGTCTGCCTTGGGTCTGCTATAAATTCTGAAAACGACATCAGCGCAGAAATCAAGTGAATAATATTTGTAACTTTTGCTAATCGCTGTTTTTGGGCTAATACGGCCATTCAACAGTAAAGCCCTATCTCGAACGACTAAGGAGTCTCTTTATAAGACCCTAATCTTTCCAGTCCCGCTTTAGGGCGCTAAAACATTTTTTTTTTTTTTTTGCCGAGAGCAGGTGAAAAATCTTCCAAAGACACCATAAGGCCCGACCGCGCATGCTTATGGTAGTGTGAGATTTTTACTCACTAAAAAACACCTCTCTTCAGAATTAATACTACAACTAAGCCAGTGCGTATCCAGTAGTTTCATTTTCGCTTACGAGAATCGTGATTATATACAGAGATCTTCGTATGTGATTTAAAATAAATGTAGCACTTTAGACAGGTTAAATTCCAATGAAAGTTCCTGCCTTCATGACCTTCATATGCTATGACGCGAGGTCAAAAGGTTTTGTCCTTTGAAGACGACGAATTGAATTGTTCGCGTCAAGTAGTTGAATGACAGTGCGTTTACAATGGCCGTGAACACGATCTATGTGTTTACGCGCAAATTTTGTTATCTCTTCGACGACGCTGGGAATTCCCAGTTACCACCATGCGTTAACGATCGTTCTAAGAACTTTATTTTCAAAAGTTTGTATGATGTTTCTATTGCTTTTCTTGGTACAACCCGATAGTTGTATACCATACGTCCTCACTGGCTTTAGCACTTGCTTATAGATAAGCAGTTTGTTATGTAGGCTCAACTTCGAATGTTTTCCGAGTAGTCAGTACATTTGTCGGTATTTGTTTTGAAGTTCGTCGCGTTTATTTTTCACGTGCGCTTTCCATTTAAGCTTGACATCTAGAGTCATTCCTAGATATTTTGCTTCGTTTGCGTACGGTATTTGAGCCGAGTTTAGATATACAGGCAATCTATTCACTTTTTTGTACGTAAAGTTAACGTGAGTAGAATTGCTTTCGTTCAGCACAATACGCCAAGAATTCGTCCAAGCGTGGACTTTATTAATAGCATGTTGAAGCTTTCCGGTTGCTGCTTCAATGGTATCGCCCATTGTCAATATCGCCGTATCGTCCGCAAACGTGGCGACGACACAGTTTCTTTCCTGCGGGATATCACGCGTGTAGAGTACATATAGAAGTGGGCCAAGGACACTTCCTTGCGGGACTCCGGCTGCAATCTCCTTGAAGTCAGAGTAATCGTTTCCGTGCTTAACACGAAAGAGTTTCTCGGTGAGGTACGACCGTAAGATTAAAAAGAGTTGCCGTGGCAGTAGTCGTTGCAATTTATATTCCAAGCCTTCGTGCCAAACCTTATCGAAAGCTTGTGAGACGTCAAGAAATACACCACAACAAATCTTTTTTTCTTCCAGAGCTTTCTCAATCACGTCAGTTATTTTTTGGACTTGGTCAATTGTAGAATGCTTGATTCTAAATCCAAGCTGATGGTCAGGAATGAGACGTCTTTCGTCGATTACGGGTTGTAGACCTTTGGAAAGTAGTTTTTTTTAAATATTATTGAGATAACCGGCAATAGGGAAATAGGCCGATATGATTTCATCTCATTTATTGGTTTGCCTGGTTTCGGGACCATTATAATCTCGGCGACTTTCCATTGTCTCGGAACATCATGAATCTGAATGAGGCGTTGATGAACTAGAGCAGTTTGATAAGAGCTTTATTCGGCAATTCCTTGACTACCTGCGCCGTTATCAAGTCGTTACCCGGAGCTTTTTTCTTCCTTAAATTTTTAATCACTTCCCTCAGTTCAATCAATGCAATATTTTTTTACTTTAAAGTTGTCAGATGTCGTGACTGGGAAGTCGGGCGTTAACGAAGGGCCGTCGAACGGCTTGAACGTTTCTTCTAAGTGCAAAGCAAAAAGTTCTGTCTTTTCTTTGTCGCTCTTGGCCCAGTTTTCATCGTTTTTCCGAATTGGTGGCGCTTGCATTTGAGGTTTCCGGATGCCTTTTAGCGCTTTCCAAAGCGAATAATTTGATTCTCTTTCACCGGAGAGATTTTCAAGGTAGGTCGCTATCTTATTGCTTTTAAATTCGCGAATACTATCTCTAAGGCGATTGCATAGTCGGTTAAGGACCGTTTTATGCTGCGGTGCACGAAAGATTTCCCATTTCTTTCGTGCTTTCGTTTCTCCCTCACCAGTTCAATGATTTCTCTGGGATACTTTTCATTGCGATTGATCTTATAGCTTCTAGAAGGAGTGTTTCTCCATGCCGCTCTTTGGATTGCTTCCACGAAACGATCAATTTCGTCCTCTTGTTCACAAGCCGTTGTAAGTGATGTATTTAAGGCGATATTTGTTTCGCAATCATTTCTAAAGCCCTCCCAGTTTGTTTTATTGCTAGTAAGTCTTGGAGGCCCTTTTTTTCTGGATCGGCGCTTCTCCAAGTAATAAAATTACTGAAGAGTGGTCAGAAGAGAGATCAAAACATTCTTTGATTGTAATAAACTTTTCGTAAATTCCTTTTGTAACAAAAAAATCGATAAGATCGGGAATTTTTCCTGAATCGATTGGCCAATAGGTCGGTTTTTCTGTCGAATAAAAACAACAACCGAATTCATTTGCCACTTCGTAAAGAATTTTTCCTTTAGAAGATGTACATCTTGAACCCCAGAAGGTGTGCTTCGCGTTGATATTTCCACCAATAAGAAAATTTGAACCAAGGGCGTTGAAGACACGAAAGTAGTCGTCTTTTTCTGGTGGACATCACGGCGGACAGTAAACAGATGCTATATTGTTACTCGGGTGCTTATTTTTAACCCTTACCGCGGACAACTGAAGTTTTTCCAACTCTATGCTTATATCGACCGAATGTTCGATGTTAGTTTTAATGAATAAGGACGAACCGCCCCGCACTCTATCAGAAGGATGATAGACGTGATAACCAGCGTAGCCTCTTATCTTTATTTGCGATTCCCTTGTTAGATGGGCTTCGGAGATCAATCATATGTCGATATTTTCTCTTATTAGAAACATTTCTAATTCGTTAGATTTTTGTAAGAGTCCGTTTGCATTCCATGTTACTATTTTAAGCAAAGAGTTCATATTTACTTAGATTTAGATTTATGGTTAGCCATACAAAAGCTTTCGACGTTACTGAGACGTTCGAGAATCCGTTTGTTAATTTCACATTGTTCCTCGAACTTGGCGTAGATGCAGTTCAGAATTTCCTTCAACGGATCAGAGGGTCGTTTCGTTTGGTTGCTTTGACTGCGGCCTGAGAATACGTCAGACGTACGGCGTTCGCTGGCTTATCCGAGGTTATTTTTCATTGAGCCTTTTTAGTGGACGACTTTGACGTACGTTTAACCGGCTTAGAAGGCTGATTGACTGTTTCAAGAGTCTGCACTGCTGATTCGAGCGTCCTTTCAGTCGGCTTAGGGATCTGTACAACTGGCTTACGAGCCCGCTCAGTCTGCTTAGCAATACGTTCTATCGACTTAGGAGCCCGATCGACTGATTTCGTTCCCCGCATCTGTAATTCCTTGGCGACCTCGTAACCGAGATAATTTGCTGAGTGCCTTCCTTTGCAGTTAACGCAAGTTGCTTTTTCATTTTTGCTCAAACTGCAATTTTCCGAAGAGTGTTTTCCAGCGCACTTAACGCAGCGCGGCTCTTTCTGACAGTACACTTGTGTATGATTAAACTCTTGGCATCGCCTGCATTGAGGGATTGTCTTCGTGGACTTTATTGAAAGCGGATGAAGAAGATATCCTTGGTCGCTTTGAGAGAAATTCTTCGTAAGATATTCGGTCCCGATTCAACGACGAACTATACGAGCTGTACAGCGACATCGATCTAGTCAAAAAACTGCGTATTGGACATTTGAGATGGCTAGGGCATGTAGAGCGAATAGACACTAAAACTCCGGCATGCAGAGTCTCCGAATCTAACCCGGAGGGACGATGCAGTAGATGGCCTCCTCACTGTAGGTGTTGCGCAGAAGTTCAAGGTGACCTCAACTAACTTGGAGTGCGCAACTGGAGTCAATTAGCTAAAGACGGAGGTAAACTATAACCGAGGTGAACTATAGCACCACCTTAGTAAGAAAGACTTCTTTACACCCAGGCTATTTTAATTCTTAACATCATGTTTCTACATTTGATCCTACCTCTATTCAGACCAAATATAGGCATAAAGCCGATGTGCTTTTAAAACTATCTCAAGTGGATACTATTATAAATATTTAATACCTTAAGTGCAAGCACATAATGTTACTGAACTGTATAGTCAACCTAGTATGTGGTTTGTCCTGAACAGCGCAGTCTTATCGCAATATCAAATAAAACAGAGAGGAAGAAATGTAATAGTTTCTCATACAAATTCCTAACACGCTTATAATTGCTTTCTTGTTTCAATGAACAATTCTCAAAATGCTCAACAAAACTTACATACGTGACACTCAAACCGACACAGTGAGTAACATGGCTTTATTCTTGACACAACGAATTTCCCTTCTTTAAACAGATACAAATATCTTACAAGTATCTCCATAGCATCACTGTAGAAATACCAAGAGTATCCGGCCACGAACGAGAAGATACTATTCTCCTTGGATATAATATATAAACCGAAATCCATCAAGACCACTATGTGCATGCAATGACTGAACGCAAACTTAAGTACACGAGAACGCGCTCAAGAGCTATACAAATACAACCGAAAGATAGATACGTTGAGGATTCCAAACGTAAAAAACACATTTCCTCGATTTGATGTGTCTTCACATCAAGAAATCTGGAACCAGAACAAGGACTCTTACTTCAGATGTCGTTATCCGCACAACACACAATCTCGTCGTCGTCGTCGTCGTTATAGTTTTATTTTTACACCTCAGGGAAACTAAATGCATACGTCGGTATCAGGATATAAAAAAAAAATTAAATAAAAGATTGAAACACTTTATTCAAAGCACACCGCACCGATATCCAAGGACAACTGAACGTCCCAAGGATGCTGTGTGCTATCTGATGGTGCAGGTGTCACCATTCAACTTTAGTTGAAGTTGAATCGCTCAACCTCCGGTAACCTTTTCAACTTGACGCATGCCTGCTTCACTGAATGTGAAGCAACAATTTGTTCCTTTCGTTGACGGATCCTGAAATTGAACGAGCCACATGGATTCGCTTTTCATAATTTACATCCCATTTCTTTCACATATTTCCGGTCGGTGCGGTTGAGTTTTTGATACCGCAGGAGCCCACAGCAACTCCTGTTGTAAATGTGTTGTTAATAAGCGGAAAAATGAGGAAATATCCTGGCATTTTATATTTATTTTTTTCTTTCCACAAGGACTTTGATGCATATTAAGCACTTTGCCACATATGATGTACCATTTGACTTATTACTGTATCGTTAGGTTGTATCTTTAGGTGGAAGATGTGGTGTGACGGCATCCTTCTGATGTCAGTCGATATTCCTCGCGGTACTGGGATTTGATTTAGATAGATGAAAATAGGTTTTTGAGCTTAGCTACTCTGCCTGTATTAGGGTGTATGTGACGTTATGATTTATTACGGTCTTCAAACGGAATTTGTTTATCGGTAGGTGGATATTGCCTGGATTAACAGTTTCTGGTGGAAAGTAAGTTTTTCAAGAAAGCTGTGCGCCTCGTACTCGTATATAAAGGCTGTTTCTAGTTTTATGGTGATTAGAACGTTTTATGTGATGTTCTGAAGTAAAAGTGGATTATGGAAACAATAAACTTGGCACAGGATTATGCACAGCAGAAATACGGGCCTCAGGGTGGCAACTCACAAATTTCGGCGGAGCTATTCAATTTATTACCTACCTTCCTCAGGCAAATAAATGTGTACTCCTACAACTTTTGAGCAAAGAAACTTTTGCAAGTACTTTCTGTTAATAGATTTTTTAGGTAAGGGTTTTTCTAGCATTATACTGAAGATAAGATAATTTTTTAGCTCATTTGCTTAAATAACTTTAGTCTTTGACTTTAAAAATGATGTCCCGAGCTACCACTTGAGCATATATTCACTCAGTTCGTTGGTTGTTAAGGATATATGCAGAAACCAGCTGTGCAGATAAGTCACAGAGATGTATGTTTGCTTGATGACAACTGAACCTCTACCCAAGCAAATCAGGTCATAGCCAACCTTTGTAGATTCCAAATGATTCCTCTATACAGTAGTAGGATGCTTGATTGAATGGCATACAGGTAATAACAGATTACATGAACTATGGTCTATGATTGACCGTAACTTCTATACGAGCACCCCTAATCGAGGTGAATGGGACACTTCCCCCCTGTCGATGGTAGTTCAGTTTACTTCTTTACAGATGGCTCTAAGACGGAAGGTTAAGTGGTTTGTGGTGTTTTCTCCGAAAAGCCCAATCTGAGCATCTCCTTCTGCCTCACTGATTATTGTAGCATTTTCCAGGCGGAAATCATGGCGATTAAGGAAGCCCTGTCTTGGCTGAAATGTAATGTGCTTCTGGTCAGGAATATTAGCATTTTCGCTGACAGCCAAGCGGCAATCAAGTCCCTGGAATCGTTCTCCTTCACTTCAAAGGCCGCCTTAAACTGTCGTTTATCTCTTATGGAGATGTCAGAGCACCTATGCTGGGTGCCAGGCCACAGGGATATTTCAGGAAACTGCAGGGCTGACGAGCTCGCCAGACAGGGTACCACTCTAAGGATTCTGCATGACAGGCAAGCCCCGGGTATCCCCCTCGCTACTTGTAAGTATCTACTAAAGCTGAACGCTATTAGCACGACCAACCTCAGATGGGAAAACGACTCAATGTGTCACATTTCGAGACAGATCTGGCTTAAGCTGGATCAAAAACGTAGAGCCGAGCTGGTCAAGTTAAAGTGAACACAAATCAGCTGCGTTGTCGGTGTTCTCCCTGGGCACTGTCTTATAGGCCAGCATGCCAAAAGACTTGGCCTCTTCTCCAACAACTTCTGCAGAAGCTGTAGGGACGAGGAGGAGGAGGAAACCATTCTTTACCTCCTATGCACTTGTCCAGCCCTGTCGCATAAAATAATGCTCCACCTAGTGTCCCCTTTCCTTGACGACCTCGGCGATATGGCGTCCTTAGACGTCATGTGCATCCATCGCCTTATTAGAAGCTCTGGTTGGTTTTGTTAGTCCCTGAGTGGCCTAATGGTTGATCCATGGTATCACAAAGGACCTTCACTGGTCTAAGTGTGTCTGCACTCTCATGTGGACAGCAAACCCAACCTAACCTAACCTAAGATCTATGATGACGAATGGTGCTTTGAATTGATTTTTGCTAAAATACGTTTATTGTGAATCTTGAGAGTTCAGTTGACTTCAGAATATAACTTCCAGAGATGTAGTTTCTTACTTTTCGATGGAATGCGCAAGAAGTGAGATGATCATGAAGCACCTTATCCTCAGTTCTCAGTAATAGAGACGGTAAGCAAGCCAGAATGATGCACAAGGACAACGGTCCTAAAGTGGAAACCTGTTGTCACATTTTCAGCTTAAAAGTGCAGGACTAGGTGATATATTTCCAGTTCTAATAGAATTGGAGGTAAGAATTAATTTTAATTTTATTTATTTTTTTAAAGAGAGAATGCATGCATCATGCACCATCAATAGGCTGTGGCCAATCATCGCCCCGGTGTGTCGGACTCTAACCGACTTAAAACTCTTTATATTGTGGGCAAATCCACCCCGGGACTGCTTCTGGCATTACTTCAGGGTGGTGCCACTTGTTTGTGCCTCTATGGGCTCCTTTCTTCATTTGGCCAATCTTCCCTCTTCTTCGTCTTCAGCGCTGACTCGATGAATGAGCAGATGTGGTTCCATCTGTTCTTACTCGTCATTATTTTTCTTACAATGTTCTCTGAGGTGATGCCACCAACCTCCGATTCCAGCCTACGTCGTTCTGCTGCCCATCTTCTGCAACTGAAGAGTGTGTGGTTTGCATTGTCTTCTGGGGAGTCACCATATTGGCAAGCTGAGCTTCCCACTTTTTCCATCTTATGAAGGTACGCGTTAAAATACCCATGGGCTGGGTGACATACTAATATGTATATGTCGCCATGTTCCCGGTTCGTCCATTCAGCGACCCCCCTGATCAATCTCGCTGTCTACCTGCCTCTTGTTTCGGAAATCCACCGTCCTTGCCACTGTTGTTTGGTGAGCTCCTTTACCTCTGCAGTCGCCGTTTCCACTCCTACTTCCGCCTTCTTTTCATACACGTACTTCCTCTCTGTCGTGATGAGATCGATTGGGGCCACTCCCGCGAATACGAGAACGGCTGGTCCCGACACTGTTCGGTAGGGCCTTGCCACTCGAAGGGCTCCGCGTCTCTGTACTGCAGCCATCTGCTCTCGGTACTTCTCTTTTCGGAGTGCATCGGCCCATATCTCACAACCATATAGGAGAATGGCCTGCGTGATCGACATGAGAAGTCTTCACTTGCTAGCCGTGGGCCCACCCACGTTCGCCATGAGTCTGCTGAGTGATGAAGTATCCCTCACCGTTCGCTTCGATGTGGATTTTATTTACTCTCAAAAAGTATGTTTGGAGTCTAGAGCTACACCAAGGTACTTTACTGTTGCCTTGCTGGATATTACTTCTGTGCCTCCTCGGAATTCGATAATAGTCGGGATATGTTTTCTAGTCAGAAGGGCTATCTCAGTTTTTTCCGCCGCTAGACTTAGGACATGGTCTACCATCCAAGCATATACGCGTATCATGACCTGGTTCAATATCCTTTGTGAATCTTCGGTGTCTCTTGCCGTAATCACTGCGCCGATGTCATCCACATACCCTACCAGAAAGGTGTTTTCGGGTATCTCCATGCAAAGAATTCCGTCGCACGCGATGTTCCAAAGATCAGGGCCCAGGATTGAACCCTGCGCTACTCTTGCAGTGATTTCCTTTTTGTGGCGTCCTTCCGTTGTATCGTACAGCAGCTGCCGATCTTTGAAATAGTCCTTCACCATTCGCAGAAGGTATTTAGGAATGCTGAAAGTATGTTCGAGCGCATATAGCATTTCGCTCCACCTGGTAGAGTTGAAGGCATTTCTCACGTCTAGAGCTGCTAGTATGACGACTTTTTTAGAGTGTTGATTTCCTCGCTGTGCAGATTGAACGGCGTCAATTACCACCTGAATTGCTCCTATTCTGGAATGGCCTTTCCTGAACCCGTGCTGTCTCTCGGAAAGGCTACCTGCTCTTTGGATTGCTGCAGTAAGCCGCGGCTTAATAGTTTTTTCCAGCAATTCCCTGCCGTATCCAGCATACACAGAGGCTTGTAGGCTGTTGGGGAGTACGGATCTCTTCTTCCTTTGCTGATGAGTGCTGAGCGTCGTGTCTTCCAGCTCTTGTGGAAGATCCTTTCCTTCAGGCAGGTGGTGTACATATTCAGCAGCAGCTGTGGACAAGTACAAGTAATCACTTTAAGCACTTCCGCTGGTACTCCGTCAGGTCCGGGGCTTTCTGGTTCTTTAGAGTTTTCGCTGCCAAGCGCAGCTCCTCTTCGCTGAACATTGGAACATCTAGTTGTTGGACACGAACAATTTCCGCGGATCTTACAGGATGCGTCGACTATACTTCGCATTTTTACTGCGCTTAGTACATGGTTTGTCACCTGTAAACCTAACTTGCGCATTACCACCTTATAGCCTATCCCTCAGGGATCGCTATTGACATCCCGGCGGAGGTATTCTTAGGTCCCCCACTTTGAAAAATCTTCCATCACGGCTGCGCTGTAACATACAGTCCATATATACAATGAAGAGGTGACTAAACGCACCCTTGTAGACGGCCAACACCCACAGTGAAAGGTATTGATATAACGCCGTTTATCCGAACACAGCTTCTACAGTTTGTACATAAAGACTGAATTGCCCTTAGCAAGGAACCATCAATCCCATACTCTTGCAGAACACATCCAGAGTTTGTCTCGAGGAACCCTATCATATGCTTTTTTCAAATCCACAAAATAGGTGAAGATAGGTTTAGCATACTCCCAGGCCTTCTCAAAAACTATTCTGAGAGTAAATAACTGGTCAGTTGTGCTTCTATCTGATTCTGCTTTAAATATACCGTAAACAGTTGGGAACGCAATATGTGCATTTCTCACTGGAATAACTCACAATGCCTCAGACAAGCTAAAAGAGCTGTCCAATCGTTCCAAAAAGGCAGTTGACAGCGACGACGTCAAGAAACTGTGTATTGGACGTTTGAGATGGCTATGATATGTAAAGCGAATGGACACCAACGCTCCGGCCCGCAAAGTCTTCGAATCTAACCCGGAGGAACGGAGGGACCACACAGTTTTTTTTTTTATAATTTGCGCGCACCGAAGGGATTATTAATACCCTTATACTGATGCTCATGGCACGGGCGGATGGGAAAAGGGAGGAGAGGAACGGATAAGATGCCGGTTTGTGTTGGCTTTAAATGTTTGTAGGTTGTAATGATTAGGAAATACAGAGGCTGGTAGATCGTTCCACAAACGTGTTCTTCGGCTTATAAACGAATCCCTTTATTTGAGACAGTATGTCCGAAGTTGGGCTTGAGGGTGAACTGATGTGCATTCGAAGCATGACGGGTATTGCGGGTGAAGGAGGAAAGCAACTGGCTATTTCGCTGGAGCATTTTTTATAAAAAAAAGCGATAAAATAGGGAAAGACATGGGACATTTCTACGATGTTCAAGTGAGACTATGGAGTTCTCAATTCTGTACCCTATCTAGAATATGCAGAACGGTCTTAGGTGCACCAGACCAGATGTGGGCGTTATATTCCAGCTTTGGGCGGATGAATGCTTTATAGATTCTAGGCCAGATCAGATGGGGTAAAATATTTTTTGCAACGCTTAAAGAATCCTAGACATTTAGCAGCGTTTTTGGCGACTTAGAATATGTGATCGTTCCATCGAAGACGGTTATTGACGCATATACCGAGAGTAGCAAGTCTTTCGGATTCAGCGATGCAAGTACCATCCATGGATAATGGTTGAGGGTCTTGGTTTCGCTTGAGAGACAGAAGACAGCATTGAGTTTTGGATGCATTTAATTCCATTCTATTGATTGAATCCTATTTGGTAATGCTGTCTAGCTCGGAATTCAACGTGTTTAACATACGTTGTCGTTCCTCTTCTACGGCCAAAAAGCAGGGACGTGAGTTAGGGAACGAATATAAAAAACTGAGGGTACTGTCATCAGCGAAGGAATGGATTGGATTAGAAGTAGCAGACAAGAGGTCATTTATAAAAATGAGAAAGAGAGTCGGAGACAAAACGGAGCCCTGGGGAACACCAGCATTTATATGGTGAATTGCAGACTTGAGGCCGTCTAAGACAACTTGTATTGAACGGTCTGAAAGGTAATTTCCAATCCATTGAAGAAGAGACTCATCGATGCCATATGCATGCTTTTTGACAAAAGAGCCTGATGCCAAACTCAAATGCCTTAGAAATATCGAGCGCAACCATCTTTGTTTCGTCGAAGTGATGGATTGATTGGTTCCACTTCTCGGTGAGATATGCCATCAAATCACCAGTGGACCTGTTGCTACGAAAACCGTACTGCCGGTCATTGAGCAGTTTTCGTGAATCAATCATAAGCTGACGATTTATCAGCGTTTCCATGACCTTGGAAAGAAGGGACGTATGTGCAATGGGTCGGTAATTGGACGGGGAGGAAGATTCGCCTTTTTAGGGACGGGCTGGACAAATGCTGTTTTCCATCTACTCGGAAAGAGCCCAGAAGAGTAGGATAGACAGAAAAGCTTACGTAGAACTTTTGCCAGCGTGGAAGAACACCTGTTCAGAACTGTGGAGGAGATACCAGCTGGACCAGCAGATTTGTGTTTCTTAAGACCTTTGAGTACTCCTGCAACTGTACTAGTGCGAAAGTGGACTTGTCCCATGGAAAATTCGACGCACTCAAGTACAGGCGGAGACAAAGCGCTGTCTGGCAAGGTGGAGTTCGCTGCGAAGTGAGCAGCAAGCAGATTGGCTTTGTCTAAGGAGCTGACAGCTGGAATGTCATTGTAAATGAGCGTTGGGATGGCAGGCGAGTTAGAATTTTTCATATTTTGACGAGCGACCAAAAATTGTTACTACCTTTGGGACATTGTCGAGTTTTTTCTCTCAATTTTTGGTCATGTAAGTATTTTACACGTCGAATGTGAGCATTGCAGTCATTTCTGGCTTGTTTAAATTTCTTTCGGTTTTCCTCAGATTTGTTGGAGACTGAAGGCCGAAAACTTACCTCTTTCAACCTGATAGCCTCTTTGCAACTCTGGTCAAACCACGAGTTTATCTTAGGTTTGATGCTCTTTATTCTGTTAGGAATATAATCATTCATACTTAAGAGGATGGTGTCAGTAATCATATCAGCGGCGGCATCCACGTCGCTATCGAGGAAGCATAGCGACCAGTTAAATCTCCTAAAGAAACTATTAAGGCCGTCCCAATGGGCTTTCTCGTAACGATAAACTTTTCTTTTAGGAGCTATATCACTACGGACGTAAAAGGCGAAGCCACGATGGGGAAAAAATAATGGCACTAAGTTATATCCAGGCAGTTTTGAGTTAGACGATTCTTAAACTACCTGTGCTTTACCAAGTGCCAAAACAGGTGGTTTATAGGAATGAGCGTGGGCGTACAAATCGAAGAAATTCGTTCGAAGCCCACGAATGTTTGTACAAGCGACTCTAAATTCCCTCATCATTAGAACATAAAAACACAAAATGACACAACTCTGACGGTACTAAGCCAAGCCTCGAAGTGTATATCCAAAGATAAGTTTCCCAAAGTAAACTATCGCCGGTGTTATGCCCAAACGACAGTCAGATGAGGTCCGCTATTCAGATAAATAAGTACTCATGGTCCGCTATGCATCAAATGTTACGCTCTCTCAATCATCGCAACTGGAAGCATGTAAGGGACATGCGAAAATTGCGATGACAAAGAAGCGCAACAGCTATTGAGTGGGGGTGGGAGAGATGGGAGCACGGTTTTTTTTTTTTTTTATACACTGCACTGCAAGATCGCGGATACAAGCTGCCGAAATGAAGTTCCTTCGCGGTGTTGCTAGAATAACTCGTAGGGATCGAGTGCGCAACACCAGAGTACGCGTGGCGCTCAATGTTGAGCAGATACTTCTCCGAACGGAACGATCTATATTTCGATGGTTTGGTCACGTAGTGCGTATGCCCACAGACTGGCTTCTAAGACGCGCCATGGTTGCCATGACATCAGGTAGGCGACTCCGCGGAAGGCCTAGAAATAGATGGTTGGACCAAGTCCGACATCTCTCCTGGAGCCGTGTAGGGATTCCTCCTGAGGAGTTGGAGTCAATGGCGGAGGATCAAGAAGGATGGAGGGTCCACTTGAGCATCCTACCCTCGCGACCCTCATGAAGGATTAGCTCGCCATTGAAAATGCATGTATGTATGTATACACTGCACTGATAATACGTTAGACGCGCGCGATCAAGTTTTATTGTGGGGTTGGTTTTGATTATATTTTTATTTATTTTTTGTTTTTTATTGGGGGGGAGGCGATTTTTTTGTTTTATTGTTTGATTTAATTAATTTTTTTTTTGATTTTATTAGTTTGGGTGGAATTGACTTTTATATTTTTTTGAGATGATGCGCATTGGGAATCGCGTGCGCTCACGGGCGCCAGACAACGCGGCACTCGACAGTAGAGGGAGCCATCGCCGTAGGTGGAGCGCACAAGTTCAAGGGGAGCTCGACCAACTTGGAGTGCGCAACTGCAAGCAATTATCTAAAGACCGAGCTAAATGGAGAGGCTTGTTGGTTTATGCCCTGGTTCACACCGAACTGTAGCATTACCTTAGTAAGTAAGTAAGTAAGGAATGAAGCGAAAAACACTTTAATGGAAAAAGCCGATATGGCTTCTCTGCAGCCAGTTTTAAATGATTAGATGTGAACACTCTAATAGCCGTAGAACTTCTTTTATCAAAACTCAGTAAAAGTTGCATTTACTAGAAGATACTCAATTAAAATTGATCCGATCAAAGGCTCAAGATAACTTTTGACAATAATTACATCAAGTATAACATTTTTTCAACCCTTGAACATGAACTTAATTTTAACTTTATGCTGTCGTTGTCAATCATTAACGAAAGGCCCTTTAGTACCAGCGCAAACCCTCCCAGCTTTAATTTAGAAAGAAACTGCAAAGACATTTTCTTCAAATACATACCCACGACCAGATTGGAACAGTTTTAAATTTAACGACTTTCATCTGCACTTTTATTTAAGCGTCAATTGGAATACTAGCCGATGGCACTAAAGCCCATCGAAATCATTCCATCTCAGTCACACGACATAAGGAAGAAAATCAATTACATTACACTTGAAATGATTGCACAAAAGGATTCGCATTTCTCTTTGTTACTCTCCTTCGAAATCCTTGCAAATTCACTAAATATTGAATTTTGCCATTCAAGCGATTCATTCGTGAATAAAAGGACAAACGCAAGGGAGACAATTTTACAGGCCAAACAGTTGTGCCGTCCAGGCTCGTGGCAAGATAAGTTTCAATACGTTCCAAGTGTAGCAGACGTTCTCAACGAGTTTAAGATATTTGTCATGAAATGTAAAATTTGGAAGCTATTCGGAGTAGACTCGGAGTGGCATCAGTTCATTATTCTATTAGATCGCATCTGTTGGGTGCTATTACTGTTTTATGCTTGTCGCTTAAAATTTATGAATATTAGTGAGTAGTTCCTTGGAATACATAAAATAATATTAAGTTTAAAACGAAGTAAGCATAAACTGTTTAGTGACATTACGTGCGTTAGATTTTGAATTGATTTAAAATGCAAAGATAACAAGGACTTGCTAAGTAGCTTCCTATTGTGACGGTCTTTCAATTAAAACAATTGGAAAAGTAGATACGCAGTCTTTTAAGAAACTACAAGTGAAGCGTTGGCTTTGAACAATAAATAGTAAAATAGCATTTTTTTTTAAGAGGATATATTTTCTAGCCGAATGGAGTAACATAGTATACTTGCACCGTTGATGGAACGTAACATTACCATAAGAGGATCTCGAAGCATGTCGTGAGATTCCTTTAGTATTCTCTGCCGAACCTAAAATTCTATTATGGAATATATCGCTCCCATATTACTCATTTGGCAAACGCTTCTGCAGTTGTATCTAACACAACATCCATAAGCCTCTTAGTAATGACAGTAAAGTTACAAAGTCTCGTAAGAGAAAAACATGATGGCCTTGTGCTACGAACGTTGAAGGGTGTTATTTGCCAACTTGCCACTGAAGTTAAATATCTTGGAGATTCTAATCTTAGATAATGCGCTGAAGTTGCACAACCACGTTAAGCTGAAACCAACTCTAGCTCTTTGAATTTCCTGCTGTGCTACACTGGTTGTTCATAGCTATCATCAGAGAACTAGGCTTCACTTATGTCAACTGGGTCCAGCATGAAGGAGATAATATTTCGTAGATTTTAGAGTAAAGGGCTTTTTTCATGACGCATATAGATAGTATGAATCCTGTCCTAGAATGCTACGAGGCAGACACCAAGAGAAAGGAAGAGATCGAGATAAGAGCTTTATAAAGCCGCATCGACATATTTTTGACCTCACTGCCAAGCTGTTCATGTCAAAACAAAGGTTGATGCAAGGCGACGCACGCGCTGTAACGTGACTATTTCAACATCATACTTGAAAACATTGTGCCCCAGTCATAGGGTAGCATAAGAGATACACACAATCAATTTAAAGGACTGTGCAATTACTCGCTCACGATGACAACAGGAGGAGAAGATGCAATGACGGATTGCATGGCTTGATCAGCGTTATCGACCTGGGCACAAGAGTACGCATAAGACACATGAGATGGTTTGGACATGTTGTATGAATGGATATCAACGCCCGGAATATGTTCAAGTCCAAACCGGGGGAAGACGCAATGAAGGAAGGTATTACCTTATGTGACGCGAACAAGCGGAAATGGACATGCTAATGACTGAACCGTGTGGAATAGCTTATTGGTTGAGGCCAGGCGTCTGTCTGACTCCATACTTTAGCTTCATCTAAACCAGTAAGCAAGTTTGTCCAAAGTTATATTTACATGTCAGGATTTTTGAATTTGAATTTAGGATAGGTAGTCTGATATCGTGGGCGCCGTGGCGTAAGTGTTTAGTGTGCCGGATCACTACGCATGAGGTTCCAAGTTAGAATCCCAGAAAACACCAAAAAGTTTTTTTCACGGTCCACCTCTCGCGAGCGTCTGACAAACATCCGAGAGTATTGTTGTCACGAAAAAGGTTCTCAAATCGCCGTTCGGATTCAGCATTAAAACTGTAGGTCCCTTCCATTCGTGTGAAAAATATAACGCACACAACATGAGTGGTTGCGTGAAGCTAGGCCCTGGCACTTTAAAGAGCTGTTGCGCCAAATATTTGTTTTTTTGATCTGAACAGCAAACAGCTTTAAAGAAGCAAACTCACAGGACATAGCAGACTTGAGTTCTTGTAACGCTTAAGCTAACTTTACACTTCATTCTCTCATACACTCGGTAATGGTAATTTTGAAAATTAAATCGGTACTGTTACAAATTATTTTTCAGAATCTTATATTCCTCGAATCTTATTTTCGATCACAGTTACTCAATTCATAAGGCAAATCCCTTCTTGTTAATTGGGTTAGCAATAAATCATTTAAATTCATTACGCCTCCTAAATGAATCTAACTCTCAAATAAACTGTTTTTCATTTCTCTCACCTTTAGGGCGAACTAAGTTTCGAAACGTTTTTACAGCCAACAAATTGTTCCATTCGCCCCTGAGTGTTATTTATATTAATTTTAAAAAACTTTCTCGTATAAACACGGAGCAGCGAGAAAATCCTCCGAGAATTTTGATTGCATCCAAAAAATTCTGCATATTCTCCTGTTCATGAATTTTAATTGTTATGCATAAAAACACTAAGGATACAAAAAAAAGTTCACTTAAATCTGTGTGGGTGTATAACTAAATTGTTTTGAAGTGCTACAATAGCCAGCTCTAACTCCGACAAAAAATACAAATAATTGCGAGCGCGTTCACTCTCTAAATCAGGTAGGTAAGCAATTTAGATTCTCCTGCCGAACAAACTTTAATTTTGCGAGCGGTCGGTGCTCGAAGGACTTCCGAAAGCAATTAACGCGTTTCATCCCAACAAAGTTAGTATATATTGCACGGATAAACTTTCTCCCGTCAAACCAAACACAGAATCCACAAAAAAAAAACCCTAAGCGGGGGCATTTAAAAACAGCCGCAACTCGTCCTGGGTTAAGAGCAAAACAAAAAAAAAATTCTAGCAAACTATTAAATTTTATGCACGTAACAAAAAATCCTTTTTACTTGCGGCCGAATTACGGGCGTCCCCGTGAAAAAGGACGCAATGTTCCAAATTGAAAATAAGTCCTCCGGCGATTACTGTGAAAAATCTCTGAATTTTTGCGGATTTCACGGATTATGGGTTGGTGTCGTTTGAAGGATATTGCTTCGGCCTGTAACCTATCTACACGGGTAGACAAATTGTTCATTTAATGGCATTTGAATTGGGTGATACCCACGTCTGCATGCCATCAAGTCGTTTAAAGCTCGATAAAAGCTTATGGCTTCAGTGAATACAGAGCAACGAACTGAATTCGTTTTAAAGCGACGACGAGAATGGTTCGAAATGATACCTGAGTACGTGTACCTGGAAGATTTTTTAATCTTGTTTTATGTCTGCAGCTGAAAGAAGCTTCAAGGAGACATAAAAGTAACGTGTCTTTATGATCGGTCTTAAAATGAATCTTTAGTTGGTGTACCATATTTCCAGTACCTTTGAGCGTATTTTAACGACTCGCAATACAAAAATAGATTTAAGCACCTGGATGGAGTTTCTTTAATTATTCATCGCACTGTCTGTCACTGGTTGTAATATAAAATTAAATTGGTTCTGCGATAACTAATGGGCTGTAGAGCGTAGAGTGTTACAGGTATAACATTTTAAGTTGAAAATGAAAGGAGTTTACGATACTCGTACAAATGAAAGCATTTGATTGAAGACAACTTTACTTGCTTCGTTGAATACAATTTGGGATATTAACACTTTAAACAGATGCTAAGGGCTCTTTAAGTATAACAAATAATGTCTAGTATGCCAAACGCCGGAAGGACTATAATAAATATATCAATAGAGCTCTAGGCAACATGAGCATCAGTCCGCTTAGCTCAGTTGTCGAAATCGACCTAGTAATGGTAAAAGTAGCTGAAGCCATGAATAAGTCTCTTTCTATGTCGTGCCCCATTACCAGATGCACGAACAACAGGAAACCGCCTTTGTGGATGTCTGAGCTGAACATATAGAGAAAGACTAGTCGTAGTCTCTTCAATGAGCAAAGCAATCAAGAGATCCTCGAAACTGGGACAATTATAAAAATAGCCTTAATGACTACAAGATGCAAATAAGGAAAGAGCAAAAAAGTTCCTGGCAACTCTTCTGCTCAAATATCGAAACCACGAGCGAGCTGGAAGGGCTAGCAAGATCCTGTCTAAGTTTCCTGTAATACCCAGCTACGTCAGATATCTGGATGGACCCGTGACGACCTCTAGTGGATACTCGCTAAACCTGCTCCTAAATACTCACTTCCTCGGAAACGCAGCAGCGGATGACTTCAATCACGAAACATTTAGATCAGGAGCGCCACAAATTTCGGAGGAAGTCGTAAACTACCGAAAGCTCTCGTGGGCCGTGAAAAGTTTCCTTCCATACAAATCGGCAGGACCAGATGGAGTTATCCCACCGGAGATCCAACATGCATATGGCATTCTTCGACCTTGGCTGATTAAACTATTTCGATCCTGCCTAGATAATGGTTATATACCTAAACCTTAGAGAGAGGTAAGAGTAGTATTTATACCGAAGACCGGAAAAGCCTCGCACACCACCCCAAAGAATTTTAGACCCATTAATCTGTCTTCGTATCTACTAAAAACTCTGGAGAGGTTGGTGGATATATATGGTACATACGTGGCAAGATTAACGTAAAAATGCGTTCGATATCGCAGCATGCTTACTGTAAGGGTATCCGTAGAGACCGCTCTGCACTCTTTCGTTGAGAAATAGCTGGCCAACAAAGAATTTTCGATGGTGGCCTTCCTCGATATAGAGGGGGCTTTTAATAACATCGAACCAATAGAAGCCCTTAGTAAACTAAATATTAATGCTAGGCTAAGACACTGGATTTACCAAATGCTGTTAAGGAGGGTGATCAATTCAAAACTTGGCTGCTGCGAATCAAGAAGATCAGTTCAACGGAGAATATCACAAGGAGGAGTGTTAACTCCACAGTTATTGCTTGAAAAGGAAGGACACAAGGAAGGATACAAAGTTATAGCGGACGACATTGCTAAGCAATCAGTGGTAAGCATCCTACGACCTTACGAGATCTCATTGAATCAGCCCTGGCAAAATTGTTCAAGTGGACTGACAGATGCGGACTTAATGTCAACCCGGCTAGAACGGAGCTAGTGCTATTTTCAAAAAGGCATAGAATTCCGGAGATCAGACCACCTAAAACTAAAGAAATACACCTTATTTTCTCTCGCCAAATACCTAGGTCTCATACTGGACAGGAAACTAAACTGGAAAATGAACGTACATGAACGTATTAAGAAGGCCGCTAGGGCAATATGCGCATGTAAACGAGCCTTGGGCTATAAATGGGGTATCCGTGCTCAAATAATGCACTGGCTGTATACAGCGGTAGTAAGACCAATGCTCACGTACGGCTACCTTACTGCCATAAGTAGAATTCAGAGATCAGCATGTGTCTGCGTAACCGGTGCTCTCCGCACGACTCCAATGGCGGCGCTGGAAATAATGTTACATATGATTCCGCTAGATATGTATGGAAAGGAGGTAGCAATAAAATCGGCTTTGCGACTGAAAGAATCATCACAGTGGATCAGTAATGATACGAGGCATGCCAAAATCCTAAGCTTATTCTGTAACGTAGTAGAAGTCACAGATTTCTTAACATCGAACCTAAAATTAAATACAACACAAACATCCCCAGTCGACAGAATTGGGCGGAGAATGTTATCTTTAATAATTCCGCTTTGGAGATATACACCGGTGGGTATAAGAGAGAGTACGTCGTAGGGGCAGACATGTTCTCGGCACCCATAGATATGCAAAAGTCTTTTAGGTTACCAGATCACTGCATTGTATTCCAAGCGGAGGATACGGCTATTCGTGAAGTGGCTGAATGGCTGTCGATGAGATCGGTATCGAACAGGGATATCGTCATTTACACTGACAGCCAGCCAGCTATAAAGGCACTCGAACTACCAATAATAAGATCTAAATTGGTAAAGCAATGTCACGCATCCCTAAATAGGATACCGAATTATTTCAATCTCACTCTGTGCTGAGTTCCTGGTCATTCGGACATATCATGTAACTTCGGAGCCCAAGAATTAGACACAGGTGACACAAAACAGGAGCTCTCTACTGCGAAAGGGTGCTGCATCTACCCATAGAAACGGGAAGGTACAACATCTCTATGGCGGCATTGAATCAGGCCAATGAGAGATAGCGCAATCTTGCTACATGCAACCATGCAACCATGGGAGACAAACATTGCTATAATAAATAAAAGAAAAACAAAATGACTGGAGCAGCAGAACACGCATAGGTATCGTGGTTGAATTGTTTACTGGTCATTGCGTACTAAACAGATCCGCCGCGAGGCTTGGAATTCCGCTCAATGACTTTTGTCGCAGCTGTATGGACGAAGAAGAAGAGAAATTCCTCTTTCATGTGCTCTGCGGGTGCCCAGCACTATAGAAAAACAAATACAAATATTTGGCGCAACAGCTCTTTAAAGTGCCAGGGCCTAGCTTCTCGCAACCGCTCATGTTGTGTGCGTTATATGGAAGGGACCTACAATTTAATGCCGAATCCGAACGGCGATTTGAGAAGCTTTTTCGTGACAACAATACTCTCGAACTTGGAACCTCATACGTAGTGATCCGACACACTAACCACTTACGCCGCGGTGCCCAGCACTATCCTCAGCTAGAAAACAAGCCCTTGGGAAATCGTTCTTTGAGGAACACACAGATATCGCCGACTCGGATATCAACAGCATTTGCAAATTAATCCAAAAACCAAAATGGTTCCAAGATTAACGGAAATAACCGGCTCACGTGGTAGCACAATGGACCTCAGTTGCTCTAAGTGAATCCTAAAGATTACGGAGGATAGCCACCTAACCTAACCTAACTATGCCAAACGCCACTGTTTCGTAGTCATTGACCCTCTACGTTCGACTGGAGCACTCAGACGCAACTGGTCCATTGTATGTTACTATACTACCAAAGAGCAAAACTCTAATATACCCATTTTATTGATTTTGTATGTAAGTCACTTAAGTGATTAAGAAATTTTTACTGTGGTAATTGCTTCTTGTTGGTATCTGCCCCCAGTAGAAGGAGGAAAGGGTTTACAATCGACAACGATAATACTGGGACTTAGATTTCTTATCAGAGAAAACTTGGAAGAGAGGACTTGAGTGTGAAAATGATGAGCTTTCGTGTCCAAATCGGTGGAGATACTTACGGTAACTGCCGTGATCAGAGAGGAACTGCCTAAGATGACAATTGCAATCTCCGACCTATCTAGTCTTGGATTCAGTTTGTACGTCCATTTGCCTTTTGTTGTATTAACCCATCGTGCTTGTCACATATCTGCTGATGCATGTGCCTTTTACAATTTTTATCACCTCAATACTAATGGCTTCGTGTTGGCTAAATGCTTTTCTGTTCATACGTGAGGATGTTGATGAGGACCATTCCAGCTATAAGCTTCGTCAGAAATTGTTCGAAAGTCGCTGATTGTCCGTAGCGCGCAGAATCTGCATGTTGACAATAGTCCCTTTCGTCCATAGTGCGCCCGTCCAGACAGGGGCCGCATATAGCAGAACTGAGGTGATAACTCTAAGGACCAGAATCCTACTAGTGCTAGAGAGCTCCCTGAATTTGTGATGCTTTTTTAGTTATGTAATCCACATATGTTTTGAACTGCAGTTTGCTGTCCAGCATTAGCCTCTTTGGACCTAATGGTTTGGTTACCAACCTGAAAGTTGCCAAATTCAATGGTTTTCCGGCTGGTTATAAGGACAGCTTCATTTTTATGATCAGCTAGTTCTAGTCCAGCGGATACTAGCCAATCTTTTATCCGGCAATTGCTTCATTTGTAGCTGATTCTACTGCATGGATCTGTTTAGCTACTGTCATGACGGCAATGTTATCGGCGAATCCAATTATCGTTACTCCGCCAGGTAGAGTTAATAATAGGACTTCGTCGTACATCATATTCCACAAAAGTGGCCCTAAGACCGATCCCTGTGGAACTCCCGCAGTGACGTTGTAGTATTTCACTCTTTCGTCGGTATTGTACCTCCGTATGTGTAGATCCATGTATTTGTATCTGTGTAAAGTGTATGTGCACGTAGCTATTTGCTCTTGTGTACCAGGGTGGGTTTGTGAGTATTTCTTCCAAATGTTTGCGTTCTATCTCCTACGGTTATTGTGTGGCATAAGTACATATGAATGCATGAATGTATCTATGCATTTTGTGTGTATGTTTATTTTGGTTTTATGTTTGCATGCTTACGCCGTAGTGGCTAAGATCTACGGCGTGGGTGCCTCCTTCTTGGAGCCCTCGCTTTCTTCTAGGAAAAGAAAGATTTTTCTTTTTACTGTACCCAGACTTTGGGAAACTATACTTAACTCCACGTCAAGATGGAGAAACTGGTAACTTCGGTTGGACAGCGACAAAACAAATGTGGACAGCGACCACCACCTAGCTTTTACACAAACATTTCTTCCTTTTCCCATTATTTTCCTAGCGATCTTACGAGGTAGACCTCAAGCAAAAGAGTAGTAGAAAAACGAATAAATTTATAAGCTAAACAGTGCATTTTCAATTAAATAAGGAGTTATAATAATAATCTAACTGTTCGTGTGGTCGCTTGGCGTATTCCTTAGTATTTGGTATAAGGCGGTGCATCCATCGACCTTTTGTCTAATTTGTCCATTTTCCTTGCCATTCTTGCGAGGTATTCTCTTTTGCATTAGCGCAGATGATGGTGTACTGATTAGGCTTGTGTAGTTCACGAACGAACTAATTCAAAAAAGAGCTCTGACAAGTAAGCTAAGTGAACTAGTTCATGTCATTTTTTTATTTTAGTTCATTTAGTTCATTTAGTTCAGTAGTTCCAAGCTTAGGTATACACTGCAATAGAGCTCTTCACCGGAATGTCAAATGACAGCTGAAAGAATGGCTGGAAGTTTGGCTAAAATGTAATGTATTATCTGTCAGCGATATTAGCATTTTCACTGACAGTCAAGCGGCTATCAAGTCCCTGGAATCGTGCTCTTTTACTTCAAAGACCATCTTAGACTGCCGTTTGTCACCCTGCTGGGTGCCAGGTGACAGAGACATTCCAGGAAACTGTAGGGCGGACGAACTCGTTAGACAGGGTACTACTCTAAGGTTTCTGCCAGATAGGCAAGCCCTTGGTATGCCCCTCTCTACATATAAGCATCTACTTAAGCTAAACGCTATTAGCAAGACGAACCTTAGATGAGATATTGGCTCAACGTGTCACATTTCGAGGCAGATCTGGCCTAAGCTGGACCAGAAATGTCGTGCCGAGTTGGTTAAACTAAAGCGATTACAGATCAGCTGCGTTATCGGTGTCATCACCGGACACTGTCTAATTGGCCTACATGCCAAAAGACTTCGCTTCTTTTCCAATGACTTCTGCAGGAGCTGTAGGGACGAGGAGGATGAGGAAACCACTCTTCACTTTTTATGCACATGTCCTGCTCCATCACGCAAAAGAATGCTCCATCTAGGAGCTCCCTTCCTTGACAACCTCAGCGACTTGGCGTCCTTAAACGTCATGTGCATCCATCGCTTTATCAGGAGCTCCGGTTGGTTTTATTAGTCCCTGAGTGGTCCAATGGTAGATCCTTGGCATCACAAAGGACATTTACTGGTCTAAGTGTGTCTGCATCGTGGTGCAGGCAGCCAATCTAACCTAACCTAATCTTGCATGAAAACAAATGAATATTCTTTGTGTTAGTAGAGCACATCGAGCATCGTTGCATCGAACTATGAATTAATAAATATTTAATTTTTCTGTATTATGTGAGTAGTTTTACTTCATTCTGTTTCTTCTTCTTCTTCTTCTTCCTTTTATCAGCGAGGCTATGATCCGAAAACAAGGGATCACAGCCCTCCCACTTCACTGCATTTCTACTGATCCGCCTGTGGGGTTCGCCTATTTGACCTCAGAAAATATCGGCAGGCCTGCCGATTTTGGATCACTCGGTTACTGAGGCCAATGAAATGCCGATGTCGTCGCATTTGTCTGATCCAGGCGTTTATAGGCCTGCCTTTCCTACATCGCGATGTCTTTGGAACGTGCATAGATATTGCCTTTTTAACAGGGTTCAAATGATCTCTTCTTTGAACGTGGCAATACCAGCTAAGCCGGTCGCGCTCTAATTTGTGTACGATGGTTTCCTTGGTGTGAAAGCTTCCACGGATCTTCGAACTTCTTATTCGATCAAGCTTGGTTACTCCTGCTGTCATGCGAAGCATCTTCATCTCAGCTGCCGTTAATTTACTCTCATACTTTTTGTACATCGTCCAACATTGTGAACCGTATGTGAGCGCTGGACGTACAACTGCGGTGTAGAGCCTTCCTTTCAACTTAGGGGGGCATTTTTCTGTCACAGAAGATAGCGGAATTTTCTCGCCACTTCATCCACCCTACGCTTGCGCGATGATTGATGTCGTCATCACAAGTTGCTTTGCTATTGATCATAGATCCCAGATATTTGAACTTTTCGCACTTGGGAAGCACTGTTTCATTCAAATAAATGTCTGGAATAGGCCTGAGTGGATCAGAGAACGGGCAGCATAAGTACTCTGTCTTTTTTGAACTAATGCGATACCCATTTCCCTCCAAAACGTCCACCCACACATCAAGTGCTCGTTGCAGGGATGTAGGATCCTCACTTATGATGGCTCCATCGTCAGCAAAGAATAACTGATGTACCTTGGGGTCCATCACTTTACCTTCAAGCAGATAATCAAGGACTGTAATAAAGAGCAAAGGACTTAAAACGCTTCCCTGGTGCACCCCGACTTTGATTGGGAACTCTTCGGTTACTCCAGCGGGACATCTTACTCTTGTCGTTGCTCTTTCGTACATGTCCATGATCATCTGTACATAGGTTTCTGGAACCCCTCGATGTCTTAGCGCCACCCATATCAGATCTCGTGGTTGTCTGTCGAATGCCTTTTCAAAGTCAACCAATACAATATGCAAATCCCTTAAGGAATCACGATGTTTTTCCATTATGATCCTTATACTTTGGATTGCATCTGTGGTTGATTTACGCGAGACAAACCCGCACTGATCATCAGATAGCCGTATTATTTTTCGCAGTCGGCCACCTAATACCCGCTTAACGATCTTCATGGTGTGTGACATCAGCTTGATCGAACGGTAGTTATCACAGTTTCGCGTATCACCCTTCCCTTTGTATACAGGGAGGAGGTAACTTTCCCTCCATTGATTCGGCATTGGATCACCTCTGACGAATTTGGAGATGAAAATTCTGAGCCATCTGAACCCGATGTCTCCCATCTTTTTCCAGAACTCAGAGGGTATTTCGTCTGGCCCAACCGCTTTTCGTTTTTTGGAGTATTTGACCGCCTCACTAACTTCTTCGACTGTAATGTCGGCTATTTCTTCACAGTTAGGGGTGGCTCTTGGAAAGTATAGCCGGGGAAACTGTTCATTTAAAAGCTCTTCACAATACTGTCGCCACCTCTGCAGAATTTTGTCGTCATCCACAAGAAGGTGGCCATGAGCATTGCTAATGAACTTTGGCGAACGAATCTCCTGAGCATTGTTCCTTCTTTGGGCGGCTATTTTGAAGATAGTGGCGCTCTTGTTCATATTGTGTCTTCGCAGCTCCTGGATAGCCTGGTTTGCATCAGCAACCGGGGAAAATATTTTCTCCAGCTCCCGATACAGGCCCTCCGTACTCTCTGCTTGAAGCTGGGCGCACTTCTTCTTCACTTTTTTCTTGCAGCATCTGTATTCCATTTCGAGGCGAGCTTTTTCGTCATTATTATTAGAGGGGCACTTTGACCAAGCTTTGAAAGCCGCTTTCTTCTCATTTATCACTTTCTTAGCTTCATCACTCCACCACCATGTTTCTTTGGTGTGTTGATGGTGGCCTTTTGAAGCTCCTAGCAGTGATTGGGCCTTCTTTAAGCAAGTTCGCTGTAGGGAATCCCACATATTTTGTGCTCTGCACTCTTCATCCTCAGCTCCGTTGATGGCGTGAGAGAGGTAATTTTGCATTACGAAAGCAAAAGCTTCGCCTTTTTCTTTGTCCAGATTGTACCACTTGATTTTATCAGAGACCCTTGTTTGTTTGCTTTTCTTCGGTGTTTTCATAAAAATTTCTGTTAGTAGGAGACGGTGTTGCCGAGCGATTGCCTCTCCCAGGATCACTTTGCAATCTTTTACCCGAGGCTTCATGAAACTGCCTACCAAATGGTAGTCAATCTGAGTTTCATCTCCACCACTGCTGTAAGTGATCAGGTGTCGGCTTTGTTTGATGAACATGGTATTTAACACGATAAGACCGTGTGATTTGCACATGCTTAGGATGTCTTCACCAGGAAGGTTCCTGGTGCCATATCCTAGTCCTCCATGGCAGTCTTCATAGTCTTCGTTTGATCTCCCGACATGTCCATTCAAATCTCCTCCAACAAACAGAAATTCTTCCTTTGGGATGTTCTTAAGGAGATTGTGGAAATCTAGCCAAAATGCATCTTTATCTCTCTGATTGTACCCATCGTGGGGAGCATATGCACTGACAATATTCCACACCTCTCCTTGTATTACTGGTTTGAGAGACATCAAACGGTCGCTGGACTTCGAAATGCTCAAGACGTTACCAAGTAGCTCTGCCGCAAGGATGATACCGATTCCGTTCTTAGACTTTTCCGTTCCGTAGTAGAACATCTTGTAATCTTTTGTCCTAACGTCCAAGAAACGCGCCCGATTCCCGGTGTTTTTCCGTTTCGTCTCTTGGACACACAAGATGTCCACGCGCCTTCTATTCATCATCTCTTCCAGCTCGTAACTTCGACCGATCATGCTTCCAACGTTCCAACTCGCGAACCTCAAATTGCGTCCAAACTGTTTCATTATTTTGCTAGCTCCCGGAATCCGTATAGCTCTGACCCGAACATTTCTGCTCGGTCCAGGATCAGTACCATGCACAGCAGTGGTAGTGCCTGGCGGGGTAGTGCCTTTCCTTTTTGCAAGTATTACCATAATGATACAGTTTTGCAATACAATTTTTTGCACCATATTGCGATGGTGTTTGTTGTTTGACACGTGCATGCTCCTGTTTTATTATTGTTTGATCTTTCTTTTATGACACCGGTGATCTCCAGTCGTGTCAACCCACGGACTCACATGCACACTTGTGGGAGGGTTTTTAAGGTAATATATGTGTCGCTAGGCTCACTTGGGTGTTATATTGCCTAGATCTGATTTGTCCCCCTTAGTCGCCTTTTACGACAAGCGCTGGTTTTTGGTGGGGGGCGCTGCAGTGATATTCTTAACCCGTCCCTGCACGGGGACTGTTTCTTCCTTCAGTTTAAAAGTGATAGCGCTGCTATTTATAACGATAATTTGACGACCAACCGGCGATCATCACACAAGACCCAATTTCCTGAGCCCTGAACTATATTGAACTAAATGAAGTAGAAGAACGAACTAGTTCAATAAGTCGATTTGAACTAATCTGAGCGCTCTCTGAACTGAACTAAAATGCACAAGCCTAGTAGGTACTGATCTCATTGCGCATGTCTGCCTTCTCTATATTTGGCCTTTTCTTCCAATGAAAATATTGAATCAATGGGGGACATACCTGCGAGTACATACGCTGCCTCACTAGATTATGGTTCGAAAATCGCAGATTGATATGAGTGCACAGATTCAGTAAGCCCGTTCTGCTTTTCGTCGGTGTACTTGCGTATACATCAGATCGGTCCTTCATGTGCTGTTGCGCCAAATATGTATGTATGTATGTATGTGTGTACTTGCAATGGGCGTTGCACTATTCTCCACAATGTCTGCGTCTCTCTAGGCTACGAATTTGGTACCATATCCATTCCCCACCGTGGCAACAGTGATTCATACGGACCACTGGCTCTTTTGCCCTTAGGAAGCTGTAGATTTTCTGCTATTGAACACGCATATCAGATACGGTCAGTTTCGGAAAACTGTTTTTAAGCATAGTTCTCTCACGGGGTTTTAAGGTAAGAAATATTTTTTTTGCACAATCATGTGGCAGCAGCAGTCCAGGCTACTGATTCCGTGTCTCCAGTTCGTTAGGTTAAATGTCAGAGCAGTGGTGCCAATACTCCTTCAAATTTGGTCGACGATCGCTTTGGCGATGGCCTTCTTTATTAACTTCCGTATTCGAAGGCATATCATCCGCTCGGTTTTCTGAGATCGTCCACAGCAAGCTGTCAAGTATTTCGGATAGCCTCGCTGAACTGAACCGTCGTACTGGCTCTCAGTTTCTTCGCTGGGTTGCTAGTTTTTTCTTGTTATCTTTCCCTTTTTGCTGTAAATACTTACTTTTTGTCGCTTGTTGGGGCAGATGCTCTGCCTTTACCCGTTTTATTGATAATGGTGTTAGTTTATTTCCTTCTATCCGCCTGGACGGCGAAGATTTTTGGTGCAGTTTTACCCCTCTCACCACATGGCTTAACACTGGGTTTTCCAAACTCAGCATCCCTATTATTCGAGTTCTTCTTATCGGTGACACCCTTCTTAATTTCTGCCCCAACATCTTCTCTTAGGCTGAGCACACACTGGAGCAGACAAAACGTTTTCTTTTGCCTTATGAAACAACAATATATTGCTTCTTATGAGCCAACACACACCATAGCAGGCGAAACAAAAATCATTTTTTATTCGAAGCGTATCGCGAGTGGTTGCCGAAAATATACGGCTTTGCATACGGCCAACACACACCCAAGAACGTTTCAAGGGAGCGTCGTTGTCGATTATTGTACACTTGCTTATGGCGCAACACACCGAATACGGCAAAACAAAAAAAACAAAGACGAAACATAAAAACGTGCTGCGTTATCGATAGCTGGATCGTCGTTCTTCAGAAACAAAATTTCGTTGTTGTTGATTTTTTGGACTGGCGTTTTATTTATTTGAGAGTATTTCGGGTTTTTAAAAGTATCCTCTGCATCTCGTTTTTGATTGTAAGGATTAACCCAGCTCTGTTAGCTGAGTCGAGTCGAGTCGAACCCATTTGGACTGGAACTGCGTTTATATGTATTTAGAACTAGTTTGAAACCAGTTCTGACTCTGTATATAAACGGGGTAATGGTGTTTCGGTTGGTGTGTGTTGAAATAAAATACGTTTTCTTGTCTGTGAATCAAAAAACGTTTCGACTGATCCTGTGTGTTTTCAGCCTTAAGCGAATTTTGTAGCTCACTTCCGGTCTAGTCAAGGTGTATTTTTTAATAGTCTATTTGGCGCACGGGAAGTTTTTTAAGAGGATGCCTTTCTCCTTCAGTATTTACTTCAGGTGTATGAACGGCTTTCTTTATTACTTTGTAAGCCTCTGCATATTTTGGAGGATATTCTTCTTCTACTGCATTTCACTTATTTTATGAGTATTTAGCAGAGTATATCCATTATAATGAGTAGGGCCACTCTCTACACATACTCGTATGCATTGCCTTCTATCCAAAGGAAAATTCATTAAAAAAAGTACAATAAGTGGAAGCAGGTAAAAAGGATTAGTTTTAACCCTTGTACAACGACCACTTGTGAGAAAAAAGGGTACACAACACTTTACCTGTACCACAACTTGCAATGTGGTGTGTAAGACTAATGAGTGTGGGTTTTTTCATAATGCTTTTTTAAAGGCGTATTGACTTGATCATCGTTGGTTAGACCTTTTAACTTTGGGCAGTGCGACCTGTCTTGCTTTTTTGAAAATGGTTTTATGATTAGCTTTGATAATTTTTTTTCACTAATTACACCTAATTGTCAACCCTTACAATTAACCCTTCAATCCAAAATATGATAATAAAAGTTTCTTTTTTACTTTGACCTCCATAAAAATAATGCAATCCCGTGTTCGGCCTAGTGATAATAAAAATAATTTGACTCCTCAATTGATAGTTTTCGTGGTAACTGGTTTTGTAATTAGGTTGGGGTTGGCATTGCTTTCCTTTTTTTGCTAATATTTTTTTAAAGGCGTATTGACTTGAATGCTTATCAGTCGTGCGAAAGAAGTAAACATGATACAGGGTGAGGCGTTACAATTCTTGGTGCCAACAAAAGCGATTTATTATAACTACGATATTGTACTTGATATCAAGAAAATGAACTGGAACGATGTAGCTAATTTATACTTGTGGAGCAAAAATCGTTTGTTCAGACTGGCTCTTAAATTGACAGATGAACACATTTCTCGAAATAATTTCCAGAAAATACGGGTATTTCAGCTGGTATTTATTCTGCCGAAATGATTGGAAAATTAGATGAGTTATACGACATGTTTTTACCATCAACGTCTATAAAAAGGACGAAGAGTCTGATTTGGGCAAATTGCTCTCTCATCTCTCGGGCCCCACTCCTGCAATTAACGAACCCAAGTCTATTACTTTCCCTTCCTTGGATAGTGATGACTCTCAAACGTCGCTCCCTCTTAATCCGTCTTTTGTCGATGAAGACAAATTATCTGACATGGAGACGAATGAAAATTTTGAAAAACTACGTTCATTTTTTTTTTTTTTTTTTATTACTCCCACTAAAGGGGTTATGACTACCCTTTTTATGCATTATACATTGCGTGCGCGTTAAGGAAGAGAGGTTAGGGGGAAACGAGGCACCGATGCACATTGGTCTTAAATGACTGTAGGTTATAATGGAGAGGAAAAGCAGACTCGGGGAGAGCATTCCACAAACGTGTTGTGCGGCTCATAAAAGAATCTCTAAATTTTACGGTACGTCCGAAGATAGGCTTTAGGGTAAACTGATGAGCATTCGAGGCATGGCGAGTATTGCGGTTAAAGCGAAGAAGGGGAGGAATGCTATTGGCTATCTCAACTGAGCATTTTCTGTGGAAATATCGATAAAACAGGGATAGGCAGGAGACATTACGACGGTGTTCGAGCGAAGCAAAATTGCTTGTAATATTCGTGTCTCCTATGAGTCTTATCGCGCGTTTTTGAATCCTATCTAGCAAGTGCAATATGGTTTTTGGTGCACCAGACCAGATGTGAGCGTTATACTCTAACTTAGGGCGAATGTACGCCTTATAAATTGAAGCCAAATCAGAGGGGGTGAAATATTTCTTACACCGCTTTAGGAAACCTAAACATTTCGCTGCATTCTTAGCGATTTCGAATACATGGTCGTTCCAACAGAGTTTGTTGTTGACACACATACCGAGCATGGAAAGTTTTTCGGTTTCTACAATGCAAGTGCCATTCATGGATAATGGCTGATGTGTAGGGTTTCGCTTTAATGACAGAAGACAGCATTGAGTCTTGGAAGCATTAAATTCCACTCTATTGGTTAAGCCCCATTTAAATATGCTGTCAAGGTCGGAATTTAATGTGTTTAACATACGCTGTCGTTCTTCGTCCACGGCCGAAGAGCAGGGTCGTGAGTTTGGGAACGAATATGAAAAACTGAGGGTGCTGTCATCAGCGAAGGAATGGATTGGATTAGAAGTTGCAGACAGAAGATCATGTCGTTCATTGAGGAGCTTTCGTGATTCAAGATATTTCATTAGCTGACGGTTTATCAGCGTTTCCATGACCTTGGAAAGAAGGGACGTTAGTACAATGGGTCGATAGTTGGAGAGAGAAGAAGAATCGCCTTTTTTAGGTACGGGCTGGACAAATGCTGTTTTCCACTTACTCGGAAAGAGACCTGAAGAGTAGGATCGGTGGAAAAGCGTACGCAGTGGTTTTGCCAGCGAAGAAGAACACCTCTTCAGAACAATAAGGGGTATACCATCTGGGCCAGCGGATTTGTGTATGTTAAGACCTTTGAGTACTCCTGCAACTGTACGAGTGCGAAAGTGGACTTGTCCCATGGAAAATTCGACGCTCTCAAGTACAGGTGGAGACAAAGCACTATCTGGCAGTGTGGAGTTTGCTGCAAAGTGAGCAGCGAACAGATTAGCTTTGTCTAAGGAGCTGACAGTTGGTGCGTCGTTATGAATGAGCGTCGGTATAGATGACGAGGCCGAATTCTTAATGTTTTTAACGAACGACCAAAAGGTTTTACTACCCTTGGGACAATGTAGTATTTTTTGCCTCAACTTTGGTCGTGGGAGAATTTAACTCGGCTAATGAGGGCATTGCAGTCATTTCTGGCTCGTTTAAACTTTTTTCGGTTTTCCTCAGTTGGGTTGGCCTTGTAAGACCGAAAACTTAATTCCTTTAACCTAATAGCTTCTTTACAGCTCAAGTCATACCACGCGTTTTCCTTGGGTCTAATAACTTTTATCCTGTGAGGTATGTAAGTTCTCATACCTAGGAGAATTGTATTAGTAATCATATCAGCCGCGGCGTCCACATCGCTATCGAGGAAGCATAGCGACCAGTTAAAATTCCTAAAGAACTTATTTAATTCATTCCAATTGGCTTTCTCGTATAGCCAAACTGTTCTTTTTGGAGTTTGTTCTTTAGCTTTGTGGTTGGAGTACGAGAAATTGGCCGATATGACACAGTGGTCTGACGAACCTAGAGGCGATAATACATTTACCGTGTATTTATTAGGATCGGAACTAAGGAACAAGTCCAGAGTGTTGGCGGTATGGCCAGTTATGTCCGGAACACGAGTTGGCTCATTCACAAGCTGGGTTAAGTTATTTACCTCAGAAAAAATCTCAACATACCTTCCTTCGGGTGTTGTCTGTCCAGAGTGGCGAAGCCAAATAGAATTGTGGACATTGAAATCGCCCGCAATGACGATTTCAGAATGTGGGTACAGGGATACAATTCTTAGGATGGAGTCTGACAGCGCATCAAACTCATTATAAGTTGAATTGCTGTCAATATTTGGACTTCTATAAATGAAACAGTAGTGGATTAACTGCCTACGGACATGGAGTTTCAGCCACAAGAAATTAAATTCCGAATTGGAATATTGGTCGTATTGTGGGAGAATTTGGTAGGCTACATCACTACGCATATATACAACGAGACCGTGATGGTGGAAGAATAATGGCTCAATGCTATATCCAGGCAGATCGAATTCCGAAGGATCGGAATTTTGACCCACCTGTGTTTCACAAAGAGCCAAAACAGCTGGTCTATATTTGGCGGCGTGGACGTACACAGAAAAAAAATTCGATCTGAGCCCACGAATGTTGCTCAGATCTACTCTAAAATTCCTTACCATTATAAAAAACAGACATAAAAAACACAACTCCGACGTTAACTGAGCCGAGTTGTGAAGTGCAGATCCAACGTTAGTTTCCCAAAACAGATTATCGCAGGTGTTATGCCCATATGACAATTTGGTTTGGTCCACCAACAAAGACCTGTACACACAACCCGCTATCCACCAGACATTGCTTTTGAGTGAGGACGAATTGTTGGAATCGTCCTCTGACTTGGAAATCCTGAATACCACAGTGGTGGAGGTTCCTCTGCCTGATTGTAGAGCTAATGCTGCAGTTAGTTCAGATTAACTTTCACGACACCATTACAGCTCCTGTCGGCCTTCTTCTCCATCTTTCAAAGGACAGGCGAGATAAAGTCTTGGTCCAAGAATCTTGGGTTGTGGACAATTTGATACGTGGACTCAAGACTCCTAACTACTACACCCTGTATGTGCGCACGACGAAGGTAAACCCAGCGCATGTATACTGGTAAAAAGTAACCTAAATGTAACTTTACTCCCTAATTACAGCGATCGAGATACAACCGCAGCGAGAATAGAAACACCCAGTGGCTCTTACTTTTTGATGTAGACGTATCTCGCCTATGACAATATGGACTCTCTTTTTGGGGATAACCTGGAAAGACTGATCGCGGACTCGGTGAGGCAAAAGACTGGTCTCATTATAGGATGTGATGCTAACGCTCACTATACTGTATGGGGCAGTTCCGATATCAACAAAAGAAGTGAGCTACTTTTTGATTTTATTCTAAGTACAAACCTTATTTTGTGCAACATAGGTACCAATCCCACATTTGTCACCAGAAACAGACAAGAAGTGTTGGACATTAGCCTTGCCTCCAATAGCATCGTCTACCGCATCAAGAACTAGAAGGTGTCAAGCGAACCATCTTTCTCGGATCACAGGTATCTCCAATTCTCTCTATACGTAGATTCTATTAGCCCGCCAGTTTTTAGGAACTACCACAAAACTGATTGGCTCAAGTACAGATCAACTTTAAGCAATTTAGATGAGGGACGCGTTAGATTGAAACTTGTACAATGCATCCCTAAACATGTACAAAAAAGAATTAAGGAAAGCCAAACGTAATTCTTGGAGACTCTTCTGTGGTAAAATACAATAGAAGAAGCCTCTGAGGCATCTTGGCCAAGGAAAATTCTCTCTTCAAATCCAATAATACCCAGTTACCTTAAGAAAACCGATGGGTTTTGGATGACTTAAAGTGAAGTTTCGCTAAATTTTCTGCTTGACAGAGCAGAGCAAGCTTCAGTGGGCACTGCACAGCTTCAAACCATATAAATCCGTGGGACCAGACAGCATTATAGCTGCTGAGTTGCAGAAGTCATCGGACATAATCCTGCCGATGCTTGAGACAATTTTTAGAAGTTGTCTAGACCTGATATATCCCAAAGATATGAAGAGAAGTCAAAGTTGTCTTCATACCCAAAACGGGCAAATGCTCTCACATAAATCCAAAGGATTTCAGACCGATAAGTCTATCATCATTCCTCTTAAAAACATTTGATCGAGTGGCCCAACATGCATATTGCAAAGGCAAATCAGAAATCAGTGGAGACGGTATTATAGTCACTGGTGCGTAAAATTCACTATTCCCTGTTTCATAAGGAGTATACAATGGTTGCCTTTCTGGATATAGAAGACGCTTTCAACAATGTCAATGTATCAGCTACAGTCGATGCACTTTCAGACCTGAAGGTCGACAGCTCACTTTGCGAACTGATTAATCTACTGCTTAATGGTCGAATTATCAACATTAAGCTGGGTGGGACGTCTTCCAGAAAGTCTGTCAGTAGAGACACTCCGCAAAGTGATGTTCTATCCCCCCTTTTGTGGAATTTGGTGATCAATGAGCTATTGATAATCATGGAAGGCGAGAGATGCACGGCGATCGCTTATGCAGATGATGTTGCTTAGGCTGTCTCAGGAAAACACTTAAATACTCTAAAAGAACTTCTACAAAATGCTTTAAACAAGCTCACTAGGAGCGGTTCGGTGTGGTTCGGGTGTAAACCCCCACAAAACTGAACTAGTACTCTTCTCCAGAAAGTAGAGGGTTCCGTTATTCGACTTCTCTAAATACAAATACAAATACAAATATTTGGCGCAACAGCTCTTTGAAGTGCCAGGGCCTAGCTTCTCGCAACCACTCATGTTGTGTGCGTTATATTTCTTACACGAATGGAAGGGACCTACAGTTTAATGCCGAATCCGAACGGCGATTTGAGAAGCTTTTTCGTGACAACAATACTCTCGGATGTTTGTCAGACGCTCGCGAGAGGTGGGACCGTGAAAAAACTTTTTTGTGTTTTCTGGGATTCGAACTTGGAACCTCATGCGTAGTGATCCGACACACTAACCACTTACGCCACGGCGCCCACTAAATGATATCAGCTTAACTTTCTCTGACACGGAAAAATATTTGGGTCTAATCCTGGATAAGAAATTAAGCTGGAAACCTAATATTCAAGAAAGAGTTAAGAAAGCTACAGTAGCAATTTTCTCTTGCAAAAAAGCTATTGGAAGTAGACGTGGTTTAAAAAAAAAAAATAAATATTTGGCGCAACAGCTCTTTAAGTGCCAGGGCCTAGCTTCTCGCAACCACTCATGTTGTGTGCGTTATATTTTTCACACGAATGGAAGGGACCTACAGTTTAGTGCCGTATCCGAACGGCGATTTGAGAAGCTTTTTCGAGACAACAATACTCTCGGATGTTTGTCAGACGCTCGCGAGAGGTGGGATCGTGAAAAAACTTTTTGGTGTTTTGTAGGACTAACCACTTACGCCACGGTGCGGTTTACAACCCCGAATCACTCACTGGCTCTACATCTCGGTCATTAGACAGATACTCACATACGGGGTGATTGTCTGGTGGACGGCATTAGAAAAGGCTATAAATCGCGATTATCTAAGTAAGGTCCAGCGCGCAACTCTTCTTTCTAGGCGGATTACTACGTACAAACCCCTCTGCAGCACTGCACATTTTTTTTCATCTGATACCCTTCGATTTATTTAGCAAGCAAATGGCAGCGAATGCATCCGTTCGCCTCGAAGCTAGCCAACAGTGGTCAAGAAAAGAATTTCCCCACGCTTCCATTCTGAATAAGTTCAAAATCCCTCCCGAAAACATGGACTACACCATCCCACGTCTTAATTTTGATAGGAACTTCCTAGTCACCATCCTTCCCAGATCACTCTGGGAGGACGATGCATTTTTAGAAGACGAATTTATTCACTTCTACACTGATGGGTCAAAGACGGAGTTGGTGCAGGTATTTTCTCGGATAGGCTTAATCTTAAGCTCTCCTTCCGTCTTCCAAATTATTGTAGCATGTTCCAGGCAGAAGTTTTGGCGATTGAAGAAGTCTTATCTTGGCTTAAGAAAAACGTGATATCTGCTAAAAATATCCGCATCTTTCAGACAGCCAAGCAGCAATCAAATCCTTGGAATCGACTTCTACAAATTCCTTAGTAGCTCTAGACTGCCGATCGTCTCTCGTGGAGATGTCTCAGCAGTTCAATATTCACCTGTGTTGGGTGCCGGGGCATAGGGACATTCCAGGGAATTGTAAGGCCGATGAACTCGCCTGAATAGGAACAACTATACCCACCCTACCGGACAAAGGCTCCTTAGGTATATGTACTTATCGTTACTTGCAAACTCAAATTTAAGCTGGATGCTATCGAGACTACGAACCTTAGGTGGACAAGTGGACCCACATGTCTAGCGGCAAAACAAATTTGGCCGAAGCTGGATCTAAAACGTTCAAAGAATTTGATTTCTCTCAACAGATTGCATATCGGCGCTTTAATAGGTGTCATCACTGGACACTGTCTAATAGGCAAGCATGCCGCAAGGCTAGGCGTTTTTGCGAACGACTTTTGTAGAAGTTGCTTGGATGAAGAAGAGGAAGAAAGTATTAGTCACCTTCTTTGTTTCTGCCCAGCTCTCTCTCATAGAAGGAAGCTTCACCTATGAGCCCCCTATTACAACGATATGTTTGTAAGCATTTTTGGTTGCTACTTAATTTTTGTTGTACCTCGCTTTAGGTTTACACTTGTATCGATCCCATAATTAAGGAATGCGGTCAACCTATGAGGTGTGAGATACCAGACCACCCAGCGATATTAAGAGCCTCCTATGCTTCATAAGAAGCTCAAACTGGTTAAACGAATAGGTAAGAGAAAATGTCTCCCATGATCCATGTGGTATCACAATGGACCTATTATTGGTCTAAGTGTGTTGGCGATTCTCAGCTGGCAGCCACTTCAACCTAACCTAACTTAACCTACGACATGTTCAATTCTTCTAAATTTAAAGTCCCAAAAAAATCCAGAAGGCAATTTTTCGGAAATGAAAAACAAATGAATTTCTTAAATGAAACAAATATTTGTTTGCAAAACATTACATTTTTTGATAAGTCTGGCAATATTTTTTTTTTCTTATAATTTGCGCGCACTCAGAGGGTTATGAATACCTTTAACATGATTACACACAGTGCGGGCGTTGGAAAGGATGGATAGAGAGAGAGAAAGAAAGATTTTGGTGTAGTGGTTCTTGAAGCTCAGTTGTTTATGCTTCAGAGATTCTGGGGAGATTTTTGTTATTTTTTGTCTTTGCTTCTGATTCACAGTACTTTTTTCCCGATAACCGGTGTCAAATGAAAATCACCATTAACATACTAAATAAAGAATTTAATTATTGTGCTGGATAAATCAAAGCAAAGAATTTTTTGCAAAATTGTATCTACGTGTTCGAGTATTATTTGATATTATCAAAAAATTCAATGGAACTATCAAAAAAGATGGACTGAGTAGAGGAGCAGACTGGAGTTCGGAAATAAGCGATTTTTGTCGGGCAAAAATCCAGAAAGATAGAGGAAGACGCCAACATTCCCTCAGAAATTCCATAAAACAGATAAAATCCCTGGCAAAAAAAAGAAAATCCAACAAGCAACAATATGTGGACGTAGGTTAGGTTAGGTTAGGTTAGGTAGGGTTATGGGGTTATCATAAAGCACTAGGCACCAAAGTGGGCCCATCGCAATCCCTAGGGATATGTGGGCGTAACACACATGTGATTGTAATTTATAATAAAAAAGTATGAAACAATTAATGTAGGCCTTCTTTTAGGGGTTACCTTGTGCCATTTTCTGAAAAGACACTCCTCCGATTTTATCTCTCTCTCTCTCTCTGAAACACTTCTTATATCTATCTACTTCTCGTGTCTGTGTGACTTGCTGATAGGCACTGATAAAGAAAACGTGGAGAGTGTCCCTACTCATTATAATGGATATACGCTGGTCTTTAGTGCCACCTCGAAATCGGTCGTTAAATCTTTTATTAATTTTATTGTAGTAAGTGCCCAAGGACAATTATGATCAACCTCTTCAATCAATACCTGGTCACTGAATAAAATGTAATCACCAACTGAAATACGTTATTAATTTTAATTTCAATTAACATCATCATTTGAGAACATTAATTTTCAGAAATACCAAGTACCTGATCTTTTTGCCTTAATCCTATAATAATTTACTTGTGTATCTATCAGTGTATGTGTTAAGCAATAATTATGTATTAGTATTGTTCAGCGGAGGTCATTAGGAGGTTTTTGAGCGACTTACGTCTTCTTCAGGTATAAATATGTTTTGAAAAATATAAAATTATTCATTTCACTTCAAGCTACCATTCCCGCAACAACACACGTACGAGTATATATCGACACAATGGGAAGTTATAAATGTCCTGAACATTTCCCGCCGCCTGTGCACTCACTTTTGGTTAAAGCCACTAACTCAATTGAAGAACTTTATCAACTCATTTCATTTGAAATTCTCGTCGAGCCGCAAGCACCAAGTGCGGATTCAGCATTTAAATACGTCATTATCGATAAGATGAAAATCAGAAGCAAAGAATTCAGGAATATTGATCTTCATCAGAACGGCTCGCTCAAGCGAAGGATACAACGAGCCAGGAAGCTTAGAAGAATGCACAAATTATTACTTTTAAAGTCAACGCAAGCTATGAATGAGCTGAAGAAATTATACGGAGAGAATTACAAATTGACCCTTGTGAAGAGACCAAGCTGTGCACCAAACTCAAATAAGTCTTCAAGTTTGAACAAAGAGTTTCTTCCTCAAATACATCTGGGACTTAACTCGTTTTTAGTCAAGCATTCCGAGACTGAAATGAAATTTAAATACAACCACCAGTCGCTGACATCTCCAAATGAAAGCTGCAGAAGTGATGTGGATAACATAATTGCGAAAGTGTTTGATGTGCTACGGGTAGATTGGTTTGGAGCTGCGATGACATCAGATGATTAGGTTGGATTAGACAAAAGATTTATTGCGATTTGAATATATGTACATATATTTTAAATTTTACAAATTGTACAAATTTTATACATTTTTATAAAGCATGGCAGAAGCCGTCTGCCAGGATGACAATTTTTTATAATTATTTGAATTGCATAATAAATATTTCATTACGAATCAAAAACCTTTTCTTGCATAATTTGACTATGGTATCGTAAAGCAGCCCTAATATATTTAAATAGAACTTTCCAGTCCTTGCCATTCAGGAACTGATGTCCTCATCTTGCGAAAGTTGGTTTTGCCCTAAATATAAGCATTGCTCTCAGTTTCTTCAGTTACGGACAGATTCCTATAAAATGCACTACATTTTCGTGAACCGCCAGGTTGCTGGGATTGTACTTCATAGGAAGGTCTATCCTATGGGGCACAGAGTTTAGTGGTAATATTTCTCTTTTCGCCTTAAGAATGGTGTTTATAGCATCCAGCTCATATTGATCATCAAAATAACTAATCCCGCTGAGGTCGTGGTTAAGTTGGCAGTAGGATTCCCTGTGAATCGATGCCCTTGCCTCCTCTATAAATCCGTTGTATAATTTAGGTTGCTCAATATCTTGTAGAGCTCGACATTTATATTTCCTTCATTGCTTATACTAAGATTAAGGGTATAATGTGCTCTATTCTTTCCAAGTTGAACTAATGGCTTTCTTTGCTACTGAAAATTTTTCTGGCATAGGCTTGCTTCAGTCATCAAACGCATATAAATGCTTCATATCCAGAAAACATTTTTCGTTACCGAATCTTGACGGCGAAATTTAGAATGAGAGCAAGGCAAAGGATAACGATATAGAACTGATTTGTTATAAGTTGCTCGGTGTTGATTACGTCATTGATTTATGCACAAAGTGAAACTCGACATCTTCGGTGGTCTTTTGTAACTTACGATCTTGAGCTACTTATGGTTATAAAATTTCTTTAAAATTCGGAAGCTTCTTACTTACTTATTTAGATGGCGCTACAGTCCGGGGTGGACCTGGGCCTCTACCAATAAACCTCTCCAGACAGCGCGGTTACGAGCCGGCTCCCTCCAATTGCGCACGCCAATTTGTTGAGGTCCCCTCCACTTGAAATAATCAAGGGCATCCTCATCCGGTTTTGTCAAAGCCCATGCCTCTGCGCCATACAGCAGGACTGGGATGATTAGTGTCTTGTAAAGAGTTACCTTAGTAGTTCGAGGTAGTGCTTGCTACTCAATTGCCGTCTTAGCCCATAGAAACAACGATTGGCAAGAGTAATTCTTCGTGTGATCTCCCTACTGATATCATTTGAGGAGTTCGCCATAGAGCCTAGGTAAACAAAATTCTTTACTACCTCAAATTATATCTGTCTATTGTGGCGTTCTGTCCAAGACGCCGATGTTGTAGACAGCATATATTTTGTTTTGCTTTCATTGACCGTTTTCACTCAACCTCCACGCGGTGACAGCCGGGTGCCTAGTACTTTAATCCAAGAAATGGGTAACCAACCCCGTTTGGCGGATTCTTGGTGGCAGCAGATGAGAGAGGGGGGAAGACTGCTTTTCCACTAGAGCACTTCTTCCTGTTCCAGGCGGCAGCGGACGAATTCCCTAGACGGAGTCAACGGTGGCGTCTATAGTTCCAGTTAGGTTGAACTTAGTGAATACCTTGCGCGAGCTGCTTCGACATATTCGGATCACATGTCGGTAAGGAATTTCCAATGTTGGTCAGGACATTTGAATAGAGATGGTGGCGGAGGAGCCCTTAATTGGCCAACGACAGCGCTCGTAATCCCGTAGTGGACTACTGCCACCGGTGTACCCGGCCCCTCGTCCTAGGGGAATAACTAAGGAACTGGCCCTCCAGGTTGAGGGTTGTGCCGTCGGGGTAACTTCCCTACCACGTAAAAAAATTCATGGTTCCGAAACAACCAAAAGCCTCGGATAAGGATGACTCAACTAATGACGACCCCAGCAAACGAAATAAGGACAACGACCTTCGGATCTGTACGTGGACTGTTCTGTCCCTTTACAGACCACGTGCAGCCGAACAACTAGCAGAGGCCCTAGACTGCTATAAAGCAGATATTACCGCCATCCAGGAAGTGCGATGGGATGGGCCGGGCAAAAGGAGGATGAAAAACTTTGACATCTACTACGGTGATTGCGACAGAGGCAATAGGCAACGCTTATTCGGATGCGGATTTGTCATACGCGGCAGACTTAGGCAAGAAGTCTTACGCTTCCGACACGTTAGCGAGCGTATTATGACTATCCGGATCAAGGCTAAATTCGCTAACATAAGCTTAATATGTGTTCATGCCCCCACGGAAGAAAAGGACCCTGCCACCAAAGAGTGTTTCTACGAACTCCTCGACAAAACATACGAGCAATGTCCTAAATACGACGTTAAAACCGTATTGGGCGATTTTAACGCCAAAATAGGAAAGGAGGACGATTTTGGTAGGGCAGTCGGTAAGTATAGCCTACACGACACCACGTCTGATAACGGACTAAGGCTAATTGATTTCGCTGTGGAGCAAGCACATGGTTTCCTCATCTCAATATTCATCATCATGTAACGATCAACCAAATTAATCATATTACGATCGACGCAAGGCATGCCTCCAGTATTATGAATGTCCGAACCTTCCGAGCGCCCAACATAGACTCGGATCATTACCATGTTGTAGCCAAGGTACGAATGCGGATATCCCAATCTGAACAACAAAGAAGAATCATTGTGAGAAAATTTAACGTCAAAAAGCTACAATCGCAAGAAACCGCCAGACTCTTCGCTTAACGCGTATCCCGACTTCTCTCAATCAACCCTTTGCCGCCAGCATCTAGTGCCGGCGACCAGTGGCCACGCTGCCAATATGCCATCAGAAACGCCGTGACTGATGTGCTGGGTCTCGCTCGCCCACCACCGCGAAACCCCTGGTTTGACCAAGAATTCCGGCGAGTGCGTGCAACAAAACAAGAGGCATACAAAGCGGCAAAAGAGACGGGAAGAACATCGGCTTCTCCAAAAGAAGAAGAAAGAGCATGAGAAGCGCGCGTTTGAGAATATCGAGAGTTTATAGTCCAGGAACAATGTACATAAGTTTTACCAACAGGTAAATAGAAAGTGTCAGAGAAGCAATATCCGTACAGAAACCTGTAAAGATGAAAATGGAAACCTCGTAGTAGAATCACAGTCGGTGCTGAGAATATGGAAAAACTTCTTCTGCAGATTGTATAACGGCGACAAAAACCAACATCCCGCTTTCAGGCAGAATGAACCATTTAACATAGACGATGATAGTCAAAATTTCCGTCCACCTGACCAAAACGAAGTGAGGATAGCAATAAGCTAAGCTAAAATCCAACAAGGTTGCTGGACCTGACGGCTTACTGGCCGAACTTTTCAAGGCAGCTGGTGATAAATTGGTAGAGTGCATACAGGAACTCATCTCTAAGATTTAGTTAAACGAGTGTATGCCTGATGAATGGAACCTCAGCATCGTTTGCCCGATCCACAAGAAAGGAGACCCCCTCAACTGCGCGAATTATAGAGGCATCAGTCCTCTCAACATCGCATATAAGGACCTTTCTGCGATATTGTGTGAACGCCTGAAACCTTTTATGAACAGCCTGATTGGACCCTATCAGTGCGGTTTCAGGCCAGGAAAGTTCAGCATTGATCAAACCTTCACACTTCGGCAGATCCTGGAGAAAACCCAAAAAGTCCAAATTGATACTCACCATCTCTTTATCGATTTCAAGGCCGCCTATGACAGTATCAGGCTTGTTGGTTGAGGCCCAGGTTCACCCCGAACTGTAGCGCCACCTAAGTAAGTAAGTATGACAGTATCTGTAGAAAAGAGCCATGTCTAGTTTTGACATTCCTGCCAAATTTGTTCGCCTGTGTAGGATGACGATGGAGAAGACTCGCTGTTCCATCAAGGTCGGTAATGATCTCACCGAGACCAGCGATGCCAAAAAAGGTTTAAGACAAGGTGACGCTCTGTCAAGTGACTTTTTTAATATTGTGCTTGAACGGATTCTGCGGCATAATCTATCAAAAGCCCCTAGAATTGCTTGCATACACCGACGATGGTGATATAATCGGAAGAACTCAGTAGGCTGTCACCGATGCGCTTGCAAACATTGGAGCAGAAGGCGTCTATGAGCATTCGTTTACTAAATCGACATCCAAGAAAGGCATGCCGCACGCAGTTGTGTTCGTTAGAAACCCAATGACTAATGGAATCCCTAAGAGGACGCAGGGAAACGCAACGCATGTTCAGGTCCTAAGCACAAACATTTCTAAGCCTTGGTTAGCAAACTCAGCGAAGATCTCGTTCCCCAAGAACCCAATGTGACCTGGGACCCAGTTAAGAGGCACAGAATTCAGACCGAGTTCTAAGAGGTTTTACAGTAGCGAACTAATTTGGAAGTGGTTAAAGCGCAACCTGACTGTCGCTTTAGACGCAAATGCTGCGACCCTGTTCTTCACAACATAGTTAATGGCCATTAGGATTGCCTAGGTTTCTGTTTGGAAAACAGGCGCATATTTGCCGTAAGAGAAGTCAAACCTAATGTTGGCGTCTTCCACAAAGATACCAGCACCAGAGCCTTCGCTGGTTTTGGAGCCATCCGTGAGAATACGATTACATTTCATCTCTGGCCCAGACTCTGGCTGAAGTCAGTCTTGAGGACAAGGGAAATCGATTTTAAATTTGCGCAACAGCCGAAGTTCTGGTATCATTGCATCAGACGGCATATCCATGACACCGGAATCTTAGAATGAGTGTCGCGCAAGGTCATCAACGGTGTGTGTGGATTGTATTAAAAACCACTCCGCCGAAGACGATGGATAGCTTTGATAGTACAGCCCATGATATGAGTATCAAGAGAAGGTATGTTCAACAAAGCATCTAGAGCAGAGCCAGGAGTATTCGGAAAAGCTCCCGTTTAGCCATACTTCGGCAATTGTTTCAGTTTATTTGTTCCACTTTATTTGAAACTGGAATAATCTAAATTTGTTGAACTATAAGCTCATATAAAGGTATGCATGGTTGCTTTGCTAATTTACAAATTCAGTGCTGATGCGTTTTCAGGCAAAGCAAATACTATGTCACGAGGAATTAACTTTTTTTTAAAAGCTATGCTTTCTCTACGTTCCAGTGATCCCCCATTAGATCTGTTAAAACAATGAATTAATTGGAATGAACCCTCCTCTTAGCCGAATGGATACCAAATGCAATTACTTTTCAGTGAAAGTTCTCTTGGCAAGCAATATTACGCTCTCAGTTATTCACCCGTAAACCACTTTACACAAAGAGTTTCGACCATATCAGCAATATCCTTTACATGTACATACATACATATGTATAGTTGAGCAGCCAGCACAACAAAAAGGAAAACTCTACTCAAACGCATTGACACATGTTACGTGTACGCAACAGTGAGCGCACACCCACACGCTATTCACTGGAACCGAACCACCAGCCTCAATGGTGGCTTGTGCTTTTCAATTCCAACTTCAAAGTCCTTGTTACTGCTGCAGCACATATTTACGTAGTCACCCATTTGCATGACAAAAAAAAATGTTCAATCAGAAAGTTCTTTGACATGTAATTTATGAAGGGACACCCACACCCCCAGCCCATCTCTGTTCAGAAGGTGAGAGTGATACACATTTTGTCGGCGGTAATTTTGCGCAAACTTTTTCCGAACACAACTTTTCCGTTTAATCTACGAAGCATTTCTTCGACGGATTTTGCTTCCTTCTTCTTTATTTTCGAGTCCTTTTTTTCCTTATTTCCATTCTTGAGGTTCAATTATGTTGTTTTACGAGAGAGAATTTCCCGCGACATCTTCATCACAATTTTATGTGTTGTTGAGAAGTTCCTAAGAGGCAAAGTATAATGACAAGGACACAACATCGATGTTTGCTCGTTCCTTCTTTTTTTTGGAAGTCCTGGCATTGACACACATTAACCACCAGCCACGACGAAACATCACCGCTACCGCCGAAATGCAGAAGGACCAACAAAGAAGAAAATTAAAATAAAATAAGCAAGTGGCAACAACAAACAGAGAAAGTTTCGCATCCTTGAGCTCTCTACTGAACAGGATATAACTTTTGAGAAGCAGAAAAGGCACACCTTGAAGGATTGAATGTGTCATTTAGCTTCGGGCGAATGGAAGGATGATTGCAAAGATGGATATTGCTTGGATTTGGCTGAGAAATGGGGAGAGAGAGATTCGAACTCCTACCGTTTTTTAAAAGTTTCCTTGTGGTTTGTAGAGCACGGAAACGAGGTAAAAGGTTGAATTTTGTTTTCAATTTCGAGTCGAGTGGATGGGCTGTGGAATGGGCTAAACGTAAGAAATTGGCGGAACCAATCTCTATTTTAGTTTCAAGTTTTCAAAGTATACCTCAGCTAGAAGACATGAGGTTATGGAGAAAGTTTTGTTCTTATTTGAGCAAAAAACGGATCCGAATGTTGTTCAGGTATTAAGTTTTAATGCAATTAATTTGTCCGAAGATTATTTTGGGGGCAATGGAAGTACGATAGATTAAAAAAAAGTTATTGATTTCATTGCAATGTAAATGTTCTCTTAAACCTAGGGCAAGTTGAGATGAATCTGGTTTTGGAAACCAAAGCACTAGAGCTACGAATGTCGAAGAATGAAGCTTTTCCACTCAAAAATAAATTTTAAATAAGACTAAGGACTTTCGAGAATGCTTTGAAAGGCTTTCCATAGATGTTGAATATGTATGTTGAATACTAGTGGCTGCTCATTGGACCAATATATTTAATAAACAGAAAGCAGACTGAAAGAAGGGATAGGTGCCGGGTAGCACTGTCGATTTCTACGAATGAATTATCGAATGAAGTTAGTTATGATCAATGAACTTCTAAGGAAAGCAATCCAATTCTTCTTCCACTTTCGCTGGAATTTGATATTTAGCAGACGCTATTCGCGATATTCCCTGCCAGAATGCACCCTGGACCTCTTACTTACTTACTTCGTTAGGTGGCGCTACAGTTTGGGCTGAACCTGGGCCTCAACCAACAAGCCAATCCATTTAGTTCGGTCTTTAGCTTAATGCCTCCAGTTGCGCACTCCAAGTTGGTCGAGGTCCCCTTGAACTTGTGCACGGTACCTACGGTGAGGAGGTCCACTACTGCGTCGTCCCTCGGGGTTAGATTTGAAGACTATGCAGGCCGGAGCGTTGGTGTCCATTCGCTTTACATGTCCTAGCCATCTCAGACATTCAATACGCAGTTTTTTGACTAGGTCAATGTCGCTGTACAGCTCGTATAGTTCGTGATTGAATCTTCTCCTCCAAAACCCGTCAACGCAAACGGGACCGAAAATCTTACGAAGAATTTTTCTCTCGAAGCGACGAAGGATATCTTCATCCTCTTTTAATAAGGTCCATGTTTCAGCGCCGTAAAGCAGGACTGGGATGATCAAGGTCTTATATAGATTCTCCTTAGTTGTTCGAGATAGGGCTTTACTGTTGTATTGCCTTATAAGCCCAAAAAAACAGCGATTGGCAAGAGTTATTCCAAGGTAGACAAAGTCCATTACTACCTCGAAGTTATAGGTGCCGACTGCGACGTTTTGTCCAATTCGCCGGTGTTGGCTGTCCCTTCTTGTTGACAGCATATACTTGGTTTTGCCCTCGTTTATCGCTAAACCCATTTTGACCGCTTTCGCCTCAATGCTTGCAAACGCACCGGTGACAGCCCGCTGAGTTCTTCCGATAATGTCTATATCGTCGGCGTATGCAAGCATTTGTACAGACTTGTGATATATTGTACCTCCGGTGTTAGCTTGTGAGTTCCGCACAATCCGTTCAAGTACAATATTAAAGAAGTCACATAACAGCGCGTCACCTAGTCTATAAACGTTTTTGACATCAAAGGTCTCGGTGAGGTCATTACCGTCCTTGATAGAGCAGCGAGCGTTCTTCATCGTAAGACTGCACAGAAGGACAAGTTTGGCAGGGATGTCAAAACTAGACATGGCTTTATAAAGAGCTGTTGCGCCAAATATCTGTATTTGTATTTTATAAAGGTCTTCTCTATAGATGCTGTCATAGGCGGCCTTGAGATCGATAAAGAGATGGTGAGTATCGATTTGGAATTCTTGGGTTTTCTCCAGGATCTATCGACTTTCCTGGCCTGAAACCGCACTGATAGGGTCCAATCAGGCTGTTGATAAAAGGTTTCAGGCGTTCATACAATACTGCAGAAAAGATCTTGTGTACGATGTTGAGAAGACTGATGCCTCTATAATTGGCGCAGTTGAGGGGTCTTCTTCCTTGTGGATCGGGTAAATGATGCTGGGATTCCATTCATCAGGCATACACTCGTCTGACCAAATCTTAGTGTATGTACTCTACCAATTCATCATCAGCTGCCGGTAAACCGTCCGGTCCAGCAGCCTTGTTGGATTTTAGCTTGGATATTGCTACCCTCACTTCGTTTTGGTCAGGTGGACGGAAATTTTGACTATCATCGTCTATGTTGAATGGTTCATTCTGCCTGACAGCGGGATGTTGGTCTTCGTTGCCGTTATACAGTCTACAGAAGTAGTTTTTCCATATTCTCAGCACCGACTGTGATTCTACTACGAGGTTTACATTTTCATCTTTACAGGTTTCAGTACGGGTATTGCTTCTCTGACACGTTCTTTTTACCTTTTTGGTAAAACTTGCGTACATTGTTCCTGGAGTATAAACTCTCGATATTCTCAAACGCGTGCATCTCGTGCTCTTTCTTCTTCTTTTGGAGAAGCCGATGTTCTTCCCGTCTCTTTTGCTAGTAGAGCTCACGACCAGCTCTCGTCTTCCTTTGCAGCGCCGCTTTGTATGCCTCTTGTTTTGCTACATGCACTCGCCGGAATTCTTCGTCAAACCAGGGGTTTCGCGGTGGTGGGCGAGCGAGCTGCAACAGCTCAGGTCATTAGCAGAAAGAAGTGGATTAAAAGTCATAAGGGCAAGGGGAGTTCAAATTACTCCTTATGAAAGCGCCACTTCATTCTAAGTACAATCAAGAAAAGTTGCTCAAATAGAGCTACTGCGGTCAGTCTAAGTATATGACGTTGTCTTTTCCTGAATTTAATGCCTTTGAGATTAGCAGTGTGGCAGCAAACTCTCTTCTCATTCGACGCCAGTTTAAAAATCAATTGTTATTTATCTCACCCGTCTTCAGTATCGAGGTCAAGCAGAGAGGGAGTATAGAAACAAATGATAAAATTCGTTAGAATTCTGGAAACTAATTTTGCTGTAAGACAACTCCGTCACCGAAAGAACACAGGTTCCTGGTAAATCGAATCTTTTTACATAACTTCTCTAAGTCAAGTGAGGCAAACCAAAATAAATCACCTCCCCGAACTGGATGCCTTATGTGCTCTAAATAAATTCCCTTTGTAGCTCTGACGTTCAACGTACAAAGCCAATGAAGGTATGTCAACATGAAGCGCTCTAGAACAGTTACTATCGACTCGACATACGTTTTTATTGGCCCAACTTTGTTAAAGAATTTTGTGTCCTACCTTCTCAAGATGCACACGTTATATGAAAAGCTCTACTAGTCTCTGTAGTAGGTTGTGGGCGCCGTGGCGTGAGTGGTAAGTGTGTCGGACCACCGCTCGTGAGGTTCCAAGTTCGAATCCCAGGTTAGGTTAGGTAGGGTTATGAGATTATCACAAAACACTGGGCCCATCGCGATCCCTAGGTAACCTTCACGGCAGAAAACCTAAACCCATTCTCCCAAGCAATAACTCTCCCTACAGAATCTGAAGGGATCCTTGTTATGGTTCAAGGACCTCACCTCCTCAAGGTTATCGAAGAAGTATCTACCAAAGTGCTTTAGCCTTGTCCTGGCAATTCCTTGACATTCATAGAGTATGTGAGTTATATCCTCTGACACATGTAGGTCATCGCAGTACCTGCAAACATCCGTGTCGGATAACCATAGTGTCATGGCATGCTTTCTTAGGAGATAGTGGCCAGAGAGTATTCCTATCGCTGTTCTTAGCCTTGATCTATCTAATTTAATTATCTCCCCAGATTTTCTGCGGTCTAACACAGGCCACAGGGCCTTAGACACCTTGTGACCATCGAAGTTTGACCATCTTAGATGCTGTAGCTAAGATAATAGCTAAAATCATCCTTGAGCGAATCAAACAACATCTCGAAGACACACTCGATGCCGAACAAGCAGATTTCCGCTCTGGATCCTCCTGTGCCGTCCACATCAACACCTGGCGGATTATCATCGAACAGTGTGTTGAATATTGATCGCCACTGCACCTGCTGTTCATCGATTTTGAGAAGGCATTCGATAATGTCAACAGGGAGTTTATTTGGCGTGCCCTACGCAGGAGAGGCATTCCCGATAAACTAATTGCTATTATCAAAGCTACATATGAAGGCTCCAAATGTCACGTTCTGCACAGGGGAAGGTTGTCTGAGGAATTTGAGATTCAAAGTGGGGTAAGACAAGGCTGTATCCTTTCACCAATATTATTCCTATTGGTGATTAGCGATGTGCTTCGTGCAGCTTTGTCGACGGGAAACGGAGCAATTCGATGGACTCTTACATCTCAACTGAAACATCTTGACTACGCCGACGATGTATGCTTACTCTCCCACAGAATTATGGACCTCCACCAAATGACAGCAGATGTGGAGAGGGAGGCAGGTGTCGTCGGGCTGAAAATTATTACGGCAAAAACTAAAATTATCAGCCTTGGAACTAACTCATCGGCTCAAATATGCATTGCTGGACAACCGGTAGAGAGAGTAGAGGATTTCCAGTATCTTGGGAGTATTGTCTCGACCGATGGTGGAACCGAACTGGATATAGCCAACAGGATCGCTAAAGCAAAGTCCGCGTTCGGGATGTTGTCCAAAATATGGCGAAGCAATGCAATCAGTTTGAACACCAAAATAAGACTGTTCCACTCCAACGTTGAATCCGTGGTGCTATATGGTTGCAGCACGTGGAAAGTGACCACTACTATCACAAGAAAGCTACAAACGTTCGTTACTAGGTGCCTGCGCAATATCTTAAGGATTTTCTGGCCCAATCGTATCTCTAACGAACACCTTAACGAGAGAACGGGTCAGGAACCAATAGGCACAACTATCCAACGGCGGAAGTGGCAGTGGATTGGTTACACGTTCCGAAAGGGTGACAGTTCCATAGCGAACCATGCTATGCAATGGAACCCTCTAACTCAGGATGGCAGAAGACCTGGCGGTCCGAGGAGAACATGGCGCAGAACAGTCGAGAAGGAGGCACGGCAGTTAGGAAAAGTTGGGGAGAACTCAGAGACATTGCCAGAAACCGTACACGATGGCGCGTAGGCGTAGTAGAGGCCCTAGGACCCACAAGGGGATACAGGACATAAGTAAGAAGTATCTTAGGTTAGCCGTGTCAATGATTTTATCCCAAATAATTCCCTTAGTCGCGCATCCATACTACCAATTATATCGCTAAGTGGGAGCCCCGCTCCTCTTTTAGCCAGCGCGTTGGCTTGCTCGTTACCTTCGATATCGCAGTGTCCAGGTACCAAAAATAATCTGACTCGGTTCTGCGTACATAATGCCCTATGCTTTGTGCGGCAATTCCACCAGATTTGGTGACGTAAGACTCTAGCGCCTTTAGCGCAGCCTGACTGTCAATGTATAATAGATGGCGTTATTCTTATCGGATATTGATCCCATCTGAAGTCATTCCGCAGCTTTAAGTACAGCTAGAACCTCTGCTTGGAACACACTGCATGTGTCCGGAAGTCTCAGGGCCACCTGTAGGTTCGTATCTCTCGAGTAAATACCTGACCCCGTGCCCTCACTGGTCTTAGACTTAGAACCATCTGTGTATATTGCAATCTCGTTATGGACAGAGATTGTCTTCCTTCGGCAGTCCTCTCTAATAGGATACAGAACTTCGTATGGTGTGTCAAAGTCTAAGGTGTCAAGTATATCGTCCGATTCGTCAGGGATTCCGGGAAATGATTCCTTGAGAATGGAGCTATGTCCTATGTTATTAGTCTTGAAGAGACCAACGTTAGTGAGTCGAAGCGCACTGTTGCCCGCTTGAAATTTAATTTGTAGGTCTAGTGGTAAAAGATACAAAAAAGATCTGGAGTGCAGCCGTAGGTGTTGTGCGTAGAGCACCTGTGATGGCAATGCAAGCTCTTCTTTGTACCATGGCTAACATATCCCGTATGTTTTTTGTATTCGGGGCTTTCCACCACACAATAGCCCCATACGTAAGGATGGGTCTGACTATCATGATGTACAGCCTGTGCATCATTGCGGGCTTCAGGTCCCATTTTTTCCCTGCGGTCCTCTAACAGATGAAGAGAGCATTATAAGCTTTAACTCGTTCCTGTATGTTAAGTTTCCAATTTAGTTTCCTATCCAGCATTATACCAAGATATCTAGCGCGATCCGAAAGGGAAAGCTCCACCTCTGCTAGCTTGGGCAGTTTGAAGGGTGGTATCTTGTATTTTCTGCTGAAGAGTACCAATTCATTTTTTTCCGGGTTGACGTGTAGTCCACACCCTCTAGCCCATTTTTCGAGACTACTAAGGGCTGATTCCATCATTTCACTTGATGTGTCAGGGAATTTGCCCTGAACTAAAATCACCACGTCGTCTGCGTAAGCAGTGTCGCTTATGCCTATATTGCTTAGTTCTTTTAGTATCCCATCGATGACTAGAACCCAGAGGAGGGGTGAGATAACGCCACCCTGGGGAGTCGCCCTGGTAACGGATTTTCTTATTGAGCTATTTCCGATAGTGGAGTTAATGTTCCTAGTGCCGAGCATATTGCAGAGCCAATTGGTAATGCTATGCTCGATGTTTGATGGCCCTTCCTTCTTCATTATTGAAGGCACCTTCTTTGTCTTGGAAGGCTACTAGTGCGAATTCCTTATGGTGAAGGCTAGTTTCTATCTTCCCTACTACGTCGTGAAAAGCTGTTTCCACCGATTTCCCCTTCAAATATGCATATTTAGCTTTGCATAGAATGCCGTTGCAACACTTACTTCTGATGTGAATATCAAGAAGTCTTTCAAGTGTCTTGAGGAGGAATGACGAGAGACTTATGGGTCTGTAGTCTTTCGCTGTAGTGTGGCTTAGTTTACCTGCCTTAGGTATGAATATAATCCGCACTTCCCTCCATGCCACTGGTACGTAGCATGACCTTAAACAATGTTTAAAAATTTCCCTAAGCCTATTTCTAACCTTAGCTGAAGCTTTTTACAGCATAGCTGGAAAAATTCCATCAGGGCCTGGTACTTTGAATGGTGTCATCTTTTTATCCATTGCTCGCTGTGTATCTATTGTTGACACGTATTCGTGTTCATTTGATGAGTCTTCGGATGAGTACTCTTTTTGAGCTGTTAAAATTCTCCTTTTGTTCTTAAGATGTTTGTCCTTGATGTTCTTTTTCTTTGTTTTAAACGGTGCTGTGTCCACATTGGCTTCAAAGCTTTTATTGCTGCTTGCCATCTTACACATTTTCTTGAAATGGTTCATTTTTCCACAAGCTGCGCATTTCTCCCCAAATGCTGGACATGATTTCTTGTTCCTACGATGTGATCCTCCACAGTAGTAACATTTATTGATCATCTGTTCAGTTCGCTCGTCATTGTGGGAGATTTTGTTTACTGCGACTTCTTGCATGACTTGATCTATGTGATTTAGGTGCATATCCGTTGTCGTTGACCCTGTTGTAGAAATGCCTAACCTGTTTTTTCTTGGAGCTAATTTCTTTGCTCCACCAAGGAGGTTGAGACCTCTTGGAGTTCTTTCTTAGTGGACAGGCGCGTTCGAATGCCATGTTCATTACTTGGCCTATGTTGTCTACCGCTTTGTCTATATCCTCAGGATCACCGTTGCGAATAGGCCCATCCTTAAGATGTTTCCTTACTAACTCTGTATACCTACCCCAATCTGTACTCTTAGGGTTTCTGTAGCTGTTGCTAGCCCTAGTTTGGAAATTAATTTGAAAGCGTATCCATCTGCGATCAGAAGTTCGAATCCCAGAAAATACAAAAAGTTTTTTCACGGTCCCACATCTTGCGAACGTCTGACAAACATTCAAGAGTATTGTTGTCTCGAGAAAGTTTCTCAAAACAAATTGCCCTTCGGATACGGCACTAAACTGTAGGTCCATTCCATTCGTGTGAAAAATATAATGCACACAACACGAGCGGTTGCGAGAAGCCAGGCCCTGGCACTTAAAAGAGCTGTTGCGCCACTAGTCTTATGGTGCTATAACTATATTACTCGTTACTTCGACTATAATTTCGAAAACACCAACACTTTGTTCACGGTTCAACCTCTCACGATAGTCTGATATAATACATCCGAGAGTATTACTGTAATGAGAAGCTCTTAATTCCTACCTTGGAGTACGGTAAAAAACTGTAGGTTGCTTGCATATATGCAGAATATAAGAAAAGGCGGTAGATCATATCTTTGTGTTATATAATATAGCAGAGAAGTTCATAGAACGTAAACAAAAGCTGTATGCTTTTTTTATCGACTTCAGAGCTGCTTTTGATACCATAGACCGGCAAAAATTATTCTACAAGCTATATCAATACGGAGTATCTCATAAATTTGGAAAGATTATGGAAAATTTATACGATGGCACAAAAGCAGCAGTATGGAATGGAGATGGGTTGTTAGAATGGTTCGTCACAGAGGTAGGGGTTAGACAAGGTTGCAACGCGAGCCCGTCACTATTTGCGCTTTATATCGAAGACATCATCAGTTACCTTCCAGGGGGAATTTTATATGCAGACACCCTTATTAAGGCTCTTCTGTATGCTGATGATGTGGTCCTGTTAGCAAAATCACCAGAGACCCTGCAACTCATGATTAACCGCGTTTATGATTATTGTGTGCTGTGGAATTTACAAATCAACCTGATGAAATCAAAAGTGATGATTTTCAGAAGAGGCGGGGGTAGACAGACAAGGGCGGAAAGGTGGTCATTTAATGGCGATAGCATAGAAGTCGTAAAGCAGTACAAATACCTTGGAGCTATAATTTCAAGCAATTTAAGTATGGAACCACATTTGGCTGAAAAACTTCGGCAGTCTAAAAGTGCGATAACCTCAACATGGAAAAATTGCTTTCAAAACCGCAGCATACATCACATCAAAGTCAATACTCCTGTACGGGGTACAAGCATGGGGTCATAGGTGCTATGATACAGTAGAAAAGTTGCAGAGATTCTATCTACGGAGAACATTCCAATTACCTACAACTGCACCTAACTACATGCTGTTGATTGAAACAGGTCTCGCCCCGTTGTTCTTACAAACACTCAAACTGAATATTGACTATATTCTCAGCACACTTAGGATGGGAGAAGAGCGATTGCCAAGAAAGGTTGTTAAATACGCAGTACATACCCGAAGTCTGTGGTATAAAGAGATGATCAATTTGGCGGAAAATTACGAGTACCATTTAGAATTGGACTGGAATGCGCGAAGTAGTTGGAAGTGTTACCTCTATGACTTTCTGTCGCAATTAGATACACAGATTCGGTAAAAATATATCGAGCAAGCGAGTGTGTCAACCCATAGCGAGATCTACAAAGAACTACAGCTGAACCTGGGCTCTCTAAACTACTTTGAGGACACGAATAAAATAAGATGCATCTCTATAATCTTTCGTGCAAGGGGAGAGCTACTTCCACTAAACTTTATACCGCATAGAGATGACCTTCCGGTTTTATGTTCATTGTGCAATATGTCACAGAGGGAGAATGTTATGCATTTCATAGGGATTTGTCCAATTTTTTTCCACTTTGGGAAAGCCAGCTTGCTATTTGAAGACATCAAGGCATTGCTAAACGGGTCCAATTGGAGAGCTCTCACATCATATTGCGAAATAAGTTTAGCTTACAGAAAAAGAATTATGGAGGAGAATTTTTAGATCTTCTAAAGTGAATCAAATGTAAAATTATGCTGTTAGTCTTTGGCAGACGGCTTTTAGCCATGTCACTTAAGATAGATTTAGTACTTTTATTGTTTTTGTAATGAATTTAAACTAATTGGAATTAATAAAATCTAATCTAATCTAATCTAAAAAAATCTATAAGAAAAGGCGCTGGCCCCTTTAAAGCCCGTTAGACACTTTTCAATGGTGGCGTCTAATGTTCCAGTCAGGTTGAACTTATTGAACACCTTGCGCTAGCTGCTTCGACATATTTGGACCACAGGTCGATAAGGAATTTCTAAGATTAGTCAGAACCTTGGAATAGAGATGGTGGCGGAGGACCATCTTAATGGGCCAACGGCAGCGCTCACACTCCCGTAGTGGACTATTGGCGCCGGTGTACCCTAGGGGTATAACAAAGGAACTGGCCCTGGTTTGGGATTGTGCCGTCGGGTTATCTTCCTTACCACACAAAAAATACAGGTTACGAAACAACTAACAGCCTCGGATACAGATGATTTTACTGTAGACGACCCTTCCAAACGCAAAAAGAACAACGATCTTCCTGTGTGCACGTGAAATGTTAGGTCCCTCTATACACCACGTGCAGCTGAAGAACTTTCGGAGGCCCTAAACCGCTACAAAGCAGAAATCATCGTCATCCAAGCATTGCGAAGGGATATATATATATATATTTGGCGCAACAGCTCTTGAAAGTGCCAGGGCCTAGCTTCTCGCAACCACTCATGTTGTGTGCGTTATATTTTTCACACGAATGGAAGGGACCTACAGTTTAGTGCCGTATCCGAACGGCGATTTGAGAAGCTTTTTCATGACAACAATACTCTCGGATGTTTGTCAGACGCTCGCGAGAGGTGGGACCGTGAAAAAAACTTTTTTGGTGTTTTTCTGGGATTCGAACTTGGAACCTCATGAGTAGTGATCCGACACACTATCCACTTACGCCACGGCGCCCACACGAAGGGATGGGTCAGGCAAAAGGAGGATGAAAGACTGCGACAACTATTACGGCGACTGCTACAGACAACAAGGACAGCGTCTATCCGGGTGCGGATTTGTTATTGGATGCAGACTTACGCAAAAAGTCTTGAGTTTCTGGTATGTGAACGAGCACCGCATGACTATCCACATCAAATTCGCCAACATTAGCCTAATATGCGCTCACGCCCCTGATGAAGAGATGGACGACGGGATGAAGGATGACTTCTACTTTACAACTAAGCGTCGTAAAACAAAAGGCCTGAGTTTATATTTTTCCACAAGTCAAATTTCATTTAATTTTTTTTTTTGTAAATCTAGCAATTCCCGTTCAAAAAACGACTTATACATCATTAAAAGCCCTTCCCTGAATTGGTGTCGTTTGGCAATATTTTATTACAAAACCAATAATAAATGTTTATTACCTACTTATTCCAGAAAAATTAAAATGTAGGTTTGACTCTATAATTTTTTACAGGCCTTCGACAAGCATTCAAGTAAAGAGAAGGTCCATAAAAAAACCCGAACAAAGGGATACTGATTAGTTTAATGGAAAGAAAAACCAGTCATCATTTCTACTATTCAACCCAGGTACCTACATAGTAAGGTCCAAGTATTCCTAACCTAATTACCAACCTTTAAAGAATTTTCTTATCAATTATTCCCTGAAGTCGTTTATGCAAAATGCTAAACAGAAAGTCAGGTCAATGAATTCTCGTTATTAGTGATTTGAATTAAATGCATTTTTCGCACGCCTTCAAAAAAAGGGATGTTGAATATCGTGTAAAATTCTTTACAAAGAAGGGTTTTTTCCAAAACAAATAAAGGATGAGCTGGATTATCATCACCACCATCATATGTAGTCATTATGGAGTGGTTGCAAAATAAAGCACTACGCAGTATTGTTAATTTGCCATGGTACGTAAGGACTGCTGATTTACATAGCGATCTAAAGGTAGAAATTGTAGAGGACAAGGCCAGCTAGGTTGCAAGAAGACATGAAGTTAGACTTTGTAACCACAGCAATTTAGAAGTAGCAATTTTTAAAGTTCCACACTATCGCCAAACTCACATGCGATATTTTTCGACGATTTTCAGCCGGCTTAACGCAAAATAAACGGACTGGTTGCATACGAGCACATAACAAAAATATATTTATAGGTATATCTATAGGTTTTTCAGGTGGGCACATAATTTTCTCTGCGACATATTTGTGGAGCAAAGCAAAAGCTGTATTTGGTACCAGATTACGCGATAAGTAGGTTAGGTTAGGTTGAGAAGAGTTATGAGGTTATCATAAAGACACTAGATCAACGTGGGTGCATCGCCATCCCTAGGGATCCTTTACCACATAAAGACATAAATTAATTCTCGCATGCACTTAATTTCCCTACAGAATTTTAAAAAGTCCTTGTGATTGTGCAAAGACCTTACTTCTACTAGGTTATCGAAGAAGTATCTTCCAAGGTGGGGGGTGGTAATGGTGCAGTGGATAGTGTGTTTGCTCGTTAACTGATGTGTGCAGGTTCAAGCCCCAGAGGGGAACAGCAATCATGGGCCACCCGAGTCCAGGCCACCTACCAAAGAAAAGGTTCCTGCCTGGTAGTACAATGGACCGGAGAGTCTGAGTGCTCTGGGATTTGGGTTTCCTTTTTATTAAAAAAAAAAAAATGTCCAAGGTGTCTTAACCTTATCCTGTCAATGCATTGGCACTCACAGAGTAGTGTTCGATAGTTTATCGGTACATTTTATCGATAGTAAATAAATATCGAAAGCATCAATGGTTTTAAGAACTATCGCAATTAACAAAAATGAATGCATCATTTTCGATTCACTTATTGTAAAGCGCTAAATACATTATTTTATTGTATTGAATCCACTCTCCTGCACACAGTGTACGATGTGAATGGAAACAGAGCTTTCTGTTGACGGTGGTTATCCCAGCCACAGAGTAAATATTAGGGAAAACCCATGATGTTACAAAATAGGTACACCTACACCAGTGGGTGTCCCAATCGTTGACATAAAGCAATATTTGGAAAAGCCAGCCATTGGAAAGTATTAATGTCTAACAAAATATTGGGAGAAGTCAGGAACGGGGTAGGCTTAAGGAAATTGCACAAATGTTCCTTTGCATACCAGCAACGTCAGTTCCCTAAGAGAGCATATTCTCGAAATGTTAAAATATCGTCTATCTACTGTCCACCGCATTCCGCGCTTGAGAAAAGTGATTTTACTAACTTCTTTGAATCGCTGAAACCTAATTTCATTATTGGCGGCGATTTTAATGCAAAACAAACATTCTGGGACTCAAGATATAGCTCGAAAAAATGTAGAATGCTCTATGGGGCAGGTATGGAGTACATTTGTGATTTCGACGGGTAAACCGACTTACTGGCCAACTGGTACTTCGAAAATACCTGAGCTGATCGATTTTTTTTTTCGTTGCGGAATATAATAAGGAATATCTGCCAACTACATACAAGTTAAAGAGAGATTTGATCTGTCGTCTGATCATTCCCCAGTTATTTTGCCATTGAGCGAAAAACTAGTCTATAACCTAGAGCCAGCGGCAAGGCTTTAGGAACGAAATTGATGATAATGTTGAACTGAGCGTTCCACTTACGACACCCTATGAACTTGAGGTTGAAGTTGAACGCTTCGTTGAGATCGTACAGCTCGCCTCTTGGAATAATACTCCTAATCCAAGGAAAACACCGGATAGGTACGGTTTACGATATCCTCCGGAAATAAAAGAATTTGTTAAGGAAAAAAGAAAAGCGCGTTAGAAATGGCAACAGAGTCGTGCTCCGCAATATTTTTTCATTTTTTCATTTTTTTCATTTATTTATTCCATTCAATTAATTCATATTAACAATATTAACTACAATAAAGTAAAATGCACAAGAAAACTTATCTTATAAAAAGCTAAAAAAATATTGCTTAACAATGTCATTGAGGAATATTTTAGATCCATCCTTTAGTTACGAAAACTAGTGGCGGATGAATCGAGTAAAACAAATTAAAAAACAAAACTAATTCAAATAAAATGATTGAGGGGTGGTGATAGTGTAAATTCCAAGTGTACAATAAAAAAGTATTATAAAAATAAAAAAATAAAAAAAATTAATGATTTCAAAATATAAAGACTATAAGAAAACTACAAGATCCTTTAAATGATTACCCTTATTAGGTTATTGATTTCAAGAAAGTCGAAGTTGAACAGCCATGATTTGATTTTCTTATTGAAAGCAAAAGAGTTACGAATACTACGAAGTTCAATAGGTAGTCGATTGAAAAGCCTAGGTGCTACTGAGCTATAAAAGTTTAAGAAGGTATGGTTATTATGCGACGGAATTGAAGCCAGAAAACGTTCATTACTACGAATACTATAAGCGGTTACATTTTGATTGAGAAAATTACCACTTCTTAAGTAAAAAATTTTTAAGACTTTATAAAAGTATAGATGCTTTACTGGAAGTATCTTAGAATTTACAAATAGATAAAAGCTATGTTCGCGCCGCCTTTTTTTCCACATAATTCGTAGGATATGTTTTTGGACAATAATTAAGGGTTGTAAGTTGTAGCTAAATGTACTACCCCAGCATACGAGCCCGTACTGCAATTTAGACTGCACTAAGCCGTAGTAAATAGTTTCAAGGAGTTTCCGAGAACAGAACTGTTTTAGATGATACATAATGTAAGTAGTTGACAGAAGATACTTTTTTAATTGGGAGGTGTGAACGCTCCAGTTAAGGTTGCTGTCTAAAAACAAGCCCAAGTACTTAAAAACAGAAACGTTTTCGATTACAAAACATTTTGAAGAGCAGCTTAGGCTATCATCAAATGTTGAAGTGGAACTGCTCGCAGTGCAAGTAGCAGCATTAACACACATTTTTTTGCAATCAAAACTGTGGTAGATGATGTTCGGAGAGTGCAGATAAAATGTTGGTAAATTAAAAAACATAAGTTTGGTTTTGCAACTTATGACTAGTTTATGCATACCAAACCAGTGTCTCAGGATTTCCAAATCGTGGTTAATGTCCGCTACCAAGTCCAGTGCCGAATTTTTTGAGTATGAACATGCTATGTCATCTGCAAAACCAGTTTTTTGCCCCTTTAGATCAAGGTTAAAAATAGAATTAATAAAGATTAGAAATAAAAGGGGACCAAGTACCGAACCCTGTGGAACACCGATTTGAATATCCAGACACACACTGAACACGTTACCAATCTTCACCCTTTGTTTTCTATCCTTAAGGTAGGAAGCGAACCATTTAAGAATAAAACCCCTAAAGCCAGCCTTTTCTAGTTTCATCATTAGGAGTTTGTGGTCCACTGTATCAAAAGCCTTGGTAATGTCAATAAAAAGTGCAGCAGTCATTTGTCTTTTATTTAAACTATCGTAGATCTGACTACACAAATTTAAAAGCGCATCTTCCGTTGATTTGCCAGCTCTAAAACCGTGTTGATTAACGCTTAAAAACGAACATCTCTCAAGAAATGTAATAATTCTAACTTTGATCACTTTTTCGAAAAGCTTAGAAAAAACCGGTAGAAGGGATATTGGCCTATAATTATTTAATTTTTTGGGGTCATCTTTTTTGAATATGGGTATTACCTCAGCAATCTTTAAACTGCTAGGAAAAATACCACCATAAACGCTTTTGTTGAAAATATGTGCTAAGACATCCACAACGTTCACAGAAATGCACACTTAAATCGTCTGTTCAACTCACTGAAGAAGACTATTAAGGATTTTAAGAATCGTGCGATAGGCTCTTACCTTGAAAGTTTAACAGCGAAAAAAGATTCCAATTATTCACTTTGGAAAGCCATAAAAGGCACCAAAAGGCCCAAAGTCCCTGCGCCGCCAATTAAATTAAATCAAAATGAATAGGCAAGGGAAAATAAAGAAAAAGCGGACGTCTTTGCGGCCCACCTGGAAGAAACCTTTAAGCCGTACGATGGTCAAGTGGTTTACGACAACATCAATAGGCTGGATTTACCATCTGACGATTTGACGCTCACAAGTGCAACGCAAAGGGAACTTAAACATGAAATCGATAATCTTAAACCTAAGAAAGCTCCTGGTTATGATTTGATTACCGGAGAAAATCTCAAAGTTTTACCTCGAAAAGAATTGATTAAGCTTCTCTATATTGTAAATGCTGCACTCAGATTAAAACACGTGTCGAGCCAATGGAAAGTCGCAGAAGTCATAATGGTTTTAAAACCAGGAAAACCGCCAAATGAGGTAAAATCGTATAGACCAATTTCGCTTCTTCCAACCATATATATCCAAAATTTTCGAGAGGATATTACTAAGGCGTCTCCAACCGGTTATAGAAGAAAATAATCTTATCCCTGACCACCAGTTTGGGTTCAGAAGTAAGCATTCGACTATTGACCAGGTGCATAGAATTACTCACGTAATCGAGAAAGCAGTTAAAAAAAAAAAAGATTTGCTCAAGCGCATTTCTTGACGTCTCGCAAGCCTTTGATAAGGTGTGGCATGATGGCTTGAAATGCAAACTTTTTATATTTTTTAACAATGATTTTATTTTACTTCATTTTAATATAACAAAATTCAATATAACTTGAAATCAATTAATTATCTATAATAAGAAAAGATAAGCGGTGCACATGTACGTGCGTGAGTGATGACGGCTCGATCGGAAGTCGGAGAAGAAAAGAATAGAGAGCAACGACTGCTGTGCCAACCAGTTACATAAATCGAGTTGGTAACACTCGCTGTGGGCATTACTGGTTTAAGGTTCACGTTACATCAAAACTACGACAAGTTCTCCCTGTATGCTTATACGATATTCTAGAATCATATCTCGGGAATAGACTTTTTCGTGTTAGACATGGAATTGAATACTCCAAGCTCAAAGAAATTTCGCCCGGCGTACCACAAGGAAGCGTTCTTGGGCCGCTTCTCTATTTGTTATATACACGTGATATATCGAACGAAGATGGCACTATCCTTGCTACATTTGCCGATGGCACCGTTATCCTAGCAGTAGGCAAAAGAATCGAAGAAACGACTGCAAAATGCACTGAATAAAGTAAATGAATGGACGAGGGACTGGCGGATCGCTACTTTCACTTACAAGAAAACTAATGACTTGCCGATTTTCCTAAACCCGGCCCAAATACCTTTTGCAAACGAGGCCAAATATCTAGAAATGACACTCGACGCAAGGCTGAAATGGAATTCGCACGTGAAAATGAAACGTAAAGAACTCGAAATCAATTATAGAGAAATGTACTGGTTACTCGGAAAACATTCCCAGCTCAGTACTGAGAACAAACTGCTTTTATACAAGCAAGTGCTAAAGCCGGTGTGGACCTACGGTATACAGCCTTAAGGTTGTACCAAGAAAACCAATGCTAATATTTTAGAAACTTTTCAAAATAAAGTGCTAAGAGAAATTGTCCAAGCACCGTGGTATAGTAGAAACGACGATATCCACAGGGATCACGGAATTCCGACAATCGAAGCTGAAACTAGAAGCTTCGCGAGAAAGCATAGAAACCAACTAGTCGCACATGTCAACAATACAGTCCTACAAATTTTGGATGACAGCAATTTATTGCGCCGACTACAAAGTACGAAACCTTTCGACTTGGCGAGATAATGATTAACCGCGTCTAGTTTGCGGAACATGCAGGATCTTTCAGTGGAGAGTAGCGTGCCAAACGTTTTTATTTCATGATAGAAAAATTGCTTGATGAGTTATTGCTTAGTTGCAATATCTAACAAATTTATATCGAAAGGTGATGTTCTTTTAGTTAGTAAGAATCTGACACTACTATGAGCACGCGCTTGCTATTCTCATAGTGTCTATGGAAGATTTTTCACCTCCCCTGGGGAAAAAAAATAAATTTACAATTCAACAGTAAACCCTTACATCGAACAACTAAGGGGACTCTGTATAAGACTCTGATCATCACAGTCCTGCTTTATGGCGCTGAAACATGGACTTTATTAAAAGAAGATGAAGATATCCTTGGTCGCTTCGGGAGAAAAAAATCTTCGTAAGATTTTCGGTCCCGGTTGCGTTGACGGGTTTTGGAGGAGAAGATTCAATCACGAACTACACGAGCTATACAGCGACATCGACCCAGTCAAAAAACTGCGTATTGTACGTTTAAGATGGCTAGAACATGTAGAGTGAATTGACACAAGCGCTTTGGCCCGTGTAGTCCTCGAATCTAACCCGGAGAAACAATTAGGCGGCCACCTCGCCGTAGGTGGCGTACACAAGTTGAAGACGACTTCGACTAACTTGGAGTGCGCAACTGGAGGCAATTAGCTAAAGACCGAGCTAAATGGAGAGGCTTGTTGGTTGAGGTCCAGGTTCACCCTGAACTGTACCACCACCTTAGTAAGTAAGTAAGTAAGAACTTTCGATAGTGATAAAAGTCAAACTGATCTGACCGCTCTTTTTCACATTTATATTTAGTATAGTCTAAAAAATTTAAACAACGCCACCAGGTTATCCAAATTTACTTTGGAAATTTACGACATCCTACGTTCTTGTGCGTTTTTTCCACTGATTGGGCTGTAGACCAGTTGCAAGTTGAATCGCTGTTTTATCGCAAAATAATGTTTAGCAATGAGGCTAATTTTTAACCCAATAGGTTCTTTAATAATCGAATATGGAATGAACTAAATCCAGAAGGGTTCTATACAGCAATCGAAAATATCGACTATTGAAATTACTAGATCGTGCAATTCCACATCCATCAATATTATTTTCCCCGGGGCTATGTGAAGTCATTGCGTTATGCTCACAAGCCATCACCAATTGACGGCGGATCGATAGCGAAAAGTGCATCGGAGAAAAACAATAATTCGATGTTTCGTAAAAAAAAAAAATCCTCTTCTAACAATAGTAGGAAATTTAGCTTTAAAAAGAATTTCCCATCGGAGCTCGGCAATGAAAGAAACTTGAGCAATGTTTCCATAGCATAAAGGCTGAGCAAGAGGAAGTACTCCGAACCCATGGGTAAGAGCACCAGTATCTTTCCAACCGAAATATGCATATGTCATAAACAGATGAGTCCAAATCAATCTTAAAAGAAACTAGAGGAATTCCGATATAGCAATAAGGGCAAAGGCTTTGTCTTTACCAATTGGATTGCCATCCTATACTGCATTACATTCTGTGGAAATGATTGGTATTCACTTGTCCAAATAAATAAATCGGAACTTTAGAATCTTTATGGGGGTTATGGGGGTTAATATAATCATCTACTATTTCTTTTTTTGGTGAGGGCCATTGTCTTCTCAGTTTTATAATTCCACAGAAAACGAAAGATACATTATGACCTAATTGTAACGCGGCAATTCTTTTTGGTTTTGAATTTTACTGAGTAAGATTGAGTTACTGTATCGCAAAGAGCATATCATTAAATATCGTATGCAAGGACATAGCCAACTAATACTGAGAAAGTTTGAAGGACACTTTAATCATTTGCAAATAATTTGTATAAGAATCATTAAATTATAATTAACAGAACCCAATAAAAGTCAGTTGGTACTTACGAATAATTTAATGTGACCACAGCTTTGACCATCAATAAGGATTTAAAGGACTTAAAATTATTACCGTTAATTAAAAGTCAAGTTGTCATTAACTTCGGGGTAATTACATAGTTTAGAATGAATTTAAGTTCTTTGAGATTTATTAGCGTCATTCCAATTGAAGTTCATTTCATAAGTTTGATTGAGTAATGTCACCTTTAGAAGGATTCTGTGACGTAGAGCTCGATTTTATAAATGGGTGATCTGTTAAGGACTCTTAGGAATTACGTACACGAGTAACGTTAGACATGGATTCGAAATGTACACTGTCAAGGCATGTAATCTACCTTCAATATATATTTGTATTTACAGCTCTCTAAAAGTGCTTCATTACATTGAGCTTTCTAAATTTTATTCATTGGTTATACATACATAATGTAGCTTGACTTAAAAATACGTAAGACCCATCTCACTACAAAATCTTTCAATTGTCACATTCCCAATGCACTGAGCCTATTCAATTTCATTTCTCCGAAACAGGGCAACGAACAAATTTCAGACACAAAAGAATTCCCAAATGGAGTTACCTAATTCAATTTAGCCAAAAACAATTGCTTCCCTTTTTTGTGTGTGTGTCCTTGCTGCCTCCAGTTGTCAACCAGCGCACAGTGTGCCGTCACTATGCACTCAACCGAGATTGTGATTGGAGTCGGATTTTTGAAAAGCAAAACACAATCGAAATGGCAAAAAAAAAAGGACGAATGATTAATTTTGTTATATGCATTGAAGCGTTGCTATCAATGTCTTTTTCAGGATGTCCTTCAACCACGATATTACTGTGGATTTATTTGTGTGCAATTTTTTGTTTCCTTTGTTTTAATCCAATATCAACGCGTTTTTCGGTTCCGGTAAATGGTTGAAATTTCGATGTATGTTTTTCTTTTCTCTTTTGGATTTCATAATTTATAAAACTACATCTCTCTCTCTCTCTAATATTATAGAATTATAGACCAAAAAGCCTTTGAAGTGGATTTATTACTATTAGATGGATACGAGTACATATGTATCTCTAACCACATACCGTATGTAGCTATGCGACGGAATAAAAAGGTAATACCAGTGGAAATGAAGGAGGAAAAAATAGAGCGGATTCTGTGCTTTTTTTGCTGTGTCTATTGCTCTGTGTCTGCTGTAGATTTGTTTGTCCTTGGAGTTGTTTTATTTCTGGAAAACAAAGTTACCAACAAGAGGGGGATAGTACAGAATGTGTTGAAAAAGTGGACTTTAAAGGAATTTTTGAACAGGGATTTTGGACTATTTGACTGTTGCTGGATTAGTTCAAAGGAATAGTTCTTGTCGTCTTTCGATGATTAATTCGAAGGATCCCTTGAAATATAATTCATAGAAAAATGCTCGCTTTTGGGTCTTACTTTTTGAATTTAGTATACGTATGCGGAAAGCAATGATAAAAGCCTTATTTGCTGGACCCAATTTACGGTTTTTTTTAAAAAGGACATTTGAGTGAGTAAAGATATAAAAAAAAAATAACAATATAAATTAGATTGCTAAACAATTTAGGAATTACAGCGAAGGAAATTTTTTTATTTTACATTAAAAACAAAAAATTAAGTTTTTCTCGAACGAACTGAACTGTATGTATAATTCTTTGGAAGCTTACCTACCTATGTACCATAAGTTAAGCTAAAAGAAATGTTAACCCCTTCACTGCCACGTCAGACCATATGGACTGACAATTGTCATGCTGCAATTGCCAAGCATTCAAACGACGAGTACATGTAATTTGGCAGGCAAATATAATGCAAATGTTTTTAGAAATTTAAATTTTTGATTTTGATATAAGTTTATAATAGGTAGTGAATATTTGCATTAATAGGTATTTAGTGTCATTCCATATGGCTTGACTTATCGTTGTTCGTATTTAAATGTCTTACCGTCAATCCCTAAGGACTGACATTAAAAATCCCTAAACATTTTGATAGTTTATTTAAGACCTATGGAATATCTAATACGACGGGATTCTATGCCTGGAGATGCCGAAAGACACCTTCCAAGGATGCCCAAAAAAAGTTGAATCAAGATATGAGGCGGGCGCATCCCTGAATGGAAAACCACGGATTAAGCCTAGCGACTGAAAAAACGGAGATACTATTGCTGACAAAGAGACGAATTTCCACAAATGTTAAGTTGCAGGAGTGACGCCCATCATCATCATCACAGCGTGCGACGCATCAATGCCTAGGAGAACAAACACCAGGAAGGCATTACCGTGTTACTGGTGGATCGAGGAAATAGGCGAACTTCGGCAAAATGTCTACAAGCCCGGCGCAAAGTTCAACGATCAAGAAGGAGGGCGGATTTCCAACAATGCCTGGACACCATTAGATTGGCGAGACGTAACTTAAATAGAGCCATCAAGGAAAGCAAAACTGCATGTTTTAGACGTCTCTGTCAAGAAGCCGACATTAACCCATGGGGCTCGGCATACAGAATGGTGCTGACGAATTTGAAGGGCTATAGGACTCCTCGAATAACATCTCCGATAATGCTGAGATCCATAGTAGAGCACCTCTTCCCTCAAAGGTCTGCTACTATGTGCAATATTATACGAGAAGTCAATCCAGAAGATATTCCTTTAATTACTCACGAGGAGCTGCAAAGGGCATGCAGCAAGATAGGTGACAACAAGGCGCCGGGACCCGACGGCATCCCGAATAAGGCAGTAAAGGCAGCTGTAAAAAAAAGACCAGACCTCTTCATATCAACAAAGCAGAAGTGCCTTGAAGAAGGAACCTTTCCCGAGAAATGGAAGACGCAGCATTTGGTCCTACTGCCAAAAGGAAAGAAGCCTCCAGGAGAACCAACATCCTATCGTCCAATATGCCTATTGGACACCATGGGAAAGATCCTCGACAAGATAATCTATAATAGATTACTCGCAGTAGCAGAAGAGAAAGGAGCCCTCTCAGATCACCAATTTGGCTTCAGAAGAGCATGATCTACTGTTGATGCCATTAAAGCGGTAGTTGATATCGCCAAAGGTGCCATCGAAGGCGAAAGATGGCTCTGTGGCACAAAGGAGTATTGTGCAGTAGTAACGCTGGACGTTAAAAACGCACTTAACTCTGCGGACTGGTCGTTTATTAGAAGGTCACTTGCCAGGATGGATACGCCATATTACCTGCTACGGATAGTGACGAACTACTTCAACAACAGGAAGCTGAGGTACAATACCGATGAAGGGGTAAAATACTACAACGTAACTGCGGGAGTTCCACAGGGATCGGTTTTAGGGCCACTATTGTGGAACAACATGTACGACGGAGTCCTACAATTTACGCTACCTGGGGGAGTAACGATAATTGGATTCGCCGACGACATTGCAGTAGTGACAGTAGCTAAACAGATCCATGCAGTAGAATCAGCTACAGATGAAGCAATTGCCCGGATAAAAGATTGGCTAATATCCGCCGGACTAGAACTAGCTGACCATAAAACAGAAGCTGTTCTTATAACCAGTCGGAAAACCGTCGAGTTTGCCAACTTTCAGGTTGGTAACCAAACCATCAGGTCGAAAGAGGTGGTTAAATGCCTTGGAGTAATGCTGGACAACAAGCCACGGTTTAAAACGCATGTTGATTCTGTTACCAAAAAAGCATCGCAAATGCAGGGAGCTCTCTCGCGTATCATGCCTAACATCGGTGGACCTGGATACGCTAGAAGGATTCTACTCTCTAGAATTATCACCTCAGTTCTGTTATATGCCGCCCCAGTCTGGGCGGAGGCACTGAGGATGAAGGAGACCAAAAGGAGACTATCGTCATCATACAGACTCTGTGCGCTGCTGACAATCAGCGGCTTTGGAACCATCTCTGACGAAGCTGCATTTGTCATAGCTGGAATGGTCCCCATCGATATTCTCGCAGATGAAATACTGATGATATATAACAGAAGAGCATTGAGTCATCACGACGTCACTGGTATCAAGGTGATAAAAATTGAAGAAAGGGCAGCGTCAGCAGCTATGTGGCAAGCTCGTTGGGCTAATACAACAAAAGGCAGATGGACATATAAACTTATACTGACAATCCAAGACTGGATAAGTCGAAAGCATGGAGACTGCAACTACCATCTAACGCAGTTCCTGTCTGGCCACGGTGGCTACCGCAAATATCTACACCGATTTGGACATGACAACTCAGCTTCCTGCCCGGAATGCCCAGGTGAAGATGAAGATACGGAGCACGCAGTGTTTTGCTGCACACGTTCCACGGCATGGAGAATTACTCTGCCAAGTCTGTCATTACTCCTCGACCATATTGTTGTATCCAGCATTCGCCGCTGAACGTAGAGGAAGAGTTCGAAAAATATACGTCAAAGTTTCCAATGTTGTATCCAGCCTTCGCCGCTGAACGCCGAGAAAGAGTTCGAAAGTTATACGTGGAAGAAAAAGTTGGTGAAAGTTCGAAAATGGCGCCAAAGTCGAAGTTTCCAATGTTCGACAGATGGAGAGTGGAAATTAACTGGAAGCAGGAGATGGGATATAAAAAGCCGCTGCATCGAGGAAGTAGCGAGTTTTTTTTTCGAGTTTTTCGATTTTTTTATTCTTCGACATACCGAATTGATTGTAAAAAAAAAAAAAAAAACAATTTCTCTTTTAAAATAAAATGTCAAAACCCTCTCGGGAACCAACCTAAATCTTTTATTTTTTTTTGCATTTCTTTCCCGTTGCTCTTGGATATTGGCTACCGCGCTTTTTCCCAAGCAGTCGAGCGGTCAAGGCCTACTTTTCCGGCGATCTTTGAAGGCTAGCAGCAGTATAGCGCCCCCCAGAATTACGACAATATGTTACAGTCGGAAGAGAATTGGATGGCAATATGTTCCTTCGTAACAACTCTACAAAAAGAGCTGCGGAGAATAGAAAAGCTAAGAAGAGCAGCTGAAGCAGCGGAAGAAGCTGACACAGGAAGCATAGCATAAATTGCTAACCAGCCCCGCGAAGTAATACCTAACGGCAGTCCCGCGGGTAAAGTGGTTGAAGTGTGTAGGGTGTGTGTTTAGTACGTTACGCCTACGTACTTCCTGGCATCGATTACTCAGGTTTGCGAAGCGTGCATGCTAGTAGCACTCGGGCTATTAGTATCTATGAGGATTACACATCCCTCGCGCAATCCAAAAAAAAAAAAAAAAAGGAGTGACGCCCATTGATCTTTTAGCAGCAGAAAGGAAGTACGTCCACGACAAGAAAACTGAAATAGGAGCGGAAACAGCAGCTACAGAAACGAAGCAACTCATGAAGCAGAAGTGGCAAAACAGGTGGAACGCTGAAACGAAGGGAAGATGGACCTACCGGTTGATCAGAGACATTGCTGCATGGTTACTTCAACCGGTTTCTGAACAAGATGGGAAAAGTGAAGAGTACTGTCTGCCAATGCGAAGACTCTTTGGAAGACGATGCGTATCACACCTTTTTCACCTGTAACAGATGCGCAGCAGAAAGGAATAGTCAAGAGTCAGAGATATGCAAGTTTTCCTTAGAAAATGCCGTAAACAAGATGGTCTCGAGTATCGCCATGTGGAGTATTGAGAAGGTACTCAGATCGGAAAAGAGAGAGCAGGAAGTAAACGTACCCTCAATAAGTTTACCAAATTGATGAACGCCTTACCGGCAAGATATGTATTGTACTATAAACCCGCAGAGGGGAAAGAAAACGCACCACTCTGAAGTAATGCTAAAGCGGTTCCGGAGTGGATGGTGTCAGATTGAAAAAGGGTTAAAGGTAGTTTTTTAGTGAGTAGGAGTCTCACACTACTACTCCTCGTGCGCATTAGCGTTTCTCCACTATCCATTAGGAAAAAAAGCACCAGCCGTGCATAAAACACTTTAAATGAGTGTTACATATTCTGTACGTTGCGTTGTGGCGTTGTTCTAGCTGTTTAAAATAGAAATGAAACAGGAAAAGGAATAGCGGGACTTTGAGATATGATGCATTATTACATGAACACAAAATATTATCTTATAAAACAACAACAATATTCGAAGAGAGGATGTCAGTCCATATGGCCTGACAGTTACAATGAAAGAAGATTTCATGTCAGACCATACGGACTGACACGGCATGTTTGGCTGGTTCTAAAATTTGTATTTGGCTGTGAATGGGTGAAGCTGAAAATTTGCATACAGGGTTAAATTTTACTGTGAAACTGTACTGTTGACAATGTTGCTCCCGTTAGAACGAACATTTTAAGAAAGGTAATTTATTTATTTTCACGACCTAGCCCTAGCCACGACGTTAAAATTTTCCTGCATGATTTTAGCGCAAGGCTAGGAAAAGAGGACGCCTTTAGTAGTGCATTCGGAAAGCACAGCCTGCAAGACACCATATCCGACAACGCATCAGGCTCGTCGACTTTGCGGCAGGTGAAACGACGAAACGTCGTAGCTAGTACGCGTTGCTCAAGTCTTGATATTCACAAAGGGACATGGCTCTCTTATGATCGCAAAACTGTTAACCAAACCGATTACATTGCGATCGACGCAAGGCACTCTTCCGCTTCCATTCTTCAGTTGCCATGACAAAACAGATTAAGAATTAATGACTACAAGGGCCATGGTTAGTGTGTCGGATCACTGTGCATGAGGTTTCAAGTTCGAATCCCAGAAAACACCAAAAAAGTTGTTCACGGTCCCACCTCTTGCGAGCGTCTGACAACCATCCGAGAGTATTGTTGTCACGAAAAAGCTGCTCAAATCGCCGTTCGGATTCACCACTAAACTGTAGGTCCCTTGCATTCGTGTGAAAAATATATCGAACACAACATGAGTGGTTGCGAGAAGCTAGGCCCTGGCACTTAAAGAGCTATTGCGACAAATATTTATGTTTTTTAAGGGTCTGAAAGGACCCCAGGTAAGATATCAAACTAAAGGCTAAAGACGTATTGACTGTGACGTAAAGGTTGTTAAAAGTATGATGGAGATCACGAATGATACCACCTTGATCAAAAAGTTCCCGGAATAAAAACCGTGTGGCGCTCCCATCTTTCCGATTTTTTTTCTGTTTTCTTTGTTAAGTTGGTACATCTGTTGTTGATATTCCCTCTAAATCTTACCGTCATAGCTTGATATTTGCAAAAGTTACGTAGCCAAGAGTACATCTATCTCTGTGTGTGTTGGCGGTTTTTTACCAGAACAGAATTGTGGGCAGAAAACTCGTGAATTTTGCACCATGATAACGCACCGTCGCACAGTGCCATCATTATTCGTAATTTTTTGACGAGAAATGCAACAAATACCATCCAATTCACCTGATTTGGCTCCCTGTGACTTCTTTCTGCTCAATCGAGTTAAAAAACCATTACGGGTTTTCAGCAGCCGAGAGGAAGTAATGAAAAAATCGCAGGAAGCACTGATGGACATACCGAAAACCGAATATAAAAAGTGTTTCGAAGATTGGATCAAGCGCTGGCATAAGTGTGTTGCAGTCGATGGGGATTACTTTGAAGGGAACAATATAGATTTAGATGAATGAACTTGTATTTTTAATTTTCTGAATAAATTCCGGGAACTTTTTGATCAAGGTGGTATATCTACTCCAGGGGCCTATTTCACCAACTGACAATCCTTTGGATTCGGTTTCAAGGAATAATATATTATCATCACTTGATTTGGAATCTATGTATGACACTTTCTTTAATATTTTATATTCTATTATTAGTCGCTTTGTCCCAGTCAAAAAAAGTATTGTGCATGGACACCTAGTCTGGTTTAATAGGAGGCCTTTGAATCTTAAAAATAAAAAGAATAAGGCCTACAAGCGTTTCAGGAATGACAGATCTAATATAGAACTAAAATCTTTGTACCTGCTTTGCCAAAATGAATTTGATGTTCTAAGCAAATTTTTGTACAGAGGTTACATATTATCGTGAAGATAAATTAAAATCGAATAGCAAATTTTTTTGGAACTTCATAAATTCCAAAAGAAATACTAATGAGTTGCCAAATCTTATGTATTTTAATGGCTCTTCATCCAATGATCCTAAGGCGATTTGTGATTACTTTGCTGACTATTTTAGTTCAGTTTATAGCAATAATGATCGAGTTGACTCTTTTTCGAATCTGGAATCTATGATAAACCTTGGTGATTTGGATTTTGATAGACTAGATATTGAAAAAGCTCTTACTGACCTTAAAGGTATAAAAAGCGATGGCCCTAATGGCATTTCTCCTATCTTGCTCAAGAACTGTGCAACTTCTTTATCTTTCCCACTTCATCTTATCCTATCCAAATCTATCGCGTCTGGAAGTTTCTTAGATATTTGGATAATATCTTACATTGTGCCGATCCATAAATCCGGTCCTAAACAAAACGTTAGCAATTACCGTCCTATTTGCAAAATCCCATCCATTCCGAAACTGTTTGAAAAGTTTATACTAACAAGATTTCATCCTTAGTAAAGAGTTTTATTTCTGTTCAACAGCATGCGTTTATTCAGGCAGATCTACATGTACAAACTTGTCGATTTTCTGCAATTTTATTATACAAAACTTCGAGATCGGTCTGCAAACTGATATGGTTTTCAATGATTTTGCAAAAGCATTCGATAGGGTTAGCCACAAAACATTAATAAGGAAACTTTCCAGCTTGGGTTTCCACTCAAATATACTTGATTGGATTGAATCTTATTTGAGTAATCGGATCCAATTTGTGAAAATTAATGATACTCTGTCTAAACCTATTAATGTAACTTCGGGCGTCCCACAAGGTAGCCACCTTGGCCCGTTGTTATTCCTACTTTTTATTAATGATCTTCCGGACGTCATCAAGCATTCTGAATGTCTTTTGTTTGCTGATGATCTAAAGATATTTCGTGCAATTAAAACAAAGAACGATTGTAATCTTTTGCAGGAAGATATTAATGCAGTTGACGAATGGCGTGTTGTTAACAATTTGCTCTCTAGGTCTTTTACTTCCATTTTGTATTGTTATTACATTAAAAACAGTCCACTTGATAGAGTGACCTCAAAAAAGGACCTGGGTATTTTTGCTTGTTCCTCGCCTAACTTTCAATGAACACATTGACTATATTGTCTGTAAGGCTAATTCTCTGCTAGGTTTCCTTAAACGAAACACAAGAGATTTTACTGACCCCTACACACTTAAAACTCTTTTCATTTCTTTAGTTAGACCCCACTTGGAGTATTGCAGTATTATTTGGAATCCTTCTTATGATTTGCACTCCCATCGAATTAAAAGAGTACAGAGAAGTTTTACCAGATCTTTATTTTTCAAACTAAATTGGAGAATCGAAACGTAATACTGTTTTAATGACATCCTCTTTCCCTAATATTTGGAAAGTTGCGAAGGTGATTCCTGTATTAAAAAAGGAAGGCACAGCTCTTTCGCCACCAGAATACAGGCCTATTTCAATTCTCCCGTTTTTGTCAAAGGTTATGGAGAAACTCATTCATTGTCAGGTCTCCAACTTCCTAGAACGCAACTCTCTGTTGTGTGCAAGTCAATCTGGCTTCAGAAAAAAGCATAGTTGCACATCTGCGCTCCTAAAAGTTACGGATGATCTTAGAGTTGCCATGGACAATGATATGATCACATTTCTAAACCTGTTGGATTTCTCCAAAGCCTTTGATACTGTGGATCATTTGCAACTCTTGTCAAAACTAGAGAATTCATATGGTTTTACATCGTCTGCTGTACTACTAATTGGATCCTACCTATCTGGTAGAAAACAAGCAGTAGTGGTGAATGAAAAGATATCCGGTCTACTTGAAGTATCTTCAGGTGTACCACAGGGATCTATCTTGGGCCCGCTTTTATTCACCATGTTCATAAATGAGCTGCCAAAATTAATAGTACATTGCTCTACACATATGTACGCTGACGATGTACAACTGTATAAGAGTTGTAAACTGGGTCTTATTGAAGACTCGGTCACAAGACTTAACGAGGATCTCGATACAATTTTGAAGTGGTCGGATGAGAACTTCCTACGTCTGAATCCAAAAAAATCCAAATGCTTAGTGATTTCCAAAAATGGAGTGGACTTGAGTAGTTTTCCATCTGTTTGTCTTGGCAACGAGCCTGTCGACTATATAATTAAGGGCAAAAATTTGGGTGTGTGGTTCAATGATAGGCTAACCTGGGATGATCACGTACGTGCAGTTACGGGTAAGATATACGGCTGTCTTAGGAAACTCCACATGACGCAGCACTATACTCCTCTAAAGACCCGACTAAAGTTGGCAAAGTCACTTTTGGTTCCGACTATAACTTATGGATGCGAAATTTTCTGCAAAACCAATGCTGAAACTACAAGAAAACTGAATGTGGCATTCAACAATATAATTCGGTATGTGTACGACCTAAGGCGTTATGATCATGTTTCGTCATATGTTCATAATATTCTCGGTTGTACTTTAAATTCTTATTTAGAATTCTGCGCCTTGAAGTACTTGCATAAGATAATAACTACCAGGCACCCTCAATACTTATATGAAAAACTTAGATTTTCTAGTTCATCGCGATCTCTCACTTTCATTCCTCCTCGTACTACTTCCATGAATACTGATCGTCAGTTCTTCACTCATGTCATTCGTCTATGGAACGCCCTTCCATTAGGTATTAGAAGACTTTGTTATGCGGATTGTTTCAGTGGCACTCTTTTATCTCACCTGGCTGGCAGAAGGTAAATTTAATTATTTTTCAATTTGAATTTTTCCTTTTTTTTTTTAATTTGTTATTCTGATTTATATTCTTTTTTAAATTTAAATATACTTTTTCTTTTCTCCATTTTAAAATTAATCCATGAAATTATCACATTTATAAAATATGAGATTATCATTATCTTATGTAAATGTAGTTTAACCGATTAATAAATATGAAATATGAAATATGAAATATGAAATATGAAATATGAAACGCCTTCCTATAAAACGAGATTATTGTTATTTAACTTAAATACTTTAGAATGTCGTCGTAAATATTTTTGCGTTATGTTAGTCAGAGACTTAATTTATTGTCAAATTCAGTGTCCTACCTTGCTGTCTATGCTTGATTTTTATTCTCCTTCTCGATTGCTACGCGCACAGTTCCACTTTCGTGAAAGTATACACCGAACTAATTACGGTCAAAATGAGCCAATTGCTCGTTGCATCACTGAAGTTAATTCTATATTAGCATCAATAGATATTTTTGAGAATTGTTCCAGAGTTAAATTTAAAAATAATTTACTATTAATCTTATCTGATAATGTTTGATTGTTGAAGTTTCCTTTCTTATTTATTAAAAAAATATTTAATGAATTGTATTTTATGAATGTTTATTTTGTATCCAAAATAGTTCTAAATTTTGCTATTTAGTCTGTAAGAGATTATAATACTCCGTTAGATGAAATAAATAAATAAAATAAAATAAAATAAAAATAAAAATTGTAAACCCAAGTGCTTTCTCACAAATTTTTTTGAGCTCGTGGAAGTAGGTCATAGTAAACCAAGCAAAATGTTACTTCATTCCCTCATTAAGTCTAAAAGGGAGATTTTGTTTGGAAAATTTAGTGGCAAGTTGATGTTCTTCTTCCTATTTCGGCGAGGTTATGATCTGAAAACAAGCGATCATAACCCTTACACTTCACTGCATTTCTACTCATCCTGTGGGGTTCGCCTGAATATGTTACAGTTTTTGGAATTTTATTGCGATGGTATTTGACACGTACATGCTCCTGTTTTATTATTGTTTGATCTTTCTTCCATGATACAGGTAACCTTCAGTCGTCTTAACAACTGACTTGCATGCAAACTTATTGTATGTGTCGCTGGGCTCACTTTTGTGTTATATTGCCTGGATCTGATTTCTCCCCTTAGTCTACTTTTACGGCAAGCGTTATTTGTCTCTAGTGGAAAAATACTTTAAATATTCTCGCATCTCAGGGTGTTTTAGGTAATAAGGATTGGAAATATCTCCGGGACTTTGCTTGGCAAAATATAAATCGTGAGACCATGGTAAGTAAACACAAACTATGGATCAACAATTGCTGTGCAAACGCGGCACAGTCTGGTATTTGGGTCTGAAACCTGGCCAAAAATATTTTATATCTCTATCCATTAAATATTGCTTTTAATTTCATGTTTAAATAAAAAAACAACGAAAAAGTATTTTATTTATAAGGAAAACAATATTTTATTAATTTTCTGAACTTTTTTCATCACTATCAAATATAAAAGAGCCAGTTTCTGATAGCAACCGTAATACATCAGCTGATAATGGTTTCTTTTTACTTTTGCAAGATCTCATGCCTGTTATTAATTGATCAGATGTTAAAAAAAGCCTGTTCAATACATGCGTGTTACAGGTAATACGAGAAAACTTTCTTGAGTAGCTTAATCGGAATAACCTTATATGTTTGTTACATGCTTCCGCAGCTTCCTCTGAAAGTTGTCCTATTGGAAGAATGGCTTTCTTTATTACCTCAGATCCATGAACGAGAACCTTATGCATTGTTCGAGACATAGGATCAAATTTATATAGAGAAACATACAATTCGGCCGTTTCTTGACAATATCTTTCAAATTCTTAAACATTTATGTGGAATCCGGAACACAAAGTGTCGAAAATTATTTTTAAGCGATATAACAAATTTTTATCAAGTCCTGTTGTAGCTGCTGATACTTCGTATGAATCGAAGAATCTTCTGCTGGTGTTACCAAAATTTGATTTTCTTCTTCTTCCTTTTATCAGTGAGGTTATGATCCGAAAATAAGGAATCATAACCCTCCCACTTCACTGCATTTCTACTGATCCGCCTGTGGGGTTCACCACAGTGGATGGTATATCTACTAAAAAGTCCAAGTTGTTGCTTGAACTGATTTTGAATATCTTTCTTCTTGTTTTCCACAACTTGTTTTTCTTCATTCGTTAATCTAACGTTCCACTTTTTCACAGGTAACCTGTAACCTACATGTAACATACCCTCGAAAAACCATATGCAGGCATGAAGCAAGGAGAGACCAAAGTTTAAATTTTCTTTTTTGCATGATCTCCTTTTTGTTAAATTATTAAACTCTGAGGAAGGTGCTTCACATACGTAACACCTAGCTGTTGATTTGGTATGTGTTGCGGCATTACATACTTTACCGTCTACCATGGTGAATAACATTTTATGTTTTATATTCAAACCATGAACTTCTGTAGCAGAAAGTTCTTCAATTTGTTTTTTTATGTAATCTATTTCTTCGTTAATTATTTCGTGTGTTTCTTTTATAAATCTAATTCTTATTGGTCGACAATAACGAGGGGATGACGGGAATTTTCATTTTAGACCCATAAACTAGCTGCAGTGGAACTACAGAGCTTTGGAAAATGTCAGAATCAGCTTCATTTTCAAATTTCATTTTATATTGGCTCTGATGGGATCCGTCACAACCCCACTTACTTATTAAAATCAATGTTTTTTTGTCTTCATCACTTAAAAGACCTGCAGCTTCCCGAAGATGTATGATAAGACGACTCACAGTGTGATCCATCAGCTTTTGCACTTGCACTTCAGCACATGTCTCAGTTATGGAAGGTATTTCTGGGTAGCATTCTTTTTTAACCTTTTGTAGTAGAGAATAGCAAGGAAAGAAATTTTTGTTACTCGTAGTTTCTCTAACAATCTCATACTGGGATTTTGTAAGTCCTGCTTCTGTAAACATTGACAGAGCACGTAAAGGTGATAACTGACATGGTTGGTTTTCCATACTCGCATTGATGGCGGTGACATACTTTTTAGCTCTTTGAGGACTTTTTATAGGTTTTTAACTGTTTTCGATGCATCGACATTGCCCGTCACACGCAACTTCATTTGTGCAGCATAAGCCAGCTCCTCTACATCTTTTGATCGAAGGTCTTCGGTTCTTCGTCCCTTACTTCTGTCACTTGATTTCACAAAAGATTTCAGAGGACGACCTCGGCTAACCCCCATACCAGAACAAAATCTTATATTAAACTCTTGAAAATGTACAGGTCATGTTTTTGACAAACCTGCAATAGGTAACGATAACATCCCATTCAGCCACTCAGCATTGCTTTTCTCAAACCTTGATTTTGTTTTTCGGGCAGTTTGCTGCACTTTTATGGGGAGGAGGGAAAATTAAACCGCGGGTCAATTAAAAACAAAGTAGCCGACACTTAGTTAAAGGAAAAAAAACAAACGCAAAAAAAGCAACACGACCGATCGCTTTTGCGATCTGAAAACGAAATGAGGCAAAGGGCGAAAGAAAAAAAGGAAAATGCAAAAAGTGCAACAACACAGCACATGAAGTGCTGTTCGCTCACCGGCCGCTCAGCTGGGGTGGGTTCGATTTGAGAATCGATATACTGAGAGGAGAAAAGAAAATAGGGTACGTAATAAGGGGTTTTGGACGCCACGTAATTTTTGATAAAATGGGGAGGGAAATTACGAAACCTTTTGGGGTGGTTTTGGGAAATGGTGGGGAACGCACTAGTGCTGTAAGAAAAATAAACGAATGAAAATAAAACAACGATTTTCACCACGTTATATGCGCTCGTTCGGAGGGGGCGATTTATTTAATGAAATAAAATGAAAAGAAAATGAACACAAACAAGTTAAAGAACCAAAAAAAAACAACAAAGGTAATTTTACAGGGGATCAGAAAAAAACCTCGGCGAGGAAAAAAGATCCCCAAAAAGAAAGAAAAAATCGCCGTTGAAATGGCCCGTTACGGCAAGTCCCGAACAACTCACAACCGGAAATTACGGGGCGCGTGTCCCGCTTTCACCGGGAAATATAAAACACAACGAAACGGAATCCTACCGGGTTTCAAAAACACTTTCGGAGTTTCCCTACACAGAACGCACTTTAAAAAAAACTTCTAAACACACAGAAAAATCAGATACAAAAAACTTATCTGTTCTTTTGTCCTCCTTTTTCTAGTTTCCTCCGGGTCACTAATCTGCTACCAGTAATCCTTCCAGCCTCCTCTTGTAACCCCTGCCCTAGTCACTTCCTTTCCTTCCTTTATCTTAAAATTCGTTTCACACACAGAAACATTCACTCTTCGCTATATAAAAAAAATCAACTTTTTTGATTCTCACTCTTGCTTAGAAAAAAACTTCCAAATTATTCGCTGGTCAACCAAGAAGTGGTATCCCGCTGAATACAAGGCCTAGTCGAGCTTCGAGCCTTTTGCTCACACATATGTGAATCCCCGCTATTCAGCTATTGGATTCAAGAGCAGCTTGCTGTGCATTACTCCGATCATTTGCGTAAGTATGCAACCGCTCTTGAACCGTCGCTATTCCGCTCTCAATATTAACCCACATTCCGCTGGCTCGAATTCGCCCGACTTCGGCTTTTCCTCACAATCCGCTATGTTTGATTTAACAATTCAGGAGAATCAACAAAGTGAAAAAAATATTAATTAAAAATTACTAAAGTGGGTTTTCATACCACCAATAGAAAAAGAAGAAAAGAAGTGACCTGACTAGTTACAGGACGGGCCCTAAAACGCCATTCTGCGCTCAACAAAATTACACTACCGGAAGAAAATAGAACAAGGAGTAAAATTTAAATTACGCGTTAAACTAATCTACCCGGTAGAATTCCGCCCAGATTTCGGGACTAGGGACGAGCCCTTAACGTGCCATTCCACACATAGAGTCGAGGGTTAGGGTGCGCTCTCGGCCATTGATGGGTTCCATCCGAACCGTCCGTTGTTCGTGGGCTGCCGCTTGTCTTGTTTGATGATGTTTGATGTCGATTTCTTCGTGTGTTTGGTGGTGTTCGTGAAGTTGAATGTGTTTGCGTGATGTAATTACGCTGTTGTTTCTGGGACGCTTTGTCCCCTCGCGATGTATTTGTGTTTGATGTTTGTTGCTGTTTGTTGTGCTTGCAGGTATTGGGACACCTCGTTCCCTTGCGTTGAATTAAGTGTTTCTCGTTGCTCGTAGATTCTGGGACACCTCGTCCCCGCTCATTGGCTTGTCTTGTGACGCTGGTTATATCGATCTGGAACAGACTCTCTGTCCCATCTGTTCGCACGTTGATTGTTGTACTGCGCTGTAGTTAGTGTTGTTTGTGTTTGGTGTGCCCGTTATTAAGGTGGGCAGCTTGTAGTGGCGGACACACCGTCCTTGCCGTCGCTGGTTTCACCCTCGCCGCTCGTCTCATTCTCAAATTGTTTTGGAGAAACCGCCCGTTTCTCCTCTCCTTCAGGGTTCAATCATCTCTTGCTAGTTGGAGGAACCGCCCGTTCCTCCACTTCTTCAGGGTAAAAGGTCGATAAAGGGACTCCTATATTGGTTGTCTCTGCAAGATGCTGGGGAAGTGGGCCTATGGCTGATGGGACCATGGCTGCCCTCCACTTTCCCAGAATTTTGCAGAAACAAAGGGAGAAAAGAGGGAGAGAAGGAAAGATGCATAGAGTAGGCCTTGTTGTGGTAAATTTTACCACGACAAGTTATCCATTTTTCTTTAAATTTGTGTTTAATGAGCGATAGTCTTTGCTTTGCATTGGCTATCTTACCATTTTCCGTATATTGACTAAAAATGTTGCATCAAATGTTCATTTGAGCTTTGTATAATATTATACAACTCTTTTCGGGCGATTAACCTCAATCCAGAAGGTACTATTTACATATTTAAAGCAAATTAACACCAAAAAATAGTTTCCAAATATGGTATGTACCAACAAACAAAACACAATATTTTACAAAAGGGCTCTTTGGGGCGGCTAAATCCTTTTCTACACATTTCAATATTTATAACTTCACAAAACAAAACAAATTTCACCGCTTAGAAACACTTAGAAACATATTTAAATGTTTTTTAAACAAAAAAGAAATGCATATTTTCTCATAATTCACGCAAGGCTAAATTATAGCCTGTATACACAAAAAACACATGAGTACAAATCCAAAACATATATCACATAGTTAAATAAATACCTGGTCCGCAATTATCCATAGTTATTTAAATTAAAAAAAAATTAAAATCGAAAATATAAAAATTTCAATGATGCACTTAATTCGCGCTTGCACTCTGTGACAAGATAAAGCTTTGGGGGTTTTGAATTTTGATGTGTTTACTATTAAGCTTTTAAGAAAATAAGAAACCAGGGTTGGCAATTGAAAACGAAAAAATACCATTTTGGCCAAGAATTGGGCGAGTATACTACTCTGTGCGCGGTTTACAGATCCGCATTATGTAGGTTTTGAGATGCCATATATATCCGCAGTTCTGTGATACTGTCCACCTTTACCAATCCAGTGTAAGGTAGTAAGTAATTGCTGCCTTGGGGATAATGTAACATATCTTTGCATTTTATTTCTTCCGCCTTGCAGTGGCAGAGTCGAAAACGCTCATTAAAATCGAAATACTGGTTAAACAAAACGCAAAAAATTCCCAGAAATTTTTAATTGTGTTTCACAAGTGAAAGCATAAATTTGGTGAAACCAAATTTACCACTTTTTCTACAAATTTTCCGAAAAAAACGCTTGTAAATCACAAGGCCCTTGGTGGTACTCTTGCAAACGGTAATCCACCCATGACCTTTCCGACTACGGCCAGGACAAGGATTCTGGAGGTTCAAACCAACATAGCGGAAGTAGTAGTGATGCTTGCTTCCGAAAACTCATAGCTCTGTCTTCGACTTCTTCGGTAGACTGGGCTGGAATAACAGAGAAAGTGACAGAAAGACTTCGGCTGGAACATCTTATCTCTGCCACAATAGACGGGTAGCTGATCGAAGTTGTATCGGTGATGTGTCGACTTGGAAAACCAAAAGGCTAAACGAGCACCTGAAATGGCGCACTCCGATAAGCCCCTGACTAAGAGTCAGCTGGAAAGGAAAAGAAGGAAGGCGGCGATGGAGCGGTGTAAAGAGGCTGCAGAGTCAGTTGAAGGCGCAAGCGCCGAAAGCAGCCTCAGATCAAACGCTGGCTCCTTTTCGATCGACTTAAGCACGTTCAAGTTTCGGCTACTCTCCTTGGTGGAAGCGTGTGCGCTCTTCTGCTGCACACACTTTTACCGGTGAATTTATCTGCGCACAAAATTTGGCAATTGCTGGTGTTGTTAACGGACTAGCGGACCAGAAAATAGCTGACGCAGGCAAAGCTACGGGTAGGGACGCTCGTCTCAGCGGAGGCGAGCGCGCATCTGGTGTGCGAATTACAACTTAACTTTAAATCCATTAAAAGAGAAATCAAACAACTTTCAGTTTTATATGTTTTATTTTAAATTGAGTGCACAACAACTTATTTAATAAGTATTGAGACTTCTGAAATACTCGTATGAAGGTCTTTTACTTCCCACGTTCCAGTCCAGAATGTGGTATACTTATGTAAGTCGGCATTGCACGAGTACTGCATATGATGGCGATGCTGGTTTATTGGCAAGCCAAGTTGATGCTTAGCTATGGGTGCGTAGTTTGTTGCTATATGATGTCTACTTTCATATGTAACTCACTTTCTTCTACTAAGAAGCCTCAAATTAGTGGTATTATCCGCACACAAAATCTGGGTGATGCGTGTGCTGCAACTTCTAAAAATTCCAGCACCTGTGGACAGAAATTGGCTGACGCGGATAAGACCCCCGATAAGATGAAGCCCGAATCGAAGGAGCGAAAGTATCGGATTCTGTATAGTGAAACTGCTGCTTCCGTTCTAACGGCACCAATCGCAAAAGGAGAAGATTCAATGACGAACTATACGAGCTGTGCAGCGACATCGACTTAGTCAAAAAACGGCGTATTGGACGTTCGAGATGGGTAAGACATGTAGAGCGAATGGACAGCAACGTTCCGGCCTACAGAGTGTAGTGCGAGTAGTAACACAAGACTCTAGCGTCTTTAGCGCAGCCTGACTGTCAATGAAGATGGCGATATTCTCAAGGAATTCCGCAAGAAATTCCGTAGCTTCACGTACAGCTAGAACCTCTGCTTCGAACACACTGCATGTGTCCGGAAGTCTCAAGGCCACCTGTGGGTTACTATCTCTCGAGTATATACCTAACCCCGTGCCCTCTCTGGTCTTAGAACCATCTGTGTATATTACAATCTCGTTGTGGACAGAGACTGTCTTCATTTGCCAATCCTCTCTAACAGGATACATTACTTCGTATGGTGTGACGACGTCTAATGTGCCAAGTATATCGTCCGTTTCCTCAGAGATATCGGGAAACGATTCTTTAAGAATGGAGCTATGTCCCACATTACTGGTCTTGAAGATACCCACATTAGTGAATCGAAGCGCCCTATTGCCCGTTCTTTTGCTGTACTGTGTGTACACCTGATTTTTGTTGGTGGTCGACTGTCTGACATGTTTAGAACTTTGAGCACGTAACTAACCTTGAGTTTTAGCGTTTTTACGAAAAGTAGTACTATCCCTATTTCCAACATGAGCATAGAACTTGGCGTGTTAGGCAGAAGATGAAATTCTCTCTTAAGATAGGACCGAAATAGCTTCTCCACTGTCTCATATTCCATGTATCCCCAAATATATATCTACCTTAAGAAGATATGTCATACGCTCGAAGATTTATTTTAAAAAAAGAAGTTTGTTTCTTAAGAAAATTTTAGAATTTCAAATTTTAGAATCGCCCGGCCCATCCTTATGCTTCATTTTCAATTTTTATTTTTATTTTCCGTCATAGAAACCCCGGAAAAGTTTTCTTGGGCATCTCGAAATAAATTGAGTTTCAAAGCATTAATAGCGATTTGAGCATCTAAGTATAATCAAATAACTTATTTCTAAGAGATGAAAGGTTGCTTTGACATTACAGTGCCAGATTCTTCAATTGGAAAAAGAACTAATTGCATGCGATCCCAGCGGGGAACAGCAATCATGGGCCATCCAAGTATAAAGGAAAAAGGAATTACATCGAAGTTTTTCCAACCACTGCACCAAAGAAAGGTTCCTGCCTGGCAGTACAATGGACCGGAGAGTCTGAGTGCTCTGGGATTTGCGTTTCCTTTAAAAAAAAAAAAAAAAAAACAAAAAAATTGCATGCGATATAGACTTGACATATTGGGCGTAAGTGAAGTCAAATGGTTAGAAGCGGGCGAGTACCAGTCCCCAACGCATAACACTGTACTACTCTATTCAGAAGATCCGGAAGTCCGCAACAGCAACAGACCCAATTTCCTGAGGACGAGAAGGAGAGCGTCTACAATCTCTTAAGTGCCGTCTCCAAAACACCACCACCGAATGGAGACATTGTCATAGTAATGGGGAATTTGAATGCCAAGGTAGACAACGACAACGAAGGGCTCAAATATATAATCGGGAAGCATGGACTAGACAGCCCCAGTGACAATGGCGAAAGATTTGTGGATTTCTGCATTGCCAACCACCCTGTGATAGGTGGCACCATGTTTGAGCACAAGACCTGCCACAAAGTCAGTTGGATTTCCAACTACATGCAAGCAACCTCCAAACAAATTGACCATTTTGCAAATCAGCCACGACTTTAGAAGTAGTCTCCTGGAAGTTTATCACTACCTCATGATCACCGTCTTATGACAGTTGCTCTCCAACTACGCACTGCTGCAGTTCGAAGATGCCACGGCAACACAAGAATGCCCACGTTCAATATCTCGATAGACTTAGTAATCCCTCAGTGCCCCTACAATTAAGGGAGGTGTAGAAGCAATCAGCAGCTCAGTGCCCACGACCATCCAAGATCGTTGGTGTGCAGTGAAAAATGTTTTTACATCTGGTGCTGAAAGAATTGTCGGTCGATCGCAGGGAAGACATAAGGCGTGGCTTTCCGAGGATACCTGGAGACGGATTGACGAACGAAAACAGCTAAAAGCTCGCGTTGCTACTCCAGCAGCAGGGGGAAACGAGCTAGAGTCCCTATATCGCATGAAGATCAGAGAAGATCAGCGTAGCGTGCGACGTGACAGGCGCAACTACATCAAAGCGCTGGCTACAGAAGCAGAAGAAGCTGCACGGAGGTGCGACAGCAGGACCGTTTACAGAATCACCAAAGAGCTGACAGGTGATCACAGCACCCAGCAAAAAGCCTAGACGGTTCCTTGCTCATTTTGGATGAGGACCAGCTCAAGAGATGAAAAGGACATTTTGCTACGATTTTGAACCGCGTATTCTCTAGCGATATGCTCCCAAATCAAACTGAAGTGAGAAATACCCAAATACACACCACGACTCCCAGTAATGATGAGACCATTAACGCGATCAAAGCACTCAAAATCAACAAGGCGGTAGGATTTGACGGTATTCCAGCAGAGGTCAACAACATCGGCTGAGCTTCTGCTTCCACTTACAGAGAGCTTGGGAAGATGAGAGCTTTCCTGACGGCTGGAAAAAGTGAGTGATCGTCTAGCTTCCTAAGAAAGGACATTTAATGGAGTGCGGAAACTGAAGGGCTATCTGCGTGCTACCTGCTGTAGCTAAGATAAGCTAACAAAATAGCTAATATCATCTTGAAGTGAATCAAACAACATCTCGAAGACACACTCGACGCCGAACAAGCAGGTTTCCGCTCTGGATTTGAGAAAGCATTCGATAGTGGCAACAGGGAGTTTATTTGGCGTGCCTTACGCAGGAGAGGTATTCCCTAAAAACTAATTGCTATTATCAAAGCTACATATGAAGGCTCCAAATGGCACGTTCTGCACAGAAGAAGGTTATCTAAAGAATTTGACATCCAAAAGGGGGTAAAAGAAGGCTGTATTCTTTCACCAATACTACTCTTATTGGTGATTGGCGATGTGCATCATGTTGCAAACTGAGGAATTCGATGGACTCTTACATCACAACTTAAACATCTTGACTACGCTGACGATGCATGCTTACTCTCTTACAGAATTATGGACCTCCACCAAATGACAGCAGATGTGGAGGGGGATGAAATATGCATTGCTGGACAACCCATAGAGAAAGTATGGGATTTCCAGTATTTTAGGAGTATTGTCTCAACCGATGGTGGAACCGAACTGGATATAGCCAACAGGATCGCCAAAAGAAGGTCCGCGTTCAGGATGTTCTTTAAAATATGGCGAAGCAATGTATTCAGTTTGAACACCAAGCTAAGACTGTTCCGCGTCAATGTTGAATTGGTGCTGTTATATGGGTGCAGCACGTGGAGAGTGACCACTATTATTACCAGAAAGCTGCAAATGTTCGTGAATAGGTGCCTGTGTAATATCTTAATGATTTTCTGGCCCAATCTTATCTCCAATGATGGAAGTGGCAGTGGATTGGTCACGCGTCCCGAAAGGATGACAGTTCCATACCGAACCATGCTATGCAAAGAAGCCCTTTAACTCAGTATGGCAGATGACCTTGCGGTCCAAGAAGAACATGGCGCAGAACAGTCGAGAAGGAGACACGGCAGCTGAGACGCTTTGCCAGAAACCGTACATGATGACGCGTAGGCATAGTAGAGGCCCTATTACCCACAAGGGGATACAGGACATAAGTAACTAAGTAAAAGTTGCTCAAGTCTGTTAGATGTAGTATGAATGATTATAGGGATGTATGAATGATTATAGGGTTTCGAGACCATATTTGCACCTGTTCCTTTGACCACTCCTTGTGCGTATACATAACTTAACTTAGTCTGCAAATTGCAAATTACAGTTTATGTCCTTTTATTAAAAAGATTCTTCACCTTAAAAGTGTTTTCACAACAAGCTGCCTGCAATATTTGGGAAATATATTTAGGAAATCATAATACATATTTACCTAATCGCAAAATACATTTGTTTAAATATACCTACAGAACTTAATTTTGTATTCGAAGTGAGAGGTGAATTATTACTCAACTTTAACAGAACCCGACCACTGTTTTACACTTGTACCCCAACAGCTTTTCCTGCCCCAAATTGTTTCCGACCGTCAATGTGTCGTATTCGCCTTCGATTCCAAATTCATTTCTTATAAATTCAAAACGAAAAATGAAAAAGTTTCCTTTCCAACTTTATTTCTCTTTAAATTTATGCCCTCCGGTAGAACTCGTGCTAAATGTATATCCTTCGAAAAAGAAAAGTTTCGAATAATATCGAGAACACACTTAACCGTAAGTTCAAAGAAATATTAAAGAAAAAAAAAAAAATCATACGTATACCTACCAAAGTTTTCCACATGCCATAATCCAAAACATGTCTGCCGATACTAATCCTTCAGAATATTTAAGATCGCTTCGTTGCTCCTTTATTCCACGCAACAAAGCCGAAAAAAAAATCACTCATACACATCACACACATCACATGAATATTTAAAAAACTAATTTTGGGCCAAAAATTTTCCCTCCAATCTATTATAAATATTCCAAAATATTATTATTATATTCGCAAGCACTTTTCACCTGAGTTTTCACTTCTTAATAATACAATACACCAAGACAGTTAGCAGCGAGGACGAGCGATAGAAGTCTTTGGTTATCCGACACCAAAAATAATTAGAAACGCGGCTCAATTTTCTTGGTAAATTATTAATTAGCAATTTGGTGTCGTGCCAGCCAGGTTTGTGGTATGCTGTGCGTGGAATATGATTTCACGAATTTAACTAAGCGCTTACCACGAAGACATGAAACACACTTAATAAATCATTATCTTGACTCATACCATCAGTGGTGGTGTTTGAGTGGGATGAGTACCAAACTACTTCATACTAACATATGTCTCATGTGTCCCCTTTTTTCTGGAAAACCGAACCGACCGAAGGAAGATGATAAACTGAAGATCTGCAACAGGATTGCATCGTTTTTATATCGGCATTCAATTCGGTTCAACTTGTCCGGCTGATTTTTGGTCATGCGTATAAGGATTGTGTGGGAGAATCATCTCGTTTCAGAGCATCCTTGCTCTCATCTGACAACCGGCATGTGGGTGGTAGCACGTGGTTCTATTATTGTTTTGAAAATTTCACTTTCTCGTCCAGGCTCGTAAAAAAGAAAAGAAAAGAAAAAAACCGAACTTATGATGTCCTTTTGCGTGTGCCTCCGGATCAACCGGTGGTATACTCGTAGAGAACAACAGATAACAAGAAAAGTCCTTGACCCACCATTAATGCTAATTTTCAATTGACAATTTTTATTTAATCGATTAAACCGCTGACTGCATCGCAAGTACTCATCACTTGGATTGAGATACTTTCTTGCAAATATAAGCGCTTCCGTCGCGAAATTTGCATGAATATGTCGTTGTCCTGTTTTATGAAGGATACTTGTTTAAGAGATTATTCATTTTCATTTGCGAAAACGAGATTAATACTCGATAAGGATAGCAGCGCGAGGGATTTAGATGACGATGGCGTACGAAATTTGTAATTTAACGATAAGGATCTGGAGGACTTTTCTTCAATTTCTTTTTATTTTCCCCGCTATTTGGGTCTTGGTTGTTGGAAATTGTCTGCTTATTGGAATATTTTCGTAGAGAACTGATTAATTGAATTGAGTGTGGGTGGCGTGCGTTTGTGTGGGTGGAATCGCTAAAAAGGATACGCTTGCGAAAATTTATATGCAAATAATTGGTATAAATTTTGCACAATTTACTTTGGAATGAAAGAAGACGTTTTTCATTTGAGGGGAAATGCGGTTAGGTGTGGTTTTGGCCTTAAGGACGACAAAACAAAGTATGTCTTACCATAATAGATGAGGGTTACTGTGTTAATTGTTGTGGCCTTCGAACGTGTGGCCTCTGGAGGTTAAAGTCGGCAAATTATTGGAGAATTTTGTATAAATAACATCACACATATGGTGAGCGTTCAAGGAGGTCATTAAAATAACAAATGCAGAGGCACTCTTACGAATCAGTTTATTTCTTGGACTAAGTGGGAAAATGAATAATGAAAGCATGTCGGGTGTAACTGAAAGTACGTGACCCTTGTCAATCTATGGGTACTCAGTGTAATGTTGTGGCATGGAATTTGTAAATGGTGGTCAAGGATGCTATTGATTGGTTGTTCAGAGGATTACACTCATATAATATGAAGATTGGAAAGGTAGTGCTGAAGGTCGTTTAATGAATAGGAATCAATATGTGATGGCAAGTATAAATATCGCTTACACGCATCTCAAGTCAAACTGGCATTGGACTATATTGTAAGAAGTAAGTAAGGAAAAAGGTGGTTGTACTGGAGCTATGGAAGTATAAAAACTTGTATGGAAGACTGGCTGGCATCGGAATCTGTTATTCACGTTAGCCCGAGTGCCATCACCTCACTACTGAAACTCAAATGAAAAGTCATCTTACGGTGGGCTGCTGTGATAATTTCTTATTTTTAACGTCTAGACTTGAGACTTACGACTGTAGTACGAGTACCATTCAATGGAGTCTGGATTGGCCTTTTGATGCGGATTTTTTTATAAACTTCTCCCAGGAAAGGTGAACCTATAACGCTGAAGTTGCACCCTGTGATGCTTGCAGATTGATGATTCTGCTATTGAATTGCTGTAGGTTGTAGTTTTCTGGAAAAATATCACCTGGTCGCGTATTCCAAGATGACAACTCCTATAACAAAAGGAATTTTGATAAAGAGATATTCTTGCGATTGTCCGATAAACATTTAAGTTATGCGCTCTAGTGGCCTGTCTGGTATTACGTCCAAATGTGGTGTTTCTAGGAATTATTCCGTCAAGTTATTCCGATTATCTGCAAATTGTAGTATCTGTAGTAGCCAGGGATTGGAGATTGTATGTTAGTGCTGGGCCTGAATTAAGTAGTGTCTCGTAGTTGAACTTCAAATGGAAGAGCAATATTCTAGTCCCAGGCTAACCTGTGCTTTATATAAAAGCAGGAGCTGAGCCGAAGATACTTACGTAACTTGTTTCTCTGGGAGGAGCTCAACTTTGTGCCCTGTTACGTCTGTGTCAACTGTGACATCAAGTAGGTGTATAATCTCTCCGGGTTGGATTGTTTCGTCGTCCATTTTAACTTACGATACTGTAAGCATAATCTTTCAGGAAAAGCAGTGAATTGGGTCTTTTTTACATTGACATTTCTCTAGGTCCCCACTTAATGACTGGATTTGTTTGCATCTCTGGATATGTGAAAAAGCTACTGGGACGTTCTTAGAGCAAGATGCTATTAGAGTGCTGTCATCGGCAAAACTAAAAGTCTTGTTATCTGTCGTCGTAACTAGATCGTTAATATGAAATAAGAACAAAATTGACGAAAAAATGGAACTTTGAAAGACTCCAGCGTTTACAGAAAACGAATGCGAAGACACACCATCGACGTCTATATATAGGTAATATAGCTCGAAAGGTTAATGTATAATGATGCATCGCAGATGTCAGAGAATACCGAGAAAGTCAAGTTGTTTCACATTCATATTGACTGCCCTTCAAAGGATCTTCTGAGCTTAACGATTCTCCTAAAAGCAGGTTTTGATATTTACTTCTTACTTAGGTGGCGCTAGGATCCGGGGTGGACTTGAACTTCAACAAACAAACCTCTCCAGCCAGCACGGTTGCGAGCCAACTGTCTCCAGTTAAGCACGCCAAGTTGGTTGAGGTCCCCCTCCACTTGTTTGCGCCACCTACCGCGAGGTCGTCCTCTACTGCGTCGTCCATCCCGGGTGGATTCGAAGACTTTCCGGGCTGGAACGTTGGGCTCTATCCGCTCTACATGACCCAGCCATCTTAGTCGCTGTATGTAACTCTTCTGGCTAAGTCGATGTTCTTATATAGGCCGTATAGTTCGGGATTGTAACTTCTCCTCCACTCAACGTCTATGCAGACGGGACCAAAAATCGCTCGAAGAACTTTTCTCTTAAAATAACCAAGAGCATCCTCATCCGGTTTTGACAAAGCCCATGCCTCTGCGCCATATAGCAGGACTGGGATAATTAGTGTCTTATAAAGAGTTACCTCAGTAGTTCGAGATAGTGCTTTGTTACTATGGCTATGGCCGTCTTAACCCATACAAATAACGATTGGCAAGAGTAATTCTTCGTGTGATCTCCCTACTGATGCCATTTACGCAGTTCTACTACCTCAAAACTATATCTGTCTATTGTGACGTTATGGTTAGTGTGTCGGATCACTACGCATGAAGTTTCAACTTCGAATCCAAGAAAACACCCAAAAAGTTGTTCACGGTCCCACCTCTCGCGAGCGTCTGACAAACATCTGAGAGTATTGTTGTCACAAAAAAGCTTCTCAAATCGGCGTTCGGATACGGCATTAAACTGTTAAGGTCCCTTCCATTCGTGTGAAAAATATAACGCACACAACATGAACGGTTCCAAGAAGCCAGACCCTGGCACTTAAAGAGCTGTTGCGTCAAGTATTTATTTATTTATTTCTTATGGCGTTCTGGCCAAGACGCCGATGTTGGGTGTCCTTTTTTGTAGACAGCATATATTTTGTTTTGCTTTAATTGACCGCTAGACCCATCTTTACTGCCTCGATCTCAATACTCGTACATGCCCCATTGACTGCCCGCTGAGTTCTTCCGATTATGTCAATGTCATCGGCATAAGAGAGTAGTTGTAGAGACTTGTAAAAGATTGTACCTCCGGTGTTGGCTTGTGAGTTTCGTACAATTCTCTCAAGTGTTACGTTAAAGAGATCACATGATAGCGCGTCACCCTGTCTGTGATGTTCTTACCGACTTTGATGGAGCAGCGAGAGTTCTCCATCGTCATTCTGCACAAACGGACGAGCTTGGCAGAGATGTCAAGACTGAACATGGCTCTGTATAACTCGTCTCTATATACGCTATCATAAGCAACTTTGAAATCGTTGAAGAGGTTTTGCGTATCAATTTTATATTCATGGGTTTTTTTTTCCAAGATCTGCCATAGTGTGAATGGTGCACTTTCCCGGCCTGAAACCGCACTGATAACGATCTATTAGGTTGTTGTCGATCGGTTTTAGGCGTTCACATAATATGACAGACAGGATCTTATATGCGATGTTGAGGAGACGTATACCTCTTTAGTTGGCGCAGTTCAGAGGGTCTCCTTTCTTCAGGATCGGGCAAACGATGCTGAGGTTCCATTCACTGGGCATACTTTCGTCCGACCACATTTTACAGATCAGCTTGTGCATGCTCCTTACCAGTCTGCAGAAGTGTTCCTTCCATATCCTCAACGCCGACTGCGATTCTACTACTATATTGCCATTTTCGTCCCTGCAGGCTTCTGTTCTGGCTTTGAAACCTTGGCATGTTCTTTCTACCTTTCGGTAACATTTTCGAACATCATTCCTCCAATAAAGTCTATCGGTCTTCTCAATCGAGCACTTCCCATGCTCTTTTTTCTTTTTTCTGAGAAGTCGATGTTCCTCTTTTCTCCTCCGCTCGTAGAGCTTGCGAGCAGCTCTAGTCCTACTATGCAGCGCCGCTTTGTACGCCTCTTGCTGCATGTGCTTGCCGGCATTCCTCATCAAACCAGGGGTTTCGTTGTGGTGGGCGAGAGAAACCCAGTACATCAGAGGCGGCATCTCTGATGGCTTGTTGACAACGCTGTCACCGGTCTTCCGCATTTGCAGCTGGCGGCATAGGACTTAGATTGAGATTAGAAGAAACTCATCGGCAAAGGCTCTGGCGGTCTTTTACGATTGTAGCCGCCCGACGTCAAATTTCCTCACAGTATTTCGTTGACTTCGCTCTGTTCTGGATATCTGCATCCGTCGCTTGGCTACAGCTAGGTAGTGATCCGAGTCGGAGAAATAGATTTAAGTGTCCGTGAAGAATAAAGAAACTAGCTTTATTTAATTCAATACAATTTATTACAGATTAAAAGCTCTTAAAGTTATACACGATTCAAGGCGGGTGAGCGAACTACGTATCATACACCTTTTGCTACCTGCATTTATTATATTTTTTCCATACATTTATCCACACTCAATTCTGGGAATCGATCGAATGATCGTTGCAGACTTTAGGTCAGCACAATTGCATTTCGCATGAAATGAACTGAATTGATAAAATTGCTTACTTTGCTGTATTGCTATATCTTTAATGAACTCGTATGACCTGAATTAATAACATTGCTTATTTAGCTGATGTTGTTATGCTTTTGATGAAATCATCATATATGTCAGGTGCTGGGTGATACGTAACTCGCGTGCAAAAGAGGTGGTATGCCCATTGCTCCTTTCTAAAGGATGGGTGGGATTCAAGTAATTTCACCCAAACAACGTTGCTAGAAGCAGCAGCCCACATTTCGGGAATGTCTAAGGAAATATCCTTGTCTTCAAGGTAACTTACCATTGATCAATCCACCGCTTGGCGCACAAACATGTTGGGGGAAAGTCAACCCAGACATTCGATTTATTTTCAAGATTCGAAAGATGAGTTCAATAAGAGCACAAGAAGAGCGATATATCCGACCACCGTGTTGGGTACTTTCTCGTTTTCTTCCTTCGTTCTGGCATAGTTGCTAGTCGTACTCACATTTTGTTCTCTTTCTACACCACATTAGTTTTACTAAAAACGATTGTCCTTGATCAACAGACTATTAATTATGCCATTACTACTTGTACGTGCAATTAAGAAAACTGTTGTAGAACGTACGGTAGAAATCGCTGCAGTCGTAGAAGTGGTAGAAAATTTGTGAGAGTATCGAATCTACCTAGTTATACCATACATTTCCACGCGCGTAATATACCTACATTATTCCCCGCAGTGTGGCTTTCGGTAAGAAGTGTAGCTTCCGAATCTTAAAGAAACTTTATAACCAATGACGTGATCAACACCGATCAACTTAGAACCAATCAGTTATATATCGTTATCCTTTGCCTTGCTCTAGTTCTAAATTTGGCCGTCAAAATTCGGTAACGAAAAATGTTTTCAGGATATGAAGCATTTATATGCGTTTGATGACGAAGCAAGCATATACCAGAAAAATTTGCAGAAGCAGAGAAAACCATTAATTCCGAAAGAATAGTTCAGAAACTTCCACGATTCTTTCTCAAATGAATGCTGTGCTTACCGATGGCCGCGTTAAACTACACGCGGCACATTTAGGCGGGTCACCCGCCGTTGTATCTAATAACGCTTAAAATACATTTTGACTACATGGTAAAGATTCTAAATATGGAAGATACTCACCTACCGAAAATGTTTGCAAAGTGAGCAATCATCAGAAAAGCAGCCGGTTTTAAAACTGGAAGGAGCTAACGCATAGAGCAAATTATATCCTTAATCTTAGTATAAGCAATGAAGGAAATATAAAAGTCGAGCTCTGCAACATATTAAGCAACCTTACGATAAATTACACAACGGCTTTATAGAGGACGCAAGGGCATCAATTCACAGGGAATCCTACTGCCAACTTAACCACAACCGGGACTAGTTATTTTGATGATCAATATGAGCTGGATGCTATTGTATAAACACCATTTTTAAGGCGAAAAGAGAAATAGATTAGATTTTAGATTTTTAGATAGATTAAATATGTGATTTTTTCGTACAATAAAGAAAGAGTCCATAGATATAATTTCACAAAGTATAGCATTGGCATTTGCCGTCAGCCCGAAAAGAGAGATTTATAGTCTTCTTCTTCTTCTTCCTTTTATCAGCGAGGTTATGATCCGAAAACTAGGGATCACAACCCTCCCACTTCACCGCATTTCTACCGATCCGCCTGTGGGGTTCGCCTTTAGTTTTTTTAGTTTAGATTTATAGTCTAAAACATGTAATTATTAGATTTGATTATTTTTATACAATGTAACTATTTTATCCTTTCTAAATAATAGTGTTTAAAATGCTTCATCTTATATCTGCTTCCGGTAGTTTAAGGCAGTTTTTATATAACTCGCCAGCACACTCCAATTTTGGCCGTTCAGGATTGAAATAACTTCGTTTGACGACAGGCTGCTTTTTCCCCAGTGAATTCTCCTAATCACGTTCAATATGGGACATATTCCAATGAAGTGATGAATGTCTTCCTTAGCTCGTAGATTGCACAAACTGCATTTCGGATTTCCTTCAGTCCTATACGGCATATAATTTAATCTGAGAAGCTCACCTCTAGCCTTGAAAATTAAAGAGATTGTACATGTGGTATGCTGTTTTGGTCGTGGAAATAATTTTGTTTCCCGAGGTCGTATTCAAGACTTCGGTACGTGTTCTGGTAAGGCTTTTCTACGCTCTTTCTCTAAAAGTGACACGGGTAGATAGCTCGATCTTCATCAAGTCCTCAAGAGATTCTTTCCACGATGCTACATTGTAGTCCATCGCTGCACAACCTAAACCATTCACTGAAGAATTGTAATTTCACTCGTAGTAAGTGCATTGCAACTATATGCGGAAGGCGTTGACTCGGGAGTGACATTACTTTTAAAATATAGAGGAAGTGTAGCCTTATTGTAAAAACATACAGTGGTGGCAAACCAGTTTCGAAGTGAAGCATATAGTTTGGCGTACTTACAGGTAATCTGAAAATTTTTTTGATAAAATATCTCAGCAGTTTTTCAGCTTCTTCATACTGAAAAATACCCTATACTCTGACCGCATAGCATATAATAGACCTTACTACTGCTTCATAAACTTTGTACTTTCTGCTTAATGCAATGTTCTTTTTACAAAGTATGCCTTTCCAGCTGCAATTTATTGCTCTTTTGGCTTCTTTTAGTTTTCCTTGCAGGTGATTGTTAAAAGTTAGCCGAGTTATCATGACTCCGAGATGTTTATACTCCTTCACCTTCTCTAGTTCTTCGCCTTGCCATGTCCATTTTTCATCCCTTGCGTAACGAGCAGAACCATTTCGGAAAACCATTATTTTGGACTTGGCGGTGTTGATTTTTAGGTTCCACAAACTGCAATATTGCTTTAATATGTTAATCATGAATTGTATAATCATTGGTGTTTCTGACAGAATGACAATGTCATCAGCGTATAGGGGCAACTTTATCTCAATTCCAGCGAACTCGATTCCACCGGGCAAGAAAGTTGGCAAGTCATATAGGAACAGCGAAAACAGAAGAGGACTCATAAGATAGCCTTGCTTGACACCTATTTTTGACTCAAACCAGTCTGACATGTTGACTCCATCCCATACTGCAGTTGTGTTGTTTTTGTAAAGGCTTTGTATAACTTTGAGCAACTTTTTAGACTCCCAGATTGCTTAGTTTGAAAAAGAGCGCCCTTCTGTCAACAGAGTCAAAAGCTGCCTTAAAATCTACGAAGAACGCATACAGCTTCTTGCCCTTGTTCAGGTAAGTCCTAGCAATACTTGTCAGTGTAAATATATTGTCCACCGTAGAATAGTTTTTTCCTGAACCCAGCTTGGAATTCGCTAAGTAGGTCATTTGCCTGCACCCATTCTGTTAGACATTCTAGAATTTCCCGTGAAATTCTTCATTACTGTGTTCAGAAAAGATATTCCTCTGTAATTACTAGGATCTTTGGGATCTCCTTTTTTATATAAGGGAAAAATTATATTTTTTCTGAAGCTGGCCGGTACATCCACCACGTCAAAAATGAAGTTGTAGACCTTTGTTGGCTTTACCAGGAACTCGTTGGTCACATATTTCTTCTATTATTATCTTCTCTTGGGGCTTTATTTAAATTGCATCGATATACAACTCCACAAACATCTTGCAATAGTATGGTACGGTCCAATACATCGACTCTCTGAAAGGGAAATATTACCACTAATAGGATAGACCTTCCTATGCAGTGCAATCCCAGCAACCTGGCGGTTCGAGAAAATGTAGTGCTTTTCATAGGAATCTGTCCGTAACTGAAGAAACTGAGGACAATACTTATATTTAGGGCAAAACCAACTTTCGCAAGATGAGGACATCAGTTCCTGGATGGCAACGACTGAAAAGCTCTATTTAAACATATTAGGGCTGCTTTACGATACCATAGTCAAATTGTGCAAGAAAAGGTTTTAACACAAAGCTTTTGATTCGTAATGAAATATTTATTATGCAATTCAAATAATTATAAAAAAATTGTCAATTGTCAAAAATGGCTTCTGCCATGCTATATAAAAATGTATAAAATTTGTACAATTTGTAAAATTTAAAATATATGTACATATATTCAGATGGCAATAAATCTTTTGTCTAATCCAACCTAATCATCTGATGTCATCGCAGCTCCAAACCAATCTACCCGTAGCACATCAAACACTTTCGCAATCATGTTATCCACATCACTTCTGTAGCTTTCATTTGGAGATGTCAGCGACTGGTGGTTGTATTTAAATTTCATTTCAGTCTCGTAATGCTTGACTAAAAACGAATCAAGTCCTAGATGTATTTGAGGAAGAAACTCTTTGTTCAAACTTGAAGGCTTCTCTGTGCTTGGTGCACAGCTTGGTCTCTTCACGAGGGTCAATTTGTAATTCTCTCCGTATAATTTCTTCAGCTCATTCATAGCTTGCGTTGACTTTAAAAGTAATAATTTGTGCATTCTTCTAAGCTTCCTGGCTCGTTGTATCCTTCGCTTGAGCGAGCCGTTCTGATGAAGATCTATATTCCTGGATTCTTTGCTTCTGATTTTCATCTTATCGATAATGACGTATTTAAATGCTGAATCCGCACTTGGTGCTTGCGGCTCGACGAGAATTTCAAATGAAATGAGTTGATAAAGTTCTTCAATTGAGTTAGTGGCTTTAACCAAAAGTGAGTGCACAGGCGGCGGGAAATGTTCAGGACATTTATAACTTCCCATTGTGTCGATATATACTCGTACGTGTGTTGTTGCGGGGATGGTAGCTTCAAGTGAAATGAATAATTTTATATTTTTCAAAACATATTTATACCTGAAGAAGACGTAAGTCGCTCAAAAACCTCCTAATGACCTCCGCTGAACAATACTAATACATAATTATTGCTTAACACATACACTGATAGATACACAAGTAAATTATTATAGGATTAAGGCAAAAAGATCAGGTACTTGGTATTTCTGAAAATTAATGTTCTCAAATGATGATGTTAATTGAAATTAAAATTAATACCGTATTTCAGTTGGTGATTAAATTTTATTCAGTGACCAGGTATTGATTGAAGAGGTTGATCATAATTGTCCTTTGGCACTTACTACAATAAAATTAATAAAGATTTTACGACCGATTCCAAGGTGGCACTAAAGGCTTATAAAATAAGCCAAAGAAATACCATATATCTCCGAAGATATGCAGAGGCTTACAAAGTAAAAAACAAAACCGTACCTACACCTGAAGTAGTTACTGAAGGAGAAAGGTGTTCTCTTGACAAACTTCCCGTGCACCTAAGAGAGTATTCAAAAATACACCCTGACGAGCCTGGAGGCGGGCTACATAACACGCTTAAGAGAAAATGTTGGGGCAGAAATAAAGAAGGGTGTCAACGATAAGAAGAATTCAAATAAAAGTGCTGCCGTGTTTTGAAAACCCAGCGTTAGGCCATGTGATGAGAGGGGTAAGCCTGCACCAAAGATCTTCGTCACCCAGGCGGATCAAAGGATATAAACTAACGCCATAGTCGATTAAACGGGTAAAGGAAGAGCACCTGCACCAACAAGCGACAAAAGGAAAGTGTTTAAAGCAAACAGGGAAATATACCAAGAAAAAGCTAGCAACCCAGCGAGCAAACTGAGGGCCAGTACGTCGGTTCAGTTCAGCGGGGCTATCCGAAATACTCGACAGCTTGCTGTGATCGATCTCGAAAAACGGAGCGGATGATATGGCTTCGAATACGGAAGTTGATAAGAAGGCCATGGCCAAGGCGATCTCCGACCAAATTTGAAGGAATATTGGCACTACTGCTCTGACATTTGGCCTTACAAACTGGCAGCTCGAAAAAGGGTTTACCTAAGGTGTGCTGGCTGACCATGCCTAAAGCCGAACAATTGCAGAGGAAGTGTAAGATTGTTTCTATCTCGTCAGTAGTATTGCAGCTACGACAGTGTGCATTAAATGTAATGCCTATTCTGGCCGCATGAACCCCGATGGCAATGGCATTTAGGGGTGTAGAGGTTTTCTTAAGTAGGCGGCAGGCCTTACGCACAGCAAAAACTTCCGCCTGGAAGACACTGCACGAATCAGGAAACCGGTAGGACCTGTAAATATTAAGGGAATCAGAGAATATCCCCGCCCCTACCCCGCAGTCCATTTTTGAGCCGTCGGTGAAGATTGTTGTTTTAAACTCATTCGTCAGTACGCCAGTTTTCCATTCCGTCCTGGTTGGGAATCTGACCGTGACGTCATTTCTAAAGTTCACTGTGGGAGTTACTGCGGTAGCAGATTCAGGATACTGTTGTGACGATACGGAGGGGTGCACCAGCATCATGTTTCCCTTAGCTTGACCGCACTACATGATGATAGATGCATAATGTGAAGACCTAATAGAGCTAGCGGAGATTAGCATTGGGGATATTATCAGTTTCCTGAATGTATCGGGGTGGATTTGAATAATTCTTACCCCTTCTTCTTTTCCTTTCCCTAGTAGTTTACGTCCTTTTTACATCCGACAGGTCACTTGAGTTGTTGTATTAAAACGGCGCGCCTGCGCTAATTAAGTGTCGGTTTGGTTTGCTGACGCAACCACTTCTACCTACCTACCTAACTGGCAGTTCGGAATCAGTAGCCTGGATATTGCAAAATATGTCCTTCCTACCTCCCTGTGCAGGGACGGGTTATAAATATCACTGCAGCCCCAGTTCGAAATAGTACTACTCTTTGGGTGTCACATGGAAGATATTTACCACTCTCACTTGCAAGGTAAAATCCTAGACATCGTCTTGGCCCAATCGTATCTCCTATAAACAGCTCTGTCCGCAGCACTATAAGTAGGAGAAAGTGGCGGTGAATGCAATTCCATTGCAAAATACGCTTTACAGTATAATCCAGTTATTTAGGCAGAAAAGCGAGTCGTCCTAAGGAAATGTCGGCCAGAGAAGTAATCGAGGTCCTTAGGCATGAGCTTAAGCTCCTTGCAGAACTCCGATCAAGATAGCGAGCAGGTGTTGTTGACACCTCGTCTAATGATGATTTAGCACTATTCGGGAGAGAGTCCTAATGCCTCAATTCCTTACAGTTCGAGATACATTGTACATCGGGTAAGTTCTTGAGCTTCCATCTGAAAATCATCTTTAGTAAAAAAGTGCATTTTCAATTAAATATTACAAATAGATTGCCCCGAGGTACACATCCTAACGAATATGTGAAGACTATTCCCCCAATGTTATACTTCTTCTTACCTTAAGTCTTCGTTCGATTGCATCAATCAGATGTGGGCATGACTAATAGAGCTATATACGAGTACTTACATTAATTGTCTCTGTGAGCTCCTTCTACAAGGATGCCACCTGACAAGTTACTCACGTCTGGGATTTGCTTTATAACTTACATTCCCCAGTATAATAAAAACTTATCAAGCTTCCATCTGAGTACCTACATATTCATACGTAAGACCTTTTTACCCTCCTGATAACAAAAATGTTTACCTATCCTGATTTCCAGTGAACTGCTTGGCGGTATAAGATGCCAGTAAATATAAATATACATGAGGTTGTGACCTTTTCAAGAAATATCATTTTTACATGTCCCCAGTCATGCATGGAATTTTAATATGACTCTGATTTCAATGGCTCCTCAGCAACATAGTCCACATGTCAAAAGATATCCTCATACAAAACAGAAAAACGTTTTCCTAGATAATAGGTGCGAGTATGAAACTCCTTCTTACGAAAAAGTTCTAAAAATAGACACACCTGTCAAGAAATCTAGGAATATGTATCATCCTGTTTGTGGCACTTTCACTAGCACCAACTATGTGAGAACCATTATAACCTTGAAGGTAAAGTTCTTGCCAGTCAAAAGATTGCCACTGTTGCCAAACAAAGTGTCATCAAGTGGCGAGAAAGTTCTCAAAGAGCCAAAATTTCGGGTTAATTGCAAAGTATCGATCCACGTTTAGTATCTAGCGGATACGCGGAGAAGCCAATTGTGGTATCACACAGAATGCTCCTCTCGCTGTGAACCTCACGGGTAATTAAAGACACCTTGAGATGATTGATAAAGTTGCTCTGCTCCTTCTGTTGTTGCTAGAACATAGAGTTCCACAATGCAAGTGGGCGGTCATGGGGCTGGATTGAACAGAAGAAAATCATTACTTTTCCACTTTTAGTGGGTGGTGGCGCTATTGGATGTTATCTTCAGACTAAGCACTTAATGAGCGTTTGGATATTAAATGAAATGGACTAACAACTTCGTTAGATAGGGATGGGCATTAAAGGGGTTCAATGTATAGTTCTGCTCTTCGAAGCGGATGTGTGAACGATAATCTGTTCTGTGAGAACGATTAGTAGGAAAATGAGGGAAAATAAAGGAAAATAGAAGGAAATGGAGTGATGAGTAATCACATTAATTAGGAGTTGTGATTCTTAGTGGTAATGGACACAAATCTGTATTTTATTAGGTCCTTAAGAAAAAAAGCGCCGTAGCGTAGTGGTTAGTGTGTCGGACTACTGCGCGTGAGGCTCCGTGTTCGAAGCCAAGGAACCACTAAAAAGTTTTTTCACAGTCCCATCTCTCGCGAACATCTGACAAACATCCGAGAGTATTATTGTCATGAGAAAACTATTCAAAAACAAAATCAAAATTGTCCTTCAGATACAGTGCAAAACTATAGGCCTCTTCCATTCGTGCGAAAATGTAATGCACACAACACGAGTGGTTGTGAGAAGCTAGACCTAGGCCCTCATGTACGATGGAATACTGCAACTCACTCTGCCGCAAGGAGTAAAAATTATTGAATTCGCCGATGATATCGTTGTGGTTACCGTTGCGAAAAATACCTACGATATAGAGACAGTCACAAATGAAGCAATATGCCGCATTAAAAATTGGTTAGTGACAGCTGACCTGAAACTGGCTGACCATAAAACGGAGGTTGTCCTTATAACCAGTCGAAAAGTTCCAAAATATGTCAACATCAACTACACTGGTGTGATGCTTAATAACCGTCTGAACTTTAAGAGCCATGTAAAATCTTACTTACTTACTTAGATGGCGCTACAGTCCGGGGTGGACCTGGGCCTCAACCAACAAACCTCTCCAGCCAGCACGGTTTCGAGCCAGCTGCCTCCAGTTGCGCACGCCAAGTTGGTTGAAGTTGGTTGAGGTCCCCGTCCACTTGTTTGCGCCACCTACCGCGAGGTCATCGATCCGGAGTGGATTCGAAGTCTTTCTTAGCGGGAACGTTGGGCTCCATCCGCTCTAAATGACCCAGCCATCTTAGTCGCTGTATTTGAACTCTTCTGGCTAAGTCGATGTCCTTATACAGGCCGTATAGTTCGGCACTGTACCATTGTACGAACCCCCCCATGTAGAATCTACGAGTAAAAAAAACTTTAGGAATTCAGGTAGCGCTCTGCAGGATCCTTTCAAATATCGGGGACATAGTTACAATAGGTGAATTCTACTCTCAAGAGTAGTCAGCTCGGTTCTTTTTTATGCGGCCCTAGTGTGGGCGAAGGCGATACGAAATAAACTCACTTCAGTATACAGACTTTGTGTTCTAAGAGCCATAAGTGGATTTGGAACAACCTCGTCCATATTGACATTCTAGCAGATTAGATGCTGCAAATCTATATAAGGAGACTCCCACATCCGCAAGATGCGGCTGCAGCGAGAACAATAAAAGAAGAAGAAAGGTCAACATCACTAGCCAGCTGGCAGTGCCACAAAAGCCAGATGAACCCACCAACTTATACGAAAAATGTTTCGACAAATCGCAAACACAGAGACTGTAGCTACCATCTTACAGAGTTCTTATCCGGTCATGGAGGATATCGCAAGTACTTGTACAGATTTGGACACGATACCTCACAGCTTTGCCCTGAATGTCCAGAAGAAGAAGAAGAAACAACGAAGCACGCAATATTCCACCCCAGACGGTTCTCACATCAGAGAACAGCATTACATAGTCCATCGATCACATGCTGTTATCAGAAGAGAGTTGGTGCATGCATAGGGAATGTGCAAATAGAGCTGCGAAGAATCGAGAAAATTCGCAAAGCAGCAGAATCAGAAATAGTTCATGCAAGATGAAAAGCATGATATGCTAATCACCACCGTGGGGAGAGTGGTAGGGGTGTGAAGGGTGTAGATTAGTACGTAGGCGCCTGCGGATCGTGCATGCTAGCAGCACAGGCTACTTGTATTTTTAAAAGACTACCACATCCCATGGCACAATTGAGCAATGAGAACGCCATTTTGCGATACCCAACGGATAAAAATTCCACAAAACTTTTAAGCACGTGTCACACATAATGCAATACACACCGACACACAGGCACATTTCATTTTTCATAATGAGTGTGTCTAGTGGTTGACGATCGAAATTGAATTGAAATTCTTCTTCTCTGGATGATGAGCATGTTTTTCTATTTTTATTATTTTTTTTTTTTTAGATGTTGTAGATGCGGTGGAGTCACAGCCATGCAATGAGTAGGGACACTCTCCATGTTTTCTTTATCAGTACTTATCAGTAAGTCAGACAGACACGAGAAGTAGACGGATATAAGAAATGTTGTAGAGAGAGAGAGATAACAGATGAGGAGTGACTTTTCGGAAAATGGCACATGGCGCCCCATTAAAAAAGGCGAATATTATTTTTTTCATACTTTTTTTTACAATGAGATGTGTGTTAGGCCCAGATATTTTTGCTTGTTAGCTATTTTCGTTATTTAGTATCTTATACATTTTCATTTCAAAATTATTTAAAAAGTACAAATTGAGAAAACCAGAAAAAACCTTTTGCTCAAGACTCTCTAACGCATTTAAAAATTCTTAGGGCGAACGTTTTAAATGAACACCCTCATATTCTTTAAAATATGTAAGTAAGGAGGAAACACTAGGTTGCTGATGTAGTTCCAACTCATACTTATGTTCTTGTTGATTTTTTTTTAAATGTAGCCTGCAAAATAGTAAGGCACATTTTCGCTACCGAAATCAACAATTTTATAGTAAGATTCGGTTTTGAAAAAGTCAATCACACTGCTCTTCTTTTTTGGTGATTGCAACTGCATTTCAATGTCGGGAAGCTCTAAATTTACAGTTAGCTCACAGTTTCTATGGGTTATATCCTCCATGTTCTTTGCTGAAAAAGATCTTTTAAACGAACAAATGACTCGGTTGCGTAAACCAGCAAAGGTGTTTTCCAGACAATCTTGGTTGAGGTTTCTGGTTGAAAGGAACGAAATACCATCTGCCCTTTAAATACCAATAAGAGCATTTATATTCTGCTGCCATCCTTTTAAAAATCGCATCTCTTTAGTTATATTGACAGACTTATGAATGTAATGTAAAAAACAAAATGTAATGTTTTGCAAAAAAAATATTCGTTTCGTTTAAGAAATTCATTTGATCTTCATTTCCAAAATGGCCTTCTGAATTTGTGGGGTCTTTAAATTTAAAAGAATTAAACATGTCGAATAATTCATCTATGTAATTTTCCAATCATTTCGGCAGTATAAATAGCATCTGAAACCGTTGCACTAAATGTTTGCGCAGCAAGCCTCACTCACATCTTTTGGAAATTATTTGAAAAAGTGTGTTCATCTGTTAATTTAGGAGCCAATCTGAATGAACGATACAGGGTGGGCCAACTATAAGTTTCTTTTTAAAAATGCAATAAAATGAACAAAATGAAATTTGTTCCATGTATTATGGCTTTATTAGTAAGAGCAAATATTCCCATTAATTATGGAATACAACGTCGTTCAGGTGGCTGCCTCGGCTGGCCTCGCAGTAGCGCATTTTATCACTCCAATTTTCCAAGACCTTGTTGATGGTTTCGGGCTATAGCTCACGGATTGCTTGGATGATATTGGCCTTAAGTGCTTGAATCGTTTCCGGATTCTTGGCACAACATCAGTCCTTCACAGTTTCCCACAAAAAAAAGTCCAAAGGGGTCACATCGCAGCTCCGAGGCGGCCAATTGACATCGCCAAGACGGCTGATAACACGATTTGGGAATTTGATGCGCAAAATACCGATTGTGGCATGGGCTGTGTGGCATAGCGCGCCATCCTGCATGAACCAGAGGTCGTACAAATCCATGTCTTCAATTTCAGTAAAAAAAGAAAGTCGTTAACATGGCTCTGTAACGCCCACCGTTGACCGAAACGTTGTTCCCAGCCTCATTTTCGAAGAAAAATGGTCCAATGATGCCACCACTCCACAATCCTCACCAAACTGTCACTCTCTGCGGATGCATTGGCTTCTCGACAATAACGTGCGGGTTTTCCGAGCCCCAGATGCGGCAATTTTGTTTGTTAATCAATTGGACCTTGTAAGCGAATAATCCCAGATCTTTGTGCAGAATTCTCCTCAGGCTAGTGCGTGAAATGTTGAGCTGTTGAGATCGATGACGAGTTGATGTTCGTGAATTGAGTCTCACACTCTCGGCTACAGCAGCCACATTCTCGTCTGTGCGCACCGTACAACGACGGGGACCATGAGTGTTGTCCACTAGCATACAAGTCTCACGAACTTTTTGCACAAACTTGCGTACAGCAGGCGCGGTGGGTGCTTCATTTCAGCCAAAACCTATTTACAAAAAACGCACTGTTTGGGCTACACAGCACTCACTTTGGAAATAAGTTTTCAATATTTCCCAATGTTGTTCAAGCATAAAGCGACTCATTTCGTTCCGCGGAGGTATGATACTGACTTCCTGTCAAGATTTTGAGCGGGGAACAGCTGTCAGTGTCAAAATAACCTATGATTTAAAAAGAAATCACTAGATGGCCCACCCATTATTTGTCCCATAAGTAAAAACCAACTACATCGTCCCAGTTTACTTTCTTGTTCTTCTTCTTCCTTTTATCAGCGAGGCTATGATCCGAAAATAAGGGATCACAGCCCTCCCACTTCACTGCATTTCTACTGATCCGCCTGTGGGGTTCGCCTATTTGACCTCAGAAAATATCGGCAGGCCTGCCGATTTTGGATCACTCGGTTACTGAGGCCAATGAAATGCCGATGTCGTCGCATTTGTCTGATCCAGGCGTTTATAGGCCTGCCTTTCCTACATCGCGATGTCTTTGGAACGTGCATAGATATTGCCTTTTTAACAGGGTTCAAATGATCTCTTCTTTGAACGTGGCAATACCAGCTGAGCCGGTCGCGCTCTAATTTGTGTACGATGGTTTCCTTGATGTGAAAGCTTCCACGGATCTTCGAACTTCTTATTCGATCAAGCTTTGTCACTCCTGCTGTCATGCGAAGCATCTTCATCTCAGCTGCCGTTAATTTACTCTCATACTTTTTGTACATCGTCCAACATTGTGAACCGTATGTGAGCGCTGGACGAACAACTGCGGTGTAGAGCCTTCCTTTCAACTTAGGGGGCATTTTTCTGTCACAGTAGATAGCGGAATTTTCTCGCCACTTCATCCACCCTACGCTTACACGATGATTGATGTCGTCATCACAAGTTGCTTTGCTATTGATCATAGATCCCAGATATTTGAACTTTTCGCACTTGGGAAGCACTGTTCCATTCAAATAAATGTTTGGAATAGGCCTGAGTGGATCAGAGAACGGGCAGCACAAGTACTCTGTCTTTTTTGAACTAATGCGATACCCATTTCCCTCCAAAACGTCCACCCACACATCAAGTGCTCGTTGCAGGGATGTGGGATCCTCACTTATGATGGCTCCATCGTCAGCAAAGAATAACTGATGTACCTTGGGGTCCATCACTTTACCTTCAAGCAGATAATCAAGGACTGTAATAAAGAGCAAAGGACTTAAAACGCTTCCCTGGTGCACCCCGACTTTGATTGGGAACTCTTCGGTTACTCCAGTGGGACATCTTACTCTTGTCTTTGCTCTTTCGTACATGTCCATGATCATCTGTACATAGGTTTCTGGAACCCCTCGATGTCTTAGCGCCACCCATATCAGATCTCGTGTTTGTCTGTCGAATGCCTTTTCAAAGTCAACCAATACAATATGCAAATCCCTTAAGGAATCACGATGTTTTTCCATTATGATCCTTATACTTTGGATTGCATCTGTGGTTGATTTACCCGAGACAAACCCGCACTGATCATCAGATAGCCGTATTATTTTTCGCAGTCGGCCACCTAATACCCGCTCAACGATCTTCATGGTGTGTGACATCAGCTTGATCGAACGGTAGTTATCACAGTTTCACAGTATCACCCTTCCCTTTGTATACAGGGAGGAGGTAACTTTCCCTTCATTGATTCGGCATTGGATCACCTCTCACGAATTTGGAGATAAGAATTCTGAGCCATCTGAACCCGATGTCTCCCATCTTTTTCCAGAACTCAGAGGGTATTTCGTCTGGCCCAACCGCTTTTCGTTTTTTGGAGTATTTGACCGCCTCACTAACTTCTTCGACTGTAATGTCGGCTATTTCTTCACAGTTAGGGGTGGCTCTTGGAAAGTATAGCCGGGGAAACTGTTCATTTAAAAGCTCTTCACAATACTGTCGCCACCTCTGCAGAATTTTGTCGTCATCCACAAGAAGCTGGCCATGAGCATTGCTAATGAACTTTGGCGAACGAATCTCTTGAGCATTCCTCCTTCTTTGGGCTGCTATTTTGAAGATAGTGGCACTCTTGTTCATATTGTGTCTTCGCAGCTCCTGGATAGCCTGGTTTGCATCAGCAACCGGGGAAAATATTTTCTCCAGCTCCCGATACAGGCCCTCCGTACTCTCTGCTTGAAGCTGGGCGCACTTCTTCTTCGCTTTTTTCTTGCAGCATCTGTATTCCATTTCGAGGCGAACTTTTTCGTCATTATTATTAGAGGGGCACTTTGACCAAGCTTTGAAAGCCGCTTTCTTCTCATTTATCACTTTCTTAGCTTCATCACTCCACCACCATGTTTCTTTGGCGTGTTGATGGTGGCCTTTTGATGCTCCTAGCAGTGATTTGGCCTTATTTAAGCAAGTTCGCTGTAGGGAATCCCACATATTTTGTGCTCTGCACTCTTCATCCTCAGCTCCGTTGATGGTGTGAGAGAGGTAATTTTGCATTACGAAAACAAAAGCTTCGCCTTTTTCTTTGTCCAGATTGTACCACTTGATTTTGTCAGAGACCCTTGTTTGTTTGCTTTTCTTCGGTGTTTTCATAAAAATTTCTGTTAGCAGGGGACGGTGTTGCCGAGCGATTGCCTCTCCCAGGATCATTTTGCAATCTTTTACCCGGGGCTTCATGAAACTGGCTACCAAATGGTAGTCAATCTGAGTTTCATCTCCACCACTGCTGTAAGTGATCAGGTGTCGGCTTTGTTTGATGAACATGGTATTTAACACGATAAGACCGTGAATTGCACATGCTTAGGATGTCTTCACCAGGAAGGTTCCTAGTGCCATATCCTAGTCCTCCATGGCAGTCTTCATAGTCTTCGTTTGATTTCCCGACATGTCCATTCAAATCTCCTCCAACAAATAGAAATTCTTCCTTTGGGATGTTCTTAAGCAGATTGTGGAAATCTAGCCAAAATGCATCTTTATCTCTCTGATTGTACCCATCGTGGGGAGCATATGCACTGACAATATTCCACACCTCTCCTTGTATTACTGGTTTGAGAGACATCAAACGGTCGCTGGACTTCGAAATGCTCAAGACGTTACCAAGTAGCTCTGCCGCAAGGATGATACCGATTCCGTTCTTAGACTTTTCCGTTCCGTAGTAGAACATCTTGTAATCTTTTGTCCTAACGTCCAAGAAACGCGCCCGATTCCCGGTGTTTTTCCATTTCGTCTCTTGGACACACAAGATGTCCACCCGCCTTCTATTCATTATCTCTTCCAGCTCGTAACTTCGACCGGTCATGCTTCCAACGTTCCAACTCGCGACCCTCAAATTGCGTCCAAACTGTTTCATTATTTTGCTAGCCCCCGGAATCCGTATAGCTCTGACCCGAACATTTCTGCTCGGTCCAGGATCAGTACCATGCACAGCAGTGGTAGTGCCTGGCGGGGTAGTGCCTTTCCTTTTTGCAAGTATTACCATAATGATACAGTTTTGCAATACAATTTTTTGCACCATATTGCGATGCTGTTTGTTGTTTGACACGTGCATGCTCCTGTTTTAGTATTGTTTGATCTTTCTTTTATGACACCGGTGATCTCCAGTCGTGTCAACCCACGGACTCGCATGCACACTTGTGGGAGGGTCTTTAAGGTAGTATATGTGTCGCTAGGCTCACTTGGGTGTTATATTGCCTAGATCTGATTTGTCCCCTTAGTCGCCTTTTACGACAAGCGCTGGTTGTTGGGGGGGGGCGCTGCAGTGATATTCTTAACCCGTCCCTGCACGGGGAGTTTACTTTCTTGTTATCAAGTACAATATCGTATTTCATAAAATTATACCAAAAGGATTAATAATAAATCGCTTTTGTTGTCACCAAGAATTGTCACGCGTAACCCAGTATTGTGTTTACATCTTTCGCACGACTGATAAGCATTCAAGTCAATACGCCTTTAAAAATACATTAGCAAAAAAAGGAAAGCAATACCAACCCCAGCCTAATTACAAAACCTACACCAGTTACCACGAAAAATATCAATTAAGGAGTCAAATTATTTTTCCTTATTACTAGGCCGAACACGGGATTGCATTATTTTTATGGAGGTCAAATTATAAAAAAAAATTTATTATCATATTTTACATTGAAAAGTTAATTGTAAGTGTTCATAATTACCTGTAGTTAGTGAAAAAAAAAATCATAAAACTAATCATAAAAGCATTTCCAACAAAGCAAGTCACACAACGATGATCAACTCGATACGCCTTTAAAAAAAGCATTATGAAAAAAACCACACTCATTAGACTTACACACCACAGCGCAAGTAGTGGTACAGGCAAAATGTGTTGTGTATCCTTTTTTCACAAGCGGTCGTGTACAAGGGTTAAATTATACCATTTTGACCTGCTTCCACTTATTATAGATTTTTTTTTATCAATTTTGCTTTGCGATAGTAGGCAATAGAGATGGGTTAAGTCGTGAATTTTCCTTCACAGTTATAACTGCGAATGCGATTTCTTATTCACTGTGAATGTAAACTGCTAGTGTAAACTGCTAATGCGAATTCGTCATGGAGCTACATATATTGTATAATTATTTTTGCAAAAATGTGCTATTATTGTGCAAAAATTAAACATTCGCAAACGTGAAATGGCTTGGATTTTAATTGTTCACGCTTTCGTTATATATCAGTAAATAAACAACAATAATAGTTTTGTAATCAGTAAATGTAGGTCTAGATATACCTGTCCGGCAATTTTGTTTTCTTTCATAAGTGAATTTAAATTTTATTTCCTACCTACATATGTATATATTTATGCTCGCATATATACGAGTATGTACATGAATATGTACATATATCCTTTCATTAAAAAAAACTTACTCGCATATCTGGCTCCGATGAACTTGCTGAAACTAAAGACACAGTAGGATAGAATGTGCTTCCTTAAATTCATTGTACTGGTCCTGTAAGTAAATTTAAACCGGCATAAATTACATTTCGCGAATATTTCGCTTATTTTTCTTCTAGTGTTTCTTGGAGCCGGTGGCATGCTGAAGTTTTCAAGAATTTATTTTTTTAATTTTTCAGAGTATTTATTGAACACAAACACGAAGCTTCACTTTTCTGTAACTACTGTGTGCATGTATTTCAATTCAACTAACTCAAGATTCGCATATAGGTTACTCAATCAAACTCAACAGCCAAACATTTGAAATTGCTTCGAAAAATAGGAAAGGTAGGGCAGTCGGTAAGCATAGCATAAACGACACCACGTCTGATAACGGACTAAGTCGAATTGATTTCGCTGTGGAGCGAAATGTCACCACAGCAAGCATATGGTTTCCTCGTCTCGATATTCATAAGCAGACATGGCGGTCCAATGATCATGTAACGATTAACCAGATTGATCATATTGCGATCGACGCAAGGCATGCCTCCAGTATTCTGGATGTCCGGACCTTCCGAGCGCCCAACATAGACTCGGATCATTACCTTGTTGTAGCCAAGGTACGAATGCGGATATCCCAATCTGAGCAACAAAGAAGAATTACTGTGAGAAAATTTAACGTCGAAAAGCTACAATCGCAAGAGACCGCCAGACTCTTCGCTAAACGCGTATCCCGAAATCTCGCAATCACCCATATGCCGCCAGCATCAAGTACCGAAGACCAGCGGCAACGCTGCCAACATGCCATCAGAAACGCCACGACTGCTGTGCTGGGTCTCGCTCGCCCACCACCGCGAAACCCCGGGTTTGACGAAGAATGCCGGTGAGTGCATGCAGCAAAACAAGAGGCATACAAAGCGGCGCTACAAAGGAGGACGAGAGCTGCTCGTGAGCTCTACGAGCAAAAGAGACGAGAAGAACATCGGCTTCTCCAAAAGAAGAAGAAAGAGCATGAGAAGCGCGCGTTTGAGAATATCGAGAGTTTATACTCCAGGAACAATGTACGCAAGTTTTACCAAAAGGTAAAAAGAACGTGTCAGAGAAGCAATACCCGTACAGAAACCTGTAGAGATGAAAATGGAAACCTCGTAGTAGAATCACAGTCGGTGCTGAGAATATGCAAAAACTACTTCTGCAAACTGTATAACGGCGACGAAGACCAACATCCTGCTGTCAGGCAGAATAAACCATTCAACATAGACGATGATAGTCAAAATTTCCGTCCACCTGACCAAAACGAAGTGGGGATAGCAATATCCAAGCTAAAATCCAACAAGGCTGCTGGACCTGACGACTTACCGGCCGAACTTTTCAAGGCAGCAGGGGATGAATTGGTAGAGTGCATACACCAACTCATCTATAAGATTTGGTTAGACGAGTGTATGCCTGATGAATGGAACCTCAGCATCGTTTGCCCGATCCACAAGAAAGGAGACCCCCTCAACTGCGCCAATTATAAAGACATCAGTCTCCTCAACATCGCATACAAGATCTTTTCTGCGATATTGTGTGAACGCCTGAAACCTTTTATCAACAGCCTGATTGGACCCTATCAGTCCGGTTTCAGGCCAGGAAAGTCCATCATCGATCAAATCTTCACACTTCGACAGATCCTGGAGAAAACCCAAGAATTCCAAATCGATACTCAGCACCTCTTTATCCATTTCAAAGCCGCCTATGACAGCATCTATAGAGAAAAGCTTTATAGAGCCGTGTCTAGTTTTGACATCCCTGCCAAACTTGTCCGTCTGTGCAGGCGGACGATGGAGAAAGCTCGCTGCCTCATCAAGGTCGGTAATGACCTCACCGAGACCTTTGATGTGAAAAGACAAGGTGACGCGCTGTCATGTGACTTCTTCAATATTATACTTGAACAGATTGTGCGGAACTCACAAGCCAACATCGGAGGCACAATCTATTACAAGTCTGTACAACTGCTTGCATACGCCGACGATATAGACATTATCGGAAGAATTCAGCGGGCTGTCACCGGTGCGTTTGCAAGCATTGAGGCGGAAGCGGCCAAAATGGGTTTAGCGATAAACGAGGGCAGAATCAAGTATATGCTGTCAACAAGAAGGGACAGCCAATACCGACAATTTGGACAAAACGTCACAGTGGGCAGCTATAACTTCGAGATAGTAAGGGACTTTGTCTACCTTGGCTCTGCTATAAATTCTGCTAACAAGATCAGCGCAGAAATCAATGGAAGATAATGCTTATAAGGCAATTCAACAGTAAAGCCCTCTCTCGAACAACTAAGGAGACTCTATATAAGACCTTGATCATCCCAGTCCTGCTTTACGGCGCTAAAACATGGACTTTATTAAAATAAGATGAAGATATCATTGGTCGCTTCGGGTGAAAAATTCTTCGTAAGATTTTCGGCCCCATTTGCGTTGACGGGTTTTAGAGGAGAAGATTCAATCACGAACTATACGAGCTGTACAGCGACATCGACCTAGTCAAAAAACTTCGTATTGGACGTCTGAGATGACTAGGACATGTAGAGCGAATGGACACCAACGCTCCGACCCGCAGAGTCTTCGAATCTTACCCCGAGGGACGGCGCAGTAGAGGGAATCATCGCAGTAGGTGGCTCGCACAAGTTCAAGGGGACCTCGATCAACTTGGAGTGCGCAACTGGAGGCAATTAGCTTAAGACCGGCTAAATGGAGAGGCTTGTTGGTTGAGTCCCAGGTTCACCCCGAACTGTAGCGCCACCTAAGTAAGTAAGTAATAGAAGCAACACCAACTTAGCAAGTATAACCCCTGTGCTGCTATATAACAATCAACCAAACTTACAAACTAGCTCCGACTGCGATAGCAGCAACAGCAGCAATACCAACATAGCAAGTATAAAGGTCCATTCACAGCTCAGCGAACTGCGAATGCCCGAACTGCGAACAAACCGTTTTTAGCATATTTGTAAGCACGACATTGGCAATTTTACTATTCCAAAAGAACGGAGCTTAGTTTATCTATCGATTAATATAAAAAAAAAGTTGAATTGTAATTACTTTCTGCGAAGAAATTAACAATTTGCTGATTTTTCCGCGAATAAGTGAATGCTTTTTGCGAACTGTCAACTTTTATTCACATTCTACACATGTAGGACGCAATCCACATTCCCGCGACCAAAACATTCGCGAGAGTTTAACCTCACAATCCTTTTGTTTTGTTCTTGGTGGGTAGGATCGTAATTGAATTTATCGAAAGAAGGTTAGATATAACCTTCGCAATGAAAGGCACGCTGTGTATGCAATTTCCACGTTTAGGCAATTAGTTGCAAAATGAATGACAACTGAAATTCGCGGATTGCAGCGACCAGATAAAAGAGTAGCAGTGAAAGAAATGCCAAAATTTGCGAATATTCGCTTATTCGCATTCGCAGGTGTCTGAGCTGTGAATCGACCTTAACACCTGTGCTACTATATAGCAACCAACCAAACTTAAAAGCGAGCTGCGACTGTGATACCAGAAATACTAACGCAAGTATAACCTGCGCTGCTATATACCAACCAACAAAGTTTACAAACCAGCTGTGAAAAACCAGCTGTGGGAAAAACTGAAAGAGTTTTTTTCCATGGGAAAAAATGTGTGTACCTATGTTTGTGTGCTATGGACACCAAAACTACGTAATTGATTGGCTCAAATTTTCACGCAATCCTCGGTATTGGCCCGAGACTGTTTCTGTGAGGTTTGGTCAAAATCGGTTAACCACTTTAGTATTATCGTACTTTAGTACTACAAAAAATTATCTTTTGTTAGTTGCAGCAAAACACACCGGTTATCATCGGTCCAGCAGTTTGCCCACTACTTTAGTATTATATCACTTTAGTACTAAAAATATGTTGATATATGTATTTAAAGTTGGACCACTTAGCCACTGTTGGCCGGCACAAAACTGTTCTCTAATAGACTTAGCCCCAGGCGACTGCCTGACAGTTTTTTTTTGTTAGGCGCAGCAATGCTCGCCGGGTACCTGCTAGTAAGAATAATAAAAATCAGTCAAAGAAAAATCGGCAACTAATTTAAGTGCGTATGCAAAAATAATTCGGTGTAGTGAAAAAAATATAAAAGTGCATCGAGAGCAAAAAAAAAGTGCATGGTGTGGGTCTCCATCTCGCCCCCCTCCGTCACTCAACCGATCTTGCTTATTGTGAGTGCCGGATGATTTTTTTTTATGTGTGCACCCACAATAACCGGGTAAAACATCGTCTGGTCGATAGCGGGTTTTGTGTGCAGGTTTTTGTTTTGGAAATCTATCGCTGGATCTGCACTTCACAACTCTGCTTAGTTATCGTCGAAGTTGTGTTTTTTGTGTCTGTGGATTACGAGTAATGGTAAGGAGTTTTAGGGTTTTTCTGTATACGTCCAGTCCATGCTGCCAAATAAAAACCAGCTGTTTTGGCTACTCCAGTACCGTTTTATTTATAGAAGTCCAAATATTGATGACAATTCTACTTATAATGCGTTTGAGGCGCTGTCAGATTCCATCCTAATAATTGTATCCCTGTACCCACATTCTGAAATCGTCATTGAGGGCGATTTCAATGTCCACACTTCAAATTGGCTTCGCCACTTTATACAGATAACAATAGAAGGAAGGTACGTTGAGTTTTTCGCTGTGGTAAATAACTTAACCCAGCTTGTGAATGAGCCAGCACGCATTCCGGACATTACTGGTTATAACGCCAAAATTCTGGACTTCTTCCTTAGTTCACATAATTAATAATAATTACACGGTAAATTTATTATCGCCTCTAGGTTCGTCAGATCATTGTGTCATATCGGCCAATTTGTCGTACTCCATCCACAAAGTTAAAGGACAAATTTCGAAAAGAACAGTTCGGCTATATGAGCAAGCCAATTGGATGGAATTCGATATGTTTGAATTTAAACTGGTCGCTATGCTTCCTCGATAGTGACGTGGACTGATATGATCACTGATGCAATTCTCCTTGGTATGAAAATTTATATTCCTCACAGGATAAAAGTAAACAGACCTAAGGAAAACGCGTGGTATGACTCGAGCTGTAAAGAAGCAATTATGTTAAAGGAATTAAGTTTACCCGAGCGTGGTTGGACTAAAGTTGTCCTGGTCTGGCGAGGTAAGTGACGCTCCTCGTTGGCTATGGGCGGAGGGCGACCACTTAACACAATATTCGGGTGATGGTTATGTACTGCATTAGTTACCGCCGCGCTGTGAATGCTTTTGATGGCATCCTTGTTGCGCTCGGGGTCGAGGTCCGGGAGTTGAATGTAGGTGTCAACATCTCTTTGGAATAGCGGAAGCAGCGTTTCTTTATCTTTACACCAGGAACTGCCCGCCAGGGATCTTAGAACATTGTTGCGGGATCTGAGGCGGCTGCGGATGTTTAATGCGTGTGCGGAGAAAGTTAGCATGCTGTCAAAGGTGACACCCAAAAGTTTCGGGTGAAAACCGAAAAAAGTTTAAACGACCCAGAAATGACTGCAATGGCCACATCCGTGTTAAATTCTCCCACAACCAAAAATTGAGGCAATAAATACTACATTGTCCCAAGGATAGTATAAACGTTTGGTCGTTTGTAAAGAAAACATTGAGAATTCGGCCTGGTCATCTATACTAACACTAATTCATAATGACGTACCAACTGTCAGCTCCTCAGACAAAGCTAATCCGTTCGATGTTCACTTTGCAGCAAACTCCACACTGCCAGATAGTGCTTTGTCTCCACGTGTACTTAAGAGCGTCGAATTTTTCATGGGACAAGTCCACTTTCGCAATCGTATAGTTGCTAGCGTACTCAAAGGTCTCAACATACACAAATCCGCTGGTCCAGATGGTATCTCCCCCATATTTCTAAAGAGGGGTTCTTCTTTGACGGCAGCTTTTCTACCTGTCCTACTCTTCTGGGCTCTTTCCGAGATGATGAAAAACAGCATTTGTCCAGCCCATATCTAAAGAAGGCGAAAATTCGTTCCCGTCCAATTGCCGACCCATTACCGACCCATTGCACTTACGTTCCTTCCAAGGTCATAAAATATCTAGATTCGCTAAAACTCCTCAATGGCCGGCAGTACGGTTTTCGTAGCAATAGGTCCACTGCTGATTTGATGTCATATCTCACCGAGAAGTGGAACCAATATCTGCACCGATCTGGTGAAAGCAAGATTTCAAAAGCATTTGACAGAGTATGGCACCAAACTCTTTTGTCGAAAATGTACCATATACATCTTGGATCGATCATACTGATGATTCTATGGATTAATAATTACCTTTCGGGTCATTCAATTCAAGTTGTTTTGGACGGCATCAAGTCTGCATCTTACCAAATAAATGCTGGCGTCCCCCAAGACTTTGCTTTGTCGCTGACTCTCTTTCTAATTTTCATAAATGATCTTCTGTCCGCAACTTTTAATCCAATCCATTCCTTCGCTGATGATAGCACCCTCAGCTTTTCATATTCGCTCCCAAGCTCACGACCCTCCTCTTTGGTCGCGAATGAAAAACGGCAACGGATTTTAAACACATTAAATTTCGACCTCGACAGCATATTTAAATGGGGCTTAACTTATTGAGTGGAATTTTATTTTTTTTTAATTCAAAGCCGTCTTATGTTATTAAAGTGAAGTCCCATTCATCAGCCATTATCCGTGAATGGCACTTGCATCGTTGAAACCGAAAAACTTTCCATACTCAGTATGTGTGTCAACAGTAAACTCTGTTGGAATGTTAGATAGAATACAAAAGCTCGCGATAAAGCTTCTATATTTATTTATTTATTTAAGCTTAATACAACCAGGTACTTAAAGCTATAACTTAAAAACCAACAAAAAAGGGGACTTAAGGCTAAGCTTAAAACTATTATTTTTTTTTTTTGGCGGCTGGGCTCCTAAGGGCCCACACAAGCTTAAACAATCTAAAAAAAAAAAACTTAACTGAAAACTAACAGAGGATGGAAAAGCTAGGTAGAGAAGGGAGAGGTTAGAGGAGAGAATAGGAGGGGGGCAATTTGAGTGTAGGGGTGGCGAAATCAAGACATGGCTAAGTGGAATTGAGGCGGAGCGGAAGATCGTTTTGCAGGGTGGTTCTGCTGCAGTGGAAGTCAAGTGTGTTTTCCATATAATTATCCAAACGCAACATTCTGGACAGTGGTGCATTATAACCATAATTGATACGATGATAAGCGAGATGGAAGAGGGGAATGCACCTTAGGTTATGGGGATTGGTGTTAAATGAGACTAATTCAAGAAGCGCGGGACAATCAATTTGACCAGTAACTAGCTGATGGAGGAAGAGTAAGTCGGCAATATCGCGACGAGTTTCAAGAGATTGGAGATTGATGAGTTTTAAACGATCAGAGTAGGGAGGCAAGTCGTATCTATCAAGCCAAGGGAGACCTGCGCTGGATGGCTTCAATACGTCGGATGTGTACAGCATAGTGTGGCGACCAGGCTTGACTAGCATATTCGAGGATTTTAATTTTGCCTAAGGAGTGGTGGAAAACGCTACTGCTCACGAGAAACAGGCCCGCTGTTTTTCAAGTAGTGTGGGACTTTCTACTCACTAAAAAAAACACCTTAAACCCTTTTTCAACTTGACACCATCCACTCCGGAACCGCTTTTGCATTACTTCAGAGTGGTGTCGTTTTCTTTCCCATTTCGGGGCCGGCTTTTTCATATTTGTCTGGTACTTGTGGGTTAATTCTTTCTTGCCGGACAGGCTTACATCAGGCTTACATAAATCTCATGAGGGTGATTATTATGTCTTCCTCTCTCTTTTTTGTTGTAAGTACTTTTTCTATAAATGATCGTACTTGATTCAAGCTCTGGTCACTCATTGACATTTTTGACACTATATTTTCCGGGGTGATGGCGCCAACTAGAGATTCTAGCGCCCGCTTTCAACTTCCCATCTTTTGCACTCGAAGAACGTGTGGTTTGCGTCGTCCAGTTCTGTATCGCCATATTGACAAGCAAGGGCAAGGGCTCCCTGTTTTGCCCATTCTGTGGAGGTAGGCGTTGAAATAACCGTGTCCGGTAAGAAATTGGGTGACGTGAAAATTTACTTCTCCGTGTTTCCGTCCCTTCCATTCAGCGATGTTGCTGATCAGCCTCGCGGTTCATCGTCCTCTGCTCTCTGAGCTCCATCTCTACTGCCATTTCTGTTTGGTGAGCTCCTTCGCCTCCTCGGTTGCCGCTTTCACTCCAATTTCCGCCTTTTGTATTAGACGTACTTCCTCTCTGCCGCAAGGAGGTCAATAGGGGTCACTTCCGCAACTATGAGGACAGCTGGTTCCGACACCGTTCGGTATGAACTAGCAATCCGTAGTGCCGCGCGCCTTTGTATTGCGGCCATTTGCTTCATGTATTTCTCTTGTCTTAGTGCGTCGGCCCATATCTCGCACCCATACAGGAGAATGGCGTGGGTGACTGCCATCAGGAGTTTTCTCTTGCTGGCTGTTGGGCCTCCAACGTTTGCCATTAATTTGATTAGTGACATTGTGACCTTCGTGGCTCGTTCCGAAGCAGATCTTATTTGGTGCCAGAAAGTGAGCCTCGTGTTTAGGGCCATCCCTAGGTAGTTCACCGCTTCCCTGCTGGTTATTACCTCAGACCCGACTTGGAAGTCGACAGTAGTTCCAGAATCCTCTTCTTTGTCAAAAGGACTATCTCCGTCTTTTCTGTGGCCAAACCTAAGCCATATTCTTCCATCCAGAGGTGCACCCGCCTCATCACCTGGTTGAGTTTTCTTTCTGCGCTCTAGGTGTCTCTTGCCGTAATCACCGTGGCGATATCATCTGCGTACCCTACCAAGAAGGTGTCTTCGGGCATTTCTATACGAAGAATGCCGTCGTAGGAGATGTTCCAGATATCGGGCCCAGGATTGATCCCTGAGCTGCTCCAGTAGTAATCTCCTTTATTCGTGGTCCTTCTGTGGTATTTTATAACGTCTTCCGGTCCTTGAGATAGTCCTTCACCATCCGCAAGATATATTCGAGAATATCAAAAACGATTTCGAGGGCGTTCAGCATATGGCTCCATCTGGCTGAATTGAAGGCATTTCGCACGCCCAGAGTTGCTAGCAATACGATTTTCCTTGAATAGTGGTTGCCTGTTAGGCCAATTGGACGGTCATTACCACTTCTTCAATTGCTCCAATCGTAGAGTGGCCCTTTCTGAATCCGTGCTGTCTTTCGGGCAAATCTCCTGCTCTTTGCACAGCTGCTGTAAGCCTTGGTTTTAGCAACTTTTCTGGGAGTTTTCCTGCGGTGTCCAGCATACACAAAGGCCTGTACGCTGATGGGGAATCCGGGTCTCCTTTTCGCTTGCTGATCAGTACCAAGCGCTGTAACTTCCAGCTCCTAGGGAAAACTCCATCCTGGAGACAGCTATTGTACATGTTCAGCAGCAGCTGAGGACATGTCTGGACAATCGTCTTGAGCACCTCTGCTGGTTTTCCGTCGGGTCCCGGTGCCTTTCGGTTTTGTAGTGTTTTCGACGCGAGGATCAACTCTTCTTCACTGAACATGGGGGTTTCTGCTCGTTGGGCCAGAGAGGTGTCGGGAGGCCGAGCACGATGCGTTGGGAAGAGTGTGTTCACTATAAACTCCATCCTTTCTTCGCCGTAGAGGGCTAGCCATCTGTGTTCCTAGCTTTCGCATTACGACTTTGAAGCCTAGCCCCCAGGGGTTGCTGTTGACATCCCGGCGGAGATCCTCCCACTTCTGTTTTTTACTCGAATTGTTGGCCCTCTTGAGCCCGGATCTCATAGTTCTAAATTCTGCTAGAATGCCTTCCGTGGGTTCAGCTTGTCTTCTCCTGCCCCTGGTGACTTTGCGTTTTAGATGTAGGCATCTTCTTCGAAGCGCAGCTATCTCGTCGTTCCACCAGTACACCGGTTTCCTGTTTCTATTGGGGCCGCTCACTCGGGGCATCGAGGCCTCACATGCCAGCCGTATGAGTTTCATCGTGGCCTCAACTTTTATTTCAGCAGCTCCCACTGTTTCTAGGCCCGCGTTTTTTCCTTCCTCGATTGCGGATGTGAGAAGCTCTTCATTGAGTCTGCTAATTCGAGGATAGGTCTGACGAATATGATATAAAATGATTTGGTGACGTATGGGTTTGAAAATTCCTTGGACCAAAGTTTTACAAAGCCAAGCACAGAATTGGCTCTATTTATTATGTGGTCAATATGGGAACGGAAGTTAAGTTCCCTATCGCAGATTACACCTAAATCACGTAAAAAAGAAACCTGTGGGACAAGCTCGTTGCAGATGAAGTAGCTCCTATGGGTTGATGGAAGTCGTTTACGGGAGTAGGTGATGAATTGGCATTTGCTGACGTTAAGTTCAAGATGATTTTTCTGGCACCATAGAGAAAATCTATTTAGGGCATCTTGAAGTGGGCGAGAATCAGTGTGAAAAGATATGTATCTAAATATTTTCATGTCATCGGCATAGACAGAGAGATACGAGTCTTTGATAATGCAGTCGACATCATTGGTGGTCAGGAAGAAAATTAAAGGACCAAGGTGACTGCCTTGAGGGACACCCGAAGTGGCCTTAATGGAGTTAGAGACAGAAGATCTAAATATAACCTCGTACTGCCGACCTTCCAAGTTGGATTTGATCCAATTGATAAAACCGGATTGAAAACCAAGAGCTTTCAACTTAAGAATAATAATTCCATGGGAGATTTTATCAAATGCTTTACTGAAGTCAGTGGCAATTGCATCGATTTCGCTGCCATCTTCGAATGCACACAGCGCCTGAGAAATGAATTCAGTTAAGTTGGTGGTTGTTGATCTACCTTTAAGGAACCCGTGTTGGTTGGAAGAGCGTTTGCAATGAAAAAACATCGAGCCGTAAACGATGCTCTCGAAGAGTTTGGGTATGCATGAAGGCTTGTAGGAGACATAAGTATTGCGAGCATTTTTGCTTCGCTCGAACACCGTTGTAATGTATCCTGCATATCTCTGTTTTATCGATATTTTCACCGAAAATGCTCAAATGAATCAGCCACCAGCATTCCTTGCTTTTTTCGTTTTAACCGCAGTACTCGCCATGCCTCGAATGCTCATCAGTTTACCCTTAAGCCTATCTTCGGACGTGCCGTGAAATATATAGATTCTTTTATGAAACGCGCAACACGTTTGGGGAATGCTCTCCCAGAGTCTGCTTTTCCTCTCCATTACAACCTACAGACTTTTGTGACCAATGTGCACCGGTGCCTCCTTTCTCCCTAACCCCTCTTTTTAATGCTCACGCTGTGTATCGTAATTCATAAAAAGGGTAATCATAACCAATTTAGCGCAAAAAAAAAACAAAACAAATATTTGGCGCAACATCTCTTTAAAGTGCCAGGGCCTAGCTTCTCGCACCACTCATGTTGTGTGCGTTATATTTTTCACACGAATGGAAGGGACCTACAGTTTAATGCCGAATCCGAACGGCGATTTGAGAAGCTTTTTCGTGACAACAATACTTTAGGATGGTTGTCAGACGCTCGCGAGAGGTGGGACCGTGAAAAAACTTTTTGGTATTTTCTGGGATTCGAACTTGGAACCTCATGCGTAGTGATCCGACACACTAACCACTTACGCCACGGCGCCCACTCACCCCTTTAGCGCAAGTGAACTATAGGTTAGGTTAGGTAAGTGGGCAGGTGTAGGGGGATAGAAAACCTCCACACCACACTCAGGTCAGTATAGACCCATTGTGATACCCAAGGGGGGAAAGGAGATAGAAAAAGGAAATCCCTACCTCGTGGAAAAATACCGTCTTGTAAGTATCCTAAAGAAAGAACTAAGTACTCACTGTGTCCTAGATACAAACCATCCAGAGGATTTGATAAAGTTTGCGATGTCATTTATTGGTCTGTTGGACAACTCTTCTAGATCCTCAAAGAAGTGTTGCCCAAGGATCTTATTTCTCAAATGATAGAGGCCTGGGCAATGACAGAGAAAGTGGGCGGTGTCCTCCTGAGCCTCCTCGTCGCCGCAGCCTCTACAAAGGTCTTCGCTAGTCACACGTAGTTTTTTCATGTGGTACCGCATGGTGTTATGCCCCGTAATGACTCCAATTAGAGTAGAGAGGGATTTTCTGTGCCTCTGTATGAGTCTATTTGTTCTTACTCTGTCAAAAGCGGGCCACAGCTTCCTCGTGGTGACACAAGTATCTAAACAGATCCACCTATTGTTAGCCTCCGTTATGGCTTTGTTTCCTGCTACGAGCTTAAGGGCGCAAGGCGGGATGTACACCGAGGGGTCGGATTGGTCCGAGCTTAGTGCTGAGCCACCTCTAGCCAGTTCATCGGCTTTCTCATTCCCTGGTATGCCTTCATGACCAGGGACCCAGCAGAGCCTTACCTCGTGCTGTGTTCCAAGAACCTTGAGCTCTTCTCTACAACACTTCACAAGCTTCGATTTTATTTCTATAGCAGATATTGCTTTTATTGCTGCCTGGCTGTCGATGAAAAAGGTGATATCCTCTCGTGGTATTGCCCTCATCGCAGTCTCACGAGCTGCTATTGTAACTGCTAGGACCTCCGCCTGGAAAACGCTGCTGTAGTTCGGAAGCCGAGCTGACATGGAGAGGCCAAGCGTTTCAGAGAAGATGCCTGCGCCTACACCTATTTCCATTTTGGATCCATCGGTGTAAACAGCTAAGGATCGGTCGTTAGGCGTTCTGTCATGTTTCCAGTCTTCCCTGCTCGGATAGGTGTTAGAGAATGGTCTTAAGAAGTCTAGGTAAGGCGTTAAGTAGTCTGTATTAGATACACTGCCTAGATATTTCTGCAGGATCGTGGTGTGACCCATTGCATTTGGTCTCCAGCTATCTGTTTGGCTTAATCTTACGGCACTATGGGCTGCCGATACTTGTATAAAGATGTCTAGCGGAAGCAGATTGAGAATGGCCTCGAGTCCTGCTGTAGGTGTCGTTCTCATCGCACTGGTTGTGGCGATGCGCGCTAGTCTTTGTACTTTTGTGATAGCAGCTAGGTTATTTATTTTGCTGGCTGCCTGCCACCATACAAGGCTGCCATACGTTAGTATTGGCCTTACTATAGCTGTATACATCCATAGGATGATTTTGGGGCTCGGTCCCCAAGTCTTCCCAAATATTCTATTGCACGAGTAAAAAGCTATCGTGGCTTTTTTGACTCTTTCGTTGATGTTTAGTCTCCAGTTCAGTTTCCTGTCGAGCACCAGGCCAAGGTATCTCGCACTATCGGAGATACTCAGGGGAGTACCCCTTACGGAAGGAGTTACGAATTGTGGAATTATTCTTTTGTTAGTGAATAGTACTAACTCTGTCTTCTGGGGATTAACCGCCAGCCCACATCTCTCCGTCCAGGAGTCAATGATTTCCAGCGCCCCTTCGATTTGTTCGCTCAGGGTCGGAAGAAATTTACCTGTTGCTAGCAGCACAACATCGTCCGCATATGCAATGGCCTTGACGCCGCTGTTTCTAAGTTTAAGAAGGACTTCGTTCAGGACAATAACCCACAGTAGTGGGGATATAACCCCTCCTTGAGGGGTGCCTCTTGAGGCATAGACTTCGAGCTTAGTACCTCCGAGTTCAACTTTGATATGTCTTTCCTTTAGCATATTGACAATCCATTTTATCACAGAATTGTGAATATTAAGGTTCGTTAGAGTTCTATTGACCGCTTCCGTTTTGACATTGTTAAAGGCTCCTTCAATGTCCAGGAAAGCGGCTAGTGTATATTCTTTATTTTTCAGTGATTTTTCTATTGAGCCGACTACACAGTGAACTATAAAAAAAAGAACATTGCTCCAGACAAGAGAATTTTCGGATCACAGCCCCCAGGTTTGAGACGACGAAAACCACCGAACCTCCAGTATAAAGACCAAGTAATTGCGAATGTCAGAAAACTTGGTCTGCGTAACTGGAAGCAGCCTGTCCGGGATCGAAGAGAATGAAAATCTGCTGCATCTCATCTCTCACCGAGTTAGGTGTAGAAGGCTTTATTAGCCAATGGATAGTTTCTATGCTCAGTACTCGTATAATCCATGCAACACTAGGCAACAGTAGTACAACTAAGACGGTAAACAGAGGAACTCCACAAGATGGAGTTATCTCCCCCCTGCTCTGGTTAATGGTGATTAATAAAATCTTGGTGCGACTTAATAGGGAGGGTTTTAAGGTGGTTGCGTACGCGGATGATGTGGTTATACTAGTATCAGGAAAGTTCCTCTGCACGATAAGTCAACTCATGGAGAGGGCTCTGGAGAAGACTGAAATGGTGCTGTTTACCACTAAAACCAAACCAACAGATGCTCTCAGTGTGATCTTGCATCTGATCCCCCTCGAACTACACATCAAAGACACAGCTATATGCAGCACAGTCCGGATTAGGGAATTTGGATGCTGGACCACAAGGCCATATGGTCACGGGAAGGTCCTGGAGACGATACCAAGTGAACTGGTTGCGTCCTCGACCGACTACACGATAGCCAAACTCAACTTCAACAAATCCTTCTTAACAAAATTCCCTTCCAGAGAAGAATGGAAGAACGGAAGCGTAACCTGCAACTATGATATGGGGATATACACGGACGGTTCGAAGATGGACTGCGGAGTCGGCGCAGGCATCTTCTCTGACCAGCTGAGTATATCAAGGTCTTTCCGTCTCCCAGACTCTGCTAGTGTTTTCCAAGCGGAGCTTTTTGCGATTCCAGAAGCCTGCCGCCTGCTAAACAATTTTCCAACATCTAACCACAATATCGCTATTTTTTCGAATAGCCAGGCTGCCATCAAGGCAATTGATGCAGTTTGCATCTCTTCAAAACTGGTAGAGCAATGCCGGTTTGAATTGAAGCAACAAAGCACTCACTCGAGAATCAATTTCATCTGGGTCCCAGTGCACATCAACTATGAGGGTAATGAGCGTGCTGATGAGCTGGCCAGGTGAGGGTCGGCCCTTAACGGCTCTCTAGCAGAAAGAGTCGACATTCCGCTTGGTGCCGTTAAGGGCTATATTCACCTTAACTTCCTCCAGCTAGCCAACCGCGGGTGGAACAGCCTCACAAGCTGTGTCATATCTAGAAAACCGTGGCCCAGTTTCAACAAACCCATGTCAAAAGAGTTACTAGGCAAACCAAGACCAGTTATTGCCAAAATCGTAGCTATTATCACAGGTCACTGGCCAGTTGGAGACCATGCGGCCAAGCTTGGTATCTCCCACAACACCTTTTGTAGGAGCTGCAAGTATATTAATGAGAAAGAATCTCTATGTCACTTCCCTTACAGATGTCCGACCCTGGCGAGGATCAGACAACAAACTCTTGGGAATCCCTTCTTCGAGGATCTGAGAGAGATAGCGGACAAGAGGATTGGAAAACGAATCCTCTTCCTGAACTCCACGGGCTGGGTTTAACATCCCTTTTTAACTAACCACTACAATAGGTATACACGAGTCCGAGGTAACAAAATGGCGCACCCTAAGCTCTAATTGGGTTCTTTTGGACCGCCACTTTACCTACCTACCTGCTACGTCTCAGATCCCATTAAGCATGACTACACAACCTGTACAACGTACGTATCGGTTTTGAGGAAATTGAAAGGATGATTGGTAGTGTGGTTGGTAGAATATTTAGCTACTGACTTCGTCTTATTTAAAAATTTGATTCATCATTGTTTGGTTGACCGTAATCGAAATTTACAAGCTGAACAAAATTACTTACTATTAACGTCAAATTCGAAATCGCCTAACAATTATGCTAGATGTAAAAGGTCACCCAATTCAATACACGTATTTTCCAATAAATTTGATTGATTGTTTATATATTAAGATTGCAAAGCACGAGCTGTTGTCCAAATTCAGCAGCCTTTTTATTCGGGCTCTTCTTATAGGTGACACACTTTATTAATTTTTATTTAATTTATTTAATTTATTTATTATTTATTTATTATTATTATTATTTTCTCTTTTGTAACTCGCCTCCTGTCTCATCAAGATGTCCTCTTCTTAATGGTCTCATTGGTGCATGCAAGATTGTCTTCTCCTTAGCGAAGAGCAGGAGGATGCCCTTCTCCTCCAATATGGGCTTCAGTTATAGGTACGGCTTTATTTTTTTAATTCATAAGCCTCTACATATGGAGAGAGGTGGAACTGTGAAAAAACTTTTTGGTGTTTTCTAGGATTCGAACTTGGAACCTCACGCGCAGTGATCCGACACACTAACCACATATGCCACGGCGCCCACTGGTAAAAATATGGTCTGAAGAAAATTAAATTATTCATTTCACTTCAAGCTATTCCAGCAGCAACACGCGAATTATAAATACATCGATACAATGGGGAGCATACGACGTCCTGGACATTTCCCACCACCTGTACATCACTCCTCGATGGTCAATGCCTTCAGCTACATAGAAAAGCTGTATCAACTGATTGCGTTTGATATTCTATTCCTTTAAGTAAGCCACTGTCGACAAGACTGAAACCAAACGCAGTGAGTTAAGGAAAATAGGTCTTCATTACAATGGCTCGCTGAAGCGAAGAGCACAGCTTTTAGAAAGCTTAAAAAAAGACATAAGTTACTATTAAAATCAACTCAAACTCTGCATGCACTGAGTGAATTTTACAAAGGAAATAATTACAAATTGACCCTCGTTAGGAGCCCAAGCTCAGGATCAAAGTCAGAAGAACCATCAAATCTTAACAAACGATTTATTCCGGAAATACATCCAGGAGTTGATTCATTTCTAGTCAGGAATAAAGAGGATCAAATTAAATTTAACTACAACGATTCGCTGACATTGCCAAGTGAAAGCTACAATAGTGACGAGGATCACACAATCTAATTAAAGTATCAACAAGGCGCTGATACGCATCAGAGAACATCCGACTACATGGTGTTCTACGATTTGGGTATCGTCGTTGGTACTCCAATCTTGCCAATGAAGCGTTTCCATTGCAGAACCCGCATACAAACACTTTTCCGCGTATTCACGTTTTGAATACATTTTGTGGGGATCGGCTGTTACCTTACAGAGCAAAATGTCGATTGTAAATCAGTTGAAACAAAATTACGGTACATTTGCAAATCTGTGATAATTCTTTGTTACACTTTTTTTTTATTCGACAATTAACTGTTAACCGCATTGCTCATAGGTACGTTAGTTTATTATTCTCACTTAATTTTGTTTGACCATTTATGTCTGACATAAAAAGGCTTTTATTACAACTTCTGTTGATCGCACGTAAAAAAATTGCTTAACATAATTTTAAGGAAATTTCTTAGGGATAAAAATTTCATAAAAAAAATATATATTTTGTAAAAATATTGCGAAAAATGCATTTTAATTGAAAAAATGGAACAAACATTTTTCATTATTTTGAGTTTAAGGACCCATAACTTTTTTGCAGCTGCACAGCTGTAACCAATGTGTTTAAAACTTGTATGCGCTACTAAATTGTCTTTCCAAAATGTATAAAACTATTTTTGTACCTATAATAGTTTAGAAATTATAGCGTTTAAAGTGGTTATACCTCCAAATAAGAGGTCACCCACTTTGATGGTCTATAACTTGAAATGTGGTGAGAATAGACCGCCACTGTCATACAATTTTTTGTTCGGCGGAATTTCAGGTATCTCCTTTTAAAAGATTAACTGGGACACCCTGTATGTATTTACAATGGGGAGTCTAAAAAGTCTTGGACACTTCCCACCATCTGTACATCACTCCTCTATGATCAGTGCCATCAGCTACATAGAAGAGCTATATCAACTGATTATGTATGGTATTCTAGTTGAACCGCAAATATCAAGTGCAGATTCAGCCTTTAAATACGCCATTGTCGACAAGGCTGAAATCAAATGCAGTGAATTCAAGAAAATAGATCTTCATCTCAACGGCTCGCTGAAGGGAATAGTACACCGAATTAGAAAGCTTAAAGAAAGACATGAGCTATTACGCTATAAATCAGCTCAAGCTCTGAATATACTGAAGTAATTTTACGGCGAAAATAATTACAAATTGACCCTCGTTAGGAGCCCAAGCTCAGGATCAAAGTCAGAAGAACCATCAAATCTTAACAAACGATTTATTCCGGAAATACATCCAGGAGTTGATTCATTTCTAGTCAGGAATAAAGAGGATCAAATTAAATTTAACTACAACGATTCGCTGACATTGCCAAGTGAAAGCTGCAATAGTGACGAGGATCACACAATCTAATTAAAGTATCAACAATCCGACTACATGGTGTTCTACGATTTGGGTATCGTCGTTGGTACTCCAATCTTGCCAATGAAGCGTTTCCATTAGTTAGTTTATTATTCTCACTTAATTTTGTTTGACCATTTTTGTCTGACAAAAAAAGGCTTTTATTACAACTTCTGTTGATCGCACGTAAAAAAGTTGCTTAATATAATTTTAAGGAAATTTCTTAGGGATAAAAATTTCATAAAAAAAAAATATATTTTGTAAAAATATTGAGAAAAATGCATTTTAATTGAAAAAAATGGAACAAAAATTTTCATTATTTTGAGTTTAAGGAGCCATAACATTTTGCAGCTGCACAGCTGTAACCAATGTGTTTAAAACTTGTATGCACTACTAAATTGTCTTTCCAAAATGTATAAAACTATTTTTGTACCTATAATAGTTTAGAAATTATAGCGTTTAAGAGGTATAACACCTCCAAATAAGAGGTCACCCACTTTGATGGGCTATAACTTGAAATGCGGTGAGAATAGACCGCCACTGTCATACAATTTTTTGTTCGGCGGAATTTCAGGTATCTCCTTTTAAAAGATTAACTGGGACACCCTGTATGTATTTACAATGGGGAGTCTAAAAAGTCTTGGACACTTCCCACCATCTGTACATCACTCCTCTATGATCAGTGCCATCAGCTACATAGAAGAGCTATATCAACTGATTATGTATGGTATTCTAGTTGAACCGCAAATATCAAGTGCAGATTCAGCCTTTAAATACGCCATTGTCGACAAGGCTGAAATCAAATGCAGTGAATTCAAGAAAATAGATCTTCATTTCAACGGCTCGCTGAAGGGAATAGTACACCGAATTAGAGAAAGAAAAGACATGAGCTATTAGGCTATAAATCAGCTCAAGCTCTGAATATACTGAAGAAATTTTACAGCGAAAATAATTTGACCCTCATTAGGAGACTAAGCTCTGGATCAAAGTCAGAAGAACCCTCGAATCTGAACAAACAATTTATTCTTGAAATATACCTAAAACTTGATCCATTTTTAGTCAAGAATAAAGAGGATGAAATTAAATTTAACTACAACGATTCGCTGACATCGACAAGTGAAAACTACACTTATGATGAAGATCACAATCTAATTAGCAAATTGTTTGATCTGCTCACTTGGTTTGAAGATACAAATACATCAGATGAAGAACCAACGCCTGAATCCCCAGAACTACCTAAAGAAACAAGTGATGAAGTGCTCGAGGACGTACGTAAGCAACTTTCTGGGGATTTTAGTTCAAAGGAACTCTATGGTATTCTACGAGTATATATGTACTAATTTTTGAAATTTTTGATTGCTTCATATACATCTGGGATATTTAAATATTTGTTTTTATAATAAAATTATTTTTTCTATAAAAATACATATTATATGTGTATTTATGAGAAAACTAGTTTTTGAAATTTTTGATTGCTTCGTATATGTCTGGGAAATTTAAATATTTTTTTTTTTTAATAAAATTGTTTTTTAAATAAAAATAGATATTATATGTGTATTTATGAGAAAACTAGTTTTTGAAATTTTTGATTGCTTCATATACATCTGGGATATTTAAATATTTTGTTTTTATAATAAAATTATTTTTTCTATAAAAATACATATTATATGTGTATTTATGAGAAAACTAGTTTTTGAAATTTTTGATTGCTTCGTATATGTCTGGGAAATTTAAATATTTTTTTTTTTAAATTGTTTTTTATATAAAAATAGATATTATATGTGTATTTATGAGAAAACTAGTTTTTGAAATTTTTGATTGCTTCATATACATCTGGGAAATTTAAATATTTTGTTTTCTTAATAAAATTCTTTTTTATATAAAAATACATATTATATGTGTATTTATGAGAAAACTAGTTTTTGAAATTTTTGATTGCTTCGTATATGTCTGGGAAATTTAAATATTTTTTTTTTTAAATTGTTTTTTATATAAAAATAGATATTATATGTGTATTTATGAGAAAACTAGTTTTTGAAATTTTTGATTGCTTCATATACATCTGGGAAATTTAAATATTTTGTTTTCTTAATAAAATTCTTTTTTATATAAAAATACATATTATATGTGTATTTATGAGAAAACTAGTTTTTGAAATTTTTGATTGCTTCATATACATCTGGGATATTTAAATATTTTGTTTTTATAATAAAATTCTTTTTTCTATAAAAATACATATTATATGTGTATTTATGAGAAAACTAGTTTTTGAAATTTTTGATTGCTTCGTATATGTCTGGGAAATTTAAATTTTTTTTTTTTTAAATTGTTTTTTATATAAAAATAGATATTATATGTGTATTTATGAGAAAACTAGTTTTTGAAATTTTTGATTGCTTCATATACATCTGGGATATTTAAATATTTTGTTTTTATAATAAAATTCTTTTTTCTATAAAAATACATATTATATGTGTATTTATGAGAAAACTAGTTTTTGAAATTTTTGATTGCTTCGTATATGTCTGGGAAATTTAAATATTTTTTTTTTTAAATTGTTTTTTATATAAAAATAGATATTATATGTGTATTTATGAGAAAACTAGTTTTTGAAATTTTTGATTGCTTCATATACATCTGGGAAATTTAAATATTTTGTTTTCTTAATAAAATTCTTTTTTATATAAAAATACATATTATATGTGTATTTATGAGAAAACTAGTTTTTGAAATTTTTGATTGCTTCGTATATGTCTGGGAAATTTAAATATTTTTTTTTTTAATAAAATTGTTTTTTAAATAAAAATAGATATTATATGTGTATTTATGAGAAAACTAGTTTTGGAAATTTTTGATTGCTTCATATACATCTGGGAAATTTAAATATTTTGTTTTTTTAATAAAATTCTTTTTTATGTAAAAATACATATTATGGGTGTATTTATGAGAAAACTAGTTTCTCTATTTTTATATAGAGTCGTTAGAACAGAAAAAATGTCGAACTTGGGAATAATTGAAGAAAAGTTTGAAATGGTTTAATCGCTTTACTTGCAAACGTGATGATAAAATCCTTACTACGAACCATATAAAATGAGCTCTTTCCACCTTAAGCCCATTTAAATCATCACTCACAATCTTTCACGGATAAACAGATCCAGCCGAACGATGGGCAACATACTAAACAGCTGGAAAGAGGTAAGGGTACCACTCCGTGAGCCTCAGTTCCTTTCTCGCGGAAACTATGGAGAAAATTGATGATATCTAACTAAATTATACGTCCAATATTCTTCATACCTTATGTGCACATCAATTCCATCACTGAGCTAAAAGGCCTCCTGAGAGTCATATCCCTATCAAGGTGGTTCTAACCAGCGGATTTACCTTCCCGATCTAATAGACCCTCTGAGATTCATATCATTATCTATGTAGATGTGTGTAAATTCAGCAGATTTTTTTAAGCAGGTTCCCAGGGTACAAATAAAATCGGCACAAAGGACCCATGTTCATCTACGAGGGCAAGGTGAAACGTTCTCGACCTGATGCAGAGATAGCGTTCCAATCAGCAAAAAAATTATGTTTCCTGCCTGGGTGCACTTCTCATTAGTTCGTATGACAAGTTTCAACTTGTTCTCTCAAGTAGTTTGTTTACACGAAATTTTGCAGTAGACGTCTTGCGTGTTTTTCATTAAAAGGGGAAAACTTGAATATCGTGCGGTCATAAAATTTTTCGCTTTGGATGGGTTAACCCCTAAGAAAATTCATCCACAGTTGACAACAGTTTACGCGAACTCTGCTCCTTCCATGTCAACCGTTAAAAAGTGGGCAGCTGAATTTAAACGTGGTCGCACGTCCCTCGAAGATGACCCACGTGAAGGGCGGCCAAAAACCGCAACCACACCCGAAACCATGGAAAAATTGCATGATATCGTGTTGGACGATAGGCGAGTGAAGGTGAGTGAGATAGCTGAGGCTGTGTGTATATCGGAAGAGAGGGTGCGAAACATCTTGCACAAAAACTTAGGGATGCGAAAGCTCTGCGCAAGATGGGTGCTGAATGCCGATCAAAAGCAAATGTGCAAACGATTTGCGCGGAAATCTTTGGACCGATTCAAAAGGGATCCGACCGGATGAGACATGGGTCCACCACTACACGCCAGAAATGAAACAGCAGTCGAAGCAGTGGGTGGAAGCTGGTGGTTCAGCGCCAAAGAAAGCGTCATGGCCGTGTGTTTTGGGATGCGAAAGGGATACTCTTAATTGATTACCTTGAGAAAGGCAGAACAATGCGGGGACGTCGCAACGCACGTATTGGCCGCTATATCGTGCTTACGTTGGACATCTACATATCCCAACATCAGTTTGATTTTGAAATCTGCCCGCATTAATCGCACCGCGATGCACGCACCGCATTGCCCGTGCATACGCTGGACACAGCGATAGCTCGACGAATTAACAGGCCATCTGAGCATTCTTGAGAATATTCAAAACAACCCCGTCTTCAAGATTCGAAACACGATGCTTAAGAGATTTTCAGAAAAGTTAAGAAGCTTAATTCAATGTCTTCACGTATGAAGGCTGTTATAGAAGCCAATGAGAAGCCAACGAAGTACTCTAAATAAAAACTTTCATGAAGTTCATGGTTTTTCCAACCGCTTACTTATTTTGGGATAGAATTTCCTATTGTTTTTAGTTGAGCCCAAATATTGATTCTTGTTTTTTTTTTGTCGCGATAAGAAACGCTCGACTGGAGAACTCAGACGCAACTGGTCCATTGTAATAATCTAATTCTATATTTATTTACTTTCTTATTTTCAATTTAAAGAAATATATAAATTCTAAAAAAAAAATATTTATTTTCTTGAATTTTTTTTTAATTTTTATTTTTATTTTTATAGTTTGCGCGCGCAAATACACGCTGGTTCTCAGGGCACGGGCGCTCTGTGTTGCGTCTAGAACATATTACACTTACTGGACAATTTTTTTTTGTATGTTTATGGGTTATTATAGTCATAACTTACTGTAATATATCGTTTTTTATATATTTTGATTAATATTTATATTTTAATGCACTTATTTTCCATAACTTGCGCGGATGCAGACAGATTTAAAAATTAGGACGACCGCGTTTTTTCCACACTTTACTTGTTCTGCTTTCTCGCTTCTTTTTTTTGACAGTTCACAGTCTAGTTAAGCATAAACAGGGTGTACCAAATATTTACAACTTACTACAATTATTTATATCTGTTGGAACTATTACAATCTACTACAATACGTTATAATGGTAATTGAAGGAAAATAGCTGATAAAACACGTGAAATATTTATTTATGTTTTGATTTGTTCAATAAAATTATACATTTTGCGTATCAACGTTCAAAACAGAAATATTAAGTGTAACCACTTGAATATACTAGTACATTACAGAGTCCAAGTCTGTCCAAGACGTCTAGACGTCTTAAGTGTAGCTAAGGTTCGTGAAAGAAAGTCTTGGGGTCAACACGTACTGTGATCTATCCGTGAAACAATTTAAAATGCCTTGTATTTGTAAAGCGAAGGTTGAACGTAATCAGCCAAAAATTAAATGTGCGGAGTGCAATAATTATTTTCATTGCAACTGTGTGAATATTCAACCGGTAGACGTTGACTTTTTAAAAAAATCTAACAAGCAGTTTCTTTGTAGGAGCTCCGGAGTAGGGGACAACAGGAGCTGCAACTAGTTCAGCCTGGTTGATTGGATGAAAGTTTGATGGTGGTTTGGTGGCGACGACTACGGCGAAGATTGCGGATGACAACTTGGAGATGCTTTTTTTCTTCGTGTTGTTTTCCTGTAATTAAAAACTATATTAATTACAATAACACATGTACTAGTAATAAAATGAACACACTCACTAATTATTTTGTCTTCCGGCAAATTATTTGCTCTTGTCGTCGAAGTTTCAGGGGATGAAACTTTTTTGGCGCCTACCACGACAATTGGGGTAGAAAATTCTTGGGAATGTTGTCCCCGTTGTGTTGTATATCTGTAATTAAAGATAGTATTAGTAACAATTAGTCATATACTTACTTAAACACTGATTAATTAATATTCCGAATAGTCAATTTTATTTTGTCCTGTGCGTAGCGCAGGTGCTCTGGAAACTGTTGAATTGGCTGGAACTGTGTCAACTTCGATGATCGATGACTGGGGGGAAAGACTTCGAACACTTCAATTATTGTATTTCTGAAATTTAAAAGTAATATTAGTAACAATTATAGCGACAATATAAACAAATACACCTACCTCTGAAAAAGCGCGGGTATTTTTTCTGGTTTGACAGATACGTTGTCTGGAAAGCTAAGCTTTTTTTTTCATACCAGAGGGGGTTTTTCAACATTACCATTCGTCAATACTGTGTTCCGAACTGTAGCAACGCCAAATCTTCTATCAGCAAATACTCCCACGTAACCGGATATGCTTATGTTCCACAATTGTTCCACATAATATCCCAATTATTCCAGGATCATCAATTCACCCCGAGAAATATCTAGCATGCTCTAGAACCCCTTGCAATTTTGTATAAATACCCATCCCACAACCATCGTCGGTACAGTTGTTAATAAGGCGATTACAAGAGAGACTCGACCAGTGGTGAAGCAAGTGACATTGTGAAAATAAATCTATAGCGACAGTTTGGTAAGTGACAGTGAATAAAGTGATTGAATTTTGTATTAAAGTTCGTAATTGATAATAAATAAACAGTTATAATACACAAAAGACAGTTTTATTTAAACGAACCCCAGCGAGAATATTACAATATTGACAAAATGCCAATTTGGAATAATTGGTGTAACCACTTCAATTTGTTTTCAAAACTTAGAGCAAGACGCCCCGACTCTAAAGATGTAAGTCCCAGATGTTTTACTTGTCGCCAAGTCTTTGACAGACGTATTCAAAGGATCTAAATCCGATACGAAATGTCCCATTCATCCACCCAAAACATACAACTGCACATTTAATAATTAATGTAACCACACGAAGTATCTCGAAAATACAAAACAGAGCACCATAAACATAACAACATAATTCCAAGACATTTCACTTGCCGCCAAGTCGTTGCCAGGCGCACCCAAAGGATCGAAGCCCGCTCTAAGCATACATGCCATTTAAAGACTCAAAACGCGTAACTAGACCTTAACTATACAATGTAACACGAAACTTATACAAAACATAAAATGAAATACAATGAACATGACTACATAAGTCCTGGATGTTTTGTTTGTCGCAAGCACCTTGCCAGACGCATCCAGAGGATCAAAATCTGCTATAACCGCTCATCGTAAAGCAAATGGTAAGCTAAGTATTACGTATATTAAAGCCGGTCCCCAGAGGGGAAAGAAAACGTCTCCACTCTGAAGTAATGCGATAAGCGGTTCCGGAGTGGATGGTGTCAAGTAGAAAGAAGGGCCTAAAGGTGTTTTTTTTTTTTTGAGTAGTGAGTCTTACACTACTACAAACAGAGCGGGACTGTTTCCCGTGCGCTTTAGCGTTTTTCCAATACCCAAAAGGCAAAAAAAAAGAAAAGTATTACGTGTACAGTCAGCAGTTTTTTTCTTTGGCAGCTTACCCCGTGCGTTCCAAATTTCTGTTCTGTACGATATGCCTCCTGTAACGTAATTTAAGTCAAATTTCGTAGAAATATACTTGAGTTTTCTTTCGCATTTCGAATGTTTGACCCATTCACTAAACAATTAAATTTTAGAAATCGTACGAGTGTTACCTAACCACGTGAAGGAAAAAGAAAAAAAAACATACATAGTTGTGCCGAGATGTGAGGCTACAAAAGATACTAAAATGAAGTCTACTTATACAACTACCTAATGTAGAAAATATAGCCCGAATACATGGCGATACATATAGTTTTCTTTCTATATAAAATTAGAAAATATAGTTATTACCCTCAAGTATTGAATGCATCACTAAAAAAAAATATATCACTGCTTACTAACAAAAGAGATGTTATAAATTAAGTCAAGCAATTGAAATTGATAATTAATATTGTGATTCAAAATAAGGAGGCCTGCTTCTATTTTCTGAGGTCCAAATGCGGTGAAGTGGGAGGGTTATGATCTCTTGTTTTCGAATCATAATTTCGCCGAAATAGGAAGAAGAAGGCTTTCGTTCAAGTAGATTCGGCTGTCGGTCCTCAATCCAATATCTTTCAAGCACGATGTTGTTTTAAGATTCTTACACTGTTGGCTTGTTGATCGTAGTACGTCAATTTTATCCGTTGGCAATTGAAATTTAATAATGATTACTCTGTCTTGTGAAGTTTCCCGGGGTTTGGTGCGAAAAATTTGTTTCGGTGCAGGTGGATTGCACTTGACAGATCAGCATAGCAGGTTGTATATCCCGTGAAAATCTTCTCCGTCTCTTTTAGGTACTCCTAGCAAGGCAACATCGGCAGATATATTTCTCCGCTTCAGGAAATCAGTTTTATTGTGGAGAATTAATAGTTCGGTTTTCGGTTTTGATTGTTAACGTTAGATGAACTCTCTAGAGCGTCAACTCGAGCACCAAGTACGGACATAGCACTATTCACCTCTCTGAATCGAGTATTTATTTTATTTATGAAACTGTCAACCTTTTCATTGATGGTTATGTTCATATTTTCATTTTTTCAATAATTTCATCCGACCGCTTTTGAATTTCTTGTTTAAAAGTTTTAAGGATTTTTTTCATTTACTGATCCGGCAGTATAAAGTTGGTGCAAACTGCCTTTATTTTGTCTTAGGCGCGTTGCGATGGGTGTAGTTTGTGCCAACTTTTCAGAGAGATAGAAAAAGGGAATTGACACAATTACTTATGAAAAGATCGGCCCGCATAACAATGCAATTGATAAATAAGCAGTACTTTGAAAAATAGCACAGAATTTTATATATAGCACCGTGTCTCCACGGGACATAATTTGTGTCACGAAATGCGACTTGCCGTAAATATTTCTAGTGGAGACCACCATTTTTCGGCCATAACGTGATTCCTGACATCTATGTCTGACTTCTTGTCTTGTCTTCATCGTAGACATAAATCGTGAAATAAATTTGACAGGGACTATCAATTGAAGCTTTACTACGAAGAAAACATGGCTGATAGGTGCCTGACATGAAGTCTGAAATAAATATATCTCGTGGAGACTCGGTGTCAAGCAAGGATTGGTCGTTGCTTACTCTTACGCTGTTACGGGCACCTGTTGTAGAGTTGCATCCCACGTCCATGCTGGAAATGTAAATCATTTTGACGTAGAGATCTGGAAAGGAGAGAGATATTCTACTCTCTTTCCAGGTCTCCGAAAAACCGGAGACAGAAAAGATTAGAGGAGGAGGACAAATAAGAAGAGAAATAGCTACAGAAATAGAACAAAAAAAAATCAGACAGAACAAAGAAAAATGAGTGAGACAAAGAGTACGTAGGGGAACGAGAAGGACAAGGGGAATGAGAGCAAAGTTCATAGGTATTCGTACCGGACCTACATGAACAGCTGAGCTTGAGCTAGACATATGTAGGTCGATGCACTCTTGACAGCTGTTGTTTTTTTTTTTTTTTCTGCTAGTTTTTTAAGTGGGCAGTAACCTTTTTTTAAGAGCAAGTGATCATTTTACATTTTTGCTGATACTTTGGCGGAGACATATATGTACCTATAGTCAACCCCAGCTATAGGTACATATATAGTACATATATTAGAGGCACGGAAATCGACGTTACAGAGGTAGGTAAAATATGATCTTGGACGTTGGGCTAATTTTTTTGAATTTCAATAGGCGCTGAGCGAGTGTAATCCTACGGGGTAGCTCAGGCTCTGCCGTTTTCTTTTATACACTTACTCAAAAAATTGTCCGTACACCACCCAACTAAAAACAAATTTCTTTATAACTTTTAAAATATCTGTCTGATTTATATGCTGCTGCTGCCATTGATCCCCATACCATTACGTTTCCACCGCCGTGTTTGACAGTATGGTTAACGTTCGAATCCTTTAATGCTGTGCCACTTCTACGCCAAACAAAACGTCGCCCATCGGACCCAAAAATATTAAATTTCGACTCGTCTGAGAATATTATTTGATTCCAAAAGTCTGGCGGTTTATTTACGTACTCCTTCGCGTATTGCAATCTCTTCAAAATATTTCTTTTTGACAGATAAAGCTTATTTCGCGGTGTTCGAGCCATATATTCGTTCGAAAATGTTAACCATACTGTCAAACACGGCGGTGGAAACGTAATGGTATGGGGATCAATGGCAGCAGCAGGGGTAGGAAATCTTGTCTTCATCGAGTCTACAATGAACAAAATGCAGTATTTAGATATTTTAAAAGAAAACTTGACAAGTTCTGCTCAGAAATTGGAACTAGAAGAGAACTACTGGTTTGTCCACGATAACGATCACAAGCACTCATCCATGGTTGAAGGGAATGGTTACTATACAACGTCCGCAAAGTTCTTCCCCATCCCCCCCCAAAGTCCGGATCTTAATCCAATCGAGCATTTATGGTCGCATATGGAACAAAAATTAAGAGAACGGACAATAAGGAGCAAGGGAGATCTCAAAACTGGGCTAAAAGAAGTTTGGCAAGAAATAGCCCCAGGGTATACGGCAAAATTGAATTTAAAGAAAAAATGAGCCAAATCGGTCCAGCCGTTCTCAAGTGATGCGATGACCAACGAACAGCATTTCATTTTTGTTTATATAGATATTCTCGTATACCATATACCAAAAAACAAGGTGACCCTGCGTGGTCCCCGCCTACCAAAAGAGGGTGATCTGAGGGACAGAAATGAGTAGCTCAGTTTTTTTTTTATTACCTCTGTATACTTAGAGGTTACACACAATAAGTACAGGTTAGGATTATAGGTCCCAGCTCCGGTACCGTCATTATCCAATTTGAAGCCATCTGTGTACCAGATTTGTGGGTTCGGTGGTATGTTGAGACCTTTGTTTCTTCATTTTTAGCGGTCAGCAATGACCACTTCGTATCTCGAATCTTGAAGACGGGGTTGTTTTTAATTTTCTCAAGAATGCTCAGATGGCCTGCAAACTCGTCGGGCCTAAGTTCTAGCAGCTTAAAAGCACTCAGCATACGTCCGTATGAACTCTAACTTTCTTTCTGCACTATGAGGTGTAGAGGTGTGTTTAGGTTAGGTGGATGGGTGCCTTGTGACATATATCACTGCTTACTTAGATCAACATTGGCCCATTGTGACGATTTTATTTTTACCCTGGAACTTGCAAAGAAAAACCTGCATATATAGTGATATGAATCTCAAAGGGTCTTGTGGTGGCAAAGGCGACTAAAAAAGATTGTCAGGGTCAAAATAAGGCGACAGGATGGCGACCACTAAAATTTCTATGCCGGCGACCCAACACACGTACTGCAAAGGCAAATAAGGCGACAGGATGGCGACCACTAAAATGTCTATGCCGGCGACCCAACACACGCACTGCAAAGGCAAATAAGGCGACTGGATGGCGATCACACAAATGTTTATGTCGGCGACTCAAAACACGTATCTTTTATAATAAACAAAACTTTTATTGAATTCAGAAATTTAAAGATATATAAATTAATTTTCTCTGGCTCTGTGGTTGCCACTGGCATGTTACGCATGTGCACTTTTGTCGTTCTCGGGTTGGTTTTTGCTGTTGTCGCTGTTTATTATGGCTGGTGGTTTCTCGATTGTGTTGTGGTACCTCTCTCGGCGGCTGCTATTCGTTGACTGACTGTGTTATTGCAGGGTGCCTCTACAGGTCTATTAGCTCGGAAATGTAAATCCGCTGGTTTGGAACCACCCAGATAGGGATATGACTCTCAGGAGGACTTTTAGCTCAATGCGACGAAGTTTCTTCAACTCAGTGACGAAATTAATGGGCACATAAGCTATCACGAATAATGAACGTATACCTTACATAGTGATCAAGAGGTTTCTTCTTAGTTTGCAGGAGAAAGGAACTGAGGTTGACGGAATGGTACCCTTACCTCTTTCCAGCTGTTTGATATGTAGCCCATCGTAGGACTGGATCCGTTCATCCGTAAAAGGTTGTGAGTGATGCTGATGATTTAATGGGCTTAAAGTGGAAAGAGTTCATTTTATATGGTTCGCCGTAAAGATTTTACCAGATAAGCTGTAGTCATGACTAGAAAAGTTGAAAATAAGGTTCTTCAATTGTGCTGGAAAGACCGCGCTATCTGAGACTGCATTCTTGGAAGTGGGTGTCAAGTAAATATTGCCAAGTCTCCTCAGGATTGTTTGCGGATGCCATTTTGTTTCTTCGGACGAACTCAACGTTAATCAATAGGGCTGCCAAAATTTAAAACAAAAATCTTTCTTGTATCGAATTTAATACTGAACATTAACATATATAACAATAACAAAAAGCTGATAATGAGCTAGATATTTGAGAAAAAAAATACTTGAGTCTTCTTTCTTAGATCATACAACATTTAACGCATACTTTTAGTATGTAGAAAGCTTGATAATATTCTTCACAAAATTGCAAAAAAAAGCGATTAGACCATTTCTAACTTTCTTTCAATTATTTCCAAGTTTGACGTTTTTTTCTGTTCTAACGACTATGTATAAAAGTGGAAAAAACTAGTTTTCTAATAAATACATATATAATATTTATTTCCATATAAAAAACAATTTTACTAAAACCAAAATATTTAAATTTTCCAGATATAAATAAATCGATCGGAATCGATTTTACAAACTAGTACGTACATATGTAATCGTAGCATACCAAAGAGTTTCTTTGAACTAAAATCTCCCGAAAGTTGCTTACATACGTCTTCGGGCACTTCATCATTTGTTTACTCATGTGGTTTTGTGGGTTTAGGCTTTGGTTCTTCATCTGCCCCTTCATCTGTTTCTTCATCTGATGTATTTTTATCTACAAACCAAGTGAGCAGGTCATCTAATTAAGAAATTATTAGATTGTGATCCTCGTCACTATTGTAGCTTTCATTTGGCGATGCCAGCGAATCGTTGTTGTAGTTTAGTTTAATTGCATTCTCTTTATTCCTGACTAGAAATGAATCAACTCCTAGATGTATTTCCGGAATAAATTGTTTGTTCAAATTTGAAGGTTCTTCTGACTTTGATCCTGAGCTTGGTCTCCTAACGAGGGCCAATTTGTAATTTTGTCGGCTATAAAATTCTTTGAGTTCATTCAGAGCTTGAGCTGATTTTAAAAATAATAGCTCATGTCTTTTTCTAATTTTTCTAAAGCGGTGTACCCTTCGCTTAAGCGAGCCGTTGTAATGCAGAATTGTTTTCTTAAATCCATTGCATTTGATTTCCATCTCGTCGACAATGGCGTATGGTTCGACTAGAATATCAAACGCAATCAGTTTATACAGGTCTTCTATGTGGCTAATGGCATTGATCATAGAGGTGTGATGTACAAGTGGCGGAAAATGTCCAGGACCTCTTATACTCCCAATTGTATCGATATATATATACTCGTTACACGCGTGTTGCTGCAGGAATAGGTTTAAGTGAAGTGAATAAAAATATCTTCGAAGATATGCTGAGGCTTACGAAGTGAGAAAACAAAGCTCTACTTACACCTGAATCGCAGACTGGAGGAGAAGGGCATCTTCTTGCACCAATAAGACCATTAAGAAAGACAACTTGACGAGACCGGAGGCGAGCTACAATAAACACTTAAAAGAAAATGTTTGGGAACAATTCAGAAGAACCCAAATAAAAGGGCTGCTGAGTTTGGAAGACAGCTCGTGCTGTAGCAATCGTAAAACAATCAATTAAATGTATTGTATATTGAGTGCCGTGTTGTCTGGCGTTGTGTGTGCACGCATTCCCCAATCCGTAGCATCTGTCGACAAATAGAAAAATTAAATTAATAAAATAAAAAAATAGAAAAGCTAAATAATTAAAAAAATAATAATAAAATAATAAATTTTATAAAGATAAACAATTCGCCTCCACCCACCACCCAAAAAAAATATAAAACAAAATTAAAATCTTATTCTTAAATCTCTTGATCGCGCGTGCCCAAATAATATCAGTGCAGTGAGTGCAGTGCAAAAAAAAAAAAAAAACCGGGCTCCCATCTCTCCTACCTCCGCTGACTAGCTGTTACGCTTCTTTGTCATCGCAATTGTCGCATGTTCTTTACACGCTTCCAGTAGCGATGATAGAGAGAGCGTAACATTTGATGAACAGCGGACCGTGAGTGTTTATCCGAATAACGGACCTCAGCTGGCTGTCGCTTAGGCATAACACCGGCGATAGTTTGCTTCGGAAAATTAATCTTTGGATCTACACTTTGCGGCTTCGCTTACTAACGTCAGAATTGTGTCTTTTTATGTTGTAATGATGAGGGAGTTTAGGGTCGATTGTGGTAACATTCGTGGGCTTCGAACGAATTTTTTCAACTTATACGCGGACAACACAGGAACACTCTCGGGACAATACCAAAGATTGCCTGAAAATTTGAGCCCAATCGGTTTAGTGGTTTCCGAGTCCATAGTATACAAACAGACAAACAAATATACAAACAAACATACATACATTATGTTTTACATATAAGATATCATACGGCTCATTTTTTTGCAAATGTCTTACATAGGACACCAATCCAGGGCATATGGAGATAAGCAAATTGTAATTTCCACGAGCGCTATATAGAAAAAATATAAAAAATTGTTTAACGGGCTGAACAAAAAGACTCACTTTGGACTGCAATTAACGCCCATCACTTCTGGTTTCTCTAATTTACTTAGCATCCACTTGAACAACAAATCTGTAAGGCTTTCTTTGCTACAGGAATAAAATTGTGTGCCAGTTTTCTGATTGGCAACACTCTCTACCCATAATATTCCAGCTCTCTGCTGACTACATCCTTGTGGACCAAGATCTAAACAATTTATTTTTAAATACAAACATCTTGTTAAAAAAAATTCGTATCCTACCTGCTGAAAATGTGCACCCTGGTTGCATTATTCCACCATTTGGCCAAAAGGCAGCAAGAGCCAGTGCCCTTGAAGTACCTTGCCTATAAGCGTCCATATGTATAGCATCAACGAAGTCAGCATCATTTATAAGGGTATCACAGTTCGGCAGTCAGTCTAAATAGCGAAAGGAACAGATAATTATAGGTGCTGATGGAATATTTAAGAATTTGAGCTCACCTATTCTCTATTTCATTACAATTGTCAGTACAGGCCTTATGTGGGAGCTTTTTTTTAAACACTGGTGCCTGTGTTTTCATGGCACTTAGTTAGAAAAATTGCCACTGAAATAAAACCAAACCACTGACTTACACAATTTGTTTTTGTAATTTTCCTAAAATTCGCATATACAACACCTTAACTAGCCTGCCACACAGCCGATGGCAGAATGATCATGCGGCCGCCATCAATCCCCGCTGTGTGTATGGAAAATATGAACATCAAAACAGTGTTCCCATTACTAAGTTAAAGCAAATTGTTGCAGCTTTTTCTATAGATTTTGTCAAAGAACTTTGGGATTTTGTGCTTTGAGAACCAATAAATGAATTTGAGTATGTGAGGGTGTTGCCACTCGATTTTTTTTTTTTCATTTTTTCATTTTTCTGGCAGAATCGTTAAACTATTTTTCGCTTTTTGTGGTTTATAATTTGAAATTTTTACGTGCGTATAGTGATATTTTCTTTCTTGTGCTTTATAGTTCATATGAAACTAGAATTTCATCAAAATCGAGGTGGTGTCCGCTTTGTACACAACTATCTTTATTTCGGTGAACAAATTGTGTTGTTTTAAGCCAGCAGACGGTAACCCTGCGGGTATTGCTCTTCTATCTGTGGCGGTTTGTCATGCGTACTACGGCTACCCAGTGAGAGCTTAAGAGAGAGACAGGTTTGTGCAAGCCATTGCAACAAGACTGAGAGGCAAACATCCTATCTTCCCTGTACTGACAATTGTAATGAAACAGAGTATAGTAAGTTTCAAGTTTCCATCTGTCTGGGCGATAATTTCTCTGGCTACTTTATCTGCCAATTTAACTCCTGATGAGAAGGTCAGTAAATGGAAATTCGTACAATCCATGTGGTTTAGTAGTGTTACGATGAACTTGGCAAGTAAGGGGACGAGCTAACGATAAACTTTTTTTCTTGAAATCTTAGAAACACAAGTAAGATGAGTTTTACCGCTTTTATGTCAGGTTGTTTGACTTTTGATAGATCTGTTGTAAAGCCCCAGTCGAGCTCTATATAGTCGTAATCGCCATTCTTGAGGTATGTCTCACCCAAAAGATGGTCTACGGTGTGATATTGAAACATATAATAATCCGGTATGGACATGACAGTGTAGCGGTGACTGAGATTCTCTCCAAGTTCATCAGATTCGTAAAGCGAATATGCTGTATTATTCTCGTGTTTCGGTCTTTGGACGTAAAACGTTAAGAACTTAGGTATAGAAAAATTATTTCTATTGCTCACACGTGGACAAGAAGAATTCTTGTACGATTGACTTCAATTGTATTAAGATCAGCAGAGACAAAATAAGTTTTTTTAAAAAAAAAAAAAATAGTAAACAGTTTTCCAAGGATTGGTAGAATAAATGGAAAAACCGTCTAACAGAACAACAAAACTAGTTTCAAACTTTCAAAGATCACCATCATGCATGTAGGATTGGAGGATGCAAACGACAGACGTGTTTGGTGTTGATGCTCTCCTTTTAAAAGCAGTCTGGCAGAAAGTAGAACATTTTTTTAGTCAGAATAGAGTCACGAGTGAGCTAAGTCGGTTTAATATATTTCGATCGTCCAGTTTTTAGGGCTAACCAAAATGATACACAAAAGCTCCACAGCTATTATATATAATTAAGATTGTGGAAAAAGTGATTGAAACTTATAATAACGGGGTATAATCCAATTAAACGTTATCAAGAAGTCTCATAGTAATCTATCACGTGGCTCTCCACGTTCATTAAAGTCTTTATACACATGCACGCCACTTACAACGCAATCCGTAGGAACTTACATGTAGGGACCAATCTGTGAGGGCACCGTGGCGCAAGTGGTTAGTGTGTCGGACCACTGCTCTTGAGGTCTCAAAAAGTTTTTCACCGACCCAAATCTCATGAACCTCTGGCAAACATCCGATAGTATTGTTGTCACGAGAAAGCTTCAGGACCTTAATTACAAAATGGAGTACAGTCCCGATGTAGGCATAGCAATTAAAAACTCGGATGACTCAATTTGCGTGTTCAAATTACGCTCTGAAGCGGCGCTACAGACTGTTCGCTACATATTAGTCCCTACAGTTTCGGAAAAGTCTGGAACTCAACCAAGAAGCCTTTTCATTCAGCTCGGTCTATAGCTTATTGACACCAGTTACGCACTCCAAGATGGTTGAGGTCCCTTTAAACTTGTGCGTACCGCCTACGGCGAGGAGGTGCTGTACTGCGCCGTCCCTTAGAGTTAGATTCGAAGACTCTGCGGACCGCAACGTTAGTACCCATCATAGCCATCTCAAACTTCCAATATGCAGTTTTTTTTGACTAAGTCGATGTATAACTCGTATTGTTCGTGATTGAATCTTTTCCTCCAAAACCCGTCAACGAGAACAGGACCGAATATCTTACGAAGAATTTTTTTCTGGAAGCGAGCAAGGATATCTTTATTCTCTTTTAATAAAGTCCATGGTTCAGCGCCTTAAAGCAGGACTGGAATTATCAGAGTATTATGCGGAGTCTCCTTAAATGATCGAGATAGGGCTTTACTGCTGAATTGCCTTATAAGCCCAAAAAACAGCGATTGGCAGAGTTGCAGAGCCAAGGTTGACAAACGCGCTCTCAGTTTCTTTTTCCATCTCAACTGGACGTTGATTCAGGCCATTTACCTGACCGAATAAGTCAGAGGCGTTAAGTAAAATCTTAATTTGAATTTTCCAAACTGAATATTGTTCGGAATTTTGTAGTTTGTCTACCTTAAACGTCTCAGACCCCATTTTCCGAATAAAATTATTGTGCGTAAATAGTTGTTTTTTTTTATATACAATAAGAAATATAAATTTCCGTTTCCTTAATCCAATCTTTTAAATTTACGCGCGATCTGGGCCCATAACCTGTTGGAATACTATAAGTGAAATAAAACGCGACCGAGTTCTATAAAGTAAAGATAGAGACTGACTTTATTAAAATTAGAATTCAATTATGTGTAGTTAATACAATTTCCAGTGGGAGGCAGTATTGCCAAAACTAAATTATTCAAATAGGCAATAGTTATTCTCAACAACTTCATTTTAGTACCTTTTGTAACCTGCAAAACTTGGTACAACCATGTTCTTTTTTTTGTGGTTAGGTAACACTCGTACGATTTCTAAAATTGAGTTGTTTATTGAATGAGTCAAACATTCGAAGGGTGAAAAAAACTCTCAATTATTTCTGTATTTCGACGAAGTTTGACTTAAATTATAATTATTTTTTTGCCGAGAGCAGATGATGATGATTCTAAAGACACCATAAGGCCCGACCGCGCGCTTATGTTAATGTGAGATTTTTACTCACTAAAAAAAACACCTCTCTTCAAAATTAATACTACCCGATGAATATCTTCGTTACGTACATACCACGGTACGTTAACGACCGTTCTAATAACTTTATTTTTAAAAGTTTGTATGATGTTTCTTTTGCTTTACTTGAATTGTGCTCAAGATGACATACTTTTCCTTCAAAGTGAAAAATAAGAATATCTAGAAATCATAGGGATGAAAACAATGTGTAGTCAATCAATTAATTTATTGGTAACAAAAACAACATTTAGGTGGGTAAAATCGCATCATTACCTCCCCGTGGTGCCCGCTGGATAGCTATCTGATAGTGAACTAACGATGAGCGTATGCTGAGTCTGACGATATATGGGTAGCTGAACACTCGGACCTGCGTAGGCACATCTGGGTGAACTTCAGCGCGCATATGCTTAACCGGACGAGGCATTTCTTGTTGACCTGATCGGCTAAAATATGCGTCTCAGAAGTCTAACAAGAGGTCCTCAGAAGGAGGACGAGCGGCGGATGAATTCTCCCGATGGAATCAACGGTGACGTCTACAGGCCAGCGGAAACCTTACCGGAGCTACTTCGACATATTTGAAGCTGAGGTCTGTAAGGATTTTCAATACTACGTCAGGGTATTGAAAAAGAGATGGTGGCGGATGAACGCTTAATGGGCCAACGGCAGCGCTCATATCCCCGAAGTGGGTTACTGACATCGGTGTATCCGGCCCCTCGTCCTAGGGGTTGCTAAAAAAGGATCTGGTCCTCCAGGTTGGGGGTTGTGCCGTCGGGTTAACTTCCCTACCACGTAAAAAACATTTGGTGACGAAGCAACCAACAGCCTCGGATACGGATGAATTTACTGTTGACGACCCAAGCAAACGTAAAAAGGACAACGATCTTCTTGTCTGCACGTGGAATGTTAGGTCCCTCTACAAACCACGAGCAGCCGAACAACTTGCGGAGGCCCTAGAGTGTCTCAAAGCAGACATTACCGCCTTCCAAAAACTGCGATGGGATGGGCCGGGCAAAAGGAGTATGAAAAACTGCGACATCTACTACGGCGATTGCTACAGACAAAAAGGACAGCGTCTATTCAGGTGCGGATTTGTTATTGGAGGCAGACTTAGGCAAGAAGTCTTGAGTTTCCGGCATGTGAACGAGCGCCTTATGACTATCCGTATCAAGGTTAGATTTGCCAACATTAGCCTAATATGCGTTCACGCCCCTCATGAGGAGAAGGACGACGCGACAAAGGATGACTTCTACCAGCTCTTGGACAAGACTTATGAGCAATGCCCTAGCCACGACGTTAAAATGATCCTAGGTGATTTTAACGCAAAGCTAGGAAGAGAGGACGTCTTTAGTAGCGTGGTCGGAAAGCACAGCCTGCACGACATCACATCCGACAACGGACTCAGGCTAATCGACTTTGCAGCGGGGCGAAACTTTGTCGTAGCTAGAGAGTCCCTATGCCGCCAGCAGCAAATGCGGAAGACCAGTGGCAGCATTGCCAACAAGCCATCAGAGATGCCGCCTCTGATGTACTGTGTTTCTCTCGCCCACCACAACGAAACCCCTGGTTTGATGAGGAATGCCGGCAAGCACATGCAGCAAAACAAGAGGCGTACAAAGCGGCGCTGCAAAGAAGGACTAGAGCTGCTTACGAGCTCTACGTGCGCAGAAGAAAAGAGGAACATCGACTTCTCAGAAAGAAGAAAAAGGAGCATGAGAAGCGCTCGATCGAGGAGATTGAGAAACTCTATTGCAGGAATAATGTTCGAAAATTTTACCAAAGGATAAAAAGAACATGCCAGGGTTTCAAAGCCAGAACAGAAGCCTGCAAGGACGAAAATGGCAACATAGTAGTGGAATCGCAGTCGGTGCTGAGGATATGGAAGGAACACTTCTGCAGACTGCTAAACGGCGATGATGACCAATATTCCGCTGTCAGGCAGAATGAGCCATTCAACAGTGACGATGGCAGTCAAGATTCCCGTCAACCCGATCAAAATGAAGTGAGGATAGCGATATCTAAACTCAAATCCAACAAAGCTGCTGGAGCCAACGGCCTTGCCGCTGAACCCATGAATACAAAATCGATACGCACCACCTCTTTATCGATTTCAAAGTTGCCTATGATAGCGTGTATAGAGACGAATTATACAGAGCCATGTCTAGTCTTGGCATCCCTGCCAAGCTCGTCCGTTTGTGCAGAATGACGATGGAGAACTCTCGCTGCTCCATCAAAGTCGGTAAGAACATCACCGAACCGTTCGATGTCAGGAAAGGTCTTAGACAAGGTGACGCGCTATCATGCGATCTCTTTAATATAGTACTTGAGAGAATTGTACGAAACTCACAAGCCAACATCGGAGGTACAATCTTTTACAAGTCTGTACAACTACTCGCTTATGCCGATGACATTGACATAATCGGAAGAACTCAGCGGGAAGTCAATGGGGCATTTACGAGTATTGAGATCGAGGCAGCAAAGATGGGTCTAGTGGTCAATGAAAGCAAAACAAAATATATGCTGTCTACAAAAAAGGACTCCCAACATCGGCGTCTTGGACAGAACGCCACAATAGACAGATATAATTTTGAGGTAGTAAAGGATTTTGTCTACCTAGGCTCTATGGTGAACTCCGCAAATGACATCAGTAGGGAGATCACACGAAGAATTACTCTTGCCAATCGTTGTTTCTATGGGCTAAAACGGCAATTTAGTAGCAAAGCAATATCTCGAACTACTAAGGTAACTCTTTATAAGACACTAATCATCCCAGTCCTGCTGTATGGCGCAGAGGCATGAGCTTTGAGAAAACCGGATGAGGATGCCCTTGGTTATTTCGAGAGAAAAGTTCTTCGAGCGATCTTTGGTCCCGTCTGCATAGACGGTGAGTGGAGGAGAAGGTACAATGCCGAGCTATACGGCATGTACAAGGACATCGACTTAGCCAGAAGAGTTCACATACAGCGACTAAGATGGCTGGGTCATTTAGAGCGGATGGAGCCCAACGTTCCCGCTAAGAAAGTTTTCGAATCCACCCCGGATGGACGACGCAGTAGAGGACGACCTCACGGTAGGTGGCGCAAACAAGTGGAGGGGGACCTCAACTAACTTGGCGTGCGCAACTGGAGGTAGCTGGCTCATAATCGTGCTAGCTGGAGAGGTTTGTTGGTTGAGGCCCAGGACCACCCCGGACCGTAGCGCCATCTAAGTAAGTAAGTAAGTAAAACAACATTTAAGTGAATGGCGTAAAACAATAAATAGAATTTTTTTAAATATTTTTAAATTAAGTTCAAGAGCAAGTTCAAGGTGGCATATTTGAGAGTAAGATGACATATGTATACCTATGCCATTAGCGTAAGATGACATACCACTCACGAATCTTCTTCGCAGGGCTTACATATGAACTGCTTAGTTTAATAGCCTTAGCCATACCGTCTTTCGACCAAGAATGCCGGCTTGATATTCTTTTGTAGTTGCTTGGCATACTGAAATGAAAAGACTTCTAAATTAAAAAGAAATACTACCTCTTAGGTAAGATGAGATAGCGTGTTATCTTGGACGGTCGAGAATCATGTCATCTTGCCCGATATCAGTGAAAATGTTTAGCAGAACGTTGTGCGCATTTTCTGATCAAGTAAAAATATCATACAGAAATCATTAAATATACTAATAACTGTATCCATAAAACACTTTAAATACAACACAATACTCACCTTATCATAAATTTTATATCTAACACTTGATGCAAAAAAAACTTTTTTCCGCACAAAATTCTTGATTTCGATATCATTGAAAGCACGTTGTAAACTAACAGCCGAAGCACTATGGGGGTAAACAACGTCGCAAAATCTAGGCGTGTTTGGCAGAACTGTGTTGTCTATGTACGTATAAAGAGAAATTGCAAGTACGAGTATGTCATCTTTGCAGATATGTTATCTTAAGCATAATTCCTCAACCATACTGGCACAGACAATAAATTATAATATTTATAATTATTATAATTATTGCCTGTGATACTGGCTTCAGCACTTGCTTGTAGATAAGCTGCTTGTTATGTAGGCTCAACTTCCAATGTTCTCCGAGTAGCCAGTACATTTGTCGGTATTTGTTTTCGAGCTCTTCGCGTTTCTTTTTTACGTGCGATTTCCATTTCCTTTACACATTCCAAAAAACGTATTTAAAGATGTCTTTATCATCTCATTTCCCTGCCCCTAATTCAGTAACCGCTTCAGATAATGAATTCCAGACATATCGAGGCAATGTTTCGGCATTATAGGTTCGCCTTTCCTGAGAGAATATTATATAAAAAATGTTAAAAACAAAAACTATTTCAATAACGGCATAAGTATACTTATGCTGTTATGTCTTGTTGCCACAGAGATTAGAAAGAGTTGCCGTGGCAGTAGTAATTGCAATTTATACCCCAAGGCTTCGTGCCAAACCTTATCGAAAGCTTGACGACAAATTTTTTATTTTTTTTTTTTCGAGAGCTTTCTCAATCACGTCAGTTATTTGGTGGACTTGGTCGATTGTAGAATGTTTGATTCTAAATTCAAACTGATGGTCAGGAATGAGACGTTTTTCGTCAATTATGGGTTGTAGACGTTTGGAAAGTAGTTTCTCAAATATTTTTGAGATAACCAGTAATAGGCCGATATGATTTCTTTTCATTCAGCGGTTTGCCTGGTTTTGGGACCATTATAATCTCGGCGACTTTCCATTGTCTCGGACCGTAGAGCAATCTGAACGAAGCGTTGATCAAATACGAGTAAAGAAGTTTGATATGAGCTTTATTTGGCAAATCCTTGACTACCTGCGCCGTTATCAAGTCGTAACCCAGAGCTTTTTTCGTCTTTAAATTTTTAATCACTTCCCCCAGTTCAATCAATGCAACTTTATTTACTTTACAGTTGTCAGATGTCGTGACTGGTGAGTCGGGCGTTAACGAAGGACCATCGAACGACTTCAATTATGTCACAGGAGACATATCGTACAGAAGAGAAATTTGAAAACCACGGGGTAAGCTGTCAAGGAAAGAAACTGCTGACTGTAATAGTTAGCTTACCGTTTGTTTTATCATAAGCGGTTATAGCAGATTTTGGTCTTCTGGATGCGTCGGGCAAGGTCCTTGCGATAAATGAAACACCCAGGACTTATGTAGTCATGTTCATTGTACTTCATTTCATGTTTTGTACAAGTGTCGTGTTACGTTGTATATTTAAGGTCCAGTTACGCGTTTTGAGTCTTTGAATGGCATGTATGCTTATAGCGGGCTTCGATCCTTTGGGTGCGTCTGGCATGGACCTATGTAGTTATTTTCGCGGTGCTTTGTTCTGTATTTTAGAGATACTTTGTGTGGTTACATTAATAAGTAAAGGTGCCGTTGTATGTTTATGTTTGTAGGTTTCGGATTTCGATCCCTTAAATGCGTCGGGCAAGGACTTGGCGACAAGTAAAACGACTTGGACTTACATCTTTGGAATCAGGGCGTCTGGCCGTAAGCGGTTACACTAACTATTCCAAATTGGCATTATGTCAATATTGGTCAGGACATTGGAATAGAGATGGTGGCGGAGGAGCCCTTAATGGGCCAATGGCAGCGCTCATACTCCCGTAGTGGACTACTGGCACCGGTGTACCCGCCCCCTCGTTCTAGGGGAATAATTAAGGAACTGGTCCTCCAGGTTTGGGGTTGTACCGTCGGGGTAACTTCCCTACCACGTAAAAAACTCATGGTTCCGAAACAACCAAAAGCCTCGGATAAGGATGACTCAACTAATAACGACCCCAGCAAACGAAATAAGGACGACGACCTTCGGATCTGTACGTGGAATGTTCTGTCTCTTTACAGACCACGTGCAGCCGAACAACTAGCAGAGGCCCTAGACTGCTATAAAGCAGATATTATCGCCATCCAAGAAGTGTGATGGGATGGGCCAGGCAAAAAGAGGATGAAAAACTGTGACATCTACTACGGTGATTGCTACAGAGGCAACAGGCAACGCTTATTCGGATGCGGATTTGTCATACGCGGCAGACTTAGGCAAGAAGTCTTAAGCTTCCGACACGTGAGCGAGCGTATTATGACTATCCGGATCAAGGCTAAATTCGCTAACATAAGCCTAATATGTGTTCATGCCCTCACGGAAGAAAAGGACCCTGCTACCAAAGAGTGTTTCTACGAGCTCCTCGACAAAACATACGAGCAATGTCCTAAATACGACGTTAAAATCGTGTTGGGCGATTTTAACGCCGAAATAGGAAAGGAGGACGTCTTTGGTAGGGCAGTCGGTAAGTATAGCCTACACGACACCACGTCTGATAACGGACTAAGGCTAATTGATTTCGCTGTGGATCGAAATGTCACCATAGCAAGCACATGGTTTCCTCATCTCGATATTCATAAGCAGACATGGCGGTCCAATGATCATGTAACGATCAACGAAATTGATCATATTGCGATCGACGCAAGGCATGTCTCCAGTATTCTGGATGTCCGGACCTTCCGAGCGGCCAACATAGACTCGGATCATTACCTTGTTGTAGCCAAGGTACGAATGCGGATATCCCAATCCGAGCAACAAAGAAGAATCACTGTGAGAAAATTTAACGTCGAAAAGCTACAATCGCCTGTGACTCTCCGCTGAACGCGTATCCCGAAATCTCTCAATCACCCCTATGCCGCCAGCATCAATTGTCGAGGACCAGTGGCAACGCTGCCAATATGCCATCAGAAACGCCGCGAATGATGTGCTGGGTCTCGCTCGCCCACCACCGCGAAACCCCTGGTTTGACGAAGAATGCCGGCGAGTGCATGCAGCAAAACAAGAGGCATACAAAGCGGCGCTGCAAAGAAAGACGAAAGCTGCTCGTGAGCTCTACGAGAAAAAGAGACGGGAAGAACATCGGCTTCTCCAAAAGAAGAAGAAAGAGCATGAGAAGCGCGCGTTTGAGAATATCGAGAGTTTATACTTCAGGAACAATGTACGGAAGTTTTACCAAAAGGAAAAAAGAACGTGTCAGAGAAGTAATACCCGTGCAGAAACCTGTAGATATGAAACTGGAAACCTCGTAGTAGAAACACTGTCGGTGCTGAGAATATGGACAAACTACTTCTGCAGACTGTATAACGGCGACGAAGACCAACATCTCGCTGTCAGGTAGAATGAACCATTCAACATAGACGATGATAGTCAAAATTTCCGTCCACCTGACCAAAACGAAGTGAGGATAGCAATATCCAAGCTAAAATCCAACAAGGCTACTGGACCTGACGGCTTACCGGCCGAACTTTTGAAGGCAGCTGGGGATGAATTGGTAGAGTGCATACACCAACTCATCTCTAAGATTTGGTCAGACGAGTGTATGACTGATGAATGGAATCTCAGCATCGTTTGCCCGATCCACAAGAAAGGAGACCCCCTCAACTGCGCCAATTATAGAGGCACGGGTCTCCTCAACATCGCATACAAGATCTTTTCTGCGATATTGTGTGAACGCCTGAAACTTTTTATCAACAGCCTGATTGGACCCTATCAGTGCGGTTTCAGGCCAGGAAAGTCCACCATCGATCAAATCTTCACACTTCGGCAGTTCCTGGAGAAAACTCAAGAATTCCAAATCGATACTCAGCACCTCTTTATCGATTTCAAGGCCGCCTATGACAGCATCGACAGAGAAGAGCTTTATAGAGCCATGTCTAGTTTTGACATCCCTGCCAAACTTGTCCGTCTGTGCAGGCTGACGATGGAGAACGCTCGCTGATCCATCAAGGTCGGTAATGACCTCACCGAGACCTTTGATGTCAAAAAAGGTTTTAGGCAAGGTGACGCGCTGTCATGTGACTTCTTCAATATTGTACTTGAACGGATTGTGCGGAACTCACAAGCCAACACCGGAGGCACAATCTATTACAAGTCTGTACAACTGCTTACATACGCCGACGATATAGACATTATCGGAAGAACTCAGCGGGCTGTCACCGGTGCGCGTGCAAGCATTGTAGCGAAGGCGGCCAAAATGGGTTTAGCGATAAACGAGGGCAAAACCAATTATATGCTGTCAACAAGAAGGGTAAGCCAACACCGATGAATTGGACAGAACGTCACAGTGGGCAGCTATAACTTTGAGGTAGTGAGGGCTACCTTGGCTCTGCTATAAATTCTACAAACAAGATCAGCGCAGAAATAAATCGAAGAATAACTCTTACCAATCGCTGTTTTTTTGGGCTTATAAGGCAATTCAACAGTAAAGCACTATCTCGAACAACTAAGGAAACTCTGTATAAGACCCTGATCATCCCAGTCCTGCTTTACGGCGCTGAAACATGGACTTTATTAAAAGAGGATGAAGATATCCTTGGTCGCTTCGAGAGAAAAATTCTTCGTAAGATTTTCGGTCCCGTTTGCGTTGACGGGTTTTGGAGGAGAAGATTCAATCACGAACTATACGAGCTGTGCAGCGACATCGACCTAGTCAAAAAACTGCGTATTGGACGTCTGAGATGCCTAGGACATGTAGAGCGAATGGACACCAACGCTCCGGCCTTCAGAGTCTTTGAATCTAATCCCGAGGGACGACACAGTAGAGGGAATCATCGCCGCAGGAGGCGCGCACAAGTTCAAGGGGATCTCGACCAACTTGGAGTGCGCAACTGGAGGCAATTAGCTAAAGACCGAGCTAATTGTTTATATAATGGAGAGGCTTGTTGATTGAGGCCCAGGTTCACTCCGAACTGTAGCGCCACCTAAGTAATTATGTCAATATTTTAACTTCGTCTGGCAAGCCGTTAGTGGCATCCAAAACGTCTTGGACCTTCATAATTGTATTCATGTTGTAATATCCTATGTTTTAGGAGAATTTCATGCAATTACATAAATTATTCAAAACTGCAACTTTGTACGCGCTTTTGCCACATCAGGCAGGACTTAAGCTACATTTTAGACATCTAGACATCTTCGACAAATGTGTTTTTACTGAAGGGGTTATGGTCTATAACGTACTAGTATACTCATATGCTTACACTTATTATTCCTGTTTTAAACTTTGATACGCAAAATGTATAATTTTCTTAAATAAATCAAAAGATAAATAAATATTTCACGTTTTTTCAGCTTTTTTCTTGCAATTATCATTATAACATATAAATAATATAAAAAATAATATATTACAGTAAGGAATATTACAAAATAAAAAATAAATAACCAATAAACCTAAAAAAATAATTTTATCCAGTATATGTACATTTGCGCGTGCGAATTATAAAAAAAAATTCAAGAAAATATTTTATATAATATATATAATATTTTTTTCTTTTAGAATTTATATATTTTTTTAACAAATGTTACATTTAAAGTAAGAAAGTAAATAAATATAGAATTAGATTAGTACAATGAACCAGTTGCGTCTGAGTGCTCCAGTCGAGCGTTTCCTATTCCGACAAAAAAAATATATGGAAACAATATTTGGGCTTATCTAAAAACAACGGAAAACTCATATCCCAAAATAAGTAAGCGATTGGAAGAAACATGAACTTCATGAAAGTTTTTATTTAGATTTAGTACTTCGTTGGCTCCCCATTGGCTTCTATAACAGCCTTCATTCGTGAAGACATTGAATATCCTTAAGAATGCTCAGATGGCCCGTTAACTCGTCGGGGATTGATGATTCAAATGGGCTTAAAATGGAAAGAGTTCGTTTTATATGGTTCGCAGTAAAGATTTTACCAGATAAGCTATAGTCATGACTAGAAGAGTTGAGAACACGGTTCCTCAAGACCGCGCTATCTGAGGTGCATTCTGGCAATTGGTTGTCTAGTTAACGTTGGCAAGTCTGCTCAGGACTGTTTGTGAACTCGCCATTTTCTTTCAGATTGCTCTAAAAGTAAATGAAGACTGGCTAGAGAAATGCGAACTATCGTCGCAAATATTTTTTTTTTTTAACTAATTTGAAATAGTAGAAAAGACAAAATATTCACATATACCTTTATCTAATTTTATTTACTTATTTATATTTTAATGTCAGTCTTGTAGACGGCCTTCAGCCAAACCAAATAGAATTGTAAACCTAAATATCAAGAATTTGTATTAAATATTGTTTCTATGAAAAATAAATAGTCTAACTAAACTAACTAACTAACTAACTCGTCATTTTGTTCCTTCGAGGAACCGATGTGATTCGAGTAACTCAGACTTATTCAACGTAAATCAATAGGTATGCCAAAAATTAAATCAAGAATCTTTCTTGTGGCGAAGTTTATTCTGAACAATAACGTTATTGGAGGTGAATTTGGGAAAAAAATCACTCGAGTCTTCTTTCTTAGATGATAGCCAACGCACACATATAGGATGTAGACAGCTTGAAAATGTTCTTCACAGGTTTGCAAAAATAAGCGATTAGACCATTTCAAACTTTCTTTCAATTATTTCGAAGCTCGACGTTTTTTTCTGTTTTAACGACTATATTACTTAAGTACGAAAGAAAATTGTGTTCTAATAAATACACATATAATATTTCTTTTCATATAAAAAACAATTTTATTAAAACAAAATATTTAAATTTTCCAGGTATAAATAAATCGATCGGAGATTTTACAATATCGTACGTATGTAATCGTAGCATACCAAAGATTTTCTTTGAACTAAAATCTCCCGAAAGTTACTTACGTACGTCCTTGGGCACCTCATCATTTGTTTATTCATGTGGTTTTGCGGGTTAGGCGTTGGTTCTTCATCTGTCCCTTCATCTGTTTCTTCATCTGAAGTATTTGTATCTTCAAACCAAGTGAGCAGATCAAACAATTTGCTAATTAGATTGTGATCCTCGTCACTATTGTAGCTTTCACTTGGAAATGTCAGCGAATCGTTGTTGTAGTTAAATTTAATTGCATCCTGTTTATTCCTGACTAGAAATGAATCAACTCCTAGATGTATTTCCGGAATAAATTGTTTGTTCAGATTCGAGGGTTCTTCTGACTTTGATCCAGAGCTTAGTCTCCTAACGAGGGTCAATTTGTAATTATTTTCGCTGTAAAATTCCTTCAGTGCATTCAGAGCTTGAGCACTTCATCATTTGTTTATTCGTGTCAATTTGCGGGTTAGGCGTTGGTTCTTCATCTGTTTCTTCATCTGAGGTATTTGTATCTTCAAACCAAGTGAGCAGGTCAAACAATTTCATAATTAGATTGTGATCCTCGTCACTATTGTAGCTTTTACTTGGCAATGTCAGCGAATCGTTGTTGTAGTTAAATTTAATTTCATTCTCTTTATTCTTGACTAAAAATGGACCAAGTTTTAGATGTATTTCAGGAATAAATTGTTTGTTCAGATTTGAAGGTTCTTCTGACTTTGGTCCAGAGCTTAGTCTCCTAACGACGGTCAATTTGAAATCATTTCCGCTGTAAAATTCCTTCAGTGCATTCAGAGCTTGAGCACTTCATCATTTGTTTATTCGTGTCAATTTGCGGGTTAGGCGGTAGTTCTTCATCTGTTTCTTCATCTGAGGTATTTGTATCTTCAAACCAAGTGAGCAGGTCAAACAATTTCATAATTAGATTGTGATCCTCGTCACTATTGTAGCTTTCACTTCGCGATATCAGCGAATCGTTGTTGTAGTTAAATTTAATTTCATCTTCTTTATTCTTGACTAAAAATGGATCAATTTTTAGGTATATTTCAGGAACAAATTGTTTGTTCAGATTCGAGGGTTCTTCTGACTTTGATCCAGAGCTTAGTCTCCTAACGAGGGTCAATTTGAAATTATTTTCGCTGTAAAATTCCTTCAGTATATTAAGAGCTTGAGCTGATTTATAGCGTAATAGCTCATGTCTTTCTTTAAGCTTTCTAATTCGGTGTACTATTCCCTTCAGCGAGCCGTTGAAATAAAGATCTATTTTCTTGAATTCACTGCATTTGATTTCAGCCTTGTCGACAATGGCGTATTTAAAGGCTGAATCTGCACTTGATATTTGCGGTTCAACTAGAATACCATACATAATCAGTTGATATAGCTCTTCTATGTAGCTGATGGCACTGATCATAGAGGAGTGATGTACAGATGGTGGGAAGTGTCCAAGACTTCTTAGACTCCCCATTGTAAATACATACAGGGTGTCCCAGTTAAGCAGTATAATCCCTTAAAAGGAGATACCTGAAATTCTGCCGAACAAAAAATTGTATGACAGTGGCGGTCTATTCTCACCACATTTCAAGTTATAGCCCATCAAAGTGGGTGACCTCTTATTTGGAGGTATAACCACTTTAAACGCTATAATTTCTAAACTATTATAGGTACAAAAATAGTTTTATACATTTTGGAAAGACAATTTAGTAGCGCATACAAGTTTTAAACACATTGGTTACAGCTGTGCCGCTGCAAAAAAGTTATGGGTCCTTAAACTCAAAATAATGAAAAATGTTTGTTCCATTTTTTCAATTAAAATGCATTTTTCGCAATATTTTTACAAAATATATTTTTTTTATGAAATTTTGATCCCTAAGAAATTTCCTTAAAATAATGTTAAGCATCTTTTTTACGTGCGATCAACAGAAGTTGTAATAAAAGCCTTTTTATGTCAGACATAAATGGTCAAACAAAATTAAGTGAGAATAATAAACTAACGTACCTATGAGCAATGCGGTTAACAGTTAATTGTCGAATAAAAAAAAAGTGTAACAAAGAATTATCACAGATTTGCAATGTACCGTAATTTTGTTTCAACTGATTTACAATCGACATTTTTCTCTGTAAGGTAACAGCCGATCCCCACAAAATGTATTCAAAACATGAATACGCGGAAAAAGTGTTTGTATACGGGTTCTGCAGTGGAAATGCTTCATTGGCAAGATTGGAGTACCAACGACGATACCCGTTGTTCGGATGTTCGCTGATGCGTATCAGCGCCTTGTTGATACTAGGTCAGCTGCATCAAATAAAAGGGAACGACATTCAGACGCAGCGGCGGCAGAAGTTGAGAGTGGGATTTTGCGTGCTGTGGAAGTTCAGTCAGCGTCCGCAGACTTGCTGTGCAGTTGGAACTTCCCAGAACCAGAATTCAAAGAACTCTACAGAGTAATAGATTACACCCTTTCCATTTAACACCTGTACCGGATTTACTACCAGGCGATGCGCAAAGAAGAGTGGAATTTTGCCAATGGCTACTGCGCAAACAAGCAGAAAACGGGCACTTCCTCAATAACATTCTGTGGACTGACGAAGTGCAATTCACAAGAGATGGGGTAACATACCACCATACTTTGCACCATTGGTCGGACTCCAATCCCCATTTAATACGCACAACATCCTTTCAAAAGTAAGAATTTAGTTATTTTTAATAACTTCTTCAAAATTTAGCGTAAATGCTTGGGCTGGATTAATAGGAGACATTTTAGTAGGCCCGCACGTTCTTCCTCGAAGAGTTAATTCCCATTACTACCTGGAATTTCTTGGAGAACGATTGCCGGATCTCCTTGAAGATGTTCCTCTTGTTCAGAGAAAGCGATGTTCTTTCAACAAGATGGAGCACCTTGTCACAGTAGCAGCGGAGTAACTTAGTTCCTCAAGCATACTTTTAACGGACAGTGGATTGGTCGATTTGGCCCCAACCCTTGCCCACCCAGATCTCCTGATCTAACACCCATAAATCTCTTCTTCTGGGATGCTTTTAAAGAATAAGCTTATTTTAGAAAAATGTCGAGTCTGGAAGAGCTCCAAGAAAAAATTAGTGCCGTTTCAGAAGAGATGAGAATAAGTTTGCTGCTCGTTAATTTGCCATCCGAAATGCTTAAACGCGCCCGAAACTGTATTCAAATGGAAGGAAGCCACAGTAAAAATTTTGAGAAAAATGCATTTTAAGGGAAAAAATGGAACAACAAATTTTCATTATTTTGAGTAAATTTTTTGCAGCTACACAGCTGTACCCAACGTGTTTAAAACTTGTATCCGCTACTAATGTATAAAACCAAAATGTATAAAACTATTTTTGTACCTACATATATAGTTATAGTGGGCGCCGTGGCGTAAGTGGTTAGTGTGTCGGATTATTACGCATGAGGTTCCAATTCGAATCCCAGAAAACACCAAAAAGTTTTTTCACGGTCCCACCTCTCGCGAGCGTCTGACAAACATCCGAGAGTATTGTTGTCTCGAAAAAGCTTCTCAAATAGACGTTCGGATATGGCACTAAACTCTAGGCCCCTTCCATTCGTGTGTAAAATGTAACGCACACAACATGAGTGTTTGCGAGAAGCTTAGGCCCTGGCACTTAAAGAGCTGTTGCGCCAAATATTTCTTTTATTATAGTTATAGTTTAGAAGTTATAGCGTTTAAAGTGGTTACACCTCCAAATAAGAGGCCACCCACTTTCATAGGCTATAACTTGAAATGTGGTAAGAATAGAATCATACAATTTTATGTTTGGCGGAACTGCAGGTATCTCCTCTTAAAGGATTATACTGTTTAATTGGGATACCCTGTATTGGATTGTTCACTGTATCGATGTTCACTATATCGAGCGTCCACTGTAGCACCGAACACCGCATATTTTCCAGCTTTACGCAACACGGCCGGATCGGTTTTGACGGGATCTCGAATTTCAGGCTGGTCAAATGGTAGTGCATGCGATCATATGAAAACACAAGCGTTTTCACTCAGCTGAGACCTACCAACTCTTACTCTCAACCTCCACGCGGTGACAGCCGGGTGCCTAGTACCTTAATCCAAGAAGTGGGTAACCAACCCCGTTTGGCGGATTCTTGGTGACAGCAGATGAGACAGAGAAGGGGGGGGAAGAGTGCTTTCCACTAGAGCACTTCTTCCTGTTCCAGGCGGCAGCGGACGAATTCCCTAGACGGAGTCAACGGTGGCGTCTATAGTTCCAGTTAGGTTGAACTTAGTGAATACCTTGCGCGAGCTGCTTCGACGTATATGGATCACAGGTCGGTAACGAATTTCCAATGTTGGTCAGGACATTGGAATAGAGATGGTGGCGGAGGAGCCCTTAATGGGCCAACGGCAGCGCTCATACTCCCGTAGTGGACTACTCGCCCCAGTGTACCCGACCTCTCGTCCTAGGGGAATAATTAAGGAACTGGTCCTCCAGGGGTTGTGCCGTCGGGGTAACTTCCCTACCACGTAAAAACTCAATGGTTCCGAAACAACCAAAAGCTTCGGATAAGGATGACTCAACTAATGACGACCCCAGCAAACGAAATAAAGACGACGACCTTCGGATCTGTACGTGGAATGTTCTGTCCCTTTACAGACCACGAGCAGCCGAACAACTAGCAGAGTCCCTAGACTGCTATTAAGCAGATATTACCGCCATCCAGGAAGTACGATGGGATGGGCCGGGCAAAAAGAGGATGAAAACTGTGACATCTACTACGGTGATTGCTACAGAGGCAACAGGCAACGCTTCTTCGGATGCGGATTTGTCATACGTGGCAGACTTAGGCAAGAAGTCTTAAGCTTCCGACACGTGAGCGAGCGTATTATGACTATCCGGATCAAGGCTAAATTCGCTAGCATAAGCCTAATATGTGTTCATGCCCCCACGGACGAAAAGGACACTGCCACCAAAGAGTGTTTTTACGAGCTCCTCGACAAAACATACGAGCAATGTCCTAAATACTACGTTCAAATCGTATTGGGCGATTTTAATGCCAAAATAGGAAAGGAGGACGTCTTTGGTAGGGCAGTCGGTAAGCATAGCCTACACGACACTACGTCTGATAACGGACTAGGGCTAATTGATTTCGCTGTGGATCGAAATGTCACCATAACAAGCACATGGTTTCCTCATCTCGATATTCATAAGCAGACATGGCGGTCCAATGATGAATGAGAATATGGGAAAACTACTTCTGCAGACTGTATAACGGCGACGAAGACCAACATCCCGCTGTCAGGCAGAATGAACCATTCAAATTTCCGTCCACCTGAGCAAAACGAAGTGAGGATAGCAATATCCAAGCTAAAATCGAGCAAGGCTGCTGGACCTGACGGCTTACCGGCCGAACTTTTCAAGGCAGCTGGGGATGAATTCGTAGAGTGCATACACCAACTCATCTCTAAGATTTGGTCAGACGAGTGTATGCCTGATGAATTGAATCTTAGCATCGTTTGCCCGATCCACAAGAAAGGAGAACCCCTCAACTGCGCCAATTATAGAGGCATCAGTCTCCTCAGCATCGCATACAAGATCTTTTCTGCGATATTGTGTGAACGCCTGAAACCTTTTATCAATAGCCTGATTGGACCCTATCAGTGCGGTTTCAGGCCATAAAGTCCACCATCGATCAAATCTTCACACTTCGGCAGATCCTGGAGAAAACCCAAGAATTCCAAATCGATACTCACCACCTCTTTATCGATTTCAAGGCCGCCTATGACAGCATCTATAGAGAAGAGCTTTATAAAGCCATGGCTAGTTTTGACATCCCTGCCAAACTTGTCCGTCTGTGCAGGCTGACGATGGAGAACGCTCGCTGCTCCATCAAGGTCAGTAATGACCTCATCGAGACCTTTGATGTCAAAAAAGGTTTTAGACAAGGTGACGTGCTGTCATGTGACTTCTTTAATATTGTACTTGAACGGATTGTGCGGAACTCACAAGCCAACATCGGAGGCACAATTTATTACAAGTCTGTACAACTGCTTGCATACGCCGACGATATAGACATTATCGGAAGGACTCAGCGGGCTGTCACCGGTGCGTTTGCAAGCATTGAGGCGGAAGCGGCTAAAATGGGTTTAGCGATAAACGAGGGCAAATCCAAGTATATGCTGTCAACAAGAAGGGAAAACTGACACCGACGATTTGGACAAAACGTCACCGTGGGCAGCTACAACTTCGAGGTAGTAAGGGACTTGGCCCTGCTATAAATTCTACAAACAAAATCAGTGCAGAAATCAATCGAAGAATAACTCTTGCCAATCGCTGTTTTTTTGGGCTTATAAGGCAATTCAATAGTAAACCCCTATCTCGAACAGCTAAGGAGACTCTATATAAGACCTTGATCATCCCAGTCCTGCTTTACGGCGCTGAAACATGGACTTTATTAAAAGAGGATGAAGATATCCTTGGTCGCTTTGAGAGAAAAATTCTTCGTAAGATTTTCGGTCCCGTTTGCGTTGACGGGTTTTGGAGGAGAAGATTCAATCACGAACTATACGAGCTGTACAGCGACATCGACCTAGTCAAAAAGCTGCGTATTGGACGTCTGAGATGTCTAGGACATGTAGAGCGAATGGACATCAACGCTCCGGCCCGCAGAGTCTTCGAATCTAACCCCGAGAGACGACGCAGTAGAGGGAATCATCGCCGTAGGTGGCGCGCACAAGTTCAAGGGGACCTCGACCAACTTGGAGTGCGCAACTGGAGGCAACTAGCTAAAGACCGAGCTAAATGGAGAGGCTTGTTGGTTGAGGCCCAGGTTCACCCCGAACTGTAGCGCCACCTAAGTAAATAAGAATTTCAGCCATCACATTGTAGAGCTCAAGACGATAAATGCTATCATATGCGGCCTTCAAATCGATAAACAATTGGTGAGTTTCAAAAAATGATTTTTTTCTAAGCCAAAGAACAAAGGGCGAGCCAACAGCTAGTGTGGAAGTTTTCATTAAATTAAACCCACATTTATTGTCTTTGTTGTCGTCAATATAGAGCTTTATTTATCACATTAATAAAGTTCGATCCATGACAATTATGAATGGAATACAACATCGTTCATGTGACTACCACGGCTTCTGTTGCAAGCAACCATCCGAAGTTCAAAATTATCGATGACTTTTTGAAGAATACCATAAGTGCGACAATTTCCGCAATTTCAGTTTGGATGTTATGTCTGAGGTCATGAATTGTCACTGGGTTATTGGCATGACCTTACTCTTCAAATAACCCCACAGGAAGAAGTCTAACGGTGTCAAATTGCATAACCTTGGAGGCCAATCGTCTTCTCCTCTAACCGAAATAATGCAATCTTCAAATTTCATACGCAATAAATTGATGGATCGATGGCTTGTGTGGGCGGCAGTACCATCCTGTTGAAACCAGAGATCGTCCAGACCCAATTCATTCAATTTTGGGGAAAAAATAGCCGGCCAACAGCCGATACCGAACCAGTTTCTTCAAAACGCTTCACCATTGCACGAATTCCGGACTCACTAGGGCCATTATGTTGAGCAAAATATTCACGAATTTTACGAAATGCTACTTTTACAGATCGCCCATTTTCGTAATAAGATTCAATAACAAAAATGCGTCGTTGCGTAATAAATGTCTCTATGACTAGAATTGCCAAAGTCTTTACTTCACACTTGTCAAAAACATTGAATTCAGTAAATGACAGTCATTGACAGCCAACTTCCACACCATCTGCTGGCTCCCCCCTTATACGTAAACTAAAGTTGGACGGAATTCGGGAACCTTATGTTAAAGAGTTTAAGCCAAATATTCAGTTAGATATTTTTTCCCCCTGTGGGATAGGGGACAGAATATACCCACGGTAGGCATGCCTGTCGTAAAAGGCGACTCAAATGCCAACCCGCCGTCTTTCTTACGGTAATATCAATCATGCAATGAACAAAACTAATGGTATTTATACCCCAGGTGGCAGCCCAGTTCAACTGGAAAATCCACCCTCGCAAGAGGCATTTTTTTTTTTTTTTTTTTTTTTTTTTTTTTTTTTTTTTTTTTTCCGAGGGTTGGTGAAAAATCTTCCATAGACACTATGAGAATAGCAAGCGCGTGCTCATAGTAGTGTCAGATTCTTACTGACTAAAAAAACACCACCCTTCGATATAAATTTGTTAGATATCGCAACTAAGTAATAACTTATCAAGCAATTTTTCTTTCACGAAATAAAAACGTTTGGCAGGTTACTTTCCACTGAAAGATCCTGCATGTTCCGCAATCTAAACGCGGTTTATCATTATCTCGCCAAGTCGAAGGGTTTCGTCCTTTGTAGTCGGCGCAATAAATTGCTCTCATCCAATATTTGTAGGACTGTATTGTTGACATGTCCGATTAGTCGGTTTTTATGTTTTCTCGCGAAGCTTCTAGTTTCAGCTTCGATTGTCGGAATTCCGAGATCCCTGTGGATATCGTCGTTTCTAATATACCACGGTGCTTGGACAATCTCTCTTAGCACTTTATTTTGAAAAGTTTGTAAAATATTGGCATTTGTTTTCTTGGTACAACCCCAAAGTTGTATACCGTAGGTCCACACCGGCTTTAGCACTTGCTTGTATAAAAGCAGTTTGTTCTCAGTACTGAGCTGGGAATGTTTTCCGAGTAACCAGTACATTTCGCTATATTTGATTTCGAGTTCTTTACGTTTCATTTTCACGTGCGAATTCCATTTCAGTCTTGCGTCGAGTGTCATTCCCAGGTATTTGGCCTCGTTTGCGAAAGGTATTCGGGCCGAGTTTAGGAAAATTGGCAAGTTATTAGTTTTCTTGTAAGTGAAATTCACGTGAACAGATTTAGATTCGTTGAGGGCAATCCGCCAGTCCCTCGTCCATTCATTTACTTTATTTAGCGCGTTTTGCAGTTTTTCAGTCGTTTCTTCGATTGTTTTACCTACTGCTAGGATAGCGGTGTCATCGGCAAACGTAGCTAGGATAGTGCCATCTTCTTTCGGTATATCACGAGTATATAGCAAATACAGAAGCGGGCCAAGAACGCTTCCTTGTGGTACGCCGGCCGAAATTTCTTTAAGCTGCGAGTATTCGTTTCCATGTCTAACACGGAAGAGTCTATTCCCCAGATATGATACTAGAATATCGTATAAGCACACGGGGAGAACTTGTCGTAGTTTGAATTTCAAGCCATCATGCCACACCTTATCAAAGGCTTGCGAGACGTCAAGAAATACGCTTGAGCAAATCTTTTTTTCTTCAAATGCTTTCTCGATTACGTCAGTAATTCTATGCACCTGGTCAATCGTCGAATGCTTACTTCTGAACCCAAACTGGTGGTCAGGGATAAGATTATTTTCGTCTATAACCGGTTGGACACGCCTTAGTAATATCCTCTCGAAAATTTTGGATATGACTGGAAGAAGCGAAATTGGTCTATACGATTTTACCTCATTTGGCGGTTTTCCTGGTTTTAAGACCATTATTACTTCCGCAACTTTCCATTGGTTCGGAACGTGTTTTAATCTGAGCGCAGCATTTACAATATTAAGAAGCTTAATCAAAGCTTTTCTAGGTAAAACTTTGAGAATTTCTCCGGTGATTAAATCATAACCAGGAGCTTTCTTAGGTTTTAGAATCTCGATCTCATTTTTGAGTTCCCTAAGCGTTGCACTTGTGAGTATTAAATTGCCAGATGGTAAATCCGGCCTATTGACGTTATCGTAAACCACTTGACCATCGTACGGTTTAAAGGTTTCTTCCAGGTGGGCCGCAAAGACGTCCGCTTTTTCTTTATCTTCCCTTGCCCATTCATTTTGATTCAATCTAATTGGCGGCGCGGGGACTTTGGGCCTTTTGGTGCCTTTTATGGCTTTCCAAAGTGAATAATTGGAATCTTTTTTCGCTGTTAAACTTTCGAGGTAAGAGCCTATTGCACGATTCTTAAAATCCTTAATAGTTTTCTTCAACGAATTGCACAGACGATTCAAGTGTGCTTTATGCTGCGGAGCACGACTCTGTTGCCATTTTTTACGCGCTTTTCGTTTTTGCTTGACCAATTCCTTTATTTCCGGAGGATATCGTAAACCGTATTTGTACGGCGTTTTTCTTGGAATGGGAGTATTATTCCAAGAGGCGAGCTGTACGATCTCGACGAAGCGATCAACTTCAACCTCAAGTTCATAGGGTGTCGTAAGTGGAACGTTCAGTTCAACATTGTCTTCAATTTCGTTCCTAAAACCTTCCCAGTTAGTTGTTCTACCAGTTAATCTCGCTGGCTCTAGGTTATAGACTAGTTTTTCGCTCAAAGTCAAAATAATTGGGGAATGATCAGACGACAGATCAAAACTCTCTTTGACTTTTATGTGGTTGGTAGATATTCCTTTCACAACGAAAAAATCTATCAGATCAGGTATTTTTGAAGTATCAGTCGGCCAGTAAGTCGGTTTACCCGTCGAATGGAAATCGCAATTGTACTCCATACCTGCCCCATAGAGCATTCTACCTTTTTTCGAACTGTATCTTGAGCCCCAGAACGTGTGTTTCGCATTAAAATCGCCGCCAATAATGAAATTAGGTTTAAGCGATTCAAACATGTTAGTAAAATTACTTTTTTCAAGCGCGGAACGCGGTGGACAGTAGATAGACGAAATTTTAAGAGTACGCTGACTATTTTTAACTCGAATCGTGCACAGTTGCAAAGTTTCAAGCTCTATCTTTAGGTCTTCCGATTGCTCGATACAGTCTTTAATAAGCAAGGAAGATCCGCCTCTCGCTTTTCCCGAAGGGTGACAAGCGTGGTAATCATTATAGCCTTTTATTTTTAAATGCGATTCCTTTTTGATGTGGGTTTCAGAAATCAAGCAAATATCAATATCTTTTTGGCGCATAAATATTTCTAATTCGTCAAGTTTTTGCAAAAGTCCGTTTGCATTCCAAGTACATATTTTCAACATTCGTTTGTCATTCATGTTCTAGTTGAAGTGCGCGTTTTCTGTGAATTATTTTCAAGCTTAACCAGCCTATCGAGAATAATTTTATTTATTTTGCCTTGTTCTTCAAGTTTCGCGAGAATAACTGAGAAAACATGAGAAAAGGGGTCGGTCGAAATTTCAAGGTTTTTTGGTTTTTCGGAAGCCACGGCCTGAGCATAAGACTGCATTGCTGCTGTCCGAGGGTCATTACCCGGTGGCTTTTCTAATCTTAGCTTTTCAGTATCGTTTCTTTTAAGAGCAGAGGTCGAGGGCTTTTCTGTTGTCAATCTTTCCCTCACCGTTTTGTGCTCTGAACCCGGTAGTTTTAGTTTGCCTACTTTCTCCGGCACGATCTTACGCTTTGGTTTAGTTTGCAATTTTGATTTTATATTTAGTGGCTTAAGGAACGCATCTCTCCGTTTTTGCAACTCCTTAGCTACTTCACAGCCTCTATAATTTGCCGGGTGCTTTCCCTTACAATTAACACATGTTGCAGAGGTTTGTTTGTTTACTCCACAAACTTGGGAGAGGTGATTTCCGGCGCATTTCACACATCGTGGTTCTTTTCGACAATACGTTTGCGTATGATTGAATCCTTGGCATCGTTTGCACTGAGGTATCAATCTTGTATTCTTGCGCATGGGTTCGATTTTGACTACGACATTCAGAATTGTTCTTATTTCGTAAATCTTATCCAAACTCTCAGCTTTATCAAAAGTTAGCATAAAAAGAGGAAGCCCGCGCTTTACCGTCGTTTCCTCGCCTTCCAATTTTTGTTTTTCCCGTTTAATTAAATTTACCGCGTCGACAATTTTAAAGTTTTTGCTCTTCAAATCGTGAACAACATCTTCCTTTAAGCATGAGGCATGAAGTCCTCTAGCTACGACTCGTATCGGTCTTTCAGATTTATTTTCGTAAGTATACCACTGAATTTTTTCAGTATTCAGTTTATTAGATACTAAGCGGTAACTGTCTGAGTCCTTTACGTTTACTTTCCATTTGTTGTTGTTGAGCGATGTTACTTCAAAATCGGATAGCAACAGAGGTTTAAGAATAGAATGCAGTTTATTATAGTCTGCAATTCCGATTACGTTTATTGGCGGCGGTGATCGTACCTTAGTTCGTGGATTTTCTTCGACACATGTGTTTATTTTGTCACGCTGTTCGTTATCTTTTCGCTCATTTTGCATGTTTTCTTGCCTCGTTACCATTTCGGGTGAAGAACCAGCTTTTCGTTTCTTAACTGGTCGTTTTTTTAGAATCCAGTTAGTTTCCCGAGCTAGTTCTTCTTCATCCGTTTGATAATCAGTGTTATCGGGGACGTTTGAACTCGCAGCAGACTCATTACGAGGTTTCTTCATATCCTTAAATGCTTTATTTTCTGCTTTAAGTACATTTAATTCTTTTCTTAGTTCTTCGCAGAGAAGTTCCATTTTACTAAGCCTGGTCCGGAGTTCCATATTTTCGTCCGTAAGGCTTTGAATTTTCGTTGAAGTCCGTTGTTCGTGCGCCGACACTATCGATGTCGCCGGACTTCTAGTTCCGCACGTTTTTATTGTAGATCTTGATGGTGGAGATCTAACTACCCTGGTACCTTTTTTAAAAGGGTCAGATGAACGCAATAAATGGCGCAAGAGGCATGCTCTACGGATTCTGGGGAGAGCTATTTATTGCATCAGAACTTAATCAACCCATTTAGGAAAAGCTCGACGCTACAAAGATCTCCGCCTCAGGAGTTTTCACCTAAAGCGCAAAATAAAAGTCTCGCAAATCCGGATATGTTAATTCGGAAAACGCAAGATTTCGAAGAGAGTACTCTGAAAAAGGAGAACGCCGTACTCCGAAAGAGGCTCGACGTAATGGAGATGTTGTGTCGAGATCTCAAAAGCAAACTTGATAAACTTGAATCTCAAAACGAGTCTTCAAAAACGCAGACGGTTATCCACTGTGAGCCTTCTCCGGGTAGCCATCACTACAGCACGGATGAAGAAGAACTCACGCGCGAAACGGATTGGACACTCAAACGAAGACCATCTAAAAAACGTAAGGCCGGTTCATCGTCTGAAGTTGTTCCACAACAGCAACCTAATCGCAAAGCGCAGCCGAAACCGGAAAAGCAAATTGAAAGCAAACGCGCCCCTCCACCAATAAATATCACAGGCGTTGCCGACTATAATTCTCTGCGGAAAATTCTAAAAACAACGATCGCTAGTGAATTTAAAGTAACTTCCTCGCGAAATGATGCGTGGAAAATCAAGGTTAATGACGCTGAGGGCTATCGGACTGTATCTCAAAGTCTAAATAAAGAAAAAATTCAATGGCATACTTATGAAGACAAGTCTGAGAGACCCTTGAGGGTCGTAGCTAGAGGGCTTCATCCATCATGCGCTAAAGAAGACGTTATAGATGATTTACGCGTTAGAGGTTATAACATTCTGGACGCCGTGAACCTTTTAAAAAAAGAGAGAAAACCACCAGACCGTGGTGAAGAAACTACATTGAAACGTAAGCTTCCGCTTTTTGTGCTATCATTCCATAAAACGGAAAGCCAGCAAAAGATATTCAATATTCGTACAATCATGAGTATGGTCGTTAAAATTGAGCCGCTTCGTGTCAACATGAAGACCATCCCTCAATGCAAGGCTCCCAGCAAATTATCGCGGTTGCGAGGTCGCTAAGGAATTACAGATGCGACGGAAAAAATCGACAACGCTGATTGTACGGGGAACGAAATCAGCCGATCGGGCTCCTACGTCGGAAGAACGTATTGCTAAGCAGACTGAGCGGTCTCGTAAGCCAGTTGTACATATTCCTAAGCCGACTGAAAGGACGCTCGAATCAGCCGTGCAGACTCTTGAAACAGTCAATCAGCCTTCTAAGCCGGTTAAACGTACGTCAAAGTCGTCCACTAAAAAGGCTGAACGAAAAATAACCTCTGACAAGCCAGCGAACCCCGTACGTCCGACATATTCTCAGGCTGCAGTCAAAGCAACCAAACGAAACGTCGGATCACCCTCTGAACCGTTGAATGAAATTCTAAACTGCATCTACGCTAAGTTCGAGGAACAATGTGAAATTAACAAACGGATTCTCGAACGTCTCAGTAACGTCGAAAGCTTTTATATGGCGAACCATAAATCTAAATCTAAGTAAATATGAACTCTTTGCTTAAAATAGTAACATGGAATGCAAACGGACTCTTACAAAAATCTAACGAATTAGAAATGTTTCTAATAAGAGAAAATATCGACATATGTTTGATCTCCGAAACCCATCTAACAAGGGAATCGCAGATAAAGATAAGAGGCTACGCTGGTTATCACGCCTATCATCCTTCTGATAGAGCGCGAGGCGGTTCGTCCTTATTCATTAAAACTAACATCGAACATTCGGCCGATATAAGCATAGAGCTGGAAAAACTTCAGTTGTGCGCGGTAAGGGTTAAAAATAAGCACCTGAGTTACAATATAGCGTCTGTTTACTGTCCGCCGCGATGCAAACTAGAAAAAGACGACTACTTTCGTTTCTTCAATGCTCTTGGTTCAAATTTTCTTATTGGTGGAGATTTAAAGGCAAAGCACACCTTCTGGGGTTCAAGATGTACATCTTCTAAAAGAAAAATTCTCTACGAAGTGGCAAATGAATTCGGTTGTTGTTTTTATTCGACAGGAAAACCGAACTATTGGCCAACTGACGCACAAAAAATTCCCGATCTTATCGATTTTTTTCTTACAAAAGGCATTTACGAGAAGTTTGTTACAGTCAAAGAATGTTTTGATCTCCCTTCTGACCACTCGCCGGTAATTTTATTACTTGGAGAAGCGCTGATCAAGAAAAAAGGACCTCCAAGACTCACTAGCAATAGAACAAACTGGGAGGGCTTTAGAAATGATTGCGAAACAAATATCGCCTTAAATGTATCACTTAGAATACCTTGTGAACTAGAGGACGAAATTGATCGTTTCGTGGAAGCAATTCAAAGAGCGGCATGGAGAAACACTCCTTCTAGAAGCTATAAGATCAACCGCAACGAAAAGTATCCCAGAGAAATCATTGATCTGGTGAGGGAGAAACGAAAAGCACGAAAGAAGTGGCAAATCACTCGTGCACCGCAGCATAAAACGGTCCTTAACCGACTATGCAATCGGCTTAGAGATAGTATTCGCGAATTTAAAAGCAAAAAGATAGCGACCTACCTTGAAAATCTCTCCGGTGAAAGAGAATCAAATTATTGGCTTTGGAAAGCGCTAAAAGGCATCCGGAAACCTCAAATACAAGCACCACCAATTTGGAAAATCGATGGAAACTGGGCCAAGAGCGACAAAGAAAAGGCAGAACTTTTTGCTTTGCACTTAGAAGAAACGTTTAAGCCGTTCGACGGCCCTTCGTTAACGCCCGACTCCCCAGTCACGACATCTGACAACTTTAAAGTAAAAAAAGTTGTATTGATTGAACTGAGGGAAGTGATTACAAATTTAAAGACAAAAAAAGCTCCGGGTTACGACTTGATAACGGCACAGGTAGTCAAGGAATTGCCGAATAAAGCTCTTATCAAACTGCTCTATTTGATCAACGCTTCGTTCAGATTGCTTTATGTTCCGAGGCAATGGAAAGTCGCCGAGATTATAATGGTCCCGAAACCAGGCAACCGCTAAATGAGAAGAAATCATATCGGCCTATTTCCCTATTGCCGGTTATCTCAAAAATATTCGAAAAACTTCTTTCCAAGCGTCTACAGCCCGTAATCGACGAAAGACGTCTCATTCCTGACCATCAGTTTGGATTTAGAATCAAGCATTCTACAATTGACGAAGTCCAAGTACAACTGACGTGATTGAGAAAGCTCTGGAAGAAAAAAAGATTTGTTGTGGTGTATTTCTTGACGTCTCACAAGCTTTCGATAAGGTTTGGCACGAAGGCTTGGAATATAAATTGCAACGACTACTGCCACGGCAACTCTTTTTAATCTTGCGATCGTCGCCACGTTTGCGGACGATACGGCGATATTGACAACGGGAGATACCATTGAAGCAGCAACCGGAAAGCTTCAACGTGCTATTAATAAAGTCCACGCTTGGACGAATTCTTGGCGTATTGTGCTGAACGAAAGCAAATCTACTCACGTTAACTTTACCTACAAAAAAATGGATAGATTGCCTGTATATCTAAACTCGGCTCAAATACCGTACGCAAACGAAGCAAAATATCTAGGAATGACTCTAAATGTCTAGCTCAAATGGAAATCGCACGTGAAAAAGAAACGCGACGAACTTCAAAACAAATACCGACAAATGTACTGGCTACTCGGAAAACATTCGAAGTTGAGCCTACATAACAAACTGCTTATCTATAAGCAAATGCTAAAGCCTGTGTGGACGTATGGTATACAACTATGGGGTTGTACCAAGAAAAGCAATAGAAACATCATACAAACTTTCGAAAATAAAGTTCTTAGAACGATCGTTAACGCACCGTGGTATGTACGTAACGAAGATATTCGTCGGGATCTGGGTATTCCCAGCGTCGTCGAAGAGATAACAAAATTTGCGCGTAAACACAAAGATCTTGTTCACGGCCATTGTAACCGTACTATCACTCAACTACTTGACGCGAACAATTCAATTCGTCGTCTTCAAAGGACAAAACCTTTTGACCTCGCGTCATAGCATATGAAGGTCGTGAAAAAGGCAGGAACTTTCATTGGAATTTAACCTGTCTAAAGTGCTGCATTTATTTTTAATCACATACGATCATCTTTTTCTAGAATAACGATTCTCGTAAGCGAAAATAAAACTGCTGGATAAGCACTGGCTTAGTTGTAGTAGGAGAGGAGGAGAGGTGTTTTTTCAGTGAGTAAAAATCTCACACTACCATAAGCATGCGCGGTCGGGCTTTATGGTGTCTTTGGAAGATTTTTCACCTGCTCTCGGCAAAAAAAAAAAAAAAAAGATTTTTTTATCAGTGACTGTTTTCTTAATTTTATTATTAACTAGCTGCTTGTACCCGCTTCGCTGGGTCTTTTAATATGCGATTTCAAGTACACTTATTTAGAGCACTCTCAGTTTTATCATTGAAATAGTTTACCCGCTAATCCTCTATGAGGGTCGCGGAGGTAGGATGATTAGGTGTACTCTCCATCATTCTTGATCCTCCGCCGTTGAATCCAATTCATCAGGAGGATTCCCTAGATGGCTCCAAGGGAGATATCGAACTTGATCCAACCATCTTTTTCTAGGCCTACCGAGGGTCGCCTACCTGGTGGCACTGCAATCACAATATGTCTTGGAAGTTTGGTGACATAAGCACTACGAGTACATGACTAAACCGTCAAAACATTAATCCTTCCGTTGGGAGAAGAAGCAGCTCAACATTGAGCGTCTCGCGTACTCTTGTGTTGCGCACTCAATCCCTACGATTTATTCTAGCAACACCGCGAAGGAACCTCTTTCAGCAGGTTGTATCCGCAACTATAGGTGAGAGTTGAAGCATGTACCGAGTTAAAAACCAATCATTTAGCTTGAACACTAAGTTCGGCGTTCCTTATAACAGATTGATCAAGCTCTCTCAAATATCCAGCCTGACCAATTCTATGGAATAACTCGGCATTGCTATTTCCATAACGCGTGAATAAAACCACGAGATACTTAAACTTATCCACCTGCTTCAGTGGGATTTCACAAACATGCAGAGTGTACTGAATAGGCGTTCTGGAAACAACCATTACTTCCGATTTGTTCACGTTTACCTTCATTCCAGCATCATCACAAACGGCTTCAAACCATTCAAGTGCGAGCTGAAGTACGATTTAAGAGGACCCAAGAATGACCAAATCATCCGCAAAGAAAGATGAGTAATCCTTTAAGTCCCCCACTTTGCAACATTCTTTCCCACGGCTGCGCTGTAACATCCAGTCAATATATGTACAATGCAGAGGCGAAGTGACAAAACGTACCCTTGGGAGAGTCCAACCCCCACAGTGAAAGGTATTGATTTACCGCCGTTTACCCGAAAACAGCTTCTATAGTTTGTATATAAATACTGTACCGCAAATTATAAAAAGATCTGTACCGTCTAACGTCAATGCAAGACGTATTGTAGCCAGTAAACAGAAGTGGTTCGATATCGAGTGTCTAAAGGCGAGGAAACGATCATTTGCATTGCTATGGCGCCTAAGGAAGCAAAATAATGACCATGTTAAAGAACTCTATGCAGAAGCAAATAAATATTTCAAAAAAGGAAAAAATTTAGCCAGGAAGTCATTGCAGTTCTTAATACTTCAAGGTGTTCAGCAGACTTTTGGAAGGCGGTTAAAATTGTAACTGGAAGAACTAACTTGATTTCGTCGACTTTACAAGCTTCTGATCTGAGGGAGTATTTCAAAAATTTACTCAACACTCCACAGTTTTCTCCGTTACCGCAATATGCAGCCCCTTTCTTCACAGACGAGCTCTTAGACTCACCATTTACTCTTTTGGAAGTGAAACGCGCAGTTGATTGCTCTAAAACGAGGAAAGCCCCAGGTGACGATCGGATCCCTTTCGAATTCTACAAGAACAGTTCCACAGAATTTCTCACTGCACTTACAAATGAATTCAATAAAATTTTTGAAACAGCCAATGTCCCAGAAAGCTTTAGAAGAGCGATAATTTTCCCATTGCACAAAAAAGGTGAACTAGATAATCCAGCTAACTACAGAGGCATTTCTTTTTTGAATACTTCGGCAAAACTATTTAGTGCTTTGATATTTAATAGGCTTACACAATGGATGGCAAACAATCGAATTTTAAATGAATACCAGGCGGGGTTCAGAAAGCATTATTCAACACTGGATCAAATTTTTACTCTCACCAACATTGCAGAGTTTTTTAAACAAAGTAGCAAAAAGCTATATGTCTTCTTCGTTGACTTTCGTGCAGCTTTTGACTCCATAGCGCGTGAAGCTCTTTTCTATAAGCTGTACAAAATTGGTTTATCAAGTAAAGTGATAAATGTGCTAAAAGCGATGTATGAGAGCAACGTGGCGTACGTATGGAATGGAGAGAATGTATCGGAAGAATTTGGAACACAAATGGGAGTTAAGCAAGGATGCATCCTAAGCACGCTACTCTTCATCATATTTATCAACGACATAGTAGGAGAAGTAGGAGGAGGGATCGAGCTTGGTAGTGTGCGGATACCGGCGCTAAAATTTGCGGACGATATAGTGTTTTTATCGGAGACAGTTGAAGGGATGCAGCTTACTATGAACCGTCTTGAAAACTACTGTAAGCAATGGAATTTGACGGTGAATTTATCAAAATCAAAGATGATGATTTTTAGAAATGGCGATGGAAGATACTCTCGCAACGAAAAGTGGTTCTATCGAGGTGAAAACGTTGAAATAATGAAAGAGTATAAATATTTAGGTGTGCTAATTACATCCAACCTCAATATGAAAAAACACTTTGAATGTCAGCTAGCAGCAGCTAAAAGAGCTATTTCATCAGTTTGGGGACGTTGCGTCGACAATAAGTATATCGATCACACAGCGAAGAATAAACTATTTCGTACAACTGCTGCCTCTATACTGCTGTACGGAGCCCAAATTTGGGGTTATTGCTTTTTTGAAGAAGTTGAAAAATTTCTAAGATACTTTTTGAAACGAATCTTTCGACTTCCAATATGTACACCGAACTATATGCTGCATCTAGAAACTGGAGTCCCTCCTCTCTTCTTAGATACCCTAAAGCTGCATATAGATTATATTGTTAAAGTAGTGGAGATGGATGATGGAAGACTGCCCAGGATTGTTCTGAAGCATATACTTTCGACAAGAGGGCACTTGGTTCAAAAGTGGGAGGAGTTGGCAGCAAATTATGGCGCGAGCTTAAATATTGCATCTGATATACAACTTTCAATGATAAAACCTATGCTTACAAATGTTTTGAAAAATGCAGGTAATTCCATGTATGAGAGATTTGTAGCTGAAGCACATTCATCGCAACATAGGCTGATCTACAGTAGGCTGAATTTTAACCACATTGAAAGCGATTCAACGTACTTCCTCAATCGTTACTCTCTGCATATGATAAGCACAATATTCAAACTTAGAGGTGAACTAACAAGTCTTTATTTTATTCCACATCGACCCGATCTGCCAATTTTATGTGACCTGTGCAACCTTAAAGAGAGGGAGGATGTTTACCATTTCATCGGAAGATGTCCCATTTTAGGAGAATTTCGCGCGAGATACTTCGGAGTAATTTCGCTAGACTTGGATGAGGTGATCAACGTACTGAACGGAAGTCATGGTTGGGATGTTTTGTACAACTATGCTACAGCTGCAATCCGCTACAGAGCCCGTATTTTGGAAGGCGATTTTTAAACAGAAATAGCAACCATATTGTCAATCTGGTAGACGGCCTTAAGCCAAACCATAAACGACTATGTATATACTGTTCTTGAAAATTATGTGAAGTTAATAAAAAGTCTAACTAACTAACTAACTAACTACTGTACCGCCCTTAATAGGGAACGATCAACCAGAGTTCCCCTCGAGGAACCCTAACACATATTTTCTCCAAATACGCCAAACAGATGTATATAGGTTTAGCATACTCCCAGGCCTTCTCAAGAACCATTCTGAGAGTGAATTGCTGGTCGGTCCTGCTTCTACCGGGACGAAAACCGCATTGCTCACCCCCCAAACTATCCTCAACCACAGCTCTGGCACGCGTCTCTAACACTTTAGCAAAGACTTTTACAGTGATACTTAAAAGAAATACCATATACCCATGTAGTTGGCGCAATCTTTTTTGTCCCTTTGCTTAAAAAGAGGGACAATCACTCCCATTTGCGAATCACCAGACGTTTCGCCGCATTCTCATGTCACTTTAATGACATGTGGAACCATTGCACTAACTCTCGCCTTTAGCATTTCTGGCCGGATTTCAGCAACACCGGTAGATTCGCCAACTTTTAGCGATTTGATCGCCAAAGTCTCGACCATAGGTCTCTGATCTTCCTGATGACATGGCTTGTTCGGGATTAAGCAGTTCTGAAAATAGCTCGCTCCATCTTCATCGCTCATTGGAAAGCAGTGTACCATCTTTGGTGTTGATTCCTTTCACGATACTTAACTTTCTTCCTCTGATTCGGCGGACCGTGTGCCAAAACATTTTATTAACATATATGCAGTCACATTTCAATGAAATAGTTTATTGCATATGAAAACGATAGCCTATGCTGCATGATGCTGGCAGTGGTTTTTACTGCAGGAAAATTGTGGGCGATGAGTTGATTAATTGTTTTTAGTAGAGATGGGCAAAAAATCACTACCTGTGAATTATTCACTGCGAATGAAAATTCACATACGCAGCCTGTGAGTGAATTAAAAATAAACTGTGAATGTTTAAAACGTGAATATGGAACTATTTTTTACATCACATTTTTGTGTCCGCTGCTGTTTAGTACTATGTAACACAAGCGTCAAGTAAACGCATAGCACATTATTTGTAAAACCTTAATTTTAATAACTCTCCATTTCTTTATTAAATTGCATTCCTGCTACACTCTCTTTGAATTACTCCGAATATAACGTTCGATTTTCCACAGTTTCTTTTTACATTCATATTCTTTATTGCTCAATGTACCTTTTGTAAATTAGTTTCGTTCTTTTTCGATTTAAAAATTTACCGAGTGTGGACGCATTGGTAAACATTTATACACAAGCCATTAATACACAAGACATTTATACGCAACATATATAAGTATACTACACAAGTTTATTTAATAAAGTACTCCTATTGAAAATACAATCATTACATATTTACCCAAACTGAAAATTAATATTCGATACACTTTTACACAAAACACATTCGTTCCAACACAGCAATAAAACATACATAGAGCGACGAATGAAGAAAGAGAATGTACACATCTAACCGTTCAGTGCGGCTATTGCTCAATGAAGAGCGACGAGCGGATAACGAACATGTCCGTTCAGAGCTGGCAACGAAATACGATCAACGATTAACGAAAATGTGTATACTTAATGCGCATAAGGGAGGAATTCTTTTTTACATCGCATTTATTTATACTGAAGTGGCAGGCAGCGAAGGATAAAACAAAGCAAAACGTGGTGAAAAAAATGCCTTGGGTGCAAAAACAACATGCAAGTATATGAAATGTATATTATTCGCTGGGTTATACCATAGATAATAGAAATATGTATTTCTCTTGTATAAATTAAATTTTTATAAATTAAAAACTTTAAAAAAAATATTTTTTCTGAGGAGAAGCCTCTTTATTCCATGGCAAAAAATTACAAACTGAACTTAACAACAAATCAAAATAAACTTAACACCTAACTAAAACTACGGGCACGTTGGGGAATATGGGCAAATGAAAGATATGGGAAAATATGTGCAATGGGATATTGCTCCAGACGTCGAGTCAGCAACTTGAAACTAGAGCGTGATTCTGTTGGAGTGTGGGAATGTGCTAAGGTGCGGATATGATGGGATAAAGTATGTTGGGAAACACGAAACACGAGCGTGATTCTGAGGTAGATGGGAAAAGGTAGGAAAAATAGAATAGGAACATGAATGCGGAGCGTGATTACGATGTGGCGTAAGATGGGGTGTTAACTCCTCCCCGCTTAAATTCAAGCGTCCTCGCTTGATAGCTTTTAGAAGAACGGAATCTGATGGATCCTGACTGGTCTTGGCGGTGATATTTCGTCCTGGGCTTGGGTTGTAATTTGGTAAGATGCGGTATGTGTTGCCGTTGCCGATGTTTCTTCTGTTGTCTTTTTGTTTTCTTTGTCGAGAGTATTGGTAACTTGGGCTTGTCTTGATGGTACTTGCTTCGGCTCTTTGTTCTTTTCCTCAAGCACGTTGGTGATTTGGATTTGTGTTGATCGTCTTCTCCTGATGAGTCTCGCTATGAGACCCGAGACAAACATAAGTATGGCTATTGTTATTACGAGGTTTGTTATCATAGTAGTACGGTGTTTCGATTCTAATAGTTTAATACTCTCAGTGTTGTTAACATGTAGTTCCTTTAGCATTTCCAATGATAACAATTCTTCTATATCTTCGGCTGTGGAAAGTTGTACTATGGCGGGTAGTGGTTTCAGTGTAGAAACTATAACATCGGATGCGAAGGTTTTATTCTCAATTTTTATTGTGGAATTTTGGAATCTCAGAATGAATGTGCCGCTTAGTTCCAAAGTATTATTGTTGTCCTGTAGCAGTGTGCCGTTAAATTGGTTGAGTAGAATTACACCCGGAGAAATCTCGTCGACTGTTGAAACATGTTGGTTGTTGATTTTGGTACAGTTCGCTTTCATGCTTTGGAGAAGGTTAGGGATACAGGATGTGCCGCTTAGGTCTACAAGATTATGATTAGGACAAATTGCTAAATTATTATATGACTTACAATCTAGTTTTATTCCATATATTGTGTTTTGACATTTTAGTATGTTTTCATATTCAAGTTTATTTATAAAATTTGTTTTCTTTACGGGTTTAATTAAAATTTTACTACAAGTGTTTAATGCTACGCTTGGTATGCTTACAATGTAAATTATTGAACTTGAGTTTGTGGCTACTTTGATTTCAGCAAGATTTAATGCTTCATCGATTGTTTCATAAGGAAAGTTTTCGTTCTTAAGTACATCTTTAGCTATATTTATTTCTGCTAAAGATAGTATATATGTACGAGTTAATGACTCCTCGTTTCGCCCAATGTATGGCGTATTCTATATTTATAAGTTCCTCCTTGAGTAACTTAATTTTCTGTTGCGTAATTATTACAATATTATTCTTAAATATATCATGGGTTGACATTTTCTTCAGAATTTCATTAGTGACATTAGTTATTTTGTTTATATCGTTAATTATATCTCTATTTACTAAAACTTGCTTATTGTTATTCCTTAATACGTTATTGATTTTGTTTTTGACAATTCGGAAATCGTCATGGTCAGGATTGCCTGCGATCCACTTCCATGCGGTTCCTATGAAATTTAGTGATCTCTTATTTCTATATTTTGGTTTAAGTCTATCTATTAAGTTATTTATTTGTGTTAATTCGTGGAGTAGGAAAGGATAGGAAGGATGATTTTCGTTTATGCGATGTTCTATTGTCTCTTTTATGTTGGTTATCAGATGTTCGCATGGTTCCAGGTCTATAATATGGACTATCTTGAAGTTTCCAGTTTGAATCTTTGCCATTCCTGTCTCAATGGCAACTAGTTCACTTAATGAGTAGTCTAAAATTTGCACTTCGGCTATGCAGCCTATAATACGAAGCCTAGGGAGAGAAAGAAAATGAATGATGATGATTTTAATTGCGGATATGGCTTTTATGCACAATTTTTCCGCTTTCCGTTAAAACCGTGGAGTTCCTATCTTCCTTTACTTTTTCTTCTTTAAACCTGTAGGAAAGTTTGGTTCCTAATCTTTTGTTTATTTTCACGTAAATTATCTGTCCCGGTAAATACTGTTTGGCATCTAGCTTTTTCCTATTGTGGTAGCTGATATCCTTTTTCTGCTTTTGACGCAGTTTCTCCAGATTAGCTTCCCTAGTCTTTTCGTAATCGTCGGGGGTAAAATTGACGTTACGTCCGAAAAAGAGGTCTACCGGCTTTTTGTTCGTGGTTGAATGAATACTATGATTGTATTCGTTCACCGCTCGTTGAAGTAGTTCTTCGAAGTTACGCTCGGTTCCGTTTCCCTTGAGGCACCTCATTATTTCCGTTAAGGTTGAATGAAAGCGCTCAACTTGTCCGTTTACCTCGCTTTTATACGGCGGTGTCGTAAAGACATTTATGCCAAGTTCATCTCTCATCATAAAGAGTGTTGAGGCTGAATTCAACGACGGTTCGTTGTCGATAACGATTGAGTTTGGTACACCAAAGGCAAAGATTAACTCTCGCAGAGGTTGTCTTATATCTTCTGCAGCTCTACTTTTTAGTATTTTGAACTGTGCATATTTTGTGAACTTATCTAATGAAGTTAATACAATTCTCTTATCGGTTAGGAAGATATCAAAGTGGACGGTATGTCCTGGATATGTCGGGAGAGGTGTTTCCCCAAGTTTCGGTTGATTGGGGTGTCTTTCGTATTTACTTTGCTTACACACTGAACAGATATTTGTGATGCGTTTTATTTTGCTCATCATAGAAGGAAAATAGTATTTTTCAAGAATTTGGAGCCTATTTTCTTTCGCGTTTCTATGTGCGCGGTTGTGAGTTTCTATTATTATAATTTCTTGATCTTGTTGGCTAAAGATATCCTCTACCTGTACTTGCGTAAATCTAACCTTATACGTTTTAAAGTGCTGTGGATACAACTCCTGTATTAGGCCCATTACAGGTTCTTGGGTTTTAATGCAATTTATGACAGACGGATTTAGGACTTTCTTTAAAAATTTCAGAAAATTTTCTTGGTTATAAACTTTTTCGGTAATGATATGTCTATGATACCCAGGGAAAACGATCTTGAATTCTTGTTTGACTGGTTCACCAATGATAAGGAAAATTTGATTTTTGTAGGCGTTGATGGGTGCTTCGACGCTTGGTATAAGTCCTTAGGAAGAACTTTCGTCGCTATGTTGTGTTACAGTTAAAGAATTAACGTTAGATAATTGCGGTGACCGCGATAAGGCGTCCGCCACAACATTGTTTCTACCAGGCTTGTATTTTATTTCGTGATTGTATTCCTCAAGGATGGACTTCCATCTCTTCATCTTACTATTGTGGTTTCGGCTACTAAGAGCGAATGTCAGTGGTTGATGGTCAGTAAATATTTTTACCTTGGCTGAACCGTATAGGTAATTTCTTAGCGATCCTAAAGCCCAAACTATGGCCAACATTTCTTTCTCATTGGCTGCATAGTTTTCTTCGGCTTTGCTCAGCGTTCTAGATATAAATGTTATGGGTTTATTGTCTTGCTCAAGAACAGCGCCGATTGCAAAATTCGAAGCGTCGGTCGTTAGTTCGAAAGGTTTGCTGAAGTCGGGGTAGGCTAGTATTACGTCTCTGGGAAGCTTTGATTTTGTTGAAAGATTCAATAGCTTCCGTGTTGAAATCTATGGATATCTTGGAGGATTGGTTTTTGGACACGCGTCCCCCTTCCCCTCTTAGAAGTGTTGTCAAGGGTTTCCCCAGCTTAGCATAGTCCTTAATAAAGCGGCGGTAATACCCTGATAGGCCTAGGAAAGATCGTAATTCTTTCAATGTCTTTGGAACTGCGAAGTTTGAGATTGCTTCTACCTTAGCAGGGTTAGTTCTTATGCCGTCTGTAGATACGTTGAAACCAAGAAATTCAACCTCACTTTTGAAGAAATGACACTTATCTAACTGGACTTTCATGTTGGCATAGTTCAGAGTCTTAAATATTTGTTCGATATGTGTGGCGTGTTCAGCCTCATCTTTACTGAAAATTATTATATCGTCTATGTAGACGTAGCATGATTTTCCGATATACTCGCGGAGTATGTCGTCAAGAGCTCTTTGAAAGATTGAAGGAGCATTCTTCAATCCAAACGGTAACCTTGTGAATTCATATTTTCCATTGTTGATGGAAAATGCGGTCTTTTCGATGTCAGATTCCTTTAATGGGATCTGGTGGAATCCGCTTTTAAGGTCTAAGACGGTGAAAAACTTATTTTTCCCCAATTGTGCGAGTACCTCATTTATATCTGGAATTGGATAGCGATCGGATATTGTTACACTGTTCAATTTCCTGTAATCTATCACTAATCTATATTGCTTGGCTCCTGTAGAATCGGCTTTTTTAGGGACGATCCACACGGGTGAATTGTATGGTGACCGTGAAGGTCTTATTATATCGTCGTCGAGCAATTTCTGTATTTGTCTTTCAACTTCGCTTTTGAGAGACATTGGGAAAGGGTAGTACCTGGTGTAAACGGGATTATCAGTTGAGGTTCGGATTTCTCCTATGACCTTAGTTGTGTAGGTAAGCTTTTCGTCTGGCTCGGAGAATAAGCCTGGATATTGTCTAATGGCTACGTCAAGTAAGTTCTTTTGTGAGTACGTTAACTGATTCGTCCTAAAGGCTAATGAATGTACGGATTGGGACTCGAGTTGCTTAACTCTAATTCTTGCTGTGTTCAAGATTGTCATGAAACTATCCTTGGTATGGATAACAGCAGATAATTCTTTCAAACTATCGTTCCCTAATATACCATGAAATGTTTTCAGAGTTGGTAGAAGGAAAAATTTAATATTAACGTTATTAAGACCAAAAAGATTTACCACTGTGTGGTGTGTTATTTTTATGTCTCCGGCTATGGATTTTGCGTAGAAGCATTGATCATTAGGAATAGGTTTTTGCACTAGACTTGGCTGTATATAGTTTTTACTGGAACCGGTATCTATTAGAAATTTTAAAATTTCGCCACTCTTCGTCTTGCACTCGAAATAAGGCAAGGAAGAGTCACTTAGCCTAAAAAATGTATGTCGCTGTACTCTTGTTCCATAGGATATTGATATTCCGAGGAATTATCCTCTGAGTATTCTTCTAATGTTTGATCGTAGAGCTGGTCACTCGTTCTCTGAGCTTCAACATATTCATCTAGTTCACCAGAGTGATTTTCGGGCTCTGGGTCTATATGAAAATTAGGTTGCTTGGGCTTGTAAGCCGGTGCAGATTGTTGATTAGGTGGCCAGTATTTTCCTGATCTCGGATTAAATTGTTGTCTGTTCTGGTAGTTTATTGCTCCAGCATGCTTACTAGGGCCTTGACTTGCTGGTTCTGTTTTTATCTGAAACTGATTAGGGTTATTTGCCCTTGGCTGGTTGGTACTCCGGTCATAGTACGCCGGGTTTTGCGGTGGAGTATTATAACTCGGACGATAAGCACCATGGTGTGGAAATTTAGGTGCGCTAGAAGGTTGAGGATAGAAATGCGGTCTCTGATTCACTGGTTGTACTGGTACAGTATTAAATTTTTGTGGAATGGGGGGTTTTCTGAATGACCCTTGGCCGGTATGGGCATAGCTTGTTCTGAAATTTTGATTTTCTAGCTTTAAACAGAGATGTAATGCTTGGGGCAGATCTACGGGTTCCCTTATTCCTAGTAACCTTGGTAGGTCACCCCTTAAACCCCTTATGAAGGTTTCTAGGGCTTTATCCCTATATGTCTGGGTAAGCAATCTCATAGACTCTGGGCTAATATTCATGCAAGATATTTTATTGAGTGTGAGGGTAAGGTGAGAGTAAACGATTTGATAAAAACCTTGAACGGTATTGTTTCCTTGGACCAAGGCAGTTAGCTGATATTCCAAGGTACTAACATCACGCTTGTCAGCGTAATGCATTGCTAGACATTGGGAAATGCTTTCCCAATTCAGCGGGGTGTTGTACGATTCGAGAGCTGCATCAGCCTGACCGGTGATTTTATTCCTAACGACATTAAGAATCCCATAATATTTGGGTGTTCCCTTGATGTGTTCGTAGATGTGCAGGACACGATCAACGCTTTTCTTCCAAGAAGAAAATTCGCTTCCGTCTCCTGAGAAATTCCTCAGACATCTCACAACATCAGGTACTTTGTCTAAATCGTCTAATTTGTCCCTATGCTCCGCCTCGATAGTTTGGTCTATACCAGGAAACCGTTGAGCGTTGGGATTTAAAACGTTTTGAACGATGCTCGGACCTTGTTGATCGAGAATCCGGCATACTATTGAAGAGATAAGGGAATCCAGTGCTGGAGTAGTTCTGACTTCTTGGTGCGAATCCACATGGGAAGCACTGGATAAAAATGAGCTATTCTGGTTTTGTTCCGCGGTACCCCTACTCTGTGCCCTAGGTGGATTATCAACATCCACGGGAGAGTTCCTACTGGGAGGATTTGGGGGATTTGGCGGAATCAGATCATAAGATTGTTCGCTAGCATTGCTAGTAGAGGCTCCTGATCGGAGTTCTGGCATGGTTGGAATATAACTTTTACCAATTAAAAATGAAATTAGTAAGAGGAGGGAAAAAAGGAATGGTTATACTCTGAATGTAATGTTCTTAATTTTTAAATTTTCCTATTACTAATTTCTGATTGTTTTAATTTATGTTTCTTTTTCTTATATTTGATTTTAAATTGTTAACTTTGGCTTTTAATTTTTTAATAACTTGCTCATATATTTTTTCTTTTATTTAAACTTTTAATGCTCAATTTTTAATCTAGTTTCACTTTTAGAGAACAAATTAAATTATTATCTTAAATTCTTTTTAATTTTTAAATTCATAAACTTTTGGTTTAACACTTTTAGCTTCAAAAATTTCCTTTAATTCATACTTTAAAATTTCCGACTTTATTCAATTTTTCATTTATTTTTCTTCGATTTGTATTCTCTTAAAATTTCTAACTTTATTTAATTTTTCGTATATATTTCTTTTGATTTATATTCGCCTTTTCTTTTCAAAACTTCTAATTTCATTTTTCACATATTTTTCTTTGATTCACTTTTAAAATTTCTAATTTCATTCAATTTCTTTAAATTTTCGGTGATTTATATTCACTTTCTTTAATTTCTAACTTTATTCAAAAGAGAGATTTCTTATTTTTCTTTAGCTCTGTATTCACTATTGAAATTTCTTAATTTACTTACGCTAAGATTAACACTAAATCTGCTGACTGCATTTTGATGTACTAGGATGTCCTTTTTTCCGGGTGGAGATGCCGGGTGTTCTCCAGGGATCGGGCGGTGCGGCTAGCTCTAACAAGCTTCCGTTTTGTCCTTTTTACGGGGCTACTTCGGGGCCCTTGCAGTTATCTGCTTTCACCTGCACACGATCGCGGGGGGGACCACAAGAAATCTTCGTCCGCGCTACGTATTAATTTGAAACCGCCTCTTCACTACTTGAGGGAACTTTCACGGAACAAAAAGGTTTGTAGCTCGTCACTACTTAAGGGACTTATTTTTTCACGAACCGAATCTTGTGGTCCCTGCTCGGGCGCCAATTAAATTTTTATAAATTAAAAACTTTAAAAAAAATATTTTTTCTGAGGAGAAGCCTCTTTATTCCATGGCAAAAAATTACAAACTGAACTTAACAACAAATCAAAATAAACTTAACACCTAACTAAAACTACGGGCACGTTGGGGAATATGGGCAAATGAAAGATATGGGAAAATATGTGCAATGGGATATTGCTCCAGACGTCGAGTCAGCAACTTGAAACTAGAGCGTGATTCTGTTGGAGTGTGGGAATGTGCTAAGGTGCGGATATGATGGGATAAAGTATGTTGGGAAACACGAAACACGAGCGTGATTCTGAGGTAGATGGGAAAAGGTAGGAAAAATAGAATAGGAACATGAATGCGGAGCGTGATTACGATGTGGCGTAAGATGGGGTGTTAACTTATATAGTTACATATGTATATTCAAAGCAAAAAATTACAGATTTGTGTTTGGTGTGTACAAGTCTTTTTTTTTTTTTTTTCGTCGGTAGGTGAAAATCTTCATGAGACACTATGAGACCGTGTACTCATAGTAGTGTCAGATTTCTACTGACTAAAAACATGTTTACTACGACTAAGTTAGACCTTATCAAGTAGTTTAAGCTTCAGAAGAGAATATTCGCGTGAGGCAGGTAGATTTTCAATAAAAGCACCTGCTGGAACCGTCATAAGATGCGGCTTTTTGTCTTATTGCGCTAATTCGAACGGTTTCGTTCTTTGAAGTCGGCGCGTAAGATTTGTCACATCCAAAGTTTGGAGTATGGCACAGTTGCAATGGCCATGAAGACGAATACGAAGCTTGCGAGCGAAGTTTTTTATTTCGTCCTCCACGGTAGCTATCCCTAAGTCTCTGTGGATATCATTGTTTCTGATATACCAGGGAGCGTTCACGATTATTCTTATAATTTTATTTTGGAATGATTGTATGAGATTCCTATTGCTTGGTTTGGTACAACCCCAGAGTTGTACACCGTACGTCCACACGGGTTTAAGCACTTGCTTATACAGAAGCAGTTTGTTATATACGCTTAGTTTGGAATATCTTCCAATTAGCCAATACATTTCTCTAAGTCGATTTTCGACTTCGTCACGTTTCTTTTTAACGCGAGGTTTCCATTTAAGTTTCGCGTCTAGTGTCATTCCCAGATATTTAGCTTCGTTTGCATGCGGTATTTGTACCGAGTTAATGAAAACGGGAAGGTTGATTATTTTCTTGTAAGTGAAGTTAACATGCGTCGATTTGGTCTCGTTAAGAACAATGCGACAAGTTTTTGTCCACTCACAGATTTTATCCAAGGCTCGTTGGAGTTTTATGGTTGCTGACTCGATTGAACTTTCCGTGGCCAGAATAGCCGTATCGTCCGCGAACGTAGCTACAATAGTGCCTTCAGTTTGTGGTATGTCCCGAGTGTACAGCAAGAATAAGATAGGCCCAAGGACACTTCCTTGCGGAACTCCGGCGGCGATTTCTTTAAAATCAGAATATTCAGTTCCGTGCTTGACGCGAAAAAGTCTGTTTTTAAGGTATGATTCTAAGATCTTATGAAGTTACTCCGGAAGGATTCGTCTTAGCTTATAATTCAATCCATCGTGCCAAACCCTGTCGAAGGCTTGAGATACGTCAAGAAAAGCGCTAGAACAAATCTTTTTCTCCTCAAGGGCTTTTTCAATTTCATCGGTTATTCTATAAACCTGGTCAATTGTGGAATGCTTGATTCTGAACCCGAATTGGTGGTCAGGTATTAGGCGTCTCTCTTCAATGACCGGAAGAATCCGTTTCAGAAGGAGTTTTTCAAATACCTTCGATATTATTGGTAGTAGGGATATCGGTCTGTACGATTTTTTGCCATTTGGAGATTTCCCCGGTTTCGGAACCATTATGACTTCTGCGACTTTCCATTGATTTGGAACGTATAATAATCTAATGGAAGCATTTATTAAATAAAGCAGTTTTAATAGTGCCTTTTTTGTTAATTCCTTGAGGATTTGTCCGGTTATTAAATCATAGCCAGGAGCTTTATTACTTTTCAGGTTTTTTATTGCCTGGCAAAGTTCTATAAATGACACACTTTTTATTCTAAGGTTGTCAGATGTCGTAGTCGTACCGGTAAAATCGTCTACCAATGTTTCTCCATCAAATGGCTTAAAAGTCTCTTCTAAGTGCTCGGCAAATAGATCCGCTTTTTCTTTGTCACCTTTTGCCCATTCGGCGTTGTTTTTTCTTATCGGTGGCGAGTGTATTTGGGGTTTTTTAATTCTTTTGACAGCTTTCCAGAGCGAGTAATTAGTGGTTTTTTCGGCGGTTAAACCTTCAAGATAAGCTGAAGTCTCTCGGTTTTTTAGGTCTTGGATCGCTTTTTTAAGCTTATTGCATAGGAAATTCGAGTGGGTGTTATGCTGGGGAGCGCGAGTTTGTTGCCATATTTTGCGTGCTCTCCTCTTTTCTCGAATAAGTTCTTTTATTTCGGGCGGATAATTAGCTTCATTGCATGGGACTTCTTTCGAGTGTCTATTCTTAACTCGAACTGAACTTGTTTGCATTGTATCGATTTCAATCGTCGTATTTATGTAGTGCTCAATGCAGTCTTTAATGAATAAGGAGGATCCGCCCCTAGCTCTTCCGGAAGGGTGGTATGCGTGATAAGCACGATACCCTCTTATTTTTACTCCGGATTCCTTTGTCAAATGAGTTTCAGAGATCAAGCAAATGTCAATGTTGTCATTCCGTAAGAATACTTCTAATTCTGCGTTTTTTTTGTACAAGGCCGTTTGCGTTCCATGTTAAAATTTTTAGTAACTGATTCATATTCATATGGGAGTTCTTTTTTGGCGAGGTTTTAACTCGAGCTTGCTCAATTTATCAAATATGACTTTGTTGACCTTCGTTTGCTCCTCAAGTTTCGCAAGAATTATAGAGAAGACTTGGGAGACTGGGTCTACCGTAACATCGCTTTGCTTGTTTTCTAGCGACGCAGCTTGACCATATGTAAGCGTCTCTGGAGATTGTGGCTTTGTGGCTCGACTCTCGTCTTAACTTTGATATGTTTATTGACGGTCGTTACCCTTGGCTTAGCAATTTCACGACTATTTTTAACCGGTTCTGCGTTCTGGCGTTGAATATTTTTAAATGTGTCTCGCCTTTTTTGAAGCTCTTTTGCCACTTCGCAACCTCGATAGTTCGCTGGGTGCTTTCCTTTGCAGTTAATGCAGGTAGCCGGGCCCTGCTTATTTAGATCACACTTTTCCGAGAGATGGTTACCAGCACATTTTACGCATCTCGGCTCTTTTTGACAATACGACTGTGTGTGATTAAAGCCTTGACAGCGTTTACACTGAGGTATCGATCTCGTACTCCTACGCACAGGCTCAATCTTGACTACGATATTCAGAATAGTTTTAACGTTATAAATATCGTCTACATTTTCGCTCTATGTCAAAGGTAAGCATAAAGAGCGTAAGCCCATGCTTGATCATGATTTCCTGGCCTTGTTCCGTTTGTTGCTTCGCCTTTTTGAGAATATTGACGGCATTAAGAATTTTTAAACCTTTAGCTTTGAGGTCGTTCATTACGTCGTCTTTTGTGCACGAGGGGTGGAGCCCCCTTGCTATAACACGCAGTGGTCTTTCTGACTTATTTTCATAAGTATACCACTGGATCTTTTCCGCGTTTAATTTTTGTGATATTGCTCGGTAGCCATCGGAGTCATCAACGTTAATTTTCCACGCATTGTTCCTGAGTGACGTTACCTTGAATTTCGATGTCGTCGTTCCTTTAAGAAGGCAATGTAGCTTACTGTAGTCCGTTATGCCAACGACGTTTATTGCAGGCGGAGGACGTGCTTTAGCTTGAGTTTGTTTTGGCTTCGACTCATGTTGCCTGTCTTCTTTTCGCGGCTCGATTTCGGGCGAGGCCGGCTCTGCGTTTTTTGCTAAGTCTTTTCTTTAAGACACAATTCGTTTCGCGTGCAAGCTCTTCTTCGTCCGTGTAATATTTGGGATTAGCTGCGCGGGGAGCGGAATCTTCGCGTTCTTTTTGTAAAAGCGAGTTCTTTAGAAGCTTGTTTTCCTCTCTCAGCATGTCTACCTCTTTTTTGAGCTCTTGGTAGAGTCGATCCATTTCATTAAACTTATTGCGAAGTTCGTTATTTTCCTTCTCAAAGCTTTTACATTTCTCTGAGTCCTGTTTCTTGTGCGCTTGCACTTCCGGCGGACTTTTTTTCCTGGAGACATTCGGTCTTGATGGTGAAGACCGAGGTACCCTTGAACTTTTTATAAAGGGGTTTATTAATTGCAATAATTGGCTCTCCCCAGAATCCGTAGAGCCTACCTCCGAAGAGGGTGGATTTTTCAGTGAACCAGGACTGCCACCTGGGGTATTAAATCTTTTCGTTTTACTCATTGCATTTTTTTGTATACACTTTAAGCCCGGTATACGAAGGGTGGATTTTAGTCGCCTCTTACGACAGGCATGCCTACCTCGGGTATATTCTAACCCCTACCCGTAGGGGGTCTTAAGTGACCTATTTAGATGTTTTCTGGATTCTATCCTAAGTCGCTGCAGTTCTGGGCTCCACCAGGGAACCGGAGTTCTGCAGGGAGTTTTTGTCAATGGGCACGTCAGTTCAAAATAGCTGGTAAGGACGCTAGTCAGGTTTTGAACAGCATCCTCAACCTTTCGTTTCGTTCTGAGTTTAGTTGGAATTTTGACAGATTTGTCTAGCTCTTCCCTAAACCGCACCCAGTTGGTTTTCCTAGGATTCCTTCTCTCCTGCAAAGTTATGGCCTCGAATTCGATTTGGAAAGCGATGTATCTATAGTCTGACAAGTACAGGGCAGTACCACCCAGTTAGTAATTGACTTAAAATACCTATTAGATAAAGTCAAATCAATTACCTCCTGCCTCCTTGCCGTAACAAAAGTTAGCTGGGAGCCAACATTGTTAATTACCATACCAGACGATAGTATAAAGTCTAGAAGATGGTTTCCGCGTATGTTACATTTGCTGCTGCCCCAGACTGTATTCTGAGCATTCCCGTCGCAACACATGACTAGTCCCATCTCCCGAGTGTCACAATACTTTATGAGTTCGGCAACCGCCTTCGGTGGTGGAGGAATTACCGAATCATAAGGGAAGTAAGCCGACGCAACGACGAAGGTTTTCCAACTTCCGGTCGTTTCGTAGCTTACAGCTGCAGCAACCAGGTCCTGTCCACAGAATTGTCTAAGCTTGGTTACTGAGAGGAAATTCGGCACAATAAGACAAGCTCTCGGTCTTTCAGATCGCTCGTCTTTCATATGCGCTTGTTCCGCACGTATGGCTCCTGGATAGATGTTATGTGGGGTTCCGGCCATAGTTTCCTCTAAGTCTGATTTGGGAGCACATCGCTAGCGAATACGTGGTTCAAATTTATATTTAAATTTAATTATATTTTTATCTCTTGAGCTGGTCCTCATCCGAAAGGAGCAAGGAACCGTCTAGGCTTTTCACTGGGTGTTGGTTGGAGCTGCGACCACCTGTCAGATCTCCGTGCAGCTTCTTCTGCTTCTGTAGCCAGCGCATTGATTTAGTTGCTCGTATCATATCAAACGCTATGCTAAACTTCTCTCATCTTCATGCGATATAAGCACTCTAGCTCGCTTCTCCCTGCGGCTGGAGTAGCTGCAACGCGAACTTTCAGTTTCGTTCGCTAATCCGTCTCCAGGTATCCTCGGAAAGCCACGCCCTATGTCTTACCTACCATTGATCGACAATTCCTTCAGCACCAGATGTAAAAATGTTTTTCATAGCACACCAATGGTCTTGCATGATTGCGAGCAGTGAGCTGCTGATTGCTTCCATACCTAGCGAAAGGTGCTCCCTTAATTGTTGGTGCACTGAAAGATCACTAATTCTATCGAATTTCATCAAAAAGATAGAGGGAACACTCAGTTCAAGGGAGATAGCCTTGTGTGCATTTCTTGATATCGAGGGCGCATTCAATAACACTGGTTACGACTCGATCGCAAGGGCGATCAGTAGCAGAGGTATCGAAGAATCGACCAACCAATGGATCAGGGCCATGCTGGTAAGTCGATTCATTACTTCCTCCTCTGGGAGAGTGTCGGTGTCCATAACTGCAGTCAAAGGCTGTCCTCAAGGAGGAGTTCTTTCCCCCCTGTTATGGTCTATAGTCATCGACAACCTGTTAGTAGGTCTTCACAGATCAGGCTATACCACCGTCGGTTATGCTGATGACTTGGCGGTTTTTATCAGAGGTAAACACAGCACGACAATTTCCAACGTCATGCAAAGTGCAATATCTCAAGTTGTAGAATGGTGTAACAAAGAAGGACTTTCCATCAATCCTAGTAAAACCGTTCTAGTGGGCCAGTAAACGCCTATACGGCAGAACTTGGGTTCTTTCTCCTAAGATGATACATTGGTTGTACATAATGATGGTTAGACCCATTATCACATACGCGGCCATCGTTTGATGGCCAAAAACTCTCCAGCAGACAACGGCAAACAAGTTGCAGAAGTTGCAAAGAATTGCCTGTCTTGGCATTACAGGTGCGATGCGCACCTGCCCTACGACAGCTCTGGAAGCTATTGTTGGGCTTACACCCTTGCCAATCTTCATTAGAAAGATGGCTGCTAGATATGCCATCAGGCTGCAGCTAGATCGCGAGTATAAACCAAGTGACCTTGTGGGACATTTAAAGATACTCAACTCAATCCCTAAAAGAGACATGTTTTGCACTTTACCAGATATTATGGTCAGGCAACACTGCTTTGGTAGGCTATTCGAGGTTGAAATATTGGACCGCGGACACTGGTCCAATGGTGCTCCAACACTGGACCCTAGAAGTCTGGTCTGGTTCACCGACGGTTCGAAGATGGATTCTGGAGTTGGAGCTGGGGTATTTGGACCTAACACAAAGATTTCGGTACCTATGGGTACGACTCCTACTGTGTTTCAGGCTGAAATCCATGCCATTGAGATTTGTGCCAGACACAATCTCCTCAAGGGGATCAAAGGCGCTAGAATACGTATCTTCTCAGATAGCCAAGCAGCACTTATGGCACTGTTGTCCAACCAAATGGACTCTAGAACCGTGAAATGCTGCTACGATGCATTACAAGACCTTGCCAAATACAACAGGGTAAAACTCGGTTGGGTACCCGGACACCAAGGGATTGTGGTCAACGAATCTGCAGATGAGCTTGCTAGGGCTGGCTCAGAATCTGTGTTCATATGTAGGTCCTGAACCTTATTGTGGCGTCAATTGGGCGACAGCTACTACGCTGATTAACGAATGGGAAAACAAACTTCGTCTAGACCACTGGACTAGTGGGGCAGGTCTAAGACAATCCAAACGATTAATCAAGCCTTACACCTATAAGGAAATCCTTAACTTAGATAGGGAAAGCATTAAGAAGCTTGTGAGCTCTCTTACTGGCCATTGCGGCTTGAGATACCACCTTAAAAAGATGAACCTGTGCCAAGAGAAGGACTGTCGGTTCTGTTTAGAGGAGGATGAAACTTCCGAACACATTCTCTGTGAATGCCCGGCACTACTTAAGGAAACGTATTCTCCACAAGGAGATACTTACTTCAGTGGAACTGAAATGCTCCGCTACTAAGGACATACTCACTCTCATAAGGGAGGTAGTACGTCTGTTAGATTAACTCCAACCCTCCGATACAATAGATCTTTCAGATCGCAGTGTCGTTGCCACGCGGGCATGGGTTGTACAAGAGGAAAAGAAAGTCTATCGATGTTTAACCTGGGCATTCTTCTGTTGCCGTGGAATCTTCGAACTGCAGCAGTGCGTAGTTGGAGAGTAGCTATCATAAGGTGGTGATCTCGTACTATCCCCACATCTGCCCCTCGCTTGTTTCGGACGTCCAGGAGACTACTTCTCAAGCGGCGGCTGATGGCAAAATGGTAAATTTGGTTGGAGGTTGCTTGCCTGTCATTGGAAACCCAGCTGAATTTGTGGCAGATCATGTGGTGAAACATGGTGCCACCTATCACAAGGCGGTTGGCATTGCGGATATCCACAAACCGTTGGCCGTTGTCATTGCGACTGCCTAGTCCATGCTTCCCGATTACATGTTTGAGCCCTTCGTTGTCATTGCCTACCTGGGCATTCAAATTCCCCATCACTATGTCTCCCTTTGGTGTTGTGTTGAAGACTTCGCTTAAAAGATTGTAGAAGCTCCATTCTCGTCCTCAGACGAGCCATTTGTTGGGGCATAACACTGTATAATGGTGACGCGTCATACTTTAGTCCGGAATCTGGCCGTGATAATCCTATCACCATGAAGCTACCAGGAAACTAGGCCCTTGCGTGCTGTTACTGTTAGCAGCAGTCCAACTCGATATTCTCGCGGACTTCCGGATGGTCGTCCAGAATAGAGTAGTATAGTGTTACGCGTTGGGGACTGGTACTCTCCCGCTTCTAACCACATCATTTCGCTTACCAACAAAAATATCCAATTTATATCACATGAATTCATTCTCCAATTAAAGGAATCTGGCATTATAAGGACCTTCGCTTTCTGCGTCGAGGAGCGTCTTTACATTCCAGAAACTATTTATCTATTTATGTTCGGGTACAATAGCCAAAAATCGTCAACATGAGATCTTTCGTTATCCGAGGCATAGTGTCAGTTTCTGTAGTCTAGAATCAAGGCCAAAGACAATCCGCACTTGCAATTTTAGCCTATACGTATAAGGGTTTATACGTATAGTTCCCCGGGGACCACTAGGAGGTAAAGCAAGCATTTCATCACGAACTTGATTGTTGCGCTACTGGCCCAAGCCAAGTTTCGAGCAGTCAGTAGTTTCCCGACCAATCGCAATGCAGATCCCCGGATAAGATAGTAAGATTCATTCAATATGTACGGATATATTCGCCGGCTGGAAATCTCAGATTAGTAATTTCGGAATAAAATGTTACTTAAGCCAGTTCTTCTCTCTTTTGTTATTTTCTTTTAGAATCTATAAAGTGGTTTTTCTGCTATACTTAGTTACGAGTACCTGTCGTCTGATAATTTACCCCGAAGTTCTTGCTGTTATACGAGTATGAGGGAATTCAAAGACGCTCATACTGCAGGCAATAATTAATTTTATTTGCAACTCATATATACATTATGTATATAGTAGATAATAATAAATGAATGTTCAGTTGTAATTATATATCGCTTTAGAACGTCCTATGGCGTATGGAGGTGAGGCGTTGGTTAACAAGTAGTAATTTCCACGTGCTCTATAAGGAAAGAGATAAGAAATGCATTAGGAAGTGCTTGGATTACAAACATAAAAAAGAGAATATACTTGGAACTACAACTAAGGCCCATCATCTCGGGATCCATAAATCTTTTTGGAGTAAAATCTGAGAATCTTGTTGCACTATAACAAGAAAACGCTGGTCCAGTTTTTTGGTTAGCAACACTCTCTGCAAAATACACAAATGCTCTCTCGTGACTGCACGCTCGTGGACCCTTATCTAGAATACGTAGACAACCAAACGTTATAGATGCTTAATATTATTTTATTAAGATACCCGTACCTGTTTGGGGGTTGCATCCTGGTTGCGTTTTTCCACGATTTGGCCAAAAACTAGCGTGACCCACAGGTACAGTTGTACCCTGCCCATACGCGTCAGTATGTATAGAATCAGTGAAATCAGCAGAATAATTATTATTAAGTCCCATTTGCCTTTTTTTCATTATTATATCATTCGGAGGTGGATCCAAGAGAGTATATCTAAAGATCAGATCGCCAGTAGCTATCAGTTATGGAATATTTTAAACATTTGAGCTGCTCACCTTGCCAGTTTCATTTGCCCATCTGTCTCGGCAATAATTTCCCTGGTAACATTGGATGCGAGTTCAACCCCTACTGAATAAGCTATCAAGTGGAAATTCTTGCGATCTACGTGGTTCAATAATTTTATGATGAACTGGGCAATCAATTTTTTGAGCTAAATGTACGTAAAGAAGTTCGAATTAAGAGTTAGGAAGCAGAAACAAATTGGGCCTTACAGCTTCTACATCTGGTTGTTTGACTTTTGATGGATCATCTGTTGTAAAGCCCCAGTCAAGCTCTATATAGTCATAATCGCCATTCTTGTGGAATGCCTCATCCATAGGGTGGTACGTGGTGGTGTATTGAGGCACATAGTAATCCGGTATGAACATGGCAGTGTAGCGGTGACTGAGGTTCTCTCCAAGTTCATCAGCTTCGTAAAGTGAATATGCAGTGTTATTCTCGTGTTTTGGTCTATGGATGTAAAATGTTAGCACATAGGTATACAAAAAGTATTTCTATTACTCACCCATGGACAAGAAGCATTCTTGTACGATTGACTTCAATTGTATCAAGATCAGCAGAGACTGAATGAGTCTCGAAAAACACTGAAAAGTAGTAAACAGTTTTACAAGGATTAGTAGAATAAATGGAAAAACCGTCTTACAGAACAACAAAACTAGTTTCAAACTTTCAAAGACCACCATCTTGCGTGTAGGATTGGAGGATGTAAACGAATGGCGTGTTAGCTGTTGATGCTCCCCTTTTAAAGGAAATCTAGCAGAAACAAGAAAACTTTTTCAGTCAAAATAGAGTCGCGCGTGAGCTAAGTGGGCTTAATCTATTTTGATCGACCAATTTTTAGGGCTGACCAAAATGACACGCAAAATATCCACAGCTAATGTATATAATTAAGATTGTGGAAAAAGTGATTGAAACTTATAATAACGGGGTATAGTCCAATTTTATGTTATCAAGTTGAGTCAAATTAATTGATCACGTGGCTTTCCACGTTCGTTAAAGTCTCTATACACATGTACGCCACTTCCAACCCAATCTGTATCTGTAGGGACTAATAAGTAGGTACCAATCTGTACGATTTTTAAGTCTTGACAAGCACAGGGACTTCCATATGATCTGCGGCAAAAGATAACCCTCTAAGTCCGTGCTCGGAGAGTGGGTTTTGTTGTGCATCCGCATGAGTGTGTTGAACAAAGGAAAGCAGACCTACAATTATGAATCCATCAATTTATTATATATAAAACTAGCTCATTGTACCCGTTTCGCTGGGTCTTTTATTATGAAATGGTTTACCCACTAATCCTTTATGAAGGTCGCGGGGGTAGGATGATTAGGTGCACTCTCCATCATTCTTGATCCTCCACCGTAGACTCCAACTTATTAGGAGGAATTCCTAGACAGCTCCAGGAGAGATGTCGGACTTGATCCAACCATCTATTTCTAGACCTACCGAGGGATCGCTAACTTGATGGCACGGCAATCATGACACGTCTTGGAAACCAGTTTGGAGACATACGCAGTACGTGACTAAACCGTCATAGCATACACCTTCTGTTTGGAGAAGTAGCTGCCCAACATTGAGCGACTCGCGTATCTTGGTATTGTGCACTCGATCCCTTTGATTTATTCTGGCAACAACGCGAAGGAATCTCTTTCAGCGGCTTGTATCCACAACTGTATGTGAGAGCTGGAACATATACCGAGTTAAAAACCGATAATTGGGCTTGAACACTTAGTGCGGAATTCCTTATAACAGACTGACCAAGCTCTCTGAAAATCTATTCAGCCTGACCAATTTAACAGATCAACTCGGCATTGATATTTCCATCAGGCGTGAATAAGACCCCGAGATAGTTAAACTTACCCACTTGCTTCTGTGGGACTCCAAAAACATGCAGAGTGTACTGAATAGGCGTTCTGGAAACAACCATTACTTCCGATTTGTTCACGTTTACTTTCATTCCAACATCATCACAAACGGCTACAAACATTTCGGTTTAAGAGGACCCAAGGATGGCCAAATCAATCGCAAAGAAAAGAAGACTAATTCTTAAGTTGCTCGATTTGCAAAATTCTCTGCCACGGCTGCGCTGCTACATCCAGTCCATATATATGTACATACAGTGAAGAGGCGAGGTGACAAAACGCACTTTTGACAGAGTCCAACCCCCACAGTGATGAGTATTGCTTTACCGGTGTTTACCCGAACACAGCTTTTATATTTTGTAGGTACATAAATACTGCATCGCCCTTAATATGGAACGATCAATCCAATACTTTTGCAGAAGAGTTCAGAGTTTGCCTCGAGGAACCCTAACACACGTTTTCGCCAAATACGCAAAACAGGTATACACAGGCCTTCTCAAGAATAATTTTGAGAGTGAATAACTGGTCGGTCCTGCTTCTACCGGGACGAAAACCGCATTACTCATCCCCCAAACTATCCTCAACCACAGCTCTGGACCGCGTTTCTATCACCCTAACGAAGACTTTGCCAAGGAGACTACCGCTGTAGAGATAGAGATATACCGCTATAGTTGGAGCAATAATTTGTGTCCCCCTTTTTTAAAAAGAGGGACAATCACCCCCATTTGCCAAACGTCAGGTGTTTCACCTGATTCACAGGCCGCTTTAATGACACGTGAGAGCCATTGCACTCACTCTTTACTAAAAGCCTTTAGCATTTCTGGCCGGATTTCATCCACACCGGCTGATTCGCTAACTTTAAGCGATTTGACCGCCAAAGTCTTGACCATTGGTCTGTCATGTAGACGATAGGGCTTTTCGGGATTAAGCAGTTCTAAAATGTGCTCGCTCCATCTCCATCGCTCATTGGAAAGCAGTGTACCGTCTTTAGTGTTGACTCCTTTCACGATAATTAACATTCTTCCTCTGATTCGGCGGACGGTCTGCCAGATGATTTTATTTACTTATAACATACTTATGCAGTTATGTTTCAATGAAATAGTTTATTACATTTGAAAAACACGTATAATTACCTGAAGTATTGCTCCAAAAACACATTCTAAAATGTAGGAAAATAGACTTAAAGTATGAGTTATGCACTGCTGCATGACTGCTGGTCGTGGTCTCCACTGAAAGAAATTTGTGGGCGATGATTTGATTAATTGTTTTTAGCATTTCTCAGCTTCAGGACAACGAATGAATGAATATTTGGCGCAACAGCTCTTTAAGTGCCAGGGCCTAGCTTCTCGCAACCACTCATGTTGTGTGCGTTATATTTTTCACATGAATGGAAGGGACCTACAGTTTAATGCCGTATCCGAACGGCGATTTGAGAAGCTTTTTCGAGACAACAATACTCTCGGATGTTTGTCAGACGCTCGCGAGAGGTGGGACCGTGAAAAAACTTTTTGGTGTTTTGTAGGATTCGAACTCGGAACCTCACGCGTAGTGATCCGACACACTAACCACTTACGCCACGGCGCCCACAGGACAACGCAGAAGGATGTTTTATTGTTTGTTACCTTAAATGAACACCTTCCAGCCGTTTAAAGCACCGGGAGCGGATGGAATATTCCCTGCCCTACTACAACAAGGCCAGGAAGTCATTATGCCACACCTCCTAGGACTATTGAGAAGCAGCGTCGCACTTGGGCATATACCAAGAATATGGAGAAGGGCAAAGGTCATATTCATTCCGAAAGTGAGAAAAAGAGACACCACTTCACCAAAATCCTTTAGGCCCATCAGCTTGACCTCATTCATGTTAAAGACGCTAGAACAGGTCATAGATAATCACCTAAGAATGACTGTGCTGGAGAGAATACCTCTCCACCACAATCAACATGCCTACAGAGCAGGAAGATCCACCGAAACTGCGCTCTACCAGCTGACAAGTTGGGTTCAGGATACACTGGAGAGGAAGGAAACAGCAGTGAGCGCATTTCTAGACATCGAAGGAGCCTTCGATAACACCTCCCACGAAGCAATTCGGAGGGGTCTCGAAATAAAAGGAGTAAATCACACCACAAGTAACTGGATGTGTGAGATGCTAAGAACTAGGACTGCTGAGATAGAGGTGGGTCAAAAAACCATCACAATAAGCACCACTAGAGGCTGTCCACAAGGAGGGGTATTATCACTATTGATGTGGAGCTTAGTAGCAGATGAACTACTGCACAAATTGACAGGTGCCGGCATTACGTGCCAGGGGTACGCCGACGATATAGTCATTTTCGCAAGAGGAAAATTTGAAGAAACGCTATGCGAAATCATTCAGAGGTGTCTACGAATCACACAGAAGTGGTGTAAAACGGTAGGACTCAGAGTGAACCCTACCAAAACCACTGTGATACCCTTCACCAAGAAAACACAGTTAAAGCGTATGCAACCCATCCTGTTGGAAGGGATCAGAGTTGACCCACAGAAACAGGTCAAGTATCTAGGTCTAACACTAGACAGCAAGCTCCTCTGGAGAGAACATGTAGAAACTGTGGTAACCAAACCCACCAGAGCACTTATGGTGTGCAAAAACATTTCAGGAAAGACCTGGGGTTGTAGCCCAGCCACACTGAGATGGATGTATCTGATGATAGTAAGACCCATCATCACATACGGGGCAGCGGCATGGGTCAACAGATCTAGACAAACCACGACGAGGACATCCCTCAACAAAGTGCAAAGATTAGCCTGTATATGTATAACAGGAGCCATGCGAACCTGTCCCACAGCAGCTCTAGAAGTGATCGTAGGGATACCTCCACTACACATAGTGCTAGAGCGAATCGCCAAGGAGACCATTTTAAGAATCAGCAAAGAGGGCATCGGGAAAGGAACAGGCATCGCAAATAAAGAGCGAGTAACCCTATCCAAATCGGTGCCGCTTCTGAACTGGCCCAGAGATGATATGGTCAAGAAATACTGCTTTGAAAGGAAATTTGACTCAAAGCTGAGCAACAAAAGAGATTGGAGCAGCGAATCCGATAAATACCAACTCAAACAACACACAATTAAATGGTACACAGACGGATCGAAAACATCTACTGGCACTGGGGCAGGAGTGTACGGGCCCAGGACTAGATACTCAGAATCACTGGGAACATTCCCCAGCATATTTCAAGCAGAAGTTCACGCGATCGAAAGATGCGCGCAATTCAACTTAGACAAGAAATATCGCGGGTCCTGCCCGCATAGCATCGCGATACTATCAGACAGCCAAGCCGCTATTAAAGCACTGACCTCGCATGAGATCAGATCCAAACTGGTATGGGAGTGTCTCACCAGAATCAACAAACTGGGAGAAACAAACAAAGTAACTCTCTACTGGGTACCAGGACATGTAGGAGTAGAGGGGAACGAAGCAGCTGATGAGCTAGCTAGAAACGGATCAGACACGCCATTCCTTGGACCAGAACCCTTCTGTGGGATAGGACCCCACAAAATAAGGGAAGACTTAAGGAAAGAAGAAGAGAACAAATGGGCCAAACATTGGGACGATATCCCCCAAATAAGACAGGCAAAGGAACTTCTGGGGAAATACAATCAGAAAAGAAGCAGAGCCTGCCTAAGAGTTAGTAAGAATCGGCTTCGCATCTTGGCGGGCATGTTAACAGGTCACTGCAGACTTAAGGAGCACCTTAGGAAACTGGGAATAGAGGGAGACGGACAATGCAGATTCTGCAGGGACTTCGCAGAAACACCAGCGCACCTTCTTATGGAATGCGAAGCACTGATCCACAAAAGAAGGAATCACCTTGGTGCCTACCTCCTATCAGAAACGGATTTGCCTTCGCTGGATCCACTGAAGATACTCCGGTTTGCTGTAGCAGCTGGACTGGAGGAAGTGCTCTAGACCGAGTATATCATCGGCTAGAACCTTAGTAAGGGGGGCACAATAGATCTTTTATAGGTCGCAGTGCACTTGCACCTCTCAACAATATAAATCTATCTATCTATCTATCTACCTTAAATGAATCAGCGATGAATTCACTAAATTCAATTTGTATCCGGAGAGCCAGTACTCAGTTCTCTGAGAGCAATCAGACGAAAGTGTCTTTAGAAGTCTTTTTCACAAAAAAAAAAAATGAACTGCTTAGTTTGCCAAGAAAAGATAGAGCGGAGCAATTTGTCAAAAATTGCATGCGCTGACTGTTCGCATATCTTTCACAGTACTTGTGTGAATATTACTGATTCCGATATTCAATATATGAACAGTAATAATCATAAATATCGCTGTGACAAGTGTAGTGCCTTGCGACGCAAATCTCTACAACAGCAACAACCAATAACGTCACTTCAGTCACTCGGTACAACAACTAAGAAACAACCAAAGTCTAGCTACCAAGCGCACCGTCTACTCCCAAGTAACCATTGCAGTCAAATGACCCGATCACTCTTCAACTTCTTTATGAGGAGATAATTAGCTTAAAACATACCATCAGCAGCGAATTTCTCCCTGCAATTCAAGAACTGAAAGAGGAAAACGTCAAACTGCGGCGAAGAGTAAATTATCTCGAAAGCAAATTGAACTGGAGAGAACAGCAAAAAGTGGACAATGTAGTTGAAATCGTGGGTATATCAGAGGTTAACAACCAAAATGCAGCAGCTTGTGTGCAAACCATCTTTAACAAAGCATTAAATGTCATTGTTCGTGCCGAAGAAATTACAAAATGCTATGTGAAAATAGCTAAGAAGCCTAAATCGAATGACGAAGAAGTCATTGTTTGCGTCCAACTCTCTTCGCCTGAAGTCAAACGGAAGATAATGTCTAGTAAAAGAGATGCCAGAAAGAAACTGAATGCTTCGTTATTCGCCGGTAATAAAAACAAAAGTATTTATATTAATAATTGTTATACTATTGTAGATATACAAGAGCTTTATTTATGGCAGCTAAAAAATTTAAAGTAGAGAATAATTATAAGTATTTATGGTTTAAAAACTCCCAATTTTTTTTTAAGAAAAGTTGATAATGGTGAGGTGACGGTTATCAGATCATTTGATGATATAGCTCAAATTCATAATTAGATTTTTATCTAATATATTATATATTTTATGTTTAATATGTTTAATAGAAAAAATAATCTTGATCATACAACCAACGATCTCACCTTTCAAACCGTTAAAACTAATTGTGATAGTATCCTCAAATCTTCAAATGGTTTTAAATCTGTGTATGTTGTACATCAAAATATCCGTAGTCTGCGACGGAATTTCAATTTACTAATTTCCAATCTCGATGCTTTCGAAAATCTACCCGATATGATCTTTGTATCTGAGATTTGGAGTTTTTGATTATAAACTGCCAAATTATGATTTTTATGCCAATCCTAATGATTCATATTGTGCAGGTGGAGTGGGAGTTTTTGTGTGAGATCTGTATGATTGTGATGTTAAACGTTGTAGTCTGTCTAGTACGGATATTATACAAATTTCATTCAGCATTTACAATGAAAGGTTTGATTTTATTTGTATTTATAGACTCCACTCACAGTCAACTCAAGTATCTATTGAGGAGTTTTCAACGTTTTTAAGAAATGTACTAATATTATTCTCTTGGGTGATCTTAATATAGATCTATTAGATTTTAGTTCTGTTGTAGATTCCTATAATGTTCTTCTTTCAGAACATGGGTTTGTATCTTTCGTCAACGAGCCTACAAGACCAATAGCAGGAACCTGTCTGGACCACGTATTTGGTCGCTTCTTAAATATGTCTTATAACGCTTCTTTCCAAAGCAAAGTCCGCGTTCGGGATGTTGTCCAAAATATGGCGAAGCAATGCAATCAGTTTGAGCACCAAAATAAGACTGTTCCGCTCCAACGTTGAATCCGTGCTGTTATATGGTTGCAGCACGTAGAGAGTGACCACTACTATCACCAGAAAGCTGCAAACGTTCGTTAATAGGTGTCTGCGCAATATCTTAATGATTTTCTGGCCCAATCGTATCTCTAACGAACACCTTTACGAGAGAACCATCAACACGGCGGAAGTGGCAGTGGATTGGTCACACGTTCCGAAAGGGTGACAGCTCCATAGCGAACCATGCTATGTAATGGAACCCTCTAACTCAGGATGGCAGAAGACCTGGCAGTCCGAGGAGTACATGGCGCAGAACAGTCGAGAAGGAGGCACGGCAGTTAGGGAAAAGTTGGGGAGAACTCAGACACATTGCCAGAAACCGTACACGATGGCGCGTAGGCGTAGTAGTGGCCCTAGGACCCACAAGGGGATACAGGACATAAGTATAACGCTTCTGCAGGAATTGTCTTTGATCTCCAACTTACTGATCATTGTATGACTGGCATTGTATGTAGTAGCTTAAAAAGTATAGATCAAAACAGACACATTCCAGAACGTAGAACTGCTAAAATTGACTTCAACAAGTTGAAAGATTACTTACTTTTTCCTGATTGGGAAGAGATTAATGAAGAAGAAAATCCTTCGAGGGCATATGAATTGTTCTTAAAAAGTTGAAATAATTTTATTTTCAATTCATCATACTCTGTTTTGATCAAAAAATCTGAAATAAGATTAAAACCCTGGATAACTCGCTCTTTACTGAAAAAAATTGGACTAAAACATAAATTACGTAAAAAATTATGGCGTCATCCACATAATTCAAACTTAAGAAACCGTTTGAAGAGAATCTGCCAGCATGTTAAGAAAGAAGTTCGCTTAAGTCGTGATTATTACTATCAAAACAAGTTAAGAAGCTCGCAAGGGAATTTGAAGGAAGAGTTGAAAATTATAAATTCTATGGTAAATAGAAACGCTAGAGATCATTCTAATGTGATTTCTATACATGGTGAGAATGTAGATATCTCAGATCCTGGGGTAATGGCAAATGAGTTCAATAATTACTTTGCTACTGTTGGTCGTAATTCTTTTCCACCAGTAGAATCTTTGTCCTGTAACTACGGTACTAGCTACGGACTCTCAAATAACACCTCTAGGCCAAATAGTTTCTATTTTGAACCTATCTCTGCTGTTGAACTTTTAAAAGAAATACGATCTTTGAAGAATTCACATTCCTCGAGAAATGATGGTATTTCAAATTTTATTTTAAAAAATATTGCGTATAACATCATCGATGTTCTAACACATATTTTTAATTTGAGTGTTAATTTAGGCATCTTCCTTGAAGAACTAAAATGCGCAAATGTTATACCTCTATTTAAAAAGGGAAATAAAAAAGATAAATCGAACTATCGGCCAATATCGTTGTTGTCTTCCATTCCAAAAATATTCGAAAGTCATTAAAAGTAGAATCTTACATTACTTGCAGAGCATACATTTTTTTAGTGCATTGCAGTTTGCATTTAGAGCTGGCCTTTCTACCGAAGATGCTCTTCTTGATTTTTGTACCATTATACAAAAAGGTTTAGATAACAAAAAAAACTGTGCTGCACTTTTCGTTGACATAACAAAGAATTTTGATATGGTAAAACATAGTATTCTTTTGCAAAAGCTTTATAATGTTGGTTTTCGTGGTTTCTTTTACAGTTGGTTTGAGTCTTATTTGTATAACAGAACCCAAAAAGTGAAGATTAATAATATTTTAAGCAACTCGAAAGTTATAAATCTTGGGGTACCCCAAAGGTCAGTACTTGGTTCCATTCTGTTCTTAATTTATGTGAACTCAATCTTTGAACACTACCCCAAAATTATATCTATCTATTATGGCGTTCTGTCCCAAACGACGATGTTGGGTGTCCTTTTTTGTAGACAGCATATATTTTCTTTTGCTTTCATTGACCGCTAGACCCATCTTTGCTGCCTCGATCTCAATACTCGTAAATGCCCCATTGACCGCCCGCTGAGTTCTTCCGATTATGTCAATGTCATCTGCGTAGGCGAGTAGTTGTACAGACTTGTAAAAGATTGTACCTCCGGTGTTGGCTTGTGAGTTTCGTACAATTCTCTCAAGTACTATGTTAAAGAGATCGCATGATAGCGCATCACCTTGTCTAAGACCTTTCCTGACATCGAACGGTTCGGTGATGTTCTTACCGACTTTGATGGAGCAGCGAGAGTTCTCTATTGTTATTCTGCACAAGCGGTCGAGCTTGGCAGGTATGCCAAGAGTAGACATAGCTCTGTATAACTCGTCTCTATATACGCTATCATAGGCAACTTGGAAATCGATGAGGTGGTGCGTATCGATTTTATATTCATGGGTTTTTTCCAAAATATGCCGTAGTGTGAATATTTGGTCAATAGGACTCATAGGAGTCATTGCGGAGCATAATATAATACTATGCGATACCACATGAAAAAGCTACGTGTGACGAACGAAGACCTTTGCAGAGGCTGTGGTTAAGAGAACTTTCTTTGCTACTGCCCAGACCTCTATCATTTAAGAAACAAGTTCCTTAGACAATACTTTTTTAAGAATTTAAAAAAGTTATCCAACGTACCGATAAACGGTTTGGTTTGTATCCCGGGTACAGTATGTACTACTACTAATTTCTTTAGGATATGTACAAAAGACGTTTTATTTCTACCTATCTATCTATCTTCTTTCTCCCCATGGACATCACAATGGGTCTATATTGACCTGAGTGTGGTACAAAGGATTTCTATCCCCTACACTAGGGCGTGGGAAAATCACACCATCACCTCCCCCTGGTACCAGCTTGATAGCTATCTGATAGCAGTTCACTATGAGCGTATGCTGAGTCTGACGATGTACATATGTGTAGCTGAACACTCAGACCTGCGTTAGCACATCTGGGTGAACTTCAACGCGCATATGATTAACCGGATGAGGCATCTCTTGTTGACCTGATTGGCTGAAATATGCGTCTCAGAAGTCTAGCAAGAGCTCCTCAGAAGCAGGGCATGCGGCGGATGAATCCTCCAGATGGAATAAACGGTGACCCCCACAGGCCAGCGGATACCTTACCGGAGCTAGATCGACATATTTGGAGCTGAGGTCTGTAAAGATTTTCAATACTACTACTGATTTTAACGCAAAGCTAGGAAGAGAGGACGTCTTTCCCTTCACGGGGAAAGTTAAGGCTTTTACAGATGATCTTGCAATTGCATATGATTCATCTAGTCCCTTAAATTTATGCTGTGAAATAAACCATGATGTTAATTTGTTAAGGACTTGGTTTTCAGATCATAAGCTTATTGTTAGTCAGCTTTCACATCAAGGAAACCATCGTACAAAAAATAGAGCGTGACCGGCTCAGTTGGTATTGCCACGTTCAAAGAAGAGATCATTTGAACCCTGTTAAAAAGGAAGAAGAAGAAGCTTATTGTTAGTCAGAAAACAAAACTAATGTTTTTCAGTCTTGGAACAAAGACGCTTGCGGATGTGAATGTTATTGTTACGACCTTAAAAATCAACCAACTACATTGCCGACATACGACGGGCAGATGGAAGTGTCAAAAAAACGAGAGGACTGTCATAGAAGAAGAAGTGTGACGACCACGTGAAGCAAGAAAAGCGCAATTTTCTCGCGCGCAATAAAAAAGTTGTCTTTCCTCCAAAAAGTTGTCTTTCATTTTAATTAGCGCAAGCGGTTCCCTCTACAAATTGTAACATTATGTTCCATGCTCCCGATTGTACTAGGCACATTTTATGTGACAATATTAATTGCGTAAGATGTGGTTCTGTATTCTTTAATCCTAATGTCGCCTGCAGTGCTAACTGTTTTAAAGTTGAGGAAGTAGAACATTTTAAATATCTAGGTGTTACAATAGATCCACATCTAAGCTGGACAGAGCACTTTGCAAACTTAAAGCAGTATCTATTTTCTTCAATCCGCTGTTTTTATCGCCTTAGGAAATTTTGTACTAATAACACCTTAAAAATAGTATACTATGCAATTTTCCATTCGAAATTAGAATATGGAATCTGTTGCTGGGGCGGTGCTTATCTTAATAAATTACAACAATTGATTATACTTCAAAAATGTGCCTTAAGAACAATTTGTAATACCGCCGGCTTAGCTCACACTATGGAACTATTTCGTCTGACGCAAATTCTACCAGTTCGTCACTTATTTTGTTATAAGGTCCTAAAGATATTTTTCTTGAGAGCTGGTTATTTGCAAAGCCCTATATATGTTTGATTCTTTTTTTTGATGTACATATACTTAAATATTTATTATTATTCGAAGATTGTGAATTGCTACTTACTTTGTATTTTTTCTTCTTCTTACTTTACTTTCTGTTTTATCATTTTTTTTTATTATAATTCTTTTTCTAAGATGTATTTCAATATGAATTTTTAATTGTTCACCCCACTATGAAATATTATTATTATTATTTATTAACTGAACAAATCTTTTACAATAGATTGCAACAATCTCTGTTAGTAGAAGTTACTTTATACAATTCAATATATTAAGAAAAAAACAAAATGGATTTAGAAATATTCAAGATAATTATATATATGAAATTTAATTTATTTAGCTTAAGCAAAGTAATTGAAATTCAATTAATTAACAAATATTTAACAAAACATTTAAACACCAGCCAAGTGTTGAAATAAAACCTCACCAAAACGATTTGTACAGTGCAGTCTTCTAATGCGAACAGGTAATGAATTCCACAAACGAACAGCTTGAACAAAGAATTGTCTTTCCGAAGTTTGACAGAAAGATCTCGGCTGAATAATAGCAAAAGATCGTGTTGAATTCGCGAGCTGTATCTTTTCGGAGAGGTATTGGGGCTCTTTTACTATGATTATTTTACGTAGGTACATAATTGAAATGTAGTTAAAGTAAGTGTGTAACGAGCACCCAAGAATTTTATTCGAATAAGGAGAGACATGGTCATAACGCTTCAGTTGGAAGACATATCGGGTTAAATTGTTGAAAACAACTACAAGTTCACGTTTAGTTTCGGCGCTATGGCAACAAAATATTTGGCACCCATATGTGATCAGTGGAATGATCAGCGACTTAACGAGCAATAATCTGGTAGGCAGAGGTGTAAAATGTTGTGACATCGAGAGATTTCTGAGGCAGCCATATACTTTCCAATTGTGCTATGAATATGATCATCCCATGTTAAGACACGATTGAAGCATATACCAAGATTTTTTCCTTTGTCAATGTATTGAAGTTCAAAAGGGCCGAGAAAAATTTTAGGAAAGTAGCTTAAATCCAAGAGAGTTTTGTGAATAACAAGGCATTTGGATTTCACAGGATTTAACTGAAGATAATTAGATTCCGCCCAGTTAAGGATCTGCAAAAAGTCAACGTTTAAGCGACTAGCTCCATCCTCAATAAGCCCTAGTTTACAGCTCATATAGATCTGCACATCATCAGCATACATGTGTAACTTGGAGTTACGAACAACAGATGGAAGATCATTTATGAACAGGGAGAATAACAATGGGCCCAGAATAGATCCTTGTGGCACACCTGTAATCACATCCAAAAATTTGGAGACTCTACCATTTACCACAGTCGCTTGATTTCTTTGAGAAAGATAAGAATGAATTAATTTAGCGGCAGTAGGGGAGAAACTATAGAGTGCTTGTAATTTGTGAAGGAGGAGAGAGTGGTTGACAGTATCAAATGCCTTGGAAAAATCAAGAAGAGCTAAGAAAGTAACCTCATCTTTATCAATGGAGGCTCTTATATCGTCCGTAACTTTTAACAGAGCAGAAATAGAGCTATGTTTAGGACGAAAGCCCGACTGATTTTTGCACAAGATACTGTTTCTTCGTATAAAATCAGAAATTTGATTGTGAATTAATTTTTCCATGACTTTTGATAGAAAAGGCAGTATTGAGATCGGTCTATATTCGGGAGCAGAATTACGCGATCGTTGACCTTTCAATACAGGAATTACTTTTGCTGATTTCCAGGCAGAAGGAAAGCAAGACGTTCGCAGAATAGTATTAAATACATGAGTGACTATTGGAAGTATGTGGGGCAAAATCATTTTTATAAAGTTAAGATGAATGTCATCAAAGCTTACAGATTTCGATTTTATTTTAAGTATAGCTTGAACAACTTCAGTTTGATCGACACCAGAGAAACAAAAATGATTCTCAATACTTACGTCGCTAGCAGCTACATTTGTGGTTAATGGCATCGACAGAGATGTTGATGACTGTGTCCCCACAAATTTGCAGTTCAGCTCATCAGGGTCAACATTTCCGAAATCATTATCAATCTGTTTGCCTATTCCTATCTCACGCAAGTTGCTCCATAAAGTTTTGGATGGGAGAATACGACTGTATCTATTTGCAAAGTAAGATCTCTTGGCACATCTGATCTTAGAATTGACCAAGTTACGAAGACCACGAAAAATATTGTATAGATCAAGGAGTTTAAATCGTTTCCACCTGTTATATGCTTGATCACGCGTATTTTTAAGCTCGTTTATTTCAGGGGTGAGCCAAGAATCAACACGTTTTTTAATGTATTTGGTTTTTAGAGGGATGTGTTTATTGTATAGGCTGCGTATATTGTTTTGGAGACAGTTAACTTGTGACTCAGGGGAACTCATAAAGTATATTTGCTGCCAATCTATATTGCAGACATCCTGCTCTAAAAGAACAACATTCACATTTCGAAAGTCGTTATAAGAAATATATTGAGATAGAGTTAGAAGATTGTTTTTGAAAATAGCAAATATTAAGTCGTGTTTCGAGAAAACTGGAGCAGATACCTGATCATAAAAAAGAATTTCTTGACCTCTGTTTACAAAAATTAAGTCCAATAACTTGTTGGTAGTTTTAGAGAAGTGTGTGGGAGTTACACAATTAACTGGACACAAATTGAGCGATTTCATTGTATTTAAGAAAGTCCCAGAACCATCCTTGCTTAAAAGGTTGCAATTGAAATCCCCACAGATGATTATTTCAGTGAAGGAGGGTGCAAGGGTCTCTAAAACTGAATTAAATGAGTCGAAGGCAATACTGCAATTAGGACGGTAAACAGTGCCAATTAGTGACCTCTACTCAAAATTTCAATAAAATTATATTCTATTGGACAATCTTGTGGAGAGCTAATGTGCATTTTACATATAACGCCTCTACGAACATAAATCGCCACACCGCCACCAATCCTACCGTGTCTGTCAGTACGAAATATTTTGTAACCATACAAAGAATAAATTTCATCAACAACATATTCGTCAAACCATGTCTCAGATACGCAAATAATATCAACACCCGACCCAACAAATACATTGCGAAATTCATCAATCTTTGGATACAAACTCTGTGCATTGATATGACACACACTAAGCCCCTGACTTTGTTTACAAAAAATTCTTATCATTGCACGCAAGTTATCAGTTCGGCTGTCGTTGTTAGAATTCAGATCGTTATGTGACATCAATGGTAAGTAAATTATTACTACGCATAGAAAACTGCAGAGACGAATAAATTAATGAGGGTTTCATGGCTTGGCGGCTGTTAAAATGAAAGCTAAACATATGAAGAAAAAATGGAACATAAAAACAACAAATTCTCAAGTGAAAAGAAATTGACTGCGGGTGCAGCTTACTTAATTCTGATTTCGCTTCGATCATCTGGTGTCTCCTTCACGCACATTGTGTTCAAGTTCTCCATTATGTTGATTAAAAGCGCTTTGTCTACAGGTGAGGCTTTGACATAAACTCTTCCGTTACGGGTGAATACACTCGAAAGCTTAGAGCACCGCTTGAGTTGAAGAGCTTTTCGCAGTATCAGGTGGTTGTGAAGAGTTAAGCTCTCGTTGATGAAGATCCGACTGTCAGAATTTAGTTTGACATCATGTAAACAAAGAGGTTTCTTGTATCTCCTCCAACGCTGATGAGCAGAACTGAGCACTAATTGTTTATCTGCTGCTGTTTTAAATTTCACGATGATTGCAGTGTCCTCAGAAGTGCCTTTGGATTTTGCACGAAAGATGTTGAGAACCTCGGGTGGTTGTAGGCAGTCAATCGATTGACATAAGGTAGAAAATATTTCATGCCTCGTAGTACAGCATCAGCACTCAGTTTCTCACGTTCGAGATAGTCGATTCGTTCAACATAGTGCGACAAATCAGCAGGTTGTGAGTCCGAGTCAGGTGTTTTAGTTGTATTTTCAAGGGCTTCTACTCTATTCGATAGTGCTGACATTTTTTGGTTGACTTCAAGGAAACGGAGGTTGAAGTCCCTTTCAATTTTGTCCAGTTTCTCAGCCAGTTTTTTGTGCTCCTCCACGATTAAATATTTAAGTTCATCGTATTGCTTCTGAATGCGTAGTTCGATGGTTTTAAGCTGCTTGTCCTGCAGTTTGCTTGTTGTTTTCAAAGCAGGTGATGACCTTTGGTCTTCGTTGCTCGAACGGGTTAAACGGGCTGAATCACTCATTCTTGGCCAACGGTAGGATGTATGGAAGTGTATATTGCAATTTTTACGCACTTAAAAATATTATTTTGTGAGACGGTGAAAATAAGACTATGCGTCTATAACTAGCGACTAGATTGCAAGCACTTGTATATAAAATGTGGCATTAACTCAATTTTTTCTCCAAAGAATAATATGTCATTAACTTTTTTTCATTAAATTAAATTATTATATTATTTGTTGTTATATTTAAGTTATTAAAAAATTTGTTGATGAAAATCACGAATAAAAAATTGAATTGAATTGAATTGAGTAATGAGTTACGGCTGTGGAATTAATATTTACAGATGTAAAACTCGATCTCAACCCCCTTTATGCCACTTAGACCTTGAATATTGGAAAATCCGTTCTTATCTCGCATCTAGGCAAAATAAGAAATAACTGTGCAACATTGCAAGTACCTACGTCTAGTAGTTTTTGAGAAATGGTGTTCTTTATAAGAAGACTTAAAGCTTAGTACAAAATGGGGGAAGATAATCTGGATGGTGCGAGTGCCAAAATCAGAAGAAGGAAGAAACCACATGCATAGTTTTGACAACCGGTAGCAATTAGTATGTGCGTCGTCAGTACGAATGTTCCAGTAGGTGCGCTGCTGTTCTTAAATTCTTCCGTTCAGGCAAATACATAACAGTCCTCCCCACTAATTTAAAGTATAGCGCTCCACTGGTTTCCTCAGGGGAGAGCTCCTCCACAATGCTGATTTCCCACTGGTGTTTTGGTTGAAATAGCTTCCTTGTTCTGGTTTCTCACTGCTATTCTTGTTGACACTATCTTCTTGCTCCTGCACTGGAGCTGGAGCTGGGATGGTATCTTGTATCGGTTTTGGTAAATAGAACTTCTTCGATGACGGTGAAGTAGCCGTTGACTTCGACACATGGACAGTGGGTTGTGCCGGAGAAAATTCTGGAATTGTCTCTAGATCGGAATCCCTGATCACTTCGGCTGGATTTACGCTGCACTTCAAAGTTTGATTAGTATGTCTTCGCCAGAGTTTTCCATGTTCGTTCGTATAATAATAAAGAAGTCCATCCATTCGAAATATTTTGACAAACTCCCATTTCTTGTCCTTGTTGGTATAATTTCTCACTTGAACTGCATCGCCAGACTGGTACTGCATCCCACTTGGGTATGCTTCCTCAGCTTTTCTTGGACGTCATCTTTGATGTTGGACCGAACTAAGTCCAGAACGATGCGAATATCCCGTTGCAGGAACAATGTGCAAGGCGACACTCCCGTTGTAGCATTTGGAGTTTTCCTGTATCGCATAAGGTAGTTAGTAAGTTTGAGGTTTAGACTGCCAGGATCGTTCATAATCTTCCGGAGTGCGGCCTTCATATTCTGCACAAAGCGTTCAGCCATTGGTGGCTGGATGATATGGAGTGGTGAACTTGTGTTGAATTCCATTTCTTCTGATGAACTCCGTAAATTCCTCCGACGTAAACGTAGGCCCATTATCGCTGACCAACATGGAAAGTAACCCGGAGCGGCCAAATATAAATATATTTCGCGCAAGACCTCAATTGTCTTCTCTGCTGCCATGCCATTACTACTTACTTACTTAGGTGGCGCTACAGTTCAGGGTGAACCTGGGCCTCAACCAAAAAGCCTCTCTATTTGGCTCGGTCTTTAGCTAATTGTCTCGAGTTGCGCACTCCAAGTTGGTCGAGGTCCTCTTGAACTTGTGCGCGCCACCTACGGCGATGATTCCCTCTACTGCGTCGTCCTTCGGGGTTAGATTCGAAGACTCTGCGGGCCAGATCGTTGGTGTCCATTCGCTCTACATGTCCTAGGCATCTCAGATGTCCAATACGCAGTTTTTTGACTACGTCGATGTCGCTTTACAGCTCGTATAGTTCGTGATTGAATCTTCTCCTCCAAAACCCGTCAACGTAAACGGGACCGAAAATCTTACGAAGAATTTTTCTCTCGAAGCGACGAAGGATATCTTCATCCTCTTTTAATAAAGTCCATGTTTCAGCGCCGTAAAGCAGGACTGGGATGATCAAGGTCTTATATAGAGTCTCCTTAGTTGTTCGAGAAAAGGCTTTACTGTTGAATTGCCTTATAAGCCCAAAAAAACAGCGATTGGCAAGAGTTATTCTTCGATTGATTTCTGCGCTGATCTTGTTTGTAGAATTTATAGCAGAGCCAAGGTAGACAAAGTCCCTTACTACCTCGAAGTTATAGCTGCCCACTGTGACATTTTGTCCAATTCATCGGTGTTGGGTTTCCCTTCTTGTTGACAGCATATACTTGGCTTGGCCTCGTTTATCGCTAAACCCATTTTGGCCGCTTCCGCCTCAATGCTTGCAAACGCACCGGTAACAGCCCGCTGATTTCTTCCAATAACGTCTATATCGTCGGCGTATGCAAACAGTTTTACAGACTTGTAATAGATTGTGCCTCCGGTGTTGGCTTGTGAGTTCCGCACAATCCGTTCAAGTACAATGTTAAAGAAGTTACATGACAGCACGTCACCTTGTCTAAAACCTTTTTTAACATCAAAGGTCTCGGTGAGGTTATTACCGACCTTGATGGAGCAGCGAGCGTTCTCCATCGTCAGCCTGCACAGACGGACAAGTTTGGCAGGGATGTCAAAACTAGACATGGCTTTATAAAGCTCTTCTCTATAGATGCTGTCATAGGCGGCCTTGAAATCGATAAAGAGTTGGTGAGTATCGATCTGGAATTCTTGGGTTTTCTCCAGGATCTGTCGAAGTGCGAAGATTTGATCGATGGTGGACTTTTCTGGCCTGAAAACGCACTGATAGGGTCCAATCAGGCTGTAGATAAAAGGTTTCAGGCGTTCACACAATATCGCAGAAAAGATCTTGTATGCGATGTTGAGGAGACTGGTGCCTCTATAATTGGTGCAGTTGAGGGGGTCTCCTTTCTTATGGATCGGGCAAACGATGCTGAGGTTCCATTCATCAAGCATACACTCGTCTGACCAAATCTTAGGGATGAGTTGGTGTATGCACTCTACCAATTCATCACCAGCTGCCTTGAAAAGTTCGGCCGGTAAGCCGTCAGGTCCAGCAGCCTTGTTGGATTTTAGCTTGGATATTGCTATCCTCACTTCGGTTTGGTGAAGTGCACGGAAATTTTGACTATCATCGTCTATGTTAAATGGTTCATTTTGCCTGACAGCGGGATGTTGGTCTTCGTCGCCGTTATACAGTCTGCAGAACTACTTTTTCCATATTCTCAGCACCGACTGTGATTCTACTACGAGGTTTCCATTTTCATCTCTACAGGTTTCTGTACGGGTATTGCTTCTCTAACACGTTCTTCTTCCCAGTGGAGACTAGGGGTTAAAAAAAAGATCCAAATCCAGTCGTGCTCAAGTGATATGCTTACCAACGAATAGCATTTCATCAGGATAAACCATACAAAATAAGTTAAGTTAGACTCTATGCAATGCAACTGCGGAAAACCTGTTCAACATCGTGCAGTAGTTTTTGCGTGGTGCCTGATCAAGTAAACACACATACAGGACACTTTCGGTTTTATTATACGTACAGATCTATGAAAAGAATTCGTCACACGATCAGCAGAAAAATATTTACTAAAAGGGGGCTGTACTCGGGGACTGCGCTTACTCTTTACGGCGGCGTAGAAAATTGTCTGGTTTTGCAGCCATAAATAAAAAAAACGACCCAAATAAAATAAAGGTGTTGGAGTGCAGCTAGCTATAAGCTTTTATGACATCATTATGTATAACTCAATTTAAATTCTGAACTTACAATTTTTTAGAAGTCTAGGATGATTAAAGGCATAATAATTATAGATATGTACTACTAGCAATTCAGCTCCACCTTATTTTTTTTTTGTTTTATTTAAAAAAAAAAAGGAAACCAAAATTCCAAAGCAGCCAGACTCTCCGGTCCATTGTACTACCAGTCAGGAACCTTTCTTTGGTGCAGTAATTGGAAAAACTTCGATGAACGAGTAATTCGTTTTACTTTATACTCGGGTGGCTGATGATTGCTCCACCCTATATTTACAACAAGTAAATAAAAAAAAAACGTAATTATGCGGTAAAACAATAACGTATGCATTATGTATGTACGTGTATGTGGAGCGAATTCTATATTTATTAGGATTTAACTGGTTTACAACTATGATTTATGAGAATTACAACTTAAGATTAATTAAATTACGACTACGATTGATGGGGACGGTTGATGATTGGTGTGGATGGGGAGAATTCGGGAAAATGGTGATGGCGTTGGCGTCGATGATGGCAGCGAAAAGAGAAGCGCGTTCGAGTTGTTGTCGATCGATCGCCATTCCACCCGCTGTTCATCGATTTCGAGAAGGCGTTCGATAGTGTCAACAGGGAATTTATTTGGCGTGCCTTACGCAGGAGAGGTATTCCCGATAAACTAATTGATATTATCAACGCTACATATGAAGGCTCCAAATGTCACGTTCTGCACAGATGTAGGTTGTCTGAGGAATTTGAGATCCAAAGTGGGGTAAGACAAGGCTGTATCCTTTCACCAGTATTAGTCCTATTGGTGATTAGCGATGTGCTTCGTGCAGCTTTGTCGACGGGAAGCGGAGGAATTCGATGGACTCTTACATCTCAACCAAAACATCTTGACTACGCTGACAATGTATGCTTACTCTCCCACAGAATTATGGACCACCACCAATTGACAGCAGATGTGGAGAGGGAGGCAGACGTCGTCGGGCTGAAAATTAATACGGCAAAAACTAAAATTATCAGCATTGGAACAAACTCATCGGCTCAAATACATATGCATTGCTGGACAACCGGTAGAGAGAGTAGAGGATTTCCAGTATCTTGGGAGTATTGTCTCGACCGATGGTGGAACTGAACTGGATATAGCCAACAGGACCGCCAAAGCAAAGTCCGCGTTCGGGATGTTGCCCAAAATATGGCGAAGCAATGCAAACAGTTTGAACACTAGGATAAGACTGTTCCGCTCCAACGTTGAATCCGTGCTGTTATATGGTTGCAGCACGTGGAGAGTGACCACTACTATCACCAAAAAGCTACAAACGTTCGTTAATAGGTGCCTGCGCAATATCTTATGGATTTTTGGGCACAATCGTATCTCTAACGAACACCTTTACGAGAGAACGGGTCAGGAACCAATAGGCAAAACCATCCAACGATGGAAGTGGCAGTGGATTGGCCACACGTTCCGTAAGGGTGACAGCTCCATAGCGAACCATGCTATGCAATGGAACCCTCTAACTCCGGATGGCAGAAGACCTGGCGGAACGAAGAGAACATGGCGGCAAACAGTCCAGGGGGGGGCACGGCAGTTGGGGAAAAGTTGGGGAGAACTCAGACACATTGCCAGAAACCGTACATGATGGCGCATAGGCGTAGTAGGGGCCCTAGGACCCACAAAGGGATGCAGGACATGAGTAAAAATGTAAAGTAAGTGGTTGTCCATTTTTATCGTCGTTAGTGCTGCGAAATTCGTCGGGTCGAATGGATATCATGCTTGTAGATCCTACATGTATGTACGGGTGACCAGATAAAAACGATAAAAAAAATGTAAATAAAACAACAACGGTGTGAGATATAGAACTTATTCCAGCTTTATTTTGAAGCTATATGTATGTCATTGTGTGTGGAATAGCACATCATTTAAATGGCCGCCTCGGCTTCGCTGGCAGTGCTTCAAGCGGTCTGTCCAATTTTTGATGATAGCGTCTCGAATGTTGGCCTCGAGCTCGTGCAAAGTGGTTGGCTTGTTAGCGTAGACTAAGGACTTGACGTAGCCCCAGAGAAAATAATCGAGTGGTGTCAAGTCGCATGATCCCCGCGGCCAATTGATGAACGCTTGCCGTGAGATGGCCCAGTCACTAAATTCCTCCTTGGAGCGTTTCGTCGCTTGTATGGCATGGAGCGCCGTCTTGTTGGAACCATAGCTCGGATATATCGATGTTCTCGAGCTCTGGCTACAGAAAGTCGGTTAATATCGCTCCATACCTGTGACCATTGACGGTAACGGTGTCTCCTTCCTCATTTCGTAAGAAATAAGGTCCGATGATGCCGCCATGCCATAAACCGCACCAAACAGTCAATCTTTGTGGATGCATTGATGCTTGGTCGAACACTTGTAGATTGCGTTCGCTCCAATAACGGCAATTTTGCCTGTTGACATAGCCGCTGAGCCAAAAATGGGCCTCGTCCGAGAAGATAATTTTTTGGCCAAAATCCGGATCTCCGGCCAACATTTCCAGCGCCCAATTAGCGAACTTACGGCGTTGTCTATGGTCATTCGGCTTCAATTCTTGTGTCATCACAATCTTATATGGTTGTAGGCCCAAATCTGATCGCAAAATAACCCTGATTGACTCTCTGGCGATGCCCAATTCAGCTTTGGCGCCGAATCGACATTTCCGGGTCTTCTTCCATACTGGCCGCTGCGGCGCCTATGTTTCCTTCATTTCGCACGAATCTCTATCTGGTTGGTGGCTTAAGGTCAAAGAGAGTGTACTCAGGCTTAAACTTTTCAACTGTGCAACGAATTGCCTACACACTGAAGCCTGACCGACCTCACGACGAAATTTACGTTGCCTATTTACAATGGAGCCGGAATTTCGATAATATTTTTTAATAATTTGCGCACGTTCGACAAGCGTGAAACGATGCGTGATGAAGTGGCTGAATATTTTGACAGCTAGATGTCATTGGTAACTTTGACAGCCGCTGAAACATAACAATTGGAAAAAGTATTATTGTTATCTGGTCACTCTATATGTGGATTCTCGCTATATATAAACAGAAAAATTTTCTTTTGGTAAAATGTGAATATGAAGGTAGAAAGTCCAGCCGTTTTGAATGTTATTTCCCTGTGAGCAAGTGAATAAAAAATATTCCAAACTTTCTCTGCGTAGGTTTCTTAACTGTATATTGATTTGAAACGGACTCTAATAGTAATTTTAATAAAACTCTGTTTAAAGTTATTTCCGAATTACCTGTGACCCGTAAGATTTATCGTGCTGGCCCAATGGTTAGCCAAAAGCAAAATTGAGGCTTTTGATAACCCTCAAAAATCTCTTAGAATCCAGGATCCAAATTTCCGCTGGGCCCATTGAAACCCGCGTTGGATGAAGTAACCGTTTCTTTACAGCCGAACTCTGAGCAATCACAAAAAATGTGTCCTGCTCTCTTTGCCCATGGCTGTATTTGATTTTATTTTATTTTATTCAGATGTTACCTGAGTAGACAATGTCCAGTTAGGTAGTCCATTAGAGTTCGCTTATCTTCTTAGCTGGGTTCTATTAGCTTGCTTACTTTGTTTTCGTTGGGGTTTATGAACTTTTTCACTTGGCTTAGTTAGCCCAGTGTTTTTCGAGTCCTTTAGCTTCCCATAGTTTTATTGTGCAAGTGGATACCACTGAGTGGTATACCGAAGTAGCCAGTTCAGAGTAGACGAGTGGGGACCTAGCGCCTCTCCTCATCAGACAACATGCTCGTTCAATTCCCTCAAAGCCTTCCGTATCCAGGGATCCAAGTTATGGTAATCTTGTTTGTGGACGCGAGGCTATCAAGAAAATCGAGACAGTCCCATATGACAGACCATACCGCATAGGAATTAAGGCCGTTAGTAGGGAGTGACTGTTGGAATAGATGCGGGTTTCATTAGTATTTCTTCACAGGTATTCCCTAATGCATAGTTCTATTACATGAACCCCTGCTTCAAAGATGTCAGGTGGCTTTTGAAGCGCTGCCGCACGCCGCATGAAGCCCCAGCACCGTTACCGCCATTTTCTAATTCCGAGCCATCTGCGTACCAGACTTGTAGGTCCGCTGGTGTGTTCAGACCCTTGTTTCTCCATTCTTGGCGGTCATCAATGACCACTTCGACTTTCCTGAAAATCTCTTAAGCATCGTGTCTCGAATTTTGAAGACGCAATTGTTTTTAATATTCCCAAGAATGCTCAGATGGCCTGTAAACTCGTCGGGCTTAAGATCTAGTATCTGAGACAGCCTAAGAGCACTCGGTGTACGTACGTATAAACTCTTACGTCCTTCCTGCACTATGGGGTGCAGCTGTGTGTTAAGGTTAGGTAGATGGGTGCCTTGTGACGTACTCGTATATCACTGATTACTTAGATCAGCATGGTTCCTATGTGCCGACTTTATTTTGAATTTACGCACATCTACATAGATAATGATATGAATCTCAAGGGGTCTATCAGCTCGGAAAGGTGGTTTAGAACCACCATGACATGAACATGAATCTCAGGAGGTCTTTTAGCTCAAAGTGAAGATATTGGTGTGCATGTGAGGTATTAAGAATACTGAATGTACATATAAGTTAGGTATTGATGGGCGCCGTGGCGTAAGTGGTTAGTGTGTCGGATGACTACGCATGAGGTTCCAAGTTCGAATCCCAGAAAACACCAAAAAGTTTTTTCACGGTCTCACCTCTCGCGAGCGTCTGACAAACATCCGAGAGTATTGTTGTCACGAAAAAGCTTCTGAAATCACTGTTCGGATTCGGCACTAAACTGTAGGTCCCTTCCATTCGTGTGGAAAATATTACGCACACAATATGAATTTTTGCGAGAAGCTAGGCCCTGACACTTAAAGAGCTATTGCTCCAAATATTTTTTTTAATGACTGTATTACATAGAAATGAAAAAAAAATAGTTTCGTAATAAATACAAATATAATATTTATTTTTATATATATATGTACATTTGTAATAAGAAAACAAAACAATTTAAACAAAAATATTTAAAATTTTCATGTGAAAATAAATTGATGGAAAATTTCACAAAATAGCTCGTGGAATACCACAGAGTTCCTTTGAAGTAAAATCTCCCGAAAATTGCTTACGTATTTTATTTTGGTTCAGGCATTGGTTTTTCATCTCTTCCTTCATCTGTTTTTTCGTCTGTTTCATTATCCGTTTCTTCGTCTGAAGTATTGGTATCTTCAAACCAAGATAGCAGGTCAAACAATTTATTAATAAGATTATGATCCTCATCATTACTGTAGCTTTCCTTTGGAGAGGTCAGCGAATCTTTCTTGTAATTTAATCTTATTTCATCCTCCTTGTTCTTGACTAAAAATGAATCAAGTCCTAGATGAATTGCAGGTACAGATTCTTTTATCAGATTTGAAGACTTGGTTGAATTTGATCCAGAGTTTGGTCTCCTGACGAGAGCCAATTTGTAGTTTTTTCCGGCATAAAACTCCTTCAGCTCACTCAGAGCTTGAGTTGATTTGATCAGTAATAGCTCATGTCTTTTTTTCAGCCTTCTAATTCGATGTACTCTTCGCTTGAGCGAGCCATTGAAATGAAGATCTGTTCTCCGTAATTCTGTGTATTTAATCTCCATCTTGTCGACAATGCCATACCTAAAGGCTGAATCTTCACTTGGTATTTGCGGCTCGACTAAAATATCAAACGCAATGAGCTGATATAGCTCTTCTATATAATTGATGGCATTGACCATTGCTGAGTAGTGTACGGCTGGTGGAAAATGTCCAGGACCTCTTAGACTCCCCATTGTATATATATATATATGTATATAACACACGTGTTGTTGCGGGAATAGCTTGAAGTGAAATGAATAATTTAATTTTCTTCAGACCATATTTATACCTAAATAAGAGGTAAGTCCTTCAAAAATCTCCTAATGACCTCCGTTGAACAATACTTAAACATAATTACTGCTTAACACATACACTGATAGAAATACAAGTAAATACCTGGTAATTCTTAGAATATCTGTTCGCAAATGATTATGTTAATTGAAATTGTAATTACGATTAAGATCGTGTTACAATGGGTGATTAACTAATTACATTTTATGCAGTGGCTAGGTATTGATTGAAGAGGCTGATCACAATTGCCCTTGTTCACTTGTTGCAATGAAATTAATGAAAGATTTATTTTTGCCAGCTTGTAAAGTTTCCTAGGATTAGTGCGTAATGCGTAAAGTCTTGGATCCCGTCACTTGCTGACCATCCAAATGACGGGATCCAAGAATTCATCCAGCAACAGATCGAGCGAAGCCACCGTTACCTGAGCGTACGAGCGGTCATCGATGGACGATTTACTTACTTACTTACTTAGATGGCGCTACAGTCCGGGGTGGACTTGGGCCTCAACCAACAAACCTCTCCAGCTAGCACGGTTACGATCCAGCTGCCTCCAGTTGCGCACGCCAAGTTGGTTGAGGTCCCCCTCCACTTGTTTGCGCCACATACCGCGAGGTCGTCCTCTACTGCGCCGTCCGTCCGGGGTGGATTCGAAGACTTTTTTAGCGGGAAGGTTGCGCTCCATCCGCTCTAAATGACCCAGCCATCTTAGTCGCTGTATGTGAACTCTTCTGGCTAAGTCGATGTCCTTGTACAGGCCGTATAGCTCGGCATTGTACCTTCTCCTCCACTCACCGTCTATGCAGACGGGACCAAAGATCGCTCGAAGTACTTTTCTCTCGAAATAATCAATGGCGTTTTTGTCAAAGCCCATGCCTCTGCGCCATACAGCAGGACTGGGATGATTAATGTCTTATAAAGAGTTACCTTAGTAGTTCGAGATAGGGCTTTGCCACTCAATTGCCGGTTTAGCCCATAGAAACAACGATTTGCAAGAGTAATTCTCCGTGTGATCTCCCCACTGATGTCATTTGTGGAGCTGACCATAGAGCCTAGGTAGACAAAATCCTTTACTACCTCAAAATTGTATCTGTCTATTGTGGCGTTCTGTCCAAGACGCCGATGTTGGGTGTTGTTCTCAATACTTCGTAAATGCCCCATTGACTGCCCGCTGAGTTCTTCCGATTATGTCAGTGTCATCGGCATAAGCGAGTAGTTGTACAGACTTGAAGAAGATTGTACCTGCGGGGTTGGTTTGTGAGTTTCGTACAATTCTCTCAAGTACTATGTTAAATAGATCGCATGATAGCGCGTCGCCTTGTCTAAGACCTTTCCTGACATCGAACGGTACGGTGATGTTCTTACCGACTTTGATGGAGCAGCGAGAGTTCTCCATCGTCATTCTGCACAAACGGACGAGCTTGGCAGGGATGCCAAGACTAGACATGGCTCTGTATAACTCGTCTCTATACACGCTATCATAGGCAACTTTGAAATCGATGAAAAGGTGGTGCGTATCGATTTTATATTCATGGGTTTTTTCCAAGATCTGCCGTAGTGTGAATACTTGGCCAATGGTCTTTCCAGGCCTGAAACCGCACTGATAAGAACCTATCAGGTTGTTCACGTAATACGGCAGACAGGATCTTATATGCGATAATAAGGAGGCTTATACCTCTGTAGTTGGCGCAGTTCAGAGGGCCTCCTTTCTTCAGGATCGGGCAAATGATGCTGAGGTTTACTTTCATCCGACCAGATTTTACAGATGAGCTGGTGTATGCTCCCTACCAACTCATCTCCTCCTGCCTTGAAAAGTTCAGCGGCAAGCCCGTCGGCTCCAGCAGCTTTGTTGGATTTGAGTTTAGATATCGCTATCCTCACTTCATTCTGATCGGGTTGACGGGAATCTTGACTGTCATTGTCACTGTTGAATGGCTCATTCTGAATTCTTCTTCTTCTTCTTCCTTTTATCAGCGAGGTTATGATCCGAAAACAAGGGATCACAACCCTCCCACTTCACCGCATTTCTACTGATCCGCCTGTGGGGTTCGCCTATTTGATCTCAGAAAATATCGGCAGGCCTGCCGATTTTGGATCACTGGGTTACTGAGGCCAATGAGATGCCGATGTCGTCGCATTTGTCTGATCCAGGCGTTTGTAGGCCTGCCTTTCCTACATCGCGATGTAGGATATTGCTTTTTTAACAGGGTTCAAATGATCTCTTCCTTGAACGTGGCAATACCAACTGAGCCGGTCACGCTCTATTCTTTGTACAATGGTTTCCTTGATGTGAAAGCTTCCACGGATCTTCGAACTTCTTATTCGATCAAGCTTTGTCACTCCTGCTGTCATGCGAAGCATCTTCATCTCAGCTGTCGTTAATTTACTCTCATACTTTTTGTACATCGTCCAACATTGTGAACCGTATGTGAGCGCTGGACGTACAACTGCGGTGTAGAGCCTTCCTTTCAACTTAGGGGGCATTTTTCTGTCACAAAAGATAGCGGAATTTTCTCGCCACTTCATCCACCCTACGCTTACACGATGATTGATGTCGTCATCACAAGTTGCTTTGCTATTGATCATAGATCCCAGATATTTGAACTTTTCGCACTTGGGAAGCACTGTTCCATTCAAATAAATGTCTGGAATAGGCCTGAGTGGATCAGAGAACGGGCAGCACAAGTACTCTGTCTTTTTTGAACTAATGCGATACCCATTTCCCTCCAAAACGTCCACCCACACATCAAGTGCTCGTTGCAGGGATGTAGGATCCTCACTTATGAGGGCTCCATCGTCAGCAAAGAATAACTGATGTACCCTGGGGTCCATCACTTTACCTTCAAGCAGATAATCAAGGACTGTAATAAAGAGCAAAGGACTTAAAACGCTTCCCTGGTGTACCCCGACTTTGATTGGGAACTCTTCGGTTACTCCAGTGGGGCATCTTACTTTTGTCTTTGCTCCTTCGTACATGTCCATAATCATCTGTACATAGGTTTCTGGAACCCCTCGATGTCTTAGCGCCACCCATATCAGATCTCGTGGTTGTCTGTCGAATGCCTTTTCAAAGTCAACCAATACAATATGCAAATCCCTTAAGGAATCACGATATTTTTCCATTATGATCCTTATACTTTGGATTGCATCTGTGGTTGATTTACCCGAGACAAACCCGCACTGATCATCAGATAGCCGTATTATTTTTCGCAGTCGGCCACCTAATACCCGCTCAACGATCTTCATGGTGTGTGACATCAGCTTGATCGAACGGTAGTTATCACAGTTTCGCGTATCACCCTTCCATTTGTATACAGGGAGAAGGTAACTTTCCCTCCATTCATTCGGCATTGGATCACCTCTCACGAATTTGGAGATGAGAATTCTGAGCCATCTGAACCCGATGTCTCCCATCTTTTTCCAGAACTCAGAGGGTATCTCGTCTGGCCCAACCGCTTTTCGTTTTTTGGAGTATTTGACCGCCTCACTAACTTCTTCGACTGTAATGTCGGGTATTTCTTCACAGTTAGGGGTGGCTCTTGGAAAGTATAGCCGGGGAAACTGTTCATTCAAAAGCTCTTCACAATACTGCCGCCACCTCTGCAGGACTTTGTCTTCATCCACAAGAAGCTGGCCATGAGCATTGCTAATGAACTTTGGCGAACGAATCTCCTGAGCATTCTTCCTTCTTTGGGTGGCTATTTTGAAGATAGTGGCACTCTTGTTCAGATTGTGTCTTCGCAGCTCTAGCCTGGTTTGCATCAGCAACCGGGGAAAATATTTTCTCCAGCTCCCGATACAGGCCTTCCGTACTCTCTGCTTGAAGCTGAGCGCACTTCTTCTTCGCTTTTTTCTTGCAGCATCTGTATTCCATTTCAAGGCGAGCTTTTTCGTCACTATGACTCATTGGCTCATTCTGCCTGACAGCGGAATATTGATCATCATCGCCGTTTAACAGTCTGCAGAAGTGTTCCTTCCATATCCTCAGCACCGACTGCGATTCTACTACTATGTTGCCATTTTCGTCCCTGCAGGCTTCTGTTCTGGCTTTGAAACCCTGGCATGTTCTTTTTACCTTTTGGTAAAATTTTCGAACATTATTCCTGCAATAAAGTCTCTCAATCTCCTCGATCGAGCACTTCTCATGCTCTTTTTTCTTCTTTCTGAGAAGTCGATGTTCCTCTTTTCTTCTGCGCACGTAGAGCTCGTAAGCAGCTCTAGTCCATCTATGCAGCGCCGCTTTGTACGCCTCTTGTTTTGCTGCATGTGCTTGCCGGCATTCCTCATCAAACCAGGGGTTTCGTTGTGGTGGGCGAGAGAAACCCAGTACATCAGAGGCGGCATCTCTGATGGCTTTTTGGCAACGCTGCCACTGGTCTTCCGCATTTGCTGCTGGCGGCATAGGACTAAGATTGAGATTAGAAGAAAGACGATCGGCAAAGGTTCTGGCGGTCTCTTGCGATTGTAGCTTTTCGACGTCAAATTTCCTCACAGCATTTCGTTGATTTCGCTCCGTTCTGGATATCCGCATCCGTACCTTGGCTACAACTAGGTAGTGATCCGAGTCCACGTTGGCTCCTCGGAAAGTCCGGACACCCAGAATACTGGAAGAGTGCCTTGCGTCGATCGCAATGTGATCGATTTGGTTGACAGTTTTTCGATCAAAGGAGAGCTATGTTCCTTTGTGAATATCGAGACATGGGAACCGCGTACTAGCTACGACAAAGTTTCGCCCCGCCACAAAGTCAATTAGCCTGAGTCCGTTGCCGGATGTGTTGTCGTGCAGGCTGTGCTTTCCGACCACGCTACTAAAGTCTTCCTCTCTTCCTAGCTTTGCGTTAAAGTCGCCTAGGATAATTTTAACGTCGTGGCTACGACATTGCTCATACGTCTTGTCCAAGAGCTGGTAGAAGTCATCCTTTGTCGCGTCGTCTTTCTCCTCGTGAGGGGCGTGAAGGCATATTAGGCTAACGTTGGCAAATTTAGCCTTGATACAGATAGTCATGAGGCGCTCGTTCACATGCTGGAAACTCAAGACTTCTTGCCTAAGTCTGCCTCCAATGACAAATCCGCACCCGAATAGACGCTGTCCTTTTTGTCTGTAGCAATCGCCGTAGTAGATGTCACAGTTTTTCATACTCCTTTTGCCCGGCCCATCCCATCGCACTTCTTGGATGGCGGTAATGTCTGCTTTCAGACACTCTAGGGCCTCCGCGAGTTGTTCGGCTGCACGTGGTTTGTAGAGGGACCTAACATTTCACGTGCAGGCACGAAGATCGTTGTCCTTTTTACGTGTGCTTGGGTCGTCAAGAGTAAAACGCCGTCAAGAGTAGAAGGCTTTTTACGTGATAGGGAAGTTAACCCGACGGCACAACCCCCAACCTGGAGGACCAGATCCTTTTTTGCAATCCCTAGGACGATGGGCTGGATACACCGATGCCAGTAACCCACTTCGGGGATATGAGCGCTGCCGTTGGCCCATTAAGGGTTCATCTGCCACCATCTCTTTTTCAATACCCTGACGTAGTATTGAAAATCCTTACAGACCTCAGCTCCAAATATGTTGAAGTAGCTCCGGTAAGGTATCCGCTGGTCGGTAGACGTCACCGTTGATTCCATCGAGAGAATTCATCCGCCGCACGTCCTCCTTCTGAGGACCTCCTGCTAGACTTCTGAGACGCATATTTCAGCCGATCAGGTCAACAAGAGATGCCTCGTCCGGTTAGACATATGCGCGCTGAAGTTCACCCAGATGTGCTTACGCAGGTCTGAGTGTTCAGCTGCACATATATCGTCAGACTCAGCATACGCTCATCGTTAGTTCACTATCAGATAGCTATCCAGCGGGCACCGCGTGGAAGTGATGATGCGATTTTGGTGATTGGACGATTTATTGACATCATTTACAACGAGGAAACACCGTTTTACCAACTTGCAGACAACCAGCACTACCGAGGATAGCCGGATACAACCCCCTTTCTTTCATCTTTTACACACATTCAAGTATAAATATATTTTTTATTTAGTAAAACACATATGTATATTAGATTAAGTAAGACAATAATAATATTTTGTAAAAAATGTTAATACAGATATCATTTGAAATACATTGGGCCCCTATTGTTGAGCCAACATTTAATTTATTAGGTATAAGTCTAGTTCTAAGTCAATTTGTATATAGAACAAAACATTAAATAAAAACCTTAATCGTAAACCTAAATTATTCATTTCACTTGAAGCTATTCCCGCAACAACACGTGTATTATATATATATACCACCTCGATCAAAAAGTTCCCGGAATAAAAACCGTGTGGCGCTCCCATCATTCCGATTTGAGTTCTGTTTTCTTTGTTAAGTTGGTACATCTGTTATTGACATTCCCTCTAAATCTTAGCGTCATAGCTTGACATTTGCAAAAGTTACGTAGCCAATAGTACATCTTTCTCTGTGTGTGTTGGCGATTTTTTAGAAATGGATTTAAATTTGCAACAACGAACTTGTATTAAATTTTACGTAAAAAACGGATTTAATGGTGCGCGAACGTTGGAAATGTTGAAAAAGTGTTTCGGCAGCGATTCTCTGAAAAAAAACTGTCGTTTTCCAGTGGCACGAGCGGTTCAAAAGTGGTCGTGAGTCAATCGAAGATGATGAACGCAGTGGCAGACCATCGACATCGAAAACCGACGAAAACATTGATAAAGTAAAAGAAATGTTGGTCAATAACCGCAAATTAACCATCAGAGAGATAGCGGAGGACTTGAACATTGCCTATGGATGCGCCCAAGACATTTTGGTTAATGATTTGGGTTTCGGTCGTGTAGCAGCAAAGTTGGTGCCAAAAGACCTCAATTTCATGCAAAAAAGAGACCGTGTTGACGTCGCAAAAGACATGATTTGCGAGGCTGAACCCGATCCCACATTCATCAAAAGGATCATTACTGGAGACGAGACGTGTGTTTATGAGTACGACACGCAATCCAGACATCAGGCAAGTAAATGGCGTTCACCAAATGAGCCGAGACCAAAAAAACCACGTCGTTTTCAGTCAAAAAAGAAGGCAATGCTCACGGTTTTCATGGATTACAACGGTGTAGTGCATCATGAATTTTTGCCAGAAGGCCAGACAGTAAACAAAGAGTATTATTTGGACGTTAAGAGACGTTTACGTGAAGCAATTCGCCCAAAGAGACCAGAATTGTGGGCAGAAAACTCGTGGATTTTGCACCATGATACCAACGCACCGTCGCACAGTGCCATCATTATTCGTAATTTTTTGACGAGAAATGCAACAAATACCATCCAACAGCCACCGAATTCACCTGATTTGGCTCCTTGTACTTATTTCTGTTCAATCGAGTTAAAAAACCATTACGGGGAACGCGTTTCAGCAGCCGAGAGAAAGTAATGAAAAAATCGCAGGAAGCACTGATGGACATACCGAAAACCGAATATAAAAAATATTTCGAAGATTGGATCAAGCGCTGGCATAAGTGTGTTGCAGTCGATGGGGATTACTTTGATGGGGACAATATAGATTTAGATGAATAAACTTGTATTTTTAATGTTCTGAATAAATTCCGGGAACTTTTTGATACAATGGGGAGTCTAAGAGGTCCTGGACATTTTCCACCAGCCGTACATTACTCATCTATGGTCAATGCCATCAGCTATATAGAAGAGCTATATCAGCTCATTGCGTTTGATAGATTAGTCGAACCGCAAATACCAAGTGAAGATTCAGCCTTTAGGTATGGCATTGTCGACAAGGTGGAGATTAAATACACAGAATTACGGAGAACAGATCTTCATTTCAACGGTTCGCTCAAGCGAAGAGTACATCGAATTAGAAGGCTGAAAAGAAGACATGAGCTATTACTGATAAAATTGACTCAAGCTCTGAGTGAGCTGCAGGAATTTTATGCCGGAAAAAACTACAAATTGACCCTCGTCAGGAGACCAAACTCTGGATCAAATTCAAACAAGTCTTCAAATCTGATAAAAAAATGTACCTAAATTTATCTAGAACTTGATTCATTTTTAGTCAAGAACAAGGAGGATGAAATAAGATTAAATTACAAGAAAGATTCGCTGACCTCTCCAAAGGAAAGCTACAGTAATGATGAGGATCACAATCTTATTAATAAATTGTTTGACCTGCTATCTTGGTTTGAAGATACCAATACTTCAGATGAAGAAACAGACGATGAAACAGATGAAGGAACAGACAAAAAAACAGATGAAGGAGGAGATGAAAAACCAATGCCTGAACCCAAAGAAAGTAAGTAAGCAAGTTTCGGGAGATTTTACTTCAAAGGAACTCTGTGGTATTCTACGAGCTATTTTGTGAAATTTTCCATCAATTTAATGAAAATTGAAAATTTTAAATATTTGTTTTAATTTTTTTGTTTTCTTATTACATATGTACATATATATATATAAATAAATATTATATTTGTATTTATTATTAAACTATTTTATTTTTTTCATTTCTATGTAATACAGTCATTAAAGAAAATATTTGGAGCAACAGCTCTTTAAGTGCCAGGGCTTAGCTTCTCGCAACCATTCATATTGTGTGAGTAATATTTTTCACACGAATGGAAGGGACCTACAGTTTAGTGCCGTATCCGAAAGCCAATTTGAGAAGCTTTTTCGTGACAACAATACTCTCGGATATTTGTCAGACGCTCGCGAGAGGTGAGACCGTGAAAAAACGTTTTGCTGTTTTCTGAGATTCGAACTTGAAACCTCACGCGTAGTGATCCGACACACTAACCACTTATGCCACGTAGCCCACAATACAGTCGTTAGAACGGCAAAAACTTCGAACTTGGAAATAATTGAAAGAAAGTTAGAAATGGTCTGATCGCGTTTTTGCAAACATGTGAAGAACATTTTCAAGCTGTCTTCATCCCATACGTGTGCCTTGGGTATCATCTAAGAAAGAAGACTCGAGTGATTTTTTCCCGTATATCTACCTAAATATCAGCTTTTTCGAATTCACCTCTAATGACGTTATTGTTCAGTACAAAATGCCCTACAAGAAATATTTTTGTTTTAAATTTTGGTAGCCCTATTGATTAAAGTTGAATAAGTCTGAATTACTCGAATGACATCGGTTACTCGAAGAAAGAAAATGGCGAGTTCGCAAGTAGTCCTGGGGAGACTTGCCAACTTTCACTTGGCACTCACTTCCCAGAGTGCATCTCAGATAGCGCTGCCTTTCTAGCACAATTGAAGAACCTTGTTCTCGCATCTTCTTGTCATGATCACAGCTTATCTGGTAAAACCTTTACCACAAGTCATAAAAATTAATTCTTTCCACTTTAAGCCTATTTAAATCATCAATTGAAGTTGGAATTATTGAGTCCGTTCCTTTACGGATATTTGGATCCCGTCTAATGTTAGGTTACATACCAAACAGCTGGAGAGATGAAAAGGTAGTCTTTATGCCAAGGCTGGCGAAACAGGCAAAACAAACGCCCAAATTCTACCATTACATCAGCCTCAGCTCCTTTCTCCTGGAAACTATGAAGAAAATTATTGATCACTGCATAAGGTATAGGTTTATTATTCATGTCACCTTACATGCACACCAATTTCGTCACTGAGTTGGAAAAACTTCGTCACATTGAGCTGGAAGACCTCCTATATAAGTCGATCTAAACCAGCGGGTTTACCTTCTCGAGGTGATAGACCCTCTAAAATTTATACCATTATCTATGTAGATGGGTGTGAATTCAGCAAATTTTTCAGGTTCCCATGGTAAAAATAAAATCGGCACAATGGACCCATGTTGGACTAATTAAGCAATAATATACGTCAAATAGCACCCATCTACCTAACCTTAAGAAATCGCTGCGCCTGATAGTGCAGATACAACGTTAGAGTTCATACGGACATATGCTGAGTACTCTTAGGCTGCCCGATTCTAGAACTTAAGCCCGTCCAGTTTACAGGCCATCAGAGCATTCTTGAGAATATTCAAAACAACTTCGTCTTCAAGATTCAAGACACGGAAATTCGAAGTGGTCATTTGTGGCCGCCAAGAATGGAGAAACAAAGGTCTCAACACACCACCGAGCACACAAATCTGGTACAGAAGTGGCTCCAAATTGGAATATGGCCGTACCTGAGCTGGGGTCTATAATCCTAACTTTCAGCGTACGGCAGCGCTTGAAAAATCACCTACCAGCTTCCAAGCAGTGGTCCATGCAATAGAACTATGTCTTCTTCTTCCTTTTTTTCAGCGAGGTTATAATCCGAAAATAAGGGATCACAACCCTCTCACTTCACCGCATTTCTACTGATCCGCCTGTGGGGTTCGCCTATCGCAATAGAACCACTCGTATGTATTGAGGAATATCTGCGAAGGTGTACCAATAGAACCCGCATCTATTCCGACAGTCAGCTACTACTAAGGGCCTTAATTCCTATGTGGTACGGTCTGTCGTATGGGACTGTCTCGACCTCCTTGATTGCCTCGCGTTCACAAACAATAATACCATAGCTTGGCTCTCTGGACACGATGGCCGAGACTGTCTGGTGAAGAGGCGCTGGATCCCCACTCGTCAGCCCTGAACTTCCTACCTCGGAGCATCACCCAGTAGTATCCACTTCACAATAACACAATGGGAAGCTATACGACTGGCAGAACACTGTGCTAACCAAGGGGGCATATTTTTACAACATATGGATATAGATTGCCTGCCTAAATTGTATTTTTTTTTTTTTTAAGTCAGCAAGAATGTTAAAACACAATATTCTATTTGCTAGGAAATGAAAATAATAAAAGTTTTTAATAATAAAATTTAGAAAATGCGAGTAGATACTAATAAAAATATCTAACGTAATATTTGAATGAAGCTCTCTAAGATAAGGTTCCCGAATTCCGTCCAACTTTAGTTTACGTATATTCTTCGGCCTACGAAACATTTTTTTTATTACACGCAGGTGCAGCTATTCAAATTACCGACTGAAGTCTGTAGTTCGAAGAAGTAATTAGCCTATCACATACCTGTTATATAAGTATATTTGCAAAAGTGCTTACGAAAAATCAACACTAATGGCAGGAATTACCCCTATTCCAAAAAGGTCATAAAAAGACTGTACAAGTTTAAATATTAGTGAATTTATATTATATGGTATATGTACAAGCCTAAATCATAAATGAAGTTTCCTTTTTATGAGATAGGTAATGAGTTTTTTTTTTTTTTGTCTTTAAATATTACAAAAGCAAAAACGTTTTTCCTTGTGAACACGGTTTCTCCAAAACTCTTGGGCGTAGATATTATACTTGAAACTTTGCACAGGTATTCCTTATTTTGCCTTGATGCGAGGGAATTTCCGAAATTCAAGGTCTAAGTGGCATAAAGGGGGTTGGGATCGAATTTTCCGTCACTAAAAGGTAATTATACAGCCCTAGCTTAGTAATGCCTCATCGAATTGAACAAATAGAAAAGAAGTGAATTTGGTAAATTCGCAGCTGATTTATTTAGGTTATAATAATATGTGGTTCATTAGACGTTGGAACGTTGCTGGTGCGTTTTTAAGTACAAAAGGCATACGCACATACTCGTATAATCCCTGTGGAGTAATAAACGCAGTGCTATGTCATCGGGATGCATCAAAATTTGATGGTACCCTTTTGCTAGATCAAGTGTTGAGAAATAGAGTGCTTTTCCTAACTTGTCAAATAGGTTTTCTGAATTTGGTATAGGAAATCTGTAATCTTCAGTAATTTCATTTAAAGCCCTATAGTCAACACAAATGCGGTATTGTATTTGACCATCTTTACCTGCTTTTTTAGCGACTACAACGATCGGAGAGGCATGTCAGCTCATGCTTCTTCTATGATGCCTTGTTTTTCCATTTCTTCAATATGCTTAGCTACTTCCTCTTCATGCTTTTTCGTAATCGGTAGATTTTTGCATTTAGTAGTTTGTCTTCCTTCAGACGAATTTTGTGTTTTATCTCTGAGGTATGGTTTAACATGTCCCCTTCCTTATACTGGAGATTTTTGAATTCCTCTAGCAATGAGGTCAGTACTTCTTTTTCTTCGCGATTAAGGCTTCCGAAGTCGGTACTGTCCTCGTCTAGGTATTTACAAGAATGTTCCGCATCCTTTTCTATTTTTAACACTGTTTTATTCTTTAAGGTTATTGTTCCCGTCTCTACATCGATTATTTTAATCATCTTCTCTAAAACATCCATACAAAATAACATAGTATAATTTTTATCTTTTAAGTTCTGTCCATATGCTTTAATGAATGTGTTATTTGCATAACCAAGTTCTTGCGGTATGGGTATCTGATAAACATTCGTGTTCTGAGTGACACTACTATTAATCGTTTGTATTTGTACCTGTTTCCTATCTAATACTTTGTAATTTGGCATGTCAAGTTTGTTAGTGTTTATTATCGTCATGCCACTTCCTGTATCTATTAACACATAATCACTCCTATCACGAATTCCATCATAATCGAAAATGTGCTACGAACTCCGAAAAATCTATCACAGAATTCATTCGTAGTAGAATCGTAGTGAAAAATCTGCTACGAATTTCGAAGTTCGTGAAAGTTGGTATCACTGAATACGAATGAAATGGAAATTTGCTATGTTTTTCTACGGCAAGTAATTTGCGTCGGAATATAAGAGAGTGAGTAAGTATTTACGTATTTTTTTTAAACTTGTTAATACATATCTTTCTTTGCTTTAAAAGGACAAAAACAACAACTAAAGCACAATATGAAAGGCTTTTGCAATTGTTGAGTGAAAAACCTGATCTGGCACAAGGATTTACAAAAGCACCAAAGTCTGAAGTCTGATTTGAACGCTCTTGCGCCACCTTCTAAAGAAGCTATGGTGTAAGTATAATATTTTGTTAATTGAATCTATTTTCAAATCTTGCTTAATACTCCAGGTTTGGTTGGATTGGAAGTCGTATATAAAAAGAAAAGTTGTCGAAAACAAAAAAGAAATGAACGCAACTGGTGGCGAACAATGCCGACTACATTCCTTCTCAAAAATGGAAGAGGATGTGATTAAACTTGCAGCACTTCAAACTTCCACGTCTGGAATAAAAGATACATATTCTTTTCGATCTGATAACCCTAAAAAAAAACAAATATTTGGCGCAACAGCTATTTAAAGTGCCAGGGCTTAGCTTAGGGCTTAGAGGAATCGACAAACTGTGCGACTTGCAAAAAAATGCAGATTGAAGAAACACGAAGACACAACAAAATACAAGAAGAGCTCCTGCAAAAAAAAATTGAAATTAAACTCAGAATGATCAAAATAGAAGAAGAGAAGCTAAATCGCGACTACGTCGAATAAAGTGCAACAAAAACAAATGTATCAATTTGTGCTGTGAATTATATGAATTAGGATTATAGTTTTAAGATTCTTTTGACTTTGAAAGTTGTTTTATTTTGTTTCTAATAAATTTTTTACCTTACAAATGTGTTTAAAATGTTATTTCTATATGCTTCTGGTGCGTTTCGGTGATTACTGGAATAATCAATGCCGATATCTTGTGGTTCTTCTTGGTCTTCAAATTCATTATAGGGAATATTTATGTAGTCTTGGACGCGAAAATGAAGGCATATATTATGCAATGCACAAACGACATTGATAATTTGTGAAGCTTTTTGAGGACTATAGTGCAGTTGACGTGCACCAAGTATGCATCGAAATCTGTTCTTCATAACTCCTATAGCCCTTTCTACAACGTTTCTTGTTTTGGTGTGTTTACTGTTGTATATGCTTTTCGGACTTCCAGCTTCTGCACAACGATAAGGAGTCATCACCCAAGGTTCCAGTGGATAACCGACATCACCTCAATATCATAAAATGTAGAATAGATGGCACAACATTTCATCACTAATATAAACCTAGAATGCAAGTATTCCTCTTGCCTTTTGATACTTTGATTGGAAGTATCGTTTCGCGTCGCTTAGATTCCATATGTGCGAATCATGGTTCGAACCTGGATAGCGTGCATCAACACTTCTTATTTTTAAGTTGTTGTCACAAATCTAAAATAAATGGATATATTTGTATTAAACCCATGTAAGTTACAAGTTAAGTTTCCTTTGCGATTGTAATATATTCCTTTTTCTTCGGAAGGAGCAATTATATTAATGTGTGTTCCATCGACACACATAATAACACCTGGAAAACTCACCTTCAAACAAAAATTTTTTTTCGCAAGGCTTTTTTCCGCTTCGCTCATCTGGATTTTTATCCAGACAGGACAAAGCCTTCTTTCCAGTATGTTCAGAACATTTTTGAGTGTTGCGGAAAAGGTGGATTGTGCCATTCCAACTTCATAATCGTTACCAACACCAAGTTGGTAACCACCTCCTGTGAAAAACCTCAGTACTGCCACGAGGCGACATATTGGAGTTATTGAACACGAAAACACACCCGGCTCAAAATCATTTTGCAGTTCATCTAATACATACTTGAACGCAGATTTGTTGAGTCGGAAATTTCTCTGAAATCTGTAAGTTTATTTTAATTTTTCAACACAAGAAAATAAAAGATACTTTACTCTTACATTAGCTAATCCAGATCAAATGGGTCGCAAGCGTCTCGAAGCATTTTTCTTTGAATTTTCAGAATGGACTTTCGACTGAAGGATTCCGCTTGAGCAGCAATAATTGCGAAGCCAATAGTATCCATTTTTAATTTTTTATGATTTTATATTTAAATTTCAGAATAAAACCGAGTTTTTTTTAATTATTTATAAATTAAGCGCACAATTTATTTAAATAATTTTCACACATTAGACAAATTTGACACTAAACAGCAGATTTCGAAAATGAGAGTGAGAGAGTTCTATGCGGCAATGCTTTTTGCGATTCCGTTCGGATTTTGTGATAACATTTTTTCGTAGTTCGTATCGTAACTTCGATTCGCAGATTTACTACGAATGGATTCTGTGATAGGGCTTAATGCTTTTGGTTTTTGATTTCAATGCCTATTTTTATTATTGGTCCGATGCTCAATTCAGAGAAACCGGGGGTTTTGTTTGTATCCATTGGTTGTGGACCCAATGAATGTGTTCGCCTACCATAACCTGAGGGCCCTGGTTCATTTGATTAATTGTAGCTGTTCCTGAAATTTCCTGAAGTTCGTTCGTTTTGGTAGCCATTAGTTCTGAAACTAGTTGGAGTCCTTTGTCACTGTTATTAACTATTACTTCTAAAATTCCCTGAAGTTCTTTGATCACTCTGTTCTGTTTAAAATCTGTTACACGGTTTTGTGCGTTGCAATTGGGGTATGTAGTTAATTTATTTCTATGCGAGTTAAAATGAGATTGATTAGATACGCCCTTATTATCTGTTATTTCAAGGTTTCCCTGATTATAACCTATATAGTAGAATAGAATTCTTTTTATTTCCTTTATGTCGTATACATTTCTTAACTCTATCGCTAGATTCCCTATGGTATCTCTTTACTTTATTGATAACAATGTTGTGCAGCAATAGTTTTTCTTGCTCACAATTATCAGAAAAAATTACATAGGTATTAATTTTGCTTAACAGATATTCTAACTTATTACTCAAATCGTAGATAGAACTTACTTTCATATTCAGGATGTCCTTTGTTAGGTCCGTGCTGTTAGTGATGGGTCGGCAGTGCTGTTTGAAAAGCTCCTTCGCTTGTTTTCACGTTGCGGCTCCGTTGACCAGGAGTAAGTCCATTGCTCTGCCTTTGATCTTTGTTTGTTTTATGATGTCCCATGTAGCTTGTTGATTTCCTCCTGAATTTTCCAAATGGTTTTGGACCATAATTATGAATTGAGTTAAACTTTTACTCTCGCCTTCAAACTCAGGTAGGTACTGGATTTCTCTCAGTACGTTGCCTCCAATGCTTGCAGGTGCAATTCTGGTCACTATCGCCATTATGCTATTTAAGAGTTCCCTGTTGGACACTTCTTCTGGTTGCACTTGCACTGGTTGTTCCAGCTTATTATTATTTATTTATTTTTAGAATTAGGATGGCTTATGTTTTTCGTGACACTATTTAATGCACAATAACTTCACTTTACGTTTCGGATAGTGTAGGACTTCCAGGTTTGGATCAGGATAGTTGTACCTGATCTTACCGACTGCGCCAAATAAATAATCAAATTTGCGAGATTTTTTTAATAAAGTTTTTATTAATTTATTTTACTTTTATTCTATTATTCTCGGTTAATCATTTGACTATTATGTTCAATAATACGGCCGCTGTCTCAATATGGGGCTGCACCGTAAGATTGGGTTGAAGATTAAAACCCAACTGAATTTACAAACTAAAAGGAATGCCAAAGGAAGTCATCGAAGACCTAGAATTTTCCTATTGCGACATACTATATAATCTACTCAAAAAATCGCATCATCACCTCTACGCGGTGCCCGCTGGATAGCTATCTGATAGTGAACTAACGATGAGCGTATGCTGAGTCTGACGATATATGTGCAGCTGAACACTCAGACCTGCATAAGCACATCTGGGTGAACTTCAGCGCGCATATGTCTAACCGGACGAGGCATCTCTTGTTTACCTGATCGGCTGAAATATGCGTCTCAGAAGTCTAGCAAGAGGTCCTCAGAAGGAGGACGTGCGGCGGACGAATTCTCTCGATGGAATCAACGGTGACGTCTACAGACCAGCGGATACCTTACTGGAGCTACTTCAACATATTTGGAGCTGAGGTCTGTAAGGATTTTCAATACTACGTCAGGGTATTGAAAAAGAGATGGTGGCGGATGAACCCTTAATGGGCCAACGGCAGCGCTCATATCCCCGAAGTGGGTCACTGACATCGGTGTATCCGGCCTCTTGTCCTAGGGGTACAAAAAAAAAGGTTCTGGCCCTCCAGGTTGGGGGTTGTGCCGTCGGGTTAACTTCCCTACCACGTAAAAAACATTTGGTTACGAAGCAACCAACAGCCTCAGATACGGATGATCTTACTGTTGACGACCCATGCAAACGTAAAAAGGACAACGATCTTCGTGTCTGCACATGGAATGTTAGGTCCCTCTACAAACCACGTGCAGCCGAAGCACTTGCGGAGGCCCTAGAGTGTCTCAAAGCAGACATTACCGCCATCCAAGAAGTGCGATGGGATGGGCCGGGCAAAAGGAGGATGAAAAACTGCGACATCTACTACGACGATTGCTACAGACAAAAAGGACAGCGTCTATTCGGGTGCGGATTTGTCATTGGAGACAGACTTAGGCAAGAAGTCTTGAGTTTCCGGCATGTGAACGAGCGCCTCATGACTATCCGTATCAAGGCTAAATTTGCCAACATTAGCCTAATATGCGTTCACGCCCCTCACGAGGAGAAGGACGACGCGACAAAGGATGACTTCTACCAGCTCTTGGACAAGACGTATGAGCAATGCCCTAGCCACGACGTTAAAATTATCCTAGGCGACTTAAACGCAAAGCTAGGAAGAGAGGAAGTCTTTAGTGGCGTGGTCGGAAAGCACAGCCTGCACGACAACACTTCCGGCAACGGACTCAGGCTAATCGACTTTGCGGCGGGGCGAAACTTTGTTGTAGCTAGTACGCGGTTCCCACGTCTCGATATTCACAAAGGAACATGGCTCTCCTTTGATCGAAAAATCGTCAACCAAATCGATCACATTGCGATCGACGCAAGGCACTCTTCCAGTATTCTGGGTGTCCGGACTTTCCGAGGAGCCAACGTGGACTCGGATCACTACCTAGTTGTAGCCAAGGTACGGATGCGGATATCCAGAACGGAGCGAAATCAACGAAATGCTGTGAGGAAATTTGACGTCGAAAAGCTACAATCGCAAGAGACCGCCAGAACCTTTGCCGATCGTCTTTCTTCTAATCTCAATCTTAGTCCTATGCCGCCAGCAGCAAATGCGGAAGACCAGTGGCAGCGTTGCCAAAAAGCCATCAGAGATGCCGCCTCTGATGTACTGGGTTTCTCTCGCCCACCACAACGAAACCCCTGGTTTGATGAGGAATGCCGGCAAGCACATGCAGCAAAACAAGAGGCGTACAAAGCGGCGCTGCATAGAAGGACTAGAGCTGCTTACGAGCTCTACGTGCGCAGGAGAAAAGAGGAACATCGTCTTCTCAGAAAGAAGAAAAAAGAGCATGAGAAGCGCTCGATCGAGGAGATTGAGAGACTTTATTGCAGGAATAATGTTCGAAAATTTTACCAAAGGGTAAAAAGAACATGCCAGGGTTTCAAAGCCAGAACAGAAGCCTGCATGGACGAAAATGGCAACATAGTAGTCGAATCGCAGTCGGTGCTGAGGATATGGAAGGAACACTTCTGCAGACTGTTAAACGGCGATGATGATCAATATTCCGCTGTCAGGCAGAATGAGCCATTCAACAGTGACGATGGCAGTCAAAATTCCCGTCAACCCGATCATAATGAAGTGAGGATAGCGATATCTAAACTCAAATCCAACAAAGCTGCTGGAGCCGACGGCCTTACCGCTGAACTTTTCAAGGCAGGAGGAGATGAGTTGGTAAGGAGCATGCACCAGCTCATCTGTAAAATCTGGTCGGACGAAAGTATGTCCGATGAATGGAACATCAGCATCGTTTGCCCGATCCTGAAGAAAGGAGACCCTCTGAACTGCGCCAACTACAGAGGTATAAGTCTCCTAAATATCGCATATAAGATCCTGTCTGCCGTACTATGTGAACGCCTAAAACCGATCGTCAACAACCTGATAGGTCCTTATCAGTGCGGTTTCAGGCCTGGAAAGTCCACCATTGACCAAATATTCACACTACGGCAGATCTTGGAAAAAACCCATGAATATAAAATCGATACGCACCACCTTTTCATCGATTTCAAAGTTGCCTATGATAGCGTGTATAGAGACGAGTTATACAGAGCCATGTCTAGTCTTGACATCCCTGCCAAGCTCGTCCGTTTGTGCAGAATGACGATGGAGAACTCTCGCTGCTCCATCAAAGTCGGTAAGAACATCACCGAACCGTTCGATGTCAGGAAAGGTCTTAGACAAGGCGACGCGCTATCATGCGATCTCTTTAACATAATACTTGAGAGAATTGTACGAAACTCACAATCTTCTTCAAGTCTGTACAACTACTCGCTTACGCCGATGACATTGACATAATCGGAAGAACTCAGCGGGCCGTCAATGGGGCATTTACGAGTATTGAGATCGAGGCAGCAAAGATGGGTCTAGCGGTCAATGAAAGCAAAACAAAATATATGCTGTCTACAAAAAAGGACACCCAACATCGGCGTCTTGGGCAGAACGCCACAATGGACAGATACAATTTTGAGGTAGTAAAGGATTTTGTCTACCTAGGCTCTATGGTCAGCTCCGCAAATGACATGAGTGGAGAGATCACACGGAGAATTACTCTTGCCAATCGTTGTTTCTATGGGCTAAAACGGCAATTGAGTAGCAAAGCCCTATCTCGAACTAGTAAGGTAACTCTTTATAAGACATTAATCATCCCAGTCCTGCTGTATGGCGCAGAGGCATGGGCTTTGAAAAAACCGGATGAGGATGCCCTTGGTTATTTCGAGAGAAAAGTTCTTCGAGCGATCTTTGGTCCCGTCTGCATAGACGGTGAGTGGAGGAGAAGGTACAATGCCGAACTATACGGCCTGTACAAGGACATCGACTTAACCAGAAGAGTTCACATACAGCGACTAAGATGGCTAGGTCATTTAGAGCGGATGGAGCCCAACCTTTCCGCTAAGAAAGTCTTCGAATCCAACCCGGACGGACGACGCAGTAGAGGACGACCTCGCGGTAGGTGGCTCAAACAAGTGGAGGGGGACCTCAACCAACTTGGCGTGCGCAACTGGAGGCAGCTGGCTCGTAACCGTGCTGGCTGGAGAGGTTTGTTGGTTGAGGCCCAGGTCCACCCCGGACTGTAGCACCATCTAAGTAAGTAAGTATATAATCTACTCAAGCAATAACGATTAAGAAATTTAGCCTATATTCGGTATTGCTTACGTAGTCCACAATTCATGCTATGTTTACATTTCTAAGTGGTGAACGCAGTGCATTGGTTCACTTTGATTTTTGTGTTTATTTATGCTTTACTGGGTCGTCGTAAATTGAATGGTTCAACCCAAAAGTTACGACGGCCACAAATTAGGAAATACATTGAATGGAATACAAAGCAATACTTGAGAAATGTAAACTCAGTGCAATTAAGACCAATACTTAACTCGCTCTGTTTTGAACTTTAGTATGTGACCTCTTCTAGATTAAAAATTCATTATCAGCGCCAAATCATAGACAGTTTAAATTTTATTAATTAGGGAAAACTCCATTGCGAAATACGCCATGCAGTGGAATCCGCTCACACAGGCAGGCAGAATAGCAGGGACACCCTAGGCAAACGTGGCGCAGAATGGTGGAGGACTAATCGAGCTCTTTAGGAATGAGTTGGAGGCAGCTCAAACGTGTTGCAGAACTGCGAACAAGATGGCGCACAGGCGTGGTTGACGCCCTATGTAAGTAAGGTTTTTATTGCCCACTATCGCATCAGTATAATCGGTTGAGTAATGGAGAATCGCTGACTTTGCATCCTGACCCAGCTCGAGTACCCACTAAAACTGCAGCTCAACTGCGGAGTCGACACATAAATATAGAGCGATTTTGTCGCGTTTTCTTTTTTCAAACATTACACATTAATAATCTACGCTGAATGTTATACATGTTTTTGTTTCTAAATGCTTCTCATAATAAAGACAAATACAGCATGTACACAAGGGTGGCAGTAAGTAATATCGTCACATATTACTTGAATCGATTGTTTCACGAGCTGCAATGCTCTCCATTCCCTGCTCAACCAATTTTGTCCTGTGATCGGTGAAGAAGTCCTCCACTAATTCCGCAACAAACAGTCACTCCCTCTTTGACGGTATGGCCCCCTCATGTATCATACGTTTGTCGGTTCTCAGTTAAGCTCACACTGCATCTATCTCAATTTCCTGCTTTATCCTATATTGTTTACATATCTTTCTTTGTTCACGAGACTGTAACGATGTATTTTTTTTTTTTTACGGAAACCCAAATCCCAGAGCACTCTGACTTCTCTAGTCCATTGTACTAACAGGCAGGAACCTTTCTTTGGTGCAGTGGTTGGAATAACTTCGACGTAATTCGTTTTTCCTTTATATTCGGGTGGCTGATGATTGCTGTTCCCCGCTGGGGCTTGAACCTGCACACATCGGTAACGAGCAAACACACTACCCACTGCCACCCCCCAAGTAACGATGTATGATCACCAGTGACTGAGAGTGAATGCAAATCATAAAAGCAAAAAAAAAAAGAATTGTTTTCTGTATTGGCATGCACCACAGCATTGAATGCCAATGGCAATCATCTGCACATTCCTATATGCACTGAACATGCAGCCCGATCTCTATCATCGTATGCTTGCTTCTTACTTTCTAAAAAATTCATGCATCATAGTCGAATGTGTATTCATTTCTCATCCAATACAAAACCCATCAACAGTTTGAGAGAAGCTGAATCAACAGTCTGCAAAGGCATCCTGTACACAAACCAGTTTCTAATTTGAATACAAAACTCGAAAGCTTTTTCTTATATTTCCTGCGTAAATAAGGCGCATGTCCGGAAAAAATTGCAATCGGTGTCATTGGGGAACCCACCAATGAAACAGAATATCTTGGCCAGAACGAGATGGACCGTAAACAAAGATTGTGCATTCGCACGATGTCAATGTATCATTGCGTATCTTCCATTGCCGTTAGACAAGGATGGGTCGTAAACAAATCGCACAGCTGCTGCGAAGGCAGACAGTAGACCAAAAAAGCTTTTCTCTATAGTAAGAGCGCAAAGAGTGAGTAGGTCAGGTGTGCTAAAGGAGAAATGCCGGCCGGATGCATTCATGCGCAGCCCATAAAGAGGTCGTCGTCGTCAGCAGTCGGCTGCCTCCGAAAGCTGTCACAATTCCCAACACCAAAGTGACTAACCCAAAATTTCCGAAGGGTAACCGCTTACTGATTGGGGTTGAGAATATGAATGCATTCCAGATGCGTACTTATGGAGTGAAGAGCTTTCTGCGAAATGCGCAGCTATTAAAGAAAATGGGAAATTTTTCAAGTGAATATGCATTTTTATTGCATAAGAGGAGCACTTAAAGACGGAAAGAAGTTTCTAGAACTGAGTACAAGGACGATGTGGCCGTCGAATTTTCTAGATTGAAATTGGTTAATTAACAAATTAGAGACTTTTGCATCATTGAAATTGAGCCCATACGTAATGAATTAGTTGAAACTTAATCAATGTTACTCGGGAATATGAGACATTATGTACATATTTGTTGGAAGATCATAATACATTACTAGCTACATACACACAGAGATTTTAGCGTGGCAAAATCGCATCACCTCCTCATGGTGCCCGCTGGATAGCTATCTCATAAGGAAGATAGCAATGAGCGTATGCTGAGTCTGACGATATATGTGTAGCAGACATGCGTAAACACATCTGGGTGAACTTCAGTACGCATATGTTTAACTGGACGCGGCATTTCTTGTTGACCTGATTGGCTGAAATATGCGTCTCAGAAGTCTAGCGAGAGCTCCTCAGAAGGAGGGCGTGCGGGGGATGAATTCTCTCGATAGAACAAACGGTGACGTCTTCGGGCCAGCGGATACCTTACTTGAGCTACTTCGACATATTTGGAGCTGAGACCTGTAAGGATTTTCAATACTACGCCAGGGTACTGAAAAGGAGATGGTGGCGGATGAACCCTTAATGGGCCAATAGCAGCGCTCATATCCCCGAAGTGGGTTACTGGCATCGGTGTATCCAGCCCATCGTCCTAGGGATTGCAAAAAAGGATCTGGTCCTCCAGGTTGGGGGTTGTGCCGTCGGGTTAACTTCCCTATCACGTAAAAAGCCTTCTACTCTTGACGGCGTTTTACTCTTGACGACCCAAGCACACGTAAAAAGGACAACGATCTTCGTGTCTGCACGTGAAATGTTAGGTCCCTCTACAAACCACGTGCAGCCGAAGCACTTGCGGAGGCCCTAGATTGTTACAAAGCAGACATTACCGCCATCCAAGAAGTGCGATGAAATGGCTCGGGCAAAAGGAGGATGAAAAAGGGCATCTATTCGGGTGCGGATTTGTCAGTGGAGGCAGACTTAGGCAAGAAGTCTTGAGTTTCCGGTATGTGAACGAGCGTCTCATGGCTATCCGTATCAAGGATAAATTCGCCAACATTAGCCTAGTATGCTTTCATGCCCCCACAGAAGATGGACGATAAGACCAATGATGACTTCTACCGGCTCTCGGACAAGACATATGAGCAATGCCCTAGCCACGATGTTAAAATCATCCTAGGTGATTTTAACTTAAAGCTAGGAACAGAGGACGTCTTAAGTAGCGTGGTCGGAAAGCACAGCCTGCACGACTTCACATCCAACAACGGACTCAGGCAGGGCGACACTTTGTCGTAGCTAGTACGCGATTCCCACGACTCGATATTCACAAGGGAACATGGGGCTCTCCATTAATCGAAAAACTGTCAACCGAATCCATCACATTGCGATCGACGCAAGGCAGTCTTCCAGTATTCAGGGTCTCCGGACTTTCCGAGGAGCCAACGTAGATTCAGATCACTACCTAGTTGAAACCAAGGTACGGATGCGGATATCCAGAACGGAGCGAAATCAACGAAATACTGTGAGGAAATTTGACGTCGGACGGCTATAATCGCAAGAGACCGCCAGAGCATTTCCCGATCGAGTTCATTTTAATCTTAATCTAAGTCCTATGCTGCCAGAAGCAAATGCGCAAGAGCAGTGGCAGTGTTGCCAACAAGCCATCAGAGATGTCGCCTCTGTTGTACTGGATTTCTCCCGGTCACCACAACGAAACCCCTGGTTTGATGAGGAATGCCGGCAAACGCATGCAGCTAAACAAGAGGCGTACATAGCGGCGCTGCATAGCAGGACTAGTGCTACTCGCGAGCTCTACGAGCGGAGGAGAAAAGAGGAACATCGACTTCTCAGAAAGAAGAAAAAGGAGCATGAGAAGCGCTCGATCGAGGAGATTGAGAGACTCAATTGCAGGAATGATGTTCGAAAATTTTATCAAAAGGTAAAATCAACATACCAGGGTTTGAAAGCCAGAATAGAAACCTGCAGGGACGAAAATGGCAATATAGTAGTAGAATCGGAGTCAGTGCTGAGGATATGGAAGGAATACTACTGCAAACTGTTAAACGGCGATGATAATCAATATTCCACAGTGAGGCAGAATGAGCCATTCAACAGTGACGGCGGTAGTTAAGATTCCCGTCAACCCGATCAGAATGTAGTGAGGATAGCGATATCTTAACTTAAATCCAACAAAGCTGCTGGAGCCAACGGCCTTCTGCCGAACTTTTTAAGGCAGGAGGAGATGAGATGGTAAGGAGCATGCATCAGCTCATCTGTAAAATCTGGTCGGATGAAAGTATGCTCGATGAATGGAACCTCCGCATCGTTCGCCCGATCTTAAAGAAAGGAGGCCCTCTGAACTGCACCAAGTATGGAGGTATAACACTTCTCAGCATCGCATATAAGTTCCTGTCTACCGTACTATTTGAACGCCTAAAACCGATCGTCAAAAATCTGATAGGTCCTTATCATTGCCGTTTCAGGCCAGGAAAGTTCACCATTGACCAAATATTCACACTACGGCAGATCTTGGAAAAAACCCATGAATACAAAATCGATACGCACCACCTCTTCATCGATTTCAAAGTTGCCTATGATAGCGTGTATAGAGACGAGTTATACAGAGCCATGTCTAGTCTTGACATCCCTGCCAAGCTCGTCCGTCTGTGCAGAATGACAATGGAGAACTCTCGCTGCTCCATCAAAGTCGGTTAGAACATCAACGAACCGTTCGATGTCAGGAAAGGTCTTAGACAAGGTGACGCACTATCACGCGATCTCTATAACATAGAACTTAAGAGAATTGTACGGAGCTCACAAGACAACATCAGAGGTACAATCTTTTACAAGACTGTACAATTACTTGCTTACGCCGATGACATTGACATAGTCGGAAGGACTCAGCGGGCCGTCTCAGTGGGACATTTACGAGATCGAGGCAGGGAAGATGGGTTTAGCGGTCAATGAAAGCAAAACAAAATATATACTGCCTACAAAAAAGGACACCCAACATCGGCGTCTTGGATAGAACGCCACAATAGATAGATATAATTTTGTCATTGTCTACGTAGGCTCTATGGTGAGCTCCACAAATGACATCAGTGGGGAGATCAAACAAAGAATTACTCTAGCCAATCACTGTTTTATGGGCTAGGAAGGCAATTCAGTAACAAAGTCCTATCTCGAACTACTAAGGTAACTCACCGCAGTCCTGCTGTATGGCGCATAGGCATGGGCTTTGACAAAACCGGATGGGGATGCCCTTGCTTATTTTGAGAGAAAAGTTCTTCGAGCGATCTTTGGTCCCGTCTGCATAGACGGTGAATGGAGGAGAAGGTACAATGCCGAACTACACGGCCTACACAAGGACATCGAATTAGCCAGAAGAGTTACATACAGCGACTAAGATGGCTGGGTCATGTAGAGCGTTCAACGTTCCCGCCAAGAAAGTCTTCGAAACCACCTCAGATGGACGGCGCAGTAGAGAACGACCTCGCGGTATGTGGCGCAAACAAGTGAAGGGGGACCTCAACCAACTTGGCGTGCGCAACTGGAGGCAGCTGGCAGGTTTTTTGGTTGAGGCCCAAGTCCACCCCGGACTGAAGCGCCACATAATAAAGAAAGTAAGCATTTATTCATGAACATATTGGGGAACATTGATACTCCGAATCCCTCATACAATATTTTACTGGAAAATAAATTATTTTTCTGTGAAATAGTTATTTCTGTTTTCCTCAAAATTGATATTTTATACATGTACTGTTCTTCCACTCACGACTTCAATTTAATTGTTCACTTCATAAAGAAGTCCAGAGTTCATTAAAGGTATGTGCTACATATCTTACTTTATTGTGAATCAATAAAACTGCATGGTGGCAGGAGATTTTGTTAATCTATTGCAACATCTACCGTTATACATGTGTATGTATACACGTGTAGTTAAAGCCACAACCAAAAACGTTAAGCCAATCATTTCTCCCGCCACGTGACGAGACATCCTCCACTCTAAAACAGTTCCAGGAAATCAAAATTCGTTGAGAACATAAACGTATTTAAAGTGGAGCAATTTAGTGGCGTATATTGTAGCTCGACTTATGTCACGTTTTGGCTTATGAGCCGCATAAATAGGTGACACACTTTGTTAAATGTTTAAGCACTATGCTCCTCTGGCTGCGATACTCGTGCGTGATAATGCTAAAGATTTCATTAAAAGGCCCCTACAGTGGCATGTGCGCGTATTGTTGACAGAATAAATCATAAAGTGATTTCTTCATGATGCGAGTTGTCTTCTTTAAATAAAAGTTTACGTGGACGTTATTTAACAGCTGTGCGTAGTATTTTGTCAAATACTCGTAGGTAAATAAAATAGGAACATACACGCGCGTTTAGTAAGATGCTACATACATATATGTAAGCTTTAAGGGCCCGAACAGACAAAGCAGAAACTGCGCGGTTGAACTGAAAAAACATATTGTGTTCAGACAGCCTGCAGTTATCGCGCAGTTATGCAGGAGAGGGTCAAGGGTACATACACCTCAGATCAAAGATAGAAGTTGAAAAGCAATATACACAATACAGACATCCAAAATGCGGGGTTTCCGCAATGCAACTGAATACTCTAAGCATGCCAACGAAATAAAACCGCTCGGAAACCCCACAGAAACCACACGGGTGTCTATTTTCCAGTGGTTGAGTTGCGAACCCCGCGCGGTTTGACAAAAGAACGTATAAAACAACAATGTAGAAAAACGAGACAACAAATAAGAACCGAGCGATTTCTGTCGTATCTGTTTGGACCCTTAGTTGCATAATACAAGATGGGGACACCTGTGGAACGAAACACATATTCGTGTCTAGGTAGCCTCCAATTTTAACTATAAGAGTGTATTAGTTAGGTTAGATATGTGAACTGGCAGGGAGAGACGCTTTCTCTCTATTATCTATTAGTTAGACTGATAGAAATAGAAAGCAGTAGGCACTGTTAAACTCAATTTTAGTTAGGTTGCTGACATTTCGTATAAATACAGTTAATTTAGCAATCGTCGTTGCGACAGTGGGCATGTCGGACGATGAAGGGAGGATCTCCTACGACAAGTGGAGGCTCATTGAATGCAGAGCGATGAACTGTCTTTACGAACATATTACCACCCACCTTTAAGGACTCTGGTTGACATCAAGGCTACGTCAAGCTTATCGCCTGTGACAGAAATTCGGTCGATTTCATTACTACTGCCGTAGACGGCATAAGTGAAATCTGGCCAGGAGCCAAGCTCAAGGCGGTGGAACGGAACCAAATCCCCCACAAGCCGAAAGCAAGGGTCTGCGTTACACTCGAACCGGCCGAGCCAGCAAAAGTCCTCAATCTCATGGCTTACCAAAATCCCGACCTACCAGTCAAAGACTGGAAGGTAATCGAGGCGCCATCGAGCTCTAAGAAGATGATAGTTACCCCTAGTCTCCACTGGCAATAATTCATTGCAAGAAATATGTCAAGCAATTGAAATTTCCAATGGAGACCGCAAATTTCTTGAAATAATTAATTTCATTTGCGGTCTCCATTAGAAATTTCGACTGCTTGACATATTTCTTGCAATGAATTATTGCCAGTGGAGACTAGGGGTTATATCTCTAAACACCGAGTCCCTACATTTGCTCCACGCGAAGGAGTTTAAGATCCGTTGTGGTCTCAAGGAAATAGAGATGAGGCTTTTTGCGACGGACCGAAGTAGCATCGCCGGTCCTTCAATTAAATCCCCAATGATGACCAATCATCCCTTAACCCTCCGTTTAACTCATGGGTCTGGCCAGACCCTTTTTGATTTCAGTTTTGTCTTAAACATATTTTCAGTTGTCGTAGGGACTTGTGTTTTCATGACTTTTCCCAGAATTTCATTACTGAGAGGTTTATGCAACATTTTTTTATTTATAGTTCTTGTAACTTTAATTATAAGGATATTTCAATATGCACATCGGATTCGATACCCATGGTTCCAGCCAGACCCGTATGTATTTTATATATAAAACTATGCATTTTGTACATTTTCCTTCGCTTTTTATATGGTACTTTTTCTTTGCAATTTTGAATTTAACTTCCGTTTTTGATCTAGTGTGCGTAGGCGCCATTCTGGCGTCTTTTGTTGTTCATTTGTCAGTTTACAAATTTACGATAAACATACTATATAACACTCTCGTGCGGGCGAAAAAAATTTTACTAGCCAAATTTTTGCAAACTTTTATTCTCTGATAAATTTGATCAATATGAGTGAAGAAATAGACTTCATTTACAATACACGGCGTCGCGGTGGTCGTTCTGATAGTGATTTTTACGAACGTTTAGCAGCAGCCTTGGCTAATGATATGGAACGTGAAAGACTTGCTGAAGAGGGCGAAGATGAAACAGATCCTTTCAGAGACGATGATGACGACAATGATGCCGATTATTTGCCAAATGAAGACGGTGCATCCGATATAGAAAACGAAACGAAGGAATGGATAGTGATGATGATGATGATTTTACTGAGCAGTCTACACCAGCTGATTCCTTTCCTTCCGTAATTGAACAACAACAACAACAAAATTATACTGAAAATTGTTTTTATGGAAAAGATGGTACTAGATGGAACAAAGATGATCCTAATGTTGGTCGGTTACGTCAACACAATGTAGAGAAAAAAAATCCATTCCAATCGAGGTATTCAAGAAGTTTTTTACACCAAATATTGTGTTCATTATCATCACCGAAACGAATCGCTATGGGAAAGACGAAGTTCATAAATGGAATTTGAATAATCCGGATAAAAAACCAAAAATTTGGAAGAATCTGACCGACACTGAATTAGATGCTTTTATAGCAATAATGTTGGCCGCTGGAGTTTTACACAATAACATGCAAAAAGCAAGCGTTTTGTGGGAAACAGAAAATCTCCCTATATTTAGAGCATCCATGTCTTATCATCGATTTCTTTCATTGGCCCGATATATCCGATTTAATGATGGACGTACACGTCCTGACCGCCTAAAAAACGACAAAGCTACGGCTATTCGTGATATATGGAATTTTTTGAATCAAAACCTAACCAAAAATTATGATCCACATGAAAATATTACAATTGATGAACAATTATTCCCTTATCGTGGCAAAACTAAATTTACACAATACATTCCTTCAAAGCCAGCGAAATATGGAATCAAAATTTGGTGGGCTTGCGATTCGAAAACGCACTATCCATTACAAGGAAAATTGTACACAGGGCGAGAAGAAGGAGCTCAGCGTGATATAAACCAAGGCGAAAATGTTATGCTACAACTTGCAAAACCATACTCCCACAGTGGTAGAACAGTTGTTGCTGATCATTTTTTCAACTTTGGAAGGATGCAAACGTCTGGCTAAACTTGGACTAGCATTCGTAGGAACCTTTCGATCCAATAAAAAATGTATCCCAAATGAAATGAGAAAGCATCACTCACGCCGTGTTCTTTCAACTCTATTTGGATTTCATGAAAATTTGATTTCAATTTCCAGCTACGTGCCAAAAAAAAACAAGTGCGTAAACCTCTTTTCAACAGTGCACTATTCAAAAGATTGTCATGGTGAGGCCATAAAACCTGAGACGATCTTATTTTACAACAAAAACAAAGCAGGGGTCGACTGCATGGATCAAATGGTTTCTCATTTTACATCAAAACGTGCAACCAAACGTTGGACTTTTGCTTTCTTCTGCAATATGTTGGATGTTATGGCATTGGCTGCATATTGCATTTGCAAGGAAAATGATGATTTCAAAAAGTCCGACGCTAGACGACAATTTTTATGTAACTTGTCAAAAACATTGGTCCTACCAAACATCGAACAGCGAATGGACAACGTACACATCATGAAACAATTCAGAAATCGTTTGGCCATTGAAGCATTTTTGGGAAAGCCGATAAATGTAAGTAATATAAATTTTGAAGTAATTGTTTTCAATGCAGAAAGTTGATAACAAGTCATCTTTCTTTCTTTTCAGTGTACCCCAGAAGTATTGGTTGCCCAAAGCGGAGCTAATACACTACAAAGCAAAAGAGATTGTAAACTTTGCTTACATGGAAATGAGAAGAAGCGCAGAAAAACTCGTTTCTTTTGTTCTAAATGTACGAATCCGGTGTGTCAACAACATTCAAAAACCGACTATATATGTTTCTGTTGCGTTACAAACAATCCATAAACATAAATATTTTGTTTTTTTTTATTTATAACATTCATTCAAATTCCTTTTATAAAAACAAAAATAAAACTTAAAATTAAATGAAGAAATAAAACTATCTTTTATCACATATCACCTTTCATATCATATCATATGTATAGGGGTCTGGCCAGACCCATGAGTTGTTAATATGACAACGGAAACATGTGTTCAACGGAGGGTTAAAGATTATCAGTTGATAATGATGCTCAAACTAATACTAATATTACACTTCGCCTCAATGGAAGGGGGTTCGATATTGCACTCATCCAAGAACATTGGATAAGACACTTATACCATGCAAACGATGCAGGTAAAATTCGAGCTTATATTCTTGCTAAAACTTTCTTAAATCTAACTTTTCTTCCTCATCGCAGCACAAACGATCTAGCAGTAACATTGCTAAAATCAAAGAACATCACCATCTGGCTGGCATCAGGTTATCTCCCCTATGAAGACCCCGAGTCTGCTGCATCCAAGAAAGTGGAGGTAGCGGTAGAAGAAGCAAGGGGGCGTAAAAAAGGCATCATACTGGGGTGCAACACAAACGCACATCATGATTTATGGGTCAGTACCGACACTAACCCTCGATGTAGGTTTATTTTCGAGTATTTAGTAGGCACCGACCTATTAGTTTGCAATAGAGGGAATAGTCCTACCTTTATTGCTAAAACCCAGCAAGAGGTGCTTGTCATCACCTTTGGTTCCCAAAACATTTACCCTGCGATGTACAACTGGACTGTGTCCGACAATCATTTATATTCAGATCAATAACGAGCAACACACGGGAAATACCAGAATACTTTCGATGCATCGTCATCTCCCTACTTCCACCGACCACCTGCCCACTGAACATGACTTCAACAGAGGCTTCATGTACTCAATACCGGAAAGACCTGAGTGACGCAATGTGAAGTCCTATACAACGAATCGCTGTTAATTTTCGCGGACGGGTCCAAAACTAAGGACGGAGTTGTTGTCGGAATCTTCTCAATGGACCTTGGGATAGACTTCTCATTTAACCTTCCAAACCGTTGCAGCGTTTTTCAAGCAGAAGTTACAGCTATTCGCCAAGCCGATAACTAGCTAGCAGCTAATACACTGTCAACATCGGATATTGCTATCTACGTCGATAGTCGGGCAGCCATCAAATCCCTCGCATCCAGCACTATGAGATCTAATGCAGTGAAAGACTGCCGCGTGTCTCTTAACGAGATAGCTGGTCAGTACAACCTCACCCTTTGGTGGGTACCAGGTCACTATGACATACCGGGGAATTCCGCAGCTGACCAACTGGCTCTACAAGGCACCTTTGGTGCAAACAGCATAAGCATGGAAGACATGCCCAAAGACTAGGCATCCCCTACAACGATTTCTGCTGAAGTTGTAGGGATGAAGAGGAGGATGAGACTATTAGTCACGTCCTATGCGCTTGTCTTGCGCTCACCAACATTAGGAAGGCCACCCTCGGTGAATACCTTTTTAACGATCTAGATGATCTCAGCAACGCCTGCATGACTAAAATTAACGCATTCATACAACGAAGCTAATGGTTCCTAGAGGAAGAAGATGACCCGCCTACCTTACACAACGCCACCACAATGGACCTACTTCGGGTCTAAGTGCATCTTCATCGAGGGCCGATTCTAATCAACCAACCAAGAGTCTACATATGGGCATCATTGTAACGCAATGAATCGACATTTTACATATTTTCTGTTATCCATTGCTCCTATTGCAATAAATAATATCCAAATTAGATTTCGTTCAGTCATCATTTTCACTCGAAATATTATTGACTGTCACTTTAAGTGAAACTTATATGCGGGCTGGCATCTACTATACTGAGATACACTCGATGCCAAACAAGCAGGTTTCCGCTCTGGATCCTCCTGTGTCGACCACATTAACACCCTGTGATTGTCGTCGAACAGTGCGTTGAATATCGATCGCCACTCCACCTGCTGTTCATCGATCTTGAGAAGGCATTCGATAGTGTCATAGGGAGTTTATTTGGCGTGCCTTACGCAGGAGAGGTATTCCCGATAAATGAATTGCTATTATCAAAACTACATGTGAAAACTCCAAACGTCACGTTCTGCACAGAGGAAAGTTGTCTGAGGAATTTGAGATCCAAAGTGGGGTAAGGCGAGGCTGCATTCTTTCACCAATACTATTCCTATTGGTGATTAGCGATGCGCTTCGTGCAGCTTTGTCGACGGGAAACGGAAGAATTCGATGGACCCTTACATCACAACTGATACATCTTGACTACGCTGACGATGTATGCTTACTCTCCCACAGAATTATAGACCTCCACCAAATGACAGCAGATGTGGAGAGAGATGTTGGCGTCGTCGGGCTGAAAATAAATTAATACGGCAAAAACTAAAATGATCAGACTTGGAACTAACTCATCGGCTCAAATATGCATTGCTGGACAACCGGTAGAGAGAGTAGAGGATTTCCAGTATCTTGGGAGCATTATCTCGACCGATGGTGGAACCGAACTGGATATAGCGAAGAGGATCGCCAAAGTAAAGTCCGCGTTCGGGATGTTGTCCAAAATATGGCGAAGCAATGCAATCAATTTGAACACCAAGCTAAGACTGTTCCGCTCCAATGTTGAATCCGTGCTGTTATATGGTTGCAGCACGTGAAGAATTACCACTTCTATCACCAAAAAGCTGTAAACATTCGTTAATAGGTGCCTGCGCAGTATTTTAAGGATTTTCTGGCCCAATCGTATCTCTAACGAACAAATTTACGAGAGATCGGGTCAGGAACCAATAGGCACGAGCATCCAATGACGGAAGTGGCAGTGGATTGGTCACACGTTCCGAAAGCGTGACACTTCCATAGCGAACCATACTATGCAAATGAACCCCTTAACTCAGGATGGCAGATGACCTGGTGGTCCGAAGAGAACATAGCGCAGAACAGTCGAGGAGGAGGCACGGCAGTTGGGGAATAGTTGGAGAAAGCTTAGAGCCTAGACATATTGCCAGAAACCGTACATGATAGCGCGTAGGCATAGCAGAGGCCCTAGGACCCACAAGGTAAGTAAGTAAGTAATCTACTAAACAGTTTGCTGTTTTAGAAGTAACGATCATTATTTATTACTACCGATTTGGAGTTCAATATGACCATAAATTTGTTTATCTGTATTTAAGTTATATCTAAAGTGACACCCCTGACAGCTTGGCTATAAGGTTGTCTTGCGCAACTTGGGGCACAGGACGCCAGCCCGAAAATTAGTTCTGACAAAATGAAGGAGATAGTGGGCACACTCTTCCCGACTCACCCGGTCAGACCACCTGACATCTTCTCCATACAACCTGAGGAGGTCCCCCTGTTCACATATGAGAAACTGATCTTGCAGCGTCGGATACAAAAAATAAGAAAGCTCCCGGATCCGATGGCATACCAGAAGAAGTGCTGAAAATCATTGCAAGAATGTGCCCACAGCTACTGCTAAATATGTCTCCTGGACGGGATTTTCGACAAGAGCTGGAAGATACAACGGTTGGTCCTAATCAGCAAGGGAAAGGGAGACCCGGAATCCCCATCAACCTGCCGACCTCTGTGTATGCTGCATGCAACAGGGAAACTTCTGGAGAAGATGCTAAAGTCCCGACTTACTACGGCAATCCAGAGTGCAGGTGACCTGTCTGAAAGGCAGCATGGTTTCCGAAAGCGACACTCAACAGTAGGAGCAATTGAGGAAGTGGTTAAGATAGAATAGATCGCTCAGCAAGGCAACGACTGTTCGAGAAAAGTTGTCGCCCTGGCAACACTAGACGTGAGGAACACCTTCAACTCAGTAAGATGGGCAGATATCCTGGAGTCGTTGAAAAACACCTTCAGAGTACCACAGTATCTGTTGCAGGTGTTGGGGGACTACCTCAAAGACCGGAAACTGCTTTATGATACTACAGAAGGATGCTGCAGTAAGGATCACAGCAGGAGCAGCGCAGGGTTCAATACTGGGACCGGTCTTGTGGCACATCTCGTATGATGGAATCCTTCGGGTGGAGATGCCTGAAGATGCAGACGACATCAGAGCAGTGATCACAACAAGGGACATAGCAGAAGCGCATCGGAAACTAAACCAGGTGATAAGACGGGTGCAAGAGTGGATGGCCAACCATGGCCTAAGACTAGCAACCGAGAAGACCGGGATAGTTCTGCTAACCAGGAGACGGATCTCAATTTACGTCGATTTCCAACTAGGTACAGAGACGATCACCGGCAAGAGCGCAGTAAAGTACATGGATATGACCTACTGGGAACAAATCAGGTCGGCATCGGAGCGAGCCGCAATAATAACGACGGCACTCATCAGGATCATGGCGAATATCGGAGGCCCAGTTATGAGTAAGCGGAGGCTGTTATGTCCATCACTCACTCCATCCTCTTGTATGGGTGTGAGATATGGGCCGAGGCAATCAACCTGGAAAAGTACAGGAAACAAATGGCCCGGGTACAGAGACGTAGAGCCCTCCATCCGTGGCGATCGATATTCAACGAACTGTTCGACGATGATCACAGGGTGTTAATGTGGTCGACACAGGATTATCCAGAGCGGAAACTTGCTTGTTTGGCATCGAGTGTATTCCAGTTTAGTAAATGCGAGCCCGCATATAAGTTTCACTTAAATTGACAGTCAATAATATTTCGAGTGAGAATGATGACTGAACGAAATCTAATTTGGATATTATTCATTGCAATAAGGAGCTCCTACAGCACAGTGTCTGAACCACCCGTCCTCGTGGTAGCAGCAGTGACCCCTATAGACCTGCTAGCAGCAGAAAGAAAGTACGTCCATGACAACAAGTGAGCCTGCCAGCGGAAGTCGCTGAGAGGCTGATGACTGCCAGCAAAGTGCGCATTGGCTGGGTGGTCTGCCGAATACGGGAAAAAATCACTCCAACAAAATGCTACAAATGTATGGACTTCGGACATACTGCCAGAGCATGCAAAAGTTCGGTGGATTACTCTGACCGGTGTATTAGATGTGGTGCGAGTGGACACACCGCAAAATCTTGTGCCCTAGAGCCAAAATGCCTGCTGTGTTGTGACAAAAAGGACACAAATAGCAACCATGTCACAGGAAGCGGCAAATGCCCAGCCTTCCAAAAAGCCTTGAGAGACCTAAAACACCTTATATGAAGATAAAACAGCTCAACCTCAATCACTGCGAAGCTGCGAACGATCTCCTCATACAATCTGTGCGCGAACAAAAAGTAGACGTCGTAATCCTTAGTGAGCCCTACAAAGAATTCGATGCAAACGCGTGGATAACGGACACTACGGGAAAAGCGGCCATATGGACCTGTGGGAAAACCGCCTTCCAAGAGAGAATGCCAACATCAGGAGATGGTTTTATATGGGCAAAAATCGACGGAATATATATTTATAGCTGCTATGCACCACCAAGCCTCTCGATAGCAGACTTCGAAGAGCTGCTGGACAAACTCGTAAACGATGCTTTAGACCATTGCTGGCTACTTTAATGCATGGGCCGCTGAATGGGGATGCAAAGAAACGAGCAGACGCGGAAGATCCCTACTGGAGGCTTTTACAGCCCTAGACGTGGTACTAGTAAACAGCGGAAATAAACCCACGTTTTGCAGAGGAAGCGGCGCTTCTATTATAGACATCACATACGTAAGTAGCTCCTTGATAGGAAGAACAAAGTGGGAAGTCAGTGACCTCTATACTCATAGCGACCACCAGGCGATAATATGTGAAGTACTGCCGGAAGCAAGAAGACAAACACCGCTAGCCAGGCTACCCCAGAAAAAAGGCTGGAAATCAGACTCTTTCGACGTGGAAGCATTCACATGTATCTTCAACAGAAACGCAGTACTGACGGGTCGTGCGGGCAGTAAAGCAATGCAGGCCATAAATGAGGTTACACGGGCATGTGACGCCACAATGAGGAGAAGAAAGGCTATGGAACATCGTCCCCCAGTTTACTGGTGGAATGAAGAAATCGCGCATCTACGTACCAAGTGTCATCGAGCGAGAAGGGCGTATACGCGATCTAGAGCGAGGGCCGTCTCCAGTGAACTGCAAGAAGACTAAAGGGTGGCTCGAAAGGAACTAAAAACAGCTATACTAAAGAGCAAACGGAAGTGTTTCGCCGAGCTGTGTGATGAAGCTGACGAAAATCCTTGGGGCAAAGCCTACCAAATCGTCATGAAAAAATTGAAAAGGTGCCAGCCACAGATTTCCACCTGCCCAGAGTTCTTACACAACATCGTGGTCGGACTATTTCCTCATCAACAAGAGAACGCATTCTCGGATGATCCAATAGTAGAGGCACCAACAATCCGAGAGGTAACCAAAGAAGAAATAATCGAGATTTGCAATAAAATTGGAGATAAAAAAGCACCTGGACCAGATGGTATCCCAAATATAGCACTCAAGACAGCTATAAAAGTAAGCCCAGAAATGTTTATTAACATTTACAACTCGTGCCTGAAGGAAGGAGTCTTCCCGGATCAGTGGAAACGGAAAAACCTAGTACTTCTTCCCAAAGGTAAGAAACCACCAAATGAACCATCATCATACCGCCCGCTCTGTATGTTAGATACGGCTGGCAAAATATTGGAGCGAATCATCTGTAACAGGGTAGAGGCAGCAATTCAAGAACCTGGAGGTCTTTCAGAACACCAATACGGTTTTCGAAAAGCGCGCTCAACAACAGATGCAATCAATGTGGTAGTTAAATCGGCACAAGAGGCTATACAGGGAAGAAGATGGAGAGGCGGTTCCAAAAAGTACTGCTTGGTTATAACTCTTGACATAAAAAACCCCTTCAATATGGCAAATTGTAGTCACATCTTACAAGCGCTCAGAAGGATGAGATGTGGAACAGATAAGCAATGCGACAATAAGGATAATACGAAAATGGCTCACCTCAGTTGGTCTCACACTGGCGGAGCATAAAACTGAAGCAGTCCTGATAAGTAGTAGGAAGAAGGTAGAAACTCTCACCATTATAGTCGGCGGCCATGAAATCACATCTAAACCGCATATAAAATACCTAGGTGTCATGATAGATACGAGACTTTCATTTAGAGATCACCTTAAGTATGTAGGCCGAAAAGGTGCAATAGCAAGTGCCGCACTCGCGCGTATCATGCCCAACATAGGAGGACCAAGACATAGCCGTAGGTTACTGCTGGCTAGAGTGGTTACGTCTATAATCCTATACGCCGCACCAATTTGGGCCGGGGCCATGGCAATTAAAACATACAGATCACATATCACATCTGTGTATCGAATATGTGCATTGAGAGCTAGCTGCGCATTTCGCACTACTTCTAGCGATGCAGCTTGCGTGGTAGCGAGAATGCTCCCAGTAGATATCCTGGCAGTAGAACAGCAACGTCAGTACTGCGCAAGAAGAGAAAGAAACGAGGCCAGCGAAAACCGGCTCTATAGAGCAGAAAGCCTAAGAGAATGGCAAGAACGCTGGAATGCTTCTGAGAAAGGCAGGTGGACCCATAGGCTCATACACCAAATCCAGCCACGGTTCGACAGACAACATGGAGAACTTGAGTTCTACTTAACGCAGTTCCTAACGGGCCATGGATGCTTTCGTTCGTACTTACATAAGTATAAACACGACAATAGCCCTTACTGTCCGCATTGCGCTGACTGCGTAGAAAACGCGGAACATATATTTTTTGAATGCCCAAGATTCCTCGACAAAAGGAATGCACTAAGGAGTGAACTCGACCATCCACTGACGCCAGAAAACATCGTTGGCGAAATGCTTAAAAGCCAGGAGGCATGGGACGCAGTCGCTGGGAGCACAATGCGCATAATGAAGATTCTAAGAACCCTAGAAAGGGAAAGGAAAGAATCAGACCGGCGAAATACAATCAATGCTGAGCAGGATAATGCAAACATGCACTAGTCGAATACATCAGACTAAAACCCCCCCCGCGATGAAATGCTTGACGGCAGTACCGCGGGGAATGGGGCGGTCGTGGGAGGGGGGTTTAGTGGGTAAGAGTCCCACACTGTTACTCAGGACGTACTGAGTTTCGTCTTTTGAAGATTACCCCTCCCAATCAAAAAAAAAAAAAAAAAAATGACAACAAGGCGGAAACATGGGTTGAAGCCACATTAGCAGAAGCGAAGAAGTGGACTAAAGCGAGGTGGCAAAGCAGGTGGAATGCTGAAACCAACGGAAGGACGGAACGGAAACACGGTGAAGTAGGCTACTACATCACCCAATTCCTAACCGGGCATGGTTACTTAAACTGATACCTATGCATAATGGGAAAGAAAGACAGCGCAGCCTGCCAGTACGGTGACTCCGAGAAAAACGACGCCCACCATACTTTTTTCAAATGCAGTAGGTGAACAGTGCAGAGATGCAGACTTGAGTCGGAGATAAGCAACTTCTCCCCAGAAAACGTGGTCCAGAAGATGATCTTGAGTGCCAACAGTTGGAACAGGATCTTCGAATTCATCGAAATGGTCTTAAGAAAGAAGAAGAGAGAGGAAGAAGAAAACATACCCTCAGAAAATGTTGTAAGAAGATAAAGCCTAACCGGTAAGACAAATAAACCCACTAAAGAAGACAAATATGAAAAAGCCGGCCCCGAAGTGATAAGAAAACGACACCACTCTGAAGTAGTGCAAAAGCAGTTCCGGAGTGGATGGTGTCAAGTAAAAATAAAGCGGTTAAAGGTGGTTTTTAGTGAGTACCAAGTCCCACACTACTTCTCAAAGAAATGAATCCAACTCATTTCTTCATTGCTATTGTAAGCCAATTTTTTTTTATTTTCACTTGTAAACTGGATCTGATTGCGTGGATGTGGCAGAAACATGCATGTATGTAGGTAGTTTTATTTTGGCTGTCACTTTTTTTTTTATTTTTTTTTTTTTTTTTTAGGGGGTAGTGGAACGCTAATGCGCACGAGAAACAGTCCCGCTCTGTTTCAAGTAGTGTAAGACTCCTACTCACTAAGAAACCACCTTTAACCCATTTTCAACCAGACACCGTCCACTCCGGAACCGCTTTAACATTACTTCAGAGTGGTGTCGTTTTCTTTCCCCTCTGGGGATCGTCTTTTTCACATTTTTCTCCTCGTGCGGGCTTATAATATCTTGTCGGCAAGGCTTTCATCAATTTGGTAAACTTACTGAGGGTATAGTAACTTCTTTCTCCCTTTTTTTCGATCTAAGTACCGTCACAATGAATAAGGTGTGGTACGCATCGTCTTCCAAAGAGTTTTCTTACGCAGCCCACGCTCCCTACTTTTCTCATCTTGTGGAGGTACCGGTTGAAGTAACCATGTCCGGTAAGGAACTGGGTGATATAATAATTCAGTTCACTGTGCTACCGCTTAGTCCATGCAGCAACGTCTCTGATCAACCGGTAGGTCCACCTTCCCCTCGTTTCGGAGTTCCATCTATTTTGCCACTTCTGCTTCGAGAGCTGCTTCTCTTCTGTAGCTGCTGTTACCGCGCCTACTTCCGCCTTCTTGTCGTGGACGTACTTTCTTGCTGCTGCTAGGAGATCAATGGGCGTCATTCCTGCGACTACTACGGCTGCTCTCTCCGACACTGTTCGGTATGGACTCGTTATCCGAAGGGCTCCTATACGTTGCACCGCGGCCATTTTCTTCTTGTATATCTCCTTTTTGAGCACCTTAGCTCAGATCTCGGAGCCATACAAGAGTATTGAGTGCGTAACCGACATCAGGAGTTTCTTCTACTTGCCGTGGGAGCTCCTATAATCGCCACCAGTCTGTTTAGCAATAGGCATGTTTTCGTGGCTCTTTCGGATGCGGACTTAATTTGTTCCCAGAACGTGATCTTCGTATTTATCCTAACTCCTAGATATTTTACTGCTTCCTTAGTGTATATGACTTCCGGACTAAGCTGGAGCTCGATTATTGTGGGTATCCGCTTCCTCGTCAGCAGCACTATCTGGGTTTTCTCCACTGCTAAGCTTAGGCCGTGGTCCTCCATCCATGTGTGCACCCGTCTCATGACTTGATTTAGTCTTCTCATAGTATTTTCGGTGTCCCGTGCGGTGATCATTGCAGCGATGTCGTATGCATAGTCGACCAGAAAAGTGTTTTCGGGCATCTCCATGCGGGGGAGATGTTCCATAAATCTGGTCACAGAATTGAGCTCTGCGCTGCACCGGCCATTGTTTCCTGTGGGGTCTTCCGTGGTATCATAAATTAGCTCTCCGTCACTAAGGTAGTCTTTTATCACCCGTCAAAGATACTATGGTACCCGAAAGTATATTTCCAGGGCGTTCGGCATATCGCACCATCTGGCCGAGTTGAAGGCATTTCTTACGTCGAGAGTTACCAACACAACAACTTTCCACGAGTAGTGGCTGCCCTGATTGGTTACTTATGCAGCCCTAACCACCTATTCTAGAATGACCTTTTCTAAATGCATGCTGCCTTTCAAATAGGTCACCTGGTCTCTCCACTGCTACAGAGAGTCGAGGCTTATACATATAGATGAGAGTACTAGTTGGCTATTGAAAAATTCTTTTGAAGAAGTATCGAATTAATTTTTCAACCACACACTTGAGCGCGATAGAAGAGTATAGATATGAGTTATCTAGATATATATTTATTTTGTATGCTGCGACCCCAGACTTGCACACTCTAGACGTTAAACTTTAGACAACTTGGCTGTAACGTGCTTAGACTAGACGAAATCAATACTCTTAAATCTCTTACGACTTTGATACGATCCCCTTGTAAGTCCACTTCTCATTTCGGGAATGTGTTCCTCCATCACTCTATTTCAAAAAAACAAAACAAATCATTAATTTAATAACAACACAACACTAAACGAAAACACGAAAGCGCTCGTCTCTGGAAGGTACAGCGAATAAATTACGTTGTCATTGTACTATCATCATTGGCCTCCATCCACTGAGATTACACCACTATATAGCGCGCAAAGTTTAGCTCAATTGAATGGTTGAATATGTAAACTGCCCTATTACACGAAACATTGGTGTAGGGAGATACTACAACCTAGAGACTGTGATATCTGGTCACTTATTCGCCTTACCCCATCCCCATAATGGAACACGAAAGAACAACTGACAACAATCACTGAGACAATAGATCATCAGATTTCAAACGTGATTTCGAGCGGAATTATATGCACAACCAAGTGCAACTGATCCAATTATCGTCCGCTTAGAATTGAAGTCATTATGTCAGGAAAATGCTTTCATGGGACTGATGCTGTGAGATCTATTCAAGGAACAACCCATATTACGAGTATTTGCTTTAAGATGTATCCGCATTTTGTGATAGAAGGTTGAAATTTTAAATACTTAAGCATTTCATTCGCATCTTTCAGTTGAAACTTCTAAAGGTAATGAGAAAGGATACCACTTCATCTATGTATGTCTATTGCAGATATATTTTTAGAGGATGCTGAATATTAATTTCAAACTTCTGTCTGCTGTATTATGTGCGTTAGAGAGTAAATATGCGGGTAATTGACATCCGCTTCTTCTTTATCCATTTCAAAGCCGTATGCAATTAGTCATGTCGTCATACGTCCTGATTTAATACTCTGGCTTACCTCAACGCTTACAATAACGAAGTTAAATATTGGACATTTAGTTAAGTATTCAAAATAAATCTTATATCAAAAATAAGCCTCACCGAGGGCGAGGACAAGTACTCGTAGTATATGGTTTTACAAAATAACCACAGCTTGATCGAAACCTTAGGATCACAAATAGTAAGACGAATTACTTTTGAAAACCTGTGTCTCTTTGTGTCTCATCGAAGAAGCAAAACTAAAGATACGATGATATCAACTGCTTCAAAGATCAATGAAACGTGTAAGTAGTAACAAGAAAGTATTGAGTAGGAATCCGATACGAAGGACAGACATATCACACCAAATTGAAGAGTAGGTGGAGAATTCAACGAGGAACCGTCATCAACCTCCTGCATGTTCAAGTGCGTATAACCGATGGACGAGCCACCCTCTGATGCGTTGAAAGATATTCTGAACTGCATCTACGCTAAGTTCGAGGAACAATGTGAAATTAACAAACGGATTCTCGAACGTCTTAGTAACGCCGAAAGCTGTTGTATGGCTAACCTTATATCTAAATCTAAGTAGATATGGACCCTTTGCTTAAAATAGTAACATGGGATGAAAACGGACTCTTACAAAAATCGAACAAATAAGAAATGTTCCTAATTAGAGAAGGTTAGGTTAGGTTAGGTTGGCTGTCCACACGAGAGTGTAGACACACTTAGACCAGCGAAGGTCCTTTGTGATACCATGGATCAAACCATTAGGCCACTCAGGGACTAACAAAACCAACCGGAGCTTTTCACAAAGCGATGGATGCTCATGACGTCCAAGGACGCCAGATCGCAGAGGTCGTCAAGGAAGGGGGACCCTAGATGGAGCATTCTTTTATGCGACAGGGCTGGACATGTGCATAGGAGGTGAAGGATGGTTTCCTCCTCCTCCTCGGCCCTACAGCTTCTGCAGAAGTCATTGGAGAAGAGGCCAAGTCTTTTGGCGTGTTGGACTATAAGACAGTGTCCAGTGAGAACACCGACAACGCAGCTGGTTTGTGTACGCTTTAACTTGATCAGATCGGCACTACGTTTTTGATCCAGCTTAGGCCAGATCTGTCTCGGAATGTGACGCGTTCAGCTTTAGTAGATACTTACATGTAGCGAGGGGCATACCCAGGGCTTACCTTTCAGGCAAAATCCTTAGAGTGGTACCCCGTCCGGCGAGGTCGTCAGCCCTGCAGTTACCTGGAATGTCTCTATGGCCCGGCACCCAGCATAGGTGAATGTTGAACTGCTCTGTCATCTCCATAAGAGATAGACGACAGTTTAAGGCAGACTTTGAAGTGAAGGAAAACGATTCCAGGGACTTGATTGCAGCTTGGCTGTCAGTCAAAATGCTAATATCCCTGACAGATAATACATTACATTTCAGCCAGGACAGGGCTTTTTTAATCGCCATGATTTCCGCCTGGAAAACGCTACAATGATCAGGGAGGCGGAAAGAGATGCTCAGATTGAGCTGTTCGGAGAAAACACCACAACCCACCCCACCCTCCGTCTTAGATCCATCTGTAAAGAAGTGAACCGAACTACCATCGACAGGGGGGGAGGTGTCCCATACATCCCGGTTAGGGATGCTCGTATGGAAGTTACGGTCAAATCTCAGTTTCGGCGGGGTGTAGTCCGTGTTTTCGTGTTTGAAGTTGAGAAGATCAAGGATCGAGGAGTGGCCAAAGCGATAGCTAGACCACTGAGAGGAGGCTTTCAATCGGATGGCCGCACAGACAGCCAACTGTTTGCCGAAAATATCTAAGGGTAGCAGGTTGAACAAGATGTCCAGTACCGCGGAAGGAGTAGTTCTAAGTGCACCACTGATGCAGATGCATGCAGATCTTTGCACCTTAGCTAGTTGAGTGAGGTGGACAGCCCTTTCAAGAGCAGGCCACCATACGATAACGCCATATAGTAGTATAGGCCTGATAACGGACGCGTATAGCCAATGGGTGATTTGAGGTTTAATACCCCAGCTCCTACCTATAGCCTTTTTACAGGAATAGAGAGCTACATTAGCTTTCTTGACGCGCTCTAATAGATTGGCCTTCCAGTTTAATTTCCTATCCAAAATAAGACCCAGATATTTTGCGTTTTCAGAGAAGGTGAGACTGGTGCCATTTATCAAAGGAGGGGAACTTTATATTTCCTCGTGAAGAGAACGAGTTCCGTTTTATGGGGGTTAACCCCCAGTCCACAATTGGAGGCCCATTTGGTGAGCCGAAGGAGAGCTTATTGGAGGATATCCCTGAGAGTGTCCGGGTGTTTGCCGGAGGAAGCAATAGCAATGTCATCAGCATAGGCGATCACTCTACAACCTGACGTATCCAGGTCCAACAGTAGTTCATTAACTACCAGGTTCCACAGAAGAGGTGACAAGACTCCACCTTGAGGTGTACCGCAGCGAGCAATTCTTCTGGCCGATGCTCCGCCCAGCTGCGTGTTGATAATCCTGCATGTAAGCAATTGATTGATCAACACTCCGAGCGAGGTATCCACTTTCAGATTTACAAGTGCGTCGGTAATTGCCTTTGGTTTGACATTGTTAAAAGCTCCCTCAATGTCAAGAAAAGCCACCATGGTGGCTTCTTCTTTGATGCTCAATGATTTTTCGATGATGCGCACAAGCGAATGTAAGGCAGTCTCAACCGATTTGCCTTTGCAGTACGCATGTTGGGACGGCGAGAGCAGAGCTGGGCTAATACTTTGCCGAAGATGGATATCAATTAACCTTTCTAACGTTTTGAGCAGAAAGGACGATAGACTGATAGGTCGGAGATCCTTTGGTTCCACGTGCGAGCTCTTTCCTGCCTTAGGTATGAATATGACTTCAACCTCGGTCCATAGTTTGGGAATATAGACCAGATTTAGACAGCCCGACAAGATGACTTTGAGCCATGGAAGCACAATGTCCTCGCATTGCTGAATTTCAGCTGGAATAACACCGTCAGGTCCTGGGGACTTGAAGGGTTTGAAACTGCGCATGGCCCAACGGATCTTTTCTGTAGTTATCAAGACTAACGAGTTGCTGCAAGGTTGAGGGGGGGGGGGGGGGGGAATTCCCTCTCGCGATATAGCAACAGGGGAGCTACCAGGAAAGTGGGTATCCAGTAAGATGTCAATGGATTCCTCCGCAGAGGAGGTCCAGTAACCATCCGGATGCAAAAGGCAGCTGGGTGTAGCAGGATTTTCCGCAACCTGGAAGCTTCCGAGGACTCTTCAATGCTGTCGCAGAAAAGTCTCAAGGAGCGTCGTTGCTCCTTCCTCAGTGAGATTTTGTATTTTCTGAGAGACAGTTTATAGGAGTCCCAGACGGCCGTCTCACGGGAGCTTTAAGCAGTATTAAAAAGGAGCCTACTGTCTTTCCTAAGAGTGCTGAGATTTGCATTCCACCAGGGAGGTTTCATTTTACCTCGAGGTTTGCGGAGTGGGCAGGCCTCGGCACCATTTAGTGTAGACGTTAGGGTGTTGACTAAATCGTCGAGGTCTTCAGTGCAAGAAGGTTCAGTAGGCAGATGGGAGGGAATAAGCGTTAATAAACGTTTCCTATAAAGGGACCAGTTGGTTTTCCTATAATTTCTAAAAGCCTTCTGGTCAGGCAGATAGTCATCAAGACTAAATTGGAGGTAACGGTGGTCTGAAAAAGAGTGCTCATCAGAGACTCTCCAGTCCTTAGCCGAGTTATATAAATGATCGGAGACAAGAGTGATGTCCAGGACTTCTTGTCGGTTACGAGTAATGAAGGTCGGTTTGGACCCCCTGTTACAGATTAGGAGTTTAGTACTAAGGATAAAGTCAAAAAGTTGCTCACCTCTTACATTTATGTCGGAACTGCCCCAGATTGAGTGATGGGCATTCGCATCACAGCCAATGATGAGACCAGTGTTTCGGCTCTCTGCAACAGCAATCAATCCTAATTAGAGAAAGTATCATATGTTTGATCTCTAAAACCCATCTAACAAGGGATTCGCAAATAAAGCTAAGAGGCTACGTTGGTTATCACGCCTATCATCCTTCTGATAGATCGCGGGGCGGTTCGTCCTTATTCGTTAAAACTAACATCGGACACTCGGTGTACATAAGCATAGAGCTGGAAAAACTTCAGTTCTGCGCGGTAAGGGTTAAAAATGAATTCCTGAGCTACAATATAGCATAAGTTTACTGTCCGCCGCGAAGCTCGCTAGAAAAAGACGACTACTTTCGTGTCTTCAATGCCCTTGGTTCAAATTTTCTTCTTGGTGGAGATTTCAACGCGAAGCACACCTTCTGAGGTTCAAGATGTACGTCTTCTAAAGGAATAATAATCTACGAAGTGGCATATGAACTCGGTTGTTATTTTTATACGACAGGAAAACCGACCTATTTGCCAACCGATTCAGGAAAAATTCCCGATCTTATCAATTTTTTTTGTTACCAAAGGCATTTATGAGAAGCTTATTACAGTCGAAGAATGTTTTGATCTCTCTTCTGACCACTCGGCGGTAATTTTATTACTTAGAGAAGCGCTGATCAGGAAAAAAGGACCTCCAAGACTTACTAGCAATAGAACAGACTGGGATGGCTTTAGAAATGTTTGCGAAACAAATATCGCCTTAAACGTTTCACTTAAAACACCTTGTGAACTGGAGGATCAAGTTAATCGTTTCGTGGAAGCAAATCAAAGAGCGGCATGGAGAAATACTCCTTCTAGAAGCTGTAAGATCAACCGCAATGAAAATTATCCTAGAGAAATCATTGAACTGGTGAGGGAGAAAAGAAAACCACGAAAGAAATGGCAAATCACTCGTGCACCGCCGCATAAAATGGTCCTTAACCGAATATGCAATCGCCTTAGAGATAGTATTCGCGAATTTAAAAGGAAAAAGATAGGAGACCTACCTTGAAAATCTCTCCGGTGAAAGAAAATCAAATTATTCGCTTTGGAAAGTGCTCAAATGCAAGCTCCACCAACGATAGAAACTGGGCCAAGAGCGACAAAGAAAAGGCAGAACTTTTTGCTTTGCACTTAGAAAAAACATTTAAGCCGTTCGACGGCCTTTTGTTAACGCCTCACTCCCCACTCGTGACATCTGATAACTTTAAAATAAAAAAAGTTGCATTGATTGAACTGAGGGAACTGATTAAAAATCTAAAGATGAAAAAAGCTCCAGGTTACGACTTGATAACGGCGGAGGTAGTCGAGGAATTGCCGAATAAAGCTCTTGACGTCTCACAAGCTTTCGATAAGGTTTGGCACGAAGACTTGGAGTCTAAATTGCAACTACGACTGCCACGGCAACTCTTTCTAATTTGGCGATCGTACCTCACCGAGAGACTCTTTCGTGTTAAGCACGGAAATGATTACTCTGACTTCAAGGAGATTGCGGCCGGAGTCCCACAAGAAAGTATCCTTGGCCCACTTCTATATGTACTCTACACGCGTGATATCCCGCAGGAAAAAAACTGCGTCGTCGCCACGTTTGCGGACGATGCGGCGATATTGATAACGGGCGATACTATTGAAGCAGCAACTGGAAAGCGGCAACATGCTATTAATAAAGTCCACGCTTGGACGAATTCTTGGCGTATTGTGCTGAACGTAAGCAAATGTACTCACGTAAACTTTACCTACAGAAAAGTAGATAGATTGCCTGTATATCTAAACAGGGCTCAAATATTGTACGCGAACGAAGCAAAATATCTAGGAATGACTCTGGATGTTAAGCTTAAATGGAAATCTATATATTTATAATAACATGACAATAAGGGCTGCTGTTGAGCGCGTATTATGCAGAAACTACTGTACGTATTTAACGAATCTTTTGGCGTTCTATACCTTAGGATACTGGCCCCTATTTCCATAAGAATTATTACGATACTCCTTAAGGGGATTAAGATATTAAAAGAAATAAACACTGAGATTTAAAAAAACCGACAAAACCAGGCATTATAAAACTATACATTCGGAAAGTTTGAGAACGACTAAAATCTGATACGTATTGTTAAAAGTTACAGCGGTGCAAATCGTAAGTTCTTAAGCTAAATATGACTGACACCACTAACGTTGACTGCCTTACATAAAGTTATTGCGGACCACGCAGACAAAGTTGTGGGTACCTGCTAGTCACACCTCACACATAAAAAGAATCGAGACGAGCTCGAAAACAAATACCGACAAATGTACTGGCTACTCGGAAAACATTCGAAGTTTTCTACATAACAAACTGCTTATCTGTAAGCAAGTGCTAAAGCCTGTGTGGACTTATGGTATACAACTACGGGGTTGTGCCAAGAAAAGCAATAGAAACATCATACAAAATTTTTAAAATAAAGTTCTTAGAACGATCGTTAACGCAACGTAGTATGTATGTACGTAAGGAAGATATTCATCGGGATCTGGGAATTCCCAGTCGTTGAAGAGATAACAAAATTTGCGCGTAAACACAAAGATCGTGTTCACGGCCATTGTAACCGTACTGTCATTCAACTACTTGACGCGAGTAATTCAATTCGTCGTCTGCAAAAGACAAAACCTTTTGACCTCGCGTAGCATATGCCGGTTGTGGAAAAAGCAGGAACTTTCATTAGAATTTAACTTGTCTAAAGCGATACATTTCTTTTTAATCACATACGAACATCTTTTTCCAAAATCGCGAGTCTCGTAAGCGAAAATAAAACTGCTGGATAAGGGCGCTCGGGCCTTATGGTATATTTAGAAGATTTTTCACCTGCTCTCGGCAAAAAAAAAAAAAAAATTATGTGAATGTGCCATAATTTTTGCAAATAGCTTCAAATGTCATTGTGCATTTGAAGATATTTGTAACATTTGTGTCCGGTTTCACAGTGAGAGCTTAAGCCTCAATTGGAGCTTTAGCTACGGTTTAACTCATCTTTGTGTTTCACAGTGCCGGCTTAAGAGCTAAACTCCACTTAAGTGTTGATGTAACTTAAGCCGCCGATTTTGGTGGCTTAAGTATTGACTTAACTACTGTCAGAGCAAATTTCATCGTTCGATGTTACCACCATTCGCACATTACCTTTGTTTAATGTAACTACTTTATTTATGACCGTGAACCTAACCCTGGAAAATATTTTTTTTTTTTTTTGCTCTATTTGTGGGAAAATTGCTTTACTCAATAAATGTCTACTCTCTTACGATCAAGGCAAATTAGCAAGGCATACCTGAGAGGAATTCACTTATTAATATTGTTAAAAACCTGCGCCCCTTGTGTTTTATGGTTATACGTATATATTGGATATGAACACGTAAAAATGTTCTCTGGCAATACCTATTCCTTGAGGGCAGCTATGTGCAGCGATATTTTCTTCTTTTTTTTATTCATTATTCGGATGGCATTTTTTTCATTTTTGTTCAGCTGAGCTGAAATTCGCAATTCATTTTTTGTTGTCACACATGTTCCACTCTTCTTTTATTGAAAAGAAAAACAAATTATTTACATCACTAACAAGACATTTGTCTATTTGACATCTCCGATCCATTCACAGTAGTTAATTATGCTTGGCTTAGCTAAGCCACACTTTTTAAATGACTGTGAAACCCGAAAAACTTAAGCCAAAACTTAAGCTCTGCGTTTTACTTAACTAAGCTGCGACTTAAGCTCCCACTGTGAAACCGAGCATTACTGTCCGAACACAACGGTGAAGCTGAAGCTGTAGTACGTAACGCTGTCGAAGTTGAATACACACATATCCAATACTACGAACACAATGCGAAGCTGAACCTTGTATTATAGCTAAAGTAGAAGTAAAGTCAATTTCAGCTTCATGCAGCGTCACTTTTTGGCGTTTCAAACCAAAAAATAGATAAAGAGATTTTCAACAGAAAAATGAATCGAGCTAGTAAAAATGAAGAATATTCTATAGGATTTGAGTAATCCTCACTATAAAAATATACAAAAAAAGCAGGAAATGGAGTCTTATTTTTTTGTTATAAGTGTGCTATATTGGGACTTCCTTATTGCACCAATAATTCTCTAAAGCTAAGACATATGTGAACGATTTTGCTACAAAAGCCAAAATTGCAAGATACATTAACAAAAAAAAATTACCGAAAAAGTCTCTAAAATAAATTGAGTACTAAGTGCTAACAAATTGCCCAGGAAATTGTAAAGGCGCAAATTCTTAAAGGTTAACATCATGACATGTCCGCGTGTGTCGCTTCGAATCTATAATACTTCATTTTGTTGCATCTATTCCTGGACGACCTGATGTCGCTATTCTGAGAGCTATTCACACTCATTCATTAGTCTGTTCCTTAAACTGTTTGATAAACAATTTCACCGGTACACTCATTTGCACATGGTTTTGCGGATTGTCACGTATTAATAATGGTATGGGTATTTTGGCCAACGTCGAAGAGGTGTGCGCTTGGCGTGTCCCAAAGCATTTCCACGTTTGAACACACTGTGACTTCTGGCACTATTGACAAATGGAATTTTTCAGGATTATTAATATTTCTATAATTCTGGGTTTGTGCCATTCACTTGATGTTTAGTGCTTGTCAGTATGTAAGCAGCAACAAAATAGAATATTGTGATGAATTTTCGTCGAAAATATTATTTTTGGTCATCTTATGAATTCAAGTGCAAGTTTGCAATTAATTTTGACAGAGTACAGTCGACGACGGGGAATGATTTGAAAATGATATTTAAAACTAAAAATAAACTTAAGATGAAATGTAAGTACATAAAAATATTCGCAATATTATTTAGGGTGGAGGCGAGCTCATATGGCAATTAATTCTAATAAAATGTGTTAGGTACGCCAGAAATTGAAGGAATGTGTGTAGGACATGAGGCCAATAAGTGCAACGCATAAAGCGAATGTGTTATTTCGGTAATTGGGATCGAAGCATAAGTAAAGTTATTTGATTTAATCGTGAAATACTTTGCGTAGATTTAACGTTAAGAGCGCATAGTTCCAAAACAAAAATAGCATTTAAAGTGATTATTGAGTTTGGTTATTCGTGAATTTTGAGTGTCAATCTCTTCGTTTTCCGGAATAATGTATTTTTGTCCTAATTTTTTGACAGCTTTACTCCGATATCTTCTAAAGTCTAGACCAAGTGGATTAGCAGTCTAGAGCTCCCGCTTTAGATTCTCAAGTATCAATAAAAGTGGTTTTTAAAAAAGAACTCCAATAGAAGGATGAACGGACATACCCATCATAAAAACTACCAAGTCGGTTTAACTCTGGAGAGACAGACCAAACTGAGGTAAGATCAAGTATGTTATGTTTATCCGCTCTTCGGTAATTTAAAATTAAGTTATTAATTCCCTATCGTCTAATCCACCACCGTGGTCTCAGCCCTTCCCTGACCTCGATCGCCCATGTTAACGCCAGAGGTTATCTAGCTGACCTTCTCGTTTTCTAAACTGTTATGGCCTAATATTGCTCTTTTCCTAATAGCTAAAGCCATAAGCTTATCATATAGGTTAGGTTAGTTAGATGGGTGCTTCGTGACAAAAAGAGTCACTGCTATGTACATCACATTTTCAACTTTTGTTTATATAGCTCTCAGTTTCCTGAACAATGGAAAACTGCAAAAGTTATTCCAGCTCCAAAAAAAGCCAATCCTCTAAACCCATCTAACTATAGACCAATCAGTATTCTTTGTTTTTTGTCCAAAGCTTTCGAAAAAATACTTTCAAACCAGATACAACATCATTTGAATAATAATAATATGTTATCGAAATGGCAGTCAGGCTTCCGCAGTGGTCACAGCTGTGAATCAGCTGTTCTTAAGGTAACCAGCGATCTTCGCTCAGCTTTAGATTCAGATGAAATCGGAATATTGGTTTTGCTTGATTTCTCGAAAGCATTTGACTGTATTGACCATAAAATACTCCTTTCAAAACTCGAAAATAAGTTAAATTTTTCACAATCTTCCATCAGGTTACTGCTTTTTTATCTACGCGATAGGGTTCAAACAGTAGTCACTGAACGAGGGGTTTCAAACCCGAGCTTTGTTAATGTAGGAATTCCACAGGGTTCTGTGATGGGACCGTTGTTGTTCTCCTTATTTAATAACGATTTGCCTCGTGTAGTTGGTAATTGCAAAGTACATATGTATGCTGATGACGTCTTAATTTACTTTTCACGTCCACTTGGCCTGATAGAAGATTGTGTGGCAAGGGTATACGAAGCCCTCGAAAATATCCTAAAATGGTCAACATGCAATAAATTGAAACTTAACCCTGACAAGACAGTTAGCATGATATGCTCAAGATCGAAGATTCATCCCACAGATTTTCCACTCATTGTACTTAATAAAGATATTATTCCTCTAGTTGATGTTGTGAAATACCTTGGATACACTATTAATTGTACACTTACTTGCTGTAATGCAACTGCAGATACAATTAGGAAAGTGTACTTCGGGCTACGATGCTTAAGGCATTCTGCAAGCTTAATGCAACAGTGTCTCAAAACACGATTAATCAAGATATTGATTATGCCTTTTTTGATTTTTAATTGTACTGTATACCCTTGTCTTGATTATGAATGTAAAAATAAATTAAATGTTGCGTTCAATGACTGTGTCCGTTTCATATATAATATCCCTAGGTTTTGTAGTGTGTCGTCTTTGAAGTCTTCTGTTTTGTGTTTGAATTTGGATGTTTATTGTAGTTATCGTAATAATCTGAAACTTTTTAAAATGATTCACTTTAAGTGCCCTGCCTATCTACATGAAAAGATTACTTTTGCTCGATCAGTGAGGGGTATGAAATTAATTGTGCCACCATTTACACATTGTATCGGAGAACGTTCTTTTTTTGTATCTACAATTCGTTTGTGGAACCGCCTTCCACATGAATTGCAGACAATCAATTCCATTACCGAATTTCAGAGGAAGCTTCTTATTTATTTGTCGAATAATAGTATCACAATTTGACTAAAAATGTTACCATCGACTTTATATATTTATTTATTTTTCTTTTTCTTTTTGTTTAATTTTGTCTTTAATATTACGTGATATAAGCAATCATTTTTGTAATTTGCCCTAACAATCAATGCTTCTAAAAGATACCATTATCTTGTAGCATAATGTGAAAAATATTATTTTGCCCAATAAATACAAATACAAATACAAATACTGCTCACTTAGAGGAATAGTTCGGGTCCATTGTGCCTAATAATTTAACCCTGAAAACACTGTAAAGACGCTGTAAATGCACTGTGCCACGGCGCCTAAGTTAGTTCATATTACTTACTTAGATGGCGCTACAGTCCGGGGTGGACCTGGGCCTCAACCAACAAACCTCGCCAGCTAGACCGGTTACGAGCCAGCTGCTTCCAGTTGCGCACGCCAAGTTGGTTGAGGTTCCCCTTCACTTGTTTGCGCCACCTACCGCGAGGTCGTCGTCCTCTACTGTGTTGTCCATCCAGGGTGGATTCGAAGACTCTAAATGACCCAGACAACTTAGTCGCTGTATGTGAACTCTTCTGGCTAAGTCAATGTCCTTGTACAGGCCGTATAGTTCGGCATTGTACCTTCTCCTCCACTTACCTTCTATGCAGACGGGACCAAAGATCGCTCGAAGAACTTTTCTCTCGAAATAACCAAGGGCATCCTCATCCGGTTTAGTCAAAGCCCATGCCTATGTGCCATACAGCAAGACTGGGATTATAAGTGTCTTATAAAGAGTTACCTTACTAGTTCGAGATAGGGCTTTGCTACCCAGTTGCCGTTTTAGCCCATAGAAACAACGATTGGCAAGGGTAATTCTTCGTGTGAGCTCCCTACTGATGATGACTTGTAAAAGACTGTACCTCCGGTGTTGGCTTGTGAGTTTCGTACAAGTCTCTCAAGTACTATGTTATAGAGATCGCATGATAGCTCGTCACCTTGTCTTTTCCAGACCTATTCTGACATCGAACGGTTCGGTGATGTTCTTACAGACTTTGATGGAGCAGCGAGACTTCTCCATCGTCATTCTGCACAAACGGACGAGCTTGGCAGGGTTGCCAAGACTAGACATGGCTCTGTATAACTCGTCTCTATACACGCTATCATACGCAACGTTGAAATCGATGAAGAGGTGGGGCGTAGCGATTTTATATTCATGGGTTTTTTCCAAGATCTGCCGTAGTGTGAATATTTAATCAATGGTGGTGGTCAAACAGCGCTGATAAGGACTTATCAGGTTGTTGACGATCGGTTTTAGGCATTCAAATAGTACAGCAGACAGCATCTTGTATGCGATGTTGAGGAGACTTACACCTCTGTAGTTGGCGCAGTTCCGAGGGTCTCCTTTCTTCAGGATCGGGCAAACGATGCTGAGGTGCCATTCAATGGGCATACTTTCGTCCGACCAGATTTTACAGATGAGCTGGTGCATGCTCCTTACCAGCTCATCTCCTCCTGCCTTGAAAAGTTCGGCGGCAAGGCCGTCGGCTACAGCAGCTTTTTTGGATTTGAGTTTAGATATCGCTATCCTCACTACATTCTGATCGGGTTGACGGGAATCTTGACTGTCATCGTTACTGTTGAATGGCTCATTTTGTCTGACAGCGGAATATTGGTCGTCATCACCGTTTAACAGTCTACAGAAGTGTTCCTTTCATATCCTCAGCACCGACTGCGATTCTACTACTATGTTACCATTTTCGTCCGTGCAGGCTTTTGTTCTGACTTTGAAACCCTGGCATGTTCTTTTTACCCTTTGGTAAAATTCTCGAACATTATTCTTGCAATAAAGTCTCTCAATCTCCTCGATCGAGCGCTTCTCATACTGACGCAAAGTCGATTAGCCTGAGTCCGTTGTCGGATGTGATGTCATGCAGGCTGTGCTTTCCGATCACGCTACTAAAGACGTCCTCTCTTCCTAAATTTGCGTTAAATCACATAGGATGATTTAAAACATCGTGGCTAGAGCATTGCTCATAGAGCTGGTAGAAGTCATCCTTGGTCGTGTCATCCATCTTCACATGAGGGGCGTGAACGCATATTAGGCTAATGTTGGAAAATTAGGCTTGATACGGATAGTCATTAGACGCTCGTTCACATGCCGGAAACTAAAGACTTCTTGCCTAATCTGTCTCTAATGACAAATCCGCACCCGAATAGGCGCTGTCCTTGTTGTCTGTAGCAATCGCCGTAGTAGATGTCGAAGTTTTTCATACTCCTTTTGCCCGGCCCTTCCCATCACACTTCTTGGATGGTAGTAATGTCTGCTTTGAAACACTCTAGCGACTCCGCAAGTACTTCGGCTGCACGAGGTTTGTAGAGGGACCTAACATTGCACGTACAGACACGAAGATCGTTGTCCTTTTTACGTTTGCATGGGTCGTCAACAGTAAAATTTGGTTGCTTCGTAACCGAAGGTTTTTTACGTGGTAAGGAAGTTAACCCGATGGCACAACCCCCAACCTGGAGGACCAGATCCCTTTTTTTTACCCCTAGGACAAGATACACCGATGCCAGTAACCCACTTCAGGGATATGAGCGCTGCCGTTGGCCCATTAAGGGTTCATCCGCCACCATCTCTTTTTCAATACTCTGACGTAGTATTGAAAATCCTTACAGATCTCAGCTCCAAATATGTCGAAGTAGCTCAAGTAAGGTATCCGCTGGCCTGTAGACGTTACCGTTGATTCCATCGAGAGAATTCATCCGCCGCACGTCCTCCTTCTGAGGAGCTCTTGCTAGACTTCTGAGACGCATATTTCAGCCAATCAGGTCAACAAGAGATGCCTGGTCCGGTTAAACATATGCGCGCTGAAGTTCACCCGGATGTGCTTACTCAGGTCTGAGTCTTCAGCAACACATATATCGTCAGACTCAGCATACGCTCATCGTAAGTTTACTATCAGATAGCTATCCAGCGGGCACTGCGAGGAGGTAATGATGCGATTTTACCACGCCAAGTTAGTTCATAGTTGGGCAATATAACCTTCTTTTCTGCCCTCAGTTAGATACTACACAGATCGGCAATCAGCCCCGTGAGAAGATCGTATTACATATTTCGAAATCGTTGAACAATACCACAGTAGTTTTAGTCGCTGTGGATCATTGGTTAGTACATTGGAGGTTTGAGGATCAAATCTCTACAGAAGGTAGTTTTCCGACGGAATTATGGGTAGATACCATGGAAAAGTTTTTAACTTTGTTATTTTGATTTGTAATTCACTTGCATCGCATGAAGGGACTTGGTAGCAACTGGTCTGACCCACATTGGACTTATTTTTATAGATGCGTGGAGGTATCCACTTGCATGGTGCGTAATCGCTGGGACATTAAAACCACTTGCTTCGAAAACAAACCAAAGTAAGCAACAATTAGGAAGTTACAGAAGAAGTTGTTGTTCTCAGAGCCAGCAAAGCTTAACAGTAATAGTTAGCGCTTAATGTATGAAAGTAAACGTAAACGAAAGAAGCTCGCTCCCTAAATTTCAATATTTCCTAAATATAGAAACGTAAATCTTTTTAAGAAAACTGTCCTTTATAAAAGTGTTCAAATGAATATACAACATACTTATGAAACAGCACAAGGAAAAGAAAATTATTTAAAGAATACACAAAAGATGACACCTCTTTAACAAATTCTCCTCCCTTCACACCGATATAATTCTCGAAAAATATTTCTCTTTTAACAGATCTAATTTGCATCGGGTCCAATTCATCACATGCGGGGTAGATATGCACTAATGGAAATTTCCCACAAAAGAAAACCCCCTGCACGTAGGTATCACACGAGCAGCAGTTTGCCGCACAAAAAGCAGCATCTTCAAAGATTCATACGACTGAAACCCCCCGTGGTCGATCAGTCAAGCCCAGCAATGTCAAAATCTATACCCACTTATGTATATCACCGCAAGTCTCTATGTAAGTCGTAACGTCATATTGTTTCTAAATTGATTCTAATATACCCACGTACATACGAGTGTATTTTATTTTCTCATCTAATCCGCATTTGTTTTGAACATTTTCTTCATGTGCTCGGACGGTCTGTTGATGGCGATGATGATGATGATGTGCTCGCGCAGTCACTCTGTATGCAGCAATCCTTTGTAAATTTCTGTAAATAATTTTTTAGCGTCATTAATAAGCTTAAGCGAAACTACATCACATAACAAGTGCAAAACGAAAAACAAAAAGTAAAAAATAAAAACAAAACAAGAAAATAGATAAATAAATAAATACACACAAATAAAGAACACAATCTACGGCACTATACAAGAATCAAGCGTAAGTGAAAACTAACAAAGCTTTCCTCATTTTGAGTGAACTTGAGTCAGCGAACGGATTGGTTGAGTTCGATTCTTTTACGACTGTGGTTACTCTACTAGTAAGGGTTTATTTGCTTTTCAATTTAAAAGTTAACGATTTTTTTTTTCTTTTTAAAAACGAAAAAGTGAATTTAAATAATTCTGTTTATAACTTAATTGCTTATAATAAAAATATAAAAATAAAAAAATATATATTCTTCAGACGATTTAGTGAGGGACTATTTATAACCATTTCCCTATAGTGTTGTGTAAACGGGGGTATTTACGTAAAGGCTAAAAATTTTTAAAAAAAATGCATGTGCTTAAAAATTTATACAACGACCTAGCGTAAGGACAGCGTGACGTTCTTTATGGTTACAGTCCACAAGATATATCGTTTTTTTTTAACTGATTACGTGGAAGTTTTGTAGTTCTTCGCTGTTGTTTGTCCTGTGATTTTTAATCGGATTAGAAATTATTACACCTCTGAGCCGTTGATGGGTGAATCGGTGAATATTATTATCATTTTTGAATTTTTTGCGGAAAGTGAAAAGTTTGATGAGAGTGCCATTGAGGTAAAGGGTTCAATCGCATCTGGATGTGTTTTCAAAAACCTTAAAGATTCTCAGTGATTTTTAAAGACCATTTCAATTTTTATTCAGTGTTTGTTTTGATTTTTTATTAAATATTATTATTTTTGTAATATTTTCAGAATTTTATATTCTTATAAGCTAGAAAGCTAATTTACAACAACGGGTACTACAGAGATAATAGTTAAATTGTTGATACACTTGGATCATAAAATGTTAAAGAAATTTTTGAATTTAATAACTTTTTTAATTTAGTGTTGTTGTAGCGAAGTGAGAGTGAAAAGAAAAGTTGTTGTAGAGCTGATTTGTATTTTTAATTTTTTCTTCTTGCGATATATTTGCTTTGGATCTTCTTAAATACTAGTGGTACCTGTAAATAAGTTTCAACTGCTGAAACTTTGTTCCTTTTAAATAAAACTTAAGAAGTCATCTTCACTTTTTTTTTTTTGAGACAACCGGTGAAAATATATCTTCGTAAAACTGTTGCTATTAAGTGAGTATTCTTATATTTATAATATATCATATTTTTTCGACTTTTTGGTTATTTGTTTTACAGCGATGATGTGGTTTGAATTGATAATACGCTTTTAGTGTTTTCCATTTTTGTTCTCAACGGCTGGTTTTCAGGTTACACCTTAATTCCAATAGAGATTAGATTAGATTAGAAAAGACTTTATTTAGCAAATTCAGGATACATATTACACGGTACATTGTCTTTAGTGACCTGGTATAGAAACCGTCGGTCAGATTGACTTAAGCAAAATAATAGTACAATTTATCAAGTTCAGAAAATGAGAAAGATACAAAGTAATGTAGATAACTTCAATTTCAATTATTATAATTAAGTGTTATTGTTACGTTAAAGCAGAGAATAGGAAAAAGAAAAATAAAAATATTAAAAACTTTCTGTTAATATTTTCCTCCGATATATTAATGAGTGCTGAATAAATCTAAAAAGTGTGCTCCAACCTTTGGCTCCATTTAAAATGCTTAATATTTCTTCTTCTCCTAAGAAGTTCGTTTCGAACACAGCTCTCCTAATTTCACGTAATATTGGACACTGGCCAAGGAAATGGAAATTGTCTTCTCTAACTCGCATATTGCACATTTCGCAGTAGAGTGGCAGGTCTGGCCTATGAGGAACATAATTTATGCGCAATATTTCACCTCTAGCTCGGAAGACAGTTGAGATCATATCCAATGAATAATTCGCATTGAAGTAATTTTCTGCATACAAATTTAAATTTAGTCTGGAGTAATATTGCCTTTGTTGCGAAGATCTTGCCAAACTAATATAATAAATTAATTAATTAATTCTAATATATTATCATGCAAAACTTGTCTCTTATAGTTCATATATATAAACACTGTATCGAAATTAGTGTACAAAATCACAAATATAAGAAAAAGCATTTACGGATATGATTTCTAGACTTAGATTGATTTTATTGCAGTGCTCATTATTATAGTTTTTTTTTTTTTTTGCCTAGGGGTTGGTGGAAAACGCTACTGCCCGCTCTGTTTCAAGTAGTGTGGGACTTTCTACTCACTAAAAAATCACCTTAAACCCTTTTTCAACTTGACACCATCCACTCCGGAACCGCTTTTGCATTACTTCAGAGTGGTGTTGTTTTTTTCCCCTGTCGGGGCCGGGTTTTTCATATTTGTCTCTTGCTTGCGGGTCAAATCTTTCTTGCATCAGGCTTACATAAATCTTATGAGGGTGATTATTATGTCTTCGTCTCTCTTTTTTGTTTTAAGCACTTTTTCTATAAAGGAACGTACTTGATTCCAGCTCTGGTCACTCATTGACATTTTTGTCACTATATTTTCCGGGGTCATGACGCCGATTAGAAATTCTAGCGCCCCTCTTTAGCTTCCCATCTGTTGCACCCAAAGAACGTGTGGTTTGCGTCGTCCAGTTCAGAGTCGCCATATTGGCAAACTGGACTCCCTGTTTTGCCCATTCTGTGGAGGTAGGCGTTGAAATAACCGTGTCCGGTAAGAAATTGGGTGACGTAATAATTTACTTCCCCGTGTTTCCGTTCCTTCCATTCAGCGATGTTGCTGATCAGCCTCGCGGTCCATCGTCCTCTACTTTCTGAGCTCCATCTCTCCTGCCATTTCTGTTTGGTGAGCTCCTTCGCCTCCTCAGTTGCCGCTTCCACTCCAATTTCCGCCTTTTTGTCGTAGACGTATTTCCTCTCTACCGCAAGGAGATCAATAGGGGTCACTCCCGCGACTATGAGGACGGCTGGTTCCGACACCGTTCGGTACGAACTTGCAACCCGTAGCGCTGCGCGCCTTTGTACTGCAGCCATTTGTTTCCTGTATTTCTCTTGTCGTAGTGCGTCGGCCCATATCTCACACCCATACAGGAGAATGGCGTGGGTGGCTGTATTCAGGAGCTTTCTCTAGCTAGCTGTTGGGCCTCCAACGTTTGCCATTAATCTGCTCAGTGACATTGTGACCTTCGTGGCTCGTTCCGAGGCAGATCTTATTTGGTGCCAGAAAGTGAGCTTCGTGTTTAGGGCCATTCCTAGGTACTTCACCGCTTCCTTGCTGGTTATTACGTCAGGCCTGACTTGGAAGTCGACAATTATTGGAATCCTCTTCTTTGTCAAAAGGACTATCTCCGTCTTTTCTGTGGCCAAGCCTAAGCCATGTTCTTCCATCCAGAGGTGCGCCCGCCTCATCACCTGGTTGAGTTTTCTTTGCGCGCTCTCGGTGTCTCTTGCCGTAATCACCGCGGCGATATCATCTGCATACCCTACCAGGAAGGTGTCTTCGGGCATTTCCATACGAAGTATGCCATCGTAGAAGATATTCCAGAGATCGGGTCCCAGAATTGATCCCTGCGCTGCTCCAGCAGTAGTCTCCTTTATTCGTGGTCCCTCTGCGGTGTTGTATAACAGCTTCCGATCCTTGAGATAGTCCTTCATCATCCGCAAGAGATATTCGGGAATATCAAATGTGCTTTCGAGGGCGTTCAGCATATCGCTCCATCTGGCTGAATTGAAGGCATTTCGCACATCCAGAGTTGCTAGCAACACGCTTTTTCTTGAATAGTGGTTGCCCTGTTGAGCCAATTGGACGGTCCTTACCACTTCTTCAATTACTCCAATCGTAGAGTGGCCCTTTCTGAATCCGTGCTGTCTTTCGGACAAATCTCCTGCTCTCTGCACGGCTGCTGTAAGCCTTGGTTTTAGCAACTTTTCTAGGAGTTTCCCTGCGGTGTCCAGCATACACAGAGGACTGTGCGCTGATGGGGAATCCGGAGCTCCTTTTCCTTTGCTGATCAGTTCCAAGCGCTGTAACTTCCAGCTCCTAAGGAAAACCCCTTCCTGGAGACAGCTATTGTGCATGTTCAGCAGCAGCTGAGGACATGTCTGGGCAATCGTCTTGAGCACCTCTGCTGATATTCCGTCGGGTCCAGGGGCCTTTCGGTTTTGTAGTATTTTCGATGCGAGTATCAACTCTTCTTCACTGAACATTGGGGTTTCTGGTCGTTAGACCGGAGAGGTGTCGGGAGGCCGAGCGCGATGCGTTGGGAACAGTGTGTTCACTATAAACTCCATCCTTTCTTCGCCGAGGACAGGGCTAGCCATCTGTGTTCCCAGTTTTCTCATTACAACTTTGAAGCCTAGCCCCCAGGGGTTGCTGTTGACATCCCGGCGGAGATCCTCCCACTTCTGTTTTTTGCTCGAATTTATGGCCCTCTTAAGCTCGGATCTCATGGTTCGAAATTCTGCTAGAATGCCTTCCGTAGGTTCAGCTTGTCTACTTCTACCCCTGGTGACTTTCTGTCTGAGATGTAGGCATCTTCTTCGAAGCGCAGCTATATTGTCGTTCCACCAGTACACCGGTTTCCTGTTTCTATTGGGGCCGCTCCCTCTCTTCTTGGCATGTGATGCCTCGAAGCCCAGAGTGAGCGGTTCATTATTATAGTAACAATAGTTAAATACAAAAATCAATAAACATGGGCTTGCCATCAGCCAGATTAGCAATTTTTTTTATTTATTCAAAGCAATTCAATAATTTAATTTATACATAAGCCTAGCAAATACGAATGTTGTTTTTTTGGTTTTTAAAGTTTTCATTCATTAACAAAAGTTAACTCGCCAGATTAGGAAAAACTGTACCCATCCTTCCAGATAAGGATAATTTAAGTATACCAATCGCTACTTGTAAACTTAAATTCAAGCTAGATGCAATCGAAAGGAGAAATCTTAGGTGGACAAGTGGTACAATATGTCTAGCGACTAAGCAGAGTTGGCACAAGAACTTTGAGTATGACTTTATTGGCTGATGACAAAGTAGAGAATGACACCCGTCGTGACATCTGTGTAAGTGCAAGGTAGTTATCTTCCATCAAACTTCAGCTGGACTTCCGGAGTGCGTTCACCCGTGCGTAACAATATGAATGACAAACGAATGTTAAAAATATGTACTTGGAATGCAAACGGACTTTTGCAAAAACTTGACGAACTGGAAATACGAGTATTTATGCGTGAAAAAGATATTGATATTTGCTTAATTTCTGAAACCCACGTAAAAAACCAATCGCATTTAAATATAAAAGGCTATAATGATTATCACGCTTGCCACCCTTCGGAAAAGGCGAGAGGGGATCATCCTTGTTTATTAAAGACTACATCGAACAATCCGAAGACCTAAAGATAGAGCTTGAAACTTTGCAATTGTGCACGATTCTAATTAAAAATAGTCAGCGCACTCTTAAAATCTCATCAATCAACTGTCCACCGCGTTCCGCGTTCCGCGCTTGAGAAAAGTGGTTTTACTAACATGTTTGAATCGCTGAAACCTAATTTCATTATTGGCGGCGATTTTAATGCAAAACACACGTTACGAGTGTGGGGTCAAGATACAGCTCGAAAAAAGGTAGAATGCTCTGGCTGGTATGGAGTACAGTTGTAATTTCCATTCGACGGGTAAACCGACTTACTGGCGAACTGATACTTCGAAAATACCTGACCTGATCGACTTTTTCATTGTGAAAGGAATATCTACCAACCACATAAAAGTCCAAGAGAGTTTTCATCTGTCATCTGATCATTCCCCAGTTATTTTGACGTTGAGCGAAAAGCTGGCATCTGGCTGCGGAAGCGACTTTTTGCTTCTTGTTCTTCTTCGGACATTCCTTGACCATGTGGTCCTTTGATCCACATTCAAAGCAAGCGCCCTTTTCACGTGGTTTCTCTAGGCAATTTCTGGAGATGTGTCCCCGTTGCAAACAATTGTAGCAGCGAGGTGGCTGCAAAGGTATGTCACTGATTCTTCGTGAGGCCGATGGTTCGAATGTCATCTTACTAGTGTTGACTAATCTGGTACCGGCCAGTCTGTCACGTTGACTTCGTTCGTAGCACATTAGCATTCCTTATAGCTCGTGAATAGTATTTGCTTGATAGAATGCAGATACATTTGCCTTTCGGGTATGTTGGCGTGCGTTGCAATTTCCTGAACGCAAACAACATAGTGCAATATGGATTCGTCTTTTTTCCACGTGCTATGTTGAAGTTGACGATACACTTCTTTCATCGGTAGATACCGATCATATTCATACAGCAATTCAACCCGAAGTTCAGCCCACGATTGCACTGTAATCGTACGGAGAAATATTTTGGCTGTTCCAGTCATCAAACGACGAGCACACAGCAGCTGGTATTGTGTGTCCATATGTAGCGATGTGATACTTTCAAAATCGTCGATCCATTTACGGATAGTGTATGAATTATCTCCACGGAGCACAGAGATCAACACCACAAGTGAGTTTAGAGATGATGCTAAATATTCCTCCCCTAGATGAGTACCTACGATGCACAACTGACAAAAGTACGATTCGCCTCAAATAATCGGGCCCATGGAAGCAAAACTCCTGTGGACATCGATCTATACTCAACTGGTAAAGTATAACCGATCTCGAACAACAGATCATATCATACCCTACATAGATTTCGACAAGAACTACTCCACTTTTATCCCCAAAAGACAAGAGTGAGACTCCAACAGGTTAAGTAATGTACAAGACATTCAACTATACCCTGACGGGTCTAAAATGGAAATCGGAATTGGCTCTGGCTATTCCAGACATTTAATTGAATGGAACAATGCTTCCCAAGTCCGGAAAATTCAAATACCTGGGATGTATGATCAATAGCAAAGCAACCTGTGATGAGGACATCAATCATCGCGTAAGCGTAGGGTGGATGAAGTGGTGAGAAAATTCCCCTATCTTCTGTGATCGAAAATTGCCACCTATGTTGAAAGGAAGGCTCTACACCGCAGTTGTGCGTCCAGCGCTCACATACGGTTCACAATTTTGGACAATGTACAAAAAGTATGAGTAAATTAGCGGCAGCTGAGATGAAGATGCTTCGCATGACAGCAGTAGTAGCAAGACTTGATTGAATAAGAAGTTCGAAGATCCGTGAAAGCCTTCACGTCAAGGAAACCATCTTACGAAAAATAGAGCGCGACCGGCTCAGCTGGTATTGCCACGTTGAAAGAAGAGATTTTGTGAACCCTGTTAAAAAACATTAGCAATTACCGTCCTATTTGCAAGAAACTCTTTGAAAAGTTAATTACAAACAAGATTTCATCCTTAGTAAAGAATTTTATTTCTGTTCAACAGCATGCGTTTATTCAGGGCAGATCTACATGTACAAACTTCTCGATTTTCTACAAATTTGTTATAAACTTCGAGATTGGCCTGCAAACTGATGTGGTTTTCACTGATTTTGCGAAAGCTTTCGATAAGGTTAGCCACAAAACATTAATAAGGAAACTTTCCTGTTTGGCGTTTCACTCAAATATACTTGATTGGATTAAATCTTATTTGAGTAATCGGATCCAATTTGTGAAAATTAATGATAGTCTGTCTAAACCTATTAATGTAACTTCGGGCGTCCCACAAGGTGGCCACCTTGGCCCGTTGTTAAACCTACTTTTTATTAATGATCTTCCGAATGTTATCAAGCATTCTGAATGCCTTTTGTTTGCTGACGATCTAAGGATATTTCGTGCAATTAAAAGGAAAAACGATTGTAATCTTTTACAGGAAGACATTAACGCAGTTGACGAATGGAGTGTTGTTATCAATTTACCCCTGAATTCTTCGAAGTGTCAATGTTTCACACTTTCTAGGTCTTTTACATATATTTTGCATTGTTATTACATTAAAAACAGTCCACTTGATAGAGTGAGCTCAAAAAAGGACCTGCTTGATCCTCGCCTAACTTTCAATGAACACATTGACTATATTGTCTGTAAGGCTAATTCTCTGCTAGATTTCCTTAAACGTAACTCAAGAGATTTTACTGATCCCTACACACTGAAAACTCTTTTCATTTCTTTAGTTAGACCCTAATTGGAGTATTGCAGTATTATTTGGAATCCTTCTTACAATTTGCACTCCTATCGAATTGAAAGAGTACAGAAAAGTTTTACCAGATTTTTATTTTTCAAACTAAATTAGCGGATCGAAACGCCTTCCTATAAAACCAGATTATTGTTATTTAACTTAAATACTTTAGAATGTCGTCGTAAATATTTTTGCGTTATGTTGGTCAGAGACTTAATTCATTATCAAATTCAGTGTCGTACCTTGCTATCTATGCTTGATTTTTATTCTCCTTCTCGAATGCTACGCGCACAGTTCCACTTCCGTGAAAGTATACACCGGACTAATTACGGTCAAAATGAGCCAATTGCTCGTTGCATCACTGAAGTTAACCCTATATTAGCATCAATAGATATTTTTCTAAATTGTTCCAGACTTAAATTTAAAAATAATCTACTATTAATCTTATCTGCTAATGTTTGATTGTAAAGTTTCCTTTCTTATTTATTTAAAAAAAATTGTGTGAGTTTATTTTATCAATGTTTGTTTTGTATCCAAAATACTTCTTAATTTTGTTATTTAGTCTGTAAGAGATTATTATACTCAGTTAGATGAAATAAAGAAAGAAAGAAAAATGCACCATTGGGCGCCGTGGCGTAAGTGGTTAGTGTGTCGGATCACTGCGCGTGAGGTTCCAAGTTCGAATCCCAGAAAACACCAACAAGTTTTTTTCACGATCCCACCTCTCGCCAACGTCTGACAAAAATCCGAGAGTATTGTTGTCTCGAAAAAGTTCTCAAACCAAATTGCCCTTCGGATACGGCACTAAACTTTAGGTCCCTTCCATTCGTGTGAAAAATATAACGCACACAACATGAGTGGTTGCGAGAAACTAGGCCCTGGCACTTACGAGCAAAGAGCTGTTGCGTCAAATATTTTTATTTTTTTTTTAAAGGCAATATCAACGAACGTTTCAAAAACATCGCCAGGCAGGAGAGGCCTTATAAACCCCTGGATCACAAAAATGCGACGACATCGGCTTTTCATTGGCCTCAGTAACCAATTGATCCAAAATAGGGACGTCTGTCGATATTTTCTGATGTCAAATAGGCGAACCCCACAAGCGGATCAGTTGAAATGCGGTGAAGTGGGAGGGTTATGATCCCTAGTTTTCGGATCATAATCTCACTGAAATAGGAAGAATAAGAGGAAGTGTGGAAAAAGATTAAAATTTATCGTTTCACCATCGATCGTAATGGGGCTCTGTTCGTCCTACGTCAAACATTTTTCGCAATGATCTTGGCCTACAACCGGATTAAAGCCGCGAGACCATCATTTGAGTCGTTCTTTCGCTGGTTGGCTTCTAAAGAGTTGCAAGTTGACCCATTGTTTTATCGAAAAATTTTTAGCACAAGGGACTTCTTTGTAATCAAAATTTTTACAATACATACAGTACATACGACATACTTTATTTGGCGGTGAAAACTACAGTTACATATTTATTGTAAGTACTCGTATTGCTACCTATTCAAATACATTATTATGGGTAATTATTTTTTAATTAAAAATGAATAACCCATTCCATTACTAATTTCTCTGTAATCTTGTGAAATGTATCTAGTATAAGATTCCCAGAAAATGTAAAAAGCTTCAATATTACATGAAAATCATTTCGAGAAAGCAACAAATTTTCCAAATATTAAATCAAAAATAAAAAAGTTTATTTAGCTGTTTGTTGTTGTCCTTGACAATGGCCTTGTTATCGAATTAGAGTACATGCTGGAGGGCAACATCTGTGACGATACGAACTTCACTGCGAGTGATATGCATTTTGTGTACACATTGCATGTCTACCATATATCACTATCTGAAGTCATTATGAAAAAGCAGGATGGACAATGAAACTATACCCAATGAATGAAGTTGTTCATGTGAAAGTGATGAGTATTATGGAAAGAAAGAAGGTCATGTCTCGGGAGTCGGATTTCAACCCACGCTAGTGCTGATGTATGTTTCTGTTTACAGGCTTATGACTTTATTTCATGTGATAAGGTAAATACTTTCTATGATTGATTTGTTTTTAAAAGGATACGTGTGGAACGAGTAGGTACGTAAATCAATAGGTTTTTATTTTCTATTTTATGACAACCGATGAGTAAATAAAAATATCATTGAATTCCGATTCAGTCACAAGGTCTAGGATAATGTCGTTTTCTTACGTTAATTGAAAAATAATAGCTCCGACATTTTTCAAGGATTGCTTTATTGAATAGTTGTTCTCACAGTTTCAAGGTTATACTTGAAGCGGTAAATAATGGTTGGAGTTTGCAGAACTATTAATTATTGTCAATTGTGTATTATTTTCAACCACGAATTGCGACAAAAGTGTGTACACTCGTAATTAATTTAAAAAAATTAACAAGTTAAATTGCTACCACCAATTTACTTAATAAATCTCAATTGTCGGCGACTACTTTGTGAATTGGTAGAGCAGTGAATTTTGAGCAGAAAATATAAATACGGTATGTCTCCCTAATCTGAATTAATTATTGCAACCAGTACCTCGGCTTATCGAAGAAATCCGAATGGAGAGTACGTACATATGTACATATCCCTAGGTTAGGTTAGGTTAGGTTCACACCAGAGTGCAAACACACTAAAACCAATAAAGGTCCTTTGTGATGCTTTAGACCTACCATTAATAAAACTACTAATAAAACCAACCGGAGCTTTTGATAAAGCGATGGATGCTCATGACGCTTGAGAACGCCAAATTGCCGAGGTCATCAAGGAAGGGGGCCTTAGATGGACAATTGTTTTACACGATAGGGCTGGACATGTATATAGGAGGTGAAGGATGGTTACCTCCCTCCTCTTCGTCCCTATCGCTCCTACAGAAGTCGTTGGAGAAGAGGCCAAGTCTTTTGGCGTGTTGGCCTATAAGACAGTGTCCATTGAGGACACCGAAAACGCAGCTGATCTGTGTTCGCTTTAGCTTAACCAACTCGGCGCTACATTTCTGGTCCAGTTTTGGCCAGATCTGCCTCGAAATGTGACACGTTGAGCCGTTCTTCTATCTGAGGTTGGTCTTGCTAATAGCGTTCAGCTTTAGTAGATGCTTACATGTAGCGAGGGGCATACCTTGGGCTTGCCTATCAGGCAGAATCCTTAGAGTTGCACCCTGTCTGGCGAGCTCGTCCGCCCTCCAGTTTCTAGGAATGTCCCTGTGGCCTGGCACCCAGCATAGGTGAATGTTGAACTGCTCTGTCATCTCCGTAACAGACAAACAGCTATTTAAGACGCATTCTGAAGTGGGGGAGCACGATCCCAAGCACTTGATTGCCGCTTGACTATCAGTAAAAATGATAATATCCCTGACAGATAATACATTACGTTTTAGCCAGAGCAGGGCTTCCTCAATCGGCATGATTTCCACTTGAAAAACGCTGCAATGATCAGTGAGGCGGAAGGAGATGCTTGTATTGGGTTTTTCAGAGAAAACACCACAGTCCACGCCACTTTTAATCTTAGAGCCATCTGTAAAGAAGTGAACCGAACCACCAACGACAGGGGGAGAATTGTCCCATTCATCTCGTTCAGGGATACTCGCACAAAAGTTTCGGTCAAATCTCAGTTTTGGCGGGGTGTAGTCCGTACTTTCGTGAGTGAAGTTGAGAAGATTAAGGATCGAGGAGTGGCCAGTGTCATAACTAGACCGTTGCGAGGAGGCTTTTACATGGATGGCCGCACTGGCAGCAATATGTTTGCCAAAAATATCTAAGGGTAGTAGATGGAACAAAATGTCCGATACTGCAGAGGGAGTAGTTCTTAGTGCACCACCGATGGAGTGGACGGCCTTATCAAGAGCCGGCCTGATAACAGGCACGTATTACCAGCGAGTGATTTGAGATGTCATACCCCAGCTCCTACCTATTGCCTTTTTACATGAATAGAGAGCTACACTGGCTTTCTTTACGCGCTTTAGTAGATTGGCTTTCCAGTTCAGTTTTCTGTCCAAAATAATACCCAGATAGTTTGCATTTTCGTAGGAGGCTATATGAGGGAACTTTATATTTTCTCGTGAAGAAAACTAGTGCTGATTATGAGAGTCAGTCCGCAGTCCACATTTGGAGGCCCATCTGCTAAGCTGAAAGAGAGCATATTGGACGATTTCCCTGAGGGTGTCTGGGTGCCTGCCAGAGGTAGCAATAGCAATTACTCTACAACTTGACCTATCCAGGTCCACTAGTAGCTCATTTACTACCAGACTCCACAGAAGAGGTGGCAAAACCCCACCTTAAGATGTTCCGCAGTAGACAAGTCTTCTGGTCGTTGCTCTGCCTAGCTGTGTATTAATATTCCTGTATGTAAGCAGTTGATTGATCAACACTCTGTGCGAAGTATCTGCTTTCAGACTTGCAATTGCTTTTCATTCGACATTGTTAAAAGATCCGTCAGTGTCAAGGAAATCCACCATTGAGTTTTTTTTTAATGCTTAGAGAATTTTCAGTGATGCGCACAAACGAGTGTAAGGCTGTGTCAACCGATTTGCCTTTGCAGTACGCATGTTGGGACGCCGAGAGCAAAGTCGAGCTAATGCTCTATCGGTTTATATCATTGAACCTTTCAAACGTTTTCAGTAGAAAGGATGATAGACTGATAGGTTGGAGATCCTTTGGATCCAGATGCGAGATCCTGCCTTAGGTATGAAGACGAATCCAACCTCGGTCCACAATTTGGGAATGTAAACTAGATTTAGACAGCCCGACATGATGACTTTGAGCCATGGAAGCACAACGTCCTCACATTGCTGACTCTCTGCAAGAATGATACCGTCAGGTCCTGGAGACTTAAAGGGCTTGAAACTGTGCAAGGATCCAACGGATCTTTTCTGTAATTACCATTACCGATGAGTTGCTGCATGGTGAAAAAGGAGGTATTTTCCGATTGCGAAACAAAAAGCAGGGGAGCTACCAGGAAAGTCAGTGTCCAGTAAGATGTCAATAGATTGCTCAGCAGAGGTAGTCCAGTGATCGTCTGTCTGTCTATATTGGTCATATCGATCTGGAAAAGCATATTTCACTATGTCCATTGAAAATGTTTCGGTTGATCGTGTGTTTGCTCGTTAACCGATGTGTGGGGATGTTAAATGTCGACTAGACATAGTTGGCGTCTCTTCAACAAAGCAGAGAGGTTCTAAAACTGTGGACCTTTCAGATGGGTATCAGGAGTCGCACCCTCAATGTCTGCTCGGGCGGAAGTGGTGATGCTCATAAGTCCCAGGTTGATGGACAGAGTATTGAAGTGGATACCATTAGGAGGAAGAATTGCGATCTTAAAGCTCAAGCTTGAAAGATCAACTTTGGCATTGGTGCAGGTGTATGCACCGTACCTTCAGTCAGAGGATGCAGCTTTCTGAGATGAAGTTGATGCTGCCCTTGAAAAGGTTGCAGATATGGATTATTTTGTCCTTCAATGCTCATGTGGGTGTAGATGTTATGACATGGGGGAGTGTGATTGAGAGGAACGGTGATCCTGATCAAAATGCGAACGGAAATAAGTTGTAGGATTTTTGTTGTGAAAATGGTTTGTCCATCATGAACACTATCTTTACACAAATACACATGGTACCGTCAGAGTCGTCAGGAGAAGTCGTTGATAGATTTCTTTGTGGTACCATCGTGTCTGCAGAGAATGGTTTGTGCTGTTCGCGTATTGAGAGGGTCCGAACTGTCAACTAATCATCACTCAGTGCTGTGCAAATTGTATCTTAGCGAGAGAGTGCCTCCTCTACCAAAGCGCAAACCAAGGATGGTTACACGCATACGATGGGAGAGGCTACAGGACGATCAGATACGGGAGACATTTGCGCGGCAAAATATCTGAAATCTTTGAACGAATTCCAACTGTTCCATCAATAGTAGAGGAAGAATGGCAACTGTTTTCAACAGCGGTTATTGCCTCTGCGGGAGATGTTTGTGGAGTGAAGCGGCTTGGTGTGGCGGTTGGTGGTGAGAAAAGAACTGCTTGGTTTAAAACGCCCGGAGTTCAAGAAGCCATCAGAGGGAAGAAGAGAGCATTTAAGGTGTGGATTCACTTGGGGAACTCCGATTCTCAGAATCGGTATACTGAGACGCGAAGAACTTCCAAATTAGCAATGAAAGCAGCGAAAGAACAGTCTTGGAAGGAGTTTGGCGAAAATTTAGAATGTGACCACAGATCTGCAAATAAAATGTTCTGACAGATCATCCACCGACTCAGAAGAAAAAAGTTGAATTTCGTTGAAGGAGTCGAATCCAAAGACGGTAAATTTCTTTTCAATGAGAAGGCCATCTTACGCAGATGGAGGGAGCACTTTTCAGAAATGCTCAATCCCGAACAGGGCACCGAAGATGACAGACCTGTGGTCGAGAGTAGGGCGGAAAGTAGTCCTACGGTAGAGGAAGTAACTTTGGCAATCAAAGCGCTAAAAGTTGGCAAATCTGCTGGTGTGGATGAAATCCGGCCAGAAATGCTCAAGGCTTTAGGTAAAGCCAACTACAGAGCGCAGGCGCAAGCGCCGTGGCGTAAGTGGTTAGTGTGTCGGATCACAACGCATGAAGTTCCAAGTTCGAATCCCAGAAAACACCAAAAAGTTTTTTCACAGTCCCACCTCTCGCGAGCGTCTGACAAACATCCGAGAGTATTGTGGTCACGAAAAAACTTCTCAAATCGCCGTTCGGATACAGCACTAAACTGTAGGTCCCTTCCGTTCGTGTGAAAAATATAACGCACACAGCATGGATGGTTGCGAGAAGCTAGGCCCTGGCACTTAAAGAGCTGTTGCGCCAAATATTTATTTCACTACAGGGGCATATCTGTTCAAACTGAACTTCAGCGCCCACCCGAAAGGTTTCTAGCCATTTGTGATGATGCTGTAATTGAGAACAACGTGAACAAATCGGAAGGAATGGTCGTTTCCAAAATACCCATTCAGTGCACTTTGCATGTTAGTGGAGTCCCACTGAAGCAGGTGGATAAGTTTAAGTACCTCGGGGTCTTATTCACTAATGATGGGAAGAGCAATGCCGAGTTATCCTGTAGAATTGGTCAGGCTGGATCAATTTTGAGAGAGCTTGGCCAATCTGTTTTAAGGAAGGCCGAACTTAGTGTTCAAGCTAAGCTATCGGTTTTTAACTCGGTGTATGTTCCAACTATGTCATGAAATTTGGGTAGTAACGGAAAGAACAAGATCGCGGATATAAGCTGAGGAAATGAGTTTCCTTCAAGGTGTTGCTGCAATAACTCGTAGGGATCGAGTGCGCAACACCAGAGTATGCGAGGCGGTCAATGTTGAGCAGGTACTTCTCCGAACGGAACGATCTATGTTTCGATGGTTTGGTCACGTAGTGCGTATGCCCCCAGACCGGCTTCCAAGACCTGCCATGATTGCCGTGCCATCAGGTAGGCGCCACCCAGATAAGCCCAGAAATAGATGGTTGGAGCAAATCAGACATCTCTCCTGGAGCAGCCTAGGGATACCTCCTGTTGAGTTGGAGTCAATGGCGGAGGATTGAGAAAGATGGTGGGTCCACCTGAGCATCCTGCCCTCGCGACCCTCATGAGGGATTAGCGGGTCATTGAAATGTATGTAACATCTTCAAGTCTTCACCACTATAAGCTGCAGAGACCGCATAGAAATGCCCAATTGTGTGGACAGTCCTTTCGTTCGTTTTTGTGGACACTCTTCTATATCTTCGCGCATAGCATCAATATTCTCGGTGGAGCGGCAGATTCTTGGTCTACCCTTGCCGTTTCTTGTGTTGAACCAGTCTCTTCGAGATGTGCGGCCGGATGTTGGATTGTGCGACCAGTCGGTGACGAAAGGTGGCGATATCTTCGACAAAATTCACATTTTGATCACCACAAAAAAAGAAATCGACATAATTATTCCACGTTCTGAACGAGTATAGCATTCCATTGTCCATCGTCATGTTTTTCGCATCCGTTTACATATAACACAACTATCAATATCACGATGATTTGTAAGTCATATACATATAAGTTCAGTACTTTTGCAACACCATGTACTCCTGACCTGATGGACAATAAATAGGAAAAAATGTAGATCGTTGTGTTCCCTTTAGCGTAAAGTAAAGATCTAAGAGCAAATCCAAGCCATTTTCACTCAATTTTACTATCGCAATGATTTCAAACGCATGCCATATCTATAAATGCACTTACGTAATCCTTTTATAATTTGAGTGCATTGATATGCAAAAGAACACCTACAACATTTTCATCAATTACTCAGAGCTATTAAATTCTATTTTATTTGAACTCGACAATAAATAATTAAGACTTATGCTCACAATAATAGAATACAATTAAATATTTAAGTGACCATAATAATTACAAGATCTCAAAATAGAAAATTACTTGTGTGCCACCAAGTGATGTTCATCGCTCTTTTGAATGTCCAAAAGTGCATTGTTTTAATTATCTTTCTCCGCTCAAAAGATACTAAAATAAAACAGATTGTGGCCAATAGTTTGCCAAAAAAAAAAAAACCGAAACATGCTGCCAAAAGAATGTGGCGCAAATTATTCAATGTCAAAGTCTAGGAGAATGTCTCGCAAAAGTCGAAGAACTGCACTTGCAGTTTCTAAATTTAACAAACAACTTACTTTGCTTTCATTAACCGTGTTACTATCTGGGAGGGAGTATCATTTGAAATACATGTGCCAAAATAGGGGAGGGGGTTAAATTGTCTGTGGAATGCACCATGCTGTGACAAGTTTCTGACCCCCAATGGATATCTCAAAATCACATAAATTTCCCACTCATTTCTGTACACGAGGAATGCTTTAAGAAGTAGATAAGTAGATGCTTTTAAATGTTGGGTTATATAATCGACTGGTATCGTTCTGCAGGAGTGCACTTTCATTGATGAAAACAAAAGAGACTATTTGACGTGTTGAGGAATTATATTTTGCATTCGAACGTACTGATCGCTCGTGTATCGAACTAAGCACATGCATGGTTTCCTTATACGTATATGCAAATTAGGTAAACAAAATCAAAATCAATACGAGCCATCTGCTTGGATTGATATGCACACAATTTGTGTCGGACTATACTGTGGTAATCATATTATCATGCGTCGCAGGGGGTGTGAATTTGTTTTACTAACACTATTTGTTTGAGGCTTGTGCAATAAACAGTTGGCAAATTAGTGCTTTTTTGTTCCTAGAATATTGTAATTGCATCTCAAGTAAGGCGTTTCATTTTGCCACCAATTAGGTATGCACAAGGGTTAGTCTGTTGAACTTATATATAATCAGTGATTCACCTTAAAATCAAATAATAAGCTTCGGTATCTTTCTGCTTTTGCGTGGGGTAGCCATCGAGTATTTGTCCACTTTCTTCATCCAATCGCCAGAGTGTAAATCAAAACCAATCGGTTAAGTCATTCTTAAGCTTAAGTACTACTGCACGAAGAATTCAGATTCAAACTTCTGTTTGTTCTACTGACCATTATTATTATTATTTGTATAGGGTTAATTTACACTGTAACCTAATGGTCTATTGCGCCCCTGCTAGTACCTTGGAAATGTTTATTCCCTCGTTAGAATTCCCCTTGCAATACAATGTGTTTGAACGTCCTACACTCTTACTTTGCCTTGGCAAGAATAGTTCACCTTAGAGCTCTCTCTCCAAACGAGTTTCTTTTAGGAATCTCAGAATGAGAAGTGGATCCATAGTAGGTATATCCTCATCTGATATTTCGTACTTGCCCAAGTATTTCAATCAGTCAGTGCCCCACAAGATGCAAGAAGGTGCTCCGATGCTTCGCTTGACTCATTGCAGGATTTGCAAAGGCATTCATTTGTTGTACCTCATTTCCGTAAGTGCTCCGTTAGGAAGCCTGTTAGGATTCGAAGGTTATTCTTGCTAAGGCAGATACAGGGCTTCGAATCTTTTCCGGTTGTATCATCCCAGTAGTTTCCTAGCTCACCTCAGACCTGTGGCGTTATTCCAGGTTCTTGCCCTGACTTCTTTCTTCAATTTCCTGAATTCTTCGCGTATGGTATGTTCCCTTATTACGCAGAATGGTTCAGGTCCAGTGAAGGGCTCCGCAGCTCCTTGTCTTGCCAAGGCGTCTGTTACTTCATTACCCTTTATCCCGACATGACCGGGTATCCAGTAAAGAGTAACTTTGTTGTTTCTACTTAATTCATTAAGTTTGTGTAGGTATTCCCACACAAGTTTGACTTAATGACATAGTCGAGATTGAGTTGGATACATCTATCTATAGCACATATTTCAGCTTAAAAGATGCTGGTACCCTTGTCCAATAGCATGATGAATTCAGTACTTTGCTCAAGAAAGTTGAGAAAACTGAAATGAAAGTAACGATGATGGCGAGAGAAAGGATTTATTGTGTCCTGTGTACTTATTACTTATGTCCTGTATCCCATTGTGGGTCGTAGGGCCTCTAATACGTCTACGCTCCATCGTGTACGGTTTCTGGCAATATGTCTAAGCTCTCCCCAACTTTTCCCCAACTGCCGTGTCTCCTTCTCGACTGTTCTGCGCTATAGTCGCCTCGGACCGCCAGGTCTTCTGCCATCCTGAATTTAAGGGTTCTATTGCATAGTATGGTTCGCTATGGAACTGTAACATTTTCGGCACGTGTAACCAATTCACTGCCACTTCCGCCGTTGGATGGTTGTGTTTGTTGGTTCCTGACCCGTTCTATCGTAAATGTGTTCATTAAAGATTCAATTGGGCTAAAAAAATCCTTAAGATATTGCGCAGGCGCCTACTAACGAACGTTTGAATGTCCTGTGTAGACTAAGCTTGGCCATCTCTTGTACAATGGCTAAGCCCAGGATAGCATTGAGGACTGTGATGGGGATGGAGCGAAGGCAGCCAGCCATACAGAATGCAGCCGGATGTTGCGCATGTACTTATTTTAGTCCAAAAACCAGAGAGTGGTTGCGAGAAGCTAGACTCAGGTACTTAAAGAGCTTTTACGCCAAATATTTATTTATTTTAGACCACCGCGGCATACGCTAATGTAGGTCTCACGACCAATGTGTACATTTGCAGCATAATTTCTGGATTTAATCCCCAGTTTCTTCCACAGATTCGGCGACGTATGTTGACAAGACAATTTACTGTCTAGGAAAAACACCCCTAGGTACTTTGCTTCTTGCGAGAAGTTGATAGTTTTGCCATCGACGGAAGGGAGAATGAGAAGATCAAGATTACTTTTCTTGAATGTATAACCGTCAAAACTGAAACGAAGCTATCTAATTTGCCACGGACTATAATGGCTACGTCGTAAGCATAGCCAATAGATGCGATATCTGACCTTCCAGTGACACCAGTAAGCTGTCTATGTATCTTGGCATGCAAGAGGTGACCTTATTCAGTGTATTTTTTATATGTTCGTTAAATGTTAGTCTCGTATCAAAATGAACGCCTAAGTATGTTACAGATGACGTCCAGGTAATAACGACTCCATTAACCTGCAATTACTTACTTACTTACTTAGATCCTTTAACCCCTCGGCGGGGATAAGGCGTCAACCACGCCTGCGCGCCATCTTGTTCGAAGTTCTGAAACGCGTTTGAGCTGCCTCCAACTCATTCCTAAAGATCTTGATTCCTCCTCAACTGTTCTGCGCCACGTTTGCCTAAGGCGCCCCCCTAGTCTGCCTGCCTGGGTGAGCGGATTCCACCGCATGGCGTATTTCGCAATAGAGTTGTCTTCGCGCCGAAGGGTGTTTCCAATCCATTGCCACTTTCTTCTTCGTATAGTAATGCTTATAGGTTATTGGCCCTTTCTCAGATAAAGTTGTTCATTGGAGATGCGGTTCGGCCAAAAAATCCTCAATAGGATTCTTAAACATTTGTCTACGAAGACTTGCAGCTTGCGTGTGTTAATGGTGTCCACCTTCCAAGTACTGCACCTTTAAAGCAGCACTGATTCTACGTTGGAGCGGAACAGTCGCAGCTTAGTTCTTAAGCTGATAACTTTACTTCTCCAGATTTTGGATAGCATTCCGAACGCAGCTTTAGCCTTCCCGATTCTACTGCACACATCCACAGCTTCTACGATTAGTCGAGACCACACTTCCTGAATAAAGAAAGTTATCAACTTTTTCATCTTCCTGTCCGGCAATGTTGAGTTGAACGCGGGTATTGAAAGTGCTCAGGGCTTTTGTTTTGGCTGTGTTTATTTTTAGCCCCACTTTGTTTGCCTCAGCTTCTAGATTTTCGGCCGTCAAATGAAGATCCATTATCCGATGTGAAAGTAGACAGCGTAATCTAGGGATTTAAGGTAAGATATCATAGTCCAACGAATTCAATAGTTTCCTTCCGACAATGCTGCACGGAGCACATCGCTGATAACCGCCACGAACAATAGCGGGGACAGTATGCACACTTGACATACTCCACTTTGGACTTCAAAATCCTTCGACACCTTACCATTGTGCACGACGTGACTTTTACCACCCTCGTATGGAGCATTGATAATAGCTATAAGTTTTTCTGGAAAGCCTCTCCTGCGCAAGGCCATCCAGATAGCATCTCGATTCAATCTGCCGAAAGCCTTCTCGAAGTCGATAAGAACAGTAAATGTAGCGGAGACCTATACTGAACGCATTGCTCGATTATGATCCGTAAGGTGTTTATGTGGTCGATACAGGAAGATCCAGCGCGAAAGCCTGCCTGTTCCACAGCGAGAGTTGAATCTAAATGCTCTTTAATTTGTTCTAGAATTATTCTAGCTATTATTTTGGCTACGGCTGGAAGAACGCATAATAACCATCCCTTTTTTCCACGACTGTGGAAATTGTTCACTATCCCAAGCTCTCCGTATTAGCGGATGCAGCAAATTTGCCAATGTATTCGGCGCCGCTTGAAATAGCTCGGCAGGGATGCCATCCCACCGCCTTGTTCTTCTTGAGGGACTAGATTGCTGTTATTATTTCGGTTTTACTGGGAGGTGCGGTGCAAATTCGAGAATTTGTTGCTTCGATCTACTCATTCGAATTCAAGATCATACCGCCATCGTCTTTGTGTTTTAGGACTGTAGCAAAATGTTCTCTCCATCTAGTGAGCTGATCCTCATCCGAAATCAGAAGGTTACCGTCTAGACTCTTCACTGGTTATTGTTTGGAGTTTCGACCACAAATGAGCTCCTTAGTGATGCTGTAAACAGTCCTAATGTGGCACCTGCTCGCTGCTTCTTCAGCTCTTGAGGCCAGTGAGTTGATATATTGACGCTTGTCACGTCTCACACTACGCTGCACTTCTTTCTTCTTCGCACGGTATTGGGCTTCAAGCTCGGTTCTCTCTACTGCTGAGGCCGCTGCGATCCGAGCCTTGATTGCTGTACGCTCATCGATCCGTCTCCAGGTGTCTGTAGAAAGCCATGTGTGGTGGTGTTTCAGGTTTTTACCGACATGCGTGCGTGCCCCAGTCGCAAAAGCATTTTTCACAGCACTCAAGTGATCATCCATGTTCTCTTGCAGTATACTGCTGATTGCTTCTGCTTCTAAGGCAAGATGGTCCCTGAACTGTTGGCGTACTTGAGGAGCCTTGAGCCTGTCGATATTAAACCTGGTGCACGGATGCCGTACGAAGGCGTAAATGAGCTACCATGAGATGGTGATCTCGTTCTTGTCCGACGTCAGCTCCACGTCTGTTTCGGACGTCCAGGAGACAATTTCTAAAGCGGCGGCTGATCGCAATATGGTTGATCTGGTTGGATGGTCGTTGCTTATCAGTAGAGACCCAACTGATCTTGTGGCAGGTGTTATGCTTACAGCGTACCTCCAATGAGTAATCGGTTGGTATTGCAGAAGTCCACAAATCACTCACCGTTGCCATTACGGTCTTCCACCCCGTGAACTCCCATCACGTGCTTAAGCATGGTGTTGTCGCTACCCACCTTGGCATTGAGATCTCCCATCACCATTACGATGTCCCCATTAGCCGTTTGGTTGTGTGCGGCGCCTAAGTGGCTATAAAAATCATCGTTTTCATCCTCAGTCGCGTCTAGAGTCGGAGCATAACACTGTATGTTGGTAATTTTCCTAACTCTACTCTGGAACCTAGCCGTCAATAAAAATAAAAAATAAAATATTTGGCGCAACAGCTCTTTAAATGTCAGGGCCTAGCAATATATCGCAACCACTCATGTTGTGTGCGTTATATTTTTCACACAAATGGAAGGGACCTGCAGTTTAGTACCGAATACGAACGGCGATTTGAGAAGTTTTTCGTGACAACAATACTCTCGGATGTTTGTCAGACGCTCGCGAGAGGAGGGACCGTGAAAGAACTTGTTGGTGTTTTCTGGGATTCGAACTTGGAACCTCATGCGTAGATTAGATTAGATTAGAAAAGACTTTATTTAGCAAATTCAGAATACATATTACACGGTACATTGTCTTTAGTGACCTGGTATAGAAACCGTCGGTCAGATTGACTTAAGCAAAATAATAGTACAATTTATCAAGTTCAGAAAATGAGAAAGATACAAAGTAATGTAGATAACTTCAATTTCAATTATTATAATTAAGATTGTTACGTTAAAGCAGAGAATAGGAAAAAGAAAAATAAAAATATTAAAAACTTTTTGTTAATATTTTCCTCCGATATATTAATGAATGCTGAATAAATCTAAAAAGTGTGCTCCAACCTTTGGCTCCATTTAAAATGCTTAATATTTCTTCTTCTCCTAAGAAGTTCGTTTCGAACACAGCTCTCCTAATTTCACGTAATATTGGACACTGGCCAAGGAAATGGAAAATGTCTTCTCTAACTCGCATATTGCACATTTCGCAGTAGAGTGGCAGGTCTGGCCTATGAGGAACATAATTTAAGCGCAATATTTCACCTCTAGCTCGGAAGACAGTTGAGATCATATCCAATGAATAATTCGCATTAAAGTAATTTTCTGCATACAAATTTAAATTTAGTCTGGAGTAATATTGCCTTTGTTGGGAAGATCTTGCCAAACTAATATACTCTTCTCGTGATTTTGCGTCTATAGATGATAGCAGCTCATATAGCTGTGTACGTAGATCAGTTGCATTATTCACGACCAGCCGCAGAGGAACTCCGTAGGACTCAGAGAGTAGTGTCCAATCATTTATGAAATTAAGATGGTTTATGACCAAGAACTTAGCAAACCTGTGGATGAGTCTTGAAGAATCCATTTGAAGGAGCTTGAGAACGTAATCAAAATGCAGCTTGAGTGTGTCTAAAAACATGTTCGGCAAACCAGTCTCAATATGTAGCATATAGTTTGGCGTTGTGGATGGTAGTTTGAAGATCCGCTTTAGGAAGAAACGAAGCAATTTTTCCACTTCTTCGTATTGTTTATAACCCCATACTTGTGCCGCATACAACATGATGGATTTGGAAACTGCTTGAAACAGCTTGTATTTTTCCGGATGTCCAATATGCCTGTTTGACATACAACTTTTCCAGGATGCACATATGGCAGCTTTGGCTTCGGAAAGTTTAGACGTGAGGTGCTTTTTGAAGCTAATATTGCTTGTAAGGGTTACACCTAGGTACTTGAACTCCTTTACTAAGTCCATCTCTTGTCCTTTAAAGTACCATTTTTCATTTGCAGCATATCTTCCGAGTCCTTTTTGGAAAATCATGATTTTGGACTTACTAGTGTTGATAGTTAGGTTCCAAGTGTCACAGTTCTTCTCCAACCTGTTAATCATTTCTTGCAGCTGCTTAGGGGAGTCTGCTAAAAGTACTATGTCATCAGCGTATAATAACACCGGTACGATAACACCTGCTACATCTACGCCTCCTCCAAGGCATTCTACGATGTCATCAATAAATATAGCAAAGAGAAGGGTGCTCAACACACATCCTTGCTTAAGGCCCATCGATGAACTAAATTGATCAGAGACCGATTCACCATCCCACACAGCTATCGTATCGGCCGCATACAGAGCTCTTAGAGTTGCTATAACCTTAGAAGAGATTCCTAAATTCGACAATTTGTAGAATAGGCTTTCCCTATCTATTGAATCGAACGCTGCTTTGAAGTCAACAAAGAAGGTGAACAATTTTTTACTGCGCTGCAGATAAGACTGGACAAGGTTCGATAATAAGAACACTTGATCTATTGTAGAATACTTAGCTCGAAAACCAGACTGAAACTCACTGAGTGGCCTCCTTTCGTTAACCCAGGTTGTTAATCTGCGATATAGCATCCCTCCAAAAAGCTTCATTGACGTATTCAAAAAAGAGATACCTCTATAGTTTTCTGGAAGGTTTATGTCTCCCTTTTTAAATATCGGAAAGATGATTGAACACCGGAATCCCGATGGTATCTCGCAATTCTGGAAGATCTTATTGTAGCAGTCAGTTAATTTCGCCATATATTCCGGAGTGGCATTTTTAAAAAACTCGTACGAGATTCTGTCCATGCCAGCTGCCTTGTTTAGTTTGGTGGTACCTAGAGTTATCAGGAGCTCTTCTACTGTGAAATCGGCATCAAGAAATCGATCTGCTATCAGTGGCTCGGCATACTGAAACCGAATAGCTCTGCGCTCAATGTTGAGTAGAGAGGCAAAGTATTCTTTTAGCTCATTTGCCTTGAGATAGCAGCCTATTGAGTAAGACGAACCGTTTGCCGCTTTCATAGCTTTCCAAAAATCACCTGGCAATCTTGCATTTGACAAGGAGGCAATAATGCTCATGCTGTGGGCTTTCTTCTTTCCCGCGCATAACTTCTTATATTGTTTGATAGCTGCAGTGTAACTAAGCCTGAAGTATGAGTTATTATAGGTTCGGAACAATGAGAGGAGAGCAAATGATTTCTTCCTAGCAACTTCGCACTCGTTGTCGAACCACTTTTCCTTAAAAAACTTTCTTCGATTTGGACCACTTGGCTGACTAGGAATTTAAGCTTTTATAATTTCGAGCATGTCCTCCATACGCGAAGAACCTCATGCGTAGTGATCCGACACACTAACCACTTACGCCACAGCACCCACACCTAGCCGTCAATATCCGGTCACTATGGGGTTTCCAGGAGATGAGGCTACTACGTGCTGCTGGAGTTAGCATCAGTCCTACTCCGGAACTGCGTGCACTTCCAGCTGGTTTACCAGAGTAGAGCATGGCAGTGCTTTTTGTTGGGGAGATGTATTCCCCAACATCGAACCATCTTATCGCGCTCAGCCCTAAGATGTCGATTTTATGCCGTGCGAATTCGCGCTCCAATTGGAGGAATCTAGCGTTATAAGGCCTTTCCTTGAGTGAGTCCAGGAGGGTCTTCACGTTCCAGAATCCGATCATTGTCCGTGTTCGATAGCCAAAAGTCGTCATCAAATTATCCGTCCATATCCGAGGCGTTGATTTCCGTTTCGGAGCAATTCGTTTTTTTACGGTTGCAGCTCAGACCGACCGATACTTATCCTGTTTTTTGGTGCAAGAAGCTCGCCATTCGTCCTCTCCCATTAGCAATTTCCGAAGAAATTCCCAGATGGCACCACGAGGAGGTGGGAGTAGGGCTTACTAACAGAGCTGCTTGGTTTTCGGCTGCAGTGGCCCTTTCTCATTACTTAGCGGACCAGCACCTATCGGGAGATGCTGCCCCTACGAGGCCTTTGTTAGTCGCTTACCATCCAACCTATATTCGGAACCTGCAATTGGTGATTTGGAATACAACATGATGATGACTTGTACTTTGTCCATGTTAACTTTTATTCGCCACTTTGTATAACAATGGAGGAGTATTTCCATTGCATTATTCAGATTTCTCTCAATATTGAGAACAAATTCATGCGAAGCAAATACAGCCGCGTCATCAGCATAGATAGCCGCCAAACAATTAGGAAGGCTAGGAAAATCTGCAGTGTAAAGATTATTTAAAATAGGACGAAAAACTGATTCCTGAGGGACACCTGCAATAATATAATAACGATTGGACGGACTGTTGTTCACGAAGACTCTGAAATAACGGTTGGACAAAAAACTTTGCACAATTTTACATAGGTACGGAGGAAGTTCGAACTTAATTATTTAATAAACTAGACCGTTGTGCCATACTGAGTCAAAATGCTTTTTCAATATCTAAAAGAATCATTCCCGTTTTCTTTATCACGGTTTCTTTTATGTGGTTGCAAATTCTGAGCACTTGATGGCTGGTACTATAATAGCGTCTAAACCCAAATTGCTCATTTTGAGCAATTTTTGAGTGATGAAAATTCGCTCAAAAATCTTGCTTATACTACTTAGTAGGCTAATAGGTCTATAGTTGAAAAGATGATTGCCGGTTTTTCAGCCTTTGCAATTGGTATTACTTTGACTGTTTTCCAAGCATTTGGGAAATTCTGCATTTTAAAACATGCGTTGATGATGAATATTATGAAGATTATTCCAGCACTCGGCAATTCTCTTAAATATAATATTATTAATGCAGTCTAGCCCGCTCGCTTTTCTTGATTTAAGATTAGCAATTTCGAATTCAACATCTTCCGAGTCCACGAAAAACTTTTCAGGGGTTTCGCAAGTGAGTGAATTGAACTGGGTAATAGCATTACTCACTAAGGCATTAGTAACTGTATCTCCAAGGCTTAGAGAAACATAGTGATTTTTTAAGAACGTGTATGCAAGCGTACTGCATTTTTATAGAACACTTTGGTAAATATAATCAGAGTAGCGGAGACAAGGCAATTGTTTGTTTTTATTTTTAAATATCTTTACAATGTTCAGAAAGGTTTTGCTCCCTTATCTAGTGCGCTAAGTTTTTGGTTCCATTTCTGCTTACGTTCATAGTCAATGTGAAACCAAATAAGCCTATTTAAATACAACAATTTTTGTCTAAATATGGGCTGACGATATCTCTGCCAGTATCTCCTCTGTATGTTTCTAATTTTTATCAGCTCCAAGATATATGACGGGAGTTTAACACCTATATCTTTTTTAGCAACTTTCGGTACACTCACATTAATGGCATTTAATAATTTGGCTGAGAATTGGTCAACAATATTATCAACGTCTTCATTATTAGTGATGCTATCAACACATTCCTCAAACTACTTTTAACTTCTGTGCGATATCGTCCCAGTTTGCTTTCTTTGGGTGAAGTAAGTAATTAACTTTCAATTCTCCCTTTCTTAAAAGTTTGCAGATGACTGGACTGTGATCTGAGCTAAGTGCGTTTACGGAAATAAGCTGCGATATTAGACTAGGGATGTTTGTTATAAATATATCTAACACTGAGGGGCGACCACGGGAACCAACAGGAAAATATGTGAGACAAAATGGAAACAAGATAGAGACTGGATGTGAAAGGACTAGGTTAGAGAGTTGATTACCCCGGCATTTGCTCTGAGGCAACGCCAATTTCTGTGTCTCGAATTAAGGTCTCCCCCAATCAAGAAATTTCCATCTAAGTTAAAAAGTTTCCTGAGATCGTATTTTAAACCTTATATTTCGTAAAATTCGGTAATTTTTCGGTCAACATAATCGCCCTAGTGAGTCCGGAATTCGTGCAATGGTGAAGCGTTTTGAAGAAAGTTTTTTTTTTTTTTTTTTTAAGAAAACCCGAATCCCAGAGCACTCAGACTCTCCGGTCCATTGTACTTCTAGCCAGGAACCTTTCTTTGGTGCAGTGGTTGGAAAAACTTCGATGTAATTCATTTTCGTTTATACTCGGGTGGCTCATGATTGCAAGAAAGTGGTTCAGTATCGAGTCAAACTCCATATCAGCATGCTCGGCCAGAACGGATCTCAAACATAACATCCAAACTGAAATTGCGGAAATTCATCCCCTTATTCTTCAAAAATTCATCGATAATTTTGACCTTCGGATGGTCGTGGTCATACGAACGATGTTGTGTTCCATTCATAATTGCCATGGACCGAACCTCATTAATCAATAAAGTATCTTTATTGATTTCACAATAAATGTGTGTTTAGGTTAGGTTAGGTTAGGTTGGATGTCCACACGAGAGTGCAGACAAACTTAGATCAGTAAAGGTCCTTTGTGGTACCATGTATCAAAACCATTAGGCCACTCAGGGACTTACAAAACCAACCGGAGCTTTTGATAAAGCGATTGATGCTCATGACGTCTAAGGACGCCAGATCGCCAAGGTCTTCAAGGAAAACCATCCTAGATGGAGCAATCTTTTATGCGACAACGCTGGACAAGTGCATAAGAGATGAAGGATGGTTTCCTCCTCCTCGTCGTCCCTACAGCTTCTGCAGAAGTTGTTGGAGAAGAGACCAAGTCTTTTGGCGTGTTGGCCTATAAGACAGTGTCCAGTGAGAACACCGACGACGCAGCTGATTTGTGTTCGCTTCAACTTGACCAGCTCGGCACTACGTTTTTGATCCAGCTTAGGCCAGATCCGTCTCGAAATGTGAAACGTTGAGCCGTTTTCCCATCTGAGGTTGGTCGTGCTAATGGCATTCAGCTTTAGTAGATACTTACATATAGCGAGGGACATACCCAGGGCTTGCCTGCCAGGCAGAGTTCTTAGAGTGGCACCCTATCTGGTGAGCTCGTCAGCCCTGCACTTACCTGAAATATCCCTGTTTCCCGGCACCCAGCATGGGTAAATGTTGAACTGCTCTGTCATCTCCATAAGAGATAGACGACAGTTTAAGGCAGCCTTTGAAGTGAAGGAGAACGATTGCCGCTTGGCTGTCAGTGAAAATGCTAATATCCCTGACAGATAGTACATTACATTTCAGCCAGGTCAGGGCTTCCTTAATCGCCATGATTTCCGCCTGGAAAACGCTACAATGATCGGATAAACAGAAATAGATGCTCACATTGAGCTTTTCGGAGGAAACACCACAATCGACCCCACCCTCGGTCTTAGAGCCATCTGTAAAGAAGTGAACTGAACTACCATCGACAGGGGGGGGAAGTGTCCCATTCCTCTCGATTAGGGATGCTCGTACGGAAGTTACGGTCAAATCTCAGTTTCGGCGGGATATAATCCGTGTTTTCGTGTTTGAAGTTGAGAAGATAAAGGATCGAGGAGTGGCCAAAGCTATAGCTAGGCCACTGAGAGGAGGCTTTTAGGCGGATGGCCGCACAGGCAGCCATCTGTTTGCCGAAAATATCTAAAGATAGGAGGTTGAACAAAATGTCCAGTGCCGCGGAGGGAGTGGTTCTCAGTGCACCACTGATGCAAATGCATGCAGATCTTTGCACCTTTACTAGTTGAATGAGGTGGACAGCCCTGTCAAGAGCAGGCTACCGTACGATCACGCCATAGAGTAGTATAGGCCTGATAACGGACACGTACAGCCAATGATTGATTTGAGGTTTCATACCCCAGCTCTTACCTATAGCCTTTTTACAGGAATAGAGAGTTGCATTTGCATTCTTGACGCGTTCTAGTAGATTGGCTTTCCAGTTCAATTTTCTTTCCAAAATAAGACCCAGGTATTTTGCGATTTCAGAGAAGGTGAGACTGGTGCCATTTATCATAGGAGGGTCTATGAGGGGAACTTTATATTTCCTCGTAAAGAGAACAAGTTCTTTTTTATGGAGATTAACCCCCAGTCCACATTTGGAGGCCCATCTGGTGAGCCGAAGGAGGGCATATTGGAGGATTTCCCTGAGAACGTCTGGGTGTTTACCAGAGGCAGCAATAGCAATGTCATCGGCATAAGCGATCACTCTGCAACCTGACGTATCCAGGTCCACCAGTAGCTCATTTACTATAGGTTAGGGAAGGTTAGAGGGAAGTGCACCTAGATGCTTCTCACAGTGCCCAAACGGTTCATTGTGTTTGCCTTTATATTGTGTAACCTGTAAAAACTTACTCTTTCTTTGTCTCTATCTTTCGGCCGCCCCATTGGCGAACCACCCTGAGCTCTTTATAAATTGTATCATGTTCTTTAGTGGAGCTTGCCCAAGATCACTAAGATCTTCAAAGAACCTGTTGCAACAGTGGTATAGGTGGCGATTTTGTAGATTTGGGCAGTCACACAGCAAGTGTTTGATACTTTCTATCTCTTCCGCGTCTTGACAGCTCCTGCAGTGGTCGGATGAGTTGATGCCTAGTCGTATGGCCATTTCCACTACCGCGCGGTGTCTTGTAAATGCACCTATCAAGATACGGACTTCTTTTTTAATCATTGCCAGCAGGCTTTTGGTTCTTCCTTTATTCAGTATTGGCCATAAACTGCGAGATACGATACAGTCGCCTCCATGCGGAGTTAATCAGTTCTCTTGTTTTGAGGTCGATTTTTTTTAGTACACCAATAGGAACTTCTACTGATGTCTGAATGTGTTCTATCTCCAATGCTGATCCCCTTCTCGCTAGTTCATCTGCTATCTCATTCCATTCTATATTACTATGTCCGGGCACCCAGCAGAGAGTTACCTCATAGGTGTTTCATATATTGTTCAGTGAATTTCGGCATCTGGAAACTGCTTTTGATTTAACTTTCACGCTGTCTAATGCCTTGATTGCTGCTTGCTGCTTGCTGCTTGACTATCTACGAAGATGGTAATCTTGGAAGGATTAAGTTTCTTTCTGTGAATGGTCTGTGCCGCACTTTCAATAGCGAAGACTTTGGCTTGGAAGATACTGCAGTCGTCTGGGAGCTTGTATGAGTCGGTGATATTGAGTGATTCACAGAAGACTCCAGAACCAGTTCCTGTATCCATTTTAGACCCGTCTGTATAGAGCTGAATGGCATGTTCATTAGCTAAAGTGTTGGAGTCCCACTCTTGTTTTTCGGGAATAAACGTGGAATAATTCTTATTGAAGTCTGTGTAAGGTACGACAAAGTCAGTTGTTCTATCGTGATCTGTTCTGTATTTTTGTAGTATAGACCCATGTCCATAGGAGCTCTGCTTCCACGCGCCTGATTGCTTGAGGAGAACCGCGCTTTTGGCAGCTGTGCTTCGAATATACTCATCCAGGGGGAGGAAGTTTAACATCACCTCCAAACTTGCTTGCGATGTTCTCTGTGCTCCTGTTACATTTATGCATGCCAGTCGTTGTAGGTTTACTAGATAGCTGGTCTTGTCCGTTGTATTCCACCATACAATGCTACCATAGGTAAGTATAGGTCTGACAATTGCTATATACTTCCAATTGACTATGGACGGACACAGGCCCAACGTTTACCAAAGGTTCTCTTACAAGCGCAGAATGCGCATAATGCTTTCTTTGTTCTTTCTTCTGTGTTCTTCTTCCAGGTAAGCTTCGAATCTAGGATTGTTCCGAAATATTTTGCTGTTGGAGAGAGTTTTAGAGGAGTTCCATTCAGTTTTGGGAGGTCAAATCTATCTATTTTCCTTCATTTGGTAAACAGAACCAGTACGGTCTTTTTCGGATTAATGCCTAGGCATCATCCTGTTCTGCCCAGGATGATAATTCTTTTAGTGCAGATTTCATGAAATTACTGATGGTAGGTATATGTAACTGTTCTTATTCTTTGGTTTTGAGAATCTTTAGAATTTTGTTAACGACAAGGAGCCAGAGCAAGGGAGAAACTACTCCTCCTTGCGGGGTTCCTCTTGTATCTGTTTTCTTTACGATAGTCTCAATTAATTCGGAGTTGATTATTCTGCTCTTAAGCATTTCCTCAATCCAGCTGATTAGTTCTGTTTTACTCCTAGTTCAACTAGTGCTGCATTTATCGATGTCGTATTTACGTTGTTAAACAACCCTTCGATGTCTAAAAATGCAGCCAGAGTATATTCTTCAAAGTGAAGGTTTTTCTCTATGAATGAGACAACATCATGTAGTGCAGTTTTGACTGACTTGCCTTTTAGGTATGCGTGTTGAGTGCTACATAAGTTGTGTTCATGGAGAAAACCTCTCAGGTGTAGATCAGTTAATCTCTCCAGTGTTTTCAGAAGAAACGAGGAAAGACTGAATGGTCTGAAATCTTTTGCAGTGGAGTGGGTCCACTTGGGGATGAAAACCACTCGTACTTCTTTCCAGCATTTCGGCACGTAACCAAACTTTAAACAGCTACGATAAATTACTTTAAGCCAAGGCGAGATTCTTGTTACAGCGTGTTGTAGCATGGCTGGGATGATGTAGTCTGATCCTGGAGATTTGTAAGGTTTAAACGGTTTCACCGCCCATGCTATCTTTTGCTCTGTGATAATGTCATTTAAGCAATTTCCTTCATAAACATCCGTTTGTGAGTTTGGATTGGACTGCAGGGTAGTGACGCGTAGATCGAGATCGCAGCACCCTGGGAAGTGTATTTCCATCAAGAGTTCCAACGGTTCTTGGCTTGACTCCGTCCAGGAGTTATCACTACGCTTAAGATATCCCGCGACTGATGGGTCTTTGGATAAAATTGTTCGTAGTCTGGCAGCCACGTTAGTGTTCTCAATGGATTCACAGTAGTTTTTCCAAGACTCTGTTTTTGCTCTTCTGATATCTCTTGTGTAAAGACTTAGTTCGGACCTATATGTGGTCCAGTCTGCTTCTAGCTTACTTGTTCTAGCTTTATTATCTAGTCTTCTGACCTCCGTTCTGCGTTTTTTTAAGTTCGCTAGTCCACCAAGTGGCCTTAGTGGGTTTTCGATTACGCAAGATGGGACAGAATTTATTTTTAATTTAATTTAATTTAATTTTAATTTTAATGTGTGTTTAATTTAATGAAAACTTCCACACTAGCTGTTGGCTCACCCTTTATAAGATCCTACATTCCAACACCCGAAATTGTTGGAAATATACTCGTACAATCTTTTCCTCCAAATCAATCAAATCAATTTAATGTCACTTTAAAACTTGACAGAAACGACCATCATAAATGACGTCAAACTGCACCTAGTTAAACTCTTAAGGCACTAAACTATCCACTTGTTGTTCTAACGTTCATGGGCAAACAAAATAACGCACTTAATATCCTCCCTGTAGAGTCGATAAGAGTTGTAATATAAACAGTAGCCCTTGTGCATCCCTCATCTACTTGAATTCCTTCATATGACTTAAAATAGATCAAATCCACTTTAAGCAGCAAAATTGTGTGCATCCATCCATAGCTCGAGAGATTACGTAACTTCCCCCCACTGTAAAAATGTAACCAAAACCTCGATTTCCAATGCACACACTTTAAACAGGAACTTAAGCCATTATTCAATTACTTAGTTCACTTTCGCAGTGAAGCCACCACAATATTTCTTCTATTGAGTGCAATTTCCACGGAAAACGACCGGAAAATGGAATGACAGGAAAAAAAAACTGCAAAACAGCAACTTAATAAAATGAAAATCGATAAATTAAATTACAGTCTCGTTCGCAGAGCTCCAGTGGATGGTTGGGTAAACATGAAAGAAGTTTGAAAAGCCGATGAAAGTAAACCGTCCTTCCGGCAAACAGCCTCATCTGATAGGTAACCGAATCAAATCGATTTGGTCGCGACTAACATACATACTTAATGAGTGTCTGCATCGTAAACTCTGTGGACACTGTTGGCAGGACTTCTGTATGAACGGGGTTGCTTTGAATATTCAACGGGGCAGAGTGGAGGCGAACATTTAGTGGTCGTGGTTAGAAATTCAAATGTCCTGGATAGTGAGTTTCAATATGATTTATGGTCGTCAGTGAGTATGTAGTAACACCCACATAGCAGTGTTTTGGTTGGATGTAGTTTTCTAGGTAATTAAGTTCAATTACACGGAACATGCATACACATATTCAGAGGTAAAGTCCAGTCGCCTAATTTTTCAGCACATGTTCTGTTATGTGATTTTTTTAGTGAATGGTACGAAGCCATGACTAATTTATGCTTGCAACACTGTCATGACTCTGGTATCACTATCTTTCAAGCCAAGCAATCAATTGTCCACCACGCGTTGGTTGTGCTATTCCTCTGTGACTGGCACTCAGTTACGAGTCATGACTGCGCCGAGCTTAAAACATAATCATGACTTGTTTAAATGCTCAGCTACAGAGCAACCATTCTTTAGTATTTAGTGTGGGCGTCGTGGCGTAAGTGGTTAGTGTGTCGGATCACTACGCATGAGGTTCGAAGTTCGAATCCCAGAAAACACCAAAAAGTTTTTTCACGGTCCGACCTCTCGCGAGCGTCTGACAAACATCTACTTAAGGAGCTATGGCGCCAAATATTACCTTTTTTTTTAATCAGTCATGACTGTATCATGCTTGAAACATCCTCAAAACTAATTTGTAGTTACTGATCCCTTATATTAGATTAGATTAGATTTATATTGTTGAGAGGTGCAAGTGCACTGCGACCTATAAAAGATCTATTGTGCCCCCCTTACTAAGGTTCTAGCCGATGATATACTCGGTCTAGAGCACTTCCTCCAGTCCAGCTGCTACAGCAAACCGGAGTATCTTCAGTGGATCCAGCGAAGGCAAATCCGTTTCTGATAGGAGGTAGGCACCAAGGTGATTCCTTCTTTTGTGGATCAGTGCTTCGCATTCCATAAGAAGGTGCGCTGGTGTTTCTGCGAAGTCCCTGCAGAATCTGCAGTGTCCGTCTCCCTCTATTCCCAGTTTCCTAAGGTGCTCCTTAAGTCTGCAGTGACCTGTTAACATGCCCACCAAGATGCGAAGCCGATTCTTACTAACTCTTAGGCAGGCTCTGCTTCTTTTCTGGTTGTATTTCCCCAGAGTTCCTTTGCCTGTCTTATTTGGGGGATATCGTCCCAATGTTTGGCCCATTTGTTCTCTTCTTCTTTCCTTAAGTCTTCCCTTATTTTGTGGGGTCCTATCCCATAGAAGGGTTCTGGTCCAAGGAACGGCGTGTCTGATCCGTTTCTAGCTAGTTCATCAGCTGCTTCGTTCCCCTCTACTCCTACATGTCCTGGTACCCAGTAGAGAGTTACTTCCCTTATATTACTTACTTACTTACTTAATTGGCTCCCGACCCTTGGAGAGTCTCTGACTGAGACACGGTTGCCTTCCATCCTCTGCGATCCCCGGCACGCTGCTTCCAGCCGCGATAGCTTGGTCTTTATACCAGCGGTTCGGCCTTTTTTGCCGTCTCGAACCTGGGGGCTGAGAATCGAAGATTCTCTTAGCTTGGGCGTTGTTGTCCATTAACTCGGCGTGGCTGAGCCAATGTAGTCGACGTGTCTTTGCTTTTTGGACTACATCCACATCCTAGTACAACTCATAGAGTTCGCGGTTGTATCTTCTCCTCCATTCGCCCTCCTCGCATGTGGGACCTAATATCCGGCAAAGTATTTTTCGCTCAAAGGTACCTAATATTTGCTCTGCTTTCTTACTTATCGTCCAGCACTCGACGCCATAAAGCAAGACTGGTAAGATTAGCGTTCTATGGAGCATTCATTTGGTCCGTCGAGTTAGGAGTTTTGAACCCAGTTATTTTGCCAAACCGTAGTAGCAGCGGTTTGCTAAGGTTATTCTTCGCCGGATCTCCACGAAGGTGTCATTTGTTGGATTTATGTTTGCTCCGAGGTAGGTAAACAACTTAACTACCTCGAAGTTGTAGTCATCAGCAATGACGTTCTGTCCAAGGTTTTGAGCAGATCATTTTTTGTTTGTTGACAACATGTACTTAGTTTTGTTCTAATTTACTTCAAGACCTAATCGTTTCGCCTGCTCTTCAGTTGCCGTAAATGCCTCTACAACGGCTTGCCGGGATCTTCCGATGATGTCAATATCGTCCGCGTATCCCAGCAGTTGGATGGATTTGTGAAAGATAGTGCCTTCCGTGTTTACACCTGCCCTACGCACTATCTGCTCTAGCACAATATTGAAGAAGTCACATGACAGCACATTTCCTTGTCGGACCCCAGTGCATGTTTGCAAAAGTTCAGAGGACATGTTTCCAAGTTGCACGGAACATCGCGTGTTTTCCAGCGTTACGCGATACATCTGGATAAGTTTTGACGGTGTCCCGAAATGGGCCATCGCTTGGTATAATTCAAGATGATAAATGCTGCCGTAAGCGGCTTTGAAGTCGATGAAAAGGTGGTGGGTTTTGACTTGATATTTGTTGGTATTTTCCAGGATTTGCTTTAGTGTGAAAATTTGGTCTATTCCCGATCTACGGGGCCAGAAGCCACACTGATACGTGCCGATTAGTGTGTTGCAGAAAGGTTTTAGACGTTCACACAATACGTTAATAAATAAATATTTGGCGCAACAGCTCTTTAAGTGCCTGGGCCTAGCATCTCGCCACCAGTCGTGTTGTGTGCGTTATATTTTTTGCACATGAATGGGAGGGATTTACAGTTTAGTGCCATATCCGAAGGGCAATTTGTATTGAGAAGCTTTCTCGTGACAACAATACTCTCAGATGTTTGTTAGACGTTCGCGAGAGGTGGGACCGTGAAAAATCTTTATGGTGTTTTCTGGGATCCGAACTCCAGCTCTTTTAGCCTGTCTGAGACCTTGGGAGTTATTCCAGTGGGAGATGCACATGTTGCGTTCCCAAATGGTTAGGGTAAGTTTGAAGGCGGAATGGGATATCCCGCAGATGGGTTCAGGTCCAGTGAACAACTCAGAGGAGCCCTTCCTAGCTAGCAGGTCTGCAGTTTCATTGCCGTTAATGCCTACATGACCCGGTACCCACCACAATTTTACTTTATTTTTGTAAGCTGTCGAAGCAGCTTAGAACTGATTTTGAACTGATCAAATGGGAGATCAGTGCTTTGAGCGCCGCTTGGCTATCGATGAGTATATGGATAGAGACATCTTTGATGCCTGAGTGCAGGTTAATGTTAGCACAAGTTTCAATGGCGTGAAGCTCGGCCTGGAAAACACTAGGACTCTTTCCGAGTGATTTCGAAATTTTATGGTTGGGTCCATACACACCAGCGCCAACTCCTGAATCCATTTTTGATCCATCGGTGTACCACACTATACCTTTTGGATCAAGCGACGGTCCGCCATTATTCCATATATCACGGCTTGGGATCACATTCTCAAACCTTCTACCAAAGTAGAGTGCTTTAGGCGTAAAGTCGGAGACCATGCTGAGCGTGTCTAGCTCGGGGAAGTCGGACAATAGCTCCATGAGATCCATGTGATCGCAGTGCAGTTAGTCTTAGAAAATCAGATGCTAATAGTAGCATCTATTAGCATCTGATTTTCTAAGACTAACTGCACTGCGGATTGCCACTTTTTTTTATAAATATATGTAACGGAGTAAGTCCGATTATGGCTTCAATGGCTGTTGTGGGACAAGTGTGCATAGTACCTGTGATGCCGAGGCAAGCTAGTCTTTGAAGTTTTGTGAGTTTATTAATGGTTGTGACCTCTTTGGTTTTCGTCCACCAGACTACAGACGCGTATGTCAGATTGGGTCGTACAACCGTGGTGTAAAATCAGAAAATGACCTTTGGAGACAGGCCCCAGGTCTTGCCGTACATACGGCGACAGGCCCACAAGGCAGTAGTCGCCTTGGCAATTTTATGCTTAATATGGGAGTTCCAGTTAAGCTTCTTATCCAAGACAATTCCTAGGTATTTGACCTCATCGGAAAAATTGATTAATGATTGATTGATGAAAAACAAACAAAACAAATATTTGCCGCAACAGCTATTTAAAGTGCCAGGGCCTAGCTTCCCGCAACCACTCATGTTGTGTGCATTATATTTTTCACACAAATGGAAGGGACCTACAGTTTTGTGCCGTATCCGAAGGGCGATATGAGAAGCTTTTTCGTAACAACAATACTCTCGGATGTTTGTCAGACGCTCGCGAGAGGTGGGACCGTGAAAAAACTTTTTGGTGTTTTCTGGGATTCGAACCTGGAATCTCACGCGCATTGATCTATCTAACCAACAATACGTTGGATAGGATCTTATATGCTGCATTTAGCAGGGATATGCCCCGATAGTTCTTACAAGACATAGGATAGCGTTTTTTTGAAGATGGGGCATATAGAGCTGATACTCCAATCATCTGGCATGCTTTCCTCTATTCATACTTGGCTGATGACTTGGTTCATGCACCCTACCGAGATATCGCCTCCGTATTTAAAAAGTTCAGCTGGGAGGCCATCAGAGCCAGCGGCTTTGTTGTTTTTTTAGTTTTCTTATGGCTGCGTTAACTTCTTCAATACTGGGTGGTGGTATTCGTTCGTCATTGACTGGAAGCGGATTCCCTTCTTGCCCTATCACTCTCTCTGTTTGTTGCCCGTTAAGCAACTGCTGGAAGAGTTGCTTAAACACTTGAACAATTCCCTTCGTTTTGGTGACTAGGTTACCTTCGCTGTTGAGAAGAGCCTGTGTTCCGAGTTTGAAGCCATCTACCAGCTGCTTGGCTTTTCAATAGAAATTCAGGATGTTATTGCGCTCACAAGACTTTTCGATATCCTGGCGCTGGGAGGCTGCGTGGTCCCTTCTTTTTACGCAGAATTTTCTTTCTTCTCTCTTCTTCTAATCTGGTACTCCTTTTTCAGTGCTCTTGTCTTGCGCTGCAGCGCTTTCTTATGTGCATCTTCTGTCACCTTTTTCCGCTGATAGAAACGGAATATAACCTTTCCTTATACCTGGCTTGGCTAAATATTTTACCTCAGCCTTAAATACAGCGATGACTTCTTTCTACCTTTTGATTCAACCCAGAGGCAAGCTGAAGCCACATTGGTAGACTCCAGGTCTAAGCCCTTCAAGAATTAATTGTAGAAAACTATTCAATAATACCAAAAGTACGAGAAACGCGCTAGATTGGGACTTGTACAAGGCGTCCCTAAACATATATTAAAAAGCATTAATAAAAGCCAAACGTAATTCTTGGAGGCTCTTTTGTGGTAAAATAGAAGAACCCTGTGAGGCATCTAGGATAAGGAAAATTCTCTCCTCAAATCAAATAACACCCAGTTACCTTAAGAAAGCTGATGGGTCTTGGACGACTTCCAGCGAAGATTCGCTAAATTTACTGCTTGACACTCATTTCTCAAGTAGTCCCCAAGTTGTTAGCATCATGGTCCTCAACAGACCAGCTGCACGAATAACCAACTCCTCAAAATTGATTACACAGAGCAAACTCCATTGGACACTACCTAGCTTCAAACCATATAAATCCGCGGGACCAGACAGCATAATACCTGCCGAGTTGGAGAAGTCATCGGATATAATCTTGCCAGTGCTAGAAATAATCCTAAAAAGTTGTTTAAATCTGGTATATATTCCAAAGATATGGAGAGAAGTTAAAGTTGTCTTCATACCCGAAGCGAGTAAATGCTCTAACACAAATCTAAAAGAGTTCACACCTATGAGTCTATCATCATTCCTCGTAAAAACAATAGAACGTCTGATTGATATCCACTTACGCAGCAGTATTGGTAAGAAACTACTGTCGGCGGCCCAACATGCATATTGCAAGGGTAAATCAGTGGAGACGACATTACACTCACCAGTGTGTGATATCGAATATTCCCTATTTCATAAGGCGTATACAATGGTTGCTTTTCTGGATATAGAAGGCGCTTTCAACAATGTCAAAACATCAGCGATAGCGGATGCGCTATCAGACCTGAAGGTCGACAGCTCACTTTGCGAATTGATTAGATAGGTAGATATTATTTAATGTTATTATCAACAAAGTACAAGACTTTCTAAGATAGAATTACAATGAGTTTAAAAAGAACAACAAAGAACAAAACAAGTAAATTTAACAATAAAACAACAAAACAGCTGGAAAATAAAATAAAATGAAGATAAAAATGAAGATAAAAATTATGACCGGGTAAGAGCATTCATAACGTTTCTTTTTATAAAGTCAAAGAAATGGGCATTTGCATTATACAACTTCATAGCCTATTTGTCGATGAAGAGTGGCCGTAATTAGTTCGCGAGTGAGTTATATTAAAAAATCGTTGATTTCTTAGGCCAGCAGCTGGAATATTTGTATTTAAAAGTCTCAAGATCTCAGGGGAATCAATCTCACCAATACGTAGGTTATGAAGAAAAATTGTTCCAGCAACTACTCTTCTAATTTCAAGCGGTTCTAACCTAATCAGCTTAAGTCTCGATTGGTAGGAGGGTAACGTGTTATAATTTTAATAATTAACTGGCGCAACAGCTTTTTAAAGTGTCAAGGCCTAGCTTCTCGCAACCACTCATGCTGTGTGCGTTATATTTTTCACACGAATGGAAGGGACCTACAGTTTAGTGCCGTATCCGAAAGACAATTTGAGAAGCTTTTTCGGGACAACAATACTCTCGGATGTTTGTCAGACGCTCACGAAAGGTGGGACCGTGAAAAAGCTTTCTGGTGTTTTCTGGGATTCGATCTTGAAACCTCATGCGTAGTGATCCGACACACTAACCACTTGCGCCACGGCGCCCACATAACGTGTTAGGGTCAACCCAGGGAAATCCTCTAAGGGCAAATCTCAAAAATCTTTTTTGGGTGGCTTCCATTTTTAAGATATGTATATTATACTACGGATACCAAATAATTGACGCATATTCCAAAATGGACCTAACAAATAATACAAATAACTTTTTAATAACGTACGAGTTGGTACCATACACCAGCATAGCGTCTTATCGTTCCCCAAGCTCTATTAGCCTTATTTGTGATAAATTCAATATGATTTCTGTAGGAAAGACTCGAGAAATTTCTTTATTGTCAAGTGTGTAATTAAATAAAAGAGGCAATTTAAGGCGTGCGAAGGATATAACCGAAAACTTACTAACATTTAGGGACAAAAAGTTTTTAGAGCACCAAAGAGAAAGTTTCTGCTTATTAGTATTAAGAATTTGGAAGCTGTGCGTGTTTTTTCCGGATGCAAATAAATTAAAGTCACCCGCAAACATTAAAATAATATTGAGGTATAAATTTAACAACATCATTTACAAATAGGATGAAGAGGAGTGGACCAATGTGACTTCCTTGCAGGACACCAGAAGTAACAACAATTTATTTAAAATTGTATTTCGGAAGTTTACAAATTAGTATCTATGACATAAATATGTTGACAACCAATCAGCAAAGGAAATTGGAAAACCCCGGCATTTAAGCTTGAAAAGCAATAGACTATGATCTACATGGTCGAATGCTTTACTAAAGTTCGTGTAAACGGTATCTACTTGCTTACCTTTACTTATTTCAGAGACAACAAAATTTGTGAATAAGATTAAGTTTGTTACAGTCGAGCGCGGTCTTACAAATCAATGCTGGTTCCTACAAATCAATGACTAACAAAAAAAGCTAATACTTTCGGTAACTAATTTGTCAAATAATTTAGGAATTACAGATTGTTTACATATACCAAGATAGTTTTCAATTTTTTTCTCCTGTCAGACTTAAATATACTTACTTATTTACTTAGATCCTTAACCCCTCGGGAGGCATAGGGCGTCAACCACGCCTGTGCGCCATCTTGTTCGAAGTTCTGAAACGCGTTTGAGCTGCCTCCAACTCATTCCTAAAGAGCTCGATTCCTCCTCAACTGTTCTGCGCCACGTCTACCTAGGGCGTGCCGCTATTCTGCCTGCCTGGGTGAGCGGATTTCACTGCATGGCGTATTTCGCAATGGAGTTGTCTTCGCGCCGAAGGGTGTGTCCAATCCACTGCCACTTTCTTCTTCGTATAGTATTGCTTATAGGTTCATGGTCCGTTCTCGTATAAAAATGTTCTTTGGAGATGCGGTTCGGCCAAAAAATCATCAAGATGATCCTTAAACATTTATTTACGATAACTTGCAGCTTGCGTATGCTAATGGTGTCCACCTTCCAAGTACTGCACCCATAAAGCAGCACCGATTCTACGTTGGAGCGAAACAGTCGCAGCTTAGCTCTTAAGCTGATAACATTGCTTCTCCAGATTTTGGATAGCATTCCGAACGCAGCTTTAGCCTTCCCGATTCTGCTGCACACATCCAGTTCTGTGCCACCACTATTAGCTGAGACCGCACTTCCTAGCCCCACTTTGTTTGCTTCAGTTTCTAGATTGTGGGCCATCAGATAAATGTCCATTATCCGATGTGAAAGTAGACAAACATCGTCAGCGTAATCTAGGTGCTTAAGGTAAGAAGTCATAGTCCTACGAATTCCATAATTACCTTCCGTCAATGCTGCACGGAGTACATTGCTGATAACCACCAAGAACAATAGTGGCGACAGTATGCACCCTTGACGTACTGCACTTTGGACTTCAAAATCCTCCGACACCTTACCATTGTGCACGACGTGACACTTACCGCCCTCGTATGTAACCTTAATAATAGCTATCAATTTTTCTGGGATGCCTCTCCTGCACATATAACATAATTCTTAAGTTCGTCATAAATGGAAACGGATTGTATCATAATCTTCACAAAACAAGAGGTGCAAGGCAAGATGAGCACCAGCCTACGATCGTGATGATTTCTTATGAGGTTAACACTTTAACACTAACGTTGCAGTAAAAATTAAAAAAAAAGACAACTTTGCCAAGGGATGTGGTAATCTTCGAAAGATACTAGTAGCCCAGGCTACTAGCATGCATGATTCGCAATCCCGAATAATCGATGTCAGGAATGCGCCTACATACAAATCCACACCCTGCACATATCTATCACTCTCCCCGCGGGACTGGTTAGCAATTAATGCTATGCTTCTTGTATTGCTGCTTCAGCTCTCCTTGCTCTCTCAATTATTCGCACATTCTTCGCTCTTTTTGCACATTCGTTATAAGGGTACAAATTTCCAGCCAATTCTCCTCTGACCACAGTATTTGGTCTATAAGTAATAGTGGACTTAGCAGGTTATTTCTCCATTCCGTAAAGCAATTGCAATGGAATATTGCGTGCTCTGTAGCTTCCTCCTGGTCTGGACAATGTGGACAGAGGGGTGAGTTATCATGTCCAAATCTGTGTAAATATTTGCGATAGCCACCGTGACCCGACAGGAAATGCGTAAGGTGATAGTTGCAGTCCCCAAACACTCGCTTCGTCCAGACCCCAATTGTGGGGTTCAGCTTGTAGGTCCATCTACCTTTTGTACTGTTATCCCACCTGACTTACCACATAGCTAGTGATGTTATCTTCTCCTCCGCCTTTATCCTCTTGACTATATCTGCTGACAATACCTCTTGATGACTCGAGGTTCTCCTTTCGTAGATCCGATATTGTTCGGAAACCGCTGATTATTCTTATCACGCATAACCTGTATGTTGACGATAGTTTTCGACGTGTTTCTATCGTCGCTAACGCCGCCGCCCAAACCGGTGCAGCGTATAGGAGAACCGAGCTAACCACTCTGAATAGTAGAATCCGTCTAGCATATCCAGGGCCACCGATGTTTTGGAGTATTCGAGAAAAGGCTGCCTGCAGTAGTGAAGCCTTCTTGCTCGAGTATTCCACGTGTATTTTAAACCTTAACCTGTTATCGAGCATTACTCCTAAGTACTTAACTGCTTACTTGGTTCTTATAGTCTGAGTTCTGACTTGAATATTCGCATATTCAACAGCTTTTCGACTTGTTATAAGAACAATTTCCGTTTTGTGGTCTGCTAATTCTAAGCCCGCGGATCGTAGCCAATCTTCAATTTTTTTCGATTGCTTCGTTTGTCGCTGATTCTATTTCGTGGATGTGTTTAGCCACGGTGACCACGGCGATGTCGTCAGCGAACCCGATTATCTTAACTCCTTGTGGCAATGCTAGTCGCAGGACTCCGTCGTACATGATATTCCATAAGAGAGGGCATAGTTGCATATTTGCATGTGTGCACAGGTGAATGAACCTTAAACATAATAATGAAATTTGCATAGTTGCACAGCTGATTTCAAGAATTGTTTCGAGTGCATGTGCCGGAATCAGACGCTTACTCTGCACTTTCGCAATTTGTTGAAATTACCTGTGCACTGGCAGTGCATTGACCTGTGGTTCGGTTATATTATCTGAATATGAACCTTTTCTGGGTCGCTGATGTTGCGATCTATTACTGTTAACCTGAAGCAAACCCAATGATTGCACTGTATCCACAATATCAGATCCGGATCCGGATAAGGTATTACTAGGGCTCAAAAATGTGCAGTCCTCATCGGCTGAGACCCATATAATTTTGGGATGGTTGAAATCACCAAAGATGGAGATTTTGTCCAAGGCAGTTAGGCAAGCTATAATGCAGCAGAAGGCATCTAAGTATCTAGCCATTACTGATGGTTGGAATCTCAGTGGAATGTAGACACATACAAAATATGTATATTTTCGAAGATGCTGTGAGGTTTATTCTGCTGCAGCATATTTCATGGTCAGAGAAATTACTCAGGTCAACTTCGCTTGGCTTAAAGACTTTTTTATTGCGATGATTACACCACCAAGACGATCTTTGTTACTTCTTCCTTTTATCAGCGAGGCTATGATCCGAAAACAAGGGATCACAACCCTCCCACTTCACTGCATTTCTACTGATCCGCCTGTGGGGTTCGCCTATTTGACCTCAGAAAATATCGGCAGGCTTGCCGATTTTGGATCACTCGGTTACTGAGGCCAATGAAATGCCGATGTCGTCGCATTTGTCTGATCCAGGCGTTTAGAGGCCTGTCTTTCCTACATCGCGATGTCTTTGGAACGTGCATAGATATTGCCTTTTTAACAGGGTTCAAATGATCTCTTCTTTGAACGTGGCAATACCAACTGAGCCGGTCGCGCTATATTTTTTGTACGATGGTTTCCTTGATGTGAAAGCTTCCACGAATCTTCGAACTTCTTATTCGATCAAGCTTGGTCACTACTGCTGTCATGCGAAGCATCTTCATCTCAGCTGCCATTAATTTACTCTCATACTTTTTATACATCGTCCAACATTGTGAACCGTATGTGAGCGCTGGATGTACAACTGCGGTGTAGAGCCTTCCTTTCAACTTAGGGGGCATTTTTCTGTAGAAGATAGCGGAATTTTCTCGCCACTTCATTCACCCTACGCTTACACGATGATTGATGTCGTCATCACAAGTTGCTTTGCTATTGATCATAGATCCCAGATATTTGAACTTTTCGCACTTGGGAAGCACTGTTCCATTCAAATAAATGTCTGGAATAGGCCTGAGTGAATCAGAGAACGGGCAGCACAAGTACTCTGTCTTTTTTGAACTAATGCGATACCCATTTCCCTCCAAAACGTCCACCCACACATCAAGTGCTCATTGCAGGGATGTGGGATCCTCACTTATGATGGCTCCATCGTCAGCAAAGAATAACTGATGTACCTTGGGGTCCATCACTTTAACTTCAAGCAGATAATCAAGGACTGTAATAAAGAGCAAAGGACTTAAAACGCTTCCCTGGTGTACCCCGACTTTGATTGGGAACTCTTCGGTTACTCCAGCGGGGCATCTTACTTTTGTCTTTGCTCCTTCGTACATGTCCATAATCATCTGTACATAGGTTTCTGGAACCCCTCGATGTCTTAGCGCCACCCATGTCAGATCTCGTGGTTGTCTGTCGAATGCCTTTTCAAAGTCAACCAATACAATATGCAAATCCCTTAAGGAATCACGATGTTTTTCCATTATGATCCTTATACTTTGGATTGCATCTGTGGTTGATTTACCCGAGACAAACCCGCACTGATCATCAGATAGCCGTATTATTTTTCGCAGTCGGCCACCTAATACCCGCTCAACGATTTTCATGGTGTGTGACATCAGCTTGATCGAACGGTAGTTATCACAATTTCGCGTATCACCCTTCCCTTTGTATACAGGGAGAAGGTAACTTTCCCTCCATTCATTCGGCATTGGATCACCTCTCACGAATTTGGAGATGAGAATTCTGAGCCATCTGAACCCGATGTCTCCCATCTTTTTCCAGAACTCAGAGGGTATCTCGTCTGGCCCAACCGCTTTTCGTTTTTTGGAGTATTTGACCGCCTCACTAACTTCTTCGACTGTAATGTCGGGTATTTGTTCACAGTTAGGGGTGGCTCTTGGAAAGTATAGCCGGGGAAACTGTTCATTCAAAAGCTCTTCACAATACTGCCGCCACCTCTGCAGAATTTTGTCGTCATCCACAAGAAGCTGGCCATGAGCATTGCTAATGAACTTTGGCGAACGAGTCTTCTGAGCATTCCTCCTTCTTTGGGCGGCTATTTTGAAGATAGTGGCACTCTTGTTCATATTGTGTCTTCGCAGCTCCTGGATAGCCTGGTTTGCATCAGCAACCGGGGAAATTATTTTCTCCAGCTCCCGATACAGGCCCTCCGTACTCTCTGCTTGAAGCTGGGCGCACTTCTTCTTCGCTTTTTTCTTGCAGCATCTGTATTCCATTTCGAGGCGAACTTTTTCGTCACTATTATTAGAGAGGCACTTTGACCAAGCTTTGAAAGCCGCTTGCTTCTCATTTATCACTTTCTTAGCTTCATCACTCCACCACCATGTTTCTTTGGTGTGTTGATGGTGGCCTTTTGAAGCTCCTAGCAGTGATTTGGCCTTCTTTAAGCAAATTCGCTGTAGGGAATCCCACATATTTTGTGCTCTGCACTCTTCATCCTCAGCTCCGTTGATGGTGTGAGAGAGGTAATTTTTCATTACGAAAACAAAAGCTTCGCCTTTTTCTTTGTCCAGATTGTACCACTTGATTTTCTCAGAGACCCTTGTTTGTTTGCTTTTCTTCGGTGTTTTCATAAAAATTTCTGTTAGCAGGAGACGGTGTTGCCGAGCCATTGCCTCTCCCAGGATCACTTTGCAATCTTTTACCCGAGGCTTCATGAAACTGCCTACCAAATGGTAGTCAATCTGAGTTTCATCTTCACCACTGCTGTAAGTGATCAGGTGTCGGCTTTGTTTGATGAACATGGTATTTAACACGATAAGACCGTGTGATTTGCACATGCTTAGGATGTCTTCACCAGGAAGGTTCCTGGTGCCATATCCTAGTCCTCCATGGCAGTCTTCATAGTCTTCGTTTGATTTCCCGACATGTCCATTCAAATCTCCTCCAACAAACAGAAATTCTTCCTTTGGGATATTCTTAAGGAGATTGTGGAAATCTAGCCAAAATGCATCTTTATCTATCTGATTGCACCCATTGTGGGGAGCATATGCACTGAAAATATTCCACACCTCTCCTTGTATTACTAGTTTGAGAGACATCAAACGGTCGCTGGACTTCGAAATGCTCAAGACGTTACCAAGTAGCTCTGCCGCAAGGATGATACCGATTCCGTTCTTAGACTTTTCCGTTCCGTAGTAGAACATCTTGTAATCTTTTGTCCTAACGTCCAAGAAACGCGCCCGATTCCCGGTGTTTTTCCATTTCGTCTCTTGGACACACAAGATGTCCACCCGCCTTCTATTCATCATCTCTTCCAGCTCGTAACTTCGACCGGTCATGCTTCCAACGTTCCAACTCGCGACCCTCAAATTGGGTCCAAAGTGTTTCATTATTTTGCTAGCCCCCGGAATCCGTATAGCTCTGACCCGAACATTTCTGCTCGGTCCAGGATCAGTACCATGCACAGCAGTGGTAGTGCCTGGCGGGGTTGTGCCTTTCCTTTTTGCAAGTATTACCATAATGATACAGTTTTGCAATACAATTTTTTGCACCATATTGCGATGGTGTTTGTTGTTTGACACGTGCATGCTCCTGTTTTAGTATTGTTTGATCTTTCTTTTATGACACCGGTGATCTCCAGTCATGTCAACCCACGGACTCGCATGCACACTTGTGGGAGGGTTTTTATGGTAGTATATGTGTCGCTAGGCTCACTTGGGTGTTATATTGCCTAGATCTGATTTGTCCCCTTAGTCACCTTTTACGATAAGCGCTATTTGTTGGGGGGCGCTGCAGTGATATTCTTAACCCGTCCCTGCACGGGGAAGACGATCTTTGTTACTGTTATCCAGAAAACGATCACAACGATTAACAGAAAAGCTTTGAGGAAAAACGACGTTATTATGAAAACTGTCATCTAATCCACTTTCAGTAATGACAATGATGTCAAAGGAGCAGTTGTATATGGTTTGTAAAAATAGAGTGCACTTAGTCCTTAGTCCTCTCACGTTCTGGTAGAAGAATGCGATTTCTGTATGTTTTTTGACGAGGAAATTCTTGGACTGGGCCTGTTTATGAACTCTTTTACAAGCATGTTTCTTGGCATCTGATGCTAGATGTATCAATATTTTTTGATTAATATAATCAATAATATCAGAAGGCTTAGTGCCATATTCCAGACGAGATAAAAATATAGTAAAAGGCGGTGGTCCGACCCTTAAAGTACAAGGTTCAGGGTTGGGTGTACTTATTGAACTATTTTTGCCTGTTGGATCTTCATCATTGCTAATAGATGGAGAAAGTGGAGAGGTAGAAGCATCAATCTGCGATTAATCGTTCGATACATTTGTAGCTGAAAGATCCCCTATTGAATTTGAGTTTGAACGTAAAACTCTCTTTTGCTGCGGGAGTTTAAGATGAATTAGAGGGCAGGAACTTGTTGAGCACGTATGGCCAACACTATTCCGCTTATCCGGTATCATGATTGATTCTTGAGTGGTTTCAGCAGAAGTAAGTTGATAGTAGTTGCGGAGGTGCTGCTGAGTCGGTTTTCTTTGGTTTTTGTTGTTGTAATTTTTGTTTTTGCTGCCTATGCTGGATTTGAGCAGTCTGTTTTTGAGAAGTCTGGTTTTTTTCTTGTTTTTTTTTTTTTTTTTATAATTTGCGCGCACTCAAAGGGTTATGAATACCTTTAACATGTTTACACACAGTGCGGGCGTTGGAAAGGATGGATAGAGAGAGAGAGAGATGTTCTTGTTCCTGAAGTTCGTGTTGTGTAGGTTTATGTTGATGGTGTTGTTGTTGTTCACGTAGTTCTTGTTGGATGAGATGCAGTTGACTTTGTTGCTCGTTTAGTTGTTTCTGTTGTGCTAGAATAATGATTTGGTGTTCGTTGATGGGCTGATGTTCTTGAAGCAATTTTTTCTTTTTTTTTTATTGAAACTTTATAAAAATGTTCCCATTTTATAATACTACAACTAGTTTACACTAACGAGCAATTCATATTTGATACATATGTATATTTTAAAACATAATATTTCAATATATACAAATTTACAAAACATATAACATCTTTTTAGTTGCCAACAATTAGGCCATGTGGTTTGACACGCTTCAGTCTTCTAGTAAGTCCGTTTGTATCGGTGAGTTTCACTGCTTCTGGGTTCACGTGTTGTCTCAGCCTTTGGTCATGGACTCCTGCGTAATCTGCAATGGTTTCTGCTACAGTCTTCAGTTTAAGATCACGATGAAGGTCTACGTTCCTAATATACCATGGCGCCTTTACTATGCTTCTCAGTACTTTATTTTGAAAACGTTGAATTATGTCGATATTATTTCGAGCCATACGTCCCCATAACTGAATTCCGTATGTCCATACGGGTTTTAGTATTTGTTGGTACAACAGCAGTTTATTATGTAAAGATAAGGGTGATCTTCTAGCAATAAGCCAGTACATTTTTCTCAATTTTGTGTTCAGTTCTTCTCTTTTCTTTTTCACGTGCTCTTTTCATTTAAGTTTGGCATCTAAGGTCATTCCTAGATATCAAAAAACTAAAATCCAGTCAAAAAAGCAGTCAAATAATTCTAAACACAAATTCAGCTAAAAATCCAGCTAGGATAAAAACGAATATTATATTCGAAATAAAAATAACACAGAATCCATTTTCTTTCATAATTGTACATACGGGATGTATCAGAGTTGTAAAAGAATGCATTCTTTTGGGAATGCAATAAAAAAAAAAGAATTCATATTTTTGATTGATGCAATCGAATGCAAGAAAGACTTCGATTTGAAAAAAAAACCTCAAATCACCATTCCTTTGAAGTCAGCGATTGGTGCATTAAATTTTTAGCAATCATAGAATTGAAATCATTTTTGGAAGTCAATTAAATTGACTTGACGTGAGTTGAGGTCAGCAGTGAATTCATATATTTCGTAGAAATCAGTAGTGAATTCACTTTAAATCAGTTGAAGTCAGTGAATTCAACTAAAATTGTTTGAATTCATTTGAAGTCTGTGAATTTCACTTCAATATTATTTACTTCTGCAACTAGTAAGACTAGGAAAAAATAAAGATCGTAAGCGAGATTAGTCGTGAATCTTATAAATCATTAAAAAAAAAAATAAGAAATAGACACCCACTGAAGTCAAATGAATTCAAATTATTTCTGTTGATTTCACTGACTTCAACTGATTTTATGTGGATTCACTGCCGACTTCAGCTAACATCAAGTGAATTCAGTAATGTAATTCAAAAGAATGCAATCATTTCACTTAATTCAATGATTGTTAGAAATTGAATGCATTAATCACTGACTTCATATGAATGGTGACTTAATTTTTTTTTAAATCACAGTCTTTTTTAGCAAAAAGACTTCAAATCATTCTAGATGAATTCAATTGAATTATCCTCCCAAAAGATTTAATTCTTTTACAACTCTAATGTATGTATTAAGTACTAAATAATGCTTAAAACGTTATATATTAATTAATGTTAAATTGACTTATATTGTTAATGTCTCTGATTGCTTCAATCGTCTCATCATTATCATAATTTGTATTTGTATCACACACTGTATTGCTTTTGTCGTAAGCAATATTGCTACCAATTTTATTTGTTATTTCCGCCAGTATAGGAAAGTTGAAGCAGCATTCGCTAAACCTCAACTGGTTTCTGTTTATCAGAATCGAGTTCGTCAAATGCAGGTTTATCCGATTTCGTAATTCTGTTTTTACGATATTTAGTTGACTAAATATTCTCTCCACTTCTGCGTTAGATAATGGGAGCACTAATATTGTAATCGCAAATCTTGCGAGATCGGAGTACGGGTTCTCATTCGCAGCATCTTTGTGGTTGAAAGCTTCACACCAGAATGATTCTGTGCTTGAAATATTTGTCCAGCTCATGAGCATAAGGTTATCCCACCGCGATTTGATCTTAGCAGATTGCTCTGCATTTATACTAAACTCCTGAAGAAGTAGAGTCAACGAGCCTCTGATTCTACGTAAGCATTCGTGAATGGACATCAAATTTATTTGCTTCAAAATTTTGAAATTCGCCGGCATCCGTTGTTGCAATTCGTAAAGCAGTTTAATTAAAAAAAAAACTTACAATTGGCTCGAAATAAATCTTCCTGTTGAACTAGTGTTTGTTAGTCAGCAAATCCAAGTGCTTGTGGAAAGGAAACGTATAAATTGGTTCATTGTATTGGTGAGAAATGGAAATGTCAATAATTCTATATTCACGGCGAAAGTGGTTCTTCTATTTTTGTTTTTCTATTGCTACTTTGAATTTTAAAAAATACTAATTGGAAAGAAATTCCCCGTGCAGGGACGGGTTAAGAATATCGCTGCAGCGCCCCCCTCCCCCCCCCCCCCCCCCCCAACAACCAGCGCTTGTCGTAAAAGACGACTAAGGGGACAAATCAGATCTAGGCAATATAACACCCAAGTGAGCCTAGCGACACATATACTACCTTAAAAACCCTCCCACAAGTGTGCATGCGAGTCCGTGGGTTGACACGACTGGAGATCACCGGTGTCATAAAAGAAAGATCAAACAATACTAAAACAGGAGCATGCACGTGTCAAACAACAAACACCATCGCAATATGGTGCAAATATTGTATTGCAAAACTGTATCATTATGATAATACTTGCAAAAAGGAAAGCACAACCCCGCCAGGCACTACCACTGCTGTGCATGGTTCAGATCCTGGACCGAGCAGAAATGTTCGGGTCAGAGCTATACGGATTCCGGGGGCTAGCAAAATAATGAAACAGTTTGGACGCAATTTAAGGGTCGCGAGTTGGAACGTTGGAAGCATAACCGGTCGAAGTTACGAGCTGGAAGAGATGATGAATAGAAGGCGGGTGGACATCTTGTGTGTCCAAGAGACGAAATGGAAAAACACCGGGAATCGGGCGCGTTTCTTGGACGTTAGGACAAAAGATTACAAGATGTTCTACTACGGAACGGAAAAGTCTAAGAACGGAATCGGTATCATCCTTGCGGCAGAGCTACTTGGAAACGTCTTGAGCATTTCGAAGTCCAGCGACCGTTTGATGTCTCTCAAACCAGTAATACAAGGAGAGGTGTGGAATATTGTCAGTGCATATGCTCCCCATGATGGGTACAATCAGAGAGATAAAGATGCATTTTGGCTAGATTTCCACAATCTCCTTAAGAACATCCCAAAGGAAGAATTTCTATTTGTTGGAGGAGATTTGAATGGACATGTCGGGAAATAAACGAAGACTATGAAGACTGCCATGGAGGACTAGGATATGGCACCAGGAACCTTCCTGGTGAAGACATCCTAAGCATGTGCAAATCACACGGTCTTATCGTGTTAAATACCATGTTCATCAAACAAAGCCGACACCTGATCACTTACAGCAGTGGTGGAGATGAAACTCAGATTGACTACCATTTGGTAGACAGTTTCATGAAGCCCCGGGTAAAAGATTGCAAAGTGATCCTGGGAGAGGCAATCGCTCGGCAACACCGTCTCCTGCTAACAGAAATTTTTATGAAAACACCGAAGAAAAGCAAACAAACAAGGGTCTCTGAGAAATTCAAGTGGTACAATCTGGACAAAGAAAAAGGCGAAGCTTTTGTTTTCGTAATGAAAAATTACCTCTCTCACACCATCAACGGAGCTGAGGATGAAGAGTGCAGAGCACAAAATATGTGGGATTCCCTACAGCGAACTTGCTTAAATAAGGCCAAATCACTGCTATGAGCTTCAAAAGGCCACCATCAACACGCCAAAGAAATATGGTGGTGGAGTGATGAAGCTAAGAAAGTGATAAATAAGAAGAAAGCGGCTTTCAAAGCTTGGTCAAAGTGCCCCTCTAATAATAATGACGAAAAAGCTCGCCTCGAAATGGAATACAGATGCTGCAAGAAAAAAGTGAAGAAGAAGTGCGCCCAGCTTCAAGCAGAGAGTACGGAGGGCCTGTATCGGCAGCTGGAGAAAATATTTTCCCCGGTTGCTGATGCAAACCAGGCTATCCAGGAGCTGCGAAGACACAATATGAACAAGAGCGCCACTATCTTCAAAATAGCCGCCCAAAGAAGGAGGAATGCTCAGGAGATTCGTTCGCCAAAGCTCATTAGCAATGCTCATGGCCAGCTTCTTGTGGATGACGACAAAATTCTGCAGAGGTGGCGACAGTATTGTGAAGAGCTTTTAAATGAACAGTTTCCCCGGCTATACTTTCCAAGAGCCACCCCTAACTGTGAAGAAATACCCGACATTACAGTCGAAGAAGTTAGTGAGGCGGTCAAATACTCCAAAAAATGAAAAGCGGTTGGGCCAGACGAAATACCCTCTGAGTTCTGGAAAAAGATGGGAGACATCGGGTTCAGATGGCTCAGAATTCTTATCTCCAAATTCGTGAGAGGTGATCCAATGCCGAATCAATGGAGGGAAAGTTACCTCCTCCCTGTATACAAAGGGAAGGGTGATACGCGAAACTGTGATAACTACCGTTCGATCAAGCTGATGTCACACACCATGAAGATCGTTGAGCGGGTATTAGGTGGCCGACTGCGAAAAATAATACGGCTATCTGATGATCAGTGCGGGTTTGTCTCGGGTAAATCAACCACAGATGCAATCCAAAGTATAAGGATCATAATGGAAAAACATCGTGATTCCTTAAGGGATTTGCATATTGTATTGGTTGACTTTGAAAAGGCATTCGACAGACAACCACGAGATTTGATATGGGTGACGCTAAGACATCGAGGGGTTCCAGAAACCTATGTACAGATGATCATGGACATGTACGAAAGAGCAAAGACAAGAGTAAGATGTCCCGCTGGAGTAACCGAAGAGTTCCCAATCAAAGTCGGGGTGCACCAGGGAAGCGTTTTAAGTCCTTTGCTCTTTATTACAGTCCTTGATTATCTGTTTGAAGGTAAAGTGATGGACCCCAAGGTACATCAGTTATTTTTTGCTGACGATGGAGCCATCATAAGTGAGGATCCTACATCCCTGCAACGAGCACTTTATGTGTGGGTGGACGTTTTGGAGGGAAATGGGTATCGCATTAGTTCAAATAAGACAGAGTACTTGTGCTGCCCGTTCTCTGATCCACTCAGGCCTATTCCAGACATTTATTTGAATGGAACAGTGCTTCCCAAGTGCGAAAAGTTCAAATATCTGGGATCTATGATCAATAGCAAAGCAACTTGTGATGACGACATCAATCATCGTGTAAGCGTAGGGTGGATGAAGTGGCGAGAAAATTCCGCTATTTTCTGTGTCAGAAAAATGCCCCCTAAGTTGAAAGGAAGGCTCTACACCGTAGTTGTACGTCCAGCGCTCACATACGGTTCACAATGTTGGACGATGTACAAAAAGTATGAGAGTAAATTAACGGCAGCAGAGATGAAGATGCTTCGCATGACAGCAGGAGTGACCAAGCTTGATCGAATAAGAAGTTCGAAGATCCGTGGAAGCTTTCGCATCAAGGAAACCATCGTACACAAATTAGAGCGCGACCGGCTCAGCTGGTATTGCCACGTTCAAAGAAGAGATCATTTGAACCCTGTTAAAAAGGCAATATCTATGCACGTTCCAAAGACATCGCGATGTAGGAAAGGCAGGCCTATAAACGCCTGGATCAGACAAATGCGACGACATCGGCATTTCATTGGCCTCAGTAACCGAGTGATCCAAAATCGACAGGCCTGCCGATATTTTCTGAGGTCAAATAGGCGAACCCCATAGGCGGATCAGTAGAAATGCAGTGAAGTGGGAGGGCTGTGATCCCTTGTTTTCGGATCATAGCCTCGCTGATAAAAGGAAGAAGAACTAATTGGAAAGAAATGCCAGATCAAAAAATTTTCAAAAGCAGTCAAAAATATATTGAATCCAGCTAAAAAAAACAGCCGGCTGGATTTTAAAAAATCTTCCAGCTAAATCCATATCAATCCAGTCAGATCTGACCGGAAAAGCAGTCAAAACGGCAACCCTGGACACTTGGCTGTGTTGCAGTAAGCGACTTGCATTCCAGAGACTGTAATTGGAAGCCGTTGAATCTTTTTATTGGTGAAATTGACATGTACTGATTTAGTGCTGTTAAGATTTATGCGCCACTTCTTGGTCCAGTTGACTACAGTATCTACAGCATTTTGAAGGATCCTGGTTGACTCTAATTCGCTTTTCTCTATTGCAAGTATTACTGTGTCATCGGCGAATGTGGCTATTGTACTACTTGCAGGGACTGGTAGGTCATTCGTAAAGAGTGGATATAATATTTTACCTAATATATTTCTTTGTGGTACTCCAGCTTCAATTTCTTTAAAGCATGAATAAGCATCTTCTTGGTTGATACGAAAGTATCTTTTCGAGAGATATGACTCCAGTAGTGCCGTAAATTCTTTGGGAAGGAGTAATCTAAGTTTGTATAGCAATCTTGTATGACATACTTTGTCGAACGCTGGAGCAACATCTAAGAATATGCCTGAGCATACTATTTTATCTTCCATAGCTTTCTCAATAACGTTGGTTATTCTATGAACCTGCTCAATAGTTGAGTGTTTTTTTTCTGAAACCAAACTGGTGAGTAGGTATCATATTTTCATTTTCAATGAACGGGCTTAGCCTCTTAGCCTCTTTTCAAATATTTTTTCTTTGGTAGCAGAGAAATGGGTCTATAAAAAGATACTTCAATATTATTGAAACGTGTTCGTTAATGGGCTGATCTTCTTGAAGCAGATGATCAATATTATTGAAACCCTCCAACAATTTTTGTTTATTTGAAGTATCAAATAGAAACACCTCACGAATTTCCGCGAATATAGCAGATAAATTGTTGAACGTTTTTTGCAACTTTATAATCTTCCAATGCAAGACGTCAGTCGCTATACTGCGATGTTTTTCACAATAAAAGGAGAGGCCAGGTGTTGACATAGTTTTATCTATGTCTTTCCCTTTTATACTGATGCATTTAGCATGCACATTCACTAGGCAAATTGCGCAGGAAAGTTTAACATCATTTGATGGTTTATTGCATACGTAGCATTCAAGATCACTCATGATTACGTAGGTAGTAAATATTCCCACCAGATGAAAAATCGAAAAGAAATGGTTGGTGTATTGAATAGCGAAATACTTTCACCAAGATGGGTAGTTGGTTGTAGTATTTGATGAATGATGATTCCAACATGCGATGAGTGACAACAAAACGAAATCAATTGAATAAAACCTACTTCGCTAGAAAGGCAGAAAATGCACTAAATATTGTACTCACATGTGCGGGGGAGTGAGACGGCAATGTCACTTCAAAAATGTTGATATGCAGTTGAAACAGGAGATTAAGTAATTTCCAATTGTTATCACAGGAGAAGATAAGTCAAAAAATAGATTTAATGGCCGAAATATATGGCAAGATTGATTGTACGTCCAGCGCTCACATACGGTTCACAATGTACAAAAAGTATGAGAGTAAATTAACGGCAGCTGAGATGAAGATGCTTCGCATGACAGCAGGAGTGACCAAGCTTGATCAAATAAGAAGTTCGAAGATCCGTGGAAGCTTTCACATCAAGGAAACCATCGTACAAAAATTTGAACGCGACCGGCTCAGCTGGTATTGCCACGTTCAAAGAAGAGATCATTTGAACCCTGTTAAAAAGGCAATATCTATGCACGTTCCAAAGACATCGCGATGTAGGAAAGGCAGGCCTATAAACGCCTGGATCAGACAAATGCGACGACATCGGCATTTCATTGGCCTCAGTAACCGAGTGATCCAAAATCGGCAGGCCTGCCGATATTTTCTGAGGTCAAATAGGCGAACCCCACAGGCGGATCAGTAGAAATGCGGTAAAGTGGGAGGGCTGTAATCCCTTGTTTTCGGATCATAGGCTCGCTGATAAAAGGAAGAGGGGATATGGCAAGATTGATGCGGGTTATAGAGAACCACTCAAATAAGTTCTTCTGTCTTTATATCAGAAACTTTTTTTTTTTTTAATTAACCCTAAGATGGGCAGCTGGGCCTAATACGGCCTATTTTAAGTTTAAACATATGTAGTGTTTTTGTTTCCAAATAAATCAGGCCGAAACTCCTTGACTTCTTGCGGCGATATTTGCTGAGCACAACGAAACCAAATCCGGGTCACTTCGTACCCAATTGGTAGAAAAAATGTGTTTTCATGTGTGAATATCGAAAAGTTACCCCTGGGCCAAAGTAGGCCCAGAGTAAACGCATATGTTTTCGTTTGTAGTATGTGATGTTGTGATTGATCCAATGTTATCATAATTCAGGGCACTCTATCTATTGCCGTAATTTCTTCACTTCACTATCTTTGGCCGCACTTTTGCTTCATGTCGGACTCGCTATTGTGGGCACAGTTCGCTCAAACAAATGTTTCGTTCCGGCTGATTTCAAAAAAATCAAAAAAATCGTTTATTGTATTATTGTTTAGTTTTTACAATGAAAAATATGCCTTGTGTTCGTACATCCCAAAGAAAAACATCGGCATTGTAAAGCCGAAATGTATGTGCCACACACATAGAAACGTCGAAACACGGGCTTCATGCAATGCCTGAGCTGCCAATAACTGAATTTCTATTTTTTTGTTCACATATATGTACAGTACATATGTTACAGATACATTATGTAAGGTAGATGGACCTACAAGCTGTCCCCACCATTGAGGTCTGGACCAAGCAAGTGTATGGGGACTGCAACTCCCACCTTATGCAGTTCCTATTGGGTCACGATGTCTATCGCAAATATTTACATATATTTGGACATAATAACTCACCTCTCTGTCCACATTGTCCAGACCAAGGGGAAGATGCAGAGCACGCAATATTCCATTGCAATATCTTCATAGAATGGAGGAATATCCTGCCAAGTCCACCATTCCTTATAGACCAAATGCTGCGGTCAGAGGAGAATTGGTTGGTAATTTGTACACTCATAACGAATGTGCAAAAAGAGCTCCGAATAATTAAAAGTGCAAGGAGAGCAGAAGCGGTAGTACAAGAAGCATATCATTAATTGCTAACCAGCCCCGCGAAGTAATACCTTACGGCAGTTCCGCGAAGAGAGCGGTAGAAGTGTGCAGGGTGTGCATTAGTACGTAGGCGCATTCCTGGCGTCGATTATTCAGGCTTTTGAATGGTGCATGCTAGCAGCCCCGGCAACTGGTATCTTTGGAAGATAACCACATCCCACAATAAACAGCAAATTTATACCTGAACTAATAAAAAAACGTTTTTCTTTCTTTATTCAAATTCATTTTTAAACCATATACAAGACCAACAGCACACCAGCCTAGGCAATATTCATATGGACCTATCGAGGCCCAGCAGGCTATCTTACCGCCTCGCAAACAGCTGCCCATCCTAGGGTTAAACACTATAGAGGCAAAAACACAACTCGCGGTAATGATAATTAAAAGAAGAAGGATCTTAATTTATCGGATACTACAAGTTGAAATTTCACTAAGCGAAGGGTTATTATCAAATAAAATTAGAGAGCAAGGCCAAGCTTGACTTTCTACTCAAAGAATTTATTTTGCATGATATAGAAGGCGCTTTCAACAATGTCAATACATCAGCGATAGCGGATGCACTATCAAACCCGAAGGTCGACAGCTCACTTTGCGAATTGATAAGATAGATAGATAGATAAATAAAATAATTTATTTCACATTAAAGTTTTATAAAAATAGAGTTTCTTGGTATTTAAAATTAATTCATTGTCATGACAATAACTAATAAAAGTTGCCTGTCAGGTTTCTAGGTTAGACTATAATTTTTTAGCTAAGTGAGTTTTCAAGGTTGGGAAAATTCATTTAATATAAGTGATTTGTATTAAAAATTTATATAAATTCATTTAGTTGTAGCCATTCAGGATACTAAGAAATTGCGAGTCGATGAGCACATTATTTCCAAAGAATTCTCTCCTATATCTGCTGAAAATGGGGAAGATTAAAACGAATGGTATATATTTTCGGTGGCATCGAGATTGCAAAACATTACATATGCCAACGGTGTCACTTCTAAATGCTCTGGCGTTTAAATTAAGAAGACCGGTACGTGCTTTCAATATTAAGTTGATCATATCGCGGGGATTTTGGTCATGAAAGTAGTTAGGAACATCAACGTAGCCTAGATTGCAGTATTCATCATGAAATTGAAATTGAAGTGCACAGTTTGTAAATTCAGTCCAGTGTTTCTGCTTTAGCTTACGTAGTAGTGTATGGTGAAAGGTATACCATTCAGACCTCGCTGAATTGAAACTGAATTCTATCTCAACATCACGAGAAAGGTCTAACCACTCCCTGGTCCAATAAATGTTTCTTTGTATGACGGCCTCGGACAGGATGCGAGGAAGCCTATTATGCGGAAGTGTGACTACTCTACGACGGTATGCAAGGTGCAGTCTTAGAGTAGTTAGGAAGGCTTTAGGAAGTCCAGACTCTATGTATACAACATAATTAGGTGTGGGGCTCGAAAAGTAAAATAATCTTTTTAAGAAAAAACGTTGTAGTTTTTCAACTTGTATATACTCCCGATATCCCCACACTTGCACTCCGTAGAACATGATGGCTCGACGCAGCTTCATATATCTAAGATTTTGTGAAATGAGGGTTATGCCCATTTCTCATGAAATCGGATCATGTAGAACTTATTGTGTTCTTAGATACCGCCAGTCTGTTGGTTATATGATCAGTCCACCACATATTGTAGTTTAGAATTACCCCGAGATATTTATATTGGTTGGTAACGCTTATTTTGGTATCATCATAGAACCATATTTTCACCTGCAGCCCTAAGTCCATCATTTCGAAAGATAGCAATTTCTGACTTATTCAGGTTTACAGTGAAGTTCCAATCGCAGCAATAGTTGTAGAACTTGTTAATCATCAGCTGGAGGGGGGTGGGACTACCGGACAGGAGCACCACATCGTTTGCGTATGGCAATATACTAATTTTTAATTGTCCCATGTAGACACCGCCCAGAAGGTAAGGCTGAGGGTCATTCAAAAATAATACGAACAACAATGCACTCAAGACACAGCCTTATTGCACACCCTTGTTGACATGGAAGAACTCAGTCGAAGTCTTTTCATCCCAAACAGGTGCAGTGGTATCTCGATAGAGTGATTTAATGACGGAGGGCATCTTCTTATCTTTAAACAGACTTGGGCTGACGTTTTTAAAAAATTAATACGATATACCATCCATACCGGGAGCTTTATTTTCTTTCGTCAACGCTAATATATGTAGTGACGACTTCTTCCACTTCCATGTTGCGGTCAAGTGTTGGAATATATATCGCTGGTGAAGTAAATGAGAATTTTCTTGAATTGGTTGGTTGTGACAGAAGGAATTTTAAGTGTGACAAGAAATCGGCAGCATCGATCTCGATCCTAGTTTTAACTAAATCACCCCGCTCCACTTTAGCAAGTCTCCGCCAGTCGTTTTAGCTGTCAAAAGCTGGTTTGCGATAGGCAGGTAATACTCGCGTTGTTTTATCTTAGTTCTAGGGCATCTACTACTTCTACGCGCCATCGTGTACGGTTTCTGGCAATGTGTCTCAGCTCGCCCCAACTGCCGTGCCTCCTTCTCGACTGTTCTGCGCCATGTTCTCCTCGCACCGCCAGGTCTTCTGCCATCCTGAGTTAGAAGGTTCCATTGCATAGCATGGTTCGCTATGGAACTGTCACCCTTTCGGAACGTGTGACCAATCCACTGCCACTTCCGTCGTTGGATGGTTATGCGTATTGGCTCCTGACGCGTTCTTTCCTAAGGGTGTTCGTTAGAGATACGATTGAGGCAGAGAATCCTTAAGCTATTGCGCAGGCACCTATTAACGAACGTTTGCAGCTTTCTGATGATAGTAGTGGTCATTTTCCACGTGCTGCATCCATATAACAGCATGGATTCAACAATGGAACGGAACAGTCTTAGCTTCGTGCTCAAACTGATTGTATTGCTTCGCCGTATTTCGGACAACATCCCGAACGTGGACTTTGCTTTGGCGGTCCTGTTCGCAATATTCAATTCGGTTCCACCATCGGTCGAGACAATACTCCCAAGATACTGGAAATCCTCTACTCTCTCTACCGGTTGTCCCGCAATGCATATTTGAGCCGATGAGTTTGCTCCAAGGCTGATAATTTTAGTTTTTGCCGTATTAAGTTTTAGCCCGACGGCCACTGAGTCTCTCTCCACATCCGCTGTCATTTGGTGAATGTCCATAATTCTATGAGAGAGTAAGCATACATGGTCAACGTAGTCAAGATGCTTTAATTGGAATGTGAAAGTTCATCGGATTCCTCTGTTTCCCGTCGATAAAGCTGTACGGAGCACATCGCTAATCACCAGTAGGAATAATATTAGTGAAAGAATACAGCCTTGTCTTACCCCACTTTGGATCTCAAATTCCTCAGACAACCACCCCCTGTGCAGAACGTGACATTTGGAGCCTTCATATGTAGCTTTGGTAATAGCAATTAGTTTATCGGGAATACCTCTCCTGCGTAAGGCACGCCAAATAAGCCCCCTGTTGGCACTATCGAATGCCTTCTCAAAATCGATGAACAGCAGGTGGAGTGGCGATCGATATTCAACGCTCTGTTCGATGATAATCCGCAGTGTGTTGATGTGGTCGACACAGGAGGATCCAGAGCGTAAACCTGCTTGTTCGGCATCGAGTGTGTCTTCGAGATGTTGTTTGATTCGCTCAAGGATGATTTTAGCCATTATCTTAGCTACAGCAGGCAGCATGGCGATACCCCTCCAGTTTCCGCACTCCACTAAATTTCCTTTCTTAGGAAGCTTAACCACCATTCTCTTTTTCCATTCGTTAGGAAAGCTCTCAGCTTCCCAAGCTCCATCTATAAGTGGAAGCAGAAGCTCAGCCGATGTTGTTGGCGCTGCTCGCAAGAGCTCTGCTGGAATACCATCAAGTCCTACCGCCTTGATTGCGGTAGTGATCTCATCATCACCTCAGGCATCATAGTCTGATTTGGGAGCATATCGCTCGCGGTTCAAAACCGTTGCAAAATGCTCTTTCCATCTTTTGAGCTGGTCCTCATCCGAAATGAGCAAGAAGCCGTCTAGGCTTTTCACTGGGTATTGGCTGGAGCTGCGATCACCTGTCAGCTCTTTCGTGATTCTGTAGACGGTCTGCTGTCACACCTCCGTGCAGCTTCTTCTGCTTCTATAGCCAGCGCGTTGATGTAGTTGCGGTTGTAACGTCGCACGCTACGCTGAACTTCTCTCACCTTCTTGCGATATAAGGACTCTAGCTCGCTCCTCCCTGCTGTTGGGGTAGCTGCAACGCGAGCTTTCAGCTGTTTCCGTTCGTCAATCCGTCTCCAGGTATCGACCAAAAATTCTTTCAGCACCAGACGTAAAAACATTTTTAACGCACGGAAGCTTTTCCGAGTACGCCTGGCTCTGCTCTAGACGCTTTGCTGAACTTACCTCCCCTCAATACTTATATCATGAGTTGCACTATCAAAGCCATCCATCGTCTTAGGCGGGGCGGTTTTTGGTATACTCTACACTGGAATTTTGATGAACTTGCGCGACACTTATCTTACGACTCATGTCTTATGGATATGCCGTCTGATGCAATAAGACTAGAACTCCAGCTGATGCGCAAATTTAGAGTCGACTTTCCTTGTGTTCAGGACTGGCTTCGGCCAGAGTCTGAGCCGGGAATGGAATGTAGTCGTATTTTCACGAATGGTTCCAAAACCAGTCAAGGATCTGGCGCTGGTGTCTTCGTGGAAGTCGACAACATTAGACTTCTTTTCTCGTTAGGAAAATATGCGTCTGTTTTCCAAGCGGAAACTTATGCAATCCTAATGGCCATGAACTATGTTTTGAAGAACAGGTGGAAGGGACGTAGCATTTGTGTCTATAGTGACAGTCAGGCTGCGCTTAAGGCCTTGCTTAACCCTTTAACCACTTCCAAAAAAGTTCATGAAACCAAAAACTCTTTGAACTCGGTCGCAAGGCTGAATTCTCTGTCTCTTATCTGAGTCCCAGGTCACACTGGGATCTTGGGGAACGAGATCTCCGATGAGATTGCTACACAAGGCTCAGAGAAGGTTTCTCAGGTCACGAACCCGCGTTGGGTCTCCTGCGTCCTCGGTTAGGGCTTCCATTGACGATCGGGTCTCTTACGAGCACAATTGTGTGTGACATGACTCTCCAGGATGCAGGTTGACTAAACGCATGCTCCCGGACGTCTGTAAGAAATCAGCGGCATTCTTGCTGCCTCTCAGCAGAAAAGACTGTGGACAACTTATTGGCGTCCTGACAGGCCACTTTGCTTTTGCCAAGCACCTTAGCGTGTTGGGCTTAAGTGACACTACAATCTGCGACGCTTGTGGAGAGAGCGGCGACACCGCGGAACATTATCTCTGTGAGTGTCCGGCCTTTAATCGTATCAGGTGGAAGATCCTCGCTGCGGATGTGGTGAGTGCTGGTACTGTAAGCTCCTGATCACTGAAGTGCTTGCTTGGCTTTCTTAGAAAGACAAGGAAATTCCAATAAAATGGGTAAATCAGGGTTTGCTTTCTGGTAGTGCAATGGATCAGTTGCGTCTGATTGCTCCAGTCGAGAGTTTTCCATCCCGACAAAGAAAAAAAAAAAAAAAAAAGAGGTTGAGCCGTAGAAAGACCTAAGACTTACAGCTCATGTACTACGAAGATTGGAAAACTTTCAGGATCCAAGTGAGAAATACCAGAGTAAGCGATTAACTTAATGTTTATCAACTAGTTCTCCGAAAGGAATTAACTGTGCTTTGATAGTTTTGGAAGTAATACGCATTTCTCCAAACTGGCTTGCTTCTATAACATGCCATGAATGCCATGCCATTAGGTAAGCGATCTCTTGGTAGACCTGGGATGAGGTGGTTGAATCAAGTTCGAAATCTCTCCTGAATCCGTCTGGGAATTCTTCATGTTGAACTAGAATCGGTGGCAGATGATCGAGAAGAATAGTGAGTCCACCTGAATGTCCTACCACCGATACTCACATGAAGGATAAGCAGACTATTGAAAATGTATGGATATTGACAAACTTTATCCCGTGTCTCATCTATAATAACGCTTACAGATGTTAAAGACACTGTTTTTAAGGAAGGTTGTAATGACTATGAATAAGCTGTTTTAAAAAATTGTGCAACAACAATATTTGACAACCATGAGTAGATTTGTATGTTACTTTAGCAGCAATTATGGCAACATTTTCTCGCTCTGGATCTTATCATTTCATAATTAAACATCTAGCTTAGACTTAGATAGGCTCACTGTAGGCTGAATGAACGGAAGGGCTATTGCATTCATTTATACATATACCTTGTTATCATATTTTATAATTTGAAAATTGTATCTATGAACAATTGAAATAAAGAATTTATATATTAATAATAATAATAATAATTACGAGTATCTCTGTCAATCAAACTGAAGACCCAAACTGATATGTGGATAGTTAAACAATTCATCTCAATATGTGTAGATTTTGATACAATCCAGTGACTCTTGGAAGGAGATACGTTTGTCCATTCATTGGGAGCCCCGAAATTCTTCTTCGTTTTTCCATCAGTTCTGAGAATTATTTTTCTACTAGTGAATAGCAAAAAAAATTTCTTAAGCTATCTAGACGACTTACACGAAATTGGTTTTATTTAAATTGCCTCTAAAGTTAATAACCCCTTCGATTGGTAGCATTTGATTGGTCCCCTTATCTACTCCTTCTAACCCTTATCAACCCCAACAAATGGGAATCAATCAATAAGCAATCCGAATCATCAATCCATTAAATTTTGACAAAAGAGAGCTTTATGTACACTTCCATCTCTGCTACGGCCCTAAGTTCAAGCTGTTAATAGTACAATTATTATTAATTAGAAACTTATTTTATAATCCTCAACCTATACGAACATCTCAAATCAATTCATTTCACAGAACCACAGTGGCTGCAATATATTTGAGAAAAAATAAATTAATTTCACTCCACATTGCAAACTTCCTTCTAACCCAAATCACCTCTCAGAAGCCGGTTATAATTTCTCTTACCCCTATCCGCGAATGCTCCAAGTTTACTACCAACCAAAAAGCTCTTCCTTCCAAAGGGGTAGTTTTTTGAGATACAATTCGACCCTTTATAAAATGACTTCCACAGCTCTCAAAGCTTTCAATCGTTGCTGAAATCTAGTCGTGAACGGAGTGTACGGAAAGTTCGGAAAAGCGTCCCAAAAAAAATTACACAAAAAAAAAAATACTTTCTTTCTTTGGCAGCAAAAAAGTTCTTTTGTGGAAAAGTTATATCAAAAAGCCGGCTTTTATTGTGAAAAGAAGGACATTCGAACAAATATCAATCTTCTTAAGAGATTTTAGAAAATCATACACACAGACACTCGAAAAGAAGCTAAAATTCTTACTTTTGCGAATTGGCACAGATTTTGAAGATACCGAGTTGAAAAGGGGAATAGTAGAAAAATCGATTTTTCAAGAAGTGTTGCGTGTAAAAAAAAAGATTAAACCATAGATGAAGTTATATTGTACTAATTAAATTAAAACAGAAAATATATTAACCAGCAGTTACCCACCTTAACACAATTTTATATACATAATAAAAGCATTTATATAAAAACATATATAATAACGAATTTATATTACAACACAAGTGTTTTAGACCAAACTATATATAAACTTTAGTGCTAACAACTGTCTAGTCAAACTGCCCAAATCTTGTATTTTGGACCATTAAACAATAATTTTAAGTATTTCTTAACCACAAGTATACAAAATCAAAAGAAAGACTTAGTACATAAAAAATAAAACACGCGATAACCAAAAACTAACTTAAAAAAAAAAAAAAACATTCATCAAACTGTATATTTTTTGAGTTTAAAAACAGTTATTAAAAAAATCACAACAACGGAGCCATTACTTAAATACCACTTTAACGTAGACGTCCAGGACGAACCTACAAAGCTTAAAGGGCGGGTCTTGTTGAAGAAGATATCACCGCATCGGTAACCCTTAATCTAGGCCAACGTTTGCAATATAACGTTTAAGAAAATAAATAAAATAAAATATATATTTATAATCAGATCTCAATGTCTAAGAAGTAGAAAAAAAAGTTCCAGCATTCGAAAAATACCAAATATATTGCATTTACCTACCTACCTACCCCAAGCGATAGAAAAAATGGATACAACAATATTTAGTCGTAATAAAAATTAGAAAATTAAGAAACTAGATCCTGCCAATTTGAAGGCGTTTTTTGTGTTCTTTTTCTTTTTTTATCACATATCCCTCGGGAAGAGTAGTCTACACTTAAAAAGGAGTAAAGTTACATATTTTGCATTCAATTTCGATCGCAACGAGGAAATTTTTGACCAAAAAACACACATCATCGCTGCTGAAACAGAAAATCAAGAAAAATAGGAAAATAAATTCATCATCAAGATTAAGCGTCGTTTTTCAAACGATGGAAAAATCTGAAAAATTTTCAGATTATTTATTTGCTAAAATGGGTCCACCACATGGTACTACCGTCAACGGTACTGAACTACCACCGAAGACAACCGAACGCAGTGAGGCACCGCTCGAGCTGACCGGGTACAAGAAGTGGTTGCGCGAGAACATGATGCTGCTCATAACGCTGTCTGGAGTGCTGCTGGGCGTTATATTGGGTGAGTTTTGTTTATATACTCGTGTATATATTTTTATCATATGAAATTAATTTTAAATTTAAATTTAAAAGTAAAAAAGAAAACCTAGTTGTATAGTCTACAACTGCACATTTCAATTGAGATGATTAGGTAGTAAAGCGTAAAATGTGATTTTCAAGTATCGATATACTCGTATCACATCAACATATATCTCTGTAGTTATTTATGTATTGTATTTCTAAAAAGTTCTATTACTGCTACAAATATTTCTATGAATTCCGACATTCTTTTTAGTGTCGATATGCGCAATGAGAAATCGCAAAAAGGGCGACTCGTAGAAATTTCAATTATAATTGAATTAAGTTTAGTCAGCTTCAGTGCATTGATGAGTCGTACACATTACTTCTGCAAATAAATTATTAATTAATTACTTCGATGAGTAATTTCTGTGTAATTTAATTACTTTGCAATTGAGGACCTTGCATCAAAAGGGGGGCAAGTCCATATTTTTAGCCTAACTGTTTTTTTTACTTACAATTTGAGTATAAAAAAAACAATCTTTTGGTGCATAACCGAGGCAGTTGCGACTAAAAATAAGCGCGTTATAGCAAAATATGTATTTGCCACTTTAGTGCGTTTGGTGCAAAAATGCAGCAGGTCTGGACCTGCCTTGTTATTGAAACAAACAAAAATATTGCGTCATTTGCATCAAGAGAGTACATGTTTTGTTTTCGAGCCAAGTGAACATATCTTCGTGGAGAAGTTTTGTTAAATTTTATAGTTAAAACACTGTACTTATTCTCAGATAATGCATCAGCACAGAATAAGAACGGAACTTTAGTTCACTACCTGTATACTCTTTTGAGGAGTTCGTCTTTTGAAAATATTACTCATCGCTTTCCTGAACCAGGCCACCGTTTTTTGGCCTGTTATCGGTGTTTTGGTGTAGTAGAGAAGTTCAATAGGAAGAAAGATTTTGTTTTTACTACTACTGAATATGGCGAATGTATTAAGCAAGCTTCTAAAAACTTTTAAGTTGTAAATGTCGACCAAAATATGATTTTTAACTTCAGTCAACATTACGAAGGTCATTTCAAAAAAGTCATTATAAATACAGAAAAGATTCGATTTAAAATATCACAATATCGCATTTTTTAATACAGTTAAGATCACATTGAAACTGTTGCAGTCAGTTCATCAACTGGGATGCCTTTATTTGAATATTTTCCTATAATGATAAATGTTCAAGCCAACCTGTCTGCTTTGCCTCAGGAATTGATGTACCATAATACTTTGCCTTTAAAAATGGCTAAATACAAAGATGTGATGCAACTTGTAAATAACTATGTTCCACCGAATAAACTGTAGTTCTACAAGGCTCTTAAAAGTGAAACTGTTGGACCAAATGATGACGTTTCTAGTGAAGATAACGATGATCAGGCTGAAGTTAACCCTTTAAATTTTTAATTTTCTCAATGAATGATCTATTTTTCTTTTTTATTTATTGTTTGACTATCCAAGTATTGATTGAGAGTTCGAAATATACTAAATAACTAACTTTTATGTGTTTTATTATTCATAAATCAAAATCTGGAAGCAAATTCATTACATTTTGGTGCAAATGAGGGTCAGATCCAAACTTTAAAAAATCGCAGAAACTACTAATATCGTTCATTTAACTTAAAACTTGATTAAAAAAATGTGAAAATAAGCAAATTTTTAATAGCATATCATTCTAAAACATTCGTGTAATAATTCATTTTTCAAAGAGTTTTTTTTTTGATTTCCCACAAAAAGTTAAATTTGGACTTGTCCCCCTTTTGATGCAAGGTCCTCAATTATACAGTAATTGTAATTAAATTTTCAATTAAGATTAAATTAATTCCAATTACAGCTGTTTGAAATTAAATTCTACTTTTCTTAATTATATCATAATTATTCCTTTTAAAAGAAATTTCAGTAATTTGTTTTCACAAGTTTAATTTTCAAAGACAACACTGTGAATTCGCCTAAAAGTGTAACTTTTCCAAATCATTCTTCTCATTGACATACTATACGAGCCCAAACGCAAAATAGTTAGTCTACCAAGCAATTGATACTTACACGTGCTCATCCTTTGCAGTTTTGAAGCAAATAAATCATTCATTCATTCATTTTCAATGGCCCGCTAATCCTTCATGAGGGTCGCGGGGGTAGGATGCTCAGGTGGACTCTCCATCCTTCTCGATCTTCCGCCATTGACTCCAATTCATCAGGAGGAATCCCTAAGCGGCTCCAGGAGAGATGTCGGACTTGATCCAACCATCTATTTCTAGGCCTTCCGCGAATTCGCCTACCTGATGGCACGACAACCATGGCGCGTTTTGGAAGCCGGTCCTGGGGCATACGCACTACGTGACCAAACCATCGAAGCATAGATCGTTCCGTTCGTAGAAGTAGCTGCTCAACGTTGAGCGCCTCGCGTACTCTGGTGTTATTGAAGCAAATAATACACTATTTAATGATTAACGTAAAGTTTAATTCAGTTTAAATAAAATAAGCAACAAATAAAGAAGTAACATAAGTAAATACACGATAAGGAGTGATCTTATGGAACAAAATCATGTTTCCAATACTTTTCTGAATGCAAAATAGTTGGTCTATGAGCCAAAATTTTAATTTGACCACTCTGTTACGTCACATTTTTTCTTAATTACTGCTGCTATTCTTCGTGGCATAGTATCAACTAGTTTTTCACATTCTTCAGCAGTAAATGATTGCCAAATATTACTAATTTTATTTCTTAAGTCTTGAAGAGTCCTAGCCAGCTCTTGTCTCAGTTTCTGCTTCATCTTGTGCCAAACAGTTTCGATTGGTGAAAGGTCAGGGCTGCTGGAAAGCCATTCCATTAAAGGAATACCTGCAGCAGATAACCATCGCGTTGTGGACCTAGCCGTATAACAAGAAGCGCCATCTTGCTGAAATATGTAACTTCCGTCACTTGATTGAAGCCGTGGTATTGATAGAAGAAGTTGCCCTGGCAGAATATGTTCGTACTTCACAGCATTAACCAATACGTCAACAAAGTGTAAATTCCCAACACTACGTCCAGACATGCATCCCCATACCATGAGAGATGCTGGGAACCCGACAGTTCGTTTAAAACAATCCTTGTGAAAGGGTTCTTTGGAGGTTCGAATCACACATTTGCGTTCGTCGCCAACGCAAACCTCAAACCTGGATTCATCGCTCCAAATAACGGTCCGCCATTGACTTAATGTCCATTTTTTACGTTGTTTCGCCCACTCAATCCGTTTTTTCTTATGTTTAGGCATTAAAAGTGTCTTTTCTTTCACCTGAGTTTTGCATGAAGTTATTTTGAAATTTATGATATTAAATTATTTTAAAACAAACCTTATAAAAACGGTAACCCATTATTTTCATTGTTCTTTTGCAAGTATCGACGGAAATGTTTTTCTTAATGCGGCTTTTCCATTCTACAGTTAAGACAGCGGCAGTTTGGCGTCGGTTTTCTTTGATAAATTTTTTCAACACACGACAATCACGAGGTTTTGCTATCGTTGGACGTCCCGCTCTTTTACCTATTTCCACATTTCCGGAATTTTTGTATTTTTTAATTATGTTTGCACTGATGATCGCGGCAAACTAAAATGTTTACCTATTTTATAGCTGGATAATCCCGTTTGGAATGCCTTAATTATCGACTCCCTAAGATCTCGCGATAGTGCAACGCCACGCGCCGTGTTTGACCAAAAACTGATACTAACTTTGCATAAACAAAATGGTCATGCAACAACAAAAATCATTTCTCTCAATTTCTTTGTAATGGTTTAACAAATCAATATTAAAATAATACTAGACCAACTATTATGCATCCAAAAGAGAGTAGACTAACTATTATGCTCTTCTTTTTGTTTCAGTAAAACTTACATTGCCACCGTATGCTTCATTTATTTTGTTTCTCTTGCTCTAATTTTATTGAGAACTAACTGGTTGTACCCGCTTCGCTGGGTCTTTAAATATGCGATTTGAAGTACACTTCTTTAGGGCACTCTCCGTTTTGTCACTGAAATAGTTTACCCGCTAATCCTTTATGAGGGTCGTAGGGGTAGGATGATTAGGTGCACTCTCCATCATTCTTGATTCTCCGCCGTCGACTTCAGTTCATCAGGAGGAATCCCAAGACAGCTCCAGGAGTGATGTCGGACTTGATCCAACCATATATTTCTAGGCCTACCGAGGGGTCGCTTACTTGATGGCACGGCAATCATGACACGTCTTGGAAGCCGGTCTGGGGATATACGCACTACGTGACCAAACCGTCAAAGCATAAATTCTTCCGTTGGAAGAAGTAGCTGCTCAACATTGAGCGTCTCGCGTACTCTGGTGATACGCATTCGATCCCTACGAGTGAATCCAGCAACACCGCAAAGGAACCTTTTTCAGCAGCTTGTATCCGCGAATATAGGTGAGAGTTGGAATATATACCGAGTTAAAAACCGATAATTTAGCTTGAACACTAAGTTCGGCATTCCTTATAACAGATTGACCAAGCTCTCTCAAAATTGATCCAGCCTAACCATTTCTACAGAATAACTCGACATTGCTCTTTCCATCACTCGTGAATACGACCCCAAGATACTTCAACTTATCCACCTGCTTCAGTGGGGCTCTACAAACATGCAGAGTGTACTGAATAGGCGTTCTGGACACAACCAATACTTCCGATTCGTTCACAAACAAACAAACAAATATTTGGCGCAACAGCTCTTTAAAGTGCCAGGGCCTAGCTTCTCGCAACCACTCATGTTGTGTGCGTTATATTTTTCACACGAATGGAAGGGACCTACAGTTTAAACGGCGATTTGAGAAGCTTTTTTGTGACAACAATACTCTCGGATGTTTGTCAGACGTTCGCGAGAGGTGGGACCGTGACAAAACTTTTTGGTATTTTGTAGGATTCGAACTTCGAACCTCATGCGTAGTGATCCGACACACTAACAACTTACGCCACGGCGCCCCACGTTCACGTTTGCTTTCATTTCAGCATCATCACAAGCGGCTACAAACCTTTCGAGTGCGCGCTGAAGTTCGGTTTAAGAGGACCCAAGGAGGACCAAATCATCCGCAAAGAGAGGAAGACCAATGCTGAAGTCCCCCACTTTGCAACATTCTCTGCTACGGCTGCGTTGCAGCATCCAGTCCATATATGCAATGAAGAGGCGAGGTGACGAAAGGCACTCTTGGCAGAGTCCAACCCCCACAGTGAAGGATATTTTTTACCAACATTTACCCGAACACAGCTTCTATAGTTTGTATATAAATACTGCTTCGCCGTTAATAAGGAACTCCAGAGTTTGCCTCGAGGAACCCCAACACATGCCTAACATTCACCAAATACACAAAACAGGTGTATACAGGTTCAGCATATTCCCAGGCCTTCTCAAGAATCATTCTGAGAGTGAAAGTGTTCGCTCCATCTCCATCGCTCATTGGAAAGCAGTGTACCGTCTTTGTTATTGACTCTTTTCACGATATTCAACTTTCTTCTTCTGATTCGGCGGACGGTCTGCAGGAATATTTTATTTACATATATGCAGTCACTTCTTCTTCTTCTTCCTTTTATCAGCGATGCTATGATCCGAAAACAAGGGATCATAACCCTCCTACTTCACCGCATTTCTACTGATCCGCCTGTGGGGTTCGCCTATTTGACCTCAGAAAATATCAGCAGGCCTGCCGATTTTGGATCACTCGGTTACTGAGGCTAATGAAATGCCGATGTCGTCGCATTTGCCTGATCCAGGCGTTTATAGGCCTGCCTTTCCTACATCGCGATGTCTTTGGAACGTGCATTGATATTGCCTTCTTAACAGGGTTCAAATGATCTCTTCTTTGAACGTGGCAATACCAACTGAGCAGGTCACGCTCTATTTTTTGTACGATGGTTTTCTTGATGTGAAAGCTTCCACGGATCTTCGAACTTCTTATTCGATCAAGCTTTGTCACTCCTGCTGTCATGCGAAGCATCTTCATCTCAGCTGCCGTTAATTTACTCTCATACTTTTTGTACATCGTCCAACATTGTGAACCGTATGTGAGCGCCGGACGTACAACTGCGGTGTAGAGCCTTCCTTTCAACTTAGGTGGCATTTTTCTGTCACAGAAGATAGCGGAATTTTCTCGCCACTTCATCCACCCTACGGTTACACGATGATTGATGTCGTCATCACAAGTTGCTTTAGTATTGATCATAGATCCCAGATATTTGAACTTTTCGCACTTGGTAAGCACTCTTCCATTCAAATAAATGTCTGGAATAGGCCTGAGTGGATCAGAGAACGGGCAGCACAAGTACTCTGTCTTTTTTTGAACTAATGCGATATCGCAAGGGTTGGGGCTAAATCGACCAATCCACTGTTCGTTAAAAGTATGGTTGAGGAACGAAGTTACTCCGCTGCTACTGTGACAAGGTGCTCCATCTTGTTGAAAGAACATCGCCCTTCTCTGAACAAGAGGAACATCTTCAAGGAGCTCCGGCAATCGTTCTCCAAGGAATTCCAGGTAGTAATGGGAATTAACTCTTCGTGGAAGAACGTGCGGGCCTACTAAAGTGTTTCCTATTAATCCAGCCCAAACATTAACGCTAAACATCCTTTAAAATAAGCAACACATTTTGAAGAAGTTGTTCACAATAATTAAATTCTTACCTTTGAAAGGATGTTGTGCGTATTAAATGGGGATTGGAGTCTGACCAATGGTGCAAATTATGGTGGTTTGTTACCCCATCTCATGTGAATTGCGCTTCTTCAGTCCACAGAATGTTATTGAAGAAGTGCCCGTTTTCTGCTTGTTTGCGCAATAGCCATTGGCAAAATTCCACTCTTCTTTGCGCATCTCCTTGTAGTAAATCCTGTACCGCTGTTAAGTGGAAAGGGTGTAATCTATTACTTTGTAGAGTACTGTGAATCCTGGCACTGGGAAGTTCCAACTGCACAGCTAGCTGCGGACGCTGACTGAAGACTGAACTTCCACAGCACGCAAAATCCCACTCTCAACTTCTACCGCCGCTGCGTCTGAATTTTTATTTTTTTTTTGAGGGTAGGTGAAAAATCTTCCATAGACACTATGAGAATAGCAAGCACGTGCTCATAGTAGTGTCAGATTCTTACTGACTAAAAAACACACCACCCTTTGATATAAATTTGTTAGATATCGCAACTAAGTATTAACTTATCAAGCAATTTTTCTATCATGAAATAAAAACGTTTGGCAGGTTTCTTTCCACAGAAAGATCCTGCATATTCCGCAAACTAGACGCGGTTAATCATTATCTCGCCAAGTCGAAAGGTTTCGTCCTTTGTAGTCGGCGCAATAAATTGCTCTCATCCAAAATTTGTAGGACTGTATTGTTGACATGTCCGATTAGTCGGTTTCTATGGATTTCAAGCCATCATGCTATACCTTATCAAAGGCTTGCGAGACGTCAAGAAATACGCTTGATCAAATCTTTTTTTCTTCAAGTGCTTTCTCGATTACGTCAGTAATTCTATGCACCTGGTCAATCGTCGAATGCTTGCTTCTGAACCCAAACTGATGGACAGGGATAAGATTATTTTCTTCTATAACCGGTTGGAGACGCCTTTCGGAAATTTTGGATATGACTGGAAGAATAGAAATTGGTCTACACGATTTTACCTCATTTGGTGGTTTTCCTGGTTTTAAGACCATTATTACTTCCGCAACTTTCCATTGGCTCGGCACGTGTTTTAATCTAAGTGCAGCATTTACAATATGGAGAAGCTTAATCAATGCTTTTCTAGGTAAAACTTTGAGAATTTCTCCGGTAATCAAATCATAACCAGGAGATTTCTTAGGTTTTAGATTCTCGATCTCATGTCGGTTTAAAGGTTTCTTCGTGCGCCGCAGAGACGTCCGCTTTTTCTTTATCTTCCCTCGGCCATTCATTTTGATTTAATTTGATTGGCGGCGCGGGGACTTTGGGCCGTTTAGTGCCTTTTACAGCTTTCCAAAGTGAATAATTGGAATCTTTTTTCGCTGTTAAACTTTCAAGGTAAGAGCCTATTGCACGATTCTTAAAATTCTTAATAGTCTTCTTCAACAAATTGTACAGACGATTCAAGTGTGCTTTATGCTCCGGAGCACGACTCTATTGCCATTTTTTACGCGCTTTTCTTTTTTCCTTAACCAATTCTTTTATTTCCGGAGGATATCGTAAACCGTATCTATCCGGCGTTTTCCTTGGATTGAGAGTATTATTCCAAGAGGCAAGCTGTACGATCTCAACGAAGCGACCAACTTCAACCTCAAGTTCATAGGGTGTCGTAAGTGGTACGCTCAGTTTAACATTATCTTCAATTTCGTTCCTAAAGCCTTCCCAGTTAGATGTTCGACCAGTTAATCTCGCTGGCTCTAGGTTATAGTCTAGTTTTTCGCTGATTGTTAAACCAACCGGGGAATGATCAGACGACAGATCAAAGCTGTCTTCGACTTTTATGTGGTTGGTAGATATTCCTTTCACAACGAAAAAATCTATCAGGTCGGGTATTTTCGAAGTATTAGTTGGCCAGCAAGTTGGTTTACCCGTCGAATGGAAATCACAACTGTACTCCATACCTGCCCCATATAGCATTCTACCTTTTTTCGAGCTGTATCTTGAGCCCCAGAATGTATGTTTCGCAATAAAGTCGCCGCCGATGATAAAATTAGGTTTCAGCGATTCAAACAAGTTAGTAAAATCAGATTTTTCAAGCGCGGAACAAGGTGGACAGTAGATAGATGAGATTTTAAGAGTATGCTGACTATTTTTAACTCGAATCGTGCACAGTTGCAAAGTTTCAAGCTCTATCTTTAGGTCTTCGGATTGTTCGCTGCAGTCTTTAATAAACAAGGATGATCCGCCTCTCGCTTTTCCGGAAGGGTGACAAGCGTGGTAATCAGTATAGCCTTTTATTTTTAAATGCGATTCCTTTTTTGTATTTGTTTCAGAAATCAAGCAAATATCAATATCGTTTTCACGCATGAATATTTTCAATTCGTCGAGTTTTTGCAAAAGTCCGTTTGCATTCCAAGTACATATTTTTAACATTCGTTTGTCATTCATATTTTAGTTGAAGTAGTTCAAGCTTAACCAGCCTATCGAGAAAAATTTTATATATTTTTCTTTATTCTTCAAATTTCGCGAGAATAACTGACAAAACATGAGAGACAGGGTCCGTCGAAATTTCAACGTTTTTTGGTTTTTCGGATGCCGCGGCTTGAGCGTAAGTCTGCACTCCTGCTGTCCGAGGGTCATTACCTGGCGGCGTTTTCGATGTTAACTTTTCAGTACCATTTCTTTTAAGAACAGAGGTCGAGGACTTTTCTGTTGTCACTCTTTCCCTCACCTTTTTGCGCTCTAAACCCGGTAGTTTTAGTTTGGCTAGTTTCTCCTGTGCATTCTTACGCTTTGGCTTAGTTTGCGGTTTAGATTTTGCAAGGGGCTTAAGGGGCACATCTCTCCGTTTTTGCAACTCCTTAGATACTTCACAGCCTCTATAATTTGCCGGGTGCTTTCCCTTACAGTTAGCACATGTTGCAAAGGTTTGTTTATATACTCCACAGACTTGGGAGAGGTGATTTCCGGCGCATTTCACACATCGCGGTTTTTTTTTGCAGTACATTTGCGTATGGTTAAATCCTTGGCAACGTTTGCACTGCGGAATCATTCTTAAATTTCTGCACATGGGCTCGATTTTGACCATGATAGCTCTAATTCGGTAGATATCGTCGATATTATCAGACTTATCGAAGGTAAGCATAAAAAGCGGAAGACCACGCCTTACCAAGACGTCTTTATCTATTTCCGTTTGTTGCTTCTCCTTCTTGATGATATTAACGGCATCAGAGGTGAAGTCCCCTTGCAACAACACGATGTGGCCTTTCTGACTTGATTTCGAATGTATACCACTGAATCTTTTCGGTATTTAGCATTCATTAGGTTGAATCGCTGCTCATACCTATAATATCACATTTTGAAGTTGTATACCCTCGAATGGATTCCTGTTCTGAACATATGCTACTTGTCGCTTTCAACAACATGACTCAGTATGATGCGGTTTGACAATATTTCCGCATATCAAACAAAGATCCTAGGCTGTATTTTGCTACAGTATTTTACCCTTATTACAGTATTTTAATGCAAGAAACTATATTTTCTTGCACAAAATTATTCAAACAAACCTCTACAGTAAACTTTTTTCTTGTCAATCGAGAAGAAGTCTCAATATTGTGATACCTACTTTTAGTTACTTAAATTCATCGCGCCTTTTCTTCATCAATAGCACTCGCGCATGGATATCATTGCCAACAAGTACAAAGCAAATTAGGAACTTAACTAACTTTAGAAATGAAGTCTTTAGATACTTCTCTGATCAGCACTAATATAGAAAATCATCCCCCAGCTTTCAATCCTTGCTCCCCTAATCATCAAATATATATACCTTTCTCCCATACATTTTCTCCTTTTTTTTGTTACTTTAAATATACGAGTATAACACATTTAGTGTCTCATAAAACTTTGTATAAATATGATAGTTACTGATTTCATATTTCTATCAACTATAAAAGACAAAGTCTTACATATATAAAACTCAGAACTATAATTAATTGAATTGAAATTAAATTGAAGTGACAGAAACTAATTAAATTGAAAAAAAGGTATGAGAAAAAAATTCCGGCATTTTGCTTCCAAATTAGTTTGTTATTTCCCCTACCCACACTCCTACACTCATGAGTTTTTCGTACTAGGTAAGCTTAGACAGTGACATGACCTTCAAATATAAATGAAAACGTCCTTACAATGTTATAATTGAGTATAAACGGAATCTCAATTCAGATGTCAGGTATTATTCGTCCTCGGATAATAGGTACTCCTTCAAGGTTAAAATTTCAAGACAAGGAACACGTGCGTGCCTCATGAATTAATCGAGGATAACTTGAAAAAGTGATATAGAATTCATCATTCTTTCGCTTCCATATATTGCGTGAGCCTTCTTGAAAATGATTTATATTTTGGAGTAGGCTGTCTCTCTAAAATAATAGAAGTCATAATTATAAATGTGATAATAATAGTAATCCTATTATTTCGTCATGTGGAACAGTGGGGGAAGTTTCCTTCAACCGGAACCTTTAACAGGATAATAATATATCGCAGGAAAATAATAATCATTTCAATTTTTTTTTATTTTTCAAATGTTGCTAATACAATTTGATACAGACCTACGAAGCCACCTAACTTATCTGCAGGAGATTCTAGCTATAAATTTGTTTCTAGTTATCAAAGTGAACAGACGAATTAAATATATCAGGTATGATTGACTGATATCCGGAAGCATTGATCATCATAAAACTCTAACACCTGATTTACGCTTAAGACCCTCACTCTGCTTGCTGCAGTTTGTGTGCTGTCGATATAAATTTGATTGCCCGATGTTGAATACTTTGCAGCTTTTAAATATTAATTTGCGTCAAAACACTGCATTTAAAGAGCATCCTTCAGTTACAATCATCACCCACCATTGAATATACAAGAATAAAACTATTTCATAGCAGTAATGCTTTCAGATGTGTGTTAGTCATTTGTAGGAGCTGTGAGCCCGTGAAATTCCTTTCTATTGAACTTCCTCCAGCATTGAAAATGCCTTTTACAGTATTTTTGAGCTAATATGTGTTCAAGTGTTAAGCTACAGCTGAAATTAGACTTCTGCAGAAGTCATTATGAGGGATACCTAATCTTTGGGCATATCTTCCTATGACGCAGTGTCCAGTGAAGACATTTGTTATTTTTGAGAGGGTTCCTCTCTTGTGCTTCAAGAGTCCGATGGACCTGGATTTATTGAGTATCGGCCAAAGCTGTCTGGCGGTATGACATTGGTCTAGATGTTGCCATCGATGATTGGCTACTTTCTCGGCATCAATTTGAATAAGGTACTTAACATAAGACGCTGGCGCTTCGATGTCGGTGATGCTTATGCTATCTGTACCAGAGGAGCCTTGTCGTGCTAGTTCGTCGGCTGCACAATTCCCCGGTATGTCACAGTGACCTGGTACCCAGCAAAGGGTGAGGTTGTACTGACCAACTATCTCGTTAAGAGATATGCGACAGTCTTTCACTGCCTTAGATCTCGTAGTGCTGGATGCGAGGGATTTGATGGCTGCCTGACTGTCGACGTAAATAACAATATCAGGTGATAGAGTGCTAGCCGCCAGCCAGTCAGCAGCTTTGCGAACTGCGGTAATTTTGGCTTGAAAAGCGCTGCAGTAGTCTGGAAGGTTAAAGGAGAGGTGTATGTCCAGATCTTCTGAGAAATTTCCGGCACCGACTCCGTCCTTGGTTTTGGGCCCGTCCGTGAAGATTGACAGCGATTCGTTGTAAAGGACACTGCGTTGCGTCCACTCACTTCTGTCCGGTATCGAGTGCGTGTAGCTCTTGTCAAAATCATATTCAGTGGGCAGATGGTCAGTGGAATTGGGAAGATGACGGTTTATCGAAAGTATATTGGCATGTCCCGTGTGTTGCTCCTTCCACTGCTTGGAGCCTCTCAGTCTTATTGCCGAGCTGACAGCCAATTGCTTACTGACGATGTCAATCGGAAGCCGATGGAGCATGATTTGAAGCACCGCTGTGTGAGAAGTTCTCAGTGCACCGGTAATACTGAGACATGCAACTCGCTGAGTTTTTTCCATTATGGATAGGTTGGATTTCTTCTCCAAGGCGGGCCACCATACCAATACTCCATACTTGAGAATCGGTTTAATGACCGACGTGTATAGCCAGTGCATAATGCTTGGTTTAAGGCCCCAGGTGCAGCCTACTGCTTTCTTGCAGATGTATAGAGCGGCCAGCGATTTCCTGGCCCGTTCGACGACATTCTCCTTCCAAATTAGCTTCCGGTCAAGCTTTAGCCTAAATAGCTAGCACTATTTGAAAGCTTGAGGGTGGATCCCCTTATCTTGGGCGGAGTGAAGTCAGGTAGCTTGTGTTTTCTTGTGAATAGAACTAGCTCGGTCTTCGTCGAGTTAACGGAGAGGCCGCATTTATCGGTCCATCTGAGCAGTTCATTAAGAGCAGACTGCATGACATCGGCCAGCGTCTGCGGGTATTTGCCTGTTGTTAGAATGGCGACATCATCTGCATAGGCAATAATACTGCATCCAGTTTTTTCGATCTTTAGAAGGGCCTCGTTGAGCACCAAATTCCACAATAGTGGAGACAGTACACCGCCTTGAGGGGTGCCTCGATGTGCATGTCGCTTGACAGTGCTACTTCCGAAGGATGCTGTTATTACCCTGTTCTCTAGAATGTGTTCTATGAAACAGATGGGTTCGCAGATGTTGAGCCTACGTAGGGCACTGGTAATCGAATTTGTTTCAACGTTGTTGAAGGCTCCCTCTATGTCTAGAAATGACACTAGGGTGAACTCTTTGGTTGAGAGTGATTTTTCGATAGGGTGGATGATGGAGTGCAAAGCCGTTTCGACAGATTTACCTTTTTGGTAGGCGTGCTATGACGTGGATAGTAGGGTGCTATCAATAGTGGCCTTGATGTGTAGGTCCAGGATTCTTTCCAGAATCTTGAGAAGGAAGAACGTTAGACTAATAGGTCTAAGATCATTTGGGAGGGTGTGCGATGTCTTGCCTGCTTTGGGTATAAAGACAACTCTTACCTCGGTCCAGGCAGTTGGTGTTGTTCCAAGCTCAAGACAAGCCTTCAGAATGCAGGAAAGATACTGCCATACTATATCCTATTGGACTTACTTAGAGGTTGACTCTGGCAATACAAATGTTGTCTTCCCTCGTCGGCATGAAATAAAGTTCCATCCGAGGAGATAGTCTAGTTTATAATGCCATCAACTATAGCTGATCCTGGGAAGCCTGTGTTCAGCAAGGTTTTAATACTGACTACTCCTTAGTTTGAGTTTGACGTTCTTCTCTTCAATGAGTAAAGGGGTGAAGGATAGAAAGAATTTGGCATTCTATGTATGTATATCGAGTTTCATCCATTCCTTGAGGGCAGCCAACTCACCTACTCTGTAATTGTTCGATACGCCCTCTGCCGCATCACAATATATAATAAATAAAAGTCGCGTTGCATATAGAAAATACCGGCACGAATACTCATACATATTTCTTCTGGAAAAAAAATTACATAAAAAATAATCAGTTACGAGAATTGTCCTTTAGGAGCAATTTAATCTTGTTTTCCAAGGACTTTACGAAAAGAGTAGCAAAAAAAGATCCATTTAACCAAATTGATTCTTCTTCTATTCAATGGATGTCCTTCATCTTATTCCGTAATCCTCTTGTATCAAGCATCACAGGTGCATAATAACAAAAGCTGCCTCTGTGTGTCAGTCAGTCACTGAGAAACAAATAAACAACATTTCCACACAACAAGGCATAAATTACAAAACGGAGATGAATTCTCCCACTGAATAACAAGTACACAGGAACTTCCATGAACAGGATACAAATTAAAACTTAAAGTGGGTATGGATGTTTAAAACACCAAATAGAGTGCATGTGTTCTTGCTCGCCCACATCAAGACATTTCATATGGGCTTACGAGTAGTGCGTCTGATGATGGAATGCACACAGAGAGTACAAGAATAAGCACTAAGCGGACTTGACATGAATGTGTGGGTTGATGCTGAATAACATGTCCTTGGGAATGTGCAATATGAAAATTATTTATTATTTTCAAGTAGTTTTAGAAACTGAGCAAACAGTTTTCACATGAGAATAATTTCAGTTTATTAATGAACTTGACAAAGCGCACGTAGTAAATCAGAAGGTTACCTCTAGCCGGCTTGATTACCATGCGCGGCTGGTTACAATACTTTTACTTCCTTGGCATTGATTTCACTTTACATGTCATATCAAACTTAGCTAATGGAGGCAAATTTGTCTAACTAAATGGTCTAGTTGAATATGATATACATTCCTCTCGGTACTCGAAGTAAATAGAGCCACTAGCAAAATTCTTCAACCAATGGGATAGGTATCTGTGGTGGTTCTTCTTAGAAAAGAAGAACCCAATTAGCACTAAGTGCCGTTTTGATACCACAAAACTCGTGTATCTGGATGTAAAAGGTGTGCTGGCGGGGAGTCTCGAGATCCAACGTGTGGAGTTTAAGGAGATTATTAAATCTTTAAGGTTTCTCTCTGAGACTTCCTCAAGAGAATCGAAAAAGGGTTTTCCTAAAGCTCGTTGTCTGGCCCTAGCTAGTGCCGAACAGGCGCATAAAAAGTTGATAAGGGTTTCTTTATCAGTTGCGACATTACAACTGCGACAATGTGTGTTGTGTAGTATACCTAGTTTGACTGCATGGTCTATGGTCATGGCCAATGACCCGTGGTTATCGCTGTTATCCTGGTGATGTCTCTACGCATTGTCTTTAAGAAGTCGGTTGTGTTTGCTTTGTTGTAGTTTAGCCACATCTTTCTAGATATGACACAGTTTGTTAGCCTAGTCCATCTGAGGTTGGCTATGGCAAGGAATTTCGAGGATATTTCTGCTTTGTCTGCTCCAAGCGGAATCTTATTTGATTCCGCAAAAGAGCTGTGGCGGGCTGAGCCTTGTCTAGCCAATTCATCCGCAAGTTCCTTTCCATAAACGTTACTGTTTCCTGGAACCCAGATTGTAGATTGTTGAAGAGCTGGGATTAGGTCACCTTATCACTGCGGCCACATTGAGCCTATTGTGGTTTCCTCTGATCTTAAGGCTCACTCCATATACCCGATTTGGTGATGAACTCTACTATGCTTTTGAGTGAGCTTGCAGATAGGTCTTCTGCTTCAAGGTAGAATTTACCTAAATAACGATGGTTCTGAGTAGACAGTTACAGTAACATAAGAAGTGTTCTGCTGATTCTTCGTCTTCGTTGCACATTCTGCAAATGCTATCTTGTGCTATTCCCATAGCCATGAGATGTTTTTTCACTCGACAGTGCCCTGTAAGGAAACCTGGAATCCAAAGCAGGGTTAACTTGAATTGGCTATCCAGCGAAGCTAGCTTATTTTGGCATTCAAGCACCAACTTGGAGGATGTAGTAACCGAGGCAATGACTGCTTGGCTGTCATTAAAAATAGCGGTCTTTTGGCTTGGCGTTATATTGGCGAGTGTTTTGATTTGACGACAGGCTTCCCGGACAGCGAGTAGTTCTGCGTGGAATACACTGGCACAATCCGAAAGCCTATATAATTTAGAAATGTTTAAGGATTCCGAAAACACAACCGCGCCGACTCCACAGTCCATCTTTGAACCGTCTGAGTAGATTGTTACGTCGAAATCCTTTAACACCTATCCATCTTGCGAAGCGCTTTGTGAAATCTAGGAGTCGCTCAAGAGTTTTCAGTACAAAGGAAGTTAGACTGGTGGTCTGAAATTTTTCGAGTTTTAATGACCGCGTGTGTTTGCCTTTGGGATGAAAACCACTCTGACTCGTCTCCATGAAGGGGGTACGTAGTTGTTCAGTAAACAGCTCCTGAAAATCGACGTGAGCCATGGAAATGCTAGTTCTTGCGACCTCTGTAGCATGCCGCTCAGGCCCGGGGATTTATAAGGATCGAAGCTGTTTAAAGCAGAGGAATTTATTTCCTCTGTAATAATCGGTATAAGGTTTTCCCATGCGCTGAGACCTTGTAGGCTCTGTGCTATTATCTGTGCATCCGGGAAAATGGGTGTTTATCAGAGGTTCTAGAGATTCTGCTGTTGACTAAGTCCATTCCCCATCCATCTTTCTAAAACCAATGGGAAACGTATGCTTTCCCAGAATTTTGATAATGAAACTCATAAAGAAAAGCAGCATCCTGATGGATTCACTCGCAGAACATTTCGCTGTCAGGTGCAATGTATTTGTATTTGTTTGGTTAAGTAAATGGGTGCACTTAAAATAAATAAATATTTGGCGCAAACAGCCCATGGAGGACCTAGCCTCTCGCAACCACTCGTGTTATATGCATTATATTTTCCGCACAAATGGAAAGGACTTTCAGTTTTGTGTCGTACTAGCTCCGGTACCGCAATCCAGATTGAATGCGTCGGTATTGTAATTTTGGGATATCATTCGATCGACAATGTGGCCTGGAACCCCGCAGGCGGAAGGCGAACCCCACAGGCGGATCAGTAGAAATGCGGTGAAGTGGGAGGGTTGTGATCCCTTGTTTTCGGATCATAACCTCGCCGATAAAAGGAAGAAGCAGAAGAAGACAATGTGGCCTGGAACGGTGAGGAAACGCTCGTGTTTATTGTCGTAACTTGTCATACGCTGACTCCGCTCGTCTTCACATGGTATTGGGACACAAGGTCATCAGTCATGACTCGGGGCTTGGTAGCTGCTTAAAAAGCAAGTTTGAATCAAAGAATTAGTATTTTGATTACTTTTATATCATTATACTGCTGGCATTTTTCACTTTGTGCCCCTTTTAGTATGATTTTTTTTAGACCCGATAATGGGCTTGTTCACCGACCTTGGCCATCGAGTCGTATGAAGTGTTCTTTTTGTGAAGCGATGCGCTGCAAAATATTTCTTTTTCAGAATCGCTTTAAGGATCCTATCCATAAACATATACTTGAGCATAAGTACTGTCTTGCAATGATTGCAAACAGTGTGGAGTTGGGTCTTAGGTATTTCGTATCAATTTTATGTTTCTTAATGTTTGACAGGATGGTAAAGTCAAAACATTTTTGTGTGTGTGTTCTATTTGATTTTCTACAGCTGGCACTCTAGCATTTAATTTGCTTTAAGAGATTATAGATCGAAAGAAAGACCCCCTGTGGTTGATTATCTTATTACTTATATATACCATGTCAGTTATAATACATATTATACAAAGCGAATGCTCTTACCAAAGCCATCAAATATATGAACCACATTTCTTCTTCATCCTCCCGTCTATACTTTATGCCAAGTCCATTAAATCTACTAAGTCCAGTCGATCAACGCGACATGCACTATAATGAAATATGCCAATTATCCAAATTTCTCCCTTAGTATTATTCGTATTTCAACGTCACGAATTCAATAGTGTGACCTACAAATCAAATTCTGACGCTCCATTAGTAAAATGCAAAAGATTGTACGCCAAACGCATGTGCAATTAACGCCTCTACCACTTCAAACATTATCTCAGCTAATCAGAAGTTAATTACACCTTTATAAATTCCTATTACAAAATATATATTAACATTGAAATGTCACGTAATTGTACTGGAATCCATGTTCATGCTCAGCTCAACCGACCCTTAATGACGTCCACCCACGCAATTAGGTGCGAATAACTAGTGCAAGCAAATCGTTCATAATGGATCACCTTAACTTCCGTGCTACTGTATCCGAGGATATGAACTCGTACATACTTACATTATTGACGTGTGACGTTCTGTTTCACTCTTTGAGAGTTTAAAAGCAATTAAAAGGCACGATAAGAACTTGTTACTAATAAGTAAGCATACAGCGGATACTGTACACGCTGGATCAAAAGTGACAATATCACGAATCAGGACATTGATGCACATCACTTGCAATCGATTTCATACCCTTGCAACAAGTACACACTAGCAAAGTCCTCCATATGCCCAGCAAGTGTTGCAGAATTGAGGTCAACTAGAAATAGGTCTGTAGTTGAGGTGGATTCATTTATTTTTAGTGTTGTTCTGAGTGTGACGGAATATTGTAATAGTTGACATCTATCAAGTGGGTATACTCGTATCATTAGAATTAGTTTAGATATAGCTGTCATGATGACGAGGTGTCAAACCTGGCTATCTACGTAACTACGCCTAGCTTGAGAATATGTTTTTTTTTTTTATTCCAAACATAATAAGCTGCAAAGGATTGCAAATGTTTGTTAACACTGCGACTAGTTATGAAACCAACGAGCAGTTTGCTTATCAGTATAAATAGTGAGAGAAAAGTAAATGGCTAACAGTTTACTATTTTTAAAGTACAATATAATTTTAATTTGTTGTATGTCATTCTTAGCTTTTAATGACAATAACAAGAGCATAGATGGGATTTAATCCATCCAAAGCGTTGGAGGTTAAATTCACTCCGAGCGCCTCTTTTCGCTCGTTGTTGTCGCTCTGTCACTATCTAGTAGAGAATATGGTAAGTCATATGGTTTCCGGTTGCCTTGCAAGATCTGACGGTCTTATACGTTGCAGTCGTCTCACGCCATATACGTTTAGAAGAATTGTTGCTTCCTCATTAATATGTTCCTGGAGGCTCTTCTCGTGTGCTTTGGCCCTAGTGTTGATTTCTTCAAGAATAGTAAGAATCCCTAGGTCCCGATGGAGGTCGCTGTTTCTGATGTGCCATGGAGCATTCACAATACTTCGAAGAACTTTATTCTGGAATCGTTGGATGACTGCAATATTAGTCTGGCTGGCACATCCCCAGAGTTGAGCGCCATAGTTCCACACTGGTTTTAGGATCTGGTTATATAAAAGAATTTTATTATTAATTGATAGCCCTGACTTCCTGCCCATAAGCCATTCTAATTTTTGCCATTTAATATCTATGTCTTGTCTTTTCATTTTAATATGCTTTTTCCAACGAAGCTTGGCATCTAGAGTCATACCTAGATACTTCGCGTAAGGTATTGTCGTGCCTGATATTGCTATAGGGGAGTACGAGATAGACTTATTTGTGAAGTCAATATGTACAGATTTGCTCGAATTTAGTTTTATACGCCATCTTTGAATCCACCTGATAATTTGATAAGCTGCTACACAGCTTGTAGCTTTTGCGTCGATTCTAGCGCTGTATTTTCCACTGCTACAGCTGCCGTGTCGTCGGCAAAAGTTCCAATTTTGGTGTAGGGCGTTGTAAAGGAGGTATAACAGAGGTCCGAGGACGCTTCCTTGAGGAACTCCGGCTTCGATCTGCATTAGCTTAGAGTAGTAGTTTTCTTGTTTTATACGGAAGTAACGCGATGTTTAATAAGACTCCATTAGGTGGAAGCACTGTTCTGGCAGGTACACTTTTAGTTTATTGAGAAGACCTTCATGCCATACTCTATCGAAAACCTGTGCTACGTCTAAAAAGATCGCAGAGCATATTTTTTTTTTTCTTCTAGTGCTCTTTCGATTTCAGATGTTATTCTGTGGACTTGTTCTATCGTGGAGTGTTTGCTTCGAAAGCCAAACTGATGATTTGGGATTAAATTTCTTGATTCTACGATTGGTTTCAGATGCTTAAAAATCAATCTTTCAAACAACTTTGATGTTGACAGAAGTAGCAATATTGGTCTATATGAGGATACCTCATGATGGTCTTTACCTAGTTTAGGGATCATTATCACGTCAGCTACTTTCCAGATGCTTGGTACATACTCAAGGCTAATTGATTTATTCATTAACCATAAGAGTTTCACTAACCCTTTGTTTGGCTGTCGCTTCAGGACTTCCGCAGTGCTTTTTTGTCTTTTAATCGCCTTATCTCATATTTTAACTCGTGCATTTTAATGGGAGGAATCATAGAACTAGTACTTTCATTGAGATTTAGAAGCTCATCACAGGAAGCATCATTAGGCTTAAAGGTATTCGCCAGGTGGTCTGCAAAAGCAATAGCTTTTTCCTCATTGCCCATTACTGCATCTTATTGGAGGAATATGATTTGTTGGTCGCTTAAGATATTTTGTACTTTTCCAAAGTGAATATTCAGTGCTCTTGTCAGCAGTTAGCTCTGAGAGATATATTTTCATCGTCTTATTCCGGATTAGCTTTATCTCAAGTTTAAAATCTTGTAAGGCCTTATTTATTCTCGTTTTGTCGGAGGGAGATCAAGTTCGTTGCCACCTACGCCGAAGTTTTCTTTTGTTTATTATAAGCTCCTTAATTTCTTTTGGATAATTGCTACCGACCATTTTTCTCTTTGTTGGAGGAGTACAGCTCCAAGCTGCAAATTGGATTAGTTGGATGAAAGCATTTGCGTGGTTTTCCAGCTGGTCTGTCGTCTCAATAGGCGTACTAATATTAACTTTATCCTGAAGGATTTGTTTAAAACTAAGCCAATCTGTGAATTTATTTGAAAGGTATGGACTTTCTTCTTTAACTATAACAGTTTCACTGAGTGTCAGGTATATTGGTGAGTGGTCCGTGTCGAGATCCAAACCTTCTTGTACCCGGATAAAGTTCCTTGACAATTTATTTATGACAAAAAAGTCAACCAGATCTGGAATTTTGTTAGCGTCCGTCGGCCAGTATGTAGGATTACCAGTAGATACAAATTCACACCCTGTTTTTTTAGCTGCATCGTAGAATTCACGACCTTTTGTTGTAGTGAGTCGGGATCCCCAGTATGTGAGCTTAACATTAAAGTCTCCTCCCATTATAAACTTGGACTTGTGCATTTTAATGAGTTGTTGGTATTCATTTGAAGAAATCGAGTGTTTGGGAGGACTATAGACAGCTGTTATTGAGAGAGGTTGATTTTTAGTTCTGACAGTTACGGTAGTGGTTTGAAACTTGAGTGAACTTATTTTCTCTTCTTCATAATGATCAGTGCTACATCTTATAATAATAACACTACCTCCTCTCGCACAATTATCTGGATGGACTGTATGGTACGAGTTATAATTCTTCAACTTGATATACCATATGACCCGGTTGTAAGATGAGTTTCTGAGATCAAACAAATGTCTACATTTTCTGTATCTAGTAATATTTGTAGCTCGTTTAAATGATAGTTCAATCCGTTGATTGTAGTTTGTTTTTTCCTCAAGACTACTAAAGCGATCTTGAAGGGTTTTATTGAAGACTTCTTGTTTGTTCAGCTTATCCAGTATTTTAGCTAGAGTCTCTTCAATTGTGCTTTGGTCTTTTCTGGTAGCATAAGTAGTTTTGACTGTTTGCGAAAAAAGGGGTCTGCGAGCGTTCAAGTCTGCCGAATTATTTTCTTTCTGTTTCTGTTGTACTTTGATATTTTCGGTAGTATCATTGGTTGTTGATGTTTGGATATTGATTTGAGCATTTTCGTTTCGCGATTAAGTTTATTATCTCTAATCTTTTGCAGCTCTTTGGCGACCCACGATAATTCGCAGGATGGGCCTCACCGCAGTTGTAACATTCTGCAAGTAGATTTAGAGGCTTATAATATGACTATTTTAATGTAATTAGATGCACGAGGAAAGTTGGATAGGAAAAGCAGAAACAAGAAAGCAATTTTTTAGTGCAGCGGTTTGAAACTCCGGTGATATTAGTTGGCTCCGTGGGTTGCTATCCGAACTAATCAGTGACATTTTGCATTTCTTACAATTTTTTGACAGGTGTGTGTGACCGCACTATTTAGTTTTATTGCTGGAAATATTGAATATATATTTTTAGGATTTGAACCAACAGCCTTCAAAGAAATAAATCGAATACATTACCACTACAGCGCGACTAGTTATGTGTCAACTAGAGTTCATAAACCGGTTCAAACCGATTTACAGTTAAACCGAGTGATATTTATATCAAACCGAGTTTGCAAAGCCGATGAATCGAACCGAAAAATTAAATGCCAAAACAGCATTAAACCAAGTTGAACACACGATTCGGGTTGAGTTGGTTAGGACAAGTAAACACAATGCACTAACACATGAATGTACCCGTATATTAAGCAGCGCTGTCGGTAGGGATCCCTTAGGAGCTTTTGGCTCCTTTGCTGAGTACCCCATGAATCAAAAAGGCTCCCCGAATTTTGAAGTTATATTTGCAAAGAACAAAAATAATCAGGTACATTTGCAACTGCATTACTGGAGGGGGAGTACTGTGGCGTTTGACAGAACATCTCAAAATTTCAATGGGAAAAAAAGCTTAAAATTTTAATTCAGTCGTCGTCAGATTTGGTCGTAGCAAGTCAAGCTCTATAAATTATCATTTTGTTTTTTCGTAATTTTTTAAAATAAATAGAAGTTTGAAATTTTCCAAATTGTGTGTGCACTGGCATTACCTTTAATGATAGCGGGACGGCGAACAGAGCGCCGTCGACCCGCTACAGTGGAACCGGGCTTCAACCAACAAACGTCTCCAGCCAGAACGGTTACGAGCCAACTGCCTCCAGTTGCGCAAACCAAGTTGGTTGAGTTCCCCCTCCACTTATTTGCGCCACCTACCGCGAGGTCGTCCTATACTACGCCGTCCATCCGGGATGAATTTGAAGACTTTCTTGCCTAGAACGTTATGCTTCATCCACTCTAAATGACCCAGCCATCTTACTCGCTTTTTGTGAACTCTTCTGGCTAAGTCGATGTCCTTAAATAGGCCGTATAGCATTGGCATTGTACCTTCTCCTCCACTCACGGTCTATGCAGACGGGACCAAAGATCGCTCGAAGAACTTTTCTCTCGAAATAAGCAAGGGCATCCTCATCCGGTTTTGTCAAAGCCCATGCCTCTGCGCCATACAGCAGGACTGGGATGGTTAGTGTCTTATAAAGAATTACCTTAGTAGTTCGAGATAGGGCTTTGCTACTCAATTGCCTTCTTAGCCCATAGAAACAACAATTGGCAAGAGTAATTCTTCGTGTGATCTCCCTACTGATGTCATTTGCGGAGTTCACCATAGAGCCTAGGTAGACAAAATCCTTTACTACCTCCAAATTATATCTGTCTATTGTAGCGTTCTGTCCAAGACGCCCATGTTGGGTGTCCTTTTTTGAAGACAGCATATATTTTGTTTTGTTTTCATTGACCGCTAAACCCATCTTTGCTGCCTCGATCTCAATACTCGTAAATGCCCCATTGACGGCCCGCTGAGTTCTGCCGATTATAGCAATGTCATCGGTATAATCGAGTAGTTGTACGCACTTGTAAAAGATTGTACCACCGGTGTTGGCTTGTGAGTTTCCTACAATTCTCTCAAGTACTATGTCAAAAAGATCGCATGATAGCTCGTCACCTTGCCTAAGACCTTTCCTGACATCGAACGGTTCGGTGGTATTCTAACCGACATTGATGCAGCGTTCGCCATCGAGCTTGGTAGTGATGCCAAGACTAGACATGGCTCTGTATAACTTGTGTCTATACACGCTATCATAGGCAACTTTGAGATCGATGGAGGAGTGGTGCGTATCGATTTTATATTCATGGGTTTTTTCCAAGATCTGCCGTAGTGTGAATATTTGGCCTATGGTAGATTCTTCCGGCCTGAAACCGCACTCATAGGGACCTATCAGGTTGTTGACGATCGGTTTTAGGCGTTCACATAGTACGGCGGACAGGATCATATATGCGATGTTAAGGAGACTTATATCTCTGTAGTTGGCGCAGCTCAGAGGGTCTCCTTAATTCAGGATCGGGTAAAGGATGCTGAGGTTCCATTCATCGGACATACTTTCGTCCGACCAGATTTTACAGATGAGCTCCTTACTAACTCATCTCCTCCTGCCTTCAAAAGTTCAGTGCCAAGGTCGTCGGCTCCAGCAGCTTTGTTGGATTTGAGTTTAGATATCGCTATCCTCACTTCGCTCTGATCGGGTTAACAGGAATCTTGGCTGCCATTGTCTGCGTTGAATGGCTCATTCTGCCTGACAGCGCAATATTGGTCATCATCGCCGTTTAACAGTCTGCAGAAGTTTTCCTACCATATCCTCAGCACCGACTGCGATTCTACTACTATATTGCCATTTTGTCCCTGCAGGCTTTTCTTCTGGCTTTGGAACCCTGGCACGTTCTTTTTATCGTTTGGTAAAATTTTGCGAACATCATTCCTGCAATAAGGTCTCTCAATCTCCTCGATTGAGCGCTACTCATGCTGCTTTTCCTTCTTTCTGAAAAGTTGTTGTTCCTCTTTTCTCCTCCGCTCGTAGATCTCGCGAGCAGCTCTAGTCCTTCTATGCAGCGCCGCTTTGTACGCCTCTTGTTTAGCTGCATGTGCTTGCCGGCATTCCTCATTAAACCGTGGATTTCGTTGTGGTGGCCGAGAGAAACCCAGTACATCAGAGCGGCATCTCTGATGGCTTGTTGGCAACACTGCCACTGGTCTTCCGCATTAGCTGCTGGTGGCATAGGCTTAGACTAAGATTAGAAGAAACGCGATCGGCAAAGGCACTGGCGGTCGGTTGCAATTATTTCCTCATAGTATTTCGTTGATTTCGCTCCATTCTGGATATCCGCATCCGTACCTTGGCTACAACTAGGTAGTGATCAGAGTCCACGTTGGCTCCTCGGAAAGTGCGGACACAAAAAATACTGGAAGAGTTCGTTAAGTCGATCGCAATGTGATCGATTTGGTTGACAGTTTTCGATCAAAGGAGAGCCATGTACCCTTGTCAATATCGAGACGTGGGAACCGCGTACTATCTACGACATAGTTTCGTCCCGCCGCAAAGTTGACTAGCCTGAGTCCGTTGTCGGATGTAATGTCGTGCAGGCTGTGCTTTCCACCCACGCTACTAAAAACGTCCTCTCTATTATTGCTCATACGTCTTGTCCAAGGGCAGGTAGAGGTCATCCTTCGTCGCGTAGTCCATCTTCTCGTGAGGGGCATGAGCGCATATTAAGCTAATGTGGGCAAATTTAGCCTTGATACGGGCATGAGACGCTCGTTCACATGCCGGAAACTCAAGACTTCTTGCCTAAGTCAGCCTCCAATGACAAATCCGCACCCGAATAGATGCTGTCCTTGTTGTGTGTAGCAATCGCCGTAGTAGATGTCGCAGTTTTTCATCCCCCTTTTGCCCAGCCCATCCCATCGCACTTCTTGGATGGCGGTAATGTCTACTTTGAAACACTGTAGGGCCTCCGCAAGTTGTTCGGCTGCACGTGGTTTGTAGAGGGACCTAACATTCCACGTGCAGACACGAAGATCGTTGTCCTTTTTACGTTTGGTTGGGTCGTCAACAGTAAAATCATCCGTATCCGAGGCTGTTGGTTGCTTCGTAACCGAAGTTTTTTTACCTGGTAGGAAAGTTAACCTGACGGCACAACACCCAAGCTGGAGGGCCAGATCCTTTTTTTTATCCCTAGGACAAGAGGCCGGATACACCAATGCCAGTAATCCACTTCGGAGATATGAGCGCCGCCGTTGGCCCATTAAGGGTTCATCCGCCACCCTCTCTTTTTCAGTACCCTGGTGCAGTATTGAAATCCTTACAGACATCAGCTCCAAATATGTCGAAGTAGCTCAAGTAAAGTATCCGCTGGCCTGTAGACGTCACCGTTGATTCCATCGGGAGAATTCATTCGCCGCACGTCCTCCTTCTGAGGACCTCTTGCTAGACTTCTGATATACATATTTCAGCCAATCAGGTCAACAAGAGATGCCTTGTCCGGTTAAACATATGCGCGCTGAAGATGTGCTTACGCAGGTCTGAGCGTTCAGCAACACATATATCGTCAGACTCAGCATACGCTCATCATTAGTTCGCTATCAGACAGCTATCAAGCGGGCACCGCGAGGAGGTGATGATGCGATTTTGCCACGCCTTTAATTACCACGCATTTTAATGCCTATGCTAAACAATATTTGCATTTTATTACAACTTCATAGCGAATATTCGTTGAATACTTAATTTGCACATCTCTATTTCAGGCAGAAAATTGCCCTTCCAGCCATGATTCATGTATTCCAGTTTAGGGAAGAATCTTAACTAAACTCAGATTAGCACCAACCTTGCTTTTATTGCTTTTTTTTTCTAAACTTTCCGATTAAAACTAGTAGGTTTTCAGAAACTCTTTCACAATAAAGACACTAGTTATGGTGTTCATGTCAGTGTTTGTTGTTCAGCTTCGTATTTTGGTACTTTCATAATTTGACAGGATTGTAAGTTGGAAAACAGCATAATAATGAATGTAAGGAATTGAACTATGACGAACAAAGGAGACTCCAAAGTATGAAGACTACGAAAGCTATAAACAAACTAAAACGTGATAGGAAAAATATTTTTTCGGGAATCATTACTAGCCTAAAGAACGCTAGGAATTATTTATCTTTTCACTTAATCAATTCAAACCAAGAGAGAAGTTTACTATCAGTTGAGGGAATTCAAAGCCTCATTTAAAATCCTATCTATGACTAACTTTAATTTTTATTTTATACCTTTCGCTTCATGCAAATTCGTCCATAAAGTGCACCCGCTCTTCAGATTTCCTTGTTTTCCCATTAGTCTGCCGTAAAGTGTCTGAATCTCTTCAACTAGCGTAATCAGATTCCACCCACACAGTTATGTTGCACATTATCCTGTCACTTCAATTAGGATCTCGTACTTTTACTCAGCAAACTTGTTGCATACAAATGAGCACATTAGTGCATTAGGTCCCATGAGCGTAAGTGCTCTGTAGTAGCATCTTCTGATGTTGCGTTTGGTGGAATATTTACATACAACTAATTTGTTGAGCTCAACACAAGAGTAGATACTTCCTAGAATCGGCAAACCTTGAATTTATTTTTCAAGTCTCTTTTTGCACGTTGTCCCCATCCGATATAGGAACAATCACATGTGGGGAACAAGCGCATGTTGCCAACCGTTGCACTTATTTATAGAACATGCTTCCAAGCAGATGTGTAGAGATGCCCCTTTGTGTGCCGTATCCAGGCATTCATTGTTGGAAAAATATACTTTGCAATAAAAGATAACTCAAGTAGCAACTTAAAGTGGAAGTGCGATAAAATCAGACATGCTTTATGGGCGGATTGAAGGTTTGAAATAATAGCTGCTGTGAGGATGCACTACTTCCTTGATAGACTATGAACTAGGGTCTCTTATAAAACCGCTCCTATCTATCTTAACATATATCTTAGCAGCTAACTTTACTATCCTATTTTCTTTCAGGGTTTAGTTTACGACCACTGAAACTCCATGCAGACTCCATCATGCTGATATCGTACCCCGGTGAACTATTTATGCGGGTTCTCAAGCTGATGATACTACCTTTGGTCATCTCTAGTCTAATAGCTGGTTCGGCAAGTTTGAATGCTCGTATGAATGGAAAAATCGCTTTGCGGACACTGGTATACTTTGCAACTACTTCATTCTTCAATGCCATTCTTGGCATCGGATTGGTACTGCTCATACATCCCGGTGATCCGGGAATGCATAATACCGCTGATCGGTCGGCTGACAATCGGGCAGCAAATCTCTTGGACAGTCTTTTGGACTTGGGAAGGTAAGTGTTGTGCAGCTGTTTGGCAATATACTTTTGTGTTCATATTCATTTGACAGCGAATATTTAGTCACATTCAAATGGTTTCCGTTTCCAACTTGTCACGGTAGAAATGGGGTATTTTAGGGATTTGTCTCTTTTGGGTGTTTAACATTTTCGGGCAAGGATGCCAAAAAAAATTGTTCACAAAAATACAAATTGCAACAATTACTTTTTTTTGTTTATAATTAGCTTAGAGGGAGGCAAGTTATGGTAAGATGTACATTGAAGAATTGATTTGTGAAGAGAGCAACATTTTTCATATGTAAGCTTACCAACCGAACAGATTTTATTTGTACAGTACAGATTTTCGGCTCGTGGTACAGATTAAAAAAATTGGTACGGACTTGGAACAGATTTTTAATTTTCGAAACCCTCACTCCGTTTACAACAGGCAACAGGCAAAGTCCCAATGGAAGAAAGATGGATTGAAATTTTTAAGCACATGTATACCGCGTAAGTGCCATATTTGGATTTTTCATTTACCATCGAATTCATTCCTTGGTTGCCTGAGACGAGCGCACCAGTCGAACGCATTTTTTCTTCAATCAAAAACCTTTGTAAAACCGAGTCGGCCAATGTTAACATCGACACACTGAAATCAATTTTATTCGTGAAATGTAATTTAGATTACAATTGCATTGATTTCTACCATTTCCTGAAGAAACAACCACAACTATTGAGACATATCGCGAGCGTATTCAAAGAGGCTCCAGTAGTATTGCCTCCGGAAACAATGATGAAGCCGCTGGTATCAATAAGATGTCAGTTGATAGCGTACAGGCTGATGACGACGAATCAGTTTCTTAAATATGTTTTCTTAAGCAACATTTCATATTATTATTTACCTTTTGATGTTTATTCTATTATCTTCGGAATAAAAAAAAAAATTGGTTGAGTTTTAGTACAAATTTTTGAGTATGATTATGGGTGCGATAGAGAGTTGGTATGCTTATTCATATGTATGATTTAAATCCTTTTTTTTTATTTATTTCGTTGATACTGTAAAACAATAAATCTATAAAAATGTGAAAACTGAAAATTTTCATCAGATTTCACTGGTCTACAAATTATTTTTTTTTATTTTTTTGTCACACGAGAAACTATGTACAGGGTGAGTCAACTACTAATTTCTTTTTAAAAATGCAATAAAATAAACAAAATGAAATCTTTTCCATGTATTATGGCTTTATTAGTAAGAGCAATAAATTTCCCATCAATTATGGAATACAACGTCGTTTTCAAGTGGCTGCCTCGGCTGGCCTCGCAGTAGCGCATTCTATCACTCCAATTTTCCAAGACCTTGTTGATGGTTTCGGGCTGTAGCTCACGAATTGCTTGGATGATATCGGCCTTAAGTGCTTGAATCGTTTCCGCATTGTTGGCATAATATCGGTCCTTCACGGCTCCCCACAAAAAAAGTCCAAAGGGTTCAAATCGCAGCTCCGAGGCGGCCAATTGACATCGCCAAGACGGCTGATAACACGATTTGGGAATTTGGTGCGCAAAAGACCGATTGTGGCATGGGCTGTGTGGCATGGCGCGCCATCCTGCATGAGCCAGAGGTCGTCCAAATCAATGTCTTCAATTTCAGTTTAACATGGCTCTGTAACGCCCACCGTTGACCGAAACGTTGTTTCCAGCCTCATTTTCGAAGAAAAATGGTCCAATGATGCCACCACTCCACAATCCGCACCAAACTGTCACTCTCTGTGGATGCATTGGCTTCTCGACAATACCGTGCGGGTTTTCCGAGCCCCAGATGCGGCAATTTTGTTTGTTAACGTAGCCGCCGAGATAAAAATGTGCTTCGTCAGAAAAGCCCAAACTGCGAAGCGATAACGAAGCGGATGGTCGTGCGCTTTCAATTGCTGAATCAATTGGACCTTGTAAGCGAATAATCCCAGATCTTTGTGCAGAATTCTCCTCAGGCTAGTGCGTGAAATGTTGAGCTGTTGAGATCGATGACGAGTTGATGTTCGTGAATTGAGTCTCACACTCTTGGCTACAGCAGCCACATTCTCGTCTGCGCGCACCGTACGACGATGGGGACCATGAGTGTTGTCCACTAGCATACCTGTCTCACGAACATCTTGCACAAACTTGCGTACAGCAGGCACGGTGGGTGCTTCATTTCGGCCAAAACTTATTTTCAAAAAATGCACTGTTTGGGCTACACAGCACTCACTTTGGAAATAAGTTTTCAATATTTCCCAATGTTGTTCGAGCGTAAAGCGACTCATTTCGTTCTGCGGAGATATGATACTGACTTTCTGTCAAGATTTCGAGGGGGAAACAGCTGTCAGTGTCAAAATAACTTATGAGTTAAAAAGAAATCACTGGATGGCCCACCCGTTAAACCTGATTTCGATGCTATAAGGAACTCTTAACAGGACTGAACTGAATTTGAATTTGACTTTAAATTTAATTGATTTTTATTTTCATCGTTAACTTATAAAAACAAATAAACATAGCATGGCTTTGCCGTCGCTCGATTGACAACTAGATTTTAACAGTATATACTTAGGTACTAGCTTAATACAAACAGAGAACAGTACGAAATACACCAATATACCAAAACACCCATTTTCTCCAAAAAATTTCTTCGATTATTCTTTCATGATCAGCGTTGCCGTTTTGGTCCATTTTACAAAAACGAAATAAATGTGGTCCAATGGTCCATACACGTTAATTTTAGTCTATTTTCAAGACAAAAATATTGTTCATAAACACAGTGCTTTTTCAATCATATGGACTCGCAATTTTGTATTTGGATGTAGGGATAGAGTAAAGTGAAAAATATACCACTTTAGACTTATAACACAAGCATCCTGATATGCGACAAAATACTTTCAGAATCCCATTTCATCCTCATATAATACCTCAACGTAGCCAAAAAATACCTTCCAAAATAAGTACCAAAGTATGTAGTATACCATCTTCTCACCTCATTTTGCACAAATTACTGTGGCCTAATCTTAAAGGCCCCAAAGTACCAACGGCCAAGAAAAACTAATCGTAAGGCAGACAAAATGTACCCTTGTCCGATCAAATCAATCGATCGAAAAATGTATATTGCGATCGATCAACTGATGTACAAAACGATAATTTGTTATTTTGATCGAGATCAAAGATGTTTTTTTGATCCAATCAAAATATTACAACAAAATATTACAATTCTGACTTGATGCTACTATCTTAAGAATTCTTTTGAAATGTGTATCAATCTAATAGGGCTATATTCAATTTGACACAAATATACACGAGGATAGATTGAAAAATTCGCAGCCTGACCAAGAAAGCAAACTCGGAAGCTTACATACAAATTAACTTTACTTTGCAACGTTATCTTATTTATGTCAGTTTTAAGAAATGTTTCCTTCAGGGCTTCAAAGACATGTTTGCTGCATTTTCGACCTCTTCATCCAAACTCACAGGGATAGATTTCAATCAAAGTTTTCCGCCACGTGCTTGGGAATGCATTGTCCTGGTAAAATAAAACTTTTTTCTTCAACATTCTTCATTCATTCATTTTCAATGGCCCGCTAATCCTTCATGAGGGTCGCGGGGGTAGGATGCTCAGGTGGACTCTCCGTCCTTCTCGATCCTCCGCCATTGACTCCAATTCATCAGGGGGAATCCCTAAGCGGCTCCAGGAGAGATGTCGGACTTGATCCAACCATCTATTTCTAGGCCTTCCGCGAAGTCGCCTACCTGATGGCACGGCAACCATGGCCCGTCTTGGAAGCCGGTCTGGGGGCATACGCACTACGTGACCAAACCATCGAAGCATAGATCTTTCCGTTCGGAGAAGTAGCTGCTCAACGTTGAGCGCCTCGCGTACTCTGGTGTTGCACACTCGATCCCTACGAGTTATTCCAACAACACCGCGAAGGAACCTCATTTCGGCAGCTTGTATTCGCGATCTTATTCTTTCGGTCACTACTCAAATTTCATGACCATAGGTGAGAGTTGGAACATACACAGAGTTAAAAACCGATAGCTTAGCTTGAACACTAAGTTCGGCCTTCCTTATAACAGATTGGCCAAGCTCTCTCAAAATTGATCCAGCCTGACCAATTCTACAGGATAACTCGGCATTGCTCCTCCCATCACTCGTGAATAAAACCCCGAGGTACTTAAACTTCTCCACCTGCTTCAGTGGGACTCCACTAACATGCAGAGTGCACTGAATGGGTTTTTTGGAAACGACCATTACTTCCGATTTGTTCACGTTGATCTTCATTCCAGCATCATCACAAACAGCTACAAACCTTTCGAGTGCGCGCTGAAGTTCGGTTTGAGAGGACCCAAGGATGACCAAATCATCCGCAAAGAGCAGATGACTAATCCTTATTTCTCCCACTTTGAAACATTCCCCGCCACGGCTGCGCTGTAACATCCAATCCATATATACAATGAAGAGGAGAGGTGACAAAATGCACCCCTCACGGAGTCCAACGCCCACAGTGAAAGGTATTGATTTAACACCGTTTATCCGAACACAGCTTCTACAGTTCGTATATAAAGACTGAATCGCCCTTAACAGGGAACCAGCAATCCCATACTCCTGCAGAACACTCCAGAGTTTGCCTCGAGGAACCCTATCATATGCCTTTTCCAAATCCACAAAACAAGTGTAGACAGGTTTGGCATATTCCCAGGCCTTCTCAAGAACCATTCTGAGAGTGAACAACTGGTCGGTTGTGCTTCTACCGGGACGAAAACCGCACTGCTCATCCCCCAAACTGTCCTCAACCACAGCTCTGGAACGCTTTTCTAGCACCTTAGCGAAGACTTTTCCAGGGAGACTTAAAAGAGATATACCCCTATAGTTGGCGCAATCTCTTTTCTCACTTTTTTTAAAAAAGAGGAACTATCACCCCAATTTGCCAATCACCACGTGTTTCACCGCATTCCCAGGCCACTTTAATGACACGCGAGAGCCATTGCACTCCCTCTTTACCTAAAGCCTTGAGCATTTTTGGCCGAATTTCATCCACACCAGCAGATTTGCCAACTTTTAGCGCTTTGATCGCCAAAGTTACTTCCTCTACCGTAGGACTACTTTCCGCCCTACTCTCGACCATAGGTCTGTCATCTTCGGTGCCCTGTTCGGGATTGAGCAATTCTGAAAAGTGCTCGCTCCATCTGCGTAAGATATCCTCCTCATTGGAAAGAAGTCTACCGTCTTTGGATTTGACTCCTTCAACGATATTCAACTTTTTTCCTCTGAGTCGGCGGACGGTCTGCCAGAACATCTTATTTGCAGATCTGTGGTCACGTTCCAATTTCTCGCCAAACTCCTTCCAAGACTGTTCTTTCGCTGTTTTCACAGCTAATTTGCAAGTTCTTCGCGCCTCAGTGTACCGATTTCGAGAATCGGACTTCCCCAAGTGAATCCACACCTTAAAGGCTCTCTTCTTCTCTCTGATGGCTTCTTGAACCCCGGGCGTTTTAAACCAAGCAGTTCTTTTCTCACCACCAGCCGCCACACCAAGCCGCTTCACTCCATAAACATCTCCCGCAGAGGCAATAACCGCTGTTGAAAACAGTTGCCATTCTTCCTCTACATTTGATGGAACAGTTGGAATTCGTTCAAACCTCTCAGATATTTTCCGCGCAAATGTCTCCCGTATCTCATCGTCCTGTAACCTCTCCCATCGTATGCGTGTAACCATCCTTGGTTTACGCTTTGGTAGGGGAGGCACTCTCTCGCTAAGATACAATTTGCACAGCACTAAGTGATGATCAGTTGACAGTTCGGCCCCTCTCAATACGCGAACATCACAAACCATTCTCTTCAGACACGATGGTACCACAAAGAAATCGTTCAGCGACTTCTGCTGAAGACTCTGACGGTACCACGTGTATTTGTGAATATCTTTGTGTGGAAAGATGGTGTTCATGATGGATAAGCCATTTTCACAACAAAAATCCAACAACCTCTCTCCGTTTGCGTTTTGATCAGGATCACCGTTCCTCCCAATCACACTCCCCCATGTCATAACCTCTACACCCACATGAGCATTGTAGTCACCCATCAGGACAAAAGAATCCATATCTGCAACCTTTTCAAGGGCAACATCAACTTCATCTAAGAAAGCTGCATACTCTGACAGAAGGTTCGGTGCATACACCTGCACCAATGCCAGAGTTGATCTTTCAAGCTTGAGCTTTAAGATCGCAACTCTCCCTCCTAATGGTATCCACTCCAATACTCTGTCTGTCAACCTGGGACTTGTAAGTATCCCCACTCCCGCCCGAGCAGACATTGAGGGTGCGACTCCTGACAGGAAGAGCTTCCACCCACCCGAAAGGTCCACAGTTTTAGAACCTCTCTGGTTTGTTGAAGAGACGCCAACTATATCTAATCGACTTTTAACAGCCCCCTCAACAAGCTCAAGATCCTTCCCTGCGAGGGATGAGACGTTCCATGTGCCTATCCTAAGTCGATGCCGTTGTCGAATCTCAGAGAGTCCATCTGTGCCCCTATCGGTGCACAGCGCGCTCACCCCTTGACCCCCGTAATGGTTCGCGAGACCATTGACAGGAAGCTCGTAGCCATTTCGGGTTTGACCCGGCCGGCTGCCGAGCGGGACAAGTTCAACATTCTTAGAACTTTTTTTTTAATTTCTCTTATAGCTGACGTAAGAAACCGCAGCAGTAATCGGAGTTAATTGTATGGCTCTCGACAAGCATGATAATTCGCTTTGAGTCCAAAAAATCGCTCATAAGCGCCTTTACGGCCACCTTGTCCGTCGATAATTTAACTTTGTCTTTCTTCGGGGCTGGTAGGTGGTATAGCGGTCAACCCAAGTCTCGTATGACGCCTCAAATCGTCTGGATCGGTTTAAAACAGCTCCAAACACCCGCGGAAAATCGTCAAACGATTTGGTTTTTGTTCACCAGAAAACAATTTGGGAACCCATCTTGCAGACAACTTGGAGGACCCTTTACTGCAGCAGTCTGGCGGCCAAAACCGCTGTAAGACTGAGAGAAGGCCATTATGGACATGCCTCCATTTTGTCCCGATGGGGGACTATCAGTGAATTGACGGAAATCGACCACATGAACCCGATGGTAGCATTTGAAAGGAGATTCACTACAAGAATTTCTGACAGAATATACTGGAAGAATCGGAGAACCATGAAGAAAACGGAATTGTCTTTCTATACTGTTGGTTCTATGATGATGGATGTTGGCACGAGAGCCGGAGTTTATTGTGAAGCCTTAGGAATAAACCACTCCTTGAGAATAAGCGACGACTGCAGTGTCTTTTAAGCCGAAGTCACAGCCATCATACTTACTTAGGTGGCGCTACAGTTCGGGATGAACCTGCGCATCAACCAACAAGCCTCTCCATTTAGCTCGGATTTTAGCTAATTGCCTCCAGTTGCGCACTTTAAGTTTGTCGAGGTCCTCTTAAACTTGTGCGCGCCACATAAGGCGAGGAGGCGCTCTACTACGTCGTCCCTCAGGGTTAGATTCGAAAACTCTGAGGGCCGGAGCGTTGGTGTCCATTCGCTCTACATGTTCTAGCCATCTCAGACGTCCAATACGCAGTTTTTTGACTAGGTCGATGTCACTGTACAGCTCGTATAGTTCGTGATTGAATCTTCTCCTCCAAAACCCATCAACGCAAACGGGACCGAATATCTTACGAAGAATTTTTCTCTCGAAGCGACCATGGATATATCCATCCTGCTCCATGTTTCAGCGCCGTAAAGCAGTTGATCGAGATATGGCTTTACTGTTGAATTGCCTTATAAGCCCGAAAAAACAGCGATTGGCAAGAGTTATTCTTCGCCTGATTTCTGTGCTGATCTTGTTTTTGGATTTTATAGCAGAGCCAAGGTGGGCGCCGTGGCGTAAGTGGTTAGTGTGCGGATCAATACGCATGAGGTTCCAAGTTCGAATCCCAGTGAACACCAAAAAAGTTTTTTCACGGCCCCACCTCTCGCGAGCGTCTGACAAAAAGCTTTTCAAATCGCCGTTCGGATTCGGCATTAAGCTGTAGGTCCCTTCCATTCGTGTGAAAAATATAACGCACACAACGTGAGTGGTTGCGAGAAGCTAGGCTATGGCACTTAAAGAGCTGCTGCGCCAAATATTTATTTACTTTTATTTTTTTATAGCAGACCCAAGGTAGACAAAGTCCCTTACTACCTCGAAATTATAGCTGCCCACTGTGACGTTTTAGCCAATTCGTCGGTGTTGGCTTTCCCTTCTTGGAATAGTTGGTTTTGGACTCGCTTATCGCTAAATCCATTTTGGCCACTTCCACCTCAATGCCTGCAAACGCATCGGTGACAGCCCGCTGGGTTCTTCCGATAATGTCAATATCGTCGGCATATGCAAGCAGTTGTACAGACTTGTGATAGATTGTGCCTCCGGTATTGGCTTGTGAGTTCCGCACAATCCGTTCAAGTACAATGTTAAAGAAGTCACATGACATCGCGTCACCTTGTCTAAAACCTTTTTTGACATCAAAGTTTCGGTGAGGTCATTACCGACCTTGATGAAGCAGCGGGAGTTCTCCATCGTCATCCTACACAGACGAACAAATTTGGCAGGGATGTCAAAACTAGACATGGCTCTATAAAGCTCTTCTCTATAGATGCTGTCATAGGAGGCCTTGAAATCAGTAAAGAGATGGTGAGTATCGATTTGGACTTCTTGGGATGGTGGACTTTCGCGGCCTGAAACTGCACTGATACGGTGGAATCAGGTTGTTGATAAAATGTTTCAGGCATTCACACAATATCGCAGAAAAGATCTTGTATGCGATGTTGAGGAGATTGATGACTCTTTAATTGGCGCAGTTGAGGGTGTCTCCTTTCCGGTGAATCGGACAAACGATGCTGAGATTCCATTCATCGGGTATGTACTCGTCTAAGCAAATGAGTTGACGTATGCACTCTATCAACCCATCACCAGCTGCCTTGAAAAGTTCGGCCGATAAGCCGTTAGGTCCAGCAGCCTTGTTCGATTTTAGCTTGGATATTGCTATCCTCACTTCGTTTTGGTCAGGTAGATGGTAATTTTGACTATCATCGTCTATGTTGATTGGTTCATTCTGCTTCATAGCGGGATGTTGGTCTTCGTCGCCGTTATACAGTCTGCAGAAGTAGTTTTTCCATATTCTCAGCACCGACTGTGATTCTACTACGAGGTTTCCATTTTCATCTCTACAGGGTATTGCTTCTCTGGCACGTTCTTTTTACCTTTTGGTAAAACTTCCGTACATTGTTCCTGGAGTATAAGCTCTCAATATTCTCGATCGCTCCTCATGATCTTTCTTCTTCTTTTGAAGAAGCCGATGTTCTTCCCGTCTCTCTTGCTCGTAGAGCTCACGAGCAGTTCTCGTCTTCCCTTGCAGTGCCACTTTATATGCCTCTTGTTTTGCTGCATGCACTCGCCGGCATTCTTCGTGAAACCAGGGGTTTCGAGATTGTGGGCAAGCGAGACCCAGCATATCAGTCGCGGCATTTCTGATGGCATGTTGGCGGCGTTGCCACTGGCATTCGATACTTGATGCTGACGGCAGAGGAAACCATGTGCTTTCTATGGTGACGTTCCAATCCACAGTGAAATCAATTAGCCTTAGTAAGTTATCAACGTGGTGCCGTGTAGGCTATGCTTACCGACTGCCCTACCAAAGACGTCCTCCTTTCCTATTTGGCGTTAAAATTCCCCAATACGATTTTAACGTCGCGTTTAGGACATTGCTTTTATGTTTTGTCGAGGAGCTCGTAGAAACAAACTTTGGTGGCAGGGTCCTTTTCTTCTGTGGGGGCACGAACACATATTAGCCTTATGTTAGCGAATTTAGCCTTGATCCGGATAGTCATAGTACGCTCGCTTAAGTGTCGGAAATTTAAGACTTCTTGCCTAAGTCTACCGCGTATATCGAATCCACATCCGAATAAGCGCTGCCTGTTGCCTCTGTAGCAATCACCGTAGTAGATTTCACAGTTTTTCATTGTCTTTTTGCCCGGCCCATCCCATCGCACTTCCTGGATGGCGGTTATATCTGCTTTATAGCAGTATAGAGCCTCAGCCATTATACAGGCTGCTGAAATGATACGCAAGAGTAATATCATTGGTAAAACGATCACTGTTTAGAAGACAACCAGGCAGTCGTTAGGGCTCTGGACTCTGCTGTAATTAGGTCGAGGCTTGTGAGAACCTGTAAATCACTTTTCAACGTGATATCTAGAGCCAATGCTATGGGGGTGGCTATGGTGTAGTGGTAACATCGTCAATTGCAACGCTAATGGTTCATGGTTCAAATCCTGATGTCAGCAATCATTTATTTATTTCTCATGAAATATATAAAGTCAGTCCGATCATTTGCAAAAGCTCCTGTGAACACTACTGCGAAGGCATAACACTGGCAGTAGCTTGGTAATGTGGCTGGAGAAATTGTTCGCTCTGTTGATGATGATTTGCCCTTGACATCGATTATCGGGAAAAAAGTACTGTGAATCAGAAGCAATGACAATAATAACAAAACAAAAAAAAATCTCCCCAGTTATCTGGACGCCACCCCCGGAGAATAGCTGAAGCATAAACAACTGAGCTTCAAAAACCACTACACCAAAAATCTTTCTCTCTCTCTCTCTATCCATACTTTCCAAACGCCCGCACTGTGTGTAAACATGTTAAAGGTATTCATAACCCTTTGAGTGCGCGCAAATTATAAAAAAAAAAAAAAATGCAGTGACTCTATGCTGGGTACCAGGGCATATGGATATCGAAGGAAACGACAGGGCTGACAAGATTGCTAGGAAAGGGTCGGCGCTGCACTTATCTTGGGTCCTACTTTTTCTAGTAACCCCAATCAGTTCCCTACGAAAGAAAATAGAAGATGAAGCCACCGGTCGATCAACCAGAAGCTGGGTTCATCTGGAAACATGTGTAATGACGAGGGCCATCCTTCAGCAAGAAGAAATCAACTTCTCTGGTGAAGTTTAGTCGTTAAAAGCAGGGGTCCTTTCTGGCATAATTACTGGTGCCATTGGCGTCCACTCGGTGTGCTGCATAATGACTATTGCAGGGATGAAGAAGAAATTGAATCTATTCGTCACGTGCTGTGCGACTGCCCTGCTCTATCCGTCAGAAGAATAAGGACTCTTAGTAGTTACTTCTTCCCGGAGCTGGAGAACTTAGGCAATGTAGAGCTGACGGACCTCCTCAGATTCATATCACTATTTGGGTGGATCTAACATCGAACTATCCTTACAGCGTTTCCAGGGTTAAATAATTGGGACATAATGGGCCCGAACTGTTGGTCCAAGTGAGCAGTGACTCGTTTTTTCACAAAGCATCCATCTACCTAACCTAACCTAACCTGGAGGATCCAAGTGCGTTTTAAATTATGCTTTGGGTTCGTTTATACGAAATGCCGATGATGCCCTTATTTGTTATTCGTGGTCTCCCAAATGAAACTACATAAAGCCACTCTTAGAATGTTGGGAAATAAAGCAGGAAAGTACGAATTTAGAATTAAGACTACCAACCTTAGGCAGGCCAGGAACTTTTCAGTTCACCCTAGTATATAAATGATCAGTATCAATAGCCATCACAACGTCCATCCGCCTGTCCACCTATCCATCCATCCATTTTGGACTTTAAATTTCGAGCTAGGAAGATGAAATTGCACATATGGGCTTCTGAGAGTCCGCAGCAATAAGAACGTAAAGCGATATACCGACTTTTTGGAAACGCCCTCTTTTCAACATTTTTATTAGGAATCATAAGAAGTAATAGCAAAATATGTATGCATTGATCTGTTCAATAATCTGTTCATACATATGAGTACATAGGATCACAACAACATTTTAGGTGCTTTTTTAAGAAAAAAAAAACTCGAAAAAAGTACACATGTATAGGTACGAGTACTTCTACATTTCAGTGAAAAGTTTTCATTTCTTCTGAAACGTTAATAGAGTGTGAATGAATCATAAGGGCTAAAGCATCATACGATCCATTTCAGACGGATTGTATCATTCTGTATGTCTTAACGTATTTTTATTTATTTTTTTTTTTGCAGAAACGTTTTCCCAGACAACTTGTTCCAGGCTGCTTTCCAACAAGCCCACACGGTCTATATACCGAAGCCATCAATCCACCAGAGTTTCAACGAAACGCTCAATGAAACCTCCATCGATGTGACCGATGACAGTGCTAGTGATCAACCCGGTGGGACGGAACTCATTCGAGTGGTACAGTATCGGACCGGTACCAATACCCTGGGCATTGTGTTCTTCTGTTTGGTTTTTGGAACCTTGCTGGGTACGATCGGCAGCAAGGGTCAAGTTGTGATAGATTTCTTTTCGGCTGTGTTTGAGGTTGTGATGAAGATGGTCACCTGCGTGATGTGGTTGACGCCAATTGGCATCAGCTCGGTGATCGCCGGTAAAATTCTAGGTGTCAACGATCTAAACCTTGTGATGGCACAACTGATGTGGTTCATCATTACTGTTGCGATTGGTGTCCTGCTCTACCAGTTCGTCATAATGCAACTAATCTACTTTGTATTCCTGCGTCGTAATCCATTCAAGTTCTACTGTGGACTCATTCATGCGATGCTCACCGCATTTGCGACAGCGTCAACGTAAGCGTATTTTTTATTTTTTATAGTTTTTGCTTCCTATAAGCGTTTGGTAAGAAAAAAATTCAAATTTTCTAAATTGAATCAAATTACCATTTTATGTGCGTGTGCGGTGGCTCGCCGTACAATCCAATACAAAAATTTTTGAAAAATTTGTACTTTCAAAAAAATGACGGTAATGGAATATCCTGTTTTTGACGACTACAACGAGAGCAGTGCTGCAGCGTTACCAATTACATTCCGTTGTATGAATGACAAGTTGCGTGTGGACCAAAGGATAACAAGGTTCGTGTTGCCAATTGGGTGTAACATCAACATGGATGGTACTGCGTTGTTTATATCCATCGCCTCGATTTTCATCGCCCAGATGAGTGGTATGACGCTGGGCTTTGGCGAATTGGTAACAGTTCTACTGACGTCCACTGCTGCTTCAATGAGTTCGGCGAGTGTACCAAGTGCTGCGCTAGTGTTGCTATTGGTTGTATTATCAGCGATTGATGCTCCCGTGCAGGATGTGACGTTGCTGTTTGCTGTTGACTGGTTCGTGTGAGTATCTAGTGATAAATAATTAGAATTTATTAGAAACTTATAATTCCTTAAGATTGTAAAGTGAGAATACAATGACAGTCGTCATAAATATCTTCTTTCAGTTTTGGAAAAATTGTGTGTTAAAGTTCATACTTTTATAGGATATAGTACTTTTAAAATTTAAAATTACTCGTTCTGCTAATTTAATCCAGGTTGCCTCTGAAATTCACGGTAAAAGTTATGACTGTGAGAACAATCAGGCTATTCGTTCTATTTGTTCTTTAAAAAAAAAACTTATTTTATCCGCATATGGTATATACGAGTAGGTATGTTTGGAAACTGATTAGAAAGCCGACCCTTAACTTACCCAAATAGCACTGTATGAGTAGATAATGGAAGATAGAACTGCATAATTCCTTTTCAGTACATGTTAAGTAAAAAATGGACAACTTACATTTCGTCCTCAATTCAACAACACTGTAAAAGTGCTAACACAGTGATGCCAGATAAAGTATAATTATTTTATTTTTTTAAACTTAGTTCATGCATAATTTTCTAGGAAAATGTAGGCTACATGGCTAAGTATTCTACGCATTTTAAGAGAATTTAAGCAATATGCACTTTATGTTCGATTTACAAGCAAATTATTGAAGTTGGTGCATATTTGTAAATTTCAGATTCCAAAAACAAAATGGCAAAAAAGGATCAAAAGATTAGAAACTTACTACCACTTAATCTTATATAGTAATTACGTGAACACGAAATTTATCGTACGTTTTCTTAGCATTGAACTCTACTCTACCGCGTCGACTAGATTCGAAGACTCTGCGGCCCGGAGCGTTCGTGTCCATTCACTCTACATGTCCTAGCCATCTCAGACGTCCAATACACAGTTTTTTGACTAAGTCGATGTCGCTGTACAGATCGTATAGTTCGTGATTGAATCTTCTCTTCAAAAACCCGTCAAAGCAAACGGGACCGAATATCTTACGAAGAATGTTTCTCTCGAAGCGACCTAAGCTATCTTCATCCGCTTTAAGTACTCGCAAAGTCCATGTTTCAGCGGCGTAAAGCAGGACTGGGATGATCAAGGTCTTATATAGAGTCTCCGTAGTTGTTCGAGATAGGGCTTTACTGTTAAATTGCCTTATAAGCCCAAAAAAACAGCGATTGGCAAAAGTTATTCTTCTATTGATTTCTGCGCTGATTTTGTTTGTAGAGTTTATAGCAGAGCCAAGGTAGACAAAGTCCCTTACTACCTCGAAGTTATAGCTGCCCACTGTGACATTCTGTCTAATTCGTCGGTGTTGGCTGTCCCTTCTTGTTCACAGCATATACTTAGTTTTGTCCTCGTTTATCGCTTAACCCATTCTGGCCGCTTCTGCCTCAATGCTTACAAACGCATCGGTGACAGCCCGCTGGGTTCTTCCAATTTCGTCAATATCGTCGGCGTATGCAAGCAGTTGTACGGACTTTTGATAGATTGTGCTTCTGGTGTTAGCTTGTAAGCTCCACACAATCAGTTCGAGTACAATATTAACGAAGTCAAATGACAGCACGTCACCTTGTCTAAAACCTTGTTTGACATCAAAGGTCTCGATGAGGTCGTTACCGACCTTGATGGAGCAGCGAGTATTCTCCATCATCATTCTGCACAAACGGACAAATTTGGCAGGAATGTCAGAACTAGACATGATTCTATATAGCTCTTCTCTATATTTGCTGTCATAGGCGGCCTTGAAAACGATAAAGAGATGGTGAGTATCGATTTGGACTTCTTTGGTTTTCTCCAGGATCTGCCGAAGTGTGAAGATTTGATCGATGGTCAACTTTTCTGGTCTGAAACCGCACTAATAGAGGCCAATCAGGCTTTTGATAAAAAGTTTCAGACGTTCACACAATATCGCAGAAAACATCCGCCTCTAACGATTGTAGCGATACTAGTAAACATTAATAGCCGCACACAACTAAAGTTGCAACCGCTATATGAGTTTATAGTAGTTTGAGTTATAAGAAATAATTGGCGATGCTTGAAATATATCTATTTTCCTTTTAATTGAAGTAGTTAGCTAAAGAGCTGAACATAATGAGCAAGTTATCAAAAAACGAAATGTATGGGAAGCATTAAATTGCATCACAATGCTAACTGAAATTGTTTTGCATATCGTGAGTTAAACTTATCTCAAGCTATGGAGGGACACCGAATTGATATTTGACCGAACTATAGATTCAAGACATACTCAGTTCTACCCTTAAATGATAGAATACGCTTTCTAGGGTTTTTTTTTTTTTTTTGTAAGTTTTAAAATCATTTTCTTCTTGGGTTTGTGTCTTATCTTTGACAAGTTCTCTGGCTGTCATTTGAAAAGTGCATTCTCATTGCTTAGAAAATATTCTTTCGGTGTCTACGCACCTAGTTTATTATTGTCGAAATACCTTCTCTTTACGAGAAGGAGGATTCTAACCAGTGTTTAAGGGCGTCACTCTCCGTATTTCCAATAAAGCCAAATATCTAGGAGTGATTCTGGATAGTAAACTTCTTCAGACTAATAGTGTCACGTCGAAAACATCAACGGCGCTCTCAGCTTTCTGGCAGTGTAAGTTTGGTTTTGGCAAGATATGGTGCTTTTCATCGAATAAAGTCCTCTGGATCTAGACGGCTATGATAAGACAATTTCTCGCATATATGTACGTCGGCAGTTTGGTGGAAGAGGCTTTCGCTTAGATATGTGACTGCCTTTTGTGCCAAGCTCCAAAGAACGACTTGGCTGCACAGGAGCTTTTCCGAGTACGTCTGGCTCTGCTCCGGATGCTATGTTCTTCTTCTTGTTGCTTATATCATGGGCTGCACTATCAAAACCATTCATTGACATAGGCGGGGTAGTTTTCAGTATAATCCACACTGGAATTTTGATAACCGTGCGCGACATTTATTCTACAACTCCAGTGTCATGGATATGCCGTATGACGCAATGACACCAGAACTTCGCCTTTTGTGCAAAATCCAAATTTGACTTTCCTCGCGTACATGACTGGCTTCGGGCAGAGTCTGAGCCAGGAATAGAATAAATCTTATTTTCACGAATGGCTCCAAAACCAGCGAAGGGTCTGGTGCTGGCGTCTTTGTGGAAGACGACAACTTCAGGCTTCACCCCTCGTTAGGTAAATATGCATCTGTTTTTCAAGAGGAAACTTATGCAATCCTAATGGTTATGAACTATGTTGTGAAAAAGATGTGAAAGGATCGAAGGAATTTGCATCTTTCGTATACATAAGAGTATTTTCAATTGGGTCTTTGTTTTATTGGAAAGGATTACCTTTTCTAAAAATGTTGGCATACTTAACTAAAAAAAATCATTTTTGAACATACGTCGTTATACTACCGGAGGTACGATATGTATATTCCGAATCAGGCAAACATGTAATCAAGTCGTAATTTAGGATTGTGAAATTTAATTAAGCATAATTTACTTAAGTAATACATTGTCTTTGAATAACGAAAGTCGAAGTTAACAAAAGTATTTTGTGGTACTCTCTGTATTTTCAAAACTGGAAAATTGCTTGCTATAGATTGTATAACGTAGCTCTTCCTGTAAGATGCTAGCTCTTAGCTTTGTAAGCCATCTGGTACATGTCGACAATACTAAAAGAAAGTTGCAGTGCTGTTTGTAGGAAGAAAAGTTTAAAGGCATTTTAGTGTATGTATTATAACAAAATTTGTAGATCACTTTTTTTCGGTTTCAATTTATTTCATTTCATCAATCAGAGTATACATAGAATATTTATAATCTTACAGACTACGAATTATTACGTTACAAATATAAAAAAAAATATGTTAAGTAAAACTTATGTAAGTTTATTCACCAGGGTAAACTAATATATTGTGAAACATAAACAACCGAGAAGCCCTGAGAAACATCTCGAAGTTGTCAACCCGTAGGTACAAGAACTTTCCAAATTCTTGGTGGATGGAATTCCAGCGGCGAATTGGAAATTTGCTTATTTAACTGGAAAGCCAGAGACAAATATATAAGGAGGTTGACAGAAGTCCAATTTTGAGTTCTGTTTTTGGTCAGCGATGACAGCGGCTATTAGAGACGTGCAGAGTTCAAGCCAAGAGAAAATTGTAGTAGATTTTTTTCTGTAATGAATTTAATTTAATTAAAAACAATTTTAATAAAAGAAGTTAATAAACCCTCTCGGGAACCAGAAAAATTGTGTTCCTTTCGTCTCCACCATCCGTCGTAACTTTGGCAGTCTTCGGCCTGATCGCCGATTTTTGTAAAAATATTTAATAAATTTTTCGTAATCGAATCTCTATTGCTATTATATAGTCAACAGAGTTACAAATTGCATTGGATTCATTAATACAACGCGTTAAAGGCTTATTAAGTCCATAATTTATATCTGTATCTGCGACAGTAGAAAAAGACAATTTACGTGTGAATTTAAAATGTCTCGTACAAAAGTAATGGCAAAATATCTTCTTCCATTTCCAGTGATTGCAAACCTATTAACTGACATCTGGTACTGTAAGAGGACATGCGAATATTCTAGTGAAGTCGATAAATTACAACTCCTGTAAAACGTTTTTAAATCTTTTCTATTTGTATAGAAGTACTATCATAGAACGGGTTCCAAATCACACAGCAGTATTCAAGGACTGAAAGTGTATAGATCGGTGAACTCCTTGGAGTTCCTACTAACAAAGTCCAACATAGAGTTGGCTTTGGCCACAATATAGTCCATGTGGAAGGAAAGCAAAGCTTATAGTAAAATAAAACTCCAAGGTCTTTCTTTTCACGTATCCTCAAAAGAGGGGCGTTCCCTACTGTATAAGTAAAGAGAATTGGTGAGCGATTGCGGAAGAAAGATAAGAACTGACATTTAAAAACATTTAGGAAAAGCTGATTTTTATCGCACCATTAATTTGTCCAGGTCTTTTTGCTTTCAGTCTGCTTGGGACGCTATGCAGCGGAAGACTTTTACGTCATCTGCATACATAATGCAGTGTGAGTTCAGAATGAAATCAGGGATATCATTAATAAAAAGACAAAGAAAAGGGGCCCCAAAGAGCTTCCCTGTGGAACTCCCAACGTAGCTACTTCTGTAAAAAAAAACTAAAAAAACACGTTTTGGTTTCTATTTTTAAAAAGGTTGCCTAAACTTTTGTTTTTTTTTCGGAATATATGAAGTTTTTATAACGAGGCTGGATATATTCCAACTCCTTCGCCAATAAGATTTTTTTCTAAAACATCTAAGATGACAATCTTAAATTAAAATTTGTTGTCACCACAATGCTTTTAATCTTGCAAACACATGAATTAAGAATTTTCGTTGAATTAACACTTTTTGCACTCAACGGATATTAACACCGTAAGCATCTAGATTAGATTTGATTATATAGATTTTATTTATACTTCAGTTTGTTTCATACATTTAAAGTTTACAAAAATCAAAGACATGCCCTAAGCCGTCTGCAAGATTGACAACACTGTTAACAATTAATATGCCTATTGTGCCGTACGATAGCAAATTTACCTATATATTTACTTTACAACAGAGACATACCCAAATTTAATTTTTTATTTTTTTTTACATTTAGATTCACTAGAAATTTTCGTTCAGTATTCGGTCCCTATATGCAATTGCTGTTTTACAGTATGGATAAAGCTTGTGGATATGCAGCTGATCAAGGAGTTTAAACACCCGATCGTCTGGCAAAATATCAGCTCCAAACATTTGTCTTCTTATTTCTCGTAGGGTAGGACACCAGCCAATGAAATGAATTACATCTTCTCTCTCTGCAACGTTACATATACCACATAAAATTGGGAGGTCGTTCCGATGAGGTACGTAGTTTAAGGAAGAAGTTCTCCTCGCAGTCTCACCATCATGGATACTTCGTGAATACTCAATTTATCCCGAAAGTAATTTTTGTTAGGTTGCAAATTATGATTTAGCCTGCTATAGATCGATCTGTGTAGTGAGCCCGAAGCATTCTCTAGGAAACCGTTTCTGCATTATTCGTCCACTTTTTCTATTAGAAGGTATAAGGCAGCTTTCCAGCTTGCAGTGTCTGCTTCCCTGCCGTTTAGAACCAATTCACCTTTTTGTGCTAACTCCAGCCCTTCACCATACCAGCTGCTCCTATTAGATATAGTTTTAAGAGCTGCGATCTTGGGAAGTCTCTCATTTGGCATGTTTAGTACTTTGAGTATATAATCGACTTGCAATTTTAAGGTCTTAATAAAAAGGGGGACAGACCCGTTTCCAACATTTTCATGTAATTGGGAGTGTTAGCAGAAAGATGAAATGACCTTTTGATGTAATATCGTAGGAGTTTTTCTACAGTTTCATATTTTTTATGTCCCCATACTTGCAAAGCATATAGCAAAATAGTTTCGGAGGCAGCTTCAAATACCCTATACTTACTACTGTTGGTTATATTCTTATTGAAGAAACATCTTTTCCATGTTATATTCACTGCGGTTTTGGCTTTGATCAGTTTTTCTTCTAGATGCTTCTGCATACTTAAATTGCTCGTAAAATAAACTCCAAGGTATTCTAATCTATCTGCACCCTTGTCTTACTCCTGATCTTGCTTGGAACCACTCGGACTTTTCCCTTCCATTCCAAACCGACACCTGTGTATCTTCATAAAGGTTCTGGATGACTCTTCCGAACTTACGCGACAATTACGTGCCAAGCAGCTTATAAATTAAAGCTCTGTGGTCAATTGTATCAAAGGCTGCTTTAAAGTCGACGTAGAATGCATACAGTTTTTTATTTTTCCAGATAAAAGATTCTGCAATGCTACGCAAAACGAAGATGTGGTCTATTGTAGAATATTCTGGTCTGAAACCTGCCTGAAATTCTTTTAACAGCTTATTTACGTGAATCCATTCCGTAAGCCTTCTTTGCAAAACGGAAGTGAAAATCTTGTACGTTCCATTTAGGAATGAAATCCCACGATAATTTCTCGGATCACTCCTGCAGCCCTTTTTATTGATTGGGAAAATTAAAGCCCCCTTAAACTGTTGTGGTATATTCCCATTATCCCTCACATCATTAACAGAGCTCATTTTTTTTTTTTTTTTTTATTTGCACGCGCACAAGGGATTATGGCTACCTTACCCACGTTAAAGCACAGCGTGGGCGGTATTAAAGTTAGCAGGAGATAAGAGGAGAAACCGATGCACGATGGTTTTAAATGCTTGTGGGTTATAATGAGAGGGAAAAACAGAGCTTTCCATAACATTCCACATCCGTGTTGTACGGCTCAGGAAAGAATCTCTATATTTCACAGTACGTCCGAAAATAGGCTTGAGGGTGAACTGATGAGCATTCAGGGCGTGGCGAGTATTGCGAGGGAACTGTTGAAGGGGTGGAATGCCAACTGGCTATTTCGCTCGAGCACTGTTTGTAAACAAATTGATAAAATAAAGAAAGACAGGAAACATTTCTTCGGTGTTCAAGCGAGTCTATAGACTCCGCAATGTTTCTGTCCCCTATTAGTTTTAACGCACGATTTTGAATCCGATCTACTAGGTGCAATGTCATTTTAGCTGCACCAGACCAAATGTGGGCGTTATACGCGAGCTTAGGGCGGATGTATGCCTTATATATCGCAGCCAGATCAGAGGGGGTAAAGTATTTCTTGCACCGTTTAAGGAATCCTAAACATTTCGCAGCGCTCTAGGCGACATCAAATATGTGATCATTCCAACGTAAGTTGTCGTTAACACACATACCGAGAATGGAAAGTTTTTCGGTTTCGGAGATGCAAGTACCATTCATTGATAATGGCTGAGGGTTAGGGCTTCGCTTGAGCGACAGAAGACAGCATTGAGTTTTTGAATTATTAAATTCCACTCTGTTCTTTTTACCCCATTTCATTATGCTGTCAAGATCGGAATTTAATGAGCTTAACATACGCTGCCGCTCCATTTCCACAACCGAAGAGCAGGGCCGTGAATCTGGAAATGAATATGAGAAGCTGAGAGTACTGTCGTCAGTGAAGGAGGGTATTGGGTTAGAAGTAGCAGACAAGAGATATGGTGAATTAAAGATTTGAAGCCGTCCAAAACAACTTGTATTGAACGACCCGAAAGGTAGTTCCTAATCCATTGAAGAAGAGATTCATCGATACCAAATGCACGGCTGGTCAAACGGTAGTGCATGCGATCATATGAAAACACAAGCGTTTTCACTCAGCTGAGGCTTACCAACTCCTACTCTCAACCTCGACGCGGTGACAGCCGGGTGCCTAGTACCTTAATCTAAGAAATGGGTAACCAACCCCGTTTGGCGGATTCTTGGTGGCAGCAGATGAGAGAGGGGGGGAAGAGTGCTCTTCTCACTAGAGCACTTCTTCCTGTTCCAGGCGGCAGCGGACGAATTCCCTAGACGGAGTCAACGGTGGCGTCTATAGTTCCAGTTAGGTTGAACTTAGTGAATACCTTGCGCGAGCTGCTTCGACGTATTCGGATCACAGGTCGGTAAGGAATTTCCAATGTTGGTCAGGACATTGGAATAGAGATGGTGGCGGAGGAGCCCTTAATGAGCCAACGGCAGCGCTCATACTCCCGTAGTGGACTACTGGCACCGGTGTACCCGCCCCTCGTCCTAGGGGAATAATTAAGGAACTGGCCCTCCAGGTTGGGGGTTGTGCCGTCGGGGTAACTTCCCTACCACGTAAAAAACGCATGGTTCCGAAACAACCAAAAGCCTCGGATAAGGATGACCCAACTAATGACGACCCCAGCAAACGAAATAAGGACAACGACCTTCGGATCTGTACGTGGAATGTTCTGTCCCTTTACAGACCACGTGCAGCCGAACAACTAGCAGAGGCCCTAGACTGGTATAAAGCAGATATTACCGCCATCCAGGAAGTGCGATGGGATGGGCCGGGCAATAAGAGGATGAAAAACTGTGACATCTACTACGGTGATTGCTACAGAGGCAACAGGCAACGCTTATTCGGATGCGGATTTGTCATACGCGGCAGACTTAGGCAAGAAGTCTTAAGCTTCCGACACGTGAGCGAGCGTATTATGACTATCCGGATCAAGGCTAAATTCGCTAACATAAGCCTAATATGTGTTCATGCCCCCACAGAAGAAAAGGACCCTGCCACCAAAGAGTGTTTCTACGAGCTCCTCGACAAAACATACGAGCAATGTCCTAAATACGACGTTAAGATCGTATTGGGCGATTTTAACGCCAAATTAGGAAAGGAGGACGTCTTTGGTAGAGCAGTCGGTAAGCATAGCCTACACGACACCACGTCTGATAACGGACTAAGGCTAACTGATTTCGCTGTGGAGCGAAATGTCACCAAAGCAAGCACATGGTTTCCTCATCTCGATATTCATAAGCAGACATGGCGGTCCAATGATCATGTCACGATCAACCAAATTGATCATATTGCGATCGACGCAAGGCATGCCTCCAGTATTCTGGATGTCCGGACCTTCCGAGCGGCCAACATAGACTCGGATCATTACCTTGTTGTAGCCAAGGTACGAATGCGGATATCCCAATCTGAGCAACGAAGAAGAATTACTGTGAGAAAATTTAACGTCGAAAAGCTACAATCGCAAGAGACCGCCAGACTCTTCGCTGAACGCGTATCCCGAAATCTCTCAATCACCCCTTTGCCGCCAGCATCAAGTACCGAAGACCAGTGGCAACGCTGCCAACATGCCATCAGAAACGCCACGACTGATGTGCTGGGTCTCGCTCGCCCACCACCGCGAAACCCCTGGTTTGACGAAGAATGCCGGCGAGTGCATGCAGCAAAACAAGAGGCATACAAAGCGGCGCTGCAAAGGAAGACGAGAGCTGCTCGTGAGCTCTACGAGCAAAAGAGACGGGAAGAACATCGGCTTCTCAAAAAGAAGAAGAAAGAGCATGAGAAGCGCGCGTTTGAGAATATCGAGAGTCTATACTCCAGGAACAATGTACGGAAGTTTTACCAAACGGTAAAATGAACGTGTCAGAGAAGTAATACCCGTACAGAAACGTGTAGAGATGAGAATGGAAACCTCGTAGTAGAATCACAGTCGGTGCTGAGAATATGGAAAAACTACTTCTGCAGACTGTATAACGGCGACGAAGACCAACATCCCGCTGTCAGGCAGAATGAACCATTCAACGTGGACGATGATAGTCAAAATTTCCGTTCACCTGACCAAAACGAAGTGAGGATAGCAATATCCAAGCTAAAATCGAACAAGGCTGCTGGACCTGACGGCTTACCGACCGAACTTTTCAAGGCAGCTGAGGATGAATTGGTAGAGTGCATACACCAACTCATTTCTAATATTTGGTCAGAGGAGTGTATGCCTGATGAATGGAATCTCAGCATCGTTTGCCCGATCCACAAGAAAGGAGACCCCCTCAACTGAGCCAATTATAGAGGCATCAGTCTCCTCAACATCGCGTACAAGATCTTTTCTGCGATATTGTGTGAACGCCTGAAACCTTTTATCAACAGCCTGATTGGACCCTATCAGTGCGGTTTCAGGCCAGGAAAGTTCACCATCGATCAAATCTTCACACTTCGGCAGATCGTGGAGAAAACCCAAGAATTCCAAATCGATACTCACCACCTCTTTATCGATTTCAAGGCCGCCTATGGCAGCATCTATAGAGAAGAGCTTTATAGAGCCATGTCTAGTTTTGACATCCCTGCCAAACGATGGAGAACGCTCGCTGCTCCATCGAGGTCGGTAATGACCTCACCGAGACCTTTGATGTCAAAAAAGGCTTTAGACAAGGTGACGCGCTGTCATGTGACTTCTTCAATATTATACTTGAACGGATTGTGCGGAACTCACAAGCCAACACCGGAGCCACAATATATTACAAGTCTGTACAACTGCTTGCATACGCCGACGATATAGACATTATCGGAAGATCTCAGCGGGCTGTCACCGGTGCTTTTGCAAGCATTGAGGCGGAAGCGGCCAAAATGGGTTTGGCGATAAACGAGGGCAAGCCAAGTATATGCTGTCAACAAGAAGGGAAACCCAACACCAACGAATTGGACAAAACGTCACCGTGGGCAGCTATAACTTCGAGGTAGTAAGGGACTTTGTCTACCTTGGCTCTGCTATAAATTCTACAAACAAAATCAGTGCAGAAATCAATCGAAGAATAACTCTTGCCAATCGCTGTTTTTTTGGGCTAATAAGGCAATTCAACAGTAAAGCCCTTTCTCGAACAACTAAGGAGACTCTATATAAGACCTTGATCATCCCAGTCCTGCTTTACGGCGCTGAAACATGGACTTTATTAAAAGAGGATGAAGATATCCTTGGTCGCTTCGAGAGAAAAATTCTTCGTAAGATTTTCGGTCCCGTTTGCGTTGACGGGTTTTGGAGGAGAAGATTCAAACTATACGAGCTGTACAGCGACATTGACCTAGTCAAAAAACTGCGTATTGGACGTCTGAGATGGCTAGGACATGTAGAGCGAATGGACACCAACGCTCCGGCCCGCAGAGTCTTCGAATCTAACCCCGAGGGACGACGCAGTAGAGGGAATCATCGCCGTAGGTGGCGCGCACAAGTTCAAGTGGACCTCGACCAACTTGGAGTGCGCAACTGGAGGCAATTAGCTAAAGACCGAGCTAAATGGAGAGGCTTGTTGGTTGAGGCCCAGGTTCACCCCGAACTGTAGCGCCACCTAAGTAAGTAAGTAAATGCACGCATTTTCGACAAAAGAGCTGGATGTCAAACTCTGTCAAATGCCTTAGAAATATCAAGCGCAACAATCTTACTTTTACCAGAGTGATGGAAAGATTGGTTCCACTTTTCAGTGAGACATACCATCAAATCGCAAGTGGACCTTTTGCTACGAAAGCCATACTGGCGGTCATTTAAAAGCTTTCGGGATTCAAGATATTTCATAAGCTGACGATTTATCAGCGTTTCCATGACCTTAGAAAGAAGGGACGTAAGTGCAATGGGTCGGTAATTGGACGGGGAGGAAGATTCGCCTTTTTTTAGGGACGGGCTGGACAAATGCCGTTTTCCATCTACTCGGAAGGAGTCCAGAGGAGTAGGATAGATGAAAAAGCGTACACAGTGGTTTTGTCAGCGTGGAAGAACACCTCTTCAGAATTATGGAGGAGATACCATCTGGACCAGCGAATTTGTGAATGTTAAGATCTTTAAGTACTCTTGCTACTGTACGAGTGCGAAAGTGGATGTCCCATAGAGTATACGACGCGCTCAAGTACAAGGGGACGCAGGGTACAATCTAGGAGTTTGGAGCTTGCAGCTAATTGAGCTGCGAGCAGATTTGCCTTGTCTAAAGAGCTGACAGCTGGAATGTCATTGTAAACGAGCGTTGGGATGGAAGATGAAGCACAATTTTTTACATTTTTTAGGAATGACCAGAAATTTCTGCTACCTTTGGGACAATGTAGAATTTTTTGCCTCAATCTCTGGTCATATTTGAATTTTATACGACGAATGTGGGCATTACAGTCATTTCTGGCACGTTTGAATTTTTTCATGTTTTCCTCGGTAGGGTCGGCCTTGTAGCGTCGGCCTTGTAGGACCGGAAACTTGACTCCCTCAACCTAATAGCTCAAGTCGTACCACGTATTTTCCTTTGGCTTGATACTCTTCACTCTGCAAGGTATGAAGGTTTTCATGCCAAGGATGATGGTATTTGTGACCATATCGGCGGCGGCATCCACGTCGCTATCGTGGAAGCATAGCGACCAGTTAAATCTCCTAAAGAAGCTGTTCAAGCCGTCCCAGTTGGCTTTGTCGTATTGCCAAACTATTCTTTTTGGAGTCTTTTCTTTAACTGAGTGGTTGATGTACGAGAAATTAGCCGATATAACACAGTGGTTCGACGACCCTAGAGGCGACAATATGTTCATACTATACTTATCATGGTGAGATGTCAGAAACAGGTCCAGAGTGTTGGCGGTATGACTGACAATGTCGGGAATTCGTGTGGGCTCGTTTACAAGCTGGGTTAAATTATTTACCGCAGCGAAGATCTCAACATACCTTCCTTCGTGTGTTGTCTGTCCAGAATGTCGAATCATTAGTCCCATACTTATAGAACTCGGCCGGTATTCCGTCAGATCTTGCCGCTTTGTCATCTTTCAACCTATTTAAAACCGTGATCACTTCTCGAGTCTAATAGTTCATCTTCAAGGTCCGGTGCGGCATATTGGAACACGCTTCTACTAATTATAGGATTCAGCAACTCGTTAACGTGTGTAAACCGGATATTAGGATTAAGCTCTTGATTGATTTAGAATTTTTTACCATTAAGGTTTGCCGCTAGTCTCCAGAAATTTGATGAACTTCGACAATTAGCTAACATTAAAGCTTCTGTTTCGTAGTAGGCCTTCTTCTTTCTTCTACATAGGGCCGTAAGCATCTATCACTTTGCTTGTGTGTCTGTCAAATACTTGCAACTGAGGACTGTGAACTGTTTTGTGGTGAAAAGAAAGTGAAAATACAACAAAATTACATACAAATTTCGAACTTATGGAATAATAAAATTAGATGAACAAAAGATTCAAGCACTGAACCCAATTCAATTTCTACACCAGACAAAACGTACCAATCACATTTCGTTCAAATATTTTCATTGGTTCCTGTATTTGGTATGTTATGCCATGTAACTATGGTCGCTTTGACCAGGAAAGGAAAGGTAAAGTCTAAATGTTCAACCGGAAAAAACATGTAAGCCTTTAACCATAAACTCCCTCAGCGCAATGATGATACGAACACTATGTCGTGAGACTCGACCCACGATTGCAAATTCCTTTTCTCACTAACATGTACCTTGAACTCCCTGTGGTAGGAGAGCAATACTGATTGGGCCCATTTTCATTTCACCCAACCGTCTAGCTCAATCCGGGAAGTGGTCATCGGTCAAACCTACTTTTTCATAACTATGCCTCTATAGCCCCTTGAAATTTTATTCTCTTTGACATTTAAAAGTTTAAAAACTTAAAAAAAAAACTATTCATCGACGGTTGAATAAGTAAAAAATTTAGTGAGTGAATTTAATTGCCAATTAGACTCACACGGAAACACTGACGTTTCTTAAAGTTTCCTTCGCCTTTCTTCTTACAGATGTAAAGAAAAATTACAAAAAAATAAAATTATTAAATTATCTACAATGAAACTATTTTTAAATAAAATTCCGTGTAAAGCACCGGAAAATCCAAGTGCCTGGACGGATTTTTTAAAAATTTCTCTGATCGTTAAGGAGTGCGATGCACAAGGGGCATTTCCGCACTGGCGCAAGTTCTTTGTTTGTCTAACAACAATACTGCTACTGGTAAGCAACGAACAATTGTGAATATGAATTTAAACATAATTTTTTCTTAGGCTTTAGGAACGTGGCAAATATTCCGCCTTTGCCTCATTCCTCCCAGACTAGGGAAGGAGAACAAACATTTCACAATCGATGAAGTTGTCTTCTTTAAAGTTATTAAATTTAATTTTCATGATATTACTTTAATAACGAAGGCAATTTCACTGTATTCTAACGTTGCGCTCCTTTACGATGTTGTTATGGTGAGATAATTTTGAATTAAGATATGAAATGGAAATAATATGTAATATTACAATCTTTGAAGGAAAACCATGATTCTTTGTTAAACTCGATTGGATTTAATGTTTCGATGCTGTTTCTTCGGATTTTACTTTCTATACTTGGATACGGATTCGGGATTATCAAGGGAGACTACAATGATCTCTTTAGAGAAGGTTCTCTTTACATAATGCTAATTTTTCATCTTGTTCAACTGTCGTGTATAACACATCATTTTTATAAGAGATGTGTATTTTTTATGTAAAACATGCTTTTGGTTAGTTGAAATTTTATGTTAAGGAGTATACATATTTTTCAACTATAATATTCAAAAGTCTAAATAAATATTGCAAACGAGGATAGCAAGAATGTGTATAGGTATATTTTCATTACGTAGTTGTGAATAATTAGCCAGTCGTCACTCGTCAGAGCAAAAAACAAAAGCAGAAATCGAAAATCATTTAGAAATAAAACTGCAAATCGGTCATTACAAGTCTATGAAGAATATATCTAGTTTTCGACGTCCTGAGTGGGTGCCATCTTGAAAAGAAGAGAAGAGAATAGAGGTTTTTCGCAATACTTAGTTCAGTTTCAGCTTTACACTTCTTAACAACTTCCTTTGGAAACTCATTTTAAGGACAGTTGTCGACCCAATTACGAATATTCCCGGAGAATTTTTCGTCGAGAATTTTATTTTTCTCGAGAATTAAATCCCCCTATTCTGAACTATGGGGAAATAATGTTCACTCCGAATCCGAGAGAAGGAATTTTTCGAGTTTCCAAATCAGCTGTTTAGGAGAATTAAGTATCATTTTGCGAATTCTGTCAAAAGAATAATAAGTTTTTTTTTTTTTTTTCCGAGGGTAGGTGAAAATCTTCAACAAGACACTATGAGCATCGACAGCGCGTGCTCATAGTAGTGTGGGATTCTTACCCACTAAAAACCTCCCTTCAAAACAGACTTGTTGCTTCTTTTTTTAATTTTACTACAACTTAGTATTCGATTTACCAAGTAGTTTTCGTTTCACGAAATAATGACGTTTTGCAGGTACCTTCCTATTTGAAGTTCCTGCTAGCTCTGCAGTTTAGACGCGGTTACTTATCGCGCTAAGTCTAAAGGTTTGATTCTTTGTAGACGGCGAAGTAAATTTCTTTCATCCAAAACTTGGAGGAAGAATAATAAGTAAAGGTAACATTAAAAAAGGTACTTTCCTGAAAACGCTGTCTATGCAGGTTAATTTCGTACACCACGTAAAAGGAACGAAGCGATAAAAAGAAACACCTTCTACCTATAAGGTCAGTTTCCTTATTTCTTCTTCTTCCTTTTTCAACGAGGTTATGATCCGAAAATAAGGGATCATAACCCTCCCACTCCACCGCATTTCTACGGATCCGCCTGTGGGGTTCGCCTATTTGACCTCAGAAAATATCGGTTACTGAGGCCATTGAAATGCCGATGTCGTAGCATTTGTGTAATCCAGGCGTTTATAGGCCTGCCTTTCCTACATCGCGATGTTTCTGGAACGGGCATTGATATTGCCTTTTTAACAGTGTTTAAATGATCTCTTCTTTGAACGTGGCAATACCAGCTGAGCCGGTCGCGCTCTATTTTTTGTACTATGGTTTCCTTGACGTGAAATCTTCCATGGATCTTCGAACTTCTTATTTGATCAAGCTTTGTCACTCCTGCTATCATGCGAAGCATCTTCATCTACGTACTCTCATACGTTTTGTACATCGTCAAACATTGTGAATCGTATGTGAGTGCTGGACGTACAACTGCGGTGTAGAGCCTTCCTTTCAACTTGAGTGGCATTTTTCTGTCACAGAAGATAGCGGAATTTTCTCGCCACTTCATCCACCCTGCGCTTACGCGATGATTGATGTCGTCATCACAAATTGCTTTGCTATTGATCATAGATCCCAGATATTTGAACTTTTCGTACTTGGGAAGCACTGTTCCATTCAAATAAATGTCTGGAATAGGCCTGAGTGGATCAGAGAACGGGCAGCACAAGTACTCTATCTTTTTTTAACTAATGCGATACCCATTTCCCTCCAGAACGTCCACCCACACATCAAGCGCTCATTGCAGGGATGTAGGATCCTCACGTATGATGGCTCCATCATCAGCAAAGAATAACTGATGTACCTTGGGGTCCATCACTTTACCTTCAAGCAGATAATTAAGGACTGTAATAAAGAGCAAAGGACCTAAAACGCTTCCCTGGTGCACACCGACCTTGATTGGAAACTCTTCGGTTACTCCAGCGAGGTATCTTACTATTGTCTTTGCTATTTCGTACATGTCCATGATCATCTCTACATAGGTTTCTGGAACCCCTCGATGTTTTAACGCCTCCCATATCAGATCGCGTGGTTATCTGTCGAATGCCTTTTCAAAGTCAACCAATACAATATGCAAATCCCTTAAGGAATCACGATGTTTTTCCATTATGGTCCTTATACTTTGGATTGCATCTGTGGTTGATTTACCCGAGACAAACCCACACTCATCATCAGGTAGCGGTATTATTTTTCGCAGTCGGCCACCTAATACCCGCTCAACGATCTTCATGGTGTGTGGCATCAGCTTGATCGAACGGTAGTTATCACAGTTTCACGTATAATCCTTACCTTTGTATACAGGGAGAAGGTAACTATCCCTCCATTGATTCGGCATTGGATCACCTCTCATACTCGCAAATTTGGAGATGAGAATTCTGAGCCATCTGAACCCGACGTCTCCCATCCTTTTCCAGAACTCAGAGGGCATCTCGTCTGGCCCAACCGCTTTTTGTTGTTTGGAGTAGTTGACCGCATCACTAACTTCTTTGACTGTAATGTCGGGTATTTCTTCACAGTTAGGGGTGCTCTTGGAAAGTATAGCCGGGGAGACTGTTCATTTAAAAGATCTTTACAATACTGGCGCCACCTCTGCAGAATTTTGTCGTCATCCACAAGAAGCTGGCCATGAGCATTCTTAATTAACTTTGGCGGACGAATCGCCTGAGCATTCCTCCTTCTTTGGGCGGCTATTTTGAAGATGGTTGCGCTCTTGTTCATATTGTGTCTTCGCAGCTCCTGGATAGCCTGGTTTGCATCAGCAAGCGGGGAAGATATTTTCTCCAGCTCCCGATACAGGCCCTCCGTACTCTCTGCTTGAAGCTGGGCGCACTTCTTCTTCGCTTATTTCGTGCAACATCTGTATTCCATTTCGAGGCGAGCTTATTCGTCATTATTATTAGAGGGGCACTTTGACCAAGCTTTGAAAGCCGCTTTCTTCTCATTTATCACTTTCTTAGCTTCATTACTCCACCACCATGTTTCTTTAGCATGTTGATGGTGGTCCTTTGAAGCTCCTAGCAGTGATTTGGCCTTCTTTACGCAAGTTCGCTGTAGGGAATCCCATATATTTTGTGATCTGCACTCTTCATCCTCAGCTCCGTTGATGGTGTGAGAGAGGTAATTTTTCATTACGAAAACAAAGGCCTCGCCTTTTTCTTTGTCCAGATTATACCACTTGATTTTCTCAAAAACCCTTGTTTGTTTGCTTTCCTTTGGTGTTTTCAAAAAAAATTTCTGTTAGCAAGTGACGGTGTTGCCGAGCGATTGCCTCTCCCAGGATCACTTTGCAATCTTTTACCCGAGGCTTCATGAAACTGGCTACCAAATAGTAGTCAATCTGGGTTTCATCTCCAATCTATGGGTTTCCTGCTGAAAGTGCTCAGGTGTCGGCTTTGTTTGATGAACATGGTATTTAACACGATAAAACCGTGTGATTTGCACATGCCTACGATGTTTTCACCAGGAAAGTTCTAGTACCGTATCCTAGTACTCCATGGCAGTCTTCATAGTCTTCGTTTGACTTCCCGACATGTCCATTCAAATCTTATCCAACAAACAGAAACTCTTCCTTTGGGATGTTCTTAACGAGATTGTGGAAATCTACCCAAAATGCGTCTTTATGTCTCTGATCGCACTCATTTTGGGGAGTATATGCACTGACAATATTCTACACCTCTCCTTGTATTACTAGTTTGAGAGACATCAAACGGTCGGTGGACTTCGAAATGTTCAAGACGCAGGCCGATTGCATTTTTTAATACTTGTATAGCATTTGCACATTTATTTAGCCTAACAGCGAATAAGTTTAACCTAAACACAAATATATTAAGCCTAAAGGGCAAATAACTTTTACATAAAGGCAAAAATGTTTAACCATTTATAATGGCCCTGTAGCGTTCGCCAGTAACAGTGACCGTATTGCCGATGGCGTCCTCAAAAAAATACGTCCCAATCACTCCTCCCGCGTGAACGCCGCATCACACAGTGGCTTTGAGTGGATGTAATGGCTCTTCGTGCATCACACACAGATTTTCAGTGCCCCAGAAATGAAGATTTTGCTTATTGACGTAACCGCTTAAGTGGAAATGCGCCTCGTCGCTCATGATGATTTTCGACACAAAATCGTCCTCTTCGTTGTTGAGATTGAGGATGGCTTGACAGTAATTCACACGCGACTGACGGTCAGGAGGCATTAACCGATGCACTGTTTGCACTTTGTACGGGAACATGTGTAAGTCTTTCACTAAAATTCGCTGTAGGGTCCGTCTGGTTATGCCCAATTGCGTGGCCCGTCGTCTGGTTGATGTTTCTTCGTTCTCAGCGACATCGACAGCCACAGCCGCGATATTCTCGGCCGAACGACCAGTCCGGTGCGAGCCACACCTTGCTTGGTCTCCTGTGGTTCCAGTCTGTTCGAATCGAGTAGCTATGCACCGGAATGTTTGCCCAGTTAGCGCGACACGATTAGGAAATCGACGTCGAAATTCACGCTGCGCTAACACCACCGGCCGATTATTGGTCAAAAAAATCGACACAATTATTCCACGCTCTTGCGGAGTATAGCGCTCCATTGCTTGTCTGTTTGTATACTGCAGCTGTCTAGTTCACAAATGTCAGATATGATTGACGTATGACGCCATTTGCAAAAATTATAACATCTTACGATAGGGTGAAGGAAGGAAGGAAGGAATACTCATTTTCATATCATTTTATCTTATTTTCATAGTCAAACAGATATTTAAAATAAGAATCAAAGAGAGTTGACGTTCATTTACCAGTTAAGGTAGGCAAATGTTATAGATCCCTTCTTCGGTCCTTTTTTGACAAAACAGCAATTATAATATGGACAGGAAAATATTGCGTTATAATAATTTAAGTACTGTTCCATAAATTGTGCATAAATGCTTAACTATGCAAGCGTATAGAGGTGTCTTAATCGTATTTAATGAATAAGGCTGTAATTGCTTATTCTTTTCTTTTTTTTCAAAAATATCACTGACGGCAGAAGCATCTACAAATTTGAGCTCGTTGTCACTGATCAATTCGTTATGTAAAAATTAGCGTAATCTGTTCCTGACATTTTGTCGGTCCCGTATTTGGCAGTCCTAATTTATCAGCTTGCTCGTAAAGAACTCTGTACGACTAACGGATATAATCTAAATATCTTTTAGGGACTTAAGGATACCAACAATTTTATACATCATGACTTTTTCCATTAATAGGTAAAGTGTCCACTAAATATCGTCCACGTTGTTTCTGGTTTTTACTATGGTAGTCGTTTGCCTTTTTATATACTTACACAAATGCATTCATATACGGCCAGAATATGTTTCTGTACTGAACCAAATCCTCTGGGATTTTTGAGAATTTCGTTCTCCTCAAGTCGAAACTTGCTTTAATGTTTTATCGTCGTGGATAGCCATAATTCTTCTGTCTACTGATTAGTATTCCGTACGGACATACAAGTTCATTCGATACTGAAATCTTATAGATTAATTTTAAGGTGCGCGGTAGAAGGAGTACAAGTCAAAAAATGCAATTTTTCAGGAGAGGAAATAAACTTAATAAAGCTTTCAATTTTCCGATTTTTTTTTAAATCAAACTGTGAATTTATATTTTTGTACCAGACTAAAAGATACAAAAAGATTTTTTAATGTTATGTAGTAAATAAGGAAATAAGGTGACTTGTACTCATTTGATCATTAAGCTTTTGTTCGAAAGGTGACATATACTGGTAAAATCAAGTAACAATATAACAAATCAAAGTAAACTATTTTTATTTCAATGAAGTATTTATATAGGAAAAAAAAACCAAAACAAAAACGAATGCTGGAATGAGGGTGTTTAAAAATTAATCTTCTTCTTCAAATTCTTCTATATCCGGAAGTGTATCAACTGCAGAGTTCTCAGTCTTAAGGTTGGTGTAAAATGCATGGAACTCAGGTCTTATGAGCGGCAGAAGACTTATTAAGTCCTTTTTCTTTTCTTTTGAAATAGGCAAAGTATCAGTGTATAATTTTTTTGGTTGCAGTATCGAATCCGGTTTTCCTCGCCTTAAGAAAGATACGCTTATGAATGGTTCATCCTCCTGCAAACTAGTTTTGTACAAAACTTCTCCAGGTGATTTAGTATATCGTAACCATTTGGCTTTCTGCCACTTAAAAAGCTCACCGGTCGAATCTTTTTTTCTTAAGACCAGTTCGGACTTTAGCAATGATGCGTAATCATAAAACTTGTCATGTGTCATCTCATTAACAGCAAACTTTTTCTTTTTTCCAACAGTTCTGACAAGTTGATACCAGTCGTATGGATGCGATATAAGATATTCTGTGTTTTTTTTTTGTTTTTCAATGAGGCCATGATCTATGTCACACTCCATATGGCTATGGCCACTAATCATAAACTTATGATCAATGATTTTTAATGCGGTTTTGTGTTGCATAGCTGTTAAAAACATAGCTGCAACACGCGAATTTTTGTTTTGACCACCACATGCATCAGAATAAAATACAACATGATCTACCTCATCAGGCAAATTTATGAGCTTCTAATATAATGCAGTGGCTATATGATTAGCTCCACGTCCTCCTTCTGCTTCATGCCACATGTAACACTTAACTTCATACCCTTCAAGGTTATGAACACTCAGATTAAAAGTCCATAGTTGACGTTTGTAAAAAGCAACAGATGTATTTGGATATGGAGTGGGAAGTATCAATCAAATTCCCTAAATATCCAACTTGCTTGGTATGATCCGCCAAGGGCCCATACTCATCAAAAAGCTGTTGCCTTACATTTTCCGGAAAATTTGCATTGCATTTAAGACGACAATTTCCTAGAGGTTTCATTTTTCTTTGTCTTACCACTTTTCCATTCACGTCAATATATTCCTCTCCAGTACTTCGTTTCAATTTCCGTTCTGCTTTAATTCTTCTGGAAAATTTCATTGTCGGATTATTTAAAAGCACTGCATTTTCTATATTTTGCGTCTGTTCATTGCCATCAGAAAAAGTTTGATTAACATTCACTAGCCCACAGCTTGAAGTAGACGAATCAGGCAAGTAGTCGATGTCTTTTACTAAATCATCACTATAAAAATCAGTTGGCTGGTTTAGATCATTGCTCGTTGACGGAATTTCATCTCCATTAGTGTTCGGCTCTGGCAGAAACATAGAAAATTAAGAATTAACATTGTGAAGATCTTTTTATGTGCTTTTCTATTGGACACTTTCTACCCCAATGAAAAACGTAATTAAGCAACTGTAGATTTATATTTAGTTCTATGATATTTCATGTCACAAAAGCGTACCTGTTCGATTTACGCTTATTGCAAGTGAAATCATTTTTGCAGCTCGGTTAGTCTTGGAAAACATTTTACTTTTTTTTTTATTAAAAATGTACACTATGAACTACTTACTATGTGTGTTGGAGAGCTACTAACGAGTAATGATCTTGCTTGGAACTCCAAATGAAAACATCCGTTATTCATGTTAACTATGTGGAACATGAACAAACGCGAAAGAATAACGAACGCAACAGAATTATTTGGTCATTTGAGTACAAGTCATAGTGAGTTGTTAGCTGCCAGTCAAAAAAAGGACTCCTTGTGTGATCATAATAGTATAAGTTTACTTATACTCTTTTAACCCCCCACAATTATGCCCCATACAGTAAGGCTACTTTGACGACTGTCTTCTTGAACGACTTGTATGTGCAATAGACTTATACCGCTTTTACTAAACATGACATATAAAATTTGTAATCGAATGGCGTACTTATCTCATTTTGACCAAATTTTGACTTATACTCCTTCTACCGCGCACCTTAGAATTTTTACAAATGATTACTTTTTTCTGTAGTGTGCTTACCATTAACTTTATATTACATTTAAATTTTAGTGATCGCATGCGGACTACAAATAATATGCTAGGCGATTGCTATGCCGCCGCTATTGTTGAGGAACTCTCCAAAAAGGAATTGATGGCTCTTGACGCTGCTGTTCTCTACCAGGTAACCCAGTAATCTAGGTTACGAACTAGCATAGAAAATAGTAGGATGGTATGAGTATATATGTATGAAATCACACAATCATGTTTTATTTCCCTATTATGCATATATATAATTTATATTTTTATCATAAAATGCCGAATAATATGCTACCAGAATGTGTTTCTCTTCCAAATAGGAGTTACCGGTGACCACCCCAAATGGACACATCCTCTTGGATGGACAGACTGATTTAGATAGAAAATGTTCGTTACCTGATTCTGTTATTGTCGACATGAATAATGTTGTGAACTCTGTTAATTTACACAATGGCACTACTAACAATAAAAGGGTTTAGATGTTTTAAGTTAACCCCTCTCCCTCCCAAAATGAGATTCGTCTTTTGTTATTTAATTTAAAAATGAAATTGTTTCTATCACCAAAAATTCATCAGCTAACTACTAGTATTCTAAACCCTATAAATTAGTTATATCAGTATTTAAGACAAAAAAATATAGAAAGGAATGAATAGATGTAGAGCTAAAAACAAATAAAGAAATGTCTACAATATTATACATAGTGAACACTAAATAACATAGAAAATGCATGTCAATTTTCACATTCAGATTTATCACATCAAAAATGTTGAATGTTACGTTTTTCTTGTCCTATTTCTTTTGCATTGTTCACATAACTATTATAAATTGAATGTTAAATAGAAAAAAAAAGAATGAAATTAAAATATTATAATATATGGAAACCACATGTGATTACTTTAGAGAATAAACAACAAAAAACAGTTATATGTATGTATAAATTATTTTTAGTAAGATTTTTATAATTTTAGTTTTGTGTGTTTTTTTTTTTTTTTCTTACAGAAGAGGATATGTTTTTATTTTATTTGCTTGCAATTTTTTTTTTTATTTTGTATAGTAGTTGTAATTTAAGTTAAATAAAAAATGAAGAACAAAGTAAGAATCAAAAGTATTTTTATATGTAAAAAGCAATGATAAAAATCGTATGTGATGTTAAAACTGATTTTTTTTACCGTATAAACTAAATGGAGTCAAACTGCATTATAAATAACAATATGAGAATTTTATATATATACATATTATCCAAAACAAAAACAAATGCCTTTTTATTGTAAGTATCATTAATATTAAATATATTTTTATTTAATGCATAAAGTCACTTCATAATATTAATTTCTTGAGAGAGATTTAAAAAGAAAAGTATCACAGATCCGCTTAGTAAAATAAAGTCTCCTAGATAAATGGTTTGGTTCAATTGCAATATTGGAATAAAGGCACCAGAGTTTTTTCATTGATAAATTGTATATTATTTACCTGAACCGGCATGCTTTCATATAGACGGTTAGCAGGACTAGCCTGAAGAGCAGATACTGGCTTAAAAATTCTGACAGATATTGAATTACCATCTCAATTTTGCAACAGTTGAAGATTAATAAACTTGGTATATTTTGCTTGTGAAGTGTTAAAGATAAAATGTGGCTCAGGACTTAATAAAATATGAAAATGGTACTTTCGATGTACACTAAATAAGAATTACAAAATTTACAAAAAAGCTTGATATCTTATATTAATACGTAAACACGAAATTGATCGTACGTTTTTTTAGTATTTATTATAAAAGAAGAGGAATGAAACTTACATCATTCGAAAGGTATTGTGCCATAGATGTACAGAAAAAAAAATACGCTGTTTTTTTTTTTCTCCCTCTGTCAAATTCTGAGCATATGCGATGCTAAAGGGTGTCCCATAATTCACGCAAAATTTGAATTTAACCCCATTTAATAGTACAGTGGTGCCAACGGAAAAAAAGATAACAATGTGACAGCTGACACTTCGGGGTTAGTAAAAATGGAGCGCTATACGAAAGAACAACGCATTTTCATTGTTGAGCAATATTTTAAAAATAATGAAGGTTTGTCAGCTACAGTTCGCAATTTTCGTACAAAATGATGAAGCTCATTTTCATCTTGATGGTTTCGTTAATCGTCAAAATTGTCGCACGAGTAATTGTTGAGAAACAAATGCATCCACAACGCGTGACTGTTTGGTGAGGATTTTAGGCTGGTAGCATTATCGGACCATTCTTCTTCGAAAATGCGGCTGGTCAGGCAGTAACAATTAATGGTGTTCGTTACCGTGACATGATAACCCAGTTTTTAGTGCTTAAATTACAAGATATGGATGTGACCAACATGTGGTTTCAACAAGACGGTGCCACATGCCATACAGCCAGAGAAAAAATTCAATTACTGCATTAGTAATTTCCTAATGGTGTAATCGGCCGTTCTTGCGATCAGAATTTACCATCCAGATCTTGCGATTTAACGCCATTGGACTTTTTTCTTTGGGGCTTTTTGAAAGCAAAGGTCTATGCAAACAAGCCCACGACCACCAACGCCTTGAAAGAGGCAATTTGGGGGATGTGTTAATGAAACTCAGCCACATTTATGCGAAACGGTCATAGAAAATTTCAATAAAAGAGTACGTACTTGCCAGCAAAGCCGTGGCGGCCATTTATCCGATGTGCTATTCCATACATAACCCCAATCTGTATACTCTATAAATCAATAAAAAATGTAAGCTTTCAAATTAGAAATCTGTATTTTCTATCAAAATTACATTTTTTGTGAATTATGGGACACCCTTTAGTATCATTTAATGGTGGTATTAATAAAAACTGACTTTGCTTAAATATGAAGCAATTGCTAGAAAAAGTAACCACTTTTAGCGATTGCTTGCGTTCGTATAATAAAAAACTAACATTAGCAATTGTTTTGTTCGAAAATGGCGTTTGCTTAAATTGGTATGAATAAAAGACATAAAACTAAGCATTTGCCAGGAAAATCCAAGTCTGCTATTTGACTGATTAGAAGCGTTTGCTACCTACTGTTGATATAAAATCGAATTGAATTCTTACGCGATTTAAGTTTTTGTGAATTTTCTTTAAAAAAAAAATAAGAAAATAAATTTAATTTGAAATAGATTTGCATATCATACCGCTTTTGCCGATTGTATGATAGTTGCAAATGCATACGGTCGTGAACGAAAACAGTATGCATACGCCAAGATCATTTGGTATCAATAAAAATTACAAGTGTATCGCTTCGCACATCGAAATGTGGACTATTTTTCAATTCAATTCGATTTAATTTTATTTCAAGATTTTCAAGATTTCAAGATTTTTTTTATTTCCATTTCAATATAACAATTCATTAAAGATATAATAAAAGAATTTGAATGTAATTCATTATGATAATAGATACATACATAATAATATAGACGAATTCTGGGTATAATAATCACGAAATATGGAAATAATACACTTTGTGGTATAATACTTTTTTTTTTTTTTTTTTAATCGTTTATTTTTCCACTCATACACTAACATAATTTATAGTTCGAATAAACTTAAAACTACACTATCATAATGCCTTAAAGTAACTGACCTGAAGGGTGCTCAATACTTATATTATAATTTTTTAAAAAACTTAAACTTGAAAGGTTGTTTTATTTTAATGGATATTATTTTCTTTAAAACATACTTTTTTTTTTTTTCACTTTAAGGAAAAACGTGGGAAAACCTTTTAGAACACATTATCTTATTATTTTTTCATAAAATTAATCTAAAAACTAAACTTAAAGAACTTAAACTACCTTAACCTAAATCCCGGGCCGGACCATAATATATGGCTTCCAAATCACCACCGAAAAGACCAATCAAAAGATAGTTAAACCTGTCAATCGGGCCTTCAGTGGTATGCCAGAAACCACATATCAAGGTCCGGCCTTGCTTACCCTAAACGCTAGCCTCAACGCAGTCGAGCCACCAATATTTCTCCCTATTCAACCTGTCGTCGTTAACTGAATCTCGCTCAGGTATGCTTACGCAGTATCTCAAGTCAGCGTTTCCTTCTCCTGAGTCCATCGGCTCGTAGAGGATACATTTATCTGTCGCCCTTCTAGCAAGATGGTAAATAATTGGAACGTTCAGCGAATCTGATAAGTAACCATGCGCATCTAGATACAAGAATGCTTCAGGGGGTATGAACCCACTCATCATAGTATTTCGGAAATACCCAGGGTTAGGATAAAATAAGCCTCTGTAACGCTCGCTGACCGCAGGAAATGGTTCCTCACAAGATCCAGAATGACATTGTCGATTCTGGACACACCGGAAGCATCCAATAGCCTCTTATTAGAAACGTAATGCCGAAAGTCGGAATGTGCGCTTCTATACATACGCATGCAGGCTCGAAGACATTTTCTTTCAAATAGTCTAAGTTTTTCCATATAAGAAGGGCTTATGTTCCACCATACTGGACAGGCATAAGTCAAAATTGGACGAACGAACGCTTGGTAGCAAATGATCTTTACATCGGCTCTAAGATAGTTGGAGTAGAAAAGACGTTTGAGGGACATAAATGCCGCTCGCGCTTTTTGTAACTGCATATTAACGTGCACATTGTAGTACAAAAACTTGTCTAAATGGACACCTAAATACTTCACAACAGTCTTTGACTCGATGCGAAGACCATTTGAACTCACAACTTGCAGGTTTTTCCAGTTGCGTCTCAAATCCGAATTACCACGTCTTATTGGGGTGCGAAACAGTATAGTTTCGCATTTTGCCTCGTTTATTTTGAGCTTCCACTCTGAGCAGAAAGTTTGCAGTTTATCAAAGCTATTCTGAAGTTTTGTCTACATGTCTTGGATTCTTGACCCGTTTGCATACAATATAACATCATCAGCGAACGCTATAGAATCATCCATGTCCCTCAGAATTTCCGAGATGTAGATGTTGAAGAGGAGCGGTGCTGTAACTGTGCCCTGTGGCAGACCATTAGTGACTTTAAAAACTTTAGTCGTCGTGTATTGTCCATCTGTTACAACAAATTTCTTCTCGTGCACCATAGATGCAATTATCTTTATAAGATGACGTGGGAATTCATATCGGAGAAGTTTATATAAAAGCCCGTTGATCCAAACCGTGTCGAAGGCTTTTTCGATATCCACCAGACAGGCAGCTGTACTTGTGGTATAATACAACCAATACCAAGTGTATGACTATTAATAATATTAAAAACGATAGGATTGAAGCCGAAAAAGGAGAACGCGATGTACAGCGAAATGCAAATATCATTTTTATCATGCAAATAATTTTTTTGAATATACCAAGAGAAGAACAATCGTAAAATGTGAATTAAACATAAATAAATAGTACGTTAAGATATGACTTGAAGTAGAGTCTCAACCTCAGATCTTGAAAGTAACCAAGCTTTTAGTTTGTTTAAGAATTGATTTCCATGTACCTCTAAAGTGGATATATCTCACGGCAGTTTGTTTTAAAAATGTAAGGTGCTATAGAAGTCAGAAAACATCGATTGTGCTCTTTATTAACCCTAGGAACATCAACTGTAGACCCATTTCTCAACGAATATACTCCATTTCTTCTTAAGTGAATATTACCACTTCTAACAAAAAATACTTTAAGCGCTTTGTAGATAAAGAGAGATGGGACTCAGGTTACTTATATAGGCACAGCCCCAACAAGCAAGACCATACTCAAGCCGTGATTGGACCAATGCGTAGTAGATAGCTGAGAGTAAACTATGAGGAAAAATCTTACGCAAGTGATACATTTTGTTTTAAGATATGTATAGAATTTTTTTTTTTGCGACAGGAAAAATTGTGATCTTATTATAGCTGGGGATTTTAATGCTAGAATTGGAAAAGATAGTGAGAAATGGGAAGGAGTAATAGGAACTAATGGAGAAGATAAAATTAACAGCAATGGGAAAATGCTTTTAGAGTTTTGTGTAATAAACCACCTTGTGGTTACAAACAGTTTATTTAATCATAAAGATATACAAAAATATACCAGAAAGTGACAAGCAGGGGCGAAAAGTCAATCATAGATTATATAATAGTAGAGAGGTATAACATAAGGGAAGTGAGGGATACACGAGTTAAAAGTGGGCATGATATTGGGAGTGACCACTTTCTGCTAGCATCATTTAAAGAGAGAAGAAACGGGGGACAGAATAATGAACAGGAATACAATACTACGAACGCCGGAAACAAGAGAAGACTAAAGACTAATAGCAGAAGAATTGATCATAAGTGTAAATAATGAATTCAACGATGTAAATAAAAGATGGATCAGACTTAAGGAAATTATCTCGAAAGTAGCAAAAAGAGTGAGTGGAAATTTTAAAATGAACAACTCTAAAAAGAAAACAGCGTGCTGGAATGATACAGTTAAGAAAGAAATAAAGATAAAGAAGAAGTTATGGAAAGATTACATACAAGAACGAAGCAATTCCAAATACACTGCATATAAAATTCAAAGGAACGAGGTAAAGAAAATAGTTAGGGAATCCAAACAAAAGTCGTGAGAAAATTTTGGTAAATTGATGGAATCAAACAAGAGGCATAACATAAAAGTATTCTACAAAATGCTCGAAACGATTAGAAATGGCAAAGATTTCAAACTACAAGCAATTAAATCCAAAGAAGAAAAAGAAATAGGGAAGAGATGGAAGGAATATTTCAATGAACTATTAAATACGGACATAACCGATAAAGTAATAGTGACAGAAGAAAGTCGGGATGTAGAAGAAATTGTTGGGAATGAGCAACCCGGAGTAAACCTCATTACGAATAAGAACTCACCACAGCACTTCAAAAGATGAAATCAGCTAAAGCTCCGGGAATCGATGAGATAGCGCCTGAGTGTATCAAATTTTTAGGAGAAGAAGGAAGAAGAGAACTTCTTAAAATATTAATCATGGTGTGGAGAAGCAATGAGGTCCCAGAAGATTGAAAATATGATGTGATTCTTCCCATATTTATAAAAGCGAACACAAAAGATTTCAACAACTACAGAGGCATTACACTGCTGCCTTCAGCGCTAAAAGTTTATGAGTCAATCCTTGAAAGAAGACTTAGAAGAAAAGTAGAAGGGCAACTATCAGATGTTCAAAGCGGTTTCCGACCAGCCCATAGCATACAAGACCATACTTTCACAGTGCAGCAGGTTTTGGAGAAAAAGCTGCCAAAAAAACAGAAAGTGTACACTTGTTTTATAGACATGAAAAAAGCGTTCGACACAATAAGCAGAAGAAAAATTTTGGGAAAGCCTTACGGTTAAGGGAGTAGAAGAAGATCTTATACGAGCGATCAAGAGTATATATAAAGAAAATTACAATGTGGTAAGGACTGGTAATATATTGTCAGGAAGATTCATGACATCAGAAGGAGTAAGACAAGGAAGTATTTTGAGCCCTCTTCTCTTCATTTGCGCCATGGATGATGCAATCAGGCAATGCCAAGAGAGAATGGAAAACTTTAGAGTAGGATACAGACTTCTACAACCAGTTTATCTGAAGGCATGTGCATTTGCCGATGACATAGTGTTGTTTTCAAACTCAGTAAACAATCTGGAAAAAAAACCTAAAGATATGGAAAGAAACACTAGCATCACAAAAACTCCAACTTAATGTCGAAAAGACTAAAGTGATGGTAATCGGGAACGAGCCAGAAGTAGTGAGTGTGTTGGTAGATGGTAAAGCTATTGAGCAGGTTGACAGGTACAAATATCTAGGAAGTATAATAAACAGCAAAGGCAACTCTGAAGATGACTTGAAAGCGAGAATCCACTCGGCTAATGCTCTGTACGCGACCCTGCAAAGGAAATTCTTAGACCATAAACAAATCACGAAAAGTACAAAAATATCAATTTTCAACACAATGTACCGTCCGATCCTGTTATTTGGAGGAGAGAATTAGACACTTACTAAGAAACAGGAAAGCCAGATCCAAGCCATGGAGATGAAATACCTCAGGAGAGTGCTAGGAATTAGGAGAATCGACAAGATAAGGAGCGAAGATATAAGAAAAACACTAAATTTGGAATCGACAAATAGAATTCGGGATGATAAAAAACTTCGGTGGTTTGGTCACTTAGTTCGTATGGATGATAACCGTGTGGTAAAGAAAGTTTGGGAAGCAAAAGCGGATCACTACGCATGAGGTTCCAAGTTCGAATGCCAGAAAATACCAAAAAGTTTTTTTCACGGTCCCACCTCTCGCGAGCGTCTGACAAACATCCGAGAGTATTGTTGTCACGAAAAAGCTTCTCAAATCGCCGTTCGGATTCGGCATTAAACTGGTAGGTCCCTTCCATTCGTGTGAAAAATATAACGCACACAACATGAGTGGTTGCGAGAAGCTAGGCCCTGGCACTTTAAAGAGCTGTTGAGCCAAATATTTGTTTATTTTTTTGAAGCAAAAGCTGAAGGGAAAAACAAAAGAGGAAGGCCCAAAACGACTTGGAATAACTCCGTCGAAAAAATGTTGAGAGAAGCAGGAGAAAATTGGTCCTCGGCCAAACAATTAGCTAGAGACAGATGCATATGGAGGAACTTCCAGAGGAAAAGAGCGACCTAAATAAGGATGAAACCTCGACACCCTATGGGTAAAAGAGGACCGGATTAAGTTAAGCAAGTATCGAATTTTTTTTAGGGACATTATGTGTGACTTCCAGTTTAATTTGTTATCTATAGTAACTCCTAGGTACTTAAACTCCTTCACGAACTCAAAAGTAAAGCATTTGTTTGTGCAGTGCAGCTTATTACAACTAAGATGATGAGATGTAATGCCTTCCATTACTATATTAAGGTTGGACAAGGAAAAACACATAGCTTTAGACTTTGTGCTAAGTATAAGTTGATGGTAATTAAGCCAGTTGCTTAGCAAATGTAGGTCAGAATTCATTCGGTCTCGAATCGTAATTAAAGAATTTCCTGCATATGAAAGTGCTAGATCATCTGCATAACCAATTAAATGACCGTTGACAGGTAGGTTGAATATGGAATTAATGTAAACAAGGAAAAGGATTGGTCCTAGAACTAAACACTGTGGGACACCAGTATTTGGACAGACTTCTTCCTTGCTTACAAATTCATTTACCCTAATGCACTGTTTTCGATTAAGCAAGTAGGACTTAAACCATTCGGATATATTGCCTCTAAAGCCAGCGTTACTGAGTATTGAATTAATAAGTCCTGATTAACTAAATCAAAGGCTTTTGCTAAATCAAGAAATAGTGCAACTTTTTTTTTTTGATTATTATCTAGAGCATTATAAATTCCCTTTAAAAAGGCCACAATTACATCTTCAATGCAGTTACCTTTCATAAAACCAAATTGCAATATATTAAAAAATCGAGTCTTTTCAAAAAAGCTAAGCATTTTGCTAACTATTACCTTTTCAAAAATCTTTGAGAAGACCGATAGCAAGCATATCGGCCTATAGTTGTTTGGGTCACTTGGATCACCCTTTTTAAAAATCGGAATAATTAATGAGGTTTTAAGGCGATCAGGAAATATTCCGCATTGAAAGCTTTGGTTAACAATGTGCCTCAAGGGATTTACTATTAACTTTCCTATCTTCTTGATGATAACGTTACTAATGCCATATATTCCACATGAGTTCTTAGCTTTCAATCTGTTAATAATAGCGAGAGTTCTGAATTGCTAATGGGCAAAATAAAAAGAAAGTGAACTCGTATTATCAAGTAAAAATCTCTCATTACTCTCATTTAATTGAATACATACATCTGGTTTACATTTTTGAGCGACATTTTTAAAGAAAGCGTTCATTCCGTTGCCTTAGTCCTCATAACTACTGACGATTTGATCTCCTATCTATTCTTTAAGTTTTTCTAAAAAAAATTTAAAAAGCACTATCAGGGCATTCCGAACTAAGCACACAATGCCATCTTTCTATAGACAGACACAGAATTAGTTTTTAGTGTGATATTATTGTGTGCAGCAAGATGCAAAAGCGTCTGGAGACAATTCCAAACCTGCTTAGACTTATAGTCAAAGAACGTGAGAGCCTTGAGAGCTGCTTGGCTATCTGACATTATATTAATATGTGATCTTCGGTGGTTTCCTCTAATGCATTCTCTGGCGCAGAGCTCGATGGCATACATCATAGATAGTAGTGGATTGACCTAGTGGTGTAAAGAGTTTGTAGTTGGGGCCAAAGATACCAGCTCCAACCCCATTTGACATTTTTGAACCATTAGTGTACCAATTGATTTGAGATCTTGATTGGGAGATTTGAGGATAGTCGCAGTAGCTGCGGTCAGATATGTTTACTTTGAAGGGGTGATTGATTGATTTCTACATCTTTCTAACATCTCAAAAAGTTTGTTATATTCATTGAGCCAGTTGTTGAAATTCAAATATACAGGAACAATATAAAAAGTTTCCATATTAAACGAAGAAAGTTCAATGTCAGTAATATTTTCCCAAACACGAAGTTTAAATGTGGACTATTTGGCACACCAATTTCTGCCTGAAAATCTAGAAATATGAGGGGGCATGCTGACTGTGATGCACTTGGTGATGTAGATGCTACTGCCGTATCATAGCCATCTGATTGAGCTAAACTACATAACAAAAAATGTCCATAAAAATAAGAATAATTACAATCCAAATGTTCGACGGCAAGTTATGGTGATTCCATTTCGTTTTATTTGACTTTTTCTGATACACGCACACGAAATAAACGATTTTTGACATTACGTTTGATGTCAAATGTCAAGCAATAGCTCAGTTCAAATATTCGAACTTACTATAATAAAGTCTTATTCACACTTATTAGAGCAATTGCTTTGTACATTTACTTTGCTACGAGACTTATCTCATAGCAATTGCTATTTTTTATTAATACCACCCAACGTATAGGTATAATGAAAGCGCCGTTATTTTTAATTTAACCAGTAGCTTTTTTTTATAATTTTGCGCGCACTCAAGGGGTTAAGAATACCCTTAACATGTTTACACACTGTGCGGGCGTTGGAAATGATAGATAGATAGAGAGAGAAAGATTTTGGTTTGAAGCTCAGTTGTTCAGAAAAAAAACCTGGGGGTGGCGTCCAGATAAATGGGGAGATTTTTGTTATTTGTTCGCCTTTGCTTCTGATTCACAGTATTTTTTTCCCAATAACCGATGTCATAGGCAAATCATCATAATAATGAAGATACCTAATTTTTGTTCGGAGGAAAAATTCCGACGGAAAATTTATTCACGATAACCCTGATTATCGAAGCCTGCTGCTTTACCCGTTTTCACCGACGACAAGGCAGTTGATATTTCTTCTAGTGTGACTGGCCTTGAATACACTGTTGTCTCTGGGCATTTTTGATTTAGAGTTTTAAGATCACGTTTGACTCTGATGATGTACTGTTTGTCTGCTGGTGCTCTGGACATTTTGAGTATGCGGTTTGCGAGAAAGTTCGGGTTAAAAGCTGGGCTTCCCGCGCTAGCTACATTTCCACCTCTAATCTTTCTGAGCAAGCTCCATGCTTTACGACTTAAGCGAGTGAAGTATATGTCTTCCATCGCAGTTTCCCACTTGTTGAGCCAGCTTTTGTCTAATGAACTAAGTAATTCATCGGCAACTTCGGTGCCTCCGCTTTCCTCAAAGGTTTTATAGAGACATCCAGGGATGTACTTCTTTCTATATCCGCGTGCTATATGCTTTTTTGCAATAGCTATGACCAGCCCAGTGAAGCGTTCGTAGTTGGATACTTCTGGAGAGATGGACCGAATGCAACTGTCCAGTTGGATTTGCAAAAATTCCAACGCGGTCAGGGTATGAAATTAACAAATGGAACTTGTATGGCAATTGTAATTATGACGGAAAGGTGCTGGCTATTGGGAAAATCTGGGAGAACTGTTCTGGTGGGTGGGAGCGGTCGGTTTTCCAGATCACTCGATACAAAGCATAGGTCGGGATTGTAGTCGTAGTATACTTTAACGCTAATTCACAATACAACTTAAGAGCTTTCCAGTTGTTTCCATTTAAAAAAATCTTTTACTTCATTGTTATTTAAAATAGGTTTTCCAAAGCAATGTCTTCTAGTACCTCGGGGGATGGGACATATTCCTAGGAAATGTGTAATATTTTCCCTTTGCGATAGATTGCACATAGAACAAACAATAGGTAGATCTTCTCTGTGCGGCACAAAATTCAACGGCAACACCTCACCTCTCGCGCGAATAATTAAAGAAACACAGTTTATACTGTTAGAATCATGGAAGTAGTTCCGAGAGCCTAGGTTAAATTCTAAGGTCTTATATAGTTCCCTGTGAGTTGACCCCTGCGCTTGCTCAATATATTCAGTCCGAAATCGTGCATCTACGTGGGACAGGAAGTCATCAAGCATTGATTTCCAATTATCCTGTGCATACTATTCCGAGCTTAGCTCAAAATGATACCTCTCCGCTAGGTCTAGTAAATACTTGTACCATAGACTTCGATTATTTACTGCAAATCTTATGGTTTTTTTTGTCAACCTCTCATCGCTCATTTTTAAGGATCCTAGAAAATAATCGATGCTCATCTTAAGCATTTGTAGGAACAGAGGTGTAACTCCTGTTTCGATCATGAGCATATAATTCGGTGCTGTTATTGGGAGTCGAAATGTTCTGCGAAGATAAAACCTTAGCAACTTTTCCACGGTATCATAGTACACATGGCCCCAGGCTTGCGCTCCGTAAAAGAGTATCGATCTTAACACCGCTTGAAATAAACTATATTTCGCACTATGCGATGCGGTTTCTAAAACAGTTTTCCCAGGTCATGGTTATCGTTTTTTTGCCTGTACCAGTTTTTCGTTTAAATGAACTTGCATGTTCAAATTGCTAGATAAAACCACTCCCAGATACTTAAATTGAGACACGACTTCAATTAGCTCTCCATTATAGGTCCATTTTTCCATTCATGATCGCCTTCCTCCACCTCTTTAAAAAATCATAATTTTGGATTTATCTAAATTGAGCTGTAAATTCCAAAACCCACAGTATTTTTGCATTTTGTTAATCATGAGCTGCAAAGATTCGGGAGATCGTGCCAGAAGAACAATGTCGTCAGCGTATAAGAGAGCCTTAATGAGTGTACCAGCAAATGTTTCCAGGTAAATAATCAATAATATCCTCGCCTTGTCTTACTCCTACTGTTGTAGTAAACCACTCGGATAATTCATCTCCATTCCAAACAGTCGCTTTGGTATTGGTGTACAAGTTTTCTAGGGTTCTCTCAAACTCAAAGGACATTCCATGCTGATACAGTTTGTAGAACAGTCTCGAGCGATTTACTGTATCGAAAGCAGCTCTGAAATCAATGAAAAATGCATACAGCTTTTCCTTCCTTTCGATAAATGTTCTCGCTATACTTCGCATCAAAAATATGTGGTCAACCGAAGAATATCCGGGTCGAAAACCAGCCTGGAATTCCTTAAGAAGCCTACCTTCATGTATCCACCGCATTAACCGGGCTTGTAAAACACTGGTAAACAGTTTCGCAGAGACCTTTAAAAGTGAGATCCCACGATAATTAGAAGGATTTGAAAAGTCGCCTTTTTTAAAAATCGGAAATATTATAGCTTGCCTAAAACTGTCAGGTACATTTCCCGACTCAAGTATATTGTTGAATACCAAGGTTAGGGCAGCCATAAATTCATTCGAACTATATTTATAAAATTCAGCGGGAATCCTGTCTGATCCAGGTGCTTTAGAATTCTTGAATCCATAAATAGTTTTTAGTTATTTATTTATTGTTTTTTTTTCTTTTTTTTTTTCTTAAATTGGAGGTTTTCTTGCATTTTCCTCCAAAATATTGTATATTTCCTAAATGACTTTCAAAATTGTTAAAATAATGTTTCAGTAGAAAGATAAAAGTATATCATATCTCTGAATTGTATTGTAAAATGTGCGGTAGCGAATGTAAATTATATTGCAGAATAAAGTATATCTATCTATCTATCTATCTTGTAAAGAGATTGGGCTGTCAAGTGTCCCATTCAAAAAACAAGGTCTTGCGTATAAGATTAAGCATTATATCGGTTGGTGTGTTTAAAAGACTTTCAAAATGAGTTTTTAAAGTTTGGATGGTCAGGTTTCTACTTATTTTTGAAGTGACACCATTTAATTTTCTTGCAGCTTTCCAGAAGTCTGTCGAGATTCTACAATTTCCTAGCTTTCTCGCTTCATTTATATAGTATTCAGACCTTTTTAAGTGACAAAGTTGTTTGAAATGGGCATTTGCTTCACTATAAAGGTCTTTGAATATAGCGTCATTATACCTTCTAAATAGTCGAAGAAATGAAAACGCTCGCTTCCTACTTTTCAGACAGAAGTTTTAGGACTTGCATTTGATCGCTTCCAACCATATCGAGCACTATTGAAGCGATGATAGGAAGGTGATCAGAGTAAGGGAAAACCTTAACCTCAAAATCGGTTATTAACGAGCACCAATATCCTCCGATGAAGCAGTAATCGATAGTGGATGTACTACTCGATCTTACGAAGGTAAACTCACCATTTATATCTGATTTACTACACCCATTTAGTAACCTAAGAGTGGAATGTCCCTCGGTCTTTAGCGTCAAAGATTAGGTGGATGTTGTTGGAGTTGGCCCAGTTAGCTAGTGCTTCTCCATTCGAATCATTTGCTGCATACTTCCACAAGCTATGGTGGCTGTTAAAGTCGCCGATGAACACAGTGGGCTCGTGGAGTACACGCAGAATATTGCTAGCCCAAGGGGTGTTTGGTGGCTTGTAAATGTTCACAATGTTCAGCCTAGCGACGTTGATCGTGACAGTAAATACATACATTATCTTCACTGTTCTCTTTTACTAGGTGTACATTGGAGAGTTTGTCTCGGACAAAGGTGGCTGTTCCATATGCGTGATGGTAGGTTGCCCCAATCAGCGAGTTCCCTGGAATCTTCCCTCGGGTTTTTAGGCTATTTTCTGTTGCAGCACGCGTCTCTTGGATAACAACTAAGTCAATGTCAGTATCTCTCAGGATCTTTGCTAGGTATTCGCTTTTGGACCTACTAATGCCTTCGATATTTAATTGGCATATGCCGACTGATGGTCCGACATGCTTTGTCAATTGGTGCTTAGAAGCACCGATGAATGTGAACGTTGCCTTTTCTTTTGTTATTCATCTGTTCGTCTTAATTTGGTTCCTGTTTCTTATTATTGATTCCCGGGAGAACAATTAGTACTGTTATATCTGTTTAATGTCCGGCGACCAAGAGTGTACACTATTTAGCGCTATCCAGGTTGCACCACGAGGAGGCAGTGTACCTTGCAACTCGCCAATTGCAATTTAACACTCGCAAGTACAACTCTAAGGGAACTCAAACATGAGGTCAGGAATCTAGAAACTAAGAAAGCTTATGATTTGATCACCGGAGAAATTCTCAAAGTTGTACCTAGAAAAGCATTGATTAAGCTTCTTCGCTCAGATTAAAATACGTGCCGAGCCAATGGAAAGTTGAGGAAGTCATAATAGTTTTAAAACCACGAAAACCCCCAAATGAGGTAAAATCGTGTAGGCCAATCCCGCTCCTTCCAGTCATGTCCAAAATTTTCGGGAGGATGTTACTAAGGCGTCTATAACCGGTTAAAAAAGAAAGTAATCTTATCGCTGACCACCAGTTTGGGTTCAGAAGTAAGCATTCGACAATTGACCAGGTGCATAGAATTACTAAAGTAATATACACATGTGATATGCTCAAGCGTATTTCTTGAGATTTCGCAAGTCTTTGATAAGGTGTGGCATGATGGCTTGAAATGCAAATTAGGACAAGTTCTCCCTGTATGCTTATACGATATTCTAGAATAATATCTCGGCAATAAACTTTTTCGGTGTACCGCAATGAAGCGTTTTGAGCCGCTTCTCTATTTGTTATATACTCGTGATATACCGAAGGCAGATGGCACTATCTTTGCTACGTTTGCCGAGGACACCACTATCCTAGCAGTAGGTAAACCAAAACTGCAAAACTCACTAAATAAAGTAAATGAATGGACGAGGGACTGGTGGATCACCCTCAACGTATACGAGTATGAATCTGTTCACGTGAATTTCACTTAGAAGAAAACTAATCGCTTTTCGATTTTCTAAGCTTGGCTCGAATACCTTTTGCAATCGAGGCCAAATACCTGGAAATGACACTCGACGCAAGGCTGAAATGGAATTCGCACGTAAAAATGAAACGTAAAGAACTCGAAATCAAATATAGAGAAAGGAACTGGTTACTCGGAAAATATTCCCAGCTCAGTACTGCTTTTATACAAGCAAGTGCTAAAGCCAGTGTGGACTTACGATATACAACTTTGGGATTGTACCAAGAAAACAAATGCCAATACTTTACAAACTTTTCAAAATAAAGTGCTAAGAGAATTTGTCTAAGCACCGTGGTATACTAGAAATGACGACATCCACAGAGATCTCGAAATTCCGACAACCGAAGCTCAAATTAAAAACTTCGCGAGAAAGCATAGAAACCGACAAATTTTGGATGAGAGCAATTTATTGCGCCGACTGCTACCAACGAAACCTTTCAGCTTGGCGAGATAAGGATTAAATGTTTTTATTTCATGATAGAAAAAATGCTTGAGAAGTCATTACTTAGTTGCGATATCTAACAAATTTATATCGAAGGGTGGTGTTTTCGGTCAGTAAGCATCTGACACTACTATAAGCACGCGCTTGCTATCCTCATAGCGTCTGTGAAAAAAAAAAAAAAAAAATCCTATAGGATAGGTATCAATTAGGTAAAGTGCACCTTCTTCTTTCTATTTTGGCGAGGTTATGATCCGAAAACAAGAGATCATAACCCACCCACTGCACTGATCCGCCAGTGGGGTTCGCCTATTTGACTTGGATAGGCCTTCCGATTTTGGATCACTGGATCACTTAGGCCAATCATATGCTGGTGTCGTTCCTCCCAGCTTTTAGTCGAAACTTGCTTCTATGTTTTACCGTCGAAGATAGCCATAATTCTTCTGTCTACTGATTAGTATTTTTTCCAGAAATACGGCTTCGTTCGATACTGAAATAAATTAATTTTGCAATCTTATAGATTAATTCTTACAAATTTTTACTTACTTACTAATATTACACTTATTCTTTAGTGATCGCATGCGGACTACAAATAATATGCTAGGCGATTGCTATGCCGCTGCTGTTGTTGAGGAACTCTCCAAAAAGGAATTGATGGCTCTTGACGCTGCTGTTCTATACCAGGTAACCCAGTAATCTAGGTTACGAAGTAGCATAGAAATAGAATAGAATTACATTGATACATATATATAGTAGATACATAACCATGTTTTATTTCCCTATTTTGTACATATGTAATTGATATTTTTATCATAAATTGCCGAATGATATGCTACCCGAATGTGTTTCTCTTCCAAATAGGAGCTACCGGTGATCACCCCAAATGGACACATCATCTTGGATGGACAGTAAGTATTTATAAATTTTTTTTCATATAATTTTCTTTTTGTTTATATTTACAAACAGTGTATACATGTAAACATAGTCGTTTATGGCTTAAGGCCGTCTACCAAATTGCTATTTCTGTTCAAAGATCGCCTTCCAAAATACGGAATCTATAGCGGATTGCAGTTGTAGCACAGTTGTATAAAATCTCCCAACCATGACTACCGTCTACAGTCTAGCGAAATTACTCCGAAGTATCTGATGCAAAATTCTCCTAAAATGGGACTTACTTACATAGGTGGCGCTACAGTCCGGGGTGGACCTGGGCCCCAACCAACAAACCTCGCCAACCAGCGCGGTTACGAGCCAGCTGCCTCCAGTTGTGCACGCCAAGTTGGTTGAGGTCCCCCTCCACTTGTTTGCGCCACCTACCAGGAGATGCTCCTCTACTGCGCCGTCCATCCGGGGTAGATTTGAAGACTTTCTAGTCGGGAACGTTGGGCTCCATCCGCTCTACATGACGCAGCCATCTTAGTCCCTGTATGTGAACTGTTCTGGCTAAGTCGATGTCCTTATATAGGCCGTATAGTTCGGCATTGGACCTTCTCCTCCACTCACCGTCTATGCAGACGGGACCAAAGATCTCTCGAAATAACCAAGAATTGCCTTCTTAGCCCATGGAAACAACGATTGGCAAGAGTAATTCTTCGTGTGATCTCTCTACTGATGTCATTTGCGGAGCTCACCATAGAGCCTAGGTAGACAAAATCCTTTACTACCTCAAAATTATATCTGTCTATTGTGGTGGTCTGTCCAGGACGCCGATGTTGGGTGTCCTTTTTTGTAGACAGCATATATTTTGTTTTGCTTTCATTGACCGCTAAACCCATCTTTCCTGCCTCGACCTCGATACTAGCAAAAGCCCCATTGACGGCCCCCTGAGTTCTTCCGATTATATCAATGTCATCGGCGTAAGCGAGTAGTTGTACAGACTTGTAAAAGATTGTACCTCCGGTGTTGGCTTGTGAGTTTCGTACAATTCGCTCAAGTACTATGTTAAAGAGATCGCATGATAGCGCGTCACCTTGTCTAAGTCCTTTCCTGACATCGAACGGTTTGGTGATGTTCTTACCGACTTTGATGGAGCAGCGAGAATTCTCCATCGTCATTCTGCACAAACGGACGAGCTTAGCATGGTTGCCAAGACTAGACATGGCTCTGTATAACTCGTCTCTATACACGCTATCATAAGCAACTTTCAAGCCGATGAAGAAGTGGTGCGTATCGATTTTATATTCATGGGTTTTTTCCAAGATCAGTCGTAGTGTGAATATTTGGTCAATGGTGGACTTTCCCGGCCTAAAACCGCACTGATAAGGACCTATCAGGTTGTTGACGATCGGTTTTAGGCATTCACATAGTACGGCAGACAGCATCTTGTATGCGATGTTGAGGAGACTTATATCTCTGTAGTTGGCGCAGTTCAGAGGGTCTCCTTTCTTCAGGATCGGGCAAACGATGCTGAGGTTCCATTCATCAGGCATACTTTCGTCCAACCAGATTTTACAGATGAGCTGATGCATGCTCCTTACCAACTTATCTCCCCCGGCCTTGAAAAGTTCAGCAGCAAGGCCGTCGGCTCTAGCAGCTTTGTTGAATTTGAGTTTAGATATCGCTATCTTCACTTCATTCTGACGGGAATCTTGACTGTCATCATCACTGTTGAATGGCTCATTCTACCCGACAGCGGAATGCTGGTCATCATCGTCGTTTAACAGTCTGCAGAAGTGTTCCTTCAATATTCTCAGCACCGACTGCGATTCTACTACTATGTTACCATTTTCGTCCTTGCAGGCTTCTGTTGTGGCTTTGAAACCCTGGCATGTTCTTTTTACCTTTTGGTAAAATTTTCGAACATCATTCCTGTAATAAAGTCTCTCAATCTCCTTGATCGAGCGCATCTCATGCTCACGTAGACCTCGTAAGCAGCTCTAGTCCTTCTATGCAGCGCCGCTTTGTACGCCTCTTGTTTAGCTGCATGTGCTTATCGGCATTCTTCATCAAACCAGGGATTTCATTGTGGTGGCCGAGAGAAACCCAGTACATCAGAGGCGGCATCTCTGATGCCTTGTTGGCAACGCTGCCACTGGTCTTCCGCATCTGCTGCTGGAGGCATAGGACTTTAAGATTAGAGAAAGTCGATCGACAAAGGCTCTTGCGGTCTCTTGCGATTGCAGCTTTTCGACGTCAAATTTCCTCACAGTATTTCATTGATTTCGCTCCGTTGTGGATATCCGCATCCGTACCTTAGCTACAACTAGGTAGTGATCTAAGTCCACGTTGGCTCCTCGGAAAGTGCGGACACCCAGAATACTGGAAGAGTGCCTTGCGTCGATCGCAATGTGATCGATTTGATTGACAGTTTTTCGATCAAAGAAGAGCCATGTTCCTTTGTGAATGTCGAGACGTGGGAACCGCGTACTAGCTACGACAAAGTTTCGCCCCGCCGCAAAGTCGACTAGCCTGAGTCCGTTGTCGGATGTGATGTCGTGCAGGCTGTGCTTTCCGACCGCGCTACTAAAGACGTCCTCTCTTCCTAACTTTACGTTAAAATCACCTAGGATAATTTTAACATCGTGGCTAGGGCATTGCTCATACGTCTGGTCCAAGCGCTAGTAGAAGTCATCCTTCGTCGCATCGTCCTTCTTCTCGTGAGGGGCGTGAACGCATATTAGGCTAATATGGGCAAATTTAGCCTTGATTCGAATAGTCATGAGGCGCTTGCTCACATGCCGGAAACTCAAGACTTCTTGCCTAAGTCTGCCTCCAATGAAAAATCTGCACTCGAATAGACGCTGACCTTGTTGTTTGTAGCAATCGCCGTAGTAAATGTCGCAGTTTTCCATCCTCCTTTTGCCCGGCCCATCCCATCGCACTTCTTGGATGGCGGTAATGTCTGCTTTGAGACACTCTAGGGCCTCCGCAAGTTGTTCGGCTGCACGTGGTTTGTAGAGGTATCTAACATTCCACGTGCAGACACGAAGATCGTTGACCTTTTTTACGTTTGCTTGGGTCGTCAACAGTAGAATCATCCGTATCCGAGGCTGTTGCTTGCTTCGTAACCGAAGGTTTTTTACGTGATAGGGAAGTTAACCCGACGGCACAACCCCCAACCTGGAGGACCAGATCCTTTTTTTTGGAACCCCTAAGACGAGGGGCCGGTTACACCGATGCCAGTAACCCACTTCGGGGATATGAGCGCTGCCGTTGGCCCATTAAGGGTTCATCCGCCACCAACACTGTTTCAATGCCACCCTATCTGTAGCAATCGCCGTAGTAGATGTCATAGTTTTTCATCCTCCTTTTGCCCGGCCCATCATGCCAGGGAGACTGAAAGGTCCATGACTTGTTCCTTCGTGATGGTGAGATACCTTGACACTTACTCCTCCATTTTTGGACAATATCAAAGTTTGAATTGCAGAGTGTGTTAGCCTTAAACATTGGAGGTTTTCGCGATTTAAGTCGGTAAGAGTTTTTTTATCATGATGTCTTCATGGATTGGAAATTCCTGGTTACCGAGTATCTTCGTATATTCCTTGACTAACATGTTCGAGTGTCTGACGGATGGGGGAGCTATGTTGCACAGGACCGGCAGCCAGTAGGTCAGCGTTGATCTGATTTTACCTGATATTAAACGCATTGATATGTTAAGTTGGCTGTTAATTCTATTGGTGTGGGCACTGTTTAGCCAAACAGGTGCGCAATATTCGACAGCAGAGTAAGCCAACCCAAGAGCAGCTTAGCGGAGAGTGTTGGGCGAGGCTCCCCATGTGCTTGGAGCTGGTTTATGAAGCAGATTATCATTTGTTTTTGGTTGACCGATGTATTCTCAAGATGTTGTTTGAAAGTTAGAGTTCTATCTAAAGTTACTCCCAAATACTTTGGTTTTATATTGAATGGTAAGAGAACGCCGTTGAATTCAATTTCCAATTTATTGTTACCTAATTTACTATTAATATGGAAACAAACTAATTCAGTTTTGCTCAATGATAGTGTTAATCTCCAGTTTTTGAAATAGTAAGTCACAATTTGTAAGTCATCGGTGAGTAATTCCTCTGCATCGTGCAGTCTTTGATGTTGAGTTGCGAGGGCGAGATCATCAGCGCATTGGAATCTCGCAGACCTTGTCTTTGGTAAGTCATAAACGTATAGGTTGAACAGCAAGGGGCCAAGACTGAGCCCTGTGGTAGGCCATTGTTTAGCTGTTTTGGCTTACTTTTAGTTTCGTTAGTAAAAACTTGGAAAGACTGGTTGCTGAGCATATTGTTTACCAAGTTTTTATATTGTTTTGCATGAAACTACTTTTAGAAGTTTGTATATCATGCCTGTGTGCCATTCAGTATCATACATGGCTGTTAGGTTAACAAACATTTCGCCAGTTTTTTTCATTTTCTCGAATCCAGCTTCAATATGAGCTGTTAACGACAATACTTTGTCAGCACAAATCTTCCCTCCTCTGAATCTTGCTTGCTCAATAGGTATAACTATGTTTATTACAGATTCAATTCTACTATAAATAAGTCGTTCGAGGGTTTTATAACAGACATTTAAAAGTGTTATCGGGCGGTAGCTGTTCACGAGGTTAGCTGGTTTACCTGGCTTGAAAAGAGCTATAATCTTCGCTTTTTTCTAAATTCTTTTGGTAGTATTCCGCTGGTGACAATAACGCTGTAAAATTTACAAAGCCATTTCTTTGCGTTCTTTCCACAGTTTTTGATAAAATCCGGATAGATTCCATCGAGTGATGCTGCTTTTCCACTTTTGGTTTTCGAGATGGCGGTTTCCAATTCAGGCAGGGAAAATTCTCTAGGGTAGTTGACCTTAATTCTTTTAAAGAACGTTTAAGCAATCTGATATGTGTTTTTACAGTTTTGGCGTTTGATATATCCACAGTACGTTTAGAGATGAGTTCTGGGTCTATGCAATGTTGTTTGGTGCAAATCGAATTACAACCACCAAGCTTTCGGAGCGAAATTCACGCCCTTCTGCTTGATCTTGTGAAGTCCAGATTATTCATAGTTTCTTCCCATTTGTGTTTTCGGGATTCGTTAAGGTATGTTAGGAGCTCTTCTCTTGTTTCATGTTTCAGAATCACCAGTTAAGAGGTATTGCTGATAGAGTCTTACGCTGTCCGAACTCCAGCCGGGAATGTATTCTTTCCGGTAACCTCTTGGTATGCATTTTCTAGCTGTGAATGTAACGATGCCAACAAATCTATTATAGTTTTGGGCAATTAAAGGTATCCATCTAACATTGGAGTCAAGTTCTAAGGAGAATTTTTCCCTGTTCGCTTTGTTTAGGTTCCACCTGGGGAAAAGGATAGAGTGCATTAGCGCACCCGCCTCAAATCCAACAGTGACCCCAAGCAAGTGGGTTGCACTGTTTATACATTGTGGACTTATGTATGACCCATCTTATTTGGCCGTTGTTTTCCTTGAGAGGTTTGTAGGTGGGACATAAGACCCAACATTTTATGTCCCAATGCGGTGGGACTTATGCCCCGGGGACTAATGTCAATGCGCCCAAAATTGCGGAAAATAAATGTTTTCAACCTTTTTCAATTTGGTCGTCGTTTTGGACCTTCCTATGTGTTGGTATTTTCAAATTGCAATGAAATGCCCATTTCTGCTTTGGGTGATTTGACATTTCATTTCTTGGTCGATCTGTCATAGTGTTAAATCGCCCAAAAATGTTGGGCGATGTGACATTTTCAAGGATTTGGGCGATTTGGTGTTGGGCGATATGACACAGATCCGTCTTAAGATAGCCGAAACACAAAATCGCCCAAAATCACTCGCCCAAAATCACTTGGTTTTGACATCATGTCAAATCGCCCAAAAAATAAAAATGTTAAATGGCCCAACCTGTTTTTTGGGTGATTTGACATTTTTTTAGTTTTTTGCATTTTGGGCGATTTGGTTTTGGGCGATTTGACACCCAACCCAGTCGGAGAGTTTCCCATCGTTTTCATCATTTGAATGGTATTTCCATGTAGTGTGATGACTGTTGAAGTAGCCGACGTAAATTGCTGGGTGTTGGCAGACTGGCAACATACCGAGGGGCCATAATGATCTAGGGGGTTTGTAGATATTAGCAATTTTTAAGTCTTCTATTTGGAATGTAACAAGGTAGAGGTCATCACTATCCCTGCTTTCAGTTATGCATACATTTTCGACTGACGATCTTATATAGATTGCTATTCCGTACGCATGATGGTATAATGCTCCTACTAATGTGTAACCATTGATTCTACCTATTCTTGACAGGCTAGCTTCGTCTGAGTAGTGTGTCTCTTGAAGTACGGCAATTTCGATCAAATTTTCTTTTAAAACTCTGACTAGGTGCTCACACTTTGCTTTGTTGATTCCTTCGATGTTTAATTGCCAGATACGGACAAATAGTCCAATATCCCTTGCCAAATGGCACTGAGAAGTGCCGGATTGATTGTGTGACACATTCTTGGTATTATTTCCTTTTCCTCTTTTTTTATTTACATTTTTTTTGCTGATTATGCTTGCCGGGAGCTCTTTTGAGGAAATGTTCGGCATCCAGAATTGAATAGACTATTAGCGTTACCCGTTAAAATATCGGCAGGCACCCCATTTTTGGGTCACTGGGTTACTGAGGCCAATCAAATGCTGGTGTCGTTGCATTTGTGTGATTCAGGCGTATATAGGCCTGCCTCCACTGCCTTTTTAACGGGTTTCAAATGATCTCTTCTTTGAACGTGGCAATACCAGCTGAGCCGGTCTCGCTCTATTTTACGTAAGATAGTTTCCTTGACGTGAGGGCTTCCACGGATCTTCGAACTTCTTATTATAGTAGGTAAAGTGCATTGTGGGTGCCGTGGCGTAAGCGGTTAATATGTCGGATCACTGCGCGTGTGGTTCCAAGTTCGAATCCCAGAAAATACCAAAAAGTTTTTTCACGGTCCCACCTCTCGCGAGTGTCTGACAAACATCCGAGAGTATTTTTGTCTCGAAAAGGCTTCTCAATGCAAATTTCCCTTCGGATACGGCACTAAACTGTAGGTCCCTTCCATTCATGTGAAGAATACCATATAACGCACATAACATGAGTGGTTGCGAGAAGCTGGCACTTAAAGTGCTGTTGCGCGAAATATTTATTTTATTTAAAGTGCATTATGTTCACTAAATATCGTCCACTTTGTTTCTGGTTTTTACTAAGGTAGTCGTTTAGAGGTGGCAGTGGTGCAGTGGGTAGTGTGTTTGCTCGTTAACCGATGAGGCAAGGTTCAAGCCCCAGCGGGGAACAGCAATCATCAGTCACCCGAAGAAATAAAGGAAAACGAATTACATCGAAGTTTTTCCAACCACTGCACCAAAGAAAGGTTCCTGCCTGGTAGTACAATGGACCAGAGAAAGTCTGAGTGCTCTGGGATTTGGGTTTCCTTTTTTATAAAGAAAAAAGGGTTTGCCTTTCTATATATTTACACAAATACTTTCCTACATGGCCAGAATATGTTTCTGTACTGAACCAAATCCTCTAGGATTTTTGAGAATTTCGTTCTCCTCAAGTCAAAACTTGCTTTAATGTTTTATCGTCGTGGATAGCCATAATTCTTCTGTCTACTGATTAGTATTCTGTACGGACATTCGAGTTCATTCGATACTGAAATCTTATAGATTAGTTCTTACAAATGTTTGCTTTTTTCTGTAGTGTGTTTACCATTAACTTAATATTACATTTAAATTTTAGTGATCGCATGCGGACTACAGATAATATGCTAGGCGATTGCTATGCTGCCGCTGTTGTTGAGGAACTCTCCAAAAAGGAATTGATGGCTCTTGACGCTGCTGTTCTCTACCAGGTAACCCAGTAATCTAGGTTACGAAGTAGCATCGAGAATAGTAATATTATATTGATATATATATATGTAGATACACAACCATGTTTTATTTCCCTATTGTGTACATATGTAATCTATATTTTTATCATAAAATGTCGAATAATATGCTACCAGAATGTGTTTCTCTTCCAAATAGGAGTTACCGGTGACCACCCCAAATGGACACATCCTCTTGGATGGACAGACTGATTTAGATAGCAAATGTTCGTTACCTGATTCTGTTATTGTCGACATGAATAATGTTGTGAACTCGGTTAATTTACACAATGGCACTACTAACAATAAAAGGGTTTAGATGTTTTAAGTTAACCTCTCTCCCTCCCCAAATGAGATTTTTCTTTTGTTAATTAATTTAAAAATTAAATTGTTTCTATCACCAAAAATTCATCAGCTAACTACTAGTATTCTAAACCCTATAAATTAGTTATATCACTATTTAAGACAAAAAAATATAGAAAGGATTGAATAGATGTAGAGCTAAAAACAAATAAAGAAATGTCTACAATATTATACATAGTGAATATAGAAAATGCATGTCAATTTTCACATTCAAATTTATCACATCAAAAATGTTGAATGTTACGTTTTTCTTTTCCTATTTCTTTTGCATTGTTCACATAACTATTATAAATTATATGTTAAATAGAAAAAAAAGAATGAAAATTAAAATATTATAATATATGGAAACCACATGTGATTACTTTAGAGAATAAACAACAAAAAACAGTTTTATGTATGTATAAATTATTTTTAGTAAGATTTTTATAATTTCAGTTTTATGTGTTTTTTTTTCTTTATTACAGAAGAGGATGTGTTTTCATTTTATTTGCTTGCATTTTTTTTTTTTTATTTTGTATAGTAGTTGTAATTTAAGTTAAATAAAAATGAAGAACAAAGTAAGAATCAAAAGTATTTTTATATGTAAAAAGCAATGATAAAAATCGTATGTGATGTTAAAACTGATTTTTTTTACCGTATAAACTAAATGGAATCAAACTGCATTATAAATAACAATATGAGAATTTTATATATAAACATATTATCCAAAACAAAAACAAATGCCTTTTTATTGTAAGTATCATTAATATTAAATATATTTTTATTTAATGCATAAAGTCACTTCATAATATTAATTTCTTGAGAGAGATTTAAAAAGAAAAGTATCACAGATCCGCTTTCAGCGTGTTTCAATTCAATTCAATTCAATTCAATTTATTTAAGTTTGGGTGTACAAATAAGACTTAGTCTTCTATAGTACTTCAAATAATGGGTTATATACAAGATTCAATTCAATAATAATTTAATTTAATACAAAACCTATGATAAGATACAGTAATCAGAAGATGATAGGAAGGGAAGGAAAAGTAGGAAGAAAGGGAATAACATAGTAAGAAAGCGAGAAATGGACTTTTGTTGCATTTTTAAGAAAAATACTCTAAAACTCTGGGTAGAGAGTTCCAAAGTCTGGTGGCAAAGACGAAGAAAAGACGCGAGGAGTTCAAATACTTCAAAGAGGGAGTTATAACCTTAATCTTTCTAGCCGAACGAGCAAATTGTAGTTTTCGAACAGGTATGGTAGCGATCTGTTCTGTATAATTTTGTGCATTCTTATTTTCTATTGCTAGGCATGGGTCGACTTCAAGGTGAATATAAAAAAAAAAACTGCCTCTGGAAGAGAATCAGAAGGATCCATCAATAATCTTCTTTAAGCAATTGCTTTTTTGCAGCACAAGAAAATGTTTTTCCTGCCATAGCTCCGCATTGAGTATGTCGATCAGCACGTGCAGTTGCATCTTATTTGCGTTCAAAAAGGCTTTTCTCGTTTCTTTCAGGATAGGACATACGGCAATGGAATGTAGGATATCTTCTCTGACTTGTAGGTTGCATAGAGAGCATAAGATTGGAAGATCGGGTCGATGCGGGAGGTAGTTCAGTTTTACCAGCTCTCCTCTAGCTTTAAATATAATAGCGATAAGGTCTATTTCATGATTGTCGTTGAAATAATTAGAATCACACAGGTTATATTCTAGTTGCTTGTAGGAGCACCAATGGATTGATGATTTGGCTTGCATTTCAAACTCGATCCTGATCTTATAGTCAATGTCCTGTAGGAATCCATAGAGGATGATTTTCCACTCACCAGTGTTATTTCATTCAAGGACGAGATTCACATTGTACTTCTGCGTAATTCTGTTCCATTCTCCAAAAAAAGCGTTTTGGAAGCCATTGCTCGAAGCAACTTGTTTTGGGATGCGATTATCTGGCATCGTCATGACCCTAAGGATTTAGTCGAAATGAATTCTTAGTGCTTCCATAAACAGCGCACATGGGGTATTTGCATCAAAAACCTGGCCAAAAATATTTTTCGTTGTTTTTGTTATTATTTCTGTTCAAAATGAATATTCATACATTAAAATACAATATACAGTACACCGTCTCCTACTAACAGAAATTTTTATGAAAACACTGAAGAAAAGCAAAGAAACAAGGGTCTCTGAGAAAATCAAGTGGTACAATCTGGACAAAGATAAAGGCGAGGCTTTTGTTTTCGTAATGAAAAATTACCTCTCTCACATCATCAACGGAGTTGAGGATGAAGAGTGCAGAGCACAAAATATGTGGGGTTCCCTACAGCGAACTTGCGTAAAGAAGGCCAAATCACTGCTAGGAGCTTTAAAAGGCCACCACTAACACGCCAAAGAAACATGGTGGTGGAGTGATGAAGCTAAGAATGTGATAAATCAGAAGAAAGCGGCTTTCAAAGCTTGGTCAAAGTGCCCCTCTAATAATAGTGACGAATAAGCTCGCCTCGAAATGGAATACAGATGTTGCAAGAAAAAAGAGAAGAAGAAGTGCGCCCAGCTCAAGGAGAGAGTACGGAGGGCCTGTATCGGGATCTGGAGAAAATATCTTCCCCGGTTGCTGATGCGAACCAGGGTATCTAGGAGCTGCGGAGACACAATACGAACAAGAGCGCAACCATCTTCAAAATAGCCGCCCAAAGAAGGAGGAATGCTCAGGAGATTCGTTCGCCAAAGTTCATTAACAATGCTCATGGCCAGCTTCTTATGGATGACGACAAAATTCTGCAGAGGTGGCGCCAGTATTGTGAAGAACTTTGAACAGTTTCCCCGGCTATACTTTCCAAGAGCCACCCCTAACTCTGAAGAAATACCCGAAATTACAGTCGAAGAAGTTAGTGAGGCGGTCAAATACTCCAAAAAACGAAAAGCGGTTAGGCCAGACGAGATGCCCTCTGAGTTCTGGAAAAAGATGGGAGACATCGGGTTCAGATGGCTCAGAATTCTCATCTCCAAATTTGTGAGAGGTGACCCAATGCCGAGTCAATGGAGGGAAAGTTGCCTTCTCCCTGTATACAAAGGGGAGGGCGATACGCGAAGTTGTGATAACTACCGTTCGATCAAGCTGATGTCACACACCATGAAGATCGTTGAGCGGGTATTGAGTGGCCGACTGCGAAAAATAATACCGCTATCTGATGATCAATGCAGGTTTGTATAAGGTATCATAATGGAAAAAGGATCATAATGGAAAAACACCGTGATTCCTTAAGGGATTTCCATATTGTATTGGTTGACTTTGAAAAGGCATTCGACAGACAACCACGAGATCTGATATGGGTGGCGCTAAGACATCGAGGGGTTCCAGAAACCTATGTACAGATGATCATGGACATGCACGAAGGAGCAAAGACAAGAGTAAGATGCCCCGCTGGAGTAACCGAAGAGTTCCCAATCAAAGTCGGGGTGCACCAGGGAAGCGTTTTAAGTCCTTTGCTCTTTATTACAGTCCTTGATTATCTGCTTGAATGTAAAGTGATGGATCCCAAGGTAAATCAGTTATTCTTTGCAGACGATGGAGCCACCATAAGTGAGGATCCTACATCCCTGCAACGAGCACTTGATGTGTGGGTGGACGCTCTGGAGGGAAATGGGTATCGCATTAGTTCAAAAAAGACAGAGTACTTGTGCTGCCCGTTCTCTGATCCACTCACGCCTATTCCAGACATTTATTTGAATGGAACAGTGATTCCCAAGGGCAAAAAGTTCAAATATCTGGGATCTATGATCAATAGCAAACCAACTTGTGATGACGACATCAATCATCGCGTAAGCGTAAGGTGGATGAAGTGGCGAGAAAATTTCGCTATCTTCTGTGACAGGAAAATGCCACTCAAGTTGAAGGGAAGGCTCTACACTGGAGTTGTGCGTCCAACGCTCACATACGGTTCACAATGTTGGACGATATACAAAACATATGAGAGTAAATTAACGGCAGCTGAGTTGAAGATGCTTCGCATGACAGCAGGAGTGACCAAGCTTGATCGAGTAAGAAGTTCGAAGATCCGTGGAAGCTTTCACATCAAGGAAACCATCGTACAAAAAATAGAGCGCAATGCAATATCAATGCACGTTCCAAAGACATCGCGATGTAGGAAAGGCAGGCCTATAAACGCCTGGATCAGGCAAATGCGACGACATCGGCATTTCATTGGCCTCAGTAACCGAGCGATCCAAAATCGGCAGGCCTGCCGATATTTTCTGAGGTCAAATAGGCGAACCATACAGGCGGATCAGTAGAAATGCAGTGAAGTGGGAGGGTTATGATCCCTTATTTTCGGATCATAACCTCGCTGATAAAAGAAAGAAGAAGATTGTTTTATTTTTCTTTTCTAACATTTGTTTGGTTTAGGTTGCGAAGATGTTGAGGAAAATTGTTGAGTACGTTTAGCACTATGTAATTCAATCTTCTTCCACCGTACTCATTTATGATCGTTGGAAGTTGAAGTAGACTCTTAGCTCGTCTCCTCGTGTTCACCTGGTGAGTAATTGGCGTTCGGAAACTAGGACCATGGTAGTACTCCAGATCTGCCTGACTCCAAGAACGCGTACGATGTTAGTTGTTACGACGCCTTTCGACATCAACTTTAACGCCCTGCGCTGCACCCCCCCAAGCTAATACGCCATACTGCAATCTAGACTCAATATGAGCATAATAGACTTGTTTAGATTTGTACTGCAGGCAGGTCGGCGCAGATAATGACCCCCTTAATTTCTTTCGCAGACCGCCGACGTGAGCCTCCCAAAGGAAATGACGGTCAATAGTGATGCCTAGATACTGGTACTTGTACGTGTCAACCATTTGAATATCCTTACAGCTAGACACATTCGCACATCTGTAGCTCTTCAGCAAAACTTCCTACGCTGGAAAATTTGAGCTCCGGGTGTGCATGAGTTTTGTTTTTATGGTATTGATAACTAGCCTATTATCGTGGCACCATTTTCCAGCTTCATCTAGTTCGGCTTGCAACATCCTTGCTGTTTCTTCTAGGGATTGATGACACCCAACAATTGCCGTGTCATCTGGGTAGGCTAACGGGAACGGGACCAAACTTGCTATCTTACGGAACGCCATACTGCACTCTATAAGCCCTGCTGCAACAATCTTTGACTCTCACCCGAAATATCCTCTCTGCCAAATAGTCTGCTATCCAGTATGCCAGCCTTCGCCTAATTCCAGCTCTTTGAACTGCATCGATAAGTTTTTTGTGGTCGAGGGTATCAACTGCGTTGCTGAAGTCTAAAACAGAACTAGGATGTGGTGACGTTTGCTGAGGCTGGTGTTGATGACATTCGCAAGGTCGCCAAGGAGCTGGTTAGTATTTCTCCCCTTTTGGAAACCATACTGATGTTTGCTTATTAGATCGTATTTGTGGATGAAGTCCCATATTCGATTTGACACGATCTTTTCCATGATCTTCTCGATAGCTGGCAAGATTGCAATTGGACAATAGTTCTCCAACTGTCTCTTGTGTATCGGTCGAACGATTGCTTCCTTCAGTTTCTTATGTTCCACCATACTGGACTAGCATAAGTCAAAATTGGACGAACGAACGCTTGGAAGCAAATGATCTTTACATCGGCTCTAAGATAGTTCAGTAAAAAAGACGTTTGAGGGACATAAATGCCGCTCTCGCTTTGTGTAACTACATATTTACGTGTACATTGTAGTACAAAAACTTGTCTAAATGGACACCTAAATGCTTCACAACAGTCTTTGACTCGATGCGAAGATCATTAGAACTCACTATTTGCAATTTTTTTCAGTTACGTCTCAAATCTGAATTGCCGCGTCTTACTGTGGTGCGGAACAGTATGGTTTCGCATTTTGCCTCGTTTGTTTTGAGTTTCCACTCTGAACAAAAAATTTGCAGTTTGTCAAAGCTATTCTGAAGCTCTGTCGGCATGTCTTGCGCTACGAAAACTATGACAGCACTTCAGATGCACAATCACAACACACATCAAATCTTTATACCATATTTACACTCATTTCCAAAATCAGAACCACAGTTTGGATTGACAATAGAATAGTTTTTGAAAAAAAACTTTTAGCACATAAGGTCCGTTTCAGACATATGCGGCAGCGGACGCACGATGTCGTGTAACCGGTTCAAATTGTACAAAACTCACTGAAAGCGTTTACACTTATCCGGTATCGGATACACGACATAAATGCCGGATACACCACAATATTCCATATCTCATGAATTAGTCGTAAATTCTTTAATAGATGGCAACCTATAGGACTATGAAACCTGTATTACTGATTCGTAAGGCGAACTATTATAATTACAGTATACTACTTATATAGCCGACATTTGTGCCCTTCAGTCCTTTTCGAGACAATTATAGTTGCTGTAAAGCTTGAGACAATAGATCCCAATGCTATAAAAGCTATCTTCTGTTGTGAGTGAGTTTAAAAAAAAAAGCTCTCCCAGAAATGTGGATCACAATTTCAATCTGCCTACATCCCAACAGACAGGGACCATAAGATATATCCACTTTCTTATGCTGAAGACATTAATTAGTAAAATTAATTCTGGATGCACAGATGGTTAATAATATTTCCGAACTTAAGGAATGTGACATTGAAAAGGAAGTCCTCTGCACTAGAACCAATTATTTATAACAAAATAAGCCTACCCTTATCAGACTCTATTAATTACTAACTGGATTCTTCCTTACTATTGCATGCAAGTGTTACCAAGCGTAAGGCCATCTCCGCAGGCTTTAGGAGATCAGAAAGACATACATGGAGATCTTTCTATGAAAGCATAAATGATCTCTCTTCAACTGTTAGGGCCCAGAAAACCCTATCTAAGAACCACAGCAACGATATTGGTCTCCTACAAAAACCTGACGACAGTTTTACACAGGGATACTACGAAACAATAGGTCTTCTTCTGCAGACCCACTTCCCTGACTCACTAATTATTGACCCTCACATATATCTTCTGCATGAAGACATGCCACTCCCTCCTAATCGACGCACTAGGACTCTGGCCAAGAAAATCTTCACCCTCGATTCCATAAGATGGGCCATCTCCACGCAAAAACCTCACAAAGCCCCCGGTGGAGATGGAATTTTCACCGCCCTCTTACATCATGGATTCGACACTCTCATTGAATCTTTAGTGCCCATCCTCAGATCCAGCTATGAAATCAGCTACATCCAATCAATATGGAGAAAAGTTAATGTAGTGTTCATTCCTAAAGCCGGCGCCAGATCACAATGAGACCCAAAGGCCTTTAGGCCATTCAGTCTCACCTCTGTGTTTCTTAAGGTAATGGAAAAAAAGTTTGATCTTCACATAAGAAATTCCGCCCTTATAGAACACCCCCTAAATAATCTTCAATTTGCATATCAATCTGGTAAATCTACGGTCACAGCCCTTCACCATCTAGTCAGCACTATTGAAGAAGCTTTGTCAAAGAAGGAAATAGCCTTATGCTCCTTCCTGGACATCTCTGGCGCCTTCGATAGCACATCGTTTCAATCAACTAAGTCTGCTGCTGATGCCAAAGGCATTGACCTGCAAACTACCAAATGGATATGCTCCATGCTCAGAAGCAGATTTATCACTGACAAGCTTGGACAAATCTCAATCTCCATTAGAACTACTAAGGGTTGTCCCCAAGGGGGTGTCCTATCTCCTCTTTTATAGTCCATTGCAGTGGACAGTAGCATAAATGACCTCAATAGTTCTGGATTTCTCACCCAGGGCTACGCTGACGACGTATTCATTATTGCTAAAACAAGGATGAATCCAGCATTTCTGAGCAAATGCAACATGCCCTAAATCAAGTAAATAACTGGTGCCAGTCAGAAGGTCTAACGGTTAGCCTTGCAAAAACCGTAATCATTCCTTTCACCAGGAGGAGAAACTTAAGCCTTCAAGCACTATCATTAAACAATACTCAAATTGAGTTCTCAAAAGAAACAAAATATCTTGGGATTACTCTAGACCACAAATTAAATTGGAAACCTCATATGAACAGAACCACTGAGAAGGCGACTAAACCCTCTGGGCCTGCTCTATGTTTTTCGGCAGAACATGGGGATTCAGTCCAAAAATGATCCACTGGACCTATACCACAATCATCGTTCCGATAATAACTTATGCTTCGCTAGTATGGTGGGATAAAGTTAATCGAACCGTTACCCGCTCCGCCCTCCAGAAGGTGCAGAGACCAGCATGTGTAGGTTTTACGGGCGCAATGCGCACCTGCTCAACAGCTGCGCTGGAAGTTCTCTTAAACCTTCCACCCCTACACATAAATATTATGAAGACTGCGGCTGCCAGTACTCTAAAGCTTCACCTTTTATGCAACAATACAAATTCCGAATTAGTTGGCCACATGACGATCCTTGAGAAAATTCCGCTATTTACTTGTTCAGCAGTATGCATCTCAGACTTCATGCCCAAAAGAATCCACCTCAATCATACCTTCACAGTAAACATACCTGACCGCAGCTACTGGGACTATCCTCAAATCCCCCAATCAAGATCTCAAATCAATTGGTACACTGATGGTTAAAACTGTCAAATGGGGTTGGAGCTGGTGTCTTTGGCCCCAACTACAAACTCTTTACACCACTAGGTCAATCCACTACTATCTTCCAAGCAGAGGTCTATGCCATCCAGCTCTGCGCCAAAGAATGTATTAGACGAAACCTCCGAAGATCACATATTATTATAATGTCAGATAGCCAAGCAGCTCTCAAGGCTCTCACGTCCCTTGACTATAAGTCTAAGCTGGTTTGGAATTGTCTCCAGACGCTTTTGCAGCTTGCTGCACACAATAATATCACACTAATGTGGGTCCCCGGTCACAAAGGTATCCCTGGTAATGAAGCGACTGATAAGCTTGCCAGACTAGGTGCCCAATCTCCTTACATTGGACTTGAACCCTTCTGCGGTTTACCCACCAGCCAAATTAAAATAGAGCTGCTCCGCTGGGAACGCGAACAAATGCTCTCTCACTGGAATGCTCAACCCGGCCTAAGGCATTCCAAGAAATTTATTAACTTCTCAAAAAATAAAACTAGAGACATTCTATCAATGAGCAAACAGAATGCTAAGATCCTTACTGACTTCCTAACTGGACATTGCTCTCTCAACTACCATCTCAAGAAAATGGGCCGTGCTCAATCGGATTCGTGCTGTCTCTGTCTTGAAGACACCGAAACAGCCCATCACATACTCTGTGATTGCCCGGCCATAGCCAGACTTAGGCTAAAGCACTTTAACAAAGGCGTTACTTCACATTCTGGCGTTACCTCTTCTTCAGCTCGGACTATTCTTAGCTTCATTAATAAACTTGACTTCAGCTAGTTGACAAATTCAAAATCAATCAACCAGGGGATAGCACAAAAGATCGGTCGCAGTGCTCCAGGGGTCAGTCTCTGCCTTCCTCCCATTCTACCTCAAAAAAAAAAAAAAAAACTGGATTCTTAAGCTATGACAGCACATATATCCGAAAATATAATTTACTGGCCTACGCAAAAGGGGTTGAAATTACAGCACGAGTCGCCAGAATTATTATGGTAAGGATAAACGGAGATACGAGTATGTACGTAATTCCATAGGTGGTATAAGCTGTTAAAAATTGTCTCAAAAGCAAACCAAGCTTTAAGTTTAGTGGCTTAGATTTATCCAAGAGCTTATAAGATGCCCGTACTCTTACCGATAGCGCTTATTTCGTTAACGTGATCTCTGAGTCAAGTGGTGATGCTAGGATGCATAACTTATAGAAAAGCGTTTATTATTTTGTCGATTGAGGTACACAAGAAAGGCGACCCTCTTAACTGCACCAATTATAGAGACATCAGTCTCCTCCACATCGCATACAAGATCCTTCAAGCCAAGAAAGTCCACCATCGATCAAATCTTTACACTTCGGCAGATCCTGGAGGAAACCCAAGAATTCCAAATCGATACACATCACCTCTTTATCGATTTCAAGGCCGCCTATGACAGCATCTATAGAGAAAAGCTACATAGAGCCATGTCTAATTTTGACATCCCTGCCAAACTTGTTCGTCTGTGCAGGACGACGATGGAAAACGCTCGCTGCTTCATCAAGGTCGGTAATGACCTCACTGAGACCTTTGTTGTCAAAGAAGGTCTTAGACAAGGTGACGCGCTGTCATGTGTCTTCTTTGATATTGTACTTGAACGGATTGTGCGGAACTTACAAACCAACACCAGAGACACAATCTATCAAAAGTCCGTACAACTGCTTGTATACGCCGACGATATTCACATAATTGGAAGAGCTCGGCGGGCTGTCACCGGTGCGTCTGCAAGAACTGAAGCAGAAGCGGCCAAAATCGGTTTAACGATAAACGAGGGCAAAGCAAGTTTATGCTGTCAACAAGAAGGGACAATCAATACCGACGAATTGGACAGAACGTCACAGTGGGCAGCTACAACTTCGAGGTATTAAGAGACTTTGTCTACCTTGGCTCTACTATAAACCCAAAAAACAACATCAGCGCACAAATCAAGCGAAGAATAACTCTTACCAATCGCTGTTTCTTTGAGCTTATAAGGCAATTCAACAGTAAAGCTCTATCTCGAACAACTAAGGAGACTCTGTATAAGACTCTGATCATCACAGTCCTGCTTTACGGCACTGAAACATGAAATTTACGAGTATTGAAAGCCGATGAAGATATCCTTGGTCGCTTCGAGAGAATAATTCTTCGTAAGATATTCGATCCCGTTTACATTGACGGGTTTTGGAGGAGAAGATTCAATCAGGAACTATACGAGTTGTACAGCGACATCGACTTAGTCAAAAAATTGCGTATTGGACGTTTGAGATGGCTAGGATATGTAGAGCGAATGGACACCACGCTCCGGCCCGCAGAGTCTTTGAATCTAGCCCAGACCCAGTAGTGGTTCTCCTCGCCGTAGGTAGCGCGCAAGTTCAAGGGGACCTCGACCAACTTGGAGTGCGCAACTGGAGGGAATTAGCTAAAGACCGAGCTAATTAGAGAGGCTTGTTGGTTGAGGCCCAGGTTCACCCCAAACTGTAGCACCACCTTAAAGATTAAAATGGTTACTTCTGTCATATTTGTACTTTCCCTTTGTATGTGTTAGTTTCTCTACCGCACAAGGTAAAATTTCGAAGTGACATTTCTCACCTGCATTGGTGTGTGTGAGATAACTCTTTAAACCAATGCTCCGAGCATGGACTTAGAGGGTTATCTTTCTCCACTGATCATATGGAAGTCCCTGTGGTTGCCAAGACTTAAAAAACTTATAGAATTACAAAGTAGAATGCAGTCCCGATGCGCGCTACAGATTGGTACCTACTTATTAGTCCCTACAGATTGGGTTGGAAGTGGGGTACATGTGTATAGAGACTCTAACGAACGTGGAGAGCAACGTGATAGATTACTGTGAAAATACTTGATAACGTATAATTGGTATAATTATATCCCGTTGTTATAAGTTTTAATCACTTTTTCTACAATCTTAATTACAATATATATAATAGCTGTGGACCTTTCGTGTGCCATTTTGGTCAGTCCTAAAAACTGGTCGATCAAAATAGATTAAACCCACTTAGCTCACTCGTGACTCTATTTTGACTGAAAAAAGTATTTTTGCCAGACTTCCGTTAAAAGGGGACCATCAACAGTTAACACGTCAGTCGTTAACATCCTCCTATCCTACACGCAAGATGGTGATCTTTGAGAGTTTGAGTCTAGTTTTGTTGTTCTGTAAGACGGTTTTTCCATTTATTCTACTAATCCCTGTACAATTGTTTACTACTTTTCAGTGGTTTTCAAGACTCATTTAGTCTCTGCTGATCTTGATACAATTGAAGTCAATCGTACAAGAATGCTTCTTGTCTATGGGTGAGTAATAGAAATAATTTGTGTATACCTATGTGCTAATATTTTACATCCAAAGACCAAACCACGAGGATAACATCGCATATTCACTTTACGAAGCTGATGAACTTGGAAAGAACCTCACTCACCGCTATACTGCCATGTCCATACCGGATTACTATGCGCCTCAATACGCCACCACATACCACCCCCTGGATACGGCATTCCACACGAACGGTGATTACGACTATATAGAGCTTAATTGGGGCTTTAGAACAGATGATCCATCAAAAGTCAAACAACCAGATGTAAAAGCTGTAAGACCCAGTTTGTTTCTGCTTCCTAACTCTAAATTCGAACTTCTTTGTGTACCCTTAGCTCAAAAAATTAATTGCCAAATTCATCATAAAATTATTGAACCACGTAGATCGCAAGAACTTTCACTTGATAGCTTACGCATCGGGAGTTGAACTCGCAGCCAATGTTACCAGGGAAATTATTGCCGAGACAGATGGACAAATGAAACTGGCAAGGTGAACAGCTCCAATGCTTAAAATATTCCATAACTAATAGCCACTAACGATCCTTAGACTAACTGTCTTGGATCCACCTCCGAATTGTTTAGTAATGGAAAAAAGACTATTGGGACTTGATAATCATTCAGCTGAATTCACTGATGCTATACATACGGACGCATATGGGCAAGGTACCTCTGTACCTGTGGCTGACGCTGATTTTTGGCCAAATGGTGGAGCAATGCAGCCAGGATGCATCCCTGAAACAGGTACAGGTGTCTTAATCAAATAGTTTTGAGCATCTGTAACGATTGCTTGCCTACGTAGATAATGGCCCACGAGCATGTAGTCACATGAGATCTATCGAATATTTTGTAGAGAGTGTTGCTAACCAAAAAACTGGACCAGCGTTTTCTTCTTATAGTGCATCAAGCTTCTCAGATTTTACTGAGAGCATTCCAAATGGATTGGGGGAACCCGAGAAGATGGGCCTTAGTTGTAGTTCCAAGTATATTCTGTTTTTTTATGTTTCTAATTCAAACACTTCCTAATGCATAACTTATCTCTTTCCTTATAGAGCACATGGAAATTACTATTTGTTAACCAAGAGTTCATCTCCATACGCCATAGAGTCTTATCATGGGTAATACAATTACTACTGAATATTCATTTATTATTGTCTGCTATATACATACGTATATATAACTTGCAATTATAATAAATGATTGCCTTCAACTTGAGTGTCTTTGAATTCCCTCATATTCGTATAACAGCAAGAATTTCGGGGTGAATTGGCAACCGACAGGAACTAGGTATAGCATCTATGTTCATCAAGGTACTAAATCGTTATTTATGAGATGTCTATCAAATCCTTTTATAATTTTTATATTTATATAATTTATTTATTTTACAGAGTTTTCTTGGTTTAAAACGCCCGGTGTTCAAGAAGCCATCAGAGAGAAGAAGAGAGCCTTTAAGGTGTGGATTCACTTGGGGAACTCCGATTCTCGAAATCGGTACACTGAGGCGCGAAGAACTTCCAAATTAGCTGTGAAAACAGCGAAGGAGTGTGGAGGAAGGAGTTTGGCGAGAAATTGGAACGTGACCACAGATCTGCAAATAAGATGTTCTGGCAGACCGTCCGCCGACTCAGAGGAAAAAAGTTGAATATCGTTAAAGGAGTTAAATCCAAAGCCGGTAGACTTCTTTCCAATGAGGAGGACATCTTACGCAGATGAAGCGAGCACTTTTCAGAATTGCTCAATCCCGAACAGGGCACCGAAGATGACAGACCTATGGTCGAGAGTTGGGCAGAAAGTAGTCCTACGGTAGAGGAAGTAACTTTGGCGATCAAAGCGCTAAAAGTTGGTAAATCTGCTGGTGTGGATGAAATTCGGCCAGAAATGCTCAAGGCTTTAGGTAAAGAGGGAGTTCAATGGCTCTCGCGTGTCATTAAAGTGGCCTGGGAATGCGGTGAAACACCTGGTGATTGGCAAATGGGGGTGATAGTCCCTCTTTTTAAAAAAGGTGACAAAAGAGATTGCGCCAACTATAGGGGTATATCTCTTTTAAGTCTCCCTGGAAAAGTCTTCGCTAAGGTGCTAGAAAAGCGTTCCAGAGCTGTGGTTGAGGACAGTTTGGGGGATGAGCAGTGCGGTTTTCGTCCCGGTAGAAGCACAACCGACCAGTTGTTCATTCTCAGAATGGTTCTTGAGAAGGCCTGGGAATATGCCAAACCTGTCTACACTTGTTTTGTGGATTTGGAAAAGGCATATGATAGGGTTCCTCGAGGCAAACTCTGGAGTATTCTGCAGGAGTATGGGATTGCTGGTTCCCTGTTAAGGGCGATTCAGTCTTTATATACGAACTGTAGAAGCTGTGTTCGGATAAACGTGTTAAATCTGTACCTTTCACTGTGGGCGTTGGACTCCACCAAAGGTGCGTTTTGTCACCTCTCCTCTTCATTGTATATATGGATTGGATGTTACAGCGCGGACGTGGCGGGGAATGTTTGAAAGTGGGAGACCTAAGGATTAGTCATCTGCTCTTTGCGGATGATTTGGTCATCCTTGGGTCCTCTCAAACCGAACTTCAGCGCGCACTCGAAAGGTTTGTAGCCGTTTGTGATGATGCTGGAATGAAGATCAACGTGAACAAATCGGAAGTAATGGTCGTTTCCAAAAAACCCATTCAGTGCACTCTGCATGTTAGTGGAGTCCCACTGAAGCAGGTGGAGAAGTTTAAGTACCTCGGGGTTTTATTCACGAGTGATGGGAGGAGCAATGCCGAGTTATCCTGTAGAATTGGTCAGGCTGGATCAATTTTGAGAGAGCTTGGCCAATCTGTTATAAGGAAGGCCGAACTTAGTGTTCAAGCTAAGCTATCGGTTTTTAACTCTGTGTATGTTCCAACTCTCACCTATGGTCATGAAATTTGGGTAGTGACCGAAAGAATAAGATCGCGGATACAAGCTGCCGAAATGAGGTTCCTTCGCCATGTTGTTGGAATAACTCGTAGGGATCGAGTGCGCAACACCAGAGTACGCGAGGCGCTCAACGTTGAGCAGCTACTTCTCCGAACGGAACGATCTATGCTTCGATGGTTTGGTCACGTAGTGCGTATGCCCCCAGACCGGCTCCAAGACGCGCCATGGTTTCCATGCCATCCATCAGGTAGGCGACTTCGCGGAAGGCCTAGAAATAGATGTTTGGATCAAGTCCGACATCTCTCCTGGAGCCGCTTAGGGATTGCCCCTGATGAATTGGAGTCAATGGCGGAGGATCGAGAAGGATGGAGAGTCCACCTGAGCATCCTACCCCCGCGACCCTCATGAAGGATTAGCGGGCTATTGAAAATGAATGAATGAATGAATGACAGAGTTTTCTATTCCTCAACTAAAATCTTGACCACACTGTATTTTACTTTTGAATTGGAAAAGAGAGCAGAACTCGCTCAAGTCATATTTTACTATGAGATTTCCACCAGTCGATATAAATATTGAATGATTCTTCTGTCTGTAACACCAGAAATTTGTCTAAGCATCAGCCTGGTTTGCTTTCGTCGAATTAAATTTGGATGGACTACTTCTTCAGATATTATATATTATTGGAGATTAATGTGAAGATATTCAGTATTAACTTATGATCTACATTACACTATACTTTCCAATCGGCTATTCGCAATATTTCCAGCAAATTTCACCTTACCAGATACTTCTCGTCCTTCACCTAGCTAATTCTGATGTTCCCCACGGCCCTGCCTCGTCTCTGACTCTATTTATGATTTATATTAACAGCCTTGTATCTGGTACTCACAGTCCAAACCTTCGGCGATAGCAGCACTCTTGAATTCGCCATTAATGTCAGCAAAAGCACCAAGTTGTGTCGTCCTGTCAAAAACGAATGTCAATAGAACTCAATTCCGATATTGATACTATAATCAATTGAGATGCCAAAAACCGAGTTGAGTTCAATGCACCAAAAAACCTTTCGTGCTTCTTGTCTCTTAAAGAGGATACCAGCATGGCCAAACTAGAAATGAATGGAGTTGACATTGAGAAATCTAGAGACTTGGTAATGCTCAGGTTACTGAAGCACCGAAATGTAGTGCAATCGTGTTTGGTTCTAGCGATAGGCTTTAACTCCATCCAGCTCTTTCTCAGTTGTCGAGATTCCTGCGCTACATCATACAAGGGTTAGCCTAGGTAAGCGGGTTCTATTGCATGGCCTATCGGGAAGTACAATTTTCTTCCTTACACAGAGTATAAGTAATCCACTACCACTTTTGCTTTTGCAAAATCACATCTATATGTTCCTGGCCCATTCTCTCAGGTCGGTGAGCAAACCATCAAGCCGCGTTCACACATCAAGTACCTGGCTGTCCTGCTGGACCACAGGCTAAACTTCAAAGTACACCTGATGTACGCAGGCGAGGGAGCCTCCAGGGCAGTAGCGGCACTGCCAAGATTAATACCAAGCTGCCAATTAGAAACCTGCTAGCAACGGTAAGCAAGTCGATACTTGTATACGCGTCCCCCATTTAGACACAAGTGACATACCGGATAACGTACATGAGACGGATGAACTCGGTCCATAGAATCGCATTGTTAAGAGTGTGCTGTGCCTTTCGGACGGTGTTCGTGGAGGCAATTAGCGTAATCTCCGGTCGAATGCCAATAGATTTGGAAATAAAAAGTCCGCAACAACCATCGAGGATATACGAGCAGAAAGGCAATACAGGTGGAACACCACGCCGAAAGGAAGATGGACCCATATGCTAATCCTCAACGTAAAGGAATGGATCAGAAAAAAATTCTACATGACACAGTTCCTATCAGGGCACGGATGCTTTCGGGAATATCTCTGCAAATACAAACACGTGGATGACCCATACTGCCCGCACTGTGAAGGCAAAATCCAGAATGCGGAACATGTTTTGATGGAATGCCGGATAACTAAGGCATACTACAGAGAAAAACTGGCGGCCAAGTGACTCCGAGAGGATCTATAAAATTCATGCTGACGGCGAATGAAGCCTGGAACACAGCGAACGAAATTATCACCAGCATGATGAGATTCAAGATTTAAGATTTACTTTTTTATAAACAATTTTTGAAATTACAATTCTTGATAAAGATACAAAAAAAATTATATTTATAAGAAAATAAATAGTAAGGCTGTGGCGTTGCTGTCTGCCTGATTGAAGCCATTGAACAATGTTATCAATTTAACGTTTCTGCAAATCTATCATAGGAGAAGCATGACTATCGTAATTGTTGCATAAGAAAAACTACGACCGCTTAATTCAATGGTTTCAGAGAAACTGACTATTTTATTATAAGTAATTCAATGTATTGACAATGTTAAGAAAATACTGTAATTCTGTATGTGAGTGTTTAATAGTATGAATGCATGTATACGTTAGTGTAGCAGGTAATGTTACAGAAAAGTAAAGAATTATCTAACAGGGTGTTTCATTATTATTTTAAAACATAAAATAAACTAAATTCTCAACACTCCCACTTCTTATGAATGTTTTAAAATGCAAATTAAAGAAAACAAATCAAAATCCAAATAAAGAAATATGTAAGTTACTTATTCAAAGCGACAATTCCCATCATAGAACGAAATCGTATAAATTTATCTTTTGGCAATGCCTTCGTGAAGATATTACCAATCTGGTTATGTGTTGGGACATATTCCAGCTCAAACAGCTTTTCCTCATACTTCTCACGGATGAAATTAAACCGTACATCGATATGTTTTGTCCTTTTATGGAACTCTGGATTTCTTATTAAACGAATGGCCCCTTGGTTATCCACGTATAAGATTGGTTTCACACTTCGGTTTTCCCACAAATCGTACAAAAGTTGCTGAATCCATACGAGTTCTTTTATCGCTTGACATGCAGCCACAAACTCAGCCTCAGTCGTCGATAAAGCTACGCATGTTTGACGTTGCGAAGCCCAAGTGATGCAGCTTGATCCCATCAGGAAAACGTATCCGCTGGTAGATCGCCTTGTGACTACGTCTCCAGCATAATGTGCATCACTGAAAAGAGACAATTTACATTTAGCATTTGTAAAAAGTATACCATAGTTCTGCGTGGACTTTATGTAGCGCAAAATGCGCTTCACCATGTTCACATGTAGATCCCACATCCACAGCAAAGGCTATATCCGGTCGAGTAGCCACCATCAAGTACATAAGACTTCCTACCGCTTGCCGAAATGGGAAGGCTATCTTCTCTGTTGAATACCCTAGACTGGCACTGGAACTGTTTTGATTAATAGATGGAACAGCAGGCGTTGAAACAGGAGCTGCATCTTGCATATTAAACTTGTTGATCAACCGCTTGATATATAGTGACTGATTCGCATGAATTGAGCCATCAGGTAGCCTTCGTATTTCCATGCCCAGAAAATGTTTTGCTGGAAAAACCTTAATTTCAAAATTCTGTTTAAGGTAAGAACAGAGTTTCGAAATTTCCGCTGCATTTGTTGATGCGACTAGACCATCATCTATATATATCGCCAAAATAATTTTACTATCATTTCGTTGACTTATAAACACACATGGATCAGAAAAAAAGCTTCGTGAACGTTCGGTTCCAATACCTTGAAGCTTGCTTGAGACCGTATAAACTCTTTTGTAACAAACAAACACGGCCGGTCCCATCTTCATACCCTTTTGGTTGACGAACATAAATTTCCTCCTGGATGCTGCCATACAAAAACGCCGTTTTAACATCAAATTGCTTAATACTTAAGTTTTCTGATGCCGCAATGCTTAAAATGGTCCGAATTGAAGAAAATTTTGCGACTGGACTGAATGTCTCAAAATAGTTGACTCCAAACTGCTGGCTAAAACCCCGAGCAACTAATCTAGCTTTAAAACGCTCACCTTCGTTCTCTGTTGGGCTCTTGATCTGATACACCCACTTGGTATCCACCAACTTCCGATTTTTCGGCAAGTGCATTAAAGTCCATGCATTATTTTTCTTTAATGAATAGATATCCTCGTCCATGGCGACTTTCCACTTTTGTGAATCAGCACAATTTATGGCATCTTCAAAAGAAACTGGTATAAAGGACTCAGCAACAAAAACAAATCCTTCCTCAATAGAGCAGTTCACTTCACTTTCAACATTCTTTTTTCTGCTCCTTAAGCGATCTCTGATATTTTCACTTTCTTGCTGCTGTTCAACCGCTTCTCTATCACCATCACTAACAGCTTCCTCAAAAACATCCTCGAAGTCAGCTTCATTATCGCTTCCACCACTAGGTTCATTAGCATTTGCATCGGTTGCCTTAGCACTCTCTTCACCATCCACAGGTAAATCCCTCTGACAATCCTTACTGCTTGACATAATGGGCACGAAAACTTCTTCACAATCAGGCTCTAGAATTTCCTTATCTTCACGTATCCAACAAAAATGCCTTTCTTGGACTTCCGATCCCACTTCCGTCTTTTTTGGTGAGGTACATGAACATAGATGTTACTGCCAAAAACGTGTAAATTACTGATATCTGCCGCCTGCCCAAACCACATCTCATATGGACTCTTCCCTTTTTCTGGACTGGTTCCAGTACAATTAAGAAGAAATACCGCCGTATTTACAGCCTCAGCCACAAATTAAGGTCCAAACCTTGAGCATGGATCATCGTTCGTGCCGCTTCCACAATAGTTCGCATCTCCCGTACTGCGCAGCCATTCTGCTCAGGTGTGTATGGCACCGTCTTTTGGTGATGATGTGATACGATGTTGATATAACGCGATGTTGTGATAAAATCTCTCTTACCACCTGATTTGTGTATTCCAAACCGTTATCGGTGCGAAGAATCTTCACCCTAACACCTGTCTCTGCCACGACTGCCTCCAAATACCTCTTTATATTCGCTTCAACCTCAGTTTTCTCTTTAAGAAAGAAGACTTTTCTAAAGTGTGAAAAATCATCTTTGAAAAGTAGGAAATACTTGGATCCACCTACCGAGGCCTTTTGCATGGGACCACATACATCAGAGTGCACAAGCTCTCCTATACAACTCGCTTTATTTTTACTCTGATGAAAAACTGCACGATGTTGTTTCCCATACGCGCATGCTTCACAAAAGAAGTTATCAATGTCATCAAAAGGAATATTTCTGGATCTCAGAATATTTTTAACATGAACGATATTTTGATGCCCAAGCCTTTCATGCCACTTACGCAATGCTGCCTTCTTTCCCTCAGCCAAGTTCGCAGAAATGATAACTTCCGACGGCTTTATGACCTTCATAAGCAGCTTGAACATTTTTGCCTGTCTTTCTCCCACTACCAACACAGTGCCGCTTTTAAATAATTCACATCTCGAACTATCCGACCGCAATTTCAGACCTTTGTCCAGTGCACAATTAAGGGAAAACAAGTTAAGCCGTATGTCTGGCACATAGAGGACATTAGCTAAATGATTTTCTTCCCAGCTGACATTATTATATGACAAGACATTGATGTCTCCTCTGCCATATGAATTGATTGTGTTCCCGTCGCCTAACCTCACTGGAATTGGTTCATCAAACTCTTTATAATTTATGAACCACTCTTTATGGCTTGTCATGTGGTCACTTGCACCCGAGGAACCACTCTTCAGATCTGCCATCACCATCAGCCAGCAACCCCTCACACACAAACGCATTTCCTCGCTTCCCATTAGGATGAATACCCTCCTCTTTCTCTTTACGTTTGGGACAGTCCTTTTTCCAATGTCCACTATTTTTACAATAAAAGCATTTTCCTGGCTTTACTTGTTGCTTGACTCTATACCCAGATTTCTTGTATGCATACTGCTTACTGGCAATCAAAGCATTACTTGGTTCAAATTCACCGGATCCGTGTTGAGAAGTCATACGTGCTTCCTCCATCACTAACCTAGTTGTCAGATTCTCTAGAGTCTGCTTATCTGCAGAAGTCGATTACCATGCACTATAAAAATGACCATAGGATGCGGGCAAGTTCATTAAGATTTTCGTGATGACCATGGAATCGGAGACACTCTCTCCAACATCCGCCAACTGCTGAACAATAGCTTGCAACTTGGAAATATGTAGCGTGATGTCATCTTGCGGGTCTTTTGTGAAACTGTAAAATTTCTGCTGCAGTAAATGAATGCTAGCTTTAGATTTTTTTTCGTAGACACTTTCTAACTTATCCCACATTTCTTTGGAAGTTTTGCAATTTATAATATGCAAAAGTGGTTGTGGGCCAATGGAAGTGGCAATCACCCGCTGAGCCTTACTATCAGCGAGATTCCATAAACGTACTTTTTGCAAATCATCTGGTTTAACATCAGTACCAGCCGGAAAAGTGGGTTTTAACTCATCGCCGTTCACATACTTCATGAGATCTGAGGAGCTTAAAATAATCCTAATTTGGAATTTCCAAATATTCCATTGATCTCCGTTAATCAATTTTTCTACTTTGATTTCACTCTCAGTCGACATTATGAAGCAATTGAGCGAGCACAGTTAAAAAAAAACCGTTTATCATGCAAAGTCCATGCAAAAAAAAACTTACAGTTGAAATTAAACTCATGCAGATTTCCAATACTATTCGTCAGCAACCAAGAATTTATTAAATGCATCTTTTGCGTCTCAGTATTAATTAATAAAATAAAACCGTTCCTCTTTCTGCATGCATAGATTTTCAACAAAAAATAGAGAAAAAAAAACCATTAAAAAAAAACTTTTTCTTTTACACCGACGCAACTGGGCCCATAACCTGTTGCATAAGAAAAACTACGACCGCTTAGTTCAATGGTTTCAGAGAAACTGACTATTTTATTATAAGTAATTCAATGTATTGACAATGTTTAGAAAATACTGTAATTCTGTATGTGAGTGTTTAATAGTATGAATGCATGTATACGTTAGTGTAGCAGGTAATGTTACAGAAAAGTAAAGAATTATCTAACAGGGTGTTTCATTATTATTTTAAAACATAAAATAAACTAAATTCTCAACAGTAATTTTATCAATATACGGAATTTTATTTGTATTCAAATATGATACAGTGCCGATACGCGGAACCGCTTCCAAATAATTATAAAGAGTTGACCAGTTTTCACCATTAAGGACTATTTTTGTTTCTTCCATTGTTAAGGAAAGTTTGCCGAAGTGGGTAAATCGAAGCTCTTTATAAATCGGACAAATAGCTAACAAATGAAAGCTGTTTTCTTTCGCTTGCAAATTGCATAGAGTGCATTGAGTAGTGGTAAATTTTTTGTATGGAGAGCCTTCTAAATTTAACATATCACATCTAGCTCTACAAATCAGGGATATCGCTCGCGTGTTGTAATTATCATTAAAATAGTTATTTACCATATCGTAGGATAATTCAGGATAAATTACCCTGTTAATAGAAGAAATCGCTTGCTGAATACAGTAGTGACCGCTTAAAGCGAACCCGGTTAAAGCGAACTTTCGGTTATAATGAACCATTTCACCCAGTCCCAATCAATGTCCCATAAGAACTATGGATTATAATTTCGCATATAGCGAACCCGCTTAAAGCGAACTTTCGTATATAACGAACCCTTTTTGAGTGTTAAATGAAGAAAATGACCGGTTATAACGAACCAATACTGTCTCACTTTACATTGTCATTTAGATTTCCCCAATTTTTCGGGGCTTCCCCGAGAACTGTACAGCTATACTTATGTATATAGCAACATTCTCAAACAACAAAATGTTGTTCTTGAACATAATTTTTTCGGTACTTCCCCGAGTTACATAATGTTTGCATCAAACGATAAATTTCAAAGGCAGCACAAATTAATTGAGTTCCAAAGTGCATAGAGGAAGGGTACCACGCGTTTGAAAATCAATTAAATAAAATGGGAGATACAGTATCAAATAAAAAGAAAAAAATGTTTTTCATTAAAAGACAAACACGATATAATAAAGCGTTTACAACAAGGTGCAAGGCAAACCGATATATGCATGGAAACGGGACTAAGTAAGTCGACTGTTGGCACAATTTGGAAGAAAAGGGAGGAGATCATGGACCACTTCAACCAAACAAATTCGAAGGTAAAAAAAAGTAAAAAACCTACAAACAAAAGAGTGGATAGTGGATTGTTAAAGTGGTTTTGCCAACAAAGGGCTGACAATGTTACTGTGAGTAGTGCTATATTACAAGAAAAAGCCGAAGAGCTTGGTCGAAAGTTTACGAATCAGGAATGCAATCTTAGCAAAAGTTGGTTGAATAGATTTAAAAAACGACATGGTATTAGCACCGGAAAAATTGTTGGGGAAGTGGCAGCAGTTGACATGGGTATTGTTGATGATTGGTTGCAAAACAAATGACCAAGTATTAAGGAAAACTTTAAGGATGAGGACATATTTAACGGCGACGAGACTGGCTTATTTTATAATCTGACACCTAATAGAACGTTGCACTTCAAAGGAGAGACGTGCGTTGGTGGGAAACTATCGAAATAACGTAAAATCGTGTTGGTGGTGGCAAATTTTTTGGGGACAGAAAAAAGAAGACTGCTGGTGATAGGAAAACCAAAAAAGCCCAGGTGCTTCAAAAACGTCAAACAATTGCCGGTAAACTACAAATCCAATCAGAGGGCTAGGATGACTTCCGGCTCATCCAGACGTTAAGGATTTGGAGTCAATTAAGTTAGTGTTTATGCTTCCTAACACAAGCTCAAGGCTGCAACCTAAGGACTAAGGTGTCATTCATAGTTTAAAAAGCAATTATCGGCATTTGCTTCTCATGAAGATGATAAATTCAATTGATAAGAAAGAAGAAAACTTTACAGCTAATCTATTGGATGATATAAATTTAATTCATATGGCATGGCAAGAAGTTGCGCAAAAAACTATTTTAAATTGTTTTCGACATGGCGGATTCATCAGAAGTGTAGACAATTTCGATTTGGAGGACAATATACCCTTTGTTGACTGGCTCAGACTAAATCACATAGAATCTCAAAATGCATTAACAACTGCTATCGATAGCGACGCTTTTGAGGAATATGTGCACTTTGATGACAACCTTATAAGTGTAGAACTTCTGGATGATGATGCAATTGTGGCTTCTGTAAGTGGTAGTGCAGATGTTGACGAGAATGAAGACGACGGAGAGAGTGAGAATGTGGAATTTGTAGCAGCTCCAGTATTCACATCGGACGCGTTATGCTTTGCCGGGGGCCTTCGTACTTTCCTTCAGTCAAAAAACACTCCCCAAAGGATTTTAATGGACTTGCAGACGTCGAACTGTTTTTAAACAATTTAAACTTTACTCAAACAAAACAATCTAAAATTCATGACTTTTTAAAATAGAATGTAAATAAAAGCATAATGCTTGTGTACTGAAATATTGTTTTTAGTATTTTTATTTATTAGTTTTCCTATTTTTCCTCTTTTTTGGTTTTCTGGACGAAAATTGATGTTTTTTTAGCATATCACTTATAACGAACTTCGGTTATACCGAACTAATTTGGTCGGTCCCTACGAGTTCGTTATAAGCGGACACTACTGTATTTCCATTGCGTTGATGAATATCTATTGCTTCTAATAATTTATAGAGCTGTTGTTTTAACAGAAAGGCATCCCTGTATTGGATGTTCAGTTCGACACCGCACCGATGCGCCCAAGATTTCCAGTCGCTTATCCATTCCACCTTATTATTAAAAATGTATTGTGTGAAAATCAAGGGTAATCTATTTGGCGTGAAACTAAGAACTTTCAACACATAGTCGATTTGTAGTTTGAAGGTGTAGATGAAGAGAGTGGGTAGGCCTGTTTCGAGCAGCAGAACGTAATTAGGTGTTGTTGCAGGTAGATGAAATAGTCTTTTAAGGAAGAAGCGTTGGAGCTTCTCTACTTCTTCGTATGACCTATATCCCCATGTTTGACAACCATAACACATTACGGAACGCATCACGGCTTGAAATACTTTGCATTTTGCAGAATTTGGTATCTCCTTTTTTTGAATAATACTTTGCCATGAGGCATTAATCAAACATTTTGCCGCATCTAATTTATTCTCGAGGTGATGGGTCCAATTCATGTTGGGTTTCATTAGTGTTCCAAGATATTTGTATTCTGTAACTACTTCAACTTTTACACCATCAAAGAACCATTTTTCATTTGAACTTAACTTCGATTGTCTTTTGCGTATAATCATGATTTTTGATATTTCTAGATTTACTGTCAAGTTCCATGTCTTGCAGTAGTTATTTAGTGCATTTATCAATAATTGCAAACTATGGGGAGATTCTGCTAGCAGAACAATATCATCTGCATAGAGTAGAGTTTTTATGTTCAAACCGGCGAAGCGTATTCCAGCGGGGAGATACGTTGCTATATCGTCTATGAATAGAGCAAAAAGAGTGGCACTCAAAAGGCAACCCTGTTTTACCCCGGACTTTGTCTCAAACCATTCTGACATATTCCTACCATCCCATTCTGCTTGACGTGTGTTTCTATATATGTTTTTGAAAATTTGTAGCATTTTTGTTGACATACCATGTTTCGATAGCTTGAAGAATAATGTGTTACGATCTATTGATTCGAATGCAGCTTTAAAATCGACAAAAAATATATAAAGTTTTCTGTTTTGCCTCAGAAAGTATTGTGCAATTGATGTTAATATGAATATATTGTCTATTGTCGAATACCCTTTACGAAAACCCGATTGATATTCGCTGAGGATGTTGTTTCTGTTAATCCAGCAATTTATACGACGTAGGAGAACGGGGGAAAAAATGTTCGCAGTTGAGTTCATAAATAAAATCCCCCTGTAGTTACTGGGTAAGTTGATATCCCCTTTTTTAAATATTGGATGCACAATAGCGTCCTTAAATGACTGCGGGGCATCTCCATTATCAAATATATGGCATAGTTAAAAGCTTTAAGCATTTGGTTTAAGAAACTTATAGGAGCGTTCTTGTAAAATTCATTTGAAATGCGGTCTGGACCTGGGGCTTTTTTGTTTGATGTGTTACGAAGAGCCCGTTGGAGTTCATTCATTGAAATTTCATGATCGAGCATATCATTAACTATTAAAGGTTCATATTTCATATTTCATATTTCATATTTATTTATTTAAATAGTTTCACGGTAAGATTACATCATCTCCATATTTGTGAAAGGCTTAAGAAATCATTCAAGTGCTAACATAAATAACAATTTAAAAATAAATTAAGAACTAAGAAGTACAATTTGTATTTAATATTGAAAAATGGTACATTTTACAAACTACCTGAACTACCCAAAGATTGATTTGATCTAATGTTTATTGTGTTTCACTGGCCAAGTGATTAAAAAGATTAGTTTTGAAATTGTTTGCGTTTGTGACTCTCCTAAGTGTCGTGGGTAATGAGTTCCATAAGCGAGTGACGTGGACGAAAAATGTACGTTCAGATTGTATACAATTAAATTCTGCAAAATGAATATTGTACGAAGAAGGGTTAGGGTTTAGAAGCTCTTTGAAATACTCGGCTAGCTTTGAAGCATTTAATGAATTCCGCAGATGAAATCTGATCCTTTAAGCTGCTTTATTTTTTCTCAAAAACGTTTTCTATTTCTTGATCTCGATAAGTCCTTTGCAACAGCTTTCAAATATTCTTCTCGTTTACTGCTGCATAGTTTTTTGTACGCTCTATTTGCAGCAAAGTAATTTTTTGTAAGAGATTCATTGAGATCATTAGAAACTCTGATTTGTCGTAAGAGGTTAAAAGAACGTTCTCTTGCTTTAAAGCACTCCTGGTCAAACCACTTCTGCCGGTAGTTGTGTGATTTTGAGAGCGATTTATTAGACACTGCTCTATTGATACAATTATTTTAAAAAAAACTTATCTTTTCTTCGGCGGTAGTTTGAATAGTGGTGGTTGCACAGGCATTCTGCATCTCGTTATGTAGTTTTATTTTGAACATATCTTTATAATTTTCTTTCCACGCGAGTTTGGGAGGTAGCTTAAGTAAGCAGTGTTCAGCAGTGTCGTTGAGGTGAAATTCTAAAACCAAAGGCATATGGTCTGAGAAAGTCTGAGTATCCACATGAAAAGATGAAATTTTGTTTCTCCATTCAAGAACAGATTTTCCTGAGCTTCCTACGAAAGTGAACTCAGCACTTCTATCATGATAACTGCTTCCATTTAACACGAAAAGATCGTATGCTTGACACATTTCCAAAACCAAGCGATCGTTTTTATTTGTTAGCTTGTCTTTTGAATTTCTCTCTCTTAGGATTTCCATACTCAAGGGTTCTGTAATATCTGAACATATTTGACAATCACCTATTCCAGCATTGACATCCCCGATTAGCATAACGTTTACAAGGTTATTTGTACCAGCATGATGCAACAACTACGTCTTGAGGAACGAGCAGTTGCGAGTTACTAAAAACCGCACATTTATGACATACTCAGACACACGCTGTAACAGAAATTACACAGAAGTTGGAATGTGCAAATTGAGCTGATGCTTCTCCATACTTTAAACAGCATACCGAGCAAGTTTTCCTATGCAACGAAACCAGTGTTCATATCTCTCCTGTGTAGAACTAAAGGACGTTACAAAATATTACATTAAACTCGAAATCAGAAATATGTTCCTCCGGTTAAGTTTCCTCAATATGCCAAGAAAGCGGACCGACCTATGCCAACTGATAACTGATGTGTTGTCTTGAGAGTTTCGTGTTATCTTCGCATGCATACTGACTTGACATTAAGTCAATTTGCCCTAGCCGTCTGATAGTACAGAACAGCAGTACGCATTCATTATCCCCATCTTCCCTAAGCGAATGAACTTACCAGATATACTATGGCTAGACTTAACGCGATATAACTGTTCTGTACTCACGCTAAAGTGATATTGGATACCTTTCAGGTATTCTAAGGGTTTGTTCATGTACTCGGCATATACGTATTGGGCAGATTTGTTTAGTTGTTTTCAGTAATCAGTATTTCCGGACCAGTAATTATAGTTTATTGAGAGGGGGCGACCTGTCAACTGATCATCACGTAGTGCTGTTGTATTTTAGCGAGAGAGTGCCTCCCCTACCAAAGCGCAAAGCAAGAATGGTTAAGCGCATACGATGGGAGAGGCTACAGGACGATGAGATACGGGAGACATTTGCGCGCAAATATCTGAAAGGTTTGAACGAATTCCAACTGTTCCATCAAATGTAGAGGAAGAATGGCAACAGCGGTTATTGCCTCCGCGGGAGAGGTTTGTGGAGTGAAGCGGCTTGGTGTGGCGGCTGGTGGTGAGAAAATAACTGCTTGGTTTAAAACCCCTTGGAGTTCAAAAAGCCATCAGAGGGAAGATTCACTTTGGGAACTCCGATTCTCGAAATCAGTACACTGAGGCGCGAAGAACTTGCAAATTAGCTGTGAAAGCAGCGAAAGAACAGTCTTGGAAGGAGGTTTGGTGAAAAATTAGAACGTGACCACAGATCTGCAAATTAGGTGTTCTGGCAGACCATCCACCGACAGAGGAAAAAAGTTGAATATCGTTGAAGGAGTCAAATCCAAGGACGGTACACTTCTCTCCAATGAGAAGGACATCTTACGCAGATAGAGCGAGCACTTTTCAGAATTGCTCAATCCCGAACAGGGCAACGAAGATGACAGACCTATGGTAGAGAGTAGAGCGGAATGTAGTCCTACGATAAAGGAAGTAACTTTGGCGATCAAATCGCTAAAAGTTGGCAAATCTGCTGGTGTGGATGAAATCCGACCGGAAATGCTCAAGGCTTTAGATAAAGAGAGATTACAATGGCTCTCGCTTATCATTAAAGTGTCCTGGCAATGCTGCGAAACACCTGGTGATTGGCAAAACTTCTCTTTTTTAAAAACGGGGACAAAAGAGATTGCGCCAACTTCAGGGGTGTATCTTTTTTAAGTCTCTCTTCGGTAAAGTGCTAGAAACGAGTTCCAGAGCTGTGGTTGAGGTTAGTTTGGGGATTGAGCAGTGCGGTTTTCGTCCCGGTAGAAGCACAACCGACCAGTTTTTCATTCTCACTTCTTGAGAAGGCCTGGGAGTATGCTATAGCTGTCTACACTTGGTTTGTGGATTTGGAAAAAGCATATGATAGGGTTCCTCGAGGCAAACTCTGGAGTGCTCTGCAGGAGTATGGGATTGATGGTTCCCTGTTAAGGGCGATTCAGTCTTCATATATATGTACAAACTGTAGAAGCTGCATTCGGATAAATGGCATAAAATCAATACTTTTACTGTGGGCGTCGGACCCCGCCAAGGGTGCGTTTTTTGTTATAGTGCAACCATGGTAGAGAGTTTTTCAAAGTGGCAGAGTTAAGGATTAGTCATTTGCTCTTTGCGGATGATTTGGTTATCCTTGGGTCCTCTAAAACCGAACTTCACCGCGCACTCGAAAGGTTTGTATCCGTTTGTGATAATGCTGGAATAAAGGTAAATGTGAACAAATCGGACGTAATGGTCGTTTCTAGAACGCTCATTCAATGCACTACGCATGTTTGGGGAATCCCACTGAAGCAGGTGGATAAGTTTAAGTACCTCATGGTCTTACTCACGAGTTATGGAAGGAGCAATGCCGAGTCATTCTGTAGAAATCATCAGGCTGGATCAATTTTGAAAGAGGTTGATCAATCTGTTATAAGGAAGGCCGAACTTTGTGTTCAAGCTAAGCTATCGGTTTTTAGCTCGGTGTATGTTCCAACTCTCACCTATGGTCATGAAATTTGGGTAGTGACCGAAAGAATACGATCGCGGATACAAGCTGCCGAAATGAGGCTCCTTTGGGGTGTTGCTGGAATAACTCGTAGGGATCGAATCCGCAACACCAGAGTACACAAAGCGCTTAATGTTGAGCAGCTGCTTCTCCGAATGGAACGATCTATGCTTCAGTGGTTTGGTCACGTAGTGCGTATGCCCCCAGACCGCCTTTCAAGACGTGCCATGGATGCCGTGCCATCAGGTAAGAGGATCCCAGGTAAGCCTTGGAATAGATGGTTGGACCAAGTCAGACATCTCTCCTGGTGCCGTCTAGGGATTCCTCCTGATGAGTTCGAGTCAATGGCGGAAGATCAAGAAGGATGGAGAGTCCATCTGTGCAGTTTCATGAAGGATTAGCGAGCCATTGAAATGTACATATAGTTCTCAAGCCATTATACATACTGAAACCATTTGAACTTGTTACTGAAATTTGTTCTAATTTTTATACGAATTAATCAAAATAAGTGTTACAAAACCCATGCACCAAAAATAGGCACGGCATTTTGGAATTTTAAAAATCCAAAAAAGTAGGCCTGTAACTGATATCGATCCATCTACCCTGTGGTGCGCTTAATCCTTAATCTCCATGCATGGTTGTCGGAAAATGGTGATGACGGATATCCACAATATTGTCGACGTTCTTTCGAATATGGAGGTAATGTAGTCATCGTAGGTACTAACGAAATATAGAATATTTGGGTTGCGAAGCTTTCAAATAAATAAAATTAAAACAGTTATGATAAAACTTCTATAATACCTATTTTTCGTACAATTATTTCTGTGAAATTCATTATTTTGGATACGATAAACATATTTAATTTTGTTTTTTTTCTAATATAGAATTTGCACATTTATTCATCCTAACAGGAAATAAATTTAACCAAAGAACAAATATACTATATTTAAACCAAAAGCAAATCATTTTAACCAAAACTTTGTAATTGTATAAGAACGTAGAAGCCTCCTAAAACGATTTTTTTTTTCTAATGTTTAGTCCATTTGTTTCCTTTGGAATGAGTTAAACTAGTGATGTGTCAACTCGAGTTGATAAACTGGTTCAAAGCGAGTTACAGCTAAACCGAGTTAAACCGAATTACATTATTTTCAATCCGAGTTTGCAAGACTGATGAAACAAACGGAATAAAAATGCCAAAACAGAATTAAACCGAGTTGAACACACAATTCGGTTTGAGTTGGTTAGTATAAGTATACACAATGCACTACCACATTAATTTACCTGAATATAAGTCGAGCTGGATAGCATTCTGTTGTTTTTATACAAACCGAGTTGCACTGCCCGTTTCCATGCCTATTTGGAATTCGGTTTCGTTTCGGTTTCTCATGAGACGGTGGCTTCTGTTTTCTCGCATTGTTGGTTTTTTTTTCACATAGTTGTGTCAGTTTTCCTGTGTATGCGCTATTTTTGTGTGTGTTCCATCGAACTAAGTCAATTTAGCGTATACACACCGAGCGAAACCGAGTTTTAAGTATTAGCAAGACCATCTCCGCAGGCATGGTCTGTGGCTGGTCAAACGGTAGTGCATGGGATCATATGAAAACACAAGCGTTTTCACTCAGCTGAGGCCTACCAACTCCTACTCTCAACCTCCACGCGGTGACAGCCGGGTGCCTAGTACCTTAATCCAAGAAATGGGTAACCAACCCCGTTTGGAGGATTCTTGGTGGCAGCAGATGAGAGAGGGGGGAAAGAGTGTTCTCTCACTAGAGCACTTCTTCCTGTTCCAGGCGGCAGCGGACGAATTCCCTAGACGGAGTCAACGGTGGCGTCTATAGTTCCAGTTAGGTTGAACTTAGTGAATACCTTGCGCGAGCTGATTCGACGCATTTGGATCACAGGTCGGTAAGGAATTTCCAATGTTGGTCAGGATATTGGAATAGAGATGGTGGCGGAGGAGCCCTTAATGGGCCAACGGCAGCGCTCATACTCCCGTAGTGGACTACTGGCACCGGTGTACCCGGCCCCTCGTCCTAGGGGAATAATTAAGGAACTGGCCCTCAAGGTTGGAGGTTGTGCCGTCGGGGTAACTTCCCTACCACGTAAAAAATCGATGGTTCCGAAACAACCAAAAGCCTCTGATAAGGATGACTCAACTAATGACGACCCCAGCAAACGAAATAAGGACAACGACCTTCGGATCTGTACGTGAAATGTTCTGTCCCTTTACAGACCACGTGCAGCCCAACAACTAGCAGAGGCCCTAGACTGCTATAAAGCAGATATTACCGCCATCCAGGAAGTGCGATGGGATGGGCCGCGCAAAAAGAGATGAAAAACTGTGACATCTACTACGGTGATTGCTACAGAGGCAACAGGCAACGCTTATTCGGATGCGGATTTGTCATACGTGGCAGACTTAGGCAAGAAGTCTTAAGCTTCCGACACGTCAGCGAGCGTATTATGACTATCCGGATCAAAGCAAAATTCGCTAACATAAGCCTAATATGTGTTCATACCCCCACGGAAGAAAAGGACCCCGCCACCAAAGAGTGTTTCTACGAGCTCCTCGACAAAACATACGAGCAATGTCCTAAATACGACGTTAAAATCGTATTGGGCGATTTTAACGCCAAAATAGGAAAAGAGGACGTCTTTGGTAGGGCAGTCGGTAAGCATAGCCTACACGACACCACGTCTGATAACGGACTAAGGCTAATTGATTTCGCTGTGGAGCGAAATGTCACCATAGCAAGCACATGGTTTCCTCATCTCGATATTCATAAGCAAACATGGCGGTCCAATGATCATGTAACGATCAACCAAATTGATCATATTGCGATCGACGCAAGGCATGCCTCCAGTATCCTGGATGTCCGGACCTTCCGAGCGGCCAACACAGACGCGGATCATTACCTTGTTGTAGCCAAGGTGCGAATGCGGATATCCCAATCTGAGCAACAAAGAAGAATTACTGTGAGAAAATTTAACGTCGAAAAGCTACAATCGCAAGAGACCGCCAGACTCTTCGTTAAACGCGTATCCCGAAATCTCTCAATCACCCCTTTGCCACCAGCATCAAGTACCGAAGACCAGTGGCAACGCTGCCAACATGCCATCAGAAACACCGCGACTGATGTGCTGGGTCTCGCTCGCCCACCACCGCGAAACCCCTGGTTTGACGAAGAATGCCGGCGAGTGCATGCAGCAAAACAAGAGGCATACTAAGCGGCGCTGCAAAGGAAGACGAGAGCTGCTCGTGAGCTCTACGAGCAAAAGAGACGGGAAGAACATCAGCTTCTCCAAAAGAAGAAGAAAGAGCATGAGAAGCGCGCGTTTGAGAATATCGAGAGTTTATACTCCAGGAACAATGTACGGAAGTTTTACCAAAAGGTAAATAGAACGTGCCAGAGGAGCAATACCCGTACAGAAACCTGTAGGGATGAAAATGGAAACCTCGTAGTAGAATCACAGTCGGTGCTGAGAATATGGAAAAACTACTTCTGCAGACTGTATAACGGCGACGAAGACCAACATCCCGCTGTCAGGCAGAATGAACCATTCAACATAGACGATGATAGTCAAAATTTCCGTCCACCTGACCAAAACGAAGTGAGGATAGCAATATCCAAGCTAAAATCGAACAAGGCTGCTGGATCTAACGGCTTACCGGCCGAACTTTTCAAGGCAGCTGGAGATGAATTGGTAGAGTGCATACACCAACTCATTTCCAATATTTAGTCAGACGAGTATATGCCTGATGAATGGATCCTCAGCATCGTTTGCCCGATCCACAAGAAAGGAGACCCCCTCAACTGCGCCAATTATAGAGGCATCAGTCTCCTCAACATCGCATACAAAATCTTTTCTGTGATATTGTATGAACGCCTGAAACCTTTTATGAACAGCCTGATTGGACCCGATCAGTGCGGTTTCAGGCCAGGAAAGTCCACCATCGATCAAATCTTCACACTTCGGCAGATCCTGGAGAAAACCCAAGAATTCCAAATCGATACTCACCACCTATTTATCGATTTCAAGGCCGCCTATGACAGCATCTATAGAGAAGAGCTTTATAGAGCCATATCTAGTTTTGACATCCCTGCCAAACTTGTCCGTCTGTGCAAACTGCGATGGAGAACGCTCGCTGCTCTATCAAGGTCGGTAATGACCTCAGAGAGACCTTTGATGTCAAAAAAGGTTTTAGACAAGGTGACGCGCTGTCATGTGACTTCTTTGACATTGTACTATAACGGATTGTGCGGAACTCACAAGCCAACACCGGAGGCACAATCTATTACAAGTCTGTACAACTGCTTGCATACGCCAACGATATAGACATTATCGGAAGAACTCAGCGGGCTGTCACCGGTGCGTTTGCAAGCATTGAGGTGGAAGCGGCCAAAATGGGTTTAGCGATAAACGAGGGCAAAACCAAGTATATGTTGTCAACAAGAAGGGAAAGCCAACACCGACGAATTGGAAAACGTCAAAAAAACGTCACAGTGGGCAGCTATAACTTCGAGGTAGTAAGGGACTTTGTCTTCCTTGGCTCCGATATAAATTCTACAAACAAGATCAGCGCAGAAATCAATCGAAGAATAACTATTGCCAATCGCTGTTTTTTTGGGCTTATAAGGCAACTAAGGAGACTCTATATAAGACCTTGATCATCCCAGTCCTGCTTTACGGCGCTGAAACGTGGACTTTATTAAAAGAGAATAAAGATATCCCTGGTCGCTTCGAGAGAAAAATTGGACGTCTGAGATAGCTAGGACATGTAGAACGAATGGACACCAACGATCTGGCCCGCAGAGTCTTCGAATCTAATCCCGAGGGACGACGCAGTAGAGAGAATCATCGCCGTAGGTGGCGCGCACAAGTTCAAGGGTACCTCGACCAACTTGGAGTGCGCAACTGGAGACAATTAACTAAAGACCGAGCTAAATGGAGAGGCTTGTTGGTTGAGACCCAGGTTCACCCCGAACTGCAGCGCCACCTAAGTAAGTAAATAGTAATGGCATGGCAGCAGAGAAGACAATTGAGGTCTTGCGCGAAATATATTTATATTTGGCCGCTCCGGCTTACCTTCCACGTTGGTCAGCGATAATGGGCCTACGTTTACGTCGGAGGAATTTAAGGAGTTCATCAGAAGAAATGGAATTCAACACAAGTTCACCGCTCCATATCATCCAGCCACCAATGGCCAAGCTGAACGCTTTGTGCAGAATATGAAGGCCGCACTCCGGAAGATTGTGAACGATCGTGGCAGTCTAAACCTCAAACTTACTAACTACCTTATGCGATACCGGAAAACTCCAAATGCTACAACGGGAGTGTTGCCTTGCACATTGTTCCTGCAACGGGATATTCGCATCGTTTTGGACTTAGTTCGGTCCAACATCAAAGATGACGTCCAAGAAAAGCTGAGGCAGCATACCCAAGTGGGATGCAGTACCAGCCTGGCGACACAGTTCAAGTGAGAAATTATACCAACAAGGACAAGAAATGGGAGTTTGGCAAAATATTTTGAAGGGTTGGACTTCTTCATTATTATATGAACGTACATGGAAAACTCTGGCGAAGACATACTAATCAAATTTTGAAGTGCAGCGTAAATCCAGCCGTAGTGATCAGGGATTCCGATCTAGAGACAATTCCAGAATTTTCTCCGGCACAACCCACTGTCCATGTGTCGAAGTCAACGGCTACCTCACCGTCAACGGAGAAGCTCTGTTTACCAAACCCGGTACAAGATACCATCCCAGCTCCAGCTCCAGTGCACGAGCAAGAAGGTAGTGTCAACAAGAATAGCAGTAAGAAACCAGAACAAGGAAGCTGTTTCAACCAAAACACCAGTGAGAAATCAGCATTGCGGAGGAGCTCTCGCCTGAGGAAACCAGTGGAGCGCTATACTTTAAATTAGTGGGGAGGACTGTTATGTATTTGCCTGAACGGAAGAATTTAAGAACAGCAGCGCACCTACTGGAGCATTCTTACTGACGACGCACGTACCAACTGCTACCGGTTGTCAAAACTATGCATGTGGTTTCTTCCTTCTTCTTATCTTCCCCCATTTTGTACTAAGCTTTAAGTCTCCTTATAAATACTGTAAAAGAAAAGTCGATTTGTGAACACCGTTTCTCAAAAACTGCTTGACATAGGTACTTGCTATTTTGCACAGTTATTCCTTATTTTGCCTAGATGCGAGATAAGAAGGGATTTTCCAAAATTCAAGGTCTAAGTGGCATAAAGGGGGTTGGGATCGAATTTTCCATCTGTAAATATTAATTCTACAGCCGTAGCTCAGTACTAGCTCTCCGAATACAAATTGAATTTAGTGAATTCACCGCTGATTCATTTAAGGTATAAAACATCCTTCTGCGTTGTCCTGAAGCTGAGCAATGCTAAAAACAATTAATCAAATCATCGTCCACAATTTTCTTTCAGTGGAGACCACGGCCAGCAGTCATGTAGCAGTGCATGACTCATACTTTAAGTCTATTTTCCTATATTTTAGAATGTGGTTTTCTAGCAATACTTCAGGTAATTATACGTGTTTTTCAAATGTAATAAACTATTTCATTGAAACATAATTGCATTGGTACGTTATATGTAAATAAAATGTTCTGGCAGACCGTCCGCCGAATCAGAGGAAGAATGTTAATTATCGTGAAAGGAGTCAAAACTAAAGACGGTACACTGCTTTCCAATGAGCGATGGAGATGGAGCGAACACGTTTCAGAATTGCTTAATCCCGAAAAGCCATATCGTCTACATGACAGAACAATGGTCAAGACTTTGGCGGTCAAATCGCTTAAAGTTAGCGAATCAGCCGGTGTGGATGAAATCCGCCCAGAAATGCTAAAGGCTTTTAGTAAAGAGTGAGTGCAATGGCTCTCACGTGTCATTAAAGCGGCCTGGGAATCTGGTGAAACACCTGACGTTTGGCAAATGGGGGTGATTGTCCCTCTTTTTAAAAAAGGGGGACACAAATTATTGCTCCAACTATAGCGGTATATCTCTATCTCTACAGCGGTAGTCTCCTTGGCAAAGTCTTCGTTAGGGTGATAGAAACGCGGTCCAGAGCTGTGGTTGAGGATCGTTTGGGGGATGAGTAATGCGGTTTTCGTCGCGGTAGAAGCAGGACCGACCAGCTATTCACTCTCAAAATGATTCTTGAGAAGGCCTGGAAGTATGCTAAACCTGTGTATACCTGTTTTGCGTATATGGTATGACGAAAACGTTTGTTAGGGTTCCTCGAGGCAATCTGTGAAGTGTTCTGCTAAAGTATGGGATTGATCGTTCCCTATCAAGGGCGATGCAGTATTTATGTACCTACAAAATATAAAAGCTGTGTTCGGGTAAGCAGCGGTAAATCAATACCCTTCACTGTGGGCGTTGGACTCTGCCAAGAGTGCGCTTTGTCACCTCGCCTCTTCACTGTATGTACATATATATGGACTGGATGTTGCAGCGCAGCCGTGGCAGAGAATTTTGCAAATCGAGGGACTAAAGGATTAGTCATCGTCTCTGTGCGATTGATTTGGCCATCCTTGGGTCCTCTTAAACCGAAATATTTGTAGCCGCTTGTGATGATTCTGGAATGAAAGTAAACGTGAACAAATCGGAAGTAATGGAAGTAAACACCTATTCAGTACACTCTGCATGTTTTTGGATTCCCACTGAAGCAGTTGGGTAAATTTAACTATCTCGGGGTCTTATTTAAGCGTGATGGGCATATCAATGCCGAGTTATTCTGTCGAATTGGTCAGGCTGAATATATTTTCAGAGAGCTTGGTCAGTCTGTTATAAGGAATTCCGCACTTAGTGTTCAAGCTCAATTAACGGTTTTTAACTCGGTATATGTTCCAGCCCTCACCTATAGTTGCGGATATAAGCCGCTGAAAGAGATTCCGCCACGTTGTTGCCGAAATAAATCATAGGGATCGAGTGCGCAATACCAGGGTACGCGAGGCGCTCAATGTTGGGCAGCTACTTCTCCAAACAGAAGGTGTATGCTATGACGGTTTGGTCACGTAGTGCATATGTCCCCAAACTGGTTTCCAAGATGTGTCATGATTGCCGTGCCATCAAGTTAGCGATCCCTCAATAGGCCTAGAAATAGATGGTTGGATCAAGTCCGACATCTCTCCTGGAGCCGTTTAGAGATTCCTCCTAATGAGTTGGAATCTACGGTGGAGGATCAAAAATGATGGAGAGTGCACCTAATCATCCTACCCCCGCGACCTTCATAATGGATTAGCGGGTAAACCATTTCATAATAAAAGACCCAGCGAGCGGGTACAAGCAGCTAGTTTTATATATAATAAATTGATGGATTCATAATTGGAGGTCTGCTTTCCTTTGTTCAACACACTCATGCGGATACACAACAAAACCCACTCTCCTAGCACCGACTTAGAGGGTTATCTTTTGTCACAGATCATATGGAAGTCCCTGTGGTTGTCAAGACTTAAAAATCGTATAGATTTGTACCTACTTATTAGTCCCTACAGATACAGATTGGGTTGGAAGTGGCGTACATGTGTATAGAGACTTTAACGAACGTGGAGAGCCACGTGATCAATTACTTTGACACAACTTGATAACATAAAATTGGACTATACCCCGTTATTATAAGTTTCAATCACTTTTTCCACAATCTTAATTATATACATTAGCTGTGGATATTTTGCGTGTCATTTTGGTCAGCCCTAAAAATTGGTCGATCAAAATAGATTAAGCCCACTTAGCTCACTCGCGACTCTATTTTGACTGAAAATGTTCTTGTTTCTGCTAGACTTCCTTTAAAAAGGGAACATCAACAGCTAACACGCCAACGTTTACATCCTCCTATCCTACACGCAAGATGGTGGTCTTTGAAAGTTTGAAACTAGTTTTGTTGTTCTGTAAGACGGTTTTTCCATTTATTCTACTAATCATTGTAAAACTGTTTACTACTTTTCAGTGTTTTTCGAGACTCATTCAGTCTCTGCTGATCTTGATACAATTGAAGTCAATCGTACAAGAATGCTTCTTGTCCATGGGTGGGTAATAGAAAAACTTTTTTGTATACCTATGTGCTAACATTTTACATCCATAGACCAAACCACGAGAATAATATCGCATATTCACTTTACGAAGCTGATGAACTTGGAAAGAACCTCAGTCAGCGCTACACTGCCATGTTCATACCGGATTACTATGTGCCTCAATACACCACCACGTACCACCCTATGGATGAGGCATTCCACAAGAATGGCGATTATGACTATATAAAGCTTGACTGGGGCTTTTTAACAGATGATCCATCAAAAGTCAAACAACCAGATGTAGAAGCTGTAAGGCCCAATTTGTTTCTGCTTCCTAACTCTTAATTCTAACTTCTTTGCGTACATTTAGCTCAAAAAATTGATTGCCCAGTTCATCATAAAATTATTGAACCACGTAGATCGCAAGAATTTCCACTTGATAGCTTATTCAATAGGGGTTGAACTCGCATCCAATGTTACCATGGAAATTATTGCCGAGACAGATGGGCAAATGAAACTGGCAAGGTGAGAAGCTCAAATGCTTAAAATATTCCATAACTAATAGCTACTGGCGATCTGATCTTTAGATATACTCTCTTGGATCCACCTCCGAATGATGCAATAATGAAAAAAGGGCAAATGGGACTTAATAATAATTATTCTGCTGATTTCACTGATTCTATACATACTTATGCATATCGGCAGGGTACAACTGTACCTGTGGGTCACGCTAGTTTTTGGCCAAATCGTGGAAGAACGCAACCAGGATGCAACCCTCAAACAGGTACGGGTATCTTCATAAAATAATATTAAGCATCTATAACGTTTGGTTGTCTACGTATTCTAGATAAGGGTCCACGAGCGTGCAGTCACGAGAGAGCATTTGAGTATTTTGCAGAGAGTGTTGCTAACCAAAAAACTGGGCCAGCGTTTACTTCTTATAGTGCATTAAGCTTCTCAGGTTTTACTTCAAGAGGATTTAGGGAACACGAGATGATGGGCCTTAGTTGTAGTTCCAAGTATATTCTTTTTTTTTATGTTTGTAATCCAAGCACTTCCTAATGCATTTCTTACCTCTTTCTTTATAGAGCACGTGGAAAGTACTACTTGTTAACCAACGCCTCACCTCCATACGCCATAGAGTCTTATAAAGTGTAATATAATTACTACTGAATATTCTTTTATTATTATCTGCTATATACATAATGTATATATGAGTTGCAAACAAAATAAATGATTGCCTGCAGTATGAGCGTCTTTGAATTCCCTCATACTCGTATAACACCGAGAACTTCGGGGTGAATTGTCAGACGACAGGTACTCGTAACTAAGTATAGCAGAAAAACCACTTTATAGCTTCTAAAAGAAAATAACAAAAGAGAGAAGAACTCGCTTAAGTAACATTTTATTCTGAAATTACTAATCTGAGATTTCCAGTCGGGGAATATATCCGTACATATTGAATGAATCTTACCATCTTATCCGGGGATCTGCATTGCGATTGGTCGGGGAACTACTGACTGCTCGAAACTTGGCTTGGGCCAGTAGCGCAACAATCAAGTTCATGATCAAATGCTTGCTTCACCTCCTAGTGGTCCCCGGGGAACTATACGTATAAACCCTTATACGTGTAGGCTAAAATTGCAAGTGCGGATTGTCTAGGGCCTTGATCCTAGACTGCAGAAACCGACACTATGCCTCGGATAACGAAAGATCTCATGTTGACGATTTTTGGCTATTGTACCCGAACATAAATAGATAAGTTTCTGGAATGTAAAGACGCTCCTCGACGCAGAAAGCGAAGGTCCTTACAATGCCAGATTCCTTTAATTGGAGAATGAATTCATGTGATATAAATTGGATATTTTTTGGGGTAAGCCAAATGAGATGGTTAGAAGTGGGAGAGTAGCAGTCCGCAACGCGTAACACTGTACTACTCTATTCTGGAGGACTATCCGGAAGTCCGCGAAAATATCGAGTTGGAGTGCTGCTAACAGTAACAGCATACAAGGGCCTGATTTCCTGGCAGCCTCATGGTGATAGGATTATCATGGCCAGATTCCGGACTAGAGTACGACGCGTCACCATTATACAGTGTCATGCCCCAACAAATGGCTCGTCTGAGGACGAGAAGGAGAGCTTCTACTTCTATCTTTTAAGCGAAGTCTTCAATACAACACCAAATGGAGACATAGTGATGGGGAACTTGAATGCCAAGGTAGGCAATGACAACGAAGGGCTCAAACATGTAATCCGGAAGCATGGACTAGGCAATCGCAATGACAACGGCGAAAGGTTTGTGGATATCCGCAATGCCAACCGCCTTGTGATAGATGGCACCATGTTTGAGCACAAGATCTGCCACAAAGTCAGCTGGGTTTCCAACGACAGGCAAACAACCTTCAACCAAATTTACCATTTTGCCATCAGCCGCCGTTTGAGAAGAAGTCTCCTGGACGTCCGAAACAAGCGAGGGGCAGATGTGGGGATAGTACGAGATCACCACCTTATGATAGCTACTCTCCAACTACGCACTGCTGCAGTTCGAAGATCCCACGACAACACAAGAATGCCCAGGTTCAACATAGATAAACTTAGTGATCCTTCAGTGCGCCAACAATTAAGAGAGCTCCTTTCGCTAGGTGTGGAAGCAATCAGCAGCTCACTGCTGGCAATCATGCAAGACCATTGGTGTGCTGTGAAAAATGTTTTTACATCTGGTGCTGAAAGAATTGTCGATCAATGGTAGGTAAGACATAGGGCGTGGCATTCCGAGGATACCTGGAGACGGATTGGCGAACGAAAACAGCTGAAAGTTCGCCTACCAGCTACTCCAGCAGCAGGGAGAAGCGAGCTTATATCGCATGAAGATGAGAGAAGTTTAGCGTAGCGTTTGACATGACACGCGCAACTACATCAATGCGCTGGCTACAGAAGCAGAAGAAGCTGTACAAAGGTGCAACAGCAGGACCGTCTACAGGACCACCAAAGAGCTGACAGGTGGTCGCAGCTCCAGCCAACACCCAGTGAAAAGCCTAGACGGTTCCTTGCTCATTTCGGATGAGGAGCTCAAGAGATGAAAATATAATTTTGCTACGGTTTTGAACTGCGTATTCGCTAGCGATATGCTCCCAAATCAGACAGAGGTGCCCGACGTGAGAAATGCCCGAATACGCACCACTACTTACTTACTTAGGTGGCGCTACAGTTCGGGGTGAACCTGGGCTTCAACCAACAAGCCTCTCCATTTGCCTCCAGGTGCGCACTCCAAGTTGATCTCAAGCTCGTATAGTTCGTGATTGAATCTTCTCCTCCAAAACCCGTCAACGCAAATGGGACCGAAAATCCTACGAAGAATTTTTCTCTCGAAGCGACCAAAGATATCTTCATCCTCTTTTAATAAAGTCCATGTTTCAGCGCCGTAAAGCAGGAATGGGATGATCAAGGTCTTATATAGAGTCCCCTTAGCTGTTCGAGATAGGGCTTTACTGTTGAATTACCTTATAAGCCCAAAAAAACAGCGATTGGCAAGAGTTATTCTTCGATTGATTTCTGCACTGATTTTGTTTGTAGAATTTATAGCAGAGCCAAGGTAGACAAAGTCCCTTACTACTTCGAAGTTATAGCTGCCCACTGTGACGTTCTGTCCAATTCGTCGGTGTTGGCCGTCCCTTCTTGTTGACAGCATATACTTGGTTTTGCCCTCGTTTATCGCTAAACCCAATTTGGCCGCTTCCGCCTCAATGATTGCAAACCCACCGGTGACAGCCCGCTGAGTTCTTCCGATAATGTCTACATCGTCGGCGTATGCAAGCAGTTGTACAGACTTGTAATAGATTGTGCCTCCGGTGTTGGCTTGTGAGTTCCGCACAATCCGTTCAAGTACAATATTGAAGAAGTCACATGACAACGCGTCACCTTATGTAAAACCTTTTTTGACATCTAAGGTCTCGGTGAGGTCATTACAGACCTTGATGGAGCAGCGAGTGTTCTCCATCGTCAGCATGCACAGACGGACGAGTTTGGCAGGGATGTCAAGACTAGACATGGCTCTATAAAGCTATTCTCTATAGATGCTGTCATAGGCGGCCTTGAAATCGATAAAGAGGTGGTGAGTATCGATTTGGAATTCTTGGGTTTTCTCCAGGATCTGCCGAAGTGTGAAGATTTGATTGATAGTGGACTTTCCTGGCCTAAAACCACACTGAAAGGGTCCAATCAGGCTGTTGATAAAAGGTTTCAGGCGTTCACATCACACAATATCGCAGAAAAGATCTTGTATGCGATGTTGAGGAGACTGATGCCTCTATAATTGGCGCAGTTGACGGGGTCTCATTTCTTGTGGATCGGGCAAACGATGCTGAGATTCCATTCATCAGGCATATACTCGTCTGACCAAATCTTAGAGATGAGTTGGTGCACTCTACCAATTCATCTCCTTCTGCCTTGAAAAGTTCGGCCGGTAAGCCGTTAGGTCCAGCAGCCTTGTTCGATTGTAGCTTGGATATTGCTATCCTCACTTCGTTTTGGTCAGGTGGACGGAAATTTTGACTATCATCGTCTATGTTGAATGGTTCATTCTGCCTGACAGCGGGATGTTGGTCTTCGTCGCCGTTATACAGTCTGCACAAGTAGTTTTTCCATATTCTCAGCACCGACTGTGATTCTACTACGAGGTTTCCATTTTCATCCCTACAGGTTTCTGTACGGGTATTGCTCCTCTGGCACGTTCTATTTACCTTTTGGTAAAACTTCCGTACATTGTTCCTGGAGTATAAACTCTCGATATTCTCAAACGCGCGCTTCTCATGCTCTTTCTTCTTCTTTTGGAGAAGCCGATGTTCTTCCCGTCTCTTTTGCTCATAGAGCTCACAAGCAGCTCTTGTCTTCCTTTGCAGCGCCGTTTTGTTTGCTGCATGCACTCGCCGACATTCTTCGTCAAACCAGGGGTTTCGCGGTGGTGGGCGAGCGAGACCCAGCACATCAGTCGCGGTGTTTCTGATGGCATGTTGGCAGCGTTGCCACTGGTCTTCGACACTTGATGCTGGCGGCATACGGGTGATTGAGAGATTTCGGGATACGCGTTCAGCGAAGAGTCTGGCGGTCTCTTGCGATTGTAGCTTTTCGACGTTAAATTTTCTCACAGTAATTCTTCTTTGTTGCTCAGATTGGGATATCCGCATTCGTACCTTGGCTACAACAAGGTAATGATCCGCGTCTGTGTTGGCCGCTCGGAAGGTCCGGACATCCAGGATACTGGAGGCATGCCTTGCGTCGATCGCAATATGATCAATTTGGTTGATCGTTACATGATCATTGGACCGCCATGTTTGCTTATGAATATCGAGATGAGGAAACCATGTGCTTGCTATGGTGACATTTCGCTCCACAGCGAAATCAATTAGCCTTAGTCCGTTATCAGACGTGGTGTGGTGTAGGCTATGCTTACCGACTGCTCTACCAAAGACGTCCTCTTTTCCTATTTTGGCGTTAAAATCGCCCAATACGATTTTAACGTCGTATTTAGGACATTGCTCGTATGTTTTGTCGAGGAGCTCGTAGAAACACTCTTTGGTGGCAGAGTCCTTTTCTTCCGTGGGGGCATGAACACATATTAGGCTTATGTTAGCGAATTTAGCCTTGATCCGGATAGTCATAATACGCTCGCTCAAGTGTCGGAAGCTTAAGACTTCTTGCCTAAGTCTGCCGCGTATGACAAATCCGCATCCGAATAAGCGTTGCCTGTTGCCTCTGTAGCAATCACCGTAGTAGATGTCACCGTTTTTCATTCTCTTTTTGCCCGGTCCATCCCATCGCACTTCCTGGATGGCGGTAATATCTTCTTTATAGCAGTCTAGGGCCTCTGATAGTTGTTCGGCTGCACGTGGTCTGTAAAGGGACAGAACATTCCACGTACAGATCCGAAGGTCGTTGTCCTTTTTTCGTTTGGTTGGGTCGTCAACAGTAAAGTCATCCGTATCCGAGGCTAGTTGTAGCCAAGGTAAGGATGCAGATATCCAGAACGGAGCGAAATACTGTGATTAAATTTAGCGTCGGACGGCTACAATCACAAGAGACCGTCAGAGTCTTTGCCGATCGAGTTTCTTTTAATCTTAATCTAAGTCATATGCCGCCAGCATCAAATGCGGAAAGCCAATGGCAGCGTTGCCAACAAGCCAAGAGATGCCAAATCTGATGGACTGGGTTTCTCTCGACCACCGCAACGAAACCCCTGATTTGATGAGAAATACCGGCAAGCACATGCAGCAAAGCAAGATGCGTATCAAGCGGCACTGCATAGAAGGACTAGAGCTGCTCGCGAACTCTACGAGCGGAGGAGAGAGGCGAGTGGAGAAAAAGGTACAATACTGAACTACACGGTCTCTAAAAGGACATCGACTTAGACGGAAGAGTTTACATACATCAACAAAGATGGCTGGGTCATGTAGAGTGGAAAGCCAGCCAAGAAAGTCTTCGAATCCACCTGGATGGATGGGGCAATAGAGGACGACGTCGCCTCGCTTTCACGCTACATTAGGAAACAGGCATTTTTTATTCATTTAATCCCATGTTGGATAATAAACTGCAACATTTTTATTATGGTAAAAGTTCACAGGTATGTACTTTTTATAATGCGAAAATTATTTATTTTATTGCAAATGCATTTAGAATGCGGATAATTTTTCTTGCAAATATCTTACATAGGACACATATCCAGGGCATATGGAGATGAGCCTTTGGTAAGCAAATAGTAATTTCCACGAGCGCTATATAGAAAAAATATGAAAAATTGTTAAATGGGCTTAAAAAAAAGTACTCACTTTGGGCTGCAATTAATGCCCATCACTTCTGGTTTCTCTAATTTATTTTGCATCCACTTGTCGTACAAATCTGTAAGGCTTTTTGCGCCATAAGAATAAAATTGTGGTCCAGTTTTCTGATTGGCAACACTCTCTACCCATAATACTCCACCTCTCTGGTGACTACATCCTTGTGGACCAAGATCTAAACAACTTATTGTTACAACACAAGCATCTTGTTAAAAAAAAATTCGTAACCTACCTGCTGAAGATGTGCACCCTGGCTGCGTTATTCCACCATTTGGCCAAAAGTCAGCATGAGCTACTTCCTTTGAAGTACCTTGCCCAAAAGCGTCCGAATGTATAGCATCAACGAAGTCAGCATCATTTATAAGGAGTTCACAGTTCGGTGGTGGTTCCAAAGCGGTCAGTCTCAATAGCGAAAGGAAAAGATAATTATAGGGAATTCTAATGGAATATTTGAGAATTTGAGCTCACCTAGCAAGTTTCAAGTTTCCATCTGTCTGGGCCATAATTTCTCTGGCTACTTTATCTGCCAATTCAACTCCTGATGAGAAGGCCAGTAAATGGAAATTCGTACGATCCATCTGGTGGAGTACTGCTATGATGAACTTGGCAAGTAGTGGGACGAGCTAAAAATAAACTCTTTTTCTTAAAATCTAAGAAATACAAGTAAGATGAGTTTTACCGCTTTTATGTCAGGTTGTTTGGCTTTTGATGGGTCATCTGTTGAAAAGCCCCAGATGAGCTCTGTATAGTCATAATCGCCATTCTTGAGGTATGCCTCATCCAAAATGTGGTCTACGGTGTGGTATTGAGGCACATAATAATCCGGTATGAACATGACAGTGTAGCGGTGACTGAGGTTCTCTCCAAGTTCATCACCTTCGTAAAGTGAATACTCGGTGTTATTCTCGTGTTTTGGTCTTTGGATGTAAAATGTTAACAGCTTAGGTATGCAAAAAGGATTTCTATTACTCACCCATGGACAAGAGCTATTCTTGTACGATTGACTTCAATTGTATCAAGATCAGCAGAGACTGAATGAGTCTTGAAAAACACTGAAAAGTAGTAAACAGTTTTACAAGGACTAGTGGAGTAAATGGAAAAACTGTCTTACAGAACAACAAAACTAGTTTCAAACTTTCAAAGATCACCATCTTGCGTGTAGGATAGGAGGATGTAAACGACTGAAGTATTAGCTGTTCATGCTCCCCTTTTAAAGGAAGTCTAGCTTTTTCTTCAGTCAAAATAAAGTCACGAGTGAGCTTAGTGGATCTAATCTATTTTGATCGACCAATTTTTAGGGCTGACTAAAATGGCATACAAATGTCCACAGCTATTATATATAATTAAGATTGTGGAAAAAATGATTGAGACTTATAAAAACGGGGTATAATCCAATTAAACGTTATCAAGTAGTGTCACAGTAATCTATCACGAGGCTCTCCACGTTCATTAAAGTCTCTATACACATGCACGCCACATGCACGCCACCAACCCAATTTGTAGGGACTAATATGTAAGGACCAATCTGTTCGGGCGCTGGCCGTGGTGGAAATGGTTAGTGTGTCGAACCACTGCGCGTGAGGTTCCAAGTTCGAATCCCAGAACTTTTTTCACGGATCCACCTCTCGCGAACGTCTGGGAAACATCCGAGCATATTGTTGTCACGAGAAAGCTTAAGGACATTAATTACAACTGGAATACGGTCACAATGTAGGGATAGCAATTAAAAACCGGATGACTCAATTTGAGTACACACATTACATTCTAAAGCGGCGCTACAGATTGGTCGCTACATATTAGTCCATACAGTTTAGGGAGAACCTAGGGCTCAACCAACAAGCCTTTTCATTTAGGAAAAAAAAATAAATAAAAAATTTAGAACGGTCTTTAACTTATGGCCTCCAGTTGGCTGAGGTCACCTTGAACTTGTGAGCGCCACCTATAGCGAGAAGGCCCTCTACTGCGCCGATCCTCTGAGTTAAATTCAAAGACTCTGCGAACCGGAGCGTTAGTGTCCATCCGCTCTACATGTCCTAGCCATCTCAACCGTCCAACAAGCTTTTTTTTTTTTTTTGACTAACTCGATGTAGCTGTACAGCTCGTATAGTTCGTCGTTAAATCTTTTCCTCCAAAACCCGTCAACGCAAACGGGATCGAATATCTTACGAAGAAATTTTCTCTCGAAGCGACCAAGAATATCATCATCTTCTTCTAATAAAGTTCATGATTCATCGCCGTAAAGCGGATGATCAGGGTCTTAGGTGTTCGAGATAAGGCCTACGTTACTTTTAGTTTTGAATTACATTATTAGCCCAAGAAAACAGCGATTGACAAGAGCTATTCTTCGCTTGATTTCTGCGCTGGTATTATTGTCAGAATTGTTAGCAGAACCACGTTAGACAAAGTCCCTTACTACCTCGAAGTTGTAGCTGCCCACTGTGACGATCTGTCCAATTCGTCCGGTGTTGATTGTCACTTCTTGTTGACAGCATATACTTGACTTTGCCCCCGATGTGTGAAATGCGCCGGAAATCACCTCTCCCACGTCTGTGGACTAAATAAACAAACCTCTGCAACATGTGCTAACTGTAAGGGAAAGCACCCGGCAAATTATAGAGGCTGTGAAGTAGCTAAGGAGTTGCAAAAACGGAGAGATATGTTCCTTAAGCCCCTTGCAAAATTTAAACGGCAAACTAAGTCAAAGCGTAAGAATGCACAGGAGAAAGTAGGCAAACTAAAACTACCGGGTTCAGAGCGCAAAAATGTGAGGGAAAGAGTGACAACAGAAAAGTCCTCGACCTCTGTTCTTAAAAGAAACGGTACTGAAAAGTTAACGTCGAAAAAGCCGCCAGGTAATGACCCTCGGACAGCAGGAGTGCAGACCTACGCTCAGGCCGCGGCATCCGAGAAACCAAAAAACCTTGAAATTTCGACGGACCCTGTCTCTCATGTTTTGTCGGTTATTCTCGAGAAATTTGAAGAGCAAAGCAAAATAAATAAAATTATTCTCGATAGGCTGGTTAAGCTTGAAAATAATTCTCAGAAAACGCGTACTTCAACTAGAATATGAATGACAAACGAAAGCTAAAAATATGTAGGTACTTGGAATGCCAACGGACTTTTGCAAAAACTCGACGAATTGGAAGTATTCGTGCGTGAAAAAGATATTGATATTTGCTTGATTTCTGAAACCCACGTAAAAAAGGAATGGCATTTAAAAATAAAAGGCTATAATGATTACCACTCTTGTCACCCTTCGGGAAAAGCGAGAGGCGGATCATCGTTATTTATTAAAGACTGCATCGAACAATCCGAAGACCTAAAGATAGAACTTGAAACTTTGCAACTGTGCACGATTCGAGCTAAAAATAGTCGGCGTACTCTTAAAATCTCATCTATCTACTGTCCACCGCGTTCCGCGCTTGAAAAATTAGATATAACTTGTTTGAATCGCTGAAACCTAATTTTATCATCGGCGGCGACTTTAATGCGAAACATACGTTTTGGGGCTCAAGATACAGCTCGAAAAAAGGCAGAATGCTCTATGGGGCAGGTATGGAGTACAGTTGTGATTTCCATTCGACGGGTAAACCGACTTACTGGCCAACTGATACTTCGAAAATACCTGACCTGATCGATTTTTTCGTTGTGAGAGTAATATCTACCAACCACATAAAAGTCAAAGAGAGCTTTGATCTGTCGTCTGATCATTCCCCGGTTATTTTAACAATCAGCGAAAAACTAGTCTATAACCTAGAGCCAGCGAGACTAACTGGTCGAACAACTAACTGGGAAGGCTTTAGGAACGAAATTGAAGATAATGTTGAACTAAGCATTCCACTTACGACACCCTATGAACTTGAAGTTGAAGTTGATCGCTTCGTTGAGATCGTACAGCTCGCCTCTTGGAATAATACGCCCAATCCAAGGAAAACGCCGGACAGATACGGTTTGCGATATCCTTCGGAAATAAAAGATTTGGTCAAGGAAAAAAGAAAAGCGCGTAAAAAATGGCAACCGAGTCGTGCTCCGCAACATAAAGCACACTTGAATCGTCTGTGCAATTTGTTGAAGAAGACTATTAAGAATTTTAAGAATCGTGCAATAGGCTCTTACCTTAAAAGTTTAACAGCGAAAAAATATTCCAATTATTCACTTTGGAAAGCTGTAAAAGGCACTAAAAGGCCCAAAGTCCCCGCGCCGCCAATCAAATTAAATCAAAATGAATGGGCGAGGGAAGATAAAGAAAAAGCGGACGTCTTTGCGGCCCACCTGGAAGAAACATTTAAACAGTACGATGGTCAAGTGGCTTACGATAACCGCAATAGGCTGGATTTACCATCTGACGATTTGACGCTCTCAAGTGCAATGCTAAGGGAACTCAAACATGAGATCGAGAATCTAAAACCTAAGAAATCTCCTGGTTATGATTTGATTACCGGAGAAATTCTTAAAGTTTTGCCTAGAAAAGCATTAAGCTTCTCCATATTGTAAATGGTGCACTTAGATTAAAACACGTGCCGAGCCAATGGAAAGTTGCGGAAGTCATAATGGTTTTAAAACCAGGAAAACCGCCAAATGAGGTAAAACCGTATAGACCGATTTCGCTTCTTCCAATCATATCGAAAATTTTCGAGAGGATATTATTAAGGCGTCTATAATCGGTTATAGAAGAAAATAATCTTATCCCCGACCACCAGTTTGGGTTCAGAAGCAAGCATTCGACGATTGACCAGGTGCATAGAATTACTGACGTAATCGAGAAAGCATTTGAAGAAAAAAAGATTTGCTCAAGCGTATTTCTTGACGTCTCGCAAGCCTTTGATTAGGTGTGGCATGATAGCTTGAAATTCAAACTACGACAAGTTCTCCCTGTATGCTTATTCGATATTCTAGAATCATATCTCGGGAATAGAATCTTTCGTGTTAGACATGGAGTCAAATACTCGGAGCTCAAAGAAATTTCGGCCGGCGTACCGCAAGGAAGCGTTCTTGGGCCGCTTCTCTATTTGCTATATACTCGTGATATACCGAAAGAAGACGGCACTATCCTTGCTACGTTTGCCGATGACACCGCTATCCTTGCAGTAGGTAAAACAAAACACACTGAATAAAATAAATGAATGGACGAGGGACTGGCGGATCGACCTCAACGTATCTAAACCTGTTCACGTGAATTTCGCTTACAAGAAAACGAATGACTTGGCAATTTTTCTAAGTTTGGCTCGAATACATTTTGCAAACGAGGCCAAGTACCTGCGAATGACACTCGACGCAAGGCAGAATTCGCACGTGAAAATGGAACGTAAAAAACTCATAATATAGACAAATGAACTGGTTACTCGGAAAACATTCCAACTCAGTACTGAGAACAAACTGCTTTTATACAAGCAAGTGCTAAAGCCGGTGTGAACCTACGGTATACAACTTTGGTGTTGTACCAAGGAAACAAATGCAAATATTTTACAAGCTTTTCAAAATAAAGTGCTAAGAGAAATTGTCCAAGCACCGTGGTATAGTAGAAACGACGATATCCGCAGGGATCTCGGAATTCCGACAATCGAAGCTGAAACTAGAAGCTTCGCGAGAAAGCATAGAAACCGACTAATCGGACATGTCAACAATACAGTCCTACAAATTTTGGATGAGAGCAATTTATTGCGCCGCCTACAGAGGACGAAACCTTTCGACTTGGCGAGATAATGATTAACCGCGTCTAGATTGCGGAATATGCAGGATCTTTCAGTGGAAAGAAACCTGCCAAACGTTTTTATTTCATGATAGAAAAATTGCTTGATAATTTAATACTTAGTTGCGATATCTAACAAATTTATATCGAAGGGTGGTGTTGTTTTAGTCAGTAGGAATCTGACACCTCTATGAGCACGCGCTTGCTATTCTCATAGTGTCTATGGAAGATCTTTCACCTACCCTCGGAAAAAAACAAAAAAGTACAAAATTAAAGAAGTCACAAGACCACATGACAGCGCATCACCTTGTCTTAAACCTTTTCTGACATCAAACGTCTCGGAGAGGTCATTACCGACCTTGATGTTGCAGCGAGCGTTCTCCATCGTCATCTTGCAAAGACGGACAAGTTTGGCAGGGATGTCAAAACTAGACATGGCTCAATGTAGCCATTGAAATCGATAAAGAGATGATGAGTATCGACTAGGCCTTCTTGAGTTTTCTCCAGGATCTGCCGAAGTGTGAAGATTTGATCGATAGTGGACTTTCCTGGCCTGAAACCGCACTGATAGGGTCCAATCAGGCTGTTGATAAAAGGTTTCAGGCGTTCGCATCACACAATATCGCAGAAAATATCTTGTATGCGATGTTGAGGAAACTGATGCCTCTATAATTGGCGCAGTTGAGGGGGTCTCCTTTCTTGTGGATCGGGCAAACGATGCTGAGATTCCATTCATCAAGCATGCATTGGTCTGACCAATTCTTAGAGATGAGTTGATGTATGCTGTCTACCAATTCATCACAACCTGCCATGAAAAGTTCGGCCGGTAAGCCGTTAGGTCCAGCCGCCTTGTTGGATTTCAACTTAGACATTGCTATCCTCACTTCGTTTTGATCAGGTGGACGGAAATTTTGACTATCAGCGTCTATGTTGAATGGTTCATTCTGCCTGACAGCGAGATGTCAGATGGTCGTGACTGTGATTCTACTACGAGGTTTCCATCTTTTTGGTAAAACTTCCGTACATTGTTCCTGGAGTATAAACTCTCGATATTTTCGAATGCGCGCCTCTCATGCTCTTTTTTCTTCTTTTGGAGAAGGCCATGTTCTTCTCGTCTCTTTTGCTCGTAGAGCTCACGAGCAGCTCTCGTCTTCCGTTCCAGCGCCGCCTTGTATGCCTCTTGTTTTGCTGCATGCACTCGCCGATGTTCTTCGTCAAACCAGGGGTTTCGCGGTGGTGGGCGAGCGAGACCCAGCACATCAGTCGCGGCGTCTCTGATGGCATGTTGGCAGCGTTGCCACTGGTCTTCGGCACTTGATGCTGGCGGTCTCTTGCGATTGTAGCATTTCGACGTTAAATTTTCTCACAGTGATTCTTCTTTGTTGCTCAGATTGGGATATCCGCATTCGTACCTTGGCTACAACAAGGTAATGATCCGAGTCTATGTTGGCCGCTCGGAAGATCCGGACATCCAGAATACTGGAGGCATGCACTGCGTCGATCGCAACATGATGAGTTTTGTTGATCGTTACATGATCATTGGACCGCCATGTCTGCTTATGAATATCGAGAGGAAACCATGTGCTTGCTATGGTGACATTTCGCTCCGCAGCGAAATCAGTTAGCCTTAGTCCGTTATCAGACGTGGTGTCGTGTAGGCTATGCTTATCGAGAGTTTATGCTCCAGGAACAACGTAAGGAAGTTTTACCAAAAGGTAAAAACAACGTGTCAGAGAAGCAATACCCGTACAGAAACCTGTAGAAATAAAAATGGAAACCTCGGCCAGGAAAGTCCACCATCGATCGAATCTTCACACTTCGGCAGATCCTGGAGAAAACCCAAGAATTCTAAATCGATTCTCACCACCTCTTTATCGATTTCAAGGCCGCCTATGATAGCATCTATAGAGAAGAGCTTTATAGAGTCATGTCTAGTTTTGACATCCCTGCCAAACTTGTCTGTCTGTGCAGGCTGACGATGGAGAACGCTCGCTGCTCCATCAAGGTCGGTAATGACCGAACCGAGACCTTTGATGTCAAAAAAGGCTTTAGACAAGGTGACGCGCTGTCATGTGACTTCTTCAATATTGTACTTGAATGGATTGTGCGGAACTCACAAGCCAACACCGGAGGCACAATCTATTACAAGTCTGTACAACTGCTTGAATATGCCGACGATATAGACATTATCGGAAGAACTCAGCGGGCTGTCACCGGTGTTTTTGCAAGCATTGAGGCGGAAGCGGCCAAAATGGGTTTGACGATAAACGAGGGCAAAACCAAATATATGCTGTCAACAAGAAGGAAAAGCCAGCACCGACGAATTGGACAAAACGTCACCGTGGGCAGCTATAACTTTGAGGTAGTAAGGGACTTTGTTTACCTTGGCTCTGCTATAAATTCTACAAACAAGATCAGCGCAGAAATCAAGCGAAGAATAACTCTTGCCAATCGCTGTTTTTTTTTTTTTTTGCTTATAAGGCAATTCAATAGTAAGGTCCTATCTCGAACAACTAAGGAGACTCTATATAAGACCTTGATCATCCCAGTCCTGCTTTATGGCGCTGAAACATGGAATTTATTAAAAGAGGATGAAGATATCCTTGGTCGCTTCGAGAGAAAAATTCTTTGTAAGATTTTCGGTCCCGTTTGCGTTGACGGGTTTTGGAGGAGAAGATTCAATAACGAACTATGCGAGCTGTACAGCGACATCGACCTAGTCAAAAAACTGCGTATTGGACGTCTGAGATGGCTAGGACTTTTAGAGCGAATGAACATCAACGCTCCGGCCCGCAGAGTCTTTGAATCTGACCCCGAGAGACGACGTAGTAGAGGGTATCATCGCCGTAGGTGGCGCGCACAAGTTCAGGGGGACCTCGACCAACTTGAAGTGCGCAACTGGAGGCAATTAGCTAAAGACCGAGCTAAATGGAGAGGCTTGGTGGTTGAGGTCCAGATTCACCGCGAACTGTAGCGCCACCTAAGTAAGTAAGTAAAGAAGAGGCATAGTCATGGGCAGGGCATTACCTTAGTTGAACTTTGGATCGTAATAGTCAAAAAAAAATTCGGATGGCGAAGAGTAGATTGTCAAGCTCCTCGGCGTCGGATTTAAAAAATCGACGGCACGTTAGGGATATTCGAAACAATGTTGCCTGGCTGTGTTATCTTATTATATCTTTAATGATGAAGTCATGTAATTTTATTTAAAATAAACCAAGAGCTATTATAATAATAAGGGACAGATAACAATACAGGCTTATACAATAGCCAGTGATTGAAATCATTATTACATATAACGGTTGCTCCATGCACTTTAATTAGATTCACTTATCCCTATCGTAACTCGAACGCAAAGGAAATAATTATAGTCCTCTCCTTGCTAGAATTTCTATAAAAAACGTGGTTTCAACAGCTAGCCGGTCAGTAATACACATCCGCCTAACCTACAAACAAGATGGTGATCTCTGAAAGTTTAAAACTAGCTTTTCTGTTTGGTAAAGCATGTTAGTAATTTTTCCCTGCGAATCTTTACAAAAAGCATACATTTTCAGTGTTCTTCAAGACTTATTTGGTCTCCGCTGAGCTTGAGACTATTGACGTCAATTGTACAAAGATTGTTCTTAACAATGGGTTACTTATAAAAATTATTTTTCAATACGTATCTATGAACATTTCCACCCCGCAGCCCAAAATATGAAGATAATATCCCATATTCGCTTCATGACGCCGAAATGCTGGTAAAAGATCCGAAATTCAATCGTTCCAAAACAACCTTGTTTATACCGGACTACTATGTGACCCAGTACTCTGCTTTCCATCCTGTGGCAGAGGCTTACTACAAAAACGGTGATTTTAACTTCCTACAAGTCGACTGGGGCTATACAACAGACGATGCATCAAACGTCAAGCAACCTGACGAAGACGCGGTTAGCTTCAGCTTATTTGTGTATCTTTTGTTGAATTCTAACAAAATCGCTCGCCTTTAGCTGAAAACATTAATTGCCAAATTTATCATAACGCTGCTGGACCATATAGATCGTAAGGATTTCAATTTAGTGGCCTATTCGACAGGAAGCTCTTTGGCAGCTAATGTGGCCACGGAAATCATTGCAGAGACCGACGGAAAAATTATACTTTCAAGGTAGGTTCAAATTCTTAAAATATCCCATAACTTATAGCCTCTAGCGATGCTTAGACTTACTGTCTTGGATCCACCGGCAAATTGTATGATAATCAAAGATTCTGCCTTATTCACTGATGCTATACATACTAACGCATGGGGGCATGGTACCTATGTAAATGTGGCTGATGCTGACTTTTGGCCAAATGGTGGAGCAATGCAACCAGGGTGCACATTTCAAACAGGTATGATACGAATTTCTTTGAATCAAAATGTGCAAATATAACAATTGATTGTCTAGATCGTGGTCCAAAAGGATGTAGTCACGAGAGAGGTGGTATTTTATGGTCAGAGAGTGTCGCCAACCAAAAGACTGGACCACCATTTTGTTCGTATCGTGCAGCAAGCCTTACAGATTTTTTCTTAAAGTTGGTTGTAAATAGATTGAGGAAACCAGAGGTGATGGGCCTTAATTGTAGCCCGAAGTGAGTATTTACTTTTTTTATTTAAAAAGTGACTAACATAATTTTGTACACAGCGCTCGTGGAAATTACTATTTGTTTACCAAGGATTCATCTCCATATGCTCTGGATTGGTGTCCCATGTAAAATACTTACAAGTTTCCTCGACATTATCTTTGCAATATAAACAGTGTTTATGTACCTTTATATATATATATATATACAGTAACAAATTAAATTCTTTGCACAGCATAAAACATGTCGGTGTAGTATCCTAAATCACAAGAAGGCTTTCGCAGTTGATTGGCGCCCAACTTGGAATATTAATCAACATGCCAGTTTCTTGCTTCTGCACGAATGTGATCTTACGAACCCTTTCAATTCCGCAAAATGATGCCAGAACTTTAAGTCGCGCAGGAGAATGCGAGTACTTTGGTCATACACATGATGATAGATTATTTCAAGAACAGAGTCCTGCCATAAAACATAGACGGCGGAGTGCAAAAACACCTCGTCACGGGCAGAGTTCGACAAGGATCAGTACAGGTTGTTCGTTACTGAGGCAAATCAAATGCTGTCGTTGCATTTGTGTGATCCAGGCGTTTATAGGCCTGCCCATCCTTCGCGATATCTTGGAAACGATCATTAATATTGCCTTTTTAACAGGGTTCAAATGATCTCTTCTTTTAACGTCTCAATACTCTCTCTACCGGTTATCCAGCGATGCATATTTGAGCCGATGAGTTTATTCCAAGGCTGATCATTTTAGTTTTGTCGTATTCAGCCCGACGATGCACGCATGCCTCCCTTTCCGCATCTGCTGTCATTTGGTGGAGGTCCATAATTCTGTGAGCGAGTAAGCATACGTTGACAGCGTAGTCAAGATGTTACAGTTGGGATGTAAGAGTTCATCAAATTCCACCGTTTCCCGTCGACAAAGTTGCATGAAGCACATTGCTAATCACCAATAGAAATAGTATTGGTGAAAGAATACAGTCTTGTCTTACCCCACTTTGGATCTCAAATTCCTCAGACAACCTCCCCCTGTGCAGAACGTGACATTTGGAGCCTTCATATGTAGCTTTGATAATACTCGTAGCACGATAAATAAACTCCCTGTTGACATTATCGAACGCCTTCTCAAAATCGATGAATAGCAGGTGGAGTGGCGATCGATATTCAACGCACTGTTCGATGATAATCCGCAGGGTGTTGATGTGGTCGACACAGGAGGATCCAGAGCAGAAACCTCTTGTTCAGCATCGAGTGTGTCTTCGAGATGTTGTTTGATTTGCTCCAGGATGATTTTAGCGATTGTCTTAGCTACAGCAGGCAGCACGCATATACCCCTCCAGTTTCCGCACTCCATTAAATTTCCTTTCTTAAGAAGTTTGACAATCTTTCTCTTTTTCCACTCAATTAGGAAAGCTCTCAGCTTCCCAAGTTCTCTCTGTGGTATGAGTGGAAGCAAAAACTCAGCCGATTTTGTTGGCGCTGCTCGTAAGAGCCCCGTGGGAATACCGGCAAGTCTTACCGCCTGCTTGGTTTTAAGTGCCTTGATCGCGGTAGTATGGGAGCATATCGCTAGCGAATACATGGTTCAAAATTAGAGCAAAATACTCCGTCCATCTCTTGAGCTGGTCCTCATCAGAAATGAGCAAGGAACCGTCTAGGCTTTTCACTGAGTGTTGGCTGGAGCTGCGATCACCTGTGAGCTCTTTGATGATTCTATAGACGGTCCTACTGTCGCACCTCCGTGCAGCTTCTTCTGCTTCTGTAGTCAGCGCGTTGATGTAGTTACGCTTGTCACGTCGCACGCTACGCTGAACTTCTCTCATCTTCATGCGATATATCGACTCTAGCTCGCTTCTCCCTGCTGCTGGAGTAGCTGCAACGCGAGCTTTCAGCTGTTTTCGTTCATCAATCCGTCTCCAAGTATCCTCGGAAAGCCAAGCCCTATGTCTTCTTGGCAATGGTCTTAGATGGTTGCGGACAATGAGCTGCTAATTACTTCCACGCCTAGCGAAAGGTGCTCCCTTAATTGTTGGCGCACTGAGCAATCACTTAGTCTATCGATGTTGAACCTGAAGATTCCTCTGGTGTCCTGGGATTTTCAAACTGCAGCAGTGCGTAGTTAGAGAGTAACTATCATAAGAGGGTGATCTCGTACTATCCTCACATTTATCCCTCGCCTGTTTCGGACGTCCAGGAGACTACTTCTAAAGCGGCAGCTGGTGGAAAAATGGCCAATTTGGTTGGAGGTTACTTGCCTGTCGTTGGAAACCCAGCTGACTTTGTCGCAGGTCTCTAAAGCGTTTGGCATTGCTGAAATCCACAAATATTTCGCCTTTATCATTGCAATTAGGTACCTAGTTCATACTTCCCGATCAAATGTTTGAGTACTTCATTGTTGTTGCCTACCTTGGCATTCAAATCCCCAAATCCGCCATCACTTTGACATGTCTCCATTTGGTGTTGTGTTGAAGACAGCACTTAAAAGATTGTAGAAGCTCTTCTTCTCGTCCTCAGGCGAGCCATCCGTTGGTGCATAACACTGTACAATGGTGACGCGTCGTACTCTAGTCCAGAATTTGGCCGTCATAATACTATCACCATGAGGCTGCCAGGAAATTAGGCCCATGCCTGCTGGCTATGTTAACAGCAGTCCGACTCCATATTTCCGCGGACTTTCGGATGGTCTTCCAGAATAGAGGAGTACGGTGTTACGCGTTGGGGTCTGATACTCGCCCGCTTCTAACCATCTGATTTCACTTACCCCCAAAATGTCCAGTCTATATCACATAAACTAATTGAAGGAATCTGGCATTGTAAGGTCCTTCACTTCCTGAGTCGAGGAGCGTCTTTATATCCCATCAATCTGTCTTTGTCCGGTTACAATAGCCAAAAGTCGTCAACATGTGATCATTTCTTATCCGAGGCATAATGTCGGTCTCTGTAGCGTGCACTTTTCAGTAACGCAGGCTGCTGGTCTACGTTACCTAGTCTAGAATCAAGGCCCTAGACAACCCGCACTTGCAATTTTAGCTCGGGGCCCACCATTAGGAGGTAAAGCAAGTACTTCATCACGAGCTTAATTGTTAAGTTACTGGCCCAAGCCATGTTTTGAGCAGTCAGTAGTTTCCTGATCAGTCGCAATGCAAAAAGTTCAATCGAGTCAGCAACCACAAAACTCCAACGAGCCTTGGATAAAATCTGTGAGTGGACAAAAACTTGGCGCATTTTTCTTAACGAGACCAAATCGACGCATGTTAACTTCACTTACAAGAAAATAATCAACCTTCCCGTTTTCATTAACTCGGTACAAATACCGCATGCAAACGAAGCTAAATATCTGGGAATGACACTAGACGCGAAACTTAAATGGAAACCTCACGTTAAAAAGAAACGTGACGAAGTCGAAAATCGACTTAGAGAAATGTATTGGCTAATTGGAAGATATTCCAAACTAAGCGTATATAACAAACTGCTTCTGTATAAGCAAGTGCTTAAACCCGTGTGGACGTACGGTATACAAGTCTGGGGTTGTACCAAACCAAGCAATAGGAATCTCATACAATCATTCCAAAATAAAATTATAAGAATAATCGTGAACGCTCCCTGGTATATCAGAAACAATGATATCCACAGAGACTTAGGGATGGCTACCGTGGAGGACGAAATAAAAAACTTCGCTCGCAAGCTTCGTATTCGTCTTCATGGCCATTGCAACTGTGCCATACTCCAAACTTTGGATGTGACAAATCTTGCGCGCCGACTTCAAAGAACAAAGTCGTGCGTTCGAATTAGCGCAATAAGACAAAAAGCCGCATGTCATGACGGTTCCAGCAGGTGCTTTTATTGAAAATCTACCTGCCTCACGCGAATATTCTCTTCTGAAGCTTAGACTACTTGATAAGGTCTAACTTAGTCGTAGTAAACAAAACGAAGGGAAGGGTGTTTTTAGTCAGAAGAAATCTGACACTACTATGAGTACACGGTCTCATAGTGTCTCATGAAGATTTTCACCTACCCACGAAAAAGAAAGAAAAAAAAAAAGTCGCAATGTAGATCCCCAAATCGTTATACTCGTACGACATTACAACTCGATCAATCTGACTTCATGATCGACATCGATCATTTAACAAATTCTAAATGGTATTGTGTTGCCTACCGCTTTTAACCACTGTAACACCCAACCCTTCGGTTGATGTTAACTACTTCCGTATCCGTACAGCCTTGACAACTCCGTCATAGGGTAATTGAGTTAGTTGGCAACTTTTAATATTTTTTATAACGTAACGATCGTTCGTTAAAACCTTGTGAATGGTATATGGGTCCCGAAACTTCGGGAAAAATGTTTGTTAGTTCCTCATTATATTCTTGGGAGTTTGTAATAGCCCCTGATGCCTGTGCCCGAAGAACTCCCAAATCGCATGCATGCACTACCGTTTGTGTCTTTACTACTGGTGTAATATCAGGTTTCATTCAGAGGTGGTTCCGAATTTTCGTTCGCAATGGACATTGTATAGAACATACGTATTCAGAAAGATTGTAACTGTTCTGTATTTTAAACTACGCCGATAGCGATGAAACTAATAATTTTAGTGGTCCGTAATACACCTCACTTTTAAGAACTTATTCACGTGCGAAGGTACTCGTACAAATGTAGAAGTTGACAGAATAAGTGTATTACTTTGTTACAATACTGTGTTTATGTAATCAATTTTTAATTGTTTTAATAACACAAAATACGCATCAATTTAATCATATATAATATGTAAGTCGAATTATGAAGGCATTTTATAGGCATGCTATTACCCCTATGATAAAAACTTGTACTGACATACATTGAAGAAAATTATAACTCTGTTTACAAATTTAAGCAGACAACTGAAGTAGACAACGGCTTTCTTTTTACTACGTGAATCTAGTCACAAAAAAAACTGCATTCAAACGCGTACAGTCTTAGAGTCAGCATGTTCGTTGCAAAATTTACATCTATTGTGATATTTAGTAAGTTTTTAGCTAATTTTGTTCCCTTTTTATGTTTTTCATTGGTTAAATTTTAAATTTTGTTTGCAGTTACGAGTTTTTTCTTAGTCTATGTTCACTCGTCGTTATATGATGTTGATTCGGTAAAAATAGTTTTCTATTATGGGTAAGAAATACATTTTAAGAAATCTACATGTGCTTGTTGACTCCTAATTACAGACCTAAATACCACAATCATCAGTCATATGATCTTAACAAAATGGCCTCGATCCTTGAGCATCCGAAATTTATCCACAATCAAACCAACTTGTATATGCATGGATGGAAAGGTTATCAAGAAAGCTACAGTGTACACCTTGTGGTTAATTCCTACTTAAAACGAAATGCTATAAACTTTCTGACACTCGATTGGAAATTACTGGCTAGTGGAAGCTATCTTTCAGCACAGGAGAATGTACTAAAAGTAAGATTAGTTTAGATAATTTTTTTATAACATAATATTAATAGAACAACAATAGTTGGCACCAAGAGTCGCAGATTCTATTCTTAAACTAATTGGGGCAGGATTAGATAGTGAGACATTCAGTTTGGTGGGACACTCAATGGGTGGACTTGGAATTGGAATTATTGCACGCGATATAGTCAATAAGACCAATGGAAATGTACTGCTTCCTCGGTGAGTTTTAAGACTTTCTCTAAACACACCAAACTTGCAAATATTTTTTTCTGAAACGAATGGTTTTAAAGGCATTAAATGCACAAATCCCAAAAGGAGGAATGCATAAGAATATGTAATAAGCAAAATACTTTCAGAATAACCGCCTTAGATCCAAGCAATGCCGCAGCTCATTCCGTATTTATTTTACCGCCTGTTGAAAAAACGGATGCTAAATTTGTTGATGTCATTCATACTGATGCAGGCGGTCGTGGATCCCCTGAGGATATGGGACATGCTGATTTCTGGCCAAATGGGGGTGGGGCAGTACAGCGAGGGTGTCCATCACCAAATATAAATTGTGTAGTATTTCACTTGCTCCTAAATGAATGCAATAATTGAACCAATATTTCTTTATTAGCTTTATGCAGTCATTTGAAGGCTTATGCATACTGGGCACAAAGTGTTGCCAATGCTGATCAGGCACAATTGTTGGCATATCGTGCACCGAGTTATAAAGACTTTTTGCAGAATGGAGGTGGAAATGATACAGCAGTGCTAATGGGACTGATTTGTCCAAATAGGTACTCGTAATAATGCGGGTATTCACTCTACTTTGTACTTTTTCTTTAAAATTTTACTATGAAGAAGAATTTCACACAAAATGTAAAACTATTTGGAATTTACATTGAATGGTACTTCATTGGAGAATTGGAAACACGCTAGCAATACGATTTGGGTATTTCAAACCGCCATTTTATATTGTTCTTGTTCTGTCGCTGTTTTTCCATCCTTGCATCGTTTGCAATATTGCAATGCTCGTTTGCATCAAGGAGTGAATACCCTTAAAGACTTATATGTTGTTTGTTTTTTTATATTTGTTATATACATTTTGTTTGCAGTGCAAGTGGTAGCTATTACCTAAATATTAATAGTAATTATGGCTCAATACCCGTCATAGGACTTAGTATTTGAATGTTGAGGATCAACTAAATTAACTATGGACTACTTTCATAATAATTGTTTTATTTTGATCTTATCAAATATAAAACATACAACATATTCATAAGTGGCTTTTTTTATTCACCCCGCATCTATGGCTGTCATTGCTACCTAAAAAGTCTATTGTATCAAGAGTGCTATTATTCTAACTCCAGAAGCACGAAGAAGCCTCATATCCTTGAAACCTTACAGTGACCGGATATTGACGGCTAGATTCCAGAGTAGAGTAAACAAAGTTTCCATCATACAGTGCTATGCTCCGACTGAAGACAGGAATGAGGATGAAACGAGCAATTTTCTTAGCCAGTTTGGCACCGCCTACAACCAAACGCTTAATGGGGACATCGTAATGGTGATGGGGGATTTCAATGGTTTGCATCAGTAACTGGGGATGATATTCTCTGCTGCTCCTGATACAGGCCCTCCGTACTCTCTGCTTGAAGCTGGGTACACTTCTTCTTTCTTTTCTTGCAACATCTGTGTTCCACTTCGGGGCGAGTTTTTTCGTCTCTATTATTAGAGGGGCACTTTGACCAAGCTTTGAAACCCAATTTCTACTCACTTAAAACTTCTTTAGCTTCATCACTCCACCACCATGTTTCTTTGGCGTGTTGGCAATAGCCTTCTGAAGATCCTAGCAGTTATTTGGTCTTCTTTGAACAAGTTCGCTGTAGGGAATCTAACATATTGGGTGCTCTGCACTCTTCATCCTTAGCTTCGTTGATAATTTGAGAGAGGTAATTTTTACACGAAAACAAAAGCCTCGCCTTTTTTTTGTCCAGATTGTACCACTTGATTTTCTCAGGGACCCTTGTTTGTTTGCTTTTCTTTTGTGTCATCATAAAAGTTTCTGAAAGCAGGAGGCGGTGTTGCTGAGCGATCGCCTCTCCCAGAATCACTTTGCAATCTTTTACCCGAGGCTTCATAAAACTGGCTAGTAAATGGTAGTCAATTTGGGTTTCATCTCGACCATTGCTGAAAGTGATCAGGTGCCGACTTTGTTTGAGGTTTGAAAACTCCATTTTTATAAATATCGATGAATCGATAATCACAAAATAATATGCACAGGAAAAGATTTATGTATTTGGCTTGGTTTTCGAGATATCGAAGTTTTAAGATCTAGAACTCACGCCTGTTTTGCCAGGTAATGAAAACAATTGTTGGATATTTTAAGGTGTTAAAATTTCTCTAACAAGATTTAAAAAAAAAAGATATTACATGCTTCTAGGCGTCATACAGACAACAGTGGGTAAGTGGAGCGCTTTACGCGGTTAACTTGATAAACTCCGATCCTTGCATACTGTTAGGAACAAAGAACGTACTTCTTAGTAAAAAAAAAATATTGTTTTTATTTCTAGGCGAAATTACAAGCTGTATTTGCACCGACACTTTGAAGGGTTATATATTTTTAAGACAAATCCAACCTTAAATTATATATGTATAAGTGATAAACTTGATGCACCAGTTGTTTAAGAAAAATAATTTTTATTGAATTATTCACTTATTCTAGTTACAAGTTTAGGGATCTAAGTTGCTACGGGTCGAATATATAAGCCGGCAGCGTCACTGGATGTTGGTGGACTAATAAAGATGTTCGTGTTTGGTGCTATTCCCTTTTATAGTCCTATCGGTTTCTGTTCTCCAGGCTTGGCTTGGTTCTATTATTAGATGTGTTGATAATGTGCACCCAAGCTGTGAGTGGCTTGGTTCGGGTCTATTATTGGACGTGGTGATAATATGCACCCATGCTGTGAGTGGCTTGGTTTGGGTCTATTATTGAATGTGGTGATAATGTGCACCCAAGCTGTGGGTGGCTTGGCTTGGTGTCGCGTGCAGCGGATGTCATCGGCTTGGGCTACGTTGGTCACGTACGGTGTTTGTAGCTAGACAACTGACGTCGCGTCCTGTTATCCATAACTTATATGTATATACACCAAAATTCTCAGTAAAATGCCTTCTATCACATGGTCAATTTTCATCTAAATCGGGGTGGATGCCATTTTCTAAATGATTATCGAAAATACAACGAAAATATTCCCAATAACAATGGTGCACTGAAATACAAATTGTTGTGTTTCTAGCCAACCATGACGACTCAAACTTCACAGTTCAATCCAGCGTCTGTGCATGGCAAATCACATTCGGTTTATTCTGGCCGTAAAAGAGCATACATACTGTAATATTCTTGCTGGGGTTCGTACAAATAAAACCGTCTTTGTGTATTTCAACTGTTTATTTATTAACAATGATCAACGCCACTTTAACACAATATTTGAATCACTTTAATCTGCATTTTAAATGAAACGGTCTCTACAAATTTACTTTCAATCACAATATCGTTTATTTTCACCACTGTTCGAATCTCTCTTTTAATCGCTGTATTCACCTTATTATCAACTGTGTCGACTGTGGTTGTGGTTGGTGTATTTATACCAAATACAAGAGGTTCTAGAATATACTGGATGTCACTGGGGATGAATTGATGACAGTGGTGAAAGTGAAATATGTACTAAACCGGTTGGCACGCTAGCAGCTTTGACGAATAGGTGGCGTTGCTTACAGTTAGTTTGGTACACAAACCATGCAGTGCGGTGGTACTTTTTGTCGATGCTGCAATGCCCTTAACTTATTTTAACCCAAAAATTGCATATAAGAAAATCACCGAAGTAACCCCAAACCGCATGTCCTACCGTTTGTATCTTTGCTACTGGTGTAATCTAAGGTTTCATTCAGAGGTGGTTTCGTATTTTCGTTCGCAATGGACATTGTATAGAAAATACCTATTCAGAAAGATTGCAACTGTTCTGTATTTTAATCTACGCCGATAGTGATAAAACTAATAATTTTTAGTGATCCGTAATACACCTCAATTTTAAGCACTTATTCACGTGCGAAGGTACTCGTATGTACAATAGAAGTTGACAGAATAAGTACATTACTTTGTTACAATACTGTGTTTATGTAATCAATTTTTAGTTATTTTAATAATACACAAAATATGCATTAATTTAATCATATCTATGTATGTCGAGCTATGAAGGCATATTATAGGCATGCTATTACCCCTATGATAAAATCTTGTACTGACATACATTGAAAAAAATGATAACTCAGTTAACAAATCTAAGCAGACAACTGAAGTAGACAACGGCTTTCTTTTTACTACGTGAATCTAGTCACAAAAAAAACTGCATTCAAACGCGTACGGTCTTAGAGTCAGCATGTTCGTTGCAAAATTTACATCTATTGTGATATTTAGTAAGTTTTTAGCAAATTTTGTTCCCTTTTTATGTTTTTCATTGGTTAAATTTTAAATTTTGTGTGCAGTTACGAGTATTTTCTTGGTCTATGTTACTCGTCGTTATACGTATATGACGTTAATTCAGTAAGAATAGTGTTCTATTATGGGTAATAAATAAATTTTAAGAAATCCACAAGCGCTTTTGACTCCTAATTACAGACCTATAATTATTATTTGTATATGGTTATTTTGCACTGCGACCTAGTGGTCTATTGTGCCCCCTCCTTATACCTTGGAGAGGTTTGTTCCCTCGTTAGAGTTCCCCTCGCATTGCAATTCCTTCAGAATTGTGTTTGAAGGTCATACTCTCTTACTTTGCCTTGGCGAGAATAGTTCACCTTAGAGCTCTAAGCTAGATTTCCACAATCTCCTTAAGAACATCCCAAAGGAAGAGTTTCTGTTTGTTGGAGGAGATTTGAATAAAAAATAAATAAATAAATAAATATTTGGCGCAACAGCTCTTTAAGTGCCAGGGCCTAGCTTCTCGCTACCACTCATGTTGTGTGCGTTATATTTCTCACACGAATGGAAGGGACCTATAGTTTAATGCCGAATCCGAACGGCGATTTGAGAAGCTTTTTCGAGACAACAATACTCTCGGATGTTTGTCAGACGCTCGCGAGAGGTGGGACCGTGAAAAAACTTTTTGGTGTTTTGTAGGATTCGAACTCGGAACCTCACGCGTAGTGATCCGACACACTAACCACTTACGCCACGGCGCCCACAGGAGATTTGAATGGACATGTCGGGAAATCAAACGAAGACTATGAAGACTGCCATGGAGGAGTAGGATATGGCACCAGGAACCTTCCTGATGAAGACATCCTAAGCATGTGCAAATCATACGGTCTTATCGTGTTAAATACCATGTTCATCAAACAAAGCCGACACCTGATCACTTACAGCAGTGGTGGAGATGAAACCCAGATTGACTACCATTTGATAGCCAGTTTCATGAAGTCTCGGGTAAAATATTGCAAAGTGATCCTGGGAGAGGCAATCGTTCGGCAACACCGTCTCCTGCTAACCGAAATTTTTATGAAAACACCAAAAAAAAGCAAACAAACAAGGGTCTCTGAGAAAATCAAGTGGTACAATCTGGACAAAGAAAAAGGCGAGGCTTTTGTTTTCGTAGTGAAAAATTACCCCTCTCACACCATCAACGGACCTGAGGATGAAGAGTGCAGAGCACAAAATATGTGGGATTCCGTACAGCGAACTTGCTTAAAGAAGGCCAAATCACTGCTAGGAGCTTCAATAGGCCACCATCAACACACCAAAGAAACATGGTGGTGGAGTGATGAAGCTAAGAAATTGATAAATGAGAAGAAAGCGGCTTTCAAAGCTTGGTCAAAGTGCCTCTCTAATAATAATGACGAAAAAGTTCGCCTCGAAATGGAATACAGATGCTGCAAGAAGAAAGCGAAGAAGAAGTGCGCCCAGCTTCAAGCAGAGAGTACGGAGGGCCTGTATCGGGAGCTGGAGAAAATATCTTCCCCGGTTGCTGATGCAAACCAGGCTATCCAGGAGCTGCGAAGACACAATATGAACAAGAGCGCAATCATCTTCAAAATAGCCGCCCAAAGAATGAGGAATGCTCAGGAGATTCGTTCGCCAAAGTTTATTAGCAATGCTCATGGCCAGCTTCTTGTGGATGACGACAAAATTCTGCAGAGGTGGCGGCAGTATTGTGAAGAACTTTTAAATGAACAGTTTACCCGGCTATACTTTCCAAGAGCCACCCCTAACTGTGAAGAAATACCCGACATTACATTCGAAGAAGTTAGTGAGGCGGTCAAATACTCCAAAAAACGAAAAGCGGTTGGGCCAGACGAAATACCCTCTGAGTTCTGGAAAAAGATGGGAGACGTCGGGTTCAGATGGCTCAGAATTCTCATCTCCAAATTTGCGAGTATGAGAGGTGATCCAATGCCGAATCAATGGAGGGAAAGTTACCTTCTCCCTGTATACAAAGGGAAGGGTGATACGCGAAACTGTGATAGCTACCGTTCGATCAAGCTGATGTCACACACGATGAAGATCGTTGAGCGGGTATTAGGTGGCCGACTGCGAAAAATAATACGGCTATCTGATGATCAGTGCAGGTTTGTCTCGGGTAAATCAACCACAAATGCAATCCAAAGTATAAGGATCATAATGGAAAAACATCGTGATTCCTTAAGGGATTTCCATATTGTATTGGTTGACTTTGAAAAGGCATTCGACAGACAACCACGAGATTTGATATGGGTGGCGCTAAGACATCGAGGGATTCCAGAAACCTATGTACAGGTGATCATGGACATGTACGAAGGAGCAAGGACAAGAGTAAGAAGCCCCGCTGGAGTAACCGAAGAGTTCCCAATCAAAGTCGGGGTGCACCAGGGAAGCGTTTTAAGTCCTTTGCTCTTTACTACAGTCCTTGATTATCTGCTTGAACGTAAAGTGATGGACCACAAGGTACATCAGTTATTCTTTGCTGACGATGGAGCCATCATAAGTGAGGATCCTACATCCCTGCAACGAGCACTTGATGTGTGGGTGGACGTTTTGGAGGGAAATGGGTATCGCAGGCCTATTCCAGACATTTATTTGAATGGAACAGTGCTTCCCAAGTGCGAAAAGTTCAAATATCTGGGATCTATGATCAATAGCAAAGCAACTTGTGATGACGACGTCAATCATCGCGTAAGTGTAGGGTGAATGAAGTGGCGAGAAAATTCCGCTATCTTCTGTGACAGAAAAATGCCCCCTAAGTTGAAAGGAAGGCTCTACACCGCAGTTGTACGTCCTGCGCTCACATACGATTCACAATGTTGGACGATGTACAAAAAGTATGAGAGTAAATTAATGGCAGCTGAGATGAAGATGCTTCGCATGACAGCAGGAGTGACAAAGCTTGATCGAATAAGAAGTTCGAAGATCCGTGGAAGCTTTCACATCAAGGAAACCATCGTACAAAAAATAGAGCGCGACCGGCTCAGCTGGTATTGCCACGTTCAAAGAAGAGATCATTTGAACCCTGTTAAAAAGGCAACATCTATGCGCGTTCCAAAGACATCGCGATGTAGGAAACTTACTTACTTATGTCCTTTAACCCCTCGGGGGGCATAGGGTGTCAACCACGCCTGCGCGCCATCGTGTTCGGAGTTCTGCAACGCGTTTGAGCTGCCTCCAACTCATTCCTAAAGAGCTCGATTCCTCCTCAACTGTTCTGCGCCACGTTGGCCTAGGGCGTCCCGCTATTCTGCCTGCCTGGGTGAGCGGATTCCACTGCATGGCGTATTTCGCAATGGAGTTGTCCTCGCGCCGTAGGGTGTGTCCAATCCATTGCCACTTTCTTCTTCGTATGGTAATGCTTATAGGTTCTTGGCCCGTTCTCAGATAAAGTTGTTCGTTGGAGATGCGGTTCGGCCAAAAAATCCTCAAGATGATTCTTAAGCATTTGATTACGAAGACTTGCAGCTTGCGTGTGTTAATGGTGTCCACCTTCCAGGTACTGCACCCATAAAGCAGCACTGATTCTACGTTGAAGCGGAACAGTCGTAGCTTGGTTCTTAAGCTAATAGCATTGCTTCTCCAGATTTTGGACAGCATTCCGAACGCAGCTTTAGCCTTCCCGATTCTGCTGCACACATCCAGTTCGGTGCCACCGCGATTATCCGTGACGACACTTCCTAAATATAGAAAGTTATCAACTTTCTCGACTTGCTTTCCGTCAATGTTAATTTGAGCGCGTGTATTGGAAGAACTCAGGGCTTTTGTTTTGGCTGTGTTTATTTTCAGCCCCACTTTGTTTGCCTCAGCTTCTAGATTTTGGGCCATCAAATGAAGATCCATTATCCGATGTGAAAGTAGACAAACATCGTCAGCGTAATCTAGGTGTTTAAGGTAAGATGTCATAGTCCAACGAATTCCAGAATTAGCTTCCGTCAATGCTGCACGGAGTACATCGCTGATAACCACCAAGAACAATAGTGGGGACAGTATGCACCCTTGACGTACTCCACTTTGGACTTCAAAGTCCTCCGACACCTTACCATTGTGCACGACGTGACACTTGCCGCCCTCATATGTAGTCTTGATAATAGCTATAAGCTTTTCTGGAATGCCTCTCCTGCGCAAGGCCAACCAGATAGCATCTCGATTCAAGCTGTCGAAAGCCTTCTCGAAGTCGATAAACAGTAAATGTAGCGGAGACCTATACTCAACGCATTGTTCGATTATGATCCGTAAGGTGTTTATGTGGTCGATGCAGGAGGATCCAGCGCGAAAGCCTGCCTGTTCGACATCGAGAGTTGAATCTAAATGATCTTTAATTCGTTCTAGAATTATTCTAGCTATTATTTTGGCTACAGCTGGAAGAACACATATACCTCTCCAGTTACCGCACTCCATCAAGTTACCCTTCTTTGGAAGCTTAATGATCATCCCCCTTTTCCACTCCTGTGGAAATTGTTCACTATCCCAAGCTCTCCGTATTAGCGGATGCAGCAAATCTGCCGATGTATTTGGCGCCGCTTGAAATAGCTCGGCAGGGATGCCATCAATACCCACCGCCTTGTTTTTCTTGAGGGACTTGATTGCTGTTATTATTTCAGCTTTACTGGGAGGTACGGTGCAAATTCGGGAATTTGTTGCTTCGAACTGCTCATTCGAATTCAAGATCATACCGCCGTCGTCGTCTAAGTGATTTAGCACTGCAGCAAAATGTTCTCTCCATCTAGTGAGCTGATCCTCATCCGAAATCAGAAGGTTACCGTCTAGACTCTTCACTGGATGTTGTTTGGAGTTTCGACCACCAATGAGCTCCTTAGTGATGTTGTAAACAGTCCTACTGTCGCACCTACTCGCTGCTTCTTCAGCCCTTGAGGCCAGTGAGTTGACATGTTGACGTTTGTCACGTCTCACACTACGCTGCACTTGTTTCTTCTTCGCACGGTATTGGGCTTCAAGCTCGGTTCTCTCTACTGCTGAGGCTGCTGCAATCCAAGCCTTGATTGCTGTACGCTCATCGATCCGTCTCCAGGTGACTGTAGAAAGCCATGTGCGGTGGTGTTTCTGCTTTTTACCGACATAAGTGCGTGCCCCAGTCGCAAAAGCATTTTTCACAGCACTCCAGTGGTCATCCATGTTCTCTATGCTGCTGATTGCTTCTGCTTCTAAGGCAAGATGGTCCCTGAACTGTTGGCGCACTTGGGGAACCTTGAGCCTGTCGATATTAAACCTGGTGATGTTAAGTAGGTTTGAGCGGTTGCTGTTGACGGATGCAGTACGAAGGCGTAAATGAGCTACCATAAGATGGTGATCTCGTTCTTGTCCGACGTCAGCTCCACGTCTGTTTCGGACGTCCAGGAGACAATTTCTAAAGCGGCGACTGATCGCAATGTGGTCGATCTGGTTGGATGTTCGTTGCCTATCAGTAGAGACCCAACTGATCTTATGGCAGGTGTTATGCTTAAACAGCGTACCTCCGATGACTAGGCGGTTAGTATTGCAGAAGTCCACAAACCGCTCACCATTGTCATTACGGTCTCCCACGCCGTGAACTCCCATCACGTGCTTAAGCATGGTGTTGTCGCTACCCACCTTGGCATTGAGATCTCCCATTACCATTACGATGTCCCCATTAGGCGTTTGGTTGTAGGCGGCACCTAAGTGGCTATAAAAATTATCCTTTTCATCCTCAGTCGCGTCTAGAGTCGGAGCATAACACTGTATGATGGTAATTTTTCTAACTCTACTCTGGAACCTAGCCGTCAATATCCGGTCACTATGGGGTTTCCAGGATATGAGGCTACTACGTGCTGCTGGAGTTAGCATGAGTCCTACTCCAGAACTCCGTGCACTTCCAGCTGGTTTACCAGAGTAGAGCATCACAGTGCTTTTTGTTGGGGAGATGTATTCCCCAGCATTGTACCATCTTATCTCGCTCAGCCCTAAGATGTCGATTTTATACCGTGCGAATTCGCGCTCCAATTGGAGGAATCTGGCGTTATAAGGCCCTTCCTTGAGTGAGTCCAGGAGGGTCTTAACGTTCCAGAATCCGATCGTTGTCCGTGTCCGATAGCCAAAGGTCGTCAACAAATGATCAGTCCGTATCCGAGGCGTATGTTTTCGTTTCGGAGCAATGATTTTTTTTATGGTTGCGGCTCGCTGGGCCACAGACCAACCGACACTTATCCTGTTTTTTGGTGCAGGAAGCTCGCCATTCGTCCTCTCCCGTTAGTAATTTCCGAAGAAATTCCCAGATGGCACCACGAGGAGGTGGGAGTAGGGCTTACTAACAGAGCTGCTAGGTTTTCGGCTGCAGTGGCTCCTACTCGTTACTTAGCGGACCAGCACCTATCGGGAGATGCTGCCCCTACTTGGCCTTTGTTAGTCGTTTGCCATCCGATTGGTTTGCGATGTAGGAAAGGCAGGCCTATAAACGCCTGGATCAGACAAATGCGACGACATCGGCATTTCATTGGCCTCAGTAACCGAGTGATCCAAAATCGGCAGGCCTGCCGATATTTTCTGAGGTCAAATAGGCGAACCCCACAGGCGGATCAGTAGAAATGCGGTGAGGTGGGAGGATTGTGATCCCTTGTTTTCGGATCATAACCTCGCTGATAAAAGGAAGAAGAAGTTCACCTTACAGCTCTCTCTCCAAACCTCTCTTTTAAGAATCTGAGAATGAGAACTGGGTTCATGGTTGGCATATCCTCTTCTGATATTTGGTATCTGCCCAAGTATTTCAATCGTTTGTGGGTCAGTACCCCACAAGATTCCAGAAGGTGTTCCGAAGTCTCACTTGACTCATTGCAGAATCTGCAAAGGCCTTCATTTGTTATACCTAGTTTCCGTAAATGCTCCCTGAATTTACAGTGCCCCGTTAGGAAGCCTGTTAGGATTCTTAGGTTATTCTTGCTAAGGCAGATACAGGCTTCAAATCTTTTCCGGTTGTAACATCCCAGTAGTTTCTTAGCTTGCCTCAGGCCAGTGGTGGTGTTCCAGGTTCTTGCCCGGTCTTCTTTCTCCATTTTTCTGAATTCCTCGCGTATGATGTGTTCCTCCATTCCGCAGAATGGTTCAGGTCCAATGAAGGCTGTATCTTGCTGTATCTTCTTTCGAGATTGAGTTGGATGCATTTTCCTACAGCACATATTTCAGCTTGAAAGATGCTGGTACTCTTGCTCATGGGTTCTGAGTGCTTCGTCCTTGGTCCAAACACGCCTGCCCCTATGCCTTCTTCAGTTCTCGAACCGTCTGTATACCACTTTATCGCGTGGTGGCCCAGTCCGTATACCGTAGATTCGTTGCTGCACTCTTTCTTTTTACTTAACTTTGTACTAAATTTTTTCCCAAAGTTAAATTTTCTGATACTGTCGACCCTGGCGACTGCCAGAAGTTGAAGTTATTTGAGAAGTGCATCGTATACTCCCTTCCACTACCTACTTTTGCCATCCTTAGGATCGTCCGCTGTGCTTTTTGCTCCACTACGAGATGGAGCCGTGTTAGCTCCAGGAGTACTTTGTTATGGCTAGACTAGTTACAGACCTAAATACCACAATCATCAGACATATAATCTTAACAAAATAGCCTCGATCCTTGAGCATCCGAAATTTATCCACAATCAAACCAACTTGTATATGCATGGATGGAAAGGTTATCAAGAAAGCTACAGTGTACACCTTGTGGTTAATTCCTACTTAAAACGAAATGCTATAAACTTTCTGACACTCGATTGGAAATTACTGGCTAGTGGAAGCTATCTTTCAGCACAGGAGAATGTACTAAAAGTAAGATTAGTTTAGATAATTTTTTTATAACATAATATTAATAGAACAACAATAGTTGGCACCAAGAGTCGCAGATTCTATTCTTAAACTAATTGGGGCAGGATTAGATAGTGAGACATTCAGTTTGGTGGGACACTCAATGGGTGGACTTGGAATTGGAATTATTGCACGCGATATAGTCAATAAGACCAATGGAAATGTACTGCTTCCTCGGTGAGTTTTAAGACTTTCTCTAAACACACCAAACTTGCAAATATTTTTTCTGAAACGAATGGTTTTAAAGGCATTAAATGCACAAATCCCAAAAGGAGGAATGCATAAGAATATATAATAAGCAAAATACTTTCAGAATAACCGCCTTAGATCCAAGCAATGCCGCAGCTCATTCCGTATTTATTTTACCGCCTGTTGAAAAAACGGATGCTAAATTTGTTGATGTCATTCATACTGATGCAGGCGGTCGTGGATCCCCTGAGGATATGGGGCATGCTGATTTCTGGCCAAATGGGGGTGGGGCAATACAGCCAGGGTGTCCATCACCAAATATAAATTGTGTAGTATTTCACTTGCTCCTAAATGAATGCAATAATTGAACCAATATTTCTTTATTAGCTTTATGCAGTCATTTGAAGGCTTATGCATACTGGGCACAAAGTGTTGCCAATGCTGATCAGGCACAATTGTTGGCATATCGTGCACCGAGTTATAATGACTTTTTGCAGAATGGAGGTGGAAATGATACAGTAGCGCTAATGGGACTTAATTGTCCAACTAGGTACTTGTAATAATGCGAGTATACACTCTACTTTGTACTTTTTCCTTGATATTTTGCTGTGAAGAAGAATTTCACACAAAATGTAAGACAATTTTGTGAATTGGAAACACCCTAGCAATACGATTTGGGTATTGCAAATCATTGCAAATGGCCTTTTTATACAGGGATACCTCGATTTAAGTCGCCTCCATTTACGTTGTCCGGTTTTTTATTTCCCGGTTTCGATTAACGTCGTTCCTTGACACACAATTTTCTCACGAAATTCCCTCTTTCGTCATTCTTATTTAACCGAGATGCACATCTCACCGATTTCGTGCACAATATCATTCGGAGTAAGTCTTTTTAAATCCATATGGACTGTACGAGTATTGGATAATTTTGTTTTCGAGTTACGTTGTTTCGATTTACATCTCATTTTTCGATCCCGAAAACGACGTAAATCGAGGTATTCCTATATTGCTCTTGTTCCTCCGCTATTTTTCCATCTTAGCATCGTTTGCAATATTGCAATGATCGTTTGCATCAAGGTGTAAATACCCTTAAAGACTTATATGTTGTTTGTATTTTTATATTTGTTACGAGTATATATATTTTATTTGCAGTGCAAGTGGTAGCTATTACCTAAATATTAATATTAATTATGGCTCAAAACCCGTCATAGGACTTAGTATTTGAATGTTGAAGATCAACTAAATTAACTATGGACTACTTTCATAATAATTGTTTTATTTCGATCTTGACAAATATAAAACATAAAATATATTAATAAGTGGTTTTTTATTCACCCCGCATCTATGGCTGTCACTGCTACCTAAAATTGTATCAAGAGTACTATTATCTTAACTCCAGCAGCACGAACAAGCCTCATATCCTTGAAACCTTTCAGTGACCGGATATTGACGGCTAGGTTCCAGAGTAGAGTAAAAGACTTAGCATCATACAGTGCTATGCTCCGACTGAAGACACGAATGAGGATGAAAAGAAAAATTTGTATAGCCAGTTTGGCACCGCCTACAACCAAACGCTTAGTGGGGACATCGTAATAGTTATGGAGGTTCTCAATGGTTTGCATCAGCAACCGGGGACGATATTTTACGCAGCTCCCTATACAGACCCTCCTTACTCTCTGCTTAAAGCTGGGTACACTTCTTCTTCGGTTTTTTCTTGCACCATCTGTATTCCACTTCGAGGCTAGCTTTTTCCTCTCTATTATTACAGGGACATTTTGACCAAGCTTTAAAGTCCGCTTTCTACTCGTTTATAACTTCCTGGGCTTTTAAAACTCCTTGCGGTGATTTGGCCTACTTTGAGCAAGTTCGCTGTAGGAAATCTCACATATTGTATGCTCTGCACTCTTCATTCTCAGCTCCGTTGATGATTTGAGAGAGGTAATTTTTCATTACGAAAACAAAAGCCTCACCTTTTTCTTTGACCAGATTGTACCACTTGATTTTCTCAGGGTCCCTAGTTTGTTTGCTTTTCTTTGGTGTCTTCATAAAAATTTCTGTAAACAGGAGACGGTGTTGCTGAGCGATCGCCTCTCCCAGGATCACTTTGCAATCTTTTACCCGAGGCTTCATAAAACTGGCTACCAAATGGTAGTCAATCTGGATTTCATTTCCGCCACTGCTGAAGGTGATCAGGTGTCGGCTTTGTTTGAAGTTTGAAAACGCCATTTTGTAAATATCGATGAAATAATCGCAAAATAATATGCACTGGAAGGATATATCTATGGTTTTCGAGATATCGAAGTTTTAAGATCTAAAATTCACGCCTGGTAATAAAAACAATTGCGGGATATCTTTAGGTGTTAACATTTCTCTAATAAGAATTAAAAAAAAAAGTTTACATGATTCTAGGCGTCGCATCATACAGCCAACACTGGGCAAGTGTAGCGCTTCGCGCGATTAAATTAATAAACTCCGAAGCTTGCATACTGTTAGGAGTGAAGAACGTAGCTCGTAGTCAAAAAAATCGTTTGCATATCTAGGCGAAATTCCAAGCTGCATTTGCACGGAAACATTGAAGGGTTAAATTTTTTTATAAGACAAATCTGACCTTAAATAAAGGGTGTTTTTTTGAAGCCAGTACTAACTTTAATTTTGCACAAAACACATGAAATTTCATTAAATAGCCATTTATTTGTGTTCAATCGAGAAGATACATTCTGAAATTTTTAAACACAACTTCGGGCATATGGTGGGCCACGGCTAGATCTGATGAATGTCACCCGAGAGACAACGTTTTCGACCCCTTTTTGAAGCTTTTGTGGCCACATGTCCTCAATAACACGAATAATGTTGTCTTCCAATGCGTCGATTGTTGTTGCTTTGTCAGCGTAGGTCATTCGGCTTCAATTCTCGCACGAGCTGGATCTTGTAAGCCTTCAAACCAAGATCTTTGCATACAATTTTCCATAAAGTGGACGGACAAATGCCAAGCTGTTGTGAACGACGTCGAATCGATAAATTTGGATCTTCTTCAACACTCTCCTAAACGGATGCAATATTCTCTTCAGTATGCACTCTTCTTATGCGTCCCTGGCCACTGCATCTTGCAAAAAAAATGTTGTGCGAAAACGGTCAACAATACGGCGAATAGCGGTCTTAGATGGTCGATTATGTCAGGTGTAATATGGCACAAGTGCTTTATAAGTTAGGCGCACAGGACCATCATTTTGAAGCGTTGTTGAAGCGCTTACGTCATCATGATAAAATTTCAAAGACTGCTGAATAAAAATGACACTGACGGTTTGCAATCTGACACTTGGTTTGACAGATATAACTGTCTGAAGCATTAAAAAAAGTAATATAATAAAATAATAAAAATAATAAGTCTGAAGCAATGACATACTATATATGGACTGCTATTAGCCAACTTGTATGGAACTGACATTTCACTAGCAGTCCATACATAGTATGTCAATGGGTATAACGACCACTTCAGGAGCTGTCAAGATATAGAGAAGGCAGAAACCTGCTATGCGATTGCCCAAATCTTCAAAACCGCCGCCTTCGTCAAATGGGAAACAGGCTTTTTGACGTGCTAGGGGATCTCGTGTAAGTCCCACTAACATGATAGGCTTCATAAAGAGCACAGGCTGGTTCACAACAGAATCCAATTCAAGATAATCGTTTAAGTATAAGTTCCACACTACAAAGGGAAACACATTGGACCGAATGGCTCCGGCTATAAGCACCACTTAGGTGCACTTCCCTCCAAAATAACCTAACCTAACCTAATAGATATAATATTTAGTTATGACGTACGATTTCGATGCCCTCTCCCTGATAGGTCCACTTTTCATTCCTGGAATATCTGCCGCCACCACTTCTAAAAATCATCATTTTTGATTTTTCCAGATTCACAAAGAGATTCCAAGATCTACAGTATGCGTCAATCTTGTTTATCATCAGTCATATTCCCTGCGCAGTGTTCGCCAGGAAGACCATGTCATCTGCATACTTTAGGCCTGGAATCTTTTTTTGACCAATCTCGATACCACCTCCTACAACGTCCACTATACCGTTAATAAATATGATGAATGGTAGTGCACTTAGGATGCACACTTGTTTTACCCCCATTAGCCGTGTTTTTTTTAAACCTAGCCAGGCAGTCGTTGCTAGTAAAGTAAAATTTTACACATAAAACAAATACAAAAACCGGCTGGCTACTACTCTTGATTTTATCCCCAGCAAAGAGTTACTGGCTGGGAGTTTCGTGATGCCTAATTTCAGGCGGCGCAAAAACGAATGTTTTTTTAGTTATTTGTTGTTGCGGTCACTGTGAGGTTGCTTAGTTCCTAGAGATATGTTCGTATAAAATCGGCTGGCTTTGGTTGGCTGGCAAATCGTTTAAATGAACGACTGGCTGGCTAGGTTTCAAAAAACCACGGCAATTGTCGTTTCGAATTATTTAGATGTAAGATCACCATCCCAAACATAGGCAATATTGTCCGCGTACATCGCTTTTAGGATATTCATGATTTTGCTTGGCATCCCAATTCTGTAAAGCTTATAGAAGAGCGCTTCGCGAACTATGGATTCAGACGACGCGCGGAAATCTACAAACAAGGCATTCAAGCTTTTTATGTTTGATAGGGCTTTGTTACTCAATTGCCTTCTTAGCCCATAGAAACAACGATTGGCCAGAGTAATTCTTCGTTTGATCCCCCCACTGATGTTATTTGCGGAGCTCACCATAGAGCCTAGGTAGACAAAGTTCTTTACTACCTCAAAATTATATCTGTCTATTGTGGCGTTCTGTCCAAGATGCCCGATGTTGGGTGTGCTTTTAGACAGGTGTGCTGTAGACAGCATATATTTTGTTTTGTTTTCATTGACCCATCTTTGCCGCCCTTTTTTTTTTTTTTTTATAATTTGCGCGCACTCAAAGGGTTATGAATACCTTTAACATGTTTACACACAGTGCGGGCGTTGGAAAGGATGGAAAGAGAGAGAGAGAGAAAGATTTTGGTGTAGTGGTTCTTGAAGTTCAGTTGTTTATACTTCAGCTATTCTCGGGGGTGGCGTCCAGATAACTGGGGAGATTTTTGTTATTATTGTCTTTGCTTCTGATTCACAGTACTTTTTTCCCGATAACCGATGTCAAGGGCAATCATCATCAACAGAACGAACAATTTTTCCAGCCACATGACAAAGCTGCTGCCAGTGTTATGCCTTCGCAGTAGTGTTCACAGAAACTTTTGCAAATGATCGGACTGACTTTATATATTTCATGAGAAATAAATAAATGCTTGCTGACATCAGGATTTGAACCATGAACCATTAGCGTGGCAATTGACGATGTTACCACTACACCATTGCCACCCCAATCCTGCCTCGATCTCAATACTAGCAAAAGCCCCATTGACGGCCCGCTAAGTTCTTCCGATTATGTCAATGTCATCGGCATAAGTGAGTAGTTGTACAGACTTGTAAAAGATTGTACCTCCGGTGTTGGCTTGTGAGTTTCGTACAATTCTCTCAAGTACTATGTTAAAGAGATCGCATGATATCGCGTCACCTTGCCTGAGACCTTTCCTGACATCGAACGGTTCGGTGATGTTCTTACCGACTTTGATGGAGCAGCGAGAGTTCTCCATCGTCATTCTGCACAAACGGACGAGCTTGGCAGGGATGCCAAGACTAGACATGGCTCTGTATAACTCGTCTCTTTACACGCTATCATAGGCAACTTTGAATTCGAAGAAGAGGTGGTGCGTATCGGTTTTATATTCATGGGTCTTTACCAAGATCTGCCGTAGTGTGAATATTTGGTCAATGGTGGATTTTCCCGGTGTGAAACCGCACTGATAAGGACCTATCAGATTGTTGAGGATTGGTTTTAGGCGTTCACATAATACGGCAGACAGGGTCTTATATGCAATGTTGAGGGGACTTATATTCTCTGTAGTTGGTGCAGTTCAGAGGGTCTCCTTTCTTTAAAGTCCTTCAATCTTCCGGATCAAGCGCTTCTCATGCTGCTTTTTCGTCTTTTTGAGAAGTCGATGTTCCTCTTTTCTCCTCCGCTCGTAGAGCTCGTAAGCAGCTCTTGTCCTTTTATGCAGCGCCGTTTTGTACGGCTCTTGTTTTGCTGCATGTGCTTGCCGGTATTCCTCATTAAACCAGGGGTTTCGTTGTGGTGGACGAGAGAAACCCAGTGCATCAGATGCGGCATCTCTGATGGCCTGTTGGCAATGCTGCCACTGGCCTTCCGCATTTGCTGTCGGCGGCATAGGACTTGGATTAAGATTAAAAGAAACTCGATCGGCAAAGGCTCTGGCGGGCTCTTACGATTGTAGCCGCACGACGTCAAATTTCCTCACAGTATTTTATTGATTTCGCTCTATTCTGGATAACCGCATTCCGTACCTTGGCTACAACTAGGTAGTGACCCTAGTCCACGTTGGTTCCTCGGAAAGTCCGGACACCTAGAATACTGGCAAAGTACCTTGCGTCGATCGCAATGTGATTCATTTGGTTGACAGTTTTTCGATCAAAGGAGAGCCATGTTCACTTGTGAATATCAAGACGTGAGAACCGCGTACCAGCTACGACAAAGTCTCGTCCCGCCGCAAAATCGACTAGCCTGAATCCGTTGTCGGATGTGATGTCGTGCAGGCTGTGCTTTCCGACTACACTGCTAAAGACGTGTTTTTTTTTTTGTTAGGCGCAGCAACGAACGCCGAGTACCCGCTAGTTTTTTATACGATCTTTTCTCAGGAAAGGTCAGCCTAAGACTCTGAAACAGCGCCTTGAGATGTCTGGAATTCATATATCTGCAGCAGTTAATGAGTTAAGGGCAAGGAAGTGAGACCATAAATGCCATCTTAAAATACGTTTTCTGAAATGTGAAAAGGCACTTATGCTGTTATTCCTTGTGACCACAGATATTTACGAACAATGCAGAAAATATATTAAAAGTAACCAAATTATTTAAACGATGGTCTTAACAATGAAAAACAAAACAAAAAGAAAATCAATAGGCGAGTCTTAGAGAGCAAGGCCATTTGTGTTGCAGATACATATCTATTAACCTTTCACCATTGTCGTTGGGGTCATCGAGGCCAACCTATGCTGTTACTTGACATTCAATATAAATTATGAACAGCACTAAGTTTACTATCGAAACTTCTTAAGCACTGAACCTTGTTTCCCCTTCCCTAAAAAAAGTGAGACTGTTCTACTTGTTTGAGTTTGAAACTCAATTGTTTGAAATCACCTTATTACAATAAGTCCCTTAAAATTAATACAATTGTTCTTATCCAAAACAATGCACTGCTCTGACATTTTACTCTGATTTTATTCAGGTAAGGCTGGTCATGAACTACGCAGAAAGGGTCTACTCTCGCTGTTTAGGTAACGTCCTTAAACTTCCGTCATTCAGAATCTCGTCTCTTGTATATGAAATGTTTTTGGCGCGTATGGAGCTTTATTGTCTCTCATGCTAATTGTAGTAGATTCCCTCTAAACTGTATACTATAACTTAACTCATTAGCAATAAGAACTTCTAATTTAATTTTAGGCATTCATTCACGTACCCAGACACGTAGAAACTGATAGTCTCACCGAGGTACTTTGCCACCAAACTCGTACTAGGTGATTAATATTTTGATTTATCTAAAAACTAAAGCGAAAGGTAATTAAATATTTATGCCAATTTATGCAGGCTAATAGCCTATTATTACCCATATCATACAAAAAATGAATCGATATAGAGCAAGAAAAAGAAAGAAAAACTTGTTTTATTGCAACCTTGTTTACAATTAAAACATTTTTAGCAGTCAGCTTAAATAAACAATGACTATCTTTTGGGGTACGTGTATCTATTAGCAAAAAGATCCACATTCAGACGCTAAACATCTGGCTAACAGTCACTATGTTACCCGAAAAACTTAGATTCATATTTTTGTTTAGTAAGATTTGCTTTTTTTTTATTTTAACTTTAACCGGTTAATTATAAAATTTTGTTTGCAGTATATTTCTCGATTGATTTGCATTCATTAGCATGTGATATCGATTCGGTAAAAATAGTTTATTACCATGGGTAAGTGTTAAATTTTGGGAAATACAAAATCTTAGATTTTTAATTTTAGACCAACGTACAACGATCACCAATCATATGATCTGGATAAGGTAGCATCGATCCTTGAACATCCGAAGTTTATCCATAAGCGAACCAACTGCTATATGCATGGATACAATGGTTCACAGGAGGCTTCTAGCATACACGTGATAGTGGAATCGTATTATCTGAGAGACTCTATAAATCTGCTAACGATCGATTGGAGTGATCAAGCCAGTGGGAGCTACCTTTCAGCACAGCAGTGTTTATTAAAGGTAAGAATAAATTTGTGAATTTTAAAATGCATCGAATTAATATTTCGTCATAGTTGATTCCAAGAGTTGCAGCTTCGATTCGCAAGTTATTTGATGCAGGACTGGATAGCGATACATTTAGTTTAGTGGGACACTCTATGGGTGGCCACGGAGTTGCACTTATTGGACGAGAGATATTTAGTACAAGCAATGGGAATGTACTACTTTCTCGGTGAGTGTGGAAGATTTTTATAAGAAGTATCGAATTTTAAATATACAAACAATTTCAGAATAACGGCTTTGGATCCATCAAATCCAGCAGCTAATGAGGAATTTATTTTACCACTTCTTGCTAAGACTGATGCTAAATTTGTGGATGTGATACATACTGATGCGGGTGGGCGTGGTACACCTCTACATTTAGGACATGCTGATTTTTGGCCAAATGGGGGTACTGCTATTCAACCAGGATGTCCACCAAAGGATGTAAACTGTAAAGTTCTTTTTACACAAAACATAAGAACTACAGTAAATAATGTAGATGTATTATTTTATTTTATTAGATTTCTGTAGTCATCGAAAAGCTTGGTCATACTGGGCACTAAGTGTTGCCAATATAGATCAAGAACCATTTTGGGCATTTCATGCAAAGGACTATGATGATTTCTTGGAGTACGGAGCTGAACACTTAAATGATAAAGTAGTGCTTATGGGAGTTAATTGTCCTTCGAGGTAATATTCACTCATATAAAAAAGAAAATTAGAAAATGAGTTTTATTGCCTTACAGTGCACTTGGAGATTACTATCTGCAAATCGACAGTGATTATGGCGGGATGCCAGAGATAGGAATTGGTAGTTAAATGATCAAACTAACCAAATGTAGACTTGATGTTGAAAAGTTAACAATTGATATAGTAATATTTATTTTTTTAATTCATAGCAAAAGCATAATGCTGAGAATGCAGTATTCCAGTTAACTGTAGAATATTATTTATTCATAAATTATATATGATATACCTACTTTCTTCGAATAAAAGTTAAATTATAAAAATTGTGTTTGATTGCCGCAGTGTTTTACTCAAGCTTAAAGTTAATATAAACTATTACGCTGAAAGGTCCTTAATAATGTTTTGAAACTAGCTGCTCGTGTCAATGAACTGCCATCTTGGCCACGAATATTTTAAGGAGTAGAATTGACTGATCGAGTGCGCAACACTAGAGTACGCGAGGCGCTCAACATTGAGCAGCTACTTCACCGAACGGAACGATCTATGCTTCGATGGTTTGGTCACGTAATGCGTATGCCCCCAGACCGGCTTCCAAGACGCGCCATGGTTGCCGTGCCATCAGGTAGGCGACTTCGCGGAAGGCCTAGAAATAGATGGTTGGATCAAGTCATCGCAATAAAAAAAGTCTTCAAGCCAAGCGAAGTTGACCTGAGTAACTTCTCCGACCTTGAAATATGCTGCAGCAGAATTGATCTCACAGCATCTTCGAAACTATATGTTATATGTGTCTACATTCCACCGAGATCCCGAACATCAGTAGTGGCTAGATACTTAGATGCCTTCCGCTTCATTGTTGCTTGCCCAACTGCCTTGGACAAAATCTACATATTTGGTGATTTCAACCAACCCAAAATTATATGGGCCTCAGCTGATGCGGACTGCACATTTTTGAGCCCTAGTAATACCTTGTCTGGATCCGGATCTGATATTGTGGATACACTGCAATCATTGGGTTTGCTTCAGGTTAACCTCATAAGAAATCATCAAGATCGTACACTGCACCTCATCTTTACCAATAACAGTGATGATAGTTTCGTCTCCAGAAGCCTTGCACCTCTTGTTCCTGAAGATCTGTATCATCCGTCTCTGTATTTGTTTTCAAATTTTTATATTCATAAGCTTAATATTACTGATTCTTTCAAATTTGATTTCAAAAGAGCTAATTATGTTTCCATTTGTGATGAACTTAAGAATTATGTCTGGTATCCTTTTCTTTCCTTGGAAATTAACCATTTATGTTCCGAGTTTTATCGGGTCATCAAGGAAGTTATTTTTAAATATGTGCCTGTAGTTCGCGTTCGAAACTCTTCGGTTAGTTCTTGCCCTTGGGATAATGAGTTTACTCGTTTTTTAAAAACTCAAAAGAATAGAGCGCATAGAAGATGGCGTAAAAGTTTAACGAATGAGGACTACTTATCGTACCTTAAACTTAAGTCTGAATTTAAGACGTCTCTGTATCATGCCTACCTCATTTATATTAAAAATATTGAGACTAATATTAAATCTAAGCCTAATGATTTCTGGAATTTCATTAATACTAAAAATAAATCCGACGGTTATCCGACCTCTCTTTCTTACAAAGATCAGTCGTTCGACTCATCGATAACTATTTGCAACAACTTTGGACATTTTTTCCAATCTGTGTACGCGAATAAAGTCTCAAACATTGATGAAGAATTTTTTAGTTATCTTCAGGAATCTGAGTGTCCTATTTTCAATAAGATCGAAATTTGCGAGGATAGCACATTGAAGTGTTTGTTGGAATTGGAATCAAACTTAAATCCCGGACCTGACGGTTTACTTTCTGCTTTTCTAAAGAATTGTGCACAACCCTTACACAAAATTCTCTGTCACATCTTTAATTTGTCATTAAAATCATCTACATTCCCATCTATTTGGAAAAAATCTTTTATAAAACCCATATTTAAGTCTGGTAGGAGAAACAAAATTGAAAACTACCGTGGCATATGTAAACAATCTGTAATTCCTAAATTATTTGACAAATTAGTTACCGAAAGTCTTAGCTTTTTTTGAAAGTCATTGATTTGTAATAACCAGCATGGATTTGTAAAACAGCGCTCGACTGTAACAAACCTAATCTCATTTACAAATTTTGTTGTCTCTGAAATAAGTAAAGGTAACCAAGTACATACCGTTTACACGGACTTTAGTAAAGCATTCGACCGTGTAGATCATAGTCTATTGCTTTTCAAGCTTAAACGCCTGGGTTTTCCAATTTATTTTGTTGATTGGTTGTCATCATATTTATGTAATAGATACCAATTTGTAAACTTCCGTAATACAATTTCAAATAAAATTGTAGTTACTTCTGGTGTGCCGCAAGGAAGCCACATTGGTCCACTCCTCTTCGTCCTATTTGTAAATGATATTGTTAAATTTATACCTCAATGTGATATTTTAATGTTTGCGGATGACTTTAAATTATTTGCATCCGGAAAAAACACGCACATCTTCCAAATACTTAATACTAAGATGCAGAAATTTTCTCTGTGGTGCTCTAAAAACTTGTTGTCCCTAAATGTTAGTAAGTGTTCGGTTATATCCTTCATTTAATTACACACTTGACAATAAAGAAATTTCTCGAGTTCATCAAATTAAGGACTTGGGTGTTCTGTTGGACTCTAAACTTTCCTATACAAATCACATTGAATTTATCACAAATAAGGCTAATAGAGCTTGGGGAATGATAAGACGCTATGCTGGTGAATTTACCAACCCGTACGTAATTAAAATGTTATATGTATCGTTTGTTAGGTCCATTTTGGAATATGCGTCAATTGTTTGGTATCCGTATTACAATGTACATATCTTAAAAATTGAAGCCATCCAAAAAAGATTTTTGAGATTTGCCCTTAGAGGACTTCCCTGGGTCGACCCTAACACGTTACCCTCCTACCAATCGAGACTTAAGTTGATTAGGTTAGAACCGCTTGAAATTAGAAGAGTGGTGGCTAGAACAATTTTTCTTCACAAGCTACTTATTGGTGAGATTGATTCCCCTGAGATTTTAAGTCTTTTAAATATAAATATTCCAGCTGCTGGTTTAAGAAATCAACGATTTTTTAATATAACTCACTCGCGAACTAATTACGGCCATTCTTCATCAATAAATGGGCTAATGAAGTTGTATAATGAAAATGCTCATTTCTTCGACTTTAATTCTTTGGTCGATATTATAAAAAGAAACGTTATGAATGCTCTTACCCGGTCATAATTTTTACCTTAATTTTTATATTCATTTTATTTAATTTTTTTTTTATTTTCTACCTATTTTGTTGTTTTATTGTTAAATTTACTGTTTCATTTGTTCTTTTTAAGCTCTTTGTAATTCTATCTAAGAAAGTTTTGTACTTTGTTGATAATAAATGAAATTAAATTAAAATCTCTCCTGGAGACGCTTAGGGATTCCCCCTGATGAATTGGAGTCAATGGCGGAGGATCGAGAATGATGGAGAGTCCACCTGAGCATCCTACCCCCGCGACCCTCATGAAGGATTAGCGGGCCATTGAAAATGAATGAATGAATGAATGAAATTGACTTCTCGTCAAAGCCGCCGCACAGTGGCTTATCTTTGCTTTTTTGCTTGCAAAAATCATAAAATTGAATACAAATGAATACAAATAACATTACAGTTTTTTTCTTTTTGCTTAAAGGAAATTCAGGGCTATGAAATCAATGGATTTTGGGAAAAATGCTTTACAGGATGTTTCAGAATCTTCTGCTGAAATAAGACTTACTCACCACAGGGGGTGGGCGCCGTGGCGCAAGTGGTTAGTGTATCGGACCACTGCGCGTGAGGTTTCAAGTTCGAAACCCAGAAAATAGCAAAAAGTTTTTTTCATGATCCCAGCTCTCGCGAACGTCTGACAAACATCCGAAAGTATTGTTGTCACGAAAAACCTTTTCAAAACAAATTGCCTTTCGGATACGGCACTAAACTGTAGGTCCCTTCCATTCGTGTGAAAAATATAACGCACACAACACGCGAGGTTACGAGAAGCTAGGCCCAGGCAATTGACGGGCTGTTGCGCCAAATAGTTATAAATTATTATTACTTGAAGTCATTGAAGTCTTTGAAGTCATCTGAAGTCATTGAAGTCTTTGAAGTCTTTCAAGTCATCTGAAGTCATTGAAGTCATCTGAAGTCATTGAAGTCTTTTAAAGTCATTGAAGTCTTTTAAATCATTGAAGTCATCTGAAGACATTGAAGTCTTTTAAATCATTGAAGTCATCTGAAGCCATTGAAGTCTTTAAATTTGTTGAAGTCATTCCAGTTATTGAATCTGTTCTTTGGTGTCGTCTATTAGAAGAATAAATAACTTTATTATTGGTTTTACACGAAGATGTAGAGACATTATGTTATCATTTTTAATATTATTTATTTTCTCTTTTAATTTATGTATTAGTACTGATTTAGTAATTTTTTTCTTTTTATTAGTTTATTCTTCTGGTAGACGACACTAAAGACAGATTTAATAACTTGAATGACTTCAACGAATTAAAAGACTTCAACGACTTCAGATGACTTCAATGAATTAAAAGACTCCAATGACTTCAGATCACTTCAAAGATTTAAAAGACTTCAATGACTTCAAAGACTTCAAAAACTTCAATGACTTCAAGTGAATGCTAGTGTCTTCAAGCGGACTTCAATGAGTGCAGAGCATTCAAAATGATTGCATTCATTTTGACTTCAAAATTATGATTGCAAAAAATGATTGCTAAATCATGACTTCAAAATGAATGGTGATTTATTTCTTCTAAGTAGAAGTCATTATTGAAGTCAGTGAATTGAAACAAGTCCACGTGAATTCCTAGTATGACTTCTGTGAATGCATTCCGCAATGATTGCAATCTTTTACAGCCCTGCTGTGCAGCATTGCTTCATCTTGCCTGTGCCGTTTAACCACACTATTGAGGGAGCACACAAAAGTATTGGCGAACACATATATGTTCGAACATATGTCAAGCGCAGCATGAACCAGTTAGCTGTGTTAGTCGACTGCATTGAAACCCTGGAAGGAATTACCAGATCAGCAGAAGTGAACCCTGAAGGTGTTACCAGTCATCAAGAAGTTACCATACAATAACTTTTTATTATTATTATATTATTATTTTATTATAATTTACTTAAATTTTTTCTTTGTTTTCCTTTATTTTTCCTTTTTTTTTTTTTTAATTTCTAAATATACATTTTTCTAGTTAACGAGTCATACATTCTCATATTAAGCGTTGCTGTGTCATTTATAATTATTATTTTCTATTTGATTATTATATATATATTCCATAGCAGCAGCTAGAATTGCAGTCATGGTAAATAGCTTGCGCTCGATGGTACGGGTTTTGAGTAAACAAAAGAGAGGTCTCCAAGTCTGTCATATAAATGCTCAGAGCCTGTTTCCAAAAATTGACGAATTTCGTGATCTGTTTGAGGGATCCAACATCGACGTTGTATGTGTCTCCGAATTGTGGTTAGCTGATCACCTCAACGATGAAATGTGTTCTCTAAAGGGATACAGTGTTTTTCGATCTGATAGGACAGGTCGGGTTGGTGGAGGTGTAGCAATTTTTGCGAGAGATTTATTTATTTTTTTTATTTATTTTATTTATTTATTATATGCTGACACATTAAGATACAATATCTTATAAATTTGTGGAGCTTGGCAAAAAAGAAAGCAAAAAAAAACACAGTATTTCAATTATCAAAGTTAAATGCATTAGACGTAAGGAAAAATTAAATTAAGGAAAAAAGAAAGAAGAAGAAAAACAAAAAAGCTATGAACAGAGAACATAAAAATTATCTTGGTTCAGAAAGACCGGAAAGCTAATCGGATGTAGAGAGGAATAATTGCAGTCGTGTCCTAAATTCGGTGAGATTACTTGTTCTTCTTACAGTGGGTGGTAGAGAATTCCATAAGCGGGTGGCATTGACGAGAAATTGCCTTTCGGATGTCGAACACGAAAACCGGGGAAGAATGAGCTGTGAGAGTCTGTTTGATGCTGAGAACTGAAGTCTATTGTAAAGATAGGAAGGGTGATGGCTCTGAAGTATATTAAATAGTAGCAAAAGTGTTCGAAAATTTAAGATGTTATCGAACGACATACCATAGATACTTTTAGAAAATCTCGAGACATGATCGTACCTCCTTAAACCGTAAATATATCGCGCGATATTGTTATATGCCACATTAAGTTTTCTCTTGCTCACAGCATCGCTTTTGCAAAAGATTTCACATCCATAAGTAAGGATAGGTATAACTAATGTCTTAGCGAGCATTTTGCGTGTTTTTAGATGAGTGAAATCTTTTGTGACCCAAAGCGATCGAAGAGCACCATATACTTTACCGACAATGGAATTAACGTGGTCTTTCCAGGTTAAATTTCTATTAAATATAATTCCCAAGTTTTTTGCATTGTCAACAAATTCTATAGGAGCCTTATTTAGGTAGATTCGAGGGAAGTACGATAGGTCTACAGATTTCTTAGAGATCACAATGACTTTAGATTTTTCAGGATTTAGTACTAAGCTATTGACTCGCGACCAGTTATAAATATTTTGAAGGTCCTCGTTTATGGTCTGAGCACAATGTTCTATGAGTCCCAGAGGACAACTTTTATATAACTGGACATCATCGGCGTACATATGTATAAGAGATTGCACAGCAATTTGAGGAATTTCATTAATGTACAAAGAGAAAAGAAGTGGCCCCAATATTGAGCCCTGCGGGACGCCTTGCTTTAAACTTAATAATACTGATGTCTTATCTCCCATTACTACAGTTTGCTTTCTACCTGATAGATATGAGAAAATTAATTTCACTGCTTCAGGTGCGAAATCGTACAGATTTGATAGTTTGCTGCATAATACGGGATGACTTATCGAATCGAATGCCTTCGAGAAATCAAGAAGCACCAAGAAGGTTATCTGATCGCTGTCTACTGCGCTTCTAATATCATCAACAACGTTCAGAACTGCTGTTGTGCAGCTTCGATTGGGACGAAAACCTGATTGAAATTTGGAAAGCAAACCCTTATCGTTCAGATACGTATTAATTTGTTTTTGAATGATCCTCTCGAACACTTTAGAGAAGAATGGGAGTATTGATATGGGTCTGTACTCATTCTTGTTTCTTCCTTTAGGGATGGGAATGACCTTTGCAAGCTTCCACTGTGTAGGAAATACAGACGTTGTTAGGACCGTGTTTAGCAAATGTGTTAAAAAAGGTAAAAGCTTGGGAAGGAGAGCTTTTACGAAAACCGGGTGAACGTCGTCCAGACTTACTGCATTCGATTTGATCGATATCACACTTTCAACCACATCAGCAGGCTCGACCCTGGAGAAGCTAAATCCTGTAGATGATTGATTTTCATACGTGAGGGTTGGAGGATCAGACAAGGGCTGTGGGACTTGGGAGATGAACTTAAAATTGAGTTCATCGCAGTCAGCATTTATTGGCGGGTCTGGTTTTTGCCTCCCAATTCCCATACTACGCAAGTTGTTCCACAGTTTTCGCCCGTTACCTGATGTGGCGATCCGGTTTGTAAGCACTCTTGCCTTTTCTGTGCGGATAGCAGTGACTACCTAGTTACGAAGCAAGCGATACCGACGACGATTCTCATCAATTTTGTATTGCTTCCACCGATTGTAAACTTCGTTTCTCTCATTCAAAAGCCGACGAATGCCATTTGTGAACCAAGGCTGTGAGGTAGATCTTAACACCTTTGCTTTAATAGGGACATGTTCGTTAAAGAGATTAATAACATTAGTGTTCAGAAACTCAACCTGTTCATCTGAAGATGGCATGTGAAAAATATTTTCCCATGGAATACTATTAACACTATTTTCGAGTGCCAGTCTATCAATGCATTTAAAATCACGAAATTTACATGATCGAACTGATGGTGAAGGTATGTTGAAATCATACGTTAGATGAATAAGGTCATGACGTGAAAAAGCAGGTGCAGACAATTGGTCGTAGAATAGCGCTTTATTAGTGTCGGTTACAAAAAATACATCCAGAAGGGTGCTCTCAAATTGGGATTGTATAAGGTGTAAGCTGAAGTGTCATTCGCAGGCTGATAGCAGGATAGAATATGTGTTCGTTGAGTTAGTCGGTGATGAGGGTAAACTTCTTGTTGGTACTGTTCACCGACCTAACCAACATGTAGGTATTTATCCCTTTTTCGCTTTAATGGAAGAAATTTCTTGCACATGTTCCAATTTGATTATTTGCGGAGATTTCAATTGTAATCTCCTTACTGATAATAACATGGTTGAAAATATGAGTGTACTTAATCTATGGGCAGTCAATACCACCTCTCCAACCCACTTTTCTGGAGGTTTTCCGACACTTCTAGATGTTTTTTTGGGTAAGTGATAAGAGCAAAGTAGTCCTTTATGATCAACTTTCAGCTCCAATGTTCTCGAAGCATGATCTGATTTATCTTGCTTTTGATTTTATTGCTACGTCCATTGTTAAATCCTATCAATACAGAGATTTTAAGAATATTGAGTATCCTTTACTAGAAGAGCATACAAGAAGTGTAATCTGGGAAAATATTTATTACTTATCGTCATGTAATGAACAGCTCCAATTTCTTAATGAAAACATCAATATTTTGTACAACCGTCATGTAGCCTTGAAAACCAAATTTGTCGAGCCCAAAAATCAACCATGGTTTACTGTACGTATCCGAACACTTATGTTGCAACATGATCAAGCGTTTAACCGTTGGAAGAGATTTCGTCTGGATGAATTCCGACGTACATACTGCTCCCTTCGCAACAGGGTTGTTATGGAGATCCGTAAGGCCAAATCCGAAGTGTTTTCAAACCAACTAAACCCCGCCCTAGGCAGTCGGCAGCTATGGAATAACCTCCGCAGTATCGGCTTAGGGAAGTCAAAGTGCATACAGACCGAAGATATCGATTGCAATGCTCTCAATCACAAATTTGTATCTGCAACTTCACAACCACAGATTTCTATGAGAGCTTCTTCTAGTATTTCAGCCGGTGAAACTTTATCGCCTCCAATAGAGGCACTTCGTTTCAGCTTCAGAACAGTAGACTGTGCTGAAGTGGTTGAAAGTCTCCTCTCAATCAAGTCCTCAGCTGTAGGACTGGACGAAATTAATCCTCTATTTATGAAAATTATATTGCCAATCATACTCCCATATATCACATATATATTTAATTCAATTTTGACAACTGAGGAATATCCTCTACAATGGAAATTGGCAAAAATCGTTCCTATTCCCAAAGATTCTAAAGGTGAGGAGTTTAGACCTATCTCAATTCCGCCATATTTATCAAAAGTTTTTGAAAGAATATTACAAAATCAAATGAGTTTACACCTCAACAATGGCAATTTCTTGACGACATATCAATCCGGTTTTCGAAAAAACCACAGTTGTATAACGGCTTTAATAAGTGTTACTGAGGATATACGGCAAGCTATCGAGGAAGAGAAGGTGACCTTTTTAGTTTTGCTGGACTTTTCCAAGGCATTTGACACTGTTGTCCATTCTCCTTTGTGTGATAAGTTGTTTAGGCTTTTTAAATTTTCCACTAGTGCAGTCAAATTGATTCATTCCTACTTATCGGGTAGGATGCAAGCTATCCGATTAGACAGGATTCAGTCAGATTTCCTAGAAACTCTAAATGGTGTTCCCCAGGGATCTATCTTAGGACCGCTTCTATTTTCTCTGTACGTAAATGACCATCCATCCATTGCTAAACACTGCGCTTTGCATATGTATGCTGATGATGTGCAAATGTACATGAGTTGCCCACTTGGCCTTATAGAGAATGGCGCCGCCTGCGTCAATGAGGACCTAGAGAATATAATGCGTTGGTCACAGGCAAATGGTCTTTTGTTAAACCCTACAAAATCCAAGTGCTTAGTTGTTTCAAGGTATCCATTGAACCTTTCTTACTTGCCTCCTATAGTCCTAAACAACGCTCCTATTAAATACATATTTTGAAAGGGCTAAAAACCTTGGAATGATTTTTAACCGCAACCTGACCTGGGATAACCATATCGATCGGAAAAACTCATGGTGTACTTAGAACTTTGTGGGCAACTCAACCCTTTACTCCTGTTAGGACCCGCATTATGCTGGCAAAAACGTTGGTCATACCAACACTAATTTATGGATGCGAAATTTTCGGAAAGTGTAGCTCTGTCAGTAAAAGAAGACTGTGTGTCACCTTTAACAATGCTATTAGGTACGTTTTCGGACTACGAAGGTACGACTATGTGTCAAGCTTTTCCAGACGCATTTTCGACATGACATTTGATAGCCTTCTACAGTTTCGCACCGTAACTTTGCTCTCACGCATCCTGCAATCACGACAGCCCCCGTACCTCTATGAAAAACTAATAATGGCTTCCTCAAACAGATCTGGCAACTTAATTCATCCTCGATACTCTTACCTTACCTCCGAGCGTCAGTTTTTTATTAATGCTATCCGCTTATGAAATTCTTTGCCGCGTTCTATTAGACGTATTGAAAACGCAGCAAGGTTTAAAAATGTATTAATTATTTATTTATCTCAAAATAGATAGTTAAAAAATAAAGTAATCTATTTTAACTTAACTCCTTCTTGTCTAATTCATGTATATTCTATTTAATATTGTAGCTTTTATTTGTAGTCTAAGCTTATTAATAAGATATTATATCTTAAAGTGTATAAGCATTACAATGATAATAAATGAAATGAAATGAAATTAAAAACACTGAACTGCCCATCCACCACGACATTACTATGCTCCTGTCACGGCAGCAGAGACTAAAGTCCCGGCACCCAACTACCAAGCTTGCTGAAGAGCTTGCGCGTGATGATTTCGATCTTAACTCTATCCGGTCAGCAGATTAGACAGCATCAATGGAAGATGATAATATCACCATCTCGAACCCATTATGCCGACCATTCGGGTTTGAATTCTCTGGTGTCGGGTATTAAGGGGTTAAGTCGAAAAATGGCAAATGGGTTTAAGTCAGTTTCTTTTCTTTTCCGATTGGTATTACCAACTTAAGTCTAGCGCAACTGCTTCCTATAGTAATTAACTGATCCACAGGCAATAAGTCATTAAATTCCTCATATAAAAAGCAGTCTTAAAATATCATGTTCTGGTAAATGTAATTTCTGACTTAACGCCTTTTTACCTAACGTCAAAGAATTACCGCCCAATGTCTGGTCGACGCTCAATAGGATCCGAACCAACGACAAAAGATGCGCAGACTCGCTGTTCCGCTGGGGAATCGCTGATTCTCCCGCCTGCGATTGCGGAGCCCAACGACAGACTATCCATCACATTGTTGCAGAATGTAGCAAGCGGTCCTACCCTGGCGACATCCAAGACTTTCCGGATAGTAGGAACAACTCAGCTGTGATAGACTGGCTACAAAACTTAGATGTTGTTATTTAGTTATGCTTATCTTGTATTTGTATTTAATACTGTGATCACTACACACAGGCGGATCAGTAGAAATGCAGTGAAGTGGGAGGGTTGTGATCCCTTGTTTTCGGATCATAGCCTCGCTGATAAAAAGGAAGAAGAAGACTGTGATCACTAAATGTTAGTTATTTAGAATAATTTGATTTGTTGTTTAACTTGTAAGTTCAAGTTTTGTTATAAGTAATATGTACGAGTAAATCCATACGCTAAATAAAAAATAAAAAAACGGGCCAAAAATTTAAATAAATAAAAATCGGATTTCTTGGAAACTTTCGTCAACATCCGATGTCTAATAAACTTTTCATTTATATATTGCTCAATTTTCACTATTTTCATAGCCATGGGAATTTCCTTTAAGCAGAAAAAAAAACGGTCACGATATCTTTATTCGTTTGACAGTGGTTTCCAACTGATGGGGCACATGGACTTTAAATTGTGAATTTTTGTTGCAAAGAATAGAAGTGAAAACGCTGAAGACTTCATATGTACAGATGGTGCGCTGACAATGATTGGATAGGATTCCGTATTTGATACCTTTATTAAAAACAAGAACCAAAGTGATTACAACGCACTGTATCATTCATCGACAAGCGCTTGCTACAAAGACGGTGCCAGATAAATTAAAATCAACTTTAACGTAAAGGAAACGCTTTAAACACACGGCTGTTGCAAAAATTGTGCGAAGATACGAGCTCCGATTTCGAGCAGCTGCTATACTACACTGAAGTGAGGTAGCTTTCTAAGGGTAATATGCTTAAAAGATTGTTTCACCTAAGGGAAGAGGCTATAAGGTTGTACTAAATTCCTGGATTTGGCGAACCTATCTGATATATTTGAGCAACTTAACGAGCTAAATTTACATTTGCAAGGGCCGGGAAAAGAAAATGAGTTCGCAAATATTTTTAAGTATGAAGATAAGATAAGGGGTGGCAATGGTGTAGTGGTAACGTCGTCAATTGCCACGCTAATGGTTCATGGTTCAAATCCTGATGTCAGCAAGCGTTTATTTATTTCTCATGAAATATATAAAGTCAGTCCGATCATTTGCGAAAGCTTATGTGAACACTACTGCGAAGGCATAACACTTACAGTAGCTTGGTCATCCGGCTGGAAAAATTGTTCTCTCTGCTGATGGTGATTTGTCCTTGACATCGGTTATCGGGAATCTGTGAATCAGAAGCAAAGACAAAAAATAACAAAAATCTCCCCAGTTATCTGGATGCCACCCCCGGAGAATCTCTGAAGCATAAACAACTGAACTTCAAGAACCACTACACCAAAATCTTTCTCTCTCTATCTCTCTCTCTCTCTCTCTCTCTCTCTCTCTCTCTCTCTATCTCTATCTATCCTTTCCAACGCCCGCATTGTGTGTAAATATGTTAAAGATATATTTGAGTGTGCGCAAATTATAAAAAAAAAACAAGATCCAAGCTTCGGGGATATTACGATTTCCGTGGTAACATGTTTTCAAAACGCAGTTTTGTAGATCTCGAAATAAGAACAAAATTTAGTATTAACATCACGTTATCGCAAAAATGTTCATACATAAAACTATGCAAACAAAATTCTGTCCCATATGCTAAAAAAATAAAATTCTATGAGAAATAAACTCTTAAACCTTAATATCTCCTAAACTAGGCGAAAACGAGAATTTTTTTGTACTTTACTATATATTTTGTGCTTATTTCATCGAGAAAAAAAAAATTGCGTCTTCAAAACGCGTTTCCACGAAAATCGTAATCGTGCCCAAAATCGGCTTTGCGACTGAAAGGATCATCACAGACGATCAGTAATGATGCAGGGCATGCCAAAATCATAAGCTTACGTAGCAAGGTGGTGAGAGTCACTGACTACTTAACACCGTCTCTGGACTTCTATATTAAAAACAACACAAACATTCCCAGTCATCAGAATTGGGCCAAGAATGTTTTCGTAAAAGATTCCGCTTTGGAAATATACACCGATGGGTCTAAGACAGAGGATGGCGTAGGGGCAGGCATTTTTTCGGCATCCCTGGATATGTAAAAGTCTTTTAGACTTCAAGATTATTGCAGTGTATTCCCAGCAGGGGTTAAGGCTATTCGTAAAGCGGCTGAATGGGTGTCCATGAAATCGGTATCGAACACGGACATCGTAATTTACACAGACAGTCAACCAGCTTTAAAGGCAATAGAATCACCAATAATAAGATCAAAATTGGTAAAGCAATGTCGCGCATCCATAAATAGGATGTCGAATTATTGCAGTCTCACTCTGTGCTAGGTTCCTGATCATTCGGACATTTCAGATAAGTGCAGAACAGACGAATTAGCCAAAAATGCCATGAAACAGGAGCTCTCTACTGTGAAAAGGGGGGCTTTGGGAAATACTTTTTGAGAAACTTACAGATATCGCCGACTCGGATATTGACAGCATCTGGAAATCAATCCACAAATCAAAATGGTTCCAAGAGTAACGAACATAACGGGCTCACGTGGTAATACAATGGACTCATTTGGTCTAAGTGAATCCTAAGGATTACGGAGGATAGCAACCTAACCTATCCTTCACGACGCGTCGTCGTGTCGTTTGAACAGTTGTCCTGTAGTAGTTCTGGACTGTCGTCAGAGCTTCATATCGAATCGGTAAAAATTGTTCACTACCTTCTCCGAAAATGTTTATTTTGTTTTTTCCTTGATTTTATACTTTTTTTTTGCCAGCATGATCTGGTGACCGGCATTGATCGCATCTGAATGCCAAAGAAAAGAAATATACATAGGTATTAAAGGGACAGAGGAAGTTGATTTCAGATTTAGTTCTCGTAGATAAAAATGCAAATAGGTAAATAAAATATAATAGTTAAAATAAGTCCGAAAATATTATGAAAAATATAAAAGCAAAACTTGTCTTACTTGTAGACACTATTTTGCTATCACGGAATACACAATGAGACCGGTAGTTCCCCACTCTCACCTACAATTAGTAAACATGCAACATGAGAACCATTCCGGAAATGAATTTAAGCTTTAAGTTCAATGATAAAATTTCACTCTATTAATCCATATATGGCATTACTACTCTAACTAAAGTCAAATAATTTAACCCAACTCTAGTACCGGAAATAGTCGCCATAATCACTTCAAGCAAAAGCTTCTTAACAGTCCACAGTTTTAAGCACAATCACCCGCTATAAATGTTATCAAAAGTCTCTGTAGTTCGACTGCAAAAGCTTCCGATTAATCACACGTTATCACAACAAAATATTTCCCACTTATTCAGTTGTTCATGGGAAAATTCAGAACCGAAAGCTTACTATACAATGAAAACTATTCATTCCATCGCAACCTGTTTCGATGGCGCGTGTACCTCAACTTTGTCAGGCTTTTGTGCTGATCACCCAACCAAGTGTGTTTTAAAATTTGGTCGAGATCGGTTGTTGATCGCGTGCGCGTCTATTCACGGAAATTACATTTGCTTCCGAAAAACATTATATTCACAAAGTGAGTTGAAAAGTTCAATTTATATTTGAATAAGGTTAACATAACAAAGTGAAGGTAAAAGTTCAATAAACATTTTTAGCCCACTATCCCACGTGGATTGCATAATACAAAGATGTAGCTCAATGTTGTAATGGATCTCTTTTAATTGGCTTAGTGGGTATGAAATCCGAGATGATTATTGTGAAACGGTTTCGTTTTTTTATTGTCATTCGCATTTTTACGGGCTCATTTTGCATGTTAATAGGTTTGACCAAGTCTGCAGTTAGTTACGTGAAAATTATAGGACTCTGGCCTCAAGCGATCTTACACCGTGCGGTTTCATTTTTGTCACAATTTTAAGAATGTTTTCATTCACAATTCTTGTTGTTGCTAGTTAAATGAAGGGCAGCGAAGCATGTTCAATTTAAAATTAATTTTAGAACCAGAAGTTCATAAGCGGAACACTAATTACTTAGGTGCCTACCTATTAGTTCTGACGTAAATCACGACAGTGGCGTGTACGTGTAATAAATAAATAAATTGTTTATTGAGAATTAAGCAAATCAATTAACGCACAATTGAAATCCAATTGTCAGTCTATGAGAATCTTGTTGATTGAATGTAAACATCAACACAGTATGGCGGGTTTCGCAATCTTCTGAAATAGAGAAAGAAGCTGCTTTCTAAAAACTGCAATATGATTTATTTCATTTGAATAAATTACTCAAAGATTTGATTTTATTTATGCAAACTGTAAAACTTTATTGTTTATTTCATTCGATTCGTAATTACTCACTAGTCCAAAGGTTGATGCACTGAGTCAGAAGAAGACTATAAGGGTATTGCAAAAACCACTTGCCAAATTTTAATTGAAAGCAATTTGGATGATATTTTACGAGTACATCTCCTAGTAATATTTTTATACGAAATTTTGATTGTAATGTCAAGAACATTAACCGCAATTAGTCTAGTGCAATATAACTGAGGTTCCAAGTTCGAATCCTACAAAACACCAAAAAGTTTTTTCACGGTCCCACCTCTCGCGAGCGTCTGACAAACATCCGAGAGTATTGTTGTCTCGAAAAAGCTTCTCAAATCGCCGTTCGGATACGGCATTAAACTGTAGGTCCCTTCCATTCGTGTGAAAAATATAACGCACACAACATGAGTGGTTGCGAGAAGCTAGGCCCTGGCACTTAAAGAGCTGTTGCGCCAAATATTTATTTATTTTATTTAATATAACTCGCAGGAGAATGCAATTAATATCAAAGATTAATTACTTTCTTTTAAAAGTACTGATAGCCCGGTCAAAATAGACATGCAAGGTTACGATAATTCGCATAGAGCTAAAAATTGGTACAAATGTTCGGAACACCATTATAAATTAAATGTGAAAAGTCCCCATCGATCCCACATCTGCAAAAAAATGTATTCAAGGTCAAAGTTCGCAAATATGGGTTTTTTGCGTTTTTCAGCCAAACGGTGAGTTTTATCATAAAAATAGCTGAGACAAAAATTGTAGATCATGCAATTATCTATAAAAATTGTTTTTCTCCTAAGAGTCACCGTTTCTGAGATAAAGGAATTCAAAAATAACACGTCTCTTGAAAATGAATACTACAACTAAGCCGACGCTCATCCAGCAGTTTTATTTTCGCTTACGAGACTCGTGATTCTGGAAAAACATGTTCGTATGTGATTAAAAAGAAATGTAGCACTTGAGACAGGTTAAATTCCAATGAAAGCTCCTGCCTTTTTCACGACCGGCATATACTATGACGCGAGGTCAAAAGGTTTTGTCCTTTGCAGAAGACGAATTGAATTATTCGGGTCAAGTAATTGAATGACAGTACGGTTACAATGACCGTGAACACGATCTTTGTGTTTACGCGCAAATTTTGTTATCTCTTCGACGACGCTGGGAATTCCCATATCCCCATGAATATCTTCTTTACGTGCATACCACGATGCGTTAACGTTCGCTCTAAGAACTTTATTTTCAAAAGTTTGTATGATATTTCTATTGCTTTTCCTGTTACAACCCCATAGTTGTATACAATACGTCCACACAGGCTTTAGCACTTGCTTATAGATAAGCAGTTTGTTATGTAATCTTGACTTTGAATGTTTTCCGAGTAGCCAGTACATTTGTCGGTATAGGGGGGCTCACACGGTCAAACAGACTTGGTCGGATGGATGCCGGACAGAGCGATGTCGTTAGCGTTCACATTGTCAAACATGTCGTCAGACTTCACTTTTCAAGTGAATTCCAATGATGGTGGACCTACGCTAGCGATAAATAAAATTTTAGAAGAAGAAGAAATCGATCTTTATACTCTTCACTTTTTTATCTTCCAAGTCTCCGATACACTTCTGTATATTTCATTTTTTCCAGAATTGCATATTTCGCAAACAGGCATTTTTTACTTCAGTTTAATTTTCCGTAAATAACCACACAACGTGAATATCTTTTCGGAAATGAAATTTCCTCCAGGTGGGACAGACACTCATTCACTCTTGGAGATATGTCTGTCCAACCACCATTCATTCATTCATTCATTCATTTTCAATGGCCCGCTAATCCTTCATGAGAGTCGCGGGGGTAGGATGCTCAGGTGGACTCTCCATCCTTCTCGATCCTCCGCCATTGACTCCAATTCATCAGGAGGAATCCCTAAGCGGCTCCAGGAGAGATGTCGGACTTGGTGCAACCATCTATTTCTAGGCCTTCCGCGAAGTCGCCTACCTGATGGCACAGCAACCATGGCGCGTCTTGGAAGCCGGTCTGGGGGCATACGCACTACGTGACCAAACCATCGAAGCATAGATCGTTCCGTTCGGTGAAGTAGCTGCTCAACATTGAGCGCCTCGCGTACTCTGGTGTTGCGCACTCGATCCCTACGAGTTATTCCAGCAACACCGCGAAGGAACCTCATTTCGGCAGCTTGTACCCGCGATCTTATTCTTGCGGTCAGTACCCAAATTTCATCACCATAGGTGAGAGTTGGAACATACACCGAGTTAAAAACCGATAGCTTAGCTTAAACACTAAGTTCGGCCTTCCTTATAACAGATTGGCCAAAGCCCCTTAAAATTGATCCAGCCTGACCAGTTCTACAGGATAACTCGGCATTGCTCCTCCCATCACTCGTGAATAAAACCCCGAGGTACTTAAACTTATCCACCTGTTTCAGTAGGACTCCACTAACATGCAGAATGCACTGAATGGGTTTTTTGGATATGACCATTACTTCCGATTTGTTCACGTTGATCTTCATTCCAGCATCATCACAAACGGCTACAAACCTTTCGAGTGCGCGCTGAAGTTCGGTTTGAGAGGACCCAAGGATGACCAAATCATCCGCAAAGAGCAGATTACTAATCCTAAGGTCTCCCACTTTGAAACATTCCCCGCCACGGCTGCGCTGCAACATCCAATCCATATATACAATGAAGAGGAGAGGTGACAAAACGCACCCCTGGCGGAGTCCAACGCCCACAGTGAAGGGTATTGATTTAATACCGTTTATCCGAACACAGCTTCTACAGTTTGTATATAACGACTGAATCGCCCTTAACAGGGAACCAGCAATCCCATACTCCTGAAGAACACTCCACAGGTTCCCTCGAGGAACCCTATCATATGCTTTTTCCAAATCCACAAAACAAGTGTAGATAGGCATACTCCCAGGCCTTCTCAAGAACCATTCTGAGAGTGAATAACTGGTCGGTTGTGCTTCTACCGGGACGAAAACCGCACTGCTCCTCCCCCAAACTGTTCTCAACCACGGATCTGGAACGTGTTTCTAGCACCATAGCGAAGTCTTTTCCAGAGAGACTTAAAAGAGATATACCCCTATAGTTGGTGCAATCTCTTTTGTCCCCTTTTTTAAAAAGAGGAACTATCACCCCCATTTGCCAATCACCAGGTGTTTCACCGCATTCCCAGGCCACTTTAATGACACGCAAGAGCCATTGAACTCCCTCTTTACCTAAAGCCTTGAGCATTTCTGGCCGAATTTCATCCACACCAGCAGATTTGCCAACTTTTAGCGCTTTGATCGCCAAAGTTACTTCCTCTACCGTAGGACTACTTTCCGCCCAACTCTCGACCATAGGTCTGTCAACTTCGGTGCCCTGTTCGGGATTGAGCAATTCTGAAAAGTGCTCGCTCCATCTGCGTCCAACCAGCAAAATATCAAAAAAAATTTGAAAGCCATCCGACATGTCTGACAGACCGTCGTTTCTTGCGTTCACACGATCAGATTTGAGTCTGTCAGACCATGTCTGTCAGATATGTTTGACCGTGTGAACACCCCTTATTTGTTTTGAAGCTCGTCGCGTTTCTTTTTTACGTGCGATTTCCGTTTAAGCTTAACATCTAGATTCATTCCTAGATATTTTGCTTTATTCGCGTATGGTATTTAAGCCGAGTTTGTGGGTCCTAGGGCCTCTACTATGCCTACGCGCCATCGTGTACGGTTTCTGGCAATGTGTCTGAGTTCTCCCCAACTTTTCACCAACTGCCGTGCCTCCTTCTCGAGTGTTCTGCGCCATGTTTTCCTTGGACCGCTAGGTCTTCTGCCATCCTGAGTTAAAGGGTTCCATTGCGTAGTCCACTGCCACTTTCGTCGTTGGATGGTTGTGTCTATTGGTTCCTGACCCGTTCTCTCGTAAATGTGTTCGTTAGAAATACGATTGGGCCAGAAAATCCTTAAGATATTGCGCAGGCACCTATTAACAAACGTTTGCAGCTTTCTGGTGATAGTAGTGGTCACTCTCCATGTGCTGCACCATATAACAGCACGGATTCAACGTTGGAGCGGAACAGTCTTATCTTGGTGTTCAAACTGATTGCATTGCTTCGCCATATTTTGGACAACATCCCGAACGTGGACTTTGCTTTTACGATCCTGTTGGCTATATCCAGTTCGGTTCCACCATCGGTCGAGACAATACTTCCAAGATACTGAAAATCCTCTACTCTCTCTACCGGTTCTCCAGTAATGCATATTTGAGCCGATGAGTTTGTTCCAAGGCTGATAATTTTAGTTTTTGCCGTATTAATTTTCAGCCCGCCGACGCCTGCCTCCCTCTCCACATCTGCTGTCATTTGGTGGAGGTCCATAATTCTGTGAATTCTGTGGGGAGTAAGCATGCATCGTCAGCGTAGTCAAGATGTTTCAGTTGAGATGTAAGAGTCCATCGAATTCCTCCGTTTCCCGTCGACAAGGCTGCATGAAGCACATCGCTAATCACCAATAGGAATAATATTGGTGAAAGGATACAGCCTTGTCTTACCCCACTTTGGATCTCAAATTCCTCAGACAACCTCCCCCTGTGCAGAACGTGACATTTAGAGCCTTCATATGTAGCTTCGATAAAGCAATTAGTTTATCGGGGATACCTCTCCTGCGTAAGGCACGCCAAATAAACTCCCTATTGACATTATCGAACGCCTTCTCAAAATCGATGAACAGCAGGTGGAGTCGCGATCGATATTCAACGCACTGTTCGATGATAATCCGCAGGGTGTTGATGTGGTCGGCACAGGAGGATCCAGAGCGGAAACCTGCTTGTTCAGCATCGAGTGTGTCTTCGAGATGTTATTTGATTCGCTCCTGGATGATTTAAGCTATTATCTTAGCTACAGCAGGCAGCACGCTGATACCCCTCCAGCTTCCGCACTCCATTAAATTTCCTTTCTTAGGAAGCTTAAGATGATACTACAAGATTTAATATCTTATTATAAGCATCTATATAAATTTTAAAAAATATTTAAGTTTTCGACAAGTATTCTGTGTATGGGCCGCTTAAGTCTTAAGTACGTATTATGTATTATGTATAAGTAAGTTAAATTTGTTATTAGAGATAGAAATAAAATATTGCAAAAATATTTTTCTCTTTCCATAAATGTATTTGAAAAACTAAAATTATTTCTAAGTTTCATCAACAATACTCGTAAAGAATGATCATTACAGTCAAACGCTTTTGAGAAGTCTAAGATCACCAACAAAGTAATCTTATCAGAGTCCAAAGCCGAACGTAAGTCTGTAGTAACTTTTATTACAGCAGACTCACAGCTATGTCCGATGCGAAAACCTTCTGATTGTCATTTGGAGATTTGTCTATTTTCATTTAAATAATGTTGCATTTGATTAGAAATAAGCTTTTCAAATAGTTTTGCTAGAAATAGCAACAAAGTAATCGGCCGGTGGTCCAATGGGGTTGAAGGAGTTGTTTTTTTTTTTTTTGCACCGGTATTAACTTGGCAAATTTCCATGGCTCAAAAAATTCACATGTGTAAATGAATACATCAAAGTTGGATGTAACGGATTATTATGGCTAAAATAAGTTTTATGAATTCAGGGGCAATGCCATCAAGGCATTTGATTTAATACAGCGAATTGCATTAATGATGTCACCCACGCCTACACACTGTACTGTACTGATTGAAGGAACGACGCTGGCACTTAAACTATGCAAATTTGAAGCAAAACATGGACTCATTTCTTCAGTGCTAAACGTGCACACTTCTTTAATGTTCTTCCAAAGCTCTTTTAAACTCAATGCAGGGTTAAGTTTTTGAAAAGATGTGTACGTTTGGAATGACGTATAAGAGCGGTCACTTTATTTCGAACTACATGATATTGCCTTCTGTTGTATTCCGAAAGATTTCTTTTGTATCTCCGGAAAAATCGTTCTCTTTCCTGTATACATTGCTTTTTTTAACGATTGTACCAAGGACAACTTTTTTGTTTCATTTGTCTAGACACAATGGAAACATATACATCATACAATCTATTAACAAAAGAGTTTAAAAACAGAACTTTATTACTTACATCAGCGGTGAAATAAATTTCACTCCAGTTTAGGTTTTAAGCTTCGAACTGAATACCTACTTACTTTTTTACTTATATCCTTTAACCCCTCGGGGGGCATAGGGCTCAACCACGCCTGCGCGCCATCGTGTTCGGAGTTCTGCAACGCGTTTGAGCTGCCTCCAACTCATTCCTAAAGAGCTCGATTCCTCCTCAACTGTTCTGCGCCACGTTTGCCTAGGGCGTCCCGCTATTCTGCCTGCCTGGGTGAGCGGATTCCACTGCATGGCGTATTTCGCAATGGAATTGTCTTCGCGCCGTAGGGTGTGTCCAATCCATTGCCACTTTCTTCTTCGTATAGTAATGCTTATAGGTTCTTGGCCCGTTCTCAGATAAAGTTGTTCGTTGGAGATGCGGTTCGGCCAAAAAATCCTCAAGATGATTCTTAAGCATTTTTTACAAAGACTTGCAGCTTGCGTGTGTTAATGGTGTCCACCTTCCAAGTACTGCACCCATAAAGCAGCACTAATTCTACGTTGGAGCGGAACAGTCGTAGCTTGGTTCTTAAGCTAATAACATTGCTTCTCCAGATTTTGGACAGCATTGCGAACGCAGCTTTAGCCTTCCCGATTCTGCTGCACACATCCAGTTCGGTGCCACCGCGATTAGCCGTGACGACACTTCCTAAATATAGAAAGTTATCAACTTTCTCGACTTGCTTTCCGGCAATGTTAAGTTGAGCGCGTGTATTGGAAGTACTCAGGGCTTTTGTTTTGGCTGTGTTTATTTTCAGCCCCACTTTGTTTGCCTCAGCTTCTAGATTTTGGGCCATCAAATGAAGATCCATTATCCGATGTGAAAGTAGACAAACATCGTCAGCGTAATCTAGGTGTTTAAGGTAAGATGTCATAGTCCAACGAATTCCAGAATTAGCTTCCGTCAATGCTGCACAGAGTACATCGCTGATAACCACCAAGAACAATAGTGGGGACATATGCACCCTTGACGTACTCCACTTTGGACTTCAAAGTCCTCCGACACCTTACCATTGTGCACGACGTGACACTTGCCGCCCTCATATGTAGCCTTGATAATAGCTATAAGCTTTTCTGGAATGCCTCTCCTGCGCAAGGCCAACCAGATAGCATCTCGATTCAAGCTGTCGAAAACCTTCTCGAAGTCGATAAACAGTAAATAGCGGAGACCTATACTCAACGCATTGTTCGATAATGATCCGTAAGGTGTTTATGTGGTCGATGCAGGAGGATCCAGCGCGAAAGCCTGCCTGTTCGACATCGAGAGTTGAATCTAAATGTTCTTTAATTCGTTCTAGAATTATTCTAGCTATTATTTTGGTTACAGCTGGAAGAACACATATACCTCTCCAGTTACTGCACTCCATCAAGTTACACATCTTTGGAAGCTTAATGATCATCCCCCTTTTCCACTCCTGTGGAAATTGTTCACTATCCCAAGCTCTCCGTATTAGCAGATGCAGCAAATCTGCCGATGTATTTGGCGCCGTTTGAAATAGCTCAATACCCACCGCCTTGTTTTTCTTGAGGGACTTGATTGCTGTTATTATTTCAGTTTTACTGGGAGGTACGGTGCATATTCGGGAATTTGTTGCTTCGAACTGCTCATTCGAATTCAAGATCATACCGCCGTCGTCGTCTAAGTGATTTAGCACTGCAGCAAAATGTTCTCTCCATCTAGTGAGCTGATCCTCATCCGAAATCAGAAGGTTACCGTCTAGACTCTTCACTGGATGTTGTTTGGAGTTTCGACCACCAATGAGCTCCTTAGTGATGTTGTAATCGCACCTACTCGCTGCTTCTTCAGCCCTTGAGGCCAGTGAGTTGACATATTGACGTTTGTCACGTCTCACACTACGCTGCACTTCTTTCTTCTTCGCACGGTATTGGGCTTCAAGCTCGGTTCTCTGTACTGCTGAGGCTGCTGCAATCCGAGCCTTGATTGCTGTACGCTCATCGATCCGTCTCCAGGTGTCTGTAGAAAGCCATGTGCGGTGGTGTTTCTGCTTTTTACCGACATACGTGCGTGCCCCAGTCGCAAAAGCATTTTTCACAGCACTCCAGTGGTCATCCATGTTCTCTATGCTGCTGATTGCTTCTGCTGCTAAGGCAAGATGGTCCCTGAACTGTTGGCGCACTTGGGGAACCTTGAGCCTGTCGATATTAAACCTGGTGATGTTAAGTAGGTTTGAGCGGTTGCTGTTGACGGATGCAGAACGAAGGCGTAAAGACCTAAATAATCTATATTCCGTTAAGATCGGTACGCTATCATCCTGGCCCTATTGGGCTGGATTATATCAATCCGAAATGAGCAAAAAATAAGGTCATGTATGAACCAATACGAGTCTGTCAAAATACAAAAGCAGTACTACTCCTTTCTTAATGCTAATTCCCCTTGTACTCTTCCATTTATCAAACGCCATAATTTTCGGAATGGCACGGTGATTCTATCGAAGACCTTGAAAAGAATGCAATAGTGCGCAACCATTTTATTGCAATTTCATTCAACATCCTAATTCAGGATCATTGCTGGGTTTTATTAGGATCATTCCAATTTCCAACAAATAGTTCCCAAATACACTCCGCAGCCTCGTAGAATCATTACCAATGAAACGTATGGAATACAATAGAACCTCTCTCTTGCTTAAGAAAACCAAAACGCAATAACGAATGAAAAAACCTTAACCTCTAACCTTTCGCCATGAAACCATGAGACAGCTATAGATAATTTCTATCGTCTAATCATTCGAATTTAATATTTAAGTCATCCAGCGTCACTGTTTTTCGAAATTACCATAAATAAAATAAGAGCAAGTCATTGATGTCGTTGTGTTATCAAAAATCGACGGCAAAATTATCTAAGATCACGTCAGACGATTCTAATCAGTTAATTACAGCTGATTAGATGCAGATGTCAAGTGAGCGTATTATTAAACATTTTATCTGTTAATTTCTTTAACAACCTATGTTTACTATAAAAAAAAGTTATTACATTGTAATTGGTCTTTTTATTACATCAACACTAGGGTACTCTTATTTTATAGGCTCTTATCTGTTCAGAAGGAGATAGTGTAGTGCGATTGATTCATTCAGATTTTTATATTATAAGTTTCGGGGCTTTTGTTGGAGATAATTTCATAAGAATGTAAATTTATTTGAACTTGAAGTTTTGAAATTATCACCACATAGACTTGATTTATTTAGCTACTGTAAGAGTAGTCGTATATGAAAAAAGTCATGTCTTGAGTTTAATTTGTCTAATTGCTTGGACTATTAGCATCAATTTGGAAACGTAGTTGATGCAGAACATAGTCCAGAACAAAATAGTAAAATGATTGCTCCAATAAAGTCTGTTGTTAAATAAAAAAAATTCAAAGTTTTTTTTTGAAATAAAGCAGATGACTTGGTAGCAAGTTGAACGTCAAATTTACTCTTAAAAATATTTGCAGCCGAATTTATTAGAGCCCCTTAAAATTATCTTAAGAACTTACTTAGTTACATATCGTTTAAGCTTTTCTCCTTTCACTGTTACCTGCATAAACCGGTCTGTGTATTAATGAATTTACTCCAGAGATGGAAAAGTGGTTATTTCTAATACCTTTTTTACCCGATTATAAAGAAAGCCATTAAAGTTTAACTAGTTGGTTAGTTCTTAACAATCTTTATTGTGTTTCATGCTTAAGATAGTTTACGAAACGAAAATATGCTTCCAACGACATGCAGATTTTAAAGTATTTTAAGGGCATGGTAGTTTCAAAACCCTTTAAAGCTCGGATGTTAGAAACGAAGCTTAGGTACTTAAGTCGTATTGTCTCACTCGAAATGCAGTTGTAGACAAACTGCTGGCTGGACCGATTTTGACCAAACTTCACGGAAACACTCTCGGGCCAATACCGAAGATTTGATCTTTCGGAGTTAATAGCATAGTTACAAACATAGGTACATTGAGTTTTATATATAAAGATATCCAACTCTTCAAAACTCTAAAGACAACTAGAGACTTTGAACAGACTTACTACCTTGATCAAAAAGTTCCCGGAATTTATTCAGAAAATTAAAAATACAAGTTTATTCATCTAAATCTTTATTGTCCCCTTCAAAGTAATCCTCATCGACTGCAACACACTTATGCCAGCGCTTGATCCAATCTTCGAAACATTTGTTATATTCGGTTTTCGGTATGTCCATCAGTACTTCCTGCGATTTTTCCATTACTTCCTCTCGGCTGCTGAAACGCGTTCCCCGTAATGGTTTTTTAACTCGATTGAACAGAAAGAAGTCACAGGAAGCCAAATCAGGTGAATTCGGTGGCTGTTGGATGGTATTTGTTGCATTTCTCGTCAAAAAATTACGAATAATGATGGCACAACACGGCCTCTTTTTTGCATGAAATTGAGGTCTTTTGGCACCAACTTTGCTGCTACACGACGGAAAACCAAATCATTAACCAAAATGTCTTGGACGGATCCATAGGCAATGTTCAAGTCCTCCGCTATCTCTCTGATGGTTAATTTGCGGTTATTGACCAACATTTCTTTTACTTTATCAATGTTTTCGTCGGTTTTCGATGTCGATGGTCTGCTACTGCGTTCATCATCTTCGATTGACTCACGACCACTTTTGAACCGCTCGTGCCACTGGTAAACGACCGTTTTCTTTAGAGAATCGTTGCCGAAACACTTTTCCAACATTTCCAACGTTCGCGCACCATTAAATCCGTTTTTTACGCAAAATTTAGTACAAGTTCGTTGTTGCAAATTTAAATCCATTTCTAAAATTGTAAAAACTCGCCAACACACACAGAGATAGATGTACTCTTGGCTACGTCACTTTTGCAAATGTCAAGCTATGACGCTAAGATTTAGAGGGAATATCAGCAACAGATGTACCAACTTAACAAAGAAAACAGAACTCAAATCGGAACGATGGGAGCGCCACACGGTTTTTATTCCGGGAACTTTTTGATCAAGGTGGTATATAGTTGAATAGTCTTATACTTTTTTAAGGAAAGAATTGTTACGCTTCAAAATGTTTCTGATATTTGGTAAGGGCTCTGAGTTCTCACCAGCTCCTTGCCAACTACCAAGACTTCGAGTGTTCTATGTTAATTTTCTTTACAATGACACTGAGAAGAGATCCTTACTTAATTACTTAAGTGGCGCTACAGTTCGGGGTGAACCTGGGCCTCAACCAACAAGCCTCTCCATTTAGCTCGGTCTTTAGCTAATTGCCTCCAGATGCACACTTCAAGTTTGTCGAGATCCTCATGAACTTGTGCGCACCACCTACGGCGAGGAGGCTCCCTACTACGTCGTCCCTCCAGGTTTGATTCGAAGTATCTGCGGGCCAGAGCGTTGGTGTCCATTCGCTCTACATGTCCTAGCCATCTCAAACGTACAATACGCAGTTTTTTGACTTCTTCTCCTCCAAAACCCGTCAACGCTAACTGGACCGAATGTCTTACGAAGAATTTTTCTCTCGAAGCGAGATAGAATATCGTCATCCGATGTCTATAAAGTCCATGTTTCAGCGCCGTAAAGCAGGACTGGGATGATCAGGGTCTTAGTTTTTCGAGATAGGGCCTTACTGTTGAATTGCCTTATTAGCCCAAGAAAACAGCGATTGGTACGAGTTATTCTTCGCTTGATTTCTGCTCTGGTATTATTGTCAAAATTAATAGCAGAGCCAAGGTAGACAAAGTCCTTTACTACCTCGAAGTTGTAGCTGCCCACTGTGACTATCTGTCCAATTCGTCGGCGTTGATTGTCCCTTCTTGTTGACAGCATATATTTGGTTTTGCCCTCGTTTGTCTCTAAATCTATTTTGACCGCTTCTGCTTTAATGCTTGCAAACGAACCGGTGAAATCCCGTTGAGTGATTGAATCCCGTGATTAATGTCAATGTCATCAGCGTATGCAAGCAGTTGTATGGACTTTTGATAGATTGTGCATCTGATTGTTGCTTGTGAGCTCCGCACAATCTATTCAAGTACAATATTCAAAAAGTCACATGACAGCGCGTCACCTTGTCTAAAACCTTTTTTGACATCAAAGGTCTCGGTGAGGTCATTACCGACCTTGATGGAGCAGTGAGCGTTCTCCATCGTCATCCTGCACAGACGAAGCAGTTTGGCAGGGATCTCGAAAATAGATATGGCTCTATATAGCTCTTCTCTATAGATGTCACAGGCGGCCTTGAAATCGATAAAGTGATGATGAGTATCGACTTAGACTTCCTTTTCTCCAGGATCTGTCAAAGTGTGAAGATTTGATCGATGGTGAACTTTCATGGCCTGAAAATGCTCTGATAGGGGCCAATCAGGCTGTTGACAAAAGGTTTCAGGCGTTCACATAATATCGCAGAAAAGATCTTGTATGCGATGTTGAGGAGACTGATGCCTCTATAAGTTTGGGAGTCACCTTTCTTGTGGATTCGGCAAATGATACTTAGATTCCATTCATCAGGTATACACTTATCTAACCAAATCTAAGAGATAAGTTTGTGTGTGCTTTCTGCCAATTCATCACCATCTGCCTTTAAAAGTTCGGCCAATACGCCCCCAAGTCCAGCAGCCTTGTCAGATTTTAGCTTGGATATTGCTATCCTCACTTCGTTTTGGTCAGGTGGACGCAAATGTTGACTATCATTGTCTATGTTGAATGGTTAATTTTGCCTGACAGCGGAATGTTGGTCTTCGTCACCATTACACAGTCTGCAGAATTGGTTTTTTCCATATTCTTAGCATCAACTGTTATTTGACTACAATGTTTCCATTTTCATCTCTACGGGTTTCTTGTACGGGTTTTGGTTCTCTGACACGTTCTTCTTACTTTTCGGAAAAACCTCCGCACAGTGTTCCTGGAGTATAAGTTCGCAATATTCTCGATTGCATGCGCAGCTTTGTCACTGCTCTTCGGTATTTAGTTCTGGCAGCATAGGGGTTACTGAGAGATTTCGGGGTAGGCGTTCAGCGAAGACTCTGGTGGTCTCTTGCGATTGCAGCTTTTCAACGTTAAATTTTCACACAGTGATTCTTGTTTGTTGCTCAGTTTGAGATATCCGCATTCGTACCTTGACTACAACAAGGTAATGATCCGAGTCTATGTTGTCCGCTCGGTAGGTTCGGACATCAAGAATACTGGAGGCATGTCTTGCGTCGATCGCAATATGATCAATTTAGTTGATCGTTGCATAATCATTGGACCACCATGTCTGCTTGTGAATATTGAGAAGGAGAAACCACATGCGTGCTATAGTGACTAAGATGCCCTACCTAAGATGCCCTCCTTTCCTATTTTGGCGTTAAAATTGTCCAATACGATCTTAGCGTCGTATTTAGGACATTGCTAGTATGTTTTGTCGAGGAGCTCGTAGAAACAGTCATTGGTAACAGGGTCCTTTTGTTCCGTGGGAATATGAGCACACATGAGGCTTATGTTAGCGCATTTAACTTTGATTTGCTTATAGCAAATCCGCATCCGCTTGTTGTCTCTGCATCAATCGCCGTAATTGATGTCATCGTTTCTCATCCTCTTTTTGCCCGCCACTTTCTGGATGCCGGTTACATTGCTTTATAGCAGTCTAGGGCCTCTGCTAATTGTGCGAAGCTGAATCCTCTTTATCCAGGGCTTATGGTTGTTTCGGAACCCGTGTTTTTTTGAACGTAGTAGGAGAGTTACCCCAACGACACAACCTCCAACCTGGAGGGCCAGTTGCTTTTGTTATTCTCCTAGGACGCGGGACCAGATAGAGCGGTACCAGTAATCCACTACGGAATTGTGAGCGCTGCCGTTGGGCCATTTAAGGCTCCTCCGCCACCATCTCTATTCCAAGGTCCTGACTAACATTAGAAATTCCTTACCGAACTGTGATCCGAATACGTCGAAGCAACTCGAGCAAGTTGTTTAGGCACTAAGTTCAACCTAACTGGAACTGTAGACGCCACGGTTGACTCCATCTAATGAATTCATCCGCTGCCATCTGGAACAAGAAAAAGTGCTCTAGTGAGAAAGCATTCTTCCCCCTTCTCTCGTCGGCTGCCACCAAGAATCCTCCAAATGGGTTGATTACCCATTTCTCGGATCATGGTACTAAGCATCTCAGCGGTGGTCAAACGATAGTGCGATCACCGCGTGAATGTTGAGAGAACGAGTTGGCAGCCCTAGGCTAAGTGAAAACACTTGTGCTTTCTTGAAATCTGTGCTGAAGTGGTGCCATTTGACCACCACTGCCCGTCCTTCTTAGCAGTATTTATCAGGATCGATAAGGTCCCCATCTCATGATTAATCTCCATGGCATCGATTAGTGTACAACTGCTAATTATAGGTGGCTCTCAAATGCCGGTCAATGAATGAAAATTAACATTTATATGGCTAGGATTTACCTATTTTGTGTTTGGCGAATTAATACTCAGACTAAAGCCCATAAGCAAATCAGCTGTATAAGTCACGATTTATTTATTTGAGCTTAACCTTGACCCTCAAATCAGACTTGCACCTTCCTGTCGTTTTATTTTTTTTTTTTTTTGTATATTAATCCGAAACAAGTATGCACATGGATACACGTAGACAAAAGTATCCCAACAGACCAGTGACTTAGGTCATAATACCAACACAGAATTTGCTAAATCATATTCAAAATTCAGTGAAGTCATATCATAACTAACCTTGAATGTTAATTGCGATGAATGTGCCCGATTAACAAATCTATCTTTCGTACCTGTTTTTCGATGACAAGCATTTTATAAAGTTTAATGCACCGTAAAGGCGGTCGTTATTTTCCGCTGATTCAGGTGGTAAAATAATTATCAAAATGTGCAATGTACCATAAATTGGTCGAAATCAAACTTGTAGTGGTTACTAGAAAATTCCTCTGCTGACTAATATATTAATCCACTTGGATTGCAAAAATAAATGCTTTTAGATTTCGTAAAAGTCTTGCGAAATTTTGTGTGTAACTCGATTCATGCTACATATTTCCCAGCAACAATCCGGTTTAAACGACATAGATACATGGATACTCATAGCAACTGGTCTCCTGCTTTGTGATTAATTTTAATCTTACAATACAATTTGTAAGTGGTCTTTGCATGCTATGCTATGCTTATAGGGTATAGTCAACTTAATACAGGATTTATAACATAGAGAAATAGAGAAGATAGGTACCGGCATAATAATATTTTTGATCATCAATTGAAGTAGAGACAAGACGGGTTGTGATTTCACTAAAATTATATTAGGCTAGACTCTAATATAATAGTTCACTTGGAAAATGTTCCATATTTAGAACTCACCTAAAGTTTAGTTGGTTTTTTGTTACGTTCAACTGGATCTTCATGTTCGCTTCGCTGGAAGACGTACCTTAAGTTAGTAGTTACCGAGATGCTAGGCACACTTTAAGCTCTTAAAATTTGTTTGTGAAGATACCAAATAAACCCAAACTTTGTGTAGATATAAATATATATATTAAATATTCTCTGTACCTTTTTAAGGCTTTGCTCAGAAAAAACGGGTAGAGTATAATAAGGTACGTTTCGATTGTGATCTTCCATATAAAGTGTGATCCAATAAGAGCTTCCTGTAGTCTTTTTTTAAATAAAATGCAAAAAAATCAATTAAATAATCAAAAATTGTACTTGAGCTGTTAGTTCGATTTATGACAATTAATAATTTAAAATAAACTGATGTAAATGTTGTCCGCAACTATCCTTCAGACGGTCCATTCTGTGGGTCCAGCACTCTCTCGAGCATATAGACCGGTATTCCGTTAATAAGGTATGTTATGTTCGCTTCCGAAGCATCAATCGATTGTGGTTTATCAACGTAAGCAAGTGATTGCACATACCCCCACAAAAAATAATCCAGCGGAGTCAGATCACATGATCTTGAAGGCCAATTCACAGGTCCATTTCTTGAGATGATGTTTTCGTGAATATTGTCTCTCAATAATCGGATCGTTTCGCCCGCTGAGTGGCACGGTGCACCATCCTGTTGAAACCACACGTCACCTATACTAATTTCTTGAATTTTTGGCAACAAAAATTCACAGATCGTTGTTCTGTAGCATACTCCATTGTCGGCTTCGCGCCATCCTTCTGCATTTTTAAAGCAATACCATCCGATGATACCGCCTGCACATAGACCGCACCAAACCGTGCATTTTTCCGGATGCATTGGTAGCTATTGGATCGCCATGATGAAATGCCAATAAATACTGAACAAAAATGTCACATGGACATGACATTTGTCACGCATGATATGCCCGAGAATCTCTATTAAGAAAAGTACCTCGTATTGGATCACCCGTTATGTAGTTCCTTTTCGGGTTTTTAGTTCAGATCATTCAAGCATCTGTTGAAATTTCCACGTGTGCACGTGTAGGTATTAAATAAATTATTGAGGCGCTTACCATTATAACGCATACTTACGTTCGTGGTCCATAGTTAACATAAATTAAAAAAAAGAAAAAACAGATGGATCAAAATGATAGTTAAATTTACCGTGAAATGTGCGAAATGAGTGCTATAAAACATTCTTGGCGTACAATTTTACGTCTTGAATACAAGTGTGGCGTGATATAAACAAACAAACTAGTATGGAGTTACACTATCGCCACCGAGGTGACACGTTATCTATTACGTACGGTAAATAATGATAAAACAAGAGAAAAAAAAACATTTTAAGAGCGAAATTAATTAGTATAATTTATGTAAGTTTACGAAAGTCATAAGATGTTTAACAAATTATACCGACACTCCTACGAATTTAAATTTCATTTCGTTCTCTTTGCTACACCTTCAAAAGGCATGGACCACTGTTAAGGTTGTGTTTGCTACAAGACGCATTTCTGGTTTTAGAAACTGCATCTGATCGACAAATTATGCAATGTCCACTCGTCCGCAAACATTTATAGATTTATGTTCACAGATTGGCAGATATATTAGAGTTGTGCAAGTATTTATTTTATAAATTATTACTTGATAAATGTAGCTCGTTAGTTGAATAATTTGAGTGGTACGTATGAAAGAGGCTGTTAGTAGACTTACATACATACTCGTACATATTATATAAGTAGTGCCTTCCTTATGCGTCTGTTCGGTAGCAGCAAGTTAGTGCTTTGAAACCTGTGCTCAAATGTCAATATTGCAACATTAGGATATGCCATGCTTTCTCGGATTGACGAGCGAAAACAGCTGAAAGCTCGCGTTGCAGCTACCCCAGCAGCAGGGAGAAGCGAGCTAGAGTACCTATATCGCATGAAGATGAGAGAAGTTCAGCGTAGCGTGCGACGTGACAAACGCAACTATATCAACGCGCTACAGAAGCAGAAGAAGCAGAACGGAGGTGCGACAGCAGGACTGTCTACAGAATCACGAAAGAGCTGACAGGTGGTCGCAGCTTCAGCCAACACCCAGTGAAAAGCCTAGACGGTTCCTTCGTCATTTCGGATGAGGACCAGCTCAAGGGATGGAAAGAGCATTTTGCTACGGTTTTAAGCCGTGTATTCGCTAGCGATATGCTCCCAAATCAAACTGAGATGCCCGAGGTGAGAAGTTCCTGAATACGCACCACGACTCCCAGTAAAGATGAGAACATTACCGCGATCAAGGCACTCAAAACCAACAAAGCGGTAGGACTTGACGGTATTCCAGCAGAGCTCTTACGAGCAGCACCAACAACATCGGCTAAGCTTCTGTTTCCACTTATAGAGAGAGCTTGGGAAGCTGAGAGCTTTCCTAACGAGTGGAAAAGGGGAATGATCGTCAAGCTTCCTAAGAAAGGAAATATAATGGAGTGCGGAAACTGGAGGGGTATCTGCGTGCTGCCTGCTGTAGCTAAGATAATGGCTAAAATCATCCTTGAGCGAATCAAACAACATTTAGAAGACACACTCGATGCCGAACAAGCAGGTTTCCGCTCTGGATCCTCCTGTGTCCACATCAACACCCTGCGGAGTATCATCGAACAGTGCGTTGAATGTCGATCGCCACTCCACCTGCTCATCATCGATTTTGAGAAGGCGTTCGATAGTGTCAACAGGGAGTTTATTTGATAAACTAATTGCTATTATAGAAGCTACATATGAAGGCCCCAAATGTCACGTTCTGCACAGGGGGAGGTTGTCCGAGGAATTTGGGATCCAAAGTGGGGTAAGACAAGGCTGTATCCTTTCACCAATATTATTCCTATTGGTGATTAGTGATGTGCTCCATGCAGCTTTGTCGACGGGAAACGGAGGAATTCGATGGACTGTTACATCTCAACTGAAACATCTTGACTACGCTGATGATGTATGCTTACTCTCCCTTAGAATTATGGACCTCCACCAAATGACAGCAGATGTGGAGAGGGAGGCAGGCGTCGTCGGGCTGAAAATTAATACGGCAAAAACTAAAATTATCAGCCTTGGAACTAACTCATCGGCTGAAATATGCATTGCTGGACAACCGGTAGAGAGAGAAGAGGATTTCCATTATCTTGGGAGTATTGTCTCGACCGATGGTGGAACCGAACTGGATATAGCCAACAGGATCGCCAAAGCAAAGTCTGCGTTCGGGATGTTGTCCAAAATATGTTCCGCTCCAACGTTGAATCCTTGCTGTTATATGGTTGCAGCACGTGGAGCGTGACCACTACTATCACCAGAAAGCTGCAAACGTTTGTTAATAGGTGCCTGCGCAATATCTTAAGGATTTTCTGGCCCAATCGTATCTCTAACGAACACCTTTACGAGAAAACGGGTCAGGAACCAATAGGCACAACCATCCAACGGCAGTGGATTGGTCACACGTTCCGTAAGGGTGACAGTTGCACAGCGAACCATGCTATGCAATGGAACCCTCTAACTCAGGATGGCAGAAGACCTGGCGGTCCGAGGAGAACATGGCGCAAAACAGTCTAGAAGGAGGCACGGCAGTTGGTGAAAAGTTGGGGAGAACTCAGACACATTGCCAGAAACCGTACGCGATGGTGCGTAGGCGTAGTAGAGGCCCTAGGACCCACAAGGGGAAACAGGACATAAGTAAGTAAGTATGCTTTCTCGGGACCTGAATCGATTGCGATCACCTTGATATTGAACATTGATTCACAATATTCTCAATGACTTTTCCTTTGCTTTACGCCCACCGTACTTTCTCTGGATTGGATAATTAGATTTCGTTATAAAGTATACGTTGCTGTTGGTTCCCAAAACAACTGAAGCATTAGGAATGCGCGCGCGCGATACTGGTAGCTTATCCTTGTGGGTGATACTGCTGATGCTCGTGCTGCTAGTGGGCGATGCTTATCTTTCTGACCCTAACGAAAGCGATTCAACCGAACTGTTCGATCCTCGAGAATCATGCACCAATTCCCCAAAGCGTTTAGAGGGAATAGCTTGGGTCACTGTGATCACCTCTAAGCAAGGTGCAAAGCCACCAAAATATGGGGTGATAGAACGGGGCAATACTCGTCTTTTTTATTTCTTGTTGGAAACATCTTCTTCTACCAACTTAAGACTATCAAACCAGAAATTCATTCGCATTGTAACAAGCTGACATATTCAGCCCACTCTGCCTAAATTGGTTTCTAAGCTTTTGAAATCTATTAAATACACATTTTGTCAAAAAATGATTCACACCCTGCCTATTTAAAAAAAAAAAAATATGATAACTTCTTAACTAAATCTTCGTGCATATAAGTGTTAATATGTAAGTCTATTACTCTATGCTTAACCAAGCAGACGTATTCCACATTATGTATTCATCTTCGCAAGGGATGCCAGATATAATCCTGGTCGGGGTTTAAGTCGATAAGCAAAGTTGAAGCAGAGATATGTGGTCGAGGATTTGCCCCATACAATCCCGAACTTTAATACCGCATGAGAAGATAGATAGTATTACATACGTGGATAATGCATATTATGCTGAAAATGTGATACTCTACCACACGAGATTGTAAATCTACTATATACTAAAAGATACATTTCAAACAAGAAATACAATATTAAGACAAATTATCGTTGGCGTACTTTTTGCACTAAAATTCGTAGATTGTCGAATTTCAAAGAGTGGGGGCCAAATTCTCTCAGAGAGAGGTTAAATTACGAAAAAGTTACGAACGAACGCGTTGAATCACAAAAGGCGCACACATTTTAAATGTCAAACCCCAAACCCAATTGTACGCGAAAGAAAGAAAGAGAAGGAACAATCCAACAAAAAATCACATGTACAGCGATTTGACAGTATTCACAAACCAGCGCGAAGAAATTTCTTGTACTCAAATTCACAGCATGGCGAAATTGCTTACTCTCTCAAGAGCGCTCTCTTCTGTGAAAAACTTAGAAAATTCTTCGTACTCGAACAGGTTTTCGTAAAAATTCATAGCTTTTCGTAAGAATTCGCTGTTTTGGTGGGGTACGCGATGAACCTATTATTTAAAGAAAATCTAAGTACATCATATACCATCAATGAACAACTGCTATTTTAAGCGCCTAAAGCACGACTTTTTCCAGAGCTTTGTTAGACGTGTTCAACAGCATACAAACGCCTCTTGCAGAAATTTGCATGGCTAAAAGCAGCTGGGGCCATTGACAATTGCAGTAAGCGGACTATTTAGCTACGTATAGCCGTAGAAAATCTTCAATTGACTAGTTTCAGCTTACTTTATAAACCACATTTACGACAATTAAGAGAAATAAAGATATTTCCTCGATTTCATAGAGAAACAGCTTATTATTTTGCCTTACTACGCGTCATAGCACAGATGTCTCTAGTATCTTTTTTTGCCATCTTGCGTAACAAGGTTCTTTTCTAAAAATTTTCAAAAAGCTATTAAAGATAGAGTTTTCGCCTTCTTAGAAAAAAAAAAATATTTTTTAGTCCAAATCAGTTTGGCTTTAGATCAGGCAATTCAACTGAGGGTGCCCTCTTAAAGTTTTGTAGCTTTGATTATGTCAGTATAAATACAAGAAAATTTACTACTGCTCTATTCATTAACATTACTTAAGTGTTTGACGCTGTAGACCATGAAATTACTAATAAAACTAAATAAAGCCGGTTTCAGAGGGTTCATACTTAATTGGTTTTCTTCATATCTCAATAACCGAATACAAGTGGTTAAGGTTGGAGATAAATTTAGTCAAAGCTCAGACATTAGCATTGGGATATCACAAGGTTTAGTCATCGGTCCCATTCTTTTCCTGATATATATATTATTATATTTTCAGTCGGGTTTAAAACGAAGTCAGACAGGAATTGCCAATGATATAGCTTCCTCTTACTCAAGCTTTTCCTCTTTAGACCTATTTGCCAATATCTCTCACGATTTAGAACATGTCCGACCTTGGTTCAATATGCATAAACTAGTCATAAGTGACAAGACCAAACTGATCTATTTTAATCTGTCTAGTAATCTCATCTTATTTTCAAATTTAAACTACCATAGTATTTAGTTCCAACACATGCTATTAAGCCTGGATACTTGTGGTAAAAATAATTATTCCAGTGCGTATAATAAAGATATTACCTGCTCCCCCAAATGCTTTATTATTGAAAAAGTTCGAGTTCTTAAGTACTTGAGTCTTGAAATTGATAGCAGACTGAATTGAGGTGGGCAAACTGCTGCAGCTAAAAAGTGTATGCTTAAAACTACGTCCATAATCTACTATTTAAGATTATTCTGTTCACGTAAGCTTCTAGAAACTATTTATTATGCTCTAGTACAGTCAAAGTTGCAATATCGTTTGGTTTGCTGAGGCGGTACTCACGGTAATAAAATTCAACCTCAGATTATTGCCCAGAAGCATATTATTAACATATTCTGGCGAAAGGGAAGAAAGGAGAAGAGATTTCTGCATTTTTACAACTCAGAGATACTTCCTCTTAAACACCTTTATTTTTATAAAGTTCTTAAAATATATTTTTTTTTTTAAGAAGTGAACACGCGCTTAATAAAAATCCAACTAACCACAGACTTCGGAGCTCCGATCAGTATCTGACAACTATTCCACCGCATAACACAACTCATTTTCTTAAGTTTTTCTCCTCAGTAGCTGCAAGACTTTACAACAAATTGCCTCTTGCATTGAGCTACACTAGCTGTGGGGGCCGTGGTGTAAGTGGTTAGTGTGTCGGATCACTACGCATGAGGTTCCAAGTTCGAATCCCAGAAAACACCAAAAAGTTTTTTCACGGTCCCACCTCTCGCGAGCGTCTGACAAACATCCGAGAGTATTGTTGTCACGAAAACGCTTCTCAAATCGCCGTTCGGAGTCGGCATTAAACTGTAGGTCCCTTCCGTTCGTGTGAAAAATATAACGCACACAACATGAGTGATTGCGAGAAGCTAGGCCCTGGCACTTTAAAGAGCTGTTGCGCCAAATATTTGTATTTGTATTAAGCTACACAAGAAATGTTCTAATTTTTAACCGAAAAACTAAAAAATGGGTTTTCAACTTCAATATGAAATGAAATAAATCACTTGCTCACTTTTGTTTGTTAAAACTGCATTTAATTGCTGATATTATTGAATTGGTTTCATCCATATCATGAGCATCCCACTACCACCTTTTTTATTTAATGTTTCCTCTTAATTTTTCTATTATGATACACTCGGCACTAGCTTTCTGAACTATAGAGTGTACGACTATCTACATATTCTTCAATAACTAATAAAACCACTTTTAATATCTACTTTATTTGATTACTGCTCTTCTTATGAATTGTTACTCAGTAATCCATGTTTAATGCATTTATTGAATTGAAGAATAAAATGGAATCAATGAATGAATGAGCTTTTATGCTGAGTTGCTACATAGCACGACGTCACCGAACGCCCCCTTAAAACACAATGTGAAATTTCTAATCGACAAAAAGAACAAATGAAGTATTGCTCCAAAGCTCCAAATTGCATTGTAATACAGTGTATTTATTTCTACTACACTGACTTGACAAAATGTAGTAGATTCTGCTCCAACAAAATATCGGTCAATGGTAACATGGTTAAGTCTTCATTTCCTGTTTGCTGCTTTTACACAAAAACATGGCTTCGAAGAAATCTAGTGCTCTTTGGTACCTAAAGGGAACAACATAATTAAAGTGTACTTCATTCCACATTTATATTACATAACTTTTTTTGCAGGTGAACAGTCAGGCGGAAGCGGGTTGTTGACATTGATATACTTCCAATTCTTTCCAAGCAATTGCATGAACCATTCAGACTATATAACAACAACTTACTAGTTCGATTTAATGACTGTTTATGTCGACATTAAGCATAATTTAAGACAGGCACGCGCCTGTAATAATGTCATTTCGAGTATAAAATTTGGCTTCCTCGATAAGTCTAGAAATAGATTTCGATAATGTCGATTCATTTCCTTGAAGCTAGCCGCGTCGATAAGCTCCATTAAACTTTTCATTCATTTTACTCAATATACAGAATAGATTTCAATATTTAAAGCTGCTTGCGAGTATGTACGTATTTGAATAATTTATATTTAATTATCTTATCAACAAATTTATTCGAATTGAAGATTGAAAATTGATCGCGTGCGCTAAAAAGACCGGTTTTCATAAACGCTTATGCGCTACTTGACTCAAATTTGTTCATAATCGAAAAAAGATTGTCTTGCAACGTTTGCAGTTTGTCAATCGTGTACTTAGGTAACTTGCAATAAATAAGTGCATAATGGAAAAGTAGCTCGTAGTAAGCATTGACTTTAATTACCCAAGATTCTATAGTATGGTAATAATCAAATTTCTATCTGAGTAATGGTGTGACGAAGCTAGATTATCTTTAAAGACGCTTGGTCGATTTTTTCATTGTAAGTGAGTTATTAACGTAGATTCCCATTATAATTCGCAATTACTATAATCTTATCGACAAAAGATAAATGCTCACGTATTCACATTTCGCATATGTTGGTAAATTTTCTTATTAGATAGACAGCAAGCCTAATCATACTTATTCGCTTTGCGGCTTTCCGTTTGAGTAATAAGTTTTTCCTTTTGATCACTGAGTTCTATGGAATAGCATGCAAATAGATGAAGAAAATAAGTGTGTACAAATGTATATGCAACTGCAGGCATTGATGCAACGGCATGATATACTCGTATGAGTACATCTTTGCAACTTTTGCTGTGCTACAATTGAAATAGTAACTTTTTTCAATGAAGACAAAGAAGCATGGAAAAGAATAGCACAAATTCGTACAAACTGTCACAACAAATTGGAACAGAAAACTGCAGCCCTGTGTTCGATGAGCTATTGTAGAGCATATCCTCTACAATAGGATCTCTTTTTTAGTTGTTAGTATGCTAATTTAGTGCAATTCACATACGAGTAAAGAGGAGCATATTGATGAAGATATCATTAAAAAATGGTTGGTTGAAATTTAGGATGCAAAATAAGTTCAATTTCAAAACAGGCACAAAGTTTGCCAAGCGGAACTGCTGATTTTCGCACTTTTCATTTTTCGGGTTTCGCTCTAAAATCGCTCTGACGGGTTTTTTAAGAAACCTTGGGTCACTCTGAAGTTACTCTGAAGCCAACCCAGGTGTTTGTAAGGTAATACGACATCTGGTTAACATCTAAAGGGTTTTTATTTAAACTGATAGATGTTCCAATAAGTATAACTTTCAAACCGTTTTCGACACTCTTTTCATATTTATGTTCAGTATTGTTTGACAAATCATCATGAATGGACTTACACCAGAAGAATGCTTTCGTATCATTCAAATTTATTTTAAAAATCGGTCTTCAATATTCGCGAAATATAAATATAGAAGATCACGTTTTACGTAGTTTTTGTTGGTCTTAATCGTCCAACTGAGCTCGATATTTGTCATGTTGTGGACAAATTGCGTACCATATATACTCCACATTACACAAGGCCAACAGAACAGCATTGTAATGTGCGTGCAGAAGCACCTGAAGCCTCTGTGAGTGAGAGTGTGGCGAAAGTTCCAGAATTGTCAATTCCACGTCGATCGCAACAGTTTGGCCATTTCCCGTCCACTATGTGGAAAGTTTTGTGAAAATATCTCGGTTTACACCCGTGTAAGATCCAGCTGGTGCGGGAACTGAAGCCACGAGACGATAACTTGTGTCAGGAGTTCGCGGATTGGGCTCTTCAGCAGCTTGAAGCCGACCCTAATTTTTATCGAAAAATTGTGTTTACTAACAAGGCTAGCTTTTAGCTCAATGGATTTGCGAACAGGCCAAATTGCCGTTTCTGGAATGAGGCAAATCTAAAAGAAGCTCATGAGACTCAATTGCACCCACAAATGTGCACTGTTCGGTGTGGTCTTTAAGCTGGTGGCATCATCGGTCCCTATTTTTAAAAAAATGAGTCCAGAAATCCCGTTACAGGTAATGAAACCGACAATGATCAGTGATTATTTCTTCGAAAATATGGACGACATTGATCCGGACGAAATGCGGTTTGACGTGCCATACTGGCCATGAAACCATTCTTTTACTGATGAGTCGATTCAACGACAACGTTATATCGCGGAAGGGACCAGTGAATTGGCTACTGAGATCGTGCGATTTGAACCGCGTAAACTATTCAGGCCTTGGAAGCCAATATTCGACGCGTTATTGGTAAAATAGAACCCGAAATTGGGCCGACCAGATGCGTGACGTCAAATACAGCAGAAGAAACCATATGTCTGAAGTCGTGTTTAATACATAATGTGATGAGCCATTCTTCATAACGAAAAAGATTTTTTATTCAAACACAACTCTTGCCGTTATTATTTAAAAAAAAAAGTTCTAAAGTTCTATAGCTCTTTAAAAAAGCACCCTTTACTTTGCATATCTGGAAAAAAGTACTGTGAATCAGAAGCAAAGACAATAATAACAAAAATCTCCCCAGTTATCTGGACGCCAGCCCCGGAGAATAGCTGAAGCATAAACAACTGAGCTTCAAGAACCACTACACCAAAATCTTTCTCTCTCTCTCTCTATTCATCCTTTCCAACGCCCGCACTGTGTGTAAACATGTTAAAGGTATTCATAACCCTTTGAGTGCGCACAAATTATAAAAAAAAAAAAAAATATCGCGGAAATAATGGACTTATCTTTTGTTTAGAATTATGTTTACATTTTTAATAGTCTACATGGTATCTAGTGAACTAACGCTGCATGCATGGAATGAAGTTCAGAGTGAAAGATAAATTCACATTGACAATAAGTCCGTTTGCGTACCATCCCAAAACAGCGAATTTTTACGTTTCAGATGATTCAAAGCACCTTCACTGAACAATGTTTGTGAGTACAAACCGGAGTGGGATTCTATTGCTTTTCAATGACAGCTCTTATAAATAATAATTTTCTTTGGGTGCTCGGGTTTACTCTAAAATTGCTCTGATGTGTTTTTTGAGAAAGCTGGGGTCACTCCGAAGCATTACTCGGGTTTTTTTTAGAATACTCGAGTCGCTCTGAAATCACTCTTAAAGTCAACCCAGGTTTTCCTTCGGTAAGGAAAGTAGAGCTGTCAAAACCGTATGCGGCTTCATGATTATCATCTAGACTATTTTATTGTCTGAATTATGTTTTGTTGATAGTAACAATCTATTATATTGTATGTAGTGTCCAATAGACTAACGACGCGAATATGGAACTTAAGTTCTGAGTGAAAAATAAATTCAAATTAGCATTCAAAATGTCCGAATGACAGGTCCAATGAGTTTTTGGAAAACGGAAAACCCAAGTCTTTGTGGAGACATGTGGAAGTGTTCAAAAAAAATCTGGTTTGACCCTTGGGCGAACTTCAAAGAGGTTGTTTGTTTAAGCCAGTACCAACTTCAGACAGTTATATGTGTCAAACCAATTGTCAGATTGCAAACTGCGAGTGTCGCTTTTATTAAGCAGTCTTTTTAATTTTACCGTAATGACATACACGCTTCAACAACGTTACCAAATTTTAGAAATTTGGTTCCAGAATTATGGTTCTGTGCGCCTAACTTATAGATCACTTGCACCATATTAGACCCGGCATAATCAACAATCTGAGGCCGCTATTGGCCGTATTCTTCACGGTTTTCGCATAACATTTTCCTTGCAAGATGAAGTGCCACCGAGGCGCATGCCACGCTGAAAAACCAACAGCAATCGACGCATTGGAAGCCAACATTATTCGTGTTATTGAAGACATACGGCCACAAATGCTTGAAAAAGTGGTCTCTCGGATGGCATTCTTTCTTTCTTTCTTTCTTTCTTTATTTCATCTAACAGAGTATAATAATCTCTTACAGACTAAATAACAAAATTAACAAACATTCATAAAATAAACTCATACAATTTTTTTAATTTAAATAAATACGAAAGGAAACTTAACAATCAAACATTATCAGATAAGATTAGTAGTAGATTATTTTTAAATTTAAGTCTGGAACAGTTTAGAAAAATATCTATTGATGCTAATATAGAGTTAACTTCAGTGATGCAACGAGCAATTGGCTCATTTTGACCGTAATTAGTCCGGTGTATACTTTCACGGAAGTGGAACTGTGCGCGTAGCATTCGAGAAGGAGAATAAAAATCAAGCATAGATATCAAGGTAGGACACTGAATTTGATAATAAATTAAGTCTCTGACCAACATAACGCAAAAATATTTACGACGACATTCTAAAGTATTTAAGTTAAATAACAATAATCTGGTTTTATAGGAAGTCGTTTCGATTCGCCAATTTAGTTTGTAAAATAAAAATCTGGTAAAACTTTTTTGTACTCTTTCAATTCGATAGGAGTGCAAATTGTAAGAAGGATTCCAAATAATACTGCAATACTCCAAGTGGGGTCTAACTAAAGAAATGGAAAGAGTTTTCAGTGTGTAGGGATCAGTAAAATCTCTTGAGTTACGTTTAAGGAAACCTAGCAGAGAATTAGCCTTACAGACAATATAGTCAATGTGTTCATTGAAAGTTAGGCGAGGATCAAGCAAAATACCCAGGTCCTTTTTTGAGGTCACTCTATCAAGTGGACTGTTTTTAATGTAATAACAATGCAAAATGGAAGTAAAAACCTAGAAAGTGTGAAGCATTGACACTTCGAAGTATTCAGAAGCAAATTGTTAACAACACACCATTCGTCCACTGCATTGATGTCTTCCTGCAAAAGATTACAAACGTTATTAGTTTTAATTGCACGAAATATGGTATCTTTAGATCATCAGCAAACAAAAGACATTCAGAATGCTTGATGACGTCCGGAAGATCATTAATAAAAAGTAGGAATAACAACGGGCCAAGGTGGCTACCTTGTGGGACGCTCGAAGGTTCATTAATAGGTTTAGACAGAGTATCATTAATTTTCACAAATTGGATCCGATTACTCAAATAAGACTCAATCCAATCAAGTAAATTTGAGTGGAAACCCAAGCAGGAAAGTTTCCTTATTAATGTTTTGTGGCTAACCCTATCGAATGCTTTTGCAAAATCATTGAAAATTACATCGTTTTGCAGGCCGTTTTGTTCAAAATCGAAGTTGGTACTGGCTTAAGAAAACACCCTTTATGTAGCTTAAACAGAAATAAATCAGAGATGCCCAAATGTGTTGGACTTTTCCTTTCCTTCATAAAATGAAAAGACTTTGGTTATGAATAATTTTAAAGGGATAAACTTACTAATATTTAAAGCTCAAACAATCTTCATTTAGTATTTATACATTCATTGAGCATTATTCTAAATATAATCTAAATTTTTTCATTTTTCTGTAGCACATACAAAACTGTATGAATAAATAATCAACCAACATGAAGAAGGTTAAAATTAAGTCAAGTAAGTATTAAATTAAATTATATATTGAAATTTTTGTTAGGTTTAAAATATGCACTTTTTTTTATTTCAGGACTATTACTTGGAATTGTGAAATCTCATGCGGATCTTACTCAAGCTAAATTTGTATTCTACCATGGGTATGTACGCATATTGTAGTACCTAAAATGTAGCACAATATTATTATTGTACCTCTCACTTGAAATTGTGTGAATAGTACCTAAGATTATACTAACGGATGCACTTACTTCTAAACAGTTTATGCCCAAATACCATTGTCGATTCACGGTATGTTTCTTTAAATAAGCTCGGCGAAGTTTTGTAACCGCGAAAGTTTATTAATAAAACAAAAGAAAGTTCGATATTCTCTTAGATCGGAAACTATGGTTTGAAGATCTTATATATTAATACGTGAAGACCAAATTTATCGTACGCTCTTTTAGTATTTATTATAAAAGAAGGGGTATGAAACTTATATCATTCGGAAGGTACAATAGCATAGATGTGCAGAAAAAAAAAATCATGTGCGTATGTTACCGTTAAGGCAGGTAAAATAAAGTGAGCATGCACACATGATTTCCCAATACAAACCGCTTTGACCAATTAAATATGAAAGCATTTTGACCACGTTTATAGCTGTATGAGCTTAGATCCCTTTGCCTTCCCTACACGGGAGAGTATTCAAAAAAAAAGTTATGTTATATAGCGTTGTTTCTCTCGCTGTTTGTTTATTTCCCGTCGGTCGAATTTCGACCACGCGCAATACTAGTCGTCTTAAATATTTGTTTATTTGATCAAAGCAGCAGATTATTTTCTCCTTTTCTATTCGCGGTTTATGTGCAGAATTACATATGTCATGCCTTCATACGATCATTGATTTGTATTGTGTTGTCGATCGTAGAACAAGATTTAATAGTGTTTCTCACCTAGAGGCAAAGTTTATCTGATATACACAAGAGTTTCTACTTACTCACATAAGAAGGTGCTATAGTCCAGAGTGGAACTGGGCCTCAACCAACAAGAATCTCTAGCCAACCGGAGTTCTAGCCAAATGTTCCCTGTCCATCTTAGAAGATTTTCCAACTGGAATGGGATCAGCCACTCCATGCGCGGAACATTCTCATGTTGGACGCTGGAGACAAATCTCGTTGAATAATAAATGTCATTGCATACCTGTAGTTCATCACTGAATCTTCTCCTCCTCATTATCGATACAAATGGTATCAAAAAGAACGCTCTTCTGACGAATTGTTTAAGTGATTTCCTTCTTTTGATCCTCGTCCCGGACCGCTTGCATTGTGATGCATCTATTGTATATCGACTAGACATACCAATAAGTATCTTTATGTTTACATGTCGCTTTTCGTCGTGGCATGGTTTAGTTCGACCATGGGTTTTATTTGTAAGATAAAACCTTATTCCCATTTAGTAGCTTCATCTATTCATCTGTTTGGAAGACCGGATGAATAACCTCAGTAATATTACGATACTACATCTAGGTAACATGTTATCCAATTTACAGACCAAAATTCACTGATTCCGCCACGTTTGAACTAGATGATGGTGTAAGTCTCCTAAATCACGAAAAATTCAACAGAACCAAGAAAACCGTCCTCTATTTACATGGCTATTTGGAGAACTTGAACGTGGAAAGTATTAGTGTTATCGTTGAGGCATATCTTCAACGAAACGACATTAATCTCATTGTCTTGGATTGGGGTGAACTAGCTGATGGAAACTACATGTTCGATGCAGTTGTCAATGCCAAACAGGTTCATTTGAAAAGTTTTGTTAAATTTAAAACACATACTCTTATACTCGTACTCGTATTTTCAGCTTGGCCCCGTACTTGCTAAAAAACTTCTCGAGATGTTCGACAATGGCCTTGACATAAATACCCTCCATATTGTCGGCCATTCACTTGGTGGACAAATGTCTGGAATCGCAGGGCGAGAAATATATCGACGATCGCAAAAGACACGAAGGATAAGAAGGTAAGAGGCGTAAAACGCTGCACCCCCACATTAGAGAACTGAAAATATTTCTGTAGGATAACAGCATTAGATCCAGCCTTTCCACCATTTTACACGGGTGTGAACGTCCACTTAAGTAAGAAAGATGCAGATTTTGTTGACGTAATTCATACAGATGCATGGATTTATGGAGCCCCGATTAGCACCGGTACAGTTGATTTCTGGCCTAATAATGGAAAAACTCTTCAGCCTGGTTGTCCGAAGAGAAATTACAAAATGTTAACCGACAACGGTAAGAAATGCGTATTATAATATGTTTGGGCAGCATAAATACTTTTTAAAATCCACAGATTTATCAAGCCATCGAAGATCCTGGTGGTTTTGGGCAGAAAGTGTTGCCAACAAATTTGATGTTCAATTTGATGCTGTAAAAGCAAAGAATTGGGCCGATTTCAAGGCAGGCAAGGTGGAGGATGACCTGGAATTAAAAATCGTAATGGGAGAGGATTGTCCAACGAAGTGAGTTTTTTTTTCTTTATTTGCGTTATATATTTGTAACATTTTTCATTCTATAGTATTTATGGCGACTATTTCCTTCAAACAAATGGTGTACCACCATACGCCAGGGGAAAATCTGGCACGGCCTATATTGAACCAAAGGAATTACCAGGAAATTCTCCAGCTGATATTGCAAAGTTAGCGGAAGTTACTTAATATAATTAATCCGCAACGAATTGGTACTAATTTTAGTGAATAAATTATTTAAAAATTGATTATACAAATATTGTGTATATTTAGAGGAATTTTGTTTATGTTTAGTAAATATTTTTTTACGTGGAAAGTGTTCTTTTTTTTTCTTATGAGTATTTATTGTTTTATTTGTCGACAAAGATATTAATGAATATCAGGTGATCTGATCGTTTATAGCTTCACATTAGGTCCGTTCGCGTACACAATCTAAAGCGCTTACAGGTGCTTAAGGTGCTCTAAAGTGCTCGAAGAGTAATTTCGTACTGAAAATTAGCAATTTATTTAAGTAGCTCCGCTTTGCTGTGCAAAGATTTAAAAAAAAGCAAACGTTCAATGAATTTGTGTTTTTCAAACTACAGGGTTTGTGTCCAATAAGAGAAATATTTGGCACAACAGCTCTTTAAGTATCTGGGCCTAGGTGCCCACAACCACTCGTGTTGTGTGCGTTATATTTTTCACACGAATGGAAGGGACCTTCAGTTTAGTGCCGTATCCGAAGGGCAATTTGTTTTGAGAAGCTTTCTCGTGACTCTCGAATGTGGGACCGGGGAAAAACTATTTGGTTTTTTCTGGGTTTCGAACTTGGAACCTCACGCGCAGTGGTCCGACACACTAGCCACTTGTCCGACGGCGCCCAAAAGTATCGGAAGTAATATTTTTCTTCTAAGTGGGAAGCGGTGAAGGTTGGTCTCTATAGACGGGATCGGTGAGATAATGTCAGATTAGCTGAAGGCACAGGCTCTGTTTCCTCCGAGCCTTTGCAATGTGTAGATCGCACCTAAACAAAAGTATGTTTAGTGTTCGGCGGACTATTGAGCAGCGTTGTGCCATTAAATTGTACGTTAAATTGTACGCAGAAATGCTCGAACGTTTGAGCATTAAGGTCCGCCGCGTCCGAAGATAGATCGCCGATACCTGGATGCTCCATCACCACATCTGTGACACGTCGCAGATTGTGAAGGAGGCACTGGACAAACACAACGTGACAAAGCTGCCCCAATCACTTTCAGATTTGCCTCCCCATGACTTCCTTTTGTTCTCTCGGATCAAAAGGAGCTTGCAAGAACATCGTTTCGGGACGGCGGAGGAGGTCCAATCAGCTTCGTCGTGGTATCTGAACAGCCTTGCGGTTGTCGACTTCCAGAGCGCGTATGAACAATAGAAAAAGCGCTGGCGATAGCGTATTGATGATAGAGAGTCATATTTTGAAAAGTTCTAAGTTCCTTTTTATGACTTCAGTCCCGATACTTATTGAACAAATCCTGTATTCTTAAATCTATTATTAAAAAAGGAACTGAAAATTCACTAAGCCAAATTCATCCACAGCTCATCTTCGTTACCACAACAAACAAGCTACGCGGCGATTTAAACATCCATTTATAAATAGTTAGGGGGTGGGATCACTTCTTCATGGCTCTCTGAATTGCTTAGCTTAAATCTATTACAAGTCTGTGCAACTGCTTGCATACGCCGATGATATAGACATTATCGGAAGAACTCAGTGGGCTGTCACTGGTGCGTTTGCAAGCATTGAGGCGGAAGCGGCCTAAATGGGTTTAGCGATACTCGAGGGCAAAACCAAGTATACGCTGTCAACAAGAAGGGAAAGCCAACACCGACGAATTGGACAAAACGTCACAGTGGGTAGCTATAACTTCGAGGTAATAAGGGACTTTGTCTACTTTGACTTTGCTATAAACTCTAAGAACAACATCAGCACAGAAATCAAGCGAAGAATAACTCTTGCCAATCGCTGTTTTTTGGGCTTATAAGGCAATTCAACAGTAACAACAGCCCTATCCCGAACTACTAAGGAGACTCTGTATAAGACTCTGATCATCCCAGTCTTGCTTTACGGCTCTGAAACATGGACTTTATTAAAAGAGAATGATATGATATCCTTGGTCGCTTCGAGAGAAAAATTCTTCGTAAGATTTTCGGTCCCGTTTGCGTTGACGGGTTTTGGAGGAGAAAATTCAATCACGAACTATACGAGCTGTACAGCGACATCGACCTAGTCAAAAAACTGCGTGTTAGACGTCTGAGATGGCTAGGACATGTAGGGCGAATGGACACCAACGCTCCGGCCCGCAGAGTCTTCGAATCTAATCCCGAGGGACGACGCAGTAGAGGGAATCATCGCCGCAGGTGGCGCGCACAAGTTCAAGGGGACCTCGACCAACTTGGAGTGCGCAACTGGAGGCAATTACCTAAAGACCGAGCTAAATGAAGAGGCTTGTTGGTTGAGGCCCAGGTTCACCCCGAACTGTAGCGCCACCTAAGTAAGTAAGTAAGTAAGTAAGTAAAACTTACGCGAGATGTAAAAATATCGACCTTTACCAATTGCGTTTTACCACTTAAATGATTAAAAACCACCTTAGTATTAAAGAGTGAAAACCCAATGATTTAAGCTCTTAGCAATTAGCTAAACGTAAGGCGTTATGTACTCTATCAAAACCTTTTCTAAAATCTGTGTATAGTAGATACTCGTTCATCAACTTTTAAAGAAAATAAATAAAATCCCAACAACACGCGGTGTTCCCAGCGGTGGTTTTTATGTCGAGGTCACTCCGATTCACTAGTCTCGCTAAAGAAGTTTCACTTCAAAAATTTATTTTAAAAATGATTATTTAGTTTTGAAGTACAATGATTATTTCAAATGAAAAATTATTTCAATTTGCACAAGCCAGACCGAAACTAGATAAAAAGTTAGTGACGCTTCTAGAGTTTGTGTTCCGCGTGGACACGAACAATGACTCTGTCTGATTAAATTAAAGTTTGACATAATTTCATTTACATTGGAGAAGTGTCATGTTAAAAATTTCTAAATTGGCTGGACCTCCTCCAGCCTGTTCTTCCGTATTTCGGTTCAAAAACTATTCAAAAGAAAGAAGTAAGATATCCATCAAAGCAGCTCTAATTGACATCAATGGTACACTTCATGTGGAAAACGAACCAACACCAGATGCCATTGATGCACTGAAAAGGTAAGTACACTTGAAGACAGGCTGCATCTCTTGAACCACATGCCGCCTTTCAGGCTTCGAAAGACAGGACTCCACATTAAATTTGTAACAAATAAAACCGAGCAGTCGTGTGACACCCTCTACAATCGATTGACGAAAATCGGTTTCGAGCTGGAGAAAAACGAGATCTACAGCTCACTCAATGCCACTGCCAATTACGTGAAGCTGATGCAGCTGAATCCATTCTACCTAGTCACCGCCGATGCCAGGAAGGAATTTCCCCCCGAAGCGGTTCGGAATTATGACGCAGTGGTAGTGGGCGTGGCACCAACTGTGCTTAACTACGGGAATATGAATAAGGCGTTTAGGTAAGTACATTGGTAGATGATGTGGGGTGACCTTAGTAAGGAGTATTTCCAGGATCCTCATAGAGAACAGGGACAGTCAACTGATTGCTATCCATAAAGGGAAATACTATAAGCGAAGTGATGGTCTGGCTCTGGGACCGGGATGCTTCGTCGCTGCACTTGAATATGCTGCATCTGTGAGTGCAGTTCTGATTGGCAAGCCGAATAAATATTTCTTTTGGAGTGCCATCCCAGAGGGTGTTACACCCCAAGAGTGTGTTATGATTGGTGACGTAAGTAAAGTAGTATCGTTAAAAAATGTTTACAAGAGCCCATCTACCAGGACAGCAAAGACGACTGCAGAGGCTCCATGGCTATGGGCATGAAGAGTATTCTAGTGAAAACTGGAAGCTACCTTCCACACATTGCACTCAATCCCCTACCAACGATGTTGGTAGAAAATTTCGCCGATGCAGTCAACTGGCTGGAGGAAAACATGAACGAAGCGTAAACCGCTCAAGCCCGGTGTTGAGTTTGAAATTGTTCAAAATAGCGATTATCAAAACCAACCTGTAGTGCAAACTTTGATGATAAATTTTTAATAAGTAACCCAAAAAACATTACAATAATAAACAGACGAAGTGAGTCCATAAATCCATCACACGGTCACGGTGTACGGTAGAAGGCCGAAACTAAAGGCTCCACATCGTTAATAGTTGACACCACTTTAACTCAAAAGCCTTATGGCTTTTTACTTTTGAGTTGGTAGCTTTAAAAAAGAACAGGGGGCTAACTATACACTTCGCCGCGAATCGTATAAAGTGCTATTCATTCAGTTCGTCCCGCGGCGGCAATGGCACGTATGCACAGCGATCGCTTGGAATATCGACTTTCTAAAAGATTTCCATATTTCCCGTCATATTTCCACAAACATTTCCATTCATCTGCCAAAGTGTCATGGAAAGAATATACTCGTACTTTGTATGAAATTTTGCTAAAGCACCGGTGGATAATTGGAATAATATTTTTAGTGTCCGACCGAAGGTCGATTTTTAGCCGAAGCCGAAGCCGAATATTCGGCTAAACAACAACCTTCGGCCGAAGCCGAAGCCGAAGCTTTAATAACTTAAAGAATTTCCGTTTAAAATTGGCTAAAAGTGAATAAAATAATGATTTTTTGGAAGTTTTTCTGGAATGTATGCATGCAATAAGCAAACTAACGGGACAAATTAACTTTTCAAAAATAATAACAAATTAAACTAGTATTAATTTTAATATTTTATTGAAATAGTAAATAGTTCAAAACAAAACAAGAAATAACTCATAAATAACAAAAAAACAAGTAATTCATTAGCAATAATAGCCGTATTTTATTATCACTCATGATCTATATGGATCATTGGTTTCTATGCAATACAACAACAATGCGAGATCTTGCTTTCTATCAGGATCAATTTCGTGATCCAGAATTTTTTTTTTATTCCTTGGTAGGTCACTACAAGACACAAGGAAAATAATTTCGTTGATCCAGATCCGGATCGTTTTATTTTCGTCGTGTGATCTATATGGATCTTGGGTGATAATAAAATACGGCTAATAATAATAATAATAATTTTCGGCGCATACCACGACGCACGGCAATCAATCAACCATAAACTAAACCTTCGGCTTTGGCCAAAACTTCGGCCTATTTTGGCCGAAACCGAAGGTTTAGCCGATTGTAGTTTTTTTAGCGACACTAAATATTTTCATAAGTGTTTACTTAAATAAATACTTGTTTTTCTGTCCTTAATGCAATTAAAGTATCAGAAATCACTGGTTTTCGCTGTTTTTCATTTATTTCATTATTGCATTTACATAATTGCGCGAATGTAGAAGGGCGAAGTGCGATGATGTTCGTCAGCGAATTGCGTAGTACCAAAATGCGATTTCGCCTGAAAATGCGCTTCGCGGTGAAGTGCATAGTTGGCTCCTTGTATTGATGATTCCACTAAATGCGGTCTCCACTAGCAATAAATACACAGCATGCTTTAAAGCGTACTTTCAGTATCGCAAGTGGAGACCATTGTAACAGCTATATTTTCAGAGCAAGCGACAGATGTTTCTGCGAAGAAATTAACAATTCGCCCATTTTTCTGCGAATTAGCGAATGCTTTTTGCGAACTGTAAACTTTTTTCCCCACACGTAAGACGCAATCTACATTCCCGCGACCAAAACATTCGCGAGAGTTTAACCTTACAATTCTTTTGTTTTGTTCTTGGTGGGTAGGATCGTGGTTGAATTTTTCAAAAGAAGATAAGATATTACCTTCTGAATGAAAGCTACGCTATGTATTTATGCATTTTTCACGTTAAGCCAAGTAGTTACAAAAGGTCTGTTCCTTTACTTGCAAATTCGTACAAATTTGTATGAATTTGTACGAGTTCTTACTCAACAGCGTTCCTTTACTCAAGAAAGTAGTAAAAGAGAGAGGTAACGAGAGAGTAAAAATTTCCCCTCAGTGAAAAATCTTACGAATTCTTACTCAACAAATTTCTGCCGGTAAGAAGTGTACTTTCTGTCAAAGTCAGCTGTTAATTTGTTTGGATGTTTTTATTTTTCTTTTGTTTTGGGTTATTTTTCATTTTAATTCACTTTGCAGCAAAAGGGCAAATAAAAAATGATAAAAAGAAGACCCAAATGAAAGTTGAATATTTTCCTAGGACATTCCTGCGAATTTAAATATGTAAATTTGTATTTAAAAGCAATAAAAACGAACTTCAAAGTTCAATGAAAATGGTTTACATAGATGTGGAGTACGGAAGAAACAGCTCAAAACGTTGACGTTTAATTATGGGCACGTTTTTTTGTCTAACGCGTTCCTTTACTTTTTTGTAGCTTCTCTCTTTGAGACAGAATTTTACTCTTAAGGTTGATAATTTCTCTTTTACTATTTTTTGCCCAAAAAGTAAAGGAACAGACCTAAAATGAATGACAACTGAAATTCGCCGATTGCCGCGACCAGATAAAAAGCAGCTGTGAATGAAATGTAAAAATTGGCGAATATTCGCTCGTTCGCATCGCAGGTCGCTAAGCTGTGAATGGACATTTATGGCATGCCATCTACAGCCAACCTTATCGCCAATAGAGCTATCACTTTGCTGTCACTTTTGCCATTTCCATTGCAATTAAGATTGATATTGGTCGCAGGAAATGCTTAATAAGCGTTTTGGCATCTCTAGTAAAATCCTGCGTTTCCCCAATACATAATATAAGTACTTTAAGATCCGGTACACTGTCGGTACAAGATCACAAATGGTAATTTGCTAATTGGTGGGTATGGGACCGATCGATACACAATATAAGACGCAGGTCAGGAAGAACAAACCAGAATGTGTTTAGAGTTTGTTCTTTTTCCAAAATGAGTGAATGGAAATTATCACAAGAAGAAGTGATTAAACTTATTAATAATTATTCACAATTCGAGACCCTGTGGAATTATAAAAAGAAGAATATGAATGGGTTGATTTTAAAAGAAATGCATGGATTCAGTTATCGAAGGAATTCGAAAGATGTGTGGAGGAATTTAAAAAAAAATTAATATTTAAGAAACGCTTACGTTTCAGAAAAAAAAAAGGTTGATAGTTCAAAGAAATTTGGGACTTCATCTAATTCCGTTTATCACCCATATCTATTTTATTATGAAGAGTTCAAATTCTTGGAGGCGGTTATTATTTTAAGAAAACCCAACTCAAGCTCAAGAACGATTAACCCAAAATCAACGGTTTCTCTTTTTATTCTGCCTTTCTCTTTTTAGCTGCTTTAGCCCCTCTAGTGCAATGATGCTCTGTACCTGTCTATTCGCTGCCATTCTCTACTATACTGAAAAAGTATGCCATGAAATGCCCACCAAAGAAAATCTGACAGTTCTTGTGCTCTCTGCGTTCTGCTCTTACTTGTGCTTTCTGCGATAAATTTATAGCCAATGGAGATGGCATGTTAGAGGCTGCTAGTTGCTTTGAACGAGGTTGCAGCTTGCAACTGTAAACGCTGCGACTACACCCACCGCGACAGTAATAGAGACAGCGACAGCGATAGCGACATTTTAGCATTCTATTAACCACCCTGTAAACAAGAAGGAGCAATAAACTTATGTAAATGGACAGGAAACTCCTTTCTACCTGGTAGGATTCATCACGGCGATTAATACTTTACGGTATCACATGGAAAAGCAACGTCTAACGGAAGAAGACCTACATATGTCACGGCGGTGGAGATGAGGAAGCCAATGAGGACTCAACCCACTTTCTCTGTCACTGTCCAGGTCTCGCCCACCTCAGGAATGAATTCCTCGGGCGAAACTTCTTCCAGGAACTAGAAAATTTATCTAGTACACCAGTTAAGGACATTCTTAACTATATCAAATCCACAATGGATGGTTTTAAGTCCATCACAGTAATGACCTAAATCAGCAACAGAACAAGGTTGGCAAGTGAGATCTTTTTCACTCCGCATATGGGTATCACAATGGGATTGCATTGACCTTTGTGACCTACACCTACCCACATACCTAATTTAACCTAACCGCCCTATTTATTTCGCGTCGCAATTGACATGAGAACCAGAGCATGATCCTACATATATAGGGCGACGATGGTGGCGTTTTAATGGATGGGCGTTCGGAGGTGCTGCGCTCCAGAGCCGGCAGTGTCAAGGGTGGCATTGGCTCTTTTACTCGGCGCACCAAGGACTGGATTGCAAACGTTAAAAGAGAAGTCCAGGCTGAGGCGACTATGCTAAGAGAAAACCAGGTAGCAGCAAGAAATGACCCGTCAAAGGAGCTGCCTACGTTTTCTGAAAAGTCAGATGAATTGTCTCTCTTCATAAGTGATTACCGGAATAGCACGACGTTGTGTAAGATCCTGAATGAAGTCATGGCAAACAAGCGCCTGAGCGATGAAACGTAACAATCTGTGTTTATTGAGATAGCAGCTGTGGTTAACTCACCCCCGCTTACTTACGTTTCCTTGGGGCCTATTGACGAATGAATGAATTGAAATTGTATTGAAAATTGAAGCATTGGCACCCAGCCACTTTCTTCTCGAGTCGTCAAATGGGAACAAAGGGCTTGTTGGGGCACAGGAACTGATGTCTCGCAAGGACTAGAGGAGGCGCAGCAGGTGGCAAATGTTTTTTTTTTTTTTTGAAGTGGGTACGTGAGTACCTTCCCACACTCACAAGGCGAACGAAATGATTTGGAAAGGTGGAGCCAATAAAGGTAGGCGATGTGGTTCTCTTAATCGATGAAAATCAACCGAAGTAAACCTGGCTCGAGGGAATCGTTGTCAGTACCATTACATCCCAAGATGGTCAGGTGAGGAGAGCGACGGTAAAGACGACAAACGGGCTGTATGTTCGAACAGCAACAAGGCTAACAGTGTTGGACATCAGCTGTAGAATCGAAAGCAAGGCAGCAGATGATGGAGTTCCCTTGCTGTGGGGGAGAAATGTTACTGATGTAATGTAATGGGCGCCTAAGAGGACTAATCGATTGAACATACCTGTTGCTGAAGTAATCGACACGGAAGAAGATGCATTTTGATAAACACGTTCTGGGAATCTTGTTTGTTTTTTTTTATAGCGAACGACACCACTAATTTTTTAGTTTCATTCTTTGCTCAGTTATTATATTAAATAAAAGTGAAAGTTGCTTAAGAAAGGAGTATCTCTTGTTAAATAACAACAACTGCAAAGCAGGCGCCTTCTATCAAATATTAAAATTTACTCGAAATCGGGGTGACTGCCATTTCCCATATAATTACCGAACAACTTATTCTCGGTTGATTTACTTCTTTCTTCTTCTTTTTATCAGTGAGGTTATGATCCGAAAACAAGGGATCACAACCCTCCTACTTCACCGCATTTCTACTGATCCGCCTGTGGGGTTCGCCTTGACATTGACTGAATGGCCAGACGGATTTAGCAATCCTGTATAATCTGACGTGCCTGGTTAGCCAGAATCTGGAAACCTGTCAGTGTTATGCCTTCGCAGTAATGTTAACATAAGCTTTAGCAATTGATGGAACTGACTTTATGTATTTCATGGGAAAGAAATGATTATTTCCTGGTATCAGTATGTGAACCACGAACAATTAACATAGCAATCGATGACGTTACCACTACACTATCATCACTCCTAAAAGTGCCGTGATTTGCGATAATTAAAGCGATCAGAAAAATTGGTTGCTCTGTGTATAGTGATCACCAAAAATTTTCGAGGAGTTGACATCAATTGACTTCTCAAAACGTCAAAATGCTGTCATTGTTCATTGTCCACCAAACTAACGTAAAGAAATTCAATTTCAGTTTCATTTATTGAGGTATTTTGTACTTTTCGCAAAAAAACTGTTTAGTATTTGGGATGGTAGGAACTTTATATTCGGGGACATCATTTTAGTTCCATTGTTTTTATGGCTTTAGCCGAAATTTTAGTTATGGTGTTTTATCCCCTGGGCGCCAACTTGTCGTTAGTAGCAACCACCTCAAGAAGGTTTAAAGTTAAGGCCAGCTGAAAATGGGTGAAATGGGCGACGACCTTATTCCAGCTGGCAAGTCAAGCACACCCAAAACACACAAAAATGCTTGTTTTGGAAGTCGAACATGTTTTAAGAATCTTAAACACATGATAAGAATCAGCGGAATGCTTGTTTTTTTATGCAAATTAGAATATATTCACACTTACAATGCATTTGGTAGCACAAGGATATCTAATTTATTTCTAAGTTGGGTCCTTAGAAGACGCACCCTCCTATAGCTTTCTTTATCCCCATCATCACTGCTTGAATTCAACAATAATTCCATCGAGCTAAACATTTTGTTGATCTCTGGACCTAAGACAATTGCGGAAAAATTATTTAATTGTATGGAAGTGACACCTCTTCAGCTGTCACAAGAAAACAATCACTAAAATGTGATTATCACAACAACTATCACCTTACATTAAACAAAAGAAAGAATATGACTATCACTTATCAAAAATCACCTTACCCGATTCCACCCCTGCATTCTTCCTGTAAATTAATCTTTCCAAAATGACGATGCCCACAAACATGTCGAACTTTTGGATGTATGGTCCACTCAACGATGCCAGACGCTCAAAATATTTCCCCCACGGGACGATTACGATATCTGTAGCGCCCTGATTTTTTTAAGTTTTCTAGTAGATATCGACGCACTAAATAAAAAATAACAAGTATAATTTTTTTGATATCTCGCTTTTGATAACCGATATTTCAATAGAAACTACCTTCTCAGGGTGCATTTCGTGTATGAAGTACATAAAAAACTAATATCGAGATCAAAAAAATTTTATTTATAATTTTTTGTTCAGTGCGTCGATATCTACTAAAAAACATAAAAAAATCATGGCGCCACGGATATCGTAATATCCCCTAAAATACAACTAAAATAGATTAAATAACGACTCAGAATTTCCCCTAGATTTCCTTCCGTCGATATAAAAAAAAAAACCTAAATCTCAGGCGAAAACCCCAAAATTGGCAACTCTGGGTCCATCTGATTCTACACGCTAATCTACCTATACACTGTAATAACTTGCGTTGCTGGCCTCAACAGCTTGGGAAGCGAAAGAGACATGATCTATGTTGACTATCTCATTATAAATCATATCTGTCTGGGTTTATATGGCCATTAATATATTCCGGAACTCGGTTCAAAAGTTTTTTCTGGAACAAACGAGCAATATGCCTATTTTAGCTGCTCTAATAGACCTCAGCGGTACACTGCATGTGGAAGACGATCCAACACCAGATGCCATTGAAGCGTTAAAGAGGTAAGTCCACTCGAAGAGATGCACTTCTAGAACTGATTTCTCATCTCCTTGTCCACTTAAGACTTCGAAAGACAGGGCTCCACATAAAATTTGTAACAAATACAACCAAGGAGTCCGGTGAAACCCTTTACAATCGGCTGACGAGAATGGGCTTTGAGCTGGAGAAAGACGAGATCTACAGTTCGCTCAATGCTACTGCCAACTATGTAAAGGTAAAGCAACTGAATCCATTCTATCTAGTCAGTGCCGATGCTAGAAAGGATTTCCCTCCCGAAGTAAATCAGAACTATGATGCAGTGGTAGTGGGCTTAGCGCCAAATGAATTTCACTATGAAAGCATGAATAAGGCGTTTAGGTAAGCGCCTGGGTATGTGGTGTGGGCTGACCTTAGTAAGAAGTATTTCCAGAATCCTCCTTGAGAACAAGAACAGTCAATTGATTGCTGTCCACCAAGGGAAATACTATAAGCGAGGTGATGGTCTAGCTCTGGGACCGGGGTGCTTCGTCGCTGGACTTGAATACGCTGCCTCTGTGAGTGCAGTTCTGATTGGCAAGCCAAATAAATATTTCTTTGAGAGTGCTATCCCACAGGGTGTCACACCTCAGGAGTGTGTAATGATTGGTGACGTAAGTGGGGTCGTATACTTAACGTTTTTTTTTACGGATCTCATCTTCTTCCAGGACAACAATGACGATTGCAAAGGCTCCATGGCTGTGGGAATGAAAAGCATTCTGGTAAAAACTGGTAAATACCTCCCTCACGTTGTACCAGACCCTCCACCAACGGTTTTAGCTGAAAATTTCGCCGAAGCAGTCAAATGGCTGGAGGAGAACAAGGACAAAGCGTAAAGCGTTCGAGTATAAATAATTAAAAAGCGCAAACAACTCTTTATTCGCTGCAGTTATTTTCATATAATTTTTAGAAATGAAAATGCATTTGCAATAAAAAATAAAACAAAAAACCGTTAAAATCTCTTAGATCGCTCCCAACATTCAAGCGCCCAACTTTGTTTTTGCAAACTCAGTGGCCAACTGCAGCACTTCGTCCACCCGCTGATAGTTTGGCCCTGATGCCTGAGCAGATTCTGCCTTACCGCCTCCCTTGCCGCCCATAACAGCCGAGATATGCTGGACCCATTCGTTTGCCTTCAGACCCCTGTCGACGGCAGTCTTAGGCACCGACGTCAAACAGAAAATTTTCTTCGAGTCGGAATCGACAGAGACAAACATTGCAGAAGTCTCTGGACTCAAGGCACGTACTTGTTTCAATGCAGCATCGAGTGCTTTTGTATTGTTGAACGCTTCCAGTTGTTGGATGAGCACTGGAGTATTTAAGTTGGCTCGGCACAATTCCTTAGCCTTTTCTACCACAGTGATCGAAACGGAATTTTTCAGAGCACGTTCCTTATCGTCGAGCGTCTTCTTAAGGTTCTTAAGGACAAGTCTCATCTCGTCCTTCTTCACATGGGGAATAGTGGCTTGAGAGATAGTCTCAGTCAATTCGACTATCTGCTTGACATGTTCCTTCGAGTTCTTACTCTTATTATCAGCACTAATGATGGCCTTCAATGAATTAATTTGATTTTCAAATGCTTCTGTCTTTTTTAGAGCTTTCACAGCTTCTGGACCGGTTAGAGCGACAATTCGTCGAATACCCTTAGCAATGGCTTCTTCACTGCTTATGACAAATTCCACAATGTGCCCTGACCGCCGAAGATGAGTACCGCCGCAAAACTCCACCGATGTCTTCTCACCAGCATCACTGTCCGGATTGGCTTCCAAATCCTCCACTGGCACTCCAAACGAAATAACTCTCACTGGATCGGGATAAACCTCATCAAACACGGAACGCAACCCCCGAATGGACTTGGCAACACTCAAAGTCGATTCCTTAGCGTAGATAGGAACATTTTTATAAACGATATCCCTGGTCAACTGTTCCGTTTTAGCAACCTGCTCGATACTCATAGCTGCCTTGCTGTTAAAATCAAATCTCAGCTTCTCTGGAACAACCAATGAACCTTTCTGTTCTGTGTCCCTACCAAGCACCTGCAACAGACTATGATTCAGTGCATGCGTGGCAGAGTGATTCTTCATTGTGAGACTCCTACGGGTAACATCGATTTGTAAATTCAAATTATCTCCCACGCTAAGTGTTCCCTCAACAACACCAATGTGCAGAATGTAACCACCACGATTGTACACGCGATCAACTAAAAACTCATTGTCCTCCTCATCGACCTTCACCAGCACACCTTGATCGTAAATCTGGCCACCACTTTCGGCATAGAAATTCGTCTTATCCAATATGATGCCGCATTTCTGGCCTGAACTCACCTCATTCACGAAGGCGTTCTCATACCGTATGGCGATAATTTTTCCATTGCAGTGCCGGAAATCATAATCAGCCTCTCGTTCATCCGATAGCGCAGAATATTGATATTTGAAGGAATCATTTGTGGGTGGAATGGATTTCCCTTGCAGCTCTGATATAGCATGAACATCAAGATTGATTTCATCGATTTTACTAGTTCCCTTGCCCTGCGAGAGGATGTAAGAGTTTTGTTTGGCCTGTTCGTAGCCCTCCATATCGATTTGGAGACTCTTCTCCTCGGCCATTAGTTGGGTGAGATCAACTGGGAAACCATAAGTGTCGTATAGCCGCCAGGCAACGTCACCAGGCAGGACTTTAGTATCGCCAAGCTTTGTGATTGTTCGATTGAGGAGATTACGTCCGCGCGATAGAGTTTTCAAGAATTGCTGTTCCTCTTCGTTGATGACATCGATAATGTGTTGTGGATTTTTCGTGACTTCAGGGAATGCATCACCGAGGCTCTCAACTACTGTTGTGACAAGAGTGGCAAAGAAACCTGGTTTGGCGTTGAGTTTTTCAGTAGCGTATCTGAAATGAGAACGTATGGAAGTTATGTTAGAAAGAATGCGCTTATAGTACTAAGTTTACATTGAAAAAGTTGTACATATTGATGGCCTTAACCTGACTACTTCAAATGGATACAAGCCAGATATCTAGTTGGGCTACTACTCATTGATGTATTCTTTAGCTTTGAAGATAATCAGTCTTTTGTCTATCTTTGGCCTAAACAATTTTCAGATCTTGGTTGGCTTTTAAATGCAAAAAAGCATTCACTACGTTTTGGAATGACAATATGCTCACTGCAATTAAGGCCCTAATTTTCTGAAATACTGTGGGAGGTGTATAATTTCTTGGCATTCGCTGAAAAGATTCTATACGCTTATGGCGCAAGGATTGAGGGAATATGAATTCACTATTAATTCCAATCTGAATGTGATCCCATACAATTTTGGATTTATTTATTTTCTACTCCAAGTACTTAAGATCCGATGTGAAAATCAAAATCATCAGATACAACAACTAAACACCTTCTCTCTAGCTGATGTTATGAGAGATAACCCCTCGAACTTCCTGATTCCGAACGTGAGAATTCTAGCTGCAGAATCAAGAAAATGATTGCCTTCAAGACGATTGAATGCCAATGATTGAATGAATGATTGATTGGTTGCTCTGTTTCGAATAAAATACATTAACTCACCTGACAGCACGTCGCAGAATTCGCCGCAACACATATCCCCTTCCGGTATTATCGGGCATTCCACCATCGGCCAACGCAATAGTTATCGTGCGGGCATGATCAGCCAACACTCTGTATGCCATATCAATGCCATCAGCATCATCGGCACCCACTCGTCCTTGGTAATCAGGAGCTCCGGTTCCCCTTTGAATAGCCTCGAACAACGGCACAAACAGATCCGTATCATAGTTTGACCTCTTGTTCTGAATCACAGACACGAGCCGCTCGAATCCCATGCCACAATCGATGTGCTTCTTGGGCAACATCTTCAAACTGCCATCGGGCTCTCGATTGTACTGAATGAACACCAAATTCCAGATCTCCAGCACATCGGGGTCGTCCATATTCACCAATTCCGGAACGCTGCGTCCCCCAATTCGATCAAAATGCAATTCAGAGCACGGTCCACATGGTCCAGTCTCTCCCATTTCCCAAAAGTTGTCCTTCATGCTTCCTGGCAGAACATGTGCCGGTTTCAGTCCCAAATCTAACCAAATCTGGCGGCACTCCAAGTCGGGACCTAGGCCAGACTTCTCATCCCCACCAAAGTACGTCACGTACAAACGATCGCCGGGCAGCTTTAAGCGTTCGGTCAGGAACTCCCATGCCCAGGTGCAGATCTCCTTCTTGAAGTAGTCTCCAAACGACCAGTTGCCCAACATCTCGAAGAACGTATGATGGTACACATCCTTGCCCACATCGTCGAGGTCATTGTGTTTGCCACCAGCACGGATGCACTTCTGCGTATTAGTTGCACGCACCCACTTTGCCATGTCGCTGTTGGGGTCAGCAGTGCCCAGGAAAATCGGCTTGAACTGGTTCATACCAGCGTTCGCGAAGAGGAGCGTGGGATCGTCCAGCGGAATGGTGCTCGACGAGTGAACATACGTGTGCTCCTTCTCCTTGAAGAAGTTCAAGAAGAAGTCACGCACTTCCTTAGCGGTGAGTGATGTATGCATTGCTATTGGGAGAAACGAAAAAGAGAATATAATCAACTGATGCCACGCAAGATTCGTTTTGATCTGATACGTGAGGGAATTATCTAATTGGGTGGGCACCTATGTCCCCATGGACAACTAGATTGCGACAAGTGGACTGGTTTTTTTTTTATTATTCTAACCGAGACGCCACAAGCCACGTCGAGAGTACACTTTCACCGTGAACAAGAGTGCTCGGATACGTGTTGAGAAAAACGCCAAACAAATGGGATTTTCTAAATGAAAATATCAATGGGATGATAGCTTACCTGATTATGCGTCGAAAGTATTGCACAATTTAACTATTTTTGATGAATTTATGGCCTTTATTTCCCTGTGTCGGACCTAGTAGCTACAAACACGTTTTTCACTCGCCGACGACAAATTCTGATTCAGACTTGTGGGAAGAGAAGACGAAAAAAAATATTCTACTGCAGTGTGGTGTATGACGAAATGTCAGAATGACGAAATAGGAAGATAAGTTTTGAAATGTGCTAGCGACGTAGTGATACCAAGCCATAAGTTCATTTAAAAATTGCTCATCTGAAAAATCAAAATCTTAGGAAATGTTACTGAGCCTTTTACTACATAGTAGAAAATATATGATGTTACCCCTAGTCTCAACTGGCAATAATTCATTGCAAGAAATATGTCAAGCAATTGAAATTACTGATGGAGACCGCAAATTTCTTGAAATTATCCATTTCATTTGCGGTTTCCATTGGAAATAAAAAAAAATAAATTTAATTGATTTGAGAATATCAGGGAATCCCAAACATCAGATATTCCCGTACAAAAATATCAGAGAATCTCAAACATCGGATTCGTTCGCGCGTCTGGAGTTGCTCACTTTTCGACGGTCAATCACTAAATAAAGATTTCTGTCAAAAACGGAATTGGTTGAAAAAGAAACATTCATGCTTGTGGCGAGAATTATTTCCGAAAATTGGTTTTCGATGGAACCAACCATTCGCTTTTCGATTCATGAAAAATCGCCTCATCTCTTTCTCACAGTCTTTCATTTATGCGCTAATATGAACAGACACATAGAGCCTGGCTACATTGACATGGGAATGAAAGTCGTGTCGTACGAGACGCGTAGATTTTATGTGAGAGAAAAAGAGAGCGGTTGATGCACCGAAAATCCACCGAAAGTCCGCTTCAGAACATAATTTTCGGTGGGAGAATCGATGTTCTTTTCTCAAAGCGTTTCGTTTCTGACACACTTTCGAACTTTTTTCCTATCGTCGAAGGGTTTGCACCGTGCGGAAGGCTCAAAAATATAATTTTCTGTGGAGGTATGAGTGTTTTGTTCTCAAAGCGTTTCCTTCTATACATTTTCTTGATTTTTGCTGATCATCGGAGGGTGAACACTGTGCGGAGTAGAAAAGTAGAGTACGAGGGAGATTGAAGGAAAAAAGCGAATTAAATCTGCAGGCGTGTAGCACATGCTGATTATGTTGATGTTGTTAAGCGGTATATTCTAAAATATACCACAATTTTCTAAGTACCTGGCTGCTTACCATGGGAATGAAAGTCATATCGTGCGAGACGAGTCGATTTTATGTAAGTCAAAAAAGGACAGTCATTAAAATCAAGGACAAATCAGAAATGACGGGACAGAAATATGCACCACTTCGAGATTTACGGTAACTACTAATTAATTTAAGAGAAAATATATAAAACCTAATTGCAGATGGGAAAACCAAAAGAGATACATAGTCATGAAAAAGTTTTTTTCTTTTTAACTACAAACATTTTTATCCGTGTCTACCTACCACTTCAGCTACATGTTATTCTTTAGATTTCAGCGTACCCAAATGTAGATTTTTGAAAAGGTGATATTAGGTCATCTTATCACTGCGGCTACATTGGGCCTATTGTGATTTTGTAGATTGTAGATTCTATCCCATCTGTCAACATTGCTTTCATTCTAATGAAGCCTTTTCTGTGTGTAGCCACTACGTTAATGGCAGTGAAGTTCATGCGTAGGCGAGTGTGGCCCGGCATGCGCGTATTATCGCTGGTATTAGCCGACACTCTTAAAATTCTACAATAGTTTCAATTTACCCTCATACCGACAAATGAACTGTTCTGTTGGAAAGTTCAGATGAATATTTTTGAAGAAAAATGTGACCTTACCGAGTTTCTGCTTCAGAATAGAACTGAAAAGTAACTGTTCACGGAAAGGCAATCCCAGGTAATAAACTGCGATACAAACCGTTCAAACGTTATACTTTCACGAAGTACAATTTCGAATTAACAATCCATGAACTTACCTTCAACTTAACAATTTTTATATAGTGGCGAAGTGAAATAAATGTCAGAGTTCTCAGGAATATATTTATAGATGACTAGACTGTCCCCCTAAAAATGTCATTAGATATCATTGTTTGTGAAAAAAGAAAAACCAAAAAATAAATATTTAAAAAAGTTGGCGCTCCCTATGATGGGCGAGCAACATAGTATGTACATATTCTCTCTATCTAAAAAATAGCATCCGAATCTTTATAATTGGGAGTACTGCTCCTTAACCAGATTGCATCCCGCCCTTAGGACTAATACAGTAGTATTTGAGAAAACGAAGAACCACATACGAATTTACCACGATGGAATTTTGAACAATATGCAATTGAATAACAGAATATTGTAATTGTGATGGCATCTCCACTTTGGAAAAATAATGTTCTTCACTATTTCAAAGCGAAATTTTAACTTATCAATATAATTTATTCTTTCCATTTGCCCAGATAAATTCGCAAACAACTCGGATTCGGAAAATAAATTAGACCTGACTAACGTCTTTACAATTAATTTTTCTCCTCTTCTTCTTCTTCTTTTTCTTCTTCTTCCTTTTTCAGCGTGGTTGTGATCCGAAAATAAGGGATCACAACCCTCCCACTTCACCGCATTTCTACTGATCCGCCTGTGGGGTTCGCCTATTTGACCTCAGAAAATGTCGGCAGGCCCGCCGATTTTGGATCACTCGGTTACTGAGGCCAATGCAATGCCGATGTCGTCGCATTTGTGTGATCCAAGCGTTTAAAGGCCTACCTTTCCTACATCGCGATGTCTTTGGAACGTGCATTGATATTGCCTTTTTAACAGGGTTCAAATGATCTCTTCTTTGAACGTGGCAATACCAGCTGAGCCGGTCGCGCTCTATTTTTTGTACGATGGTTTCCTTGATGTGAAAGCTTCCACGGATATTCGAACTTCTTATTCGATCAAGCTTTGTCACTCCTGCTGTCATTGTGAAGCATCTTCATATCAGCTGCCGTTAATTTACTCAAAATACTTTTTGTACATCGTCCAACATTGTGAACCACATGCGAGCGCTGGACGCACAACTGCGGTGTAGAGCCTTCCTTTCAACTTAGGCGCCATTTTTCTGTCACAGAAGATAGCGGAATTTTCTCGCCACTTCATCCATCCTACGCTTACGCGATGATTGACGTCGTCATCACAAGTTGCTTTGCTATTGATCGTAGATCCCAGATATTTGAACTTTTTGCACTTGGGAAGCACTGTTCCATTCAAATAAATGTCTGGAATAGGCATAAATGGATCAGAGAACGCGCAGCACAGGTACTCTGTCTTTTTTGAACTAATGCGATACCCATTTCCCTCCAGAGCGTCCACGCAAGTGGACCAAGTGCTCGTTGCAGGGATGTAGGATCCTCACTTATGATGGCTCCTTCGTCAGCAAAGAATAACTGATGTACCTTGGGGTCCATCACTTTACCTTCAAGCAGATAATCAAGGACTGTAATAAAGAGCAAAGGACCTGGTGCACCCCGACTTTGATTGGGAACTCGTGGGTTACTCCAGCGGGGCATCTTTGCTTGTTGATGAGTGCAAGTTCAAGCCCCAGCGGGGAACAGCAATCACCAGCCACCCGAGTATAAAATGGAAAAAAATACCATCGAAGTTTTTCCAACCACTGCACCAACGAGCTCTCACGACGATCGGTTCTACGTACGTACGTACGTTCCGGAGCGACTCGAGGACAATACCTCGACCAAGGATCGTCAAACTCAGCTACACAGCTGCTACAACAACAACAACAACAACTCTTGTCTTTGCTCCTTCTTACATGTCCATGATCATCTGTAGATAGGTTTCTGGAAGCTCTCGATGTCTTAGCGCCACCCATATCAGATCTCGTGGTTGTCTGTCGAATGGATTTTCAAAGTCAACCAATACAATATGCAAATCCCTTAAGGAATCACAATGTTTTTCCATTATGATCCTTATACTTTGGATTGCAACTGTGGTTGATTTATCCGCGACAAACCCGCACTGATCATCAGATAGCCGTATTATTTTGCGCGGTCGGCCACCCGCTTAACGATCTTCATGGTGTGTGACATCAGCTTGATGGAACGGTAATTATCACAGTTTCGCGTATTAATTTTTCTCTATATTTTTTTTTTTTTAATTTTCGGATTTTTCTATACCAGAAAGAAATTTCTTTTCGCTTGAACGGCGTACTAGGCTCAAATACAATCATTGTTTAAAAATCTTTTTTGACAAAATATTGAATGCAAACATTGCGCAGTTTACTTGTACCTACGTAGTTTTTTTTTTGAAACTGGCAGCACTAACTTTATTTTGACACTTCTTTGCATCACGTCAAATGTTGATTACTCCGACTTTACCAAAAAAACAAGCGGTTTTGTGTTTCACCATTCACTACTACTCCCGATTACAAAAATTAAATAATTTTCTCTCTAAAGTAAAATATTTCTTACTTTTTATACGCAAAACAAAATCACAAACAACACCTTCGCCAAGATGAAAATGAAATTAATTGATCCCGTCGTCCGCTCGTTTAAAGTGGCGAAGGTCTTCCGGGAGAACACCGACAAAATAAATGCCATCGACTTCAGTCCGAACGGGGAGCACCTCATCTCGTGCAGCGAGGACGACCAAATCGTCATCTACGATTGTGAAAAGGGCACCCAGTCGAGGACAGTAAATTCAAAGAAATACGGAGTCGACCTCATACACTTTACCCACGCGAACAACACCGCGATCCACAGTTCCACGAAGGTGGACGACACTATTCGCTATTTGAGTCTGCACGACAACAAGTATCTGCGCTACTTCCCCGGCCACACTAAGAAGGTGATCTCTCTGTGCATATCACCCGTAGAGGACACCTTTCTGTCGGGATCCCTGGACAAGACGTTGCGCTTGTGGGACCTACGCTCGCCGAATTGCCAAGGTCTGATGCATCTGTCGGGAAGGCCGGTGGCAGCGTACGATCCGGAGGGCCTGATTTTTGCGGCGGGCGTCAACTCTGAATCGATTAAGCTGTATGACTTGCGTTCTTTCGACAAGGGGCCTTTCGTTACGTTCAAACTGAATCAGGAGAAGGAGTGCGACTGGACTGGTTTGAAGTTCTCCCGAGACGGAAAAACAATTTTGATCAGCACAAATGGGTCCATCATCCGACTGGTGGACGCCTTCCATGGAACACCGCTGCAGACGTTCACCGGGTATCCAAATAACAAGGGAATTCCCATCGAGGCTAGCTTCAGCCCTGACTCGCAGTTCATCTTCTCAGGAAGCACTGATGGACGGGTGCACGTTTGGAATGCAGATACCGGCTACAAAGTGTGCGTACTGAATGGAGACCACCCCGGCCCGGTACAGTGCGTCCAATTCAACCCCAAGTACATGATGTTGGCGTCGGCGTGCACAAACATGGCCTTCTGGCTGCCCACGTCGGAGGAGGGATTGTAAAAAAAGACCGATTTTGTATTCTTCTAAGTTTTATGACATAACAAGTAAAATATAAATAAACAGTTCAAAAAGTCGATTTGTTTTGCTTTTGTTGGTTCGCTCGCTTCTGGGCATCGTAGTATTCTCTTATGATCATCAGTAGCTGCGCTAAGTTTGTCCCGACCTTTGCACTTACGCCTATCACCGGTTTTTCTAGTCTCTTTTCAAGTTCTTTGATGTTTTCGGCTGCATCCGGTGCATCGATTTTGTTGGCGACGATGATGCGAGGGCGGTCGCCCAACTGTTCACTGAATTGATTGATTTCGTTGTCCAGAATCTCGTAGTGCTTCCATGGTTCCTCGCAGGATGCATCTAGCACAAACATAAGAGCTGAGCAGCGCTCTGCGTGTTTAAGGAACTGTATCCCCAGACCCTTGTTTTTGTGGGAGTCAGGTATAAGGCCTGGCAAGTCAGCTATAGCTACTTGTTCGTAGTCATCGTACTGGATCATTCCTATATGTGGTTTCAGAGTGGTAAACGGGTACGACGCTACCTTAGGTTTAGCTCTAGAAATCGCCCTAAGCAGGGTACTCTTCCCGGCATTGGGGAACCCAATAAATCCCACATCAGCCATACTCCGCAGCTCCAGCGTATATGTTAAATCCTCCCCATCCGCTCCATATTCGCAGATCTTCGGCGACTGGTGAATGGATGAGGCAAAGAATCGATTACCCTTACCGCCACTACCTCCTCGAGCGGCGACAAACATCAGTTTTTCCCTATCCAGGTCAGCGACAACCTTTCCTTCGGCATTTCGAATGATAGTCCCAACTGGAACTTTGACCACCGTGTGCTTAGCGTTCTTCCCATGGCAGTCTTTTTGACTACCCGCGGCACCCTCATCAGCCTTAAGTATACTTGTGACGTGATTATAGTTCTTGACATCTGTTGTCGCCTCGAAGACGATGTGCCCACCATGTCCACCGTCCCCACCATCGGGACCGGCTCTCTCATTGCACCAGACTTGTAGGAACGAAATACTGCCATCACCGCCTTTTCCTCCCAGTACTCGAACTTGTTTGGCATCAGAGAAATATTGAATCTGAAAGGAGTTGAGTTTTGAACACATGGTATGACGACAGATCAATTGGTTTGAACCTCTTTCCGCTCGGATTTTGCCTTTCTTGGACGCAGGGCCACTCGCTGGGAATAATTCACCGCATTGAGCAACTTACATGGTGTGTCAGTTCGGCAGATTTGACGTGCGACATGTCGCGATATTATTCCAAACATTTTAGCTTATCCCAGACGGAAGACGATCTATAGTTTTTCTTAAATGTAAGTTTAAAGAAAATAAAATAAATTTACAAAACAAATTCAGAACTGCTGTACACGAGTGATGCCAATCCTATTTGACTAATGACAGTCCCATTATGGTTTGCACCTCCACTTTAAAAGACAAGCAAACCTGTTTGATTTAAAATTTATTTCTACAGAAAGTACAACACTACAATGTCGTTGAGTCAAGGCAAGAAAAAATTCTATGGGACCAGGGTTTAGCTCCAGAATTATACATTTCGGAAACAGCCATTTTTTACTTCAATTTAATTTTCCGCAAACAACCACACAGTGTGAAAATCTTTTCGGATATGAAATTTCCTCTATGTCTGACAGACACTCGTTTACCCTATCCGATGTGTTGGACCGTGTGAATACCCTTATTAAGTGGGAAGTACAAGATACAACTTTTGTACCAACGGTTTGACAGCTTTGTGTTGTATACGATAATTATATCATGTGTATCCACACAACCGACCATTGTGCCGATATCGTATGGCCGCGTGGTCTTGACTGTACAACCGCTGTCACATGCACAGATTGTATGGAAATTATACGGTGTGTATGTGTAAAATGACTGAATGAAATGTCTGGTTGTACGTAAATCGTGAGCAGATTGTATAATGTGTGTACTGTATACAACACGTGGGCGAATGTCGGTACAACACAAATCGGCACGACGGTTGTATCGTGTATTTCCCTTTTTAGGGTTTTTACCTTTGCTTTAAGAGACAAACAAAACCGTTTGATTTAAAATTTATTTCTTCAGAAAGTAGGTACAAGACTACAATACAATGTCGTTTAGTTAAGGCAAGAAAAAATTCTATAAGAACAGGGTTTATCTCCTCCTTTGGACACAAATATTTAAGGTGAAATATTTAAGGTATTGTGAACTCAATAGTCTCACTTGAACATCGTAGAAATGCCTCATGTCTTTCCCTTTTTTATCGCTTCTTTTACAAAAAGTGCTCCAGCGAAATAGCCAGCAGCATTCCTCCCCTTCAAAACTTCACCCGCAATACGCGTCACGCTTCGAATGCACATCAGTTCACTCTCAAGCCCAACTTCGGACGTACTGTCAAATATAGGGATTGGTTTATAAGCCGAACAACACGTTTGTGGAACGATCTACCAGCCTCTGTGTTTCCTCATCATTACAATCTACAAACATTTAAAGCCAACGCAAACCGGCATCTCCTCTGTTTCTTTTCCCCCTTTTCGCAACCGCCCGTGCCCTAAGAAACAGTATAAGGGTATTAATAATCCCTTTGGCACGCGCAAATTATAAAAAAAAAAAGGCGCTTATAGGTTTTAATGATAGAATACAAGACAAAGAGTAACATAAATTTAAAAAGCCAAATAAACCGGTACTCTGTTAACGTCAGCTTTCATTTCCGTGAGCTAAGCATCTTCAAACCCCATTTCGTGTTGAAATGGCCATGTCCTAAAAAAAGACTGTTCCACCAATAAGCTCCGCTCTTTAATGACCTCGGCGAACTGGCATCCTCAGGCTTCATGAGCATCCTTCGCTTAATTAAAAGCTAGTTTCATTTAATGGAAAAATGGAAAAATGAAAAGATCAGAATGGACCTCTACTGGTATAACTGTGTTTGTACTCTGGTTCAGATAGCCAACGCAATCTAACTTATGTATGTACTTTACTATATATATTTCGCAGTAGCAGGACCTAGCTTCTCGAATAATTTTGTTAAATACACTTTTGCTCCTATCTAACAGGAGAATTCAAGAAGCTTTTTCGTGACAATTACTCCTTTTATATATATATAAAAGGAAACACAAATCCCAGAGGACTCTCTGCAGTCCATTGTACTACCAGGCAATAACCTTTCTTTGGAGCAGTGGTTAGAAAACTTCGATCTTATTCGTTTTTCTTGCTCGAGTGACTGTTGGTTGCTATTCCCATCTGGGACTTAGACCCACGCACGTCGTTAACAAACAATCACACTAACCATTGCACCAAACTGGTGCATTATGAAATGCTAAAAAGGGGTGGCAATAGTGGTAACGTCGTCAATTGCCACGCTAATGGTACATGGTTCAAATCCTGATGACAGCAAGCATTTATTTATTTCTCATGAAATATATAAAGTCAGTCCGATCAATTGCGAAAGCTTGTGTGAACATCACTGCGAAGGCATAACACTGGCAGTAGCTTGGTTATAGGGCTGAAAAAACTGTTCGCTTTGTTGATGTGATTTGCCAATGACATCCGTTGTTGGGAAAAAAATATTGTGAAGCAGAAGCAAAGATAAAAAAATAACAAAAATCTCTCCAGTTATCTGGATGGCACCCCCGGAGTTTCTCTGAAGCATAAGCAACTGAGCTTCAAACCAGTACACCAAATCTTTCTCTCTGTCCCTATCTATCTTTTCCAATGCCCGCACTGCGTTCAAACATGTTCAGGGTATTCATAACAACTTAAGTGCACTCAAGTTATAAAAAAGGCGAACCCCACAGGCGGATCAGTAGAAATGTGGTGAAGTGAGAGGGTTATCCCTTATTTTGGGATCACAACCTCGCAGAAAAAGGAAGAAGAAGAAGAAAAAGTTATACAAAAAGAAGGAAAATAGAACCTCAACTATCTGTCATGATTTTACATTGTATTGTACTTAAAAATATGAGTATGGTACTACTCCTATCCTAAAATATTTGGCAAGCTTTATGCTAAACATTACTTACGTCAGACGGAAATACATACCTTAAGCAGTTTAGGAGGGTACCGTGGCTCAACTATTTAATAAAAAGCGCCAAAGCAAAATTGTTTATTGTTCCTAATTATTAAGGGGTTCCTACTTTCTTAAGAAAACTCTTAATGCTGGGTTCATATTCTGCAACGATAAAAGTGTAGAAAATTACATAATTCAGTTGTCGAATAATGATGGAAAAAGTCATCTTCCAAACCGATGGACAACGCTTTTTATTTCATTTCACATCTTTCATCAAATTCAAGCCAACCTTGACTACTTCAATGAAATGGTACCTAAAACACTAAAACAAGATTTAGTATTGAATACTAGACACCTAAGCTTTATTTGTGTCAGTTTGGTATAGTCTATTGTTCGTTATAATTGACAGAAAAATTAAGCACACTTATTGGACATTCCGACTTTCCCAAATTTTAGAGAAATATCAGATATGCATTGATATACTAGACTTAGATGGTTAGTGATAGACATAACTTCTATTCAAAAATAAAATACGATCTTGTTACGCAGTGGTAAAAAAATTAAAAGTGTTTATATGCACGCTGTCCCATCACTTTTTCCCATAGTCTCCTTTCATTCTTACGTATACATAATGATGCTCAAATATCAATTTGTTTTTTGTTCAACCTATTCTTTCAAGTGTTACACTATGCGAATAAATATCTATCTATCGAATTGAAATTTAATTTAATTAATTTGTTATTTTATTTTTGTTTCACAAACTTCCTTTTAGTTTTAACAAATATAGCTAAAAAAGTGAATTCCGTCCTATGAAGATTTGGCTGACCCCGATTATCCGAGTTTGTGTGAAAATGATAGTTCATTAGCCATCCATGTGTAGTATATCAATGGCTTATAAGTCGCCACGCACTGCTTTTGAAAATTCAGTATTTCGACAAAGGCCAATAAACATATTTGTTGCCTAAGTAGTTACTCAGAGCTATGATAATCGATGTTCAGACATCTTTTTACTTGAATAGTTTATAATATTCTAATAATATTTGTGTGCCATGGTTTAGATAAAACTCAGTGAATACTTTCCTTAAATCGGCAAAAATCGGAGTAATCACCCTAATACATATATTTTTCCCATAAGCCGCTGTACGGTCTTATGCTATACCACGTGTCAAAATATTTACCGCTATACAAAATTTCTTTTTAGGCGGCCTTCGGAAATGAAATGCAGAAATTGCATTCGGATTTGACCCAATTTTCTTACTATTCGTTGTATTATACTCAAAGACGCTGAAGGTATATTCCTAATTGTTACAAAAAAGCATCGCGATGGGTCCATGTGAGAACGAAGTCGTGGTCTGGAAAGAGGTTAGTTTTGAAATTACTTGGCATCCCTTCCTCTATTGTTTAAATTTTAGAATTACTTTAGGTGCACTGTAAATATTTACGAGCCCCGAGGTCCTAAGTACCACTGCACCGAATGCGATGAAATCTTTAACACGAGATTGAGCATACTGACGCATTCGAAGATACACTTGAAACCGTTCTGTGTAGTGTGCGGGGTGTACACCGAAAATCTACAAGAAATGGTAACAATAACACGAGCAGCTTCCAACATTTACGAACGATTTCCTAATATTCTAGCAAAATCACATGAAGTGTGCCCATCGATCGATGGTAGAGATCATTCCGATGAAAGCTGCGGCAGATGTTAATCAGAATCTGCCTACCAATTGCATCGCGGATAAGGATGAGAAGGTCCCACCAAAGAAACAAAAGGTTCAAGCATCTAAAAGAACCCCCTTCGGTTTTAATGGTCAGGCGAAGAACGACAAGCATCCGACCAAATGCGTGGTATCGCGGTTTGGGCGTTGCATCAACGTTAAAATTCCAGACTATTGAATTGAGAAACTTACAGATGATTCTTTACAGTGTAGCACACACGATCGTTGATATTATTGGTTCAGTTGACTTTTCGTTTTAGATATTTGTACTATCGAATGGTATAATTTTAATCAATGTTACCTTTGTACATACAATTTTGAAATGTACATTATGAATATCATTGGGTAATATAAGTGTTTCTTATATTTTTTCTTTAAATCAGTTAAATATTTTTTATTGAAATTGGTAGACCTAGCAACAGTATACTTAATACAATTACGCAACTATTTGTCCGTTAAGTGGGAGATTTGACCCCTAGTTTGAAAGCTCTTGACGGCAACAATGTTCATATCACTTGAGCATCCATCAGTTCATTATTTTGCCGAACGTTATGCAGAGCTTATTAAATCTTTGCTGATATGTATATACTCAAGTACCCATTCTTATACAGTTTGTTGCTATGTACACATGAGCTCCGTGACTTTGTCCGAACAGCAAAAAAAAAACTGCTGATTGGGACTTACCGCTGATATCGGGTTAAATTTGCTACACCGGTGCAGGTCTTCGGTGTACCTGGGCCGCAACCAAGAAACCTCTCCAGTCGGCTTGGTCATTAGCCAGCTGCCTCTAGTTGCGCGCGCCAAGTTGGCTGAGGTCCCTGTACAATTGTTCGCGCCACCTAAGGTGATGTCTTCCTCTACTGCGTCGTCCATCTAGAATGGATTTGAAGATTTTTCGGATGCATTCCATTATTCTAAAATTTAGACATATCTTCTGGTCTGCCCTTTACTAACTTCTCTTTTTACAATTATTAAAAAGCCTCTGAACACCCTGTTTTCATGTATACCTATACACCTTATCTATGTATGCAAGAAGAAGCATTTTTGTAAAATTGTTTAAAGAAAACATTTTGTTCAGAGACAGGATACGAACAGTTGTTATTTTTCTTCATTTTTTCAGTCTTATTTATTTTCACTTCAATATGACTGTATGTTTTATTTAGAGGTTTTATTAGTTCGTAAACTCTTAACTTTAATTACAATTATGTATTTCAAATAAAATTGTTTTTTAATAAGTAATTTACTTTAGTCTTAAATAAATTTAAATTGGTTAAATTCTTAATTACACTTGGAAGTTGGTTGAATAATTGAAGACCTTTGTACAGCAAATTGTTTTTGGTAGCCGCTCTTCTGTATAGGGGTAGCCGAAAGTGACCAAAGTTCCGTAGACTATACCTGTTGTTTGTTATATACATAACATTGTTTTGCAGATATTCAGGATACATGTTTTGCTTTATTTTAAAAATCATGACTAGGGCATTGAGCTTTAACCGCTGGGAAACACTTAGTCATCGTAAGGATTGAAGCATGACTAATATAGGAGTTTGTCGGTCACACTTTAAAATGATTCTCATAGCCCTGTTTTGAAGAATTTGAAGTTTGTCTCGGTATTCGAGGGAACATTTGTATATGGTCGATGAGCAATAGTTAATATGTGGAAGAACAATAGTATTATATATGGTTTGAGCACAATGCGTTGATATATATTTCCTATTTCTCCCGAGAAAGCCTATCTTTTTCGATATTTTCGCACATAAACTTTCTAAATGGTAATCAAACTTTCCTGTCAATGTACACACCCAAATATTTAACTTCTTGAACACATTCAATGAGTTCACCATTTATTCTAATGTTTACACTAAAGTTGTTTATATTGACACACATACACTTCGTTTTTTGGACATTAATCTTAAGTTTATTTTTACACAGCCAATTATTCATTCTGTCAATTTCACCCTGTAGGATATTTTCACTAACACTTACATCCTTTCCACTAAGGTATATAAGAGTATCATCAGCAAAAAGGCATACTTTGGAATGAAGTAAGGAATCTCCGATCTCGTTTATATACAACAAAAACAGTAAGACACCGAACCTTGGGGCATGCCCACGGGTATTAGTTGCGGGCTTGAACATGTTTCTTTAATACGCACTTTCTGAGTTCTTCCATTTAAATAACTTTTAAACCACTCTAATACTTTTCCACGAATACCATATTTATAGAGTTAACTCGCCAATATATCCCGATCTATGGTTTCAAATGCTCGCTTTAGGTCCAAAAACACTGCCAATACAATATTGCCCTTCTCATTTTCTTTTTTCCACTCATTTATTACGCAACTAATAGATGTCTCACATGAATGTCCCCGCCTAAACCCGGATTGTTCTACGCACATAATTTTCTTTTCTTCCACAAAGCACAATAATTGCCTACAAACTATTGTTTCCAATATCTTTTCGTAGATAGGCAACATATTTATAGGTCTCCACTCCTCTGGTGTGCTCGCATTATTCACTTTTTCACTTTGTCCACATTTGTTTTTAAGCGAAAATAGGAGAAATAATTATACAATGAATAATCTTAGGAAGTAAATGATTATTGGAATGGTTTTCATTACATGATCTATATATGCACATACACACAATACATTTTTTAGTATTACTACACTATATAGGGAGGGTTATGATCCCTTTATGTTTTCGGATCATAGCCTTGCCGAAATAGGAAGAAGAAGAAGACTACGCTTTATATACATTTCTTTGAAATGTTTCAGACATGATATTTTATTATTTTTATTTAAAAAAAAAATTTTCTAGAAAAAAACTTTTAGCAATATTCATACTTTTTTTTTTTTGTAATACTAAACAAACTGCCTGCAATACTATAAAAAAATAGACTAACTTAACCTAAGCGTCAGCTTCAACCCAATCGAGCTACCAATATTTCTCACGATTGATTCTGCTGTCCTTGATAATATCACTATCAAGCAACGCTTTTGCAGTATTTCAAACCAGTATATTCGTCCACCGAACGTCCAGGCATATAGAGCATTGTCAGTGGCTCTGCTAGTATCGTGATAGATAATGGGAATATTTCTCGAGTCTGATAAATATCCATGTGCATCCAGATACAATAATGCTTCGGGTGGTAAAATTCTATATTCCAATGAATTTCTAAAATACTTAGACTTAGGATAAACATGCCCGAAACTAGTTCTTTCTCAGTGACATTCTTATTTACTTTCTTAGGTGGCGCTACGGTTCGGGGTGAACCTGGGCCTCAACCAACAAGCCTCTCCATTTAGCTCGGTCTTTAGCTAATTGTCTCCAGTTGCGCACTCCAAGTTGGTGGAGGTCACCTTGAACTTGTGCGCACCACCTACGGCGAGGAGGTCCACTACTGCGTCGTCCTTTGGGATTAGATTTGAAAGGAAATTTAAAAAGAAATTGTCATTTAGACGATGTTTTCAAATTTGAATAAATTGCAACCGAACAGAATATGCTATAAAGTGGGAAATACACAACCGTCGTTACGACTTGTATTGTACCGACATCAGCCCAACTGTTGTGTGCAGTGCACACATTATACGATTTACGTACAATCAGTCATTTTACACATGCACACCATAGAATTTCCATACAATCTGTGCATGTGACACTCACTGACAATCAGTGTACAACAGTCAAGACCATGCGACATTATCATATCGGTACAACGTTCAGTTGTGTGGATACACACGATACAATAGGTGTACTTCTTGCACTAAAATTCGTAGATTGTCGAATATCAAAGAGTGTGGGTAAAATTCTCTCAGGGAGAGGTCGAATTTCGAAAACGTAAACGAACGCGTTGAACCACAAAAGTTGCCCACTTTTTAGACGTCAAACCTTAAACCCAATTCTACCCGAAAGAAAGAAAGAAAAGGAATAATGCAACAAAAAATGACATTTGACAGTTTTCACAAACCAGCCCAAAGAAATTTCTTGCACTAAATTTCGCAGAACTCATGTTGTGTGCTTTATATTTTTCACACGAATGGAAGGGACCTACAGTTTAATGCCGAGTCCGAACGGCGATTTGAGAACCTTTTTCGTGACAAGAATACTCTCGGATGTTTGTCAGACGCTCGCGAGAGGTGGGACCGTGGAAAAACTTTTTGGTGTTTTCTGGGATTCGAACTTGGAACCTCATGCGTAGTGATCCAACACACTAACCACTTACGCCACGGCGCCCTTTTCTGTCAAAAACTACGAAAATTCTCCGTACTCGAACAGGTCTTCATAAAAATTCGTAACTTTTCGTAAAAATTTGCTGTTTTCGGAGGGTACGCAAACGGACCAAATTATCGTATACAACACCGAAGTTGTCAAACCGTTGGTACAACAGTTGTATCGTCTATTTACCACTTAAGAATGCAAGTACATGCGTCAGTCGTGCATTTTATTTATTTTCGTTACCCAATTAAGAATTCATCACAATGGCATCCTATTGCCGAATACCCTGTTTATTTACCTTAACTAAAATGCACTTCCTCCTCCATTCGCATAAATGACAATAAGCGATTTAGTTAAATCATGGTCGATAAAAATGTAAAAAAAAAGATAAACTAACATCTCTGTTTTTCGAGAAATGAATTTAGTTGTATCTATCAGAAAGAGTCCTCGTTTTTGTAATAAGATTAAACCGCCAACGCACGCGGTTCTAACATACGCGAATTCGAGTATACATTTTTTCCGAACTTACCTCGACATACACGTTTATATGCGATTCATCACAAATTGTTAATGTTAAAACCTGAATAGCACACCATATTCCAGGTGGGTAGATTTGCACATATTCTCCAGTTTCATTCCAAAATACGCATACCTTGCGTATGTGGAAGGTTCAGTGTACTATATTACCGTATTGTAGACCAATTCTCCGATTTCTAAGGATTCTGTGGTAGTATTCAGTTGCCCTGAAAATTTCAAAACTATTCAAAACTGACCGCGGACTAAGAGAGGAAATGATGTATTAGATAGTGTTTTCGCTTGTGACCCTTTGCGCGCAGGTTCGAGCCCCATCGTGGAACAACAACCGATAGCCACACGTTTCGCAGCCGCATTTTTCATAAACATATCCTGATTCTGATATACTGTTCGGATCCCATTAAAATTCTTTGGACATTTTATTATATTCTCAAGTATAATGTAAGATTAACTCAATCGAGTTCTTATAACGAAATGAAAATGAGTATTTGCTCAGTCATCATTATAGTCACTCTGCTATAATAGTCAGACTACAGCAACACACAAAACAACAAAACGAACCAGTCTGCATTATCCATATTATGAACACTGACAACTGGAAATCGTTTCGTAGATATATGGTATGTACGAAACGATCGAAGAAACGAAATAATTAGAGAAGAATGACGAACGCAAACTTTCGGTAACCATAACACCACGACACTACGCACAGAGCGGGTCAGAGAAGCAAAGAGAAAACGCCTCCTACTTGTTGAAGGCGAGAATTTTGTGTATTTTTTAATGGAAAACCACTTGTATAGTAGTAGTAAATACGCTGTCATCTAATTTTATAACCGTTTTCTTAGTGTGTACTCCTCAGTCATCGAGTTAGTTCTCTCCCAGTGCTTAAAAAAAAAAAACTAAACAAATCCCACAAAAATAGTGTTAAACGAATATTCTTTGCGCATAAAAGTTTTATTTAATAATAGATCGAAACGGAAAGTCAATGCAAACAGATACAAATTAGCTGGAATCTCCCAACATCTAGTATACGCCCATTCAAGGAAAAAATTCGCAGTTTAAATATCGCCTTAGCCCAGCACCACACAGGTAAGATATTTTCTGTTTCTATTTATTTTATGAATAATACAAGTTGGGTGTGCGTAGTTTTGTTTAGAGATAAGAATTAAGAAAATATTGTGAAAGACTTGACCCCAAACACATTCCACAAGATATGATATGTAGATTCAAGGCAACAGCAGCGACGACGTTCCCCACTATTAAGTCATCGCTTATTGCTTGGGCTAAAGATTTTATTTGTGAACGATGAGCTAATACTGCTCTAAACTAACACAAAGTATGCATAATACTCAGTTAAAAATGCATTAAAGTGATTCATTTCACAACTTATGAGTGAGATTATCTGTCGTCGTCGTCGGTTGATAAGAAAATAGATTATAAACAAATCATAATTGGGCTTTGATTCGACGGGTGTTCTGATTTAGTACGGCTATATAATTGTCCAGATAGTGTCAAATTGTAATCGTCTATCGAACTATAATGGAGAATACAAGGGTATTGACTGATTCGATTTTTCTTGGAAATCAATTATTTATTTATAGGGGGGCTATCAATGAAGAGGCAAGAGAGAGTTTTTCGAGTTGACAATCAATCAACAATATTCAGCTCATATATTCAGAAATTCAGCAAATATAAAAAGTTCTAAAAATATATTTCACTGGTTTTCTTTTTTTTCTAAATTTTATAGTGAATTTTAAATTCGCGTTGGACTAGCTGGCGTCAATGGGGCAACATCATCGTCGTTGTGGTCGTAGACGTAGTCGGGCGCACGAGCGCGAAAGGAGATGGAGAATGCGTGCGAATGATTGTGTGTAGTAGGTATGCTCTTGCTCCAATTTTTCCCTGTTTCTATTTTCTTCTCCTAAGCGATAAAAGATATATTCCCCTGTGAGTTAGTTCTTAATTTAAAAACTCTGTAGTCGTGATTATTTAGTCATGTTTTAACACCAGCGATATTGGGATGCTAATTTGGTTGCCACACATGAAATTATTGTTTATTGTCACTATGATGAGCATATGGCAACAGGTTCTCCATATTATTTTTGTTATTTCTGTTCTAAAACTCAAATGTTTCCGTATTTGCATAAATAGTTTTCTAGCTGAAATTCTAATTCAAAAAATATGCTTAAGTTTTTTTTTTTTTTACAAACACGCGACAACAGATGTATACATAGTCTTGGAGTCTTGAGCTTTTGCTTTTTCGTATTTCTATTAGCGGTGAAATCAGCGGAAATTACAATATAGAAAAACAAAATCTGTCATCTGAGAGTATTTTGAATAAAAATAGATTTTTTTAGTGATTATATACCCCAGTATAACCGTCTATAGTCGATGAAAATTGAGCAATATAGATGATCTCAGTTAGTGAGTCGTTTTTCGATTTTTTTTCAGCGATTCAATTGTGGGATTATTTTGGTAAAACACAGTTTTTTGTTTCCCTCCAAAAATGATAAACAGGTTTTGACTTAAAACAGACAGACAGAGACACCTGATTGTTGATGCACAACATGGCGTCACCATTTAGGAGTGCGCCAACGATGGGAGGGCAAAAGTGAAAGCATTTCATGGACTAACATATTAGCGTTTATGATAAGTGTGATTGATATCATAGTGGTGAGGAAAGTTGCGCGATTTTATTTTGCCGGCTAACACACGCGTTGAGAGAAGAAATGATTTGAAGTAGTAGGTAGACCTCGGCTATTGCCACTAATAGAGCAATCCGAATGCAAGTTTTGTTTATTGCTTCATGACTATTATTGCTTGAGGAATGTTTTTAAATTACCTACACGCGTTGTAGCGAATAAGCAGATAGTTGAGGTTGAGTTGTTGGTAGGTATGTGCTTTATGGCAGGTTTATCGAGTGTTTCATATGCAAATGATTAAGAATTAATCACAAAATTGTACACAAACGTTTTTTTTACGTTTTAAAATAACACCTGTGAGGTTGTATACCTGTATTTTTAGTAATTTGAATGTGGTTCGCATTCTCTTGTCTGGCACTACAATTAGTGGTAGCTTGTTATTTTTCTCAAATCTTCACCACACATATTGACCCTGGACTATCTGTGGATCCTCATTAATGAAAGGCGCTACAGCCTGATGGAGCCCTCCAACCAGCTCTATTAATCACTACCTACGCGTAACATGTTGGTTGAGGTCCCTTTCTTCTAGCACACGCCATCTAAGACAAGGACTTCTACTACTGCACTGGACTCGATTCGATGGATTCCGCTTCATCTCAGCCGTAGTATTTGAATTCTTCTAACATGAAGATCGGGACTTGCATGGAAGGTTCCTATACAGAGCTACGCTATTGCCCTCTTAAGCCCAAAGAAAATCGTTAGTCAAATGTGATTCTTCAGTTGATCTCTGAGCTAGCGAGTGTCATTTGAGTTAAAACTACCCCAAGGTGCAGTGACGTTGCTTTACCCTTCTTTCACTGTTAGGCCAATTCTACCTCAATACTCACGAGACTACCAATAACAATACGTTTTATTCTATCGATATCATTGTCACCGTCGTTTTTTTTTCGCGGTGCATTTTATGACGAAGCCTTATTACAGTTGTATCTAATATTTTCCCTTCTCTATTACCTCTTGACCGAAATTAATGGTGCACAAAGTTACAACTTCATTCTTCTATTTGTTTGGTTAAATCTTGTCTCTCTTTCTTTATTCCATAGCAGTTAACTGTCCAGAACAGTTCCTAGATACAGAAAAGTCTTAAATGGAGAGAAATATTTCTCTGTTCCGTTATATATATGATATGTATTTATCTCATCGAACTTCTTAAGCAGTCATATACATGGCAATAGCCATCGCCCAAAAGACTGCACGACTGTCTCAATGTCTCTATGAAATAACCCGGCACAACCGCATAAGGTGCCAAGTGCTTAGAGGTCAAGATGATTGTTCAAAAATGGTCTGCGATAAGACGGCTTAACTGCTATGATGTAAGAAAATAGCCTATCCTGAAAACAATACGACAATTCCTGTAGTACCTAGAGCAAGTAAGCTTTTCCGTCAGATTGGGGACTAAAATTGAGTTTATTAACGTGCAAGGAACGTTATATGCTCACCTGGTGTAATCACCCATTGAGTAAATGAAGCTAACGTCATAATAAAATTAAGTTTATGACCGCTGTGTATGTTGCCGCTTTGTTGAACACAATGTTAACGCTTCATTGATGTTTTTTTTTTGTTTTTTTTTGTGTTCAAATCAAAGCTGTCAGCGTATGTGTTTCGTTTATCCCATTAAGCGCACTCAGTAAATCGCATCGAATAAAATTATTTTTGCTAATATTCTTCAACTTTTAAGATTAAACCAATATGACAGACCCAGGATTCCCAGGCAGGCATACGACCACAACACAGGTCACTCAAACCTCTGTTTCACCACAACTACGATATGACCCGTCTTACATTCGAACAGTTCCCGGAATACTTAAGGTCGCCTGTATTGTAAGTTATATTTCAGTTTCTCTAACGCACGTATTGTATTTAAAACATTTTTACCTTTATAGGTGTTCAATTTGGTAGGTTTTATCTGCATACAATGCAGTGGAGTCCACTCATACCATTCCCGTGGTAGCTACTTCAGTTCGATTGCCATGACCGGCTTCTGGTTCACTCTTATTATGTTGGGTGCCTATCTGTTTCATGTGTGCGAGAAATTCTACAAAATTCCATGGCTCAAGATCGAGTTATACTTCTGCGCGATATGGACGATCTTGTACCTTTTCGCTGCCTGCTTTGCTGCCACCTATGGAGTTGAAGCGTACTCAGCTGCAGCCGTAAGTTGATATCAGTCACCAATTACTCAGCTCTTTCTAATATATATTTTTTTTGTTTTGTAGTTCTTTGGATTCTGTACGATGTGCCTTTATGGATACGATACGTTCCTAAAATTCAATGCGGTTCGTGCGGGTGAAATCGCTCAAGGTGTTCGAGTTGTGGAACAACGCCAACAACAGACAACAGTTACCATAGCATAAAACATACTTAAGTTTAAAGATCAGATCAAACCCTCTTTGCTTTACATCTCTTGTAACATTTAACAATGATACTGTGCAATTATTTACACTTAACGAATCTTTTTTTACGAAAGCGAACTGTGCTTGTTGCAAATTATACTTACATTTTGTTTTTATATTCTGTAGGGAAGGGTGTTGACCTTATCTCGAATGTTATGGAATAGTTTATTACATTTATACGCTCTATGTTATACAAAGTTTTTATTGATTGTTATTTAAATAAGTTCAAATAATTTCTAGCACAAAATGAAAAAAACGAAACGAAGTATCATAAAACTCTACACCTTCACCGTAAATACACAAAACCTACACCTAAAGTATAAGAATACTGTTATATTAATGCAAAAAAAGGAAGCTCATGAATTAATCGATGTACCACCAATATATGGATGCCTTAAATAAATAATATTAAATTATATTTTACAGAAATTTGGATTTAATTATTTTGAGGAAAACATTTAGGAACTCTTTTAAGAACCTCAGGCATGGCTTATAGACTTTCGGTTTAGTATGACAAATACCTTAGATGCCAGTCAGTAGGCTTAAGAGGATATTCTTCAGAGACAAGGGAAATGGCAGTGACTTTTAAGCTCAAGAGCTACCGGCTCTTTTATTATAAATATAAGGCAACTACTCCTTGAGCCTAGAAAGCTAACATACGTAAATTTTACTCCCATAAGTGAATATATAATAAGGGTTATCGCGAATAAATTTCGCTTCAAAATAGGAAAAAAATGCATCGGGGAAAAATGAAATATCGCGATTGCGTTGAAAATTCTCCTGAATTGTCATTCATGATATCTATTTCTTTTCCGCGGAACTATTTCCTCTTTTGTGAAGATAGCAAATTTTTGTTTGGGGGAAAAATTCCGAGGGAAAATTTATTCACGATAACCCTGAATGACGTAGTACAACATGACCATATGCCGAGAATAGTTATGTGTCAACTCGAGTTCATAAACCGGTTCAAACCGAGTTACATTTATATCAAACTAAATTTGCAAAACTGATGGAACGAACCGAATAATTAAATGCCAAAACAGCATTAAACCGAGTTGAACACACGATTCGTTTTGAGTTGGTTAGGATAAGTAAACACAATGCATTAAACACATGAATGTACCCGTATATTAAGTCGATTTGGAAACAGTCTATTGTTTTTATACAAACCGAGTTGCACTGCCCGATTCCATACCTATTTGCAATTTGGTTTCGGTTCGGTTTTTCATGAGATGGTGCCACCTGAACTACTTGCTTCTGTTTTCTCTCACTGTTGGTTTTTTTCACATAGTTGTGTTAGTTTTTTTGTGTATGCGCTGTTTTGTTGTGTGTGGCATCGAACCAAGTCAATTGAGCGTATTCAAACTGAGTTAAACCGAGTTGCAAACTGATTCAATATCTTTTTGAAATCATATTCGGTTCCGTTTTAGTTTCTTATGTGACGGTGGCATAGTTTTGTTACAAACCGAGTTAGCCAACCCGGTTTGCAACAAAAATTGCCAAAACAGTTGTTAATTTACTTTGAATTAATTAATTTGAATACCTCTTGTTAATAAAATATAAATGAATTTACAAAATGAATGCACGAAATAAGGTTAGCTTTCTAGGGTTAAATTATCGCAAACTAAGTCGAGCTTGCTCGTGAACCTAGACAGGAGCAAAATTAGTATTCTGGTGTATCCGTTGGGCACAAAATAACTGACAGCATGATTAACAGATGTGGGCGCCGTGGCGTAAGTGGTTAGTGTGTCGGATCACTACGCATGAGGTTCCAAGTTCGAATCCCAGAAAACACCAAAAAGTTTTTTCACGGTCCCACCTCTCGCAAGCGTCTGACAAACATCCGAGAGTATTGTTGTCACGAAGAAGCTTCTCAAATCGCCGTTCGGATTCGGCATTAAACTGTAGGTCCCTTCGATTCGTGTGAAAAATATAACGCATACAACATGAGTGGTTGCGAGAAGCTAGGCCCTGGCACTTTAAAGAGCTGTTGCGCCAAATATTTGTATTTGTATGATTAACAGATTCACCTTATTAGGAAACCAAATATTCGGTAATGAAAACCATAGAAAACCGCCAGAACCATGACATTCATAAACCTTGAATGGCCTTTGATCTGCTAATATCTATTGGTGTGGAAAAAACGACTTTATTTTTTTTTATAAAGGATACCCGAGGCAGGCATATTTAATAAACAAAACCGCATGAGTTGACTAGACGCCCGTACTAATGAATCTATTCATGGTTTATAATTACTAGAACTTTAGAAGAAAAATTTAACAATATCATCTCATTGTAATAGTTTTACCGTTGTCGTTTACTTTTTTCCACGATTGTCGTTCTTAGTTGTTGGGATTCTGAAAAGATTTCTATAAAATGCGTTAGTCTCCCAAAAACTCGAGAACGGCTAGACCAATTTGGATGATTCTTTTTTGTTTTGTTCGTCTCAATACTGGGGTGGTTTAGGAAAAAAGAAAATTCGGAGAAGCCGGAAGATCGAAATTTGTGTTTTGTATGGGAGTGCAAAAACAGTGTGGGAAATTACGTGATATACAATTAATCTTAAACATTCCGCCCCTGAAGCAAGTTTCAGAGTACGGGAGAATACCCAATTTGTGAATAGGGCAGACTAAGTTGCCGTCTTTTCCGCCACAAAACTGTTCTCTAATAGACTTAGCCCTAGGTGCCTGCCTGACAGTTGTTTTTTTTTTTTTTCGTTAGGCGCAGCAACGCACTCCGGATACCCACTAGTCGCTTCTAAAAATTGACCTAAACAATTGTGACGGCGTTGTCCATTAAGCCCAATGACATTCACTTCAGGCGAACCCAATAGGCAGATTAGTAGAAATGCAGTGAAGTGTGAGGATTATGACCCCTTGAGTTCATATCATAACCTCGCCGAAGTAGGAAGAAGTCAAATGACCTTTATGAGTCTAACTGCTTGCGAATCACAATCTTCCCATTCGCCCTGACGTAGCCAATAGTGTTACTCTTTGTCTTTTTATAGTTCGTTAATCATAATGCCAAACAGTGGATTATTGGCCAAATACAGCATTCGCACGCTAGGTTCGACAACTGGGTCTTCAATCAGCTCATCAATCTCAGACCGGATTGTAGGGATATTGTATGGAGCTCCTTCAAACTCTTCTGAAAGTTTTAAAGCAATGTCAATCTCTCGTCTCGGCACGTGTTGGATAACAGTCTCGGATCTCCGCTAATTGTTCATTTAAACAAAATAAAAAAACAAAAAAAACTCGACATAGAAAAAAAAAGCAAATTAATTTATTTTATAAGTTGAAGTTTTATTATTATATAAGTTGATATCCATATTTCTGTTATAAATTAAGATTCAGCGACAAATCAGTTTATTTCATCTAAAGTTTTAGCTGTCCATTCTGGTTCAGTGGTTGCTATTTTCTCAATAATCGAATTGACCTGATAACAAAGTGATTGTATTTGTCTATCCCACAATGGAAGAACTTCACGATCTAAAGAAGAGTTATCAAATTAATTTAGTTACTCGTTAGTTAATTTAGTTTACTCGTTAGGTAAAAAGGGGTTAAGTCAGAAATTGTTCTTACCAGAAAATGAGGCTTTAAGTGTGTTTTTTATATGAGCAATTTACTCACTTATTGCCTGTGGATCAGTTAATTATTATAGGAAGCAGTTGCGCTAGACTTAAGTTGGTAATACCAATCGGAAAAGAAAACAAACTGACTTAAACCCATTTTCCATTTTTTAAGTTAACCCCTTATTACCTGGCACCAGAGGACTTACTCTCGAAATGTACAATGCCAGCGATCTGATCAATGTGCCCATTCATGCGATCCTCAGTAATCATTTGACTAGCAATACTTTCAGCTTTAGCAGCAGGAATCTCTAGCAACGCACCGAGTTCTTCAAACGTGATGTTGTTATAGAGCTTGCTGGCAGATAGCAGATTATGCTCAAATACAGCGCGATCTAAGATTGATGAACCATCTGAGAGTAAATAAATTTTGTAACTCACAACACCGAAGGGCCGTTGAATTTACCTAAAGTGCTTGCTTTTTGGTGCAACTGTAGAAGGGCTTCGAATTCCTGCAACTCTGAACGACGGATGATGCGATCTAGGTACATTTTCTCTAGAATCGAATAGGCTGGTAGATGTTGGCAGCGTTCGTCCTTGAATAGGGTGGCCAGCATGCGAGATCGTTGTTGTCCGGCCGAGGCTAAGACAGTGCAAATAAGCGCCTTTTTAAGAGCAGTCATACGTTCTCCTTCGTCGACTATAGACCGATAGGAGAGTTCATTGTAACGCTGTGCTGCTTCAATGAATTTTCTGTGTAAGGGTGTGAAATATATAACTTTGTGGATTTATCATGCAATAACCAATAGATCACCTTCTATAATCTAAAACGCGTGCATAGCAAACTTTATATAACACTTGCAACTCTTCACTATGTGTCTCTGCCTGCAGAAGAGAAGCACGGTTTATAAACGCTTCCGCCTGAACTGGATCGTCATCTTCTAAGTAGAGGCGAGCGATTTTCAAGTATGTCTCCAGCTTATAATCGACGGTATATTGCCTGAGAAATAGATTAAATGAGATTAATTTAATATTTGTCGTAAGTCGGTTGTGGGAAACGAAAATTTAAGTTTCAATTGTAAGCCATAATTTTTTCGACGTATACGACATACATAAGTAGTGTTTTTTGAAACCTATCCAGCCAGTCGTTCATTTAAACGATTTGCCAGCCAGCCAAAGCCAAAGCAACAACAAATAACTAAAAAAAAACATTTGTTTTTGCGCCGCCTGAAATTAGGCATCACAAAATTCCAAGCCAGTAACTTTGGCTGGGGATTAAATAAAGAGTAGTAGTCCACCAGTGCTTGTATTGTATTTGTTTTATGTGTAAAATTTTACTTTACTGGCAACTACTGGCTGGCTAGGTTTAAAACACGGTTATAGTATTCATATTGAGCTAGATATAGTCAGACTTTAAAAATATATTCCAGACTAATCAGCCTGACATCTTTCATATTACAGGCAATAGACATTGCTGGCTGTCGGCTAATAATTTCTATTTCGAGCCAAAGAAAAGCTACATTCGACTGGTCTATTGTGAGTAATTACAACGGAACAAGAGCTAAACAACTTAGTGCAATAAAATTACGGCAAATCCACACTGAGCGCTTCGTATCAGAAAGGGTGCAGAGTTATATCTGCTGTTTTGAAATTCATGTAAGTCTAAAACTCTTCAGATGAAGTCGTCCTAAAAGCACTAAAATACCGAAATACTGGTGGCACAATATTGTTAGGAAAGGTGCAACAAGAAGCTTACTACAAGCAGTTGCGTCATCGATAATGCGGAACCCAGTTTGTGACGCGCTTGTCAATCAGCAAGTTGGATTTTCTTGCTTCTAAGAAACAGACAATGCTGCTCTAATCGATTAGAGCAAGATCGATCGTCTTTTGTTAGGCTTCGGGAGAAAAACATTTACAATAAGAGAATCATCAATAAACTGACTGGCATTCTAGTGACGTTCGTTCTGTTCAATGGCAAAAGTGATACGCAATAACTTTAGTCTCTCCACCTTCCTACCTTTGGTGACAGAGGACGTATCACTAGCCACAACACCCAAGAATTCGGCACGTACTGACATACTTAGGTCCTGTGCCCATTTATGGGTCTAAGGGCATCTACCATACTTACACGCCATCGTGTTCGGTTCCTATTGATGTACAATTCTTTCCAGATTTTCCCCAATGGCCGTGCACCCTTTTCTACCGTATTCCCACAAGTAGGGCGATCAGCTGTTCTTCCATCTTTAGTAAGCGATTTCCACTGCATAGCCTGACTTGCTATACAATCGTCACCTTTTCGGAGAGTGTGAGCAAACTATTCAATTTTCTCTTCTGAATAATCCCATCTAGACGTTCCGGACTTGTATATCTGCTCATTTGAGATTTGGAACACGCGCAATATACCTACTTTTGAAACAACGATTAACAAAAACTTGCAGCCTTCTTGTGACAACGGTGTTTACCTTCCAAGTAAAGAACCCATAAAGCAGTACTGACTCCACGTTTCAACGGAAAAGACGGTGTTTGGTATTTAACGTCGCTTGCTTGACCAACTAGATTGCAAAAGGGCAACTGGACCGATTGAAATTTCAGTCAAAGACCAAAAAAGTGCGCCTTAATTAACATTTATTATGACTCTAGGGTGCACATTGAATAAACGTATGCTTACGGACGTTTGTAAAAAAAAAAGCAGCGGCATTGTTGCTGTCTCTCAGCAAAAAAGACTTTTTGGTGTATTGATAGCTCATTTCGCTTTCGCTAAACTTCTTGTGCCAGACTTACGAGTAAGTGACACTACAGACTGCGCCGCTTGTGGACATCGCGTCGTTCAAGTGGCAGAGTTTCAGTGTTGATGTGGTGAGTGCTGGTATTGTAAACTCCTCATTACTGAATCGCTTGCCTGGTTTCTTAGAAAGACAAAAAAAAAAACATTCCAAACAAAATGGGTAAATTATGTTTGGAATTGCTCTCTGGTAATACAATAGACCAGTCGTATCTAAGTGCTCCAGTCGAGCGTTTCCTATCGCGACAAATAATAAAAAAATAAATAAAAAATTGTGTTTTTAGAAATCATTCGTGCAATTTATCAGAATACCTTCTATGGTATTATCTTCAGTATAGGCATAAGCCTGTTGTCTGTTTTCGATTAGCTAATGGTCATACAATTAATGTTACCGTTAGGAAAAAAGATTTGTAGGTATGTATACTACCTCCAAACGTGTGAACAATCTGAACAGTTAAGTTTGAAACTTGTGATTTCTATAAGAGAAAAAGCTGTTCTAGCGTGGAGTATTTTTTCACTCTAAACAGATAGCTCAGTTTCTCAGACCGTTGAGCCGTTTTCCCATCTGTGGTTGGTCTTTGTAATAGCGTTCAGCTTTACTAGATGCTTAAATGTAACGAGATGCATACCTAGGGCTTGTCTATCAAGCAGAATCCTTAGAGTTGTACCCTGTCTGGCGAGCCCGTTTGTCCTGCAGTTTCCTGCAATGTCACTGTGGCCTGGCACCCAGAATAGGTGAATGTTGAACTCCTCTGCCATCTCCGTAAGAGACAAACGCCAGTTTAAGATGGAATTTGAAGTGAAGGAGCACGATTTCAGGGACTTGATTGTTCCTCGACTATCAGTAAAAATGCTAATATCCCGGACATTACATTTCAGCCAGGACAGGGCTTCCTTAATCGCCATGATTTCCGCCTGAAAAACGCTACATGCACTGATCAGGGAGGCGAAATGAGATGCTCAGGTTGAGCTTTTCGGAGAAAACACCACAACTCACCACACATTCGATCTTAGAGCCATCTGTAAAGAAATGAACCGAACTACCAGCGACAGGGGGAGAGTTGCCCCATTCATCCCGTTCAGAGATGCTCGTACGGAAGTTTCGATCAAATCTCAGTTTCGGCGGGGTGTAGCCCGTGTTTTTGTGGGTGAAGTTGAGAAGTTTAAGGAGTGGCCAATGCGATTACTAGACCACTGAGAGGAGGCTTTTAGATGGATGGCCGCACTGGCAGCATTCTGTTTGCCAAAAACATCTAAGGGTAGCAGGTTGGACAAAATGTCCAGTGCCACAGAGGTAGCAGTTCTCAGTGCACCACTGATGCAAATGCATGCAGATCTTTGCACCTTAGCTGGTTGAGAGGTGGACAGCTCTATTAAGAGCAGTCCACAATACGATCACGCCAGAGTAGTAAAGGCCTGATAACGGACACGTACAGTCATCGAGTGATTTGAGGTTTCATACCTCACCTCCTACATATAACATTTTTACAGGAATAGAGAGCTACATTGCCTTTCCTAACGCGTTCTAGTAAAATAGCTTTCCAGTTCAGTTTTCTGTCCAATGTAAGACCCAGGTATGGTATTTTGTATTTTCATTGCATGTGAGACTGGTGCCATTTATCATAGGAGGGTCTATGAGGGGAACTTTATCTTTCCTCGTGAAGAGAATGAGTTCCGTTTTATGAGGGTTAACCCCCAGTCCTCATTCGGAGGCCAATCTGGTGAGCCGAAAATGAGCATATTGGAGGATTTTCCTGAGTGTCTGGGTGCTTGCCAGAGGCAGCAATGTCGCCAGCATGTACTGGGACATGTAGGCGTTGACGTCAACGAAACTGTAGACCTGCTAGCTAGAAAAGGCTCCTCTGAGTTGGTTACTGGACCTGAACCAATATCTGGGGTCGAATCGCGTCCTTCGTCAACGGATGTCTGGTAATGTAATTTGTATTGTGTTGTTGGTAGATCTAGCAACAACATACGTACAAATAACGTGACAAGTTATCCATTCATAGAGGACGCGATTCGACCCCTCATTTCGCCTTTAAACTGACCCTAACTATTTGGGTATGCAACATGTGCATCTTGCAGTGGAATAACTCCCAAGGTCTCAGACAAGCTAAAAGAGCAGTCCAACCCATTCAAAAACAGGCAGTTGATATCCTAAAATATGGCAGAAACGACAGAAGACTTGTGAATTCCCTTACCGGTCACTGTCAAATACTTTACCACCTTAACAAAATAAGAATTAGGAAGGATATCTGCCTAGAATAGGACGAAACCGCAGAGCACATACTATTTGAGTGCGTACCTCTGTGTAGAATTAGGAGAAGCTTTTTCCCTAAAGAGATCATATCTACAATAGATATAACGAACTCCTCCACAGCCGTAACTATAGCTTTCATAAGGAGAGTGGAAGTACTGCTGCACTGAAAAGTGGCCTCTATCACAATAGATCGCTTTGGTCGCAGTGTCTACACGCCATTTTGGGTGTGGCCACACATCTGTTAAAAAAAAAAACAAAATGTCGCCAGAATAGGTGAATTGATTCAAATTTTAGTCCAACATCTGTGCGGTAAACGCTGGAGATAAAGAGCTCAATTCATATTTAAAGCTGTTAGAGTCGACAAATACCAAGACTTTTTAGCTATGCAAACGATAGTGGTTAGTGCTCGAACAAAACCCCCGGAAGACAAATACTCCACATGACTGCGACCAAATCCGCCCACTAAATGAAGATCTATGGACAATCTTATATTGGTACGCAGAAGTTGATATACGAGACTTATTGATTCATTCAAAGGTATGCTTACTTCTGTCCAGTTTCCAATGGAATTCCAACTAAAACATTGGCCGCTTCACGCCAGTTTTGGTTGCGCTCATAGATGTCGGCCAAATGTTGGCGAATGCCAGCGACTTGTTCTTCAAATGAAATCACCCTCGGCTGGACCTTGTCCAAGGTGAAATGGGACACGACTTTGGACACATCGTCCGACAGTTTAGAGAGCTGAACACCAACATCGGTGAGGATTTGTCGAGAGATTACCAAGCTCACGTGCTCATTGACGACTAAAGGGAAACGAATTCAGTGGGATTTATCTGAAGAATGTTCAGTTGATAACTTACTTGCCTCCACAAATAGCTTCAGAGTATCGATTAAATCGGATCCTGTGTTGGTGAGAAGGATCTCCAATAGCTGGCGGTATCTGAAAGTGCGCAAGGGATGAAAATTGCCGATGGAATACTTTTTTTTTGTTTCCTTACCTATCCGCTTGTTCTTTGTGCGTGCCCGAGAAATTTGTTAGTGCTACGAGCTGAGAACGTAAATTGCTAGCAGAAACGACCATTTTAGTGCAATTTAATCGGGTTTTTAGCAAATTATTAATAAAATTTATTTTCGACAAACACACTGTTTCCTGGACTGGTAGCTGGGTTTAATCAATATCAACAAAATGACGCCTTTTATAGAAATGGCCGCGTGATCTTGTAACAGATTACTGTAATAGAGTAATTTATTTTGAGCTATGGCTCTTTCCAGCCCAGTGCTACCAGACTGTGGTAAATTTATCTTTTCGTGGTAAATTTTAACTTAAATTTTTCATAATTAGATTAGATTAAATAAAGTTTATTTAGCTAGTGTTGGTAATCTTTACAATTTCAATACATTATTATCTTATTTCAAATTTCATAAATTTATTAATTATTTTTTACAAAAGCTAATACAGATCTTTTAAATTGAATAATGTTTCTTTCAGTTTTCACATCATTTGGAAGTTCATTGAAAATTTGTATTCCTTTATAAAATAAAATATTTCGAGTTCTAGAATTTTTAAAAAAATTGCATACTTAAGTTAACACAATTACTTAAGCTACAAGGTACACTGGGTCTAGTTGTTAGTCTTTTACTTAAATATCCCGGCAGCATGTTATTTTTAACTTTAAATATAAAAATAAGAGTAAATAAGATATGGTAAAAAGGTAATATTTTCCGTTTACTATAAAAGAAGATTGACAAATTCGTCTTCTCACTCATTCTCTCTGCAATAAACAGTAATGAATTCAGCCCATAACTTGAAAGGGGTAATTTCACCAATCTCACGTATGTTTTGATTTTATATATAGCGATTTACTATTATGCGTATTTTGGTGAGAATTGTGCAAGATAGATAGATAGATAATTAATTATTGTGAGGTGCAAGTGCACTGCGACCTTTAGCAGATCTATTGTGCACTCAAACTAAGGCTCTAGTCGATGATATGCTCGGTCAAGAGCACTTCCTCCAGTCCAGCTGCTGCTATAAACCGGAGTATCTTGAGTGGATCCAGCGAAGGTAGATCCAATTCTGATAGGGATTGTGCAAAACAAATTCAAAGTTTCTCACAAAAACGATTTACAGTTAATCAGGTATAAAAGTTTTTTTTTTATATTTTAAGATTGGTGCTGTTGAATATAAAAGACAATTCTAAGTATGACGCAGAACAATTTATTGTTTGGTAAAATGAAACGAAGTATAAAGAAGAGATACGTGACAAGAACAATCGTTGAAATTCAGAAGAGTTAAAAGACAGTCTTGCCAGACCAAAGGAAACTACTAGAATAAATTAAATGTCATGGCAGAATGTTGCCAAAGCGCTGGTTGAATTCAGGTCTCAACACGCCTTCCTCAAACAGCGCATCCTAACATGACGTCAACCCGATGTCCCTCATACATCGATAGTGTGCTGGTCCAGAAAGTGGTTTAGTCAATACATCCGCTGGCATCTTGTCAGTTGGGGTGTACACGACGGCCATCTTTCCATCCTTTAACAGCTGACGCACAAAGTGATACCTAGTTGCAATGTGCTTCGTACGTGAGTGACAAACTGCATTCTCGGCTATGTGCTTTGCTCCTTGATTTTCTGTTCCAACTGTAATCTCAGCTAACTCAGGCAAATTCATTTCGCTCATCAGGTTTCGAAGATATGTTGCTTCTCTAGATGATTCAGATAGTGCGACATATTCTGCCTCAGTTGTCGAAATAGCCACCGCTTTTTGCTTTTGAGAACGCCAGGTGATTGCTGCTCCACTCAGTGTAAAAACGTATCCTGTATACGATACTCTATCTATCTCGTCGTTCGCATGATCAGCGTCTGAGAATCCTCGAAGACCAAGTGTGTCCTTTGTGTACACCAACCCATAGTTCTCTGTACTTCGCAAGTAGCGTAGAACACGTTTCGCAGCTGACCAATGCACGTCTTGATAACTCTCGTTAAACTGTGCCAGTCGATTAACTGTAAAAGCGATGTCCGGCCTAGTCGCAATCGCTAAATACATGAGCGACCCGACAAGCTGCCGATATGGTTTTTCGCCTTGACGTCCTTCAGTTCGACGCTCCCCACTCGGTAATTTCGCCTTCGTATCGCTCGGGGTGCTGATCGGCCTCGATTCGTCCATCTTGAATTTCTTCAACAGCTCCTTAACATATGCCTGTTGTTTTAGTCTTATTTCCCCATCTCGTTGAATTATTTCGACGCCCAAGCAGTACCGCGCCAATCCGAGATCCTTGACTTCGAAAACAGCAGCAAGTCCTTCCCGGATACTGTTCAGTGTCTTCTGACTTCTTGATGCATATAAAATGTCGTCGACGTACACAGCAACGACTGTGAAATCTTCCTTACTTGATCCAAAATAGAGACATGTATCATTAGTTGCCGGCTTCAAACGTAGACCACGAAGTGTTTCGTCCAGTTTCTTATGCCACTGACGCCCTGCTTGTCGAAGACCATAAAGTGCCTTTTTCAGCCGACACACGATGTTGCCCCCTTTGAGCTTCTGGAGCATCTGCTTGGCCTTTCTTCCCACTCCATCCTTTCGTCCATCTTCCTTCACAAGCATCTGCAACGCCTGCTGAAAGTATTTTGGAGGATCCATATATATCTCCTCATCCAGGTCGCCATTCAGGTAAGCGGCAACGACATCCATCTGATGAACTGCTAATCTTTCACGAACAGCCAATGCCATTAACAGTCTGATTGACTCAAGACGAGCCACAGGTGCAAAGGTTTCCCCGAAATCTATTCCATGGCGCTGCGAAAATCCTCTGGCAACAACACGAGCTTTCTTCCGATCCAATGATCCATCCGGTTTCAACTTATTTCGCAGAACAACTTTGCTGGTCACAACAGCCCTATTCGCTGGACGCTCGACCAGGTCCCATGTATTGTTCTTGATAAGTCCTCGAATCTCATCTTTGATCGCCTCCAGCCATTTTTGTGCTTCTGTTCCAGACATCGCATCATCGAGTGATAGCTCGCCAATATTCGCCATCTCAATAGTTCCGGCTCCATCCAATGGATCAAAGTAAACTTCGTCATCTGTTTCCTCTTCCTTTTCGTCTTCATCCAGGTTCTGTTGTTCGACTTCTTTTACTTTGGCGTTACGCGATGCTGATCTCGTTTGATATATCCTTCGAGCCCCTTTGGGCTGCTCTTGGGACTCAGAAACAGCTTTCGAAACTCGTCTGCCATCTTGTGGTGTCGTCCTTGCTTCGGGCTCTTCATCTTCTTCCGATCGTTGCATCGGCATCTGCACTGAAGTTGGTCTGGATTCGCTTTCAGGAACTGCAAAGTATTTTTCTTGACGTTCCAAATCGACTAACTCGTTTTCGATGAACTTAACATCCCTTGTAATAACAACCTTTCGTTCTTCAGGAACCCACACTCGGTACCCCTTGGATGCTTCAGAGTATCCGACCATGATACCTTCACTTGAACGCGCCTCGAACTTTCCCTTGCCAGGAGATTTGTTTAGCACAAATGCTTTTGATCCAAACACTTTCAAGTGGCTCAGGTCTGGCAATCTTTTGTTCCAACGTTCAAACGGTGTGCGGCCGTCCAAACTAACCGTAGGACACCTATTTCGTAAATAGTTTGACGCCGCTACAGCTTCCGCCCAAAATTCATTCCCAACACCTGACTGGATGAGCATGCATCTCGCCATTTCGACAAGAGTTCGATTTTTACGTTCCGCTACTCCATTTTGCTGTGGCGTATGTGGAACTGTAAGTCGTCGTTTAATTCCATTCTTTCTCAGAAAATGGTCAAACTCGTAGTTGCGGAATTCCCGCCCATTATCCGACATCAAACACTTAATTTTCTTACCAGTTTGTGTCTCTACGCGAGCTTTGTAGTCTTTGAAAGTTCTAAAAACGTCACTCTTCTGTTTCAGAAAGAAAACTTCACACCACCGGCTACTATCATCGATGAAAGTGATGAAGTACCTTGATTGAGCCAACGAATCTGTTCTGGAAGGTCCCCAGACATCAGTATGCACGAGATCCAACAGCTTTGTACACCTTTTAGACCTTTTAGGAAAAGGTAATGTCGTCATTTTGCCGCGAAGACAGACGTCGCATGACTTTAACCTTCCATCGTCGCTGATGTCTAGTCCGGTTGCCAATTTTCTCCGAGATATATCTAACATATCTCGTCCATTCAGGTGACCAAGTCTACGGTGCCATAGTTCAAAACTCAATCCTTTTTCGTTGACCACGCACGCTTCTGGAGTACTCTCTTGGACGTAGTACAATTCTCCAACTCGATTGGCAATCACCTTGACTTCGCCATCATTTCCACGAACAACTGCTCTTTCCCTGTTGAACGTGATGGTGTTCCCGTGATCCGTTATCCTCGCAACAGAGAGAAGATTAGTTCTCAAGTTTTTGACTAATAACGTATTTTGGAGTTTTACTGACCTTTCAGACTTCCCGTCTGTAGTGATAATCCCGGCAGTTCCTCTTGCCTCAACACTTACGCTCGCATCGTTCGCCAACAGCAGCTTCCCGTGCACCATCGAAGGTGATGATAAAAACAAACGTTCATCATTGCACATATGGGATGTGCAACCACTGTCCAGACACCATCGTCCTCCACTCGCCCCCTTTAGAATCCCCAAAGCCTGATCTTCCACATCCACTATGCGGAAAGAACTTTCTACATTGTTTGATTCACCTTTTGAGTAGCTCCGTGGTTTCTTATTATCCGGACATTCAGACGCCTTGTGACCCACTTGATGACATCTGTAGCACTTATACTTGAACGCTCTGTTGCTTTCGCTTGCATTGCCATGGCTTTTCTTTCTTCTCTGGCATGCATCTCGACGAACATGCATCGCTTCTGTATCACCGTCCACCTTACGTTGATTTTGGGCGTCATACTTTTCTAAAATTTTCTCCCTCAGGACTACTGGTTTTGGAAGATTGTCATGCGACTCCATCGCACATCGGAACAGTTCGAAACTGGGTGGCAGTCCGTTCAGCAGCAGTATCGATAACAATTCTTCATGTACATCGACACCCATGAACTTCAGCTGTGAAACTGCATCGAAGAACTCCATTAAGTTCCTTCGCAGATCGTCGCCTTCCTGCATTTTGTAGGTCGCCACACGTTTCAACAGTGTCGCCTTCTTGACTGGTCCTGTGGATGCGAACTCAGACTTTAATCTTTCCCAGACATTCTTGGCCGTGTCCAATCCTTTCACCAGCCGCAACAGACTCGGATCAATGGCAATGATCAGATCTGCCTTTGCCCTTGCGTCGTCTTCCAGCCACCTCTGCAGCTCCCTTTTGGACTCTTCACTTTCGTCCTTTACTTCGGGTCTCTGTGCTGCTCCGCTGACCTGCTTCCACGTCCCACCCTTCGTCATCACCGCTTCGATCTGCATCACCCAAGTATCGTAATTTTCGCTCGTAAGCGGCCTGATTGTGTTCATGTTTATCGACATTGTCTATTTTTATTTTGTTGTTATGGTGTAGGACTGGGCCCATAACCTGTTGAATATAAAAGACAATTCTAAGTATGACGCAGAACAATTTATTGTTTGGTAAAATGAAACGAAGTATAAAGAAGAGATACGTGACAAGAACAATCGTTGAAATTCAGAAGAGTTAAAAGACAGTCTTGCCAGACCAAAGGAAACTACTAGAATAAATTAAATGTCATGGCAGAATGTTGCCAAAGCGCTGGTTGAATTCAGGTCTCAACAGGTGCACCTGCTCGCTATCAGCCTGACAAAATATTTGCGCTATAAAATAAGTTCCTTTCAACGCCCTCTGAAATTAAGCGTTGCAAACTAAACATCCCAACTCACTTCTGACTGGAGATAAAAGCTAAAATGGTTGTTATTGATTTTTTGTTGTTGTACTCCGTGCTAGATTTTACTTTACTGAGTAGCAAACGACGTCTCACCAAAACACGCATTTTGTACATGCGTGAGAAATTTTTGGTGGAAATGGTAAATTTTCATCCATCATGTGGTATTTTTCTTAGAAAAAGTCTGGGAGCACTGTTCCAGCCTTCTTTTTCGTAGTTTTCCATTGGTTTCACTCAAGGTCAAGAGTGTACTTTTTGTGAATTCCAATGGAGCACGCAATTTGTCCTCCGCTCAATTCTGTATGCTGATGAAATGCCCTTTTCTCGTTAATTTTTTTCACAAAAAAACAAAAATTGGTGAAGATATATTTTATTTATTTTTATTGGTATAGACTAACAAAGTAATCTTTAAAAAAAACAAACCAACACTGTCTGTAAGAGCAACTAGTCTATTTTGTAAAAATGGCGGATGAATAAATGAATATAAGAATAAATTACATAAACCTTAATCACTCAAGGGGCGGGTGCTGGAAAGGATAGATAGAGAGAGAAAGATTTGGTGTAGTTGTTTGAGGCTCAGTCGATAATGCTTCAGAGAAATTCCAGGGGTGGCGTCCAGATAACTGGGGAGGTTCTTGTTATTTATTGTCTTTGCTTCTGATTCGCAGTATTTTTGTCTCGATAACCGGTATCATAGGCAAATCATCATCAAGATAGCGAACATTTTTTACAGCCATATGACCAAGCTACTGCCAGTGTTATGCCTTCGCAGTAGTGTTCACATAAACGTTGCCAATTGATCGGACTGACCTTATATATTTCATGAGAAATAAATAAATGCTTGCTGACATCGCCATAGGTTTAAAAAACATGAATTTGGTCTTGCTACTAATGGCAACATTGGCTCAATTGTTGTGTGCAGCATACACACTATATAATCTGAGTACGATTTATTTATTTATTTATTTATTTATTTTGTCAACAAAGAGCAATTACTTTCTTAGACTTAGTTACAAAAGTATGAATAAAAAAGAAAGAAAAACAATAAAGTGATATACAAAACGAATCAAATAAGATATGTTATAAATACAAAAACATTTTAAAGCATATCCGTAGAGTTAGCAATCATGACTGAATATTACCTATCAATCTCTTTTTAAGAGATACCAAAGATATATTAAAATCAATCAAAATAGCATTAGCGTTGTAAGTTATCAATAATCCATTAATAGAGGATGAGCGACTGTAGTTAGTGCGCGAATGTGTAATAGTAAAAAATCTATTATTACGTAGATTGGTCGATGGGACATTAATGTTAATACAGTTCAAAATTCCGGAGGAATCAATATCATTTGTAAGCACTCTGTGAACAAAAACCACTTTAGCAACCATCCTCCTATCCTCAAGCGAGTCAAGGTTAATTAACTTTAGCCTTGATTGGTAGGACGGGAGGTTGTAAATGTCAGACCATGGAAGCCCACGTAAAGCAAATCTCAAGAACCTTTTCTGGACAGCTTCGATTCTGGTTATATGAAACTTGTAATATGGACACCAAATAACTGATGCATATTCCAACAGAGACCTAACAAATGCTTGGTATAGTGATTTAATAACATAAGAGTCGGAGAATTCACCGGCATAACGCCTTATTCTTCCCCAAGATCGATTAGCCATATTTATAATGTGGTCTATATGATTGCTAAATGATAATTTAGTATCTAACAATACACCTAGATCTTTTATTAAGGTAACACGAGACACGGCTTCACCACCAAGTGAGTAATTATATAAAATGGGCGAAATACGTCGTGAGAAAGTAATTACTGAACGATTGCAAACATTAAGGGAGAGATCATTTTTTGAACACCATAGATGAAATTTAGAAAGATACTCGTTTAAGAGTTGAAATGTATGATACTCATTGCCTGATAAATAAATTTTAAAATCATCAGCAAACATTAGAATGTTGCATTCCGGCAAAAATGAGACTACATCATTTACAAAGAGGATAAACAAAATAGGACCAATGTGACTACCTTGGGGAACCCCAGATGTCACACAAATTTTACTAGAAATGTGATTTCGAAAGTTGACAAATTAGCATCTTTCCGATAAAAAGGATGATAACCAGCGTAAAAAGGAACATGGAAATCCTAGTTTGTCCAGTTTATAAAGCAGAATTTTGTGGTCAACACGGTCAAACGCTTTACTGAAATCAGTGTAGATTGCGTCAACTTGATTTCCTTTACTAATTTCCGATATCACGAAATTTGTGAACTCAAGCAGATTGGTCACTATGGATCTTTCCTTACAAAACCATGCTGGTTGTTGGATAATAAAGATTTGCAATAAAAATTCAAATTTTCAGAAACTAATTTGTCGAACAATTTAGGGATTGACGATTGTTTACATATACCCCTGTAGTTCTCAACTTTGTTTTTCCTACCACTTTTAAAAAGTGGTATAATAAAAGAGTTTTTCCATACAGATGGGAAAATACCTGATTTTAATGATAAGTTGAACATGTGGCATAATATTCCATGTAATGGGATAGCACACATTTTTAAGAAACCAGAAGGCAGGCCATCAAGGCCATGATTAAAGTTGAGTTCCATTTCGACTAGGCTTTTTAAAGTACTATCGGGAGAAATATCAATGTTATGGAACGCGTAAAGAGGTGCATTCCCAAGGTAACAAAAAAATGAATTGTCAATATTTGAGTCCACTTTTGAATAGACTGACTGGAAAAAGGATGCAAACGAGTTGCAGACAGAAATAGGTGTATCCATTGCCTGTCCATTAAATGAAAATGAGGTAGGGTAACCGTAACTTTTATTTTTAGTATTTATGAATTGCCACAATTTTTTAGGACTCGATTTAAAAGAGTTTTGCATTTCATTTAAATAAATCAAATACGAGTTGCGAAAGAAATTTAAAATTCGGATTTTAGTCTTCTGTATAACACAAAGTCCTTATCCTCCATGCTACAGCGCCATATCCTATAAGCTCTATTTTTAAATACTTTAAATTTACGTACAAACAGACATTTTATTTAGTCATTTTATACATACACACCATATAATTTCCATACAATCTGTGCAAGTGACAACGGTTGTACAGTTAAGAACATGCGACCAGCGATATCGGCAACGGTCGGTTGTGTAAATACTGACGATATAATTATTGTATACAACACCAAAGCTGTCAAACCATTGCTACAACAGTTGTATCGTGCATTTCCTACTTTACGAAGAAATAAAGAAAAGTGATTGGACATTTCAATTGCATGACACATTTCTCGACATGTCTTATTGCTAGTGGGGTCATGGCAGATGTTCTTTCAAATCGCTCTTATTCATCATTTTTCACGAGGAATCGAGTTCAATTTAAAACAATATTATACATTGCAGCACTTAAATTTAATAGATTCTCCTACAGAAGCATATATCAGCAAATGGATCAAATTAAAGCAACAGGTTGATCCCCTCACTTTCAACGACGTCCTCCACTACACCCTGTTCACAGATCTACTACAATTTTAAGTTATCAGCTGATGTCTCCCAATTGATGTTATTGACATTTCAGTTTTTTCTTTATTTTTTATCCAAATTCCAGCCAAAATTTTGAATAACAAGATTGGAATCAAAGCAATTATAAATTTTCAAAATGTTTCCTCGTTGTCTCGATTGGTAAGCTGCTGTCAACAATTCTCAACATTTTTCTGACCACCTTCTCCCTTGACAGTCTTAAAAAGAGCGCCCTGCGCCCATATTCGTTCGGACTACAGAACCCAAACATACGGACTATAAGCACCGCCGAGATCGCCACAGCTCTGCGTCCGTTCTACTTCGCTGTGCATCCAGACCTCTTCGGTCGCCACCCGGAGCAGAGGGTAAGTCTACCGCCACCGAGAGGAATTGACTATTTGAATCTGTATACCCGCCTGTAGACAGTAAACGAAGAATCGCTGAAACACTTAAGCGCGCATTTCGAGGCGATGAAACAAAGGAGATTGTCGCATAACGCACCTACCGTCTTGAGATTCTACATAAGAGATTCTACAGATGCTGACAACAGAGGTATAAAAACAGATTCGAGTCATATTGCGGTGATCTCTGATGAGTTTTCATTCATAGACTCCTTCAAGCTCATACAAGTGTCCTTGGGTAAAGAACCAGAGCCGAAGTCGGTCATAAGGAATCTTCTTGAATCGTGCAACCTATCGACGGAGTACATCGAAACGATAAAATCCGTGACTCAATCAGAAGCTTCCCCGTACAGTAGTAGAAATTCGGACACAATGCCGTTTGGCGACATAAAATACGGGTCAGAGTTTAACAATTTTGAATTTACTTTTCGGGAGAGAAGTCAGAAAGATCGAAAGGAACTAAGGTGAGTTTTGATTGGTTTTATTGAGGATTTTATGCTCGCTTATCACTGAGCTATTTGGCGCGCTAGCGGTGCAGATAAAGGTTAATGACACAATTCGCTTCTAGCTTATAAAACTTTGTAAATAACGATAAATAATTTTTAATGGTATACCACTTTCAGCAGCCGTGGACAGATTAGATTTTGTTTGAAAAAAAATTCACTCGCTGCCTGCGTGATTCTTTTATCATACATTTGTTTTGTGCGCTGCTCGTAGGTACAGTACTGGTTTATCCGAGACTTTATTCTGTTGGGTAGGTCGTGCGGTAGGTTGGATATATCACGTGCAGTTAGAAACGTTAAGATCTTTACGATAATTCTAATGAACAAAACCACTTTTAGGCCGCGAAGTTGTACGTTGAAAAGGGCCACGATCCACAATTAAATCGTGGTCCATAACTTAGTTAAGTATAACTACATATTTAGATAGATTCTTTTTTATTTAGATTTGAACCTCCACAGCGAAACCGGCTGGGATAGATATCGTGACATAAGAAATCGGTATAAATCAGAACTGACGAAAGCGAAGAACAACTGCATAAGGAATAGTATTGCAAATGCACGCAACCAAAAAACAATGTGGAGAACCATAAAGTCTAAAGTTCTGAATGAGAAGAAACCTATGATAAAAGATATCTATTTCAACGGAAACTGTGTATGCGGTGATAAAAACATTGCTGACGCATTTAATAAGTACTTTGTTAAAAGCATCTGTGATATTAATGACTCGATACCGTATACCCAATACATTCCAAGATCTGATTTTACTAACACATCATTTCGATTTAAGCCTATAAATGTTCACAACATTAAAACAATATTAAAGTCCTTAAACCAAAAAAGGGACGTCCACTTTCTTAATGCAAAATGCTATTGGACGGAATCAATATTATCGGTCCGCAGTTGGAGGTATTAATAAATCAATCGATGATACGCGGCTCATTCCCTGAGACATGGAAGGAATCCATTATTACACCTATCGAAAAAGTCAAAGGCACCGTTAACTGCGAGAACTTCCGACCGATCAACTCGCTTCCAATATATGAAAAGGTTCTCGAGAAGCTTGTAAAACATCAAGTTGAGGAGTACTTCGAATCTAGTAAATTGTTTCTCGAAAATCAGTCTGGATTTCGAAGAAAGCACTCGTGTGAGTCAGCTCTGAACAACGTCCTAATCAGCTGGAAAGAGGAGCTAGGCGCAAAGAATTACGTGGTGGCTGTCTTCCTTGATTTCAAACGAGCCTTCGAAACAATTGACAGGAACATTCTGCTAGTGAAACTCCAGGGCTATGGTATCAGGGGTACTGAATTAAAATGGTTCAAATCATTCCTCAACAACAGATCCCAAAAAACCAAAGTGAATGGAAGGATGTCTAGCAGTTTGGGAACTACACTCGGAGTACCACAAGGATCCGTTCTGGGCGCATTGCTGTTCATCATCTACATTAACGACATTGGGCATGAACTTAAATACTCCCAGTTAGCTCTCTTTGCCGATGACGCCCTAATCTTCATATCAGGAAAAAATGCAGACGAATGTGTACAAAAGATACAAGAGGATCTACTCAGAGTGAACAGTTGGCTTAGGGCAAATAAACTTAAATTGAATGTCAACAAATCTAAATGTATGGTACTTAAACATAAGCTTAATCTAAACCTCCTTGTAGAAAATGAAGTAATAGAACAAGTTGAACAAATCAAATACTTAGGAGTAGTTATAGACTCTAATTTAACATTTAATGTACACGTAGACTATATTATTAAAAAAGTGTCGAAAAAAGTTGGTTTCTTTAACAGAATTCGAAGTAGAGTCTCCTTAATAAGTGCTATAAATATATATAATGTAATAATTAAACCGCATTTTGAATATTGTTCATCGATTTTGTTTTTATGTTGTGAATATATGTTAAGCAAGCTTCAGCGGCTACAAAATAGGGCAATGAGAATAATCTTAAAATGTAGTCAATATACACCGATCAGACTAATGCTCAATACTTTAATGTGGTTAAATGTCAAACAAAGAATTCTTTTAAATGTTTTATGTCTTATTTTTAAAATCAAAAATGATCTGTTACCGAATTATTTAAAGAAACATCTAAGATATGTAAGAGACTCCCAGCCATATAACTTAAGGAACCAAGAAGACTTCAGATTGCCATCGTATCTGCAGAATATAACCCAAAATAGTATTGTGTACAAAGGGTGCCAACTGTTTAACGCAATGCCATCTAACATTAAAAATGAAAGTAACATCAATAGATTTAAAAGAATTACAATTGAATATATAAAATGTAACTTTCCACATACCTAAATATCAATTTACATACGTAACATAGGTTAAGTTCAAACTGTGAATTATAATTAATTTGTATGAATTTAAATAGCAAAATTCTGCTAAATAAATGAATTTAACTAACTAACTAACTAACTAACCTTGGGCACTTAAGGGCGAAACTATAAACCTCTCTCTAAACATCCTCATTAAACCCTCAACTCCCAACTAAGTTTACTAGCAAATGTTTTTGGAAACGTCGACGGTTCAAAAAGAACACAATTGGAAATTGTCCAAGAGCGAATTCGGCACTGCATTTGCCATGGTCGATGAAAATAGAGATACCCTGTCCAAACGGTTGTTACCACATCTCGCATCAGTGTTTTCAGCTGAGGCCACACCCATTCTTCAAGCCACGGCGCTGGTAGATAGATTAAAGACTGTTATTTGTACGGACATCCTTTCTACTCTCACGGCAATCACCAAAATCAACAATAACACCTCAATTATTGTGCAAATTGATAAAGAACCAAGAGAAATTAAAGCTCATGGATTCCAGGACATGCGGATGCGACAGCGAAGGCTGCGGTTCAAGAGCCATTGATAACCCACTTTATCTTCAATAAAAAGGACATCAAAAACTAGATCCATCGCGCTTGGGATGGAAAACAAAAATATGAGTGAAATGCCTATAGCCACTACTACAAAACCATAAATCCTAATGCCAAAACTTCCACCTATCCAAAGAACTGTCCGAAAAATATGATCAAGGCTTTTATTCGTCTCCGGCTTGGCCACAGATTTTTCACACATGGACACCTCATCACCAGGAGCAGCCTCCCCGTATATCACCTCTGCAACTCCAATCAAACACTCTCTGCACACCATCTTATCTACGTATGTAACACTATCCAAGATCAACACACTATCCAGGATCACTATCAATGTGGTAGTTAAAACGGTACAAGAGGCTATACAGGGAAGAAGATGGAGAGGCGGTTCCAAAAAGTACTGCTTGGTTATAACTCTTGACATAAAAAACGCCTTAAATACGGCAAATTGGAGTCACATCTTACAAGCGCTCAGAAGGATGAGAGTTCCACAATACCTCATAGACGTTATTGTTGACTACTTCAGGTGCAGAATCTTGGTATACAATACAGACCGCGGCCCCAAGGAATATAAGATCACAGGCGGAGTACCACAGGGCTCAGTCCTTGGCCCTTTGCTCTGGAATATTATGTATGACGGTATACTGCGACTTCCTATACCCGAAGAAACAAAAATAGTGGGATTTGCTGATGATATCGCCATTATTGTCACTGCTAAACTGTTGGAGGGGGTGGAACAGATAAGCAATGCGACAATAAGGATAATACGAAAATGGCTCACCTCAGTTGGTCTAACACTGGCGGAGCATAAAACTGAAGCAGTTCTGATAAGTAGTAGAAAGAAAGTAGAAACTCTCACCATTATAGTCGGCGGCCATGAAATAACATCTAAACCACATATAAAATACCTAGGTATCATGATAGATACGAGACTTTCATTTAGAGATCACCTTAAGTATGTATGCCGAAAGGAGGACCAAGACATAGCCGTAGGTTACTGCTGGCTAGAGTGGTTACGTCTATAATCCTATACGCCGCACCAATTTGGGCCGGGGCCATGGCAATTAAAACATACAGATCACATATCACATCTGTGTATCGAATATGTGCATTGAGAGCTAGCTGCGCATTTCGCACTACTTCTAGCGATGCAGCTTGCGTGGTAGCGAGAATGCTCCCAATAGATATCCTGGCAGTAGAACAGCAACGTCAGTACTGCGCAAGAAGAGAAAGAAACGAGGCCAGCGAAAACCGGCTCTATAGAGCAGAAAGCCTAAGAGAATGGCAAGAACGCTGGAATGCTTCTGAGAAAGGCAGGTGGACCCATAGGCTCATACACCAAATCCAGCCATGGTTCGACAGGCAACATGGAGAACTTGAGTTCTACTTAACGCAGTTCCTAACGGGCCATGGATGCTTTCGTTCGTACTTACATAAGTATAAACACGACAATAGCCCTTACTGTCCGCAATGCGCTGACTGCGTAGAAAACGCAGAACATATATTTTTTGAATGCCCAAGATTCCTCGACGAAAGGAATGCACTAAGGAGTGAACTCGGCCACCCACTGACGCCAGAAAACATCGTTGGCGAAATGCTCAAAAGCCAGGAGGCATGGGACGCAGTCGCTGGGAGCACAATGCGCATAATGAAGATTCTAAGAACCCTAGAAAGAGAAAGGAAAGAATCAGACCGGCGAAATACAATCAATGCTGAGCAGGATAATGCAAACATGCACTAGTCGAACACATCAGACTAAAACCCCCCCCCGCGATGAAATGCTTGACGGCAGTACCGCGGGGAATGGGGCGGTCGTGGGAGGGGGTTTAGTGGTAGTGGGTCCCACACTGTTACTCAGGACGTACTGAGTTTCGTCTTTTGAAGATTACCCCTCCCAATCAAAAAAAAAAAAAAAACACTCCAAGATAAAATGCGTAGTATTTTTCGCAACTCCAACCTTCCTCACCTGACCTTCTGAAACAAATGTTAAGAAAGTATTATATTCTCTTTTCATCTGTAATATTTGAAAACAATATATAAGACCTCTTACTTGATTTGAAATGTAGCCGAAGCCCTGGTAGCTAGTAGTGCTAAATTTCGTAGTTAATAAAGTTTAATAATAATAATAAAATGGTTCCTTACTGAGGGTGGGTATCCTACCTGACGGCGCATCCGATTTTACGGCCGAAGCACTTGCTGTATTCGAAGCAACAATATCTGTCATTAAAGAGAAAATCGTGATATGTTCTGACAGTCTGTCTGTACTAACACTTGGACATGAGTATATGACTGCATAACTTATCATGATCCTACTTTCAGATACTAGCTGTTCTAATTTAATTGTCAAAATTTAAGATCGGTCTCTGATGTCCACACACCATTGTTCAGCACAATCCGTTGGATCGCAGTGTAGGTAGTTAACCGAATTACATGTGCTCTCCACCTAAATCTAACAATAAAACCCCAACCAAATTGATGTAATCAGAGCACGTTTTTTGCTAATAAATGGCTTATATTTATAACATGATCTATTTCCTTGACTCAATGCTTGTCTATGTTCTCTTATTACTACCATAATTGTCTGCTGAGCAATGTTATACGAACTTCTTAGCTTACTCGTTTTTTTTATTTCAGATCCTGGCTAAAAGATAACATTACTGTCGCACTTTCTCGAAGTAAAGACCTCGATGGCCTAAAAGAGGAAGTTTCAAAATTACAGAAATCTCTTGCAGAACGGTTAATGATAAAAGAGGTACGTTACGACTGTGGTTGGAATTACGAACATTATCGTGGATGTCTCAAAACGCTGGAACGTTTAGCTAATATGCATGGTAAACATATGGAAGTATTAAAGGGTATGACTGGCGCAAATAAATTCGATTGCTCTTAAAATAACTCGTTCAGTTATTTCCATTTTAAAGGAAGAGTCGTTGTGTTTGCTTCATTTACCGGAGTCAGTTTGGAGGGTCATGTAATGCTATTCACAGGCGATGTACTTAATAATTGGTTAGATGTGAGCTTTGTTAAAGAAATCTTAGCTTTTATTTACAATTAAATATTTTCTAACGATTTTCAGTTTATTAAAAATATCGCAAAGCATGACAGCTTTTTAGGAAAAATTCCCAACTACGAGATAGCGTTATCACAAGTCCTTCGCAATATAAAAATTGGAAGACGAAAATTCATGCCAAAGCAACAAGCTGTCGACTATGCCGGCTACTTGACTAAAGTTACAACAACATTATTGGACTTTTTGACGATGCACAAATACCCAGAGTCTTGGCCAAAGGATTTGTCTGACTTTGAAATTGTTATTGAATCGTAAGTAGAGAATAGCATTTTCGACAAGTGCGAAATGAATTATCCTAATTATAGTGAATCGGGTCCTCTTATGGTCAATCCAACTGGACAATTGATTGCTCCTTCCACCTGCCCAGGTACTATTTTAGTCGATTTTATTACAAACAATCTTGAAGAGGCCAAATTGAAGTCGGAGCAGTACAATACGTAAATATTTGTGTTGTTTCCTATAAAGTTACCATCAAATTCATTCCCCTTCTTAGGCACAAGCATATCGAACAAGAGCTGCATGAACGTTGCATAGAACAATTGCACTTGAAATCTCTTACAAAGGACGACTCCGTAACTCCAGACAAAATGATTAAGACTCTCGATAAGCTTCTAATGACCAATCTAGAGTATCTAACGAATATTCATTTGAACATAACGAATTATTACTCAGTTCTAACAGACGGAACCGTATGCATTCCATGGGATTTCTCAGTGGAGTAACAATAATAAAAAGAAATATATATATATTGCTTGTTTAGGTAAACAAAATTGTGTGCGCGTGTGTTTGTGAAATAAATTTACAACGAAATGTGATAGTGCTGTCAATAATTTATTAAGACGAATGTAACAAAACTATATTGTAAATATATTTCTCATATTTTAATGCATGATGCAAGATGCATGATGAAACGGTGGGCAGATGCAATTGGTCTGAGGATAATTAAGAATTGTTCGTCTTACGTTGGTACATATTATGAGATTATAAAGCCCTTTAATCGAAGATACGTTGTTGAATTTTTAAAATTTTATAAAGTAACATTCAATAAATACATATGTATACATTGTTAATTGTTGTTATATTTATTATTTGATTATTACAAGGTTTTATTCATTGGATTTAGGTTTTAGGTAAACATTTTTTAAGGAACCCTACAATCTACAATCAGACAACATAAATATACAATACTAGCAACAGTAACATTACATTAAAGCATTACATTTTACATAAGTAAAAAGCTCTTTGGCACGGGCGGTTGGGAACCTGATCATATTCACAGAGCAAAGCTTTTCCCCTTCTTTTTTCGATTGTGTGCATATTCCCATTGCCAACCGAAACACATGAGAAAGTTTCTCTTCATCTTTTTCCCTGCGAAAGTGTATTTAATACGAAGAAAAAAAAAAAAAAAAAACAAATACGTTAATGCTCTGAGTGAATAAACTTTCGAGGCAAAAAGATTGGTAATAGCTTAGTGGTCGAGTTATAGGACCCCCATACAAAAATGTCGGGACAATTTTTTTATGTGAGGCATGCACTATCTTGTTGTTATATGGTCTTTGGTATTATTAACCCACCCTCTGTAAAAAAAAAAAAAAAAAACCGCGGTCTATGGGTCCAGTACAAAGAAGGGAAGACGAAATTTCATTACAATTTGACTCAAGCAACATGCACCCGAATTCTAGCTTTCGTTTTCGACGATTACTTACTTAGGTGGCGCTACAGTTCGGGGTGAACCTGGGCCTCAACCAACAAGCCTCTCCATTTAGCTCGGTCTTTAGCTAATTGCCTCCAGTTGCGCACTCCAAGTTGGTCGAGGTCCCCTTGAACTTGTGCGCTCCCCCTACGGCGATGATTCCCTCTACTGCGTCGTCCCTCGGGGTTAGATTCGCGGGCCGGAGCGTTGGTGTCCATTCGCTCTACATGTCCTAGCCGTCTCAGACGTCCAATACGCAGTTTTTTGACGCTGTACAGCTCGTATAGTTCGTGATTGAATCTTCTCCTCCAAAACCCGTCAACGCAAACGGGACCAAAAATCTTACGAAGAATTTTTCTCTCGAAGCGACCAAGGATATCTTCATCCTCTTTTAATAAAGTCCATGTTTCAGCGCCGTAAAGCAGGACTGGGATGATCAAGGTCTTATATAGAGTCTCCTTAGTTGTTGTTTTCGACGATTGTCTTTTCTTTATTCGCCGCGCAGTATTATCAACTTTCAGAAGTGATTATAGAACCTCCGTGCCCATACTACTTAGGTTCACAATATTTATGTATACATTTTATGGGACCAAGTGGTCGCCGTGGAGCAGTGGTTAGTGTGTTGGATTACTGCTGAGGCTCAATATTCGAACCCCATTACCAAATATTTTTTTTACGGTCGCACCTCTAGGGAATGTTTGACAAACATCCGAGAGTATTGTTGCCAGAGAAAACTTTTCAACAAAAAAATTGGCCTTCGGATACGGCACAAAAGTGTAGGTCCCTTTCATTCGTGTGAAAAAATATAACGCACGCAACACGAGTGGTTGCGAAAAGCTAGGCCCAGGCACTTCAAGGGCTGTTGCGATAAATATTTTTTTTTCTACGGGACCAACGTTCATTCATTCATTTTCAATGGCCCGCTAATCCTTCATGAGGGTCGCGGGGGTAGGATGCTCAGGTGGACTCTCCATCCTTCTCGATCCTCCGCCATTGACTCCAATTCATCAGGAGGAATCCCTAAGCGGCTCCAGGAGAGATGTCGGACTTGGTCCAACCATCTATTTCTAGGCCTTCCGCGAAGTCGCCTACCTGATGGCACGGCAACCATGGCGCGTCTTGGAAGCCGGTCTGAGGGCATACGCACTACGCGACCAAACCATCGAAGCATAGATCGTTCCGTTCGGAGAGGTAGCTGCTCAACATTGAGCGCCTCGCGTACTCTGGTGTTGCGCACTCGATCCCTACGAGTTATTCCAACAACACCGCGAAGGAACCTCATTTCGGCAGCTTGTATCCGCGATCTTATTCTTTCGGTCACTACACAAATTTCATAACCATAGGTGAGAGTTGGAACATACACTGAGTTAAAAACCGATAGCTTAGCTTGAACACTAAGTTCGGCCTTCCTTATAACAGATTGGCCAAGCTCTCTCAAAATTGATCCAGCCTGACCAATTCTACAGGATAACTCGGCATTGCTCCTCCCATCAATAAGACCCCGAGGTACTTAAACTTCTCCACCTGCTTCAGTGGGACTCCACTAACATGCAGAGTGCACTGAATGGGTTTTTTGGATATGACCATTACTTCCGATTTGTTCACGTTGATCCTCATTCCAGCATCATCACAAACGGCTACAAACCTTTCGAGTGCGCGCTGAAGTTCGGTTTGAGAGAATCCAAGGATGACCAAATCATCCGCAAAGAGCAGACGACTAATCCTTAGGTCTCCCACTTTGAAACATTCCCCGCCACGGCTGCGCTGCAACATCCAATCCATATATACAATGAAGAGGAGAGGTGACAAAACGCACCCCTGGTGGAGTCCAACGCCCAAATGAGTAGGCTATCACCTTCGTAAACAATTATTTTGCAGAGAAAGACGTCGAGTACTATTTGGACGGGTTAAAAAGATGGGACGATCGTTGGGAGTAGTGTGTAGACTTATAAGGAGACTATATAGAAAAATAAAAACAAATTTGAAGAAAAAATGTCTTATATCTTTGTAAGGTCGGAAACTTTTCAGACCATCCTCGTACATACTTTTAAATTAGTGGAAGTAGTTTCTACACGTCTTTCACTAGCGCAAATCGATATACTTTTAAGCATAAACAATATTGCAGCGATAATATTGATTTTTTATTGCCAATACTTTATCAAGTCGTCCCCTGTTTGAAACCTTAAGTTCGATTTTTAAAAAGCATTTAACCAAATCTATACACAAATTGTTTCAATCTAAAAGTATGAGAAATCTATCCAAAAACAACGTGCAGCATGTATGGAGAACGAGAACAGAAGCTTTCTTTGTTCAGCTATTTTAATAACAGACCCAGTGGTTTCAAGATATTCGCAAAATTATAATAGTTTTCCTTAAATACAGTAAGAACAATCTGTATTCATACTCCATGATTTTCAGAGGAATAATGATTAATTAAATGATTGCGCAGTGGTTAGAGTGTCGGATCACTGCGCATGAGGTCCAAGTTCGAATCCCAGAAAGCACCAAAAAGTTATTTTCACGATCCTACATCTCCCGAACGTCTGACAAACACCCGAGAGTATTATTGTGACGAGAAAACTTCTCAAAACAAATTGCCCTTCGGATACTGCACTAAACTGTAGGTCCCTTCCGTTAGTGTGAAAAATATAACGCACACAACGCAAGTAGTTGCGAGAAGCTAGGCCCAGGTACTTAAAGAGAGTATTTCTTATTTTTTTTTTAATTATTAAAGCACCCATTTTTAAATGGGTTTCGACAGCTTGAATCGAGATGCTATCTGGCTGGCCTTGCGCAGGAGAGGCATTCCAGAAAAGCTTATAGCTATTATCAAGGCTACATATGAGGGCGGCAAGTGTCACGTCGTGCACAATGGTAAGGTGTCGGAGGACTTTGAAGTCCAAAGTGGAGTACGTCAAGGGTGCATACTGTCCCCACTATTGTTCTTGGTGGTTATCAGCGATGTACTCCGTGCAGCATTGACGGAAGCTAATGCTGGAATTCGTTGGACTATGACATCTTACCTTAAACACCTAGATTACGCTGGCGATGTTTGTCTACTTTCACATCGGATAATGGATCTTCATTTGATGGCCCAAAATCTAGAAGCTGAGGCAAACAAAGTGGGGCTAAAAATAAACACAGCCAAAACAAAAGCCCTGAGTACTTCCAATACCCGCGCTCAACTTAACATTGCCGGAAAGCAAGTCGAGAAAGTTGATAACTTTCTATATTTAGGAAGTGTCGTCTCGGCTAATCGCGGTGGCACCGAACTGGATGTGTGCAGCAGAATCGGGAAGGCTAAAGCTGCGTTCGGAATGCTGTCCAAAATCTGGAGAAGCAATGTTATTAGCTTAAGAACCAAGCTACGACTGTTCCGCTCCAACGTAAAATCAGTGCTGCTTTATGGGTGCAGTTCCTGGAAGGTGGACACCATTAACACACGCAAGCTGCAAGTCTTCGTAAACAAATGCTTAAGAATCATCTTGAGGATTTTTTGGCCGAACCGCATCTCCAACGAACAACTTTATCTGAGAACGGGCCAAGAACCTGTAAGCATTACTATACGAAGAAGAAAGTGGCAATGGATTGGACACACCCTACGGCGCGAAGACAACTCCATTGCGAAATACGCTATGCAGTGGAATCCGCTCACCCAGGCAGGCAGAATAGCGGGACGCCCTAGGCAAACGTGGCGCAGAACAGTTGAGGAGGAATCGAGCTCTTTAGGAATGAGTTGGAGGCAGCTCAAACGCGTTGCAGAACTCCGAACACGATGGCGCGCAGGCGTGGTTGACGCCCTATGCCCCCCGAGGGGTTAAAGGACATAAGTTAAGTTAAGTTAAGTTTTTAAATTTTATAACGTATTGTGTGAACGTCTTAAACCTTTCTGTAACACACTAATCGGCACGTACCAGTGTGGCTTCCGGTCCGGCAGATCGACAATAGACCAAATTTTCACAATAAAGCAAATAATGGAAAAGACCAACGAATATCAAATCGAAACTCATTACCTTTTTATCGACTTTAAGACCACATATGACAGCATTCATCGTCTTGAACTCTACCAAGCAATCGTCCAATTCGTGATACCGTCAAAATTTATCCAGACGTGTCGCGTAACGCTGGAAAACACAAGATGCTCTGCGCAACTTGCAAACAGCTCTTTCGAACTCTTCCAAACATGCACCGGATTCCGGCAAGGAGATGTGCTGTCATGTCAATGTTGTGCTGCACCATATAGTGTGTAGCGCTAGTGTTAACACGGAAGGAATTATCTTTTACAAATCCATCCAACTGCTGGGATACGCGGACGATACTGACATCATCAGAAAGTCCCAGCAAGCCGTTGTAGAGACATTTACGGCAATTGAAAAGCAGGCGAAACGAGTAGGTCTCGAAGTAAATGAGGATATAACTAGGAACATACATGTTGTCAACAAACAGGAAACTATCTGCTCAAAACCTTGGACAGAACGTCAATGTTAATGACTACAACTTTGAGGTAGTTAGGGAGTTTATCTACCTCGGAGCAAACATAAACCCCACAAATGATACCTTCGTGGAGATCCGATGAAGAATAAACCTAGAAAACCGCTGCTACTTCGGTTTCGCAAAACAACTGGGTTCAAAGCTCCTAACTCGACGGACCAAATTAATGCTTTATAGAACGCTCATCTTACCAGTCTTGCTTTATGGCGCCGAGTGCTGGACGATAAGTAAGAAAGCAGAGCAAATATTAGTTTCAAAAATATTCGCGTTGGGCAGGTAGCTTTCGAGCAAAAGTAACGGCTAAAACCCGCCATTAAATGCGGCTGGTCCTTATTGCGCTAAGTTGAACGGTTTCGTTCTTTGTAGTCGGCACACAAGGTTTGTCTTGTCCAGAATTTGAAGTATAATGTTTTTGCAATGACCATGTAGACGAATACGGAGTTTTCGAGCAAAGTTCCTTATTTCGTCATCGACCGTCGCGACGGTAGGTTATCCTAGGTCTCTGTGGATATAATTGCTTCTGATATTATGTACCATGGGGCATTTACTATGGCTCTTAGTACTTTGTTTTAAAAAGATTGTAGGATATCTCTATTGGTTCGTTTAGTACAACCCCGAAGTTGTACTCCATACGTCCAAGCAGGTTTAAGCACTTGCTTGTATAGAAGCAGTTTTTTATATATACTTAATTTGGAATGTCTTCCATTCGTCTCAATCTATTTTTAAGCTAGTCGCGTTTCTTTTTAACGCCTGACTTCCATTTGAGTTTCTCGTCTAGTGTTATTCCTAGATACTTTGCCTCATTTACATACGGTATTTGTACCGAAAATGGGTAGGTTCTTTGTTAATTTGGTCTTGTTGAGAGCAATGTGCCAAATCGCTGTCCATTCGCAAATTTTGTTCAAAGCTCGTTGGAGCTTTACAGTTGCTGACTCGACTGATTTGTTTGTTTTTAATATAGCCATATCGTCCGCGAAGCTACGACAGTGCCTTCTTCTTGCGGTATATCTCGAGTGTAAAGTAAGAACAAGATCGGACCAACACTTCCTTGCGGTACTCCGGCAGCGATTTTCCATAAATTCGGAGTATTCCGATCCGTGTTTGACGCGGAATAGTCTGTTAGGATTCTAAAATCTCATACAATTGTTCCGGAAAAACCAGTCTTAATTTAAACTATAAGCCTTTATGTCATACCTTGAGGCTTGAGAGACGTCCAGTAAAGCGCTAGAACAATTTTTTTTTCTCTTATCAGGTTTTCTCTATTTCATTTGTTATTCTGTAAACCTGATCGATTGTGGAATGCTTTGTTCTGAAGCCGAATTGATGGCCAGGAATCAAACGTCTTTCTTCAATTACCGATTGTAGGCGCTTTAACAAAAGCTTTTCAAATACCTCAAATACTATTGGCAGAAGCGATATTGGTCTGCACGATTTTTTTGTCGTTTGGAGGCTTTCCGGATTTGAAACCATTACAACCTTGGCGACTGCCCATTGTCTTGGAACGTATAATAGTCTTAGCGCGGCATTTATAATATGCAGAAGCTTGGTCAGGGCTTTCTTTGGCAATTCCTCGAGAATCTGTCCGGATATTAGATATTAGGATATTAGATCATATCCAGGGACCTTGTTATTTTAAGATTTCCTATTGTCTGGCAAAGTTCGACCAATGACACGCTCTTTATTTTAAAGTTGTCAGGTATCGTAATCGTACCACCAAGGTCTTCTATTAGCGCCTGTCCATCAAATGGCTTAAACGTTTCTTTCAAGTGCACGGCAAATACATCCGTCTTCACTTTGTCTCCTTTTGCCCATTCGCCATTGTATTTTTCTTATTGCATTTGGGGTTTTTTAATACCTTTCATGGCTTTTCATAGTGAATAATTCGAACCTTCAAGATACGTAGAGATCTCTAGATTTTTGAAATCTTTAATTGCTTTCTTAAGTTCATTGCACAGATGGTTTAGAAGGGTTTTGTGCTGTGGAGCTCGGGATTGTTGCCATCTTCTGCGTGAATGAGAGATCTCTAAACGCAGTTAAGCATTTGACTGAAGTCGACTACGAGTCGGTGGTGCGACCAAAGTATTAAACAAATTTTCAGAATTTGATTTCTATGCCGAAATCCATAATGATAATCGATCAATATTAGTAATATTAATCTAACAGATGTCCCAAAAAAAAATATACGAAATTTTAAGGTTCAGAAACAAAGCTGTAATAAAAAAAAGTGAGTAGACTCAGGTTGAAATAACATACTAAATGCATTCTCAATAAAGCTGGGTTCACGTGTATCCATTTTTTGTTAAAAATGCTTCAGAAAATAATATTTTCATGCTATTTGGAGTTGGCTTATGTTCGATCTTTTTCTATTTCGGCTAGGTTATGATCCGAAAACAAGAGATTATAATCCTCCCACTTCACCGCATTTCTACTGATCCGTCTGTGGGGTTTGCCTATTTGACCTCATGAAATATCGACAGGCCTCCCGATTTTGGATCACTGGGGCCAATCAAATGTTGGTGTCGTTGCATTTGTGTGATCCAGACGTCTATTGGCCTGCCGCTTCTGCCTCGCGATGTCTTTGGAACGTTCATTGATATTGCCTTCCCAACAGGGTTCAAATGATCTCTTCCTTGAACTTAGCAATACCAGCACAGCCGGTCGCGCTTTATTTTTCCTAAGAGGGTTTCTTTGACGTAAAGGCTTCCACGGATCATTAAACTTCTTACTCGATCAAGCCTTTCATTCCTGCTGTCATGCGAAGCATCTTCACCTCAGCTACCGTTAATTTACTCAAAATACTTTTTGTACATCGTCCAACATTGTGAACCATATGTGAGCGCTGGACGTACAACTGCGGTGTCGAGCCTTCTTTTCAACTTAGGTGGCATTTTTCGGTCACAGAAGTTAGCGGAGTTTTCTCGATACTTCATCCACCCTACGCTTACGTTATGATTGATGTCGTCATCACAGGTTGCTTTGCTATTGTTCATAGACCCCAGACAATTGAACTTTCGCATTTTGGAAGCACCGTTCCATTCAAATGAATATCTGGAATAGGCCTGAGTGGATCAGAGAACGAGCAGCACAAGTACTCTGTCTTTTTTGAACTAATGCGATACCCATTTCCCTCCAAATCAAAAGCTCGTTGCAGGGACGTAGAATCCTCACTTACGAGGGCAAGGTGAAAAGTTCTCGGCCTGACGCAGAGACAGCGTTACAATCAACAAAAATTTATGTTTCCTTCCTGGGTGCACTTCTCATTAGTACGTATGACAAGTTACGACTTGTTCTCTCAAGTTGTTTGTTTACACGAATTTTTGCAGTAGACGTCTTGCGTGTTTTTCGTTAAAATGGATAAACTTGAATATCGTGCGGTCATAAAATTCTTCGTTTTGGATGGGTTAACCCCTAAGGAAATTCATCCAAAGTTGACAAAAGTTTTCGGGGACTCTGCTCCTTCCATGTCAACCGTTAAAAAGTGGGCAACTGAATTTAAACGTGGTCGCACGTCCCTCGAAGATGACCAAAGTGAAGGACGGCCAAAAACCGCAACCACACCCGAAACCATCGAAAAAATGCATGATATCGTGTTGGACGATAGGCAAGTGAAGGTGAGTGAGATAGCTGTGGCTGTGTGTATATCGGAAGAGAGGGTGCGAAACATCTTACACAAAAACTTAAGGATGCGAAGCTCTGCGCAAGATGGGTGCCGCATTTGCTGAATGCCAATCAAAAGCAAATGCGCAAACGATTTTCGCGGCAATCTTTGGACCGATTCAATAGGGATTTTGTGCCGATTTTGTGCGGCGATTTGTCACCATGGATGAGGCATGGGTCCACCACTACACTCCAGAAACGAAACAGCAGTCGAAACAGCAGTCGAAGCACTGGCTGGAAGCCGGTGGTTCAGCGCCAAAGAAAGCGAAGTCGATCGCATCTGCCGGAAAGGTAATGGCCAGTGTGTTTTGGGATGCGAAAAGGATCCTGTTAATTGATTACCTTGAGAAAGCAGAACAATTACAAGCGAATATTACTCTAACCTTCTTGACCAGCTGGATGCCAAAATTCGCGAGAAAAGGCCTGGCTTGAAGAAGAAAAAAAATCATCTTTCACCAGGACAATGCACCTGTACAGAAGTGTGCGTTGGCGATGGGAAAACTGCGGGATTTGGGGTACGATTTGCTCGGCCATCCCCTCTATTCACCTGATTTGGCACCATCAGACTTCCATCTGTTCCGAAACTTGAAGAAATTTGTTTCTGGGAAACGCTTCGCATCCAATGCAGAAGCTGAGAGGGCCGTAGATGAATATTTTCATAGCCTTCCAGACTCTCACTTCCGAGAAGGAATACTGATGTTGGAGAAACGCTGGACTAAGTATGTAGAAGTCAAGGGAGATTATGCAGAAAAAATGAAATCATTTTTTAACTGAAAATAGCAGTCTTTCATTGTCAGGCCGAGAAATTTTCACCTTGCCCTCGTATGATGGCTCCATCGTCAGCAAAGAATAATTGATGTACCATGGGGTCCGTCACTTTACCTGCAAGCAGATAGTCAAGTACTGCAATAAAGAGCAAAGGACTTAAAACGCTTCCTTGGTGCACTCCGACTTTGATTTGGAACTCTTCGGTTACTCCAGCGGAAAATCTTACTTTTGGGGTTGCTCCTTCGTACATATCCATAATTATCTGAACACTGGTTTCTGGAGCCCCTCGATGCCTTAGCGCCACCCGTATCAGATCTCGTGGTTGTCTGTCGAATGCCTTTACAAAGTCAACCAATCCAATATGCAATATATGGGCCTAATGTACGTTGTTCATAAATAATTTGAAAGATGGTTTCTTCTATCCCTATCCGACGACTGAACTATTATTCTAGCCTTCTATCCTTTTTTCGTCGCAGAATGAAAAAGCAGGGATATGCCAATCCAGCATAAATATCCTTAAATCTTAATAAGGACCATTTTTATATACGTTAAAATGAGAAAAAAAATTGTGCATAGTTGTAATTTAAAGAGGGTACACGATGGAGTAGCAAATTTAGTTTTTTAATTTTAAAAAAAGTGCCAAAATCTATTTTTACTTTCCAAGCTGGAAGGACAAAATACATACAAAACTACCAAGACACTAAATTCGTGCAGTACAGCAGTACATTCGAAAACGTATGTGCAATAGGAAGTTCCGCTTTAATCTGAAGGAGAACTGAGTGGAAAATCGTTTTTCATCCGAGAATCAATAAATAAATATTAACTATTTCAATAACTCATTTTTCGGCTATTTTTAAAATTTCCGAATGGACTGCGTTAAAAAAAAGTACTCAAGCTTGCAGTTCTAGATACTTTTCATATCCATCACGAAATTCAAATCACCCGCCCGAATAAAAAAAACATCAACTTCTCTCATCGGCCGCACAACTTAACCCATCAACTGCCGTTCGGATCGCTAAAAAGCGCACTCACACCAAACCACTTCACCAGCCACCTCTCGTATGTGTCACTTACACACCGCCCAAGCCCTATCCGTACACGGCACCATCTCGCATGTATGCGTATAGAATTTTCCTATCCACTCCATTTCCATCTCATTTAGCTGTTGGCATTCGAGAAAGAAAGAAATAAAGAAAAAGTGTGAACGAAGGCGACATATTTATTGAAAAAAAAAAGAAAAAAAAAAAAAGGAAAGCGCATTTTCAAGAGATAAAAAGTTGAATTTACAAAAATTATTGGCGAAAGAAACCCGAGGTAAATATTCCAGAACCGATTGAATGTTTTCCGAGCGAAACTTGGCCAACAAATTGCTGAATTTCGCATATAGTCCAAAAACTGTGTGGTTGGTGGAAAATTTGTGTGCTAAATTCTCTGTGCTGAAAGTCTCCGTTGTTCGGTCGTCGTTTTTCGTTCCTTTATTTCAATTCGGCAAAAGATTGCTGTTCGTTGGCAAAAAAAAAAAAAAAAAAAACAAGAAATTGACAAGTGAAATTGATGTAATTTTGTATATTTTCTGCTTCCAATTGGCTAGTGTTGCTGCTAGTAAATTTAGTTGGTATTTTTTATTTTTTTTTTCTTGTGAGTTCCTCCGGGGAAACGAAACACGAACGCAAATTTTTTTTTTGGGAAGATCTCGAAATTCTTGTTTCTTTTGCTGTGATTTTGAGGCTTTTCTGCTTGGGCTACGACTTTGGAGGGTTTTCGGCTTTCGGTAGGGATCCGAATCGAGTACCGTTTATTTTCGGTTTTAGTTTTGCCTTTACATGGGTTTTTGTTGGTACAATCTGCGTGGTTGTTGAAGGAGGCAACGGTGAGTAAAATGGAGGAAATTTCTCTGTGTGTTGTACAGTTATTCAGAGAAGAACGCCTTTGCTCGGGTGATTCTTGCACTGTTGGGAAGATCCTGGGCATATGCTTCCCTTCGGATGGAAAAAGAGTACATGTTGCGCATGGTGTCTGTTGAAGGGGTGAGGGTGGTGGAGCGATCTCTATAAAAAGTTTGACGCGTTGGTCCCTTTTGCGTTGTCTTTGATGATGGTGATGGTGGTGACGAATCGAACTTCTTGGCGGTAAAATGTTGGGTTATGTTGGATTTGAGTTGATATCTCTAGTTAATAGGTATGACTTACATATGTGTGTATAGTTTATGATCTACTATTAGTAATGAAAATGACGCTTTATCATTTGATTGATTTTTTTTCTGTTTTTGTAAACATTTTGGCACTTGTATTTGGGAAGTGCAAAATAGCGATTGGTTTCTATTGTGGTTACAAGGCAGTACTTAGTGAATTCTCAATTGGTAAATGATTAGGTTGTGTCTAGCTAGTCGGTGACAGTGTGACCGTGTGTGAAGTAGAAGACATGAATCTGACCGGGTGAGAAGTTGAAGATAAAAATGTGTGAGCTGTGCATAGGTGGAAGACCGTGTGTGGACAATCATGGGCAATCATTTAATCTGTTCTTCACACTTCTACTTTTCCTACGGTCAAATTCATATTTTTTACTTCTACGGTTACATTTCGTTGATCTCTATACGGTAAAAATGCACCATTATCTCTCACGTTCACACAGTCGCCGTATAAAATTGCCCTATTTTAATATCGCACGTTCACCTAGTTACTATGAACCTAGACACAACTAAATGTTTATAGGACAATGTACTAAAGTCTTAAGACTAAATCGGGTCATCTTGGCTAGAGAAGGACCATTAGCATAAAAAACTTTACGACATCAAAATACAACATTCCCGTATTGTAACTTAAAATTTGCAAGGAAAACGTTAAGTTGTCCTTGGAGTAACGAATGCATGACTAATAGTACAGGGTTCATTCTTTTTTTTTACACTAGTACCTTGCGTCTTGACATTAAATATCGTCGACTGAGTGAGAAGCCCGTAGGATGACATTTTGGTGATATACCGATAGTAGTATCCGAGGTTTGGAAGAAAATCCGAAAAAAATCAGATGGAAATGGGCCGCTCGTCGTCATGATGAATTTCGACCGAAAATCGTCCACTGCTTCGCTGAGGTTCAGGAGAAGCGTGAGCTTGTCGACGTGTATTCTGCATCTTTTTACTTAACAAATATCAAAACAACACTGACAGTTGCCGCTATTTGCAAATTTATAGCATCTTCCGATAGAGTGATACATTTTGGGCCATATCATAGTACCAAGCGGCGATTAATTCGCAAAATGCATACACCAATACGTATCATTTTACTGGCAACAATTTTTCCAACATCATTTAGATCGTCCATCAGAACTACATTCTCCGACATACTTCTTCGACATGGTATCCTCTTTACATGTCAGTAAGGATTTGATTCCAATCGGATAACTATGTACGTACATAGCTTGAGCTTGAGTGAATGAGTTACAAACAAATACACCTCTGTTCGTAATATTAATAGATTTTAAGGGGTCTTAATACATTGAACGCAACGCTTTAATCTACTTCCAATAAAATCAACAGCGCATAGGAGGCGCATCGTTAAAATATCTTCTTCTTCCTTTTATCAGCGAGGTTATGATCCAAAAACAAGGGATCACAACCTTCCCACTTCACTGCATTTCTACTGATCCGCCTGTGGGGTTCGCCTGTTTTCGTTAAAATGTATGTGTACCTACATACATACATACTCTTATTCCAGTCGTTCTCTTTATTTTCATTCAAAATAATTTCCAAAACGACAGGTAGAAATTACATAGATACGTACCAACATACATATGTATGTATCTACGTTGTACGTAGGTGTGCTGCTCTAGCTGGTTGTTCGATGAGAAAACTTGTGTTAGAACATCTGCTACGGGTCCAATAGCAACTGAAGTGGGTCTAACTGGCAGATTGGTTGTAGACAGTCGACATGCGCTTGGTAGTCTACTCCTTGAAAAGTTGTACATTAACATCCCTGAAAACCTGCAGGTTGTAAAATACGTATTTTTCTTTACTCAGTTTTCTGAGAAGTCCTTTGAGTTCACTGTTGAAAATCCCTTTCTTAGCATGATGATCTGACCTTATATTCGCACCTAAACTCTCTGCTTCATGGTAGTAATCGTACTTGTACTTTTATACATTTTCTGCAATCTATTCTTAGGAATTATCCGAATAAAAAAAAAAAAAAACTTGCATTTGAAATGCTATTTATTGAAACTAAGACACCAGAGCGCTACATTCAAACTATTTCCTATTAGATATGTCATCGTTTATTGCTACCTATTTTCGGTTAGACTGGACATTAGAATAAAAGCTTAACACGTTTATTACTTTATGACTGAAGGCTCATTGTCTCTTCCCGCCCCCCGAGCTATTGCGCTTTGAAGTATTTTAGAACAGGGTATACATACGAAAGGGTGGGCGCCGTGGCGTAAGTGGTTAGTGTGTCGGATCACTACGCGTGAGGTTCCGAGTTCGAATCCTACAAAGCACCAAAAAAGTTTTTTCACGGTCCCACCTCTCGCGAGCGTCTGACAAACATCCGAGAGTATTGTTGTCTCGAAAAAGCTTCTCAAATCGCCGTTCGGATACGGCACTAAACTGTAGGTCCCTTCCATTCGTGTGAAAAATATAACGCACACAACATGAGTGGTTGCGAGAAGCTAGGCCCTGGCACTTAAAGAGCTGTTGCGCCAAATATTTTTTTTTTTTTTTTTTTTTTATACATACGAAAGTGATTAAAAACAGAAATGCTTATTTTTTACGCCGTGCATTTTATTTGGCATGATCATTAAAAATTAAAAAAAAAAAAAACTGGAAAATAGCGACTCTTTCAATAACGTTTTTAAAACCTTTGCTGCGTTTTCAGTCTGTCCTATTTATAAGCACGTTTCTGTATTATGTGCTGTGAATTAGTAGAGCACATGATAAATAAAATATAAATAAATATTTCGGTATACACAATTCGGTGTGGCCGAAAAATTCCCCTAAGTTGAAAAGAAGGCTCTACACCGCAGTTGTGCGTCGTGCATTGATATTGCCTTTTTAACAGGGTTCAAATGATCTCTGAACGTGGCAATACCAACTGAGCCGGTCGCGCTCTATCTTTTGTACAATGGTTTCCTTGACGTGAAAGCTTCTACGGATCTTCGAACTTTCGAGCTTTGTCACTCCTGCTGTCATGCGAAGCATCTTCATCTCAGCTGCCGTTAATTTACTCTCATACTTTTTGTACATTGTCCAACATTGTGAACCGTATGTGAGCGCTGGACGCACAACTGTGGTGTAGAGCCTTCCTTTCAACTTAGGTGGCATTTTTCTGTCACAGAAGATAGCGGACTTTTCTCGCCACTTCATCCACCCAACGCTTACGCGATGATTGATATCGTCATCACAAGTTGCGTTGCTATTGATCATAGATCCCAGATATTTGAACTTTTCGCACTTAGGAAGCATTGTCCCATTCAAATAAATGTCTGGAATAGGTCTGAGTGGATCAGAGAACGGGCAGCACAAGTACTCTGTCTTTTTGAACTAATGCGATACCCATTTCCCTCCAAAACGTCCACCCACACATCAAGTGCTCGTTGCAGGGATGTAGAATCCTCACTTATAATGCCTCCATCGTCAGCAAAGAATGACTGATGTACCTTGGGGTCCATCACTTTACCTTCAAACAGATAATCAAAGACTAATAAAGAGCAAAGGGCTTAAAACGCTTCCCTGGTGCACCCCGACTTTGATTGGGAACTCTTCGGCTACTCGTACATATCCATGATCGTCTGTACATAGGTTTCTGCAACCCCTCGATGTCTTAGCGCCACCCATATCAGATCTCGTGGTTGTCTGTCGCATCCCTTTTCAAAGTCAACCAATACAATATGCAAATTCTTGAAGGAATCACTATGTTTTTCCATTATGATCCTTATACTTTGGATTGCATCTGTGGTTGATTTACCCGCGACAAACCCGCACTGATCATCAGATAGCCGTATTATTTTTCGCAGTCGGCCACCTAATACCCGCTAAACGATCTTCATGGTGTGTGACATCAGCTTGATCGAATGGTAGTTATCACAGTTTCGCGTATCACCTTTCCCTTTGTATACAGGGAGAAGGTAACTCCCTCCATTGATTCGGCTAAAGTTTAACTTTGGTACGTACTAAAATAATTTAAAAGTGCACTTTATCCGACTATAATTTTGCGCCAATATTTAACGCACTTTATTTTCAAATGATATGCGACAACGTGGGTGCTAACTTACTTTTGTGTTTAACTGTATATGTATTTCGGTAGTAGCGAGAGTCCAGAGTTCTCTTATTACATGTTTGATCGTCTCGCTCCTCATATTCGCATCTACCTTCAGTCATATTCATAAGGCTTCTTGTTACCATAGAAGCATTCTATTGACTTCCATTACTTAGTGGACTCAAAATATTTGCTATTATCTACCAAATTACCTATCGTCATCCTAATTAGAAACCATCACTGGCCAGTACATGACTGACACTATTTAAATTAATTTTCGTATATATGTATGTATGTACCTCGTAAGTATGTATAAAGTGGTTATCCGGCATAGACAGGAGGCATAATCCTCAGTGCAAGGCAAAATGGAAGTACATATTTAAAATTTGATGATAGGTATTTGATCGGGATTATGTAAACAAAATTAGACCTAACTCTTTTTTTTTGACTACTTCGGTCTGTATGTCTAAAGTAGACTGGAATGTAAGCTGTATTTTTGAGCAAAATGTTTGATTCACCCGATTTTATCCTTTGCGAGTTTTAAATTGTTCAACATGTCTCAGTTGAAATTTGTTTCTTTACTTTCTGGGTGCTTCAAAAGTTCGTACTGTTTTCAGACATTTCTTACTCTATCTGTCAAATTGACCCTGGTTTTGGGTTACCCAACATTTTAAGAGACGCATTCTGTGTTCTTAACTTAAACCAATACACATACGTAGTTCACGGAGGGGCATTTTTAAGTTCGCGGAATGAGTATGTAGGGCATTAGTGAGGGTAGTTTACTGAGACGTAACGAGTTCAGTGACTCATTATTAGAATAAATAACAAGTTTTGCTTTAATCGAGCCATTTGTTTATGAACTATCGTCGGCCAAGCAACTCAATCGGGAAGAAAGTGTAGCATATGGAGTAAATCAAGTACCGCGCTGTTTTAAAGTTCCTCACCAAACAAGGAATTCGACTCAAACCATAATGGAAGAGATGGCTTCCGTTTACGGGGACTCTTGTCCGGGTAAAACCATGATTTACAACTGGGCATAGTCTTTTTAAACAAGGAAGTGACTCAGTTGAGGACGACACTCGGACATGAAGGCCAGTCGAAGTGACTACTCCGTAAATTGTTCAAAAGGTCGAGAAAATAATATTGGAAGATGCGTCCCCATTACCGGAGAATACGGTTGAAAGAAGCCATCGAAGAAAAGAAAAAGAGTAAAATTAACTAAAGGTGTCCTCCCTCTGGACGGGGGGTGGCAATGGTGTAGTGGTAACGTCGTGAATTGCCACGCTAATGGTTCATGGTTCAAATCCTGATGGCAGCAATCATTTATTTATTTCTCATGAAATATATAAAGTCAGTCCGATCATTTGCAAAATGCTTCTGTGAACACTACTGCAAAGGCATAACACTGGCAGTAGCTTGGTCATGCGGCTGGAAAAATTGTTCGCTCTGTTGATGATGATTTGCCCTTGAAATCGGTTACCGGGAAAAAAGTACTGTGAATCAGAAGCAAAGGCAATAATAACAAACATCTCCCCAGTTATCTGGACGCCATCCCCGGAGAATAGCTGAAGCATAAACAACTGAGCTTCAAGTACCACTACACCAAAATCTTTCTCTCTCTCTCTCTACCCATCCTTTTCAGCGCCCGCACTATGTGTAAACATGTTAAAGGTATTCGTAAGTGCGCGAAAATTATAAAAAAAAAAAAAACGACAACGCGCGTGTTCACGAGAGTCATGTTGCGTTGGCTGCCCTGCATAATGTGGGCTTCGATATTCACCCACCCTACAGCCCTGACTTGGCTCCCAGCGATTATTATCTTTTTCCAAAATTGAAAAAGGAACTTCGTGGGAAGAAGGAGAGACGGAATTTCCGTTCTTTTCCGACAGAGACAAAATATTTTTTTTTGAGAAGGGACATAAACTAATTGAAAGATCAGAAAAATGTATTAGGGTAGCAGGTGAATATATTGAAAAAGAAAAATAAATTTGCATTTTTATTTTCACTTCTTACCCCCCATTCCGCGAACTTAAAAACGCCCCCTCGTATTTTTGTTTTTTGTTTTTTAGCGTTTTTCGTTCAAACCAATATTATTGAGACATCTAATTTTTAAAGTATTAATATCGAACTCAAGGTCTTGTGTTATTTCGATGTTGTTGTAAAAGTTAGTTCACCCATTGCCGTACGACAACGCATCTAGTGTGTGATAAGTCTAACCGAATATACACGTCATGTGTCCCACTATAAAACTATAAAACTGTAAAAACAAGAATAAAAGATGTTGGAATCGCTATGAAATCAGCTGCTGATAGACCATATGCCAAGACTATATGCATACACCATATGCCAATTCCAAGTATTCCCCGGGAACTCTATAGTTTATTCAAACTTATTCCTGAGAAGTTTGTGTATACGTATACGTATACTTTAGCCGTGATTTTAGCATGGTGCTTTGTCCCATTGACGCCACTCATTCAGCGTCAATTTGTCGTTAGTAGCCACCACTTTCAAGAAGATTTAAAGTTGAGGCCAGCTGAAGAATGGGTGGAATGTGCAAAGACCTTATTTCAGCTGGCAAGCCAAGCACACCCATAACATACAAAAATGCTTGTTCTGAAAGTAGAACAATTTTTAAGAATCTAAACAATATGATAAAAATCAGCGAAATGCTTGTTGTTTTATGCAAATTAGAAAATATTCACACTTACATTGCATTTGGTAGTCCAATGATATCTGATTTATTTCTTAGTTGGGTGCTTAGAAAACGCAAACTCCTATAACTTTCTTTGCCCTCGTCATCACTGCTTGAACTCAAAAATAATAATTCTATCGAGGTAAAGATTTTGTGGGTCTCTGGACCTAAGAGAATGTATGAAAGTGACACCTCTTCAGCTGTCACAAGAAAACGGTCACTAAAATGTGATTATCAAAACAACTAGCACCTTACATGAAGCAGAAACTAAAAATGTGGCCATTTTCGAAAACTTCAAATCAAAGTCAATTTGACTGTTAATTGATCGTGATTTTATGACACAAAAGTTGCAGTCGTCAAATATGCAATCGTCTCGCTTGCGTAAATGGTTTTTGATGAACGTCAAATAATTTTTTTTGCAAGCGCATTCGACCTTTTCGAACAAAAAGTAAAACCAAACAAAATGGATCCCGTACGGAAGTGTATCGCGACATTTTTTTTTCGGCCGGCGCGACGTTAACCCAACTTTATGTGTGACTTGACAGATCGAAGGAAGTAATACAAGGGGAGGGTGTAACACACATAATTTGTTTTGATAAGCGAGCGAGAGGCAAGTATGAAACTTTCGGCTATCACCTCGAATTTTTTTACTGAACAGCTGCGCTGCAGATGTTTCGAATATGAGACTTTAGCAAACTGCATTATCGAACACAATGCTAATGCTAAGAACATGCTGCAATTGCATTTTTGACGCAGATGACGTTTTCGAAAATGGCCTATGACTATCACTTATCACAAATCACCTTAGTGGATTCCACCCCAGTACTCGGTATTTGGTATTCGGTACCTAGTACTTCGTATCCCAGTCATGAATAATTTTCTTCAACCAGAGTATCAAGTACCATTGCATTACCTTTCGTTTCGTCTTTGATTACGATAACTATGAAATGTACATATATGGTATACATACATATGCAATGGCATTTTTTATCAATTTAAAAGCAATTTTATTACTCTTTGATCGCGAATATGTTTTTTTCGTTGAAACTTAATGAAATTCATTTCTTCTTCTTCTTCCTTTTATCAGCGAGGTTACGATCCGAAAATAAGGGATCATAACCCCCCCACTTCACCGCATTTCTACTGATCCGCCTGTGGAAGTCGCCTGTTTCAATGAAAATAAATATTTATCTCAAAAAATTATACTAGGCATTTGATGAAAAATACATACCTACATGCATATGTAGGTAAATATGTACATTTGAATTTTATATATAGATATTATTTTTCCGTTTATTTATCCGACTATTACATATTTTATTATTTAAATAAACTCAAAAACTACAGCAATAATTATAACTTAAAGTATCTGACCTGAAGGGTTCCCAACACTTACACTATGATTTTTACACATTTGATATGTTATCGTTATATTTATATTATCTTTTTAATGCATATTTTTAGTTTTTTTTTATTTTAAGGAAAAATGTGGAAAAACTTTGTACAAATGTTTTATTATTATTTTTTTAAAACTGAACTAGATGGTAAAACAAGTAAAACTAGCTTAACCTAAATTAACCTAACTTACCCTACGATGACAACTTACAAAACTATATTTGTTTAATGGAAAATAAGAGTACCCAGTGAACAACTCGCATTCTTCGAAGAATAGTTTCTGTTTTTATTATTTTTACTTTTTACTTAACTCTCTCTTAAATTTGTTTTATGGATAAGTTTTGCAAGATCACCACTTAAATGATCCTCTCTTCGCCAATACTCCCTTTATATACATGTCCACAGTATCACGCAGGCATAAGTCCATCCATCTTCGATTGTCTACCAGCGGATTGTGAACGGGGTATAGTATGTTCTGTAAAGGTTTTCTTTCGGTTTGGCGACACTCAGTCGCCAAAGAATCAGTAGTTTGCAAAACATCTTAACAAAAGATAACCACCCTAAGCACAATGCGTTGACCGTTTTCGCAACCGATCGCTAAAGATTCGCACGTCATAAAAAAGGACTCGTGCTCTGGTCAACGCCAACATGTCGCGACCATCATATTCGCGTTCGACCCATAGTCGCTAAAGATTTGCACGTTATAAAAAAAAAAAAAAAAAAACAATACTAAAACGGTTCGCGCTCTGATCAATGCCCATACTTCGCAACTATTATTTCTATTTTCAACACATTATTGCACACATTAAAAAAATAGGATAAGTAATCAAATCAAACTGAGTACTGATTTGATTACTGACCAAAGATACTCGTAACAACGCTTGAGTCCTGGTATTCTTGACTGACGATGTTTAAGTATGTTGTGCACAAAAGTAATCAAATTTCAACGAATACTGATTCCTAACCGAAGATCACAGCATTCGTTACTGTCGTGGTTTAAGTATGTTCTACAAAAAGGTAATTAAATTGGAACGTTTGGCATGAAAGACAGGAGAGTTCAAGAGAAGAGTAGAACATCAAAAAATGGAAGAGACGAGTCGTGCTGCTGCCGAACAATCACCCTGATTGTCGTTGGCGTTTGTCGCTTTTCAGCGATTGTCGTTTTATTCATAGCTACGACCTGCTGACCGTTAAATATTACTAAACAATTTGTTTGTCGTGTGGAATAGTATTACAGCTCTTTTACAGTGAAAAAGTTATGAAAGTGGATTCGTGCTACATCTGAGGAATAAAACGACAATCGTCGAAAAGCGACAAACACCAACGACAATCAGGGTGAGTGTTGATGGGTATTTGCATGTTCATTTGTGTATTTTATATTGCTTCTAGAGTAAATGCGTGGCTGAGTTATGAGTTTGTGTATGGATTCGATTCGAATGCGGCACTTGGGTTAGCTTGTAAATGAGTATCAGAACCGAATACTTATTTTCAGTAGTATTCGGTTCCGATACTCATTTCAGGTGACGAATATTAAATACCGGATACTCACGTTTTGCACATGCATATTGTGTACATGAAGCAGTAGAAGTTGCGTTGTTTCATCTCTAGGTTTCGTTTTCTATTCTCTGAATTGATATTTTAAATTAAATCTAGCTGGAAAAACTTTTTAAACAAAATCTTTTATTTACTTTCAGATAAAAAAAAAATATCTTTCCAATGAATAGTTGAAAACAAAACAAAAAATAAAAGATTATTCATATCCTTGTAAGTTTAATCGTTTTACCTTTGCTGCTGCAAAGCGTAGCAAAATAATCCATGGTGTTTACCGGAGTCGTGTTTCAAAATAGTGGTTTTAAAGAATGTAGAAAATAGTAAAATTGAATAGTTTAACTATTTACAGTGCAAACTAACAAGTGTCATCTTTCTTGTTTGGTTTTATTTAATTTGTAGAGATTTTTGTTCCACTTCCCCATTCCCGAATATTCATTATTTCTTTTATTTTTAAATCTCTTTCTCTTTCTTTCCTCTCCCTTCTACACTATGTGAAGAATTGCGGTTATTTCCAGAAAAAAAAAAGAAAACAGACAAAAACTACTTGTGATACAAAAAAAAAACAATTTAAATATTAAAACAAATAAATCGTGAATGTGTTTTAAAAAATACAAAATAAAAGAAAAAAACTATAAAATTTTAAAACAAAAAAAAAACTATTTGAAAATATAATGACAAGTGCATTATAGAATCTTCAATTTATCGTTTTTATATTAAAAAGGGTGAATTGTGTAAAGTAAATGAATATAAAGCTAAAAACAAGATAAACCATTAAAAGAAAAAAAAAAAAAGAAAAACAAAAACAAGCAGCATAAGTGAACGATTTTAATATTTATATAAGTATATTTTGTATAGAAAGTAACAAAAATAAAAAATAAAACAATATTTTATGTTCTTGAATGTAACCAACTAATTAAGAGTAAAAAAAAAAAAAACAATAAACAAATATAATAAACCACAAAAAAACACTATAAATATAATATCGGTCGGAAACCGAACAAACTAAGAAGATTAATTAAACAAATCAACAAATAAAATATAAAAGCGCAGTTTTTTCCAACTCGACGAAAGAAGAGATCAAAAAGGAAGGAAAGAAGCGGTGAAGTAGAGAAGTTTTTCATTTTTGTGAAAACAACATAGCAAATAAGTTTACAAGATGATGACAGAAATAAACGCGGCCAATCACCTGAATAGCATTGGCACGCCGAAAAGGTTAGCTAGTGCAATATGTTTGTAGAATATTTTTTAACAATTTTTATTTTGCATTCAACTTTAAGCATGGGCAACGAGAAGGCTCTTGTTACGACGTCTCTCAGCGATGACATGGGTTGGAAAGCCAAACTAAAAATCCCCCCAAAGGATAATAGGATTAAGACAAGTGTAAGTAAAATCAAGATTTGATATATACCAATGTAAAACAAGTTTATTGAAATATCTATTTACAAGTTGCCTGAGTAAATATTGTTATATTAGGTCCGTTCGCGTACTTTCCGAGCCATAAACTATTAGGTTGTACCACATGAAATTTCCGAAACATTTAAAAGCCAATACCTATTATTTCTTCGTATATTTGTATTTAATCAAAATAGTAAATAACCAAAATCCAACGTGATACAAGGTCAAATATTCCTTTTTCGTAGAAGTGCCGACTTTTTTTTTGAAGCAATGAAAAGTTCAAAGGCTTTTATTACCTCTGATCGGTTCCGGAAGACCTTCTACCGGCAAAATGAATCCAGATTGAGGAAAAGGTGGTAGCACAATACAAAAAATACAAATACAAATATTTGGCGCAACAGCTCTTTAAAGTGCCAGGGCCTAGCTTCTCGCAACCACTCATGTTGTGTGCGTTATATTTTGCACACGAATGGAAGGGACCTACAGTTTAATGCCGAATCTGAACGGCGATTTGAGAAGCTTTTTCGTGACAACAATACTCTCGGATGTTTGTCAGACACTCGCGCGAGAGGTGGAACCGTGAAAAAACTTTTTTGGTATTTTCGGGGACTTGGAACCTCATGCGTAGTGATCTGACACCTTAACCACTTACGCACGGCGCCCCCCAAAAAGGTGGTAGTCCGTTGGAGAAAGATCAGGAGAGCACGGTGGATGCGGAAGAATTTCAAATCCAAACTCCAACAGTTTTTTCAGCGTGAGGTATGGGGTCTAGCATTGTCATGCAATAGGATCGGACCGTGCCTATTGACCAACACAGGCTACTTTTCAACCAATTTTGCATGCAATATGTCGATTTCCTCACAATATTTAATAGCGTTTATCGTTTCTCCTGGTTGAAGAAATTAAAAGTGGATTGGTCCTTACGATGTCCACCAGATTGCACCATAACCTTTTTTGGGTGAAGTTTGGGCTTGGGGGTGTATTTCGGTTTTTTGTCTGTATCCAACCACTGCCCAGGTCTTTTACGGTTCTCATACAGAATCCACTTTTCATCAGAGGTGATTATCCGGTGCAAAAACGGTTCAGTTTCTTAATCTAAGCGATGAGCAGATTTCTAGGCGCCGCAGTGGGACTCGTTCAGTTCATGGGGTACCCACTTATCGAGTTTCTTTACCGTTCCTATGAGAGAAAGGTGTCGACTTATTATCATGGGGGATACTCCTATGTTTTGTGCAATCTCCCGCACCGATTTCGTTGTGTCCGCATCTACCGTTGCTCTTAAAATATCGTCGTCAATTAACGTTTCCGGCTTTCCACGTGGTTCGTATTTGACGCTGAAATCTCCAGAACAGAACTTTCGAAACCAACATCGAATAGTGCGTTCGTTTACCGCTACACCCTCAAGTGTATCATTAATGTTTTTCATTGCATTATGCCCCATTTTAAATTCATAAAGGAAGAGAGTCCGAATTTGAACTGCCGACAGCATGGTATTCCTAAAAAAAAAAACTGTACTTATAACAAACCCTAAAAGTTTCATATGTCAAACAAAAGTACCACTTTACCTTATAAAAAAAGAAAATTGCACGTTCTGGCAAAGATGGTCACTCGATAGCTTCTTATTTCGGAATGAGTGAAAATCGGATGAGGTACAACTTAATAACCAGTTGTCAAATATGACATGATGAAAATAAAAACTCCCAGAGAGCGGAAAATCTAAGCAAAAGTACGCGAAAGAAAAGTAAGCCATGTCGAGCTAACGTTCAATTCCCCACAAGATTAGAATGGCAAGATGGACAGGTGATTAAGGATTTCGACGTAACAATCTACACAGACGGTTTATAGATAGATTGTGGAGTCGGTGCAGGTGTGTTTTCCGAATCCTTAAACATCTCTAAATCATATATGCTTCCGGATTTTGCCAGTGTGTTTCAAGCAGAATTACTCGCTGTCCGGGAAGCCTGTCGTCAGATGAAAACATCGCTATTTTTATTGATAGCCAAGAAGCCATCAAAGCCATTGTATTGGTTACTACATCCTCAAAGCTGGCGCTTGAATACCGAAATGAGTTAGCTTCGCTAGATAGCCAACTCTAGGTAACCATGAACGAACTTGCTGATGAACTGGCTAGGAAAGGCTCAGCCCACCTCAGCTTTTTTGCGGAGTAAGTTTAGATTCCGCTTGGAGCAGTTAAAGCAGAAATATCACCAAAATTCCTTGCCCAAGCCAACCTCAGATGGGTTAGGCTACTAAACTGTGTCATATCTAGAAAGATGTGGCCAAACTATAACAAAGCAAAAACAACCGACCTCTTAAACACAACGCGTAGGGACATCGTTACGATAGGAGACCATTGCAGTCAAACTAGGTATCCCACATAACACACACTGTTGCAGTTGCAATGTCGCAACTGATAAAGAAATCCTTATCCACTTTTTATGCGTTTGTCCGGCACTAGCTAGGAAAACCTTTTTTCGATTCCCTTGAGGAAGTCTCAGAAAGAAACCTTATAGGTTTAATAATCTTCTTAAAATCCACAGGTTGGCTGTAGAGACTCTCCACCAACACACCTTTTACATCCAGGTACTAGTTTAGTGGTAGCAAAACGGCACCTTGTGCTAATTGGGTTCTTCTTTTCTAAGAAGAAACACCACACCTACCTACCTACCCTAAGAGCTTCGTATGTTGATGCCTTGACGGATTAGAAGTTCTTGATTAAGTATTTTGTCATATTCCTTGACTAAAATACGAGTGTAAACATATCGGTGGTAGAAGACCTAGCTGACAATTTTACAAATAATCATAATATAATCACCCTGATTACCGTTGGTATTTTGCTTTTCGACGATTGTCGTTTTATTCCTCAGATGTACCTCGAATTCATTTTCGTTCACGAAATCACGAAAACTTGAACAAAACCGTCGTTTTTTTCTATATAACTGCATAAATTTATTTTAATTTAGAATCCGGAATTAAGGTTTTTGGTCTTAATCAAATTAACGGTTTTGAACATACAATAACTTGTGAGAAACTGCATGACTTCGATGATTACTTCGTCTTCCATTGGAACCGAAGATGGGGTTTTTCGTTTTGATGCAATTAACGGTATTGCAAATATTGTTAATCTTATAAAAATTGTCGCAATATTCCCTTTGAACACAAACATTCTCTCCGTATCTGTGACTATTGTTTTCCTATTTTGAAAGAGGGGTTTAAATCCAACTGCCAATTGCTTGGTGTTCTTGTAAAACTTCTGTTAACTTCAAGTTCGTTAAGTTGGAGCGCCGCGTATGCCCCTTCCTTTCTTTCGCAGGGCTTTCTTTTTTGTGGATTATTTGATTGGCGATTCGGCCATTTGGAGAATGTTAGGTAGTTGTGTGAACTTCTTAGATGAGCTAGTTATTACCTCACTATATTTACTAATACCAAGATTATGCATATGTTAATTTTTCAATGTTGTCATTTATTCAACGGTCATTCACAATAAATCTACTCGGTTTGTTTGCCCATTCCACTATTATAGTTTTCTATACACATCCGTTTGTCAAATCTTGTCTAATCTGACTTCAGACCCTTAACAATATTTGTCAGGCAAACCATTACTAACATTTGTTTGATTATGTAAAATTTAATTTACAGGATGTCACTGACACTCGGGGCAATGAATTCGAGGAGTTTTGTTTAAAACGTCAACTCCTGATGGGTATATTTGAAAAGGGATGGGAGAAGCCATCGCCCATTCAAGAAGCAGCAATTCCCATCGCCCTCAGTGGGAAGGATGTGCTGGCCCGAGCCAAGAATGGTACTGGCAAAACTGGTGCGTACTGTATTCCTGTGCTGGAGCAAATAGATCCATCGAAGGACATCATTCAGGCCCTTGTCATTGTGCCCACGAGAGAGCTAGCCCTGCAGACTTCACAAATTTGCATTGAATTAGCAAAGCACTTAGATATTAGAGTTATGGTGACAACTGGTGGAACCAATTTAAAAGATGATATCTTGAGGATTTACCAAAAGGGTAAGAATAAAATAATAGACATAAATATATATATTATATTTCTATTTAAACAGTACAACTAATCATTGCGACACCCGGTCGTATTTTGGACTTAATGGATAAGAAAGTGGCCGATATGTCACACTGTAGGATTCTCGTACTGGACGAGGCGGATAAACTTTTATCACTAGATTTTCAAGGCATGCTGGACCATGTTATTATGAAACTGCCGAAAGATCCACAAATTCTGTTATTTTCGGCCACATTCCCGCTCAGTGTAAAGAACTTTATGGAGAAGCACCTACGAGAACCCTACGAGATAAATCTTATGGAGGAACTAACACTTAAAGGTGTTACGCAATACTATGCATTCGTGCAGGAACGACAGAAGGTTCACTGCTTGAACACGTTATTTTCAAAATTGCAAATCAATCAGTCGATCATATTCTGTAATTCGACGCAGCGTGTCGAATTGTTGGCAAAAAAGATCACCGAATTGGGATACTGCTGTTACTATATACACGCCAAGATGGCGCAAGCGCACAGGAATCGCGTTTTCCATGATTTTCGGCAGGGGCTCTGCAGAAATCTAGTCTGCTCGGATTTGTTTACACGTGGTATTGATGTACAGGCTGTGAATGTTGTTATTAATTTTGATTTTCCACGAATGGCTGAGACATATTTGCATCGTATTGGCCGTTCGGGACGTTTCGGACACTTGGGTAAGTTATTCTTTAACTTGTATACACATTTTTTTTGTTAGAATTTTTCTCTGGTATTTGTCTTACTCACAAAATGTGTTTGTTTATACTGTATCGTAGTATTTATAGTTTACTTGGGTGAATGACCCATGAGTTTACATCAGTTGTCAGCTTACATCACACTTCACATGGTTTCTGTTTGTTTACATCATAACATTATGTAAACAAGCTTTAAAAAGCGTTACTCATTGTAGACAGTTATCTTCCGACTGTACTTGAAATTGCAGAACAGACACCGATTATTACTTCGCTTTCTGGATTTTTAATAGCTTGCCGTTAGCAATTTTTCTTGCCATGTTTGATTGTTGTAGCAACTATGTTGATTCGTATAGTTCAAACGTTAGGGTGGTGTAGGTGGGTTGTCATCAGTAAGATTGGGGCCCGAAAATGCGGTAACTTCGACTGGATGAGTCTATACGGATCCTGGTGTTAGTGTTGTGGGGTGCGAATGACAGCTAAACAAATGGGCAGTATTATGTGGCGACGAGCGGCAGTCCGGGCATTGATCAATGATACTGTCGCCTATGCGGTGCATACAATTGTTCAGCATAGAGTTCCAGCCGGTTCGCAGTTGGGCAAGTGTGGATCTGGTCTGGTGCGATGTTCTTCACTATGATGTATCGGTGGAGGATGGCCGCCCAGGACGATGCTAGTCTGGCGGCTATCAAGCGCGGTTCGGACTGCATGTTGGTAGATAGAGTTTAAAGCCAATATGTGACACGCTGGGATGAGTACAAATACAAATACAAATATTTTGCGCAACAGCTCTTTAAGGTGCCAGGGCCTAGCTTCTCGCAACCACTTATGTTGTGTGCGTTATATTTTTCACACGAATGGAAGGGACCTACAGTTTAATGCCGAGTCCGAACGGCGATTTGAGAAGCTTTTTCGTGACAACAATACTCTCGGATGTTTGTCAGACGCTCGCGATAGGTGGGACCGTGAAAAAACTGTTTGGTGTTTTCTGGGATTCGAACTCGGAACCTCATGCTTAGTGATCTGACACACTAACCACTTACACCACGGCGCTGGGATGAGTGGTGTATGGGTTATAAACCTGTTAACCTCTTCACGGAATGAACGGATACTTACTTACTTAGGTGGCGCTACAGTTCGGGGTGAACCTGGGCCTCAACCAACAAGCCTCTCCATTTAGCTCGGTCTTTAGCTAATTGCCTCCAGTTGCGCACACCAAGTTGGTCGAGGTCCCCTTGAACTTGTGCGCGCCACCTACGGCGATGATTCCCTCTACTGCGTCGTCCCTCGGGGTTAGATTCGAAGACTCTGCAGGCCGGAGCGTTGGTGTCCATTCGCTCTACATGTCCTAGCCATCTCGAACGTCAAATACGCAGTTTTTTGACTAGGTCGATGTCGCTGTACAGCTCGTATAGTTCGTGATTGAATCTTCTCCTCCAAAACCCGTCAACGCAAACGGGACCGAAAATCTTACGAAGAACTTTTCTCGCGAAGCGACCAAGGATATCTTCATCCTCTTTTAATAAAGTGCATGTTTCAGCGCCGTAAAGCAGGACTGGGATGATCAAGGTCTTATATAGAGTCTCCTTAGTTGTTCGAGATAGGGCTTTACTGTTGAATTGCCTTATAAGCCCCAAAAAACCGCGATTGGCAAGAGTTATTCTTCGATTGATTTCTACGCTGATTTTGTTAGAAGAATTTATAGCAGAGCCAAGGTAGACAAAGTCCCTTACTACCTCGAAGTTATAGCTGCCTACGGTGACGTTTTATCCAATTCGTCGGTGTTGGTTTTCCCTTCTTGTTGACAGCATATACTTGGTTTTGCCCTCGTTTATCGCTATACCCATTTTGGCCGCTTCCGCCTCAATGCTTGCAAACGCACCGGTGACAGCCCGCTGAGTTCTTCCGATAATGTCTATATCGTCGGGGTATGCAAGTAGTTGTACAGACTTGTAATAGATTGTGCCTCCGGTGTTGGCTTGTGAGTTCCGCACAATCCGTTCAAGTATAATATTGAAGAAGTCACATGACAGCGCGTCACCTTGTCTAAAGCCTTTTTTGACATCAAAGGTCTCGGTGAGGTCATTACCGACCTTGATGGAGCAGCGAGCGTTCTCCATCGTCAGCCTGCACAGACGGACAAGTTTGGCAGGGATGTCAAAACTAGACATGGCTCTATAAAGATCTTCTCTATAGATGCTGTCATAGGCGGCCTTGAAATCGATAAAGACGTGGTGAGTATCGATTTGGAATTCTTGGGTTTTCTCCAGGATCTGCCGAAGTGTGAAGATTTGATCGATGGTGGACTTTCCTGGCCTGAAACCGCACTGATAGGGTCCAATCAGGCTTTTGATAAAAGGTTTCAGGCGTTCACACAATATCGCAGAAAAGATCTTGTATGCGATGTTGAGGAGACTGATGCCTCTATAGTTGGCGCAATTGAGGGGGGGGGTCTCCTTTCTTGTGGATCGGGCAAACGATGCTGAGATTCCATTCATCAGGCATACACTCGTCTGACCAAATGTTAGAAATGAGTTGGTGTATGCACTCTACCAATTCATCCCCTGCTGCCTTGAAGAGTTCGGCCGGTAAGCCGTCAGGTCCAGCAGCCTTGTTCGATTTTAGCTTGGATATTGCTATCCTCACTTCGTTTTGGTCAGGTGGACGGAAATTTTGACTATCATCGTCTATGTTGAATGGTTCATTCTGCCTGACAGCGGGATGTTGGTCTTCGTCGCCGTTATACAGTCTGCAGAAGTAGTTTTTCCATATTCTCAGCACCGACTGTGATTCTACTACGAGGTTTCTATTTTCATCTCTACAGGTTTCTGTACGGGTATTACTTTTCTGACACGTTCTTTTTACCTTTTGGTAAAACTTCCGTACATTGTTCCTGGAGTATAAACTCTCGATATTCTCAAACGCGCGCTTCTCATGCTATTTCTTCTTCTTTTGGAGAAGCCGATGTTCTTCCCGTCTCTTTTGCTCGTAGAGCTCACGAGCAGCTCTCGTCTTCCTTTGCAGTGCCGCTTTATATGCCTCTTGTTTTGCTGCATGCACTCGCCGGCATTCTTCGTCAAACCAGGGGTTTCGCGGTGGTGGGCGAGCGAGACCCAGCACATCAGTTGCGGCGTTTCTGATGGCATGTTGGCAGCGTTGCCACTGGTCTTCGCTACTTGATGCTGGTGGCATAGGGGTGATTGAGAGATTTCGGGATACGCGTTCAGCGAAGAGTCTGGCGGTCTCTTGCGATTGTAGCTTTTCGACGTTAAATTTTCTCACAGTAATTCTTCTTTGTTGCTCAGATTGGGATATCCGCATTCGTACCTTGGCTACAACAAGGTAATGATCCGAGTCTATGTTGGCCGCTCGGAAGGTCCGGACATCCAGAATACTGGAGGCATGCCTTGCGTCGATCGCAATATGATCAATTTGGTTGATCGTTACATGATCATTAGACCGCGTCTGCTTATGAATATCGAGATAAGGAAACCATGTGCTTGCTATGGTGACATTTCGCTCCACAGCGAAATCAATTAGCCTTAGTCCGTTATCAGACGTGGTGTCGTGTAGGCTATGCTTACCGACTGCCCTACCAAAGACGTCCTGCTTTCCTATTTTGGCGTTAAAATCGCCCAATATGATTTTAACGTCGTATTTAGGACATTGCTCGTATGTTTTGTCGAGGAGCTCGTAGAAACACTCTTTGGTGGCAGGGTCCTTTTCTTCCGTGGGGGCATGAACACATATTAGGCTTATGTTAGCGAATTTAGCCTTGATCCGGATAGTCATAATACGCTCGCTAACGTGTCGGAAGCTTAAGACTTCTTGCCTAAGTCTGCCGCGTATGACAAATCCGCATCCGAATAAGCGTTGACTGTTGCCTCTGTAGCAATCACCGTAGTAGATGTCACAGTTTTTCATCCTCTTTTTGCCCGGCCCATCCCATCGCTCTTCCTGGATGGCGGTAATATCTGCTTTATAGCAGTCTAGGGCCTCTGCTAGTTGTTCGGCTGCACGTGGTCTGTAAAGGGACAGAACATTCCACGTACAGATCCGAAGGTCGTTGTCCCTATTTCGTTTGCTGGGGTCGTCATTAGTTGAGTCATCCTTATCCGAGGCTTTTGGTTGTTTCGGAACCAGTAGTTTTTTACGTGGTAGGGAAGTTACCCCGACGGCACAACCCCCAACCTGGAGGGCCAGTTCCTCAATTATTCCCCACGGACGAGGGGCCGGGTACACCGGTGCCAGTAGTCCACTACGGGAGTATGAGCGCTGCCGTTGGCCCATTAAGGGCTCCTCCGCCACCATCTCTATTCCAATGTCCTGACCAACATTGGAAATTCCTTACCGACCTGTGATCCGAATACGTCGGAGCAGCTCGCGCAAGGTATTCACTAAGTTCAACCTAACTGGAACTATAGACGCCACCGTTGACTCCATCTAGGGAATTCGTCCGCTGCCGCCTGGAACAGGAAGAAGTGCTCTAGTGGAAAAGCACTCTTCCCCCCCTCTCTCATCTGCTGCCATCAAGAATCCTACAAACGGGGTTGGTTACCCATTTCTTGAATTAAGGTACTAGGCACCCGGCTGTCACCGCGTGGAGGTTGAGAGTAGCAGTTGGTAGACATTCAGCTGAGTGAATGTATGTACATATGTACATACATATATCTTCTTCTTCTTCTTCCTTTTATCAGCGAGGCTATGATCCGAAAACAAGGGATCACAGCCCTCCCACTTCACTGCATTTCTACTGATCCGCCTGTGGGGTTCGCCTATTTGACCTCAGAAAATATCGGCAGGCTTGCCGATTTTGGATCACTCGGTTACTGAGGCCAATGAAATGCCGATGTCGTCGCATTTTTTTTTTTGTTTTTTTACATACATATATCCTTTCATAAAAAAAACTTACTCGCACACCTGGCTCCTATGAACTTCCACAGGCACAGTAGGATGCTTAATTTTAATGCTCTTCTTTAAATTCGGTACTGGAGCTCCCGCTAGGAATTCGTATTCGCAACGTAATAGCACCAATAGCAACTTTGCAAGTATAACGCCTGGGCTGCTATATGCTGAGCCGGTCGTGTTCTATCTTTCGTACGATGGTTTCCTTGACATGAAGGCCTTAACATATCTTCGAACTTCTTATTCGATCAAGCTTTGCCACTCCTACTGTCATGCGAAGCATCTTCATCTCAGCTGCCGTTAATCTACTCTCATACTTTTTGTACATCGTCCAACATTGTGAACCGTATGTGAGCGCTGGACGCACAACTGCGGTGTAGAGTCTTCCTTTCAACTTAGGTGGCATTTTTCTGTCACAGAAGATAGCGGAATTTTTTCGCCACTTCATCCACCCAACGCTTACGCGATGATTGATGTCGTCATCACAGGTTGGTTTGCTATTGATCATAGATCCCAGATATTTGAATTTTTCGGATTTGGGAAGCACTGTTCCATTTAAATAAATGTCTGGATTAGGCCTGAGTGGATCAGAGAAAGGGCAGCACAAGTACTCTGTCTTTTTTGAATTAATGCGATACCCATTTCCCTCCAAAACGTCCACCCACACATCAAGTGCTCGTTGCAGCGATGTAGAATCCTCACTTATGATGGCTCCATCGTCAGCAAAGAATAATTGATGTATCTTGGGGTCCATCACTTTACCTGCAAGCAGATAGTCAAGGACTGTAATAAAGAGCAAAGGACTTAAAGACATTCCTTGGTGCACCCCGACTTTAATTGGGAACTTTTCGGTTGCTCCAGCGGGGTATCTTACTCTTGTCTTTGCTCTTTCGTACATATCCATGATCATCCGTACATATGATTCTGGAACCCCTCGATGTCTTAGCGCCACCCATATCAGGGGTGCCAGCACGTAACTTGATACAATCAAGTTTTATCGATACAATCGACAGTTGCCAGCACATATTTTCGTTCAGTCGACTATGCTCGATTGTATCGTCAGATTTGGTAGCACACAATGTTGAATATGACGATTGAAACAAAAAAATCAGTCGACAGAAAATAGTTATCGTCCGCGGGAAATTTATTGGAAAAAAAATAGAACCTAAACAAAATATGTTCATTAACAAAAAACAGATTAAGATTTTGACAATTTTTATGAATGGTCATCAAGACTTAGCAAAAAGGGGTACGTAAAAGTGCCCAAGGAAACAAAAACACTTAAAGGGCAAGGGCGGCCTCGACACGCAAAAAAGCATGGATGAACTGGAGGAAAAAATTATAGAGTGCGCCGGCCTGGAAGCTCCTTCTTCATCCTCACTTTTCGACTCAAAGAATGTCTTTTTTTATTTGGACTTGGAAAATAATTTACGAATCACATTACAGTTCACAATGAAATTTTTAAGTTCAAATCACAATCAAACTCGCGTCAATTACGTGCTGCCAAGAAACATTTATTTCGAGTTGAACATCGATCAACAATCCTCGATTATCAAGTTACGTGCTGGCACCCCAAATTTCGTGTTTGTCTGTCGAATGCCTTTTCAAAGTCAACCAATACAATATGCAAATCCTTTAAGGAATCACGATGTTTTTCCTTTATGATCCTTATACTTTGGATTGATTTACCCGCATTTGCCGCACTGATCGTCAGATAGACATATCATTTTTTGCAGTCGGCCACCTAATAATATCCGCTCAACGATCTTCATGGTGTGTGACATTAGCTTGATCGAACGGTAGTTATCATAGTTTCGCATATCACCATTTCGTTTGTATACAGGGAGAAGGTAACTTTCCCTCCATTGATTCGGCATTGGATCACCTCTCATAAATTTGGAGATGAGAATTCTGAGCCATCTGAACCCGATGTCTCCCATCTTTTTCCAAAACTCAGATGGCATCTCGTCTGGCCCAACCGCTTTTCGTTTTTTGGAGTATTTGCCCGCCTCACTAACTTCTTTGACTGTAATGTCGGGTATTTCTTCACTGTTAGGGGTGGCTCTTGGAAGGTATAGCCGGGGAAACTGTTCATTCAAAAGTTCTTCACAATACTGCTACCTATTTTAAGTCGCTAAGACTTGAATATCTTTTAGTTACCCTACGATTCAATAATGTTCACTGAGTTCCATTTATTATAGTCGAAGTACGTTATTCTTATCTAATTTAATTAATTTAATGTTCACGTTATTCAGTTTGATTCAAAACACTTCTTAAATTAAAATCTATAATTTTTAAACTGTATATTTTCTGAAGTATTTCCAAAAAAACTTTTAGCAACATTTTTAGGAAATCTTGTTCAGTTTAAAAGTTATAGCAAATTCTGTGATTTAAGTCGGTACATATGGGTACGAATCCCACTGTGTTTCAGGCTGAAATCCATGCCATTGAGATCTGCGCCAGGCACAATCTCCGTAACTCCGTAACGGAATCAAGGGCGCTAGGATTCACATATTTTCAGATAGCCAGACAGCACTTAGGGCATTATCGTCCAACCAAATGGACTCCGTAACTGTAAAATGCTGCTACGATGCTTTACAAGATCTTGCCAAACACAACAGAATAATGCTCGGTTGGGTCCCCTGGACACCAGGGAATTGTGTGCAACGAATCTGCAGATGAGCTTGCTAGGGCCGGCTCAGAATCTGCGTTTATAGGTTCCGAACCTTATTGTAGCGTCAATCGGACAACAGCTACAGCGTTGATTAACGAATGGGAGAACAAACTTCGTCTATATCACTGGACTAATGGGCCAGGTTTAAGACAATCCAAACGTTTAATCAAGCCCTATTCCTATAAGGAAATCCTTAACTTAGATAGGGAAAGCATTAGGAAGCTAGTGAGCTTTCTAACTGGCCACTGCGGCCTAAGATACCACCTTAACAAGTTGAACCTGTGCCAAGAGAAGGACTGTCGGCTATGCCTAGAGGAGGATGAAACATCCGAACACATTCTTTGTGAATGCCCGGCACTACACTGGTTAAGGAAACGTATTTTCCACAAGGAGATACTCACTTCAGTGGAACTGAAATGCTCCACTACTAGAGACATACTCACTTTCATAAGGGAGGTAGTACGTCTGTTAGGTTAACTCCAACCCTCCGATACAATAGATCTTTCAGGTCGCAGTGTCGTTGCCACGCGGGCATGGGTTGTACAAGAGGAAAAAAAAAAAAAGTTCAAAACCATAAAATAAGCTTTGAGCTCATATGTGCGTACATCTGTGTATTTATCTCCTCTCTTATATGGGCAATATGCCTTAGTGACGTTAAATTAATCTTGCCCTCTTTTTTTGGTGTTTTGTTGAAGCATATATTATCCTTTTATAAAACAACATATAATCCCTTCAACAGGTATTGCCATCAATCTCATCACCTATGAGGATCGCTTTGATCTCCACCGCATTGAAAAAGAGCTAGGCACTGAGATCAAACCAATTCCAAAGGTTATCGATCCAGCTCTCTATGTTGCCAATGCATTAACCACAGGAAACGGTAATGATCTAAATAATTCAACCAACGAAGAAGTAAACGTGAGCAAGTGAAACGAAATAAACACCGATTTATAACAACACATGAATCATTATTATTATCACCATAATCATAATTATCATCATCATCAACATAAACATTATCATCTACTGCAACACCAACAACAACTGCAACAACGTTTTACAAAATACTAAAAAAAATCAAAGAAACAACACAAAACATTTTCAAACAAAGTTGAAGAGATGAAAACAGATAAAACAAAAAAACTTAAATATAATCGCTAAATGAATGAATAAATATATAACAAATAAACAATGAACTGCAAGTGATAGTGATGATCTGTTTTCAATAAAGAACAAAAATCAATAAAAAATAATTTTAATAAATATATAATATAATTGTATAGTTTTTTTCTTTAAAAACCAACAAAAAGATAATTTTAAATGAATACTAAATAATAAAAAAAAAAAATGAAACTGTGTAAAACAAAACAAATCGAATCGTTAAAAAAAAAGAGAAAAGCGAAAAAGGAAGAAAAATTAAAAAAAAAAAGAAAAACAAAATAATTGCGGCCAACTATTTAGGTTAGGCAGTGTGTACAAGAAAAACAAGAAACTTATTATTGAGTGGGTGGTTAAGCAAAGAAAACTATAAACAATTTTAATTCAGACTTTTTTTTTTTTAATTTGTATGGATGTGTGTTGAATAAAAGAATAAAAAAACGCGAATTATATATATCATCAAAATATTACAAAACAAACCAAACCAGAATGAAAACCGCTACAAAAGTGAACGAGAGAGAATAAGTTTTCCCGAATTTTATCTGCTCATTCGCCGATAAGTCGAAGGAAAAAAAAAGTGTCAACATCTACTTACTTTTCTCATTGTTTAACCAAGTTCGCGTTTTTTTTTGTAAGCCGGTGTGTGATTGTAGCATAAATAAACAATTAGAAACAATTTTGTGATCCATAAATCAATCAACAAATAAAATAAAATAAAAATTTAACATGTTAGCAGAGAAGCAGTTATCTCTGCAGAACATGCAGCAGAAGTGATGAATCAAAATAGAGCGCGAAAGAGATACACATGTACTTCTCTCTTTGGCAGCTCTCTAAACAAATGACGGGTTAAGGTTCAAAAGAAAAATGAAAAGTTTTGTTAGCGAATAATGAAAAAAGGAACACTTAAACGATTGTGAACTTTTGAAGAATGAAATAAAAAACATACACAACCAGAACTCTTAAACTCGTACACCCTCTCTCTTTGAGAGAATGAAACCACTATAGTTGAAAACATCTAATATAATAATTCTAACGCACACATAAACTGCTGCTGACTGTCCCAGAAAGTAGGAGAAGGAGTAGTCCGAATCATTGTATTCTGCATGTGGAGATATAAAACAATGTGCAACGCAGTCCGGTCCACTCATCAAGGAATCGAAAGATCTCATCAAAGCAAACGCAGATAACTATATAGTAAAATTCACTATTAATAATAAAAATATTATTTCTACTACAAGTAAATACAGCCACAACCACCACCGTCAGTTGATAGTTTTCCTCTTTTTTTTTGTTTTTTTTTTTTCTTGTTAAGCGTTTCTTTTTTAATTCAAATATTTATTATTTAACCTTTTCAGTTTGGTCAGAAATGCAAACACAAGATTGTACAGAAATGAAAATTTAAAATTTTTAATATTTTATTTTAAGCAGGTCTAAATTGGAAAAAAAAAAACGAAAACCAGAAGAAACATCAGGAAAACCAACATGTGCAATTTTTATTAAATTGAAAAGTACTTCATCTTGGCATGAAGGTGCAGAGAAACGAAAACAAAAACAAAACAATAAATAGATTATTTTATATATACGCAAAAACACTTTTCAGTTTAACAAAGATTATTATAAAATAAAAAATTAATTTACAGAAAAAGAATAAGGTTTTAACAGCAGGTCTCTGTCCCTATACAAAATAACAGAACGAATGTGTAGTAGTAGTATCATGCAGTCTATAAATTTATATTTTCATTAAATTGTAATAGTATTCTCTTATTTTTTTAAATTCAACAAAAAAGAAAATTGTTAAAAGCATATTCCATAAAACAAAAGAAAAAAAAAAACAAAAATTATCCATAGTCCTCAAGAAAATCCAGTGAAACAAAGAAGCAAAACAAAATTCAATAAAAAACCAAAACCAAAATAGGAAAGAAAACGAAAACAAAGAAATTTTTGAATATTTTTGTAAATGCTTTTTTTTTCAGTATATTCGGCCTTATTACCATTTTCACCTCAGCTCTCCTTGTATTCCTATAGTCTCTTGAGTTTATGGGATAGATGTAAAGTTTTGTTCCTTCATTCCTTCATTCTCATAGGGATAGCCGATTGAGATAATTCAGTGGTTGGAGAGGGATAAATAGAGTCACCTTTAAATTTATGAACAGCGATTTTTAATTTAAGAACAATGATACAGGGTAAGCTAAGGAGGTGTGACTTATTATTTTTCAAAAGAGTGCACAGTTATTTAAAAAAAAAATACTAGCCGTGTTTTTTTTAAATCTAGCCAGCCAGTAGTTGCTAGTAAAGTCAAATTTTACAGATAAAACAAATACAAACACCGGCTGGCTACTACTCTTGATTCAATCCTTAGCTAAAAGTGACTGGCTGGGAATTTTGTGATGCCTAATTTCAGGCGGCGCAAAAACAAATGTTTTTTAGTTATTTGTTGTTGTGATGTTGCTTGGTCCCTAGAGATATGTTCGTATAAAATCGGCTGGCTTTGGCTGGCTGGCAAATCGTTTAAATGAACGACTGGCTGGCTAGGTTTCAAAAAAACAATACTATTATTTTTTTCTCGTATTTAGTACATAATGCCATTTCAGTATGCAGCATTTTTTATTTTTTTTTATTCAAGTGTATTTTTTTAAATACAAGTAATGAACTGAAAATAACGTCGTCATGACGTCCTTTTTTGCCCATGCATTCAGGAAGACCAGGGGTGGAGTCCTCTAAGGTGATAGTTGATTGTTGACGATCACAATCATCCCTTTTGCTCTCTCTAAGGTGACCATCAGCGTGATCATCACCTTTTTGCGATCGTTTTTGTGTAACTTTGCGATCGTTTTACGGAGAGCTAACAAAGTGCGATCATCAATTTTGATTGTCAAAAGTGTGACTATCAACTATCACTTTAGAGGATACCACTCCAGTTTTGTCCATGCACCTCTCTAACATTGCTGTTGGTCGCAAGAATTTCTCTTGTGATAGCCACTGACAATTGGTCAAGTGTACGGTGTTTTTCTGCAAATACCTTTGGCTTCAAAGTAACCCCATAAGAATTAATCGCATGGCGTCAAATTCGGTGATCGAGAGGGCGTCTCAATGGTCGAAAACCCCATGGCAACTGCATATCAACCATTCCAAATATAAGCCCTCCCAGGTGGGGGAGCTACATCCTTTGCAATAACGTCACACCTCCTTGGCGCTCACCCTGTAATAAAGAAAATTTCTAACATGGTTTAAATAAAAACCTTGGCCATTATAGGAAATAGCACGCTCATAATGTTTATGGGCTAGCGCGTCATACTCCTGAGCGAATGGTTCAAGACTCGAGTCCCAGAAAATACCAATAACTTTCTTCACGGATCGCAATTTTGCGAAAGCCTGACGAACGTTCGACAGTATAATTGTCATAAGAAAGCGGAAGCTTTTGGATACGGCATTAAGGGCTACTTTCATTCAAGCAAAAAATATAACATGCATGATTGCGTGGAATATTTAATTGTTTTTACCACGATTTGAGATGAATGTACCACTTACCATAATCGTGACTTTTTCCATAAAATTCTTTATTTGTACTGCAATTTCCAGAAATCTGTGTGACGAAGATCATTCACGCCTCTATTTCGTATACATACGTATACCCAAATTAAAAAAAAATCCTCGATCCGCCACTGATTCCAATTCGTCAGAAGTCCTCAGACGGAACCAGAAGAGATACAAGACATGATGCAACCGTCTTATCCTGGGCCTACGTAGAAAAAAACACGACTAGCACTTGTGCAGACGGTTTGACAATGAACATCTACTGCAAATTCTTAAATTTGACAGATAGTCAAAAGTCTTCTTCCAAAATTCAAAATCTTTTGATTTTTCTTCAACCAACTCGTCAACCATCAAACTGATCAATTGACAAAGCCACACACGGGTTGTTTTCACTATGATTTGACTGAGTTGATGATTGAATTGAATCGTGTATGGTCTGCATAAGCAGTCAACCGGATATTTGGATTTGACTTGAGTTGTTATGGATAACTGGTTATTTCCAAGTTAGACTAGGTTATACCAATTTTACTTTATTTACAACCAAGCCACAACTGAATGTGTCTTCCATAATAGGGGCTTCAAGCTTGATCCTGAGCCCTATGCAACTGAATTATATTCGGTCAGACCTATAAAGTAATTAGGTGTCCTAGGACTGAAGTACAACTTAAGTACAATCACCATGTACTTATTTTTATTTTTTTTTTTGAGTACAAGTGCAATTCCTTTGTGCTTGTACCTAAAAATTTCAAATACGAGTACCGGGACTTAAAATTGTACTTGCAATTCCTTCGAAGTGCTTGAAAATATGATCTTAAGTACTTAAATACTTCAAAATTGTACTTGTAAGTCTTTTTTAGTTCCTTTCAATTACTTTTAAGTATTTTTAATTCCTTCTGATCTGTGAATACAACTATGACGATTACTTGGCACTAAAAGATGTACGCATGCGTTACATGAAAGAATTTATTGGTATTTTCGAAATTTAACTAGTTGTGTTATTTCTGTGTCTAGATGTGCATTCGGAGTTCAAACTGGCTTGAAGCGAGCTTCAACCCTGCAACTATTCACGTAGAATAAGAATAGTGACTTGAATCAAATATTAAAATGGAATCTATTATCATCGTCTCATTTTTTAAGTGATACGACTATGAGAATAAGGGTCGTTTAGAAGAGATTTTTGTAATCGTCTCTAGAGTCAGATTGAACATTCTTTTAGTAAATTGCATGTGAAATGCATTGTTTGGATCTACATAAATATATAATTTATAAGTTTACGACTACTACATTAAACCAACAATTGCGCATAGTTTTTCGTAGAAATATTAATTTGACGCGGGTTGACTATGATCATAGACGTGTTTTGGGTAGAATTATGCACATCAAAGTAAACACTTCTCACCAAAACGATCCCCAGTCAAATTCTTTTCAGCGCCCAACTCATTTTTGACTGAACATAAAAGCTAAAGTAGTTGCCAGTAATTTTTTGTTGTACTTCGTGCTAGATTTTACTTTACTGAGTAGTGACATATCACCAAAACACCCCTCATGTATTATATATTTTCTTTGTCTTTGTTATTTTTGTTCCTTCTAAATTGAGGCCTCCATTATAAGTGTAGAAAACACTTCGGTTGTAAATAAAAAAAATTATATTATAATACGTACAGCTGGAAGGAACTAGTTGTTTATGATACTTCAACTGAAGAGAACTTCAAGTTCATTTGGTTGAATTTATAGGACTACATCCTACAACTTGTTTCTGCTTATAAAGTTTGCAATTAAATTTTCTTCTATATTCCTCCTAGTAGGAGGACTCATATATACGGTAACGAATCTCTCGTGAGTTTAATATCTCCCCTGATTATTTAAACAAACAATTTGGTTTACATAAGTTTACGTACATTACAAAGTACGAGTGGACGAAGGTAATTACCCTGATTACCGTTGGCGTTTTACGCTTTTCGACGATTGTCGTTTTATTTCTCAGATGTACCACGAATTCATTTTCATAACTTTTTCAATGTGAAAGAGTTGTAATAGTATTCCACATGACAAAAACAATACTTAGTCTCAGCAGGTCGTAGCTATGAATAAAGCGACAATGGTCGAAAAGCGTACAACTCCAAAGGTAATAGGGGTGATTACCTTCGTCCACTCGTACTTTGTAATGTACGTAAACTTATGTAAACCAAATTGTTTGTTTAAATAAAGATTGAATTGAATTGAACTTGGTTAACGATTTGGTACATGTACCATACGCATTTGAAGAATTCCACTTGCGTATCGTCAGAGCTGATGCCTTTAGTCATTTAATGTTGCTCCAATATTTTCTAAACTGTAATAAAGACTAATGCTTTATTAACCAACTTTGGGTTCTTTGTTTTTTGACATATTACTCACAAAAATCTCATCTGAAGAGTGTGCGTATTGGATTTGAAACCAGTTAGTAGTTGCTTAGCTCTTCTGCCTAAACAGAATGTTTTTCTCTCCCCTCCGACTAGCTCGGCGGTCCTTCCTTGTTTCTCTTTTTTTACTTGTGTTTTTTCTGTCATCTTTTCCATTGTTGCCACTCATCACCCTCTCTTTGGGGGGTGACTGGTAGTCCTCAGTGGTCTCGGGTACCAGTTTGAGGATACGATATTGGATCCTATTGTTGGTGTTTGTAGATTGTAAATGCACTACGGGGAGTCAAAATCGATTATTCGGAATCCATTGTCTGTTCTCCTACCGTGAGGGCTCTACTTTCCAAATCCACTGAAAATATTTTCCTTACCGAGTTTGGCATCGTACTCCGTCCAAAAGATCACAGAATGTGGTTTGCCAATCGCATAACAGCTTGAAGACAGTGACTATTGGCTGTAGCCGATTTCTCATGACAAAACTGCATCTTTACATGTATAGGACACGGCAAAGTCTAAAAAAGGCCAACAAAACTTGGAACATACATCTTAATTGGAATGATTATAAAAAGGAAATATTGCTGTCTGTAAATATGCATCGTAGGGAGTTCTAAATTCATTGTAATACGACTGAACTTCGATATACATAGGTATAACAATTCAGAAATTACATTATTATTTTTGTAGTAAAACAGTATGTTAATCTATGAACGAACAAAAAATCCCCGAATGTATCTTTATGTGAAACTTCATATTTCTCCACTCGTAGTTAAATAATTTTCACACGTTCCTTCCTAAAATTTGCCTTACATTCCCAATCATAAAATTTTTTTCTACCAAAATTTTTAGAACAAAATTTAAAACTATAAAACAATCATCCATATGTGAAGCGTATTCGTGTGACTAGATTGTGAATAATGTATGTAATTAATTGTAAAAAAAAAACTAAATGTTTTAAGATATGGATTAAAAATAAGAACTAAATCAATATTTAAAAAAAAAAAAAACCGAAAATTTAAACTTAAAAGGGGAAAAACTAATTGTAAATACTAAAATTTAAAATATTTAGTGTAAATGCTCCGTCTCCGTTTTGGTGAGACATTAAAGAAGAAGAGGAATGAAATCGATAACAAATATAAAAAAAAAAAAATACTGAAAATTAAATAATCCAAACTGTGTATAGTAAAAAAAGAAAAATAGTAAAAGAAATCTAGTCACCGATTCGCTTTAACTTTTGTCAAAGAGAACACGAACATTTTAAAATATAAAATACTTTGTAAAATTGCTATAAAAAAAGGAGCTTTATAAAATTAATTTAATAAATTTTAATATCAAAATATGTCTAAAAAAAAAAAATGCATGGAAAGAACAATTTGTATAAAAGTTCAGGCGTCGAATGGCGTCCTCCGTGAATGGATAAATCGTCACGTAATTTGTATGTATGTTGGTGCTAGATCTACCAACAATATAATACAAATTACGTCACCAGTAATCCGTTGATGGAGGACACGATTCGACCCCAGAATGCAAGAGTAGTTTATCGATCCTGGAATTGGTCAAAACTTCAAATCTTGTTAAAATTTCAGCTCTCATTACGTACGACGACCATCGACTCATTTCGACGAACATTTTGCTTCGTGTAACGTACAAATAAAAGAATTACATAAAATTAGCAAAACTACATATTCTATGCTTAAACGACTGCAATTGAGCGACATACTCTTCTTCGCCGTCTTATTCACCTTGATTACCGTTGTCGTTTTACGCTTTTCGACGATTGTCGTTTTATTCCTCAGATGTGCCACGAATCCATTTTCATAACTTTTTCAATGCGAAAGAGTTGTAATAGTATTCCACATGACAAAAACAATTCTTAGCGACGATTAACGGTCAGCAGGTCGTAGCTATGAATAAAACGACAATTGTCGAAAAGCGTAAAACGCCAACGGTAATCCGGGTGATTATTTGGAGCGATCGTTTAGAAAAAAAAAATCTTAATGAGGATCCTGAGGAAATAATCTATTACTGTGTGCTAAATGAATACCTACTTACTTTTGTGGGATATATTATAATGTTTTATGCATTTATGTGTTCATCTGCTGTTGTTGTTGTTGTTGTAGCAGCTGTGTAGCTGAGGTTGACGATCCTTGGTCGAGGTATTGTCCTCGAGTCGCTCCGGGACGTACGTACGTACGTAGAACCGATCGTCGTGAGAGCTCGTTGTGTTGTATTCATCTGCTAGTACACCCTGCTATCATAATTTGAAATCACTTTCGGTGTTTAAAATTTTTGATATTTCGGTGAAATTTAGTACTAAGTAATTTGTAATATATACAGCATTCAAGATTTGCTTCGGTCGTGACCCTATAAAGCTACTGTATACTATTAATATTCACGAATCAATAATTGCGTTCAGAATACCAATTTAAAACTAAATGTATTGTCTATCACCGAATTTTTTACGCCACAATCTTGCATTGCGAGTAAGAAGTAGTAGAAAAACCTTTTACAAAAACTTGTGCAACGCCAGGAATTGGACACTTTGAACCATTTATATTAATTCATTGCCACTACTGCTACTAAAATAATTTAATGTTGCTTACAACATTAATCAATAAAACATGTAATACACTGCTTGATATTACGTTTGGTGAATTAGAAAATCTTAGATCAACGTAATGAGTTGCCTTCTCTCTCGCCGAATATGATTCTCTTAACTTAGACAAAAAAGAAATACTACATAATCACCCTAATGCTCGATGTGCAATTTTGATTTTTCGACGAGCGTCGACTTGTTCATTTCAGAAGTGAATTTCAGTTAATCAGAATATCACCAGTCAATAAAATCGAAAGAACAAAATCACGATCATGAAATTGTCGAATGTGTATAAGTATGTTTGTATTTGATAAGGGTAATTCTGGCATAACGATCTGCCTTCGGACATTGAGTATGCTTCATAGCGGATTTTCCAAAGCTTAGAATGTAAACAAGATTAAATCTATTTTTATCTTGTGGAAGAAATAAACTTAAACCTACGATAGAAGGTATGGTGTCATGTACACAGTGCTCACATTTTACGTTGCCCTAATGTCATGTCTCACAAAAGTCTGTGCTTCTGAGCTAAGCTGTGTGAAGCTCTGTTTTCTCTTGGCACAGAGTAGAGATGCTGTGTACCATTCGCTTCCTTCTCAGTTAGTAATTTCTTGTTTTTTACTTTCCTCGTGGCTTGTAAACTTGTAGTTAAATAGAATATATCAACTTATGTTAGATGCTAATTAAACCCAAATCTGACGTGAATATTGATGCTTTTAGCCAGTGGTAGATGTAATGACTAAGCTAACGGTATACTCCCGGGTGCACCTCGGTTTTAACCATTGTTTTCATTTACCATCAATCGGAAAAATGCCTCGACTATATGCTAATGGTTTGAGCTGCATTAACGCCTCCGTTTACTGCCGAAAAGCGTAGTTAAAATATGTACTCGAGAAGCTCCTTTATACTCCACATTGAGCTACAATTATTTCAGTGGCAGTTGTTAAGTATATTATTCTACACTGGGAGCCAAAACTTCAAAATTACTTGAACTGTTCCTAAGCTTAAAAAAAAAAAAATCAAAACAATTTCTTTCTAACAAAATATTAAACGACAATTTTAATTTATGGAAAAGAGTAAATTAAATTCAAGAGCAGTAAAATTTAAAAGTAAAATTATAAAATACAACATATATGTACCTGTTTTACACAATTATTAATTAACATCAGATTTTTTTTTTGTATTAAATATTCTTTTTAAAAGAAAATTAAAAAAAAAATACATTGGGCTATATTAATTGATTTTTATTTTTTTTTTTTAAATAAATACATGCACATGTACACATCCATCACAATAATTACTCGATTTTTCTGTTTAATGTATATTTTTGTTTGTTAACTTTTAACGTACTTATTATTATTCTTGTTGTTCTTGTCAAAAATACGTACATTATTTAGTAATATCAATTTCCTTAGCCCAATATTTAACAAAAAAAGCAACAATTCTCATTTGATGGATGTGCAAAAGCAAACAAATTTCTTTATTGAAAATCAGAAAAAATCAAAATTGCAATAAAAAATAAATTAATGAAATTTAAAAAAATATATTCAGTTTTAGTACAACTTGTGACATTTTTGTAATATAAAAGTGCTACAACCGGATAAGTTTATAAACAGTATAATTCATATACTTGCAGCAATTTTGCAATTTTAATTTTTTCGTGAAACTAGTTTTTTTCTATGAAAATTCACTTGTAACAAAAAGCGAATATAAAAGATCAATTATAAAAATGTAACAAAGAAAGTGAGTTTTTTTGTACCAACATCGAGTTGTTTCTAGTTTCCGTGATTTTCAATAATAAAACATTGTATTTTTTAAGCCAAGGGTTTGTATCAGAGATATCAGAAGAGTGACAGAATGACAGAACATATTGCTGTCAAAAAGTTGGTACTAAGTTTCACACAGGTTCCACAATAAATCTCTTACCTTATAATGCCAACATACATAAATATATATTGTCATTGTCGCTCTTTCGTTGAATATACATATACCCAAGGTTAAAAAAATACTTAAAAAAAAAAACAACGACAAAAATTGATATTCGCTTCAAATTAAAAAGACTGCCATTAAATAAAAAAAAAAAAATAAAAGCAAAACAAAATACATTTATAAGTAAAAATGAAGAAAGAAATAAAACAAAAGCATTAAAAAAATGTACTATTGTATTGTTAAAAACAATGGCTAATAAAATATATTATAAAATTGCTGCAAAAGAAGAATATCCAAAAGTTAAAAAAAAAAAATACAGTAAAACGAAGCTAAAACAACAAAAACTCAATAACAGACGGCACATCATCCAGTTTATGAAATTATGAAAAAATTCTACTTTAATTTCGAACAAAATTTTCCCAAACTGCCGGAGAAATATTTCTTAACGAAATTATTTCTTATCAGATAAGGGTTTAGAAAACATTTTAAAACTTAAACCATGTCATTTTTATTTATTTTAGTTTCTGTTTAGTATTTAACATACAAATTATAAAAAAAAGAAAACAAATATAAAAGAAAAATAGTAAATGTTTTGTGTAAGTGACACATTATGTAAAACAGAAAAGTTATAATGAAAATTAAAAGTTGTGCAGGTGTTATACAAAACTATCCAGACCAAAAAAAAAAAAGACCAGAAAAACAGAATAAAAAACAAAAATCAAAAGAAAAAATAAATAAAATAGAATCAATAAATAAATAAATTGGATGGAAATACAGAAAATTAAATAGTTTTTTTTAATGGAATATTATTTATATTTCAGGAATGGTCGTTCTCAAAATCGAATTTGGCACTTTAAAATTATCGCCTGATAAATAATCGATTCAAATGACTTTTTTCGAAATCTTCACGTCAAGGAAACCATCTTACGAAAGATAGATCGCGACCTGTTCAGCCGGTATTGCCACGTTCAAAAGAGAGATCATTTGAACCCTGGGGGCTAACTATGCACTTCGCCGCGAAGCGCATTTTTATGCGAAATCGCGTTTTGGTACTACGCAATTCGCTGGCGAGCACTATCGCACTTCGCTCTACTACATTCGCGCAACTATATAAATGCGAACGTCATTCAATTGACTTTAAATGCGATCGATATTTTGATGGCGCAAGGGTTGTTGGCGGTGGATTTTCGACTGAAAATGTAAATAAATGAAAAACAGCGGAAAATAGTGATTTCTGATACTTTTATTGTGTTTAGGGCAGAAAAACAAATATTTATTTAAGTAACCACGTATGAAAACATTGTTCTAATTATCCACTGGGGCCTCACTCTGTATTGCTACTCTAAAGTCAAATCATTCGAATTCGCAGAATTGTCACTCTGTAATTCGAATCGCAAATCAAAATTTACGAAAATCGAACAAACTTTTGTTGCCAACTTCAATGTCAATTTCTTATCGCAAATCCGGCACTCTGTATTGCTAAACGAAATGTCAAAGTAACTCGAATTCGCATCATTATGTTCTATTGTTATTTGGTTTGCGGATGTTGAGGTAAGCAATTGCGTTTCTTTTAAAATGTAAGTATTTTATGACATAAAACGTTATTTTTAACTTAACATACAATGAAAGTGATATACATAAAATAATTTTTTGAAATTACTTGATTAAAACGTGTTTTAAAACATATGAAGGCAGTCCACCAAAAATCAAATGTAAATGCTCCACCTTAACTTCTCTTGAAGAGAAAGTAATATGGTATATTTTCTGGATCTCACCATAGCAGTGGATAGAATGAGTAAAAAGGGAAATACATGATACAACTTTTGTACCAACGGTTTGACAACTTTGGTGTTGTATACGATAACCGTGTCGTGTGTATCCCCTCAACCGACCGTTGTACCGATATCGTATGGGCGCATGGTGTTGACTGTACAACCTCTGTCACATACACAAATTGTATGGAAAATATATGGTGTGTATTTTTAAAATGGCTGAATGAAATGTCTGGTAGTACGTAAGTCGTATGCAAATTGTATGTGTGTGCTGCATACAACAGTATGCCGATGTCGGTAAAACACAAGTCGGTACGATGGTCGTATCGTGTATTTCCCACTTAATACTCAGTTTCGGGTTGAATCAACCACTGCTATACATTTGTTCTACTTTTTATCACTTAGCTCCATTATATTCGACATATATTTAATTCATTTTGATGGAACCATGATTCGACAGCATCCAGTTCTATTTTTACAACATATATTTAACTTTTCATTCATTCATTCATTTTCAATGGCCCGCTTATCCTTCATGAGGGTCGCGGGGGGTAGGATGCTCAGGTGGACTCTCCATCCTTCTCGATCCTCCGCCATTGACTCCCATTCATCAGGAGGAATCCCTAAGCGGCTCCAGGAGAGATGTCGGACTTGATCCAACCACCTATTTCTAGGCCTACCGCGAAGTCGCCTACCTGATGGCACGGCAACCATGGCGCGTCTTGGCAGGCGGTCTGGGGGCATACGCACTACGTGACCAAACCATCGAAGCATAGATCGTTCCGTTCGGAGAAGTAGCTGCTGAACATTGAGCGCCTCGCGTACTCTGGTGTTGCGCACTCGATCCCTACGAGTTATTCCAACAACACCGCGAAGGAACCTCATTTCGGCAGGTTGTATCCGCGATCTTATTCTTTCGGTCACTACCCAAATTTCATGACCATAGGTGAGAGTTGGAACATACACAGAGTTAAAAACCGATAGCCCCCCCGCAGTAGAGGGAATCATCGCCGTAGGTGGCGCGCACAAGTTCAAGGGGACCTCGACTAACTTGGAGTGCGCAACTGGAGGCAACTAGCTAAAGACCGAGCTAAATGGAGAGGCTTGTTGGTTGAGGCCCAGGTTCACCCTGAACTGTAACGCCACCTAAGTAAGTAAGTTAAGCTTGAACACTAAGTTCGGCCTTCCTTATAACAGATTGGCCAAGCTCTCTCAAAATTGATCCAGCCTGACCAATTCTACAGGATAACTGGCATTGCTCCTCCCATCACTCGTGAATAAAACCCCGAGGTACTTAAACTTCTCCACCTGCTTCAGTGGGACTCCACTAACATGCAGAGTGCACTGAATGGGTTTTTTTGGAAACGACCATTACTTCCGATTTGTTCACGTTGATCTTCATTCCAGCATCATCACAAACGGCTACAAACCTTTCGAGTGCGCGCTGAAGTTCGGTTTGAGAGGACCCAAGGACGACCAAATCATCCGCAAAGAGCAGATGACTAATCCTTAGGTCTCCCACTTTGAAACATTCCCCGCCACGGCTGCGCTGTAACATCCAATCCATACACTCCGTCTCACTTGATTACGAACATGCAGTTTTTTTTTTTTTATTTTACGATCTTTTTCAAACCCTTCGCTAATCTGGGAAAAACCAATTGCACAAGGAATGGAGGATACATTATGTTTATATTGTAAAAAAAAAATGGGATTAAGTGGATAAAGGGATAAAATTTACCTGTTTTTTTGTCTCACTTGATTACGAACAGTAGCTTAATCTACCTGTTACCGTATTTTAAATCAAATAAAAGGATACTTCGAGTATTAGGGAGCTTAGTTCAAGAAATAACTTCATACAATCTACAACTATGGGTAAAGGAAAGACATTAACCAAGGAGGAAATACCGGGAACAAGGAAAATCCATCTGTTTCATAGCCAGCAAGATTGGAAGAGGCACCACTGTTGTACACAGCTTTATTAAGGACCCGGAGAAATATGGAAAAACCGCAAAGGAAGAGTCAGCAAAGCAACAACATGTCAGGAAAGGCGGGCGATACTGAGAGTTGCTTCAAATTCAAGGCTCTCCGTAAGTAAAACTAAGGCAAAAACTGGAATTACAGCTAGCAGATCGGCTGTTTTCGCGTGATACAGAAGGCCAGCCATATTCGCCATGAAAAAATGAAGAGGAAACCACCATTGAATGCGGCACGTAAAATCCAGCGGCTTGATTTTGCAACAAGTACATCAGGTGGAATCGAGAGTGGCATACCGTCGTCTTTTCTGATGAAAAAAAATTTAATTTGGACGGGCCTGATGGATACAGCTGTTATTTCCATGATTTGAGAAAAGAAGAAACGCATCTTCAAATGCGGCACAGCAAAGGAGGTGGTGTAATGGTATGGGGAGCAATAAGCTATTACGGAACTGTGGAGCTGGATTTCCAAAGGTCCAAAATGACGGCAATCACTTACAAATCGATACTGTTAAGAGCTTTTCCGCAGTTTTCGGAGATGTTTGGTGGACAGCGATGGACTTTCCAACAAGCCAATGCACCGATACATACCGCACGGACAACAAAAGCCTGGATTCAGAACCAAAATGTAAACCTACTTGCATGGCCACCATATTCACCCGACCTGAACATCATGGAAAACGTGTGGGGTTGGCTTTCAAGAAAAGTCTACGAAGGAGGAAGGCAATATGATGAAACGAAAGAGATTATTGAAGCCATAAAACGAGCCTGGTCCGAAATTTCGCTAGATTATTTGACAGCACTCTATGAAGTTCTACACAGCAGGGTACTAGGTGATTCAGCGATCAGGAGGTAGTACCCATTACTAAAAACTATTCCTACTCTTTGAACAAAATCAACATTTATTTATACAAACAAATTTTGTATTGTTTTTTTTACCTTTTAAGCTTTTAACAGGTAGATTTAGCTACTGTTCGTAATCAAGTGAGACAAAAAAACAGGTAAATTTTATGACCTTTTTGGAAAAAGCGTCATAAAAGTTGCATTTATCAACTTAATCCCATTTTTTTTTACAATATAAACATAATATATCCTTCATTCCTTGTGCAATTGGTTTTTCCCAGATTAGCGAGGGGTTTGAAAAATATCGTAACATAAAAAAAAAAAATGCCTGTTCGTAATCAAGTGAGACGGAGTGTATATACAATGAAGAGGAGAGGTGACAAAATGCACCCCTGGCGGAGTCCAACGCCCACAGTGAAAGGTATTGATGATTTAACACCGTTTATCCGAACACAGCTTCTACAGTTTGTATATAAAGACTGAATCGCCCTTAACAGGGAACCAGCAATCCCATACTCCTGCAGAACACTCCAGAGTTTGCCTCGAGGAACCCTATCATATGCTTTTTCCAAATCCACAAAACAAGTGTAGAGAGGTTTGGCCTTCTCAAGAACCATTCTGAGAGTGAACAACTGGTCGGTTGTGCTTCTACCGGGACGAAAACCGCACTGCTCATCGCCCAAACTGTCCTCAACCACAGCTCTGGAACGCTTTTCTAGCACCTTAGCGAAGACTTTTCCAGGGAGACTTAAAAGAGATATACCCCTATAGTTGGCGCAATCTCTTTTGTCCCCGTTTTGAAAAAGAGGAACTATCACCCTCATTTGCCAATCACCAGGTGTTTCACCACATTCGCAGGCCGCTTTAATGACACGCGAGAGCCATTGCACTCCCTCTTTACCTAAAGCCTTGAGCATTTCTGGCCGAATTTCATCCACACCAGCAGATTTACCAACTTTTAGCGCTTTGATCGCCAAAGTTACTTCCTCTACCGTAGGACTACTTTCCGCCCAACTCTCGACCATAGGTCTGTCATCTTCGGTGCCCTGTTCGGGATTGAGCAATTCTGAGAAGTGCTCGCTCCATCTGCGTAAGATGTCCTCCTCCAACCAAGCAGTTCTTTTCTCACCACCAGCCGCCACACCAAGCCGCTTCACTCCACAAACATCTCCCGCAGAGGCAATAACCGCTGTTGAAAACAGTTGCCATTCTTCCTCTACATTTGATGGAACAGTTGGAATTCGTTCAAACCTCTCAGATATTTGCCGCGCAAATGTCTTCCGTATCTCATCGTCCTGTAACCTCTCCTATCGTATGCGTGTAACCATCCTTGGTTTACGCTTTGGTAGGAGAAGCACTCTCTCGCTAAGATACAATTTGCACAGCACTAAGTGATGATCAGTTGACAGTTCGGCCCCTCTCAATACGCGAACATCACAAACCATTCTCTTCAGACACGATGGTACCACAAAGAAATCGATCAGCGACTTCTGCTGAAGACTCTGACGGTACCACGTGTATTTGTGAATGGCTTTGTGCGGAAAGATAGTGTTCATGATGGATAAGCCATTTTCACAACAAAAATCCAACAACCTCTCTCCGTTCGCGTTTTGATCAGGATCACCGTTCCTCCCAATCACACTCCCCCATATCATAACATCTACATCCACATGAGCATTGAAGTCACCCATCAGGACAAAAGAATCCATATCTGCAACCTTTTCAAAGGCAACATCAACTTCATCTAAGAAAGCTGCATACTCTGACTGAAGATTCTGTGCATACACCTGCACCAATGCCAGAGTTGATCTTTCAAGCTTGAGCTTTAAGATCGCAACTCTCCCTCCTAATGGTATCCACTCCAATACTCTGTCTGTCAACCTGGGACTTGTGAGTATCCCCACTCCCGCCTGAGCAGACATTGAGGGTGCGACTCCTGACAGGAAGAGCTTCCACCCATCCAAAAGGTCCACAGTTTTAGAACCTCTCTGCTTTGTTGAAGAAACGCCAACTATATCTAGTCGACCTTTAACAGCCTCCCCAACAAGCCCAAGATCCTTCCCTGTGAGCGATGAGACGTTTCATGTGCCTATCCTAAGTCGATGCCGTTATCGAATCTCAGAGAGTCCATCTGTGCCCCTATCGGTGCACAGCGCGCTCACCCCTTGACCCCCGTAATGGTTCGCGAGGCCATTGACAGGAAGCTCGTAGCCATTTCGAGTTTGACCCGGCCGGCTGCCGAGCGGGACAGGCCGACCACCAGACGCTCGCATACTGACACCCTTCAGGCCTGGCTCCAAAGGATGCCCTGGCTTACCATAGTTTGGCAATATCCGAGGCCCGTTTACGTCGTCTTGTCATCATGGGGTGTGCGCTTTGTTAGCCGTGACTGGATTGTATGGATGGGAATAACTATTTAAGTTACCCCATCCACACATCCCAATCACGTTACGCGATATTTAATTTTTTCCTGATGATTTTTTTCCCTATTTTTGTGATAGCTAATTTTTGTTCGGGGGAAAAGTTCCGACGGAAAATTTATTCACGATAACCCTTGTTGTTTCTGTGTCTGTGTGATCTCTTTCTTGTATATATATATTTTTTTTTGTTCGGGGTGGGAAATCGCTTTCTTTTGATTGAGTTCATGGTTAGCTACGTGTAAGGGTTGTGTGTTTAGTTACTTCATATTTATTAAATGCAAAAACTAGAACTAAACAGAATACTTTAACACAATCAAAACCAGAGTGTCTGCTATACTCGTCTGTCAGTTCGATCACATTTGGACTTTTTAACTATTCGGGTCGGTGTGTAGAAATACTCAGATCGAAACTGGGGTCGAATCGCGACCTCCATCAACGGATGACTAGTAACGTAATTTCTATTGTGTTGTTGGTAGATCTAGCAACAAAATACATACAAATTACGTAACGAGTTATATTTTCATGAAGGACGCGATTCGACCCCTGGACTCGAACCTGACTCGACTCCTCGACACTGCATATAAACGGGGTAATAGTTGACATTATCGCCGCGAGATGAATGAATCGCAAATTATATGATTCGCGGCGAGGTGCATAGTTAGCCCCAGGGGTTTTCAACTGATGCGCATCATAACAAGAGAAAATAAAAATGGCCGTAATTGGAAATTGCGGTTTTTGGAGAGAGTCTTTTGAAATGTACCTATCGAAGTTTTTCTGAGACATACTTACTTACTTATGTCCTGTATCCCCTTGTGGGTCCTAGGGCCTCTACTACGCCTACGCGCCATCGTGTACGGTTTCTGGCAATGTGTCTGAGTTCTCCCCAACTTTTCCCTAACTGCCGTGCCTCCTTCTCGACTGTTCTGCGCCATGTTTTCCGCGGACCGCCAGGTCTTCTGCCATCCTGAGTTAGAGGGTTCCATTGCATAGCATGGTTCGCTATGGAGCTGTCACCCTTTCGGAACGTGTGACCAATCCACTGCCACTTCCGCCGTTGGATAGTTGTGCCTATTGGTTCCTGACCCGTTCTCTCGTAAAGGTGTTCGTTAGAGATACGATTGGGCCAGAAAATCCTTAAGATATTGCGCAGACACCTATTAACGAACGTTTGCAGCTTTCTGGTGATAGTAGTGGTCACTCTCCACGTGCTGCAACCATATAGCAGCACGGATTCAACGTTGGAGCGGAACAGTCTTATTTTGGTGCTCAAACTGATTGCATTGCTTCGCCATATTTTGGACAACATCCCGAACGCGGACTTTGCTTTGGCGATCCTGTTGGCTATATCCAGTTCGGTTCCACCATCGGTCGAGACAATACTCCCAAGATACTGGAAATCCTCTACTCTCTCTACCGGTTGTCCAGCAATGCATATTTGAGCCGATGAGTTAGTTCCAAGGCTGATGATTTTAGTTTTTGTCGTATTAATTTTCAGCCCGACGACACCTGCCTCCCTCTCCACATCTGCTGTCATTTGGTGGAGGTCCTGAGACATGGCAAATAAAAACTGAAGAATAAAAAAAAAAAAAAATAATGCCTATAAAATTATTTTGCAAAAATTAAAAGAAATTGAACCAAATGCGACATTGGATACACTTAAAACGAAAATAAATACAATTCGAATCAGCTTTGTCCGCTATTACACGTTGACTTTTCCATGACTCTAATTTGACAGCTCTTTTTTATTTTTTATTTCGTCGTTAAGTGTTTAGAGCTCTCCAAACAAATATTTTTAACTTTTGGCTCTGAAATGTGTGGATACCGTATGGATAGAGAAATAGTTCTTGAGTTGTTGAACATGCATAAATATATTCTGAAGACATTTAATTTAATTTATTCCGTACTTTCCGTGGGTCTAGCGGTCAATGAAAGCAAAACAAAATATAAGCTGTCTACAAAAAAGGACACCCAACATCGGCGTCTTGGACAAACGCCACAATAGACAGATATAATTTTGAGGTAGTCAAGGATTTTGTCTGCTTAGGCTCTATGGTGAACTCCACAAATGACATCAGTAGGGAGATCACACGACGAATTACTCTTGCCAATCGTTGTTTCTATGGGCTAAAATGGCAATTGAGCAGCAAAGCTCTATCTCGAACTACTAAGGTAACTCTCTATAAGACACTAATCATCCCAGTCCTGCTGTATGGCGCAGAGGCATGGGCTTTGACAAAACCGGATGAGGATGCCCTTGGTTATTTCGAGAGAAAAGTTCTTCGAGCGATCTTTGTTCCCGTCTGCATAGACGGTGAGTGGAGGAGAAGGTACAATGCCGAACTATACGGCCTGTACAAGGACATCGACTTAGCCAGAAGAGTTCACATACAGCGACTAAGATGGCTGGGTCATTCGGAGCGGATGGAGCCCAACGTTCCCGCTAAGAAAGTATTCGAATCCACCCCGGATGGACGACGCAGTAGAGGACGACCTCGCAGTAGGTGGCGCAAACAAGTGGAGGGGGACCTCAACCAAATTTGGCGTGCGCAACTGTAGGCAGCTGGCTCGTAACCGCGCTGGCTGGAGAGGCTTGTTGGTTGAGGCCCAGGTCCACCCCGGACTGTAGCGCCATCTAAGTCTACGCTCTACAGGAAACGAATAGAAATGAAGTAAAATAGAAAAATAACGAACAAGGAAAAGGAGAAACGTCAAAAAGACGCAACGAAATTCTACCCACGACTCTCCGGGTTGCTGTTTTTCTATCTCATCTTTTTTCTCAAATATTAATTACCAGAATTTTGAAAAGCAGAATTTTGCAAAAGAAGATTTAGTAAAACAGAACTGAAAAAAGCTGAATTTTTGTGTGAGGAGACACAATTTTCCAAAACAGAATTTCGACCCGCTCCCATTGTAAAGGCCTCAAACTTTTATTATCATTACTTTATTGCGTAAGGAATATTCAGCTATTCCAGAATTTTCTACAGGGTAAAAATCAATCAAATGACGCACTTTTTGTACCATTTTTGGGATTTTAATTTTGCTACCTGCAGAACAATCTGCAGGTAATACAAATTGTGTGCAACAGTTAAATATTCGCCAGGCAATAAAATAAGTAGAAGTAGATCTTTATTTTAGAAGGATGATTAAGAAGTTGTTCTTGGTTAAAGTACGATCAAGGATATTTTATTAACTTACTCTAAGGGGCGTTTTACTTGCACGACACGCGTTTCGTTTTACTGAATTTATTCAGGGTTATCGTGAATGTATTTTCCCCCGAACAAAAATTAGGTATCTTCAAAAATAGGGAAAAAATTCAATATCGCGATTGCGTTGACAACTCTTCTGAATTGTTATTCATAATACCTATGGTATTTCTTTTCCGCTTAATTATTTTCTCTTTTTTGAAGGTACCTAATTTTTGTTCGGGGGAAAAATTCCGAGGGAAAATTTATTCGCGAAAACCCTGATTGCGTAACTTCGACGACAGAGTATAGTAAGTAGTTCACGTCGGTAAGTAGTTCACGTTCCATATGCTATGACAACGACTACACCACGCGGAGAGTATCGATTTTCGTCCGAACACCTAAACCAAGCAGCATCTGGCCCGGTTAGTAGTTGGATGGAGGAACGCTTGGGAACACCACGTGTTGTTGGCATTAGGCGTTTGGTCGAGCATGCTCTGAACAAAAAGTGTTCAAAGCGCGCTGATTTGTTTCTGAAACACATTTAAGCACTTAGCTGTCAGATAATGAAAGTTGACTATTAATTCGCCTGGGCGCTTTTCATTGATAAAAAAAAAAAAACACATGGTCCATTTAAGCTCTAAAATAAAGTTAGTGCATACATTTAATCTATATTGATATTTATTTCTTAAATTGTATTATGCCAGAACATAAAATCTCGCCCTCCATTTTAATTGTTTTGGCCTTTGTTTCCTTTATTTTCCCTTCAGACTGCTCCGAAAATTTATTCGAAGCGAGCTCTGAGTGGGCTCTGAATGAAAAAAGAAACACAAACTGAACACTCTGTTGTGCCTGAGCTAGAAAAGAAACACGAACTGTTTTTTGACAACTCAGACTCTGCTCAGAACTAAACAAGAAAAACGGCAATTAGTCAACTCATCAACTCCACCAAAGTCTTAAAATGCTTTTGGTGTGCTGCTTTCACCCCAGAAAGGGTATTTACTTGTGTTCCAGAAGTCAATTATAGCCATTTTTCATTTTTTTATTGTTGCTTATCATTCATCAAATACAAAACAAAATATGTAACGTAACGTAAACAAATAATCTAATAACTTTACTAATATTGTTTATAAGAGTGCTTTGTTTAAAGGTGCTTTGTCAACACATATGTGGTAGCAGTAGTGTGGCAGTAGCAAGTACAAGGTGTATCTAAGTACACAGCAGTATCTAAAGCAATTTTGTTCTACGCTGTACAAGTTTGGGGTTGTAAATGTGATACGGTTGAGAAACTTTTAAGATACTTTGTCAAAAGAGTGTTCCACCTCCCACCCAGCACACCCAACTACATGATAATGTTCGAAACGGGTTTGTCGCTACTCTTAGATAGATAGATAGATTTCATTTATGTACTTCACTATTAATACAAAGTTTTAACAAAAAATCAATAAACATGGCGTTGCCGTCTGCCTGATTGACAACATTAAATAAATTCAAAATTAAAAATTGACTAAAATATGTATGTATATTTGTGTATTTATTTTATTTTAAGCGATTTTAGAAATCTTCATTAATGATCCTTTCACGATAATTTAAAGCAATTTTGCAGTACTGGGTTAGCTTAAATACGTTTGGTTCGTTCAGAAGCATAGAAACTTGATCCACCGACAGAACATTACTTCCAAAGATATGTCTCCTAATTTCGCTTAAAACTGGACACTTCCCAACAAAATGTATGACATCTTCTCCTTCTGCCAAGTTGCACAAGTTGCATAGCACTGGTAGGTCTGCTCTGTGTGGAATATAATTAAGCTTTAGAAGCTCTCCCCGTAATTTAAACACAGTCGCTATTTCCGGTATACTGTATTCATCGCGGAAGTAGTTATTTCCCTGCAGGTTATGACTTAAGCGGCTGTAGATCATTCTATGCAGTGATCCCAAAGCTTGCTCTAAATGCCTGAACCAAGCCTTTTCGTCCATACTTGCGATGAGTTGATAAAGTTGGGGTTTCCAGTCTCCGCTATTACCCAGATCCAAATGTATCCCACAGTCCTCAGCAAGTTCCAACCACTCCCTGTACCATCCTGTCCTGGATTGTATTGCTTGCAGAGCAGCTTTTTTCGGCAGTCTGGTATCCGGCATATTCAAAACCTTTAGAATGTAGTCCACATGCAATTTAAAAGTTTTGATGTACAATGGGGGCAAGCCTGTTTCCAGCATTAGCATATAATTGGGAGTGTTGGGTGGAAGGTGAAATGCTCTCTTAACGTAGTACCGCAGTAATTTCTCAACAGCCTCATACTTCCTTACTCCCCATACTTGCGCAGCATAGAACATGACGGACTCTGACACCGCTACAAAAACCTTATATTTACTGCTGTGGGCAATGAATCTATTACTGAGACATTTCTTCCATACAACATTGATGGCCATTTTAGACTTTGCTAGTTTTTCATTTAGATGTCTCTCCATATCTAAACTTTTTGTAAAGTAGACCCCAAGATACTTATATCCCTTAACGACTTCAATACTTTCTCCGTTGTAGTACCATTTCTCGTTTCTGCAGTCCTTTCCGCCCCCTCTCTTAAATTTCATAACCTTTGACTTGCTAAGATTTACGATTAAGTTCCATAGCTTACAGTAGTCATACAGCCTGTTGATCATTAGTTGTAAGGATTCAGGTGATTGCGCCATTAGTACTATATCATCAGCGAACAGAAGTGCTTTGACCAATAGTCCTGCGTACTCAACACCTCCAGGCAGAATATCTACGATGTCCTCGATGTATAGCGCAAATAAGCTTGGACTCAGCGAACAACCTTGTCTTACTCCGGACAATGACTGGAACCATCCCGACAACTCCTCACCACTCCACACTGCTGATTTGGTATTTGCATACAAATTTTGGATGACGCGTCCGAACTTCCTCGACATGCCCATGCAGTAAAGCTTATAAAATAGAGCATTTCGGTCTACCGTGTCAAATGCCGACTTAAAGTCTACAAAAAACGCATACAGTTTTTTACCCCTTCCAATGTAAGACTCCACAATGCTCCTCAAAACAAACACGTGGTCGATAGTAGAGTATCCTGGCCTGAAACCCGCTTGATGTTCTTTAAGTAGATTATTTTCCTTTATCCATGTAGATAGTCGGTCCTGCAAGATTGCTGTGAATATCTTATATGAGGCATTTAAAAAAGAAATGCCTCTATAATTCGCTGGATCTGATGTACTGCCTTTTTTATGTATGGGGAAAATTAAGGCTTCTCTAAAACGGTTTGGAACTACTCCACTATTCAAGATATTATCAAACATCGTTGTAAGCTTGTTGTGCAACTCGTTAGTACCATATTTATAGAACTCGGAAGGTCGGTTGTCGCTACTCTTTATAAAGACATTAAAACTACGAGTAGATTTTATCATAAGAGTTTTAAATATGCTGAATGACTGACTCCCGAAGAAAGTAGCTCTCAAAGTAATTACTGAAAAGACAAGTTGGTACCGCCAGTGGATTGAGTTAGCTGATGGATACGAAATGAAACTCAATTTAAATTAGGTACAGAAACTGGAAAGCCAGAGTTGACGAACGATACAGGTTGAGCTTTGAAGCGGATGCAGCTACATAGATTAATCTACAGCCGACTAAATCACAGTTCCCTGCATATAAACTACATACCTTTGCGATGAAATATCTATAATATTGAAGCTGCGAGGAGAACTAATTCGTTTAAATTACATGTCCCACAGACAGGACCTACCAAAGTATACAGTATATGCAATTTAGTAGAGAGAGACGTTTTTCATTTTGTTGGGAGATGTCCAACTTTACGGGAAATAAGAAGACACTCACTCGGCAGCGATTTCTTGTCAGATAGCCAAGTTATGGGCCTTCTAAACAAGTTAAATATATCCAAGGTTAGGTTAGGTTAGGTAGATGGGTGCCTTGTGACAAAAAGAGTCACTGCTCACTCCCCAGATAGTGATATCAATCTCAGGAAGTTCGTCAGCTCAACATTGCCTAAGTTCTCCAGTTCCGAGAAGGAGTAACAACCAAGAGTCCTCATTCTTCTGACGGATAGGGCAGGACACTCACAGCAGGTGACGAAAATATTCAATTTCTTCTTGGTCCCTGCAACTTCTACAATAGTCGGTTTGCAGCACACCGAGTCGCTCCGCGTGTATGCCAATGGCACAATGACTCGTAATCATGCCAGACACGATCCGTGCGTTATAATAACTAAGTTTCACCAGAGAACTTGATCCGTTCTTTCAGAAGGACGGCCATAGCGCCCTTGCCGTTGCACATGTTACCAGATGAACTCAGCATCTGTTTGCTCGACCGGTGACTTCAACTTCTATTTTCTTCCGTAAGGAGTTGATTGGGGTTACTACAAACGGGACTACTACGAAACCCCTGGTTTGATGAAGAATGCCGGCAAGCACATGCAGCAAAACAAGAGGCGTACAAAGCGGCGCTGCATAGAAGGACTAGAGCTGCTTACGAGCTCTACGTGCGCAGGAGAAAAGAGGAACATCGACTTCTCAGAAAGAAGAAAAAGGAGCATGAGAAGCGCTCGATCGAGGAGATTCAGAGACTCTATTGCAGGAATAATGTTCGAAAATTTTACCAAAGGGTAAAAAGAACATGCCAGGGTTCCAAAGCCAGAACAGAAGCCTGCAGGGACGAAAATGGCAACATAGTAGTGGAATCGCAGTCGGTGCTGAGGATATGGAAGGAACACTTCTGCAGACTGTTAAACGGCGATGATGACCAATATTCCGCTGTCAGGCAGAATGAGCCATTCAACAGTGACGATGGCAGTCAAGATTCCCGTCAACCCGACCAGAAGGAAGTGAGGATAGCAATATCTAAACTCAAATCCAACAAAGCTGCTGGAGCCGACGGCCTTGCCGCTGAACTTTTCAAGGCAGGAGGAGATGAGTTGGTAAGGAGCATGCACCAGCCTGTCTGCCGTATTATGTGAACGCCTAAAACCGATCGTCAACAACTTGATAGGTTCTTATCAGTGCGGTTTCAGGCCGGGAAAGTCCACCATTGACCAAATATTCACACTACGGCAGATCTTGGAAAAAATCCATGAATACAAAATCGATACGCACCACCTCTTTATCGATTTCAAAGTTGCCTATGATAGCGTGTATAGAGACGAGTTATACAGAGCCATGTCTAGTCTTGGCATCCCTGCCAAGCTCGTCCGTTTGTGCAGAATGACGATGGAGAACTCTCGCTGCTCCATCAAAGTCGGTAAGAACATCACCGAACCGTTCTATGTCAGGAAAGGTCTTAGACAAGGCGACGCGCTATCATGCGATCTCTTTAATATAGTACTTGAGAGAATTGTACGAAACTCACAAGCCAACACCGGAGGTACAATCTTTTACAAGTCTGTACAACTACTCGCTTATGCCGATGACATTGACATAATCGGAAGAACTCAGCGGGCCGTCAATGGGGCATTTACGAGTATTGAGATCGAGGCAGCAAAGATGGGTCTAGCGGTCAATGAAAGCAAAACAAAATATATGCTGTCTACAAAAAAGGACACCCAACATCGGCGTCTTGGACAGAACGCCTCAATAGGCAGATATAATTTTGAGGTAGTAAAGCAAATGACATCAGTAGGGAGATCACACGACGAATTACTCTTGCCAATCGTTGTTTCTATGGGCTAAAACGGCAATTGAGTAGCAAAGCCCTATCTCGAACTACTAAGGTAACTCTTTATAAGACACTAATCATCCCAGTCCTGCTGTATGGCGCAGAGGCATGGGCTTTGACAAAACCGGATGAGGATGCTCTTGGTTATTTCGAGAGAAAAGTTCTTCGAGCGATCTTTGGTCCCGTCTGCATAGACGGTGAGTGGAGGAGAAGGTACAATGCCGAGCTATACGGCATGTACAAGGACATCGACTTAGCCAGAAGAGTTCACATACAGCGACTAAGATGGCTGGGTCATTCAGAGCGGATGGAGCCCAATGTTCCCGCTAAGAAAGTTTTCGAATCCACCCCGGATGGACGACGCAGTAGAGGACGACCTCGCGGTAGGTGGCGCAAACAAGTGGAGGGGGACCTCAACCAACTTGGCGTGCGCAACTGTAGGCAGCTGGCTCGTAATCGTGCTAGCTGGAGAGGTTTGTTGGTTGAGGCCCAGGTCCACCCCGGACCGTAGCGCCATCTAAGAAGAAGAAGAAGAAGAAGAAGAACTACAAAAGGGACGGCCTGCGATAAGTGCAGCGCCGACTCTTCTTAGCAAGCTCGTCAGTTCTTTCGTTCCCTTCGATATCCATATGCCCTGAACCCAGCAGAGGGTCACCGCATTGGTTCTAGATATCTCATTCAAAAGTGATTTACAGTTCTTCACAAGCCTCGACTTAATTACAGCAGAGTCCAGAGTCTTAATGGCTGCTTGCCTGCCTATATAGACAGTGATCGTTTTACCAATGTTGTTACTCTCGCGTATATCTTCAGCAGCATGTATGGTGGCTGTAACCTCGGCCTGAAAGACGCTGTATTCGTCGTTTATTCTAAAGGAGTGGCATATTCGTAGTGCTTCACAATAAGCTGCGGCCCCTGTGTCAACGTCCGTCTTAGAACCGTCGGTATAGAACGCCAACTCCTTTTCCTTCATGATCCTTCGGTTTTTCCAGTATATTCTGTCAGGAATTCTTGTAGTGAATCTCCTTTCAAATGCCAGCATCGGGTTCATTTGATCAGTTTCCGTCAATCCACCGACAGTCCCCCATCAGTACAAAATGGAGCATGGCCGTAAAGGCTCGATGACCACAATCGGCTTTCTCTCAGTCTTACAACAGTTTTGGTCGCCAGACTGCTACAGTATAGGTATATCAAGCGGAATAAAACTAAGCATGGTTTCCATTGCCGCTGTTGGTGTTGTTCTCATTGATCCCATGACTCCAATGCATGCTTCCCCTTTGGATTTTGGTGAGGTTTGACAGCTGGTATTGCTTCTTAAGTACCATCCGTCATACTAGTGAACCATATATGAGAATGGGTCTTACGAGCTCCGTGCATATCCACTATACCACAGCTGATTTAAAGCCCCACGTATTACTGAATGCCTTTTTACAAGAATAGAAAGTTACGCTTGCTTTTTGATCGGTTCGGCAATGTTTTCGTTCCAGTTTAGTTCGGAATCTAGAATTACGCCCAGGTATCGAGCTGAACTTGAGATACTTTGTTCAATGCTACCGATATTTGGGTGTCTGAAGGTAGGGATTGATCTCTTCATTGTGAAAAGTACTACCTCCGTCTTTGAAGGGTTCACTCCCCGCCGTTTGCTATGACCCAGTTATTCACTAGTTGTAGGTAGGTAGTGCGAAGTTGAGCCTTTCACCTAGGACTGGAGGAAATTTCGCCGAAACCAGGACAACCAACTAAATTTGCATTAACTGGCTGAACACAATACATGCTGCTGCGGCGTAGCAGTAGCGTAGTACGTAGAACTTTCAAATGGTGCGGCGCTACACTCGCAAAATTCGCCCACAATAGTGTAGCGCGTAGTAATGTCAAACAATGTCAGCTGATTAAAATTGTGTTTTCCTTTTTGAGTGTTATTGAGATGTGATTATTTTTGGGAGATTATTGTGCTATAATAATACAATAAAAATAATAAGAAATGGATAAATTTATTTTCCTTTCACGAGCAAAGTAATTGTTTCCATGGCGTTTTGACCGTAACGAATATTTGAAATTTATTGCGCTACTGCTGAACTCAGTTCAAGAATCCACCACGAAAACATCGTATAGAAAACCACAACAGTCTTTAACAGTCGTCGATTTCTCTGTCTGTCACTTGTAGCGCTGCACAAGTTAAAAGTAAACCAAATTCGTACTAGACTACTGCTACTGCTATGCCGCAGATACCTGATTGTGGGCGCACTACTGAGTTCCCATATATTTTTACTTTGTGGCAGGTCGTACCACGCTACTGCTACGCCACAGCGGCATGCATTGTGTTCAGCCAGTAAGCCTTTACTAAAGCCATTTGCCCGTACTAAGTAACAACTGCAAAAAGAGTTCATGTCTTGGACCCGCCTCAAAACAAAATTGCTGGGATAAGCTGAAGGAAAAAAGAAAAAGGAGACTTCCAGATTTGTTTTAGCGATTTTAAATAGCTGTAAAGTTTTGTAAATATATTCTTCCCTTCAAATTTCCGCGAGTAAAATAATATTGAGCACAAAGACTTTAAATTAAAATATAATGTTTTCTTATTTCTTTAGAGTATCTATAAATTTACAGTATCTACATATGTACCATATCTATGACTGTACACTATCTACATGTTTACAAAGATCAGTTTTAAATTTACATATTAATAATTCGTTTTTCAATTTCAGCAATTCTTAATTTCACCGGAACCACCAGTGACAAGTCTTCCATCAAACAATGCCTCCTAGGATTGGTGCCATAATTGATTGAATTTTTAGCAATCGATGTTGCAACAATTTTCGTCTTTTCAAATGATGGCTTCCGCTTGAGTTGAATCGGTAATGAATGTGTACTCGTCTTGTAAGCATTAGAACAGTGTCTCGTTGGTGTAGTGTCTAAGGTCTTAAGTCCGTTCATTTGGTCCTTCCAAGGCAATCTTGAAGAACTTCTTGTTTCAGGTATCTTGTCCATCAATTGTGATGGGCGAATGATACTTGTCTTTGATTCCGTCGGTTCCTTTTGTCGAAGGAGTGACAAAAACATTCCCTTGGGTTTCGGCTGATCATTACGGTTTTGATGAGGATAATTATCAGTCGCAAGCTTGTTGAAAAATGATATTCGGTCCTTGACAGACAACTGTGAATCTGTTTTTTCATACTGATTGACGCCCAGTTTTGTTGTTGGAGCTGGGATTGTAATGATGGGCTCTACCATTGATGAACGTTTGGATTGGTTAACGATCATATTCCGCTGATAGTTTTGATACTGTAAATCCGCCATGTTTGCAAAACCATATCCAAGTGGAATGGAATGCCTCTTCATATATGTCGGTATATAATTAATGTTTTTCTTTCTCTCCACTCCGACAATCCTCGGACTTGCACATGGATTACGATTGAGACTTTTTGTTACCTTCGTCGGAGCTTGCGAAATCATCACAACGGCATCGCAAATGGGTTTCGGGACACATCGGTTGAAATTGTCAGGCACACAGTTGCCTTCCATTCCTCCGATTCTCAAGGGACGTTGCAAGTCCCTCGAAAATTCCATAAAACCATCGGAAACGGAGTCGTCAAAACTTTGCTCAGAATTTTGACGTTCATAGTTTGATTGATTTTTGTACTCCTTATAACTGTTCTCACGATTTAATTGTTGATTATAACCGTATAATTCACGATTGCAGAAAGTATTGTCACTGTTGGACAGCAATGATAGAATGGAACCACTCATTTTCGAAATTAGATTTTTAGACTTTTTGAAAACTAATACACAAATTTTAGGTCAACGGTTAAACCCGACTTCACTCTTCAAACAATTTCAAGAAAATAATTTCCGCGGCAGCATAATCGCCTTTTTATACGCGAAAAATATTCATCCCCTCTTCTACATCCAGGTAGTTAACCTTTCTTTTCGATCGTCAACTTAAGGGACTGCTAACAGGTAGTCATAAATTCTTTCGCGATCATAGTCATAAAATGTCGGTGATGACCTAAAGAATTAATGAGGTATAGTGCAATTCAATCCCTTCCCTGTCCATTAGTAATACTGCACGTAATGCATTTTAGATAAAAAAGGGCATGAGTAGGGATATCATTTTGTTCTCGATTTGCACAACGTCATCTTAATTACTGTCCAACTGTATGTTACAATACTTTAGCGGTGCGGTGTGGAGAGATAATTGCGCATTTCATAGAATTTTGTCTTGGACAACATTTTTGTCGGAAAATTTGAAATGCTCCAATATTAAAGAAAGAGCGGATGCGGCTTATGACATGCCTTACTTTGCGATGAAAGTTTTATTGCCTAACTAAGGATGTGGATCTTTTTGACAAGTTTAGTGAAAATATTAATCGACCTATGGAAAGGTATGTAGGTACCTGGAAGTGGAAGATTCTTTGGATAATTTGCAGATTAGTGGATGCGCTGGTAGATATTTGCAATTTCTTTCACGTGGAATCCCATGGAAAACATGGAATTTTGCACGTTTTTACTTGTAACATGCCCTGCGGGATGAACATCTGGTGCATAAATTCTGTGGGAGTGTGAAGAGATTAGGATCGTTGAGATAGACAGTCAATCGCCATTATACAGTTGCTAGGTTAACTCATTTGCATAGCATCTTTTTCATACACGGATACTACATAGGTCATTTGTGAAGTGTGCATTATGTACCTGATTTGTCACTGGATATCTCGAAAACGCAGAAAAATATCGAAATCTGTGGTTGCTTATTTCATCGAGACCTATGGAAATACGCTGTTAAATTTTGGCGCCACGGAGATCGTCGAATCTCCTAAAATGCTGAAGCTAATTTTGGTATGGCCCCTGACATATTCTAAATCCATCCCGAGAGGGGCGGATCAGCCGTAAAACAATTTAAGGCATGGCTAATGCAATTTTTGAATGCTGCTATAATTCTTAGCGCGACTGCAACATGTGTAATCTTGTCAGACTATAGGAGCAGTATGTATACTCATTTTCTGGAAACTATATACTTATTTAGCGAACAATATACAGAGAATAATGTCTTTTCTACAAGCAGTTTCCGCTCCAGGTTTTTCAAAACATGACCTGATTTATTTAACGTTTGACATTCAGAATGCTTGCAGTGAGTCAACGTATCAGTATAGAGACTACTGTAGCATAAAATATCCTGATTTACGTCATAACATCTGTCAGACTTGTTGGGATCAAATCTATCATATGCTTTCAGTTGATGAATAGATAATGTTTCTTCAACAGGAAATACTTTTCTTAGGTTAGGTTAGGTTAGGTTAGGTTAGGTTAGGTTAGGTAGGGTTATGAGGTTGTCATAAAACACTAGGCACCAAAGTGGGCCCATCGCGATCCCTAGGAAACCTTCACGGCAAAAAAAAAAAAACCTAAACCCAATCCTCCAAGCAATTAATCTCCCTACAAAATCTGAAGAGATCCTTGTTATGGTTCAAGGACCTCACCTCCTCTAAGTTATCGAAGAAGTATCCACCCAGGTACTTTAGCCTTATCCTGGCAATTCCTTGACATTCACAGAGTATATGAGTTATATCCTCTGAGACATGTAGGTCATCGCAGTACCTACAAACATCCGTATCGGATAATCCTAGTCTCATGGCATGCCTCTTTATGAGACAGTGGCCAGAGAGTATTCCTATCGCTGTTCTTAGCCTCGATCTATCTAACTTAATTATCTCCCCAGACTTCCTGCGATCTAACACAGGCCACAAGGCCTTAGACACCCTGTGACCATCTAAGTTTGACCATCTTAGATTAGCTGTGTCAATGATTTTATCCCGGATAATTCCCTTAGCCACGCATCCTGGTGGTTTAATACTACCAATTATATCGCTACGTGGGAGCCCCGCTCCTCTTTTAGCCAGCGCATCGGCTTGCTCGTTGCCTTCGATATCGCAGTGTCCAGGTACCCAACATAATCTGACTCGGTTCTGCGTACATAATACCCTAAGTATTGTGCGGCAATTCCTGATTAACTCAGATTTGGTGACGTAAGACTCTAGCGCCTTTAGCGCAGCCTGACTGTCAATGTAGATGGCGATATTCTTATTGGATATTGATCCCATCTCAATTCCGCAGCCTTAAGTACAGCTAGAACCTCTGCTTGGAACACACTGCATGTGTCCGGAAGTCTCAGGGCCACCTGTAGGTTCGTATCTCGCGAGTAAATACCTGACCCCGTGCCCTCACTGGTCTTAGAACCATCTGTGTATATTGCAATCTCATTACGGACAGAGACTGTCTTCCTTCGCCAGTCCTCTCTAATAGGATACAGTAATTCGTATGGTGTGTCGAAGTCTAAGGTGCCAAGTATATCGTCCGATTCTTTAGGGATTCCGGGAAAAGATTCCTTGAGAATGGAGCTGTGTCCTATGTTATTAGTCCTGAAGAGACCAACGTTAGTGAGCCGAAGCGCACTGTTGCCCGCTTGAAATTTAATTTGTAGGTCTAATGGTAAAAGATACAGAAAGATCTCGAGTGCAGCCGTAGGTGTTGTGCGTAGAGCACCCGTGATGGCAATGCAGGCTGATCTTTGTACCATGGAGAACATATCCCGTGTGTTTTTCGTATTCGTTGCCTTCCACCACACAAGAGCCCCGTATGTAAGGATGGGTCTGACTATCATGATGTATAGCCAGTGCATCATTGCGGGCTTCAGGCCCCATTTTTTCCCCGCGGTCCGCTTACAGATGAAGAGAGCATTATATGCTTTGCGGACTCGTTCCTGTATGTTAAGTTTCCAATTTAGTTTCCTATCCAGCGTTATACCAAGATATCTGGCGCGATCCGAAAGGGAAAGCTCCACCCCTGCTAGCTTAGGCAGTTTGAAGGGTGGTATCTTGTATTTTCTACTGAAGAGTACCAATTCAGTTTTATCCGGGTTGACGTGTAGTCCACACCCTCTAGCCCATTTTTCGAGACTATTAAGAGCTGATTCCATCATTTCACTTAATGTATCCAGAAACTTACCCTGAACTAAAATCACCACGTCATCCGCGCAGGCAGTGACGCTTATACCTGTATTGCTTAGTTCTTTAAGTATCCCATCGATGACTAGATCCCAGAGGAGAGGTGAGATAACGTCTCCCTGGGGAGTCCCCCTGGTAACGGATTTTCTTATTGAACTGTTTCCGATAGTGGAGTTAATGTTTCTAGAGCCGAGCATATTGCAGAGCCAATTGGTAATGCTATGCTCGACATTCATAAATTCCAGGGCCTGTTTGATGGCCCTACCTTCTACATTATTGAAGGCACCTTCTATGTCTAGGAAGGCTGCTAGTGCATATTCCTTATAGTGAAGGCTAGCTTCTATCTTCCCTACTACGTCGTGTAAAGCTGTTTCCACCGATTTCCCCTTCAAATATGCATGTTGAGCTTTGCATAGAATACCGTTGCAACACTTGCTTCTGATGTGAATATCAAGAAGCCTTTCAAGTGTCTTGAGCAGGAATGACGAGAGACTTATGGGTCTGTAGTCTTTCGCTGAAGTGTGGCTTGGTTTACCTGCTTTAGGTATGAATATAACCTGCACTTCCCTTCCCATGACCTTAAACAATGTTTAAAAATTTCCCTAAGCCTGTTTCTGACCTTGGCTGCAGCTTTTTGCAGCATAGCTGGCAAAATTCCATCAGGGCCTGGTGCCTTGAATGGTGCGAATGACATAATAGCCCATCGCAGATTCTTCCATGTAATGAGATTTTCTACGTCGTCCCCTATTGACCTACCAATATACGAGTAGCCATGAGTAGTAGAATCCATTGGCGATCTACTTCCTGGGAAGTGAGCTTCAATCAACGTTTCTAAAACTTCTTCGCTACTTTCTGCCCACGAGCCGTCAGATTTTTTGATGAAGCTTGGGACAGAAGTGTCTTTGGCTAGCATCTTGCGAAGTCTGGAAGCTTCACTGGTATCCGCAATGGACTGACAAAATTCCTTCCACGACTTTCTTTTTGATTGCCTAATTAAGTATTTAAACTCCCGCTTGCGGTCCATGTATTCGTCCCATGTAGTACCGTCCCCTATTTCTTTGGCCCTGTTGTAGAAATGCCTAACCTGTTTTTTCTTGGAGTTGATTTCCTTGCTCCACCAAGGAGGTTGGGACCTCTTGGACTTCTTTCTTAGTGGACAGGCCCTTTCGAATGCCATGTTCATTACTTTGCCTAAGTTATCTACCGCCTTATCTATATCTTGAGGGTCGCCACTGCGAATAGGCCTATCCTTAAGATGTTTCCTTACTAGCTCTGTGTACATACCCCAGTCTGTACTCTTAGGGTTTCTGTAGCTGTTGCTAGCCCTAGTTTGGAAATTAATATGGAAGCATATCCATCTGTGATCAGAAAGAGATGCCTCCTCTAAAACCCTCCATTTTTCTACCGTTAGGTGATCAGAACAAGAAGCTAGTGTTATGTCAATCACTTCTTGTCTGTTCCTAACTACAAAAGTTGGCGTAGATCCCTTGTTACATATGGTGAGCTTGGTCGAAAGAATGAAATCGAAAAGACACTCACCTCTTGTATTGGTATCACTGCTACCCCATTGCGAGTGATGCGCATTTGCATCACAGCCCACGAAGAAGAGCCAGTTGTCCTTTCTTACCAACTGCTTCATTTTACCAGATGGAATCTCCGCCGGCTCATACGGGAGATAGGCAGAGACCAGGCACAGCGGTTTTCTTCCCTCACTTTCACAGGAGACTGCTACTAGATCGCCGTCACTGAAATTATTCAAAAGAAATGCCCTTATATTGTTTTTTAAAAGTATACAAGCCCTGATTTTACCTTCGTTCGCTTTGTAGAACAACGTATAATTCCTATTTTTGAGCCCTTGGATCTGGTTGTTGTCGTTGATCCATGGCTCTTGTACCAGTACGGCCGAGACGTCATGCTTGATAATATAGTTGATCAAGCATGCCGTCGCAGCCTTACTGTGATGCAGGTTTATTTGCATCACTTCCATCATCTTTGGGCTCCTCCTCCTCCTCCACAGCCTTGGTCATGAGCTTTAGCATGACCTTCCCCATGCTATGTCGCACCATCTTACTTACTTACTTAGGTGGCGCTACAGTTCGGGGTGAACCTGGGCCTCAACCAACAAGCCTCTCCATTTAGCTCGGTCTTTAGCTAATTGCCTCCAGTTGCGCACTCCAAGTTGGTCGAGGTCCCCTTGAACTTGTGCGCGCCACCTACGGCGATAATTCCCTCTACTGCGTCGTCCCTCGGGGTTAGATTCGAAGACTCCATCCCTTTGGTCGCACCATCCCTTTGGTCTTTTCAAGGAATGGCAGCGATTCCCTATTTAGGGCCAGCAAGAAGTGCTGACCAAACTGCTTCCGAGGACCTGTCTTCAGCACCCTCCATGTATCGGCCTTCAATTCCCTGGTCTGCATGTGGAGGAGACCAAGCAGTTTTTCTGGGTAGGTGTAAGGCAGCGGAACCCAGACCCAAGCTTTGGGCGGAGTGTATCTAGCCAACTCCGCCACCGTCACGCACTTGAGCTGGGACCCGCTCCATACTTCCCCAACCTCCGAAATGAACTGTCTGAGGAAGTCAGCAGAGGCTTTGTTCCCACAGGCAGCAACCTTCCGGCCCCCTTCCCATCCAGCACCGTCGAATTGAAGGTCACTATCCTCAGTGGAAGACATCTTCTTCCACAGAGCATCCTGAAACTTCTCCTCGACGGTAATCCACTGGTCCATGGTCAGGCGACCGCAGGGCTCCTGCTCGTTGACAATAGCAACAAGGAGCTCGTCTTCCGGGTCGTAGTACGGGCGCGCCGAAGGCGAAATACCAGCCTTCGCCTTTTTCGCCGCGCTCGGTTCCACGACATCGTCAGATCTACTCCTTTTGCTTTGGAACGCCACCATACTAGCCCTTGCAGCTGAAGTCAGTGTTCCCTTTTCACATTTAGTGAGAGTGCCAGCCAACTCACTGTTACCCTTTTTAACTACTGTGAGAGTACCAGCCAACTCACATCTGCCCTGCTCTAATAAAATGGGAGTACCCGCCAACCCACTATCGCCCTTAGTTACGGAAGTGAGAGTACTAGCCTGCTCACTTCCCACTGCGCTAGAGCCAGTGAGTGTGCTGTCCGCATCCTCGCTGTCGCTGGCCAGTAACACGTCCTCAAGATCCTTCTCTAGCCCAGACGTGGAAGACTGTGGGGATGACACTACGTCGTCGACCCCCAGTTCCATCCTTGTCTGCTCAGAGAGTACTTCCCCAGGTACGCAATCATTTTTTTGTATTTTTTGTAGTTTTGTATTTGTTTTTTTGTTTGTTTGTTTGTTTAAATTTTTCTCCATTTGGTTCCCACGAGTAGGCACGGAACAACTGGTCGATCTTCGTTTACCGGCATGCTAAGATAAGGCGCAACTTACTGTGAGCCCTGCCAGGGCGCCCACAGGAGCTCGTTAGGACTGGTTTAACCCCCAGTCTTCCATCCCTCGGCACGGTTCTAAAGCTCACACCACCAGGGAGTTAGGTATCTGTTGTTACCTCATTCTCGATGACCACTGCGCACGATTGATGCGTGCGTGTTAGTCTTAGCTGACACTAACCTAGTGAACTAGGATTAGCCATTTCCAGCGGGCGCCCACGGGGAGGACTAGAGAAGAGGATTTTTACCCACCAAAATACTTTTCTTAGTACTACTAGTTTTCACGTTCACTTGAAGACAAAAAGGAATAATCCTCGGTCTGGCCCAGAGATGATATGGTCAAGAAATACTGCTTTGAAAGGAAATTTGACTCAAAGCTGAGCAACAAAAGAGATTGGAGCAGCGAATCCGATAAATACCAACTCAAACAACACACGATTAAGTGGTACACAGACGGATCGTAAACATTTACTGGCACTGGGGCAGGAGTGTACGGGGCCAAGACTAGATACTCAGAATCACTGGAAATATTCCCCAGCATATTTCAAGCAGAATTTCACGCGATCGAATGATGCGCGAAACTCAACTTAGACAGGAAATATCGCCGGCAGGACATCGCAATACTATCAGACAGCCAAGCCGCTATTAAAGCACTGACCTCGCATGAGATCAGATCCAAACTGGTATGGGAGTGTCTCACCAGGATCAACAAACTGGGAGAAACAAACAAAGTAACTCTCTACTGGGTACCAGGACATGTAGGAGTAGAGGGGAACGAAGCAGCTGATGAGCTAGCTAGAAACGGATCAGACACGCCATTCCTTGGACCAGAACCCTTCTGTGGGATAGGACCCCACAAAATAAGGGAAGACTTAAGGAAAGAAGAAGAGAACAAATGGGCCAAACATTGGGGCGATATCCCCCAAATAAGACAGGCAAAGGAACTTCTGGGGAAATACAACCAGAAAAGAAGCAGAGCCTGCCTAAGAGTTAGTAAGAATAGGCTTCGCATCATGGCGGGCATGTTAACAGGTCACTGCAGGCTTAAGGAGCACCTTAGGAAACTGGGAATAGAGGGAGACGGACACTGCAGATTCTGCCGGGACTTCACAGAAACACCAGCACCGGGAGAACTCTGTGGAAACAGCTTCGTCAAGTAGGCATTGGCAGACAAAGTTTAGAACTTCCTGATGATATTGATTGCGATAAGCTAAATGAAGAATTTATTTCCTCCTCTGGTATTCCATCGAGAGGCACTGATGTCCTTGAGTAAAACTGAGAAATTGAAAGCGGTGGTTACTTCTGGTTTAGCAGGGTTTTCGAAGAGGATGTCGCTGAAGCATTTCTATAAATTAAGTCCAATGCCACGAGTCTTGACGGCTTAAGTCCGAAATTTTTAAAACTTCTGTTGCCTTTCATCTTGCCTTTTGTAACTTATATCTTTAACCGCACTTTGACTAAGTCTTCTTTTCCTACTGAGTGGAAAAAAAGTTAAGGTAGTCCCGGTTCCAAAAAATTGAAAAATAGAATAGAATAGAAATGCCGTTGAATATAAGCCCATACCTATTCTATCCTACTTGTCAAAGTATTTTGAGAAATTGATGATATTACAAATGCGTAAATATTTGAAGAGAAATCAGTTGCTCTGTGAAAACCAGTTCGGTTTTCGCCCAAAAAGAAGCTGTAAAACGGCTTTATTGTTTATATTATATTGTAGTTGAAGAGTGTCGGAATGCAATGGATCAAAACTCCTCCTCGCCTGGTCAATGATTCGTTAAATGGGTTATGTGCCTACTCCAGTTAGTGAGGTTTGATTTCATCAAGCATCAGTTCACATTATACTTCGAGGCAACCTGCTCCTAATCCTTGTAGAACTGCGAACTGCTTTCAGAGCTAGCATTTTTGTAAGGCGGCTGCGGCTTCTAATTTCATAATTCTTAAGATATATTTCATGTTCATCCGTAGCGTGTATGTGAAGAGTTGTGAGCAACCATTTTCAATATTAAGTATGTAGTTGGTTGTATGGGACGGAAGACGAAATTGTTTTTTTTTTTAAGAAAACTCTCAACAGCTTTTCCACATCTGCTCCCCCACGTTTGTGCTCTGTGGTACATCACGGATCACATTACTGCCTCGTAGGCATTTAATTTGGCAGGAATCCCATTTATCCCATTTTAGAAAGATTGTAGAAAAGAGATGTCCCTGTTAATTGTATCAAAGGCCACTCGGAAGTCTATAAAGCAAGCGTACAGTTTTCTTCCCCCCCTATTTACGAAACGTTGTGCTATAGATGTCAGAGTAAAGATCTGGAACAGAGAACGTTTAAGTGATCTCAAACGGTCTGTCTCTCGTACATTATTAAAATATAAAATTACAATATTAATTGCAATATTGCAGTTCGTAATGAAGAGAAGAAATAGGAAAGAAAACTATTTGGTGGTGGTTTGAAACTCAGGTTGATTCGGTTACAGCGCATACACAGCCTACGGGTCTTGTCCGAACTAGTGGGGGATAATTCACTGTAATTTTTGCATTCGGTTTTGAATTATACGAGTCGTACCTATTTGTTTCAAGTGTTACTCTATGTCATATGCGACATCACTAAATTTCTATACATAACCTACCAATCGTACAGATTTTTTCTGTTGGGTACAGACTTTTGACTCGTGGTATATAATACAAAAATTGTACAGATTTCCAGATATTATTCAATTATGTCAATAACTATTAACGATTTATACCATTTTCTGAAGAAACAGGCCAACTATTGAGAGAAATCGCGAGCCAGGACACATTCGAAGAGCTACGTTGCGTGACTCCAATGGCAACGATGAAGAAGCTGCTGGTATCAGCAAGATTTCAGTTGATAACTATTTAAGTAAAATGGTTTCGATAACTGGTAGGCACCGAGTGGGCAACACGCGAAGCGCTCAATGTTAAGCAGCTACTGCCTATATTCCTTATAGTAGGAACGAGTATAAACTTACAGTATCTACATATCGCTCATTTAATTGAAGACTGTTATAACTCAAAAAAAGTGATTTTGCAGAAAACGTGTTTAAAGTTTTCAATTGACTAACACCTTCTAGGAAAAAAGAAGAGATCTTTTAATTCTAACGCCGAGAGAATTTTTACACAATATGAAGCATGGTAAAACGAATTCTGCATCAATTTTGAGTTATGATAGTCTTCAATTAAATGAGCGATATGTATGTATAGTATACTCGTATATAGTTTTACATTATCTATATTTATCTACATATTTACAGATCAGTTTTATATTTACATATTAACAATTCGTTTTTCAATCTCAGCAATTCTTAATTTCACTGGAACCACCAGTGACAAGTCTTCCATCAAACAATGCCTCCTAGGATTGGTGCCATAACTGATCGAATTTTTAGCAGTCGATTTTGCAACAATTTTCGTCTTTTCAAATGCTGACTTCCGTTTGAGTTGAGTCAGTAATGAATGTGTACTCGTCTTGTAGGCATGAGAACAGTATCTCGTTTGTGTAGTGTCTAAGGTTTTAAGTCCGTTCATTTGGTCCTTCAAAGGCAATTTTGAAGAACTTATTGGTTCAGGTATCTTGTCCATCAATTGTGATGGGCGAATGATACTTGTCTTTGATTCCTTCGGTTCCTTTTGCCGAAGGAGTGACAAAAACATTCCCTTGGGTTTGGGCTGATCATTGCGGTTTTGATGAAGATAGTTATCAGTCGCAAGCTTTTTGAAAAATGATATTCGGTCCTTGACAGATAAATGTGAATCTGTTTTTTCATACTGATTGACGCCCAGTTTTGGTGTTGGAGCTGGGATTGTAATGATGGTTCCTACCACTGGTGAACGTTTGGATTGGTTAGGAATCATATCCCCTTGATAGTTTTGGCACTGTGAATCTGCAATGTTTGCAAGACCATATCCAAGTGGAATGGAATGTCTCTTCATATATGCCGGTATATAATTAATGTTTTTCTTTCTCTCCATTCCGACAATTCTCGGACTTGCACTGGGATCACGATTGAGACTTTTTGTCACCTTCTTCAAAGCTTGTGAAATCATCACAGTGGCTTTGCAAATGGGTCTCTGGACACATCGGTTGAAATTGCCAGTCACACAGTTGCCTCCCATTCCTTCGACTCTCAATGGACGTTGCAAGTCCCTCGAAAATTCCATAAAACCATCGGAAACGGAGTCGTCGAAAATTTGTTCAAAATTTTGACATTCATAGTTTAATTGATTTTTGTACTCCTTATAAGTATTCTCTCGATTTAATTGTTGATTATAACCGTATAATTCACGATTGCAGAAAGTATTGTTACTGTTGGACAGCAATGATAGAATGGAACCACTCATTTTTGAAATTAAATTTTTAGACTTTTTGAAAATATATACACAAATTTTAGGTCAACGGTTAAAACTGACTTCACTCTTCAAACACTTTCTCGAAAATGAATTCCGCGGCACCATCATCCCCTTTTTATACGCGAAAAATACTCATCCCCTCTCCTACATCCAGGTAGTTAATCTTTCTTTTCTGATCGTCAACTCAAAGCGGCATAACACAGGTCAAAATTTCATGAAGCATGTGAGAGTGTATTAGTGAAAATGACACACGTATGGGTTGTGTGTATGCTTGAAGCAAAATCAAAATCAATATTTTTAGATTTTAGCTCAATCATGTATCCAGCATTGACGTAGTGTATACGGGTGATTGACTGATTGATCATGCATATTCTCATTTTCGCGTGTACAACGACGAGGCAACAGATGGCGGATAGCGGAAAAAAGTTTTTTTTTTTGCAAGATGGGTGTTCTTATAATTTTGGGTGTGATCATATCAAGGAGTTGATCATATGCCTCCTCGTTCATGGGGAGTCAATTTCTAAAATCATTCGGCGAACTAAATTTCACGGGGAAAACAAAACACGGCTAATGATATCCACAGAGACTACTACAGAGAGGAGTAACTACCATCGATGACGAAATAACGAATTTTTCTCCAAAACTCCGTGTTCATCTTCATAGTCATTGCAACAATTTTATACTCCACATTTTGGACGAGACAGACCTTGTGCGCGGATTATAAAGAACCAATTCTTTCGATTTAGCTCAATAAGGACCGGTATGTAATGGCGGCTTTACCAGATGCTTTTTCTGGAAAGCTACCTGCCCAACTCGAATATTTTTGAACGTAAAACTACTTGATAAGAAAACTTAGTCGTATAGATCGTTCCAAATGAGTAGGTATGCAGTAAGTTCGCACATGTTTTCTCTTTTCCAGTCATTCCACACAAAACAGAAGGAAAATCGCATATACACTCACTTTTATGTTTACTGCGTGAATTCTCAACGCAGACTGATCAATTTCTTGAATATGGTACGATTGGTTAATATGGTGTTAAATGTATAGAGAAGATAAGAAGCCGCCGTTGCCAAATGTGAAAAATGTGAAAAATGAGTGTAAAGAGAATGTGCGGAGTATGCATTCATTATTTTTTTTAGTGAAGTGGGTAATGACAATTTGATGGAAGAATGGTTAGTTCTCAGTTATTGTGTTAAGGAGAAGAAAGAATGTTTTGCTAATATGAATTTGGCTTGAAAATATGGGTATGGAAAATTTGAAAAAATTAAAGCATGTATTTTTTTAATTAGTTTATTAGATGTTTTTTTTTTAATGCAATAGCGCTTATTATGTACATGTCCGCGTTTTTATATACGCAAAAAATAGTTAGAGAATATTATTTTTACCTAACCCACATACATACATACATAAAAAAGGGATATTTTAGATTAATCACTTCCTGCAATAATTGGGAAAAACTTAAAAAAGGGTTAGTTTTATTATCCATACATTTATTGCAGGATGTAATTAAATTTTGTAAAATAGATAACGCGTAGGAAAAAACCACACTTACCCATTCAGTATTGTAAGTAAAAATCGATATGATAAAATATCAATGAAAATGGAGAAAGTTCAGCAGATTTGTAAATATCATTTCCAGGCAGCAAAGGCGTGGCAAATATTTCCATGATCTCTCTGCGCAGTTTTCAATTGCATAGTGATTTGAAACGATCTATAGCAAAACATTTTTACATCAAATTGTCATTACCCACTTCACTGAAAAAAATAATGAATGCATACTCCGCACCTTCTCTTTACACTCATTTTTCACATTTGGCAACGGCGGGTTCTTATTTTCTCTATTCATTTGACACCTTATCGACCAATCGTCTGCGTTGAGAATTCACACAGTAAACGAAAAGTGAGGGTATATGCGATTTTTCTTCTGTTTTGTGTGGAATGACTGGAAAAGAGAAAATATGCGCGAACTTACTGCATACTCATTTGAAACGATCTATACCATCGAAATAAAGAACTTTACTCGAAAACTCCACATTTTGGACGAGACAGACCTTGTGCGCGGATTATAAAGAACGAAACCTTTCGATTTAGCTCAATAAGGACCGGCATGCAATGGCGGATTTACCAGATGCTTTTGGTGGAAAGCTAAATGCCCAACTCGAATATTTTTGAAAGTAAAACTACTTGATAAGAAAACTTAGTCGTAGTAAACCAGTAGAAAGGAGGTCCTGTTTAGTGAGTAAAAATCTCGCACTACTATGAGCACCGGGCACATAGTCTATAAAGATTTTTTACCTACCCACGAAATAAAATAAAAGAAAAAAGTGAGGTTTCGACTTAATTTGTTTGGAAACTTTACTCATACAATCCAATGGGTTAATCGTTACACGAAATATTTGATACTTTTTCGGTAGCTCCACTTTTACGGAAATGGCTCCCCTTTGAAATTGAAAAACGACGACGAACGAGCTTCGGTCACATCCGGCTAAAAAAACTACAATCGGCTAAACCGTAGGCTTCGGCCAAAATAGGCCGAAGTTTTGGCCGAAGCCGAAGGTTTAGTTTATGGTTGATTAGTTGCCGTGCGTCGTGGTAGGCGCCGAAAATAATTGATTGGATAAATGTTTTTTATTATTGCTAATGAAATACTTGTTTTTTTGTTATTTATGAGTTATTTCTTGTTTTGTTTTGAACTATTTACTATTTACTACAATATTTCAATAAAATATTAAAATTGATACTAGTTTAATTTGTTATTATTTTTGAAATGTTAATTTATTCCGCTAGTTTGCTTATTGCATGCTTACATTCCAGAAGAACTTCCAAAAAATCATTATTTTATTCACTTTTAGTCAATCTTAATCGAAAATTCTTTAAGTTATTAAATCTTCGGCTTCGGTCGAAGGTTGTTGTTTAGCCGAAGATTCGGCTTCGGCTTCGGTTAGAAATCAACTTTCGGTCAGACACTAGTCGTAGGCTTTTCTGCAGTACGATGCTAATATCTGCTAGTTAACACCATTTAGCAGATCCAATACAACTTCCTTTTCCTCTTATCTCCTTTAGCACAGGACGTCTTTTTTCTGCTATTACGCAGGTTACATTGTGTAGGTACATATGTATGTTAGGTCGATGCGAAGCGGCATAAAATTCACCATTAAAAGTTCGCCTCTTCTTCCCAATATGATTGAAATTTCATCTATCTTTAAATTAGATCCGAGTAGATTGTGGTATTCAAGTTTTAAACTTCTTAAATATGCCGGGAGCTAGAATTTCTAGCCTGGTTCATAAAATTCGCTTTTGTACCTGGTCAACGATTCGTGAAATGGGTTATGTGCCTACTCCAGTCCGTGAGGTTTCATCTCATCAAGCATAAGTTCACATTATACTTCGAGGCAACTTCCTCCCAATCCTTGTAGAACTGCGAACTGTTTTCAGAGCCAGCATTTTTGTGAGGCGGCTGCTTTCTTCTAATTTCATAATTTTTAAGATATATTTCATGTTCATCCTTAGTGTGTATATGAAGAGTTGTGAGCAACCATTCTCAATATTAAGTATGTAGTTGGGTGTATGGGACGGAAGACGAAATTGTTTTTTTTTTAAAGAAAACTCTCAACAGCTTTTCCACACCTGATCCCCCACGCTTGGGCTCTGTAGCACATCACGGATCACATTACTGCCTCGAACGCATTTAATTTGGCAGGAATCCCAACATTTGGATTAGATAAGAGATTTTTTCAAGTGATATTGATCGCTTTTTTTGTTTCTGCAAGTCTTAGCGCTAGTGATGCGTAAACTATTTAGCTTACAATATGCCTACAGGTTATTAATCATCAGCTGCAGCGAATTTGGTGGTTCTACAAGCATAACAATATCGTCGCGAAGACTAGCGCTATAGCCTTCAACCTTCCACCATTATACCAGCTGGCAATGACGATGGTACATCATCTAAGAACAAGGCAAACAGGAGAGGGCTGAGCAGACCGAGTTGTTTGACTCCAAATTCAGCCTCGAACCACTCAGACAGTCTTTCGACGCACCATATGATATATGCTGATCTATTATTACTATCGTATATAGGCTTCTCAGAATGTTGGTGAACTTCGTGGAAATCCCAATATTAGAAATATTGTAGAAAAGAGATGTCCCTGTTAATTGTATCAAAGGCCACTCGTCTATAAAGCAAGCGTACAGTTTATTTCCCCCCCATTTATGAAACGTTGTGCTATAGATGTCAGAGTAAAGATCTGGAACAGAGAACGTTTAAGTGATTTGAAACGGTCTGTTTCTCGTACATTATTAAAATATAAAATTACAACATTTATTGCAATATTACAGTTGGTAATGAAGAGAAGAAATAGGAAAGAAAATTATTTGGTGGTGGTTTGAAACTCAGCACATACATGGTCTACGGGTATTGTCCAAACTAGTGGGGGAGAATTTGCTGTAATTTTTGCATTCGGTTTTGAATTATACGAGTCGTACCTATTTGTTTTGAGCGTTACTCTATATCATATGCGACATCACTAAATTTTAGTACTAAAAAAATTGGATGGTCTATACTAACATTGGTACAGATTTTTTCTGTACGGTACAGTTTTCTGACTCGTGGTATATAATAAAAAATTGTACAGATTTCCAGATATTATTCAATTATATCAATAATTATTAACGATTTATACCATTTTCTGAAGAAATAGGTCATCTATTGAGAGAAATCGCGAGCCAGGACACATTCGAAAAGCTGCGTTGCGTGACTCCAATGGCATTGCCTCCGGAAAAGATGAAGAAGCTGCTGGTACCAGCAAGATTTCAGTTGATAACCATTTCAGTAAAAAAGTTTCGATAACTGGTAGGCACCGAGTGCGCAACACCAGAGTACGCGAGGAGCTCAATGTTAAGCAGCTACTGCCTATTTTCCTTAGAGTAGGAACGAGTATAAACTTACAGTATCTACATATCGCTCATTTAATTGAAGACTGTCATAACTCAAAAAAAGTGATTTAGCAGAAAACGTGTGTAAAGTTTTCAATTGACTAACACCTTCTAGGAAAAAAGAAGAGATCTTTTAATTCTAACGCCGAGAGAATTTTTACACAATATGAAGCATGGTAAAACGAATTCTGCATCAATTTTGAGTTATGATAGTCTTCAATTAAATGAGCGATATGTATGTATAGTATACTCGTATATAGTTTTACATTATCTATATTTATCTACATATTTACAGATCAGTTTTATATTTACATATTAACAATTCGTTTTTCAATCTCAGCAATTCTTAATTTCACTGGAACCACCAGTGACAAGTCTTCCATCAAACAATGCCTCCTAGGATTGGTGCCATAACTGATCGAATTTTTAGCAGTCGATTTTGCAACAATTTTCGTCTTTTCAAATGCTGACTTCCGTTTGAGTTGAGTCAGTAATGAATGTGTACTCGTCTTGTAGGCATGAGAACAGTATCTCGTTTGTGTAGTGTCTAAGGTTTTAAGTCCGTTCATTTGGTCCTTCAAAGGCAATTTTGAAGAACTTATTGGTTCAGGTATCTTGTCCATCAATTGTGATGGGCGAATGATACTTGTCTTTGATTCCTTCGGTTCCTTTTGCCGAAGGAGTGACAAAAACATTCCCTTGGGTTTGGGCTGATCATTGCGGTTTTGATGAAGATAGTTATCAGTCGCAAGCTTTCTGAAAAATGATATTCGGTCCTTAACAGACATATGTGAATCTGGGATTGTAATGATGGTTCCTACAACGGGTGAACGTTTGGATTGATTAAGAATCATATCCCGTTGATAGGTTTGGCACTGTGAATCTGCAGTGTTTGCAAGACCATATCCAAGTGGAATGGAATGTCTCTTCATATATGCCGGTATATAATTAATGTTTTTCTTTCTCTTCACTCCGACAATCCTCGGACTTGCACTGGGATCACGATTGAGACTTTTTGTCACCTTCTTCAAAGCTTGCGAAATCATCACAGCGGCTTTGCAAATGGGTCTGTGGACACATCGATTGAAATTGTCAGTCTCACAGTTGCCTCCCATCCCTTCGACTTTCAATGGACGTTGCAAGTCCCTCGAAAATTCCATAAAACCATCGGAAACGGAGTCGCAGAAAATTTGCTCAGAATTTTGACGTTCATAGTTTGATTGATTTTTGTACTCCTTATAACTATTCTCACGATTTAATTGTTGATTATAACTGTATAATTCACGATTGCAGAAAGTATTGTTACTGTTGGACAGCAATGATAGAATGGAATCACTCATTTTTGAAATTAAATTTTTAGACTTTTTGAAAATATATACACAAATTTTAGGTCAACGGTTAAAACCGACTTCACTCTTCAAACACTTTCTAGAAAATGAATTCCGCGGCATCATCATCCCCCTTTTATACGCGACGAAAAAACTCATCCCCTCTCCTACATCCAGGTAGTTAACCTTTCTTTTCTGATCGTCAACTTAAAGCGGCATATACACAGGTCGAAATCTCATCCAGCAGGTGAGAGTGTATTAGTGAAAATGACACACGTATGGGTTGTGTGTATGCTCGAAGCAAAATCAAATTCAAAATTTTTCGATTTTTGCTCAATCATGTATCCAGCATTGACGTAGTGTATACGGGTGATTGACTGATTGATCATGCATATTCTCATTTTCGCGTGTACAACGACGAGGCAACAGATGGCGGATAGCGGAAAAAAGTTTTTTTTTTTGCAAGATGGGTGTTCTTATAATTTTGGGTGTAATCATATCAAGGAGTTGATCATATGCCTCCTCGTTCATGCGGAGTAAATTTCTAAAGTCATTCGGCGAACTAAATTTCACGGGGAAAACAAAACACGGCTAATGATATCCACAGAGACTACTACAGAGAGGAGTAACTACCATCGATGACGAAATAACGAATTTTTCTCCAAAACTCCGTGTTCATCTTCATAGTCATTGCAACAATTTTATACTCCACATTTTGGACGAGACAGACCTTGTGCGCGGATTATAAAGAACCAATCCTTTCGATTTAGCTCAATAAGGACCGGCATGTAATGGCGGATTTACCAGACGCTTTTGCTGGAAAGCTAAATGCTCAACTCGAATATTTTTGGAAGTAAAACTACTTGATAAGAAGCTTAGTCGTAGTAAACCAGTAGAAGGGAGGTCCTGTTTAGTGAGTAAAAATCTCGCACTACTATGAGCACCGGGCACATAGTCTATGAAGATTTTTCACCTACCCACGAAAAAAAAATAAAATAAAATAAAAAAGTGAGGTTTCGACTTAATTTGTTTCGAAACTTTACTCACACAATCCAAGGGGTTAATCGTTACACGAAATATTTGATACTTTTTCGGTGGCTCCACTTTTACGGAAATGGCTCCCCTTTGAAATTGAAAAACGACAGCACTGGTCTCAACCTATAGTCGTAGGTAGTGTCCGACCGAAGCTTCGGCTTCGGCTTCGGTCACATCCGGCTAAAAAAACTACAATCGGCTAAACCTTAGGCTTCGGCCAATATAGGCCGAAGTTTTGGCCGAAGCCGAAGGTTTAGTTTATGGGTGATTGGTTGCCGTGCGTCATGGTAGGCACCGAAAATTATTGATTGGATAAATGTTTTTTATTATTGCTAATGAAATACTTGTTTTTTTGTTATTTATGAGTTATTTCTTGTTTTGTTTTGAACTATTTACTATTTCAATAAAATATTAAAGTTACTTACTTGCTTAGGCGGCGCTACAGTTCGGGGTGGACCTGGGCCTCAACCAACAAGCCTCTCCATTTAGCTCGGTCTTTAGCTAGTTGCCTCCAGTTGCGCACTCCAAGTTGGTCGAGGTCCCCTTAAACTTGTGCGAGCCACCTACGACGATGATTCCCTCTACTGCGTCGTCCCTCGGGGTTAGATTCGAAGACTCTGCGGGCCGGAGCGTTGGTGTCCATTCGCTCTACATGTCCTAGCCATCTCGAACGTCAAATACGCAGTTTTTTGACTAGGTCGATGTCGCTGTACAGCTCGTATAGTTCGTGATTGAATCTTCTCCTCCAAAACCCGTCAACGCAAACGGGACCGAAAATCTTACGAAGAACTTTTCTCGCGAAGCGACCAAGGATATCTTCATCCTCTTTTAATAAAGTGCATGTTTCAGCGCCGTAAAGCAGGACTGGGATGATCAAGGTCTTATATAGAGTCTCCTTAGTTGTTCGAGATAGGGCTTTACTGTTGAATTGCCTTATAAGCCCAAAAAAACCGCGATTGGCAAGAGTTATTCTTCGATTGATTTCTGCACTGATTTTGTTAGTAGAATTTATAGCAAAGCCAAGGTAGACAAAGTCTCTTACTACCTCGAAGTTATAGCTGCCCACGGTGACGTTTTGTCCAATTCGTCGGTGTTGGTTTTCCCTTCTAGTTGACAGCATATACTTGGTTTTGCCCTCGTTTATCGCCAAACCCATTTTGTCCGCTTCCGCCTCAATGCTTGCAAAAGCACCGGTGACAGCCCTCTGAGATCTTCCGATAATGTCTATATCGTCGGCGTATGCAAGCAGTTGTACAGACTTGTAATAGATTGTGCCTCCGGTGTTGGCTTGTGAGTTCCGCACAATCCGTTCAAGTACAATATTGAAGAAGGCACATGACAGCGCGTCACCTTGTCTTAATCCTTTTTTGACATCAAAGGTCTCGGTGAGGTCATTACCGACCTTAATGGAGCAGCGAGCGTTCTCCATCGACAGCCTGCACAGACGGACAAGTTTGGCAGGGATGTCAAAACTAGACATGGCTCTATAAAGCTCTTCTCTATAGATGCTGTCATAGGCGGCCTTGAAATCGATAAAGAGGTGGTGAGTATCGATTTGGAATTCTTTGGTTTTCTCCAGGATCTGCCGAAGTGTGAAGATTTGATCGATGGTGGACATTCCTGGCCTGGAACCGCACTGATAGGGTCCAATCAGGCTGTTGATAAAGGGTTTCAGGCGTTCACACAATATCGCAGAAAAGATCTTGTATGCGATGTTGAGGAGACTGATGCCTCTATAATTGGCGCAGTTGAGGGGGTCTCCTTTCTTGTGGATCGGGCAAACGATGCTGAGATTCCATTCATCAGGCATACACTCCTCTGACCAAATATTAGAAATGAGTTGGTGTATGCACTCTACCAATTCATCCCCAACTGCCTTGAAAAGTTCGGCCGGTAAGCCGTCAGGTCCAGCAGCCTTGTTCGATTTTAGCTTGGATATTGCTATCCTCACTTTGTTTTGGTCAGGTGGACGGAAATTTTGACTATCATCGTCTATGTTGAATGGGTTATTCTGCCTGACAGCGGGATGTTGATCTTCGTCGCCGTTATACAGTCTGCAGAAGTAGTTTTTCCATATTCTCAGCACCGACTGTGATTCTACTTCGAGGTTTCCATTTTCATCTCTACAGGTTTCTGTACGGGTATTGCTCTTCTGACACGTTTTTTTTTACCTTTTGGTAAAACTTCCGTACATTGTTCCTGGAGTATAGACTCTCGATATTCTCAAACGCGCGCTTCTCATGCTCTTTCTTCTTCTTTTGGAGAAGCCGATGTTCTTCCCGTCTCTTTTGCTCGTCGAGCTCACGAGCAGCTCTCGTCTTCCTTTGCAGTGCCGCTTTGTATGCCTCTTGTTTTGCTGCATGCACTCGCCGGCATTCTTCGTCAAACCAGGGGTTTCGCGGTGGTGGGCGAGCGAGACCCAGCACATCAGTCGCGGCGTTTCTGATGGCATGTTGGCAGCGTTGCCACTGGTCTTCGGTACTTGATGCTGGCGGTATAGGGGTGATTGAGAGATTTCGGGATACGCGTTCAGCGAAGAGTCTGGCGGTCTCTTGCGATTGTAGCTTTTCGACGTTAAATTTTCTCACAGTAATTCTTCTTTGTTGCTCAGATTGGGATATCCGCATTCGTACCTTGGCTACAACAAGGTAATGATCCGAGTCTATGTTGGCCGCTCGGAAGGTCCGGACATCCAGAATACTGGAAGCATGCCTTGCGTCGATCGCAATATGATCAATTTGGTTGATCGTTACATGATCATTGGACCGCCATGTCTGCTTATGAATATCGAGATGAGGAAACCATGTGCTTGCTATGGTGACATTTCGCTCCACAGCGAAATCAATTAGCCTTAGTCCGTTATCAGACGTGTCGTGTAGGCTATGCTTACCGACTGCCCTACCAAAGACGTCCTCCTTTCCTATTTTGTCGTTAAAATCGCCCAATACGATTTTAACGTCGTATTTAGGACATTGCTCGTATGTTTTGTCGAGGAGCTCGTAGAAACACTCTTTGATGGCAGGGTCCTTTTCTTCTGTGGGGGCATGAACACATATTAGGCTTATGTTAGCGAATTTAGCCTTGATCCGGATCGTCATAATACGCTCGCTCACGTGTCAGAAGCTTAAGACTTCTTGCCTAAGTCTGCCGAGTATGACAAATCCGCATCCGAATAAGCGTTGCCTGTTGCCTCTGTAGCAATCACCCTAGTAGATGTCACAGTTTTTCATCCTCTTTTTGCCCGGCCCATCCCATCGCACTTCCTGGATCGCGGTTATATCTGCTTTATAGCAGTCTAGGGCCTCTGCTAGTTGTTCGGCTGCACGTGGTCTGTAAAGGGACAGAACATTCCACGTACAGATCCGAAGGTCGTTGTCCTTATTTCGTTTGCTGGGGTCGTCATTAGTTGAGTCATCCTTATCCGAGGCTTTTGGTTGTTTCGGAACCATGCGTTTTTTACGTGGTAGGGAAGTTACCCCGACGGCACAACCCCCAACCTGGAGGGCCAGTTCCTTAATTATTCCCCAAGGACGAGGGGCCGGGTACACCGGTGCCAGTAGTCCACTGCGGGAGTATGAGCACTGCCGTTGGCCCATTAAGGGCTCCTCCGCCACCATCTCTATTCCAATGTCCTGACCAACATTGGAAATTCCTTACCTACCTGTTATCCGAATACGTCGAAGCAGCTCGCGCAAGGTATTCACTGAGTTCAACCTAACTGGAACTATAGACGCCACCGTTGACTCCGTCTAGGGAATTCGTCCGCTGCCGCCTGGAACAGGAAGAAGTGCTCTAGTGGAAAAGCACTCTAACCCCCTCTCTCATCGGCTGCCACAAAGAACCCGCCCAACGGGGTTGGTTACCCATTTCTTGAATTAAGGTACTAGGCACCCGGCTGTCACCGCGTGGAGGTTGAGAGTAGGAGTTGGTAGGCCTCAGCTGAGTGAAAACGCTTGTGTCTTCATATGATCGCATGCACTACCGTTTGACAACCAAAAATATTGAAATTGATACTAGTTTAATTTGTTATTATTTTTAAAAAGTTAGTTTATCCCGTTAGTTTGCTTATTGCATGCATACATTCCAGAAGAACTTCCGAAAAATCATTATTTTATTCACTTTTAGTCAATCTTAAACGGAAATTCTTTAAGTTATTAAAGCTTCGGCTTCGGCTTCGACACTAGTCGTAGGCTTTTCTGCAGTACGATGCTAATATCTGCTAGTTAACACCATTTAGCAGATCCAATACAACTTCTGCTCTAGTGAGTTTTCCCCTTATCTCCTTTAGCACAGGACGTCTTTTTTTTACTATTACGCATATTATATTGTGTAGGTACATATGTTAGGTCGATGCGATGCGGCATAAAATTAACCATCAAAAGTTCACCTCTTCTTCCCAATATGATTGAAATTTCATCTACCTTTAAATTAGATCCGAGTAGATTGTGGTATTCAAGTTTTAAACTTCTTAAATATGCCGGAAGCTAGAATTTCTAGCCTGGTTCATAAAATTCGCTTTTTGTACCTGGTCAACGATTCGTGAATTGTGTTATGTGTCTCCGTGAGGTTTCATTTCATCAAGCATAAGTTCACATTCTACTTCGAGGCAACTTCCTCCAAATCCTTGTAGAACTGCGAACTGCTTTCAGAGCCAGCATTTTTGTGAGGCGGCTGCTTTATTCTTATTTCATAATTTTTAAGATATATTTCATATTTATCCTTAGCTATACGCTATGAAGAGTTGAGAGCAACCATTTTCAATATTAACCCTTTGTATCGCCATGTAGCAGAAATGCAACATACCCCAAAAGTCTATTCCAAATTAGCGGTTTGCAAATAAGAGACGTTGTTACGCAACGTTGCATATCTACAACATATATTACAATGAAAAATATACTCATGACTGACAGTTGGTACCGTTATACGGGGATTTTTTGCTCTGACTAATTTCAGTTCACTCAGTCAACAATTACGGTGAGCATCGAAGTTTATAAATTAAATAAAAAATAGTGTTTTTGGTGTTTCTGTAAACTTAAGTGCATAGTGGAAAACGGGCGTTTTTCATTTGTTGCACTTATGCAACATTGTGATATGAGACTTATTTTTGAAACCGCATTGTGACCAGCTATTTTTTATATTGTAGAATGGCTTCGCGACATTTACTTCCAAAAGATATCACTGAAATATTTGAAAATATGCAAGATAGTGAAGATGAAATGGATTTCTCTGACGACGACCTCTTGGATGACCCAAATTTTATACCAGAACTAGAACCAGATTCTGAAGAAGAGGAAAATCAAAATTTGGAAGCGAACATAGAGAATATTGACGTGAGTATATAGCTTAGAATAGATGTGTAATGAAGAATATCCACAACATCCTGAATTGTCTGACGATACACAGCCTTCAACTAGCAAAAAAGGAAAAAAACCTCATATGGAAGAAGAAGAACTTAGTTTTGAATGACATTGAGCTTGCTTTTCTAGGTGACACAACCTTGCCATTAGAAATTCGCCAACTTGATTCCCCAATTCAGTTCTTTATGTATTTGTTCCCAAATCATCTCATCGAAATGATCAAAAACGAAATTAATTTGTACTCCATTCAAAAAGACCCTTTAACCACATTTACCGTGTCATCATTAGATATACGTCAGTTTATTGGCATCGTTTTCTTTATGTCCATAGCTCATCTGCCAAGAGTTAGGAGCTATTGGAAAAACTCTATTATAATTCCGGCTATTCAAGAAACAATGTCCCTCAATAAGTTTGAAAAGATTCGGCAGCTTATTCATTTTAGTGACAACAGCAAGAATGTTCCAATATCGCATCCCGAGAACGACAGAATCTTCAAGATAAGGCCCGTTGTTGATAAATTAAATGAGTTGTTTATGAAGGTCTCATTCGAGCAATATTTGTGTGTGGATGAACAAATTTGTTCCACCAAGTCAAGGAATAATTTGAAGCGGTACAACCCTAATAAACCTAATAAATGGGGATATAAATTGCAGGTACTAAGCGGTGTTTCAGGATTTGCTTATAAAGTCGAGATTGAATCAGGCAAAGAAAATGTTGTCAATCCAGGGGAACCAGACCTCGGAGCCTCTTCCAACGTTGTTATGCGTTTAGCAAGGATTATTCCTAGGCATATGAATTACCGTCTTTACTTTGACAACTACAGCCGAGAACGGATAAGTGCACAACGTCCGGGCATCGATTTGTTGTGCACTTATCCGGTCTGTGCACTTATCCATAAGTGCAAATTTTTGCACTTATCCGTAAATGGACATTTTTTCACTTATATGTACTTATTAGTAAGGTGCACCGTATTTACACCGTATTTACATACTCAAAAAAAGAAACTTCATATATTTATACTACTATTTGGAATTCTTTTATGAAAAAAAAAGCGAAAACTACAAAAAATTAACAAAAACAACACAAAGACAAAAATCAAATTCCATTTGGAGTTAATTATATAATTGCACATCTGTATATGTATGTGCATTTGAACATACGTCCATGTAGATATCATATTATATCGAAAATAACATTAATACATACTACTACTAATGGCGCGCCGTGGCGTAATTGGTTAGTGTGTCGGACCACTGCGCGTGAGGTTCCAAGTTCGAATCCCAGAAAACACCAAATGTTTTTCACGGTCCCACCTCTTGCGAACCACTCACAAACAAAGGAATATTGTTGTCTCGAGAAAGTTTCTCAAAACAAATCGCCCTTCGGATACGGCACTAAACTGTAGGTCCCTTGCATTCGTGTGAACAATACAACACACACAACATCAGTGCTTGCGAGAAGCTATTCCCTGGCACTTAAAGAGCTGTTGCGCCAAATATTTATTTATTTGTACATACGTACTATGTACAAGACGTGCCATGATTGCCGTGCCATCAGGTAGGCGACTCCCAGGTAGGCCTAGAAATAGATGGTTGGACCAAGTCCGACATCTCTCCTGGAGCCGTCTAGGGATTCTTCCTGATGAGTTGGAGTCAGTGGCGGAGGATCGAGACGGATGGAGGGTCCACCTGAGCATCCTACCCCCGCGACCTTCATGAAGGGTTAGCGGGCCATTGAAAATGATGTATGTATGTGTGTATGTTTGTAGTTTTAAATGTTTTCACTTAATTTTTTATTATAATGTTAAAAAAATAAAAAAATTGTATTTGCACTTATCCGTTTTAAAAACAGTGGAAATGTTTATTGGGTGTTTTGAAAAGTTGTTCACTTATGAGGAATTTGCACTTTAACGTTTTGCACTTATACGAACAAATTTGTATAGAACAATATGCGATTTTTCCACTTATTCGTTTTCCGCTTAACCGTTCTCGACTGTACTTCACTTTGATTCCATTATTAGGATATTTAGCCAAGGAAGGCATTTTGTCTTTGGGAACAATAAGAAGGAATCGTATATCCAATTCAAGACTACCGGATGAGAAATTATTTAAAAAACAACCTCGTGGTGCTTCTGTTGAGTATGTTGCCAATGTAAATAGTGTTGATATTTCTGTTACATCTTGGCGGGATAACAAAATTGTGAACTTAGCGTCAACATTTGCTGAAGATATTCCGAAGTCGACAGTGAGAAGATATAACAAATCTAACAAACGATATATCGATACTGACAGACCGTTTGTTGTTGGAGAATATTACCGCCACATGGGTGGCGTTGACTTAATTAACAGCATTATGAGAAGATATAAAAATTTGCTAAGAAGTAAAAGATGGCAAGTGAGAATGTTTTATCATTTTCTTGATCTTACTTTAGCTAATGCTTGGCTTTTATATAAGCGTGTAAAAAAACTGACTCCTTCTACGAGTATTGACAAAATATTGAATTCAGCAGAATTTCGACTTCAGAAGCAGAAGTTCTGTGTAAAGTAGGCACTAAACCAGCAGAAACCAGAAAAGGAAAGGTTAGCTTATAGGTTAAACTTCAGGCAAAAAAACACAAAGGCCCCACTCAACATGTTACACCAAAAACTGTTCGACGAGATCAGATTGGACATTGGCCTGTATGGGCTGATAAACGAATAAAATGCAAGTACCCAAGTTGTAAAGAATACACTCAAAATTCGTGTGAAAAATGTGGCGTGGCTCTCTGCTACAATAAGATAAATAATTGCTTCAGAAGCTTCATTTAGAATGAAAATAATGGCTTATGACATAATGTTGGATATATGCAACAAAGTGTTTTTTATAAATAAAATAGAAATAAACACATTAAGTGCATTTTTATTTATCAGATTATAGTTTTTGGCACCAAATGAATCGGAAAATTTACTTTTTTTCAAATTTTGACACACTGCGGTACAAAGGGTTAAGTATGTAATTGGGTACATTGGACGGAAGACAGCTTTTCCACATCATCATAGTCTCTACTCCCCATGCTTGGGCTCCTTACCTTAGCACATCACGTATCATATCACCGCCTCGAACACATTTAATTTGGCGGGAATCGCAACATTTGGATTGGATAAGCGATTTTTCCAAGTGATATTGATCGCTAGTTTTGCTTCTGTAAGCTTTAGCGGAAGGTTTTTTTCAGACAGAGGTTATGCAATAATGTTACTCCCAGGTACTTGTAGGATTTAACTGAATCTAGATCCTCTCCACCGTAACTCCACCACCTGTTTTTCGTTAGTCGTTCATTACCCCTTCTAAACACTAATACCTCGGATTTTTCTGTGTTGATGCGTAAACTATTTAGCTCACAATATGCTTGCAGGTCAATAATCATCAACTGGCGCGAATTTGGTGATCCTGCAAGCATAACAATATCGCCCGCGAAGAATAGCGCTGTAACCTTCAAACCTTCCACCATTATATCAGCTGGCAATGACGATGGTGCATCATCTAAGAACAAGACAAACAGGAGAGGGCTGAACCTCGAACCACTCAGATAGTCTTTCGATGCCCGATATTGTTGATCTGTTATTACTATATATGCTTCTCAGAATGGTGATGAACATCGTTGAAATCTCATCACTTGGCCAGTCTTCACGACAGTAAATTTTATTCGTGATACTGCATCGATTTATACAATTTTCTGAAGGAACAGACCAACTATTGAGAGCACATTTTTAGAGCTGCGTTGCGTGACTCCAATGGCATTGGCTCCGGAAACGATGAAGAAGCTGCTGGCACCAGCAAGATTTCAGTTGATAACCATTTCAGTAAAATGGTTTCGATAACTGGTAGGCACCGAGTGCGCAACACCAGAGTACGCGAGGAGCTCAATGTCAAGCAGCTACTGCATATTTTCCTTAGAGTAGGAACGAGTATAAACTTACAGTATCTACATTTCGCTCATTTAATTGAAGACTGTCATAACTCAAAAAAAGTGATTTTGCAGAAAACGTGTTTAAAGTTTTCAATTGACTAACACCTTCCAGGAAAAAAGAAGAGATCTTTTAATTCTAACGCTGAGAGTATATAAGATATTAATATGAAATTTTTACACAATATGAAGAATGGTAAAACGAATAATTCTGCATCAATGACTGAAAAATAGCGTTTTTTGAGTTATGACAGTCTTCAATTAAATGAGCGATATGTATGTATAGTATACTCGTATATAGTTTTACATTATCTATATTTATCTACATATTTACAGATCAGTTTTATATTTACATATTAACAATTCGTTTTTCAATCTCAGCAATTCTTAATTTCACTGGAACCACCAGTGATAAGTCTTCCATCAAACAATGCCTTCTAGGATGGGTGCCATAACTGATCGAATTTTTAGCAGACGATTTTGCAACAATTTTCGTCTTTTCAAATGCTGACTTCCGTTTGAGTTGAGTCAGTAATAAATGTGTACTCGTCTTGTAGGCATGAGAACAGTATCTCGTTTGTGTAGTGTCTAAGGTTTTAAGTCCGTTCATTTGGTCCTTCAAAGGCAATTTTGAGTAACTTATTGGTTCAGGTATCTTGTCCATCAATTGTGATGGGCGAATGATACTTGTCTTTGATTCCTTCGGTTCATTTTGCCGAAGGAGTGACAAAAACATTCCCTTGGGTTTGGGCTGATCATTGCGGTTTTGATGAAGATAGTTATCAGTCGCAAGCTTTTTGAAAAATGATATTCGGTCCTTGACAGACAAATGTGAATCTGTTTTTTCATACTGATTGACGCCCAGTTTTGGTGTTGGAGCTGGGATTGTAATGATAGTTCCTACCACTGGTGAACGTTTGGATTGGTTAAGAATTATATCCCGTTGATAGTTTTGGCACTTTGAATCTGCAATGTTTGCAAGACCATATCCAAGTGGAATGGAATGTCTCTTCATATATGCCGGTATATAATTAATGTTTTTCTTTCTCTCCATTCCGACAATCCTCGGACTTGCACTGGGATCACGATTGAGACTTTTTGTCACCTTCTTCAAAGCTTGCGAAATCATCACAGCGGCTTTGCAAGTGGGTCTCTGGACACATCGGTTGAAATTGTCAGTCACACAGTTGCCTCCCATTCCTTCGACTCGCAATGGACGTTCGGAAACGGAGTCGTCGAAAATTTGCTCAAAATTTTGACGTTCATAGTTTGATTGATTTTTGTACTCCTTATAACTGTTCTCACGATTTAATTGTTGGTTATAACCGTATAATTCACGATTGCAGAAAGTATTGTTACTGTTGGACAGCAATGATAGAATGGAATCACTCATTTTTGAAATTAAATTTTTAGACTTTTTGAAAATATATACACAAATTTTAGGTTAACGGTTAAAACCGACTTCACTGTTCAAACACTTTCAAGAAAATGAATTCGGCGGCATCATCATCGCCCTTTTATACGAGAAAAATACTCATCCCCTCTTCTACATCCAGGTAGTTAACCTTTCTTTTCTGATCGTCAACTCAAAGCGGTATATACACAGGTCAAAATCTCGTCAAGCACGTGAGAGTGTATTAGTGAAAATGACACACGTATGGGTTGTGTGTATGCTCGAAGCAAAATCAAAATCAAAATTTTTCGATTTTTGCTCAATCATGTATCCAGCATTGACGTAGTGTATATGGGTGATTGACTGATTGATCATGCATATGCTCATTTTCTTGTGTACAGCGGCGAGGCATCAGATGGCGGATAGCGGAAGAAAGCTTTTATTTTTTGCAATATGGGTGTTCTTATAATTTTGGGTGTGATCATATCAAGGAGTTGATCATATGCCTCCTCGTTCATGCGGAGTAAATTTCTAAAGTCATTCGGCGAACTAAATTTCACGGGGAAAACAAAACACAGAGACTACTACAGAGAGGAGTAACTACCATCGATGACGAAATAACGAATTTTTCTCCAAAACTCCGTGTTCATCTTCGTAGTCATTGCAACAATTTTATACTACACATTTTGGACGAGACAGACCTTGTGCGCGGATTATAAAGAACCAATTCTTTCGATTTAGCTCAGTAAGGACCGGTATGTAATGGCGGCTTTTCCAGATGCGTTTTCTGGAAAGCTACCTGCCCAACTCGAATATTTTTGAAAGTAAAACTACTTGATAAGAAAACTTAGGTATGCAGTAAGTTCGCACATGTTTTCTCTTTTCCAGTCATTCCACACAAAACAGAAGGAAAATCGCATATACACTCACTTTTATGTTTACTGCGTGAATTCTCAACGCAGACTGATCAATTTCTTGAATATGGTACGATTGGTTAATATGGTGTTAAATGTATAGAGAAGATAAGAAGCCGCCGTTGCCAAATGTGAAAAATGTGAAAAATGAGTGTAAAGAGAATGTGCGGAGTATGCATTCATTATTTTTTTTAGTGAAGTGGGTAATGACAATTTGATGGAAGAATGGTTAGTTCTCAGTTATTGTGTTAAGGAGAAGAAAGGATGTTTTGCTAATATGAATTTGGCTTGAAAATATGGGTATGGAAAATTTGAAAAAATTAAAGCATGTATTTTTTTAATTAGTTTATTAGATGTTTTTTTTTTAATGCAATAGCGCTTATTATGTACATGTCCGCGTTTTTATATACGCAAAAAATAGTTAGAGAATATTATTTTTACCTAACCCACATACATACATACATAAAAAGGGGATATTTTAGATTAATCACTTCCTGCAATAATTGGGAAAAACTTAAAAAAGGGTTAATTTTATTATCCATACATTTATTGCAGGATGTAATTAAATTTTGTCAAATAGATAACGCGTAGGAAAAAACCACACTTACCCATTCAGTACTGTAAGTAAAAATCGATATGATAAAATATCAATGAAAATGGAGAAAGTTCAGCCGATTTGTAAATATCATTTCCAGGCAGCAAAGGCGTGGCAAATATTTCCATGCTCTCTCTGCCCAGTTTTCCAATTGCATAGTGATTTGAAACGATCTATAGCAAAACATTTTTTCTTCTCCTTAACACAATAACTGAGAACTCACCATTCTTCCATCAAATTGTCATTACCCACTTCACTAAAAAAAATAATGAATGCATACTCCGCACCTTCTCTTTACACTCATTTTTCACATTTGGCAACGGCGGGTTCTTATTTTCTCTATTCATTTGACACCTTATCGACCAATCGTCTGCGTTGAGAATTCACACAGTAAACGAAAAGTGAGGGTATATGCGATTTTTCTTCTGTTTTGTGTGGAATGACTGGAAAAGAGAAAATATGCGCGAACTTACTGCATACTCATTTGAAACGATCTATACCATCGAAATAAAGAACTTTACTCGAAAACTCCACATTTTGGACGAGACAGACCTTGTGCGCGGATTATAAAGAACGAAACCTTTCGATTTAGCTCAATAAGGACCGGCATGCAATAGCGGATTTACCAGATGCTTTTGGTGGAAAGCTAAATGCCCAACTCGAATATTTTTGAAAGTAAAACTACTTGATAAGAAAACTTAGTCGTAGTAAACCAGTAGAAGGGAGGTCCTGTTTAGTGAGTAAAAATCTCGCACTACTATGAGCACCGGGCACATAGTCTATAAAGATTTTTTACCTACCCACGAAATAAAATAAAATAAAAAAGTGAGGTTTCGACTTAATTTGTTTGGAAACTTTACTCATACAATCCAATGGGTTAATCGTTACACGAAATATTTGATACTTTTTCGGTAGCTCCACTTTTACGGAAATGGCTCCCCTTTGAAATTGAAAAACGACGACGAACGAGCTTCGGTCACATCCGGCTAAAAAAACTACAATCGGCTAAACCGTAGGCTTCGGCCAAAATAGGCCGAAGTTTTGGCCGAAGCCGAAGGTTTAGTTTATGGTTGATTGGTTGCCGTGCGTCATGGTAGGCACCGAAAATTATTGATTGGATAAATGTTTTTTATTATTGCTAATGTTTTTTTGTTATTTATGAGTTATTTCTTGTTTTGTTTTGAACTATTTACTATTTACTACAATATTTCAATAAAATATTAAAATTGATACTAGTTTAATTTGTTATTATTTTTGAAATATTAATTTATTCCGCTAGTTTGCTTATTGCATGCATACATTCCAGAAGAACTTCCAAAAAATCATTATTTTATTCACTTTTAGTCAATCTTAAACGGAAATTCTTTAAGTTATTAAATCTTCGGCTTCGGTCGAAGGTTGTTGTTTAGCCGAAGATTCGGCTTCGGCTTCTACGACACTAGTCGTAGGCTTTTCTGCAGTACGATGCTAATATCTGCTAGTTAACACCATTTAGCAGATCCAATACAACTTCCTTTTCCTCTTATCTCCTTTATCACAGGACGTCTTTTTTCTGCTATTACGCAGGTTACATTGTGTAGGTACATATGTATGTTAGGTCGATGCGAAGCGGCATAAAATTCACCATTAAAAGTTCGCCTCTTCTTCCCAATATGATTGAAATTTCATCTATCTTTAAATTAGATCCGAGTAGATTGTGGTATTCAAGTTTTAAACTTCTTAAATATGCCGGGAGCTAGAATTTCTAGCCTGGTTCATAAAATTCGCTTTTGTACCTGGTCAACGATTCGTGAAATGGGTTATGTGCCTACTCCAGTCTGTGAGGTTTCATCTCATCAAGCATAAGTTCACATTATACTTCGAGGCAACTTCCTCCCAATCCTTGTAGAACTGCGAACTGTTTTCAGAGCCAGCATTTTTGTGAGGCGGCTGCTTTCTTCTAATTTCATAATTTTTAAGATATATTTCATGTTCATCCTTAGTGTGTATATGAAGAGTTGTGAGCAACCATTCTCAATATTAAGTATGTAGTTGGGTGTATGGGACGGAAGACGAAATTGTTTTTTTTTTTAAAGAAAACTCTCAACAGCTTTTCCACACCTGCTCCCCCACGCTTGGGCTCTGTAGCACATCACGGATCACATTACTGCCTCGAACGCATTTAATTTGGCAGGAATCCCAACATTTGGATTAGATAAGAGATTTTTTCAAGTGATATTGATCGCTGGTTTTGTTTCTGCAAGTCTTAGCGCTAGTGATGCGTAAACTATTTAGCTTACAATATGCCTGCAGGTTATTAATCATCAGCTGCAGCGAATTTGGTGGTTCTGCAAGCATAACAATATCGTCGCGAAGACTAGCGCTATAGCCTTCAACCTTCCACCATTATACCAGCTGGCAATGACGATGGTACATCATCTAAGAACAAGGCAAACAGGAGAGGGCTGAGCAGACAGAGTTGTTTGACTCCAAATTCAGCCTCGAACCACTCAGACAGTCTTTCGACGCACCATATGATATATGCTGATCTATTATTACTATCGTATATAGGCTTCTCAGAATGTTGGTGAACTTCGTGGAAATCCCAATATTAGAAATATTGCAGAAAAGAGATGTCCCTGTTAATTGTATCAAAGGCCGCTCGTCTATAAAGCAAGCGTACAGTTTATTTTCCCCCCATTTATGAAACGTTGTGCTATAGATGTCAGAGTAAAGATCTGGAACAGAGAACGTTTAAGTGATTTGAAACGGTCTGTTTCTCGTACATTATTAAAATATAAAATTACAACATTTATTGCAATATTACAGTTGGTAATGAAGAGAAGAAATAGGAAAGAAAATTATTTGGTGGTGGTTTGAAACTCAGCACATACATGGTCTACGGGTATTGTCCAAACTAGTGGGGGAGAATTTGCTGTAATTTTTGCATTCGGTTTTGAATTATACGAGTCGTACCTATTTGTTTTGAGCGTTACTCTATATCATATGCGACATCACTAAATTTTAGTACTAAAAAAATTGGATGGTCTATACTAACATTGGTACAGATTTTTTCTGTACGGTACAGTTTTCTGACTCGTGGTATATAATAAAAAATTGTACAGATTTCCAGATATTATTCAATTATATCAATAATTATTAACGATTTATACCATTTTCTGAAGAAATAGGTCATCTATTGAGAGAAATCGCGAGCCAGGACACATTTGAAAAGCTGCGTTGCGTGACTCCAATGGCATTGCCTCCGGAAAAGATGAAGAAGCTGCTGGTACCAGCAAGATTTCAGTTGATAACCATTTCAGTAAAAAAGTTTCGATAACTGGTAGGCACCGAGTGCGCAACACCAGAGTATGCGAGGAGCTCAATGTTAAGCAGCTACTGCCTATTTTCCTTAGAGTAGGAACGAGTATAAACTTACAGTATCTACATATCGCTCATTTAATTGAAGACTGTTATAACTCAAAAAAGTGATTTTGCAGAAAACGTGTTTAAAGTTTTCAATTGACTAACACCTTGCAGGAAAAAAGAAGAGATCTTTTAATTATAACGCCGAGAGTATACAAGATATTAATATGAAATTTTAACACAATATGAAGAATGGTAAAACGAATAATTCTGCATCAACAACTCAAAAATAGGGTTTTTTGAGTTATGATAGTCTTCAATTAAATGAGCGATATGTATGTATAGTATACTCGTATATTGTCTTACATTATCTATATTTATCTACATATTTACAGATCAGTTTTATATTTACATATTAACAATTCGTTTTTCAATTTCAGCAATTCTTAATTTCACTGGAACCACCAGTGATAAGTCTTCCATCAAACAATGCCTCCTAGGATGGGTGCCATAACTGATCGAATTTTTAGCAGACGATTTTGCAACAATTTTCGTCTTTTCAAATGCTGACTTCCGTTTGAGTTGAGTCAGTAATGAATGTGTACTCGTCTTGTAGGCATGAGAACAGTATCTCGTTTGTGTAGTGTCTAAGGTTTTAAGTCCGTTCATTTGGTCCTTCAAAGGCAATTTTGAGTAACTTATTGGTTCAGGTATCTTGTCCATCAATTGTGATGGGCGAATGATACTTGTCTTTGATTCCTTCGGTTCCTTTTGCCGAAGGAGTGACAAAAACATTCCCTTGGGTTTGGGCTGATCATTGCGGTTTTGATGAAGATAGTTATCAGTCGCAAGCTTTCTGAAAAATGATATTCGGTCCTTAACAGACATATGTGAATCTGTGATTGTAATGATGGTTCCTACAACGGGTGAACGTTTGGATTGATTAAGAATCATATCCCGTTGATAGGTTTGGCACTGTGAATCTGCAATGTTTGCAAGACCATATCCAAGTGGAATGGAATGTCTCTTCATATATGCCGGTATATAATTAATGTTTTTCTTTCTCTTCACTCCGACAATCCTCGGACTTGCACTGGGATCACGATTGAGACTTTTTGTCACCTTCTTCGGAGCTTGTGAAATCATCACAGCGGCTTTGCAAATGGGTCTGTGGACACATCGATTGAAATTGTCAGTCTCACAGTTGCCTCCCATCCCTTCGACTTTCAATGGACGTTGCAAGTCCCTCGAAAATTCCATAAAACCATCGGAAACGGAGTCGCAGAAAATTTGCTCAGAATTTTGACGTTCATAGTTTGATTGATTTTTGTACTCCTTATAACTATTCTCACGATTTAATTGTTGATTATAACTGTATAATTCACGATTGCAGAAAGTATTGTTACTGTTGGACAGCAATGATAGAATGGAATCACTCATTTTTGAAATTAAATTTTTAGACTTTTTGAAAATATATACACAAATTTTAGGTCAACGGTTAAAACCGACTTCACTCTTCAAACACTTTCTAGAAAATGAATTCCGCGGCATCATCATCCCCCTTTTATACGCGACGAAAAAACTCATCCCCTCTCCTACATCCAGGTAGTTAACCTTTCTTTTCTGATCGTCAACTTAAAGCGGCATATACACAGGTCGAAATCTCATCCAGCAGGTGAGAGTGTATTAGTGAAAATGACAAACGTATGGGTTGTGTGTATGCTTGAAGCAAAATCAAAATCAAAATTTTTCGATTTTTGCTCAATCATGTATCTAGCATTGACGTAGTGTATATGGGTGATTGACTGATAGATCATGCACATGCTCATTTTCGCGTGTACAGCGGCGAGGCAACAGATGGCGGATAGTGGAAAAAAGTTTTTATATTTTGCAAGATGGGTGTTCTTATAATTTTGGGTGTAATCATATCAAGGAGTTGATCATATGCCTCCTCGTTCATGCGGAGTAAATTTCTAAAGTCATTCGGCGAACTAAATTTCACGGGGAAAACAAAACACGGCTAATGATATCCACAGAGACTACTACAGAGAGGAGTAACTACCATCGATGACGAAATAACGAATTTTTCTCCAAAACTCCGTGTTCATCTTCATAGTCATTGCAACAATTTTATACTCCACATTTTGGACGAGACAGACCTTGTGCGCGGATTACAAAGAACCAATTCTTTCGATTTAGCTCAATAAGGACCGGTATGTAATGGCGGATTTACCAGATGCTTTTTCTGGAAAGCAACCTGACCAACTCGAATATTTTTGAAAGTAAAACTACTTGATAAGAAAACTTAGTCGTATAGATCGTTCCAAATGAGTAGGTATGCAGCAAGTTCGCACATGTTTTCTTTTTTCCAGTCATTCCACACAAAACAGAAGAAAAATCGCATATACCATGTAAGGATATATGAAATAGCTTATATTTTAGCTTAATTACTTCCTGCAATAATTGGAAAAATTTAAAAAAGGGTTAATTTTATTATCCATACATTTATTGCAGGATGTAATTAAATTTTGTAAAATAGATAACGCGTAGGAAAAAACCACACTTACCCATTCAGTACTGTAAGTAAAAATCGATATGATAAAATATCAATGAAAATGGAGAAAGTTCAGCCGATTTGTAAATATCACTTCCAGGCAGCAAAGGCGTGGCAAATATTTCCATGCTCTCTCTGCGCAGTTTTCCAATTGCATAGTGATTTGAAACGATCTATAGCAAAACATTCTTTCTTCTCCTTAACACAATAACTGAGAACTCACCATTCTTCCATCAAATTGTCATTACCCACTTCACTAAAAAAAATAATGAATGCATACTCCGCACATTCTCTTTACACTTATTTTTTACATTTGGCAACGGCGGCTTCTTATTTTCTCTATACATTTAACACCTTATCAACCAATCGTATTCAAGAAATTGATCAGTCTGCGTTGAGAATTCACGCAGTAAACATAAAAGTGACTGATAGATAGATAGATTTTTATTTCGTACATAAATTTACAAAAAAGTTTTGTTACCACACATTTTACAATACAGAGATATGATAATTTTTATCTTTCTTCTGAAACATTATTTGATAGGCAATTTAGAAAAATAATGATGCTGAAGGAAAAATACAAGTAAAAACCTTCAATTCGAATAGCAAAAAAAAAAAAAAGAATGATAATAAATAAATAAATAAATAAATTAATTATTTAATAATTAAATAAATAAATAAGTATAAATTAAATATAACAACTAAATAAGTAATAGTATATAATAATAATAAATAAATAAATAACATTTAAATAGAAAAGTAAATATGTATTTGAATTGATAAATAAGTAACAAACGTATAAATACAAAAAAAATACAAATATTTGGCGCAACAGCTCTTTAAAGTGCCAGGGCCTAGCTTCTCGCAACCACTCATGTTGTGTGCGTTATATTTTTCACACGAATGGAAGGGACCTACAGTTTAATGCCGAATCCGAACGGCGATTTGAGAAGCTTTTTCATGACAACAATACTCTCGGATGTTTGTCAGACGCTCGCGAGAGGTGGGACCGTGAAAAAACTTTTTGGTATTTCTGGGATTCGAACTTGGAACCTCATGGGTAGTGATCCGACACACTAACCACTTACGCCACGGCGCCCACAACGTATAAATACAATAAATAAATAAATTAATATATAACAAAAACTAATAAATAATAAACAAATAAATAAATAATTTGATTAATTAAATAAATAAACTAATTAATAAATAAATATTCAAAAAATGAATAAATAAAATAAAAAATGAATACAGGAATACATAAATAAACAAGTTTAATAAATTTGATTAACAAAAGTAACATGGATAAATACACAAAAAAAGGAAAAATAAAATATAAAACAGGGTCATGATTGTCAACTATTGAGTTGAACATAATTAGTTTTTAAATTATTTACAAGTGGATTATCAGCAAAATCACAGCGCTCTAAGAAACGTTGATTAAGTTTTTGAATTCTTTCGTAGATCAATTCAACATTCGCTTTATCGTGGACATCCAGAGTCGAGTGATGCCATGGTAAGTTAAGCGCCATTTTTAATATCTTGTTTTGAGATACCTGTAATTTTTTAATATGGCACATTGCACAATTTCCCCATACTTGGCGTCCATATAACAGAATTGATTGAAAAATTACCTTGTGGATAATTATCTTGTTTTGATTCGAAAGCAGAGACTTTCGATTTATCAAGGGATACAACATCTTGATTGCAATCGAAATTTTCTTCAGGGTATTTGCAATATGAGTACCAAAAGTCAACTTGCTGTCCAAATATACCCCTAAATATCTGACTGAAGGTTGCCAACGAATGTGATTACCATTAACTTCTAACTGCCTACTAGGAAGGTAGCAAGCTTTCCTTTTCCTAGTGAACAATTTTTCAATTTGATTTTCCATTTATTGTAATATCCCTCTAATATTATCATCGCATTTTTTAGATTCCTCTCAATATCAAGAGCGAATTCATGAGATGATAAAATTGCAGTATCATCAGCAAAGATAGCTGCTTCACAATTAGGTAAGGATGGAAAGTCGGATGTGTACAAATTATATAAAATAGGCCCAAGAACTGATCCTTGGGGAACACTTGAATGAAAGTAGACTATGTTAGAGACACCACTATTAACGTGCACTTTAAAACAACGATTTGACAAGAAACTGAGGACAATTTTACAGATATAGGGGGGAAAGTTGAAATTGATCATTTTGTGTATAAGTCCGTCATGCCAAACAGTATCAAAAGCTTTCTCAATATCAAGCAGGATCTTTCCAGTCGATTTGCCTATTGAACGGTATCTTTTGACATGATTGCAAATCCTAAGTACTTGATGAGATGTGCTGTGAAAACGTCTAAAGCCAAACTGTTCCTTAGGATACAAGTCGTTATCGGAAATATGTTTTAACATTTGTTTCTTTAGGACCTTTTCATAGACTTTACTGAGGCTGCTAAGTAAACTAATTGGCCTATAACTATCAGTCTTTTCCGGAGGCTTACCAATTTTAATAATTGGAACAACCTTAGCAATTTTCCATACATCAGGGAAGTATTCCATTTTTATGCAAGCATTTATAATGAATGTCATAATTCTGTACCCACACTTGGGCATTTGCTTAATGTAGATATTTTTAATTGAGTCGAGACCTCCAGATTTTCGAATTCGTAAGTCTTCGACTATAAATTCTGTGTCTTCCACGCTGATGTAGGCATTGGAAGATGGTTGGATGGTATTATTTTCCAACAAATTTTGGATGGCGCTGTTTACATAGGAATTTGTATTCACGTCTCCTAAATTTGATGAAATAACGTGATTCTTAGTAAAGGTGCTTGCAAGAGCATTCGCTTTATCTGAATCCGTACAATAAGTATTTGCCGAGTCGTTGAGGAAGGGAAGTTGCCTATGTCTATTCTTTATCACCTTTGCAATGTTCCAGAATGGTTTTGCGTTTTTTTCAAGTGAACTTAATTTTTTATTCCACTGGTTATTGCGATGGTCAGAGATATGTTTACATATTAATTTGTTTAAGTGAGAAACATGATAACTATAATAAGACTGACGATATCTTTGCCACAGTCTCCGGTAAGTGTTTCTTAGCTTGATGAGTTCCAGAATAAACGAGGGAAGCTTAACGGAAAAAACTTTTTTAGGAACTTTGGGAACACTTTTGTCAACGGCGTCTAAAATATTTTCAGTAAATAAAGCGACCATAGAATCGACATCTTCTTTACAGCTAATATTCTCTATGTTTTTTGGGATGTTTTGGAGGTTTGAAGTTAATTCAGACCGAAAACGTTCCCAATTTGCATTTTTTAAGTCTGGGAAATATTGCACTTTTCTTACCCCGGACCTTAGAAGTCTGCAGATAACCGGGTTATGATCCGAACTCAGTTCGTTCAAAGTAATAGGTTGTGTAACACAATTACAAACATTAGTAATAAATAGGTCTAGGACAGAAGGACAACGACGAGAACCAGGAAAAAACGTTGGACTAGGAGGGTACAATACAGATATTGGCAAAGTAAGAGATAGACTTGACAATATATTTCCCCACGCAGAAGAGATCTTTCAATTCTAACGCCGAGAGTATACAAGATATTAATATGAAATTTTTACACAATATGAAGAATGGTAAAACGAATAATTCTGTATCAATAACTCAAAAATAGCGTTTTTTGAGTTATGACAGTCTTCAATTAAATGAGCGATATGTATGTATAGTATACTCGTATATAGTTTTACATTATCTATATTTATCTACATATTTACAGATCAGTTTTATATTTACATATTAACAATTCGTTTTTCAATCTCAGCAATTCTTAATTTCACTGGAACCACCAGTGACAAGTCTGCCATCAAACAATGCCTCCTAGGATTGTTGCCATAACTGATCGAATTTTTAGCAGTCGATTTTGCAACAATTTTCGTCTTTTCAAATGCTGACTTCCGTTTGAGTTGAGTCAGTAATGAATGTGTACTCGTCTTGTAGGCATGAGAACAGTATCTCGTTTGTGTAGTGTCTAAGGTTTTAAGTCCGTTCATTTGGTCCTTCAAAGGCAATTTTGAAGAACTTATTGGTTCAGGTATCTTGTCCATCAATTGTGATGGGCGAATGATACTTGTCTTTGATTCCTTCGGTTCCTTTTGCCGAAGGAGTGACAAAAACATTCCCTTGGGTTTCGGCTGATCATTGGGGTTTTGATGAATATAGTTATCAGTCGCAAGCTTTTTGAAAAATGATATTCGGTCCTTAACAGACATATGTGAATCTGGGATTGTAATGATGGTTCCTACCACTGGTGAACGTTTGGATTGGTTAAGAATCATATCTCCTTGATAGTTTTGGCACTGTGAATCTGCAATGTTTGCAAGACCATATCCAAGTGGAATGGAATGTCTCTTCATATATGCCGGTATGTAATTAATGTTTTTCTTTCTCTTCACTCCGACAATCCTCGGACTTGCACTGGGATCACGATTGAGACTTTTTGTCAACTTCTTCGGAGCTTGTGAAATCATCACAGCGGCTTTGTAAATGGGTCTGTGGACACATCGATTGAAATTGTCAGTCTCACAGTTGCCTCCCATCCCTTCGACTTTCAATGGATGTTGCAAGTCCCTCGAAAATTCCATAAAACCATCGGAAACGGAGTCGTAGAAAATTTGCTCAGAATTTTGACGTTCATAGTTTGATTGATTTTTGTACTCCTTATAACTATGCTCACGATTTAATTGTTGATTATAACTGTATAATTCACGATTGCAGAAAGTATTGTTACTGTTGGACAGCAATGATAGAATGGAATCACTCATTTTTGAAATTAAATTTTTAGACTTTTTGAAAATATATACACAAATTTTAGGTCAACGGTTAAAACCGACTTCACTCTTCAAACACTTTCAAGAAAATGAATTCGGCGGCATCATCATCGCCCTTTTATACGCGAAAAATGCTCATCCCCTCTCCTACATCCAGGTAGTTAACCTTTCTTTTCTGATCGTCAACTTAAAGCGGTATATACACAGGTCAAAATCTCATCAAGCACGTGAGAGTGTATTAGTGAAAATGACACACATATTGGTTGTGTGTATGCTCGAAGCAAAATCAAAATCAAAATTTTTCGATTTTTGCTCAATCATGTATCCAGCATATCCAGCATATCCAGACGTAGTGTATATGGGTGATTGACTGATTGATCATGCATATGCTCATTTTCTTGTGTACAGCGGCGAGGCATCAGATGGCGGAAGAAAGCTTTTATTTTTTGCAATATGGGTGTTCTTATAATTTTGGGTGTGATCATATCAAGGAGTTGATCATATGCCTCCTCGTTCATGCGGAGTAAATTTCTAAAGTCATTCGGCGAACTAAATTTCACGGGGAAAACAAAACACGGCTAATGATATCCACAGAGACTACTACAGAGAGGAGTAACTACCATCGATGACGAAATAACGAATTTTACTCCAAAACTCCGTGTTCATCTTCATAGTCATGCAACAATTTTATACTCCACATTTTGGACGAGACAGACCTTGTGCGCGGATTATAAAGAACCAATCCTTTCGATTTAGCTCAATAAGGACCGGCATGTAATGGCGGATTTACCAGATGCTTTTTCTGGAAAGCAACCTGCCCAACTCGAATATTTTTGAAAGTAAAACTACTTGATAAGAAAACTTAGTCGTATAGATCGTTCCAAATGAGTAGGTATGCAGTAAGTTCGCACATGTTTTCTCTTTTCCAGTCATTCCCCACAAAACAGAAGGAAAATCGCATATACACTCACTTTTATGTTTACTGCGTGAATTCTCAACGCAGACTGATCAATTTCTTGAATATGGTACGATTGGTTACTATGGTGTTAAATGTATAGAGAAGATAAGAAGCCGCCGTTGCCAAATGTGAAAAATGTGAAAAATGAGTGTAAAGAGAATGTGCGGAGTATGCATTCATTATTTTTTTTAGTGAAGTGGGTAATGACAATTTGATGGAAGAATGGTTAGTTCTCAGTTATTGTGTTAAGGAGAAGAAAGGATGTTTTGCTAATATGAATTTGGCTTGAAAATATGGGTATGGAAAATTTGAAAAAATTAAAGCATGTATTTTTTTAATTAGTTTATTAGATGTTTTTTTTTAATGCAATAGCACTTATTATGTACATGTCCGCGTTTTTATATATGTACGCAAAAAATAGTTAGAGAATATTATTTTTACTTAACCCACATACATACATACATAAAAAAGGGATATTTTAGATTAATCACTTCCTGCAATAATTGGGAAAAACTTAAAAAAGGGTTAATTTTATTATCCATACATTTATTGCAGGATGTAATTAAATTTTGTCAAATAGATAACGCGTAGGAAAAAACCACACTTACCCATTCAGTATTGTAAGTAAAAATCGATATGATAAAATATCAATGAAAATGGAGAAAGTTCAGCCGATTTGTAAATATCATTTCCAGGCAGCAAAGGCGTGGCAAATATTTCCATGCTCTCTCTGCGCAGTTTTCAATTGCATAGTGATTTGAAACGATCTATAGCAAAACATTTTTACATCAAATTGTCATTACCCACTTCACTGAAAAAAATAATGAATGCATACTCCGCACATTCTCTTTACACTCATTTTTCACATTTGCCAACGGCGGCTTCTTATTTTCTCTATACATTTAACACCTTATCAACCAATCGTATTCATGAAATTGATCAGTCTGGCATACTCATTTGAAACGATCTATACCATCGAAATAAAGAACTTTACTCGAAAACTCCACATTTTGGACGAGACAGACGTTGTGCGCGGATTATAAAGAACGAAACCTTTCGATTTAGCTCAATAAGGACCGGCATGTAATGGCGGATTTACCAGACGCTTTTGCTGGAAAGCTAAATGCCCAACTCGAATATTTTTGGAAGTAAAACTACTTGATAAGAAGCTTAGTCGTAGTAAACCAGTAGAAGGGAGGTCCTGTTTAGTGAGTAAAAATCTCGCACTGCTATGAGCACCGGGCACATAGTCTATGAAGATTTTTCACCTACCCACGAAAAAAAATAAAATAAAACAAAAAAGTGAGGTTTCGACTTAATTTGTTTGGAAACTTTACTCATACCATCCAATGGGTTAATCGTTACACGAAATATTTGATACTTTTTCGGTGGCTCCAGTTTTACGGAAATGGCTCCCCTTTGAAATTGAAAAGCGACAGCACTGGTCTCAACCTATAGTCGTAGATAGTGTCCGACCGAAGCTTCGGCTTCGGCTTCGGTCACATCCGGCTAAAAAAACTACAATCGGCTAAACCTTACCCATGCTCCCCACTGGCAATAATTCATTGCAAGAAATATTTCATGCAATCGAAATTTCCAATGGAGACCGCAAATTTCTTGAAATGACTCATTTAAAGAAATCGATTTCTGCTTTCATTTCTTGCCATCTCTGTGGAAATAAACCCTGAAATAAATTTGACAGGGAGTGTCAATTTGAGTTTTACTACGAAGAAAACATGGCTGATTGGTGCCTGACATGAATTCTGAAAGAAATATGTCTCGTGGAGACTCGGTGGCAAGCAAGAATTGGTCGTTGCTTGCTCATATGTGATATGGTTGAAAATGAAATTTCTTGACATAATTTACCCACCGTATAAAAAAATAAAAATTTCTAACATGATGTCTGACATAATGTTTAAAATAAATATGTCTCGTGGAGACTCGGCGTTAGGCTTCGGCCAAAATAGGCCGAAGACGAAGGTTTAGTTTATGGTTGATTGCTTGCCGTGTGTCGTGGTATTAATTATTGATTGGATAAATGTTTTTTATTATTGCTAATGAAATACCTGTTTTTCTATTATTTATGAGTTATTTCTTGTTTTGTTTTGAAATATTTCAATAAAATATTTAAATTGATACTAGTTTAATTTGTTATTATTTTTGAAAAGTTAATTTATCCCGCTTATTGCATGTATACATTCGAGAAGAACTTCCAAAAAATCATTATTTTATTCACTTTTAGTCAATCTTAAACGGAAATTCTTTAAGTTAGTTAAGCTTCGGCTTCGGCTTCGGCCGAAAGTTGTTGTTTAGCCGAAGATTCGGCTTCGGCTGGAAATCAACCTTCGGTCGGACACTAGTCGTAGGCTTTTCTGCAGTACGATGCTAATATCTGCTAGTTAACACCATTTAGCAGATCCAATACAACTTCTGCTGTAGTGAGTTTTCCCCTTATCTCCTTTAGCACAGGACGTCTTTTTTTCTGCTATTACGCAGGTTACATTGTGTAGGTACATATGGTATGTTAGGTCGATGCGATGCGGCATAAAATTCACCATCAAAAGTTCACCTCTTCTTTCCAATATGATTGAAATTTCATCTATCTTTAAATTAGATCCGAGTAGATTGTGGTATTCAAGTTTTAAACTTTTTAAATATGCTGGGAGCTAGAATTTCTAGCCTGGTTCATAAAATTCGCTTTTTGTGCCTGGTCAACGATTCGTGAAATGGGTTATGTGCCTACTCCAGTCCTTCACATTATACTTCGAGGTAACTTCCTCCCAATCCTTGTAGAACTGCGAACTACTTTCAGAGCCAGCATTTTTGTGAGGCGGCTGCTTTCTTCTAATTTCATAACTTTTAAGATATATTTCATATTTATCCTTAGCTATACGCTATGAAGAGTTGAGAGCAACCATTTTCAATATTCAGTATGCAGCTCGGTATATTGGACTGAAGACAGCTTTTCCACATCATCATAGTCTTTACTCCCCCATGCTTGGGCTCCTTAGCACATCATGTACCATATCACCGCCTCGGACACATTTAAATTGGCGGGAATCCCAACATTTGGATTGGATAAGAGATTTTTTCAAGTGATATTGATCGCTAGTTTTGCTTCTGTAAGCTTTAGCGCTAGGTTTTTTTCAACGAGAGGTTATGCGATAATGTAACTCCCATTTACTTGTAGGATTTAACTAAATCTAGATCCTCTCCAGCGTAACTCCACCACTTGTTTTTCGCTAGTCGTTCATTACCCCTTCTAAACACTAATCGGATTTTTCTGTGTTGATGCGTAAACTATTTAGCTCACAATATGCTTGCTGGTTAATAATCATCAGCTGCAGCGAATGTGGTGATTCTTTCACCACCAACCTTCCACCATTATACCAGCTGGCAATGACGATGGTACATCATCTAAGAACAAGGCAAACAGGAGAGGGCTGAGCAGGCAGAGTTGTTTTACTCCAAATCCGGCCTCGAACCAGTCAGACAGTCTTTCGACGCACCATATGATATATGCTGATCTATTATTACTATATAGGCTTCTCAGAATGTTGATGAACTTTATAGAAATCCCAATATTAGAAAGTTTGTAGAAGAGAGATGTCCCTGTTAATTGTATTAAAGGCCGCTCGTCTATAAAGCAAGCGTACAGTTTATTTCCCCCCCCCCCCATTTACGAAACGTTGTGCTATAGATGTCAAAGTAAAGATCTGGAACAGAGAGCGTTTAAGTGACTTGAAACGGTCTGTCTCTCGTACATTATTAAAATATAAAATTACAATATTTATTGCAATATTGCAGTTGGTAATGAAGTGGAAAATATAACGCACACAGCATGAGTGGTTGCGAGAAGCTAGGCCCTGGCACTTTAAAGAGCTGTTGCGCCAAATATTTGTTTTTTAGTTGGTAATGACGAGAGAATAGGAAAGAAAATTATTTGGTGGTGATATGAAACTCAGCGCATACATAGTCTACGGGTCTTGTCCGAACTAGTGGGGGATAATTCACTGTAATTTTTGCATTCTGTTTTGAATTATACGAGTCGTACCTATTTGTTTCGAGTGTTACTGTATGTCATATGCGAAATCACTAAATTTCAGTATTAAACAAATTGGATGGTCTATACTAAACCTACCAATCGTACAGATTTTTGACTCGTGGTATACCATATAATACAAAAATTGTACAGATTTCCAGATATTATTCAATTGTGTCAATAACTATTAACGATTTATACCATTTTCTGAAGAAACAGGCCAGCTATTGAGAGAAATCGCGATACATTTGCAGAGCTGCGTTGCGTGACTCCAATGGCAACGATGAAGAAGCTGCTGGTACCAGCAATATTTCAGTTAATAACTATTTAAGTAAAATGGTTTCGATAACTGGTAGGCACCGAGTGCGCAACACGCGAAGCGCTCAATGTTAAGCAGCTACTGCCTATTTTCCTTAGAGTAGGAACGAGTATAAACTTACAGTATCTACATATCGCTCATTTATTTGAAGACTGTCATAACTCAAAAAAAGTGATTTTGCAGAAAACGTGTTTAAAGTTTTCAATTGACTAACACCTTCCAGGAAAAAAGAAGAGATCTTTTAATTCTAACGCCGAGAGAATTTTTACACAATATGAAGCGTGGTAAAACGAATTCTGCATCAATTTTGAGTTATGATAGTCTTCAATTAAATGAGCGATATGTATGTACTCGTATATTGTCTTACATTATCTATATTTATCTACATATTTACAGATCAGTTTTATATTTACATATTAACAATTCGTTTTTCAATCTCAGCAATTCTTAATTTCACTGGAACCACCAGTGACAAGTCTTCCATCAAACAATGCCTCCTAGGATTGGTGCCATAACTGATCGAATTTTTAGCAGTCGATTTTGCAACAATTTTCGTCTTTTCAAATGCTGACTTCCGTTTGAGTTGAGTCAGTAATGAATGTGTACTCGTCTTGTAGGCATGAGAACAGTATCTCGTTTGTGTAGTGTCTAAGGTTTTAAGTCCGTTCATTTGGTCCTTCAAAGGCAATTTTGAGTAACTTATTGGTTCAGGTATCTTGTCCATCAATTGTGATGTGCGAATGATACTCGTCTTTGATTCCTTCGGTTCATTTTGCCGAAGGAGTGACAAAAACATTCCCTTGGGTTTCGGCTGATCATTGCGGTTTTGATGAAGATAGTTATCAGTCGCAAGCTTTTTGAAAAATGATATTCGGTCCTTGACAGACAAATGTGAATCTGTTTTTTCATACTGATTGACGCCCAGTTTTGTTGTTGGAACTGGGATTGTAATGATGGTTCCTACTACTGGTGAACGTTTGGATTGGTTAAGAATCATATCTCCTTGATAGTTTTGGCACTGTGAATCTGCAATGTTTGCAAGACCATATCCAAGTGGAATGGAATGTCTCTTCATATATGCCGGTATATAATTAATGTTTTTCTTTCTCTCCAAACCGACAATTCTCGGACTTGCACTGGGATCACGATTGAGACTTTTTGTCACCTTCTTCAAAGCTTGTGAAATCATCACAGTGGCTTTGCAAATGTGTCTCTGGACACATCGATTGTCAGTCACACAGTTGCCTTCCATTCCTCCGATTCTCAAGGGATGTTGCAAGTTCCTTGAAAATTCCACAAAACCATCGGAAACGGAGTCGTCGAAAATTTGCTCAGAATTTGGACGTTCATAGTTTGATTGATTTTTGTATTCCTTATAACTGTTCTCACGATTTAATTGTTGGTTATAACCGTATAATTCACGATTGCAGAAGGTATTGTTACTGTTGGCCAGCAATGATAGAATGGAACCACTCATTTTTGAAATTAAATTTTTAGACTTTTTGAAAATATATACACAAATTTTAGGTCAACGGTTAAAACCGACTTCACTGTTCAAACACTTTCAAGAAAATGAATTCGGCGGCATCATCATCGCCCTTTTATACGAGAAAAATACTCATCCCCTCTTCTACATCCAGGTAGTTAACCTTTCTTTTCTGATCGTCAACTCAAAGCGGTATATACACAGGTCAAAATCTCATCAAGCACGTGAGAGTGTATTAGTGAAAATGACACACGTATGGGTTGTGTGTATGCTCGAAGCAAAATCAAATTCAAAATTTTTCGATTTTTGCTCAATCATGTATCCAGCATTGACGTAGTGTATATGGGTGATTGACTGATTGATCATGCATATGCTCATTTTCGCGTGTACAGCGGCGAGGCAACAGATGGCGGATAGTGGAAAAATTTTTTTTTTTTTGCAATATGGGTGTTCTTATAATTTTAGGTGTTCATGCGGAGTAAATTTCTAAAATCATTCGGCGAACTTAATTTCAGCTCATTGAGAAGTTTGTCGTGTGAAAACTCATTTCGTTTTTTCAGCCGTTCTTTCATCCACGGCGGTTCCTTCCGAAACTTTTTATTTTTCTTCTTCAACGCTAACGCCATGTTATGTTTGAGATCCTGAATTGTCGCTGGGCTATTGGCATATACTTACCTTACTGGTCCAAAGGTTTCAATTGTTGTGCAATTTGGATTTTATAAGCGTGCAAATGAAGATCAACTTTTAAAATTCGCCGTAAAGTGCCATAAATGAGGCCCAATTGTTGACTTCGGCGACGAATTGAGGTGTCTGGCTGGTTTTGAACACTTTCGCTCACAGTGGTGATGTTTTGGCGTGTACGTGCTGGCCGGGCATGCTGATATGGAGTTTGACCTGATACCGAACCAGTTTCTTCAAAACGCTTCACCATTGGACGAATTCCGGACTCACTAGGGCGATTACATATGTTGACCGAAAAATTCACGAATTTTACGCAATTGACAGCCAACATCCACACCATCTGTTGGCTCATCCTTTCTACTGTTAATGCTTTTGTTGTGAATCTTATGAGTTTTTGGATTCCCATAGTTGCAAAAATCAAATTCTTTTAGAAGCTTTTAACATTGATATTTATTTAGCTTTAGCTCTTTGGTGAGCAAACCTACCAGAGAATCGTCTTGTTTGGACCATATATTTATAAGATTGCACGGGAACACCGATTTCACTTACAAAACAGAAGTACACCAACTTAAGATAACTGATTACAATTTAATCACCCATCAGATTGAGAGTTGTGTTACAAGAAATAAGCAGTCCTCCGCAAACATATTACAAAAAATAGATTTTTCTGCACTTAAATTTGCTCTAACCTTTGCATATGTCGATTGCTTTTGATATTTTTCAATGTAAGCTTCTATTTCGCTTTTACCAGCGTTCTCTAAAGTATTCGAAAAACGTATTTAATCTAGAATTTTATCCTTTTTGAACAAATGTAATTTCTTTAGTGATTCCCAATTTGGATTTAGAAAAGGTAGATCGACTGAAGATGCTGTTTTAAGATTGTGTGGCGAACTCTATACTAGCTTGAACGAGTCTGAGATTGCTGCTTCCCTGTTTACTGATATAACTAAAGATCGATACAAGTGTTAACCCCCTAAAGCGAGGTAAACAAAAGTTAAGTAGCAACCCGAAAATGCTTACAAGACAAAGAAAAACTAAAGCTTTCGATATGGTGGGCCATGTTTTGCTACTCCAAAAACTGTATAGGGCAGGTTTGTCGAGGATTTGTTTATGATTGGTTTGCGTCTTATCTAAGTAACGCAAACAAAAAGTTAAAGTGAAAAATAGTTTGAGTTCGGAAAAATGTATAAATATAGACGTTACTCAAGTCTCCGTTTTGGGCACCATACTTCTTCTTCTTCCTTTCATCAGCGAGGCTATGATCCGAAAACAAGGGATCACAGCCCTCCCACTTCACCGCATTTCTACTGATCCGCCTGTGGTGTTCGCCTATTTGACCTCAGAAAATATCGGCAGGCCTGCCGATTTTGGATCACTCGGTTACTGAGGCCAATGAAATGCCGATGTCGTCGCATTTGTCTGATCCAGGAGTTTATAGGCCTGCCTTTCCTACATCGCGATGTCTTTGGAAAGTGCATAGATATTGCCTTTTTAACAGGGTTCAAATGATCTCTTCTTTGAACGTGGCAATACCAGCTGAGCCGGTCGCGCTCTAATTTTTGTACGATGGTTTCCTTGATGTGAAAGCTTCCACGGATCTTCGAACTTCTTATTCGATCAAGCTTGGTCACTCCTGCTGTCATGCGAAGCATATTCATCTCAGCTGCCGTTAATTTACTCTCATACTTTTTGTACATCGTCCAACATTGTGAACCGTATGTGAGCGCTGGACGTACAACTGCGGTGTAGAGCCTTCCTTTCAACTTAGGGGGCATTTTTCTGTCACAGAAGATAGCAGAATTTTCTCGCCACTTCATCCACCCTACGCTTACACGATGATTGATGTCGTCATCACAAGTTGCTTTACTATTGATCATAGATCCCAGATATTTGAACTTTTCGCACTTGGGAAGCACTGTTCCATTCAAATAAATGTCTGGAATAGGCCTGAGTGGATCAGAGAAAGGGGAGCACGTTTTGGGCCCCATACTATTCTTAATTATTGTAAATTCACTTTTCGTCCAACGTTTAAAGGGCAAAATAACAGCCTTTGTGAATGACACTGCTTTATCGTACTCTACAAAAAACTATTTTAAGTTGCTTATTGGTGTTAATAACGACTTAAGCTATGTTCAGACGCTTGCCAGATCTGACAATATTGTCAGACCCCTCAGTGAAAAAATTGTCCCAAATGTCTTACAACCGTGTGAACTTACAATTTTGTCTGACAATATTTGCATGAAAAACATCGTCATTGTTTCCGTAAATGCTCACTGAGCTTGCAGTGCCCTGTTAGGAAGGCTGTTAGGATTCGTAGGTTATTCTTGCTAAGATACAGGCTTCGAATCTTTTCCGGTTGTAACATCTCAGTAGTTTCTTAGCTTGCCTCAGGCCAGTGGTGTTGTTCCAGGTTCTTGCCCTGTCTTCTTTCTCCATTTTTCTGAATTCCTCGCGTTGGTATGTTCCCCTATTGCGCAGAATGGTTCAGGTCTAACGAAGGGTTCTGCAGCCCCTTGTCTTGCCAAGGCGTCTGCTGCTTCGTTGCGTTTCATCCCGACATGAGCGGGTATTCAGTAAAGCGTAACTCTATTGTTTCTGCCCAATTCTTTAAGTTTGTGTAGGAATTCCCACATAAATTTTGACTTCATGACTTAGGAGTCAAGTGCTTTGATAGCTGCTTGGCTGTCTGACAGTATTGCTATGTCGCAGTTGCTGTATCTTCTTTCGAGATTGAGTTGGATGCATCTATCTATAGCACATATTTCAGCTTGAAAGATGCTGGTACTCTTGCCCATGGATTCTGAGTGCTTGGTCCTTGGCCCAAACACCCCTGCCCTTGTGCCTTCTCCAGTTCTCGAACCGTCTGTATACCACTTTATCGTGTGGTTGCTCAGTCCGTATATGGTGGATTCGTTGCTCCACTCTTTCTTGTTACTTAACTTTGTACTAAAGTTTTTCCCAAAGTTACATTTTCTGATACTGTCGTCCCTGGGGACTGCCAAAGGGGGAAGTTTCTTGAGAAGTGCATCGTATTCTCTCGAACCAACGCATTTCTCCCTTCCAATACCTTCTTTTGCCATCCTTAGGATCGTCCACTTTGAATTTTGCTCCACTACGAGATGGAGCGGTGCTAGCTCCAGGAGTACTTCCATGGCTGCAGTTGGACATGTTCTCATGGTCCCAGTGATGCAGAGGCACGCAAATCTTTGCACTTCAGTGGGTGTCTCCCTCGTTGTGACTAGACTAGTTGGCTTTGTCCATGCTATTGCTTCATAAGTGATCATTGGTCTCACAATGGCAATATACATCCATCTTTGAATTTTTTGACTAAACCCCCAAGATTTACCCGCTAGGCTACTGCATATCATTAGAGCACGGGTAGCTTTTTCGGATATCTCCTCTGTGTCTTTCTTCCACAAGAGTTTGCTATCTAGGTGTAGTCCTAGATACTTCACTTCCTTTACCGGGGTTAGTATCGTGCACGATAGTCGAATTAGCTTCAGTTCAAGTTTTCTCTTTCTCGTGAACGGTACTGTTGTGGTTTTAGCCGGGTTTATATTGCGCCCAGTCGTGCAGCACCATTCTTGAGTTACTATTAGGCCCCTTTATATAATATCACATCGGGTTTCCTCAAATTTCCCCCTGGCAATCAGTACAAGACTCCACATCAGGGGAGATAACACTCCTCCTTGTGGGCATTCTCTTGCTGTGTTGACCTTGATAATTCTACGTGATGTCTGAGTTTCTGCTGATCTTGATCTCAGCAACTTGTACATCCACTTAGATACTGTTCTGCTAACTCCCTTTCTGTCAAGATCTCGTTTAATAGTTTCATGTAAAGTGTTATCAAATGCCTCTTCGATATCTAGGAAGGCGCAGATTACTATCTCTCTTGTTTCGAGACCTCTTTGGACGGTTTCCGCCAGCTAATAAAGAGCCGCATCAGTGGATCTGCCCGCTCTTATGAAATTAGCTTTTTGTGCCTCGTGAACGTGATTCATGAATTGGGATATGAGCCTACTCCAGTCTGTGAGGTTTGATTTCATCAAGTATAAGTTCACATTATACTTCGAGGCAACCTCCTCCTAATCCTTGTAGAACTGCGAACTGCTTTCAGAGCCAGCATTTTTGTAAGGCGGCTGCGGTCTTCTAATTTCATAATTTTTAAGATATATTTCATGTTCATCCTTAGCGTGTATATGAAGAGTTGAGAGCAACCATTTTCAATATTAATTATGTAGTTGGGTGTATGGGACGGAAGACGAAACTGTTTTTTTAAGAAAACTCTCAACAGCTTTTCCACATCTGCTCCCCCACGCTTGGGCTGTGTAGCACATCACGGATCACATTACTGCATCGAACGCATTTAATTTGGCAGGAATCCCAACATTTGGATTAGATAAGAGATTTTTTCAAGTGATATTGATTGCTTTTTTTGTTTCTGCAAGTCTTAGCGCTAGTGATGCGTAAACTATTTAGCTCACAATATGTCTGCAGGTTATTAATCATCAGCTGCAGCGAATTTGGTGATTCTGCAAGCATAACAATATCTTCCACGAAGACTAGCGCTGTATCCTGCAAACCTTCCACCAGTATACTAGCTGGCAATGACGATGGTACATCATCTAAGAACAAGGCAAACAGGAGAGGGCTGAGCAGACAGCGTTGTTTTACTCCAAATCCAATCAAAAAACATTTGGGAAACCGAGTCGGCCAGTCTTCAGATCGACACACTAAAAAAACAAAGCAAATATTTGGCGCAACAGCTCTTTAAAGTGCCAGGGCCTAGCTTCTCCCAACCACTCATGTTGTGTGCGTTATATTTTTCTCATGAATGGAAGGGACCTACAGTTTAATGCCGAATCCGAACGGCGATTTGAGAAGCTTTTTCTTGACAACAATACTCTCGGATGTTTGTCAGACGCTCGCGAGAGGTGGGACCGTGAAAAAACTTTTTGGTATTTTTTGGGATTCGAACTTGGAACCTCATGCGTAGTGATCCGACACACTAACCACTTACGCCACGGCGCCCACAATCGACACACTAAAGTCAATTTTATTCGTGAAATGTAATTTAGAATACAATTGCATCGATTTATACCATTTTCTGAAGAAATAGGTCATTTATTGAGATAAATCGCGAGCCAGGACACATTCGAAGAGCTGCGTTGCGTGACTCCGATGGCATTGCCTCCAGAAACGATGTTGAAGCTGCTTGTTCCAGCAAGATTTCTGTTGATAGCACACAGACTGATGACGGCGGATAAGATTCTTGATTCAGAATAAAAATGTTAAAATGGTATCGATAACTAGTAGGGATCGAGTGCGCAACACCAGAGTACGCGAGGCGCTCAATGTTAAGCAGCTACTGCCTATTTTCCTTACAGCAGGAAGAAGTGTAAACTTAAAGTATCTACGTATGTATGTATAGTATACTCGTACATAATTGTACAATATCTATATTTATCTACATATTTACAAAGGTCAGTTTTAAATTTACATATTAACAATTCGTTTTTCAATTTCAGCAATTCTTAATTTCACCGGAACCACCAGTGACAAGTCTTCCATCAAACAATGCCTCCTAGGATTGATGCCATAATTGATCGAATTTTTAGCAATCGATCTTGCAACAATTTTCGTCTTTTCAAATGCTGGCTTCCGTTTAAGTTGAATCGGTAATGAATGTGTACTTGTCTTGAAGACATGAGAGTAACATTTCGTTGGTGTAGTGTCCAAAGTTTTAAATCCGTTCGGTTGGTCGTTCAAAGGCAATCTTGTAGACTTTCTTGTTTCAGATGTCTTGTCCATCAATTGTGATGGGCGAATGATATTTGTCTTTGATTCCGTCGGTTCCTTTTGTCGAAGGAGTGACAAAAACATTCCCTTGGGCTTCGTCTGATCATTGCGGTTTTGATAAGGATTGTTGTCAGTCGCAAGTTTATTGAAAAATAATATTCGGTCCTTAATAGACAACTGTGAGTCTGTTTTTTCCTGCTGATTGACGTCCAGTTCTGGCGTTGGCGCTGGGATTGTGATGATGGGCCCTACCATTGATGAATGTTTGGATTGGTTAAGGATCATATTCCGTTGATATTTCTGATGTTGTAAATCCGCAATGTTTGCAAGACCATCTCCAAGTGGAATGGAATGTCTCTTCATATATGCCGGTATATAGTTAATGTTTTTCTTTCTCTCCACTCCGACAATCCTCGGACTTGCACAGGGATCACGATTGAGACTTTTTGTCACCTTCTTCGGAGCTTGTGAAATCATCACAGCGGCTTTGCAAATGGGTCTCGGGACACATCGATTGTCAGTCACACAGTTGCCTTCCATTCCTCCGATTCTCAATGGACGTTGCAAGTCCCTCGAAAATTCCATAAAACCATCGGAAACGGAGTCGTAGAAAATTTGCTCAAAATTTTGACGTTCATAGTTTGATTGATTTTTGTACTCCTTATAAATGTTCTCACGATTTACTTGTTGATTATAACTATATAATTCACGATTGCAGAAAGTATTGTTACTGTTGGACAGCAATGATAGAATGGAACCACTCATTTTTGAAATTAAATTTTTAGACTTCTTTAAATATATACACAAATTTTAGGTCAACGGTCAAAACCGACTTCACCCTTCAAACACTTTCAAAAAAATGATTTTCGCGGCACCATCATCACCTTTTTTATACCTGAAAAATATTCATCCCTTCTCCTACATTCAGGTAGTTAACCTTTCTTTTCTTTCTGATCGTCAATTTAAGGGACTGCTAAAAGGTAGTCATAAATACCTTCGCGATCGCAGTCATAAAATGTCGGTGATGACATAAAAGTTTAATGAGGCATAGTGCAACTCAATCCCTTCCCTGTCCATTAGTCATATTGTATCTGGGGTTGCACTTAATGAATTTTAGATAAAAAAGGATATGAGTAGGGACATCACTTTGCCCTCGATTTGCATATCGTCGTGTTAATTACTGTACAACTGGATTTCAGCCGTGTGGTGTGGAGTTTATTGTGCATTTCATAGAATTTTGTCTTGGACAACATTTTTGTCGGGCAATTTGAAATACTCCAATATTAAAAAAAGAGCGGATGTGGCTTATGGCATGCGTTACTTTGCGATGAAATTTTTATTGCCTAAACTACAGGATGTGGATCTTTTTGGAAAGTTTAGTGAAAAAAATAATCGACCTATGGAAAGGTATGTAGGTACCTGAAATTGGAAATTTCTTTGGATAATTTGCAGATTAAGGGATGCGCGGGTAGCTATTTCCAATTTATTTCTCATGGAATCCCCGAAAACATGGATTTTTGCACGTTTTTACTTGTAACATGCTCTACGGGATGAACATCTATTGAATAAATTTTGTGGGGGTGTGAAGTGATTAGGATCGTTGCGATAGACAGTCAATCGTCATTATCCAGTTGCTAGGTTATCTCATTTGCATAGCATCTTTTTCCTACACGGATAAAATGTAATTAGCAAGTGTACATTATGTACCTAATTTTTGATTTTAAAAATTTTGTATTAATATGTTTATAGTTACTTTTATTGCTATGTTTTTTTACTTCTCTTCGTTGGATTAAAGCCTGGAATATGTCATTTTCGGACAATAGCCCGCTTCAGTTATGCAATAAGTCAGTCACTGTGTGAAAACTCTAATACTATCCTAATACATATTTGGCGCAACAGCTCTTTAAGAGCCTGAGCCTAGCTTCTCGCAACCACTCATGTTTTTTTTTTTTTTTTTTTACCGCGCGTGCTTATGGTAGTGTGAGATTTTTACTCACTAAAAAAACACCTCTCTTCAAAATTAATACTACAACTAAGCTAGTGCTTATCCAGCAGTTTTATTTTCGCTTACGAGAATCGTGATATAGAAAATGTTGATGTTCGTATGTGATTGAAAATAAATGTAGCACTTTAGACAGGTTAAATTCCAATGAAAGTTCCTGCCTTTATCACGACCTTCATATGCTTTGACGCGAGGTCAAAAGGTTTTGTCCTTTGAAGACGACGAATTGGATTGTTCGCGTCAAGTATTTGAGTAATAGTACGGTTACAATGGCCGTGAACACGATCTTTGTGTTTACACGCAAATTTTGTTATCTCTTCGACGACGCTGGGAATTCCCAGATCCCGATGAATATCTTCGTTACGTACATACCACGGTGCGTTAACTATCGTTTTAAGAACTTTATTTTTAAAAGTTTGTATGATGTTTCTATTGCTTTTCTTGGTACAACCCCATAGTTGTATACCATACGTCCACACTGGCCTTAGCACTTGCTTATAGATAAGCAGTTTGTTATGTAGGCTCAACTCCGAATGTTTTCCGAGTAGCCAGTACATTTGTCGGTATTTGTTTTGAAGTTCGCGTTTCTTTTTCACGTGCGATTTCCATTTGAGCTTGACATCTAGAGTCATTCCTAGATATTTTGCTTCGTTTGCGTACGGTATTTGAGCCGAGTTTAGATATACAGGCAATCTATCCACTTTTTTGTATGTAAAGTTGACGTGAGTAGATTTGCTTTCGCTCAGCACAATACGCCGAGAATTCGTCCAAGCGTGGACTTTATTAATAGCATGTTGAAGCTTTCCGGTTGCTGCTTCAATGGTATCTCCCGTTGTCAATATCGCCGTATCGTCCGCAAACGTGGCGACGACACAGTTTCTTTCTTGCGGGATGTCACGCGTGTAGAGTACATATAGAAGTGGTCCAAGGACACTTCCTTGCGGGACTCCGGCTGCAATCTCCTTGAAGTCAGAGTAACCGTTTCCGTGCTTAACACGAAAGAGTCTCTCGGTGAGGTACGATCGTAAGATTAAAAAGAGTTGCCGTGGCAGTAGTCGTTGCAATTTATATTCCAAGCCTTCGTGCCAAACCTTATCGAAAGCTTGTGAGACGTCAAGAAATACACCACAACAAATCTTTTTTTCTTCCAGAGCTTTCTCAATCACGTCAGTTATTTTGTGGACTTGGTCAATTGTAGAATGCTTGATTCTAAATCCAAACTGATGGTCAGGAGTGAGACGTCTTTCGTCTATTACGGGCTGTAAACATTTGGAAAGTAGTTTTTCAAATATTTTTGAGATAACCGGCAATAGGGAAATAAGCCGATATGGTGTCTTCTCATTTAGCGGTTTGCCTGGTTTCGGGACCATTATAATCTCGGCGACTTTCCATTGTCTCGGAACATAGAGCAATCTGAACGAAGCGTTGATCAAATAGAGCAGTTTGGTAATAGCTTTATTCGGCAGTTCTTTAACTACCTGTGCCGTTATCAAGTCGTAACCCGGAGCTTTTTTCGTCCTTAAATTTTTAATCACTTCCCTTAGTTCCATCAATGCAACTTTTTTTTACTTTAAAGTTGTCAGATGTCGTGACTGGGGAGTCGGGCGTTAACGAAGGGACGTCGAATGGCTTAAACGTTTCTTCTAAGTGCAAAGCAAAAAGTTCTGCCTTTTCTTTGTCGCTCTTGGCCCAGTTTCCATCGTTTTGCCGAATTGGTGGCGCTTGCATTTGAGGTTTCCAGATGCCTTTTAGCTGCGGTGCACGAGTGATTTGCTATTTCTTTCGTGCTTTTCGTTTCTCTCTCACCAGTTCAATGATTTCTCTTGGATACTATTCGTTGCGGTTGATCTTATAGCTTCTAGAAGGAGTGTTTTTCCACGCGGCTCTTTGGATTGTTTCCACGAAACGATCAACTTCGTCCTCTAGTTCACAAGGTGTTTTAAGTGAAACATTTAAGGCAATATTTGTTTCACAATCATTTCTAAAGCCCTCCCAGTTTGTTCTATTGCTAGTAAGTCTTGGAGGCCCTTTTTTCTTGATCAGCGCTTCTCCAAGTAATAAAATTACCAGCGAGTGGTCAGAAGAAAGATCAAAACATTCTTTGATTGTAATAAACTTCTCGTAAATGCCTTTTGTAACAAAAAAATCGATAAGATCGGGAATTTTTCCTGAATCGGTTGGCCAATAGGTCAGTTTTCCAGACGAATAAAAACAACAACCGAATTCATTTGCCACTTTGTAAAGAATTTTCCCTTTAGAAGATGTACATCTTGAACCCCAGAAGGTGTGCTTCGCGTTGAAATCTCCGCCAATAAGAAAATTTGAACCAAGGGCATTGAAGACACGAAAGCAGTCGTTTTTTTCTAGTGGGCATCGCGGCGGACAGTAAACAGACGCTATATTGTAACTCAGGTGCTTATTTTTAACCCTTACCGCGCACAACTGAAGTTTTTCCAGCTCCATGCTTATATCGACCGAATGTTCGATGTTAGTTTTAATGAATAAGGACGAACCGGCCCGCGCTCTATCAGAAGGATGATAGGCGTGATAACCAGTGTAGCCTCTTATCTTTATTTGCGATTCCCTTGTTAGATGGGTTTCGGAGATCAAACATATGTCGATATTTTCTCTTATTAGAAACATTTCTAATTCGTTAGATTTTTGTAAGAGTCCGTTTGCATTCCATGTTACTATTTTAAGCAAAGAGTCCATATTTACTTAGATTTAGATTTATGGTTAGCCATACAAAAGCTTTCGACGTTACTGAGATGTTCGAGAATCCGTTTGTTAATTTCACATTGTTCCTCGAACTTAGCGTAGATGCAGTTTAGAATTTTATTGAACGGATCAGAGGGTGGTCCACGTTTCGTTTGGTTGCTTTGACTGCAGCCTGAGAATACGTCAGACGTACGGGGTTCGCTGGCTTATCAGAGGTTATTTTTCGTTCAGCCTTTTTAGTGGACGACTTTGACGTACGCTTAACCAGCTTAGAAGGCTGATTGACTGTTTCAAGAGTCTGCACTGCTGATTCGAGCGTCCTTTCAGTCGGCTTAGGAATCTGTACAACTGGCTTACGAGCCCGCTCAGTCTGTTTAGCAATACGTTCTTCCGACTTAGGAGCCCGATCCACTGATTTCGTACCCCGTACAATCGGCGTTGTAGATTTTTTCCGTCGCATCTGTAATTCCTTGGCGACCTCGCAACCGCGATAATTTGCTGGGTGCCTTCCTTTGCAGTTAACGAAAGTTGCTTTTTCATTTGTGCTCAAATTGCAATTTTCCGAAGAGTGTTTCCCAGGGCACTTAACGCAGCGCGGCTCTTTCCGACAGTACGCTTGTGTATGATTAAACTCTTGGCATCGCTTGCATTGAGGGATTGTCTTCGTGTTGACACGTAGCGGCTCAATTTTAACGACCATACTCATGATTGTACGAATATTGAATATCTTTTGCTGGCTTTCCGTTTTATGGAATTATAGCACAAAAAGCGGAAGCTTACGTTTCAATGGAGTTTCTTTTTTAAAAGGTTCACGGCGTCCAGAATGTTATATTACCTCTATCGCGTAAATCATCTATAACGTCTTCTTTAGCGCATGATGGATGAAGTCCTCTAGCTACGACCCTCAAGGGTCTCTCAGACTTGTCTTCGTAAGTATGCCATTGAATTTTTTCCTTGTTTAGCCTTTGAGATACAGCCCGATAGCCCTCAGCGTCATTAACCTTGATTTTCCACGCATCATTTCGAAAGGAAGTTACTTTAAATTCACTAGCGATTGTTGTTTTTTGAATTTTCCTCAGAGAATTATAGTCGGCAACGCCCGTGATATTTATTGGTGGAGGGGCGCGTTTGTTTTCAATTTGCTTTTCCGGTTTCGGCTGCGCTTTGCGATTAGGTTGCTGTTGTCGAACAACTTCAGGCGATGAACCGGCCTTACGTTTTTTAGATGGTCTTCGTTTGAGTGTCCAATCCGTTTCGCGCGTGAGTTCTTCTTCATCGGTGCTGTAGTGATGGCTACCCGGAGAAGGCTCACAGTGGATAACCGTCTGCGTTTTTGAAGACTCCTTCTGAGATTCAAGTTTATCAAGTTTGCTTTTGAGATCTCGACACAACATCTCCATTTCGTCGAGCCTCTTTCGGAGTACGGCGTTCCCCTTTTTCAGAGTACTCTGTTCGAAATCTTGCGTTTTCCGAATTAACATATCCGGATTTCATGTTGTGTGCCTTATATTTTTCACACAAATGGAAGGGACCTACAGTTTAGTGCCGTATCCGAAGGCCAATTTGTTTTGAGAAGCTTTTTCGAGACAACAGTACTCTCAGATGGGGATGGTACAAATCGCTGTTTTTTTCACGCAATTTGTTATTTCGCTGCGATCATTTCGCAATATGTTGTCTTGCATTCTAATTATTTCGCATTTCATTTAATCGCAATTTTTGTTCAGCAAGTTCTTATTTCACTATGTTATCGTATTGCAAGAATATCATTTCGCAATAGTAATCTCGTAATTTTCATCCTGCGTTATGATTTATTCGCATTTTGCTATTTTGCATTGTACTATTTCGCTTTTTATTATTTGGCGTAGTATTATTAAGCTTAATAATACTATGCAAAGTCATAAGAAAGGAACCACGTATATACATATTTTTTTGGAAATTCAATTCATATTTAGTAACAAAATTCTACTACTAATGCACTCCATTATCTTAGGTAGTAATCAAGCGGTTTTTGCACTTATATTAAGGATTTTTTTCTAAATTCACAGCGCCAAACGTGGTTTTTCTTTGTTTAAGTATTCTAAGTCGTATGAAAAACCGTCGGTAGTAAGCTTATCTTTATTTCTTATTGATTTTAATAAGAAACCAACGTTTTCCGGACTATCCACTTTGCGAAATAGTGATACCCCACTAACGATTGGCGTTTGGAAAGCGAATGAATGCCAGGTGTCATTTTGTCAATTTCATAAACGGCAACTTAGCAAAACGGGAACTAACAGTTAGCGAAATAAATACTTTCAAGGAAACGAATTGTTGCCTAATCATAAACGAAGTGGAAAAGCGCAGAAAAAGCATTGCGAAAGGATCGCGTTGCAAGATAAATGAAAGACCGAATGAAAATTTTCGAAACAATTACTAAGAGACAAATAAAATTAATTTCAATAAATGCGAAGTAAGAATTGCGAAATATATTTTGACGAATAGACAGGCACCCATCTCGGATGTTTGTCAGACGCTCGCGAGAGGTGAGACCGTGAAAAAACTTTTTGGTGTTTTCTGGGATTCGAACTTGGAACCTCACGCGCAGTGATCCGACACACTAACCACTTACTTATTTCATCGAGATCTACAGAAATCCGTTGTTAGATTTTAGCGCCACGGATCGTCGAGGGTCCTGTTTAAGCTAATTCTGGTACGGCACCTGAAATATTCTGAATCCATCCCGATAGGGGCAGATTAGTCGTAAAATAATTTAAGGCGTTGCTAATGTAATTTTTGAATGCTGCTTTAATACTTAGCGCACCTGCAACATGTGTAGTCCACTCTTAACTATAGAAGCAATTAAACACATTACAAGGCAATATACGAGTATACAAAGTTTCTGGAAAAAAATATATTTAGGGAACAAAATGAAGGCTACGTTTAAATGATCTTATACTGTCGGTCTGTCGTACATTGTAAAAATATATAATTAAGTCTTTATAGTAAACACGACTTAAGTTACCAATGAAGAGAAGAAATAGAAAATAATATTATTTGGTGTAGATTTGAGACTCGTGTATTCGGTTTCAGCGCATACATAGTCTATGGGTGGTGTCCGAACTAGTGGGGGAGAATTTGTTGTAATTTTTGCATTCGGTTTTGAATTATACGAGTATTTGTTTCGAGTGTTACTCTATGTCATATGCGACATCACTAAATTTCAGTACTAAACAAATTGGATGGCCTACACTAAGCCTACAGTACAGATTTTTTCTGTTCGGTACAGATTTTTGACTCGTGGTATATAATACAAAAAATGTACTGATTTCTAGATATTATTCAATTATGTCAATAATTATTAACGATTTATACCATTTTCTGAAGAAACAACTATTGAGAGAAATCGCGAGCCAGGACACATTCGAAGAGCTGCGTTGCGTGACTCCAATGGCATTGCCTCCGGAAACGATGAAGAAGCTGCTGGTATCAGCAAGATTTCAGTTGATAACCATTTCAGTATAACTGATAGGCACCGAGTGCGCTACACCAGAGTACGCGAGGCGCTCAATAGGCGTTTTTCTTTTTTAGTTCAGAGCAGAGCCTGAACTATCAAAAAAAAAATCGTGCTTCTTTTTTAGCTCAGACACATCAGAGCTCGGAATTCGTTTTTCTTTTTTCGTTCAGAGCATGCTCTGAGCGCACTCTATGACCTCTGGATTAATTGACCGAACGTTCAGAGCAAAATCCTGAGCACAGTAATTTTTCGTGTTTGACAGGAGCGGACGAAGAAAAAAAAATGCAAAACAATTGAAATGGCGGATGAAATTCGTTGTTCTGGTGCAGAAAGTAAATATAACATAAAAAATAACTATCAATAGATATTCTTTTGACAGCTCAAGCTCTAATTACTAATCAAATGCCTCAGAGTGCTTAATTGTGTTTCATAAACAAACCTGAACGCTCTGAGCACGCTCGGTTCAGAGCACGCTCATTGCGCGCTCGATGTGCTCGAGCTCTGCTCTGAACGAAAAAAGAAAAACGCCAAATGTTAAGCAGCTACTGCCTATTTTCCTTAGAGTAGGAACGAGTATAAACTTACAGTATCTACATTTCGCTCATTTAATTGAAGACTGTCATAACTCAAAAAAAGTGATTTTGCAGAAAACGTGTTTAAAGTTTTCAATTAACACCTTGCAGGAAAAAAGAAGAGATCTTTTAATTCTAACGCCGAGAGTATACAAGATATTAATATGAAATTTTAACACAATATGAAGCATGGTAAAACGAATAATTCTGCACCAATAACTCAAAAATAGGGTTTTTTGAGTTATGATAGTCTTCAATTAAATGAGCGATATGTATGTATAGTATACTCGTATATAGTTTTACATTATCTATATTTATCTACATATTTACAGATAAGTTTTATATTTACATATTAACAATTCGTTTTTCAATCTCAGCAGTTCTTAATTTCACTGGAACCACCAGCGACAAGTCTTCCATCAAACAATGCCTCCTAGGATTGGTGCCATAACTGATCGAATTTTTAGCAATCAATGTTGCAACAATTTTCATCTTTTCAAATGCTGGCTTCCGCTTAAGTTGAGTCAGTAGTGAATATGTACTCGTCTTGTAGGTATGAGAACAGTATCTCGTTGGCGTAGTGTCTAAGTCTTTAAGTCCGTTCATTTGGTCCTTCAAAGGCAATTTTGAAGAACTTATTGCTTCAGGTATCTTGTCCATCAATTGTGATGGGCGAATGATGCTTGTCTTTGATTCCTTCAGTTCCTTTTGCCGAAGGAGTGACAAAAACATCCCCTTGGGTTTGGGCTGATCATTGCGGTTTTGATGAAGATGGTTATCAGTCGCAAGCTTTTTGAAAAATGATATTCGGTCCTTGACAGACAAATGTGAATCTGTTTTTTCATACTGATTGACGCCCAGTTTTGTTGTTGGAGCTGGGATTGTAGTGATGGTTCCTGCCACTGGTGAACGTTTGGATTGGTTAAGAATCTTATCCCGTTGATGGTTTTGGCACTGTAAATCTGCAATGTTTGCAAGACCATATCCAAGTGGAATGGAATGTCTCTTCATATATGCCGGTATATAATTAATGTTTTTCTTTCTCTCCATTCCGACAATCCTCGGACTTGCACTGGGATCACGATTGAGACTTTTTGTCACCTTCTTTAAAACTTGCGAAATCATCACAGCGGCTTTGCAAATGGGTGTCTGGGCACATCGGTTAAAATTGTCAGTCTCACAGTTACCTCCCATTCCTTTGATTCTCAATGGATGTTGCAAGTTCCTTGAAAATTCCATAAAACCATCGGAAACGGAGTCGTCGTCCCCTCTCCTACATCCAGGTAGTCAATCTTTCTTTTCTGATCGTAAACTTAAAGCGGCATATACACAGGTCAAAATCTCATCAAGCATGTGAGAGTGTATTAGTGAAAACGACGCACGTGTGGGTTGTGTGTATGCTTGAAGCAAAATCAAAATAAAAATTTTCCGGGGTGGAATCGACTAAGTTGATAGTTGACTGTTGACAATCAAAATCAAATGTTTTGTTCTGCGTAAGCTAATTACCAAGTTGGTCGTTGTTTTCGAACTGTCGTTTTCGTGTGACAGCTATTTAGATATCGTTTTTAAATATTTCAGTCGTTTTCTTGTAGTGTTCGGTTTGCTTTTTAGGTTTTACAGAAAAGTTGAGGGAATTAAATGTAATTAAAGTAATTCGGGACAGAATTAAGAATGACTTGACCGCCAATCTTACATAATAAAACATTTTTTTCTTTAAATGCATAGAACATAAATCTTATTTATTTCAGTCGGAATTCGCTGATTTTTTTAATCAATATCGTTAATAATAATTACATGGGTATATAAATTCCAATATAAATATTAATTGCTTTTGCCATTGAGCTCCAACAGTTTCAACTCATTTGCCATTTTCGCTACCTCCAGCTCCAATTTTCTTATCTTGAGCTCAGCATTCCTTTGTTTTTTGTTGCATTGTTCTCTGCATAAGATGATTTGGAGTTTGCATTTTCAATTAATGTATTGAACATATCACACATTTCTTCCTCTAAACTGGTTTCTAGGTAATGGAACGAAGCAATTAATAATTGCATAAGTTTTGCTTAAATAAGTAGCTACCTTTTGCAGTGCAACCAAAGGCATGTGCATTGCACCTTGAACTTCACGTACGGACGCTTCCAAATCACATGCCGCGGAAATTGCTTCATCGGTATTGTCCATAGGTTTTAAATCCACGGGGCCACCACCGGTCTTCATCAACGACGCTTTGTTTTGTACGAGCTTCTTTTTGGTTAAATATTTGCGGTGTCGGTATTTAAAAATAATAATTATTTTTTATCAGCTTTACGAGTAATGAAGAATGATTTAGGCAGTATAGGATGAAGCCGGGTTATCGGTTGGGTGTCAAATCGCCCAAAATGCAAAAAACTAAAAAAAATGTCAAATCACCCAACATTTTTGGTGGATTTAACACTATGACAGATCGACCAAGAAATGAAATGTCAAATCACCCAAAGCAGAAATGGGCATTTTATCGCAATTTGAAAATACCAACACATAGGAAGGTAAAAAAAAATGACCATAGACAAATCAAAAAAGGTTGAAAACATTTATTTTCCACAATTTTGGGTGCAGGGACATTAGTCCCCGGGGCATAAGTCCCACCGCATCGGGACGTAAGTCCCAAAATAAGATGTTGGATCTTATGCCCCACCTACAAACCTCTCAAAGAAAACAACGGCCAAATAAGATGGGGCATACTATATATAAGTCCACAATGCATAAGCAGTGCAATGTGTTTGGGGCAGCATGCGCACCCCTTACACATTGCACTGTTTATGCATTGTGGACTTATGTATACGCCATCTTCGACAAACAAAAATCTTGACATAACGGGTGGGCCATCTAGTGATTTCTTTTTAAATTATAGGTTATTTTGACACTGACTACTGCTTCCCACTTGAAATCTTGACAGAGAGTCAGTATCATACCTCCGCGGAACGAAATGAGTCGCTTTACGCTTGAACAAAATTGGGAGATATTGAAAACTTATTTCCAAAGTGAGTGCTGTGTAGCCCAAACAGTGCGTTTTTTGAAAAGAAGTTTTGGCCGAAATGAAGCACCCACCGCGCCTGCTGTACGCAAGTTTGTGCAAAAAGTTCGTGAGACCGGTATGCTAGTGGACAACACTCATGGTCCCCGTCGTCGTACGGTGCGCACATGCGAGAATGTGGCTGCCGTAGCCGAGAGTGTGAGACACAATTCACGAACATCAACTCGTCATCGATCTCAACAGCTCAACATTTCACGCACTAGCCTGAGGAGAATTCTGCACAAAGATCTGGGATTATTCGCTTACAAGGTCCAATTGATTCAGCAATTGAAAGCGCACGACCATTCGCTTCGTTATCGCTTCGCAGTTTGGGTCTTAGAGCAGCTTGAATTGGACAACGATTTTGGGCGAAGAGTCATCTCTTCTGGCGAGGCACATTTTCATCTCGGCGGCTACGTTAACATACAAAATCTTGGGCTCGGAAAACCCGCACGTTATTGTCTAGAAGCCAATGCATCCACAGAGAGTGACTGTTTGATGCGGATTGTGGAGTGGTGGCATCATTGGACCATTTTCCTTCGAAAATGAGGCTGGGAACAACGTTTCGGTCAACGGTGGGCGTTACAGAGCCATGTTAACGACTTTTTTTTTACTGAAATTGAAGACATGGATTTGGACGACCTCTGGTTCATGCAGGATGGCGCGCCATGCCACACAGCCCATGCTTCAATCGGTCTTTTGCGCACCAAATTCCCAAATCGTGTTATCAGCCGTCTTGGCGATGTCAATTGGCCGCCTCGGAGTTGCGATTTGACCCCTTTGGACTTTTTTTTTGTGGGGAACCGGTTTTAATAACCGATGTTATGCCAATAATCCGGTAACGATTCAAGCACTTAAGGCCAATATCACCCAAGCAATCCGTGAGCTATAGCCCGAAACCATCAACAAGGTCTTGCAAAATTGGAGTGATAGAATGCGCTACTGCGAGGCCAGCCGAGGCAGCCACTTAAACGACGTTGTGTTCCATAATTAATCGGAATGTTTGCTCTTACTAATAAAGCCATAATACATGGACAAAATTTTATTTTGTTCATTTTATTGAACTTTTAAAAAGAAACTTGTAGTTGGCCCATCCTGTACATATGTTCCCGCGCTCATATTATATTCATTAATAATCGGAAATGAAGGATTGAAGAAATGGATGCATTACCAAAAAAATGTAAGCTACCTTACTTACGACGTCAATCGCTCTGATTGCTTTGTCAGGCTCACACTTACAGTTACGGAGAAATAAAATCGCTCGGTGGTGGGGATGGGGTCCGCGCAACGCGACGCGAAACGGTAATCGCGCCACATCGCCCGGCGTCCAGACGTCGTTCGCGCACGGACGCGACGTGAAAGCGCTGTGACCGCTAATGTAATTGTTACAATTCGTTTTGAATGCAGTCTTAAACCCAATTTAACGAAAATGTCAATCCGCCCAAAATCTGTTATATTTTTGGGTGATTTGACATTATGCTAAATAGCCCAATTGACATTTTTCTGCATTTTTTCGCATTTTGGGCGATCGGAAGCAAGGCTATTAATGAGTACAATGGACCAGTTGTGTCTGAGTGCTCCAGTCGAGTGTTTCCTATCCCGACAAAAAAAAAAAAAAGAAGGCTATTAATGAATTCTGACTAAACGCCCACTTTCTTGGGCGTTTTGTCATTTTTTAACTTTTGGGCGACGTGTCGTAGTGTCATATCGGGTTATCATGTAGGTACCCACTCTTTTCCATTCTGTAACGGACTTCTTGGTGGGCCGTTCGTGTTAAGAATAATAATGTATTCCATTGTTGCTTTTGGGTGGCTCTTCCAACTCTGGACATGCCGTTATAGGACTTTGCCAGATCGGGGTGTTCTTCCATGTAGCTAGCGAGCATTCCCATTTGAGTTTTTTTCGCTTGAGTCCTTGAAGAAGAAGGATTAAATCAAATTGTAGCTCCTAAACAATTTATTATCATCAACTTTATGTACCCGTGCAGGGACGGGTTAAGAATATCACTGCAGCGCCCCACAACAACTAGCGCTTGTCGTAAAAGGCGACTAAGGGGACAAATCAGATCTAGGCAATATAACACCCAAGTGAGCCTAGCGACACATATACTACCATAAAAACCCTCCCACAAGTGTGCATGCGAGTCCGTGGGTTGACACGACTGGAGATCACCGGTGTCATAAAAGAAAGATCAAACAATACTAAAACAGGAGCATGCACGTGTCAAACAACAAACACCATCGCAATATGGTGCAAAAATTGTATTGCAAAACTGTATCATTATGATAATACTTGCAAAAAGGAAAGGCACTACCCCGCCAGGCACTACCACTGCTGTGCATGGTACTGATCCTGGACCGAGCAGAAATGTTCGGGTCAGAGCTATACGCATTCCGGGGGCTAGCAAAATAATGAAACAGTTTGGACGCAATTTGAGGGTCGCGAGTTGGAACGTTGGAAGCATGACCGGTCGAAGTTACGAGCTGGAAGAGATGATGAATAGAAGGCGGGTGGACATCTTGTGTGTCTAAGAGACGAAATGGAAAAACACCGGGAATCGGGCGCGTTTCTTGGACGTTAGGACAAAAGATTACAAGATGTTCTACTACGGAACGGAAAAGGCTAGGAACGGAATCGGTATCATCCTTGCGGCAGAGCTACTTGGAAACGTCTTGAGCATTTCGAAGTCCAGCGACCGTTTGATGTCTCTCAAACTAGTAATACAAGGAGAGGTGTGGAATATTGTCAGTGCATATGCTCCCCACGATGGGTACAATCAGAGAGATAAAGATGCATTTTGGCTAGATTTCCACAATCTCCTTAAGAACATCCCAAAGGAAGAATTTCTGTTTGTGGGAGGAGATTTGAATGGACATGTCGGGAAATCAAACGAAGACTATGAAGACTGCCATGGAGGACTAGGATATGGCACCAGGAACCTTCCTGGTGAAGACATCCTAAGCATGTGCAAATCACACGGTCTTATCGTGTTAAATACCATGTTCATCAAACAAAGCCGACACCTGATCACTTACAGCAGTGGTGGAGATGAAACTCAGATTGACTACCATTTGGTAGCCAGTTTCATGAAGCCTCGGGTAAAAGATTTGCAAAGTGATCCTGGGAGAGGCGATCGCTCGTCAACACCGTCTCCTGCTAACAGAATTTTTTATGAAAACACCAAAGAAAAGCAAACAAACAGGGGTCTCTGAGAAAATCAAGTGGTACAATCTGGACAAAGAAAAAGGCGATGCTTTTGTTTTCGTAATGAAAAATTACCTCTCTCACACCATCAACGGAGCTGAGGATGAAGAGTGCAGAGCACAAAATATGTGGGATTCCCTACAGCGAACTTGCTTAAAGAAGGCCAAATCACTGCTAGGAGCTTCAAAAGGCCACCATCAACATGCCAAAGAAACATGGTGGTGGAGTGATGAAGCTAAGAAAGTGATAAATGAGAAGAAAGCGGCTTTCAAAGCTTGGTCAAAGTGCCCCTCTAATAATAGTGACGAAAAAGCTCGCCTCGAAATGGTATACAGATGCTGCAAGAAAAAAGCGAAGAAGAAGTGCGCTCAGCTTCAAGCAGAGAGTACGGAGGGCCTGTATCGGGAGTTGGATAAAATATTTTCCCCGGTTGCTGATGCAAACCAGGCTATCCAGGAGCTGCGAAGACACAATATGAACAAGAGTGCCACTATCTTCAAAATAGCCGCCCAAAGAAGGAAGAATGCTCAGGAGATTCGTTCGCCAAAGTTCATTAGCAATGCTCATGGCCAGCTTCTTGTGGATGACGACAAAATTCTGCAGAGGTGGCGGCAGTATTGTGAAGAGCTTTTAAATGAACAGTTTCCCCGGCGATACTTTCCAAGAGCCACCTCTAACTGTGAACAAATACCCGACATTACAGTCGAAGAAGTTAGTGAGGCGGTCAAATACTCCAAAAAACGAAAAGCGGTTGGGCCAGACGAGATACCCTCTGAGTTCTGGAAAAAGATGGGAGACATCGGGTTCAGATGGCTCAGAATTCTCATCTCCAAATTCATGAGAGGTGATCCAATGCCGAATGAATGGAGGGAAAGTTACCTTCTCCCTGTATACAAAGGGAAGGGTGATACGCGAAACTGTGATAACTACCGTTCGATCAAGCTGATGTCACACACCATGAAAATCGTTGAGCGGGTATTAGGTGGCCGACTGCGAATAATAATACGGCTATCTGATGATCAGTGCGGGTTTGTCTCGGGTAAATCAACCACAGATGCAATCCAAAGTATAAGGATCATAATGGAAAAACATCGTGATTCCTTAAGGGATTTACATATTGTATTGGTTGACTTTGAAAAGGCATTCGACAGACAACCACGAGATCTGATATGGGTGGCGCTAAGACATCGAGGGGTTCCAGAAACCTATGTACAGATGATTATGGACATGTACGAAGGAGCAAAGACAAAAGTAAGATGCCCCGCTGGAGTAACCGAAGAGTTCCGAATCAAAGTCGGGGTGCACCAGGGAAGCGTTTTAAGTCCTTTGCTCTTTATTACAGTCCTTGATTATCTGCTTGAAGGTAAAGTGATGGACCCCAAGGTACATCAGTTATTCTTTGCTGACGATGGAGCCATCATAAGTGAGGATCCTACATCCCTGCAACGAGCACTTGATGTGTGGGTGGACGTTTTGGAGGGAAATGGGTATCGCATTAGTTCAAAAAAGACAGAGTACTTGTGCTGCCCGTTCTCTGATCCACTCAGGCCTATTCCAGACATTTATTTGAATGGAACAGTGCTTCCCAAGTGCGAAAAGTTCAAATATCTGGGATCTATGATCAATAGCAAAGCAACTTGTGATGACGACATCAATCATCGTGTAAGCGTAGGGTGGATGAAGTGGCGAGAAAATTCCGCTATATTCTGTGACAGAAAAATGCCCCCTAAGTTAAAAGGAAGGCTCTACACCGCAGTTGTACGTCCAGCGCTCACATACGGTTCACAATGTTGGACGATGTACAAAAAGTATGAGAGTAAATTAACAGCAGCTGAGATGAAGATGCTTCGCATGACAGCAGGAGTGACCAAGCTTGATCGAATAAGAAGTTCGAAGATCCGTGGAAGCTTTCACATCAAGGAAACCATCGTACGAAAATTAGAGCGCGACCGGCTCAGCTGGTATTGCCACGTTCAAAGAAGAGATCATTTGAACCCTGTAAAAAAGGCAATATCTATGCACGTTCCAAAGACATCGCGATGTAGGAAAGGCAGGCCTATAAACGCCTGGATCAGACAAATGCGACGACATCGGCATTTCATTGGCCTCAGTAACCGAGTGATACAAAATCGGCAGGCCTGCCGATATTTTCTGAGGTCAAATAGGCGAACCCCACATGCGGATCAGTAGAAATGCGGTGAAGTGGGAGGGTTGTGATCCCTAGTTTTCGGATCATAACCTCGCTGATAAAAGGAAGAAGAAGAACTTTATGTACATACATATTATTTATTTTCAACAAGTCTCACACAAACACAATACGAAAAATAATAAATGTTTTTATATGGCAGTTAATCAGCCTTGACAACAAAATTACATTTAAATTGCATTGCATTGCCAATGCAAATTTAATGATCGTTTTACACAGAGCAAGGAGCAGTTGATAATCAAAAACGACAATCAACAAATTGACTATCAACTATCAACTTAGCTGATTTCACCCCAGACATTATTCAATTATATGATATTAATAATTTAATCGAAAACATTTGGGAAACCGAGTCGGGCAGTCTTCAGATCGACACACTAAAGTCAATTTTATTCGTGAAATTTAATTTATATTACAATTGCATCAATTTATACCTTTTTCTGAAGAAACAGGCTAACTATATTGAGAGAAATCGTTAGCCAGGGTAAATACCCATTCAAAGAGCTGCGTGGCTCTAGTAGTATTGCCTCCGGAAACGATGAAGCTGTTTGTTCCAGCAAGATTTTAGTTGATAGCGCACAGACTTATGTCGGTGGATCAGATTCTTGAATATTCAGAATAAGAAATGGTACCGATTTTCAAGTATGAATTCGGGTAGATTTCGTGCGACCAAGAGTTGACCTTGGCAAGCTTATCTATTATTGAATCAACAACCTACCACCCAATGAGTGAACACAGTGCCATTGCATCATACTACATTGCATCATAAGTTAGTGACTAAATTCTTCCGGTAGATGCAAAAATATTCTTCCATTATACAATAGTTCGGTTTGCTCGGAAAATTAAGGTTAATAAACCGTTTTAAATATATGTACTTATATTTGAGCCATTCTTAACAATGTGCAGATACATAAGTATTTTAAAGAAACTATTCAAGGTCCGGTACTTCCGACGTATCAAAGTCGACTTTAGTTTCATTCGATTCCAGTGATTGCGGTACAATGTTTTTATAGTCCACTGTTCCTTTTAAGTTTAACCTAGAGTACAAAATTTTTCAGGTCGTATTAATATTTGTTCCTTAAATAAGTGTAGAATTTTGTTCTTACTTTTCCGGATTATTTGGCTTCTCCATTTTGTCCATGGCAGGGGCTATAAAATGGAAAAATGAATGATAAAAAACCTGGAAATACAGTCGAATCGCTCTAACTTGAACTTTCTGAAATTTTCGAATTTTTCCCTATTTATGTTTCCATTTTTCCAATACCTTACACTCATTTTACTTTTTGTTTAAATAATAAAAAAAAAAAAGCAATAGATGTCCCTGAATTATCCTTCAGATCTAATTTTTTACGGAGAATAATTCCGCAGAAACGAAGTAGGCATCATGAATGATAACACTGAGGAACAATTTAAAAAAAATGTCTGTTGAGTTAAATTTTTCAGCTGTTTTACAGTTAAATAGGTACGCTGATTACAAAACTGTACTTAGTTTTCTTCTATCACGTCAAGTTTTTTCGCTACAGAGACGTTGTTTTTCGATCCATATTTAAAAATATCTATTATAGTGAATTAGTGAAGTGGAGTCCGAGTTCTCGTCGGCATACAGTGAGTAAGCAGAGTGAGGTTTTTACTTACATGTATACGTATTTCCTTACCTTTAGATCATGTCTGCCTCTACTATTTCGCGTCGCAAGTGCTTAAATAGCCCTGATTGATTTTGTTATATATGTGTCAGTTTTACCATTCCCAGTCAAAGAACAACCATCAGCGCATTTGTCAGGGAAGCGTATTTTGCATATTTTAAAATAAAAATTGGTGATAAAGATAAACGTTGGGCACCTCACAAGGTGTGCAAACAGTGTGTTGAGAGTTTATGGATGTGGACAAAGGGAACACGAAATAAATTGCAATTTGGTACACCTATGATTTGGCGAGAACCCAAAGATCATTCATGTGACTGTTACTTTTGTATAGTGAAGACGTCCGGATATAATAAGAAAAACAAATGTAAAATAGAGTATCCTAGTTTATCATCAGCCATTCGCCCAGTACTTCATTCAGCTGAAATCCCAGTGCCAATTTTCAAAGAACTACCTTCTTTATTACAAGAATACGAGTATGGTGGAGATCGAAGTGACACCAACGATGAAGATTTTGAAATGGAAGATGACTCCATTCGTAAGGGATTTGATCAGAAAGAGTTAAATGATTTGGCCCGGGATTTGGAACTTTTTTAAAGAGGCTTCAGAGCTCTTAGCATCAAGACTTCACGAGAGAAACTTGCTTGAAAAAGGTGCTAAGGTATCCTACTTTCGATCAAGAGAAATTGCATTTCTGCAATACTTTTGAAGTGACGGTGAATTTGTGTATTGCCATAACATAAATGGTTTAATGGAAGAGTTGGGAATTCTAGCCTATAACGCAACTGAATGGCGACTGTTTATTGATAGCTCAAAGCGGAGCTTGAAGTGTGTCCTCCTCCACAATGGAAACTTATTTGGTGCAGTCCCAATAGGCCACTCAGTTTGTTTGCGTGAAGAATATGAAGACATAAAGAGAGTCATTGATTTGTTGCAATACCACATGCACAAATGGATCATCTGTGTTGACCTTAAAATGGTATGCTTCCTTCTTGGCCAGCAACGCGGCTATACCAAGTATCCCTGTTTTTTGTGTATGTGGGACAGCAGAGCTCGTGAGAAGCATTGGCTACAGTCGAATTGGCCGCCAAGATCTGAATTCAAACCTGGTGATACAAACATTCTACATCAGCCGCTTGTTGACAGAAATAGTATTATATTTCCACCTCTGCATATAAAACTGGGCCTCATGAAGCAGTTTGTTAAAGCTTTGCCAACTGAAGGAGACTGTTTCAAGTACCTCATTTCAGCATTTTCTCATCTGTCTTTTGAAAAGATAAAGGCCGGTGTGTTTGACGGTCCACAGATTCATTAAAGACGAACATTTTATTGGGACAATGACAGAACTCCAAAAGAATGCTTGGTTGGCATTCAAAAACGTTGTCAAAAACTTTCTTGGGAATACGCGAGCAGAGAATTACAGAGAAAAAAGTGCAGCAACTTTAAGAGAGCTTCAAAATGCTTGGTTGCAACATGAGCATCAAGGTTCATTTTCTGCATAGCCATCTTGCTGACTTCTCGCAAAATCTAGGTGCAGTCAGTGATGAGCAGGGTGAGCGATTCCACCAAGATCTAAAGATCATAGAGGGACGGTACTAAGGTAGATGGGATGCACATATGATGGCTGACTACTGTCGGAGCATCAGGCGAGATTGCCCACAGAATGAACACTCCAGGAAAAGCTATAAACGAACATTTTTACTTTGATATGTATGTTTGCCGTTTGGTTAAAGAAGTTTACTACTTTTATGAATAAAATTATTTTCTTTGAATACTTTGTTTGGTAATTGTTTCCTTAATTTTTTATTATATGCACATTTTGTATGTTATTTTGAACGAAAAGATGATATCCTGTAGCTTAAAAAGGTGACGTGTTAGACAAAAACTGTCATCATTTTCGCATTCAGACGCCAAAAATAAGTCAAAAACAAGTGTCAGGTCCTAGTCAACGAAATGTGTGTTCCCCAGTGTAATTCAGGAGAATTTTCAACGCAATCGCAAAATATAATTTTTCCCTGATGAATTTTTTTTCATATTTTTGAAAATATGAAAATATGTGATCACGAAAGTATCGAAATAAGCATACAAATAAATATAAACTTAAAAAGTTCGAAACATATAGTGGAAACATCAAAATATAACAGTCGAAAATTTCGCGAGTGTCTGCAACATAACTTAGAGTTGGTTGATGATAATTACGAGAGTGATGTTAGTGGCGTGAAATGCTACAAAGTGTTTAAAAGAGGCAGTAGTGTCTTTAAAGTGTAAAAGATTTGTTAATGTTTCTGGTCTAAATCAGTGGTTCAATAACGCACTCAAAATAATGCGGAATGAAAAAAATTTATAAATATAGATTGGCTGTATGGCCAAATTTACCAAGTGACTGGCAAAACTGTAGGGTAGCTAGAAATAATTTTAAATCAGCGCTTGACAAGGCGAAGATCGATTTTGTTACCCAAAAAATACAAGCATCTAAAGACCAAAAAGCAATGTGGAGAACCATAAAAACGCTGGTACTAAAAAAACAGAAAAGTGCAATAAAATGTTTTGTTTTTGATAATGTTCAAGTGAATGATTGCAAAACTATAGCAAGTAAATTTAATGTCTTCTTTGTTGAAGGTGTGTGTGAATCAAATAGAGCCATTCCATTTGTGCCATATGTAAACTTTATTCAACCTATTAACAAAACTTTTAAATTTGAATATATAACGCTTAACGAACTTAAAAACACTTTAAAAAACATGAAAAATAAAAGAGATGCAAATATGTTAAGTGTGAGCATGATTAGTGACGCATTGTACAGTATTGGCCCCAAATTGTGTAAAATTATAAATAAATCCTTGACTAATGGGGTATTTCCGAGAATATGGAAAGAATACGAATATATTGTAGTGCCAGCTTGTCAAACGGTAGTGCATGCGATCATATGAAAACACAAGCGTTTTCACTCAGCTGAGGCTGAGTCTACTCAGCTCTCAACTCCTACTCTCAACCTCCACGCGGTGACAGCCGGGTGCCTAGTACCTTAATCCAAGAAATGGGTAACCAACCCCGTTTGGCGGATTCTTGGTGGCAGCAGATGAGAGAGGGGGGGAAGAGTGCTTTTCTCACTAGAGCACTTCTTCCTGTTCCAGGCGGCAGCGGACGAATTCCCTAGACGGAGTCAACGGTGGCGTCTATAGTTCCAGTTAGGTTGAACTTAGTGAATACCTTGCGCGAGCTGCTTCGACGTATTCGGATCACAGGTCGGTAAGGAATTTCCAATGTTGGTCAGGACATTGGAATAGAGATGGTGGCGGAGGAGCCCTTAATGAGCCAACGGCAGCGCTCATACTTCCGTAGTGGACTACTGGCACCGGTGTACCCGGCCCCTCGTCCTAGGGGAATAATTAAGGAACTGGCCCTCCAGGTTGGGGGTTGTGCCGTCGGGGTAACTTCCCTACCACGTAAAAAACGCATGGTTCCGAAACAACCAAAAGCCTCGGATAAGGATGACCCAACTAATGACGACCCCAGCAAACGAAATAAGGACGACGACCTTCGGATCTGTACGTGGAATGTTCTGTCCCTTTACAGACCACGTGCAGCCGAACAACTAGCAGAGGCCCTAGACTGCTATAAAGCAGATATTACCGCCATCCAGGAAGTGCGATGGGATGGGCCAGGCAAAAAGAGGATGAAAAACTGTGACATCTACTACGGTGATTGCTACAGAGGCAACAGGCAACGCTTATTCGGATGCGGATTTGTCATACGCGACAGACTTAGGCAAGAAGTCTTAAGCTTCCGACACGTGAGCGAGCGTATTATGACGATCCGGATCAAGGCTAAATTCGCTAACATAAGCCTAATATGTGTTCATGCCCCCACAGAAGAAAAGGACCCTGCCTGCAAAGAGTGTTTCTACGAGCTCCTCGACAAAAGATACGAGCAATGTCCTAAATACGACGTTAAGATCGTATTGGGCGATTTTAACGCCAAAATAGGAAAGGAGGACGTCTTCGGTAGAGCAGTCGGTAAGCATAGCCTACACGACACCACGTCTGATAACGGACTAAGGCTAATTGATTTCGCTGTGGAGCGAAATGTCACCATAGCAAGCACATGGTTTCCTCATCTCGATATTCATAAGCAGACATGGCGGTCCAATGATCATGTCACGATCAACCAAATTGATCATATTGCGATCGACGCAAGGCATGCCTCCAGTATTCTGGATGTCCGGACCTTCCGAGCGGCCAACATAGACTCGGATCATGACCTTGTTGTAGCCAAGGTACGAATGCGGATATCCCAATCTGAGCAACAAAGAAGAATTACTGTGAGAAAATTTAACGTCGAAAAGCTACAATCGCAAGAGACCGCCAGACTCTTCGCTGAACGCGTATCCCGAAATCTCTCAATCACCCCTATACCGCCAGCATCAAGTACCGAAGACCAGTGGCAACGCTGCCAACATGCCATCAGAAACGCCGCGACTGATGTGCTGGGTCTCGCTGGCCCACCACCGCGAAACCCCTGGTTTGACGAAGAATGCCGGCGAGTGCATGCAGCAAAACAAGAGGCATACAAAGCGGCGCTGCAAAGGAAGACGAGAGCTGCTCGTGAGCTCTACGAGCAAAAGAGACGGGAAGAACATCGGCTTCTCCAAAAGAAGAAGAAAGAGCATGAGAAGCGCGCGTTTGAGAATATCGAGAGTCTATACTCCAGGAACAATGTACGGAAGTTTTACCAAAAGGTAAAAAGAACGTGTCAGAGAAGTAATACCCGTACAGAAACCTGTAGAGATGAAAATGGAAACCTCGTAGTAGAATCACAGTCGGTGTTGAAAATATGGAAAAACTACTTCTGCAGACTGTATAACGGCGACGAAGACCAACATCCCCCTGTCAGGCAGAATGAACCATTCAACATGGACGATGATAGTCAAAATTTCCGTCCACCTGACCAAAACGAAGTGAGGATAGCAATATCCAAGCTAAAATCGAACAAGGCTGCTGGACCTGACGGTTTACCGGCCGAACTTTTCAAGGCAGCTGGGGATGAATTGGTAGAGTGCATACACCAACTCATTTCTAATATTTGGTCAGAGGAGTGTATGCCTGATGAATGGAATCTCAGCATCGTTTGCCCGATCCACAAGAAAGGAGACCCCCTCAACTGCGCCAATTATAGAGGCATCAGTCTCCTCAACATCGCGTACAAGATCTTTTCTGCGATATTGTGTGAACGCCTGAAACCTTTTATCAACAGCCTGATTGGACCCTATCAGTGCGGTTTCAGGCCAGGAAAGTCCACCATCGATCAAATCTTCACACTTCGGCAGATCCTGGAGAAAACCCAAGAATTCCAAATCGATACTCACCACCTCTTTATCGATTTCAAGGCCGCCTATGACAGCATCTATAGAGAAGAGCTTTATAGAGCCATGTCTAGTTTTGACATCCCTGCCAAACTTGTCCGCCTGTGCAGGCTGACGATGGAGAATGCTCGCTGCTCCATCAAGGTCGGTAATGACCTCACCGAGACCTTTGATGTCAAAAAAGGCTTTAGACAAGGTGACGCGTTGTCATGTGACTTCTTCAATATTGTACTTGAACGGATTGTGCGGAACTCACAAGCCAACACCGGAGGCACAATCTATTACAAGTCTGTACAACTGCTTGCATACGCCGACGATATAGACATTATCGGAAGATCTCAGCGGGCTGTCACCGGTGCTTTTGCAAGCATTGAGGCGGAAGCGTCCAAAATGGGTTTGGCGATAAACGAGGGCAAAACCAAGTATATGCTGTCAACTAGAAGGGAAAACCAACATCGACGAATTGGACAAAACGTCACCGTGGGCAGCTATAACTTCGAGGTAGTAAGGGACTTTGTCTACCTTGGCTCTGCTATAAATTCAGCAAACAAAATCAGCGCAGAAATCAATCGAAGAATAACTCTTGCCAATCGCTGTTTTTTTGGGCTTATAAGGCAATTCAACAGTAAAGCCCTATCTCGAACAACTAAGGAGACTCTATATAAGACCTTGATCATCCCAGTCCTGCTTTACGGCGCTGAAACATGGACTTTATTAAAAGAGGATGAAGATATCCTTGGTCGCTTCGCGAGAAAAGTTCTTCGTAAGATTTTCGGTCCCGTTTGCGTTGACGGGTTTTGGAGGAGAAGATTCAATCACGAACTATACGAGCTGTACAGCGACATCGACCTAGTCAAAAAACTGCGTATTGGACGTCTGAGATGGCTAGGACATGTAGAGCGAATGGACACCAACGCTCCGGCCCGCAGAGTCTTCGAATCTAACCCCGAGGGACGACGCAGTAGAGGGAATTATCGCCGTAGGTGGCGCGCACAAGTTCAATGGGACCTCGACCAACTTGGAGTGCGCAACTGGAGGCAATTAGCTAAAGACCGAGCTAAATGGAGAGGCTTGTTGGTTGAGGCGCAGGTTCACCCCGAACTGTAGCGCCACCTAAGTAAGTAAGTAAGTAGTGCCAGCTCAAAAATCAAAAAGATCCCACAAAACCATCTGATTTTCGTCCTATTAATATGCTACCCAATGGAGCCGAAGTTTTGGAAAAAGTTGTCTAACAGCAGCTTCAGAAATATATGGAGGACAATCAGTTATTTGCGGAGTGTCAATAAGGCTTCAGGGGCGGCCATAGCTGTGAGTCGCTGCTTAATCTAATTATAGCAGATTGGAAGACAGAGGTTCATTCATAAAATAAAATTGTTGTTGTTTTCATCGACCTGAGCCGAGCGTTTGAAACAATCGACAGGGGAATTCTACTAGATAGCTGGATAAGTACGGAGTTAAAGAAACCGTGTTGAGATGGTTCGAGTCTTACCTGCAAGGGCGTACGCAAAGAACAAAAGTCGATGATGCGATATCAGATTCAATAAATGTAATCCTAGGTGTACCGCAAGGAACAGTTTTAGGCGCATTATTATTTTTAATTTATGTTAACGAAATGCCAAATGTTGTTCTTGTTCTCGCTTGCAAATTTTTGCAGTTGATGATCTTTTATATGTTTCGTGTAATGATATAAATGAATGTATTGAGAAAATTAACCACGATTTAAAACAATTGGATAAATGGTTTCAAATGAACAAATTAAGTTTAAACGTGAGCGAAAACAAATGTACGTTTATAAACGGACAATCTAATATTAATAAATTAATTAATAATGAAAACGTCGAAAATCTTAACGAAATTAAATATCTAGGAATTATAATTGATACAAAGTTAAACTTTAATAGCCACATTGAGTATATATCAAAAAAAAAAATAAGTAAAACAATTAGCTTCTTTGTAAGAATACGGAAAAGAATGTCGACAATAAGTGCAATAAATGTATTTAATACCATAATTAAGCCACATTTCGAATTTTGCTCAACAATCATATATTTAGCAAATAACACAATGTTCGATAGACTACAAACATTCCAAAATAAATCTATGCGATGTATATTAAAATGCCATTGGCTAACTCCGATTGTTAATATGTTAAGTGTATTGAAATGGTTAAATGTAAGACAAGTAACAATTTGGAATGTACTAATTTTTGTATTTAAAATGAAAAATGAATTGTTACCCACTTATCTATGTAATACAATTTTATGTGTTAGTAATGTACACAATTATAATGTGCGCAATAGAAATAATTTCCGTCTTCCATTTTTTAGAACTCAAAAAGCACAAAATGTAGTTTTTAATAAAGATTTTAAAATGTTTAATGAACTACCTGATGAATTGAAGCTTGAGAGTCAGATAATAAGGTTTAAGAAAAAAATTATCACATATGTAAAAATGAAGTTTGAATAGAGCATGTTTTTATTTTATTTATTTATTTATTTATGTAATTATCTTGTATTAGAATAAGTAAATATTGCTAAATAAACAAAATTGAATTGAATAATTTTAGTTCGAGGGAAAAATTCTTCCGAGAGAACATTTATTCACGATAGCCCTGAGTATATATCATTTATCCTGAACTTCGGAAGCAAGTCAGGATGGGAGAATTCGTGCTCGGGGCAAGAGGTACAATTCTTATTGCTCCCACCTACCCACAATAGCAACTGTCTTGCCTTTTAACATTTTTTACTCTATCTTTATTTCAAAGTCCTTTAAAATATGCGAGAAAGGGACTAAAAGGGCTTTCGTAGGTCTATGGTATCCTCAAATCATAGTAAGACCTTTAAATTGGATCTTACGTACATGATCATGAGTGGGCCTTATTTCAACGGCTCTGAACATAAAATAAATAAACATTTGGCCTGGGTCTAGCTTCTCGCAACCACTTGTGTTGTGTGCGTTATATCATATTTCTTCACGCAAGAAATGTGTATATCCGAAGGGCGATTTGAAAAAAAAACACGTCTCTGAACATATGTATGTATCATTTTGATGCTTTCCTGAGAAATACGAGGGAAGGGACTTATGCTTCAGCTGTCTTCGTTACCTAAAGGAAGTTAGCATGAAAACTTGATGGTGATAATTTGCGCTCACTCAAGGGGCTATGAATGCCCTTAACATATTTACACACAGGGCGGGCATTGGAAAGGATAGATAGAGAGAGGGAGAGGTAGAGAGAGAGAGAGCGAGCGAGCGAGCGAGAGAGAGAGAGAGAGAGAGAGAGAGAGAGAGAGAGAGAGAGAGAGAGAGAGAGAGAGAGAGGGGGGGGGATTTGGTGCTGTGGTTTGAAGCTAAGTTGTTTATGCTACAGAGAAACTCCGGCGGCGGCGTCCAGATAACTGGTGAAATTTTTGTTATTTTTTGTCTTTGCTTCTGATTCATAGCATTTTTTCCCCGCTAACCGAGGTCATAGGCAAATTCACACAGCGAACAATTTTTCCAGCCATACGACCAAGGTACTGTGTTATGCCTTTGCAGTAGACTTCAAAAAGCTTTCGCAATTGATCGAACTGACTCTACATATTTAATGAAAATTAAAAATAAATGCTTGCTGACTTCAGCAAGCATAAACCATTAGCGTGGCGATTGACGACGACGTCACCACTACACCATTGCTACCCCCGTTGAATTAGTACTAAACGCACAGTGGATAGTATGTCAGGTTAATTGTTCGAATCTTGGAACTTTTATGTACGGTCCCACCTCTCGTGAACTTCTGACAAACATCCGAGAGTATTGCTGTCATGGGAAAGCTGCTTAACAAATAAATAACTCTTCGGATACGAGGCTTCCATTCATTCGAAAAATATAACGTGTAGAACACGACTAATTGTGGAAAGTTAGGCCCTAGGTCCTTTATTCGCGCCAAGTCTTTCTTTAATTCCTTCAAAAACTTTCAGATTTAGCAAAGTCAAAATTTACATCTGTCCCTACTTCCCCTCTAGAGAATCCTGCTGATCGAATTTAAGTTGATCAAAACTTTAAGTGGGCGCCGTGGCGTAAGTGGTTAGTGTGTCGGATCACTACGCATGAGGTTCCAAGTTCGAATCCCAGAAAACACCAAAAAGTTTTTTCACGGTCCCACCTCCCGCGAGCGTCTGACAAACATCCGAGAGTATTGTTGTCACGAAAAAGCTTCTCAAACCGCCGTTCGGAGTCGGCATTAAACTGTAGGTCCTTTCCATTCGTGTGAAAAATATAACGCACACAACATGAGTGGTTGCGAGAAGCTAGGCCCTGGCACTTTAAAGAGCTGTTGCGCCAAAAAAACTTTAAGTTATAGAATAAATCATTATTTACCCAAGATAGGTAAACAAATCTTTTCCCTACATAAGCTCAACCTTACCCTTTTTGTAGCTCGATTTTATTTCTAAGCTATGATCAAAATTAAGTTTCGGCACTTTGATCAATAACTCTCCCGTTATTTGTGATCTTTGGATCACTGCACTGGATGTAGTTACTTCTGCAGACAATGCCAGTTGGAATATCTTTCCTTTGACAGATACCCTGATGTATTTCGGTTGAATATCAACATCAATGTAGGACGTATCAAGAAATCTGCGAGTATTTAAAGAATGATATTTCACGTCTACTAATAAATATGAGCAACTTACTTGTACACTTTCAACTCCAGAATGTACTCCCCAGCCTCATCTCTAAACATAAATTGCAATTTAGGCTGGTTAATATTGTATGGACGACCGCACGGTGCAAACAACTGAGGCTGTTTTTTTACTGGTCGCTCGTCCTCTTTTGAATTTGATTTTCTTGCTTTCTTTTGCTGTTCGTGGATTTCATATCGAACTTCAGGACAATGTTCAGTTTTCGAATCCCAAAAAAGTTTAATACGCTCTTCCTCGTTTTTAATAGTCGCCATCTTTTTGTCCAATTCGTACTTTTGCTGCACATAACGAATTTTCTGATCATCCCTTTCAATACTGTACTTCGCTTGAGCCTGGACAATGAGATCTCGATTTTTCTTGAAGTACTTCTGTGCTATCAATCTATCGGAGATTTTAATTTCCTCACTATCTAGCCGCTCCAGCTGTGGCAGCGCTACAATCACATAATTTCTGTAATTCGGGAAATCGGCGCAAGGATTTCCGGTCAAAAATAATTCTCGTAAATTATAGTTATCCCGCAGGGATTCTATTGAAGTAAGGTCTCCAATGAAATTCAGAGTCAAGTCGAGCTTGTTCAGCGATTCTAGTTGTTCGAGATTTTCTATTTTTTCGATATTGTTCAGAGCGAGATTGAGATATTCCAATTTTTTGAATTTGTATACGTTTTCTATTTTTGATATCAAATTCGATTGAAGAAGAAGAATTTTCAGATCACGACACCAATTGTGAATGTGCTCGATACGTTCGATGTCCTCTTGATGCAAGGATAGCTCTTCCAATGTGTTGATGAGACATTCATTGTGTTCAGACTTTTTACGAACTAGTTCTTCAGTAACTGCTTAAATGTTTTATTTAATGGAGTTAGAAAAACTAAATGAAATTAACTTACTTCTCACCATTTTTTTTTGTAGCGATGTTTCAAATTGAAAATAAACAAAATAGTTGCTGGGATACAGAGTGAATTGTGTTTGATTAGATACCAAATAAACTACCGAATGGTGAATTGGTGAATGCTGATTAGGTTATTGAAGGTCTTATTGGTACATATATCAATAAAATATGCGGGAAAAAGTAAAGTCGATAAATGCCTGAAAATGAAAAAGATACATCCGTCTATAGATTGCATGTGGGTATTAAGGCGAAAAATAAAAAGTTGAAGCTGCTTTATAAACAAATCTATAAATAAATCTGAATCAATTTTCAATATTCCATTATCCTTCGGCCTACATATTTACTTTTGAAGGTCGATTAAAGTTCTGCGAATTATATGCGAATTACAAAATTTGAGATTACATTGCATTTCATTTATTTCACTAAAAGGGTTGGACAGTAAGATAAGAATTAAGATATTGGTAACGATAACGGATAATGCTAATGGTTCTTGCTGAACGAGGGAACTTTAGTTTGCAAAACGGATACGGAGGGCACTTATTGTGAATGATTTTATGTAAAAACATAAACATTATAAGCTTTTGGAGGGTTTGTTTAGGAGTTAGATTCGACTTTTTTTTTAGATTTAAATGTGAATTTATTTTGCAACATTTTCTTAGTTTTGCAAGTTTCACAATTTAAGCATTGGCTATTGCCGTCAGCCAGGAAGAGAGTTTTAAAGAAAATTTAACTAATGTATAATACTAATAACATACCAATTAGTTTTCTATCTAATGTAATATTATTCAAAAAGCTTCGCGTAGGATTTGTTGCCTGTATTTTAGAGCTGATTTTATGTAGGTAATTAGTGCTGTCCAATTTTGATCTCCATTTAGCATTGCAATGACTTCACTTATCGGCAGAATATTTTTTCCCAGATGAAGCTTCTTATCTCCGTTAATACCGCGCAGATTCCTTCGCCCGCAGGTTGCAAAGCGAGCATTCCATATTGTGCACTGTTCTATGTGGCATGTAGTTTAGGTGTAGGAGTTCTCCTCTAGCCTTAAATATAGTAGAGATTGCATCTAGACTATTGAGATCACTAAAAAAATTCTTTTCTCCAAGGTCATATTGAAGACTTCGGTAGATGCTTCTGCTTTCGCTTTGTCGCACTTTTTCTATATATTTATCACGTATGGAGCCGTCGATCTCGACCAACAAAGCCAGTAGAGCGCTCTTCCAGTGTGAAGTGTTCTCTTCTAGTATTCGGACATCATGCTCGCCACTTAGCCTCGCCCATTCGTTAAAAAAATGAAGTTTTTGGGGGAGAAAGTACTTTACAATTATTTTGGGAAGCCGATGGTTTGGTAATTCGCAGACTTTGCAGATGTAATTGAAGTGCATCCTTAATGTGAACTTATATAGCGGAGGTAACCCTGTTTCGAGATGCAACATGTATGTTGGTGTGTTTACCGGTAGACGAAATATTTTCTTGATGAAGTATCTCAACAGCTTCTCAACATCCTCGTACTGCAAAAATCCCCAAACCTGAGCCGCGTAACACATAATTGATCTCATTACCGCTTCAAACAGTATATATTTCACACTATGGACCATATTCTTCTTCCCTAGAATGCCTTTCCAGTTACAATTGATTGCTTTTTTCGCCTCCTTCAGCTTTTCTTGCAGATGTTTACTAAACGATAGACGAGGTGTGATAATGACCACAAGGTACTTGTACTCCTTCACCTTCTCAAGCTCTACATTTTCCCAATACCATTTTTGTTCTCGTGCGTATCGCCCAAACCCGTTTCTGAATACCATTATTTTGGATTTGATGGTATTAACTTTTAAGTTCCACAATCTGCAGTACTGATGCAACTTGTTGTCATGATTTGCATCATCGTTGGAGTTTCCGCAAGTAACACAATGTCATCAGCGTACAGCAGGAGCTTGATGTTTATACCATTGAACACAATCCCTCCAGGCAAAAAAGTTGTGAGGTCATCTAGGAATATTGAAAAAAACAAATAACTCAATAGGCAACCCTGCTTCACTCCCATTGTTGACTCGAACCAGCTGGACATTTTCTTTCCATCCCACACCGTCGTTTTGTTTTCCTTATAGAGACCTCGAATCACCTCCATAATCTTTGTCGATACTCCCATACTCCCAGGATACTAAGCTTATAAAATAGAGCATTTCTGTCGATGGAATCGAAAGCCGCCTTGAAATCTACAAAGAATGCGTATAATTTACTGTCCCTGTCTAAATAAGATCGCGCGATGCTCGTTAGCGTAAATACGTTGTCTACTGTAGAATAATCTTTCCTAAAGCCGGCTTGGAATTCGCTGAGCAAATTATTTAGATGTATCCACTCTGTCAGGCGTTCTAGAATTATTCCCGTAAATATTTTTGTTACCGAGTTCAAGAACGAGATGCCTCTATAATTATATATATTTAATATATATTATATTATAATATCTTCCTTTCTTGAAGATAGGGAAAATTATATTTCTTCTAAAACCTTCTGGCATTTCACCCGTAATAAATATATAATTATACGCTTCGGTGAGATTTTCTAAGAATTCTTCAGTAGCATATTTAAAAAACTCATAAGGTACACGATCTACTCCAGGGGCTTTGTTCAAACTGCAACGGTGTGTGACAATGTTGACCTCCTGTATTGTTATTACCCGGTCTAGAGTGGTGTTTTCCTGATATGGCAATGCATAGTGTATTTGTGTTAAGCAGCCTGGTGGATTTAGTAGACTTGCAAAATGTTCTGTCAATACAGGAGCTTCAATTTGAATACCCTTTGCGCTGAAAGTGACGTTGAGAGCTCGTACTAATTTCCAGAAACAACGACTGTCTCGAATTCCTGATAGAGTGCGCGCGAGATACTGAGAATATAATTGTTGTTTCCTTATGCATATGGTATATTTTTGTACGCTTTGTTTGCCTCTTGATACAGTTGTTTAGCCAGGTTTGTTCTCGTACATCTGATCAAACACAGGTAAGCGAATGATTTTTTTCTAGCATCCTCACATTCTCTGTCATACCATGGCTGTTTTTTCTACCTCCCTCTTGCCACGAGCTCACAGGAGATCGCCGCATCCGAGATGCAAGAGACTAATTTGTCTGTGCCCCGTATGGAATTCAATTCACTTGCATCAACAGAACTGATCGCGCGATTCAAATTTAATTTGTGCCTTGTTGAAAAACTTTTCCTCCACTGCAATTTCGGCAAAAGTTGCATGTCACGCGATTGAGATTCCGGGAATGCCATCAGGTTTACCGTAACAGTTAATGGTAGGTGATCTGAGTGAATCAATTCACTTACTTGCAGGTCTAATACACACTCTAGCCAAGCTCCGCGAACAAGACAATAGTCTATCGTTGAAGCCGCAGTTCCCCTGATAAAAGTAAGATGACCCAGTTTGTCACTATTGGTTTGTCCGTTCATCATCGTAAGGCCAACAGATTCGCACAATTCAATTAACTTTCTTCCATTTCCATCCATTTTCTTATCTGTGGCGTATCGTGTAGCGTTTATCGATGTGGGTATGAGCTCGGGCTCCAGATTTAAAAGTTGTGCTGTCCCAATTCTTGCATTCAGATCACCAATAACCATTATGTTTTCTTGTCCAAACTCTAGTGGCATGTCGTACAAGCCCTCAAAATCCTCCAGCCATGAGTTGCAATTAACGTAGATAGGAACTATGTAGTATTTAATCTTCTTCGTATCTATTTCAACCAACGTTCTGTTAAACACATGTTTAGGAGTTAAATATGCCATTAGCCACAGTTTGCGGAAACATCCAAATATGGTATGTGACCGATGACCACGTCGGTGTGATAGTAACCAGATACATTGCGATTGATTACATAACCGAGGCTAGTGGCAGATTCCACAGCTTTGATCTTTTGTCCGAAAGCTATATCTCAGGTACCTCAGGTTGAGGTTGAACATCGCATTTGAGATTGGGATTAATTGAAACGTTTCAGCATTTAATTGCAACCTATTAAAAAAAAAAAAAAAGAAATATTTGGCGCAACAGCTCTTTAAAGTGCTAGGGCCTAGCTTCTCGCAACCACTCATGTTGTGTGCGCTTTATTTTTCACACGAATGGAAGGGACCTACAGTTTAATTTAATGCCGAATCCGAACGGCGACTTGAGGCTTTTTCGTGACAACAATACTCTCGGATGTTTCTCAGACGCTCGCGAGAGGTGGGACCGTGAAAAAAATTGTTTGGTGTTTTCTGGGATTCGAACTTGGAACCTCATGCGTAGTGATCCGACACATTAACCACTTACGCCATGGCGCCCACATCAAGGTAAGATATATGTTGAACTTTATTTATGCCCTAAGTTGCCTATAGTAGTAGTTCTGCATCCTGGGTGGCTAGCTTCGTTCGCGACAAGGGCTTCAAACTTCCAGTATGTCTTTTTGCACTCTAATTAGAGACAGCCCTATCTCAAGATTTTGTATCTAAGGTTAATGACCAAACTGTGGACATTATCTGCTATTTATATGGTCACAGTCTCCATGGACTTGATGTCTCATCTATCGCTAGGGGCCCATGTAGGCCTATGTGAGCCACAAGGTAGGTAACCCACCTAACCTAACCTTACATATCTATTATCTATTGTAAATGGCAACAGGTCCGTGATCATTGTACCATTTCGATCTTCTTTGTATAATTTGGGTGCACTCAGGGGGTTACGAATACCCTTAACACATTTTTACACAGTGCGGGCGTTGATAGAGAGATAGAGAAAGATCTGTTGTAGTGGTTTGAAGCTCAGTTGTTTATGCTTCAGAAAATCTCCGGGGTGTGGTGTACAGATAACTGGGGATATTTTTATTATTTTTTGTCTTTCCTTCTGATTCACTGTATTTTTTCGCATATCAATTATCCAACAGAGCGAACAAGTTACTACCAATGCTACGCCTTTGCAGTTTTCTTCACACAAGCTTTCCCAATTGATCGGACTAACTTATTATATTTCATGAGAAATAAATAAATGCTTACTGACGTCAGGATTTGAACCACGAACCATTAGCGTGACAATTGACCACGTTACCACTACACCATTGCCACCCCTAAATTGTACCATTTCAATCGAACTTAATGCCCTTTTTAAAGTATACATAAGGCTCAAGGACATTACGTCCGTTTGCGATCTGGACATAAGGTCAATAGACAATTTCCAATGGTTCTTATGTCAGTTGATCTTATATTATTCCACCGGATAAAAAATTTAGAAAAACTTTTCGAGATCTAAGAGCATAGTAGTAAAAGTATTGAAATACAAATCCCAAAGGATGTTCTGGATATGCGTCATGTTGCTGAGGTATTGCAGTATGTTGTCAGATAGATAAGCTGTTATTGAAATATTAATACGAATAGCAAACGTTTGTGCCATCAACAGATTCAGTTGGGATTAAATTAGTCGTACTACGTTAAGCCCAAGTCCACTCCGATGACCTAATAGAGTTTTTTTCTTCTGACGGACACTATGAAAGTGCAAAGTTTACCAAGAGTCACAGCTACCTTAACTCTGTTTAGAACCGCAGTGTCCAAGTGCGAAATTCATTCTTCACGACTGCTTCTGATAATTCATTGTCCTTACATTTTCCAATATATCAAGGGGATGCCTCACAGACACATAGATATTCTGTTTACCTAGTTACCAAGTTTATTTATGTTTCGAATTGATTTCATATCGGAACAGCAAGAAATAAAATTTCGTGAATTAAGTTTAAAATGACGGATGTGACAGCAGATATTGAATCAGAAACTGAGAAGGACGAAGATGATGAGGAGAAGGAAGAAGAGGACGAAGGCCCTAAACTAGTTATACCTTCTTCAGTTCCAGATAATGTCGTTGAACTCAAGTAAGATGTGGTAGTTTGCATTTTTCTCGAGTGTCAGCATACCCTTTCAACTTCTAGGCATTCCTTTGGATATGACTGCAAAAGGCTATTCAACTTGTGTTTAATCGATGCTGATACACTGATATTTGCATCCGGTAATCTATTACATTATTATTCAATCTCGAGGAATGAGTTTACACTTCAAAGAACTGTGTTTGGTGGTGGAGTGGGGTTCATTATGGTAAGAGTAGAGCTAAATTCATATAGGATACCTTCCTGATGGTCCTGTTTGTAGAAAAATCACATTCCAGAGTTCAATTATCTAACAATAGCGGAAAATGGCAATGAACCGACCGTTTTTATTTACCGATATCCAGAATTTGAAATCATCTCTAAATTGAAAGGCGGTGCTGTGCGTTCCTTTACCTGTGGGGTCTACAGCAACAATGGCGAACTAATGGCTACACAAGCAGGACATCCTGACTTTATGCTTACCATATGGAATTGGCAGACCAGTTCAATAGTCCTTCGTTCCAAGGCATATCAAAACGATGTGCTGAATGTGACATTTTCCCATTTCAATCCGATTCTTTTGGCTACATGTGGGTTAAGTCATGTGCAGTTTTGGAAAATGGCCCAAACTTTTACGGGTCTCAAGCTGAAGAGTGATTTGGGACGATTCGGCAAAACTGACACTTGTGACGTGTACGCGGTTTATATGCTGGCCGATGAGAAGGTGATATCGGGCTGTGAGTGGGGAAATATGCTTGTCTGGGAGGGTGGTCTTATCAAGTGTGAAGTTACACGGAAGGCACGGAGACCTTGCCACACACATCCGATTACAAGGATCATTTGGATGGGCAACAATGAAGTGATGACAATCGGTATGGATGGGTATGCTCGGATATGGTTTTGGGAAACTGTTGAGTTGGCCGATCCACCGGAAGAGGATCGTTTTGTTGAAATCGATCCGATTTATGAGTTTCGGATTGGCGATAAAGACGAGTCATGTGAGAGCAGACATTTGGTGAAGGCTAAACCGTTGGATGACAGTGATTTTGAATACTATTCACAGGTGATTGATTGATTCGGGCTGTTCGTAGCAGTAGCTTACTCTGGACTGCACTGATATTTGGTTGTTTATTTCAAATACAAAGTTTTAATATAGTTCTAGGTTTAGTATTTATTAGGTGTGTGCCATTATTATTTGAACAAATGCCAATAAGGGCCTAGGCCACTTCTGCTCGTAATCGTGTGTAGTTTCTGTCGATGTATTTTAATTTGAAGGAGCTACGTATCCTTTAGCTGAGACTCTCTCTTGATAATCTCTTTATTGTGTTTGTAGCTCTCTATTACCTTCTAGGTATTGCTGAAATAAACCCAGCTGGTCGGTGTTCTTCTCTTCTAACCTCCCCCAAAAGTAATCAATTATATTTCTTTTTCATTTTTGGACCTTGTAGACGGTTTGACTGTTGCATCTATTTCAAGTTGTTCAGTTAGAGCCTTGATGAAACACTTTACAGAACTGGAACTCTGACAGAAAGCCATAGATATTTTCCCAATGCTATGTTCTCCAAGTAACATTAACTAATTTTGATCGCAGATATACGATCACCTAGAAACAGTGGAATTCACTCTCAGAAAACACATTTTCAGAAGCTAATAATCTCCAACTATTGAAGAACAGAATCAACAGACATTTACAGATATATCGGGCAGCTATCCTCGTTTTCAGGGAGATTATAGTGAGAAAACTGGCTCAATCAACTTCAATCCATATTGGCAAACGGTAACCCTCATTTTACTTCATTAACGCACTTTCAACTCAAACCTTCCTATATCTGTAAGCTAAGACGTTTTGGAAAGGAAAAATGCCTCTATTGTCATCTAGTGAGAAACTCATCCGATCTATTGTAGAAAGGTGATTTAATCATTGCTGGAATTATGTGAAGTTGCAGGTACGTGCTCCATTGGGCATTGTAGCCTAAATGCCTAAAGCCTTGTCGTACCATGCTCTAGGTTCTACTCTTGTTTTACAATCTTTTCTTCTTTTATAGAAACTGTTATATTCGTTCGTAGGTAACGTATGTAGGCTGGCAGGGAGAGACACTCTCTGCTATACTCAGGTCAGTGTTGACTCATTGTGATACCCATAGGGGAGAAAGTAATCCCTTACCCATTGAAGCTCAGTGAAACCGACAAAAAACTATTCAACTCAATCACTTAGACCCTCTTTAGATGTTAACTGATGAGTGCGCACTGGGCAGTCATGTCGTGTCTACATGTGCTATGCTCAGTGCTGCATTATTTCGGGGTGGAATGAGTGAATTGAAAGAATTATATATCGGAGACCGTTCTCTCATCGAAATATTCATATCAACCTTCAACCAACTCCACGATCCAACTAATAATGATAAAATGGAAGAGAATGGAACATTTCGGGAGTGGAACGCGACTTTCCTCTCGATTTTTATATTTCCTTCATGACTGTCCCCCTCTCTTTACCCGTCACTCTTCTCACCCAAAAACTATCGACATAGCGCACTCATCAGTTAACATCTAAACAGGGTCTTACTTCGTTTCTGCATACAAACCAACCTGATGATTTGATGAAGTTCAGCATCTTTTCTATCGAAACACCGGAAATAGTTAGGTTAGGTTAGGTTAGGATCGGCCCTCATGAGGATGTACTTAGACCAGAAAGTAGGTCCATTGTACTGCCGATGTGTAAGACGGGTGGATCACCCTCTTACTCTGGGAACCATTTGCTTCGTTGAATGAAGTCGAGAATTTTAGCCGTGCAGGCGTTGCCGAGATCATTAAGATCATTGTAGAAGTATTCACCCAGAGTGGCCTTCCTGATGTTGGCGAGCGCAGGAGATGACTGATGGTCTCTTCTTCCTCTTCATCTCTGCAGCTTCTGCAGAAGTCATTATGAGGGATACCTAATCTTTGGGCATGTCTTCCTATGACGCAGTGTCCAGTGAGGATATTTGTTATTTTTGAGAGGATTCCTCTCTTGTGCTTCAAGAGTCTGATGGACCTGGATTTATTGAGTATCGGCCAGAGCTGTCTGGCGGTATGACATTGGTCTAGATGTTGCCATCGATGATTGGCTACTTTCTCGGCATCAATTTGAATAAGGTACTTAACATAAGACGCTGGCACTTCGATGTCGGTGATGCTTACGCTATCTGTACCAGAGGAGCCTTGTCGTGCTAGTTCGTCGGCTGCACAAATCCCCGGTATGTCACAGTGACCTGACCAGCTATCTCGTTAAGAGATATGCGACAGTCTTTCACTGCCTTAGATCTCGTAGTGCTGGATGCGAGGGATTTGATGGCTGCCTGACTGTCGACATAAATAACAATATCAGGTGTTGATAGTGTGCTAGCCGCCAGCCAGTCAGCAGCTTTGCGAACTGCGGTGATTTCTGCTTGAAAAACGCTGCAGTAGTCTGGAAGGTTAAAGGAGAGGTGTATGTCCAGATCTTCCGAGAAAATTTCGGCACCGACTCCGTCCTTGGTTTTAGACCCGTCTGTGAAAATTGACAGCGATTCGTTGTAAAGGACATTGCGTTGCGTCCACTCACTTCTGTCCGGTATCGAGTGCGTGTAGCCCTTGTTAAAATCATATTCAGTGGGCAGATGGTCAGTGGAATTGGGAATATGACGGTGCATCGAAAGTATATTGGCATGTCCCGTGTGTTGCTCCTTCCACTGCTTGGAGCCTCTCAGTCTTACTGCCGAGCTGACAGCCAATTGCTTACTGACGATGTCAATCGGAATCAGGTGGGGCATGGTTTGGAGCGCCGTTGTGGGAGAAGTTCTCAGTGCACCGGTAATGCTGAGACATGCAACTCGCTGAGTTTTTTCCATTATGGATAGGTTGGATTTCTTCTCCAAGGCGGGCCACCATACCAATACTCCATACATGAGAATCGGTTTAATGACCGAAGTGTATAGCCAGTGCATGATGCTTGGTTTAAGGCCCCAGGTGGAGCCTACTGCTTTCTTGCAGATGTATAGGGCGGCCAGCGATTTCCTGGCCCGTTCGACGACATTCTCTTTCCAAATTAGCTTGTGGTCAAGCTTTAGGCCCAAATAGCTAGCACTATTTGAAAGCTTGAGGGTGGATCCCCTTATCTTGGGCGGAGTGAAGTCAGGTATCTTGTGTTTTCTTGTGAATAGAACTAGCTCGGTCTTCGTCGGATGGCCGCATTTATCTGTCCATCGAAGCAGTTCATTAAGAGCAGACTGCTTGACATCGGCCAGCGTCTGCGGGTACTTGCCTGTTGTCAGAATGGCGACAACATCTGCTTAGGCAATAACATTGCATCCAGTTTCCTCGATCCTTAGAAGGGCCACGTAGAGCACCAGCTTATCCTCGCTGATAAGATGAGGAGGTGCCTGTGGGCGTGCAGCAATTACCAGGGCGCGATCATCGTTGGGGGTAGGCGTGCAGCCGGGGAAGTGAGTGTCCATGAGCAGGTTGAGCGATGCTTCGTCCGATTCAGCCCAAGATCCATTGGGATTCATGAGGACACTAGGTATAGTTGGTGTTTTGGAGAGGACTTTTCGCAGTCTAGAGGATTGAGACGTGTTGTAAATACTCTGACAAAAACCGCGCCAGGATCTGCGTCTAGCTTTCCGAACCTCTATTTTGAAGTTCTTCAGACTTTCTTTGTAGATCTCCCAGTCCAGTGGTAGCCTTGTTCGTTTGGCTTTATTGAATTGCTTCCTGCTTGTGCAGCGAAGGCTGTTGAGTTCTGCATTCCACCATGGGGGACGATTGCCCACCTTTCTTCTTGTGGTCGGACAGGATTCGATGAAAGCTGTATTAAGTGCAGAAGTTAGAACGGTGTTTAGCTTGTCTAATTCCAATTGTGTAGTTGGTGTAGTGTACACTTGATTGGATAGTTTAGCAGAGAGGGATTTATTGTGTAAGCACCAGTCGGTTTTCCGTCGATTGCGGAAGACCAAGGGTGCGGTACTGTGACAGATTTCCAGCTTGTACTCCAGATAGCGGTGATCGGAAAACGAATGACTGTCAGATATACAGTCCAGTTGGAAATTGCAGGATAGATATTTTGGGAAGCAAAGGTGACGTCAAGCACCTCTTGCCGGGTCTTAGTAATAAAAGTAGGACTATTTCCTCTTTTAGCAAGAATGCAAGCTCGGGTTCTACCTTCGCATGGTATAGCGTATATCCTGGGGGAGCTCTTTGAGTACCGGGATAATTATTATATCTCATATTCGTTCGGAAATAAATGATCTTCTACAAGTCAAAGACCGCAATACTTGTTGTTGTAGTTGTGAGCTAGAATAAGCTGTATTTTCCATTCAATCACTCAGGCTTCTCAGATCTTTGGCCTTATTGTGAAATCTTCAGATATGTACTATCTTGCTCTCTTCCATTCACTGACTGATTTTTATTGTATTGGTTTATAGTTGGAATTTGAATTACTTCAACCCCTTCTATCAGTTTTCTCCTAGGCGGTAATTTTATCTGATATCCCATCTGCTAGATGTCGCTGCTATTTCTTTTTAGAAAATTTACTCGATTGAATGCCACCCAACATGCCGAATATGACAATATTGTCTCGATTACCTCTTTAAGGTTACTGCACTTCTAGAGGAGAAAAAGTCTGCTTAATACACCTGAATATAAATTCTTAATAATTTCAAATTACAGGACGGCAAGGGTGGTGTTTGGATCTGCGATTTAAATACGGTATCCAATCCAAAACCATCAAAAAAACTCTTCTCATGCCATGGAGGCAGAGTTGTAGCTGGTCAGCCAAGTCCAGTATCATCGCACATTGCCACTCTGGGTGAAGATGGGAAAGTGAATATTTACAATTATGAAACCGAAGAACTTCTTCTACAGGAACCCTTTAACTCTGCTGGCGGAGATCTCATCTGGTTAGATACATCAATAGACCCATCTGGAATGGTTTTGATTATCGGCTTCGAAGATGGCGTTGTGCGACAAGTAGCCTTGGAGTTTAATGAAAAGAAAAATCCCAAGGTTTGCGTGCACCTGATATACGCAATTAAGCCGCATGCAACACCTGTTACTTGCTTGGCTATATCTCCGAGTGCAGACATGTTAGTATCATGCGCTCTCGATAACACTGCCTTTTTATTCCACATCAAAAAAACGGATGCAGAATTTGTGGAAATTATAGCATTGGGGTTTTTACTATTCGAAGGATCGCCACTTTGCATGCATTGGGATACAAGCAAGGTGAACTACACACAATGAATGTCAAAGCCGTTGCATAAAGCTTAATATTTTCTATTCCTACAGCCCCGAACAGCACTTTTTGGTTGTCATACTGGAGAAGTATATGAATGCGAGCTTCCAGTGCCAGAAACAATCGATTTGGTGAAAGTCCGACCAACATGGCGCATATTTCCTACGGCGTCTAAGTTCCTAAAATTTAAGTCCGTAAAGAGCCGTATTCGAAGGGACTTGGAAAAAGCTGCTACCTTAAAAAGAAAAGCAAAAAAACTCGCAAGAAAAAAGAAAGAAATTAAGAGGCTATTGGAGATTAATCCCGGTTTACAGATTGACGAAAGCGCTTTGGGTAAGTTTCATATACATTATGTAGTCTTTCTACAAAATATTTCACTAGCTTATGGGGCACTTGCCTCGGTGGTTAGACCTTTTGAATAGGCTTGCGCATTGCTGGCGGTTGATGTGAATTATATTTTTTCCCAGTCGCTTGGTTTTCATAATGCTTTTTGCATGATTATGTCATGAAGTCGGTTTATTCCCTTCCCCGAGGAGCCACTCTTGAGATTAAAGTTTCTACCTCTGAGCTGATGTGTTTCGTTCTGAGAACACATTTCATACATGCATTTAGGGAGTGATGAGTCTTGGTTCAGGGTTTGCTTAGTAACCTGTATTTTGCTGGGGTTACTCGCTTTTAGTATCGGTGTGATTGTTATTTTTTTTTTCTATTTCTGTGGTACGCACATAAAGGGTGTTTTTTTTAAGTCAGTACTAACTTTGATTTTGAGCAAAATACATGAAATTTTATTAAATAGCCATTTATTTGTATTCAATCGAGAAAATAAATCCTGCAATTAATTTCTAAACACACCTTCGGGCATATGCCCGGGAGGCAAAGTTTTCGACCACTTTTTCAAGCATTTGTGGCCTCATCGCTGAATAAATTTTCCGATAATACCGCGAAATTTCGACGCAAACGATGATTTTTCGGCTTCAATCCTTGCACGAGATGGATACTGTAAGCCTTCAAACCAGGATCCTTGCGTAAAATTTTCCATAAAGTGGACGGACAAAGACCATCTGTTGTGAACGACGTCGAATCGATAAATTTGGATCTTCTTCAACACTCTCCTGAACGGATGCAATATTCTCTTTAGTACGCACTCTTCTTATACGTCTCGGTGCCACTGTATCTTATAAAGAAAATGCTGTGCGAAAACGGTCAACGATACGGCGAATAGCGGTCTCAGACGGTCGATTATGTCGGATGTAATATGGTGCAAGATTGAGAGACTTTATCGCAAGAATGATGTTTAAAGATTTTACCAAAAGGTAAAACGAACATGCCAGGGTTTCAAAGCCAGAACAGAAGTCTGCAGGGACAAAAATGGCAATATAGTAGTAGAATCGCAGTCGGTACTGAGAATATGGAAGGAACACTCCTGCAGACTGTTAAACGGCGATGATGACCAATATTCAGCTGTTAAACAGAATGAGCCATTCAACAGTGACGATGACAGTCAAGATTCTCGTCAACCCGATCAGAATTAAGTGCGGATAGCGGTATCTAAACTCAAATCCAACAAAGTTGCTGAAGCCGACGCACGGCTTTGTTGCTGAACTTTTAAGGAGCATGCACCAGCTCATCTATAAAATCTAGTCGGAGGAAAGTATCCCCGCTGAATGGAACCTCTGCATCGTTTGCCGGATCCTGAAGAAAGGAGACCCTCTGAACTGCGCCAACTCCTTAGATCCTTTAACCCCTTGGAGGGCATAGGGCGTCAACCACGCCTGCGCGCCATCTTGTTCGAAGCTCTGCAACGCGTTTGAGCTGTCTCCAACTCATTCCTAAAGAGTTCGATTCCTCCTCAACTGTTCTGCGCCACGTTTGCCTAGGGCGCCCCGCTATTCTGCCAGCCTGTGTGAGCGGATTCCACTGCATGGCGTATTTCGCAATGGAGTTGTCTTCGTGCCGTAGGGTGTGTCCAATCCATTGCCACTTTCTTCTTCGTATAGTAATGCTTATAGGTTCTTGGCCCATTCTCAGATAAAGTTGTTCGTTGGAGATGCGGTTCGGCCAAAAAATCCTCAAGATGATTCTTAAGCATTTGTTTACGAAGACTTGCAGCTTGCGTGTGTTAACGGTGTCCACCTTACAAGTACTGCATCCATAAAGCAGCACTGATTCTACGTTGGAGCGGAACAGTCGTAGCTTGGTTCTTAAGCTGATAACATTGCTTCTCCAGATTTTGGACAGCATTCCGAACCCAGCTTTAGCCTTCCCGATTCTGCTGCACACATCCAGTTCGGTGCTATCACGATTAGCCGAGATCACACTTCCTAAATAAAGAAAGTTATCAACTTTCTCGACTTCCTGTCTGGCAACGTTAAGTTGAATGCGGGTATTAGAAGTGGTCTTTTTTGTTTTGTCTGTTTTTATTTTTAACCCCACTTTGTTTGCCTCAGCCTCTAGATTGTGGGCCATCAGATGAAGGTCCATTATCCGATGAGAAAGTAGACAAACATCGTCAACGTAATCTAGGTGCGTAAGGTAAGATGTCATAGTCCACCGAATTCCATAGTTACCTTCCGACAATGCTGCACGGAGTACATCGTTGATAACCACCGAGAACAATATTGGGGACAGTATGCACCCTTGACGTACTCCACTTTGGACTTCAAAATCCTCCTTTGGACTGGGAGGTGCGGTGCGAATTCGGGACTTTGTTGCTTTGAATTGCTCATTCGAATTCGAGATCTAAGTGATTTAGCACTGTAGCAAAATGTGTTCTCTATCTAGTGAGCTGATCCTCATCCGAAATCAGAAGGTTACCGTTTAGACTCTTCACTGGATGTTGTTTGGAGTTTCGACCACCAATGAGCTTCTTAGTGATGCTGTAAACAGTCCTACTGTCACACCTACTCGCTGCTTCTTCAGCCCTTGAGGCCAGTGAGTTGATATATTGACGCTTGTCACGTCTCCCACTGCGCTGCATTTCTTTCTTCTTCGCACGATATTGGGCTTTAAGCTCTGTTCTCTCTATTACTGATGCCGATGCAATCCGAGCCTTGATTGCTGTACGCTAATCGATCCGTCTCCAGGTGTTTATAGAAAGCCATATGTGGTGGTGTTTCTGCTTTTTACCGATATACGTGCGTGCCCCAGTCGCAAAAGCAGAACTGCGCCAACTACAGAGGTGTAAGTCTCCTCAACATCACATGTAAGATCCTGTCTGCCGTATTATGTGAATGCCTAAAACCGATCGTCAACAACCTGATAGGTCCTTATCAGTGCGGTTTCAGGGCGGGAAAGTCCACCATTGACCAAATATTCACACTGCGGCATATCTTGGAAAAACCCATGAATATAAAATCGATACGCACCACCTCTTCATCGATTTCAAAGTTGCCTATGATAGCGTGTATAGAGACGAGTTATACAGAGCCATGTCTAATCTTGGCATCGATGCCAAGCTAGTCCGTTTGTACATGATGACGACGAAGAACTCTCGCTGCTCCATCAAAGTCGGTAAGAACATCATCGAACCGTTCGATGTCAGGAAAGGTCTTAGACAAGGTGACGCGCTATCATGCGATCTCTTTAATTGTACTTGAGAGAACTGTACGAATCTCACAAACCAACACCGGAAAGGTGAAAGCAAAACAAAATGTCTACCTAGGTTCTATGGTGAGCTCCGCAAATGACATCAGTAGGGAGATCACACGAAGAATTACTCTTGCTAATCGTTGTTTCTATGGACTAAGAAGGCAATTCAGTAGCAAAGCTCTATTTTGAACTACCAAGGTAACTCTTTACAAGACACTAATCATCCCAGTCCTGCTGTATGGCGCAGAGGCATGGGCTTTGACAAAACCGGGCGAGGATGCCCTTGGTTATTTTGAGAGAAAAGTTCTTCGAGCGATCTTTGGTCCCGTCTACATAGAGGGTGAGTGGAGGAGAAGGTACAATGCCGAACTATACGGCCTATATAAGGACATCGACTTACCCAGAAGAGTAAGATGGCTGGGTCATTTAGAACTGATGGAGCCCAACGTTCCCGCCAAGAAAGTCTTCAAATCCACCCCGGATGGACGGCGCAGTAGAGGACGACCTCGCAGTAGGTGGCGCAAATAAGTGGAGGGGGACCTCAACTAACTTGGCGTGCGCAACTCTAGGCAGCTGGTTCGCAACCGTGCTGGCTGGAGAGGTTTGTTGGTTGAGGCCCAGGTTCACCCCGGACTGTAGCGCCACCTAAGTAAGTAAGTTAGTAATATGGTGCAAGTGCTCCTCAAGTTAGGCGAATAGAACCATCATTTTAAAATGAATGAATGAATGAAATGAATAAAAATGACACTGACCGTTCGCAATCTGACAATTGGTTTGACAATATTTGGTGCAACAGCTCTTTATATGCCTGAAACACAATAGCGCCTCGACCTCGGCTTCGCCTGACGTCTATGAGTTGAACTATAGGAAATCAATTTATCCTATCACAATGTCGCTTCCACCTCGACCTCACGTTTTTCAGTCGTAAAGAAAAACAATGCTACGTAACGACACTCTAACCCAAGGCAGAAGTTGAGATGAGCTGAACTTTTGCTTTGCTTTGACATCTAACAGCTGTGGAACAAAGGAAAAAATGTAAACGAATATTCAACGCGCTCTCGAGGTGGATGAGACGTAACGGGAGCAAAACCGAGGTCGAGGTGATATTGTGTCTTAGGCATAAGTGCCAGGGCCTAGCTTTGGTGTTTTCTGGGATTCGAACTTAAAACCTTATGCGCAGTGATCCGACACACTAACCACTTACGCCACGGCGCCCGTTCATGATATTTATTTCTTTCAAAATCTTTCATTTATCATCATTTATCATTTATTTCTGTTGAAATCTCCCCTCCGGTAATATCCAATGAGGGTTTCTAAAGGTATCGTCCATCTATGAGTCTTGGTATTCGACTGTTCAAGAATCTAGCTATCCCTAAATGCTAGAAGATAGTTCAACTTTACAAACTCTTTTGTAAGAAGGCAGTGAAATATTTAGGTCTTGTCCTGGATAAGAAATTAAGCTGGAAACCTAATATTTAAGAAAGACTCGAGAAAGATACAGTAACACTTTTTTCTTGTAAAACAGCTATGGCGAATAGATGGGATTTACAACCTCGAATCACTCACTGGCTCTACACCTCTGTCATTAGACAGATACTCACATGCGGGGTGATTGTCTGGTGGACAGCCTTAGAAAGAGCTATAAACGCGCCTTTATTTTATGATACAAGTTTGAACTCATTGAATGAAGAAATTGCAATCGAATCATACGAGTAGTTTAGAATCATATCAGTTTTTTCTGTCATTTTTGGATGTTCTTTCATCAGCGAAACATTGTCGCCATCAGTTGCAAACTACGCCTTGATTTCGGGCTTTTGGGCAGGGGAATAGCTCTTTTCTATTAAAATCTTTGATCAGGGCACCATTTCCTCAAATTCACAAGTAAACCATTTAAGAGTAAATTCGGATTGACATTCTGGAAAATAAATTTCAGCAGGAAAGCAAACAAATCGTTCTTGACCACTTCAAAGATATGATTTAGAGCTTCCTGTACCTGCGAATCCCAAGTACAAGCGAATCCTGCGAATTCCCCCTTAGCAAAGTCGTTAGAAGACACACTCGATGCCGAACAAGAAGGTTTCCGCTCTGGATCCTCCTGTGCCGGCAACATTAACACTCTGCGGATTATCATCGAATAGTGTGTTGATTATCGATCGCCACTCCACCTGCTGTTCATCGATTTTGAGAAGGCGTTCGATAGTGTCAACAGGGAGTTTATTTGGCTTGCCTTGCACAGGAGAGGTATGCCCAATAAACTAATTGTTATTATTAAAACTACATATGAAGGTTCAAAATGTCACGTTCTGTACAGATGAAGGTTGTCTGAGGAATTTCAGATCCAAAGTAGGGTAAGACAAGTCAGTATCCTTTCACCAATATTATTCCTATTAGTGATTAGCGATGTGCTTCGTCCAGCTTTGTCGACGGGAAACGGAGGAATTCGATGGCCTCTTACATCCCAACTGAAAAATCTTGACTACCCTGACGTTGTATACTTACTCTTTTTTTAATTTATGAGGTCTAGACTATGAGGTTGAGTTTCGTTCCCAGTGTCGGATGAACTTTCTCTGCCTGCTGGCCTTTGTATTGTGGGACGGATGGCTTGTTGGGAACCATCTGAAATAGTTTAAATTTTCTAACCTCGGTCAGATAATTCTGACTCCATAGTTTCTTTATTCTGCGAGACCTACTGTTCATTGGATGTTGTTGAGCATCTTGCAACTGGTGCTACTTTTTTTAGCTTTCTTTGGTTCGTGAATCCCCAAAGGCTTTGCATATTTGAGCAAATCACTGATCAATCTTTGCTGATGTCATACTTCTCCAATACTTACTGCATTTATTCTATTTCAGCTGATTCATCGGAAGATGACGAAGACGCGAAAGAAAAGCCCCTTTACATTCCAGATCCCCCCAATCCAGTACTGTGGCTGCAATATACAAAAGAAGGAACAATTTGGGTTTCGATGGGTGGGTACGATGCTGGTTACGTCTATGAAATAAAATTTGGCCAAGAAGAACCAGTCAGTTGTACCCTTGTACCTGAAGCTGATGACGTTGAAATCCATTCATACATGTATATGTGAGTACAACTTTTACAGAATCGTCTCAAACATTTACAAAACTTCCGCATCGCAGAGATACATTTTTAGTCTTGGGCATGCAAACGGGTCAGATTCGCATCAATGCGGTCAAACCAGACTTTCGGCAATTGAATGACTTTTGGCTCATCAGCATGCATGATAATTTGAATGGCGTCATTCCTCGAGTATTTACAAGCCGTGATGGCAAATGGTTCTTTTCGATTGGTCATGATGGCAACGTTTTTTATTATCATTGGTGGGGACCGATTGTTGAAAGGGTGTGTGATCCACCTACGCCATTTAAGGCGCCTTCCCTTGTGGCAAGGGATATCGAAGATCCAAAGCATTTGTCCCTAGAAGAAGTGAAAATTCAAGAGAACCTTGTAAAATTGCGTGCATTTGAGGAAGCTGAACGCAGGCGGCTGTTTCCAAGCTTTACTGTGATGCAGTTGCAAGTGGATTGGATTACTGATAAATCTAAAGCCACATTCCAAGCCGAACTTAATGCAGTGCTGGAGAAATTAAAATCGGATGTTACAGGGGCTTGCCAAGATGCTCAAAATTTGTATGATCTTATGTTTCTGCCCTTGGAGTATATTCCTTTTGAGGTTTTTGCAAACAGGTAAAGGAAAATATTTCTACGCCAAATAACTTTAATAAAAATTCTCTTATTGCAGCTCGAGCATAATATGCCGAGCGTTTCGACTGCCTAAGCTGAAGAAGGCAGAATCAGAATCATTGCTCGAGGAAATGGAAGAGGAAGCAGTTGTAGAAGAACAATCGAAGTAAGATTTCATTCAAGCTTTCAAAAGTTCAAGTGGTGTAGTTTGGACTGTTTCAGATCCGAGTACGTAGATGTGGAATCGGCTACCACGCTAGCCAGTTCAAAAATATCCCGTCCACAAGATGTTCCCATCATTTTTGATTTCGCTGAGAAGGTTCTTTTAAAGTTTTATATAAGGATTTTAGAGTTCTTCTCGGAGTTGAAGCAAATCAAAAGAGAGGAGCTTGAACGGGTTATGGAATTGTGTGGAGAAGATATCGATAATTATGAAGAAGAGCAAATAGCGGAGGCCTTAGGCGAAGAAGAACAACTAGGTGAAGAAGAACAAGAAGCAGACGAGGAAGAAGAAGAAGAAGAATTTGTTTCTATAGTCGAGAAAGCTATTAGGTTTCTCAACAATTCCATACGCGATACTGTCGAGGTTAAGAATTTGGAAATATCCATCATCCATGAGATTCTTTACACGCGAAAGTCGGAGTATAATAACAAGGTCATTCGCCTCAAAGATCAGAAAGCTAAACTGCACAAGAAGTATGAAAGGTTGGAACATGAAATTATAGAGGCGGAGGAGAGAATTGAATTACCTTTCTTACGGGAGATCGTATTATATAATGAGTACCCGGATGTAATATTCCAAGAGCCATTCATAGCTCTGAGATCCTTCGACTCGATATTGTGGGAGAAACCAAAAAAGAAAACACCACAACAAATCGCTGCAGAACAAGAAAATTTAGACGATTCTGAGGGGGATGGCGAAGATGTGTACACCACATCATCAATGTCGGACGAGGGTGAGGGTGAAGAGCTATTGCTGGAAGAGGAGCCCAGTGAAGAGTGGATAATTGGCTTGGAAAATCTTTTTGATAAAGTGAATGCAAAGATTACAGTATTAGACGAAGAACTGACAATAATTGCTGCCAATCGTGGGCAGTATGAAGTGGAGCTTAAGTATTTAGATCTTTTGGCAGATATCTCCGATAAGGAGTTGATAATTCTCCAAGATTCGGAGTTAATGGAGAAGTACTTGGTGGAACGAGATGAAACTGCTAAAATGCATCGAAATGAAATAACGGCACAAATAAAGAAACTGAAGGGGGAAATTGATGCAACCGTTAAAAGTTTTGACGTGATGAATGGTGATATCAAGAAGATTCAGGCTGAGTTCTATGAAGCGGTTCGAGGAAATAAGTTTTTCAAGTTTCTTAAACGAATATTTGAGAAGAAATTTAAGCCGCAGAAAGAGAGAGATCCTGATGATGGTGAGTTCTGTTTATTGCTTGTAATATTGCTTATGTACATATTTGTTAGTTTGGGCTCTGGAGTTTGGGAGGATTCAGGAGAGATTTGTCATTCGTTCAATTCCAATCAATTAAGGCGGAATAAGTCCATGAATCGCTTGTACAAGTGAAAGTTAATCTGACTGAAGTCGAAGATGCTCTTCAGGTCCTGTGTGGTGAATATGTTGATAGTCACCACAGGATTCTATTCCGCTTTTGATAGTCTTTTTGTATTATATATGCGAACAGCCTTTCGATTGACACTTTATTCTGGCTTAAATGCCAGGAATTTTTTAAAGCACATTGTAAGCCTAATATACCTCAGTTATACAAACAGAAGTTTTGCGAGAAATGTGCTCTTCTGATAAATATATCAAGCGACCCCACATCTATGCCTTCTTAAATTTGAATAACCAACTCCGATACTTCCAACAGAATCTGAATCTGAATCCTCAACCGAAGAGTCATCTACGGATGAAGAAGAAGAAGGAGCAGGTAGCGGTGACTCAGGTGATATGACGGCAATTCAACTCGATGAATCCCATTGTCCTGCTGGCTGTGATCGAAAGCTTTACGATTTGTCATTTGAACTCCGTAACGAACGACATGCTCTTGAGCAGAAAATTTACGACGGCTATAGGTCTAATGACGCCAAAAGAATCGAAATCGAAGAGGAAAATTGTAAAATCCCAGCGGCTGATGACCTCTGTGCAAAGGAACACACAAATTTGTTGATATTTAGGGTAAGTACCACGAACAAGTGAATTTTAAAATGTTTAACTTCTGATTCTTTCGCATTAGCGTCAAAAAGACGATAAACTTCATGCGGTAGAATCAGCAGTGATCTATAGTATTGAGGGATTCGGATTGGAGATAGAGCCAGAACCAGAAGAAGAATCAAAAGAGTATATCAAATACCTTGAGGATCTTATGCGCACAAAAAAGGTATGTAAACCGACTTAGAGTATTCTATCAAACTGATTATGCCACCACTAGATGCAAGCAAATATGCTTAAAGAAGAATTGATACTTCCAACTGAAACCTACACTGAAAAATTGAGAATCCTCCTTGAAATTCTAGAAGAGCGTGAGCGCCTCCGAAGAAAGCAGCCTTCCATCATAGAAGCACCTCCTTCAGAAAAGACAATTGTAAGTTGAAAGTTAATGGTCACTACTTTCCCCTGCTAATATAGTTTCTCCATCTATTAGTCGGTTGAAACCATAATTAGACCACCCACACCTCCACCGCCTTTCGATTTCGAAGCCTATGCGGCCGAAAAGATTCTAAAGCTGGTGCAACGTTTCTTTGTTCGTTATCTATCGAAGTACATATCGGAGGAATTAATGCGAAAGTACATTCCAAAAGTTGCACGAATTTTGGGCAACATTGGCCGCAACTTCACTTGTGAGCTAGCCGATAACATAATCGAGGTGCTAGTAGAGAATTTACAAAGAATCGTTCCAAAGAAGTACCTTGTGCATGCATCACTGGATGATATTCGAAGTTTGTTTAAGGACATTGTAGCCGTTTTCGTAATGGAACCGGTTGAAATAGATCCTATTGTAGTGATTACCGAAGCAGTCGAGAAAGGTCTAAAGAATTTCACTAAAGTGAAAGTAGCCAACAAGACGCAAAAGATTATTTTGGAGATTAGCAAGGTGATTGTAGAGGAGCTACCGATGGACGATTTCCGTAGTCTAGACACTCCAAAATTTATGGCGAAATTGTTGGCAAGGGAGGCTGTAATTATTCCGAATTGTTTAAATATCCAGATTTTGGTGGAACAGCTATCGATGTATGCTAAAGAGCATATGCTGAGTGCCGTGACTATAAAGATCGTACGTGCCTTCGCCGAGCAACTTTTAAAGGAGCTGATACTACGCAAGGCATCAGAAGTGCGTGCGGTGAAGCCTAGAGAAAAGGTTTGCAAAGACGTACGAAGAAAGAAAAGAACAACTTGAGGCGTATATATTTTTAACATAATAAATTTGCTTTTTGCTTGAGACTTTTGAGACTTTTACTATAGACTGGGTGGACTTCAAATATATGTAAATCGTAAAAGAGATTTTTGGAAAAATGTCAGGCTAATGCTTATTTAATTCGTATGGAAGAGTACAAAGAACATAGTATAACGAATAAGTTAAACAAAGTGAGATAAACTAAACAATTAAAAGTATTACAGAGGTTAGGAAAGTTACATTATAAAACTGGACAATGTTTCTATTTGTTTAAAGATCAATATCTAAATTCTGCAGCCATTCAATTGCAGTTGGAGTTGCTTCGTAGAATTTCGCAGGGTCCCCTTGACATCGCACCCTGAGATGACAAGTGTCGTATCTCCCAAAATGAAATTAAGAGATTTTGATAGGTTCTCATGTATTATTAACAGTCTTTTCATTGGAACCCATTTGTAGCTTCATTTCTTTTAGCGTTTAGGCGCTATTCAGCCAACAACAGTCTTACAGTTTACAAAAAAATGAACAGCCTCTGAGAGAAAGACTGTTGAATGTTACATACCACAGTATTCATTTAAAGGAAGTTACGACACCTCATCATCTCAGGGTGCGATATGCTCGATTGCTGCATTTTCGGACAATGTGCTTTATAGTTTAGGTGGTGAGTCAAGGATGTCCCATCGATAGAGAGAATCAGCACATTTACCAGAGTTCGTTCTACCCCTATTTAGTTTTGCCCAAAGGTGTCTTGGCAGACTGAAGCCAGGGATCTTAGAGGATGGGTTTGAGATGTAGGCCGTTGTATTATGCCCTGAGGATGAACATGTTCTGGTCCACTTATCTTCGATGTTAAAGCCACGGGCAGCTAAGACTCCTGCATGTTTTATAGCGGGGTTCCTCGACTTAAGTCTCGGGTATGTGGGTTGCAATAGACCAATATCATCGTGTATAGTTAAATCTGGATTCGCCAAGATTTATCTATAGTCTCTCAGGGCTGAGTTTGATCGACGAAGATCAGGGGGTGCAATATTGCACCATCCACAACTGCGCCAATTATAGAGGCATCAGTCTCCTCAATATTGCATACGAGATCTTATTTATTTATTTATTTATTTTACTAAATAATTTAAAAATGTCTGCGATATTGTGTGAACGCCTGAAACCTTTTATCAACAGCCTGATTGGACCCTATCAGTGCGGTTTCAGGCCAGGAAAGTCCACCATTGATCAAATCTTCACACTTCGGCAGATACTGGAGAAAACCCAGGAATTCCAAATCGATACTCACCACCCGTTTATCGATTTCAAGGCTGCCTATGACAGCATCTATAGAGAAGAGCTTTATAAAGCCATGTCTAGTTTCGGCATCCTGCCAAACTTGTCCGTCTATGCAGGATGATGATGGAGAACTCTGCTGAGGCCTTTGATGTCAAAAAAGGTTTTAGACAAAGTAACGCGCTTTCATGTGAATTCGTTAATATTGTACTTGAACGGATTGTGCGGAACTCACAAGCCAACACCGGAGGCACAATCTATCACAAGTCTGTACAACTGCTTGCATACGCCGACGATATAGACATTATCGGAAGAAGTCAGCGGGCTGTCACCGGTGCGTTTGAAGGCAAAACCAAGTATATGCTGTCAAAAAGAAGGGACAGCCAACACCGAAGAATTGGACAGAACGTCACAGTGGCCAGCTATAACTTCGAGGTAGTAAGGGACTTTGTCTACCTTGGCTCTGCTATAAACTCGAAAAACAAGACCAGCCTAGAAATCAAGCGAAGAATAACTCTTGCCAATCGCTATTTTTTGGGGCTTATAAGGCAATTCAACAGTAAAGCCCTATCTCGAACAACTAAGGAGACTCTGTCCTGCTTTACGGCGCTGAAACATACTTACTTACTTTTACTTATATCCTTTAACCCCTCGGGGGGCATAGGGCGTCAACCACTGCCTCCAACTCATTCCTAAAGAGCTCGATTCCTCATCAACTGATCTGCGCCACGATCGGGTGAGCGGATTCCACTGCATGGCGTATTTCGCAATGGAGTTGTCTTCGCGCCGTAGGGTGTGTCCAATCCATTGCCACTTTCTTCTTCCTATAGTAATGCTTATAGGTTCTTGGCCCGTTTTCAGATAAAGTTGTTCGTTGGAGATGCGGTTCGGCCAAAAAATCCTCAAGATGATTCTTAAGCATTTGTTTACGAAGACTTGCAGCTTGCGTGTGTTAATGGTGTCCACCTTCCAGGTACTGCACCCATAAAGCAGCACTGATTCTACGTTGGAGCGGAACAGTCATAGCTTGGTTCTTAAGCTGATAACATTGCTTCTCTAGATTTTGGATAGCATTCCGAACGCAGCTTTAGCCTTCCCGATTCTGCTGCACACATCCAGTTCGGTGCCACCGCGATTAGCTGAGACGACACTTCCTAAATATAGGAGTTATCAACTTTCTCGACTTCCTATCCGGCAATGCTAAGTTGAGCGCGGGTATTAGAAGTGCTCAGGGCTTTTGTTTTGGCTGTGTTTATTTTTATCCCCACTTTGTTTGCCTCAGTCTTTAGATTGTGGGCCATCAAATGAAGATCCATTATCCGATGTGAAAGAAGACAAACATCGTCAGCGTAATCTAGTTGTTTAAGGTTAGATGTCATCGTCCAACGAATTCCATAGTTTCCTTCCGTCAATGCTGCACGGAGTACGTCGCTGTACATCGCACCCTTGACGTACTTCATTTTGGACTTCAAAATCTTCCGACACCTTACCATTGTGCGCGACGTGACACTTGCCTTCCTCGTATGTAGCCTTGATAATAGCTGTAAGTTTTTCTGGAATGCCTCTCCTGCGCAAGGCCAACCAGATAGCATCTGGATTCAAGCTGCCGAAAGCCTTCTCGAAGTCGATAAACAGTAAATGTAGCGGAGACCTATACTCAACGCATTGTTCGATTATGAACCGTAAGGTGTTTATGTGGTCGATACAGGAGGATCCAGCGCGAAAGCCTGCCTGTTCGACATCGAGAGTTGAATCTAAATGTTCTTTAATTCGTTCTAGAATTATTCTAGCTATTATTTTGGCTGCAGCTGGAAGAACACATATACCTCTCCAGTTACCGCACTCCATCAAGTTATCAAGTTACTCCAGCGAAATAGCCAGTTGCATTCCTTCCCTTCAAAACTTCACCCGCAATAGGCGTCATGTTTCGAATGCACATCAGTTCACCCTCAAGCGCAACTTCGGACGTACTGTCAAATATAGGGATACCTTTATAAGCCGAACAACACGTTTGTGGAATAATTTACCAGTCTCTGTATTTCCTAATCACTGGTTGCATTCCTGTGTACACAACAGTTGTAAAATCATCGCTACATTTCCATGAACGGATTGCTACTTTTGTCGGTGCCATCTATGTGATAGCGGCACTCAATTGTTTCCATTTTTAAGTTTTCACCTCTACGTCGATAAGTCAAGCACAAAATTGCAGCAGAAAAACAAGTTGAGTAAAAGTAGCGTACAAATTTTTCGATACATAAAATGGCGACCGCTCAGTCAACATGTTGAGTGAGCGGTGCCATTGGGCCATTACACACTGGTGCAATTACCCCGGGGTTAAACCGACTTTATGGAAGAGGGAGATGAAGTGTGAAGTAAGAAACGGGGTGAAATCTTCATCCAGTATTGAAGCGGTTGAGCATCGGGGTAAAACTAATACACACATAACTTCTCAATTTCGAGATGCAAAAAAATGAGTATGTCGTACCACTACAATGAAAATCGGTTCATGTATACAGAATTTTACCCCGCATTATTCATCCAGTGTGTAATTAGAGTAAGGGAAACCCCGGGGTTACCCAGTGTGTAATGGCCCATTCAGTTGAAAAATTACAACTGTTGTGTACACGTGAATGCAGCCATTATAATCTTCAAACAGTTAAAGCCAACGCAAACCGGCATCTCCTTCGTTCCTCTTCCCCCTTTTCCCATCCGCCCGTGCCCTGAGCATCAGTATGATGATAATAATCCCTTCGGCGCACGCGAATTAAAAAAAAAAATCGGAAATATTAAAGAAAGTGTGTTCAATTCACAGCTGTCAATTTCATTCACAATGGGTCTATTCCTTTACTTGCAAATTCGTACAAATTTGAACAAATTCTTACTAATAGCGTTCCTTTACTCAAAAACGTAGTAAAAGAGAGAGGCAACGAGAGAGTAAAAATGTCCCCACAGTGAAAAACCTTACGAATTCTTACTCAACAAATTTCTGCCGGTAAGAAGTGTACTTTCTGTCAAAGTCAGCTGATACTTTGTTTGAATGTTTTTATTTTTCTACGGTTTTGGGTTATTTTTCATTTTAATTTGATTTGCAGCAATAGCGCAAATAAAAAGTGAAGAAAAAGGGACCCAAACGAAAGTTGAATATTTTCATAGGACATTCGTGCGCATTTAAATATTTGAATTCATATTTAAAAGCAATAAAAAGGAACTTGAAAGTTCAATGAAAATGTTATACATAGATGTGGAGTACCGAACAAACAACTGAGAACGTTGTCGTTTAATTATGTGTAAGTTTTTTTTTGTCTAACGCGTTCCTTTACTTTTTTGTAGCTTCTCTCTTTGAGAGAGAACTTTACTCTTTAGGTTGATAATTTCTCTTTTACTATTTTTTGCCCAAAAAGTAAAGGAACAGACCTAATTTTCAAAACCCTTATCAGTTGAGTTACACAATACCAAGTTTTCGATTGATTGATAAATTTTATCAATTGTCAATCGGTTGTTAATTGACAATCGCAATAGGGGTGACAATCTCATTTTTTGTAACATAAAGATTTAAATATATTTCGCAGAAACAAATTCTGTGCATTATAAACACTTTCTAAGAATGAAGCTGGAAATTTTTTCATAATTATAATTCCTCACAGAAGTCCAGAGTAGAATAGTTTCCGAACACTGCCCATGGCAGGCCCATCTAGCTATTCGCTTACTTCATTTGCTTTTGTTTTGAAAGAGAAAACTTTCGCACAGCTGTCAGTTGTGTCGGAAACTTTTTTCCAAAAATCCATAACATTTTTTTCCCCCCCTAGGCTGCATAATTTGTCCAAACCGCTGCATAAAATCACGCCTCAGCTAGTCACACACCTCCGACGATGGTTATTTCCAAAGAAACGCTCACGGATTTCAAGGAAATCTACGAGAAAGCCGTAAAGTTAGTCAACGAGGAGTCGAAGAACGATCCACCCACAGACCCTTACCGGTCGCACTATGCTGCCCGTGATTTGCTCATCACTCTGATGGGGAATCTGAAGAACGCGGTGCAGAACGAGGAAGAGGGCTCCGAGAATCAGTTCACATTCAAGGTCATCATGGCGTTCGTGTTCCGCGACCTTGGCAGGATATACGTCTTCACCGAGGAGTGCTCTGTGGGGGAGAAGCACCTGAGGACCTGCCTGCTGGCCATAGAGGAGTATCAAATGCGGCCGGAGGCTATAATTTCGTACGTGGGTGCGTTGAACGAGTTGGGCATCATTCACTCGAACCGGCAGGAGTCCAAGGAGGCGTTCGAAGTGCTTAAGAAGTCGGAGGACGCCTACAAAGAGTTCAAGGCAACTGGCCAGAATGCAATGTCAATTACGGACATCTTTGGAACCAAGGACGAGGTGGAGGAGGGCAAGGGTCCAGCTGAGCTAGAGAGCTTGTACACCCTGTGCACCTTCTACATGGCGCAGGTGTTCTCGCATCTCGGTGAGCTGGAGAAATCCGCAGAGTACTGCCATCAGACACTGCGAAGGCAGTTGGTGGCGAATTCCTATGAACATGTGGACTTCGCTCTCAACGCAGCTACCCTGTCACAGTACTACATCGGGCAGAACATGTTCAGGGAGGCTAGGCATCACCTGGCTGCTGCTACGCTGATTATGGCCGAGCACGAGGCTAAGATGATCACAGATGACATGACCGAGGAACAAAAGGCGGCTGCCAGGGAGACCTTCAAGCACAGGTACGCCGATGTCGCTCGGTGCTGGGCCAAGTATGGATTGGCTCTTCTTTTGGCGTCGAAGGAGCGTCTCTACAACGACGACGACGTGAAACTGGCCACTGGTAAGGCGTAATGTTAACTCAGCTTTGAATATTTTGCAAAAAACCAACCATTGCTCACTAGTTTCTCGCACATCCGTCCCTTATTTATCATGTCCGCCTCTACTAGTATTCCCTATAATTTGTTTATATTAATATGCCGATAATAGTTGTACTTAGTTACCTCCTGTATCACTTTGTGGACGCCAGCGCCTCTACTATGCTTGCACGGCTATTGGGAATGTCTTTCGGATCTCTTTAGTTCTACCCCGTTCCCGAGACCCTACTTTCGCTGTTTGAGTCGCTCTTTTACCATCTTGGGTTAATGGTTTTCTTTGCATCACTCTGTCGAAGAACATTGCATTGAATCACTGCCACTCTCTTCGTTGAATGGTTGTGCCTACAGGTTCCAGTCTCGTTCTAGAGTGCACCTACTTTTCGTTTCGGTCAGAAAATTCTTGGGATAACAACATGTCATTTTCCATGTACTGCACGAGCGTCTGACAAACATCCGAGAGTATTGTTGTCACGATAAAAGCTTCTCAAATCGCCGTTCGGATTCGGGATTAAAAACTGTAGGTCCCTTCCATTCGTGTGAAAAATATAACGCACACAACATGAGTGGTTTCGAGAAGCTAGGCCCTGGCACTTTAAAGAGCTGTTGCGCCAAATATTTGTTGTTTGATTTGCACTTAGATATTAGCACGGAGTCTACATTGGAGCGCGAAACTTAAGATAATTGCATTGCTTTGTCATATCTTGGGCAACGCCCCAAAGGCAGAATTAGGTCAAAGATATCCTGCTCGGTTTCAGCCGTCTTAGGCAATACTGTCAAGGTTTTGGAAACTCTACTTTCTCAATCGGTTGTCCAACGGTGTTAAGCGAATGCATATTGCGGAATGCGAGGTTATGATCCGCAATTCTACTGTTCCGCCTGTGGGGTTCGCTTATTTGAACTCAGAAATTATCCGCATGCATCCCGATTTTGGATCACCTGGTTAGGTTAAGTTAGGTTAAAGGGGTTAGCTGCAACGAATGAGCGCAGCCTGCACTCGGATCTCATACGGATCCATTGTGCTCTCCTGACGTGGAGTTTCCTAGCTGAAGAACTGCAAAGAGGAAAAAACAAAATAGCTAGAGTTCTGTGCTAGTGGAACGGCCTCCTCTGAACCACCCTGATGAAGTTATAAATTTCATGATGGTAGTTGGTGGCTTTTCAAGCAGGTCGCCCAGATGGTTGAAGAAGTACTCTCCAAGAGCCGTCTTCCTGGTACTGCAGAGACCAGGGCATTTGCAGAGGAAGTGTTCCGTGTCTTCCTCTACGTCTGTGTTGCCGCAGAGTTCATCTGTACATCCGCATTCTCTTCCGGTGGGCCGCCAATAAGTTGTGGCCAGTAATGATACTTACGAGAAGCGCCAAGTTTTGTCTATTTTGGGTAAAGATGAGCTTGGTTTTCATCTTGTCATGTTTTGTCCAGATGCTTCTGAAGACACGGCATGAAGAGAGCGCTCTCCATCTTTCTTCTGCTTGTCGTTTGAAGTCAAGTGCTATATTAGACTTAACAAGTATTAGGCGAGGTAAGACTAAGCTTTGGACCATTGACAGGTCTTGTTCTGATCCCTTTCTTGCCAATTCATCCGCCTTCTCGTTCCCTGGGATTCCTTTGTGTCCTGGGACCCACCAGAGTGTTACATGGTGGCTTTGGGTAAGCATGTTAAGCTCCTCGCGGCATCGTTTTATTAACTTTGATTTTATAACCGCGGATGAAATGGCCTTTATAGCAGCTTGACTGTTTATGTAGATATCAATCTCATTTCTAGTAACAAGTTTCGTAGATAATTTTCGTGCCGCTTCTGCTATCGCTAGGACCTTAGTGATATTGCAATATCAGGTTCCGCTGAGTAGATACCCACAGGAATATCACCAACCGTCTGGTTGTTTCTGAGTGCTTTGATCGCTGATCTCATCTTTACTGGAAGTTGTGGTGCATATTCTTGATTTAAGGGTATATCACAGGCGAATACCCGGTCCAAAATCATAGAGCTTAGCCTATCGTTATATGCCGGTTAAAGCCGTGATAATTGATTGATTTTTCAGTTACCAGATACCCTGTATGCCTTAGGTCTTTCGATAGTTTACGGAATTTCTTTCAGTGTTATCGGGTTACGTGGATGTTCGTTAATTATGAGTAAATTGCAGCTTTAGGATATCAAGGTGCCATTGACTGCCAAAAACGATTCAAGTCTCTTGCAGTAGAAGTTCGTTTGCGTGGTTTACGTATTAAATTCTTTTCTTGTGCACACAAATGAGTCTGCAATTCTTGTTAGCTGCTAGTATGTAGAACTCATTGAAGACGTTTTCATTCGATTTCCTTAATGTTTATCTTAAGCGTGCAAAACGTCTTTTGTCCTGCTAATGGCTCTCTGTCGTCATTTGGAGAGTATAATGTAGACGATCTAGTGAATCTAAGTCGATGTAACGCTCAATAATTTGCTATTTTTGTTCCAATTCCTGAGTAATGTCTGTCCTCAGATGAACGTTGATGTATGACTAACCAGCTTTCCCTTTCCATTTTAGATGCCAAAAAGCTAACACTCGATCCAGATGCATACAAATTTCCAGGCCTTCAGTTGGGTCCCTTTGAAAATCGTGTCTCGGCTGACTACTGCTTGACTTTTGACGACGCCAAGTTGGTCTACCACTTCATAATCAAGTGGCTGGACCTCGCCAAAGAGTACTACACGGCAGAAACTGAAGCCACAGAATACGCTAAGATCATCAAAGACTACGCTGAGCTCTATCAGCATATGGCATTCTTTGAAGAGGATCCCTCGAATCAGTCTAAAATGCACAAGCGTCGGGTGACGTACTATGAGGATCTGTTGAATCTTCTCAATCCAACTTTCTATATGGCCATCTGCCGCGAATGCTGGTACGGAGCCGGACTTGCCTATTCCGCCATGTTGGACATAAAATTGGACGTAGTCAAGGCGAATAGTGCCCCGTCACCCCAAGACTTACACAAAATCAATCAGATCTGCTCGAAAGCTATCACGCATTTTCAATCATTCGTAACGTCCTACATGGACAAGGACGGGGAGGAACTTCAACCGAATCTCACGGCAGATGAAATTCTTGGTGTAATCTATGCGTATTTCTATATAGGGCGGCTGTACTATAAGATTATCACACCAGACAGACACCTGATGCTGGATAACATAAGGAAAAGCTTGAAGTATTACAAGATGTTCATCGAGGAATGTGAGAATCGAAAAGAGGCCGCCGAAGCTCTGCAGGCAGAGATAGGTGTGTGCAAGGAAATGGTTACCCTGCTGCCTTTGAAGATCAACAGCATTGCAAAGGAGCTGAATGTTCCAGTTTAGATATGTATATTTGATTTGCATTTAATGTTATAATAGGCTTTGTATGTGTGCGTATATGTTGACGGACTGCAAACCATTAAATATACTCAAATTAACAAAACGAGAGTCTTTTGCGAGGAGATCGTTTTGAATTGCAGGAATTGACTGAGGATGGTATTGTATTGCTGCAAAAAAAAGTAGGCTTACGCCGATAAAGAAGTGGGCGCCGTGCCGTAAGTGGTTAGTGTGTCGGATCACTACGCATGATTCCAAGTTCGAATCCCAGAAAACACCAAAAAGTTTTTTCACGGTCCCACCTCTCGCGAGCGTCTGCCAAACATCCGAGAGTATTGTTGTCACAAAAAAGCTTCTCAAATCGCAGTTCGGATTCGGGATTAAAAACTGTAGGTCCCTTCCATTCGTGTGAAAAATATAACGCACACAACATGAGTGGTTGCGAGAAGCTAAGCCCTGGCACTTTAAAGAGCTGTTGCGCCAAATATTTGTATTTGTACCGATAAAGAATGCATGATGAGAGGTGTGAAATCAGTTATATGAAAATTTAGAAAGAACTAGCGATTTCTTCCGAAATCTTCTGCGTCAAGGCATAGAAAGGGAACAGATGATAACTTGAACATGACGATTGAGGGTCTACTGAAACTGGAACTAGACACTTTACTTTTAAAGGGCTGAAAAAGCGGCCCCATTCGGAAATGCAAACCTTGCGCAAAGCAAGAGCAACAAAGTAGTTGAAACATGAAAAGCATACGACTGCAATGCACAACTTTCTTCGGAAGCAACCAACGTATGCCAGCAAAACAAAAGAGTGATTTGTATGCTTGCTACGCACCATGATTTTGACAATAGCGTAATTTTCTACAATTGCGCAAAAAAAAAAATGCGCTACTGCATTTTAGAATTGTTTACTTTATCGTATATGCATTTCCGAAAGCTGTGCTTTGGATAATTTGCGAAAGGTTTGCATCTCCGAATGGGCCCATAATTTATACATACGAGTATAGCGGCCCATACACCATTCAATTCGATTGTAAACTGAGTTGTCAATTGAATTGATGCTTGACCACACACTACATCAACTGAATTGGAAGACTTTGCTTCAACTGTCAAAAGTATAATTTCTTTTCTGAAAAAAAAAAAAATAAAAAATGAAAAATACGCTTCCAAACATTCCTATTCGAATTTAAAGTCATGTTTTTTTCTCTATTTATTTTCTTAAGAATAGTCAAGACAATTAAAATCATTCATTACCACAACTCAAACACAACTGGAACTTCATTTTACAGAAAATCTACCAATTCGGCCACACACGATTCAACTCAGTTGAAAGACTTTTCATTCAAAATCTTTTGATTTTTCTCCAACCAACTTCCCAACCGTCAAATCGATCAAATGACTACGCCACACACGGGTTGATTTTGATTTGATTTGATTTAACTTGGTTTACAATTGAGTTGAAGTGTGTATGGTGCGCTTATATTACAAAACTGTAAAAACAGATCTAGGCAATATAACACCCAAGTGAGTCCAGTGTAGGCAAATCAATCCCGGGATCCCGGGATCCCGGACGTTTTTTGCTGTTGAACGATCCCGGGATTGCCAGTCACCAATCCCGGGATTTTCGGGATTGAAAGCTGATTTTATTTGGTACTCTCTGTCTCTGAAGCAAATAGCTAAGTAATTTTTTATTTTTAAAATTTAGATTATTAATTCTTTGTGATCGAAATTAACCTTTGCCTTGCCGTTTTCCAAAAATTATGAACAGAAAAGAGACATATGGTATCTAGAATAGGTTAGATTATGGTAGTGCTTGACAGATCCGGCGCCGTTGAAGCGCAAATCAAGGTATGCGTTCATCTATTTTATTTGTATTATGGTTTCTTCAGTGCTTATAGGTTCCATGAACTACGCATGCATGTAGTACAGTTATTGCGCATGCGCATACAAACTTAAAGTATATGTTAGAACTTCGAAGGCGCCATTACCACTTCCTAGACTCACGAAAACCTGTTTTTTAGAAAAGAAGAAAGTTTTCAAGTAAAGGGGAACACGCTTTGAAAATCATGCAATACCTACAGTGATTGCGCAGCGCATGCAACCAAGAGTGGTTTCCACTATCTTACTTACTTACTTAGATGGCGCTACAGTCCGGGGTGGACCTGGGCCTCAACCAACAAACCTCTCCAGCCAGCACGGTTACGAGCCAGCTGCCTCCAGTTGCGCACGCCAAGTTGGTTGAGGTCCCTCTCCACTTGTTTGCGCCACCTACCGCGAGGTCTTCCTCTACTGCGCCGTCCGTCCGGGTTGGATTCGAAGACTTTCTTAGCGGGAAGGTTGGGCTCCATCCGCTCTAAATGACCCAGCCATCTTAGTCGCTGTATGTGAACTCTTCTGGCTAAGTCGATGTCCTTGTACAGGCCGTATAGTTCGGCATTGTACCTTCTCCTCCACTCACCGTGTATGCAGACGGGACCAAAGATCGCTCGAAGAACTTTTCTCTCGAAATAACCAAGGGCATCCTCATCCGGTTTTTTCAAAGCCCATGCCTCTGCGCCATACAGCAGGACTGGGATGATTAATGTCTTATAAAGAGTTACCTTAGTAGTTCGAGATAGGGCTTTGCTACTCAATTGCCGTTTTAGCCCATAGAACAACGATTGGCAAGAGTAATTCTCCGTGTGATCTCTCCACTCATGTCATTTGCGGAGCTGACCATAGAGCCTAGGTAGACAAAATCCTTTACTACCTCAAAATTGTATCTGTCTATTGTGGCGTTCTGCCCAAGACGCCGATGTTGGGTGTCCTTTTTTGTAGACAGCATATACTTTGTTTTGCTTTCATTGACCGCTAGACCCATCTTTGCTGCCTCGATCTCAATACTCGTAATTGCCCCATTGACGGCCCGCTGAGTTCTTCCGATTATGTCAATGTCATCGGCATAAGCGAGTAGTTGTACAGACTTGAAGAAGATTGTACCTCCGGGGTTGGCTTGTGAGTTTCGTACAATTCTCTCAAGTACTATGTTAAAGAGATCGCATGATAGCGCGTCGCCTTGTCTAAGACCTTTCCTGACATCGAACGGTTCGGTGATGTTCTTACCGACTTTGATGGAGTAGCGAGAGTTCTCCATCGTCATTCTGCACGAACGGACGAGCTTGGCAGGGATGCCAAGACTAGTCATGTCTCTGTATAACTCGCCTCTATACACGCTATCATAGGCAACTTTGAAATCGATGAAAAGGTGGTGCGTATCGATTTTATATTCATGGGTTTTTTCCAAGATCTGCCGTAGTGTGAATATTTGGTCAAAGGTGGACTTTCCAGGCCTGAAACCGCACTGATAAGGACCTATCAGGTTGTTGACGATCGGTTTTAGGCGTTCACATAGTACGGCAGACAGGATCTTATATGCGATATTTAGGAGACTTATACCTCTGTAGCTGGCGCAGTTCAGAGGGTCTCCTTTCTTCAGGATCGGGCAAACGATGCTGGGGTTCCATTCATCGGGCATACTTTCGTCCGACCAGATTTTACAGATGAGCTGGTGCATGCTCCTTACCAACTCATCTCCTCCTGCCTTGAAGAGTTCAGCGGCAAGGCCGTCGGCTCCAGCAGCTTTGTTGGATTTGAGTTTAGATATCGCTATCCTCACTTCATTATGATCGGGTTGACGGGAATTTTGACTGCCATCGTCACTGTTGAATGGCTCATTCTGCCTGACAGCGGAATATTGGTCATCATCGCCGTTTAACAGTCTGCAGAAGTGTTCCTTCCATATCCTCAGCACCGACTGCGATTCTACTACTATGTTGCCATTTTCGTCTCTGCAGGCTTCTGTTCTGGCTTTGAAACCCTGGCATGTTCTTTTTACCCTTTGGTAAAATTTTCGAACATTATTCCTGCAATAAAGTCTCTCAATCTCCTCGATCGAGCGCTTCTCATGCTCTTTTTTCTTCTTTCTGAGAAGTCGATGTTCCTCTTTTCTCCTGCGCACGTAGAGCTCGTAAGCAGCTCTAGTCCTTCTATGCAGCGCCGCTTTGTACGCCTCTTGTTTTGCTGCATGTGCTTGCCGGCATTCCTCATCAAACCAGGGGTTTCGTTGTGGTGGGCGAGAGAAACCCAGTACATCAGAGGCGGCATCTCTGATGGCTTTTTGGCAACGCTGCCACTGGTCTTCCGCATTTGCTGCTGGCGGCATAGGACTAAGATTGAGATTAGAAGAAACACGATCGGCAAAGGTTCTGGCGGTCTCTTGCGATTGTAGCTTTTCGACGTCAAATTTCCTCACAGCATTTCGTTGATTTCGCTCCGTTGTGGATGTCCGCATCCGTACCTTGGCTACAACTAGGTAGTGATCCGAGTCCACGTTGGCTCCTCGGAAAGTCCGGACACTCAGAATACTGGAAGAGTGCCTTGCGTCGATCGCAATGTGATCGATTTGGTTGACGATTTTTCGATTAAAGGAGAGCCATGTTCCTTTGTGAATATCGAGACGTGGGAACCGCGTACTAGCTACAACAAAGTTTCGCCCCGCCGCAAAGTCGATTAGCCTGAGTCCGTTGCCGGAAGTGTTGTCGTGCAGGCTGTGTTTTCCGACCACGCTACTAAAGACTTCCTCTCTTCCTAGCTTTGCGTTAAAGTCGCCTAGGATAATTTTAACGTCGTGGCTAGGGCATTGCTCATACGTCTTGTCCAAGAGCTGGTAGAAGTCATCCTTTGTCGCGTCGTCCTTCTCCTCGTGAGGGGCGTGAACGCATATTAGGCTAATGTTGGCAAATTTAGCCTTGATACGGATAGTCATGAGGCGCTCGTTCACATGCCGGAAACTCAAGACTTCTTGCCTAAGTCTGTCTCCAATGATAAATCCGCACCCGAATAGACGCGGTCCTTTTTGTCTGTAGCAATCGCCGTAGTAGATGTCGCAGTTTTTCATACTCCTTTTGCCCGGCCCATCCCATCGCACTTCTTGGATGGCAGTAATGTCTGCTTTGAAACACTCTAGGGCCTCCGCAAGTTGTTCGGCTGCACGTGGTTTGTAGAGGGACCTAACATTCCATGTGCAGACACGAAGATCGTTGTCCTTTTTACGTTTGCATGGGTCGTCAACAGTAAGATCATCCGTATCCGAGGCTGTTGGTTGCTTCGTAACCAAAGGTTTTTTACGTGGTAGGGAAGCTAACCCGACGGCACAACCCCCAACCTGGAGGGCCAGATCCTTTTTTTTGTACCCCTAGGACAAGAGGCCGGATACACCGATGTCAGTAACCCACTTCGGGGATATGAGCGCTGCCGTTGGCCCATTAAGGGTTCATCCGCCACCATCTCTTTTTCAATACCCTGACGTAGTATTGAAAATCCTTACAGACCTCAGCTCCAAATATGTTGAAGTAGCTCCAGTAAGGTATCCGCTGGTCTGTAGACGTCACCGTTGATTCCATCGAGAGAATTCGTCCGCCGCACGTCCTCCTTCTGAGGACTTCTTGCTAGACTTCTGAGACGCATATTTCAGCCGATCAGGTCAACAAGAGATGCCTCGTCCGGTTAGACATATGCGCGCTGAAGTTCACCCAGATGTGCTTATGCAGGTCTGAGTGTTCAGCTGCACATATATCGTCAGACTCAGCATACGCTCATCGTTAGTTCACTATCAGATAGCTATCCAGCGGGCACCGCGTGGAGGTGATGATGCGATTTTGCCCACCAAGGGTTTCCTCTATCTAGACACATGAAAACATGTTTAAAGGAGAAAGAGAAACAAGTATTTTCGAACAAGACTGAGCGATGTTGCAAGTGCGTCATAAAAATACTGTACGAGAAACAAGTGTAGTTATGTTTAGTTTCTATTGTGTTTGTGGTGTTCTCGCACGCGTTTTAAATAAAGTACTAGTCCCTATAATTATTGTGTGATTTCAACAATGTCAAGTGAAACTCATTTTACCAAGCATAAAAAAGATTGTGAATCTGACCCATCACCATCAGTTTGGCATCATTTTTACACATCAAAAGATCGAAAAGGTGCACAGTGTAAAAAATGTAAGGCTGTCCTGATGACTTTGTGAGGTTCAACTAAAGGCTTACACACGCACTTATTAGCCATCCATAAATCCAAAGTGGGAGGTGAACTGAGTATTGCTTCGACTACTCGACAATCAAGAGAGAAGCAAACGGCAGGACCACCGGTTAAACGGAAAATGGATGATTTTATTCCTTTTGATTCATTTTAATAATAAAAAAAAATGCAGAGCATAATAGCTACGCTGTTTTTTATTTAAAAAGATAAGGCACTTATAATTAATTTCTACATTTTTGTGAGCAATTATCGGAAGTTGATTTTTTCTGTTAAAAACATGACATCAATTTCTTGACCCGTGTATCGGTTATTGGTTTGATTTCTTTTTTTTTTTACAAAAAAAAAAAATATTCTGTCCAATCCCGGGATACCCCGGGATCCCGGGATTCAGTTTTCCAAATCCCGGAATCCCGGGATTGAAAATTAGCTTCGGGATTGAAATCCCTAGTCCAGTGACACATACAATACCTTAAAAACAAGTGTGCATGCGAGTTCGTAGGCTGACACGACTGGAGATCACCGGTGTCATAGAAGAAAGATCAAACTATAGATGAGTAACTCAGATCTGAACCAGCTCAATGATCCGGCTCTTTAAAAAGATCCAATGACGCAGATCTCCTTCACGGGTCTTTACGGATCACAGATTAGTGATACGTTGATACGCTATGAGCCGAAAAGAGTGCGATTTGAAAGAGCTTCTTCTTAACGATTCTATACTTGCAGCCACAACATCGTGCCGTGTATTGCGCGCGAGATTGCATGTGTTTGTGTATTAGAATACGTGTGTAAATCGACATAACAAAAGCAAAACGCTGTCAAGGTTTCAATCATACGCAGACTTACTGCCAGAAAGAACCGCGATGCGTTAAATGCGCAGGTAAACATCTCTCGGAAGAGTGTCACCTAAATAAGCAAACCCCAGCCACTTGTATAAACTGCAAAGGAAAGCATCCTGCGAACTATCGAGGTTGCGAAGTGGCGAAAGAGCTCCAAAAATGGCGCGATACGCTTAAAAATTCCATGCTCCCTAATTCGAAATCAATTAAGAACAGACTCAAAATAGCTACAAAAAAAGCAGCGAAAGATAAGAAATCCGTCAATATTGACTTAAGATCGGGTAATGAAGAAAAACCCAAACGTAGTAGAGAAAGGGTGACATGAGCAAAATCTTCGAATATTGGCGTGCAGTCTTATGCTCAAGCGACGATGACAGCTAATGGCAAGTATATGACCGACAACCCACGGGAGATCAAGGCAAAAAACCGTCCAAACTCTAACGTAAAGACCCCTGCTCAAGTTGCGACATTGGAAAACGGTGATAGAGGTAGCTCACAAAATCCTGTATCCCATGTTTTCTCCCTAATACTTACGAAACTTGAAGAACAATGCAAAACAAACAAACTTATTTTCGAGACTAGTTGCGCTAGAAAACAACATTCATAACAGGCGCACTTCAACCCGGAGAAAGAAATGTTTAAAATTCTTACATGGAACGCCAACGGGCTCATACGTAGAATCGACGAGTTAGAAATATTTATACGAGAAAAAGATATTGATATATGCTTGGTCTGTGAAACTCATCTGACAAAACAAACGAATGTTAAGATAAGAGGATATAGCGTGTATCACGCCTTCCACCCATCGGAAAGAGCAAGAGGCGGATCATCCTTGTTTATAAAAGAATGTATCGAACACTCAGCGACAGTAAAGATTGAATGAGAAGCAATGCAAGTAAGCACGGTACGTGTTAGAAATAGACATTTTGCCTTCAACATTTCGTCTATATATTGTCCACTGCGATGTAAACTTGAAGAAAGTGATTTCACAAACATCTTCAACTTCCTTAAACCAAATTTTATTATTGGTGGCGACTTCAACGCGAAACACCCTTTCTGGGGTTCAAGGTACGCCTCTCAGAAAGGTAGAAAGCTTTATAATGCGGGTATGCAATTCAGTTGTGATTTTTACTCGACGGGTAAACCAACATATTGGCCAACTGATAGAAATAAGATACCAGATCTGATTGATTTCTTTGTTGTTAAAGGAATATCTGGCAATTGTATACAAGTTGAAGAAAACTTTGATCTCTCCTCCAATCATTCTCCAATCATTATGATGATAAGCGATGCTCTGATTAAAAAAGTAGGACCGGTCAGATTGACCAGCGCGAAAACTAATTGGGATGGCTTTAAAAAAGATACTGAAGCAAATACTGAGCTGAGCGTATCACTTAAAACGCCATATGAACTTGAAGTTGATCGCTTCGTCGAAATCCTACAGAATGCCGCGTGGAACAATACTCCCAAGCCAAAGAAAACGCCGGCAAGCTACATTCAAACTTATCCGCAAGAAATAAAAGAGATGATTAAAAAGAAGAGAAAAGCACGCAAAAAATGGCAACAAACTCGTGCTCTGCAACATGAAGCACATCTTAACCGTTTGTGCAACTCACAAAAAAGATCTATTACAAACCTTAAGAATAATGAAATGCAAACATACCTAGTAAGCTTAACGGCAGAAGGCTATAAAAGGTATTAAAAAACCTCAAATTCAAACCGCCCCAATTAGGAAAAATCAAGACGAATGGGCCAGGCATGATAAAGAGAAAGCGCAAGTTTTTGCCACCCACCTGGAAGAAACTTTCAAACCGTTTGATGGACAAGCTCTTATTGAAAATATAAATACGTCTTATATAGCCAATAGCGTAATAAGAAATGCAACACTAACCGAACTTAAGAAAGAAATAAAGAAACCTAAGAAGGCTCCTGGATACGACCTAATTACGGGAGAGGTTCTTAAAGCCCTACCAAGAAAAGCTCTTATTAAGCTTCTGTTCATTATAAACGCCGCGCTTAGACTAGAATATGCTCCCAGTCAATGGAAACTCGCCGAAATCATAATGGTCCTTAAGCCCGGAAAATCGCCGAATGAAAAAACGTTTTATAGACCGATTTCGCTTCTTCCAATTATATCCAAGGTGTTCGAGAGAATATTGATTAGGCGAACGCAGCCGGTGATAGAAGAAAGGCATCTCATTTCGAATCATCAATTCGGATTCAGAAGTAAGCATTCTACAGTTGATCAAATGCATAGAATAACACATGTAATCGAAAAGTCACTTGAAGAAAAAAAGATTTGTTCAAGCGTATTCCTTGACGTCTCTCAAGCCTTTGACAAGGTCTGGCACGAAGGCTTAAAGTTTAAATTACGACAAGTTCTGCCAGAGCACCTATATAATATTGTGAAGAACTACCTTACGAATAGACTATTCCGCGTCAAATGTGGAAATGAATATTCAGATTTTAAGGAAATAATGGCTGGGGTGCCGCAAGGAAGCGTTCTTGGTCCAGTCTTATATCTATTATACACCCGTGATATACCGCAAGTAGAAGGCACTGAGCTAGCTACATTTGCCGACAACACTGCTATCTTGACAGTAGGTAAAACGGTCGAAAATACTACAGAAAAACTGCAAGAAGCTTTGGATAGAGTAAATGAATGGACAAAGATTTGGCGAATCGCACTCAACGAGACCAAATCTGTTGATTTAAATTTTGCTTATAAGAGAGTAAATAATTTGCCGATCTTTCCAAACTCGGTTCAAATTCGGTTTGCAAACGAGGCTAAGTATTTTGGAATGACACTTGATGCAAAGCTCTATTCTCACCACATTTCAAGTTATAGCCCATCAAAGTGGGTGACCTCTTATTTGGAGGTGTAACCACTTTAAACGCTTCTTCTTCTTCTTCTTCCTTTTATCAGCGAGGTTATGATCCGAAAATAAGGGATCATAACCCTCCCACTTCACTGCATTTCTACTGTTCCGCCTGTGGGGTTCGCCCAACCACTTTAAACGCTCCTGGAGTATAAACGGAAGTTTTACCAAAAGGTAAAAAGAACGTGTCATAAAAGCAATACCCGCACAGAAACCTGTAGAGACGAAAATGGAAACCTCGTAGTAGAATCGTAGTCGGTGCTGAGAATATAGAAAAACTACTTCTGCAGACTGTATAACGGCGAAGAAGACCAACATCCCGCTGTCAGATAAAATGAACCATTCAACATAGACGATGATAGTCAAAATTTCCGTCCACCTGACCAAAGCAAAGTGAGGACAGAATTATCCAAACTGAAATCTAACTTCTTAACCTGATGGCTTACCGGCCGAACTTTTCAAGGCAGCTCGTGATGAATTAGTAGAGAGCATACACCAACTCATCTCAAATTACCCGATCCACAAGAAAGGAGACCCCTTCAACTGCGCCAATTTAGAGGCACCAGTCTCCTCAACATCGCTTAGGTACAAGATCTTTTCAGCGATATTGTGGGAACGCCTGAAACCTTTTTTCAGTAGCCTGGTTGGCTTCTATCAGTGCGGTTTCAGGCAAGGAAAGTCCATCATCGATCAAATCTTCACACTTCGGCAGATCCTGGAGAAAACCAAAGAATTCCAAATCGATACTGACCATCTCTTTATCGATTTCAAGGCCGCCTAAGACAGCATCTAGAGAGAAGAGCTTTATAAACCCATGTCTAGTTTCGGCATCCTGCCAAACTTGTCCGTCTATGCAGGATGACGATGGAGAACGCACGCCGCTCCATCAAGGTTGGTAATGACCTCACCGAGACCTTTGATGTCAAAAAAGGTTTTAGACAAGGTGACGCGCTGTCATGTGACTTCTTTAATATTGTACTTGAATGGATTGTGCGGAACTCACAAGCCAACACCGGAGGCACAATCTATTACAAGTCTGTACAACTGCTTGCATACGCCGACGATATTGACAGTATTGGAAGAACTCAGCGGGCTGTCACCGGTGCGTTTGCAAGCATTGAGGCGGAAGGGGCCAAAATCGGTTTAGCGATAAACGAGGGTAAAACCAAGCATATGCTGTCAACAAGAAGGGACAATCAACACCGAAGAATTTGACAGAACGTCACAGTAGGCAGCTATAACTTCGAGGTAGTAAGGGACTTTGTCTACCTCAGTTCTGATAATGATATCAGCGCAGAAATCAAACGAAGAATAACTCTTGCCAATCGTTGTTTTTTTGGGCTTATAAGGCAATTCAACACTAAAGCCCTATCTCGAACAACTAAGGAGACTCTGTATAAGACCCTGATCATCCCAGTCCTGTTTTACGGCGCTGAAACATTGACTTTATTAAAATAGGATGAAGATATACTTGGTCGCTTTTAGAGAAAAATTCTTCCTAAGATTTTCGATCCCATTTGCGTTGACGGGTTTTGGGGGAGAAGATTCAATCACGAACTATACGAGCTGTACAGCGGCATCAACCTAGTCAAAAAACTGCATTTTGGACGTTTGAGATGGCTGGGATATGTAGAGCGGGTGGACACCAAAGCTTCGGGCCGCAGAGTCTTCGAATCTAACCCGGAGGGACGACGCGGTAGAGGGAGCGCACAAGCACAAGGGACCTCGACCAACTTGGAGTGCGCAACTGAAGGCAATCAGCTAAAGACCGCGCTAAATGGAGAGGCTTGTTAGCTGAGGCCCAGGTTCACCCCGAGCTGTAAGTATAGTATAGTACAGTATATTCAACATGTGACAGACATCCCAAGAATACTCTTTCATCAGAGCTAATTTACATACTGGGTGTCCCAGTTAAGCAGTATAATCGTTTATGAGGAGATACCTAAAGTTCCACCGAACGGAACTTCAGATATGTCCTCTTAAAGGATTATACTGCTCAACTGGGACACCCTGTATATTCAACACGTTAAAGTTAAGTCACCGGCTGAAATTTAAACGATAATGTCAAAATTCAGGCAATGGCTAAATAAATACACGGCTAAAAAATCTTAGTTCAAAGTGTACTTTCCCATGTTGAGTGATTTAATTTAATATCACTCAAAAATGCCAGAGCTTTACGATTGAGCATTGTGCTTTGTATAACAGTTCTCTTGCTGCTTTAACCGTTATCAGTTTCCGCTTCCGTTAAGTTCGTTAAAAAATCCCTATTCACCATTTCTTTATTCAATACACTATTCACTGCTGTCAGTTTCCGCTTCCGTTAAGCTTGGTACAGAATCCCTTTTCACAATTTCCCCACACAATTCATTGTAATTTCGAAAATGCATTAACTAACCTACCCCCATGTTGAACAATCACCCACCAGTTGCGTCCTTCAGCAACAAGAATCTCACCTTTCTCAACACATCCCATCAGCTGACTATAAATTCTCTTCGACACCATATCTCTCTTTACCACCCCCCCATGCATCGAGTCTCGTCCATTAGGGGCAGTAAAACAATTGCCCATCCACCAGAGAATGGAGAATGGAGAATGTCGCATGAGGCCATCGATGCCGAACAACATAGACACACATCGTTGGGGATTTTCATTTTCAGCGGAAAAGAGTATCTCAGTTCCATGGTGAGTGTGGTGCGGAAAATACTAAGAATTTCGGTTTAAAAAATTTCCTGGTTTGGGTACTCCAACGACGAATTCGTTACGTACCAGTGGTGAATATTTTCTAGTCATTGTCGGCGATCCTACATTTTGCCCGTTTGATATCGGACCGGCTTGAGTCGTAATTTTTTTTTTTGAAAATTAGTGTTTTCATCTTTCAACACTCACTCTCATAGATTTGCGGTAGTTTGAAGAGTGGCGTGATCATGCAGTGCAGTGCAGTGCCTTAGTGTTATTCCTTTCGTTATTTTTTTCTAAAAATCTTTCCGTAAACCGTGGGTCTGTGTTCAAAAATAAGTGCTAACGAAGAAAATTGCGTTAAAGTATATAATAGTTTATTGGATTACCGTTGTGTTACAAAAAATAAAATAAGAAACACCATACAGAAGAGGAACAAATAAAGAAATATATAGACAATGGAGATAATTGGATTACTGCTAAATTTGGCTGCGCTAACAGGTGAGTACTAAGCATGACACATTTCCGAACACTATCTGCTTATTTAGCGGTGTTTTTCCGATTTTTCCCATGCCAAGGTGAACTTTATGTTACGCGAACGATGTTTGTTATTTGCTGAAAGGGAGCAAATTGACAGGCGAATCGATATAATTGATTGAATGACCATCGCCATGGTGGTCTTAGGCGATTCTGAGCGGAGGAAACTGCGATTGGTTATGTGTCAATAATGAATGATGATAGATTGTTCTATTCGCATATAGCTGACATAATTTGAAGATGGATTTGGTCATGAGTGGGATAAACAACAAGATTAATTGGAATGGATGTCGCACCCTTTACTTGATTGCAATCAAGTGTCAAGTTACAAGCATCAAATTACTAGTTGGGTCAAATGGAAGGCAAGAGTAAGAGAGATAGGGAGATGTCTAATTAGGTCCGTTCGTTGACATACTCTGCGGTGCTCGAGAGTACTTGGTGATAGTTCGTTGAACATTTTGTGGGAAGTGGTGTACTTGGTGCTTTGAGTTTGCTGAGAGTCTGCAATTAGTTTGAACTATCTTTGAAAATACCACAGGTAGTCGTTGGAGTAACAAAGTAAATCTCTGTATATGTTGCCAACGTAGTAAGTGTCGTAGGAATGAAATTTCCTAGAAAGGATTCTTTCGAAGTTGGTTCATTTGGAGTCGCATTAGGTCAATACTAAAGTTTTCTGCTAAGATTTTTCTTTCCAAATACATATGTACCAAACTTTTTTCTAGTTACAACTTTGGACAAAAAAATTATTTTGGAATTTTGTTCCAATCGGGAACATTTTGTGGTTTCCAAAATGTGGTATACTCCAAAACATCCCATTTCTGTTCGATGTAACATTACAATTCTGTGGTTAACTTGGATAATTGACTGACATCTGCCACTGTGGCTTAGAATTGAGGTAATAATTACATTTCCAAAAATAGCTTCGGTTTGAGTGGGTAAAGCTGAAAGTTTCAACTTAATTTATTTTCGTAATAGGTTTAGTTATTGAGGAGAATGAGCTTTTTTTTTTAAATAATTTTACGAAATCATTTGTTGTAGGTTGGGCTCAGATATAGGTTAGGTTAGGTTGAAGTGGCTGCCAGCTGAGAGTCGCCAACATACTTAGACCAACAATAGGTCCATTGTGATACCACGTGGATCATAGGGGGAAGTTTCTCGCTAAATACTCGTTAAACCATTTTGAGTTTCGTATGAAGCATAGGAGGCTCTTAATATCGATGTTTTTCAGGTCGCCTATGTCGTTGTAATAGAAGGCTTCTAAGTGAAGCTTCCTTCTGCGGGAGAGAGCTGGATAGAAACAAAGAAGGTAAGGAATAGTTTTTTCTTCTTCTGCGTCCATGCAGCTTCTACAAAAGTCGTTCGCAAAAAGGCTTAGCCTTGTAGCACTTATTATAGCGTCGATATGCAATCAGTTGAGAGAAATCAAATTCTTAGAACGTTTTAAATCCAGCTTTGGCCAAATCAGTTTTGTCGCTAGACACGTTGATCCACTTGTCCACCTAAGATTTGTACTCTCGACAGCATCCAGCTTAAATTTGAGTTTGCGAGTAGCGATTGGTATACCTAAGGAGCCTTTGTCCGACATGATGGGTATAGTTGTTCCTATTCTGGCGAGTTCATCGGCCTTACAATTTCCTGGAATGTTCCTATGCGTCGGCACCCAACACCGGTGAATATTGAACTGCTCAGCCATCTCCGCAAGAGACAATTGGCATTCTAGAGCTACTAAGTAATTTAAAGAGATCGATTCCAATGATTTGACTGCTGCTTGGCTGTCCGAAAAGATGCGGATATCTCTAGCAGATATCACGTTTTTCTTAAGCCAAGATAAGATCTCTTTAATCGCCATCATTTCCGCCTGGAACAGGCTACAATGATTTGGTAGACGGAAGGAGAGCTTAGGTTAGGTTAGGTTAGGTTAGGTTGGCTGTCCAGACGAGAGTGTAGACACACTTAGACCAGCGAAGGTCCTTTGTGATACCAGGATCAAACCATTAGGCCACTGAGGGACTAACAAAACCAAACGGAGCTTTTGACAAAGCGATGGATGCTCATGACGTCCAAGGACGCCAGATCGCAGAGGTCGTCAAGGAAGGGGGACCCTAGATGGAGCATTCTTTTATGCGACAGGGCTGGACATGTGCATAGGAGGTGAAGGATGGTTTCCTCCTCCTCCTCGTCCCTACAGCTTCTGCAGAAGTCATTGGAGAAGAGGCCAAGTCTTTTGGCGTGCTGGCCTATAAGACAGTGTCCAGTGAGAACACCGACAACGCAGCTGATTTGTGTACGCTTTAACTTGATCAGATCGGCACTACGTTTTTGATCCAGCTTAGGCCAGATCTGTCTCGAAATGTGACACGTTGAGCCGTTTCCCCATCTGAGGTTGGTCGTGCTAATAGCGTTCAGCTTTCGTAGATACTTACATGTAGCGAGGGGCATACCCAGGGCTTGCCTTTCAGGCAAAATCCTTAGAGTGGTACCCTGTCTGGCGAGGTCGTCAGCCTTGCAGTAACCTGGAATGTCTCTATGGCCCGGCACCCAGCATAGGTGAATGTTGAACTGCTCTGTCATCTCCATAAGAGATAGACGACAGCTTAAGGCAGCCTTTGAAGTGAAAAGGAGAGCTTAAGATTTAGCCTGTCAGAAAAAATACCTCCACCAACTCTTCAGATGTAAATCTGTAAAGAATAAGATAAGTTTTTTCGTTCTGAGTGTGTTCATTGGGCGCCATATTGGAAAGAAGAGGCGGAGTAGCGTTTGTCCCAGAAATCTTAAGAAACTTGTTACTCAAAAACCAGAGATTCATTGTGCTACCACCATGTGAAACCCCCTTTACTGCGTCTTTCGAAGGAGACAAGTGGGCCTTTCAGTGATGTGGAATTCCAAAAAATCAGACACTTGATCTTTAAATCGAATTTTTATAGACATATTTTTTTTTTCTTTTTCTGAGAGTAGGTGAAAATCTTCAATAAGACACTATGAGGATCGACAGCGCGTGCTCATAGTAGTGTGTGATTTTTAACCACTAAAAAACCCCCCTTCAAAACAAACTTGTTTTTATTTTTACTACAACTAAGAATTCGACTTATCAAGGTAATTTTCATTTCACGACATAATGACGTTTTGCAGGTACCTTCCCATTAGAAGTTCCTGCTAGCTCCGCAGTTTAGACGCGGTTACTTATTGCGCGAAGTCTAAAGGTTTGGTACTTTGTAGACGGCGTAGTAAATTTCTTTCATCCAAAACTTGGAGGACTGTAATATTTGCGTGACTTTCTAGTCGACTTTTATGCTTTCTCGCCTAGTTTTTAATTTCGTCTTCGATTGCTTTAATGCCAAGATCTCTGTGGATATCGCTATTTCTGATATACTCGTACCATGGCGCATTAACAATACCTCTTAGCACTTTGTTTTCAAAAGTTTGTAAAGTTTTAATATTAGTTATTTTTTGGTCCATACGGGCATTAGCACTTGCTTATATAAAAGCAGTTTGTTCTCTATATTAAGCTTGGAATATTTTCCAAGTAACCAATACATTTCTCTATATTCATTATCTAGTTCTTTGCGTTTTTTCTTTATGTGTGTTTTCCATTTCAGCTTTGCATCAAGTGTCATTTCAAGATACTTAGCCTCGTTTGCAAACCGAATTTGAACCGAGTTTGAAAAGATCGGTAAATTACACTGGTTGACAAATTAATTTTTTTTTTGCCACACGAGAAACTATACCTAATTTTGATGCTATAAGAAACTCCTAACAGGACTATAACTTTGAAATTTTTCTGACACGTATCAATCGTTTGTACTCTTCGTTAATTTTTTCCAAATGTTTATTAAAAACAATATCAAGAATTATTAAGATTATGATTTTCTTGAATATTTAGCTTCCGGAATATTCCTTTTCAGCGTCCAACAGTAGTCAGCCAGCATACTTGGACTCCACTTGCCTTGGTACCGTTTCTCCATACCAGAAATGTCCTGGTGAAACCTCTCCCCATGTTCGTCGCTAACCGCTCCTTAGGTTAGGTTAGGTTAGGTTAGGTAGGGTTATGAGGTTATCATAAAACACTAGGCACCAAAGTGGGCCCATCGCGATCCCTAGGGAACCTTCACGGCAGAAGACCTAAACCCATTCTCCCAAGCAATTAATCTCCCTACAGAATCTGAAAAGATCCTTGTTATGGTTTAGGGACCTCACCTCTTCAAGGTTATCGAAGAAGTATCTTCCAAGATACTTTAGCCTTGTCCTGGCAATTCCTTGACATTCACAGAGTATATGAGTTATATCCTCTGAGACATGTAGGTCGTTGCAGTACCTACAAACATCCGTATCGGATAACCCTAGTCTCATGGCATGCCTCCTTAGGAGACAGTGGCCAGAGAGTATTCCTATCACTGTTCTCAACCGCGATCTATCTAACTTGGTTATCTCCCCAGATTTTCTGCGATCTAGCACAGGCCACAAGGTCTTAGACACCCTGTGACCATCTATGTTTGACCATCTTAGATTAGCCGTGTCAATGATTTTATCCCAAATAATTCCCTTGGCCACGCACCCTAGTGGCTTAATGCTACCAATTATATCGCTACGTGGGAGCCCCGCTCCTCTTTTAGCCAGCGCGTCGGCCTGCTCGTTGCCTTCAATATCGCAGTGTCCGGGTACCCAGCATAATCTGACTTGGTTCTGCGTACATAATGCCCTAAGCATTGTGCGGCAATTCCTGATTATATCAGATTTGGTGACGTAAGACTCTAGCGCCTTTAGCGCAGCCTGACTGTCAATGTAGATGGCGATATTCTTATCGGATATTGATCCCATCTCAAGTAATTCCGCAGCTTTAAGTACAGCTAGAACCTCTGCTTGGAACACACTGCATGTGTCCGGAAGTCTCAGGGCCACCTGTAGGTTCGTATCTCTCGAGTAAATACCTGACCCCGCGCCCTCGTTGGTCTTAGAACCATCTGTGTATATTGCAATCTCGTTATGGACAGAGACTGTCTTCCTTCGCCAGTCCTCTCTAACTGGATACAGTACTTCGTATGGTGTGTCGAAGTCTAAGGTGCCAAGTATATCGTCCGATTCGTCAGGGATACCGGGAAAAGATTCCTTGAGAATGGAGCTGTGTCCTATGTTATTAGTCCTGAAGAGACCAACGTTAGTGAGCCGAAGCGCACTATTGCCCGCTTGAAATTTAATTTGTAGGTCTAATGGTAAAAGATACAGAAAGATGGAGAACATATCCCGTGTGTTTTTCGTATTCGTTGCCTTCCACCACACAAGAGCCCCGTACGTAAGGATGTATCATGATGTATAGCCAGTGCATCATTGCGGGCTTCAGGCCCCATTTTTTCCCCGCGGTCCGCTTAAAGATGAAGAGAGCATTATATGCTTTGCGGACTCGTTCCTGTATGTTAAGTTTCTAATTTAGTTTCCTATCCAGCGTTATACCAAGATATCTGGCGCGATCCGAAAGGGAAAGCTCCACCCCTGCTAGCTTAGGCAGTTTGAAGGGTGGTATCTTGTATTTTCTACTGAAGAGTACCAATTCAGTTATATCCGGGTTGACGTGTAGTCCACACCCTCTTGCCCATTTTTCTAGACTATTAAGAGCTGATTCCATAATTTCACTTAATGTGTCAAGGAACTTGCCTTGAACTAAAATCACCACGTCGTCTGCGTAAGCAGTGACGCTTATGCCTGTGTTGCTTAGTTCTTTAAGTATCTCATCGATGACTAGAACCCAGAGGAGGGGTGAGATAACGCCTCCCTGGGGAGTCCCCCTGGTAACGGATTTTCTTATTGAACTGTTTCCGATAGTGGAGTTAATGTTTCTAGTGCCTAGCATATTGCAGAGCCAATTGGTAATGCTATGCTCGACGTTCATTGTTTCCAGGGCCTGTTTGATGGCCCTTCCTTCTACGTTATTGAACGCCCCTTCTATATCTAGGAAGGCTGCTAGTGCATATTCCTTATGGTGAAGGCTAGTCTCTATCTTCCCTACTACGTAGTGTAAAGCTGTTTCCACCGATTTCCCCTTCAGATATGCGTGCTGAGCTTTGCATAGAATCCCGTTGCAACACTTACTTCTGATGTGAATATCAAGAAGTCTTTCAAGTGTCTTGAGGAGGAATGGCGAGAGACTTATGGGTCTGTAGTCGTTCGCTGAAGTGTGGCTTGGTTTACCTGCTTTAGGTATGAATATAACCCGCACTTCCCTCCATGCCACTGGTACGTAACATGACCTTAAACAATGTTTAAAAATTTCCCTAAGCTTGCTTCTGACCTTGGCTGGAGCTTTTTGCAGCATAGCTGGCAAAATTCCATCAGGGCCTGGTGCTTTGAATGGTGCGAATGACATAATGGCCCATCGCAGATTCTTCCGTGTAATGAGCTTCTCTACGTCGTCCCCTATTGACCTACCATTGTACGAGTAGCTATTAGTAGTAGAATCCATTGGCGATCTACTTCCTGGGAAGTGAGCTTCAATTAACGTTTCTAAAACTTCTTCGCTACTTTCTGCCCACGAGCCGTCAGATTTTTTGATGAAGCTTGGGACAGAAGTGTCTTTGGCTAGCATCTTGCGAAGTCTGGAAGCTTCACTAGTATCCGCAATGGACTGACAAAATTCCTTCCAGGACTTTCTTTTTGATTGCCTGATTAAGTACTTAAACTCCCGCTTGCGGTCCATATATTCATCCCATGTGGTACCGTTTTTTATTTCTTTGGTAACCGCTCCTTAATTGTCGGGAAAGAAATCCAGGTGGGAGTGTAGGAAGTGCATTTTAAGGGACATGTTACATCCCATATCTTTATAAGACCTCAAAAGTTCATTCATTAAGTCTTGATAGTTTTCTGCCCGATGATTACCCAAAAAGTTCTTGACGACGTTTTTAAAACATTTCCAGGCGGTTTTTTCAAGAAAATTTAGTTTTTGCTCGAAGATTTCCTCTTTTACTAACTCTCTTATTTGGGGACCCACAAATATACCCTGTTTAATTTTAGCTTCGCTGATTCTAGGGAATCTTTCTTTGAGGTATAAAAATCCATCTCCGTTTCTGTCCATTGCCTTTACAAAATTTTTCATTAGACCTAGTTTTATATGTAAGGGTGGTGAAAGCACATCTTCGGATTTTGCTAATGGTATATTTAAGACGTTCTTTTGTCCTGGAATGAGTGACTTACGCTTTGGCCATTCTTTTTTAATATAATGATTGTGCCTGTCTCTACTATCCCATTCGCAAATAAAACAACAATACTTTGTATAACCTAGTTGCAATCCAAACAAAAGAGCAATGACTTTCAAATCTCCACATATTTTCCATATACCATACTGGTTATATTGGATCTTTTCTAAAAGAATTTTCATATTGTCGTAAGATCCTTTCATATTAGCAGCATGGGCTACCGGGACTGAATTTATTTCCATTATGTAAAAGTACGCCTTTTAAACTCACTTTGGAAGAATCAATGAACAAACGTTAGTCAGTTGATCTGTGTTCGTGATTAAGTATATTCATCACTGAACAAATGTCATTACAAAAAACCAAATCCACTGCTTTCGGGAAAAAACTTTTCAGTTCATTTTCACGATTTCGGTGACAACAGATTTTTGTATCACGAGAAAGTAAATTCCAACCTTTCAACCTGGATCCTAAAAGCTCTGCTTGTTTCTTGGACAACTTCAAAGCACGAACTAGGTCGTTAAGTTCTCCTTGTACAATCAAATGGAGCTCACTTGAGGCACTTGTTTTAAAGGTTGAATCATCATCATCAGCATTATTATCATTGTGGCTAGAAACGAGAATTGATGCATCGTCACTTTCCATATTTTCTGGAGGTACTGGCACAAGTAAGTCTTCATTATCAGGAATTGGTCTCTTTGCAGATGGTAGATCAGGATACTTCAAGGTGTGATTGGACTTAGTTGTAATACCTTTTATATTTGTCAAACAATAGTAGCAGTCTGTTAGGTGATTGGTTGGTTCTGTCCAAATCATTGGAACTGCAAAAGACATATGTCGAGATCCTTTTGCCCACCCCGTAAGATGTTTAACACACGCTGTACAGCAGATATGAGGGGCCCAATATTTGTCCTGGTAACGAACTGGAATACCAAAGTATTCAAAATTGCACTTACTTATTAAAGGCGTAAAATTTCGTCGTTGCTTTTTAAAAGTACCACACACGTAACAAAAGCAGTTAGGATGGTTTAAACAGTTTCTTGACATGCTTTTACACTTATACGGCTCTATTAGGATCACAAAAATAAAAATTCACGATTTTCGGATAAAAATAAAGTATAAAGATCTTAAGCGTGCACAAAACGTATCCAGGCTTTGCAGTGTGACTTTTACTATCTGCCACGAAAAAACTATGCGTGATGGCAAATAAAAAATAACAGTATAATGCTAAGGTGACCGAAATAAGCTATAATCGGAAAACGGTTTTCTTGTGGCAAAAATCGTGTTGATCAGTGTTATTTATTTGCTTACAAGTAAAATTTACATGAACAGATTTGGTCTCGTTAAGTGCGATTCGCCAAACTTTTGTTCATTCATTTACTCTATCCAAAGCTTCTTGCAGTTTTTCTGTAGTATCTTTGACCGTTTTACCTACTGCCAAGATAGCAGTGTCGTGGGCAAATGTAGCTAGCTCAGTGCCTTCTACTTGCGGTATATCACGGAAATTATTATGTCGGAAATAACTGACTTTATACAGAAGGCATGCAGATGATAGTTATTACACATGTTTGCATTCTGCAGAGCCTTAACGTGTATTACTGCATAGAATTTACGAGTATTCCTCAAGAGGCCAGCAGAAGACCGAGTATGTTAAACCTTTGTACGCTCATAGAAAACAACGCGGATTGGGAATTTTTCAATTTTCAAAACCCAGGAGTACCAGCCAGTATTTGAGAATCTTTTAGAGGTCTGGAATAGAAGGATTGAACTCGGCAAAGAGGATTTGCGAACTCTAATGGACTACTTGACCGCCGAGTGTCCACTCAGGTACCACCTGAATAAAATAAAGCTATCAGATACAGCCATGTGCAGACTCTGTGTGGAACAAAGAGAAACAACAGAACACATTCTTTGGGAACTTCCAGGGGCCGCAAAGAAACTGTTACTCCATCTAATGCGGATTTCGATGGCAACGGAAACCTGGAACCTGGAATCCAAGACATTATTGAGACATTACCCAACACAATAGCTGATCTTATACATAGTATCGTATCCTATGTTTAACTAACGCTGCAAATATGGAAATCAATTGCAGAGCGAAAATGGAAAGATGGGTGAAGAAAAGGAGCTTGTTTTGACAGATGGCAGTTGCGAATACATTTCTACTTAAATGCAAAAATATAAATATAACAAGTCAATACTGCAATGTTTTACACTAAATAGCGTTAGATGTAAGCAAGGTAGCCTTAATTTTCAATTTTATAGCTCAGGTTTATTTCAGAAAAAAACTTGTCAAAAGGACAATTTGAGCACTAAAATAATAAATAAAATGAATAAAAGTTCCCATTTGCATAGCACTAGCCATAATAACAGATAAAGAAACGTACATAACTCCACACATTGTATGATGTAATGATTAATATGTAAGCATGTTGAGCACCATCCACCTCCCCCTGTTATGTATAAAAAGATTGACAGTAATTTGACATATTATTTTGTTGTCAGTTTATGTTTTTTTTTTTTTTGCTCGTTTACCTGGCAGACTGACGGGCTATGAACATCAATTTATGTAGAATATGTCGGTGCATAACTAAAATGTACGTCAAAAGCGAAAACAATTGCACTCATCTCACCGAGTGATTTCAATGGTGGTAATCTATGTGCTTACTCAATAATCCATGTTAAATCAGGATTGTGACACGGGTAGATTTTAGTTCATACTAGCTGATTGTACTCAGTTCGCTGGGTCCTTTAACAACTGGCAGACACATTTTTAGTTGCTTTATTTTTATTTTGACAGCAATGAAATGTGGGTTGTATTTGCATTCGAACTTTGAATTTTATTTGTCAAAAAAAGTCAGTAGAGTGAAATTTAAAATTAGTCATCCCCTTTTAAATCATACTCATTGATGTTAATCGCGCGCCACCAATTGTATATTTTTAGAAGAGTCATATAAACCTTTTCTATTACTCCAATATCAATTCCCCAACGATTTATCTCAATCGGATGAACGATCTATGTGGTGGGTGGGCACACACAATCAGACACCGTCCCTTTAATGCATACCCATTGGTGTTACTCGCACGACACCTATCGTTTAACTTATTTGCACTTTTTCAAAAGGTTTACAATACAGTTGATAAGATTTCGATCTGTGTTGGAATCAATAAAATCGGTGCAGGAATAAACTCACAGGAGAATTACTGGTTCGCGCTCTAGCAAAGCTAGATATATACTCGCTTAGAGTATATATCACCAAAAATAGAAACCCCTAAAACATTTTCGTACATTACCCTTAAAAAAAAAATAAATAAATAAATCTGTTAAGTGCAATGCGTTTTTATAAGGCAGACAGTGCCGTGTATGCAGTCCTAAAATATGCATATCTGTTAAAAAGTCAAAATTGAATTAATTATAAGAAAATGTTCCCAATTACAACAAGTATTCAGTCTCAATTTTTTAGTTGCATATCTGTAAACACTGCCGAGTTATGGCTATCAGAGTAACGGTGCAATAAAAAAATTTCATACGATTTTCACATGAGCGACAACTTACCTCTTCTGAAAAATCCTACAAATTGACTTAAGCTACTTAAACTTATTGCCACAGATATAATTTTACGTAAAGTAATGAAGTCATCAAGTGGGACCCGTGGCGCAATGGTTAGTGTGTCGGACTACTGCGTGTGAGGTTCAATGTTCGAATTCCAGAAAACACGAAACGCTTTTTTACTGTTTCACCTCGCGTGAACGTTTGACAAACATCCGAGAGTATTTTTATTACAAAAAAGCTTCTCAAAAACAAAATAAAAATTCCCCCTCGGATACGGCACAATACTGTAGCTCCCGCACACATCACGGGTGGTCGCGAGAAACTAGGCCTAGGCCTTTCATGGGCTTCTTCTTCTTCTTCTTTCGCCGAGGTTATGATCTGAAAGCAAGCGATCGTAACCTCCCCACTTCACTGCATTTCTACTGCTCCGCCTGTGGGGTTCGCATGTTTGATCTCAGAAAATATCGGAAGGCCTTCTGATTTTGGTTCACTTCGTTACTGAGGTAAACAAATACTGATGTGGTTACATTTGTGTGATTTAGGCATTTATAGGTCTGTCCATTCTTTCGCGATGTCTTTGGACCATTCATTGATATTGCATTTTTAACAGGGTTCAAATGATCTCTTCTTTGAACGTGGCAACACCAGCTGAGCCGGTCGTGCTCTGTTTTTCGTGAGGTGGTTTCTTCATGGGCTGTTGCGCTAAATATGAAAACATGTATAATTAAGCTAAACCAAACTTGGCAGCGCTCATACTCCCGTAGTGGATTACTGGCACCGGTGTACCCGGCCCCTCGTCCTAGGGGAATAATTAAGGAACTGGCCCTCCAGGTTGGGGGTTGTGCCGTCGGGGTAACTTCCCTACCACGTAAAAAACTCATGGTTCCGAAACAACCAAAAGCCTCGGATAAGGATGACATAACTAATGACGACCCCAGCAAACGAAATAAGGACAACGACCTTCGGATCTGTACGTGGAATGTTCTGTCCCTTTACAGACCACGTGCAGCCGAACAACTAGCAGAGGCCCTAGACTGCTATAAAGCAGATATTACCGCCATCCAGGAAGTGCGATGGGATGGGCCGGGCAAAAAGAGGATGAAAAACTGTGACATCTACTACGGTGATTGCTACAGAGGCAACAGGTAACGCTTATTCGGATGTGGATTTGTCATACACGGCAGATTTAGGCAAGAAGTCTTAAGCTTCCGACACGTAAGCGAGCGTATTATGACTATCCGGATCAAGGCTATATTCGCTAACATAAGCCTAATATGTGTTCATGCCCCCACGGAAGAAAAGGACCCTGCCACCAAAGAGTATTTCTACGAGCTCCTCGACAAAACATACGAGCAATGTCCTAAATCGCCCAATACGATTTTAACGCCAAAATAGGAAAGGAGGACGTCTTTGGTAGGGCAGTCGGTAAGCATAGCCTACACGACACCACGTCTGATAACGGACTAGGGCTAATTGATTTCGCTGTGGAGCGAAATGTCACCATAGCAAGCACATGGTTTCCTCATCTCGATATTCATAAGCAGACATGGCGGTCCAATGATCATGTAACGATCAACCAAATTGATCATATTGCGATCGACGCAAGGTGCCTCCAGTATTCTGGATGTCCGGACCTTCCGAGCGGCCAACATAGACTCGGATCATTACCTTGTTGTAGCCAAGGTACGAATGCGGATATCCCAATCTGAGCAACAAAGAAGAATTACTGTGAGAAAATTTAACGTCGAAAATCTACAATCGCAAGAGACCGCCAGACTCTTCGCTGAACGCGTATCTCGAAATCTCTAAATCACCCCTTTGCCGCCAGCATCAAGTACCGAAGACCAGTGGCAACGCTGCCAACATGCCATCAGAAAAGCCGCAACTGATGTGCTGGGTCTCGCTCGCCCACCACCGCGAAACCCCTGGTTTGACGAAGAATGTCGGCGAGTGCATGCAGCAAAACAAGAGGCATACAAAGCGGCGCTGCAAAGAAGGACGAGAGCTGCTCGTGAGCTCTACGAGCAAAAGAGACGGGAAGAACATCGGCTTCTCCAAAAGAAGAAGAAAGAGCATGAGAAGCGCGTGTTTGAGAATATCGAGAGTTTATACTCCAGGAACAATGTACGGAAGTTTTACCAAAAGGTAAAAAGAACGTGTCAGAGAAGTAATACCCGTACAGAAACCTGTAGAGATGAAAATGGAAACCTCGTAGTAGAATCACAGTCGGTGTTGAAAATATGGAAAAACTACTTCTGCAGACTGTATAACGGCGACGAAGACCAACATCCCGCTGTCAGGCAGAATGAACCATTCAACATGGGCGATGATAGTCAAAATTTCCATCCACCTGACTAAAACGAAGTGAGGATAGCAATATCCAAGCTAAAATTCAACAAGGCTGCTGGACCTGACGGTTTACCGGTCGATCTTTTCAAGGCAGCTGGTGATGAATTGGTAGAGTGCATACACCAACTCATTTCTAATATTTGGTCAGACGAGTGTATGCCTGATGAATGGAATCACAGCATCGATCCACAAGAAAGGAGACCCCCTTAACTGCCCCAATTATAGAGGCATCAGTCTCCTCAACATCACATACATGATCTTTTCTGCGATATTGTGTGAACGCCTGAAACCTTTTATCAACAACCTGATTGGACCCTATCAGTGCGGTTTCAGGCCAGGAAAGTCCACCATCGATCAAATCTTCACACTTCGGCAGATCCTGGAGAAAACCCAAGAATTCCAAATCGATACTCACCATCTCTTTATCGATTTCAATGCCGCCTATGACAGCATCTATAGAGAAGAGCTTTATAGAGCCATGTCTAGTTTTGACATCCGTGCCAAACTTGTCCGTCTGTGCAGGCTGACGATGGAGAACGCTCCCTGCTCCATCAAGGTCGGTAATGACCTCACCGAGACCTTTGATGTTAAAAAGGTGTTAGACAAGGTAACGCGCTTTCATGTGATTTCGTTAATATTGTACTTGAACGGACTGTGCGGAACTCACAAGTCTGTACAACTGCTGGCATTCGCCGACGATATAGACATTATCGGAAGAACTCAGCGGGCTGTCACCGGTGCGTTTGCAAGCATTGAGGCGGAAACGGCCAAAATGAGTTTAGCGATAAACGAGGGCAAAACGAAGTATATGCTGTTAACAAGAAGGGAAACCCAACACCGACGAAATGGACAAAACGTCACCGTGGGCAGCTATAACTTCGAGGTAGTAAGGGACTTTGTCTACCTTGGCTCTGCTATAAATTCTACAAACAAGATCAGCGCAGAAATCAATCGAAGAATAACTCTTGCCAATCGCTGTTTTTTTGGGCTTATAAGGCAATTCAACAGTAAAGACCTATCTCGAACAACTAAGGAGACTCTATATAAGACCTTGATCATCCCAGTCCTGCTTTACGGCGCTGAAACATGGACTTTATTAAAAGAGGATGAAGATATCGTTGGTCGCTTCGAGAGAAAAATTCTTCGTAAGGTCCCGTTTGCGTTGACGGGTTTTGGAGGAGAAGATTAAATCACGAACTATACGAGCTGTACAGCGACATCGACCTAGTCAAAAAACTGCGTATTGGACGTCTGAGACGGCTAGGACATGTAGAGCGAATGGACACCAACGCTCCGGCCCGCAGAGTCTTCGAATCTAAACCCGAGGGACGACGCAGTAGAGGGAATCATCGCCGTAGGTGGCGCGCACAAGTTCAAGGGGACCTCGACCAACTTGGAGTGCGCAACTGGAGGCAACTAGCTAAAGACCGAGCTAAATGGAGAGGCTTGTTGGTTGAGGCCCAGGCTCACCCCGAACTGTAGCGCCACCTAAGTAAGTAAATAAACTCAAATTAGTAAAGGTCTACCTAGACTCTATAGTGAACTTCGCAAATGACATCAGTGGGGAGATCAAACGAAAAATTACTCTTACCATTCCCTGTTTTATAGGCTAGCAATAAAGCCCTATTTCGAGCAACTAAGGTTACTCTGTATAAGATACTCAACATGTCAGTTCTGCTGTATGCCGCAGAGGCATGGTTTTGTCAAAATCGGATGAGGATGCCTTTGGTTACTTTGAGAGAAAAGTTCTTTACAGCCTATTCAGCCTATACAAGGACATTGACCTAGCTAGAAGAGTTCACATACAGCGACTAAGATGGCTGGATCAAGTAAAGCGGATACAGTCCGACGATCCAGCCCGGAAAATCTTCGAATCCACGCCGGCTGGACGGCGCAGTAGAGGACGACCTCGCCGTAGGTGCACAAATAAGTGGAGGGGGACCTCAATCAACTTAGCGTGCGTAACTGGAGACAGATGGCTCGTTACCGGGCTGGCTGGAGAGGTTTGTCGGTTGAGGCCCAGGTGCGCCCCAGACTGTAGCGCAACCTAAGTAAGTAAGTAAGTAAGTAAGTATATATTTCAAAATAGATGGCTGTAGTACTCTGGCAGAGTTTCAGTACGCTTCAATGCATTGGCTGGTGTATCTATTTGTGATTTACCCATTTACATACATACGTAATTATGCAAACCTGACCGAAAAAATCAAATTACATATGCTATTCAGCTGCATAGTTATGAAATCATAAAATAAAAATTAGGCCTAATAACAGAAGGTTAATGTGGGCACCGTGGCGTAAGTGGTTAGTGTGTCGGAGGTTCCAAGTTCGAATCCCAGAAAACACCAAAAAGTTTTTTCACGGTCCCACCTCTCGCGAGCGTTTGACAAACATCCGAGAGTATTGTTGTCACGAAAAAGCTTCTCAAATCGCCGTTCGGATACGGTACTAAACTGTAGGTCCCTACCATTCGTGTGAGAAATATAACGCACACAACATGAGTGGTTGCGAGAAGCTATGCCCTGGCACTTTAAGAGAATATTTTTTATTTTTTATTTTTTAACAGAAGGTTAAAGAAGTCTTTAACTGTTTCAAACTTACTTTATCAGTGTGATGTTCCTGTAAAGCCACATCAATGGTGCCTGTTTATTTATGGAACATTCCTTGCATTTTCGCAAGCTAGCTGCCTTCCTTTCAATATCATGTTAGGAAACATAGTGTCCGAAATTTCGGAAGGAAGATGTATAATAGCAGTTCAAAGTCGTCTTCTCCTATTATACTTCATCTAACCCCATCTCCATCCCCCCAGAGTTCTCCTTCATCAACGCAGGAATGCCAAAACGTGGCACGACACACTGAAGCAATCGCTTCTGTACAAGGTCTTGGAATCGATTAACCATTCGTGGATTCAGAATATTCATTCTGAAATGCAATGCTTGAAGTAACAGCAAATTGGTTGGTCTTTATTTTAAATTGAAGTCCAAAACTGGAGTCATGGAACAAGAGTTTTCAATGTTCTCGATCAGGTTTGAGCAGGTAAGAGAATGAAACCTACCTCGTTGATCGTAGGTGTGTGCTTGTTCCATGCTTGGATATGCGTTTATTCATTGGAACCATTTAATGTTCCGGGTCAATGTTAGATCTTCGCAACGTTCGGACATACGCAGGTCGCTCTACCAAGATCGGAATATAATTGAAGATCACCAAATTGTCTTTTAATCTCGCATAGTACGTCTATTGGCGAAGTAGTTAATCCTCAGTTGGTATGCGGTTTCGTGTAAGGTTGTCTTCCGGTTTTTATGCTGTGGACAGTGTGTCTTTGGAGTCTGTCTTTAGCACAATTGAGGCTGATGAGTGGGAGTGTGTCCAAGATGCGGATTGTTATCAATCCACTACTTACATTTGGTCAGGAGTTTATGTCTACCTCTGGTAACAAACCGTAGTTGACGTCTTTCTTCATCCTGTGACAGACAACAACAGACAACATTGGTTGTGTCTGTTAATAGATTGTCTGTATGCAGTTGTATTGACGATATTTATCACAAAGTCACTCAATCAATAAGGCACATAACCGGGTATGAATAAATATGTTTCCCCGTTAAGTCCGCAAATAATACATCAAAACTGTTCAGATAGTAATCAGAGGATCACCTATTTCCATCAATTTATAAGTACGGCATGCAAAAACAAAATATTCAACCTATTTATCTATTAGAATTTGACACACTGTACACCTATGAATTTAACTACATTAATCTACTTATTAATCATGAATTTTCTGTCAAAACTGTTACAATATTAATGAGTTTACCTGACTCTCCAGTCGTTATTTGAATTATTTCGGGACATTGTGCTCCCTCCTGTTGCAGATTTGGTTCGATAGACTTACCTTGTTTTTTGATTATAAAAATGTGTCTGTTCCCAGAGCTCAAATGCAATTTCGCATTAGCTCTAGAGTCTTTTGTTCCTTCAGAGTTCCAGCACCCCAACATCTGTCTGTTGGTTACTAGCAAATATCGCTGGTTCCGCGTGTTCAAATGCAAAACTATGACTGCTACCTTAGGCGACAAGGGACGCGGATTCAAAATATAATTTACAAGGAAATCGATTCCACCAACAACCCCGCCCACTACGTGTATCTGCAGGCACTCAATGCAATGTTACCGCGAAATTTGCAATGCTTTCTACCTTAAATGGGGTTACTAGATACAACAAACATAAACAGTTCGATGGGTTTAGATAGAACCCTGTTGTAGATACAACGTTTAGAAACCGGCCGGCCGGTACAAATAACACAGAAAATTTCCGAAAAACAAATTTCAATCATTTGTATCCGTGCATTCGGAAGTTGCTTCATCTGTTTTAATTTGTATCTGTATCTATGCATTACAACAGAGAGGGAGAGGTCGCTTAATTAACTCCCATTTGGTGTGCGCTCTGCTGCGGTGGCTGACGTTCATTTAATTAGTGACATTTCGAGTTATCGTGCTTTAATTAAATTTTCTTCCAGTGTCAAAGTTCAGATAAGTCTCGTCTCGTCAGTCAGATACGAATGAGCGTATGAATGTATGTATGGAGCGCGGGCGTTGCATATTGAAGAAACTTCTCCTTGGTCTTCATCTTGTACTTATATGTACGTGTAATGCTTGTCAGATTTTAATTCACGAAAAGAGGGTGCTATACCCCATGAGTGATCTTAACACACGAGGCGTAGATGGACAAGTTAATGTGGTGCGATGCTATGGCAACTTAATTGAGATGGATGCGCCATAATAGCTCATTCAAGTGAGTGCAATGTACGGGAAATGTTGTAAAAACTTTGAAACTGAATATTTTAATTATCTTACATACTTCAATAAACAGCGGTTTATGGAGATACGTACTGTATTCAAAGGGGATTAGGAACATAAAGCCGATAATGGAAATGTATATGAAAGCCTTATGCTATGGAGTCGTGCAGAGTTTGTTTACAAATTATTTACTATAATCTATCCTAGAGTTAAATATGATTTTCAGATGCAGAAATTGCATTTAAATGTGGTTTTTCTGTACAAGTGCAAACAGAAGCAGTGTTAGGTGGAATATTAATAGGTAGGTGAACTCAGCTAATTGGCATAATTAAAGTAGAAATCGAAGGGACCTCCGAATTGTATCATTATAACCAGAGCATCGTTACGGATATATCCGGTACAAAAAAAAAAAAAATACAATACAAAAAAAGCCGCCGAGAAGTTTTAACTCTGAGGTTGTTAAAAAGATATACCAAGATAGTAATAAAAATCACAAAGAGCTATGCAAGCGAAAATGTATTCATTACATTCATGTCCTTACAAATGAGCTCGCAACAACAAATGATGCAAAAACGTATTGGAGAGTAATAAGGAGGCTGAATGGTGTTAGATGCATCAAGGGCTTGGGTTTAGGTGCTAATTCTTTAGCAGCCCATTTCCAAAATCTGCTACATGTAAATAACCTCCCAACTATGCTCCAATATGCTTTGCCATGGATATCGGAAAAATCAATGGATCTGGAAACAAAGCCCCAGGGGAGGACAGGGTCACCTTTGAGTTTTTTTAAAAATGCATAAACGAGTTTCATTCACCTGATTACGAAAGGTTTTAACATGATCTATAGAGCAGGTACGGTTCCGGAAAGCTTTAAGAATTCTACAGAAGTGATTAAATACTTACTTAGTTAGGTGGCGCTACAGTTCGCAGTTTTTTGACTAGGTCGATGTCGCTGTACAGCTCGTATAGTTCGTGATTGAATCTTCTTTTCCAAAACCCGTCAACGCAAACGGGACCAAAAATCTTACGAAGAATTTTTATCTCGAAGCGACCAAGGATATCTTCATCCTCTTTTAATAAAGTCGATGTTTCAGCGCCGTAAAGCAGGACTGGGATGATCAAGGTCTTATATAGAGTCTCCTTAGTTGTTCGAGATAGGGCTTTACTGTTGAATTGCCTTATAAGCCCAAAAAAACAGCGATTGGCAAGAGTTATTCTTCGATTGATTTCTGCACTGATTTTGTTTGTAGAATTTATAGCAGAGCCAAGGTAGACAAAGTCCCTTACTACCTCGAAGTTATAGCTGCCCACGGTGACGTTTTGTCGAATTCGTCGGTGTTGGTTTTCCCTTCTTGTTGACAGCATATACTTGGTTTTGCCCTCGTTTATCGCTAAACGGATTTTGGCCGCTTCCGCCTCAATGCTTGCAAACGCACCGGTGACAGCCCGCTGAGTTCTTCCGATAATGTCTATATCGTCGGCGTATGCAAGCAGTTGTACAGACTTGTAATAGATTGTGCCTCCGGTGTTGGCTTGTGAGTTCCGCACAATCCGTTCAAGTACAATATTGAAGAAGTCTCATGACAGCGCGTCACCTTGTCTAAAGCCTTTTTTGACATCAAAGGTCTCGGTGAGGTCATTACCGACCTTGATGGAGCAGCGAGCGTTCTCCATCGTCAGCCTGCACAGACGGACAAGTATGGCAGAGATGTCAAAACTAGACATGGCTCTATAAAGCTCTTCTCTATAGATGCTGTCATAGGCGGCCTTGAAATCGATAAAGAGGTGGTGAGTATCGATTTGGAATTCTTGAGTTTTCTCCAGGATCTGCCGAAGTGTGAAAATTTGATCGATGGTGGACTTTCCTGGCCTGAAACCGCACTGATAGGGTCCAATCAGGTTGTTGATAAAAGGTTTCAGGCGTTCACACAATATCGCAGAAAAGATCTTGTATGCGATGTTGAGGAGACTGATGCCTCTATAATTGGCGTAGTTGAGGGGGTCTCCTTTCTTGTGGATCGGGCAAACGATGCTGAGGTTCCATTCATCAGGCATACACTCGTCTGACCAAATCTTAGAAATGAGTTGGTGTATGCACTCTATCAATCCATTCCCAGCTGTCTTGAAAAGTTCGGCCGGTAAGCCGTCAGGTCCAGCAGCCGTGTTGGATTTTAGCTTGGATATTGCTATCCTCACTTCGTCTTGGTCAGGTGGACGACTATCATCGTCTATGTTGAATGATTCATTCTGCCTGACAGCGGGATGTTGGTCTTCGTCGCCGTTGTACAGTCTGCAGAAGTAGTTTTTCCATATTTCCAGCACCGACTGTGATTCTACTACGAGGTTTCGATTTTCATCTCTATAGGTTTCTGTACGGGTATTGCTTCTCTGACACGTTCTTTTTACCTTTTGGTAAAACTTCGGTACATTGTTCCTGGAGTATAAACTCTCGATATTCTCAAACGCGCCCTTCTCATGGTCTTTCTTCTTCTTTTGGAGAAGCCGATGGTCTTCCCCTCTCTTTTGCTCGTAGAGCTCACGAGCAGCTCTCGTCTTCCTTTGCAGCGCCGTTTTGTATGACTCTTATTTTGCTGCATGCACTCGCCGGCATTTTTCGTCAAACCAGGGGTTTCGCGGTGGTGGGCGAGCGAGACCCAGCACATCAGTCGCGGCGTTTCTGATGGCATGTTGGCAGCGTTGCCACTGGTGTTCGCACTTGATGCTGGCGGCATAGGGGTGATTGAGATACTCCGGGATACGTGTTCAACGAAGAGTCTGGCGATCTCTTGCGAATGTAGCTTTTGGCCGTTAAATTTTCTCACAGTAATTCTTCTTCGTTGCTCAGATTGGGATATCCGCATTCATACCTTGGCTACAACAAGGTCTATGTTGGCCGCTCGGAAGGTCCGGACACCCCGAATACTGGAGGCATGCCTTGCGTCGATCGCAATATGATCAATTTGGTTGATCGTTACATGATCATTGGACCGCCATGTCTGCTATGAATATCGAGATGAGGAAACCATGTGCTTGCTATGGTGACATTTCGCTCCACAGCGAAATCAATTAGCCTTAGTCCGTGATTTAATGGGATGTGAAATTAAAAACTTGAAAATGGAAAGTGCTGATACTATTGATGTTTCTTGTGAAATCTCTGGTGTTCGTTACTGTTTTATATGTATCTATAGACTGCACAAGTGTTCGGTAAGGGCTTTTTAAAATGAGTTCACAGGAATTCTTGGAACTTAAATCTAGTAGGAACATGATTTTGTTGGGCGATTTGAATATTAATATATCGTCTGATTCAGCCGATGTAGACAATTTTTTATCAGTTTTATCTTCGTTTGGTTTCGATTCTCTTTTGAATCAACCTACTCGATCTGAGTCTTGTTAAGACCATACCATATTTTCTTAAAGCTTCATAGAAACAATTATATTATTTGTAAAGTGATGGACTATGATTTGAGAATAACGGACGATAGTTTATCTAGTATCCAACTTGATTGCAAGGTACATAGAATTAAACAATCCTTGAATAAGAATCTCAACAAAATTGACTTTGCTGTTCTTAAATCACGTCTGAACTTTGAGCTTTGGGATGATGTTTTTGATTCACAGGATCCATCGATTGCTTTTGATTTGTTTATTAACAAGCTGCAGTCTCATTTATCCAACTTTAGTTTGAATAAAAATAGCAAGTTAAGATGTCCTAAACAGTGGATGACTCTTCCTTTACTCAGTAAAATAAGAGAGAAAAACCAACTACATTTATGAGTTAAAACACATCCGAACAATGCTAGACTTAAAAGCTATTCTAACGAGTTGTGTCTAGAACTAAAAACTGATATACCACTTTGCAGGGATACCTATTTTAGGAATAAATTAGCTGAAAGCATTACTTACCCGTGGGCGCCGTGGCGTAAGTGGTTATTGTGTCGGATCACTACGCACGAGGTTCCAAGTTCGAATCCCAGAAAATACCAAAAAGTTTTTTCACGGTCCCATCTCTCGCGAGCGTCTGACAAACATCCGAGAGTATTGTTGTCACGAAAAAGCTTCTCAAATCGCCGTTCGGATTCGGCAATAAACTGTAGGTCCCTTCCATTCGTGTGGAAAATATAACGCACACAACATGAGTGGTTGCGAGAAGCTAGGCCCTGGCACTTTAAATAGCTATTGCGCCAAATATTTTTTATTTTTTTTTGTATTACTTACTTACTTAGATGGCGCTACAGTCTGGGTGGACCTGGGCCTCAACCAACAAACCTCTCCAGCCGGCCCGGTTGCGAGCCAGCTGCCTCCAGTTGCGCACGCCAAGTTGGTTGAGGTCCCCCTCCACTTGTTTGCACCACCTACTGCGAGGTCGTCCTCTACTGCGTCGTCCATAGCGGGAACGTTGGGCTCCATCCGCTCTAAATGACCCCGTCATCTTAGTCGCTGTATGTGAACTCTTCTGGCTAAGTCGATATCCTTGTACATGCCGTATAGCTCGGCATGGTACCTTCTCCTCCACTCGGCGTCTATGCACACGGGACCAAAGATCGCTCGAAGAACTTTTCTCTCGAAATAACCAAGGGCATCCTCATCCGGTTTTGTCAAAGCCCATGCCTTTGCGCCATACAGCAGGACTGGGCTGATTAGTGTCTTATAAAGAGTTACCTTAGAAGTTCGAGTTTAGGGTGGCAATGGTGTAGTGGTAACGTCCTCAATTGCCACGCTAATGGTTTGCGGTTCAAAACCTTATGTCAGCAAGCATTTATTTATTTCTCATGAAATATATAAAGTCAGTCCGATCATTTGCGAAAGCTTGTGTGAACACTACTGCGAAGGCATATCACTGGCAGTAGCTTGGTCATGCGGCTGGAAAAATTGTTCGCTCAGTTGACGGTGATTTGTATTTGACATCGGTTATTGGGAAAAAAGTACTGTGAATCAGAAGCAAATGCAAAAAACAACAAAAATCTCCCCAGTTATCTGGACGCCACCCCCGGAGAATCTCTGAAGCATAAACAACTGAGCTTCAAGAACCACTGTACCAAAAAATCTTTCTCTCTCTCTCTCTCTACCTATCCTTCTCAATGCTCGCACTGTGTGTAAACATGTTAAAAGGTATTCATAACCCTTTGATGCGCGCAAATTATAAAAAAAAAATAGGGCCTTGCTACTCAGTTGCCGTTTTAGCCCATAGAAACAACGATTGGCAAGAGTAATTCTTCGTGTGATCTCCCTACTGATGTCATTTGCCGAGTTCCTTTACTACCTCAAAATTATATCTGTCTATTGTAGCGTTCTGTCCAAGACGCCGATGTTGGGTGTCTTTTTTTGTAGGCAGCATATATTTTTTTTTTGCTTTCATTAACCGCTAGACCCATCTTTGCTGCCTCGATCTCAATAGTCGTAAATGCCCCGTTGGCGGCCCGCTGAGTTCTTCCGATTATGTCAATGTCATCGGCATAAGCGAGTAGTTGTACAGACTTGTAAAAGATTGTACCTCCGGTATTGGCTTGTGAGCTTCGTACAATTCTCTCAAGTACTATGCTAAAGAGATCGCATGATAGCGCGTCACCTTGTCTAAGACCTTTCCTAACATCGAACGGTTCGGTGATGTTCTTATCGACTTTGATGGAGCAGCGAGAGTTTTCCATCGTCATTCTGCACAAACGGACGAGCTTGGCAGGGATGTCAAGACTAGACATAGCTCTGTATAACTCGTCTCTATACACACTATCCTAGGCAACCTTGAAATCTATGAAGAGGTGATGCGCATCGATTTTAAATTCATGGGTTTTTTTCAAGATCTGCCGTAGTATGAATATTTGGTCAATGGTGGACTTTCACGGCCTAAAAACGCCGGGACCTATCAGGTTGTTGATGATCTGTTTTAGGCGTTCACATAATATGACAGACAAAATCTTATATGCGATGATGAGGAGACTTATATCTCTGTAGTTGGTCTCCTTTTTTCAGGATCGTACAAACGATGCTGATGTTCCATTCATCGGTCATACTTTCGTCCGACCATATTTTACAGATGAGCTGGTGCATGCTCCTTAGCAACTTATCTTCTCCTGCCTTGAAAAGTTCAGCGGCAAGCCCGTCGGTTCCAGCAGTTTTGTTGGATTTGAGTTTATATATCGCTATCCTCACTTCATTCTGATCGGGTTGACGGGAATCTTGACTATCATCTTCACTGCTCGTTCGTTTCTGTGTCCTTCTCGATTGCTACTAGAATCGAATCTGACAAAGCTTTAGGGTCGATGAACAACTTCTTAACAAACCATCCTCGCAGGTGTGGAGATCTTTGTCTTTATCCGAAAGATAAATGCGATACTTGGTGTTCCATCCTCGGATCGGATTTAGCATTTAATTTCAATGCGGAAGGTAAATAGTCGAGTTTTTTTTTATTACCATGTAGCCAGTATGTTCGGTAAACTTTTCCCCAATAAACCTTGTGCGTACGAAATAGTTTTAAACTCGGAAGCATATTTCCAGCGCACCTTTAACAACTCTGTGAATTTATTCGTGATTTTTTTTATCTACATAATTGAAGGCAAAGACCCATGTGTACTTATTGAAGAGATCCAGGGCTATGTGGTTCCAGGAAACATTATACTAAAGTACAGTTTCCATTGTACTGACTTAGACAGCAAATCAGTACTATCAACTGAATACACAGCGGACAAATTGCAGAGAACCGTCGAACAGTAAATTTCTGTAAAGTTATGCAAATCTTTCCCAAAAACGAATGACCATATCCCACTCGATATTTATAGGACATGTGGTGGACTCTGTTCCACTCAGTAGTGCCAAATGAACGATGACCCAAATCCGGCAAAAGATTTGCATTAGCTATCAAAGCAACCCGCCGAATGTGAACCCCCGAAATTTATTTGGATCTAAAAGATGCACCGATAACGTCGGTTGCGCACACACAAATACAAACGAATGTGCATTTTCCATTTTCATAGCCACTGACGAGCTTTGTGCAAGACTCCGCAAATAAACTTTCCCCAATCGTGGCATGGAGTACCATCAGTAGCAGCATCCCCTTAAAAACATTAAATATTTGATCCAAATATATGTGCCACTAACAGTTAACCGGATTATCTATCCACACGCAAAATACCACTGGTAGACCCACATACACATAGAAGGGGATGTACTTTTAAACTAATATATGTATCTATCCAGATACTCTCGACAACGTGGCTGCAGATGCAGAGCTCACGGAAATAAGCTTAAAGTCTGCGACAGAGGAGGAAGCACCACTAAAACATGAGTGTGTCCAAGCACCACGCATACATAGTGTGTCCACATTTTTTGCAGATTAACCACCACCGCAGAGGGAGCATGCCCCGCCAGCCCACTTCTGGATTAAATTCGCTTAAAACCTAAAACGTATACAGACAAAAAAAAAAAAAAAATTCAAAACAAAAAAATTAAAGCGAGCTGAAAACAATGTCACACTGCGGAGCATAGCGCCTCGTCACTTTGCCCTCGTCGTCGTCATCGTCATCTAATGTGCGCTAGTCGCCCCGTCGAGCGTGCAGCACTCTAGTCTAATTTGTGCTAGGGGAACTCTTGAGTACTGACCTTTTCCAATTAAACATGAACTCGCGGAAGACGAGGAGAGCTGTGCTGCTTCTGCATAGAGATGAACACAGATGGGTGACTGACAGCACAGTGACCAGTGGGGGAGTGTTGTAGTGAGGGCAGTTTCGAGATAGTTTTTTGAAATTAACGTTTGGTGTTAATTTGTGGTTATATTGCTAAGTTTGCGTTGGCTAGCTTCATGAGCCGGATATGTTAAAACCACATGCTGTTGGTTGGCTGTTGGCTGGAAGGACAAAATTTGCAGAGGATGCGTGTCTGGGCATAGAAGCATTTTGCGTCTAGACCGCTGGGAGTGACAGTGCTTTGATTTGGAAATTCCCATGCTTTGGACAACATGCAAGATGATACTGGCTGCAGGCGAGTATTACTCATCTGTTGCTATAAGAGAGAAATATTGAAATCGATTTCGAGGCACTTTGCTTGCATGTGGATCAATTAATGATAATAATAGACTGATGTAGCTGTAAATTGGCTAGAAATGGTATAAATGGGTTGCTTTTGAACAGATTTTTTTGATAACTTGTTGGTCTCTATGTGCGTAGCTTGGCGCGCAAATTACAAGCCTATAGCCTTGTCCGTATCATTGGTCAAATGGTGATTTTAACGCAAAGTTAGGAAGAGAGGACGTCTTTAGTAGCGTGCTGGGAAAGCACAACCTGCACGACATCACATCCGACAACGGACTCAGGCTAGGTGACTTTGCTGCGGGACGAAACTTTGTCGTAGCTAGTACGCGGTTCCCACGTCTCGATATTCACAAAGGAACACAGCTCTCCCTTGATCGAACAACTGTCAACCAAATCGATCACATTGCGTTCGACGCAAGGCACTCTTCCAGTATTCTGGGTGTCCGGACTTTCCGAGGAGCCAACGTGGACTCGGATCACTACCAAGTTGTAGCCAAGGTTCGGATGAGGATATCCAGAACGGAGCGAAATCAACGAAATACTGTGAGGAAATTTGACGTTGAGCGGCTACAATCGCAAGAGACCGCCAGAACCTTTGCCGATCGTGCTTCTTCTAATCTTAATCTAAGTCCTATGCCGCCAGCAGCAAATGCGGAAGACCAGTGGCAGCGTTGCCAACAAGCCATCAGAGATGCCGCCTCTGATGTACTGGGTTTCTCTCGGCCACCACAACGAAACCCCTGGTTTGATGAGGAATGCCGGCAAGCACATACAGCAAAATAAGAGGCGTACAAAGCGGCGCTGCATTGAATGACAAGAGCTTCTTACGAGCTCTACGTGCGTAGGAGACACCGACTTCTCAAGATGAAGAAAAAGGAGCATGAGAAGCGCTCAATTGAGGAGATTGAGAGGCTTTATTGCAGGAGTGATGTTCAAAAATTTTACGAAAAGGTAAAAAGAACATGCCAGGGTTTCAAAGCCAGAACAGAAGCCTGCAGGAACGAAAATGGCAATGTAGTAGTAGAATCGCAGTCGGTGCTGAGGATATGGAAGGAACACTTCTGCAGACTGTTAAACGGCGATGATGGCCAATATTCCGCTGTCAGGCAGAATGAGCCATTCAACAGTGACGATGACAGTCAAGATTACCGTCAACCCGATCAGAATGAAGTGATGATACTGATATCTAAACTCAAATCCAAAGAAGATGCTGGAGCCGACGGCCTTGCCGCTGAACTTTTCAAGGCAGGAGGAGATGAGTTGGTAAGGAGCATGCACCAGCTCATCTGTAAAATCTGGTCGGACGAAAGTATGCCCGATGAATGTAACCTCAGCATCGTTTGCCCGATCCTGAAGAAAGGAGACCCTCTGAACTGCGCCAATTACAGAGGTATGAGTCTCCTCAATATCGCATATAAGATCCTGTCTGCCGTACTATGTGAACGCCTAAAACCGATCGTCAACAACCTGATAGGTCCTTATCAGTGCGGTTTCAGGCCTGGAAAGTCCACCATTGAAATAAAATCGATACGCACCACCTCTTTATCGATTTCAAAGTTGCCTATGATAGCGTGTATAGAGACGAGTTATACAGATCCATGTCTAGTCTTGACATCCGTCCATTTGTGCAGAATGACGATGGAGAACTCTCGCTGCTCCATCAAAGTCGGTAAGAACATCACCGAACCGTTCGATATCAGGAAAGGTCTTAGACAATGTGACGCGCTATCATGTGATCTCTTTAACATAGTACTTGAGAGAATAGTACGAAACTCACAAGCCAACACCGGAGGTACAATCTGTTACAAGTCTGTACCACTACTCGCTTTCGCCGATGACATTGACATAATCGGAAGAACTCAGCGGGCCGTCAATGGGGCTTTTGCTAGTATTTAGATCGAGGCAGCAAAGATGTGTCTAGCGGTCAATGAAAGTAAAACAAAATATACCATATGCTGTCTACAAAAAAGGACACCCAGCATCGGCGTCTCGGACAGAGCGCCACAATAGACAGATATCATTTTGAGGTAGTAAATGATTTTGTCTACCTAGGCTCTATGGTGAACTTCGCAAATGACATCAGTTTGGAGATCACACGAAGAATTACTCTTGCCAATCGTTGTTTTTATGGGCTTTTTTTTTTTTTATGGTTGCGCCAAAGGGTGTGTAATCTTCTTAAGATACCAGTAGCCCAAGCTACTGGCATGCACGATTCGCAAACCTGAATACTCGATGCCAGGAATACGCCTACGTATTCGTAGTGGTTGCACACTTCAACCACTCTTCCCGCGAGACTACCGTGAGGTATTACTTCGCGGGGCTGGTTGGCTATTTATGGTCTTCTTTCGCCGTCTTCCGCTCCTTGTTCCAAAAGTGTTGCCGGTTGGACTTGGTTGCTCTCTCTGACTCTTTCCAGCCGCCTAAGTTCCTGCACGATTATCGCTGCAACTTGTTTCACCGCGTCCCATATTGCATTCGATGCTATCATGTGGTGCACAATGTTTTCGGGGGTTGGTATTTCTCCAATTTTTTCCTCCAGTTCTCTGTGCTCTATATGAAAACGTGGACACTGAAAAAATACGTGCTGAGCGTCTTCTGAGGCCTCTCCGCAATTTGGACAGTTGGGAGATTCATCGAGCCCAAACCTGTTGAGATACGCTCGAAAGCAGCCATGTCCTGTTAGGAACTGGCTAAGATAGAAATCTACCTCTCCGTGTTTCCGGTCCATCCATTTTTGGATATCCGGTATAAGTCGATGGGTTCATCTTCCCTTTGAGGACTGGTTCCATCGCTCCTGCCATGCTCTAATGCTTCGCTGTCTTTCTTCCAGCTTGATATTTTTGACTGACGCTTGAGGTTCCTGAATTTTGGCGTCGTAGGTCCTTTGTAGCTCGATAGCCAACATATCCGCTGGTAACATTCCCGCGATGACACATACTGCCTCGTCTGACACCGTACGAAAGGCACAGCATACTTTCAGCGCACATAGTCTGTTGACAGAGTTTATCCTTCTTGCGTAGGTCTTTTTCATCATAGCTTTGGCCCATATGGGTGCCGCATACATAAGGATGGACTGCACCACCCTCGATAGAATAAGTCTCCTTTGTTGCCTAGGTCCTCCAATATTTATCATTATTCTTGATAAGGCACCGCTCACCCGAGCCGCTTTGTCCCACGTTCTTTCAAGGTGCTCCTTGCAAGTGAGACTCGTGTCGATCATCACACCTAGGTATTTGATAACCGATTTTGAAGTCGTATTGTGATCTCCTACTCTGATGGTGATTTCCTCTCTTTTCTTGCGGCTGCTTACCAATACTGCCACTGTCTTATGTTCGGCGAGCTCTAACCCGACTGCTGCCATCCACCGTTTGATTTTTCGGATACATTCATTTGTAGTATCCTCTATTTCTTCTAGATGTTTTGCAACCACGACAATTGCAATATCATCGGCAAAGCCTATGATTTTTGCCTCATTTGGGATTGAAATCCTTAGAACCCTATCATACATAATGTTCCAAAGGATAGGGCCTAATACCGATCCTTGTGGAACTCCGCCAGATATGTGGTACTGCTTTACTCCATCGTCGGTATCGAAGAGCAGAAACCGTTTCTCGAAGTAGCTCAGTATTATTTTAATTAAGAACCATGGCACCATCATTGACCTAAGCGATTGCACTATGAGTCCCCAATTCGCAGAATTGAACGCGTTTTTGACGTCTAATGTTATTACAAATACAAATATTTGGCGCAACAGTTCTTTAAAGTGCCAAGGCCTAGCTTCTCGCAACCACTTATGTTGTGTGCGTTATATTTTTCACACGAATGGAAGGGACTTACAGTTTAATGCTGAATCCGAACGGCGATTTGAGAAGCCTTTTCGTGACAACAATACTCTCGGATGTTTGTCAGACGCTCGCGAGAGATGGGACCGTGAAAAAACTTTTTGGTATTTTCTGGGATTCGAACTTGGAACCTCATGCGTAGTGATCCGACACACTAACCACTTACGCCACGGCGCCCACTCCAATGTTATTACAGCACCGTATTTCCTCCTCCATCTCCTGCCCTGAATAGCTTCTTCCAAGGTTGTAGTTACCCTTCTTATTGCGTCTACTGAAGAACGAGCTTTCCTAAAACCGTACTGTTGGTTGGAGAGTCCCCCGGCTTCATCAATTGCCACTTCTAATCGGTTGCATATGATTCGCTCCAGCATTTTACCCATTGTGTCTAACAGGCATATGAGACGGTATGACGAGGGATCGTCTGGTGGTTTTTTCCCTTTAGACAGCAGCACTAGACGTTGCTTTTTCCATTGGTCTGGAAGAACTCCTTCTGTTAGACACTTGTTGTAGAGGTCCACAAATGGTTGCGTATTTGTTTTAATGGCTAATTTAAGGGCCTTGTTCGGTATGCCATCCAACCAGGTGACTTCGTATCCTCGAATCGTCTGCATACATCCAGGAGTTCCCTTTGCGTGACAGTTGGGATGTCCTGCACTTCCGGAGGTGGCTCTATACGCTCTGCTGGTGTTTGAGGTGGGAACAACCCCGATACAATTTTCTGCATAAGGAGAGGGCATGAGGGGGAGTGTGCCTTAATGCCTTTGAGTTTTGCCATTACTGTTCTATAGGCGGTGCCTCAAGGATTTACATCTGCTTGCTAGCAGAGTTCCTTAAAGCTATTGCTCTTACTTCTGCGGATGGCTAGTTTTAGCTCTCTTTGCCTATCTTTGAATTGCACCCGTAGGTCCTGATGTGTGGTCAAACCTCTGGATCGCTGGAATAGTCTTCTGGCTCTATGGCACTTGCTGCGTAGCTCTGCTATCTCTTGGTTCCACCAGTATACTAGTGGCCGGCGATTTGTTGACGTTTTCCGGGCCATGGATGCGTCGCAAGCCCTAGTTACTTGTTTGGTAACCTCAGCGGCCATAGTGTTTGCTGTTCCTGGGCTTATTGTTGACTCTGCAAAAAATCAGGGCAAAAGTGTCTTTGTCCACGGTGCTTATTTTCCACCCCATTCGTTGTGCCTTCTTTGGGCGTTCCTGGGTTGTTCTCCTAGGTTGTACTTCAAACTGGATGGCAAAGTGGTCGCTGTGAGTATATTGATTACTGACTCTCCAGTTGGCGCCTCTCGATACGGAACTAGTTGCAAAGGTGATATCAACTATGGAGCCTACACCATTTCTACTAAAAGTGTGCTCACTTCCTGTATTTAGCAATATTAGGTCTAGTGACGATACGGCTTCTAGGAGAGCTTCTTCCCTTCTATTGTCCGTGCGCTGCCCCAATCAGTGGCCTATGCATTGAAGTCTCCAGCTATAATCGTTGGGCTACACCCTCTAGCATCATCCACGACCCTATCAAGCATACTTTGGAACTCCTCAATGGTGTGGTTTGGGGATGCATAACAGCTATAGACATGTACTCCTTTGACCTTTGCTCGCACGAAGCCTGTTCCGGGTGTCATCATTTTTTCTTCAAAGGCGCAATCTCCACAGGTCCAAATAGCAGCTCTTTTTGAGTCATCCGCAGCCCAAACTGTATCATCGAGATTTTTGTACTGCTCGCATAATACGGCAACATCTATCTTTAACTCGCGAACGGTTTGTGTCAAGATGTCCTGTGCCGCTTCGCAGTGGTTTAAGTTTAGTTGCAGCACTTTCATATTCTTCTTGCGACTTTTGCAGCTTCTTGGTATACCGGGCATACTATGCTTCCTGCCGCGTGTTTGATGTTGCTACTTCCCTTTTCTTCGCAAAGGACGCACCTTGCATCATTGCTGTAGTTCTTGGATATATGGCCTTTCTGTCCACACCTAATGCAATCCTCACTCCTATCCAACGTGTTTTTACACGCCTTTGCTAGGTGCCCGAAGTTAAGACACCTAAAACATCGCAGTGGTATTATTTTCTCCCGTATTCGGCATACCGTCCATCCGATTTTTATTTTTCCAACCTCCAGAACTTTTTTGGCAGTATTTATCGGGAGGCTAATGACGGCAGTTTGCGTCCCTGCATAGGCTGTCCTCATAGATTTGATGGATGAGATCTGTATGCCTTGTGCTTCCTCAAACTGCTCGGACAGAGCTTGGCAGATCTCTTCCTTTATGGTGGCGCCTTCTAAGTCTTTGCACTCAATGAGCACCTCTTGCGTTAGGGATCTCACTTCCACTATTTCACCGAGAACTTTTCCCACTTTACTTTGGTGTTCGGATGTTCTTCCATCAGCTGCTTTCTTGAGCTCAAGCAGTAGCTCTCCCTTGGCTGTCCTTCTTATGTGGGTTACATCACACCCCAATCCATTCAACTCGGGGTTGGTCTTCACCTTTCGGAGTATAGGGAGCAATAGGGAATTTTTCCGATCTTTTTAATCGCCAGTGCGTCAGGCTTAGCATATATCTTGCCTCGACTTTTTTCTACTCTTGTCCAAACGACTTTATTAGTAGTTTCTGCACCTGGTTTTTCGATCCGGGGTCTCACTGCCTGTCCATGGTTTTTCCCTGTGGCCTTTTTTTTTTTTTTCTCTTTTTGGTCCTTATGCACGATTTGTTTCACCTCTATTTCCGTCTTTTCCGCAACAATTTCGGCGTATGACAGTGTGGAGGGTTCTTCGGTATTTGGAGATCTCGTCCTTTTTCGCTTGGAGTCTGGCAGTTTTTATAGGCTAAGATGGCAATTGAGTAGCAAAGCCCTATCTCGAACTACTAAGGTAACTCTCAATAAGACATTATTCATCCCAGTACTGCTGTATGGCGCAGAGGCATGGGTTTTAACAAAACCGGATGAGGATGCCCTTGGTTATTTCGAGAGAAAAGTTTTTCGAGCGATCTTTGGTCCTGTCTGCATAGGCGGTGAGTGGATTAGAAGGTACAAAGCCGAACTATACGGCCTGTACAAGGACATCGACTTAGGCAGAAGAGTTCACATAAGGCGACTAAGATGGCTGGGTCATTTAGAGCGGATGGAGCCCAACGTTCCCACTAAGAAAGTCTTCGAATCCACCCCTGATGGACGATGCGGTAGGTGGCGCAAACAAGTGGAGGGGCACCTCAACCAACTTGGCGTGCGCAACTGGAGGCAGCTGGCTCGTAACCGTGCTGGTTGGAGAGGTTATTTGGTTGAGGCCCAGGTCGACCCCGGACTGTAGCGCCATTGCGGGGTGGCAATGGTGTAGTGGTAACATCGTCAATTGCCATGCTAATGGTTCATGGTTCAAATCCTGATGTCAGCAAGAATTTATTTATTTCTCATGAAATATATAAAGTCAGTCCGATCATTTGCAAAAGCTTCTGTGAACACTACTGCGAAGGCATAACACTGGCAGTAGCTTGGTCATGTTGCTGGAAAAATTGTTCGCTCTGTTGATGATGATTTGCCCTTGACATCGATTATCGAGAAAAAAGTACTGTGAATCGGAAGCAATGACAATAATAACAAAAAAATCTCCCCAGTTATCTGGACGCCACCCCCGGAGATAGCTGAAGTATAAACAACTGAGCTTCAAGAACCACTACACCAAAATCTTTCTCTCTCTCTCTCTCTATCCATCCTTTCCAACGCGCGCACTATGTGTAAACATGTTAAAGGTATTCATAACCCTTTGACTGCGCGCAAATTATATAAAAAAAAAAAGAAGACATCCGTGCACTTCCAGCTGGTTTACCGAGTAGAGCATGACAATGCTTTTTGTTGGGGAGATGTATTCCTCAGCATAGAACTATCTTATCTCGCTAAGCCCTAAGATGTCTTTTTTATAGCGTGCGAATTCGCGTTCCATTTGGGGGAATTTGGCGTTATATGGTCCTTCCTGGTTTGTGTCCAGGAGCGTTAAGAGTTCCAGAATCCGATCGTTGTCCATGTTCGATAGCCAAAGGTCGAAATCAAATTATCCGTCCATATCCGAGGCGTTAATTTCGGTTTCGGAGCAAGTGACTTAGCCTAGCATTAATATTTAGAAATATCTCATAGCTGATTCAAATTATAATGCAGAGCAAAACAGGGATTCCTGGAACTCTGAGGAAGAATTATGTCAAAGAATATGAGACTAATTTTCTGGGCATAGCACAGGACTTAAAGTTTCTTAATAACTCTTGCATTATTGTTATAGCTGTTGCAACTTTTCCAAATACTCCGCCGGCAATCCTGTGGTACTGTGTCACAACACCAAAGGGGAAAACAATGGACCATGTGGTTCCGGTGCAAGCACATCCATTTTATACTTCTCCCCATTTGCAAATTTAGAACTATTACTCTTTATTTTTTTATGAGTAATTTTGGATTCAATTGCATATGTGTATATATCACGTTTTTGCTGACGAAAATTGTGTCCACCTGCCGTCTATTGCAAGAATGGGTATCATGCTGCAAAAAATTAATGCATTCAACGTTCTTTTCAAATATTGATTTCGTTAATTCAGAAATCAGAACCGACTCTGTTTAACAATCAGAAAATACTTTTTCAAAGTTAAAAAATAATTCATTTGTATAGACCACTTCAGCTGCGACTGCAGCTGTATATTATGAATCCGTACTCCAAATGCACCCGTTCGCTTCGGAAATATAATAGAGAATATATTTTTTAAAATTCTTTTTCATTCCAGTAGGTGAATGCGAGTGAATTTTCCGCAAAAAATATGCTCACTCTTGCATATTTTATTGCGTCAACGATGCATGACTTGGTTTGTATTTTCATTGTTAATTATGGTCAGACTACCACCGTTCGACTGATTCATTGTTTGCATATAGACCGTCAATCTTAATGCAGGCAATCGGCCAACAAACTGTGCGCCTGAACAAAGCTTTATCCGGCCTATTTAATTTGGCGGCATAAAATTGTTTTCCGCACCAAAAATCTGCGTTTCCGTGTAAAAAAAAAAAAAGAAATATAAATTTTTTTAAATATCGTTATGAATAAATGTTTCGTAGATATTCTCCATTTGCATTCACGGTGGTGGCGGCATTCAGCGCCACCTGATGTAGGGAACAATTCACCTTAAATCGCCTACAATAGTTGAATAGAATTTTCGAGCGGCAGCTTCGGTCCATTCGTGTGCGGAAATATGCAAATTGACTTCCTGCCGAATGATTTACTATTTAACTAATAAAATTCCACAGAAAAGGATGTAATACTAAACAAATGAACTCCTGCTGGACGCAGGATTAAATTGAATTTCAAATTCCGCAAATGAGTATGTTTAATGCGGCAAATTTGAAATTAGTTAATTGCATTTAATTCGGTGCGTTCTCCTGACGCAGCGAATCATTAAATTAAAAGTCGAATATTTGCGTGGACTAAATTAGATTTGAATCCCTGCTCATTTGCATTGTATGATGGTGTTTGCCAGAGGGGGTGTGCCTTTTCCGGCTTAGTTCCTGTAAATTATTCATCGAGCTGCCGTATTCAAATCCGAAATATTAGGAATTATAAATAATTATTGGGATTATTCGACAAAATCATATTTTTGGTCTACTGTTCTGGGATAAGCTGCACCCTGGGGAGGCTGTGCTATTTGCTGTACTTCATGACACAGAGGATATTGTGGAGAATATACATTTTATTTATCAGTATTGGCCACACAAATACACATCAATCATAATGTAAATCCCGGATGGGGCATGGAACGGGTAGCTTATCAGATGGCTTTTAGTTCACACCAGCGCAGCGCAGTAGTATCTCCAGTATCTCCATTTTGGGGCGAATTGGTTTTTGATTCTTTGTCAACAAAGTTTATGAGTTCTTTGGGAGTTACTGTCAATGGATGGATTCCAGGGGCTATGGTGTGGAAGTATGAACTCCATTTCTCTTCATTTGGTTTGGAAATTTGTCAGTTAGGAAACCAGAAATTGTCAAAAAAGAGTTCCATACCTCTTCATTAGGCATGATGTATGCATAGCACATACATATTTTATTATTTCTTTAGGGTTTTAAGAACTTTTTTTTTTACTTTTGGCTTTTGTTGGCTATTGCTTGAAATAAAGGCCCAAGAAAATGGTAAGTCCTAGAATGATTTGACTCATAGATATAAGTTTCTTCACAAAACTTTTCACTGCAGCCATTTAGTGAATTCTACTTTTTCTTAACTTGAAACTCTTCCAATAATACGAGTAATAAATTACCATCTCGGCAATGGTTGTGCTCCACTATGCGATGTCAAAGCCTTACTACTCATCTGCAGAAATGCAATAATAAAGTTCAGCTTAGTAATAACTTATGCCTACGCACTACTTAGGGAAACCTTCTGGACGACATAGCCTCCTATTTGTATGATATTTAGTATGCCAATGATCTTCGGCTTTCTAAGATGCCATTTTATAATGGCATTGTCAATTCCAGCGTATGCTCTCACTCGATTCATAAGCCTTCTTAGCATTTGCTAATTTGGAGGACCCCAAAGCCTACGGCGATGAGGCCCTCTACTGCGTCGTCTCTCAGGATTAGATTCGAAGACTCTGTGGGCCGGAGGGTTGGTGTTCATCCGCTCTACATGTCCTAGCCATCTTAAATGTCCAATTATCTTACGAAGAATTTTTTTCTCGAAGCGACCAAGGATATCTCCATCCGCTTTCATAAGGTCCATGTTTCAGCGCCGTAAAGCAGGACTGGAATGATCATGGTCTTATATAGTGTCACCTTATTTGTTCGAGATAGGGCTTTACTATTGAATTCCCTTCTTCTTCTTCCTTTTATCAGCGAGGCTATGATCTGAAAACAAGGGATCACAGCCCTCCCACTTCACCGCATTTCTACTGATCCGCCTGTGGGGTTCGCCTATTTGACCTCAGAAAATATCGGCAGGCCTGCCGATTTTGGATCACTCGGTTACTGAGGCCAATGAAATGCCGATGTCGTCGCATTTGTCTGATCCAGGCGTTTATAGGCCTGCCTTTCCTACATCGCGATGTCTTTGGAACGTGCATAGATATTGCCTTTTTAACAGGGTTCAAATGATCTCTTCTTTGAACGTAGCAATACCAGCTGAGCCGGTCGCGCTCTAATTTTTGTACGATGGTTTCCTTGATGTGAAAGCTTCCACGGATCTTCGAACTTCTTATTCGATCAAGCTTGGTCACTCCTGCTGTCATGCGAAGAATCTTCATCTCAGCTGCCGTTAATTTACTCTCATACTTTTTGTACATCGTCCAACATTGTGAACCGTATGTGAGCGCTGGACGTACAACTGCGGTGTAGAGCCTTCCTTTTAACTTAGGGGGCATTTTTCTGTCACAGAATATAGCGGAATTTTCTCGCCACTTCATCCACCCTACGCTTACACGATGATTGATGTCGTCATCACAAGTTGCTTTGCTATTGATCATAGATCCCAGATATTTGAACTTTTCGCACTTGGGAAGCACTGTTCCATTCAAATAAATGTCTGGAATAGGCCTGAGTGGATCAGAGAACGGGCAGCACAAGTACTCTGTCTTTTTGAACTAATGCGATACCCATTTCCCTCCAAAACGTCCACCCACATATCAAGTGCTCGTTGCAGGGATGTAGGATCCTCACTTATGATGGCTCCATCGTCAGCAAAGAATAACTGATGTACCTTGGGGTCCATCACTTTACCTTCAAGCAGATAATCAAGGACTGTAATAAAGAGCAAATGACTTAAAACGCTTCCCTGGTGCACCCCGACTTTGATTGGGAACTCTTCGGTTACTCCAGCGGGCATCTTACTCTTGTCTTTGCTCCTTCGTACATGACCATGATCATCTGTACATAGGTTTCTGGAACCCCTCGATGTCTTAGCGCCACCCATATCAGATCTCGTGGTTGTCTGTCGAATGCCTTTTCAAAGTCAACCAATACAATATGCAAATCCCTTAAGGAATCATGATGTTTTTCCATTATGATCCTTATACTTTGGATTGCACCTGTGGTTGATTTACCCGAGACAAACCCGCACTGATCATCAGATAGCCGTATTATTTTTCGCAGTCGGCCACCTAATACCCGCTCAACGATCTTCATGGTGTGTGACATCAGTTTGATCGAACGGTAGTTATCACAGTTTCGCGTATCACCCTTCCCTTTATATACAGGGAGAAGGTAACCTTCCCTCCATTGATTCGGCATTGGGTCACCTCTCACAAATTGGGAGATGAGAATTCTGAGCCATCTGAACCAGATGTCTCCCATTTTTTTCCAGAACTCAGAGGGCATCTCGTCTGGCCCAACCGCTTTTCGTTTTTTGGAGTATTTGACCGCCTCACTAACTTCTTCGACTGTAATGTCGGCTATTTCTTCACAGTTAGGGGTGACTCTTGGAAAGTATAGCCGAGGAAACTGTTCATTGGAAAGCTCTTCACAATACTGCCGCCACCTTTGCAGAATTTTGTCGTCATCCACAAGAAGTTGGCCATGAGCATTGCTAATGAACTTTGGCGAACGAATCTCCTGAGCATTCTTCCTTCTTTGGGCGGCTATTTTGAAGATAGTGGCACTCTTGTTCATATTGTGTCTTCGCAGCTCCTGGATAGCCTGGTTTGCATCAGCAACCGGGGAAAATATTTTCTCCAGCTCCCGATACAGGCCCTCCGTACTCTCTGCTTGAAGCTGGGCGCACTTCTTCTTCACTTTTTTCTTGCAGCATCTGTATTCCATTTCGAGGCGAGCTTTTTCGTCATTATTATTAGAGGGGCACTTTGACCAAGCTTTGAAAGCCGCTTTCTTCTCATTTATCACTTTCTTAGCTTCATCACTCCACCACCATGTTTCTTTGGCGTGTTGATGGTGGCCTTTTGAAGCTCCTAGCAGTGATTTGGCCTTCTTTAAGCAAGTTCGCTGTAGGGAATCCCACATATTTTGTGCTCTGCACTCTTCATCCTCAGCTCCGTTGAGGGTGTGAGAGAGGTAATTTTTCATTACGAAAACAAAAGCCTCGCCTTTTTCTTTGTCCAGATTGTACCACTTGATTTTCTCAGAGACCCTTGTTTGTTTGCTTTTCTTCGGTGTTTTCATAAAAATTTCTGTTAGCAGGAGACGGTGTTGCCGAGCGATTGCCTCTCCCAGGATCACTTTGCAATCTTTTACCCGGGGCTTCATGAAACTGCCTACCAAATGGTAGTCAATCTGAGTTTCATCTCCACCACTGCTGTAAGTGATCAGGTGTCGGCTTTGTTTGATGAACATGGTATTTAACACGATAAGACCGTGTGATTTGCACATGCTTAGGATGTCTTCACCAGGAAGGTTCCTGGTGCCATATCCTAGTCCTCCATGGCAGTCTTCATAGTCTTCGTTTGATTTCCCGACATGTCCATTCAAATCTCCACCAACAAACAGAAATTCTTCCTTTGGGATGTTCTTAAGGAGATTGTGGAAATCTAGCCAAAATGCATCTTTATCTCTCTGATTGTACCCATCGTGGGGAGCATATGCACTGACAATATTCCACACCTCTCCTTGTATTACTAGTTTGAGAGACATCAAACGGTCGCTGGACTTCGAAATGCTCAAGACGTTTCCAAGTAGCTCTGCCGCAAGGATGATACCGATTCCGTTCTAAGCCTTTTCCGTTCCGTAGTAGAACATCTTGTAATCTTTTGTCCTAACGTCCAAGAAACGCGCCCGATTCCCGGTGTTTTTCCATTTCGTCTCTTGGACACACAAGATGTCCACCCGCCTTCTATTCATCATCTCTTCCAGCTCGTAACTTCGACCGGTCATGCTTCCAACGTTCCAACTCGCGACCCTCAAATTGCGTCCAAACTGTTTCATTATGTTGCTAGCCACCGGAATCCGTATAGCTCTGACCCGAACATTTCTGCTCGGTCCAGGATCAGTACCATGCACAGCAGTGGTAGTGCCTGGCGGGGTAGTGCCTTTCCTTTTTGCAAGTATTACCATAATGATACAGTTTTTCAATACAATTTTTTGCACCATATTGCGATGGTGTTTGTTGTTTGACACGTGCATGCTCCTGTTTTAGTATTGTTTGATCTTTCTTTTATGACACCGGTGATCTCCAGTCGTGTCAACCCACGGACTCACATGCACACTTGTGGGAGGGTTTTTAAGGTAGTATATGTGTCGCTAGGCTCACTTGGGTGTTATATTGCCTAGATCTGATTTGTCCCCCTTAGTCGCCTTTTACGACAAGCGCTGGTTGTTGGGGGGGGGGGGGGGGGGGGGGGGGGGGGGGGGGGGGTATGATTCAGTGGAATTTGTGAAAAAAAACTTTTCAGAAATGCAGACAGGACAGCGTATATCAAAGTATCGATGAATCAATGACGAAATTCAAGGGGGGCAGTTTATTGAAGTATAGTATATGCCTCTAAAGCCTGCCAAAAGAGGAATAAAAATGTGGCTACGTTGTGACGCTAAGAGTGGCTACACCTACGATTTTAACATATACTGTGGGAAGGAGACTCAAAGAGTTGAAGGAATGAGTTGTGAACAAATTGGCCAGTAAAATCACTGAGCCAGATGTTGTCTTATGTTTTGAGCGTTTCTTCACATCCATGGATTTATTAAAGACAATTGAATTTCCAGCGGTTGGTACATTGATGTCTAACCGAAAAAATATACCAAAGTTCAACAAAAGGCTACAACGCGGAGAGGCAGAGTTCAAAGCCAGTTCCTCTGGTCTCTTATGTATAAAATAGCAGGACACGAAAGAGGTCTTAGCTTTGAGCAACTGCCACAATTGTGAAATGAAAAATGTCACAAAAAACAATAAAAACGGGAGAAAAAATTGTTGTACCATGCCCAGATATGATAAAATTTTACCGTGAATTCATGAGAGGTGTGGATTTGGCGGACTAAGTGTGGGTTGTACGAATACGATCGAAAATCTGATAAATGGTGGAAAAAAACTTTTTTTCGATTGATTATGATGGCAGACGTCAATTGGTGGGTTATTCACTGTGACATTAACCGAAGCTGTATCCAAATCCATATTGTTCTACGGAGCGCAGTCATGGGGTCATAAGTATTATGATTTGGTAGAAAAACTACTGAGGTTTTATCTTCGAAGGTCATTTCAACTCCCAACCACGGCCCCAAACTACATGCTGATGATCGAAACCGGACTTGCCCCATTGTTCATACAGACTCTTAAGCTGAGCGTTGATTATATTCTCAGTATACTCAAGACAGGTGATGAAAGGCTGACGAGGAAATCGGTTATGTTCGCAGTGAATGCGCAAAGTCTGTGGTACAAAGACATGTTAAATCTGGTGGAGACATATGAATACGACCTTAGCTTAGATTGGAATACTCAGACTAATTGGAAGGGGATTCTCTACGACTTCATATCTCACGTAGATATATGTATGCGTAACAAATATATCGAGGAAGCGGAGGCATCAACACACATGGAAATCTATAGGACTCTGCGGTTCAACCTAGGTCCCCTTAATTATTTTAAGGATTCGAACAGCGTAAGATGTATCTCTTTGATTTTTCGTGCGAGAGGAGAGATATTGCCACTCAACTTCGTGCCACACAGGGAGGATCTTCCAGTTCTCTGCTCAATTTGCAACTTAGCTCAAAGAGAGAACTCTATACACTTCTTGGGAATGTGCCCAATATTCCGGGGTATCAGGAGATTTCACTTTGGAAAAGCCATATTATCGAGCGAAGAAGTAGCTGAGTTATTAAATGGTTCTAATTGGAAAGCTCTCATATCATACTGTAAATCAACGCTAGGTTATAGAAGAATGATCATTGAAGAAGATTTTTAAAACTGAAAAGTTAGAAGTAAACATTACTGAAAAACTATTAAAATTGTACCAAAAGGTTGATAGTCTTTGGCAGACGGCTTTGAGCCATGTCTTTAAGATTTAAGTATTTTTATTTTATGTAAATTTTGTACAATCTGGAAATTCAATAAATCTATCCATCTATCTATCTATCTATTTATCTATCTATCATTAACCGAAAAAAAGTACCATTGAAAACGTTTTTAGTTAATTTATCAGAGGATTTGATCGCGCAAGGTTTTAAAACCACAGCTATTCGTAGATCATTGCACCGAGTTGCTCGACCCAAAAAAGATCCAGGAATAAAACATTTGCCTATTGAAGGTTCTAGCAGGCGTCGTTGCTATAGTTGCAGTCAAATGAAAAAACAGTCACGCACCAAAATAATGTGCAAGGAGTGCGAAGTGTTTTTGTGTAAAAAATGTTTTACGACTTTTCATTCTTAAAAAAATAGTTAAAAATAAAAAAAACATTTAGATTTTCAAAAGAGTGTGTTTTTTTGATTACTTTCAGAGCGGATGAATGGTACATAAAAGTACCACCCAACATCCCGACTGGTACATTTTTGTACCAGGCCGCCCCGTCTTATTCCCGCCCCAAGTGGGTAGTATCTTTGCATATATGACTTACAGGAGTTTATATCAACACATTTAACCGATAAAATGTTTTCTAGATTATTTATTCGAATTGCGGGGCGAAAGGGTGCATAATGAACAAAAAATTGGTAAATCGTTCTCGCTTTAAAAGCTACACTCATCTGCTGTACTGTATATTTATCGTTGAAATAGTTTCTTTCCTCCAAACTATGGTTCAAGACTCTATATGTACTGCGACTCTCGGATTGAGAAGCCCTTTCCATGAAAGCCGCATGTTTTCTTTCATCAAGGGTCCTTAATGTGTCTATTCTCGCTGCACTCCAGCTACTTTTGACTTCTCATCTTAGTGATATGTCCACATTGCAATAATCGCTCAGTTATTTCCATGTCCTGAACAATGAAGCGTTTCTGTTGTTGAAGGAGCATTATTTTTGGAAGCCGGTGGTCAGGCATGTCTACTACTTTAAGGATATACTTATGTCCTGTATTCCCTTGTGGGTCCTAGGGCCTCTACTATGCCTACGCGCCATCATGTACGGTTTCTGGCAATGTGCCTGAGTTCTCCCCAACTTTTCCCTAACTGCCGTGCCTCCTTCTCGACTGTTCTGCGCCATATTCCTCGGATCGCCAGGTCTTCTGACATCCTGAGTTAGAGAGTTCCATTGCATAGCATGGTTCGCTATGGAACTGTCATCCTTTCGGAATGTGTGACCAATCCACTGCCACTTCCGCCGTTGGATGGTTGTGCCTATTGGTTCCTGACCCGTTCTCTCGTAAAGGTGTTCGTTAGAGATACGATTGAGCCAGAAAATTGCGCAGGCACCTATGAACAAACGTTTGCAGCTTTCTGGTGATAGTAATGGTCACTCTTCACGTACTGTAACCATATAACAGCACGGATTCAACTTTGGAGCGCAACAGTCTTATCTTGGTGTTCAAACTGATTGCATTGCTTCGCCATATTTTGGACAACATGCCGAACGCGGACTTTGTTTTGGCAATCCTGTTGGCTATATACAGTTCGGTTCCACCATCGGTCGAGGCAATACTCCCAAGATACTGGAAATCCTCTACTTTCTCTACCGGTTGTCCGGCAATGCATATTTGAGCCGATGAGTTAGTTCCAAGGCTGATAATTTTAGTTTTTGCCGTATTAATTTTCAGCCCGACAACGCCCACCTCCCTCTCCACATCTGCTGTCATTTGGTGGAGGTCCATAATTCCGTGGGAGAGTAAGCATACATCGTCAGCGTAGTCAAGATGTTTCAGTTGAGATGTAAGAGTCCATCGAATTCCTCCGTTTCCCGTCGACAAAGTTGCATGAAGCATATCGCTAATCACCAATAGGAATGATATTGGTGAAAGGATACAGCCCTATCTTACCCCACTTTGGATCTCAAATTCCTCAGACAACCTTCCCCTGCGCAGAACGTGACATTTGGAGCCTTCATATGTAGCTTTGATAATAGCAATTAGTTTATCGGGAATACCTGTCCTGCGTAAGGCACGCCAAATAAACTCTTTGTTGACACTATCGAACGCCTTCTCAAAATCGATGAACAGCAGGTGCAGTGGCGATCGATATTCAACACACTGTTCGATGATAATCCGCAGGGTGTTGATGTGGTGGGCACAGGAGGATCCAGAGCGGAAATCTGCTTGTTCGGCATCGAGTGTGTCTTCGAGATGTTGTTTAATTCGCTCCAGGGTGATTTTAGCCATTATCTTAGCTACAGCAGGCAGCACGCAGATACCCCTCCAGTTTCCGCACTCCATTAAATTAGGCTCATCATAGGCAGTCCTGTCTCTATATAAAGCATATATTTTGGGGTGTTTATCGGAAGTTTGAAGAGGTGCTTTCAAAAATATCTTTATAGCGCCTCGACTTCATCATATTCCTCATAACCCCATACTTGGCTTGCGTAGCACATAATTAATCTTGCTGTGGCTTCAAAGTGTTTATATTTCACTTTCGTTGCTACATCGTTTCTACCAAAAACCCTTCTCCAAGTGCTACTTATGGCTCCTTCCGATTCCTTCAGCTTCTCCTTTAGGTGACTTGCGTACGATACTTGGTTTTAGTGTTACCCCTAGGTAGCGATATTGCTTGACTACTTCCAGCTGCTTATGAGCAAACGGCCATTTTTTCTCTCTGGTTAATCTCCTGAATTGTTTTGAAATATCAAAACTATCGACTTAGCAATATTTGCACTGAGGTTCCATAGCTTACAGTATTCCTCCAGCTTGTTACTCATAAGCTGCAACATAATTGGCGATTCGGCGAGAATGACGATATCGTCCGCATAGAAGAGTACTTTGATCGTACATTCTTCGAACTCAATTCCACCTGGTAAGAAGGAAGCTAGATCATCTAAGTAAAAATTAAACAATAGCGGACTTAACATGCAGCCTTGCTCGACTCCTGTATTTGTGGAAAACCATTCAGATAGTGTGACACCGTCCCATACTGCCGTCTGGTAATCGCTGTATAGGCTTTGTATTATCTTTAGCATTTTCGACGACATCCCCAGTAAACTTAACTTATACTGTACTGTATCAAAGGCAGCACGAAAATCGACAAGAAAAGCATACAGCTTTTTCCCCTTGCTCAGGTACAGTTTTGCTAAGTTAGTCAATACAAATATCCATATGTTGTCAAACGTTCAGTAGTTCGCTCTGAAGCCAGACTGAAATTAACTCAAAAGTCCTCTTGATTCTACCCATGTGGACAAACGTTGCATCAAAACACTCGTAAACAATTTCAGAAGAGTGTTCCGGAAGGAAATACCCCTATAGTTACCAGCGTTGTTAGCATCCCCCTTTTTAAATAGGGGGACAATTATATTCGTCTTGAAGCTTTCCAGAATCATACCTGTGCTATAGATCATGCTGAAACCGTTCGTAATCTTCTTCTTCTTCCTTTTATCAGCGAGGTTATGATCCGAAAACAAGGGATTTTTTTTTTTTTTTTGCCGAGAGCAGGTGAAAAATCTTCCAAAGACACCATAAGGCCCGACCGCGCGTGCTTATGGTAGTGTGAGATTTTTACTCACTAAAAAAACACCTCTCCTCAAAATGAATACTACAACTAAGCCAGTGCTTATCCAGCAGTTTTATTTTCGCTTACGAGAATCGTGATATAGAAAATGTTGATGTTCGTATGTGATTGAAAATAAATGTACCACTTTACCCAGGTTAAATTCCAATGAAAGTTGCTGCCTTTTTCACGACCTTCATATGCTATGACGCTAGGTCAAAAGGTTTTGTCCTTTGAAGACGACGAATTGAATTGTTCGCGTCAAGTAGTTGAGTGATAGTACGGTTACAATGGCCGTGAACACGATCTTTGTGTTTACGCGCAAATTTTGTTATCTCTTCGACGACGCTGGGAATTCCCAGATCCCGATGAATATCTTCGTTACGTACATACCACGGTGCGTTAACATCGTTCTAAGAACTTTATTTTCAAAAGTTTGTATGATGTTTCTATTGCTTTTCTTGGTACAACCCCATAGTTGTATACCATACGTGCACACAGTTTCTTTCTTGCGGGATGTCACGCGTGTAGAGTACATATAGAAGTGGTCCAAGGACACTTCCTTGCGGGACTCCGGCTGCAATCTCCTTGAAGTCAGAGTAATCGTTTCCGTGCTTAACACGAAAGAGTCTCTCGGTGAGGTACGATCGTAAGATTAAAAAGAGTTGCCGTGGCAGTAGTCGTTGCAATTTATATTTCAAGCCTTCGTGCCAAACCTTATCGAAAGCTTGTGAGACGTCAAGAAATACACAACAACAAATCTTTTTTTCTTCCAGAGCCTTCTCAATCACGTCAGTTATTTTGTGGACTTGGTCAATTGTAGAATGCTGGATTCTAAATCCAAACTGATGGTCAGGAATAAGACGTCTTTCGTCGATTACGGGCTGTAGACGTTTGGAAAGTAGTTTTTCGAATATTTTTGAGATAACCGGCAATAGGGAAATAGGCCGATATGAATTCTTCTCATTTAGCGGTTTGCCTGGTTTCGGGACCATTATAATCTCGGCGACTTTCCATTGCCTAGGAACATAAAGCAATCTGAACGAAGCGTTGATCAAATAGAGCAGTTTGATAATAGCTATATTCGGCAATTCCTTGACTACCTGCGCCGTTATCAAGTCGTAACCCGGAGCTTTTTTTGTCTTTAAATTTTTAATCACTTCCCTCAGTTCAATCAATGCAACTTTTTTTACTTTAAAGTTGTCAGATGTCGTGACTGGGGAGTCGGGCGTTAACGAAGGGCCGTCGAACGGCTTAAACGTTTCTACTAAGTGCAAAGCAAAAAGTTCTGCCTTTTCTTTGTCGCTCTTGGCCCAGTTTCCATCGATTTTGCGAATTGGTGGTGCTTGCATTTGAGGTTTCCGGATGCCTTTTAGCGCTTTCCAAAGCGAATAATTTGATTCTCTTTCACCGGAGAGATTTTCAAGATAGGTCGCTATCTTTTTGCTTTTAAATTCGCGAATACTATCTTTAAGGCGATTGCATAGTCGGTTAAGGACTGTTTTATGCTGCGGTGCACGAGTGCTTTGCCATTTCTTTCGTGCTTTTCGTTTCTCTCTCACCAGTTCAACGATTTCTCTGGGATACTTTTCGTTGCGGTTGATCTTATAGCTTCTAGAAGGAGTGTTTCTCCATGCCGCTCTTTGAATTGCTTCCACGAAACGATCAATTTCGTCCTCTAGTTCACAAGGTGTTCTAAGTGATACATTTAAGGCGATATTTGTTTCGCAATCATTTCTAAAGCCCTCCCAATTTGTTCTATTGCTAGTGAGTCTTGGAGGTTCGTTTTTCTTGATCAGCGCTTCTCCAAGTAATAAAATTACCGGCGAGTGGTCAGAAGAGAGATCAAAACATTCTTTGACTGTAATAAACTTCTCGTAAATGCCTTTTGTAACAAAAAAATCGATAAGATCGGGAATTTTTTGTGAGTCAGTTGGCCAATAGGTCGGTTTTCCTTTCGAATAAAAACAACAACCGAATTCATATGCCACTTCGTAGAGAATTTTTCCTTTAGAAGTCGTACATCTTGAACCCCAGAAGGTGTGCTTCGCGTTGAAATCTCCACCCATAAGAAAATTTGAACCAAGAGCATTGAAGAAACGAAAGTAGTCGTCTTTTTCTAGTTTGCATCGCGGCGGACAGTAAACAGACGCTATATTGTAACTCAGGTGCTTATTTTTAACCCTTACTGCGCACAACCGAAGTTTTTCCAGCTCTATGCTTATGTCGACCGAATGTTCGATGTTAGTTTTAATGAATAAGGACGAACCGCCCCGCGCTCTATCAGAAGGATGATAGGCGTGATAACCAGCGTAGCCTCTTATCTTTATCTGCGATTCCCTTGTTAGATGGGTTTCGGAGATCAAACATTTAACCCCCTTCGGGTAGGGGTTAGAATATACCCGAGGTAGGCATGCCTGTCGTAAGAGGCGACTAAAATCCACCCTCCGTATACCGAGTATGGCGTATACAAAAAACATGCAATGAACAAAACAAAAGATTTAAATACCCCAGGTGGCAGTCCAGGTAAACTGGAAAATACACCCTCTTCGGAGGTCGGCTCTACGGATTCTGGGGAGAGCCACTTATTGCACCTAATAAATCCCTTCTCAAAAAGTACAAGGGTATCTCGATCTCCACGAACAAGATCGAACGTCTCCGGAAAAAGAAGTCCGCCGGAAGCGCAAACGCGTGAAAAACGGGACTCAGCGAAATCTAAAAGCATTGAGGAGGAAAACGACGTACTCCGTACCCAGCTTAGCGAAATGGAGCTACTCTATCGTGAGCTCAAGAAAGAGGTAGATTTACTCAGGCAAGAAAATAATGCCCTAAAAAACACGTACCTACAAAAAGAAAATACAGTTAGCTCACATCGCTCACCTAGTCGCGAATACCAGACGGATGAAGAAGAGCTAACACGCGAAACGAATTGGGTCGAAAAGAAACGACCTAGCAAAAAACGAAAAGCTGGTTCCTCACCGGAAGTCGAGCCACAAAAAGATGAAAAGCGCAAGGAGATGCAAGAAAAGCAACAACAACCAAAATTACGTCCTCCGCCACCGATAAACGTCGTTGGAATTACGGACTATAATAAGTTGCATTGCCTCCTTAAAGGAACTCTGGCTTCGAAGTTTAAGGCGACATCTCTGCGAAACAATACGTGGAAAATCAATGTCGATGATGCCGACGGTTACCGATCAGTATCTAAAAAATTGAATGCCGAAAAGATTCAGTGGTATACTTATGAAAATAAGTTAGAAAGACCACTGCGTGTTGTAGCAAGGGGACTCCACCCCTCGTGCACTAAAGAAGATGTAATGCACGACCTTCAAGACAAAGGCTTTAAAATTCTTGATGCCGTCAATATTATCAAGAAGGAGAAGCAACAGTCGGAGGGAGATCATGAAAAATTGGTAAAGCGCGGTCTTCCACTATTCATGCTTAGTTTTGATAAAGACGAAAATAAAGATATTATATATGGTATCAAGACTATTCTAAACATCGTGGTCAAAATCGAACCCATGCGTAAGACCTCCAGATCGATCCCGCAGTGTAAGCGCTGTCAAGGCTTCAATCACACGCAGACTTACTGCCAGAAAGAGCCGCGATGCGTCAAATGCGCAGGTAAACATCTCTCGGAAGAGTGTCACCTAAACAAGCAAACCCCAGCCACTTGTATAAATTGCAAAGGAAAACATCCTGCGAACTATCGAGGTTGCGAAGTGGCGAAAGAGCTTCAAAAACGCCGCGATACGCTAAAAAATTCGATGCGTCCGAATATGAAACCAATCAAGAACAGACCCAAAATAGCTACAAAAAAAGCAGCGAAAGATAGAAAGTCCGTCAATATTAACTTAAGATCGATTAATGATAAAAAATCCGAAAGTAATAGAGATAAGGTAACAGAAGCAAAATCTCCGAATATTGGCGTGCAGTCTTATGCTCAAGCGGCGAAGACAGTTAAGGGTACGTACACGACCGACAACTCACGGGAGATCAAAGCAAGAAACCGTCCAAACTTTAATGTAAAGACTCCTTCTCAAGTTGCGACATTGAAAAATAGTGATAGAGGTAGTTCAGAAGATCATGTATCCAATGTTTTTTCCCTAATTCTTGCGAAACTTGAAGAGCAATGCAAAACAAATAAACTAATTTTTGAGAGACTAGTTGCACTAGAAAACAACATTCATAACACGCGCACTTCAACCAGAATATGAAAGAAACGCTTAAAATTCTTACTTGGAACGCTAACGGGCTCATACAAAGACTCGACGAGTTAGAAATATTTATGCGAGAGAAAGATATTGATATATGCTTGGTCTGTGAAACTCATCTGAAAAAGCAATCGAATATTAAGATAAGGGGATATAGCGGGTATCACGCCTTTCACCCATCGGAAAGAGCCAGAGGCGGATCATCTTTGTTTATAAAAGAAAATATCGAACACTCAGCGGAAATAAAAATTGAATTAGAAGCAATGCAAGTAAGCACGGTACGCGTTAGAAATAGACATTTTGCTTTCAACATTTCGTCTATATATTGTCCACTGCGATGTAAACTTGAAGAAAGTGATTTCACAAACATCTTCAACTTCCTTAAACCAAATTTTATTATTGGTGGCGACTTCAACGCGAAACACCCCTTCTGGGGCTCAAGGTACGCCTCTCAGAAAGGTAGAAAGCTTTATAATGCGGGTATGCAATTCAGTTGTGATTTTTACTCGACGGGTAAACCAACATATTGGCCAACTGATAGAAATAAGATACCAGATCTGATTGATTTCTTTGTTGTTAAAGGAATATCTAGCAACTGTATAAAAGTTGAAGAAAGCTTTGATCTCTCCTCTGATCATTCTCCAATCATTATGACGATAAGCGAAGCTTTGATTAAAAAAGTAGGACCGGCCAGATTAACTGGCGCGAAAACTAATTGGGACGGCTTTAAAAAAGATATTGAAGCAAATATTGAGCTGAGCGTATCACTTAAAACGCCCTATGAACTTGAAGTTGAAGTAGATCGCTTCGTCGAAATCTTGCAGGATGCCGCGTGGAAGAATACTCCCAAACTAAAGAGAACCCCGGCCAGTTACATTAAAATTTATCCGCAGGAAATAAAAGAGATGATTAAGGAGAAGAGAAAAGCGCGTAAAAGATGGCAACAAACTCGGGCTCCGCAACATAAAGCACATCTTAACCGTTTGTGCAACTCACTAAAAAGATCTATTAAAGACCTTAAGAATAATGAAATACAAACTTACCTAGAAAGCTTAACGGCAGAAAAAGATTCTAACTATTCGCTTTGGAAGGCTATAAAAGGTATTAAAAAACCTCAAATTCAAGCCGCGCCAATTAGGAAAAATCAAGACGAATGGGCGAGGCATGATAAAGAGAAAGCGCAAGTTTTTGCCGCCCACCTGGAAGAAACTTTCAAACCGTTTGATGGACAAGCTCTTATTCAAAATATAAATACGTCGTATATAGACAATAGCGTAATAAGAAATGCAACGCTTACCGAACTTAAGGAAGAAATAAAGAAACTTAAACCTAAGAAAGCTCCTGGATACGACCTAATTACGGGAGAGGTTCTTAAAGCACTACCAAGAAAAGCTCTAATTAAGCTTCTGTTCATTATAAACGCCGCGATTAGACTAGAATATGTTCCCAGTCAATGGAAAGTCGCCGAAGTTATAATGGTCCTTAAGCCTGGAACACCGCCGAATGAAAAAACCTCTTATAGACCGATTTCGCTTCTTCCAATTATATCCAAAGTGTTCGAGAGAATATTGGTTAGGCGAATACAGCCGGTTATAGAAGAAGGGCATCTCATCCCTGATCATCAATTCGGATTTAGAAGTAAGCATTCTACAGTTGAACAAGTACATCGAATAACACATGTAATCGAAAAATCACTTGAAGAAAAAAAGATTTGTTCGAGCGTATTCCTTGACGTTTCTCAAGCCTTTGACAAGGTCTGGCACGAAGGCTTAAAGTTTAAATTACGACAAGTTCTGCCAGAGCACCTATATAATATTTTGAAGAACTACCTTACGAATAGGCTATTCCGCGTCAAATGTGGAAACGAATATTCAGATTTTAAGGAAATAATGGCTGGGGTGCCGCAAGGAAGCGTTCTTGGTCCAGTCTTATATCTATTATACACTCGTGATATACCGCAAGTAGAAGGCACTGAGCTAGCTACATTTGCCGACGACACTGCTATCTTGACAGTAGGTAAAACGGTCGAAGATACTACAGAAAAACTGCAAGAAGCTTTGAATAGAGTAAATGAATGGACAAAGATTTGGCGAATCGCACTCAACGAGACCAAATCTGTTCATGTAAATTTTACTTATAAAAAAATAAATAATTTGCCGATCTTTTCAAACTCGGTTCAAATCCCGTTTGCAAACGAGGCTAAGTATCTTGGAATGACACTTGATACAAAGCTGAAATGGAAAACGCACGTTAAGAAAAAACGCAAAGAACTAGATAACAAATATCGAGAAATGTATTGGTTACTTGGAAAATATTCCAAGCTTAATATATATAACAAACTGCTTTTATATAAGCAAGTGCTAAAGCCTGTATGGACATATGGTATACAACTCTGGGGTTGTACCAAAATAAGTAATATTAAAATTTTACAAACTTTTGAAAACAAAGTGCTAAGAGGTATTGTAAATGCGCCATGGTATATCAGAAATAGCGATATCCACAGAGACCTTGGCATTAAAACAATCGAAGACGAAATTCAAACCTACGCGAGAAAGCATAGAAGTCGACTAGAAAGTCATGTAAATATTACAGTCCTCCAACTTTTGGAAGAAAGAAATTTACTGCGCCGTCTACAAAGAACCAAACCTTTAGACCTAGCGCGATAAGTAACCGCGTCTAAACTGCGGAGCTGGCAGGAACTTCTAATGGGAAGGTGCCTGCAAAACGTCATTATTTCGCGAAACGAAAACTACTTGATAAGTCGAATACTTAGTTGTAGTAAAAATAAAAACAAGTCTGTTTTGAAGGGAGGTTTTTTAGTGGGTAAGAATCCCACACTACTATGAGCACGCGCTGTCGATCCTCATAGTGCCTTGTTGAAGATTTTCACCTACCCTCGGAAAAAAAAAACATATGTCGATATTTTCTCTTATTAGAAACTTTTCTAATTCGTTAGATTTTTGTAAGAGTCCGTTTGCATTCCATGTTGCTATTTTAAGCAAAGGGATCACAACCCTCCCACTTCACCGCATTTCTACTGATCCGCTTGTGGGGTTCGCCTATTTGACCTCAGAAAATATCGGCAGGCCCGCCGATTTTAGATCACTCGGTTACTGAGGCCAATGAAATACCGATGTCGTCGCATTTCCCTGATCCAGGCGTTTATAGGCCTGTCTTTCCTACATCGCGATGTTGGAACGTTCATTGATATTGCCTTTTTAACTGGGTTCAAATGATCTCTTCTTTGAACGTGGCAATACCAACTAAGCCGGTCACGCTCTATTTTTTGTACGATGGTTTCCTTGATGTGAAAGCTTCCACGGATCTTCGAACTTCTTATTGAAACCTTTCGTAATAAGGTGCATAAAACTCGTTGATGTATTTTTGGAAAACTCGAAGCCTCCCCTGGGGCTTTGTTGATTTTGCTTCTCGCGATTGCCTTTTGTACTTCCACAGACGAGATTTCCATAGCCGATATCCATGGCAAAACATGGAAGCGCTCCCCATCTTTCGTCGGCTTGTCGTTTGAAGTCAAGTGCTATTTTTGATTTAACAAATTCAAGGGGAGGGAGAATTGAGTTCTAGATCATTGTCAGGACTTGTTCTGATCCTTTTCTTTCTAGTTCGTCTGCTATCTCGTTTTCTGAAATTCATTTGTGTCCTGGGACCCACCAGAGTGTTACATGGTGACTATCGGTGAGCCTTTAAAGCTCCCCTTCGCAGTGTTTTATTAGCTTTAATTTTATTACCGCAAATGAGATGGCTTTTATAGCAACTTAACTATCTATGTAAATGTCAATCTCTTTTCTAGTAACAAGCTTCCCGGAAAGTTCTTGTGTCACCTCTGTTATCGCTAGGACCTACGCTTGGTCCATGAATCGGAAGTCTCGGGTTCTGCCGACTAGATACCCGAACCCACTCCTCCGTTTATATTGGACCCTTTAGTGAAGACTCAAATACTATGCGCGTTGATGGACTCACCATCTGCCCAGTGTTCCCTTGATGTGATGACCATTCTGACGTTTAGACCGAAGTCGGGGGATTGCGGCAGGTAGTTTGTGTTGACGTCTAGGTGAGCCCACCTTGCAATAGTACGTTGGCCCATGTGGCCCTTCGTCCACAAGTTGGATTCTTTTAGACGCAGGGCACTCATCGCGGCTGATTGCTTAACGTAGAAGTCTAAAGGGTTTTCCATTAAGCGTTTCCTATCTTTAAATTTGAATAAAACAAACTGTGAGTGAGATATCATTGAATTTTTTTATTTATTTAGAAAGCCCATGTATGCCATTATGTATGAAATATAAAGTCATTCAAATATCCGCCGCGGCTTCGCTGGGTGGCGCGCATCCGAAACGTCCAATTTTCCATATCTCTGGCGCTAGTAGAAACGACGATATCCACAGGGATCTCGGAATTCCGACAATCGAAGTTGAAACTAGAAGCTTTGCGATAAAGCATAAAAATCGACTAATCGGACATGTTAACAATACAGTCCTACAAATTTTGGATGAGAGCAATTTATTGCGCCGACTACAAAGGACGAAACCTTTCGACTTGGCGAGATAATGATTAACCGCGTCTAGATTGCGGAATATGCAGGATCTTTCAGTGGAAAGTTACCTGCCAAACGTTTTTATTTCATGATAGAAAAATTGCTTGATAAGTTATTACTTAGTTGCGATATCTAACAAATTTATTTCGAAGGGTGGTGTTTTTTTAGTCAGTAAGAATCTGACAATACTATGAGCACGCGCTTGCTATTCTCATAGTGTCTATGGAAGATTTTTCACCTACCCTCGGAAAAAAAAAAAAAAACTCTGGCGCATAAATCAGTCTGAATTGGACCAATGGCATTGATTATGTTGGCTTTCAGGGCAGTGGTGGTTTGTGGTTTATTGGCATAGACCTGTGATTTAAGAAAACCCCACAAGAAGAAGTCTAACGGGGTCAAATCGCACGATCTCGGTGGCCAATTCATATCGCCTCCGCGTGAGATAACCATGTTCGGAAATCGCTCGTGCAGAATGTCCATCGTGGCACCAGCTGTGTGACACGGAGCGCGGTCCTGTTGAAACCATATGTCGTCGGTATCCATATCATTCGGGCCAATAGGAATTGGTGATCATTGACCGATACCGCTCGCCGTTGACGGTGATGGCCTGGTCAACGTCGTTCTCAAAGAAGTATGGACCGATGATGCCGCCAGCCCAAAATCCATACCAAGCAGTGACTTTCTCTGGATGTATTGCAATTTGGTGGATCTCGGAGGATTTTTCACTGAACTATTGGCCACCAGACAATGCACACATATGTTAGATGAACGATGGGAGGTTTGGGTCCACATTTTTTACCAAAAATTCTACTGCATGCATAGAACGCATTGTAAGCTTTCTTTATTCTTTTATTTGTGTTGTCTCTCCAGCTCAGTTTGCGGTCAAGTATGCACCCTAAATACCGTCCTTTGTCCGAGACTTGGATTGGAGTGCCATCGAGTTGTAGGGGACCAAAAGCTGGCATTTTTCTTTTATTGGTGAAAAGGACCACTTCTGTTTTCGCTGGGTTGACGTTCAGTCCACAACTTTTCGCCTCTCTATGGAGGGTGTCCAGCGTCGGTAAAAGTAGAAGTTCGCTGATTGTGTTGAGGAATTGCCGGACGTTAGTAGGACGATGTCATCTGCATATAAAACAACTTTTACTCCGCTGTGTCCTAATTTCAAAAGGATCTCATTTGCGACTAGAGTCCATAGTGGAGGAGATAGGACCCCTCCTTGCAGGGTTCTCCTAGAGGCCGGTGCATTCACTTGGCTGTCACCCAGCTCAGAGTTGATGTGTCTCGTGTTGAGCATACATTTTCTTGATCCATTTTCGTGCTATCCTTATTGTCGAATTGTTTACCGGTTCCATCGCCTCCAGCATTTTATACTGACGGCAATGGCGTTATTCTTTTCCAGTATAGAGAGTCGCAAAATGCCGTCGCACATATTGTTCCAAAGTAGAGGGCCAAGCACCGAGCCCTGTGGTGCGCCTGAAGAAGTCTCCCAAAACTTCTATGAGGGATTTTTATACTCGCATGTCTCTGTGCGCTTGTAAGATGTGACTCCAATTCTCCTTCCTATCTAAACTCAAGGGATCATAACTTCACTGCATTTCTACTGATCCGCTTATAGGTTTCGCCTAAGATCTGAACCCAATTAGCAGGATTAAACACTTTTTTATGTCGTGGGTTGGAGTTATAACTTATAGGAATGAGGTATCAGTTTTCAAAAAAAAATTGTAGGGATATGTATTTATTGAACTATTCCCAATCTAACTCAAAGGTCCTCCATCATTGCGTAAGACAGTAAGATAGGTTACCTTGGTGTGCTATTCCTGAACTTATTCGGCACTAATGGCGTACGGCTAATGACATCCTTCAATTCACAGACTATTATTCAATACGGTTTGGCTTAACAATGCCTGTTAGAACTTGGTAACTCATTTCATTTTGTTTTTTTTTTTTTTTTTCCTGACGGACTTTTCACAAGGATTAACATTACGAGCACAATAAAGACATCCTAAGACGATTATAACCGCTCCACGAAGGACAGCACTGTAAAGGTCTAACGAAGCTGATTTATTTTCATTATAGCATGCTTATGTATGCAAGGGAATGTACTTACATAGAAGCAACTTCACAGCCACCGCAACTAATTAAATCCAGTTTTTTGCAGTTGGCTTGCCTTAGTTGTGTACTGCTCAAGTCAAACTTGTGCAGTAAAATAACTAAATCCATCCATTACAGCAAATCCGCTTTTGTGTACTCATATTCAAATGAAAACATATTTTCATAAATAGAGAGAAAAATGTGTATTCCTTCGGTCTGTTGTCCTTCGACTGTATATAAACCGGTTCGAAGTAACCCAGATGTGTATTCAACTTTTCCTTATTTTTTTTTTTTAGAGAAATTCCGTCCATGCATATTCGGTATATGACTCTCTGCTGGTAAATTCCAGTGCTGCCCATGTAGCTGCACATCCGCACAAAAACCTCGAACCGCCACCACACCAACGAGCAAAACCTTCCCAGAGATATGAACCACAGTCTCATTAAGGATCGGCAGCCAGGCAGTAGGTCGGGTAAAATTTTCTACTTTCTCGTCCTCTTAACCTCAATGCCTGGTTTTATTCGAAATCAAAGGCAGACATTTACTTTCATAAATAATAATGGAATGCATACGCCAGTGAATGCGGTAGAGGTCCTGTTGGCCGGCCTCCTCCTCCGCTCTACTGCTGCTGTCTTTGCGAATTTGCAATCGTCAACGCAGCTTCACTTTCTGTCACCACCATACAGCAGATTCTGATTCTCCTGAAATCAGTTGAGAGTTTTAAATGCAACTCAACTGCTGCAAAACGGATGTCCCGTAATTGTTCCTTGTTATTCATCGAATCAAAATATACCGTGCAGTGAGTTTCACTTGCCGGATGGATATCCTTGATGAGGACGACGACAAAGGTCATCTGTGTGTTCACAATTAATGGCTACATCATACCATTGATAGGATCAATTAAAAAATAAATAAAATCCAGTTGCAAGGATTCAATTTGTGCACTGTTATCAGAGCGAAGCCCATTACCGAGTCTCCCAAGCAGCACTGACCCCAAAAACAGAAAGCTGTTCATTAATGCAGAGAAATTCTCGCGTTCAACGCTGCTGCAGCAGTTGGTTGCATTTATTCATGCACGACCACTCCAATTGCAGTTATTCACTTTCGGGGGCCAGAAACACGAACAGAATACCGAGGCATAAATGGTCTCAGTCAGTGGGAGTCAGTGGGCACCTACCTATGTTCGGTTGAACACTTTGCAACATTATCCTAGATTACAGTGCCGTATACGTGTCAGGAGTAGCACAAAATTTGATTAATGGCAAATGGATCAGTAGCAGTGGAATGGATGGGCTTGGTCGGTGTCCGAACTGATGCAATTAAGGTAATACAATGTGCGAGCACACACAAAGATGACGGAAGGATCTGGTTCAATACAATGGCAGGACGATAAATATCAATTATTTATATCGAGTCCAGCGAGATACAATTGATATGCAATCGAGTCAATCTGCTTTATTGGCACGACATGTGGATGATTAATTAAGATACGGGGGCTTGGCTTGGGTTTTCGTTAGAGCTGAGGTGTGAAGTGCACATCAATCTATTAGAACTCCAATCAGCACTAGAGGTCTACCGCAAATGAAGGATAGGTCGTGGCAATTTGATTTCCTCGTGCTTGATAGTTTCTGGAGCAACTTCAGGCAATTGTCGTGACATGGAAATGGGCACATATTATAGTTGGCAAGGCCAGTGAACCATTCGAACTCTAATCGCTTCATCAAGGACTTTCAGGAGTACCTAATTAATCGTGCAAATATGAATTGCGAACATAATGCTCTAGATGCATCTCTAGGTTTGAATACGTGCTTTGGTAATATATCAGTTGCTGAGCAACTATAGAGGATGAAGTCACCTTTTCATAACAAGCCGGGCGTAGTTCTGTCTAGAAATGTCTTTGAGAAGAGGTCGTACGATCTTCCAGAAGTTTTGACAGACCATTCTTGCACAAATCCGCTGGATCAAGCTATTTATTTTCCCTGCTAAACTTAGAGAAACGTTTACAGAAAAAGGAAAGTCTGCAAGGGAACTTCTAAATGCCACGCCATCTCACGAGGTGGACACGACTGTGGAAAGAGGGGTCTGGTAGATTCTTTGAAGTTCTAAGGAAAAGACAACTAGGAAGGTAGGTAGGTAGAAGTGGCGGTTCTGTAAAACAGAGACCCAATTAGCACAGTTGTGCCGTTTTGATACCACGACTCATGCGACCTTGAATGTTGATGTGTTTTGGTGAGGACAATCTAGAGCCAGCCTGTGGAGTTTAAGAAGACGGTTAGCTCATTTATGTTTTTACCCGAGATCTCCTCAAGTGAATTGCAGAAGGGTTTGTCTAATGCTTGATGTCTAGCCCTAGCTAGTGCTGGACAAGTGCACATGTAGTGGATAATTGTTTCCTTTTCTGTGGCTATGTTGCAACTACGGCAGTGTGTATTATATGGGATACCTAGTTTGGCTGCGTGCTCTCCTACCGGCCAGTGTCCCATGATTATCGCGATTATACGGGCAATGTCTTTGCGCATTCTGTTTAATAGGTCGGTAGTTTTGGTCTTGTTGTAGTTAGGCCACATCTTTCTGGATATGACGCAGTTCGTTAACCTGGACCATTTAAGGTTAGCTTTTCTAAGAAAGATTGAGGAGATATTTGCCTTAATTGCTCCGAGTGGGGTGTGGACAGGTTCCGCAAGTGAGCAGTGGAGGGCTGAGCCTCGCCTGGTCAGTTCGTCAGCATGCTCGTTGCCATCAACGTTGCTGTGGCCTGGAACCCAGACTAGGGTCACCATGCATTGGCTATCTAGCGAGGCCAGCCCCTGTCGGCATTCTAGTACTAATTTCGAGGAAATGGTTTCCGAGGCAATGGTTTTGATTGCAGCTGGGCTATCAATTAAAATAGCGATTGTTTGCCTTGGTAGTGTATTTGTGTGTGACTTGATTTGGTGACAGGCTTCCCGAATGGCGAGTAATTCCGCTGGGAAGACGCTGGCAGCGTCCGGGAGTCTGTACGATCTTGCGATGTTCAGGGACTCCGAGAAAACACCTGGCGATTTATAAGGGGCGAAGCTGAGAATGGCCCAGGAGATTTTTTCTTCGGTAATAATGGGTAATATGTGTTCCCAGGATTGCAGGCATTGCGAACTGTTATGTTCTGTGTAACTGTCTTTACATCCGGGAAAGTGGGTGTGTATCAAGATCTTTAAGGATTCTGCAGTTGACTCCCTCCACTTACCATCCAACTTTTTCAGGAGAGATGGATTGGAATGATCCTTCGATAGAATCTTGCTGAGTCTAGCGGAGTCTTTGAGGGTATCAATTGCTTGGCAATATTTTATCCAGGACCGTTTCTTGGCCATTCTGATACCTTTTTTGTATATTTTAAGGCTGTTTGTGTAAGGTTGCCAGTATTTGCACTGTAGCAGATATTGAAGGTCTCTCTAGTCAGTTTCCTGAGGTTGGAGAGTTCTTCGTTCCACCACGGAGGGAAGGTTTTTTTGCTGTATTTGACCGGACACGCAACTTTAAAAGCATTATTGAAGGCTACTTCGAAAGTCTTTCCTTTTGTGTCTAGTTCTGCAGTGGGGTTATTAAAGTGTTTGGAGTTCTACGTAGCTTGGATCTAACGACTTGACTAAACTTTATCCAGTTGGTTCTTTTGGGGTTTCTGTAGGGTTTGGGAGTCTCGATCTCGAGATCTACATTGAAGAGGATTCAATTATGGTCTGAAAAAAACTTCAGATTGAATACTCTCTAGTTCTCGACTTTCATACTAATACTGTTATTAGAGAGTGTATCGTCTATGATATCCTCCCAGCCGTTGAAATTTTCCGTACTCGGAAAAATAAAGGTTAGAGTGTTGTCTTTGTTACATATTGAGAGGTTATTTGCAAGGATATATTCGAACAAGTACTCACCTTGCTCGTTGCTTTCGGAACTGCCCCATAGCACGTGCCTAGCATTTGCGTCGCAGCCCATAAGCAGGTTGGTCTTTGTTGTGGAGATAGCCGTCACCATATCCTGAAATTCTTCTGGCGGTGATTGACGGTCGTGTGCCATGTAGGCAGAGGAGATGTATAGGTCTGCACTACTTACGTTCTCTATTTTGACCGTTGTTAAATCGGACGAGCTAAAATTTGGACATATAAAGGCTTTAATATGCTTTTTAGCTAGAATGCAGGTTCTTGGCTTACCATGATTGATGTTATTCCGGTTGTAAAAAAGGTTGTATTGGTTGCCATTGAGGCCCTTAATGTCAGGGCCGTTCACCTATGGTTTTTGGAAAATGCTGATGTCAATGTTTTCCTCCTTGAGAAAAACCACCAGATTATCTGTAGCACTAATCGATTGGTACAGACTAATCTGAATGACTTTCAGCATTGGTATTGTCGGTGCTATTTGTGGTTTGGGTTGCAGCATCGTCGACTTCGTCTAAGTCGTCAGTGAGACCAGAGGATCGGAACTAGAAACTACTAGCTAATAATTGGGTTAGTAACTGTCCATCAAACCCTCCAAGAATTAAGAGAGTTGAAATAAACCTTTCAGGGTCAACACGACACTTGAGCATAATCTTCGATACCAAACTATATTGGAAGGGAAACACCGACGCTTGCATTAACAAAGCAATTATATGGACTGTGGTTGTGTGACCTATTTCAGTGTGCGGCTCGTTTAAACATCATCAATATTCAGAGAATCACTTGATCCATGAGAAAAACATCCACAACTGCAGTCATGACCATATTTAGTCTCATTCTGCGTGATCCTTACTGCCACAGAATGGTAAAAACTGCACTCAGACTAAGAGAATCGGGACGCTGGTCATCAGCACCATATGTTCATGTTTCCATTTTTTACCGATGGGAAGATGCAATCAGGCAGATGGAAATCGACTGAGCATCGAATATTTTTGGCAGGATATTTACTTCTTGTTCCTCTTTCGGCAAGGTTATGATCCGAAAACAGGGGATCATAACCCTCCTACTTCACCGCATTTCTACTGATCCGTCTGTTTACGTTTGTACGCCTATTTGACCGCAGAAAATATCGGCAGGCGTCCCGATGTTGGATCACTCGGTTACTGAGGCCAATGAAATGCCCATGTCGTTGCATTTGTGTGATCTTGGCGTTTTTAGGCCTGCCTCTCCTACCTTGCGATGTCTGTGGAACGTTCTTTGATATTGTTAACAGGATTCAAATGATCTTTCTTTTAACTTGGCAATACCAGGTGAGCCAGTAGCGCTATATCTTTCGTACGATGGTTTCCTTGATGTGAAGGCATTCACGGATCGTCGAATTTTTTATTCGATCAAGCTTTGTCACTCCTGCTGTCATGCGAAGCATCTTCATCTCAGCTGCCGTTAATTTACTCTCATACTTTTTGTACATTGTCCAACATTGTAAACCGTATATGAGCGCTGGACGCACAACTGCGGTGTAGAGCCTTCCTTTCAACTTAGGTGGCATTTTTCGGTCACAGAAGATATAGAGTTTTCTCACCAATTCATCCACCCTACGCTTACGCGATGATTGATGTCATCATCTCATGTTGCTTTGCTATTGATCATAGATTCCAGATATTTGAACTTTTCGCACTTGGTAGCACTGTTCCATTCAAATAAATGTCTGGAATAGGTCTGATTGGATCAGAAAACGGGCTGCACAAGTACTCTGTCTTTTTTGAACTAATGCGATACCCAATTCCTTCCAAAACGTCCACCCACACATCAAGTGCTCGTTGCAGGGATGTAGGATCCTCACTTATGATGGCTCCATCATCAGCAAAGAATAATTGATGTACCTTGGGGTCCGTCACTTAACCCTCAAGCAGATAGTCAAGGACTGCAATAAAGAGCAACGGATTTAAGATGCTTCTCTGGTGCATCCCGACTTTAATTGGGTACTCTTCGGTTACTCCAGCGGGGCATCTTACTCTTGTATTTGCCCCTTCGTACATGTCCACGATCATCTGTACATAGGTTTCTGGAACCCCTCGATGTCTTAGCGCCACCCATATCAGATCTCGTGGTTGTCTGTCGAATGCCTTTCCGAAGTAAACCAATACAATATTCAAATCCTTTAAGGAATCACGATGTTTTCCCATTACGATCCTTATACTTTGGATTGCATCTGTGGTTGATTTACACGCGACAAACCCACACTGATCATTAGAGAGACGTATTATTTTTCGCAGTCGGCCACTTAATACCCGCTCAATGATATTCATGGTGTGTGACATCAGCTTGATCAAACGATAGTTATCACAGTTTCACGTATCACCCTTACCTTTGTATACAGAGAGAGGGTAGCTTTCCCTCCATTAATTGGGCATTGGATTACCTCTTAGAAATTTGGAGATGAGAATTCTGACCCATCTGAACCTGATGCCTCCCATCTTTTTTGAGGAATCCCGAGGGCATTTCATCAGGTCCAACCGCTTTTGGTTTTTTTTTTTGAGTATTTGGCTGCCTCACTAACTTCTTCGACTGCAATGTCGGGTATTTCTTCACAGTTAGGGGTGGCCCTTGGAAAGTATAGCCGGGGAAACTGTTCATTCAAAAGTCGTTCACAATACTGCCGTAACCTCTGCAGACTTTTGTCATCCACAAGAAGCTGGCCATGAGCATTGTTAATGAACTTTGGCGAACGAATCTCCTCAGCATTCCTCCTTCTTTGGGCGGCTATTTTAAAGATGGTTGCGCTCTTGTTCATATTGTGTCTTCGCAGCTGCTGGGTAGCCTGATGTGCATCAGTTACCGGGGAATATATTTTCTCCAGCTCCCGATATAGGCCTTCCGTAGTCTCTGCTTGAAGCCGAGCGCACTTCTTCTTCTCTTTTTTCTTATAGCGTCTGTATTCCATTTCGAGGCGAACTTTTTCGTCTCTATTACGTATATAAGACGGGCACTTTGACCAAGCTTTGAAAGCCGCTTTGTTCTCATTTATCACCTTCTTAGCTTCATCAATCTACCACCATGTTTCTTGGGCGTGTTGATTGTGGCCTTTTGAAGCTCCTAGCAGTGATTTGGCCTTCTTTAAGCAAGTTCGCTGTAGGGAATCCCATATATTTTTTTTGCTCTGCACTCTTCATCCTCAGCTCCGTAGATGGTGTGAGAGAGGTAATTTTTCATTACGAAAACAAAAGCCTCGCCTTTTTCTTTGTTCAGATTGTACCACTTGATTTTCTCGGGGACCCTTTTTTGTTTGCTTTTCTTCGATGTTTTTATAAAAATGTCTGTTAGCAGGAGTCGGCGTTGCCGAAAAGAACTCAATTGCGAAATACGTCATGCAGTGGAATCCGCTTACCCAGTCAGGCAGAACAGCGGGACGCCCTAGGGAAACGTGGCGCAGGACAGTCGCGGAGGAATCAAGATTTTTAGGAATGAGTTGGAGGCAGCTCAAACCCGTTGCAGAATTTCAAACAAAATGGCGCGCAGGCGTTGTTGTTGCCCAATGTCCCTCGAGAGTTTAAGGATTTAAGCTGAAGCGGTGGTTCTGAGAGCGTCACGAATTCCTATTTCCATGTCCTCCACATCATATAGGCTCCGAACCTATAAGCAATTTGTCCCTCAGTTTCGGCCAGAAGAGCCAGAGGCTCCATATTGACCACAATGACCACACCTTGAGTACTCTGAAGGCCTATCTTCTGAAGGCGGCCAATGCTTAACCAGGTGCTTGTTACATTTACTTTGGAATCTTCAAATGCTCAAACCTTATCACACAATATAGCGTGTTTTGCTTGATAGAAGCCATAATCCGCTTCCGAAAGTATTGTTTCTCAGGTTGTTTTTTTTCACGCAAATATTTTTGCCTTACCAATTTTGCCCGTGAAATCTCCCCATAATGGTGAGGGAATTTAGGGTTGATTATACAAACATTCGTGGGCTTCGAACGAATTTCTTTGATCTATACGGCCATGCTTATTCCCATAAACCAGCTGTTTTGGCACTGAGCGAAACACAGGTAGTCGAAGAATCTTCCGATCTAAAGCTGCCTGGATATAACTTAGTGTCATTATTCTTTCCCCATCGCGGCCTCGCCATATATGTCCGTAGTGATATAGCTTACCAAGTTCCACCACAGTATGGCCACTGTTCCAATCCGGAATTTAATTTCAAATGGCAACGTCCGTAAGCAAATAATCCACTACTGTTTTATCTACAGAAGCCCTAGTGCGGATAGCAACTCGACTTTTAACGAATTTGATGCGCTGTCCGATTCCATCACACGAATTGTCTCCGTGTATCCTCATACTGAAATCGTCATTGCGGGCGATTTCAATATACACAATTCGGAGTGGCTTCGACATTCTGGCCAGACAACACCCGAAGGATGGTATGTTGAGCTTTTCGCTGAGATAAACAATTTGGCTTAGCTTGTAAATGAGCCTACATGTATACCGGACATTCTAAGTCATTCTGCCAACACTCTGGACTTATTTCTTACTTCACACCCTGATAAATACATCATTGATGTTTTAGCGCCTCTAGGCCGGTCTGACCACAACATCGTATCAGCTAAATTCTCGTATTCTGACCACACAGTTAAAGAAAAAAATCCCAAAAGAAAAGTATGGCGTTACGAGAAAGCCAATTGGGACGACCTTAATAGTGTCTTTAGGAGTTTTAACTGGTCGCTGTGCTTCCTCGATAGCGACGTGGATGCCGCCGCTGATATGATTACTGACACCATCCTGTTAGGTATGGATGCCTTTATTCCTAACAGAACAAAAGCATCAAACATAAGGCTAAATCGTGGTTTGACCAGAGCTGCAAAGAGGCTATCAGGGTGGAAGAAGTAAGTTTTCGGTCTTATAAAGCCAACAAATCTAAGGAAAACCGAAAGAAGTTTCAACAAGCCAGAAATGACTGCAATGCTCATATTCGACGTGTAAAATTCTTATATGACCAAAAATTGAGGCAAAAAATTCTACAATGTCCCAAAGGTAGTAAACATTTTTGGTCATTCGTCAAAAATATTAAAAATTATGCCTCGCCCGCCATCCCAACGCTCATTTATAATGACATTCCAGCTGTCAGCTCCTTAGACAAAGCCAATCTACTTGCTGCTCACTTCGCAGCGAACTCCACCCTGCCAGATAGTACTTTGTCTCCACTTGTACTTGAGAGCGTTGAATTTTCCATGGGACAAGTCCACTTTCGCACTCGTACAGTTGCAGGAGTACTCAAAGGTCTCAACATACACAAATCCGCTGGTCCAGATGGTATCTCCCCCATAGTTCTGAAAAGGTGTTCTTCCACGTTGGCAAAACCTCTGCGTAAGCTTTTCTGTCTGTCCTACTCTTCTGGGCTCTTTCCGAGAAGATGGAAAACAGCATTTGTCCAGCCCGTCCCTAAAAAAGGCGAATCTTCTTCCCCTTCCAATTACCGACCCATTGCACTAACGTCCCTTCTTTCCAAGGTCATGGAAACGCTGATAAATCGTCATCTTATGAAATATCTATGGTCAGCTCCGCAAATGACATGAGTGGAGAGATCACACGGAGAATTACTCTTGCCAATCGTTGTTTCTATGGGCTAAAACGGCAATTGAGTAGCAAAGCCCTATCTCGAACTACTAAGGTAACTCTTTATAAGACATTAATCATCCCAGTCCTGCTGTATGGCGCAGAGGCATGGGCTTTGAAAAAACCGGATGAGGATGCCCTTGGTTATTTCGAGAGAAAAGTTCTTCGAGCGATCTTTGGTCCCGTCTGCATAGACGGTGAGTGGAGGAGAAGGTACAATGCCGAACTATACGGCCTGTACAAGGACATCGACTTAGCCAGAAGAGTTCACATACAGCGACTAAGATGGCTGGGTCATTTAGAGCGGATGGAGCCCAACCTTCCCGCTAAGAAAGTCTTCAAATTCACCCCGGACGGACGGCGCAGTAGAGGACGACCTCGCGGTAGGTGGCGCAAACAAGTGGAGAGGGACCTCAACCAACTTGGCGTGCGCAACTGGAGGCAGCTGGCTCGTAACCGTGCTGGCTGGAGAGGTTTGTTGGTTGAGGCCCAGGTCCACCCCGGACTGTAGCGCCATCTAAGTAAGTAAGTATGAAATATCTTGATTCAGGAAAACTCCTCAATGACCGGCAGTATGGTTTTCGTAGCAACAGGTCCACTGGTGATTTGATGGCATATCTCACCGAGAAGTGGAACCAATCTCTACATCACTTCGGCGAAACAAAGATGGTTGCGCTCGATATTTGTAAGGCATTTGACAGAGTTTGGCATCAGGCTCTTTTGTCGAAAATGCGTGCATATGGCATCGATGAGTCTCTTCTTAAATGGATTAGAAATTACCTTTCGGACCGTTCAATACAAGTTGTCCTGGACGGCTTTAAGTCTGCAATTCACCATATAAATGCTGGTGTTCCCCAGGGCTCCGTTTTGTCTCCGACTCTCTTTCTCATTATTATAAATGACCTCTTATCCGCTACTTCTAATCCAATCCATTCCTTCGCTGATGACAGTACCCTCAGTTCTTCATATTCGTTCCCTAACTCACATCCCAGGTCTTCGGCCGTAGAAGAGGAACGACAACGTATGTTAAACACATTAAATTTCGACCTGGACAGCATTACCAAATGGGGTTCAATCAATAGAGTGGAATTTAATGCATACAAAACTCAATGCTATCTTCTGTCTCTCAAGCGAAACCAAAACCCTCAACCATTATCCATGAATGGTACTTGTATCGCTGAATCTGAAAGACTTGCCATTCTCGGTATGTGCATCAATAACCGTCTTGGATGGAACGATCACATATTCGAAGTCGCCAAAAATGCTGCAAGATGTCTAGGATTCCTTAAGCGGCGCAAAAAATAATTTACCCCGTCTGATCTGGCCTCCACCTATAAGGCATTCATCCGCCCAAAGCTGGAATATAACGCCCACATCGGGTCTGGTGCACCCAAGACCGTTCTGCACATTCTAGATAGGGTACAGAACCGCGCGTTAAAACTAATAGGTGATAGAGACATTGTGAACTCAATAGTCTCACTTGAACATCTTAGAAATGTCTCATGTCTTTCCCTTTTTTATCGCTTCTTTTACAAAAAATGCTCCAGCGAAATAGCCAGCTGCATTCCTCCCCTTCAAAACTTCACCCGCAATACGCGTCATGCTTCGAATGCACATCAGTTCACCCTCAAGCCCAACTTCGGACGTATTGTCAAATATAGGGAATCGTTTATAAGCCGAACAACACGTTTGTGGAACGATCTACCAGCCTCTGTGTTTCCTCATCATTACAACCTACAAACATTTAAAGCCAACGCAAACCGGCATCTCCTCTGTCTCTGTCCCCCCTTTTCCCAACCGCCCGTGCCCTGAGAACCAGTATAAGGGTATTAATAATCCCTTTGGCACGCGCTAATTATAAAAAAAAAAGACAATTTTACTTCCTTTCTCCGGATATTTTCGTAAATTTTCTCAAAGAACTTCTCGAAACGATCTCTGGTACTTATGTGTTGTTTTTCAGCCTCACTTTCTTCCTTTGCGTGAATTGTTATCTCCCGTTCGAAGTTTCAAAAATATGTTAGCTGTCCAAATATGCCTTGACAATTCCTCCAATGTAGCGCCATTCGACAAGGCATAGACCATTTCTTTCGTTATAAGCTTCCCTTTTAAGGTCAAAAGGAACCCCATGTCTTCAACTCGCCTTCGGGCTTATCGAACAGACATCATTTTGAGGTGACGAGGTGTGGAACTCCTCTCCAAATGTCTCTAACCTCAACTGCATATGCGATTAAAGAAAAAAACGCAAAGTCTGACAACGAGTCAAATTTAATGATAAACGAGTCCTGTCTACTGCATAATGGAACGTTCCTCCCTATAAAAGTTTGCATTAAAGTGGCTAATTGGCATAGCGTGTGTGTCGGTGTTCCTTTGTACTGTGTGTTGAAAGGGGAGAAAAAACAGACTTCCCCCTATGTGACACCTCTCCCAGAATAAAAAGGCGCAACTCCCATGACTGTCCTGAAATAAAAATACCGAGTCTTAAAGTGTCCTACTCTATCACACTCTCAGAGTACTAACAGAACAAAAAATTAAAAGAATGACAGCAGCAGTATGTTGTCCTAGATTTCATCTCACTTTTCTGGAGCATCTCATTATGCCTCTAATTAAGGCGGTTGTATTTCATATTTCAGCCTCATTTTTCGATGGATAAAGCAGGATAAAACGCTGCAACTGATGATTGTTGTGTTAGAGTCGGGCGGTTTCTTTTTTTAAAAAAAAAAAATGTAAATCTGCAGAAAAAAAATGACGAAGGAGAATTTTTAATTGAAGTAACGGCCTTGTGGGTGTCACTCGAAACTTTTTCGAACCAAAAGGCATCCGACATCTGGCTCGACAGTAGTTGGTTGGGTAAAACTATGTTGCAATTGCAACACAACTATGTCACACAGGAAGGAAGGATGTGAAATAAGATATAGAAGCGGCAACGACGACGACAACGATGACTACGTATAGCAGCAGTTTCTCAAAGGACCTGCCTGCTCCGGGATTCTGTTTACTCACTTAATGGCTTCGGCATAGGCAGTATGGATGCGTGCATCCATCCTCGTCCTTGATGGCGTTATCCTTAATGATCATTATCAAAACATGAAACACGGAGCCAGGAAATGTGCAAAGTCAAAGGAACAAATGATACTCCTCTACCAAGCAGGCGGCTCCAGAAAACTTCGACTTCATTTGGGTCATTCCACAATAATTGGCAAACGAAACCGAAGAGTGAACAAACCAAGAAATAAAGAACTGTGTGACTACGAGTATATGGAGGGAAGGACGACGACACGCTGCTCTGGTGTGGATTGAGATTGCTTTTGGGGCTTAGCTGGCCTTTTGTTTTTTGGAATTTCAGTTCCGTTTTTGTAAATCCCTGGCTCTATCCACCCCCGCCTCCAAGTGAATTGATTTGTTTTTCTCTCTGATTATGTTTTTCCCTTATACTTCTATTTTCCCCTCAATTGGGTATGAGTTGCTGTTTGTTTTCGTTTGTTTTTCTTAATTTATTGTTTGACATGTATTCCATTTACCTCAATTTAACTTGGCACAGGGACGACGGACGACGGACGACGGACGACGCATGGGAGGGATGCGAACTGGGCCAAAGAGCTTGGGGTTGATAATGATGCGTAAACTCGTTCAGAGGTTGCAAATGTATGGTGCATCCAAAGAGACACTATATACTTGAGATTGGTTGGTATAACTTGTACACAGACAGTATGTGGAATCAGCTCTTAGAAGGTCTATAAATTTAAATGGAAGCAGAGTGCTTAGTTGGAAGGTTTGTTGATATACGTGTATGTATCTGTTTTTGGTGTTAGGAAGCTTGCGCTTTTGAGTATGTTAAGGGCTTTTGTGACAATGTACTACGGACACTTTAGGTGACGTAGTTTGTCGTAATATGCACATGGGAATTTATGTCGAAAATGTGTTAAACTTATGGACTTTAACACGCACCAATTGACAAATATGTCATGCGACACTCTATGCTGTAAGGCAATTTCATTCATTAATATGTCTCGCACTACGGTTCTAGATGTTTATATTTAAAAGGATGTTCCATTTTTGATTTATGTCCTTTCATTCACGCAACACTTGTATGTCCTTATGTAGGTTACCAGGACACAAACTTATCCACTTGTATCCGATTTCTCTGACGACGGTTGAAATGTGTGTGGACGTGAAAAGCAAAATCCCCTACGGAAAGATTCAAAAGCAGTCCGTCGCATTGCGATTGAATGAATATATTCATTTATTCACGAGACAGTTTAACGTGCAGAAGCTATGTCTATTGACCACCTCTCCCCTCCCACTTACCACTTAACTTTTCATTAAGTTCAGATTTAAGCATCGGTTTTATAAGCAACATTTTCAATTTTCCAAAGCTTGTTATTCCAGAATTATAAGCAAAGCATATTCGTAGATCTTTTAATACGTTTCTATATCACGAAGTAGAAATGTCCTTTGCTATGCATTTAAGGAAATTGAGAAATTCGACAGATCTCAATGAAACTCTAACAAAACAAAACCTATTATATATATAAAGGCTAAAACTACCTTAGATCTTTAGCACGACAATTATCAAGTGCCAAATCGAGTAAAACCGGCGTGGCAAAATCGCATCATCACCTCCTCGTGATGCCCACGGGATGGCTATCTGATAGTGAACTAACGATGAGCGTATGCTGAGTCTGATATATGTGTAGCTGAACACTCAAAACTGCGTAAGCACATTTGGGTGAACTTCAGCACGCATATGTCTAACCGGACGAGGCATCTCTTGTTGACCTGATTGGCTGAAATATGCGTCTCAAAAGTCTAGCAAGAGCTCCTCAGAAGGAGGACGTGCGGCAGATGTATTCTCCTGATGGAATCAACGGTGACGTGTACATGCCAGCTGAGGATACCTTACTTGAGCTACTTCGACATATTTGGAGCTGAGGTCTGTAAGGATTACATACTGCGTCAGGGTATACTGCATCAGGGTACTAAAAAAGAGATGGTGGCGGATGAACCCTTAATGGGCCAACGGCAGCGCTCATATCCCCGGAGTGGGTTACCAACATCGGTGTATCTGGCCTCTTGTTCTAGGGGTAAAAAAAAAGGATCTGGTCCTCCAGGCTGGGAGTTGTGCCGTCGGGTTAACTTTTCTACCACGTAAAAAACGTTCGGTTACGAAGAAACCAACAGCCTCGGATACGGATGATATTACGGTTGACCACCAAAGCAAACGTAAAAGGAACAACGATCTTCGTGTCTGCACGTGAAATGTAAGGTCCCTCTACAAACCACGTGCAGCCGAACAACTTGCGGAGGCCCTAGAAAGTTTGAAAGCAGACATTGCCGCCATCCAAGAAGTGCGGTGGGATGGGCCGGGCAATAGGAGGATGGCAAACTGCGACGTCTACTACGGCGATTGCTACAGACAACAAGGTCAGCGTCTATTTGGGTGTGAATTTGTCATTGGAGGCAGACTTAGGCAAGAAGTCTTGAGCATCCGGCATGTGAGCGAGCGCCTCATGATTATCCGTATCAAGGCTAAATTTACCAACATTAGCCTAATATGCGTTCACGCCCCTCAGGAGAAGAAAGACGATGCGACAAAGGATGACTTCTACCAGCTCTTGGACAAGACGTATGAGCAATGCCCTAGCCACGATGTTAAAATTATCCCAGGTGATTTTAACTCAAAGCTAAGAAGAGAGGACGTCTGATCAGAAAGCACAGTCTCCACGACATCACATCCGACAACGGACTGAGACTAGTCGGCTTGGCGGCGGAGCGAAACTTTGTCGTAGCTAGTACGCGGTTCCCACGTCTTGATATTCAGAAAGGAACATGGCTCTCCTTTGATCGAAAAACTGTCAACCAAATCGATCACATTGCGATCAACACAAGGCACTTTTCCAGTATTCTGGGTGTCCGGACTTTCCGAGGAGCCAACGTGGACTCGGATAACTACCTAGTTGTAGCCAAGGTACGGATGCGGATATCAAGAATGGAGCGAAATCAACGAATTACTGTGAGGATATTTGACGTCGGGCGGCTACAATCGCAAGAGACCGCGATTGCCGATCGAGTTTTTCTTAATCTTAATCTAAGTCCTATGCCGCCAGCAGCAAATGCGGAAGACCAGTGGCAGCATTGCCAGCAAGCCATCAGAGATGCCGCGTTTGTTGTACTGTGTTTCGCTCGGCTACCACAACGAAACCCCTGGTTTGATGAGGAATGCCGACAAGCACATGCAGCAAAACAAGAGGCGTACAAAGCGGTGCTGCATAGAAGGACTAGAGCTGCTTACGAGCTCTACGTGCGCAGGAGGTAGGAGGAACCTCGACTTCTCAGAAAGAAGAAAAAAGAGCATGAGAAGCGATCGATCGAGGAGAGTGAAAGACTTTATTGCAGGAATAATGTTCGAAAATTTTACCAAAGGCTAAAAAGAACATGCCAGGGTTTCAAAGCCAGAACAGAAGCCGGCAGGGTCGAAAATGGCAACATAGTAGTAGAATCGCAGTCGGTGCTAAGAATATGGAGACTGTTAAACGGTGATGATGACCAATATTCCGCTGTCAGGCAGAATGAGCCATTCAACAGTGACGATGACAGTCAAGATTCCCGTCAACCCGATCAGAATGAAGTGAGGATAGCGATATCTAAACTCAAATTAAGGGGTGGCAGTGGTGTAGTGGTAACGTCGTCAATTGCCACGCTAATGGTTCATGGTTCAAATCCTGATGTCAGCAAGCATTTATTTATTTCTCGAAAAATATATAAAGTCAGTCCGATCATTTGCGAAAGCTTGTGTGAACACTACTGCGAAGGCATAACGCTGGCAGTACCTTGGTCATGTGGCTGGAAAAATTGTTCGCATTGTTGATGGTGATTTGCCCTTGACATCAGTTATCAGGGAAAAAATACTGTGAATCAGAAGCAAAGACAAAAAATAACAAGAAATCTCCCCAGTTATCTGGACGCCACTCCCGGAGAATCTCCGAAGCGGAAACAACTGAGCTGGAAGTACCACTACACCAAAAATCTTTCCCTGTCTCTCTCTATCTATCTCTCTATCCTTTCCAACGCCCGCACTGCGCTCAAATTATAAAAAAAAAAAAAAAAATTCAGCAAATCTGCTGGAGCCGACGGCCTTGCCGCTGAACTTTTCAAGGCAGCAGGAGATGAGTTGGTAATCAGCATGCACCAGCTCATCTGTAAAATCTGGTCGGACGAAAGTATGCTCGATGAATGGAACCTCAGCATCGTTTACCCGATCCTGAAGAAAGGAGACCCTCTGCACTGCGCCAACTACATAGGTATAAGTCTCCTCAACATCGAATACAAGATTCTGTCTGCCGTATTATGTGATCGCCTAAAACCGATTGTCAACCATCTGATAGGTCCTTATCAGTGCGGTTTTAGGCCGGGAAGGTTAGGTTAGGTGTGTGGGCTGGCAGGGAGCGACGCTCTCTGCCACACTCAGGTCAGCGTTGACCCATTGTGGTACCCATGGGGGAAAAAGTAATCCCTTACCCAATGAAACTAAAGACTACTAACTCAGTCACTTACTTCATTTCTGCATACAAACAACCCTGACGATTTGATGATGATGCATCTTTTCTGTCGAAACGCCGGAGAGTTCCTCGAGTCCCTGGAATAAATATTTACCAAGGAACTTTTTCCTCGAGTGTTGAAGAGTCGGACAGTGGCGCAGGAAGTGGGTTGTGTCCTCAAAAACTTTTTCGTCACCATAGCGTCTAGAGAGTTCCTCCTCCGTCAGGCGTAGTTTCTTCAAGTGGTATCGCAGAGTGTTGTGCCCCGTGATGATGCCCACGAGCGTGGAAAGGGATTTCCTATCTTTCCGAGTGATTCTCTCGGTCCTTGCTTCGTCGAAAGATGGCCAATGCTTCCTAGTGATCGCGCAAGTTTCCATGGAGTTCCATACTGTGTTCGCCTCCTCAATGGCTTTATTCCCTGCAGCGAGCTTGAGTGTGCAAGGCGGGATACACGCAGGAGGGTCGACTTGTTCTGGTGGGGCTGCTGAGCTGGTTCTCACCAGCTCGTCGACTTTCTCATTGCATGGGATACCCTCGTGTCCAGGGACCCAACAGAGCGATACTTTGTGCTGTGTTCCAAGAACCCTGAGCTCTTCTCGACAACACTTCACAAGCTTCGATTTAATTTCTATGACAGTAATCGCTTTTATAGCTGCCTGGCTGTCGATAAAGATGGTGATACCTTCTGGCGGTATTGCCCTTACCACAGACTCACAGGCGGCTGTTGCCACTGCTAAGACTTCTGCTTGAAAGACACTGCTGTGGTCTGGAAGTCGTATGGATTTTGATACACCTATAGGGTCGGAGACGATACCAGATCCTACACCAGTGCTCATTTTTAAACCATCTGTGCAGATGGCTATAGATTCGGCATTAGGTATATAACCGCTTTTCCAATCTTCCCTGCTAAGGTAGGCTGTAGAGAAAGGCCTTACAAAGTCTTAATATGGCGTCATGTAATCCATTACTGGCATGAGACCAAAGTAATCGAGTAGGATCATCGAGTGACCTGTTCTACTTGGTTTCCAGTTCGCTGACTGACTAATTCTCATAGCATTAATGGCTGCTGATGTTCGTATAAAGATGTCTAGCGGTAGCAGGTTGAGAATAGCCTCGAGTCATGCGGTTGGGGTTGTCCTCATTGCACTGGTGATGCCAATACACGCTAGTCTTTGAACTTTGGTGATTGCCTTTAAGTTGGTGGATTTGTTGACAGCTGGCCACCATACTAGATTGCCGTAAGTCAGTATGGGTCTAACTATAGCCGTATACATCCATAGTATGATTTTGGGGGAGGGTCCTCAGGTTCTACCAAAATTTCTACTACATGAGTATAAAGTCTATTGGGCGGGAAAGTCCACCATTGACCAAATATTCACACTACGGGAGATCTTGGAAAAATCTCATCAGTATAAAATCAATACGCACCACCTCTTCATCGATTTCAAAGTTGCCTATGATAGCATGTATAGAGACGAGTTATACAGAGCCATGTCTAGTCTTGGCATCCCTGCCAAGCTCGTGCGTTTGTGCAGAATGACGATGGAGAACTCTCGCTGCTCCATCAAAGTCGGTAAGAACATCACCGAACCGTTCGATGTCAGGAAAGGTCTTAGATAAGGTGCCGCGCTATCATGCGATCTCCTTAACATAGTACTTGAGAGAATTGTATGAAGCTCACAAGCCAACACCGGAGGTACAATCTTTTACAAGTCTACACAACTACTTGCTTATGCCGATGACATTGACATAATCGGAAGAACTCAGCTGGCCGTCAATGGGGCATTTACGAGTATTGAGATCGAGGCAGCAAAGATGGGTCTAGCGGTCAATGAAAGGAAAACAAAATATATGCTGTCTACAAAAAAAGACACCCAACAACGGCGTCTTGGAAAGAACGCCACAATAGGCAGATATAATTTTGAGGTAGTAAATGATTTAGCCTACTCAGGCCCTATGGTGAGCTCCGCAAATGACATCAGTGGGGAGATCACACGAAGAATTGCTCTTGCCAATCGTTGCTTCTATGGATGTCCTTAGTTATTTTGAGACAAAAGTTCTTCGAGCGATCTTTGGTTCCGTCTACGGTGAGTGTGAAGGTACAATGCCGAATTATACGGCCTATAAAGCGCATCGACTTAGTCAGAAGAGTTCACATACAGCGACTAAGTTGGCTGGGTCATTTAGAGTGGATGGAGCCCAACGTTCCCGTCAAGAAAGTCTTCGAATCCACCCCGGATGGACGGCACAGTAGAGGACAACATCGTGGTAGGTGGCGCAAACAAGTGGAGGGGAACATCAACCAACTTGGCGTGCGCAATTGGAGGCAGTTGGCTCGTAACCGGACTGGCTGCAGAGGTTTGTTGGTTGAGTCGCAGGCTCACACCAGACTGTAGCGCCACCTTACTAAGGGGATTATTAAGTAAAAGCAGCCAATACCACATTAAATTCACTGCCTAGAGCTAAGCAGAGTATGATGGCAACTCCGGCAATTCACATAGTCGAAGTTTTTGAGATGAACGATTCTATGAGCCGAGCTGGCTGTCTGAAATATCTAATTTAGTTTATGCTTAAGTGTTGGTGCTGCTCAACTGAGTTCTAGTGTTTTGAGTGAGTTTTAGTGTGTGATGATGTTCTCGAAAGCGCTCTTTGATGTATAGTTTGCCAATAATATTCCGAACAACTAGAGGAACTAGAACGCCTTCTTCAAATCAAAGCCGCCATGTGAATGTCCCTATTGTAGCATGACCACCGTGTTAATGAGATCAGCAATAGTCTAGAGAAAACCATATCCAAACTTGCATCATGCATGACAACAAGCATAGTTGTAGGATCAATATCAACATTTTCAATTTGCATAATTAGCCAATGCATACATCGCAACATTTTTCGACAAGCATAGATTCCATTAAGATACATCCAAATCCACATTTGAATCAAATCTACTCTGGTTCCAAAAAAAAACATAAAACAATTTTTCGGTTGAATAACAAATTAAAAATCCTGCTGCATCGTGCTCTTTCATTAATTCAGGAGCTATCCAAACGACCTCCTACTTAATGCTGCCTCCACCCAGCATATACAAGCATCCTCAAATCTTCCACTAATTGAAATGCATGTGACCCACAATTGGGTCATTCAACTCATTTGCAAGAGTGTTACGTACATGATATCCTGCGCAAATCTAAGCCATGTTGACGGTCCAGCCCTCGTTTAATGGCAATTCGATATCCCACCCTCGTCGCAGCTCCAGCGGAAAACAATGCTACAACTCTGTCACTAATTGACCCCACTGTTGCCCACGCTCAGCAACTGTTGGTATTTCTTCTTCGAAAAATCCATCGGAATTGGCGGAAAAATCTCCTCGCACTCCACCAAAAAACAAGGATGTATCCGGTCTAGTCCACGAGATTTGAAATTAATGTTTGCCAATGTTTCTCCGCCTGCCCAATCTCCGGATATATTTTTATATTATTCCCTTTCCATTGTGAGTGCCTGTCGAGTACTAGATACACGTATGGTGGAGGATATTCGGGGGAATGGGCCTTGTATGCTTTCTATTAAATGACCCCGAGGACATCATGCGGATGAGCATAAACCATTGTTTGCTGCTGAGTGCAGAAACTGTGGCAATCTTTTACCTCCTCCTAAAAAAAGAAAAAAAAAAACAAACTTGGAAATTATGATGCTGGTGGGGATTTAAAACAGGACTAAGGAAGGCCAACAAAACGAATTTCACATGCGAAAGCAAAATTGATAAAATGTCAACATGAACACTCTGTGCATCGTTCATTCTCGGGTATTCATGTGATTTTATGATGATGGGCCGACCGGAGGAGGCCATAAATCCCTACACGCTTAAAGAACACGTTTTATCGGATTTTCTGATAAATTTTGAATTAATGTCAGCATTTTTATTATTTTTGTTTTTATTTTTTTTATCCCCTTATGAGTTGGGGTTTAAATTGAATTTGGTATATTTCGCGGATAAGCGTGCGAGATAGTGTGAGGATATCGTTGGCGCTCTCACAGGAAGGCAGTCCTCACAGTGCGGACGGAAAGCGCGAAAATGCATTACCGCTGACACTTAAGTGGGTCCCTTGGTGAAATGAAAAATGCTACCCATTTGCGTTTAATTGGCTTTAAAAGAGGTCAAACACGATGGCCGCAATTTTATTTAACAGAATAACCGATTCAATTGACAGATTTTGTGGTTATGATGAATTTTTACGCTTCTGAGTGAGTTTTAAATGTCAAGGCAGAGCTGGGAAGCTTAAGTCTTTCCGTGATTATTTCATCAGTAAATTGAAATCAGTTCATAATTGCAAATTAAAAGTATTTATTCAGATGGAAAATGATTCAATGTGAATCTCATAAAAGTATCTGCATTTACATCCATTAATTCTGACCTGAAATGTGTTGATTATAACTTCAACATATGTCTGGTGAACGAAGAGATGGAATAAAAGCAAATTATTCTTGTATTTGTATAGCGTCAGTGCCTGAAGACTTAAAATTAATTATGTTACTGCTCGAAGTCAATACTTTTATCCATTGGACTATCGACGAGTGAAGAGTCCTTGAAGAGCCTCAGTAGGCACGGTATGCACTAGAGATGCCACGAATATTCGGCTGCTATTCGGTATTCGGCCTATTTGGCCACTCATTTCAATATTCAATTCATGAACAAAAAGACGCATATGTAACTCAAAAATATATCCATTATATTCATAAAAATTATTATTTTAATACTTATTAACGGTAAATTGTAGTGGATGAAAACAACTTTATCAGCATTTGTTTGTAGCAAACTATTGCGCTTCTCCTCATAAATAATGCCAGTTTCCGAGAACAGCCTCTCACTGTATACACTAGTGCCAGGAGACGATAAATAAATCTTGGCGAATGTCAGACTTGGATACTGTTTCGCGTTTGCTGACCACCACTTGTAAGGGTCTGCCATCCGATCTTGGCGAACAGTTTTTAAATAAAAGGCGATTTAAAAAGATTCAGTGGTATACTTACCAAAATAAGTTAGAAAGACCACTGCGTGTTGTAGCAAGGGGACTCCAGCCCTCGTGTACTAAAGAAGATGTAATGCACGACCTTCAAGATAAAGGCTTTCAAATTATTGATGCCGTCAATATTATCAAGAAGGAGAAGCCACAGTCGGAGGGAGATCATGAAAAATTGGTAAAGCGTGGACTTCCACTATTCATGCCTAGTTTCGATAAAGATGAAAATAAAGATACTATATATGGTATTAAGACTATTCTAAACATCGTGGTCAAAATCGAACCCATGCGTAAGAGCTCCAGATCGATCCCGCAGTGTAAACGCTGTCAAGCTTTCAATCATACGCAGACTTACTGCCAGAAAAAACCGCGATGCGTTAAATGCGCAGGTAAACATCTCTCGGAAGAGTGTCACCTAAATAAGTAAACCCCAGCCGCTTGTATAAACTGCAAAGGAAAACATCCTGCGAACTATCGAGGTTGCGAAGTGGCGAAAGAGCTCCAAAAAAGGCGAGATACGCTTAAAAATTCCATGCGCCCTAATCCGAAACCAATTAAGAACAGACCCAAAATAGCTACAAAAAAAGCAGAGAAAGGTAAGAAGTCCGTCAATATTGACTTAAGATCGAGTAATGAAGAAAAACCCAAACATAGTAGAGAAAAGGTGACAGAAGCAAAATCTTCGAATATTGACGCACAGTCTTCTGCTCAAGCAGCGATGGCAGCTAATGGCAAGTATATGACCGACAACCCACGGGAGATCACGGCAAAAAACCATCCAAACTCTATCGTAAGGACTCCTGCTCAAGTTGCGACATTGGAAAACGGTGATAGAGGTAGCTCACAAAATCCAGTATCCAATGTTTTCTCCTTAATACTTGCGAAACTTGAAGAGCAATGCAAAACAAACAAACTAATTTTCGAGAGACTAATTGCACTAGAAAACAACAGTCATAACAGGCGCACTTCAACCCGAATATGAAAGAAATGCTAAAAAATTCTTACATGGAACGCCAACGGGCTCATACGAAGACTCGACGAGTTAGAAATATTTATACGAGAAAAAAATATTGATATATGGTATGCTTGGTATGTGAAACTCATCTGACAAAACAAACGAATGTTAAGATAAGAGGATATAGCGTGTATCACGCCTTCCACCCATCGGAAAGAGCAAGAGGCGGATCATCCTTGTTTATAAAAGAATGTATCGAACACTCAGCGGAAGTAAAGACTGAATTAGAAGCAATGCAAGTAAGCACAGTACGTGTTAGAAATAGACATTTTGCCTTCAATATTTCGTCTAAATATTGTCCACTGCAATGTAAACTTGAAGAAAGTGATTATTGGTGGCGACTTCAACGCGAAACACCCCTTCTGTGGTTCAAGGTACGCCTCTCAGAAAGGTAGAAAGCTTTATAATGCGGGTATGCAATTCAGTTGTGATTTTTACTCGACGGGTAAACCAACATATTGGCCGACTGATAGAAACAAGATACCAGATCTGATCGATTTTCTTCTTGTTAAAGGAATATCTGGCAACTGTATAAAAGTTGAAGAAAGCTTTGATCTCTCCTCTGATCATTCTCCAATCATTATGACGATAAGCGATGCTCTGATTAAAAAAGTAGGACCGGTCAGATTAACCGGCGCGAAAACTAATTGGGATATTTTTAAAAAAGATATTGAAGCAATCATCGCTCACAGGGAAGGATCTTGAGCTTGTTGGGGAGGCTGTTAAAAGTCGATTAGATATAGTTGGCGTCTCTTCAACAAAGCAGAGAGGTTCTAAAACTGTGGACCTTTCGGGTGGGTGGAAGCTCTTCCTATCAGGAGTCGCACCCTCAATGTCTGCTCGGGCGGGAGTGGGGATACTCACAAGTCCCAGGTTGACAGACAGAGTATTGGAGTGGATACCATTAGCAGGGAGAGTTGCGATCTTAAAGCTCAAGCTTGAAAGATCAACTCTGGCATTGGTGCAGGTGTATGCACCGAACCTTCTGTCAGAGTACGCAGCTTTCTTAGATGAAGTTGATGTTGCCCTTGAAAAGGTTGCAGATATGGATTCTTTTGTTCTGATGGGTGACTTCAATGCTCATGTGGGTGTAGATGTCATGACATGGGGGAGTGTGATTGGGAGGAACGGTGATCCTGATCAAAACGCGAACGGAGAGAGGTTGTTGGATTTTTGTTGCGAAAATGGCTTATCCATCATGAACACTATCTTTCCACACAAAGACATTCACAAATACACGTGGTACCGTCAGAGTCTTCAGCAGAAGTCGCTGATCGATTTCTTTGTGGTACCATCGTGTCTGAAGAGAATGGTTTGTGATGTTCGCGTATTGAGAGGGGCCGAACTGTCAACTGATCATCATTTAGTGCTGTGCAAATTGTATCTTAGCGAGAGAGTGCCTCCCCTACCAAAGCGTAAACCAAGGATGGTTACACGCATACGATGGAAGAGGTTACAGGACGATGAGATACGGGAGACATTTGCACGGCAAATATCTGAAAGGTTTGAACGAATTCCAACTGTTCCATCAAATGTAGAGGAAGAATGGCAACTGTTTTCAACAGCGGTTATTGCCTCTGCGGGAGATGTTTGTGGAGTGAAGCGGCTTGGTGTGGCGGCTGGTGGTGAGAAAAGAACTGCTTGGTTTAAAACGCCCGGAGTTCAAGAAGCCATCAGAGAGAAGAAGAGAGCCTTTAAGGTGTGGATTCACTTGGGGAACTCCGATTCTCGAAATCGGTACACTGAGGCGCGAAGAACTTGCAAATTAGCTGTGAAAACAGCGAAAGAACAGTCTTGGAAGGAGTTTGGCGAGAAATTGGAACGTGACCACAGATCTGCAAATAAGATGTTCTGGCAGACCGTCCGCCGACTCAGAGGAAAAAAGTTGAATATCGTTGAAGGAGTCAAATCCAAAGACGGTAGACTTCTTTCCAATGAGGAGGACATCTTACGCAGATGGAGCGAGCACTTTTCAGAATTGCTCAATCCCGAACATGGCACCGAAGATGACAGACCTATGGTCGAGAGTTGGGCGGAAAGTAGTCCTACGGTAGAGGAAGTAACTTTGGCAATCAAAGCGCTAAAAGTTGGCAAATCTGCTGGTGTGGACGAAATTCGGCCAGAAATGCTCAAGGCTTTAGGTAAAGAGGGAGTGCAATGGCACTCGCGTGTCATTAAAGTGGCCTGGGAATGCGGTGAAACACCTGGTGATTGGCAAATGGGGGTGATAGTTCCTCTTTTTAAAAAAGGGGACAAAAGAGATTCCGCCAACTACAGGGGTATATCTCTTTTAAGTCTCCCTGGAAAAGTCTTCGCTAAGGTGCTAGAAAAGCGTTCCAGAGCTGTGGTTGAGGACAGTTTGGGGGATGAGCAGTGCGGTTTTCGTCCCGGTAGAAGCACAACCGACCAGTTGTTCACTCTCAGAATGGTTCTTGAGAAGGCCTGGGAATATGCCAAACCTGTCTACACTTGTTTTGTGGATTTGGAAAAGGCATATGATAGGGTTCCTCGAGGCAAACTCTGGAGTGTTCTGCAGGAGTATGGGATTGATGGTTCCCTGTTAAGGGCGATTCAGTCTTTATATACAAACTGTCAAAGCTGTGTTCGGATAAACGGTGTTAAATCACTACCTTTCACTGTGGGCGTTAGACTCCGCCAGGGGTGCGTTTTGTCACCTCTCCTCTTCATTGTATATATGGATTGGATGTTGCAGCGCAGCCGTGGCGGGGAATGTTTCAAAGTGGGAGACCTAAGGATTAGTCATCTGCTCTTTGCGGATGATTTGGTCATCCTTGGGTCCTCTCAAACCGAACTTCAGCGCGCTCTCGAAAGGTTTGTAGCCGTTTGTGATGATGCTGGAATAAAGATCAACGTGAACAAATCGGAAGTAATGGTCGTTTCCAAAAAACCCATTCAGTGCACTCTGCATGTTAGTGGAGTCCCACTGAAGCAGGTGGAGAAGTTTAAGTACCTCGGGGTTTTATTCACGAGTGATGGGAGGAGCAATGCCGAGTTATCCTGTAGAATTGGTCAGGCTGGATCAATTTTGAGAGAGCTTGGCCAATCTGTTATAAGGAAGGCCGAACTTAGTATTCAAGCTAAGCTATCAGTTTTTAACTTGGTGTATGTTCCAACTCTCACCTATGGTCATGAAATTTGGGTAGTGACCGAAAGAATAAGATCGCGGATACAAGCTGCCGAAACGAGGTTCCTTCGCGGTGTTGTTGGAATAACTCGTAGGGATCGAGTGCGCAACACCAGAGTACGCGAGGCGCTCAACTTTGAGCAGCTACTTCTCCGAACGGAACGATCTATGCTTCGATGGTTTGTTTACGTAGTGCGTATGCCCCCAGACCGGCTTCCAAGACGCTCCATGGTTGCCGTGCCATCAGGTAGACGACTTCGCGGAAGGCCCAGAAATAGATGGTTGGATCAAGTCCGACATCTCTCTTGGAGCCGCTTAGGGATTCTCCCTGATGAATTGGAGTCAATGGCGGAGGATCGAGAAGGATGGAGAGTCCACCTGAGCATCCTACCCCCGCGACCCTCATGAAGGATTAGCGGGCCATTGAAAATGAATGAATGAATGAATGAATATTGAAGCAAATACTGAGCTGAGCGTATCACTTAAAACGCCATATGAACTTGAAGTTGTAGTTGATCACTTCGTCGAAATCCTACAGAATGCCGCGTGGAAGAATACTCCCAAACCAAAGAAAACGCCGGCAAGCTACATTCAAACTTATCCGCAGGAAATAAAACAGACGATTAAGGAGAAGAGAAAAGCACGCAAAAAATGGCAACAAACTCATGCTCCGCAACATAAAGCACATCTTAACCGTTTGTGCAACTCACTAAAAAGATATATTAAAAACCTTAAGAATAATGAAATACAAACTTACCTAGAAAGCTTAACGGCAGGAAAAGATTCTAATTACTCGCTTTGGAAGGCTATAAAAGGTATTAAAAAACCTCAAATTCAATTTCAATTAGGAAAAATCAAGACGAATGGGCCAGGCATGATAAAGAGAAAGCGCAAGTTTTTGCCACCCAGCTGGAAGAAACTTTCAAACCGTTTGATGGACAAGCTCTTATTGAAAATATAAATACGTCTTATATAGCCAATAGCGTAATAAGAAATGCAACACTTACCGAACTTAAGGAAGAAATAAACAAATTTAAACCTAAGAAGGCTCCCGGATACGACCTAATTACGGGAGAGGTTCTTAAAGCCCTACTATGAAAAGCTCTAATTAAGCTTCTGTTCATTATAAACGCCGCACTTAGACTAGAATATGTTCCCAGTCAATGGAAAGTCGCCGAATTCATAATGGGTCTTAAGTCCGGAAAACCGCCGAATGAAAAAACGTCTTATAGACCGATTTCGCTTCTTCCAATTATATCCGAGGTGTTCGAGAGAATATTGATTAGGCGAATACAGCCGGTAATAGAAGAAAGGCATCTCATTCCGGATCATCAATTCGGATTCAGAAGTAAGCATTCTACAGTTGAACAAGTACATCGAATAATACATGTAATCGAAAAGTCACTTGAAGAAAAAAAGATTTGTTCAAGCGTATTCCTTGACGTCTTTCAAGCCTTTGACAAGGTCTGGCACGAAGGCTTAAAGTTTAAATTTCGACAATTTCTGCCAGAGTACCTATATAATATTGTGAAGAACTACCTTACGAATAGACTATTCCGCGTCAAATGTGGAAACGAATATTCAGATTTCAAGGAAATAATGGCTGGGGTGCCGCAAGGAAGCGTTCTTGGTCCAGTCTTGTATCTATTATACACCCGCTCAGCTTGTAGTGAAGATCTCTTTCCATATAAATTTGGTGTTCTGGCTGCTGTCTCTTCCTTCCCCAGGTATTTTAACAATATGACAAATTGTGGAATCACTTCAAAGAAGCTACCTGAGCTGGTTATTTTAGTAATCTCTTCAAACGGATTAAGGAGTTTTATGCATTGTTCCATTAACTCCCACTGAAAGGTGTTAAATAGTTTAAGGATTCGTTATCTGTTATGTACAAAGAGACAGCTCGCTTCTGTTCTAACAATCGCTGCATTAAGTAAAATGTAGAATTCCAGCCTGTACTTACATCTTGTACTAGTTGGTGGTTTGGTAAGTTAAGTTCTTGATGAATGAATTTCAGCTTTTGTTGTGCTATACCAGAGTGATTAAAAAGAGTAACAATTCGCCTCGCAGCATCTCTGGTATTTCTGTTTGAGATTTTACCGATTCTCCGATAGCTCGTTGCAGTGAATGAATAAAGTACCGGGTGTCCGCCGGAAAGGTATACTACTTTGTTTGTTTATAATTTTTGATTAAATGAAAGAGAATGGATCTTATATTGATAAATGTTTTATTTAATGTCGGCAATTATATATGGAATACAATATCAGGTAAATGTCCGCCTCTGCTAGTCTCACAAATGCGAGCCCTTTTGAGCACATTTTTCATTACATTCTCACACATTTCACGCGGTATTTCGTTAATTTCATCACGAATATTTTGTTTGAGTTGCTCAAGCATTTCTGGTTTGTTTGCATAAACCTTGCTTTTCAGATATCCCCACAAAAGGAAGTCAGGAGCAGTCAAATCAGGCGACCGTGGAGGCCAATCAACATCAGTATTTTTTGAAATAACTTGTTGTGGAAAGAGGTCTCGCAGTAATTCCATTGTAATCCTGGCTGTATGCGATGTGGCATGTACGGCGGCGTAAATGGTCTTCTTGAAGAAGCTCTTGTGTCAACTGAATCTTAAATGGAAACAAATGCAAATCCTTGTGCAAAATTGTGGCCAAAGTTGTTCTTTGAAGACCAAGCTCCTGAGCACGGCGTATTGGGGCTGATGGATTGTTTTGAACACTTCCTTGAACAGCAGTAATGTTTTCAGCCGATCTTGCAGTACGTTGTGCCCCATGCTTGGGCCTATCACCTACAGACCCTCTTTCTTCGAAATCATTCACTACACGATAAATAGTGCGTTTTGTTGGCACGTTGTTTCTCCCAAAAATTTCACGTAACTTTTTCATCGTCACAGTAATCGATGATTGATTTTGATAAAATGTTTTAACGATTAAAACACGTTGGTTTATCGAATATTTTTCCATAATAAATTTGCCACGTGTCTACTTCACGACTGCCAAATATGAACTGTCAAGACTAATGTTTACCAAAATGGCGGTAAAACAAAGTAGTATACGTTCCCGGCGGACACCCTGTACAAGGCAGAATCATACTTTGCGTCTCGTACTCCTTTTATCACGTTACCTCGACAGTCATGGACAAGTAAATCGATCTTGCTTTGAGGAATATTCCATCTTTCTGCAATAGCATTAAGTTCTTTTGCGATGTTGGTACCAGTATTTGAGCCAGCAAACGGCTTTATTGCTAAAATGCCATGTTCCAGAATAAAGTCTGCAGATATCCAGTGCGCAGTGAAACTCAAGAAACTTTCATTATTGTGCTGACATGTCCATTTATCAGATGTCACTGATATTGCTGATGATTTCCAGATATTAACTTCAATTTTAGAGCAAATTTTGTTATACATATCAGGAATAACTTTTTCGGTCATGTAAGTGCGACCAGGTATTTTGTATCTAGGCACTGCCTTTTCCATAAGCCTTTTAACGCCAACTCGTTCAACAAGGGAAAACGGTTCGTTATCTAAGGCAATCATTTCACCGATGAAATAATTATAAACAAAATACTGCCGAACTATCAGCCCACATGTACAGCAATGAGACAGATCGCAACTTGTCACGTAGCACGTATGTCGTATATGGTATGTATACATTTTTTGCCGAACATTCAACCACCGAATATTCGGCGCTTCGGCCTAGAGCATAGCCAAATATTCAGTATTCGGTATTCGGCTTAATCACTATTCGTGGCATCTCTAGTATGCACGATTTTTCCCCGATTATACACATCGACAACGTTCGATATTTCGCTATCTCGAAGCTGGTAGTTGGTTGGAAATTCATTTGATATCATCGAGCTAATACTTTAAGTGTTGAGTTTGTAATCTTTTTTCCTTCACTTAACCTCCTCGCATAATTACTTACTTGGCACCTACTTACTTATACAGGCGGCACTACAGCCCTCCAGCCAGATTTTTAGCCAGTATTCATTCACACTAAGCTGCTTGAGGTCCACTTCCACTTGCGCACACCAGATGTTCTAAAAACTTCTTCAACTGCGCTGACCATCCGATATTTTCTTTTTCTAAAATACGTATTTCTTGATGGGTGAAAATTAATTTACGATAGGTTGAATTTTTGAAGAAGTCATAAATAAGTTTGAAAAATTAAAGTGTTAACCTAATAAATAACACCTGTTTCCTTTACTTAAACGTCTACTACTGAAAATCCACCCAATAAGGATGTCACTTTTTCACGCTGCGCTTCACAACTCTGCTTAGTTAACGTTGGAGTTGTGTTCTTTTTTTGTGTCTGTTGTTTGTAATGGTAAGGAATTTCAGGGTAGATCTAAGCAACATTCGTTGGCCCAAATATTGACAGCAATTCTACTTACTATAATGAGTTTGAAGCGCTGTCAGATTCCATCCTAGGAATTGTACCCCTGGACCTAGATTCCGAAATCGTCTTGAGGAGATGCACATTTGTGCTCGTTTTACTGCATTTTGAATTGCAATTTGCTCGCAAAACATCTGGCTCCAAATTGGTGATTTCTTCTTCAATGTTGACAAAAAGCCCCAATGGAAGAAGTCTGGCGCCGTCAGAAGTGGCGATCTGGCCGGCCAGTTCAAATCGCCGAACGGGGAGATCACACGGCCCGGAAATTGGTGATTCACAATCTCCACAGTTTCCCGAACTGTGTGAGCGGTTGCTCCATCCTGCGGGAACCAACAATGCTCAAGACCAAATTCAGCAACTTGCAAAAAAAAAAAAAAAACTAGTTTGGTCTGACGTTTTGTATTTTCACACTTGTTTCGGGTAAGTCCTGCACATGTCGAGAATTTCTTTCTTAGCCGCATCAATATTTTGGAGACCCAACGGAACTGGCTAGTTCCGCAATAACCTTGCAGGTACGATTTTGAGCATCTCTGCCAACCTTTTCCTAGTCAATTGGTGGTTCCTCATGGGGATATCTTCAAACTTTTTAACAAAAACATCACCATTCGCTCCGAAAAGGCTTCCACTGTGAGGATCGTCGCCCAGTGATAGATTAGGTTAGGTTGGCTGCCAGCTAAAAATCGCCAACTCAGACCAATAATAGGTGGATTGCGATACCACGTGGACCATGGGGGAAAGTTTGTCTACATGGACTCGTTAAACCATTTTGAGCTTCTTATGAAGCGTAGGAGGCTCTTAATATCAATATCTACCATGTCGCCTTTATCGTTGTAATAGAGGGCTCCTAGGTGAAGCTTCCTTCTATGGGAGAGAGATGAGCAGAAACAAAGAAGGTGAGGAATATTCTCTTCCTCTTCTTCATCCATGCAGCTTCTACAAAAGTCGTTCGCAAAAAGGCTTAGCCTTGTAGCAAACTTGCTTATCAGATAGTGTTCAGTGATGAAACCTATTGTAGTGCCGATATGTGATCTATTGAAAGAAAACAAATTCTTAGAACGTTTTAGATCCAGCTTCGTCTGAATTTGTTTTGTCGCTAGACATGTGGGTCCACTTGTCCACCTAGGTTATGTTAGGTTAGATTGGCTGTCTGCACCACGATGTAGACACACTTAGACCAGTAAAGGTCCATTGTGATGCCAAAGATCTACCATTAGACCACTCAGGGACTAATAAAACTAACCGGAGCTTTTGATGAAGCGATGGATGTTCATGACGTCTAAGGACGCCAAATCGCTGAGGTCGTCAAGGAAGGGAGCTCCTAGATGGAATATTCTTTTGCGTGATAGAGCAGGACATGTGCAGAGGAAGTGAAGAATGGTTTCCTCCTCCTCCTCGTCCCTACAGCTCTTGCAGCAGTCTTTGGAAAAGAGGCCAAGTCTTTTGGCATGTTGGCCGATTAGACAGGGTCCGGTAATGACACTGATAATGCAGCTGATCTGTAATCGCTTTAGTTTAACCAACTCGGCACTACGTTTCTGGTCCAGCTTAGGCCAAATCTGCCTCGAAATGTGACACGTAGTGCCAATATCCCACCTAAGGTTGGTCTTGCTAATAGCGTTCAGCTTCAGTAGATGCTTACATGTAGCGAGGGGCACACCAAGGACTTGCCTATCTGGCAGAATCCTTAGAGTAGTACCCTGTCTAGCGAGTTCGTCCGCCCTACAGTTTCCTGGAATGTCTCTGTGACCTGCCACCCAGCAACTTGTCCACCTAAGATTTGTACACTCGATGGCATTCAGCTTAAATTTGAGTTTGCAAGTATCGATTGGTATACCTAAGGAGCCTTTGTCTGGCAGGATGGGTATAGTTGTTCCTATTATGGCGAGTTAATCAGCCTTATAATTTTCTGGAATGTCCATATGCCCCAGCACCCAACACACGTAAATATTGAACTGCTCAGCTATCTCCGTGAGAGACGATCGGCAGTCTAGAGCTAAGGAATTTATAGAGGTCGATTCCAAGGATTTGATTGTTGCTTGGCTGTTTGAAAAGATGCGGACATCTCTAGCAGGTATCACGTTTTTCTTAAGCAAAGATAGGACTTCTTTAATCGTCATTATTTCCGCCTGAAACACGCTATAATGATTTGGAAAGCGAAAGGAAAGCTTAAGATTAAGTCTGTCAGAGAAAACACCTGCACCAACTCCGTCTTTGACCCGTCAGTGTAGAAGTGAATAAATTCCTCTTCTAAAAATGCATCGTCCTCCCAGAGTGATCTGGGAAGGATGGTGACTAGGAAGTTCCTATCAAAATTTAGACGTGGGATGGTGTAGTCCGTGTTTTCGGGAGGGATTTTAAACTTATTCAGAATAGAAGCGTGACCAAATTCTTTTCTTGATCACTGTTGAGTAGCTTCAAGGTGAACGGCTGCATTCGCTATCATTCGCTTGTTAAATACATCGAGGGGTATCAGCTGAAACAAAGTGTCCAGTGGCACAGATGGAGTTTAACGTAGTGCTCGACTTATGCACAGACAAGCTGTACGCTGGACCTTACTTAGATAATCGCGATTTATATCCTTTTCTAAAGCTGTCCACCAGACAATCACCCCATATGTAAGTATTGATCTAATGAGATGTAGAGCCAATGAGTGATTCGGGGTTCTAAACCCTATTTATTCCCAATAGCTTTTTTACAAGAGAAAAGTTCTACTGCAGCCTTCCTTATTCTTTCTTAAATATTAGGTTTCTAACTTAATTTCTTATCCAGGATAAGACCCAAATATTTTGCTGTGTCAGAGAAAGTTAAGTTGATACCATTTAGAGAAGGAGGGTCGACTAACGGAATTTTATATTTCCTGGAGAAGAGTACTAGTTCAGTTTTGTGGTGGTTTACACCCAAACTACACCGAACCGCCCTTCTAGTGAGCTTGTTTTAAACTTTTTGTATCAGTTCTTTTAGAGTATTAATGCGCTTTCACGAGACAGCCAAAGCAACATCATCTGCATAAGTGATCGCCGTGCATCCCTCGCCTTCCATGACTATCAATAGCTCATTGATTACCAAATTCCACAAAAGGGAACACCACCTTGCGGAGTGCCTTTACTGAAAGACCTTCTAGTAGACGTCCCATCCAGCTTAGAGTTGATAATCTGACCATTAAGCAGTAGATATATCAATTCGCAAAGTGAGCTGTCGACCTTCAGGTCTGATAGTGCATCTGCTATAGCTGATGCATTGACATTGTTGAAAGCGCCTTCTCTATCCAGAAAAGCAACCATTGTATTCTCCTTATGAAACAGGGAATATTCTATTTTACGCACCAGTGAGTGTAATGCTGTCTCCACTGTTTTACCTTTGCAATATGCATGTTGGGCCACCGAAAGTAGTTTCGAGATTTAGATATTAATCAGTCGCTCTAATGTTTTTAGGAGGAATGACGATAGACTAATAGGAAAGCTTTTGTATTTGTGTGAGAGAATCTACTCGCTTTGGGTATGAAGACAAGTTTAACTTCTATTTATATCTTTGGGATATATACCAGGTCTAGACAACTTTTAAAAATTGTCTCAAGCATCGGCAATATTATATCCGATAACTTCTGCCACTCGGCAGGTACTATGCCGGCTGGTCCCGCGGATTTATACATTTTTAAGGTATGTAGTGCGCAGTGGAGGGTGCGGATTTGTCATTGGAGACAGACTTAGGCAAGAAGTCTTGAGTTTCCGGCATGTGAACGAGCGCCTCATGACTATCCGTATCAAGGCTAAATTTGCCAACATTAGCCTAATATGCGTTCACGCCCCTCACGAGGAGAAGGACGACGCGACAAAGGATGACTTCTACCAGCTCTTGGACAAGACGTATGAGCAATGCCCTAGCCACGACGTTAAAATTATCCTAGGCGAATTTAACGCAAAGCTAGGAAGAGAGGAAGTCTTTAGTAGCGTGGTCGGAAAGCACAGCCTGCACGACAACACTTCCGGCAACGGACTCAGGCTAATCGACTTTGCGGCGGGGCGAAACTTTGTTGTAGCTAGTACGCGGTTCCCACGTCTCGATACGTGGAACATGGAACATGGCTCTCCTTTAATCGAAAAATCGTCAACCAAATCGATCACATTGCGATCGATGCAAGGCACTCTTCCAGTATTCTGGGTGTCCGGACTTTCCGAGGAGCCAACTCGGATCACTACCTAGTTGTAGCCAAGGTAAGGATGCGGATATCCACAACGGAGCGAAATCAACGAAATGCTGTGAGGAAATTTGACGTCGAAAATCTACAATCGCAAGAGACCGCCAGAACCTTTGCCGATCGTGTTTCTTCTAATCTCAATCTTAGTCCCATGCCGCCAGCAGCAAATACGGAAGACCAGTGGCAGCGTTGCCAAAAAGCCATCAGAGATGCCGCCTCTGATGTACTGGGTTTCTCTCGCCCACCACAACGAAACCCCTGGTTTGATGAGGAATGCCGGCAAGCACATGCAGCAAAACAAGAGGCGTACAAAGCGGCGCTGCATAGAAGGACTAGAGCTGCTTACGAGCTCTACGTGCGCAGGAGAAAAGAGGAACATCGACTTCTCAGAAAGAAGAAAAAAGAGCATGAGAACCGCTCGATCGAGGAGATTGAGAGACTTTATTGCAGGAATAATGTTCGAAAATTTTACCAAAGGGTAAAAAGAACATTCCAGGGTTTCAAAGCCAGAACAGAAGCCTGCAGGGACGAAAATGGCAACATAGTAGTAGAATCGCAGTCGGTGCTGAGGATATGGAAGGAACACTTCTGCAGACTATTAAACGGCGATGATGATCAATATTCCGCTGTCAGGCAGAATGAGCCATTCAACAGTGACGATGGCAGTCAAAATTCCCGTCAACCCGATCATAATGAAGTGAGGATAGCGATATCTAAACTCAAATCCAACAAAGCTGCTGGAGCCGACGGCCTTGCCGCTGAACTCTTCAAGGCAGGAGGAGATGAGTTGGTAAGGAGCATGCACCAGCTCATCTGTAAAATCTGGTCGGACGAAAGTATGCCCGATGAATGTAACCTCAGCATCGTTTGCCCGATCCTGAAGAAAGGAGACCCTCTGAACTGCGCCAACTACAGAGGTATAAGTCTCCTAAATATCGCATATAAGATCCTGTCTGCCGTACTATGTGAACGCCTAAAACCGATCGTCAACAACCTGATAGGTCCTTATCAGTGCGGTTTCAGGCCTGGAAAGTCCACCATTGACCAAATATTCACACTACGGCAGATCTTGGAAAAAACCCATGAATATAAAATCGATACGCACCACCTTTTCATCGATTTCAAAGTTGCCTATGATAGCGTGTATAGAGACGAGTTATACAGAGAGATGTCTAGTCTTGGCATCCCTGCCAAGCTCGTCCGTTTGTGCAGAATGACGATGGAGAACTCTCGCTGCTCCATCAAAGTCGGTAAGAACATCACCGAACCGTTCGATGTCAGGAAAGGTCTTAGACAAGGCGACGCGCTATCATGCGATCTCTTTAACATAATACTTGAGAGAATTGTACGAAACTCACAAGCCAACCCCGGAGGTACAATCTTCTTCAAGTCTGTACAACTACTCGCTTATGCCGATGACATTGACATAATCGGAAGAACTCAGCGGGCCGTCAATGGGGCATTTACAAGTATTGAGATCGAGGCAGCAAAGATGGGTCTAGCGGTCAATGAAAGGAAAACAAAATATATGCTGTCTACAAAAAAGGACACCCAACATCGGCGTCTTGGGCAGAACGCCACAATAGACAGATACAATTTTGAGGTAGTAAAGGATTTTGTCTACCTAGGCTCTATGGTCAGCTCCGCAAATGACATGAGTGGAGAGATCACACGGAGAATTACTCTTGCCAATCGTTGTTTCTATGGGCTAAAACGGCAATTGAGTAGCAAAGTCTTATCTCGAACTACTAAGGTAACTCTTTATAAGACATTAATCATCCCAGTCCTGCTGTATGGCGCAGAGGCATGGGCTTTGAAAAAACCGGATGAGGATGCCCTTGGTTATTTCGAGAGAAAAGTTCTTCGAGCGATCTTTGGTCCCGTCAGCATAGACGCTGAGTGGAGGAGAAGGTACAATGCCGAACTATACGGCCTGTACAAGGACATCGACTTAGCCAGAAGAGTTCACATACAGCGACTAAGATGGCTGGGTCATTTAGAGCGGATGGAGCCCAACCTTCCCGCTAAGAAAGTCTTCGAATCCAACCCGGACGGACGGCGCAGTAGAGGACGACCTCGCGGTAGGTGGCGCAAACAAGTGGAGAGGGACCTCAACCAACTTGGCGTGCGCAACTGGAGGCAGCTGGCTCGTAACCGTGCTGGCTGGAGAGGTTTGTTGGTTGAGGCCCAGGTCCACCCCGGACTGTAGCGCCATCTAAAGGAAAGGAAAAGTGCGCAATGGAGTTTTCTTTATGTAACCAGTTTTGAGGAGTTGGTTATTTGTGCAGATAGTCGGCTGAAAACCATATTCCTAACAACTTGGGAACTGCCTGGGAAATGAGTGTCAAGCAGTAAATTTAGCGAATCTTCGCTGGAAATCGTCTAAGACCCATCAGTTTTTTTAAGGTTGTGAAGGTATCTTTACTCGAAGGCTGAAGTGGGCGCGCCGGCCCCAGGCTCAGCCCAAAGGAATACCCTAGACTTTGGAAAGAGGAACTTTATTATTATTTATGTTAATGGTTGTTTATAATGGTTAGCTTAGAACAATTCAAATAGGTCTTAGTTAACAATTCTTATACCTAACAATATGAATATAAGCTTAACGTTATTGTAGTCGTCCTGCGGCTGGTTCTGGTACGGGTCGGGGCTACGCGAGTTGTTGTCCGGCTCGGCTCGGTACGTCGTCTCGAAGGGGGTTATAGTCCGCACTTAGGGCAGGCTTAGAAGGTCTCAGTCCGTACTTAGGGAAGGCTTGGGATGACCCAGTCCGCATTTAGGGCAGGCTTAGGAGGGACCCAGTCCGCACTTAGGACAGGCTAAGGAAGGATCCAGTCCGCATTTAGGGCAGGCCTGCGATGACTCAGTCCACACTTAAGGCAGGCTTAGGAATGACCCAGTCCGCACTTAGGACAGGCTTAGGAAGGATCCAGTCCGCACTTAGGGCTGGCTTAGGAGGGACCCAGTCCGCACTTAGGGCAGGCTTAGGAAGGATCCAGTCCGCATTTAGGGCAGGCCTGCGATGACTCAGTCCACACTTAAGGCATGCTTAGGAATGACCCAGTCCGCATTTAGGGCAGGCTTCTGTTGACCCAGTCCGCACTTAGAGCAGGCTTAGGAAGGACCCAGTCCGCACTTAGGCAGGCTTAGGAAGGATCCAGTCCGCACTTAGGGCTGGCTTAGGAGGCACAGAGTTCGCACTAAGGGCAGGCCTAAAAGGGATCCAGTCCGCACTTAGGGCAGGCTTAGGAGGGACCCAGTCCGCACTTAGGTCAGGTTTAGGAAGGATCTAGTCGGCACTTAGGGCAGGCTTGGGAGGTAGCTTAAAAAAAAGACGGCAAATCCGCTATGTTTTAATCAGGTCGTTTCTCTCAGACGGGGAGAAACCTATCGAACGAGCCGCCTACGGCCAGTAGCAGACCCGTGTGTTATTGCCCAGGGGTGAAGGCAATAAAAAGATCGGTGGAAAAGTCCGTAAACTATTTCCTAGACAGGCTGTTAAGATAACGCTTGCCTGGTACTATCATCGCTTGAGCAGACTCTCTCGAATGCCTTTCATACACTCTCCTTTATGTGGAAATCCTGCACGACGAGAATGTGAATCAGGAGCCAATTCAAATTTAACTTCACATTCTCGTGTGCGACCTTTGCATATACTTCCTTCAAAGTGAATTTTCCTCCCTTTTCCCAGTTTCTTCTGTTCACGCTGAGGACTCGGTGTGTATTCGAGGTTCGCTACCTGGCAACAGATGGCGGCCTCCGCATTAAGTGTTTTAGCGAGGTGCGCGCAGTGTGTGGATGAATGCTTGTTTATATTTCTGTGGCGGTGGATTATGTCACTTTGTTACAAGGTTACTTGGTGTTGTTGGGTTTGAAGAGAGAATTTTTGGCAGTCTAGATGCCTCAGAGGCTTCTTCTATTTTATCACAGAAGAGTCTCCAAGAATTACATTTGGCTTTTCTTAATTCTTTTTTGTTCATGTTTAGGGATACCTTGTATAAGTCCCAATCTAGCGCATCCTCGTACTTTTAGCATTATTGAAAAATTTTCTACAATTATTTCCTAAAGGACCTAGACGTGCAATGCGCCAATGCGGCTTCTTCTTGCCCCTAGTTTGAATCAAAGTGCAGGAAGAAGTCATCGCTGTATTTAAGGCTGAGGTTAAGTCCTCAACCACGCGATCAATTTCTTGAGTGTTGCAGGGGGGATTAAGGTGAATCAGAGATAGATAGATAAGATAGGTTTGAACGTCACCTAAGTAATTTCGCACTACACTGGATACCAGCAACAAGAATATTTTCTCACGGAAGAACGAGTGAAGGGTGCCTATATGGTATTAAAAAGCACACATATAATAATTTAAGATGTCGTTTTAGTAATGAGTTCAACAGAACTTTTGTTGAAATAACTTCGGATGCTATGAAACTGCTTATAATCCCAGTCTATATAAATTGCAACAAATGGATGGAAGATTTTCAGAGCTTATACGACTTTTTATTAGAATTCGGAGAAGAGAACGTAATGATTACGGGAGATTATAACGTGAGAATTGGGAGTTCGCAGCTTTTGGAGGTGGAACCCGAGCTGTTACCCCAGTCCGTATACGCAACCAGGTGTGCCACAGATAACATAATTGATAGAAATGGCAGAAAATTTATTGAAATGTGTGAGTCAGTTGGTCTAACGGTTCTGAATGGTCGTTCCAAAAGCGACGTGAAAGGTAATTTAACGTTTCTCAGAGGTATTGCTTGCTCGACTATAGATTATTGCCTTGTGCGTGGAAATTGGCTGAAGTTTGTTGCCGGTCTCAATACTAACGAACGGATTTACTCTGATCATCTACCATTGTCAGTTATAATGTCCTTTGATATATGCACTGAATCTGCCACTCTGGAATTACGCTTATTACCTAAAGCTACTCGCTTAGTTATAAACAACATCTGAATCGTAGTCTCAGGGATATATGGTAGATGATAGCGAAATTAACTCAAGTCGTGGTGCGGATGCTTTGGTATCTTGTATTACGCTTGCTGCGAGAGGTCTCCAACCGAAAGCAAATCTAAAAAAAAATTAAATGTGGTATGACTGGGAGCGTGTTGCAGCGAGAAAAAAGTCTACGTTTAGTCCGACAAACAAACAGTAACGTTGCAAAAGACATGTATCGGCAGGCTAACAAGGCATACAAAGACCTCTGCAAGGATAAACGAACAATATTTTTCCAACATCTGACGAGAACATTGGATGGCGCCAAAGATAGTCGCGCATTTTGGAAGATTGTCAGAGCACTTAATGGTATGTCATTCACGCGAGGCATCCAAGTGGAACTGTCTGCATTAGCGGATCATTTTAAACAATTGCTAAGCCCGCCATGCAATGCGCTTCAGCTAAATTATGCCCTTCCTCTCGTAACAAATAGTTCTCAAAAAAGGAGATGTGACCGACACAGCGAATTACAGAGGAATTTCTTTTATGAATTCAATAATGAAAATGTTTGCTGGGGTTATCCTAGACCATTTGACGGATTGGGTGCGAGAAAATGATTTTCTAAGCGAATTCCAAGCGGGGTTTAGAAAAGGTTACTCCACAGTAAACAACATTTTCGCATTGACAAGCATCGCCCGGTCATACCTTGATAAAGGCAAAAAAATGTATGCGTTCTTTGTTGATTTCAAGGCAGCTTTCGACACTATTGACAGAAACGCGCTGTTCTATAAGCGGAGTAACTTAGGGATATCTTCAAAGGACCAAAGGGTCATACAAAGTCTTTATGAAGATAATAAAGCAGCTGTATGGGATGGCCACAACCTGTCCAACTGGTTTAAGTCTCAAATGGGAGTGAAGCAAGGTTGTCTCATGAGTCCACTTCTATTTTCAATATTTCTGAATGATCCTGTGACCTTTTTAACAGGTGGAATTGTGTTCAACGGACTCCAAATAAAGCTGCTTTTATACGCAGATGACATCGTCATTCTATCAGAAACTCCAATGATGTTGCAGATAATGATAAATAAGCTCCAAAACTACTGCAAATTATGGAACCTGAAAGTGAACACCGCTTAGTCCAAAGTAATGGTTTTTAGAAACGGGTTTGGACGATACTCAAGGCAAGAAAGATAGACTTGGAAAAATCAGGAACTTGAAGTCGTTAAGGAGTATAGATATCTCGGAGTTTTAATTACATCTCAAGTATCCTTCAAGGCCCACCTGGGAGAAAAACTAAAGGAGGCGAAAAAGGCAATAAATTGCAGTTAGCGGGGATTCCTTGAAAGGAAAAACGTTCCATCGAGCAGCAAATTTAAGGTTTTCGAAGCGGCTTTGAGGTTAATCATGTGTTATGCTGCACAAGTTTGGGGTATATTCGAGTACAAAGAGGTTGAAAAACTTTTAAGATATTTCTTAAAAAAAATCTTTAGATTACCCGAAAACACACCGACATACATGTTGCACCTTGAAACTGGTTTATCTCCTCTCTACATCTTTACATTAAGATTGCACTTTCTCTACATTCTGAAAGTAATGGAACTCCCAAACTACCGCCTTCCACACATCGTCGCAAAATATTTGGTACAGCGGAAGCTGCAATTCTTTAACCAGTGGTCGCGGATATATATACAATGCAGAATCTTGGCGACGTTCTCTGAACCAGCTATTATCCGTTATTGAAGAGTCTACCCGTGCGAAGTTTAGATTGAAAGCGCAACAAAGTGAGACCAGGTGTGCGTATCCCATGATCTGGCTGCGAAAAATTATTTCCACCATCGGTTCATCGTTGATGTAATATCTATCATCTTTAAGGCGAGAGGCGAACTACTTCGGCTTAACTTCAGGCTTCATACCATATAAGCGACGGGAATGAGGAATGCAGCCTATGTAACCTTCGAACAAAGGAAGACGTTTTTTATTTTATTTGAGCTTGCCCACTATTGAAAGAAATCAGACGAGCGTACTGGGGTAAAGGGGCGCTATCAATGGCTGAATTCATCAGAACTCTAGATGGCAAGGACTGGAACGTGCTGGCTAGCTATCTTAAAGCTTCATTAAAATACCGCCAGCAAATAATGAACGAAGCATTTTAAATCACTACACTTGCATAAAACTTTACTCTAATTCTCTCTTTTCTTCGGCTGACGGCATTAGCCAAAGTCTTTTATTGTAAATTATTGTAAAAAATTGAATATGAAGTTTAAAAAATAAAATTTACTTTGCTACTACTTACTACTAGGTGAATCAGAGGTAGGTAACTAAAAAGCTTAAAGTTGACCAATACTTGAGCCAATCAGTTTTACGGTAATTCCAAAAAATTGGCGGGCTAATAGAATCTATGTATAAAGAGAATTGGAGGTGTCACTTGACACCTTTCAATTCTTGATGCATTGGACGATACTATCAGAGACAAGGGTGATGTCCAACACTTTTTGCATATTTCTGGTGACGAAAGTAGGCTCGTTACCTATTTTGCACAAAATAATTTTGTACTTAGAATAGGGTAACTCGGTCTCCACCATCAAGACCGAATGTCTCCGGAAAAAGAAGTCCGCCGGAAGCGCAAGCGCAAGAGAAACGGGACTCAGTGAAATGTAATAGCTTTGAGGAAGAAAACAATGAACTCCGTATTAAGCTAAATAAAATGGATCTACTCTACCAAGAGCTTAAGAGAGAGGTAGAATCACTAAAAGAGGAAAACAAGGCGTTAAAGAATTCACTTTTGCAAAGAGAACGCGAAATTACCCCACCCCGTGCAGCTAGTCCCAAATATCACACGGATGAAGAAGAGCTAGCACGCGAAACAAATGGGGTCTCAAAGAAAAGACCCAGCAAAAAACGAAGAGCCGGTTCTTCACCTGAAGTCGAGCCACGAAAACAAGACAAGGAAAAAGACTTGAAACAGAAACAAACTCACGACAAATTACGTCCCCCGCCTGCAATAAACGTCGTCGGCTTTACGGACTACAATAAATTGCATTGCCTTCTTAAGGGAACTGTGACATCGGAATTTAAAGTAACGTCATTCCGAAACAATGATTGGAAAATTAATGTAGTTGACTCTGACGGCTACCGAGCAATATCGAAAAAACTAAACGCGGAAAAGATCCAGTGGTTCACCTACGAAAATAAATCAGAAAGACCACTCCGTGTTATAGCAAGGGGTCTCCACCCCTCATGCACTAAAGATGACATTATAAATTACCTTAAAGGAAAAGGCTTGAAAATTATCGACGCAATTAATATCTTAAAGAAGATAAAGCAGAAAACGGAACGAGGCAATGAAATCTTGGTCAAGCATGGACTTCCGCTCTTTATGCTAACCTTCGATAGAAGCGAAAATATAGACGATATTTATAACGTAAAAGTATTTTGAATATCGTAGTTAAAATCGAGCCTATGCGTACGAATACACGATCGATACCTCAGTGCAAACGCTGTCAAGGTTTCAATCACACCCAGTCGTATTGCCAAAAAGAACCGAAATGTGTAAAATGTGCCGGGAACCACTTATCAGAAAGGTGTGACTTAAATAAGCAGGCTCCGGCGACCTGCATAAACTGTAAAGGCAAGCACCCAGCAAACTATCGAGGTTGTGAAGTAGCAAAGGAGCTTCAAAAAAGGCGCGATACTCTCAAGAAACCGATACACCCGAACCCAAGCTTAAGAGATCGTAAAACCGATAAGCCCAAGACCGCTAAGCCAGTCAAAACGAAGCGACCGATAAAGGGAAATAAAAAAATTGCGCAAGAGAACGTCGCTGGTCCAAGTGCAGCGGAAAAACCGCCACAGGTTGACGCGAGATCGTACGCGCAAGTCGCGTCAAACGAAAACAAATTAAGATCAGCTACAACAGATCCGGTTAGCCAAATATTTACCATTATATTGGAAAAATTTGAGGAGCAAACCAAAGTTAATAAAATTATACTTGACAAATTGAGCAAGCTCGAGTTCAAACCTCGCAAGACAATCAAAAAAACATGAATATGAAACAGCTACTTAAGATACTAACGTGGAATGCAAACGGCCTTCTGAAAAAAATCGACGAGTTAGAAGTGTTTCTACGGAAAAATAACATTGACATATGTTTGGTATCGGAAACGCACTTAAAAAAGGGACTTAGACCCAAAATAAAAGGCTACAGCGATTACCATGCGAATCATCCTTCGGAAAATGCGAGAGGCGGGTCCTCTCTTTACATCAAAGACTGTATTAAGCACTCCGAAAACATAGAAATGGAATTTGATTCTATGCAAATAAGCTCAGTCTCCGTAAAAATAAACCACTTAGACTACAACATCGGATCTAGTTACTTCCCTCCGGGATATAAGCTAGTAGAAGACGACCTCGTTCGTCTCTTTGACTCACTCGGACCTAATTTTGTCTTAGGTGGTGACTTTAACGCGAAACACACTTTCTGGGGATCCAGATGCAATTCGACAAAAGGCAGATTATTGTACAAAGCCAGCATGAAACGTGGGGTGAACTTTTTTTCGACAGGAAAGCCAACTTATTGGCCAACTGACAAAAAAAAAATCCCTGACCTCGTCGACTTCTTTATCGTAAAAGGGTTAACTAAAAATTTGACGGAAATCGAAGAATGCTATGATCTATGCTCAGATCACTCGGCAGTCACTCTGAAAATAGGTGGAAGTCTAGTAAAAAAGAAGGACCGCCTAGGTTAACTAGTAACAAAACTAACTGGGACGCTTTCAGAAGAGACTGCAAGGAAAATGTTGCTTTAAATGTACCGCTAAAGACACCGTTCGAAATAGAAGAAGAAATCGACAAACTCGTCGAAGCCATTCAGAGCTCGGCGTGGAAAAACACTCCTTTGCGAAAGACAGAAGCGCGGAACAATAAAGTCAAATACCAGCCTGAAATCGAAGACCTCATACGAGAAAAGAGGAGAGCGCGCAAGAGATGGCAACAATCCCGCGCGCCACCGGATAAAACTTATCTGAACCATCTTTGTAACAAGCTTAAAAAAGTGCTGCAGGACCTAAAAAATCACGAGACTTCTACTTACCTCGAGGGTTTGACCGCTGATAAGTATTCAAACTACTCTCTATGGAAAGCCTTGAAGTCCATAAGGAAACCTGTAATGCACTCGCCGCCAATTAGGAAAGCTAACGGGGAATGGGCAAAAGAAGATAAAGAGAAAGCAGAATTATTTGCCGATCACTTAGAGGAAACGTTCAAGCCGTTCGATGGACAACCGTTGATCGAAGATCCGAATGATAATATGGCACCCGACAACTTTAGAGTAAAATCCGTATCCCTGTCCGAACTTCGAATGACAATACAAAAATTGAAAAATAACAAGGCTCCGGGATATGATTTAATCACTGGCGAAATTTTGAAAGAGCTACCGAAAAAAGTGCTGGTTAAGTTGCTCTACATTATAAATGCTTCCTTAAGACTATTATATGTCCCAAGGAAATGGAAAGTCGCCGAAGTTATTATGGTTCCGAAACCGGGGAAATGTGCAAATGACAAGAAATCATATAGACCCATTTCACTTCTACCAATAATATCTAAGGTCTTCGAGAAACTTCTGCTGAAACGATTGCAACCAGTAATTGAAGAAAGACACTTGATCCCGGATCATCAATTCGGGTTTCGGGTCAAACATTCCACAATCGATCAGGTGTATCGAATAACGAACGAGATTGAAAAAGCTCTAGAAGGGAAAAAAATATGCTCTAGCGCTTTTCTCGACGTATCGCAAGCCTTTGACAAGGTATGGCACGAAGGCCTAAGGTATAAGCTAAGGGTAATCTTACCGGAAAAGTTGTACAGAATATTGGAATCTTATCTTGAAAACAGACTTTTCCGTGTTAGACACGGGAGTGAATATTCGGATTTCAAAGATATCTACGCCGGTGTTCCACAAGGAAGTGTTCTCGGTCCAATCCTGTTCTTGCTCTACACAAGAGATATACCACAAGATGAAGGGACCGTTGTAGCAACGTTCGCAGACGACACGGCTATCCTCGTAACGGATGAGTCAGTCGAATCATCAACGGGAAAACTCCAACGAGCTTTGAACAATGTATGCGAATGGACAAAAACCTGGCGAATAGTCCTCAATGAGACAAAATCAACGCATGTCAATTTTACGTTGAGAAAGATAAACAACTTACCTATATCCATTAACTCGGTACAAATACCTTACGCAAACGAAGCAAAATATTTAGGAATGACCCTAGACGCAAAACTTAAGTGGAAACCACACGTTAAAAAGAAGCGCGAAGAGCTCGAAATCAGATTTAGAGAAATGTATTGGCTACTCGGAAGATACTCGAAGTTAAGCGTATACAACAAACTGCTTCTGTATAAGCAAGTGCTAAAACCGTCTTGGACATATGGTATACAACTTTGGGGTTGTACCAAACCAAGCAATATGGCTCTACTGCAAGCATTTCAAAATAAAATGCTAAGAGCAATCGTGAATGCTCCTTGGTATATAAGGAATAGTGATATTCACAGAGATCTAGGAATTGCTACCGTGAGGGACGAAGTAACAAACTTTGCTCGCAAACTTCGTACCCGTCTTCGTGTTCATTGCAATAATGAAATAATTCGTACTATGGACGTGACAAGCCTTGAGCGCCGACTACAAAGAACAAGACCTTTCGACCTAGCGCCGTAAGGAAAAACCGCATGTAATGACGGTATTAGTAGGTGCCTTCACTGGAAAGCTACCTACCTAACGCGATTAACACTACAGAAGCGTAAACTACTCGTTAAGGCAACTTAGTCGTAGTCATCACAAAAAATGAAAAAATGAGAGGAACGAATTTCCTACTACTATGAGTACGCGCAGCCGGTTCTCATAGTGCCTCTCAGAGGGGGTGAGGTTTAGCCCGTAGGCATATACTGACTAGCACTGATGGCATTGTCAGATATATGAATCGGGCATAACCAATGGTACGGACCATTGGTATCTTTTGAAGATTCCTGCACCTCCAGGCGCAACCAAAAAAAAAAAAAAAAAACTTAGAATAAAATCAAAAACCTCTTTTGTGGATACCGGCACTGCCCAATACAGTATGTTGAGCGTTAGCATCACATCCTATAATGAGACTAGTCTTTTATCTCCCCGCATCTGCGATTAAGAAAAAGAGAGTCGATGTTATCATGTCGCCTAGTGATTCTTCGTCCAGAATTTCCCAGTTGAAAACGAGGAGTGATGCTCCCATAAACAGCCTACAAGTACTCACCGATTTCGGTTGAAAGTTTCCAATCCTTTGTCAAGAATACAATATCCATTTTCAATAGCAGAAAGCTTTACCCATTTGTTCCAATGGATTGTACGAGTACATTGTTTGATTGAACGGATAGAAGTGCCCCATATTTTATTTTTATTTCATCCAATATACCGCTCTATTTGACCAACACAACTCTTTCCGATTGGATCACTTTCTCTGTATCAGTTTTTGCCACCAAAACCTTAGGAAAATAAAAGAGACGCCACGAAAGATTTTGATTAAAACAGAACACGCCCTCGAATGGCCTTATTTAGCCTATTGCTCTCAAATTTTTTGAATTATTTTGCCTCAATCGATGTACACCTGTTACTCGTTTCATTGATTACAAATTGAATAATCTCTAAAGTACGAGATTCTGCTTCATTAATATTTAGCTATGATTTGTTAAAATCACTTTTCTATCCATTTGTCGGTAAATTGAATTCCAAAACTATTTCGTGTTAACTTTATAGTTTCAATTAGCCTAATGCAAAGCATTTGTTAAATGAACTATTAAAATCCTTTAATAGGTCCCTAAAACATTACAAAATAGTCCTTTCCCCCACAGATTTTAAACTACGATCTGCTAACGCATCCATGCATCCATGAAGAATTTACTTGCTTTTCCCTATGCCATTGATAGTAGGTACCAGCATAATGTAAAATCACATAATACCCGGGGATCACGAAACAACATCACAGTTAATGGTAATTGGTAACTAAAAAGTGATTACACACACATACGCGTGCTGGATTTCAACGCAACACCGTAAAATGGTAAAACGGTAAAATGAGAGCCCTTAAATTCGACATCCATAGCTGGAGGGCAGCACTATCAAGCGGACCGTTTCCCGCGCCAACCATACTCATCCACGTCCAAAACGATGTCATAAAACCCAATATACGAGTACTAAATTACACATACGCCTCCGTACGTACTGTGATAAAGGATCTCCTAAATGTCAAGTCACGTATCCGCGCGCCATGCTACGCCGTCATTACATTCCGCATCGAGAATAACGCAACAAAATTTTAATTATATAATTCCCAAAAATTGTTTTTGTTTTCGTATACCAGTGGTAGTGGTGGTGCTGCCACGCCCAACGCCCACTACCATGAAAGAGACCGCACCGCTAATGTGATGATTTTTGACAAATGCAAAATACTGTTGTTGCCGTACGACGACAAGGACGACAGTTTATTCTGTCATTGGCAATGTGTTACCCATCCGGCGTCGTCTTTGCCTGTGTATTGTGTCACTTGAGAAGACATTTCGCTCTGTGAAGCAAGTGCATGCAGCATGAACAGGAGTAGCAGCAGCAGCGGCAGCAGCATCCTTGTGTGCGGTGAAAGGAAATTGAAATTCAATAGACTAAAAGGAGAACTAAGTAATATGCTAATGTAGGACGTTTACGCAAACTGACACATTCTACATTCTTTGCTCGTCTCGTCCTTGGCAGGAGGTAGTAGTTTCGTAGTCACATATGTTTGTGCTACATCCAAGCTGACAGCTAACTGACAAAGCTTTGACGTGCAGCAAAACGACCGCTTTTAGTGGTGTTGTTAATGGATCGCAATCGGCACATGAGAATGAGGCAGATGGAGCGCCACCACCCACCGCCAGAGTAAAATGACAATGGGGTGTTATTTCTTGGATAATGTGTTTGTATGAGTACGATGACGAGTGGCATGCGGGGTGGTTGTGTAATATCGACTGCCTCTCTGTGCCATTTGAACGCGACAATTTCGCATTGCCATGCATGGAATTCTAATGTGCCTCTTGTAGATGCAATGTCGCAGTTTCCCTTCCGCACTTACTCACTCGCTCATGCCGGGCATATTGCGAGCGATTATTTATGGTGCCATGTCGTCGCAGGAATCCCTGTTAGAGGATGCAAATTGTGAATGTATTCAACATGTCAGCCTACACTACATGCTGGGCTTTAGTTGTTGTCCATGAACTGAGGCGGGTGATATTCCTTCGTTATGACATCAGCTCAATAATGGGAATAAATAGTTTCGAGTGTCATATGAGTGAGTGTGTAAATGCTTGAGCCTTCCGCAGTTTGCTTCGATTTAGTTTAGCTCCTTGTGTGTTACGGGGTTGATGAACCGAGAAATATGTTCAAGGAACATTGCCAGAATTCAGAATGACTGAAATATTTGAGGACATTTGGCCCATGTCCAGAAAGGAACTTATGACTATGCTCAACGAAATTGTGGGTATTCACTAGTTTTTGGGGATAAAATGAAGTATAATGGTCGCATGTATCATCTGGTTTGTTGGAAGTGATTCAAAGTGGAGCAACTGAATGGGTCAAGCTCGGTGGCATCCATTGGCAATCAATCCCTGTTTTTAATGGAAGAACTAGCTTTGGTGCTTTTTGAAAAGTTTACTTTGCTCTGGTTTATGGCACTGCAGCTTACGGCAGAGCTCTGGTTGATGGTGTCTATCAGGCTGTAACATTCGAATTATTACTTTTACCACACCCAAGCGGTGATATATTATATTAAGAAAGATTTAAGGACTCTCGTGGAGTTACTTTACAAGTGTAAACCAAAATCTCTGATGAAAACCAGAATATTTTGCCATTTATTGCGAACTAGGGGTGGTTATAGAAGATAGATAGTGGTCTCTACGTCAAGGAATTTTTATCGAATGGCGCCAAATGCTTAAACAAATTAACCATTAAAACGATCCACTGCTAGACTTGGACATTTTTCTTTTTGGTATTCCACATTGGAAATTGAATAAATCGCTAGATAGCTAATCTTGGTTTGTGGTTATGGAGACTTGATCAGCGAGCTTCCCTCTATAGGCTCTAACTTCTCCAGATTTTGTAAGGTATCCATCTTTGAATTCATATTTCTAAGAAACCCGCAGCTTTTCTTCGCGACAAGAATAAAGTAATTAGTCATCCTGCTAAGCTTGTTCGTTTGTGCAAAGGGAACGATGGGGAACTCTCGGTGCTCCACTGAAGTCGGAAAGAGCAGCACCGAACCGTTCGACGTCTCTTAGGTGATGCTCTATCATGCGATCTCTTTAACATAATACTTGAAAGAATTCTGCGGAACTCACAAGCCAACACCGAGGTTCAACCTTTTACAAGTCTGTACAACTACTCGCTGACGCCGATGACATTGACCCAGTGGTGCATTTGCGAGTATTAAGATCGAGGCAGCAAAGATTTGTTTAGCGGTCAATGAAAGCAAAACAAAATCTATGCTATTTACAAAAAAGGACACCCAACATCGCGTCTTGGACAGAATGCCACAATAAATAATAATTAATAATGAATATATATATTATATTATGAATGCCACAATAGTTAGATATAATTGAAGCACCAAGTCCCCAGATGCATCTAGTGCCAAGGTTGCTTTGAAAGAATAACATCTTGCAGACTTATAGAACCAACCTGGACCTCATGCTCAACGCAGCATCAGGGAACGTACATTCTACTTTTGGCGCTGACAAACTAATATCCTGCATCGTAGATTCTGTAATGCCGCTGCAGTGATCGCGAGTTTTTTGCCCATCTCTACTTATGTGTGTAATAATATACGAGCATCATACATATTGTAGTATCAAGTACATCGTCAGGTACTGCGTGGTTTGTGTACATAAACTATAAGCAACGACATCTATTGCCAAACTTCGAGAAGCTGGACAATTCTTCTCAAAATGAAAAATTCGAGAAGCTAGAAAATTCCTTGACTGAACAAAAGAATTCTCTAGAGCAAGTATATAGGGTCCAGTTGCGCAGAAGGTCCCAGATGAAGGGTGAGATGCTCCAGCAGTTACAAGCAGACATCGAGCGGCTGCCACATTTGTCCTATCCAAACGCTGGTGAGGAGATCATTAACGAGATGGCAACAGAAGCATTTACCCATGCCATAGCCGATGCAAAATTGCAAATGGCTGGAAAGAAAACGCTCGCCGAAACTTTGGTGTTTGCTCTGACAATGGAGGCCGCAGATCAGGCATGTCAGGGAGTCCACCGTGTGAGGGAAGTAGCTGCCGTCGAATGCTCTTGCCAAAGGATGGACGTCGAAGACCGAAATAACGCTCGCGGAGGACAAATTCGTCCTCGCGGAAACGCGGAAACTGTCCACATTGTGCGACTAGGCGACGCAACGAAGAAGCATCCAACAGGAACAACATCCATCCTGTTGGCCAGGCTCCTCGAAACCAGGAGTCGAGAAATGCCTAAGAGCCAGCTTCGCGGAGCAGAAGTTGGCTAATGGAATCGACGCCCCCAAGACCACCATCCAGGTTTCCCAAACCAAACGATGCAACAAAAGTCTAACAGTGGATTGTGCAACGCTTCGGCAACTTTTGAGCGCCTAATGGAACACGTCCTGCGCGGATTGACCTGGAAAACTTGCTTGGTGTATCTGGACGATGTGATCGTGATAGGAAAAACATTCGAGGAACATCGCGACAACCTGAAAAATGTGCTAGAACGGCTTCGAAGCGCTCACTTGAAGCTAAACCGGAAAGAAATGTGACCTCTTCAGATCCGAAGTCAAGTACCTGGGCCACGTTGTCTCATCAGAAGGAGTGCGAACAGATCCAGACAAGGTGGAAGCTGTGAAAAACTGGCCAGTTCCAAAAGACAAACACCAACTCAGGAGCTTTTTGGGTCTCGCCACGTACTACCGACGATTCGTAAAGGATTTTGCCGGAATCGCGAAGAGCTTGCACCAACTGACGGAAAAAGGAATGCAATTCAAGTGGTCAGGTGAGTGTGACAAAAGCTTCAAGAACATTAAGCAACAACTATGCGAAGCACCAACACTAGCATATCCCATTCCCGGAGAAATGTTTATCGTGGATGCAGATGCAAGTAACGTCGGTGTCGGAGCGGTTCTTTCGCAAGTACACAACGGCCAAGAGAAGGTAGTAGCAAAGTACTCTCCAAGCCCGAAAGGAACTACTGCGTGACGAGGCGAGAACTTCTGGCGCTGCTTCCTGCGACAAGACACTTCCATAAATACCTCTACGGCCAAAAGTTCCTTTTGCGTACAGCCCACGCGGCTCTAAAATGGCTGCTGCAGTTCAAGAATCCAGAGGGCCAGGTCGCAAGATGGATTGAACGACTGCAGATGTACGATTACGAAATACAGCATCGTAAAGGGAAACTTCATTCTAATGCGACCATGTAAGAGCGACTGCAAGCATTGTGTGCGGCAGGAAGATAAGAACCTTCTTTCCATCCAAAGGGTAAGAGCTGAGCCTAACGCCGGTTGGAGTGCAGAGGAAATCCGCAACGCTCAAAAAGAAGACCCAGACCTCGAGCCGATATTAGCGTGGAAGGAGTTTATGGAAAAGCCAAGCAGACAGGATATCTCGGACAGGAGCCCCACTCTCAGGCCATATTGGGCTCAGTGGGACTCTCTCATGTGCAAGATGGTGTGCTGAAACGGAAATGGGAGAGGCCGGATGGGAAAGATTTCATAATTCAGCTTGTCTTGCCGCGATCAAAAGTACACGAGGTGCTACGGCCGATGCATGATGGAGCATCCGGAGGTTATTTGGGTGCAAACTAGACGCTGGAGAAGGTGCGAGAACGTTTCTATTGGCTGAGCGCAAGGGTAGACGAAGAGAGGTGGTGCCGAAAATGCATCGTGTGTGCCGCCAGCAAGTGACCCAGACGAAAACGCGAGGCAAGATGCACCAGTACAACGTGGGCGCACTCTCTGAACGGATTGCCGCTAACATCGCAGGTCCATTTCCGGAAACCGACAGTGGCAACCGTTACATCCTAGTCGTCATGGACTGCTTCAGCAAATGGCAGGAAGCGTTCGCCATCCCTAACCAGGAAGCGAAGACCATGGAACAGATCGTCAACAACTGGGTGAGCAGATTCTGCGTACCTATGGAACTGCATTCTGACCAGAGACGAAACTTCGAATCAAAGATATTCCAAGAGGTATGCCAACAACTAAGAATTAAAAAGACGAGGACGACTCCGCTTCATCCGATGGGATGGTAGAGCGCTTCAACAGAACCTTAAACGAACATCTCTCTAAGGTCGTAGAAGACCACCAGCGCGATTGGGATCGACAAATTCCTCTCTTCTTGATGGCCTACCGAAATGCAGTGCACAGTACTACTGGACATACTCCATCTGAAGTCTTGTTTGGTCGAGTAGTCCGGTTAGCTAGTGAGGCGAAGTTTGGATCACCTAACGATGAACCCAAATGGGAAGAGGACTACGTGGCAGACCTCAGGGAAAGGATCCGAGACATACATCAGAGAACCAGGACGAGGATAAGGATAGCGAGTGACCGCATGAAAACCAGGTACGACACAAAGGCAACAACATCCACCTTCCACTAGGGAGACCTAGTATGGTTGTACAACCCACAGCGGCAAAAGGGGAGGTCGCCTAAGCTGCAGCAAGACTGGGAGGGCCCTTATAAAGTGGTCACATGCATCAATGACGTTGTCTTCCGAATCCAGCGTGGAGTAAGAGGCAAGATGAAAATTGTCCACCTGGATGGTCTGCTGTAGCTAATATAATAGCTAAAATCATCCTTGAGCGAATCAAACAACATCTCGAAGACACACTCGATGCCGAACAAGCAGGTTTCCGCTCTGGATCCTCCTGTGCCGACCACATCAACACCCTGCGGATTATCATCGAACAGTGTGTTGAATATCGATCGCCACTGCACTTGCTGCTCATCGATTTTGAGAAGGCGTTCGATAGTGTCAACAGGGAGTTTATTTGGTGTGCCTTACGCAGGAGAGGCATTCCCGATAAACTAGTTGCTATTATCAAAGCTACATATGAAGGCTCCAAATGTCACGTTCTGCACAGGGGAAGGTTGTCTGAGGAATTTGAGATCCATAGTGGGGTAAGACAAGGCTGTATTCTTTCACCAATATTATTCCTATTGGTGATTAGCGATGTGCTTCATGCAGCTTTGTCGACGGGAAACGGAGGAATTCGATGGACTCTTACATCTCAACTGAAACATCTAGACTACGCTGACGATGTATGCTTACTCTCCCACAAAATTATGGACCTCCACCAAATAACAGCAGATGTGGAGAGGGAGGCAGGTGTCGTCGGGCTGAAAATTAATACGACAAAAACTAAAATTATCAGCCTTGGAACTAACTCATCGGCTCAAATATGCATTGCGGGACAACCGGTAGAGAGAGTAGAGGATTTCCAGTATCTTAGGAGTATTGTCTCGACCGATGGTGGAACCGAACTAGATATAGCCAACAGGATCGCCAAAACAAAGTCCGCGTTCGGGATGTTGTCCAAAATATGGCGAAGCAGTGTAATCAGTTTGAGCACCAAAATAAGACTGTTCCGCTCCAATGTTGAATCCGTGCTGCTATATGGTTGCAGCACGTGGAGAGTAACCACTACTGTCACCAGAAAGCTGCAAACGTTCGTTAATAGGTGTCTGCGCAATATCTTAAGGATTTTCTGGCACAATCGCATCTCTAACGAACACCTTTATGAGAGAACGGGTCAGGAACCAATAGGCACAACTATCCAACGGCGGAAGTGGCAGTGGATTGGTCACACGTTCCGTAAGGGTGACAGCTCCATAGCGAACCATGCTATGCAATGGAACCCTCTAACTCAGGATGGCAGAAGACCTGGCGGTCCGAGAAGAACATGGCGCAGAACAGTCGAGAAAGAGGCACGGCAGTTAGGGAAAAGTTGGGGAGAACTCAGACACATTGCCAGAAACCGTACACGATGGCGCGTAGGCGTAGTAGAGGCCCTAGGACCCACAAGGGGATACAGGACATAAGCAAGGGGTTATGAATACCCTTAATATGTTTTTACACAGTGTGGGCGTTGGAAAGGATAGATAAAGAGAGAGAAAGGTTTGGTGTAGTGGTTTTGAGATTAGTTTGTTATGCTTCAGAGAAACTGGAGATATTTTTGTTATTTTTTGTTTTTGCTTCCGATTCGCAGTTTTTTTTTTTCAGGTAACCGATGTCAAAGGCAAATCCACATCAACAGAGCGAACAATTTTTCCGGCCATATGACCAAGGACTGCCAGTGTTATGCCTCTGCAGTAGTGTTCACACAAGCTTTCGTAATTAATCGGACTGACTTTATATTTTTCATGCGAAATAAATAAATGCTTGCTGACATCAAGATTTGAGCCATGAACCATTAGCGTACCAATTGACAACGTCACCACTACACCATTGCTACCCCCCACAATGATACAACTAGGTATCTGAGAAACTCCATTAACAACGTGTGTTTTCTACATATTCATTATGTCTTTGCTTCGCGAGTGCATCATGTGCAGTAACAAGTTTCAGCTACATGTAGCCTAAATAAGCTGAACTCGTATTAGGCCATTTTCCAATTTTATTGTAATTAATCAAAAATAATGCTAACTTTTCCATATTAAAGAAAACAAATATGAACAACATCATCACCTGTGCGCTGTGTACAACAGGCCGCATTAAGTTTCACACAACTCATCATTTTCTTTTCCAGCAGATTTTACCCAATATACAATATCAGTCCTCCCCTTGAAAATAAGTTGCGGCAACTATGAAACAAATATAATATTTTCCTTGCTCAGCACGTTTAGGTCTGTTTGCCCAATAGTGCTTAGTATTCATGTTAACCACAAAACACATGAAGCTATTCAAATTCATCCCCTCTTCTCGGGCGCATGCTTTTTCGCTGACGTCGAAAGAGCTATTCACCCATTCACACTCTCCTCCACTATTGGCATATCCTATGCTGAGAAAAAAAAAATCATTCCCCCCTTTTGCGGTACGTTAGGCATGCTAAACATGCAACATGCCTGGAGTTTAAAATGCAGGACCTTCAGAGCTGCGGACTTGCATTGCATTTTATTGTTGCCAGTAGTTGAGCTGTAGGTATTCCTAGTGGCAAAACAAAAAAATTATTATGTAACACAGTACGCTTTCAAAAATAAGGATGAAGCTACATACATGTGCTGCCATCTGTTGTGACACACTAATTAATACGTTAGGTCTAATGTATATTCTATGCCCCCTTGTTGCCTATGAAACGCAAAGACATGTGTACGCATTTTCAAAACTATACACCAAGCTATACTAAAATATAATTAATTTCTATTATTAACGAAATTCGAAATAAGTGTCAGGCTTTCACCGACTATTCGTATCCCTCCATCTTATATCGTCATCACCTTCTCACACTTAATTAAGAGCGACATGAATTTGTGATTACTGTCAAATGCTGTGGAAACTGTCAGATAAGTTTAACATTACATTCCCGTGAAGATTATCTAATTAAACATTCAAATCCCCCGGATGACAGACGACATAATGTTGTTGCTCCTTGGCAAGGAAAACTGTCCCACGGTGACGCGCTTTAACGTAGGTTCCCACCCCCCTCGCATGTGTTCTGTTTGAGTACTTTCACTACGCAGCCATTACACACCTTTTTAGTTAACGTAGAGTCTGGAGGGTATCTTAATTTGTGAGCTCTCCACCCCTCGACGACGGTGGTGAATATGTATGAAAACATTAGACACGAACATACAAGTCTATTTGCATATTTTAACGTCGCAATACTTAAGTCTTGGCTTAAGTATTCATTTTGTGTTTCGAAAACATGACTTTTGGTCGATTAACGGTGAGTTTAATACGTTTCCGCGAATGATTCACGGGAAGTGAGTACACTAAGGGACTCTGTTGTATGCTGGAACGTGCCATTGAGTGTGGGGATTAGTACACAATCCTTTGCAGTGTGTCCTCATACGATGACAGTTTGGAGCACAAGAAAGGGCCATAGTCAGTGTGTTTCTTTTCTATTTAGTTAAAACTCGACTTTAAATGAAAGATATGCACCATCATCATTAAAAAGTAATCAATAGGTGCATTTTTTTTTTCGAATATGTGTACTGCAGTGCAAAATCGTAGAGAAAATTGCCGTTTCGTGAATTAAAAAATAGAAAGAAACCTTTGCAGCAATATTGTGCTATTGATCCTTTCCTCGAATTATTTATTCGAAGAATGGATGTGACCAAGCCCCTACAGTCAAAGTTTTTTTTTTTTGTAAAGTTTTACTAAAATCTATCAATCCGGTTTTGAATGGCACCTGCCCCCAAAGACGACCCTAGTTATCATTTTATTATATGGTACACCTATATTTAGATGTAAAAAATATTTGCTTGAGAAAATAATTGATTTTCCCGCCTTTTTCTAATTTCATTAGAAAATAACCTCTAACAGGTGTAATTATGGATCACTTGCACTTGATGCAATTTCATAGGGTGTATGAACTACGCCTACACTTAATTTGGGATGAATCTGACCTGTTTGTTACGTAGACGCTCAGATCTTCTAGGGCTCTGCAAGGCTACCAATTACGTGACTGCTTTTCGTGAGTTGGTTGGTGATGAAACATCTCTGGATATTTCGGCGTCTGGAGCAGAAAAACGAGATTCCGCAATTGAATCGAAATACATGGTTTGAGGACCAGATAGTGGGTAAGAGAAAACCTCTGAATCATCGAGCTCTGCTTGCTGATTGCTCATCGAACTCCGCTTGGTGATTGCTCATCTTTGAGTTTCTGGGAATTTAAACACGATTAGAATTGCCATGATGACTACTTGCCTGTTGTAAATCTGTGGTGTCACCCGCAGGAACAGAGATTATTTCACACCCATTGCTGATCGAGGTTGGATCTGTTTTTAATGACGCCGGCAGGTATCATTGCAAGTCTTAACGAGGTATATACGCCTTCCAAAAGTCCTCTTAATTACCACAGAAATCCACTTCTTATCATGCATTTGTCGCACAAATACAAGTTGATCAATGTGAAACCTCTCGGCTGGTCAAACGGTAGTGCATGCGATCATATGAAAACACAAGCGTTTTTCACTCAGCTGAGGCCTACCAACTCCTACTCTCAACCTCCACGCGGTGACAGCCGGGTGCCTAGTACCTTAATCCAAGAGATGGGTAACCAACCCCGTTTGGCGGATTCTTGGTGGCAGCAGATGAGAGAGGGGGGGAAGAGTGCTTTTTTCACTAGAGCACTTCTTCCTGTTCCAGGCGGCAGCGGACGAATTCCCTAGACGGAGTCAACGGTGGCGTCTATAGTTCCAGTTAGGTTGAACTTAGTGAATACCCTGCGCGAGCTGCTTCGACGTATTCGGATCACAGGTCGGTAAGGAATTTCCAATGTTGGTTAGGACATTGGAATAGAGATGGTGGCGGAGGAGCCCTTAATGGGCCAACGGCAGCGCTCATACTCCCGTAGTGGACTACTGGCACCGGTGTACCCGGCCCCTCGTCCTAGGGGAATAATTAAGGAATTGGCCCTCCAGGTTGGGGGTTGTGCCGTCGGGGTAACTTCCCTACCACGTAAAAAGCGCATGGTTCCGAAACAACCAAAAGCCTCGGAAAAGGATGACTCAACTAATGACGACCCCAGCAAACGAAATAAGGACAACGACCTTCGGATCTGTACGTGGAATGTTCTGTCCCTTTACAGACCACGTGCAGCCGAACAACTAGCAGAGGCCCTAGACTGCTATAAAGCAGATATTACCGCCATCCAGGAAGTGCGATGGGATGGACCGGGCAAAAAGAGGATGAAAAACTGTGACATCTACTACGGTGATTGCTACAGAGGCAACAGGCAACGCTTATTCGGATGCGGATTTGTCATACGCGGCAGACTTAGGCAAGAAGTCTTAAGCTTCCGACACGTGAGCGAGCGTATTATGACTATCCAGATCAAGGCTAAATTCGCTAACATAAGCCTAATATGTGTTCATGCCCCCACAGAAGAAAAGGACCCTGCCACCAAAGAGTGTTTCTACGAGCTCCTCGACAAAACATACGAGCAATGTCCTAAATACGACGTTAAAATCGTATTGGGCGATTTTAGCGCCAAGCATAGCCTACACGACACCACGTCTGATAACGGACTAAGGCTAATTGATTTCGCTGTGGAGCGAAATGTCACCATAGCAAGCACATGGTTTCCTCATCTCGATATTCATAAGCAGACATGGCGGTCCAATGATCATGTCACGATCAACCAAATTGATCATATTGCGATCGACGCAAGGCATGCCTCCAGTATTCTGGATGTCCGAACCTTCCGAGCGGCCAACATAGACTCGGATCATTACCTTGTTGTAGCCAAGGTACGAATGCGGATATCCCAATCTGAGCAACAAAGAAGAATTACTGTGAGAAAATTTAACGTCGAAAAGCTACAATCGCAAGAGACCGCCAGACTCTTCGCTGAACGCGTATCCCGAAATCTCTCAATCGCCCCTTTGCCGCCAGCATCAAGTACCGAAGACCAGTGGCAACGCTGCCAACATGCCATCAGAAACGCCGCGACTGATGTGCTGGGTCTCGCTCGACCACCACCGCGAAACCCCTGGTTTGACGAAGAATGCCGGCGAGTGCATGCAGCAAAACAAGAGGCATACAAAGCGGCGCTGCAAAGGAAGACGAGAGCTGCTCGTGAGCTCTACGAGCAAAAGAGACGGGAAGAACATCGGCTTCTCCTAAAGAAGAAGAAAGAGCATGAGATGTGCGCGTTTGAGAACATCGAGAGTCTATACTCCAGGAACAATGTACGGAAGTTTTACCAAAAGGTAAAAAGAACGTGTCAGAGAAGTAATACCCGTACAGAAACCTGTAGAGATGAGAATGGAAACCTCGTAGTAGAATCACAGTCGGTGCTGAGAATATGGAAAAACTACTTCTGCAGACTGTATAACGGCGACGAAGACCAACATCCCGCTGTCAGGCAGAATGAACCATTCAACATGGACGATGATAGTCAAAATTTCCGTCCACCTGACCAAAACGAAGTGAGGATAGCAATATCCAAGCTAAATTCGAACAAGGCTGCTGGACCTGACGGCTTACCGGCCGAACCTTTCAAGGCAGCTGGGGATGAATTGGTAGAGTGCATACACCAACTCATTTCTAATATTTGGTCAGACGAGTGTATGCCTGATGAATGGAATCTCAGCATCGTTTGCCCGATCCACAAGAAAGGAGACGCCCTCAACTGCGCCAATTATAGAGGCATCAGTCTCCTCAACATCGCATACAAGATCTTTTCTGCGATATTGTGTGAACGCCTGAAACCTTTTATCAATAGCCTGATTGGACCCTATCAGTGCGGTTTCAAGCCAGGAAAGTCCACCATCGATCAAATCTTCACACTTCGGCAGATCCTGGAGAAAACCCAAGAATTCCAAATCGATACTTACCACCTCTTTATCGATTTCAAGGCCGCCTATGACAGCATCTATAGAGAAGAGCTTTATAGAGCCATGTCTAGGTTTAACATCCCTGCCAAACTTGTCCGCCTGTGCAGGCTGACGATGGAGAACGCTCGCTGCTCCACCAAGGTCGGTAATGACCTCACCGAGACCTTTGATGTCAAAAAAGGCTTTAGACAAGGTGACGCGCTGTCATGTGACTTCTTCAATATTGTACTTGAACGGATTGTGCGGAACTCACAAGCCAACACCGGAGGCACAATCTATTACAAGTCTGTACAACTGCTTGCATACGCCGACGATATAGACATTATCGGAAGATCTCAGCGGGCTGTCACCGGTGCTTTTGCAAGCATTGAGGCGGAAGCGGCCAAAATGGGTTTAGCGATAAACGAGGGCAAAACCAAGTATATGCTGTCCACTAGAAGGGAAAACCAACACCGACGAACTGGACAAAACGTCACCGTGGGCAGCTATAACTTCGAGGTAGTAAGGGACTTTGTCTACCTTGGCTCTGCTATAAATTCAGCAAACAAAATCAGCGCAGAAATCAATCGAAGAATAACTCTTGCCAATCGCTGTTTTTTTGGGCTTATAAGGCAATTCAACAGTAAAGCCCTATCTCGAACAACTAAGGAGACTCTATATAAGACCTTGATCATCCCAGTCCTGCTTTACGGCGCTGAAACATGGACTTTATTAAAAGAGGATGAAGATATCCTTGGTCGCTTCGAGAGAAAAATTCTTCGTAAGATTTTCGGTCCCGTTTGCGTTGACGGGTTTTGGAGGAGAAGATTCAATCACGAACTATACGAGCTGTACAGCGACATCGACCTAGTCAAAAAACTGCGTATTGGACGTCTGAGATGGCTAGGACATGTAGAGCGAATGGACACCAACGCTCCGGCCCGCAGAGTCTTCGAATCTAACCCCGAGGGACGACGCAGTAGAGGGAATCATCGCCGTAGGTGGCGCGCACAAGTTCGAGGGGACCTCGATCAACTTGGAGTGCGCAACTGGAGACAATTAGCTACAGACTGAACTAAATGGAGAGGCTTGTTGATTGAGGTTCAGGTTCATCCCAAACTCTAGCACTACCTAAGTAAGTAAGTAAGTTAGGATGCATTGAATTCCTATGGTTTGACTTGCAAACGTCAGGCGAAATCAAACCGCTGTTGTGTTCTAGGTATTAAAGTTTTATCATTTGATTCAAAATAATTATTGCTGTTGCATTGTCCTTACAGTTCGGTCGAAGAAAGATAAAATACCTGAAGCCATTTTTATTCAAGCCAATATTTCGGCACTGAAATTACTTATAGATAAGATTAGATTAGGTTAGATTTTTATTAATGTACTTCATACTTGAACATTATTTTAACAAAAATCAATTAGCTTTTCTTTGTCGTCTGCCAGATTAGCAACAGTTATATACATAGATAAAAAGCAAACTCAATTAGATTATAAATTTTCATTGATTATTCCAAGACGATACTTTAGTGCGTCTTTGTAGTACTGAAATAGTTTTGCTACGTTAATTTCATTAAGAATTATTAATACTTGTTCCATCGCCAGAATATCACTTTCCAAGATATACCATATCTTCTCGTTTCTTTTAATATTGGACACTTTCCAAAGAAATGTATAACGTCTTCCTTCTCCGCCAAGTTACACAAGCTGCACAGTATTTGTACCAATCAAGAGATCACCTCTGCTTGGAATATACAATAACTAAGCTTCAGAAGCTCTCCCCGCAACAGAAGCTCTCTATACAGTCGATATTTCTTCAATGCTGTTTTCATCACGGAAGTAATTACTCTCCTGCAAGTTATGACTAATAGGTTATTCTATATAGCGACGCCGTCGACTGGTCTATGTATCCTCTTCGGAGCTGCTCGTCCACACTTGCAATAAGTTGGTAAAGTTGACGTTTCCAATACCTGCTGTCATCTAGGTTAAACTCTATTCCACAGCTGCTAGCAAGTTCCAGCCACGCACTGTACCACCCCGTCATAGGTCGCATGGCTTGCATTGCCGCTTTTTTCGGCAATCGGGTATCTGTCATCTTCAAGACCTTTAAAATGTAGTCTACATGCAATCTTAGCGTTTTTATGAAGAGCGGAGATAAACCTGTTTCCAACATTATCATATGATTTGGGGTGTTAGGTGGCAGATGGAATGTCCTTTTTATATAGTATCGTAATAGTTTCTCCACACTCTCGTACTTCCTTACCCCCCAAACTTGCGCAGCATAAAATAGTGTGGATTCGGAGACTACCATAAATACTTTATATTTGCTGCTGTGGGCAATGGGTTTATTATTGAGATAATTCTCCCAAACCGTGCTGATGGCCATTTTAGACTTGCGTAGGCTGTTTTTCCTAGTGTCTCTCCATATAAAGGTTTCTAGTGAAATAAACGCCAAGATACTTATACTCCTTCACAACTTCTATATATTCGCCGTTGTAATGACACATTTCCACAGCGTTTTCCTCCCCCTCTTTTAAATATCATGATTTTCGACTTATTTAGATTAACTATCAGATTCCACAGCTTACAATACTCATTATAGTCTATTAATAATTAGTTGAAGTGATTCAGGTGAGTGCGCCAGTAGCACTATATCATCAGCAAATAGTAATGCTTTGATCAGTAATCCTGCGTATTCAACACCTCCTGGTAGAATTTCAACTATATCCAGGATGTATAGAGCAAATAAGCTTGGACTCAAGGAACACCCATTTAGAACAGCCGACCACGTCCGAAGCCATGCTGACAACCCCACACCGCTGCCTTAGTATCTGCATACATGCTTTGCATAATTCGCCCAAACTTCATCGACATGCCCATCATGTACAGCTTATAAAAAATAGCTTTCTTACCACAGTATATAGCATAAAGTATTTTACGTCTTCCAATAAAGAATTCCGCAATACTCCTCAAGATAAAGATATGATTGATAGTAGATTATCTTGAGCTGAACCTCGCTTGGTGTTCTTTAATTAGGTTATTCTCTTTTATCCATTCTGGTTTTTTTTTTTTTTGTTGGGATAGGAAGCGCTCGGCTGGAGCACTCAGACGCAACTGGTCCATTGTACTACCAGAGAGCAAACCCTGATTGACCCATTTTATTGGAATTTCCTTGTCTTTCTAAGAAAGCCAAGCAAGCACTTCAGTAATGAAGAGCTTACAGTACTAGCACTCACCACATCCGCACCGAAAATCTATCACCTGATACGAGCAAAGGTCGGACACTCACAGAGATAATGTTCCGCGGTGTCGTCGCGCTCTCCACAAGCGTTGCAAATTGTAGTGTCACTTAAGCCCAACACGTTAAGGTGCTTGGCAAAAGCAAAGTGGCCTGTCAAGACGCTAATAAGTTGTCTACAGTCTTTTCTGCTGAGAGACAGCAAGAATGCCGCTGATTTCTTCTTAGCCTGCATCCTGGAGAGTCATGCCACACACAATTGTGCTCGCGAGAGACCCAATCGTCAATGGAAGCCCTAACCGAGGACGCAGGTAGACTCAACGCGGTTTCGGGACCGGAGAAAGCCGCCTCTGAGCCTTGTCTAGCAATCTTATCGGAGAACTCGTTCCCCAAGATCCCAGTGTGACCTGGGACCGAGATAAGAGACAGAGAATTCAGCCTTGCGATCGAGTTCGAAGAGTTTTTGGGTTCACAAACTATTTTGGAAGTCCTAAAAGGGTCTTAAGGCCTTAAGCGCAGCCTGACTGTCACTACAGACACAAATGCTACATCCCTTCCACCTGTTCTTCACAACATAGTTCATGGCCATTAGGATTGCATAAGTTTCCGCTTGGAAAACAGACGCATATTTGACTAACGAGAAAAGAAGTCTAATGTTGTCGACTTCCACGAAGACACCAGCGCCAGACCATTAACTGGTTTCGGAACCATCCGTGAAAATAGGACTACATTCCATTTCCGACTCAGACTCTGGTGGAAGCCAGTCCTGAACACAAGGAAAGTCGAATCTAAATTTGCGCATCGGCTGGAGTTCTGGTGTCATTGCATCAGACGGAATATCCATAAGACAGGAGTCGTAAGATAAGTGTCGCGCAAGTTCATCAAAATTCCAGTGTGGAGTATACCAAAAACTGCCCCGCCTAAGACGATGGATGGCTTTGATAGTGCAACCCATGATATAAGTATCGAGGGGAGCAGAGCGTCTAGGGCGGAGCCAGGCGTACTCGGAAAAGCTCCCGTGCAGCCGAGACAAGCCGTTCTTTGGAGTTTCGCGCAAAAGGCAACCACATATTTACGTGAGAGTCCCTTCCACCAAACAACCGACGCATATGCGAGGAATGGTCTTATCATAGCCGTGTAGACCCAGAGAACCTTATTCGGTGACAGGCCCCATGTCTAACCAAAAGCACCCTTACACTGCCAGAAGACTGAGAGCGCTTTGGATGTTTTCGACTCGACGTGTTTAGACCAATGAAGTTTCGTATCTAAAATCACTCCCAGATATTTGGCTTCATTGGAAATGCGAATGGTGACGCCTTTTAGCACTGGCTGAGTCAGACCGGACAAATTTCTAAATATTAAGCGCTCCAATGACCTCTTCGTATGATATCTCTCTGTCCAAGATATTATTTTGAAAACCGGGCGTAGCATAGTATAAGCTTAACGCACTAGGGCACGGGTTTAAAAGCGCATTAAAATGATCAAAAAGGACACTGGAACTTAGCTTGGGATTGATTATAAAATTACAGCCATTGATTTTTTTTTTTGCCGATTTCCAAAATTCTGAAGAATTTTTGCAATGTACCAAATTTCAAGCAAGCGATTCGTAATACCTTTTTTGCTTCTCTTTCTTGAATTCTCTATTCGCTTCCAATTACAAACTCTTCATCTCACCCTTGTTGTAATGCCGGAATAACCTGAGCCATTCGATTGATATTTGCCTAGCTTGAAGCAATATTGGTCAAACCACGGTTCTTTAAAATATTTCTTCAAATATTTGGTATTGCGGATGATGCGTATGTATAAGTCATTTATAATTTGTTCAATATTAGTGAGCTTTTCATCCGATTGCATTGGTAATATCTCATACATTAGGGTTTTATACAAGGACTCCTTGGCAGCATTCTACACCAGTTTAGGCACTCTGAGACTAATTGTGCTAACAACCGGGAGATGATCGGAATATGGCATTTATTTCACTTCTATATCTATTGCGTACGAGTTCCATTCACCTCTTATTAAACAATAGTCGATAACGGACATGCCTTGTTTTCCAACAAATGTGAGTTCACCATTCCGATCACTGTCGCTAGTCTCATTTAGAATTCCTAGCCCAAAAGAGTCACAGAAATCCAAAAACGTTCTCCCTCTGGCATTGCATTGCTTATCCTTTGACTGCCTACTTTCTCCAGTTTCTTTAAATTGAAATAACTTATATTTAATGCAAGCTCATATTACTACATTTTTAGAATAAATCAAGTTTTTGGCAATCAAAAGCTAGTCTACTAATCGTCATTGTATTTCTCAACGTTAGTGCTAATTCTAAAATGGCGCCCTACTGAGATTCCAACCAATCTTAAGGTTAAAATCTCATTTTCCACTAAACACATTAATCTGCATAGTAGACTAGATAGGGCAAACGCATTTTTAAATTAAAACTGAAAGATTTGACTTCAAGCTATTTTTAAACTGAATCTAGGGTCAAGCGAAGTTCATTTCAAATGGCGCCCAACGTGGGTCCCAACCAACTCTGAGATTAAAGTTACATTTTCACCAAAATAAACCGAACTGCATTTGGGAGGAAAGAATTTTTAAGTACTCGTAACAAAGTCAGGCTCCCCAATACAAATCATCAAATTGCATTCCAATTGAGTTCGACCGAATATTTCTGCAAAACTGAACTTCTTTGCCAGATATCCTGTACAAGGCATTATAATTCTCGCAATGCACACTCAGCATCCCCCTTTTGCCCTTCACGAATGGCAATGCTATTTAAGTATTCATTTTTAATTTCATCCTCAGAGTGCACCAGTAGTTTTCTGTTAATCCCTTTGGAAATAATTCACTCTTCCGTAAAAAGGGGACCGAACCAAGGAACTGAACTAACGAATCAAATAAAGAAAAAGCGTGCCAGAGAGCAGAAATGAAAAAAAAAAAAAAAAAAAAAAACTGGGTACATACTCGTACACCCCAGAAAAACCAACAGAGAATATTTTCAGAAGTATATTTATTTCGGGCAAGGATTACTCCTTGAGTACACCAGTACACCACACAACAGCAACAAGAACCCGGACTAGTGTGTTTGCATTATGGAACGTCATGCAAATGTAGTACAATCACATTCAAGGGATTTAATAATCTTTTACATTTTACGGTAGTAAATCGCAGGATTCATAAATGCACACAGTGTACTCGTATGCACATATAGCAGGACTTGTGGCGGAGAAAAAAATATTTGTCTCCAAAGGCTGGCGCCACTGTTCTCCCCATATACTCGTACATATACAACGTACACACAGAGATAAGGAGACATAAAAAACACATTAATTCATCTAAGATCCCAAGAAGGATGTCGAAAGGATGTTAAACTGCCTTGAAATAGTTACTGGTACTGCCTGCTATACATGAAGCACAACGAGTTGAAAGGACAAATGAGTCGGAGTTCTTCTTCTTAGAAAGCAGAACTAGGGCATGAATCGTAATAGTATTTGAAAACTTTTCAGTTCAGAATAGTTTATAGGTACAGGTATGCAAAGACTTCAGCGGAACTACGTATTTCCGCAACGAGTGTGTTACTCTGTGCATACCATACATAATAACACACGACGGGGTGGTATTCCTTGGTCTCTTGATATTTGTTTTATTGCAGATAATATGCGTACCTGAAACGTATGTATCATAGGTAGGTATACCTAAGATGCCTGCGAGATAGAGCGAATATCAGATTTTCTTATTTCTTATTTCTTATTGAATAATTTTTACCTCTTATTGCTGTGCATTCTGGAATTCGGTTAGAGAGTATATTGTATCAGTTTCGAGTTGGATTATTGTTCAGTTCAACGGAATGTGTATGAAATTCTGCAAGGATGCAGTTTTTGGGGTGGGGGAGTGAACATATGTATCCACCAGACAACAAATAAATTATGATTGAAGATCTAAGGGAACTTCCGGAGCTACTTATACGAGTACATGCAGTTTCTATGGAAAATATTTGAGAACACTGCTAATGGAATGCTGTGATTGTTTGAAAAGCATTCTCGGGCTCAGGGGATGAGCTGTAGCATAACAACCAAACTGTTAGTTTTTAAATAACACGTATATACACAGACTGGATAGGATAACTATTCATATTCATATAGCATTGGACGAGAATACACCATACATTGTATCTAAGTAAAACCACTCAAGGAGATTATACAGGCCGTAATCTGTTTTTCAAATATGAAGGAGTATTCAGCCTTCGGGTATGCCATTCAATGTGACCAAAGAAATTGGAATTTAATTCTCCGAAATCTGAATACAAACAACCCGAATATACATGCTTTATCTGCTCCGAAAAGGCGATTTAGATTGTTTTTAGGCATAGAATGTGGAATCCAGATTAAAGTACTTCAGATGGAAATGATTTAGTATGTCAAATTCAACCACTCGTCTGTAAAGTTTATTCAGTAAACAGAACCCCAACAATGTTTGAACTACCTTCATAAGAGAAACCTCCCGCACTATACTAAGGCATTAAGCCTGATGGCAACTCTGGTGAACTTAAAGTGAAACCTATATCGAATACGCTCTCGAAAAAAAGTGGTTTTATGCTAAAAATAACAAATCTATTTAGTTGAAGTTGTTAAAGAAACGTATATAACAGTGTTTTGTAAACAAAATTCATAAAAGGCAAATCCATATCATTAAACTAAAGTATAAATGAGTGGAAGAAGTCCTATTTCTATGACTTCGCCCGAACAAAGCATCTATTTACATAAAAAACAACAAATAACAACAACAGCAGACAAAACAATTACGGCAGTGGGACAAATGTCAATAGACGATCTGAAAAAGTTTATGAGAGATCTTCTGGATCAAAAAAATGCCAATTTAGCAACTAAAGATGACATCAAAACTGTTCGTGAAGAGATCTGTCAGCTTAGAAAGAAAAAATTGGAGCTGACAACAAAACTGGAGGAAGTAAAGGATCAATGCAATGCTGTTAAGAGAGAGGTTAAATTCCTTGCGAAAAATTCTGCCGAAAAGAATCACATCGTACGTCTTGCCAAACATCCTAACATCAATCTTCGTGAAGAAGTATATAAGCTGTTCTCATCACTGGTTCCTGATAAGCCTGCTTCCATAAATGCAATTCGAATGCTAGCCTCGAAATATCAAACCGCGAATATTCTGGTGGAAACAAACTCCAAAGATTGCGTCGACGAAATGCTTCTCAACTCAAACAAACTGAAAGGTACTGGCATGGTGATTCATAGAGATTTTCCTCTTACTTACTTACTTAGGTGGCGCTACAGTTCGGGGTGAACCTGGGCCTCAACCAACAAGCCTCTCCATTTAGCTCGGTCTTTAGCTAATTGCCTCCAGTTGCGCACTCCAAGTTGGTCGAGGTCCCCTTGAACTTGTGCGCGCCACCTACGGCGATAATTCCCTCTACTGCGTCGTCCCTCGGGGTTAGATTCGAAGACTCTGCGGGCCGGAGCGTTGGTGTCCATTCGCTCTACATGTCCTAGCCATCTCAGACGTCCAATACGCAGTTTTTTGACTAGGTCGATGTCGCTGTACAGCTCGTATAGTTCGTGATTGAATCTTCTCCTCCAAAACCCGTCAACGCAAACGGGACCGAAAATCTTACGAAGAATTTTTCTCTCGAAGCGACCAAGGATATCTTCATCCTCTTTTAATAAAGTCGATGTTTCAGCGCCGTAAAGCAGGACTGGGATGATCAAGGTCTTATATAGAGTCTCCTTAGTTGTTCGAGATAGGGCTTTACTGTTGAATTGCCTTATAAGCCCAAAAAAACAGCGATTGGCAAGAGTTATTCTTCGATTGATTTCTGCGCTGATTTTGTTTGCTGAATTTATAGCAGAGCCAAGGTAGACAAAGTCCCTTACTACCTCGAAGTTATAGCTGCCCACGGTGACGTTTTGTCCAATTCGTCGATGTTGGTTTTCCCTTCTAGTTGACAGCATATACTTGGTTTTGCCCTCGTTTATCGCCAAACCCATTTTGGCCGCTTCCGCCTCAATGCTTGCAAAAGCACCGGTGACAGCCCGCTGAGATCTTCCGATAATGTCTATATCGTCGGCGTATGCAAGCAGTTGTACAGACTTGTAATAGATTGTGCCTCCGGTGTTGGCTTGTGAGTTCCGCACAATCCGTTCAAGTACAATATTGAAGAAGTCACATGACAGCGCGTCACCTTGTCTAAAGCCTTTTTTGACATCAAAGGTATCGGTGAGGTCATTACAGACGTTGATGGAGCAGCGAGCGTTCTCCATCGTCAGCCTGCACAGATGGACAAGTTTGGCAGGGATGTTAAAACTAGACATGGCTCTATAAAGCTTTTCTCTATAGATGCTGTCATAGGCGGCCTTGAAATCGATAAAGAGGTGGTGAGTATCGATTTGGAATTCTTGGGTTTTCTCCAGGATCCGAAGTGTGAAGATTTGATCGATGGTGGACTTTCCTGGCCTGAAACCGCACTGATAGGGTCCAATCAGGCTGTTGATAAAAGGTTTCAGGCGTTCACACAATATCGCAGAAAAGATCTTGTACGCGATGTTGAGGAGACTGATGCCTCTATAGTTGGCGCAGTTGAGGGGGTCTCCTTTCTTGTGGATTTTCCGCTATGCGAGAGAAAAGTGCGACAATCACTTCTTCGTGTACGAAAAGCCATAAATAACAGCAAAGCGAATGAAGAGATGCAATTCAAAGGTGAATCATTGTTGGTAGGGAGGAAAGTATTCAATTGGTGCCGAGAAAGGGGACTGCTTGCTGACAGAGCCGATGGCTGTGCGATTCTGAGCGAAATGTTTCACGCTTCAACCCCACAAACGCAGAGTTACTAAAGTCAACAAATGGAGGGACGAACGCTAGCGGAGACAACAACCAGGAGAACAAAGTCGTTGATAATAATCAAACGAAATCAAAGGTATGCATCAAATATTGAGGAGTAACTTTGCATGAGCCTCCAGGTTGGGGATTGTGCCGTCGGGTTAACTTCCCTACCACGTAAATAACCTTCGGTTACGAAGCAACCAACAGCCTCGGATACGGATGATTTTACTGTTGACGACCCAAGCAAACGTAAAAAGGACAACGAACAACTTGCGGAGTGTCTCAAAGCAGACATTACCGCCACCCAAGAAGTGCAATGGGATGGGCCGGGCAAAAGGAGTATGAAAAACTGCGACATCTACTACGGCCATTGCTACAGACAAAAAGGACAGCATCTATTCGGGTGCGCATTTATCGCTAGAGGCAGACTTAGGCAAGAAGTATTGAGTTTCCGGCATGTGAACGAGCGCCTTATGACTATCCGTATGAAGGCTAAATTTGCCAACATTAGCCTAATATACGTGCACGCCCCTCACGAGGAGAAGGACGACGCGACAAAGGATGACTTCTTATGAGTAAAGCCCTAGCCACGACGTTAAAATTATCCTATGTGATTTAACGCAAAGCTAGGAAGAGAAGACGTCTTTAGTAACGTTGTCGGAAAGCACAGCCTGCACAACATCACATCTGACAACAGACTCAGGCTAATGGACTTTACAAATACAAATATTTGACGCAACAGCTCTTTAAAGTGCCTGGGCCTAGCTTCTCGCCACCACTCATGTTGTGTGCGTTATATTTTTCACACGAATGAAAGGGACCTACAGTTTAATGCCGAATCCGAACGGCGATTTGAGAAGCTTTTTCGTGACAACAATACTCTCGGATGTTTGTCAGACGCTCGCGAGAGATGGGACCGTGAAAAAACTTTTTGGTATTTTCTGGGATTCGAACTTGGAACCTTATGCGTATTGATCCGACACACTAACCACTTACGCCACGGCGCCCACTTTGGACAATTAACTTTGCAGCGGGGTGAAACTTTGTCGTAGCTAGTACGCGGTTCCCACGTCTCGACATTCACAAAGGAACATGGCTCTCCTTTCATAGAAAAACTGTCAACCAAATCGATCACATTGCGATCGACGCAAGGCACTCTTCCAGTATTCTGGGTGTCCGGACTTTCCGACGAGCCAACGTGGACTCGGATCACTACCTAGTTGTAGCCAAGATACGGATGCGGACATCCAGAACGGAGCGAAATCAACGAATTACTGTGAGGAAATTTTACGTCGGGCGGCTGCAATCGCAAGAGACCGCCAGAATCTTTGCCGATCATGTTTCTTCTAATCTCAATTTAAGTCCTATGCCGCCAGCAGCAAATGCGGAAGACCAGTGGCAGCGTTGCCAACAAGCCATCAAAGATGCCATCTCTGATGTACTGGGCCACCACAACGAAACCTCTGGTTTGATGAGGAGTGCCGGCAAGCACATGCAGCTAAACAAGAGGCGTATAAAACGGCGCTGCATTGAAGGACTAGAGCTGCTTACGAGCTCTACGTGCGCAGGAAAAAAGAGTAACATTGTCTTCTCAGGAAGAAGAAAAAGGAGCAGGAGAAGCGCTCGATCGAGGAGATTGAGAGACTTTATTGCAGGAATGATGTTCGAAAAATTTACCAAAAGGTAAAAAAACATGCAACGGTTTCAAAGCCAGAACAGAAGCCTGCAGGGACGAAAATGGTAACATAGTCGTAGAATCGCAGTCGGTGCTGAGCATATGGAAGGAACCCTTCTGCAGACTGTTAAACGGCGATGATGACTAGACCTCGGATTTTGGATATTTGCATATTTTTCATCAGATTGATACCAAACTTTGTACCTAGACGTCTTATCGTTCATATATAACATATTGTAATGCATGTCGAAAATATGAAAAATATGTGCAAAAAAATATGCCACAAATATGCAAAATATATGCAAACGAATTTCATCAAAAAATAATATATATAGCATATACCACTTTCCCTTGCTTTCCCTTTCCAACGCTTTACCATTTATTGTTCTTACCGCAATCCCGACTTAGAACCAGAGCAAACCTTTTGTTGTCGTTACGCAAAGCAAAGTGCACTCAAAAACCGGCAAGTTCGCTGTAGGGAATCCCACATATTTTGTGCTCTGCACTCTTCATCCTCAGCTCCGTTGATGGTGAGAGAGGGAATTTTTCATTACGAAAACAAAAGCCTCGCCTTTTTCTTTGTCCAGATTGTACCACTTGATTTTCTCAGACACCCTTGTTTGTTTGCTTTTCTTCGGTATTTTCATAAAAATTTCTGTTAGCAGGAGACGGTGTTGCCGAACGATCACCTCTCCCAAGATCACTTTGCAATCTTTTACCCGAGACTTCATGAAACTGGCTACCAAATGGTAGTCAATCTGAGTTTCATCTCCACCACTGCTGTAAGTGATCAGGTGTCGGCTTTGTTTGATGAACATGGTATTTAACACGATAAGACCGTGTGATTTGCACATGCTTAGGATGTCTTCACCAGGAAGGTTCCTGGTGCCATATCCTAGTCCTCCAAGGCAGTCTTCATAGTCTTCGTTTGATTTCCCGACATGTCCATTCAAATCTCCTCCAACAAATAGAAATTCTTCCTTTGGGATGTTCTTAAGGAGATTGTGGAAATCTAGCCAAAATGCATCTTTATCTCTCTGATTGTACCCATCGTGGGGAGCATATGCACTGACAATATTCCACACCTCTCCTTGTATTACTAGTTTGAGAGACATCAAACGGTCGCTGGACTTCGAAATGCTCAAGACGTTTCCAAGTAGCTCTGCCGCAAGGATGATACCGACTCCGTTCTTAGCCTTTTCCGTTCCGTAGTAGAACATCCTGTAATCTTTTGTCCTAACGTCCAAGAAACGCGCCCGATTCCCGGTGTTTTTCCATTTCGTCTCTTGGACACACAAGATGTCCACCCGCCTTCTATTCATCATCTCTTCCAGCTCGTAACTTCGACCGGTCATGCTTCCAACGTTCCAACTCGCGACCCTCAAATTGCGTCCAAACTGTTTCATTATTTTGCTTACCCCCGGAATCCATATAGCTCTGACCCGAACATTTCTGCTCGGTTCAGGATCTGTACCATGCACAGCAGTGGTAGAGCCTGGCGGGGTAGTGCCTTTCCTTTTTGCAAGTATTACCATAATGATACAGTTTTGCAATACAATTTTTTGCACCATATTGCGATGGTGTTTGTTGTTTGACACGTGCATGCTCCTGTTTTAGTACTGTTTGATCTTTCTTCTATGACACCGGTGATCTCCAGTCGTTTCAACCCACGGACTCGCATGCACACTTGTGCGAGGGTTTTTAAGGTAGTATATGTGTCGCTAGGCTCACTTGGGTGTTATATTGCCTAGATCTGATTTGTCCCCCTTAGTCGCCTTTTACGACAAGCGCTGGTTGTTGGGGGCGGCGCTGCAGTGATATTCTTAACCCGTCCCTGCACGGGTACTTTAATACCTGACAATAATTAATAAAATTTTCAACTCTATTTTCAATAAAACGAACTTTGGTGTCATCAGAATTTACCTATCTTAATCCTTCAAAAATATGCAAATATGCAAAATCCGAGGTCTAATGATGACCAATATGGTATTCCGCTGTCAGGCAGAATGAGCCATTCAACAGTGACGATGGCAGTCAAGATTCCCGTCAACCCGATCAGAATGAAGTGAGGATAGCGATATCTAAACTCAAATCCAACAAAGCTGCTTGAGCCGACGGCCTTGTCGCTGAACTTTTCAAGGCAGGAGGAGATGAGTTCGTAAGGAGCATGCACCAGCTCATCTGTAAAATCTGGCCCGTATGCCCGATGAATGGAACCTCAGCATCGTTCGCCCGATACTGAAGAAAGGAGACCCTCTGAACTGCGCCAACTACAGAGGTATAAGTCTCCTCAACATCGCATATAAGATCCTGTCTGCCGTACTATGTGAACGCCTAAAAGCGATCGTCAGCAACCTGATAGATCCTTATGAGTGCTGTTAAAAGACCCATGAATATAAAATCGATACGCACCACCTCTTCATCGATTTCAAAGTTACCTATGATAGCGTGTATAGAGACGAGTTATACAGAGCCATGTCTAGTCTTGGCATCCCTGCCAAGCTCGTCCGTTTGTGCAGAATGACGATGGAGAACTCTCGCTGCTCCATCAAAGTCGGTAAGAACATCACCGAACCGTTCGATGTCAGGAAAGGTCTTAGACAAGGCGACGCGCTATCATGCGATCTCTTTAACATAGTACTTGAGAGAATTGTACGAAACTCACAAGCCAACCCCGGAAGTACAATCTCTTACAAGTCTGTACAACTACTCGCTTATGCCGATGACATTGACATAATCGGAAGAACTCAGCGGGCAGTCAATGGGGCATTTACGAGTATTGAGAACGAGGCAGCAAAGATGGGTCTAGCGGTCAATGAAAGGAAAACAAAATATATGCTGTCTACAAAAAAGGACACCCAACATCGGCGTCTTGGACAGAACGCCACAATAGACAGATACAACTTTGAGGTAGTAAAGGATTTTGTCTACCTAGGCTCTATGGTCAGCTCCGCAAATGACATCAGTGGAGAGATCACACAAAGAATTACTCTTGCCAATCGTTGTTTCTATGGGCTAAAACGGCAATTGAGTAGCAAAGCCCTATCTCGAACTACTAAGGTAACTCTTTATAAGACATTAATCATCCCAGTCCTGCTATATGGCGCTGAGGCATGGGCTTTGAGAAAACCGGATGAGGATGCCCTTGGTTATTTCGAGAGAAAAGTTCTTCGAGCGATCTTTGGTCCCGTCTGCATAGACGGTGAGTGGAGGAGAAGGTACAATGCCGAACTATACGGCCTGTACAAGGACATCGACTTAGCCAGAAGAGTTCACATACAGCGACCAAGATGGCTGGGTCATTTAGAGCGGATGGAGCCCAACCTTCCCGCTAAGAAAGTCTTCGAATCCAACCCGGACGGACGGCGCAGTAGAGGACGACCTCGCGGTAGGTGGCGCAAACAAGTGGAGGGGGACCTCAACCAACTTGGCGTGCGCAACTGGAGGCAGGTGGCTCGTAACCGTGCTGGCTGGAGAGGTTTGTTGGTTGAGGCCCAGGTCCACCCCGGACTGTAGCGCCATCTAAGTAAGTAAGTAGGCATGTTGACTTTAATGTATTTTATTCTGCAATTGAAGAGATTTCCTGCAATTATGAAAATGTCATCATAGCTGGAGGTTTCAATTGCAACCTCCTGGATCTTCATCAATCGCAACCATTTGTCAGTCTTATGTCGTCATATAACCTCACACCTGTTAATTCTACTGTTCCGACTCATTTTTCATTCCAATCCCAATCGTTACTTGATCTTATCATTGTAAGCCGTCTCGAAAAAGTAACTTTCTGTGATCAGGTGTTTGCTCTAGCCTTCTCTAAATACGATCTCGTCTTTATAACGTATGCTATACAACAAAGCTATAGCCCTCGTAATTTATATTTATTATAAATTATATTATGGGATTTTAAGAATATTGACAATGAAAGTCTTATTCTAAAATTAGACAGCGTGCATTGGCAAAATCTCTACCAATTGTCCTAGACTGAAGATCAAATAGAATTTCTTCAGCATAATGTTACCCAAATCTTCAGCGAATCTGTGCCCTATAAAATGAAGGTTATAAGCAATCCTCATCGTCCATGGCTCTCAAATAATGTGCTGAACATGATTAAGGCAAGGGATCGTGCTTTTAAACGATGGAACCATTTTAGAGTTCCTGTTCTCTATGAATGCTTCAAAAGGATTAGGAATTCAGTTACGAACCTTATCAAACAAAACAAGCGAATTTATTTCTCTGAGGAACTAAGCCATACATTACCAGCAAAGCGACTCTGGCAAAATGTTAGGGAATGTTGCACTGGGAAGAGTCAAAGTAGGGTCCCCGAAAATATTAATGCTGACGAACTCAATGACATCTTTGCTAAAATATCATCATTCCCTTCTACCTATGTTCCTAATTCATCTGTGAATCCTATTAAGCAGAATAACCTACTTTTTTTCACACAAGTGTGAGGAAACGGATGTTGTTAAAGCAATTTTGAGCATAAAATCAAACGCCATGGGGATTGACTCAATTCACCTCTTATTCATTAAAATCATCCTTCCCAAAATTCTACCTTTCCTAACTCATATCTTTAATACGATTCTTTTAACCTCCAGCTTTCCCTCGCAATGGAAACACGCCAAGATAATTCCAATAGCAAAGAAACGCTCATCTCCCCCTATTCTTACTGTGTTTGTTATTGATTAAATAAATGAAATGAAATGGAATGAAACAATAGTGATGGGGGATCTCAACGCCAAGGTGGGTAGCGACAACACCATGTTTAAACACGTTATGGGAATTCACGGCGTTGGAGACCGTAATGATAACGGTGAGCGGTTTGTGGACTTCTGCAATACCAACCGGGTAGTCATTGGAGGTACGCTGCTTAAGCATAACACCTGCCACAAGATCAGTTGGGTCTCTACTAATAGGCAGCGAACATCCAACCAGATCGATCACATTGCGATCAGCCTCCGCTTTAGAAATTGTCTCCTGGACGTCCGGAATAGACGTGGAGTTGACATCGGACAAGCACGAGATCATCATCTTATGGTAGCTCATATACACCTTCGTACTGAATCCGTCATCAGCATCCGCTCAAACTTACTCAACATCACTAGGTTTAGTATCGACAGGCTCAAGGTTCCCCAATTGCGTCAACAGTTCAGGGACCATCTTGCCTTAAAAGCAGAAACAATCAGCAGCACAATGCAGGAGAGCATGGATGACCACTGGAATGTTGTAAAAAATGCTTTTGCGACACGCACCTATATCGGTAAAAGGAAAAACACCATCGCACATGGCTTTCTGCAGACACCTGGAGACGGATCGATGAGCGTACAGCAATCAAGCCTCAGTAGTAGAGAGAACCGAACTAGAAACCCAATACCATGCGAAGAAGAAAGAAGTGCAGCGTAGCGTGAGACGTAAAAAACGTTAGCAAATCAATTCACTGGCTTCAAGGGCTGAGCAGGTGCGACAGTAGAATAGTTTATAGCATCACTAAGGAGCTCACTGGTGGTCGGAACTCCAAAGAACACCCAGTGAAGAGCCTAGACGGTAACCTTCTAATCTCGGATGACGACCAGCGCACTAGATGGAGAGAACATTTTGCTACAGTGCTTAACCATAGGCGATTGTGGTAAAATCTCGAATTCTAATGAGAAGTTCGAAGCAACAAATTCCCGAAATCGCACCTAAAATCGAGATAATAAAAGCATTCAAGTCCCTCAAGAAGAACAAAGCGGTGGGTATTGATGGCATACCTGTCGAACTATTTCAAGCGGCGCTAAGTACATCGGCAGATTTGCTGCATCCTCTAATACGGAGAGATTGGGATAGTGAACAATTTCCGCAGGAGTAGAAAAGAGGATGATCATTATACTTCCGAAAAAGAGAAACTTGACGGAAGGCGGAAACTGGAGAGGTATTTGCGTTCTTCCAGCCGTAGCCAAAATAACAGCTAGAATAATTCTGGAAGGCATCAAAGAGCATTTAGATTCAACTCTCCACGTCGAACAGGCAGGCTTTCGCGCTGGCTCTTCCTGCATCGACCACACAAACACTTTACGGATCATATTCGAACAATGCGTAGAGTGCAGTTCTCCGCTACATTTAATGTTTATCGACTTCGAGAAAGTTTTCGACAGCTTGAATCGAGATGATATCTGGTTGGCCTTGCACAGGAGAGGCATCCCGGAAAAGCTTATACATACATACATACATTTTCAAATGGCCCGCTAGTCCTTCATGAGGGTCGCGGGGGTAGAATGCCCAGGTGGACTCTCCATCCTTCTTGATCTTCCGCCATTGACTCCAACTCATCAGGAGGAATCCCTAGACGGTTCCAGGAGAGATGTTGGACTTGGTCCAACCATCTATTTCTAGGCCTACCGCGGCCTACCTGATGGCACGGCCACCATGGCACGTCTTGGAAGCCGGTCTGGGAGCATGCGCACTACGTGACCAAACCATCGAAGCATAGATCTTTCCGTTCGGAGAAGTAGCTGCTTAACATTGAGCGCCTCGCGTACTCTGGTGTTGCGCACTCGATCCCTACAAGTTATTCCAGCAACACCGCGAAGGAACCTCATTTCGGCAGCTTGCAACCGCGATCTTATTCTTTCGGTCTTTTGGGTAAAATTTCATGACCATAGGTGAGAGTTGGAACATACATCGAGTTAAAAACCGATAGCTTAGCTTGGACACTAAGTTCGGCCTTCCTTGTAACAGAACGGAACATAATTGAAAAACGTATAGCTATTATAAATGCTACAGATGAGGGGGGTAAGTGTCACGTCTAACACAATGGTAAGGTGTCGGAGGATTTTGACGTCCAAAGTGGAGTACGTCAGGGGTCCATACCGTCACCACTATTGTTCTTAGTAGTTATCAGCGATGTACTCCGTGCAGCACTGACGGAAGGCAATTATCGAATTCGATGGACTATGACATCTTACCTTAAATAGTTAGATTACGCTGACGATGTTTGTCAACTTTTACATCTGATAATAGACCTTCATCTGATGGCCCAAAATCTAGAAGCTGAGGCGAATAAAGTGGGGCTTAAGATAAACACGGCCAAAACAAAAGCCCTGAGCACTTCTAACACATGTGCTCAACTTGCTGCACAGGTAGTCGAGAAAGTAGACAACTTTCTATACTTAGGAAGTTCGGTCTCAGCTGACCGCGGTGGCACCGAACTAGATGTGTGCAGCAGAATCGGGAAGGCAAAAGCTGCGTTCGGAATGCTATCGAAAGTCTGGAGAAGCAATGTTCTCAGGTTAACAACTAAGCTGCGGCTGTTCCGCTCCAACGTTGAATCAGCACTGCTGTGTGGGTGCAGTACTTGGAAGGTGGATAGCACTATCAAAAACAAACTGCAAATCTTCGTAAGTAAATGTCTAAGAATCATCTTGAGGATAATTTGGCCCAATCGTATCTCCAACGAACAACTTTATATGAGAACAGGCCAATAACCTATAGACATTACTGTGCGAAGGAGAAAGGGGCAGTGGATCGGACACACCCTAGGGTGCGAAGACAACTCCATTGTGAAATACGACATGCAGTGGAATCCGGTTACCCAGGCGGTGGGTGGGATCAAGTTCTTCTTCTCGAATACTATTTATTATACTTTGTTGTAGTGTAAGAGTGTTTTTGGGAAGACGTGAGGCTTTGCATTAAAGTGAGTTTTTAGGCTTTATTCGGGAATCGTCCCCCTAGGTATATGAGTCGTTTATTTTCTATATAACAATGATCAGCTTCGACGAAAATGCACACGTTTTGAGAAACTTCAACCTTACGCGTCTGGTTCACGCATTATTGCACTTTACTGCTGTTGACTGAGGTTTGCGCAGGTCTTATTTCCTTCCATTCACCGAAGTTCTTTTAGGACCACAGTATTTCGTACCATATCCCACATTCCGCTGGATGATAGCATCTGACTAACGATGTTCTCTGGTGTAAGAGGCTGTCCAATTATCTCCTCATGACTTCTTTTCTCCGTGCTAAATCGTTAAAGCTTAAAGAATGGATGTTCTGCATCGCATCTGACATCGTATGGTCTCTGCTAATCTTCTGGCGGAATATGTACTGGACGCAGACCTGCAATGACGCCTGCAGCATCATCTGATACGGCTCTGAAGCCACTGCATATCGGAAGTCCGCACAAACAGTACACTGACTTGAATTTCCTCCCGTACGTCTTGGTTTTTAACACTCTTGCCCATACGGGTGCCGCTTATACGAGAATGGAAATAGATTGCACCACGTACGATAGAAGAAGGAGGACTGCTCTAGAACCGATCTTGCATTACGGACACATTGATGGTTGGATTTCTTCTTAACCTTACTCTATGAGGCATTGTTCCCAAGGACGTACGCAGTCCAACGTACTAAATTAAAGTAATAGAACTGTCTCCGATGAAATGAGACATTCCCGTACTTCATCTCAATGTCCTAGTCTGGTGTTTCCAACACCCCACATACAATTCACAAAGCAACACATTCTTTCAATCTTTATAAACCTTTAACTCCCACCATCCTCTGCAGGATTCAACAATGTAATAACAGGAAAGCTTTCCAAACAATTTCAACAATAATGCCAATGGATTATGGATAGTAAATTTAATAAATCTTGCTTAACCAAGCATCTCACCCATGCCAGTCTAGACGAGAAAAAGGACTCCCCACACAGAGCACATCCTTTTGCAGAGAAAAACAAATTTCATGCATAATACCAAAATAAAGGAAGCGCCTTCCAAATTGAAGGAAATAGCCGAAAAAATCAACTGCATCGTAGCACAAATTGCTCAAAGGACATGAACTTCGAATTTAATTTTTACCTAAAGAAGGAAACAATCCAGGAAACTTCCCTGCCAACTTTCTGTGGCAAGTACAAGGAAAACTTTTGCTTGCGTCAACTTTTACTCCAGCATCTTACCTGACAGCAGGTGTGTCGCTATCATTTCACAAGACCATTTTTCTCCTTTTTGCTTTTGGATATGATGCTGTGAAAATGTCCTTGCACTGGCTGCTTAAAATGCTATTCTCGTAAGGCTGTGTATATCTTGTATTACTTTTGCAATGCAGCAAGATGGCACACAAGGGACTTTTATGAACTTTTTGTACAATACGCTGCACTACCGCTAGTCCATTGAAACTTTCAATTGCCACAGCAGATGGCTTAAGTGTGTTGTAGCTTTGCTGTCATGTCCATCCACCACCATCGCCACCTAGCCTGGACAAGGAGGATTCTAAATTTGGATTAGAATCTCATGTTCAAGAGTCTTCACCAGGAGTGAAAAGTTCAAAATAGAACTTGCAACAACACAGAGAGAGAGAGAGAAAGAGAGTGAGAGTGTGCAACAATAATAGAGAAGAGGACTACATGAAGTGGCTGGCAAGAGTGTCAAAGGTGAAATTGGACACCACTTTAGAAGCACTGTGAACAGGATATGGTTATCATTGATGTTGTGCCGTGGTCGTCGTTGTCGTGCTGCTATTATACGGGTTCAACTTGTGTGTCTCGGTAAATCACCTTTGAAATTGTCCTTAGGCACAGCGAAGGCCACGAAGTCATACGACTGTTCGACGAGATATTAGTTTCGCTTTTGTGGTTTTCAGAGAAATGCAAGGACTAATGAAAAAGGACTTGTGAACAGTCCCAATCTAATTTTTGTTTCGCCAACTCATTGTATCTTTTTCTGTCTATTGGAGTCACGGCTCAAGTGGTGTTGTTGTACTTTCACTCTAGACGACTTGGTTGTCTTAGAGAAGAAGGATGTCCTTCCTCCCTGATGAGTAGCAGAGGCAAAGAAAAACAAGACAAAATGACGACAACTCCTTGGATACCTACTCTACCACACTTTGCTCTTTTTACCCTTCGGTAAGTTGGAACGGTAGGTAGGGTTATCTTCTCCCTTGGCTTGTGGCTTCTTCATTGCTATGACGGATGTTCTGCTAGCCAAGCGCAAAAGATAAGGATACCTTGTGTCGGTTTGGTTTCCCATTGCACGTGTTTGTGTGTCTGTACAGTGTAATCCGCTTTTGTTTCAAATTGGATTTGGGAACAGTTAGTTGAGTTCCTTTAGTAACTGGAAGTAGGTGGAGGGGTGCAAATGATGGATCTGTCATTTCTCTAGCGGTTGACTGGAGTTATTATTGTTGAAAGGATTGCTTTCCTATGTGAGGCGAAGAAAGAAGAAGTTGTGGTTGGGTTCTACGTATTTCTGGTTGTTTCTTCGCATTATGCAATCGATTTACTTATACAGAGGATATTGAAACTTTGAGGTTAGTTCTCAAAAGAGGATCAGAGGGAAAGCAGCAAGTTTTCCTACAAACAGTGGTTTTGCTTTTGCAAGTGTACACACACGTGCTTTGCTCACATTCCAGTTAGCAGCAGATGTTGCGGCTTTTCCATGGAATTCTGTAGAAACAATCTCGTTAGATGTCTTGATATCTTAGCACGTAATCGACGTAATTAGAAAGTTTTACAAACTAATTTCTTCGTGTTTATACGACTAGTTCACGTCCTACCATGAGACTTGTTAGGCAAATCGATTAGATGGTGGGGATTGTCGTGATAGTAATGTGCTTAGACAAGCAGATTTGTTGTTGAATAATAGGCGGTTATTTAGCCCATAAGTTGCCAAAGTGCTTGTCTATTCTTTTTTGTTTTTTTTTTTTTCATTGATGAACATTCCTTCAGATAATGGTAAACGAATGTCCTACAGGCATCTCTTAGTTCCTTGACGTCCCTTGATAAGCGTTTCGACTTACAGGCATATCTTTAAATAATAGGACAAATAGGGAAAAGAACTGGTGGTGGGTTCAAATACAGACCGCCTGCTTATCTTAAACTCATATACACACACAGGATTTTTGGGTTGCTAATTAAACGCGAAATTTATTTCCGTATATTTATACACGAGTCACATAATCTAGTGCCAAATGAAGTAAGACGAGCTTCAAAATATCAAGTATTTACTTACTTAGGTGGCGCTACGGTCCGGGGTGGACCTGGGCCTCAACCAACAAACCTCTTCAGCCGTCTCGCCGTCTGTGCAGACGGGACCAAAGTTCACTCGAAGCACTTTTCTCTCAAAATAACCAAGCGCATCCTCATCCGATGTTGGCAAAGTACATGCCTCTGCGCCATGCAGCAGAACTGGGATGATTAGTGTCTTATACAGAGTTACAAACGTCGAGTTTGTCGTCGGAAGTTGGCAACGTTTCATCGCTTCAAAATTGCGAAGCAGCCGCTGTGCAACATGCAGAAGATTTGGGGGCGCGCACAAGCATGCGCTCGAGAGAACAAGCAGGTGATCGTTTACATTATGAATTGAATTGATCCAGTCTACCAGAATCAGATGAAATGTTTAGATTTAAAAATATTAGGATATAATGTCGCAAGACTCAAAAATAAGTTTTTTGAAATGAAGTTTTTTTAATATGTAAAAAGTTTTGATATATTTGTAACTTTTGAAACACATGTTTTAGAAGATGAGGAGAAAAAATGTAAAGCAATATTTAGGAACTATGAATTAAAGTGGATTCCAGCAGTGAAAGTAAATACATTTGTAAGAGGAAGTGGAGGGGAACTACTAGGCTATAGAAAGTGCCTGGAAGGAGTTGTTTTAAATTTCAAGCGAACTAAGGAAATGGATGTCTTAGAGGTAAAAACCAAAGGTTCTGACCTCTTTATTGTACCCATTTACCTGAACTGTAATCACTGGAAGAGGGATTATGACCAGCTTTGCGACGCATTACAGCATTTAGGGTCAATGGATTTGCTTCTTGTTGGTGATTTTAACGCAAGGATTGGAATGTCGCAAAATAATTTTGTAAGTTGATCTGTAACAACAATTATTAATCCAACCCGTAGATCAAAAGATTAAGTGTGTGATGGGAAAGGGACTAAAATACTGGAAATTGCTGATGCTTTAGACGCAAGGATTTTAAATGGAAAGTGTAAAGGAGACCTAAATGGCGAATATACGCTTATTCGAGGAACGGCGTGTTCAGTTATTGATTACTGTTTTATGTCGGGGAAGTGGTGCTCTATTCTGAGCAACTTTAGTATAGCTGCACAAGTTTTCTCAGACCACATGCCCTTGGAAATTTCATGCATAGTTCAGGAATCGAAAAAAGCGCTCAGCACGAAGCAACTGAGACTACTGCCAAAGTTGATATGGAGAGATCGATTTCAAACTATATTTCAAAATAATTTAGATCAGAAAATTGTTAAACGAAGATTGGAAATCAAGCCACTCCGCATGGAGGACCTTACTAGAATTATAATTGAAGCTGTTCCAACAAACACTACAGGAAAGCGTAACGGTACTCTCAAACAGGTCTGGTTTGACGCTGAATGCTATAAAGCCAGAAAAAAATTCTTCTCGTCTCTTAGGCTCTTAAGGCACTACTTACTTACTTACTTACTTAGGTGGCGCTACAGTTCGGGGTGAACCTGGGCCTCAACCAACAAGCCTCTCCATTTAGCTCGGTCTTTAGCTAATTGCCTCCAGTTGCGCACTCCAAGTTGGTCGAGGTCCCCTTGAACTTGTGCGCGCCACCTACGGCGATAATTCCCTCTACCGCGTCGTCCCTCGGGGTTAGATTCGAAGACTCTGCGGGCCGGAGCGTTGGTGTCCATTCGCTCTACATGTCCTAGCCATCTCAGACGTCCAATACGCAGTTTTTTGACTAGGTCGATGTCGCTGTACAGCTCGTATAGTTCGTGATTGAATCTTCTCCTCCAAAACCCGTCAACGCAAACGGGACCGAAAATCTTACGAAGAATTTTTCTCTCGAAGCGACCAAGGATATCCTCATCCTCTTTTAATAAAGTCGATGTTTCAGCGCCGTAAAGCAGGACTGGGATGATCAAGGTCTTATATAGAGTCTCCTTAGTTGCTCGAGGGAGGGCTTTACTGTTGAATTGCCTTATAAGCCCAAAAAAACAGCGATTGGCAAGAGTTATTCTTCGATTGATTTCTGCGCTGATTTTGTTTGCTGAATTTATAGCAGAGCCAAGGTAGACAAAGTCCCTTACTACCTCGAAGTTATAGCTGCCCACGGTGACGTTTTGTCCAATTCGTCGATGTTGGTTTTCCCTTCTAGTTGACAGCATATACTTAGTTTTGCCCTCGTTTATCGCCAAACACATTTTGGCCGCTTCCGCCTCAATGCTTGCAAAAGCACCGGTGACAGCCCGCTGAGATCTTCCGATAATGTCTATATCGTCGGCGTATGCAAGCAGTTGTACAGACTTGTAATAGATTGTGCCTCCGGTGTTGGCTTGTGAGTTCCGCACAATCCGTTCAAGTACAATATTGAAGAAGTCACATGACAGCGCGTCACCTTGTCTAAAGCCTTTTTTGACATCAAAGGTCTCGGTGAGGTCATTACCGACCTTGATGGAGCAGCGAGCGTTCTCCATCGTCAGCCTGCACAGGCGGACAAGTTTGGCAGGGATGTCAAAACTAGACATGGCTCTATAAAGCTCTTCTCTATAGATGCTGTCATAGGCGGCCTTGAAATCGATAAAGAGGTGGTGAGTATCGGTTTGGAATTCTTGGGTTTTCTCCAGGATCTGCCGAAGTGTGAAGATTTGATCGATGGTGGACTTTCCTGGCCTGAAACCGCACTGATAGGGTCCAATCAGGCTGTTGATAAAAGGTTTCAGGCGTTCACACAATATCGCAGAAAAGATCTTGTATGCGATGTTGAGGAGACTGATGCCTCTATAATTGGCGCAGTTGAGGGGGTCTCCTTTCTTGTGGATCGGGCAAACGATGCTGAGATTCCATTCATCAGGCATACACTCCTCTGACCAAATATTAGAAATGAGTTGGTGTATGCACTCTACCAATTCATCCCCAGCTGCCTTGAAAAGTTCGGCCGGTAAACCGTCAGGTCCAGCAGCCTTGTTCGATTTTAGCTTGGATATTGCTATCCTCACTTCGTTTTGGTCAGGTGAACGGAAATTTTGACTATCATCGTCCATGTTGAATGGTTCATTCTGCCTGACAGCGGGATGTTGGTCTTCGTCGCCCTTATACAGTCTGCAGAAGTAGTTTTTCCATATTCTCAGCACCGACTGTGATTCTACTACGAGGTTTCCGTTCTCATCTCTACAGGTTTCTGTACGGGTATTACTTCTCTGACACGTTCTTTTTACCTTTTGGTAAAACTTCCGTACATTGTTCCTGGAGTATAGACTCTCGATATTCTCAAACGCGCGCTTCTCGTGCTCTTTCTTCTTCTTTTGGAGAAGCCGATGTTCCCGTCTCTTTTGCTCTTAGAGCTCACGAGCAGCTCTCGTCTTCCTTTGCAGCGCCGCTTTGTATGCCTCTTGTTTTGCTGCATGCACTCGCCGGCATTCTTCGTCAAACCAGGGGTTTCGCGGTGGTGGTCGAGCGAGACCCAGCACATCAGTCGCGGCGTTTCTGATGGCATGTTGGCAGCGTTGCCACTGGTCTTCGGCACTTGATGCTGGCGGTATAGGGGTGATTGAGAGATTTCGGGATACGCGTTCAGCGAAGAGTCTGGCGGTCTCTTGCGATTGTAGCTTTTCGACGTTAAATTTTCTCACAGTAATTCTTCTTTGTTGCTCAGATTGGGATATCCGCATTCGTACCTTGGCTACAACAAGGTAATGATCCGAGTCTATGTTGGCCGCTCGGAAGGTCCGGACATCCAGAATACTGGAGGCATGCCTTGCGTCGATCGCAATATGATCAATTTGGTTGATCGTGACATGATCATTGGACCGCCATGTCTGCTTATGAATATCGAGATGAGGAAACCATGTGCTTGCTATGGTGACATTTCGCTCCACAGCGAAATCAATTAGCCTTAGTCCGTTATCAGACGTGGTGTCGTGTAGGCTATGCTTACCGACTGCTCTACCGAAGACGTCCTCCTTTCCTATTTTGGCGTTAAAATCGCCCAATACGATCTTAACGTCGTATTTAGGACATTGCTCGTATGTTTTGTCGAGGAGCTCGTAGAAACACTCTTTGGAGGCAGGGTCCTTTTCTTCTGTGGGGGCATGAACACATATTAGGCTTATGTTAGCGAATTTAGCCTTGATCCGGATAGTCATAAAACGCTCGCTCACGTGTCGGAAGCTTAAGACTTCTTGCCTAAGTCTGCCGCGTATGACAAATCCGCATCCGAATAAGCGTTGCCTGTTGCCTCTGTAGCAATCACCGTAGTAGATGTCAGAGTTTTTCATCCTCTTTTTGCCTGTCCCATCCCATCGCACTTCCTGGATGGCGGTAATATCTGCTTTATAGCAGTCTAGGGCCTCTGCTAGTTGTTCGGCTGCACGTGGTCTGTAAAGGGACAGAACATTCCACGTACAGATCCGAAGGTCGTTGTCCTTATTTCGTTTGCTGGGGTCGTCATTAGTTGGGTCATCCTTATCCGAGGCTTTTGGTTGTTTCGGAACCATGCGTTTTTTACGTGGTAGGGAAGTTACCCCGACGGCACAACCCCCAACCTGGAGGGCCAGTTCCTTAATTATTCCCCTAGGACGAGGGGCCGGGTACACCGGTGCCAGTAGTCCACTACGGGAGTATGAGCGCTGCCGTTGGCCCATTAAGGGCTCCTCCGCCACCATCTCTATTCCAATGTCCTGACCAACATTGGAAATTCCTTACCGACTTGTGATCCGAATACGTCGAAGCAGCTCGCGCAAGGTATTCACTAAGTTCAACCTAACTGGAACTATAGACGCCACCGTTGACTCCGTCTAGGGAATTCGTCCGCTGCCGCCTGGAACAGGAAGAAGTGCTCTAGCGAGAAAAGCACTCTTCCCCCCCTCTCTCATCTGCTGCCACCAAGAATCCGCCAAACGGGGTTGGTTACCCATTTCTTGGATTAAGGTACTAGGCACCCGGCTGTCACCGCGTGGAGGTTGAGAGTAGGAGTTGGTAGGCCTCAGCTGAGTGGAAACGCTTGTGTTTTCATATGATCGCATGCACTACCGTTTGACTAACCCTTAAGGCGCTACAATACCACATTTTTCAAAAATATGTATGCAGTCGCCAATAGGGTCTTTAAACATCTCTGTTTTGTAAAAAGAAAACAACTGGAGCAACAAACCGTAGCCGTTTTAAATTCGTCAAGGTCCTCAGCAGAATTTTGGAAAGCCGCCAAAACTATCAACGGGAGAACCAATATCATTTCATCATCCTTACGAGCATCTGAACTTCGGGACTATTTTAAGAACCTGCGTAACACCCCGTAATTTTCGCCTCTTCCTCAATACGCAGCATCATTTTTTACAGATGATCTCCTAGATGCTCCATTTACAATTTCTGAAGTACAGAGTGCAATCGCAAAATCGAAAGTTGGTAAAGCTCCATGAGACGACCGAGTTCCAGCTGAATTCTTTAAAAATTGCTGTCCGCATTAACCAAGGAATACAATAGGATATTTGAGACAGCGAGTGTTCCAAATAGCTTTAAAAGAGCAATAATATTTCCTCTACACAAAAAAGGATCATACGATAACCCTGAAAACTATCGAGGCATTTCGTTCCTGAATACATCAGTGAAGTTGTTTAGTGCTATGATTTTCAACAGGCTAACGCACTGGATTGAGAATAAGAAGATTCTGAATGAATTTCAAGCGGGATTTAGGAGAAACATTCATTCAAATATTCATCCTGACGAACATTGCGGAGAGCTTCAAAAGAAGAAACAAGGAGTTATATGCTTTCTTCATTGATTTTTGCGCTGCTTTTGATTCTATTGCACGTGAAGCACTTTTTTATAAGCTATTTAAGATGCATTACAAGCGATGTACGAAAACAACGTCGCTTATGTATGGGATGGTGAGCTTGTATCGGAAGACTTTACAACACGAATGGGAGTCAGGCAAGGATGTGTTCTGAGCACGTTACTTTTCATTTTATTTATAAATGATATAATGGATGCAATTGGAGGGGGAATTCAGTTTGGAAGTATGCAGATACCAGGACTCCTTTTCGCGGACGATATAGTTTTTCTATCTGAATCAGTGGAAAGAATGCAGCGAATGGTGATCCGTCTTGAACGCTACTGTGACCTTTGGAATCTGTCTGTAAATTTAGAAAAATCTAAAATGATGGTGTTCAGAGATGGTGGTGGTAGATATTCTCGTAATGAAAAATGGACATACAAAGGAGAAAATGTTTCAATAGTTCGGGAGTATAAGTATCTAGGCGTATTAATTACGGCGAATCTCAACATGCGAAAACATTTCCAACTCAAACTAGCGGAGGCGAAGAGAGCTGTTTCTTCAGTATGGGGCCGTTGCATCAATAATAAATGTATTGAATATAGCGCAAGGCTTAAATTATTTTGTGCGACTGCAATCTCTATATTCCTATATGGGGCTCAAGTTTGGGAATACTGTCAGTTTGATGAGATTGAAAGATTCCAGAGCTATATCAACAAGAGGAAACCTTATCGAAACCTATTCGAAGAGCTGCTGAGTTACGTATGGTATTTAAAAAACTTTTAGAGAGAGCAAGCTACACTACTTATGATTGTTGCAAAACGGAAGCTGAAACTTCCCAGCATAGAATGATTTACAGCAAACTCAACTATAATCTTCAACAACATACGTACTTTCACAACCGCTTTCCGCTGAATATGATTAGCCTAATATTTAAACTAAGAGGGGAAATAATAAATTTAAATTACATCCCACATCGACCAGACCGGTCAGTTCTATGTGACCTGTGTAATCTTCAAGAAAGGGAGGATGTATACCATTTTATTGCCAGATGCCCTATCTTAAGTGAGTTTCGTGTGAGATACTTTGGCACAACTGCATCGGATATGAATGAGGTCTTGAACATTTTGAACGGCAACCTTGGTTGGGAAGTTTTATATAAATATGCATTAACCGCATTTACCTACAGAGCACGTATTATAGAAGAATACTTTTAAGTATCACTGTGTATTAAAATATAAATGCGAAAAATAAATTGTCAATCTGGTAGACGGCCGTGGGCCAAACAATATTTAACTTAAGATTATGAAATTATAATATACAGAGTTACCTTAGTAGTTCGAGATAGGGCTTTGTTATTCAAATGCCTTCTTAGCTCATATAAGCAGCGATTGGTAGGAGTAATGCCTGAAACACAATAGCGCCTCGACCGCGGCTTCAGCATAAATATAATAACAAAAAATTTAAGGTGAGTCGCTATTTTTTGCACCATTGGAAGACAAATCATAACAGCCGCAATATGCCAATGCAACGGACACCATCCAAAAGCACCGGAAAAATCGACTTCTGTAGCTAAACGTTTTCTTGCGAAAACTTCCCCGGATTTTCCACCATATAACACATGTGGGTAACATATCTGATACGGATCTGAAAATGTTGATAGTAGGTTCCATGTCGTCACTACTGGAAGAAAAACTTAGGGACATGCCTGCTAAGACTGATTTAGAGGGGATCTACGCAGAAGTCTTCGCTCTACAGCAGAACAATTTGTCATTACGCAACCAACTTGAAAAAATGGAGTATGGCAGCGTCTTGTTGGAACAGCAAATAGAATGGCTGTTAAAAAAAAGCGAATGAAAAAAACGTCATTGTGCACCTTCCGGCACAATCTGGAGTATCCGTAGTCGAAAACGCAAAAATGCTATGCTTAGATTTGCTTAAGACGCAAAATTTAGCAGCAGTTGCATCTGTGAGATCGATCCGGTCAAGAAATCCAAATGTGGATAATGTTGTTGTTGAAGTTAAGCACAAAGGTGATGTCGCGGTCATTCTTCAAGCAGCAAGCCGTCTAAAGGATTCGGGAATATCACTACATAGGGATTACCCCGCCGCGTCACGACAAAGAAGAAAGCGTCTGCGAAAGCATGCCTGGACCTAGCTTCTCGCAACCACTCGTGTTGTGTGCGTTATATTTCTTCACACAAATGGAAGCAACCTACAGCTTTGTGCCGTATCCGAAGGGCGATTTGAGAAGCTTTTTCGAGACAACAATATTCTCGGATGTTTGTCAGATGCTCCCGAGAGGTTGGACCGTGAAAAAACTGTTTGGTGTTTTCTGGGATTCGAACATGGAATCTCACGCGGAGTGATCCGACACACTAACCACTTGCGCCACGGCGCCCACAAAAATAGTACTTTAGTACTAAAACATAATTTGAGGTGTATATTTAAGGTTGGACCACTTACCCAAGGTTGCCCGGTACAAAACTGTTTTCTAATAGACTTAGCTCCAGGCGCCTGCCTGACAGTTGTTTTTTTTTTTTTCTGTTTGGCGCAGCAACGCGGGTGCCCACTAGTACATAATAAATTTCATTACTGTAGTATAAAATAAAATAAATAATGATTGTCAAAGGAAACAGAGCTAGAAGAGGTTTTCGTTTTCTAACGCCATCTACCAGTCGAAAGTGTCTGTCAAATGTACGAATAACGGCTTCCTTGTGGCTCTGCTTTCTACTTCTGGCTTCTTTGTTGAGACACTTCTGTTCGAGCGGCCATTAAATGTACTCGCGCATCTTAAATAATCTGTTTTAATCTATATTCTGTATTAACAGTTAAATAAAGATAAACTCACTAAATTACTAGATTAAAAGAACAAAATTTCTAACAGTCTAAATCTAAATATATTATGTACATACTATATATATATTAGAATCTATTGTCTTTAAATATATTAATTCATTTTTTTTTCTTTTCATAAAGGTAATAAATGTAAAATTATAACATATTTAACAAACAAAAGTGACCCTTTTAATGCCTCGAGGAATTGTGGCCACAATATCCGTCCGGCGTGCAGTGTAAAAAAAAAAAAATTAACCCGAAAACTGTAAGTCATATTAATTAGAACAAATATACATGTACAGGGTGCGCCATCTTTTATGTCGGTATGTGAATATTGAATAACTTAAAAAAGAAACAACCGATTTCTATATATGCAGTACTTTTATTTAACTTGGTCCTTTACAATTTATTTGGATTAGGTCTTGAATACAACATCAATCAAGTGACCGCCTCTATTGACCAAAGCAAAATGTGCCCTTTTTGCTGCGTTTTCCATCATTTTTTCGAGCATCTCGGGCGGTATAGCGATGATTTCGGCACGAATGTTTGCCTTGAGCTCGTCAATGGTATGAGGCTTGCTGGCGTACACTTTGCTTTTCAAATAACCTCACAAAAAGAAGTCCGACACCAAACGACGAATAGTGTTGTCAGACGGTGCTTGTTGGTCACGATATTTTCGACGATATGCACGTTGAGTTAACACAACTATACGACTATTTTCAATGTACAGCGTCACTATTTCAGCGCGTTGTTTCAGTGTGAAGCGGTGTGAAGATTCATGGTTAAAATTGTACTGAATTGACGTTTCAAAAACATGTCTACTCAAGTCATTTGGTTGATAAATGTATAAGTTATTCAATGTTTACATACCGACATAAAAGATGGCGCACCCGTTATATATACGTATACATTTTCTTAAATTCAAATGTTCCCTCAAATATCAAAAACTATATGAAATATAAGGTTACAACTTTTAAATTAAATTTAATAATAAAAGTAAATTTATGAAGTGTTAACTTTATCATTGAGGGATTGAGATGAGGCTAAAAGGATTTCAGAGAAGTATGAAGCTGTAAAATACGCCAACATTCCAATTAGGGATACTTGGAAAATATCTGGCGTTTAAAGTATCATAGGCGAAGGTATGTATGCGGTTTATACATATACGGGAGGGTAAAGTGCTTCTAGGTAACATACCACCTGTTGCAGACGTTCGTTCTACCTAGTTAATGTCTATTTTTTTTTTGTGAAGAAATTCTATTTAAATGTACCGTCAAAGTCATTTGCCTTTTGGCATGAATTTTTTTTTTGTGTTTTGTATTCGACTTAGAATTAGTTAAAAACTCAAGGTACAATCTTTATCTAACTCCCAGCATGCTTCCCGGAAAGGCTTTTCAGTGAAAATAGCTCTACATTCGTTAGTAGACACTATTGAAAAATTTCTTGCCGTTAAAGAATATACTATGGTGTCTTTCCTTGACATAGAAGGCGCCTTTAATAACGTCAATACAGAATCCATCATAAGAGCGTTCGCTGACCTGGAGGTTGACTGCTGTCTATGCATCTGGATAGAGCGAATGCTGAACAGCAGACAAATTCTGTCCGAGCTCGGGTACTGCTCAACCAAAAGGTTAGCGCACAGAGGCACACCCCAGGGGGGTGTTCTCTCTCCGCTACTTTGGATATTAGTAGTGAATAAGCTACTCACTTCGCTAGAAAATAAAGGCTACAAGGTCGTAGCATATGCTGACGATATCGCCATAGCCATTTCAGGTAAATTCCCCAAAAACCCTAAGAGATCTAATGAATTCGGCGCTAAATTTAGTAGCGAAATGGACGGATAGCGTTGGGCTTAACGTAAATCCGTCCAAAACTGAACTAATACTTTTTACTAGAAAATACAAAATCTCGATAATAGCTCCACCTAAGCTTAGAAACACGGAATTCAGCTTTACAAATAAAGCAAAATACTTAGGGTTAACCCTAACTTGATAGTAAACTTAACTGGAAATAGAACATTCTAGACCGTACCAAGAAAGCAGAAATCGCCATCTACACCTGCAAAAATGCTATAGGTCCTAAATGGGGTCTTCAACCAAATATGGTCCAATGGTTGTACCTGTAATCCCAGAAAATATCAAAAAAGATTGTTTACGGTCCCACCTCTCGCGAGCGTCTGACAAACATCCGAGAGTATTGTTGTCACGAAAAACATTCTCAAATCGCCGTTCGGATACGGCACTAAACTGTAGGTCCCTTCCATTCGTGTGAAAAATATAACGCACACAACATGAGTGGTTGCGAGAAGCTAGGCCCTGGCACTTAAAGAGCTGTTGTGCCAAATACGATACGAGTTGTACCTGGCGGTGGTCAGACCAATCCTGCTTTATGGCGTTCTCGTCTGGCGGCCTGCACTTGAAACAAGGTGCAACACAAACTCTATCGAAAGAGTATAGGGATTAGCATGCGCCTTAGAAACCCTACTTAACGTTTTTCCCATTGATATCTTTGGGAAAATGGTAGCATCTAAAGCAGCCCTAAGACTTAGAGAATCTCTCCAGTGGTCAATCTCACAAATCGGTTACATGAAAATTCTACAAAACTCCAATCTAAGAGAAACGGATAACATATCCCCATTTATCGATTTCACTATCAAATATAACACCACTATCCCTGACAGATTCGCATGAGATGACGGTATCATTCTAAATGACGCCACAATCGAAATCTATACAGATGGTTCCAAAACATCGGAGGGCACAGGCTTGGGTATATTTTCGGAAGTACCTTTGATAAACGTAGCTCTCTGACTTCCGGACCACTGCAGTATTTTTCAAGCGGAAATATCGGCTGTTTGTGAAGCAGCGCGCTGACTCTTTATGCACCCGATAGATGGTAAGTCTATCGTCCTTGACATAGACAGTCAGTCAGCGATCAAAGCTCTGGAAACGCCAACAATAAGATCCAAGTTTTTTTTTTTTTTTTTTTGTACAACCCATTGCCACGTGGCAACGACACTGCGACCTGAAAGATCTATAGATCAGACGTAATACCTCCCGTATGAAAGTGAGTATGTCTTTAGTGCATTTCGGAGCATTTCAGTTCCACTGAAGTAAGTATCTCCTTGTGGATAGTACGTTTCCTTAACCAGTGTAGTGCCGGGCATTCACAAAGAATGTGTTCGGAAGCTTCTTCTTCTTCTTCTTCTTCTTCCTTTTATCAGCGAGGTTATGATCCGAAAACAAGGGATCACAACCCTCCCACTTCACCGCATTTCTACTGATCCGCCTGTGTGGTTCGCCGCGTCAACGTTGAATTGGTGCTGTTATATGGGTGCAGCACGTGAAGAGTGACCACTATGCCACTGTCTTAAGACGGCAGTGGACGGAAGTTTCATCCTCCTCTAAACAGAACCGACAGTCCTTCTTGTGGCACAGGTTCACATCTCAGGCCGCAATTGCCAGTAAGAAAGCTCAGAAGCATCTTAATGCTTTCCCTATCTAAGTTAAGGATTTCCTTATAGGAGTAAAGCTTGATTAATCGTTTGGATTGTCTTAGACGAAGTTCGTTTTCCCATTCGTTAATCACCGTTGCAGCTGTCGCCCAATTGACGCCACAATAAGGTTCAGGACCTATGAACACAGATTCCGAGCCAGCCCTAGCAAGCTCATCTGCAGATTCGTTGCCTACAATCCCTTGGTGTCCAGGTACCCAACCGAGTCTTACACTGTTGTATTTGGCAAGGTCTTGTAATGCAACGTAGCAGCATTTCACGGCATTTCTGGAGTCCATTTGGTTGGAGAACAGTGCCATAAGTGCTGCTTGGCTATCTGAGAAGATATGTATTCTAGCACCTTTGATCCCCTTGCGGAGATTGTGTCTGGCGCAAATCTCAATGGCATGGATTTCACACACAGTGGGAGTCGTACCCATAGGTACCAAAATCTTTGTGTTGGGTCCGAAAACCCTAGCTCCAACTCCAGAATCCATCTTTGAACCATCGGTAAACCAGACTAGACTTCTAGGGTCCAGTGTTGGAGCACCATTGGACCAGTTTTCGCGGTCCAATATTTCAACCTCGAATAACCTACCAAAGCAGTGTTGCCTGACCATAATATCTGGTAAAGTGCAGAACATGTCTCTTTTAGGGATTGAGTTGAGTATCTTTAAATGTCTCACAAGGTCACCTGGTTTATACTCGTGATCTAGCTGCAGCCTGATGGCATATCTAGCAGCCATCTTCCTAATGAAGATTGGTAAGGGTGTAAGCCCAACAATAGCTTCCAGAGCTGTCGTAGGGCAGGTGCGCATCACACCTGTAATGCCAAGACAGGCAATTCTGTGCAACTTCTGCAACTTGTTTGCCGTTGTCTGCTGCAGAGTTTTTGGCCACCAGACGATGGCCGCGTATGTGATAATGGGTCTAACCATCATTATGTACAACCAATGTATCATCTTAGGAGAGAGACCCCAAGTTCTGACGTATAGGCGTTTACTAGCCCAAAGGGCTCTCGTAGCACGTTCTGTTGTGGACTTGATATGTGAATTCCAATTAAGTCGTTTGTCAAGAATTGCACCAAGATATTTGACGTCGCTGGAATAAACTAGTGTGGTGCCTTTGATTGTGATAGGTTCAAGGTTGACCTGTGTCTTCCTTGTAAACGGCACCAGAATGGTTTTACTAAGATTGATGGATAGTCCTTCTTTATTACACCATTCTACAACTTGAGATATTGCCGTTGGAAATTGTCGTGCCGTGCTTACTTCTGATAAAAACCGTCAAGCCATCACCATAACCGACGGTGGTGTAGCCTGATCTGTGAAGATCTACTAACAAGTTGTCGATGACTATAGACCATAACAAGGGGGAAAGAACTTCTCCTTGAGGACAGCCTTTTGCTGCAGTTATGGACACCGACACTCCTCCAGAGGAGGAAGTAATGAATCGAATTTCCAGCATGGCCCTGATCCATTGGTTGGTCGATTCTTCGATACCGCCGCTACTGATCGCCCTTGCGATCGAGTCGTAACCAGTGTTATCGAACGCGCCCTCGATGTCAGGAAATGCACACAAGGCTATTTCCCTTGAACTGAGTGTTCCCTCTATCTTTTTGACGAGATAATGAAGGGCACCTACTGTAGATTTGCCTTTCCTGTATGCGTACTGATTCGAGTGCAGACGGTTAGACAGACCTAACCGGTCTCTAATATGGATATCTATGAGTCTCTCCATTGTCTTAAGGACGAAAGATGTTAGACTTATAGGTCTGTATGATTCAGGCAGCTCGCTAGGCCTATTGCCCGGCTTGGGGATGAAAACCACATTAACCTGCCTCCAGGTGGGTGGTAAATATCGCCAATTGTAGCTGGCTCTAAATAAAGCTGTCAAACTGTCATAAGTTGGTCAAACATTGCCGCGAATCTCTTAACGAGATTGCGGACAGATGTAATATTACTCTGTGCTGGGTCCCGGGACACAGAGACATTCCAGGCAATTGTAAAGTAGATGAACTAGCTAAACAAGGCACCGTAGTACCTCTAGCTGTCAATAGAGGGGTACCGGCACCCCCAATACAAATGATGAAACTTCGTATGTTTAACGGAGCGCAAGCTATTGCATACAATAGATGGAGTAATCTAGCTACGTGTGTACTGACCAGAAAGATCTGACCTTTACTAGACGCAAACAATACCAAAAATGAAGAGGAGGAGGAGAACAGTCTCCACCTCCTCGGCACATGCCCAGCGCTAGCCACCCAGAGAAAGAGACTATTAGGTGAATACTTCTTTGAAGACCTAAGTGACGTGTCTAACTTAGACATTACAAACTTATATGGATTCATAGGGAAATCCAACTGGTTTAGTTGAAGTCAGGAAGACATAGGCTTTCCTTGGGTCTGCAGAGTATTTAATCTGTAGGTACTACTCGCAATGCAGACTCCTCTGGAAGCAGTTGAGTCGCTAAAGCTGCATATAGAGCCAATGACTGCTCTGTCTTAAATCTTTTGAATCGAAATTTGCTCGGCATTGTGAAGTGGTGATGGCCTTGGTTTCGCTCTTCGATTTTATACAGACATTGAGAGAAAATCCTTTGCTATGACAAGCACGGCCCAATCTAGGGAATTTCATTCAGCGAACGATTTTTTTTTTTTTGAGGGAAAGTCTTCTACATTTTCAATTTTCTCCTCTCTGGGGGAACTGCAAGTTCATTACAGGTTCTGGCAGTGAGTGGTGCACCCACAGATACAGTGGCAGCATTCCAACTACCCCCACCTTTTTTCTACTTTTTTTAAGACTAATTTTTGTTTAGACGAAAGAAACGCCTTGAAAGAGCTGCCATATTGGGGTAAGACATTATTTTCCACAGGCTTTATCAGAGCATCTGTGGGAGCTTGTTTGCAAGCATCTGAACTTTTCATCCTTTGACATGGTTTAAAAATCGCGTTACCTCTAGAGTTAGGGTGACTATTTTACATTTTGTAGAGCCTCTATCCGAAAATGTTTAGCATAGGTAACCCTGAAAAGAAGTGTGTCCAGTATTATTTTTCTTTATCAGCGGGTAGGCGTAAAAATCCTTATGGATACTTGTAGCCCGTGTTACGAGTTATGCCCGACTCCTGCATGGTGACGTGCTAAAAAACCCCTCTGACTTCCCTGTGCTGTTGTTCCTCTGCGGCACCGCCAATCAAGGCATTTCTTCGCTGGGGCAGGTTTGACTTCTTTTTAGCTGCCAGAGTTGACAGGACCTTCGTTTCTCGCATTTCTCGTTGCTCGTTCCTCTATACGCAGTTGCTGCATCATACTCCTGGTTGCTTCATTTGCAGTCTCCCACCCTTCGCGCCTTGCCAACATAAGTGAGATCAAGCTTCTTCGGGTCTCTTGCACGCCAATTGCTCTTTCTAAGATGTACCTGGCCCTAGTATATTTTTGGCATTCCATCAGTACATGCACTGCGTTCTGCACTTTTCCTTCAAAGTGCTGCCAGAATGGGTCATCCGCGTGCTTATACTTGTAGAGATACTCCCGGAAGCATCCGTGCTCCGATAGAAATTATGTTAGGTAGTAGTTTACCTCCCCGTATGTGGCCATTCTACTTTTATAGCTTATATGGCTGCAGTTCCGTCATCGTGCTCGTTTTCGCGTAGGGCTGCAGTCTTCTTCGCGTCTAGATCTATAGGCATTCGGCCTAATATTAAGCTTATCGCATCCGCTGACACAGTTCTAAAGACGCAGCATATCCTTAATGATACGATTCTATGCACCGAGTTAATCCTTCTAATATACGACTTACGATGCGTCGCTGATGCCCATATTGGAGACGCATACAGGAGTATTGACCGACTCACGGTTGTTAGGAGATTGCTGATTGGCTGCCTTGGTCACCCCATATGTGGCATTAGTCTGCATAGGTGATCCCTGAAGCTAAGTCTGTAGTCCAGCAACACTCCCCGGTACTTGATGTATGGCTTCGATTCGATAATTTGTGGTCCTCTAGCTCTAAACCTGATGTCTGTAGCCATAGCTTCACGGTTTTTTTCTATATTTTTTTTTTAGGTTGCGCCAAGGATGTATAATCTTCATAGATACTAATAGCCCGACTGTTATTAGCATGTACGATTCGAAAACCTGTGTACTCGATTCCAGGAATACGCCTATGTACTAAACACACACCCTACACACTTCAACCACTCTCCTCGCGGTACTGCCGCTAGGTATTTCTCCGCGGGGCTGGTTAGCAATTATGCTCTAGTCTCCGAGGCCGCCTTTTGGGCTCTTTTTAGGGCTTCTGCTCTTCGCAGCGCATTCTGCACACATACTTTGAATGAGCAGATCTCCATCCACTCGCACTCTGATCGTGTCATGTGACTTACAAGATTTTCTGGACTTGGCATGTTTACTCTATCTTCTGCAAAGCGTCTGCAGTAGTACACTGCATGCTCCGCGTCCTCCTCTTCGTTTGGACATATTGGACACAGGGGCGAACTATCGTGTCCAAATCTTTGGAGGTATTTCCGGTAGCCACCGTGTCCGGACAGGAACTGTGTGAGGTGGTAGTTACAGGTCCCCCTCGCTCTCTCTGTCCATGATTTTATAGTGGGAATGAGCTTGTGCCCCTTCCTCTACCTTAATCCTTTTTGCCTCTTGCCGGTTCGCATCTCATCAGCGAGGATGTCGATTGGGACCATCCCAGCTAAAACGCAGGCTGCATCGTCGGAGATAGTTCGAAAACCACTGATCACTCTGATTGCGCAGAGCCTGTGAGCTGATGATAGCTTCTTCCTGCACTCATTTGTCGCTAGTGCACCTGCCCATATCGGGGCAGCGTATAAAAGTACCGAGCTGACCACTCTGGACAGCAAGATCCTGCGGGCGTATCCGGGCCCGCCGATGTTCGGGAGCATTTGGGAGAGTGCTGCCTGCATCAGCGATGCTTTCTTATTAGAATACTCGACGTGGGCTTTAAAGCGCAGCCTGTTGTCGAGCATGACTCCAAGGTACTTCAAGGATTCTTTGGACCTGATTGTCTGGTTTCCGACCCGGAAGCTGGCGTATTCCACCTTTTTGCGGCTGGTTAATAGGTCAGCTTCGGTCTTGTGGGCAGCTAGTTCCAGACCGGTAGACTCCAGCCATTCCCTTATTCTTATAACTGCCTCATCCGTGGCAGACTCCACCTCGTGTACGTGCTTGGCTACTGTAACCACTGCGATATCGTCAGCGAAGCTAATTACTTTGACTCCCTCGGGCAATGTTAGTCGCAGAACTCCGTCGTACATAATGTTCCATAGGAGATATCCCAGAATCGACCCTTGCGGGACTCCCGCGGAAACACTGTAGTGCTCAGTCGGTATGGTATCTTAGCTTCCTATTGCTGAAGTAGACCATGACTATTCTCAGCAGGTAGTATGGTGTATCGATCCTGGCCAGGGATCTCCTAATGAATGACCAGCTTGCCGAGTTGAACGCATTTTTGACGTCGAGCGTTACTACTGCGCAGTATTTCTTCCTCCCCCATTTCCACCTTTTCCCTTGTATTGCTTCAGTTGCTATATCTACTACTACCGCCTTTATGGCATCGACGGTAGAGCATGATTTTCTGAAGCCGTACTGACAGTCTGACAAGGCTCCGTTTTCCTCCGCCGCCGCAAGCAGTCTGTCATAGATGATACGCTCTAGGATTTTTCCCAGCGTATCGAGCAGGCATATTGGGCGATACGATGATGGTTGTCCGGGCGGCTTATTGCTCTTTGGAAGCAGCATTAAATGTTGCAGTTTCCATGGTATAGGGAAACCCCCTCCTCTATGCACCTTTGCATCGTTGTTAGAAAGATGTCCGGTCTCGTCTTAGTAGCCGCCTTGATTGCCCTATTCGGGATGCCATCCGGTCCAGGTGCTTTGCTGTCTACAATTTTTCTGCATGCCCCAAAGAGTTCTTCTGACATGATTGCCGGGATATACTCCATGCTGATCTCCCTCGTGATGGGGGAATAGGTGCTCTACTATAGTCCTTAGCATTGCCGGGCATGTAAGTTGTGGAGACTTGCTGCTTTTAAGCTTCTTCATCACCACTCTATACGCTATGCCCCAGGGGTCTAATTCGGCCTCGTCACAGAGCCGCCTAAAGCTCCTTGACTTACTCTCCTTAATGGCCCTTTCTAGTTCTCGCCTCGCCAATTTAAATGTGGTAAGCCGCTCTTGGAAATCTTGTTTGCCTCTGGATCTCTGAGGTCTGCGTCGTGCTTGTAGGCACTTCGCCCTCAGCCGTTTAATCTCATCGGTCCACCAGTAGCAGGGCTCGCCTCTTTTACTGACAGACCTTCTGTGGTTATGACCTGGATCAGCTGATGCGAAAGGGCCTCAGCCGATCCATTTTTCGTTGTGGCGCTGGTGTTTAACACTTGTCGAAGAGCGTGTCCTTCCACTTTGGTCCTGTTAGGGTGGGACGCAGTCTACGTTTCTCCTCGCCGACATTAAATAGAATTGCCTGGTGGTCACTGTGGCTATAGTCTTCGCTGACCCGCCATTCGGTTTTCCGCAGGAGTGAGTTGCTCATGAATGTGATGTCAATGAGTGAATAGCTTCACGTTTGGGACTGTTTGATTGCAGTTTTGCTCAACTTCCTCTAATTTTTTGGCCACTACTACAATTGCAATATCGTCGGCATAACCGATGATGTCCACTCTGTTCGGCCTTTGCGTTCTTAGAATGCCATCGTACATTATGTTCCAGGATCAACCCTTGTGGAACACCTCCCGTCCCTCTTCTGTTCCATAGTAAAGAGTTCTGTCTTCGAAGTAGTTCGCAATTATCCGCAGTAGGTAGTTTGGTAAGTACAGGTCACTCAGTGCTTTTATTATACACCTCCAGCCGACTGAATTGAATGAGTTCTTAACATCAAGTGTCACCACAGCACAGTACTCTTTTGTTCCTCCTAGCCATCTTTCTCCCGCAATTGCCTCACGTGCTATATTGCACAGAGCTTGTATTGCATGGTTGGTGCTTCGTTTCTCTCGGGATCCAAACTGTCGGTTACAAATCCTCGAGTCCCCTTCCGTGTATTGCTCTAGTCTTGTCCGTATAATTTTCTCGAGCACTTCCCCAGTGTATCTAGCATGCACAACGGCCTGTACGACGATGATTGCTCAAGTGGTTTGTCGACCTTTGGTACGAGGACTAGTCGTTGCCGTTTTCATTAAGACGGGAATTTTCCTTCTGTTAGGCATGCTGTGTAGAGGTGTGTAAAGACATCTGGTCTGGTTTTGATCGCCTCCTTCAGAACAAAGTTCGGAATCGCGTCAATCCCAGGGGTCTTCTTGCTTTTGATAGTTGCTGCGGCTTCTATAACTTTCTCAGTTGTAACCGGTGGTATCGTCTTCGTTTCATCTGCTGCGTCTCGTGGCAGTATGAACCCATCTTTCCTCGGGAATAGGCTGCTGGCAATTGAGTTCATGATGTGTGGGCAGTCGTTCCTTTTCCAGCCCTGCTTTTGTACTTTACGAGGCAGGTTGCAGTATTGGAACCGTGTTTGCTCTTCTATATCGAATATTATGACCTGGTGGTCGCTGTTCGTGTGTAGGTCTGATACGTGTCGTTTTATTCTTCTTGCTAATGATCTGCTGGCGAATGTCAAGTCAATTATGGAGTCGGATCTGCCATTGCGGAAGGTGTACTTATTTCCTCTGATTAGTAGTACTAAGTCGAGATTGACAAAGGCTTCCATTTCCGCCTCGCTCCGTCGGTTTGTGTCCAGTGTTGCCGCGTAATTATTGGCTCTCGTTCGGTTCAGCACTACGTAGTCGCTGGAGAATTTACATACATAGAAAAAACTACCTTTTTGACTCAAGCCAATCTGGGACGCTCAGCTGTTTTTGTTTTATGCTACGGATTGGGTTCTGATTTTTCGTTGATCGACAAAGCCGGGTGCAGAAGTTCAACGGCTGCATAATGAACTCGACGATATCATATTCTTGTGGCTCTGAGAAGGGACAGCTTACAACTCATTCATTCGAATGCGAGCCCTGTTGACATGTCAGCTCAAAAATAAACTCATTTGCTTGGATTAGGTACCACTTGAATGTTTTTCTCTCATTTTTTCCCTCCGAATTTTACATGATATTTCAATATCCGCATATAAGAATGTATCCATGAATATTTTTGATAACCAAAAACTTTCCTCATCAAATTTTGTATACTTTGTTTGTTTTCTCTATTTCCATCTCACTTGAATTCCCTCATCGATTTTGGCATATCCTAAACATAAACATGACAGCCCGGATGTTAATATCAAAACAACCGGAGGGAAGGGGCGTCACCAAATGTAGTTTGTGCGAATATATCAATTTTCACTATTACCATAGATTAATAGATTACAGTCCTTTGTCCGTGGTGTCTTTATGATCCTTTAACAGTATCGGGCACTTAGAATGGTCGTATTTATCGGAGATATCCTCTTTGTTGATTACAAACATATGTATGCTCACTTCACATAATATTTCAAAAGCATAGTGCTTGTACTGGCAGGCTATGATTAATTGGACATAAGAACGTCAGCTAATTAAATTAATTAATTATTCATCAATGGGCATTCGAAATCGGAAGTACCCGCATGTTTGGTTTTATGCAACTGAAGCATTGATTACAAAACAGCAGATATGTATATAATTTCATAAAATGGGCTTCATTTAATGAACAGAGTCAATAACTTTTAGGTTTTGCTATTTTAAACCAAAAATTAAAGCATGTCAACATTCGAGCGGCATGGAAATGAAAACTCTGGTAATTTGGAATAACGTTTCTACACACTTAAGGCTTAAGCTGATTCAATCCAAGCTATAGATATGTAAGCTTATATGGTGAAATACTTTGAAATGTACATATGTAAGAAGCTCTCAAGATTATATGGCCTTATATGAACGAAAAGCTGACTAGTTCTTTCACCCTAAAAGTATATATACTTTTACAAATGAGCTATATGAAACCTGTTCCGAAAATAACAAAAGTGTTAAGACCTCAAAGTTGTCCATGGTTTACTAACCAATTTAAATTATTCATTTAGAAGGTTCGAAAAAATGCCGTTGGAGTACAATAGGTGTCAATACATCTTTGCTCGGAATAAAGTTACTTCTATGATACATTCCTCCAAGCGTTCATATTTCCTGAAATGTCCCAACCTAAAGTTAAACTCAAAAGATCTATGGAATAACTTAAAAGAACTGTGGTGGTTAATGACAGGCCTAGATGTACTTTCAGTCCGACGGAAATGGGTGCCGTACTCATTCATACATCACCGGATGCGGCTGCGTTTGATGCAAGTAGTCCCTCCGCTACTGAATGCTTTGCATTTAGGTGTGTCAACATCCCGGATGTTGAATTAGCGAATCGCGCCGTTAATGCGATTTCTCGAAAAGAAGAAGAAAGAGCATGAGAAGCGCGCAATCGAGAATATTGAGAGCTTATACTCCAGGAAGTTTTACCAAAAGGCAAAAAGAACGTGTCAGAGAAGCAATACCCGTACAGAAACCTGTAGAGATGAAAATGGAAACCTCGCAGTAGAATCACAATCGGTGCTGAGAATATGGAAAAACTACTTCTGCAGACTGTATAACGGCGACGAAGACCAACATCCCGCTGTCAGGCAGAATGAACCATTTAACATGGACGATGATAGTCAATATGCGCGGCAAAATCGTATCATCACCTCCTCGTGGTGCCCGCTGGATAGCTATCTGATAGTGAACTACCGATGAGCGTATGCTGAGTCTGACGTTGTATGATGATCTGGGTGAACTTCAACGCGCAAATGTTTAACCGGACGAGGCATCCTTTGTTGACCTGATTGGCTGAAATATGCGTCTCAGAATGAGCTCCTCAGAAGGAGGATGTGCGGTGGATGAATTTTCTCGATGGAATAAACGGTGAAGTCTACAGACCAGCGGATACCTTACCGGAGCTACTTCGACATATTTGGAGCCGAGGTCTGTAAGGATTTTCAATACTACGTCAGGGTATTGAAAAAGAGATGGTGGCGGATGAACCCTTAATGGGCCAACGGCAGCGCTCATATACCCGAGGTGAGTTACTGGCGTCGGTGTATCCGGCCCCTCGTCCTAGGGGTTGCAAAAAAAGCATCTGGTCCTCCAGGAGGGGGGTTGTGCCGTCGGGTTAACTTTCCTACCACGTAAAAAACCTTCGGTTACGACGCAACCAACAGCCTCTGATACGGATGATTTTACTGTTGACGGCCCAAGCAAACGTAAAAAGGACAACGATATTCGTGTCTGCATATGGAATGTTAGGTCCCTCTACAAACCACGTGCAGTCGGACAACTTGCGGAGACCCTAGAGTGTCTCAAAGCAGACATTACCGCCATTCAAGAAATGCGATGGGATGGGCCGGGCAAAAGGAGTATGAAAAACTGCGACATCTACTATGGCGATTGCTACAGACAAAAAGGACAGCGTCTATTCGGGTGCGGATTTGTCATTGGGAGCAGACTTAGGCAAGAAGTCTTGAGTTTCCGGCATGTGAACGAGCTCCTCATGACTATCCGTATCAAGGTTAAATTTGCCAACATTAGCCTAATATGCGTTCACGACCCTCACGAGAAGATTCGACGACGCGGCAAAGGATGACTTCTACCAGCACTTCGACAAGCGTATGAGCTGAGCAATGCCCTAGCCATGACGTTAAAATAGTCCTGGGTGATTTTAACGCAAAGCTAGGAAGAGAAGACGTCTTTAGTAGCGTGGTCGGAAAGCACAGCCTGCGCGGCATCACATCCGACAACGGACTCAGGCGGATCGGCTGTGCGGCGGGGCGAAACTTTGTTGTAGTACGCGGTTCCCACGTCTCGATATTCATAAAAGAACATGGCTCTCCCTTGATCGAAAAAGCGTCAACCAAATCGATCACATTGCGATCGACGCAAAGCACTCTTCCAGTATTCTGGGTGCCCGGACTTTCCGAGGAGCCAACGTGGACTCGGATAACTACCTAGATGTAGCCAAGGTACGGATGCGGATATCCAGAATGGAGCGAAATCAACGAAATGCTGTGAGGAAATTTGACGTCGGGTGGCTACATTCGCAAGAGACCGTCAGAGCCTTTGCCGATCAAGTTTCTCTTAATCTTAATCTAAGTCCTATGCCGCCAGCAGAAAATGCGGATAACCAGTGGTAGCGTTGCAAACAAGCCATCAGAGATGCCGCCTCTGATGTACTGGGTTTCTCTCGGCCACCACAACGAAACCCCTGGTTTGATGAGGAATACCGGCAAGCACATGCAGCTAAATAAGAGGTGTACAAAGCGGCGCTGCATAGAAGGACCAGAGCTGCTTACGAGCTCTACGTGAGCAGGAGAAAAGAGGAACATCGACTTCTCAGAAAGAAGAAAAAAGAGCATGAGAAGCGCTCGACCGAAAAGATTGAGAGTCTTTATTGCAGGAATGATGTTTGAAAATTTTACGAAAAGGTAAAAAGAACATGCCAGGGTTTCAAAGCCAGAACAGAAGCCTGCAGGGACGAAAATGGTAACATAGTAGTAGAATCGCAGTCGGTGCTGAGGATATGGAAGGAACACTTCTGCAGACTGTTAAACGGCGATGATGACCAATATTCCGCTGTCAGGCAAAATGAGCCATTCAACAGTGATGATGACAGTCAAGATTCCCGTCAACCCGATCAGAATGAAGTAATGATAGCGATATCTAAACTCAAATTCTACAAAGCTGCTGGAGCCGACGGCCTTGCCGCTGAACTTTTCAAGGCAGGAGGAGATGAGCTGGTAAGGAGCATGCATCAGCTCATATGTAAAATCTGGTCGGACGAAAGTATGTTCGATGAATGGAACCTCAGCATCGTTTGCCTGATCCGAAGAGAGGAGACCCTCTGAACTGCACCAACTACAGATGTATAAGTCTCCTCAACATCGCATATAAGATCCTGTCTGCCGTATTATGTGAACGCCTAAAACCGATCGTCAACCACCTGATAGGTCCTTATCAGTACAGTTTTAGGCCGGGAAAGTTCACCATTGACCAAATATTCACACTACGGGAGATCTTGGAAAAAACCCATGAATATAAAATCGATACGCAAAGTTGCCTATGATAGCGTGTATAGTGACGAGTTATACAGAGCCATGTCTAGTCTTGGCATCCTTGCCAAGCTCGTCCGTTTGTGCAGAATGACGGTGGGGAACTCTCGCTGCTCCATCAAAGTCGGTAAGAACATCACCGAACAAGGTGACGATCTCTTTAACATAGTACTTGAGAGAATTGTACAAAACTCACAAGCCAACTACTCGCTTATGCCGATAACATTGACATAATCGGAAGGACTCAGCGGGCCGTCAATGGGGCTTTTGCTAGTATTGAAGTCGAGGCAGCAAAGATGGGTCTAGCGGTCAATGAAAGCAAAACAAAATACATATATGCTATTACTTCACTATCTGCGATATCTAGCTCGGTAGATAGCTACTAATTAAAATAACACCGAAACCAAAAAATACAAATATTTGGCGCAACAGCTCTTTAAAGTGCCAGGGCCTAGCTTCTCACAACCACTCATGTTGTGTGCGTTATATTTTTCACACGGATGGAAGGGACCTACAGTTTGTCAGACGCTCGCGAGAGGTGGGACCGTGAAAAAACTTTTTGGTATTTTCTGGGATTCGAACTTGGAACCTCATGCGTAGTGATCCGACGCACTAACCACTTACGCCACGGCGCCGAAACCGCTTCACCGATTTTCTTTAAATTATTTTTTTGTTTTAAATATTTAAAAGCATATATAACTTTAGTACGCTATCCTAAAGAATATAAACATGCAAAGCATAACACATTTTTAAATGTGAATAGAGCCGCGTGTACGGCTAGCAATTAGAATAGAATAAGAAATTAGGTTAGGTTGTGACAAAAAGAGTCACTACTCACTTAGACCAACAGTTCATTGTGCCCAAATTATTTAGCCCTGTAACCGCTGTAAACATAGTCCGCTGTTAGAACCACCCAGATAGTGATATGAGTCTCAGAATGTCCGTCAGCTCTACATTGCCTAAGTCCTCCAACTCCGAGAAGAAGTAACTTCCAAGACTCCTCATTCTTCTGACGGATAGGGCAGGACAATCACACAGCAGGTGACGAATAGATTCAATTTCTTCCTCATCCCTGCAACTTCTACAATAGTCGTTGTGCAGTACACCGAGTCATTCTGTATGAATGCCAATCGCACAGTGACCAGCTATTATGCCAGAGAAGTTGATCTTTTTTTGCTGAAGGCCGGCCATAGCGCCCTGGCCGTTGCGCATATGTCCAGATAAACCCAGCATCTCTTTGCTCGACTGGTGGCTTCATCTTCTATTTTTTTCATAAGGAACTGATTGAGGTCACTACAAAAGGGAGGGCCCGTGATAAGTGCAGCGCCGACCCTTTCCTAGCACGTTCGTCAGCCCTTTCGTTTCCTTAGGTTTCGATGTGTCCTGGTACCCAGCAGAGGCTCACCACATTGGCTTTAGATATCTCGTTTAAAAGTGATTTGCATGTCCTCACAAGCATCGACCTAATTGCGGCAGAGTTCAGAACTTTAACGGCTGCCTGGCTGTTTACATAGACAGTGATCGCTTTACTAACGATACTACTCTCGAATAAAATTTCAATAGCCTGTATGATGACTGTAACTTCGGCCTGAAAGACGCTGTAGTCGTCGCTTATTCTAAACGAGTGGTTTATTCCTAGGGCTCCACAATAAACTCCGACGCCCGTGCCAACGTCCATCTTAGAATCGTCCGTATAGAAAGCCAGTTTCTTTTTCTACACAGTTCTTTGGTTTTTCCAGTACATTCTGTCAGAAATTTTTGCAGCAAATCTGCTTTCAAATGCTAGCATCCGATTCATGTGATCAGCTTCCGTCGATCCGCTGGATCGGGACAAAATGGAAGCATGGCCGCAAAGACTCGATGACCACAAACGGCCTTCTCTCGGTCCTAGAGCGGTTTTGAACGCGCCAGACTGCTTCAGTATATATAAAGCGGAATGAAACTAAGCACGGTCTCCACTCCGATGCATGATGCCCTTCGGATTTTGGTGAGGTTTCTCGTATTGCTTCTCAAGTACCATATACCATACTAGTGAACCAAAATGTAAGAACGGGTCTTACGACCACGGTGTATATCCAGTACACCACAGCTGGTCTGAAGCTCCACGTATTACTGAATGCCTTTTTTCTGGAGTAAAAACTACGTTTGGTTTTTTGATGCGTTTAGTTTGGGATCTTGAAATACGCCCAGGTACAGAGCTGAGCTTGAGGTACTTAGTTTAATACCACCGATATTTGGGGGTCTGAAGGTAGGAATTGATCTCTTCTTTGTGAAAGGAACTTCTTCCGTCTTTGAATGGTTCACTCCCAGCTCTTTGCTACTGTCCCAGTTATCCACCCCATTAGTTGTAGTGCGAAGTTAAGCTTTTCACTTAGGACTGGAGGAAATTTCCTCGAAACCAGGATAACCATGACGTCAGCATAAGCCGTCGCGTTGAAGCAGTTTTGCTTCAGTATAACCAATATTTCATTCAGTACAAGGAGCCATATTAGCGGAGACAGAATTCCGCCTTGGGGGGTTCCTCTGCAGACCTTTCTACGGGAGGTTACATCTCCTTGCGTTTAAGAAAAATAAGAAATTAAAACCTAAGGTGCAAAATTAATATATACATTAAATATTTTTACCTTTTGACTCAACGTTTGATGAAAGTAAAGATTCCCTTATCTGAATAACTTAACGTAACCATTTTCACTAGAAATATTTATAAACCCCCGATGATCAGAGGAACCGGTTAAAAAAATATCGAATTTCGCCGTAATAGAAAAATATTGTTAAATACAACATCATCAGGGTCAAATAAACTGAATCTCGGATCCGTTTTTTCTTTTTTTTTTCATAGTAAATATTTTGTTACACAGCACAAATACGCTTCGATAAATCGATACATTAAAATTCGCTTTTATTTCTCTCGATATTCAGATAACTTCATATTCGTTGAAAAATTCGTATCGGTTATCGCACAAAAAATGTAAAAAAAAGAATGTTTTTTCGTTTAGGAATTAATTTTACTGAGTTTTTATGCAGGAGCAGGAGGAAGAGTGTCATATAACTTCTGAGCAGTGCTGTACATACAAGTACTAGCAATTGGTGAATATTTGCAATAAGGGAAATTTCATTTCACAGATTTTTGTTTTTTGATTTTTTGTGTTTTTGGTTCATATGATATGAAGGGGTTACTGAGAGCTTTGGTGTTTCGGTTTTAATAATGCAGGGATACTTCGCAGCATTAGAGATACTAAATTTATGCGAAAGGCAAAGTTGAAGAAGAATGGTTTGATATAATCAATACCCACTCCGCTGTAATTGTTGAGTGAAATTTGGACTTTGAAGGAATTAGACCTTGGTTGGTTGGTTGGTTGATGTGGCGGTTCAAAAAGAACCCAATTAGCGATAATGCCAGATTTTGATACCAAAAAGCTCAAGTGCACCAAGTTGTTGTATTATGGAGTATACGGTTAAGGTATACTCGACAACAAAGTAGAGACTTTGCTTTTAATACGGCGTATAAAGTCTCGTTTCCAGTCAAATACAACAAGAAAACATTCCTACCTTGGTGGAACGAGGAACTCTCACGTCTTAGAAAGTTGAGAGACCTTCAATATCTACCATAGATGTAAATACTGGCAGCCTTATAAAGACTGCCTTAGAAAATATAAACAATCTATCAGAGTGGCTAAAAGACAGTCATGGATAGAATACTGCCAATCCATTGCCAGATTCCTCCAATCGGAAAATGAATTCATGCGATATAAACTGGACATTTTGCGGGTAAGTGAAGTAAGATAGTTAGAAGCGGGCGAGTACCAGTCCCCAACGCGTAACACTGTACTATTCTATTCTGGAAGACCATCCGGAAGTCCGCGGGAATATGGAGTCGGACTACTGCTAACAACAACAGCACGCAAGTGTCTAATTTTCTGGCAGCCTTATGGTGATAGGATTTTGACGGCCAGATTCCGGACTAGAGTACGACGCGTCACCATCATACAGCGTTACGTCCCAACGAATGGTTCGTCCGAGGACGAAGAGGAGAGCTTCTACAATCTCTTAAGTGCCATCTTCATCACAACAATAAATGGAGACATAGTCATAGTGATGGGGGATTTGAATGCCAAGGTATGCAACGACAACGAAGGACTCAAACATGTAATCGGGAAGCATGGGCTAGGCAACCGCAATGACAAAGGCGAAAGGTTTGTGGATTTCTGCAATGCCAAGCGCCTTGTGATAGGTGGCACCATGTTTGAGCACAAGACCTGCCACAAAATCAGCTGGGTTTCCAATGACAGGCAAGCAACCTCCAACCAAATTAACAATTTTGCCATCAGCCGCCGCTTTAGAAGTAGTCTCCTGGACGTCCAAAACAGGCGAGGGGCAGATGTGGGGATAGTACGTGATCACCATCTTATGATAGCTACTCTACAACTACGCACTGCTGCAGTTTGAAGATCCCACGACAACACAAGAATGCCCAGGTTCAACATCGATAGACTAAATGATCCCTCAGTGCGTCAATAATTAAGGAAACACTTTTCGCAAGGTATGGAAGCAATCAGCAGCTCAATGCCCGCAACCGTCCAAGACCATTGGTGTGCTGTGAAAAATCTTTTCACATCTGGTGCTGAAAGAATTGTCGGTCGATCGCAGGGAAGACATAGGGCGTGGCTTTCCGAGGATACCTGGAGACGGATTGGAGAACGAAAACAGCTGAAAGCTCGCGTTGCAGCTACCCCAGCAGCAGGGAGAAGCGAGCTAGAGTCCCTATATCGCATGAAGATGAGAGTGCGACGTGAAAGGTGCAACTACATCAACGCATTGGCTACAGAAGCAGAAGAAGCAGCATGGAGGTGCGACAGCAGGACTGTCTGCAGAATCACCAAAGAGCTGACAGGTAGTCGCAGCTCCAGCCAACACCCAGTGAAAAGCATAGACGGTTCCTTGCTCATTTCGGACGAGGGGCAGCTCAAGAGATGGAAAGAGCATTTTGCTACGGTTTTAAACCGTGTATTCGCTAGCGATATGCTCCCAAATCAAACTGAGATGCCCGAGGTGAGAAGTTCCCGAATACGTACCACGACTCCTAGTAAAGATGAGATCATTATCGTGATCAAGGCACTCAAAACCAACAAGGCGGGTAGGACTTGAAGGTATTCCAGCAGAGCTCTTACGAGCAGCACCAACAACATCGGCTAAGCTTCTGTGTCCATTTATAGAGAGAGTTTGGGAAGCTGAGAGCTTTCCTAACGGATGGAAAAAGGGAATGATCGTCAAGCTTCCTAAGAAAGGAAATTGAATGGAGTGCGGAAACTGGAGAGGTATCTGCCTGCTGCCTGCTGTAGCTAAGATAATAGCTAAAATCATCCTGGAGCGAATCAAACAACATCTCGAAGACACACTCGATGCCGAACAAGCAGATTTCCGCTCTGGATCCTCCTGTGTCGACCGCATCAACACCCTGCGGATTATCATCGAACAGTGTGTTGAATATCGATCGCCACTCCACCTGTTGCTCATGGATTTTGAGAAGACGTTCGATAGTGTCAACAGGGAGTTTATTTGGCGTGCCTTACGCAGGAGAGATATTCCCAATAAACTAATTGCTATTATCAAAGCTACATATGAAGGCTCCAAATGTCACGTTCTGCACAGAGGAAGGTTGTCTAAGGAATTCGAGATCCAAAGTGGGGTAAGACAACGCTGTATCCTTTCACCAATATTATTCCTATTGGTGATTAGCTTCATACAGCTTTGTCGACGGGAAACGGAGGAATTCGATGGACTCTTACATCTCAACTGAAACATTTTGACTACGCAGACGATGTATGCTTACTCTCACACAGAATTATGGACCTCCACCAAATGACAGCAGATGTGGAGAGGGAGGCAGGCGTCGTTGGGCTTGAAAATTAATACGGCAAAAACTAAAATTATCAGCCCTGGAACAAACTTGTCAGCTCAAATATGCATTGTTGGACAACCGGTAGAGAGAGTAGAGGATTTCCAGTATCTTGGGAGTATTGTCTCGACCGATGGTGGAACCGAACTGGATATAGCCAACAGGATTGCCAAAGCAAAATCCGCGTTCGGGATGTTGTCCAAAAATGGCGAAGCAATGCAATCAGTTTGAGCACCAAGATAAGACTGTTCCGCTCCAACGTTGAATCCGTGCTGTTGTATGGTTGCAGCACGTGGAGAGTGACCACTACTATTACCAGAAAGCTGCAAACGTTCGTTAATAAGTGCCTGCGCAATATCTTAAGGATTTTCTGGCCCAATCGTATCTCTAACGAGCACCTTTACGAAAGAACGGGTCAGAAACCAATAGGCACAACCATCCAACGACGGAAGTAGCAGTGGATTGGTCACACACAGGACATAAGTAAAGTAAGTAGTCCTGGGCCCGTACACTCCGGCCCCAGTACCAGTAGATGTTTTCGATCCGTCTGTATACCATTCAATTGTGTGTTGTTTGAATTGGTATTTATCGGAGTTGTTGCTCCAGTCTCTTTTGTTATTCAGCCTTGAGTCAAATTTCCTTTCAAAGCAGTGCTTCTTGACCATATCATCTCTGGGTCAATCCAGAAGTAGTACCGATTTGAATAGGGTTACTCGCTCTTTATTTGCGATGCATGTTCCTTTTCCGATCCCCTTTTTGTTGATTCTTAAAAGGTCTCCTTGGCGATTCGCTCTGGCACTCTGTGTAGTGGAGGTATCCCTACGATCAGTTCCAGAGCTACTGTGGGACAGGTTCACATGGCCCCTGTTATACATATACAGGCTAATCTTTGCACTTTGTTGAGGGATGCCCTCGTCGTGGTTAGTCTAGTTCTGTTAACCCATGCCACTGCCCCATAAGTGATAATGGGTCTTACTATCATCAGGTACATCCACCTCAGTATGGCTGCGCTGCATCCCCAGCTTTTTCCTGAAATGTTCCTGCACACCATAATTGCTCTGGTGGCTTTGGTTACCATATCTTCTACATGTTCTCTCCAGAGGAGTTTGCTGCCTAGTGTTAGACCTAGATACTTAACCTGTTTCTGTGGATCAACCCTGATCCCTTCCAACAGGATAGGTTGCATACGCTTTAGCTGTGTTTTCTTGGTGAAGGGTATCACGTGGTTTTGGTAGGGTTCACTATAAGCCCTACCGTTTTAACCACTTCTGTGTGATTCTTAGACCCCTTTGAATGATTGCACATAGCGTTTCCTCAAATTCCCCTCTTGCGGCAGTGACTATATCATCGGCGTACCCGTGGCACGTAATGCCGGCATCTATCAATTTGTGCAGTAGTTCATCTACTACTAGGCTCCTCGTCAATTGTGATAAGGCCCCTCCCTGTGGGCAGCCTCTAGTGGTGCTTACTGTGATGGTGTTTTGTCCCACCTCTATCTCAGTAGCTTTTGATTCGTGCAGATGTCTCTTGCCATTGTCCAGCCATCTCTCCTGTGCCCTTTATACCTTCCATACATCTGTGCTGCTGTAGATTGAGCTACCCGGAAAGTGTGTTTCTAATAGTAGAAGGGCTCTCTCCTCTTCATCTTGGGTGTAGCTGCTATCTTGCTTTTTCAGTGAGCCTGGTGCGCCTGCTTAGCTTTTCTGATGTCCAAGCTGTATCTTGTTAATTTCTCGGTATATGTTTGCCAGTCTCCATCACGCTTTACTTTATTAAAAATCTTCGAAACCTTTGATCTTAGTTCGACTCCACCAAGAAGTGTCCTTCGGATCTTTCTTACGGCTAATAGGGCAGCTGTTTTCATATGCATTTATGATAGCCCTGTTGACCACTTCCACGTTGTTTTCCAGTTCTAGGAAGTGGCTCGTCGTTTTATTTCCTTTCACATTTACTAGGTTCCACTCGAGTGTAGACCTATACCTGTCCCAGTCAGTTTTGCGGGGGTTCCTGTTCGGGGTAACCTCCTTACTGAGACCTTCTATGTTGAAAGTTATGATCCCGTGGCCCGACATGGACGGCTCGCCAGAAACTTTCCAACCTGTAAAACAGTTACTAATACTCGGGCTGCCGAGTGTAATATCTAGAACCTCTTCCCTTACCGTACTTACAAAAGTTAGTGTAGTTCTCACATGCAAATTATCTAGGTTTCCATTAATAAGGAATACAAGAAGGCGCTCGCTAGATGTTAGCGTTGTTGTCGCTACAACCCCATTCCAGACAATGGGTGTTGGCATCGCATCCTAGCAGAAGTAACAGTTTGTTCCTTCTGCAGTGTCTCACTAGCCTTTGAACTACTTCTGGCGGTGCCTCCCTGCCTCCGTCGAAATAGGCCGAAGCAATTACAATGGCGCAGTGGGTGTCTCCTACGTTAATGAGCGCCTGGGTAGCTGTTAAATCCTGCGTCATGTACTCTGAAAGACATACGAGTTTTAAGTTTTTACTGATTAGTATGCAGCCCTTGTGGAGGTCCGTTTTGTCTATAATCCCAAATTACCTATATATTCTTGCTTGAGAGACCTCTTACCTTTCCCCTGAAGTGATAGGGTTCCTATATCAGCACAAGTCCAAGGTGTTGTTTAACGAACATTCTTGAGATGATGACCGGGGCTGCCTTCGCGTGGTGTATGTTGACTTGTGCGATACGAGTGAAAGCTTTTTGCTCCATTTTAGGAGAAATTCGGAGAAGGGCAGGTGTCCACCTCCATCTCTTCTTCCTCTTCTATTAGGGGAATGACTAGATCCTCCATGTTGAGTCCAGCTATGTCGACACTTTTAGTGTCTTCTTCACTCAGGGGATCTCCTCGGCCTTTGCTGGTGCTATTGCTGCTGTGATGGCGTCAGCTGGGTTTGCAGTGGTGGTACTGATCTTTGATGTGTGGTACTGATCTTTGATTGACTGCGGGTGCTCCGTCCTCCCCCGCGTGGGTTTCGGCTGTTTCGGTTGCCTGCATTCTTAGCCCGCAGACATTTATTTTGCCGAACCTACATCGGATCATGTAGTCCTGCTTGGCAATCGTCTCTGCCGATTGGTCGTCTATGAGAAAGGTTACCACTCTTCCTTTGCTTTTTTCTCGACTACTGGTTGCTCTCTACAGGTGAGTGCTCAGCCCCTGGTTCTGCGATGAGATCTAGCCACTTCTTCTAGTCATGCCCAGAGCTGCTGGTTTTGGCGATATTTTCTCCCAAACACGTTATTAGTTTGACTTCCTTCCACGCAATAAGTCGTGCTGCTGCTTGCAGTAGCCATTGAGCTGTGTCCTCGTCATAGCAGTCAGCAAGTAGTAAGCCCAATCTGAAGTGTATACCTTCGAACTGAAGCTTGCTCTTCCAGCCTAGGCCTACCTCTTTGATAATGGCATCCTCATGCGCCATTTGCTCCTCAGTGCTTAGGGTTGCCACCGGGTAAACCTTTGGGAGCACAACCACTCGCAGGTTTCTGACTATGCCTGCACAGCTGGTGCCTGGCTCTACTTTGCGTCTCCTCTCCTCTGAGACGGTGATTGGGCCCGCCGAACTGACGCTACTGATAGCTTTATGTCGCTTACTATCAGGTTTATCCGGTGGGGTGGTGTTATCCCTTCTCCTGTGCTACTGGATTATCGGTTACCTCCTTTTTCCTTTCCACGGTTAGCTTCCTGGCCTCTTCAGGTTCGAAACCTTGGGCTAGGAAGCGCGTGGTGGTACACTTTGCACACACTCCACCGAGGCCTCTTCTCAGCGGGTCATCCAGACCACCGGCCTACCCCTGTCTGGTAGCGTGGGAGGTTTATGCAGCCGCCCGCCCTCTGGGTCTGCTACTCTCTGTTGTTCTTCTCGTCTCCCGTCAAGTATATTCCTTCCTTACCGGGCATCTTGGCTTTAGCGTGCCTGTAGGCTACTGTCTTCTTGAAGCTTCAGTGTCTCTGCGCTTGTTCGCTACTCCACAGTCAGCTCATCCGAGAGCGAGGCTCCCACGGTTGAGTGAGTCCTCGCAACTTAAGCTCTCGCACCACGTCAAAGTGTCTGCCAAGTGAGAGACTTGAGACTACAGAGGATTTAGACATGTATCTATTCTTTTACCTGCGGAGTCATTGCAATGCTTTTCAATGCCATATATCAGGCTGTCAATTGCCTATTCATTCAATATCTTGAACTGAAATTACAATCTATAGGCTGCAGTATCGAAAAATGGGCGCATAGTTGCAGCTTATGGAGACATCTAAATTCTCCAATACCAATGTCTGCTAAATACCTCTTCAAGCCTGATTCACAGGCAATAGTGTGTGAAGAGAGTCATTAGATGGTCTAAGGAGAAGATAGTGAAATCGCTGCCATATAGTTGTATCACTATCGATGTTTCACTCCACCACTGAATTCATGACCTTAAAGGAGGTAATCCTAGTACTTACTAGCGATCAACTGTGACCATGCCCCTTGTTATGAAGTGGAACGTGCCCAAGTAATGGTTTCACAAAGTTTATTGAAACTATGACTAACTTGAACCTCAATTGCGTGCAGAAATTCATTTTGCCAATAGTGTCCTCATTTTTTCCAACGTTAAAGTTTTGTTTAAGCCAACCAAACAAATTTGCATATCTCCTCTTTCACGACAGAGCTCTCTTACAATTATGAATTCAAATTTAACTGCGTTGTAGGTTTTTCATTTATTCAAGGATCTCACAAGAATTTCCTTGATTAGAGGAACACCCAAGAAAATCTTTGAAACCCATCCAAGTGAAACCATCCACTCCAAGTGAAACTCTTGACATCATAAACATCTCAGCTGAACTACACCGAATTGGATTAGATTGCGAAAAGCCAGTTATGAAGCTCATCTCTAAGAGCTGTTCTCAATACTGATTGGATTTTCCAAAGTACTAAACCAGACTATCAGTGCAATTTCATCAATCGCTAGGCAACCTGCTTACCACTCACCTTTGGAATGGTAAGGAAAAAGTATAAAAAAAAACCCTGGTGGCCGATGGTGGCCAGAAGGAATCCAATTAGCCCGGTAGCAATAGCAATCCATTCCAAAGGATCCCTCCAGCGACTGAATTGCATTAAAGTTTCTCACAGGAATCACTCATACTAGATGACTATTCTCTAGACTTATGTGTGTCGCTTTTGTGCATCTCGCCGCTTTGAACTTTTAACTCTTAACCCACACACAGCCAGGCACAGATATACAATGCATACTGTGTAGGTAAGTTAGCTGATGGCATGAAATCCCATATCGGAAAGTCGTAACATTTCAATTCAATGTCCTTCAATAAGCTCATCTCATCCTTAAGAGCCCAGCAGCAGTGCCAACTCGGTGTCTCTTCGTTGCCCTGCATATCGATGATGGCATTTGAAGGGGAGATGACTGCTGAACTGACTCTGGCACTCGGGCACTTTTCAGGATCAGTGAGGATTTAGCAAAAGAATCTATCGATTTCCCTTTTTGGTGTGCAGTTACTTTACTAAATTCATCCGCCCCCACCGACCCAGTTCTAGTTCTTTTACTTGTAAGTGCAATCGACTTCGATAAGATGGCCAAGCTGAAGGACACCAGGAGTAAGTTGCTACTCGATTGTATTGGCGCATAGTTTTGTGGTATTTATTCATTTTCTCAGAAGTGGCGCGCAGGGAGTTTGTTAGATGGGCGAATGGAGCATCAGCAAAAGGTACAAATAAACCGATTTGCTGGACGATGACGACGACGAGAGAAGCAGCAACTAAAAGAACGAGCAAGAGATGATACTTTAGATGAAATTATGAACAGTCCAATGGAGCACACTTAATTTAGTTTTTTTTTTCGTCCTCGCCCTGTGCTTCCGTACTGGAAAAGGAAAAGTAATCGAAAAGAAATTACTTCGAGGAAAATATACTTGGGAGGAGGAAGGAACATCCTTTTCTTCTTATGCTTTTTAAGATTCAAGTTAAGTTGCACTGCTTATAAGTAATGAAAATCAAACTAAAAGGATTTGCACGGATATACGTATCCTTTTATTACATCGATTGGAAATTTTCATTCGAGATGAAACTGAAATGTGGCTATTCTTCTTAATTGGTTACTTAATTGAGCAGTTGAGAGATGATAGACGAAAGTTGCTCAGAGACATCACATCATTTTGATTGGATTCAAGTTTTAAGGAGTTAACCACTGGTTGTCATAGGGCTTCTACCATTGCAAATCTTCATTAAAAAGACGGCGACCAGATGTACTGCGAAACTCCATCTCGAATATACTTACTTACTTAGATGGCGCTACAGTCCGGGGTGGACCTGGGACTCAACCAACAAACTTCTCCAGCCAGCGCGGTTACGAGCCAGCTGCCTCCAGTTGCGAATCCCAAGTTGGTTGAGGTCCCCCTCCACTTGTTTGCGCCACCTACCGCGAGGTCGTCCTATACTGCGTCGTCCATCCGGGGTGGATTCGAAGACTTTCTTAGCGGGAACGTTGGGTTCCATCCGCTCCAAATGACCCAGTCATCTATGTCGCTGTATGTGAACTCTTCTGGCTAAGTCGATGACCTTGTACAGGCCGTACAGTTCGGCATTGTACCTTCTCCTCCACTCACCGTCTCTGCAGACGGGACCAAAAATCGCTCAAAAAACTTTTCTCTCGAAATAACCAAGGGCATCCTCATCCGGTTTTGTCAAAGCCCATGCCTCTGCGCCATACAGCAGGACTGGGATGATTAGTGTCTTATAAAGAGTTACCTTAGTAGTTCGAGATAGGGCTTTGCTACTCAATTGCCGTTCTAGCCCATAGAAACAACGATTGGCAAGAGTAATTCTTCGTGTGATCTCCCTACTGATGTCATTTGCGGAGTTCACCATAGAGCCTAGGTAGACAAAATCCTTTACTACCTCAAAATTATATCTGTCTATTGTGGCGTTCTGTCCAAGACGCCGATGTTGAGTGTCCTTTTTTGTAGACAGCATATATTTTGTTTTGCTTTCATTGACCGCTAGACCCATCTTTGCAGCCTCGATCTCAATACTCGTAAATGCCCCATTGACGGCCCGCTGAGCTCTTCCGATTATGTCAATATCATCGGCATAAGCGAGTAGTTGTACAGACTTGTAAAAGATTGTAACTCCCGTGTTGGCTTGTGAGTTTCGTACAATTCTTTCAAGTACTATATTAAAGAGATCGCATGATAGCGCGTCACTTTGTCTAAAACCTTTCCTAACATCGAATGGTTCGGTGATGTTCCTACCGACTTTGATGGAGCCACGAGAGTTCTCCATCGTCATTCTGCGCAAATGGACGAGCTTGGTAGGGATGCCAATACTAGACATGGCTCTGTATAACTAGTCTCTATACACGCTATCTAGGCAACATTGAAATCGATGAAGAGGTGATGCGTATCGATTTTGTATTCATGGGCTTTTTCCAAGATCTGCCGTAGTGCGAATATTTGGTCAATTGTGGACTTTCCCGGCCTGAAACCGCACTGATAAGGACCTATCAGATTGTTGACGATCGGTTTTAGGCGTTCACATAATACGGCAGACAGGATTTTATATGCGATGTTGAGGAGACTTATACCTCTGTAATTGGCGCAGTTTAGAGGGTCTCATTTCTTCAGGATCGGGCAAACGATGCTGAGTTTACATTCATCGGGCATACTTTCGTCCGACCAGATTTTACAGATGAGCTGGTGCATGCTCCTTACCAACTCATCTCCTCCTGCCTTGAAAAGTTCAGCGGCAAGGCCGTCGGCTCCAGCAGCTTCTTTGGATTTGAGTTTAGATATCGCTATCCTCACTTCATTCTGATCGGGAATCTTGACTGCCATCGTCACTGTTGAATGGCTCATTCTGCCTGACAGGGGAATATTGGTCATCATCGCCGTTTAACAGTCTGCAGAAGTGTTCCTTCCATATCCTCAGCACCAACTGTAATTCTGCTACTATATTGCCATTTTCGTCCCTGCAGGCTTCTGTTCTGGCTTTGAAACCCTGGCATGTTCTTTTTACCTTTTGGTAAAATTTTCGAACATTATTCCTGCAATAAAGTCTCTCAATTTCCTCGATCGAGCGCTTCCCATGCTCCTTTTTCTTCTTTCTGAGAAGTCGATGTTCCTCTTTTCTCCTGCGCTCATAGAGCTCGTAAGCAGCTTTGGTCCTTCTATGCAGCGCCGCTTTGTACGCCTCTTGTTTAGCTGCATGTGCTTGCCGGCATTCCTCATCAAACCAGGGGTTTCGTTGTGGTGGCAGAGAGAAACCCAGTACATCAGAGGCTGCATCTCCGATGGCTTGTTGGCAACGCTGCCAATGGTCTTCCGCATTTGCTGCTGGCGGCATAGGACTTAGATTAAGATTAAGAGAAACTCGATCGGCAAAGGTTCTAGCGGTCTCTTGCGATTGCAGCCGCCCGACGTCAAATTTCCTCACAATATTTCGTTGATTTCGCTCCGTTGTGGACATCCGCATCCGTACCTCGGCTACAACTAGGTAGTAATCCGAGTCCACGGTGGCTCCTCGGAAAGTCCGGACACCCAGAATACTGGAAGAGTGCTTTGCGTCGATCGCAATGTGATCGATTTGGTTGAGGGTTTTTCGATCAAAGGAGAGCCATGTTCCTTTGTGAATGTCGAGGCGTTTGAACCGCGTACTAGGTACGACAAAGTTTCGCCCCGCTGCAAAGTCGATTAGCCTGAGTCCGTTGTCGGATGTGATGTCGTGCAGGCTGTGCTTTCCGACAACGCTACTAAAAACGTCGTCTCTTCCTAGCTTTGCTTTAAAATCACCTAGGATAATTTGAACGTCGTGGCTAGGGCAGTGCTCATACGTCGTGTCCAAGAACTGGTAGAAGTCATCCTTTGCCGCGTCTTCCTTCTCCTCGTGAGGGGCGTGAACGCATATTAGGCTTATATTGGCAAATTCAGCCTTGATATGGATAGTCATGAGGCGCTCGTTTACATGCCGGAAACTCAAGACTTCTTGCCTAAGTCTGCCTGTAGCCATCCCCGTAGTAGATGTCGCAGTTTTTCATACTCCTTTTGCCCGGCCCATCCCTTCGCACTTCTTGGATGGCGGTAATGTCTGCTTTAAGACACTCTAGGGCCTCCGCAAGTTGTTCGGCTGCACGTGGTTTGTAGAGGGAGCTAACATTCCATGTGCAGACACGAAGATCGTTGTCCTTTTTACGTTTGCTTGGGTCATCAACAGTAGAATCATCCGTATCCGAGGCTGTTGGTTGCTTCGTAACCGAAGGTTTTTTACGTGGTAGGGAAGTTAACCCGACGGCACAACCCCGAACCTGGAGGACCAGATCCTTTTTTTTGCAACCCCTAGGACGAGGGGCCGGATACACCGTTGTCAGTAACCCACTTTGGGGATATGAGCGCTGCCGTTGGCCCATTAAGGGTTCATCCGCCACCATTTCTTGTTCAATACCCTGAAGTAGTATTGAAAATCGTAACAGACCTCAGCTCCAAATATGTCGAAGTAGCTCCGGTAAGGTATCCGCTGGTCTATAGACGTCACCGTTTATTCCATCCAGAGAATTCATCCACCGCACGTCCTCCTGCTGAGGAGCTCTTGCTAGACTTCTGAGACGCATATTTCAGCCGGTCAGGTCAACAAGAGATGCCTCGTCCGGTTAAACATATGCGCACTGAAGTTCACCCAGATGTGCTTACGCAGGTCTGAGTGTTCAGCTACACATATATCGTCAGACTCAGCATACGCTCATCGTTAGTTCACTATCAGATAGCTTTCCAGCGGGCACCACGGGGAGGTGATGATGCGATTTTGCCACCCCATTCAAATGTAAGTGAATAATAAAAAAAATATTTAACTCAATTCCTGAAAAAGACATATTCTGCACAGTACCTGATACATTGGTCAGGGAATACTGTTTGGTAGGTTATTTGAGGGTACAAACAAGTCTACAGAGGACCTTCTGTAGATTCAACAAGCTTGATCTGGTTCACGGACAGGTCGAAAGTGTAATCATGTGATGGTGCTGGCATTGTTGTACCTAACACCGAAATTTCGGCACATGCCCCAATGTTTTTAAAGCTGATATCCTTCTTCTTCCTATTTCGACGAAGCTATGATCCGAAAACAAAGGGTCATAACCCTCCCACTTCACCGCATTTCCACTGATCCGCTTGTGATTTTCGCCTATTTGACCTCACAAAATATCGGCAGACCTCCCGATTTTGGACCACTCTTTTACTGAGGCCAACTTGACGATCATTCCCTTTTTCCACGCATTAGGAAAGCTCTCAGCTTCCCAAGCTCTCTCTATAAGTGAAAGCAGAAGCTCAGCCGATGTTGTTGGCGCTGCTCGTAAGAGCTCTGCGGAAATACCGTCAAGTCCTACCCGCCTTGTTGGTTTTGAGTGCCTTGATCACGATAATGATCTCATCTTTACTGGGAGTCGTGGTACGTATTCGGGAACTTCTCACCTCGGGCATCTCAGTTTGATTTGGGAGCATATCGCTAGCGAATACACGGTTTAAAACCGTAGCAAAATGCTCTTTCCATCTCTTGAGCTGCCCCTCGTCCGAAATGAGCAAGGAACCGTCTATGCTTTTCACTGGGTGTTGGCTGGAGCTGCGACCACCTGTCATCTCTTTGGTGATTCTGCAGACAGTCCTGCTGTCGCACCTCCATGCTGCTTCTTCTGCTTCTGTAGCCAATGCGTTGATGTAGTTGCACTTTTCACGTCGCACTCTCATCTTCATGCGATATAGGGACTCTAGCTCGCTTCTCCCTGCTGCTGGGGTAGCTGCAACGCGAGCTTTCAGCTGTTTTCGTTCTCCAATCCGTCTCCAGGTATCCTCGGAAAGCCACGCCCTATGTCTTCCCTGCGATCGACCGACAATTCTTTCAGCACCAGATGTAAAAACATTTTTCACAGCACACCAATGGTCTTCGATGGTTGCGGGCATTGAGCTGCTGATTGCTTCCACACCTTGCGAAAAGTGCTCCCTTAATTGTTGGCGCACTGAGGGATCACAAAGTCTATCTATGTTGAACCTGGGCATTCTTGTGTTGTCGTGGGATCTTCGAACTGCAGCAGTGCGTAGTAGGAGAGTAGCTATCATAAGATGGTGATCACGTACTATCCCCACATCTGCTCCTCGCCTGTTAAAGACATCCAGGAGACTACTTCTGAAACAGCAGCTGATGGCAAAATTGTCAATTTGGTTGGAGGCTGCTTGCCTGTCATCAGAAACACAGCTGACTTTGTGGCAGGTCGTGTGCTCAAACATGGTGCCACCTATCACAAGGCGGTTGGCATTGCAGAAATCCACAAACCTTTCGCCGTTGTCATTGCGGTTGCCCAGTCCATGCTTCCCAATTACATGTTTGAGCCCTTCGTTGTCGTTGGATACCTGGGCATTCAAATCCCCCATCACTATGACAATGTCTCCATTTGGTGTTGTGATGAAGATGGCACTTCAGAGATTGTAGAAGCTCTCTTTTTCGCCCTCAGACGAACTATTCGTTGGGGCGTAACACTGTATGATGGTGACGCGTCGTACTCTAGTTCGGAATCTGGCCGTCAAAATCCTATCACCATGAGGCTGCCAGGAAATTAGGCCCTTGCGTGTGGTTGTTGTTAGCAGTTGTCTGACTCCATATTCCCGCGGACTTCCGGATGGTTTCCAGAATAGAGTAGTACAGTGTTACGCGTTGAGGACTGGTACTCGCCCACTTCTAACCATCTTACTTCACTTACCCCAAAGTAACTCATGAATTATGTTTCCAATTGGAGGAATATAGCATTGTAAGGACCTTCTCTTCCCGAGTCGAGCAGCGTCTTTACATTCCAGAAACCTATCTTTGTCCGGGTACAATAGCCAAAAGTCGTGATCATTCCTTATCTGAGGCATAGTGTCGGTTTCTCTAGTGAGCTGGTATCAGCAACGCAGGTTTGCTGGTCCACGTTACCTAGCCTAGAATCAAAGCCCTAGACTACCCGCACTTACAATTTTTGCCTACACGTATAAGGGTTTATACGTATAGTTGCCCGGGGACCACCAATAGGCACTTCATCACGAACTTGATTGTTGCGCTACTGGCCCATGCCAAGTTTTAGCAGTCAGTAGTTTCCCGATCAATCGCAATGCAGGTCCCCAACGCATGCCTCCAGTATTCTGGATGTCCGGACCTTCCGAGCGGCCAACATATACTCGGATAACTACCTTCTTGTGGCCAAGGTACGAGTGCGGATATCCCAATCTGAGCAACAAAGAAGAATCACTGAGAGAAAATTTAACGGCCAAAAGCTATAATCACAAGAGGCCGCCAGACTCTTCGCCGAACGCGTATCCCGAAATCTCTAAGTCACCCCTATGCCGCCGAAGTGCAGTGGCAACCCCGCCAACATGCCATCAGAAACGCCGCGACTGATGTGCTGGGTCTCGCACGCCCACCACGGTGAAACCCCTGGTTTGATGAAGAATGCCGGCGAGTGCATGCAGCAAAACAAGAGGCATGCAAAACGGCGCTGCAAAGCAAAACGAGAGCTGCTCGTAAGCTCTGCGAGCAAAAGAGACGGGAAGACCATCGGCTTCTCCAAAAGAAGAAGAAAGAGCATGAGAAGCGCGCGTTTGAGAATATCGAGAGTTTATACTCCAGGAACAATGTTCGGAAGTTTAACCAAAAGGTAAAAAGAACGTGTCAGAGAAGTAATACCCGTACAGAAACCTGTAGAGATGAAAATGGAAACCTCGTAGTAGAATCACAGTCGGTGCTGAGAATATGGAAAAATTACTTCTGCAGACTGTATAACGGCGACGAAGACCAACATCCAAAGTGAGGACCAAAACGAAGTGAGGATAGCAATATCCAAGCTAAAATCCAACAAGGCTGCTGGACCTGACGGCTTACCGGCCGAACTTTTCAAGGCAGCTGGTGATGAATTGGTAGAGTGCATACACCAACTTTTCTCTAAGATTTGGTCAGACGAGTGTATGTGTGATGAATGGAATCTCAGCATCGTTTGCCCGATCCACAAGAAAGGTTACCCCCTCAACTGCGCCAATTATAGAGGCTTTAGTCTCCTCAATAGCGCATACAAGATCTTTTCTGCGATATTGTGTGAACGCTTAAAACCTTTTATCGTCAGCCTGATTGGACCCTATACGTGTGGTTTCAGGCCAGGAGAGTCCACCATCGATCAAATGTTGACACTTTGGCAGATTCTGGAGAAAACCCAAGAATTCCAATTCAACTCTCACCACCTCTTAATCGATTTCAAAGCCGCCTATGGCAGCATCTATAGAGACCTCCACACCACACGCAGGTCAATATAGACCCATTGTGATACCCATGGGGGGAAAGGGGATAGAATAGAGAATCCCTTCCTCGTGGAAAAATATCGTCTTCGTACATATCCTAAAGAAAGCATTTAGTACTACTGTGCCCGAGATACAAACCATCCAGAGGATGGTTTTCTAGATTCTCAGAGAAGTGTTGTCCAAGGAGCTTATTTCTCAAATGATTGAAGCCTGGGCAATGACAGAGAAAGTGGGCGGTGTCCTTCTGAGCTTCCGCGTCGCCGCAGCCTCTACAAAGTCTTCGTTAGTCACACGTAGTTTTTTCATGTGGTACCGCATGCTATTATGCCCCGTAATGACTCCTATTAGAGTAGAGAGGGATTTTCTATGCCTCTGTATGAGTCTATTGGTTCTTACTCTGTCAAATTCAGGCCACAGCTTCCTCGTGGTGACACAAGTATCTAAAGAGGTCCACCTGATGTTAGCCTCAGTTAGGGATTTGTTTCCTGCTTCGAGCTTGAGGGCGCAAGGCGGGATGTACACCGAGGGGTCGGATTGGTCCGAGTTTAGTGCTGAGCCTCCTCTAGCCAGTTCATCGGCTTTCTCATTCCCTGGTATGCTTTCATGACCAGGGACCCAGCAGAGCTTTACCTCGTGCTGTGTTCCAAGAACCTTGAGCTCTTCTCTACAACACTTCACAAGCTTCGATTTTATTTCTATAGCAGATATTACTTTTATCGCCGCCTGGCCATCGATGAAAAAGGTGGTATCCTCTCGTGGAATTGCTCTCATCGCAGTCTCACGAGCTGCTATTGTAACTGCTAGGTAAGGCGTTAAGTAGTCTGCATTAGATACACTGCCTAGATATTTCTGCAGGATCGTAGTGTGACCCATTGCATTTGGTCTCCAGCTATCTATTTGGCTTAATGATGTGGGACTAAGAGCCGCCGATACTTATATAAAGATGTCTAGCGGAAGCAGATTGAGAATGGCCTCGAGTCCTGCCATAGGTGTCTTTCTCATCGCACTGGTTGTGGCGATGCACGCTAGTCTTTGTACTTTTGTGATAGCAGCTAGGTTGTTTATTTTGCTGGCTGGTTGCCACCATACAAGGCTGCCTTACGTTAGTATTGGCCTTACTATAGCTGTATACATCCATAGGATGATTTACTTCGAGGTTGTAAGGGGCTTTGTCAACCTTGGCTCTGCTATAAACTCGAAAAACAACATCAGCGCAGAAATCAAGCGAAGAATTACTCTTGCCTATCGCTGTTTTTTAGCAGCTCTGTTAGTAAGCCCTACTCCCACCTCCTCGTGGTGTCATCTGGGAATTTCTTCGGAAATTGCTAACGGTAGAGGACGAATGGCAAGCTTCCTGCGCCAAAAAACAGGATAAGTGTCGGTTGGTCTGTGGCCCAGCGAGCCGCAACCGTAAAACAAACTATTGCTCCGAAACGGAAACAATTGCCTCGGATAAGGACGGATAATTTCTTGACGACCTTTGGCTATCGGACACGGACAACGATCGGATTCTGGAACGTTAAGACCCTCCTGGACTCACTCAAGGAAGGGCCTTACAACGCCAGATTCCTCCAATTGGAGCGCGAATTCGCGCGGTATAAAATCGACATCTTAGGGCTGAGCGAGATAAGATGGTACGATGTTGGGGAATACATCTCCCCAACAAAAAGCACTGTGATGCTCTACTCTGGTAAACCAGCTGGAAGTGCACGGAGTTCTGGCGTAGGACTCATGCTATCTCCAGCAGCCCGCAGTAGCCTCATATCCTGGAAACCCCATAGTGACCGGATATTGACGGCTAGGTTCCAGAGTAGAGTTAGAAAAATTACTGTCATACAGTGTTATGCTCCGACTCTAGACGCGACTGAGGATGAAAAGGATAATTTTTATAGCCACTTAGGCGCCGCCTACAACCAAACGCCTAATGGGGACGTCGTAATGGTAATGGGAGATCTCAATGCCAAGGTGGCTAACGACAACACCATGCTTAAGCACGTGATGGGAGTTCACGGCGTGGGAGACCGTAATGACAATGGTGAGCGGTTTGTGGACTTCTGCAATACCAACCGCCTAGTCATCGGAGGTACGCTGTTTAAGCATAACACCTGCCATAAGATCAGTTGGGTCTCTACTGATAGGCAACGAACATCCAATCAGATCGACCACATTGCGATCAGTCGCCGCTTTAGAAATTGTCTCCTGGACGTCCGAAATAGACGTGGAGCTGACGTCGGACAAGAACGAGATCACCATCTTATGGTAACTCATTTACGCCTTCGTACTGCATCCGTCAACAGCAACCGCTCAAACCTACTTAACATCACCAGGTTTAATATCGACAGGCTCAAGGTTCCCCAAGTGCGCCAACAGTTCAGGGACCATCTTGCCTTAGAAGCAGAAGCAATCAGCAGCATAGAGAACATGGATGACCACTGGAGTGCTGTGAAAAATGCTTTTGCGACTGGGGCACGCACGTATGTCGGTAAAAAGCAGAAACACCACCGCACATGGCTTTCTACAGACACCTGAAGATGGATCGATGAGCGTACAGCAATCAAGGTTCGGATTGCAGCGGCCTCAGCAGTAGAGAGAACCGAGCTTGAAGCCCAATACCGTGCGAAGAAGAAAGAAGTGCAGCGTAGTGTGAGACGTGACAAACGTCAATATGTCAACTCACTGGCCTCAAGGGCTGAAGAAGCAGCGAATAAGTGCGACAGTAGGACTGTTTACAACATCACTAAGGAGCTCATTGATGGTCGAAACTCCAAACAACATCCAGTGAAGAGTCTAGACGGTAACCTTCTGATTTCGGATGAGGATCAGCTCACTAGATGGAGAGAACATTTTGCTACAGTGCTAAATCACTTAGACGATGGCGGTATGATCTTGAATTCGAATGAGCAGTTCGAAGCGACGAATTCCCGAATTCGCACCGTACCTCCCAGTAAAACCGAAATAATAACAGCAATCAAGTCCCTCAAGAAAAACAAAGCGGTGGGTATTGATGGTATCCCTGCCAAACTATTTCAAGCGGCGCCAAATACATCGGCAGATTTTCTGCATCCGGTATTACGGAGAGCTTGGGATAGTGAACAATTTCCACAGGAGTGGAAAAGGGGGATGATCATTAAGCTTCCAAAGCAGGGTAACTTGATGGAGTGCGGTAACTGGAGAGGTATATGTGTTCTTCCAGCTGTAGCCAAAATAATAGCTAGAATAATTCTAGAACGAATTAAAGGGCATTTAGATTCAACTCTCGATGTCGAACAGGCAGGCTTTCGCGCTGGATCCTCCTCCATCGACCACATAAACACTTTACGGATCATAATCGAACAATGCGTTGAGTATAGGTCTCCGCTACATTTACTGTTTATCGACTTCGAGAAAGCTTTCGACAGCTTGAATCGAGATGCTATCTGGTTGGCCTTGCGCAGGAGAGGCATTCCAGAAAAACTTATAGCTATTATCAAGGCTACATATGAGGGCGGCAAGTGTCACGTCGTGCACAATGGTAAGGTGTCGGACGATTTTGAAGTCCAAAGTGCAGTACGTCAAGGGTGCATACTGTCACCACTATTGTTCTTGGTGGTTATCAGCGATGTACTCCGTGCAGCATTGACGGAAGCTAATTCTGGAATTCGTTGGACTATGACATCTTACCTTAAACACCTAGATTACGCTGACGATGTTTGTCTACTTTCACATCGGATAATGGATCTTCATTTGATGGCCCAAAATCTAGAAGCTGAGGCAAACAAAGTGGGGCTAAAAATAAACACAGCCAAAACTGAGTACTTCCAATACCCGCGCTCAACTTAACATTGCCGGAAAGCAAGTCGAGAAAGTTGATAACTTTCTATATTTATTTATTTATATTTTTCTCGGCTAATCGCGGTGGCACCGAACTGGATGTGTGCAGCAGAATCGGGAAGGCTAAAGCTACGTTCGGAATGCTGTCCAAAGAAGCTGTCTGGAGAAGCAATGTTATTAGCTTAAGAACCAAGCTACGACTGTTCCTCTCCAACGTAGAATCAGTGCTGCTTTATGGGTGCAGTACCTGGAAGGTGGACACCATTAACACATGCAAGCTGCAAGTCTTCGTAAACAAATGCTTAAGAATCATCTTGAGGATTTTTTGGGCGAACCGCATCTCCAACGAACAACTTTATCTGAGAACGGGCCAAGAACCTATAAGCATTACTATACGAAGAAGAAAGTGGCAATGGATTGGACACACCCTACGGCGCGAAGACAACTCCATTGCGAAATACGCCATGCAGTGGAATCCGCTCACCCAGGTAGGCAGAATAGCGGGACGCCCTAGGCAAACGTGGCGCAGAGCAGTTGAGGAGGAATCGAGCTCTTTAGGAATGAGATGGAGGCAGCTCAAACGCGTTGCAGAACTCCGAACACGATGGCGCGCAGGCATGGTTGACGCCCTATGCCCCCCGAGGGGTTAAAAGATATAAGTAAAGTAAGTATCGCTGTTTTTTTGGGCTTATAAGGCAATTCAACAGTAAACCCTATCTCGAGCAACTAAGGAGACTCTGTATAAGACTCTGATCATCCCAGTCCTGCTTTGCGGCGCTGAAATATGAACTTTACTAAAAGAGGATGAAGATATACTTGGTTGCTCCGAGAGAAAAATTTTTCGTAAGATTTTCGGTCCCGTTTGCGTTGACGGGTTTTGGAGTAGAAGATTCAATCACGAACTATACGAGCTGTACAGCGACATCAGCTTAGTCAAAAAAACTGCGTATTGGACGTCTGAAATGGCTAGGACCTGTAGAGTGAATGGACACCAACGCTCCGGCCGGCAGAGTCTTCGAATCTAACCCCGATGGACGACGCAGTAGAGAGAATCATCGCCGTAGGTGACGCACACAAGTTCAAGGGGACCTCGCCCAACTTGGAGTGCGCAACTGGAGGCAATTAGCTAAAGACCGAACTAAATGGAGAGGCTTTCTGGTTGAGGCCCAGGTTCACCCCGAACTGTAGCGCCACCTAAGTAAAGTAAGTAAGAACAGATATTTCAAACTTCTTATTTGTACTAACCGCAGGGGCACGTGATTATCAAAAAGATTCTCAATTTGCGACTGACTCATTTTTTGCAGAATTTGACAAAATGCATTTAATGAAACAATTTGAATGCGACGTTGAGTATAAAAATCTCTAAAAAAAAAAAAACCGCGGGTAATAGTGATTGTTAACTTTTTAATCAGATCAACTCGATGTATTCCCTATCTCTGTGCAGTGTGCACACAACTCTTTAAGCAATCTTACCCTCAAGACGTGATACATGGTAGGGTACTAGTCGATGAACATATTTCACTCCAATTACGCCACTCAGAAACTTCAATGGAAAACCAAACTCAGTTGAAGAAGGATTACATGTTGGTTATTATTCTTCACAAAGAAGTACATACACGGAAATTTAGGGATGAAATTCGGGGTGAAGAAGAAACAAAAACTTTAAGCACATATCGTTGAAAGGATAAAGAAACATGACAGCATGTTGACTCCCTATCATTCAGAAGCAATGGGGTTTCGAATTTAATCCGACATCATAAGGAACAGCATGGAGTGAGGAGTAAGTTATTTTTATATTTAGTTTCATTAATTAACAGTGCACTATACGTTTAAATATTTAAAAGGAAACTGTCAGACGTTTTCCAACAACGTGTTGTCATAGCTTCCTCATACTGTTTGTGTAGCTCTTTTCAAAGAAATAGAAGATGAGCAGAGATATTGATGCAGTTGGAAATTTCAAGAGGTAGTCGTTATCCAAAATTACCAACGTTCTGATATTTAAAGTTGCAATGATGCTATGGCGTAGAGATCACAAGAGGATTTTACGTGAAACGTCTGCTGAACGCAGATGAGGAAAATAAAAGCTAAAATGGTAAACGAACAAACCATTCAGACGGAAGTGGAAGGATAAGAGGGCAAAGGATGCGTCGATGTGAATTTGGAAGTTTATAAGGAACAGTCTGTCGAAGAAGTTCTGACTGCCAAGGGATGAAATAGATATGTTCTTATATAACTCTGACAGGGATATGACATTGCAGCACATTCAGTGAACTATTGCCTTTTCCAGCCGGACTACGGTTGTATAAAGCGAAATCTTTCTTGGTAGCTGTTCTCTGTAGAAGGTCACAGTATGACGAGAAACTTAAGCAAAAAATATTCCATCAATCCACTTAGAAGAAAAAAGAAAAAAAAACGAGATCGTCTGACCTCCATTTGATATTTATTTATATCATTGGCAGTACTATCAAAGCAATCTACAGCCTTATGTCGAATGACTTCTGGTATAGTCCAGAAGCTCTCCGAGACCGATGGGTGGGGATAAAAGCTGCGAGCTGTACGATCAGAGACCATATATGGTTTAGGTTAGGTATGTGGGCTGGCAGGGAGGGATGCTCTCTGCCACACTCAAGTCAGCGTTGATCCATTGTGATACCCATGGGGGAAAAAGTAATCCCTTACCCAATGAAACTAAAAACTATTAACTCAGTCACTTACTTCATTTCTGCATACAAACCACCCTGATGATTTGATGAAGTTCAGGATCTTTTCTGTCGAAACGCCGAAGAGTTCCTCGAGATCCTGGAAGAAATATTTACCAACGAACTTTTTCCTGGAGTGTCGAAGACTCGGACAGTGGCACAGGAAGCGGGTTGTGTCCTCAAAAACTTCCTCATCACCACAGCCTCTACAGAGTTCCTCCTCCGTCAGGCGTAGTTTCTTCAAGTGGTATCGCCCTGGTGCCCCGTGATGATGCTCACGAGGGTGGAAAGGGATTTCCTATCTTTCCGAGTAATTCTCTCGGTGCTTGCTTTGTCGAAAGATGGCCATAGCTTCCTAGTGATGGCGCAAGTTTCTATGGAGCTCTATCCTGTGTTCGCCTCCTCAATGGCTTTATTCCCTGCAGCGAATTTGAGTGTGCAAGTCGGGATACACGCAGGGGGGTCAACTTGTTCTGGTAGGGCTGCTGAGCCGATTCTCGCCAGCTCGTCGGCTTTCTCATTGCCTGGGAAACTCTCGTGTCCAGGGACCCAACAGAGCGATACCTTGTGCTGTGTTGCAAGAACCCTGAGCTCTACTCAAAAACACTTCACAAGCTTCGATATAATTTCTATGGCAGTAATCGCTTTTATAGCTGCCTGGCTGTAGATAAAGATGGTGATACCTTCTGGCGGTATTGCCCTTACCACAGACTCACGGGCGGCTGTTGCCACTGCTAAGACCTCTGCTTGGAAGACACTGCTATGGTCTGGAAGTCGTATGGATTTTGATACACCTAGAGGGTCGGGGAAGATACCTGATCCTACACCAGTGCTCATTTTTGAACCATCTGTGTAGATGGCTATAGATTCGGCATTAGGTATATGACCGCTTTTCCAATCTTCCCTGCTAGGGTAGGCGGTAGAGAAAGGCCTTAATAAATAAAAATAAATATTTGGCGCAACAGCTCTTTAAGTGCCAGGGCCTAGCTTCTCGCAACCACTCATGTTGTGTGCGTTTTATTTTTCACACGAATGGAAGGGACCTACAGTTTAGTGCCGAATCCGAACAGCGATTTGAGAAGCTTTTTCGTGACAACAATACTCTCGGATGTTTGTCAGACGCTCGGGAGAGGTGGGACCGTGAAAAAACTTTTTGCTGTTTCCTGGGATTCGAACTTGGAACCTCATGCGTATTGATCCGACACACTAACCACTTACGCCACGGCGCCCACAGAGAAATGCCTTGTAAAGTCTAAATATGGAGTCACGTAATCCGTTACGGGCATGAGGCCAAAGTAGTCGAGTAGGATCATCGAGTAACCTGTTCTACTTGGTTTCCAGTTCGCTGACTGACTAATTCTCATAGCATTAATGGCTGCTGATGTGCGTATAAAGATGTCTAGCGGTAGCAGGTTGAGAATAGCCTCAAGTCGTGCGGTTGGGGTTGTCCTCATTGCACTGGAATTTTTGAACTTTGGTGATTGCCTTTAAGTTGGTGGATTTGTTGACAGCTGGCCACTGGCTGGCTGGATTTTGGGGGAGGGTTCCCAGATTCTACCAAAAATTCTATTACATGAGTAAAAGGCTATTGTTGGTTTTTTAATTCTTTCCTCTATATTTAATCTCCAATTGAGCTTTTTGTCAAGTACAGGGCCCAAGTAATTTGCGCTATCGGACAATCTGAGTGGGATACCATCAACAGAAGGTGTTCCAAACTCCATACCAATTTCCCTCCAGAACGTCCACCCACACATCAAGTGCTCGCTGCAGGGATGTAGGATCCACACTTATGGTGGCTCCATCGTCAGCAAAGAATAACTGATGTACCTTGGGGTCCATCACTTTACCTTTAGGCAGATAATCAAGGACTGCAATAAAGAGCAAAGGACTTAAGACTCCTCCCTGGTGCACCCCGACTTTGATTGGGAACTCTTCGGTTACTCCAGCGGGGCTTCTTACTCTTGTCTTTGCTCCTTCGTACACTTTTAATTTTTTTCCATTTTTTATTTTTTTTTTTAATTGGGAGGGGTAATCTTCAAAAGACGAAACTCAGTACGTCCTAAGTAACAATGTGGGACTCTTACCCACTAAACCCCCCTCCCACGAACGCCCCATTCCCCGAGGAATCTTGGGCATTCAAAAAATATATGTTCTGCGTTTTCTACGCAGTCAGCGCAATGCGGACAGTAAGGGCTATTGTCGTGTTTATACTTATGTAAGTACGAACGAAAGCATCCATGACCCGTTAGGAACTGCGTTAAGTAGAACTCAAGTTCTCCATGTTGCCTGTCGAACCATGGCTGGATTTGGTGTATGAGCCTATGAGTCCACCTGCCTTTCTCAGAAGCATTCCAGCGTTCTTGCCATTCTCTTAGGCTTTCTGCTCTATAGAGCCGGTTTTCGCTGGCCTCGTTTCTTTCTCTTCTTGCGCAGTACTGACGTTGCTGTTCTACTGCCAGGATATCTATTGGAAGCATTCTCACTACCACGCAAGCTGCATCGCTAGAAGTAGTGCGAAATGCGCAGCTAGCTCTCAATGCACATATTCGATACACAGATGTGATATGTGATCTGTATGTTTTAATTGCCATGGCCCCGGCCCAAATTGGTGCGGCGTATAGGATTATAGACGTAACCACTCTAGCCAGCAGTAACCTACGGCTATGTCTTGGTCCTCCTATGTTGGGCATGATACGCGCGAGTGCAGCGCTTGCTATTGCACCTTTTCGGCCTACATACTTAAGGTGATCTCTAAATGAAAGTCTCGTATCTATCATGATACCTAGGTATTTTATATGCGGTTTAGATGTGATTTCATGGCCGCCGACTATAATGGTGAGAGTTTCTACCTTCTTCCTACTACTTATCAGGACTGCTTCAGTTTCATGCTCCGCCAGTGTTAGACCAACTGAGGTGAGCCATTTTCGTATTATCCTTATTGTCGCATTGCTTATCTGTTCCACCTCCTCCAACAGTTTAGCAGTGACAATAATGGCGATATCATCAGCAAATCCCACTATTTTTGTTTCTTCGGGTATAGGGAGTCGCAGTATACCGTCATACATAATATTCCAGAGCAAAGGGCCAAGGACTGAGCCCTGTGGTACTCCGCCTGTGATCTTATATTCCTTGGGGCCGCGGTGTGTATTGTATACCAAGATTCTGCACCTGAAGTAGTCAACAATAACGTCTATGAGGTATTGTGGAACTCTCATCCTTCTGAGCGCTTGTAAGATGTGACTCCAATTTGCCATATTGAAGGCGTTTTTTATGTCAAGAGTTATAACCAAGCAGTACTTTTTGGAACCGCCTCTCCATCTTCTTCCCTGTATAGCCTCTTGTGCCGATTTAACTACCACATTGATTGCATCTGTTGTTGAGCGCGCTTTTCGAAAATCGTATTGGTGTTCTGAAAGACCTCCAGATTCTTGAATTGCTGCCTCTACCCTGTTACAGATGATTCGCTCCAATATTTTGCCAGCCGTATCTAACATACAGAGCGGGCGGTATGATGATGGTTCATTTGGTGGTTTCTTACCTTTGGGAAGAAGTACTAGGTTTTGCCGTTTCCACTGATCCGGGAAGACTCCTTCCTTCAGGCACGAGTTGCAAATGTTAATAAACATTTCTGGGCTTACTTTTATAGCTATCTTGAGTGCTATATTTGGGATACCATCTGGTCCAGGTGCTTTTTTATCTCCAATTTTATTGCAAATCTCGATTATTTCTTCTTTGGTTACCTCTCGGATTGTTGGTGCCTCTACTATTGGATCATCCGAGAATGCGTTCTCTTGTTGATGAGGAAATAGTCCGACCACGATGTTGTGTAAGAACTCTGGGCAGGTGGAAATCTGTGGCTGGCACCTTTTCAATTTTTTCATGACGATTTGGTAGGCTTTGCCCCAAGGATTTTCGTCAGCTTCATCACACAGCTCGGCGAAACACTTCCGTTTGCACTTTAGTATAGCTGTTTTTAGTTCCTTTCGAGCCACCCTGTAGTCTTCTTGCAGTTCACTGGAGACGGCCCTCGCCTAGATCGCGTATACGCCCTTCTCGCTCGATGACACTTGGTACGTAGATGCGCGATTTCTTCATTCCACCAGTAAACTGGGGGACGATGTTCCATAGCCTTTCTTCTCCTCATTGTGGCGTCACATGCCCGTGTAACCTCATTTATGGCCTGCATTGCTATACTGCCCGCACGACCCGTCAGTACTGCGTTTCTGTTGAAGATACATGTGAATGCTTCCACGTCGAAAGAGTCTGATTTCCAGCCTTTTTTCTGGGGTAGCCTGGCTAGCGGTGTTTGTCTTCTTGCTTCCGGCAGTACTTCACATATTATCGCCTGGTGATCGTTATGAGTATAAAGGTCACTGACTTCCCACTTTGTTCTTCCTATCAAGGAGCTACTTACGTACGTGATGTCTATAATAGAAGCGCCGCTTCCTCTGCAAAACGTGGGTTTATTTCTGCTGTTTACTAGTACCACGTCTAGGGCGGTAAAAGCCTCCAGTAGGGATCTTCCTCGTCTGTTCGTTTCTTTGCATCCCCATTCAGCGGCCCATGCATTAAAGTCGCCAGCAATGATCGCCGGTTTTCGATCTAAAGCATCGTTTACGAGTTTGTCCAGCAGCTCTTCGAACTCTGCTATCGAGAGGCTTAGTGGTGCATAGCGGCTATAAATATGTATATATTCCGTCGATATTTGCCCATATAAAACAATCTCCTGATGTTGGCATTCTCTCTTGGAAGGCGGTTTTCCCACAGGTCCATATGGCCGCTTTTCCGTTATCCACGCGTTTGCATCGAATTCTTTGTAGGGCTCACTAAGGATTATGACGTCTACTTTTTGTTCGCGCACAGTTTGTATGACTAGATCGTTCGCAGCTTCGCAGTGATTGAGGTTGAGCTGTTTTATCTTCATATAAGGTGTTTCAGGTCTCTCAAGGCTTTTTGGAAGGCTGGGCATTTGCCGCTTCCTGTGACATGGTTGCTATTTGTGTCCTTTTTGTCACAACACAGCAGGCATTTTGGCTCTAGGGCACAAGATTTTGCGGTGTGTCCAATCGCACCACATCTAATACACCGGTCCGAAGTCCATACATTTGTAGCATTTTGTTGGAGTGATTTTTTCCCGTATTCGGCAGACCACCCAGCCAATGCGCACTTTGCTGGCAGTCATCAGCCTCTCAGCCACTTCCGCTGGCAGGCTCACTGTCGCTATCTGTGTCCCTAAGTAAGCTTTTCGCAGAGACTTTATGGCACTTGTTCCGACATGGTACTCTTTGGATCCCTCTAATTGCTTGGTTAGGGCTTCACAGATCTCCTCCTTCGTTGTGATTCCGTCCAGATCTTTGACTTCTATGAGTAGCTCGTGCGTTAGGGTTTTCACTTCCGCTTCTGTTCCCAAGGCCTTTTCCACGGGTGCATGAAGCTTGGTCGTTTCCGTTGTTGGGAGGCTCCTTAGTTTTAAGAGTAGGTCTCCTTTGGCCGTCCTCCTGATTTGGTTGACCTTTTGGCCGAGCTCTCTCAATTCAGGGTTGTCCTTTACCTTGTGCAGCATTTCTGTATAAGAGAGACCATCCTTAGCTTTAATCACTAAAGCATCTGGGCGCGCTTTCAGCCTTTTTTTGGTACTTCCTCTTGGCTTTTCCCACTTTTCGGTGCTCCTTCGTACATGTCCATGATCATCTGTATAGAGGTTTCTGAAACGCTTTTCAGAGTCAACCAATACAATTTGCAAATTCCTTAAGGAATCACGGTGTTTTTCCATTATGATCCTTATACTTTGGATTGCATCTGTGGTTGATTTACCCGCGACAAATCCGCACTGATAATCAGATAGCCACATTATTTTTCGCAGTCGGCCAACTAATACCCGCACATCAGCTTGATCGAACGGTAGTTATCACAGTTTCGCGTATCACCCTTCTCTTTGTGTACAAGGAGAAGGTAACTTTCCCTGCATTGATTCGGCATTGGGTCACCTCTCACAAATTTGGAGATGAGAATTCTGAGCCATCTGAACCCGATGTCTCCCATCTTTTTCCAGAACTCAGGGGGCATCTCGTCTGGCCCAACTGCTTTTCGTTTTTTGGGGTATTTGAGCGCCTCACTAACTTCTTCGACTGTAATGTCGGGTATTTCTTTACAGTTAGGGGTGGCTCTTGGAAAGTATAGCCGGGGAAACTGTTCATTTAAAAGTTCTTCACAATACTGCCACCACATCTGCAGATCTTTGTCGTCATCCACAAGAAGCTGGCCATAAGCATTGTTAATGAACTTTGGCGAACGAATCTCCTGAGCATTCCTCCGTCTTTGTGCGGCTATTTTGAAGACGGTTGCGCTCTTGTTCATATTGTGTCTTCGCAGCTCCTGGATAGCCTGGTTTGCATCAGCAACCGGGGAAGATATTTTCTCCAGCTCCCGATACAGGCCCTCCGTGATCTCTGCTTGAAGCTCGGCGCACTTCTTCTTCGCCTTTTTCTTGCAACATCTGTATTTCATTTCGAGGCGAACTTTTTCGTCACTATTATTAGAGGGGCACTTTGACCAAGCTTTGAAAGCCGCTTTCTTCTCATTTATCATCTTCTTAGCTTCATCACTCCACCACCATGTTTCTTTGGTGTGTTGATGGTGGCCTTTGAAGGTCCTAGCAGTGATTTGGCCTTCTTTAAGCAAGTTCGCTGTAGAGAATCTCACATATTTTGTGTTCTGCACTCTTCATCCTCAGCTCCGTTGATGGTGTGAGAGATGTAATTTTTGATTACGAAAGCAAAAGCCTCGCCTTTTTCTTTGTCCGGATTGTACCATTTGATTTTCCCAGAGACCCTTGTTTGTTTGCTTTTCTCCGGTGTTTTCATAAAAATTTCTGTTAGTAGGAGATGGTGTTGCCGAGCGATTGCCTCTCCCAGGATCACTTTGCAATTCTTTTACCCAAGGCTTCATGAAACTGGCTACCAAATGGTAGTCAATCTGAGTTTCATCTCCACCACTGCTGTAAGTGATCAGGTGTCGGCTTTGTTTGATGAACATGGTATTTAACACGATAAGACCGTGTGATTTGCACATGCTTAGGATGCCTTCACCAGGAAGGTTCCTGGTGCCATATCCTAGTCCTCCATGGCAGTCTTTATAGTCTTCGTTTGACTTCCCGACATGTCCATTCAAATCTCCTCCAACAAATAGAAACTCTTCCTTTGGGATGTTCTTAAGGAGATTGTGCAAATCTAGCCAAAATGCATCTTTATCTCTCCGATTGCACCCATTTTGGGAGCATATGCACTGACAATATTCCACACCTCTCCTTGTATTACTAGTTTGAGAGACATCAAACGGTCGCTGGACTTCGAAATGCTCAAGACATTACCAGGTAGCTCTGCCGTTCTTAGCCTTTTCCGTTCCGTAGTAAATCATCTTGTAATCTTTTGTCCTAACGTCCAAGAAACGCGTCCGATTTCCGGTGTTTTTCCATTTCGTCTCTTGGACACACAAGATATCCACCTGCCTTCTATTCATCATCTCTTCCAGCTCGTAACTTCGACCGGTCATGCTTCCAACGTTCCAACTCGCGACCCCCAAATTTCTTTCAAGCTATTTCATTATTTTGCTAGCCCCCGGAATCCGTATAGCTCTGACCCGAACATTTCTGCTCGGTCCAGGATCAGTACCATGCATAGCAGTGGTAGTGCCTGGCGGGGTAGTGCCTTTCCTTTTAGCAAGTATTACTATAATGATACAGTTTTGCAATATTACCATATTGCGATGGTGTTTGTTGTTCGACACGTTTGACGCAGCATGTAAGAATCAATGAATTGCACAATAAAAATGTGTTAAAAATAAATAAATAATAATACAGTTGCAAAAAGTCGTTTTAATAATACTTTTTGTTGTGTGGCTCTTTTGCAAAAGCCCTGAAATAGAAATATTATTTGCAGTAAAGTTTTGTTTTCTATTTTCGCGACACGTGCCAGAGGCAGGTTGTGTAACGTCATGTGTGGCCTAAATGTACGCCATTTGGAATAAATTTGTTTCACTTTTTGACTGCCAATGCATGTGACATGCATACAGAAACGAAAGGTTCTCATCCGGTGGCTCCCGTCGCCTACATGTCTACTTGCATGACATGCACCACCTAGCATTCATCCACAGCGTTTTTGCAACTGACTTTACATAAATTACAGAAAAGCCATTCAAGTGACGGGCTGTGGCTTATGAATTAAAATGTTTCCTTTCAGATTTCCATTTATTATTCGGTTAAATTATTAAAGACATCATTTTTCGTTTGAAAATATGCTACGGTCTTTGGGTCATTGGCTCCAATTGCGATACAAACAAGTGTCTCTACACTGCAGCCGCCTTTGGGTTATGTTTTAATTCGGGTGCAGGTAGAATATTTCTAGGAATTTTAAATATATCTATCCATCTGGTAAATGATTATGAATATTCAAACAAACAAAGTACTCATCCATGTATTTGAAACTGCTCTTAAATGCAAATCGTTCACCCAAGTGCGTACGTAGGACTAATGAATTTGAAAAATATAGGCCATGAACTTTCCATGCTGGCTTCGTAGCTGCATCACCCAGTTGACCATCTGCTCAGTTGGTGTAAAGTTTTAATGAAATCAAATAGTTTTGTGTTCACACATTGAATCAAATGGGGACAAGTCTTCCTCTCCCAGGTCGTAGTGCTAATCTTCCAAAAATGCTGCCCCCAATTCGTTGCAATAATCGTATTCATCATTCTAAGAATTCGACAAATGCCGCCTGAATATTGATTACTTTTCGCTCACCACACACGAAAAGGAGCATCATTCCTGCATCGCCACATTGAAGTACGAGGCAAACAAGCAGCACAAGTCCCACACACAATATATGTGGGGTTCACCCTAAAATTTATCCTTGGTCACATCCTTTTTGAGGTTCATTAGACAGGCAAATCGAAAACTAGACCAGATGCAATCAGAGAATCGATTCAAAGATTATGTCTTATGTGTGAGTGTTTCGAGGAAGTGTAAATTAAACTCCAAGGATACGAATTGCAATTCATTTCTTCTCCTGCACTACAAGTATACGTATATCGTCGTCGGGCAAAAATTATTCACAATGTCCAACCGAATATTTGCATTAAGCAGTAAAAGATTCGAATTAATCTTTCGACAGGATGATTGCTATTTGCGATTGCACTACCATTGTGCTGCCATTAAGAATTGAAATGATCCGTATGCCTTGGAAATGGACACTTCCACTTGAGAATTCGGATGGACGACAGCAAGTTGATTGCAAGTCCCGTCAATTTTTCCTACGGGATAAATCAAAATGGAAGTCCATTTGTGGAGATGGATTCACTGTATACAGGACAGGTGGCTAGGGAAATGCTCTGCAATTGATTGAGCCGGTGGAGATTTTAATTGGAATTAACATGGAAAGTAGAAAAAAGAGAAACCATGGGAAGGAGAGATTCAAGGGAAGTGAAAGGATTCGAATATTTATATTGACCTTAATGGAGATTGCCATGCAAATTGCAGTGGAGTGTAATACGAAATAAATTATTTTAAGAGTTGTCTTTTATTTGAAACTTGAACAGTGTGGGTGTTGAACGTTCCACCATCTCGGGGAAATAATTTAAAGGTATTGGGGGGCTCGTTGGTATTTTTTTTTTCGTTTTCATTCTGAAGTGAAATTCACCATCGTGTCTGAAGAAAATGGTTTGTGATGTTCACGTATTGAGAGGGGTCGAACTGCCAATTGATCACCATGTAGTGATGAGCAAATTGTATCATAGCGATAGAGAGCCTCCTCTACCAAAGTGCAAACCAAGCATGGTTACACGCATATGATGGGAGAGGTTACAAAACGATGAGATACGGGAGGCATTTGCTTGGCAAATAACTGAAAGGTTTGAACGAATTCCGACTGTTCTGTTAAATATAGAGGAAGAATGGCAACTGTTTTCAACAGCGGATATTGCCGATGTGGGAGATGTTTGTGGAGTGAAGCGGCTTGGTGCAGCTTCGAGAGTAGTAGTACATAGTAGTGTAACTTTATTAATGTAGAAAAAAAATCAGTTGTTACAGTTTCACAATAGTAGGTATTGACTTTTGCCGTCAGCCAAGAAAGAGAGTTTTTAAATTACAGAATTAATTCATATTTGTTTTTTTTAGAAAGTTTGGTTTATAATTTGTAGCCGGTATTTTAGAGCAGTTTTAAACAAGATAGTCTTGTTTTCTCCATTTAAGATGCGAAAGACTTCATCGGAAGAGAGAGTGTTTTTTACATAAAAGGATCTTCTGATTGCGCTCAGAATAGAGTAGGTTCCAATGAAATGAAGGCCGTCCTATGGTTGCACAGTGTACTTTCATCACTTCCATCTGTTCTGTGTGGCATGTAGTTTAATTGCAATAGTTCGCCCCTGGCTTTGAATACTGTTGAGATCAGATCTAAACTGTTACAATCATGAAAATAGTTCAGTTTCCCAAGGTCATGCTTTAAAACTGTATAAATATTCCATACTTCACTTATAATGGATGTTAACAACAATCAATGGACGTTAGAACAAAAGATTACAAGATGTTCTACTACGAAACGGAAAAGGCTAAGAACGGAATCGGTATCATCCTTGCGGCAGAGCTACTTGGAAACGTCTTGAGCATTTCGAAGTCCAGCGACCGTTTGATGTCTCTCAAACTAGTAATACAAGGAGAGGTGTGGAATATTGTCAGTGCATATGCTCCCCACGATGGGTACAATCAAAGAGATAAAGATGCATTTTGGCTAGATTTCCACAATCTCCTTAAGAACATCCCAAAGGAAGAATTTCTATTTGTTGGAGGAGATTTGAATGGACATGTCGGGAAATCAAACGAAGACTATGAAGACTGCCATGGAGGACTAGGATATGGCACCAGGAACCTTCCTGGTGAAGACAAGCTTTTGTTTTCGTAATGAAAAATAACCTCTCTCACACCATCAACGGAGCTGAGGATGAAGAGTGCAGAGCACAAAATATGTGGGATTCCCTACAGCGAACTTGCTTAAATAAGGCCAAATCACTGCTAGGAGCTTCAAAAGGCCACCATCAACACGCCAAAGAAACATGGTGGTGGAGTGATGAAGCTAAGAAAGTGATAAATGAGAAGAAAGCGGCTTTCAAAGCTTGGTCAAAGTGCCACTCTAATAATGAAGACGAAGAAGCTCGCCTCGAAATGGAATACAGATGCTGCAAGAAAAAAGCGAAGAAGAAGTGCGCCCAGCTTCAAGCAGAGAGTACGGAGGGCCTGTATCGGGAGCTGGAGAAAATATTTTCCCCCGTTGCTGATGCAAACCAGGCTATCCAGGAGCTGCGAAGACACAATATGAACAAGAGCGCCACTATCTTCAAAATAGCCGCCCAAAGAAGGAACAATGCTCAGGAGATTCGTTCGCCAAAGTTCATTAGCAATGCTCATGGCCAGCTTCTTGTGGATGACGACAAAATTCTGCAGAGGTGGCGACAGTATTGTGAAGAGCTTTTAAATGAACAATTTCCCCGGCTATACTTTCCAAGAGCAACCCCTAACTGTGAAGAAATAGCCGACATTACAGTCGAAGAAGTTAGTGAGGCGGTCAAATACTCCAAAAAACGAAAAGCGGTTGGGCCAGACGAAATACCCTCTGAGTTCTGGAAAAAGATGGGAGACATCGGGTTCAGATGGCTCAGAATTCTTATCTCCAAATTCATGAGAGGTGATCCAATGCCGAATCAATGGAGGGAAAGTTACATCCTCCCTGTATACAAAGGGAAGGGTGATACGCGAAACTGTGATAACTACCGTTCGATCAAGCTGATGTCACACACCATGAAGATCGTTGAGCGGGTATTGGGTGGCCGACTTCGAAAAATAATACGGCTATCTGATGATCAGTGCGGGTTTGTCTCGGGTAAATCAATCACAGATGCAATCCAAAGTATAAGGATCATAATGGAAAAACATCGTGATTCCTTAAGGGATTTGCATATTGTATTGGTTGACTTTAAAAAGGCATTCGACAGACAACCACGAGATGTGATATGGGTGGCGCTAAGACATCGAGGGGTTCCAGAAACCTATGTACAGATGATCATGGACATGTACGAAGGAGCAAAGACAAGAGTAAGATGTCCCGCTGGAGTAACCGAAGAGTTCCCAATCAAAGTCGGGGTGCACCAGGGAAGCGTTTTAAGTCCTTTGCTCTTTATTACAGTCCTTGATTATCTGCTTGAAGGTAAAGTGATGGACCCCAAGGTACATCAGTTATTCTTTGCTGACGATGGAGCCATCATAAGTGAGGATCCTACATCCCTGCAACGAGCACTTGATGTGTGGGTGGACGCTCTGGAGGGAAATGGGTATCGCAGTAGTTCAAAAAAGACAGAGTACTTGTGCTACCCGTTCTCTGATCCACTCAGGCCTATTCCAGACATTTATTTGAATGGAACAGTGCTTCACAAGTGCGAAAAGTTCAAATATCTGGGATCTATGATCAATAGCAAAGCAACTTGTGATGACGACATCAATCATCGTGTAAGCGTAGGGTGGATGAAGTGGCGAGAAAATTCCGCTATCTTCTGTGACAGAAAAATGCCCCCTAAGTTGAAAGGAAGGCTCTACACCGCAGTTGTACGTCCAGCGCTCACATACGGTTCACAATGTTGGACGATGTACAAAAAGTATGAGAGTAAATTAACGGCAGCTGAGATGAAGATGCTTCGCATGACAGCAGGAGTGACCAAGCTTGATCGAATAAGAAGTTCGAAGATCCGTGGAAGCTTTCACATCAAGGAAACCATCGTACACAAAATAGAGCGCGACCGGCTCAGCTGGTATTGCCACGTTCAAAGAAGAGATCATTTGAACCCTGTTAAAAAGGCAATATCTATGCACGTTCCAAAGACATCGCGATGTAGGAAAGGCAGGCCTATAAACGCCTGGATCAGACAAATGCGACGACATCGGCATTTCATTGGCCTCAGTAACCGAGTGATCCAAAATTGGCAGGCCTGCCGATATTTTCTGAGGTCAAATAGGCGAACCCCACAGGCGGATCAGTAGAAATGCAGTGAAGTGGGAGGGCTGTGATCCCTTGTTTTCGGATCATAGCCTCGCTGATAAAAGGAAGAAGAAGTTAACAACAATCTATCTGTTCTGTCTGACAAATTGGATAGAATTGTGGTTGACTTTTATAGCCGTATGGAAGACGTCACCAACACCATATCTGCGCTGACAATTAGAGTTGATGCACTTGAAAGCCAACAATCTGCTAAAATCAAAGAAACATCACAAAAAAAACGCTGAAATATCTCAACTTTAAGGAACTCTTGATCGTCTGCACCGTGAGCAAATTATTACTGATGCATTATTACATGGAGTACCACAAACTGCAGACGAAAATCTGGCCGACGTGTTAAACACTCTATGTCCCACTATATCAACTTCCAAGCAGATTTTCCGAATGAAGCCACAAACTAATTCAACAGATGCAGCTATAATTATTAAATTTCAAACTGTAGCTGACAAAATCACCATATTAAAGGCTGTAAATGAAATGTACACAACATCAAAACAAACATTATGTCTCCGTCACCTGGGAATGGTTTCTGACAGCCGAATATATTTAAATGAGAGTCCAACGCCATATAACCGAATAATTCTCCGAAAAGCTTTTCAATTGAAGAGAAAATACCCAAATAAACTTCAGGAAATAAAGGATAAAAGGAAAACTCTTCTGGGGGTATATTACCGGCCAAATAGCCAAATAGACATACATATCTCCCTTTTACTCGCTCTTTGAAAATATCTCAACTTTCTATTCGGATGTAATTATCTGTGGTGATTTTAATTGCAACGTTTTAAATAAGGAAAACACCGCTTTATTTCTGAACAATATGAAATGCCTTAGTCTAAATCTAGTAAACTCCTCAGTTCCCACTCATTTCACTAACACCAGTAGTAGGTATATTAATAGATTTATTTTTTTCAAATGCTGACGACGTTTACTTTAATCAAGCTTCGGCCCCAATGTTTTCTAAGCATGATTTAATATTTCGTTCTCCAAGACCCCGCGATCTATCACATATAGAAATTTCGAGTCCATTAATGATAATCTACTTCGAGCTGACCTAGAAAGAGTGAATTGGCAAATCTTTTATAGTTATCCGTCATCTAACGAACTAATCGATGTGTTTAATGATGTAATTCTTAGCTTGTTTAATACACACGTTCCAATTAAAAGCAAAACTATTAAAAACGGTCATATCGTGGTTTACTCCTGAGATTATGGAACTCAAAAACAGACGGGACTTGGCATTTAGGAGATGGAAACGATTTAGGTTGCCAGAGCTCTATAACGATTTTCGGGTGTTAAGGAATGTGGTAAATTTGAAAATACGAAAGGCTAAGTGTGGTTTTTATTCGAATCACCTTAATAGAAATTTACCACCTAAAACACTATGGAAAAATATTCGAGGTATCGGAATTGGAAGTCAAGATGAGTTTGATTTCTGTGGAATAGATTTAAATAATCTTAACAACAAATTTGTGCAAACCCCTGTGACGTCATCACTTAATTTGTGCCTTACAAATACGTTTACTATTGAGGATGGCTTTGAATTTCATCGGGTGGAGCAGACTGATGTTGTTAAGGCAGTGTTAAGTATTAAATCTAAGTCCCGGGGTCTAGATGGAATTCATCTCATATTTATTAAAATGATCCTACCTTTTATCCTTCCAGTTTTGACCCATATATTTAACACGGTTTTGATGACATTATGTTTTCCTAGTGCTTGGAAAACTGCTAAGATAATACCTATTCCAAAAAAACAAAGAAAATCCACAAACACCCCTTGAATTTCGTCCTGTTTCAATATTACCATTTCTGTCCAAAGTTTTTGAGAAAATTATTCATAAACAAATATCATCCCATCTGCAACACAATGCCCTATTTTGCAAACACCAATCAGGTTTTCGTAAGCATCACAGCTGCACCTCTGCGCTGTTAAAAGTAGCGGATGATTTAAGAATATCAATGGAAAAAGACCTTGTTTCGCTGTTAGCACTACTAGATTTCTCTAAAGCCTTTGATACAGTAAATCATTCAAAACTTGTATCTAAACTCATGACGCAATTTAATTTTTCATCTTCAGCAGCTTCATTGATAGACTCCTACCTGTCTGGTAGAAATCAAGCAGTCGTGGTGGGTAATACTATGTCAAACTTCAATTGTTCGTTTATGGGTGTCCCACAAGGATCTATATTGGGCCCCCTTTTATTCTCAATGTTCATAAATTACCTCCCTGAAAGTATTATCTATTCTTCTGTTCATATGTATGCCGACGATGTTCAGATGTACTTTAGTTGTAGATTAGGACTAATTGAAGATGCCATTTTTAAATTCAATAATGACCTTAAAAGTATCTTTCAGTGGTCAAGAAGAAATGATCTATGTTTGAACCCTAAAAAATCGAAATCCATGCTTATATCTAGAAATGGTGTAGACCCGAGTGGGTTCTCTAAGATATATCTCGAGGACGAACAGATAGAACTTGTTAAAAGGGCTAAAAACCTTGGCATTTGGTTTGACACCAACTTAAAATGGGATCTTCATACCCGTATCGTTATAGGAAAAATATATGGATGTCTTCGTAACCTGTTTATGTCACAATATTATACCCCTGTCAAAACAAGATTAATGTTAGTTAAATCTCTTATTGTTCCAATTTTATCACTTGGGTCTGAAGTGTCAATGTACTGTAGTGTGGAATCTAGAAGAAAACTTAACTTACTTACTTACTTAGATGGCGCTACAGTCCGGGGTGGACCTGGGCCTCAACCAACAAACCTCTCCAGCCAGCACGGTTACGAGCCAGCTACCTCCAGTTGCGCACGCCAATTTGGTTGAGGTCCCCCTCCACTTGTTTGCGCCACCTACCGTGAGGTCGTCCTCTACTGCGCCGTCCGTCTGGGGTGAATTCGAAGACTTTCTTAGCGGGAAGGTTGGGCTCCATCCGCTCTAAATGACCCAGCCATCTTAGTCGCTGTATGTGAACTCTTCTGGCTAAGTCGATGTCCTTGTACAGGCCGTATAGTTCGGCATTGTACCTTCTCCTCCACTCACCGTCTATGCAGACGGGACCAAAGATCGCTCGAAGAACTTTTCTCTCGAAATAACCAAGGGCATCCTCATCCGGTTTTTTCAAAGCCCATGCCTCTGCGCCATACAGCAGGACTGGGATGATTAATGTCTTATAAAGAGTTACCTTAGTAGTTCGAGATAGGGCTTTGCTACTCAATTGCCGTTCTAGCCCATAGAAACAACGATTGGCAAGAGTAATTCTCCGTGTGATCTCTCCACTCATGTCATTTGCGGAGCTGACCATAGAGCCTAGGTAGACAAAATCCTTTACTACCTCAAAATTGTATTTGTCTATTGTGGCGTTCTGCCCAAGACGCCGATGTTGGGTGTCCTTTTTTGTAGACAGCATATATTTTGTTTTGCTTTCATTGACCGCTAGACCCATCTTTGCTGCCTCGATCTCAATACTCGTAAATGCCCCATTGACGGCCCGCTGAGTTCTTCCGATTATGTCAATGTCATCGGCATAAGCGAGTAGTTGTACAGACTTGAAGAAAATTGTACCTCCGGGGTTGGCTTGTGAGTTTCGTACAATTCTCTCAAGTATTATGTTAAAGAGATCGCATGATAGCGCGTCGCCTTGTCTAAGACCTTTTTTGACATCGAACGGTTCGGTGATGTTCTTACCGAATTTGATGGAGCAGCGAGAGTTCTCCATCGTCATTCTGCACAAACGGACGAGCTTGGCAGGGATGCCAAGACTAGACATGGCTCTGTATAACTCGTCTCTATACACGCTATCATAGGCAACTTTAAAATCGGGGGTGCGAGGTGGTGCGTGTCGATTTTATATTCATTCTTCTTCTTCTTATGTCCTGTATCCCCTTGTGGGTCCTAGGGCCTCTACTACGCCTACGCGCCATCGTGTACGGTTTCTGGCAATGTGTCTGAGTTCTCCCCAACTTTTCCCTAACTGCCGTGCCTCCTTCTCGACTGTTCTGCGCCATGTTTTCCGCGGACCGCCAGGTCTTCTGCCATCCTGAGTTAGAGGGTTCCATTGCATAGCATGGTAGCTGTCACCCTTTCGGAACGTGTGACCAATCCACTGCCACTTCCGCCGTTGGATAGTTGTGCCTATTGGTTCCTGACCCGTTCTCTCGTAAAGGTGTTCGTTAGAGATACGATTGGGCCAGAAAATCCTTAAGATATTGCGCAGACACCTATTAACGAACGTTTGCAGCTTTCTGGTGATAGTAGTGGTCACTCTCCACGTGCTGCAACCATATAGCAGCACGGATTCAACGTTGGAGCGGAACAGTCTTATTTTGGTGCTCAAACTGATTGCATTGCTTCGCCATATTTTGGACAACATCCCGAACGCGGACTTTGCTTTGGCAATCCTGTTGGCTATATCCAGTTCGGTTCCACCATCGGTCGAGACAATACTCCCAAGATACTGGAAATCCTCTACTCTCTCTACCGGTTGTCCAGCAATGCATATTTGAGCCGATGAGTTTGTTCCAAGGCTGATAATTTTAGTTTTTGCCGTATTAATTTTCAGCCCGACGACACCTGCCTCCCTCTCCACATCTGCTGTCATTTGGTGGAGGTCCATAATTCTGTGGGAGAGTAAGCATACATCGTCTGCGTAGTCAAGATGCTTCAGTTGAGATGTAAGAGTCCATCGAATTCCTCCGTTTCCCGTCGACAAAGCTGCATGAAGCACATCGCTAATCACCAATAGGAATAATATTGGTGAAAGGATACAGCCTTGTCTTACCCCACTTTGGATCTCAAATTCCTCAGACAACCTTCCCCTGTGCAGAACGTGACATTTGGAGCCTTCATATGTAGCTTTGATAATAGCAATTAGTTTATCGGGAATGCCTCTCCTGCGTAAGGCACGCCAAATAAACTCCCTGTTGACACTATCGAACGTCTTCTCAAAATCCATGAACAGCAGGTGCAGTGGCGATCGATATTCGACACACTGTTCGATGATAATCCGCAGGGTGTTGATGTGGTCGGCACAGGAGGATCCAGAGCGGAAACCTGCTTGTTCGGCATCATGTGTGTCTTCGAGATATTGTTTGATTCGCTCATGGATGATTTTAGCTATTATCTTAGCTACAGCAGGCAGCACGCAGATACCCCTCCAGTTTCCGCACTCCATTAAATTTCCTTTCTTAGGAAGCTTGACGATCATTCCCTTTTTCCACTCGTTGGGAAAGCTCTCAGCTTCCCAAGCTCTCTCTGTAAGTGGAAGCAGAAGCTCAGCCAATGTTGTTGGCGCTGCTGGTAAGAGCTCTGCTGGAATACCGTCAAGTCCTACTCGCCTTGTTGGTTTTGAGTGCCTTGATCGCGGTAATGATCTCATCTTTACTGGGAGTCGTGGTGCGTATTCGGGAACTTCTCACCTCGGGCATCTCAGTCTGATTTGGGAGCATATCGCTAGCGAATACACGGTTCAAAACCGTAGCAAAATGCTCTTTCCATCTCTTGAGCTGGTCCTCATCCGAAATGAGCAAGGAGCCGTCTAGGCTTTTCACTAGGTATTGGCTGGAGCTGCGACCACCTGTCAGCTCTTTCGTGATTCTGTAGACAGTCCTGCTGTCGCACCTCCGTGCAGCTTCTTCTGCTTCTGTAGCCAGCGCGTTGATGTAGTTGCGCTTGTCACGTCGTACGCTACGCTGAACTTCTCTCATCTTCATGCGATATAGGGACTCTAGCTCGCTTCTCCCTGCTGCTGGGGTAGCTGCAACGCGAGCTTTTAGCTGTTTTCGTTCGTCAATCCGTCTCCAGGTATCCTCGGAAAGCCACGCCCTATGTCTTCCCTGTGATCGACCGACAATTCTTTCAGCACCAGATGTAAAAACATTTTTCACAGTACACCAATGGTCTTGGATGGTTGCGGGCATTGAGCTGCTGATTGCTTCCACACCTTGCGAAAAGTGCTCCCTTAATTGTTGGCGCACTGAGGGATCACTAAGTCTATCGATGTTGAACCTGGGCATTCTTGTGTTGTCGTGGGATCTTCGAACTGCAGCAGTGCGTAGTTGGAGAGTAGCTATCATAAGATGGTGATCACGTACTATCCCCACATCTGCCCCTCGTCTGTTTCGGACGTCCAGGAGACTGCTTCTAAAGCGGCGGCTGATAGCAAAATGGTCAATTTGGTTGGAGGTTGCTTGCCTGTCATTGGAAACCCAGCTGACTTTGTGGCAGGTCTTGTGCTCAAACATGGTGCCACCTATCACAAGGCGGTTGGCATTGCAGAAATCCACAAACCTTTCGCCGTTGTCATTGCGGTTGCCTAGTCCATGCTTCCCGATTACATGCTTGAGCCCTTCGTTGTCGCTGCCTACCTTGGCATTCAAATCCCCCATCACTATGACAATGTCTCCATTTGGTGTTGTGTTGAAGACGGCGCTTAAGAGATTGTAGAAGCTCTCCTTTTCGTCCTCAGACGAACTATTCGTTGGGGCGTAACACTGTATGATGGTGACGCGTCGTACTCTAGTCCGGAATCTGGCCGTCAAAATCCTATCACCATGAGGCTGCCAGGAAATCAGGCCCTTGCGTGCTGTTGTTGTTAGCAGTAGTCCGACTCCATATTCCCGCGGACTTCCGGATGGTCTTCCAGAATAGAGTAGTACAGTGTTACGCGTTGGAGACTGGTATTCGCCCGCTTCTAACCATCTTACTTCACTTACCCCCAAAATGTCCAGTTTATATCGCATGAATTCCTTTTCCAGTTGGAGGAATCTGGCATTGTAAGGACCTTCTCTTCCCGAGTCGAGGAGCGTCTTTACATTCCAGAAACCTATCTTTGTCCGGGTACAATAGCCAAAAGTCGTCAACATGTGATCAGTCCTTATCCGAGGCATAGTGTCGGTTTCAGTAGCGAGCTGGTTTCAGTAACGCAGGTTGCTGGCCCACGTTACCTAGCCTAGAATCAAGGCCCTAGACAACCCGCACTTAAAATTTTGGCCTATACGTATAAGGATTTATACGTATAGTTGCCCGGGGACCACCACTAGGAGGTAAAGTAAGCACTTCATCACGAACTTGATTGTTGCGCTACTGGCCCAAGCTAAGTTTTGGGCAGTCAGTAGTTTCCCGATCAATCGCAATGCAGGTCCCCATGGGTTTTTTCCAAGATCTGCCGTAGTGTGAATATTTGGTCAATGGTGGACTTTCCAGGCCTGAAACCGCACTGATAAGGACCTATCAGGTTGTTGACGATCGGTTTTAGGAGTTCACATAATACGGCAGACAGGATTTTATATGCGATGTTGAGGAGACTTATACTTCTGCAATTGGCGCAGTTTAGAGGGTCTCCTTTCTTCAGGATCGGGCAAACGATGCTGAGTTTACATTCATCGGGCATACTTTCGTCCGACCAGATTTTACAGATGAGCTGGTGCATGCTCCTTACCAACTCATCTCCTCCTGCCTTGAAAAGTTCAGCGGCAAGGCCGTCGGCTCCAGCAGCTTTGTTGGATTTGAGTTTAGATATCGCTATCCTCACTTCATTATGATCGGGTTGACGGGAATTTTGACTGCCATCGTCACTGTTGAATGGCTCATTCTGCCTGACAGCGGAATATTGGTCATCATCGCCGTTTAACAGTCTGCAGAAGTGTTCCTTCCATATCCTCAGCACCGACTGCGATTCTACTACTATGTTGCCATTTTCGTCCCTGCAGGCTTCTGTTCTGGCTTTGAAACCCTGGCATGTTCTTTTTACCCTTTGGTAAAATTTTCGAACATTATTCCTGCAATAAAGTCTCTCAATCTCCTCGATCGAGCGCTTCTCATGCTCTTTTTTCTTCTTTCTGAGAAGTCGATGTTCCTCTTTTCTCCTGCGCACGTAGAGCTCGTAAGCAGCTCTAGTCCTTCTATGCAGCACCGCTTTGTACGCCTCTTGTTTAGCTGCATGTGCTTGCCGGCATTCCTCATCAAACCAGGGGTTTCGTTGTGGTGGGCGAGAGAAACCCAGTACATCAGAGGCGGCATCTCTGATGGCTTGTTGGCAACGCTACCACTGGTCTTCCGCATTTGCTGCTGGCGGCATAGGACTAAGATTGAGATTAGAAGAAACACGATCGGCAAAGGTTCTAGCGGTCTCTTGCGATTGTAGCTTTTCGACGTCAAATTTCCTCACAGCATTTCGTTGATTTCGCTCCGTTGGTTGACGATTTTTCGATCAAAGGAGAGCCATGTTCCTTTGTGAATGTCGAGACGTGGGAACCGCGTACTAGCTACAACAAAGTTTCGCCCCGCCGCAAAGTCGATTAGCCTGAGTCCGTTGCCGGAAGGGTTGTCGTGCAGGCTGTGCTTTCCGACCACGCTACTAAAGACTTCCTCTCTTCCTAGCTTTGCGTTGAAGTTGCCTAGGATAATTTTAACGTCGTGGCTAGGGCATTGCTCATACGTCTTGTCCAAGAGTTGGTAGAAGTCATCCTTCGTCGCATCGTCCTTCTCCTCGTGAGGGGCGTGAACGCATATTAAGCTAATGTTGGCAAATTTAGCCTTGATACGGATAGTCATGAGGCGCTCGTTCACATGCCGGAAACTCAAGACTTCGTGCCTAAGTCTGTCTCCAATGACAAATCCGCACCCGAATAGACGCTGTCCTTTTTGTCTGTAGCAATCGCCGTAGTAGATGTCGCAGTTTTTCATACTCCTTTTGCCCGGCCCATCCCATCGCACTTCTTGGATGGCGGTAATGTCTGCTTTGAGACACTCTAGGGCCTCCGCAAGTTGTTCGGCTGCACGTGGTTTGTAGAGGGACCTAACATTCCATGTGCAGACACGAAGATCGTTGTCCTTTTTACGTTTGCATGGGTCGTCAACAGTAAGATCGTCCGTATCCGAGGCTGTTGGTTGCTTCGTAACCAAAGGTTTTTTACGTGGTAGGGAAGTTAACCCGACGGCACAACCCCCAACCTGGAGGGCCAGATCCTTTTTTTTTGTACCCCTAGGACAAGAGGCCGGATACACCGATGTCAGTAACCCACTTCGGGGATATGAGCGCTGCCGTTGGCCCATTAAGGGTTCATCCGCCACCATCTCTTTTTCAATACCCTGACGTAGTATTGAAAATCCTTACAGACCTCAGCTCCAAATATGTTGAAGTAGCTCTGGTAAGGTATCCGCTGGTCTGTAGACGTCACCGTTGATTCCATCGAGAGAATTCGTCCGCCGCACGTCCTCCTTCTGAGGACCTCTTGCTAGACTTCTGAGACGCATATTTCAGCCGATCAGGTCAACAAGAGATGCCTCGTCCGGTTAGACATATGCGCGCTGAAGTTCACCCAGATGTGCTTATGCAGGTCTGAGTGTTCAGCTGCACATATATCGTCAGACTCAGCATACGGTCATCGTTAGTTCACTATCAGATAGCTATCCAGCGGGCACCGCGTGGAGGTGATGATGCGATTTTGCCCACCGAAGAAAACTTAATGTTGTCTTTAATAATGTTTCTCGTTATGTGTATGGTTTAAAGCGCCAGGATCATATCTCTCCATTTAAAAGTAGTGTTCTTGGTTTAACACTGGATAAATACTTAGATTATTGTTTAATAAAATATTTGCATAAAATTATAACTTCCCGAAAAAAAATACATGTATGATAAACTAACTTATTCTAATTCATCTCGTACTCTAACGATAATCCCTCCGCGTGCTACATGCATCACAACCGAGCATCAGTTTTGTGTTCATGTTATTCGCTTATGGAATTATCTCCCTTTTGTTTGTTTATATCCTGCATCCCCTTATGGGTCCTAGGGCCTCTACTACGCCTACGCGCCATCGTGTACGGTTTCTGGCAATGTGTCTGAGTTCTCCCCAACTTTTCCCTAACTGCCGTGCCTCTTTCTCGACTGTTCTGCGTCATGTTCTCCTCGGACCGCCAGGTCTTCTGCCATCCTGAGTTAGAGGGTTCCATTGCATAGCATGGTTCGCTATGGAACTGTCATCCTTTCGGAACGTGTGACCAATCCACTGCCACTTCCGCCGTTTGATAGTTGTGCCTATTGGTTCCTGACCCGTTCTCTCGTAAAGGTGTTCGTTAGAGATACGATTGTGCCAGAAAATCATTAAGATATTGGGCAGGCACTTATTAACAAACGTTTGCAGCTTTCTGATGATAGAAGTAGTCACTCTCCACGTGCTGCAGCCATATAGCAGCACGGATTCAACGTTGGAGCAGAACAGTCTTATTTTGGTGCTCAAACTGATTGCATTGCTTCGCCATATTTTGGAAAACATCCCGAACGCGGACTTTGCTTTGGCAATCCTGTTGGCTATATCCAGTTCGGTTCCACCATCGGTCGAGACAATACTCCCAAGATACTGGAAATCCTCTACTCTCTCTACCGGTTGTCCAACAATGCATATTTGAGCTGACAAGTTTGTTCCAGGGCTGATAATTTTAGTTTTTGCCGTATTCATTTTCAGCCCGACGACGCCTGCCTCCCTCTCCACATCTGCTGTCATTTGGTGGAGGTGCATAATTCTGTGAGAGAGTAAGCATACATCGTCAGCGTAGTCAAGATGTTTCAGTTGAGATGTAAGAGTCCATCGAATTCCTCCGTTTCCCGTCGACAAAGCTGCATGAAGCACATCACTAACCACCAACAGGAATAATATTGGTGAAAGGATACAGCCTTGTCTTACCCCACTTTGGATCTCGAATTCCTTAGACAACCTCCCCCTGTGCCGTGACCATGACATTTGGAGCCTTCATATGTAGCTTTGATAATAGCAATTAGTTTATCGGGAATACCTCTCCTGCGTAGGCACGTCAAATAAACTCCCTTTTGACACTATCGAACGCCTTCTCAAAATCGATGAACAGCAGGTGCAGTGGTGATCGATATTCAACACACTGTTCGATGATAATCCGCAGGGTGTTGATGTTGTTGGCACAGGAGGATCCAGAGCGGAAACCTGCTTGTTCGGCATCGAGTGTGTCTTCGAGATGCTGTTTGATTCGCTCCAGGATGATTTTAGCTATTATCTTAGGTACAGCAGGCAGCAGGCAGATACCCCTCCAGTTTCCGCACTCCATTAAATTTTCTTTCTTAGGAAGCTTGACGATCATTCCCTTTTTCCATCCGCTAGGAAAGCTCTCAGCTTCCCGAGCTCTCTCTATAAGTGGAAGCAGAAGCTCAGCCGATGTTGTTGGTGCTGCTCGTAAGAGCTCTGCGGGAATACCGTCAAGTCCTACCGCCTTGTTGGTTTTAATCGCGGTAATGATCTCATCTTTACTGGGAGTCGTGGTACGTATTCGGGAACTTCTCACCTCGGGTTTCAGTTTGATTTGGGAGCATATCGCTAGCGAATACACGGTTTAAAACCGTAGCAAAATGCTCTTTCCATCTCTTGAGCTGGTCCTCATCCAAAATGAGCAAGGAACCGTCTAGGCTTTTCACTGGGTCTTGGCTGGAGCTGCGACCACCTGTCAGCTCCTTCATGATTCTGTAGACGGTCCTGCTGTCGCACCTCCGTGCTGCTTCTTCTGCTTCTGTAGCCAGCGCGTTGATGTAGTTGCGCTTGTTACGTCGTACGCTACGCTGAACTTCTCTCATCTTCATGCGATATAGGGACTCTAGCTCGCTTCTCCCTGCTGCTGGGGTAGCTGCAACGCGAGCTTTCAGCTGTTTTCGTTCGTCAATCCGTCTCCAGGTATCCTCGGAAAGTCACGCCCTATGTCTTCCCTGCGATCGACCGACAATTCTTTCAGCACCAGATGTGAAAACATTTTTCACAGCACACCAATGGTCTTGGATGGTTGCGGGCATTGAGCTGCTGATTGCTTCCACACCTTGCGAAAAGTGCTACCTTAATTGTTGGCAGACTGAGGGATCACTAAGTCTATCTATGTTGAATCTGGGTATTCTTGTGTTGTCCTGGGATCTTCGAACTGCAGCAGTGCGTAGTTGGAGAGTAGCTATCATAAGATATTGATCCCGTACTATCCCCACATCTGCCCCTCGTCTGTTTCGGACGTCCAGGAGACTACTTCTAAAGCGGCGGCTGATGGCAAAATGGTCAATTTGGTTGGAGGTTGCTTGCCTGTCGTTGGAAACCCAGCTGACTTTGTGGCAGGTCTTGTGCTCAAACATGGTGCCACCTATCACAAGGCGGTTGGCATTGCAGAAATCCACAAACCTTTCGCCGTTGTCATTGCAGTTGCAGACGAACTATTCGTTGGGGCGTAACACTGTATGATGGTGACGCGTCGTACTCTAGTCCGGAATGTGGCCATCAAAATCCTATCACCATGGGGCTGCCAGGAGAATAGGCCCTTGCGTGCTGTTTTTGTTAGCATTAGTCCGACTCCATATTCCCGTGGACTTCCAGAATAGAGTAGTACAGTGTTACGCGTTGGGGACTGGTACTCGCCCGCTTCTAACCATCTTATTTAACTTACCCCCAAAATGTCCAGTTTATATCACATGAATTCGGTTTCCAATTAGAGGAATCTGGCATTGTAAGGACCTTCTTTTCCCGAGTCGAGGAGCGTCTTTACATTCCAGAAACCTATCTTTGTCCGGGTACAATAGTCAAAAGTCGTCAACATTTGATCATTCCTTATCCGAGGCATAGTGTCGGTTTCTGTAGCGGGCAATATTTGTTAACGCAGGTTTCTGGCCCACGTTACCTAGCCTAGAATCAAGGCCCTAGACAACCCGCACTTACAATTTTAGCCTACACGTATAAGGGTTTATACGTTTAGTTGCCCGGGGACCACCACTAGGAGGTAAAGTAAGCACTGCATCACAAACTTGATTGTTGCGCTACTGGCCCAAGCCAAGTTTTGAGTAGTCAGTAGTTTCCCGATCAATCCCAATGCAGGTCCCGTCGCTGAAAAAGGGGAAGAAGAAGAAGAAGACCATAAGATTAGTCTTGCCAAATTCCAACAAGAAGTTATATAAATTAGTGAAGTCATTCATCCACTTGTTACAGTTGACGTATACTGGTATTATGTACATGCTAACTTTTTCTATTTCGTAAGTGATCCACTTTTTATTACCAGTCACCATCCGCTTCAAAAATGGGTCGATTTTGTTGCGATTCAGCAGCGATTCGCAGATAGAAATTTGGTCCATGATTTACATCGAGTTCTGTTTTTGTATCCAGCCTTATTCAAATGGTTCCAAATGGTTTAGTTCCTGAGCAATCAAAACAGTGCTTATATGATGGTCAGACTCAACGATTTCCATGATTTTATTGACATTTTTGACAATTAGCCTTACAGAGCGTGGCGCATCTTTGACATCAAAATTACTGCGCGTGATTGGCTGTTACAGTATCAGAACCATACACTATTCACATTTTCTGCCGCCTGGCTTTCGTTTTCGCCTTTATTGAACAAAATCTGTAAAATACGGCGTACTTTCTCTTTGCTGGTGTCCATCTTTGATGCGCGCTCAAACAAAACTGAGTCAACCAATCACAAAACTGTCAGAGAAGTTTTTTGGACGAAATGTCATCTTTCTAACGCCAATTAGTGTACGTCCGATAGGACGTATTCGACGCGAGATACAGATTACTAAAGCCATCTGTTGGAAAAATAATAGATTTATTTTTACTACACCTGCATATGGCATGGCATTTATATAGTAACAGTGGTTTAAACTACCTACCCCAAATATTAAATATAAAAAAAGTAGTTAGAGTCATTTTCAGAGTTCATCTTGTTTAGCTTTGCAGTGCTTGTTTTTAAATATTCTAGGGTTTCCGTTCTTAAAGTACCTTCGCCTATTTCTTTAATAAAGCTGCAACTCTGAATGGTATTCGTATTCTAAAGATTTCCTAAACAAAGTCATTTTACAATTCACTTGATTTCCCCAGATACGTTAGTCTGCTTTTGTAAGCTCTCTATTCAATGACAAGAATTGTTTTTGCAGCAAAGACTTAGGAAAACATCCCTCCCATTATAGTTCATATCTGATTCGAACGTAAATCCCCTAACAACGTAGGACACCTCGCACAATCTCGTACACCTGGTTAGTGGTCCTTTTGAGCTCATCCTTAATATGGCATTCTTGTCTGATGTTTCTACTTCACATGATTCTCATAGCTTTCTATGGAATGTGACTACGTCTGTTTGGTATTGCGGACAATGGCTTTTATATCACATCATGGTACGAATAAGCAATGGCAATGTTAATGCTTTCCTGTACTATGTCCTTCTATTGTGGAAATCTTTCCTAGATTGGTATGGTGTGCCTATTCCAACAGATTTTCAATACATTCGTATCCTTTACATTCCGCATTTCTTCATTCCGTTGGTCGACAGTGCACACATGACCATAGGCTATGTGTAATAACCATCCCCCTGACAATGTTTATTTGGGTTAATACGCTCTTCGCATACAAGGTCACTCGTCGATGTATCAGTATTGCTGGTTGACATCTGATTTATCGTGACTTGACTACAGTTTGAGGAAATGAATCCTTTGGTAATTAATACAGGCCTTCTCCATCCCCATCATCCTATTCAGCATTCATTGAAAATCTCCTCTCTGCAGGAGTGATAGACGTGCGATGGTAATCATCGAACTTAGACACCACCAACACAGTCTTGACGTGTCCCTTATTAGGAATGCAGGATGGCCTTCGTTCTAAATGTCACATCCGCATTCATCCAGAGGATAATTTTCCAAATTGGAAACTTAAACACAGACTAGGGAAAGAAAATAAATATTCCACCATCGATACACCCGCAATAAAACAAAAACCCAATGACAGGGGCTGCCACCCGGAAGAGAAGCGTCAAAGATTGTAGATTTTCGATACGATACGGTTGGTGGTTGGCCGTTTCCTCCTGTTTCTCGTTCTCTAAATCGAATTTAAATCGCTGGGGATGGGGATGAAAAATTCATAAAATAATTTCACGTTCCATTTATCACTAAAATGAGATATCGATTGCGATAGCGGAAGAAGGGGGGCAGGGGCTAGAAAAAAAAAAAAAAGACGAACAAGTTTATTGCATGCACACCCCAGGCGGTGTGGTAGGTACATATGTATCTGTATCTCGCATGCGAATGCATTGCGAACTGCATAATTCGTTTTTAACTTAAAAATGTGTATTTCACTTCGAATTCAAAGAGTTTTTTTTCCCCCTTTTTTGCTTCGTCCTTTGCGCAAAGGAAAATGAAAGAAAAATCGGGGCGAAATTGAATTTTCCTATTCGAGGATGAAAGTCGGTGCCCAATTCCGCAGACTAGAACCTGCAAGCTCTAAGAATACAGGATACAGAAAACTATATATGTACATACCGTTTTAGTCTTAAATAAAAATATACAAGTTTGTTGCAGTTGCTACAAGGAGTCGAGTTCCTTCGAATCCTGTGAATCGGGTTCTCTCACGTACTAACTCAGGGCGTTTTCTTGGTAGGTTCTAAATGTTTTTTTTTTTTTTTTTTTGTGCGCTGCACTTCTGAGGAAGGATATGAGTTGTGGAGCCGTTTATCCTATTGCAAGCACAAGGGCACACATAAATCATTCATAAAATGAAATTTCCTTCGCTTTCCTTCTTGGAAAGCCAAAGTGGACACACATTTTTACATCGTTGTCAGGAGCGGGGTGCGGCGGCCCGGAGTGGAGCGGAAGTAATAAAAATCTCTAAACGCTCTGAATGGATTTCTTTCTTTTTTTTTGTGTTAAAATTGGATACGTGTTCTGGGCGCAATCCGCGGGGGTAGTTGCCGAGGGATGGTAAATTTGTGAGTAGTAATCGGGTGAGATGGTGCATTTATTGCTCTCAACTGCATTGCGTAAATTTCATTGTTATTTGCTGCACCTCGCTGTAAGTGGAAATTGATCGATTGCAAGCGTTTCGTATTTAATGCTGCATTGAATGAATATTGCGAAGAAATAATACCATGGACAAGCTGGAAGTAGCTACTATAGAACATGATACATTCGCTCTTTCAGGAGGGGATCACTATGGCATTTGGAAAGAATTTTTAATCAAGGCTATAATCAAACGTCAGATGTATCTGAAGAAGAAATTCAGGTAAATTTGTGACCTGATAGGGGCAGTAAGAAATCGGCTTATTTTGTTTTCTCTTAGGTACATCATACAATGTGTTGTTCTAGCAAAAAATTAGACTAACCTCTAGGATTAAGATAGGCTTACCGAGGAGCTTCCTGCGGCAATCATGGCACGTCTTGGAAGGCGGTCTGGGGCATACGCACTACACGACCAAACCACCGAAGCATAGATCGTTCCGTTCGGAGAAGTAACTGCTCATTATTGAGCGTCTCGCGTACTCTGATGCGGCGTACGAGTAATTCCAGCATTACCGCGAAAAAACCTCAATTTGGCAGCTTATATCTGCGATCTTATTCTTTCGGTCACTACTCAAATTTCATGACCATAGGTGAGAGTTGGAATACACATCGGGTTAAAAACCGATAGTATAGCTTGAATGCTAATTTCGGCCTTCCTTATAACAGATTGACCAAGCTCTTTCAAAATTGATGCAGCCTGACCACTTGTACAGGATAACTCGGCATTGCTCTTTCCATCACTCCCTGAGATACTTAAACTTATCCAGTGTACTGAATGAGCGTTCTGGAAACAACCATTACGTCCGATTCGTTCACGTTTATACTCATTCCAGTATCATCACAAATGGCTACAAACCTTTCCAGTGCGCACTGAAGTTCGGTTTGAGAGTACCCTAGGATGACCAAATCATCCGAAAAAGCTGATGACTAATCCTAAGGCCTCCCACTTTGAAGAATTCTCCAGCGCTGTAACATTAAGACCATATATACAATGAAGAGGAGAGGTGACAAAAGGCACCCTTGGCAGAGTCCAATGCCCACAGCGAAGAGAATTGATTTAACATCGTTTATCTGAACACAGCTTCTAGTCTTATTCTTCCTTTTATCAGCGAGGTTATGATATGAAAACAAGGACCACAACCCTCCCACTTCACTGCATTTCTACTGATCTGCCTGTGGGGTTCGCCTTTTTGACCTCAGAAAATATCGGCAGGCCTCCCGATTTAGGATCACTCGGTTACTGAGGCCAATGGAATGCCGATGTCGTCGCATTTGTGTGATCCAGGCGTTTATAGGCCTGCCTTTCCTACATCGCGATGTCTTTGGAACGTGCATAGATATTGCCTTTTTCAAAGGATGCCAGGGTTCAAATGATCTCTTCTTTGAACGTGGCAATACCAGCTGAGCCGGTCGCGCTCTATTTTTTGTACGATGGTTTCCTTATTGTGAAAGCTTCCACGGATCTTCGAACTTCTTATTCGATCAAGCTTTGTCACTCCTGCTGTTATGCGAAGCATCTTCATCTCAGCTGCCGATAATTTACTCTCATACGTTTTGTACATCGTCCAGCAGTGTGAACCGTATGTGAGCGCTGGACGCACAACTGCGGTGTAGAGCCTTCCCTTCAACTTAGGTGGCATTTTTCTGTCACAAAAGATAGTGGAATTTGCTCGCCACTTCATCCACCCTACGCTTACGCGATGATTGATGTCTTCACCACAAGTTGCTTTGCTATTGATCATAGTTCCCAGATATTTGAACTTTTCGCACTTGGGAAGCACTGTTCCATTCAAATAAATGTCTGGAATAGGCGTGAGTGGATCAGAGAACGGACAGCACAAGTACTCTGTCTTTTTTGAACTAATGCGATACCCATTTCCCTCCAGAACGTCCACCCACACATCAAGTGCTCGTTGCAGGGATGTAGGATCCTCACTTAGGTTAGGTTAGGTTAGGAATGTGGGCTGGCAGGGAGCGACGCACTCTGCCACACTCAGGTCAGCGTTGACCCATTGTGGTACCCATGGGGGAAAAGTGATCCCTTACCCAATGAAACTAAAAACTACTCAGTCACTTACTTCATTTCTGCATACAAACCACCCTGATGATTCGATGAAGTTCAACATCTTTTCCGTTGAAACGCCGGAGAGTTCCTCGAGATCCTGGAAGAAGAATTTACCAAGGAACTTTTTCCTGGAGTGTTGAAGACTCGGACAGCGGCACAGGAAGTGGGTTGTGTCCTTAAAAACTTCCTCGTCACCACAGCCTCTGCAGAGTTCCTCCTCCGTCAGGCGTAGTTTCTTCAAGTGGTACCGCAGAGTGTTGTGTCCCGTGATGATGCCCACAAGGGTGGAAAGGGATTTCCTATCTTTACGGATGATTCTCTCGGTCTTTGCTTTGCCGAAAGATGGCCATAGCTTCCTAGTGATGGCGCAAGTTTCCATGGAGTTCCATCTTGTGTTCGCCTCCTCAGTGGCTTTATTCCCTGCAGCGAGCTTGAGTGTGCAAGGCGGGATACACACAGGGGGTCAACTTGTTCTGTTGGGGTTGCTGAGCCGATTCACGCCAGCTCGTCGGCTTTCTCATTGCCTGGGATACCCTCGTGTCCAGGGACCCAACAGATCGATACCTTGTGCTGTGTTCCAAGAACTCTGAGCTCTTCTCGACAACACTTCACAAGTTCGATTTAATTTCTATGGCAGTAATCGCTTTTATAGCTGCCTGGCTGTCGATAAAGATGGTGATACCTTCCGGCGGTATTGACCTTACCGCAGACTCACAGGCGGCTGTTGCCACTGCTGAGACCTCTGCTTGGAAAACACTGCTGTGGTCTGGAAGTCGAATGGATATTGATACACCTAGAGGGTCGGAGAAGATGCCTGATCCTACACCAGTGCTCATTTTTGAACCATCCGTGTAGATGGCTATGGATTCGGCATTAGGTATATGACCGCTTTTCCAATCTTCCCTACTAGGGTAGGCGGTAGAGAAAGGCCTTGTAAAGTCTAAATATGGCGTCACGTAATCCGTTACGGGCATGAGGCCAAAGCAATCGAGTAGGATCATCGAGTGACCTGTTCTGCTTGGTTTCCAGTTCGCTGACTGACTTATGCTCATAGCATTAATGGCTTACTTACTTACTTAGGTGGCGCTACAGTTCGGGGTGAACCTGGGCCTCAATCAACAAGCCTCTCCATTTAGCTCGGTCTTTAGCTAATTGCCTCGAGTTGCGCACTCCAAGTTGGTCGAGGTCCCCTTGAACTTGTGCGCGCCGCCTACGGCGATGATTCCCTCTACTGCGTCGTCCCTCCGGGTTAGATTCGAAGACTCTGCGGGCCGGAGCGTTGGTGTCCATTCGCTCTATATGTCCTAGCCATCTCAGACGTCCAATACGCAGTTTTTCGACAAGGTCGATGTCGCTGTACAGCTCGTATAGTTCGTGATTGAATCTTCTACTCCAAAACCCGTCAACACAAACGGGACCGAAAATCTTACGAAGAATTTTTCTCTCGAAGCGACCAAGGATATCTTCATCCTCTTTTAATAAAGTCCATGTTTCAGCGCCGTAAAGCAGGACTGGGATGATCAAGGTCTTATATAGAGTCTCCTTAGTTGTTCGAGATAGGGCTTTACTGTTGAATTGCCTTATAAGCCCAAAAAAACCGCGATTGGCAAGAGTTATTCTTCGATTGATTTCTACGCTGATTTTGTTAGAAGAATTTATAGCAGAGCCAAGGTAGACAAAGTCCATTACTACCTGGAAGTTATAGCTGCCCACTGTGACGTTTTGTCCAATTCGTCGGTGTTGGTTTTCCCTTCTAGTTGACAGCATATACTTGGTTTTGCCCTCGTTTATCGCCAAACCCATTTTGGCCGCTTCCGCCTCAATGCTTGCAAAAGCACCGGTGACAGCCCGCTGAGATCTTCCGATAATGTCTATATCGTCGGCGTATGCAAGCAGTTGTACAGACTTGTAATAGATTGTGCCTCCGGTGTTGGCTTGTGAGTTCCGCACAATCCGTTCAAGTACAATATTGAAGAAGTCACACGACAGCGCGTCACCTTGTCTAAAGCCTTTTTTGACATCAAAGGTCTCGGTGAGGTCATTACCGACCTTGATGGAGCAGCGAGCGTTCTCCATCGTCAGCCTGCACAGACGGACAAGTTTGGCAGGGATGTCAAAACTAGACATGGCTCTATAAAGCTCTTCTCTATAGATGCTGCCATAGGCGGCCTTGAAATCGATAGAGGTGGTGAGTATCGATTTGGAAATTGTGTTTTCTCCAGGATCTGCCGAAGTGTGAAGATTTGATCGATGGTGGACTTTCCTGGCCTGAAACCGCACTGAAAGGGTCCAATTAGGCTGTTGATAAAAGGTTTCAGGCGTTCACACAATTTCCCAGGAAAGATTTTGTATGCGATGTTGAAGAGACTGATGCCTCTATAATTGGCGCAGTTGAGGGGGTCTCCTTTCTTGTGGATCGGGCAAACGATGCTGAGATTCCATTCATCAGGCATACACTCGTCTGACCAAATCTTAGGGATGAGTTGGTGTATGCACTCTTCCAATTCATCCCCAGCTGCCTTGAAAAGTTCGGCCGGTAAACCGTCAGGTCCAGCAGCCTTGTTCGATTTTAGCTTGGATATTGCTGTCCTCACTTCGTTTTGGTCAGGTGGACGGAAATTTTGACTATCATCGTCTATGTTGAATGGTTCATTCTGCCTGACAGCGGGATGTTGGTCTTCGTCGCCGTTATACAGTCTGCAGAAGTAGTTTTTCCATATTCTCAGCACCGACTGTGATTCTACTACGAGGTTTCCATTCTCATCTCTACAGGTTTCTGTACGGGTATTACTTCTCTGACACGTTCTTTTTACCTTTTGGTAAAACTTCCGTACATTGTTCCTGGAGTATAGACTCTCGATATTCTCAAACGCGTGCTTCTCGTGCTCTTTCTTCTTCTTTTGGAGAAGCCGATGTTCTTCCCGTCTCTTTTGCTCGTAGAGCTCACGAGCAGCTCTCGTCTTCCTTTGCAGCGCCGCCTTGTATGCCTCTTGTTTTGCTGCATGCACTCGCCGGCATTCTTCGTCAAACCAGGGGTTTCGCGGTGGTGGTCGAGTGAGACCCAGCACATCAGTCGCGGCATTTCTGATGGCATGTTGGCAGCGTTGCCACTGGTCTTCGGTACTTGATGCTGGCGGCAAAGGGGCGATTGAGAGATTTCGGGATACGCGTTCAGCGAAGAGTCTGGCGGTCTCTTGCGATTGTAGCTTTTCGACGTTAAATTTTCTCACAGTAATTCTTCTTTGTTGCTCAGATTGGGATATCCGCATTCGTACCTTGGCTACAACAAGGTAATGATCCGAGTCTATGTTGGCCGCTCGGAGGGTCCGGACATCCAGAATACTGGAGGCATGCCTTGCGTCGATCGCAATATGATCAATTTGGTTGATCGTGACATGATCATTGGACCGCCATGTCTGCTTATGAATATCGAGATGAGGAAACCATGTGCTTGCTATGGTGACATTTCGCTCCACAGCAAAATCAATTAGCCTTAGTCCGTTATCAGACGTGGTGTCGTGTAGGCTATGCTTACCGACTGCCCTACCAAAGACGTCCTCCTTTCCTATTTTGGCGTTAAAATCGCCCAATACGATTTTAACGTCGTGCTTATTACATTGCTCGTATGTTTTGTCGAGGAGCTCGTAGAAACACTCTTTGGTGGCAGGGTCCTTTTCTTCTGTGGGGGCATGAACACATATTAGGCTTATGTTAGCGAATTTAGCCTTGATCCGGATCGTCATAATACTCTCGCTCACGTGTCGGAAGCTTAAGACTTCTTGCCTAAGTCTGCCGCGTATGACAAATCCGCATCCGAATAAGCGTTGCCTGTTGCCTCTGTAGCAATCACCGTAGTAGATTTTTTTTTTTTTTTTTTTTTTTTTTTCCGAGGGTAGGTGAAAATCTTCAACAAGACACTATGAGGATCGACAGCGCGTGCTCATAGTAGTGTGGGATTCTTACCCACTAAAAAACCTCCCTTCAAAACAGACTTGTTTTCATTTTTACTACAACTAAGTATTCGACTTATCAAGTAGTTTTCGTTTCACGAAATAATGACGTTTTGCAGGTAGCTTCCCATTAGAAGTTCCTGCCAGCTCCGCAGCTTAGACGCGGCTACTTAACGCGCTAAGTCCAAAGGTTTGATTCTTTGTAGACGGCGTACTAAATTTCTTTCATCCAAAACTTGGAGGATTTTAATATTAACGTGACTTTCTAGTCGACTTTTACGCTTTCTCGCGTAGTTTTTGATTTCGTCTTCGATTGTTTTAATGCCAAGATCTCTGTGGATATCGCTATTTCTGATATACCATGGCGCATTAACAATACCCCTTAGCACTTTGTTCTCAAAAGTTTGTAAAATTTGAATGTTACTTATTTTGGTACAACCCCAGAGTTGTATACCATATGTCCATACAGGCTTTAGCACCTGCTTATATAAAAGCAGTTTGTTATGTATATTAAGCTTGGAATATTTTCCAAGTAACCAATACATTTCTCTATATTTATTATCTAATTCTTTGCGTTTTTTCTTTACATGCGTTTTCCATTTCAGCTTTGTATCAAGTGTCATTCCAAGATACTTAGCCTCGTTTGCAAACGGGATTTGAACCGAGTTTGAAAAGATCGGCAAATTATTTATTTTCTTATAAGTAAAATTTACATGAACAGATTTGGTCTCGTTGAGTGCGATTCGCCAAATCTTTGTCCATTCATTTACTCTATCCAAAGCTTCTTGCAGTTTTTCTGTAGTATCTTCGACCGTTGTACCTACTGTCAAGATAGCAGTGTCGTCGGCAAATGTACCTAGCTCAGTGCCTTCTACTTGCGGTATATCACGAGTGTATAATAGATATAAGACTGGACCAAGAACGCTTCCTTGCGGCACCCCAGCCATTATTTCCTTAAAATCAGAATATTCGTTTCCACATTTGACGCGGAATAGCCTATTCGTAAGGTAGTTCTTCAAAATATTGTATAGGTGCTCTGGCAGAACTTGTCGTAATTTAAACTTTAAGCCTTCATGCCAGACCTTGTCAAAGGCTTGAGAGACGTCAAGGAATACGCTTGAGCAAATCCTTTTTTCTTCAAGAGATTTTTCGATTACATGAGTTATTCTATGCACTTGTTCAACTGTAGAATGCTTACTTCTGAATCCGAATTGATGATCCGGAATGAGATGCCTCTCTTCTATAACCGGCTGTATTCGCCTAATCAAAATTCTCTCGAACACTTTGGATATGATTGAAAGAAGCGAAATCGGTCTATAAGACGTTTTTTCATTGGGTGGTTTTCCGGGCTTAAGGACCATTATGACTTCGGCCACTTTCCATTGACTGGGAACATATTCTAGTCTAAGCGCGGCGTTTATAATGAACAGAAGCTTCATTAGACCCTTTCTCGGAAGTGCTTTAAGAACCTCTCCCGTGATTAGGTCGTATCCAGGAGCCTTCTTAGGTTTAAGTCTCTTTATTTCTTCCTTAAGTTCGGTTAGTGTTGCATTTCTTATTACACGATTGTCAATATACGACGTATTTATATTTTGAATAAGAGCCTGTCCATCAAGCGGTTTGAAAGTTTCTTCCAGGTGGGCGGCAAAAACTTGCGCTTTCTCTTTATCATGCCTGGCCCATTCGTGTTGATTTTTCCTAATTGGGGCGGTTTGAATTTGAGGTTTTTTAATACCTTTTATAGCTTTCCAAAGCGAATAGTTAGAATCTTTTTCCGCCGTTAAGCTTTCTAGGTAAGTTTGCATTTCATTATTCTTAAGGTCTTTAATAGATCTTTTTAATAAGTTACACAAACGGTTAAGATGTGCTTTATGTTGCGGAGCCCGAGTTTGTTGCCATTTTTTGCGCGCTTTCCTCTTCTCCTTAATCATCTCTTTTATTTCCTGCGGATAATTTTGAATATAGCTGGCCGGCGTTTTGTTAGGTTTCGGAGTATTTTTCGACGCGACATTCTGTGGGATTTCGACGAAGCGATCTACTTCAACTTCAAGTTCATAGGGCGTTTTAAGTGATACCCTCAGCTCGGTATTTGATTCAATATCTTTTTTGAAGCCATCCCAATTCGTTTTCGCGCTGGTTAATCTGGCCAGACCTACTTTTTTAATCAGAGCATCGCTTATCGTCATAATGATTGGAGAATGATCAGAGGAGAGATCAAAGCTTTCTTCAACTTTTATACTGTTGCCAGATATACCTTTAACAATAAAGAAATCGATCAGATCTGGTATCTTATTTCTATCAGTCGGCCAATATGTTGGTTTACCCGTCGAGTGAAAATCACAACTATATTGCATACCCGCATTATAAAGCTTTCTACCTTTCTGAGAGGCGTACCTTGAACCCCAGAAGGGGTGTTTTGCGTTGAAATCGCCACCAATAATAAAATTTGGTTTAAGGAAGTTGAAGATGTTTGTGAAATCACTTTCTTCAAGTTTACATCGCAGTGGACAATATATAGACGAATTGTTGAAAGCAAAATGTCTATTTCTAACGCGTACCGTGCTTACTTGCATTGCTTCTAATTCAATCTTTATTTCTGCTGAGTGTTCGATAGATTCTTTTATAAGCAAAGATGATCCGCCTCTGGCTCTTTCCGATGGGTGAAAGGCGTGATACACGCTATATCCCCTTATCTTAATATTCGATTGCTTTTTCAGATGAGTTTCACAGACCAAGCATATATCAATATCTTTCTCTCGCATAAATATTTCTAACTCGTCGAGTCTTTGTATGAGCCCGTTAGCGTTCCAAGTAAGAATTTTAAGCGTTTCTTTCATATTCTGGTTGAAGTGCGCGTGTTATGAATGTTGCTTTCTAGTGCAACTAGTCTCTCGAAAATTAATTTATTTGTTTTGCATTGCTCTTCAAGTTTCGGAAGTATTAGGGAAAAAACATTGGATACATGATCTTCTGAACTACCTCTATCACTATTTTTCAATGTCGCAACTTGAGCAGGAGTCTTTACATTAAAGTTTGGACGGTTTCTTGCTTTGATCTCCCGTGAGTTGTCGGTCGTGTACGTACCCTTAACTGTCTTCGCCGCTTGAGCATAAGACTGCACGCCAATATTCGGAGATTTTGCTTCTGTCACCTTATCTCTATTACTTTCGGATTTTTTATCATTCACCGATCTTAAGTTAATATTGACGGACTTTCTACCTTTCGCAGCTTTTTTCGTAGCTATTTTGGGTCTGTTCTTGATTGGTTTCATATTCGGACGCATCGAATTTTTTAGCGTATCGCGGCGTTTTTGTCGTAGATGTCACAGTTTTTCATCCTCTTTTTGCCCGGCCCATCCCATCGCACTTCCTGGATGGCGGTAATATCTGCTTTATAGCAGTCTAGGGCCTCTACTAGTTGTTCGGCTGCACGTGGTCTGTAAAGGGACAGAACATTCCACGTACAGATCCGAAGGTCGTTGTCCTTATTTCGTTTGCTGGGGTCGTCATTAGTTGAGTCATCCTTATCCGAGGCTTTTGGTTGTTTCGGAACCATGCAGTTTTTACGTGGTAGGGAAGTTACCCCGACGGCACAACCCCCAACCTGGAGGGCCAGTTCCTTAATTATTCCCCTAGGACGAGGGGCCGGGTACACCGGTGCCAGTAGTCCACTACGGGAGTATGAGCGCTGCCGTTGGCCCATTAAGGGCTCCTCCGCTGCCGCCTGAACAGGAAGAAGCGCTCTAGTGAGAAAAGCACTCTTCCCCCCCTCTCTCATCTGCTGCCACCAAGAATCCGCCAAACGGCATTAATGGCTGCTGATGTTCTTATAAAGATGTCTAGCGGCAGCAGGTTGAGGATAGCCTCGAGTCCTGCGGTTGGGGTTGTCCTCATTGCACTGGTGATGCCAATGCATGCTAGTCTTCGAACTTTGGTGATTGCCTTTAAGTTGGTGGATTTGTTGACAGCTGGCCACCATACTAGATTGCCGTAAGTCAGTATGGGTCTAACTATAGCCGTATACATCCATAGTATGATTTTGGGGGAGGGTCCCCAGGTTCTACCAAAAATTCTACTACATGAGTAAAAGGCTATTGTTGCTTTCTTGATTCTTTCCTCTATATTTAATCTCCAGTTGAGCTTTTTGTCAAGTACAAGGCCCAGGTATTTTGCGCTATCGGACAATCTGAGTGGGATACCATCAACAGAAGGTGTACTGAACTCCGGTATTTTCCTCTTGTTCGTAAAAAGTACGAGTTCGGTTTTTTGGGGGATTAACCTTTAGACCGCAGCTCCTGGCCCATATGCTAAGAGTATTTAGGGCTCCGTCAAGTTGTTCGCTGAGGGTAGGCAGGAATTTACCTGTAGCAAGCAGCACGACGTCATCCGCGTACGCTGTAGCTCTAACCCCGCTGTACCTTAGCTGTTGTAGTACCTCATTAAGAACAATGACCCAGAGCAGTGGGGAGATTACCCCGCCTCGAGGGGTACCTCTCGAGGCGTAAGCTTCGAGCTTTGAACCCTTAAGTTCGGTGGTTATATGTCGTTCCTCGAGCATGCTAACAATCCAGTTAATTAGACTGATGTCGATGTCTAGGTTTCTTAGGGTTCTTTTAACCGCTTCGGTATTTACATTATTGAAGGCTCCTTCAATGTCCAAAAAAGCAGCTAGTGTGAACTCTTTATCCTTAAGTGATTTTTCTATAGAGCCGACAACATGATGTAAGGCAGTTTCCACACATTTACCCTTCGTGTATGCGTGTTGGGCTGGGGATGAGTCACCCGGGCGTATTCTACTACGTATGTAGATGTCGAGCAATCTTTCAAAAGTTTTCAGGATGAAAGAGGTAAGGCTAATTGGTCTGAAGTCCTTCGCCGTGGTGTGACTAGCCTTGCCCGCCTTGGGTATAAAAACCACCTTTACCTCCCTCCATGTTCTTGGTATGTAACATTGTTTAAGACTACTGGCAAATAGCTTTTTGAGAATTGGGGTAATGATTGGTGCAGTTTTTTGCAGCATGATCGGTATAATTCCATCAAGTCCTGGGGATTTAAAGGGGGAGAACGATCTTATTGCCCACTCTATTCTGTCCTCTGTTACCAAATCCGCAGGGGGTTCCGATTCGCTGTGATTGTTATTAGTACTGCTACATGGTACGGTAGTACACCTCGGGAAGTGCGTTTTAATAAGCATTTCAAGGGATTCCGAACAGGACTCGGTCCAGTATCCTTCAGTGTTCTTTAGGGATTCTCTGGAGAGGATTTTCCTCAAACTGGCCGTTTCTGTTGTACTCTTAATCTCGTCGCAGAAGCGTTGCCACGACTGTCTTCTGGCTTTTTGCGTTGCGCTCTTGAAGTTCCTCTGACTGGCTTTGTATAGCTCCCAGTTAGAGTCAGCTCCCGTTGATTTCGCCAGGTTCAAGAGTTTCCTTGTTTCTCTCCTTATTCTGGCTAGTTCTTTGGTCCACCGTGGCGGGAGACTTTTGTCTTAGGTCTAGATACGGGACATGCCTTCTGGAAAGTCTCTTTGAAGACAGCAGTGATTTCCTCGGCTTTTCGGTCAATGTCCGCTGGCTCATGTAGGTAACATTCTTGTAGTAGATTCGCCTTCCTCCGCACCTCTTAACTGAAGGTAGTCCAGTCGGTCTTCCTTGGGTTTCTATGGGGTTTGGGAAAGTCGCATCTATCAATGAGATTAAATTCAATAAATCTGTGATCGGAATAGGATTCTATTTCCAAAGTATTCCAATTGTCTATAGAGAGGGTATTTGAGTTACTCGCATTCGGCATTGGGTTACCTCTCACAAATTTGGAGATGAGAATTCTGAGCCATCTGAACCCGATGTCTCCCATCTTTTTCCAGAACTCAGAGGGCATCTCATCTGGCCCAACCGCTTTCCATTTTTTTTGAGTATTTGACAGCCGCACTAACTTCTTCGCCTGTAATGTCAGGTATTTCTTCGCAGTTAGGGGTGACTCTTGGAAAGTATAGCCGGGGAAACTGTTCATTTAAAAGTTCTTCACAATACTGCCGCCACCTCTGCAGAATTTTGTCGTTATCCACAAGAAGCTGGCCATGAGCATTTTTTTTTTGTCGGGATAGGAAACACTCGACTGGAGCAGTCAGACACAACTGGTCCATTGTACTGCCAGAGAGCAAACCCTGATTTACCCATTTTATTTGAATTTCCTTATCTTTATAAGAAAGCCAAGCAAGCACTTCAGTGATGAGGGGCTTACAGTACCAGCACTCACCACATCCTCACCGAAGATCTGCCACCTGATACGAGCAAAGGCGGGACACTCACAGAGATAATGTTCTGCGGTGTCGTCGCTCTTTCCACAAGCGTCGCAGGCTGTAGTGTCACTTAAGCCTAACATGTTAAGGTGCTTGGCAAAAGTGAACTGGGCTGTCTAGACGCCGATAAGTTGTCTGCAGTCTTTTCTGCTGAGAGACAGCAATAATGCCGTTGATTTCTTACAGACGTCCGGGAGCATGCGTTTAGTCAACCTGCATCCTGGAGAGTCATGCCACACACAATTGTGTTCGTGAGAGACCCAATCGTCAATGGTAGCCCTAACCGAGGACGCAGGAAGACCCAACGCAGGTTCGGGACCTAAGAAAGCCTCCTCTAAGCCTTGTCTAGCAATCTCATCGGAGATCTCGTTCCCCAAGATCCCAGTGTGACCTGGGACCCAGATAAAAGACAGAGAATTCAGCCTTGTGACCGAGTTCAAAGAGTTTTTGGTTTCACGCACTATTTTAGAAGTGGTTAAAGGGTTAAGTAAGGCCTTAAGCGCAGCCTGACTATCACTACAGACACAAATGCTACGTCCCTTCCACCTGTTCTTCACAACATAGCTCATGGCCATTAGGATTGCATAAGTTTCCGCTTGAACCATCCGTGAAAATACGACTACATTCCGTTCCCGGCTCAAACTCTGGCAGAAGCCAGTCCTGGACACAACGAAAGTCGACTCTGAATTCGCGCATCAGCTGGAGTTCTGGTGTAATTGCATCAGACGGCATATCCATAAGACAGGAGTCGTAAGATAAGTGTCGCGCAAGTTCATCAAAGTTCCAGTGTGGAGTATACCAAAAACCGCCCCGTCTAAGACGATGGATGGCTTTGGTAGTGCAACCCATGATATAAGTATCAAGGGGAGGTAAGTTCAGCAAAGCATCTAGTGCAGAGCCAGGCGTACTCGGAAAAGCTCCCGTGCAGCCGAGGCAAGCCGTTCTTTGGAGTTTTCGCAAAAGGCAGCCGCTTATTTACGCGAGAGCTCCTTCCACGAAACAACCGACGCATATGCGAGGAATGGTCTTATCATAGCCGCGTAGATCCAGAGAACCTTATTCGGTGACAAGCCCCATGTCTTGCCAAAAGCACCCTTACGCTGCCAGAAGACTGAGAGCGCCTCGGATGTTTTCGACTCGACGTGTTTATACCAATGTAGTTTCACATCTAAAATCACTCGCAGATATTTGGCTTCATTGGAAATGCGAATGGTGACGTCTTTTAGCACTGGCTAAGTCAGACCGGTCAAAATCCTCCTTCTCGTGAAAAGAACAACCTCAGTTTTAAGAGTATTCACCGAAAGCCCACTCCTAGTACACCATTCATCGATCATGCCCAGCGCCGCCTGCGCATTAGCACAGACCGTCGCCAGGCATGGCCCGACAGAAAGTACGGCAACATCATCCGCATATGCCTGAGCGTAGGCGTTAGAACTATTTAGAGTGTTCAACAGAGAGTCGACCACCATGCACCATAACAATGGAGACAGAACACCACCTTGCGGACAGCCCCTCTTTACACCTGGCCTAGCATATGGGCCACGATCCGCATCCACTACCAAAGTTCTATGCATTGCTGCTGATATTTCATCTACCCTGTGTTGTCTGGCCGAGTCGCTCATGCAGTCAAAAGTTACATTGTCAAAAGCACCCTCAATGTTAGTGAAGATACCCATCGCGTATTCTTTCCTATCAAGCGCGCATTCAATTCTGGTCACTAAATTTTGAAGTGCGGTCTCACAGGATTTCCCTCGCTGATAGGCATGCTGCATCTCTGATAGTGGATGCAGTTTCAAAACAACTTTGCGCACGTGAAATTCTACCTGTCTGTCCTTCTGACTGCCCGCCAAGGTGTAGGAATATATGCCAGCGCCAAGCCAGTGGTGAAAATTCTTTTCAGAGTTGGCAATAGCTGATCTATACCCTGTTGCAGCATAGCTGGATATATTCCATTGGTGCCAGGTGATTTGAAACCATCAAAAGATGCCACAGCATATTTGATGGCTTCAACTGTTACCATGGCTGATGCAATATACTCAGCCTGGGTAAGCGGGCCAAGCTGTGACCTATTGGTTATCTGATTGCCAGTAAAGTGGGTCTCCAGCAGAAGACTAAAAGTTTCCGCTTTCGTCTCAGTAAACTTGCCATCAGACTTTCTTAGTGACTCCGGTTTTGCCAAAAAAAAAAACAACAAATATTTGGCGCAACAGCTCTTAAAAGTGGCAGGGCCTAGCTTCTCGCAACCACTTATGTTGTGTGCGTTATATTTTTCGCACGAATGGAAGGGACCTACAGTTTAATGCCGAATCCGAACGGCGATTTGAGAAGCTTTTTCGTGACAACAATAATCTCGGATGTTTGTCAGACGCTCGCGAGAGCTGGGACCGTGAAAAAACTTTTTGGTATTTTCTGGGACTCGAACTTGGAACCTCATGCGTAGTGATCCGACACACTAACCACTTACGCTACGGCGCCCCTCCGGTTTTGCCGACTTGCCCCTTTTGAGGACCTTAACCAACCTACTGGTTTCACCGAGTGTCTCGATCTTTTCACAAAAATCTCTATAAGAAGCACTTTTCGACAACCGAATTAACTTTTTATAGTCTTTTTGCTTCGATCTAAATAGATCCCAGTCACCTTCCAAATTTGTCTTGAGTGACCTATTTAGAAGTTTTCTGGATTCTTTCCTAAGTCGCTGCAGTTCTGAGCTCCACCAGGGAACCGGAGTTCTGCAGGGGATTTTTGTCAATGGGCACGTCAGTTCAAAACAGCTGGTAAGGATGATAGTCAGGTTCTGAACAGCATCCTCAACCGTTCGTTTCATTCTGAGTTTAGTTGGAGTTTTGACAGATATGTCTAGCTCTTCCCTAAACCGCACCCAGCTGGTTCTCCCGGATTCCTCCTCTCCTGCAAAGTTATGGCCTCGCATTCGATTTGGAAAACGATGTATCTATGGTCTGACAAGGACCTCTTCGACAGTACCCTCCAGTTAGTAATTGACTTAAAATACTTAATAGATAAAATCAAATCAATTACCTCCTGCCTCCTTGCCGTGACAAAAGTTGGATGGGAGCCAACATTGTTAGTTACCATGCCAGACGATAGTATAAAGTCTAGGAGATGGTTTCCTCGTATGTTACATTTGCTGCTACCCCAGACTGTATTCTGAGCATTAGCGTCGCAACACATGACTAGTCCCATCTCCCGAGTGTCACAGTGCTTTATGAGTGGAGGCTTCGGTGGTGGAGGCATTACCGAATCATAAGGGACATAAGCCGACGCAACAACGAAGGTTTTCCAACTTCAGGTTGTTTCGTAGCTTATAGCTGCAGCAACCAGATCCTGTCCACAGAATTGTCCAAGCTGGGTTACTGAGAGGAAATTCGGCACATTTAGGCAAGCTCTTGGTCTTTCAGATCGCTCGTCACATAGCACCGTTACTCCACGAATACCTCCAAAACCACATATGCGCTTGATCCGCACGTATGGCTCCTGGATAAATGTTATGTGGGGTTTTGTACGCACCACGGAAAGTCTGCTACTTAAGATGGATCTCCCGCGACCGATTGATCTATGAGTGTTGAGATGGGTATCGAAGAAGAAAGCATATATGTGGGATTAGTACAGCCTACGCCATTGACTCTGAATCCATCATCATTAACATCCTACAATTCAACTCAACCAATACTCATGAGCAACTCGGGAGAAAAATATCGTATCGGAGAAGAGGCAGTCGACGACGAGATATACGACGGGCATGAAGACGACGACGGTCTTAGGCGATTCTGTTGCATGTTTCATTTTTTTCATATCGATACTTAATCTCTAATTGTTTTTGCATGCACTTTGAATTACATCCATTCTAAACTGTATTTTGCTTCTACCTCGAATTATAATGAATTTTTATTGAACGGTTGCGTTTTTGTTTTCTGTAACCCACATATATGGGCGATGTTGATGTGCATATCAGTTCCTATATACTCGTATTAATGTGGGAAGAATATCTTAATAGCATCAATTTCAACACTTTGGCCCAGAATATTTACAAATCCATGTCAAACGGACTGTAATTCTTTGAGTGGAGCCAAAATTGGATGAAGTGAAAAGCCCTAATTATTGACTGCCTTCTGTGAAATTCTAAGAGTTCATGTGAATGATCTACTTCTCCAGTCGACCTTTTCAATATTGCAGCTCTCTCAATGGAGAGCCTTAAACAAGGACGGTTCTCTATTATGAAATCCTATCATCACAAACTTGTGAGTATCTCCTATAGAGATATCTTGACATTGTTCCGCACACTGCTCGTCGGATTAAAAACATTTTCCTCGAACCATAATTACCCGACTACTAATTCAGGGTACATGCCACAGAATGAAGCTATTCTTTCAGATCCAGAGAATAGACCTGCAATCCTTTCTCTCAAATAGAGGCCGTAGTAGAGCAGCAGCATTGAAAAGGATTCCGGATTAATTTTTTCTCCATTTTGCTTCCTCCTTCCCTGTGCCATGGCATCTTCATCCAATTGTGTGGAAACTGAAAATCCATGCGATCCGAAAAGGTACCAAAACTTAATTAAATTACCATGGTTTCGCCTTGTTCGTCTACTTCTACTGACGTGGTTATATCACGTCCTTCACCACTTTTTTTTTTTTTTTCGGAATTACTTCCTCTCATGGCTCAGAACGTATGCGGTAAGATAATTTTGCAGGTAACCCAAAGTGGGTGGATTCATTTCGGTCTTGTGAGACCAATACTCTGCTGGTCCTCCGTCAATCAAGGTGTCGAATGAAAGACTACGGCAGTGTTTTATAGCTGCTGAAGGTGGTGAGAGGTATGATGTGATTTGTGGCTTAGCATCAATCAGAACATGGATTTGCGGTGTGGGTCGCATTGCTTTCGACTAATTGAACTAATCTTTCTGATGAAAGCCTATCTGGTGACATAAGCACGTCGGCATTGGGCAAATTGGCAGGCTGGTGTTGAACTGATTTTGCGGTGTGCAATGAAAATATTTAGACGTGTGAACACTCTGCTCCGCGGGGAGATGCAATTTTTTGTCACAGTTTTAATTGAAATGCACACAGATACAGTGGGAATATCCTAAGCAAATTTTAGCGTTCTAATTGGTGTAAGCAGCCGCAATCGATTCCCCACAGTGCATATTGATTCTCTCTTCAGTTGGCGCTGCTAATCTGAATAAAGTGAATAGAAGGGCATCGAAACAGATTTTGTCACATCAGGGATGGATATGTATTTTAGTATTCAGGCTACATATTGGTTGTTTCCGCACAATTTGCATGAAGATATTTAATGTTTTGTCTATATTACACAAACACATTCGAAAATAAATGAACTTGTATGGTGGAAACTGTGAGGCAACCTTCAATTCAGGGAAACAGTACCGGGGACTATACTCCGTGGTATTTTCCATTAGTGTGTCGGGTCTTAGCTTTGCAGGTGTCCTTGGGCTCATAAGTGTTGAATGTAAGGTATAGGCAAAGTGAGGAAGTCACAGTACTAGTTGTATGAAAAAAGGATTCGACAGGACCTGCCAAGTTCAGGAAACAGTGATAATCAGATTTGAAGATGTCCGCCATAACTTTTTTTTGGATAATTCCCCGTCCATTTTTTTCAAAGCACAACCATAATTTTTTTTAAGGAATATACCCAATTTCAGTAGGGCTGATGGGGTGAGTCTAGGTATATATTCGAACTCCCGTCACTTAAAGCTGATTTTGGAAAAAAAAATCGATTTCCTCCAAAACGGCTTCAACTAAAATTGACTAAACGATTTTGTTTGAATTTTAAATCCGAAACAGCTCAAAGGAAATACGAAAAGCGCAAGTACACAGCCAGATCTGCAGTTCCTCTTCCGGAAATATTTTTAGGAAAATGTCTGTGAATTTAAAAAAAATTTATAAAGGGATCTGCATCGCGATTGGTTAGGAAACTACTTACTCACTTACTTACTTAGGTGGCACTACACTCCAGGGTGGACCTGGGCTTCAGCCAACAAACGTCTCCAGCCAGCCCGGTTACGAACCAGCTGCCTCCAGTTGCGAACCCCAAGTTGGCTGAGGTCCCACTCCACTTGTTTGCACCACCTACCGCGATGTCGTCCTCTAATGCGCCGTCCATCCGGGGTGGATTCGAAGACTTTCTTGGCGGGAACGTTGGGCTACATCCACTCTAAATGACCCAGTCATCTTAGTCGCTGTATGTGACCTCTTCTGGCTAAGTCGATGTCCTTGTACAGGCCGTATAGTTCGGCATTGTACCTTCTCCTCCACTCAGCGTCTATGCAGATGGGAACAAAGATCGCTCGAAGAACTTTTCTCTCGAAATAACCAAGGACATCCTCATCCGGTTTTATCAAAGCCCATGCCTCTGCACCATACAGCAGAACTGGGATGATTAGGGTCTTATAAAGAGTTACCTCAGTAGTTGAGATAGGGCTTTGCTACTCAATTGCCGTTTTAGCTCATAGAAACAACGATTGGCAAGAGTAATTCTTCGTGTGATCTCCCCACTGATGTCATTTGCGGAGTTCACCATAGAGCCTAGGTAGACAAAATCATTTACTACCTCAAAATTGTATCTGTCTATTGTGGCGTTCTCTCCAAGACTCCGATGTTGGGTGTCGTTTTTTGTAGACAGCATATATTTTGTTTTGCTTTCATTGACCGCTAAACCCATCTTTGCTGCCTCGATCTCAATACTCGCAAATTCCCACTGACAGCCCGTTGAGTTCTTCCGCTTATGTCAATGTCATCGGCGTAAGCGAGTATATGTACAGAATTGTAAAGATTGTACCTTTGGCGTTGACTTGTGCGTTTCGTACAATTCTCTAAAGTATTATATTAAAGAGATCGCATAATAGCACGTCACCTTGTCTAGGACCTTTCCGGACATCGAACGGTTCGGTGTTGTTCTTGCCGACTTGGATGGAGCAGCGAGAGTTCTCCATCGTCATTCTGCACAAACGGACGAGCCCGGCAGGGATGTCGAGACTAGACATGGCTCTGCATAACTCATCTCTATACACGCTATCATAGGCAACTTTGAAGTCGATGAAGAGGTTAGGTTAGGTTAGGTTAGGTTAGGTTAGGTAGGGTTATGAGGTTGTCATAAAACACTAGGCACCAAAGTGGGCCCATCGCGATCACTAGGAAACATTCACGGCAAAAAAAAAAAACCTAAACCCAATCCTCCAAGCAATTAATCTCCCTACAAAATCTGAAGAGATCCTTGTTATGGTTCAAGGACCTCACCTCCTCCAAGTTATCGAAGAAGTATTTACCCAGGTACTTTAGCCTTATCCTGGCAATTCCTTGACATTTACAGAGTATATGAGTTATATCCTCTGAGACATGTAGGTCATCGCAGTACCTACAAACATCCGTATCGGATAATCCTAGTCTCATGGCATACCTCTTTAGGAGACAGTGGCCAGAGAGTATTCCTATCGCTGTTTTTAGCCTCGATCTATCTAACTTAATTATCTCCCCAGATTTTCTGCGATCTAACACAGGCCACAAGGCCTTAGACATCCTGTGACCATCTAAGTTTGACCATCTTAGATTAGCCGTGTCAATGATTTTATCCCGGATGATTCCCTTAGCCACGCACCCTGGTGGTTTAATACTACCAATTATATCGCTACGTGGGAGCCCCACTCCTCTTTTAGCCAGCGCGTCGGCTTGCTCGTTGCCTTCGATATCGCAGTGTCCAGGTACCCAACATAATCTGACTCGGTTCTGCGTACATAATACCCTAAGCATTGTGCGGCAATTCCTGATTAACTCAGATTTGGTGACGTAAGACTCTAGCGCCTTTAGCGCAGCCTGACTGTCAATGCAGATGGCGATATTCTTATCGGATATTGATCCCATCTCAAGTAATTCCGCAGCCTTAAGTACAGCTAGAACCTCTGCTTGGAACACACTGCATGTGTCCGGAAGTCTCAGGGCCACCTGTAGGTTCGTATCTCTCGAGTAAATACCTGACCCCGTGCCCTCACTGGTCTTAGAACCATCTGTGTATATTGCAATCTCGTTGTGGACAGAGACTGTCTTCCTTCGCCAGTCCTCTCTAATAGGATACAGTACTTCGTATGGTGTGTCGAAGTCTAAGGTGCCAAGTATATCGTCCGATTCGTCAGGGATTCCGGGAACAGATTCCTTGAGAATGGAGCTGTGTCCTATGTTATTAGTCCTGAAGAGACCAACGTTAGTGAGCCGAAGCGCACTGTTGCCCGCTTGAAATTTGATTTGTAGGTCTAATGGTAAGAGATACAGGAAGATCTCGAGTGCAGCCGTAGGTGTTGTGCGTAGAGCACCTGTGATGGCAATGCAGGCTGATCTTTGTACCATGGCCAACATATCCCGTGTGTTTTTCGTATTCGTTGCCTTCCACCACACAAGAGTAAGGATAGGTCTGACTACCATGATGTATAACCAGTGCATCATTGCGGAATTCAGGCCCCATTTTTTCCCCGCGGTCCGCTTACAGATGAAGAGAGCATTATACCATATGCTTTGCGGACTCGTTCCTGTATGTTAAGTTTCCAATTTAGTTTCCTATCCAGCATTATACCAAGATATCTGGCGCGATGCGAAAGGGAAAGCTCCACCCCTGCTAGCTTAAGCAGTTTGAAGGGTGGTATCTTGTATTTTCTACTAAAGAGTACCAATTCAGTTTTATCCGGGTTGGCGTGTAGTCCACACCCTCTTGCCCATTTTTCGAGACTATTAAGAGCTGATTCCATCATTTCACTTAATGTATCCAGGAACTTACCCTGAACTAAAATCACCACGTCATCCGTGTAAGCAGTGACGCTTATACCTGTATTGCTTAGTTCTTTAAGTATCCCATCGATGACTAGAACCCAGAGGAGAGGTGAGATAACGCCTCCCTGGGGAGTCCCCCTGGTAACGGATTTTCTTATTGAACTGTTTCCGATAGTGGAGTTAATGTTTCTAGAGCCGAGCATATTGCAGAGCCAATTGGTAATGCTATGCTCGACATTCATAGATTCCAGGGCCTGTTTGATGGCCCTACCTTCTACATTATTGAAAGCACCTTCTATGTCTAGGAATGTTGCTAGTGCATATTCCTTATAGTGAAGGCTAGCTTCTATCTTCCCTACTACGTCGTGTAAAGCTGTTTCCACCGATTTTCCCTTCAAAAGGGGATGAAGAGGTGGTGCGTATCGAATTTATATTCATGGGTTTTTTCCAAGATCTGTCGTAGTGTGAATATTTGGTTAATGGTGGACTTTCCGGGCCTGAAACTGGACTGATAACAACCAAGTTGTTGATGATCGGTCTTAGGCATTCATACGAGTATAATACGGCAGACAGGATCTTATATGCGATATTGAGGAGACTTATACCTCTGTAGTTGGCGCAGTTCAAAGGGTCTCCTTTCTTCAGGATCAGGCAAACGATGCTGAGGTTCCATTCATCGGGCATACTTTCGTGCGATCAGATTTTGCAAATGAGCTGATGCATGGTTCTTACCAACTCATCTCCTCCTGCTTGGAAAAGTTCGACTTGCCGGTATTTCTCATCTATCCAGGAGTTTCGTTGTGGTGACCGAAAGAAACCCAGTACATCCCTTGTTGGCAACGCTGCCACTGTTCTTCCGCATTTACTGCTGGCGGCATAGGACTTATATTAAGATTAGAAGAAACACGATCGGCAAAGGTTCTGGCGATCTCTTGCGATTGTAGCCGTCCGACGTCAAATTTCGCTCCATTGTGCGTATCCGCATCCGTACCTTGGGTACAACTAGGTAGTGATCCGAGTCCACGTTGGCTCCTCGGAAGGTCCGGACACCCAGAATACTGAAAAAGTGCTTTGCGTCGATCGCAATGTGATCGATTTGGTTGACGGTTTTTCGAATATCGAGACGTGGAAACCGCGTATTAGCTACGACAAATTTTCGTCCCACTGCAAAGTCGACTAGCCTGAGTTCGTTGCCGGATGTGATGTCGTGCCGGCTGTGCTTTCCGACCACGCTACTAGAGATGTCCTTCTTTCCTAGCTTTGCGTAAAAATCACCTAGGATAATTTTAACGTCCTGGCATCTTGTCCAAGAGAGTAGAAGTCATTTTTCGCCGCGTCGTCGAATCTTCTCGTGAGGGGCGTGACCGCATATTAGGCTAATGTTGCCGAATTTAGCCTTAATACGGATAGTCATAAGGCGCTCTTTCACATGCCGGAAACTCAAGACTTTTTGCCTAAGTCTGCCTCTAATAACAAATCCACACCTGAATATATGTTCTCCTTGTTGTCTGTAGTAATCGGCGTAGAAGATGTCATGGTTTTCCATCCTGCTTTTGCCGACCCATCGCACTTCTTGGATGGTAGTAATGTCTGCTTTGTAATGATTTAGGGCCTCCGTAAGTTGTTCGGCTGCACGTGGTTTGTAGAAGGACATAACATTCCACGTGCAGACACGACGAGCGTTGTCCTTTTTACGTTTGCTTTGGTCGTCAGCAGTAAAATCCTCCGTATCTGAGGCTGTTGGCTACTTCTTAACCGAAGGTTTTTACGTGGTAGGTAAGTTAACCCGACGGAACAACCCTCAACCTGGAGGACCAGATCCTTTTTCTTTACCCCTATGACAAGGGGCCGGATTCACCGATGCCAGTAACCCACTTCGGGGATATGAGCGCTGCCGTTGGCCCATTAAGGGTTCACCCGACACCATCTCTTTTCTGGTACACTTACCCAGCATTAAAATCCCTTACAGCCCTCAGCTCCATATATGTCGAAGTAGCCCAAGTAAGGTATCCTCTGGCCTGTAGACGTCACCGAGAATTCATCCGTTGCACGTCCTCCTACTGAGGAGCTCTTGCTAGACTTCTGAGACACATATTTCAGCCAATCACAGATGCCTCGTTCGGTTAAACATATGTGTACTGAAGTTCACCGAGATATGCGTGCGCAGGTCTGAGTATTTAGCTACACACCATATCGTCAGACTCAGCATACGCTCATCGTTAATTCACTATCAGATAGCTATCCGGCGGGCACCACGAGGAAGTGATGATACGATTTTGTCCGCATAATTCCATCTGAAAATGTTACGCGTTAGTTTATGCAAAGTTCTCATAATATAAACCACAGAAATCGAATAGAGTTCCACAACAAAACCACAATCAAATAGCTAGTATTCCTTTGAATCTACATTTGCCTAGAAGGCCAGAACTATCGTAGTAGCCACACCACCATAACCTCGCATATTTCGCAACCGCATCTCAGTGTACAACGTACAACTTTAGCGTAGTAAAAATACTTGTCCCCCAGGCGATAAAAAAAGAGAAACTAATTCCCTAGATTATTTCCATTCGCATCCCCCATGCATAACGGAATGACACATAAAACCACATAGCACCTCAACCACTCCTATCTACCATTTGCTCCACAAATCTGTGAAAGTCACCTTCCGTGTGTGCCTCCACTTACCTTCCTCCACCGCCGCGCCGCCACTCTCCAATGATAATGCACATAATTCACCGTTATTTAGAGCCAAACATTCATATTCACCCTGAAGCACCCCATGTCTCCCTGAGGCACACACGTTCCATCGTTTGTACAAAGGGTATTCCGTTTTTTTTTTTTTTTTTGCCTCACACCCCTACCAAAGATTGAGGTTGAGGTGTGATACGAGAGCGGAACTGAGGCTAAATCCCTGCACCGTTTTTAATTTCAATGTGGAAAGTATAAAAAAAAAAACAGAAACGAACACAAACGGTGTCATCTGCACCATTCAGTCGGAGATAAAGCGAAGCCGAGGTGGCGGAATCCCTGCTGAGCTTCTACTGCATGGCTCTTCATCATTCGCCACAAAAGACTCCCGAAACAAAGGAACAAATGAGAACAGAGAAGACAACAAAATAGCAAGGACCGCCATTCACTTGTTGTTTACTCAGTGCTTTACATGGTTTCCGAGGGTAGGTGGGTGAGTGGGTTGAGTGCTCAACTCATAACCCAGATACAACCTCAAATAAAACTATCGGTAGCCCATCGTTGCACATAGATACTCAACTTATATCTCCCCAACGCCAACACTAATTGCAAGGACACAGGAGCGTAGAAAACAAGCCGATATTTCCATTTTTTATTATTTCCCCTTGTCACAAGGGCTTCGTCGTGTGAGACATGAATTTATGTGGACGACGCGCCCGGATATATGAGTTGAATAACGAAGCAGGAGCGAAGATGTGAACAACGACGATTTAGCGATGTGTTGTCATACGCTTGGGTGGACAGGTTTCTACATAGCCTCGAGCAAGACCGTTAAAAGCGACCGACGAACACTACCCGTAAAGCTTCAGCTATTAGTTATGGCCGCAGTCATCGCTCAAAGTTCGCTTCAGTGAAGACGGACGATGGTTACGGTGGTGTATATACGTATGTAGCCGAGGACCAATTTGAGTTATGTTGGAATCTGGAGCTTCAGGATATGACACTATTATTGATTGGTTCTTCGCATACGGAGTGAGATGAATGGTATTCAAGGTTTTATGTACCTTTGATGCTATAAATAGGAAAATAAAAAAAAAAACTTTTATTTCTTTGTTGACGGAAATCTGTGATTTGTAAATGTCAGGTAGTTTCCTTTGTCCTGAAATACACATCACAAAAAAGGGCGAATTCAGGACAATTTTAGTGTGGGCGGCTTAGGCTTTTATAGTAAAATTGATTATCTTCTGTAGCGGCAGCGGTCAGAGTTCTTCTCTACAAAATAAAAGAAACAGATGTCAGGTCTTATGGAAATTAAAAGAGTTTGATCACGTCCTTATGGGGTTATATGTATACGCCCGGAATCTAAAAAAAAACTTAATGTTATTAATTTTTCTTCGTATATTTAAAGGACTAGTAATTTAGGTAAGGTTGAAGTGGCTGCTAGCTGAGAATCGGCAACACACTTAGACCAACAATAGTTCCATTGTGATGCCATGTAGATCATAGGGGGGAGTTTCTGCCTACCTACTCGTCAAACCATTTTGAGCTTCTTATGAAGCGTATGAGGCTCCTAATACACATATACCCATCCTGCCGGACATAGGCACCTTAGGTATACCAATCGCTGCTTGCAAATTTAAATTTCAGCGGGATGCTATCGAGAGTACTAATCTTAGGTGAACGAGTGGTCCCACATGTTTAGCGACAAAGCATATTCGACCGAAGCTGAATCCAAGAATTTCATTTATCTCAATAGATCACATATCGGTGTGTTTTTTTTTTTTTTTTTAGGTTGCGCCAAGGATGTATAATCTTCATAGATACTAATAGCCCGAGTGCTACTAGTATGCACGATTCGCAAACCTGAGTAATCGATTCCAGGAATACGCCTACGTACTAAACACACACCCTCCACACTTCTACCACTCTCCCCGCGAGACTGCCGTTAGGTATTACTTCGCGGGGCTGGTTAGCAATTTATGCTGTACTTTCTGCTTCTCGACGTATTCTTTCTTGAATTTGAAGCTGCATTTGCACGTGCGGGAAATTACCCCACCCCGTGCAGCTAGTCCCAAATATCACACGGATGAAGAAGAGCTAGCACGCGAAACAAATGGGGTCTCAAAGAAAAGACCCAGCAAAAAACGAAGAGCCGGTTCTTCACCTGAAGTCGAGCCACGAAAACAAGACAAGGAAAAAGACTTGAAACAGAAAGAAACTCACGACAAATTACGTCCCCCGCCTGCAATAAACGTCGTCGGCTTTACGGACTACAATAAATTGCATTGCCTTCTTAAGGGAACTGTGACATCGGAATTTAAAGTAACGTCATTCCGAAACAATGATTGGAAAATTAATGTAGTTGACTCTGACGGCTACCGAGCAATATCGAAAAAACTAAACGCGGAAAAGATCCAGTGGTTCACCTACGAAAATAAATCAGAAAGACCACTCCGTGTTATAGCAAGGGGTCTCCACCCCTCATGCACTAAAGATGACATTATAAATGACCTTAAAGGAAAAGGCTTGAAAATTATCGACGCAATTAATATCTTAAAGAAGATAAAGCAGAAAACGGAACAAGGCAATGAAATCTTGGTCAAGCATGGACTTCCGCTCTTTATGCTAACCTTCGATAGAAGCGAAAATATAGACGATATTTATAACGTAAAAAGTATTTTGAATATCGTAGTTAAAATCGAGCCTATGCGTACGAATACACGATCGATACCTCAGTGCAAACGCTGTCAAGGTTTCAATCACACCCAGTCGTATTGCCAAAAAGAACCGAAATGTGTAAAATGTGCCGGGAACCACTTATCAGAAAGGTGTGACTTAAATAAGCAGGCTCCGGCGACCTGCATAAACTGTAAAGGCAAGCACCCAGCAAACTATCGAGGTTGTGAAGTAGCAAAGGAGCTTCAAAAAAGGCGCGATACTCTCAAGAAACCGATACACCCGAACCCAAGCTTAAGAGATCGTAAAACCGATAAGCCCAAGACCGCTAAGCCAGTCAAAACGAAGCGACCGATAAAGGGAAATAAAAAAATTGCGCAAGAGAACGTCGCTGGTCCAAGTGCAGCGGAAAAACCGCCACAGGTTGACGCGAGATCGTACGCGCAAGTCGCGTCAAACGATAACAAATTAAGATCAGCTACAACAGATCCGGTTAGCCAAATATTTACCATTATATTGGAAAAATTTGAGGAGCAAACCAAAGTTAATAAAATTATACTTGACAAATTGAGCAAGCTCGAGTTCAAACCTCGCAAGACAATCAAAAAAACATGAATATGAAACAGCTACTTAAGATACTAACGTGGAACGCAAACGGCCTTCTGAAAAAAATCGACGAGTTAGAAGTGTTTCTACGGAAAAATAACATTGACATATGTTTGGTATCGGAAACGCACTTAAAAAAGGGACTTAGACCCAAAATAAAAGGCTACAGCGATTACCATGCGAATCATCCTTCGGAAAATGCGAGAGGCGGGTCCTCTCTTTACATCAAAGACTGTATTAAGCACTCCGAAAACATAGAAATAGAATTTGATTCTATGCAAATAAGCTCAGTCTCCGTAAAAATAAACCACTTAGACTACAACATCGGATCTAGTTACTTCCCTCCGGGATATAAGCTAGTAGAAGACGACCTCGTTCGTCTCTTTGACTCACTCGGACCTAATTTTGTCTTAGGTGGTGACTTTAACGCGAAACACACTTTCTGGGGATCCAGATGCAATTCGACAAAAGGCAGATTATTGTACAAAGCCAGCATGAAACGTGGGGTGAACTTTTTTTCGACAGGAAAGCCAACTTATTGGCCAACTGACAAAAATAAAATCCCTGACCTCGTCGACTTCTTTATCGTAAAAGGGTTAGCTAAAAATTTGACGGAAATCGAAGAATGCTATGATCTATGCTCAGATCACTCGGCAGTCACTCTGAAAATAGGTGGAAGTCTAGTAAAAAAAGAAGGACCGCCTAGGTTAACTAGTAACAAAACTAACTGGGACGCTTTCAGAAGAGACTGCAAGGAAAATGTTGCTTTAAATGTACCGCTAAAGACACCGTTCGAAATAGAAGAAGAAATCGACAAACTCGTCGAAGCCATTCAGAGCTCAGCGTGGAAAAACACTCCTTTGCGAAAGACAGAAGCGCGGAACAATAAAGTCAAATACCAGCCTGAAATCGAAGACCTCATACGAGAAAAGAGGAGAGCGCGCAAGAGATGGCAACAATCCCGCGCGCCACCGGATAAAACTTATCTGAACCATCTTTGTAACAAGCTTAAAAAAGTGCTGCAGGACCTAAAAAATCACGAGACTTCTACTTACCTCGAGGGTTTGACCGCTGATAAGTATTCAAACTACTCTCTATGGAAAGCCTTGAAGTCCATAAGGAAACCTGTAATGCACTCGCCGCCAATTAGGAAAGCTAACGGGGAATGGGCAAAAGAAGATAAAGAGAAAGCAGAATTATTTGCCGATCACTTAGAGGAAACGTTCAAGCCGTTCGATGGACAACCGTTGATCGAAGATCCGAATGATAATATGGCACCCGACAACTTTAGAGTAAAATCCGTATCCCTGTCCGAACTTCGAATGACAATACAAAAATTGAAAAATAACAAGGCTCCGGGATATGATTTAATCACTGGCGAAATTTTGAAAGAGCTACCGAAAAAAGTGCTGGTTAAGTTGCTCTACATTATAAATGCTTCCTTAAGACTATTATATGTCCCAAGGCAATGGAAAGTCGCCGAAGTTATTATGGTTCCGAAACCGGGGAAATGTGCAAATGACAAGAAATCATATAGACCCATTTCACTTCTGCCAATAATATCTAAGGTCTTCGAGAAACTTCTGCTGAAACGATTGCAACCAGTAATTGAAGAAAGACACTTGATCCCGGATCATCAATTCGGGTTTCGGGTCAAACATTCCACAATCGATCAGGTGTATCGAATAACGAACGAGATTGAAAAAGCTCTAGAAGGGGAAAAAATATGCTCTAGCGCTTTTCTCGACGTATCGCAAGCCTTCGACAAGGTATGGCACGAAGGCCTAAGGTATAAGCTAAGGGTAATCTTACCGGAAAAGTTGTACAGAATATTGGAATCTTATCTTGAAAACAGACTTTTCCGTGTTAGACACGGGAGTGAATATTCGGATTTCAAAGATATCTACGCCGGTGTTCCACAAGGAAGTGTTCTCGGTCCAATCCTGTTCTTGCTCTACACAAGAGATATACCACAAGATGAAGGGACCGTTGTAGCAACGTTCGCAGACGACACGGCTATCCTCGTAACGGATGAGTCAGTCGAATCATCAACGGGAAAACTCCAACGAGCTTTGAACAATGTATGCGAATGGACAAAAACCTGGCGAATAGTCCTCAATGAGACAAAATCAACGCATGTCAATTTTACGTTGAGAAAGATTAACAACTTACCTATATCCATTAACTCGGTACAAATACCTTACGCAAACGAAGCAAAATATTTAGGAATGACCCTAGACGCAAAACTTAAGTGGAAACCACACGTTAAAAAGAAGCGCGAAGAGCTCGAAATCAGATTTAGAGAAATGTATTGGCTACTCGGAAGATACTCGAAGTTAAGCGTATACAACAAACTGCTTCTGTATAAGCAAGTGCTAAAACCGTCTTGGACATATGGTATACAACTTTGGGGTTGTACCAAACCAAGCAATATGGCTCTACTGCAAGCATTTCAAAATAAAATGCTAAGAGCAATCGTGAATGCTCCTTGGTATATAAGGAATAGTGATATTCACAGAGATCTAGGAATTGCTACCGTGAGGGACGAAGTAACAAACTTTGCTCGCAAACTTCGTACCCGTCTTCGTGTTCATTGCAATAATGAAATAATCCGTACTATGGACGTGACAAGCCTTGAGCGCCGACTACAAAGAACAAGACCTTTCGACCTAGCGCCGTAAGGAAAAACCGCATGTAATGACGGTATTAGTAGGTGCCTTCACTGGAAAGCTACCTACCTAACGCGATTAACACTACAGAAGCGTAAACTACTCGTTAAGGCAACTTAGTCGTAGTCATCACAAAAAATGAAAAAATGAGAGGAACGAATTTCCTACTACTATGAGTACGCGCAGCCGGTTCTCATAGTGCCTCTCTGAGGGGGTGAGGTTTAGCCCGTAGGCATATACTGACTATCACTGATGGCATTGTCAGATATATGAATCGGGCATAACCAATGGTACGGACCATTGGTATCTTTTGAAGATTCCTGCACCTCCAGGCGCAACCAAAACAAAAAAAAAAAAAAAAAAAATTTGCACGTGCGTAATAAACGCACAAATTTCCATCCATTTTTCCTCAGATTGGACTGGGAAGCTCGTTTCTCCAGTTTTCAAATCGCCTACAGTAGAAGACTGCATGCTCCATATCTTCCTCCTGGTCTGGACATTCTGGACACAACGGAGAGCTATCGTGTCCAAGCCGGTAAAGATATTTGCGATAACCTCTATGGCTAGTGAGGAACTGCGTGAGGTAGTAGGTGCAGTTCCTATGTGCTCGGTATATCCAAATGTCAATGGTGGGGATTAATTTATGGGTCCATCTGCCTTTAACCACATTATCCCATCGATCTTGCCACACAGATCTTGAAGCTGCTTTTTCTTCTTCTATAACCCTTCTTCTTTCGCTAGCCTCTTGATGGCTCGAGCCTCTCCGATTGTAGATTCTCTGCATCTAGTTCGCGAGGATGTCGATAGGAACCATTCCTGCTATGACAAAGGCTGCTTCGTCAGAGATAGTTCTTTGGTCACGAGAGCCCCCGCCCAAACCGGAGCCGCATAAAGAAGGACTGAGCTGACAACTCTGGATAGTAGGATTCTTCTAGCGTATCCAGGTCCTCCAATGTTGGGCATTGCCTGAAGTCATGACGCTTTTTTGCTCGAATAATCAACATGTTTTTTAAACCGCAGTCTATTGTCGAGCATTACTCCTAGGTATTTGATTGTTTCTTTGGATCTGATGATTTGGGTTCCAACCTGGACATTCATATATTCCACAGATTTCCGAATGGTTATTAGAACAGCTTCAGTTTTGTGGTCAGCTAATTCTAAACCAGCGGATCCTAGCCAGCTTTTGATTTGACTGATTGCCACATTTGTAGCTGATTCTACTTCACTGATTTGTTTTGCTAGTGTAACAACAGCGATGTCGTCAGCAAATCCAATTATATTCACTTTAGGTGGCAGTGGTAGTCGTAAAATTCCGTTGTACATTATGTTCCATAGTAATGGGCCCAGCACTGACCCTTGCGGGACCCCAGCTGTAACATTGTAGTATTTCACTCCTTCGTCAGTATCATACCTCAGTTTCCTGTTGGTAAAGTTGCTCGCCATTATCTGCAGCAAGTAAGATGGTGTATGCATCCTAGCAAGAGATCTTCTTATAGTGGGCCAGTCTGCCGAATTAAACGCGTTTTTGACATCTAGCGTCACTACTGCGCAGTATTCCTTGGTGCCGTATCGCCATCTTTCACCTTCAATTACTTCCGCTGCTCTATTAACTACACTAGCATATCGGTGCTGTGTAATATAATATATGTCGATAGGTGCACACTCGCATTTTTTCTTTATTTTCCAAGTAAGCTTTTGTCTATGCTTGAAAGTATAAGTAATTTAATATTAAGTACATGTGCACCTTTATCATTTAAGATCATATTTTCCATAAACAAGTTGCGTCGAGTGTGAGACCCCGAATTTCCTCTGCTCGCAACTCATAAGTTATGTAATATTAACCATATGTGCAATGCACTTTTACTATTTAAGCTCATGTTCTCTGTGCACAAATTGCGTCGAGTGTGAGAACCCAAATTTTCTTATAAGTCCACGTACCTCAAGTTTCAAGATAACAAGTGGCGTAGACAGGTTCGATTCTCACGCTCGGCGTTTTGTAGTTTTTACTTTTGGTCATTCGACTGTAAAGCGCGGTAAAGGTCGGTCAGACCAAAGTGTTGTACCATTAATTAAAAAACATTGTAACTTTGTACTATTTTATTTGTAATAAATCAAACCCGTTGTTGTTCAAAGTATTATTGTATTAATTAAAAAAAAAAAAAAAAAAAAACAAGTGCTACAAAAGATGTCATCACTGGACAGTGTGTCATAGGCAAGCACGCTACAAGGCTGGGTCTTTTGCGAACGACTTTTGTAGAAGTTGCATGGATGAAAAAGAAGATGAAGAAACTTTTCCTCACTTTCTTTGTTTCTGCTCAGCTCTCCCGTAGAAGGAAGCTACACCCAGGAGCCTCCCGTTATAATGATATATATGCGCCCTGAAAACTTCAACATTACGCGCCTCCTACGCTTCAAATGAAGCTCAAAATGGTTTAACGAGTAGGTAGGGAGAAATTTCCCCCTATGATCCACGCGGTATCACAATGGACCTATTGTTGGTCTAAGTGTGTTGGCGATTCTCAGCTGGCGGCCACTTCAACCTAACCTAACCTGTCAGGCAATGGCATATTTTTCAAGGAATTACCCAAGCATATTCTTGCTCGCTTATAGGATCCTCTACAGCGTATTGTATAGATGTTTCAAATCGTTTTGCACTGCACCTACTGGCATGTTTGACAGGTCGACAATAGAATTTTCACTCATATATAAATTCTGGAAGAGACCAACGAATTTCATTCATTTGCATCATTTTATCATCGACTTCGAAGCTATGCCGGACTACACTGAAACATTATTCTATACAATTCGGGGAATTTTTTCGGAACTACTTCACACAAGCATCGGTCTTCGACAAGTGAACGCATAGTGCATATGTGACGAGTAATAATCCCTAGGAAACTGCTGCTACTTCTGCTTGGCAACATGAATGGAATCGAAATTCTTTACTCGAAATACAAAATACCGAGTACAGATTGCATGTAGATACTTCTTTCTTTCGATGGAAAAAAGAAGCACCCCTTCTAAAAACTATTTTTTTTAAGTCCACCCCTAAAAGTGTATATACATATGAGCTATACAACTGTAAATCGAATATATTGCTTCAATTGAACATCCTCAATTCATCTCAAATCTGAATGGTAATGTGACCACATACGAGTAGTCCTTGTACTCGTACACCATCCACCCAAAGTGAGTTGTGGTGGGCGTGATGTGTGGCAAGCATACATTCCGGAGAATCGTAAATACATCTAGTGGCTTCTTGATTGCCCAAGGCTGATGGGTTTTTTTTGGACGATTAGCTAACTTCATTGCAAAGCATCGTTGTATTGGATTTATCGTCGAATAACCCATCTGATAAACTAAAAGGTACTTTGGCATTCGTGTTGCGGTGCTATTTGCCTCTGTTGCCCGTTTAGAGTTTGGTCTACTATGTATGTTTTGAAGGATAGGAAGGTAGTTGTATACAACCGACTAGTATATGATAAACTCGTTTCTCTTTTTTCCGTCTCACATTTTATTTTATCTGACATCTGCCTAAGAATTATTGTTAACGATATTAAGTAGAGCTTTCTGAATCCGACTTCCTGGTCTGCTGATTTATTAACTCATTTGCTGTTGGTCATATAGAGGAAATAACTTGCCTCACGCTATTACAAAGTATTTCTTTTTTTCTTCCCTTAAGCAACAATCTATCGAAAATGCTTAAAACCAATGAAGTATTCATAACTCACGACTTAAATAGTTTGGTATGTCTTACTACCCCTGTATCCAAATCCAAACCAAACTCGGTCAACCTTCTGCATCGTTGACAGAAACTAAATATTTAATTAGAATACCTGACATCTTGCTGGTAATGCCTGATGAGTAAAAGGATTGGATAGACAGTTTTGGGGGCAAGTGTGACCTGCCATATTCAGGTTGATGTTGCGGTTCATATTTTATGTTTCTTCCTTTGAGTATCGGTGTTAAATATTCTATAGTTTGCACTATTCATTGATAGTGGGCAAAGTGTGAATATTGAAAGTGATAGTGAATTTAACCTCTGTGCTTTGACGTGTGTTCATGCAGCCCGTATTATATTCAAGAAAAAATTAAGTGTGCATATAATGTCCGTCCGTAATAACCTCTTTTTTTGTAGGTTATCGTTATTTTTGCCACATTTATTCTCTCAAAGATTTATGACATTCACATAATTACCTTGCCTGCTGTTACAGTTAATTTTGAACCTAGGCCTAGTTCAAATGTAGCAGTATCATATTAAGATCAGGACAGTGTGTGCCGTGACTGGTTAAATTATATAAACGGCCTTATTGAAGAGGACGAGGAAGCAGCGAGTAAATGAATCAGAAAAGCGCTGCTAGTTGGTCACAGCTTAAGTCAGCAACTCGCAAGGAGTTAAACGGTTCTCTACAGGTTTTGCAAGGTGATCAGCTAAAAAGATGGAGAAGTCATTTTGCCATAGTTCTGAGCCAGTGAAATCAGAAATGTTTTTAAAACTAGAACAAGCTATCCGATGCCCGATATTCGCAAATTCGCATTGCACCATCCCAGTGGGGCAGAAATTATTGCCGCGATAAAAGTGCCCAAAGAAAATAAAGAGACAGGTCTTAACGCCATTGCTTCCCAATTCCACAGGGCTTTGTAAAAAGTTTCAGCAGATATTCTACACTCACTTATAAAAATGACTTGTGAGACTCAAGCAGAAGGAAATGATTGTCAAGCTCCTAAAGAAATCTAACTTAACGGAGTGTGAGAACTTTAGAGAGTTTCCTAGATTGCTATGGAAGAAAGATGTTGAAATAATCTGACCGGCTGTCAGCATTTGAAGACTGGTAATGGCAGCACACAAGCTTGGTACAATAGGGTATGGCAAGTTTTATCCACTCAATATCGAAAGCATCATTAATTCCTCCCTCGAGCCTTTCGGGTAGGGGCCAGAATATACCAGAGGTAGTCATGCCTATTGTAAGAGGCGACTATAATCCACCCTACGTATACCGGGGATAAAATGTATACATAATATGCAATGAGTAAAACAAATAGATATAGTACCCCAGGTGGCAGTCCAGGTTCTCTGGAAAATCCACCCGCTTCGGAGGTAGGCTCTACGGATTCTGGGGAGAGCCAATTGCTGCATTTAATAAACCCCTTTGTGAGAAATTCAAGGGTAACACGGTCTCCATCATCAAGACCGAATGTCTCCGATGGCCTAGTTCGGAATACCGACAAATCTTATCCAGATGTGTCGCGTAACGCTGGAAAACCGCAATGCTCTGTACAACTTGGAAACAGGTCTTCCGAACTCTTCCAAACATGCACCGGTGCCCATTGACAAGAAACCCCTGTAGAACGCCGGTTCCCTGGTGGAGCTCAGAACTGCAGGGACTTAGGAAAGAATCCAGAAAATTTTTAAATAGGTCACTCAAGACAAATTTGGAAGGTGACTGGGATCTTTTTAGATCGAAGCAAATAGACTATAAGAAGTTAATTCGGTTGCCGAAAAGTGTTTCTTATAGAGATCTTTGTGAAAACATCGAGACACTCGGTGAAACCAGTAGGTTGGTTAAGGTCCTCAAAAGGGGCAAGCCGACCAAACCGGAGTCACTCAGAAAGTCTGATGGCAAGTTTACTGAGACGAAAGCGGAAACTTTTAGTCTTCTGCTGGCAATCAGATAACCATTTGGTCGCAGCTTGGTCCGCTTACCCAGGCTGAGTATATTGCATCAGCCATGGTAACAGTTGAAGCCATCAAATATGCTGTGGCATCTTTTGATGGTTTCAAATCACCTGGCACCAATGGAATATATCCAGCTATGCTGCAACAGGGTATAGATCAGCTATTGCGAACTCTGAAAAGAATTTTCACCACTGGCTTGGCGCTGGCATATATTCCTACACCTTGGCGGACAGTCAGAGTAGCTTTCATACCGAAAATTGGTAAGCAGGACATTCGCTCCCCTAGAGTTTCAGACCTATAAGTTTCACATCCTTCTTACTGAAAAGTATGGAGAGATTGGTAGAATTTCACGTGCGCAAAGTTGCTTTGAAACTGCATCCACTATTGGAGATCCAGCATGCCTATCAGTGTGGGGAATCCTGTGAGACCGCACTTCAAAATCTAGTGGCCAGAATTTAATGCGGACTTGATAGGAACGCGATGGGTATCTTCATCGACATTGATGGTGCTTTTGACAATGCACCTTTTGACTGCATGTGCGACTCGGCCAGACAACACGGGGTAGATGAAACATTAGTGTTGTGGATTAAAGCAATGCTAATGAATATAACTTTGGTAGTGGATGCGGATTGTGGCCGATATGTTATGACAGGGGTAAACAGGGGCTGTCGGCAAGGTGGGGTTCTGTCTCCATTATTATGGTGCATGGTGGTCGACTCTCTGTTGAACACTCTAAATAGTTCTAACGTCTACGCGCATGCATGTGCGGATGATGTCGCCGTACTTTCTGTCGTGCCATGCCTGGCGACGGTCTGTGCTAACGCGCAGACGGCGTTGGACATAATCGATGAACGGTGCACTAGGAGTGGGCTTTCGGTGAATCCTCTTAAGACTGTGGTTGTTCTCTTTACAAGAAGGAGGATTCTAGTGCCAGTGCTAAAGGGCGTCACTATCCACATTTCCAATGAAGCCAAATATCTGGGAGTGATTTTAGATAAGAAACTTCATTAGTCTAAACACGTCGAGTGAAGAAAATCCAAGGTCTTCTGGCAGTGTAAGGGTGCTTTTGGCAGACATGGGGCTTGTCACCGAATAAGGTCCTCCTGATCCACACGGCTATGATAAGAACATTCCTCGCATATACGTCGGTTGTTTGGCAAAATGGGCTCTCGCGTAAATAAGCGGCTGCCTTTTGCGAAAACTCCAAAGAACGGCTTGCCTCGGCTGCACGTGAGCTTTTCGAGTACGCCTGGCTCTGCTCTAGATGCTTTGCTGAACTTACCTCCCCCGATACAAATATCATGGGCTGCATTATCAAAGCCATCCATCGTCTTAGGCGGGACGGTTTTTAGTATACTCCACACCGGAATTTTGATGAACTTGCGCGACACTTATCTTACGACTGCCGTCTGATGCAATGACACCAGAACTCCAGCTGATACGCGAATTCAGAGTCGACTTTCCTTATTTTCAGGACTGGCTTTGGCCAGAGTCTGAGCCGGGAATGCAGTCGTATTTTCACGGATGGTTCCAAAACCAATCAAGGGTCTGGCGCTGGTGTCTTCGTGGAAGTCGACAACATTCGACTTCTTTTCTCGTTAGCCAAATATGCGTCTGTTTTCCAAGCGGAAACTTATGCAATCCTTATGACCATGAACTATGTTGTAAAGAACAGGTAGAAGGGATGAAGCATTCGTGTCTGTAGTGATAGTCAGGCAGCGCTTGGGGCCTTGCTCAGCCCTTTAACCACTTCCCAAATAGTTAGTGAAACCAAAAACTCTTTGAACTCGGTCGCAATGCTGAATTCTCTGTTTCTTATCTGGGTCCCAGGTCACACTAAGATCTTGGGGAACGAGATCTCCGATGAGATTGCTAGACAAGGCTCAGAGGAGGTTTTCTTAGGTCCCGAACCCACGGTGGGTCTCCCTGCATCCTCGGTTAGGGCTTCCATTGACGATGGAGTCTCTCACGAGCACAATTGTGTGCGGTATGACTCTCCAGGATGCAGGTCGACTAAACGTATGCTCCCGGACGTCTGTAAGAAATCAGTGGAAAGACTATAGACAACTTAAGGCGTCTTGACAGGCCACTTTGCTTTCGCCAAGCACTTTAACGTACTGGGCTTGAGTGACACTTCAATCTGTGACGCTTGTGGAGAGAGCGACGACACCGCGAAACATTATCTCTGTGAGTGTCCGGCCTTTGCTCGTATCAGGTGGCAGATCCTCGGTGCTGATGTGGTGAGTGCTGGTACTGTATGGTCCTCATCACTAAAGTGCTTGCTTGGATTTCTCAGAAGGACAAGGAAATTCCAATAAAATGATTGATTCAGGTACTTTCTGGTAGTACAATGGACCAGTTGCGTCTGAGTGTTCCAGTCGAGCGTTTCCTATACCGAAAAAAAAAAAAAAAATATAAAAAAAAAAAAAAACATGCAGCGGATTCTGGCAAGGAGATGCGCTGTCGTGTTACTTCTTCAATTATGTGCTAGAGCAGATAGTGCGTAGGGCAGATGTAAACATGGAAGGCTACGCGGACGATATTGGTATCATCGGAAGATCCCGGCAAGCCGTTGTGGAGGCACTTACAGCAATTGAAGAGCAGGCGAAACGGGTAGGTCTTGAAGTAAATGAGGACATTAAAATGAAATGAGGAGATTTTAAGCTATGTACTAGGTCCCAGGTATGAGTTTTGAAACAACACAAACATGTGTTTAACATTTCCTATGAAATATAAATACTTAGAAAATTCTCTTTTAATAATTCAGAAGTCGCCAACATTTTCCAAATAGTGAAAAGAGTGTCATCTAGACTCCTAATAATAACAAAGTTGCCAAGATATCGAAAGGTAGGTTAGGTTAGGTTAGATTGGTGTCTGCACCACGATGCAGACACACTTAGACTAGTAAAGGTCCATTGTGATGCCAAGGATCTACAATTAGACCACTCAGGGACAAATGAAACCAACCGAAGCTTTTGATGAAGCGATGGATGTTCATGATGTCTAAGGATGCCAAATCGCTGAAGTCGTCAAGGAAGGGAGCTCCTAGATGGAGCATTCTTTTGCGTGATAGAGCAGGACATATGCATAGGAAGTGCAAAATGGTTTCCTCTTCCCCCTCGTCCCTACAGCTCCTGCAGAAGTCATTGCAAAAGAGGCCAAGTCTTTTGGCATGTTGGCCGATTAGACGCAGCTGATCTGTAATCGCTTTAGTTTAACTAACTCGGCACTACGTTTCTGGTCCAGCTTAGGCCAGATCCGCCTCGAAATGTCACACGTAGAGCCACTATCCCACCTAAGGTTGGTCTTGCTAATAGCGTTCAGCCTCAGTAGATGCTTACATGTAGCGAGGGGCATACCAAGGGCAAGCCCTTGGTATCTTCTATCTGGCAGAATTCTTAGAGTAGTACCCTGTCTAGCAAGTTCGTCCGCCCTACAGTTTCCTGGAATATCTCTGTGACCTGGCACCCAGCATAGGTAAATGTTTAACTGCTCTGTCATCTCCGTAAGAGACAAACGGCAGTCTAAGACGGTCTTTGAAGTAAAGGAGCACGATTCCAGGGACTTGATAGCCGCTTGACTATCAGTGAAAATGCTAATATCGCTGACAGATAATAAATTACATTTCAGCCAAGACAGGGCTTCCTTAATCGCCATGATTTCCGCCTGGGGGCGGAACGAGATGCTCAGGTTGAGCTTATCGGAGAAAACACCACAGCCCACCCCACCTTCGGTCTTAGAGCCATCTGTGTAGAAGTGCACCGATTTTCCATCATCACGGGGGGAGCCATCCCACTCATCCCGTTCAGGGATACTCGTACGGAAGTGTCAGTCAAATCTCAGTTTCGGTGGGGTGTAGTCCGTGTTTTCATGTGTGAAGTTGAGAAGATCAAGGATCGAGGAGTGGCCAATGTGATAACTAGGCCACTGAGAGGAGGCTTTAAGACGAATAGCCGCACTGGCAGCAGTCTGTCTGCCGAGGATATCTAGGGGTAACAGGTTGAACATAATGTTCAGTGCCGCAGAGGAGGTAGTCTTAGTGCACCACTCATGCACATGCAAGCGGATCGTTGCACTTTAGCTACCTGAGAGAGGTGAACAGCCCTGTCAAGAGCAGGCCACCAAACGATTACGCCATAGATAGTATAGGCCTGACACGTAAAGCCAGCGAGTGATTTCGGGTTTCATACCCCAGCTCCTACCTATAGCATTTTTACAGGAATAGAGAGCTACATTGGCTTTCCTTACGCGTTCTAGTAGATTGGCTTTCCAGTTCAGTTTTCTGTCCAGAATAAGACCCAGGTATTTTGCATTAACAGTGAAGGTGAGACTGGTGCCATTAATCATAGGAGGGTCTACGTGGGGAACTTTATATTTCCTTGTGAAGAGAACAAGTTCTGTTTTATGAGGGTTTACCCCCAATCCACAATTGGAGGCCCACCTAGTAAGCCGAGAGAGAGGAGGATTTCCTTGAGAGTGTTTGGGTGCTTGCCAGACGCAGCAATCGCAATGTCATCAGCATAGGCAATCACTCTACAGCCTGACCTGTCCAGGCCCACTAGTAGCTCATTCACTACAAGATTCCACAGGAGGGGGGGACAAAACACCACCTTGGGGTGTTCCGCAGCAGGCAAGTCTTCTGGCCGATGCTCCACCCAGCTGTGTGTTGATAATCCTGCGTGTTAGCAATTGATTGATCAACACTCCGAGCGAAGTATCCACTTTCAGATTCGCAAGTGCGTATGTGATTGCCTTTGGTTTGACATTGTTAAAAGCTCCCTTAATGTCAAGGAAAGCCACCATGGTATATTCTTTAATGCTCAGAGATTTTTCAGTGATGCGCACAATCGAGTGTAAGGCTGTTTTAGTGGATTTGCCCTTGCAGTATGTATGTTGGGACGGCGAGTGCAAATACGGGCTAATGCTCTGATGGAGGTGAATATCAATCAGCCTCCCCAGCGTTTTCAGTAGAAAGGACGATAGACTGATAGGTCGGAGATCCTTTGGTTCCACATGCGAGTTTTTACCTGCCTTAGGAATGAAGACAACTTCAACCTCGGTCCACGCCTTGGGGATGTAGACCAGATTATGACAGCTCGATAAGATGACCTTGAGTCATGGAAGCATAATGTCCTAACATTTTTTAAATTCAGCAGGAATTATGCCGTCAGATCCTGGGGACTTGAAGGGCTTGAAGCTGCGCATGGCCCAGCGGATCTTTTCTGTAGTTACTATAACCAGGGAGTTGCTGCACGGTAGAGAGCAAGTTTGGGTAATACCCGATAATGAAACAGCAACAGGGGAGCTACCAGGGAAGTGAGTATCCAGTAGGATGTCAATGGATTCCTTAGCAGAGGTGGTCCAGTGACCATCTGGATGTAAGAGGTAGCTATGTGTTGAAGTGCTTTTTGAAAGGATTTTCCGCAACCTAGAGGCTTCAGAGGATTCTTCAATACTGTCGCAAAAAAGTCTCCAGGAGCGTCGTTGCTCTTTCCTCAGTGAGATTTTATATTTCCTGAGAGACGGTTTGTAGGTGTCTCAATCGGCCGTCTCGTGAGAGCTTTTAGCAATATTAAAGAGGAGTCTGCTGTCCTTCCTAAGAGTACTAAGATTTGCATTCCACCAAGGTGGTTTCTTCTTACCTCGAGGAGTGCGGTTAGGGCACGCCACAGTCAAGGCACCGTTAAGTGCCGATGTAAAGGTGTTGACTAACCTGTCAAGATCATCCATACTAGTAGGTTCAGTAGGCAAAAGGGAGGGAATAAGCGTCAATAAGCGCTTCCTGTATAGAGACCAATTAGTTTTTTTTATAATTTCTAAAAACTTTCTGATGAGGTAGATGGTCGTCAAGACTGAATTGGAGGTAGCGATGGTCTGAGAAAGAGTGCTCTTCAGAGACTCTCCAGTCCTTTACCAGGTTATATATATGATCAGAGATGATCGAAAGGTAACAATGACACCAATTCCCTTTAATTGTCTGTACCTTACTATATAAAAAACACTTTTCTGGTCGGCTATGTAGACGACATCGCTGCAGTGATCACCACACGGAATACCAAAGAATCTAGGAGAAGGCTAAATCAAGTCATGAGACGGGTGCATACATGGATGGAGGACTACGACCTAAGTTTAGCAGTGGAGAAAACAGAGATAGTGCTGCTGACGAGGAAGCGACTACCCATAATAATCGAGCTCCAGCTGGGTCCGGAAGTCATATACACTAAGGAAGCAGTAAAATACCTAGGAGTTAGGAATGATACGAAGCTCACGTTCCGGGAACAAATTAAGTCCGCATCCGAAAGAGTCACGAAAATATGCCTATTTCTAAGCAGACTGATGGCGAACATACGAGGTCCCAGAAGACGTCTGATGTCGGTTACGCACTCAATACTCCTGTATGGCTCCGAGATCTGGGCTGACGCGCTCAAAAGGAGATATACAGGAAGAAAGTGGTTGCGGTGCAGCGTATAGGAGCCCTTCGGATAACGTGTTCATACCGAACAGTGTCGGAGCCAGCAGCCCTAATAGTCGCAGAAGTGACGCCCATTGATCTCCTAGCAGCAGTAAGGAAGTACGTCCACAACAAGAAGGCGGAAGTAGGCTCGGCGAAACGAGGGGAAGGTGGACTTACCAGTTGATCAGAGACGTTGCTGCATGGACGGAGCGGGAGCATGGTGAAGTGAATTATTATATCACCCAGTTCCTTACCGGACATGGTTACCTCAACCGGTACCTGCACAAGATGAGAAAGGTAGGGAGCGCAATCTGCCAATACGGAGACTCTCTGGAAGACGATGCGTATCACACATTTTTCAGCTGTAACAGGTAGGCAGTAGAAAGAAATCGCATGGAGTCAGAGATAAGCCTCTTTACACCGGAAAATGCCGTAAACAAGATTGTCTCGACGGTACTCAGATCGAAAAAGAGAGAGGAGGAAGTAAATATACCCTCAGCAAATTTACTAAATTGACGAAAGCCTTACCGGCAAGATATTATACGCCCGCACCAGGAGAAAAATGTGAAAAAGCGCGGTGAAAACGACACCACTCTGCTAAAGCGGTTCCGGAGTGGATGGTGTCCGGTTGAAAAGGGGTTAAAGGTGCTTTTTTTGGTGAGTAAGAGTCTCGCACTACTTAAAACAGGGCGGGACTGTTTCTCGTGCACATTAGCATTTTCCCACTACCCCGTAGGCAACCTTCTTCTCCAGTTTGGCAAATCACAGTTGCATTAAGGTCGCAACTAACAGGGGATAGCAAATTCCCATTTCACATTCTATTTAAAACTGTCCAAGCAAAGAAGAGTAAAGCCATCAAAACTGCACAATAGATTCCAATCTCTCTGTCCACCCCGCGCGTCAACTCTGCCGAGATAAATTCATGCAACGTCACCACGAAACAACACGCCCCTATCCGCTGTCGTAAAACCTTTTTGAAAAGATGCTCCTTCAATGCCTCATTCTATTTATTGCCTTACATTTTTCTTGTGGTTTCGGCTTCATGGTCATCTAGGGTACATTAAGAGTATCCTCCAAGTGGACATAATTCATGTCCCCTTGCACAGTGCCATTTCAACCATTTTATCCTGAGATAACATTTCTTCTTCTTTTTTTCGCACTTATTTCTCTATTTCTCATCGCTCGTTGTCGTCCTTGACAGCAAAATACAGTTTACTTACCTTTTCTTTCCTTTTTTTCTCTTTCTAGGTAATTTAATACTGCAACAGTCTTAATGGGGACTAAGTCATTCGAATCTAACCAAACTGTGTGCAAGGCGCGAGCTCTCTAATGAACTTCCGCGGGCAATGAGTAAGTAATTAACCAGACAGAGAGTAGGAGTGTCCTTATTGAAGGAATCAATGCCATTGTAATCTTAAAATATTGCTGAATCTTTGGCAGTGCCAACTTGACATTATTCTCATCTATTATGCACAAGTTATCGGTTGTGAATGGCGAGGTGATGGTGAGAGATACGTATTAAACCCTTGTCAACCTTCCAAGGATGCGAAGACGCGTAACGTAACGAGGTAAACGTCTTTTGTTTTATTGAATCATTTAAGAAGCGCAGATAGACGAGGCACATTCTGAGATATACAAAGTAGTAGCACAATCGGCTTAGAGATTGTGTAGTACGAGTAGTACCGTGAGATGCGACGATGACACGAAAGCGCTATGATGCCAAAGAATTCAATTTGCCAGTGCCAAGTTGTTATTTATCAATGTCGTCCTTGTCGTCGTCGTTCTCCTCCTCCTTTTCTGGTTTAACTTCCTGCAAACTAGGTGGCAATAAACTAAGTTACTTTGCGCGGGTGGGTGGGGTGTGCCCATCCTATCGTCCTTGAAATGCTGCATGGATCGCTCGTTCGTCGTCCTGTGTGTGCTTGTGTTGGCGATTTAATATTTCTCGCGCTCTCGCAAATTAAATTTCAGCAAACAATTCAGTGAACATTGGATCCTTGTTGTGCAGAGCACCCTTGGGATGCTTGATTTTTGTTATCCTTTTTCTATGTTTATTTGACTCGGTTATATATATGTATATATTTTTTGTTTTGTGTATTGCACACGGTTGGTCGTCCTTGTGTGCGCGATGCGCTGCGCTCATCCCAGTGGGGGGTGGGGACCCTATGTGAACAGATAAGGAGTGCGCGTAGCGGCAGAGAATTATTGTATTCCCGGATGCAAATGCAGTGGAGATAAATGGAGCAGCGATTTCGTATTATCCTTCCACGTTGAGGGATACTGTTTTGTTTTTTTTTTTTTTTTCTTTATCGTTTTTCCCCAGTTTTGTCGCAGAATTGATGATGTGCGGCAGGCAGTAGCGTTACATGCGGGGTTGAGATATTTTCCAAAGATTCCAATTTTTTCTTCTTTTTGTGCGAAAAAGGACAGATACCCGCTGGGTATAGTGCTGCAGGGTGAAATGTTCAATTCTGTGTCCTGTAATACGATTTCACCGAGGGCTATGACCGAGAGGCTGGAAAGAATGAAACAAAATTTTAATTGCATGTGTTTGTGGAGAGGGGGAGGGATAGGATATGTCAAAGCTACACTTTTGTGTCATCGGTGGCGTATACGGAACATTTTTTGTTCATTTGTTTTCCTCCTGGTCGGGCGCATACTTTTGATTTTTTTTCCCGATAACTCCATGTGGCAGCTGAAAAAGTGATCAGGATATGCAAAATATCTCACCGATGTGGCAGTCATTTACATAATAAAATTGCACAACGGCTTTTGACATATATTTTCCGTGGAGAGCGCGCGAAAATAATGAGAAAAAAAAAATTTAAGAAGTAAGATGGCTGCGCGGGAGGAAAGGAAGTTGTATAATGCAAAAGGTATCCAGTGAACGTGTCGTGTGGGTAGGCATATTTTTAATCCATCAAAGGAGGGCTCACCATCAGCGAAAGCAATCGGGGTTTTGCCGTTTTAATGTGAGAGGTTGTATGAAATTATTGCATACATTATGGAGGGACTAACGGATTCTTAAAGGGATAGATAGGTAAGGCCTTTAACATGAAAGAAAATTGAAGTATTTAACTCAAACAAAATACAGAAGGAAATACATCTTCTTCTTTTCAATTTCAATTTCAATTCATTATTAACTGACATTAGGGTTGTACATTAAGAAATATTCTTTTATAGTACTGAGCATAACATTACATATTTCATATTTCACACAAGAACGCAAACAATTTAATTATATAAAATAAAATAATACCTAATTAAAAAAAAAGAAAAAGAAAGGGAAGAAAGAAAAGAAAAGAATAAGAAAGAAAGCTAGGGAAGAACAGAAACAAAAAATTAGGTGAAAGAAGGAAGAGTTTATGGTTGATTAGAGACGTGTAGTAGGACTGCATTTTTAAAGCTTATGGGATTTGAAATACCCCTGATGGAATGGGGTAGAGAGTCCCATAGCCTAGAAGCGTGAATGAAATTTGTTAAAAAGGTATGGTGGGGATTCAGTTCTGATAATGCGGTGAAAGTAGATACAATTGCGCACATTAATATATTGTTTGAGGGTATAGCCTAACAAACTTCTTGAATATGTAGATATATGGTCACATCTACGGAGCCCATGAAAATACCGGACTGCATCGTTGAAGGCTTCTTGCAATATTCGCTGAGAGAGCGAATCGAGATCACTGTGCACCACCTCGGCATACGTAATTAAGGGTACGGCAAGAGTTCTTAAAAGCTTCCGTCGAGTCTCAATAGGGGTAAAGCTTGCAGTAAGCCAAAGCTTCCGAAGGCATCCATAGATACGAGCTATACTTACTTACTTATGTCCTGTATTCGCTTGTGGGTCCTAGGGCCTCTACTACGCCTACGCGCCATCGTGTAAGGTTTCTGGCAATGTGTCTGAGTTCTCCCCAACTTTTCCCTAACTGCCGTGCCTCCTTCTCGACTGTTCTGCGCCATGTTCTCCTCGGACCGCCAGGTCTTCTGCCATCCTGAGTAAGAGGGTTCCATTGCATAGCATGGTTCGCTATGGAGCTGTCACCCTTTTCGGAACGTGTGACCAATCCACTGCCACTTCCGCCGTTGGATAGTTGTGCTTATTGGTTCCTGACCCGTTCTCTCTTAAAGGTGTTCGTTAGAGATACGATTGGGCCAGAAAATCCTTAAGATATTGCGCAGACACCTATTAGCGAATGTTTGCAGCTTTCTGGTGATAGTAGTGGTCACTCTCCACGTGCTGCAACCATATAACAGCACGGATTCAACGTTGGAGCGGAACAGTCTTATTTTGGTGCTCAAACTGATTGCATTGCTTCGCCATATTTTGGACAACATCCCGAACGCGGACTTTGCTTTGGCGATCCTGTTGGCTATATCCAGTTCGGTTCCACCATCGGTCGAGACAATACTCCCAAGATACTGGAAATCCTCTACTATCTCTACCGGTTGTCCAGCAATGCATATTCGAGCCGATGAGTTTGTTCCAAGGCTAATAATTTTAGTTTTTGCCGTATTCATTTTCAGCCCGACGACACCTGCCTCCCTCTCCACATCTGCTGTCATTTGGTGGAGGTCCATAATTCTATGGGAGAGTAAGCATATATCGTCAGCGAAGTCAAGATGTTTCAGTTGAGATGTAAGAGTCCATCGAATTCCTCCGTTTCCCGTCGACAAAGCTGCATGAAGCACATCGCTAATCACCAATAGGAATAATATTGTTGAAAGGTTACAGCCTTGTCTTATTCCACTTTGGATCTCAAATTCCTCAGACAACCTTCCCCTGTGCAGAACGTGACATTTGGAGCCTTCATATGTAGCTTTGATAATAGCAATTAGTTTATCGGGAACGCCTGTTCTGCGTAAGGTACGCCAAATAAACTCCCTGTTGACACTATCGAACGCCTTCTCAAAATCGATGAGCAGCAGGTGCAGTGGCGATCGATATTCAATACACTGTTCGATGATAATCCGCAGGGTGTGGATGTGGTCGGCACAGGAGGATCCAGAGCGGAAACCTGCTTGTTCGGCATCAAGTGTGTCTTCGAGATATTGTTTGATTCGCTCATGGATGATTTTAGCTATTATCTTAGCTACAGCAGGCAGCACGCAGATACCCCTCCAGTTTCCGCACTCCATTAAATTTCCTTTCTTAGGAAGCTTGACGATCATTCCCTTTTTCCACTCGTTGGGAAAGCTCTCAGCTTCCCAAGCTCTCTCTGTAAGTGGAAGCAGAAGCTCAGCCAATGTTGTTGGCGCTGCTGGTAAGAGCTCTGCTGGAATACTGTCAAGTCCTACTCGCCTTGTTGGTTTTGAGTGCCTTGATCGCGGTAATGATCTCATCTTTACTGGGAGTCGTGGTGCGTATTCGGAAACTTCTCACCTCGGGCATCTCAGTTTGATTTGGGAGCATATCGCTAGCGAATACACGGTTCAAAACCGTAGCAAAATGCTCTTTCCATCTCTTGAGCTGGTCTTCATCCGAAATGAGCAAGGAGCCGTCTAGGCTTTTCACTGGGTGTTGGCTGGAGCTGCGACCACCTGTCAGCTCTTTGGTGATTCTGTAGACGGTCCTGCTGTCGCACCTCCGTGCAGCTTCTTCTGCTTCTGTAGCCAGAGCGTTGATGTAGTTGCGCTTGTCGATGACGAAACCGAGGCTTGTTAAGGATTCTACAAGTTTCAATTTTTGGTCCGAAAGCCATGAATCACATAGAAGGTTAGCATTAACGGTCCGATTAGAGATGGGTATTACTTGTGACTTAGCTGGGTTAAGTAATAGTCCATTTAACACTGACCAGTTATGTATTGCAGACAACTCTTCATTTAGCTTAACCGTGAGTTCAACAATAGAGTTCATAGGACGGGACAAATACAGCTGGACGTCGTCAGCTTAAAGGTGAACTGAAGCATGTTGACACACTGAAGGTAAGTCATTAGTGAATACACAAAACAAGATAGGACCTAGAATTGATCCCTGAGGTACAACTTACATGATGGATCTAAGAGGCGATGATTTGGAGAGATAGAAGAGATAGCTTTTTAAAAGCTGAACAGCGTGATCACTAAAGTAGAAAAAAATTCTCAAGCTTCCAGCATAGAATTTCATGATTGACGCTGTCAAAGGCCTTCGAGAAATCAAGCAGGCAAGGCAGTGTTATATTACCTACATCAAAATCATACCTAATATCGTCTAGGATATTAATCATAGCCGAGGAGCAGCTATGGTCAGTTCTGTAACCGAACTGAAAAGGATTCAGCAGACAATTTGAGGACAGATGACTGAATACTTTTTTGGCTATGAGTTTCTCAAAGACCTTAGATAAACATGGTAAAATGCTGATGGACCTAAAATCACAAGCAGAGATAGCATTCGCTTTTTTGGCAATTCTTATGACTTTAGCGATTTTCCAGGACTAAGGGAAAGTAGATGTTATAGTGCAGTGATTAATAATGTGGATAAGATGGCTTATGATTTCGGGTAGTATAAGCTTAATGAAGCGAATAAGCATGCCATCCACACCAGCAGAGTTGGACTTAATGTCTAACACACTGTCAATGATATCACCCTCTGACACCACATTAAAATCGGACAATCTATGAGCTGATAGTTCAGCATTTGCATCCAGATTAAAACTAGTTACATCTAAACTATTCCCCAGGAAAAAATCATTGAGCACGTCAGGACCGAGATCGCATTTGGCGCTATTGGAACTAGCAGAAACACCAAGTTGACGTAGATTACTCCAACGTTGCTTAGGCGGCAGTGATATATTCAATTTGGAAGAGTAATAATTCCTTTTAGCAGTACGAATTGCATCAGTTGCACTGTTTCGTGCCCTTTTGTAAGCAGTCCAGTTTGTCTGAGAAGAGTTGCGTTTCCATTTGGTGTATGACTTGTTACGAGTTTTTATTCTTACAATGACTTCCGACGTAAACCAAGGACAGCTTTTATTTCAGACATCGACAGTTTTAGTGTAGGAATTAAATAAAACCGCAAGTCTGTAGGAACTAAATAAAACCGCGTCCAGTTTCTTAATCGGTCAGCTCAAGCCTGACTCTTTTATTCAACTTCAGGGTGATTAACATTAATAGTATAAGAGAGTGATTTACATAGATAATATAATAATAATAATATAAGAGAGTGATGTACCTATAGATAAATAAATACATGCACATACATATAAATGATGCTGCTACAACTCGGCCATCCTGACTTTGAGATCTCCTGATCTCTATCATAACTATCATAATTATCTATTTATCAATCATTATCTATCGTTCGGTCTGTATCAATCATTTGACTACTTACGTCCCTTGAACCATGGTCGTATATTACCCGCCGCCCACACTCCCTGATAAGGTGTTCGAGATTGCTGAAAGCCTTCTACATCTTTAAGTATATAACGATCATTACGTAAAATTTTCGTGATTTGATATGGCCCTTTGAACTTCGGAATTAACTTTTTGGATACGCCGGAGTGTGAATCGAAATTTTTTACCACTACATAGTCTCCTACCGCATACGACTTAGGTTTTCGACGTTTTTTATCAACGTACTGTTTGTTGTAAAGCTGTAAATGTTTCTGCCGTAAAGCAGTTCGCGTTCGTATCTGTTTATGATCTTGTTGCCTTTTGACCTGAACTTCGACTAAATTTTCTTTTAATGCATCTGTCACCTTCCCTTTCTGATTAACACCAAAGAGCATTATGCTTGGATGTACATTAATTGCTCTGTGCAATGTGTTATTAAGAGTGTGTTCCACTATGTCTAAAACGGTATCCCAATAAACACCTTCCTCTGGCTTCACTAGTTTAGCTAACATTGGTCCAATACTCCTGTTGACTCTTTCTGCCTGACCGTTCGCTTGTGGGGAACCAGTAGCCACTTTAATGTGCTGCACACTGTTTTTGCTTAGGAACTCACTGAAATCGTTTGACGTAAACGCACTCCCCCTGTCAGACACTATGCATCGTGGACGACTATACGATCTAAAATAATCTGTAAGGACTCGAATAACTTCCTTCGTATTCGTGGTCTTGGTTGGATATAGTCTAACGAATTTAGTGCATGCATCTATAACGACAAGAACGTATTTCAGCATTCTTGAATTATCTACTGGCCCGTAGTGATCTATATGAACGACATCAAAAGGTGTGCTTCCCTTGGGCACATTATGTAAAAAACCCTCCTCTCGACCATGTTTCGAGGAATACACCAAACATTTTAAGCAGTTTTCAATGTGTTTTGCTACACTTTCTTTCATTTTTGGGAACCAATAACTCTTGGAGATCAAATCAATCATTTTATTTGCACCTATATGGCCAATTTCATCATGATATTTGTACATAACATGTTCTTCCATATCTTCGGGAACAAAGAACGCAACTGAGTCTATCTTTTTTTCTATATAATATACCATTACGATTTTTGTATCATTTCAGATATTTCACGGATTCTTTTATCTTTACCCTGACATATGATTAAGTTCTCTTCGAATGTATTCGTTTCCAGAACCAAGATATTCGTTGACCTGCTCAAAGCGTCTACGTGTTGCATTCTTGTACCAGACCGGTGTTCCAAAACATAATCATAATTCTGGAGCTCTAGTGCCCACCTTGCTATCCTTGGGTTCAATTCTTTTTTACTGAGGGTCATGGTTAAAGAGTTGCAATCTGTTACAATCTTGAATTGCTTATCTTGTAGGTAAACACGAAAACGCTGCAAAGCATTTATTATTGCTAACGTTTCTAGTTCGAAACTGTGATACCTTGATTCGGCTTCGGTCGTTCTTTTAGAGAAGTAAAATACTGGATGTATTTTTCCATCACATTTCTTTTTTTGCATGAGGATTGCTCCAAACCCAATGGAACTAGCATCACAATCAAGTTCCGTACTATCGTTTGGGTCATACAGTGCTAATATGGGGGCCTCTATAAGCTTTTGTTTAAGAACTTCAAAACATTTTAACTCAGACTCCCCGAAACGAAACTTAGCTTCTCTTTTTGTCAAATCATATAATGGTTTAGCAACCACCGAAAAGTCTTTGACAAATCTACGAAAATAAGAGCATAAGCCCAAAAAACTCTGGACCTCATGTGTTTTCTTTGGGACTGGGAAATTTTGTATAGCCTGAATCCCTTTTTCATCAGCTCTAATCCCATCTCCCGAAATTGTATACCCTAAGTATTTAACACTCGTTTGCAAAAATTCGCATTTATCTAACCTTAGTTCAAGTTTGTTATCAACTAGTCTCTTAAAAACTTTTGCTAAAACTAGGCAATGTTCTTCAAAGTCTTTCGTGGCAATCATAATATCGTCCAAATATACGATCAGTTTTTCTTCCCTAACCATGTCAAAAAATATTTTATTTATAAACCTTTGAAAATTAGACGGAGCATTTTTAAGCCCAAATGGCATTCTTAAAAACTCATATTGTCCTAGCGGAGTTATAAATGATGTAAATTTCACCGAATCTGGATACATGTAGACATGAATAAAAACATTTTTCAAATCTAACTTTGTAAATAGTTTTTTATTCACAAGCCTATCCAGAAGGTCATCTATGAGGGGGAATGGGTAACAATCTTTAGCTGTAATTTTGTTTAAAGTGCGATAATCCACACACATCCTAAGGCCACCCGCCTTTTTTTTTACTAGTACAATAGGGGAAACGAATTCCGATTCACTTACTCTGATGTATCCTCCATCCAAATATTCATCCAACAACTTTTGTAGTTCGTTTTTTTCTAAATACGACAACCGGCGAGGGGGGCAATGAAAGGGTTTCGCGTTATTTAGTGTTAAAATCATTTCGCTCTTTATAAACGGTTCACTTGGACGTACAGGTGTCAAATAATTCTTACAGAACTCACTATAAAACCGCTCCTTTTGTCCTAAACTTACATTTTTACCAACATTTAAATCTATCATTTTACTATTAGTGTAATTTATCGAAAGAAGTTGTTGTTCAAAATTAACACAATCATCACGATCTCTTTGCATTTCTATCATTTTTCTATCATTTGTCGAATCTTTAGCTTCTAAATGTGACACCAAGTTAAATTTATTAGCGTGTAAAAAATCTCTCCCTAATACTACCTTATAGCCCATCGCCTCATCTGAAACAACATTCAAATCTATTTCGATCTTAGTATTATTTAATATTGTAAAGCAGTTAAGTTTTCCATATATTCGTATTTCACTTTTATTTAATCCATAATAGGTTACATTAGTAGGTTTAAATAAATTAACTCGTTCAGGGAGACAAGATTTCTTTATGAGGCTGATTAGGCTTCCTGAGTCTAGTATGCATTCTAAAAGAAAACTAACGCTATCATCACTCTTTACATAAAATGTTAAATATCTTACATAATCCTCGGTATCACCTTCTTCAACCAGCTGGACTGTCTTCTTTCTATCTGGACACGCTGCAGCACGGTGTTGCATGGACCCACACGCAAAGCAAGCCCTATATTCCCTCTTTGGCTTTTTGCATTCGGCAGCTATATGTCCAACGGAGTTACAATTGTAGCATCGCACCATCGTAGTCTTCGGCTGCATGTTCTTTGTTGGCCGCTCACCTTGTCTTTGCTTCACTTTCGAGAATGCCTGGAGCAACTGTGCTTTTGTTGTAAAGCATTGTATGTGAGCTTGTAATCTGAGCTGCTCATCCGTTATCCCCTCCACCAGGTATTCGACCAACTCATCCTCATCAACTTGTATGGCGTTTGACAGAATAATTTTGTCATTAAAATATTCCGCAAATGTTTCGTGACTTTTCCACATTCGGGATTCAAATTTATGGCGCATAGCTAATTTATTCTCTTTACTGCCGAAAAGCTCCCTTAATTGTTTAATTAAGTCAGCAATGCTCTCTGTGAGAAAATTTGGCTTAGAGTGCAGCCAACTCAGCGCCCTTCCCTTCAGCTTGCACATCATTAATGCTCTCGACATGTTTTCGTCTAGTGAATACATCGTCTTGACATTTTGTAACTGCGCTACCCACACATCGAAGTTCATTCCACCATCGTATTCTGGCAGCAAGTCTTTGTAAATATTAAACGGACTTGAGCCTTCAACGTTAACGAAGCAGCTTGCTTGCTGCCCTTGTACTCCAGCGTTTATCGTCTCTCTCTCTGCACTTGCTTGTGCAACTGTTGTTTTGAGAAACTCATTTTCTCGAGCAAGGAGATCTCTTTCTCGATGTAATAGTTCAGCCTCCCTCTTGTAATAATCGCGTTCTTTTGCTGCTATCATCTCTTCAGTCAAATTGCTCTTTACCACCCGTGGTGGGCTGATTTCTTTGTCGTCATCGATTTTGCGGTTGTCGGCCTCTTCGTCGGCACTCTCTTCACTTGTTTTCTCCTTCTCGCCCTCGCTTTGTACTGCAGCGGCTTCTTCATACTCCTCCTCGTCGTCTTCAGTTCCAACTTCTTCGGACTCTACGGCCGGCAATTCGTTTATGCGTGCAGTTGGCACCTCGTTTATGCGCGCGACAAGTGTTGTCTTTATCCCCGCCGTTGACAGCCCTAGCTGCCGTAGCCACACACGAAGCTGGTGAACGGTATAATCGTTGCCGTTGATCGGATGATTCATTTTTTTTTTTTTTTTTTTTTTTTTTTTTTTTTTTTTTTGTGTTTTTATATATATATAAAAACTCTTGCACTCTTTTGGCGATCGTTTTTTGGACACTTTTTCTTTTTTTCTATTTAAACTTTACACTCTTTTTCGTCTTACACTCGTTTTTGTATTCCGCTGTTTTACTTCCCACTTTTATACGCTTTTATTCTTCAATCGACTGTTTATATGTTTTTATTTTATTTTTATTATTTTAGCTAATCGTTATTTAATAAGAGAATAGAGAAAATCGCCCGAGTTTATCCCACTTCTAAAAGTCTGTAGGAACTAAATAAAACCGCGTCCAGTTTCTTAATCGGTCAGCTCAAGCCTGACTCTATTATTCAACTTCAGGGTGATTAACATTAATAGTATAAGAGAGTGATTTACATAGATAATATAATAATAATAATATAAGAGAGTGATGTACCTATAGATAAATAAATACATGCACATACATATAAATGATGCTGCTACATTAGAGGGAACAAATTGGTCAAACAAATAGCGCACCAACTCTTGAAAAATGTTCAATTTCTCGTCTGAATTGGCTACAGCGTACTTTAATTAAGCATTATTTTAAAGGTATAAAAAAAGTTTCACGATGTCACTTTATCGCACTTTTTTTTATGGACCAAGAAATAAAAAAAAAAGTTTGCTCTTCACTACAAAGAACATTTAGTTCATAGTGACAGAGCCTTACTTATTTTTTAATAAAAATACTCTGAATTTAAAAATATTTACCAACAGCATACTCTGACATATTTGCTTCAAATAACTATCTCACTATTATTTCACTATAACACTTTATAAACACCTGTTAACGCACGAAAGGCAAAATCGAGAGTGAGCAAAGTTATGTGCATTGCATTGAGGTGATTGCCATTGATAAAGTAACGGAATTTAAGAATTTTTTTTTGTTGTTTCTCGTTATTTGGATGTTTGACTTTAAGCCTACCGGTATTTTTTTTAATAGTAAGAACATTACTTTTTTCACTTATGACTAGCTAGTGTTGTACTAAATCGACCACTTTGAGGTGGGGGAAACCTGCACAGCCAGTAGCAGATCTGTATTTAATCGCCCAATCGCCGAGGTAAATGCGTCAAAAATGGAATAAATGAGTCGGAAACCGATCGCCGGGAGAGGCTGTCTAGAGTACACGAGATTGGTACTTTTACCACTTGAGCAGACTCCTGACCACATCTCTCAATCTCTCTCTTATGTAACTTTCTGCAAAAAGCAAATGTGAATTACATAAGTGAATGCAATTCACTTTTGCAAACAACTTGGCCAATGAGATCGAGAGAAGTGGTCATGTTCAGGTGGCGTAATCATTGCTAGATGTTGTTGTTTGTGCTGTACCAACTGTGCACAGTAGTGGCCGTCAAAATGGAACACAGCGGAGGCGATATAATTGTAACACTTCATTACAACCCAATTTAATTGACGTCCTGAGATTCATATCCCTATCTGGATGGTTCTAATCAAGCGGTGCCCCTTCCCAAGCTGACTATCCCCCTGAGATCCATATTCCTATCTAAATGGGTATACCATAAATTCAGCAGTTTTACTTTAGATTTCCAGGGTAAAAACAAAATGGGCACAATGGACCCTTACTGATCTAAGTGAGCAGTGAAGCATGTCACAAGACACCTAATATACCTAATCCAACCTAAGTTGTACGCACTGTTACATTACACAAAGCCGTAAATTGCAGGACTGCATATACTCGTATATAGCTAATTTAAAATGTGCAATCCATTCACAAGCCAAACAGCTAAATGCATGTGAACATAAAACACAGCACTTAAGTTCACCGTCACAGAATGTCAAAGGCAGCAACAACAACAAATCTGTAGAAATCCAAAAGAACTCTTCAATTGCACTCCGTTTCAATTGTCCGGGATTTTCAATTTGCCATTTGTTTTCTTCAACACATTTGTCATGCCATGAACGCTTCCTTTTCTCCAAATGCTGCACTCATGGATACACATCCGTAAGTCACCTCTAGAGTAGAAAATTACGTATTACATAGACCCCTGGGGTTGACAAGCTACCAACAAGACCACCACCGACAATCCGATCTCTAACATACACACTCTCTCGCTCACACCTACCCCGAGACGTGACTAATAAAAAGTTTGTCAAAGACACCTCCACAGGAGCAGGTATCCTCCGATTCTTTCCTGCCATATAGACAGTTGCTACGTGAGCGCACCTCTATGTGTGTTATATCATCTCAGAATGTTTCGCCCTCTCGCCCACTCTCTGCATTCATCATTAATCCACATCCTGCATCCTGCTGCATCCTCTTCCTCTCCGAAGACCACCACATCCACTGATTGCATGTCGAACAAGGAATTCACTCGCTCGCAGTATTTCAGTCACGAACTGTTTCACATTCAGTTGGCTTTAAAAAAAAAATGAAAGGAACCTTCACTCCCAATTAATTCAGCCAGGAATTTTCACTCAGGACAAAGAAGGACCAAAAGAAAAACAAAAAAAAGGAAGACATATGTACCATACGTTGTGCGGCGGTAGTGGGCTATTAACGTGACGTCTGGCATATCTTGTTGGTTGACACCACACCGTAATTGGTCCTGTTCAGTAATTTAGCTACACTCTCGAGGATTAATGAGCGCACCCACCATGCTGTTAATGTCCTTTCGCAACAACCCATACCAGTCTCTTATCCATTGTCCTTTCGCGCGCATCGTCAGAGATGCAAATGAGATAAACGCGAAGGCGATGTCGCTGACAAGGGGCTGAAATGCAGTTTTTCCCGCTGTACTTGACTTATTAAGAGTCCTGCAAACTGCACTTAACTATCTCAACTAAGGCAGGATGGATGGGAGAACGAATGCGAGGTTGCAGTTCGTTTAATGAAGAGTCACTGATGGCGCGCCAAAGGCAGTTAAGCGCGTATTGAAGGTGGCCGCCCTAGGAACAAAAGGGATACGACTCAGTGCACACTCCTCGCGGGAATAGTAATCAAAAGCAATTTAGCTCCGCCAGGCACACTTACGTTACGAGTAAGTTTCACTCCCGATGAATGAGTTTCTCCATTTTGTTTTCCTCCTTCTGCTTGGTCGTTCTGAAGAAGTAATTTCACTTAAGCGTTTAAGTAGATAATCTAAGAGGATATTGCAGTTCCTTTGTTTCGATCGCTCGCAAGTCACTGCTGGTTGAAGTGGGAAACAGCATAGTGAAGGAAATTGATTTGTTGGACGCGACGAACTGGTGAGACTTTGAAAACAATGTGAAGGGGTGGCGGTTTTTAATCGAAAAAAAAGGAGAATTACTCTTAACCTGAAATCGGTTCATGATGAACACTCTTGTAGTGGACGGTGAATAAAATTTTACTAACGGAAGGAAGTCGAGCAGGACTAATTTGATTAGGGATCCAGCAGAGCGACAACGCTCGTAAGGGAGGAAATGTCCTTGAAAAGTCTATATCCTGGAAAGAATGAGTTCATTTAGAAATAGTTTTTGGAAGGATGCTATAAAAAGATAAATCCGCTTATGGTATCGTTGGGAAAATAGTCATGTACACATGGTCGATTGAAAATCTATTCAACCAAAACGGAAGAATAATCGTAGTCGGGCGCAATGCTATTCAGTACACTCTTGACCCATGAATGAGCTTATAAGGGTTACAGGCCAATGGATATTATAGTTGGAGTGGGCATATCCAAAAAAGAAATCAATATCCAGGACACAATCTAGGACATTAGTAGTTATCGCATGGTTTGTGTTCTTTAATGGTGCTTGCGAGTAGATATGAAGAAATATGTTAAAGAGCTGGAAAATCTTTTCTTCGTCACTATAGAAGCAAAGGAAATGGAGGATAGTTTCTTCCACTTTCTCGTTGGCGAGCTCGTCAGGCATGTTTTTTTTTTTTTTTTTTTTGCCGAGAGTAGGTGAAAAATCTTCTAAAGACACCATAAGGCCCGACCGAGCGTGCTTATGGTAGTGTGAGATTTTTACTCACTAAAAAAAAACACCTCACACCTCACCTCACACTAAGCCGACGCTTATTCAGCAGTTTTATTTTCGCTTACGATACACGTGATTTTTGGGAAAAAAAATGTTCGTACGAAGTTAAACGAAATGTAGAACTTTAGGCAGGTTAAATTCCAATGATAGTTCCTACCTTTTTCGCGACCGGCATATACTATGACGCAAGGTCAAAAGGTTTTATCCTTTGCAGACGACGAATTGAATTATTCGCGTCAAGTAGTTGAATGACGGTACGGTTACAATGGCCGTGAACACGATCTTTGTATTTACGCACAAATTTTGTTATCTCTTCAACGACGCTGGGAATTCCCAGATCTCGATGAATATCTTCGTTACGTACATACCATGGTGCGTTGACGATCGTTCTAAGAACTTTATTTTCAAAAGTTTGTATGATGTTTCTATTGCTTTTCTTGGTACAACCCCATACTTGTATACCATACGTCCACACAGGCTTTAGCACTTGCTTATAGATAAGCAGTTTGTTATGTAGGCTCAACTTCGAATGTTTTCCGAGTAGCCAGTACATTTGTCGGTATTTGTTTTGAAGTTCGTCGCGTTTCTTTTTCACGTGCGATTTCCATTTGAGCTTGACATCTAGAGTCATTCCTAGATATTTTGCTTCGTTTGCGTACGGTATTTGAGCCGAGTTAAGATATAGAGGTGATCTATCCACTTTTTTATAGGTAAAGTTGACATGAGTAGATTTGCTTTCGTTCAGCACAATACACCAAGAATTCGTCCAGGCGTGGACTTTGTTAATAGCATGTTGCAGCTTTCCGGTTGCTGCTTCAATAGTTTCGCCCGTGGTCAATATCGCCGTATCGTCAGCAAACGTGGCGACGACGCAGTTTCTTTCCTGCGGGATATCAGGCGTGTAGAGTACATATAGAAGCGGGCCAAGGACACTTCCTTGCGGAACTCCGGCCGCAATCTCCTTGAAGTCAGAGTAATCATTTCCGTGCTTAACACGAAAGAGTCTCTCGGTGAGATACGATAGTAGGATTAGAAAGAGTTGCCGCGGCAGTAGTCGTTGCAATTTATACTCCAAGCCTTCGCGCCAAACCTTATCGAAAGCTTGTGAGACGTCAAGAAATACACCACAACAAATCTTTTTTTCTTCCAGAGCTTTCTCAATCACGTCAGTTATTTTGTGGACTTGGTCAATTGTAGAATGCTGGATTCTAAATCCAAACTGATGGTCAGGAATAAGACGTCTTTCGTCGATTACGGGCTGTAGACGTTTGGAAAGTAGTTTTTCGAATATTTTTGAGATAACCGGCAATAGGGAAATAGGCCGATATGATTTCTTCTCATTTCGGGACCATTATAATCTCGGCGACTTTCCATTGCCTCGGAACATAAAGCAATCTAAACGAAGCGTTGATCAAATAGAGCAGTTTGATAATAGCTTTATTCGGCAATTCCTAGACTACCTGCGCCATTATCAAGTCGTAACCCGGAGCTTTTTTGTCTTTAAATTTTTAATCACTTCCCTCAGTTCAATCAATGCAACTTTTTTACTTTGAAGTTGTCAGATGTCGTGACTGGGGAGTCGGGCGTTAACGAAGGGCCGTCGAACGGCTTAAACGTTTCTTCTTCTATAAGTGCAAAGCAAAAAGTTCTGCCTTTTCTTTGTCGCTCTTGGCCCAGTTTCCATCGATTTTCCGAATTGGTGGCTGTTGTGTTGGTATAAAACACTTTATTAATAATAATTCATTTGATATAACATAACTAAGAGTACAACATAAAAGATACGAGTGAATGATGTGCACGGTCTGACGGTTAGTTATCGACTGGCGGCTAACAGATGTTGGGCCGCCTAACTGAAGTTGTGCAAAAGATGTTGTTGCTACTACTGTTGGACACTACACTTCTCCCCTTCAAAGTTATCGCTTACGCTGGCGAAGTATAGCAGCTGATGTGAATCTGACAACCGGCTTATGAGTACGCTGCGAACGTCGTGGCATAAATGGCTTCTTCAGAATACTGCCCGACGTCGATGGTAGGTCATGTTTTATACTGTCAGCTTGGCTTAGGGCAGCTAAACGGCTTCCTTCATCGAATTCGCTTGGGCCGATCGTCTTTCGCATTTGATTCTGATGTCGTCGGCTTACACCTTTTGAAGTCTGCACCTCATACATTCTCCTCCCCACCTTGGCGATTGTTTTGGCTGGTATCCACCTGGGACCTCTAGCGAAGTTTCGGACATAAACATCTTCTCCAGTAGCAAATTTCGACTCGAATGTGATTGGCGTTTTCGACGTAGCCTCACGTGGGGCCAGCTGCGATAGCAGTGTACGAGGTTGTCTAGCGTGAAGCAGCTCAGCTGGTGACTTCCCCGTGGAGTTAGGCAGACTTTTGTAAGAAATTAAAAAATCTAGTAAAGCTTTACGAACATCATTACCATCCTCTCGGCTTCCCCATTGGATGCAGGATGAAACGGGGCTGAACGAAGGTGTTGAACATCCCTCTGGTTGCAAAACTGCTGGAACTTATCTGACGCAAACTGTGGACCATTGTCAGATACCAGCAGCTCGGATAATCCTTCTATAGCGAAGACATTCTCTAGTGCGTTGACCGTTGCTTCTGTCGTTGTGCTGGACATCTCAATAACGTAGGGAAAATTGGAGTAGGCATCCACGCAAATGAGGTACATGTGGCTTAGAAAAGGACCAGCGAAGTCCACATTAACCCTTTCCCATGGCTTAGAAGGTAACGGCCAACTGGTAAACTCTTGACGAGGACTGGAACTATTCTGCAGACAAGTTTCACACCGATGTACCAAAGTTTCTATTTCCCTGTCGATGCCGGGCCACCAGCAATGACGCCTTACTAGCTGCTTCGTCCTTACGATACCCCAGTGGCCAGCATGTAACATTCCGAGCACTCTCTTTCTTAGGCTGGAGGGAACTATCACGCGTGACATACCTGCTTGCTCCAATAGAACACCATTGTACCGTGTTATAGCAAAACGTCTGGCAAAAAATGGCTTTACATCAACCTCTATCTTGTTTATGGTCTCCGGCCAACCGATGTCCATCAATCGTGATACTTTCTTAAGGTCGGCATCCTTAGCGGTTTCCCTAGCAATTAATTTAGCATTAACTGGAAACTCTTCAATTTCTCTGTCAAGCTCAGCCGTAACCTCCAAACAACGTTCCTCTTCTACGTCAAAATCAACATCTGGTCCTGCAGGTAACCTCGAAAGTCCATCAGCATTGCCATGCTGCTTTGTTGGTTTGTATTTGATAGTGTAGGTGTACGCCATTAAAATGATTGCCCACCTCTGCAATCGATGCGCAGTCATTGTTGGCAGTTGCTTGCTGGGGCTAAATATAGAGAGAAAGGGCTTGTGGTCCGTGACTAGCTCAAACGTACGACCATAAATATATTGGTGAAATTTTTGGTCATCAAAAATAATAGAAAGAGCCTCCTTTTCTATCTGGCTCTACCTCAACTGTTGTGCATTTAGGGTTTTGGATGCATGTGCAAATGTGCAATTGAACGCTCAGATCCATCAGCATATCGATGCAATAGCACAGCACCTATTCCGTGCGATGACGCATCAGTCGCCAAAACGAGAGGTAGTTTGTCCGTGAAATGCATTAGGCGGGTGGTTTCTATAATTTGTGTCTTAAGAGCGTTGAACGAATCTTGCTGACGACTGGTCCATATAAAACGAGTATTTTGCTTTCTCAACTCATTAAGCGGATCTGCAATTTGAGAAAAATTATTTATAAACTTGCCATGATATGTGACTTTCCCAAGAAATGCTTGTAGCTGCTTGAGATCCTTGGGCGCGCTCATCTTTTCTATTGCTTCTAGCCCGCAGTCCGATGGTCTAATACCAGCTGCATCAATCTTGTGTCCGAGATATTCTACACTCTGCTGGGCAAATAGGCATTTCTTTGAATTGCAGTGTAGACCATACGACGATAACCGTGTTAAAAGTTCTTTTATGGTTGCTATATGCTCATCGTCATTCCGTCCTGTCACGATAAAATCATCTAAATAAGCAGCGCAATGTTCCATGCCACTTATTATTTGTTCCATTAGGCGCTGAAATATTCCCGGAGCGCTAGCTACTCCAAAAGGCAACCTCTCATACTGATACAAGCCAAATGGTGTATTAATTACCAAATACTGTTTGGAGTCCTCGTCGAGCGGTAGTTGAAAATAGGCGTCGCGTAAATCGATTTTGCTAAAGCGGACGCCTCCTTGTAGCCTGTGGAATATCTCCTCCACTCTTGGAAGTGGATATCTTTCAACCTCTAGCTGCGGGTTTATCGTGACCTTAAAATCTCCACATATACGTATGTTTCCTGATGGCTTTCGGACAACAACTACGGGAGCCGCCCACTGGCTTGTCACCACAGGTAGTAAGATTCCAGCAGCGACCAGTCTTTCAAGCTCCTGCCTAACCAAGGCGTTCTGAGCAAACGGAATTGGGCGAAATTTAAAAAATGTTGGACAAGCGTTTTGCTTAATATGTAATTTAGCTGAAAAATTACTGCAGCAGCCTAAACCATCATTGAATACTTGCGGAAACTGCTTACAAACCTCATCGATACGTGTGACCAGTTCTTCTCCAGTACTAGCTACATGTGAAAAGAGCACACTCTCGCAACAACTTACTTTGAACCGCAAGACATCAAACCAGTCCATCCCCAGAATATTTCCTCCTTCATATGTATCAGCAACCAAAAGTTTCAGCTTATGTACCTGATCCCTGAACTGCACGTTAACTTGTATATTGCCTTTAACAGGAACCGCAACATTGCCATACGCTTTCAACACCTTAGCTGGTTCAATGCAATTGGGTTTACCTAGCTGTTCATAAGCACGAAGGTCGATCATGGAGCAAGTAGCACCTGTATCAAGTTGAAAATCGAGAGCAATCCCATTGACAGCTAACGGCACCACCAACTGTCTAGCAAGCCGCTAAATGTCTCCCGTATTATCTTTTTTCAAAGATTTTATCTGATCGAACCTACTTCGTGTGCTAGCGTATTTAAATTTTTGATTTTGATGGCAAATCGACGAAATATGGCCTTTGATATTGCATATCCGGCAAACAGCATCCCGCTTTGGACACTGAAAATACACGTGTCGTACGCCAACAGCCAGGGCACGATCTTTTAGCTTCTTTGGACAGCGCATTAGCAGCGTGTGATTTTTCGGTTTTGTGCTCAAGCTGAGACCTAGCTTGGGAGCGTGAACGTGGCCTTTTAAAATTATTATCCACTCTATGTACTACCTGAGGAACCATATTATCCCCCTTAATAGCTAGCACAGATTTTTGCGTCGATTCGTACGTTTCCGCTATCTTGAAAACATCGTCTAAGCTGGGGTTCATCTTTTGTAGAGCAGCCGACCTAACCTTGTCATGAGGAGTATTCAAAATCATAATATCTCTAATTAAATTGTCTACAAACGGTTCTTTACACTTATCATTGTTACACACAAACTCACAATCGCGTGCAGCTCCACGCAAATCCGCTAACCACTCTGCATACGTTTGGCTCTCTTTCATACGCATTTGAAAAAAACCATAGCGGGCAGCAAGAACATGTGTTTTATCAGCGAAGTGTACGGTAAGTTTGGCAATCAGCGTCGCAAATGATTCTTCCTCCACTTTTTTGCCAGCGAACAAATTACGTATGAGTTCGTATAGCTCTGGACCCGACCAAGATAAAAAAAATGCTTTCTTCTGATCATCTGTGGCAACATTATAAGCATTAAAATGTTGATTTAATTGATCAACAAATGATTTCCAGGATTGTTTCCTTTTATCAAATGGTGCAAAAACGGGAATGTGAGAAGCTGGAAGCAACGCAGCTGCCTCACTTTTCGGCGATGCACCAGCAGCTAATTTATTCATCATTGCCTTTTGATCAGCCAATATACCCGTCATCCACTGCTGTTGAGTATTTAGCAATTGCGAAAATGATTCTAGCAATCTATCCGCGTCCATTTTACCGCGAGCCACAACTGAACCGATATATGTGTACTTTAATGCAAAAATACCTCGTCGCCAATTGTTGTGTTGGTATAACACACTTTATTAATAATAATTCATTTGATATAACATAACTAAGAGTACAACATAAAAGATATGAGTGAATGATGTGCACGGTCTGACGGTTAGTTATCGACTGGCGGCTAACAGATGTTGGGCCGCCTAACTGAAGTTGTGCAAAAGATGTTGTTGCTACTACTATTGGACACTACAGTGGCGCTTGCATTTGAGGTTTCCGGATGCCATTTAGCGCTTTCTTAAGCGAATAATTTGATTCTCTTTCACCGGAAAGATTTTCAAGATAGCTCGCTATCTTTTTGCTTTTAAATTCGCGAACACTATCTCTAAGCCGATTGCATAGTCGGCTAAGGACCGTTTTATGCTGCGGTGCACGAGTGATTTGTCACTTCTTTCGTGCTTTTCGTTTCTCCCTCACCAGTTCAGTGATTTCTCTGGGATACTTTTCGTTGCGGTTGATCTTATAGCTTCTGGAAGGAGTATTTCTCCATGCCGCTCTTTGAATTGTTTCCACGAAACGATCAATTTCGTCCTCTAGTTCACAAGGTATTCTAAGTGATACATTTAAGGCGATATTTGTTTCGCAACCATTTCTAAAGCCCTCCCAGTTTGTTCTATTGCTAGTGAGTCTTGGAGGTCCTTTTTTCTTGATCAGCGCTTCTCCATGTAATAAAATTACCGGCGAGTGGTCAGAAGAGAGATCAAAACATTCTTTGACTGTAATAAACGTCTCGTAAATGCCTTTTGTAGCAAAAAAATCGATAAGATCGGGAATTTTTTGTGAATCAGTTGGCCAATAGGTCGGTTTTCCTGTCGAATAAAAACAACAACCGAATTCATATGCCACTTCGTAGAGAATTTTTCCTTTAGAAGATGTACATCTTGAACCCCAAAAGGTGCGCATCGCGTTGAAATCTCCACCAATAAGGAAATTTGAACCAAGGTCATTGAAGACACGAAAGTAGTCATCTTTTTCTAGTAAGCATCGCGGCGGACAGTAAACAGACGCTATATTGTAACTCAGGTGTTTATTCTTAACTCCTACTGCGCACAACTGCAGTTTTTCTAGCTCTATGCTTATATCGGTCGAATGATTGATGTTAGGTTTAATGAATAAGGACGAACCGCCCCGCGCTCTATCAGAAGGATGATAGGCGTGATAACCAGCGTAGCCTCTTATCTTTATTTGCGACTCCCTTGTTAGATGGGTTTCGGAGATCAAACATATGTCGATATTTTCTCTTATTACTTACTTTTCTTATTCGTTAGATTTTTGTAAGAGTCCATTTGCATTCCATGTTACTATTTTAAGCAAAACGTCCATATTTACTTAGATTTAGATACAAGGTTTGCCATACAAAAGCTTTTGACGTTACTAAGACGTTCGAGAATCCGTTTGTTAACTTCACATTGTTCCTCGAACTTAGCGTAGATGCAGTTCGGAATTTCATTCAACGGATCAGAGGGTGGGCCGTCATTTCGTTTGGTTGCTTTGACTGCAATGACTTTGGCTCCTAAACTGTAGGGGCTGTTCACGATACCTCAACAATATGTATATCAATCGATTTGTCTTGAGAAGAGGTATAGTATAAGATATATTTTAGTATCCTGAATCCGTTATCGGGCTTTTAAACCCCTTTTATATGTTTTCTTAACTGACAAAAACCACTTTCGTATAATTTACACACAAATGTCTACAAAGTGGCTGAACCGATTTAAAAATGACTTAATTCTTCGATTAGTACATTTCTTGCTGAAGAGATTGAGCTATAAATCATTATTCTGTGATTCGTATAACGGAAGTAATAAGCAAAAATATAATTATTTGAGACATAAAGATATCACAGATATGCGTGGGTCATTGCAATCAATGGCCCACCAGTGGAGTGCACGCATATTCATGTTCATCAAACAAACTACATCGTATAAAAGGAAGTCCCCAAAACGTGAATGACTGCGATAATCTCGGGAACCACTGAAGGGATTTGGATGTAGTTTTCACTGTTATGATCTGCATTTCCCGAGGAAGATTTTATTAAAAATTGCTCTGCCACTTACAGGAACTGAGCATTGCAGGTCTAAGTAGCAGAAAAGGGGTTAAAATGAAATTCACACGGTCCTGACTCAACAATGGCTTATTGGATTTAATAACAAAAGAAATCGTTTTTAGTAAATTCGACTAAGATCCATTTGAGCTATATTTCCTTTAGTGGAGACCACTGCCAGCAGCCATGTAGCAGAGGCTATTGCTGCAATAGTGTGTGTATGTAAGTATATGGGTGCGCTGTTTTGAACTTTTGTATGCGATCTCTTCTGGAGTAAACATTGAAAAAAATTATTATTAGTGTCAATGTCAAATCTAAGACATTTTAAATTTTATTAATTAGGATACGCCAAACCTTCTTGCAATTAAGAGATTTGGGAATATACGCGACCATATGTACATACTCGTATAATACATACGCATGTACAGACAAAAAAATTGCATTATTTTTCCATTTAATTAGATGAGATGTTGTTGATCGTTGGATTTGTCCACATTTTAGAATGTTTTAATAGATTTAAAATAAATTATTAACAGGGTGGCGTAGGCAGTATTTTGCAGGTTGAATACAATACGCGCGAACTACATGGATATATTTCTTTTAAGCATCACTGTAAAAGTCTTTGCTAAGGTGTTAGAGACGCGTGCCAGAGCTGTTGTTGAGGATAGTTTGGTGGATGAACAATGCGGTTTTCGTCCCGGTAGAAGCAGGACCGACCAATAATTCACCCTCAGAATGGTTCTTGAGAAGGACTGGGAGTATGCTAAACCTGTATACACCTGTTTTGTGTATTTGGAGAAAATATGTTTTAGGGTTCCTCCAGGGGAACTCTGGTCGATCGTTCCCTATTAAGAGCGGTGCAGTATTTATATACAAACTACAGAAGCTGTGTTCGGGTAAACGGCAGTAAATCAATACCTTTCACTGTGGGGTTTGGACTCTGCCAAGGGTACGTTTTGTCACCCCGCCTCTGCATTGTACATATATTGACTGGATGTTACAGCGTAGCCGTGGGAGAGAATGTTGCAAAGTGGGGGACTTAAGGATTACTCATCTTCTCTTTGCGGATGATTATGTCATTCTTGAGTCCTCTTAAATCGAACTTCAGCTCGCACTCGCAGTGTTTGTGGCCATTTGTGATGATGCTGGAAAACGTGGTAAACGTGAACAAATCAGAAGTAATGGTTGTTTCCAGAACGCCTATTCAGTACAGGTGGATAAGTTTAAGTATCTCGGGGTTTTATTCACGTGTTATGGAAAGAGCAATGCCGAGTTATTCTGTAGAACTGGTCGCGCTGGATATTTGAGAGAGCTTGGTCAATCTGTTATAAAGAAGGCCGAACTTAGTGTTCAAGCTAAATTATCGGTTTTTAACTCGGTATATGTTTCAACTCTCACCTATAGTCAAGGATACAAGCTGCTGAAAGAAGTTCCTTCGCGGTGTTGCTGGAATAAATCGTATAGATCGAGTGCGCAACACAAGAGTATGCCAGAAGCTCAATGTTGAGCTGCTTCTTCTCCCAACGGAAGGATTTATGTTTTAAAGCTTTAGTCACGTAGCGCGTATGTGACCAAACTTCCAAGACATTTTATGATTGCAATGCCATCAGGTAGGCGACCCTCGGTAGACCTAGAATTAGATGGTTGGATCAAGTTCGACATCCCTCCTGGAGCCGTCTAGGGATTCTCCTGATGAGTTGGTGCCAACGGCGGAGGATCAAGAATGATGGAGAGTGCACCTAATCATCCTACCACCGCGACCCTCATAAAGGATTACCGGGAAACTATTTCAATGATAAAACTGAGAGTACTCTAAAGAAGTGTTCTTGAAATCGCATATTAAAAGACCCAGCGAAGCGGGCACAAGCAGCTAGTGAATTATAAATTTGAATGGATAAGTGCAACGAGAACATATGCTAGAGGTAGAGCGAGTGGAGGTTGTTTTTTTTAATTTAAACGAGATCTTAAGGGAATCAGCTGAGAATTCAAACAATTAAACGGATTAACCTATCTGACCTTACATTTTACAACTCCAATTTCTGGATACTTCCAACATATCTGAATTATAATCGTTGGGAGGAGGATTCGGAAGATTGCAAGAGACCCTATTGTGTGGCGATAATTCAAATATATTAATTGTAGGTGACTTGAACGCACGAACGGGCCATGAACCAGGATCTGAAAACAACTCAGCTGGTATAGTTCGACAATCAAAAGATAAATTAATGAATGCAAGAGGTGCGAAATTATTAGAGCTGTGCAACTCATACGGCCTTCGACTTCAAAACGAAACAAGCACTTCGGATTATGTGGGGGACTTCACATTTGTGGGAAAGCAAGGGACTACGGTCATAGACTACGGTCTCATAGGAGGAGACTGGAATCCGTATGTCACTGACTTCGAAGTGGGCCAAATACCATATTCGGATCATATGCCACTAATCGTAACATTTAGACTCGAAGCACATGAGAACGAAGGAATACAAAACTTGATGCTCCTTCCCAAATTGAAGTGGAATGAAGACAATGCTTTTAATTATAAGAGGCAACTCAGCGTAGCATTGAGAAGGATGCAAGAATTTGATCTCGACACAATTGTAGAAGTTAGAAAGAAATCGTATCCCTCCCCTAGGAACAACAGAAGCAGTGAAAAAAAATGTGCAGAACCATGGTTTGATGTAGAATGTAAAAGGGCAAGGAAATTATCGTTTGCATGGCTGAAATCTTTCCGCGAAGCCAATGACGGTTTCTTTAAACTTCTTTATATTGAAGCTAATAGCCAATTCAAAGCCCTATGTAGAAGAAAGAAGAAGGCCTACTACGAAACAAAAGCTTTAAAGTTAGCTGATTGTCGAAGTTCATCAAATTTCTGAAGACTAGCATCAAAACATAATGGTAAAAAATTCAAAATCAATCAAGAGCTTAGTCCTACTGTCCTGTTTACACACTTTAACGAGTTGCTGAATCCTATAGTTAGTGGTAGCGTGTTCCAATATGCGGCACCGAACTTTGAAGATCAACTATTAGGCTCGAGAATAACATACAAGTGGGCGCCGTGGCTTAAGTGGTTAGTGTGTCGGATCACTACGCATGGGGTTCCAAGTTCGAATCCAGGAAAATACCAAAAAGTTTTTTCACGGTCCCACCTCTCGCGAGCATCTGACAAACATCCGAGAGTATTGTTGTCACGAGAAAGCTTCTCAAATCGCCGTTCGGATTCGGCATTAAACTTGTAGGTCCCTTCCATTCATATGAAAAATATAACGCACAAAACATGAGTGGTTGCGAAAAGGTAGGCCCTGGCACTTTAAAGAGCTGCGCGAAATATTTGTATTTGTAATAACATACCCAGAAGTGACCACGGCTTTAAATAGGTTGAAAGATGGCAAATCGGCAGGATCTGACGGAATACCGGTCGAGTTCTATAAGTATGGGACTAATAAGCTCTGTCTCCGACTCATCCGCGTATTTAATGATGTGATGAATAATGGGAATATACCACAACCAAACCAAAAGTTTAAGGATGCTTTAATTTTACCTATCCATAAAAAGGGCTGCACGAGTGATCCGAGAAATGATCGTGGTATTTCATTCCTAAATGCAACGTACAAGATTTTCACTTCAGTTTTGCAAAAAAGGCTTACGGAATGGATTCACGTAAATAAGCTGTTAAAAGAATTTCAGGCAGGTTTTAGACCTGGATATTCCACAATAGACCACATCTTCGTTTTGCGTAGCATTGCAGAATCTTTTATCTCGAAAAATAAAAAACCGTACGTATTCTACGTCGACTTTAAAGCAGCCTTTGATACAGTTGACCGCAGAGCTTTAATTTATAAGCTGTTTGGCATGGGACTGTCGCGGAAGTTCGGAAGAGTCATCCAGAACCTTTATGAAGATACACAGGTGTCGGTTTGGAATGGAAGGTAAAAGTCCGAGTGGTTCCAAGCAAGATCAGGAGTAAGACAAGGGTGCACATTGAGTCCGCACCTATTTGCACTATTAACACAAGACTTAGTGGAATCCCTGCCAGGTGGCATTTAATTTTCTGGGGTACTCATCAAGGCGTTACTTTTTGCGGATGATATAGTCATGCTGGCATATTCACCAGAAGCTTTGCATCTGATGATTAATCGGCTGTACAATTACTGCAGTTTATGGGACCTTTTAGTCAACTTGGAAAAGTCGAAAGTGATAATTTTCAAGAAAAGGGGAGGTAGAATTTGCTTGAACGAGAGGTGGACCTATAATGGCGAAATCATTGAGGTAGTTAAGGACTACAAATACCTTGGAGTTTATTTTACAAGCAATTTACGTATGCAGAAGCATTTAGAAGAAAAACTAATCAAAGCTAAAGCCGCAGTGAATATAACGTGTAAAAGATGTTTCATCAATAAGAACTTAACCCACAGTAGCAAGTATAGAGTATTTGAAGCTGCCTCCGAAACTATTTTGCTATATGCTGCGCAAGTATGGGGACATAAAAAATATGAAACCGTGGAAAGACTCCTACGATATTACATCAAAAGGTCATTTCATCTTCCGGCTATCACTCCCAATTACATGATAATTAAGACCTTAAAATTGCAAGTCGATTATATACTCAAAGTACTAAACATGCCAAATGAAAGACTTCCCAAGATCGCAGCCCTTAAAACTATATCTAATAGGAGCAGCTGGTATGGTGAATAGCTGGAGTTAGCACAAAAATGTGGATTGGTTCTCAACGACAGGGAAGCAGATACTGCAAGCTGGAAAGCTGCCTTATACCTTCTAATAGAAAAAGTGAAAACGGATTCCTAGAGAATTCTTCGGGCTCACTACACAGATAGATCTATAGCAGGCTAAATCATAATTTGCAATCTAACAAAAATTACTTTCGAGATGAGTTGAGCATTCACGAAATAGCCATGATGGTGAGACTGCGAGGAGAACTTCTTCCTTTAAACTACGTACCTCATCGGAATGACCTCCCAATTTTATGTGGTCTATGTAACGTTGCAGAGAGAGAAGATGTAATTCATTTCATAGGTAGGTGTCCTACCCTACGAGAAATAAGAAGACAAATCTTTGGAGCTGATTTTTTGCCAAATGCTCGGGTGTTTGAACTCCTTGATGAGCTGCATATCCACAAGCTTTACCCATACTGTAAAACAGCTATTGCATATAGGGAATACTAAACGAAAATTTCTAATAAATCTAAATGTAAAAAAATAAAAAATTAAATTCGGGTATATGTCTGTTGTAAAGTAAATATGTAGGTAAATTTACTATCGTAAGGCACAATAGGTATATTAATTGTTGACAGTGTTGTCAATCTGGCAGACGGCATAGGCCATGTCTTTGATTTTTGTAAACTTTAAATGTAAGAAACAAACTGAAGTATAAACAAAATCTATCTTATCTAAAATCTAAAACCCTAAGTGGCAAAACATTCCACTAATTACGAACAGGAATAGCTAATTCGAAGAACCTATCAAATCTCAGTCTTAGTGAAGTGTAATCGGTGTTTTTCGCGATTGCGTTCGGATTTCTGAAATGTGCTTAGGCGTTCTTCAGCATTCCCAGCGCTCTTGATTACTCCTTGACCATTCTGTGCCACAGTTACTTAGGGCGATCATCTCCTGTGTTAAATTAGCTAATGGATCTAATATAACTACCATTTCCTGATCAGTTTTCATATATACTCGTAGCTCTTCGTTCGAGTTGCTGTTCGGCCAGAAAACTTAAATAAGAATGGCAGCGGCGATGGTCTTACAAGTACTGCATCCGTGGAACAGTATTGATTGAACCTTTAAACAGAATAGTTGTAGCTTTAATTTCATTGCTCTTCCAGATTTAGCGGAGCGTACCTAATGTGGCTTTTGCTTTTCCAATCCTGTTGCCCACTTTGATTGCTGTTAAAATCCTTGTGGTACTGAGAGGACCGATAAGTATTCGAAAATGTTTGCTTCGGGAAACTCCTTTAATTTCTAAGTGGCGACACATTTGAGGTCAGCAAGGATCCACCCAAATTTTTTGTTGGGAGTTGTTTGGAACTCGTTGCTGAAACTGCACATTTTTATCGATTTTCCAGCTTGTCTCTCCTTTTTTCTCCTTAATTGATTTGAAATGGTAAAGGAAATGTTTTCATTGGCGGCTTTTCCGTTATTTATAATGCTTCTCACACATGTCCAGCTTCAGAATAAAAGGTGCTGCTGCTCCGTGATTATTAACCTTTACAATGGCTTTTAATAGGTATATTTCCTGGCCAGTTTTCGCACCTAAACGTTAACATTTAACTATTTCTGCAGATCAGATACTTTATGGGTTAGAACGCAGATTTGTTAAGGGCTCCATTGAATACTGGTTGCTTTAAGCAAAACCCACAAAAAAGCGTGGGGAAAGCCCCTACACCCCTGGTAAACTCCAGTGTTATTTCAAATGGATCCCAAGGTATCCCATCCTTGCTAATGAGTATACTTCTCCCGTATGATACGAAACCTTTGGAAAAAGACATTTCTAATTCTCTCTGCTATTTGCTCAATGGAAGTACTCTCACATCAATTCCACTTCAGTGCTAACTAAAAGCACAACCAATAACCACTTCATTCGCATTCAAGGAATGCAAAACAATACATCCATCCTTCCGTTTCAATAAGCTTCATCATTGCACAAAAGTTTCATTAAAACCCAAATGCCGCTCGGAATGATGAAAGCAATCCACCATACATCTGTACTCCCATATTTGACATTGACACTTTACACACTTATTTACTCAATCATTCGCTGGCTCAGTCGTTCGCTTACTCATTTGATAGAGCAAGCACTGTGTCGGATGACGTACAAGGTCCTTGTGCAACTAAGAGTACTCCTCCGCACTTGTTTTGAATCCGTTGGCTTACTTTCATCGCACAAGAACTAGAGCATACGCCCACTCGCATAAACAACTCGAAAAGTCACCCATAACATCCTGCCTGCTGGCAACGAAACGCATATCCCTTCTAAAGGACCTTCCATACTGCTGATGAAAGTTGTTTTTTTGTTGCTTGATTGTTCGTCTTCCTTCAATCGGTTACACAGCAAGTACCAAGACGCATCCTGGCAAAAGTTGAGGACTTGCAGATGACACGATAAAGCCCGCAAATGTTTTGCTGGAGTAGTTTCCGTTTCGCGGACTACATTGTATGCTGCCATTAATTATTATTATTGTCCTGTTGCAAGATTCTATAATATGCTTCAAGTAGTCTGCTATTCATCACTCATAGCATTGAGTGCTCTCATCCTTATTTCTATCGAGAGTCCATAGTCGACAGACAAGAATATCTTTCGATTCTTGGCCTCAAGTGATCCAAGGATTTTTTATTGTTTTTTTTTTTTGGAATCCTTGTTTTCCTTCACGTCTTGACAGTGGTGACGTCTGGTGTGATGCTGCACTGCTGCTGCTTCGGTATTCATTGGATATTAAAATTTGAACAGCATCTTCGAAAAGGACGCGCGAGAAGGATGAAGTTTTTATCAGAAACTTTTGCGTTGGGTTACGTTGGATTGGAAAGTTTTCAGGTTTTTTTTTTTTTCTCCACCCTTTTACTAGTTCGTCGTCGTCGTCGTCGTCGTCGTCGTCCTGATGTTGGCGGGGGTTTTTCACTTTGATCGCGAATCCGTTTATGGACTGTTGTTGTTGCTGCAAAGGCGATGGACAGATGAGTCGAAAACTTGTTTAGTATACTGGTTATTGGGAGAAAGGTTTGGATAATTACGAAAGAAATCATAGAAAAAAAGTTCAGAGGCATGAACAAAAAATGTATAACGAGAGAAGTTTTTCTTCGATTATCTAATCCTTGGTTCGTCCTTGTCTGGACAGAGAATTTGCAAAGTTCTTCATTTTACTTTACCCAGTTTCTTAAGTTTTTTATTTTTTTTGTTTTTTATTATTAGCTCATGTTTTTCACTGGGTTTTGTATTTGATTTAATCGATTTTAAATAACTTGGTAATTGCTATCTCGAAGTTGGAATAAATTGATTTCTTTTGTTTAACCAGCTTATAATGGGTTTCGGATTGTGGTTACATCGGATTTACATTCCAGTTGGGTAACTTTTTTGCGGGTAATAGCTACTATTTGCAATTTAAAATGTTCAAATCCAATTTATTGCTTTTCAACTTGTTCCGTAGTTTTTTTTTTTATTTTTTTTGTGCAGATTTATATGGAAATAGGTAACATAAAGAGTTCTGAATTCAAAGGATATCAACAAGGATTATGGACAGATTATCATTCATGGATGAGGCGATTGATGAATGTTTTTCAACTTTGTTCGGAGCCAACATTTCACTTCATGGTAAAATATCAATAAATTGGCTCAATAAAAGTTTTTGATTTGAGAAATTGTGCAAGCGGAACATACTGGCTGCCTAAAGGCTTTCAAGCACTAGGTAGGCCGACAGTGGTATGCTAGGTCAACGAAAATATTTTAGAGTCCACTGTGATTGCTTTTATTTGTTTAAGACGAACTCCTCTAGAAGCTGTTTCATCCAAGCAAATTGCTTTCGAGTATAAGTTGCACATATATACATGAACTAAACTGATTGAAACCTAATATTATGGAAGTACAGATTCAAGATTTACTTTATTCATTCATTCATTCACTTTCAATGGCCCGCTAATCCTTCATGAGGGTCGCGGGGGTAGGATGCTCAGGTGGACTCTCCATCCTTCTCGATCCTCCGCCATTGACTCCAATTCATCAGGGAGAATCCCTAAGCGGCTCCAAGAGAGATGTCGGACTTGATCCAACCATCTATTTCTGGGCCTTCCGCGAAGTCGTCTACCTGATGGCACGGCTTTATAATGGCACTTTATTATAAACAATTTTTGAAATTACAATTCTTGATAAAGATACAAACAAATTATAATTATAAGAAAATAAATAGTAAGGCTGTGGCGTTGCCGAACAATGTTATCAATTTAACGTTTCTGCAAATCTAACATAAGAGAAGTATGACTATCGTAATTTTATCAATATATGGAATTTTATTTGTATTCAGATATGATACAGTGCCCATACGCGGAAGCCGCTTCCAAATAATTATAAAGAGCTGACCAGTTTTCACCATAAAGGACTATTTTTGTTTCTTCCATTGTTAAGGAAAGTTTGCCGAAGTGGGTAAATCGAAGCACTTTATACCATAAATCGGGCAAATAGCTAAAAAATTAAAGCTGTTTTCTTTCGCTTGCAAATTGCATAGAGTGCATTGAGTAGTGGTAGATTTTTTGTATGTAGAGCCTTCTAACAAGGCTTAACATATTAACATATTACACCTAGCTCTACAAATCAGGGATATCGCTCGCGTGTTATAATTATCATTAAAATAGTTATTTGCCATGTCGTAGGATAATTCAGTATAAATTACCCTGTTAATAGAAGAAATCGCTTGCTGAATATTTCGATTGCGTTGATGAATATCTATTGCTTATAATAATTTATAGAGCTGTTGTTTTAACAGAAAGCGATCCCTGTATTGGATGTTCAGTTCGACACCGCACCTTATTATCAAAAATGTATATCTATTTGGCGTGAAACTAAGAACTTTCAGCACATATATTGTAGTTTGAAGGTGTAGATGAAGAGAGTGGGTAGGCCTGCTTCGAGCAGCAGAACGTAATTAGGTGTTGTTGCAGGTAGATGAAATAGTTTTTTAAGGAAGAAGTGTTGGAGCTTCTCTACTTCTTCGTATGACCTATATCCCCATGTTTGACAACTATAACACATTACGGAACGCATCACGACTTGAAATACTTTGAATTTTGCAGAATTTGGTATCTCATTTTTTTGAATAATACTTTGCCATGAGGCATTAATCAAACATGTTGCGTTTCATTAGTATTCCAAGATATTTGTATTCCGTAACTACTTCAACTTTTACACCATCAAAGAACTTAACTTCGATTGTCTTTTGCATATAATCATGATTTTTTATTTTCCTAGATTTACTGTCAAGTTTCATATCTTGCAGTAGTTATTTAGTGCACTTATCAATTGCAAACTATGGGGAGATTCTGCTAACAGAATAATATCATCTGCATAGAGTAGAGTTTTTATATTCAAACCGGCGAAGCGTATTCCAGCGAGGAGATACATTGCTATATCGTCTATGAATAGAGTAAAAAGAGTGGCACTCAAAAGACAACCCTGTTTTGCCCCGGACTTTATCTCAAACCATTCTGACATATTCCTACCATCCCATACTGCTTGACGTGTGTTTCTATACATGTTTTTGCGAATTTGTAGCATTTTTGTTGACATACCATGTTTCGATAGCTTGAAGAATAATGTGTTACGATCTATTGAGTCGAATGCAGCTTTAAAATCGACAAAAAATATATAAAGTTTTCTGTTTTGCCTCAGAAAGTATTGTGTAATTGATGTTAATATGAATATATTGTCTATTGTGAAATACCCTTTACGAAAACCCGATTGAAATTCGCTGAGGATGTTGTTTCTGTTAATCCAGCAATTTATACGACGTAGGAGAACGGAGGAAAAAATGTTTGTAGTTGAGTTCATAAATGAACTCCCCCTATAGTTACTGAGTAAGTTGATATCCCCTTTTTTAAATATTGGATACACAATAGCGTCCTTAAATGACTGCTGGACATCTCCATTATCAAATATATAGTTAAAAGCTTTAAACATTTGGTTTAAGAAACTTATAGGATCGTTCTTGTAAAATTCATTTGAAATGCGGTCTGGATCTGGGGCTTTTTTGTTTGATGTGTTACGAAGAGCCAGTTGGAGTTCATTCATTGAAATTTCATGATAGAGCATATCATTAACTTTTAAAGGTTCTGCGAAATGAATATTGTACGAAGAAGGGTTAGGGTTTAGAAGCTCTTTGAAATACTTGGCTAGCTTTGAAGCATTTAAATGAATTCCGCAGATGAAAGCTGCTTTATTTTTTCCCAAAAACATTTACTATTTCTTGATCTCGATAAGTCCTTTGCAACAGCTTTCAAATATTCTCCTCGTTTACTGCTGCATAGTTTTTTGTACGCTTTATTTGCAGCAAAGTAATTTTTTGTAAGAGATTCAATCTTCTTCTTCTTCCCTTTATCAGCGAGGCTATGATCCGAAAACAAGGGATCACAACCCTCCCACTTCACCGCATTTCTACTGATCCGCATGTGGGGTTCGCCTATTTGACCTCAGAAAATATCGGCAGGCCTGCCGATTTTGGATCACTCGGTTACTGAGGCCAAAGAAATGCCGATGTCGTCGCATTTGTGTGATCCAGGCGTTTATAGGCCTACCTTTCCTACATCGCGATGTCTTTGGAACATGCATTGATATTGCCTTTTTAACAGGGTTCAAATGATCTCTTCTTTGAACGTGGCAATACCAACTGACAATATCAACTGAGCCGGTCACGTTCTATTTTTTGTACGATGGTTTCCTTGATGTGAAAGCTTCCACGGATCTTCGAACTTCTTATTCGATCAAGCTTTGTCACTCCTGCTGTCATGCGAAGCATCTTCATCTCAGCTGCCGTTAATTTACTCTCATACTTTTTGTACATCGTCCAACATTGTGAACCGTATGTGAGCGCTGGACGTACAACTGCGGTGTAGAGCCTTCCTTTTAACTTAGGGGGCATTTTTCTGTCACAGAAGATAGCGGAATTTTCTCGCCACTTCATCCACCCTACGCTTACACGATGATTGATGTCGTCATCACAAGTTGCTTTGCTATTGATCATAGATCCCAGATATTTGAACTTTTCGCACTTGGGAAGCACTGTTCCATTCAAATAAATGTCTGGAATAGGCCTGAGTGGATCAGAGAACGGGCAGCACAAGTACTCTGTCTTTTTTGAACTAATGCGATACCCATTTCCCTCCAGAGCGTCCACCCACACATCAAGTGCTCGTTGCAGGGATGTAGGATCCTCACTTATGATGGCTCCATCGTCAGCAAAGAATAACTGATGTACCTTGGGGTCCATCACTTTACCTTCAAGCAGATAATCAAGGACTGTAATAAAGAGCAAAGGACTTAAAACGCTTCCCTGGTGTACCCCGACTTTGATTGGGAACTCTTCGGTTACTCCAGCGGGGCATCTTACTTTTGTCTTTGCTCCTTCGTACATGTCCATAATCATCTGTACATAGGTTTCTGGAACCCCTCGATGTCTTAGCGCCACCCATATCAGATCTCGTGGTTGTCTGTCGAATGCCTTTTCAAAGTCAACCAATACAATATGCAAATCCCTTAAGGAATCACGATGTTTTTCCATTATGATCCTTATACTTTGGATTGCATCTGTGGTTGATTTACCCGAGACAAACCCGCAATGAACATCAGATAGCCGTATTATTTTTCGCAGTCGGCCACCTAATACCCGCTCAACGATCTTCATGGTGTGTGACATCAGCTTGATCGAACGGTAGTTATCACAGTTTCGCGTATCACCCTTCCCTTTATATACAGGGAGAAGGTAACTTTCCCTCCATTCATTCGGCATTGGATCACCTCTCACGAATTTGGAGATGAGAATTCTGAGCCATCTGAACCCGATATCTCCCATCTTTTTCCAGAACTCAGAGGGTATTTCGTCTGGCCCAATCGCTTTTCGTTTTTTGGAGTATTTGACCGCCTCACTAACTTCTTCGACTGTAATGTCGGGTATTTGTTCACAGTTAGGGGTGGCTCTTGGAAAGTATAGCCGGGGAAACTGTTCATTCAAAAGCTCTTCACAATACTGCCGCCACCTCTGCAGAATTTTGTCGTCATCCACAAGAAGCTGGCCATGAGCATTGCTAATGAACTTTGGCGAACGAATCTCTTGAGCATTCTTCCTTCTTTGGGCGGCTATTTTGAAGATAGTGGCGCTCTTGTTCATATTGTGTCTTCGCAGCTCCTGGATAGCCTGGTTTGCATCAGCAACGGGGGAAAATATTTTCTCCAGCTCCCGATACAGGCCCTCCGTACTCTCTGCTTGAAGCTGAGCGCACTTCTTCTTCGCTTTTTTCTTGCAGCATCTGTATTCCATTTCGAGGCGAGCTTTTTCGTCACTATTATTAGAGGGGCACTTTGACCAAGCTTTGAAAGCCGCTTTCTTCTCATTTATCACTTTCTTAGCTTCATCACTCCACCACCATGTTTCTTTGGCGTGTTGATGGTGGCCTTTTGAAGCTCCTAGCAGTGACTTGGCCTTCTTTAAGCAAGTTCGCTGTAGGGAATCCCACATATTTTGTGCTCTGCACTCTTCATCCTCAGCTCCGTTGATGGTGTGAGAGAGGTAATTCTTCATTACGAAAACAAAAGCCTCGCCTTTTTCTTTGTCCAGATTGTACCACTTGATTTTCTCAGAGACCCTTGTTTGTTTGCTTTTCTTTGGTGTTTTCATAAAAATTTCTGTTAGCAGGAGACGGTGTTGACGAGCGATTGCCTCTCCCAGGATCACTTTGCAATCTTTTACCCGAGGCTTCATGAAACTGCCTACCAAATGGTAGTCAATCTGAGTTTCATCTCCACCACTGCTGTAAGTGATCAGGTGTCGGCTTTGTTTGATGAACATGGTATTTAACACGATAAGACCGTGTGATTTGCACATGCTTAGGATGTCTTCACCAGGAAGGTTCCTGGTGCCATATCCTAGTCCTCCATGGCAGTCTTCATAGTCTTCGTTTGATTTCCCGACATGTCCATTCAAATCTCCTCCAACAAATAGAAATTCTTCCTTTGGGATGTCCTTAAGGAGATTGTGGAAATCTAGCCAAAATGCATCTTTATCTCTCTGATTGTACCCATCGTGGGGAGCATATGCACTGACAATATTCCACACCTCTCCTTGTATTACTAGTTTGAGAGACATCAAACGGTGGCTGGACTTCGAAATGCTCAAGACGTTTCCAAGTAGCTCTGCCGCAAGGATGATACCGATTCCGTTCCTAGCCTTTTCCGTTCCGTAGTAGAACATCTTGTAAAGAGATTCAATGAAATCAATGGAAACTCTGATTTGTCGTAAGAGGTTAAAAGAATATTCTCTTGCTTTAAAGAACTCCTGGTCAAACCACTTCTGCCGGTAGTTGTGTGATTTTGAGAGCAATTTATTAGACACTGCTCTATTGATACAATTATTTAAAAAACTTATATTTTCTTCGGCGGTAGTTTGAATAGTGGTGGTTGCACAGGCATTCTGCATCTCGTTATGTAGTTTTATTTTGAACATATCTTTATAATTTTCTTTCCACACGAGTTTGGGAGGTAGCTTAAGTAAACAGTGTTCAGCAGTGTCGTTGAGGTGAAATTCTAAAACCAAAGGCATATGGTCTGAGAAAGTCTGAGTATCCGCATGAAAATATGAAATTTTGTTTCTCCATTCAGACGAAACACCGCAGATATCAATAACAGATTTTCCTGAGCTTCCTACGAAAATGAACTCACCACTTCTATCATGATTACTGAATCCATTTAAACGAAAAGATCGTATGCTTGACACATTTCCAAAACCAAGCGACCGTTTTTATTTGTTAGTTTGTCTTTTGAATTTCTCTCTTTTAGGATTTCCATACTCAACGGTTCTGTAATATCTGAACATATTTGACAATCACCTATTCGTGCATTGACGTTCCCGATTAGGATAACGTTTTCAAGGTTACTTGTATTTAAAAAGTCATTGAGATCTACAAAGTTGTTATCCCATGCGTTGCAATTAAGATATGTTGGTAGTATACGAAATTTTTTGTTAGTGTGATATAATTTCAAGCAAACAAGGTTATTAATTTCAACAAATTCACCTTTAACAGTTTGGCTTCTAAAACCATACAAACAACCTCCACTAGCTCCTTCAAAATTGTGCAAACGGATTGCTGCGATCCAATGTAATTTGTATTCCGCGAAGAATTTGCTATATTTTTCAATATTGTCTTGAGTTAAAAACGTTTCGAATAAAAAGAATATGTCATGCCCCTTTACAAATTTAAAAAAATTTACATATAATAATTTGTTAGCAATTCCTGCAACATTGTACGATAAAAGCTTAAATTTTTTAGTTTTGGTAATTGTGTTAGTACTTTTTACAAATATATGGTTTATAGTACTATAGGCGAACCCCACATGCGGATCAGTAGAAATGCGGTGAAGTGGGAGGGTTGTGATCCCTTGTTTTCGGATCATGGCCTCGCTGATAAAAGGAAGAAGAAGAAGATGGTTTATAGTACTTGCGTTACAGACGCCAACACTGTTTCATTGTTGATTACGCTGGTGATATATAGTCGTCGTTGATGATGGTTCTCTTCTCCCTCGTAGGTTGTGTGATTTGACACCTGATGAAAGTGTGGGAGTAGCTGTCACTTCGATGATATCTCTGGTTTGTTTTTGTGAGGATGGCTGGTGGTGATTCAATTGAAGATCGCCGAAGATATTATTTAATACCTGCATCCCATCTTCGTTGTTACAAAGAAGCTTGTCCTCGTTGGATAGGTGAAAGATTTTGTTGCTGACAAACATTTTTAAGCCACGAACGAGAGGAACGGAACGGATGACGGATACTTAGTCTTAATGGCTCGCCGTAGTTGTAACAGTTTTTGACGCTTGTTTTACTCGTTCAGTGTATAGTCGGGGCTTACATAGACACCAGTTCCTTTCAACTTCCCTGAGTTTTTAGGCATTTGTGATAAGATGGTTTTACTCTTCGTTTCTACCAATATGAGTTTCTGGTGCCCTTTGGATGGTAGTTCTGTGAAGTCATCAACGGTGACATTCTGGTGGTCAGTGAGCTGTTTGGCAAAGTCATTTACCGCTTTTTCTACATCTTCACAAATGTTAGGTGGAAATGAGAAAATAATGTTTTTTGCCTTTGTACGCTTTTCCAGAAGTTCAAGCTTTCTTTCAAGTGAAAAACTTTTGTCTTTCATGTATTTTATTCCATTTCGTTCTGCGGTTTGAGATTTTGCATTATGGAAGTATCTTATAACCAAGCATCAAAGTTCGAGAGAAGGGTATATGAAAATAGTGTCCAATGTTACTGTAACTGACCAGTCAAATTCGTTAAAAGCCACTAGATTCAAAAAAATAGATAAAGACACCAGGAGCTAGGTCCAAATGCAAAAGTTGCAGGAGGTCGCTAAAAAGCTACGGAAGTCACTGGAACTTAAAGGGTTCCAAGAGCCTTTAGAAGTCTCCAGAGTCTTTATAATGACTATAGATACTCATATATATAAATTATTTTATAATAGCTACATATTTTGACCTGGTCTCTCTTCTTTCGTGCCCAATTCCCTTAATCCTCGGATTGAAAAAAAAAAATTTATGCAAATTGCCAATCGCTGTAGATGTTAAAAACTTACCAGATCTATCGAAAGGACCCCTTCAACATCAACAGTGTTAGCGCCATCTAATTTCAAAAAATTTTAAGCATAACAACAATTGCAGGACATCTGGTGGATAGAGTACCAGGCCATAGGAGCTTATTTTGGTCGAAAGCTAAGGCCCTTAAAATACTAGTCACCAAGTGGGCCCATTGCGATCACTAGGGAACTTTCACGACACAAAAAAACCTAAACGAATTCTTCTATACACTTCATTTCCCCACTGAATTTGAATATGTCATTGTTATGGTTCAACGACCCTATCTCTTCTAAGATATTGAAGAAGTACTTTCCAAAGTACTTCAGCCTGGTCCTTGCAGTATCTTGGCATTTACAGAGTGTGTGTATTATATCCCTTGAGACATGTGCAAGGTGCGCCATCTTTTATGTCGGTATGTGAATATGGAATAAGCTTAAAAAAAACCCGATTTCCATATATGAGGTATTTTTATTTAATTTGGTCGTTTAAACTTTATTTTGACTAGTTTTTGAATACAACATCAATCAAGTGGCCGCCTCTATTCACCAAAGCAAAATGTGCGGTTACACAATGATTTCGGCACGAATGTTTCCCTTGAGCTCGTCAATGGTCTGAGGCTTGCTGGCGTACACTTTGCTTTTGAAATAACCCCACAAAAAGAAGTCCGGAGAGGTCAAATCTGGCGATCCGGGTGGCCAGTCGCCATTTTCAGTATCAACCATTCGAGCGACTGTTTGGCCGTATTCCAAGCGACGTGGATAGTCTGTCGGCAATATTCTTTGAGTGAGTTGCACTTTATATGAAAACGAATACAAATCATCCTTCAAAATGCGCCGCAAGGTTGTTCCGCTGATGCCAAAATGCGGAGCGCGGTGACTATACGACACATATGGGTTCTCGGCAACACTCCCTCTTACCGCTTCAAGCAGTTCATTAGAAAGTCTTGGGCGTTGATGAACGACATATCGACGATCTCCCACTGTCCCGTGCTCAACAAAATTCGACACCAAACGACGAACAGTGTTGTCAGACGGTGCTTGTTGGCCACGATATTTTCGACGATATGCACATTGAGTTAACACAACTGAACGACTATTTTAAATATACAGCGTCACTATTTCGGCGCATTGCTTCGGTGTGAAGCGATTCATGTTTAAAATTATACTGATTTGACGTTTCGAAAACATGTCAACTCAAATCAATCGCTTGATAAGTGTAAAAGTTATTCAATGTTTACATACCGACATAAAAGATGGCACACCCTGTTGGTCATTGCAGTATCTACATACATCCGTATTTGATAATCATATTCTCATAGTGGACTTCCTTAGAAGACAATGGCCAGAGCGCATTCCTATCGCAGTTCTTAGCCCTGATCTATCTAGTTCCATGATTTCCCCAGATTTCCTGCAGTCTAACGCAGGCCACAAGGGCTTGGACAACTTGTGGCCATCTAAGTTGGATCATCTTATATTAGCCATGTTGATGATTCTATCACGAATAATTCCCTTAGCAACACATTTGTGGTTTAACGCTACTAATTATGCTACTATGTGGGAACTCTGCTCTTCTCTTAGCCAGCACGTCGACTTTTTCGTTCCCCTCTAGATCGCAGTGTCTAGGTACCCAACATAATCTAACATAGTTCTAGATTGTGCGGTAATTCCCGACGATTTCAAATTTGATAACTCTAGCGCCTTTAGCGCAGCCTGGCTGTCATTGTAGATGGCAATATTCTTGTTAGATATTGATACCATTTCAAGTAATTCCGCAGTTTTAAGTACAGCTAGAACCTCTGCTTGGAACACACTGCATGTATCCGGAAGTCCCAGACCGACCTGTAGGTTAATATTTTTCGAGTATGTACCTGACCCCGTACCCTCTCTCGTCTTATAACCATCTGTATATATTGGATTCTCATTGTGAACAGAGACTGCCTTCTCTTGCCAATCCTCCCTAGCAGGGTACATTACACCAATGATATATTGAGCTGCAACGCACTGTTGCTCAATTGAAAAGCTTTTCGTAGGACTAGAGGCAAAAGATATAGAAAGATCTCAAGTGGAGCCGTAGGCGTTGTGCTTAGAGTACCCGTGATGGCAATGCAGACTGTTTCTTATGCTATGACCAACATATTGAAGTTTTTGTGTTCATTACCTACCCCTACATGAGAGGCCCATATGTAAGAATGGGTCTGACTTTCATAATGTGTGGCCAGTGCATCATTACAGGCTTCGGGCCCCATTTTTCTCCGCAGTCCTTTTACAAATGAAGATAGCATTATAAGCCTGGTGGACTCTTTCCTGGATATTACATTCGCAGTTTAGTTTTCTATTTAGCATTATACTAAGATATCTGACACGATCTAGCTCTACCCCTGCTAGCTTAAGCCGTTTGGGTAGCCTAAGAGCACTCAGTATACATTCTTTTTATATTGCAAGGTGTGTAGAGTGGAGCACATTTTCATTGCCCCTGTGATACCCAGACAGGCTAGAAGATGAATTTTATTGAACTGTTCCTGAGTCATGCCCTGTACGGTTTTTGGCCACAAAGCCAACGATGCATAAGTAACCATGGGTTCGATAATGGATGAATAACTGGATGTTGTACGTTCAGTATATTATCTTGGGTTTCAGTGCGCATGATTATGATCCAGTTCATGTCCATATATTGTAGTTTTCCTGATCATAGCCTTTTGATAGCCTTACAGGAAGTGTTGCCGAAGGCTTACTGTATATCTATGAAGTCACATAGAGCTGTTTCTTCGACAGCTAGTGATTTGTTAATCAATATTGTTAAGCAGTGATCCAAAATCGGCAGGCCTGCCTCAATGTTCTGAGGTCAAATAGGCAAACCCCACAGGCGGATCAGTAGAAATGCAGTCAAGTGGGAGGGTTATGATCCCTTATTTCCAGACCATAACCCCGCTGAAAAAGGAAGAAGAAGTAGAATATTGTTAAACAATGTATGGCTGTTTCAGCAGACTTCTCAGGCTGATAGGCAAATTGATTTGCATGCAGATGATCTTGTATAAAGAACTTTTCCCTTATGTGATGATCGACAATTTTCTCCATCGTTTTTAGGAGATAGGAACTCAGGCTAATGGTGCGAAAGGATTTAGGTGATTGTCCCGCCTACTTTGCCGCCTGTGGGGTGAAGACCACTTTAACCTCCTTCCAACTTTTTGGTACGTAGCCAAGTGTGATGCTGGATCTGCAAATTCTTATGATGGTGGGTATTAACAAATTTTGTCCTTGTTGTAGAAGGCAGGGAATATTTCCCTTCCCATCTACACCCGGTGATTTAAATGGATAAAGCCCATCTAATGTGGTTGGCAGTAAACATTATGCCAAAGAGGCAATAGTATCGTGTAGAAACGATGAGAACACCCTCAGGTGTTCTGGGGAGACAGCACAATCAGATCTACAGCCCGCTGGTGAATTCCCCATTTTGTTTCTTTAAGGAGCCATGGTGCTTGGAGTAACTCTGGGCTAGGTTTTCTAAGTTCTTTGTTATAAGTTCTTAGAGTAGAAAGTATTGAATAACTTTCTAGTTTCCACGCCTTTCACTCAAGACGCTTATTCCACCACGGGGCATCGCAGCTGGTCTTTTTCTTTGTTTTAGCACACCTGCCGTCGTAAGCTGCGGAAATGGTTTAACGAAGGTGTTCTGCCTCGAATTCCAACTGTGAAATGGTTTGTATAGGGTTCAAGGCACGATTTAGTTCGGCCTCGAGAATAAACCGATAGGAATCCTGACTTGCTCACATATACGCGCTCTTTCAGATAACTACAAATAAACAAATCGGCTGCCGTCATGTCCGGCGATCGCATTGGACAATAAATTTCCGATTTTTGGAAATTATTTACTTACTTATATCCTTTAACCCCTTATATACGCGAACCCCTCAGGCGTATCAGTAAAAATGCGGTGAAGTGGGAGAGTTGTACCCCTTGTTTTCGGATCATAACCTCGCTGATAAAAGGAGGAAGAAGAGGACTTATATCCTTTAAACCCCTCGCGGGGTATAGGGCGTCAACCACGCCTGCACGCCATCGTGTTCGGGGCTCTGCAACACGTTTGAGCTGCCTCTAACTCATTCCTAAGGAGCTCGATTCCTCATCAGCTGTTCTGCGCCACGTTTGCCTAGGGCGTCCCGCTATTCTGCCTGCCTGGGTGAGCAGATTCCACTGCATGGCATATTTCGCAATAGAGTTGCCTTCGCGCCGTAGAGTGTGTCCAATCCATTGCCACTTTCTTCTTCGTATAGTAATGCTTATAGGTTCTTGGCCCGTTTTCAGATAAAGTTGTTCGTTGGAGATGCGGTTCGGCCAAAAAATCCTCAAGATGATTCTTAAGCATTGGTTTACGAAGACTTGCAGCTTGCGTGTGTTAATGGTGTCCACCTTCCAGGTACTGCACCCATAAAGCAGAACTGATTCTACGTTGGAGCGGAACAGTCGTAGCTTGGTTCTTAAGCTAATAACATTGCTTCTCCAGATTTTGGACAGCATTCCGAACGCAGCTTTAGCCTTCCCGATTCTGCTGCACACATCCAGTTCGGTGCCACCGCGGTTAGCCGAGACGACACTTCCTAAATATAGAAAGTTATCAACTTTCTCGACTTGCTTTCCTGCAATGTTAAGTTGAGCGCGGGTATTGGAAGTACTCAGGGCTTTTGTTTTGGCTGTGTTTATTTTTAGCCCCACTTTGTTTGCCTCAGCTTCTAGATTTTGGGCCATCAAATAAAGATCCATTATCTGATGTGAAAGTAGACAAACATCGTCAGCGTAATCTAGGTGTTTAAGGTAAGATGTCATCGTCCAACGAATTCCAGAATTAGCTTCCGTCAATGCTGCACGGGGTATATCGCTGATAACCACCAAGAGCAATAGTGGGGACAGTATGCACCCTTGACGTACTCCACTTTGGACTTCAAAGTCCTCCGACACCTTACCATTGTGCACGACGTGACACTTGCCGCCCTCTTATGTAGCCTTGATAATAGCTATAAGTTTTTCTGGAATTCCTCTCCTGCGCAAGGCCAACCAGATAGCATCTCGATTCAAGCTGTCGAAAGCCTTCTCGAAGTCGATAAACAGTAAATGTAGCGGAGACCTATACTCAACGCATTGTTCGATTATGATCCGTAAGGTGTTTATGTGGTCGATGCAGGAAGATCCAGCGCGAAAGCCTGCCTGTTCGACATCGAGAGCTGAATCTAAATGTTCTTTAATTCGTCCTAGAATTATTCTAGCTATTATTTTGGCTACAGCTGGAAGAACACATATACCTCCCCAGTTACCGCACTCCATCAAGTTACCCTTCTTTGGAAGCTTAATGATCATCCCCCTTTTCCACTCCTGTGGAAATTGTTCACTATCTCAAGCTCTCGGTATTAGCGGATGCAGCAAATCTGCCGATGTATTTGGCGCCGCTTAAAATAGCTCGGCAGGGATGCCATCAATACCCACCGCTTTGTTCTTCTTGAGGGACTTGATTGCTGTTATTATTTAAGTTTTGCTGGGAGGTGCGATGCGAATTCGGGAATTTGTTACTTCGAAGTGCTCATTCGAATTCAAGATCATACCGCCATCGTCTAAGTGATTTAGCGCTGTAGCAAAATGTTCTCTCCATCTAGTGAGCTGGTCCTCATCCGAAATCAGAAGGCTGCCGTCTAGACTCTTCACTGGATGTTGTTTGGATTTTCGACCACCAACGAGCTCCTTAGTGATGTTGTAAACAGTCCAACTTCTTCAGCCCTTGAGGCCAGTGAGTTGACATATTGACGTTTGTCACGTCTCACACTACGCTGCACTTCTTTCTTCTTCACACGATATTGGGTTTCAAGCTCGGTTCTCTCTACTGCTGAGGCCACTGCAATCCGAGCCTTGATTGCTGTACGCTCATCGATCCATCTCCAGGTGTCTGTAGAAAGCCATGTGCGGTGGTGTTTCTGCTTTTTACCGACATAAGTGCGTGCCCCAGTCGCTAAAGCATTTTTCACAGCACTCCAGTGGTCATCCATGTTCTCTTGCAATATGCTGCTGATTGCTTCTGCTTCTAAGGCAAGATGGTCCCTGAACTGTTGGCGCACTTGGGAAACCTTGAGCCTGTCGATATTAAACCTGGTGATGTTAAGTAGGTTTGAGCGGCTGCTGTTGACGGATGTAGTACGAAGGCGTAAATGATCTACCATAAGATGGTGATCTCGTTCTTGTCCGACGACAGCTCCACGTCTGCTTCGGGCGTCTAGGAGACAATTTCTAAGGCGGCGACTGATCGCAATATGGTCGATCTGGTTGAATGTTCATTGCCTATGAGTAGGGACCCAACTGATCTTATGGCAGGTGTTATGCTTAAACAGCGTACCTCCAATGACTAGGCGGTTGGTATTGCAGAAGTCCACAAACCGCTCACCATTGTCATTACGGTCTCCTACGCCGTGAACTCCCATCACGTGCTTAAGCATGGTGTTGTTGCTACCCACCTTGGCATTGATATCTCCCATGACCATTACGATGTCCCCATTAGGCGTTTGGTTGTAGGCGGCGCCTAAGTGGCTATAAAAATCGTCCTTTTCATCTTCAGTCGCGTCTAGAGTCGGAGCATAACACTGTATGATGTTAATTTTTCTAACTCTACTCTGGAACCTAGCCGGCAATATCCGGTCACAATGGGGTTTTCAGGATATGAGGCTACTACGTGCTGCTGGAGTTAGCATGAGTCCTACGCCGGAACTCCGTGCACTTCCAGCTGGTTTACCAGAGTATAGCATCAAAGTGTTTTTGTTGGGGAGATGTATTCTCCACCATCGTATTATCTTATATCGCTCAGCCTTAAGATGTCGATTTTATACCGTGCGAATTCGCGCTCCAATTGGAGGAATCTGGCGTTATAAGGCCCTTCCTTGAGTGAGTCCAGGAGGGTCCTAACATTCCAGAATCCGATCGTTGTCCGTGTCCGATAGCCAAAGGTCGTCAACAAATTATCCGTCCTTATCCGAGGCGATTGTTTCCGTTTCGGAGCAAGAGCTTGTTTTACGGTTGCGGCTCGCTGGGCCACAGACCAACCGACACTTATCCTATTTTTTGGCGCAGAAAGCTCGCCATTCGTCCTCTCCCGTTTGCAATTTCCCAAGAAATTCCCAGATGACACCACGAGGAGGTGGGAGTAGGGCTTAACAGAGCTGCTAGGCTTTCGGCTACAGTGGTTCCTTCTCGTTACTTAGCGGAATAGCACCTATTGGGAGATGCTGCCCCTACGAGGCCTTTGTCAGTCGTTTGGAAATTATTATGCGTTTGGAAATTATTTGCTTTCTAAAAATTCCCCTTAAGTGCAATTATTACTTAGGTAGTATGCGCAGTGGCTCCATCCTACTGAAACCACATCTCAGGTCTGTTTTCACTGGCCAGACTTAAATAATGTTCAATCAGGAACCCATAGCGCCCGTCAGTAACCCTAACCCTTGCTGCACTTTCGTCTTCATTTTTGGCGATGTAATGTCACACCATACTCTGCATGTAGTAAGGTAAAATTGTCAGTGGTGAATGGATCAGTAGCCCAAAACATTTAAATCTGGTTGTGGTCAAAGCTATTCAACTGAAAATGAGCTTCATCGATTTTGATCAGATTTTGAATAAATAAATTATCGTTCAGCCGCAGATCTCTCCATTATTTTCCCCCCAAAACTTATTCATACAATCTGTGAAAGAAAAATCAAAAAAAAAATGTATAAACGAAAAAGTGATTACATTTTTGAAACCCCATTGTAACTTATCGCCCACCCTGTAGAAATTTTTACCTAGAATGACCTAGATTATACCGTCGTTTCGGCCATTCAGGATCCCTCTATCATTTTTTTCATTAATTTTTCCCTTGTCGAAGCGGACTCACAACATCTATGTATGTATGTATGTATGCACTCGAAAAGAATACTGCGAATCAAAAAGGAACGCAAATATATATATATATATATATATATTATGTAGCCGTGTGTTATCCACGGGGTATGGAGTGAAACGTAGTGCCATCCACAAATAAAAATAATCTTCCCTTTCTATTCTTTCGCTTATTTTTCAACTTATGCTGTGTACGACTTCAGGAAAATTTCTAGTACTGGACCATGCACCAGACGTGAATCCTCCTTAAACTTTAGCCTTGTTTCCGAAGATACATTCTACGAGTACAAGACTGCTTTAAAAAGTCCAGACAAGCGCCCAATCAATTCACCGCAGCCGACATAATTTAAATAATAAATAACCTCGTAATAATCACAGCATAGTCCCACAGCGGGTGACCATCCCTAATCACTCTCAGCCAACAAACACCAAATGGGGTTACCATTCCCTTAATTCCGAATCACTTACGACATGCATAACATTCTCGCAATTCGATTGATTTCCTAACACCCTTCCCAGTTCGCCGCACTGACACAGCATACTCTATAGAACGCCAATGATAACAACAATGTAATTGGCGCCTATTCACCAAATTTCATAGATTCCAGAGATTCTTCAAGCGTTCGGATTACCCCAAACCGAAATCTAATTTCCAATAACAACTCCACCGTCGCGTCGGTCGGTGGTCGCCTCTTGCCAATCGCGTTTGCCCCCTGTCACCCTAATCAGCCCCAAAAATTCACCCTTTGGCATAGCCACCGACAACACCACTACACCGTCACCATCCACAGCAAGGATCAAGGATGTTTCTTGGCTATAAAGCGATATTTTTTTTTTTATTTCCTTTTTCCATGGCAAAGACTTTTCTGGCGCCTCAAAGACGCCATTGATGATGGCACAACTGATTTTCGCATCCATAACAGGAATGCGGTTTGAGAGAGAGAACTGGTGCTGGGGTAATGGCAAGGACGAAGGTGGAATCGTGGGAATGGCATCTAAAGACAAGACTTGGAATGTTTGTCGTATACCGACCGTGCTATTCCGCATTAATGGAATGTCTTAGGAATTCTTATCCGTTCTGTGTTTGGTGTTCTTCTGTCGTCGTGTCGTGTCGCTCTGCTATATTGGCTTACGTGTAGTAAGTGTGTATGCTCGCTGTTGGGTATCTGACTCAAAGCAGCATAACATTTCTACGTATAGCTATGTCAGGCGACATCATTGGATTGCATTCTTTATTTAAAAGCCACTTCCTTCGTTTAAGGGAAGGAAGAGAACCGGAGCCAGGAGTTGTCATCGCTGTCGTCATTCTGCAATGCCTCTGCCATCAGCGTGATCGTCACTGGCATTTTTATTGACGCACAGTGGGGTCGATTAAGGAAGAGTATTTATTATGAAACTGACTTTTCTGTGAAAATTTATTTTAATGGTTGGGTGGAGTTATAAAATTGATTTATATTAACTCGGATACGTAGGATGCTTATCTATGTAAGTATGTACATTCCCTGTATTGAAATTTGTTTACCAGATTGGAAAGGATAAAGCATTTTCATGGCTCTTAATCAGAGACTATTCCGAGCTTAAACTTGTTATGTAGATATAAATGCTCATTCGGGAACTTATGTCGCTTTCACAGTCATAATTCAGACTTGTGTACTCTGTCGGCAGATTTAATGTATTCTTTCATTATATTCAGATTCTTATGTGAGGTAGAGCACCGTGGCTTATTAGATTTATTAAGATGCTAATGCGATATATTTCAAGTGGCTAGACTATCGTATTTCCAAAAGTTTATCATAGATAATTCGTAGCTGAGCATAGCACTCACGAAAACAGGATAATGATTATTGTTAAGGATGTAGATGTGATGCTAAACTACTTGTTCCCTAAGCAGTGATATGGTATTGGGAAATAAATTTAAGTTTCGGAGCTCGCGATGCTTTGTCCATTAAGTACGAGGAAATAAAGAACTAAATCTTTGTAATATGCTCAGGCTAAGGAACCCATAAAAATGGAAACGTTAAATTACTTTCGCTTGCTAAAATTTAGTAAGATCAGAGAAGGGATGTAAAAGTATAAGAAAGACCTATCAGCAAACCTAAACCGGACTACTTACAGTGTCGTGGGGTTAAATGATAAACAAATATTGACGCATACATACATTTATGTACATTTCATTAAAAATATTGTAGAATATTAGGAAACTATAGTTAAATTTCCTTTGGTATGAGAGCGATGTTATGAAGTATCGCATGGATCAGATGTTGAAGACTGAACAGTCTTTGACTTAGCTATCACTCACGTTCGTACTGACCCGGGTCGACTCTTTCCCTCTCGTTCTAAGGTTCGTTGCTCCTTCATTATGACAGTTACGTTCTCAACTACTGCTTTTGTTTTTTTTTGGTTGCGCCAAGGGGTGTGGTAATCTTCTAAAGATACTAGTAGCCCGGGCTACTAGCATGCATGATTGGCAAACCCGAATAATCGATGCCAGGAATGCGCCTACATACTAATCCACACCCTGTGGCAGTGGTAGTGTGTTTGCTTGTCAACCGATGTGTGCAGGTTCAAGCCCCAGCGGAGAACTACAATCTCAGCCACACGAGTATAAAGGAAAACGAATTACATCGAAGTTTTTCCAACCACTTCACCAAAGAAAGGTTCCTGCCTGGTAGTACAATGGACCGGAGAGTCTCAGTACTCTGGAATTTAGGTTTCCTTAAAAAAAAAATCCACACCCTGCACACTGCTACCACTCTCCCCGCGGGACTGCCGTTAGCTATTACTTCGCGGGGCTAGTAAGCATGTCATGCTCTTCATCTCGCATAAGCCATTGCTCCTTCTTATGCTTCTGCTGCTTTGCAGTAGCTCAATTTGTATGTGTTCATATGTCATTGAGTGTCTGAGCATGTCACTTGTGTTACATTGCATAAGTGTGCGTTTTGTGTACCTTTGTCTACCTTCCAGTGTTTGTAGGATCCTCATTTCTCGCTACTACTCGTTCCTCCAGACGTAGTTATTGCATCATGCTCGCAATGATTTCGTTTGCTGTGTTCTAGGCTTTATTCGTCGTCAGTATGAATGCTATTGGTCCTCTCAGGCCGCCAGTTTCTCTCTCTAGTGTTAAGCGACATTGCACAAGAGATAAAAATGATCCCTTCTCTTAGCCGCGAAACAAAAGATACGTTAAGAGAGCGAATATCCTCCCGATCGAAGAGAGTGGCCAACGTTCGTGGTGGCAAAGGTAGAAGGGAAGGACATTCTATCGTGGCCTATCGAAGGGTGTGAACGTTGGTTTGCTTACGTGCGCAAAGGATTAAGCTTACACTAGTATGTTTTTGGACGTCGTATACATCCGACATTCCATTAAAACATGTTCCACGTTCTGTATTTTGCCTTCGCAGAGGGGGCAGTATGGGTCATCTACGTGTTTGTATTTGCAGAGATATTCCTGAAAGCATCCGTGCCCTGATAGGAACTGTGTCACTTAGAGGTTTACTTCTCTGTGTTTTCTGCTGATCCATTCCTCTACGTTGAAGATTAGCATATCGCACCCTGAGATGACAAGTGTCGTAACTTCCAAAATGACAATTTTGAGATTTTGATTGGTTCTCATGTATTATTAACAGTCTTTTCATTGGAACCCAGTTGTAGCTTCATTTCTTTTACCGCTTAGGCGCTATCCAGCCAACAACAGTCTTACAGTTTACAAAAACTGCACAACCACTGAGAGAAAGACTGTTGTATGTTATATACCACGAAGACCTGCTTTTGAAAGTTATGGTATAGTTCCATCTTCCTTTTAGTGGGGTGTTCCATCTCTGTTGACATTCTACTTGTATAGCTTCGCTGGTTGCCGCGGACCTTTTTATTTACAAGTCGATTGGCATTCGACCGGACACCGTCCGAAAGGTACAACACACTCTTTTCGATGCGATTCTATGGGCCGAATTCATCCTTTTCATCTCCGTTATCCGGTACCTCGCTTGTGCCCATATTTGGGACGCGTACATAAGGATCGACTTGCTTACCTTTGCTATCAGGTTTCTAATTGGTTGCCTGTGTTCTCCAACGTTTGGTATTAATCATAACAGTGCCGCTGCTGTCCTGGAGGTTCTCTAATCTGCGTATACTAGGTGCTCTTTGAAGTATAGCCTGTGGTCCAGCAGTACTCCCAGGTACTTGATGCGTGGACGCGACTCGATGGTTTGCTCACCGACCTGTACAGTGTTCTACATTTATTCTGCTACTTATTAGCACTGCTTCTGTCTTGTGATCTGCCACTTCTAGACCTGATGCCTGTAGCCATGTCCTCACGTTCCTTATTGTTTGGTTGCAATTTTCGGACACTTGTTACTGCAATATCATCAGCGTAGCCGATGATTTCTACTCCGCTCGGACATGGCGTTCTTCGTATGCCATCGTACATTGTATTCCACGGGGCTGGGTTTAGCACTTGGGAGACTCCTCCCGTGATTGTGTACGTCTCTTCCGTGTCATAATGTATGGTTCTCTCACTGGAGTAGCTGCCTATTATTCTCAACAGATAGTTAGGTATATGCAGGTTGCTTAGCGCTCTAACTATGCAGCTCCAGCTGGCTGAATTGAATGCGTTTTTGACATCGAGTGTTACAACGGCGCAATACTGCTTTCTCCCTCCTAGCCATCTTTGCCTTGCGATAGCTTCCCGCGCAATATCGCACACTGCCTTTGTCGTCCCTATGGTGCTTCGTTTCTTTCTAAAGCCGTACTGCCGAGTAGAGAGCCCCGAGTCTCCTTCCGTGTATGGCTCTAGCCGCGTATTATTTTGCCTAGCACTTTCCCCAGTGTGTCAGGCATGCACAGCGGCTAACAGCTACCTAACAGTCTATGGCGACACAATTTCGCAGAATCTATTCAGCTACGCACTGAACGATGTGTGAAATGATAAATATAGAAAAGACCAAAGTTATGACTCCAAGCAACAACCAGATCTCACTCGATAATTACACTCTTCTGGTGGTGAAAGAATATGTTTATCATTAAACTGGGTAAGATAAATTGACCTGAGAATCTTTTCAAGGCTGAGTCAAAACCCAGTAGCAGTGTGGGATTTTCATCCACTTAATTCACATCCTCTTTATTCCGTGGTCCCTGTGGAATTGCTCTCTTTGCATTTCATCACAGAGGGGCTTTGGCTAGGCTGTCATTCACGTTCGTTCTAAGGCTCGTTGCTTCTTCATTATGACGGTTGCGTTTTCAACTACTGCATAGTGCATCGTATGCATTGGCTTTTTAGTATTTCACACGCTATAGGGGGTTCGTGGCTCGCCGAGTTTTCTCCTCAATGTGCCCCTTTCGAAACGTGGGCATCCGAAAAAGAGCACGTGGTCGGCATTTTCAAGGCAGTTAACACATCGTCGGTAGTACCTAAGAGCAATCGTCATGCTTGCATTCAACTCTACTTTGCCTTCTTTTTGATAGGTGCCTGTTTTCGATATCAGACTTGCTTCTGTAGTATATGTACGTTGTACTTAGTTTGAAGGATACTGTCGCTACTGTTTCTTTGCAAAATATGTCTGGGAAGCATTTTTTACAGCACGCATACTGCATGGTTTAGTCTTCTTCCTTTTATAAGCGAGGTTATGATCCGAAAATAAGGGATCATAACCCTCCCACTTCACCGCATTTCTATTGATCCGCCTGTGGGGTTCGTCTGCATACTGCATACTGCATGGTTTAGTGTTGTACGATAAGCACAGATTACTCTAAGCTCTCAGAATCGATATAATTGCACAATAGTGTTGTCGTAACAATAAATCCCCGCAGCTCTGGTCTAGATTATTAGACTGCAATAAAAAAGAGGGACCGGATGGTATTCCACCCTTACTGCTTAAGAGTTGTGCTAGCGCAATAGCTAAGCCGTTAACTCACATTTTCAATATGTCTCTCTCTGATGGCGAATTTTTAAATGAGTGGAAGGTATCCTTTATATCACCAATTTTCAAATCTGGCTCCAAACAAGATGTTACAAATTATAGACCTGTCTGTAAAATTCCAACTATTCCTAAGTTATTCGAAAAAATTATTTATAATAAACTTTATTTCCTTGTTAAAGAATACATTTCCGTTTATCAACATGGGTTTGTCTCCGGTAAATCCACGACTACAAACTTGTCTATTCTGACAAACTTCATAGTTACAGGTTTCGAAAAAAGGTTGCAAACCGATATTATCTTTACGGACTTTGCCAAGGCCTTTGATAGGGTGAACCATACGGTCTTGCTGCATAAGTTATCTTGTATGGGTTTTCATTCTAATATTTTGAAATGGATTAGGTCTTACCTGACTAACAGAATGCAATATGTGAAAATCGATCAGTGCCTGTCGACTCTTATTACTGTTACATCTGGCGTTCCCCAAGGCAGTCATTTAGGACCTTTACTTTTTCTACTTTTCATCAATGATATCCCTCTAATTTTTAAACATTCATGCTGCCTACTATTTGCTGATGACTTAAAGCTGTATCGTTTGGTAGCTTCCGTACGCGATTGTGTACTTCTTAATGAGGACTTAACGAGACTAGTTGATTGGTGCAATATTAACTTTCTGCATCTGAACATAGCAAAATGCGAATCATTCTCTTCTTACAGACATTTAAATCCTATTATTTTTAACCATAGCATTCACAATATATGCCTTGACAGAGTAGATCGTAAAAAAGATCTTGGTGTAATTTTAGATACAAAGCTTACGTTCTCACTCCACATCGATTATGTAATAAGCAAAGCAAATTCTATGCTAGACTTCATCAAAAGAAACGCAAGTGAGTTTTCTGATCCCTACTCATTGAAATCGCTGTTTATTTCTCTGGTCAGATCTGTTCTGGAGTACTGTAGCTCTGTTTGGTGCCCATACTATATTGTTGCATCAGAAAGGATAGAAAGGATTCAAAGAAAGTTCACTAGATATGCTATTTATAAATTAAACTGGCCTATGGAGATGCCTGCCTATAATGCTAGGTGTTTATTAATTGGACTAGTGTCTCTTGAGAAAAGACGTAAATACTTTTCCATTATGTTTATCCGTGATCTTTTAACCTATCATATTAAATGCCCTCCGTTACTTCAACTTATTAATTTGCATTCTCCATCTAGAATGTTGCGTGAACAGTTATTATTCTACGAGCAGCTTAATCGCTCTAACTATAGTCGTAATGAACCATTATCGCGTTGCATCAGAGATGCTAATTCAATTTGTTCTGAAGTAGACTTTTTCGGTAATTGTACGCGTGACACTTTCAAATCTAGAATTCTTTGTTTGCTTGCCAATCAAACAGTATAAGCTATTTTTCATTAACTTTTTATATGTATTTATTTTTTGTTTTATTCTTTACTGATAGCAAGCTTTTGTTTATATTAATTAAAATAGTTATTGTACATATTTAGTTGTATTATCATTTTAATTATACTTATAGTCTATAAGAGATATATGTACTCTGATTGATGAATAAAATGAAATGAAATGAAATGAAATGAAATGAAATGAAATGAAATGAAATGAAATGAAATGATTGGTGCGATATGTAGGATTATGTATGTATCTATTCTAGGTAATTGCATTCGTCGGCTATTGCTTGGTCCTCCTGTATTATGCATGACGCGTCCAAGTGCAGCACTTGCAATTGCGGCTTTGCGGCTAATCTATGTAAGATGCAGTCTCGCATCTAACATAAGGCTGTTCCTGTTTGGTTTCGGTGAAGTGCACAACATGTCGCTTTTTTTGGGCGAAGAAATTTTATTAGCAGAAAGTTCGTGGTTGAGGTACACATTTTTAAAAAGAAAATACAGCGTATCCATCCTATAAACGAACTGCGGTCTCAATTAGGTGAATATCACCACTTTCGCAAAATGACTAAGGAAGATGGAGATCGGTTTTTCCAATATTACCGAATGAGTCCTTCCTATTACTGTATTCTTTTGCTGTCCCACAGACAACGGCGTTTCTGCACTTCACTAATTAACTTTTCACAGTCTATTCTCGGTTGATAGCACTTTTCGACTAAGCTCGCACTTGCAAATGAAATTGAGTTCACTGCAGAAAATTTAAAAGCGCGAGCTACTGAGAGCTCGCGTTTGCTTGTGATTAAAATTACGCCATATAACCACAATGCCCTGACAAACTGAATTTAATTTTTAAGATACAGAGAAGAATGGGATAAAGGCGAAGTGACAAACTAGTAAGAAGTCACGATTTTCTCAGGTGGTTCAAAAATGAACCAGCGTATGTGGGCGGGAATCTTCTGTAATTCACTCAATTTCGTGAAGTGTCTTCCAGGCGAAAGTATTAGCTATACGGTAGGCTTGACGTCTTTTAAAATTCAGCCTTTCACCCTTGCATATAATCGCCATCCTCATTGGCAGACAGGCTGCTATCAAGGCAATCATTTCCGCTACGTCATCTTCCACATTAGTGGAATAGTGTAAAGAAGAACAGGCCCTACTGGGTCTTTGTTTCAGGATCACCCTTCTCTGGGTGCCAGAACATAGCAACATAGAGGGTAATGAGCGGACTGATGAACTGAAAAAGCGAGGGTCTTCCCAAGACAAATCCCTCGCGGAGGCGGTTCTTGTACCATTGTGGGCTATCAAACGATGTATCTCTGGGCACTATCTATCAAAGTTCATGGGTTGCAGAATTGTACTTCTTTTTCTTCTTCTTCCTTTTATCAGCGAGGTTATGATCCGAAAATAAGGGACCATAGCCCTCCCACTTCACCGCATTTCTACTGATCTGCATGTGGGGTTCGCCTATTTGACCTCAGAAAATATAGGTAGGCCCGCCGATCTTGGGTCACTCGGTTACTGATGCCAACGAAATGCCGATGTCGTCGCATTTGTGTGATCCAGGCGTTTATAGGCCTGCCTTTCCTACACCACGATGTCTTTGGAACGTGCATTGATATTGCCTTTTTAACAGGGTTCAAATGATCTCTTCGTTGAACGTGGCAATACCAGCTGAGCCGGTCGCGCTCTATTTTTTGTACGATGGTTTCCTTGACGGGCAGCACAATTACTCTGTTTTTTTTTTTAACTAATGCGATACCCATTTCCCTCCAAAACGTCCACCCACACATCAAGTGCTCATAGTAGGGATGTAGGATCTTCACTTCTGATGGCTCCATCGTCAGCAAAGAATAACTAATGCACCTTGGGGTCCGTCACTTTACCTTCAAGCAGATAATCAAGGACTGCAATAAAGAGCAAAGGACTTAAAACGCTTCCCTGGTGCACCCCGACTTTAATTGGGAACTCTTCGGTTACTCCAGCGGGCATCTTACTCTTGTCATTGCTCCTTCGTACATGTCCATGATCATCTGTACATAGGTTTCTGGAACCCCTCGATGCCTTAGCGCCACCCATATCAGATCTCGTGGTTGTCTGTCGAATGCCTTTTCAAAGTCAACCAATACAATATGCAAATCCCTTAAGGAATCACGATGTTTTTCCATTATGATCCTTATACTTTGGATTGCATCTGTGGTTGATTTAACCGAGACAAACCCGCCCTGATCATCAGATAGCCGTATTATTTTTCGCAGTCGGCCACCTAATACCCGCTCAACGATCTTCATGGTGTGTGACATCAGCTTGATCGAACGGTAGTTATCACAGTTTCGCGTATCACCCTTCCCTTTGTATACAGGGAGAAGGTAACTTTCCCTCCATTCTTTCGGCATTGGATCACCTCTCACGAATTTGGAGATGAGAATTCTGAGCCATCTGAACCCGATGTCTCCCATCTTTTTCCAGAACTCAGAGGGTATCTCGTCTAGCCCAACCGCTTTTCGTTTTTTGGAGTATTTGACCGCCTCACTAACTTCTTCGACTGTAATGTCGGGTATTTCTTCGCAGTTAGGGGTGGCTCTTGGAAAGTATAGCCGGGGAAACAGTTCATTTAAAAGTTCTTCACAATACTGCCGCCACATCTGCAGAATTTTGTCGTCATCCACAATGAGCTGGCCATGAGCATTGTTAATGAACTTTGGCGAACGAATCTCCTGAGCATTCCTCCTTCTTTGCGGGGCTATTTTGAAGATGGTTGCGCTCTTTTCCATATTGTGTCTTCGCAGCTCCTGGATAGCCTGGTTTGCATCAGCAACCGGGGAAGATATTTTCTCCAACTCCCGATACAGGCCCTCCGTACTCTTGAAGCTGAGCGCACTTCTTCTTCGCTTTTTTCTTGCAGCATCTGTATTCCATTTCGAGGCGAGCTTTTTCGTGACTATTATTAGCGGGGCACTTTGACTAAGCTTTGAAAGCCGCTTTCTTCTCATTTATCACTTTCTTAGCTTCATCACTCCACCACCATGTTTCTTTGGCGTGTTGATGGTGGCCTTTTGAAGCTCCTAGCAGTGATTTTGCCTTCTTTAAGCAAGTTCGCTGTAGGGAATTCCACATATTTTGTGCTCTGCTCTCTTTATCCTCAACTCCGTTGATGGTGTGAGAGAGGTAATTTTTCATTACGAAAACAAAAGCCTCGCCTTTTTCTTTGTCCAGATTGTACCACTTGATTTTCTCAGAGACCCTTGTTTGTTTGCTTTTCTTCGGTGTTTTCATAAAAATTCCTGTTACCATGAGACGGTGTTGCCGAGCGATCGCCTCTCGCAGGATCACTTTGCAATGTTTTATTTGAGGCTTCATGAAACTGGCTACCAAATGGTAGTCAATCTGAGTTTCATCTCCACCACTCCTGTAAGTGATTAGGTGCCGGCTTTTTTTGATGAACAAGGTTTTTAACACGATAAGACCGTGTGATTTGCACATGCTTAGGATGTCTTCACCAGGAGGGTGCCTGGTGCCATATCCTAGTCCTCCATGGCAGTCTACATAGTCTTCGTTTGACTTCCCGAGATGTTCATTCAAATCTCCTCCAACAAACAGAAACTCTACCTTTGGGATGTTCTTAAGGAGATTGTGGAAATCTAGCCAAAATGCATCTTTATTTCTCTGATCGCACCCAATTTGGGGAGCATATGCACTAACAATATTCCACACCTCTCCTTGTATTACTAGTTTGAGAGACATCAAACGGTCGCTGAACTTCGAAATGCTCAAGACATTACAAAGTAGCTTTGCCGCAAGGATGATACCGATTCCGTTCTTAACCTTTTCCGTTCCGTGTAGAACATCTTGTAATATTTTGTCCCAACGTCCAAGAAACGAAACCGATTTCCGGTGTTTTTCCATTTCGTGTCTTGGACACACAAGATATCCACCCGCCTTCTATTCATCATCTCTACCAGCTCGTAACTTCGACCGGTCATACTTCCAACGTTCCAACTCGCGACCCTCAAATTTCTTCCAAACTGTTTCATTATTTTGCTAGCACCCGAAATCCGTACAGCTCTGACCCGAACATTTCCGCTCGGTCCAGGATCAGTACCATGCACAGCAGTGGTAGTGCCCTTTCTTTTAGCAAGTATTATCATAATGATACAGTTTTGCAATATTACCATATTGCGATGGTGTTTGTTGTTTGACACGTGCATGCTCCTTTTTTAGTATTGTTTGATCTTTCTTCTATGACACCGGTGATCTCCAGTCCTGTCAACCCACGGACTCGCATACACACTTGTGGGAGGATTCTTAAGGTAGTATATGTGTCGCTAGGCTCACTTGGGTGTTATATTGCCTAGATCTGATTTGTCCCCAAAGCGCCAAAGCACTAACTATGTTTCAGCATAGTTTGCTGTTACAGCCACTTCCACCTAGTAACCGACTTACCATACTTTCTACGTTAAGAAGAAATACGTATTTGAAGAACATGTTGGATACAAGAGTGGTGACTTTAGCATATATGGCTCTAAGGAGTATTTACACTGAGCAACCTCTATATACTCATACATTTGGTTACGCAGCAGTTGAATACTGACGAAGAAGCCTAATGCATGCTCACGACAAGAAACATCAACTCGGAGCTGGGTGACAGCCAAGTAAATGTACTGGCCTCTAGAGGAACCCCGCAAGGAGGGGTCCTATCTCCTCTACTATCGACTCTAGTAGCAAACGAGATCCTTTTAAAATTAGGACATAGCGGAGTAAAAGTTGTTGCTTATGCAGACGACATCGTCCTACTTATATCCGGCGAATTTCTCGACACTATCACCGAACTTCTGCAATCGGCCCTGAATACCCTCCATAACTGGGCGAGAAGTTGTGGGCTGAACGTTAATCCAGCGAAAATAGAAGTAGTCCTCTTCACCAACAAAAGAATAATCCCACCTTTCGGACCCCTACGACTCGGTGACACTCCACTCCAAGTCTCGGATAAAGCGCGGTATCTTGGGTGCATACTTGACCGCAAACTGAGCTGGAGAGATAACACAAATGAAAGAATAAAGAAAGCGTACATTGCGTTCTATGCTTGCAGCAGAATTTTTGGTAAAAAATGCGGACCCAAATCTGCCATCATCCATTGGATGTACAGAGCCATATTTCGACTCATTCTTACATATGGGTGCATTGTCTGGTGGCCAATAGCAGAGAAAAGCACACGTCTCAAAGAGTTGACTAAAATCCAGAGACTTGCCTGCATAGCAACCACAGGCGCCATTAGAACCACCCCGACTGCAGCACTTGAAACAATTATCGCACTGATTCCACTAGACTTATTTGTTAAGACATCAGCCCTGCGCCTAAAAGGATCCAACCTATGGGGAAAGGGCCACAAGGGCCACCGTAGCATCTCAAGATGGGCTCACCTAGACGTCACCATAGATTATTTCCGCCATCCCCCGGCTTCAGCCTAAACGTCAAAACAGTCATCTCATCAAGGGAACACTGGGATGATGGTGGGGCCATTAACCTGCATAGTATTTCAGTTTTCACTGACGGGTCCAAAACAAACGAAGGAGTGGGTTCGGGTTTCTAGTCAGCGGAACCTGATATTGCAATATCACTAAGGCTTCCAAACTACAGCATTGTGTTCCAGGCAGAAGTCCTAGCGATAGCAGAGGGGGCACGAGAATTGTCCACGGAACTTGTTACAAGGAAAGAGATTGATATTTACATAGATAGTCAGGCTGCTATAAATGTCATCTCATCCGTGATTATAAAGTCAAAGCTAATAAAACGCTGCCGCGAGGAGCTTAATATGCTTATCCAGAAGCATCTGGACAAAACATGACAAAATGAAGACCAGCTCATCCTTACTCAAAATAGACAAAATTTAACGCTTCTCGTAGGTATCATTACCGGCCACAACCTATTGGCGGCCCACCGGAAGAGAATGCGGCTAAGTACAGATGAACTCTGCAGAGAATGCGGTAACATAGGCGTAGAGGACGACACGGAACACTTCCTTTGCAAATGCCCTAGTCTCTGCAGTTCAAGGAAGACGGCCGCTGGAGAGTATTTCTTCAACCATCTGGTCGACCCTTCTGAAAAGCCACCAACCACCATCATGAAATTTATAACCTCTTCAGAGCGGTTCAGAGGAGGCCGTTCTATTAGCACAGAAATCTAGCTATTTTGTTTTTCCTCTCTTTACAGTTCTTCAGCCCTTTAACCTAACTTAAAGCAACAGTCTGTACAGCAGCTTTCTGTTATAAGGTCATTACGGACATAGTTTTGTAGTTTCTCCAAAATTCCACTCAGATTTCTCTCCATCCAAAGGTTCGTTCTTCGCATTAATAGTACCATTCAATTCCAATAACGAATTATTCATTATACCATTCATATTCTAAATCGTATCTCAACCATTTTCTTCACCATTTTCCTTCGTCTCTATTAAGCGCATTTTTTTTTTTTTATTGCACCCCCTACCCACTCCACTGTACTTTTCAACCATCGTCAGAATCGTTGTCATTGCGATTTTCATTAACGTCAATTGTTGCCATGAATTATACTCGTTGAACTTGTTTCCGTCATTTTAGACGCTATCGTCGTCGTACTCGCAGTAATTTAGGTCAAAAGGATTAAGCTTAATGGCATTACAAACCCCAGATCCACTAGTAGTGTCCTTCTCCGCCATCACCAGCATCAACATCGTTTGTAACCCCAGACGCCTTTAAGGCTTCAAATTACATTACTTCAACTGTAAGTGAATTAAATTGAAATTAGATTGCGCCTTACATCTAATGAAAGACAGCGATGCAAAAAGGTATAAACAAAGAAGGATTCATCGTCCTGAGGAGAGCGCCCACCCTTACAGCGCATAGTGCAGAGAAAAAGTTCAATCTTCTAAAAATTGGGTCATCGTGCCATGTGAGATAACATCCAACATCGACAGATTCATGTGTTAGTTACCGCTGCTGGCGCACAATGAAACCTCAAAAAAGTGGAATACAATATCCTGTATCAGGATAATAATAGCCACAGTGGGTTGAATGAAATCCTAGGGAGTTAGGGGTTACAAGCAAACATTGCTGGGGGGGCAGTAACGATTCGAAACGATATATCCTCCTGCTTGTATCCTTTTATTCCCAACATCCACTCCATGCAACCCCAGGATCAATTGCTTATTCTTTTCGATGGCGGTAGTCGTTGTTTGGTATGAATCCAGTGTCATCCCCTTGGCTTGGCTTTTTGTGCTTTTGCTTTGCCTCTTGTGTTGTTCTTTCCCCCATTCTGGCTGCATCCCAAACAGGAGCACTTGCTAGTGTGTTATGACATAATAATCCTGCCGCATAAAAGTACACAAACGTTTTGCGTCTCCTGGATCGTTGTGTGTCGTCCTAGTGATGTATGCAGGGTGTTTGCCATGTCCGGATGGCGGAGTCTCATTTTAGCCCCAGTGTGCGTTCGGTTGGGCTATATTCTTCGAACTTTATTTTTCTTAAATGTTCTCCTTTGTCTAACTTTTGCCGAAGGCGTGATGTCGATGGGGTCGCAGTGAGGTTGGTTGGTTGGGGTGGCGCCCCACACTTGGCGTCTAGACGGCGCCACAAAGTTATTGGCAGCAGGGAAATTGTCGTCATTTGAACTGGAAATAAAGTTGGTGGCTTGCTTCTGGATGAAAACCGCGTTCTTCATGAATGGATGGCTGATGTTGTTGGGGTTGTTTGGATGGATATGTGTGTAGGGGAGCTGGTGAAGCCGCTTCAGTGACTGTTGATTGATGAGAGTGCAATTTATTTAAATTGCTGGAAAATAATTTGATGTGATCTAGTGGAATGCTGTGATGTGTAGCGGATTCTTTAGTTATTTGTTGTGAATGAGAGTGTCGCGTCACGGGGCTGGTTGACGAGCAGAAAGTGGTTATCACAGAGAGCTGTTCCTGTCAATTTGGACGACATTTTTGTGGACATTTTTCATGGCGCGTTCTTTTCGTGTCAAATTTAATGATGATTATAGCGATACATGTCGTTGTATAGACTGCGTAGGAGGGATGTTATATTACGAGCTTGCATGATAGAAAAATGAGTTCCAATCAAGCGACGACAAAGCTGAGATAAATACCCGATGATTGATTAGAGGAGATTTAAACATTATTTTTTTTTTTTTTTGTTTGCCAACTTTTACATTTTCTTTTTTATTTGTTATGACAAGTATGTGGAGGAGTCTTGTTCCATGGTATCCTTTCGTAGTCCGTATATTAAGAAGCTGCGTAAGGAGTTTTCCAATAGAGACGGGTAGATGTTAAAATTGAATAAAACAACTTATGTGTGAGATACGAACGAATTGTTTGCTTTATTTGAAAGGCCTATCAATGACATTATGTATGGAATATGACATCGCTCAAAAGGTCACCGCACTTCGCTGGGTAGTGCGCATCCGAGAAATCCAATTTTCGATTACTCTGGCGCATAGATCAGGCTGGATTTGACCGATGGAACGGGTTATGTTGACTTAGCTTAATTTTTTATTTTTTATTTTAAGTTTTTATTGACTAAGTACATATTTTAGAGAATACATTTATTACAAAAATTATAAAGCTTATAGTCTAAGTGGATTGGCTTAATGCCGTCTCCAAAATTGACATTTACAATTGTATATGAAAAAAAGCGAGAATATTTTAAAATGAAATAGATAGTTCTTTTTGTTAGCTCCCCTGGCAGCTGATCTCCTCGTGGTGGGGGCGGGCAACGTGACTGGGATATGCGGATGGGGTAACTTAAATGGTTATTCCCATCCATACAATCCAGTCACGGCTAACAAAGCGCACACCCCATGATGACAAGACGACAGAAACGGGCCTCGGATATTGCCAAACCTGGTAAACCAGGGCATCCTTTGGAGCCCGCATACTGAAGGGTGTCAGTATGAGAGCGTCTGGTGGTCGGCCTGTCCCGCTCGGCGGCCGGCCGGGTCAAACCCGAAATGGCTACGAGCTTCCTGTCAATGGACTCGCGAAAAATTGCGGGGGTCGAGGGGTGAGCGCGCTGTGCACCGATAGGGGCACAGATGGATTCTCTGAATTTCGACAACGGCATTGAATTAGGATAGGCACATGGAAGGTCTCATCGCTCACAGGGAAAGATCTTGAGCTTGTTGGGGAGGCTGTTAAAAGTCGACTAGATATAGTTGGCGTCTCTTCAACAAAGCAGAGAGGTTCTAAAACTGTGGACCTTTCGGGTGGGTGGAAGCTCTTCCTGTCAGGAGTCGCACCCTCAATGTCTACTCGGGCGGGAGTGGGGATACTCACAGGTCCCAAGTTGACAGACAGAGTATTGGTGTGGATACCATTAGGAGGGAGAGTTGCGATCTTAAAGCTCAAGCTTGAAAGATCAACTCTGGCATTGGTGCAGATGTATGCACCGAACCTTCAGTCAGAGTATGCAGCTTTCTTAGATAAAGTTGATGTTGCCCTTGAAAAGGTTGCAGACATGGATTCTTTTGTTCTGATGGGTGACTTCAATGCTCATGTGGGTGTAGATGTTATGACATGGGGGACTGTGATTGGGAGCAACGGTGATCCTGATCAAAACGCGAACGGAGAGAGGTTGTTGGATTTTTGTTGTGAAAATGGCTTATCCATCATGAACACTATCTTCCCACACAAAGGAATTCACAAATACACGTGGTACCGTCAGAGTCTTCAGCAGAAGTCGCTGATCGATTTCTTTGTGGTACCATCGTGTCTGAAGAGAATGGTTTGTGATGTTCGCGTATTGAGAGGGGCCGAACTGTCAACTGATCATCACTTAGTGCTGTGCAAATTGTATCTTAGCGAGAGAGTGCCTCCCCTACCAAAGCGTAAACCAAGGATGGTTACACGCATACGATGGGAGAGGTTACAGGACGATGAGATACGGGAGACATTTGCACGCAAATATCTGAAAAGTTTGGACGAATTCCAACTGTTCCATCAAATGTAGAGGAAGAATGGCAACTGTTTTCAACAGCGGTTATTGCCTCTGCGGGAGATATTTGTGGAGTGAAGCGGCTTGGTGTGCCGGCTGGTGGTGAGAAAAGAAGTTCAAGAAGCCATCAGAGAGAAGAAGAGAGCCTTCAAGGTGTGGATTCACTTGGGGAACTCCGATTCTCGAAATCGGTACACTGAGGCGCGAAGAACTTGCAAATTAGCTGTGAAAACAGCGAAAGAACAATCTTGGAAGGAGTTTGGCGAGAAATTGGAACGTGACCACAGATCTGCAAATAAGATGTTCTGGCAGACCATCCGCCGACTCAGAGGAAAAAAGTTGAATATCGTTGAAGGAGTCAAATCCAAAGACGGTAGACTTCTTTCCAATGAGGAGGACATCTTACGCAGATGGAGCGAGCACTTTTCAGAATTGCTCAATCCCGAATAGGGCACCGAAGATGACAAGCCTATGGTCGAGAGTAGGGCGGAAAGTAGTTCTACGGTAGAGGAAGTAACTTTGGCGATCAAAGCGCTAAAGTTGGCAAATCTGCTGGTGTGGATGAAATTCGGCCAGAAATGCTCAAGGCTTTAGGCAAAGAGGGAGTGCAATGGCTCTCCCAGGTCATTAAACTGGCCTGGGAATGCGGTGAAACACCTGGTGATTGGCAAATGGGGGTGATAGTTCCTCTTTTTAAAAAAGGGGACAAAAGAGACTGCGGCAACTACAGGGGTATATCTCTTTTAAGTCTCCCTGGAAAAGTCTTCGCTGAGGTACTAGGAATGCGTTCAAGAGCTGTGGTTGAGGACAGTTTGGGGGGAGGAGCAGTGCGGTTTTTGTCCCGGTAGAAGCACAACCGACCAGTTGTTCACTCTCAGAATGGTTCTTGAGAAGGCCTGGGAATATGCCAAACCTGTCTACACTTGTTTTGTGGATTTGGAAAAGGCATATGATAGGGTTCCTCGAGGCAAACTCTGGAGTGTTCTGCAGGAGTATGGGATTGATGGTTCCCTGTTAAGGGCGATTCAGTCTTTATATACAAACTGTCAAAGCTGTGTTCGGATAAGCGGTGTTAAATCAATACCTTTCACTGTGGGCGTTGGACTCCGCCAGGGGTGCGTTTTGTCACCTCTCCTCTTCATTGTATATATGGATTGGATGTTGCAGCGCAGCCGTGGCGGGGAATGTTTCAAAGTGGGAGACCTAAGGATTAGTCATCTGCTCTTTGCGGATGATTTGGTCATCCTTGGGTCCTCTCAAACCGAACTTCAGCGCGCACTCGAAAGGTTTGTAGCCGTTTGTGATGATGCTGGAATGAAGATCAACGTGAACAAATCGGAAGTAATGGTCGTTTCCAAAAAACCCATTCAGTGCACTCTGCATGTTAGTGGAGTCCCACTGAAGCAGGTGGAGAAGTTTAAGTACCTCGGGGTTTTATTCACGAGTGATGGGAGGAGCAATGCCGAGTTATCCTGTAGAATTGGTCAGGCTGGATCAATTTTGAGAGAGCTTGGCCAATCTGTTATAAGTAAGGCCGAACTTAGTGTTCAAGCTAAGCTATCAATTTTTAACTCGGTGTATGTTCCAACTCTCACCTATGGTCATGAAATTTGGGTAGTGACCGAAAGAATAAGATCGCGGATACAGGCTGCCAAAATGAGGTTCCTTCGCGGTATTGCTGAAATAACTCGTAGGGACGAGGCGCTCAATGTTGAGCAGCTACTTCTCCGAACGGAACGATCTATGTTTCGATGGTTTGGTCACGTAGTGCGTATGTCCCCAGACCGGCTTCCAAGATGCGCCATGGTTGCCGTGCCATCAGGTAGCCGACTCCGCGGAAGGCCAAGAAATAGATGGTTGGACCAAGTCCAACATCTCTCCTGGAGCCGCCTAGGGATTTCTCCTGATGAATTGGAGTCAATGGCGGAGGATCGAAAGGCATGGAGAGTCCACCTGAGCATCCTACCCCCGCGATCCTCATGAAGGATTAGCGGGCCATTGAAAATGTATGTATGTATAGATAGTTTTTATGTGTTCTCTCAAAAATCTTCATCAATAATGCTTCTCCTGTTATGTAATGCGTTCGCAGTATATTTATAAAGTACTTCCCAACCGCGTTCGCCATTCAAAATGCGAATCGTATCCTCCAATCCTAGCATGTTGGATCCAAAGAACTCTGAGTATAGGGAGCCTTGCGATGAAATGGAATACGTCTTCTCTTTCTCTTAAGTCGCAGAGGTCACAAAAAATTGGAAGTTCAGGCCTGTGTGGTATATAGTTTAAGTTTGTTAATTCACCTCTCATTTTGAAAATAACGCTTATTTTCTCAATTGAGTTACTATTTATGAATTACGTTCCTTCTCTCCTATTGTATTTTAAAATGCTATAATAAACTCTGTACTGCGATGACTGAGCTTCATTACTTCACTTTAATTTACTTTACTATGGCCTTGTATGCACTGCGATCTACATATAAGATCTATTGTGCCAGCCCGGTGTTTAGCTGAGAACTTGGTTAAGGCTATTGATAAACCTCAACAAAGCTGCAGGCTCAATATTTCAGAAGTCAGAGGGACTCAACAAAGCCCTTCCGATATGGAGAAGTCGTTTTCTTGCGGCCATAGGGCATTCATAAAGAATATGTTCTGCCGTCTCTCAGTACGTCCTGAGTAACAGCGTGGGACCCCCCTCCCACGACCGCCACATTCCCCGCGATACTGCCGTCTAGCATTTCATCGCAGTGGGGGTTTTAGTCTGATGATTCGACTAGTGGATGTTTGCATTATCCTGCTCAGCATTGATTGTATTACGCCGGTCTGATTCTTTCCTTTCTCTATCTGTTACTCCTATTTTGTGCAGATGGTACCTGACTGGGCAATGACCAGTCACATAGCCTGTTATGGTTCTTAGGTCTGCTTTCCTAAGTTCGAGTAAGTCATCAAGTGCCCTATCTCGTTCGGCAGTGCCTCGGCTGTGTCCCCGGGAAAGTAAGCGGAGGCGAAGACAATCTTCGTGGTTCCACTTGTTAGCGGCACTTCTGCCACTATCGCCACCAGGTCCCTAGTAATGGACTCTGTATTGGGAAATATATTATGAGTATTATTATTTAAAATTGCTGCCCTAGGATTACTCCACGAGTCAGAATAAATTAACTTACAGTTTTCTGTTTGGAGCCCTTTAATGGCTCCCTCGAGCACTAATGGCTCTTGCATCCGTGCCAAGTCAATATCTTCTTTGATGAACCGTCTATTCAGCAAGGAAGATGCTGCCCTAGCATCGTGCAAGTTTATTTGAACGCACTTGAAATGCCTTCTGATGAGTGGTGGAGGACTCATCTACCATTTACGTCCCCTACCGCTATTCAGTAGCGCAGCTTCCTCGGGGTTTCTTCTCTCCCACTTCCTTAACCTTCCAGAGGGAGGGATGTAGCGTCTTTCGCTATATCTAGGGGAGTAATCCTCCTCTCGACGTGATGTGTATCTGGATCTGAGGGGCGAGGGTGGACGTGGATGAGGGTTGCGCGGATGCCTCGGTAGCGCGCTTGAAGCTCCAGCTGATGAACTTTCTGACGTCCGTTTGTTTGCGGATACCGTCCCAGCGCTGGTGCTGGGGGCCTGTGTGGCCTCCGCCCTGGTGTTGGAGACTCGTATGGCCTCAGCGCTGGTGCTGGGACCCTGTATGGCCTCAGTGCCACTGGTATTAGCTCTGCGCGTACAAGAGCTGGCAGGATTTTCCTTATCTATCTTGCCTGATTGGTTTACGGTGGGTACCGTCCACTCTTAGTCCTGCGTTTTGGCCTTTTATTAGGCCCAACAAACGCTCGTTCGAGTCTTTTCCAGGAAAGTACCCGACAAAAATTCTGGACGCGGAACTTCTCCCTCGTCCCCAGCTTTCAGCTGTGCATCTTTCCTGGGCTTCATTTTGGGCAGTGTTGCCTTGAGCCAGTCCGCTGTTGCTCTATTTTTACAGCTGAAAAGAAGCCAGCCGGGTTGGAAAGTACAGCCGAGGATTTGCGGTTTTGTAGAGCTTTCCCTCTACTGCAGGATGATGTCCAGTACCTTGTCCTGTACCCGTCTGAGCTGGTCCGTAGTCCAGATGGTGCCCGGGAAGTCTGGTGGTAAGACACCAATCTTGACGATATCAACGGCATCTCTGTAGGTTTTTACAGGGCTTGTAGGTCCGAGCCTAACTTTTGACGTGGTGGCCATCCTGTTCGCTGCGTTGTCTGGTGGTGTAGCGCTGTCACCTCTTGGACGTTTTGAGGGGGCTTCTTGCCTGTTTAGTGAAGTGTGCGCTAGCTCTCGAGCTTTCTCCAGGCTGTATCCTTTCCTCAGAAACTCTTTCAGTCTCTTGCGTCTAGCTCCAGATAGCTTGACCCTATCTGAAAAGAGACTCTTGACGCCTTTAATATGAGCGTCAATCACCATTGCAGGAGAGCCAGGCGATGCTAGGAGAGTCTTCATCCTCCGTATTTTTGACATCCGTAAGTTCAGACTCCACAGTAGGACCAAGTGCCCTTTCTGTAGAGTCTGAGAGGCCCAAAGCGGCTCCGGTTTGCACGTTAAGAGGAGTGCATTCCTCATCGTTTTTTTTTTAAATTGTTATCCATGGGATTTTTGATAAGGGGAAGGGTAGTTCACCCGCGGTAGAGCCCCATGCCACGGGAGGGCTAATTTAAACCGGATGTCGCCTGGTTTCCGGAGTCCATCGTTATAAGACACACTAACGGAGTGCCATTCATCCCTTAGGCACGGTCGTTACACACCTGGGACTACGGGTTTTTTCAAGTTTTCCTTTTTAGATCCGCCATATTTCGTATTCAGCAGGGACACCTCGTGCAGGATGTGGTTCTTCACCACGTATGGACGGTCTTAGGAGATAGATTCATTTGGATGCCTCTATTCTTCTGGTCCCTTTGCCTGGAACCTTGCCCCCCGGGCTTCATTAACAAATGAGTCATAAAGGAGGCTTCCTGTTTTTTCTAAGATTTTGTGAAATTGAATTTTCAGAGCTGTTGTTTCGTCATTTGCTGGTATACCTAGGTTGAAAGCACATTCATCGACACAGTTGCTTCTTGTTGAAATTAGGTGAGAAGGAACTATTTTTGGCAGTCTTTGAAGCTCCATCCTCATAACTTTTGTAACATAATCGAAGTGCAGCATTAATATTTCAAGAAAGAGAAGAGCCATACCAGTCTCCAGATAAATCATGTAATTGGGGGTATTATTCGGTAGCCTGAACACTCTTTTAATGCAGTAGCGCATAAACTTTTCAACCGCGTCGAATTGGGAGTATCCCCATGCCTCAGCCCCATATAATATTATAGATGTTGCTATAGCACGTATTACTTTTAGCTTTGAACTGTGGTCTACAAACTTATTATTGACGCAATTTCCCCATACTGAACTGATTGCTCGTTTTGCTTCTGATAATTTGGTTTCAAAGTGTTTGTTCATGCTAAGGTTATCAGAACTCTTCTATCACTTCTATAGGCTCTCCTTCGTACGTCCATTTCTCATTCCTCAAATACCTCCCACCACCGTTTCTTATAATCATCATTTTTGTCTTTCCTAGATTAACCGACAAGTTCCATGTCTTGCAGTATTCAGACAGTCTATTTATTATAAGCTGCATGTTGTTCACTGACTCGGCTAGTTAAGCACAATCATCTGCGTACATTAAGGCAGGAATATGTGTCCCTGAGTTTCTATTCCACCTCTGATATTGTCCCTAATATCATTGATAAACAGGATGAATAACAATGAACTTAGTATACAGCCTTGTTTAACGCCCATTGTTGTTGAGAATTCTTCTGACACACAACTCCCGTCCCAGACCATCGCTATGTTGTTTTCGTATAGGGCTCGTAGGATGTTAACAATTTTGCTTGAGATTCCAATTTTGTGCAACCTATAAAAGAGTGCTTCTCGAGCTATAGAGTCGAAGGCAGCACGGAACTCCACGAATAGAATATATAATTTTTTATTCCTATTCTTGTATATTTCAGCAAGATTAAGAAGCGTAAATACTTGGTCAACGGTTGACCGATTTCTTCTAAACCCAGCTGGGAATTCAAGTAAAACTTTATTTTCTTCAACCCACCTCGAAAGTCGATTATACAGTAATGTACTAAATAATTTCGCTGAAGTGTTTAGAAACGATATTCCTCTGTAATTTTCTGGATTGTCGTAATCTCCTTTCCTGTGCAAAGTAAATATGATTGCTTTTCTAAAGCTTCCCGGGATATTTGCCGTTTCAAAAATTTGATTAAATTACTCTGTAAGGGCTGTTGCGAATTCATTTGTACAGTTTTTGCAGTACTCGAACGGGATGTTGACTTTGAGGGCATCGTTTGCGACTTAAAGAAACCTCACAAGAAAAAGTCTAACGGGGTGAAATCGCACGATCTCGGTGGCCAGTTCACGTCGCCTCTGCATGAGATAACTATGCCCTCAAATCGCTCGTGCAGAATGTCAATTGTGGCATCAGCAGTGGGGCATGGAGCGCCGTCCTGTCGTTCACATCCATATCAACAATTTCGGCCAAAAGAAATTGGTTACCATCGATTGGTAGCGCTGTACGGTGATGTTGATGGCAATGCCATCGTCGTTTTCGAAGAAGTACGGACCGATGATGCCGCCGGCCCACAATCCACACCAAACAGTGACTTTCTGCGGATGCATTGTCACTTGGTGGACCTCGTGTGGATTGGCATTGTCCCAAATCCGGCAATTTTGCTTGTTGATGTACCCGTTCATCCAAAAATGGTCCTCGTCGTCGCTGAAGATAATTTTTTTTACTGCAATCGGGGTCTGCTTCGAGCTGCTCCAGAACCCAGTCAGCGAACACACAGCGTTGTCTATGGTCGTTTTCCTTCAGCTTGTGGGTCAGTTAGATTTTGTATGGATGCACAAGTCCCGATGCACAATTCGCTAAGTTGAAGTCCACGAAACACCGAGTTCTTATGCGCGGCGCGGAATTGACTGCCTCGGGTTCTCCTGCACACTCTCACGGACAGCGGCGTTGTTTTTGGTGGATCTTGCGTTTCGTTAACGTACGGGTGTTGGCTGATTGTTTACTGAACCGGTCGACTTAAATTTGACCAGTAAACGTTGAATAGTAGACTGGAAAGGACAACCATTTTGTTCTGACTTAGTTGTCATCTGTATTCGTGTTAGTCCTTTTGGACTCTTTTCTCCACGTTACTTGGCTCATAATGATGGTTACACGTTTGAGTGCGATTCTGGCTGCATGTATGTGGATATGTCCGCCTGTCTTTGCTTCTGCATAGGTACATTTTGATGTATAGCTGCGCGCACGCTCGCTTCCACTCTGTTGCTTCTTGCTTTTTTTCGCTCTCTTTTCTTTCTCGGTCAAGTCTCCTCAACTCTTGGCATACATCTTTGGCATAAGAGCTTACTCCGTTCCACCTGTTTTCCAATTCTAGCATGTGATTTACTAAATTCTCTGGAGTTTGTGTTTCTCCCAGTATTGTTTGTAGTGCTTCTCCATATAGCTGGAAACGTGGGCTGTGAAAGAATACATCCTCCACGTTTTCGGGGGTGTCACTGCACGATGGACAAGAGGGTGAATTATCCTTCATATAGTGGTACAGATATGATCGGAACAACCACATCTCGTAAGTAGTTGTGCTAAATAGAAGTTAACTTCACCATCTCTGCGGTTTATCCAAGCCTTAGAGGCTTGTGGATACGGCTGCCACTCCATCAAACTTGTGCTTCTTCCTGTAGTATCTGCTTCACCATAGTTAGCCTTTCCTCGTGTCTGCTCTCTAAAAACTTTTTCTGCAGTTCGTCCGCCAGTACAATAATGGGGAACATTCCTGCGATAATGCAGGCTGCGTGGTCCGAGGTCCGAGGTGCGGAAAGCGCTACTCACTCTTAGTGCACATGGTTGATTTACTGCTATGATTCTTCTTTTGTATGAAGTCACTTTCACAGCTCCGGCCTAAACTGGTGATCCGTATAGAACTACGGATGTGACTACTTTAGCTAACAGTAGTCTTCGGCTGCATCTTGGCCCTTCTACATTCGGCATAATCCGTGCAATGGCGACACCCATGCGATAGGGTTTGTTGCTTACGTACTCCAGATGTTTTTTAAATATAAGCCTTGAGTCAATCATAACGCCAAGATATTTGATTGCTCGTTTGGATACTACCTCATGCCCACCTACTATGAGCGTGATGGTTTCCAGTTGCTTTCTACTACTAGGTAGGTAGGTAAAGTGGCGGTCCAAAAGAACCCAATTAGCGCTTAGGGTGTGCCGTTTTGTTACCACGGACTCGTATATACCTATTGTAGTGGTTAGTTAAAAATGGATGTTAAGTTTAAACCCAACCCATGGAGTTCAGGAAGAGGATTGGTTCTCCAATCCTCTTGTCCGCTATCTCTCTCAGATCCTCGAAGAAGGGTTTGCCAAGAGTTTGTTGTCTGATCCTCGCCAGGGCCAAACATCTGCAAAGGAAGTGACATAAAGATTCTTTCTCATTAATATCCTTGCAGCTCCTACAAATCGTGTTGGGGGGGATACCAAGCTTGGCCGCATGGTCTCCAACTAGCCTGTGATAATAGCTACGATTTTGGCAATAACTGGTCTTGGTTTGCCTAGATAGATATGACACAGCTTGTGAGGCTATTACTCTACTACTAATAAGTACCGCTTCCGTTTTGTGTCCTCCTCTCAATGGGGCCGACTAATGCTAGCCACCGTCGAACAACCGAGATACTTTCGTTACTAATTTGAATAACTTCTTCTAATTGCTTTTCAGTTACGACTATAGCGATGTCGTCGGGAAATCCCACGATTTTAACCTCAGCTGGTATTTCAAGACGAAGAACTCCATGGTACATGAGGTTCCATGGTGTTAGTCCCAGGACCGAGCCCTGAGGGATTCCTCCAGTGACTGCGAATCTTTCACACCATCGTCTTTTTCATAGACCCGCACTCTTTGCGGTAAATAGTTTCTCAAAATATCCCTGATGCTAGTTAGTATGCGCATACTTCGAAGCGCTTGAAGGATTTGTTTCCATCTCGCGGTGTTGAACGTGTTCTTAACGTTTGGTCTACTTTCTTGTCTTGAATTTGAAGCAAGGCAAATAAATGCCCGATTAAATTTGTTGCAACTCTCGATAATGAGTCAGTACAATGATAATTAGAAAACAAGTGTTTTCCTAAGCAAAGGTTTAATGGAAACATACGTAGGTAGCAATGCCTCTTGTAATAGAACACATTAGATTGATCGTATCTTAAGACGTTAAGAAATCTAACCTAATCGTCTTGCCTACAAAAGTGCTAGAAGCTTCCTGTTTTCTTTTTGCGAAAACATTTTTTTACAATTATTTCTTACAAAGGCAAATAAGACATCTTATGCAGATGGAGCGAACACTTTCAGAATTGCTCAATCCCAAATAGGGCACCGAAGATGACAGACCTATTGTCGAGAGTTGGGTGGAAAGTAGTCCTACGGTAGAGGAAGTAACTTTGGCGATCAAAGCGCTAAAGGTTGGCAAATCTGCTGGTGTGGATGAAATTCGGCCAGAAATGCTCAAGGCTTTAGGTAAAGAGGGAGTGCAATGGCTCTCGCGTGTCATTAAACTGGCCTGGGAATGCGGTGAAACACCTGGTGATTGGCAAATGGGGGTAATAGTTCCTCTTCTTAAAAAAGGGGACAAAAGAGATTGGTCCAACTATAGGGGTATATCTCTTTTAAGTCTCCCTGGAAAAGTCTTCGCTAAGGTGCTTGAAACGCGTTCCAGAGCTGTGGTTGAGAACAGTTTGGGGGCTGAGCAGTGCCGTTTTCGTGTTAAATCAATACCTTACACTGTGGGCGTTGGACTCCGCCAAGGGTGCGTTTTGTCACCTCTCCTCTTCATTGTATATATGGATTGGATGTTGCAGCGCAGCCGTGGTGGGAGACCTAAGGATTAGTCATCTGCTCTATGCGGATGATTTGGTCATCCTTGGGCCCTCTCAAACTGAACTTCAGCGCGCACTTGAAAGGTTTGTAGCCGTTTATGATGATGCTGGAATGAAGATCAACGTGAACAAGTCAGAAGTAATTGTCGTTTCCAAAAAACCCATTCAGTGCACTCTGCATGTTAGTGGAGTTCCACTGAAGCAGGTGGATACGTTTAAGTACCTCGGGGTCTTATTCACGAGTGATAGGAGGAGCAATGTCGAGTTATCCTGTAGAATTGGTCAGGCTGAATCAATTTTGAAAGAGTTTGGCCAATCTGTTATAAGGAAGGCCGAACTTAGTGTTCAAGCTAAGCTATCAATTTTTAACTCGGTGTATGTTCCAACTCTCACCTATGGTCATGGAACTTGGGTAGTGACCGAAAGAATAAGATCGCGGATACAAGCTGCCGAAATGAGGTTCCTTCGCGGTGTTGCTGGAATAACTCGTAGGGATCGAGTGCGCAACACCAGAGTACGCGAGGCGCTCAATGTTAAGCAGTTACTTCTCCGAACAGAACGATCTATGCTTCGATGGTTTGGTCACATAGTGCGTATGCCCCCAGACCGGCTTCCAAGATGCGCCATGGTGGCCGTGCCAACAGATAGGCGACCAAAGATATCTTCATCCGCTTAGAATAAAGTTCATGTTTCAGAACTGTAAAGCAGGACTTGGATGATCAGGGTCTTATATAGTGTCTCCTTTGTTGTTCAAGATAGGCATTTACTGTTGAGTAGCTATATCAGCCCCAAGAAACACGAATTGGAAAGAGTTATTCGTTTCTTGATTTCTGCGCTGATGTCGTTCTCAGAGTTTATAGCAGAGCCAAGGTGAACAACGCCCCTTACTACCTCGAAGTTATAGCTGCCCACCGTGTTATTTTGTCTAATTCATCGGTGTTTATTGTCCCTTTTTGTTGGCAGCATATACTTGGGTTTGTCCTCGTTTATCGCTAAACCCATTTTGGCCACTTCTACTTCAATGTCTGCAATCGCACCGGTGACATCCCGCTGTGTTCTTCCAATTATATCAATGCCGTCGGCATATGCGAGCAGTTGTACAGACTTTTCACAGATTGTGCCTCTGGCGTGGCTTGTAAATTATGCACAATCCATTCAAGTACGAAATTAAATAAGTCACATGACAGCGCATCACCTTGTCTAAAAGATTTTTTGACATCAAAGGTCTCGGTGAGGTCAAACTGACCTTGATACACCAGACGGACAAGTTTGGCAGGGATGGCAAAACCAGACCTGGTCCTATATGCATAGCTCCTCTCTATAGATGCTGTCATAGGTGGCATTGAAATCGATAAAGGGATAGCAAGTATCGATTTGGACTTCTTCTAGTGGGCTTCCTGGTCTGAAGCCTCACTGATAGGGGCCAATTAGGATGTTGATGAAAGGTTTCAAGTATTTCACAATATCACAGAAAAGATCTTGTACAATGTTTAGAAGACTCATGCCTCTATAACTATAGATTGAATTATAATTGGCGCAGTTTAGGGGGTCTCCTTTCTTATGGATCAGGCAAGTTCGACCGGTAAGCCGTTAGGTCCAGCAGCGTTAGTTGATTTTAGTTTAGATATTGCTATCCTTACTTCACTTTGATCAGGTAGACGAAAAATTTGCCTAATAAATTTAGGGGTGAAAAGTTTTTATATTAAAGACACTCTTTGTGCCTGGGTTTATCCAAGACCGATTTAATCTTTTGATATTGAGTTTAATATCACGACTAGGTTCATAATGGCATTTAAGGGATATTGGGCGAATAATCGCACCTTCTCCATGGTCCAAAATTCTGCCAAATCTGATTAACCTTTCCATATGGCAATGGTGACCGCTCTGATTTAGATACCTTTCCATAATCATTTTGATATGCAAGATAGTGCAGGAAATGACGCAAATCGTAGTCATCTCTCTGATGATCAGTTCGAGTTTGTCGCGGGTAAATCAGCAACAGATGCAATCCAAGGTATGAGGATCGTAATGGAAAAACATCGTGATTCCTTAAAGGATTTGCGTATTGCATTGGTTGACCTTGAAAGGGCATTCAACAGACAACCGCGAGATCTGATATGGGTGGCGCTAGGATATCGCGGGTTTCCAGAAGCCTATGTACGAAGGAGCAAAGACAAAAGTAAGATGCCCCGCTGTAGTAACCGAAGAGTTCCCAATCAAATTCGGGTGCACCAGGGAAGCGTTTTAAATCCAATGCTCTTTATTACAGTCCTTGACTATCTGTCTGAGGGTTAAGTGACGGACGTCAAGGTACATCAATTATTCTTTGCTGACGATGAAGTCATCATAAATGAGGATCCTACGTTCCTGCAAAGAGCACTTGATGTGTGGCTAGACGTTTTGGAGGGAAATGGGTGTCGCATTAGTTCAAAAAAGACAGAGTACTTGTGCTGCCCGTTCTCTGATCTACTCAGGCCTATTCCAGACATTTATTTGAATGGAGCAGTACTTCACAAGTGCAAAAAGTTTAAATATCTTGGATCTCCCCAGTTATCTGGACGCCACCCAGGGAGTGTTTCTGAAGCGTAAACAACTGAACTTCAAAAACCACAACACCAAATTCTTTCTCTCTATCTATCCTTTTCAAAGCCCGCACGGATTGTAAACATGTTAAGGTATTCACTTACCCCTTGAGTGCGCCGAAATTATAGAAAAAGACCAAAGAAAAACCCATGATCAAAAGCAAAGCAACCTGTGATGACGACATCAACCATCGCCTAAGCGTGGGGTGGATGAAGTGGCGAGAAAACTTCGACATCTTCTGTGACCGAAAAATGCACTCTACATTGAAAGGAAAGCTCTACACAACAGCTGTGCATCTAGCGCTCACATACGGTTCACAATGTTTGACGATGTACAAAAAGTATGAGAGTAAATTAACGGCAGCTGAGATGAAGATGCTTCGCATGACAGCAGGAGTGACAAAGCTTGATCGAATAAGAAGTTCGAAGATCCGTGGAAGCCCTCATGCCAAGGAAACCATCGTACAAATGATAGAGCGCGACCGGGTCCGCTGGTATTGTCACGTTCAAGGAAGAGATCATTTGAATACTGTTAAAAAGGCAATATCAATGAACGTTACAAACGCATAGCGAGGCAGGAGAAGCAGACCTATAAGCGCCTGGATCGCACAAATACGACGACATCGGCATTTCATTGGCCTCAGTAAGCGAGTGATCGAAAATCGGATTATGATCACTAATTTTCGAATCATAACCTCTCCAAAATAGGAAGAAGCAATGTGCCCTAAGAACGGATAACGTTCTAAGGATTTATGTAAATTGAAATCAAAAACACTTGCCAAAGTGCACGATAGGTGTAGGTACATGCGACCTGCGCATGCACTTTATTTTTTTTTTTTAATTTTATAGCAAAAATCTGAAATTATGTAGTCCTCCCAAATAACGCCCACTTAGAAAATCCTGGCAGTATACTATCGTAAATCGTTTCCTCTTTCGGTATAAGTATTGTACACAATTTGTTTAACTTACCAATCTGTTTTGATAAAAGTCCTTGAAATATGAATGCATAACATCAATCACATTCGTGTGTACTAACTGGCTGTCAATGTTCTACACGGAAAGAGTCGGAAGGTTTTTATTCTCGTTATGAATATGCATCCGTACATCCCATTGCAATGTCAGCGTTCTCCTACTGAAAACGTTTTGAATATCCTCTCATTTTTTTTTTTCTATCTTTTTGCTAAATTTATGTTGAACTCTAGTTTTGGTGTTTCAATGATAGTTGCTAAATCATATCATCTTATCCTCTTAGCACAATAATAACCTTTGTTTGCCTTCAAAGGTACTAGAGAAATGTCTTTCTGTTTTGTAATTAAACTCACTTTGTACGAGGAGCTTACACCTTACCCTATACGTGTATCTATGTATCTCTGAGTGTTTTGTGCCGCCAACTTTGTGTATTCACTCAAACACTTCCTTCTAAACATCGAACGGAAATGTTGTTTTTCACTTCAAAGGACATGCTTTCGACAAGACAACAAATGTTCAAAGTGCACCCGACGGCGCACAGGAATCCTCAAGGAGAAAATAAGTGTCATACCTGCTAAATCTCCCACAGTTAATTAAATTGTACCCAAAACATTAAAGACTCTTAACTTGTGAAATTTAATTATCAAAATATTCCAATAAGCAGCTCATAGAAGCATCTGTAGAACATCTTCTTCTAGTTTTCTCTCCCTCAACAAATGTCCTTTTCAGAGAATTATACCGAGACAGTGCTTCAGAGATGATTAAATTTGTCGTCTGGTTTGTTTTGTTCTTTCAATACTCCTCCTTCTGGCAGTGTTTCCTTGGAACAATTGCCTGCAAGAACACAGAACACAGAGTACAGAGCGAGTGAACGAATGCCTCTTGAGGAGGATTGCATAAGTTACTCCTCTACCTAGCTACACACAGAAGGAACAATAATAATTGAAACCATTTTTGGTTGTTAACTGAAAGTGATTCGAGCGTAAAAGGAAGAATTTTTTTTGTGTATCTTGTCTCTCTGCAGCTAGACAAGCAATGTCTATTTCCGTTTCCGCTACATGACAACCTGTTTGGAGAAAACATTTTCCACGGAATTAAATTGCATTTTGTTGGGCGGAAATATAATGCCAGGAGCTGAGTTTCTATTTTTTTTTTTTTTTAGCATTTATTTGTGACTTCGCGGAGTAGATGTCGTATCCAACACATACCATATACGTATGCAGCAAGGATAACAGAAACATTTTATCGTAATTAAAGATTTTTTTTTGTATTTTGCGAACTACCCCTACAATAGATGTGCAGTGAAGGACGTGCTACCTGCAAGGCCAGCAGCGTTGTCCAATTAATTTATTTTTCAAGAGTCTTAACGTAACCAACGCGCATTGCAAAGATGATTACATCGGCGTCAGTGATGGGGTGAACTCCAATAGACATTGGATACTTGAATGTTTACCACCATCAGCGTTGCCCTATTCTCTGTTTGAAAACCCTTCCATACACGTGTGTGTTTAGATTAGTGGGAGACGGGTATGGGTGGATACAACGAGTGCACTGTAATATTGCGTCAATGCCATCAGCAGATAGGTAACCAGGCCTGTAGCGATGACGACGGGGCGCAATATGAGCAAAAGCACAATTTCCAATTTGCCAAGTATTGTGCACCACGTCACTGTGGTTATGGTTAGGTGTGGCTAGTTTCAATAAATTATGCGAACATAATTGCGAGGAGTAGGTGAGTGCTTAGAATGGAATTTTCAAAAATCAATAGCAGGGTAGGTCAGGCTCAAGAATATTTTAAGCCATTAACGTAGTTACACACTCATCATGAGAAGTGTTGCTTTGTGTGCTTACTGTTAGGTAAATATGTACATTTCTATGTCTCGTAGCACTCTCATGAGAGGCATTATACTTAGATACCGATTTTAATCTAATCATCAGAGTGCGTGAGTATCAGAAAGTCGTATACAATGGGTGTACTGCCAAGCAGTATTGGTTTTCCTGGAACTTAAACTTGGTTAGGGAATCAGGGCCTAAGTACAACATTGGAGGTTTCTGAGAACTTTTGTTAATCTGAAATAAAAATTAAATATTCAATCGGATTTTTTAAGAGTTCAAAAAATTGAGGATGTCTTAGACTGCGATCTTATTAAAATATTGAATAACTTAGGTTCGGTTTTTTTTTGATTGGGAGGGGTAATCTTCAAAAGACGAAACTCAGTACGTCCTGAGTAACAGAGTGGGACTCTTACCCACTAAACCCCCCTCCCACACCGCCCCATTCCCCGCGGTACTGCCGTTAAGCATTTCATCGCGGGGGGGGTTTTAGTCTGATGTATTCGACTAGTGCATGTTTGCATTTCCTGCTCAGCATTTATTGTATTTCGCCGGTCTGATTCTTTCCTTTCTCTTTCTAGGGTTCTTAGAATCTTCATTATGCGCATTGTGCTCCCAGCGACTGCGTCCCATGCCTCCTGGCTTTTGAGTATTTCGCCAACGATGTTTTTTGGCGTCAGTGGGTGGCCGAGTTCACTCCTTAGTGCATTCCTTTGGTCGAGGAATCTTGGGCATTCAAAAAATATATGTTCTGCGTTTTCTACGCAGTCAGCGCAATGCGGACAGTAAGGGCTATTGTCGTGTTTATACTTATGTAAGTACGAACGAAAGCATCCATGGCCCGTTAGGAACTGCGTTAAGTAGAACTCAAGTTCTCCATGTTGCCTGTCGAACCATGGCTGGATTTGGTGTATGAGCCTATGGGTCCACCTGCCTTTCTCAGAAGCATTCCAGCGTTCTTGCCATTCTCTTAGGCTTTCTGCTCTATAGAGCCGGTTTTCGCTGGCCTCGTTTCTTTCTCTTCTTGCGCAGTACTGACGTTGCTGTTCTACTACCAGGATATCTATTGGGAGCATTCTCGCTACCACGCAAGCTGCATCGCTAAAAGTAGTGCGAAATGCGCAGCTAGCTCTCATGCTAGCTCGATACACAGATGTGATATGTGATCTGTATGTTTTAATTGCCATGGCCCCGGCCCAAATCGGTGCGGCGTATAGGATTATAGACGTAACCACTCTAGCCAGCAGTAACCTACGGCTATGTCTTGGTCCTCCTATGTTGGGCATGATACGCGCGAGTGCAGCACTTGCTATTGCACCTTTTCGGCCTACATACTTAAGGTGATCTCTAAATGAAAGTCTCGTATCTATCATGATACCTAGGTATTTTATATGCGGTTTAGATGTGATTTCATGGCCGCCGACTATAATGGTGAGAGTTTCTACCTTCCTCTACTACTTATCAGGACTGCTTCAGTTTCATGCTTCGCCAGTGTTAGACCAACTGAGGTGAGCCATTTTCGTATTATCCTTATTGTCGCATTGCTTATCTGTTCCACCTCCTCCAACAGTTTAGCAGTGACAATAATGGCGATATCATCAGCAAATCCCACTATTTCTGTTTCTTCGGGTATAGGGAGTCGCAGTATACCGTCATACATAATATTCCAGAGCAAAGGGCCAAGAACTGAGCCCTGTGGTACTCCGCCTGTGATCTTATATTCCTTGGGGCCGCGGTCTGTATTGTATACCAAGATTCTGCACCTGAAGTAGTCAACAATAACGTCTATGAGGTATTGTGGAACTCTCATCCTTCTGAGCGCTTGTAAGATGTGACTCCAATTTGCCATATTGAAGGCGTTTTTTATGTCAAGAGTTATAACCAAGCAGTACTTTTTGGAACCGCCTCTCCAACTTCTTCCCTGTATAGCCTCTTGTGCCGATTTAACTACCACATTGATTGCATCTGTTGTTGAGCGCGCTTTTCGAAAACCGTATTGGTGTTCTGAAAGACCTCCAGATTCTTGAATTGCTGCCTCTACCCTGTTACAGATGATTCGGTCCAATATTTTGCCAGCCGTATCTAACATACAGAGCGGGCGGTATGATGATAGTTCATTTGGTGGTTTCTTACCTTTGGGAAGAAGTACTAGGTTTTGCCGTTTCCACTGATCCGGGAAGACTCCTTCCTTCAGGCACGAGTTGCAAATGTTAATAAACATTTCTGGGCTTACTTTTATAGCTATCTTGAGTGCTATATTTGGGATACCATCTGGTCCATGTGCTTTTTTGTCTCCAATTTTATTGCAAATCTCGATTATTTCTTCTTTGGTTACCTCTCGGATTGTTGGTGCCTCTACTATTGGATCATCCGAGAATGCGTTCTCTTGTTGATGAGGAAATAGTCCGACCATGATGTTGTGTAAGAACTCTGGGCAGGTGGAAATCTGTGGCTGGCACCTTTTCAATTTTTTCATGACGATTAGGTAGGCTTTGCCCCAAGGATTTTCGTCAGCTTCATCACACAGCTCGGCGAAACACTTCCGTTTGCTCTTTAGTATAGCTGTTTTTAGTTCCTTTCGAGCCACCCTGTAGTCTTCTTGCAGTTCACTGGAGACGGCCCTCGCTCTAGATCGCGTATACGCCCTTCTCGCTCGATGACACTTGGTACGTAGATGCGCGATTCCTTCATTCCACCAGTAAACTGGGGGACGATGTTCCATAGCCTTTCTTCTCCTCATTGTGGCGTCATATGCCCGTGTAACCTCATTTATGGCCTGCATTGCTTTACTGCCCGCACGACCCGTCAGTACTGCGTTTCTGTTGAAGATACATGTGAATGCTTCCACGTCGAAAGAGTCTGATTTCCAGCCTTTTTTCTGGGGTAGCCTGGCTAGCTGTGTTTGTCTTCTTGCTTCCGGCAGTACTTCACATATTATCGCCTGGTGGTCGCTATGAGTATAGAGATCACTGACTTCCCACTTTGTTCCTCCTATCAAGGAGCTACTTACGTACGTGATGTCTATAATAGAAGCGCCGCTTCCTCTGCAAAACGTGGGTTTATTTCCGCTGTTTACTAGTACCACGTCTAGGGCTGTAAAAGCCTCCAGTAGGGATCTTCCTCGTCTGTACGTTTCTTTGCATCCCCATTCAGCGGCCCATGCATTAAAGTCGCCAGCAATGATCGCCGGTTTTCGATCTAAAGCATCGTTTACGAGTTTGTCCAGCTGCTCTTCGAACTCTACTATCGAAAGGCTTGGTGGTGCATAGCAGCTATAAATATATATTCCGTCGATATAAAACCATCTCCTGATGTTGGCATTCTCTCTTGGAAGGCGGTTTTCCCACAGGTCCATATGGCCGCTTTTCCCGTAGTGTCCGTTAACAACGCGTTTGCATCGAATTCTTTGTAGGGCTCACTAAGGATTACGACGTCTACTTTTTGTTCGCGCACAGATTGTATGAGGAGATCGTTCGCAGCTTCGCAGTGATTGAGGTTGAGCTGTTTTATCTTCATATAAGGTGTTTCAGGTCTCTCAAGGCTTTTTGGAAGGCTCGGCATTTGCCGCTTCCTGTGACATGGTTGCTATTTGTGTCCTTTTTGTCACAATACAGCAGGCATTTTGGCTCTAGGGCACAAGATTTTGCGGTGTGTCCACTCGCACCACATCTAATACACCGGTCAGAATAATCCACCGCACTTTTGCATGCTCTGGCAGTATGTCCGAAGTCCATACATTTGTAGCATTTTGTTGGAGTGATTTTTTCCCGTATTCGGCAGACCACCCAGCCAATGCGCACTTTGCTGGCAGTCATCAGCCTCTCAGCCACTTCCGCTGGCAGGCTCACTGTCGCTATCTGTGTCCCTAAGAAAGCTTTTCGCAGAGACTTTATGGCACTTGTTCCGACATGGTACTCTTTGGATCCCTCTAATTGCTTGGTTAGGGCTTCGCAGATCTCCTCCTTCGTTGTGATTCCGTCCAGATCTTTGATTTCTATGAGTACCTCGTGCGTTAGGGTTTTCATTTCCGCTTCTGTTCCCAAGGCCTTTTCCACGGATGCATGAAGCTTGGTCGTTTCCGTTGTTGGGAGGCTCCTTAGTTTTAAGAGTAGGTCTCCTTTGGCCGTCCTCCTGATTTGGTTGACCTTTTGGCCGAGCTCTCTCAATTCAGGGTTGTCCTTTACCTTGTGCAGCATTTCTGCATAAGAGAGACCATCCTTAGCTTTAATCACTAAAGCATCTGGGCGCGCTTTCAGCCTTTTTTTGGTACTTCTTCTTGGCTTTCGTGTTTTGGGTTTCCACCTGGACGGGTTTTTCTTTTCCTATCGGGACCACGGTCTTTTTCTTCTTCGCGGCTGGGAGCTGCTGGCTCGTAATTTTGCTTTCCCGCCTGCGTTTGAGCGTTTGTGGTCGTATCTCACAGCTATCTACCGCAGGCTTTGACGCCTCAGTGGTCTTCAGGACTGCTGCTCGGTAGTTTAACGGTTTTGACTGTATGGTTTGTGTAGTCTTATCCTGCCTTTCAACGTGTAAATGCTCTTGTCGTTCGTTTTCAGGGTCCAATGCCTTTTCATACGTGGTACGAATAGAACTCACCAGTTTACGAATCTCGTGATGCACGTTGTTCTTATCCTTGATGAATTCAGCAAGTTCGGCTATTTTTTTGCCCAGTACAGTCATCGTATCACACTTGCCTATCTCTTCATTGGAGCGTGGGTTGTTTTGAACCTCAGCTAAAGCTATGGTAGCAGTGTCCACGCGTACGATTTGGGGCGATATTATCGCCGCCTGTTCCTTTTCAAGCGGAGTATCAACTGGCGATCGAGCCAATAGTGCTCCTCTTCGAAATGGGTCTTCTATGGTTGGGGTTTTTGGCTCCCCATTTTTTTGTTTTTTTTTTTCGTTTCTTTTGTTATTTTTATTTGGTTTATTTTGATTTGTTTAAGTTTGTTTATTTTGAATCCCACGAGTAAGGGGGAATTGGTATCGACCACGCCATAGCCCCCTGTAGCGTGGTAAGGCTTTATTTCAACCAGAGGTCATCAGGTATCTGGAGGGCTCCGTTAGAGAGGTTAGGTTGGTTACACAAGAATGGGGGTAAGCCTCCGTGGTGGAGCTCTGAAATAAGTAATCATCGACGTGAACATTTGACAATCTGTCAAGGTGCATGTGGAAAACGTGAACTCCTACTAAAGAGCGAATAATATTTATTAAAAGTAAAAATAATAACAAAATTTCGGTTGAAAGTGCTATTCTAAGAAGCCTAAACCTATCCTGAGTAAGTCCTTACTTCTAAGTTAGCTGATTACTAAGTGCATGTGGCATTCAAAACTAACCTCACTAAATGCTAAAAAGAGGATTGGCTGAACTGTCCCCGGAGTATCCGAACAACGAAAAACGCTCATGTTCTAGTCCTGCTTCTGTTCTTAACGAAAAGGGATTGATAATGGAAAACATCACTGGTATAACCATTGACAAGTTAAAAGAAATCTTAGATGAAAAGAATAAGGTGCTCGTCAATACATTAGCATCGAAGTCTGATCTGCAGTTGCTTTGTTCTGAGCTAGCTGGCCTGAAAGTTAGGCACGATGAGATCTCTGCGAAAGTTCTGGCGCTGGAGAATCGAAATAAAATGTTGAAAGACCAGTTAGAAAAGCTCATGCAAAAATTACAGAGACCAACGTCGTTGTGCACCTCCCTGCTGAATCCGATATCGACACAAAAGAAAGAGCGAAATCTGTGTGTGCTGGACTGTTGGAGCAGAATGACCCTAGTAGGGACATTGAGTCTGCGCATAGCGTATATACTCGTGACCGACAAACAGCGACCGTAATCGTAAAAATGAAGACACGTGATGCCGCTTGGCAGGTGTTACGTAATGCGAATAAACTAAAGGGAACCAGCATTTATGTATGTAGAGATTTTCCACTGAGCGTCCGACGAAGAAGAGCCAAGCTGCTACCGATCTTGAAGGCTCCCCGCGAGAAGAGTTCATAGTTGAAAATCACTTTGAGAGATGACAAACTCTATGTAGCTGACAAGATGTTCACCTGGGATCCCTCTGAAGGCCTAAAATGCGGAGACAGCAATGGCTGGTAAACCCTCGAAAAGTTGGTTGGAGAGATTATGAATGAATCTTCTAATCAAAACAATGTGTGGCAAACGTCAAGACTGTCATCTGAAGTTGGTGGTGTTTCATCTTATCATCAACGATCGTCAACAGCAGATGTAGTTCCTAAAGCAATCACTGGTGTTGCAATCAACTTGACTGGAAACACAAGTACGAGTAAGCGTTTACACGATACGTCTGAATGAGACGTGCCTGTCTACCAGAGCAACGTAAATTTCCCCAAATTAAAAATTATTAGTTATAACGTAGCAGGTTTAAAAAATAAGTTATTTGATTTCTTCAGTTATATAAAAACATTTGATATTTTCCTACTATATGAAACTCATGTATTAATTAATGAAGAAGATAGATTTAAGAATTGATTATTGAATTATGAAACAAAATGGATATCGGCAGTAAAAACAAATACTTTGCAAGAGGAAGCGGAGGCAAGTTGTTCGGGCTTCGTAAGAACCTATCTGGCGTGCTTGTTAATTTTAAGATGATAGAAGAGTCGTACGTCCTCAAAGTAAAAATAAATAACACCACCCTTTGCATAGTACCAATTTACATTAACTGTAGTCACTGGCAGCGCGACTACGACAAACTTAACGACCTATTGAATAGCTTGCAGTCTTCAGATTTAATGCTTGTCGGGGATTTCAACGCAAGGATAGGTTCGACTCAAAACAATTTTGTAAGCGGATTTCAGTCTGAAACTATGAACTTAACCCGTAAGTCGAAAAATGAAATTTGCGATAATAAGGGTTTTAGGATTATCGAATGTACAGATGCTCTTGACTGCCGGGTTCTTTACGGAAGTTGTGAAGGCGATTCTAGCGGAGAGTACACCTTTATCCGCGGATCAGCGTGCTCAGTAATCGATTATTGCTTCGTATCTGGAAACTGGCATTTGCTCATAGAAGATTTCCGGGTAGCGTCGGAAACATTTTCTGATCATATGCCCCTTGAATTAACATGCAAAGTATTGGAAAATATGAATATTGCAAATACGAAGCCTCTAGGACTGCTATCGAAGTTAATCTGGAATCCCAGAATTCGCTACCTGTTCCAAAAATAATATGAATGGAGAACTCGAGAGACTATCCGCGGTAAACCCCTCACCCAATATTGATGCGCTTACCGTAATTTAAAAAAAAAAAACTCTGTCCCAACCATTACGCCAAGAAAAAGTAATCAAACTAAGAAACAGATTTGGTTCGATAAGGGGTGTATAGCGGCTAGAAAAAGGTCGTTTCGTTTCCTAAAACTTTTCAGAGTATTTAACGCTGGAATCTTCAAGGTACTGTATGGAGCAGCAAATATAGAATTTAAGCGCCTTTGCTATGCTAAGAAGGTAGAATTTGAGCAAGGAAATGTTGCTGCTTTAAATAGTTCTAGATAATCAGCAGAATTTTGGAAAGCCGCCAGGATAATAATTGGTCAAAGAAATGTCATCGCCACTGCTTTACAAGCTCCTCAGCTAAGAGATTACTTTAATATTCTGCTCAACACATCACGAGCATCGCCAGACCTTCTATATGCAGCCCCTCTGATCTTTGACGAATTTTTGGATGCCCCTTTCACTTTACTTAAAGTTCAACAAGTCATCCTAAGGTCTAAGTTAAAAAAAGCTCCAGGAGTTGATCGCATTCTCTTCGAGTTTTACAAAAATTGTACTACGGAATTTGTGTCAGTTCTCACATCTAAATTTAACCGAATATTTGAAACTGGAGATGTTCCGGAAAGTTTCAGGAATATTACACAAGAAAGGTGATTACAATGATCCAACTAATTATAGGGGTATTTCTTTTCTAAATACTTCAGTCAAGTTGTTCGGGACCTTAATTTTCCACAGGCTTACTCAGCGGGTTGAAAATAAGAGCATTTTACACGAATACCAAGCTGGATTCAGAAAAAACTACTCTACGATATTTTTTCCCTCGTCAATATTGCCGAATTATATAAAAAGAGAGTTAAAAAATGATATGCCTTTTACGTAGACTTCCGCGCGGCATTTGATTCCATAGCCCGTGAAGCTCTGTTCTATAAACTACATGTGCATGGAATATCAAGCAAGTCATCAGTATTCTTAGAGCGATGTATGATAATAACGTAGCTATTGTTTGGGACGGTGAATTTGTGTCCGAAGAATTATCAACGTCAATGGGCGTAAAACAGGGATGCATTCTAAGAGCGCTACTCTTCATTCTGTTCATTAATGATATATCAGTTGCTGTTGGAGGTGGAATCGAGCTTAGTCGTACAAAAATTCCTGCGCTCATGTTTGTGGATGATATAGTCTTCCTCGCCGAATGAGTAGACGGTTTGCAGTTAATGATCAACAGGTTTGAGGAGTACTGCAGAACCTGGAATTTAACTGTTAACTTGGAAAAGTCAAAAATAATGGTCTTCAGAAATGGTGGTGGTAGGCATTGTCGAATGGAAAAATGGACCTACCAAGGTGAACGCATTGAGATTGTACGAGAGTATAAATACCTGGGAATCTGGATCGCAGCTAATCTTAATACAAAAATACACTTCACAGCAAAACTAGCAGAAGCCAAGCGTGCAATTCCTTCGGTTTGGGAACTTATTTATTTAGGTGGCGCTACAGTTCGGGGTGAACCTGGGCCTCAACCAACAAGCCTCTCCATTTAGCTCGGTCTTTAGCTACTTGCCTCCAGTTGCGCACTCCAAGTTGGTCGAGGTCCCCTTGAACTTGTGCGCGCCACCTATGGCGATGATTCCCTCTACTGCGTCGTCCCTCGGGATTAAATTCGAAGACTCTGCGGGCCGGAACGTTGGTGTCCATTCGCTCTACATGTCCTAGCCATCTCAGACGTCCAATACGCAGTTTTTTGACGAGGTCGACGCTGTACAGTTCGTATAGTTCGTGACTGAATCTTCTCCTCCAAAACCCGTCAACGCAAATGGGACCGAAAATCTTACGAAGCATTTTTCTCTCGAAGCATCCAAGGATATCTTCATCCTCTTTTAATAAAGTTCATGTTTCAGCGCCGTAAAGCAGGACTGGGATGATCAAGGTCTTATATAGTGTCTCCTTAGTTGTTCGAGATAGGGCTTTACTTTTGAAGTGCCTTATAAGCCCAAAAAACTACGATTGGCAAGAGTTATTCTTCGATTGATTTCTGCACTGATTTTGTTAGAAGAATTTATAGCAGAGCCAAGGTAGACAAAGTCCCTTACTACCTCGAAGTTATAGCTGCCCACGGTGACGTTTTGTCCAATTCGTCGGTGTTGGTTTTCCCTTCTTGTTGACACAATATACTTGGTTTTGCCCTCGTTTATCGCTAAACCCATTTTGGCCGCTTCCGCCCCAAGTTCTTTCGATAATGTCTATATCGTCGGCGTATGCAAGCAGTGGTACAGACTTGTAATAGATTGTGCCTCCGTTGTTGGATTGTGGGTTACACACAATTCGTTCAAGTTCAATATAAAAGAAGTCACATGACAGCGCGCTACCTTGTCTAAAACCTTTTTTGACATCAAAGGTCTCGGTGAGGTCATTACCGACCTTGATGGAGCAGCGAGCGTTCTCCATCGTCAGCCTGCACAGACGGACAAGTTTGGCAGGGATGTCTGCAACTACAAATGGCTCTATAAAGCTTTTCTCTATAGATACTGTCATAGGCGGCCTTGAAATCGATAAAGAGGTGGTGAGTATCGATTTGGAATTCTTGAGTTTTCTCCAGGATCTGCCGAAGTGTGAAGGTTTGATCGATGGTGGACTTTCCTGGCCTGAAACCGCACTAATAGAGTCCAATCCGGCTGCTGATAAAAGGCTTCAGGCGTTCACACAATATCGCAGAAAAGATCTTGTATGCGATGTTGAGGAGACTGATGCCTCTATAATTGGCGCAGTTGAGGGGGTCTCCTTTCTTGTGGATCGGGCTAACGATGCTGAGATTCCATTCATCAGGCATACACTCGTCTGACCAAATATTAGAAATGAGTTGGTGTATGCACTCTACTATGTCATCCCCAGCTGCCTTGAAAAGTTCGGCCGGTAAGCCGTCAGGTCCAGCAGCCTTGTTCGATTTTAGCTTGGATATTGCTATCCTCACTTCGTTTTGGTCAGGTGGACGGAAATTTTGACTATCATCGTCCATGTTGAATGGTTCATTCTGCCTGACAGCGGGATGTTGGTCTTCGTCGTCGTTATACAGTCCGCAGAAGTAGTTTTTCCATATTCTCAGCACCGACTGTGATTCTACTACGAGGTTTCCATTTTCATCTCTACAGGTTTCTATACGGGTATTACTTTTCTGACACGTTCTTTTTACCTTTTGGTAAAACTTCCGTACATTGTTCCTGGAGTATAAACTCTCGACATTCTCAAACGCGCGCTTCTCATGCTCTTTCTGATGAAGCCGATGTTCTTCCCGTCTCTTTTGCTCGTAGAGCTCACGAGCAGCTCTCGTCTTCCTTTGCAGCGCCGCCTTGTATGCCTCTTGTTTTGCTGCATGCACTCGCCGACATTCTTCGTTAAACCAGGGGTTTCGAGGTGGTGGGCGAGCGAGACCCAACACATCAGTCGCGGCGTTTCTGATGGCATGTTGGCAGCGTTGCCACTGGTGCTCGCACTTGATGCTGGCGGCAAAGGGGTGATTGAGAGATTTCGGGATACGCGTTCAGCGAAGAGTCTGGCAGTCTCTTGTGATTGTAGCTTTTCGACGTTAAATTTTCTCACAGTAATTCTTCTTTGTTGCTCAGATTGGGATATCCGCTTTCGTACCTTGGCTACAACAAGGTAATGATCCGAGTCTATGTTGGCCGCTCGGAAGGTCCGGACATCCAGAATACTGGAGGCATACCTTGCATCGATCGCAATATGATCAATTTGGTTGATCGCTACATGATCATTAGACCGCCATGTCTGCTTATGAATATTGAGATGAGGAAACCATGTGCTTGCTATGGTGACATTTCGCTCCACAGCGAAATCAATTAGCCTTAGTCCGTTATCAGACGTGGTGTCGTGTAGGCTATGCTTACCAATACGATTTTAACGTCGTATTTAGGACATTGCTCATATGTTTTGTCGAGCAGCTCGTAGAAACGCTCTTTGGTGGCAGGGTCCTTTTCTTTTGTGGGGGCATGAACACATATTAGGCTTATGTTAGCGAATTTAGCCTTGATCCGGATAGTCATAATACGCTCGCTTACGTGTCGGAAGCTTAAGACTTCTTGCCTAAGTCTGCCGCGTATGACAAATCCGCATCCGAATAAGCGTTGTCTGTTGCCTCTGTAGCAATCACCGTAGTAGATGTCACAGTTTTTCATCCTCTTTTTGCCCGGCCCATCCCATCGCACTTCCTGGATGGCGGTAATATCTGCTTTATAACAGTCTAGGGCCTCTGCTAGTTATTCGGCTGCACGTCGTCTGTAAAGGGACAGAACATTCCACGTACAGATCCGAAGGTCGTTGTCCTTATTTCGTTTGCTGGGGTCGTCATTAGTTGAGTCATCCTTATTCGAGGCTTTTGGTTGTTTCGGTTTGGGGACGCTGCGTCGAAAACAAATATATAGCCCATGCCTCGAAGCAAAAAATATTTCGTGCGACAGCAATATCTGTTCTTCTTTATGGAGCTCAAGTGTGGGGTTATTGCTCTTTTGTAGAAGTAGAGAAATTTTTGCCGTTACCAAGTTGTAAACCCAATTACATGTTACACCTTGAGACAGGAGTGCCACCGCTTTTCTTGGATACTTTGAAGCTACATTTAGATTACCTCATGAAAGTAATGGCAATGGAACGAAGGAGGATGCCTAAGTTAGTAATTTATCATATCTTATTAACTAGAAGAAACATTGTCAAGGAGTGGGAGTGCCTAGCGTCCGATTGCGGAATAAGTACTTACATGAAGCTCAGTCAACCCAGTATAAGTTGTACTATAGTAAAGTGGAACACAATCTTCTAGAACGAACTTACTTCCTAAATTGTAATCTTCAAAATGAGAGGTGAATTAGTTAACCTTAGCTATATGGTATTCCACATCGTGAAGAACTTCCCATTTTGTGCGATTTGTGTAACCTAAAGAGTGAACGCACTCCGCTACAGAAAACGCATCATAGAAGGAGATTTTTAAGTTATTTAGACTCTTTTAACTATCCTAGTATTTAATAAATAAATCGCAAGTAAAGATATTGTTGTCAATCTGGTAGACGGCCTTAGGCCAAACCAAATAAGACTTAAGTACAACTAAATTGTAATTAATTGTTTATACCGAATAAAAATAAGTCATCGACGTGAAGGTAGGGAGATTTTTAATCAAGCAAAGCGCTCTAGGGACCCACTTGAAAGGGATCTCCATAAGAGCAGCCTTAGGAAATTTAAGTTAGAGGTTAGGAAAACGCAAAGGGCCTCGTAGCATCTTTTTTGTGAAAATATAGAAAGGGCTAGTGATTCGTCTCGGATAAGGAAAATGTTATCTAAATCTCCAATTATTCCTAGTGAGCGAGGAAAAGCGAAAGGCGGATCATTCTTGCTTATTAAAGACTGCATCGAACAATCCGAAGACCTAAAGATAGAGCTTGAAACTTTGTAATTGTGTACGATTCGAGTTAAAAGTATTCAGCGTACTCTTAAAATCTCATCTATCTACTGTCCACCGCGTTCCGCGCTTAAGAAAAAGTGATTTTACTAACTTGTTTGGATCGCTGAAACCTAATTTCATTATCGGCGGCGATTTTAATGCGTTCTGGGGCTCAAGATACAGCTCGAAAAAGGTAGAATGTTCTATGTGGCAGGTATGGAGTACAGTTGTGATTTCCATTCGACGGGTAAACCGACTTACTGGCCAACTGATACTTCTGAAATATTTCTCATAAAATATATAAAATCAGTCTGATAAATTGCGAACGCCTGTGTGAGCACTACTGAAAAGGCATAACACTGTTGCAAATTGTTCGCTCTGTTGGATGATTAATATACCTATGACAACAGGTGGTCGGAAAAAAATTACTGTGAATCGGAAGCAAAGACAAAATAACAAAACAAATTTTACCAGTTATACCTATCTGAGTTTCAAGCCACTACATCAATCTTTCTCTTTCTATCTCTGTCTGTCCTTTCCAACGCCCACACTATGTAGAAGATATTAAGGGTATTTACAACCCCCAAATTATAAAAAATTAAATAAATTTTAAGAATATAGCGCCACTTTGCAACTGCAGTGCAAATTCTAATAATAGAGTTTAAATCGTATGGCGTATACGTACCATTTTTTCACTGCATACTTTTTTCATCCACTCATTCTTTATGGCTTATATTCGTATCTTTTCTTATTACAATACTTTCTAACTAATTCACTTAACTCAAATCTAATTATGATTGATTGCCTGACAATATTGCCCGAGAGTCCTGCCCATACTCCACAGGTGCCTCGGACAAGCTCCTTACAACCTCAAATACATTTTAATTCCTCATTCAGAAAGAGAAACACGAACCGAACCAAACTCTGTTCGGACATTTACTCCTCCATTGTACAAAATTTCCATCCATTAATCATCAAACAAAACTTTTGTCCGAAAAAGGAGCAGAAAAGAATATCAAGCGAAACCAAATGGAGAAACTCATTCAAATGCATTTACATGGTACACTATGCCGTATGTATGGGTCTATGCATTGTGTGCATACTGAATACAGCACAAATCTCTGAATATTCGGTATTCATAAATTCATTTCATTTTCCTCTGCCCCAGTCTTTTGTTCCCAAGATTAAGTCCGCCCCTTAGCCCTCCGCCTCGCTTGGTCTTGTGTGCCGCTGCACTCCAGCGCGTTCCAGCAAGTGCATTCACATGCTCATGAATATTCATCTATTTCATCTTTTGGAATCCATTTTGTCGGACTTTCTTGACTGAGATAAATCGCACAGTTCCTGATGATGAATGTACATCACAAAAACTCCAATTGCCAAGAAGATGGCAGTAAGAGTTGTTCTCTGGTCCTTCTTCTTCTTCGGTCGATGGCGACATCGAATCCAAAGGATACCAACCACTACGGCGGCGACGGCGAAGTGTCTTCCTTTTCTGGGGATCCTTCGCTGTGGAGCCGTGTGCTATTATTTTCTGTTTAGCTCAAGTACAAAGTGCAATTGTTCTATTTCTTGTGCGTTCAGTCAGTTGGTCGCTGTGTTTCGTAATGAGTTTGGTAAAGTTCACCTTAATTTAGTGAGTTTTGAAAATTTTGACATAAACAAATAGTTGCGAAACAAAATCTGTCAACTTGGAGTACGATGGATAAGAATAAACCTCTGAATGCACTTATTCATTCAAACGTACATACTCGAGGGGAATAATTGAGTTATGGAGCAAGAGTCAACAATTCGTGGGGTTTCCGAGGTGCAGCTGTGGGAAAAGTTCCTCAAAAGAGACCGACAGCTTGAGGGTGGAATAAAATGTTAATGTGCCATAAAGTTTGTCGTTAGTGGGGTTCTTCCAACTTTTATACGGCAAAAGTATGAGTTTTATATATGGTTTTGATGATGGAAGTTTGGATTTTCTTTTTTGTTTTGCTCGCAGGTAATTTTTGGTGAAAAATGAAAATTGCTTGCATACATTTTCCTGCGTTTAAAACTTAAACAATGGAGAAAGTAGTGAATGTAAGGACCTTCTTAAGCTACTCGTTTGTGGATGGGAACATGAGAAATATACAAATTCACTTTCCAGTAGAAATTATTTAGTTATAGTTTGTTGAGTGTTTGCAACAAATATTCCAATATCTGCAGCCTTTCTTGTTTGGGGCAATGATTTTGGAACTAACCAGCTGTCCTGTCCCGCATCGCATCCAACATTTTACTAATTATGGAAGGCACGCGTGTTGATTGGCATGGTTTTCAATTTGTTTATGAAGTCTTTTCTCAAAAAGTACATAGCATGTCAAGAATTGCTTATTTAAAACGCCTTCCTTACGCTGAAATTCCATTGTGAGTCCAAATCCCCCTGCATGTAGAGATCTTATGTACGAGATAAGTCTCGTCTTTGAAAAATTTCGTTCTTCGGAGGCAAAGGAAAATTACACTTGCCGTAAGTCGTCCTCTACTTTGTCTAAGGTCGTCAACATCTGACATCATCTTTGACATTGCACTTCTCGATGACGAACGAGATTTCCTAAAGACGGCCGACCTATCACACCCTAGAATTTCTAAGCTTTACTCTCAATATCTTCGCCGAAATTGTTAATGAATTCAAACTGAAATGGGCAATTGACTCCTTTTCTCCTTACAAGACGCCCGGCCCGGATGGTGTCTTCCCCATGATACTACAAAGTAGTAAGGAATACGTCATTCTGCGGCTAGCGACCATTTTTCGCGGGTGCATAAACTGTAATTATGTGTCTGAAGCCTGGAGGAAAGTTAAAGTCATCTTCATACCTAAAGCTGGTAAGGCAACCCACATGAACCCAAAGGACTTCAGGCCGATCAGCCTGTCCTCATTCGTGTTGAAGACTTTTGAAAGACTAATTGATCTACATATTCGCTCCAAATTAAGCCCTAGGGACATGTCCCTAGCACAACATGCCTACACAAAGGGCCGATCAGTCAAACAGCCCTGCATGAAGTGGTAGCAACAATCGGGCAATCACTCTACCACAAAGAATTCACTTCAGCGGCCTTTTTAGGCGTGGAGGGAGTCTTTAACAATGTCAAAACCAAATCAATAAAATTATCACTGGACCGACTCAGAGTAGATTCCACACTCTCTTACTGGATTGAATGTATGCTCAAGACAAGAGACATCAACTCGGAGCTTACTGATGGCCAAGCAAATGCACTGGCCTCTAGGGGAACCCCGCAAGGAGGGGTACTTTCTCTTCTACTATGGACTCTAGTCGAAAACGAGGTCCTTTTAAAATTAGGACGCAGGGGAGTAAAAGTTGTTGCTTATGCAGTCGACATCGTCCTACGTATGTCCGGGAAATTTCTCAACACTATCACCGAACTTCTGCAATCGGCCCTGAATACCCTCCATAACTGGGCGAGAAGTTGTGGACTGAACGTTAATCCAGCGAAAACAGAAGTGGTCCTCTTCACCAACAAGAGAAAAATCCCAGCTTTCGGACCCGTACGACTCGGTGATACTCCACTCCAAGTCTCGGATAAAGCACGGTATCTTGGGTGCATATTGACCTCAAAATGAGCTGGAGAGATAAAATAAATGAAAGAATAACGAAAGCGTAGATTGCGTTCAGCAGAATTTTTGCTAAAAAATGTGGACCCAAACCTGCCATCATCCACTGGATGTACACAGCCATAGTCAGACCCATTCTTACATATGGGTGCATTGTCTGGTGGCCAATAGCAGAGAAAAACACATATCTCAAAAAGTTGACTAAAATCCAGCGACTTGCCTGCATAGCAACCACAGGCGCCATTAGAACCACTCCGACCACAGTGCTTGAAACACAATTCTCGCACTGATTCCACTAGGGTTATTTGTTAAGAAATTAGCTGCGATGAGTACCCTGCGCCCAAACGAATCCAACCTAGGGAGAAGGGGCCACACGGGCCACCGTAGCATCTCAAGATGGGCTCACCTAGACGCCTTTAGTCTAAACGTCAATACGGTCATCCTATCAAGGGAACACTGGGAAGACCGTGGGGCCATTAACCCACACAGTATTTCAGTCTTCACTGACGGGTCCAAAACAAACGAAGGGTATCTACTTAGCGGAACCTGATATTGCAATATCACTAAGGCTTCCGAACCACAGCATTGTGTTCCAGGCAGAACTCCTAGCGATAGCAGAGGCGGCACGAGAATTATCCACGGAACTTGCTACAAGGAAAGAGATTGATATTTACATATATAGTATCATCTCATCCGTGGTTATAAAGTCAAAGCTAATAAAACGCTGCCGCGAGGAGCTTAATATGCTTATCCAAAGCCACCATGTAACACTCTGGTGGGTCCCAGGACACAAAGGAATTCCAGGGAACGAGATGGTAGATGAACTGGCTAGAAAGGGATCAGAGCGAGACCTGTCAATGGTCCAAAGCTCAGCCCTACCTCCCCTAATACTTGATAAATCAACTATAGCACTAGACGTGAAACGACAAGCAGAAGAAAGATGGATGGATCTGCCGTGTCTCCAGAAGCATCTGGACAAAACATGACAATATGAAAACCAAGCTCACCCTTGTAGATGTAAATGTATATTATTGTGAGGTGCAAGTGTACTGTGACCTATGAAAGATCTATTGTGCCCCCCCATACTAAGGCTCTAGCCGCTGATATACTCGGTCTAGAGCACTTCCTTCAGTCCAGCTGCTACAGCAAAACGGGGTATCTGCAGTGGATCCAGCGAAGGTAAATCCGTTTCTGATAGGAGGTAGGCACCTAGGTGATTCCTTCTTTTGTGGATCAGTGTTTCGCATTCCATAAGAGGGTGCGCTGGTGTCCGTCTCCCTCCATTCTCAGTTTCCTAAGATGCTTCTGACGTCTGCAGTGATCTCTTAACATGCCCGCCAAGATGCGAAGCCAATTCTTACTAACTCTTAGGCAGGCTCTGGTTCTTTTCTGGTTGTATTTCCCCAGATGTTCCTTTGCCTGTCTTATTTGGGGGATATCGTCCAAATGTTTGGCCCATTTGTTCTCTTCCTCTTTCCTTAAGTCTTCCCTTATTTTGTGGCGTCCTATCCCACAGAAGGGTTCTGGTCGAAGGAACGGCGTATCTGATCCGTTTCTAGCTAGTCCATCAGCTGCTTCGTTCCCCTCCACTCCTACATGTCCTGGTACCCAGTAGAGAGTTACTTTGTTTGTATCTCCCAGTTTGTTGATTGTGGTCAGACATTCCCATACCAATTTGGATCTGATCTCGTGCGAGGTCAGTGCTTTAATAGCGGCTTGGCTGTCTGATGGCATTGCGATGTCCTGCCCGCGATATTTCCTGTCTAAGTTGAATTTCGCGCATCTTTCGATCGCGTGAACTTCTGCTTGAAATATACTGGGGAATGTTCCAAGTGATTCTGAGTATCTAGTCCTGTGCCCGTACACTCCTGCCCCAGTGCCAGTAAATGTTTTCGATCCGTCTGTGTACCATTTAATTGTGCGCTGTTTGAGTTTTAGTAGTTTGAGTATTTATCGGATTCGCAGCTCCAATCTCTTTTGTTGCTCAGCTTTGAGTCAAATTTCCTTTCGAAGCAGTATTTCTTCACCATATCATCTCTGGGCCACTCCAAAAGTGGCACTGGTGTGGATAAGGTTACTCGCTCTTTATTTGCGATGCATGATCCTTTCCCGATACCATCTTTGCTGATTCTTAAAATGATCTCCTTGGCTATTCGCTCCAGCACTATGTGTAGTGGAGGTATACCTACGATCACTTCTAGTGCTGCTGTGGGACAGGTTCGCATGGCTCCTGTTATACATATTCAGGCTAATCTTTGCACTTTGTTGAGGGCTGTCTTCGTCGTGGTTAACTTAGTTCTGTTAATCAATGCCACTTCCCCGTAAGTGATGATGGGTCTTACTATTATCAGGTACATTCATCTCAGTGTGGCTGGGTTGCAACCTCAGGTCTTTTCTGAAATGTTCCTGCACACCATAAGTGGCTTTGGTTACCACAGTTTCTCATCCTTACTCAAAATAGACAAAACTTGGCGCTTCTTCTCGTAGGTATCATTACCGGCCACAACCTATTGGCGGCCCACCGGAAGGGAATGCTGCTAAGTACAGATGAACTCTGCAGAGGATGCGGCAACACAAATGTAGAGGAGGGCGCAAAACACTTTCTTTGCAAATGCCCTAGTCCCTAGTCTCGCAGTACCAGAAAGACGGCCCTTGGAGAGTATTTCTTCAACCATAGGGGCGACCTTTCTAAAAAGCCACCAACCACCATCATGAAATTTATAACTTCTTCAGGGTGGTTCAGAGGAGGTGGCTCCACTAGCACAGAACTATAGCTATTTTGTTTTTTCCTCTCTTTGCAGTTCTTCAGCCAGGAAACTCCACGTCAGGGGAGCACAATAGATCCGTGTGAAATCCGAGTTCAGTCTGCGCTCATTCGTTGCAGCTTACCCCTTTAACCTAACCTAACCTAAGATTCGATGTCTAAGAGTCAGAAGATATCGATGCAAGTAGTTAGAACATCTCAATAACTTTATTCTGGGTACGGGTGTTGAAAAACTCTAGTTAGCTATCAAGCTTTAATAAACCCAAGTAACAGCAGTGACAATTGGGCAATTACATTTAATGACAAACATGTAGATCACCGCACAAAATCTAACTCTAAATCTTTCAACTGGCAGTCACTAAGCTCCATAACCTGAGTTCAAGTAGCCATAGCCATCCGCAACGCCAAAAACATTTATAGCCCTTAGACCTGACGGACTCTCAACACTGATGTTAAAGAACTTAGGCACTCCTCGCTTCGATACTTAATCTTAGTTCATCCACACACTTACTCGTACTTTAAAATAAAGATAGGTGGAAAGTGAGTAGCGTGATTCCGCTCCATGAACCAGACAAACCAACGAACCTAGCTAAATTTGATCCTATTTCATTTCTATCGCCAGTAGCCAAAGCACTTTAAGCTCTTTCCTTTCTAGCAGTCGTCTAACACCTAAATCATTCGCAAAATCAACAACGGATTTTCCAAATTCCACACCATGATCACAGTGTTAGATATCATAACAACCCAGACCAGCAATGGCCTAAAGCGGAAGAAGTCATTGTACAGAATCTATCTATACGCGTTTGAGCTGTCTCCAACTCATTCCTAAAGAGCTCGATTCCTCCTTAAGTTTTCTGCGCCACGTTAGCATAGGGCGTCCCGCTATTCTACCTGCCTGGGTGAGCGAATTCCACTGCATGGCGTATTTCTCAATGGAGTTGTCTTCGCGCCGTAGGGTGTGTCCAATCCACTGCCGCTTTCTTTTCCGTATAGTAATGCTTATAGGTTCTTGGCCCGTTCTCATATAAAGTTGCTCGTTGGAGAGCGGTTCGGCTTAAAAAATCGACATGGTGATCCTTAAACATTTGTTTACAAAGACTTGCAACTTGTGTGTGTTAATGGTGTCCACCTTCCAAGTACCGCACCCATAAAGCAGCACCGATTCTACGTTGGAGCGGAACAATGGCTGCTTGGTTCTTAAGCTGGTGACACTGTTTCCATTTTATGGGGAGATGTCCAATCCTGAGTGAAGTAAGGTGGCAAATAATTGGAGTTAATGTCCTGACTGAGGGTGATGTGATAACTCTACTGAATGAAGTTGAGGTGAATGGACTATACCAGTACCAAAATTCCCCTAGTGTACAACAAATTATGAGTGAAAACTTTTAAATAAAAAATTCGTTACTTTGTTCAATACATATAATAAAAAACTGATGAATTTATACTTGTGGTAAAATGGTTTATTTAAAATAATCAACAAGGCAGACCGCAATGCCATGCGATAATAGTTTTTGTATAATTTTGTATAAGCTTTTTTATGGAAAATAAATTATAAGTTTTCTATCTATCTATCTAATATTGCTCCTCAAGATTTCCAAACGCAGCTTCAGCCTCATCTCATATCCAGTTCGGTGCCACTGCGATTAGCCGAGATCACACTTCCTAAATAAAGAAAGTTATCAACTTTCTCGACTTCATATTACAAGCACTCAGGGGTTTCGTTTTAGCTGTGTTCATTTTTAGCCCCACTTTGTTTGCCTCAGCTTCTAGATTTTGGGCCATCAAATGAAGATCCAAGAACAATAGTGGCGACAGTATGCACCCTTGACGTACTCCACTTTGGACTTCAAAATCCTCCGACACCTTACCATTGTGTAAGACGTGACACTTACCGCCCCGTATGTAGCCTTGATAATAGCTATAAGTTTTTCTGGGATGCCTCTCCTGCGCAAGGCCAACTAGATAGCATCTCGATTCAAGATGTCGAAAGCTTTCTCAAAGTCGATAAACAGAAAATGTAGCGGAGACCTGTACCCAACGCATTTTTCGATTATGATCCGTAAGGTGTTTATGTGGTCGATGCAGGAGGATCTAGCACGAGAGCCTGCCTGTTCGACGTCGAGAGATGAATCTAAATGTACTTTGATTCGTTCCACAATTGTTCTAGCTATTGTTTTGGCTACGGCTAGAAGTAGAATCTCCTATCTCCACATTCCGTCAAGTTTCCCTTTTTCGGAAGTTTAAGGATCATCCCCCTTTTCCACTCTTGTGAAAATTGTTCACTATCTCAAGCTCTCCGTATTAGCGGATGCAGCAAATCTGCCGATGTATTTGGCGCCGCTTGAAATAGTTTGGCAGGGATACCATCAATACCCACCGCCTTGTTTTTCTTTAATGAATTGATTCTGTTACTATTTCGGTTTTACTGGAAGATGCGGTGCGAATTCGGGAATTTGTTGCTTCGAACTACTCATTCGAATTCGAGATCATACCGCAATCGTCTAAATGGTTTAGCACTGAAGCAAAATGTTTTCTCCATCTAGCGCGCTGGTCCCCATCCGAGAGCAGAAGGTTACCGTCTAGGCTCTTCACTGGGTGTTGTTTGGAGCTCCGAGCACCAGTCAGCTCCTTAGTGATGCTATAAATAGTCCTACTACAGTCCACTCACCCACTATGCAGACGGGACCAAATATCGCTCGAAGAACTTTTCTCTCGAAATAACTAAGGGCATCCTCATCCGGTTTTGTCAAAGCCCATGCCTCTGTGCCAAACAGCAGTACTGGGATGATTAGTGTCTTATAAAGAGTTACCTTAGCAGTTCTAGATAGGGCTTTGCTACTCAATTGCCTTCTTAGTCCATAGAAACAACGATTGGCAAGAGTAATTCTCCGTGTGATCTCCCTACTGATGTCATTTGTGGAGCTGACCATAGAGCCTAGGTAGACAAAATCCTTTACTACCTCAAAATTATATCTGTCTATTGTGGCGTTCTGTCCAAGACGCCGATGTTGGGTGTCCTTTTTGTAGACAGCATATATTTTGCTTTGCTTTCATTGACCGCTAGACCCATATTTGCTGCCTCGATCTCAATACTCGTAAATGCCCCATTGACTGCCCGCTGAGTTCTTTCGATTATGTCAATGTCATCGGCATAAGCGAGTAGTTGTACAGACTTGTAAAAGATTGTACCTCCGGTGTTGGCTTGTGAGTTTCGTACAATTCTTTCAAGTACTATGTTAAAGAGATCGCATGATAGCGCGTCACCTTGTCTTAAACCTTTCCTGACATCGAATGGTTCGGTGATGTTCTTACCGACTTTGATGGAGCAGCGAGAGTTCTCCATCGTCATTCTGCACAAACGGACGAGTTTGGCAGGGATGCCAAGACTAGACATGGCTCTGTATAACTCGTCTCTATACACGCTATCATAGGCAACTTTAAAATCGGGGGTGCGAGGTGGTGCGTGTCGATTTTATATTCATGGGTTTTTTCCAAGATCTGCCATAGTGTGAATATTTGGTCAATGGTGGACTTTCCCGGCCTGAAACCGTACTGATAAGGACCTATCAGGTTTTTAACGATCGGTTTTAGGCATTCACATAGTACGCCAGACAGGATCTTATATGCGATGTTGAGGAGACTTATATCTCTGTAATTGGCGCAGTTCAGAGGGTCTCCTTTCTTCAGAATCGAGCAAACGATACTGAGGTTCCTTTCATCGGGCATACTTTCGTCCGACCAGATTTTACGGATGAGCTGGTGCATGCTCCTTACCAACTCATCTTCTCCTGCCTTGAAAAGTTCAGCGGCAAGGCCGTCGGCTCCAGCAGCTTTGTTGGATTTGAGTTTAGATATCGCTATCCTCACTTCATTCTGATCGGGTCGACGGGAATCTTGACTGTCATCATCACTGCTGAATGGCTCATTTTGCCTGACAGCGGAATATTGGTCATCATCGCTGGTTAACGGTCTGCAGAAGTGTTCCTTCCATATCCTCATTACTGACTGCGATTCTACTACTATATTGCCATTTTCGTCCCTGCGGGCTTCTGTTCTGGCTTTGAAACCCTGGCATGTTCTTTTTACCCTTTGGTAAAATTTTCGAACATTATTCCTGCAATAAAGTCTCTCAATCTCCTCGATCGAGCGCTTCTCATGCTCTTTTTTCTTCTTTCTGAGAAGTCGATGTTCCTCTTTTCTCCTGCGCACGTAGAGCTCGTAAGCAGCTCTAGTCTTTCTATGCAGCGCCGCTTTGTACGCCTCTTGTTTAGCTGCATGTGCTTGCCGGCATTCCTCATCAAACCAGGGGTTTCGTTGTGGTGGGCGAGAGAAACCCAGTACATCAGAGGCGGCATCTCTGATGGCTTGTTGGCAACGCTGCCACTGGTCTGCCGCATTTGCTGCTGGCGGCATAGGACTTAGATTGAGATTAGAAGAAACACGATCGGCAAAGGTTCTGGCGGTCTCTTGCGATTGAAGCCGCCCGACGTCAAATTTCCTCACAGTATTTCGTTGATTTCGCTCCGTTGTGGTTATCCGCATCCGTACCATGCCTACAACTAGGTAGTGATCCGAGTCCACGTTGGCTCCTCGGAAAGTCCGGACACCCAGAATACTGGAAGAGTACCTTGCGTCGATCGCAATGTGATCGATTTGGTTGACGATTTTTCGATCAAAGGAGAGCCATGTTCCTTTGTGAATATCGAGACGTGGGAACCGCGTACTAGCTACGACAAAGTTTCGCCCCGCCGCAAAGCCGATTAGCCTGAGTCCGTTGTCGGATGTGATGTCGTGCAGGCTGTGCTTTCCGACCACGCTTCTAAAGACGTCCTCTCTTCCTAGCTTTGCGTTGAAATCACATAGGATAATTTTAACGTCGTGGCTAGGGCATTGCTCATATGTCTTGTCCAAGAGCTGGTAGAAGTCATCCTTCGTCGCGTCGTCCTTCTCCTCGTGAGGGGCGTGAACGCATATTAGGCTAACGTTGGCAAATTTAGCCTTTATACGGATAGTCATAAGGCGCTCGTTCACATGCCGAAAACTCAAGACTTCTTGCCTAAGTCTGTCTCCAATTACAAATCCGCACCCGAATAGACGCTGTCCTTTTTGTCTGTAGCAATCGCCGTAGTGGATGTCGCAGTTTTTCATACTCCTTTTGCCCGGCCCATCCCATCGCATTTCTTGGATGGCGGTAATGTCTGCTTTGAGACACTCTAGGGCCTCCGCAAGTTGTTCAGCTGCACGTGGTTTGTAGAGGGACCTAACATTCCACGTGCAGACACGAAGATCGTTGTCCTTTTTACGTTTGCTTGGGTCGTCAACAGTAAGATCATCCGTATCCGATACTGTTGGTTGCTTCATAACCAAAGGTTTTTTACGTGGTAGGGAAGTTAACCCGACGGCACAGCCCCCAACCTGGAGGGCCAGATCCTTTTTTTTGCACCCCTAGGACAAGAGGCCGGATACACCGATGTCAGTAACCCACTTCGGGGATTTGAGCGCTGCCGTTGGCCCATTAAGGGTTCATCCGCCGCCATCTCGTTTTCAATACCCTGACGCAGTTTTGAAAATCCTTACAGACCTCAGCTCCAAATATATTGAAGTAGCTCTGGTAAGGTATCCGCTGGTCTGTAGACGTCACCGTTGATTCCATCGGGAGAATTCATCCGCCGCACGTCCTCCTTCTGAGGAGCTCTTGCTAGACTTCTGAGACACATATTTCAGCCGATCAGGTCAACAAGAGATGCCTCGTCCGGTTAGACATATGCGCGCTGAAGTTCACCCAGATGTGCTTACGCAGGTCTGAGTGTTCAGCTGCACATATATCGTCAGACTCAGCATACGCTCATCGTTAGTTCACTATCAGATAGCTATCAAGCGGGCACCGCGAGGAGGTGATGATGCGATTTTACCCACCACTGGAGATATTTAACAGAAGGAAAATCCAGAGTACTATGCATGTTAGGCCCATATATGGCTTCATATATCCGTAACTAATTTTTAGCTGAGAAGCCATATATTTAACCACTTCACTGAATCCTTGAAAAGCACTTCAATCAAACTTTTGCACTTTTAAAATGCAATTTGCACTTATATCACTATTGCATCAGATACTTGCTAAACTCACCTGAAGCGTATACCAAGCATCAACATCTAGTCAATAATATTTAACCAAGAGGAAGAAATTTGATTGAAGTTCACAACTAGAATCCAAAGTGATGCCCTACACTTAATAAACCCCGCTCGTTAGATGAAAACTTTCTTTGCGAAAGTTCCTCCAACTAACTCATCTGCCGGAAGCAGATTCTTCGCATAGAGACCTACAGACGTGTGAAAAGATACAAATTGCAAACGTTAAACACACACAGTAGATACACCAAGAAGAAAGTAAATAATTTGAGAACATAATGCTAAGCATGCCACCTACCTGTTGTCTTCGAGTCATTGGCACCCTCACAGCCATCCCTATACAGAATATTAACCCATATAACTCACACATTGTTCTCATTACACGTTTAAGCAACATTTTACACTACTTTACAATACATATAAATTCCGAGACATTAAAATATGCCCCCAAACACTGAGTCAGGAGGTGCGCCTCGTGAAACAAACCAAACGTATGGTAGTTCCAATTTACTTTTCAACTATTGCATGGAACACATTTGCAGTTAAGTCCTTACGGTGTGAAATATGCTAAACAACCATCTATGGGTCCTTGCTGATGCTGCAATGTTGCCAGTATAGTTGCCACCTTCTCTGGACACTGCTCTCCACGAGAACAAACAGCAATGATGACGATGATGAGGATAACCATTGCAACTGTAATTACAATTACCCTGCCAACACCTGTCCTAAAGGAACCTTTAAGAGGACACACAGGTTCCTGTGTGTTTATGTGTACTGCTTGCTACAAGAATTGTTACAATCCACAAAATATGTGGTTCTTCTCTACAGAAATGCGTCCTTCTCCTTACACCATAACTGCTGGCTGCATACGAAGGACCCCCATTGAACTTCTGGGTCAATTACTTGTACATGAGAGCACATGGCCAGGATTCCTGTAATAAAGTTGTAGTGAGGCATCAAGGATGCCGAGGTTCATGGGTAGTACACTACACATGAAGATGAAGCTGTATGCTCATAGGGGGGTTTAGAGAATTCATTTTTGGTGTTCCTTTGCATACTGTGGTACTGAAATGAAAATATATATTTGAGTGTGTGGGTATACGAAGGTTGTAGTGTAACTGAAGCAGTGAATTAAAAAGCAAGAAAGGAAAATAAAATTACAAAAGAATTATTCCAGAACACGAACAGGGCTGAGTGTGAGTGCTTTGTACACACATTCGTCCTTCTTACAAAACCGGGAATAGAGCGCCAACGAACAAGCACTTCAGGAAAAATGCGGTTGCCCGTTACGAATAGAATGGGCTTCAGGTAATTTGTCGGGGCTGATGGAGGGGGGGTGGATTGTAATTAAAACAGAGGAGTGAGATGATTTTAACCAGAAATGTTATGCTTTCAATACGCGCACGTTTGTGTATCCTCCTGATGGGAATGGAAAAGGATAATATTTTCCTTCGCTACGTGCTGCCTAAACTATAATGAGGGAAGATTTTTAAAAAATAATAACTGGAGTAAGGTTTTCAAAAAAAAAAAAAAAATACAATGGAGATGGTTACATTAGAGAGAAGATCCTTGAATAGCTGAATCTCCTTGTGGATTGTGCCAAAATGTTACAAGCTTACACTGCTAAGGGCTAGTGGTAATATTCTGTAATTACTGTCTGTTGGGTGTTGTAATTTTGGAACGGATTAATGTTTCTTTGACTTTCTAACGATGTTCAAAGAGTTTACAATAGAGGAAAGTACTTAGTAAAACTTTGAAATTTCGTTGATTCCTTGGACTTTAGGGTTTATAAGCCTACTTCTGTATGAACTCCCTTCATCTTCTCATCTAGAAAATGCATTGCTTTTCTGAGAAGTTGCATACACCTATACATTTGAAACCAAGGATAGAATTCTGAAATCTAGGAAACATTCTATTTGTTCCAGGTTCATAGCAAAGAAGTATTTTGGTTGGTTGGTTAGTTAGGATCGGCCCTCGATGAAGATGTACTTAGACTAAAAGTAAGTCCATTGTACTGCAGATATGTAAGATGGGTCGGTCACCCTCTTACTCTGGGAACCATTTGCTGTGTTGTAGAAAGCCGTTAATTTTAGCCGTGCAGGCAGTGCTGAGATCACTAAGATCATGGAAAAAGTATTCAACTAGGGTGGCCTTCCTAATGTTGGCGAGTGCAGGACAAGCGCATAGGAACTGACTAATGGTCTCTTCCTCCCCTTCATCTCTACAGCTTCTGCAAAAGTCGTTGTAGGGGATGCCTAGTCTTTGGGCATGTCTCCCTATGACGCAGAGTCCGGTGAGAACATTTGTTGTTTTGGAAAGACTACCTCTCTTGTGTTTCAAGAGCCTGATGAACCTAGATTTGCTAAGTGTTGGCCAAAATTGTCTGGCGGTATTACATTGGCCTAGATGTTGCCATCGGAGATTGGCCACTTTCTCCGCGTCGGTTTGAATAAGGTACTTAACATAAGACATTGGTGCTTCGATGCCAATAATGCTTATGCTGTTTGCACCAGAGGAGCCTTGTCGAGCCAGTTTGTCAGCTGCACAATTCATTGGTATGTCACAGTGACCTGGTACCCAGCAAATGGTGAGGTTGTACTGACCCAGCTGTCTTGTTAAGAGATACGCGGCAGTATTTCACTGCCTTAGATCTCATAGTGCTGGATGTGAGGGATTTGAGGGCTGCTTGACTTCCAACGTATGTAGATAGCAGTATCGGCTGTTGATAGTGTATTAGCCGCTAGCTAGTCAGCGGCTTGATGAACAGCGGTAACTTCAGCTTGAAAAATGCTGCAATGGTTAGTAAGGTTAAGGACCGGTGTATGTCCAGGTCTTCTGAAAAGATTCCGGCACCAACTCCGTCCTTGGTTTTGGACTCTTCTGTGAAAATTGACAGCAATTCATTGTATAGGACTTCGCGTTGTGTTCACTCAGCTCTGCCTGGTATTGAGTGCATGTAGCCCCTGTTAAAGTTATATTCAGTGGGCAGTTGATCAGTGGAAGTGGAAAGATAATGGTGCATCGAAAGTATGTTGGCATGTCCCTTGTTTGGCTCCTTCCACTGCTTGAAGCCTCTCCGTCTTATTGCTGAGCTTATAGCCAATTATTTCCTGACGATATCGATCGGAGGTAGGTGGAGCATGGTTTGGAGCATCGGCCGCTGTGGGAGAATTTCTCAGTACACCGGTAATGCTGAGACATGCTAATCGCTGAGTTTTTTTCCATTATGGATAGGTTGGAGTTCTTCTCCAGATCGGGCCACCATACCAGTACTCCGTACATAAGAATTGGTTTTATTACCGACGTGTATAGCCAGTGCATGATTCTCGGTTGTAGGCTCTAGGTGGAGTACTTTCTTGCAAGTATATAGGGCAGTCAACGATTTCCTAGCACATTCAACGGCATTCTCTTTCCAAATTAGCTTGCGGTCAAGGTTTAGACCTAAATAGCTAGAGCTATTTGAAAGGTTAAAACTGGATTCTCTTATTTCGGGTTGAGTAAAGTGAGGCAGCTTGGGTTTTCTTTGTAAATAGAACTAGCTCAGTCTTCGTCGGGTTAACAGAAAGGCCGCATTTGCCGGTCCATCTAAACAGTTCGTTAAGAGCGGACTGCATGATATCGCCTAGCATCTGCCGGTATTTGTCTGTTATTAGGATACCGACATCATCTGCGTGGGCAATGACTTTGCATCCAGTTTTTCCGATTTTCAGAAGGGCTTTATTGAGCACTAGATTCCAAAGTAGTAGAGACAGTACACCCACTTGAGGGGTGCTTCGATGTGCACGTTGTTTGATAGTGCTGCTTCCGACAAATGCTGTTATTACCCTATTCTTCAGCATGCGCTCTATGAAACAACAGATGGGTCCGCAGATGTTAAGCCTGCATACGGCATTGGTAATCGAACTTGCTTCAACGTCGTTAAAGGCTCCCTCTATGTCCAGAAATGACACAAGCGTAAATTCTTTGATTGAGAGTGATTTTTCGATAGGGTAGATAATGGAATGAAATGCCCTTTCAACAGATTTGTATCTTGTGTAGGTCTAGAATACTTTCTAGAATCTTGAGAAAGAAGGACGTTAGACTGATTGGTTAAGGTCCTTTGGAAGCGTGTGCGATGTCTTGAATAAGCCGATCGATCGGTCTTTGGCTACCGATCTTAAGCTAATTGCCTCCAGTTGGTTAAGGTCCCCTGAACTTGCGCGCCCCACCTACGACGAGGAGGGCATGTCCCTCTACAGTGCCATCCCTCTGGGTAATATTCGAAGAGCGTTGAAGACTAGCAATCTTAACGCAATTTTTGACTAGTCGATGTCGCTGTCTTCTTCTTCTTCCTTTTATCAGCGAGGTTACCCTGATAACCCTCCCACTTCACTGCATTTCTACTGATCCGCCTGTGGGGTTCGCCTATTTGACCTCAGAAAATATCGGCAGGCCTGGCATGGTTTTTTGATGAACAAGGTTTTTAACACGATAAGACCATGTGATTTGCACATGCTTAGGATGTCTTCACCAGGAGGGTGCCTGATGCTATATCCTAGTCCTCCATGGCAGTCTACATAGCCTTCGTTTGACTTCCCGTATGTTCATTCAAATCTCCTCCAACAAACAGAAACTCTACCTTTGGGATGTTCTTAGGGAGGTTGTGGAATTCTACCCAAAATGCATCTTTATCTCTCTGATTGCACCCATTGTGGGGAGCATATGCACTGACAATATTCCACACCTCTCCTTGTATTACTAGTTTGAGAGACATCAAACGGTCGCTAGACTTCGAAATTCTCAAGACGTTACCGCAAGGATGATACCGATTCCGTTCCTAGCCTTTTCCGTTCCATAGTAGAACATCTAGTAATATTTTGTCCTAATGTGCAAGAAACGCGCCTGATTTCCGGTGTTTTTCCATTTCGTCTCTTGGACACACAAGATATCCACCCGCCTTCTATTCATCATCTCTTCCAGCTCGTAACTTCGACCGGTCATGCTTCCAACGTTCCAACTCGCGACCCTAAAATTGCGTCCAAACTGTTTCATTATTTTGCTAGCCCCCGGAATCCGTATAGCTCTGACCCGAACATTTCTTCTCGGTCCAGGATCAGTACCATGCACAGCAGTGGTAGTGCCTGGCGGGGTAGTGCCTTTCTTTTTAGCAAGTATTACCATAATGATACAGTTTTGCAATATTACCATATTCCGATGGTGTTTGTTGCCGGACACGTGCATGCTCCTGTTTTAGTATTGTTTGATCTTTCTACTATGACACCGATGATCTCCAGTCGTGTCAATCCACGGACTCGCATGCAGACTTGTGGGAGGATTTTTAAGGTAGTATATGTGTCGCTAGGCTCACTTGGGTATTATGTTGCCTAGATCTGATTTGTCCCCTTAGTCGCCTTTTACGACAAGTGCTAGTTGTTGGAGGGCACTGCAGTGATATTCTTAACCCGTCCATGCACGGGCAATTGATGTCGCTGCACCGCTCGCAAAGATTATTATTAAATCGTCTCCTCTAAGACCCGTCAACCCAAATGGGACCGAATATCTTACGAAGAATATTTCTCTCGGATCGATCAGGGATATCTTCTTCCAGTTACGATAAAGCCAATATTTCAGAGCCGTAAAGGAGGACTGAGATAATCAGGATCTTATATAGAGTCTCCTTAGTTGTTCGAGATAGGGCTTTACCGTTGAATTGCCTTATTAGCTCAATAAACATGGATTGGCAAGAGATGTTCTTCGCTTGATTTCTGCGCTGCACAAGCTTTTGATCGATGTTTCCACTGGTGTTGGCTTGTGAGTTCCGCACAATGCGTTTTAAACATGACAGGGCGCCAAATTGTCTAAAACCCTTTTCGACTTCTGTGAGGTCATTACCGACCCCGATGGAGCAGCGAGCGTTCTCCATCGTCATCCTGCACAGACGGATCAGTTTGGCAGGGATGTCAAAACTAGACATGGCTCTATATAACTCTTCTCTATAGATGCTGTCATAGGCGGCTTTGAAATCGATAAAGAGGTGGTGAGTATCGATTTGGACTTCTTCGGTTTTCTCCAGAATCTGTCGAAGTTTAAAGATTTGATCGATGGGGAACTTTCCTGGCCTGAAACCGCACTGATAGTGGTCAATCAGGCTGTAGATAAATAAAAGGTTTCAGGGGTTCACACAATATCACAGAAGTGGTCTTACATGCGATGTTGAGGAGACTGATGCCTGCGCCAATTAGCAGTTGACGGGGTCTCCTTTCTTGTGGATCGAGCAAACGATGCTGAGATTCCATTCATCAGGCATACACTCGTCTGACCAAATCTTAGAGATGAGTTGGTGTATGCTCTCTACCAATTCATCCCCAGCTGCCTTGAAAAGTTCGGCCGGTAAACTGTCAGGTCCAGCAGCCTTATTGGATTTTAGCTTGAATGTTGCTATCCTCACTTCGCTTTAGTCAGGTGGACGGAAATTTTGACTATTATCGTCTACCTTGAATGGTTCATTCTGCCTGACAGCGCGATGTTGGTCTTCGTCGTCGTTATAGAAGTAGTTTTTCCATATTCTCAGCACCGACTGTGATTTTACTACGAGGTTTCGATTTTCATCTCTATAGGTTTTTGCACGGGGCTCGCTTCCCTAACACGTTCCTTTTACCTTTTGGTAAAACTTCCGTACATTGTTCCTGGAGTATAAACTCTCGATATTCTCAAACGCGCGCTTCTCATGCTCTTTCTTCTTCTTTTGGAGAAGCCGATGTTCTTCCCGTCTCTTTTGCTCGTAGAGCTCACGAGTAGCTCTCGTCTTCCTTTGCAGCGCCGCTTTGTATGCCTCTTGTTTTGCTGCATGTACCCGCTGGCATTCTTTGTCAAACCAGGGGTTTGGCGAGCGAGACCCAGCACATCAGTCGCGGCGTTTCTGATGGCATGTTGGCAGCGTTGTCACTGGTGTTCGCACTTGATGCTGGCGGCAAAGGGGTGATTGAGAGATTTCGGGATACGCGTTCAGCGAAGAGTCTGGCGGTCTCTTGCGATTGTAGCTTTTCGACGTTAAATTTTCTCACAGTGATTCTTCTTTGTTGCTCAGATTGGGATATCCGCTTTCGTACCTTGGCTACAACAAGGTAATGATCCGAGTCTATGTTGGCCGCTCGGAAGGTCCGGACATCCAGAATACTGGAGGCATACCTTGCATCGATCGCAATATGATCAATTTGGTTGATCGTTACATGATCATTAGACCGCCATGTCTGCTTATGAATATCGAGATGAGGAACCATGTGCTTGCTATGGTGACATTTCGCTCCACAGCGAAATCAATTAGCCTTAGTCCGTTATCAGACGTGGTGTCGTGTAGGTTATGCTTACCGACCACCCTACCAAAGACGTCCTCCTTTCCTATTTTGGCGTTAAAATCGTATTGGGCGATTTAGGTCATTGCTCGTATGTTTTGTCGAGGAGCTCGTAGAAACACTCTTTGGTGGCAGGGCCCTTTTCTTCCGTGGGGGCATGAACACATATTAGGCTTATGTTAGCGAATTTAACCTTGATCCGGATAGTCATAATATGCTCGCTCACCTGTCGGAAGCTTAAGTCTTCTTACCTAAGTCTGCCGCGTATGACAAATCCGCATCCGAATAAGCGTTACCTGTTGCCTATGTACCAATCACCGTAGTAGATTTCACACTTTTTCACCCTCTTTTGGCCTGGTCTATCCCATCGCACTTCCTGGATGTCGGTTTATACATATCTGCTTTGTAGCAGTCTAGGGCCTCTGCTTATTGTTCGGCTGCACATGGTCTGTAAAGAAACAGAACATTCCACGTACAGATCCGAAGGTCGTTGTCCTTATTTCGTTTGCTGGGGTCGTCATCAGTTGAGTCGTCCTTATCCGAGGCTTTTGGTTGTTTCGGAACCATAGCTTTTTTTTTATAAACTTAAAGCTTAAAGCACGCGCCGTGGCGTAAGTGGTTAGTGTGTCGGATCACTACGCATGAGGTTCCAAGTTCGAATCCCAGAAACACCAAAAAGTTTTTTCACGGTCGCACCTCTCGCGAGCGTGTGACAAACATCCGAGAGTATTGTTGTCACGATAAAGCTTCTCAAATCGCCATTCGGATTCGGCATTAAACTGTAGGTCCCTTCCATTCGTGTGAAATATATATCACGCACACAACATGAGTGGTTGCGAGAAGCTATGCCCTGGCACTTTAAAGAGCTGTTGCGCCAAATATTTGTTGTTTTTTTTAAAGCTTATAAAGCTCTTCTCCATAGATGCTGCCATAAGCGGCCTTGAAATGGTGAGTATCGATTTGGATCTCTTGAATTTTTTTCAGAATCTGTGTGGAGATTTGATCGATTGTGGACTTTTCTGGCCAGAAAACGCAGTGATGGGGGCCAATCAGGCTACCAATAAGAGGTTTCAGGTATTCACACAATGCTGAGGAGACTGATGCCTCCATAGATAGAGCAGTTAAATGGGTCTCCTTTCTAATGGGTGGGGCAAACAATGCTACAACTTCATTCATTAGACATACACTAGTCTGACCAAATTCTTAGAGATGAATTGGTGTATGCTCTCCACTAATTCATCACCCGTTGTCGCGAAAAGTTCGGCCGGTAAGGGTAAACTGATGAGCATTCGAGGCATGGCGAGTATTGCGGTTAAAACGAAGAAGGGGAGGAATGCTATTGGCTATTTCAACTGAGCATTTTCTGTGGAAATATCGATAAAACAGGGATAGGCAGGAGACTTTACGACGGTGTTCGAGCGAAGCAAAATTGCTTGTAATATTCGTGTCTCCGATGAGTCTTATCGCGCGTGTTTGAATCCTATCTAGCAAGTGCAATATGGTTTTTGGTACACCAGACCAGATGTGAGCGTTATACTCTAACTTAGGCGAATGTACGCCTTATAAATTGTAGCCAAATCAGAAGGGGTGAAATATTTCTTACACCGCTTTAGGAAACCTAAACATTTCGCTGCATTCTTGGCGATTTCGAATACATGGTCGTTCCAACAGAGTTTGTTGTTGACACACATACCGAGCATGGAAAGTTTTTCGGTTTCTACAATGCAAGTGCCATTCATGGATAATGGCTGATGAGTAGGGTTTCGCTTTAATGACAGAAGACAGCATTGAGTTTTGGATACATTAAATTCCACTCTATTGATTGAACCCCATTTGGTTATACTGTCCAGGTCGGAATTTAATGTGTTTAACATACGATGTCGTTCCCCTTCTACGGCCGAAGAGCAGGGACGTGAGCTAGGGAACGAATATGAAAAACTGAGGGTACTGTCATCAGCGAAGGAATGGATTGGATTAGAAGTAGCAGACAAGAGGTCATTTATAAAAATGAGAAAGAGAGTCGGAGACAAAACAGAGCCTTGGGGGACACCAGCATTTATTTGGTGAGATTCGGACTTGAAGCCGTCCAAAACAACTTGAATTGAACGGCCCGAAAGGTAGTTTCTAATCCATAGAAGAAGAGTATCATCGATCGATCGGTACGGGCTGGATAAATGCTGTTTTCCACTTACTCGGAAAGAGACCTGAAGAGTAGGATCGGTGGAAAAGCTTACGCAGTGGTTTTGCCAGCGAAGAAGAACACCTCTTCAGAACAATAGGGGGTATACCATCTGGGCCAGCGGATTTGTGTATGTTAAGACCTTTGAGTACTCCTGCAACTGTACGAGTGCAAAAGTGGACAGTACAGGTGGAGACAAAGCACTATCTGGCAGTATGGAGTTTGCTGCAAAGTGAGCAGCGAACAGATTAGCTTTGTCTAAGGAGCTGACAGTTGGTGCGTCGTTATGAATGAGCGTCGGTATAGATGACGACCGGTTTTTTACGAACGACCAAAAGTTTTTACTACCCTTGGGACAATGTAATATTTTTTGCCTCAACTTTTGGTCGTGGGAGAATTTAACTCGGTTAATGAGGGCATTGCAGTCATTTCTGGCTCGTTTAAACTTTTTTCGGTTTTCCTCATTTGGGTTGGCCTTGTAAGACCGAAAACTTGATTCCTTTAACCTAATAGCTTATTTACAGCTCGAGTCATACCACGCGTTTTCCTTGGGTCTAATAGCTTTTATCCTGTGAGGGATGTAAGTTCTCATACCTAGGAGAATTGTATTAGTAATCATATCAGCCGCGGCGTCCACATCGCTATCGAGGAAGCATAGCGACCAGTTAAAATTCCTAAAGAACTTATTTAATTCATTCCAATTGGCTTTCTCGTATAGCCAAACTGTTCTTTTTGGAGTTTGTTCTTTAGCTTTGTGGTTGGAGTACGAGAAATTGGCCGATATGACACAGTGGTCTGACGAACCTAGAGGCGATAATACATTTACCGTGTATTTATTAGGATCGGAACTAAGGAACAAGTCCAGAGTGTTAGCGGTATGGCCAGTTATGTCCGGAACACGAGTTGGCTCATTCACAAGCTGGGTTAGGTTATTTACCTCAGAAAAAATCTCAACATACCTTTCTTCGGGTGTTGTCTGTCCATAGTGGCGAAGCCAAATAGAATTGTGGACATTAAAATCGCCCGCAATGACGATTTCAGAATGTGGGTACAGGGATACAATTCTTAGGTTGGAGTCTGATAGCGCATCAAACTCATTATAAGTTGAATTGCTGTCAATATTTGGACTTCTATAAATGAAACAGTAGTGGACATGGAGTTTCAGCCACAAGAAATTAAATTCCGAATTGGAACATTGGCCGTATTGAGGGAGAATTTGGTAGGCTACATCACTACGTATATATACAACGAGACCGTGATGGTGGAAGAATAATGGCTTAATGCTATATCCAGGCAGATCGAATTCCGAAGGATCGGAATTTTGACCCACCTGTGTTTCACAAAGAGCCAAAACAGCTGGTCTATATTTGGCGGCGTGGACGTACACAGAAAAAAAAATTCGATCTGAGCCCACGATCTATTTATAGCCCACGATTTATTTATATCTCGAATAAATTGAACTAATACAAATTAGAATATATATTCCTCAAGTTCAAATCTCGGTCTTTCAATCTTAAAGTTTTCAGCCGGAGAGTTCGTATAAATTTTATTACAATATCTAAGTCGAATTTAATATGCCAAAAGTTCTTCTTTGGGCTTTGATAAAAACTTTGGATAGAGCATAAAAGTTCCCAAAAATAAGGAAAAATACATATAATAATGCATCTATTTTGAAATTGCGAAGCCTTAAAAGTTCGCCTGAAAGTCGTTCAAAAATAATAATCCAAGCAATCGTCCTGGTCCTTCTTTCGCAGAACTTTTCATAAAATCCATTAATGAAGGCATTTCCTAAGATATATCCATACAATTTCAGTAAATATATTTACGAGTTCCCATCTACACACAAACTATCTCAATATTTTGCATAAAATTTCTCTTACATCTGAAATCTGATTCTACCAATCTGCATGAAAGCACATATAAAACTAAATCTCTTGTTATTTTTCAATCTAACTCAGCCACCCAATTACTCTCAACCTTTGTTTGTGCGTTGTTAAGCAGCTCTCTAGTCCCACAATCACCAGCAGCAACCACGAAAAATATGGAATACATAAAAATAAATATATCTCCCAACAAAGCCACTTGCCGCACACAAAGCAGGCAAAACTTTTCTAAAAAACTTTGTCCAGAAATATCAAACATAGCCAATAACACTCATCCGAATGGTTGGAGGGGCTACCGCAGCATCAGGAAGGAAGAAAGCAACCACAATGTCCTGATCTCTAGCTAACCTTTGTTTGTGGCATAACTTTTCGTTGCTTACGCTCAAACGGTCCTCATAAAAGTAATTCCGAGTTCGAGTTTTCGAATTCCCCTCTAAGCCATTCCTATGGTTACGGACGCAGAGATGTGTGATCTCACACTGCTCGGCCAGCGTTCGTTTTATCCTTGCGGGGGTGAACACAAACAAAATCCAAATACTCCTTGTTCAATTCGCTTAAATGTTCAATTCTCATTCCGAGTGAATGGCTTACGTTCGTTTCTGTGTACACATTCACCCATAAAGGTCCTTGTTTTGTAGCATTTTTTCCAGAATCGAAAATAGCTTTGCATTCCTAAGAGGGCATTGCCAGTCATCCGTAAGGATGCTCACCAAACCCATATGCGATGGTGTTTGTCTTGACAAAGAACCTGCACCCTATGGCATTTTCGGTATTTAACGTTTAGTGGGTGCCCCAAGCAATTGCAATTGGAATCCTTTATCTTAATGTTATCTATCCTGGCAGAGACTGATACTTTCAACAGTGAAACGGGATTGCCCGGTAGAAGTGGTTGGATAGTCGTAGAATGTTTTTGACGACGACAGCCAAGTATCTGGCTTTATGCAGAAGAATCCTGGCCCGAATGTTGATGGTTAATATTTTCCATCGACATGGTTTCCATTTTCCTGGAGAATGGTTCTAAAATATAAATGTGGATACATGCATCGAATGGATTGTTGTATAGGAGTTTTGTGAAATTTGAATTAAAAAAACCAAAGGGTCCTCATGGCTTATGCAGAAGTTATCCTTTGAGTGCTGCTCCAGGGAAATGCACTTTGTTTCATTTCGGAGCGATTAGTTGCATATGTCTATCAATGAAATGCATAAAACAAATGGATTATGGGTCCGGGGTGGCAGTAGTGTGTTGTCTGCTTGAATGCGGATAGTTTGATGTGAAGCAATAGGAAATATTGGGATGGGTTATTTATTCACTGGGGCTAAAAGATTTCACCTGATTGCCTCAAAAACTTCTGACATATTGCAAATAACATAGAAGGGCAGATGGTTTTTACTTCGGGATACTCTGTGTTACTGTTCGATGATGGTGAGGGTTTAAAATTGATCCGAGGAACCTACGCTTTCATATAAAGATAGATTTTTGATTCTAATGCTATACGACGTGTTGAAAGACATTCCATTTACTAGCACTTATTTAGATATTAATACCTGCAGGGATTTGGAACTCAAAAAGCAGATTCAGGATTATTTCTTTCATCTCTTGGTATCCCTGTTTAAAGAAGTGAGTACTTGTACAAGTATTTCTAACTACCATGAGGTACTTAGTATTTTTATATTCAGTGACAATTGTTAAGAAACCAGATTATGTTTAGGGCATGTCTCACAAATACTATAAAAGATACTCTGTAGCAATAGCTAGTGTAAGAAAAATGCCAGCAATCCATTAAAAGATCCGCAGCAATATGCTAGGTTTCAATCCACCACCTGCTTGTTATCCATCTTTTGATAAGGTGAAAATAATTGAAGCCAGGAAGACTAGTTCACCTGCAAGATATCGAAGGATAAAAGCTAGAATGAATTGCACCACCATTTGCTCGGTCATAAGAAAGAACATCACCAAACGAAGCTCGACGTAGGTCTTCAAATCCTAAGAAGCAAATTGGGGGAACTGCATTGCGATTGATCGGGAAACTAATGACTGCTCAATACTTGGCCAGTAGCGTAATAATCAAGTTCGTGAATAAGTGCTTGCTTTACCTCCTAGTGGTGGTCCCCGGGCAACTATACGTATAAACCATTATACGTGTAGGCTAAAACTGTAAGTGCGGTTTGTCTAGGGCCTTGATTCTAAACTAGGTAACATGTGCCAGCAACCTGCGTTACCAAAACCAGCTCGTTACAGAAACCGACACTATGCCTCGGATAAGGAATGATTACATGTTGACGACTTTTGGCTATTGTACCCGGACAAGGATATTTTTCTGGAAAGTAAAGACGTTCCTCGACTCGGGAAGCAAAGGTCCTTACAATGCCAGATTCCTTCAATTGGAAAAAATTCATGCGATATCAACTGGACCTTTTGGGGATAAGTGAAATGAGATAGTTAGAAGCGGGCGAGTACCAGTCCCCAACGCGTAACACTGTACTACTCTATTCTGGAAGACCATCTGGAAGTCCGCAGGAATATGGAGTCGAACTAATGCTAATGTTAATGTTAACAACAACAGCACGCAAGAGCTTAATTTCCTGCCAGTCTCATGGTAAGAGGATTATTACGGCCAGATTCCGAACTAAAGTACGACGCGTCACCATCATACAGTGTTACGCCCCAACGAATGATTCGTCTGAGGACGAAAAGGAGAGCTTCTACAATCTCTTAAGTGCCGTCTTCAACACAATACCAAATGCAGACATTGTCATAGTGATGGGAAATTTGAATCCCAAGGTAGGCAACGACAACGAAGTGGTCAAACATGTAATCGGGAAACATGAATTAGGCAACCGCAATGACAACGGCGAAAGGTTTGTAGATTTCTGCAATGCCAACCGCCTTGTGATAAGTGGCACCATGTTTGAGCACAAGACCTGCCACAAAGTCAGTTGGGTTTCCAACGACAGGCAAGCAACCTCCAACCAAATTAACCATTTTGCTCAGGTTCAACATCGATAGACTCAGTGATCCCTCAGTGCGCCAATTAAGGCAGCACCTGTCGCAAGGTGTGGAAGCAATCTGCAGCTCACTGCCCGCAACCATCCAAGATCATTGGGGTGCTGTGAAAAATGTTTTACATCTGGTGCTGAAAGAATTGTCGGTCGATCGCAGGGAAGACATAGGCATGACTTTCCGAGGAAACGTGGAGACAGATTAACGAACGAAAACAGCTGAAAACTCGCATTGCAGCTACTCCAGTAGCAGGGAGAAGCGGGCTAGAGTCCCTATTTCGCATGAAGATCTAACCAGTTTAGCGTAGGGTACCACTTGACAGCCGCAACTACATCAACGCGCTGGCTACAGAAGCAAAAGAAGCTGCACGGAGGTACGAACAGGACCGTCTACAGAATCACAAAGAGCTAACAGATGGTCGCAGCTCCAGCCGACAAACAGTGAAAAGCCTAGACGGCTCCTTGCTCATTTCGGATGAGGACCAGCTCAAGAGGAGGAAAGACCATTATGCTACGGTTTTGAACTGTGTATTCGCTAGCGATATGCTCCCAAATCAGACTGAGGTGCCCGAGGTGAAAAATGCCCGAATACGCACCACGACTCCCAGTAATGATCAGATCACTACCGTGATCAAAGAACTCGAAACCAACAAGGGCGGTAGGACTTGACGGTATTCCCGCAGAGCTCTTACGTGCAGCGCCAACATCATCGGCTGAGGTTCTGCTTCCACTTATAAAGAGAGATTGGGAAGCTGAGAGCTTTCCTGATGAGTGGAAAGATGGTACGGTCGTTAGGCTTTCAAAGAAAGCAAACTTAATGGAGTGCGGAAACTGGAGGGGTATCTGCGTGCTGCCTACTGTAGCTAATATAATAACAAAAATTATCCTGGGGCGAATCAAACAACATCCCGAAGACACACTCGATGACGAGCAAGGCTCTGGATCCTCCTGTGTCGACCACATCAACATCCTGCGGATTAAAGTCGAACAGCGTGTTGAATATCGATCGCCACTGCACCTGCTGTTCATCGATTTTGAAAAGGCGTTCGAAAGTGTCAACAGGGAGTTTATTTGGCCTGCCTTACGCAGGAGAGGTATTCCCGATAAACTAATTGCTATTATCAAAGCTACGTATGAAGGCTCCAAATATCACGTTCTGCACAGAGGAAGGTAGTCTGAGTAATCTGAGATCCAAAGTGGGGTAAGACAAGGCCATATCCTTTCACCAGTACTATTCCTATTGGTGATTAGCCATGTGCTTCATGCAGCTTTGTCAACGAGAAACGGAGGAATTCGATGGACTCTTAAATCTCAACTGAAACATCTTAACGACGCTGACGACGTATGCTCCACCAAATGACAGCAAATGTGGAGAGGGAGGCATGCGTCTTCTTCTTCTTCTTCCTCCTTTTATCAGCGAGGTTATGATCCGAAAACAAGGGATCACAACCCTCCCACTTCACCGCATTTCTACTGATCCGCCTGTGGGGTTCGCCTATTTGACCTCAGAAAATATCGGCAGGCCTGCCGTTTTAGCATCACTCGGTTACTGAGGCCAATAAAATGCCGATGTCGTCGCATTTGTCTGATCCAGGCGCTTACAGGCCTGCCTCTTCTGCCTCGCGCGGTCTTTGGAACGTGCATTGATATTGCCTTTTTAACAGGGTTCAAATGATCTCTTCTTTGAACGTGGCAATACCAGCTGAGCCGGTCGCACTTTATTTTTTGTACGATAGTTTCCTTGATGTGAAAGCTTCCACGAATCTTCGAACTTCTTATTCGATCAAGCTTTGTCACTCCTGCTGTCATGCGAAGCATAATCATCTCAGCTGCCTTTAATTTACTCTCATACTTTTTGTACATCGTCCAACATTGTGAATCGTATGTGAGCGCTGGATGCACAACTACGGTGTAGAGCCTTCCCTTCAACTTAGGTGGCATTTTTCTGTCACAGAAGATAACGGAATTTTCTCGCCACTTTTTCCACCCTACGCTTACGCGATGATTGATAGATAGATAGATTTTATTTATGTACTTCACTATTAATACAAAGTTTTAACAAAAAATCAATAAACATGGCGTTGCCGTCTGCAAAATTAAAAATTGACTAAAATATGTATGTATATTTGTGTATTTCTTTTATTTTAAGCGATTTTAGAAATCTTCATTAATGATCCTTTCACGATAATTTAAAGCAATTTTGCAGTACTGGGTTAGCTTAAATACGTTTGGTTCGTTCAGAAGCATAGAAACTTGATCCACCGACAGAACATTACTTCCAAAGATATGTCTCCTAATTTCGCTTAAAACTGGACACTTCTCAACAAAATGTATGACATCTTCTCTTTCTGCCAAGTTGCACAAGTTGCATAGCACTGGTAGGTCTGCTCTGTGTGGAATATAATTAAGCTTTAGAAGCTCTCCCCGTAATTTAAACACAGTCGCTATTTCCGGTATACTGTATTCATCGCGGAAGTAGTTATTTCCCTGCAGGTTATGACTTAAGCGGCTGTAGATCATTCTATGCAGTGATCCCGAAGCTTGCTCTAAATGCCTGAACCAAGCCTTTTCGTCCATACTTGCGATGAGTTGATAAAGTTGGGGTTTCCAGTCTCCGTTATTACCCAGATCCAAATGTATCCCACAGTCCTCAGCAAGTTCCAACCACTCCCTGTACCATCCTGTCCTGGATTGTATTGCTTGCAGAGCAGCTTTTTTCGACAGTCTGGTATCCGGCATATTCAAAACCTTTAGAATGTAGTCCACATGCAATTTAAAAGTTTTGATGTACAATGGGGGCAAGCCTGTTTCCAGCATTAGCATATAATTGGGAGTGTTGGGTGGAAGGTGAAATGCTCTCTTAACGTAGTACCGCAGTAATTTCTCAACAGCCTCATACTTGCGCAGCATAGAACATGATGGACTCTGACACCGCTACAAAAACCTTATATTTACTGCTGCGGGCAATGAATCTATTACTGAGACATTTCTTCCATACAACATTGATGGCCATTTTAGACGTTGCTAGTTTTTCATTTAGATGTCTCTCCATATCTAAACTTTTTGTAAAGTAGACCCCAAGATACTTATATTCCTTAACGACTTCAATACTTTCTCCATTGTAGTACCATTTCTCGTTTCTGCAGTCCTTTCCGCCCCCTCTCTTAAATTTCATAACCTTTGACTTGCTAAGATTTACGATTAAGTTCCATAGCTTACAATAGTCATACAGCCTGTTGATCATTAGCTGTAAGGATTCAGGTGATTGCGCCATTAGTACTATATCATCAGCGAACAGAAGTGCTTTGACCAATAGTCCTGCGTACTCAACACCTCCAGGCAGAATATCTACGATGTCCTCGATGTATAGCGCAAATAAGCTTGGACTCAGCGAACAACCTTGTCTTACTCCGGACAATGACTGGAACCATCCCTACAACTCCTCACCACTCCACACTGCTGATTTGGTATTTGCATACAAATTTTGGATGACGCGTCCGAACTTCCTCGACATGCCCATGCGTAAAGCTTATAAAATAGAGCATTTCGGTCTACCGTGTCAAATGCCGACTTAAAGTCTACAAAAAACGCATACAGTTTTTTACCCCTTCCAATGTAAGACTCCACAATGCTCCTCAAAACAAACACGTGGTCGATAGTAGAGTATCCTGGCCTGAAACCCGCTTGATGTTCTTTAAGTAGATTATTTTCCTTTATCCATGTAGATAGTCGGTCCTGCAAGATTGCTGTGAATATCTTATATGAGGCATTTTAAAAAGAAATGCCTCTATAATTCGCTGGATCTGATGTACTGCCTTTTTTATGTATGGGGAAAATTAAGGCTTCTCTAAAACGGTTTGGAACTACTCCACTATTCAAGATATTATCAAACATCGTAGTAAGCTTGTTGTGCAACTCGTTAGTACCATATTTATAGAACTCGGAAGGTATCCCATCCGATCCTGCAGCTTTACCATCTTTTAATGCACTTAGAGCTCCGATAACTTCCTCATAGCTAATCGATCTGTCTAAGGTATGATTTTGAAATCCCGGAACGGCATAGTTGAAGACTAATTCACTAGGGGGTGGGTTCAGTAGTGCATTAAAATGTACTAGGAGGACACTGGGGCTTAAATTCGTATTTATGACGAAGTTACCACCATTAAGTTTTCTAGCCGCTTTCCAAAAATCCGCCGAATTATTACCACATGCCAAGCTTCGAGCAAGGGATTCATAGTGACTTCTTCGCTTTTGCCTCAATAGGGCCTTGAACTCTCTATTTGCTTTTAAGTACATCCACTTCATCGCACCTTCGTTGTGTTGCCGAAACATCCTGAGCCAGGCAAACGATAATTGCCTTGCTTTATAGCACTCTTTGTCAAACCACGGTTCTTTATACTCCTTCTTTCTGATAGTGCTTGGGGTTATACGCAGATATACATCTTTTATAATTGTTTCGATCTTTCTAAGGTCTGTATCCTGTTGCATTTGTAGTTGCTCCGCCAGTAGGCTTCCATACAAATGTGCTTTATGTTTATTTCAAATCAGCTTAGGCAGAATATTCATATCCCTTCTATCGTTTTCCGTTATTTGATGACCAAAGCTAGCTACAATCGGTAAGTGGTCAGAATATGGTAGTTGCTTAACCTCCATATTCGTCACGTAAGCGTTCCAATCCCCTCCTATTAAGCAGTAGTCAATAACGGACATACAATAACAATAACAGCTCGCCATTTCTGTCACTGTCGCTCGTTCCATTTAGTATTCTCAGCCCAAAAGAATCGCAAAATTCCAAAAATTGTTTTCCTCTTGCATTAAATGTAGTATCCTTTGACTGCCTCCTTATTCCAGCTTCTCTATTTACTGTCCCCTCTTCTTTCCCTGTCCTCGCATTTACGTCGCCGATAACCATCATATTCGGGTTATCACAGCTCAGTACTACCTCCTGAAGTTTTTCAAAATCTCTTTCCCAGTGATTGCAGTTTATATATGAAGGAATAATACAAAAGGTCTTCTTATCAAATACTAGACTTAAGTACGTGCTCCCTTCGAAATTTTTGAATTCGCAGATGATGTCCTTAAGGTCGCGTTTGTATCCAAAGTAGCATCCTCCGCTTGCTCGTCCCTTGTCGTGCACCCTTATTGCTGGATTCCACTTGAACGAGTAGTTTAAAAATTTTCTTTCGAACTGGCAATCATTTTTTTCCATAACAAATGTTTCATACAAAAAAATAAATTCAAATTGATTGACGAAATTATAAAATTCATTACATAAAGACTTATTGCTTAATCCAGACACATTATATGATAAAATTTTAAAACAACTAATATTATAAATCTTAATACTATCGTTACTATGGCAGACGGCATTACAACTAAAAATTCTGTTTTGGCACAGCTAAAACTGGCGAAGAAGTTTGAGAACCATTGTAACCTCCATTTGTGTTTCCACCATAATGGATTCTTACTCCACCACCTGTCTTTGACGTTGATGCTGTCACTAGTGAGCTGTCACTGATCATTTGTTGTAGAACTGTCATTCCGCATTCGGTCTCACCTTCACATCGCAAATTGTTGTTTTCGTAGTAGAAGACCTTATTTCCTAAGAATAGCTTCTGTCCTCGCACCTCCACCCTCATATCTTTGCTTTTCTGTGTAATTTCGTCTTTTAGTTTTAACAGGTTCCTCCTTCTTTCCCGTGATGCTTCCGTATAGTCTTTGTGTATAGAAACCCCCGTGCCGCGAAGTTTCGATGTCGCATCCAGAATGCGCCCCACATCGCTTTTGTTTTGGAGCCGGACGATGACGTTTGCGATGTTGTTTTTTCGGTTTCATTGCCCGTGTATGTGATGATTGATGTCATCATCACAGGTTGCTTTGCTATTGATCACACATCCCAGATATTTGAACTTTTCCCACTTGGGAAGCACTGCTCCATTCAAATAAATGTCTGGGATAGGCCTGAGTGGATCAGAGAACGGGAAGCACAAGTACTCTGTTTTTGTTGAAGTAATGCGATACCCATTTCCCTCCAGAGCGTCCACCCACACATCAAGTGCTCGTTGCAGGGATGTAGGATCCTCACTTATGATGGCTCCATCGTCAGCAAAGAATAACTGATGTATCTTGGGATGCATCACTTTACCTTCAAGCAGATAATCAACGAATGTAATAAAGAGCAAAGGACTTAAGACGCTTCCCTGGTGCACCCCGGCTTTGATTGGGGACTCTAAGGTTACTCCAACAAGACATCTTACTCTTGTCTTTGCTCTTTCATGCAATACTTCTGGAGCATCTTGATGTTAGCGCCACCCACATCAGATCTCGTGGTTGTCTGTCGAATGCCTTTTCAAAGTCAACCAATACAATATGCAAATCCCTTAAGGAATCACGATGTTTTTCCATTATGATCCTTATACTTTGGATTGCATCTGTGGTTGATTTACCCGAGACAAACCCGCCCTGATCATCAGATAGCCGTATTATTTTTCGCAGTCGGCCAACTAATACCCGCTCAACGATCTTCATGGTGTGTGACATCAGCTTGATCGAACGGTAGTTATCACAGTTTCGCGTATCACCCTTCCCTTTGTATACAGGGAGAAGGTAACTTTCCCTCCATTCTTTCGGCATTGGATCACCTCTCACGAATTTGGAGATGAGAATTCTGAGCCATCTGAACCCGATGTCTCCCATCTTTTTCCAGAACTCAGAGGGTATCTCGTCTGGCCCAACCGCTTTTCGTTTTTTGGAGTATTTGACCGCCTCACTAACTTCTTCGACTGTAATGTCGGGTATTTCTTCACAGTTAGGGGTGGCTCTTGGAAAGTATAGCCGGGGAAACTTCACAATACTGCCGCCACCTCTGCATAATTTCGTCGTCATCAACAAGGAGCTGGCCATGAGCATTGTTAATGAACTTTGGCGAACGAATCTCCTGAGCATTCTTCCTTCTTTGGGCGGCTATTTTGAAGATAGTGGCACTCTTGTTCATATTGTGTCTTCGCAGCTCCTGGATAGCCTGGTTTGCATCAGCAACCGGGGAAAATATTTTCTCCAGCTCCCGATACAGACCCTCCGTACTCTCTGCTTGAAGCTGAGCGCACTTCTTCTTCGCTTTTTTCTTGCAGCATCTGTATTCCATTTCGAGGCGAGCTTTTTCGTGACTATTATTAGAGGGGCACTTTGACCAAGCTCTTTGAAAGCCGCTTTCTTCTCATTTATCACTTTCTTAGCTTCATCACTCCACCACCATGTTTCTTTGGCGTGTTGATGGTGGCCTTTTGAAGCTCCTAGCAGTGATTTGGCCTTCTTTAAGCAAGTTCGCTGTAGGGAATCCCACATATTTTGTGCTCTGCACTCTTCATCCTCAGCTCCGTTGATGGTGTGAGAGAGGTATTTTTTCATTACGAAAACAAAAGCCTCGCCTTTTTCTTTGTCCAGATTGTACCACTTGATTTTCTCAGAGACCCTTGTTTGTTTGCTTTTCTTTGATGTCTTCATACAAATTTCTGTTAGCAGGAGACGGTGTTGCCGAGCGATCGCCTCTCCCAAGATCACTTTGCAATCTTTTACCCGAGGCTTCATGAAACTGGCTACCAAATGGTAGTCAATCTGAGTTTCATCTCCACCACTGCTGTAAGTGATCAGGTGTCGGCTTTGTTTGATGAACATGGTATTGTTACAAAAATATCAGGGCCGACGTTGACTCTGACCTGAGGTGAGGAAAATAAGAACTCAAACACTAGTTTTTACTGGTTCCCGAGAGGGTTTTAAATTTTTATTTTTATTTTGGAAAAAAACTAATGTTATAACTTAACCTCAAGACTCGTTGCTCCAAACTTCACCACCAACTCGCCTCTTGACCTCCTAGCAGCGGCTTTTTATAGGCCCATCGCTAGTTTCCAACGGCCTTCCAGTCTCCACCGTCATCATGCTGGAAAATTTCACACGTCCGCCATCTTGTCTAAGCTTGCCACGACTATATTGCCTCCCCCGCAAATTTTCCACCAAAATGATCGCTTTTTCCGAATTCCTCCTCAAATTCCCTTTCTTTTGGTATGTGATATGTCCCCACCCTTATAAGGTGTAATCGGACTGCAGGATTTGTTCGCTTCGAGCCGGCCGACATCGCCATGGGAGCAGCTGTCAAACACAGCTGTGGGGGAAATTGGTGATCCATGCGGTTTCGATAAAAAATTATTTTCGTGGCTCCGGGATACGCGACGACTTCGTTCGTAACAGTATTTAACACGATAAGACCGTGTGATTTGCACATACTTAGGATGTCTTTATCAGGAAGGTTCCTTGTGCCGTATCCTAGCCCTCCGTGGTAACCGTCATATAGTCTTCGTTTGACTTCCCGACATGTCCATTCAAATCTCCTCCAAGAAACAGAAACTCTTCCCTTGGGATGTTCTTAAGGAGATTGTGGAAATCTACCCTACTACAGGGGTAACTATATTACCAATAGGAATAAGAATAATAAATACAGACTACAGAAATAATTACAATAAGGGCAATACGGCAATTCAACGTGTTAAACCCTATTCCGAAGAACTAAGGAGATTCTATATAAGACCTTGTTCATCCCAGTCCTGCTTTACGGCGCTGAAACATGGACTTTATTAAAGGAGAATGAAGATATCCTTGGTAGCTCCGAGAGAAAAAATCTTCGTAAGATATTCGGTCCCGTTTGCGTTGACGGGGTTTGGAGGAGAAGATTCAATAATGAACTATACGAGCTATACAGCGACATCGACCCAGTCAAAAAACTGCCTATTGGACATTTGAGATGGCTAGGATATGAAGAGCGAAAACACCAACACTCCTGCCCGCAGAGTCTCCGAATTTAATCCGAAATGACGACGCCGTAGGTGATACGCACGAGTTTAAGGAGACCTCGACCGACTTGGAGTGCGCAACTGGAGATAATTAGCTAAAGACCGAGTTAAGTGGATAGGCTTGTTGGTTGAGGCCGAGATTCACCCCGAACCTTAGCACCACTTAAACAAGCAAGTAAGCATCTGGACAATCACCCTGCATATACCTGAATTTATTTGAACCGAACGCAAACTGCTTCCTTTTGTTTCGCTGCTCACATTGTTAAAAGCCATTTCATTTCAAGCAGGGCGACCAGGATTTTACTTTTGACTCTTTGTTGAATAGTTTCCCCGTTTTTTTAAATTTTTAAATTTTAAATTAAATTTTAAATCATGCACAATATCGCCAACGATATCTTTAAAACTTTTAATTTATTTTTTTCAGGTAATGACTGATGGTTAACAATTGTCGTCAACAATCTGAATCTGTGAGTATGTCAATTTTAATTTCATATTGATGCCGATCATGTGCGTCGTCCGTAATTATTTTCTGTATTGTGGAAGCACACTTTACATTATTTCATTACCCGTTCTCATACATATGTACATATGTAAACCGCAATTCATACGTTAATTGATTCTTTAATTACACATTAGTTCGGAATGAAAGAAGGTTCTCCGCAATTACATTTAAATGCAATGATACAAATGTTTGCATAATTTGTTACATCATGAACTATTATTAATTAATTTGTATGTTAATCCTCCAGTAATGCCACAGTTTCTATGGGAATCATGAACATCTTAGACACTGATTATAGTTTGGTTACAGGACGCGTACATATTTCAATCTTACCGAAGGCATTCAGTTTATCCCTCTGTCGACTCTGCCAATGCAATGAGTTCCTTTGCTTACGGCTAATATGTCTTATGGAGCTGCTTACCATGTTTACCAATAATTAAGTTAAAACAGAAACATGTCACGGATTTAATCACCAAAGTCATTAACACACTACTCGAGGACCCTCTCGAACGGAATTGCATTTATTTTTTCATTAATAAAATCTACCACGTTTCGTTTATCTCTACGTGCCACCTTTAAAAACCGCATATTACGTTTTCCGATAATCCCTCAGATTATCTCATTGCGTAATCACCGTGCCGCCTCCCATCCTTGAATCACACTCGAGGTACAAAGTCATTAAAATCTGATTACTGTTGCCGTAAAATCCCTACACAACTCCATTGCCATTTCCCCTGTTTATTCGGCCCTGTATCCCTGAATACAATGGCAGTACACACACACCCACCATTTCCATATAATCATTGTTACATCACCTGTAAACGCCCAAGTAAATCAAGGCACACAATCAGAGGATAGCATTCCTCTTCCAATTACCAGATAAGCATTAAAAAAAAAAAAAGAGAATCGCTTAGGGATGGGTATCCAAAATAAATTCAATTGTACCACCCACACGAAGGTGTGGTTGGGCCTAAAGTGGACGATAGCATGTCATTATATTATTATTCTCGTGGAAATTCTTGAAGAATTTTCAAGGATAAACCACTTGGGGCATGCACAAGATCGATGTAAGGGATACGCACCGCTGCTCTGTTGCTTCTGACATTTCAATTGTTCAATAGGTATAGGTGTACTCGTATAGATACGTCCGTTGACAACAAGTCATTTAAAGATTGAAACCACCCACAAGGACGATCAAAATATGAAGCAAACAAAAAGCAAACAATAAACAGGACAAGTGTTATTCTTGCCAATATATCAAAATATCTGAGAGCATTGTTTGCCAAAGACGGCGATGACGACGACGACGACGACGACGGATGACAGCTCTTACGGATAGAGGACGACGACGACCGGAACTAATCACCTGCTTATCTGGCACCCGAACACGAATATTGAAAACGATTCGAGATACACATGTATGTGTATCTCTTGAGGATACTCAATAACAGAAACAAGGGGGGAATATAAAGAAAATAGATAAGTTGGTAAATGTTTATGTTTTCTTAAGGCTTTTGCCCATATCCTTGTGGATTTTGCTTACGGGTATCGGGACTCTGATCCAAAATAAAGAAAATGGTTATTATTATTAATTTTTTTTTTTTGTTTGAAGAGGATATTGTAAGAAACTTGAGATATTTCTGTGTTGTATGTGTCTATAGGTACATGACAGTTCCCATACCTGCAGTCTTCATTGCATGAATTCCTGAATTCTGAACTTCCTCTTGTAAGTTTCTCGTTCCCGCTCGATTGTTTTTGCTTCGATTTATTGAAGTGTTGCCTGGCGATCTTCCTGACCATTTCGTCGAGTACTTGGAGGACTTTTTTTGCTGAAGAGTTTTATTATTATATTTTCTTCGGCTATCGACACACCAATATGGTTTTAAGACGTTAGATACCTGTTGCTTATAAGTAGACTCCACTTCAAACTCGGATATGAGAATAATGCGCCTGGTTTAGATTAGAGGCTGCTATTCTCTTACATGGCCAAATAGATTTTTTAACATAAACGAGTGCGGTTGGTTGTCGTGCAAATAGCTCACAAAAATTCTGATAAGAGAGAGTGAAATAATAGCGAAATCGGCGGTGCAATAACAACAACAACACAGCGATTGAATTGTGCAGACGCACTCTTTGTTGTCTTTACTGCGACAAATAATTACCACTATCGCGACTGTCGGTGATTGACCCCGGATTCAGCTGCAGTGGCTCTTTAAATACGTTTGGTAGCTCGATATGCACCGTTGACTTAACAATTCGCTTCTTTTTTTTAATATGAGGAATGGGGTGATAGGAGTGTTCTCTACGACCCCAAATAAAGTACTTCGACCTACAAAGTGATCTTTTGTACTAACCCCTGAAGTAAAGCATGTTGCGATGGTGTCTTATCTGAAATCAAGTTCTCGAAAGAAGCTTAAGATACTTGGAACATGGATCCCTCTCCATCACCACACGCTAAGAACACTCCCCCAGCCAGCACCTCTAATTTCATTCATTCTCACACTCTTAATTCTGGTTTCTGCTCATCGTCAGGCCCACCTAAATCTTCTAACCTACCATCTTCAAATGGCAGCGCTATTAACTCCACCATCACACTACCTGGCTTTTTACATCCGTTGCTTCCACCGACTGTCAAACTTGCGAAACAATTTTCAGATGCTGGTGATGACAGCCGCTACGTAATATCACGTTTGAGAGATCGAAAGCTTTACAAAAATGTCCATATTTATCTTGCCTACCTTCACGATAAAGATAATTCCATCTGTATTGATGGAAAAACCAATACCAACATTAAGGCATCCATCTGTCAAGAGGGGCGTCCTACTGAAAAGAATCCTTTGATGAATATATCCCCAACAAGATTTTTGGTCTCACTGAAACGAACTTATTTTCTAGTTTCATGGATAATGAGCTATTCACCTCTCTGATTTCATTATCTTCCGAGATGATGGTCGATTGAAAGATGACGATTCCTCTGGTCGTGGAGTTCTTTTGGCAGTACATAACAGCTTCAAATATTGTATATCTGTGTCAAAATCACCTTCCCAAGGCGTAACTTCAACATACTGTGTTGCTATAATACAATGGCCCTTCTCAACCAATCCAGGGCTATCAGTTTGCCGTATATGCGATCGATTTCCTATATGATATTGTAATTTTTAAGTTTAACTTTAATCTCCCCCATCTCCAATGGACCCAGACCGAAGATGAGTCCCATTTTGTTGCTGCAAACCCTACCTCTGAAAAGCAAGTCCTTTTCACTGACTGTCTCTCTGATTTCGGCCTTCTTCAAATAAGTGACATAACGAACAACTTATGTAGACAACTAGACCTAATCTTCTCAACCGATGCCACCAATTGGGTCGTAACTGCAAGCAACTATCTTTTATCCGCATTAGACCGCTTCTACCCATCTCTTTTTCTAATGTTTTCGTACAACAATTTAAGTACAATTTCTCAGCGTGAGAACTCATATAGCTTTAAGTTTCATAAAGCAGATTTGACTAAACATAATAATCTTCTCAGTAACATTAACTTCAGTTCTTTCCAAGTTGACAGCATCGACAATGCTCTAGCGTATTTTTACGACAAAATTTCACCTGTCTCATTCAATCAGTCCTTTTTGTGTCTCAGAAGAACTTTACGTCAGCCCCACCATGGTATAATAAAGAGCTAAGCTCACTTCGTAACAAAAGAAATGAAATATTGCCAACATTCATCAAATCTCGATCTGACTCTGATCTTTTCCATTACCAACACATCCACTCACAATTCTCTGTACTCTGTGAATTTCTTTACATCGAATATCTTGACAAAAAGCAATTCACGCTAACCAATGACTCCAAACGTTTCTACCACTTCATTAATGCCAAATGGAAATCTGATAGCTATCTACCCACTTTGTTAATAAATCTTCGGCAGACCCTAAAACAATCACAAACCTCTTCGCTCATTTCTTCAGCCAATCATTTACAAATCACGGTACTCAACCTGATTATAACTACTTCCACTACTTAGACAACTGTCCCCAAACCTCCTTAGTCACAATTGATATAACTTCGGCGTCGTTAATAGATAAAATTAACAAACTAAAGGGCGAATACTCCCCCGGTCCTGATGGCCTGCCCGCTATAGTTCTAAAAGAAATTCGTGAACTGAAAAATACGTTCAGATTCTCTGACGGAGCTGCAAAATGAATCCACTCTTACCTGACCGGAAGAAAACAGGCCGTTTCAATAAATAATGTACTCTCCCAATACCTTTAAACGTCAACAGGTGTTCCCCAAGGCTCTATCCTTGGACCATTATTATTTACTTAGATCCTTTAACCCCTCGGGGGGCATAGGGCGTCAACCACGCCTGCGCGCCATCGTGTTCGAAGTTCTGCAACGCGTTTGAGCTGCCTCCAACTCATTCCTAAAGAGCTCGATTCCTCCTAAACTGTTCTGCGCCACGTTTGCCTAGGGCGTCCCGCTATTCTGCCTGCCTGGGTAAGCGGATTCCACTGCATGGCGTATTTCGCAATGGAGTTGTCTTCGCGCCGTAGGGTGTGTCCAATCCATTGCCACTTTCTTCTTCGTATAGTAATGCTTATAGGTTCTTGGCCCGTTCTCAGATAAAGTTGTTCGTTAGAGATGCGGTTCGGCCAAAAAATCCTCAAGATGATTCTTAAGCATTTGTTTACGAAGACTTGCAGCTTGCGTGTGTTAATGGTGTCCACCTTCCAGGTACTGCACCCACAAAGCAGCACTGATTCTACGTTGGAGCGGAACAGTCGCAGCTTGGTTCTTAAGCTGATAACATTGCTTCTCCAGATTTTGGATAGCATTCCGAACGCAGCTTTAGACTTCCCGATTCTGCTGCATACATCCAGTTCGGTGCCACCGCGATTAGCCGAGACCACACTTCCTAAATAAAGAAAGTTATCAACTTTCTCGACTTCCTGTCCGGCAATGTTAAGTTGAGCGCGGTTGTTAGAAGAACTGCTCAGGGCTTTTGTTTTGGCTGTGTTTATTTTTAGCCCCACTTTGTTTGCCTCAGCTTCTAGATTTTGGGCTATCAGATGAAGATCCATTATCCGATGTGAAAGTAGACAAACATCGTCAGCGTAATCTAGGTGTTTAAGGTAAGATGTCATAGTCCAACGAATTCCATAGTTGCCTTCCGTCAATGCTGCACGGAGTACATCGCTGATAACCACCAAAAACAATAGTGGTGACAGTATGCACCCTTGTCGTACTCCACTTTGGACTTCAAAATCCTCCGACACCTTACCATTGTGCACGACGTAACACTTACCGCCCTCGTATGTAGCCTTGATAATAGCTATAAGTTTTTCTGGGATGCCTCTCCTGCGCAAGGCCAACCAGATAGCATCTCGATTCAATCTGTCGAAAGCATTCTCGAAGTCGATAAACATTAAATGTAGCGGAGACCTATACTCAACGCATTGTTCGATTATGATCCGTAAGGTGTTTATGTGGTCGATGCAGGAGGATCCAGCGCGAAAGCCTGCCTGTTCGACATCGAGAGTTGAATCTAAATGTTCTTTAATTCGTTCTAGAATTATTCTAGCTATTATTTTGGCTACAGCTGCAAGAACACATATACCTCTCCAGTTACCGCACTCCATCAAGTTACCCTTCTTTGGAAGCTTAATGATCATCCCCCTTTTCCACTCCTGTGGAAATTGTTCACTATCCCAAGCTCTCCGTATTAGGGGATGCAGCAAATCTGCCGATGTATTTGGCGCCGCTTGAAATAGCTCGGCAGGGATGCCATCAATACCCACCGCCTTGTTCTTCTTGAGGGACTTGATTGCTGTTATTATCTCGGTTTTACTGGGAGGTGCGGTGCGAATTCGGGAACTTGTTGCTTCGAACTGCTCATTCGAATTCGAGATCATACCGCCATCGTCTATGTGATTTAACACTGTAGCAAAATGTTCTCTCCATCTAGTGAGCTGATCCTCATCCGAAATCAGAAGGTTACCGTCTAGACTCTTCACTGGATGTTGTTTGGAGTTTCGACGACCGATGAGCTCCTTAGTGATGCTATACACAGTCCTACTGTCGCACCTACTCGCTGCTTCTTCAGCTCTTGAGGCCAGTGAGTTGATATATTGACGTTTGTCACGTCTCACACTACGCTGCACTTCTTTCTTCTTCGCACGGTATTGGTCTTTAAGCTCGGTTCTCTCTACTGCTGAGGCCGCTGCAATCCGAGCCTTTATTGCTGTACGCTCATCGATCCGTCTCCAGGTGTCTGTAGAAAGCCATGTGCGGTGGTGTTTCTGCTTTTTACCGACATACGTGCGTGCCCCAGTCGCAAAAGCATTTTTCACAGCACTCCAGTGGTCATCCATGTTCTCTATGCTGCTGATTGCTTCTGCTTCTAGGGCAAGATGGTCCCTGAACTGTTGGCACACTTGGGGAACCTTGAGCCTGTCGATATTAAACCTGGTGATGTTAAGTAGATTTGAGCGGTTGCTGTTGACGGATGCAGTACGAAGGCGTAAATGAGCTACCATAAAATGGTGATCTCGTTCTAGTCCGACGTCAGCTCCACGTCTGTTTCGGACGTCCAGGAAACAATTTCTAAAGCGGCGACTGATCGCAATGTGGTCGATCTGGTTGGATGTTCGTTGCCTATCAGTAGAGACCCAACTGATTTTGTGGCAGGTGTTATGCTTAAACAGCGTACCTCCGATGACTAGGCGGTTGGTATTGCAGAAGTCCACAAACCGCTCACCGTTATCATTACGGTCTCCCACGCCGTGAACTCCCATCACGTGCTAAAGCATGGTGTTGTCGCTACCCACCTTGGCATTGAAATCCCCCATCACCATTACGATGTCCCCATTAGGCGTTTGGTTGTAGGCAACGCCTAAGTGGCTATAAAAATCATCCTTTTCGTCCTCAGTCGCGTCTAGAGTCGGAGCATAACACTGTATGATGGTAATTTTTCTAACTCTACTCTGGAACCTAGCCGTCAATATCCGGTCACTATGGGGTTTCCAAGATATGAGGCTACTACGTGCTGCTGGAGTTAGCATGAGTCCTACTCCGGAACTCCGTGCACTTCCAGCTGGTTTACCAGAGTAGAGCATGACAGTGTTTTTGGTTGGGGAGATGAATTCCCCAGCATCGAACCATCTTATCTCGCTCAGCCCTAAGATGTCTATTTTATACCTTGCGAATTCGCGTTCTAATTGGAGGAATCTGGCGTTATAAGGCCCTTCCTTGAGTGAGTCCAGGAGGGTCTTAACGTTCCAGAATCCGATCGTTGTCCGTGTCCGATAGCCAAAGGTCGTCATCAAATTATCCGTCCGTATCCGAGGCGTTGGTTTGCGTTTCGGAGCAAGATTTGTTTTTACGGTTGCGGCTCGCTGGGCCACAGACCAACCGACACTTATCCTGTTTCTTGGCGCAGGAAGCTCGCCATTCGTCCTCCCCCGTTAGCAATTTCCGAAGAAATCCCCAGATGCCACCACGAGGAGGTGGGAGTAGGGCTTACTAACAGAGCTGCTAGGTTTTCGGCTGCAGTGGCTCTTTCTCGTTACTTAGCGGACCAACACCTATCGGGAGATGCTGCCCCTACGAGGCCTTTGTTAGTCGTTTGCCATCCAAATGACTTACTGCTCTCCGTGAAATATTCATCAATACATATGTACGCTGATGATATCCAGCTCCACTTAAGTTGTAAACTAGGTTTGATTGAAGACGGGGTAAGTAAGTTAAATGATGATCTTCAACAGATTTTACTTTGGTCTGAGAAAAATAGTCTACGGCTGAACCTAAACAAATCCAAATGCTTGATTATTTCAAAAAATAGTCTGGATATATGGTTAGTTGTTTTCCTCCAATTTTTCTTGGAAGCACTCCAGTTGAGTACATTGAAAAAGCAAAAAATCTAGGTATCTGGTTCAGCAGCACTTCTAATTGGGATTACCATATTCAACTACTAATTGGAAAGATATATGGATGCCTAAGAAACCAGTATACTTCGCAGCACTTTACACCGCTTAACATGAGAATAATGCTGGTGAAAGCCCTTATCATTTCCATTATTACATATGGATGCCAAATATTTTGTAGCCATAGTGCAGAAATCGGGAGAAGACTTAAGGTCGCATTTAATAACGTGGTTCGATATGTTTACAGACTTAGGCATAGTAATGATATTCCTAGTTATGTTAACGACCTACTTAGATGCAGCTTACATACATACATTGAATACTGTAGCTTAAAATTTCTAAACAATATAATCGGAAAGAAGCAGCCATCATACCTATATGAAAAATTAGTTTTTGCAAGCTCGGCGCGATCTTTTATGCTCATTCAACCACGATTTAATTGTCAAGCCTCCGAGCGGCAATTTTTCGCTCATACTATTCGACTTTGGAATTCTCTACCTATCGGCATAAGGAAATTTCGGGGCTCTGATAAGTTTGATGAAGCTCTATTTCAATATTAGGCTGTCTCTTAGTTTCTCGAGAAATTCATACATAATCCCCACCCACAAAAAGGTTTGTAAAACTAAAATATCCAACTACCGGCCTATCGCTAAACTGTCCTGCATACCTAAGCTCTTTGAAAGCATTGCTTATGACACAATGTCTTTCCACTCCAAGACTATCATTTCACCGAACCAGCATGCATTTTTTAAGAGTAGATCAGCCAACCTTACTGAGTTCGTATCTAGCCCTCTGTGCGTTTTGGAAGATGGATGAAGTCGATGTAGTTGCCACAAACTTCAGCAAAGCCTTCGACAAAATATTACATGTAATCATTCTCCTTGAAATTAATTCTCTTGGTTCCCAATCGGTGTTTATCTAATGGATCAAATCTTACTTGCGGAAACGCCAATACAAAGTCCTCTTTAGATCTTTAATTCCTGATCCTACTACAGCCAATTCGGGAGTCCCTCGAGGCCGCCATCTTGGTCCGATGATCTTTATTTTGACAATTAACTATGTTGATTGTATCACCAATGACCACCGTTATATATACGCAGATGATATGAAAATATTTAGATGATATAGGTTATCCCGTGCCGACTTTCTCCCACTGCGAGCTGATTTGAACCGTCTTTCAGTCTGGTGCCACTGCATTTTTTTAGAGCTTAACATCAGCAAGTGCCAAGCTATTACATATTTTCGTAAGCATATCCGACCATCCCCTAGAGTCTACTCCATTTGTGGTGAGCCTATTCCTTCTGTCTCTTCACTGCGCAATTTGGGTGTTATCTATGATAGGGAACTCAACTTTCGATCCCATATTGATAACATTATCGACAGAACTAACACTGCACATGGTTTCATTAAACGATATTCTAAGGAGTTCTTAAGCCCTTGCGTTCCCAAATCCATATACGGGTGACCAGATAGGAACGATAGGAAAAAAAATTTAAATAAAACAACAACGGTGTGAGATATGAAATTGATTCTAGTTTTATTTTGAAGCTACATTCATGCCATTATGTGTGGAATAGCACATCATTTAAATGGCCGCCTCGGCTTCGTTGGCAGTGCATCAAGCGGTCGGTTCAATATGTACGGCGTTATTCTGGCAATAGCATCTCGAATGTTGGCCTCGATCTCGTCCAAAGTGGTTGGCTTGTTAGCGTAGACTAAGGACTTGACGTAGCCCCAGAGAAAATAATCAAGTGGTGTCAAGTCACATGATCGCGGCGGTCAATTGATGAACGCTCGCCGTGAGACGACCCATTCGCTAAATTTCTCCTTCACAACTTTGAGCGTTTCGTCGTTTGTATGGCATGGAGCGTCATCTTATTGCAACCACAGCTCGGATATATCGATATTCTCGAGCTCTGGGCACAGAAATTCGGTTAACATTGCTCTATACCTGTGACCATTGACGGTAACGGTGTCTCCTTCCTCTAACGTCCGACGATGCCGCCATGCCATAAGCCGCACCAAACAGTCAATCTTTGTGGATGCATTGATGTTTGGTCGAACACTTGTGGATTGTGTTCGCTCCAATAATGGCAATTTTGCCTGTTGACATAGCCGCTGCAAAAATGGGCCTCGTCCGAGAAGATAATTTTTGGGCCAAAATCCGGATCTCCGGCAAACATTTCCAGCGCCCAATTAGCGAACTCACGGCGTTATCTATGGTCATTCGGCTGCAATTCTTGCGTCAGCACAATCTTATATGGATGTAGGCCCAAATAAAACCGCAAAATAAACCCGGTTAACTCTCTGGCGATACCCAATTCAGCTGATCGACATTTCTGGGTATTCTTCGATACTGGCCGCTACGGCGCCTATGTTTTCTTCATTTCGCACCAATCTCTGTCTGGTTGGTGGCTTAAGATCCAAAAGAGTGTACTCACGCTCAAACTTTTCCACGATGCGTGGAATTGCCTCCACACTGAAGCCATGATGACGACCGACCTCACGACGAAATTCACTTTGCGTATTTACAACTGAACCGGAATTTCGAAAATATTTTTTAATAAGTAGTAGTAGTACTTACTTACTTACTTAGGTGGCGCTACAGTTCGGGGTGAACCTGGGCCTCAACCAACAAGCCTCTCCATTTAGTTCGGTCTTTTGCTAATTGCCTCCAGTTGCGCACTCCAAGTTGGTCGAGGTCCCCTTGAACTTGTGCGCGCCACCTACGGCGATGATTCCCTCTACTGCGTCGTCCCTCCGGGTTAGATTCGAAGACTCTGCGGGCCGGAGCGTTGGTGTCCATTCGCTCTACATGTCCTAGCCATCTCAGACGTCCAATACGCAGTTTTTTAACTAGGTCGATGTCGCTGTACAGCTCGTATAGTTCGTGATTGAATCTTCTCCTCCAAAACCCGTCAACACAAACGGGACCGAAAATCTTACGAAGAATTTTTCTCTCGAAGCGACCAAGGATATCTTCATCCTCTTTTAATAAAGTCCATGTTTCAGCGCCGTAAAGCAGGACTGGGATGATCAAGGTCTTATATAGAGTCTCCTTAGTTGTTCGAGATAGGGCTTTACTGTTGAATTGCCTTATAAGCCCAAAAAAACAGCGATTGGCAAGAGTTATTCTTCGATTGATTTCTGCGCTGATTTTGTTTGCTGAATTTATAGCAGAGCCAAGGTAGACAAAGTCCCTTACTACCTCGAAGTTATAGCTGCCCACGGTGACGTTTTGTCCAATTCGTCGATGTTGGTTTTCCCTTCTAGTTGACAGCATATACTTGGTTTTGCCCTCGTTTATCGCCAAACCCATTTTGGCCGCTTCCACCTCAATGCTTGCAAAAGCACCGGTGACAGCCCGCTGAGATCTTCCGATAATGTCTATATCGTCGGCGTATGCAAGCAGTTGTACAGACTTGTAATAGATTGTGCCTCCGGTGTTGGCTTGTGAGTTCCGCACAATCCGTTCAAGTACAATATTGAAGAAGTCACATGACAGCGCGTCACCTTGTCTAAAGCCTTTTTTGACATCAAAGGTCTCGGTCAGGTCATTACCGACCTTGATGGAGCAGCGAGCGTTCTCCATCGTCAGCCTGCACAGACGGACAAGTTTGGCAGGGATGTCAAAACTAGACATGGCTCTATAAAACTCTTCTCTATAGATGCTGTCATAGGCGGCCTTGAAATCGATAAAGAGGTGGTGAGTATCGATTTGGAATTCTTGGGTTTTCTCCAGGATCTGCCGAAGTGTGAAGATTTGATCGATGGTGGACTTTCCTGGCCTGAAACCGCACTGATAGGGTCCAATCAGGCTGTTGATAAAGGGTTTCAGGCGTTCACACAATATCGCAGAAAAGATCTTGTACGCGATGTTGAGGAGACTGATGCCTCTATAATTGGCGCAGTTGAGGGGGTCTCCTTTCTTGTGGATCGGGCAAACGATGCTGAGATTCCATTCATCAGGCATACACTCGTCTGACCAAATATTAGAAATGAGTTGGTGTATGCACTCTACCAATTCATCCCCAGCTGCCTTGAAAAGTTCGGCCGGTAAGCCGTCAGGTCCAGCAGCCTTGTTGGATTTTAGCTTGGATATTGCTATCCTCACTTCGTTTTGGTCAGGTGGACGGAAATTTTGACTATCATCGTCTATGTTGAATGGTTCATTCTGCCTGACAGCGAGATGTTGGTCTTCGTCGCCGTTATACAGTCTGCAGAAGTAGTTTTTCCATATTCTCAGCACCGACTGTGATTCTACTACGAGGTTTCCATTCTCATCTCTACAGGTTTCTGTACGGGTATTACTTCTCTGACACGTTCTTTTTACCTTTTGGTAAAACTTCCGTACATTGTTCCTGGAGTATAGACTCTCGATATTCTCAAACGCGCGCTTCTCATGCTCTTTCTTCTTCTTTTGGAGAAGCCGATGTTCTTCCCGTCTCTTTTGCTCGTAGAGCTCACGAGCAGCTCTCGTCTTCCTTTGCAGCGCCGCTTTGTATGCCTCTTGTTTTGCTGCATGCACTCGCCGGCATTCTTCGTCAAACCAGGGGTTTTGCGGTGGTGGTCGAGCGAGACCCAACACATCAGTCGTGGCGTTTCTGATGGCATGTTGGCAGCGTTGCCACTGGTCCTCGGTACTTGATGCTGGCGGCAAAGGGGTGATTGAGAGATTTCGGGATACGCGTTCAGCGAAGAGTCTGGCGGTCTCTTGCGATTGTAGCTTTTCGACGTTAAATTTTCTCACAGTAATTCTTCTTTGTTGCTCAGATTGGGATATCCGCATTCGTACCTTGGCTACAACAAGGTAATGATCCGAGTCTATGTTGGCCGCTCGGAAGGTCCGGACATCCAGAATACTGGAGGCATGCCTTGCATCGATCGCAATATGATCAATTTGGTTGATCGTGACATGATCATTGGACCGCCATGTCTGCTTATGAATATCGAGATGAGGAAACCATGTGCTTGCTATGGTGACATTTCGCTCCACAGCGAAATCAATTAGCCTTAGTCCGTTATCAGACGTGATGTCGTGTAGGCTATGCTTACCGACTGCCCTACCAAAGACGTCCTCCTTTCCTATTTTGGCGTTAAAATCGCCCAATACGATTTTAACGTCGTATTTAGGACATTGCTCGTATGTTTTGTCGAGGAGCTCGTAGAAACACTCTTTGGTGGCAGGGTCCTTTTCTTCTGTGGGGGCATGAACACATATTAGGCTTATGTTAGCGAATTTAGCCTTGATCCGGATCGTCATAATACGCTCGCTCACGTGTCGGAAGCTTAAGACTTCTTGCCTAAGTCTGCCGCGTATGACAAATCCGCATCCGAATAAGCGTTGCCTGTTGCCTCTGTAGCAATCACCGTAGTAGATGTCACAGTTTTTCATCCTCTTTTTGCCCGGCCCATCCCATCGCACTTCCTGGATGGCGGTAATATCTGCTTTATAGCAGTCTAGGGCCTCTGCTAGTTGTTCGGCTGCACGTGGTCTGTAAAGGGATAGAACATTCCACGTACAGATCCGAAGGTCGTTGTCCTTATTTCGTTTGCTGGGGTCGTCATTAGTTGAGTCATCCTTATCCGAGGCTTTTGGTTGTTTCGGATCCATGCGGTTTTTACGTGGTAGGGAAGTTACCCCGACGGCACAACCCCCAACCTGGAGGGCCAGTTCCTTAATTATTCCCCAAGGACGAGGGGCCGGGTACACCGGTGCCAGTAGTCCACTACGGGAGTATGAGTGCTGCCGTTGGCCCATTAAGGGCTCCTCCGCCACCATCTCTATTCCAATGTCCTGACCAACATTGGAAATTCCTTACCGACCTGTGATCCGAATACGTCGAAGCAGCTCGCGCAAGGTGTTCCGCCAAACGGGGTTGGTTACCCATTTCTTGGATTAAGGTACTAGGCACCCGGCTGTCACCGCGTGGAGGTTGAGAGTAGGAGTTGGTAGGCCTCAGCTGAGTGAAAACGCTTGTGTTTTCATATGATCGCATGCACTACCGTTTGACCAGTAGTAGTAGTGTGTAACTTTATTAATGCAGGAAAAAAAATTCAGTTGTTACAGTTTTACATAGTAAGCATTGGCTGTTGCCGTCAGCCGACAAAAGTGAGTTTTTAAATTACAGACTTAATTCATATATGTATATAAGCTTTTTTTTTCAGAAAGCTTGGTTTATAATTTGTAGCCGGTATTTTAGAGCAGTTTTAATATATTTAAACAGTATGGTCCAGTTTTCTCCATTTAAGATGCGAACGACTTCATCGGAAGAGAGAGTGTTTTTTCCATAAAAGGATCTTCTGATTGCGCTCAGAATAGGGCAGGTTCCAATGAAATGAAGGCCGTCTTCTCTTGTCCTATGGTTGCACAGTGTACATTCATCACGTCCATCTGTTATATGGGGCATGTAGTTTAATCGCAATAGTTCGCCCCTGGCTTTGAATACTGTTGAGATCAGATCTAAACTGTTACAATCATGAAAATAGTTCAGCTCCCCAAGGTCATGCTTTAAAACTTTATAAATATTCCTTACTTGGCTTTGTTCACTTTGCCTTTGAAAGGACTGCCGTATTGATTCTTCGATCTTAATTAGAAGTTGCTCCAGTGCCATTCCTAGGTTTATTTCGTCTACGTGTGCTTCATGTAGTGGTACATTATGGTCACAGCGCAGCCTTGTCCATTCGGCAAAGAAATGAAGGTTCCCATTTTTCAGGTGCATAGCAATTTTATGGGGAAGACGATGACTTGGTTGTGATAGAATTTTCAAGATGTATAGGAAGTGAAGTCTAATCGTAAACACATGCAGCGGTGGCAGCCCCGTTTCCAGGAACAACATGTAGTTTGGCGTACTTTACGGCAGTTTGAATATTTTCTTTAGGAAGTATCTCAAAAGTTTTTCAACCTCCTCAAACTGCCAGATCCCCCACACTTGTCCCGCATAGCACATGATTGACCTTATGACTGCTTCAAAGATTTTATACTTTATACTCAATATAAATATTTTATACTATATACCAAAATCCCTCTCCAGTTACAATTGATTGCCCTTTTTGACTATCTTAGTTTCTCTGAAGATGTTTTCTAAAAGATAAATGTGAGGTGATCAGTACTCCGAGGTATTTATATTCTTTAACCTTTTCCAGTTCCTCATTTTGCCAAGTCCATTTTTCATTAGCGTAGCGCCCCCATCCATTCCGGAAAATCATAACTTTTGATTTGTTGGTGTTCAGCTGCAAGTTCCATATTTGGCAGTATTGATACAGCTTATTTATCATGATTTGTAGCATGTTCGGGGTTTCCGCGAGTATTACGATATCATCAGCGTAGAGCAAGAAGTTAACACGTAATCCATCGAGAGATATCCCTCCTGGGAGGTATGCAACTAGATCGTCCAGGAAGATCGAAAACAAAATAGGGCTCAGCAGGCATCCTTGCTTTACACCAGATTTCGACTGAAACCAGTTAGACAAGATGTTTCCATCCCACACCGCTGTGGTGTTCTCTTCGTACATTTTTTGTAGCACTTTTAGTACCTTTGTCGAGACTCCTAGGTTGCTCAGTTTGTAGAAAATGGCTCTTCTGTCGATACAATCAAAGGCCGCCTTGAAATCCATGAAGAAAACGTACAGTTTTTTACCTTTATTCAAAAAGTCCGGGGCGATACTTGTTAGAGAGAAGATGTTGTCCACTGTGGAATAATCTTTGCGGAAACCAGCTTGGAACTCGCTAAGTAGGTCATTTTCGCGTATCCAGTTTGTTAATTGTTCCAAGATAATTCCTGTAAAAATTTTGGAAGTCGCATTTAGGAAAGATATCCCTCTATAATTGCTTGGCTCATTTGGGTCTCCTTTCTTGAAAATCGGAAATATTATGTCATTCTTGAAGGATGATGGCACCTCGCCTGCACTGAAAATAAAATCATAAGTTTCCGTGAGCTTCTGCAGGAAGGCATCAGTCGCATTTTTAAAAAAATTCGTAAGGAATACGAACTTTCCCTGGAGCCTTATTTGAGCAGCATCTATTTATAACTCTGATGACATCCTGGAAAGTTATAGGTCGGTCTAAAGAGTTTACTTCGACGTGAAGAAGCACACATTGTATTTGGATTTGAGCCTGCGGTGGGTTCAGTAGATTTTCGAAGTATTCGGTTAAAATGGGAGCTTTTACCTTGATACCCTTCGCGAAGAGCGAACCGTTTAGTGCTTTTACCATCCTCCAAAAGAACCTGCTGTCTTGTATGTTTGCGAGCGCTGACGAGAGGCTCTGAATGTAGAGCCTTTGTTTTTCCTCGCAGATGCTTTTAAACTTCTTATTTGCAACCTGGTACATACATTTTGCATAATTGGTGTTCATGCTTCTTAGGAGCCGTAGAAAGGCAAATGATTTTTTCCTGGCTGCCTCGCATTCCCAGTCATACCAAGGTTGCTTCCCTTTTTTTCTCGATTTGAGTTGCAGGGGCCTAGCTGCATTTGAAATGCATGTCGTAAGTATATCTATGCCTCTGACGGATTGGAGCTCACTACTATTTAATCCATTTATTTCTAAGTCTAGATTCGCTTTGTACATTTCCAAGTTTTCGTTTCTCCAATGTAGTTTCGGAAGTAAGCAGTTTGGCGGTGCGGGGGTTTGATCTAGATTCAGCTCTACTTTGACTGATATTGGGAGGTGATCTGAATAAGGTAATTCCTGGACATGGAAATCAGCTTTATGCTTTAGCCAGTTTCCCTGCAAGAAACAATAATCGATTGTTGAGCACGCGCTGCCCCTTGAAAAAGTTAGGTTTCCTTTGAGATCACTATCCGTTCACCCGTTTAATAATGTAAGTCCGATCGTTTCACACATTTCGATCAGTTTCATTCCATTGCCATCAGTGCATTTATCTGTTGCATATCTCACCTTACTTAACGATCGTGGCGATAGTTCCGTTTCCACATTCAGTATTTGACTAGATCCCACTCTCCCGTTAAAGTCTCCAATGACCATAAGATTAGTCTTGCCAAATTCCAAGAAGAAGTTATATAAACTAGTAAAGTCATTCATCCATTTGTTACAGTTTACATATACTGGTATTATATACATTCTAACTTTATCTATTTCCATTTCGATCACATTTCTATCTAGTATTTTCTTAAAGCGACATCCAATCATTTTTTCCAGTTCCTTTTTTATGCCGTATAAGCATCCTCCGCTGGCCCTACTACGTGAGGATGTTTTTATTGCTGGAATCCAGAGGAGCGTGTAGTGTTTGAAATATGATTCGAAGCGTTCTATATTTTTTTCAAGAAAAGTTTCAAATAGTACAAAGACGTCGTAATTATTTATAAATTCCAAGAAATTATTTTTTAATAATTTCCGCTAGTTTGGCAAGCGTGAAACGTTGCATGATGAAATGACAAACCTTACTGAATAGTTTGGCAGCTGGATGTCATTGGTAACTTTTACAGCTGCTGAAACATAACAATTTAAAAAAGTATCATTGCTATCTGGTCACCCTTTACAGCGACTTACATGGCTGGCTCATGTAGTATGGATGGAGCCCAATGGTCCAGCAAAGAAGGTTTCCGAATCAATCCCGGTTGGACGCCGCAGTACAGAATGAACTCGAGGTAGATGGCGCAAACAAGTGGAGAGGGACCGCAACCAATTTGGTGTGCGAAACTGAAGGCAGCTGCCTCGTAACCGGGCTGACTGGAGAGGTTTGTTAGTTGAGGTCCAGGTCCACCTCGGACTGTGGCGCCACCTATGTTAAAATAGCAAGCGAAGAAGAAGGCTGTTCTATGGCTGAGGCAACCATAGAATTTTGCATTATACCTTCAAACTTAATTTTTAATTCATTCACCCCCTTTACCCTGAATTGGCCGTATTATTGATTGCATATGGAAGTGACTCCTATTTATCATGATAGCACAGTTTTCAATTTGGTGTCCACAAATTAAGACTACAAATAAGCAACGCAGCTCTTCTACCGCTTCCATGACTTTCTGCACTCTCTTAAGTTGTGGCGAGCCTTAAGCAACCAATAACCGCCATATAAAGATTATTTTTGTAAGAATTTAGTCGAATTTCGATGATTTAACACTTCACTTGCTAACCATGGTCGTGTTTCAAGCTAAAGCTGTCTCGCTGAATACACAATTAAGCGCTTTGTTCTCCGAAAACCTTCCAATGACGCTAACAATAGCCCAACGTTTAAATCCTGGGACCAGAACCATATCACATCCCTTAACAACTGCAAAACAGTTGCCAATGCTACCGGAAACTGCCTCGAGTGTCATCGTTTTGTCATTTGTGACATCATAGCGTGCGACTTCTGCCGTTCATTCGACACCCTTCGGAAGGGTGTCGCTCCAAAGAATCTTTTCGGGGGTGAAGTTGCTATCATCAGACCAATAACAGACCACCCCTAGGCTCATCACCATATAATGACACCCCATCGTCTTTGATGCAATGAAGTGAGAACAAGGGTTTCGCTTACGGTTCTAATTTAAGGGTTAACCTCAAGATTGCTAACAAGTGGTTGCTTCAGCCGACGCCGACCACCACGATTAATGGGGGTAAACAGGAATTTTCTGGAAAACGGAAAACGGATGGCTCAACAATCCAAGTAGCCGGTCTTGGTTGTTTGGGTGTGAACCCTGCTCGGAGCCGGAGAAGAAAATTATACACGAAGTTTTATTTATCTTCGCCGGGTGAATAGCACGCGGTGGCATAGCATCGTCGTCTGCGTTGGCGGCGTCGGGGAGGCTCGAACTTTTGTTTAACTTTGCAATCTGTACGGAAGTCAGCCATGGCTCTGGATGTAAACGGAAAAGGGACCAAGTTCCGAGAAAGGAAGCCGAGGTGCCATTTGAGTAATTGAGTAATTATTTAGGGAATGTGCCTGAGGCGTGTCCTGAATAAATAAATTTTCTTCCTTCGACCATGCATGTTGTTGTATATAGGGAGAGCCGGTGGAGGAAGGGGGTAGGTCATTGCATTGCGGTTGCGGGATGAATTTCTATCCACCGCTCCATTGTTTCTGTTAATTCATCAGTGTGGGGGGGTGGTCGGGGGATTTAAGTCGTAAATTTTATGGCGGAACTTCATGTGATACATCATTTTTACTGCGAAATTTGCTAAACTAATCCTTGCGCTTAAATTACGCTTCGGATCTCTCTCTGATTATAATGGACAGCCGGCGTTAATTGGGATTTCAGGGTACATTACACGCAAATTTATTGTGTTTACGGTCCATGAAGCAACAAGGGAAATTACTTTTCTTTCATTTTGCACAGAGATAGATGGGAATTAAAGAAGTACACTTATACACATATCCGCTGGATAAGTACATGCTATCCAAAGTGAGTTATAGAAACTAATAATACATTATGTGGATTGTTAAATAGGGAGGGGGATTTCAAGGTCTGCAATTAATTCCTGTCAAATTATAGCGAAGTACTCGCAAAGGGAAGTCAAAAAGCTGTAGATAAGCTGACGGGAAATTTATGAAACCGATGTAGCATACTGGACATAATGTCGCCGGCGTTTGTCGGAGCCGATGATAGGTTTAGTATTATAAGTATTATTATTATTTATTTCCCTTTCAAAAGAACAATACTATTTCTTATATCTAAGTTATTACAAATTCAATTTCAAAATTTTAATCAAAATAACTTAAATATCGTTTAACTACGAATTTTGCAATCATTTTCGATTGGGTGAAATGGTATCTAGTACACACTTTGTGGCATAAAATACCAGTGGTAAGTGCATTAAAATAAAACTTTGTTTTAAAATATTGTGAAAAGCCGCGCCGAGAAAGTAATAAGTTTTATGTTGAGAGAGAACAGTATTGGAAGTTACATATCAAAGTAAAGTAAACATTTATTATCATCTGGACAGCAACCAGTTTCTGAGACTTCTAACGAACAAGGACTTAAAATCTATATGGTTACATATATCTGGATGCAGTCTGCTGTACATAAAGGGAGCTATAATAGAAGCAAAACGACGGTAGTGTTCTGTTATAGCTCTTGGAACTATTACTGCTGTTGAAGACCTTAGTGAATAGATTTCATTTTCACTAACGTTGGTATGACCACCTCGCAAATAGAACAGCCTCAATACCTAATAAACATAAAGATTTCTTAACGTCAGTATATTTAGAAAATTAAACAATGGGCGCGATAGCTCCCATGTTGGATTGAACAGCATTACTCTGATTATCATCTTCTGAGCTGTAATAAGAGGTTGTAGGTTACTAATGAATGCACTGCCCCACCAAGAAATACCGTATTCCAGTCGCATAATAGATGGCAATTAGTAGATTGGACGGAACCAATTTTCGTAAGTGAAAAATCTTGTTCATTGCTATATAAACAGTTTTTTTAATATTAGTTATGTGTGGTTTCCAATTTAAATTATAGTCCAAAGTTACACCTAAATATTTAAATTTAGCAACCAATTCCAACGTCATGCAGGAATCCTTGCAGGTCTTATGATCACAATTAGGGTCATGTAAACCAACCCCATCGATAAAATTCTGGTTTGAGAATGAAAAAGACATAACTTTGGACTTACTGCTTAGCACCATTTGGTGATACTTGAACCACTTGTTTAACACAGAAAGGTCCATGTTCATTTGATGTCTTATATTATCTACGTAGGGAGCAGCGTATGAGATAGCCAAGTCATCGGCAAAAGCAATAATTTTCCCATTCAGAGGCAACTTAAATATAGAATTTATATATAAAAGGAACAGTAAAGGTCCAATAACTGATCCTTGGGGAACGCCGACACCTGGACAGGACAAGGACTTACTCAAAGTTGCATTTACACGAACAAGCTGTTTTCTATCTTGAAGGTAGGACGAGAACCACTTCAAGATGTAACTTCTAAACCCAAATCGCTGAAGTATTTTCAGTAATAGTTTGTGATTTACTAAGTAAAATGCCTTTGTAAGATCAAGGAAGAGAGCGGCAGATTTATTACTCCTGTCGAGTCCCGCGTTAATATTCTCTAGGAAAGACAATATAGCTTCTTCCGTAGACTTTCCTTTTATAAAATCAAATTGTGATTTACTAAGAAGCTTGTATTTTTCTAGGAACTTAAGCATTTTGTTGGTTATAATTTTCTCAAAAATTTTTTATTTTTTTTTTTATTTTTGCCGGGAGCAGGTGAGAAATCTTCCAAAGACACCATAAGGCCCGACCGCGCGTGCTTATCCAGCAGTTTTATTTGCGCGTACGAGAATCGTGATTATAGAAAAAGATGTTCGTATGTGATTGAAAATAAATGTAGCACTTTCATATGCTACGACGCGAGGTCAAAAGAATTGTTCCAATTGAATTGTTCGCGTCAAGTAGTTGAGTGATAGTACGGTTACAATGGCCGTGAACACGATCTTTGTGTTTACGCGCAAATTTTGTTATCTCTTCGACGACGCTGGGAATTCCCAGATCCCGATGAATATCTTCGTTACGTACATACCACGGTGCGTTAACGATCGTTCTAAGAACTTTATTTTCAACAGTTTGTATGATGTTTCTATTGCTTTTCTTGGTACAACCCCGTAGTTGTATACCATACGTCCAGATAGGCTTTAGCACTTGCTTATAGATAAGCAGTTTCTTATGTAGGCTCAACTTCGAATGTTTTCCGAGTAGCCAATACATTTGTCGGTATTTGTTTTGAAGTTCGTCGCGTTCACGTTTTTCACGTGCGATTTCCATTTGAGCTTGACATCTAGAGTCATTCCTAGATATTTTGCTTCGTTCGCGTACGGTATTAGAGCCGAGTTTAGATATTCAGGCAATCTGTCCACTTTTTTGTAGGTAAAGTTGACGTGAGTAGATTTGCTTTCGTTCAGCACAATACGCCAAGAATTCGTCTAAGCGTGGACTTTATTAATGTAGAAATACACCACAACAAGTCTTTTTTTCTTTCAGAGCTCTCTCAATCACGTCAGTTATTTTGTGGACTTGGTCAATTGTAGAATGTTTCATTCTAAATCGTCTTTGAGACGATGAATGAGACGTCTTTCGTCGATTACAGCCTGTAGACGTTAGGAAAGTAATTTTTTAGATATTTTTGAGATAACCGGCAATAGGGTCCATAATAACCCTGGTTTCGGGACCATTGTAATCCCGGCGACTCTCCTTTGTCTCGGAAAGTAAAGCACTCTGAACGAAGCGTTGATCAAATAGAGTATTTTGATATGAGCTTTTTTCGGCAATTCCTTGACCACCTGCGCCATTATCCAGTCGTAACTCGGAACTTTTTTCGTCTTTAAACTTTTTAATCACTTCCCTCAGTTCAATCAATGCAACTCCTTTTACTTTAAAGTTGTCAGATGTCGTGACTGGGGAGTCGGGCGTTAACGAAGGGCCGTCGAATGGCTAAACGTTTCTTCTAAGTGTAAAGCAAAAAATTCTGCCTTTTCTTTGTCGCTCTTGGCCCAGTTTCCATCGTTTTTCCGGATTGGTGGTGCTTGCATTTGAGGTCTCGGGATGCCTTTTAGCGCTTTCCAAAGCGAATAACTTGATTCTCTTTCATCGGAAAGATTTTCAAGATAGGTAACTATCTTTTTGCTTTTAAATTCGCGAATACTATCTCTAAGGTGATTGCATAGTCGGTTAAGGACTGTTTTATGCTGCGATGCACGAGTGATTTGCCATTTCTTTCGTGCTTTTCGTTTCTCTCTCACCAGTTCAATGATTTCTCTGGGATACTTTTCGTTGCGGTTGATCTTATAGCTTCTAGAAGGAGTATTTTTCCACGCCGCTCTTTGGATTGTTTCCACGAAACGATCAACTTCGTCCTCTAGTTCACAAGGTGTTTTAAGTGAAACATTTAAGGCGATATTTGTTTCGCAATCATTTCTAAAGCCCTCCCAGTTTGTTCTATTGCTAGTAAGTCTTAGAGGACCTTTTTTCTTGTTCAGCGCTTCTCCATGTAATAAAATTACCGGCGAGTGGTCAGAAGAGAGATCAAAACATTCTTTGATTGTAATAAACTTCTCGTAAATGCCTTTTGTAACAAAAAAATCGATAAGATCGGGAATTTTTCCTGAATCGGTTGGCCAATAGGTCGGTTTTCCTGTCGAATAAAAACAACAACCGAATTCATTTGCCACTTTGTAAAGAATTTTTCGTTTAGAAGAGGTACATCTTGAACCCCAGAAGGTGTGCTTCGCGTTGTAATCTCCACCAATAAGAAAATTTGAACCAAGGGCACTGAAGACACGAAAGTAGTCGTCTTTTTCTAGTGGGCATCGCGACGGACAGTAAACAGATACTATATTGTAACTCAGGTGCTTATTTTTAACCCTTGCCGCGCACAACTGAAGTTTTACCAGCTCTATGCGACTTTGACGTACGGTTAACCGGCTTAGAAGGCTGATTGACTGTTTCAATAGTCTGGACTGCTGATTCGAGCGTCCTTTCAGTCGGTTTAGGAATCTGTACAACTGGCTTACGAGCCTGCTCAGTCTGCTTAGCAATTCGTTCTTCCGACTTAGGAGCCCGATCGACTGATTTCGTTCCCCGTACAATCGGCGTTGTAGATTTTTTCCATCGCATCTGTAATTCCTTAGCGACCTCGCAACCGCGATAATTTGCTGGGTGCATTCCTTTGCAGTTAACGCAAGTTGCTTTTTCATTTTTACTCAAATTGCAATTTTCCGAAGAGTGTTTTCCAGCGCACTTAACGCAGCGCAGCTCTTTCCGACAGTACGCTTGTGTATGACTAAACTTTGGCATCGCTTGCATTGAGGGATTGTCTTCGTGTTGACACGAAGAGGCTCAGTTTTAACGACCATACTCATGATTGTACGAATATTGAATATCTTTTGCTGACTTTCCATTTTACGGAATGATAGGACAAAAGGCGGAAGCTTACGCTTCAATGTAGTTTCTTCACTACGGTCGGGTCGTTTTCTCTCTTTTTTTAAAAGGTTCACGGCGTCCAGAATGTTATAGCCTCTATCGCGTAAATCATCTATAACGTCTTCTTTAGCGCATGATGGATGAAGTCCTCTAGCTACGACCCTCAAGCGTCTCTCAGACTTATCTTCGTAAGTATGCCATTGAATTGAGAAAACTTACAGTAACGATATAGGTCTATAATTATTGGGATCACATTTATCACCCTTTTTATAAATTGGAATTATTACAGCCGTTTCCAGGCAATTATTTAAAAGATATGCTAATGGCTTAGTGATGAGATTGCTTACTTGTTTTATTGTTAAACTGCTAATACCATCTAGTCTGCAAGAATGTTTAATCTTTAATTTGGATATGACATGAAGCACCTCAGCTTCAGACACTGTGCCAAGGAAAAACGATGAGAGGACTACGTTATCTAGGATGGAATTCTGTGAGGCTATTTCCCCATGAATCATCTGACTATTTTTTTAGCTTTCCGCTACATTTTTTACAGAGGGAATGTGGAACCTTCCTTTATTTTTAACATAAAAATTGTTTTTTTCCCTAATTCTTTCGCAAAGTTGGTCAGTCATCCATGGTTTAATCTTCTGAAGTAGTCGTTTTTGTTTCGTAGATTTGCACGAGACTATATGGTCAGAGAGGATCTTTAAAAATATACTAAAAGCATTGGAGGGACAAGTTGTATTATAAACCTCCTACCAAGATTCCTGCGCAAGATATTCGTTCAGTTTAGAAAAGTTTAACTTAAAGTGCGCGTGTACTTTTTTGGAATTCGACTGCTCCTTATTGGTTACCTTCAGGAAATCAGAAAAAGATACACCAGTTGGAAAGTGGTCAGTTATATCCCATTCCAGCATAAACGGACGGACTTTCTATTCATTTTTTTTTTCCTCCCGAAAATATGGTCGATGCACGTTTTGGTACTGTCAGTTACTCTAGTTGGTACATTCAAGATTGACTCGAGAAACCCAAGGAAGACAAAAGAAGTATATAATTATCACAGCTCAGAGGAAGATCGAGTACATCAATATTTATGTCACCAATAACACAGACATTGTGACCGTTCAATGCGCATAGTAGGTCTTCAATATCTTTTAGGAATATATCCCTGTGAACAGATTGCAACCGATATATGCAAACAATATCTAAGAAAATGGAATCAAGTTAATTGTTACTATAATACAATCTGCACTTCTCAGATCAGGTGTACAAACTTTCGCGACTGAAAGGATATTTTTTACAAATATTGCTATTCCACCGGATGGGTACCTTTCATTGTACTAAGCATAGACATTATAGCCCGGAGCGAATAATTGCATAATTCGTGGTCAAAAGTCCAGATTTCGGATAAGACAATTATTTGGGGTAAGACTAAAAAACTATTATGCAAAAACGAACAAAAACTATCAGAATTTTTTCTCATACTTCTTATATTTCGATGAAAAACGGTTAAGTCTTTCGAAGATGCACTGTAATCAAAACCAATAAATATATCATTACTTGAGCTACTACTTCTTCTTCTTCTTCTTCTTCTTCTTCTTCCTTTTATCAGCGAGGTTATGATCCGAAAATAAGGGATCATAACCCTCCCACTTCACTGCATTTCTACTGATCCGCCTGTGGGGTTCGCCTATTTGACCTCAGAAAATACTTACTTGAGCTACTACTATTAAGATCAATAAATTCATGACAAGGAAACATAAAAAAAAAGAAATTTTTTTTTAGGTAAATACTACTTAATAATAAATGATTAAGAACATCGATGCAGTTGATGAACTTGATCTCCATGCCGGTCGTTCGTCTCATCATAACTTTTCCATACCGAACCCAAAGAAAATCATAACTGAAATTCTTTTTCGCTTTTTTCGCCTCTTTTAGCAAAACTTTAGCCGCACTTGACAGCCAGTCATTAATAAAAATATTACCTCTACTCGATGCAAAGATTTTCTCAGCATTGATCGGTGTCTTCTTAGTGTGTACGGCAGCCAAAATTCGCTCTTTTACTCTCCTGCTACGAAGTTGTACCACAACAGCACCAGACGGTTTCCCATTGCTCTTCTTTCTATAGCACGTATCCATATCATCGTCAGTTATTTCAACACCAACACCCTGATTGAAGATTTGAAGCACAGCATCACGAATGTTCTCCGTCTCGATGAACGGAACTTCACGTTACTCAAGATAGTTTGAATGAATTTTGTATTCTGCATTATCCAGTCTCTCTTTGGCTACATTTAGCTGTAACTTCAGCTGTTCGTTCTCTCGTTTGATTTCGGCTAGCATTTGAGTGGACTGCTCCAATAGTGCAAGCTGCGACTGCATCAACTGCATGGACTGAACGGTATTGACGAGAGTCTCCTTTATGTCTATTAACTGGAGGTGAATACCCTCCAATGTAATATTGCTATGATCGCTCCAACTGCTTGCAGCACATGACGATATCGATAATCTGCTTGGGTCATTTGTTTTCTTCATGATGCAAGAGTGACAACTCCATGGTTTTCTCGATTTTGTGAGAAATTCAACATCAGCAGGCTTTAACTTAGCACAATTCACATACAAGAGACATATACAGTCATTGCAGATGATTTTTCAAGAGTCTCTTACAATTTTAACACTACAACCTTTGCAACTCATTTTTTCACTTCTATACTCGTTGGCGGCCAAACACGAACAGAGTTTGTTTTTGTTGTAAGGAAAGATGAAGTTAGTAACTGAGGTATCACCTATGACCTTTCCTTTTTTGAAGTTCCGTCCAACAATATCAAAGGCCAGCTTTACTCCAGGATACGTTCGACCTTTCTAATGATAGTAACAATATTTACTATGGAGGCGTCTCTTGATTCTGCGAGGGAAACAATTCTCCTGTAACAGATCTGCCTCTAGAGTCTTGGACAGAACGCCACAATAGACAGATGTTATTTTTAGGTGGTAAAGGGCTTTGTGTACCTATGCTCTACGGTGAGCTCCGCAAATGACACCAGTGTGGAGATCAAACAAAGAATTACTCTTGCCAATCGCTGTTTCCATAAGCTAAGAAGGCAATTGAGTAACAAGGCCCTATTTCGAACTACTAAAGTAATTCTATATAAGACACTAAACATCCCAGTCGTGGTATATGGCGCAGAGGTATGTACTTTGCTAAAATCGGATGAAAATACCCCTGGTTACTTTGGGACAAAAATTCTTCGTCTGAGCTTTGGTAGCATCTGCATAGACGGCGAGTGAAGGAGAAGGTGCAATGCCGAACTATACGGCCTATAATTCGAAAATGTCATGTCAGAAAAGATGCACGGTGCCCTCAACCTGATCTCAAAATGATGTAGAACCAAGGGCTTAACCATCAACCCTGGAAAAACTATTCTTGCACCCTTTTCTAAGAAAAGGAATCTCTAACGGAAGCAAACTTCACTGGGAAACACCCCCATCAGCCCTACAGAAGAAGCAAAATATTTTGGGATAATCCTGGACAAAAAGCTTACTTAGAACAGTGTTATCAACAAGGCGCCCAGGGCAATATTCATATGCCAACGCCTCTATGGTACAAAATGGGGTCTGAAGGCGAAGATGATCTACTGGATGTACAGCACAATCGTCAGACCAATGATTACCTACGCCTCTCTAGTATGGTGGCCCAAAACACAGCAGGTCAAATCTATGGAATAGCTAAATCGACTACATCGGTTAGCCTGTGTCGGCTGTGAAGGTGTTTCTGGCCAAAGGCTGAGGTAAGCTCGCCGGGTCCGGGGTTTACCCCAACACCCTAAAAACTTCGGGAAGGGGTTGTCTTTATTGACCGAAACTGATTATATATAATAACATAATTTACTGGCTGGTTGATCGGCCCGCTGGGTGTTGGTTCTTATGGCTCCTGGATCGCTAGGTCCGCTGAAGGTCGGCTTCCGTTCGATGGACTCGTTCTGGGGTCGATCGTCGGTTGGCCTGGCCCACTTTAAGGGCGGGCGAGAGTTTCGCGTCCCACTTTAAGGGCAGGCATGAATGTCGCGTCCCACCTTAAGGGCGGGCGTGAATCTCTCGTCCCACTTTAAGGGCGGGCGAGAGTGTCCCGTCCCACTTTAAGGGCGGGCGAGAGTGTCGCGTCTCACTTTATGGGCGCGCGAGAATGTCAAGGCTAGCCCAAGAAGGGTTGTATCCACTGCAGAGGGTACGGATGGTCGCGGTGTACCCGTCTTCGCGGAGGGTCGTGCTTACTTTTCCAAAGAAATCAAAAATTTACCACAAGTGTTTTTCCCAGATGGGGAGAAACCTAATAGGGACGTCAAGCAATCACCGAGGTGAAAACTTTCAAAAATCTGGAGCCGAAGCTCCTATGAGAGAATGCTCGCAGTACACAAGTTTGGTACTCAACCACGGCTGAACAGACTCTCTCGACCACATCTCTCAATCCCCCTCTTATATAAATTCATGCAACAAGCAGGTGTGAATTCTAACAATGAATGCAATTTACTGTCACAAACAACTTGGTTAAAGAGATTGAGAGAGATGGTCATGCTCTGACGGTGTGATCATTGCCAGATGTTTATGTTCTATTTGTTCTACTGAAGGTACAGTAGTGAGCGGAGGTATACATCGACGAAGTAAGCCACTCGTCGGTCGGAGATAAACACTTCGTCGGTCGGATGTAAGCGTCGACGAAATAAATCATTCGTCGGTCGGGGGTATAAATCGACGAAGTAAACACTTCGTCGGTCGGAGGTATGCATCAGCGAGGTAACTAACTCGTTGGTCGGTAGTGGTTTTTGCCTGGGGCGGGGGACGGGTTGTTTATGGGTCGTCGCTCTTGCCAGATGATGTTATTCTGCTGGGAGCACAGTAGTGGTAGGAATATATGTAACTTCGTTACGCGGCATTCCCGGGGTAAGGAAACGTGCGTGCAATACTTAATCTCACGCCGCTACATCTCACAGTGCAGAAGAAGGCTGTGCTTTGTAGTTGGTCCTCTTAGGCTACAACAAAACAAATATTTGGCGCAACAGCTCTTTAAAGTGCCAGGGCCTAGCTTCTCGCAACCACTCATGTTGTGTGCGTTATATTTTTCACACGAATGGAAGGGACCTACAGTTTAATGCCGAATCCGAACGGAGATTTGAGAAGCTTTTTCGTGACAACAATACTCTCGGATGTTTGTCAGACGCTAGCGAGAGGTGGGACCGTGAAGAAACTTTTTTGGTATTTCCTGAGATTCGAACTTGGAACCTCATGCGTAGTGATCCGACACACTAACCACTTACGCAACGGCGCCCCGCTCTTAGGCTACTTCAGATACAAAAACTAAAACTCGGCGATTTCCCAGGCCATATGAGCATTCTTCAAAATGTCCAAAACAACAAAATGTTCAAGATTCCAGATACGATGCTCGAGAGATTTCGGTTCTTCAGGTCCTCATTAGTGACCGTCATGAATGGAGAAACAAAGGTCTCAAGGCAGTGACACCAGAACTTCAGCTGATGCGCAAATTCAGAGTCGACTTCCCTTGTATTCAGGACTGGCTTCGGCCAGAGTCTGAGCCACGTTAGGAATGCAGTCGTACTTTCACGGACGGTTCCAAAACCAGTCAAGGGTCTGGCGCTGATGTCTTCGTGGAAGTCGACAACAATAGACTTTTTTTCTCGCTAGGCAAATATACGTCTGTTTTCCAAGCGGAAACTTATGCAATCCTAATGGCCATGAACTATGTGTCTGTAGTGGCAGTCAGACTGCGCTTAAGCCCTTGATTAACCCTTTAACCTTTTCCAAAATAGTTCATGAAACCAAAAACTCTTTGAGCTCGGTCGTAAGGCGGAATTCTTTGTCTCTTTGGGAAGGACATAGCTGATGAGATTGCTAGACAAGGCTCAGAGGAGGCTTTCTCAGGTCCCAAACCCGTGTTGCGTCTCCCTGCGTCCGCGGTTAGGGCTCCCATTTACGATTGGATCTCTCATGAGCGCAATTGTGTGTGGTATGACTCTCCAGGATGCAGGTTGAGTAAACGCGTGCTCCCGGATGTCTGTAAAACATCAGCGGCATTCTTGCTGTCTCTCAGCAGAAAAGACTGTAGACAGCTTGTTGGCATCTTGACAGGCCACTTTGCTTTCGCCAAGTACCTTAACGTGTTGGGCTTAAGTGACACTACAATCTGCAATGACACCGCGAAACATTATCTCTGTGAGTGTCCGGCCTTTGCTCGTATCAGGTGTCAGATTCTCGATGCTGACATGGTGAGTGCTGGTACTGTAAGCTCCTCATCACTGAAGTGCTTACTTGACTTTCTTAGAAAGACAAGGAAATTCCAATAAAATGGGTAAATCAGGGTTTGCTCTCTGGTAGTACAATGGACCAGTTGCGTCTGAGTGCTCCAGTTGAGCGTTTCCTATCCCGACAAAAGTAAATGAAAAAATTGGCGATTGTCAGCTGGCAGCCACTTCAACTTAGCCTAACCCAACCTTCGTCCGATTGTCTCCACCTGAAGAAGTGACATTCGTCATCTAATCCATGCATTGTTCCTTCTTTTCACTTATGTCTAAAGTGCCTTTAACACACCCTGATTTTAAACCTAATTCGTTGGAACCCTACAAATCGGATCATACCATATGTAGGCAAATTGACACAATTTCGGCGCCACCGCAGTACAAAAGTTGTACCACTTTCCCTGCACATGACCCGATTTGTAGGGTCCCTGTGAATTAGATTTGAAATTGGCTTGTCTGTAAGGACCTCGTACCTATCTAACACTTTTCATTACCCCATCATCACCCACAAACTAATGAAGAAGAAGAAAGCACGTTATCGCTTCTGTCGCACAAACTGTTCCCCAAATTGTGACAAAGCATCATTTTCAGGATATGCCAACAAAATATCTCGCACAATTTTTTCTCATCCTTGTTAAGATTTACTTTTGTTTTGTATTTTGGTTGATAGGGGGTTTTGTGCAACCGATTGTGCATCGAAAATAAATTGTTAAGCAAAAATTTGTCGTATACTTGTTTTTAGAGTGAGGACGGGCGTGTATTTTGTATCCTGCCAGGAGCGCTATGATTGTTGCAACAATAGAACAGCACAGACAACACAAAAAGGGAAACCATAAATCTTCAAAAGAACAAGAACGACGGAGTTGCTCGATTCTCTTCTGCTGCTGGTGCTGCTGGTGGTGGTGGCGGTGAAGCGATTGCTTGCAGAGCTCTCTCGAGAGAAGCGATGGAGTGCAAATGAACAAATCTGTTAGAAATCCACTTTCAACACAGGAACACTCAACGTTAGAGCCAGCCGCCAGTGCACCAGGATACAATAACAGCAGGAGCCAAACAGCAGCAGCAGCAGCAGTACGAAAAGGAAAACGGATTGATTCCGACGATGCACATCGTCAGATGCATTGCATCGAAGAATAGAAAAAATATATAATCCTCAGAGTGTCATGTCGTCGTCGTGTTATGTGTGTGTGTGAAGAGAATTTTGCTATTGTTTCGTCCTGGGGTAGTTTTTCTTGTTTCATTTTCGGTTTTTTTTTTTTGTTCGAAGGGTTTTAAGCTCCTTTTTTTTCAAGGGAATTGCACATTTTTTTCGGTGGTTCCAATAGATGCTTCCACCCAGCATGGCTAACGGTGAATGAAAAAATGTAATCACTTTTTGTGACATTTACTTCAATAGAACGATCCTCGTGCTGGTGGATAGGGCATTGTATCGTATTCAACACAACTCTGTGTGTGTATGCCCCTCGATATAGTTTTAGTCTGGTGGGTCGAAAAGTTTTCGCTTATATTCGTGTTAACCCCTTTTCACATCGAGAAAAAGGACATCAGCTAAAGCAACAAAAAACCAAAAACTTTTATTAAAGGAAACTCGTTTGTTTTGGTTGCATTATTTATGACCACATAACTTTTATCCGAAAAACTAAACTCATCCACTAGACTCGACGATATGTGTGGATCGATATTGCTTTAAAATTCGAGCCGGGGCTTCGGGATATCGAGCTATTCTATCGCAACACGTTGTGCTGGAATTTGTTTAATTAACAGTAAGATGTGTAGTTTTATTAGTTGAAAGTTCTGCAAGCTAGCTTGGAAAAGCGAAGGATTTTTTTCTCACATTTTTGCAAGGATGTGCATAACAGAGTTGTGCAATTAGGTCATGGGGATATAGCATTACCAAGTGATGGCAGGACGGATGGATGATGGATGTTTCCAAAATCAGTTAAAAACCACGAACTACTGGATATTTGAAGACCGTTGTCTATGTTATTACAAGGACATGGGCTATACACATCAGCAGATGCTGCATCGCTCTCTTTAGCATATAAGTGTTACACAGTGATTGAATATTCAAGAAACCTTCCAAAGTAAACAGAAATTTTTAGAAAAATGTACTTCTAGTGAGGCCATCTATGGGTAATTACATGTGTCCTTCACTGATGTATTGACATTTGGGCGAATAGAAGCGGAGTCATTGCGTCTGAAGTGACAGTATGTTTGTATCGTCGGTACAAAAATGAGCATCGAACAAAGAGCTAATATTAGGTTAGGTAGATGGGTGCCTTGCCAGACTAATAGTACGAGTGCATTGTGCCCAATCATTTAACCCTGGAAACGCTGTAAAGAAAGTCCGCTGTTAGAACCACCCAGAAAGTGATATGAATCTCAGGAGGTCCATCAGCTCAACATCACCCAAGTCCTACAGATCCGAGAACGAGTAACTACGAAGAGTCCCCATTCTTCTGTTGGATAGGGCAGGACAGTCATACAACAGGTGACGAACAAATTCAATTAAGTCTTCGTCCCTGTAACTTCTGCAATAGTCGTTATGCAGCACAACGAGTCGCTCCGCGCGAACGCCAATGGCACAATGTCCAGTAATTATGGCAGAAATGACCCGTCCGTTATAATGAATAAGTTTTACCAGAGAGATTGATCTCTTCTGGCTGTAGGTCGGCGATAGCACCCTGGCCGTTGCGCATTTTTCCAGATGAATCCAGCGTCTGTTTGCACAACCAGCGGCTTCATCTTCTATTTTCTTCCGTAAGGAACTGATTGAGCTTGCTACAAAAGGAAGGGCCCGCGATGAGTGCACCGCCGATCCTTTCCTAGCAAGCTCGTCAGCCCTTTCGTAACCTTCGGTATCCATGTGCCCTGGTACCCTGCGGAGGGTCACCGCATTGGCTCTAGATATCTCGTGTAAGAGTGATTTGCAGCTTCTCACAAGCATCGACCTAATTACAGCAGAGTCCAGAGCCTTAACGGCTGCCTGGTCGTGATCGTTTTACCAACGATATTACTCTCGCGTATAATTTCAGCAGCCTGTATGATGGCTGTGACCTCGGCCTGAAAGACGCTGCAGTCGTCGTTTATTCTCAAGGAGTGGTTTATTCCTAGGGCTTCACAATAAATTCCGGCTCCCGTGCCAACGTCCATCTTAGAACCGTTGGCACAGAAAGCCAGTTCCTTTTCCTTCATGGTTCTTCGGTTCTTCCAGTATATTCTGTCAGGAATTTTTGTAGCGAATCTCCTTTCAAATGCTAGCATCGGGTTCATGTGATCAGTTTCCGTCAATCCACTGGTAGTCCCCCATCGGGACAGAATGGAGGCATCACCACAATCGGCCTTCTCTCAGTCTTACAGCGGTTTTAGCCGCCAGACCGCTGCAATGTATATCAAGCGGAATGAAACTAAGCATGGTTTCCATTGCCAATGTTGGTGTTGTTCTCATTGATCCCATGACTCCGATGCACGCCGCCCTCTGGATTTTGGTGACATTTGAAAGCTGGTATTGCTTCTCAAGTACCATTCACCATACTAGTGAACCATATGTGAGAATGGGTCTTACAACTGCCGGGTATATCCAGTACACCACAGCTGGTTTGAAGCCCCCCGTATTACTGAATGCCATTTTGCAGGAGTGGAAAGCTTCGCTTGCTTTTCTGATGCGTTCGGCAATATTTTCCTTCCAGTTTAGTTTGGAATCTAGAATTACGCCCAGATATCGAGCTGAACTTGAGATACTTAGTTCAATGCCACCGATATTTGGGGGTCTGAAGGTAGGAATTGATCTCTTCTTAGTGACAAAAAACTACCACCGTCTTAGAAGGGTTCACTTCCAGCCCTTTGCTGCTGACCCAGTTATCCACTAGTTGCAGTGCGAAGTTCAGCCTTTCACTTATGATTGGAGAAAATTTTCCCGAAACGAGGATAACGACATCGTCCGCACGGGCCGTCACGTTGAAGCCGTTTTCCTTCAGTATTACCAAGATCTCATCCAGCACAAGGAGCCATATTAGCGGGGACAGAACTCCACCCTACAGACCTTTGATTGAAGCATCTGTGCAATCCAGTTGCAGAGGCCGGTGTTGAGATGAGCTCTGTGCCGATTGTTCAGGATCGCGTCAGAGCTTAGGTTGTTGAACGCCCCTTCAATGTCTAGGAACGCCGCAAAAGTAAACTCCTTGAAGTGCAGGGATCTTTCCATGCTCAATACAACCCGGTAGAGGGCTGTATCTACCGATCTGCCTCAGATATATGTGCGTTGTGATTTAGATAGATAATCATCGCCGATCACGTTTCTTATGTGTTCATCTATTAAACGTTCCAAAGTTTTCAGCATGAAAGACGACATACTGATAGGTTTCAGGTCTTTTGCGTTTGTGTGGCTCGCTTTTCTTGCTTTGGGATAAATACAAAATGCACCTCCCGCCATGCTTTAGGAACATAACCTAGCTTAAGGCATCCTATGAAGATGCGCTTGAGCCATAGCATAGCAATATTCACTGACTCTTGCAGTATTACAGGTCGAATGTTATCCATTCCTGGTGCCTTATATGGAGCAAATGATTTAATTGCATAAACTATTTAGTCATCATCTATTATACTTCCCACCACTCCCGCGCTTATTGGCGATGTCGTCTCTGGAATGGGTAGATCATCTGTGGAGATTGATGTACACCCGGGAAAGTGAGTGCTCAGTAGCATGTCCAGCGTTTCATCATGTAATTCTGCCCAGGTGCCATCGCTTTTCCTGAAATTGGATTCCGGCGTTGGTGTCTTGGTGAGGACCTTCCTTAGGGGGGACGCTTCATTTATCGATTCTATAGATGAGCAAAAGGACATCCAAGAGTTCCACTGTCAAGTCGCCAGAGCTGAAATTAGATAGCATTCGTATTTTAAAACTCCTTTTAGCCGCGATACACATCCTAACCTTCCCAGCGTCGCTTCTATAATACGTATATAATCCATTATAGTTTTTGGATCCTAATCCCTTCATGCGATAGTTATGAATCCACGGTTCCTGGATCAGGAGCTAATATTAAGTTTTGTTTTAAACTTGGTAAAACTTTTACCGAAACGTTTCAGTTGATAAAACAAGCTTATGGTGATGATTGTTTATCCCGTGGCAGAGTTCATGAGTGGTATACGCGGTTTCAAAAAGGTCGTGAGGACATAAATGATGAGCAACATGTTGGCCAACCGAAATCCGTGATCAGCGCAAATTCCATCAAAACTATGCATGAATTCATCATGTATTTGGAATTGAGCATCTCAAAAACACCAATTTATCGCATTTTGCATCGTATTCGGCCAGAATAACGAGTAGAAGGAAGTTTGCATTTGTTGCACGATTATGCGTCATCTCATCGATCGACACTTGTTACCGATTTTTTAACTTAAAATCGCGTTTTAACTGTCAAGCACTCCCAGTGTTCCCCTGATTTGGCACCGTTCGACTTTTACCTTTTCAGAAAAATTCATTTGCTGATGAAAGGATAGCGTTTTGTGGACGTAGAAGCCATTCAAAGGGCTTGTAACGACATCCTGAAAGACATCCCGGCCGACGATCTAAAACACTCATTCAACATGCTTCTACACCATGCAAATCGCTGTATTGAGTCGGAAGGGGACTATTTTGAATAAAAGAAATCGGAACTTTTTTGTTGTTCTTATTTTTAAAAAGTCCTTTACTTTGAAACGCACCTTGTAGATTAAGAATTTAAATCTAGAGTATTAAGCTTATTGCATAGGGAGTTACATTATATAACGGATGCGTCATCTTTTATGTCGGTATGTAAACATTGAATAACTATGACATCTATCAACCGATTGACTGGAGTAGACATGTTTTTGAAATATCAATTTAGTACAATTTTAACCAGAAATCGCTTCACACCGAAACAACGTGCCGAAATAGTGACGCTGTACATTGAAAATAGTCGTTCAGTTGTGTTAACTCAACGTGCATGTCGTCGAAAATACCATGGCCAACAAGCATCGTCTGATAACACTATTCGTCGTTTGGTGTCGAATTTTATTGAGCACGGGACAGTGGGAGATCAGTCGACATGCCGTTCATCAACGCCCCAATAAACTGGTTGAAGCGGTAAGAGAGAGTGTTGCCGAGCACTTTGGCGCCAGTGGAACCACCTTGCGGTGCATTTTGAAGGATGATTTGCAATTGTTTCCATACAAAGTGCAATTGACTCAAAGAATATTGCCGACAGACCGTCCACGTCGCTTGGAATACGGCCCAGCACGTGTGCTGTCAAAATTCTGATGATGCAGTCTACTCCACTACAGATGGTATCGCAGACATCGCAGTGTCGAATATATGTATAAGCCACAGTATGTTTCTCACCTTAAGCTAATCATACCTGCAAGTCCCAGCTGCTACCATACAATTTAGAGATACACATCAAGTGACGAAAACAGCTGCAAGCTTATACAGAACGGTCAAAAGAGATACACATACAACCTGTGTTGGATTCAAAGGACAGATTCATCCTCCAGTCGAACACTTGGTGAAGATGCTGTAATCCAGAACTCTACTTTGTTACAAGTGACAACATCTGACCCACCGTTCTGCATCTTTTTAGATTTTTTTCATAGCCACTACCGTTCAAATCTGATCAACATTGGCATCACTTTTCCAACAGTCAACTCTATACCCTTGATGGATGCAGTATAACAGACAACTAAATACTTGATAGCAAATATCGTCAATCAACAAGTCTTTTCGCCGTGGCGTAAGTGGTTAGTGTGTTGGATCACTATGCATGAGGTTCCAAGTTCGAATCCCAGAAAAACACCAAAAAGTTTTTTCACGGTCCCACCTCTCGCGAGCGTCTGACAAACATCCGAGAGTATTGTTGTCACGAAAAAGCTTCCCAAATCGCCGTTCGGATTCGGCATTAAACTGTAGGTACCTTCCATTCGTGTTAAAAATATAACGCACACAACATGAGTGGTTGCGAGAAGCTTGGCCCTGGCACTTTAAAGAGCTGTTGCGCCAAATATTTGTGTTTGTAACAAGTCTTTTCCAAGTTCTGTTAAAAAACACATCCCTAGAGGATATTTTAAAGAATATGTCCCGTAGTTGAGCGATGAAAGTGACAAGGAAGCAGAGAAGGATATACACTGTACAGAGTTCACACGTACTCGTACTAGTTCTAAAGAATGGAGTATGCTCAAGAACAGTGTAAGTCCTCTTTAACTTGTACGCGTCAGCTAAGTCCTTCACTGCGTCGTCCTTGCAGATTAGATTCGAAGACTTCGCGGGCCGGTGTCCATTTGCTCTACATGTCCTAGCCATCTCAAACGTCCAATACGCAGTTTTATGACTAAGTCGATGTCGCTGTATAGCTCATATAGTTCGTGATTGAATCTTCTCCTCCAACAAGCATCAATGCAACCAAGGCCGAATCTCTTAAAAAATTTTTCTCTCGAAAAGACCAAGGATATCTTCATCCACTTTCAATAAAGTCCATGTTTCAGCGCCATAAAGCTGAACTGGGATGATCAGGGTCTTATACAAAGTCTCCTTAATTGTCAGGGCTTTACTGTTGAATTGCCTTATAAGCCCAACAAACAGCGATTGCTTTGATTTCTGCTCTGGTGTCGTTTTCAGAATTTATAGCAGAGCCAATGTCCCTTACTACCTCGAATTTATAGCTGCCCACTGCGACATTCTGTCCAATTCGTCGGTGTTGATTGTTCCTTCTTGTTGACAGCATATACTTGGTTTTGCCCTCATTTATCACTAAACCCATTTTGGACGGCTCTGCTTCATTGCTTGCAAACGTACCGCTGACAGCCCACTAAGTTCTTTCAATCATGTCAATATCGTCGGCGTATGCAAGCACCTTGTCTTAAACCTTTTTTTCACATCAAGGATCTCTGTGAAGTCATTACAGACCTTAATGAAGAAGCGAGTGTTCTATATCGTCATCTTGCACAGACGGATAAGTTTGGCAGGGATGTCAAAACTAGACTTGGCTCTATATAGCTCTTCTCGGTAGATGCTGTCATGGGCGGCTAGGAAATCGGTAAAGAGATGATGAGTATCGATTAAGGACTTCCGGGATTTTCTCCACGATCTGTCGAAGTGTGAAGATTTCATCGATGGTGGACTTTACTGCCCTGAAACCGCACTGATAGGGGGCAACCAGGCGTTGATGAAAGGTTTCAGGCCTTCACGCAATATCGCAGAAAAGATCTTGAATGCATTGTTGTTGCATATATAATTGGGGCAGTTTGGGGGCTCTTCTTTCTTGTGGATCGGACAAATAATGTTGAGATTCCATGCATCAAGCAAGTATGACTTAATCTTAGAGATGAGTTGGTGTATGATCTTTGCCAACTCATCACACGCTGCCTCGAAAAGTGCGGCCGGTAAGCCGTCAGGTCTAGCAGCCTCGTTGGATTTCAGCTTGGATATTGCTATCCTCACTTCACTTTGATCAGGTGGATGGAAATCTTGTCTATCACTGTCTTTCTTGAATGAATCATTCCCGGACAGGGGGATGTTGGTCTTCGTCGTCGTTTTTATATAGTCTGAAGTAGTGGTTTCTCCATATTCTCAGCATCAACTGTGATTCTACTACGAGGTTTCCTTCTTCATCTCTACAGGATTTTCCTTTTTCTGAAAAGTTCCTTTTAACCTTTGGCAAAACCACCATACATTCTTCCTTCAGTTTCTTCTATCTAAGAACTTGAAGCGAAAAAAAATCATACCATTGCTGTAACATGGGAAATCTCACTAAGTATCCGAAAGCTACTATCCGATGGCTCTCTTTATTGCATTCCAGAATGTTGTGGAAAGACACAACCCCATAGAGCGTATGATTAAAAGATAAATCTCAGTGAAACAGAGTGGATTTAGATCAGTTGAGGTGGTAGTTGTACAGACCAGATAATTGAACTACCAAGAGATCTGAAAAGAGACTTCAAATAACCTCACGACTGTGTACAGTACAACGTGGAGACAGGGATTAATGCGAAAAATTATTTTATAGTTGTGGACAAATGCAGAGGGATCTTCAACTGCATGTTCAAAAAAAAAATACATAGCAGTGACATATCACAGGGCGCAGTGGAAGGCCCTTTAACGTTTAATTAGCACAAACCTTCTTCCTTCTACTAATTCAAGGAAATTTGATTGCCTGGTCACATACTTTCTTAAAGAGCACCCGACCCTTAAAGAGTCTTTGCCTGAGACACGACTGCCTTGTATCCTCTGATTACGAGCACGCTGCGTCCAGTTGTGAAGACCAAATTTTCTGTCATCCGCGACAGCTTGGTCTTTGTACCAGAGGTTCGGTCTTTTTCGCCGTCTCGAACCTGGGGGCTGGGATTCAAAGATTCTCTTGGCTGGTGCGTGGTTGTCCATTTGCTCGATGTGGCCGAGTTAATGTAGTCGACGTGTCTTGGGTTTTTGGACTACATCCACTTCCTAGTACAACTCATAGAGTTCGCGGTTGTATGTTCTCCTCCATTCGTCCTCATTGCATATGGGACCTAATATCCGACGAAGTATTTTTCGCTCAAAGGTGCCTAATATTTGCTCTGCTTTCTTACTTATCGTCCAGCACTCGGCCCCATAAAGCAAGACTGGTAAGATAAGCGTTCTTTAGAGCATTAATTTGGTCCATCGTGTTAGGACTTTTGAGCCCAGTTGTTTTGCCAAACCGAAGTAATAGCGGTTTGCTAGGGTTATTCTTCTTCAGATCTCCACGAAGGTGTCATATGTGGGGTTTACGTTTGCTCCGACTAGGTAAACTCCTTAACTACCTCGTTGCAGTCATCAACAGTGACGTTCTGTCCAACGTTTTGAGCATGTAATTTTTTGTTTGTTGACAACGTGTACTTAGTCTTATCCTCATTTACGAGTACTTTAAGACCTACTCGCTTCACCTGTTCTTAAATTGCCGTAAATGCCTCTAAACAACTTACCGGGATCTACCGTTGATGTCAATGTCGTCCGCGTATCCTAGCAGTTGGATAAATTTGTGAAAGATAGTGCCTTCCGTGTTTACACCTGCCCTACGCACTATCTGCTCCAGCACAATATTGAAGAAGTCATATGACAGCGCATCTCCTTGCTGAAACTCGGTACATATTTGGAAAAGTTCAGAAGACCTGTTTCCAAGTTGCACAGAACATCGCGTGTTTTCCAGCGTTACACGACACATCTATATAAGTTTTGACGGTATCCCGAATTGGACCATCGCTTGGTAGAGTTCAAGATTATGAATGCTGTCATAAGCAGCTTTTAAGTCGATGAAATGATGGTGAGTTTCGATTTGTTATTCACTGGTATTTTCCACGATTTGCTTTAGTGCTAAAATTGGGTCCATTGTCGCTCTCTTGGGCCGGAAGTCACGCTGGTACGTACCGATTAGTGTGTTGCAGAAAGGTTTTCGACGTTCACACAGGGATATGCCTCGATAGTTCTCACAAGACATAGGATCGGCTTTTTTCGAAAATGGGGCATACAGAGCTGATAATCCAATCGTCGGACATACTTTCCTCCGTCCATACTTGGCTGATGACTTGCTGCATGTGCCCTACCAAGGTATCACCTCCGTATTTAAAAAGATCAGCTAGGAGGCCGTCAGAGCCAGCAGCTTTGTTGTTTTTCGGTTTTCTTGTGGTTGTGCTAATTTCTACAATACTGGGCGGCGGTATTGTTTCATCATTAACTGTAGGCGTGTTCCCGAGTGTACAGAGATTGTTCATTCCAGGTGCATACCCGTAGATCGTAGTCCGTAGACGTTTCGGGTCGATTTGCCAATTGAGGGGGATTACTGTTGTTATCCGAGGCTAGTGTCTCTGTCATAACTAACTTATTTTACGTGGTAAAGTAGTTACCCCGGCGGCACAACCCCCAACCTGAAGGGCCAGATCCATGGGCTTTAGCTCCTTGGACAAGTGGCCGATTTGAGAACCGACATCAGTATTCCGCTTCGGGGTTATAAGTGCTGCCATTGGCCCATTTAGAGTTCATTCGCCATAATCTCTATTCCATAACCCTGATGAAGTAATGGACATCCTTACAGACCTAAGCTGCGAATATGTCAAAGTAGCTCGAGCAAGGTATTTGTCAAACTCTCTTTGCATTCCGCCGAGAGAATTATTCCATCGTCCTTCCTCTTTCTGAAAGGTATTGTTAGACATCTGAGATACATTGCCTGGCCGCAAAGAGCAGTGTTATGTGGGCATTCGAAAAGTGCCTTTATTAAGATCTAAAAGGCATTAGTCAGAACTTGTACATACATATCGCTATGTATATATGCAGGCTATTGTGTGAAGAAGCGAATCTCCCTTTTCCATCTTAGCAATCGCCTATGCAACAAAGAGCTTAAAATTGTTTTTAACAGATATGTGCTCAAGCTTGACCTAGAATGCCAGACTGCACCACAAAACTTAAAATATAAAACAAATTCGTTCAAAAGCTAGCTGAAACGTCATGAACAGAATTAGCTGATACATTCCGCTTGCCTGCCGTATGGCTACCTAAGGTCACCAACAACTATGCCCCATCCAAAGTAAAGAGGTGCAAAGCTCAAGTCCACGGATGTATTATACTGGCAGTGGACATATCTCCTCTGCTTTAGACATTACCGAGCAAGCAGTCTGCGTATTCTTAGATCCAGTCAATGCACACTTTAAAGCGTTGAAAACTTATTCGATTCTTTTCTAATGCTTGCCAGTGAGGGATATCCACTGATGCATTAATGTTGATAATCTGCATAAACCAATACATCGCTTACGAACCAACGAACTGGCGAGCTTCGATACCAAAATTGAATGAGCCTTAATTAATGGATGGGTGGGGGTGACGGCAACCGAATAGGGGGGATACAACCCACCCGCTGAGACGTCAATGCATTTCATCCACAACTGTCGATTCTGAATGATTTATGTATCATTTCATTGTAAATAAATAATACATCCAACTGAGATACAATTTTATAAAGACGACCACCTGCGGTTGGAATACTGAAAGCCTGAAAAGTTATTTGACGGCAATAATAAATATACAGCTACCAGAACTTGTGGGGTGTTAATACGCAGCTGTGTCAGTCGTATATCAGGCAAATGTCGGCCAACCGTACTTTATGCGAATATTAATTAAGTAAAGCCGCCACTGTCAAAGAGAAAGTGCTCTTGAAAGTACATATTATTACTTGAACCAGTATTAAGAAGCAAATTTCATTACAATACAGCAGAATCCATTAGAGGGTGATCGTAAACCATAATCACCAAAGTATAAAAATAGTAGTTTACGAGCACATCCCTTGATAGGACTGCTCACAATAGACCAGCCCCTGCTAAAGGGGATGATAGCTCCGAACATAAGAAAGACATTTCATCCACATAAGTGTAGCACCCACGTAAAATTTTTCAAACAATGGTATGTTCTCGAATAGATAGATGTATTGAAGCGCGAATAATAGACATCCGCCTCGATTTTATGCTAAGAAAGCAATAAAAATGTAATGTGTGCGAATAAAAGTACGAGTACACGAGTGAAAAGAGGAAATTGAAGAGCCAGAATATAGTGGTGGTAATTCGTTAATGAACCCTTAACAAATAATCGATGAAGTTCAATTCGACTTCACTCAATTTATATATAAAGAACAATTGCTGTACTTTGCAGTATAAGAAAAACATAGAGTTTCCTATATGATTGCCATCCATTGGCTCTAATTTCCCGACTGAAATACGTCAAAAACTACCAAGCCACGTGTGGAAATTTCGCGGTCATTGCTCCTCATAACAGTTGGAACTTACCTATTGGTATTCTTCAAGAAACGAAACTGAGCATGCACCCAGTAACAGTGTGAGATTCTTACCCACTAACCCCTTCTCCCTTCTTACCCTTATCCCTACGGTACCGCCTTCTTGCCATTTCATCGTAGGGGGGTTTCTGACTTAGTTGTCATCTTGATTTGTGTTAGTCCTTTTGGATTCTTTTCTCTCACGCTCCAGTAGTTTTAGTCGGCTCATGATGATGGTTACGCGTGGTGCATGTTTGTGCGTATGTCCGCCTGTCTTCGCGTCTGTGTAGGTACATTTTGGGGTATAGCTGCGCGCCCGCTCGCTTCCACTCTGTTGCTTCTTGTGTTTTCTTTGCTCTCTTTTCTTTCTCGCTACGTCCCACCCGTTTTCCGATTAGTAAATTCTCCGGAGTTGGTGCTTCCTCCAGTACTGTTTGTAGTGCTTCTCTTTGTAGCTGGAAATGTGAGCAGTGAAAGAAAGAATACATACGTCACGATTTCGGGGTTGTAACTACACGATGGACAAGCGGGGCAGTCATCGTTCATATACTGGTACAGATATGACCGAAAACAACCATGTCGCGTACCAACGAGTTTCTGGAGAAACTATCAGTGGCATACGGGCGAAGTGCCATCCAGTTTTACGAGGAATATTCTTTTCCCTTTATTTAGAAAAGGAGACGCTAGCGATCCTTGTAACTACAGAGGTTTATCCTTCCTAAACTCAGTGCTGAAAATATGTACGCGTATACTCCTGGAACGGTTGACAGAGTGGGCTAAGTCAAATGACGTGCTCGGTGAGTTTAGGAAAGCCTTCTCAGCAGTAGACAATATTTTTGAGTTTAAAGGCATAGCTAGGTCTTACCTGAATAATGGAAAATAATTGGACTCGTTCTCTATGCACATCCAAGCGGCATTTGATTCCATTGGTAGAAAAGCATTTTTCAATCTTGGAGTGTCAACAAAGGTGCTCAAAGTTATCAAAAGTCTCTACAAGGAGAATATGACTGCTGTATGGGACGGAAACAATGCTTCAAACTGGATCGACTCTTTATGGTTATTAAGCAGGCCTGTGTCATGAGTTCTCTTCTTTCCGCGCTATTTATGAACGATTTACCAACATCCCAACCTGGAGGAATCGAGTTCTTCGCTGGAAAGAAAATAAAGGCCCTCATACTCTGATGACATCGTCATTCTGTCGGAAACTCCAACAATGATGCAAGTGATTTTAGGAATGTATTGCAACCTTTGGAACCTAAAGCAAGTCCAAAACAATGGTATTCTGAAACGGAACCGTTCGCTTTGCTAAAGATGAAAAATGGTTTAACCAAAACTAAGATTTGGGAATGAAGTACCTTGGAGTCATTTTAACACCTCAAGTGGTTTTTAAAAAGCAAAAAACTCAAAGAATAAAAAACAATGAGTAATACATATGCATTTGGAAGGACATATGTATTTTCCAAAAATAACGTTCCTCTTAGTATGAAGTATAATGTCTAGGAAGCAGTAGTTCATCATGTGCTATGGCGCCCAAGTATTGGGTATATTTAACATTTCTTAACATACTGGAACGAGTCAGCAAAGCATATAATGCTCTCTTCATCTGTAAGCGGACCGCGGGGAAAAAATGGGACCTGAAGCCCGCAATGATGCACTGGCTATAGATCATGATAGTCAGACCCATCCTTACGTATGGGGCTCTTGTGTGGTGGAAGGCAACGAATACGAAAAACACACGGGATATGTTGACCATGGTACAAAGAACAGCTTGCATTGCCATCACAGGTGCTCTACGCACAACACCTACGGCTGCACTCGAGATCTTCCTGTATCTCTTACCATTAGGCCTACAAATTAAATTTCAAGCGGGCAACAGCGCGCTTCGGCTCACTAACGTTTGTCTCTTCAGGACTAATGACATAAGACACAGCTCCATTCTCAAGGAATCTTTTCCCAGAATCCCTGACGAATCGGACGATATACTTGGCACCTTAGACTTCGACTCACCATACGAAGTACCGTATCCTATTAGAGAGGACTGGCAAAGGAAGACAGTCTCTGTCCATAACGAGATTGCAATATACACAGATGGTTCTAAGACCAGTGAGGGCACGGGGTCAGGTATTTACTCGAGAGATACGAACCCACAGGTGGCCCTGAGACTTCCGGACACATGCAGTGTGTTCCAAGCAGAGGTTCTAGCTGCACTTAAAGCTGCGGAATGAGATGAGATCAATATCCGATAAGAATATCGCCATCTACATTGACAGTCAGGCTTCGCTAAAGGCGCTAGAGTCTTACGTCACCAAATCTGCGATAATCAGGAATTGCCGCACAATGCTTAGGGCATTATGTACGCAGAATCGAGTCAGATTATGTTGGGTACCTGGACACTGCGATATCGAAGGCAACGAGCAAGCCGATGCGCTGGCTAAAAGAGGAGCGGGGATCCCACGTAGCGATATAATTGGTAGTATTAAACCTCCAGGGTGCGTGGCTAAGGGAATTATTCGGGATAAAATCATTGACACGGCTAATCTAAGATGGTCAAACTTAGATGGTCACAGGGTGTCTAAGGCCTTGTGGCCTGTGTTAGATCGCAGAAAATCTGAGGAGATAGGTAAGTTAAATAGATCAAGGCCAAGGACAGCGATAGGAGTACTCTCTGGCCACTGTCCCCTAAGGAGGCGTGCCATGAGATTAGGGTTATCCGATACGGATGTTTGTAGGTACTGCGATGACCTGCATGTCTCAGAGGATATAACTCATATACTCTGTGAATGTCAAGGAATTGCCAGAATAAGGCTAAAGTACCTTGGTAAATACTTCTTCGATAACTTGGAGGAGGTGAGGTCCTTGAACCATAACAAGGATCTGTTCAAACTTTGTAGGGAGATTAATTGCTTGGGGAATGGGTTTAGGTCTTCTGCCGTGAAGGTTTCCTAGTGATCGCGATGGGCACACTTTGGTGCTTATAGTTTTATGATAACCTCATAATCCTACCTAACCTAACCTAACCTAACCTATGGGGTATATTTCAGTTTAAAGAAGTTGAAAAGCTGCTAAGATCAATAAAATCTTCAGGTTACCGGAAAATACACCAACGTATACCTACGAGTATGTGCTTCACCTGGAAACCGGACTGTCCCCTTTGTACATCTTCACAATAAAGCTGCACTTTCACTACGTTTTAAAAGCAATGTCACTCTCGAGTCAGAGGCTTCCGCAATGCAGATAATGCGCCATAGGCAATCATTTTTCCTTGAATGGTCCAGGCTCTGAGACATTCATGACTTCCAGCTAGCGGATTACAATCCCACACTACAGAAACTGGTGATAAAGATCAACCTATCTACGCGTGACGCATTTAAAGTTAAAGAGAGTCAAACCAGACTCAGACCAGTAGAAACTCAGATATCTTACTTACTTACTTAGGTGGCGCTACAGTTCGGGGTGAACCTGGGCCTCAACCAACAAGCCTCTCCATTTACCTCGGTCTTTAGCTAATTGTCTCCAGTTGCGCACTCCAAGTTGGTCGAGGTCCCCTTGAACTTGTGCGCGCCACCTACGGCGATGATTCCCTCTACTGCGTCGTCCCTCGGGGTTAGATTCGAAGACTGCGGGCCACAGCGTCGGTGTCCATTCGCTCTACATGTCCTAGCCATCTCAGACGTCTAATACGCAGTTTTTTGACTAGGTCGATGTCGCTGTACAGCTCGTATAGTTCGTGATTGAATCTTCTCCTCCAAAACCCGTCATCACAAACGGGACCGAAAATCTTACGAAGAATTTTTCTCTCGAAGCGACCATGTCCATGTTTTAGCACCGTAAAGCAGGACTGCGATGATCAGGGTCTTATACAGAGTCTCCTTAGTTGTTCGAGATAGGGCTTTGCTGTTGAATTGCCTTATGAGCCCAAGAAAACAGCGATTGGCAACAGTTATTCTTCGATTGATTTCTGCGCTGATCTTGTTTGTAGAATTTATAGCAGAGCCAAGGTAGACAAAGTCCCTTACTACCTCGAAGTTATAGCTGCCCACTGTGACGTTTTGTCCAATTCATCGATGTTGGTTTTCCCTTCTAGTTGACAGCATATACTTGGTTTTGCCCTCGTTTATCGCCAAACCCATTTTGGCCGCTTCCGCCTCAATGCTTGCAAAAGCACCGGTGACAGCCCGCTGAGATCTTCCGATAATGCCTATATCGTCGGCGTATGCAAGCAGTTGTACAGACTTGTAATAGATTGTGCCTCCGGTGTTGGCTTGTGAGTTCCGCACAATCCGTTCAAGTACAATATTGAAGAAGTCACATGACAGCGCGTCACCTTGTCTAAAGCCTTTTTTGACATCAAAGGTCTCGGTGAGGTCATTACCGACCTTGATGGAGCAGCGAGCGTTCTCCATCGTCAGCCTGCACAGGCGGACAAGTTTGGCAGGGATGTCAAAACGAGACATGGCTCTATAAAGCTCTTCTCTATAGATGCTGTCATTGGCGGCCTTGAAATCGATAAAGAGGTGGTGAGTATCGATTTGGAATTCTTGGGTTTTCTCCAGGATCTGCCGAAGTGTGAAGATTTGATCGATGGTGGACTTTCCTGGCCTGAAACCGCACTGATAGGGTCCAATCAGGCTGTTGATAAAAGGTTTCAGGCGTTCACACAATATCGCAGAAAAGATCTTGTACGCGATGTTGAGGAGACTGATGCCTCTATAATTGGCGCAGTTGAGGGGGTCTCCTTTCTTGTGGATCGGGCAAACGATGCTGAGATTCCATTCATCAGGCATACACTCCTCTGACCAAATATTAGAAATGAGTTGGTGTATGCACTCTACCAATTCATCCCCAGCTGCCTTGAAAAGTTCGGCCGGTAAACCGTCAGGTCCAGCAGCCTTGTTCGATTTTAGCTTGGATATTGCTATCCTCACTTCGTTCTGGTCAGGTGGACGGAAATTTTGACTATCATCGTCCATGTTGAATGGTTCATTCTGCCTGACAGCGGGATGTTGGTCTTCGTCGCCGTTATACAGTCTGCAGAAGTAGTTTTTCAGATATCTGCAGATTGGGATATCCGCTTTCGTACCTTGGCTACAACAAGGTAATGATCCGAGTCTATGTTGGCCGCTCGGAAGGTCCGGACATCCAGAATACTGGAGGCATGCCTTGCGTCGATCGCAATATGATCAATTTGGTTGATCGTGACACGATCATTGGACCGCCATGTCTGCTTATGAATATAGAGATGAGGAAACCATGTGCTTGCTATGGTGACATTTCGCTCCACAGCGAAATCAATTAGCCTTAGTCCGTTATCAGACGTGGTGTCGTGTAGGCTATGCTTACCGACTGCTCTACCGAAGACTTCCTCCTTTCCTATTTTGGCGTAAAAATTGCCCAATACGATCTTAACGTGGTATTTAGGACATTGCTCGTATGTTTTGTCGAGGAGCTCGTAGAAACACTCTTTGGTGGCAGGGCCCTTTTCTTCCGCGGGGGCATGAACACATATTAGGCTTATGTTAGCGAATTTAGCCTTGATCCGGATAGTCATAATACGCTCGCTCACGTGTCGGAAGCTTAAGACTTCTTGCCTAAGTCTGCCGCGTATGACAAATCCGCATCCGAATAAGCGTTGCCTGTTGCCTCTGTAGCAATCACCGTAGTAGATGTCACAGTTTTTCATCCTCTTTTTGCCCGGCCCATCCCATCGCACTTCCTGGATGGCGGTAATATCTGCTTTATAGCAGTCTAGGGCCTCTGCTAGTTGTTCGGCTGCACGTGGTCTGTAAAGGGACAGAACATTCCACGTACAGATCCGAAGGTCGTTGTCCTTATTTCGTTTGCTGGGGTCGTCATTAGTTGGGTCATCCTTATCCGAGGCTTTTGGTTGTTTCGGAACCATGCGTTTTTTACGTGGTAGGGAAGTTACCCCGACGGCACAACCCCCAACCTGGAGGGCCAGTTCCTTAATTATTCCCCTAGGACGAGGGGCCGGGTACACCGGTGTCAGTAGTCCACTACGGGAGTATGAGCGCTGCCGTTGGCCCATTAAGGGCTCCTCCGCCACCATCTCTATTCCAATGTCCTGACCAACATTGGAAATTCCTTACCGACCTGTGATCCGAATACGTCGAAGCAGCTCGCGCAAGGTATTCACTAAGTTCAACCTAACTGGAACTATAGACGCCACCGTTGACTCCGTGTAGGGAATTCGTCCGCTGCCGCCTGGAACAGGAGGAAATGCTCTAGTGGAAAAGCACTCTTCCCCCCTCTCTCATCTGCTGCCACCAAGAATCCGCCAAACGGGGTTGGTTACCCATTTCTTGAATTAAGGAACTAGGCACCCGGCTGTCACCGCGTGGAGGTTGAGAGTAGGAGTTGGTAGGCCCCAGCTGAGTGAAAACGCTTGTGTTTTCATATGATCGCATACACTACCGTTTGACAACAAATTTCAGCTCGATATCTGGGGGTAATTCTAGATTTCAAACTAAACTGGAAGGAAAATATTGCCGAACGCGTCAAAAAAGCAAGCGTAACTTTCTACTCCTGCGAAAAGGCATTCAGTAATACGTGGGGCTTTAAATCAGCTGTGGTGTACTGGATATACACGGCGGTTGTACGACTCATTCTCTCATATGGTTCACTAGTATGGTCGACGGCACTTGAGAAGCAATACCAGCTTTCAAACCTCTACAAAATGCAGAGGGCGACTTGCATCAGAGTCATGCTATCAATGAGAACAACACCAACAGCGACAATGGAAACCATGCTTAGTTTCATTCCGCTTTACATATACTGCAGCAGTCTGGCGGCTAAATACGCTGCAAGGCTGAAAGAAGGCCGATTGTGGTCATCAAGTCTTTACGGCCATGACTCCATTCTATACCGATACTAGCATTTGAAAGGAGATTCACTACAAGAATTCCTCACAGAATATACTAGAAGAACCGGAGAATCATGAAGAAAAAGGAGTTGACGTTCTATGCTGACGATTCTAAGATGAACCTTGGCACGGGAGTCGGAGTTTATTGTGAAGCACTGGGAATAAACCACTCCTTTATAATAAACGATTACTGCAGCGTCTTTCAGGCCGAGGTCACAGCCATCATAGAGGTTGCTGAAATTATACGCGAGAGTTATATCGTTGGTGAAACGATCACTGTCTATATAGACAGCCAGGCAGCCGTTAAGGTTCTGGACTCTGCTATAATTAGGTCGAGGCTCGTGAGAAGCTGTAAATCACTCTTAAACGAGATATCTAGAGCCAATGCGGTGACCGTCTGCTGGGTACCAGGGCATATGGATATCGAAGGTAATGAAGGGTTTGACGAGCTAGCTTCCAAGAAAGGGTAGGCTATGCATTTATCGCGGGCCCTCCCCTCTGTAGTACCCTCAATCAGTTAATACGGAAGAAAATAGAGGATGAAGCCACTGGTCGAGCAAACAGACGCTGAATTCATCTGGAAACATGCGCAGCGGCCAGGTCGCTATGGCCGGCCTTCAGCAAGAAGAGATCAACCTCTCTGGTAAAACTTATTCATTATAACGCACCGGTCATTTCTGGCATAATTACTGGACATTGTGCCATTGGCGTTCACGCGGAGTGACTCTTTGTGCTGCATGACGACTATTGCAGAAGTTACAGGAACGAAGAATAAATTGAATCTGTTCGTCAACTGTTGACTGTTGACATCGCGATGTCAAGTTTCATTGAATAGATATTGGAACTCAAGCCATCTCTTTGAATCTTCCGTGAGGATCGAAACTTTTCTTGAAGAGGATATTCTATGGTCGTTTACTGTAGTCAAACAGTGATGTGTTTGGCAATATTGCATTGACCCATCTGACCCTTTTTATAGAAGTTTGATTGTTGTTAACGCGAGGCATTTTCGCGCGGTGTAAGCGCGAGTATAGTTTCAAATGCCACATTAGGAGTAGTTCTGATGGCAGCTGTTGTGGCATGCTTGATTATTAACATATTAGACTGGACCTACAAATAACATAAAATACATTCCTACATTTTTTACACGTTCTGCAAAGTTGAGAAGCGCGATCAATTCTCTGGAATTTGTTACCTTCAATTAAAAAATCTCTCTAAATTGCCACTTACCTCTTAACGAGATAGTTGAACAATTGAAAATACATCTTATTTGCGTACTGGGGCAGACTGACATTCCAGCCAGGTAATGGTCGACAAACTCGACCATTGATCGGCATCCCAATAGGCTAGACCTCCTTTTTTGCTGAGCTGTGATGAGCCTCCTGTAAAATTCTTTGAATTGCAAAACATTTTCAGAGAAATCAACCTCAATTAAAACGTTTGACTTCCTGTTAACATAACGAGTAAGCACCAACGTTTGCTTTGTTCGCAAAACACATTTGTGGGTTCAAAAGTTACCCACACCTTTATCTGAATGCAAAAACCATCACAATTCCATTCTAATTGATTAAAGCACAAACTGTGAGCCTTCATATATCAAAGCAATTTCCCTTCCTCAATTTGATAATGTTAATGTATCTTCACCTTCACGACGCCCTTCTGGAAACTTTCCTGCAGTAGGTTGGTACTGCAGTTCGTTCCAAAGCACCCAATTAGTTCGTTCAAAACACAAATACACCAGCTTGTGCGTACACCTTCCTTGAACATTTCATTAATATTCCATTGTAATAGATTCAAACAAATTGGCAAACTTTTGCTTGCAAATGCAAATGAAATGCTAATGAGCTGAACTCATCCACGCTACGCAAATGAGAGAAACTTCAAAAGTCACACTTAAGACCTCATTTCAAGAGGCAATGACAGGAAAGTCATTCTTCCTCCGTCTTCGGCTGAATCGAAACTAAACTTACCTCAGTGGTACACACATATGCATAAATCTAAATTGTGCCAACTTTGACACGAGCTTCACGAGACAGGCTACGAACGAACGTATAAAGTCACACATCCCGGGCGCCATCATCATTGGAGGAGGGTAAACATAAAAATCTTAAAGCGCACGCCATGTTTCCGGGCAGGAAAAGAAGAATGTCGTCTTCCATGAGGATTTATGTGCTCGGAACAAAGGAGATATTTCACTAATGGACCTCTCCTTGCCACGTATGTGGCAGCGCTGTGGCAGTTCCTGGTTCCTGACAACCCCCCGTATGTCATAATCGCCGTAATAATGATGTGTCCTCGTTCCAACGTTTTGCCTGCAACCAGCATATGAATTGCATTACGACCACAAGTTTGCGGCGCTGATGGTGGTTGGAGGGAGGAAATGTGATTTTAGTTCCGGAAAATGCCTCACCATAAATCTTCCATTCTGAAAGTTGGCTTCTTAAAGGGGGGAAGATGTGCCGCCTTTGTGTGTTATTGTGTGAGCTCACAAAAATTATGTTTTATGGGGAAATTTTCACAAGAACATTTGTTTGAGGTTATTATTTCTTTTTTTTTCACTTTGCGGCCACTCACCCTTAGGAAAACGGGTGGTCACGTGCACAACGTGAAGTGAACAAGTTTGTTCACTGCACCTTTCTAAGACGTCGTCATCCCCAAAGGCACGAGCACAGGAACCTCTTTTAAAGTTTATTTTAAGGGTAAGACAGGTGAACATTTCAAGAAGTGGGTGCGGGTGAAGAAGAAGCCGTATTTTCATGTTGTTACCGGTAATTTGACATGCAGGGTGATTGATGACGGTTTTATGCACTCCTACGGTTAAAATTAGTTTTTCTTTGGGCTCCCTCCTCTCTGCCTGAAAAGGTTTTAATAAAGTTAAATTGATATCACCGAGCTCTTATTGGAAACATGATATTAATCTTGGTTGTGGTTTTTGTTTGAGATATAATGATGGCATTCAATGACGTCACAAATTTATAGAATGTGCAAAATGTACACTTATACTCGTATAGGGGGTAATGGTTTTGCAGATAGTGGAGGGACGACGGTTCACTTATACTCGTGTAGAAGGAATAGTTGAAAAGTAACTCAGGCTGTTTGAGTTTTCAAGAGCATAGCAAAGAGAAATCTGCGGAAAACCTTTCATGATTGCATACAGAATAGCATCTAAGACCAAAAGGTGGATACAAAATAAAGAAAATGAACATATATATACATAGTACTTACGTATTACCTAGTGTGTCCGCAGATAATGGACGAATCGGATAAGGAACGATCACATGTTGACGACTTTTGGGTTTTGTATCCGGACAAAGATAGGTTTCTGGAATGTAAAGACGCTTCTCGACTCGGGAAGCGAAGGTCCTTGCAATGCCAGATTCCTTCAATTGGAAAAAGAATTCGATATAGTTAGACTGGACATTTTGGGGGTAAGTGAAATCAGATGGTTAGAAGCGAGCGAGTACCAGTCTCCATCAACAACGAAACCATCAGGGTTGAAAACTGGAGAGTGTCCGATTTACAATCTTTTTCTGATCATAACTGGATACTCTTCAACGTCTGTCTCGAGATTGAGACCCCTAAACCGTATAGAAACACAAAACGCATAAACTGGACAAAGGTTAATCGTATAGTTAAGTCTAAACTGGGTAGCACATAAACTTATAAAATCGACTCGACCATGGGACTGGATTCAAAGGTTGAAATCTTTGATAAAGCAATTAACGTTGCCTTAAAAGTCTCGTGTCCAATCAGTTTTGGTAAAAAGAAAGTCCCAACATGGTGGAATGAAGATCTATCAAAGCTTAGGAAGATGATCAAAGCGATCTTCAATATCTGCTACAATCACAACTTCTGGCAGCCCTACAAGGACTGCCTAAAAATATATAAGGAGTCCATCAGAATGGCCAAGAAACAGGGCTGGAAAGATTACTGCCAGTCTATCGAGTCCCTTAAAGAAGCCGCAAGTCTCAGCAAAATTTTGTCCAAAGGGCATAGCAACCCGTCTTTTCTTAAAAAGACGGATGGAAGCTGGACGGATTCTTCTGCGGCATCTCTAGAACTCCTAATGAGTACTCACTTCCCAGGCTGCAGTGAGATGAGAGTAGAACAAGCTAGTTCCACCTGCACGCCACTGGCAGCTAGGGATAGCATCACAAACATTATTACGCAGGATAAAGTCTCCTGGGCAATAAATAGCTTCTCTCCCTATAAGTCACCTGGCCCTGACTGCATCATGCCTATTATGCTGCAGAAATTGCAAGACATAGCAATTCCCTGGCTATTACCGGTTTATAGGAGTTGCTTAAACCTAAACCATGTTCCCCAAACCTGGAGACGTGTCAAAGTGGTTTTCATCCCAAGACGGGCCGGCGAGGACATGAATCCGCGAAGGATTTTAGACCCATAAGCCTGTCCTCCTTTGTTTTGAAAACTTTAGAACGTATCCTAGACTTCCATATCCGCGATAACCTGAGTTCTCCACTGTCGAAATCCCAGCAGGCGTATCTCAAAGGGCGGTCCACAGAAACTGCTCTGAGGTCGTACGCACAGTGGAAAAAACTCTTCACTACAAAGAATATACTCTCGCCACATTTCTTGATATAGAAGGAGCCTTCAACAACATTTTCACTGAATCTATTCAGGAATCTCTCACCGAGTTAGGTGTAGAAGGCTTTATTAGCCAATGGATAGTTTCTATGCTCAGTACTCGTATAATCCATGCAACACTAGGCAACAGTTGTACAACTAAGACGGTAAACAGAGGAACTCCACAAGGTGGAGTCATCTCCCCCCTGCTCTGGTTAATGGCGATTAATAAAATCTTGGTGCGTCTTGATAGGGAGGGTTTGAAGGTGGTTGCGTACGGGGATGATGTGGTTATACGTGTATCAGGAAGTTCCTCTCCACGATAAGTCAACTCATGGAGAGAGCTCTGGATAAGGTACACTCATGGGGTACGAGCTGTGGCCTCGGAGTAAATCCGGAGAAGACTGAAATGATGCTGTTTACCACTAAAACCAAGGTACCGGCATTTCTCTCGCTTTGCTCCATTGCAAAATACCTATGCACGCTTCTAGACCCGAAACTTAGTTGGAAACCCAATATAGAACAGCGAATTAAGAAGGCAAGCGTAGCTTTCTATGCCTGTAATAAAACATTTGGTAAGAAATCGGGACTCCAGCCAAAGATGACCCTTTGGATGTACACAGCCGTTGTGCGTTCAATTCTTACTTACGGCGCTATCGTTTGGTGGCCAGCTTGAGCAAAAAGTACAATATCGACAGAATCAAAAAAGTACAGAGATCGGCATGCGTGGATATCACAGGAGCAATGAGGTCTTTTCCAACAGATGCTCTCAATGTGATCTTGCATCTGATCCCCCTCGAACTATACATCAAAGACACAGCTATATGCAGCGCAGTCCGGCTCACGGAATATGGATGCTGGACCACAAGGCCATATGGTCACGGCAAGGTTCTGGAGACGATACCAAGTGAACTGTTTGCGTCCTCGACCGACTACACGATACCCAAACTCAACTTCAGAAAGTCCTTCTTAACAAAATTCCCTTCCAGAGAAGAATGGAAGAACGGAAGCGTTACCTGCAACTATGATATAGGCATATACACTCACGGTTCGAAGATGGACTGCGGAGTAGGCCTTTCAAGGTCTTTCCATCTCCCGGACGCTACTGGTGTTTTCCAAGCGGAGCTTCTTGCGATTCGAGAAGCCTGCCGCCTGCTAAATAATCTTCCAACATCTAACCACAATATCGCTATTTTTTTCGGATAGCCAGGCTGCCATCAAGGCCCTTGATACGGTTTGCATTTCTTCAAAACTGGTAAAGCAATGCCGGTTCGAATTGAATCAACAAATCACTTACTCGAGAATCACTCTCATCTGGGTCCCTCCCAGGGCACAGCAACCATGAGGGCCTAATTTCCTGGCAACCTCATGGTGATAGGATTATGATGGCCAGATTCCGGACTAGAGTACAACGCGTCAATATTATACTGGGTTATGCCCCAACAAATGGCTCGTCTGAGGACGAGAACGAGAGCTTTCACAATCTCTTAAGTGCCGTCTTCAACACAACACCAAATAGAGACATTATCATAGTGATGGGGAATTTTAATACCAAGGTAGGCAACGGCAACGAAGGGCTTAGACATGTAATCGAGAAGCATGGGCTATTCAACCGCAATGACAACGGCGAAAGGTTTGTGGATTTCTGCAATGCCAACCGCCTTGTGATAGGTGGCACCATGTTTGAGCACAAGACCTGCCACGGAGTCAGCTAGGTTTCCAACGACAGGCAAGCAACCTCCAATCAAATTGACAATTTTGACATCAGCCGGCGCTTTAGAAGTAGTCTCCTGGATGCCCAAAATAGGCAAGAGGCAGATGTGGGGATAGCACAGATCACCATCTTAAGATACTCGTAACTACTCTTCAACTACGCACTGCTGCAGTTCGAAGATCCCACGACAAAACAAGAATGCCCAGGTTCAACATCGATAGACTAAGTGATCCCGCAGTGCGCCGAACAAAAACAGCTGAAAGCTCACATTACAGCTACTCCAGCAGCAGGGAGAAGTGAGCTAAATTCCCTATATCGCATAAAGATTAGAGAAGTTCAGCGAAGCATGCGACGTGACAGGCGCACTACATCAATGCGATGGCTACAGAAGCAGAAGAATTTGCACGGATGTGCGACAGCAGGATCGTCTACAGAATCACCAAAGAGCTGACAGCTGATCGCAGCTCCAGCCAACATACAGTGAAAATCCTAGACGGTTCCTTGTTCATTTCGGATGAAGATTAGCTCAAGAGATGGAAAGAGCATTTTGTTTCGGTTTTGAACTGCGTGTTCGCTAGCGATATGCTCTCAAATCAAGCTGAGGTGGCCGAGGTGAAAAATGCCCGAATACGCACCACGACTCCCAGTAATGATGAGATCACTACCGCAATCAAAGCAATCGAAACCAACAAAGCGATAGGGCTTGACGGTATTCCCACAGAGCTCTTACGAGCAGCACCAACAACATCGGCTGAGCTTCTGCTTCCACTTATAGAGAGAGCTTGGGAAGCTGAGGATGCTTGGGAAGGTTAGAGGCTGCTTTGTCAATATGGTTTTGGTGCAGCTGATTTGGATGGACTTCATGAAGAGATTTCCCCTCTCAGTTTTCTACCAGCTCTTCTGCTGTAAGAGCATTCGGTGGTTTCGAAAATTGTGGTGATCTCAAATTAAGGGGGGTGTAACTGTGGCATGCCATGCATATAGCTCTGATAAAATTGGACGTTTGGATTTGGTCTCTAAAATAGTCCCTCGATCTGGTTATCTGATTGTGGTAGAGATTTGGGATATCTACTAGACCTCTTCCACCCTCCTCTCGCGGCAGTGTGCACCTTTCAATGGCACTCTTCAGGTGGTGGCAGTTGAATTTTGTCATTTTCTGCCTGAGCTTAGTGGAGATTGCATCTAGGTCTGTGCTCGTCTATCTAATAATGCCAAAGGAATAAGTAAATAGCGCTATTGCCCAGACGTTTGTTTTATTTCCTGCATAAACCGACGATTTGAGGATCCGTACTGCACTCCGTGCGAACACCATACCTAATTTTTCCTTAACTACAGTTTCACTTATTCCTCTCAGTTGCAATAAACCAAGATACTTATAGTTTTCTCCATGGATAAAATTGGAGATAATGTTCCCTTCACCTACCATGCAATCATCTGCTTCATTTTATACAGCTCCTTTCTTTAAGTGAACCATTTTGCATTTCTCGAGTCCGAATTCCATGCTGGTGTCAGTGCTGAAAGCTTCGACTATTTTTATCAATCTGTGCATCTTCTCTTTTTCATTCACGTACAACTTAGGGTCGTCCATGAACAGCAGGTATTGATTGTGACTGGTCTTGTTTGGACATTGATCTTGAAGCCAAAGTTAAGTCTTCCTAGAATTTTACTCAATGGATTCAACGCACCACAAAGGGCTTAATGTATCCCCTTGAAAAATACCACATTTAATAAGGAGAGGTACGCTAGTGTTACCGTCCAGATGGACTTTCCATTTCGTTATTAGGTGCCTCAAGAGCTCAACTATTTCCTCATCAATCCTATACAATTCAAGTGCCCTCAACAAATATTGATGCGCTATACTGTCAAAAGTTTTCTTGTAGTCAATGAAGCCCATGCTGATATTACGCTGTATTTTTCTGGCTTGGTGGACTACAACTGCATCGATGGTAAGTTGTTCTTTACATCCCATGAAATTTTTCTCACAGCCTTTTCCCTCTGGTGTAATGATGTTATTAGTCATACGGTGATCGTTGATTCGGTTGCTTAGAGTTTTTGTTAGTAGCTTATAGGTGGTAGATAAACAGGTGATGGGTCTGGAGTTCGCTGGATCTGTTGCATCATCGCCTTTTGTTAGAAGGTATGTGTATCCTACCATTAAGAACTCGGGTGGTTTTCTATGATCGAGCTTCATCTCGTTAAAGAAACTAGCTTGCAATTCGTGTACTGTCCTGAATTTTTTTATCCAGATGTTATGGATTTTATCTAGGCCTGGAGACTTCCAGTCCCCACACTGTTTAATTGCATTGAAGATTTCATTGCTTGTGATGTTGATCCTCTCCATCTCCCTGTACTCGTTGCTCTCCTCTTGCTCTTCTTAGACCCAGGTAGCTTCGGAATTCTAGGGTTTCTCTGTTTCCCAGACCGGTCTCCAGATGTTGACGTCTCCTGCATTCTTGGTGGCTCTTCATTTCTTGTGTCTGAAGCTAGGTTTTCAATTTGCCCATAAAACCTCCTCTGATCCTTTTGGAAGAGTATATTTTGGAGCTTACGATCTCTGCTGGCTTTGTACCTCCTCAGGCGCATAGAGCGCGCTTTTAGTTCTTGAATATTGCGATCCTTGATGTCATTCAGGACGCTCTGTTTTAGTTGCGCTAACGGTACTGGGGCTATGATTTTCTTTACCGCCTTTTTTAGCTTTTTCGAAACTTGTGTCGTGGTTTGGCAAATAGTCATGCGATGTTCTGCCACATCTTTTGTATTTTATTTTCGAGCCGTCTTTCCCAACCCCGTTTCTCCACAGCTCTACGTGCGGATTGCTTCCTGCAAGCCTAGATTGTCTTCCTTACATTGCTCTTACAAATGTGATTGCAGCCACATATATCAAACAGTGCAGTTGCTCAAAATCTTTAACCATGCGTAGATATTCTGGCAGAATGTTGCTGTTGACGATATGTGCCAGTCTTAAAATTTCCATCTTGTTGTAAGGCCTGGGCCATGCCATCTCTTTGGAAGCTGTCTGTATTCTCAGATTCCGATAATGCCGTAACAAACTGCTCACGCAGGCGTTGTATTTCGGGGGATCCACGCTGTTTGCCTGTTGTTCCCTAGTGCTCCTTCCCTGCTCGTTGTTTTTTGGCAAATTCAATTGATAGTACAACTGGGTTTTTAGCTGGCTTCTACAGCAGGTTTGGGTCTGGCTCATCTCTGTTTTCAGCACCTTCTCCTATTCTCTTTGTTCTTTGGTCTAATCGAGCTCTGTCTGGCTCGTTTTCATGCGCGATGCCTTCAGCAATGTTTTCTGCTCTCTGCTCCGAATGGTTTAAAATTCTTCGACTTCAAGTTTGGTATCCTGAAGTTCTTGGGGAGTCCAAAGCTGCCTTGATATGATTGCCCTCTTGATGTCAGCAATGTTTTGCTCAGTAAGTCTTGTTAAGTCTGGGAACTGTTCTAAGAATAGCTGTCGCATAAGCAGTCGGTACATGACCAGGTTGGTATCTACGAGGATTGCTACTTAAGTTTTGAGATATGGCAACACCAGTGTGAATATGTCAAATCTGATATTGTCATCGTAAAGTCTGATATTTTTAATAGTAATGGTACTCAGAATGTGTCATAGGAATGCTATTTGTGTTAAGTACAGGTACTTGAAATATTCATCTTGGTCAAAAAATGGAATTAAATCGTGAACATTTTCGTGCGATGATTTTTTATGACTTTCGAGGTGGATTAAACCGAAAATAGTGTGCCGATCAAATCGCTTCGACTTTTGGTAATGAAGCTCCATCTCGAGTCACCGTGTTTCGCTGGTTTTCCGAATTCAATTGTGGTCGCACTTCGCTACAGGACGAATTTCGTGCCGTCCAAAATCGGTTGTTGTGCCAGAAAAAACTGGGCTCCATCCGCTCCAAATGACCCAGCCATCTTAGTCGCTGTATGTGAACTCTTCTGACTAAGTCGATGTCCTTGTACAGGCTATACAATTCGGCATTGTACCTTCTCCTCCACTCGCCGTCTATGCAGACGGGACCAAAGATTGCTCGAAGAACTTTTCTCTCGAAATAATCAAGGGCATCCTCATCCGGTTTTGTCAAAGCCCATGCCTCTGCGCCATACAGCAGGACTGGGATGATAAGTGTCTTATAGAGAGTTATCTTAGTAGTTCGAGACAGGACTTTGGCTACACAATTGCCTTCTTAGCCCATAGAAACAACAATTGGCAAGAGTAATTCTTCATGTGATCTCCCTACTGATGTCATTTGCGGAGTTCACCATAGAGCCTAGGTAGACAAAATCCTTTACTACCTCCAAATTATATCTGTCTATTGTGGCGTTCTGTCCAAGACGCCGATGTTGGGTGTCCTTTTTTGTAGACAGCATATATTTTGTTTTGCTTTCATTGACCGCTAGACCCATCTTTGCAGCCTCGATCTCAATACTCGTAAATGCCCCATTGACGGCCCGCTGAGTTCTTCCGATTATGTCAATGTCATCCGCATAAGCAAGTAGTTGTACAGACTTGTAAAAGATTGTACCTGCGATGTTTGCTTTTGAGTTTCGTACAATTCTTTCAAGTACTATGTTAAAGAGATCGCATGATAGCGCGTCACATTGTCTAAGATCTTTCCTGACATCGAATGGTTCGGTGATGTTCTTACGGACTTTGATGGAGCAGCGAGAGTTCTCCATTGTTATTCTGCAAAAACAGACGAGCTTGGCAGGGATGTCAAGACTAGACATGGCTCTGTATATCTCGTCTCTATACACGCTATCATAGGCAACTTTGAAATCAATGAAGAGGTGGTGCGTATCGATTTTATATTCATTGGTTTTTTCCAAGATCTGCCGTAGTGTGAATATTTGATCAATGGTGGACTTTCCCGGCCTGAAACTGCACTGATAAGGACCTATCAGGTTGTTGACGACCGGTTTTAGGCGTTCACATAATACGGCAGACAGGATCTTATATGCGATGTTGAGGAGACTCATACCCCTGTAATTGGCGCAGTTTAGAGAGTCCCCTTTCTTCAGGATCGGGCAAACGATGCTGAGGTTCCTTTCATCGGGCATACTTTCGTCCGACCAGATTTTACAGATGAGCTGGTGCATGTTCCTTACCAACCCATCTCTTCCTGCCTTGAAAAGTTCAGCGGCATTCCTCATTCTGCCTGACAGGGGAATATTGGTCATCATCGGCGTTTAACAGTTTGCAGAAGTGTTCCTTCCTTATCATCAGCACCGACTGCGATTCTGCTACTATGTTGTTCTGGCTTTGAAACCCTGGCATATTCTTTTTACCTTTTGGTAAAAATTTTGAACATCATTCCTGCAATAAAGTCCCTCAATGACCTCGATCGAGCGCTACTCATGCTCCTTTTCTTCTTTCTGAGAAGTCGATGTTCCTCTTTTCTCCTTCGCACGTAGAGCTCGTAAGCAGCTCTAGTCCTTCTATGCAGCGCCGCTTTGTACGCCTCTTGTTTTGCTGCATGTGCTTGCCGGCATTCCTCATTAAACCAGGGGTTTCGTTGTGGTGGCCGAGATAAACTCAGTACATCAGAGGCGGCATCTCTGATGGCTTGTTAGCAACACTGTCACTGGTATTCCCCATTTGCTGCTGGCGGCATAGGATTTAGATTAAGATTAAGAGAAACTCGATCAGCAAAGGCTCTGGCGGTCTCTTGTGATTGTAGCTGCCCGACATCAAGTTTCCTCACAGTATTTCATTGATTTCGCTCCGTTCTGGATATCCGCATCCGTACCTTGGCTACAACTAGGTAGTAATCCGAGTCCACGTTGGCTCCTTGGAAAGTCCGGACACCCAGAATACTGGAAGAGTGCCTTGCGTCGATCGCAATATGATCAATTTGGCTGACAGTTTTTCGATCAAAGGAGAGCCATGTTCCCTTGTGAATGTCGAGACGTGGGAACCGCGTACTAGCTACGACAAAGTTTCGCCCCGCCGCAAGGTCGATTAGCCTGAGTCCGTTGCCGGATGTGATGTCGTGCAGGCTGTGCTTTCCGACCACGCTACTAAAGATGTCTTCTCTTCTTAGCTTTGCGTTAAAATCACCTAGGATAATTTGAACGCCGTGGATAGTCATAGCTCATACGTCGTGTCCAAGAGCTGGTAGAAGTCATCCTGGGTCGTGTGGTCCATCTTCTCGTGAAGGGAGTAAGCGCATATTAGGCTAATATTGGCAAATTTAGCCTTAACACGGATAGTCATGAGACACTCCTTCACAGGCCGGAAACTCAGGACTTCTTGCCTACGCCTGCCTCCAATGGCAAATCCGCACCCGAATAGACGATGCCCTTGTTGTCTGTAGCAATCGCCGTAGTAGATGTCGCAGTTTTTCATAGTCCTTTTGCCCGGCCCATCCCATCGCACTTCGTGGATGGCGGTAATGTCTGCTTTAAGACATTGTAGAGCCTCCGCAAGTTGTTCGGCTGCACGTGCTTGTAGAGGAACCTAACATTCCATTTGCAGACACGAAGATGGTTGTCCTTTTTACGTTTGCTTGGGTCGTCAACAGTAGAATTATCCGTATCCGAAGCTGTTGGTTGCTTCGTAACCGAACGTTTTTTTATGTGATAGGGAAGTTTTCCCGACGGCACAACCCCCAACCTGGAGGACCAGATCCTTTTTTGCAACCCCTAGGACGAGGGGCCGGATACACCGATGTCAGTAACCCACTTCGGGGATATGAGCTCTGCCGTTGGCCCATTAAAGATTCATCCGCCACCATCTCTTTTTCAATACCCTGACGTAGTATTGAAAATCCTTACATACCTCAGCTCCAAATATGTCGAAGTAACTCCGGTAAGGTATCCGCTGCTCTGTAGACGTCACCGTTGATTCCATCGAGAGAATTCATCCACCGCACGGCCTCCTTCTGAGGAGCTCTTGCTGAACTTCTGAGACGCATATTTCAGCCAATCAGGTCAACAAGAGATGCCTCGTCCGGCTAAACATATGCGCGCTGAAGTTCACCCAGATGTGCTTACGCAGATCTGAGTGTTCAGCTACACATATATCGTCAGACTCAGCATACGCTCATCGTTAGTTCACTATCAGATAGCTATCCAGCGGGCACCACGTGGAGGTGATGATGCGATTTTGCCCCGCCTGTTTACCAGAAATGTTCGGAAAAATAACCAATCGCAGAAGACGAATCATTCTCCACTACGACAATGCAAGCTCTCACACTTCGACTCAAACAAGTGAATTTCTGAGCATTCAAAACATCGAATTGATGGGTCATCCGCCGTACAGTAGTGATTTGGCACCCAGTGATTTCTTCTTATTCCCGCAGATCAAAAATAAAATGGCAGGTCAACGTTTTTCGACGCCTGAAGGAGCGGTTGATGCGTTCATTTCACATGTTTTGGAGGTACCTCAATCGGAGTGGAAAAAGTGCTTCGAAAATTGGTTCGAACGCATGCAAAAGTGTATTCATCTTCATGGAGAATATTTTGAAAAACAATAAAGCCGTTTTCAAATATAAATATTTATATTTACTTGTCTATCTCAAAACTTAAGTAGCAACCTACGTAGTTTAGTTGCTATGTGATAGGAGCGCATAACTGCTTTCTTCATGCTAACAGTCCATTTTATGCGCTGCCTAATAAGGCCGGGCAACCTGATAAGTGCCCCTCCTAGCAACCGATCACCAGTGGATTGGATGTTACTGTCACTCCCAGCACTGGCTCCATGTAGTGCCCCGACGACCTCGGGAACCAGCATTTCATCTTCATCAAATTGGTTTTTTTGTTCCATTTTTATTATTATGATACATATTTATTTATTTATTATGTTTGTACATCCTATCTCGTTTAAAACTTTCCTCAAAAACTCATCATCTCTGTTTGTTCAGTAGGACAACTACAGAATCACCTGCCAAATGTCAGCCGTAAACAGGAAAAGTCTCAAAACACTGCCCCCAATCTATGTGTCCGTTCCTTTCAAAATCAAATTTATACAATTATAAAACTTAAATTACATTTCCCTTCACTCTCAATCCTAGTGGATAAACGTCTGTCACTTACCTTCTGGAAGAAAACAATTTCAACCTCTTTCTCAGTCTTAGAAACGGAAAATTAAATTTTCCTTAAAAGCAAACAATTTTCGGACACTTAAGGCTATGTTCACTTTTAGTCCACTTACAAGTGTCCCGTTCGTCTGCCCGTTTGCCTTCTTCAACAAATAACAATCTCTTACTCTTACTCTAAATGAAGAAGGAAAAACTTTTCATTCAAAACCATAAGACGAAGACGGAAGAAAGGTGAAGAAGAAGAATTCCCGAAGAGAAAAAAAAGGACTCTACTGCGCGAAAAGAATGGAGAAATCATTCTGCTTTATCTTGACGCAATAAACTGCGTAAAATTGCAAAAGGGGAAGTTTTCCTTCCCAAAAAAAAAAAAAAATTCTTGGACAACATTGTCTTGCATAGGGATACCTACCCGAAGAGCGCGTATCTGGGCGCGGCAAGGACAAAAGAGAAAATCTATTAGAAACATTAATTGAAATTTGAAAAGTTTTCCCATTCGAGGAGATTTCGCTTCGTGGACGAGAATTCGTCCTGTTCAGGTACCTGCATTCAAGTCAAGAGTCCTGGCACGACAAGGCGAACGACTGAATTTTTCACTCTTTAAGTGCTGATCCTTGTAGGACATACATTTTCACCTGAATTGCAAACTGCAAATCAATTGCCAATTTGCAGCAGATACATGCCGAACTCCTGGGAGTCCGTAACATAATTTACACGTGATTATCTGTAATTTTGAGGAAATTTCATCGCCTAGGAACTTATGGGCGCCAATATTATGTGAGATTAATGGAGTTGGCTACTAAAGTACGGTCAACACCTTGGGGCTTTGCGGGAGATTTAATCCGAACAATGGGCCAGTGCAACGTGCGGCACAAAGCAAAATGTCGCCGCCCAGGGCGGGTCGGCAAACAAGCAAATGGCCTTAATTCAGGTTACAGGAATATAATACATAATCAGATGAATATTAGCCTTATAAGCGAACCGGTGTGGTGGGCAGGTGGGTGGGTATTTACAAATTAATGCAATTATTTGCATCAGTTGCTGATGTCGGACGAATGTTGCCAGTAAAATGTGGTTCTGAGCGATTGCAATATGAGCTTATAATGGCAAGATGTGTGTGCCTTCACAAAGGCACCTTCATTCTAGTGACAGTTTAATCTGAGGTAATGCTGTAAGGTATTGCTCATAAACACCATCATTGTGTCGTTGTTGAACAGTATCAGTGTGCGTTAATAATGGCTTTGACATTGATTGAAGACAAATGCCCTACAATACGAATCAATCTCAGAGGAGACATGTCAAACTACTTGGAAAAGTTAACATTCAGGCGAGCTGCTACTTACAGTGTTGTCAGAAGACGTTGGCATTCACGGAAGGGAAAGACTTGTGATTGATACACTAGCCTACAGACAACATGGACTTACTAGGCAGTTAGATATTGAAATAAAAAGTTTTTAAAAGTTCTCCTTACATCGATCTATTATGCCACGTTTTGGGGGCAAGCACTAATCAGTCAGTTCTGGTTTCCATTGAATTTATCTCTTAAAGGTGAGCGTCAGTAGCCGTGATTTAATTGTTTAATTGTTTAAACTTCAGATGGTCGTCTTATAGATTCCTCTGCACAAAGTGACTAGCATACATTTTGCCTGCAACTCTGCTTCTTCCTTTTCGGCGCGGTTATGATCCGAAAACAAGGGATTATAACCTTCCCACTTCACCGCATTTCTAGTGATACGCCTGTGGCGTTCGCCTATTTGACCTCAGAAAATATCGGCGGACATCCCGATTTAGGATCAGTCGGTTACTGAGACCAATGAAATGCCGATGTGGTCGCATTTGTGTGATCCAGGCGTTTATAGGCCTGCCTCTCCTGCCTCGCGAGGTCTTTGGAACGTTCATTGATATTGCCCTTTTAATAGGGTCCAAATGATCTCTTCTTTGAACGTGGCAATACCAGCTGAGCAGGTCGCGCTCTATTCCTCGTAAGATGGATTCCTTGACGTGAAGGCTTTCACGGATATTCGAACTTCTTATTCGATCAAGCTTTGTCACTCCTGCTGTCATGTCAAGCATCTTCATCTCAGCTGCCGTTAAATTACACTCAAACTTTTTGTACATCGTTCAACATTGTGAACCATATGTGAGCGCTGGACGCACAGCGGTGTATAGCTTTCCTTTCAACTTAGGGGACATTCTTCGGTCACATTTTTCTCGCCACTTTCTCATCGCTTACGCGATGATTGATATCGTCATCACATGTTGCTTTGCTACGGCCATAGATCCCAGATATTTTAACTTTTCGCACTTGGAAAGCACTGTTCCATTCAAATAAATGTCTGGAATAGGCCTGAGTGGATCAGAGAACGGGCAGCACGAGTACTCTATTTTTTGGAACTAATGCGATACCAGTTTCCCTCCAAAACGTCTACCCACACATCAAGTGCTCGTTTCAGGGATGTCGGATCTTCACTTATGATGGCTCCATCGTCAGCAAAGAATAATTGATGTACCTTTGGGTCCGTCACTTAAGCTTCAAGCAGATAGTCAAGGACTGTAATAAAGAGCAAAGGACTTAAGACGCTTCCCTGGTGCACCCCGACTTTGATTGGGAACTCTTCGGTTACTCCAACAAGACATCTTACTCTTATCTTTGCTCTTTTGTGCAATGCTTCTGGGACCCTTTGATGTCTTAGCGCCGTCCATATCAGATCTCGTGGTTGTCTGTCGAATGCCTTTTCAAAGTCAACCAATACAATATGCAAATTCTTTAAGGAATCACGATGTTTCTCCATTACGATCCTTATACTTTGGATTGCTTCTGTTGTTGATTTACCCGAGACAAACCCGCACTGATCATCAGATAGCCGTATTTTTTTTCGCAGTCGGCCACCTAATACCCGCTCAACGATCTTCATCGTGTGTGATATCAGCTTGATCGAACGGTAGTTATCACAGTTTCGCGTATCACCCTTCCCTTTGTATACAGAGAGAAGGTAACTTTCCCTCCATTGATCCGGCATTGGATCACCTCTCACGAATTTGGAGATGAGAATTCTGAGCCATCTGAACCTGATGTCTCCCATCTTTTTCCAGAACTCAGGGGGCATCTCGTCTGACCCAGCCGCTTTTCGTTTTTTGGAGTATTTTACCGCCTCACTAACTTCTTCCCCTGTAATGTCGGGTATACGTTCACAGTTACGGGTGGCTCTTGGAAAATATAGCCGGGGAAACAATACTGCCGCCACATCTGCAGAATTTTGTCGTCATCCTGGTCATGAGCGTTGTTAATGAAATTTGGCGAACGAATCTCTTGAGCATTCCTCCTTCTTTGGGCGGCTATTTTGAAGATGGTTGCGCTCCTGTTCATATTGTGTCTTCGCAGCTCCTGGATAGCCTGGTTTGCATCAACAACCGGGGAAGACATTTCCTCCAGCTCCCGATACAGGCCCTCCGTGCTCTCTGCTTGAAGCTGGGCGCACTTCTTCTTCGTTTTTTTCTCGCAACATCTGTATTCCATTTCGAGGCGAGCTTTTTCGTCACTATTATTAGAGGGGCACTTTGACCAAGCTTTAAAAGCCACTTTCTTCTCATTTATCAGCATCTTAGCTTCATCACTCCACCACCATGTTTCTTTGGAGTGTTGATGGTGCCCTTTTGAAGCTCCTAGCAGTGATTTGGCCTTCTTTAAGCAAGTTCGCTGTAGGGAATCCCACATATTTTGTGCTCTGCACTCTTCATCCTCAACTCCGTTGATGGTGTGAGAGAGGTAATTTTTCATTACAAAAACAAAAGCCTCGCCTTTTTCTTTGTCCAGATTGTACCACTTGATTTTCTCAGAGACCCTTGTTTGTTTGCTTTTCTTCGGTGTTTTTATAAAAATGTCTGTTAGCAAGAGACGGTGTTGCCGAGCGATTGCCTCTCCCAGGATCACTTTACCCGAGGCTTCATGAAACTGGCTACCAAATGGTAGTCAATCTGAGTTTCATCTCCACTACTACTGTAAGTGATCAGGTGTCGGCTTTGTTTGATGAACATGGTATTTAACACGATAAGACCGTGTGATTTGCACATGCTTAGGATGTCTTCACCAGGAAGGTTCCTGGTGCCATATCCTAGTCCTCCATGGCAGTCTTCATAGTCTTCGTTTGACTTCCCGACATGTCCATTCAAATCTCCTCCAACAAACAGAAACTCTTCCTTTGGGATGTTCTTAAGGAGATTGTGGAAATCTACCCAAAATGCATCCTTATCTCTCTGATCGCACTCATTTTGGGGAGCATATGCACTGACAATATTCCACACCTCTCCTTGTATTACTAGTTTGAGAGACATCAAACGGTCGTTAGACTTCGAAATGCTCAAGACATTACCAGATAGCTTTGCCGCAAGGATGATACCTATTCCGTTCTTAGCCTGCTCCATTTCGTGTAGAACATCTTGTAATCTTTTGTCCTAACGTCCAAGAAACGCGCCCGATTTCCGATGTTTTTCCATTTCGTCTCTTGAACACACAAGATATCCGCCTTCTATTCATCATCTCTTCCAGCTCGTAACTTCGACCGGTCATGCTCCAAACGTTCCAACTCGCGACCCTCAAATTTCTTCCAAACTGTTTAATTATTTTGCTAGCCCCCGGAATCCGTATAGCTCTGACCCAAACATTTGTGCTCGGTCCAGGATCAGTACCATGCACAGCAGTGGTAGTGCCTGGCGGGGTAGTGCCTTTCCTTTTTGCAAGTATTACTATAATGATACAGTTTTGCAATATTACCATATTGCGATGGTGTTTGTTGTTTGACACGTGCATGCTCCTGTTTTAGTATTGCTTGATCTTTCTTCTATGACACCGGTGATCTCCAGTGGTGTCAACGCACGGACTCGCATGCACACTTGTGGGAGGATTTTTAAGGTAGTATATGTGTGTTATATTGCCTAGATCTGATTTGTCCCCTTAGTCGCATTTTACGACAAGCGCTAGTTGTTGTGGGCGCTGCAGTGATATTCTTAACCCGTCTCTGCACGGGGATCGTGCTGACTTACTCACGATCGTTAGAAGGTTTCTAGTTGGCTGCCTTGGTCCCTCAATATTTGGCATTAGTCTGCATAGTGCCGCTACTGCCCGGGAGGCCTTTTCGCCTGCGTACGTTAGGTGATCCTTGAAATTAAGTCTGTGGTCCAGCGACACTCCCAGGTGCTTGATGTACGTCTTCGACTGAATGATTGGCTCACCGAGCTGTATGATAAGATGTTCCACTTTTTTACGACTGCTTATGAGAACGGCTTCGGTTTTGTCATAGCCATAGCTTCACATTTGTGATGGTTTGATTGCAGTTATGCCTAACTTCCTCTAATGCTTTGGCCACTACTACAACTGCAATATCGTCAGCATAACCGATTATGTCTACCCCATTCGGCGTTTGTGTTCTTAGGATGTCATCGTACATTATGTTCCATGGAATTGGTCCCAGGACTGACCCTCCAGGAACTCCTTCGCTGATCTTGTACTTCTTTGGTCCCTCTTCCATATCAAAGTAGAGGGTTCTGTCTTCGAAGTAATTCACAATTATTCACAGTAGGTAGTTTGGTATCTACATGTCACTCAGTGCCTTTAGTATACAGCTCCAGTCGGCTGAATTGACTGCGTTCTTGACGTTAAGTGCCACAACAGCACAGTACTGTTTTGTCCCTTCGAGCCATCTTTCTCCCGAAATTGCTTTACGTGCTTGATCGCACACAGCTTGTATTGCATAGTTGGTGCTTCGTTTCTTTCTGAATCCAAACTGTCGGTTACAAAGCCCCGATTCTCCTTCCGTGTACTGAATTAGTCGTATTCTTATAATTTTCTCGAGCACTTTCCCCAGCGTATCTAGCATGCACAACGGCCAGCACGACGATGATTGCTCAGATGGTTTGTCGCCCTTTGGTACAAGTACTAGTTGTTGCCGTTTCCATTGAGGCAGAAAGTTTCCTTCTATTAGGCATGCTGTATAGAGATACATGAAGACATCTGGTCTGGTTTTGATTGCCTCCTTCGGAACGAAGTTCGCGATCCCGTCCATCCCTGGCGTCGTGTTGCTTTTGATAGCTGCTGTGACTTCTACGACTTCCTCAGTTGTAGTAGACTGGTGGTATCACCTCCGTTTCATCTGCTGTGTCTCATGGCAGTGTGAATCCATCTTTCTTCGGGAATAGGCTGCTGACAATTCAGTTCATGATGAGTGGGCATATCGGTACAGCTGCCGTAGCGTTTTTCAGTTTATTCATGACTATTTTGTATGCACTTCATCATGGGTTGTGTTGTAGTTCCTCCCTGAGTATCTGAAAGGATTCACTTTCGACGGTTGTCTAACACCATTTGGTGAACTTGAGCGATATTATCATCAGGAGTTGCAGGCTTTGGACGTCCCGAACGTTCATCGTTTCCCTGCCCGAATTTCATGCTGCTAAATGGTGGTGCAGAGTCCCTGTATGTAAAGTCAAACTCGTCTTTGATTTGCGTAGGCGCATTGCCTTTCAAAAGCTAATATTTGGTGACAGCGCGATACTCAATTTTTTCCATTTTCATAAAAACACTCACATCGACTCACTCAAACGATTGTCAAACAACAACTGTGCCTCCAAAATTGCTGAAATTTCGGTGAGAACCTTTCAAAAGATGTGACAACACATTCTCTGGCTTTTATGAGGAATGCTGCCATTTTCATGTTAAGGTCGGTAGCTTTTTATAAAAATACAAATACAAATATTTGGCGCAACAGCTCTTTAAAGTGCCAGGGCCTAGCTTCTCGCAACCACTCATGTTGTGTGCGTTATATTTTTCACACGAATGGAAGGGACCTACAGTTTAATGCCGAATCCGAACGGCAATTTGAGAAGCTTTTTCGTGATAACAATACTCTCGGATGTTTGTCAGACGCTCGCGAGAGGTGGGACCGTGAAAAAACTGTTTGGTATTTTCTGGGATTCAAACTTGGAACCTCATGCGTAGTGATCCGACACACTACCCACTTACGCCACGGCGCCTACATTTAGCTTTTCATACCACCCTCGTATATCAACACTGGCTTTCCCTAAGCAGGACCTCTCATTTTAGGTTTCAATAGACATGAATATCTTTCTTGGGATATAGGGTGGCAACTCGTCATTCGTTTTCTAGATGAAATTCTAACGTTCATGTGCAGTAAACAGCTTTGTGCTGCATCGTGGTGTACCAGTCTACTGGTGAGTGCTTTAGCACACAGGTGACGTCAATTACAAGGCAACATGTGGATATGTTGCCTAAGATTGAATGCGATCAACACTTTCCTTAAATCCAACCTAATCTGTGTCCTTTGACATTAGTAAATCCTGGCATCCATCACTTGTGACAACATCTGAGATTCACTCAATTTTGGGTGCCTCTTCATCAACTGACCTTTTCAATTCGGATAGCTTCGATCTCCAGATGAATGAAATAAGTGGCAACGAAATATTATGCTTTCGCAGCTCAACGGCTACAGAGCAGCAATCTGCCACAGAAGCCCACATCACGTACGACAAACCACATGGGACGTGTGTACAACAACGCACAGGCGAAATCAATCTGCATACTTCAGCAGATGCTGAAATGTAATTCGCATCCTTTCCCTGGCAAAACTCACATCATACGATGTGCATCTCTTTCGACATCCATCACACCCCAGAAGTGGGTCGTTGGTGCACAAAGAAAAAAAAAATGCGCAACTGCTGCTACTACTGCTCCTGCACCTGATGCGATTCCCTCCCCCCCACTTCCTAACTTTATTTAAATAATTCCCAATCGTAATTTATTCGTTCCCATGAATTTTACATCCGACCCCATTACCGTATCCATTCACATAGGTAAGAGCCAATTTCTGTTTCGGTATTTCCAATCTGTATTCAAATTTGCAGACGCACCCTGAATTGGCTGCTGATAGGAGCAGGAATCTGGTGCTCCTGCTGCTGGGTGCTGTTGGTGGTGAGAGTTCCAACAAGTTAACCAAAATTTCAAATCATGTTGCCAAAGGAAACCGTGCTGTGCACTACTCCTGCAGGATGCAGTGTCCTTCCATCTATCCCGAATGCTTATTGGAGCGTATTTGTCTGCATTGTAGGCAACAACTATCTATCAGTAAAATCTTCAATATGCCAAGGACCCCGGCAGGGCACATTGAGAAAGCCACTGATGATGGGTGGAATTCAAGACAGCAACGACCAACCCTCAGGGGAAGCATCTTAAATCCACGAGAGAAGGAACAACAAACGTGTCCGGAACCCGCAATGAGGATGTTGGTGCAGCTGTGTGTTCATCGGTGTTGTTGTGATTACAGTTTGTGCCCCCTGGAAGCGATTTATTATGTCAAGAAATACAAATAGATGCACGAGGCAAAGGAAAAGAAAAAAAAAAAGCACACTCCAACCGAAAACTTAAAATGCGCCAAGGAACCAAGAACAGGAGGTGAGTCGGAGATATACGACGCAAATCCTTTTTCTTATCCCTCGTTCAGTGGCTTCGTATTAATTTTTCATGTGGTATTTGTGCAAACGGCGTCCTTAGTCGGCAGCTAGGAAACCAACAACTTTGCGGACAAGGATCTAATAAATAATTTTTCTCATTTTTCTCCTTTTGGAAGGTCCTGGAGATTTGCCACTAATTTGTCGTTTTTCCGTCGTAGTCTGTCATATACTTGGAGACTGATGTACTCGCATACTTGTCATGAGCGTTGCTCTTTAGTTGTTGTCGGGTTCGTTGTTGCCGGGGTCCGGGGTTACGGAGGGCGAATGAGTGATATTTTTGTTTGTTTTCTCCTGTTTGCGTAGGCATGGCGGCGTTCTTAGTAAATGAGCACCAATTGGATGACTGAAGAGTGCTTCTCCGGTGAATGAGGATTATCCGTCAGGTGGCACTTAGCAAAAGAAAAAAAAAAAATTGGAAGCATTTTGGGAGCAATCAATTTGGAGCCAACTGCGCAATAAATTAAAATGGCTTATGGGTATTAGGCACATGAGTGGATTACGTTTTGTTGGTTATGATTGAAAGGTATTCGGTCAGAGGGGGGTGGTCATTAGGGATGGCCTATGGATGCGGCAATTTATGAGATATTAGATGTGGTATTCAATCTGATTGTCATTGGTGGTAAATAGTTGAGTGAGCGAGCAATGGTGTGAATCGTGGGGTAGGTTATCTTGGGCGGTCATTCATCTGTAAACATTTTTTTTTTAGGGCAAATGACTTGCAAAAAGGGATGGTTGCTGATGGTTTTAAGATAACGACATGGAAATGACCCGAAATTTCCAACTCATTGGATTTGAATAGGGAAGCGAAATGCGGGTTCTGTGCTACATTTGCCATCACCTGCTTCGAGGGCGAATGCGTGTGGGTAGTTTAAATTATTTATATTCACAGTTAACATGGTATCTATGAACAGTGGAAAAAGTGTGTCTATCTGTCTGCCTGCATGCGTGCCTGCCACATGCTTCCAAATCCTTAACCATTTATCTTAGCTTAAATTTGAAGGATATGATCTTATATTATGGTGTAGAACTATTTGCTGGGGTCTCGTTTAGAAGAACGTTGTACCCTGACAAAAACAAATTGTATACCTTATGACATAGGGTATATTATGTTTGACACATACTCGTAGTTTATAGCATTGAGAATCAATAGAGACAGACCCAGTAAGGTATACGTAAATGTACGTCACCACTTTTTACTTACTACTTACTTAGATCCTTTAACCCCTCGGGGTGTATAGCTCGTCAACCATTCTGCGCCACTTACTTGCTTAGGTGGCGCTACAGTTCGGGGTGAATCTGGGCCTCAACCAACAAGCCTCTCCATTTAGCTCGGTCTTTAGCTAATTGCCTCCAGTTGCGCACTCCAAGTTGGTCGAGGTCCCCTTGAACTTGTGCGCCACCTACGGCGATGATTCCCTCTACTGCGTCGTCCCTCCGGGTTAGATTCGAAGACTCTGCGGGCCGGAGCGTTGGTGTCCATTCGCTCTACATGTCCTAGCCATCTCAGACGTCCAATACGCAGTTTTTTGACTAGGTCGATGTCGCTGTACAGCTCGTATAGTTCGTGATTGAATCTTCTGCTCCAAAACACGTCAACGCAAGCGGGACCGAAAATCTTACGAAGAATTTTTCTCTCGAAGCGACCAAGTATATCTTCATCCTCTTTTAATAAAGTCCATGTTTCAGCGCCGTAAAGCAGGACTGGGATGATCAGGGTCTTATACAGAGTCTCCTTAGTTGTTCGAGATAGGGCTTTACTGTTGAATTGCCTTATAAGCCCAAAAAACAGCGATAGACAAGAGTTATTCTTCGATTGATTTCTGCGCTGATGTTGCTCTCAGAGTTTATAGCAGCGCCAAGGTAGACGTTCTGTCCAATTCGTCGGTGTTGGCTGTCCTCTCTTGTTGACAGCATATACTTGGTTTTGCCCTCGTTTATCGCTAAACTCATTTTGGCCGCTTCCGCCTCAATGCTTGCAAACGCACCGGTGACAGCCCGCTGAGTTCTTCCGATAATATCTATACCGTCGGCCTATGCAAGCAGTTGTACAGACTTGTAATAGATTGTGCCGCCGGTGTTGGCTTGTGAGTTCCGCACAATCCGTTAAAGTACAATACTAAAGAGGTCACATGATAGCGCGTCACCTTGTCTTTTTGACATCAAAGGTCTCGGTGAGGTCATTACCGACCTTGATGGAGCAGCGAGCGTTCTCCATCATCAGCCTGCACAGACGGACAAGTTTGGCAGGGATGTCAAAACCAGACATAGCTCTATAAAGCTCTTCTCTATAGATGCTGTCATAGACGGCCTTGAAATCGATAAAGAGATGGTAAGTATCGATTTGAACTTCTTGGGTTTCCTCCAGGATCTGCTGAAGTGTGAACGGGATCATAAGCGTCTTATACAGAGTTACCTTAGTAGTTCGAGTTAGGGCTTTGCTACTCAATTGCCGTTTTAGCCCATAGAAACATTGATTGGCAAGAGTAATTCTTTGTGTGATCTCCCTACTGATATCATTTGCGGAGCTCACTATAGAGCCTAGGTAGACAAAGTCCACCCCTGACTGTAGCGCCACCTTAGTAAGTATAGCAAGCGAGGAAGAAGGCTGTTCTATGGCTGAGGCCATAGAAATTTCCAGGATATAGAAAAAAGGATGTATTCGTATCGCTTAAGGTTTCATCAGTGAGGTAGAGCGATCCTTAATTGATTCTAGATTTATTCGTAGTGGGACTCGCTTTCTTAAGCAAACAAATAGTGCTCATTCTTCTACTTCAGTGTAAGCATGGCATTGGACAACCCTTTACGAGTATTGAGAACAGATGTTGGATAAGCGGTCTACTCCGCATAACTCTTTTGCTACCGCATTAACGACAAATATTTTTATTTTGCTCGCTTGAATCGAATTGCTGGATGTCATTTCAGTTTGCATAATTTTTAAGAATTAAATTTATCTTATCCTAATCAGATACAACTGTCGGTATTCCTATGTATAATCATCATAAAAAAATGTCATATCCCATCATATTTATTCACGCTTAAGGGGTTACCTTTTCAAAAGTTATAAATCAACTCGTAAAAGTTTCCAGCAATAAATATAATTTTATGAGCTTCCTTAGGAGCACATTTTATGAAACTTAAACACTTTGAAACGAAGAAAGGGTGGAAGAGTTTAAATGACTGTTATGCTGATAGTGTCTTTTTGAGTGAACCTTTTAGAACATTCAAATGATTTACACAATTTTAATCTTTCAACCAACTCTCCGTCTCATAAAAAAGAAATGAAGTCCTTTAAGACCGAAGCAACCCTTGAAGACAAATGTTTGTTTGTATTTATTGTTACAGGAATGTACTGTAGAATACGGCTTCCAGGAGTACCTTTGATACAAAAGTCGTTAATTGAATATACTGCCTCCGGGATAAAAAGAAAGAGCTACCCGAACTCCCCTTCACAATAAAGTATGAGCAGACCATTTCCTTTCAACTATTTCAATTTAACTGCTACCCATTAATTGGTATTTCTGTAATTTGATTTTATAATTAACTCGTTTGTAAAATTGAAGAATGGGATGCAAGTTATGGTGATGAAGTGGTTTAACTTTATCGTTTAGTAATTGAGGGTAAAACGTTAAACTTTGTGGTACCTATTTAAAAAAAAAAACTCAGTTTTACGAGTATAGTTCCCACAGATATACATTTTTGAATGAGTTTTGATTCGTAAAGGGGACTTTTAAATCAATTTAGTTCAGTCAGTCCTGCTAAGGAATCCATTGACATCTTACTGGATACTCACTTTCTTGGTAGCTCCCCTGTTGCTGTCTCGTAATTGGTAAATACATCCCTTCAACCGTGCAGCAACCCGTTGATTTCAGTAACTACAGAAAAGATCCGATGGGCCATGTGCACTTTCAAGCTCTTCAAGTCCTCAGGACCTGACGGTATTATTGCTGCAGAAATTCAACAATGCGAGGACATTGTGCTTCCATGGCTCAAAGTCATCATGTCGGGCTGTCTAAATCTGGTTTATAATCCCAAACTACGGACCGAGGTTGAAGTCATCTTCATACCTAAGGCAGGAAAGAGCTCGCACGTGGAACCAAAGGATTTCAAACCTATCCTTTCTGCTTAAAACTTTAGAAAGGCTAATTGATATCCACCTTCAGGAGAGCAAGACCCCAACTTTGCTCTCACCATGCCAGCATGCGTTCTGCAAAGGCAAATTGGTTTAGTCGGCCTTACATTCGCTTGTGCGCATCACTGAAAAATCTTTGAGCATTAAAGAATACACATATAGTGGCTTTCTTCGACATTGAGGGAGCATTTAACAATCTCAAATCAAAGGCGATTACCGACGCATTTGCAAATCTAAATGTGGATACTTCGCACAATTATTAACACACAGCTAGGCGAAACATCAGCCAGAAGAATTACCTGCTGCGGTACACCCCAAGGTGGAGTCTTTTCACCTCTTTTGCGGAATCTGGTAGTAAATGAGATACTGGTGGACCTGGATACGTCAGGCAGAGCAATCGCTTATGCTGATGACATTGCTATTGCTGCCTTCGGTAAGCACCCAGACACTCTCAGGGAAATCCTCCAATATGCTCTCCTTCTGCTCACCGGATGGATCTCCAAATGTGAAAAACGGAACTCGTTCTCTTAACGAGACACTGAGATTCAACCGTAACTTCCGTACGAGCATCCTTGAACGCTATAAATGGGACATCTCCTAAGTACTATTCACTAACTAAAGGATAATTCCACAATTCGTAACACATCTGTAAGGGGTATCCTCTAAGTATCTCAAGCAGTGCGAGATACCTTGGTCTGGTGCTTGATAGGAAACTGAACTTAACGATAAATTCAAAAAAGGCCACGATAGCGTTCTATTCGTGTAACAGAATATTCGGGAAAACTTAGGGACCGAACTCGAAAATCATCCTATGGATATATGGGACTATTGTAAGGCCCATACTAACTTATGGCAGGCCTGTATGGTGACAGGCTAGCAGCTGAACTAACTACCCAACTGCCATTACAAAAGTACAAAGACTAGCGTGCATTGACATAACCAGTGCAACACGAGAACGACACCTACAGCACGACTCTAAGGCATTCCCAGTCTGTTTCCGCTAGATATCTTCAAGCAAGCATCAGCGGCTATTAGTACCATAAGATTAAGCCAAATAGATAGCTGAGGACCAAATGCAATGATCCTACAGAGATATCTAGGTAATGTATCTAGTAGAGACTACACCTAGAACTTTAAGAGAATGGAAAAACGATAGAACTCCTAACTCCTGTGTACACCAATGGATCCAAAATGGAAATACATATAAGCGCAGGTATTTTCTCTGAACCACTTGGTTTCTCCTTGTCAGTTCGGCTTCCGAACTACTCGTACAGCAGCCTTTTCCAGGCAAAGGTCATAGCAGTGACAATAGCAGCCCGTGAGACTGCGATGAGGGCAATACCACGGGAAGATATCACTTTTTTCATCTACAGTCAGGCAACGATAAAAGCAATATCGCCACAGAAATTAAATCGAAGCTTGTGAAGTATTGTAGAGAAGAGCTCAAGGTTCTTGGAACACAGCACAGGTGGGTCCCTGGATATGAAGGCATTCCAGGGAATAAGAAAGCATACAAACTGGCTAGAGGAGGCGGAGTACTAAACTCGGACCAATCCGACCTCTCAGTGTGCATCCCGCCTTACACACTCAAGCGGAAGCGAATAATAGGTGGACCTCTTTAGATACTTGTATCACCAGGAGGAAGCTAAGGCCTATATTCGACAGAATATGGCCAATAGACTTACGCAGAGGGATAGAAAATCGCTGTTTACTCTCATAGGAGTCATTACGGGGCATAAAATTATGCCACATGAAAAAATTCGGTGTCACGAACGAAGTACTTTGTAGGGGCCGTAGGGACAAGGAGATTCAGGGTGACACTCCCCACTTTCTTTGTCACTGCCCAGGCCTTTATCAGCTTGGACAATACTTCTTTAAGGATTTAGAGGAATTGTCCAACAGATCAGTAAACAACATCACAAACTTCATTAAATCCTCTGGATGGTTTATATCTCGGACACAGTAAGTATTAAATGCTTTCTACTAGGCTTTGTACATATACGTATATAATACGTATATTTTTCACGAGGAAGGGATACGTTCTATTTTTCTTTCCCCCAGGGGGTACCACATTGGGTCTAAATATATTAACATGAGCGTGGTATAGAGCATTTCTACCCCCTACTCCAACGCACTTACCTAACTTAACCTATATCAATCTACACCAGCATGTCAGCTATTTATATTATCTACATGTCCTTTGTGGGCACGCATTCAAAACAAGCTAACCAGAGAAAAAAAAAAGGATATTAGATTGCGTATTTGGATGCTAATACATAATTCTGACTGAAATCTGGAGGAGTACTTGCCTGATCTTACTAATGTTCACAAGCATTCAATCACCATTTATTTTAAACCTTGAGCTGAAAGGATTAACGTTTGGAGCATGCGATTATCAAGTGTAATTTAAAACACAAATGTGCCAAATAAAACGCAACGCACAATTCGTGAAGACCACTTTTCTTAACGATCCACTTCCTTTGACTACCAGAACACAATAAACAGAAGTTGTTGTAACATATTGTCTTGGTGCCTCGTCATACACCATCGAGCATGTAGGATGTGTATGTATACAGTCGGCCATCCTCTATGAGAAACGCCCCCGTTTCTTCGTCATCTACGTTATCGAGTTCTGGATCTAGTTGACACCACGGCTTCATTTTATCGGAATCGAACACGGACTGATAGAGGCTGCTTTTTCTCTGCATACCAGGTACGTCCTCAACGACATACCTATCGTTTGGAAGTACAGCAGAAACGATGTATGGCCCACGCTATTTCGGTTCCAATTTTCGGGACTCTCCAGTAGAAGGTGGCTCTGATTCGATGACAACCAAACCCTCCTTGTTGTATTGAGTGGGTTTCTTGCAGCGGCGATCGTATCGTTCTTTCCACTTATGTTTATGGTCATCAATTCTCTTCGGTGCGACTAAGCGATTGGTCGTCACTAGTGAAGCTGATGATGGTCTTTTGTCGTCTTGAAAAGCTAGCAGAAGTTTGTTGTGTAGGATATCACGTGGCCTGAAATCAAAGAGAAGTTCGTTTGGGCTTTTCCCTGTGGTGTTATTTGGCGAACTGTTTATTGTCCACTGTATATTACGCAGTGTTTTGTCCCAGTCATGTCCAGTCTCTTTAGTAGTCATTGTGTTTATTGCACTAAGTAATGCCCCATTTCGTATGCTCAACCTGCCCGTTAGCCCTAGGAGTTCGAACAGCATTCTTAATGTGGTGAATGTCATTCTCGTTGCAATAATTTTCAAATGCTTTGTATGTATACGATGCTCACCTATCCGAAATTATTTTGCTTGGTGTACCAAATATATGCTTCATTTAAAAACTTGAGTACATGGAATGCTTTCGTATCCCTTACCGCCTTAATTAAAACGTATTTAGTAAATGCATCCGTAAGGACAATCAGATATTGATTTCCCACAAAACTCTTGAAAAAGGACCCAAATAGTCCAAATGAATAGAATGAAATGGGATCGGAACAGTTTCCGAAAAGTGTAGCTCTCCCTCTTTTTTTCCACAACAAAAATGTTGTTACAGCAACATTCGACGCAGGATCGTATATATTTGGTTACGTATTGATGCATTCTAGGAAACCAAAAGGAGGTTGAGAGCTGTTGTAGTGTTCTCTCAAGGCCAAAATGTCCGCGATCATCATGGTAATTTCTTTCGACTTGCCAGCGCAGTCCCGCAGGGATAACCCAGATTTTATTGCCATTGATATTCCTAAACAACTTGTTATTCCTGATGGTGTAATTTGCGCGCAGCTGTCTTGTCTCGCTGTCCTTGGCATCTGATATAATTTTTTCTTTAATGGGGAGTAATTTAGGGTCCTGGTCCTATAAGGATGCGAACCAATCTACACTGTTGATTTCTATTTTAAGCATCCACCGTGACTGTCTGTATCAACAGGTTGTCGGCTGAGTGCATCAACGTGTAGCATTTGTTGCCTTTGTCTGGGCCGGATGGTGAAGTCAAATAATAATATAAACGCAACCACCATCTAGCAATTCGCCTATTTAAAGCTGTACTATCCTTAAGCACCTCTATAGCTCAACAATCGGTGACAATAGTCAGATGCTTTTCCAGAACTTCTTTCTTTTTCTTCCTTTTTTATCAGCGAGGTTATGATTCGCAAATAAGGGATCACAACTCTCCCACTTCACCGCATTTCTACTGATCCGCCTGTGGGGTTCGCCTTTCGCTTTCCCAGAACATATATTCAAAACCGCTCCAAACTTTTCACAATGGCAAGAACTTCTAATTCGAAACTGGAGTAGCAGCTCTCTGCAGAATTTGTTTGTCGGCTAAAATACTGCACAGGTCTTAGAACCCCGGCCTCTTCCTGCATCAAAATCCCAGAAAGTCATATAGTAGATGCATCCGTGTGCAGTTCGTGCCTAGCATTCATGTTGTAGATCGTTAGTATGGGTTCGTTGCACAGTAAATGTTTTAATTTGCAAAAAGCTGTGTCCTGCTCACCGCTCCACATAAACGTTGTATCTTTCCCAAGAAGTGAGGTCAAGGGTTTCGCTAATGTAGCATAATCTCTGACAAACCTACGAAAGTATCCACTTAGACCTAAAAATCGGCGTACCTCATGAACATTTTGTGGCGCTGAATACTCTAAGGATCGACAGCGCGTGCTCATAGTAGTGTGGGATTCTTACCCACTAAAAAACCTCCCTTCAAAACAGACTTGTTTTCATTTTTTACTACAACTAAGTATTCGACTTATCAAGTAGTTTTCATTTCACGAAATAATGACGTTTTGCAGGTGCTTTCCCATTAGAAGTTCCTGCTAGTTCCGCAGTTTGGACGCGATTAATTATCGCGCTAAGTCTAAAGGTTTGGTTCTTTGTAGACGGCGCAGTAAAGTTCTTTCATCCAAAACTTGGAGGACTGTAATATTTACGTGACTTTCTAGTCGACTTCCATGCTTTCTCGCGTAGTTTTTGATTTCGTCTTCTATAGTTTTAATGCCAAGATCTCTGTGGATATCGCTGTTTCTGATATACCACGGCGCATTAATAATACCTCTTAGTACTTTGTTCTCAAAAGTTTGTAAAATTGAATATTACTTATTTTGGTACAACGCGGGCTTTAGCACTTGCTTATATAAAAGCAGTTTGTTCGCTATATTAAGCTTGGAATATTTTCCAAGTAACCAATACTTGGTTCTTTGCGTTTTTTCTTAACGTGCGTTTTCCATTTCAGCTTTGCATCAAGTGTCATTCCAAGATAATTAGCCTCGTTTGCAATCGGAATTTGAACCGAGTTTGAAAAGATCGGCAGATTATTTACTCTCTTATAAGTAAAATTTACATGAACAGATTTGGTCTCATTAAGCGCGATTCGCAAACCTTTGTCCATTCATTTACTCTATCCAAAGCTTCTTGCAGTTTTTCTGTACTATCTTCGACCGTTTTACCTACTGCCAAGATGACAGTGTCGTCGGCAAATGTAGCTAGCTCAGTGCCTTCTACTTGCGGTATATCACGAGTGTATAATAGACACAAGACTGGACCAAGAACGCTTCCTTGCGGCACCCCAGCCATTATCTCCCTGAAATCCGAATATTCATTTCCACATATGACGCGGAATAGTCTATTCGTAAGGTAGTTCTTCAAAATATTATATAGGTGCTCTGGCAGAACTTGTCGTAATTTAAACTTTAAGCCTTCATGCAAGACCTTGTCAAAGGCTTGAGAGACGTCAAGGAATACGCTTGAACAAATCTTTTTTTCTTCAAGTGACTTTTCGATTACATGTGTTATTCTATGCACTTGTTCAACTGTTGAATGCTTACTTCTGAATCCGAATTGATGATTCGGAATGAGATGCCTTTCTTCTATTACTGGCTGTATTCGCCTAATCAAAATTCTCTCGAACACTTTGGATATGATTGAAAGAAGCGAAATCGGTCTATAAGACGTTTTTTCATTCAGCGGTTTTCCAGGCTTAAGGACCATTATGACTTCGGCCACTTTCCATTGACTGGGAATATATTCTAGTCTAAGCGCGGCGTTTATAATGAACAGAAGCTTCATTAGACCTTTTCTCGGAAGTGCTTTAAGAAAGTTTGAAAGTTTCTTCCAGGTGGGCGGCAAAAACTTGCGCTTTCTCTTTATCATGCCTGGCCCATTCGTCTTGATTTTTCCTAATTGGGGTGGCTTGAATTTGAGGTTTTTTAATACCTTTTATAGCTTTCCAAAGCGAATAATTAGAATCTTTTTCTGCCGTTAAGCTTTCTAGGTAAGTTTGCATTTCATTATTCTTAAGGTCTTTAATAGATATTTTTAATAAGTTACACAAACGGTTAAGATGTGCTTTATGTTGCGGAGCCCGAGTTTGTTGCCATTTTTTGTGCGCTTTCCTCTTCTCCTTAATCATCTCTTTTATTTCCTGCGGATAATTTTGAATATAGCTGGCCGGCGTTTTCTTAGGTTTCGGAGTATTCTTCCACGTGGCATTCTGTAGGATTTCGACGAAGCGATCTACTTCAACTTCAAGTTCATAGGGCGTTTTAAGTGATACCCTCAGCTCAGTATTTGATTCAATATCTTTTTTGAAGCCATCCCAATTCGTTTTCGCGCTGGTTAATCTGGCCGGACCTACTTCTTTCATCTGAGCATCGCTTATCGTCATAATGATTGGAGAATGATCAGAGGAGAGATCAAAGCTTTCTTCAACTCTTATACAGTTGCCAGATATACCTTTAACAATAAAGAAATCGATCAGATCTGGTATCTTATTTCTATCAGTCGGCCAATATGTTGGTTTACGAGTCGAGTGAAAATCACAACTATATTGCATACCCGCATTATAAAGCTTTCTACCTTTCTGAGAGGCGTACCTTGAACCCCAGGAGGGGTGTTTCGCGTTGAAATCGCCACCAATAATAAAATTTGGTTTAAGTAAGTTGAAGATGTTTGTAAAATCACTTTCTTGAAGTTTACATCGCAGTGGACAATATATAGACGAAATGTTGAAAGCAAAATGTCTATTTCTAACGCGTACCGTGCTTACTTGCATTGCTTCTAATTCAATCTTTACTTCCGCTGAGTGTTCGATACATTCTTTTATAAACAAAGATGATCCGCCTCTGGCTCTTTCCGATGGGTGGAAGGCGTGATACACGCTATATCCCCCTATCTTAACATTCGATTGCCTTGTCAGATGAGTTTCACAGACTAAGCATATATCAATGTCTTTTTCTCGTATAAGTATTTGTAACTCGTCGAGTCGTCGTATGAGCCCGTTGGCGTTCCATGTAAGAATTTTAAGCGTTTCTTTCATATACTGGTTGAAGTGCGCGTGTTATGAATGTTGGTTTCTAGTGCAACTAGTCTCTCGAAAATAAGTTTGTTTGTTGCGCATTGCTCTTCAAGTTTCGCAAGAATTAGGGAAAAAACATTGGATACATGATCTTGTGAGCTACCTCTAACAATGTTTTCCAATGTCGCAGCTTGAGCAGGAGTCTTTACGTTAAAGCTTGAAGTACTTCTTGCTTTGATCTCCCGTGAGCTGTCGGTCTTGTACTTGCCATTAACTGTCATCACCGCTTGAGCATAAGACTGCGCGCCAATATTCGAAGATTTAGTTCCTGTTACCTTTTGTCTACTACGATTGGGTTTTTCTTCGTTACCCGATCTTAAGGGAATATTGACCGATTTTTTATCTTTCGCTGCTTTTTTCGTAGCTATTTTGGGTCTAATTTTAGTTGGTTTTGGATTCATGCCCATGGATATTTTGAGCGTATCGCGCCTTTTTTGGAGCTCTTTCGCCACTTTGCAACCTCGATAGTTCGCAGGGTGTTTTCCTTTACAGTTTATGCAAGTGGCTGGGGTTTGCTTATTTAGGTGACACTCACCTGAGAGATGTTTACCTGCGCATTTCAGGCATCGCGGTTCTTTCTGGCAGTAAGTCTGCGTATGATTGAAGCCTTGGCAGCGCTTACACTGCGGGATCGATCTGGAGCTCTTACGCATAGGTTCGATTTTGACCACGATGTTTAGAATATTCTTAATGCCATATATTACATCTTTGTTTTCGACTTTATCAAAAGTTAGCATGAAAAGTGGAAGTCCACGCTTTACCATTTTTTCCTGATCTCCCTCCGACTGTTGCTTCTCCTTCTTGATAATATTGACTGCATCAAGAATTTTAAAGCCTTTGCCTTGAAGGTCGTTCATTACATCTTCTTTAGTGCACGAGGGGTGGAGACCCCTTGCTACAACACGCAGTGGTCTTTCTAACTTATTTTCATAAGTATACCACTGCATTCAATTTTTGGGAGACTGCTCGGTAACCGTCGGCATCATCGATATTGATTCTCCACGTATTGTTTCGGAGAGATGTCACCTTAAATTTCGATGCCAGCGTTCCTTTAAGAAGGCAATGCAACTTATTATAGTCCGTAATTCCGACGACGTTTATCGGTGGCGGAGGACGTAATTTTATATGTTGTGGCTTTTCTTGCAACTTCTTGCGCTTTGCATCTTTTTGTGGCTCGACTTCCGGTGAGGAACCAGCTTTTCGTTTTTTGCTAGGTCGTTTCTTTTCGATCCAATTCGTTTCACGTGTTAGCTCTTCTTCGTCCGTCTCATATTCGCGACTAGGTGAGCGATGTGGGCTAACTGTATTTTCTTTTTGTGGATACGAGTTTTTTAAGGCATTATTTTCTTGCCTGAGCAAATCGACCTCTTTCTTAAGCTCACGATAGAGTAGCTCCATTTCGGTAAGCTTGGTACGGAGTACGTGGAGATCGAGATACCCTTGTACTTTTTGAGAAGGGATTTATTAGGTGCAATAAATGGCTCTCCCCAGAATCCGTAGAGCCGACCTCCGAAGAGGGTGGATTTTCCAGTGTACCTGGACTGCCACCTGGGGTATTAAAATCGCTAGTTTTGTCCATTGCATGTTTTTGTATACGCCATACTCGGTAAACGGAGGGTGGATTTTAGTCGCCTCTTACGACAGGCATGCCTACCTCGGGTATATTCTGACCCCTACCCGAAGGGGGTAACTCTGAAATTGCCTTTTATTTTGGACCCGGGTTTGATTCCATTTTCTATTATAAAGTGGGCAAGTATTTCAATTTCTGTGTTGAAGAAACTACATCTTTCTAATTTGAATGTCATTCCAGTTTCCCCAAACGCTCCAAGCAGGGCATGTAGTTTCTTTTGTCCTTCTATGGTGGTATTACAGGGAATGAAACATCATCCAAATAAACAATAACGGATTCATCCCCAATTCTCCTTAAAATTTCATTCATAGTACTTTGAAATACGGCTGGAGCATTTTTGAGCCCAAAACTCATTCTGAGGAATTCGTACTGTGTTGTACTTGTGCAAAATGCCGTGTACTTTCTGGAGGACTCTTCGATAGGGATTTGGTAATACCCGGAAATTAAGTCCAGGCAGATGAAGTACTTGAAGCCAGATAGTTTCGTTAATTGTTTTTCTATATTCGGCATAGGAAATGACTGACCTTGTGTTATCGCGTTTAGTTTCCGGTAATCTATACACAGTCTATCTTCATTATTTTTCTTCTTAACAAGTAAAAGTAGAGACGAATACTCCGAAGTACTTTCCTGAATAATCTCGTTCCTAAGTAAATCGTCGATAATCAATTGCACTCTGCTACATTCGGTAAATGCCAGTCGATACGGCTTTCTGTTTACTATTTCTTCTAATTTAAGTTTGATTTTAAATGCCGATACTTTGCAGAGTCCAATCTCAGAAAACTTTTTTGCGAAACAATGCCGAAATTCATTGAGACAGTTTAAAAGAGAAAATATTTCGTTTTCATGAATCTCTTTGTTGTACTTTATGTTTGTTAGTACTAAAGGATCTATATCAGGCTCCGGTTGTCGCATACTCCTTAAATGCCCCCTCGTTTCAAATATTAAACGTTTATGATCTTTGATAACTCTAACGTACTCCTGGTCTAAAAAATCTCTGCCGATGTGCGCGTTTGTCTTCAGTAATTGGTCATCCACAACAAGCAAATAAATACAGGCTCTAACACCATCGATCGATATCTCAACATAGCTCTTTTCGGTCGATTGATACGACCCGTCCCCAAATCCTAACAACTGATGTTGACTGACAGTGGAAGCAGCACTAAGACTCAAAAATGAGCTTCATCTGATCATACTAAAGTCGCTCCCGAAATCAATAAATGCAATGTGTCTTTGTCCGTTGATTAAAATCATTTTATGATATTCGTCTGGTATATTAATGATATTTACACGACGTTCAACGATAGTACTACTTTTGTTCGCCGTAGATGTTTTCTTTACGAAGCATTGTGTTTCTGTATGACCAAATCTGTTGCAGAAATTACATCTAGATCGGCATGTTGGCATTTGACAATTTATGGAAATATGTCCGCGCACACGATCCTTGAACGTTTCGCAAAAGATAATTGTTTTTTTTGTCCGTTACTTTGGACTTTGTGAGGATCTAAATGTCGGCCGACAAAACCAGGTGAAATGTTGATACTTTCAAAGGATTTTATTCTAACAAGTAGCTCGTTTGTTGAAGGGAAAGATATGCCTGATAATAAATTTGCAACTGCAGGGTTTCTAAGGCCTGATATTATGTATTTGCAGATTGCTGAATCTGACAAATTAGCTTTTGTTCCCATCGCATACATAGAAAAGGTGTCCAAATCCTCACCTCTATGACGATAACGGCCGACAAGTTGGGCATGTATATCAGCCTCATTCACCAGACATGGAAAACTTTCAAGTTAAGCTTTGAAAAAGAATGCCATTGATTGGTAAATTTTCCTTTGGCCATCGAACCAAATTCGCGCAGCCCCCTTCAATTTTGCCGCCATGTCAAATAATACCAACTTATCGTTCCATGCGTACACTTCTTGCAACGAAGTAACTTTGTCAACAAATTGGGATGCAGTGAGACCTGTAAGATGGTCAGCTGGGTCAGAGTTTGCTAATGTGTCTATTACATCGCGTGGATTACAAAAAATCTGCACATTCTCATTCGGCGTGGATTGAACAATCGGTGTAGATTGCAGGTCGTGCGCGTTCTGACGTGTCTCTTCAATTTGTTCCTTGAGATCCCTTATTATTATTTGCAGACTATTTATCTCTTACTTACCTCTAACTTCTTTACATAGGATAACTCGCTTGATGGATTTGAGATATTATTTATAGGTACATCCGCAGATCCAACCATTTGATTTACCCGTATATCTACTGCGGAAGTTGCGTTCGAACCAGGAACCCTACTTCGTTTCTCTTTTACTACATAATCCAACAACCTCTCTCTTAAAACGTCTACCTTTCCCTGCACAGTCAATTTCCTAGATTTTAAGAGTTTGAGTGCCTTTGTAGTCATTGTCTTAATAATATTTGCTCTGTCACACACAAAAATAACCCAACGATTGGAAAGTAAAGAAAAGGAAAATGAGTCAGGTACGTGGGTGAAAATAGGAAAAAGATTAAGAAAACAAAATAAGTTAATGCGTCACTTTACAAGATCATTCTGGAAATGGTTCCCAATCCATACAAACACTTGCAAGTAATCTAACTGAATACTTAACATATCGATTGCGAACGTCAATTAGATTTATGTTATTATTGTTATTACCCGTTAAACCAGTGTCCACCCTCAAATCGACAATGTTTTCATCGACATGATCGTCATACTCAACACTTGTTCCTTAAACTTTTGGGCAATCCCACTTCTGATTTGTAAACTAAAACTTGTGGGTAAGTCTTGGAGATTTAGTCCAAACATTCTAAGATGGATGTACATATATTGCCATTGTGAGGCCAATGATCACTTATGGAGCAATAGAATGGACAAAGCACAACAAGGGAGACACTCACAAAAGTGCAAAAACTTGCTTGCCTCTACATCACTGGGGCCATAAGAACATGTCCAACTGCAGCCATTGAAGTACTCGTAAGCTAACTCCACTCCATCTCATAGTAGAGCAAGGTGCAAAGCTGACGATCCTAAGGACAGCAAAGTAGCTATTGAAAGGGAGAGAGAATACGATGCACTTATTAAGAAACCTCTCCTTCTGGCAATCGCCAGGGACGACAGTACCAATAAATTTAACTTTGGGAAAAACTTTTGTACAAATTTAAGTAACAGGAAAGAGTGGAGCAACGAATCTACAATATACGGACTGGGCAACCACACGATAAACTAGTATACGGACGGTTCGAGGACTGAGCGAAGGACCAAACACTCAGAACCCATGAGCAAGAGTAACATCACCTTTCAAGCTAAAATATGTGCTACAGACACGAGTAGATGCATCCAACTGAATTTCAAAAGATACAGAAACTGCGACATAGCAATACTGTCAGACAGCAAGCGGCTTTCAAAGCGCTTGACTCCTAAGTCATTTAGTTGAAACTTGTGTGGCAATGCATACACAAACTTAATGAATTAGATAGAAACAACCACTCTATTGGATATCCCTAAATGTCGGGATGGAAGGTAATGAAGCTGCAGACACCCTGGCAAGACAAGACTTTACATCATCTATAAGTAATAAATGCGACATAGTACACGTGAAAGTCTTAAATTAGATATTTAGGTTTTAAATGCTACATAATATTATTAAGTTTAAACTATCATGGAAATAAAAATTATAATGAAAAGGAGAAAAGAAAAAAGAAAGAAAAACAAATAACTTAACCTAAATAGTATTGTATTTTCTGTATTTATGTGTTGCCTGCAATGTGCCGAAAGAGAATATCACCAAAGTTGTTCGCGTTATAGAGCCTTCTCACGCTTAGAGGGAGGGCATTCCAGAGGCGAATGGCGTGAACGAGAAACTGGTATTGTGAAACGTGCTATGTAACACGGGGCAGAATAAAGCTCAGAGTGCGGTTTGATTGTGAAAAGTGTAATTTTAAGTATAGATAATGAGGCTGCTTGGTGGTTAAGATCTTGTGTAAATACTTGATTGAACAAAAGTCAAGATACTTGTCCAGTGAACAGTCAAGGATGTTTTTTGCGTAGGGGGAAACATGGTCAAAAGGTTGCAGTCCATAAACGTAACGTGTGATATTATTAAACGCAACCTGAAGTTTACCATTTATAAGTGCACTATTGCCACAAAAAACTTCGCAACTATAAGTGATAAGTGGGACGACCAGGGATCTTGCCAACATTAGTTTGGTGTTCAGTGGTGTGTAACTCTGCGACAGAGAAAGATTTCTAAGGCACCCATCAATTTTCCCGATTATCGTTCGAATATGAACAACTCAACACAAAGTTTTATTGAACCAGACGCCTAGGTTTTTTGCTTTATCAAAAAAATCTATTCATGAATTGCCAAGGTAAATGTTAGGAAAGCAGGTAGTGTCTACGTGGTTTCTGCTTATGACTAGGCATTTAGTTTTATTCGGGTTAGGTTGAAGAAAATTTTCTTTAGACCAGATAAGAACTTTTTTCAGGTCTTCCTTGTGTTTATATGCCGCATCCCCGACCAAACCGAGTTCACTACTAAAATACAGCTGTACATCATCTGCATACATGTGTAACGACGAACTTTGAATGACTGTTGGAAGATCCTTGATAAAAGTTGTGAAAAGCAATGGGCCTAAAATTGATCCTTGGGGGATACCCGCTTAAGTTGGAGCAAAATCAGATTGGCCAGTGTTCAAAAAAACAGCTTTTTTGCGACCAGAGAGGTAGGACAGGATAAGGTTCCCCGCGGATGAAGAGAATCCAAAAGACGTGTGAAATTTTCTGACCAGAAGTCCGTGATTGACTGTGTCAAATGCCTTGGAAAAGTCTAAAAGCGTCAGAAATGTGAAATAGTCTTTATCGATCGCTGCCCGAATATCATCCGTTACCTTTAGTAATGCTGATGTGCAACTGTGGTATTGCCTAAAAGCAGATTGATACGGGCAGAGCAAATTATTTCGAGGTAGGTTGACATTTGATAGTAAATAGACTTTTCCAAGACCTTTGACAAATACGGGAGGATTGCAATGGGTCGGTACTCCGCAGGCGAGTTACTCGTAGCTTTCTTTTTAAGAACTGGGATGATTTTCGCAGCTTTTCAAGAAGACTGAGAAGGTTGATTTGGTTATAATAGTGCTGAAAATGTGAGTTAGAGCTGGGAGAATGTACGGCAAAATCATTCTTATGAAATGGGGATGGATCCCATCACAACCGACAGCTTTTGATTTTATTTTAGGAATGGCCCTGACAACATCAGTTTATTCAATTCTGGTAAATTCAAATGAACCATGTGATGGTGAAAGAGTAGATGTAGTAGTATTTGGGGTCGATTGTGTTTTAACAAACTCCCTATTTAGCTGGTTGGGATCAATGGTGTCAATATCAGAGTTTGTTTTAGAGCTTATACCAAATTGACGCAGATTTTTCCACAGAGTTTTTTTGGGAAGTTGATGATTTAAATGTTCGCTAAAAAAGTTCCGCTTTGCTTGTTTGATATGCGAACAAACTAGGTTTGTTAAAATCTTGTAAGCTTCAAAAAATTCCGGAAGTCGAAAAGACTTCCACTTCATATATGCATTATCTCTTTGATTTCTAAGTCTATGGATTTCTGGTGTAAACCACGGGTTAATATTGTAGTTTGCGAGCATCGATTTTAAAGGAACATGCAAATCAAACAACTGGGTAACCAGACCCTGAAAGTAATCGACTTGAGCGTCCGGGGAAGCTTCAGAAAATATTGGTTGCCAATTGACACAATGCAGGTCAAGCTCAAGCAAATCCGGTTTGAGATTTTTAAAATCTCTAAAGGAGTGCTTTGATAATTGTCTACTGCATGCAAAGACAAATGAGGCAAAAATTAAATCATGCTTCGAGAACGCTGGAGCAGGGACTTGGCTATAAAAGCTGTTCTGACAATCGCTTGCAAAAAATGCATCCAGAAGGGTACTGCTCAATCCGGTAAAATGTGTAGGGATGGAAGAATTTAGGAGATCTAAGTTTAAAGTTTTCATTACCTGAGTTAAAGTCAAATTTTCAAAATTTAGTATGTTGCAGTTGAAATCGCCGCACAAGATGATTTTCCAAAACGAGGTTGAATTGTTTTCTAAAAATTTGCAAAGAGGTGAAAGGTCAATGTGACTTTTAGGTCGATATACAACACCAAGTAAACATTTCCTACTCTCGCTACTCAAAAGCTCAAAGAAGCAATACTCGAATAAACCGCCGGGGGGTGAGATTGAAATGAGTTTAACGATCAATGTGTTGCGCACATAAATTGCAACCCCCCCACCGATTCTGTTTACTCTATCGGCGCGAAAAATGTTATATCCAGACACAGAATACACTTTATCCGAAATATTCGGGTCAAACCATGTTTCGGAAACGCAAATTACATCAACATCTGAACCAACAAACAGACTCTTAAATTCATCAATTTTCCTGAACAAACTTTGTGTATTGATATGACATACTTTTAGGCCATCATGTTGTGCACACAAAATATTGATAAGCACACGCAGCTTATCATACACACCATCGCCACTGGAAACGGCACCACTAATATCACCCATCAGTGATGGCTGTGGTTAAACCACAACTCAGGTCTGTTTTCGATGCCAGGCTGTAACAAATTTTCAATCATAGACCGATATAGTGACTGCATTTTCATCTTCATTTTAAAGTTAAAATTTAAGGCCCAATGATGCCCCCGTGGCAGCTGACATTCTCGTCGTGGAAGACGGGCAACGTGACTGGGATGTACAGATGGGGTATCTTATATAGTTATTCCCATCCATACAGTCCAATCACGGCATACAAAGCGCACACCCCAAGATGACAAGAAGACTTAAACGGGCCTCGGACATTGTCAAACCTGGTAAACCAGGACATCTTTTGCAGCCAGGCCTTAAGGTTGTCAGTATGCGAGTATCTGGTGGTCGGCCTGTCCAACTCGGCAGCCGATCGGGTATAACCGGAAATGGTTACGTGCTTCCTGTCAATGGTTTCACCAACCATTACGAAGGTCAAGGGATGAACGCGCCAAATACCAATAGGGGCATAGATAAAAAAAAAAATATTTATAATATTTGGCGCAACAGCTCTTTGTGGGCTTAGGCCTAGCTTCTCGCAATCCATCGTGTGGTGTGCGCAATATTTTTTCACGAGAATGCAAGGGACCTACAGTTAAGTGCCGTATCCGAAGGGCAATTTGTTTTGAGAAGCTTTCTCGTGACAACAAATACTCTTGGATATTTGTCAGACCTTCGCTAGAGGTGGGACCGTAAAAAAACTTGTTGGTGTTTTCTGGGATTCGAACCTCATGCTCAGCGGTTCGACACACCAACCACTTGCGCCACCGCACCCACAGGGGCACAAATGAATTCTCTAAATATCGACTTAGAATAGGCACATGGAACGTCTCATCGCGCACAGGGAAGGACCTTGAGTTTGTTGGGGAGGCTGTTAAAAGTCGACCAGATGTAGTTGGGGTCTCTTCGATAAAGAGAGACTCTAAAACTGTGCACCTTTCGAATGGCTGGAAACTCTTCTTATCAGGGCTCGCACCCTCAATATCTGCTCGGGTGGGAGTGGGGTATACTTTGGGAAAATATCCTAGCTTAAAGCAACCTGAAAAAATTCGGTTGAGTCTTGGAATAACAGTTTTCATTGACTCATGAAGCATCCCAGGTCGAAAGTTATACATTCCTGGTACCTTAGTTAGGTGGCGCTACAGTCCGGGGTGGACCTGGGCCTCAATCAACAAACCTGATCAGCCGACCCGGTTACGAACCAGCTGCCTCCAGTTGCGCACGACAAGTTGGTTGAGGTCCCTTGCCACTTGCTTGCGTCACATACCGCGAGGCGTCCTATACTGCGCCGTCCATCCGAGGTGAATTCGAAGACTTTCTTGGCTGAAACGTCTGGCTCCATCCGCTCTACATGACCCAGTCATCTTAGTCGCTGTATGTGCACTTTTCTGACTCTCCTGGTACCTTGTATGGAGCAAATGAATTGATTGCCCAAACTATCTTATCTTTGTCTCTTACCACTTCTGCGTTTATTCCCGTCGCTGGAATTGGTGCATCATTTCCGGAGATTACTGTACATCCGCTAAAGTGGGTGTTCAATAGAATGTCCAGCGTTTCATCACGTGAATTTGCTCAAGTAACATTACTTTTCATGACATTTGATGCCGGCGTTGGTGTCTTGGCCAAGATCTTCTTTAGGTGGGACGATTCATTTGTTTCTTTTGCGAACCTTATCTCTTTCTTGAGGAGCTTTACGCTTTTTTTATAGGTTTATAGGTATAACTATTATACGACCATAATTATTCATTCTCTACCTAAGACCGCGGATTAAATCCCGAAGCTAACACCCACACTGAGTAACAAAGAATTTCCCTGAACTTGAGGGTCCTTGAAGTGATCCCATTTGCTTAGGTTGATATGCAGATCCATAGTCAACTTGATTTCGTAAAGTCCAAAGTTCTTGGGCACCCCACCTCATCAAACTTCTCGAATGGCATTGATGATGGAAACTTCTTCCATCTCGCAACTAAGTCCTTGCAGTAATGTCTACGATAAACTTAACTATCAATTGATAATTATATCGATTAAACCTCTCGATATAGTCTCCAGTCCATTGTTTCACTCAGAAGTTTAATCCCAATTAAAGCTGAAAAGTATTGCCACGGGGCAATAATGATTATGCGTTTAGAATGTTAATGTTTTTTGCAAGAAATCCAAAAACTTAGTTCAAAATTAATTCCAGCCAACCAACTCCCACGGGACATTTAATGAACGTGGGTCAGAAACGAATTGATGAAGGTCATGAAACTTCCTGAAACACTTACACCCCTATAGAACCGCCGCCGCTTCATTCATTCATAAGAGTATTACTTTCATTCATCCCTCTCCAACAACTAAATTTTCCTTCGTTGATTAGACTTCCACCAGAACAATGTCCCTACCGTAATTTACATCTCCCTACTTGACAGCAAATAATATCGCCGATCCCCGAGAAGAGTAGTACTTTTAATTAAAACAATAATCACCATCCCTACACCAATTCAACCCTTTTCAACAGAAGCCAGCAAAAATTAATGAAAACTCCCACCCAAGCCCGGACTTGCTTTACCCCACCCCCCAGCCGTCGTGGGCTGACCCACATTAATCATGCTCGCAATACAAAAGTACAACTCCTGAAAGGAGCAGCAATTTATTGGCACATTAATTCCCTTAGACGTACGCCAGCACGGTGCTACAAAAGTGCTGATTTCCAAATGGAAATTCCATCCCCATTCTAAGTCTGAAATCAGCATTAACACCGAATTAACCTCATCTACCCCCTGCCTGGTCATCCCCCCCAAAAAATTAACACATAAACAGAATACGAATAAAAAAGAATGAGCTACGTTATATCATGGTTCGTCCTTTTTCCATTGCCTTAGATGGGGACAAAGGTACAGTAGCAAAGGATATGCCAAAGGACATCCGAACAAAGGTAAACATCACTCTCCCTTGGTCTGTATGCCACCAGTGAATAATTCCATCATTACGACAAATGTCAGCAAAAAGGACTCTAAGGAGTTCTACTGGCCCCCCAGCCAACAAATGGAAGTGAAAAAAATCTCGCTCACTCACTCCACAGCAGCAACTGGGTACAAGTCAGCGAACAATTAAAAGTTTTCCCTTTGCGAATTTGTTGCGAGGAATTCGTTCATTCGTTCGTCATTGCATTAGCTTCAACCTGCTGGAGGTGTGCGGCCAAATCTCGGTACTGTTTACAAAGGGAGGACTATAAAGGAAAAGCTCAAAGTCTCTGTTGCAGTGCTACAAAGTGGCTTAAAATGTTGTTGCAGCTACCGCAGAGGTAAGTTTTACCCGATTGGGGATTCTCTTTCTTTCCAAATTGGCTGCTTTTTGATGGGAGAACGCGTGCCCCTGGGAGTGACGTGCAGCAGTGGTGGGAATATCGGATTTATGAGCCACTGTGGAGCAGTAGTGAGGAAGAAAGTTTGGTACTTTACTTTGAACTTGCAAAGTCAAAGCAAGTGCTTAGTGTTTTTAGTTCTTAATTTTACTTTTCGTTTGCCTTTGATGTAATTATGAAGATGAGGTTTCCTTATTCTTTCTGGTGGCACCGTGGTGTTAGCTGCTGCACATGTGTGGCAATTTGCTCACATGCACTACTTAACTTAATTTCTTAAGCCCCTCGAGAAGCATCGGGCATCAACAACACCTGCACGCCATCTTGTTCGGAGTTCTGCAACGCGTTTGAGCTGCCTCTAACTCATTCCCAAAGAGCTTGATTTCTCTTCAACTGTTCTGCGCCACGTTTGCCTAGGGTGTCCCGCTGTTCTGCCTGTCTGGGTGAGCGGATTCCACTGCATGGCATATTTCGTAATGGAATTGTCGTCGCGCCGTAGGGTGTGTCCGATCCACTACCACTTTCTCTTTCTCACAGTAGTGTCTATAGATTCTTGGCCCGTTCTCAGATAAAGTTGTTCGTTGGAGATGCGATTGGGCTTAAATATCCTCAAGATGATTTTTAGACATTTATTTACGAAGGTTTGCAGCTTGTGGGTGATAGTGGTATCCACCTTCCAAGTACCGCACCTGTACAACAGTACTGATTCTACGTTGGAGCGGAACAATTGCAGCTTAGGTCTTCAGCTGAGAACATTGCTTCTCCAGACTTTCGACAACATTCCAAACGCACCTTTTGCTTTACCAAATCTGCTACACACATCCAGTTCGGTGCCACCGCGGGAGGTCCCCCGAGACCACACTTATTAGTTATTGAAAGTTGTCTACTTTCTCGACTATCTGTACGGCAATTTTGAGTTGAGCGCGAGTACAAAAAGTGGTGAGGGGTTTTGTTTGCCTCAGCTTCTAGCTTTTGGGCCAACAGATGAAGGTCCATTGCTGTTTAAGATAAGTTGTCATAATCCATCGAATTCCATTGTAACCTTCCGGCAATTCTTCAGGGAGTACATCGCTGATGATAACCAAGAACAACAGCGGTGACAGTATGCACCCCTGACGTACTCCACCCTCAGTCGCATCATCGATCGGAGCATAACACATCATTTTGTTTACTTCACTCTGGAATCAAGCCGTCAATATCCGGTCACTTTGAGGTTTCTAGAATCTGAAGCGGCTTCGTGCTGCTGGAGTTGGCATTAGTCCAGACCTCCGCCCGTTTCCAGCTGGTCTACCAGAGTAGAGCATGACTGTATTTTTTGTTGGGCAGTGGTATTCCTCGGCATCGTACCATCTTATTTTACTCACCCCCAAGATGTCTATACTATATCGCGTGAACTCACGATCTCATTGAGAGAATGTGGCGTTTTGAGACCCTTCCTGAAGTGAGTTGAGGAGGATCTTAACGTTCCAGAAACCAATCCTTGTTCATGTACGATTCCTGCGGAGATTGTCTTGGTAATACTTAAATACAATCATGAAATTTTGTATTACTAAAATATGTAGAAATTAACTTTCGCTACCATTCGTGCATAGAAATCATAAGGCCACTCTTTGGGGCGTTTTCTTCAACTTTCGTATAATTTTTGAAAAAATTTAAGAAATTTTCTTAAATTGCGACACGGATTTGCGCTTCATCACATGTGAGCGAGAATCGGAAAGTCGAAGGCATGATCAAGCATAGATTGACTCAGTTCTATGCCGCTCGTTGCTACAATATTCCATCGAAATAGACTGACGGTTTGAGGTGAGTAAATTTATTAACTTTTTACTAATTTCGACTTATTTTCGAGTACTTTGGATTTAACGGTTTATAAATGTGAATATCGCTTCCTTAGCGTGGGTGTTATCGGGAAGTCTCAGCAAATTTTAAGGATTTCTGTTTGGAACACACTTTGGTGGCGTTGAAAGTGGATCTTCCAAGTGGATTTTAGAACTTACACCGAATTCCAATGTCGGTGGAGATCAATGTGTTATTCGAGCTTACTAGTTCCAGAGCCTTGGGGCATGAGATTCATGCTTGTAAGCAACATCTAACCAATTTTACCATTTTGCCATCAGCCCCGCTTTAGAAGTAATCTCTTGGATATCCGAAACAGGTGAGGGGCAGATGTGGGGATCGTACGAGATCACCATCTTATAATACCTCTCCAACTACGCACCTCCGCAGTTCGTAGATCCCACGACAGCACAAGAATGGCCAGGTGGGCACATCGATAGACTAGGTGATCCCTCAGTGCGCCAACAATTAAGGGAGCACCTTTTGCAAGGTGTGGAAGCAATCAGCATCTCACTGCCCACAACCATCCAAGACCAATAGTGTGCTGTGAAAGGTTTTTTACATCTGGTGCTGAAAGAATCGTCGGTCGATCGCAGAAAAGACATAGGGCGTGACTTTCCGAGGATACCTGGAGACGGATTGACGAACGAAAACAACTGAAAGTTCGCGTTCCAGCTACTCCAGCAGCAGGGCGAAGCGAGATAAAGGCCCTATATCGCATGAAGATGAGAGACGTTCAGCGTAGCGTGCGACGTGATAGGCGCAACTACATCAACACGCTGGCTACAGAGACAGAAGAAGCTGCACGGAGAAGCGACAGCAGGACCATCTACAGAATCACCAAAGAGCTGACACGTGGTCGCAGCTCCAGCCAACACCCAGTGAAGAGATGAGGAAAAGGAAATTTAACTGAGTGCAGATACTAAAGGGGTATCTGCGTGCTACCTGCTGCAGCTAAGATAATAGCTAAAATCATTCTGGAGCGAATTAAACAACATCTCGAAGAAGCACTCGATGCCGAACAAGCAGGTTTCTGCTCTTGATTCTCCTGTGCCGACCACATCAACACTCTGCGGATTATCGTCGAACAGTGTGTTGAAAATCGATCGCCACTCCACCTGCTGTTCATCGATTTTGAGAAAGCGTTCGATAGTGTCAACAGGGAGTTTATTTGACGTGCCTTACGCAGCAGAGGTATTCCCGATAGACTAATTGCTATTATCAAAGCTAAATATAAAGGCTCCAAGTGTCACGTTCTGTACAGAGGAAGGTTGTCTGAGGAATTTGAGATCCAAAATGGGGTAAGACAAGGCTGTATCCTTTCACCAATATTATTCCTATTGGTGATTAGCGATGTGCTTCGTGCAGCTTTGTCGACGGCAAACGGAACAATTCGATGGACGCTTACATCTCAACTGAAACATCTGGACTACACTGACGATGTATGCTTACTCTCCCACAGAACTATGGACCTCCACCAAATGACAGCAGATGTGGAAAGTGAGGCAGGCGTCGTCGGGCTGAAAATTAATAAGGGAAAAACTAAGATTATCAGCCTTGGAACAAACTCATCGGCTTAAATATACATTGCTCGACAACCGGTAGAGAGAGTAGAGGATTTCCAGTATCGTGGGAGTATTGTCTCAACCGATGGTGGAACCGAACTGGATATAGCCAACAGGATCGCCAAGGCGAAGTCCGCGATCAGGATGTTGCTCAAAATATGGCGAACCAATGCAAACAGTTTGAACATCAACTTGAGACTGTTCCGCTTCAATGTTGAATCCGTGCTGTTATATGGATGCAGCACGTGGAGAGTGACCACCACTATCACTAGAAGGCTGCAAATATTCGTTGAAAGGTGCCTGTGCTATACCACCTTGATCAAAAAATTCCCGGAATAAAAACCGTGTGGCGCTCTCATCGTTCCGATTTGAGTTCTGTTTTCTTTGTTAAGTTGGCACATCTGTTGTTGATATTCTCTCTAAATCTTAGCATTATAGCTTGACATTTGCAAAAGTTACGTAGCCAAGAGTACATCTATCTCTGTGTGTGCTGGCGATTTTTTACAATTTTAGAAATGGATTTAAATTTGCAACAACGAACTTGTATTAAATTTTGCGTAAAAACGGATTTAATGGTGCGCAAACATTGGAAATATTGGAAAAGTGTTTCGGCAACGATTCTCTAAAGAAAACGGTCGTTTACCAGTGGCACGAGCGGTTCAAAAGTGGTCGTGAGTCACTCGAAGATGATGAACGCAGTGGCAGACCATCGACATCGAAAACTGACGAAAACATTGATAAAGTAAAAGAAATATTGGTCAATAACCGCAAATTAACCATCAGAGAGATAGCGGAGGACTTGAACATTGCCTATGGATCCGTCCAAGACATTTTGGTTAATGATTTGGGTTTCCGTCGTGTAGCAGCAAAGTTGGTGCCAAAAGACCTCAATTTCGTGCAAAAAAGAGACCGTGTTGACGTCGCAAAAAACATGATTTTTTGACGAGAAATACAACAAATACCATCCAACAGCCACCGAATTCACCTGATTTGGCTCCCTGTGACTTCTTTCTGTTCAATCGAGTTAAAAAACTATTACGGGGAACGCGTTTCAGCAGCCGAGAGGAAGTAATGGAAAAATTGCAGGAAGCACTGATGGACATACCGAAAACCGAATATAAAAACTGTTTCGAAGATTGGATCAAGCGCTGGCATAAGTGTGTTGCAGTCGATGGGGATTACTTTGAAGGGGACAATATAGATTTAGATGAATAAACTTGTATTTTTAATTTTCTGAATAAATTCCGGGAAATTTTTGATCAAGGTAGTATTTTAAGGATTTTCTGGCCCAATCGTATCTCTAACTAACATCTTTACGAGAAAACGAGTCAGGAACCAATAGACACAACAATCGCACGACAGAAGTGGCAGTGGATTGGTCACACGTTCCGAAAAGGTGACAGTTCCATAGCGAACAATGCTATGCAATGGAATCCTTTAACCCAGAATGGCAGACGACCTGGCGGTCCGAGGGGAACATGGCGCAGAACAGTCGAGAAGGAGCACGGTAGTTGGGGGTCAGAGCTATACGGATTCCGGGGGCTAGCAAAACCATGAAACAGTTTGGATGCAATTTGAGGGTCGCGAGTTGGAACGTTGGAAGCATGACTGGTCGAAGTTACGAGCTGGAAGAGATGATGAATAGAAGGCGGGTGGACATCTTGTGTGTCCAAGAGACGAAATAGAAAAACACCGGGAATCGGGCGCGTTTCTTGGACGTTGGGACAAAGATTACAAGATGTTCTACTACGGAACGGAAAAGGCTAAGAACGGAATCGGTATCATCCTTGCGGCAGAGCTACTTGGTAACGTCTTGAGCATTTCGAAGTCCAGCGACCGTTTGGTGTCTCTCAAACTAGTAATACAAGGAGAGGTGTGGAATATTGTCAGTGCATATGCTCCCCACAATGGGTGCAATCACAGAGATAAATATGCATTTTGGGTAGATTTCCACAATCTCCTTGAGAACATCCCAAAGGAAGAGTTTCTGTTTGTTGGGGGAGATTTGAATGGACATGTCGGAAAATCAAACGAAGACTATGAAGACTGCCATGGAGTACTAGGATATGGCACCAGGAACCTTCCTGGTGAAGGCATCCTAAGCATGTGCAAATCACACGGTCTTATCGTGTTAAATACCATGTTCATCAAACAAAGCCGACACCTGATCACTTACAGCAGTGGTGGAGATGAAACTCAGATTGACTACCATTTGGTAGCCAGTTTCATGAAGCCTCGGGTAAAAGATTGCAAAGTGATCCTGGGAGAGGCAATCGCTCGGCAACACCGTCTCCTGTTAACAGAAATTTTTATGAAAACACCGAAGAAAAGCAAACAAACAAGGGTCTCTGAGAAAATCAAGTGGTACAATCTGGACAAAGAAAAAGGCGAGGCTTTTGTTTTCGTAATGAAAAATTACCTCTCTCACACCATCGATGGAGCTGAGGATGAAGAGTACAGAGCACAAAATATGTGGGATTCCCTACAGCGAACTTGCTTTAAGAAGGCCAAATCACTGCTAGGAGCTTCAAAAGGCCACCATTAACACGCCAAAGAAACATGGTGGTGGACTGATGAAGCTAAGAAAGTGATAAATGAGAAGAAAGCGGCTTTCAAAGCTTGGTCAAAGTGCCCCTCTAATAATAGAGACGAAAAAGCTCGCCTCGAAATGGAATACAGATGTTGCAAGAAAAAAGCGAAGAAGAAGTGCGCCCAGCTTCAAGCAGAGAGTACGGAGGGCCTGTATCGGGAGCTGGAGAAAATATTTTCCCCGGTTGCTGATGCAAACCAGGCTGTCCAGGAGCTGCGAAGACACAATATGAACAAGAGCGCCACTATCTTCAAAATAGCCGCCCAAATCAGGAGGAATGCCCAGGAGATGCGTTCGCCAAAGTTCATTAACAATGCTCATGGCCAGCTTCTTGTGGATGACGACAAAATTTTGCAGAGGTGGCGGCAGTACTGCGAAGAACTTTCAAATGAACAGTTTCCCCGGCTATACTTTCCAAGAGCCATCCCTAACTCTGAAGAAATACCCGACATTACAGTCGAGGAAGTTAGTGAGGCGGTCAAATACTCCAAAAAACGAAAAGCGGTTGGGCCAGACGAGATACCTTCTGAGTTCTGGAAGAAGATGGGAGACATCGGGTTCAGATGGCTCAGAATTCTCATCTCCAAATTCGTGAGAGGTGACCTTTTTTTTTATGGTTGCGCCAAAGGGTGTGCAATCTTCTAAAGATACCAGTAGCCCGAGCTACTGGCATGCAGGATTCGCAAACCTGAATAATCGATGCCAGGAATACGCCTACGTACTAAATCACACCCTGCACACTTCAACCACTCTCCCCGCGGGACTACCGCTAGGTATTACTTCGCGGGGCTGGTTAGCTATTTATGCTCTTCTTTCGCTGTCTTCCTCTCCTTGTTCCAAAAGTGTTGCCGGTTGGACTTGGTTGCTCTCTCCAGCCGCCTAAGTTCCTGCACGATTATCGCTGCAACTTGTTTCACCGCGTCCCATATTGCATTCGATGCTATCATATGGTGCACAATGTTTTCGGGGGTTGGTATTTCTCCAATTTTTTCCTTCAGTTCTCTGTGCTCTACATGAAAACGTGGGCACTGAAAAAATACGTGCTGAGCGTCTTCTGGGGCCTCTCCGCAATTTGGACAGATGGGAGATTCATCGAGCCCAAACCTGTTGAGATACGCTCGAAAGCAGCCATGTCCTGTTAGGAACTGGCTAAGATAGAAATCTACCTCTCCGTGTTTCCGGTCCATCCATTTTTGGATATCCGGCATAAGTCGATGGGTCCATCTTCCCTTTGAGGACTGGTTCCATCGCTCCTGCCATGCTCTAATGCTTCGCTGTCTTTTTTCCAGCTTGATATTTTTGACTGACGCTTGAGGTTCCTGAATTTTGGCGTCCTACGACGCCTTTGTAGCTCGATAGCCAACATATCCGCTGGTAGCATTCCCACGATGACACATACTGCCTCGTCCGACACCGTACGAAAGGCACAGCATACTCTCAGCGCACATAGTCTGTTGACAGAGTTTATCCTTCTTGCGTAGGTCTTTTTCATCATAGCTTTGGCCCATATAGGTGCCGCATACATAAGGATGGACTGCACCACCCTTAATAGAATAAGTCTCCTTTGTTGCCTAGGTCCTCCAATATTTATCATTATTCTTGATAAGGCACCGCTCATCCGAGCCGCTTTGTCACACGTTCTTTCAAGGTGCTCCTTGTAAGTGAACCTCGCGTCGATCATCACACCTAGGTATTTGATAACCGGTGTTGAAGTCGTATTATGATCTCCTACTCTGATGGTGATTTCTTCTCTTTTCTTGCGGCTGCTTACCAATACTGCCTCTGTCTTATGTTCGGCGAGCTCTAACCCGACTGCTGCCATCCACCGTTTGACTTTTCGGATACATTCATATGCAGTATCCTCTATTTCTTCTAGATGTTTTGCAACCACGACAATTGCAATATCATCGGCAAAGCCTATGATTTTTGCCTCATTTGGGATTCCAAGCCTTAGAACCCCATCATGCATAATGTTCCAAAGGATAGGGCCTAATACCGATCCTTGTGGAACTCCGCCAGATATGTGGTACTGCTTTACTCCATCGTCGGTATCGAAGAGCAGAAACCATTTCTCGAAGTAGCTCAGTATTATTTTAATTAAGAACCATGGCACCATCATTGACCTAAGCGATTGCACTATGAGTCCCCAATTCGCAGAATTGAACGCGTTTTTGACGTCCAATGTTATTACGGCACCGTATTTCTTTGCACCGCCTCTCCATCTCTGAATAGCTTCTTCCAAGGTTGTAGTTACCCTTCTTATTGCGTCTACTGTGGAACGAGCTTTCCTAAAACCATACTGTTGGTTGGAGAGTCCCCCGGCTTCATCAATTGTCACTTCTAATCGGTTGCATATGATTCGCTCCAGTATTTTACCCATTGTGTCTAACAGGCATATGGGACGGTATGACGAGGGCTCGTCTGGTGGTTTTTTCCCTTTAGACAGCAGCACTAGACGTTGCTTTTTCCATTGGTCTGGAAAAACTCCTTCTGTTAGACACTTGTTGTAGAGTTCCACAAATGGTTGCGTATTTGTTTTAATGGCTAATTTAAGGGCCTTGTTCGGTATGCCATCCAATCCAGGTGACTTGGTATCCTCAAATCGTCTGCATACATCCAGGAGTTCCCTTTGCGTGACAGTTGGGATGTCCTGTACTTCCGGAGGTGGCTCTATACGATCTGCTGGTGTTTGAGGGGGGAACAACCCCGATACAATTTTCTGCATAAGGAGAGGGCATGAGGTGGAGGGTGCCCTAGTGCCTTTGAGTTTTGCCATTACTGTTCTATAGGCGGTGTCCCAAGGATTTACATCTGCTTGCTCGCAGAGTTCCTTAAAGCTATTGCTCTTACTTCTGCGGATGGCTAGTTTTAGCTCTCTTCGCCTATCTTTGAATTGCACCCGTAGGTCCTGATGTGTGGTCAAACCTCTGGATCGCTGAAATAGTCTTCTGGGTCTATGGCACTTGCTGCGTAGCTCTGCTATCTCTTGGTTCCACCAGTATACTGGTGGGCGGCGATTTGTTGACGTTTTCCGGGCCATGGATGCGTCGCAAGCCCTGGTTACTTGTTTGGTAACCTCAGCGGCCATAGCGTTTGCTGTTCCTGGGCTTATTGTTGACTCTGCAAAAATCAGGCAAAAGTGTCTTTGTCCATGGTGCTTATTTTCCACCCCATTCGTTGTGCCTTCTTTGGGCGTTCCTGGGTTGTTCTCCTAGGTTGTACTTCAAACAGGATGGCAAGGTGGTCGCTGAGAGTATACTGATTACTGACTCTCCAGTTGGCGCCTCTCGATAAGGAACTAGTTGCAAAGGTAATATCAACTATGGAGCCTACACCATTTCTACTAAAAGTGTGTTCACTTCCTGTATTTAGCAATATTAGGTCTAGTGACGATACGGCTTCTAGGAGAGCTTCTTCCCTTCTATTGGTCCGTGCGTTGCCCCAATCAGTGGCCCATGCATTGAAGTCTCCAGCTATAATCGTTGGGCTACGACCTCTAGCATCATCCACGAGCCTATCAAGCATACTTTGGAACTCCTCAATGGTGTTGTTTGGAGATGCATAACAGCTATAGACATGTACTCCTTTGACCTTTGCTCGCACGAAGCCTGTTCTGGGTGTCATAATTTTTTCTTCAAAGGCGCAATCTCCACAGGCCCAAATAGCAGCTCTTTTTGAGTCATCCGCAGCCCAAACTGTATCATCGAGATTTTTGTACTGCTCGCATAATACGGCAACATCTATCTTTAACTCGCGAACGGTTTGTGTCAAGATGTCCTGTGCCGCTTCGCAGTGGTTTAAGTTTAGTTGCAGCACTTTCATATTCTTCTTGCGACTTTTGCAGCTTCTTGGTATACCGGGCATACTATGCTTCCTGCCGCGTGTTGGATGTTGCTACTTCCCTTTTCTTCGCAAAGGACGCACCTTGCATCATTGCTGCAGTTCTTGGATATATGGCCTTTCTGTCCTTACCTAACGCAATCCTCACTCCTATCCAACGTGTTTTTACACGCCTTTGCTAGGTGCCCGAAGTTAAGACACCTAAAACATCGCAGCGGTATTATTTTCTCCCGTATTCGGCATACCGTCCATCCGATTTTTATTTTTCCAACCTCCAGAACTTTTTTGGCAGTATTTATCGGGAGGCTAATGACGGCAGTTTGCGTCCCTGCATAGGCTGTCCTCATAGATTTGATGGATGAGATCTCTATGCCTTGTGCTTCCTCGAACTGCTCGGACAGAGCTTGGCAGATCTCTTCCTTTGTGGTGACGCCATCTAGGTCTTTGCACTCAATGAGCACCTCTTGCGTTAGGGATCTCACTTCCGCTATTTCCCCGAGAACTTTTCCCACTTTACTTTGGTGTTCGGATGTTCTTCCATCAGCTGCTTTCTTGAGCTCAAGCAGTAGCTCTCCCTTTGCTGTCCTTCTTATGCGGGTTACATCACACCCTAATCCATTCAACTCGGGGTTGGTCTTCACCTTTCGGAGTATGTCGCAATAGGAAATTGCTCCGATCTTTTTAATCACTAGTGCGCCAGGCTTAGCATATATCTTGCCTCGACTTTTTTCTACTCTTGTCCAAACGACTTTATTAGTAGTTTCTGCACCTGGTTCTTCGATCCGGGGTTTCACTGTCTGTCCATGGTTTTTCCCTGTGGCCTTTTTTTTTTTCTCTTTTTGGTCCTTATGCACGACTTGTTTCACCTCCATTTCCGTTTTTTCCGCAACAATTTCGGCGTATGACGGTGTGGAGGGTTCTTCGTTATTTGGAGATCTCGTCCTTTTTCGCTTGGGGTCTGGCAGTTATTCCAACGAAGAAGGGAAAGCCAACTCACTCATTTCTGGAGAGTGGATGGTTTGAGTGGCTTTAGACACTCTACTGCATACTACTTTATCTATTTCGAAATCTACTGCGCAGCTGTAGTGTTTGCGAATTGCACTAGCCAGTTTCCTAATCTCATTATGTACATTGTTTTTTCCCTTAATGAATTCCATCAGTGCTTTCCCAGGGAATGCATAGCTTCACATTTTTCTCTCTCTTCGCTGGTTTCTTTGGCCTTTGCTTCCGTGTTGGTTTCGGACTTCAGACTACCAGTTTCTATTTCACTGGGAAGAGATTTCGACGGCATTTGCGAGGTTGTCTGTTCATTTATTGCTTCAGACGGCACCTCCGCATTTGTGTTCTCTTCTTGCGTCGGTCCATCCGTTATTTTTAACGGCGGTGATCGCATCAGTACCGAGCTTCTCCTGAACGGATTTTCCTCTGTACTTTCGTCTCCTGAGTTTTGTACTTTTTTTTGTTCTTTTTTTTCTGTTTTATTTGTATTTGTTTTTGTTTGATTCATATTTGGATCCCACGAGTATGGGGGAAAGAAAGGTCCACCACATCAGAGACCCCTGTAATGTGGTAAGGCTATATTACAACCAGAGGGCACCAGTTATCTGGAGGGCTCCGTTAGCGATGCTGTAGAGAGGTGACCCAATGCCGAATCAATGGAGGGAAAGTTACCTTCTCCCTGTATACAAAGGGAAGGGTGATACACGAAACTGTGATAACTACCGTTCGATCAAGCTGATGTCACACACCATGAAGATCGTTGAGCGGGTATTAGGTGGCCGACTGCGAAAAATAATACGGCTATCTGATGATCAGTGCGGGTTTGTCTCGGGTAAATCAACCACAGATGCAATCCAAAGTATAAGGATCATAATGGAAAAACATCGTGATTCCTTAAGGGATTTGCATATTGTATTGGTTGACTTTGAAAAGGCAATCGACAGACAACCACGAGATCTGATATAGGTGGCGCTAAGACATCGAGGGGTTCCAGAAACCTATGTATAGATGATCATGGACATGTACGAAGGAGCAAAGACAAGAGTAAGATGCCCCGCTGGAGTAACCGAAGAGTTCCCAATCAAAGTCGGGGTGCACCATGGAAGCGTTTTAAGTCCTTTGCTCTTTATTACAGTCCTTGATTATCTGCTTGAAGGTAAAGTAATGGACCCCAAGGTACATTAGGTATTCTTTGCTGACGATGGAGCCATCATAAGTGAGGATCCTACATCCCTGCAGCGAGCACTTGATGTGTGGGTGGACGTTTTGGAGGAAAATGGGTATCGCATTAGTTCAAAAAAGACAGAGTACTTGTTCTGCCCGTTCTCTGATCCACTTAGGCCTATTCCAGACATTTATTTGAATGGAACAGTGCTTCCCAAGTGCGTAAAGTTCAAATATCTAGGATCTATGATCAATAGCAAAGTAACCTGTGATGACGACATCAATCATCGCGTAATAGTAGGGTGGATGACGTGGCGAGAAAATTCCGCTATCTTCTGTGACGGAAAAATGTCCCCTAAGTTGAAAGGAAGGCTCTATACCGCAGTTGTACGTCCAGCGCTCACATACGGTTCACTATGTTGGACGATGTACAAAACGTATGAGAGTAAATTAACGGCAGCTGAGATGAAGATGCTTCGCATGACAGCAGGAGTGACAAAGCTTGATCGAATAAGAAGTTCGAAGATCCGTGGAAGCTTTCACATCAAGGAAACCACCGTACAAAAAATAGAGCGCGACCGGCTCAGCTGGTATTGCCACGTTCAAAGAAGAGATCATTTGAACCCTGTTAAAAAGGCAATATCTATGCGCGTTCCAAAGACATCGCGATGTAGGAAAGGCAGCCCTATAAACGCCTGGATCACACAAATGCGACGACATCGGCATTTCGTTGGCCTCAGTAACCGAGTGATCCAAAATCGGCAGGCCTGCCGATATTTTCTGAGGTCAAATAGGCGAACCCCACAGGCGGATCAGTAGAAATGCGGTGAAGTGGGAGGGTTGTGATCCCTTGTTTTCGGATCATAGCCTCGCTGATAAAAGGAAGAAGAAGAAGTATGATAGGTTTAATGAGTAATACTATTCCATTTATGGAAGCAGATAAACCTGTGGCTTAAGAACGTGACTGTCTAAATGAGACGAGTTCCAGATTGTCAGAGACTCGATTTTCTATAGGTATAATATAGCACCCTTTTATTGCATCAACATCCCGACCTATATTGGTGTCACCGCTTTCCTATTATACTCGTATATGATGCCTATTCCAATGACGACCTATAAGTAGATCCCTGACTGCGTGAGCACTGAGTTGGCCGGATATTACCCTACTCAAGCCGTACTGAAAGTGTACAATATGATACGTCTATATTTACTTCACCGTTTTCATAGAACAAATTGTTGTCTTTGAAGTAGATTTCGCAGATATTTTTTATGTAGTGGATGATGTTGACGTCGAGATGTTGTCCAAAATATGGCGAAGCAATGCAATCACTTTGAGCACCAAAATAAGACTGTTCCGCTCCAACGTTGAATCCGTGCTGCTATATGGTTGCAGCACGTGGAGAGTGACCACTACTATCACCAGAAAGCTGCAAACGTTCGTTAATAGGTGTCTGCGCAATATCTTAAGAATTTTCTGGCCCAATCGTATCTCTAACGAACACCTTTACGAGTGAACGGGTCAGGAACCCATAGGCACAACTATCCAACGGCGGAAGTGGCAGTGGATTGGTCACACGTTCCGAAAGGGTGACAGCTCCATAGCGAACCATGCTATGCAATGGAACCCTCTAACTCAGGATGGCAGAAGACCTGGCGGTCCGAGGAGAACATGGCGCAGAACAGTCGAGAAGGAGGCACGGCAGTTAGGGAAAAGTTGTGGAAAACTCAGACACATTGCCAGAAACCGTACACGATGGCGTGTAGGCGTAGTAGAGGCCCTAGGACCCACAAGGGGATACAGGACATAAGTAAAGTAAGTATGTTGACGTTGTCCTTTTGATTAACTTCATCAAAACAGATTTCGGCAAAGTTGCCATCTTCTTTTTGCAAAGACCCACCCTAATCATGTTTAGCCCGATTATTTTATCGAAATATTGTCGTCGCTTCGAAACTGAAGAAGATATCCGCTTCTTGGCCTTCTTTGGTGGGCACTTCAATCTTCAATGCCTTCTAGTGCCCGCTTGGGAGTTCACAGTTTAAGTTTTCAATATCATTTCCCAAAACAATTTAGCTTGTGGTGTGAGCGAGTTAGAATATCGTCCTTCATGATAACTTTCATCAAGATCCCTTTAGTCATCGTCCACTTAAAGGTGAACTCAACTTGACAGCTTACGATCCGTAAGACACTGGCACAAAGTTATTTGTACAAAATTCTCAATCTTTCAAAAGTTGAACATGCTGTTGGAAGTATCGAAATTCGAGCTGTGAAAATGGGCCTAGCCGGAGAAATCAAACACATTCTGGTAAAACCTACTATGTACGTGGACGTCGCATCAAAATACGTCGGCTCACATATTATGATACTTAGAAGCTATAGGCTCCCCCGTGGTTACAAGGGTAACCGTAGCACGGATGTCAGGTATCACAGAAGTATCGATCGCCCTTTTGTCGGTCTAAGAGATAAATTTTCTGACAGGTGCAGTGTACTGGTTTAAAATTCTTGGTGAATCACGCTCTGAACAAACTAGGAAGAAAAACGCAAATAGTTCCAAAAGTATCTGTCATCTCAAAACTGTGTAATAACTTTAAATTGAATTAAAAAAAAACCCATCGCCCACCCTACTGTTCAATCAGCAATTACACTAATTCCCTTATTTGACACATTCTGACACTGTCAGCGCCGTGGAAAGCACTCGTTTTAGAATTTCATACTTCACGCCATAAATCGTTATTTTCACACCCCCATCAGATTTCTCCCTTATTTGAGTCTTCCTCTTTCGGTTAGCTTTGTCTCTCTCCGGTCGGAATCTGGATTTTCTTCTTTTTCCGCAATTTTTTTCCCCGATGAAACCGCCAACTGTTTTCCGTTTAGTGGCGATTTATGGACTTCCAGGGAACGTTTATTTGAATTCAGTCCCTTTTCGCCGCTCGGGGGCGGTAGTACCACTCTCACAGTTGTTAAATTGTAAGAAAAACGGTAACCGGACGGAATAGTCTGTATAACCTCAGCCATGGTTGCAATAACACCACCACCATCGACATATTGCACGACCATATCGTGGCTTCCAGCATCCTATAAGCATTCGCACCTCTTTATGGAGCCTCATTTGCAGGCAAACCGAGGGATGACACGCACACACAGGGACTACAGAAAGCCCTGTACTGCACGTGCATCCCAATAAATCTGCGATTTTATGGCTTCGCTAAGGGTTGTGTGTAGGGTGTTGGGATTTTTACAGTGTTGCCTGCGGTTTAATGTACTTTACGCTCCAATTTCCGTTCTTTTTCCCTTCGCTCAGTGTATCCCCATCCCGCAATGCCTGGTTTGCTGGTGGTGTTGGTCATTAACTACACATGTTGCGGCGGAGCACATAAAATTTTATTGACCAGGTAAACACATTCCAACGGGGTTCGGTGGGTGGCTGCCGCCCATTCGTTATGGTCGTAGCTTCATAATTGACACAGATAACAGGGTAAGTACCCAGAAGCCTGATAGTAACTGTGCGATGTGCGGCGATATTCTTCTTTTCGCCCAGTAGCCAGGTTTATAAATCAAGAGAAGTTGCCGCGTCAGTCGATTCGTTCTGTATGGGTTGAGGCTGCAAGTTCAAACGATAGAGCACAGGGTGCCAGTGACAGTTGCCTCGCTATTTACTGCGGTCAATAGAGATCTAAAGCGGGTCGTCGTTGTTTTTTGTGCTGTTCTCTGTCGGGAAAATAGATGTTGTTGTGGTACTAGTGACGATTTTTTCGCACAAAACACTGCGGTTGAAATATTGCAGCAGTTGAGGTGAATTGCGATTGTTGTGCTCGAAGGGGGTTGTCTCCCAGTCACATCCCTTGTTGGAGCTGCAATGATCTCGTCGTTGAACGCTTTCGATTAATTCTAGTGCGGTTGACAGTTGAATTGCAAACGAAACGGAATGCAATAGGTTTTGTTGTTTTTGTGTTTGCGGTCGGATGATGAATGAGAAACGTTTATTGACGTCAAAGTGGAGTGGCAGATGGGGAGAGGGCATGACATTTTACAGATGTAACATGATACGGAAATCAAAACTAAGGCTTTGAATCAATTATTCATCAAATGAGAGAGGTCACTTGATTGAGTGTGGGCAGTCGAATTGATTCATTGTCCAGGAGCGATAATAGAATCATTTAGAACACCGACCAGCTAGTGCGGCCGAGAACAATGGACATCGATTTCAATCGTCAATGAGGTGAGGTACCTTTATCACAGTGCTGACTTCTATCAGTGCTTCGAATAATGGGGCCAATCGCGCGGCATATATGTACATGTTGATATGTTGGCTAAGTAGAACTGGAGGGGACTGTAAATGTATTTAAACAGCACTGTGAACAGAGATCGATTCATAGGGCGCAAGTAAGTCCGAAATTCAGTGGTTTCCATTCTGTAAATCTAGAAATGCATTTTTGGTAAAGTCTCATCAAGTCATTAAGCACTTATGCAGGAATGCCATAGGACCACCATATCACTTCTTTACATTTGAGAAGAATTACTAAAATCGGTTCCTGTTGAACGTTGCAAAAAAGTCTATCTAACGTGCTTTCATGTGAACATGTTACTTGTATTCAAACATGGTAAAGAGTACTTGGCTTCATATTTGGTGAACAAATTTCAAGTCAAAACTTTCCGCACTTATGCACTTCGAAGTAGTCAATAACCAGCATTCATCGCCCATAATCACGAACTCTCCAAGAGAAAGCCCTATACAGAACTAAATGAATACGAAAATCGTATGTTAATGTTTTAAGTGTACCCAAGTATACCCCAAGTGGACGCCGTGGCATAAGTGGTTAGTGTGTCGGACCACTGCGCGTGAGGTTCCAAGTTCGAATTCCAGAAAACATCAAAAAGTTTTTTTCACGGTCCCACCTCTCGCGAGCGTCTGACAAATATCCAAGAGTATTGTTGTCTAGAATTTCGCAGGTCTACGTCGGGGAAGGTTAGGTTAGGTTGGCTGACCACACGAGAGTGCAGACACACTTAGACCAGTGAATGTCCTTTGCGATACCATGGATCAACCATTAGGCCACTCAGGGACTAACCAAACCAACCGGAGCTTTTGATAAAGCGATGGATGCTCATGACGTCTAAGGACGCCAGATCTCCGAAGTCGTCAAGGAAGGGGGACCCACGATTGAGCATTCTTTCATGCGACAGGGCTGGACAAGTGCATATGACATGAAGGATACTTTCCTCCTCCTCCTCGTTCCTACAGCTTCTGCAGAAGTCGTTGGAGAAAGGGCCAAGCCTTTTGGCGTGTTGGTCTATAAGAGAGTGTCCAGTGACATCACCGACAACGCAGCTAATTTGTGTTCGCTTTAACTTGACCAGCTCGGCACTACATTTTTGATCCAGCTTAGGCCAGATCTGGCTCCAAATGTGACACGTTGAGCCGTTTTCCCATCTGAGGTTGGTCGTGCTAATGGCGTTCAGCTTAAGTAGATGCTTACATGTAGCGAGGGTCATACCCAGGGCTTGCTGTCAGGCAGAATCCTTAGAGTGGTACCCTGTCTAGCGAGCTCATCAGCCCTGCAGTTTCCTGAAATTGCCCTGTGGCCTGGCACCCAGCATAGGTGAATGTTGAACTGCTCTGTTATCTCCATAAGGGAAAGTCAGACAAAAACGAATTGGTTCGAGAGCCGATCCTTGCATCAACAACAAAATCTTAAGAGAACCATTGTTAACAAATACTTAGAAAATCTGAATGATTTTCAGAAGGTACATAGGCCGATATACGGAAACATTTGAAGGAAATTCGATCCATCCTTCTAATACGCTTACCTCAAAACCCACTCAACAGATTCTGATGAGATTCGGGGTTTAAAATAATTTCGTACGAACGACATTGAAATCTGACGAAATAAGGGTAAAATATGGAGAGGTAAATAAATACGATGTGACTAAGGCCAATAGATTTCGCTGCTCAGCAAAACGTCACCATAGTAAGCACATGCCCTGAGCATTAGTACTCACTTATTTAGATGGCGCTACAGTCCGGGGTGGACCTGGGCCTCAACCAACAAACCTCTCCAGCCAGCCCGGTTACAAGCCAGCTGCCTAGAGTTCCACACGCCAAGTTGGTTGAGCTCCCCCTCCACTTATTTGCGCCACTTACCGCGAGGTCGTCCTATACTGCGTTGTCCATCCGGGGTGGATTCGAAGACTTTCTTAGCGGGAACGTTGGACTCTTTCCGCTCCAAATGACCCAGCCAACTTAGTCGCTGTATGTGAACTCGTCTGGCTAAGTCGATGTCCTTGTACAGGCCGTATAGTTCGGCATTGTACCTTCTCTTCCACTCACCGTCTATGCAGACGGGACCAAAGATCGCTCGAAGAACTTTTCTCTCGAAATAACCAAGGGCATCCTCATCCGGTTTTGTTAAAGCCCATGCCTCTGCGCCATACAGCAGGACTGGGCGGATTAGTGTCTTATAAAGAGTTACCTTAGTAGTTCGAGATAGCGCTTTGCTACTCAATAGCCGTCTTAGCCCATAGAAACAACGATTGGCAAGAGTAATTCTTCGTGTGATCTCCCTACTGATGTCAATTGCGGAGCTCACCATAGAGCCTAGCTAGAAAAAATCCTTTACTACCTCAAATTTGTATCTGCCTATTGTGGCGTTCTGTCCAAGATGCCGATGTTGGGTGTCCTTTTTTGTAGACAGCATATATTTTGTTTTGCTTTCATTGACCGCTAGACCCATCTTTGGTGCTTCGATCTCAATACTCGTAAAGTCCCCATTGACGGCCCGCTGAGTACTTCCGATTATGTCAATGTCATCGGCATAAGCGAGTAGTTGTACAGACTTGTAAAAGATTGTACCTCCGGGGTTGGCTTGTGAGTTTCGTACAATTTTGTCAAGGACTATGTTAAAGAGATCTCACGATAGCGCGTTACCTTGCCTAAGAACTTTCCTGACATCGAATGGTTCGGTGATGTTCTTACCAACTTTGATGGAGCAACGAGAGTTCTCCATCGTCATTCTGCACAAACGGACGAGCTTGGCAGGGATGTCAAGACTAGACATGGCTCTGTATAACTCGTCTCTATACACGCTATCATATGCAACTTTGAAATCAATGAAGAGGTGGTGCAATATTCATGGGTTTTTTCCAAGATCTACCGTAGTGTGAATATTTGGTCAATGGTGGACTTTCCCGGCATGAAATCGCACTGATAAGGACCTATCAGGTTGTTGACGATCGGTTTAAGGCGTTCACATAATATAGCACACAGGATCTTATATGCGATGTTGAGGAGACTTATACCTCTGTAATTGGCGCAGTTTAGAGGGTCTCCTTTCTTCAGGATCGGGCAAACGATGCTGAGGTTCCATTCATCGGGCATACTTTCGTCCGACCAGATTTTACAGATGAGCTGGTGCATGCTTCTTACCCACGCATCTCCTCCTGCCTTGAAACGTTCAGCGGCAAGGCCGTTGGCTTCAGCAGATTTGTTGGATTTGAGTTTAGATATCGCTATCCTCACTTCATTCTGATCGGGTTGACGGGAATCTTGACTGCCATCGTCACTGTTGAATGGCTCATTCTGCCTGACAGCGTAATATTGGTCATCATCGCCGTTTAACAGTCTGCAGAAGTGTTCCTTCCATATCCTCAGCACTGACTGCGATTCTACTACTATGTTGCCATTTTCGTCCCTACAGACTTCTGTTCTGGCTTTGAAACCCTGGCATGTTCTTTTTACCCTTTAGTAAAATTTTCGAACATTATTCCTGCAATAAAGTCCCTCAACCTCCTTGATCGAGCGCTTCTCATGCTCTTTTTCTTCTTTCTCAGAAGTCGATGTTCCTCTTTTCTCCTGCGCACGTAGAGCTCGTAAGCAACTCTCGTCATTCTATGCAGCGCCGCTTTGTACGCCTCTTGTTTTGCTGCATGTGCTTGACGGTATTCCTCATCAAACCAGGGCATCGTTATGGTGGAGAAAAATCCAGTACATCAGAGGCGGCATCTCTGATGGCTTGATGGCAACGCTGCCACTGGTCTTCCGCATTTGCTGCTGGTGGCATAGGACTTAGATTAAGATTAGAAGAAACTCGATCGGCAAAGTCTCTGGCGGTCTCTTGCGATTGTAGCCGCCCGACGTCAAATTTCCTCACAGTATTTCGTCAATTTCGCTTCGTTCTGGATATTCGCATCCGTACCATGGCTACGACTATGTAGTGATGCGAGTCCACGTTGGCTCCTCGGAAAGTCCGGACACCCAGAATACTGGAAGAGTGCCTTGCGTTGATCGCAATGTGATCGATTTGGTTGTCAGTTTTTCGATCAAAGGAAAGCCATGTTCCTTTGTGAATGTCGAGACGTGGGAACCGCGTACTAGCTGCGACAAAGTTTCGCCCCGCCGCAAAGTCGATTAGCCTGAGTCCGTTGCCGGAAGTGTTGTCGTGCAGGCTGTGCTTTCCGACCACGCTACTAAAGACTTCCTCTCTTCCTAGCTTTGCGTTAAAGTCGCCTAGGATAATTTTTACGTCGTGGCTAGAGCATTGCTCATACGTCTTGTCCAAGAGCTGGTAGAAGTCATCCTTTGTCGCGTCGTCTTTCTCCTCGTGAGGGGCGTAAACGCATATTAGGCTTATATTGGCAAATTTAGCTTTAATACGGATAGTCATGAGGCGCTCGTTCACATGCCGGAAACTCAAGATTTCTTGCCTAAGTCTGCCTCCAATGACAAATCCGCACCCGAATAGACACTGTGCTTGTTGTCTGTAGCAGTCGCCGTAGTAGATGTCGCAGTTTTTCATCTTCCTTTTGCCCGGTCCATCCCATCACACTTCTTGGATGGCGGTAATGTCTGCTTTGAGACACTCTAGGGTCTCCGCAAGTTGTTCGGCTGCACGTGGTTTGTAGAGGGACCTAACGTTCTACGTGCAGACACGAAGATCGTTGTCCTTTTTACGTTTGCCTGGGTCGTCAACAGTAGAATCATCCGTATCAGAGGCTGTTGGTCGCTTCGTAACCGAAAGTTTTTTGCGTGGTAGGGAAGTTAACCCGACGGCAAAACCCCCAACCTGGAGGGCCAGATCCTTTTTTGAAACCCCTAGGACGACGGACCGGATACACCGATGTCAGTAACCCACTTCGGGGATATGAGCGCCCATTAAGGGTTCATCCGCCACCATCTCTTTTTCAATACCCTGACGTAGTATTGAAAATCGTTACAGACCTCAGCTCCAAATATGTTGAAGTAGCTCCGGTAAGGTATCCGCTGGTCTGTAGACGTCACCGTTGATTCAATCGATAGAATTCATCCGCCGCACGTCCTCCTTCTGAGGAGCTCTTGCTAGACTTCTGAGACGCATATTTCAGCCGATCAGGTCAACAAGAGATGCCTCGTCCGCTTAAACATATGCGCGCTGAAGTTCACCCAGATGTGCTTACGCAGGTCTGAGTGTTCAGCTACACATATATCGTCAGACTCAGCATACGCTCATCGTTAGTTCCCTATCAGATAGCTATCGAGCGGGCACCGCGAGGAAGTGATGATGCGATTTTGCCACGCTGCTGAAACATGGACTTTATTAGAAGAGGATGAAGATATCATTGGTCGTTTCTTATCTTCGTAAGATATTCGGTCCTTTTTGCGTTGACAGGTTTTGGGGGAGAAGATTCAATGACAAACTATACGAGCTATACAGCGACATTGACCTAGTCACAAAGCAGCGTATTGGATGTTTGAGATAGCTAGAACATATAGACCGAATGGACACCAATACAGCGGCCAGCAGAGTCTTTGAAACTAACCTGGAGGGACGACGCACTAGAGGGACATCTCGCCGTAGGTAGGGCGCACAAGTTCAATGGGACCCCGACCAACTTGGAGTACGCAACCGTAGATAATTAGTTAAAGACCAAGCTAAATGGAGATTCTTGTTGGTTGTGGCCCAGGCTCACCACGAACTGAACCGCCACTTAAGTAAGTAAGTTTGTTTGGCTTATGCGGTAATACCGTGCGCCAATTTAAAGAAATTGAAAAACGGTTCAAAGGGTTTCGTTTAAAATGAATATTTGGATTTATTGACACATATCTATGCTAAGAGATGGCCTACAACGTGTTTGCTGTTTTTCAAAATATCTGCAAAAAGATCGTTAGTTAATTTTTGGCTATCTATCAGCCGAAATCAATGATTAAGCATTTCAAGTTTCCGAAAAATAGAGAAATTTAGCATTTTGTCCAAATGTCGGATCTGAAACAGTTCCAAAGAACACCATAGATGCAAATAAGTTTGATCCAGTCGTAGACTTTATTTTTCCTATGCCGGGGATCATGGTGATCCGAGTAAGGTAGGACTATGTGCTTACATACTTACTTAGGTGGCGCTACTGTTTGGTGTGAACCTGGGCATCAACCAACAAGCCTCTCCATTTAGCTCGGTCTTTAGCTAATTGCCTCCAGTTGCGCACTCCAAGTTAGTCGAGGTCCGCTTGAACTTGTACGATGATTCTCTGAACTACGGCGATGATTCTCTCTACTGCGTCGTCCCTCGGGGTTAGATTCGAAAACCCTGCGAGCCGGAGCGTTGATGTCCAATCGCTCTACATGTCCTAGCCATCTCAGACGTTGCAATGTGTACCGTAGGGCGTAATATCAGAGTCAGTATTATTAAGTGCTTCGAATAGGATAATGGAGAAAACTTCGCCACCGCCTGGGGTTTTTAAGGATCATAATTACAGAATCAAAGTGATTCCTCCTTTAGGTTTTTAGACCTGTTACCAGGTCTACATGTGTGTGTCCTTTGGTTTGCAAATACTCGTACCCCAGTTTCAGAAGAAGATTGTTTTTTTTCAAAATTCTTCCTCAACTAGATGGAGGTTCTATGAAGTAGTGCTCAAATATTTAGCCTCTATCTACCCGTATTGATCCGTTTACTTGCGACTTACTTCTCCTGATGAATTTTTTGCAAAGGAAACTTCGACAGAGAAAAACTTTGCCATCCCACACATATCGTCCCTGACTCATGCCCCGAACAAGCACACAAATTTCGCCCAAAATTTCTTATGATAGATTGCACTCTGGTCGGAAATGGATTTTATTTGTAACCAATAATAGGAGCCCGCAGCAGGGAAGAGTTTTTCTGCCTGCATAAGACGATGAGTGTAACGCCAAGGACGACGTACATATGTAGCACGAGTGAAGAAAAAGCAAACTTTCCACCTCTTTCATGTTCTCGGCACAGGATTCGCTTTCTTGTCCTCTTAGTTTCCTTTTAATTTCACTTTAATGGTGGAATGGAAAAAGTTGAAATGCATGTAAATTTCTTTTGAACAGAAAAACTGCACCAGAGTGTGGGATGAAGAAACTGATTTCCTTTTGCCGTTCGCATAGAACATGTAATATGTTTTTTTTTTCTTTCTCTTGAGCAACCACACTCGTTCTCCGAAAAAGCAACAACAACGGCACAAGGAAATGGAAAAGAAAAACATCCTTAATAAAGTTTGCAAGGACTTTTCCCTTTCTCCTTTTTTTTTTGTTTTTTTGAAAAAAAAGAAGTCACACAACACATTTCATTGGAACTACTTTCGGAAAAAGGTTTCGGGAAGCTCAATACCTCCACACACAGTCACACGCCTCCAGTTTTCCTGTTTTTTTCTCTTTAAAGAGCAATTGTGTGTGGGACTGTGAAGAAAGTTTTCTTTGCCAACTACGGCCGAATACTTCGTTTTTTTTTTTTTTGAAGTTTTACGGTTTTATCCGTTTGTTGTGATTGTACCGAAAAGTTTTTATTTTTATTTATTTTCTTCTTTAACTTTGGTGACGAGGCAAAGGATGTCAACTGATTTTGGTTGTATATTTTGCAGTCGTTTCGCAAAAACTTGTAGATACTCTTATTTTATACTATTTTAAGCCTCTTGAGATGGGTGATGCCATATGGAACTATGCAATTTGCGGATCATAGCGACATCTGTGGAGGGTATTTTGTGCTTCGTTTTAACAAAATCCTGTCTATCTTATTGAAATTCTGCCAAACAAGTCTTTTTTAGTACGAGTAAGCATGCATACGCTAAAGAAAAAGCTCAGGGATCGCTCTGGGGATATTTTAAAGTTTCAACAACATCAGCTAATGGTTTGTTGAGGTGATATTAAGCTATGCATCTAATATGAATAACTTCATGGATTTTTGGGAACCTATACTTGTTACCTAGTCGATCTCAAACCAGTTTTGTTATTTATTTATTTGTTCTCAGTGAATTGTGCTAAAAAGACCATATATACGTAATATCAGACGTACCCTCAAAGTGATGAAAAGTAAAATGCTTTTCGGGGCATGAGCGGTTGGGAACTGGAGATGATCTTTCCGAAAAAAGAAGTCCGCCGGAAGCGCAAGCGCAAGAGATGCGGGACTCAGTGAAATGTAATAGCTTTGAGGAAGAAAACAATGAACTCCGTATTAAGCTAAATAAAATGAATCTACTCTACCAAGAGCTTAAGAGTGAGGTAGAATCACTAAAAGAGGAAAACAATGCCTTAAAGAATTCACTTTTGCAAAGAGAACGCGAAGTTACCCCACCCCGTGCAGCTAGTCCCAAATATCACACGGATGAAGAAGAGCTAGCACGCGAAACAAATGGGGTCTCAAAGAAAAGACCCAGCAAAAAACGAAGAGCCGGTTCTTCACCTGAAATCGAGCCACGAAAACAAGACAAAGAAAAAGACTTGAAACAGAAACAAACTTACGACAAATTACGTCCCCCGCCTGCAATAAACGTCGTCGGCATTACGGACTACAATAAATTGCATTGCCTTCTCAAGGAAACTGGGACATCGGAATTTAAAGTAACGTCATTCCGAAACAATGATTGGAAAATGAATGTAGTTGCCTCTGACGGCTACCGAGCAATATCTAAAAAACTAAATGCGGAAAAGATCCAGTGGTTCACCTACGAAAATAAATCAGAAAGACCACTCCGTATTATAGCAAGGGGTCTCCACCCCTCGTGCACTTAAGATGACATTATAAATGACCTTAAAGGAAAAGGCTTGAAAATTATTGACGCAATTAAAGAAGATAAAGCAGAAAACGGAACAAGGCAATGAAATCTTGGTCAAGCATGGACTTCCGCTCTTTATGCTAACCTTCGATAGAAGCGAAAATATAGACGATATTTATAATGTAAAAAGTATTTTGAATACCGCAGTTAAAATCGAGCCTATGCGTACGAATACACGATCGATACCTCAGTGCAAACGCTCTCAAGGTTTCAATCACACCCAGCCGTATTGCCAAAAAGAACCGAAATGTGTAAAATGTGCCGGGAACCACTTATTAGAAAGGTGTGACTTAAATAAGCAGGCTCCGGCGACCTGCATAAACTGCAAAGGCAAGCACCCAGCAAATTATCGAGGTTGTGAAGTAGCAAAGGAGCTTCAAAAAAGGCGCGATACTCTCAAGAAACCGATACACCCGAAACCAAGCTTAAGAGATCATAAAACCGATAAGCCTAAGACCGCTAAGCCAGTCAAAACGACGAGACCGATAAAGGAAATTAAAAAAATTACGCAAGAGTACGTCGCTGGTCCAAGTGCAGCGGAAAAACCGCCACAGGTTGACGGGAGATCGTACGCGCAAGTCGCGTCAAACGAAAACAAATTAAGATTAGCTACAACAGATCCGGTCAGCCAAATATTTACCATTATATTGGAAAAATTTGAGGAGCAAACCAAGGTTAATAAAATTAAACTTGACAAATTGAGCAAGCTCGAGTTCAAACCTCGCAAGACAATCAAAAAAACATGAATATGAAACAGCTACTTAGGATACTAACGTGGAACGCAAACGGCCTTCTGAAAAAAATCGACGAGTTAGAAGTGTTTCTACGGAAAAATAATATTGATATATGTTTGGTATCGGAAACGCACTTTATAAAGGGACTTAGACCCAAAATAAAAGGTTACAGCGATTACCATGCGAATCATCCTTCGGAAAATGCGAGAGGCGGGTCCTCTCCTTACATCAAAGACTGTATTAAGCACTCCGAAAACATAGAAATAGAATTTGATTCTATGCAAATAAGCTCAGTCTCCGTAAAAATAAACGACTTAGACTACAACATCGGATCTAGTTACTTCCCTCCGGGATATAAGCTAGTAGAAGACGACCTCGTTCGTCTCTTTGACTCACTCGGACCTAATTTTGTCTTAGGTGGTGACTTTAACGCGAAACACACTTTCTGGGGATCAAGATGCAATTCGACAAAAGGCAGATTATTGTACAAAGCCAGCATGAAACGTGGGGTGAACTTTTTTTCGACAGGTAAGCCAACTTATTGGCCAACTGACAAAAATAAAATCCCGGACCTCGTCGACTCCTTTATCGCAAAAGGATTAACTAAAAAATTGACGGAAGTCGAAGAATGCTATGATCTATGCTCAGATCACTCAGCAGTCACTCTGAAAATAGGCGGAAGTCTAGTAAAAAAAGAAGGATCGACTAACTGGGATGCTTTCAGAAGAGACTGCAAGGAAAATGTTGCTTTAAATGTACCGCTAAAGACACCGTTCGAAATAGAAGAAGAAATCGACAAACTCGTCGAAGCCATTCAGAGCTCAGCGTGGAAAAACACTCCTTTGCGGAAGACAGAAGCACGGAACAATAAAGTCAAATACCAGCCTGAAATCGAAGACCTCACACAAGAAAAGAGGAGAGCGCTCAAGAGATGGCAACAATCCTGCGCGCCACCGGATAAAACTTATCTGAACCACCTTTGTAACAAGCTAAAAAATGTGCTGCAGGACCTAAAAATTCACGAGACTTCTACTTACCTCGAGGGTCTGACCGCTGATAAGTATTCAAACTACTCTCTATGGAAAGCCTTGAAGTCCATAAGGAAACCTGTAAAGCACTCGCCGCCAATTAGGAAAGCTAACGGGGAATGGGCAAAATAAGACAAAGAGAAAGCAGAATTATTTGCCGATCACTTACGTTCAAGCCGTTCGATGGACAACCGTTGATCGAAGATCCGAATGATAATATGGCACCCGACAACTTTAGAGTAAAAACCGTATCCCTGTCCGAACTTCGAATGACAATAAGAAAATTGAAAAATAACAAGGCTCCGGGATATGATTTAATCGCTGGCGAAATTTTGAAAGAGCTACCGGAAAAAGTGCTGGTTAAGTTGCTCTACATTATAAATGCTTCTCTAAGACTATTATATGTTCAAAGGCAATGAAAAGTCGCCGAAGTTATTATGGTTCCGAAACCGGGGAAATGTGCAAATGACGAGAAATCATATAGACCCATTTCACTTCTGCCAATAATATCTAAGGTCTTCGAGAAACTTCTGCTGAAACGATTGCAACCAGTAATTGAAGAAAGACACTTGATCCCGGATCATCAATTCGGCTTTCGGGTCAAACATTCCACAATCGATCAGGTGTATCGAATAACGAGCGAAATTGAAAAAGCTCTAGAAGGGAAAAAAATATGCTCTAGCGGTTTTCGACAAGGTATGGCACGAAGGCCTAAGCTATAAGCTAAGGGTAATCTTACCGGAAAAGTTGTACAGAATATTGGAATCTTATCTTGAAAACAGACTTTTCCGTGTTAGACACGGGAGTGAATATTCGGATTTCAAAGAAATCTACGCCGGTGTTCCGCAAAGGAAGTGTTCTCGGTCCAATCCTGTTCCTCCTCTACACAAGAGATAAACCACAAGATAAAGGGACCGTTGTAGCAACGTTCGCAGACGACACGGCTGTCCTCGTAACGGATGAGTCAGTCGAATCATCAACGGGAAAACTCCAACGAGCTTTGAACAAAGTATGCGGATGGACAAAAACCTGGCGAATAGTCCTGAATGAGACAAAATCAACGCATGTCAATTTTACGTTAAGAAAGATAAACAACTTACCTATATCCATTAACTCGGTACAAATACCGTACGCAAACGAGGCAAAATATCTATCTGACCCTTGTCGCAAAACTTAAGTGGAAACCACACGTTAAAAAGAAGCGCGAAGAGCTCGAAATCAGATTTAGAGAAATGTATTGGCTACTCGGAAGTTACTCGAAGTTAACCGTATACAACAAACCGCTTCTGTATAAGCAAGTCCTAAAACCGTCTTGGACATATGGTATACGACTTTGGGGTTGTACCAAACCAAGCAATATGGCTCTACTGCAAGCATTTCAAAACAAAATACTAAGAGCAATCGTAAATGCTCCTTGGTATATAAGGAATAGTGATATTCACAGAGATCTAGGAATTGCTACCGTGAGGGACGAAGTAACAAACTTTGCTCGCAAACTTCGTACCCGTCTTCATGTTCACTGCAATAATGAAATAATCCGTACTATGGACGTGACAAACCTTGAGCGCCGACTACAAAGAACAAGACCTTTCGACCTAGCGCCGTAAGGAAAAACCGCATGTAATGACGGTATTAGTAGGTGCCTTCACTGGAAAGCCACCTACCTAACGCGATTAGCGTAAACTACTTGTTAAGGCAACTTAGTCATAGTCATCACAAAAATGAAAAAATGAAAGCGACGAATTTCCTACTACTATGAGTACGGGCAGCCGGTTCTCATAGTGCCTCTCTGAGGGGTGAGGTTTAGCCCGTAGGCATATAATGACTAGCACTGATGGCCTTGTCAGATATATGAATCGGGCATAACCAATGGTACGGACCATTGGTAACTTTTGAAGATTCCACCTCCAGGCGCAACCAAAAAAAAAAAAAAAATGTTCCCAGAGAAGAAAGCTTTTTTTCTTTTCGCCAACCGAAACATATGGACAAGCTGCTGTTCATCTTTTTACGAAAGTGTATTCAAAACGGAAAAACCAACAACAAATAAAGCTCGGAGAGGGAACTAGCTTTTGAGAGCAAAAAGAATCTAAAAAGCTTGGGGGTCGCGTTATAAGGCCCCCCCTATAAAGATTTCGCAAAACATTTCTTGTATGGCGTGCACTATTTTATTGTTATATGGTCCTTGGTATTGGTTGGTTGGTTGGTGGGCAAAATCGCATCATCACCTCCACGCGGTGCCCGCTGGATAGCTATCTGATAGTGAACTAACGATGAGCGTATGCTGAGTCTGACGATATATGTGCAGCTGAACACTCAGACCTGCATAAGCACATCTGGGTGAACTTCAGCGCGCATATGTCTAACCGGACGAGGCATCTCTTGTTGACCTGATCGGCTGAAATATGCGTCTCAGAAGTCTAGCAAGAGCTCCTCAGAAGGAGGACGTGCGGCGGACGAATTCTCTCGATGGAATCAACGGTGACGTCTACAGACCAGCGGATACCTTACTGGGGCTACTTCAACATATTTGGAGCTGAGGTCTGTAAGGACTTTCAATACTACGTCAGGGTATTGAAAAAGAGATGGTGGCGGATGAACCCTTAATGGGCCAACGGCAGCGCTCTTATCCCCGAAGTGGGTTACTGACATCGGTGTATCTGGCCTCTTCTCCTAGGGGTACAAAAAAAAAGGATCTGACCCTCCAGGTTGGGGGTTGTGCCGTCGGGTTAACTTCCCTACCACGTAAAAAACCTTTGGTTACGAAACAACCAACAGTATCAGATACGGATGATCTTACTGTTGACGACCCATGCAAACGTAAAACGGACAACGATCTTCATGTCTGCACGTGGAATGTTAGGTCCCTCTACAAACCACGTGCAGCCGAACAACTTACGGAGGCCCTAGAGTGTTTCAAAGCAGACATTACCGCCATCCAAGAAGTGCGATGGGATGGGCCGGGCAAAAGGAGTATGAAAAACTGCGACATCTACTACGGCGATTGCTACAGACAAAAAGGACAGCGTCTATTCGGGTGCGGATTTGTCATTGGAGACAGACTTAGGCAAGAAGTCTTGAGTTTCCGGCATGTGAACGAGCGCCTCATGACTATACGTATCAAGGCTAAATTTGCCAACATTAGCCTAATATGCGTTCACGCCCCTCACGAGGAGAAGGATGACTTCTACCAGCTCTTGGACAAGACGTATGAGCAATGCCCTAGCCACGACGTTAAAATTATCCTAGGCGAATTTAACGCAAAGCTAGGAAGAGAGGAAGACTTTAGTAGCGTGGTCGGAAAGCACAGCCTGCACGACAACACTTCCGGCAACGCAATCAGGCTAATCGACTTTGCGGCGGGGCGAAACTTTGTTGTAGCTAGTACGCGGTTCCCACGTCTCGATATTCACAAAGGAACATGGCTCTCCTTTGACCGAAAAATCGTCAACCAAATCGATCACATTGTGATCGACGCAAGGCACTCTTCCAGTATTCTGGGTGTCCGGACTTTCCGAGGAGCCAACGTGGACTCGGATCACTACCTAGTTGTAGCCAAGGTACGGATGCGGATATCCACAACGGAGCGAAATCAACGAAATGCTGTGAGGAAATTTGACGTCGAAAAGCTACAATCGCAAGAGACCGCCAGAACCTTTGCCGATCGTGTTTCTTCTAATCTCAATCTTAGTCCTATGCCGCCAGCAGCAAATGCGGAAGACCAGTGGCAGCGTTGCCAAAAAGCCATCAGAGATGCCGCCTCTGATGTACTGGGTTTCTCTCGCCCACCACAACGAAACCCCTGGTTTGATGAGGAATGCCGGCAAGCACATGCAGCAAAACAAGAGGCGTACAAAGCGGCGCTGCATAGAAGGACTAGAGCTGCTTACGAGCTCTACATGCGCAGGAGAAAAGAGGAACATCGACTTCTCAGAAAGAAGAAAAAAGAGCATGAGAAGCGCTCGATCGAGGAGATTGAGAGACTTTATTGCAGGAATAATGTTAGAAAATTTTACTAAAGGGTAAAAAGAACATGCCAGGGTTTCAAAGCCAGAACAGAAGCCTGCAGGGACGAAAATGGCAACATAGTAGTAGAATCGCAGTCGGTGCTGAGGATATGGAAGGAACACTTCTGCAGACTGTTAAACGGCGATGATGACCAATATTCCGCTGTCAGGCAGAATGAGCCATTCAACAGTGACGATGGCAGTCAAATTTCCCGTCAACCCGATCATAATGAAGTGAGGATAGCGATATCTAAACTCAAATCCAACAAAGCTGCTGGAGCCGACGGCCTTGCCGCTGAACTCTTCAAGACAGGAGGAGATGAGTTGGTAAGGAGCATGCACCAGCTCATCTGTAAAATCTGGTCGGATGAAAGTATGCCCGATGAAAGGAACCTCAGCATCGTTTGCCCGATCCTGAAGAAAGGAGACCCTCTGAACTGCGCCAACTACAGAGGTATAAGTCTCCTAAATATCGCATATAAGATCCTGTCTGCCGTACTATGTGAACGCCTAAAACCGATCGTCAACAACCTGATAGGTCCTTATCAGTGCGGTTTCAGGCCGGGAAAGTCCACCATTGACCAAATATTCACACTACGGCAGATCTTGGAAAAAATCCATGAATATAAAATCGACACGCACCACCTCTTCATCGATTTCAAAGTTGCCTATGATAGCGTGTATAGAGACGAGTTATACAGAGACATGTCTAGTCTTGGCATCCCTGCCAAGCTCGTCCGTTTGTGCAGAATGACGATGGAGAACTCTCGCTGCTCCATCAAAGTCGGTAAGAACATCACCGAACCGTTCGATGTCAGGAAAGGTCTTAGACAAGGCGACACGCTATCATGCGATCTCTTTAACATAATACTTGAGAGAATTGTACGAAACTCACAAGCCAACCCCGGAGGTACAATCTTCTTCAAGTCTGTACAACTACTCGCTTATGCCGATGACATTGACATAATCGGAAGAACTCAGCGGGCCGTCAATGGGGCATTTACGAGTATTGAGATCGAGGCAGCAAAGATGAGTCTAGCGGTCAATGAAAGCAAAACAAAATATATGCTGTCTACAAAAAAGGACACCCAACATCGGCGTCTTGGGCAGAACGCCACAATAGACAGATACAATTTTGAGGTAGTTAAGGATTTTGTCTACCTAGGCTCTCTGGTCAGCTCCGCAAATGACATGAGTGGAGAGATCACACGGAGAATTACTCTTGCCAATCGTTGTTTCTATGGGCTAAAACGGCAATTGAGTAGCAAAGCCCTATCTCGAACTACTAAGGTAACTCTTTATAAGACATTAATCATCCCAGTCCTGCTGTATGGCACAGAGGCATGGGCTTTGAAAAAACCGGATGAGGATGCCCTTGGTTATTTCGAGAGAAAAGTTCTTCGAGCGATCTTTGGTCCCGTCTGCATAGACGGTGAGTGGAGGAGAAGGTACAATGCCGAACTATACGGCCTGTACAAGGACATCGACTTAGCCAGAAGAGTTCACATACAGCGACTAAGATGGCTGGGTCATTTAGAGCGGATGGAGCCCAACCTTCCCGCTAAGAAAGTCTTCGAATCCAACCCGGACGGACGGCGCAGTAGAGGACGACCTCGCGGTAGGTGGCGCAAACAAGTGGAGAGGGACCTCAACCAACTTGGCGTGCGCAACTGGAGGCAGCTGGCTCGTAACCGTGCTGGCTGGAGAGGTTTGTTGGTTGAGGCCCAGGTCCACCCCGGACTGTAGCGCCATCTAAGTAAGTAAGTAAGTATGGTCCTTGGTATTAACTGGTAATACGCGCCATGGTAATACGCGCCATCGTGTACGGTTTCTGGCAATGTGTTTCATCTCACCCAAACTTTTCCCCAATTGCCGTGCATTCCTCTCGGCTGTTTTGCGCCATGTTCTTCTCGGACCCCAAAGTCTTCTGCTATCCTGGCTTAAAGGCTTCCATTGCATAGCATGGTTCGCAATGGAACTGTCACCCTTTCGTAACGTGTTGGATGGCTGCGCCTATTGATTGTTGACCCGTTCTCTCGTAAAGGTGTTCGTTAGAGATACGATTGGGACAGAAAATCCCCAAGATATTGCGCAGGCACCTATTAACTAACATTTTCAACTTTCTGGTGATAGCGATGGTCACTCTCCACGAGTTGGATCCATATAAAAGCACGGACTCAACGTTAGAGAAGAACAGTCAAACAAACTGATTCAAACTGATTCAAACTGATTGCATTGCTTCGCCTTTGTCGATCCTGTTGGCTATAACCAGTTCGGTTCCACCATCGGTGGAGACAATACTCCCACACGATCATCAGCATTTTACCAAAAAAAAAAAGGTAATTTCTTTTGACGAAAGTTCTGTGATGGTGTTTTTGGTCGAAGGCTGAGATAAGCTCGCCAGTTCCAGCGTTTACCCAAGAAACACCCTGAAACTTTGGGAAAGAGTTGCTTTATTGACCGAGGCTGTTTAGTGTTTTTACATTATTTAGTTATCCTTATAATGTAGCTAACAATATACATGTAATAAGGCTTACTAACTAGTTGATCGGTTCGCTGGGTATTGCTTCTAATAGCTCCTGGATTTCTAAGGTTCGCTGAGGATCGGCTTCCTTCGGGTTGACTCGTTCTGGGTTCGGTTCGTTGGCCTGGTCCACGTTCTGGGCGGCATGTATGTCTCGTTCGCTTTCTGGGCGGGCCTGAATGTCTTCTCCACTTTGGGTGGGCTGAATGTCTCGTCCGCTTTGAGGCGAGCCTGAATGTCAAGACTAGCTTGCGAGTTTGTACCTACTGCAGGGGGTACGGACGGTCGCGATGCAAGTGCTTACTTTAAAACCAAATCAAAAGTAAACCACGAATGTTTTTCCCAGATGGGGAGAAACCTTATAAGGACGTGGAACCAGCTATGGTCAGTAGCGGGCCTGAAATTGATCGCCGAATCACCGAGGTGGAGGCTTTCAAAAGACTGGAACCGAAGCTCCTATGAGAGAATGCTCGCATTACACTGGCTTGGTACTTAACCACGGCTAAACAGACTCTGCTTGACCACCTCTCTCAATCACCCTCTTATAGAAATTCCTGTAACAAGTACGTGTGAATTATAACACTGATTGTAATTTACTGACACAAACAACTTGGTTAGAGAGATCGAGAGCAATGGTCATGCTTTGGAGGCGTGATCGTCACCAGATGTTGCTGTTCTATTGAAGGTACAGTAGTGGTCGGAGGTATTCATCGGCGAAGTGAACCACGTCGGTCGGAGGTATTCATCGACGAGGTAAATAACTCGTCGGTCGGAGGTATGCATCGACGAGGTAAATAATTCGTCGGTCGGTGGTAGGCATCGACGAAGTGACCAACTCGTCGGTCGGTAGTGATTGATGCCGTTGTTCTTTTGAAGGCGCAGTAGTGGTAGGGAAATATGTAACACGATGCAGCTAACCCCTTTAACCTAACCTAACTTATCAGATACCTACGTTTTGTAAGGAGCGAAATCTTGTAGATTATAAGTGGTTTCAAGTCTTTTAAAAGCCTGTCGTCATTTAAAAAAGAATCTCTGTAACAGTATGACGAATATCTGTAGCGTCCTTGAACAAATGTGTACCCTCTTTTCATATTTTGGCACCTCCCCACCCTTCCCCAGCCAATACTGGTATGTTTCCAGTTAAATGGTTATTTAAAAGGATCCTGAATCGAATTTTCAAAGTTTTTTTTTGTTTTGCCTCCAAGATGTTTTGTTAATCTTATCGACAACTTTTTCTCATTCACAGCGTATACCATTGCCAGTCAACAAGATGTCCTCACACTTAGTCCATCCACCGATAAAGTTGTCCGCTTCACCAATGAATCACACATTGTCCTCTGCAATTCACCCACCGATATGAAAGTCCACTGGAAGTCGCCAAAGGGTGAAATTATGAAAGACGTCAAAGGACGAATCCACATCGAGGAGCGGAGTCCAGGTACTTTAGACCACATTTAACCATATTTTCAATAGATATCTCATCACATGTCCTTTCTTCCATCACTTAACATAATACCCACCACCAAACAACAACAGGACAATTGGCTCTCATCTTTGTGCACATCACACTTGCCGATAAGGGCAATTGGACTTGTGAAGATGCCGCCGATGGGACAGCAGTCGCCAACAAAACGTTTAACTTCATCGTTTATCGTAAGTGGACTCAGTGGAAGGGTCCTTCGAGAGGGGCTCTCATATTTTTTCCATTATTTGCAGAAAAAATCTCTTTTACTGAGAATGCAACAATACTGACTGTCAAGGAGGGCCGGAATGCGACTATCCTGTGCGAGGTTAAGGGCGATCCCGAGCCAACAGTATCATGGCAGCTAAATGGACAGCCCATCGAATTTTGTATGTATCCCTGAAGAGGTTGCTTTTTTCTAAAGTCCCACCACCCATCTGATCCTCTTTAATCCTGCCTTGCATTGATGGGAAAAATTTAAATTGAATCCTAACAAGGGGGATATCCATATATCCCTCGGTGATGTTTCATTTCGTCCTTGGGATTATCTTTTTTTTTTTTTGCAGCGGCCGCATCGAAGTTTCGCAAGCTAGCTGATGGATTACTCATCCACAAGGTGACACAGAATGACACCGGAGAGTATACGTGCAAAGCGTATCAATTTACACCGGAAATCTCCGATGTACAGGAACGAACTGTCCTGATGAAAATCGAACGTGAGTATCATACTTTTTTGCTCTTAATGGTGATGTCCTTTTCGTTATTGCTCCTGGCTGCTGGTTGGATATGATTATTTTTTTTTTTATAGACAGCTAGAGGTAGCGAAACTTTTCATTATTTCATTTGGAGACTTGAAGAGTGCAAAAAAGGCTGGGAAGCTTGTGGGTGGAATTCAGTCCTCTGATGTGACCCCAAACTAAGTCGTTGACACATCGGTTATTGCGAAATGGCGGAGAATGGTTGCAAATTTAATTCATTTATCACATTTTCTCGTTCGTCCGTGGAATATGCGAAAATTTGCATAGCAGTGCGCACGGGATGGGGTGAATTAATTCGGCCACGGAAGGGAGAGTTTTAAATGAATGGTCCTCTAATTGCTCCAAAGCACTATCTCAGGGGATTATCTGGGAATTAATGATGCCGCATTAGGGGTATTAGGGGGTATTTTGACAGTTTTGAGCATGATGGTGAGCGTTATGACTGATAACATGCAGGATTGTTGGATTTATGACTTTTCAGGAGGATGGCGTCTTTTACGAGTGGATTTTACTTTTCTGTGTGAAGGTGGTAATGGATGTGCTTATCTAGGTTTTGTCGTTACTCCATGTAGGTAAGACAAAAGCGATCTGTGAGACGGCTTATTTATTTAAATACGTCCTTGGGGGTTATGAAATACATTGAAAATGGGGTAACTGCCGCCACCGGCAGGTAGTATCTTTCACTTTGTAAATTGTAACTTTAAGTTCTAGTTCATGCTTGGACGCAGGGGAAGACTTTACAACTTCCTTGACTAGGTACGATTATTGTACTATAATAGTAGTAAAGAGAAATAGTGGCGATGGAGTCTATGTACCATATCCGTCCGTCTGTCTATAGACCGTCTTTCTACATGTTCATATGTACAGGGTGCGCCATCTTTTATGTCGGTATGTAAACATTGAATAATTTTGACATTTATCAACCGATTGACTTGAGTAGACAGGTTTTTGAAACGCCAATTCAGTATAATTTTAACCATGAATCGCTTTACACCGAAACAACGCGCTGAAATAATGACGCTGTACATTTAAAATAGTCATTCAGTTGTGTTAACTCAACGTGCATATCATCAGAAATATCAAAGCACCGTCTATTCGTCGTTTGGTGTCGAATTTTGTTGAGCACGGGACAGTGGGAGATCGTCGACATGCCGTTCATCAACCCCCAAGACGTTCCAATGAACTGGTTGAAGCGGTAAAAGAGGATGTTGCCGAGAACCCCAATGTGTCATATCATCACCGCGCTCAGCATTTTGGCGTCAGTGAAACCACCTTGTGGTGCATTTTGAAGGATGATTTGCATTTGTTTCCGTATAAAGTGCAATTGACTCAAAGAATATTACCGGCAAACCGCCCACGTCGCTTGGAATAACAGTCGCTCGAATGGTTGATACTGAACCTGATTTTTGGAACCAAATTTTGATGACCGATGGGACCCATTTCATACTCTCTGGCGCCGTTAACAAGCAAAATTGCCACATTTGGGGAACGAAGAATCCACACGAGATCGATGAAACACCATTGCATGACCAAAAAGTGGCTTTTTGGGCCGGCATTTGCGCCAAAACCATCATTGGGCCATTTTTCTTCATAGAAGGCGAATCAGGCAAAGGAAATCGATGTCGGTGGATGTTGGCTCATTATATCTGCCCACAAATATATGAAAAAGGTTTGGACGGTAACTGGTTTCAACAAGATGGTTCGCCATGCCACACTGCAAATCAAACAATGCAGTTTCCGCAACGAAAATTCCCTGGACGTGTGCTGTCAAAAAATGGCGACATTGACTGGCCACCCAGATCTCCAGATTCTCCTTCGGACTTCTTTTTGTGGGATTTTTTGAAATTTAAAGTGTACGCCAGCAAGCCTTAGAACATTGACGAGCGCAAGGCCAACATTCGTGCCGAAATTATCGCTATACCGCCCGAGATGCTCGAAAAAGTGATGGAAAACGCAGCAAAAAGTGCAAAGCAAAATGCTTTGGTCAATAGAGGCGGCCACTTGATTGATGTTGTATTCAAAAACTAGTAAAAACAAATTGTGAAGGACCAAATTAATTGTTAATATTCACATATCGACATAAAAGATGGCGCACCCTGTACATAGAGTAAAGAGAACGGTGAACGTTGAATGGTAACCCTTAGGCTTCTTCTGAAGTAGCAATGTTGCAGTTGGTAGTGGGTTTGCCGGTTACCAATGTTCAAGCCCAGTGGGAGCAGCAACCAACAGCCATCACCATCAAAACCAAAATACCCGAATTCACGCTTCCTCGACTAAACTGTCACATATTCTCCTTATCTTCCACAGCTAAGTACCTAGGAGTTATCCTTGATCCTAAACTTAACTGGAAATAAAACATAACGGGTGGGCCATCTAGTGGTTTCTTTTTAAATCATAGGTTCTTTTGACACTGACAGCTGCTTCTCGCTCGAAATCTTGAAAGAAAGTCAGTATCATATCTCCGCGGAACGAAATGAGTCGCTCTGCGCTTGAACAACATTGGGAAATATTGAAAACTTATTTCCAAAGTGAGTGTTGTGTAACCCAAGCAGTGCGTTTTTTGAAAAAAAGTTTTGGCCGAAATGAAGCACCCACCGCGCCTGCTGTACGCAAGTTTGTGCAAAAAGTTCGTGAGACTGGTATGCTAGTGGACAACACTCATGGTGCCCGTCGTCGTACGGTGCGCATAGACGAGAATGTGGCTGCTGTAGCCGAGAGTGTGAGACTCAATTCACGAACATCAACTCGTCATCGATCTCAACAGCTCAACATTTCACGCACTAGCCTGAGGAGAATTCTGCACAAAGATCTGGGATTATTCGCTTACAAGGTCCAATTGATTCAGCAATTGAAAGCGCACGACCATCCGCTTCGTTATCGCTTCGCAGTTTGGGCCTTAGAGCAGCTTGAATTGGACAACGATTTTGGGCGAAAAATCATCTTTTCTGACGAGGCACATTATCATCTCGGCGGCTACTTTAACAAACAAAATTGCCGCATCTGGGGCTCAGAAAACCCGCACGTTATTGTCGAGAAGCCAATGCATCCACAGAGAGTGACAGTTTGGTGCGGATTGTGGAGTGGTGGCATCATTGGACCATTTTTATTCGAAAATGAGGCTGGGAACAACGTTTCGGTCAACGGTGGGCGTTACAGAGCCATGTTAAGGACTTTTTTTTTACTGAAATTGAAGGCATGGATTTGGACGACCTCTGGTTCATGCAGCATGGCGCGCCATGCCACACAGCCCATGCCACAATCGGTCTTTTGCGCACCAAATTCCCAAATCGTGTTATCAGCCGTCTTGGCGATGTCAATTGGCCGCCTCGGAGCTGCGATTTGACCACTTTGGACTTTTTTTTGTGGGAAACTGTGAAGGACCGATGTTATGCCAATAATCCGGAAACGATTCAAGCACTTAAGCCCAATATTATCCAATCAATCCGTGAGCTACAGCCCGAAACCATCAACAAGGTCTTGGAAAATTGGAGTGATAGAATGCGCTACTGCGAGGCCAGCCGAGGCAGCCACTTGAACGACGTTGTATTGCATAATTAATGGGAATGTTTTCTCTTTACTAATTAAGTCATGATATATGAAAAAAATTTCATTTTGTTCATTTTATTGCATTTTTAAAAAGAAACTTGTAGTTGGCCCACCCTGTAGACGAACGAATAAACAAAGCATACCATATATAGCCTTCTATGCCTGCAACAGAGCCTTCGGCAAAAGATGGGGTACGACGTAGTACGCCCAATCCTCACCTATGAGTCGGTAGTATGGTGGCCTATAATATTAGCAAACTGGGTAAAGTGCAAAGAGCAGCGTACATAGACACCACAGGGGCGCTATGGTCAACCCCGTCAAACGCTCTAACAGTCCTGCTACACCTTTTACCCCTAGATTTACATATCACAAGCAGTTCAGCGCACAGTGCAATCAGACTTACAGAGTCCAATTGCTGGACTACGAATACAGCGATATTCTGGATTTTCTACCAGGAGAACTCGTATCGACTCCAATAGACTACATCATCCCTACAATGAACTTCACAAAGCGTTTCGACGTACAATTCCCTACAAGAAAAGATTGGCAAGATGGACAGGCGACCACTGGCTTCGATCTTACAGTCTACACCGATGGTTCAAAAATGAACTGTGAGGTTAGTACGGGTGCTTTTTCGGGGTTCCTGAACATCACAAAATCGTATAGACTTCCAAACGCTGCCAGCGTCTTCCAAGCGGAATAACTCGCCATTTGCAAAGCCATTCGCCAAATCAAGTCGCTCACAGATATACTACCAAGGCAAAAAATCGCTATTTTCATTGATAGTCAAGCTGCTATCAAAGCCATAGCCTCGGAAACCATTTCTTCGAAACTTGTACTAGAATGTCGAAAAGAGCTGGCCTCGCTAGATGGCCAATGTATGGTAACCCTTGTCTGGGTTCCAGGTCACAGCAACGTTGATGGCAACGAATATGCTGATGAACTGGCCAGGCGAGGCTCACCACTACTCATTTAAGGAACTTGTTCACACCCCGCTCGGAGCAATGAAGACAAACATCTCCTTGGGCTTTCTTAGAAAGGCCACCCTTAAATAGTCTAGGTTGACAAAATGCCTCATATCCAGAAAGATGTGGCAAAGCTACAACAAGACTAAAACTATTAAACAGAACGCACAAAGATATTCCCAGAATAACCGCGATAACCACGGGACCCTGGCCGGTAGAAGAGCACGCAGCCAAACTAGGTCTCACATACAATACACACTGCCGCAGTTGCAACATAGCCAATGAAAAGGAAATAATCATCCACTACACGTGTACTTGTCCGGGACTAGCTGGGGCCAGACATCAAGCATTAGGCAAACCCTTTTTTAATTCACTTGAGGAAATCTCGGATAAGAATCTAAATGAGGTAATCCTCTTTTTAAACACCACAGGCTGGCTCTAGATTCTCATCACCAACACACATCAACGTCCAAGGTCAAACGGCATAACTGTGCTTATTGGGTTTCTGTTTACAGAACCACCACTTCTACCTACCTACCCCATAATGGACCGCATCAAGTCTTAGTGCTTTGGTATTTGGGTTTCCTTTAAAGAAATTGATCTTTGACTAGAATTTCAAAAATTCAGCTTTAATTCATTTAAGGCCAATTGAACGAATATTATTGAACTAATGATCAGGGTTTAAGCGTGCGAAGAATAGTCGGGCTTGCTATTTTCTTTCTTTAAATCCTTTCACCCCTCGAGGAGCATAGACTGTCAACAATGTCTGCACTCCATCTTTTTCGGAATTCTGCAATGCATTTGAGACCTTTCCAGCTCATGCCTAATGACCTCGATTCCTTCTCATCTATTCCACGCTACCCGCCACCCTCTTTTCTTCCTGACTAGGTAAACGGATTCCACTGCACAGCGTATTGTACAACGAACGTGTCGTCGCGTCGTAAGGTGTCACCGATCCACTGTCACATTCTCCTTATTCTCCACCGATCCACTGTCACATTCATTATGGGGATGCCTATTGGTTCCTGACCCGATCTCTGTTCATAAGAGGAACGATTGGACCAACGTGTCCTTAAGATTATGCGTAAGCATCTGTTTACGAGAGTTTGCAGGTTGTGAGTGAGAGTGGTAGTCACCTTGCATGTACTACACCCATATAGTACAACTGATTCGACGTTAGAGTGGAACAATCGCAGTTTGGTTATATATACCGAGTGCAGCTATTGCTATGCACATCTAGCTCAGAACGGTCAGCCAAGAAAATTATTAGCTTTCTCGACCGGATGTCCGGATTGGTGAGTTGAGCGTGGAAATTTGGAGCACTCTGGGGTTTTGTGTTTGAAGTATTTATTTGACCGATTAAATGCAGATCAATTATCTTATGTAAGAGCAGACGACAATCGTCAGTGGAGTCCAAATGTTTTAAATAGGATGTAATGTAACGTCTACGCGGAATACCGAGAAAACCCGAGCTCTCTTTCTTGATAGATGCACAACAACTGCCCAATCGAGGGAACCGAAAATGTGTCTCAAACGCAAATCACCATCAAATCCCACATCGTGCGAAAATAGTCCATTTGATTCCGTGGTTTCCTTCAGTCAGTGCTGCCTGAAGTACATCACTGATGACCACTAAGAACAACAGCGCTGAAAGTATGCATCCCTGTGGTACTCCGCTTTGCCTTCCTCCGATATCCTACTCGACTGTTCTGCACCACGTTTGTCTAGGGCGTCCCGCTGTTCTGCTTGCCTATGTAAGCGGATTCCATTGCATGGCGTATTTCACAATGGAATTGTCGTCACGCCGTAGAGTGTGTCCAATCCACTGCCACTTTCTATTTCGCACAGTAGTGTCTATAGGTTCTTGGCGCATTCTGAGATAAAGTTGTTCGTTGAAGATACGATTGGGCCAAAAGATCATCAAGATGGTTCTTAAACATCTGTTTACGAAGGATTGCAGCTTGCGTGTGAAAGTGGTATCCACCTTTCAGGTATTGTACCCATACAGCAGTACTGATCCTCGGTGTACGATAGCTAAAGGTCATCGTCAAATTATCCGTCCGTATCCGAGGCGTTGTATTCAGTTTTGGAGCAATTGGGTTTTTTATGGTTGCGGCTTGCTGGGCCACAGACCAACCGACACTTATCCTGTCTGTGGAACTGGAGGTTCGCCATTCGTCCTCTTCCGTTCGCAATTTGCAAAGAAATACCCAGGTGTCGCCATGAGTAGGCCTGGCAAAATTAGTCAAGTGCACTGTCAGATGCGGACTTAATGTCAACCCGGCTAAATCGGAGCTGGTGCTATTTACGAAAAGGTACAAAATTCCTCAGATCACACCACCTAAAATTAAAGAAATACACCTTAGTTTCTCTGAGCATGCCAAATACCTAGACCTTATACTGGAGAGGAAACTAAGCTGGAAAATAAACGTACATGAGCGTTTTGAGAAGGCCGCAATGGCACTATACGCATGTAAAAGAGCCTTGAGCTATATATGGAGTGTCGGTCCGCAAATAATTCGCTGGTTGTATACAGCGGTAGTAAGACCAATACTCATGTATGGAATTTTATTCTGGTGGACTGCACTCGAAAAGGTCAACTACCTTACTGCCATAAGTACGATTCAGAGATCAGCATGTGCCTGCGTTACCGGTGCTCTCCGCATGAATTCTACGGCGGTGCTGAAAACAATGTTACATATCATTACGCTAGATATTTATGGGAAGAAGATAGCAATAAAATCGGCTTTGCGACTGAAAGCACAATCACAGTGGATTAGTAAATGGTACAGGGCATCCAAAAATCCTTGGCTTATGCAGCAACGTGACTCAACGTCACAGACTACTTACCACCGACTCTAGACTTCAATATCAAATACAACACAAACATTCGCAATCGACAGAATTCGACGGAGAATGTTATCCTATAGGATTCCGCTTTGAAAATTTACACTAAAGGGACAGAGGATGGCGTAGGGGCAGGCATGTTCTCGGCACTCCTGGCTATGCAAAAGTCTTTAAACTACCAGGTTATTGCAGTGTATTCCAAGCGAAGGTTAAGGCTATTCGTGAAGCGGCTGGATGGCTGTCGATGAGATCGGTACCGAACACGGACATAGTAATTTACACCGACAACCAACCAGCTTTAAAGGCACTCGAATGACCAATAATAAGATCTAAATTGGTAAAGCAATGTCGCGCACCCCTAAATACGATATCGTATTATTGCAATATCACCCTGTGATGGATTCCTGGTCATTTAAACATTTCAGTAAACTGCAGAGCAGACGAATTAGTCAAAAATGGCACGAAACAGGACCTCTCTACTGCAGAAGTGGGGCTGCATCTACCCATAGAAACGGCAAGATACAAAATCTCTATAACGGCACTGAATCAGGCCAATGAGAGATGGCGCAATCATGTAACCATAGCTACAATTAAATTAAAGAAAAACAAAACGCTTGCTACCGATCAGCAGACCAGGCATAGGTATCCTAGTTGGACTGTTTACTGGTCACTGCGTACTAGGCAGGCATGCAGCGAGGCTTGGAATTCCGGCCAATGACTTTTGACGCAGCTGTATGGACGAAGAAGACGAGGAATCCGCCTTTCGCTTGCTCTGCAGCTACCCAAAACTATCCTCATCTAGAAAACAATCTCTTGGGGAATATTTCTTTAAGGAACTTACAAATATCGCCAACTCGGATATCAAAAGCATATGGAAGTTAATCCAAAACTCAAAATGGTTCCAAGAGTAACGGAAGTAACCGGCTCACGTAGTAGCACAATGGACCTCAGTTGGTCTAAGTGAATCCTAACGATTACGGGGGATAGCCACCTAACCTAACCTAACGTAACCCTCTTGAACCTCAAAATTAACGAAGATTCAAGATCGATCCGATCCTGTGTCATAAAGATTCAGTCACCATCTAAACTACTCAAAGAAATCTGTTCGATGGGTTCCACGAATTTTGAAGGACGACCAAAAAAGGCACACGTTCGTTTCGCTCAATATTTTTGAAAATGTTTTTAAAATGGAGAGCCCAGCTGCTGGTATAGAATCGTAACAGGTAATGACAAAAAAAAAAAAAGGAGACAGATATTATGTTGGTTGGTTGGGATCGGCCCTCGATGAAGATTCACTTAGACCAGAAGTAGGTCCATTGTACTGGCGATATGTAAGGTGGGTAGGTCACCCTTTTATTTATTTAGCTTAATACAAGCAAGCTTAAATCTAAACTTAAGAACTAACAACGAGGGACCTTAACTCTAAGCTTAACAATTTTTTTTTTTTTTTTTTTTGGCCCCAAGGGGCCCACACATTTTTTATTAAACTAGGTCTTATAATCTATCTTAAAAACTAGAGAGGGAACTGGGACTGGTTAGTTCATGAAGAGGTGTACAGGGACTTTCTTAGGGCGGATAGACTCGAATGAAAGTCTAGGGTGTTCTGTGAGTTATTTGCCAGGCGTAACATTCTGGAAATTGGTTCGAAATTTCCGTAGTTGGTGCGGTGGTGAGGGAGAAGAAAGAGCGGTACGGACCTGAGGTTTCGAGGGTTAGTGCGAAGGGAAATCATTTCCAGTAGTGCGGTGGAATCGATCATACCGGTTAATAATTCGTGCACGAAAAGTATGTCAGCGACTTCGCGACGTTTTGTAAGGGTTTGCAGGTTAATCAATTTTAGCCGGTCTTCATAGGGAGGTAAGATATAGTTGTCGGCCCATGGGAGACCGCGTAAGGCAAACCGGATAAACCTACGCTGCACAGCTTCGATTCTAAGGGAGTGTATGTTGTGATAAGGTGACCAAACTTGGCTGGCGTATTCCAGGAGTGGTCGGGCAAAGGTGATATAAAGGGATTTAGAAACGTAAGGGTTTGAAAATTCTTTAGACCAGCGTTTTATGAAACCGAGAGAAGAATTGGCCTTGTGTACAATATGATCAATGTGGGAACGGGAGTTTAGCTCCCTGTCACAAATAATACCCAAATCGCATATAGAGGAGACTGAGGGAACGGGCTCGCTAAGAAAGTAATAGGTTCTGAGGGATGGGGGGAGGCGTTTACGGGAGAATGTTATGGATTGACATTTGGCGACGTTAAGTTCTAGAAAGTTTTTGTCGCACCATGTGTGGAATGAATTTAGATCGATTTGAAGTAAGAGAGAATCGGTGGGGGTAGATATTACCTTGGTGATTTTCATATCATCCGCGTAAATAGACAGATCAGAGTCTTTTATGACGTGACCAACATCGTTTATAGTTAAGACAAAGATCAGCGGACCAAGATGACTGCCTTGAGGAACCCCTGAAGTGGCGTTAATGGGGTCAGTGACTGAAAATCTGAAGAGAACCCTGTACTGGCGTTTTTCTAGGTACGATCTCAGCCATGAAATGAAAGAGGGTGGGAAACCGAGGGCTTTAAGTTTAAGGTAAATAGTTCGGTGACAGATTTTGTCAAAGGCCTTGCTGAAGTCGGTGGTAATGACATCCACTTCATTACCTTTCTCTAATGCTTGTAGTGTTTTGGAAACGAATTCGGTCAGGTTAGTCGTAGTGGACCTACTTTTTAAGAAACCATGCTGTTGTGGGGAAAAAATGGATTTGCAGTGGAAATACAGTGAGTCGTAGACAATGCTTTCGAAGAGCTTAGGGATAGAGGAAAGTTTGGCTATGGGTCTATAGTTAGAAATGTCGTTTTTGCCTTTTTTATGGATAGGGAAAATAAAAGAGTCCTTCCATAATTTTGGGAAAACGGCTTGAGAGAGTGAGAGACGAAATAGAGTTGTAAGGGGCTGACACAGGACATCTACACATTGCTTTAGTAAGATGGCGGGCAGACCATCGGGACCAGGGGAGAAGTCATCTTTGAGCCTATTAATTTTTTCTCGCACAATATCAGACCTAATGTCGACTGAAGCTAGAGAGGTTTGAGGACAGTTATTCAGGTAGGAGAAAAAATCTAGGTCCGGTTCGTGTACATGGTCACTATACGATTGGCTGAAAAAGGTTGCAAAGAGGTTGGAGATTACTTTAGGGTCAGCAGATGAAATATTAAGTAATTTTAGAGTGGAAGGAAAGCCGTCGGACTTTCTTTTGACGTTGATAAATTGGTAAAAGCGCCTAGGGTCAGTGATTATACTAAATTGCATTCTATCGAGGTATTCGAGATAGAGGGATTCGCAGAGGATGGAAAAGCGGGAGTAAGCTTGCTGGTAATATGCGTAATCTGAGGCAGATTTGGATACCAGGTAAGTTTTCCATAATTTGTTTCTGACGTTGCGAAGAGTACGCAATTCCTTATTATACCAAGGAGGTGATGATGAGCAGTTTTTTCGAGGCAGATAAGGGACAGATTGGAGAAGACAGTCAAAGATTGCTGTGTAGAAGAATACGAGAGCGATATCAATGGGTGTGTTAATGTTTAGGAAGAGGCTGAAATTTATGCTATTGAGTAGGTTGTTAAGTTTAACGAAGTCAGCTTTGCGGAAGTTGAAAGAGAGAGAGTTCTCAGAATCAACGGTAATGTTGACGTTTTCATACGAAAAGGCAAGAGCTAGAGGAGGGTGATATTGGTCTAGGGTGCAGAGAAGATGGTTACTCGCGGTAACCAAGGAGTTATGGGGGTCGGATGAGAAAATCAGATCTAGCTGCCTACCTAAGTTGTTGGTAATGCCACTGATCTGAAAAAGGCCGGAGTCAAAAAGACGATCAGTAAGGAGGGTTTCCTTTTCTGAGGAGGAGTTAGTAGGAACAAATGATGATTCGTCCTCAGATGGAGACCATTGTAAAAGGGGAAGGTTGAAGTCGCCAACAATTATAAAATCGTCATCAGGATTAGCGATATCTAACAGAGAGTCAACTGTATCAACGGCCACCTGGTATGCTTGGACGGGTTGAGAAGGGCGAATATAACAACAAACAATATATACGCTCCGTTTGGATACAGACAATTTAGCTGATACGAATTCAAAAGAAGTGGAATTTGAGAATTTGACGAGGGTTGCATCAAGACGATTATGTATGGCTAAAAGAACACCGCGGCCGAAGGAGAGGTCTTCATGTTTCTGGCCGTCAGCGGGAAAGACTACGAAGTCAGAAGTGAATAATTCACAGTTAAGAACGTTGGGACAAAAGTTGGTTTCAGTTAGGGCAAAAATGTCGTAGGGAAGTGATTGTGATTTCAGGTGCACCATCGGGGTTTTAGTGCGAAGTCCTCTGACATTCTGATAGTAGAGGGAAAGGAGCTTTGGGGCAATTTCAATGGAGTGAGATGGATCGACTGTGATGGAGTTAGGGACGAAAATATTTATAATGATTGCTGCGAGTTTTTTGGAGATACGAGAGACGTTTGGAACCAATATGAGAGCCATAGGTTGATAGGTCTTTAGCCACAGTGGAAGAGGAGATATTAAAACTCTCATGAAAACGCGTGTAGATATTCTTAAGGGCTATAGGGTTAGTTGGGAGGCCTTCTTTTTGGATCAAGACCATGACATTAGTCTTTGTTTTTCCGTCGATGCAGACGGAGTCAGGCTTGTCATGTAAATAGGCTAGGTAAAGGCGCACATTTTCAAAAAGCCGGTTATCGCGCAATCTTGACATAATGTAGCGGCCATCGAGGTCATTGATTGTTGACGTTGGGTCTATTAATTTAGACGTGAGTTTGACGGTGGGAGGAAGCATTGGATCGAAAGTGGGGGGAGATGCAGTAGATGGCAAATTGGCCGAGATGGAATTGTTAAGAGAGACCGAGGACGAAGTATGGGCAGAGGTGCAACTGGGGGTGGTTAACGAGGAAGGATTGAGAGTATGGGAGTGGGTGAAATTCGGGTAATTAACGGTGGGGGGAGTGTTATTAGAAGAAGTGCTATGGCTTGGAGGAAGACAGGAATCAGGTGACAGATTGAAAGAGACGCGATTACTTGAAATTCTATTGGGGTAGTTGACTGAGGGAGTGGCCTTGGTGTTTGGAGAGGGAGAGGGGACCGGCGGGACATCGAAAGAAACTCGCTTGATATTCGGCAATTTGGTAGCAGACTTAGACAGTACGGCTGCCGTTTTAAAGTTGAAGTTAGGGAAGATGCCCATTTTGAAAGACCAATTTGTGTCGGGTTTAGACTTGTTAAAGGACGGGAGATGAGTTCTGCTGGATTTTTGGTGGGTGGTAGGTCCATTGTTTGAAATGGTGGATTTGTTATGCGAAGAGTGGACAGAGAGTGGGTACAACTTATTATTAATTAACTTATCTCTATGGGTGAGGTTGTTACTAAGTCTATTATTAATTAACTTATCTATGTTAGTAGACTTGTCCGTCCATTTGCAGATACGCATCTTTCCGAGGTTGAAATTTAAACTAGCAGGGTTTTGGAATAGCCATTCGTATCTAGTCAGGAGGTCGAATTTAAAGTTGCGAAGACTTCTGTGGTGAGAAGGCAGGATCAGTTCGCATCGGGAGATGGTGATACCGTATTTCTTTAAAAACAAATTCGTAATCCACGAGACATCAGCATTACGAGGGCTACCTTTGATGGGGAAGGTGGTAAACTGGAGGTTGTCAGGACTTAATTTATTCAGCCTACGCTGCCACTCAGAAGGTGTCCAGGTTGTTCCAAAATGCTTGATGAGTTTCCGGGGGGCAGCGACGGGTGGAGTTTCGGACTCTTGGACAGTAGGAGCAGCGAGAGATTTTGATGATTCGTCCGTCGGCAGTAAAAGGGAAGGTGGAGTTGAGCGTGAGTCGACATCTGCATCCAGTAACTCATCCAAAATTGATGTGTTGTAATGGATGTTTGGGTTATGTTGGGTATAGATAGGTAGGTCGTCGATTTTGTGGCATACCGATTCAATTCCATTCACAATGATTGAGCGCGTTGCAGTGACTTCGTCGCCGACACCATTGATTCGATCGTAAATTACGTCGAGCATTGGATCAGGTTGCCTAGGAGATGAATGCTTGCTTGACGATTGGAAGAGGATGTCAAAGTCTTCCCGAATGGAGTTTACACATTCGCGCAATTTATCGAAAGAACTGATCTGCGAGGTATAATTAGCTTTGAGATCACAAAACACTTTGTTGAGATGGTGCAAGGTGGATTCTTCCTTCGTGGGACTGGCAAGAAATAACTCCGTCAGACCAGCAATTTTTTTTTCAATGTTACATAGTTTGGATTTGATATCTTCGGTTGAGTTCTGAACCGAGTTGCCTAAATCGTCAACACATCTAACACTGCTATCTAAGTTGGAGAGTTTACCCATAATCTTTTTAGAGAAATTTTTTTGGTGGGAGTCATTTAATTCACTAAGGCACTTTATCGCGAGGAGAACGTGCGAGAGTGAGATATTCTTGCACTCATCACAAAAGAAAAGGAGGTTGTCCGAAAGTGCTTTTACATATACCGTATTTCTTTTGTTAAGACCGACACATATGGCATGGAAAGATTTTCCGCAGATTCCTTTACAAGAAACCCAATCAGCATTATTGTCAGTGATTGGGCAGTTGATAATACCGCAAGACATGGCGAAATATAGGGTGAACAAGCGCGTCAGCGAAAATGGGGTGAATGGAATTGGTGGCACAGTGACACAGAGCACGATAATTACTGCAGATCTATGCAAAAATTTAATGGGAACACTTTTATCAAAGTCAGATGAAAGTGGGGCGAATGTCAGTACTTGAGGTAACGCACTTGAATACAGTTAGTAGGTCACTTAATTGAAATTGATTGCAAAACCGGGTGACACTTGGGGTAATGCACTGAATATTAAGTTGGCGAAAAAGCGGTTTAGAGTGATTTGGCGGAAATATTGACTCGCGAAGCAGGAGAAAATGAAAACACGTCTAAACGGTTGGACAGTTGGATTACGAATGGAGACCATTTACTTCGTTGCTAATTTTCGTCGTGCAGGCATCGCTGAGATCACTAAGATCAGGGAAAAAGTATTCACCTAGGATGGCCTTCCTAATGTCGACGAACGCAGGACAAGCGCATTGGAAGTGACTTATGGTCTTTTACTCCTCTTCATCCTTACAGCTTCCAGCAAAAATCGTTGTAGGAGATGCCTAGTCTGTGGGCATGTCTTCCTATGACGCAGTGTCCGGTGAGAACATTTGCTTTTTTGGAGAGAGTACCTCTCTTGTGTTTTAAGAGCCCGATGGACCTAGATTTGTTAAGTGTTGGCCAAACCTGTCTGGCGGTGCATTTCAATAGATTTTTATTTTATTTTTTTTATTTTTTGTCGGGATAGGAAACGCTCAACTGGAGCACTGAGACGCAACTGTTTCATTGTACTACCAGAGAGCAAACCCTGATTTACCCATTTTATTGGTATTCCTTGTCTTTCTAAGAAAGCCAAGCAAGCACTTCAGTGATGAGGAGCTTACAGTACTAGCACTCACCACATCCGCACCGAGGGTCTGCCACCTGATACGAGCAAAGGCCGGACAATCGCAGATATAATCTTCCACGGTATCGTCGCTCTCTCCACAAGCGACGCAGATTGTGGTGTCAGTCCAGCCAAGCACATTTAGGTGCTTGGCGAAAGCAAAGTGGCCTGTTAAGACACCAATAAGTTATCTACAGTCTTTTCTGCTGAGGGACAGCAAGAATGCCGCTGATTTCTTACAGAAGTCCGAGAGCATACGTTTAGTCAACCTGCATCCTGGAGAGTCATGCCACACACAATTGGGCTCGTGAGAGACCCAATCATCAATGGAAGCCCTGACCGAGGACGCAGGGAGACCCAACGACCCAACTTGCGACTGAGTTCAAAGAGATTTGGTTTCACGAACTATTTTGGAATTGGTTAAAGAGTTAAGCAAGACCTTAAGCGCAGCCTGACTATCACTACAGACACAAATGCTACGGCCCTTCCACCTGTTCTTCAGAACATAGTTCATGGCCATTAGGATTGCATAAGTTTCCGCTTGGAAACCGATGTTGCCATCGGAGATAGGCCACTTTCTCCGCATCGTTTTGAATAAGGTACTTAACGTGAAACATTGGCGCTTCTATGCCGATAATGCTTATGCTGTTTGCATCAGGGGAGCCTTGTCGAGCCAGTTCGTCAGCTGCACAATTCCCTGGTATATCACAGTGACCTGGTACCCAGGAAAGTGTGAGGTTGTACTGACCAGCTATCTCGTTAAGAGATACGCAGCAGTCCTTCACTGTCTCAGATCTCGTAGTGCTGGATGCGAGGGATTTGATGGCTGCTTGACTATCGACGTAGATAACAATATCGGATGTGGATGGTGTATTAGCCGCTAGCCAGCCAGCGTCTTGACGAACAGAGATAACTTCGGTTTGAAAAACGCTGCAATGGTTTGGAAGATTAAAAGAGATGTGTATGTCCAGGTCTTCTGAGAAGATTCCAAAACCAACTCCGCCCTTGGTTTTGGGCCCTTCCGTGAAAATTGACAGCGATTCGTTGTATAGAACATCGCGTTGCGTCCACTCAGCTCTGTCCGGTATTGAGTGCATGTAGCCCCTGTTAAAGTTATATTCAATGAGCAGGTGGTCAGTGGAAGTGGGGAGATGACGGTGCATCGAAAGCATTTTAGCATGTCCCGTATGTTGCTCCTACCACTGTTTGGAGCCTCTCAGTCTTATTGCTGAGCTTATAGCTAATTGTTTACTGACGATGTCGACCTGAAGAAGGTGGAGCATTATTTGAAGCGCCGCTGTGGAAGAAGTTCTCAGTGCACCGGTAATGCTGAGAGATTTTTTTTTTTTTAAGAAACCCGAATCCTAGAGCCCTCAGACTCTCCGGTTCATTGTACTATGAGGCAGGAACCTTTCTTTGGTGCAGTGTTTGGAAAAACTTCGATGTAATTCGTTTTCCTTTATAGTCAGGTGGCTGATGATTGCTGTTCGCCGCTGGGTTAGCGAGCAAACACACTACCCACTGCACTATTGCCACCCCTCGCTGAGACATGCTATTCGCTGATTTTTTTTCAATATATGTATTATGTTGGACTAAGGAGCTATAGAAAGCACCAACAGCCTATCCACCAAAAGCGTTCTCAGCGTGGGGCTAGCTCAGAAGCACATCAGAAATTGTCTGCGATTAGAATCGCTGATATTTTTGCTCTTCCAATTCTTTAAGTTACATTCCCATCATTCACTTCCTTCAATTTATATTGGCTACAATCTATTACACACATTGTGGCGGCGTTTATGGTAATAATATTTAAATCTCTCCCATTTGCAAATCCTTACTCTTGAAATTCCTTTCATACAAAGTTCATGTTAATATGATAAAGAACAATCTCCACAAACAGTTCCACGTTAAAGTACCTGCTAGCAAACCTTAACACCATCAAATCGCTAAGACAACAAAGCAACAAGGAAAAAAAGTCCTTCTTCAACTAAAGTGTTAACTTTAGTTTCGCGCCATTGTTACCAAATTATCAGCTAGCTGTACCACAACCATACGACCTTTATTATCTCTACACTTTCTCTAAACTTATACACCAATTGCCCTATCAGCCTGAGTGTACTCGTATGTCCTTAAGCCCCCACTTACTCCTTCTAATTTGTAAATCGCATGCCTGAGTGAGCTTCTTTACACATCACCTGCAGGCAAGTTGCCTCTTAATCGTTCTCCTTCGACTCCTGCACCTTTTGATTTTATTCCAAGAGATTAACCACAATAACTTCATGCAGCACCGCAATAACAATGAAATTTCAATTTTCACAATAAAGGATATGACGCCATTCTCGACTGCGGTTATCGTAGCTAGCTACACGACGCATAGGGATTCCATGCAAATTGCCATCGTCCTCACAGATTTGTAGCTTTATTCAGAAACACACTCGTTCTCGTCGTCGTGTTCATGCATGCACACAATAGCGTTGGTCTGTATATGGGTGTGGTATGTGCGTGCCTTTGGCGATTTCCTCTAATCCTTAAGCTTACCCCCTGCCGTGCGCTACTTTTCCCAAAAGGCTCATTTCGAAGAGATGTACTTCATCGCACTATTCTGTTGCCTTCACCTACAAGGCACTTAGCAAACCTGTTCGTGATATGAACTTTCTTACTTACTTAACCAATCTCCACCTACCCGCAGTGTAAAAATCCTTGGAATTTTCAGCAGGCAGCCAGGAGTTCATGGCAACGAGATGCAACTGGAGCTTAATTGCTCGTAAATGACTGTGTTTCCTTCCTCTTTTACAGATAAGCCATTTTGGACACACAAGCACCACGTTAGCCAGCAGTATGGATATGTAGGCGGTAAGGCCAGTATCATATGTGAGGCCATCGCCGAACCCCCAGCCAATTTTACTTGGTTCCGCAACAAAAAACGTCTACACTCCGATAAGCACACCATCCATGCCGAGCCGTATATGTCAACTCTGGTGTTAGACATCAAGGATGAGACCGTTTACGATATATACAAGTGCAAGGCATCCAACAACCAGGGGTCGATTGAGCGAACCACACAGCTAGAAAAAGGAACAAAACCACCACCACCCGCTCACCTCCAACTTCGCGGCTTCAACTCAAATACATTCGATGTAGATGTTGGCTCGGTGCGAACCTCCCCAGTGAAGAACTTGATGGATATAAATGGCTTCCGGATTGAATACATGACAGACTATGAATTCAAGTCAGTTGCTGGTAACTGGAGTCATGCCAAGCGAAAGGATTTCCCCTTCGAAGATGGTAAGTAGTCAACAATGGCATGTTCCTTTTTCACAAACATAAACGTGTCTCTCTAGGAGCAACCTTCCTCATTGGCAATTTGGAGAACAACACTACCTACCTAATGCGAGCAGCATCGAAAAATCTCGCAGGGTTGAGTGATTGGACCCGCGTTGAGAAATTCACCACCCAATCCAATGAACCACCTAGCGGAGCCCCACGGGCGGTTAGCATCCTTACCGCCATGGAAACCCTATGCATCTCCATTGCTCTAGTCCTTATAAGTAATGAATTCACCCGACGACCAACACCCGATGTTAGAGGGCGGCTTACACTACAATCCCACGGATTGTGAGGCTTCGACCATCAACGAGAACAGTTAACAACATTCCTGTGGTGAATTTCACACGCGATGCTTTGTTTATTAATTTGTTTGCCTTTGTATACACAGTTTTAAGTTCGAGTATCGAAGAAAAACACAGAGACGATTTAGATACGAAAGTATATAAGTACATAAATGTTTATAAATTTAGAAGTCGATCACATCATCTAACATCCAATACGTCACATTTTTATTCGGAGTTATATTTAAAAATAAAAGTTTAAAACATGCCAAAAATTTTCAAAAAAACAAAATTAAGGAGAGGTGTCACTCGAAGAGGGTACATTTTGTAAAATACTTTATTTTCTAAGGTAAGTTGATTTTTTAGCGACACATTGACAGATGATTTATATATGAGAAAGAAATATTTTTAAGTTAAACTATATTTAGGCTTAAATAAATCCATAAATAGATATTTACATAAAAAATTAAAAACTATATATTGACTACAGTGATCTTATAAATTATATTTTTCTTTTTTTTTTTAAGTTAAAGTTTGATGATGTAGTGCTTTGGTTTGAATATAATTTAAATAATTATTGTGAATCCTCGCGCTTTTTGTTTGTTTTTCAAATTGATGAATGTTGCCAACGTTTTAAAAATATAAATATACAAGAACTGGGTTAGAAATTAAATATTACGGAATGTAAAAACATGGATCAGGGCTTAAAATCCAAGTCACACCAAACCTTAACTCTTCTGTTACCTTAAAAAAATCACACGTATTACCTTTCGGGTCATAAAATGACTTACTTACTTAGGTGGCACTACAGTTCGGGGTGAACCTGGGCCTCAACTAACAAGCATCTCCATTAAGCTCGATCTTTAGCTAATTGCCTACAGTAGCGCGCTCCCAGGTCCCTATAAACTTGTGCGCGCCACCTACGGCGAGTAGGCCCTCTACTGCGTCGTCCTTCCGGGTTAGATTCGAAGACTCTGCGGGCCGGAGCGTTGGTGTGCATTCGCTCTACATGTCCTAGCCATCTCAAACGTCCAATACGCAGTTTTTTAACTAGGTCGTTGTCGCTGTACAACTCTTATAGTACATGATTGAATCTTCTCCTCCAAAACCCGTCAACGCAAACGGGACCGTATATCTTACGAAGAATTTCTCTCTCGAAACAACCAAGGATATCTTCATCCTCTTTTAATAAAGTCCATGTTTCAGTGTCGTAAGGTAGGACCCCTTTTACTTTTATACCATAGAAAACGAAATATATTACACACGTTCTTAATCAAACAACTTCTGGCTTGTGCTTCTTCTTCTTTTTCCTTTTTCAACGAGGTTATGATCTGTAAAGGTATCTTTACTCGAAGGCTAAGGTGGACTCGCCGGACCCAGGGTCAACCCGAAGGAATACCCTAGACTTTGGGAAAGAGGTACTTTATTTCTTATACAGGGTGGGCCAACTACAAGTTTCTTTTTAAAAATGCAATAAAATGAACAAAATGAAATTTGTTCCATATGTTATGGCTTTATTAGTAAGAGCAAACATTCCCATTAATTATGGAACACAACGTCGTTCAAGTGGCTGCCTCGGCTGGCCTCGCAGTAGCGCATTCTATCACTCCAGTTTTCCAAGACCTTGTTGATGGTTTCGGGTTGTAGCTCACGGATTGTTTGGGTGATATTGGCCTTAAGTGCTTGAATTGTTTCCGGATTGTTGGCATAACATCGGTCCTTCACGGTTCCCCACAAAAAAAAGTCCAAAGGGGTCAAATCGCAGCTCCGAGGCGGCCAATTGACATAGCCAAGACGGCGAATTTGGTGCGCAAAAGACCGATTGTAGCATGGGCTGTGCGGCATGGCGCACCATCCTGAATGAACCAGAGTTCGTCCAAATCCATGTCTTCAATTTCAGTAAAAAACAAAGTCCTTAACATGTCTCTGTAACGCCCACCGTTGACCTAAACGTTGTTCCCAGCCTCATTTTCGAAGAAAAATGGTCCAATGATGCCACCACTCCACAATTCGCACCAAACTATCACTCTCTGTGGATGCATTGGCTTCTCGACAATAGCGTGAGGGTTTTTCGGGTCCCAGATGCGTCAATTTTGTTTGTTAACGTAGCCGCCGAGATGAAAATGTGCCCCGTCAGAAAAGATGATTTTTCGCCCAAAATCGTTGTCCAATTCAAGCTGCTCTAAGGCCCAAACTGCGAAGCGATAAAGAAGCGGATGGTCGTGCGCTTTCAATTGCTGAATCACTTGGACCTTGTAAGCGAATAATCCCAGATCATTGTGTAGAATTCTCCTCAAGCTAGTGCGTGAAATGTTGAGCTGTTGAGATCGATGACGAGTTGATGTTCGTGAATTGAGTCTCACACCCTCGGCTACAGCAGCCACACCCTCGTCTGTGCGCACCGTACGACGACGGTGACCATGAGTGTTGTCCACTAGCAAACCAGTCTCACGAACTTATTGCACAAACTTGCGTACAGCAGGCGCGGTGGGTACTTCATTTCGGCCAAAACTTCTTTTCAAACAAGGCACTGTTTGGTACACAGCACTCACTTTGCAAATAGGTTTTCAATATTTCCCAATGTTGTTCAAGCATAAAGCTACTTATTTCGTTCCGTGCGGGTATGATACTCACTTTCTGTGAAGATTTCGAGCGGGAAACAGCTGTCAGTGTCAAGATAACCTATGATTTAAAAAGAAATCACTAGATGGCCCACCCGTTATTTGGGGTTGACAATAGTTAGCTTGGAACAATTCAAGTAGGTTTTTAATTAACAATTTTTATACCTAACAATATAAATTATAAGCTTAACACTGTCGTCGTCGTCCTGCGGCTGGTTCTGCTACGGGTCGGGGCTACGCGAGTTGTTGTCCGGCTCGGCTCGATGCGTCGTCTCGAAGGGGTTCCAGTCCGCACTTAGTGCAGGCTTAGAAGGTCGCAGTCCGTACTTAGGGCAGGCTTGCTGTGACCCAGTCCGCACTTAGGGCAGGCTTAGGAGAGACCCAGTCCGCTCTTAGGGCAGGCTTAGGAGGGATACAGTCCGCGCTTAGGGCAGGCTTGGAAGGTAGCAGTTCGCACTTAGGGCAAGCTTGCTGTGATCCAGTCCGCACTTGGGGCAGGGTTAGGAGGGACCCAGTCCGCACTTAGGGCAGGCTTAGGAGGGATACAGTCCGCACTTAGGGCAGACTTGGAAGGTAGCAGTTCGCACTTAGGGCAGGCTTGCTGTGACCCAGTCCGCACTTGGGGCAGGGTTAGGAGGGACCCAGTCCGCACTTAGGGCAGGCTTAGGAGGGATCCAGTCCGCACTTGGGGTACGCTTGGAAGGTACCTTTTATCAATCCGGCAAATTTGTTATGACTTTATCGGGTTGTTTCTCTCAGACGGGGAGAAACCCGTCGGGCGGGCCGGCTATAGCTAGTAACAGACCCGTGCCCAATCGCCGGGGCGAAGGCAGAAAAAAAGATCGGTGGAAAAGTCCGAAAACTAATTCCTTGAGAGGCTGTCTAGAGTACACTTGCTTGGTACTACCACGCTTGAGCAGACTCTCCCGAATACCTTTCATGCACTCTCCTTTATGGAAAAATCTGCAAGACGAAAATGTGAATCAGGAGCCAATGCGAAATTCCCTTCACATTCTCGTGTTGTTGTTTGTTAGATCCTTTAACCCCTCGGGCGGCATAGGGCGTCAACCACGCCTGCGCGCCATCTTGTTCGAAGTTCTGCAACGCGTTTGAGCTGCCTTCAACTCATTCCTAAAGAGCTCAATGCCTCCTCAGCTGTTCTGCGCCACGTTTGCCTAGGGCGTCCTGCTGTTCTGCCTGCCTGGGTGAGCGGATTCCACTGCATAGCGTATTTCACAATGGAGTTGTCTTCGCGCCGTGGGGTGTGCCCGATCCATTGCCACTTTCTTCTTCGTATAGAAATGCTTATAGGTTCTTGGCCAGTTCTCAGATAAAGCTGTTCGTTAGAGCTGCGGTTCGGCCAAAAAATCCTGAAGATGATTCTTAAGCATTTGTTTACAAAGACTTCCAGCTTGCGTGTGTTAATGGTGTCCACCTTCCACCCATAAAGCAGCACTGATTCTACGTTGGAGTGGAACAGTCGCAGCTTGGTTCTTAAGCTGATAACATTACTTCTCCAGATTTTAGATAGCATTCCGAACGCAGCTTTAGCCTTCCCGATTCTGTTGCACACATCCAGCTCGGTACCACCGCGATTAGCCGAGACCACACTTCCTAAATAAAGAAAGGTATCAACTTTCTCGACTTCCTGTCCGGCAATGTGAAGTTGAGCGCGGTTGTTAGAAGAAGTGCTCAGGGCTTTCGTTTTGGCCCCACTTTGTTTGCCTCAGCTTCTAGATTTTGGGCCATCAAGTGAAGATCCATTATCCGATGTGAAAGTAGACAAACATCGTCAGCGTAATCTAGGTGTTTAAGGTAAGATGTCATGGTAGAGCGAAATCAATAGTTGCCTTCCGTCAATGCTGCACGGAGTACATCGCTGATAACCACCAAGAAGAATAGTGGTGACAGTATGCACCCTTGACGTACTCCACTTTGGACTTCAAAAAATCCTCCGACACCTTACCATTGTGCACGACGTGACACTTACCGCCCTCGTATGTAGCCTTGATAATAGCTATAAGTTTTTCTGGGATGCCTCTCCTGCGCAAAGCCAACCAGATAGCATCTCGATTCAAGCTGTCGAGTGCCGTCTCGAAGTCGATAAACAGCAAATGTAGGGGAGACCAGTACTCGATGAATTGTTCGATTACGAACGGTAAGGTGTTTGTGTGATCGATGCAAGAAAATCCAGCACGAAAGCTTGCCTGTTCGACGTCGAGAGTTGAATATATTAGGTCGTTACATATAAAGTTGCCGATTTTTATGTGGAAAGTTAAACAACGCTATTTCAAAAATTAAAAAAGTTTATTCCAAAAAATAATTTCCATTTACATCTGTGACATTTTTCTAACGTTCCACCAAAGCAAAAATGCCTCTTTTGAAAAACTCCTTATCCTTTCGGGCTAAGAAGTCCTTAAAGTCCTGTTTTATGGCATCTGGGCTTATGAATTGTTTATTTCGGAGGTGATTGCCCAAACTTCGGGCAGTCTGGTGAGTAAGGCGGATGAGGCAAAACTTCATAACCTAACTCCGTCAGCTTCAGAAACGTCGACTGTGCGGTATGTGGTCTTGCGTTGTCATGCAGCAGTATGAGACCATGCGAAAGGAATAATGGACAGCTCCCTCACTCGTCCACCATACTGTCACCATTACCTTTTTGGGGTGTAAATCTGCCTTGCCAAGTCCACTGGGAACCTCACCCACGTCTTTCCATTCTCCCGACCTCTTCCAATTATCGTATAGGATCCACTTTTCGACGCAAGTGACGATGCGATGCAAAAAAATGATCCATTCGGTGTCTGTTGGTCAAAGATATTGCAACCGCCAAACGTCGTAGCATATTCGCTGGTGTTAGGACGTGGGGCACTAATCTCTCTAGTTTTTTTACTTTTCCGATGGCGGAAAGGTGGCGACTTATGATTGCAATTGACACTTTGAACCTTGCAGCAAGGCTAAGAACAGTCGTAGCTGGATTTTCTTCAACAGCTGCTGCAAGTTCTTCATTATTAATGATATTCTTTGGTCTACCCCTTGGCAAATTTTCGAGCGAAAAATCTCCCTTGCTGAACTTGGTAAACCAGTTTCGAACAGTTCTCTTACTATACGTACCCAAACCAAAAGCAGCGTTAATTTCTCTAGTCGCTGCGACTGCGTTCATGTTTTTTTTTTTTAAATTAAAAAAGCAAAATTGCCCTTAAATTTGTTGGTGAAAGCATTTTCTTCTTCTTCCTTTTATCAGCGAGGTAATGATCCGAAAATAAGGGATCATAACCCTCCCACTTCACTGTATTCTACTGAAAGCATTTTCTATGTAAGGAAAAAAGTCAACTCAGTGAGCTAATAGGGTAAATTAATTTTTACCTTTAGAAAGATTAAACTGCAGTCTTTTCTTAAAAAAAAAAACTTTATTTTCAATTTCTCTGCACAACTTCACGCCACAACGATCACTTTAGGAATGATGGGTAGGTCGGCAGTTTCATATGTAACGTTCATATGTAAATGCTGTTTGATTCGTTCTACAATTATTCTAGCTGTTACTTTGGCTACGACTGGAAGAACGCAAATACCTCTCCAGTTTCCGCATGCCGTCAAGTTTCCTTTTTTCGGAAGCTTAATGCTCATCCCCTTTGTCCGCTCCTGCGAAAATTATTCGCTATCCCAAGCTCTCTGTATTAGAGGGTGCAGCAAATCTGCCGATGTATTCGGCGTCGCTTGGGATAGCCCGGCAGGGATGCCATCAGTACCCACCGCCTTGTTCTTCTTGAGGGTCTTGATTGCTGTTATTATTTCGGTTTTACTGGGAGGTCCAGTGCGGATTCGGGTATTTGTTGCTTCGGAGTGCTCATTGGAATTCGGGATCACACTGCCATCGTCTAAGTAGTTTAGCACTGTTGCAAAATGTTCTCTCCATCTAGTGAGCTGGTCCTCATCCGAGATCAGAAGGTTACCGTCTAGGCTCTTCACTAAGTGTTGTTTGGAGTTCCGACCACCAGTGAGCTTCTTAGTAATGCTGTAAACAGTCCTACTATCACACCTGTTCGCTGCTTCTTCAGCCCTTGAAGCCAGTGAGTTAATATGCTGACGTTTGTCACGTCTCACATTACGCTCCACTTCTTTCTTCTTCACATGGTATTGGGCTTCTAGCTCAGTTCTCCCTACTGCTGAGAATGGTGCAATCCGAGCCTAGACTGCTGTACGCTCATCGATCTGTCTCCAGGTATCTACAGATAGCCATATGCGATGGTTTTTCTACCTTTCACCGACATATGTAAGTGCGTGCCCCAGTCACAAAAGCAATTTTCACAGCATTCCAATGCTCATCCATGCTAACCTGCATTGTACTACTGATTTCTTCTGCTTCTGAGGCAAGGTGGTCCCTGAACTGTTGGCCCACTTGGGGAACCTTGAGCCCGTCGATATTAAACCTGGTGATGTTAAGTAGGTTTGAGCGGTTGCTATTGATGGATGCATTAATAATTCGTAGTATCATGTTGTGGACATACTGACGTATTACAGACAGAACAGGAGTTAACTGTCTTCCGGTCATATTTCGAAGGACAAAATCTGCAGCGCTTTAGTTTGGATTTTTTTCCTTTCTTAGTAATTGCAAATGACTAAACAGATAATGCAGTTTCTTCAGTCCTTAAATTTTGTACTTCTTCTTCTCCCTATTTCGGCGAGGTTATGATCCGAAGACAAGGGATCAGAACCCTCCCACTGCACCGCATTTCTACTGATCCGCCCATGGGGTTCGCCTATTCGACCTCAGAAAATATCAGCAGGTCTGCCGATTTTGGATCGCTGGGCTACTGAGGCCAATAAAATGCCGAGGTCGTCGCATTTGTGCAATCCAGGCGTTTATAGGCCTGTCTCTCCTGCCTCGCGATGTCTTTGGAATATTCATAGATATTACCTTTTTAACAGGGCTCAAATGATCTCTCCTTTGAACGTCGCAATACCAGCTGAGCCGGTCGCACTATATTTTTCGTAAAATGGTTTCCTTGACGTGAAGGCTTCATCTTCGAACTTCTTATTCGATCAAGCTTTGTCATTCCTGCTCTCATGCGAAGCGTCTTCATTTCAGCTGCCGTTAATTTACTCTCATACTTTTTGTACATCATCCAACATTGTGAACCGTACGTGAGCACATACGCTTACGCGATGATTGCTGTCGTCATCACTGGTTGCTTTGATTTAAGCATAAATCCCAGATATTTGAACTTTTCGCACTTGGGAAGCAATGTTCCATTCAAATAAATGTCTGGAATAGGCCTGAGTGGATCAGAGAACGGGCAGCACAAGTACTCTGTCTTTTTTGAACTAAATGACTGAGAGTCCCACATCGAAATCGCCTGTCAGGAGGATATCATTTTGGTTACTGAAATAATAATGCGTAGGCAAAGACTCAAACTTCAAAACTTCACTTTATTGGATTACTTAATTTACTATATATATAAGTTAATGGATAAATCCTCGAGAAGGGATCCGTGGTAGACTCCGAGCTGGGCGAGGCACACCGAGCGAGAGGCGGAAGAAGGAAAGCCAAAAGATCCATCATGGTTGAAGGGATGTGTTGATAAACTTGCCAACTTCGAAACGTCCTACACTTCGCATCTTTAAAGGTGGTTATGCAATGTGCGTTGCAACAGTTACATAGGTTGTTAATTACATCCACCAGTGTCTGAAAATCGCGTCCCCACTGCGGTCCTTTTGATCCGTTTATGTATACCATTTATATTGAAGTTCGTTTTTCAATATAAGAACCTTTCCATCGAACGAAATGACTAAGAAAACCCAAAGATGTCCTTTTAAACAGAATTAAGCTGTGAGAAAGTTTGTCAAAGCCATTGCTGAAATCTTTATAAATACAGTCGATCTGACCACTCTCCTCGACAGATTTGTTTTATTCATTCTTCAGAAAATAATTAAGTACTGCATGCTCCTTTGCATTCGAAAGCCTCCCGATACAAGGCAGTGCACCATTACAAAACTGTATTTCTACTCCGTAGCCTTAAGATCAAAATGTATACCAAAGTGGATAACAAACAAACCATTCCACCCTCTCCAACAGAACTGATAACATGACAAAACAATCCGAAAACTCTATTTTTTTTAGCAGAGCCAGCATAGACATTGAAACCATTAAACATTCCAATAAATATAATTAAATTCACAATAAACAGAATAAGAAAAAAAATTCATAAAACAAAACAAAAACCTACTACGTCCTAATAAATAATTAATTCATAAAAAATAAACAATAATTTTTACCAACCAAACAAGAAAACTTTTTTCTCAAAAGAAATTTTATAAATGTTGCCAAAACTATATGTATACAGAAAAACAAAATTAAAAAAAAAAAAAAAATAGAATAATTTTAAATATTCTAAATATCCAAATTTTCTCAATGTAATTAAAATAAAACAAAAACAAAAAACTATACATAATAATATAAGCATAACACACAATAGAATTTAATAATAATTAAAACAAAAACAAAATTACTGCAACTAATAAACTAGCAAAATGTTATAAGAAGAAAAAAATATATTATATAGTATATGGAATAATATGTAAAATATTTAAATAAAATAAAAGATATAAACAAATAAAAATCAATTTTTTACAGGGTGTTCATTCAAAAAAAAAAAAAAAGAAAATGTTTTATATTAGTCAAATTTTTGAACAAAAAAAAAGATACTTAGAGCGCGAACGTTTTAAAATAGCCTAGTTTATAAAAGAAAAAAATTAAATTTAAAAGAATATATATATAAATATGAGATATTAGAAAAATTCTATATTGAAGAATGTCTTGCCATATTGTAGTTGAACAAATCATACAAACAAATTAAAATATACAATGATACCACGAATATTATAAAAAGAAATAAAAAGAAACGTTGAATGATGTATTGAATGTATTGTATTATAAAGAATAAAAAAAAAAGAATATTATATACCGTACCTCCTCCTTAAATGCTTCATAAAGTCAAATCAAATAAAACAAAAACGTCATAAAATAAAATGAAGTATGGTATTGTGCGTTTTATTTATACTAGTATTGCGTTTGATCCAAATTCAACCGAGGGGAAATAAAAAAACAGCAAGAGAAACAGCGCTATGTATTTGCTTTTGTTCGCGGAATAGCTTCATCTGTAATAGACTACTGTTTTATATCAAGAACTTGGAAAGAACTTCTCGTCGATTTTCGCGTAGGACTGGAGCATCTTTCGGATCATATGCCCCTTGAAATTAAATGTAGCTTACCCGGTTCGACTAACGAAGGCAACACCGCTGAACTAGGGTTATTACCAAAATTGGTTTGGAATGAAAAAATACGCACTTGGTTCCAGAATAACATGAATGCCAATCTAGAGAGTTTGAAGTTTTCAAACACTTCCTTAAATATTGAGACACTTACAAATGTTATGAAAAATGCAATCCCTCCATACATACTAGCACGAAACAAAAGTATCTGCAAGCAAAAATGGTTTGACAAAGAGTGTGCTAATGCAAGAGACAAGTCGTTCGCTTTTTTAAAGCTATTTATGGTGCATACTTACTTACTTACTTAGATGGCGCTACGGTCCGGTGTGGACCTGTGCCTCAACCAACAAACCTCTCCAGCCAGCACGGTTACGAGCCAGCTGCCTCCAGTTGCGCACGCCAAGTTAGTTGAGGTCCTCCTCCACTTGTTTGCGCCACCTACCGCGAGGTCGTCCTCTACTGCGCCGTCCGTCCGGGGTGGATTCGAAGACTTTCTTAGCGGGAAGGTTGGGCTCCATCCGCTCTAAATGACGCAGCCATCTTAGTCGCTGTGTGTGAACTCTTCTGGCTAAGTCGATGGCCTTGTACAGGCCGTATAGTTCGGCATTGTACCTTCTCCTCCACTCACCGTCTATGCAGACGGGACCAAAGATCGCTCGAAGAACTTTTCTCTCGAAATAACCAAGAGCATCCTCATCCGGTTTTGTCAAAGCCCATGCCTCTGTGCCATACAGCAGGACTGGGATTATTAGAGTCTTATACAGAGTTACCTTAGTAGTTCGAGATAGGGCTTTGCTACTCAATTGCCGTTTTAGCCCATAGAAACATCGATTGGCAAGAGTAATTCTTCGTGTGATCTCCCTACTGATGTCATTTGCGGAGCTGACCATAGAGCCTAGGAAGACAAAATCCTTTACTACCTCAAAATTATATCTGTCTATTGTGGCGTTCTGTCCAAGACGCCGATGTTGGGTGTCCTTTTTTGTAGACAGCATATATTTTGTTTTGCTTTCATTGACCGCTAGACCCATCTTCGCTGCCTCGATCTCAATACTCATAAATGCCCCATTGACTGCCCGCTGAGTTCTTCCGATTATGTCAATGTCATCGGCATAAGCGAGTAGTTGTACAGACTTGAAGAAGATTGTACCTCCGGTGTTGGCTTCTGAGTTTCGTACAATTCTCTCAAGTACTATGTAAAAGAGATCGCATGATAGCGCGTCACCTTGTCTATGACCTTTCCTGACATTGAATGGTTCGGTGATGTTCTTACCGACTTTGATGGAGCACCGAGAGTTCTCCATCGTCATTCTGCACAAACGTACGAGCTTGGCAGGGATGCCAAGACTAGACATGGCTCTGTATAACTCGTCTCTATACACGCTATCATAGGCAACTTTGAAATCGATGAAGAGGTGGTGCGTATCGATTTTACATTCATGGATTTTTTCCAAGATCTGCCGCAGTGTGAATATTTGATCAATGGTGGACTTTTCCGGCCTGAAACCGCACTGAATAGGACCTATCAGGTTGTTGACGATCGGTTTTAGGCGTTCACATAGTACGGCAGACAGGATCTTATATGCGATATTTAGGAGACTTATACCTCTGTAGTTGGCGCAGTTCAGAGGGTCTCCTTTCTTCAGGATCGGGCAAACGATGCTGAGGTTCCATTCATCGGGCATACTTTCGTCCGACCAGATTTTACAGATGAGCTGGTGCATGCTTCTTCTTTTACCGTTCCCATTCTTCAGCTGCCTTGACGTGGCGGAACGGCTTAAGAGTCAATGACCCTAAGGGTCCGAAAGGACCCCAGGTGAGACATCGAACTAAAGGCTGAAGACGTCTTGACTGTGACGCAAAACCTGTTGAAGGTATGATGGAAGAAACTTGTACGGTATCTACTCCAGGTGGTACTCGTGAAAACGATAATCCACCGGTGGTCTTTTTGACTACGGCCGGGACGAGGATTCTGGAGGTCCCAACCGCCATACTTTTACCCCCCGCCTCTGGCGTTGAATCAGAAGTAGTAGCGACGCTTGTTTCAGAAGACTCCTGCAGCTCTGTCTCTGACTCGATTGCTAGACTGGGCTGGAATGGCAAAGAAAGTGGCGGAAAGGCTTCGGCTGGAACGTCTAATCTCTGTCTCAATAGAAGGGTAGTTGGTCGAAGTTGTGTCGGTGACGGTTTAACTCGGCGCACTCCGATGGCCTCCTGACTAAGAGTCAATTGAAAAGGAGAAGAAGGAAGGCGGCGATGGTGCGGTGCAAAGAGGCTGCAGAGTCAGCTGAAGGCGCAAGCGCCGAAAGCAGTCATCCTTCAGTAGCAGCAGGAAAGAAGCCTAGGTCGGCAGAAAGTATTCCAACTGGAGCCGATCAATCCCTCAGACCTAACGCTGGCTCCTTTTCGGTCGGCTCGAACAGGTCCAATCTGATGGAACAGGTTTCGCCTGCTCTTCTTAGTGGAACCGTGTGCGCATCTGATGCGCGCTCTTCTGCCGGGCACACTCTTACCGGTGGCGTTATCTGCGCACAAAATCTGGTGGATACTGGTGCTGTTACCCCTAAAGGTCCCAGCACTAGCGGACAGAAAATGGCTGACGCAAGCAATGCCACGGGTAGGGGCGCTCGCCTCGCCGGAAGCATGTGCGCACCTGGTGCGCGCCCTTCTGCTAATAAAACTGCGACTATATCTTTGATATTTTCGCAGATAAACCTCCACCACTCAAAGGCTGCTACCGCTCTCTTAAGTAGCAGACTTTCAGTGGTGCGTACAAAACCCCACATAACATCTATCCAGGAGCCATACGTGCGGAACAAGCGCATATGTGGTTTTGGGGGTGTTCGTGGAGTAACGGTGCTATGTGACGAGCGATCTGAAAGACCGAGAGCTTGTCTAATTGTGCCGAATTTCCTCTCAGTAACCAAGCTTGGACAATTTTGTGGACAGGACCTGGTTGCTGCAGCTGTAAGCTACGAAACGACCGGAAGTTGGAAAACCTTCGTCGTTGCGTCGGCTTACTTCCCTTATGATTCGGTAATGCCTCCACCACCGAAGGCGGTTGCCGAACTCATAAAGTACTGTGACACTCGGGAGATGGGACTAGTCATGTGTTGCGACGCGAATGCTCAGAATACAGTCTGGGGCAGCAGCAAATGTAACACACGAGGAAACCATCTCCTAGACTTTATACTATCGTCTGGCATGGTAATTAACAATATTGGCTCCCAGCCAACTTTTGTTACGGCAAGGAGGGAGGAGGTAATTGATTTGACTTTATCTAACAGGTATTTCAAGTCAATTACTAACTGGAGGGTACTGCCGGAGGTGTCCTTGTCAGACAATAGATACATCGTTTTCCAAATCGAATGCGAGGCCATAACTTTGCAGGAGAGGAGGAATCCGAGGAAAACCAATTGGGTGCGGTTTAGGGAAGAGCTAGACAGATCTGCCAAAACTCCAACTAAACTCAGAACGAAACGAAAGGTTGAGGATGCTGTTCAAAACCTGACTAGTGTCCTTCCCAGCTGTTTTGAACTGACGTGCCCATTGACAAAAACCCCCTGCAGAACTCCGGTTCCCTGGTGGTGCCCGGAACTGCAGCGACTTAGGAAAGAATCCAGAAAACTTCTAAATAGGTCACTCAAGACAAATTTAGAAGGTGACTGGAATCTTTTTAGATCGAAGCAAAAAGACTACAAGAAGTTAATTCGGTTGTCGAAAAGTGCTTCTTATAGAGATTTTTGTGAAAAGATCGAGACACTCGGTGAAACCAGCAGGTTGGTTAATGTTCTCAAAAGGGGCAAGCCGACCAAACCGGAGTCACTGAGAAAATCTGATGGCAAGTTTACTGAGACGAAAGCGGAAACTTTTAGTCTTCTGCTGGAGACTCACTTTCCTGGCAATCGGATAATCACTAGGTCGCAGCTTGGCCCGCTTACCCAGGCTGAGCTTGATCTAAGTCAGAAAACTCGGCGCAGCTGGTATATTGCATCAGCCGTGGTAACAGATGAGGCCATCAAATATGCTGTGGCATCTTTTGATGGTTTCAAATCGCCTGGCACCGATGGAATATATCCAGCTATGCTGCAACAGGGTATAGATCAGCTATTGCCAACTCTGAAAAGAATTTTCACCGCTGGCTTGGCGCTGGCATATATTCCTACACCTTGGCGGACAGTCAGAGTAGCTTTCATACCGAAAATTGGTAAGGAAGACTATTCGCTCCCCAAGAGTTTCAGACCTATAAGTTTGACATCCTTCTTACTGAAAAGTATGGAGAGACTGGTAGAATTTCACGTGCGCAAAGTTGCTTTGAAACTGCATCCACTATCGGAGATGCAGCATGCCTATCAGCGTGGGAAATCCTGTGAGACCGCACTTCAAAATCTAGTGGCCAGAATTAATGCGCGCTTGATAGGAGAGAATACGCGATGGGTATCTTCATCGACATTGAGGGTGCTTTTGACAATGCGACTTTTGACTGCATGTGCGACTCTGCCAGACAACACGGGGTAGATGAAACATTAGTGTTGTGGATTAAAGCAATGCTAATGAATAGAACTTTGGTAGTGGATGCGGATTGTGGCCAATATGTTATGACAGGGGTAAACAGGGGCTGTACGCAAGGTGGCGTTCTGTCTCCATTGTTATGGTGCATGGTGGTCGACTCTCTGTTGAACACTCTAAATAGTTCTAACGTCTACGCTCAGGCATATGCGGATGATGTCGCCGTACTTTCTGTCGGGCCATGCCTGGCGACGGTCTGTGCTAACGCGCAGGCGGCTCTGGACATGATCGATGAATGGTGTACTAGGAGTGGGCTTTCGGTGAATCCTCTTAAAACTGAGGTTGTTCTTTTTACGAGAAGGAGGATTTTGACCGGTCTGACTCAGCCAGTACTAAAAGGCGTCACCATTCGCATTTCCAATGCAGCCAAATATCTGGGAGTGATTTTAGATAAGAAACTTCAACTTCAAGACTTGGGGCTTATCACCGAATAAGGTTCTCTGGATCTACACGGCTATAATAAGACCATTCTTCGCATATGCGTCGGTTGTTTGGTGGAAGGGGCTCTCGCGTAAATATGTGGTTGCCTTTTGTGCGAAACTCCAAAGAACGGCTTGTCTCGGCTGCTCGGGAGCTTTCCCGAGTACGCCTGGCTCTGCTCTAGACGCTTTGCTGAACTTACCTCCCCTTGATACTTATATCATGGGTTGCACTATCAAAGCCATCCATCGTCTTAGGCGAGGCGGTTTTTGGTATACTCCACACTGGAACTTTGATGAACTTGCGCGACACTTATCTTACGACTCCGGTATTATGGATATGCCGTCTGATGCAATGACACCAGAACTCCAGCTGATGCGCAAATTCAGAGTCGACTTTCCTTGTGTCCAGGACTGGCTTCGGTCAGAGTCTGAGCCGGGAATGGAATGTAGTCGTATTTTCGCGGACGGTTCCAAAACCAGTCAAGGGTCTGGCGCTGGTGTCTTCGTGGAAGTCGACAACATTAGACTTCACTTCTCGTTAGGCAAATATGCGTCTGTTTTCCAAGCGGAAACTTATGCAATCCTAATGGCCATGAACTATGTTGTGAAGAACAGGTGGAAGGGACGTAGCATTTGTGTCTGTAGTGACAGTCAGGCTGCGCTTAAGGCCTTGCTTAACCCTTTAACCACTTCCAAAATAGTTCGTGAAACCAAAAACTCTTTGAACTCGGTCGCAAGGCTGAATTCTCTGTCTCTTATCTGGGTCCCAGGTCACACTGGGATCTTGGAGAACGAGATCTCCCATGAGATTGCTAGACAAGGCTCAGAGGAGGCTTTCTCAGGTCCCGAGCCCGCGTTGGGTCTTCCAGCGTCCTCGGTCAGGGCTTCCATTGACGATTGGGTCTCTCACGAGCACAATTGTGTGTGGCATGACTCTCCAGGTTGCAGGTTGACTAAACGCATGCTCCCGGACGTCTGTAAGAAATCAGCGGCATTCTTGCTGTCTCTCAGCAGAAAAGACTGTAGACAACTTATCGGCGTCTTGACAGGCCACTTCGCTTTTGCCAAGCACCTTAACGTGTTAGGCTTAAGTGACACTACAATCTGCGACGCTTGTGGAGAGAGCGACGACACCGCGGAACATTATCTCTGTGAGTGTCCGGCCTTTGCTCGTATCAGGTGGCAGATCTTCGGTGCGGATGTGGTGAGTGCTGGTACTGTAAGCTCCTCATCACTGAAGTGCTTGCTTGGCTTTCTTCGAAAGTCAAGGAAATTCCAGTAAAATGGGTAAATCAGGGTTTGCTCTCTGGCAGTAGAATGGACCAGTTGTGTCTGAGTGCTCCAGTCGAGTGTTTCCTATCCCGACAAAAAAAAAAAAAAAAAAAAAAAATGCTTCTTACCAACTCATCTCCTCCTGCCTTTAAAAGTTCAGCGGCAAGGCCGTCGGCTCCAGCAGCTTTGTTGGATTTGAGTTTAGATATCGCTATCCTCACTTCATTCTGATCGGGTCGACGGGAATCTTGACTGCCATCGTCACTGTTGAATGGCTCATTCTGCCTGACAGGGGAATATTGGTCATCATCGCCGTTTAACAAACTACAGAATTGTTTCATCCATATCCTCAGCACCGACTGCGATTCTACTACTATGTTACCATTTTCGTCCCTGCAGGCTTCTGTTCTGGCTTTAAAACCCTGGCATGTTCTTTTTGCCTTTTGGTCATTCCTGCAATAAAGTCTCTCAATCTCCTCGATCGAACGCTTCTCATGCTCTTTTTTCTTCTTTCTGAGAAGTCGTTGCTCCTCTTTTCTCCTGCGCACGTAGAGCTCGTACGCAGCTCTAGTCCTTCTATGCAGCGCCGCTTTGTACGCCTCTTGTTTAGCTGCATGTGATTACCGGCATTCCTCATCAAACCAGGGGTTTCGTTGTGGTGGCCGAGAAAAACCCAGTACATCAGAGGCGGCATCTCTGATGGCTTTTTGGCAACGCTGCCACTGGTTTTCCGCATTTGCTGCTGGCGGCATAGGACTTAGATTGAGATTAGAAGAAACTCGATCGGCAAAGGTTCTGGCGGTCTCTTGCGATTGTAGCCGCCCGACGTCAAATTTCCTCACAGTATTTCGTTGATTTCGTTCCGTTCTGGATATCCGCATTCGTACCTTGGCTACAACTAGGTGGTGATCAAAGTCCACGTTGGCTCCTCGGAAAGTCCGGACACCCAAAATACTGGAAGAGTGCCTTGCGTCGATCGCAATGTGATCGATTTGGTTGACGATTTTTCGATCAAAGGAGAGCCATGTTCCTTTGTAAATATCGAGACGTGGGAACCGCGTACTAGCTACGACAAAGTTTCGCCCCGCCGCAAAGTCGATTAGCCTGAGTCCGTTGCCGGATGTGATGTCGTGCAGGCTGTGCTTTCCGACCACGCTACTAAAGACTTCCTCTCTTCCTAGCTTTGCGTTAAAGTCGCATAGGCTAATATTAACGTCGTGGCTAGGGCATTGCTCATACGTCTTGTCCAAGAGCTGGTAGAAGTCGTCCTTTGTCGCGTTGTCCTTCTCCTCGTGAGGGGCGTGAACGCATATTAGGCTAATGTTGGCAAATTTAGCCTTGATACGGATAGTCATAAGGCGCTCGTTCACATGCCGGAAATTCAAGACTTCTTGCCTAAGTCTGCCTCCAATGACAAATCCGCACCCGAATAGACGCTGTCGTTGTTGTTTGTAGCAGTCGCCGTAGTATATGTCGCAGTTTTTCATACACCTTTTGCCCGGCCCATCCCATCGCACTTCTTGGATGGCGGTAATGTCTGCTTTGAAACACTCTAGGGCCTCTGCAAGTTGTTCGGCTGCACGTGGTTTGTAGAGGGACCTAACATTCCACGTGCAGACACGAAGATCGTTGTCCTTTTTACGTTTGCATGGGTCGTCAACAGTAAGATCATCCGTATCCGAGGATGTTGGTTGCTTCGTAACCGAAGGTTTTTTACGTGGTAGGGAAGTTAACCCGACGGCACAACCCCTAACCTGGAGGGCCAGATACTTTCTTTTTGTACCCCTAGGACAAGAGGCCGGATACACCGATGTCAGTAACCCACTTCGGGGATATGATCGCTGCCGTTGGCCCATTAAGGTTTCATCCGCCACCATCTCTTTTTCAATACCCTGACGTAGTATTGAAAATCCTTACAGACCTCAGCTCCAAATATGTCAAAGTAGCTCCGGTAAGGTATCCGCTGGTCTGTAGACGTCACCGTTGATTCCATCGAGAAAATTCATCCGCCGCATGTCCTCCTTCTGAGGAGCTCTTGCTAGACTTCTGAGACGCATATTTCAGCCAATCAATTCAACAAGAGATGCCTCGTCCGGTTAAACATATGCGCGCTGAAGTTCACCCAGATGTGCTTACGCAGGTCTGAGTGTTCAGCTGCACATATATCATCAAACTCAGCATACGCTCATCGTTAGTTCCCTATCAGATAGCTATCCAGCGGGCACCGCGAGGAGGTGATGATGCGATTTTGCCCACATTTAGGATGCATAACACCAGCATTTTCAAATTGCTTTACGGAGAAGCAAACAAGGTTTTTAAACGCCTTTGCTATGCAAAAAAGTAGCCTTCGAGCGACAAAAGATTGCTATTGTAAACAACTCGAGATCCTCTGCTGAGTTCTGGAAAGCGGTAAAGGTCAACCAAATACGATTGCCACCTCGTTAAAAGCTCCTCTTAAAAGAGAACACTTTAGCAACCTGCTCAACACAACGATCAGCTCTCCTTTGTTTCAGTACGCAGCCCCTCTTTTTACTGATGAGTTTTTGGATGCTCCATTTTCATTACAAATACAAGTATTTGGCGCAACAGCTCTTTAAAGTGCCAGGGCCTAGCTTCTCGCAACCACTCGTTGTGTGCGTTATATTTTTTACACGAATGGAAGGGACCTACAGTTTAATGCCGAATCCGAACGGCGATTTGAGAAGCTTTTTCGTGACAACAATACTCTCGGATGTTTGTCAGACGCTCGCGAGAGGTGGGACCGTGAAAAAACTTTTTGGTGTTTTCTGGGATTCGAACTTGGAACCTCATGCGTAGTGATCCGACACACTAACCACTTACGCCACGGCGCTCCATTTTCATTGCAAGAAGTAAAAAAGGTTATCGATAATTCAAAAAGAAAGAAAGCACCAGGAGCTGACCGTATTCCATTCGAATTTTATAAAAATTGCACAGACGAATTTGTATATGCGCTCACGTCGGAATTTAAACGAATCTTCGAAACTGTATCTGTTCCAGGAAGCTTCAAAAAAGCAATCATATATCCGCTACACAAAAAAGGGGACTACAACGATCCAACTAACTGTAGAGGAATAGCTTTTTTGAACATCTCTGCAAAACTTGTTTCTGCTTTGATCTATAATAGGCTTACTCAGTGGGTTAAAAACAATCAGGTTTTATCGGAGTTTCAAGCAGGTTTTTGGAGAAAACTACTCTACTGTCGACCATATATTTGTATTAACGAACATTGCGGCATTTGGCTCCATAGCACGAGAGGCACTATTCTACAAATTACACAAAATCGGAATCTCCAACAAAGTCATCTATACCCTAAGGGCAATGTATGAAAATAATGTAGCGTATGTATGGGATGGAGAATCCATATCTGATGAATTCGTATCAGCATTGGGATTGAAGCAAGTGTGTATATTGAGTTCATTACTATTTATATTGTTCATTAATGACATAACAGATGCTGTAGGCGGAGCTATAGATTTTTGCCGAACAAAGATCCCGGGAACCCCCGTGCAGGGACGGGTTAAGAATATCACTGCAGCGCCCCCCCAACAACCAGCGCTTGTCGTAAAAGGCGACTAAGGGGACAAATCAGATCTAGGCAATATAACACCCAAGTGAGCCTAGCGACACATATACTACCTTAAAAACCCTCCCACAAGTGTGCATGCGAGTCCGTGGGTTGACACGACTGGAGATCACCGGTGTCATAAAAGAAAGATCAAACAATAATAAAACAGGAGCATGCACGTGTCAAACAACAAACACCATCGCAATATGGTGCAAAAAATTGTATTGCAAAACTGTATCATTATGGTAATACTTGCAAAAAGGAAAGGCACTACCCCGCCAGGCACTACCACTGCTGTGCATGGTACTGATCCTGGACCGAGCAGAAATGTTCGGGTCAGAGCCCCTATATCCGGGGGCTAGCAAAATAATGAAACAGTTTGGACGCAATTTGAGGGTCGCGAGTTGGAACGTTGGAAGCATGACCGGTCGAAGTTACGAGCTGGAAGAGATGATGAATAGAAGGCGGGTGGACATCTTGTGTGTCCAAGAGATGAAATGGAAAAACACCGGGAATCGGGCGCGTTTCTTGGACGTTAGGACAAAAGATTACAAGATGTTCTACTACGGAACGGAAAAGTCTAAGAACGGAATCGGTATCATCCTTGCGGCAGAGCTACTTGGTAACGTCTTGAGCATTTCGAAGTCCAGCGACCGTTTGATGTCTCTCAAACTAGTAATACAAGGAGAGGTGTGGAATATTGTCAGTGCATATGCTCCCCACGATGGGTACAATCAGAGAGATAAAGATGCATTTTGGCTAGATTTCCACAATCTCCTTAAAAACATCCCAAAGGAAGAATTTCTATTTGCTGGAGGAGATTTGAATGGACATGTCGGGAAATCAAACGAAGACTATGAAGACTGCCATGGAGGACTAGGATATGGCACCAGGAACCTTCCTGGTGAAGACATCCTAAGCATGTGCAAATCACACGGTCTTATCGTGTTAAATACCATGTTCATCAAACAAAGCCGACACCTGATCACTTACAGCAGTGGTGGAGATGAAACTCAGATTGACTACCATTTGGTAGGCAGTTTCATGAAGCCTCGGATAAAAGATTGCAAAGTGATCCTGGGAGAGGCAATCGCTCGACAACACCGTCTCCTGCTAACAGAAATTTTTATGAAAACACCAAAGAAAAGCAAACAAACAAGGGTCTCTGAGAAAATCAAGTGGTACAATCTGGACAAAGAAAAAGGCGAGGCTTTTGTTTTCGTAATGAAGAATTACCTCTCTCACACCATCAACGGAGCTGAGGATGAAGAGTGCAGAGCACAAAATATGTGGGATTCCCTACAGCGAACTTGCTTAAAGAAGGCCAAATCACTGCTAGGAGCTTCAAAAGGCCACCATCAACACGCCAAAGAAACATGGTGGTGGAGTGATGAAGCTAAGAAAGTGATAAATGAGAAGAAAGCGGCTTTCAAAGCTTGGTCAAAGTGCCCCTCTAATAATAATGACGAAAAAGCTCGCCTCGAAATGGAATACAGATGCTGCAAGAAAAAAGCGAAGAAGAAGTGCGCCCAGCTTCAAGCAGAGAGTACGGAGGGCCTGTATCGGGAGCTGGAGAAAATATTTTCCCCGGTGGGCGGTCTGATATCTCACACCTCATAGGTTGACCGCATTCCTTAATTGTGGCATCGATACAAGTGTAAAACCCCCTAAAGCGAGGTAAACAACAAAAGTTAAGTAGCAACCAATGCTTACAAAACCAACCAATAAAATCGTTGCTGATGCAAACCAGGCTATCCAGGAGCTGCGAAGACACAATATGAACAAGAGCGCAACTATCTTCAAAATAGCCGCCCAAAGAAGGAACAATGCTCAGGAGATTCGTTCGCCAAAGTTCATTAGCAATGCTCATGGCCAGCTTCTTGTGGATGACGACAAAATTCTGCAGAGGTGGCGACAGTATTGTGAAGAGCTTTTAAATGAACAGTTTCCCCGGCTATACTTTCCAAGAGCCACCCCTAACTGTGAAGAAATAGCCGACATTACAGTCGAAGAAGTTAGTGAGGCGGTCAAATACTCCAAAAAACGAAAAGCGGTTGGGCCAGACGAAATACCCTCTGAGTTCTGGAAAAAGATGGGAGATATCGGGTTCAGATGGCTCAGAATTCTTATCTCCAAATTCGTGAGAGGTGATCCAATGCCGAATCAATGGAGGGAAAGTTACCTCCTCCCTGTATACAAAGGGAAGGGTGATACGCGAAACTGTGATAACTAGCGTTCGATCAAGCTGATGTCACACACCATGAAGATCGTTGAGCGGGTATTAGGTGGCCGACTGCGAAAAATAATACGGCTATCTGATGATCAGTGCGGGTTTGTCTCGGGTAAATCAACCACAGATGCAATCCAAAGTATAAGGATCATAATGGAAAAACATCGTGATTCCTTAAGGGATTTGCATATTGTATTGGTTGACTTTGAAAAAGCATTCGACAGACAACCACGAGATCTGATATGGGTGGCGCTAAGACATCGAGGGGTTCCAGAAACCTATGTACAGATGATCATGGACATGTACGAAAGAGCAAAGACAAGAGTAAGATGTCCCGCTGGAGTAACCGAAGAGTTCCCAATCAAAGTCGGGGTGCACCAGGGAAGCGTTTTAAGTCCTTTGCTCTTTATTACAGTCCTTGATTATCTGCTTGAAGGTAAAGTGATGGACCCCAAGGTACATCAGTTATTCTTTGCTGACGATGGAGCCATCATAAGTGAGAATCCTACATCCCTGCAACGAGCACTTGATGTGTGGGTGGACGTTTTGGAGGGAAATGGGTATCGCATTAGTTCAAAAAAGACAAAGTACTTGTGCTGCCCGTTCTCTGATCCACTCAGGCCTATTCCAGACATTTATTTGAATGGAACAGTGCTTTCCAAGTGCGAAAAGTTCAAATATCTGGGATCTATGATCAATAGCAAAGCAACTTGTGATGACGACATCAATCATCGTGTAAGCGTAGGGTGGATGAAGTGGCGAGAAAATTCCGCTATCTTTTGTGACAGAAAAATGCCCCCTAAGTTGAAAGGAAGGCTCTACACCGCAGTTGTACGTCCAGCGCTCCCATACGGTTCACAATGTTGGACGATGTACAAAAAGTATGAGAGTAAATTAACGGCAGCTGAGATGAAGATGCTTCGCATGACAGCAGGAGTGACCAAGCTTGATCGAATAAGAAGTTCGAAGATCCGTGGAAGCTTTCACATCAAGGAAACCATCGTACACAAATTAGAGCGCGACCGGCTCAGCTGGTATTGCCACGTTCAAAGAAGAGATCATTTGAACCCTGTTAAAAAGGCAATATCAATGCACGTTCAAAAGACATCGCGATGTAGGAAAGGCAGGCCTATAAACGCCTGGATCAGACAAATGCGACGACATCGGCATTTCATTGGCCTCAGTAACCGAGTGATCCAAAATCGGCAGGCCTGCCGATATTTTCTGAGGTCAAATAGGCGAACCCCACAGGCGGATCAGTAAAAATGGAGTGAAGTGGGAGGGCTGTGATCCCTTGTTTTCGGATCATAGCCTCGCTGATAAAAGGAAGAAGAAGAAGAAAGATCCCGGGAATGTTGTACACGGATGATATTGTCTTCCTTGCTGATACGGTAAATGGTATGCAGCTAATGATGAATAGGCTGAGCGAATATTGTAAATGCTGGAACCTCTTCGTTAACCTGGAGAAATCGAAAACTATGGTATTCAGAGATGGAGGCGGCAGATATTCCAGAATCGAAAAATGGACATATTGTGGTGAGGTTGTTGAAAATGTGCACAAAATCTTGGAGTTCTAATATCAGGCAACTTAAATATGAACAAACATTTGGAGGCGAAATTATCAGATGCTAAGCGAGCAATTTTTTCGAATAATTATGTAACGCATAGCTTAAAACAAAAACTGTTTCGCGCAACTGCGGCATCAATACTATTATATGGAGCCCAGGTGTGGGGATACCGCTCTTTCCCAGCAGTGGAAACATTTTTCCGATATTTCCTGAAGCGAATCTTTCGATTGCCATGTATTACGCCAAATTATATGTTATATCTAGAAACTGCGATGCCGCCTACATATGTTTTTGAAAACTTTGAAATTACACTTTAACTATATAAGCAAAGTAATGTCGATGAACGAAAAGAGGTTGCCGAAAATTGTTCTTACCCATATTTTAAGAACAAGAGCTAACTTCGTAGGTGAGTGGCAGAATCTTGCATCCGAGTGTGGTGTAAGCCTAAGTATTTCACCAGATGTGCTGCCTGCGTTAATGAGATGTCATTTAACACTCTGCTGGAAAAAACAGGAAACAATTAGAGTTATGCTAATGAAGCCCAATTATCTCAGCATAGGTTGCTCTATGGCAAATTAACATATCATCTCCAAGACATTACGTATTTTCTAAACTCTAATTCAACGGATAAAATAAGTACTATATTTAAATTGAGAGGAGAGCTAATACACCTAAATTTTATACCACACCGCCCAGACCTTCCCATTTTGTGCAATATGTGCAATTTGAATGTACGAGAAGATGTGTTTCACTTTCTTGCTATTTGTCCAATTTTAAAGGAATTACGTTTGCGTTTCTTTGGATCAACTATCCTAGGAGAAGATGAGGCAATCTGCATTCTGAATGGATGGCAAGGATGGGATTCATTATGCAATTATGCACTGAATGCCCTTCGCTATAGGCAACGCGTTATTCAGAAGAACTTTTAAATTTCATATTCAAGTCAATATATTTATGAAGTATTATGTTAATCGTCAATCTGGTAGACGGACTTATACATTTTCTTGTTTCTGTTAACTTCTTTTTTTAAAATGAAATAGAAGTCATTTAAAACTTTTTTTTTAAACTATTTGTTTGCATAACTTTTGTTCTTTGTAGTATTCTCCCATGCAGGGAAGGCAAAGGGATCTTGGCTTATACAGCCATGAACATGATCAAAATGCTTTCATTTAATTGGTTAAAGCGTTTACTTACTTACTTACTTACTTAGATCATTTAACCCCTCAGCAGGCATAGGGCGTTAACCATGCCTGCACGCCATCTTGTTCGGAGTTCTGCAACGCGTTTGAGCTGCCTTCAACTCATTCCTAAAGAGCTCGATTCCTCCCCAACTGTTCTGCGCCACGTTTGCCTAGAGCGTCCTACTATTCTGCCTGCCTGAGTGAGCGGATTCCACTGCATGACATATTTCGCGCCGTAGGAAAGTGTCCAATCCACTGCCTCTTTCTCCTTCGTCTAGTAATGCTTATAGATTCTTGGCCCGTTCTCGTATAAAGTTGTTCGTTGGAGATGCGGTTCGACCAACAAATCCTCAAGATGATCCGTAAAGATTTGCTTACGAAGACTTGCAGTTTGCGTGTGTTAATGGTGTCCACCTTCCAAGTGCTGCACCCATAAAACAGCACCGATTCTGCCTTGGAGCGGAACAGTCGCAGCTTGGTGCTTAAGCTGATAACATTTATTTATTTATTTATTTATTTATTTATTGTTAACATTAGTGACATACACATTAAGAAAATAATCCTTATAATTAGTGATGCATATAATTAGGAGTTTTTAAATAAAAAGCAAAAAACATATTCAGTATTATATAAAAAGAAAAGAATGTATAAAATTGTAGAATTCAAATTTCGAGCTTAAGTTAAAATTAAAAAATGATCTCTTTTTCTTTCTCTTTGCCCATTTACTCAGTCGAAAAATGAACTATCTCGATGTCTGCAAATATTCTAAAAGTATATCCCGAAAGTTTCTCAGATGATAGCTTCCCTTTACACGCATAGGTAAATAATTCCAAGAATTGATATTGTGACGAGGCCGACGTTAATCTCGGTAATATAAAACTCACTACTCGCGACGAATTAGTTTGTGGTAACTTAGAGAACAAGTATGAAGGTTACTTACTTACATAGGTGGCGCTACAGTTAGGCATGAACCTGGGCCTCAACCAACAAGCCTCTCCATGTAGCTCGGTCTTTAGCTAATTGCCTCCAGTTGCGCACTCCAAGTTGGTCGAAGTCCCCTTGAACTTGTGCGTATGAAGGTGCCTTTGAAGTGATTAATTTGTGAAGAAACATAATCGATCTAAAGTCTAATTAGTTATCGAGAGAGAAACAATTATATGTGGATACATTATCATATCGCCTAAGACCACGTTCAATTTCCGATTTGAAGCATAGTCCCGTTTAGGAAAGAGTTCGCATCCATAAGTTATCAATAGGACAATTAGAGTTTTAGCTAGCATAGCTCTAGTGGAAACAGGTGTATACGATTGTGAGTGGTATAACGTGCGCAGGGTTGCGTAAATTCGAGAGCAGATTTTGTTAATATGTTCGTCCCACTTCAACGTACGATTAACGACTATACCTAGATTAACTGTTTTATTAACGTAAGTTATTGCAGATGAGGAGCTGCGGTAACAGCTTTGGGGTTGAAGCTTATAGCAATAATAATAATAATGCAGATGAGGCAAGTTTGACAGGGGTCAATGATAGGGTGTCAATGACTTTTTTATAAATAACTATGCACTGTGAATTTTTAGGGTTCAAGCTTAACCCTTCTTTGCATGATTTTTTATTTTTCTCTGAAATAAATCTCAGTGCTGTAAATTGAGCTCCAGGTTAAAGAAAAAATATTATGAAAAATCCCCTTATAAATAAATAGTATAAAACAAGTAAAAAACAGTATGATGGAAATATCCATCATCATGCAAATATGGATGCTTAGCTCAGTACTAAATAAATAAAAAATAAAACGTCTTTGTATCACTTTTATTTCTGATGGTAGTTCAAAAAACAATTATTATTTTTATTAAGGCACAGATTAATTCCGCATTTATTGCATGAGATTGTGGAATATCCTTTGCATCCTGGGTATTTGCACCTGAGTGATCCACCAACTTGAGGCCAATGCTCGAAACCATCTTTTCTTATGTCCTTAGGAGGTGGAGGAGCTGCAGAACCTTTTCTTCTTTTTGCGTCTAATTTTTGTTCAATGGTACTGCTGCTTGGACGACCCCTTTTTGCATCTGTAATGTTTCCTTTCTTACATAGCACAATGGTCAGTTCGTTTCTGAATTGGCTTAACGTAAGCAGACTCTTTGTTGTTTGATTTCCTTCCCGAGCATTTTTTTGTAGATAATCCAAGAATTGATAACTGCTAAATCAAACAAATGAAAAAAAAATACGCAAGTACCATTTTTTAGACCTCATTATTATGTGGTTTCTTCCTAAAAAACTGTCCATGAGGTCTACTCCCCCCATGTGTTTATAGTTTGGACAATAAAAGGGCAAGTAATACCAATTTTTTCTTTAATGGTTTTGTCATATCTTTTAATTTCAGCCACAGGCAGTGCTCCAGCATACGTAGATAACAGGGTTACTACCTTATTGTCTTTCCAAGCTACACAACTCACATCTATGCCATCATGTGTAGAAACTCTCTCTTCATAACTTCCCCTGGGTACACATTTCTTCATGAATTCTTTTTTTTCTGGCAATTTATTATTCGGAATTCTGTTTACTTGCACAGTTCCCACAGTATGAACGCCTTGCTTAGCCAAAAAATATACTAATTGTAGGGAAGTATAAAAATTATCAAAATATATGATATGGTTCTGCATTTTTGGTACTTCACGAAGCAAGCGAACAACAACATTTCCTGTCGCACCAAGATTTGGTTCATCTGTAAGTCTTTCCGAATTCTCTTGTCCAGAGTAAATCTCAAACTTATAGGCATATCCCATCAAATTGCATAGAACATACAACTTAAATCCCCACTTGTGGGGCTTATTCATATTTCATATTTCATATTTCATATTTATTTATTTAAATAGTTTCACGGTAAGATTACAACATCTCATTATTTGTGAAAGGCTTAAGAAATCATTCAAGTGCTAACATAAATAACAATTTAAAAATAAATTAAGAACTAAGAAGTACAATTTGTATTTAATATTGAAAAATGGTACATTTTACAAACTACCTGAACTATCCAAAGATTGATTTGATCTAATGTTTATTGTCTTTCACTGGCCAAGTGATTAAAAAGATTAGTTTTGAAATTGTTTGCGTTTGTGACTCTCCTAAGTGTCGTGGGTAATGAGTTCCATAAGCGAGTGACGTGGACGAAAAATGTACGTTCAGATTGTATACAATTAAATCTGGGCTGAATCAGAACAGCTGTTCTTTGTGAGCTGGCAAAATTTAGTCTGCTGTATAGATAATCGGGCTGTCGAGTTTGCATAATTTCATGCAGTAGAATTAACGACCTGAACTTAATTAGGTTATCATAACTGAGATTCATTATCTGATAAGAGTAGCTAGATATATGGTCATGATATCTCTTGTTAAAGACGTACCTTGCCAAATTGTTATAAAGACAAATGACTTCGCATCCATACAACAATATAGGTAAGAGCAGAGTCTTAACAAGTAGCATCTTGGTTTTAACAGGCACAGAGCTTTGGGTGAGCCATAACAAACGGAGACCATTATAAACCTTTCCGATTGTGGCAGTTGCATGATCAGTCCAAGATAGGGTATCATTGAATACTATCCCCAAGTTCCTTGCCGTATGAACGTATTCTATGGAAGATGTTCCCAATTTTATGGGCGGAAAGCTGGATGTATTCGATGTCTGTTTGTAGATGCAAAGAACTTTTGATTTTACTGGATTAAGGGACAAGTTGTGCTTTTGTGCCCACTGCTGAATAATTTCTAAGTCTCCGTTTATGTTATCTATAGCACCACTTATTCTGTCTAGCGGACAGCAAAGATAAAGTTGGACGTCATCTGCAAACATGTGGACACAACAATGTTTTATTATTTGAGGGAGTTCATTTACATAAAGCGTGAATAATAACGGCCCGAGGATGGAACCCTGAGGTACTCCTGCAGCTAATCCAAGGAAGGAAGACATTTGATTCCCAACTGCCACACATTGCTCACGATTTATAAGGTAGGAGTGCATGAGTTTGACTGCAAGAGGAGAGAATTCGAAATTATACAGCAGCTTATCGCAAAGAATAGTATGATCTACCGTGTCAAAAGCTTTTGAGAAATCCAATAATGTTAAAAATGTACGACAGTTTGCATCCATGGCTTTGCGGATATCGTCCACCACCAGTAAAAGTGCGGTTTTGCAGCTCCTTTTCACACGAAAGCCGGACTGGGAGGTACTTAAGAGGTGCTTGCTGGTTAAGTGCGCTTGTATCTGTTTTAGAATAGTCTTCTCAAAAACTTTAGACAAAAACGGTAGTATAGCAATTGGTCTGTATTCAGAGCTGATTCCATTTTTATTCTTGGGTATCGGAAGTATTTTTGCCTTTTTCCATAAAAGAGGATATTCGCAGGTGGTTAGAATGGAATTGAAAATATGCGTTATATATTTAAGAATAAAGGGGAGAATAAGTTTTAGAAATTTTGGATTTATTTCGTCTAAGCCTGTTGCATTTGATTTGATAGACAACAGGGCTTCAACGACGTCTTCATCTGTTAAACGAGTGAAATTAAAATTTCCTTCAATGCTACTTATTGCACTTGACTGAGCCACAAACGCAGGAATGTCATGATTTTGGGATAGCGGCGCAGCGACAGATACAAACTGCGAGTTGAGGACGTTGCAGTCTACATCTGTCGGTGCATCCAATTTTTGCTTACCATTGCCCAACTTACGCAACTTTTGCCAAAGCTCTTTCCCAGGTTGAATGACAGGATTCAAATAATTTTCATAGAACTCTCGTTTCGCAGTTTGGATGCGTAGAACAACCAATTTGCGAATAGAGCGATATATATCGTAGAGCACATGAAGCTTATAACGTTTCCAGCGAATGTAAGCAAGATTACGTTTGTGGATCAGTTCTGCAATACCTCTGTTAAACCAAGGAGGAGAACTACTTTTAATTGTTCTAGGTCGTAGCGGAACGTATTCATTGAAAAGTGTTCTCAAACTAACTTCTAGAAATGATACCTGCTGATTAACTGAGGGCATAAGGTAAATGCTGTCCCATTGTATCTCCACAACGTCAGACCGTAAATTTTGATAGTTAATGTTCTGGAAATCTCGGTAAGAAAATACTGTTTCAGTCGTAACTATCTGCATATCATATGTTAGGTAGATCAAGTCGTGCTTCGAAAAGCCCGCCGCTGTTAGTTGACTGTAAAACAGAGCTTTATCAGAATCACCTACAAAGAACACATCGAGGAGAGTGGTAGAATCATTTGAAAAGTGAGTAGCTGCTGAAACATTAACCGGCGTTAGGTCAATGCTCTTAAAGCTTTCAACCAGTTGTGCAGAGGAATGCTCATTAAGTAGATTGCAGTTTAGGTCACCACAAATAATGATATTAGGAGTCGAACATGTTATTCCTTCTAGGGTTCTGAAAACGGGAGTCATATCTATGCTCTTTTTGGGTCTGTAGATTACTCCAAGTAGCAAATGTTCAATACCACATGAAATATTAAGGAACAGATAATCGGAAGTACTACTATGGTTTGACTTGCAAGCAATTGTACATACTAATCCGTCGCGAACATAAACAGCCACACCCCCAGCCCCTTGACCAATCCGATCACCACGAAAAAGCTTATAACCATCAACCTTGTAGGCGCTATCTCTGATATCAGAACTAAACCACGTCTCGGATATACAAATAACGTCAACCCCAGAATCAACAAACAGCAGACGAAATTCATCCAATTTAGGCGTCAGGCTTTGTGCATTTATGTGACAAACATGTAGGCCTTTTTTTTGGGAATGCAAAATCCGAATCATCCGATACGTATTTCCATCCATATCACTCTCGCTAGAACCGATCCCACCACGATAAACACCTGACTCCACTGATAAAGTTTTTAAAAAAAAAAGGAGATTGTAGAGAGACAAAAACACAAACAAAAACAAACAAAACTTTGGCCATCGATAAATACAAAAGAGAAAATTTAAAATAATCAACAAAAGAGAGGTTACGGTAATTATTGTAAAATGAAAGATTTCTTTTATATCAAACGGTGTCTTCTTGTTCTCTCAGCTGAAATCTCTCGGCAGCGGCATTTAAACTGTCAAGGTCTTCTACGGCTACAGTTTCCCCGTCTTTGTTGAATTTGACTAACACTGACCCAAGATGTGTGTGCACAGAAGATAACTGCCCTTTTTTCTTCATACGTACTGCGTGTTGAAGAATAGTTCGATTCCGTGGCGTCAAACTCTCATTCACGAACACATTGCTGTTTGAGTTCAGCCCAAAGTCTCTTAACGAAATCGGCCGCTTTGACTGTTTGCGGTAGTTACCGAGGGCTTTCAGCATTGAGTTTCTCTCTCCGACTCTCTTAAACTGAAGAATGACAGGTGGCTCGTCTTTGCTGTTTCGATGGTTGGTGCGAAAAACATTCTTCAGCGCTGGTGGTGTTACGCCGATGGTATCGCAAAGTTTTTCGAAAAGATTGTGTAAATTTTCATCGGCGAGGTGTGGGATGCCAAAGACAACAGCGTCGGTCAACAATTCTTTTCTTTCCAGGATATCACTGCGCTTCTGCAGTTCGGAAACCTCGTCACTTAGAACTTTGTTGACATTGGCTTCGATTTGGTCGACCCGTTGAGACAAATTGGAGATGGCAGAGTTGATGTTGTTGATGTTTGCGCTCAATTGGTTTTCGATGTCGTGTACCTTAAGCAATAATTCTTTGCGTGTTTTTTCCATCTCATCTTTAAAGGTCGCTATAATAGAAACGACATGTTTTTTTAGCTCTTCGTGTAGGGTTTCTAGAGAGAGGCCTGTGTGTGCAGAAGTAGTTTGCGTGCACGGCGGAAAACTCAACTCGGGTGCAGTGAAGAGGTGAGCTGTCGCTTGGCTTTGCTTGAGCGGCTCAGTCAGGATAGGAGGGCGGTCTGTTACCTGTTTTTGTGCGAGAGACTTGGAGTGCTTCTTTTCGGAAGCTCCTGGTTTACCGTCAATGGGTCTGTGGTTGTTTGGTGAATTCGTTGAGGTTGAATGTTGCTGTTGCGCTCGAGCTAGGTTTGCCCTGGTGTTGATCGAAGACGACATCGTGTGGTGTATGATTCGATATACGTATGTATGTTAATGTTAATACGGGAAACACAGTAGAATTTTAGGATTTGGATTTTTCTTGTATTTTAGAGTGGAAAAGTAAAAGTTTTCAACTCAAAATAAGGATTCAGAGCGTAGTGTTCGTTCCCGCACAATTTAATTTGGAAAGAATAATAAAGCACACGAGTTTAAATGGTTTTGCCGGCAGAGATAAATAGCACGACTATTCACTTTCGACATTTCTTTATCTTATTGGGCAAATATTGCTTTAAATAGTGCCCTATCTTTGTGGAGCACATCTGTTCATCTACGGAAAGCCGTTGGTCCATTGGCACTGTGCAAACCTCTCATTTAGATGCTCAATTAAAGGACGGATTTTATGAAGCCTGTCGTGTTTTGGATGGCCTACCGGTATATAATCTTCATTGTTGTTGAAATGCAAAGATAATTTTATTTTTTCAAACTTATTAAGCGGCATTGTAGATGAAATCGGATCATATCCAAACATTGGCGACCAATACGATCTAGTACTGGGAAATTTCTGTACTGACATGTACAAAAGGATACCAAAGAACTTGTTCAAATCAGATTCCGTGAAACTTGTAGATGAAGTGGGATTGCTTTGGATTATGTATAAATTGGTTTGTTCAACTATTTCATTTATAAAATCTTTTGTAAAAAAGTGAGAGAAACACTGATATGGGGTTTCTAGATTTGATATCTCATCTGAAGCCGAAGAATTTCCCAAGAATACAATTTTGTTTTCATCATACACCATATTTCCTTTTTTCCATATTAATTTTCTTTTTTCAAAAACATACGGGGATAAACTTTTTGAAGTACTTGGGTCAGAAAGTCCCTGGTTTTCTGTTGTGTCCTCTTCTATATGAGAAAGATCAGATTGAGCAGGTTTATCTACCTCATCATCATCGTCAGTTTCCTCCTGCAATGTTCTTGCAATTTCTTTTGCATCATGGTTCTCGTCGTCAGAATTTTCGGTATCAAAGCCATCTTCTGATAGATAACCATCTTCTAATTGAGCCAAATAAGCTTTTATGTTTCTATCATCCATATTTTCGAAAAATATAATAAGATAAAAATTTACTGCAAATGCATTTTTGCCACAAGTACACAAAGTGGGTTATTGCATAGTGATGTAAATTTCCGTCATAAGTGAGGATCCTACATCCCTGCAACGAGCACTTGATGTGTGGGTGGACGTTTTGGAGGGAAATGGGTATCGCATAAGTTAAAAAAAGACAGAGTACTTGTGCTGCCCGTTCTCTGATCCACTCAGGCCTATTCCAGACATTTATTTGAATGGAACAGTGCTTCCCAACTGCGAAAAGTTCAAATATCTGGGATCTATGATCAATAGCAAAGCAACTTGTGATGACGACATCAATCATCGTGTAAGCGTAGGGTGGATGAAGTGGCGAGAAAATGCCGCTATCTTTTGTGACAGAAAAATGCCCCCTAAGTTGAAAGGAAGGCTCTACACCGCAGTTGTACATCCAGCGCTCACATACGGTTCACAATGTTGGACGATGTACAAAAAGTATGAGAGTAAATTAACGGCAGCTGAGATGAAGATGCTTCGCATGACAGCAGGAGTGACCAAGCTTGATCGAATAAGAAGTTCGAAGATCCGTGGAAGCTTTCACATCAAGGAAACCATCGTACACAAATTAGAGCGCGACCGGCTCAGCTGGTATTGCCACGTTCAAAGAAGAGATCATTTGAACCCTGTTAAAAAGGCAATATCTATGCACGTTCCAAAGACATCGCGATGTAGGAAAGGCAGGCCTATAAACGCCTGGATCAGACAAATGCGACGACATCGGCATTTCATTGGCCTCAGTAACCGAGTGATCCAAAATCGGCAGGCCTGCCGATATTTTCTGAGGTCAAATAGGCGAACCCCACAGGCGGATCAGTAGAAATGCAGTGAAGTGGGAGGGCTGTGATCCCTTGTTTTCGGATCATAGCTTCGCTGATAAAAGGTAGAAGAAGGTTTGGCGGGCTAAAAACATTTTTTTGATTTCGCTTGCAAAGGAAATAAATAAAACAATTACAACAAACCTTTATTTCACTTATTATCACTTTTATATGTACATATATAAAAATACAAGTTACTTTACTTAGAGCACCAAAGAGTTTGCACGTTTTCCCAAACACAAGATACAGAGGAATGATCAGTTCAAATCTGCTAAGATAACAGTATTGTTTTTCCTTTTGTTTTGACAGCTGCGTTTCATTGCACAGAACTACCGAGAAAAGTGATAAGCAGTAACCAATGCACACTAAAACGGTTTTGCGTGCGTTTTTTTTGTTTATTTAATGTTATGATGGAAATTTCCATCATGATGCAACTAAGGGTTAAGCCATTACTAGCAGCCCACATCGATATTTGCATAAGATTATAATTAATATGTTCAACAGCAGAATTGATTCTATCAATGGGAGACGCCAGGTAGGCGAACCCCACAGGCGGATCAGTAGAAATGCGGTGAAGTGGGAGGGTTGTGATCCCTTGTTTTTGGATCATAACCTCGCTGATAAAAGGAAGAAGTAGAAGAAGAAGAACGGAAGACGCCAGGTATAATTGAACATCATCAGCAAACATGTGAACATTACTATATTTAATAACACTTGGAAGATCATTGATATATATTGAAAATAAGAGTGGCCCCAGAATGGACCCTTGCGGAACTCCTCTCGTCAATGGCAGTGCAGAGGATATCTTATCATCCACGAAGACTCTTTGTTTCCTGTTAGTCAAATAGGAGTGTATAAGTCCTGCTGCCGAATCGGAGAAGCTGAAGGAGTTCAGAAGTTTATTAGCTAGGCTGGCATGATTGACAGTATCAAATGCTTTTGAAAAATCTAGAAGTGTTAGGAGTGAGATTTTCTTGGCTTTCATAGAAACTCGGATATCATCTGTCACCTTAAGCAAAGCAGTAACGCAGCTATGTTTTTCTCTAAACCGTGACTGTAGAGTACATAAGAGATTGTTTCGCTTTATAAATGCAGACATCTGCCAGAATGCTAGCCTTTCGAGGACTTTTGAAAGATATGGAAGGATCGCTACAGGCCTATATTCCACTGCAACGGAAGGTGATGAACGCTTCTTTGTAGTGGGTATAACTTTCGCATGTTTCCATTGATTCGGAAAATTAGATGTAAGGAAAATTGTACTATAAATGAGCGCGATATTGACTCTTGCCACATAAAAAAAAATCAAAACAAAGAGAAATGCAGAGAATACTTCACTCAATATTTCCACCAATGTTCTATCTCTCAACCTAACCCGCCACGTTATAAAAGAGAACATTATGAGAATGAAGGGAAAGAAGAAACAAAAAATAACAACAAAACTGCTAGGCGAATATGAGGATGGCTCTCAAATCTACATCAACGACAGCTTAACCTCTCACATGAGAGCTCTATTTTACGCTACAAAACAAATTAAAATAGAAAAGAAATTTAAATATATATGGGTGAGAAATAGTATAGTATTTTTACGTAAGAATGAGGGAGATGTTGCTATCAAAGTTAGATGCTTTGAAGACCTTAATAAATTATAAATTAAATTAAAAAGTTATTGTAAAACAAAAAGATGAATAAAAACATAAAAAAAAAATAATAACCCATCTTACGGAAAAAATTATGCTGATTCCACCACTTCTACACTACTCATTCATCAAAATATACGTAGTATGAGAGCAAATTCTAATTCTTTTTTAGCCCATTTAAATGCTCACAATCTCACTGCAGATTTTGTTGTTTTAACTGAAATATGGTTGTACGACTATGAACTATCCAACTATAATATTCCCGGTTATGAACCCTACTCCAACTGCAATAATTCGTATAGCTCAGGTGGTGTCGTAGTATATATTAAAAAGGATTACGAATGCTAAGTAATTAAAATTAGTCTTATTAGTGCCGACATTTTAAAAATTAGTTGCTATATCTGTGGGGAAAAATTTACCATACTGTGTGTTTATCGTCTCCATGAAAACAACTTGAATAAGAATGTTTTTATTGAACAATTGAACCTTATTCTTAAAGATATAAAGACAGCAAACTTATTGATTGTAGGAGATATAAATATAGATATCTTGAAAAGTAATGCAGATTCCGATAATTACTTAATATTAATGTCATCTTTTGGCTTGGAATCTCTTATCATGGAGCCAACTCGTATCACTGATAAAGCACAGACGTGTATCGATCATATTTTTGTAAGAGTGACCTCTCATTTTAGGCATAAATTATCTGGTGATGTATTAGATTATAAAATTACTGATCACTGCATGACTAACTTAAATATAGAAAGCATTCAATTAGATAATTTTGATAAATATGTACCTTTTAGGGAAACTACTAAAATTGATCATAACAAGCTAGTGGATTGTTTGCTTTTTGAATTCTGGGAGCCTGTTTATGAAGAAAGTAATCCCTCAGGTTCTGTTAAACAAAAAAATTCAAAATTAAAACGCCTAAGGCCGTGGATAAATAGAGAATTACTATTTAAAATAGCTAAAAGAAACTCAATTAGAAAAAAATGCAAACACCATCCCTGCAATCAAAAATTAAAAAAGTATTACCTACAAATAAATGATGAGGTCAAGAAATACGTCAAACTTAGTCGTGATAAGTATTATACTGATAAGTTTCAGAATTGTAAAGGCAATGTAAAAGAAGAATGGAGAGTTGTAAATAATATCCTTAACAATCAAAAGGATAAAGACAAAGTCCTTAAAATTGAAGTGGAAGGTGCGATAAGTACTAGCCCAACGGACATTGCCAACAATTTTAATAAATTCTTTGTGTCTATCGCTGCTAAATCGAAACCCTGTCCTCCACAATACAATTGTAGTTGCAATATATATGCAGATGTAGTTGAAGACAGATCTGTAAGCAATAGTTTTGTTTTCAAACCTTTTACTCCATTTGAAATACACAAATGTATAATGTCTCTTGACAAAAAATATTCCAGTACTTCTAATAAAATAACTAACTGTCTTTTGAAACGTCTTCTTCTTCCTTTTATCAGCGAGGCTATGATCCGAAAACAAGGGATCACAACCCTCCCACTTCACCGCATTTCTACTGATCCGCATGTGGGGTTCGCCTATTTGACCTCAGAAAATATCGGCAGGCCTGCCGATTTTGGATCACTCGGTTACTGAGGCCAATGAAATGCCGATGTCGTCGCATTTGTCTGATCCAGGCGTTTATAGGCCTGCCTTTCCTACATCGCGATGTCTTTGGAACGTGCATTGATATTGCCTTTTTAACAGGGTTCAAATGATCTCTTCTTTGAACGTGGCAATACCAACTGAGCCGGTCACGCTCTATTTTTTGTACGATGGTTTCCTTGATGTGAAAGCTTCCACGGATCTTCGAACTTCTTATTCGATCAAGCTTTGTCACTCCTGCTGTCATGCGAAGCATCTTCATCTCAGCTGCCGTTAATTTACTCTCATACTTTTTGTACATCGTCCAACATTGTGAACCGTATGTGAGCGCTGGACGTACAACTGCGGTGTAGAGCCTTCCTTTCAACTTAGGGGGCATTTTTCTGTCACAGAAGATAGCGGAATTTTCTCGCCACTTCATCCACCCTACGCTTACACGATGATTGATGTCGTCATCACAAGTTGCTTTGCTATTGATCATAGATCCCAGATATTTGAACTTTTCGCACTTGGGAAGCACTGTTCCATTCAAATAAATGTCTGGAATAGGCCTGAGTGGATCAGAGAACGGGCAGCCCAAGTACTCTGTCTTTTTTGAACTAATGCGATACCCATTTCCCTCCAAAACGTCCACCCACACATCAAGTGCTCGTTGCAGGGATGTAGGATCCTCACTTATGATGGCTCCATCGTCAGCAAAGAATAACTGATGTACCTTGGGGTCCATCACTTCACCTTCAAGCAGATAATCAAGGACTGTAATAAAGAGCAAAGGACTTAAAACGCTTCCCTGGTGTACCCCGACTTTGATTGGGAACTCTTCGGTTACTCCAGCGGGGCATCTTACTTTTGTCTTTGCTCCTTCGTACATGTCCATAATCATCTGTACATAGGTTTCTGGAACCCCTCGATGTCTTAGCGCCACCCATATCAGATCTCGTGGTTGTCTGTCGAATGCCTTTTCAAAGTCAACCAATACAATATGCAAATCCCTTAAGGAATCACGATGTTTTTCCATTATGATCCTTATACTTTGGATTGCATCTGTGGTTGATTTACCCAAGACAAACCCGCACTGATCATCAGATAGCCGTATTATTTTTCGCAGTCGGCCACCTAATACCCGCTCAACGATCTTCATGGTGTGTGACATCAGCTTGATCGAACGGTAGTTATCACAGTTTCGCGTATCACCCTTCCCTTTTGTATACAGGGAGGAGGTAACTTTCCCTCCATTGATTCGGCATTGGATCACCTCTCACGAATTTGGAGATAAGAATTCTGAGCCATCTGAACCCGATATCTCCCATCTTTTTCCAGAACTCAGAGGGTATTTCGTCTGGCCCAATCGCTCATCGTTTTTTGGAGTATTTGACCGCCTCACTAACTTCTTCGACTGTAATGTCGGGTATTTCTTCACAGTTAGGGGTGGCTCTTGGAAAGTATAGCCGGGGAAACTGTTCTTTCAAAAGCTCTTCACAGTACTGCCGCCACCTCTGCAGAATTTTGTCGTCATCCACAAGAAGCTGGCCATGAGCATTGCTAATGAACTTTGGCGAACGAATCTCCTGAGCATTCTTCCTTCTTTGGGCGGCTATTTTGAAGATAGTGGCACTCTTGTTCATATTGTGTCTTCGCAGCTCCTGGATAGCCTGGTTTGCATCAGCAACCGGGGAAAATATTTTCTCCAGCTCCCGATACAGGCCCTCCGTACTCTCTGCTTGAAGCTGAGCGCACTTCTTCTTCGCTTTTTTCTTGCAGCATCTGTATTCCATTTCGAGGCGAGCTTTTTCGTCATTATTATTAGAGGGGCACTTTGACCAAGCTTTGAAAGCCGCTTTCTTCTCATTTATCACTTTCTTAGCTTCATCACTCCACCACCATGTTTCTTTGGCGTGTTGATGGTGGCCTTTTGAAGCTCCTAGCAGTGATTTGGCCTTCTTTAAGCAAGTTCGCTGTAGGGAATCCCACATATTTTGTGCTCTGCACTCTTCATCCTCAGCTCCGTTGATGGTGTGAGAGAGGTAATTCTTCATTACGAAAACAAAAGCCTCGCCTTTTTCTTTGTCCAGATTGTACCACTTGATTTTCTCAGAGACCCTTGTTTGTTTGCTTTTCTTTGGTGTTTTCATAAAAATTTCTGTTAGCAGGAGACGGTGTTGTCGAGCGATTGCCTCTCCCAGGATCACTTTGCAATCTTTTATCCGAGGCTTCATGAAACTGCCTACCAAATGGTAGTCAATCTGAGTTTCATCTCCACCACTGCTGTAAGTGATCAGGTGTCGGCTTTGTTTGATGAACATGGTATTTAACACGATAAGACCGTGTGATTTGCACATGCTTAGGATGTCTTCACCAGGAAGGTTCCTGGTGCCATATCCTAGTCCTCCATGGCAGTCTTCATAGTCTTCGTTTGATTTCCCGACATGTCCATTCAAATCTCCTCCAACAAACAGAAATTCTTCCTTTGGGATGTCCTTAAGGAGATTGTGGAAATCTAGCCAAAATGCATCTTTATCTCTCTGATTGTACCCATCGTGGGGAGCATATGCACTGGCAATATGCCACACCTCTCCTTGTATTACTAGTTTGAGAGACATCAAACGGTCGCTGGACTTCGAAATGCTCAAGACGTTTCCAAGTAGCTCTGCCGCAAGGATGATACCGATTCCGTTCCTAGCCTTTTCCGTTCCGTAGTAGAACATCTTGTAATCTTTTGTCCTAACGTCCAAGAAACGCGCCCGATTCCCGGTGTTTTTCCATTTCGTCTCTTGGACACACAAGATGTCCACCCGCCTTCTATTCATCATCTCTTCCAGCTCGTAACTTCGACCGGTCATGCTTCCAACGTTCCAACTCGCGACCCGTAAATTGCGTCCAAACTGTTTCATTATGTTGCTAGCCCCCGTCTTTTGAAACGTATTTCACTGTATATTGTTGATGTATTGTGTCATTTATTTAATTTAAGTGTTAATTGTGGTATTTTTCCGTCATCGTTAAAAAGTGCTGAAGTTATTCCTGTCTTCAAAAAAGGAAATCGAATTTCAATGACCCAATATAGACCTATCTCTATACTCCCAACGTTCTGCAAACTATTTGAGAAACTAATCAAAGTACGTGTAGTATCATTTTTGAATAAAACTAATTTCTTTAGTGATCAACAATTCGGCTTTCGTGAGGGTAGATCTACTGAAGATGCCATTCTCAAATTATGTAGTGAAATCTAGCTTCAATAATAATAACACCAGTCTTGTTCTCTTCATTGATATGACAAAAGCTTTCGATATGGTCAATCATGATATACTGCTAAATAAATTATACAAATCTGGAATGAGAGGCGCAATACACAATTGGTTTTCATCTTACTTGACAGATAGAAGTCAACGAGTAAAACTTGACGGAATCTACAGCAATGAGTTAAAAACGACTATTGGTGTACCTCAAGGATCAGTTCTTGGGCCAATATTGTTTTTAATTTATATCAACTCGTTATTCTATCAAAACTTCAATGGTCGAATTACTGCTTTTGCTGATGATATGGCATTTACATATGCAAACAACAGTCTATTTGATTCAGTGGCAAAATTGCATATGGATCTTCATATATTGCGACAGTGGTTCGCTAAGCATGAGCTACTTATAAGCGAAAAAACAAAGCTAATGATATGTAATTTGAAAGGTCCCTGTCCACTTGATTGTAATGTTATGTTTCACTCCACTTCTTGTACGAAATCGTCCATATGTGTTCATGCGTGTGACAAAAAAAACTTTTGCGAAGATTCAGAGTGCAATTCCAATTGTTTCAAAATAGAAGGTGTTGAGAGATACAAGTATCTAGGGGTAATGATAGATAAAAATTTAACTTGGAAAGCACACGTAGAAGATTTAAAAAATTATATGTTATGTGTTACTCGTAAAATGTATCTTTTAAAACCACATTGTTCAAAGAAAATTTTACTAATGATTTACTATGGACTTGCACACTCTAAGTTACAATATGGTATTGTAAGTTGGGGTGGAACCTACAATACCACGATCGAAATATTAAATATTGCCCAAAAACATCTTATGAGGATTATACTTAAAGTAAATAGATTAGCCAACAGTTGGGCACTATTTTTTAGCCTACGTGTTCTACCAATAAGACATCTGTATTTCTATAAGGTTCTCAAAGTTTTTCTCATGCGAAGTGGTTACAGTGCTACTCTCAGAAGCTCAAATACACACGGACTAAGAATTAATAGTATGGCTTTAGTAAACATCCCTTTAGCTAATAAAACACATTTCTGGAAATTCTATACTACGGCAGCACCAAGGCTTTTTAACAAACTGCCTATTGATAACTCAACCCAATATGTTCTTAAGCGAAGTAAAAAGATTTATTTTTAGTATGGATAGTTCTGCAGTCAAAATTTTTTTAAACAATTCTCTGTGATTTGTAAATTATGTTTGTAATGTACTTAATGTAGTCTATTTTCATCATTATTTTTGTTATATCTGAAATTTTCTTTTAATGTTATTGTTGAATTTACCCCACATAAAACACGAAATATAATATATTGTAATAATTCAATTGAAGGATCATTCGCCTCTAGTCACTTAAGTACTATAGAATGATGCCTATTTATACGTTTGAAATTGTTAGTAATTTCCGTGCATGTAACTTTAAATATATATTGTCAACAAATTTTTGTAAATTATTTATACTAACATTTGAAAAACCGAATAAAAATAATAATAAAAAAAATATGTGTTATAAAAGGAAGAATTTTGGGAAGGATCATTTTTATAAACAAAGGATGTATTGTGTCATACCCCATTGCGTTAGATATTATAATAAGAATTGCCTTAACCACATCAGTTTCATCACATCTGGAGAAGTAGAAAGGAGTAGCTCGCATATCTGAGCTCGCTGCTGAAGTCGTTGTATCCAAAACTCCAGATGGAGATACAGATGATATATCAGCAAAAAGTTTGTTTAGCTCATCTACGTCGACAGATTCTGGTGCTGTATTTTGGATCTTTCCCGTGCACGATTCTCTTATATTTCTCCAAAGCTTTTTCGATGGTAGTTCATAATTCAATTTCTTTAAGAAATATTTCCGCTTCTCTTTTTTGATAAGATTTGTTACAGAGTTTCTTAGATTTTTATACACCAAGTATAATTCGGGGACTCGGAAACGTTTCCACCGTATGAAAGCACAATCCCTTAGCTTAATTCAATTGACTATTGTATCTGAGATCCATGGGCGTCCAGCATTTCTCAGTAATTTTGATCTGTATGGAACACATTCATTAAAGATACGCCTTATATTATATTGAAGAAACTCCACCTGATCTATGCTTGATGACATTTGATATATCAGATACCAATGTACACTATCTAATTTGAGTGACAGCTTGTTGCAATTAACACTTCTAAAATCCCAAAAAGATACAATCAGTGGACAGGAGTCAAGCCGCATGTCAAACGTTAAAAAGATCATGTCATGCTTGGAGAAGGCGGGAGCAGATAGTTGGTCAAAAAATACGACTTTTTCGGGATGATTGACTATAAATAAATCAAGCAGCGTTTGAGATTGAGCCAAAAAAAGAGTCGGGACAGTAGAATTAACTGGAGTAAGATTATATCCCACTATTTCATTGATAAACGGTTGAGATAAATGGGCGTCTAGCAGATTGCAGTTAAAATCACCAGCAATAAGGATGTTGTCGTATTTACATGAGATTTCTTCTAGTGCAGTGAAAAAGGACTGAAGAGTTAAGGACATATTTGGTCTATAAACGCATCCTATTAAACATTTCTGTTTCTTTAAAACCAGCTCAGCAAATATAAAATGAATAGGATTATCGCCCTGCGGCGCCAGTACCACTTTATGCGCAACACCATTGCGGATGTATACAGGGTGATTTTCATAAGATGCGGCAAAAGCCTAGGACGGATAGGTTGAGTCGAGACAAGAAAAAAATCGTATGGAAGGGGGTGGTCTATCTGCCCCCGTTTAGGCGGGAGGGGCAATTTTATAAAAAATTGACTTTAAATAGAAAAAAAAATATTAAAAATCAACGGAAACACGCACAATAATGTGCTATAGCCTTTTTGAAAGCTAATGTTCCATTCTTTTATTTGCTTTTTAAATCAAGTTGTTTCAGTGAACAGTTTTTGAAAAATTAAATCTCAAAGTCAAAATTTTTGAAAAATATTTTGAATTTTTTTTTTCAAGTTGATTTTTGTCAAATTTTTGAAAAATATTTTGAATTTTTTTTTAAGTTGATTTTTGTCAAAATTTTGCGTTATTAACTGCCACTGGTATTTTTATTTTTCAATGCTCTTAACCATTCTTAATTAAATACCGAAAACCCGATGTAAAAATCTTTCTCAGTTTTTAAGATATTAAAAAAATGTAAAGGTACTTTTTTTCCCAGAAAACCCCTTTTTGGGTTTTTCTATGATTGGACTTTATTGAATGAGCAGATTATCCCTTTTTCAATGAAAACGAAATTAAAATTTTTTTTTATATCTCAAAAACTAAGAAAGATTTTTACATAGGGTTTTCGGTATTTAGTTAAGAATTGATAAGAGCATTGAGAAAAAAAATACCAGTGGCAGTTAATAACGCAAAATTTTGAAAAAAATCAACTTAAAAAAAATTCAAAATATTTTTCAAAAATTTTGACTTTGAAATTTAATTTTTCAAAAACTGTTCACTGAAACAACTTGATTTAAAAAGCTATAGCACATTATTGTACGTCTTGCCCTTGATTTTTAATATTTTTTTTTTCCATTTAAAGTCAATTTTTTACAAAATTGCCCCTCCCGCCTAAACGGGGGGAGATAGATCCCCCCTTCCATACCCCTCCTTTTTATTGTCTCAACCCAACCTATCCGTCCTAGGCTTTTGTCGCATCTTATGCAAATCACCCGGTATAGCAATGCCTCCACCGATTCTACCAGATCTATCATTCCTTAGCAACTTGTAGCCACCAAGAGAGTATAAATGCTTTAAAAAGAGTATACATTGCTTCTCAAGATTTTGAATAGCATTCCGAACGCTGCTTTAGCCTTCCCGATTCTGCTGCACAAATCTAGTTTTGTGCCACCGCGATTTGCCGAGACCACACTATCCTATCGAGCAGCAAATTTAAAATTTTCGAATCGGCTATGAGGTCAATCATGTGCTATGTTGCACAAGTCTGGGGTATATTCGAGTACGAAGAGGTTGAAAAGCTTTTAAGATATTTCTTAAAAAAATCTTCTGATTACCCGAAAACACACCGACACACATGTTGCACCTTGAAACTGGTTTATCTCCTCTCTACATCTTTACATTAGAATTGCACTTTCTCTAGGTACATTCTGAAAGTAATGAAACTCCCAAACTACCGCCTTCCACACAAAATATTTTTCACAGCGGAAGCTGCAATTCTTTAACGAATTGTCGAGGCTAAGCAGCGAACATAATATGCAGTTAACGAACTATAATGCAGAATCTTGGTAACATTCTCTGAACCAGCTGTTATCCGATATTGAAGAGTCTACCCGTGCGAAGTTTAGATTGAAAGCGCAACAAAGTGAGACCAGGTGTACGTATCCCTCACTCAACCATGATCTGGCTGCGAAAAGTTATTTCCACGATCAGTTCAGCGTTCATGTAATCTCTAACATCTTTAAGACGAGAGGCGAACTACTTCGGCTGAACTCCAGACCTCATATAAGCGACAGGAATGAGGAATGCAGCCTATGCAACCTTCGAGCAAAGGAAGACGTTTTGCATTTTATTGGAGTTTGCCCAATATTGAAGGAGATCAGACGAGTATACTTGGGTAAAGAGGCGCTATCAATGGCTGAACTCATCAGAACTCTAGATGGTGAGAACTGAAGCGTGCTGGCTAGTTATCTTAAAGCTGCATTAAAATACCGGCAGCAAATAATGAGCGAAGCTTTTTAAATCATTACATATGCATAAAACTTTAGTCTAATTCTCTCTTTTCTTCGGCTGACGACAATGGCCCAATTTTTATTGTAAATTATTGTAAAAAAATCGAATATGAAGTTTAAAAAATAGAATTTACTTTACTACTACTACTACAACTTCCTAGATAAAAAAAATTGTTTACTTTCTCGACTTCCTGTCCGGCAATGTAAAGTTTTGAGGGGGGCTATTAGAAATACTTACTAACTTAGGTGGCGCTAGAGTTCCGGGTGAACCTAGGCCTCAACCAACAAGCTTCTCCATTTAGCTCGGTCTTTAGCTAATTGTCTCCAGTTGCGCACTCCAAGTTAGTCGAGGTCCTCTTGAACCTGTGCACCCCACCTACGGCAAGGAGGTCCTTTACTGCATCGTCCCTCGGGGTTAGATTCGAAGACTCTGCAGGCCGGAGCGTTGGTGTCCATTCGATCTACGTGTCCTAGCCATCTCAGACGTCCAATACGCAGTTTTTTTACTAGGTCGATGTTGCTGTACAACTCGTATAGTTCGTGATTGAATCTTCTCCTCCAAAACCCGTCAACGCAAACGGGAGCGAAGATCTTGGTCCCGTTTGGTTGTAGGCGATAAAAATTCCCCTTTCATCCTCATTCGCATCTTGAGTCGGATCGTAATACTGTATGATGGTAATTTTTCTTACTCTACTGTGGAACCTGGACATCATGTTTCATCTGATACCCCTCGATATACTTATTTAGCAAGCAAATGGCAGCGAATGCGGCCGTTCGCCTTGCAGATACCCAACAGTGATCAAGAAAAGAATTTGGCCACGCCTCCATTCTGAATAAATTCAAAATCTCTACCGAAAACAAGGACTACACCATCCCTAGTCTAAATTTTGACAAGGACTTCCTCGCCAGCATCCTTTCCAGACCACTCTGGAATGAAGAGGCTTTTTTGAAGATTTTTTTTTTCCGAGGGTTGGTGAAAAATCTTCCATAGACACTATGAGAATAGCAAGCGCGTGCTCATAGTAGTGTCAGATTCTTACTGACTAAAAAAACACCACCCTTCGATATAAATTTGTTAGATATCGCAACTAAGTAATAACTTATCAAGCAATTTTTCTTTCACGAAATAAAAACGTTTGGCAGGTTACTTTCCACTGAAAGATCCTGCATGTTTCGCATTCTAAATGCGGTTTATCATTATCTCGCCAAGTCGAAGGGTTTCGTCCTTTGTAGTCGGCGCAATAAATTGCTCTCATCCAATATTTGTAGGACTGTATTGTTGACATGTCCGATTAGTCGGTTTTTATGCTTTCTCGCGAAGCTTCTAGTTTCTGCTTCGATTGTCGGAATTCCGAGATCCCTGTGGATATCGTCGTTTCTACTATACCACGGTGCTTGGACAATTTCTCTTAGCACTTTATTTTGAAAAGCTTGTAAAATATTTGCATTTGTTTTCTTGGTACAACCCCAAAGTTGTATACCGTAGGTCCACACCGGCTTTAGCACTTGCTTGTATAAAAGCAGTTTGTTCTCAGTACTGAGTTGGGAATGTTTTCCGAGTAACCAGTACATTTCGCTATATTTGATTTCGAGTTCTTTACGTTTCATTTTCACGAATTCCATTTCAGTTTTGCGTCGAGTGTCATTCCCAGGTATTTGGCCTCGTTTGCAAATGGTATTCGGGCCGAGTTTAGGAAAATTGGCAAGTTATTAGTTTTCTTGTAAGTGAAATTCACGTGAACAGATTTAGATTCGTTGAGGGCAATCCGCCAGTCCCTCGTCCATTCATTTACTTTATTTAGCGCGTTTTGCAGTTTTCCAGTCGTTTCTTCGATTGTTTTACCTACTGCTAGGATAGCGGTGTCATCGGCAAACGTAGCTAGGATAGTGCCATCTTTTTTCGGTATATCACGAGTATATAGCAAATAGAGAAGCGGGCCAAGAACGCTTCCTTGTGGTACGCCGGCCGAAATTTCTTTGAGCTGCGAGTATTCGTTTCCATGTCTAACACGGAAGAGTCTATTCCCCAGATATGATACTAGAATATCGTGTAAGCACACAGGGAGAACTTGTCGTAGTTTGAATTTCAAGCCATCATGCCACACCTTATCAAAGGCCTGCGAGACGTCAAGAAATACGGTTGAGCAAACCTTTTTTTCTTCAAATGCTTTCTCGATTACGTCAGTAATTCTATGCACCTGGTCAATCGTCGAATGCTTACTTCTGAACCCAAACTGGTGGTCAGGGATAAGATTATTTTCGTCTATAACCGGTTGGACACGCCTTAGTAATATCCCCTCGAAAATTTTGGATATGACTGGAAGAAGCGAAATTGGTCTATACGATTTTACCTCATTTGGCGGTTTTCCTGGTTTTAAGACCATTATTACTTCCGCAACTTTCCATTGGCTCGGAACGTATTTTAATCTGAGCGCAGCATTTACAATATTAAGAAGCTTAATCAAAGCTTTTCTAGGTAAAACTTTGAGAATTTCTCCGGTGATTAAATCATAACCAGGAGCTTTCTTAGGTTTTAGAATCTCGATCTCATGTGTGAGTTCCCTAATCGTTGCACTTGTGAGTGTTAAATTGCCAGATGGTAAATCCGGCCTATTGACGTTATCGTAAACCACTTGACTATCGTACGGTTTAAAGGTTTCTTCCAGGTGGGCCGCAAAGACGTCCGCTTTTTCTTTATCTTCCCTTGCCCATTCATTTTGATTCAATTTAATTGGCGGCGCGGGGACTTTGGGCCTTTTGGTGCCTTTTATGGCTTTCCAAAGTGAATAATTGGAATCTTTTTTCGCTGTTAAACTTTCAAGGTAAGAGCCTATTGCACGATTCTTAAATTCCTTAATAGTTTTCTTCAACGAATTGCACAGACGATTCAAGCGTGCCTTATGCTGCGGAGCACGACTCTGTTGCCATTTTTTACGCGCTTTTCGTTTTTCCTTGACCAATTCCTTTATTTCCGGAGGATATCGTAAGCCGTATTTGTCCGGCGTTTTCCTTGGAATGGGAGTATTATTCCAAGAAGCGAGCTGTACGATCTCGACGAAGCGATCAACTTCAACCTCAAGTTCATAGGGTGTCGCAAGTGGAACGCTCAGTTCAACATTGTCTTCAATTTCGTTCCTAAAACCTTCCCAGTTAGTTGTTCTACCAGTTAATCTCGCTGGCTCTAGGTTATAGACTAGTTTTTCGCTCAAAGGCAAAATAATTGGGGAATGATCAGACGACAGATCAAAACTCTCTTTGACTTTTATGTGGTTGGTAGATATTCCTTTTACAACGAAAAAATCTATCAGATCAGGTATTTTTGAAGTATCAGTTGGCCAGTAAGTCGGTTTACCCGTCGAATGGAAATCGCAATTGTACTCCATACCTGCCCCATAGAGCATTCTACCTTTTTTCGAACTGCATCTTGAGCCCCAGAACGTGTGTTTCGCATTAAAGTCGCCGCCAATAATGAAATTAGGTTTAAGCGATTCAAACATGTTAGTAAAATTACTTTTTTCAAGCGCGGAAGGCGGTGGACAGTAGATAGACGAAATTTTAAGAGTACGCTGACTATTTTTAACTCGAATCGTGCACAATTGCAAAGTTTCAAGCTCTATCTTTAGGTCTTCCGATTGCTCGATACAGTCTTTAATAAGCAAGGAAGATCCGCCTCTCGCTTTTCCCGAAGGGTGACAAGCGTGGTAATCACTATAGCCTTTTATTTTTAAATGCGATTCCTTTTTGATGTGGGTTTCAGAAATCAAGCAAATATCAATATCTTTTTGGCGCATAAATATTTCTAATTCGTCAAGTTTTTGCAAAAGTCCGTTTGCATTCCAAGTACATATTTTCAACATTCGTTTGTCATTCATGTTCTAGTTGAAGTGCGCGTTTTCTGTGAATTATTTTCAAGCTTAACCAGCCTATCGAGAATAATTTTATTTATTTTGCCTTTTTCTTCAAGTTTCGCGAGAATAACTGAGAAAACATGAGAAAAGGGGTCGGTCGAAATTTCAAGGTTTTTTGGTTTTTTGGAAGCCACGGCCTGAGCATAAGACTGCATTGCTGCTGTCCGAGAGTCATTACCCGGTGGCTTTTCTAATCTTAGCTTTTCAGTACCGTTTCTTTTAAGAGCAGAGGTCGAGGGCTTTTCTGTTGTCAATCTTTCCCTCACCTTTTTGTGCTCTGAACCCGGTAGTTTTAGTTTGCCTACTTTCTCCGGCGCGATCTTACGCTTTGGTTTAGTTTGCAATTTTGATTTTATATTTAGTGGCTTAAGGAACGCATCTCTCCGTTTTTGCAACTCCTTAGCTACTTCACAGCCTCTATAATTTGCCGGGTGCTTTCCCTTACAATTAACACATGTTGCAGAGGTTTGTTTGTTTACTCCACAAACTTGGGAGAGGTGATTTCCGGCGCATTTCACACATCGTGGTTCTTTTCGACAATACGTTTGCGTATGATTGAATCCTTGGCATCGTTTGCACTGAGGTATCAATCTTGTATTCTTGCGCATGGGTTCGATTTTGACTACGACATTCAGAATTGTTCTTATTTCGTAAATCTTATCCAAACTCTCAGCTTTATCAAAAGTTAGCATAAAAAGAGGAAGCTCGCCCTTTACCGTCGTTTCCTCGCCTTCCAATTTTTGTTTTTCTCGTTTAATTAAATTTACCGCGTCGACAATTTTAAAGTTTTTGCTCTTCAAATCGTGAACAACATCTTCCTTTAAGCATGAGGCATGAAGTCCTCTAGCTACGACTCGTATCGGTCTTTCAGATTTATTTTCGTAAGTATACCACTGAATTTTTTCAGTATTCAGTTTATTAGATACTAAGCGGTAACTGTCTGAGTCCTTTACGTTTACTTTCCATTTGTTGTTGTTGAGCGATGTTACTTCAAAATCGGATAGCAACAGAGGTTTAAGAATAGAATGCAGTTTATTATAGTCTGCAATTCCGATTACGTTTATTGGCGGCGGTGATCGTACCTTAGTTCGTGGATTTTCTTCGACACATGTGTTTATTTTGTCACGCTGTTCGTTATCTTTTCGCTCATTTTGCATGTTTTCTTGCCTCGTTACCATTTCGGGTGAAGAACCAGCTTTTCGTTTCTTAACTGGTCGTTTTTTTAGAATCCAGTTAGTTTCCCGAGCTAGTTCTTCTTCATCCGTTTGATAATCAGTATCATCGGGGACGTTTGAACTCGCAGCAGACTCATTACGAGGTTTCTTCATATCCTTAAATGCTTTATTTTCTGTTTTAAGTACATTTAATTCTTTTCTTAATTCTTCGCAGAGAAGTTCCATTTTACTAAGCCTGGTCCGGAGTTCCATATTTTCGTCCGTAAGGCTTTGAATTTTCGTTGAAGTCCGTTGTTCGTGCGCCGACACTATCGATGTCGCCGGACTTCTAGTTCCGCACATTTTTATTGTAGATCTTGATGGTGGAGATCTAACTACCCTGGTACCTTTTTTAAAAGGGTCAGATGAACGCAATAAATGGCTCTCCCCAGAATCCGTAGAGCCGACCTCCGAAGAGGGTGGATTTTCCAGTGTACCTGGACTGCCACCTGGGGTATTTATATCTTTTGTTTTGTTCATTGCATATTTTGTATACGCCATACTCGGTATACGGAGGGTGGATTTTAGTCGCCTCTTACGACAGGCATGCCTACCTCGGGTATATTCTAAGCCCTACCCGAAGGGGGTATCTTTTTGAAGATAAGTCGATCCACTTCTATACTGATGGCTCTAAAACTAAAGACGGAGTTGGTGGAGGTGTTTTCTTTGACAGGCTTAATCTTAAGCTCTCTTTCCGTCAACCAAATCATTGTGGCGTATTCCAGGTGGAAATAATGGCGTTAAGGAGGTCTTACCTTAGCTAAAGGAAAACGTGATATCCGCCAAGGACATCCGTATCTAATAGGCTGGGATTACATAATCCTTCGTGGTACCACAACGGACCTTCCTTGGTCTATGTGTGTTGGCGTAAGCTGGCAGCCACTTCAACCTAACCCAACATAACCTACTGTGGAACCTAGCCGTCAATATCCGGTCACTGTGAGGTATCCATGATATGAGGCTTCCTCGTGCTGCCGAAGTTTGCACCAGTCCTTTTCCGGACGTCCGTGCACTTTCAGCCGGTATACCAGAGTGACAGTGCTTTTTGTTGGTGAGCTGTACTCCCCAGCATCAAACCATCTTATGTCGCTTAACCCTAAGATGTCTATTTTATAGCGTTCGAATTCGCGTTCCATTTGGAGGAATCTGGCGTTATAAAGCCCTTCCTGGAGTCAGTCCAGGAGGGTCTTAACATTCTAGAATCTGATTGTTGTCCGTGTTCGATAGCTAAAGGTCGTCATCAAATCAAATCATCAAATGTGGGCGCCGTGGCGTAAGTGGTTAGTGTGTCGGATCACTACGCATGAGGTTGCAAGTTCGAATCCCAGAAAATACCAAATAGTTTTTTCACGGTCCCACCTCTCGCGAGCGTCTGACAAACATCCGAGAGTATTGTTGTCACGAAAAAGCTTCTCAAATCGCCGTTCGGATTCGGCATTAAAACTGTAGGTCCCTTCCATTCGTGTGAAAAATATAACGCACACAACATGAGTGGTTGCGAGAAGCTAGGCCCTGGCACTCTAAAAGAGCTGTTGAGCCAGATATTTGTTTTTGTTTTGTCGTCGTCAAATTATCCATCCGTTTTTTTTTTTTTTACGGCTGAGGCTCGCTGGCTGGCGCAGGAAGCTCGCCATTCGTCCTCTCTCGTTAGCGATTTCCGAAAAAATTCACAGTTGGTACCGCCAGGAGGTGGGAAGTAGGGCTTACTAACAGAGCTGCTAGGTTTTCGGCTGCAGCGGTTTGTTTATTGGACAAACGCCTATCGGGAGATGCTGCTCTTACGAAGCCTGCGTTAGTCGTTTACCATCCAAAAAGCACAAGCACTGCCTAGAAACAACACCGCATTCACTTACTCTATCCCGGTATTGAGTGATATGTTGCATGCAACTGTTTATACGATTACACTATGTGGAACGGCACTACGGAATTCTAATTTAAATTTAAATTTTTCGTGCAGATGTTTGCCAAAAAAGGAAGCACTCGAAACGAATAAATGCACAATTGTCACACAGATAATCTACAGCATGTGTGCGTATGTGCGGCTATCTACAACTTAATTCACAAAGCAACTACTAATTGAAAGGCTCCTTTGTCTCTCTGTCTATCTGATAAGGGAATGCATTCCTCCGGGCTATGGTATAATCTTGTACCCTTTTACACATAATCCATTGCATTCCACCGCACAAAGGACAATTAAATTACCCCTCCTCCTCGTTCTCCGCCTTGAAAAACCAACCAGCTTTCCACAAAAGGACAATACTCTTACATGGCCATCGGGCCCATCTCTTCTCCCTATCCCTCTGTGCATTTCTATTACCTCATTTAGAAACAGACCACTACAGCCACAATTAAAAGACAGAGGATATTTTAACCGAAACACTCGACTGCATGTACGCATATTAAAATGGAATCGCACAAATGTAACTAATTTGCATTCCATTATGTTCATATCCATGCTACTGCACCGACACAAGGATAAGGAGTACAACAAAAAAAAGTATCTACTCAGCACAAATGAGGGAAATAAAAATCGTATCATATCCTCTTCTTCTTCTGGTACTCAGTGGCCAATTTGGCCAATTTGGCCAGTTTGAAATGCAATTTAGTTACAAGGCCGAGCCAAGAGAGAGAAAGAGTTACACAGCCCTACTAGTCGGACTATGTTCAACTGAATACAATTATATCCCTCTGAGATATCAAGTGAATAATAAATTTAATTAAAATTAATTATCTTTGCATACTCGGAAAGTCAAAGAATGTTTTCTTTCAATTACACAGCTACACAAGTCCTGCGTGTAATGGCTGCGAAGAAGGAATTTCCTTCATAACTCTTGTTCCTGTTCATTTTAAAGTGCACAGCGGAGTACACTATACAGAAGGGAGTGTAAATGTTCTTTTCGATTTGAAGAGATTTTGCACAGAGGACACCCGCTACCACCCGCTTCTACCCGCGCGTAGTCTTCGTGTGTCATTCTTTATTTGCCATTCATTTCTTTTCCGGTTTTTAGTTTCTTTCCCGTACTCGTTTTTCAATTGAAATGATTTGTATGGGCAAATGGGGTTGACTGGTGGTGGGGTGGGGACTGAACTGAAATATTTCAACTTCATAGTCCTTTATTATGATTTCCTGTTTCATTATTTAACTAGGAAGGAACTTCATTGCTACTGCTGGTGCTGCTGTTCAAGCTGGAGATGGATTTTTGTTTGACCCATTTTCGAATGTAATTGAAGGGAAAGCAAACTCAAGCGAAAGTATGAGGGCAAATGGAAAATCGAGTCGGCCTGGTGGAAGTAGGGGTAACTAGAACAAATTGTGATTATCTATCAGCTTGCACTTCAGTTTTAATTTCAACATTACGTGACCAGTTGTGAATACTAGCATTCATATTAGATTATAGGCAGGTCTTTGAACTTTCCGTCAGAAAAGTATCTTAAGTATCAATATTGGTCTTTTGTTGTACAAGAGGACATGAAGACAATGACAGATGAAATAAGTCATAACACACAAGATAGAGGAATCTTTTCACTTTAAGGAATCTGCAATGCGATTGATCAGGAAACTGCTGACTGCTCAAAACTTGGCATGGGCCAGTAGCGCAACAATTAAGTGTGTGATGAACTACTTGCTTTGCCTATTAGTGACAGTTCCCGGGCAACTGTATGTATAAACTCATAAATGTGAAGGCTAAAACTGCAAGTGCGGTTTGTCTAGGGCCTTTATTCTAGACTAGGTAACGTGAGCCAGCAACCTGCGTTACCGAAACCAGCTCGTTACAGAAGCCGACGCTATGCCTCGGATTAGGAATGATCACATATTGGCGACTTTTGGGTATTGTATCCGGACAAAGATAGGATTATGGAATGTAAAGACCCTCCTCGACTCAGGAAGCGAAGAACATCACAATGTCAGATTCTTTCAACTTGAAAACGAATTCATGAGATATAGACGGGAAATTTTGGGGGTAGGTGAAATGAGATGGTTAGAAGTGGGCGAGTACCAGTCCCAAAGGCGTAACACTGTACTACTCTATTACGGAACACCCTCCGAAAGTTCGCGGGAATATGGAGGTGGACTACTGCTAACAAACACCGCACGCATTGGCCTAATTTCCTGGCAGCCCATCTTGATAGGACTATGATGGTCAGATTCCGGACTAGAGTACGACGAGTCACCATCATACAGTGTTATACCCAACGAATGACTCATCTGAGGAAGAGAAGGAGAGCTTCTACAATCTTTTAAGCATCGTCTTCAGCACCACTAAATGGAGACATTGTCATAGTGATGGGGAATTTAAATGCCAAGGTAGGCAACGACAACAAAGGGCTCAAACATGTAATCGGGAAGCACGCACTAGACAACCACAAAGAGAACGGCGAAAGTTTTGTGGATTTCCGCAATGCCAACTGCATTGTGATAGGTGGCACCATATTTGAGCACAAGACCTAACACAAAGTCAGTTGGCTTTCCAATGACAGGCGAGCAACCTCCAACCACATTGACCATTTTGCAATCAGCCGCTGCTTTAAAAATAATCTTCTGGACTTCCGAAACACACGAGGGGCAGATGTGGGGATAGTACGAGATCGGCTTCTTATGATAGCTACTCTCCAACTACCTAGTCGTACTAGGAAAGAAGATATTTGACAGTAAAACACCTCAAATCCAACAGTGACCCCAGACAGGGGGGTTGCAGGGGGCAGCATGCCCTCCATACCTACCTCACTGTTTATACACCGTAAAATGTATATATGTACCTATGTATGCATCTATGTCGATATAAAAAAACAAATACAAATATTTGGCGCAACAGCTCTTTAAAGTGCCAGGGCCTAGCTTCTCGCAACCACTCATGTTGTGTGCGTTATATTTTTCACACGAATGGAAGGGACCTACACAGTTTAATGCCGAATCCGAACGGCGATTTGAGAAGCTTTTTCGTGACAACAATACTCTCGGATGTTTGTCAGACGCTCGCGAGAGGTGGGACCGTGAAAAAACTTTTTGGTGTTTTCTGGGATTCGAACTTGGAACCTCATGCCTAGTGATCCGACACACTAACCCCTTACGCCACGGCGCCCACGATATACATATTATGTATTAAGAAACATACATTATTAGTTATTGTAGGTTACTTCCCCCTTCATATTTTCGAGTGTGTACCAAATTCACATTGCACTGTTTATGCATTGTGGACTTATGTATGCGTCATCTTCGACAAAAAAAAAATATATTGACATATATCCCTGCGCTCATATTATAGTCATTAAAATACGACACCTAATGGAAGTCCACAGTTTTTTTGAATAGATACCATATTAACTCTCCGAAAATTTGGGACTTATGTCCCATTTTCGTCAAAAAAAATGTTGGACTTAATGTCTCGATGGGGTGGGACATAAGTCTCAAAAGAAAAATTTGGGGGTTATGTCCCTGGGACTTATGTCCCTGCGCCATATAAGTCATAAGAATAGTTTTGAACTTATGGCCCACTCTTCTTTAAGATTGTGGAACTATGGCCCTAAATGTTGTGGACTGTTGGCCCAGGTGGGTCAAAAGTCCATTGTGGACTAAGCGTGAGCCGATCGTGGTATGACATTGGACTGATAAAGTTTTATCAAAACTGTTGCATTGCACTGGCTGTGCTTCAGAGCTCAAAAACATTTTATGGCATAAGTTCATATGTGAATGCGAATTAACACCATATGGCGTTAGTTTACTTTAAGTGGTGGCTTTAGTTCTTATTTGAAAGTGAATAAAAGCCATAAGTGGATTATAGCGTTAATTCGTATTTGAAAGTGAATTAACGCCATTATGGCGTTAGTTCATATGGCCTTAGTTCACGGCACCTGGTTCGCTATGGAACTGTCACCCTTACGGAACGTGTGACCAATCCACTGCCACTTCCGTCGTTGGATGGTTGTGCCTAATGTTTCCTCATCCGTTCTCTCGTAAAGGTGTTCGTTAGAGATACGATTGGGCCAGAAAGTCCTTAAGATATTAAGCAGGCACCTATTAACAAACGTTTGCAGCTTTCTGGTGATAGTAGTGGTCACTCTCCACGTGCTGCAACCATACAACAGCACGGATTCAACGTTGGAGCGGAACAGTCTTATCTTGGTGCTCAAACGGATTGCATTGGTTCGCCATATTTTGGACAACATCCCGAACGCGGACTTTGCTTTGGCGATCCTGTTGTTGTTCCACCATCGGTCGAGACAATACTTCCAAGATACTGGAAATCCTCTACTCTCTCTACCGGTTGTCCAGCAATGAATATTTGAGCCGATGAGTTTGTTTCAAGGCTAATAATCTTAGTTTTTGCCGTATTGATTTTCAGCCCGCCGACGCCTGCCTCCCTCTCTACATCTGCTGTCATTTGGTGGAGGTGCATAATTCTGTGGAACAGTAAGCACACATCGTCAGCGTAGTCAAGATGTTTCAGTTGAGATGTAAGAGTTTATAAAGCTGCATGAAGCACTTCGCTAATCACCAATAGGAATAATATTGGTGAAAGACAACTTTCCCCTGTGCAGAACGTGATATTTGGAGCCTTCATATGTAGCTTTGATAATAGCAAATAGTTTATCGGGAATACCTCTACTACGTAAGGTACGCTAAATAAAATCCCTGTTGACGCTATCGAACGCCTTCTCAAAATCGATGAACAGCAGGTGAAGTGGCGATCGATATTCAACGCTTTGTTCCATGATAATCTGCAGGGTGTTGATGTGGTTGGCACAGGAGGATCCAGAGCGGAAACCTACTTGTTCGGCATCGAGTGTGTCTTCGAGATATTGTTTGATTCACTCCAGGATTATTTTAGCTATTATCTTAGCTACAGCAGCCAGCAGGCAGATACCCCTCCAGTTTCCGCACTCCATTAAATTTCCTTTTTTATGAAGCTTTACGATCATTCCCTTTTTCCACTCGTTAAGAAAACTCTCAGCTTCCCAATCTCTCTCTATAAGTGGAAGCAGAAGCTCAGCCTAGAAGAAATAGAGGATATTGCAAATAAATGTATCCGAAAAGTCCAACGGTGGATGGCAGCAGTCGGGTTAGAGCTCGCCGAACATAAGACAGAGGCAGTATTGGTAAGCAGCCGCAAGAAAAGAGAAGAAATCACCATCAGAGTAGGAGATCATAATACGACTTCAACACCGGTTATCAAATACCTAGGTGTGATGATCGACGCGAGGCTCGCGTACAAGGAGCACCTTGAAAGAACGTGTGACAAAGCAGCTCGGGTGAGCGGTGCCTTATCAAGAATAATGACAAATATACGAGGAAGGGTTATGCAGTCCATCCTTATGTATGCGGCACCCATATGGGCCAAAGCTATGACGAAAAAGACCTACGCAAGAAGGATAAACTCTGTCAACAGATTATGTGCGCTGAGAGTATGCTGTGCCTTTCGTACGATGTCAGACGAGGCAGTATGTGTCATCGCGGGAATGCTACTAGCGGATATCTTGGCTATCGAGCTACAAAGGACCTACAATGCCAAAATTCAGGAACCTCAAGCGTCAGTCAAAAATATCAAGCTGGAAGAAGACAGCGAAGCATTAGAGCATGGCAGGAGCGATGGAACCAGTCCTCAAAGGGAAGATGGACCCATCGACTTATACCGGATATCCAAAAATGGATGGACCGGAAACACGAAGAAGTAGGTTTCTATCTTAGCCAGTTCCTAACCGGGCATGGCTGCTTTCGAGCGTATCTCAGCAGGTTTGGGCTCGATGAATCTCCCAACTGTCCAAATTGCGGAGAGGCCTCAGAAGACGCTCAGCACGTATTTTTTCAGTGCCCACGTTTTCATATAGAGCACAGAGAACTGGAGGAAAAAATTGGAGAAATACCAACCCCCGAAAACATTGTGCACCGTATGATAGCATCGAATGCAATATGGGACGCGGTGAAACAAGTTTCAGCGATAATCGTGCAGGAACTTAGGCGGCTGGAAAGAATCAGAGAAAGCAACCAAGTCCAACCGGCAACACTTTTGGAACAAGGAGCGGAAGACAGCGAAAGAAGAGCATAAATAGCTAACCAGCCCCGCGAAGTAATACCTAACGGTAGTCCCGCGGGGAGAGTGGTTGAAGTGTGCAGGGTGTGGTTTAGTGTAGGCGTATTTCTGGCATTGAGTATTAAGGTTTGCGAATCGAGCATGCCAGTAGCTCGGGCTACTAGTATCTTTAGAGGATTACACACCCTTTGGCGCAACCATAAAAAGAAAAAAGCATCACTTCACTTTCTGACCTTACCTGTTCATCAGCTCGAACCATCCTTGGCTTCATTAATGAACTAGATTTCAACTAGTTGACGAAAACAGCTGAAAGCACTCATTGCAGCTATTCCAGCAGCAAGAAAAAGCGAGCTAGAGTCTCTATATCGCATGAAGATTAAAAAATATCAGCATAGCGTGCGACGTGACAGGCGCAACTACATCAACGTGCTAGCCACAGAGGCAGAAGAAGCTGCAAGGAGGTGAGACAGCAAGACCGTCTACAGAATCACCAAAGAGCTGATAGGTGGTCGCAGCTGCAGTTAACACCCAGTAAAAAGCCTAGACGGCTCCTTGCTCATTTCGGATGAGGACCAACTCATATCACTCGTTTTCGCTAGCGATATGCTCCTAAATTAGACTGAGATGCCGAGATGAGAAATACCCGAAGACGCACCACGACTCCCAGTAAGGATGAAATCACTACTGCGATCAAGGCACTCAAAACCAACAAGGTGGTAGGACTTGACGGTATTTCCGCAAAGCTCTTACAAGCAACACCAACAACATCGGGTGAGCTTCTGCTTCCACTTAGAGAGAGAGCTTGGGAAACTGAGGGTTTTCCTGATAGAGGGCCTGATCGTCAAGCTTCCTAAGAAAGGAAATTTTATGGAGTGCGCAGACTGGAGGGGTATCTGCCTGCTGGCTGCTGTAGCTAAGATATTATCTAAAATCATCCTGGAGCGAATCAAACAACATCACTCGATGCCGAACAAGCAGGTTTCCGCTCTGGATCCTCCTGCGTCGACCATATCAACGCTCTGTAGATTATCAACGAATAGTGCGTTGAATATCAATCGCCACTCCACCTGCTGTTCATCGATTTTTAGAAGGCGTTCGATAGTGTCAACAGTGAGTTTATTTGACGTGCTTTACGCAGTAGAGGTATTCCCGGTAAACTAATTGCTATTATCAAAGCTGCATATGAAGGCTCCAAATGTCACGTTCTGCACAGGGGAGGGTTGTCTGAGAAATTTGAGACCCAAAGTGGGGTAAGACAAGGCTGTATTCTTTCACCAATACTATTCCTATTGGTGATTAGAAATGTGGTTCGTACAACTTTGTCGACGCGAAACGGAGGAATTCGATGGACTCTTACATACTAACTGAAACATCTTGCCTGCGCTGACGACGTATGCATACTTTATCACAGAATTATGGACCTCTACCAACTAAGAGCAGACGTGGAGAGGGAGGTAGGCGTCGTAGGGCTGAAAATTAATACGACAAAAACTAAGATTATCAGCCTTGGACCAAACTAATCGGCTCAAATATTCATTGCTGGACAACCGGTAGAGAGAGCAAAAGATTTCCAATATCCTGGGAGTATTGTTTCGACCGATGGTGGAACCGAACCTGATATAGCCAACAGGATCGCCAAAGTAAAGTCCGCGTTCGGGATGTTGTCCAAAATATGGCGAAGCAATGCAATCAGTTTGGTTACCAAGATACGAGGGAAGTGGCAGTGGATTGATTACACGTTCCAAAAATTTCCATAGCGAACCATGCTATGCAATGGAACGTTTTAACTCAGGATGCCAGAAGACCTGCCGGTACGAGGAGAACATGGTACAGAACAATCGAGAAGGAGGCACTGCAGCTGGGGAAAGCTGAGACACATTGCCAGAAACCGTACACGATGGCGCGTAGGCGTGGTAGAGGCCATAGGACCCACAAGGGGATACAGGACATGAGTCAAAAAAAAAAAGTCAAGTTTTGATGCTTAGTAAGGGGAAAAAGGGTTAAGAGCTTATGCCACATTCTCTTTTCATCCACTGGCTGCTCCCAGCTGTTTGGAGTATGTGGAATTGTGCATTGGATTTTCCTTTTATTCCCTACGTAATGGCGTCTCACAAATGTTTCGGCTTAGACCAGACTGTTTCAGTGGTAAACAGAAATTATGTTTACCGTTGTTGACAATTTAATATTGTCGTTTGCATTAGACCGATGCATAGGGCCCTCCAAAGAATGGTAATTTTGTCACAAGAATAACTTTGAGCTTGAAGTCGTTTTGCCATTTCAAAGCAAACAATTAATAAGCAACAAATTGAATAGCAAATCAACGCGAGTGCGTAAACTGAAAAGGTCCCTTTCATCCCTGTCATCGAACAATTATTCCTTTCACAGCACACTCCCCGAATGCCAAACCTCTCCATTATTTACAAAAGCTGCTTTCAGTGCCAATTGTACCTTTGTGGCGTGCGACTCACTGCTGCGTTTAAATTCCAATATACGAGTACGTTCCACTCTCAATCAGCATGCATTGCCTTTAATAAGATTAATTCCGCCGCCTCAAATGCAGGGGAAATAAAAACAATTTCATCCCGAATGCACAAACCATTCCCCACATTGCATGTGTAACACAAAGGCTCCCCCTCGTCAGTACGTACAATAGCGCGTGGAACCTCCGCAAACCCTCTATGGTATACACAACACAGTGTAAAGGTTCAAGAGCGGCACATGCCAACATTACACCAAAGTTAACTTAACTTTGTGCAAAGCCCACCGCAAATGCAATAAATCGACTGACTTTGTTTTTAGCCGCACTGTCGGGGATCCGGCGTAGGCACCGGAATCTCTGCCAAATGAAGAGCACTGCAAATGGAGTACAGATTGGCAGCAAACATCCCATGATGCCGATGTATCCTTTATGCACAGAGCACCCTCAATTAGATATTTTATTGGCAGCTCTATAATAGGTTACGCTTTGGAATCCACTGAAACGCATCCAATTCTGTGAGATACATGTATTGGGGTACGGATACATAGATCGGCCGCCATTCGCCGGGAGATATCAATCCGCTTTAAATCCAACAAATTCCATTATTAATTCATTGGAGACTCAATGAGACGCAAATATCCTCATCGAACTTTTGTGCGCGGATCATTAGACTCGAATTGACAAGTGACTGTGTACGGGCTGTGGGTTGTGGGTTGTGGGTGAGAAGCGGAATGGGCCTATGGGGGATTTCATTTAGCTTACGCACAATTTACCCGTCGAGTTTTAGGGCATTTAACTATGAATATTGCATTTTATCCCTGAGGGGTTTAATTGGAAATTCTTGTATTGATTGGGTTAGGGTTACTACCAGGACATTCAACGAAGATCCAACAAATAAGCCCCGAGAGTCGAGGATATTATTTAACCCCTTTCACATTTATTTACAAACTTTTCAGAGTCATTGCCTTCTTTTCGATGACAATGGAAAGCGGGGCGGGTAAACAGCACACTCGTCGGGGCATCTTAATGCATTTTAAAGTGCCACACACACAATGGCAAGCAGCAGCCACATAAGGACGATGAAGGAATCACCCATTAAGTAACAGTTTCAATGGGAGAGAAGTGAGACCAAGTGCACTACTCTGTACTGGAAAAGAAGACTTATCGATGCATTTTCCTTGAATTGATTGTGTGGGTGGGACATTAAGGATAACAAGGATGTGAGGTCAGATGTATGTGCTGTTGTAAGAAAAGGGTAAAAGAATGATGTAGGCCTTCTGGGCAATAATGATTTTGCATGAATCACTTTGACATTTGTCGTCTATGCACTACATACGTATACCCAATGTGCTCCTGTGAACTGTAAGCCTTGAGCTGTTTTACATAAAAGAAAAGTTAAGATGTGAACATTGTTCATCTCGTAAATATTTTGGGTTAAAAGGTTAGTTGCTTGCGGTGATAACCTTCTATTTTTTTTTTTTTGTTGAAATTTAAAATCGAACATCGAAGTGAGGATACTTCTGATCAATATCATCGTCTAGCAGGCTTAAGGGTGTGATGAGAAAATTAAAGAAGAAGAAGATGTCGACTGCATAATAAATAAGTGTCCTATCCGCAAGGCAGTGTGTGAAAGGGTTTAGTGTGAAACCTGTACGATTTTTTTGGTTTAAAACCAATCCATCATCGATACGGGGCTTCACGGTTACCAGTTCTATAGAGGCTTGATGTGATGTACCTAAAAACAATGGAAAATTCAAAAAAGATAGACGATTCAGAAGACCACACAACACTCTCTCGGAACAAGCCTGCTGCTGTGGCCACCCCCGAGCGCTATTCGCGAAGTCACTTAAAGTGTAACTGTGAGAGTTTGTGAGCGTGAGACCTTAGCTCGTCCTTTGAATGTCGATTGCGGACTATCTACTGAATACTTATCCTTTCTTGAGGATATCGGCGCGGAGAGTTTTTTTTTTTTTTTTTTCTCTTGTACAACCCATGCCCGCGTGGCAACGACACTGCGACCTGAAAGATCTATTGTATCGAAGGGTTGGAGTTAATCTAACAGACGTACTACCTCCCTTATGAAAGTGAGTACCATATGTCCTTAGTAGCGGAGCATTTCAGTTCCACTGAAGTAAGTATCTCCTTGTGGAGAATACGTTTCCTTAACCAGTGTAGTGCCGGGCATTCACAAAGAATGTGTTCGGAGGTTTCATCCTCCTCTAAACAGAACCGACAGTCCTTCTCTTGGCACAGGTTCATCTTGTTAAGGTGGTATCTCAAGCCGCAATGGCCAGTAAGAAAGCTCATAAGCTTCTTAATGATTTCCCTGTCTAAGTTAAGGATTTCCTTATAGGAGTAAGGCTTGATTAATCATTTGGATTGTCTTAGACCTGGCCCACTAGTCCAGTGGTCTAGACGAAGTTTGTTTTCCCGTTCGTTAATCAGCGTTGTAGCTGTCGCCCAATTGACGCCACAATAAGGTTCAGGACCTATGAACACAGATTCTGAGCCAGCCCTAGCAAGCTCATCTGCAGATTCGTTGCCCACAATCCCTTGGTGTCTGGGTACCCAACCGAGTTTTACCCTGTTGTAATTGGCAAGGTCTTGTAATGCATCGTAGCAGCATTTCACGGTTCTGGAGTCCATTTGGTTGGACGACAGTGCCATAAGTGCTGCTTGGCTATCTCAGAAGATATGTATTCTAGCGCCTTTGATCCCCTTGCGGAGATTGTGTCTGGCGAAAATCTCAATGGCATGGATTTCAGCCTGAAACACAGTAGGTGTCGTACCCATAAGTACCGAAATCTTTGTGTTGGGTCCAAAAACCCCAGCTCCAACTCCAGAATCCATTTTCGAACCGTCGGTGAACCAGACCAGACTTCTAGGGTCCAGTGTTGGAGCACCATTGGACCAGTTTTCGCGGTCCAATATTTCAACTTCGAATAGCCTACCAAAGCAGTGTTGCCTGACCATAATATCTGGTAAAGTGCAAAACATGTCTGTTTTAGGGATTGAGTTGAGAATCTTTAAATGTCCCACAAGGTCACCTGGTTTATACTCGTGATCTAGCTGCAGCCTGATGGCATATCTAGCAGCCATCTTCCTAATGAAGATTGGTAAGGGTGTAAGCCCAACAATAGCTTCCAGAGCTGTCGTAGGGCAGGTGCGCATCGCACCTGTAATGCCAAGACAGGCAATTCTTTGCAACTCTGCAACTTGTTTGCCGTTGTCTGCTGGAGAGTTTTTTGCCACCAAACGATGGCCGCGTATGTGATAATGGGTCTAACTATCATTATGTACAACCAATGTATCATCTTAGTAGAGAGACCCCAAGTTCTGCCGTATAGGCGTTTACTGGCCCACAGTGCTCTAGTAGCGCGCTCAGTGGCGGACTTGATATGTGAATTCCAATTAAGTCGTTTGTCAAGAATTACACCAAGATATTTGACCTCGCTGGAATAAACTAGTGTGGTGCCTTTGATTGTGATAGGTTCAAGGTTGACCTGTGTCTTCCTTGTAAAAGGCACCAGAACGGTTTTACTAGGATTTATGGATAGTCCTTCTTTGTTACACCATTCTACAACTTGAGATATTGCACTTTGCATGACGTTGGAAATTGTCGTGCTGTCTTTACCTCTGATAAAAACCGCCAAGTCGTCAGCATAACCGACGGTGGTGTAGCCTGATCTGTGAAGATCTACTAACAAGGCGAGGAGAGTTAATATAAAGGGTTTTCCAATAGGGATTTCCGAACTTTGACAGCTGATTGCGGCCATATTGTTGAAGTTACATCTCTCAAATTGGCTGTCATTTATTAAGTCAGTCTTTCCAAATCAACATGGAGAGTTATAGTGTTCAATAACATGTACAAATGATTAAATTGTTTTATGAAAGTGGGTCTTCTGTTCGTCGAACATTTCGCGTGCTTCGCCCATTTTGCGGTCGCCAAATAGTCCTTCTGAGAGGACTATTCGCAACGTAGTAGATAAATTCGAGTCGACCGGTTCAGTGAACAATCCGCCAACTCCCGTACACTAACGAAATGCAAGATCTGCCGAAAATATCGCCGCTGTCCGTGAGAGTCTGCAGGAGAATCCGTGGCAGTCAATTCCGCGCCGCCCACAGAATTCGGCCTTTCGCAGACCACAACTTGGCGAATTTCGCGTCATGACTTGGTCCTACACCCGTACAAGATTCTACTGACTCAGGAGCTCAAAGTTAATGACCATAGTGAACGCCGAACGCCACACAGCTGGTGCCACGATGGACATTCTGCACGAGCGATTTCCGAACATGGTCATCTCACGTGGAGGCGATGTGAATTGAACACCGAGATCGTGCAATTTGACCTCGTTAGACTTCTTCTTGTGGGGTTTTCTTAGGTCACAGGCCTATGCCAATAAACCACAAACCAGCACTACCCTAAAAGCCAACATAATCGATGCCATTGGTCCAATTCAGTCTAATTATGCGCCAGAGTTAAAGAAAATTGGACGTTTCGGATTGAACAATTGGATGACTTTATAGTAGACATATGTACGTTAAGTCCCCATCCTCTTCAGTTTGTTTAAACCAAACAGCTCAGCGATAGTGGACAGAAATTTGTCTACTGTTGGTAAAACTACTTAATCGGCATATTTTAGGGCCCCTACCTGGTAATTGTATTCCCCCTTGAGGAGTGTCAAAGAAGGCAAAATCGTGCACTCGGCTGCCTGAGTATACCATATGTGTGTCATAACATAAAGGAGCAGGATATATTTTTACTACATGAAACTCATGTAGAGGAGAAAGACTTTGGGAGGTATGAAAAGTTCTTCGGCGGATTTACTCTACACTGGAAATCAGCTTGTCGTAATAGCTCGCGTGGGCGAGCTATCGGAGGTGGACTTTACGGTTTTAAGGACAGCTTAAAGGAACTCAATATAAAGGTAGAAGTGAGCACTAGTTACCAATGGAGCATAATCGAAGTGGCTACTGGAAATGATAAATTCAATATTATTCCAATGTATCTAAGGCAGGAGACATGGGAGTGAACAGTTTAACGAGTTAAAAGATATTTTTCCTCAACACAATCTTAAGAGTGTAACACTAATGGGTGATATGAATATACGCATTGGGGAGGAAGCACAAGCTGTTGAAAATTATTTGCTGACCAACCACAAAATATTACCTCAAAGATCTTCGAAAGATAAAGTTACGAATCGATTGGGAAAAGAGTTCATTGAGTTTTGCAACGATTATGGGTTTATAATCCTGAATGGCAGAACTGACGGGGATCAAGATGGCGAGATGACTTTTGTTTATACAGTGGGAGAATCTGTGAATGATATCTGCGCAGTGTCTGGAGAAATAACTGAAGATGTGATGGGTTTTAGGGTGGATGCACAAGTTCATTCGGATCATCTACCTATTGTACTTGAACTCCAGGTATATCCATCGACATCGGAAATGAAAGAATTGAAAATACTGCCCAAATGTACGTGGAATAAAAATGATATTGCAAACTATGGGAGAAAGCTGCAAGACAAAGCAAGACGGTGTGAAGAAAATAGTGAAACAATTAAGGTGCAAGACCTCTTACTTACTTACTTAGATGGCGCTACGGTCCGGGGTGGACCTGGGCCTCAACCAACAAAACTCTCCAGCTAGCACGATTACGAGCCAGCTGCCTCCAGTTGCGCACGCCAAGTTGGTTGAGGTCCCCCTCAACTTGTTTGCGCCACCTACCGCGAGGTCGTCCTCTACTGCGTCATCCATCCGGGGTGGATTCGAAAACTTTCTTAGCGGGAACGTTGGGCTCTATCCGCTCTAAATGACCCAGCCATCTTAGTCGCTGTATGTGAACTCTTCTGGCTAAGTCGATGTCCTTGTACAGTTTGGCATTGCACCTTCTCCTCCACTCACCGTCTATGCAGACGGGACCAAAGATCGCTCGAAGAACTTTTCTCTCGAAATAACCAAGGGCATCCTCATCCGGTTTTGTCAAAGCGCATGCCCCTGCGCCATACAGCAGGACTGGGATGATTAATGTCTTATAAAGAGTTCCCTTAGTAGTTCGAGATAGGGCCTTGCTACTCACTTGCCGTTTTAGCCCATAGAAACAACGATTGGCAAGAGTAATTCTTCGTGTGATCTCCCTACTGATGTCATTTGCGGAGTTCACCATAGAGCCTAGGTAGTGCAGGACCTCACTAACTTGATAAAAGAAGTTATTAACAGCAATCTGGACAGAAGAAGAAACATTAATTTCCTGCAGAAATTGTATGATTACTCGTGCTACAATGATAGAGTAAAGTCATTTAAATTACTAAAGTTATAGAAAAGAACAAATGACAATAATATAAAGAATGTAATAACATGGTTCGGAGATACAAACTTAAATACAGAACTAAACGGAAAGAATATTTTGAAGCCCTAAAAATGAGACTGAACACTGCAAAAGATTTAAGAAGCTGTTGGAAGTTCGCACGCGAACTGAGGCAAGTGAGCTTCAAAGTAGGATCAAAACTGGATGCAGAGAAGTATAAACAGTATTTCGAAAATTTATTAAATCCTTCACTTCATGCAGTACCAATACAGTGGGCAGATCGCCTAACGCTTGTTGACGACCTTGACAGTGGGATTACGCATTTCGAGATACTTGAAATGCTGAAGAATGTTAAAGAATATAAAGCACCAGGAGTGGATAGGATGTTGATGAGGTTTTTATAAACGCACCCGATGATTATATAAAACTGCTAGCCAATATGATGGAAACAGGAATTGTCGAGGACAGCTTCCGTAAAACAATTATCTTCCCTATCTTTAGAAAAGGAAACCCAAACGAAGTAGGGAATTATAGAGGAATTTCATTTATGGACTGTGTGGCCAAAGTATTAATGGGAATTTTGCAAAACACACTTTCTAACTGGGAAAAGAAGCACAAAATATTAAATGAATATCAGGCAGGGTTTAGAGAGCAGTACTCCACCGTAGACAATGTCTGCAACTTAATGTGCATAATCAACATCAAAAATAGCGAGAAAAAGAAGGTGTATGGTTTCTTTGTTGATTTTAAAGACGCCTTCGATGGAATCGACCGAAGAGCACTATTCTTTAAACTAAGTAATATGGGAGTTTCTCCTAAATATCTCTCACTCTTAAAAAGCTTGTATACAAAAACAACTGCAGCAGTTTGGGATGGAGAGCATCTATCAGAATATTTCTCCACTTCTATGGGTGTAAAGCAGAGCTGTTTACTAAGTCCGCTGCTGCTTAATGACTTACATGATGCTTTGGGAGGCGGTTTATTGCTGGATGATGTCCTTGTTCGACTTCTCTTGTACGCAGATGACATCATAATATTAGCGAAAGATCCAAAAGTATTAAAAGAAATGATACAAAGGCTTGAAAACTGCTGGAAAATATGGAATTTTACTATAAATCTTACTTATATCCTTTAACCCCTCGGGGGGCATAGGGCGTCAACCACGCCTGCGCGCCATCGTGTTCGGAGTTCTGCAACGCGTTTGAACTGCCTCCAACTCATTTCTAAAGAGCTCGATTCCTCCTCAACTGTTCTGCGCCACGTTTGCCTAGGGCGTCCCGCTATTCTGCCTGCCTGGGTGAGCGGATTCCACTGCATAGCGTATTTCGCAATGGAGTTGTCTTCGCGCCGTAGGGTGTGTCCCATCTATTGCCACTTTCTTCTTCGTATAGTTATGCTTATAGGTTCTTGGCCCGTTCTCAGATAAAGTTGTTCGTTGGAGATGCGGTTTGGCCAAAAAATCCTCAAGATGATTCTTAAGCATTTGTTTACGAAGACTTGCAGCTTGTGTGTGTTAATGGTGTCCACCATCCAGGTACTGCACCCATAAAGCAGCACTCATTCTACGTTGGAGCGGAACAGTCGTAGCTTGGTTCTTAAGCTAATAACATTGCTTCTCCAGATTTTGGACAGCATTCCGAACGCAGCTTTAGCCTTCCTGATTCTGCTGCACACATCCAGTTCGGTGCCACCGCGATTAGCCGAGACGACACTTCCTAAATATAGAAAGTTATCAACTTTCTCGACTTACTTTCCGGCAATGTTAAGTTGAGCGCGGGTATTGGAAGTACTCAGGGCTTTTGTTTTGGCTGTATTTATTTTTAGCCCCACTTTGGTTGCCTCAGTTTCTAGATTTTGGGCCATCAAATGAAGATCCATTATCCGATGTGAAAGTAGACAAACATCGTCAGCGTAATCTAGGTGTTTAAGGTAAGATGTCATAGTCCAACGAATTCCAGAATTAGCTTCCGTCAATGCTGCACGGAGTACATCGCTGATAACCACCAAGAACAGTAGTGGGGACAGTATGCACCCTTGACGTACTCCACTTTGGACTTCAAAGTCCTCCGACACCTTACCATTGTGCACGACGTGACACTTGCCGCCCTCATATGTAGCCTTGATAATAGCTATAAGCTTTTCTGGAATGAATCTCCTGCGCAAGGCCAACCAGATAGCATCTCGATTCAAGCTGTCGAAAGCCTTCTCGAAGTCGATAAACAGTAAATGTAGCGGAGACCTATACTCAACGCATTGTTCGATTATGATCCGTAAGGTGTTTATGTGGTCGATGCAGGAGGATCCAGCACGAAAGCCTGCCTGTTCGACATCGAGAGTTGAATCTAAATGATCTTTAATTCTTTCTAGAATTATTCTAGCTATTATTTTGGCTACAGCTGGAAGAACACATACACCTCTCCAGTTACCGCACTCCATCAAGTTACCCTTCTTTGGAAGTTTAATGATCATCCCCCTTTTCCACTCCTGTGGAAATTGTTCACTATCCCAAGCTCTCCGTATTAGCGGATGCAGCAAATCTGCTGATGTATTTGGCGCCACTTGAAATAGCTCGGCAGGGATGCCATCAATACCCACCGCTTTGTTTCTCTTGAGGGACTTGATTGCTGTTATTATTTCAGCTTTACTGGGAGGTACGGTGCGTATTCGGGAATTTGTTGCTTCGAACTGCTCATTCGAATTCAAGATCATACCGCCGTCGTCTAAGTGATTTAGCACTGTAGCAAAATGTTCTCTCCATCTAGTGAGCTGATCCTCATCCGAAATCAGAAGGTTACCGTCTAGACTCTTCACTGGATGTTGTTTGGAGTTTCGACCACCAATGAGCTCCTTAGTGATGTTGTAAACAGTCCTACTGTAGCACCTACTCGCTGCTTCTTCAGCCCTTGAGGCCAGTGAGTTGACATGTTGACGTTTGTCACGTCTCACACTACGCTGCACTTCTTTCTTCTTCGCACGGTATTGGGTTTCAAGCTCAGTTCTCTCTACTGCTGAGGCCGCTGCAATCCGAGCCTTGATTGCTGTACGTTCATCGATCCGTCTCCAGGTGTCTGCAGAAAGCTATGTGCGGTGGTGTTTCTGCTTTTTACCGATATAAGTGCGTGCCCCAGTCGCAAAAGCATTTTTCACAGCAGTCCAGTGGTCATCCATGTTCTCTATGCTGCTGATTGCTTCTGCTTCTAAGGCAAGATGGTCCCTGAACTGTTGGCGCACTTGGGGAACCTTGAGCCTGTCGATATTAAACCTGGTGATGTTAAGCAGGTTTGAGCGGTTGCTGTTGACGGATGCAGTACGAAGGCGTAAATGAGCTGCCATAAGATGGTGATCTCGTTCAAGTCCGACGTCAGCTCCACGTCTGTTTTGGACCGTCCAGGAGACAATTCCTAAAGCGGCGACTGATCGCAATGTGGTCGATCTGGTTGGATGTTCGTTGCCTATCAGTAGAGACCCAACTGATCTTATGGCAGGTGTTATGCTTAAACAGCGTACCTCCGATGACTAGGCGGTTGGTATTGCAGAAGTCCACAAACCGCTCACCATTGTCATTACGGTCTCCCACGCCGTGAACTCCCATCACGTGCTTAAGCATGGTGTTGTCGCTATCCACCTTGGCATTGAGATCTCCCATTACCATTACGATGTCCCCATCAGGCGTTTGGTTGTAGGCGGCGCCTAAGTGGCTATAAAAATTATCCTTTTCATTCTCAGTCGCGTCTAGAGTTGGAGCATAACACGGTATGATGGTGATTTTTCTAATTCTACTCTGGAACCTAGCCGTCAATATCCGGTCACTATGGGGTTTCCAGGATATGAGGCTACTACGTGCTGCTGGAGTTAGCATGAGTCCTACGCCAGAACTCCGTGCACTTCCAGCTGGTTTACCAGAGTAGAGCATCACAGTGCTTTTTGTTGGGGAGATGTATTCCCCAGCATCGTACCATCTTATCTCGCTCAGCCCTAAGATGTCGATTTTATACCGTGCGAATTCGCGCTCCAATTGGAGGAATCTGGCGTTATAAGGCCCTTCCTTGAGTGAGTCCAGGAGGATCTTAACGTTCCAGAATCCAATCGTTGTCCGTGTCCGATAGCCAAAGGTCGTCAACAAATTATCCGTCCGTATCCGAGGCGTATGTTTCCGTTTCGGAGCAATAGTTTGTTTTACGGTTGCGGCTCGCTGGGCCACAGACCAACCGACACTTATCCTGTTTTTTGGCGCAGGAAGCTCGCCATTCGTCCTCTCCCGTTAGCAATTTCCGAAGAAATTCCCAGATGGCACCACGAGGAGGTGGGAGTAGGGCTTACTAACAGAGCTGCTAGGTTTTCGGCTGCAGTGGCTCCTACTCGTTACTTAGCGGACCAGCACCTATCGGAAGATGCTGCCCCTACGAGGCCTTTGTTAGTCGTTTGCCATCCAAATCGCCATCTTGATAAATCAAAAATTATGATTTTTAGTAAAGGTGGAAGAAGAGCTAAAGATCAAAAGTGGTTTTATAATGGCGTGGAAATAAAAGTAGTTAGCAAATATAAGTACTTAGGCTTTATTATGACGCCAAGACTCTCTCTTAGTGGATCAACTCAAAGAAAGAGAAGCAAAAGCCAAAGGTAGCTTAAACAGTAGCTGGAAAGTGTTTATGGACAAAAAAGGAAGTAAAGTTCTCTGCAAAATATAAAATATTTAAAATGCAGTCGCGAAATAAATTTACTGCTATGCAGCTCAGGTCTGGGGTTCTTTGAACTTCGATCAGGTTGATAAAATCCAAAGATATTTTATAAAACGAGTTTTTGAGCTGCCAGTCTTCACGCCGAATTATATTATAAGTCTAGAAAGTGGAGTGCTGGACATGCATCTTTATACTTTAAAGTTGCATATGGAGTATGTCCACAAAACTCTGTTCAAATATGGGGTTAATCGTTTGCCGCACATTCTATAAAAGCAAGTTATGGAGAAGAAGATTTTCTGATACGAGGTCTGGTGTAGAATGGGAGACAATGCGATTCGATGGTCAGAGCTGCCTTTACATCAAGATATATGGAAAAAAAAGATAGGAAAAACACTCGAGAACCTAAGAAATGCCCAAGTTCAACAAAATTTGCAAGATGCATTATTAAGCTCGCACGGAATCTACGCAAAATTGAATCACTCCGCAGGCTACGCGTATTTCGATGATGCAAGCAGCAAAAGTTTAATTGTATGGACGTTTAAAGCGCGTGCTGGATTGATAGCACTCAATGCTAACCGGTTAACGATAGGTGAACGAAGAATATGCACTCTATGTAATTTGTATGAGGAAGAAAGTATCGCACATTTCATAGCAAAATGTCCAATTTTAAAACGCATTCGTCATCGATTTTTAGGAAAATCACTTTTGGAGGAAGACGAAATAATAACTCTACTCAATGGACAAGCTGAAAGCAAATGGGTAACACTGCATAAATTCATTGCAGAAGCATTTTGGTACCGCAAAACTTTGATAGATGAGTTTAACTCATAAGTTCTTGTTATAGAAATAGCCTCTCTCTCTCTCCAACAGACGACAATATGTCATAGTTGTATTGTTTTGTAAACCTTTTTTTTTGTGAAATAATAAACAAAACAATTTATTATTATTATTATTATTTTTATTATATGTGTTTCTTTTTGACTATGCAGCTATCACAAATCTAAAAAGAACTTACGTTCATCTGATCTATAGCTTGTCTAAGCTTTCCACATCCATATTGTTGAAGGGTCTTTGATATGCACCAAGGTAGGAGAGGCAGGCCTATAGACGCCTGGATCACACAAATGCAACGACATCGGCATTTCATTAGCCACAGTAACCCACTGATCCAAAATAGGGAAGCCTACCGATATTTTCAGAGTTGAAATAGGCGAACCCTACAGGCGGATTAGTAGAAATGCGGTGAAGTGGGAGTGTCATGATCACTTGTTTTCGGATCATAACCTCACAGAAATAGGAAGAAGAAGAAGAAGAAGTTCTTCGATATGCACGAATTGTGCGAATTGTTGATATCATATTATGCAGCACTGCCTCGACCGCTTATATGCAAAGCTTCTAGGAAATAATTTTTTTTTTGTTTTTTTTGCCGAGAGCAGGTGAAAAATCTTCTTAAGACACCATAAGGCCCGACCGCGCGTTCTTATGGTAGTGTGAGATTTTTACTCACTAAAAAAACACCTCTCTTCAAAATTAATACTACAACTAAGCCAGTGCTTATCCAGTAGTTTTATTTTCGCTTACGAGAATCGTTATTCTAGAAAAAGATGATCGTATGTGATTAAAAATAAATGTAGCACTTTAGACAGGTTAAATTCCAATGAAAGTTCCTGCCTTTTTCACGACCTTCATATGCTATGACGCGAGGTCAAAAGGTTTTGTCCTTTGAAGACGACGAATTGAATTGTTCGCGTCAAGTAGTTGAGTGATAGTGCGGTTACAATGGCCGTGAACACGATCTTTGTGTTTACGCGCAAATTTTGTTATCTCTTCGACGACGCTGGGAATTCCCAGATCTCGATGAATATCTTCGTTACGTACATACCACGGTGCGTTAACGATCGTTCTAAGAACTTTATTTTCAAAAGTTTGTATGATGTTTCTATTGGTTTTCTTGGTACAATCCCATAGTTGTATACCATACGTCCACACTGGCTTTAGTACTTGCTTATAGATAAGCAGTTTGTTATGTAGGCTCAACTTCGAATGTTTTCCGAGTAGCCAGTACATTTGTCGGTATTTGTTTTGAAATTCGTCGCGTTTCTTTTTCACGTGCGATTTCCATTTGAGCTTGACATCTAGAGTCATTCCTAGATATTATGCTTCGTTTGCGTACGGTATTTGAGTCGAGTTTAGATATACAGGCAATCTATCCACTTTTTTGTACGTAAAGTTGACGTGAGTAGATTTGCTTTCGTTCAGCACAATACGCCAAGAATTCGTCCAAGCGTGGACTTTATTAATAGCATGTTGAAGCTTTCCGGTTGCTGCTTCAATGGTATCTTCCGTTGTCAATATCGCCGTATCGTCCGCAAACGTGGCGACGACACAGTTTCTTTCTTGCGGGATGTCAAGCGTGTAGAGTACATATAGAAGTGGGCCAAAGACACTTCCTTGCGGGACTCCGGCTGCAATCTCCTTGAAGTCAGAGTAATCGTTTCCGTGTTTAACACGAAAGAGTCTCTCGGTGAGGTACGATCGTAAGATTAAAAAGAATTGCCGTGGCAGTAGTCGTTGCAATTTATATTCCAAGCCTTCGTGCCAAATCTTATCGAAAGCTTGTGAGACGTCAAGAAATACACCACAACAAATCTTTTTTTCTTCCAGAGCTTTCTCAATCACGTCAGTTATTTTGTGGACTTGGTCAATTGTAGAATGTTTAATTGTAAATCCAAACTGATGGTCAGGAATGAGACGTCTTTCGTCGATTACGGGCTGTAGACGTTTGGAAAGAAGTTTTTCGAATATTTTTGAGATAACCGGCAATAGGGAAATAGGCCGATATGATTTCTTCTCATTTAGCGGTTTGCCTGGTTTCGGGACCATTATAATCTCGGCGACTTTCCATTGTCTCGGAACATAGAGCAATCTGAATGAAGCGTTGATCAAATAGAGCAGTTTGATAATAGCTTTATTCGGCAGTTCCTTGACTACCTGCGCCGTTATCAAGTCGTAACCCGGAGCTTTTTTCGTCTTTAAATTTTTAATCACTTCCCTCAGTTCAATCAATGCAACTTTTTTTACTTTAAAGTTGTCAGATGTCATGACTGGGGAGTCGGGCGTTAACGAAGGGCCGTCGAATGGCTTAAACGTTTCTCCTAAGTGCAAAGCAAAATGTTCTGGCTTTTCTTTGTCGCTCTTGGCCCAGTTTCCATCGTTTTTCCGAATTGGTGGCGCTTGCATTTGAGGTTTCCGGATGCCTTTTAGCGCTTTCCAAAGCGAATAATTTGATTCTCTTTCACCGCAAAGATTTTCAAGATAGGTCGCTATGTTTTTGCTTTTAAATTCGCGAATACTATCTCTAAGGCGATTGCATAGTCGGTTAAGGACCATTTTATGCTGCGGTGCATGAGTGATTTCTTTCGTGCTTTTCGTTTCTCTCTCACCAGTTCAATGATTTCTCTGGGATACTTTTCGTTGCGGTTGATCTTATAGCTTCTAGAAGGAGTGTTTTTCCACGCCGTTCTTTGGATTGTTTCCACGAAACGATCAACTTCGTCCTCTAGTTCACAAGGTGTTTTAAGTGAAACATTTAAGGTGATATTTGTTTCGCAATCAATTCTAAAACCCTCCCAGTTTGTTCTATTGCTAGTAAGTCTTCGAGGCCCTTTTTTCTTGATCAGCGCTTCTCCAAGTAATAAAATTACCGGCGAGTGGTCAGAAGAGAGATCAAAACATTCTTTGATTGTAATAAACTTCTCGTAAATGCCTTTTGTTACAAAAAAATCGATAAGATCGGGAATTTTTCCTGAATTGGTTGGCCAATAGATCGATTTTCCAGACGAATAAAAACAACAACCGAATTCATTTGCCACTTCGTAAAGAATTTTTCCTTTAGAAGATGTACATCTTGGACCCCAGAAGGTGTGCTTCGCGTTCAAATCTCCACCAATAAGAAAATTTGAACCAAGAGCATTGAAGACACGAAAGTAGTCATCTTTTTCCAGTGGGCATCGCGGCGGACAGTAAACAGACGCTATATTGTAACTCAGGTGCTTATTTTTAACCCTTGCCGCGCACAGCTGAAGTTTTTCCAGCTCTATGCTTATGTCGACCGAATGTTCGATGTTAGTTTTAATGAATAAGGACGAACCGCCCCGCGCTCTATCAGAAGGATGATAGGCGTGATAACCAGCGTAGCCTCTTATCTTTATCTGCGATTCCCTTGTTAGATGGGTTTCGGAGATCAAACATATGTCGATATTTTCTCTTATTAGAAACATTTCTAATTCGTTAGATTTTTGTAAGAGTCCGTTTGCATTCCATGTTACTATTTTAAGCAAAGCGTTCATATTTACTTAGATTTAGATTTATGATTAGCCATACAAAAGCTTTCGACGTTACTGAGACGTTCGAGAATCCGTTTGTTAATTTCACATTGTTCCTTGAACTTAGCGTAGATGCAGTTTAGAATTTCATTCAACGGATCAGAGGGTGATCCGACGTTTCGTTTGGTTGCTTTGACTGCAGCCTGAGAATACGTCAGACGTACGGGGTTCGCTGGCTTGTCAGAGGTTATTTTTCGTTCAGCCTTTTTAGTGGAAGACTTTGACGTACGTTTAACCGGCTTAGAAGGCTGATTGACTGTTTTAAGAGCCTGCACTGCTGGTTCGAGCGTCCTTTTAGTCGGCTTAGGAATCTGTACAAGGAAATAATGCTTCAATCTAATTTTTCCTGAATTAATTTATTTTTTTATTTTTGGGATAGAAAACGCTCTACTGAAGCACTTAGAAACAGTCCACTGGGCGACCAGGAAGAAAAACCCTGCTGTACCGACTTTACTGGAAAAGTAAGCACTTCAGCGATGATGGCTCACTACATAAGTATTCACTACGTCATTTGAAAGGTCTTACATCTGATACGTGCAAAGGCAGGACACTCGCAGAGAAAATGATTCGCAGTATAGTCGGCCTATTCACAATCATCGTACGAGTAGACTGTACAAGTGTACACATTAAAGTGGTTAAAAGATCTACTGTTAGAGCGCCAATACATTGCCTGCGTTCTTTTCTGCTAAGAGACAGCGATATACCGCTGATCTCTAACGGACGTCTGGAAGCAGCGTTTGTTCAGCATTCATCCTGGAGCGTCATGCGACACACAATTTTATTCGTAAGAAACCGATTCATGAATCAAAGTCCTGGCCGAGGATGCAGGAAGATCTGAGCATTTATTCTCTGATCCGAGCGTGACCTAGGACGCAGACTTTTTTTTTTTTAGGTCTCGTCAAGGATGTGTAATCTTCATACATACTAATAGCCCGAGTGCTATTAGCATGCACGATTCGCAAACCTGAGTAATCGATTCCAGGAATACGCCTTAGTACTAAACACATACCCGACACACTTCAGCCACTCTCCCTGTGGGACTCCCGTTAGGTATTTCTTCGCGGGGCTGGTTAGCAATTATGCTCTAGTCTCCAAGGTCGCCTCTTGAGCTCTCTCTTTTTAGAGTTTCTGCTCTTCGCTGTGCGTTCTGCACACACACTATGAATGAGCAGATCTCCATCCACTTGCCCTCTGATCATGTCATGTAACTTATGAGATTTTCTTGACTTGGCAGGTTAGCTCTATCTTCTGCAAAGCGTCTGCAGTAGAACACTGCATGCTCCTTGTCCTCCTCCTCGTTTAAACATTCTGGGCACAGGGGTGAACTATCGTGTCCAAATCTATAAAGGTATTTCCGGTAGCCGCCGTGTCCAGACAGGAACTGTGTGAGATGGTATTTACAGTTCCCCCTCGCTATCTCTGTTCATGATGTTGTAGTGAGAATGAGCTTGTGGGTCCACCTGCCTTTTGTAGAGCTGTCCCAGCTGGTTTGCCACAGCGTTGCCTATGCCGCCCTTTCCTCTTCCTTAATCCGTTTTGCCTCTTTCCGGTTCGAGGGACGTCTAAGGTACATCATCTGCATCTCATCTGCGAGGATGTCGATTAGGACTACCCCAGCTAAAACGCAGGCTGCATCGTCGGAGACAGTTCGGAAGCCGCTGATCACTCTGATTGCACAGAGCCTGTGAGCTGATGATAGCTTCTTCCTACATTCATTTGTCACCAGTGCACCCGCCCATATCGGAGCAGCGTATAGAAGTACCGAGCTGACCATTCTGGACAGCAGGATCCTGAGGGCGTATTCAGGCCCGCCGATATTCGGGAGCATTCGGGAGAGTGCTGCCTGCATCAGCGATGCTTTCTTACTAGAGTACTCGACTCGAGGCTTTAAAGCGCAGCCTATTGTCGAGCATGACTCCAAGGTACTTCAAAGATTCTTTGGACCTGATTGTCTGGTTTTCTATCCGGAAGCTAGCATATGGTATTTTACCTTCTTCCGGTTATCAGGACATCCCCAGTCTTGTGGGCCGTTAGTTCCAGACCGATAGACTCCAGCCATTCCTTTATTCTTATAACTGCCCCATCCATGGCAGCCTCCACCTCATGTACGTGCTTGGCTGCTGTAACCGATATCATCAGCGAAGTCAATCACTTTGACTCCCTTGGGCAGTGTTAGTCGCAGAACTCCGTCGTACATAAAGTTCCATAGAAGAGATCCAAGGACCGACCCTTGCGGGACTCCCGCTGAAATGCTGTAGTGTTTAACGCCACCGTCAGTATGGTATCTTAGCTACCTGTGCCTGAAGTAGTCCGTGGCTATCCTCAGCAGGTAGTATGGTGTATCCATTCTGGCCAGGGATCTCCTAATGAATGACCAGCTTGCCGAGTTGAACGCATTTTCGACGTCAAGCGTTACTACTGCGCAGTATCTCTTCATCCCCCATTTCCACCTTTTGCGTGTATTGCTTCAGTTGCTGTATCTACTACCGCCTTTATGGCATCGACGGTAGAGCGTTATTTTCTGAAGCCGTAATGGTAGTCCGACAGGTCTCCGTTTTCCTCCGCCACCGCAAGCAGTCTGTCATAAATGATACGCAGTAGGATCTTTCAAGGGGTATCAAGCACGCATATTGGGCGATACGATAATGGTTGTCTGGGCGGCTTATTGTCCTTTGGAAGCATCACTAAATGTTGTAATTTCCATAGCGTAGGGAATACCCCCTCCTCTATGCACCTTTGCATCGTTGTTAGAAAAATGTCCGGTCTCGTCTTAACCGCTGCCTTGATTGCCCTATTCAGGATGCCATACGGTCCACGCGCTTTGCTGTCTCCGATTTTTTTGCATGCCTCAAAGAGTTCTTCCCGCGTGATTGCCGGGATGTGCACCACGCTGATCTCGCTCGTGATGGAGACCATTGTAGTTGGTTTATGGGGGAATAGGTGCTCTACTATGGTCCTTAGCATTGCCGGGCAGGTTAGTTGTGGAGACCTGTTGCTTTTAAGTAACTAGAATCGAGCGTATGTGCGCAAGAACATATGGTATGTATGTGTGCGTGAATATACTAAATTATGTTATGTGGATTATTCTCAATGTTTGGCTTCATGGGAAATCCAGATCGAATAGATGGATGGATGGAAATCCGGTTAATGATGTCCTTTAGTACTAACTGAGTCAGACTGATCGAAATCAACCTTCTGTTCACAAAATTCTTGGCTTTAAGCAGTTCTGATAGTGTTGAAGATATGTAGTCCTCTTGTCCACAACAATTGATGAGTTTATTTTGGTCAAATGTGCCGAATCCTATGTTGAAGTCTAAAAGCAAAACTAAGACGTGTGGCACTAGATACGGAAAATCGCCAGTAAAATGACCCTGCTTGCTTTTCGATGGGACATCTTAGATTCAAAAATCATTTCACATTCGACCATTCCCAGTTTTTTGCACTGTACCCCGTACCAAATGCAAAGTTGCAGTAGAGTGAAATGTATTAATAAGCGCATATCCGCTTCCGAGAAGTACACAAAAGCTCAACTTCAAACTTGATTTTATTTTTCTTCAAATTAAAGTAGTTTGGCGCATGAAGCATATCAACTCTGAATTCATTTATTTTTATTGAAATCATAAGCAGCTGTATTGCAAATGATTTGATTGGAATTAAAATTTAAAATTTAATCACCATTAATATCCGCAAAAGAAAAAAATTAAACGAAATTAATTGCCTTATATAAATAGCGCATCCTTCGTAATTATATCAAAAGTTTCACTTTTTTTTTTTGTTATAAAAGCGTAAAACTAATTGTTACAATTGTGACATTATTTTTTGGAGAACAACCAAACTAATGGTAATTAGAACAGTAATGTATGCGATACGGTTGAATTAACGAATGTGAACCACCTCCACATAGTTTCTAAATTCATGAATTCGAAACATGCAACGGGTAGGTATGCAACTGCTATAAATGAGTATACAGTACATACAATAAATGGAATTATATACATGAAACCGCATTCTCATACCTTAATGTGAAGCAAATCAAATATGATAATAACTTTTGATTGCAGCCAGTAGAAGTCTCTTCTGGGTTGCCATTATGCGACTTTTGCCACAACATCACTCCTTTTTTTTTTTGTTTTACGTGGGTAGGTTTTTTTTGGTAATCTTCAAAAGGCACTAGTAGCTCGAGCACGAATCGCAAGCCCGAATAATCGATGACAGGAATGCGCCGCGAGCAGGGACGGGTTAAAAATATAACTGCAGCACCTCCCAACAACTAGCGCTTGTCGTAAAAGGCGACGGTAATATAACACCCAAGTGAGCCTAGCGACACATATACTACCTTAAAAACCCTCCCACAAGTGTGCATGCGAGTCCATGGGTTGACACGACTGGAGATCACCGGTGTCATAGAAGAAAGACCAAACAAACATACAAAAATAAACCAGCAGCATGCACGTGTCAAACAACAAACACCATCGCAATATGGTAACATTGCAAAACTGCATCATTATGGTAATACTTGCAAAAAGGAAAGGCATTACCCCGCAGGTATTACCACTGCTTTCCATGGTACTGATCATGGACCGAGCAGAAATGTTCGGGTCAGAGCTATACGGATTCCGGGGTGTAGCAAAATAATGAAACAGTTTGGAAGAAATTTGAGGGCCGCGAGTTGGAACGTTGGAAACATAACCGATCGAAGTTACGAGCTGGGAGAGATGATGAATAGAAGGCGGGTGGATATCTTGTGTGTCCAAGAGACACAGCGTCCGAGAAATCGGACGCGTTTCTTGGACACTAGGACAAAAGATTACAAGATGTTCTACTACGAAACAGAAAAGGCTAAGAACGGAATCGGTATCATCCTTGCGGCAGAGCTATTTGGTAACATCTTGAGCATTTCGAAGTCCAGCGACCATTTGATGTCTCTCATACTAGTAATACAGGGAGAGGTGTGGAATATTGTCAGTGCATATGCTCCCCGAAATGGGTGCAATCAGAGAGATAAAGATGCATTTTGGGTAGATTTCCACAATCTCCTTAAGAACATCCCAAAGGAAGAGTTTCTATTTGTTGGAGGAGATTTGAATGGACATGCCGAGAAGTGAAACGAAGACTATGAAGACTGCCATGGGGGAGTAGGATATGGCACCAGGAACCTTCCTGGTGAGGATATCCTAAGCATGTGCAAATCACACGGTCGAATCGTGTTGAATACCATGTTCATCAAACAAAGCCGACACCTGATCACTTACTGCAGTGGTGGAGATGAAACTCAGATTGACTACCATTTGGTAGGCAGTTTCATGAAGATAAAAGATTGCAAAGTGATCCTGCGAGAGGCGATCGCTCGGCAACACCGTCTCCTGCTAATGGAAACTTTTATAAAAACACCGAAGAAAAGCAAACAAACAAGGATCTATGAGAAAATCAAGTGGTACAATCTGGACAAAGAAAAAGGCGAGGCTTTTGTTTTCGTAATGAAAAATTACCTCTCTCACACCATCAACGGAGCTGAGGATGAAGAGTGCAGAGCACAAAATATGTGGGATTCCCTACAGCGAACTTGCTTAAAGAAGGCCAAATCACTGCTAGGAGCTTCAAAAGGCCACCATCAACACGCCAAAGAAACATGGTGGTGGAGTGATGAAGCTAAGAAATTGATAAATGAGAAGAAAGCGGCTTTCAAAGCTTAGTCAAAGTGCCCCTCTAATAATAATGACGAAAAAGCTCGCCTTGAAATGGAATACAGATGTTGCAAGAAAAAATCGAAGAAGAAGTGGGCTCAGCTTCAAGCAGAGAGTACGGAGGGCCTGTATTGGGAGCTGGAGAAAATATCTTCCCCGGTTGCTGATGCAAATCAGGCTATCCAGGAGCTGCGACGACACAATATGAGCAAGAGCGCCACTATCTTCAAAATAACCGCCCAAAGAAGGAGGAATGCTCAGGAGATTCGTTCGCCAAAGTTCATTAGCAATGCTCATGGCTTCTTGTGGATGACGACAAAATTCTGCAGAGGTGGCGGCAGTATTGTGAAGAGCTTTAAAACGAACAGTTTCCCCGGGTATACTTTCTAAGAGCCACCCCTAACTGTGAAGAAATACCCGACATTACAGTCGTAGAAGTTAGTGAGGCGGTCAAATACTTCGAAAAACGAAAAGCGGTTGGGCCAGATGAGATGCCCTCTGAGTTCTGGAAAAAGATGGGAGACGTCGGGTTCAGATGGCTCAGAATTCTCATCTCCAAATTTAAGAGAGGTGATCCAATGCCGAATCAATGAAGGGAAAGTTACCTTCTCCCTGTATACAAAGGGAAGGGTGATACGCGAAACTGTGATAACTACCGTTCGATCAAGTTGATGTCACACACCATGAAGATCGTTGAGCGGGTATTAGGTGGCCGACTGCGAAAAATAATACGGCTATCTGATGATCAGTGCGGGTTTGTCTCGGGTAAATCAACCACAGATGCAATCCAAAGTATAAGGATCATAATGGAAAAACATCGTGATTCCTTAAGGGATTTGCATATTGTATTGGTTGACTTTGAAAAGGCATTCGACAGACAACCACGAGATCTGATATGGGTGGCGCTTAGACATCGAGGGGTTCCAGAAACCTATGTACAGATGATCATGGACATGTACGAAGGAGCAAGGACAAGAGTGAGATGCCGAGCTGGAGTAACCGAAGAGTTCCCAATCAAAGTCGGGGTGCACCAGGGAAGCGTTTTAAGTCCCTTGCTCTTTATTACACTCCTTGACTATCTGCTTGAAGGTAAAGTGACGGACCCCAAGGTACATCAGTTATTCTTTGCTGACGATGGAGCCATCATAAGTAAGGATCCTACATCCCTGCAACGAGCACTTTATGCGTGGGTGGACGTCCTGGAGGGAAATGGGTATCGCATTAGTTAAAAAAAGACAGAGTAATTGTGCTGCCCGTTCTCTGATCCACTCAGGCCTATTCCAGACATTTATTTGAATGGAACAGTGCTTCTCAAGTGCGAAAAGTTCAAATATCTGGGATCTATGATCAATAGAAAAGCAACTTGTCATGACGACATCAATCATCGCGTAAGCGTAGGGTGGATGAAGTGGCGAGAAAATTCCGCTATCTTCTGTGGCAGAAAAATGCCACCTAAGTTGAAAGGAAGGCTCTACACCGCAGTTGTGCGTCTAGCGCTCACATACGATTCACAATGTTGGACGATGTACAAAAACTATGAGAGTAAATTAACCGCAGCCAAGATGAAGATGCTTCGCATGACAGCAGGAGTGACAAAGCTTGATCGAATAAGAAGTTCGAAGATCCGTGGAAGCTTTCACATCAAGCAAACCATCGTACAAAAAAATAGAGCGCGACCAGCTCAACTGTTATTGCCACGTTCAAAGAAGAGACCATGTGAATCCTGTTAAAAAGGCAATATCAATGCACGTTCCAAAGACATCGCGATGTAGGAAAGGCAGGCCTATAAACGCCTGGATCACACAAATGCAACGACATCGGCATTTCATTGGCCTCAGTAACCGAGTGATCCAAAAGCGGCGGCCCTGCCGATATTTTCTGAGGTCAAATAGGTGAACCCCATAGGCGGATCAGTAGAAATGCGGTGAAGTGGGAGGGTAATGATCCCGTATTTTCGGATCGTAACCTCGCTGATAAAAGGAAGAAGAAGTTAGGTTGAACTGGCTGCCGGCTGAGAATCGCCGACATACTTAAACCAATAATAGGTCGATTGTGATGCCATGTATATCCCTCTACCTACTCGCTAAACCATCTTGAACTTCTTATGAAGCGCAGGAGGCTCTTAATATCTATATCTATCAGATCGCCTATATTAGCCGTATTTTATTATCACCCAAGATCCATATAGATCACATGACGAAAATAAAACGATCCGGATCTGGATCAACGAAATTATTTTCCTTGTGTCCTGTAGTGTGGTTGCGTAACCTACCAAGGAATAAAAAAAAAAAAAATTCTAGATCACGAAATTGATCCTGATAGAAAGCAGATCTCGTATTGTTGTTGTATCCCATAGAAACGAATGATCCATATGGATCATGAGTGATAATAAAATACGGCTATTGTTGTAATAGAAGGCTCCTAAATGAAGCTTTCGTCTACAGGGGAGAGCTGGGCAGAAACAAAGAAGGTGGGGAATAGTTTATTCCTCTTCTTCATTCATGCAGCTTCTACAAAAGTCGTTCGCAAAAACGCCCAACCTTGTAGCATGCTTGCCTCTCAGACAGTGCCCAGTGATGACACCTATTGCAGGGCCGATATGCAATCTATTGAGAGAAATTAAATTCTTAGAACGTTTTAGATCCAGCTTTGGCCAAATCTGTTTTATCGCTAGACATGTGGGTCCACTTGTCCACCTAAGATTTGCATTCTCGATAGCATCCCGCTTAAATATAAGTTTGTAAGTAGCGATTGGTATACATAAGGCGCCTTTATCCGGCAGGATGGGTATAGTTGTTTCGATTCAGGTGAGTTCATCGGCCTTACAATTCCCTAGAATGATTCTATGCACCGGCACCCAACACAGGTGAATATTGAAAAGCTCAGCCATCTTCGCGAGAGACGATTGGCAGTCTAGAGCTAGTAATGAATTTATAGAGGTCGATTCCAAGGATTTGATTGCTGCTTGGCTGTCTGAAAAGATACAGATATTCTTGGCGGATATCACGTTTTTCATAAGCCAAGATAATACTCCTTTCCGCCTGGAGTACGCTGCAATGATGTGGTAGACGGAAGGAGAACTTAAAGTTAAGCCTGTCAGAGAAAACACCTCCACCAACTCTGTCCTTAGTTTTCAAACCGTCAGTACAGAAGTGAATCGACTCATCTTCTAAAAATGCATCGTTCTCCCAGAGTGATCTGGAAGGGATGGTGACTACATCCAGATCACTCTGGGAGAACGATGTAGTCACCATCCCTTCCAGATCACTCTGGGAGAACGATGCATTTTTAAAAGATGAGTCGATTCACTTCTGTACTGACGGTTTGAAAACCAATTGAAACCGGCATTGGAAGTTCTTATCAAAATTTAGACTTGGGATGGCGTAGTCCTTGTTTTCGGGAGGGATTTTGAATTTATTCAGAATGGCCAAGCAAATTCTTTTTTAGACCACTGTTCGGTATCTTCAAGCCGAACGGCCGCATTCGCTGCCATTTGCTTGCTAAATATATCGAGGAGTATCAGATGGAACATAGTGTCCAGTGCCGCAGAAGGTGTTGTACGTAGTGCTCCGCTTATGCACAGACAATCTGTACGCTGGACCTTGCTTAGATAATCGCGATTTGTAGCTTTTTCTAAGGGTGTCCACCAGACAAACATCGCGTATCAATCTAATGGCCGACATGTAGAGCCAGTAAGTGATTCGAGGTTGTAAATCCCATTTATTCCCAATAGCTTTTTGCAAGAGAAAAGTGCTAAGGTAGCATTCGTAACTCTTTCTTGAACGCTAGGTTTCCAGTTAAATTGCCTATCCAGGATAAGAGCCAAATATTTTGCTTTGTAAGAGTAAGATGATACCATTGAGAGAAGAAGGGTCGACTAAGGGAATCTTATATTTCCTGGAGATGAATACTAGTTCAGTTTTATGGGGGTTTACACCCAAACCACACCAAACCACCCATCTAGTGAACTTGCTTAAGGCGTTTTGTGGAAGTTCTTTTAAAGTATTAAGGTGCTTTCTCGAGACAGCTAAAGCAACGTCGTCTGCATAAGCGATCGCCGTGCATTCCTCGCCTTACAAATTCCACAAAAGAGGGGATAGAACACTTCCTTGCGGAGTGCTTCTACTGACAGACATTCTAATAGACATCCCACCCAGTTTACAGTTGATAATCCATTAAGCAGTAGATTATTCAGTTCGCAAAGTGAGCTGTCGACCTTCAGGTCTGATAGCGCATCTGCTATCGCTGATGTATTGACATTGTTGAAAGCGCCTTCCATATTCAGAAAAGCAACCATTTTATACTCCTTACGATACAGGGAATATTCAATATTACGCACCAGTGATTGTAATGCCGTCTCTTTATTTATCACTTTTGTGACACTTTTTTACAAATTTTCAAAACTCTGCAGTGGCAACCATGCCCTGGTTCTTATAGAGATTATGCATCCAAGTTAAGCACGATGCCATAGTCAAGCTTTCTTTTATTTATAGGTACAGTTGGCCATCGATTCCTAGAACTGTTCGGCAAGGCAACGACAACCCGATTGAACTGCCACAAACCTAAAAGTGTCCTATTAAACCCCTCAATAAATTCAGCATGTGTGGATCTAAATTCCATAAACCCGCATTGGACTATTACTACGAGTACTTTGCCCTTTTTCCTCTAGAATGCCATTAGGGGTTGGGTATTGGCAATAACTCATGATTTAGCATTAGCATCCATTTAGCTGTCCATTAATCGAGTTTGTCTATTTTGTAAATGTACATATAGAGGTTGAATGGAATGAATTCCTAGTATTATTGTTCAATTTATCCGCAAGCCGACGCGTGTACACTTAATGTTTTGGTAAATAATTTGTGGGACATTAAAAATTTAATTAACACCCACAAATAGGAAAACAAAATTTTTGTTAGAAAGTATTGCGGTGGATAATAGTTATTGCTTTTAATTAAGCAGATATGCATTCAATTCAGTTCAAAAACCACATCCGACAGCGGATTCAAGTTAGTCGACTTTGCAGAGGGACAAAATTTTGCCGATAGAATCTCTTTTAATCTCGATCTAAGTCCTATGTCACTAGCAGCAAATTGGGGAGACCAGTGACAGCTTTGCCAACAAGCCATCAGGTTTTTCTCGACCACCACAACAAAACCCCTGGTTTGATGAGGAATGCCGGCCACCACAACAAAACCCCTGGTTTGAAGAGGAATGCCGGCAAGCACATGCAGTAAAACAAGTGACGTACAAAGCGGCGCTGCATAAAAGGACTAGAGCTGCTCGCGAGCTCTATGAGCGGAGGAGAAAAGAGGAGCATCGACTTCTCAGAAAGAAGAAAAAGAAGCATGAGAAGCGGTCAACAAAGAAGATTGCGGGACTTTACTACACAAATGATGTTCGCAAATGTTACCAAAAGGTAAAAAGAACAGCCAGGGTTTCAAAGTCAGAACAGAATTCCCCAGGAACGAAAATGGCAATATATTATAGTAGTAGAATCGCAGTCGGTGCTGAGGATATGGAAGGAACACTTCTGCAGACTGTTAAACGGCGTTGTTGACCAATATTCCGCCGTCAGGCAGAATGAGCCATTCAACAGTGACGATGGCAGTCAAGATTCCCATCAACCCGATCAGAATGAAGTGAGGATGGCGATATCTAAACTCAAATCCAACAAAGCTGCTGGAGCCAACGGCCTTGCCGCTGAACTTTTCAAGGCAGGAGGAGATGAGTTGGTATCTGGTCGAACGAAAGTATGCCCGATGAATGGTACCTCAGCATCATTTGCCGATCCTGAAGAAAGGAGACCTTCTTAACTGCGCCAATTACAGAGGTATAAGTCTCCTCAACATCGCATATTAGATCCTGTCTGCCCTATTATATGAACGCCTAAAACCGATCGTCGACAACCTAATCAGGTCCTTATCAATGCAGTTTTAGGTGTAGTAATCTTCTAAAAATACTAGTAGCCCGGGCTATTAACATGCACGATTCACAAACCCGAATAATCGATGACAGGAATGCGCCTGCCAGAGGGCGTATGCTACTGGAAACCTTTGCGCCACTAGAAATAGTGCTCGCAAACAGGGGGTGTGCAAACACATATCGCAAAGCAGGTATGGGGTCAATCATCGACATAACCTTCGTTAGCAACTCTCTCCTGCGCAACACCAAATGGCGGCTTAGCGAGGAATATACACATAGCGACCACCAGGCGATATTAATATATTTTAAGGAAACTCATCCAATCTTACTTACTCACTTAGATGGCGCTACAGTCCGGGGTGGACCTGGGCCTCAATCAACAAACCTCTCCAGCCAGCACGGTTACGAGCCAGCTGCCTCCAGTTGCGCACGCCAAGTTGGTTGAGGTGCCCCTCCACTTGTTTGCGCCACCTACCGCGAGGTCGTCCTCTACTGCGCCGTCCGTCCGGGTTGGATTCGAAGACTTTCTTAGCGCCAAGGTTGGGCTCCATCCGCTCTAAATGACCCAGCCATCTTAGTCGCTGTATGTGAACTCTTCTGGCTAAGTCGATGTCCTTGTACAGGCCGTATAGTTCGGCATTGTACCTTCTCCTCCACTCACCGTCTATGCAGACGGGACCAAAGATCGTTCGAAGAACTTTTCTCTCGAAATAACCAAGGGCATCCTCATCCGGTTTTTTCAAAGCCCATGCCTCTGCGCCATACAGCAGGACTGGGATGATTAATGTCTTATAAAGAGTTACCTTAGTAGTTCGAGATAGGGCTTTGCTACTCAATTGCCGTTTTAGCCCATAGAAACAACGATTGGCAAGAGTAATTCTCCGTGTGATCTCTCCACTCATGTCATTTGCGGAGCTGACCATAGAGCCTAGGTAGACAAAATCCTTTACTACCTCAAAATTCTATCTGTCTATTGTGGCGTTCTGCCCAAGACGCCGATGTTGGGTGTCCTTTTTTGTAGACAGCATATATTTTGTTTTGCTTTCATTGACCGCTAGACCTATCTTTGCTGCCTCGATCTCAATACTCGTAAATGCCCCATTGACGGCCCGCTGAGTTCTTCCGATTATGTCAATGTCATCGGCATAAGCGAGTAGTTGTACAGACTTGAAGAAGATTGTACCTCCGGGGTTGGCTTGTGAGTTTCGTACAATTCTCTCAAGTATTATGTTAAAGAGATCGCATGATAGCGCGTCGCCTTGTCTAAGACCTTTCCTGACATCGAACGGTTCGGTGATGTTCTTACCGACTTTGATGGAGCAGCGAGAGTTCTCCATCGTCAATCTGCACAAACGGATGAGCTTGGCAGGGATGCCAAGACTAGACATGGCTCTGTATAACTCGTCTCTATACACGCTATCATAGGCAACTTTGAAATCGATGAAGAGGTGATGCGTATCGATTTTATATTCATGGGTTTTTTCCAAGATCTGCCGTAGTGTGAATATTTGGTCAATGGTGGACTTTCCAGGCCTGAAACCGCATTGATAAGGACCTATCAGGTTGTTGACGATCGGTTTTAGGCGTTCACATAGTACGGCAGACAGGATCTTATATGCGATATTTAGGAGACTTATACCTCTGTAGTTGGCGCAGTTCAGAGGGACTCCTTTCTTCAGGATCGGGCAAACGATGCTGAGGTTCCATTCATCGGGCATACTTTCGTCCGACCAGATTTTACAGATGAGCTGGTGCATGCTCCTTACCAACTCATCTCCTCCTGCCTTGAAAAGTTCAGCGGCAAGGCCGTCGGCTCCAGCAGCTTTGTTGGATTTGAGTATAGATATCGCTATCCTCACTTCATTATGATCGGGTTGACGGGAATTTTGACTGCCATCGTCACTGTTGAATGGCTCATTCTGCCTGACAGGGGAATATTGGTCATCATCGCCGTTTAACAGTCTGCAGAAGTGTTCCTTCCATATCCTCAGCACCGACTGCGATTCTACTACTATGTTGCCATTTTCGTCCCTGCAGGCTTCTGTTCTGGCTTTGAAACCCTGGCATGTTCTTTTTACCTTTTGGTCATTCCTGCAATAAAGTCTCTCAATCTCCTCGATCGAGCGCTTCTCATGCTCTTTTTTATTCTTTCTGAGAAGTCGATGTTCCTCTTTTCTCCTGCGCACGTAGAGCTCGTAAGCAGCTCTAGTCCTTCTATGCAGCGCCGCTTTGTACGCCTCTTGTTTTGCTGCATGTGCTTGCCGGCATTCCTCATTAAACCAGGGGTTTCGTTGTGGTGGGCGAGAGAAACCCAGTACATCAGAGGCGGCATCTCTGATGGCTTTTTGGCAACGCTGCCACTGGTCTTCCGCATTTGCTGCTGGCGGCATAGGACTAAGATTGAGATTAGAAGAAACACGATCGGCAAAGGTTCTGGCGGTCTCTTGCGATTGTAGCTTTTCGACGTCAAATTTCCTCACAGCATTTCGTTGATTTCGCTCCGTTGTGGATATCCGCATCCGTACCTTGCCTACAACTAGGTAGTGATCCGAGTCCACGTTGGCTCCTCGGAAAGTCCGGACACCCAGAATACTGGAAGAGTACCTTGCGTCGATCGCAATGTGATCGATTTGGTTGACGATTTTTCGATCAAAGGAGAGCCATGTTCCTTTGTGAATATCGAGACGTGGGAACCGCGTACTAGCTACAACAAAGTTTCGCCCCGCCGCAAAGTCGATTAGCCTGAGTCCGTTGCCGGAAGTGATGTCGTGCAGGCTGTGCTTTCCGACTACGCTACCAAAGACTTCCTCTCTTCCTAGCTTTGCGTTAAAGTCGCCTAGGATAATTTTAACGTCGTGGCTAGGGCATTGCTCATACGTCTTGTCCAAGAGCTGGTAGAAGTCATCCTTTGTCGCGTCGTCCTTCTCCTCGTGAGGGGCGTGAACGCATATTAAGCTAATGTTGGCAAATTTAGCCTTGATACTAATAGTCATGAGGCGCTCGTTCACATGCCGGAAACTCAAGACTTCTTGCCTAAGTCTGTCTCCAATGACAAATCCGCACCCGAATAGACGATGTCCTTTTTGTCTGTAGCAATCGCCGTAGTAGATGTCGCAGTTTTTCATACTCCTTTTGCCCGGCCCATCCCATCGCACTTCTTGGATGGCGGTAATGTCTGCTTTGAGACACTCTAGGGCCTCCGCAAGTTGTTCGGCTGCACGTGGTTTGTAGAGGGACCTAACATTCCATGTGCAGACACGAAGATCGTTGTCCTTTTTACGTTTGCATGGGTCGTCAACAGTAAGATCATCCGTATCCGAGGCTGTTGGTTGCTTCGTAACCAAAGGTTTTTTACGTGGTAGGGAAGTTAACCCGACGGCACAGCCCCCAACCTGGAGGGCCAGATCCTTTTTTTTTGTACCCCTAGGACAAGAGGCCGGATACACCGATGTCAGTAACCCACTTCGGGGATATGAGCGCTGCCGTTGGCCCATTAAGGGTTCATCCGTCACCATCTCTTTTTCAATACCCTGACGTAGTATTGAAAATCCTTACAGACCTCAGCTCCAAATATGTTGAAGTAGCTCCAGTAAGGTATCCGCTGGTCTGTAGACGTCACCATTGATTCCATCGAGAGAATTCGTCCGCCGCACGTCCTCCTTCTGAGGACCTCTTGCTAGACTTCTGAGACGCATATTGCAGCCGATCAGGTCAACAAGAGATGCCTCGTCCGGTTAGACATATGCGCGCTGAAGTTCACCCAGATGTGCTTATGCAGGTCTGAGTGTTCAGCTGCACATATATCGTCAGACTCAGCATACGCTCATCGTTAGTTCACTATCAGATAGCTATCCAGCGGGCACCGCGTGGAGGTGATGATGCGATTTTGCCCACCTCATCCAATCTTCCAACGCCCTAAATTAACAGGCCCAAAATAGAAGGACAAACTCTTCGACAAAGACACCTTCGAGGAAATGATGAGCACCGATACCATAAATCGCAGCGGAACAGCGGAGACTCTCTCGCTCCAGCTAACCCACACAGCCTGCGATGCAGCAATGCCCAGACGAACAGTTAGTAGAAGAGGCACACCATGCTACTGGTGGACCGAGAAGATAAAAACACTTAGGGCAAGGTGTCTACAAGCCCGACGCAGAGTCCAACGATCGAGGGGAAGAGTCGATTTTCAGGAGCGTCTAGACACATTTAAACTGGCAAGACGCGACTTAAAAAAAGTGATAAACGAGAGTAAAACAATATGTTTTAAACGACTTTGTAACGAAGCAGACATAAACCCTTGGGGTATGGCTTACAGGATGGTAATGACAAAGCTGAAAGGTCATAGGTCCCCACAAATAACTTGCCCAGCTATGTTAAGATTCATAATAGAGCACCTATTCCCTCCTAGACCATCTACTCTGTGTGATATAATCAGAGAGACCAATGCAGAGCACATCCCTGCTATCACACGGGAGGAGCTATTCGAAGCATGCAGGTAGATAGGAAGCAACAAAGCACCTGGACCAGATGTCATCCCCAATAAGGCAGTGAAAGTGGCTGTCCAAAAGAGGCCGGACATTTTTATAGCCACTATGCAAAAGTGTATAGAAGAAGGAGTTTTTCCTGGGCCATGGAAGCTTCAACATCTAGTACTGCTACCAAAAGGAAACAAACCACCTGGAGAACCATCGTCATATCGCCCAATACGTTTACTCGACACTTTGGGAAAGATACTTGAACGAATAATATACAACAGACTGCTCGTGGTAGCAGAAGAGAAAGGAGCACTGTCAGATCATCAGTTCGGGTTTAGAAAATCGCGTTCTACCGTTGATGCCATAAAAGCGGTAGTTGACATAGCCACTGGAGCGATCCAAGCAGAAAGATGGCGAGCGGGAACAAAGAAATACTGTGCAGTAGTGACTCTGGACATCAAAAACGCCTTTAACTCAGCAAATTGGACATTCATAAGGAGATCGCTAGCCAGAATGGATACTCCATACTACCTCTTGAGGATAGTTACAAGCTACTTCACCAACAGGAAGTTGAGGTACCAAACCGGCGAGGGGATGACGTACTACAACGTCACGGCAGGAGTCCGGTACTAGGCCCACTCTTATGGAATATCATGTACGACGGAGTCCTGCGACTAGCATTGCCACAAGGAGTTAAGATAATCGGGTTCGCTGACGACATCGCCGTGGTCAGCGTGACTAAACACATCCATGAATTAGAATCAGCGACTTCTTCTTCTTCTTCCTTTTATCAGCGAGGTTATGATCCGAAAATAAGGGATCACAACCCTCCCACTTCACCGCATTTCTACTGATCCGCCTGTGGGGTTCGCCTAGAAATAGAATCAGCGACAAACGAAGCAATCGGAAAAATTAAAGACTGGCTACGATCCGTCAGCTTAGAATTAGCAGACCACAAAACTGAAGCTGTTCTTATAACAAGTCGAAAAGCCGTTGAATATGCTAATATTCAAGTCGGAACTCAGACTATAAGAACCAAGGAAGCAGTTAAGTATTTAGGAGTAATGCTCGACAACAGGTTAAGGTTTAAAACACACGTGGAATACTCGAGCAAGAAGGCTTCACTACTGCGGGTAGCCCTTCTCGAATACTCGAATACGAATACAAACATCGGTGGCCCTGGATATGACAGATGGATTCTACTATCCAGAGTCGTTAGCTTGGTTCTCCTTTACGCTGCACCGGTTTGGAATGACCATCGACATCCTCGCAAATGCGATGGTAAGGATCTACGAAAGGAGAACCTCGAGTCATCAAGAGGTATTGTCAGCAGATATCGTCAAAAGGAATAAGGCGGAGGAGAAGGCAACATCACTAGCTATGTGGCAAGTCAGGTGGGATAACAGTACAAAAGGTAGATGGACCTACAAGCTGATCTCCACCATTGGGGTCTGGACGAAGCGAGTGTTTGGGGACTGCAACTATCACCTTACCCAGTTCCTATCGGGTCACGGTAGCTAACGCAAATATTTACACAGATTTGGACATGATAACTCACCTCTCTGTCCACATTGTCCAGACCAGGAGGAAGATACAGAGCATGCAATATTCCATTGCAATCGCTTTACGGAATGGAGAAATAACCTGCCAAGTCCACCATTACTTATAGACCAAATGCTGCAATCAGAGGAGAATTGGCTGGAAATTTGTACCCTTATAACGAATGTGCAAAAAGAGCTCCGAATAATTGAGAGAGCAAGGAGAGCTGAAGCAGCAATACAAGAAGCATAGCATTAATTGCTAACCAGCCCCGCGAAGTAATATCTTACGGCAGTCCCACGGGGAGAGTGGTAGATGTGTGCAGCGTGTGGATTAGTACGTAGGCGTATTCCTGGCATCGATTATTCGGGCTTGTGGATAGTGCATGCTAGTACCCCGGGCTACTAGTATCTTTCGAAGATTACCACATCCCTTGGCGCAACCAAAAAAAAAAAAAAAGGAATGCGCCTACGTACTAATCCACATCCTGCACACTTCTACCACTCTCCCCGCGGGACTGCCGTTAGGTATTACTTCGCGGGACTGGTTAGAATGTCATGCTATTCAGCACGCATGAGCCATTGCTGCTTTGCAGCAGCTCAATTTGCACATTCAAATTTCTGTTACTGTGTGAGTTCACTTCTCATTGTGTGTCTTTAACATGTCACTTGCGTTACTCGTATATTGCATATGTGAGCGTTTTTGTGTAACTTGGTCTACCTTCCAGTGTTTGTACGATCCTCATTTGTAGCTGCTGCTCGTTCCTCCAGACGTAGTTGTTGCATCATGCTGGTGATGATCATATTCGCTGTGTTCCAGGCTTCATTAGTCGTCAGCATGAATTTCATTCGTACTCTCGGAGTCACTTGGCCGCCAATTTCTCTCTGTAGTATGTTTTTGTTCGTCGTATACATCCAACATTCCATTAAAACATGTTCCGCGTTCTGGATTTTGCCTTCGCAGTGCGGGCAGTATGAGTCATCTACGTGTTTGTATTTGTAGAGTTATTCCCGAAAGCATCCGCCCCCTGATAGGAACTGCGTCATGTAGAAGTTTACTGCTCCGTGTTTTCTGCTGATCCATTACTCTACGTTGGGGATCAGTATATGGGTCCACCTTCGTTTTGGTGTGGTGTTCCATCTCGGTTGCCATTCTTCTTGTATAACCTCGATGGTTGCCGCGGGTTTTTGTATTTCCAAATCGATTGGCATTCGACCGGAGATTACGCTAATAGCCTCCGCGGACACCGTCCAAGGGCACAACGCACTCTTAACGATGCGATTCTATGGGCCGAGTTTATCCGTCTCATATACCTTATCCGATACGTCGCTTGTGCCCATATGGGAGACGCGTACATAAGGATCGACTTGCTTACCGCTGCTTGCAGGTTTCTAACTGCCTGGGTCCTCCAACGTTTGACATTAATCTGCACAATGCCACTACTGCCCTGGAGGCTCTCTCGCCTGCGTACATTAGGTGCTCTTTGAAGTTTAGCCTGTGGTCCAGCAGCACTCCCAGGTACTTGATGTGTGGACGTGACTCGATGGATTCCTCACCGACATGTATAGTAAGGTGTTCCACCTTTGTTCTGCTACTTATTACCACTGCTTCTGTGTTGTGATCTGCCAGTTCCAGACCTGATGCCTGTAGCCATGCCCTCACGTTCCTTATTGTTTGGTTGGAGTTTTCGGACACTTGTTCTAGCGTTTTAGCTACGACGATTACTGTAATGTCGTAGCATAGCCGATAATTTCTACTCCACTCGGCCTTGGCGTTCTTAGTATGCCATCATACATTACATTCCACAGGGCTGGGCCTAGTACTGACTCTTGGGGGACTCCTCTCGTAATTGTGTTTTTCTTAGGCCCTCTTCCGTGTCATAATGAAGAGTTCTCTCACTAAAGTAGCTGCCTATTATTCTCAGCAGGTAGTTAGGTGTACGCAGTTTGCTTAACGCTCTAACTATGCAGCTCCAGCTGGCTGAGTTGAATGCGTTTTTGACGGCGCAATACTGCTTGCTCCCTTCTAGCCATCTTTGTCCCGCGAAAGCTTCGCGTGCAATGTCGCACACTGCCCTTATCGCCCCTATGGTGCTTCGTTTCTTTCTAAAGCCATACTGCCGAGTAGAGAGCCCTGAGTCTCCTTCCGTGTATGGCTCTAGCCTTGTACGTATTATTTTTTCTTACACTTTCCCAAGTGTGTCAACCATGCACAACGGCCTGTTGCTCAGGTGGTTTATTTCCTTTTGGGATAAGCACTAGCCGTTGCCTTTTCCACTGTAGTCGGAAATTGCCTTCCATTAGGCATGTCGTATAAAGGCGTGTGAATATCTCTGGTCTTGCTTTAATGGCTCCTTTTAACGCGAAGTTCGGGATTCCATCCATTCCCGGTGCTCTTTATTTTTGCCGCGGCTTTTAAAACCTCCTCTATGGTGACTGCTGGTATTGTCTCTGTTTCTTCCGCTGCTCCTTGTGGTGGGGTGAATCCATCTTGCCTCGGGAAAAGAGCGCAGACAATTGAGTGCATGATATTCGGGCAAGCCGATGCAGCTGCCGTGCTATTCTTTAATTTTTTCGTGACTATTTGGTATGCGTCTTCCCATGGATTGTCTTGTAGCTCCTCTCTGAGTGCCTAAGCATTCGGCTTTGCTCTTTTTTATCAGCTTGCGGAGCTGTGATCTCTTCCTCTGAAACTTTTCTCTCAGTAGCTAATAGTCCTGTGTGCCTCTACATTGGGCTCTCTGCTGGGACCTCCGCATTCTGTGACATTCTGCTCGCATGTTGGCGATGTCGTCATTCCACCAATACACAGGTGTTCTTCCATTTCCATTTCCCTTCCGTGGCATGGCTGCGTCGCATCATCGGGATAAGGATCTTGTGACTTCTTTAGTCTGTTCTTCTGCTGTGCCTCTTGCTATGTCCATGTTGCTTATCATGTACTCGAGCATTTCGGTATCTACGTCTTTTGTTTTCCAGCCCAGCTTTTGTACTTTTGGAGGGGGTTTGCGGTGCTGTGATCGATGTTGCCCTTCCTTTTCGAATATGATGGCCTGGTGGTCGCTGTTTGTGTACAGGTCTGAGACTTGCTATTTCATCCCCCTTGCTATGGGTCTGCTGGCGAACGTCAGGTCGATAAAGGAGCGTGCTCTGCCGTTGTCGAATGTGTGCTTGTTGCCTCTGTTTAATAGCACTAGATCGATGCTGGCAAATGCTTCTAGCAGTGCTTCGCCACTTCTATTTGTCATGGTGCTATTCCACTCGGCTGCCCATGCATTAAAGTCCCCGGCTATAATGGTTGGTGTTTTCCTCTGACCTCGGCTACAAGGCTGTCCAGCATCTGTTCGTATTCCTCCATGCTCAAGCTCGGTGGTGCATCGCAGCTGAAGAAATGGATTCCTTTTATTTTGCCGTATACAAAGTTCTGCCGGTGCCTTGAGTCCAAGCTTTCGAAGGGATAGCTTCCGCATGTCCATATTGCTGCCTTATTATTCCCGTCTTCTATCCATCTTCCGCTTTCGCGTTGGGTTTTATACTGTTCACAGATGAGGATTACATCTGCCTTTTGTTCTTTCGCCGTTTGTGCTACTAGATCCTGGGCGGCTTCGCAGTGGTTCAAATTTATTTGGATGCACTTCATGGAGGCTAAGAAAGTAATTGAGTAAAAAGATAACTAAGATACTAAGATAACTCTTCATAAAGCACTAATCATCCCAGTCCTGTTGTAGGGTGCAAAGGCATGGGCTTTGTCAAATTTTCATGAGGATGCCCTTGGTTATTTTGAGAGATAAGTTCTTCGTGTGATCTTCGGTCTCGTTGGTATAGAAGGCGAGTACAAGAAAGGTACAATGCCGAACTATACGGCCTATATAAGGACATCAACTTAGCCAGAAGAGTTCACATACAGCGACTAAGATGGCTGGGGCATGTCGAGCGAATGAAGCCCACCTTGTCAGCCAAGAAAGTCTTCGAATCCACCCTGGATGGACGGCGCAGTAGATGGCAACCTCGCGGTATGTGGCGAAAAGAAGTGGAGAAGACCTCAACGAACTTGGCGTGCGCAATTCAAGGCAGCTGGGTTGTAACCGGGCTGGCTGGCGAGGTTTGTTGGTTGAGGCTTAGGTGAATCCCGAACGGTAGTACCACCTAAGTAAGTAAGTATTAACACTCCTACCATAAAGTGTATTTATAAAGAATAATTACCAATATTCGAGTCAATTCATTCATGTCCATCTGTCCATCTATATGTCGGCCTTAAATTTCGAGTTAAAAGATTAAATTTCGCACCTGAACTTTTAAGAAACCGAAGCAGTGCAAGTGAAATACAGAACTCCTCTCCGGGCATCTGCCAATCTTCTTTTAGAATTCCCAAATTTCTAATTCACTCCTGGAATTCCGTTTCCCAAAAATCTGGAAAGTTCTAGTAGCTTCGAGTTGACAGGTTCCAGGTTTTCCCAATGGTTCTCCGTTGTCTTAAGACACAAGACTCATGCTGAGTCCTAGAATGTCTTATGTATCGGGCTAAGTGGTCGATATGTGCCACCTTCGCTTATATGGACTGGGCTTTCCCAGCCACTTTGTAGTTTAGGTGATATCCCTTTTCGTCTCTTGAGGTTGTAAGACCATGATTATTCTCCTGGATTAAACATCATTCATCTTTAAGTTATACCGACTTTTCATGACATCGGCAGTTATATTTAAAAGTCTTCAGGCTAGTTCGCGTACATCTTGCAGACTCTGTTTTAATTCCATGGTATATTCGGTGGTGGAAAGTGGTTCAGTAAAGGGTGCCCCGAAGACCAGATCAGCTGGTGGCTTCACTTCACTGCCTAGGTTCAGCAGTGACGGGAGAAAAGTAGTATATTCGTGTTCGGCCGATTGGTAAGCTAGCACAGCTGGTTGGAGATCGCGATCGTAGTTCATTTGATGTCGGTCTACGAACTTTGCCAAGTAATCCAACAAAATTCGGTTAAATCTCTGCAGGGGTATTGTCTCATTTCTTCAGGAAGTAAGTAGCTTAGTATCGACAAATATCAAGATCGATCCCTACATGGGGCGTTCACATTTGCATTTCCTTAGATTCCGCCCACCATCCATCATCCATCCATGAATGAAATCATTTCACAAGAAATGCTTTTTTTTTGCCTTAAGGCTTAAGGAACAGCATTTTTAAAACCGGATTTTCGGATAATGTCCATTGATTTGAATTCAACTCGTTTGTAGTTTGTGAACAATATGTTTACAAAACAATAACTCAACATTCTAAAAGCAAACATTTCATACTTATGATTCAGTTAGTCTTCTGTGAAACTTATTTGTTCAATAGTTCAAATCTCTGATTGCTCTTATTGAAGAAGCTGTAAACACCCCCAATGCCTTACATTCTAACAGACACAGCTACTCAACACTTCATTCCTCTATTTCCAACTTCCATCACCACCATATTAAATTTCGCTATGAAATTAGCTGACACTTCTCCTTCTCGCGCCTTGTCTGTGGGGAAAAACAAAACCTGCCAACTTCAAAACTCAATTCAATTAACTTCTCCGTGATCCTTGTGTTCCCATCTAGACAGGCGGCAGTTCATTTCAACATTGCGAAACCGAACTGTCATTCGGTTTTAAAAGTTCAATCACGTACTTTCCTCTGGATCAGAGCTGAGAGACGAGACGCTGACACACCCACACCCACAAACAGAGGAATGTATCCCAGAAAGTGGGAAAAGTTCCCTCAAAGTATGTACTTCCTTTCATGTTATACAACATGTTCAAGGATAATTATGATTTCATTGTTCAAAGGCTCTGTAATCCTTGTATCATTTCCAAGTCATGCTGCACCCTCAAATCATTCTACACAAATTGTCTGTTGTGTTTTCAGTAAACAGATGAGTTCGTAAACAAAATCATCCTTCCTTGCATAATTATGAAACACTATTAAGCTGGGAGCTCATGTCCTGGACAATAGTGTCCCCATTTGAGTTAATTACACTTCAATTTTCATTCTCTTCTCTGTCGCTCTTCTTCCGACTGCGTGACGGACACTATAAAGTGCACTTGTAATGTCCATCAACGATCTAAAATGCAAGAAATATCCTTATCGCAAGGACTTGCACTGCGAACGAAGAAGGAGCAAGCTTGAAGTAAACAATTCAATTAAGTTGTATCGTAGGGCAGTGCACGCCGACGAACGGCATTCGATGCAGTATTGCACTGAAACCGTGTGGCAGACCGAACGAACCAAAGGAATCCTTAGCGAAATATCCTTGATTGTTTAGTTTCTCCTGCGCTATTTTTTTTTTTTTTTTCTCTATTGTATTTCACCCCACAGAAGTACGATCTTTTGTTCCTTAATTACTGTGGAACGAACCAAAATGATAGGAACTTTTCTATGTGATTGGTGGAATGGCAGAGAATTCGAGACAATTCGTTTGGGTTGGGCTTGTGTGTGTGTGTGTGCGGGAGGATCTATGAGTGTGTGCTTGGTCTGGTATAAGGAAAGGATGCAATTAGAATTTTTGCTGAGTAAAATTTCGGATTTTATGGTTTCAAGACGGTTGGGGAGAGAGAGTCAAAAGATGAACGGGATGAAACTACGAACAATTAGATTGTAAATTATGCAATAGAGAGTGAAGTTTATGTAGAATGCTGATGGTGTATCCGGTCCAACTGCAAATGGCAACAGTTAAGGACTAACTGTGCTGGTGGGGGTTAAAGTACAAACGACAATTTTACTAAATTATCGATGCAGACCAGTCCTGAGCCATTGGTATCCTCGGTGGTTGTACGGGCAGAGTGTAAGACGTCATCTTGGAAAATGTATCTGCTGGGCACATTGTTATGAGATATAAAACAGTTAAATTCATCCCGGTTTAAAGCATTCGACTTGAAGCTAAATGGAGTTGTTCTTAGGATTGGGAGATAATCGTTACATTGTTCATGTTAATTTCATTTGGAATAAGAAATGTATGAAAGGAGAGTAAGAGGTACGGCTTCCTGGACTGAAAGTAAGTGCAAACTACAATATACTCGTAACAGTGATGGTGGGAACAATGACGAGATTTGAGGGCACAGCTGGCTCGTATCTATGAAAACTCACTCCCAACACCTTCTAGCACTCAACTCATTCCTGAGGTCGTATGTGGCTTCGGATGTTGGATATTTTGTCGATTAAGGATTCCTAGTTTCGATAATAGGAGCTGTCAGCCTTTATTGTTTAGTCAGTTATATACGCGCAATTGTACACTGACGAATTCTGCCAGAGGATTGACCATGCCGGTGCGTGCTCGAATTCTCGCTCGGAGATTTTTATTGAGTTTGAGAGGTGGTTTCCGCGATTTGGGTCTTGTTGATCTGGGTGTTTGTAGATCAGAGTGGATTGCAAAATCTACGATGGTGGCTATTTTACCATATTCTCGAACTACGATACAATACGGTGTTTGTGGCCTCAATAATGTCTTGGGTTCCATGTTCCAGGTATTCGCTAGGCCAATCGAGATCCGCGTTAGATGGAGTAATCGTTTCTTTGCCGCCCCTGGGCATGTGGAATGTGTTCAGCTGTTTCTCTTTGTTCCCCGCAGAGTCTCCACATGGTTGTATCTGATAGTTTTATTTTATTCAGATGGTACCTGAGTGGACAATGTCTATTTAGAGTTCGCAAATCGTCTTTCATGAATTCAAGTAGCTTGTTTGCTCTATTTTTGTTGGGGTTTTTTAACTTTTTCGCTTGCCTTAAGCCCTTTTGGTTCGGTCAGTCTTCGCCAAGTCCTTAAGCTTCCTATTTTGTAATTGTGGAGTGGATATCACTGGGTGGTATCCCAAAGTAGGGTTTAGGGCCAATGAGTGGACGCCCAGCGATTTTCTTCGCCAGGCAGACTGCTCATTTGTTCCCCTCAAAATCTTCGTGTCCAAGAATCCATGTTATGGTAACGTGAATTGTAGATGCGAGGCTATCAAAGAGGTCAAGGCAGTCCTACACGAGCTTTGACCATACCGTATAGGAATTAAGGGTCCATAGTACTGCCAGACTGTCTAAATGGATGTAGATGCAGGTTGCAGTAGTGTTTCTCCGCAGGCATTCCCGAATACATAGTTCTATTGCATGGACTTCTGCTTGGAAGATGATAGATGATTTACCAAGCACTGCCGAACGGTGAAAGTTGAGATCATAGACCCCAGCTTCGGTACTGCGCATTTCCAATTTGGCGCCATCTGTTCACCAGATTTGTGCGTTGCGTGGTGTGTTGAGATCTTTGTTTCTCCATTCTTAGTGGTCACTAATGACCACTTCGATTCTCCTGGAGAACCGAAACTTTTGAGCATCGTATCTGGAATCTTGAAGATTGTGTTATTCTGGACATTTCCAAGAATGCTCAGATTGCCTGTGAATTCGCCGTGTTTCAGTTTTTGTATCTGAGGTAGCCTTAGAGTAATTAGCATAGGTTCTTTCTGCACTATAAGATGCAGTGGCGTAAATTTAAGTATTGTATCAAATGCTGCCGTCGGGCGCGTTTTCATTGCCCCGGTAATGGCGACACAGGCTAATCGGTGCAGTCGATTTAACTCTTCTTTAACTTTGATCTGTTGTATTTTAGGTCAACATACTGGAGAGGCGTAGGTGATCATTGGTCTGACGATTGTGCTGTACCTACATCCAGTAAATAATCTTGGCCTTCAGACCCACATTTTACCATAAAGGCGTTGGCACAGGAACATTGCCTTGGTCGCCTTGTTGATAACATTGTTTAGGTGAGAGTTCCAGTTAAGCTTTTTGTCCAGGATTATTCCAAGATATTTTGCTCCCCCTGTCCCCGTGCAGAACCAGGTTAAGAATATCATTGCAGTGCCCCCCAACAAATAGCCCTTGTCGTAAAAGTCGATTAAGGGGACAAATCAGATTTAGGCAATACAGCACCCAAGTAAACCCAGCGACGCATACACTACCTTAAAAGCTCTCCCACAAGTGTGCATGCGAGTCCGTGGGTTGATACGACTGGACATCACCGGTGTCATAGAAGAAAGATCAAACAATACTAAAAGAGGAGCATGCACGTGTCAAACAACAAACACCATCGCAATATGGTGCAAAAAATTGTATTGCAAAACTGTATCATTATGGTAATACTTGCAAAAAGGAAAGGCACTACCCCGCCAGGCACTACCACTGCTGTGCATGGTACTGATCCTGGACCGAGCAGAAATGCTGGAGTCAGTGCTATACGGATTCCGGGGGCTAGCAAAGTAATAAAACAGTTTGGACGAAATTTGAGGGTCGCGACTTGGAACGCTGAAAACATAACCGGTCGAAGTTACGAGCTGGAAGAGATGATGAGTAGAAGGCGGATGCACATCTTGTGTGTCCAAGAAACAAATTGACAAAACACTGAAAATCGGGCGCGTTTCTTGGGCGTTAGGACAAAAGGTTACAAGATGTTCTACTACGGAACGGAAAAGGCTAAGAACGAAATCAGTATCATATGTGCGGCAGAGCTACTTGGTAACATCTTGAGCATTTCGAAGTCCAGCGACCGTTTGATGTCTCTCAAACTAGTAATACAAGGAGAGGTGTGGCATATTCTCAGTGCATATGCTCCCCAAAATGGGTGCAATCAGAGAGATAAAAATACATTTTGGGTAGATTTCCACAATCTCCTTAAGAGCATCCCAGAGGATGACTTTTTGTTTGTTGGAGAAGATTTCAATGGACATGTCGGGAAGTCAAACGAAGACTATGAAAACTGCCATGAAGAACTGGGATACGGCACAAGGAAACTTCCTGGTGAAGCCATCCTAAGCATGTGCAAATCACACGGTCTTATCATGTTAAATACCATGTATATCAAACAAAGCCGGCATCTGGTCACTTTCAGCAGTGGTGGAGATTAAACACAGATTGACTTCCATTTGGTAGGCAGTTTCATGAAGCCTCGGGTAAAAGATTGCATAGTGATTCTGGGAGAGGAGATCGCTCAGCAAAACCATCTCCTCCTTACAGAAATTTTTATGAAGATATCAAGAAAAAGCAAACAAACATGGGTCTCTGAGAAAATCAAGTGGTACAATCTGGACAAAGAAAAAGGCGAGGCTTTTGTTTTCGTAATGAAAAATTACCTCTCCCACACCATCAACGGAGCTGAGGATGAAGAGTGCAGAGCATAAAATATGTGGGATTCCCTACAGCGAACTTGCTTAAAGAAGGCCAAATCACTGCTAGGAGCTTCAAAAGGCCACCATCAGCACGCCAAAAAAACATGGTGGTGGAGTGATGAAGCTAAGAAAGTGATAAATGAGAAGAAAGCGGCTTTCAAAGCTTGGTCAAAGTGCACCTCTAATAATAGAGTCGAAAAGCCCACTTCGAAGTGGAATACAGATGTTGCAAGAAAAAAGCAAAAAAGAAGTGCGCCCAACTTCAAGTAGAGAGTACGGAGGGCTTGTATCGGGAGCTGGAGAAAATATCTTCCCCGGTTGCTGATGCAAACCAGGCTATCCAGGAGCTGCGAAGACACTATATGAACAAGAGCGCAACCATCTTCAAAATAGCCGCCCAAAGAAGGAGGAATGCTCAGGAGATTCGTTCGCCAAAGTTCATTAACAATGCTCATGGCCAGCTTCTTGTGGATGACGACAAAATTCTGCAGAGGTGGCGGCAGTATTGTGAAGAGCTTTAAAACGAACAGTTTCCCCGGGTATACTTTCTAAGAGCCACCCCTAACTGTGAAGAAATACCCGACATTACAGTCGAAGAAGTTAGTGAGGCGGTCAAATACTCCAAAAAACGAAAGGTGATTGGGCCAGACGAGATGCCCTCTGAGTTCTGGGAAAAGATGGAAGACATCGGGTTCAGATGGCTCAGAATTCTTATCTCCAAATTCGTGAGAGGTGATCCAATGCCGAATCAATGGAGGGAAAGTTACCTTCTTCCTGTATACAAAGGGAAGGGTGATACGCGAAACTCTGATAACTACCGTTCGATCAAGCTGATATCACACACCATGAAGATCTTTGAGCGGGTATTAGGTGGCCGACTGCGAAAAATAATACGGCTATCTGATGATCAGTGTGGGTTTGTCTCGGGTAAATCAACCACAGATGCAATCCAAAGTATAAGGATCATAATGAAAAAACATCGTAATTCCTTAAAGGATTTGCATATTGTATTGGTTGACTTTGAAAAGGCATTCGACAGACAACCACGAGATATGGGTGGCGCTAAGACATCGAGGGGTTCCAGAAACCTATATATAGATGATCATGGACATGTACGAAGGAGCAAAGACAAGAGTAAGATGTCCCGCTGGAGTAACCGAAGAGTTCCCAATCAAAGTCGGGGTGCACCAAGGACGCGACTTAAGTCCTTTGGTTTTTATTGAAGTCCTTGATTATCTGTTTGAAGGTAAACTGACGGACCCCAAGGTACAATACATCAATTATTCTTTGCTGACGATGGAGTCATCAAAAGTGAGGATCCTACATCCCTGCAACGAGCACTTGATGTGTGTGTGGATGCTCTGGAGGGAAATAGGTATCGCATTAGTTCAAAAAAGACAGAGTAATTGTGCTGCCCGTTCTCTGATCCGCTCAGGCCTATTCCAGACATTTATTTGAATGGAACAGTGCTTCCCAAGTGCGAAAAGTTCAAATATCTGGGATCTATGATCAATAGCAAAGTAACCTGTGATGACGACATCAATCATCGCGTAACCGTAGGGTGGATGAAGTGGCGAGAAAATTCCGTTATCTTCTGTGACACCTAAGTTGAAAGGAAGGCTCTACACTTCAGTTGTGCGTTTAGCGCTAACATGCGGTTCACAATGTTACAATATACAAAAAGTAGTAAATTAACGGCAGCTGAGATGAAGATGCTTCGCATGACAGCAGGAGTGACAAAGCTTGATAGAATAAGAAGTTCGAAGATCCATGGAAGCTTTCACATCAAGGAAACCATCGTACAAAAAATAGAGTGCGACCGGCTCAGCTGGTATTGCCACGTTCAAAGAAGAGATCATTTGAATCCTGTTAAAAAGGCAATATCAATGCACGTTCCAAAGACATCGCGATGTAGGAAAGGCAGGCCTATAAGCGCCTGGATCACACAATTGCAACGACATCAGCATTTCATTGGCCTCAGTAACTGAGTGATCCTAAATCGGGAGGTCCGCCGAATCCCACAGGCGGATCAGTAGAAATGCGGTGAAGTGGCAGGGTTATGATGCCTTATTTTCGGATCATAACCTCGCTGATAAAAGGAAGAAGAAGGAGAAGATTATGACTAGTTCAAGTGGGGGTTGTAGTGTGACTGGAAATAGGACTACACTTTTAAATATATTAGCGAATCAGAGACAAGGATTAACGATTTGCCATTTCAATTCTGGAAGTATTAAGCCTAAGATTGATGATCTGTGTTTCTAAAACGTGGCTTTAACCTAGCGTGTGAGATTCAGTAGTAAATTTACATAATTATAAGATCTTTCGTAAGGACAGACTTTCTCGTCGTTGCGTTGCGATTTACATTCGTTCTAATTTGAATGCTCATTTAGTGACGAGATCAATGCTGATGAAGAGTATGCTTTTGTTGAGCTACTTGCCGTGTCTACTTAGATGTGTTTATAGGCCACAATCTTGTCGATTCCCTTACTAACGCACTACGTGAGCTCTCCCTCTCCTACGGTCTCAACCAACCTACCTGCTTTACAAATATCATACATCCTCTTCTCTCCTTGATATATTTTTAGCCTCAGATCCTAGCAATGATTTATTTTTCAATCAAATGTCTCTCTCTGGTATAACTGAACACGATCTCATTATGTTGGTCTATAATTTTGATCATGTGCCATCCCCGATACCAATAAATGTTTACTTTCATAACTACAACATAATCGATAATTTTTCACTTCAACAAGAGCGTCTCAGGTGCTTTGGCACATCTCCATCAGTCTTGTGTGCCATTTGTGAGGAGATCAATACTTAATCAAGATTGCCCATGGTTCACGCAACGTATTCGATACCTGATTTCCCTTCTTACTGAGCCTTACTTAAGGTAGATTCGTTATAGAATCTCATCTCTTTGGGATGAATTTCGAATTCGCAGAAGTCAAACCACCTTGGCGATCATAAACACTAAAAGGAAACATTACACTTTTATCCTAAATTCAAAATTGCCTAGCAAAGCTTTATGGAGAAACCTTTAGAGAATTGGTACGTCTTATAATGTAAATGAAACTGTTTTGGCCGATCTGGATGTTCTTAATACAATCTTTCCATCTACAGTGGTAGGTAGCAGCGCCAGTAGTGCAACTGTTCTTCCTTTCGACAACCTTTCACCGTCCGGTGTCAGATTTGACTTTACAAATGTATCACCTTCTGAGTTCATGGTATACACACCAAGTTTATTAGGCTAGTCATTAATCACATTGTGCGTCCTCTGACTCATATTTGCAATACCTGCCTTATGACATCATCGTTTCCAAGTGCTTGGAAACCAGCTAAAATTATCCCCATACCTAAGAACAGTGGGTCCAATTGTATGGAATTCCGACCAATAAGTAGTTTACCTTCCTTATCCAAAGTAATTGAAAAGATTATGTTGTCACAAATCTATGTATTCCTTCTTACTATCCAACAATCTCCTTAATCATCTTCAATCATCGCTGGAGATTGCTTGAAAGAGATCAGATCATGCTTTTAATAATGTTAGACTTTTCTAAGGCATTTGATTCCATTGACCATATTATTTTATACAATAAACATATAACAAAATGTAACTTTCCTCCCAGTGCAAGTAAGTTAGTTTTTCTAGCGGGAAAATACCTTCCTTTTTACCAGCGACTGCTGGCGTTCCGCAGGGCTGCATTCTTGGCCCTTTGCTGTTCTCGTTGTTCATCAATGACCTTTTCGAACAACTAACCAACTGTGAACTTCATCTCTATGCTGACGACGCGCAGCTCTTCCTTTCCATACCTTTGGGTCTTATTGAGGAAGGTATTTCTTTCATGAACGACATCTGATCCCTTACAGTAGTGGTGGAGACGAAACCCAGATTGACTACCATTTGGTAGCGAGTTTCGTGAAGCCTCGGGTAAAAGATTACAAAGTGATCCTGGGAGAGGCGATCGCTAAGAAATACCGTCTGTTAACAGGAGACACCAAAGAAAAGCAAACAAAGTGACTGAGAATATCAAGTGGTACAATCTGGACAAAGAAAAAGGCGAGGCTTTTGTTTTCGTGATGAAAAATTACCTCTCTCTTACCATCAACGGAGCTGAGGATGAAGAGTGCAGAGCACAAAATATGTGGGATTCCTTACAGCGAACTTGCTTAAAGAAGGCCAAATCACTTCTAGGAGCTTCAAAAGTCCACCAATACGCCAACGAAACATAGTGGTGGAGTAATGAAGCTAAAGAGTGATAAATCAGTAGAAAGCGGCTTTCAGAGTCTGGTCAAAGTGCCCCTCTGATAATATAGACAAAAAAGCTCGCCTCAAATTGGAATACAGAAGTTACAAGGGAAAGAGAAAAAGAAGTGCGCCCGGCTATAAGCAGAAAGTGCGGGGGTCGGTATCGGAACCTGGAGAAAATATCTTCCCCGGTTGCTGATGCCAACCAGGCTATCCAGGAGCTGCGAAGACACAATATGAACAAGAGCGCAACACATAATCCAAATAGCCGCCCAAGAAGGAGGAATGCCCAGGAGATTCGTTCGCCAAAGTTCATTAACAATGCTCATAGCCAGCTCCTTGTGGATGACGACAAAATTATGCAGAGGTGGCGGCAGTATTGTGAACGACTTTTGAATGAACAGATTCCCTGGCTATACTTTCCAAGAGCCCCGGCTATACTTTCGATCAAGCTGATGTCACGCACCATGAAGATCGTTGAACGGGTATTAGTTGGCCGACTGTGAAAAATTATACGGCAGGTTAATCAACCACAGATGTAATCCAAAGTATAAGGATCATAATGGAAAAACATCGTGATTTCTTGAAGGATTTGCATATTGTCTTGGTTGACTTTGAAAAGGCATTCGACAGACAACCACGAGATCTGATATGGGTGGCGGTAAGACATCGAGGTATTCCAGAAACCTATGTACAGGTGATGATTTGTATGATCTTGAATTCGAATGAGCAGTTCGAAGCAACAAATTCCCGAATTCGCACCGTAACTCCCAATAAAATTGAAATAATAACAGCAATCAAGTCCCTCAAGAATAACAAAGCGGTGGGTATTGATGGCATCCCTGCCGAGCTATTTCATGCGGCGCCAAATACATCGGCAGATTTGCTGCATCCGCTAATACGGAGAGCTTGGGATAGTGAACAATTTCCACAGGAGTGGAAAAGGAGGATGATCATTAGGCTTCCAAAGAAGGGTAACTTGATGGAGTGCGGTAACTAGAGAGGTATATGTGTTCTTCCAGCTGTAGCCAAAATAATAGCTAGAATAATTCTAGAACGAATTAAAGAACATTTAGATTCAACTCTCGACGTCGAACAGGCAGGCTTTCGTGCTGGATCCTCCTGCATCGACCACATAAACACCTTACGGATCATAATCGAATAATGCGTTGAGTATAGGTCTCCGCTACATTTACTGTTTATCGACTTCGAGAAGGCTTTCGACAGCTTGAATCGAGATGCTATCTGGTTGGCCTTGCGCAGGAGAGGCATTCCAGAAAAGCGTATAGCTATTATCAAGGCTACATATGAGGACGGCAAGTGTCACGTCGTGCACAATGGTAAGGTGTCGGACGATTTTGAAGTCCAAAGTGGAGTATGTCAAGGGTGCATACTGTCCCCACTATTCTTCTTGGTGGTTATCAGCGATGTACTCCGTGGAGCATTGACGGAAAGCAACTATGGAATTCGTTGGACTATGACATCTTACCTTAAACACCTAGATTACGCTGACGATGTTTGTCTACTTTCACATCGGATAACGGATCTTCATCTGATGGCCCAAAATCTAGAAGCTGAGGCAAACAAAGTGGGGCTAAAAATAAACACAGCCAAAACAAAAGCCCTGAGCACTTCTTCCAACAACCGCGCTCAACTTAACATTGCCGGAAAGCATGTCGAGAAAGTTGATAAATTTCCATATTTGGGAAGTGTCGTCTCGGCTAATCGCGGCGGCACCGAACTAGATGTGTGCAGCAGAATCGGGAAGGCTAAAGCTGCGTTCGGAATGCTGTCCAAAATCTGGAGAAGCAATGTTATTAGCTTAAGAACCAAGCTACGACTGTTCCGCTCCAACGTAGAATCAGTGCTGCTTTATGGGTGCAGTACCTGGAAGGTGGACACCATTAACACACGAAAGCTGCAAGTCTTCGTAAACAAATGCTTAAGAATCATCTTGAGGATTTTTTGGCCAAACCGCATCTCCAACGAACAACTTTATCTGAGAACGGGCCAAGACTTTATTGCAGTCCTTGACTATCAGCTTGAAGGTAAAGTGACGAACACCAAGGTAGATCAATTATTCTTTGCTGACGATGGAGCCATCATAAGTGAGAATCCTACATCCCTGCAATGAGCACTTGATGTGTGAGTGGGCGTTTTGGAGAGAAGTGGGTATCGCATTAGTTGAAAAAAAGACAGAGTAGTTGTGCTGCCCGTTCTCTGATCCACTCAGGCCTTTTCCAGACATTTATTTGAATTCGACAGTACGCCCCAACTGCGAAAAGTTAAAATATCTGGAATCTATAATCAATACAAAAGTAACCTGTGATGACGACATCAATCATTGCGTAAGCGTAGCGTGGATGAAGTGGCGAGAAAACTCTGCTATCTTCTGCCACCGAAAAAATCCCACTAAGTTGAAAGGAAGGCTCCACACCCCAGTTGTGCATCCAGCGCTCACATACGGTTCACAATGTTGGACGATGTACAAAAAGTATGAGAGTAAATTAACGGCAGCTGAGATGAAGATGCTTCGTATGGCAGCAGGAGTGACAAAACTTAATCGAATAAGGAGTTCGGAGATCTGTGGAAGAGTTTCACATCATGGAAACTATCTTATGAAAAATAGAGCGCGATCATTTGAACACTGTTAAAATGGCAATATCAATGAGCGTTCCAAAGACATCGCGAGGCAGAGGAAGCAGGCCTATAAACGCCTAGATCACACAAATGCAACGACACCAGCATGTTTGGCCTCAGTAACCCAGTGATCCAAAATCGGGAGGCTTGCCGATATTTTCTCAGGACAAATAGGCGAACTCCACAGGCGGATCAGTAGAAATGCGGTGAAGTGGGAGGGTTAAGATCCCTTGTTTTCGAATCATAACCTCGCCGAAATAGGAAGAAGAAGACAAGAAAAAAACCATTAAAAAAAATATATATATATTTGGCGCAACAGCTCTTTTAAGTGCCAGGGCCTAGCTTCTCACAACCACTCATGTTGTGTGCGTTATATTTTTCACACGAATGGAAGGGACCTACAGTTTAGTGCCGAGTCCGAACGGCGATTTGAGAAACTTTTTCGTGACAATAATACTCTCGGATGTTTGTCAGACGCTCGCGAGAGGTGGGACCGTGAAAAAACTTTTTGGTGTTTTCTGGGATTCGAACTCGGAACCTCATGCGTAGTGATCCGACACACTAACCACTTACGCCACGGCGCCCACAGAGAAAACCATTATCAGAGGTGAAAGAACGCTAACCGTCCTAAGGTATTATCCTGCTAAAGTTTCCTGTAACCTTCTGAAAATTTAATATACCTTCAATGTTTGATAAAGAATGAGGACATCACTTATGGAATTATAGCACCTAATTACAAGGTTCCCGAAAAAGGATCCCAAAGGGGTTTTTAATGCCACCTTGTGCAGGCAAAATAGGTAGGTATCGAAAATTTCAGTTCGTTAAATCAGTTGGTTCGAAAATTACAAGGCCGTGACTGACTATATCTGGAACACTAAATGTTTACTTTGATCAGAGTACAGATATGTTTTATTGTCTGGCACAGCACTTTTTTTTTATTACAAAGTGCCACCATATGAGACTCGACGTCATGAAGAAAGATGTTTACTATTCTCATTCCAGTGACTAGAAAGCATTTACATCAGACCGTTAAAGGTTCTCAATGACTGTCTCTTAACATATACACATATGTACATTATGTACGTACTAATAATAATAATAAAAGAAAACTATAGCGGACCTGAGAGCAATTTTGGTGAAGTAAATATTGATACTCGTACAAGTAGTTGCACCGTAAATTCGAATCAACATTCGTCATTTGTGTTGAAAGAGTGACCAAAGTGTTTGTTACTTAAAAGATTGTTTCCTTGTTACTTAAAATATAGGATCATAGGTAAATGGAATTTTTATAATTATAACTCTCTGTGACTCTATAGCGTCGGAAACCTTGACGAAATTATTAAGATCGTGTTGTGCCCAAGACCGCTGATTTCATAAGATACGATCTCAATTTACAAATACCATTTGGGATTCCTTCAAGTCATAAAGAGTTTCGACTATCCTGCTTTGTCATCTCAGAAAGTGAGAGTTCTTCTGCACGTCTTCAAGTCCGCAAGCAGACTTTTCTGGAACTTCTTGGGCATGTACTCGTAACGTAACTTATTTTCAGCGCTTTGCTCAAGATTTGCTGTGCTATTTTCCGTCAGCCTTTCTGTCGCAAGGAAGTGCTAGATGCAGAATTTTCCGAACTACTGATACATCGCACAGACTATTTTCGCTTCTATGGACCGTCCGTCCGTCCGACCATCCGGGGTGGATTCGAAGACTTTCTTGACTGAAGAGTTGAGATCCATCCACTCTACATGACCCAGCCATCTTAGTCGCTGTCTATGAACTCTTCTGGCTAAGTCGATGTTCTTATATAGGCTGTATAGTTCGACATTGTACCTTCTTCTTCACTCGCCGTCTATGCAGATGGAACCAAAGATCACTTGAAGATCTTTGCTCTCAAAGTAACCAACTTCATCCTCTTCAGATTTTGACAAAGTCCATGCCTCTGCGCCATACAGCAGGATTGGGATGGTTAGTGTATTTTACAGAGTTACCTTAGGAACGAGATAGGGCTTTGTTACTAAATTGCCTTCTTAGACCATAGAAACAACGATTGGTAAGAGTAATTCCTCGTTTGATATCCCCACTGGTGTCAATTGCGAAGCTCATCATAGTGCCTAGGTAGACAAAGTCCTTAACTACCTCAAAATTATATCTGTCTATTGTGGCGTTCTGTCCAAGAAGCTGGTGTTGGGTGTCCTTTTTTGTTGTGCTTTCATTGACCGCTAAACCCATCTTTGCTGCCTCCACCTCAATACTCGCAAATGCCACACTGACATGACGGCGCGCTGAGTTCTTCCGACTATGGCAATGTCATCGGCGTAAGCGAGTAGTTGTACAGACTTGTAAAAGATTTTACCTCTGGTGTTGGCTTGTGAATTTCGTACGATTCTCTCAAGTACTATGTTAAAGAGATTGTCACCTTGTCTAGGACCTTTCCTGACATCGAACGGTTCGGTGATGTTCTTACCGACTTTGTTGGAGCAGCGAGAGTTCTTCATCGTCATTCTGCACAACGGATGAGCTTGGCAGGGATGCCAAGACTAGACATGGCTCTGTATAACTCGTCTCTAAACACGCTATCATAGGCAACTTTGAACTCGATGAAGAGGTGATGCGTATCGATTTTATATTCATGGGTTTTTTCCAAGATCTACCGTAGCGTATGGTCAATGGTGGACTTTCTCGACCTGAAACTGCACTGATAAGGACCTATCAGGTTGTTGACGATCGGTTTTAGCCTTTCACATAATGCGGCAGACAGGATCTTTTATGCGATGTTGAGGAGACTTATACCTCTATAGTTGGCGCAGTTCAAAGGGTCTCCCTTCTTCAGGATCGGGCAAACGATGCTGAGGTTTCATTTATCGGGCATACTTTCGTCCGACCAGATTTTGCAGATGAGCTGGTACACGCTTCTTACCAACTCATCTCCTCCTACTTGAAAAACTTCGGCGACAAGGTCGTCGGCTCCAGCAGCTTTGTTGGATTTGAGTTTAGATATCGCTATCCTCACTTCATTCTGATCGGGTTGACGGGAATCTTGACTATCATCGTCACAGTTGAATGGCTCATTCAGCCTGACAGCGGAATATTGGTCATCTTCGCGCGCCGTTTAGCAGTCTGCAGAACTGTTCTTTCCATATCCTCAGCACCGACTACTACCATATTCCCATTTTCGTCCCTGGAGAATTCTGTTTTGACTTTGAAGCCCTGGCATGTTCATTTTACCTTTCAGTAAAATTTTCGAACTGGACCCTTGGGTCCCAGTTATTGTCATCTCAACGTTCAAAGATTGTTTCCTCCGTACGAAAACGATTATGGGTATGTGTTTCAACTTAGACGGACAAGTTTTTTCCGCTCATCAGTACCATACGGACTCAATGCTTCCATCGTAAATACCCTTTTATTGCCATCTATCTAATAGTTTACACATTCTATGAGTGTGAATTTCTGTATGTCCGCTGAAGTTAAGTACTAGTTGTGTACCTACAGATACAGACATCAAAGTCTAAAGCTTATTTGTCCTCTAAATTGTACCAAATCTTTTAATTCAATTCGAAAATCTATAAACCAGTAGTTTGCAGAGGAGAGGGTTTTGGAAATAGAACGAAGAGCCAATTTAAGAACCAATATAAATTGGTTCCAGCACATAGACACGAAATGGACATTTCACTGGTAAGTGGTCTCCTAGTCCATTCATACAATATATTTAAAAGCATTTTCCAATAGAATATATCCAAGCTCTTACTTTGGGACTTAGAAAACCTAAAACAACCTGATCAACCAGTAGATTGGAATAAAGTAGTATATGACGCGGCACCCGAACATCTTGAATACGGAGGAAATGTAATGTTAGCACTTGACGCAGATCCACATAAGGATAATCATATTTTTGACTGGAATAGGCAGTACGCTATAGACAACATAAACAATGGGCATTCGTCTCTTAATTATTCAGCAGAACGTGCCATGGGGAATGTACAAAAAATGACAAGAACCCTCCAATATATGGCTCCGGAAGAATCATATTTAATTTCCAAACTGCCGCATAATGAACTTTCTGAGCTTTTCTTTTCGTATGTATCCCTCGATCCGCTTAAGTCTTTCAAACCCATACCAGTTCCGACTGTAGATTCACTCCGAAGGATCAGGATGAATCCAACTCCAAAAGCCTCAAGAATGGGTCCCAATCTTAGTTCTCGTACACCTTCTCTACCACAAGGCCAAGGTGCACTTCTTCGTACAGAAAACACTGACTCGCATTCAATTAGCAAATTGCAGCGTTTTGAGACACCAACGATCGCTACTCCTACACCATTAGAGCCAAACTCTGAATATGTCAAAAAGCGATCACCTAAATCGAGAAGAAAGGCAACGAGACAGTCAAAGCCTAAATACCCGTACGTGTCGCCAGATAAAACGAATCATGTTGTCATTGGGCCATTCGGTACCTTACTGTCAAGTGATGATTACTTTAGGATCAGTTGGTATTATCATCTGGGAACTGTCACCAGCAAATTATTGTTAGCAATTTTCGGTAGTGAAACATTGGCAACTCACAACCTAGAAGAAGTGAATCCAAAAATAAAGAATAAATCGAAGTCTTTAAACAAATTAGACTCGGATAAGGTAAATGATATAATACATCTGATTACTAGTAAGATGGGTGCTAGGAAAGCGGATATCCAGAAATGTATTCGAGATAAATGCTCTAAGGAAAAACAGAGACAAAAATATATGACAAACAAGGACGAATAGAAAACGATTCCGAGGAGCTAATGATTGATGTCGGAGAAAATCCCGGCATAACAGATGAAACTTTATCAAATTTTGTCAACCTTTCCCAAACCGCAAGAGGTGATCTTTTGCAGATACATTCTCTAAATCGCGGAATCAAGCATAATCCCTTCCCTAGCTGATGCGGACATGCCGGACACAAAAACTGATAAAATGTATTTATTTAATCTTAGGAGTAATATACAAAATTTTGAAATATTTGTGCATTGTTTGTAGTTTTGAATTAATCCTGTTAGATATGCATAGATACATATAGGTAAACTGTGTACTCGTGACCTAAGAAGGTCTACTCGTAATGTGCTCTCCAAATTCAAACTATCGTCGACAAGATGCACGAATTAGAGCACTTTGTCTTACCTAACATTAGAGTGTTCACATCTTATATATTAATACATGAACACGAAACTTATCGTACGTTTTTTTAGTATTTATTATAAAAGGAGGGGGGTGAAACTTATATCATTGGAAAGGTACTGTGCCATAGATGTGCAGAAAAGAAAAAAACGTATCAGTATGTAACCGTTAAGATAGGTAAATTCCCCTCGGTAGTATTTCGACCAGCCTGCAGGGGTTTCTTCGAAATGCCTGCAAAATCTGCATCTATACCCAGCCTCCGGAGACGTTCCTTAAGGCTGTAGTGACCCCTTCGCACGTCTTAGTCACGTCACGGTGGAAATGGAAACGCATAAAATATATGCAAAGACATCGGGAATGCAATGTTTAGAAGTTTATTTTTTAAGACCAGAGAAAGAACGCATTCAAGCAGAAGATATCTACCTAGACAAATAGATGAGAATCCCGAATAAAACATTCATTCATAGTCAATATGAAGATTATAGGTCCGAGATGACTGCCGTGGGGAATACCTGAGGTTACGTTATTGGGACCGGATATTGAAGATCTGAAGCGATTTTTATGATGGCAGTCTTCCTAATACGGTTTTATCTTATGTTGAAACCAAACACATTTGGTTTAAGGCAAACAGTTATGTAAGAAATTTTGCTGAAGGTCTTACTGAAATCCATGGTAACTGCATTCATCAACTTCTTAGCCATCGTCCAGGTAATCCATCAGAAACAGTGGATTCATTCATCAAGGAAAACTCATTTAGTTCATCCTTATTGGAAGGTGCCATACAGTTCTAATCAGTCCTGGACAAGAAGATGGGGTTAAATAAGTACCTTCACGGATGGCAAAGTTTGAGAAGATGTTTCCTTGGAAGAACTGTATCTGGATAAAAGAGTACTTATACATTAACGAACGTATGTTTCTATTGAGGGCTTACGAAATGCCCTTTTCAGGCGAAAATTATTTTCAGTTCAACGTTTTTGAAACGACTGATTAATTCAAAAGCGTTTGCTCCTTGCATCTACATTCTTTGGATCGTCTTTGGCGAGCATGCAAGGCATGCAAGGATAAATGTAAGGCTTTCAGCTATATAAAATATTTGTTCCCTAAATAGTATTTAAAATGTTTACACGTAAGTAATCTGCAAGCAATTCGCTAAGCAAAATGCTCACACAAGGTCCTGTAATGGTCGTAGAAAAACATTGAAAGTTTAGAAAGTATTAGCATTCGGTCAAAATGAAAAGGTTTCTTCGCATTTACGATAAATTTGATTTAAACAAATTTTCATTACTCTCATTACTATCATTACTAGCACTACTGAATCTGATGTCCGATTTGCGATTGGGCATCCGTTTGAGGAGCTGTTTACTGTAGCAATATAGCATACATCACAACGCTCGTTGATGTTCCAAACAGACAATTGAGTTTGTAGTTGACATCTGTGCATCTATCCTTTTTAGTTTTTACCGTAAGTTTTGGGTTGCAGGCTTTCTATTTGACTTATAGACCAGGTTTGACTTGGTGCTGTTGATGATGGCTTCTTTAAACCCATCTGCAAATTTCGGAACGTAGACCATGCTCTTTTATATATCATTCCCTCTTTCGCCTTAATCAATCATCATAACCTCCGCAGGATAACCATTATCTGTGAGAATCGGATTGACTATATCGATGTTCGCGGAGTGGAATTGGACACCTTTTTTAAGAGGCTCGAAGCTGATGTGTCTTGGCCTAGTTGAACCGGAAGTTTCACCCCATGCTGATTCTTTGGTGTCAGTTAAACGAGGGACCTTCATATTCGCGATGGGTCCAAAAATATGAGTGGCTTCTTCTTCTTCTTCCTATTTCTGGGAGGTTATGATCCGAAAACAGGGATCATAACCCTCCCACTTCACCTCATTTCTACTGATCGACCTGCGGGCTTCGCCTATTTGACCTCAGAAAATATCGGTAAGTCTCCCGATTTTGGATCAATGGGTTACTGAGGCCAATCAAATGCTGGTGTCGTTGCATTTGTGTGATCTAGGCGTTTATAGGCCTGCCTCTCCTGCCTCGTGATGTCTTTGGAACGTTCATTGATATTGCCTTTTTAACATGGTTCAAATGATCTCTTCTTTGAACGTAGTAATTTTTTTTTTTTTTACACAGTTGTGTGGCCACGCCCAAATGGCGTGTAAGCACTGCGACAAGATTTTAGATTTAGATTTAGATTAGATTTATTGCTTTATCTTGAAATACATTTTACAAAAAAAATCGTTTACAAAAATCGTTAAAGCATGGCTGTGCCGTCTGCCCGATTGACATTTTTTGTTTTCTTTTTTTAACGGATAGTTTTTATTTGATATAAACAAAATAATAAAAAAAAAAAAAAGTGATAATTAAACAATTAATAGGATTAGAAACGTAATAAACAGTATTAAAAAGCTTCGGCTAAGATTTGGCTTCTATAAGACATTGCAGTTCTGTAGAAATTATATAGAAGGTTTATATCTCTTCCGCAGTTAAGGATTTCAAATACTTCCGCCTCAGTTTTTGAATCACTGCCGAGAAAGGCTCTTCTAATCTCTTTTAGGATTGGACATTTCCCAATGAAATGAACGACATTTTCCCTCTCGGACAGATTACAAAGATTGCAATAAATACCCAAGTCCTCGCGATGTGGAATAAAGTTCAGTTGTATCAGCTCACCCCTCATTTTAAATATAGCAGAAATTACCTTTTGGCTATTATTGCTGTGGAAGTAGTTCCGTTCACATAAGTTGTGTTGCAGATGGCTGTAAATTGCTCTGTGGACAGAGGACCTTGCTTCGTTAATACAGTCCAATCTATACCTCTCATCGACTTCCAAGATAAGATTGTACAGCGCCTCTCTGACATACCCTCCATTATTCACTTCCAGGTTTAAGTCAAAATTAAGGCCACAATAGTCCGCAAGCTCCTTCAATTTTGCAAACCATAAATTCCTCTTCTCGATTGTATATTTTGCTATGATTTTCGGCAATCTTTCGTTTGGCATATCAAAGACTTTCAGTAAATAGTCCACGTGTAGCTTAAGGGTCTTAGTAAAAAGTGGTGATAATCCTGTTTCAATGGTGATCATGTAGTTAGGTGCGGTTTTAGATAGTTGAAAACATCTTTTTATATAATACCTCAGCAGTTTTTCTACAGTTGCATACTTTTCATATCCCCACGTTTGCGCTGCGTACATCATCACCGATTCAGCCACTGATACGAAAACTTTTTATTTTACGCTGTGTGATACCAGTTTGTTTGAGAAGCACTTCTTCCAAGTTGCACTTATCGCACTTTTAGCTTTTATGAGTTTATCCCTAAGGTGGCTTTCCATATTCAGATTGCTGGTTATCGTGACACCAAGCTACTTATAAGCTCTCGCTATCTCGATCGGCTCTCTGTCGAAATACCATTTCTCCCTTCTCGATGCTCTACCAGACCCTTTATTAAAGATAATTACTTTAGACTTGCTCAGATTCACCGTCAAATTCCACAACCGGCAGTACTCCTCAAGTCGATTGATCATAAGTTGCAATGTTTCGGGTGAATATGCAAAAATGATGACATCGTCAGCAAAAAGAAGGGCTTTAATCAAGGTTCCGGCAAATTCTATTCCGTCTGGTAGATAGTCTATCAGATCATCTATAAAGAGGGCAAAAAGATATGAACTTAGCGGGCATCCTTGTTTTACTCCCATATTTGTCTCAAACCATTCTGAAATTTCAGCTCCGTTCCATACAGCTGATCGATTGTCCTCATAGATATTCTCCAAAACCTTTCCAAATTTGGACGTTATTCCAGCGTTGTACAGTTTATAAAATAAAGCTCTTCTGTCAACTGTATCGAAGGCTGCTTTGAAGTCGACAAAAAATACATATAGTTTCCTTTTATGATCAAGGAATGTCCCAGCTATACTCTGTAGGATAAAAATATTATCAATTGTTGAATATCCGCTTCGAAATCCGGCCTGGAATTCTTTGAGCTTCTTACTATAATTTATCCATTCGCACAGCCGATGACTTAATAGGGATGTAAGCACCTTGTAGGAAGCATTGAGAAGAGATATCCCACGATAATTGTTTGGATCTGTGATATTTCCTTTTTTGTGGATCGGGTATATAATGGCTTCTTTGAATTGTTGTGGTATATCACCAGATTCCACAATTTTGTTCAATGCTGTTGTAAGTTTCTCGATTAACTCATCTGTAGCATATTTGAAGAATTCTATGCCAATTCTATCTGCGCCAGGTGCCTTCCCATCCTTAAGTTTGTTGATTATCCATCTAACTTCTTCTTGCGTAAAGGGAGTATCTAATATATCATTAGTGTACGACGGTACAGCATACTGCATAGGCGGTGTAATATTAGCTGGATTCAAAAGTTTCTGAAAGTGGGCTTGAAGCTTCTTTCCGTTTAAGTTTTTTATCGCCACCCAAAATTCCTTCGCGTCTCTGCAATGCGTGAGTTTTGGTGCCTCTGTTTCGTAGAACTTATTTTTTTTTTTCTTTACACAGTTTTTTGTATAAGGTGTTCGTTTCGATGTATACATTTTTAAAAAATGGATTGTTGTACTTCCGAAAAACTTTAAGCCATCCAAAGGTTCTTTTCCGTGCTGCTTCACATGCCTCATCAAACCATTTCTCCTTATTTTTCCTGTTGGTTGTATGCAGGTGTCTATACGCCGGATATGATGATTTGATTAAGTGTTCGATACCCCCAATACCCAGTTCTCTTGCTGTTTGCATATTGCGCTCTAGATTCATTCTGTATTCCATTCCCTTGGCATCCTTCCATAGCAGCTTCGGAGGTAGCTCAAGTTTCCTCGTTTCTTCTTGAGTTATTTGGGCTGAGCTTAATACAACCGTTATAGGAAGATGATCTGAGAACGGCTTGCTTAATACCTCAAAATCGGCTATTAAGGCAATCCATTCCCCTCTTGCTAGACAATAGTCGATAACTGAGCAACCCTGCTGACCCACGAAAGTATATTCTCCGGCTTTATCGGAATTGCACACCCCATTCATAATGCGTAAGCCATGGGCGTCACATAGTTCCAATAGTCTCGTTCCTTTTGAGTTTAAGGTCCCATCCTTAGATACTCTCACTCTCCCAGCATATATATTTTCTCTGCCTTCTTCTTTCCCGATTCTGGCATTTAAATCACCAATTATCATTATATTATCAGTATTATTGCTTTCTAAAAAATCATTAAGTGTACCAAAATCGCTCTCCCAATGATTGTAGTTAATATATGAAGGTATGATTATATATTTGGTTGAATCAATGACGATTTTTAGTAAATTGACTTCGGCTTCCAAAACAAATTCGCACGTTAAATCGCTCATAGATCTTTTGTACCCGAAAAAACATCCACCACTCGCTCTACCTCTCATACTCTGATTTACTGCTGGGATCAACATACAATTAAAATTTTTAAAATGGCTGATATATAATTCATAATTTTCTTCAATAACAAACGTTTCATATAAAAAAAACTATATCATAATTATTAATTAAATCGTAAAAATTGCAATATAAAGACTTATTATTTAGACCTGCTACGTTATAACTTAATATTCTAATATTTATTGGTTTTCTATTTGGACAGACGGCGCCTATACCCTATGCTGATTTAGAATTCGAACACGACATTATGAAAGATGTCCTTGCTAAGCCGCTTACACTCCGACCACTAGGCGCCGCTTTTCCCGCTTTGTTTACATCTATGCTTTGACAGATCTTAGCACACAGCTGATTGCTTAAATCTGTCTGATAAAGATGATTTAGTTCTAAGATTCCATCCGCTGCATTGTTGAACAAAAGACCCGTCGTTTGGCTCCAGCGAAAGATTTTTCCGTTGATAATCATTCTATCGTCTCTTACAAACACTTTTATCGCCGGATTAATTTCGATTAGCCGGCTTTTTATCTTCAACAATCGATTTCGTTTCTGTCGTATCGTGCTAGGAAGATCTGTAAAAATTATGACTCCCGTATTCTTTAAAGCTTTCGATGATTTTAGCGCTGTGATGACTTGTTGCTTTGACTCGAGTTTGACTACGAAATTCTTTACATTTGCATTACCAGATCGTACCTCCTGGACTCGCAAGCTATTAATTGGCAGCGGTGGTTGAATAACTGGCTGAACACAATGCATGCCGCGGCCGCGCCGCGGTAGCGTAGTACGACCTGTCACAAAGTTAAAATATATGGGAACTCACTAGAGCGCCCACAATGAGGTAGCTGCGGCGTGGCGGTAGCAGTGGTGTAGTACGAAGTTGGTTTACTTTTAACTTGTGCAGCGCCACAAGTGACAGATAGAGAAATTGGCGACTGTTGAAGACTGTTTTGGTTTTCTATACGATGTTTTCGTGGTGGATTCTTGAACTGAGTTCAGCAGTAGCGCAATAAATTTGAAATATTCATTACAGTCAAAATGGAAGAGCACGCCGTGGAAAAAATTATTTTACTAGTGAAAGGAAAATAAATTTATCCATTTCTTATTATTTTTATTGTATTATTATAGCACAATAATCTCACAAAAATAATCAAATCTCAATAACACTCAAAAAGAAAAACACAATTTTAATCAGCTGACATTATTTGACATTACTACGCGCTACACCATTGTGGCCGAATTTTGTGAAGGCAGCGCCACACCATTTGACAGCTCTACGTACTACGCTACCGCGGCGCGGCCGCGGCACGCTTTGTGTTCAGCCAGTAATACTTGCGCAGACGCTTTTCACCAGTTCCTTCTCATCTATTCCCTTTTGGGTTGTGACTTTCATCATTAGATTATTTTCGGTGTTTTTCCTCTGCAACTCCTCCATTTGACTTTCTAGGTACTCGTACTTTTTCTCCAGTGCCGCTACTTTGGTTGATAGTTGGATATTCTGTTGCAAGATTTTTTGGTTAACAGTGACGATTGCTTCGACGTCACTCTTTTTTGCTGTGTCTTGCAACTTTATATCGAACAGTTTGCCTAGCATTTCTGTTAGGTCGACTTTAGTCATGGCTCCAACTAAATCTTCAGCCATATCCTCACAGATTTGCAATTTTTTCTATTCGCTGAACGATTTCGGAGATATTTCTTTTAGTTTGCGCTTGTGCATATAGCTATATATATATAATATATATGTATTTGAAGTGAGGTTATGAGCTTTTGCACTTGCAAGCCGGACAAAAGGACCTTAATTTTTTAAGACTCACTTGAATTTCATATAAGGCTATCTCTCTTGAATTTAAACAACACTTTAATGTAGCTTTCAACACTGTATAGGTATATGCAAACGAACTTTTCACTTTTTTATGCGAGCAAATTAAAAACACAACCTTCCAACTCTATTTGACAAACTGCGACAATAGAACTCTATTGTCCTTATGAAAGCTATAGTTAAGGCTGCGGAGGACTTCCATAAATCTATTGGAGATACGATCTCTTTAAGGAAAAAGCTTCTCCTAATTCTGCACAGAGCTACGCACGCACATAGTATGTGTTCTGCGGTTTCGTCCTCTTCTAGGCTGAGGCGCCAGGTGATATCCTCCGTAATTGTCATTTTGTTAAGGTTTTCTTTTTTTTTTCATAAAGGCGAAAATCTCGAAAGACACTGTGGGGCTATGGGGCTAGAAACCCAGAGTAGTGTGGGACTCTGACCACACTAAAAACACCTCCTTAATCATGACCAATCAGAAAAAGGTCGACAAATGATTTTAATTTCAGCGATCAGTTGCGTTTGAGAAGGTATTATAAATTAAATACGGGTTCTCATAATTGTCAAATTATAAGTTCGTGAGGTTTAGTTCTTCTTAATCTACGAATATTATATCGTACATTTAAGACGTCTTCTATCTCAGGATTAATATGCATCTGCAGACGGATTGCGTTCTTTTTAATTGCTTCCGTCACATGATCAATCTGCAAATCACGATGCAAGTCATCATTTCTAATATACCATGGGGCTTTTACTATTTCCCGAGGGACTTTGTTTTGAAATGTTTGTATTATTTGTACATTTGTTCTCTTTGTACAATCCCATAATTGGATACCACACGTCCAAACAGGTTTTAGTATCTGATTGTATATTAAGATTTTATTCTCAATGGACACTCTGAATTATATTCTAACAACCAATAAAGTTTTCTATATCTAATATATAGCTCTTCTACTTTCTTTTTCACATGTTCCTTCCATTTCAGTTTAGCATCCAGGTTCATAGCCGGATACTTAGCTGTGTTAGAATAAGGAACTACTTGATTATTAATAGCCACAGGAAGATTCGTTACTTTTTGTTTGTAAAATTGATATGAGTGGACTTTGACTCATTAAGTTTAATTCACCAATGTTGCATCCAATCATATATCTCGTTAACTGAATTTTGAAGCTTTTCAGTTGCTTTACTTTTGCATCCATCAGGTGATAGAAGAGCAGTGTCGTCTGCGAATGTGGCTATCATCGTATCATTCGCATGTGGTATATCCCTAGTATATAATAAATATAGGGTGGGCCCTAGAACACTTCCCTGTGGAACACCTACTTGAATTTCTTTAAGTTCAGAATACGCTGAACCATAGCGAACTCTAAAGAATCTATTTGCTATATAACAATTAAGTATCTCATAGGATTGTCTAGGTAAATCCCTATGAAGTTTATACTCTAAGCCCTTATGCCAAACTTTAACAAAAGCCTGTGCAAAGAATATTGTAGAACAAACTTGTTTTTCTTCTAGTGCTTTTCTATAACAATAGTTATACGATGCACTTACTTACTTACTTACTTATGTCCTGTATCCCCTCGTGCGTCCTAGGGCCTCTACTACGCCTACGCGCCATCGTGTACGGTTTCTGGCAATGTGTCTGAGTTCTCCCCAACTTTTCCCTAACTGCCGTGCCTCCTTCTCGACTGTTCTGCACCATGTTCTCCTCGGACCGCCAGGTCGTCTGCCATCCTGAGTTAGAGGGTTCCACTGCATAGCATGGTTCGCTATGGAACTGTCACCCTTTCGGAACGTGTGACCAATCCACTGCCACTTCCGCCGTTGGATAGTTGTGCCTATTGGTTCCTGACCCGTTCTCTCGTAAAGGTGTTCGTTAGAGATACGATTGGGCCAGAAAATCCTTAAGATATTGCACAGGCACCTATTAACGAAAGTTTGCAGCTTTCTGGTGATAGTAGTGGTCACTCTCCACGTGCTGCAACCATATAGCAGCACGGATTCAACGTTGGAGCGAAACAGTCTTATTTTGGTGCTCAAACTGATTGCATTTCTTCGCCATATTTTGGACAACATCCCGAACGCGGACTTTGCTTTGGCGATCCTGTTGGCTATATCCAGTTCGGTTCCACCATCGGTCGAGACAATACTCCCAAGATACTGGAAATCCTCTGCTCTCCCTACCGGTTGTCCAGCAATGCATATTTGAGCCGATGAGTTAGTTCCAAGGCTGATAATTTTAGTTTTTGTCGTATTCATTTTCAGCCCGACGACAGCTGCCTCCCTCTCCACATCTGCTGTCATTTGGTGGAGGTCCATAATTCTGTGGGAGAGTAAGCATACATCGTCAGCGTAGTCAAGATGTTTCAGTTGAGGTGTAAGAGTCCATCGAATTCCTCCGTTTCCCGTCGACAAAGCTGCATGAAGCACATCGCTAATCACCAATAGGAATAATATTGGTGAAAGGATACAGCCTTGTCTTACCCCACTTTGGATCTCAAATTCCTCAGACAACCTTCCCCTGTGCAGAACGTGACATTTGGAGCCTTCATATGTAGCTTTGATAATAGCAATTAGTTTATCGGGAATACCCCTCCTGCGTAAGGCACGCCAAATAAACTCCCTCTTGACACTATCGAACGCCTTCTCAAAATCGATGAACAGCAGGTGCAGTGACGATCGATATTCAACACACTGTTCGATGATAATCCGCAGGGTGTTGATGTGGTCGGCACAGAATGATCCAGAGCGGAAACCTGCTTGTTCGGCATCGAGTGTGTCTTCGAGATGTTGTTTGATTCGCTCAAGGATGATTTTAGCTATTATCTTAGCTACAGCAGGCAGCACGCAGATACCCCTCCAGTTTCCGCACTCCATTCAATTTCCTTTCTTAGGAAGCTTGACGATCATTCCCTTTTTCCACTCGTTAGGAAAGATCTCAGCTTCCCAAACTCTATCTATAAGTGGAAGCAGAAGCTCAGCCGATGTTGTTGGCGTTGCTCGTAAGAGCTCTGCTGGAAAACCGTCAAGTCCTACCGCCTTGTTGGTTTTGAGTGCCTTGATCGCGGTAATGATCTCATCTTTACTGGGAGTCGTGGTGCGTATTCGGGTACTTCTCACCTCGGGCATCTCAGTCTGATTTGGGAGCATATCGCTAGCGAATACACGGTTCAAAACCGTAGCAAAATGCTCTTGCCATCTCTTGAGCTGGTCCTCATCCGAAATGAGCAAGGAGCCTAGGCTTTTCACTGGGTGTTGGCTGGAGCTGCGACCACCTGTCAGCTCTTTCGTGATTCTGTAGACGGTCCTGCTGTCGCACCTCCGTGCAGCTTCTTCTGCTTCTGTAGCCAGCGCGTTGATGTAGTTGCGCGTCACGTCGTACGCTACGCTGAACTTCTCTCATCTTCATGCGATATAAGGAATCTAGCTCGCTTCTCCCTGCTGCTGGGGTAGCTGCAACGCGAGCTTTCAGTTGTTTTCGTTCGTCAATCCGTCCCCAGGTATCCTCAGAAAGCCACGCCCTATGTCTTCCCTGCGATCGACCGACAATTCTTTCAGCACCAGATGTAAAAACATTTTGCACAGCACACCAATGGTCTTGAATTGTTGCGGGCATTAAGCTGCTGATTGCTTCCACACCTTGCGAAGAGTGCTCCCTTAATTGTTGGCTCACTAAGGGATCACTAAGTCTATCGATGTTGAACCTGGGCATTCTTGTGTTGTCGTGGGATCTTCGAACTGCAGCAGTGCGTAGTTGGAGAGTAGCTATCATAAGATGGTGATCACGTACTATCCCCACATCTGCCCCTCGCCTGTTTCGGACGTCCAGGAGACTACTTCTAAAGCGGCGGCTGATAGAAAAATGGTCAATTTGGTTGGAGGTTGCTTGCCTGTCATTGGAAACCCAGCTGACTTTGTGGCAGGTCTTGTGCTCAAACATGGTGCCACCTATCACAAGGCGGTTGGCATTGCAGAAATCCACAAACCTTTCGCCGTTGTCATTGCGGTTGCCTAGTCCATGCTTCCCGATTACATGTTTGAGCCCTTCGTTGTCGCTGCCCATCTTGGCATTCAAATCCCCCATCACTATGACAATGTCTCCATTTGGTGTTGTGTTGAAGACGGCGCTTAAGAGATTGTAGAAGCTCTCCTTTTCGTCCTCAGACGAACTATTCGTTGGGGCGTAACACTGTATGATGGTGACGCGTCGTACTCTAGTCCGGAATCTGGCCGTCAAAATCCTATCACCATGAGGCTGCCAGGAAATTAGGCCCTTGCGTGCTGTTGTTGTTAGCAGTAGTCCGACTCCATATTCCCGCGGACTTCCGGATGGTCTTCCAGAATAGTGTTACGCGTTGGAGACTGGTACTCGCCCGCTTCTAACCATCTTACTTCACTTACCCCCAAAATGTCCAGTTTATATCGCATGAATTCGTTTTCCAATTGGAGGAATCTGGCATTGTAAGGACCTTTTCTTCCCGAGTCGAGGAGCGTCTTTACATTCCAGAAACCTATCTTTGTCCGGATACAATAGCCAAAAGTGATCATTCCTTATCCGAGGCATAGTGTCGGTTTCTGTAGCGGGCAATATTCGATAACGCAGGTTGCTGGCCCACGTTACCTAGCCTAGAATCAAGGCAATAGACAATTCTCACTTACAATTTTAGCCTACACCTATAAGGGTTTATACGTATAGTTGCCCGGGGACCACCACTAGGAGGTAAAGTAAGCACTTCATCACGAACTTGATTGTTGCGCTACTGGCCCAAGCCAAGTTTTGGGCAGTCAGTAGTTTCCCGATCAATCGCAATGCAGGTCCCCAAACGCACTTGGTCTATTGTCGAATGTTTATTTCTAAACCCGAACTGATGGATGGGAATAAGCCTTCTTTGCTCTATGATTCTGTCTAGTCTTTTAAGAAGCAGTTTCTCGAAAAGTTTTGATAATACTGGTAAAAGTGAAATTGGCCTGTATAAGGTAACTTCTTGTTTAGGTATAACAATAATTTCTGCTATCTTCCAGTGAAGTGGGACATATCTTTGTTTAAAAAAAGCATTAATTCTAAGCTTCAGTTTTAACAATGCTTTTAAGGGTAGCTCTTTAAGGATCTGTGCAGTTATAAGATCATAACCTGGAGATGTTCTATTAGATAGTTTATAAGTGAATGTACTGATCTCTCTTAGTGAAACATAAGCAATTACATCTTCATCTACTCTATCAAAGAAATTAAGACGTTCATTTGCCATGCTAGGTGGAAAAAGTTTAAGAACATTTGTCAGGTGCTCCAAAAAAAGTTAGACCTTTTCTTTTGGGTCGTCGATCCATTTCCCATCAGATGTTTTTAATAGGGGATCTTGCGCTTGAGGTCTCTTCAAATTTTTGCCAGCCTTCCAAAGGGAGTGGTCTGTGACTTTGTCAGCTGTAAAGTTACAAAGGTATTTATTTAGAGATCTATTTTTAAATTCACCGATACTTTTTTTAAGTTTATTATTAAGTCTATTAAATATAGTTTTGTCGCCAGGATATCTTGTCATTTGCTATTTCCTGTGAGCTCTTCTCTTTTCTAATATTAGTTCCCTAATTTCTATGGGATATTTTACCGATGTTTGTTTTTTTGTTGTTGATAAGTGGGTGTACTATCTTCTGCTGTCTGTTGTATATCGGCAATGAATGACTTCGATGTCAATTTGGTTTGATGTAACCAATATAGATCTTCGGTTAATAAATACTTCGAGCAGTTCCTTAAATTTACACCAGTTCGGTCTTTTGTTGGTAAGTCTTACGTTTTTTATCTGTTCTATTGACATGCCGTTGAGCGCCAGGATTACGGGTGTATGATCCGATGACAGATCATCACTGTTTTCAACTTTTACCTCTTTTCTGTTCATTCCCTTGGTTATGAAGAAGTCAATAAGATCTGGTATTTTCGCTGGGTCAGATGGCCAATAAGTGGGCGAACCAGTCGAAATAAAATTGCAATTAAAATTTCGCCCTGCTTTGTAAAGCTTCCTGCCTTTTGTCGTTGTTAATCTTGACCCCCAGTAGGTGTGTTTTGCTTTGAAGTCACCTCCAATGATAAAGATGTTGCCTAGAATTTGAAAAAGGACATTAAGATCTTCCTCTGTAGGCGAATGCTTGGGTGGGCAGTATATGGCAGCTATTTTAAATTCCGTGTTTTTAGTCAAAACGTTTATTGTATTATAGCTACTTGCTTGGTCTGTTTTGCTATTTTTGGCAATTCGTAAAGTTCCAAAATACTTTTTACAATCACAGCACTACCTCCCCTGGCACTGCCAGCTGGATGGGGAGAGTGGTAACAGAGCTACCCGGGAATTCTGATCTTTGTTCCCTGTTTGAAATGCGTGCATAGAAATTTCTGAAATTCAGAGATATGTTGGAGTAAACCGTTTGTATTCCAGGTTGCGACTTTCAGATTTTTAATCATTATTATTTTGTTGGTTTTTTCCTGTGGAAACTTCTTTGCTTAGTAGCTGAATTATTTTATCTTGATTATCCAATCTTTGAATAATAGATTTAGATTTAGATTAGATTAGATAAGATTTTATTAATTCCAATTAGTTTAAATTCATTACAAAAACAATAAATGTACTAAATCTATCTTAAGTGACATGGCTAAAAGCCGTCTGCCAAAGACTAACAGCATAATTTTACATTTGATTCACTTTAGAAAATTTAAAAATTCTCTTCCATAATTCTTTTTCTGAAAGCTAAACTTATTTCGCAATATGATGTGAGAGCTCTCCAATTGGACCCGTTTAAAAATGCCTTGACGTCTTCAGATAGCAAGCAGGCTTTCCCAAAGTGGAACCTCCTAATATCACGGAAAATTGGACAAATCCCTATGAAATGCATAACGTTCTCCCTCTGTGACATATTGCACAATGAACATAAAACAGGAAGGTCATCTCTATGCGGTATAAAGTTTAGTGGAAATAGCTCTCCCCTTGCACGAAAGATTATAGAGATGCATCTTATTTTATTCGTGTCCTCAAAGTAGTTTAGAGAGCCCAGGTTCAGCTGTAATTCTTTGTAGATCTCCCTATGGGTTGACACACTCGCTTGCTCGATATATTTTTGCCGAATCTGTGTATCTAATTGCGACAGAAAGTCATAGAGGTAACACTTCCAACTACTTCGCGCATTCCAGTCCAATTCCAAATGGTACTCGTAATTTTCCGCCAAATTGATCATCTCTTTATACCGCAGACTTCGGGTATGTACTGCGTATTTAACAACCTTTCTTGGCAATCGCTCTTCTCCCATCCTAAGTGTGCTGAGAATATAGTCAATATTCAGTTTGAGTGTTTGTAAGAGCATCGGGGCGAGACCTGATTCAATCAACAGCATGTAGTTAGGTGCAGTTGTAGGTAATTGGAATGTTCTCCGTAGATAGAATCTCTGCAACTTTTCTACTGTATCATAGCACCTATGACCCCATGCTTATGCCCCGTACAGGAGTATTGACTTTGAAACCGGTTCAAACACCCGATATTTAAGGCTGTGATGTATGCTGCGGTTTTGAAAGCAATTTTTCCATGTTGAGGTTATCGCACTTTTAGACTGCCGAAGTTTTTCAGCCAAATGTGGTTCTATACTTAAATTGCTTGAAATTATAGCTCCAAGGTATTTGTACTGCTTTACGACTTCTATGCTATCGCCATTAAATGTCCACCTTTCCGCCCTTGTCTGTCTACCCCCGCCCCTTCTGAAAATCATGACTTTTGATTTCATCAGGTTGATTTGTAAACTGCACAGCAGACAATAATCATAAACACGGTTAATCATGAGTTGCAGGGTCTCTGGTGATTTTGCTAACAGGACCACATCATCAGCATACAGAAGAGCCTTAATAAGGGTGTCTGCATATGAAATTCCCCCTGGAAGGTAACTGATGATGTCTTCGATATAAAGGGCAAATAGTGACGGGCTCGCGTTGCAACCTTGTCTAACCCCTACCTCTGTGACGAACCATTCAGACAACCCATCTCCATTCCATACTGCTGCTTTTGTGCCATCGTATGAATTTTCCATAATCTTTCCAAATTTATGAGATATTCCGTATTGATAGAGCTTGTAGAATAATTTTTGCCGGTCTATGGTATCAAAAGCAGCTCTGAAGTCGATAAAAAGAGCATACAGCTTTTGTTTGCGTTCTATGAACTTCTCTGCTATATTATATAACACAAAGATATGATCTACCGTTGAATATCCAGGTCGAAAACCTGCTTGAATTCTCCTATGAGCGCGTTTTCCTGAATCCAGCGCGATAAACGACAATGTAGAACACTTGTGAAGATTTTTGCAGAAGCGTTTAAGAGGGATATCCCACGGTAATTGGCCGGGTCTGACGAGTCGCCTTTCTTAAATATTGGAAAAATGATGGCTTGTTTGAAACTTTCCGGCACGATACCCGATTCAAATATATTGTTAAAAACAGTGGTTAATGCGACTAAAAATTCATCTGAGCTGTATTTGAAGAATTCTGCTGGTATTCTATCGTACCCGGGTGCTTTGGAATCTTTGAATCGAATAAGGGCTTCTTTTACTTCTTCATTCGAAATTGTAGCATCTAATGTTTCATTGAAATAAAGTGGCTTCGCATACTGAATAGGACTAGAATGATTAGGTGGATTAAGAAGATTTTCGAAGTGACTTTTTAAGACCTGAACAGTGAGCTTATTGCTGATTTTTGGAGAGATACCGTTGAGTTTTCTCGCTGATTTCCAGAAAACTGCTGAGTTCCTGCAATTTGCAAGTTTACTAGCTTCATTTTCAAAATATTGCGACTTTTTGAGTTTGCATAGACACTTATAGTGAGATCTGACTCTTTGAATAATAGTAAAAAGCATTTCCTTTACTTAAATTTCTTCTTATTTACGTGTATTTTTCACAATTTGGGAATACGATTTGTTATTCACAATCGGTGTATTTGTTTTAACAGCAATTGGTATTTTGTCTACTTTATTGATTTCGATATTTACTTGTTGCTTGTTTTTATTTTTGGGTGGTTTTGTTGGTGATTGCTAGTAACTCTGTTTTCCTTTCTTGATATTGTACGAGTATTGCAACTGGACAACCTCTGTAACTAGCTGGGTGATTTCCATGACAGTTGATACATTTCGCTTTTTCATCCTTCTTTAGTGGACAGCTATTTGTTGGATGTTTTCCTTTACATTTAACGCATGCAAAATCTCTTTTGCAATAGCTTTGCGTATGCCCGAAGGCTTGGCATCATTTACATTGAGGTATTGATTTAGGACTTCTTCGAAGAGGCTCAATCCTAACAACAATACACGTTATTGATTTTATACCGTAAACCTTTTCGGCATCTTCTTGATTGTGAAAGGAGAGCATAAAAAGAGGTAATTTTCTACTTCTTGTCGTTGGCTCCCCATCAGCGTCTTTTATTCTTTCTTTTTTAATTATGTTTTTAGCATCCAAAATTTTGAATTTTTTATTCGCTAAGTCTTCAACAATATCGTGTTCATCACATGAAAAATGTTGTAAAGGTGGTAAAGTAGTTGAGAGTGACCGGTAAGGAAGCCCACAAGCCTGCTTATGTCGTTTCTGCCGTATTTTAGGATATCAACAGGTTTGTAAACTGTCGAACAGTTTAAAACTGATTTTGAACTGATCAAGTGGGAGATCAATGCTTTAAGTGCCGCTAGGCTATCGGCGAGTATGTGGATAAAGGCACCTTTGATGCCTGAGTGCAGGTTAATATTAGCACATTGAACGCGGCAATACTAGCTGAACCGGTCGCGCTCTATCTTTCGTAAGATAGTTTCCTTGACGTGAAGGCTTCCACAGATCTTCGAACTTCCTATTCGATCAAGCTTTTCACTCCTGCTGTCATGCGTAGCATCTTCATCTCAGCTGCCGTAAATTGACTCTCATACTTTTTGTACATCGTCAAACATTGTGAACCGTATGTGAGCGGTGGATGCACAACTGCGGTGTAGAGCCTTCCTTTCAACTCAGGGGGAATTTTTCTGTGACAGCAAATAGCAGAGTTTTCTCGCCACTTCATCCACCCTACGCTTACGCGATGATTGTTGTCGCCATCACAGGTTACTTTGCTATTGATCATAGATCCCAGATATTTGAACTTTTCGCACTTGGGAAGCACTGTTCCATTCAAATAAATATCTGGAATAGGCCTGAGTGAATCAGCGAACGGGCAGCACAAGTACTCTGTCTTGTACTTATGCGAAACCAATTTCCCTCCAAAACGTCCACCCACACATCAAGTGCTCGTTACAGAGATGTAGGATCCTCACTTAAGATGGCTCCAGCAAAGAATAATTGATGTACCTTGGGGCCTATCACTTTACCTTCAAGCAGATAGTCAAGGACTGTAATAAAGAGCAAAGGACTTAAGACGCTTCCCTCGTGCACCCTGACTTTGATTGGAAACTCCTCGGTTACTCCAGCGGGACATTTTACTCTTATCTTTGCTCCTTCGTACATGTCCACGATCATCTGTACATAGGTTTCTAGAACCCCTCAATGTCTTAGCACTACCCATATCAGATCTCGTAGTTGTCTGTCGAATGCAAATCAAAGATAACCAATACAATATGCAAATCTTTTAAGAAATCACGATGTGTTTGAGATAGTATGGCAACTCCTGAACATTGCTTTTATTTAATTATGTATAAATCAAAAAACATCGAAATGTCATTTTTTATATACATACATTGTCAATTATATAAAAGAACAAAGAAAAGTAAAGACACATTTTTTTAATAACGTTGAAAGGAAAATATGTGTTTTATTGCGGACTTTTTACCTCTCTATTTATACAGATAAAATTTTTGCAGCTTTTACATATACATTATCGGAAAGTGGGATGCGATGAATTATCCTTTTTCGCTCAGGCCACATGCTGGCCCATTTTGCGAATAAGATATGTACCTGTGGGCGCCGTGGTCGTGGCGTAAGTGGTCACTGTGTGGGATCACTACGCGTGAGGTTCCAGGTTTGAATCCCAGAAAACACCACACAAATTTTTTCACAGTCCGACCTCTGGCGAAAGTCTGACAAACACCCGAGAGTATTGTTGTCACGAAAAATCTTCTCAAACCAAATCCGCCCTTTGGAAACGGCACTAAACTGTAGGTCCCTTCCATCCCTGTGAAAAATATAACGCACACAACATGACTGGTTGTGAGAAGCTAGGTCCTGGCACTTAATGAGCTGTTGTGCCAAATATTTTTTATTATCGGAAAGTGGTCGAATTACCGCGATCCTTGATCCTTGATCCTTATACTTTGGATTGCATCTGTGATAAATTTACCCGCGACAAACCCGCACTGATCCAGTGTTTTTTTTTTACATAGTAAGGAAGTTACCCTGATGGCACAACCCTCAACCTGGAAGGCTAGTTCCTTTTGTTATACCCCTGGAATGCAGAGCTGAGTACACCGGTGCCAGTAGTCCACTACCGGAGTGTGAACGCTGCCGTTGGCCCTCTTCTGCCACCATCTCTATTCCAAAGGTCCTGACTAACATTGGACATTTTTTACCGACCTGTGATTTTGTGTTCACTTAGTTCAACTTAACTGGAACTGTAGAAGCCATCGTTTACTCCATCTAGGGAATTCGTCCGCTGCCATCTGGAGCAAGAAGAAGTGCTCTATTTCTATAGACCTGACGACTATATTTTAAGATAGATCAAGGCAATAAATAAAGAAAAACAATTTTTTACTAGGAACGTACATATCTCATTTTTCTTCAGCACTTTTTTCCTAAGAGAAATGTGCTCCAATTACAGGGAACTGGAACATAAAACCCAGTTTCATTAGAGAACATTTTTGCCACTTACTCTCAACTTACTGTTTTCTTCATTCTACTGAGCACTATTATGTACATTAAATCCATACCGTTAATTACTTCTGAGAGAGTCTTAAGCCATTGATACATAATAATTCAATTGCATGTCAGAAAGTGTTCATGTATACAACGTACTTTGATTTGTTTGTTTTATTTTTTTTTTTTAATAACAACTTAAGGTCTTAAATATTTCGTAATAATTCTTAAAAACGTGTAAGCATAGTTTCTTGCGTAAATAGTATCTCTGTATCTGCGTCTCATTTTGAAGCCGTGATTGATAAGAAAATGTTTGTGACTATCTCAGTGAATACATCATGACAAGCGCTCTGCAGAACTTTGTTGTTCTAAAATTATGAAGTTACTTATTCAGTCCTTAAAGGACTCTCCGAATGTGAAGAGTTTCCTTGACACCTGCTCTTCCAGTTCTTCCTTTTTTTATTCCAAATTATCTTTTCAGCACTTGAGTTAAGATTCTGACGTATTATTCTTTTTTTTTTAATTTCCAAGCTTCAAAGTAGTTGCAACTGTTTGACGTTTCGAAGTACAATACTTGCAGCAAAAGTTTTTTTTTCTGTTTGCATTTAAGGAAGTATAGATGCATATACTCCTCTATGCCACACTGATTTCAAAAAAAAAAAGTTGTTCCATAAGGCCCTTGATTTTCAAACCACCACCGCGAAGCTTTGATGAACCTACCAGTGCTCATATCGTTCACAGGTTTACCGGAGAACTCTTCACTCTCCTGAAAAAGATATATCTTCCAACGATTTTTTATCTAATGTGATAGAGACATGGACAGTGAAAGTAAAGATTGACACGTAGATTGATTATTCTAATTGAAATTCATGCTGAGGATCACCGCCTTTCAACTTAGCCAGCCGCGAGGTAATCACTGTTTGGGCGTTGAGCAAACCTAAGAAGCGTAAGGCTTGGGAGTCCTATATGATGACTATTATGAGTAATGTATTTGTTCCATCAACAACTGTATGGTCAAAGTACTACTCTCAACCATGCTATACAATACTATATTATACTAGGGCCTTGTACGAACTGCGACCTATAAGATCTAATGTGTCAGCCCGGTGTTTGGCCGAGAACTGCGTTAATGTTCTGGATAAACCTCAAAAAAGCTCCAGGCTCGAAAAGTCTGGGGGACTCAGTAAAGCCCGCCTGAGGTGAAGAAGTCTTTTCCTTGCCACCATGGGGCAGTCAGAAAGAATATGTTCTGCCGTCTCTTTTTACTTTCGTCTGTCTATACTTACTTAGGTGGTGCTTCAACTCGTAGTGAACCTAAGCTTCAACCAACAGGCCTCTTTATTTAGCTTGGTCTTGAGATTACTACCTCCAGTTGCGCACTTCAAGTTGGTCGAGGTCCCCTTGAACTTGTACGTGCCACCTACGGCGTCGTCTCTCCGGTCGGAAGACTCTGCGGGCCGGAGCGTTGGTATCCATTCGCTCTACATGTCCTAGCGATCTCAAACGTTTTCTCCCGAAGCTACCAAGGATATCTTCCGCTGTATCTGCTACTCCTATTTTGTGCAGATGGTACCTGAGTGGGCAGTGACCGGTCATGTAGCCTATTAAGGTCCTTAGGTTAGGTTAGGTATGTGGGCTGGCAGGGAGGGACGCTCTCTGCCACACTCAGGTCAGCGTTAACCCATTGTGGTACCCATGGGGGAAAAAGTAATCCCTTTCCCAATGAGACTAAAAACTACTAACTCAGTCACTTACTTCATTTCTGCATACAAACCACCCTGATGATTTGATGAAGCTCAACATCTTTTCTGTTGAAACCCCGGAGAGTTCCTCGAGATCCTGGAAGAAATATTTACCAAGCAATTTTTTCCTGGAGTGTTGAAGACTCGGTCAGTGGCACAGGAATTGGGTTGTGTCCTCAAAAACTTCCTCGTCGCCACAGCCTCTACAGAGTTCCTCCTCCGTCAGGCGTAGTTTCTTCAAGTGGTACCGCCGAGTGTTATGCCCCGTGATGACGCCCAAGAGGGAGGAAAGGGATTTCCTATCATTACGGATGATTCTCTCGGTCTTTGCTTTGTCGAAAGATGGCCATAGCTTCCTAGTGATGGCGCAAGTTTCCATGGAGTTCCATCTTGTGTTCGCCTCCTCAGTGGCTTTATTCCCTGCAGCGAGCTTGAGTGTGCAAGGCGGGATACACACAGGGGGGTCAACTTGTTCTGTTGGGGCTGCTGAGCCGATTCTCGCCAGCTCGTCGGCTTTCTCATTGCCTGGGATACCCTCGTGTCCAGGGATCCAACAGAGCGATACCTTGTGCTGTATTCCAAGAACCCTGAGCTCTTCTCGACAACACTTCACAAGCTTCGATTTAATTTCTATGGCAATAATCGCTTTTATAGCTGCCTGGCTGTCGATAAAGATGGTGATACCTTCTGGCGGTATTGCCCTTACCGCAGACTCACGGGCGGCTGTTGCCACTGATAAGACCTCTGCTTGGAAAACACTGCTGTGGTCTGGAAGTCGTATGGATTTTGATACACCTAGAGGGTCGGAGAAGATACATGATCCTACACCAGTGCTCATTTTTGAACCATCTGTGTAGATGGCTATAGATTCGGCATTAGGTATATGACCGCTTTTCCAATCTTCCCTGCTAGGGTAGGTGGTAGAGAAAAGCCTTGTAAAGTCTAAATATGGCGTCATGTAGTCCGTTACAGGCATGAGGCCAAAATAATCGAGTAGGATCATCGAGTGACCTGTTCTGCTTGGTTTCCAGTTCGCTGACTGACTTATTCTCATAGCAGTAATGGCTGCTGATGTTCTTATAAAGATGTCTAGCGGTAGCAGGTTGAGGATAGCCTCGAGTCCTGCGGTTGGGGTTGTCCTCATTGCACTGGTGATGCCAATGCACGCTAGTCTTTGAACGTTGGTGATTGCCTTTAAGTCGGTGGATTTGTTGACAGCTGGCCACCATACTAGATTGCCGTATGTATGGGTCTAACTATAGCCGTATGCATCCATAGTATGATTTTGGGGGAGGGTCCCCAGGTTCTACCAAAAATTCTACTACATGAGTAAAAGGCTATTGTTGCTTTCTTAATTCTTTCATCTATATTTAATCTCCAGTTGAGCTTTTTGTCAAGTACAAGGCCCAGGTATTCAATCTGAGTGGGTACCATCAACAGAAGGTGTACTAAACTCCTGTATTTTCCTCTTATTCGTAAAAAGTACGAGTTCGGTTTTTTGGGGATTAACCTTTAGACCGCAGCTCCTGGCCCATATGCTGAGAGTATTTACGGCTCCGTCAAGTTGTTCGCTAAGGGTAGGCAGGAATTTACCTGTTACAAACAACACAACGTCATCCGCGTACGCTGTAGCTCTGACCCCACTGTACCTTAGTTGTTGTAGTACCTCATTAAGAACAATGACCCAAAGCAATGGGGAGATTCCCCTTCCTTGAGGGGTACCCCTCGAGGCGTATGCTTCGAGCTTTGAACCCTTAAGTTCGGTAGTTATATGTCTTTCCTCGAGCATGCTAACAATCCAGTTAATTAGACTTATGTCGATGTCTAGGTTTCTTAGGGTTCTTTTAACCGCTTCGGTATTTACATTATTGAAGGCTCCTTCAATGTCCAAAAAAGCAGCTAGTGTGAACTCTTTATCCTTAAGTGATTTTTCTATAGAGCCGACAACATGATGTAGGGCAGTTTCCACACATTTACCCTTCGTGTGTGCGTGTTGGGCTGGGGATAAGTCCCCCGGGCGTATTCTACTACGTATGTGAATGTCGAACAATTTTTCAAGTGTTTTCAGGATGAAAGAGGTAAGGCGCGAAGTCCTTCGCCGTGGTGTGACTAGCCTTGCCCGCCTTGGGTATAAAAACCAGCTTTACCTCCCTCCATGTTCTTGGTATGTGACATTGTTAAAGACTGCTGGCAAATAGCTTTTTGAGAACTGGGATAATGATTGGTGCAGTTTTTGCAGCATGATCGGTATAATCCCATCAAGTCCTGGGGATTTAAAGGGGGAGAACGATCTTATTGCCCACTCTATTCTGTCCTCTGTTACCAAATCCGCAGGGGGTTCCGATTCGCTGTGATTGTTGTTATTAGTACTGCCACATGGTACGGTAGTACACCCCGGGAAGTGCGTTTTAATAAGCAATTCAAGGGATTCCAAACAAGACTCTGTCCAGTTTTCTGCGGTGTTCTTTAGGGAACCTAGAGTTTTCGATTCTCTGGAAAGGATCTTCCTTAATCTAGCCGTTTCTGTTGTACCCTTAATCTCGTCGCAAAAGCGTTGCCACGACTGGGTTTTGGCTTTTTGCGTTGCGCTCTTGAAGTTCCTCTGACTGGCTTTGTATAGCTCACAGTCCGAGTCAGCTCCCGTTGATTTCGCCAGGTTCAAGGGTTTCCTTGTTTCTCTTCTTATTCTGGCTAGTTCTTTGGTCCACCATGGGGATGAGACTTTTGTCTTAGGTTTAGATACGGGACATGCCTTCTGGAAAGCCTCTTTGAAGACAGCAGTGATTTCCTTGGCTTTTCGGTCAATGTCCGCTGGCTCATGTACGTAACATTCTTGTAGTAGATTCGTGTTCCTCCACACCTCGTAACTGAAGGTAGTCCAGTCGGTCTTCCTTGGGTTTCTATGGGATTTGGGAAAGTCGCATCTATCATTAAGATTAAATTCAATAAATCTGTGATCGGAATAGGATTCTATCCCCAAAGTATTCCAATTGTCTATAGATAGGGTATTTGAGTTACTTGCTAGTGTAATATCAATAACCTCCTGCCTGTTTCTAACTACGAAAGTGGGTTCAGAACCCCTATTGACTACTAAAAGATTATGTTCGATAATAAATTCGAAAATGAACTCACCGCGTGGGTTTGTATCACCACTGCCCCATTCCGCGTGGTGTGCATTCGCATCGCAGCCTAGTAGTAGGTCCCTTAAGTCTGCTTTGGTAAGCTGAGAAGCTACTTAGCCTTACATCGATTGATGTTGACGAACTTGTTTGCTTGTCTTAGGCCCTTGAATTTTGCCCAGTATTCTGCATGACGCTCATCTTCCCATTGTTTTATTTTTGAGATTTGTGCTGCTCCGTGTAACTCCAAAAAAGGTTCAGGACCGACTTGTGAGAGACTGGCTCCTCTTCTTGCTAAGCAGTTCGCCCGTTCGCCCGTTCTTGCGCTCGAAGCCCTCATGTCCTGGCCACAATGTTAACGGTGTTTTTTGATGCGAGATCTTCGAGTAGATTGAGATAGTCCTCGATAGTCGATCGATACAAGTGTAAACCCCCTAAAGCGAGGTAAAACAAAATTTAAGTAGCAACCCAAAAATGCTTACAGAACAAACCAATAAAATCGTAATTTGAAGATAGTTCTATAGAAGCACCCTACTGTGTAACATTTCATAGCCATAATTGCTGTCAGAGACGATGTAAATACGGCCGCCCTCGACTCTTCTTCGCAGGCATTCTCGTAGACAGAGTTCGGTTGCATAGACCTCCGTCTGAAATACTGTTGGTGATTTTTGTTGCACCTTGGAACCTGGGTCCATAAGCCCCTGCGCCGGTGCTACCATTTTCCAATTTGGAAACATCTCAAACACACTAACCACTTACGCCACGGCCCCCACATGTCTCCACTGATACGGCCCTCCTAATTTCGGCTGTCGCAGATGCCGAACACCAGGTGATCCTTCGCCACCTCATTGTAGGATCTAAGTACCGCCTGGGTATTCTTGGCCTTCTTTGGGGTTTTGGAGGCATCGTCCTGGGATCTTAACGATGCATAAGTGACCATGGGTTTGAAAAATGCCACTGTACGTCCAGTATATTATCTTGGGTTTAAGTCGCCAAGTTTTACCGTCTATGGACTGGCACATTCACATTGCTCTTGTCGCTTTCTCGGTAACCTTATTAGGTGTGAATTCCAGGTCTTGTCAAGGATAAGACCGAGGTATTTCGCTTCCCTGGATATGTCGATTGGGACGTTTTCCAGGGTCATTTGTTTAAGAGTGTGATTCCCTTTCCTGCAAAATGATGCAAGTATAGTTTTTCCGGGATTGATGGTAAGTCTCTTTGTCCTGCATCAATCGGAAGTTAAATTGAAGGCACTTTGCAGTAGTTCCAAAATGATGTCCTCGAATTTGCCCATAACGCTGATGACAATGTCTTCTTACTTCTTACTTACTTATATCCTGTATCCCCTTGTGGGTTCTAGGGCCTCTACTTCGCCTACGCGCCATCGTGTAAGGTTTCTGGCAATGTGTCTCAGCTCTCCCGAACTGCCGTGCCTCCCTCTCGACTGTTCTGCGCCATGTTCTTCTCGGACCGCCAGGTCTTCTGCCATTCAGAGTTAAAGGGTTCCATTGCATAGCATGGTTCACTATGGAACTATCACTTTTTTGAAACGTGTGACCAACTCACTGCCACTTTCGTCGTTGAATGATTGTGCCTATTGGTTCCTGACCCGTTCTCTCATAAAGGTGTACGTTCGAGATACGATTGGGGCAGAAAATCCTTAAAATATTGCGCAGGCACCTATTAACGAACGTTTGCATCTTTCTAGTGATAGTAGTGGTAACTCTCCACGTGCTGCATCCATATAACAACAAGGATTCAACGTTGGAGCAGAACAGTCTTAGCTTGTTGTTCAAACTGATACAATGTCGTCTGCTTACCCTTGTACTTTGTAGCTCGATTTTTCAAATACCTATAGGAGTTCGTCAATAACTAAAATCCAGAACAGGGGCGAGAGGATTCCTCCTTGCGGGCATCCTCTGGTAGCTGTTATAGTTTTATGCTAGCCTCCGCCATAAATTCTTATATTCCCGCTACAGAGCATAACTAGGATCCAGCTTAGCCTTTTTGATTGCATCATAGGATTGCATCATAGTGTTGTCGAAAGCTCCTTCTATATCTATAAAGCCACATAGGGCTCTTTCTTTGGCAGCTAATGATTTGTTTATCAATTGCGTTCAGCTGTGAATGGCTATTTCAGTTGACTTCCCAGGTTGATAAGCAAATTGATTTGCTTGCAGAGGATCATGTATGTATTATGTAAGGAACTTTCCCTTGTATGATGATCCAGAATTTTCTCCACCGTTTTTAGGAGAAAGGAACTGAGGCTAACGGGTCGAAAGGATTAGACGATTGTTCCTTCTGCTTTGCCGCCTTTGGTATGGAGACCACCTTAACCTCCTTCAAACCTTTTGGTATGTAGCCTAGCATGATGCTGGATCTGAAAATTCTTTTGGGGGTGGGAATTAACAGGTTTTGTCCTTTTTTTAGAAGGCAGGGAAATATGCCATCTACACATGGTGATTTGAATGGGCTTAAAGGGGATTAAGCCCATCTAATGTGGTTGGCAGTACATATTTTGTCAGATAGGCTATAGTCTCGTGCAGAAGCGATAAGAATTTCGTTCCTTAGGTGCTCTGGGGAGACAGCACAATCGGATATACAGCCTGGGAAGTGGGTGGCCTGAGAGGTCTCCTCAGGACTGCTGGTGAATTCCCCATTTTGTTTCTTTAGGGAGCCAAGGCGATTGGAGTAACTCTGAGTTAGGGCCTTTGAAGGGGAGCCTTAATTATAAATTATAAATTCCACAACTTATTTATCGCTAAAATTAAAGCGAATCCCTTAACCCAATTTTTGCATATTACTGGCAATTTACAGATCCGGACGCAAGGTTAAATTCTGAAGGGCAAATGAAAAGCTCTTTATCTGAGTATAAACTTTACTCATCTTAAGAGCTAAGCTATTACAATACATACATCAGTAGAAACAAAGAGGTTGTCACAGCCTGATATAACATGGATATTTCGCAGGTAATTGATCTTCAAATCCATTCAAAAAATATTTTTGTAACCATTTCTCCATAGCATATATCCGAACTCTTACTTTGGGACCCCAAACTACCTGATGGATCATTAGATTGGAATAAAAGAGAAAACGAAGAAAGTGTAATGTTGTCACTTGACACAATGCTAATAAAGCCGTATGAATACAATACCATGGCAAACTACCCCGACCCGGTACCGGCACAACAACACCTAGAACATATTCAAACTTTTGATTGGAAAGAAGCTGCAAAACTCAAAGTTGATGGGGAGTTCTCCACCCAGTGGAGTGAATCTCATAAATTGAATGAACACATCACGAAACCTTACCCCAATTGCTTGTCAGGACAACACGTACGAGAAGAGTGTCATACATCTGAATGCGAAGCTGCATGGATCAAAGTTGTCGATATGATTAAGAAGGTATTATCAATCAACAAAATAAGAAGCGGACATGGCTCTCATGATTGCAATGAAAAAATCAAGAGACACACGGGGATGAGGCAAGAAACTAAAAAAATCTTTCAATATACGGCTCCAGGTTATTCCTATTCAGTGCCTGAACTACCGGAGAAAGAAATTACTGACTTATTTTACTCAACGCATTTATTCACCAATACCCTGAAATCGTCTTATTCAAAAGATGCTCATTCAGGAAACAGCAACTTACCTATGGAAATATCAGCTGAATGTCCACTCCAAAGGATCGAAAAACCCCGAGCCTTAAAAATGACAGACAGTCGATCTGCCCCTGTAAAACAACCGACTCCTACAAACGCCAGGGTTAGATCCATCAGGCCTGTAACGCCTACATATCCCTTTGTTTCGTTAAAACAAAAGGATCAGCTGGTAATTGGGCCGTTCGGTACCCTATTATCTAGGGATACATATTTAGGAATTGATTGGTCTGAATCTAAGGAAGTTATAATCAAAAAATTGTTGGCCGGAATTATTCGTCGTGAAACATTGCCCAATCATAACTTGAGACACGTGAATCAACCAAAATTAGACACAAATACAATAAACGATTTAATCTATCTAATTACAATTTCCAGTAAGAAGAAAAGTAGAAAAAGAAAAAGGGATATCTGAAAAAAACTATTCAAAATATGTACACATATTTTTATTTTTTTATTTTTGAGTCTTATTTATTTCCATTTAATAAATATATGTACATTTATTTATAAGCACAATTAAGAGAAATACCTGTACGCTAAATAATTGTATACAGTAAATGACCGGATGGTTCTGATTACATGAACTTTAATTTAAATTGTAGGTACTTCCAAAGGCTGTCGGTCCAGGTAACCGTACACGACAGTGGGTCAGACAAAACCACGGTAGACTGTCGGTCCAGGTGACCGTATACGACAGTATGTTAAGCATTAAACCCTGGTCCAAGTAACCGTACACAGGGATAATACTCTCGATGGGTAGTAGTCCAAAATCCTTGGTTCAATACTTACATATAGTACTTTGTAGTTCGTACTGCTAAATCCTGCTAATCTCCTGTAAACAAAAAAATTAAACTCAAACATTATGTGTACAAGCTTTTATTTACGATATAAGTCTATAGTACGACAGCAGATCAGGATAATGAATGAGATTCTGCGACTCTCTCTTATAGGATTTTACAGCAAGAAGAAAGTGTGGCTTAAGAAAATGAACAAAATGTATTGCAGATGTCTGTTAAAATTATTTTACATAACATATTCGTATTTGTCTGATGGACTTCTTTTACATTGCATATTTGTTACAGTCTCCCCCTCTGGCTATGAAGTCGTCTTGACGAGTTGCCAGTATCATTGATGCTCGATCTCGGGCGGCCTCTTCGTCTCAGCTGGTTGACTGGCTGTTGCGTGATGACATTATTTCTGGATTTGAAGGGAGTAAGTGCGGATTTGTGATAACTTCTGAGGGGCAGTTCAGTTGCATCAAGGCTGGCTATTTAATAAGCCGTTTCACCTAGTTGACTTATAATCATACTAGCTGATTGTACCCGCTTCGCTGGGTCTTTTAATATGCGATTTCAAGTACGCTTCGTTAGGGCACTCTCTGTTTTGTTTTTTCGGGGGTAGGATGATTAGGTGCACTCTCCATCATTCTTGATTCACCACCATCAGGAAGAATCTCTAGACGGCTGCAGGAGAGATGTCGGACTTGATCCAGCCATCTATATCTAGGCCTACCAAGGAGAAGTAGCTGCTCAACATTGAGCGCTTCGCGTACTCTGGTGTTGCGCACTCGATCCCTACGAGTTATCGCAGTAACTCCGCGCTGGAATCTCATTTCGCCATCTTGTATTCGTGATCTTATTCTTTCGGTCACTACCCAAATTTCATGACCATAGGTGAGAGTTGGAACATACATTGAGCTAAGAACCAATAAATTATCTTGAACACTAAGTTCGGCCTTCCTTATAACAGATTGACCAAGCTCTCTCAAAATTGATCCAGTCCCACCAATTCTACAGAATAGCTCGGCCTTGCTCTTCCCATCACTCATGAATAAGTCCCCGAAGTACTTAAACTTATTCACTTGCTTCAGTGGAACTCCACTAACATGTAGAGTGCACTGAATGGGTTTTTGGAAACGACCATTACTTCTGATTTGTCCACTATGATCTTCATTACAGCAGGCGAACCCCACAGGTGGATCAGTAGAAATGTGGTGAAGTGGGAGGGTTATGATCCCTTGTTTTCGGATCATAACCTCGCTGAGAAAAGGAGGAAGAAGAAGAAGATCTTCATTGCAGCATCATCACAAACGGTTACAAACCTTTTGAGTGCGCGCTGAAGTTTGGTTTGAGAGGACCTAAGGATGACCAAATGATCCGCAAAGAGAAAATGACTAATTCTTCAGTCTCCCACTTTGAAAAATTTTCCTCCACGGCTGCGCTGTAACATCCAGTCCATATAAAAAAAAAGAAGTGACAAAACGCACCCTTACCGGAGTCCAACGCCCACAGTAAAAGGTATTGATTTAACACCGTTTATCCGAACACAACTTCTACAGTTTGTATATAAAGACTGAATCGCCCTTAACAGAGAACCATTAATCCCATACTTCTGCAAAACACTCCAGAGTTTGCTTCGAGGAACCCTATTAAATGCTTTTTCCAAATCGACAAAATAAGGGTAGACAGGTTTGGGCCTTCTCAAGAACCATTCTGAGAGTGAATAACTGGTCGGTTGTGCTCCTACCGGGACGAAAACCGCACTGCTCATCCCCCAACTGTCCTCAACCACAGCTTTGGGAAGCGTTTCGAGCACCTTAGCGAAGACATTTCCAGGGAGACTTAAAAGAGATATACCCCTGTAGTTTGCGCAATTTCCTTTGTACCCTTTTTTAAAAAGAGGAACAACCACCCCCATTTGCCTAGAGTCAGGTGTTTCTCCGCATTCCTAGGCCACTTTAATGACACGCGAGAGCCATTGCATTCTCTCCTTACATATGTATAGCCTTGAGCATTTCTGGCCGGAATTCATACACACCAGCAGGTTTGCCAACCTTTAGCGCTTTGATCGCCAGAATTACTTCCTCTACTGTAGTACTACTTTCCGCCCTACTCTCGACAAAAGGTCTGTCATCTTCGGAGCCCTGTGCGAGATTAAGCAATTCTGAAAAATCATCGCTCCACGTAAGATGTCCTCCTCATTGAAAAGAAGTGTACCGTGGATTTGACTCCTTCAACGATATTCAACTTTTTTCGTCTGAATCGGTAGACGGTTTGCCAGAATATCTTATTTACAGATCTGTGGTCACGTTTCAATTTCTCCGAGCATTTTAAACCACACAGTTCTTTTTTCACCACCAAGCCGCTTCACTCCACAAACATCTCCCACAGTGGCAATAACCGCTTTTGGAAACAGTTGCCATTCTTTCTCTACATTTGACGGAACAGTTGGAATGCGTTCAAACCTTTCACATATTTGCCGCGTGTCTCATCATCCTGTAGCCTCTTTTTTTTTTTATAATATGCACGCGCATAAGGGATTATGGCTATTTTTAATATGTTAAAACACAGAGCGGGAAGTAGGAAAGTTAGGAGAAGATAAGTGGAGAAACTTATGCACATTGGTTTTAAATGCTTGTGGGTTATAATGAGAGGAAAAAACACAGCTTTCCATAACATTCCACATCCGTGTTGTACGGCTCGGGAAAGAATCTCTATATTTCACAGTACGTCCGAAAATAGGCTTGAGGGTCAACTGATGAGCATTCAGGACGTGGAGAGTATTGCGAGAGAACTGTTGAAGGGGTGGAATGCAACTGACTATTTCGCTCGAGCACTGTTTATAAAAAAATCGATAAAATAAAGAAAGACAGGAAACATTTCTTCGGTGTTCAAGCGAGTCTATAGACTCCGCAGTGTTTCTGTCCCCTATTAGTTTTAACGCACGATTTTGAATCCGAGCTAATAGGTGCAATGTGGTTTTAGGTCCACCAGACCAGATGTGGGCGTTATACTCGAGCTTAGGGTGGATGTATGCCTTATATATCGCAGCCAGATCAGAAGGGGTAAAGTATTTCTTGCACCGTTTAAGGAATCCTAAACATTTCGCAGCGTTCTTGGCGACATCAAATATGTGATCATTCCAACGTAAGTTGTCGTTAACACACATACCGAGAATGGAAAGTTTTTCGGTTTCAGAGATGCAAGTGCCATTCATTGATAATGGCTGAGGGTTTGGATTTCGCTTGAGCGACAGAAGACAGCATTGAGTTTTGAAGTATTAAATTCCACTCTGTTCTTTGTACCCCATTTAATTATGCTGTCAAGATCGGAATTTAATGAGCTTAACATACGCTGCCGCTCCAGTTCCACAGTCGAAGGGCTGTGAGTCTGGAAACGAATATGAGAAGCTGAGAGTACTGTCGTCAGCGAAGGAGTGTATTGGATTAGAAGTAGCAGACAAGAGATTATTAATAAAAATAAGAAAGAGAGTCGGAGACTAAACGGAGCCTTGGGTAACAACAGCATTTATATGGTGAATTGCAGACTTGAAGCCGTCCAAGACAACTTGTATTGAACGACCCGAAAGGTAGTTTCTAATCCATTGAAGAAGAGATACATCGATACCAAATGCATGCATTTTCGACAAAAGAGCTGAATGCCAAACTCTGTCAAATGCCTTAGAAATATCTAACGCAACAATCTTACTTTCACCAGAGTGATGGAGAGATTGGTTCCACTTTTCGGTGAGATATACCAACAAATCACCAGTGGACCTTTTGCTACGAAAGCCGTACTGCCGGTCATTAAAGAGCTTTCGGGATTCAAGATATTTCATAAGCTGACGATTTATCAGCGTTTCCATGACCTTAGAAAGAAGGAACGTACATAAGTGCAATGGGTCGGTAATTGGAGGGAGAAGAAGACTCGCCTTTTTTAGGGACGGGCTGGACAAATGCTGTTTTCCATCTACTCGGAAAGAGTCCAGAGGAGTAGGATAGATGAAAAAGCTTACGCAGTGGTTTTGCCAGCGTGGAGGAACACCTCTTCAGAATTATGGAGAATCTGGACCAGCGGATTTGTGAATGTTAAGATCTTTAAGTACTCTTGCTACTGTACGAGTGCGAAAGTGGATTTATCCCATAGAATATCCGACGCGCTCAAGTACAGGGGGACGCAGGGCACTATCTGGGAGTGTGGAGCTTGCAGCAAATTGAGCTGGGAGCAGATTTGCCTTGTCTAAAGAGCTGACAGCTGGAATGTCATTGTAAACGAGCGTTGGGATGGAAGATGAGGCACAATTTTTGACATTTTTTACGAATGACCAGAAATTTCTGCTACCTTTGGGACAATGTAGAATTTTTTGCCTCAATTTCTGGTCATATTTGAATTTTACGCAACGGATGTGGGCATTGCAGTCATTTCTGGCACGTTTGAATTTTTTCATGTTTTCCTCAGTAGGGCCGGCCTTGTAAGACCGGAAACTTGACACCCTCAACCAAATAGCCTCCTTACAACTCAAGTCGTACCGCGCATTTTCCTTTGGCTTGATACTCTTCACTCTGCAAGGAATGAAGGTTTTCATGCCAAGGATGATGGTATTTGTGACGATATCGGCGGCGGCATCCACGTCGCTATCGAGGAAGCATAGCGACCAGTTAAATCTCCTAAAGAAGCTGTTCAAGCCGTCCCAGTTGGGTTTCTCGTATTTCCAAACTATTCTTTTTGGAGACTTTTCTTTAACTGAGTGGTTGATGTACGAGAAATTAGCCGATATAACACAGTGGTCAGACGAACCTAGAGGCGATAATATGTTCATACTATACTTATCAGGGTGAGATGTCAGAAACAGGTCCAGAGTGTTGGCGGTATGACTGACAATGTCGGCAATTCGTGTGGGCTCGTTTACAAGCTGGGTTAAATTATTTACCGCAGCGAAGATCTTAACATACCTTCCTTCGGGTGTTTTCTGTCCAGAATGCCGAAGGCAACCAGAATTGTGTATTTTGAAATTCTTGAGATGGAGCCAGACCGCGCATCAAACGCATTACAAGTAGAATTGCTGTTTAAGTTGGCGTTTCTATAAATAAAGCAGTAGTGAATAATTTGCCTACGGACGCTGAATTTTAACCACATGAAATTAAATTTCGGATTGGAACAGTGGCCATATTGAGGTTGAATTTGCTGGGCTACATCACTACGTATATAAATGGCGAGACCACGATGAGAAAAGAATAATGGCACCAGGCTATATCCAGGTAGGTTTGAATCTGAAATATCAGAATCCTCACCCACCTGTGTTTCACCCAGTACCAAAACAGCTGACCTGTATTTACAGACATGGACGTACGCGGCAAAGTGATTTTTCCTTAGCCCACGAATGTTGCTAAGGTCCACTCTGAAATTCCTTATCATTATAACAAACAAACTCAAAAAATACGACTCCGACTAAGATTTCCCATTGTATGCATGTAACCATCCTTGGTTTGCGCTTTGGTAGGGGAGGTATTCTCTCGCTAAGATACAATTTGCACAGCACTAAGTAATGATCAGTTGACATTTCGGCCCCTCTCAATACGCGAACATCACAAATCATTCTTTTCAGATACGATGGTACTACAAAGCGACTTCCGCTGAAGACTCTGACGGTACTACGTGTATTTGTGAATGACTTTGTGTGGAAACATAGTATTCATGGTGGATAAGCCATTTTCACAACAAAAATCTAACAACTTCTCTCCGTTCGTGTTTTGATGAGGATCACCGTTCCTCCCAATCACACTCCTCCATGTCATAACATCTACACCCACGTGAGCATTGAAGTCGCCCACCAGGACAAAAGAATCCATATCCGCAAACTTTTCAAGGGCCACATCAGCTTCAACTCAGAAGGCGCATACTCTGACTGAAGGTTTGGTGCATATATGTACTTGCACCAATGCCAGAGTTGATATTTCAAGCTTGAGGTTTAAGATTTCAATTCTCCCTCCTAATGGTATCCACTCCAATACTCTTTCTGTCAACCTAGGACTTATGAGTATCCCCACTCCCGGCCGAGCAGACATTAAGGGTGCGACTCCTGACAAAAAGAGCTTCCACCCATCCGAAAGGTCCGCAGTTTTAGAACCTCTCTGCTTTATTGAAGAGACGCCGGCTATATCTATATCGACTTTTAACAGCCTCCCCAACAAGCTCAAGGTCCTTCCCTGTGAGCGATGAAACGTTCCATATGCCTATCCTAAGTCGATGCCGTTGTCGAAATTCAGAGAATCTATCTGGGCCTCTATCGGTGCATAGCGCGCTAACCCCTTGACCCCCGTAATGGTTCGCGAGACCATTGACACGAAGCTCGTAGCCATTTCGGGTGAAACCCGGCCGGTTGCCGAGCGGAACAGGCCGACCACCAGACGCTTGCATACTGACACCCTCTAGGCCTGGCTCCAAATAGTGCACTGGCTTAGCTGGTTCGGAAATATCCGAGGCCCGAGGGGCTTAATGATATATTAGAGAAACATTTCTGGATGAGACTTCCTCTCAGTTGGAATAATAGGAGGTGCTTTCTGTTTGGGATATTTTCCCAAACTATGCAATCCATGGCTGAAAACCCCCCAGAAGACTTTATCCCCTTTGCTGCATTGTCGGGAAATGGGGTTGGAAGCAGAGTTTGTTTTAGTTAGGGTTAAAATCCCACACTCCGGCTCTCGATGCCTTCCACCTTCCTTTAAAAAAAAAAATCTTGATAGTATTGAGTCGGAGGCGAGGCAGGAGACTTTGTTTTATAGTTAGTTACAAGTTCGTAAAAAAAATGAACCATTAAATTAATTTTAAAAGTAAAATGGATAGAGTAACATGACATCCGTTGCACCCAGATTGTAACTTTTCTGTATGTTCCCTTGTCCGCATCTTGCCGGAGTAAGCCTTTAAAGAGTTTACTCTATTCAACACATATTTTACGAATGTGCTCCTCTAAGAGTGTCAATCCAATACTTGATTTCTTATTTCATTGATTGCCTTGCTTGATAATGATCTTCTTCCAGTTTATCGAATGAAGAGAAAAGTTTTCTAATCGTTCATCAGAAAGAACCGCAAAGTAATACCCGCGCTCTCTTGGTAAAAATAACAGCATCGTCTATGATGATGCTGTGGCAATGTAGCGGCGAAAAATTCAGTCTTCTGGGCTGGCGGGTTTATAAAACAAGCATTGTGGGAATAAAATTAAAATTTTGAAGCCTTATTACAAAATCAGCAAAGTTGATTGGGAAAAAAAAATGTATCTTTAGTTACCTGGAGGAGTTTATTGATCCAGAAAGATAGGACACGGTAAGGTACTTTCCTCTTCTTATTTGTTGCTGCAGTATGAATAGTGAATTGCTTTCCGCACCAATTTCATATTGTGTAAGTTTTTCATCATTATCATTGAAGGGTTCCCGACTCTTGGAGAGTCTCTCCCTGAGGGACGGCTGCCTTTCATCCTCTGCGATCCCGGGTACGCTTTTTCCAGTTGTTAAGACCAAGTTTTCTGGCATCCGCGATAGCTTGGTCTTTATACCGGCGGTTGTGTCAGTTTTTTATAAAGTCAGTTGGAATTTTTAATTTGTTTCCTATTACCAACAGTAGTTCTAATTTGTTAGTAATAGGAACCAAATTAGAACGCTCAGTACAGATTAAGAACTTTATTAAGCTCAACGGTTACCGTTCAAGTTATGTTAGAAAGCTGTGTGATGATTCAACGCATCTCTCCCACTCATTCCTTATCAGGATTTGTTTGAGCTCGTTATCGGGTTAAGTATATCTTGGGCTTCCCCAGGCTTTCGAAGTATCTAGAGCCAAGTGCGCGAAAGCATCGTTCTTTTAAAGCAGGACGGTGCATATCGAGTCCGTAGATATCGTTGGACGAAAGTTGTCAACTGATTGTTGCTTAAGATTTTGAAAAATCGCATCCATTGGGGCGTACTTCCCGCTACGCTTGTGGTGCACAGTCAACCAGGCCAGAAACTTGTAATAAATGAATCACCTAATGATTGCGATCCAATGACTCAATGCATGATGTGCGATTCCAGTTCATATCTATTCCCCGAAGTCCCTTTCTAGGCGCACTTTACTTATGTCCTGTAACCCCTTGTGGGTCCTAGGGCCTCTACTACGCCTACGCGTCATCGTGTACGGTTTCTGCCAATGTGTCTAAATTCTCCCCAACTTTTCCCTAACTGCCGTGCCTCCTTCTCGAATGTTCTGCGCCATGTTCTCCTCGGACCGCCAGGTCTTCTGCCATCCTGAGTTAGAGGGTTCCATTGCATAGCTTGGTTCGCTATGGAACTGTCACCCTTTCGCAACGTGTGACCAATCCACTGCCACTTCCGCCATTGGATGGTTGTGCCTATTGGTTCCTGATGCGTTCTCTCGTAAAGGTGTTCGTTAGAGATACGATTGGGCCAGAAAATCCTTAAGGTATTGCGCAGGCACCTATTAACAAGCGTTTGCAGCTTTCTGGTGATAGTATTGATCACTCTCCACGTGCTGCAACCATATAGCAGCACGGATTCAACGTTGGAGCGGAACAGTCTTACTTTGATGCTCAAACTGATTGCATTGCTTCGCCATATTTTGGGCAACATCCCGAAAGCGAACTTTGCTTTAGCGATTCTGTTGGCTATATCCAGTTCGGTTCCACCATCGGTCGAGACAATACTCCCAAGATACTGGAAATTCTCTACTCTCTCTACCGGTTGTCCAGCAATTCATATTTGAGCTGATGATTTTGTTCCAAGGCTGATAATTTTAGTTTTTGCCGTATTAATTTTCAGCCCGACGACACCTCCCTATCCACATCTGCTGTCATTTGGTGAAGGTCCATAATTCTGTGGGACAGTAAGCATACATCGTCAGCGTAGTCAAGATGTTTCAATTTCCTCCGTTTCCCGTCGACAAAGCTGCATGATGCACATCGCTAATCGCCAATAGGAATAATATTGGTGAAAGGATACAGCCTTGTCTTACCCCACTTTGGATCTCAAATTCCTTAGACAACTTTCCCCTGTGCAGGACGCGACATTTGGAGCCTTTATATGTAGTTTTGATAATAGCAATTAGTTTATCGGGAATACCTATACTGCGTAAGGCACGCCAAATAAACTCCCTGTTGACACTATCGAACGCCTTCTCAAAATCGATGAACAGCAGGTGCAGTGGCGATCGATATTCAACACACTGTTCGATGATAATCCGCAGGGTGTTGATGTGGTCGGCACAGGAGGATCCAGAGCGGAAACCTGCTTGTTCGGCATCGAGTGTGTCTTCGAGATGTTGTTTGATTCGCTCCAGGATGATTTTAGCTATTATCTTAGCTACAGCAGGCAGCACGCAGATACCCCTCCAGTTTCCGCACTCCAATAAATTTCCTTTCTTAGGAAGCTTGACGATCATTCACTTTGTCCACTCGTTAGGAAAGCTCTCAGCTTCCCAAGCTCTCTCTATAAGTGAAGCTCAGCCGATGTTGTGGGCGCTGCTCGTAGGAACTCTGCGGGAATACCGTCAAGTCCTACCGCCTTGTTGGTTTTGAGTGCCTTGATCGCGGTAGTGATCTCATCTTTACTGGGAGTCATGGTGCGTATTCGGGAACTTCTCACCTCGGGCATCTCAGTCTGATTTGGGAGCATATCGCTAGCGAATACACGGTTCAAAAGCGTAGCAAAATGCTCTTTCCATCTCTTGAGCTGGTCCTCATCCGAAATGAGCAAGGAGCCGTTTAGGGTTTTCGCTGGGTGTTGGCTGGAGCTGCGACCACCTGTCAACTCCTTCGTGATTCTGTAGACGGTCCTGCTGTCGCACCTCCGTGCAGCTTCTTCTGCTTCTGTAGCCAGCGCATTGATGTAGGTGCGCTTGTCACGTCGCACGCTACGATGAGCTTCTCTTATTTTCATGCGATATAGGGACTCTAGCTCGCTTCTCCCTGCTGCTCGGGTAGCTGCAACGCGAGCTTTCAGCTGTTTTCGTTCGTCAATTCGTCTCCAGGTATCCTGCGATCGGCCGATAATTCCTTCAGCACCAGATGTAAAAACATTTTTCACAGCACACCAATGGTCTTGGATGGTTGCGGGCACCTTGCGAAAATGGTCTCTTTATTGTTGGCGCACTGAGGGATCATTAAGTTCGTTCGTCAATCCGTCTCCAGGTATCCTCGGAAAGTCACGCCCTATGTCTTCCCTGCGATCGACCGACAATTCTTTCAGCACCAGATGTAAAAACATTTTTCACAGCACACCAATGGTCTTGGACGGTTGCGGGCATAGAGCTGCTGATTGCTTCCACACCTTGCGAAAAGTACTCCCTTAATTGTTGGCACACTGAGGGATCACTAAGTCCATCGATGTTGAACCTGGGCCTTCTGGTGTTGTCGTGGGATCCTCGAACTGCAGCAGTGCGTAGTTGGAGAGTAGCTATCATAAGATGGTGATCACGCACTATCCCCACATCTGCCCCTCGCCTGTTTCGGACGTCCAGGAGACTACTTCTAAAGCGACGGCAGATAGCAAAATTGTCAATTTGGTTGGAGGTTGCTTGCCTGTCATTGGAAACCCAGCTGACTTTGTGGCAGGTCTTGTGCTCAAACAAGGTGCCGTCTATCACAAGGCGGTTGGCATTGCGGAAATCCACAAACCTTTCACCGTTGTCATTGCGGTCGCCTAGTCCATGCTTCCCGAATTCATGTTTGAGCCCTTCGTTGTCGTTGCCTACCTTGGCATTCAAATCCCCCATCACTATGACAATGTCTCCATTTGGTGTTGTGTTGAAGACGGCACTTAAGAGATTGTAGAATCTCTCCTTTTCGTCCTCAGACGAACTATTCGTTGGGGCGTAACACTGTATGATGGTGACGCGTCGTACTCTAGTCCGGAATCTGGCCGTCAAATTCCTATCACCATGAGGCTGCCAGGAAATTAGACCCTTGCGTGCTGTTGTTGTTAGCAGTAGTCCGACTCCATATTCCCGCGGACTTCCGGATGGTCTTCCAGAATAGAGTAGTACAGTGTTACGCGTTGGCGACTGGTACTCGCCCGCTTCTAACCATCTTACTTCACTTACCCCCAAATTATCCAGTTTATATCGCATGAATTCGTTTTCAATTGGAGGAATATGGCAAGGCGTGGAGAACATTTAATACTTTGGAATTCACTTTTCAATACTTCGACTCATTGCATTTTGTGTTCTATTATTGAGTAAAAGGTTATTAACTTCAGTCTGAACCGTAACTAGTAATAAAAGGCAATTATGTACATACACTTCAACTTAAGTACGCGAATAAATACTAGCGATCAACACCGAATGCAAATATCATAGGAAATTCTTACAGACTTAGTTCGGACACCACCCGTTAAGAGTACGTACTAAAAACTAAGACCGATTGAGTTTTTTACAGTCTTTGGACTTATGCCTGTTTCCTGTCTATTCTCTTCATTGCCATCTTACGTTGGTTGATTTAAGAGGATGGGCCTACGTTGATCACTTGGGCCTCCAATGGGTTCTATTACCCTCACTGATGTTCACTGGACAGAATAGAGGTATAATATTGAGTATGTATACAGGGAGGGAGGGAGGTGGGCCAATTTGTTACCTTAGGGAGTACAGAGATAGAGATTAGCAGAGGCGAATTCCGATTTCGTTTTCTGTCAGATAGGTTAGACCTGATATCGCTAAGAACTCCAATATCTTGAGTCATCTGGCGAATTGCAAGATATCACCGATTTCGTTTTCTGTGAGGTAAGTTAGATCTGATATCATTGAGAACACCAATATCTTGAGTCTTAAACTTACTGTTGCAGGACAGTGACAGAGGAAGTGTCTTAAACCTTTCTCCTCCTTCATCTTCTTCTTCCTTTTATCAGCGAGGTTATGATCCGAAAATAAGGGATCATAACCCTCCCACTTCACTGCATTTCTACTGATCCGCCTGTGGTGTTGGCCTTTTAAACCTTTCTCCTCCTTCTCCTACAAATCAAATCCGAGTGCTTCTTCGGATTCGGGTGTCCTGTTATTACTAACTTACTTAGCTGAGGCTACAATCTGGGGTGGACCTTGACCTTAACCAACAAACCTATCCAGCCAACCCGGTAACAAGCCAGCTGCTTCCAGTTGCGCACACCTCCACTTGTTCGCGCTACTTGCCACGACGCTGCCCTCTACTGCGCCGTTCATTTGGGCTGGATTCGAAGATTTTCTAAATTAGAAAGTTGGACTCTATCCACTCAACATGACCTAGCCATCTAGGTCGCTGGAGGTGAACTCTTCTAGCTAAGTCGGTGTCATTGTATAGACCGATTAGTTCTGCATTGTATCTTCTTCTCCACTCGCCGTCTATGCAGAGGTGACTAAAAATTACTCGAAGAACTTTTCTCTCAAAGTAACCAGGGGTATCCTCATCCGATTTTGACAAAGTCTCTGCGTCAGTAGGAGTGGGATGATAAGTGTCCTATACAGAGCTACCTTTGTAGTTAGAGTAAAACGGCTTTGTTACTCAATTACCTTCTTAGCCCATAGAAACAGCGATTGGCAAGAGTTCTTCGTTTGGTCTTCACACTGATGTCATTTGCGGAGCTCACCATGTTGGGTGTTCCTTTTTGTTTTGCTTTCATTAACCGCTAAACCCATCTTTGCTGCCTCGATCTCAATACTCGCAAACGCCCCACTTATATCGACGTCATCGGCGTGAGCGGGTAGTTGTACAGACTTGTAAAAAATTGTACCTCATGTGTCGGCTTGTGAGTTTCGTACAATTCCCTCAAGTATTATGATAAAGAGATCGCATGATAGCGGCGTCAGCTTGTCTAATAACTTTCCTGACATCGAATGGTTCGGTAGTGTTCTTTCCGGCTTTGATGGAGCAGCGAGAGTTCTCCATCGTCATTCTGCACAAACGGACAAGCTTGGCAGGGATGCCAAGACTAGACATGGCTCTGTATAACTCGTCTCTATACAGGCTATCATTGGCAACTTTGAAATCGATGAAGAGGTGGTGCGTATCGATTTTGTATTCATGGGTTTTTTCCAAGATCTGCCGTAGTGTGAATATTTGGTCAATGGTGGACTTTCCCGGCCTGAAACCGCACTGATAAGGACCTATCAGGTTGTTGACGATCGGCTTTAGGCGTTCACATAATACGGCAGACAGGATTTTATATGCGGTGTTGAGGAGACTTATACCTCTGTAATTGGCGCAGTTCAGAGGGTCTCCTTTCTTCAGGATCGGGCAAACGATGCTGAGGTTCCATTCATCGGGCATACTTTCGTCCGACCAGATTTTACAGATGAGCTGGTGCATGCTCCTTACCAACTCATCTCCTCCTGCCTTGAAAAGTTCAGCGGCAAGGCCATCGGCTCCAGCAGCTTTGTTGGATTTGAGTTTAGATATCGCTATCCTCACTTCGTTCTGATCGGGTTGACGGGAATCTTGACTGCCATCGTCATTGTTGAATGGCTCATTCTGCCTGACGGCGGAATATTGGTCATCATCGCCGTTTAACAGTCTGCAGAAGTGTTCCTTCCATATCCTCAGCACCGACTGCGATTCCACTACTATATTGCCATTTTCGTTCCTGCAGGCTTCTGTCCTGGCTTTGAAGCCCTGGCATGTTCTTTTTACCTTTTGGTCAAATTTTCGAACATCATTCCTGCAATGAAGTCTCTCAATCTCCTCGATCGAGCGCTTCTCATGTTCCTTTTCCTTCTTTCTGAGAAGTCGATGTTCCTCTTTTCTTCTGCTGACGTAAAGCTCGTAAGCAGCTCTAGTCCTTCTATACAGCGCCGCTTTGTACGCCTCTTGTTTTGCTGCATGTGCTTGCCGGCATACCTCATCAAACCAGGGGTTTCGTTGTGGTGGCCTAGAGAAACCCAGTATATCAGAGGCAGCATCTCTGATGGCTTGTTGGCAACGCTGTCACTGGTCTTCCGCATTTGCTGCTGGCGGCATAGGACTTAGATTAAGATTAGAAGAAACTCGATCGGCAAAGGTACTGGCGGTCTCTTGTGATTGAAGCCGCCCGACGTCAAATTTCCTCACAGTATTTCGTTGATTTCGCTCCGTTGTGGATATCCGCATCCGTACCTTGCCTACAACTAGGTAGTGATCCGAGTCCACGTTTGCTCCTCGGAAAGTCCGGACACCCAGAATACTGGTAGAGTGCCTTGCATCGATCGCAGTGTGATCGATTTGGTTGACGATTTTTCGATCAAAGGAGAGCCATGTCCCTTTGTGAATATCGAGACGTGGGAACCGGGTACTAGCTACCACAAAGTTTCGCCCCGCCGCAAAGTCGATTAGCCTGAGTCCGTTGCCGGATGTGATGTCGTGCAGGCTGTGCTTTCCGACCACGCTACTAAAGACTTCCTCTCTTCCTAGCTTTGCGTTAAAGTCGCCTAGGATAATTTTAACGTCGTGACTATGGCATTGCTCATACGTCTTGTCCAAGAGCTGGTAGAAGTCATCCTTTGACGCGTTGTCCTTCTCCTCGTAAGGGGCGTGAACGCATATTAGGCTAATGTTGGCAAATTTTGCCTTGATACGGATAGTAATGAGGCACTCGTTCACATGCCGGAAACTCAAGACTTCTTGCCTAAGTCTGCCTCCAATGACAAATCCGTACCCTAATAGACGTTGTCCTTGTTGTCTGTAGCAGTCGCCGCAGTAGATGTCGCAGTTTTTCATCTTCTTGGGGGGCATATGCACTGAAAATATTCCACACCTCTCCTTGTATTACAAGTTTGAGAAATATCAAACGCTCGCTGGACTTCGAACTGGACAAGTTATTACCAAATAGCTCTGCCGCAAGGATGATACCGATTCCGTTCCTAGCCTTTTCCGTTCCGTAGTAGAACATCTTGTAATCTTTTGTCCTAACGTCCAAGAAACGCGTCCGATTTCCGGTGTTCTGCCATTTCGTCTCTTTGACAAACAAGATATCCACCCACCTTCTATTCATCATCTCTTCCAGCTCGTAACTTCGACCAGTCATGCTTCCAACATTCCAACTCATGACCCTCAAATTTCGTCCAAACTGTTTCATTACTTTACTAGCCCCCGGATTCCGTATAGCTCTGACCCGAACATTTCTGCTCGGTCCAGGATCAGTACCATGCGCAGCAGTGGTAGTGCCTTTCCTTTTTGCAAGTATTACCATAATGATACAGTTTTGCAATTTTATTGTGATGGTCTTTTTTGTTTGACACGTGCATGCTTCTGTTGTGAATACGCACCACGACTCCCATTACCGCGATCAAGGCACTCAAAACCAACAAGGCGGTAGGACTTGACGGTATTCCAGCAGAGCTCTTACGAGCAACGCCCACAACATCGGCTGAGCTTCTGCTTTCACTTATAGAGAGAGCTTGGGAAGCTGAGAGCTTTCCTAACGAGTGGACAAAGTGAATGATCGTCAAGCTTCCTAAGAAAGGAAATTGAATGGAGTGCGGAAACTGGAGGGGTATCTGCGTGCTGCCTGCTGTAGCTAAGATAATAGCTAAAATCATCCTTGAGCGAATCAAACAACATCTCGAAGACACACTCGATGCCGAACAAGCAGGTTTCCGCTCTGGATCCTCCTGTGCCGACCACATCAACACCCTGCGGATTATCATCGAACAGTGTGTTGAATATCGATCGCCACTGCACCTGCTGTTCATCGATTTTGAGAAGGCGTTCGATAGTGTCAACAGGGAGTTTATTTGGCGTGCCTTACGCAGGAGAGGTATTCCCGATAAACTAATTGCTATTATCAAAGCTACATATGAAGGCTCCAAATGTCACGTTCTGCACAGGGGAAGGTTGTCTGAGGAATTTGAGATCCAAAGTGGGGTAAGACAAGGCTGTATCCTTTCACCAATATTATTCCTATTGGTGATTAGCGATGTGCTTCATGCAGCTTTGTCGACGGGAAACGGAGGAATTCGATGTACTCTTACATCTCAACTGAAGTATCTTGACTACGCAGACGATGTGTGCTTACTCTCCCACAGAATTATGGACCTCCGCCAAATGACAGCAGATGTGGAGAGGGAGGCAGGTGTCGTCGGGCTGAAAATGAATACGGCAAAAACTAAAATTATCAGCCTTGGAACAAACTCATCGGCTCAAATATGCATTGCTGGACAACCGGTAGAGAGAGTAGAGAATTTCCAGTATCTTGGGAGTATTGTCTCGACCGATGGTGGAACCGAACTGGATATAGCCAACAGGATCGCCAAAGCAAAGTCCGCGTTCGGGATGTTGTCCAAAATATGGCGAAGCAATGCAATCAGTTTGAGCACCAAAATAAGACTGTTCCGCTCCAACGTTGAATCCGTGCTGCTATATGGTTGCAGCACGTGGAGAGTGACCACTACTATCACCAGAAAGCTGCAAACGTTCGTTAATAGGTGTCTGCGCAATATCTTAAGGATTTTCTGGCCCAATCGTATCTCTAACGAACACCTTTACGAGAGAACGGGTCAGGAACCAATAGGCATAACTATCCAACGGCGGAAGTGGCAGTGGATTGGTCACACGTTCCGAAAGGGTGACAGCTCCATAGCGAACCATGCTATGCAATGGAACCCTCTAACTCAGGATGGCAGAAGACCTGGCGGTCCGAGGAGAACATGGCACAGAACAGTCGAGAAGGAGGCACGGCAGTTAGGGAAAAGTTGGGGAGAACTCAGACACATTGCCAGAAACCGTACACGATGGCGCGTAGGCGTAGTAGAGGCCGTAGGACCCACAAGGGGATACAGGACATAAGTAAAAGTAAGTATGCTTCTGTTTTATTATTGTTTGTTTGGCCTTTCTTCTACGACACCGGCGATCTCCAGTCGTGTCAACCCACGGACTCGCATACACACTTCTAGGAGAGTTTAAAGGTAGTGTATGTGTCGCTGGGCTCACTTGGGTGTTATATTGTCTAGATCTGATTTGTCCCCTTAGTCGACTTTAACGACAAGGGCTATTTGTTGGGGGGGCACTGCAGTTATATTCTTAACCCGTCCCTGCACGGGCAGTCTGATTTTTTTTTCTACTGTAATAAACAGATTTTGTGTAATTGGTATGTCGTCTGACCATATTTTATCTTCTACTCTGAAAGTGTGAATATGTGCTATTAATTCCTAAGGTACTGCACAGATGTCATTTACTGAAGTTCCAACTGTTGAGATGTAGGTTATTTCACCATTCTCTACACCGCTTACTCTGCCATTTAGTATTATGATTCCATTGTCATTTAGCCAACTTATCAAATCTTTTCACTCCGATTAATCGTTTTGTCTTTAGATAATCTCGGTCCGTAGATATTCAAGTTTTCTCCTGTGCTGCATATCAATACCTGCTGCTATTCACCTATTCTTACATTCATATTAAAGGTTAAAGGTATTCACAACCCTTTGAGTGCTCTCAAACTAAATATAAAAAAAAGCATACTTAAGGATGGTAAAGCCCCAGGATTGAAACGAATACCAGCTGAATTTTATAAGTATGCTTCTGCTGAACTTGGAAATCACCTCTTGTGCGTCTGTAATATTCTTTTTGAGTATGGGGTAATGCCAAAGGAATCTAAGGAGGCGCATATCTTTCCGATTTACAAAAAAAGAAAGCTTGTCTGACCTGCAAATTATTAAGGCATTTCTTTCCTAAATGCATCGTATAAAATATTTACTGCCACCAAATCAACTTGCGGGTTGCAGGTAACAACTTACTAAGCGAATACCAAGCAAGATTCAGTACCGGTTATGTTACGATCGAGCACATTTTCACTTTAAGGATTATCGCAGAAATATGTCATCGGAATAACAAAAAGTTTTACGATACAGTCGTTCGCGATGCGCTAGTTTATACACTTTTTTGCCTCACTGTGTCTCTGAAGTTCGGCAGATTTCTTCAAAATCTTTACAAGGATACTCAGGGAGTAGTATGGAACGGCAGGGAATTATCTGAATGATTCCACAAAGAGACAGGGATGACACTGAGCCTGTCTTTATTTTCGCTGTTTATCGACAATGCTTACCCGGAGGTATTGAGTAATTTCAAGATCATTCCCTTATTGATGCTATGAGTGCATTCAACTTACGAGCGGTAAATATCACCATGCCGACTCATTTTTCTTGCTATCTCCCAACGTTGCTAGACTTATTCTGGGTCAGCGACTTGAAAAAAGTAGTTTTGTATGATCAACTCACAGCAGCCGCTTTCTCTAAACATGATTTGATTTAGCTTTCCTTCGATTTTAATACTACGCCCACAGTTAAAACCATTCAGTATAGAGACTTTAAACCTATAGAATATGCCTTATTAGAAGACCATGTTCGAAGCATAAACTGGGAGACAATTTACTATATGCCGTCGTCTAATGAGCAAATTGATTTCTTTAACTCTAATATACTAAAATTATATGATAGGCACGTTCCCTTAAGAACAAAAGATTACACGCCCAAAAGCAAACCATGGTTCACTCAGAAAATTCGTGAACTAATACTTACTTACTTATATCCTGTATCCCCTTGTGGGTCCTAGGGCCTCTACTACGCCTACGCGCCATCGTGTACGGTTTCTGGCAATGTGTCTGAGTTCTCCCCAACTCTCGACTGTTCTGCGCCATGTTCTCCTCGGACCGCCAGGTCTTCTGCCATCCTGAGTTAGAGGGTTCCATTGCATAGCATGGTTCGCTATGGAGCTGTCACCCTTTTGGAACGTGTGACCAATCCACTGCCACTTCCGCCGTTGGATAGTTATGCCTATTGGTTCCTGACCCGTTCTCTCGTGAAGGTGTTCGTTCAAGATACGATTGGGCCAGAAAATCCTTAAGATATTGCGCAGACACCTATTAACGAACGTTTGCAGCTTTCTGGTGATAGTAGTGGTCACTCTCCACGTGCTGCAACCATATAGCAGCACGGATTCAACGTTGGAGCGGAACAGTCTTATTTTGGTGCTCAAACTGATTGCATTGCTTCGCCATATTTTGGACAACATCCCGAACGCGGGCTTTGCTTTGGCGATCCTGTTGGCTATATCCAGTTCGGTTCCATCATCGGTCGAGACAATACTCCCAAGATACTGGAAATTCTTTACTCTCTCTACCGGTTGTCCAGCAATGCATATTTGAGCCGATGAGTTTGTTCCAAGGCTGATAATTTTAGTTTTTGCCGTATTCATTTTCAGCCCGACGACACCTGCCTCCCTCTCCACATCTGCTGTCATTTGGCGGAGGTCCATAATTCTGTGGGAGAGTAAGCATACATCGTCTGCGTAGTCAAGATGCTTCAGTTGAGATGTAAGAGCCCATCGAATTCCTCCGTTTCCCGTCGACAAAGCTGCATGAAGCACATCGCTAATCACCAATAGGAATAATATTGGTGAAAAGATACAGCCTTGTCTTACCCCACTTTGGATCTCAAATTCCTCAGACAACCTTCCCCTGTGCAGGACGCGACATTTGGAGCCTTTATATGTAGCTTTGATAATAGCAACTAGTTTATCGGGAATACCTATACTGCGTAAGGCACGCCAAATAAACTCCCTGTTGACACTATCGAACGCCTTCTCAAAATCGATGAACAGCAGGTGCAGTGGCGATCGATATTCAACACACTGTTCGATGATAATCCGCAGGGTGTTGATGTGGTCGGCACAGGAGGATCCAGAGCGGAAACCTGCTTGTTCGGCATCGAGTGTGTCTTCGAGATGTTGTTTGATTCGCTCAAGGATGATTTTAGCTATTATCTTAGCTACAGCAGGCAGCACGCAGATACCCCTCCAGTTTCCGCACTCCATTCAATTTCCTTTCTTAGGAAGCTGGACGATCATTCACTTTGTCCACTCGTTAGGAAAGCTCTCAGCTTCCCAAGCTCTATCTATAAGTGGAAGCAGAAGCTCAGCCGATGTTGTGGGCGCTGCTCGTAAGAGCTCTGCTGGAATACCGTCAAGTCCTACCGCCTTGTTGGTTTTGAGTGCCTTGATCGCGGTAATGATCTCATCTTTACTGGGAGTCGTGGTGCGTATTCGGGAACTTCTCACCTCGGGCATCTCAGTCTGGTTTGGGAGCATATCGCTAGCGAATACACGGTTCAAAGCCGTAGCAAAATGCTCTTTCCATCTCTTGAGCTGGTCCTCATCCGAAATGAGCAAGGAGCCGTCTAGGCTTTTCGCTGGGTGTTGGCTGGAGCTGCGACCACCTGTCAGCTCTTTCGTGATTCTGTAGACGGTCCTGCTGTCGCACCTCCGCGCAGCTTCTTTTGCTTCTGTAGCCAGCGCGTTGATGTAGTTGCGCTTGTCACGTCGCACGCTACGCTGAACTTCTCTCATCTTCATGCGATATAGGGACTCTAGCTCGCTTCTACGTGATCAAGCCTACAATCGCTGGAAACGCTTCCGGTTAGAGGAACACCACTGCTCGTATCGCTCACTTCGGAACAAAATCGTTATGGCGATTCGTACCGCGAAATCAGAGTTTTACTGCAACCGATTTAACTCATCCCTGAGCGGATAGCAGCTGTGGAACAACCTAGCCAGCACACCCTGTACCGAACACTAGTTCGACAGAAGCTTCTACTAGCAATCCTCATAGACTGCTCTCTAGTACTAGCTTCAGCTTCAGAGCGGTAGACAGTACAGAGGTCGTTGCCAGTTTACTCTCTATTAGGTCAAACGCGGTTGGATTCGATGAGATGCACCCATCGTTTTTGAAATTGATTCTTCCTATCCTACTTCCCTTCTCAACTTTTACTTTTAACACCATTCTAACAACAGGTGTATTTCCGGGACAATGGAAGTTGGCTAAAATACTGCCTGTTGCTAAAAATTCCAATGGAGATGAATTTAGACCTATTTCTCTTCTGCCTTTTTTATCTAAGGTGTTTGAAAGAATCTCGCAACGACAAATGTCTTTTTACCTTGGTAGTAGTTAATAATCTTTTATTATTAATCTTTTTTTTAATATGAATAAATATCTTACAGCAGTATTGATTCAAAGGAACTCTTTTTTTAATATCCCGACAATTCTAAAATGGATCTATCGGTAAGCCCATATTCTAGACAAAACTAGAGGATAATTTCTAATTTTTCAATTTACTAGCACATTCGAAAACGCCGCCTTTTAGCATATTTGGATCCCGAAGAAGAATCGAATGAAGAGGCAGGACCTAGCGCCAAAAAGAGATGCTATCCAAACTCGATATTACCTCATGGAGCGCCTTCACCGCCTCCACCGCCTCCACCGCCTCCAGCACCTCCAGCACCTCCAGAGCATTTGGCAGCGATGCCATCTACATCTACATCGGTGAACGTGAAATCGTTTTTAAAGCAAAAGTCAATTAGAAAATTCGTCGCAAAATCCGTAACCGATCAGCGTAGAAAATCTGAAGAGGAAAGGAGATTAATATTAAAGCCATCACCAACAAGTGTCAACATATCTGGTGATCCTCAATGCTCAAACTCAGTTCTAACTAAGCCCACGCTCGACAGTACATTTAAAGAGATTTCACATGAATCTATCAAAGGTTGCTTTCTCCAAATAGATGCAGGCGGTATCTACAGAATCGATAAAACTAATTTCCCCGATGAACGCCGCTTACTAATCAATAAACTTGTTGCTGAGTCTATAGCCATTGAGCGTAAATTACTTCAAAGCATTGAGGGGTTAACGTTCCTTTCACATAAACCTATGGTTAAGGACTGTATCCAAAACGAAGTCCGAAATGAGCCCCGCTTTACTGCATCGGCAGATCTATTTGACAATATTTTCCAGCGGATAACCGATGATAGAAAAAGTGATGAAAAGAACACGGACAAGAATCAAGAAGTAAACAATGACATGTTTATACTTGAAGATTTTGAGGACGAAATGTATCCATGGACCGATATGAATAATATTGGCACTGTTTTCATCGGTCCCAATTGCACCAAGGTCACTTTGGATCGATTATTACGCATGAATTTTCGCCCCAATTGCCACATGGATGCAAGAATATTGTGGGTAATTGACCTAATTTTCGATACGGAAACTACGGCTACACACTTTCTAACGAATGTTAAGATACATAACCAACTTGATCCGCTTAAAGTGTACGATTTAGTAAAATTTTTAAAATTACATATAAATGCTCCCAAGCGCCAAATTTATAAGTTAATAAGGTACAGATGCAGGCGAGCAAGAGTTAAGAAAGAGCGGAAGAAACTAAGGGAAAAACTCAAATTAAAACTAAAAAATGCGTCACTACCTGAAGAATGAAGCCTACTTAATACTGAGCTAGAACTTAGTTGGAACTTAATTGATACAACAATTAAAAAAAAAAAAAAAAAAACTAAACTAAAAATTATATACTCGCACCTATAAATAATATATATATATCTAATTTTGTACACTCCTGCAGTTGTAAAATATGTTTTTTTTTCAAAACATATTACAGTTTACATGTTTGTGTTCAAAATCTTAATAACGCATCAAAAGTACGGATAAAATGAACTGTATTACTTGATATTAATAAATAGTTGATTTTATTTTTATCATTTTAGGCTCTGCATTTCATTTTTTTTTATTGCGATAATCTTCGAAAGATACTAGTAGCCCTGGCTACTAGCATGCAAGATTCGCAAGCCCGATACCAGGAATGCGCTTTCGTACTAATCCACACCCTGCACGATTAGGTTAGATTGGCTGTCTGCACTAGAATGCAAACACATACACTTAGACCAGTAAAGGTCCTTTCCTGATACTACGGATCAACCATTAGGCCACTCAGAGTCTAACAGAACCAACCGGAGCTTTTGATAAAGCGATGGATGCTAATGACGCCCGTACTCAGTAGGTTAAGTTAGGTTGAAGTGGCTGCCAGCTGAGAATCGCCAACACACTTAGACCAAAAATAGGTCCATTGTGATACCACATGGATCATGGGAGAAAGTTTCTCCTACCTACCCGTTAAACACAGTCTACAGTCTACTCTCATAAGAGACGGTTAATGATTTTTCTTTTTTCTTTTAATGATGGATGCAAAGTGTTTAAAGTGTGATACCCTAATATCGGGAAATGATTATCTTTCCTGCGGAGTTTGTCATTCAACTTTGCACTTACACTGCTCTTCTTCTTCTTCCTTTTATCAGCGAGGCTATGATCCGAAAACAAGGGATCACAGCCCTCCCACTTCACTGCATTTCTACTGATCCGCCTGTGGGGTTCGCCTATTTGACCTCAGAAAATATCGGCAGGCCTGCCGATTTTGTATCACTCGGTTACTGAGGCCAATGAAATGCCGATGTCGTCGCATTTGTCTGATCCAGGCGTTTATAGGCCTGCCTTTCCTACATCGCGATGTCTTTGGAACGTCCATAGATATTGCCTTTTTAACAGGGTTCAAATGATCTCTTCTTTGAACGTGGCAATACCAGCTGAGCCGGTCGCGCTCTAATTTGTGTACGATGGTTTCCTTGATGTGAAAGCTTCCACGGATCTTCGAACTTCTTATTCGATCAAGCTTGGTCACTCCTGCTGTCATGCGAAGCATCTTCATCTCAGCTGCGGTTAATTTACTCTCATACTTTTTGTATATCGTCCAACATTGTGAACCGTATGTGAGCGCTGGACGTACAACTGCGGTGTAGAGCCTTCCTTTCAACTTAGGGGGCATTTTTCTGTCACAGAAGATAGCGGAATTTTCTCGCCACTTCATCCACCCTACGCTTACACGATGATTGATGTCGTCATCACAAGTTGCTTTGCTATTGATCATAGATCCCAGATATTTGAACTTTTCGCACTTGGGAAGCACTGTTCCATTCAAATAAATGTCTGGAATAGGCCTGAGTGGATCAGAGAACGGGCAGCACAAGTACTCTGTCTTTTTTGAACTAATGCGATATCCATTTCCCTCCAAAACGTCCACCCACACATCAAGTGCTCGTTGCAGGGATGTAGGATCCTCACTTATGATGGCTCCATCGTCAGCAAAGAATAACTGATGTACCTTGGGGTCCATCACTTTACCTTCAAGCAGATAATCAAGGACTGTAATAAAGAGCAAAGGACTTAAAACGCTTCCCTGGTGCACCCCGACTTTGATTGGGAACTCTTCGGTTACTCCAGCGGGACATCTTACTCTTGTCTTTGCTCCTTCGTACATGTCCATGATCATCTGTACATAGGTTTCTGGAACCCCTCGATGTCTTAGCGCCACCCATATCAGATCTCGTGGTTGTCTGTCGAATGCCTTTTCAAAGTCAACCAATACAATATGCAAATCCCTTAAGGAATCACGATGTTTTTCCATTATGATCCTTATACTTTGGATTGCATCTGTGGTTGATTTACCCGAGACAAACCCGCACTGATCATCAGATAGCCGTATTATTTTTCGCAGTCGGCCCCCTAATACCCGCTCAACGATCTTCATGGTGTGTGACATCAGCTTGATCGAACGGTAGTTATCACAGTTTCGCGTATCACCCTTCCCTTTTGTATACAGGGAGGAGGTAACTTTCCCTCCATTGATTCGGCATTGGATCACCTCTCACGAATTTGGAGATAAGAATTCTGAGCCATCTGAACCCGATGTCTCCCATCTTTTTCCAGAACTCAGAGGGTATTTCGTCTGGCCCAACCGCTTTTCGTTTTTTGGAGTATTTGACCGCCTCACTAACTTCTTCGACTGTAATGTCGGCTATTTCTTCACAGTTAGGGGTGGCTCTTGGAAAGTATAGCCGGGGAAACTGTTCATTTAAAAGCTCTTCACAATACTGTCGCCACCTCTGCAGAATTTTGTCGTCATCCACAAGAAGCTGGCCATGAGCATTGTTAATGAACTTTGGCGAACGAATCTCCTGAGCATTGTTCCTTCTTTGGGCGGCTATTTTGAAGATAGTGGCGCTCTTGTTCATATTGTGTCTTCGCAGCTCCTGGATAGCCTGGTTTGCATCAGCAACCGGGGAAAATATTTTCTCCAGCTCCCGATACAGGCCCTCCGTACTCTCTGCTTGAAGCTGGGCGCACTTCTTCTTCGCTTTTTTCTTGCAGCATCTGTATTCCATTTCGAGGCGAGCTTTTTCGTCATTATTATTAGAGGGGCACTTTGACCAAGCTTTGAAAGCCGCTTTCTTCTCATTTATCAGCATCTTAGCTTCATCACTCCACCACCATGTTTCTTTGGCGTGTTGATGGTGGCCTTTTGAAGCTCCTAGCAGTGATTTGGCCTTATTTAAGCAAGTTCGCTGTAGGGAATCCCACATATTTTGTGCTCTGCACTCTTCATCCTCAGCTCCGTTGATGGTGTGAGAGAGGTAATTTTTCATTACGAAAACAAAAGCTTCGCCTTTTTCTTTGTCCAGATTGTACCACTTGATTTTCTCAGAGACCCTTGTTTGTTTGCTTTTCTTCGGTGTTTTCATAAAAATTTCTGTTAGCAGGAGACGGTGTTGCCGAGCGATTGCCTCTCCCAGGATCACTTTGCAATCTTTTACCCGGGGCTTCATGAAACTGCCTACCAAATGGTAGTCAATCTGAGTTTCATCTCCACCACTGCTGTAAGTGATCAGGTGTCGGCTTTGTTTGATGAACATGGTATTTAACACGATAAGACCTTGTGATTTGCACATGCTTAGGATGTCTTCACCAGGAAGGTTCCTGGTGCCATATCCTAGTCCTCCATGGCAGTCTTCATAGTCTTCGTTTGATTTCCCGACATGTCGATTCAAATCTCCTCCAACAAATAGAAATTCTTCCTTTGGGATGTTCTTAAGGAGATTGTGGAAATCTAGCCAAAATGCATCTTTATCTCTCTGATTGTACCCATCGTGGGGAGCATATGCACTGACAATATTCCACACCTCTCCTTGTATTACTAGTTTGAGAGACATCAAACGGTCGCTGGACTTCGAAATGCTCAAGACGTTACCAAGTAGCTCTGCCGCAAGGATGATACCGATTCCGTTCTTAGACTTTTCCGTTCCGTAGTAGAACATCTTGTAATCTTTTGTCCTAACGTCCAAGAAACGCGCCCGATTCCCGGTGTTTTTCCATTTCGTCTCTTGGACACACAAGATGTGCATCCGCCTTCTATTCATCATCTCATCCAGCTCGTAACTTCGACCGGTCATGCTTCCAACGTTCCAACTCGCGACCCTCAAATTGCGTCCAAACTGTTTCATTATTTTGCTAGCCCCCGGAATCCGTATAGCTCTGACCCGAACATTTCTGCTCGGTCCAGGATCAGTACCATGCACAGCAGTGGTAGTGCCTGGCGGGGTAGTGCCTTTCCTTTTTGCAAGTATTACCATAATGATACAGTTTTGCAATACAATTTTTTGCACCATATTGCGATGGTGTTTGTTGTTTGACACGTGCATGCTCCTGTTTTAGTATTGTTTGATCTTTCTTTTATGACACCGGTGATCTCCAGTCGTGTCAACCCACGGACTCGCATGCACACTTGTGGGAGGGTTTTTAAGGTAGTATATGTGTCGCTAGGCTCACTTGGGTGTTATATTGCCTAGATCTGATTTGTCCCCTTAGTCGCCTTTTACGACAAGCGCTGGTTGTTGGGGGGGGCGCTGCAGTGATATTCTTAACCCGTCCCTGCACGGCCTTGCACTTACACTGCTCCGATGTTCTTGATAGTAAATTTAATTTAATAAAGACAAATGTCCATATATTTTGGAAATGTAATTCGTGTGATTTGAATATACTGGTACCCTGCTTAGTAAAAGTTAAAGAGTTGATAAAAGTGTGTAACGAAGTTGAATTTGAGAAGTGTTTCTCTTTTGTCTCATCTGATCCGAACCTCTCCCAAAGAGTTACTCGGTCTCAAGCAAAGACTATAAACAATGACCCTAGTAAACTTCTAAGAGAAAAAAAATGCTTCCCCCTCACCCTTACTTCGCATAACATCTTATTTACTTAGGTGGCGCTACAGTTCGGGGTGAACCTGGGCCTCAACCAACAAGCCTCTCCATTTAGCTCGGTCTTTAGCTAATTGCCTCCAGTTGCGCACTCCAAGTTGGTCGAGGTCCCCTTGAATTTGTGCGCGCCACCTACGGCGATGATTCCCTCTACTGCGTCGTCCCTCGGGATTAGATTCGAAGACTCTGCGGGCCGGAGCGTTGGTGTCCATTCGCTCTACATGTCCTAGCCATCTCAGACGTCCAATACGCAGTTTTTTGACTAGGTCGATGTCGCTGTACAGCTCGTATAGTTCGTGATTGAATCTTCTCCTCAAAAACCCGTCAACGCAAACGGGACCGAAATCTTACGAAGAATTTTTCTCTCGAAGCGACCAAGGATATCTTCATCCTCTTTTAATAAAGTCCATGTTTCAGCGCCGTAAAGCAGGACTGGGATGATCAAGGTCTTATATAGAGTCTCCTTAGTTGTTCGAGATAGGGCTTTACTGTTGAATTGCCTTATAAGCCCAAAAAAAACAGCGATTGGCAAGAGTTATTCTTCGATTGATTTCTGCACTGATTTTGTTTGTAGAATTTATAGCAGAGCCAAGGTAGACAAAGTCCCTTACTACCTCGAAGTTATAGCTGCTCACGGTGACGTTTTGTCCAATTCGTCGGTGTTGGTTTTCCCTTCTTGTTGACAGCATATACTTGGTTTTGCCCTCGTTTATCGCTAAACCCATTTTGGCTGCTTCCGCCTCAATGATTGCAAACGCACCGGTGACAGCCCGCTGAGATCTTCCAATAATGTCTATATCGTCGGCGTACGCAAGCAGTTGTACAGACTTGTAATAGATTGTGCCTCCGGTGTTGGCTTGTGAGTTCCGCACAATCCGTTCAAGTACAATATTGAAGAAGTCACATGACAGCGCGTCACCTTGCCTAAAGCCTTTTTTGACATCAAAGGTCTCGGTGAGTTCATTGCCGACCTTGATGGAGCAGCGAGCGTTCTCCATCGTCAGCCAGCACAGACGGACAAGTTTGGCAGGGATGTCAAAACTAGACATGGCTCTATAAAGCTCTTCTCTATAGATGCTGTCATAGGCGGCCTTGAAATCGATAAAGAGGTGGTGAGTATCGATTTGGAATTCTTGGGTTTTCTCCAGGATCTGCCGAAGTGTGAAGATTTGATCGATGGTGGACTTTCCTGGCCTGAAACCGCACTGATAGGGTCCAATCAGGCTGTTGATAAAAGGTTTCAGGCGTTCACACAATATCGCAGAAAAGATCTTGTACGCGATGTTGAGGAGACTGATGCCTCTATAATTGGCGCAGTTGAGGGGGTCTCCTTTCTTGTGGATCGGGCAAACGATGCTGAGATTCCATTCATCAGGCATACACTCGTCTGACCAAATATTAGAAATGAGTTGGTGTATGCACTCTACCAATTCATCCCCAGCTGCCTTGATAAGTTTGGCCGGTAAGCCGTCAGGTCCAGCAGCCTTGTTCGACTTTAGCTTGGATATTGCTATCCTCACTTCGTTTTGGTCAGGTGGACGGAAATTTTGACTATCATCGTCCATGTTGAATGGTTCATTCTGCCTGACAGCGGGATGTTGGTCTTCGTCGCCGTTATACAGTCTGCAGAAGTAGTTTTTCCATATTCTCAGCACCGACTGTGATTCTACTACGAGGTTTCCATTCTCATCTCTACAGGTTTCTGTACGGGTATTACTTCTCTGACACGTTCTTTTTACCTTTTGGTAAAACTTCCGTACATTGTTCCTGGAGTATAGACTCTCGATATTCTCAAACGCGCGCTTCTCATGCTCTTTCTTCTTCTTTTGGAGAAGCCGATGTTCTTCCCGTCTCTTTTGCTCGTAGAGCTCACGAGCAGCTCTCGTCTTCCTTTGCAGCGCCGCTTTGTATGCCTCTTGTTTTGCTGCATGCACTCGCCGGCATTCTTCGTCAAACCAGGGGTTTCGAGGTGGTGGGCGAGCGAGACCCAACACATCAGTCGCGGCGTTTCTGATGGCATGTTGGCAGCGTTGCCACTGGTCTTCGATACTTGATGCTGGCGGCAAAGGGGTGATTGAGAGATTTCGGTATACGCGTTCAGCGAAGAGTCTGGCAGTCTCTTGCGATTGTAGCTTTTCGACGTTAAATTTTCTCACAGTAATTCTTCTTTGTTGCTCAGATTGGGATATCCGCATTCGTTCCTTGGCTACAACAAGGTAATGATCCGAGTCTATGTTGGCCGCTCGGAAGGTTCGGACATCCAGAATACTGGAGGCATGCCTTGCGTCGATCGCAATATAATCAATTTGGTTGATCGTGATATGATCATTGGACCGCCATGTCTGCTTATGAATATCGAGATGAGAAAACCATGTGCTTGCTATGGTGACATTTCGCTCCACAGCGAAATCAATTAGCCTTAGTCCGTTATCAGACGTGGTGTCGTGTAGGCTGTGCTTACCGACTGCCCTACCAAAGACGTCCTCCTTTCCTATTTTGGCGTTAAAATCGCCCAATACGATTTTAACGTCGTATTTAGGACATTGCTCGTATGTTTTGTCGAGGAGCTCGTAGAAACACTCTTTGGTGGCAGGGTCCTTTTCTTCTGTGGGGGCATGAACACATATTAGGCTTATGTTAGCGAATTTAGCCTTGATCCGGATCGTCATAATACGCTCGCTCACGTGTCGGAAGCTTAAGACTTCTTGCCTAAGTCTGCCGCGTATGACAAATCCGCATCCGAATAAGCGTTGCCTGTTGCCTCTGTAGCAATCACCGTAGTAGATGTCACAGTTTTTCATCCTCTTTTTGCCCGGCCCATCCCATCGCACTTCCTGGATGGCGGTAATATCTGCTTTATAGCAGTCTAGGGCCTCTGCTAGTTGTTCGGCTGCACGTGGTCTGTAAAGGGACAGAACATTCCACGTACAAATCCGAAGGTCGCTGTCCTTATTTCGTTTGCTGGGGTCGTCATTAGTTGAGTCATCCTTATCCGAGGCTTTTGGTTGTTTCGGAACCATAGATTTTTTACGTGGTAGGGAAGTTACCCCGACGGCACAACCCCCAACCTGGAGGGCCAGTTCCTTAATTATTCCCCTAGGACGAGGGGCCGGGTACACCGGTGCCAGTAGTCCACTACGGGAGTATGAGCGCTGCCGTTGGCCCATTAAGGGCTCCTCCGCCACCATCTCTATTCCAATGTCCTGACTAACATTGGAAATTCCTTACCGACCTGTGATCCGAATACGTCGAAGCAGCTCGCGCAAGGTATTCACTAAGTTCAACCTAACTGGAACTATAGACGCCACCGTTGACTCCGTCTAGAGAATTCGTCCGCTGCCGCCTGGAACAGGAAGAAGTGCTCTAGTGAGAAAAGCACTCTTCCGCCCCTCTCTCATCTGCTGCCACCAAGAATCCGCCAAACGGGGTTGGTTACCCATTTCTTGGATTAAGGTACTAGGCACCCGGCCCTCACCGCGTGGAGGTTGAGAGTAGGAGTTGGTAGGCCTCAGCTGAGTGAAAACGCTTGTGTTCTCATATGATCGCATGCACTACCGTTTGACCAGCCATAACATCATCGCGTAAAAATATAGACTCTCCCTTAATCACTTTAAAAAATAAAAAAAAAATGTAACATTAACACTCGGTCGACGACCTCGCCAAAAGAAGTTATAGCAGCAAATGCAACCAATTCTCTCTCTGTTAAGCAGAGTAAAATGTTGAATAAGACAGATTGCGCTTACAGCTGTTCGGCCGATGCACTTGTTACTGCTCCCGTGGATGATGTTGTTGTCTCGTCTGCCCCGTCTGCTGGCACAGACAATATTTTAGAGAGTCAAAACAAAAACAAAAGCAAACACTCTTCCCATGGGTTAACTGCAGCTGCAGTTACGAAAAAGGTTATTATTGTGGATGATGTTTCTAATGCCGGTGTTGTTGCGGAGGTGGACGCTGCTTTTGATGCTGCTAATGCCAATGTTGCAGTCTCTATGAGTGGTCGTGAGACACATTTTGTTGCTGCTGATGCGGATTGCCTTAATGTTGCTGTTGATGTCACTGCCTCTGTTACGGAAGCTGTTAATTTAAATACTATGAGTATTGCTGCTGCTACCGAATCGTCAGCTGTTGGAGTTAGTTCTGGTGCTACTAACATTGAGCAGAACGTTTCTCAAAGAAACGCACGGCCGGAAATAATTTTTGGCACCGGTGAAAACTTTGCTGAACTTCATGTCGTTCGTAAATTAAAATGGTTTCATATCTCGAGTTTCCGCCCCAATACATCCACGGACGATATTATTAGATATATCTCCAATAAGATGCATGCAAATCCCGCTGGCTTTTCATGCTTTAAATTGTTTAAACCAACTCAAAGTAGTCAAATTCTAAAATTTGTAAATTTTAAAATTGGTGTTCCTGCTAACTTTGCAAGCACTGTTTATAATGGGAGTTTTTGGCCCAGTGGAGTAAAGATTCGATCTTTCATCCATAACCCAAAAAACTGAATCGTTGCTACTGCTATTGAAACTTGTAAGCCACTCTGCGAACTTAACGTGGACCGAAATAAGGATTCTGATTCAATTAAAGTATATTATCACAATGCTAGTGGATGCAGAACGAAGACTCTGGACTTGTTTACGGCTTCTTGTCACAAAGATTATGATGTGATAGTAATTACGGAAACCTGGCTTTATGATGGAATCTTGTCAACAGAAATTTTCGACAGCCTGCTGTACCTACAATGTTTTTCGCCGTGATCGCTGCAAATCTGTTGAAGAACGTGGTGGAGGTGTGCTGATTGCTGTTCGATCATCATTTTCTTGTAAGCAGATAGAATTGCCGATACTAGATGTAGAACAGATCTGTGTTTCTGTCAATGTTGAAGGTACTAACGATTCTATATTCTTTATTGTTAATTATATACCATCACATAGTAAACTTGAAAGTTATGAAAAATACATTGAAAACATTGAATTTATAAGTAATCATTGTTCAGAATCAATTTATATATGTGCTCTGGGTGATTTCAATATTGGTGATGTTGTATGGTCATGGTCTGAGGACGATAAAATGCTTATTCCACACAATGTGGTGAAAGATTATGAATTGGCTATTATTGATTGCTTGCTTTCGCTTAATTTATGTCAAATTAATACCATAATGAATTCTCAATATAGAGCTTTAGATCTTGTATTTGTTAATACAAACGACTTTAAAATTAATGTATTTGAAGCACCATTTGCTCTTCTAAATAACTCTATTTATCATGGACAAATTTGCATAGAAATTGAAATGTATAATTTTTATAAGAAGAACACGATTTTAGATAGGCCCTTTAATTTTTTTAAATGCAATTATGCTGGTTTGAATTCGTTTTTGAATTCGTTTAACTGGGATCGGGAATTTGAAAATCTATGCCTCAGTGAAATGTACAGTCGCTTTATTTCTATTCTGAAGTCTGGATTCTCTATGTTTGTTCCACGTATGTTGAAGACAAACAGTTCCAAACCTCCATGGTATAATGGGCGCCTTCTACGCTTAAAGAATTTAAGAAACAAAGCTTATAAATGTTTTAAAATTTCCGGTAACGAAACTGATAAAGAACTGTTTTGTAGGCTACGTAATCAGTTCAATATCTTGTGCAAATTTCTACACAGTAAATATGTATGTAGTGTAGAAAATAAATTAAGGCGAGAGTCTAAGTACTTTTGGTCATTTATAAAGCATAAAAGGAGTAATACTGGTCTGCCCAAAACAATGACGTATAAAAATATTTATTCCAATGATGCTCAAGGAACAGTTGAACTTTTTGCGAAATTTTTTGAAACCGTTTACTCAAATTATAATGCACCAATAAGTTTTAACGCGAATTCGAGGTCGAAAATTGACATTGGCCTCCTAGTTTTAGAAGTTAGTGATATCCAGTCAGCAGCTTGCAGTACCAAGCCAAATTCTAAACCTGGAGCAGATGGTATTCCGGCTATTGTATTGAGAAATTGTAGTGAATCATTGTGTAAACCCCTTCATACAATTTTTAATGTATCTCTTTCTTCTGGCATATTCCTCGAAGACTGGAAAATTTCATATCTTGTTCCTATTTTCAAATCTAGGTCAAAGAATGATGTGGAAAATTACCGAGGAATTTGCAAACAGTCAGCTATACCAAAGCTCTCCGAAAGCATTGTTAAGAAGAAATTGGAGTTCCATGTGAAAGAGCACATATCTGAATTTCAGCATGGTTTTGTTTCCGGTCGCTCGACGACATCTAATTTGATTCATTTTACGTCTTACATTATAAATGCTGTTGAAAGTGGATGCCAGGTAGATGCTATATACACTGATTTTAGTAAAGCCTTTGATTCCGTAAATCATAACATTTTATTAAAGAAACTAGAACAGTTTGGTTTTCACTCGGCAATGCTTATGTGGATTTCATCATTTTTAGTAGGTAGGGTCCAAAAGATCTACCTGGATAACTGCTACTCCAGAGCCATTTCATGTGTGTCTGGTATCCCGCAAGGTAGTCATTTGGGTCCTCTGCTTTTCATAATTTTTATTGACGATATTTTTCAGTGCATAAAATTCTGCCAATGCTTATTGTATGCAGACGATCTTAAGCTATTCCTGAAGATAAAGCTAGCAAATGATTGTAGTAAGATTCAGCTCGACCTTAATAATTTACATAACTGGTGCAAACAAAATTGTTTAAAGTTAAATATACAAAAATGCATGGCTATTTCTTTTTCAAGATCACAGACGTATTATTCTCATGCCTATTGTCTTGAAACGTTGTGTTTGAAAAGAGTCAGTCTAATCAAGGATCTTGGTGTCATTATGGACACCAAACTTACCTATGTTCCTCATGTTGAATACATAGTCGCCAAAGCTAGTTCGCTAGTTGGATTTATTAAAAGGAATTCAAGAAATTTTACTGATCCCCATACTCACCTATCTTTATTCATATCCCTGGTTAGATCAATACTGGAATATGCCGATATTGTATGGAATCCAATCTATGAAAGCCATTCAGATCGAATTGAGAGGGTACAGAGACGTTTTACCAAATTCATATTTTTTTAAAATGCGTTGGAACTTTGAACCTTCGTATAGTGCACGATGTCAATTACTGGGCATATTGCCCCTAAGCAGAAGAAGGTATGCCCACGATATCTTGTTCGCTAGAGACGTTATGTGTTTCCACATAAATAGCCCTGCCCTTTTATATAGAGTTCCTATTTATGCACCCGAAAGGTGTATAAGAACACGAAACGTTTTTTTTTCAATTGAGACATAGAACAAACTATTGTCGAAATGAGCCAATCACAAGAGCTCTTGCGTCTTTTAATGAAGTAAGTAGACACATAGATTTTCATTATTCCAGGGACCAATTCAAAAACATTTTGTTTGCTCTACTGAGGATTTAATATCTGTTATCGTTTTCCTTATTTAGATTGTATTTACATTTATAAATTGTTATATTAATCCACTTATTATCCACTTATTTAAGTCTTTTTTTTTATCTTCTATTTTTATTTTTATTGTTGTATAATCTGTAAGCTATGCTAGTAGATTTATAAATAAATAAATAAATAAATACTACTACATAAACCAGTTTGAGCTTCTTATGAAGCGTAGGAGGCTCTTAATATCGATGTTTTTCAGGTCGCCTATGTCGTTGTAATAGGGGGCTCCTAGGTGAAGCTTTCTTCTACGGGAGAGAGCTGGGCAGAAACAAAGAAGGTGAGTAATAGTTTCTTCCTCTTCTTCGTCCACGCAGCTTCTACAAAAATCGTCCGCCTTGCAGCATGCTTGCCTATTAGACATTGTCCAGTGATGACACCTATTACAGCGCCGATATGCAATCTGTTGAGAGATATTAAATTCTTAGAACGTTTTAGATCCATCTTCGGCCAAATTTTTGGATGGCAAACGACTAATAAAGGCCTCGTAGGGGCAGCATCTCCCGATAGGTGCTGGTCCGCTAAGTAACGAGTAGGAGCTACTGCAGCCCTACTCCCACCTCCTCGTGGTGTCATCTGGGAATTTCTTCGGAAATTACTAACGGGAGAGGACGAATGACAAGCTTCCTGCGCCAAAAAAAACAGGATAAGTGTCGGTTGGTCTGTGTCCCAGCGAGCCGCAACCGTGCAACAAACTATTGCTCCGAAAGGGAAACAATCGCCTCGGATAAGGACGGATAATTTGTTGACGACCTTTGGCTATCGAACACGGACAACGATCGGATTCTGGAACGTTAAGACCCTCCTGGACTCACTCAAGGAAGGGCCTTATAACGCCAGATTTCTCCAATTGGAGCGCGAATTCACACGGTATAAAATCGACATCTTAGGGCTGAGCGAGATAAGATGGTACGATGCTGGGGAATACATCTCCCCAACAAAAAGCACTGTCATGCTCTACTCTGGTAAACCAGCTGGAAGTGAACGGAATTCTGACATAGAACTCATGCTAACTCCAGCAGCACGTAGTAGCCTCATATCCTGGAAACCCCATAGTGACCGGATATTGACGGCTAGGTTCCAGAGTAGAGTTAGAAAAATTACCATCATACAGTGTTATGCTCCGACTCTAGACGCGACTGAGGATGAAAAGGATGATTTTTATAGCCACTTAGGTGCCGCCTACAACCAAATGCCTAATGGGGACATCGTAATGGTGATGGGAGATCTCAATGCCAAGGTGCGTAGCGACAGCACCATGCTTAAGCACGTGATGGGAGTTTACGGCGTGGGAGACCGTAATGACAATGGTGAGCGGTTTGTGGACTTCTGCAATACCAACCGCCTAGTCATCGGAGGTACGCTGTTTAAGCATAACACCTGCCATAAGATCAGTTGGGTCTCTACTGATAGGCAACGAACATCCAACCAGATCGACCACATTGCGTTCAGTCGCCGCTTTAGAAATTGTCTCCTGGACGTCCGAAACAGACGTGGAGCTGACGTCGGACTTGAACGAGATCACCATCTTATGGTAGCTCATTTACGCCTTCGTACTGCATCCGTCAACAGCAACCGCTCAAACCTACTTAACATCACCAGGTTTAATATCGACAGGCTCAAGGTTCCCCAAGTGCGCGAACAGTTCAGGGACCATCTTGCCTTAGAAGCAGAAGCAATCAGCAGCATAGAAAATATGGATGACCACTGGAATGCTGTGAAAAATGCTTTTGCAACTGGGGCACGCACGTATGTCGGTAAAAAGCAGAAACACCACCGCACATGGCTTTCTACAGACACCTGGAGACGGATCGATGAGCGTACAGCAATTAAGGCTCGGATTGCAGCGGCCTCAGCAGTAGAGAGAACCGAGCTTGAAACCAAATATCGTGCGAAGAAGAAAGAAGTGCAGCGTACTGTGAGACATGACAAACGTCAATATGTCAACTCACTGGCCTCAAGGGCTGAAGAAGCAGCGAGTAGGTGCGACAGTAGGACTGTTTACAACATCACTAAGGAGCTCATTGGTGGTCGAAACTCCAAACAACGTCCAGTGAAGAGTCTAGACGGTAACCTTCTGATTTCGGATGAGGATCAACTCACTAGATGGAGAGAACATTTTGCTACAATGCTAAATCACTTAGACGATGGCGGTATGATCTTGAATTCGAATGAGCAGTCCGAAGCAACAAATTCCCGAATTCGCACCTTACCTCCCAGTAAAACTGAAATAATAACAGCAATCAAGTCCATCAAGAACAACAAAGCGGTGGGTATTGATGGCATCCCTGCCGAGCTATTTCAAGCGGCGCCAAATACATCGGCAGATTTACTGCATCCGCTAATACGGAGAGCTTGGGATAGTGAACAATTTCCACAGGAGTGGAAAAGGAGGATGATCATTAGGCTTCCAAAGAAGGGTAACTTGATGGAGTGCGGTATCTGGAGAGGTATATGTGTTCTTCCAGCTGTAGCCAAAATAATATCTAGAATAATTCTAGAACGAATTAAAGAACATTTAGACTCAACTCTCGATGTCGAACAGGCAGGCTTTCGTGCTGGATCCTCCTGCATCGACCACATAAACACCTTACGGATCATAATCGAACAATGCGTTGAGTATAGGTCTTCGCTACATTTACTGTTTAACGACTTCGAGAAGGCTTTCGATAGCTTGAATCGAGATGCTATCTGGTTGGCATTGTGCCATCGTGCACAATGGTAAGGTGTCGGAGGATTTTGAAGTCCAAAGTAGAGTACGTCAAGGGTGCATACTGTCCCCACTATTCTTCTTGGTGGTTATCAGCGATGTACTCCGTGGAGCATTGACGGAAGCTAATTATGGAATTCGTTGGACTATGACATCTTACCTTAAACACCTAGATTACGCTGACGATGTTTGTCTACTTTCACATCGGATAATGGATCTTCATTTGATGGCCCAAAATCTAGAAGCTGAGGCAAACAAAGTGGGGTTAAAAATAAACACAGCCAAAACAAAAGCCCTGAGCACTTCTTCCAACAACCGCGCTCAACTTAACATTGCCGCTTTCCGGCATGTCGAGAAAGTTGATAAATTTCCATATTTAGGAAGTGTCGTCTCGGCTAATCGCGGTGGCACCGAACTGGATGTGTGCAGCAGAATCGGGAAGGCTAAAGCTGCGTTCGGAATGCTGTCCAAAATCTGGAGAAGCAATGTTATTAGCTTAAGAACCAAGCTACGACTGTTCCGCTCCAACGTAGAATCAGTGCTGCTTTATGGGTGCAGTACCTGGAAGGTGGACACCATTAACAGAAGCAAGCTGCAAGTCTTCGTAAACAAATGCTTAGGAATCATCTTGAGGATTTTTTGGCCGAACCGCATCTCCAACGAACAACTTTATCTGAGAACGGGCCAAGAACCGATAAGCATTACTATACGAAGAAGAAAGTGGCAATGGATTGGACACACCCTACGGCGCGAAGACAACTCCATGGCGAAATACGCTATGCAGTGGAATCCGCTCATCCAGGCAGGCAGAATAGCGGGACGCCCTAGGCAAACGTGGCGCAGAACAGTTGAGAAGGAATCGAGCTCTTTAGGAATGAGTTGGAGGCAGCTCAAACGCGTTGCAGAACTCCGAACACGATGGCGCGCAGGCGTGGTTGACGACCTATGCCCCCCGAGGGGTTAAAGGATATAAGTAAGTAAGTATAGGTGTGAAACAAGGGTGCATCCTGAGTGCACTGCTTTTTATACTCTAGGTTAAACCTTGGACCTTCAAATATTTTTAAATATGCCGACTACCTATTCAATTTAATTACATATATTTTTTATAACTAGCCGACCATTCATACATTCAACACCCATACCTGCACCAAACAATACAGTTGATATGAATCCAAATCGAAGTTCGGAACATTATTTTATTGGTTTAATGCTAATTATATAACAGTAAATTTCTTTAGTGGGCGCCGTGGCGTAAGTGGTTAGTGTGTCGGATCACTACGCGTGAGGTTCCAAGTTCGAATCCTACAAAACACCAAAAAGTTTTTTTTTCACGGTCCCACCTCTTGCGAGCGCCTGACAAACATCCGAGAGTATTGTTGTCTCGAAAAAGCTTCTCAAATCGCCGTTCGGATACGGCACTAAACTGTAGGTCCCTTCCATTCATGTGAAAAATAGAACGCACACAACATGAGTGGTTGCGAGAAGCTAGGCCCTGGCACTTAATGCCAAATATTTATTTATTTTTTTTTTTTTTTAAATTTCTTTAGATTATATCAGGTACTTCTAGCTAATAGTTTCTTTTTTTTTAAAAAAAAAAAAGCCTTAAGATATAGGACGAAAAGCTCAATGCACCCAAAAAGAGCGAAATTTGGTAAGAAGGCGGGCAAAACGTACAAGTTTATAACTGAGGCACTAGGGTGCTCTGAAAACTTAGTAAATAATGCCCTCAAGCCTTTAAAAGTCACGGAAAATTGGGGAAAGCAGAAAAAAACTTCACCGACTATTGACCGTCGCAATACGTTACTGTCTAAATCTGACCATTTTGCGTGTTCAAGGACCATTTGTGCACAAATTGGAAATGTAGTGAGTGCGCGCACAGTTCACCGAAGATTCCAAGATGCCAATTTGCCAAGAAGAATCGCCAGGAAAGTTTCACTTTTAAGAGGTCATAACTTAAAGTTTGGAAAAGAATTCGCTTTAAGCCACAAAAAGTGGACCGGACCTGAAGGATGAATAAATTGGCATAACATCCTTTGGAGTGACAAAACAAAAATAAATTCGTTTTGCTCGGACTCTGGAAGTAACGCGCGAAGACCAAAAGGTAGGGAGTTTGAAGCGCGCAACACAAGAAAAACGGTAAGGCACGGAGGGTGCAATATCATGGTGTGCGGTTGCTTTTCGTGGCATGGTATTGGTCCTATATTTCGAATAAATAATACCATGACCAAGTTCAAATACAAGGAAATTTTGGAGAACATTATGCTTCCATATGCCAAAGAAGCATACCCCTTCGATGGCACTACCAGCAAGATAATGACTCGAAACACACATCGGGCCTTGTAAAGAATTGGTTTAGAGATAATAAAGTGTCTGTAATCCCGTGGCCCAGTCAGTCCCCTGATCTCAATCCTATTGAGAACCTGTGAAATGAGCTCAAGCGGTTATTAGCGGGTCAATATTTCACCAACAGGGATCAGTTATGGGAAGCGGTATAAGGATAGTGGTATGCTATACCCTTGGCAACATGTTGAAAACTAATCAATTCAATGCCACGAAGAATTGAAAAAAGTTTTAGCAAATGATGGAGGATATTCAGGATAATAAGGTAAGGAAACGAAAAACGTTCGAATTTTCGAAAACGCGTTGGTAAAAATGATAAATTTCATTGTTTTAGCTCAACACACCTATTTCATTGGCCACGAAAATATCATGAAATTCAACCATTTTTCCATTTTATCTATTAATTTCTTAATTTTAGAGTTGTTATGCATTTAAATCATTTGTTTATTTTCTTTAAATTAATTTAAACCCGAAAAACATTAAAACTATTTAAAACATTTGGTACAAATCAATTTAAAAAAAAAAAAATTAAGTTCACACCTATTTCTTTGACCAGCTGTGCATATATGCGAATCGTCTTGATGAATGAATGTTTTGAAGAACAAATATTGTTCGAGATTATCAGACGCCCACCTTGACGCGCGTGAACCAAATTTAAAAAAAAACTGACTGAAGACCGTCGTTGTAATTTCTCTCATTAATTTTACCTATTGTGTTTTCTACAGTTACTTAAATAAAGCAAAAAAAAAAACCTCGATAAAAGTTTTCAACCGTATCTGGACCCCACTTAAAATTACTTGCCGGCCCCTGCTCTACATCAATGATATTACTGACTCAGTAGGGGGAGGAATTGTGATTGGTGGTATGAAAGTCCCTGCACTCATGTACGCTGATGATATAGTCTTTCTTGCCGAAACAGTCGATGGAATGCAGCTTATGATTAATAGGTTGGCAAGTTACTGTGAAGCCTGGAATCTTGCCGTCAATGTAACGAAATCAAAAATGATGGTCATAAGAATAGGAGGTGGCAGATACTCACGTAGTAAAAAGTTTCAAGCAGTCTATATAGAGATTGTACGAGAGTATAAATATTTAGGAATTCTTATCACAGCAAACCTTAGTTTGACTAAGCACCTTCAAAATAAGCTATCAGAAGCTAAAAGAGCAATCTCTTCTGTATGGAATCGCTGCATTGATAACAGAAACATTTCACATAATGCGAAGCAAAAGATATTTCGGACAACTGCTGCTGCTGTACTGTTATATGGGGCTCAAGTGTGGGGACACAGTACTTCTGGGGCTCCAAAAAAATTTCTCCGCTACTTTTTGAAAAGAATTTTCAGACTGCCAAACAGTACTCCCAACTACATGCTTCACTTAGAATGTGGAGTGCCACCCTTACATCTAGATACTTTAAAACTGCATTTCGATTATGTCATAAAAATTATGATGATGAAAAATGAAAGACTTCCAAAGCTTATTTTGTTGCAAATGTTGTTGTATAGAGGAGGCTTCGTTAAAGAGTGGGAACATTTGGCATCCGCCTGCTGTTTAAATATAACAATCGACCCTGAGGAACACCCAGCATCTGCAAGGACGAAGTTTAACGAGTTGCTATTAGCAACTGGACAGAGGATGTATCAAGTTATAAATGAGGCTAAACAATCTCAATATAGAATGATCTACAGTAAATTAGCCTACAATCTTCAGGAAAACACGTATCTCCTTAACTCATATAAAATAGATGTGATTAGCACGATTTTCAAATTAAGGGGTGAACTAATACACCTTAACTTCATTCCTCATCGACCGGATCTGCCAATCTTGTGTGACTTTTGCAATCTTAAGGAGAGAGAGAACGTCATTCATTTTATTGCAACCTGTCCTATCCTCAAAGAATTTCGCTTCAGATACTTTGGATCTTACGATCTTGGCGAAGAAAAAACAATGGGTATACTAAATGGGGTAGAAGGTTGGGATCTACTCTATAATTACGCTGTAAGTGCACTTCGATACCGGAAACGAATTTTAGATGGTGACTTTTAAAACACTTGCTTTTATTTGGTGTAATAGATACACGTAATAAACAAATACCTTTAATGTAGTGAACAATTAATGTCAATCTGGTAGACGGCCTAAGGCCAAACCATACACTTAAGTATTCTAATTTGCATTGCTACTTCATATATTATATTGTACATTTTACGAAATTAATTATTCTTGTATAGAAATTTTTATAATGAAATAAAAGTCTTTTAAACTTTAACTAACTGGAGGCGGAGCTGGAAAATAAGCAAAAGGCTGTGATTCTAAATACATGTAGAATAACGCGAAAATTCTTAATGCAATTACAGTGAAGAGCCGATTAACCGGGATGGTCGGGACCGAGCTCACCACGGAAAATCGAAAAACCCGGATAATTGAATTTCTATAAAACAAAAAATGAATAATAGTCAACAAAAACGTATTTATTATGTCAATAAACCAAAAACGAAACAAAAATAAATAAAATTCATTAGCAAAAAATGTAAATAAATACGGGGTTATCCAATAGCAAAATAACTTTTCAGCCTTTTCCGAGTTTTGTATTTTCCAAATGCTCTTTGACTTCGGGCATACAATTTTGGTTGAACCACTACAGAAAAATTGTTTCCGTTATCCAGGCCCTCTTGTTGCCCTTATATACACATATGAGAGGAAGCTCTCTCACATTTTTGCGCGCTCTTGGGGGAAGACTTTTACCAATTACAATTAACTTACATTTGTGAGTCCCTGCAGCATGAGCAAACTAGCACAGTGAGTCGTTCCTTGGAATCTTCATAGCCATCTACAACATGTTCTTCTTTACAAGCCAAAATATTTCCTGGTAAGCACCTCCAAAAAGCTTGCCTCGCCCGCATTTTATCTTTGCTTACTTTTCAAATTTTCGTTTTATATGAGTTCAGCTAGTTCTTCAACAAAAAACGTAGCAGATTCATATTTTTCACCTGAACTTTTGAGACAAAGAATTTCATGACTATTTTTGAAATTTCTCAGCCAACTGGATGAACACAAACATTCAGTCTTGACCCAGGTTAGGTTAGGTAGGTTAGGCGAAGGTGGATGTCAGGACACACTTAGATCGCTTGGGTCCATTGTGATACCACATGAGTAATGACCGGTCGAGTCACCGGTAACCGGGGGAACCTTAACCTTTCTCATGAGGGTGTTGGCTGAGAATGCTGACTGAAAAGGGTAGAGAGGGTGACTGACTCAGTCAACCCTGAAGTCAAAGTGTACCGAGAAGGTATAGTGTGCAACAAGTGATGGGGGGTGATTGATTCAATCGAACCCCCTATACTGTGTGTGCAAGTTATATTGGCAGGTCCCATAAACCGTGTAGTCGTAGATGTGCATAAGTATAGTAGAGTGACTGCTTCAGTCCAACTCTAATTGCTGTTATGCATGGTATTGACTAGGTGGGGTGACTGATTCAGTCAAACCCTTCATACCTAGGTGGACCGTGTAGGTGTAGAGGAGCATAAGCGTACATAGAGTGACTGATTCAATCGAACTCTAAGTACTGCTATGCATAAAGTGTGGACTAGGTAGGGTGATTGTTTCAATCGAACCCATACCCAGGTGGACCATGGAAATATTGGGGAATGCAAAGTAGAGCGGGATGACTGATGCAGTCGAACTTTAGGGGATGGTTTGACTAGGTAGGGTGACTGCTTCAGTCAAACCCTTAGTACCTAGTTCACCGTGTAGATGGTGTGCATGTGAGTAATAGGGGGATTGATTGACTCAATCAATCTCTGTTACTCATATGCAGTAATGTTATTTACAGGCGTTGGTCTAGTGATATGGGAGGGTTAACTATCGATCTCGGGAGGTGTCTGTTGCAGTACCTCTTGGGAGTAACCAACAACGAGGGGAGGAGGGATGGTGGTGGTGTAGGGGGGCATTTCAGCTAAACCAGTTAGATTTACCTATGTATCTATTTAAGTTTCTAATGTCTATGTTAGACAGGTCACTTAGGTCCTCAAAGAAGTATTCACCTAGTGGCTTCTTTCTTAGTGTGGCTAGCGCTGGGCATGTGCCCAGATGCAGCTTCTGCAGAAATCGATTGCTTGGACACCCATTCTAGTGGCGTGTCTACCTAACAATCAGTGTCCTGTGATTATTCCTACTGTGAGGCTTATGTTCCAGTCAGTCTTGACCCAACTCGACGTGAAAATATGTTGCCTATTCCACAATCATTTCGCCAGGAAGTGGAATTCCCCTTAATCTTTGCTGACGTACCCATTCATATGTTGTACTATCCAGTTTTCGGTTCTCAACTATCTTAAATGCCTTACGTTTCTGCAAACCATTGATGGAATCACTTTTGGCAAGAAATTTGAGAATCCTATCTTTATTTTAAGGAAGTCATATACAGTTTGTGCGCGGATTTCATATTTCGGAGCCGAATTTTTCACAGAAATATTATTTTTTATATGATCGTTAATTAAGTCTACTTTTTCTCTAATAGATCAGTTACAGTTACATCAATAACGCACAAAACCAATATATGTACGTGCGAAGAATCTGCACGAATCAATATGTAGCACGATTATGTTCTGTTTTCGTTTTGACTTGGTTTAAGCTTGCATCCCGGATAATAGTCTTTTCCGGTTAATCGAATTTCAATGGAAAAGAAACATTTTTTTAAATATCCCGGTTGATTGGACTCCGGTTAATCGGCTTTCCACTCTATACAATACACACATAAATAACTAAGCCAAATAAAGTACTGAATTGGTTTGCAGTTCGTATGCTGCCGCCGTGTTCAATTAAAAATGGTCTCCCCCTCGCGCGGTATGGGGAGGGGGAAGAGGCGGGTATAATAATAATAAAATACTTGGGACATGGAACTAGAAATACAACCTACTCGAAGTTATTTTGTAAGGGAAAATAGAAGGAAGAAGAGGTAGGGGAGGGCAAACACTGACCTGGATATCAACCCACGAGAGTGGCTCAATCTTTCTGTAGCAGAATTACACAGAGGAGTAAAAGACAAAGAAATACTTACCATGATGATTGCCAACCTCCGTAACGGAGAGGAACCCTAAGAAGCGTAGCAATCGATGACGTTACCACTACACCAATCGCCACTCCAAAATCGGAAGTCCCTGTGGGTCTGACCAAAAAAAACACAATTCAACTATATTTATATGATTTTTTTTTTTAGATTTTTTATTGACCATTTTTTCATTTACTTCTTTTTGTTTTCTATATCAATTTGCTTTGTTTCTTTCTTTTTGTTTGTAATTGTCAATTAAATAATTAAGTTTGTATTTTTTTTTATTTTTATTTTTTTTTTTTTAGTTTTGATTTGTACTCTATAGGTAAATCATATCATTTTATTCTCATTTATTTTTTTTGTTTTACTTCATATTCATGTTTTGTTTCAAAAGACAGTACATACATAATATTTTTTTTTTTTCCCTTATTTTACAAAATGTATATATGAATGTATGTATGCGTGTGTGAGTGTGTGTTTTACATTTTATTATTTACTTTAATTGTTATTTTGTTAAAAACATTGTTGCGATGGTTTTGTTCATTTGATTTTTTTTTTTTTTGTTTATTTTCTTTTAGATTTTACTTTTTTTTGTTAATACTTTTTTCAATTATTTATTTTTCTTTCAATTTTGGTTTTTTTCTTTTAATATGAAATTTTCGTCAGTACTACAAATTGTATTTTTTTTTTCTTTATATTAAATAATCGGATATAATGTTGACATTTTTTTTTTCTGTGGATACTTATGGATTCCGATTTTTGTTTTATTTTTTATTTACTTTAAAGACGTTTATATTTTTATTTAGAATGCGTATACATAAAATAAAGAAATAAAAATGATGAGAAAACAGAATGAAATGTTTACAACAATATTTGATTTTAATTTTCCATTTTAGTTCTGTTTTATGCATAAAATAAAAAAAAAGAGCTTCATTATAAGGAAAGTATATATCTAAGCACATTTACTTTATATTTAAGTACATTTATTTTTGTTCTTCAATATTGTGAATATACATATACATATATATATTTTTTTGTTTTTACTAATGGTGTGCATTAAATTTAACTTCTCTGATGTGTTTATAAGTTACTTCCAATTTTTATTTATTTTTTTTTTTTAAATCTTTGAAAAAAGTAACAGAATAACAATTTTGAATTTTATTAAAGGATGTTGAGAAAATAAAAGAAGTGGTGAAAAGAAATTAATAAGTTTTCGTGTGGAAATAACTTCTGCGTGAGTCCCAGATCTCCGATGGCAACATCTAATCCAATGCAACACCGCCAGACAAATTTGGCCGACATCTAGCACATCTAGGTCTATCGGGCTCTTCAAACATAAAAGAGGTACTCTCTTGAAAATAGCAAACGTTCTCACCGGACACTGCGTCATAGAAAGACATGCCCAAAGACTAGGAATCCCCTACAACGATTTTTGCAGAAGCTGTAGTGATGAAGAGAAGGAAGAGACGGTTGAATTCCAAAACGTCAAAAAAATGCGCATTCTGAATGCACACTGCTTTTGTGGTGCGAAGTTATGATACTTTTGCGCTACTTTGCATTAGTTATGCTTTACAATTTTTTACGTTTTGGAATGACTTTGATACTAACAAAATTGAATATACCATCGTACTATCCCAAAGATTAGTAACAACCATAGTTTTGAACAACTAACGCCGATGAATCCATTTTATTCGGCGAGATATTCAAACTGAAATGGAAATGCCATTTGCATCATAATCATTCATGATGCTCTATTTGCTTTTGTTTGCGCTGTTGATGCATTCATAATGCGTTTTGAAAAATGTGCATTGCATCATAGTAATCCGTTTACGTTTTGGAACGCTTGATTAAGCAGTAATGCTGAAGTACTGCGTTTTGGAATTCAGCCGACCTTTAGTCACTTCCTGCGCTCGCCAATATTTGGAAGGCAACCATAGGTGAATAATTTTTCTATGGTCTTAGTGATCTCAGCAATAACTACACAGATAAAATTAGAGCTTTCATACAACAAACGGCAGTACAATGGACCTACTTTTGGTCTAAGTGCATCTTCATCGAGGGCCGATCTAACCAACCAACCAACAATATTTCCCATATTTGAGACAATAATACTTCTTTCCAAGGTGCAGTAAAGACAACACTGTCCAAATTAATCTCTCCTAGGATTAGACAAAAATTCGTTAGTCAAAGGCGGAAAAATGCTATTGATTTGGACTTTAACTAAGACTGTATGTCAGACCTGAAATTTGACTAGCCAAACCTAGGAGCGCCGGAGCTTCGATGTTTGACATTTGGTGTGTTTTCGTGAGAACTATGCAAAGCAAAGTGAAACCTTCTCCACAAAACGATTCTAAGTCAATCTGGAAAAAAACTTTTTTAATTGTTTAAAGATTGGTGATTGAATTGAAATTGAAGTAAAAAGTATGAAAAAGTTGTGCTTAAATGTGTGAAATACTACTGAATCATTCCAGTTGAATGAAAAAGCTTTTCGCAGCGAAAAAGCTCCTCCCATCCATCGCAACTCATTTTCGATTGAGAAAAAAGTTAAAGTGATTCCAAGTCACTTTGTGTTGTTGTACTCCGTATTAAATCTTACTTCACTGAGAAGCGACGTTTCACCAAAACGCACCATATAACATATACATTCAATTCATATAGCGTTACAAATTTTGTAGCTTCAATACTAAATATCTGAAAAATACACAAAGGGAACAGTCTTGTTGCACAAAAAAATATTTTATTTTCCACATGGAGCCACATATGTAGTATATACAAGCGTTCAGATTTAATGCTCAGACAAAAACGTTAAGCTACGAGGGTAGTCCAAAAACTACCCGACCTGACGTAGATGGTGGTTGTTGTTTGAAAAGAATGACTATAGTAGAAAGTACCTCTTAAAGCTTAAATTTGAAGTTTGATGACGCTACGTCGCTTTGTATTTGTTCGGTAGCCATCAATAGTGAAGACTCTCAGTGGATTTGTAAACATGGAAAGAATTGGTCATCGTTATGTGATACAAAGCGGGGGAAAAGTGAGGCTTGAAGCCTGCAATGATGCACTAGTTATATATTATGATAGTCAGAACCATTCTTACCAGAACCATTCGAGGCGAACCCCACAGGCGGATCAGTAGAAATGCGGTGAAGTGGGAGGGTTGTGATCCCTTGTTTTCGGATCATAGCCTCGCTGATAAAAGGAAGAAGAAGAAGAAGAAGAAGTCAGAACCATTCTTACGTTTGGGGCTCTTGTGTGGTGGAAGGCAACGAATACGAAAAACACACGGGACTGTTGGCCATGGTACAAAGAACAGCCGGCATCACCATCACGAGTGCCCTACGCACAACGCATACGGCTACACTTGAGATCTTTCTGTATCTCTTACCATTAGACCTACATACAAATCAAATTTCAAGCGTGCAACAGTGCGCTTCGGCTCACTAACCTACAGGTGGCACTGAGACTTTCGGACACATGCAATGTGTTCCAAGCAGAGGTTCTAGCTAGAGGGATCAATATCCAACAAGAATATTGCCATCTTCATTGACAATCAGGTTGCGCTAAAGTCTTATGTTACTAAATCTGAGATTGTCATAAGGCATTATGTACGCAGAACCGTGTAGGATTATGTAGGGTACCTGGACACTGCGATATAGAAGACAATGAAAAGGCTAACAAACTGGCCAAAAGAGGAGCAGAGCTCCCGCATGGGGATATAATCGGTAACATTAAGCCACTAAGGTGTGTGGCTAGGGGATTTATTCATCCACATAGCTAATTTAAGATGGTCCAACTTAGATGGTCATAGGGTGTCTAAGGCTTGTGGCCTGTGTTCGATCACAGGAAATCTGGGGAAATCATAAAACTAGAAAGGTCAGGGGGCTTATTTTGTACTGCTTTCGGATTCGGATTGCCATTCGGAAGTGTAATCCAATTCCAATATTTTGTGCTTCCGACTCAAAATCAAACATTTCCGAAAGTTAGATTGTCAAAACTTCAAACATCACTTAAATTACTTGGAAATTGAGTTTGTATACATTTGCTATAGAAACGCAATACAAAATAAGGCCCCAGGGATAAGAACAGCGATAGGAATACTCTCTGGCCATTGTCTTCTAAGGAAGCTTGTTATGAGACTGGATTTATCAAATACGGATGTTTGTAGGTACTGCAATGATCTACATGTCTCGGAGGATATAACACACATACTCCGCGAATGCAAGGCATTGCCAGAACAAGGCTAAAGCACCTTGGAAGATACTTCTTCGATAGCCTAGAAGATATATAAGAATAATAAGGACATCTTCAAATTCTGCAGGGAAATTGAGTATATGGGAGAATTGGTTTAGCTTTTTCTGCCGTGAAGGTTCCCTAGGGATCGCGATGGACCCACCTTAGTGCCTAGTGTCTTATGATAGCCTCATAACCCTACTCAATCTAACCTAACCTAACCTATGTGATACAATACTTTGATTTGAAAGGCCTCTATCCAACCAATATCAAAGCGGAGCTAGATTATACTCTAGGGGAGTCTGCTCCTTCGTTTACAGTAAAATACTGAGTGGCAGAGTTTAAACAAGGCCGTTTGAGCTGCCAAGACGAACATCGTAGTGGTCGACCAAATGAGGTGCCCACGCCAGAAATGGTGAAAAAAATCCACAAAATTGTATTGAATGACCCTCGACTGAAAATGCGCGACCTAGCAGACTTGGTGGGCATTTCAAAAAGTGCTGTACATCGCATGTTGACTGAAAACTTGGACATGAGAAAGCTGTGCGCAAGATGGATAGCGCGATTACTCACAATGGAACAAAAAGAACATCGTGAAGATTTTTCAATCGGGTGTTTGGCGAAGTTTGACAGCAATAAAGCCGAGTTTTTGTGTCGATTCATAACCATGGATGAAACATGGGTCCATTACTTCACACCCGAGATGAAGAAATAGTCAAAACAATGGATTGCAAGAGGAGAATCGGGTCCAAAGAAGGCGAAAACAGTTCCATCTGCAGGAGGTCCTTTCGTCAGTTTTTTGGGATGCGCGTGGGATATTTTTCATTGATTATTTCAGAAAGGAAAAACAATCAACGGCGAGTAATATGCGAACTTATTGCAACGTTTAAGTGACGAAATCAAGAAAAATCGTCCGCATTTGGCGAAAAAAATAGTTTTCTTTCATCAACGATGCACCAGTTCACATATTCCTCATCGCGATGGCCAAAATCAATGGGCCCAATTCTTCAACTCGTATACGACAGTCGTATCGACCATGGTCGCGTGTAAGTATGACAAGTTGTATTTTTTTGTTCGTAAAATACGACTTATAATAACTAAATGCGACCATGGTCGGATTTGATTGTCGTATACGAGTTGAAGAATTGGGCCCAATGAGTTAAGGTTCGAATTGCTTTCTCGTGCACCCTATTCGCCCCTCGAATTGTTTTATGTTTCCAAACTTAAAAATATGGCTTGGTGGTAAAAGATTTGCCAACAAAGAAGAGGTGAAGTCTACGGTTGATGGCTATTTTGAGGAGCTCGACGATTCTCACTATACTCGTAAGCAAAGTATCGAAGCTATTGAACATCGCTGAGAAAAGTGTATCGAGCTAAAAGGAGACTATGTAGAGAAATAAATATATCTGTGGCAACAAGGCATAACAGCATAAGTATACTTATGCCGTTATTGAAATATTTTTTGTTTTTAACATTTTTTATATAACTTTCTCTCAGGAAAGCCGAACCTATAACGCTGAAACATTGCCTCGATATGTCTGGAATTCATTATCTGAAGCAGTTACTGTATTAGGGGCAGGGAAATGAGACGATAAAGACATCTTTGAATACGTTTTATGGAATGTGCAAAGGCACTTTGCTGTTATTCCTTTTTGCCACAGAATTATGTTTTCCCAATTTTTTTGTGTTTTCTTTGTTAGGTCGGGTACTTATGGGACAACCCTCATAGTAAGACAGTGCTAGGTTAGATTAGTGCTACTATCCTTTGAAATCTAGATCAAGTGTAGCTCATCTCTTAACAGCTGAATGACGGAAAAAGTCCACATTTTGATATGAGCTCCAAGGCATTTTTTATCATCCGCGGGTCTAAAGTACAGCGGCTCTTATACTTTGGTCATTGTATTGACCATAAAACGATGATGAGAAATGATGGATAACTTTTATTTAAACTTGCAAGACATCTAGGGATACTGTTGCACAAAACTAGCTATCTGCTAAAAAAAAAAAGCTCAGTGCCTTAATCCATTTCAAAAATAATTAGTTCTGACTAACTTCTTGTATATCATTTCTTTTTCCGTTTTTACCGAAAAGCTTTCTACCGGCTGAAGAAAATCAGTTCTTTAGACCGTGCTCCTTCATTGGATTGCAAGGGCATTGGTTCAACTCGCATTTTTGTTTTCACTTACAACTAGCGCAAAACGGCTAAACAACTTTGATATCATGCAGTTATTTTTGGTATCCTACACACGCTTACAAGAAAATAAAAATAAATAAATATTTGGCACAACAGCTCTTTAAGTGCTTGGGCCTAGTTTCTCGCAACAACTCGTATTGTGTGCGTTATATTCTTTCATACGAATGGAAGAGACATACAGTTTAGTGCCGTATTCGATGGGCTATTTGTTTTGAGAAGCTTTATCGTGACAACGATATTCTCGGATGTTTGTCAGACGTTCGCGAGAGGTGGGACCTTGAAAAACTTTTATGGTGTTTTTTTGGGATTCGAATATGGAACCTCACGCGCAGTGGTCCGACGCACTAACCACATGCGCCGCGGCGCCCACTAAGCTAATTACTTGGTATCTACAAATATTCCAGAAACATAGGTATGTCGCAGATCGAGGTCATTTTCTTTCAAACTCTGGCAATCGGTGTGGCACAACAAAATTTTAAACGATTTTGCTTTATTCTACAAACAAAATCAGTGCAGAAATCAATCGAAGAATAACTCTTGCCAATCGCTGTTTTTTTGGGCTTATAAGGCAATTCAACAGTAAAGCACTATCTCGAACAACTAAGGAGACTCTGTATAAGACCCTGATCATCCCAGTCCTGCTTTACGGCGCTGAAACATGGACTTTATTAAAAGAGGATGAAGATATCCTTGCTCGCTTCGAGAGAAAAATTCTTCGTAAGATTTTCGGTCCCGTTTGCGTTGACGGGTTTTGGAGGAGAAGATTCAATAACGAACTATACGAGCTGTACAGCGAAATCGACCTAGTCAAAAAACTGCGTATTGGACGTCGGAGATGGCTAGGACATGTAGAGCGAATGAACACCAACGCTCCGGCCCACAGAGTCTTCGAATCTAATCCCGAGGGACGACGCAGTAGAGGGAATCATCGCCGTAGGTGGCGCGCACAAGTTCAAGGGGACCTCGACCAACTTGGAGTGCGCAACTGGAGGCAACTAGCTAAAGACCGAGCTAAATGGAGAGGCTTGTTGGTTGAGGCCCAGGTTCACCCCGAACTGTAGCGCCACCTAAGTAAGTAAGTAAGTTTATTCTACACAAGACTCACGCAGTAGTCTAAAAATGCACTAGCTCTGTGCGAGTTACTGAAAAATATGCCAGAAAATTGTTACCAAATTGCTGAAAATAAAAAATATATGTTTTTGTTTTTAGTTTTTTTTTTATCCAATTGTTTATCATCATTTCCATATATTTTATATATATTTTCCAAAGAAACAATATTTTTTAATTTTTTTTTTTTATATTGTTTCTTATGTATTCATTCATTATACATACACATATGCATTGATAATAGTTTGCCTTCATTTTCGTCTTTATTTATTTTTCTTTAATTTTGTTTTACTCATTTTTTTTTTTTTCCTTACCATTATATCCACTTTATAGCCTTTTGTTAAACTCTATCTAAAAAATAATCAAATTTAATTTTTTTTTATATTCTTTTGTGAGTAGTTGTTTTATATATATAAAAAATTCTTATTAAACATTTTCATTTTCCATTAACTTATTATATCACAAATTGGGTTTTTTTTTAGTTTTTATCTTTTCATTTCTATTATATTTGTTAATCCTAAAAATATACATGTATGTGTTTGCATATATATTTATGTATATAGATTTATAACTTTATTCTTAATCATAGGTAAATAAAGATATTACAAATACGTATATTTTGACAATAATGATAAAAAAAATGTACAATTAACAAATTATTAAAAATAATAATTATATAATAATAAGAACTTAATTATGGTTTTATATTCCATATAAGATTTTGTTTTTTTTTTGTTTAGGACAGAATTGTTTCTTTTATTATTTAAAAGCGAAACGGACAATATGTCAGGCAGCTTAAGTGGTATGGATTAAGCCGACTCTATACGAACCAATTTGGTCGGGTGGTTGAGCCGACTTGGTCGGATGTCAGATCACGTGAGGATGTGACCAAGTTGGATCGTGCGTAGAGTTGTCGGGTGGTTAGTATTTGATAGCAATTGTCGGTCGACTGAGACAAGATTCTCAAGACTGCCTGAGTTTTGAGAATGAACTGACAAGATCAGGTGCTAAGTCGAGTCGTGTTTACGCAACATCCAACTTGGTCAGATGAAACTGCGCTGCACTGCAACTGGCACGAAACGACGAAGGAAACTATACAATTTTTATAAAATCGACAACTGCCATTGGGATGTAATTTTTATTTGAGAAACAACCCCAAGATGGGAATAAAGCTAAAAATGAACAATAATCGTTATGCACAATAAATGACAAGGAAAATCGGGAACATTGAAGATGTTTCTTTGAAATATCTCTCTGTTCAGCGCTCGCAATCGTTAGAAGTGGCACACATCTACATTGATATTCATTTATGCAATCATAGAAATTTCGTAACGAGTTTGCTACTATCCTAGTGGGAAATGACTAAGGTATAAAAAAAAGTAACACTATTATACCGTACCTTAAAGGCGAACCCCACAGGCGGATCAGTAGAGATGCAGTGAAGTGGGTGAATTATGATTCCTTTTTTCGGATCATAGGCCATTTTCGAAAACGTCAAATCAAAGTCAATTTGACCGGCAATTGATCGTCATTTCATGACGCAAAAGTTGCAATCGTCAAATATGCGTCTATCGTCTCGCTTGCGCAAATGGTTTTTGATAAACGTCAAATCATTTTTTCTTTTTTTTTGCGAGCGCATTTGACGTTTTCGAACAAAAGGTAAAACCAAACAAAATGGATCCCGTAAGGAAGTGTATCGCGGAATTTTTTTTTCGGCCCGGCGCGAACTGTAATAACCCAACTTACAAGCGACTTGACTGAGCCAAGGAAGTAATACAAGGGGAGGGTGTAACGCGCATAATTTGTTTTGATGAGCGAGCGAGAGGCAAGTATGACATTTTTGGCTATCAACTCGAATTTTTTCCTGCATAGCTGCGTTGCAGATGATGTTTTCGAACATGTGACTTTAGCAAACTGCATTATCGAACACAATGCTAATGCAATTAAGACTCGTATTTGCAGTTTGCGTTTAATAACATGCTGCGATTGCATTTTTGACGCAGATGACATTTTCAAAAATGGCCATAACCTCGCCGAAATAGGACTCTTTTTTTTATGCTCTATGAGTTTTATGCCACCCGCAGTCAAAATAATCATTTGTAATCAGTTAATTCCAAGTTTCTTAAGAAACCAATGTTATTTTTTTTCCGCATCGTAGCTAAGGAGGTTCTAGAGCTAACCGGCCTTTCTGTTTATACCATTTGCCTAGATTTGAATAAATTCTTGCTTTGCAAGAACTACGGCATATACGAGTACATACATATCGCTGTATGGCATTTGTAATCAAATAATTCCAAGTTGCTTAAGAATTGCCGAATTATAACAAACCAATGTTATTTTTTTCCGCATCGTAGCTAAGGAGGTTCTAGAACTAACCGGCCTTTCTGTTTATATCATTTGCCTAGATTTGAATAAATTCTTGCTTTGCAAGAACCACGGCATATGCATATCGATGTATGGCATGCCTATATCTACAGTTGTAACATATTGCTGCTAGTTTTCAAGTTTCATGTTAATTTCTAAAAAGCGTTTCAGTCTAGTCAAAATTCCGCCCAAGGGATTAACTTAATATAAAACTGCTAGAGTAATAAATTTCATCTTATTTTCTTTACTTTGATTAGCGAGTAACTACACTCATGGCTGACTGATAAATAATACAAGATACGTTCCAAAGTAGAGGACTTTAAAAAAAAAAGAAGGTATTTCTCGTAAAGCCATCTATTAACCATTACATGCGTCGGAAAAGTAGAACCTTCACTGATGCACTCTCAAAATTTCATGACATTTGGACGAATAAAAGTGGAGTTATTGCGTCTGAAGTGACAGTATGCTTGTGTCATCGGTACAAAACTGAGCGTCGAACAAAGAGCTAATATTAAGTTTTGTCATGAGATTTGGACGAATAAAAGGGGAGTTATTGCGTCGGAAGTGACAGTATGTTTGTGTCATCGGTACAAAACTAAGCATCGAACAAAGAGCTAATATTAAGTTTTGTCATGACATTTGGACGAATAAAAGCGGTTATTGCGTCGGAAGTGACAGTATGCTTGTGTCTTCGGTACAAAACTGAGCGTCGAACAAAGAGCTAATATTAAGTTTTGTCATGACATTTGGACGAATAAAAGGGGAGTTATTGCGTCTAAAGTGATAGTATGTTTGTTTCATCGGTACAAAACTGAGCGTCGAACAAAGAGCTAATATTAAGTTTTGTCATGAGATTTGGACGAATAAAAGGGGAGTTATTGCGTCGGAAGTGACAGTATGTTTGTGTCATCGGTACAAAACTAAGCATCGAACAAAGAGCTAATATTAAGTTTTGTCATGACATTTGGACGAATAAAAGCGGTTATTGCGTCGGAAGTGACAGTATGCTTGTGTCTTCGGTACAAAACTGAGCGTCGAGCAAAGAGCTAATATTAAGTTTTGTCATGACATTTGGACGAATAAAAGGGGAGTTATTGCGTCTAAAGTGATAGTATGTTTGTTTCATCGGTACAAAACTGAGCATCGAACAAAGAGCTAATATTAAGTTTTGTCATGAGATTTGGAGGAATAAAAGGGGAGTTATTGCGTCTGAAGTGACAGTATGCTTGTGTCATCGGTACAAAACTGAGCGTCGAACAAAGAGCTAATATTAGGTCTGTTCGCGTGCTTTCTGTATCAAAATTCGGAATTTGTCAAATTTCCACGAGTGGGGGTAAAATTCTCTCACAGAGAGACGTAAAATTACGAAAAAGTAAACGAACGCGTTGAACCACAAAAGTTGTACACTTTTTAAACGTCAAACCTCAAACCCAATGGTACGCGAAAGAAAGAGATGAAACAATCCAACAAAAAATCACATATACAGGGATTTGACAGATTTGACAGTTTTCACAAACTAGCCTACAGACATTTCTTGCTCTAAAATTCGCAGCATGGGGGAATTTCTTACTCTCTCGAGAGCGCTCTCTTCTGTCAAAAACTACGAAAATTCTCAGTACGCGAACAGGTTTTCGTAAAAATTCATAACGTTTCGTAAAAATTCATAACGTTTCGTAAAAATTCATAACGTTTCGTAAAAATTCATAACGTTTCGTATAAATTCATAACGTTTCGTAAAAATTCGCTGTTTTGGGAGGGTACGCGAACTGACCTATTAAGTTTTGTCATGACATTTGGACGAATAAAAGTGGATTTATTGCGTCTGAAGTGACAGTATGTTTGTGTCATCGGTACAAAACTGAGCGTCGAACAAAGAGCTAATATTAAGTTTTGTTTTAAACTTGGTAAAACTTCTACCGAAACGTTTCAATTGATAAACCAAGTTTATGGTGATGATTGTTTATCCCGTGGCAGAGTTCATGAGGGGTATACGCGGTTTAAAAACGGTCGTGAGGACATAAATGCTAATCAACTTGTTGGATAACCGAAATCCGTGATCAGCGCAGATTCTATCAAAACTGTGCGTGAATTCATCAAAGATCAGCCAAAATCTTCATTGAAATTCAGGGAATTGGAATTGAACATCCCAAAAACATAAATTTATCGCATTTTGCCCGAGCATTTGGGCACCAAAAAGTCACCCCAATTCTTTAACTCGTAAACGGCCGTCGAATCCGACCATGGTCGCGTTTAGTTATTACAAAGTCGTATTTTACGTACAAATTACGTACGAGTGTGCGCCTAGATGTAACCATGGTCGGATTCGACTGTGGTATACGAGTTGAAGAATTGGGGTGAGTGTGTGCACGGTTTGCTCCGCACAAGTTGACTGACGACCAAAAATCCAGCTCACCGATCGACACTTGTGATCGATTTTTTGACTAAAAATTGCATTTTAACTGACAACCACTCCCCGTATTCGCCTGAATTGGAACCGCCCGACATTTACCTTTTCGGAAAACTGCATTTGCCGATGAAAGGAAATTTTTTGAAAGAATGTGGTGTAAAATATCGTCTGCGTTACTGGATCTCGTCTGGAACAGTATGCACATCCAAATTCTACCTGTGCAACTGTATCCCGTCTAGACCTGTATGCACGCGAGACAGGTAAAGAAACGCATAGTTGCATTTATCATGCCTTGCGAACTTGTAAGTTCCCACGACGTATGTTTGCCTGATCGCTACGATGACACCACATTCGACTTCGTTTTTGAGTAGAGAGTCGAGATAAATTTGGGAATCGAAGAAGAGTAGTTCATTCTCACATTTTCATTGTGTATAGTTAATTTTATACAATAACACTCATTCGACATGCAATTACACCGTGCAAATCGCTGTATTGAGTTGGAAGGGAACTATTTTAAATAAAATAAATCCGTTCTGCCAAAAAGAACTTTTGTTGTTCTTATTTTTAAAAAGTCTTGTTTACTTTGGAACGCACCTTAGAAATACAAATTCTTATATTCTGAGTTTGTGCAATCCTAATAGGACTACATTTTGACGCAAGATACACCAGGATAGCCGTTAAAGCAAGAAATGGATACCCGCCAACAGCTAAAGTTTTCCAAGTCTTTTCACGAGCTTCTTTCCTTGGATTAAAATTGCAAACCCTTATCTGTTCATATTCACATACGTAGATCACGTTAACTAACCCAGCCCGACCCAGCTAATATCAACGGAACAAATGTCCACTTACATCATCCAACTGCCATAACAATTTTTCCTTTTTAACTTTTCTGTATATGTTAGGACATAACTAAAAAATAAATAATTTTATCATTGTTATAAACAATATTTATATTACAAAACTAATTATATATTTCATTTCTAAATAAAACAAAACATCATCCTTGCAATAGATTTAAACCAAAAAACCAGTTCCGTTAAGATTCTCTCAGTATGCCTTCTATTCCCAACGAGATGGTTTTTACTGTTTTTTTTTTTTTTTTTTTTTTTCTGAAACAACAATATGTTAAACCAAATATTTTTCTTTAAAAAAAAAAATAAGTGAAAATCCATGGCGCATTAATAAACTTATTACAATAGTTCTCTGCAGAAAAAAAAGCTTTCTAACTTTGAAAGCATAACGTAAGATATATTTAAACAAATTTAACAGGAAGAATTAATAAATATTATGTACTATGTATTTCTCGTGTATGCTTTTAAATAAAAGTGCAAAATTAATCTTTCGAAGAAAAAGAGAAATATAATTTTAAACGAACAAGGGATGATTTTTCTATTATTAGATTGTTTTAATTAATAAAAGAAATTTAACGATTATAAAGGAAAAGGATTTTGCAAAATTGTCGTTTGTCTTTTCTTTTTTTTTTTTCTATAAAGACGATTTAGCTGTTTTGAATTATAATATAAAAAAGGAAATTATTCATATATTAAAATATATACGAACAAACAGTATATTAACGAATTATTTTTGTGTACAAAAAAAAATATATGAAATCAAATATTTAAATAGTAAAAATAAAGAATATATACAGTTTATATATATTTATATAGAATGTGAATTTGTTTCGTTTTTTTATTATTATTTACATTTATGAGTGAATGAATTAGTTTTTGTTATTCAAATTTGATTTGATTTTATTTTTTATTTTATTTTATTTTTTTATTTTATAAATAAGTAGATTCACCTGAAAGGACATAACAAACAAATAAAATCAAATAAAATATATACACTAAATAAGAAAAATTATTTAAAAATAATAACTTATAAGAAAAGTCTGTAATTTGTTGGAATAGGTTCAGAAATGTTATTTGTGCCATGCCATGCAAGTTTATTCTTCTTCCGTAAAATTTCAGTATTTATCAATTGGTAACATCCGAAACAGACGAGGGGCAGATGTGGGGATAGTACGAGATCACCATCTCATTATAGCATAACACAAGAACGCCCAGGTTCAACATCGACAGATTATATAATCCCTCAGTGTGCCAACAATTAAGGGAGCACCTTTCGCGAGGTGTGGAAACAATGAGCAGCTCACTGCCCGCAACCATCCAAGATCATTGGTGTGCTGTGAAAAATGTTTTTTACATCTGGTGCCGAAAGAATTGTCTGTCGATCGCAGGGAAGACATAGGGCGTGACTTTCCGAAGATACCTGGAGACGGATTGGCGAACGAAAACAGCTAAAAGTTCGCGTTGCAGCTACTCTAGCAGCAGGGAGAAGCGAGCTAGAGTCCCTATATCGCATGAAGATGAGAGAGATTCAGCGTAGCGTGCGACGTGACAGGCGCAACTACATCAACGCGCTGGCTACAGAAGCAGAAGCTGCACGGTGGTGCGATAGAAGGACCATTTACAGAATCACAAAAGGGCTGACAGGTGGTCGCAGCTCCTGCCAACACTCAGTGAAAAGCCTAAACGACTCCTTGCTCATTTCGGATGAGGACCAGCTCAAGAAAGCGAACCCCACAGGCAGATCAGTAGAAATGTGGTGAAGTGAGAGGGTTATGATCCCTTGTTTTCGGATCATAACCTCGCTGATAAAAGGAAGAAGAAGAAGAAGAAGAAAACCAGCTCAAGAAATGTAAAGAGCATTTTACTACGGATTTGAACCGCGTATTCGCTAGAGATATGATATGCTCCCAAATCAGATTGAAGTGTCCGAGGTGAGAAATGCCCAAATACGCAACACGACTCCCAGTAATAATGAGATCACTACCGCGATCAAAGCACTCAAAAGCAACAACGCGGTAGGACTTGATCGTATTCCAACAGAGCTCTTACGAGCAGCGCCAACAACATCGGCTGAGCTTTTGCTTCCACTTATAGAGAGAGCTTTCCTGATGAGTGGAAAAAGGGAATGATGGGTGCTTCCTAAGAAAGGAAATTTAATGGAGTGCGGGGAGGAATGTGAGGAGTGCGAGGAATTTGAGATCCAAAGTGGGGTAAGACAAGGATGTATTCTTTCACCAATACTATTCCTACTGGTGATTAGCGATGTGCTTCGTGCAGCTTTGTCGACGGGAAAGGGAAGAATTTGATGGACTCTTACATCTCAACTGAAACATCTTGACTACGCCGACGATGTATGCTTACTCTCTCACAGAATTATGGACCTCCACCAAATGACAGCAGATGTAGAGAGGAGGGAAGGTAATTAATCGGGCCGAAAATTAATACGGCAAAAACTTAATCAGCTTTGGAACAAACTCATCGGCTTAAATACGCATTGCTGGACAACCGGTAGAGACAGTAGAGGATTTCCAGTATCTTGGGAGTATTGTCTCGACCGATCATGGAACCGAACTAGGTATAGCCAACTGGATCGCCAAAGCAAAGTCCGCGTTTGGAATGTTGTTCAAAATATGGCGAAGCAATGGAATCAGTTTGAACACCAAGCTAAAACTGTTCCGCTCCAATGTTGAATCCGTGCTGTTATATGGATGCAACACGTCGAGAGTGACAATTACTATCACGAGAAAGCTACAAACGTTCGTTAACAAGTACCTACACAATATCTTAAGGATTTTCTGGCCCAATCGTATCTATAACTAACATCTTTACGAGAGAACGAGTCAGGAACCAATAGGCACAACAATCCCACGACGGAAGTGGCAGTGTATTGGTCACACGTTCCGAAAAGGTGACAGTTCCATAGCGAACCATGTTATGCAATGGAACCCTTTTACTCAGGATGGCAGAAGACCTGGCAGATCGAGGAGAACATGGCGCAGAACAGTCGAGAAGGAGGCACGGCAGTTATGGTACGAAACAAGGGCTCTCTACTGCGGAAGGGACGTTGCATCTACCTATAGAAACGGCAAAATAGCGGCACTGAATCACGCCAATGAGAGATGGCGCAAACTTGACACATGAAGCCATGCAAGACAAACATGGCCAAAATTAAATAAAATAAACACAAAACGCCTGCTACTGATCAGCAGACCACGCATAGGTACCCTAGTTGGACTGTTTACTGGTCATAGGGTACTAAGTAGGCTCGCCGCGAGGCTTGGAATTCCGACCAATGACTTATGTCGCAGCTATATGGACAAAAAAGAGAAGGAATTCCCCTTTCACTTGCTCAGCAGCTACCCAGCACTATCCTCAGCTAGAAAACAATCTCTTAGGGAATACTTCTTTTAGGAACTTACAGATATCGCGGATTCGGATATCAACAGCATCGGGAAATTAGTCCGAAAATCAAAATGGTTCCAAGAGTAACGGAAATAACTGGTTCACATGGTAACACAATGGACCTCATTTGGTCTAAGTGAATTCTAAGGATTACAGAGGATAGCCACCCAACCTAACCTTACCTATCATAGGCTCCCCACTAAATAACATTAAGCTTAAAGAGAGAAACAAACGTGCATAATTCATCCATTAGGCATTGCTGGACAGCCGCTTGATAGAGTAGATAGCTTCCAATATCGAGGAAGTATTGTCTAAACTGATAGTAGAACCAAGCAGGATGTCATCAGAAGAATCGGAAAAGCCGAGCATATGTTCAGAATGTTATCCAAGATGATACTGCAATCGTTTGTTAATCGGTGTCTAAGAAATAATTTAAGATCGTTTTGACATAAACATATCTTTAATGGTGGCCTTTATTAGAAAACGCGTCAGAAGCCAACATGAACCATTATTCAACGACATAATTGATCAGTCACTCTCTTCAACAAAACTACAGCTATACAACTAACTATGCAATATAGTGGAACCCATTAACTGAGGATGACAGAATACCTGGTCGGCGGTGAAATACATTGCACAGAACTGTTCTGAGGGAATCTCGGCAACTGGAGAAAAGTTAGAGAGAGCTCAAGTACATTGTCAGAAACCATCCAGAGACCATAAGCCACACAAAGGGAATGATTTGCGTTGACGGTTTAGCGTTAAGAATAGAAGTTCTCGAAAATCCGCAGTTCATAATTGAAACCAGTTGTTCGTTTTGCTGTCAAGAAGTATGATCGTTTTAGTCAGCGGCAAATGAATCGGTCATAAGCAAGATATCTTCGGATGTAAATAGGTATGCGTCCAATGATTCTATCTTCAGAATCATGTACAAATTACAGACATAAGATTCCTGGACATCTTTACAAAAACAATGTTAGCGGACGGTTTGGGCCCCAAAAAAATACTATTTTCCGAGCGATAGAACCAATTGAAAGTACATCAGAGAACAGATCCCATATCCTCGGAGACAAAAGAGACAAATCCGGATCTGTGACAGCTTACATACGATTTACTGGGCATACAATCCTACACAGTGATGCAAAGGGTTACGAAATTACTGAAGTAAGACTGCATGAATGGGCTAGTGAACCGATTGAATGCCCGATTACAGAATTTTTTGACGCATGACTAACGATATTATGCAAGCAATTATAGAGCTAGTTGATGTAACATCGGTATGTAAGTTTGGCCAATTGTTATTACCTTTAACTACCAAAGATGTATACATCCCCAGATTGCAATAACTGGAAACAGAACAAACCTACATTTGCCAATAGCTCTCATGTATGGTACACAGACGGATCCAAGACAGATGACGGAGTTGGGGCTGGAATATACGGCGCTACTACGAAAAACTCGTGCATGGAAAAAAGGTAACTCCGTATTCCAAGCCCAAGTACTCGCTATAGAACTATGCATCGCAGAAAATATAAACAGATCTATAACCAACAAGAACATTTACGAGTATATTATATCAGATAGCAAGGCTGCTCTACTGGCAATTGAGGATAATGAAATAACATCCAAACTAGTATGGGACTGCCTTCAACTACTCATATCACTAACCAGCACAAACAAAGTTAATCTCATTTGGGTACACAGTGGATATGAAGGAAATGAAAAAGCTGACCTGCTATAGCCAGAACAGGAGATGCGTCAAACTTTATGATGCCAAGACCATTCTGTGACCAGTGAGTACGGCAAAAAGCTGTGTAAAAAATTGGCTAAAAGAAAAAGGCATCATTACTGGATGGAAACTGAAGGTAACAGACAAGCCAAATTCTTTCTGCCAAATACTTCCCTCAAAAGAACAAAACAACGAATAGCAACAGGTTTCCTTACAGGTCACTGTCGAAAACATTTCATGGCTATGGAAATAGCACAAGACAGCATCTGCTGAATGTGCAACGAAGACGAAGAATCAGCAGAACACATCTTATGTCACTGCAACTGTCTAATCAGAACACATCATCGTTATTTAGGTAAATTCTACCTTGAAGCAGAAGACCTATCTGTAAGCTCACTCAAAAGCGTAATAAAGTTAATCACCAAATCGGGCATATTGTGAACTTTAAGATCAGAGGAAATCACAATAGGCCCAATGTGACCGCAGTGATAAGGTGACCTAATCCCACTTTTTCAACAATCTACAATCCACCAAAGATGTAACGGACATCCGCAGTCGCGGAAAATACACACAAAATAAAATGTACATACCCAGATCCGGGTCAATTGCTTTACGAATATTTTGAAAATAAGAAATCAGTTGTTGCTTAGAACTTAGGGATCTTATGTTGATGATATTCAAGAAATCTTGTCAATGAATGAAACCTAAAAAAGAGATGCTAGCAAATCTACGCCCAAGTACACACTGGGTTGTAGCACCACCTAAAAGAGTAAGTACGCAGGTACTTAAATAGATATTTAATTGTATTGTAAGTATGAAATTAAGTATTTGATTTTTATTTTAAATGATTTACGTAAAAAAAAAAATTTAAAGCAATCAACTGGTATAAACAAATTCGCAGACACATACTGAAACAGGTACTCATGCAGCACCTCTAAAACGCACATCCTTCTGAACCTATTCCATTGTTTTTTTCTTTTTTTTTATTAAAATAAAATTGATTAAAAAAGCGATGATGAAGATGATTTAAATTCTAAAAAAAAAAATATGTATACTGACGACACGTTACATTCAAGTGAATCAACGCAAATGGACGTGAGACAAGCAGGTGAACGAGTGGAAAGAACAGGGCCATAAGGAGATAAAGAGAGAAAATATACATGCATTTAAGAAAAATTCTAAAAAAAAAATTCTTGTTAGATCTGTTCACGTTTTATTTACCACGTCCGTCAATTAAAGCGATGGGTTTTTAAGATTAAAAAAATATGGTTATATTTTAAAAAATTTTATTTTCCTTTTTTTTCAAAGTAGAAGTTATAAAGTTAATTTTTTGTTTATTCATCTAGAATATATCCACCTTGACGTGCACTTGAGACGCTTTTCGAATGACTGACACGTTGCACGAGTTCGTGTGAGATAAACGCTGGAACGTTTTCTTTTAGCCAATTTTGGATTCCTTTTGCCTTATGCCATGTCACCGGGTCTTGTTGGAATGTCTAACGCTACGAACCAAAATGTTTGCATGCCCACGGCAGCAAGTCGGGCTTCAGAACGTTTTCCCTATAAATCTGCATCTTGACCTCATTGCGGTCAATCGGCAAGAAAATGAGCGAAAATCTGGCATTTCCAGTTACAGCCGCCCATGTCATAATTTGGTCGTCTCCTTGCCGTCGAGTGACGCGTAATTCATCGGAATGGTCACTGGCACGTTTTGATAACCATTTCCGGTCGTTTTGCTTGTTCAGTAACTGCTCAATGCAGACAATTTTCTCGTCTGAGAACAGCAGATTGGACAACTTGCCTTTGCGGCGCACTTTCGATCTTTCCAATCGCTTGGCTCTTTGCAATGCGGTAAGTTCCTGCGACTTGAATTTCTTTAGAGGCTTGGTATTCTTCCCATTTAGTATGGCGCACACTTCGATCGGTCATATTCATCTCTCGCGCCATTTTTATTGCACTACGCCCGGGATTTCGAGTTAATCTTTTGCGCACTTTTTCAACGTTTGCATGCTCAGTTGCAGTGCATTGCCGGCGCCCACCGTAGCGCTTTTTAATGCTGCCAATTTCCTTATAACGCTTGATGGTACGATTGAAGAAAAGTTTGGTTAATTTCACGTTCGACAGGACTCGACGTATTTGAACATTGGATTTCCCTTCAAAACGAAAAACATTCGCCAAATTTCGTTTTATTTCTAAATCCCACATCTTGAATGCTTTCTGACTCACAACAAAATGCTTTTGCTTTTTAACAGACAATCATGCCGATTATTGAATCCGGCGGATTGATTGCGGAGGGATCTCATCCGATCCGCACCTATTTACTTTCTCTGTGTGATCCCATTATAGAAACCGCCGGATGAACTACATTATCATTCCGCAAAAGCACTTCGAATTCCCACCTTTCTCTGTCAAATGAAAATATTCCTCAACGAATACTAATTCAAAACAGGCGAAATATTTTGAAAATAATGGATGGAGGAAATCGATAGAAGGCATATAAGAATGCGTTCATTGTGCCTTTTTATTTCTTCAAGCAGTGACTGATGGATTGCATTCTCTTTTCTTTGGAAGTCACTCAGTCGATCTATTGACCGGTAGATTTTTTTTCAAACAAGAATTTGTATCCCCGGATTGTTCTCTAGCGGTTAAAAGCAGTTCGGATATTTTTTTATACATTTGTTCTTGCACATTTATCTGCTTTTCAAGTGGTTGTAATGACTTTGGTTTCTTTCTCGACGGTTCCTCTGGTTTATTAGGTGATATAGTATTGCAGGTGTTCTGGTCATTTTCTAAGCCTATTGACGTATTGCTTTTATCATCAGATGTTTCAGTTAGCAAGTTCATTTCATATCCATATCTTGTGGCATACTGCAGGTAGAGGCAATGGTTTTTATTGGTGTACCATAACTCTTTGTCTCAAGCAAATCCTCCACGCAGTCTTTCAAGCACATGAGTTTAATTACATCGTCCTCCAAAGGAGTGAAATGAGCTTCATTGTTTTCCCCACCACCTGTAGCTTTCAACTCATGTTTATTATGGGCCAATTTCTTTCGTAAGAATGACTTGCGTTCCGACCAAACCTAAATAAAGATACGTAGCTTTTAATGGAAAAATTACCAACTGTTGTTACCGTAATCCGCAGCTATTTTGATGCGTATTGAAAACGTCAGAATTTGTATGGAGTGCGATTTGTATGCGGTTTCAATAATGCTTACTTTCTGTCACTTCCTTACCGACATTCGTTCACTTCCTAGCCGAAGTTTTCAATGATGAGGAATAGATGCGAATCGATTGAAATCACTCCGCCATTAATCTGACGGATTTAATAATCGGCATGAATAAGTCAAAGAGCATTCGTGCTGAATTTAAGTGTAGTCCGATAAACAGTTTGAAAATGAAAGTTGCGCAAACATAACATATGTATAACTTCAATTGCCGGACCCGGTAGTTTTAAAAAAAACGTTAAATTTTTGAAAAAAGAGAAACTATGCTTTTAGTTTGAATACGGACTCAACTTCAATTAAAAGATTATGTGTGCCGAAGGATTTATCTGTTATTAATTACCGGGAGATCTTTACATTGCAATATACTACCTATATGTACGTTATATAAGTATTGAACATATACATATCTTTTATTCTAATTTAAAAAAAACAAAAAGTACGAGAACAGACCTATCATTATTTGTTAAACACTTGTCATTTATTTCGTCATTGCATTTCAAATTGAACTGCATTTTGGTTTGTTTATTAAAAGCACGTTAAGCCGATGTTATATCAGAGATTTCACTAAAATCATTTTCAGAAAGCAATCGATAACGATTAATTGTTAAGCAACTATTTGGCGATGACAAGTGTCCTATGTAACAAGAAAAAAAGGAACGTTCAAAATTTTGATTTTGTTGAAAACAAGCAAGTAAATGGAAGCAAATGTTTTTTTTTATATTATACGTTTCGATTTTGAGTTTTTTTTTATTTATTTTGATTTATTGTTAGGTAAGGGCAATTTTATAATAATACATACATTTGCGTGGTTATTTATTTTTGGGTATAGTTTTAGGTTCGTATAGAGTATATATATTTGTTGATTTAAAAATATATCGGCAGCATGGAATTAAACAAAGAAAATACATTGAAAACAAAAGAAAACATTAAAATAAGAAATTGTTTGCATACACTGTAGGTTTTTTTTTTTTTTTTAGGATTTATTATTTTTTTACGGAATAAAATGTGATGGTATGGATTCGAATTTGAATGGTAGACGAAAAGGGAAGAACAAGAACAACAGCAATGGCCACAATAAAGAAGAATACTGTCTTCTTTGTGATTTATTTTTGTTTGAGAGAACAAACAATTTACTAAACTCCACAAAAACAGCTTGTGATATTTTAAAATATCCTAAAAAAAAATTAAAATGAACAAAATATGAATTTTGATGGTAATCTGATGGCTTTTTCATTATTTTGATTCTTGATAAAATTACAAATCACACAGTCGTGTTAAGAAATAATATGATCGCCGAAGACAGCTAGTTTAGAAAGATGTACGGAATACCAAACTCGGTCAAAGGTTTTCGAGATATCTAGCGATTATCAGTAGTAAAAAGAAATCCATTATCTTTTAAACAGGTGGCTTTAGTAATCTGTATCTCGCGTTGTACACGTCTTATCGGACGTACACTAAATGGCGTTAGAAAGATGACATTTCGTACAAAAAAAAACTTATCTGAACTTTTGTATTTGGTTGAAAAGAGAAAATACGCCATATTTTACAGATTTTCTTCAATAAAGGCGAAAACGCAAGCCAGGCGGCAGAAAATGTGAGTAGTGGTCCTGATACTGTAACAGGCAATCACGCGCAGCTTTGGTTTCGTCGATTCCGCTCCGGTAATTTCTATGTTAAAGGTGCACCACACTCTAGAAGGCCAATTGTCGAAAATGTCGATAAAATCATGGAAATCGTCGAGTCTGACCGTCATGCAAGCACTGTTTCGATTGTCCAGGAGATAAAATTTGCACAAAAAACCGTTTGGAACCATTTGAATAAGGCTGGATATAAAAAGAAGCTCGATGTATGGATGCCACACAACTTAACGGAAAAAACCTCATGGACCGAATTTCCATCTGCAAATCGCTGCTGAATCGCAACAAAATCGACCCATTTCTGAAGCGGATGGTGACTGGTGATGAAAAGTGGATCACTTATGACAACTTAAAGCGAAAACGGTCGTGGTTGAATCGCGCTGAACCGGCACAAACGGTGGACAAGCCAGAATGGTGTTTTGTGGGTTTGACAGGGAATCATCTACTATGAGCTGCTTCCCTACGGCAAAACTCTTAATTCGGACCTGTACTGTCAACAATTTGACCGTCTGAAGAAAGCAATCGCCCAGAAGCGGCCAGCTTTAACCAATAGGAGAGGAATTGTGTTCCATCAGGACAACGCCAGGCCACACACATCGATACCGAATCGCCAGAAGCTCCGGGAGCTTGGTTGGGAGGTTCTTATGCATCCCCCTTCTAGTCCAGACCTTACACCAAGTGATTACCACCTGTTACTGTCCGTGGCGAACGATTTTGCTAGTGAAAAAGAATTCGCCTCAAGAGAGGTTTGTGAAAATCGACTGTCCCAGTTTTTTGCCAAGATGGAGGAAAGCTTCTATGAGAGAGGCATAATGGAATTACATTCAAAATGGCAAATGTTTATCGAACAGAACGGAGCATATTTGACTTAAATCGGATCATTCTAACTATGCTAGATAAAGCCTTCAGTTTCATGCAAAAATAATGGATTTCTTTTTACTACACCGATATTTTAGATTTACCGAGAGAATCATTCCAAACATCGGTGATATACGTTATTAATTTGACCGTTCAACTTTGGTCGACATCCGTATTGAAAGTCATGAGATGAGATGATAACTTTGAAGGTGAATGATTAACGGTGAATAAACAAGCGTTTCGAATACCTTCCATGAAATCAAAGTCATCGCAATCGATCCTAGAGTCACTCGTTTCAAATTTGTTAGGTGAATGTGCTTTAATATCTATGCAGATGGGAAAATCCCAGTAGTGTAAACTACAACCTACATAGAGACTAGGCTAGAACTGAAGCGCAGTTACGGAGGGTTAAGGTCCATTCACAGCTCAGCAACCTGCGAATGCTCGAACTGCGAACAAACCGTTTTTAGCACATTTATAGGCACACCATTGGTTGCATTTATCGAAAGAAGGTAAGATTTACGTTCTGAATAAAAGCTACGCTATGTATTTATGCATTTTGCACGTTTAGGCAATTAGTTACAAAATTAATGACAACTGAAATTCGCAGATTGCCGCGAAATGTCAAAATTGGCGAATATTCGCTCGTTCGCATTCGCTGAGCTGTGAAAGGACATTTAGAGGTGCGATACCGTCAGGACCAGTGGATTTAATGGTATTCAGTTGTTTTGAAACTTTAGGAATAGCCCGCATACAAAATAAAGGGGCACAAAAACAAATCAAATTAAAAAATTGCTTTTAAGACCCTGAACGAGTGACCAAAAGCTCTCACCCTTATTACGGTTGTCAAAGATCAATAAATTGATAAACGATAAAATTTATCAATCGATCGAAAGTTTGGTATTACGATTGTCAATTGATAAATGTTTCTCCTATTGTGAATAAAATGAGTTTATGAATGGGTATCCGATTTGACATTTGAGTTTTCGCATTCTTTTTGTAGGTTGTGTTTTTGTCTTGTGTTTGTTGTTCTCTTTTTTCGTTTAATTTTTGCGTTAGAATGTGTATTTTGAATAAAATAAATTTCTTGATAAATATTTCCACAGTTCTATTGTGGACATGTCGTTCTTAAAAGGCTTCGTTTCAAATGAAAACAACGAATAAGATCTATTTGTCAACGAGAAATTTGTGATTGACTGAAAAATTGATAGATATCAACATTTTTGACAACGATAATACCAAGTTTATCAATAGAACTATTCATAATGGATGTAAAATTCACTATAAATTCACAGCTGATCAAAAATGTTGTCAATTGATCACGATAATGTCGATTAAACAAATTATTTCACAATTGTCAATTATGGTATTGATATTTGACAACCGTAACATATTATTTGACAATTGTCAATTATGGTATTGATATTTGACAACCGTAATAATGGTGTCTTTCTACTTTTGAGCAAATTTGAGGTCTTGTCTTGTAATTAAATTAAATAAAAATGTGAAAACAAACTCAAGCAAGCCTTTTTTGCAGCAAATATTTGTTAGTCCGGCAACTAGAATTCTGATTCAAGATCTGATTTCCTTTTATTTATCAAAAGGAAAAAACATTAAACCATTTGCATGTGTTTACTTTATAAAAGTTTATATAAACGTAGTGTGACCTTATAACCAACGACAAAATAAAAAAAAAATAAAAAAAAAAACAGAAACTTCAATCGTAAGTTATTACCATCAAAGTACCACCAAATAATTTATCTATATCATAACAATGTGGAAAGATGAAAATGATTATGGTTAGTATGAGATTTTAGCTGTTATTTTATTATAATTAATTTTTGATGATGATGATCTATAAACAACAGAACATAGCCACTACATTCAAATAAAATCGTCTCATACAATACAGCAGATATAAAATAACCTTAATACTTACTTAAACGAATTGTTTAAATAAAATATCATTAAAATAAAATAAATAAAATAAAAAAAATCCTAAACTAATCATTTGTCATGCAATTGTTTAGTTTTTACTTTTATTTTATAATATTTGGTTATCCTTAATGCTGAATTATATATTTTACGTTTTTACCAACATAATCCTTTGTTGATTATATAATTTTTTTCCCTGTACAAAAAGATGATTCACTAGTGGCATATTGTACAGAAATATATGTTCAAAAAAAGATACTAAATATCGATGACTCTTTGACTTAAGAACAAAGAGCTTATTTACAAAAAAAAATATCATAGAACTGCGATCCTTTTATAAATATTTATTTGCAGAGGTCGAATCGCGTCCGCCGTGAACGGATATCTCGTCACGTAATTTGTATGTTCTACCTACACAATACAAATTACGTCGACGGAGAAAGCAATTTGACCCCTGATCAACAAGAAACGTAACATGTGCAAACTCTCTACGGAGACAATTAGTTAGAGTATGACCTAAGAGATAACATCCCATAACCGTTTCGAAATATCACTATTGGTAATAAGACAAAACTTCGTAATTTATGACACAGCCAAGCAGTAGTTTAACACAAAAAAAAAATACAGACCGTCTGGAACACTCTTTCTTTTGCCTGTATTGAATGTTAGTGGCCTAAGGTGAAATTGTATTTCGATGGACACGAAGTTCGAAGTCAGTCAAACATAGGATTTTGGTGGCAACACAGAACTAAAGCTAGATTGGTTATCAAGGGTCGGATCGAGTCCTCCGTCTATGGATGACTTATGACGTAATTTGTATTGTGTTGTTGGTAGATCTAACAACAACATACAGTGTGTTTGGCAAAAGCGTGTGACTCGTAAAAATTAGCCCGTTAGTCGCAGAAGTCAGATAGTCAGAGAGTTTTGTGAGGAAGTCGATGAAACGATTTAACAAACAAGGAAACGTTGACAATTTGCCAGAACGGGGAAAAGCAGAACCCATTTCAAAAGCCGTTAAAAACAAAGTGCTTAAAATTTTTAAAAGAAATAACAAGGTTAGCCTCAGAAAAGCAAGGCAAATGTTATTAGAAAAAGGTCACGATGTTTCTATCTTTAGTATTCGCAAAATTACTCGTATCAGGGAAAAAGCCGTTGCGGTCAAGCCTTTGTTAACCGAAGAACAGATAAAAAAAAGGCTTGGGTGTGCTCGCCGTTACAAAGATATGGACTGGACCAAAAATATTTTCACTGAGAAAGCTTGAATTTTTTTAAACAATCCGTTGAGACGTGTGTGGACTGCTCACAATGAAACTGTCGTCCAACGAACAGTGAAACATCCGGCAAAAGTGCATGTCAATGGCTGTTTCTGTGCGGCGGGTTTCGGAAAATGTGTGACCTTTACCGGGAATCTCGATACTCAAAGAATGATCCAACGGTACAAAAAAGGATTGTTGGCATCCGCTGAAATGCTATTCGGACGTGGAAACCGGGATTGGCTCCTACAAGAGGACAACGATCCGAAACATCGTAGTCGTATCTGTCAGGGCTTCAAAGAGAGAAATAACGACAATATGTTGGATTGCCCATCTCAGTCTCCAGATGCCAATCCGATTGAAAATGTCTGGGGACTTATGAAGCAGAAGATCAAAGGAAAAGACGTAAAGACAGTAAAACAGCTTAAACTGCTTTTAAAAAGAATTTAGCGACAATTACCGCAGGACTACGCAGAAAAATGTGTTCTAAGTTGTCGACAAAGGTACGAGGCGATAATTGGAAATGGAGGAGACTGGACAACATATGAAGTACATTGCGCATTAAGAGAAATGTTAAAAGCTTTAAAATAAATAATTTTATTTCCCTAAGTCAAGCGGTTGTTTTCTTTTAAACCACACGCTTTTGTCAAACAAATACAAATTTCGTGACGAGTTATCCGTTCAGATTTTTACTCCCAATTTGAGAAGGTGTTTGGATTTCCATTTTTCTTGGAGACTTACTGCCCCGATGAAAACTTCGAAACATTCAGGGCTATCGGCAATTCCGAAAAAAAAAATCCCCTAGAATTTTTTTAGTTTCCTCGAAATGATTCCTCCTATCGTGAATTTCAATCGGAATTCATTTCCTGAAGAATCTGGGGTCGAATCGCGTCCTCCGTAAACGATTAACTTATGAACGGACTGTGTGTATTTGGAATCGCGACTTCCCTGAACGTATGCACGTAAACGTAATTTGGCATCATCACTTCTGTTAACGAGTGCGTGAACATGCTCGTTCAATCAAAGTATCATTCGATTGATCGCCACCAATCGTAATTTGTGTCAGAGAAGAAATAAGTAAATTTGTGCAATAAATAATCAAAAGAATGTAAGTTAAACCATTATAAATAAAGTGAAAACTATGAGTAGACAATATTACGAACATAACGAGACACAAAAAATAGGACTAACGTAAACACGAAAAACGCAACCCAAACAGTTATTATGGCGGAATATATGAATATATAGAAATTTGCTTCCAAATACCTGGCAAGGAAAAGCAACATTTATAAAGATGTGGGAATGTTTGTTAAAAAACCTAAACATTACTGAACTTCCAATTAAGGGCACCAAATTTAGGTTATCGCAGACCAAAAATTTCAGGCAAAGAAAAGATTGTCATTCAATAAAGCTGCAAAAAACAAAACGGTGGGTGGTCCGTGTCAGGAAAAGCCGCTTTCAGGAGAGGAGCTGCTTATAATAGAAGCAGCTGGATTGCAGCAGTTGAGGGGCTTCCAAATGTTAAGATGTTTGGAAGTTCCCAGAAGTTGCCTGAGCCGGAAGACAGCAGTTCAATACCGCACACAAATAATGCTTCTGATGATTTGGTGGAAGAATCACCTCGTTTTAGATGAAAATTATTTTATTTTACCGAATTTCACATCCAAATTGCATGTGTTTGAAGTTTAAGCTACTACAATTTCATCCCTTAATCTGGTACAACCGGCATGTCAAATTGGAAATTACGTTCCGTCTGCTTTCGTAGGACATAATCCCAATACATTCATTCGTATGACGTTTGACGGAATTTTTCTTCGTACAATTACCGATCCGTTCATGGAGGACGCGATTCGACCCCTGAAAATTGTTTTCGAAATTATCTTCGAAAGTCTTGACAGTTGTCAATCGCGGTTTTTTAGTTCAGCTCATACTTGGGAGATTTATGAAAATATCTGTTTTAAATCAGAATATTGTGTAGATTTGCTCAAAAATTAGAAAAAGCATAGTCCAGCTTTTACATTGCTAGCCGGAGAGTAAAACCGACAAGATAAAAATGAACAAAAATTCATTAGCAGAAGTTAAAGAGACAAGTCCAACCCTTCAAATAAATAAATGTTTATTGTAGTATTTTTAAATAAGAGCAATCAAAATGTTCATACATGTTAGAACTATCTACTTTTAAAATGACACGTCATTTGCAGTTGGTGCACATCAATCCTGGGAAGTTTCTATTTTCACTCTCCGCTTAAATGAACTTAACAAAACCAGCAAACAAAAAGGCATCGTCAACTTAAGTGGGGGACAGACTGCTGGTATTGATACCATAGTATAGCAATACTATGTTCTATACCATATGTCTGTCACTACAATACTACGTTAGAAGCTAGTATACCACGAAACAGACCTGGTATTGAGATTCGGAATTTTTTGGTGGTATACCACATTCTTACTGATTGCAGCGCCACTTTCTCTCTGTTCAGCGAATAGTTGTAGATTATTTAAAAATTTAAAGCAAGTAATCAAATCATGATGAAAACGTATAGCATTCAATTTGTACAATGGATTCTAAGAGGGCTGATTATCTAAATGCGAAACAATTAAAGTTATAGAAGTGTGGACAAATTATATCGACGAGCTACGAGGATCAAGACGCAATATTGGTGTGTGCGAAAATCAGCATCTACTACGAACTGCTGTCTGTCAGTGGTTGTGGTATTCACAATACCATGGTATTCGTACCACGGTATCAATACCAGCAGTCTGCCCCCACTTTATATCCATGAATTGCTGCTCTTGTTTTGGATTCCCCAAGCAAATTAATGATGGAAAATTCCGGGGGAAATCGCGTTGAAATTCCGGTGGGATTTTTTTTTCACGATACCAATATATTTCAAGGAAATTTTTTCCCTCGCTCGAAATTCATTACCTATACCTATTTTTCGAAATGGGGAAACATTTCGGGGAAAATTTTATTCACGATAGCCCTGATTAGGTCTATTCGCGTACACAATGTAAAGCGCTTTATGGTACTTTAAGGTGCTTTAAAATGCTCGAAGTGTATTCGAGTACTGAGCGAACATGACAAATAAAGAGAAAAATTGAGGAGTAACGAGTAGCGAGTGTTTCCTCTCTGTGCTTGAATTTTCTCGAAGAATTTTTGCCAGCACGAAAGTAAAAACTGCCAAGTGGAATCATCTGATTGCTAAATGACTCGAAGAATTTTTGATTCCATTTCAAATAGTCAATAGGCATTAAGAATGGATGCAAAGTATCTTGAAGAAAATGCTGTGATGTGTGAATGTTCTCCCAAAACTTTCCTTTTTAACTAAATCAGCCCAATAATGAATAAATAAAATAATAAATAATTCCGCGAGAATTTTTTCACATTTCTCTACTCTCCTATTCCGAAGACAGCGGGAAATTTTGCCTTTTTCACTTTTCTCCTACCTAAACAAACTTCGAAAAAGGGAAAAAAATCCGTTGGAGAAAAGTAGGTATTACAAACGTCTAAAAATTAGCGTAATCGCATTTCCAAAAAAAAAAATTTCTCCAACAATCAAAGCGAGAAATTTGATGGAAATATATGTTCTAAATCTGTTAAGGAACATTTGAGCAATCAAATATAATTAATTTTGAATGTTAAAGTCGAAAACTGTCAACATGGAGCAAATGAAGAAGTTCGAAGATACGTGGATGCTTTCACATCAAGGAAACCATCGTACAAAAAATAGAGCGCGACCGGCTCAGCTGGTATTGCCACGTTCAAAGAAGAGATCATTTGAACCCTGTTAAAAAGGCAATATCAATGCACGTTCCAAAAATATCGCGATGTAGGAAAGACAGGCCTATAAACGCCTCGATCAGACAAATACGACGACATCGGCATAACCGAGTGATCCAAAATCGGCAGGCCTTCCGATATTTTCTGAGGTCAAATAGGCGAACCCCACAGGCGGATCAGTAGAAATGCGGTGAAGTGGGAGGGTTGTGATCCCTTGTTTTCGTATCATGGACTCGCTGATAAAAGGAAGAAGAAGATGGAGCAAATGAAGATTTTGAAAAATCTTATGTGCCAGGCCACACTTGCCTACCCATGAACTTTATTGCCAGGAACGCAGTGGCTACACTCAGAAGAAGACTTCATTAGAATGACAGCAATTTTTACATAACGGGTACGCTGAAATCTAAAACACAACATATCGTTGAAGTGGTAGGTTCGCACGGATAAAACTTTGTCAAGTTAAAAAAAAAAAAGAAAAATGAGTTAGATTTCCGTATAAACTCATGTATACTCGTAGTCCGTTTTATGACTATGTATCTCCTTTTTTTTCGATCTGTAACTAGGTTTTATATATTTTTTCCCAAAGTAATTAGTAGTTTCCATAAATCTCAAAGTGGTGCATATGGTATTTCTGTTCCCGGCATTTCTGATTTTTCCTTGATTTTAATGATTGTCCTCTTTTGACTCACATAAAATCTACCCGTCTCGCGCGACACGACTTTCATTCTCATGATAATGTAGCCAGGCACTTAAAAAATTATGGTATATTTTGGAATCTACCGACCAACAACAGCAACATAACCCACATGTGCAATACGCCTCCACATTTAATTCGCTTTTTCCTTCAATCGCACTCTACTTTTCGACTTCCGCACGCTGTTCACCCTCCGACGATCAGCAAAAATGAAGAAGAAGAATATATAGAGGGAAACACTTTTAGAACAGAACACTAACTTATACCTCCACAGAGAATTGTATTTTTGAGCCTTCCGTACGGTGTGAACCCTCCGACGATAGGAAAAGAATTCGAAAATGTGTCAGAAACGAAACGCTTTGAGGAAAGAACATCCATTCTTCCACCGAGAATTATATTCTGAAGTGGACTTTCGGTGGATTTTCGGTGCAATCAACCCCTGTCTTTTGATTCACATAAAATCTACCCGTCTCTATATGGAAGCTCATCGCGTCATTTCGTGCGGGTTTCATAGAGGAAGCAAGGAAGAAGTGATGAGCTTTTGACAGAGGGCCGAAGCAGAACACAACTCAGAATGGCCGCTGTCAAAATCTATTTGCGAGTGGAAAAATGTGTGAACTGATAAAAAAAACAGGATGTATGCCAAAAAAGCAACCACAAATCTTAAAAATAAAACCGATACCGGCGCTGAGCCAAATGCTGACGCTCAAACGTTTGGCTTGTGCTCTTTCAACCAAAAATGAAAATTGGTAGAGGATAAACAAAATGTGGATTTCCCGCTTCTACTTGTTAACAAAATTGCTAAAAATGTAGTCAAAAAGCTTAAGATAACAATTTACTTTTTATACTTTTGTCAAAATTCGCAAAATGCCACTTAATTCTTCTTAACACTTGGTTTCGAAGCTTGAGAAATTCGTTCTCGCGGATTTAAAGTGAAAATTATTTTCCCCGTTGATTCAGAATAGGATTTAATTCTCGAGAAAAATAAAATTCTCGGCGAAAAATTCCCCGGGAATATTCATAATTGGGTTGAATATGAATCTGTTGGTTTTCACACGAGTTAATTTGTTCATTATAATTTTTTTAATGACAGTTGGCTCGACATGGCTCGCTTTTCATTCGAGTACTTTTGCTTAGATTTTCCGTTCTGATAGTTTTACTCTCTTCATATCATATTTGACAACTGATTAGTTTTTTGCTCGGAAAGTACGCGAACGGACCTATTTTGTGTCGTTGTTCCTTCTTTCAACTCAAAATTAAAACCGTTTTTCTATAATTTTTCCACAAATTTGTATGCAAAAATGTCCGAACTTGTTTTTTTCCAAATCAATAAACGATATACGTTTTTTGGAAGTTTTATTAAACATTTTTTTTGCAAATGATACCACCAGCGAATCACTCAGTTTATACCTACAATATTCCCCCAAAGTATCAAATTTAATATTATACTCTTCAAATTGTTGTTATTTATACTTTTGCTTTTTTTTTATGTGTACTCTACAACTTGTTTTTCTCTTTTTTTTTTTTTTTGTTAATTATTTTTTCTTTAAGACGGTTTGCGTTCCAACATTTCTCTAAATCTATGCTTTTTACCACAGAAAAATTTACTTACATCACTAGTTTCTTTTTCTTTTGTTTTTTCCTATTTTCATTTTACATAAATTGTTTGTTTTTGTTGTTATTTGAGATAAGAAATTGCATTTTTTTTTTTTATTATTATTCCTACAAATACAAAATATAACTTTAATTTGTTTTTCTTCTTTTTTTCAAATTTGTTTTTCGCTCTTTGTATTTTAGTTTCCTTCCTAAACACAGTCAAACACACACATATTATATTGTTTTGCAAAACACTATTCTTTCAATTTCTCGTTCGATAAAAAAAAATTAAATTTATAAAAAAAAAAAAAAAACATTGACACATGTTTCTATTCTTAAATATCCTTAAGTACAAAAAGAAAAAAAAAAGTTTAAAACCCTTTTCCTTTAAGTCGATTCCCGTCTTGGACGAGTTTTAAAATTTTTCGACAACATTGATTTTAGACCCGCACTTAACGGTAAATTTGAATGCTGTCTACAAAGTGCACCAGCCATTGCTGTTGTTTCAGTTGGTGTTGCTACTGTTGTTGCTGATGGTGGTGGTGGTGATGGTAGTAGAAGAATTCTGTCATTTCTAATTGGTGTAGTGGCAGCTGTGATACAATTTCTTTTTTTAACGACACCATTATTGCTGTCTTCGTTAAGTTTTGCTACATTATAAATATCATTCATATGGTTAGGAGGAGGAGTTGATGTTGTTGAAGTATGATGATTTGCTAGTAGAAAATTTGTGGTAGTTGTTGAAAAAGCGTTAGATGCTATGACTTCAGTTGATGATGGTGATATTGGTGTTGTTATTGTTGTTGATTTCTTACCTGTTGTTGTTGTTATTGGTGGTGTTTTTGTTGTTGTATTATTGATGAGATTTTTTTTCTGATGATTTTCTATAAGAAATTTATTAAAATTTGAAGGAAAGTTTGAATTCTTTTGCTACTTTCTTTCCTAACAAAATAACTATCCAATTTATTAACTAATAATTAATGAAGGGAAATAGAATAAAAATTAAGATTATACTTAGAAAAACTCAATATTATCTTAGCAAAAAGAAAATAATACTGAAAAGAACCTAGGTAAAAGAAAAGTGTGCCTATAAAGTACGAAATATACGATACAATCGTTTTACCAATGGTTGGACAGATTTGGTGTTGCATACAACAACTGTATCGTGTGTTTTCACACAACCGACCGTTGTGCAACCGTTGTCGCATGCACAGATTGTATGGTATACACATACACATAAAATGACTTAATAAAATGTCTGGTTGTACGTAAATCGTACGCATAATGTATGTGTGTGCTGCATACAATAGTTGGGTCGATATCGGTACAACACAAGTCGGTACGATGGTTGTATCATGTATTTCGTACTTAAGAAATGTTGCATAAAAGCGCCAAACAAGCACCTACAAAGCACTATCTAAAAAGAATTCCTCGAAAATAGAGCTACAATCATCTCTACTAATCCTCGTAAGGGTCTTATTGCTAACTAATGATAAAAATTTATTGCACTCTTTATCTACTAGATAAACAGTGTTATGTTTGACTAATGAAAAATACATTTATGTCTTATCTGACAGTTAATCCCCCTACCTGATGTTTTATTCAGTAAAGTACCTATAGTATATGAATCGCCATTCAGGCGAACCCCACAGGCGGATCAGTAGAAATGCAGTGAAGTGGGAGGGTTATAATCCCTTATTTTCGGATCATAACCTCGCTGATAAAAGGAAGAAGAAGAAGAGCCGAAACCACGAAAATTGAGACTGACAAACGGTGATCTAATATATTTCCATTATGGTCGACTGAATGTATTATAGTTACAGCCTTCTCTATTTTACTATATTTCTTTCTTCACTCTTTTACGCACTCAATAGTATACCAGTCACTGATCTACTACCAAGTGCAAGGTTTGAGGTTCAAATACCGATTCAGTAGTATGTAGGTATGGTGAAATGAAATCGACTAGTTTTCAAAGCAAACGTTTTAAACAATTTTTAGATCATCGAAAGCCAAGATATTTTTTTTTTTTTTTTCAAGATGATTCTTGAAAACACTTCACTTTTCCGTAGGATCGTCGAAGGATTCATTTCGAATTGAGAAGAGAACGGTTTGACACGAGCGACCAACTCATCACATTGCATTCAAATAAATCGACGAATATAAGAGGTAATGCTCAAACGATGGAGGAAGATTTTAGCATTTTCTTATCAAGTTAGTATTGAATTGTGGGCAGTCATCTTAAAATTAGTAAATCTTGTACACTCTGAGTGATGAAAATGTCGGTAAGTCCATATGAAGAGGTACATTACTAAAACAGATGACTACTTTGAAGAAGTGTAATTGAATTGAGTCAAATAACAAAAAGTATTAAACCACCATTATATACACTACGAAATTGAGGTGGCAAATCGACGTTGCATATTGAGAGCATACCATATAGCGCGTTTTACACAAATTCGGACGATGCGGGTGCAGTAAAGAACAAGGTGTTCAAGACTCCTATGTATTTGCACATGTGTGTACTAAATTTTTAGACAATTTTTATTGCATGAAGTTGGCAGCAATATAACTTACATCGATTTTCAAAAAGATACATCTTCTACCCACTACCAAAGTACTTTAACAGATCTACGCTAGCTGACAGCCTTAACAGTCTCGATAGCCCTCAATTCCAACCGAGTCTTTTCTTTAAAAATGTAGTATTGGTGCTCATCTAGAAAACATAAAAAACATCTACCATATTCCTTCAAAACGATAAAAATGTTTTCACTCACTCTGCAGACCCACCAATGTAGGACAAAACTCCCCAGACTTTATAGAGTTATATGACAACATGAAAATCCTTTGGACTTATGGGCCAACCAGACTACAGAACCATGACTATTGGAATCTATAAAATGTATTATTTTATTAATAGGCAAACACGAATTTTGTGATCCCGTTTACGACGTTTCTACAGAAGCAATTTTTTTAAATTATATACCATTGGAAAGCTCTATGCAGATGTACACAATGTTTTTTTTTTTTTATTATTAACCTGGCCTTAAAGGTTAATAAGAAACGTACAAACGTCATATAAAAGTAAGTCAATACATATGCATTTATCCATGCAATAAATACACAAATCACACGTACAGTGTAAAGCCACCACTCTCTTAAGGGCCCTAACAGTTGCACTGAGCTGTTTCTTTCGGTAAGTTGCTTACGTCAAAGAGAGCGAAGATCAGAAATCTGATGCTTATCAAATATGTACAATCAGTTATGCCATTCATGTATCTTTAAATGTACTACTTAATGTTGTTTCTACCACAGATATCGTGAATCGTACATATGTATATTTTTTTTATAATGCAAATATTAAAAATGAATGCCATTAAATTAAGCAATAATGCATTTTCATTAAATATATCGTATTAACTAAAATGTGCTCGAATTTCGGCCGCTGGGCCCACTAGTATACATATAGTATATAAAAATGAGATTCTGTTTGTTTTTGTGTTTTTGATATGCTCCGAAACTACTCAGCCAACTGAGCTCAAACTTAGACATGAAGTATATGTTGAAGAGAGGAAGATTATGCACATAGTACAATTACTTTACGATAGATGACGCTGAACAACAATTTCGAAAAATTGACAAACGGAAGAACAAAATTACAACCAACACTACAATGGTATTTCTGACGCCACAAATTGAATTTTAACCGATACCATAAATAAAAAATCGATATTTAATAATCGTTTAATAAAACAAACATACACACAAAAACGCAGGGCATCCGCTAGTAGTAAATAATAACGAACAACATAGCATTGAAACTAGGTTATATCGAAGTTACGTTCGTCTTACAGAAGAATGGTGATATGCCCTCTGTATAAATAAACCTAGCTAGATACATGTGTACATACGTGTGTTCCAGAAAAACGTACTTTAAATTACTTCTTTTACTTTACTCACACACGAGTTTGTGGCCAAATTATTTTCTGCATTTAATTGCCAATGGCGTATTGTTTTCATTTCCTCAGTATATTTCCATACTTCGGTGGTATAACATCATTACAAAAATAAGTGCGTTTTTTAAAAAGCGTTTCGAAAGTATTTTCTTAGTAATTCATCCAAAAGGGCCGCAAATGAGTATTAAGTCGCCAGCAAAATATATAAAACCATCAGAGCCATTTGTGAGAAAGTGGAAAAAGAGGTATAAGGAGTGCGGTAATGTCGATGATGGGTAAGGTAGAGGCACCAAAGCAAGCAGTTTCGGAAAAACCTCACAATTAGTCTGAGGGACGCAAAAGAAAAATTGTCCAGAAAAGGAATTAAAGTGTCCATCAACACAGTACAAAGCCGTTTGGCAGAATCTGGCATCAAAAACAGGAGTGCCAAACCTAAGCCCCTACTGACCCAAAAACATATTGAAAAGAGGTTAAGTTGGGCAACGCTGAATTTAGACCGGGATAAGAGCAACATCATATTTACAGATGAGTCATCTGTAAAATGAAAAGTTTCTGCAATGCACCGTAAAACAACCAACAAAAGTTCACGTTTATGAATGCTTCTCGGCCAAAGAATTCGGAAAGTTAATAGTAGCCGTGTTTTATTATCACCCATGATCCAGATCAGATCATTGGTGTGTAAGCATTACAATAACAATACGAGATCTTCCTTTTCATTTGGATCTATTTTCATGATCCAATACGAGATCTTGCTTTTCATTTGGATCTATTTTCATGATCCAAAAATTAGTTCGCATACTCCTTGCTAGGCTGCACTTTTGTGGACAATTTTCAAAACTCCTGTTGCCAGATTAGAATATGAAATACTTTCTGCATTTTAAATATTATTCTATAATTTCTATGTTTATTTGCATTGGAATTATGCACATAAAAGCGTATCTAAAAGTAAATACTTATCTCAGTTACTCCTAATGTTTTCAAATTAATAATTATTGAGTGAATATACACAATTTGAATGAATTACGATCGACAAAACATACAGTAAAAGACAAAGATATCGCATATTCTCTGAATTTTATAAGGGAAAATAAATCGCATGGCAACTCCGCTTGAAGGAGCTCAGCTGTGCAATTCTAATGGAAAAAAAAGTTGCTAATTTTAAATAACTAATTATTGAATGAAAATAATAACAAGTTGTACGCCAGAAGAAACAAATGTTACTCTGGATGCATATAGCAAGAGTTAAGCACAGGCTGAATTCCTAAACGTCAAAATAATGCGCAACGTGAATGCATTCTTTGACGTTTTGGAACGATATGGACGCTTGACTTCGCAGTAGTGCGGCAGTACTGCATTTAGGAATTCAGCCACAATTTCAGCACGAAATAAACCATATTTTTAAAGGAGTTCGTTGCGGAAACTATAACCACACATCAAGACACACCGAAACAACAACGTTCATGGTAAAATTATACCAGAAGGTTTGCTAAAGTCTGCCAAATCTCTGAGTGGACCAAACAATTACGATTGGGTTTTGCAAGAGAATAAAAAGGATCCACAAAACATCGGAGTCGCCTCTGCACGCGTTGGGAAGAGGAAAGTGGTAGAGACGTTAGATTGGCCGTCCCAAAGTCTTGATACGGATCCAATAAAAAAAATGTGAGGTATTTAATAAAGCAGATGCTTAAGGAAAAAAATTAGCCACAATAAAACAACTTACGCGGGTCTTGAAACAAATTTGGATAGGACTAAATTTAGAATTTAATGTGGCGTAAGTGGTTAGTGTGTCGGATCACTGCGCGTGAGGTTTCATGTTCGAATCCCAGAACACAGCAAAACGTTTTCCCATGGTGCCACCTCTCGCGAGCGTCTGACAAACATCCGAGAGTAATGTTGTCTCGAGAAAGCTTCTCAAAACAAATTGCCCCTCAGATACGGTACTAAACTGTAGGTCCCTTCCATTCGTGTGAAAAATATAACGCACACAACATGAGTGGTTGCGAGAAGCTAGAGCCTGGCACTTAAAGAGTTGTTGCTTAAAATGTGTACAAAAATGAAGTGAAAGATGCACTAGACGATGCCAAGCAATTATAAATAATAATGGTGACTGGAATCCCTACTAATATAGGCCGTGTTTTGGTGAGAACTATGCAAAGCAAACTGAACGCTTCTCAACAAGACGATCCCCAGTCAATCTGGGGGCTAACTATGCACTTCGCCGCGAAGCCCATTTTTAGGCGAAATCGCATTGTGGTACTACGCAATTCGCTGGCGAACACTATCGCACTTCGCTCTACTCATTCGGGCAGCAGTGTTAATGCAAACGTCATTCGATCGGCTTCAAATGCGATAGATATTTTGTTGGTGCAAGGGTTGTTGGCGGTCGATTTTCAATTGAAAATGTAAATAAATGAAAAACAGCGAAAAAGAGTGATTTCTGATACTTTTATTGCATTTAGGGCAAAAAAACAAATCTTTATTTAGGTAAGCACTTATGAAAATATTCACCCTGATTGTCGTTGGCGTTTTTCGCTTTTGGACGATTGTCGTTTTATTCTTCAGATGGAGCACGGATCCATTTTCATAACTTTTTCACTGTGAAAGAGTTGTAATGGTATTCTACACGACAAATAAATTGCAGTAATGTTTAACGATCAGCAGGTCGTAGTTATGAATAAAATGACAATCGTCGAAAAGCGACAAACGCCAACGACAATCAGGGTGATTGTTCCAATTATCCATTGGTGTTTTAGCAAAATTTTCCAACAAAGTATGTTCTTTCCATGACACTTTGAGAGATGAATGGAAATGTTTATGGAAATATGACGGGAAATACAGTAGAATCTCGGAAAGATGAACTGTTCTATAAGATGAACTACACAGAAAGATGAACGCAATATTTTCACCATTACAGTGTTCCAAAAGATGAACAAGTTGAATTTTGGATACTCAAAAAGATGAACGCTCTACTCGTAACAATATGTTATAAAGTTCTTCGTAGTAAATTCGTATAAACGCTATTAAGTTATGAAAGCGATGCTTTTCTGCATTTGTTTGCATCTGAGTGTGAAGTGAATTTATTTAGAAAATATTTTTCCCGATGTAAGTCAACAGTTTTTATTCAAATTTCGTTTAAAAGTTCAATGCACGTCTGATGATATAAGGGAGTAGAATGAAGATGTGGTTTTCCTACATTCAAACAGGTATATTGAAGATGAGCTTGCATTTTCAGAGAGAGTGCAGTAGAAAACACGGTTGTCGATGTCGTCAAACCAGCACAAGCCATTTCAGCCATCAACATCAGCAATGTGAGGCCCACGTTTCCACAATTTTAAGCTTGAGAAACATAAGAGAGAGGGTTATGATCAAACAACTTTCTTCTGGGCGACAAACCACGATCAATTTTTCTGAATAAATTTTCTTCCATAACATTGTTTTTTTTTTAATTTTTTTTTTGTTTGCTTGTGTTTAAAAAAAAAAAAGAATTGTTGTTCTGTTTTATTCAATATTCTTATGCTTTGAACGTATTAACTAGTTCTTCTTTCTCAACCAAAATTTGATACTCAAAAAGATGAACATTTCGAAAAGATGAACGAGCCTGTTTTTTATTCGTTCATCTTTCCGAGATTCTACTGTATGGAAGTCTTTTGGAAAGTCGATATTTCAAGCGACCATTGTGCATAGTTGCCATCGCCGCGAGGCGAACTGAATGAATCGCAAATTATACGATTCGCGGCGAAGTGCATAGTTAGCGCCCGGTTTAACGCTTTTTTTTATTATTTAAAGATTTGTGATTGAATTGAAATTGAAGTGAAAAGTATGAAAAAGTTGTGCTTAAATTTGTGAAATACAACTGAATAATTCAACTTGAATCAAATTGAATAAAGATGCTTTTTGCAGCCCCATTTGAAATGATTGTTCCAAACTATACATTGCAAGTCACATTTGACTGGGAAAAAAGTTGAAGTGGTTGCCAGTCATTTTTTTGTTTTTGTACTCCGTGCTAAATCTTAGAAGCGATATCTCACCAAAACACGCCTATAATTGCGCGATTCGTTTTGATATATACTTTTATAAAAAAAAAAAAATTATTTAATAAAATTCTGGCATTTTTCATTGGTTTTTTAGACGTACGTTTTTCTGGAACACACTGTACATCGATGTCATACGAATATATTCCTATTTTCGTGCGTTTAAACTTTGTACCTACGATCATTAAAATACAAGTTTTCCAAATTAGATTTCTGCAATATACTATCCCTATTCAAACTTATACCTTACAAACTATCTAAACAACATTCTTTTGATAAGTGTAGGGTGGTTCTAAACATAATAAAAAATAAAATAATAACATAGAACTAAATTAGAGGTTTCCAAATTTGTTTTAACACAAAGAATGAACCAGCAAACAAAATTGGATTTCATTCCACCTTTTTTTTCACTCGGCCCGCGATTAGAACATCAAAACATCATAAAGCAACATGAAAAATGAAAAATGAAAAATTTTAAATGGAAATTGGAAATTGGAAATTGGAAATTGGAAATTGGAAACCTCTAACTTTATAAATAACAGTAAAAAGAAAATAATTACTTTTTGTAAATTTTTCGATCAAGAATTTATTCGATCATATTACAACAAAAGCTGAACAAAACATGATTTGCATTTTACCGGCTTATTTTTAATTTTCTTTTCTTTTCTTTTTTCTTTTTTTGCATAGAATCAAAATAAAAAAAAATAATAATAATAAAAACTTAATAACAAATTTCATTAACAAACAAAAAAGAACAAAAAGAGTTTTACCCTATGATTCGCAAAAAAAAAAAATGAAATACAAAACAGAAATTATATTTCTATAGAACAAAACAAAATAATAAGAGATAAGAAAAATAAATCGATTTTGATAATAAAATTTATTCACAAAATGGTTTTTTTTATTGTTTATGGTTATGGTTTGTAAACATTTTGTTTTGTATGGTTTTGTTTGATTTTTTTTTTTTTGTTTTTATTTTTGATTTTTTTTTATTTTTTAAATACAAAAAGAACTAAAAATATTTGTTTACATTTTATTCATATGACTTTCATTAAAGTTTAGTTTAAATTAAATAAATTAAGAAGAAAAAAATAAAATAAAAACTAAAATTAAACAAAAAAAAAAAAAAAAATATACATTATGGGGAAACATTTTTTTGCCGCTGTGAAAAAGCGCCCTATATTCACTTTTAAGTTCTCATAATAAAAAGAAAGAAAATTTTATTTATGTATATATATGCATATAGATTAAAGAATTATTAATAAACAACAATTAGAACTAGTAACTAATATTTATAGTAAGGGTAATAAAAATGTTTATTTCAAAATTATTTTAATTCATCTTTTAATCACTATTTTGTTTTCGTTTCGTTAATATTCTTTATTATTTACGTATATGTACATTTTACTTGGATTTTCGTTTGCATATATCCATCCGAATATAGATGTTGTGGTTATTTTTTTAATATCTATTTTTTTGAATTATATTTACACATTGATCAATGTTGCTTTTCACAGCGTGCAATTTTTTTTATTATTTTTGATATTTAAATTTTTGTGTGTAGTGGTGCGAAGAGATTGATTTTTAAGGAATAGGACACTGTTTATTTGAATATCGCACCCTGAGATGATAAGTGTCGTAACTTCCAAAAGCAATTCTTCGTGGTATGTAACATACAACAGTCTTTCTCTCAGAGGATGTGTATTTTTTGTAAAATGTAAAACTGTTGTTGGCTGAATAGCGCCTAAACGGTAAAAAGAATGAAGCTACAACTGGGTTCCAATGAAAAGACTGTTAATAATAGATGAGAACCAATCAAATCTCAATATTGTCATTTTGGAAGTTACGACACTTGTTATCTCAGAGTGCGATATGTTTATTTAAGGGAATTTTTGTAGAAATAGCAGCAAAAAAGAGCTTGCATCAACGATCGCGTCTTTGCTCTGATCTAAAATAGTATGAATTCATACGAAAAACATATCTGGTATGCGCCAGAGACTCAAAACTATTCTCGACCTGATTCGGGTAAGAAAATATAAATATTTAGTCAGGAATCCACGGCTAGAAGCTTTCTGAGACGCAGGACGTCAGTGAAGGTCGAAAAAGCAATTTTCACGGGAGTAAAATCGAAACTTATAAAACGCTGTTGCGAAGGGCTAAGGGAGCCTACAACACTGTTAGAGGTAAAGCGTAGCTGGGTGTATGGGCGTGAGTGCACATCGAGAAGTGGAAAGGGTGATGAACTAGCGAACGCCCCCTTTGAGTTGAACATAAAACAAGCAGATCACTCAGTTTACCCTTCAAACAAACAAACTCAAAGACGAAGAAGCATTTAAGACTCCCATAGAAAAGAACGGGAGAAAGAGTTTGCTGAGCACCTGTGCTTCCAGATAAAATGGAAATGTCGGCAAACACAACATAGCGCTCAAGCACCTGATGGAAAGGTGCACGTTTAGTGGGTCTCTGCAGACTTTAATCAGGGCTATCGTGAATAAATGTTCCCTCGGAATTTTTCACCCCAACAAAAATTAGGTATCTCCAAAAATAGGGAAAAAATTCATCAGGAAAAAATTAAATATCACGATCGCGTTAAAAATTCTCCTGAACTGTCATTCATGATACCTATTTCTCTTCCATGATACCAATTTCTTTTCCGTGGAATTATTTCCTCTTTTTTGAAGATACGAGTACCTAATTTTTGTTCGGTGGAAAAATTCCGAGGGAAAATTTATTCACGATAACACTGAATGTTATTGCAGGTAACTTATTTAACCTGCTAAATAGGCGAAATTGCCTTTTGCACGTCTTGGTGACTACCTCGTCGATAGAGCCGAATGGTTGGTAGCTCAGATTTATCATTTATGTATCCATTCATTACCGTACCGTAAAGCTAAAGCTGCATTTTGAATGTTATCAAATATCTGAGAAAGTTTCTATGCATATAGTACTCAAAACATCAGCAGTCTTGTAATTTGCAAGCCAAAGACTTCTCTTAACACAGTGCCTTCGTGTCTTTATTCTCAGAAATGCTTCACAAAAAAGGAATAAGAACCAATAAACATCGGCATCCAACAAAGACGCACACTCCTCTTTTCAAATATACAATGGAATCCACTTAACGATCTAAGGGAAAAGTGGGCTTCCCAAGGCGCAAATCATTAAGAATAAATTCAAGTGAGCCAAAACGTGTTGTAGAAAGTGGTGCCCTTTTTTTTTAATTTTAGAATCACTCACCCTGATTGTCGTTGGCGTTTGTAGCTTTTCCACGATTGTCGTTTTATTCATAGCTACGACCTGCTGGCCGTTACATATTAACAAGCAACTTGCTTGTCGTGTAGAATACTATTACAACTCGTTCACAGTGAAAAAGTTATGAAAATGGATTCGTGCTACATCTGAAGAATAATAAAACGAAAATCGTCGAAAAGCGACAAACACCAACGACAATTAGGGTGACTAATAGCTTTGGGTCGGTTTTAGCTAGACTAACGCCGATAAGACATATACTGAGCTAAATTTCAATAAAAGTTGGCATATTCCTTCTCGATACAACTTATATGTGGATTCAAATTTATTCAGAAATTGTGTTGTTTTAAAAAACCACTTATTTTGAAAGACGTTAAATTGCTTGTTAAGATTTAGGAAAAAATCAATTCCCCCACAACACACAAAATTATATTTCGTTTTGATTATCGGTTATTTCTTATTAAAAAAATATATATATATAATATTTTTGCTTAATATACTTCTTTACGTATTTTAATTGCAATCTTCATTACTATTTGTCACTGTTCTTATATCTCTTCACAATATATAAACCACAAACAAATTATTATTACTTTTATAAAAAAAAAAATTTAATTTAAAATTACATTTTATAGAGTTTTTGCTTTCTTTTTTTGATTTTTGTTTTTTACAAAGAATACATTTAAGAGATAAACATACAATATACATATATTATATTAGAATATAAATTGTTTCATTAAATTAATAAAAAAAAAAAAGTAAGAATATAAGAATAATTAAAAATTAATATTAAAACAGATGTGGTTCTCATTTTATTTTTATTTCTCAAGTTCTTGTGTGTGTTGTTTTAAAAAAAAAAAAATATATTTTATATATAAATTCTCCTTTTTTCAAAAAAAAAAAAAAAAATAAATAAATAAATTTCCAACAGATATAAAGTAAAGACTTTAACACTGTTAGGCGTATCCACATCAATTAAGAAGCAAATTAAACAACAAGAAAAAATAAGTTTAAGTAGAGAAAGTTAAAGCAAACAAAATTAGATGTGAATCATTTAATTTTTGTTTTTCTTATTCAATTTGTTTTTTTATTCTTAAAGAAAAGGAGAAAGTTTTGAGGAAAAAAAAACAAAAATGGGATGAGAAAGAGTGGGTAGATTCTCTTAAAAAAAAATAATAATAATTATAATCAAAAGATTACTAACTACTAATGTTTATCGTTATTATCGATCGAACTACCACTCGATGACGACGACGACAATAACGGCGATGCTAAAAATGTACTGATATTACTATGATTATTATTATTACTAACACTACTGCTGCGATTCTTCGTCATACAGATATCGGCGACCTCAATCTCTGGCGTAGGCAGGGAGAGTTTTTTCTTTGAATTTATCACCATCACACTGCTGCTGCCACAGTCTAAACTACTTCGGTCTAAACTGAATGCGGTACCACTGCTACTAATGGTATCCACCACACCACTGCTAGTCGAGCTAACACTTTGACTACCTTCGCTGGCGCAACAGTAGCCGCTACTACTGCTACTGCTGCCACCAGTTTTCGGATGGGATTGGTTTAGACTAACATCATCTGTATCACCAACATCACCACCGGGACCGACAATTGATTTACGATCAGATTTGATCATGATTAAATTGAAGATGGAATCAAGATGGGGTTTTTGCCTTCTAGGAGTTAATTTCATATTGAAAGCCGATGAATCTACTACTACATCATCATCATCATCACAATCTACATCCATCTTGTAATTTTCAGTGGTTTGAGGAGGAGGAGGAGCAGGAGGAGAGGTCATCGCTGACGTAAGTTCTACATTGAATCCTATCGAATGAGACTCAACTGGTTTGGCAATCACAATACCATCACTACTGGTTGTATTTTTTCTACTACTAGCAACTGTTGCAGCCACGGATGCTGCAACGTTCGCTGCCGCCTTTGCATTTGGCGACGAACTCTCTGCTTGACGCAGAAGTATCCGATGTGTTATGGCCGGCTTGAGATCGAGTATATCCGAGAGGGAACGTGGACTTTTGCAAGGTGAGTTATTGAAACTCAACTGATTATCACATATGGATGAGTAGTAGTCATCGTGATCGTGGTACACTTCATTGTCAACGCCACCGCCGCCGCCGCCGCCGCCGGCACTGCCGTCATCTAGAGTCGATTGGGCCTGTATATACATATTCGAATATGGAACACACAAGTGATCCATTGAAGTGGAATTATTGCTGCTGCCAATCGAAATGGTTCGCTCATTGGACGGGGGCGACGATAATGACGATGATTTGCCGAGTGCAACACGAGGAAGACACGTCGCAACATCAAGAGATTTTTCATCACAATTAGAGGTATCCAGTGGTGGTACTGGTCTAAAATTGTTCTTAGTAAGTAATATCGCCGCCTTAGACTGACTCATAGAGTGATCTGAATCACTTTCATAAGTGAATTCTTTATGCCTGGCGGGACTTATCGAGCTCAGTTGTGTTCCAACATCGACAACATTACGCAACGCCCGTTCGACTGGAGAAGTTCCAAGACTGAGACTTAAATCACTCGAAGGCTTTTTAAAAGCGGACACAGGCTTTATCATTGAAATGGTATCCTCAACAGAGAAGTTACATTTGCGCCTTTGCGCGTCCTCAGTGGCAAACGAATTATCCGAGGGCATTGGGATCCGATACGGATCCGTTGACTTTTTCACAGCGCCGCCGCTGGATTTTTCAAGCAAATTCTTTGAACCAATGCCGGACAGTCCCACAAAATGACAATCGTCTGCACCGTCATCATCTTCGGACATCGCAGGTGTACCCCTCGAATCAAGACTACCCACACGAAAGCCTTTCTCTATAGAGGTGGCTCTTCCAATACCACTGGCACTACCAACCGAATTCAAATGGTTACGACTGGAAATACTGCCAGCACTGTTCCGTCGACCCATCGGTATGGTCGTCTGTTGTGAGAGATTTTCATGAAAATCCGGATCTTTTTGGAAATAGCTGTGCAACCATTTGATTGTCTTGGAGGGGGGAATTTTTTTACTTTTTGCCTTTTTCTTCTTGAGCAGTTGGTTCTGGCCAACGGCGGAGGCTGAAACCACGCCGCTGCTATTTAGCGCTAGAGATGATCCCATGGATGGACCGATAGTTTTCGCTTTAAAACGCTGACTATTGATTAACTTGAGGAATTTATTGCCAGCTGTAGCACATTTTGTAGTGGCCGATGATACCTTTTGGTTGTTACTACTATCGACACAGGGTGCTTCGCTGCTGCATTTTCTATGGAAAAAATTCATATGGCGGGACTTTATGGGCGTCGTCGTTACTGTGATGTAGAGTGATGGATAGGCGGTCGTTTGTGGTGGATGCAAAGGAATAGGAAGAGGGAACCCAACTGAGATGTTGTTTCCTTTGGTGATTGGAACCATTTCACTATTATTATCATCATCTTGAGTAGTATTTACAGATAAAGATGATGGAAAAGAACAAGGAAGAGGAGGAGGAAGCGGAAGAGGAGCATGATTATTGGTGTTTTCTAAGATATCAACATCACCGGTGGTGGTGGGTGGTGGATGTTTGCTACTATTGATGGTAGTTGTTGTAGTTGTGGTGGTAATGGTGGTGGTGGTGGTAGTGGTGGTGGTGATGGTAGCTGTAGTGATTGAGCTTTTATTGGTGCTATCAGAGCCGCTGATTAGAGCCACACCATCATTATCATCATCATCATCAACATGTTTATCATTTTTATTTGAATTATCATCATCATCATCATTTTGACTACTTATTAAACGTTTGTATGGAAAATATGAAGTAGTGGTAGGAGTAGTAGTAGTAGAAGTAGTAGTAGTAGTTGTGGAAGACTCACCGGATTCCCAGTCCTCCTCTTCGCCTATACCGCCGCCGCCACCACCGCCACCGACACCAGCTGATGACGACGATGATGTTGACTGGCTACTAATGCTGCTACTGCTGCTACTATTACTGTTACTGCTGGTATTGTGGATATTACTACTGCTGGTACTGCATTTATTATTTTGTTGTTGTGACTGTAGCAATTGTTGGTTCTGATGTTGCTGCTGCTGTTGCTGCAAAAGCTTCTGTTGTTCGTGAAGTAGGTGATGCTGATGGTGGTGGTGGTGTGTATGTTGTTGCGGCAGCTGCTGCTGCTGCTGTTGGTGGTGGTGACTGCTATTGTTGTGATTTTTATTATTTGTTCGATTTATTGATTCGGGAATAACGGACGGCGTTGGTTCACTACTGCGCTTCTGCTGTTGCTGCTGATGATGGCATTGCATTAAATTTTGCATATGATTCAAGGGTATATGGCTACTTCCACCAGCAATACCGCCGCCAACGCCACCGCCAAGTGGAGAAAATGGTGGCAAACTTGTAGGCTTTCTACTTCGTTCCACTGGATGTTGAATAAAGTTATGATAAGCATCCAGAGTTGGATCTCCAGTTTTACTAGACGTTGGTATTGCTGTTCCATGTGTTAGCAACATATTGGCATTGTTATGTGAATTATGCCTCAAGCTATGCACATGATTATTGTGATTGTTATGTTGTCGCAGTTGAGCGATTTCAGTGCCATCAATATTGTTTCGGGAGTGGAGAGGAAATGTTTTAAGGACTAGTTGTACCTGAAATAAGAGAAACAAAAGTATTTTACATTATTTTTGAATTCATAGTTTTCCAAAGATTGAATAGTAATGCAAGGGATCGTTATAAAACGGGGCTAATTCAGTTTATATTTTTGGTTTATTTTTTTTTTTTTTTCAGTTTGGACCTGGAGGCTAATTCAGTTTATATTTTTGGTTTTTTTTTTCAGTTTGGACCTGGAGCACCATCCTAAGTACGAGGGTGGTCTGAAAAATGTCCGACCTCAACATGAAGATGGCGGCACTCGTCAACAAAGCTAGGGAAAGTGTTTGCGAATCTTTTGAAAGGTACTCACCAAAATTTCAGCCATTTTGGACGCACAGTTGTTGTTTGACAATCGTTTAAGTGGGTCGATGTGAGTGTTTTTGTGAAAATGGAAAAAATCGACTATCGAGCTGTCATTAAATATTTGTTTTTGAAAGTCAATACCCCTACGCAAATCAAAGATACATAAGTTAGACGCTATGTGTGGGGATTCTGCACCATCATTTACCACCGTGAAATTTGTGCAGCTGAATTTAAACCCGGCCGTACCAGCTTGGGACGCCCAAAAATTGCAACCACTGGCGATAACAACGCTCAAGTTCACCAAATTGTGCTAAACAACCGTCGAATTAAAGTGAAAGAGATAGCAGAGGCTATGAATATGCCCAAAAACGTGTTTTGTCTCATATTGAATCAAGATTTAGGCATGGAAAGCTGGCGTAGTTTAGGCGCAATAAATCAGAGTTTTGGCGCCGATTAATTACTGTAGATGAAACTTAGATCCACCATTATACCCTAGAAACAAACAAAATACAGTCAAAACAGTGGACTGCGAAGGGGGAATCGGCTCCAAAAAAAAAAAAAAAAAGCAAAAACTGTTTTTTCGGTTGGGAAAGTGATGGCGACTGTTTTTTGGAATAGTAATGGAGTTATCTTAATCGATTATCTTCAAAAAGGAAAAAAAAAATATTACAGAAGCATACTACGCATCATTACTTGACAAGCTGAAGGCAAAAATTGCGGAAAAACGGCCACATTTGCAAAAAAAAAAAAAAAAAAATGTTTCACCAACACAATGTTTGTTCACCAACACAAGTCTCACACCTCAGCGGTTGCCATGGCTAAAATCCACGAATTACGGTTTGACTGCTTGACCAACCTCCTTACTCACCAGATCTAGCCTCAAGCGACTATTTTTTTGTTCTCTAAGCTAAAAGTTGCACTCGGAGGACATAGATTTTCGTCAAATGCGGAGGCCATCACCTTCGTAAACAATTATTTTGCAGAGAAAGACGCCGAGTACTATTAGGACGGGTTAAAGAGATGGGAGCATCGATGGGAGGAGTGTGTAGTATTACAAGAAGACTATGTAGAAAAATAAAAATAAATTTGAAGAAAAAATGTTTGCATCTTTGTTGGGACGGAAACTTTTCAGACCACCCTTGTAAATAGGCACACATATGAAAAGTAGGAAATTACATGGAAAATAGGAACATAGTTTAATGTGTTCTATAATGCTGATGGGACAGACATTAATATGCATATATACCGAAAGAACTGGAAAGTTTGCGAATTTTTAGACATGCTCATACATATTACATCATCTGTCAAACAATGCTAGAGTCAGAGTTTAGCCTTGGCAGAACATAAGACTGAGGCAATTCTTATTAGTAGCCGTAAAAAAAGGGAGACCATCAATGTTAAGGTGGGAAGCTGCATTAAGTACCTCAGCGTTATGTTAGACGACCAACTTAACTTCAGTAAACATATGGAGTACATATCAAAGATCAATCTGGTCGGAGGCGGTAAAAGTTAAGCGGAATCGGCTGCGGATAAATAGTATCTACAGACTTACCGCACTACGAGTCATATCAGTTTATAGGACTATCTCGGATGAAGCGGCGTACGTGATCGTGGGCATAGGTTAGGTTAGGTTGAAGTGGCTGCCAGCTGAGAATCGCCAACACACTTAGACCAATAATAGGTCCATTGTGACACCACATGGATCATGGGAGAAATTTTCTCCTACCTACCCGTTAAACCATTTTGAGGAGGCTCTTAATATCGATGTTTTTCAGGTCGCCTATATCGTTGTCACGTCACCGTGGGCAGCTATAACTTCGAGGTAGTAAGGGACTTTGTCTACCTTGGCTCTGCTATAAATTCAGCAAACAAAATCAGTGCAGAAATCAATCGAAGAATAACTCTTGCCAATCGCTGTTTTTTTGGGCTTATAAGGCAATTCAACAGTAAAGGTCCATTCACAGCTCGGCGAATTGCGATTGCCCAAACTGCGAACAAACCGTTTTTAGCACATTTATAAGCACGCCCTTGGCAATTTGATTATTCCAAAGGAACCGAGCTTAATTTATCTATTGATTAATATATAAAAAGTTGAATTGTAATTAGTTTCTGCGAAGAAATTAACAATTCGCCGATTTTTCCGCGAATAAGCGAATGATTTCTGCGAACTGTCAACTTTTATTCACATTCCACACATGTAGGACGCAATCCACATTCCCGCGACCAAAACATTCGCGAGAGTTTAACCTCACAATTCGTTTGCTTTGTTCTTGGTGGGTAAGATCGTGGTTGAATTTATCGAAAGAATGTAGGATATTACCTTCTGAATGAAAGCTACGCTATGTATTTATGCATTTTTCACGTTTAGGCAATTAGTTATAAAATGAATGACAACACAAATTCGCGGATTGCCGCGACCACAAAAAAAGCAGCAGTGAAAGAAATGTCAAAATTTGCGAATATTCGCTTATTCGCATTCGCAGGTCGCTGAGCTGTGAATCGACCTTAAAGCCCTTTCTCGAACAACTAAGGAGACTCTATATAAGACCTTGATCATCCCAGTCCTGCTTTACGGCGCTGAAACATGGACTTTATTAAAAGAGGATGAAGATATCCTTGGTCGCTTCGAGAGAAAAATTCTTCGTAAGATTTTCGGTCCCGTTTGCGTTGAAGGGTTTTGGAGGAGAAGATTCAATCACGAACTATACGAGCTGTACAGCGACATCGACCTAGTCAAAAAACTGCGTATTGGACGTCTGAGATGGCTAGGACATGTAAAGCGAATGGACACCAACGCTCCGGCCCGCAGAGTCTTCGAATCTAACCCCGAGGGACGACGCAGTATAGGGAATTATCGCCGTAGGTGGCGCGAACAAGTTCAAGGGGACCTCGACCAACTTGGAGTGCGCAACTGGAGGCAATTAGCTAAAGACCGAGCTAAATGGAGAGGCTTGTTGGTTGAGGCCCAGGTTCACCCCGAACTGTAGCGCCACCTAAGTAAGTAAGTAAGTATATCGTTGTAATAGGGGGCTCCTAGGTGAAATTTCCTTCTATGAGAGAGAGCTGGGCAGAAACAAAGAAGGTGAGGAATAGTTTCTTCCTCTTCTTCATCCATGCAGCTTCTACAAAAGTCGTTCGCAAAAACGCCTAGCCTTGTGGCATGCTTGCCTATTAGACAGGGTCCAGTGAGGACACCTATTATAGCGCCGATATGCAATCTGTTGAGAGAAATCAAATTCTTATAACGTTTTAGATCCATCTCCGGCCAAATTTGTTTTTTCGCTAGACATGTGGGTCCACTTGTCCACCTAAGGTTCGTACTCTCAATAGCATCCAGCTTAGATTTGAGTTTGCAAGTAGCGATTGGTATACCTAAGGATGCAGGATGGTATACCTGCTTTCCTGAGACAGCTAAAGCAACATCATCTGCATAAGCGATCGCCGTGCATCCCTCTCCTTCCATGATTATCAATAGCTCTTTGATCACCAAATTGTACAAAAGGGGGATAGAACACCACCTTGCGGAGTGAGTGCCTCTACCGACAGACCTTCTGGTAGACGTCCCACCCAGCTTAGCGTTGATAATCCGACCATTAAGCAGTAGATTAATCAGTTCGCAAAGTGAGCTGTCGACCTTCAGGTCTGATAGTGCATTTGCTATCGCTGATTCATTGACATTATTGAAAACGTCTTCTATATCCAGAAAAGCAACCATTGTATACTCCTTATGAAACTGGGAATATTCTATTTTACGCACCAGTGAGTGTAATGCCGTCTCTGATTTGCCTTTGCAATATGCATGTTGGGCCGCCGACAGTAGTTTCTTATCAATACTGTTGCGTAAATGGATATCAATCAGTCGATCTAATGTTTTTAAGAGGAACGATGATAGACTTATCGGTCTGAAATCTTTTGGATTTATTTGAGAGCATTTGCCCGCTTTTGGGTAGGACGACAACTTTGACTTCTCTCCATATCTTTGGGATATATACCAGCTCTAGCCAACTTCTAAAAATTGTCTCAAGCATCGGCAGGATTATGTACGATGACTTCTGCAACTCGGCAGGAATAATGCCTTCTGGTCCCGCGGATTTATATGGTTTGAAGCTGTGCAGTGCCCACTGAAGCTTGCTCTGTGTAATCAGTTTTGAGGAGTTTGTTTTTTGTGCAGATGGTTTGCTGAAAACCATATTGGCAACAACTTGGGAACTGCCTGGGAAACGAGTGTCAAGCAGTAAATTTAGCGAATCTTCGCTTGAAGTCGTCCAAGACCCATCGGTTTTCTTAAGGTAACTGGGTGTTATTGGATTTGAAGAGAGAATTTTCCTCAGCCTAGATGCATGAAAGGCTTCTTCTATTTTACATCAGAAGAGTCTCCTAGAATTACGTTTGGCTACGACCCGAACCCGAACTCTACTGAATTAAGAAAATAAGAAAGGGCAACATCAATAAGGATGTGGCAACAAAGATGGGATGCCTCACACAAGAGAAGATGGACTGCACATACAGACTTATTCCGAGGATAGAATCATAGATAAATAGAAGCCATGAAGAGGTAAACTACCAAGAGCCACCCCTAACTGTGAAGAAATACCCGACATTACAGTCGAAGAAGTTAGTTAGGCGGTCAAATACTCCAAAAAATGAAAAGCGGTTGGGCCATTGGGAGATATCAGGTTCAGATGGCTCAGAATTCTTATCTCCAAATTTATGAGAGGTGATCCAATGCCGAATCAATGGAGGGAAAGTTACCTTCTCCCTGTATACAAAGGGAAGGGTGATACGCGAAACTGTGATAACTACCGTTCGATCAAGCTGATGTCTCACACCATGAAGATCGTTGAGCGGGTATTAGTTGGCCGACTGCGAAAAATATTCGGCTATCTGTACGAAGGAGCAAAGACAAGAGTAAGACGCCCCGCTAGAGTAACCGAAGAGTTCACAATCAAAGTCGGGGTGCACCATGGAAACGTCTTAAGTCCTTTGCTCTTTATTACAGTCCTTGACTATCTGCTTGAAGATAAAGTGAGAGACCCCAAGGTACATAAATTATTGTTTGCTGATGATGGAGCCATCATAAGTGAGGATCCTACATTCCTGCAACGAGCACTTAATGTGTGGATGGACGTTTGGGAAGGAAATGGGTATGGCATTAGTTCAAAGACAGAGTACTCGTGCTGCCCGTTCTCTGATCCACTCAGGCCTATCCCAGACATTTTTTTGAATGGAACAATGCTTCCCAAGTGCGAAAAGTTCGAATATCTGGGATCTATGATTAACAGCAAAGCAACCTGTGATGACATACTTATTTACATCATTTACTACGCTTACGCGATGATTGCTGAGAGTAAAGTGGGGGACAGACTACTGGTATTAATACCATGATACGAATACCATGGTATTGTGAATACCACAACCCCTGACAGACAGCAGTTCGTAGTACACGCTGATTTTCGCACACACCAATATTGCGTCTTGCTCCTCGTAGCTCGCGGATATAATTTTCTCCACAGTTCTATAACTTTAATTGTTTCGCATTTAGATAAAACAGTCCGCTTTGAATCCATTGCACAAATTAAATGCTATACGTTTTCACCGTGATTACTTGCTTTGAATTGTCAAATAATCTACGACTATTCGCCGAACAGAGAGGAAGCGGCGCTGCAATCAGTAAGAATGTGGTATACCACCAACAAATTGCGAATCTCAATACCAGGTTTGTTTCGTGGTATACTAGCTTTTAACGTAGTATTGTAGTGACAGACATATGGTATAGAGCATAGTATTGCTATACCATGGTATCAATACCAGCAGTCTGTCCCCCACTTAAATTAACGGCAGCTGAGGTGAAGATGCTTCGAGTGACAGCAGGAGTGACAAAGCTTGATCGAATAAGAAGTTCGAAGATCCGTGGAAGCCTTCACGTCAAGGAAACCATCTTACTAAAGGTAGACCGTGACCGGCTTAGCTGGTAACGCCACGTTTAAAGAAGAGATCATTTGTTAAAAAGCCAATATCAATGAACGTCCCAAAGACATCGCGATGCAGGAGAGGCAGGCCTATAAACGCTTGTATCACACAAATGCAACGACATCGGCATTTCATTGGCCTCAGTAACCGAGTGATCCAAAATCGGGAGGCCTGCCGATATTTTCTGAGGTCAAATAGGCGAACCCCACAGGCGGATCAGTAAAAATACGGTGAAGTGAGCGGGTTATGATCCCTTGTTTTCGAATCATAGCCTCGCCGAAATAGGAAGAAGAAGAACTTATTATTATATTAAGCATTTTCTTTACCTTGAAATCTTCAGAAAACAGTTTATGTTCCTTATCCTTGTGAGCATCATCCAGTTCCCATTTGGGAAGTGTGTAAATCAGTTTCATATCCTCTCCTTCGCCTTCATAGTCTACAAAAAACAAATAACACAAGTTAAATCCATTTAAACAAAAAATATTGTTTCAAAGAGAACAATTACCGGCAGTATCACAAACAAAATACGAGTTAAACCAAAAGTGAAAGAATTTCTTCAGTTCAACCTTAACATCACCAGTGACAAGCACATATTGATCATCCAGTTCCAGCGTGAATGTCTTGCGGAAATCAATTGTGAATTTAGCCAGTTCCTATTAAGTAAATATGAATTAGCAAACAAAATTTCTAAGACCAAAAAGTGTAGTAACTGACTTTCACAGTGACTTTAGTCCAAGAACCCGCCGAGTCAGTATCGTGACCCTTGGATGTTCGATTTTCTGTGCAGTGAATTTCCTCCATAGTCGATATCAAACATTGCACAGAGCCCTGACTCTGTAAAACGGTCGCAGGTGAGAATCGAATTTCGCATAGCTGGAAAGAGAAAAGGAGGAATGTTAATTAAGTGAGAGACAAACTTTTTTTATTTTCAAAGAACTGTCTCAGAAGAGAAACAAATCCCTAAGGAAGACCAAGGGGGAGCAAATGCGTACTGAGTAAAGATCTAATGAGGTGAATAGCATTTTTATCGAGTTCAAATATGATTTCTCTTCAAGTAAAGTGATACCTAGTTAGGTCTTATCCATTATAGGACTTCTACGACGCCTAAGCGTCGGTTCGTGTTATCTCAAAGAAACAGACTGATGGCTTCTTTGATTTCAAGTTAAAAGGGCGGAGGACTTGGTCTACTATTTTGTCGTCGATAGGAGGATGATTTTCCTCCACTACGGGCTATGGTTAGCTTGGCTGATTGCATTCAGCTTGAGTAGATGTTTACTATCAACGAGAAGGGCATCTATAAATGCTGCTTTTCCGACAGAAATCTGTGAGTTGTGTCATTTCTAAAGAACTTATTAGCCCGAAATTTCTCTGGAGTTAGCACGCAGCATACATAAGTTAATTGCTCCACCAACTCCGGGCATGTGGCAATCGAGAGTGGTCTTTGAAGTAAAACATGTAGACTCCTGGGAACAGATTGCCGTTTAACTGTTTGACTAGACGTGATAGTGCCAATGTCCTTGACAGATATAAATTATAAGCCAGCACAAAACTTTCTTTATCACTATTATTTCCGCCAGATATACGCTACAGTGGAAGATAGAATGAGATGCTTAAGTAGAGCTTTTCGGAGTGCATGGAGCAGAATCATCACTACCTACTAAGTGCATAATAAATGCTTACAAACCAAGTGACATCGGCTTGGGTATAGGGACACATAGTGACCGAAGGAAATAAATGTGTGGATGCCCTAACAAAGGTGGGATCAACCTGGTCATGGTTCGTCGAACAGTAGAGGTCTCAACAGGACATGCTAATATTAGGTAAAATCGAAGGGACTTCTTGCACACTAAATACATCTGAGACACGGATATGTTTTTCTTTCAAAACAAAGTTATAACAGTTTCGCATAACCTCGATCTGAATGAATAATCCACTCGCAAAACTTAACAAAGCTTTACATACCTTTATAGCCGACAAAAAACCCAAAACGGCACAGCAACGATAGTGCACCCCAGAAGTGCTGGATTTCATCTAGATGTTTAGCCAACTTTCACTGAATTAGCTCGCAATTCAAAGCAGAATATGATGACGAATTCATAACATCATACTCAAGGGAGTCCACAAAATCCCCTGAGCTCACACATTTCAGCAATTCATCTCAACAAACTTTATCTGATCCCATAGTCAGAGTAATATGGCGTCGACCTAAGTTTTTTTCAAACCACATTCTTATTTTTGTTCTTTTTTTAACTCACCTGAAGCGTTCGCCTCTCATATTTTAGTTTCGATTGTATCAGTCTCGAATAGTACTGGACATACCGCCTCTGAGATGGTATCGTTACACCTTTCTTGTTCATCGTTCGTTTCTCACCGTAGTAGGCGAGTGCATCATCAGCCGTCGTTTTTATTTCACTGTACAACAAATAACAACAAATCATAGTTCCTTAAAACAGAAAAGAGAAATGAGAAGAAAAATATGAATTTAGTACAAGGTCATATAAAAATATTCAACAATCGTTTACCAGTTCGTCCTTTTCCAGCTTTACAGTGGATAGCTGCAACATTATTCGGATCTGCTTTCAGCCAACAATCTACGTCTTTACAAAATTTCTCTATCAGTTCTATAGTTGGCGGATTATGGTCCTCGAATGCGTACACTGAAACTCTCTAAACGAAATAAAAACGCACAACGAACCATGTCAGTTCATTAATATTAAAAGACCACCACTGGGCAGAGAAATGCCAAAACAAGCTTTACTACTTACACCATGAAACTTATTCACATCGTAGGCCTTTTCTGAACGCAAATTGTAGACCTTATAGTGTTCGGGATGTGTAACTTCAAAGAAGTGGCAAACATCATTCATGGGATTTCTGAAAACACTTTGAATATATTCTCCTGGGTAGCCCATAGCGATTATATTATGACAAATATCTGAAAAGAGAATAGAAATTATTGTGTTTAGTGATATGGAAGAGTTGAAAGATATATTCAAAAGAAACTTTTATTTTATTTTTTTTCCAGTTAATAGTACCCAGAATACTGAGGCGGAAGTAGCAGTATACCATACCATAGCTTCGAAATAAATGATCAAAATCAGCGTCGATGAAGACGTTTTATATGTTAAGAGATACTACACATCCGTGCAACTCATGCTGTCTTGAAAATCAAATAGACAGGGACTTGAATATTGCTCTCACATTTGGAGTTCGGCATGAATAGCACGCAGACGACAAGATCGTCTAATAGATGACTTCGCACTAACATTTAATCTCCGACCGTTTGCACATCGAAGACTTATAACTCTTTGGCAGATATAACCATGGAAAATATCCTAAGAACTTCGAAGCATTGGCCCCTAGAAACACGACTGTCAAACAAACATTGCTACAGCACTGACTGCTACAGCACACCACTCATGTCCACCTCTTTCTGTGAACGTCCTAACGCAAACTGAAAAATACGATAAATAATCATGGCAACTTACACTTGAAATCTTCATCCAAAATCGGCTGACCACAAAACCAGAACACTCAATAGTTAATAGCCTATCCAGCAAAATCTTCAGCTAGGATATGGTTAAATGCGCATTGTGCTCTTTCGAATCATTAACATTCCCTGGAGGTCGACAAATATCGCTTTTTGCCTCTCCGTTGGTCCCCGTTCATTGGCAATACCGTTACTTATTTTGCAAATCTTAGTCGACAGCGAAGTTCCTCAAACAAACTAAAATACATTTTGTTCGTTCATTAGGATTAGTTGTACGATGAAGAAAATAACCGCGGCGCGGTACCATTGAAATAAGCGTAACATCTCTTTTTTCTGGCGTAGAGAAACTTAGATTTTAGTCGTTTCTCTTCATACTCCAGGGTTATAAGTCTGGCCGTAATCTGGAGGCGTTTTCAAGTGAGAAATAAATAACTACCCACTGCGCTATTGCCACTTTGGATAACAAGTCTATAATAATCCGCGTACTGGAAAGGTTGAGCGAAAATTTGAATATGATATTCTTTAGATAGTCTTCCTATTCCTTTTTAGCTGCTCGAAACCCATATGATACCCATCTCCCGACAGGAGTTTTACATTTATCCGGTCATCAGAAAATCGTATATCCGACGATATTTGATATCGAAATAAAATAAATAAATATTTTCCGCAACAGCTCTTTAAGTGCGAGGGCCCCAAACACTCATGTTGTGTGCGTTATATTTCTTACACAAATGGAAGGGACCTACAGTTTAGTGCCGTATCCGAGGGGCAATTTGTTTTGAGAAGCTTTCTCTAGACAACAATACTCTCGGATGTTTGTCAGACGTTCGCAAGAGGTGCACCGTGAAAAAACGCTTTGGTGTTTTCTGGTATTCGAACTTGGAACTTCACGCGCAGTGGTCCGACGCGCCCACACTTTGGCGCCCATTTCAAAGTATATAAAGCTGTACGGATGTGCTCAAACTCACTTCCATATATCCAATATACATAGTATAGTAATCGTCCGATGTTAGATAGAAATTAAAAATTATCTGACGGTCAGCAAATCGTATATACGACTCAACATATTTAAAACGAATTCGTTTAATGGTATATAGATAGGAGTTCGAAATTAATATGGACATAAGAAAATCGTATATCCGATTATGTTTGATATCCGGTTCAGTGTTTAGAGCTTAATGAACTCACTGTATCAGATATAGTATAGTCATCGTCCGATGTTAGATAGAAATTTGAAATTTACTCATTTACTCATATTTAAAAGAAACAATTCGTTCCATGATGGATAAGAGTTCGAAACTAGTCCGGCCATCAAAAAATCGCATATCCGACTATGTTCGAAATCCGATTTAAAGTATTTAAATCTCGATGAACTCACTGTATGGTATAGTCATCGTCCGATGTTGTATAGTAATTTGAAATTGATAGTCAACAAATGGTATATCCGATTCAGCCATTCGTTCAATGGCGAATAGGAGTTTGAAATTAGTCCGGCCATCAGAAAATCGCATATACGACTATGTTCGAAATCCAATTTAAAGTATTTTAATCTCAATCACTGTATCCGATATGGTATAGACATAGTCCGATGTTGGATAGAAATTTGAAATTGATAGTCAACAACTCGTATATCCGATTCAACCATTCGTTCAATGGCGGATAGGAGTTTGCAATTAGTCCGGCCATCAGAAAATCGCTTATCCGACTATGTTCGATATCCGATTTAAAGTATTTAAATCTCAATGAACTCACTGTATCCGATATGGTATAGACATCGTCCGATGTTGGATAGAAATCGTATATCCGATTCAACCATTCGTTCAATGGCGGATAGGAGTTTGAAATTAGTCCGGCCATCAGAAAATCGCATATCCGACTATGTTCGAAATCCGATTTAAAGTATTTAAAACTCAATGAACTCACTGTATCCGATATGGTATAGACATAGTCCGATGTTGGATAGAAATTTGAAATCAATAGAAATCGTATATCCGACTCAAAATATTTAAAGCGAATCATTCGTTTAATGATGAATAGGAGTTTGAAATGAATCCGACCATCAGAAAATCGCATATCCGACTATGTACGATCTCCGATTTAAAATATTTAAAGCTCAATGAACTTACGGTATCCAATGTGGTTATCGTCTGATGTTGGATAGAAATGTAAAAATTACCCGACAGTCAACAAATCGTATATCCGACTGAACATATTTAAAACGAACCATTCGTTCAATGGTGGATAGAAGTTTGAAATTAATCCGGCCATAAGAAAATCGCATATTCGACTATGTTCGATGTCCGAATGAAAGTATTTAAAGCTCAATAAACTCACTGTATCCGATATAGTACAGCCTAAAACAGCTGTTATAAAATAAAACTCTTAAGAAGTATGAATGAATGAAATAAAATCTATAGAATAGGTCAGGACTCGTAAAGCTAACAACAAAAACAAAAGAGTAAACTTACAAGCTAAGTCCAAGTTAAATCCTCCTTCCGTGTACCGTCGGCGCTTCTTACTGACAATATTTCGTAACATGACTGATAAAGTATTTGCCATTTTATAAAAAATTAAAAATACGTTCTCTCCGTTTCTCTCCGTCGTGGCTGCGTGTGTGTTGCTTCCTTAGATTATAAAAAAAATATATACATATAAATATATACGATAGTTTTGTTTTTATTTTTGTTCTCTCTCTCTTTTGGGACAGAGGACGGTGGATGTTTAGATAGTGCGCGCGCGCGTACACACGTGCACGCGCTCCACTTTTGTTGTTTTTATATGACCAGTGTGTGCACCTCCTCGTATTTGCTTCAAAATTTGTATTTGCGAGGAATTTGGGGATTATCGCGAGGAACTTTGCGAAATATAGATAAATTAATTTTTTTTCCTCCACCACCTCCTCCTCCTCCTCCTCCTCTTGTCCTTATCGTATTTTCTTTATCTCTACCTCTTATTCTTTCTCTGATTCTGCTACTGGAGTTTATTGCTGATTCGGTTCCTATTCTAAACTCTTCTTCTTTTCTTATTCTGCTTCTTTTATGCTCCTTCGATTTGATCACAATTGTTGAGTTTTGATTGAATTCTGGTTGATTTTGTTGTTGTTCCAGTTGTGGTTCAAGAACAAAATTGGATGTCTTGTTGAATAATAATTGTTCAGTTATTATTGGATTTGATTTAACGTTTTGGAAGGGAATCATTTGTTCTATTTGTTGATGAAAACGATGACAGCGACAACAAAGACGATAACGACAACGACGACGACGACGACAGTGATGACGACAATGACGACGACAACGATGACGACGGCGACAATATTGAGAACCGTGACATAGAAAACAATTCTTCTACTGATGATGCTGTTATTACTGATGATGATTCAAAAATCGATACAAACGCTGCCAACAACACCGAAGACGACAACGAAGTTGGTGGTACTGGTAGTGGTAGTATTGATGAATGTTCAAACATTTAGTATTATTAGTCTATTGGTACTGATTGGGGGGAAGGGACCTCTATTAGTTCGAATTGTCGTCACTATCATCTGTTGGCGAATTCAAATGGCGATTAACTGTCATTACTGATCTCGTAGTAAAATCAACAATATTTTTGCGATGAGTTTTACAATGTGAAAGTAAAAACTAAGCTGCTAACTACGAATGATCTGGCTGTCAGGTTTAAATCTCTGAAAAGAAAAGAAAACGATATTGTTATACATTATTTCTCAATAAAAGAAAAGGCATTTTTTATTAAAATTTTAGTATACAGGCACATATATCGCAGTTGTATGTCACAAACTAATAGTCACCAAAACAAATAACAAAAATTACGACAGATCGAAGAACTTGCATACAAGAATATATGGTTTGGAATTACCAAAGCTATTAGTAATCTAAGGATAGCTCATTCAAGCAACAGACTAGCATGTCAATACGTTCAAGTGTTATTTTCTAATTTATCAATTTATTTTTTATTTATTTTTATACCCTTAACATATCTTTTACACAGTGCGGGCGTTGGAAAGAATAGATAGAGAGAGAAAGATTTGTTGTAGTGGATTGAGCCTCAGTTGTTTATGCTTCAGAGAAACTCCGGGGGTGGCATCCAAATAACTAGGGAGATTTTTGTTATTTTTTGTCTTTACTTCTGATTCACAGTATTTTTTTTCGCGACCACCGAAGTCATATGCATATCAATTATCCAGCCATATGACCAAGCTACTGCCAGTGTTGTGCTTTTGCAGTAGTGCTCACACAAGCTTTCGTAATTGAGCGGACTGACTTTATATATTTCATGAGAAATAAATAAATGCTTGCTGACGTCAGAATTTGAACCATGAATTATAAGCCTGGCAATTGATGACGTTACCACTACACCATTGCCACCCCTTATCAACCTTTCCGTCGCAGGACAAAGAAAACATATTTTAACACTCTCTCAAGCCTTTGACTAGGTCTGGCATGAAGACTTAAAGTTTAAATTACGACAAGTTCTGCTAGAGCACCTTTATAATATTTTGAAGAACTACCTTACGTATAGATTATTCCGCGTGAAATGGGGAAACGAATATTCAGATTTTAAGGAAATAATGGCTGGGGTGCCGCAAGGAAGCATTCTTGATCCAGTTTTATATCTATTATACACTCGTGACATACCTAATGCTGCCATCTATCCTTTTTTTTGGGATACTCTTTTTTTCAGCTCCCAAAAACCTATCCCGCGAAAATTTTCAAAAATTTGTTCATACAAGAGTCCTAACGTATATAATATTTTGAATTTAATATGTGGCGAACATTAGACTGTTATACTGAACGATGACAGCAGGCGAATATTATACATGTTCACAGCGAACGAGTAAAAGCTGAATTATAATAGTCGGAAGCAATCGGAAGCTAATGTCATAATTCTGCGTTAAGTTTCCTTCATTACTTTCAATTGCAAAAGTAGCCCATAATAGGCGTATGTGTTCGGAAGCAATTGTGTGGTTCATAGCCATTCTTCTGCACAGCTGTGCAACTATAAAATTTTCGTATGAAAGAGCGAATGGATGAAATGAATGAAACTTACGAATCGAAGCTGAAAACTATTATGGTCGCACAATACCAACCCTTTGTATTCCGACTGTTTCGGAATTGGTTGTACGAAACCCTTCTTCTATTATAGTTCAGCCTTAAACCATACACATTACTACTATCATCCATGTGCGCGTCACTTTTTGTTGAATTTGCTGCACGTCAGTTTTAACTTGTTTGCATCAGTGTATCGTTAATCTAAAGAAAAAAGAATGTCGAAACCGAAAGGAAAATGTATCTTCGAGGCAAAAGTTCGCGAGAGTCGACACATTGAAAGCGATTCCCATGGTGAAATGCAATTTGACATACCATATTCATGCGTGGAGTTCTACAACTTTTTGAAGTTTTTCCAGTAATCAAAAAGAAGAAGGATCCTTCTGATCCTTCCAATTATAGGCCAATAAGTCTCCTGCCTAATATCGGGAAGGTTTATGAAGTTGTTATTAGTAAGTCCATTTTGTTCGTGTGCGAAAGAAAGGAGATAATACCGCGGAACCAATTTGGGTTCAAGAGAAACCATTCGGCGGTGCACGCTGTTACAAAATTGATTTCTGACGTTAGTTGGAATCTTAACGCCAAAAAAAAGTACAGCTGCCTGTCTGGTGGATATCGAAAAAGCCTTCGACACGGTTTGGAACGACGGGCTTTTATATAAACATATCAGATATGAATTTCTGCATCATCTTATAAAGATGATTACATCTATGGTGTATGAGAAGAAATTCGTGGTAACAGATGGACAATACACGACGACTAAGGTTTTTAATGTCACCAATGGGCTCCCACAAGGCACAGTTACAGCACCGCTTCTGTTCAACATATATGTTTCCGAAATGCTACAGGGTTTGGATGATTCCCTAGCGTTTGCTGACGACGTTATTCTGTATGCAAGTGGCTCAAAAATACAAGGCATTCAAGGTGAACTTCAAAATAATTTTGATAAACTCCAAACATTTTGCTCCGGATGGAAGCTTAAGATCAACCACGCGAAATGTGAAACTATACTGTTCCGCACCCTAGTAAGACGCGGTAATTCAGATTTGAGACGCAACTGGAAAAATTTACGAATCACGAGTTCTAATGGTCTTCGCACCGAATCAAAGATTGGTGTGAAATATCTAGGTGTCCATTTGGACAAATTTTTATACTATAATGAACATATAAATACACAGTTAAAAAAGGCAAGGGCAGCATTTATGTCCCTCAAACGCCTTTTTTACTCCAACTATCTGAGATCCGATGTGAAGGTCATATGTTACCAAGCTTTCGTTCGTCCAATCCTGACTTATGCGAGTCCAGTATGGTGGAACATAAGTCCATCGTATATGGAAAAGCTCCGATTATTTGAGAGAAAATGTATTCGAGCATGTATGCGGATGTACAGAAGCGCACATTCCGACTTTCGACATTATGTCTCCAATAAGAGGCTACTCGATGCTTTCGGTGTATCCAGAATCGACAATTTCATTCTGGATCTTGTGAGGAATCATTTTGCACGGTCAGCAAACGTTACAGAGAACGAACTTGTGTCAGGTCTATTTTACCCTAACCCTGGGTATTTTGGAAATACTATGGAGAGTGGATATATACCACCTGAGGCATTCTTGCATCTGGATGCACACGGTTATTTATCGGACTCAACGAACGTACCAATTATCTATCACGTTGCTAGAAGGGCAACAGATAAACGTATTCTCAATAGGCCTATTGACTCGGGTGATCGAAATGCCGTCCTAAGATACTGCGTAAGCATACCTGAAAGGGATATAATCAACACCGACCGGTTTAATCGGGAGAAATACTGTTGGCTCGACTGGGTTGAAGCTAATGTTTAGGTTAAGTAGGACTGGGCCCTGGTATGTGATTTTTGGTTCGCCGGTTAAAAGGGGAATGACATTTGTCATTCGCTGATCCTTTGTATAGACGGGCTGGAGATCGCATATCAGGGCCCAGTTCTGTCGTAGGTTAAGTTAGGTTAAGTTAGGTTTAACCTAGAATAAGTTAGTTTTCCCGTCTAATTTAGTTGAATACAAATAATAAACATTTGTGTAAGGTTTTTCCACATTTCTCCTTAAAACAAAATATAAAAATAGCATTAAAAAATAAATAAAATAAAATAAAAAATAATGAAAATATACCAAGTATATAAAAATCATATGTAAGTATTGAGAACCCTTCAGGTCAGATACTTTAAGTTATCATTATTGCTGTAGTTTTTGGGTTTATTTAAACAATATAATATGTAATAGTGTATAAGTGGATAAATAAACAAACAGAAAAAAGAAAAAAAAAAAAAAAAAACAACTTTTTGAAAACGAAGCAAGATTTACTCCTTCAAATAAAATATGAATTTGCGGAAGAAATTTTTTTATATTTGACATCCTTTTATTATCTTTTTTTATTCATTTCGATATACCTACAGAAAAACTGCAAGAAGCTTTGGATAGAGTTAATGAATGTACAAAGGTTTGGCGAATCGCACTCAACGAGACCAAATCTGTTCATGTAAATCTTGCTTATAAGGAAATAAATAATTTGCCGATCTTTTTAAACTCAGTTCAAATTCGCTTTGCAAACGAGGTATCTAGGAATGACACTTGATGCAAAGCTGAAATGGAAAGCGCATGTAAAAAACGCAAAGAACTAGACAATACATATAGAGAAATGTATTGGTTACTTGAAAAATATTCAAAGCTTAATATAGACAACAAACCGTTTTTATATAAGCAAGTGCTAAAGCCATTATGGACATATACAAGTAACATTAAAATTGTACATACTTTGGAAAACAGAGGGCTAAGAGGTATTGTTAATGCGCCATGATATATCAGGAATAGCGATATAACAGGGATCTCGGCATTAAAACAATCAAAGACGAAATCAAAAACTACGCGAGAATGCATAAAAGTCGACTAGGAAGTAAGGTAAATATTACAGTCCTCCAAGTTTTGGACGAAAGATATTTACTACGCCGTCTACACAAAATCAAGCCTTTAGACTTAGCGCGATAAGTAACCACGTCTAAACTGCGGAGCTAGCAAGAACTTCTAATGGGAAGTTACCTGCAAAACGTCCTTGTTTCGTGAAATGAAAACTTGATAAGTCGAATACTTGGTTGTAGTAGAAATGAAAACAAGTTTGTTTTGAAGGGAGGTAAGAATCCCACACTACTATGAGCACGCGCTGGCGATCTTCACAGTGTCTTGTTGAAGATTTTCACCTACCCTCGGCAAAAAAAAAAAAAAAATGTTTTAACACAGGTTTGTCTTTTCCTTTATTTTATTTTAGAAACTTTACAAACAAAGATCATGATTTAGTAGACTCAAGTCCACAGAGCATAAAAATTCAATTCATTTATCATTTTGTGTCAAAAATACGTAGCAAACGTTTCTAGTCAGCTAAATAGCAGACTTAGATTTTCCTATCAAATGCTTAGTTTTATGCCTTTTATTCATACCAGTTTGAGTAAACGCCATTTTCGAACATAGCAATTGCTAAAGTTAGTTTTTTATCATACAAATGGAAGTAAATGATTAAGATTGTAACTTTTCTAACAATTGCTTCATATTTTAGCAAAGTCCGTTTTTATTAATACCACCCATTCACACATGTTCTGCACTTTTTGTAAATTCGAAGAGCAAACGTATTCGGTGTTCTGTATTCCGCGCAAAATGACTTGTGAATTGTTGTTATCGAATTTTCTGCATTCCGGTCGAAATGAAAGTTGTGAACTGGTTTTTCGAACATGAAAATCTGTGTTTCACAATCCGGAAACCGTTTTGAAGTGAATTCAATTCCCTTTTTTTGTATTCAGGGTTATCGCGAATAAATTTTCCCTCGGAATTTTTCCCCCGAACAAAAATTAGGTACCTTCAAAAATAGAGAAAAATTCATCGGGAAAAAATTAAATATCGCGATTGCGTTGGAAATTCTCCTGAATTGTCATTCATGAATTATTTTCTCTTTTTTGAAGATATCTAATTTTTGTTCGGGGGAAAAATTCCGAGGGAAAATTTATTCACGATAACCCTGATTGGGAAACCATATTAGTTGTATCGGTCTGCGAAAGTATTTGCAAAAATGTGGAGTTTTGCATTGGTTTTCTTTGTATAATTGTTGTTAATAGGGGAAAACATAAGAACTCGCTGCAAGAAATAATTTTATTAAAATATATGGAAGATAATTTGGATCTAGCCAAAGACTACACCAAGGGGGACAGGTCATGTGCAGGGTTCATCGCTACTGATTACCAGGATCCTACGATATTTCCGTGAAATACGATATCATAAACTCCAAACTAGGTCAATTTACGTGCCAGCGCCTACATGGTAAAACTTGGGGGCTAAAACCCAAGATAATATATTGGACGTACAGCGCCATTATCAAATCAAACCTATGGTCACCTATGCATCGTTGGCTTGGTGGCCAAAAACCCAGGCCAAGACTCAGGAACAGTTGAATAAAATACATCGTCTAGCCTATCTGAGTATCACAGGAGCAATGAGAACGTGCCCTACGGCAGCAATGGGAGCAATGCTTAGCTTCACACCGTTGCACCTTGCAGCACAAAAAGAAGCTATGCTGAGTGCTCTTAGACTACCCAAGATCTCGGACTTTAAAATCGACAACTTTACAGGCCATTTGAAGATTCTAGGTTATATTCAAAATGACCCTATTCTCAAAATCCCAGATACTATGATCAAGAAATACCGGTTCTCCAGGAAATTCAATGTGGTCATAGGTGTCCGCCACACATGGAGGAATGAAGGACTTGTAGTCTTACCAAACTCTCAAACTTGGTACACAGATGGTTCCAAATTGGAAAATAGTAGCACTGGCGCAGGGGTTTCTGGACCCAGGTTCCAACGTGCGGCTGCGCTTGGGAAATCACCAACAATATTTCAGGCGGAAGCCCATGCGATCGAGCTCTGTGTACGAGAATGTCTGCGTAGAAGAGTCGAGGGTACTCGTATGTATCCTCTCAGACAGCCAGGCAGCACTTATGGCCCTGAAATCGTACACGGTAGAATCAAAACTTGTATGGGACTGTCTAAACCTACTCGAAGATCTGGCATCGAAAAACACAGTCACTGTGGCCTGGATACCAGGACACAAAGGCTTCGAGGGCAACGAACGGGCGGACTGCTTAGCGAGAAGAGGCGCTAGTCGCCCACTAGTCGGTCCTGAACCCTATTTTGGAGTCGCACGGAGTAGCGTTAACAAAAAAATAAAGAAATGGGAAGATGATCATCATGCAGAGTACTGGGGCAAACTCAAGGGCCTAAGAAAGGCAAAGAAGTTCATTAATCTCAACCGATGCAAGGCTAAAAAGCTACTCGAGCTTAGGAAAGCAGACCTAAGAACCTTAACAGGCTACTTGACTGGTCATTGCCCACTCAGGTACCATCTGCACAAGATAGGAGTAGCAGATACTGACGAATGCCGGCTATGTGGAGAGCAAAAAGAGACAGCAGAACATATTCTTTGTGAATGCCCCATAGCCGCAAGAAAAAGACTTCTCCATATCGGAAGGGCTTTATTAAGTCCCTCTGACTTCTGGAATATTGAGCCTGGAGCTTTGTTGAGGTTTATCAAGAGCCTTAACCAAGTTCTCAGCTAAACACCGGGCTGGCACAATAGATCTTATAGGTCGCTGTGCGTACATGGCCCTAGTAAAGTAAAGTAAAGTAAGGTCAATATACGAGCATCTACCTACAGATCGAGACTAATGATTCAACCACTGTCTTTTTATGAGTAGCTTTGTTGTATAAACATTTGATGCAAAATTGTATCTATTTAAGAGAATAAGTCTAAATACAAAAAATAAAAAAAAATGCGTCATAAATATTGGACCAAAGCATGGCTATGAAAGCGACCGCAAAAACCGGAAGACCTCCATAGGTTTAAGGAATTGCGGAAAAATTCTGAGACATTTACTCAAAGAGCAACCGCAAATTGTCATCACTACCTACTCCGATGACGAAACATAAATTTCTTTCATTTAATCAACGTCGAATAATATCAAGCTTCCCTTCACACCCCAGTCTGGTATGAGTCAGCAATACTCAATTATTCGAAAGTATTAGGCTTCCACAACCGCATAGTAGCACCTAAATTATATTCCGGCAGATACATGTACGTACGTATTTCTAACCGCTGCGCTACATTTGATTCTAATGGAACTGGGAATTTATGGTATATTTGAACATTTAACACGCAGACGTAAACGGTGTGGCTAAAATGAGCAGTATCGGATTAAGTTGGATAAAAATCAAAAAAAAATGGTTCTCTCCACTTGACGGATGAAACTAGATATCTCCACAAACTCAAATGGATTTCTGTGAAATTCTTGTCAAAAGCTACATAAGTATCTTAGAACTATCCTCTGAACTGTCCTTAAAAAAAGCAAAATACGCACACATACATAATCAGCTAAAAATACACAGATTTCGATATGAACGACTACATTCTTATTGCCAAAAGATATTGGGAATCTAATATATTAATTAACAAACAAGTCTTAGCTACTTGCTCTGTGAATGCAAAAATCTCCAAATCGGTCGCCTCCACTATCCGTGACGAAATGAAAAAAAAACAGCCCCCTAAAAGCAAAAGAAAATTTCTATACCACACTTAAGCAACCGCTACTTGCGCTATATAGCCATAATGCAACCACCAAAAAAACCTAGTCTCACTTAGTAGTTAAGTAAGCCAAAGCCTTATTGAAAACTTGACCCACTCACCCACTCACCCCCAAGTAAAAATTAAAACACTGAATGGACAGATAGGGACTATAGGTACAACAAAATCTAATCTAATCTTAAAGTGTATTCTGGTCGAATCATAAGCTTATCAAAAATAAAATTAAATAAATAAATCATCAGAGAACGGATCAAAAATCGATATCATTGTCATTCAAAATCGATCAGTTAAACGCTACATAAGGGAGGCGATTCAATAGGAATATACGTCATTTAGCCACTTAATGGGATTTGCTTCTTATCCAAATCCAGCCTAATAAATGCAAAAGAACAGAAGTGCCCTTATCTAGACATAAAGTGGATAAAGTTTAGGTAACGATCTGTTGTATACATTGACTACGAAATCTACCAAGCAACCGCACTCGATGACTCAATGTGTGCAGTGTCGCACGCGCGGCGCGCCGCTGCTAGATTAGAGAATCCCCCTCATCGATCAAATAAACAAAACGAAAAGAAAAGAAAAAAAAAATAGATCCAAATGCACTGTTTCTAACTGAATGTTTCCCACCCCGCAAAGGTAACGACCGTCGACAACTTGAAGGCCACACTCCAAATGTGCTAAGCATTCTCATCAATCATTTTTTCTCCATTTCATCCAATAGCAGCACCTCCCCCACCAGCCCGTAATATCAACCATCATACAACGTGCTGCATTTATGTATATATTTTATTTATTAATTAATATTCGTTCGAATATACTAAAACCAACAGAGTCGTCGTCGTCGCCGCAGAAAAATGTATTTCGCATGCAATCTCCGCGCACAGATAGCAAAATTTAATTAATTGATTTCAAACACAAAGAACAGCAACTCATTTACCTTACTTATTTGAAACAACGAAAATTATGAAATAATTATAATTGCAAATTATTCATTAATTGCCAATACACCGCACGCCGCCGCTGCTAGCACCCTATGTCCGCCCGCATAGAGCGTTTCATCGCTCACTAGTACTACACTACAATCCACCGGCCGGTAAAATTAGCGCAGAAGAAAAAGCGCACTAAACACGTCACAAAACACTGCGTCTCAATTGAAACGACTTATGTATTTAAATCGACGTATTGATATTGACTCATTGAATTCGAAATGCAAATCACAAGTAGCACAGAAAAAATATTTATTCGACGAGATCCCTGGTTTTGAAAAATAAAACCGCAGCGACAGGTCTCGAATGTATACACAAGTATGTACCTATGTATTTGTACTAAGCAACGATACAACAGAGAGTACTGACGAATTTGTTGCGAATTTCATCATCATCCACCGACTTTGAGATACTGTACATTTTTATTTTACCCAGTCAGTAGGTGCCATATGATCGGGTACTATCGAGCTTACGATCAGAAAATGATACATGACTGACTCCTAATCGATTCTGAATACGCTACTTCTACATTTTCAGACCAAGCTGTCTGGCATCCGCGATCGCTTGGTCTTTGCTAGGGAAATTCGGTCTTCTTGCAGTGGGCTGGAATTAAAAGATGTGATCCAAAATCGGCAGGCCTGCCGATATTTTCTGAGGTCAAATAGGCGAAACCCACAGGCGAAGAGTGGAAATGCAGTGAAGTGGGAGGGTTATGATCTCTTGTTTTCGGATCATAACCTCGCCGAAATAGGAAGAAGAAGGACTACGATCATTTCTGGAATTTTACGTGTTCTGCGGCTTCATCGTCCTCTAAGCAGAGTGGACATGGACATCCATTTTTTTGAATAACATTCATCCTATTTAGCTACCTATTTTTATACCTATAAGGCAGCTGTGAACGAATGAAAAGCCTATAATAAATTTGGTCTTCGTTTAACACTTGTTCGAATATACTAATACAAACAGAGCCGCCGTCACCGAAGAAAAGTTTATTAGAAGCGCACAGTACAGAGCACACTATCTAATACCAATAGAGTCGCCGTAGTTAGTCGCTGCAGAAAAATTGATTTGTAATAAAAGCGCACCGTACAGATCGCATTGAACACGTCAGAAAACAACAGTCATTGTCGTTGTCGCAGAAAAATATATTTCGCATAGAAGCGCACAAAACACAACGTCTCATTTAAGTCGGCTTTCCCACTGAGGCAACAAGCAACAAGCAACTGGCAATAGGAAATATGCGATATGTTTTTGCTTGTTGCCTCAGTGTGAGAGCCGCCTAAATCAACTTATTGATATCGACACATTGAATTCGAAACATAGAAACCAGCTAACACAGAAATAAGATTGCTTTGACGAGATCAATCGTCTTAAAAAAAACGGAAGCGGTATGCTACGATATGTACAACGATCGCGGGCAAACTACAACAGGGGGTACTGACGAATTTATTGCAAATTTCATCAACCGATAATTTGTACTCATCCACCGTATTCCTGATTTCATTTTTTTTTTTTCAAAATCGACACCATAGTCTGTTGGTCACCTATAATCGCTCGCTCCCGATCGGAGAAGGGTGTCGATATTAAAAAGGCCCACAATACTATTTCTTTGGAGCGATAAGCTGTGTTATCAGATATTGTAATGTAAAAAACAGGTGTGTGGCTACGCCCAAATGGCGTGTAGGCACTGCGACCAAGGAGATCTATTGTGCCATAATATTATATTGTAATGTAAGTCCAATAGTCTTTTCGTCGTTTTTAGAGAATCAAGAGTTAGATTGTTTAGACTGTAGGATTTAAGAGGAGAAAAAAATTCTCTATGCGATTCGAGCCCCATCTTGCATCAAAGTCTGACTGACTTATCGAACAGCCCTCGTACAATAAGCCTCGAATACTACTACACCAGCTTCTTGAGCTGACACTTGCTTATGAGCACATAATTTATGATGGATTAAAAAATAAAAGCTCATAGGATTAATGATCGCAGGGAAATCCCACAGACAGATCAGTAGAAATGCAGTGAAATGGAAGGGTTATGATCTCTTTTTTCGGATCATAACCTCGCCGAAATGGGAAGAAGAAGAAGAAGAAGAAGGATTAATGATCACTAGCAAAATCTGCTACAGCTAATTCAATATCCTAATTGAATACCGTTTGCTATCCCCTTTATCGCCAATTTGATGAGATAAAGACATGGCATATTAAAAACTAGATGGTAGTGGTACAGTAATCGGGAACTACCAAATAAATCCTCAATAATCATTTCCATTGTCATAAGAACTATTCATAAAAATGCGAATTAAAGTTGCAGTATGTACATAGAAGCCTTCGTTAACTCATCCAAGTGATAATCTTGTTGTCGAGTCAGTTAAGTGAGGACTTGCTTTTTACTAGCAATGGATTTTAATTGTATTGATTCCGTCAAGTGATAATGTGCTCATTGCAATAACTTACGTAAAATAAAACTAATTAAACAAATAGTTTGACTATTAAAATTTTTATTTCACGTTATTTTAATGAGCGTAATTAAGAAGTATTTTCAGCAGACCTAGGACCCCAACAGATCAGATCGGATCCGCTAAAAAAATGTTACTTTCGTATATGTACGTATGTCTCCTCGCATTGGTATCTAAAACTCAAAATTTTACGATTCTCTAAAACAATAAAATTCAGATTTTGTCATCCAAAATTTATTTATTTTTATCATCGAATCATCAACGGTGTACAGTGGCGTTTAAGAAAATTATAACCAAAATTAATTACATATTTTGAAAATTTATAATAAACATGATAAGTTATTCTACTACCTAATATATATGTATGTATAGTACTGATATGTATATTATGAGGACTGCGCATCTCTTCACATGATCTACATATAAGTTGAGTTTTTGGAGGTGTTATCACCAATTGCTCCAATTGCTACTAGAAGACTAGATGCTTCAGGATCACAAGTTTACAAAAAGATTGTAATTTGACATGTGTGATAGTAAAGGAATTATTAGCGTTAAGTTTAGCCAAGTTCTGAAATACAAACTTTAGAAAGCAAGCGTTTGTTTCAAAAAGGAGTTGAAGTGTGGAATATAGCTTTCAAAAGTGCGCACATTCGACACTTATTTTGAATTTAATCCGATATTCATTTAAGGTCCAGTGATTTCAAAACCTACCTGCAAAGTGGAAAAGTGTGCGAACAATATGGTTTCCAAATGGGCTCATTCTAATTTAGATTTCACTGTTTTGGATGCTCTTTATTGATACCGATAAGGAATAAGAAAACAAGACCTGTTTCCTGTGGTTCTCCAGAAGTAACATTCATACACCCCACGTCGCTATATATCAGAATATACATACATATGCCATGAGAGTAAATTGGATGAGAACTTGCCTACGGAAACTGAGAAATTCGCAGAAATAAAGATATAAATATTTGGCGCAACAGCTCTTTAAGTGCCTGGGTCCAGCTTCTCGCAGCCACTCGTGTTGTGTGTGTTATATTCTTCACACAAATGGAAGGGACCTACAGTTTACAGTGCAATTCGTTTTGAGAAGTTTTTTCGAGACAACAATACTATCGGATGTTTGTCAGACGTTCGCGAGAGGTGGGACCTTAAAAAAAATTTTTTGGTGTTTTCTGAGATTCGAACTTGGAACCTCACGCGCAGTGGTCCGACACACTAACCACTTACGCCACGTTGCCAACGTTATTCAGGTTACAAATACAAATATTTGGCGCAACAGCTCTTTGAAGTGCCGGGGCCTAGCTTCTCGCAATCACTTATGTTGTGTGCGTTATATTTTTCACACGAATGGAAAGGACCTACAGTTTAATGCCGACTCCGAACGGCGATTTGAGAAGCTTTTTCGAGACAACAATACTCTCGGATGTTTGTCAGACGCTCGCGAGAGGTGGGACCGTGAAAAAAATTGTCGGTGTTTTCTGGGATTCGAACTTGGAACCTCATGCGTAGTGATCCGCCACACTAACCACTTACGCCACGGCGCCCACTTTATTCAGTTTGATGTGGGATATTTTAGTGATTTTTGGGATATCTTGGGCTAAATACTGTTACCTGAAATATTTGGCGAGCAGCCTTTCAATACTCTAAATTTGAGAGAAGTTTCTGTCCCCGGTTGTATAGATAGCAAAGATTATCGGTTTTAAAAATATCTCAAGGTTATCATGGAAAGGGGTATGAAAGTAAATCGTACTACTACCATAGCGCTCTTGCATCACTTTGCGAGTTGATTAATCTACTGTTTAATGGGTCCGATTATCAACTCTAAGCTGGGTGGGACGTCTACTAGAAGATCTGACAGTAGAGGCACTCCACAAGGAGGTGTTCTATCCCCTCTTCTTTGAAATTTGATGGTGTATGAACTATTGGTAATCCTAGAAGGCGAGGGATGCACGGCGATCGCTTATGCAGATGAGGTTGCTTTAGCTGTCTCGAGAAAGCACTTAAATACTCTAAAAGAACTTCTACAAAACGCTTTAAACAAGCTCACTAGATGGGCGGTTCGGTGTGGTTTAGATGTAAACCCTCACATAACGAAACTAGTACTCTTCTCCAGGAAATATAAAATTCCATTGGTCGACCCTTCTTCTCTCAATGGTATCAGCTTAACTTTCTCTGACACAGCAAAATATTTGGGTCCTATCCGGGATAAGAAATTAAGCTGGAAACCTAATACTTAAGGAAGAGTCAAGAAAGCTACAGTAGCGTTTTTCTCTTGCTAAAAAGCTATTGGAAATGGATGGGCTAGCTCTACATCTTGGTCATTAGACCGATACTCACATACGGGGTCATTGTCTGGTGGACGGTGGACAAATCTCGATTATCTAAGTAAGGTCCAGCGCACAGCTTTTCTGTGTATAGGCGGAGCACTACGTACAACCCCCTTCGCGGCACTGGACATTTTGTTTCATCTGATACCCCTCGATATATTTAGCAAGCAAATGGCAGCGAATGCAGCCGTTCGTCTCGAAGCTACCCAACAGTGGTAAAGAAAAGAATTTGGCAACGCTTCCATTTTGAATAAATTCAAAATCTCTCCCGAAAACACGGACTACACCATCCCACGTCTAAATTTTGATAAGAACCTCGTCACCATCCCTTCCAGATGACTCTGAAATGACGCTGCATTTTTAGAAGATGGGTCGATTCACTTCTACATTGACGGTTCAAAAATCAAGGGCGGAGTTGATGGAGGTGTTTTCTCGGGCAGGCTCTTCTTCCATCTACCAAATCATTGTAGCGTGTTTCAGGCGGAAATAATGGCGATTCTTTAATAAGACTTATCCTGGCTTAAGAAAAACGTAATATCTGCTAGAGATATCCGCATCTTTTCAGACAGCCAAGCAGCAATCAAATCCCTGGAATCGACTTCTATAAATTCCTTAGTAGCTCTCGACTGCCGATTGTCTCTCGTGGAGATGACTGAGCAGTTCAATATTCACCTTTGTTGGGTGCCGAGGCATAGGGACATGCCAAGAAATTGTAAAGCCGATGAACTCGCCAGAATAGGAACAAATATACCCATCCTGCCGGACAAAGGCTCCTTAGGTATACCAAACGCTACTTGCAAACTAAAACTTGACCTGGATGCTATCGAGAGTACAAATCTTAGGTGGACAAGTGGACCTACATGTCTAGCGACAAAACAGATTTGGCCAAAGCTGCATCTAAAACGTTCTAAGAATTTGATTTCTGTCAACAGATTGACTATCGGCCCTACAAAAGGTGTCATCACTGGGCACTGTCTAATAAGCAAGCATGCTACACGGCTGGGCCTTTTTGCGAACGACTTTTGTAGAAGCTGCATGGATGAAGAAAAGGAAGAAACTATTCCTCACCTTCATTATTTCTGCTCAACTCTCTCCCGTAGAAGAAACCTTCACCTAGCAGCCTTCTCTTACAACGATGTAGGCGACTTGATAGACGTCGATATTAAGAGCCTCTAATGCTTCATAAGAAGCTCAAAATTGTTTAACGAGGAGGTAAGGAGAAATTTTCTCCCATGTTCGACATTTTGTCACAATGGACCTATTAGATTGTACCGTATGAAATGTCCGATTTTCGCTCAGTCCGAAATAAGAAGCTCTCGAGTGAACATCTGTGCCAGAACGTGCAATTTTCATTTTTATAAGGTAAAGTGGTGCGTGTGAAAATTTTAGGGTTCGTTACAAGTACAGTTATTGTTTTTTTCTAGGAATTATTTACCATGCTGTCGGCAGTCCAAATTCGGACACTCTTCCTTTATGAATTTAAAATGGAACATAACGCGTCATTGGCAATGAAAACATGAATGATGCATTTGAGGATGTAGCGGTAAATGAACGCACTATTTGACGTTGGTTTGGAAAGTTCCGTTTGGTAGATTTAAACGTCGAAAACGAACCACGTGGGAAACCGGACACGTTAAATGACGATAATGTTTTAAGATCAACGGTAGATGCGGACCCAACGAAATCGATGCAGGAGATTGCACAAAATATGGGAGTATTTCCCATGACAATAAGTCGACACCGTTCTCTCATAGGAAAGGTAAAGAAACTCCATAAGTGGATGCCCCATAACTGAACGAGTCTCAAAAACTACGGCGCCTAGAAATCTGCTCATCGCTTAGATTAAAAACAAACTGAACCGTTTTTGCACCGGATAATCACCTGTGATGATAAGTGGATTCTGTATGACAACCGTAAATGACCTGGGCAGTGGTTGGATGCAGACGAAAAACCAAAACACACCCCCAAGCCCGATCTTCACCCAAAAAAGGTTATGGTGACAATCTGGTGGACATCGAAAGGACCAATCCACTTTTCATTTTTTTTCAACCAGGAGAAACGATAAACGCTATTAAATATTGTGAGGAAATCGACATATTGCATGCAAAATTGGTTGAAAATCAGCCTATAGTGAGCAGTAGGCACGGTCCGATCCTATGCATGACAATGCTAGACCCCTATCTCACGCGAAACGGTGAAAAAACTGTGGCAGTTGGGATTTTAAATCCTTCCGCATTCACCGTACTCTCCTGATCTTTCCCCAACGGACTACCACCTTTTCCGCAATCTGGATTCATTTTGCCGGCAGAAGGTCTTCCGGAACCGAGCATAAGTCTTTGAAAATTGCATTGCCTCAAAAAGTCAGCACTTCTACGAAAAACAAACCTCTATTTAAATAAGCACTTATGAAAACATTGTTCCACCGGTGTTTTAGGAAAATTTGAAACAACTTATATTCTTTTCATGACACTTTGACAGATGAATGAAAAAGTTTGTGGAAATAACACGGGAAGTATGGAAATATTTTGGAAAGTCAATATTCCAAGCGATCGTTGTGCATAGCGGCCATTATCGCCGCGAGGCGAATTGAATGAATCGCAAATTATACGATTCGCGACGAAGTGCATAGTTAGCCCCCAGATTTGAATCTTTTGGATTATTTTTTGTGGCCAGTGGTGGAGAGCATGGCCTGCAAGAGACTGAAAACTACTTTAATCACAGTAGCGGTGTACATACCCCTAGAAACCATAGGTGCCGCTGTAACCCAATTGCCACACCGTTTGACGGCCTGCGTTAAAACAAAAGGCGGTCGTTTTGAATAAACCGCCTGTTTTTAAAATGCGTACTATTTAAGCAGAGATCTAGAACCGCAGTTCGATTGAGTATTTCGTGATTAATATCTTACAAAATACAACGGAACTTAAAACTAAGCAATCTTCCGAACTTATAATAAAGTCTCAGGGTGAAGGCAGCAGCCAGCATTAAACCTTCCCAGCCTATTTTGTATTTTATTTCTTCATAGACTTCCGACTACCTCACGAGACCCTCTGGCTCTTGACTTTGACAGTCAACTTCATTCAGTGATAAAAGGAAGAACCTTAACAGTCCTTAAACGCGAAGAAATTACAGAAAATTTCACTTAACAAATAATTCTTGTCAACTCACTTGTACACCACTTCTGCTTAAACACAAAATGTCGCACCCAATTTCTTGTAAAATACGACGATACTAAAAAACTGCTTCCGCCGTAGGGTAAATGACAGTTCTCAGTGTTGTCTAAGCAAATGCACTCTTACTCAAAATTCTTTTCAAAACACAAAACCTACAGTCACAAGTACTTTTAAATTCTACACTACACTATTATGCACTTTTTACTCACTTTCCATGTAACTTTCATCGCTAATTTGACTTTTACAATGACAGATCCATCCAACTACTCCAATTCACTATCTGGATTCTCAATAAATTGCCTACACTCTACATACTTTTAACAAAAACTAAAACAAATTAAACACCTTGCAATCAATCTTGCTTTTCTAATAAACGAAAAAAAAAAAAAAAACTGTATAAGAACCCCCATCATCAAAGAAGATCGATGCAAAGGTAGAAGAAAACTTTAAAATCACAGCAGCAGCAGAGTTATAAGATTTTCAAATATCTACCTACCAAGCAAAAAGAAAAACTTATTCCTCCATTCTCATCTTTATTCACACATTCGAGTTCTGTTTTATACACATTCTCTACATAAAATTACAAAATTGGTTCAAATTACGTACAAAAAAAGTACAAAAAGGCCTGTGTACAAGGAAGAAAAAACGAAACCCCAACGAATGAGCAGAAACAAAAAGGAAAATCGAAGCCGGTGTTTAGGAGATGAAGGAAACTGACACCATAGAGAAAAAAAAAGACGTACTACAGAAAAAAGCGAACCCTCTAGTGGTCCCTTTTTTGTAGGGGGAGCAAATTTTCACTTGTCAAATATGAACTGTCAAAATTTTCGCTCATTTCAGTTTCCCCTATTTTTATTCTTCATCTCTCATTCTCTCTCTTTCATCGTCGTTGTCAGTTGTATATAGACATTTTTTGACATTTTTTTTATCCTCTGATTCTTCTTCTTTTGTTCTTTTTTAAATTTTACTTTTGAGAGAGTATTCTAGTGGAGCTGGTGTGTGAATGGGCTAGCCGCTGAGTGTTTTACACACCGTTTCGCAATTATGGTGCGCACATGTTCTTTTCATGATTGTGTTTTGTTTTTTCTTTGCATCTCATCTTTATTTCCAATTATATGACAGTACTTATATGTTTGGACTGCACACACTCATGGGAAGACAAATATTCAGGCAAAAACCAGTATTGAACCTTGGCATTTTTCTCCTTCTCGCTATAAGCTCTTTTCAAAATGCACTTCCATACAATTTCTCAGATTAATAAGTGGAGAGTGTAGAGTGATCTCTTTTGCTCGAACGTGTGTGCGATTTTTTTTTTTTTTTGTTGGAAATTACACTACGCGTGAAAGAAAATGACACTAACTTGTTCGAATCAAAATGATGTTTTTTTTTTTTTTGTGTGTGTGTGATAAGGATATTTGAGGTGAATTCGTGTTTTAAGTTCGAAGGAATTTCGAAAATTCAAAGATACAGGGTGTTTCAAAAATGAAAGTTTAGATTTTAATGTTACAACGTTGGCGGTTCGAATAAAACAGATAGGTAGGTGTTTTTTTTTTGTGGGTGGTAGGAAAGAATGTGAGATAAATTCATGTAACAAGTTCGAAAATTCGAGAGGGTGTTTCACTAAAAACCGTTATATAAATACAGTATATGTACATACATATATGTCTAAACGGAGCCGAAATTTAGATTTTAATATCATCGGAGCTGCTTTCGATAAAATCGATTTTTTTCATAATCCGCCTTAAGTAAAATAACGTTAATTTTAAGTCTCGAGTGAAAATTCGGATTTCACCTTGTATTGTGGTCTTTTAAGCCCCAAATGATGTGAAGTTTGAAACAAAACCGTTTAATCGATTATACTGCACCTGAGCGAACACACATAGAATTGAGAGATTTTTACGAAACGTTTTCTTATCCAATACTTATACTCGTAGCAAGTAGAAATGTTTAACCTTTCTCTGTTCGCGTTACTTTGAATCTAAGGAAAGTATCAAAATAATAATCGATTCGGATGATGATTCAATTCAGATTGGAAATCAATTTTATTACACATTTTTATACACAGAGATAAAAGATAAAAACCTAATGGTGAAATCCGAACTGTCTAACAATGGAGAGAAATAAAATATTGCCCATACTTAATTATCTTTGCTAAACTATAACAAAAAGTAATTAACAAAGGTGGTGTAAAAGGGGTTATCTTTTCCTTTATCCTCACAATATCACAAATCATTTCAGCTGACTCACGACAGTCTGCATGACAGAACTTGACGCCCTTGGTACAAAAACAGGAAGGATGAATAGCAGGAGAAAAGTAAGGCAGCCCTATTGTCGAAGTCGTCCATCGAGAGCTGCAGGTAAATCACCTTTTTTCACAAGCATTCCACTATAGTGGACAGTATAAGGTGTTTCGAAAAATTTCAAAAAATGTAAAAACCAGTCTAACAATCCAATAAGACTTATTTTTGTGCATACATGCATACAGCCTTGGTCAAACGTACTAGGCACAAAAAAAAATACAAATATTTGGCGCAACAGCTCTTTAAAGTGCCAGGGCCTAGCTTCTCGCAACCACTCATGTTGTGTGCGTTATATTTTTCACACGAACGGAAGGGACCTACAGTTTAATGCCGACTCCGAACGGCGATTTGAGAAGCATTTTCGTGATAACAATACTCTCGGATGTTTGTCAGACGCTCGCGAGAGGTGGGACCGTGAAAAAGCTTTTTGGTATTTTCTGGGATTCGAACTTGGAACCTCATGCCGCCAAATCCTTTCTCGGGTGAATTTTATCAATTATGGCACCATTAATGAGGTTGTAAACGACTTTTATAATTAAAGAAAGGTCACCAATGCACTGTTATGACGCAATAGCGGATTTATGGATTTTTTCAGATGTAGAATCAGTGTGCGGTCATTGCTCGAAATCACGATTTTTTTATGTTTTCTAATAGATCTTGACGCACTGAACAAAAAATATCAAATACAATTTTTTTTATATCTCGCTTAATTTTCGAGATATCGGAACTTTGAAAATTGATTTTTGACAACCGATATTTCAATAGAATTTACCTTCCCGCAGTGCATTATGAAGTACGTAAAAAAAACTTATTTCAGTGGTGCCACCTATTGACGATATTTTCTGATACACACCCTGTTAAAAAAAAAACTTTTTCGTTTGGGTGCATAAAATCGTCATGTTCCACACAATCTCGCACATCCTCTTTTTTTAACAGGGCGTCAAGATCTATTAGAAAACATAAAAGCAACCCAACTAAATACTAATAATCTTTTATAAGACTATTTGTTGATCATATCTGCTTCCTTCTATTTAATTTAACCACCTACTGTTTTTTTAAGATATTAAGAATTTTATAGGGTGGCCAAGGCTGTATATCGATTTCAGTAGATCTTGGATTTTTCTTTTACCAGATATACAAGATGTTTCGAAAAGGTTGAGCATAATGACTTTCTTTGCATCGCAACAAGCAAACAAAATTCTAGTAAACTTTTGTCCATTTCCTTACCGTTATCAAATTGTAAGTTTTTTATGTTTTTTGATACCGCCGTCTTCCTTTTGATTATTCTTCATCAAATCTGCACCGATTATTAAAATATTAAAATATTAAAACAACTTTAAACTATTATATTTATAATGCATGTTCCTTCTTTTTAATGATAACACTGGTTTTTCTACACCTCACAACAAGGCTGGGATTCAAAAGATTTAAAACGCCACAGATTGCGTCCATAGTTTCCATGCAAAGGGTAATATATTGAAAGTATGCAAAGGTAATATACATATTAATAAATTTCAAATTATGCGAGTAGCAGTGCTTTAATTGCTTGAAATCGGATAATTTTTTTAGCGCATATTTATTGAATAATCTTAGAGTTCTAGTAGATTTTTCTGATTCGTGTTAGGAGAAATATTGTGATAATCATTTTTGTATGAAATTTTATACTGAAGAATAAAGTGCTTACACCTGCTTGTGTATCTACCTTATAATACGACGCCCAACGCGCATCCCTTAGGACGTAGAAAATTTGATATATTTCGCTCTACATGTTCCAACCACCTATAGCGCACAATACATAATTTGTTGACTAGGTCGATTTCGCTATACAGCTCTTATAGTTCGTCATTGAAACTTCTCCTCCAAACTCCGTCAACACAAACAGAACCGAATATCTTGCGAACAGTTTGAGCTGAATTACAAAACGTCAAAAAACTGCGCATCGTGAATACATCACTGCCGTTGTGATGCGATGTTATGATGGTTTCGTTATGGGATGCTTTGAGGATGCGTTGCAATCTTTGACGTTTTGGAACGATCTGAATTAAAAAAAAACAAAAAAACTATTATCAAAAAAAAAATGTACTGGCCGTTTTTAGTAAATTTTACAAAATTGAATTATGTAATAAATAATTTAAAACAATTATTTCTTGCGAATCTGGAGAGGACGCTTCCATTTCGGCGGAATAAAAAACAATAAAATGTCAAATGACATTTGCGAACCCCACATGCGGATCAGTAGAAATGCGGTGAAGTGGGAGGGTTGTGATCCTTTGTTTTCGGATCATGGCCTCGCTGATAAAAGAAAGAAGAAGACATTTGCATCATATCAGTTCACGATGCGCTGTTTGCTTTTGTTTGCGCAGTAAATACACTCATAATGCGTTTTAAAACGTTATACATTGCATCACTGAAACCTATTGACGTTTGGATACGCTTGACTTCGCAGTACTGTGGCAGTACTGCGTTTTGGAGTTCAGCCTTTTTCTCGCGAAGCGATCTAGAGTTCGAGATAGGATTTACTGGTCACCTCCCAATTAACAAAAAAAAAAAAAAAAGGCGATCAGCAAGAGTTGTCAATCGCGAAATGCACTCACTCAAACTTAAATCCCAGATTTTTATGAAAAATGCAGCTTAATACCTTCAGCCTATACCGGGTTTCGTACAATTATGAGCATTTGCTTATACGTATTATATGAAAGCCCTTGAACAAAAGTTCCTATACATGTCTCATGCACACGTTTTTTTTTATAAAGTTCGCTTATTATTATTATTATTATTCACAATTCGTTAGATATAGAGAATAAAATACTTGAAAACAAAATCTGTTTGGATACGATACAAGGTGATCTGGGAAGGTTGGACTGGCAATGTGCGGAGTTGTTCCTCACATCATACATACATACATACATTTTCAATGGCCCGCTGATCCTTCGTGAGGGTCGCGGGGGTAGGATGCTCAGGTGGACCCTCCATCCTTCTCGATCCTCCGCCATCGACTCCAACTCATCAGGAGGAATCCCTAGACGGCTCCAGGAGAGATGCCGGACTTGGTCCAACCATCTATTTCTAGGCCTAACGCGGGGTCGCCTACCTGATGCCACGGCAACCATGGCACGTCTTGGAAGCCGGTCTGGGGGCATACCATACTTAAACTTATCCACCTGCTTCAGTGCAACTCCACTAACATGCAGAGTGCACTGAATGGGTTTTTTGGAAACGACCAAGAGTTATGATTCTTGGTATTATTACCTTCTTTTAGACCACTACCATTTCATTTCAAAATATTATATTTTCATAAAAAACTATTATATTTTCACTTAAACGTAAATAGCATATGGTATTTAAGAATCACAAACCCGGTAAGCAATCGAAGAAAATGTTACTAAGCATGTTTTGTTTGTCTTGATGTGAGAAGCTTTCGAACTTTTCCGAAACACCCTGTATAATTAAACGGGTACACACCATCGAACATGACTGTCACTCAAAACTGATGCCACTCAAAACGTAATAGCAAAAATGTTTGCGAGGAACAGTTTTGAGTGACAAACCATCAGTCAGCAAAGTACACAACATCGGCTTTGAGTGACATCACTCAAAACGGACAGTTTTGCTCGATTGATGCTTTAGGTAAGCCATTTTTTTTGGGTTTTTTGTTGCAGAACTTATTCAATATTGTGAAGAAAATAAACCGCTATTTGCAAGAGACTTGTATGTAAATATTTGTGTAGGGAAAGCTTTCCAGTTTTCTAGCACTCAATGTTTTAAAGGAAAAGGATTTTCGAAAAATAATATATTACATATTATGTACAATATTATGTAAGAAAAAATTCGACATCTGTACAGAAATCTATACATACATATAATAAAATGATAAATATGGAGGGAGGTTTTTGAATCCGCGGAATAAGTAATTTTCAAGTTTTCTTTCAAATGTTTCCTTTAACACTAATTTTCTCATTAATTATGAAAAGATGATTATCTTCTTGATTTTAAGTCTACATAATAAATTACCTTTGTTGGTAAATCTCGCAGAACATTTTCAGCGAGCTATACTCGAAAAACACAGTGTCCAAAAATGGTAACGCGAGTTACCGACATGATTTTATTCTATTTTAAAGTAAGTATTTAGTTATAACAAAATGTTCGTTTTTAACTCGCTTTGAAAGTGGTTGTTTATTCTAAGGATAATATAATTTGCAACATTTAATGTTGAAATTGAGATTAAAATTTCAGTCCATTAGCTATAAATTGTTCCGAACGTAACGCGAGTTATCATGGAAATACCCAACACAGCAAAATTAATATCCACCAAAAATGTATATGTATATATAAGAAAAACCATGTTATGTCGTTGGGCCACTACTGTTGACCCAACACTTTATATTTAATAGCCATAGTTTATGTAAGGACTCTTGTCCGAGTAAAACCATGATTTGCAACTGGCATAGACTTTTTAAACAAGGGACTCACTTGAAGACGACCCAGGGCCACGGTCGAAGTTACCACTCCGGAAATTATTCAAAAAGTCGAAATAATAATATTTGAAGATGCTAGACTTAACCATTAAATGCCCACATGTCTATTTTGGGCACGCACTCTTTGAACAAAAAGTTTGTCCAACGAAAATATTTCAAACCGCGTGCGAATAGTTTTAGTACGTTCTACGATACAAGCGACACAGTTTGCACCGATTGCCGCTTGAAACCAACTGCATTTGAAAGCTTGAAATTCAGTTGAGTTTGCGCCGCACAACGATACGCATTTTTTGTAAATTTGCGATTTCTACATATACACATTTTTGGTAAATCGGTCGAATCCGACGGTGAAAGAATTATTTCCGTGTTTATTATTGTGTCTAGAAAGAGATGTGTGTTTAAAATAAAAAATTTAAAAAAATTTCATAATTTTTTTTTTAATATTTTGTTCGTGCCCAAAATGGCACGCTGGTCACTCAGGTCATAAAATGTGTTATGTGTGCGCATATGTAAAAAGTTTGTTTTCGTCATTTTTGCTTTGTTTTTTTCCGTTTGTTATTTAGAATGCCGCACAAAATCGATTTTCGCAACGAAGAAGAGTTGGCAGCATACGTGAATCAACAAGCATGGTCCGATAGTGAAGCCGGCGATTTTTCCGAGGACGATAGTGACATAGATCCGGAATTTGATTTCGAAGCTGCTCTACGAATGAATCGTGACGATGATGGTGACGATATTGGTGTGCCCTCACGTCAAAAGACGCGAAATATTGCAGCTTCCGCTGACGAAGCAAATGTTCCGAACGTTGCTAGCTTCGCTGTTGTAGCTAGCAGTGGCAATGAAGTATTGAAGTCGATGTCGCATCCGCATCAAATCACGCAAATGGACACACCGCCTTTTCTACCATATGTGCGATATGGCCATCATCAACACTTGGATGTTATATCGACGCCACTTCGATTGTACGGTACAAACTAAAATTGTACGAATTTATCATGGAAGTGGCCACTTGTCTTACGAAATCCGGCATACCGTTGGCACGAAAACCTGGTCGTCCATCGAATTTGGAATCGGAAATCGCAGCCAAGCGGAGCGCACTTGCCGGAGCACGCTGCAACTCGACATCGATGCAAAAAACCTGGCTGCGACTCACGAACTCGATTTGTTTGCCGGAAATGTCAAGTTCATCTGTGCCTCAGCAGTGCAAAGAACTGTTTCATGGAATTTCACACGACCGGAGATGCGCCGGCTAGTCAAACGGTAGTGCATGCGATCATATGAAAACACAAGCGTTTTCACTCAGCTGAGGCCTACCAACTCCTACTCTCAACCTCCACGCGGTGACAGCCGGGTGCCTAGTACCTTAATCCAAGAAATGGGTAACCAACCCCGTTTGGCGGATTCTTGGTGGCAGCAGATGAGAGAGGGGGGGAAGAGTGCTTTTCTCACTAGAGCACTTCTTCCTGTTCCAGGCGGCAGCGGACGAATTCCCTAGACGGAGTCAACGGTGGCGTCTATAGTTCCAGTTAGGTTGAACTTAGTGAATACCTTGCGCGAGCTGCTTCGACGTATTCGGATCACAGGTCGGTAAGGAATTTCCAATGTTGGTCAGGACATTGGAATAGAGATGGTGGCGGAGGAGCCCTTAATGGGCCAACGGCAGCGCTCATACTCCCGTAGTGGACTACTGGCACCGGTGTACCCGGCCCCCTGTCCTAGGGGAATAATTAAGGAACTGGCCCTCCAGGTTGGGGGTTGTGCCGTCGGGGTAACTTCCCTACCACGTAAAAAATCGATGGTTCCGAAACAACCAAAAGCCTCGGATAAGGATGACCCAACTAATGACGACCCCAGCAAACGAAATAAGGACAACGACCTTCGGATCTGTACGTGGAATGTTCTGTCCCTTTACAGACCACGTGCAGCCGAACAACTAGCAGAGGCCCTAGACTGCTATAAAGCAGATATTACCGCCATCCAGGAAGTGCGATGGGATGGGCCAGGCAAAAAGAGGATGAAAAACTGTGACATCTACTACGGTGATTGCTACAGAGGCAACAGGCAACGCTTATTCGGATGCGGATTTGTCATACGCGGCAGACTTAGGCAAGAAGTCTTAAGCTTCCGACACGTGAGCGAGCGTATTATGACTATCCGGATCAAGGCTAAATTCGCTAACATAAGCCTAATATGTGTTCATGCCCCCACAGAAGAAAAGGACCCTGCCTCCAAAGAGTGTTTCTACGAGCTCCTCGACAAAACATACGAGCAATGTCCTAAATACGACGTTAAGATCGTATTGGGCGATTTTAACGCCAAAATAGGAAAGGAGGACGTCTTCGGTAGAGCAGTCGGTAAGCATAGCCTACACGACACCACGTCTGATAACGGACTAAGGCTAATTGATTTCGCTGTGGAGCGAAATGTCACCATAGCAAGCACATGGTTTCCTCATCTCGATATTCATAAGCAGACATGGCGGTCCAATGATCATGTCACGATCAACCAAATTGATCATATTGCGATCGACGCAAGGCATGCCTCCAGTATTCTGGATGTCCGGACCTTCCGAGCGGCCAACATAGACTCGGATCATTACCTTGTTGTAGCCAAGGTACGAATGCGGATATCCCAATCTGAGCAACAAAGAAGAATTACTGTGAGAAAATTTAACGTCGAAAAGCTACAATCGCAAGAGACCGCCAGACTCTTCGCTGAACGCGTATCCCGAAATCTCTCAATCACCCCTATACCGCCAGCATCAAGTGCCGAAGACCAGTGGCAACGCTGCCAACATGCCATCAGAAACGCCGCGACTGATGTGCTGGGTCTCGCTCGCCCACCACCGCGAAACCCCTGGTTTGACGAAGAATGCCGGCGAGTGCATGCAGCAAAACAAGAGGCATACAAAGCGGCGCTGCAAAGGAAGACGAGAGCTGCTCGTGAGCTCTACGAGCAAAAGAGACGGGAAGAACATCGGCTTCTCCAAAAGAAGAAGAAAGAGCATGAGAAGCGCGCGTTTGAGAATATCGAGAGTCTATACTCCAGGAACAATGTACGGAAGTTTTACCAAAAGGTAAAAAGAACGTGTCAGAGAAGTAATACCCGTACAGAAACCTGTAGAGATGAGAATGGAAACCTCGTAGTAGAATCACAGTCGGTGCTGAGAATCTGGAAAAACTACTTCTGCAGACTGTATAACGGCGACGAAGACCAACATCCCGCTGTCAGGCAGAATGAACCATTCAACATGGACGATGATAGTCAAAATTTCCGTCCACCTGACCAAAACGAAGTGAGGATAGCAATATCCAAGCTAAAATCGAACAAGGCTGCTGGACCTGACGGTTTACCGGCCGAACTTTTCAAGGCAGCTGGGGATGAATTGGTAGAGTGCATACACCAACTCATTTCTAATATTTGGTCAGAGGAGTGTATGCCTGATGAATGGAATCTCAGCATCGTTTGCCCGATCCACAAGAAAGGAGACCCCCTCAACTGCGCCAATTATAGAGGCATCAGTCTCCTCAACATCGCGTACAAGATCTTTTCTGCGATATTGTGTGAACGCCTGAAACCTTTTATGAACAGCCTGATTGGACCCTATCAGTGCGGTTTCAGGCCAGGAAAGTCCACCATCGATCAAATCTTCACACTTCGGCAGATCCTGGAGAAAACCCAAGAATTCCAAATCGATACTCACCACCTCTTTATCGATTTCAAGGCCGCCTATGACAGCATCTATAGAGAAGAGCTTTATAGAGCCATGTCTAGTTTTGACATCCCTGCCAAACTTGTCCGCCTGTGCAGGCTGACGATGGAGAACGCTCGCTGCTCCATCAAGGTCGGTAATGACCTCACCGAGACCTTTGATGTCAAAAAAGGCTTTAGACAAGGTGACGCGCTGTCATGTGACTTCTTCAATATTGTACTTGAACGGATTGTGCGGAACTCACAAGCCAACACCGGAGGCACAATCTATTACAAGTCTGTACAACTGCTTGCATACGCCGACGATATCGACATTATCGGAAGATCTCAGCGGGCTGTCACCGGTGCTTTTGCAAGCATTGAGGCGGAAGCGGCCAAAATGGGTTTGGCGATAAACGAGGGCAAAACCAAGTATATGCTGTCAACTAGAAGGGAAAACCAACATCGACGAATTGGACAAAACGTCACCGTGGGCAGCTATAACTTCGAGGTAGTAAGGGACTTTGTCTACCTTGGCTCTGCTATAAATTCAGCAAACAAAATCAGCGCAGAAATCAATCGAAGAATAACTCTTGCCAATCGCTGTTTTTTTGGGCTTATAAGGCAATTCAACAGTAAAGCCCTCTCTCGAACAACTAAGGAGACTCTATATAAGACCTTGATCATCCCAGTCCTGCTTTACGGCGCTGAAACATGGACTTTATTAAAAGAGGATGAAGATATCCTTGGTCGCTTCGAGAGAAAAATTCTTCGTAAGATTTTCGGTCCCGTTTGCGTTGACGGGTTTTGGAGGAGAAGATTCAATCACGAACTATACGAGCTGTACAGCGACATCGACCTAGTCAAAAAACTGCGTATTGGACGTCTGAGATGGCTAGGACATGTAGAGCGAATGGACACCAACGCTCCGGCCCGCAGAGTCTTCGAATCTAACCCCGAGGGACGACGCAGTAGAGGGAATTATCGCCGTAGGTGGCGCGCACAAGTTCAAGGGGACCTCGACCAACTTGGAGTGCGCAACTGGAGGCAATTAGCTAAAGACCGAGCTAAATGGAGAGGCTTGTTGGTTGAGGCCCAGGTTCACCCCGAACTGTAGCGCCACCTAAGTAAGTAAGTAAGTAGATGCGCCGGCGATGCTTTTTGATCAAAATTTCGTTTTTTTAAAATCATTTTCATACAACTTTTTTCCTTTATTTTCAATAAAAAATGTCTTCCATACAAACACACCTTTTGAATTTTTTTCTGAGTTATGACCAGCATTACCTGGAATTACCTGTCACTTGCCCAGGTGAGTTATATGAAAAGCCGCAGATCAAAACTTGTTTAGAATTGTCTCCTCTACAACATATAATTCTTTTCCCAAAAAAAAAAACTTGGGCATTAAAGGGTTAAGAAGAAACAGCTCGCGGAAATGGTTGAAGTATCAGATGCAACCATCATCATATTGAGGAAAACCGCATTGTAATCGCTTTTTTTTTTTTTTTTTTTTCATACTAGACGTTAGATTTACGAATTTTGGCTTCTGTGATCCCGTAAGTGTTTTAATAAGTTTATTGTTATGGATTTGTTTTAATTTGATTATTTATAAGTTGTTAGTGATTTTTGTGAAAAAAAAGAAGTAAATAACTGCAGAAGTCGCCGGGGCCTGGCTTTGGTTGAGGATGGCCGAAGTATGCGGTATGCCGCTATTATGATTAGAAAACCAGAGACGACGTTAAGAAGAGCCATTAAAAGGTTCAGGGAAACCAACTCCTATACCTGGCGTCAAGGTTCATGTCCCCCCAGAGTAACTTCTGGAAGGAAAATTCGATATCTGGTGCTTGAAAGCCTTCGGAATCGTCACCAAACAGCGGTTGAGCTGTCTCATAGACTTCGAATTAGAGTGACAGCTGTGGATGCTCAAACGGTGAGGCGACGATTAGTGGAAAGCGGCCTGAGAGCAAGAAGACCTACTCGTGTACCGCGATTCGCGGTACAGCATAAGCGACGTCGAATTGAATTTGCTCGCCTTCATCAGAATTGGACAGAAGCCGCCTGGGGTAGAGTCCTTTTCACTGATGAGTGCAAGTTTTCTCTGTGCTCACCAGATAGACGTAACAGAGTGTGGAGACGAACAGGTAAGAGATACTTTTCAGCAAAAATTGCCCAGAGGGAAAGTTCATTGTGGAGGTTCCATCACGGTATGGGCAGGAATTTCCATGCGCGGAAAAACCGAGCTGTGCCTCGTGGAAGGATCGGTGAACTCTACCTATTGCATCGACAACATCCTGGAGGAATATATGGTTCCATTCGCACCATTTATTGGGGAAAACTTCTTGCTGATACAGGACAATGCTAGACCACACGTCGCGAGATGCGTTACCGAGTACTTGCAAAAAGTGGAAATCGACGTGATGGCTTGGTCTGCGATGAGCCCGGACATGAATCCAATTAAACGTTTAGGACCTGCTGGGGAAAAAGATTAGGATGTAATCTGCCCTTCCACAGACACTCAGCCTGAGATCTGCTCTGATTTAGGAATACGACAATGTGGACGACACCTTCTTCTTACTTTTATCAGCGAGGTTATGATCCGAAAACAAGGGATCATAACCCTCCCACCTCACCGCATTTCTACTGATCCGCCTGTGGGATTCGCCTCACAATTTGGACGACACCATCGTTACAAATCTTATCCAAGATATGACCCGGCATAATTGATATGAATTACACTGAACCCCCCACATACGCGGTCTCGGCATATGCGATTTTGCTTATACGTGATTAAGTTTTTCCGAAATTCCCTCTATACGGTGCTTATACGCGATTCAACGTGATTCAAGTCGTATTGTGTAAAATGAAAACATAAAAAAAAATGTCTGCCAGAAGGCTTTGCATTTATTTTCAAGTTCTTAAGCGCATCAGATTTCTTTGCATTTTCATATGTATTTCTGCTGTTGTTGCTTTGCTTGTTGTTGTGTGTTTCCGCGTGTTTCTATTAGTTGTTGATTTTTCTAAGTTGGTAGGTAGCACAAATGTTTTTAAATTCCCATGCATTCTAATATCTTTGACCACTTAATTTTTTTAAATTAAAAGTCGACCACATTAAGATGTCCACATCAAAGAGATCATCACAAGCTTCCAAACAAGCATTCAAAAAAAAAAAGAAAGTCGTGTTGAATCTAGAAACTAAATTGGAAATTATTAAACAATTAGAAAAGGGTGAAGGACCCTCTGCTGTTGGGCGTTTTTTCCACGGTTTGCACTATCAGAGCTAATCAAGATTCAATAAAGTCATCTATAAAAAATGCCACACCTTTATCAGCTAAAAAAATAAAGCAAAGTAGGGATCCGATAATGGAAAAGATGGGCAGTTTGTTAATCTCTTGGATTGAACAACAACAAGAAAAAAAAAAATAAAAATTGGAGTCGACTCTGTTATAATTTCAAATAAAGCAAGGAATATTTTTGATCATCTTCAGCGGGAAAAAAGAGTTGAGTTAGGAGCAGAACAAACGAATTTTGCAGCAAGTAAGGGATGGTTTGATAAATTCCGAAAGCGTCACAATCTCCACAACATAAAATTTACGGGCGAAGCGCCTAGTGCCGATGTAGATGCTTCCATCAAATTCAAAGAGGAGTTCAAAGGAATTATTAAAGACGGTGGATACACAGTCCAAAAAATGTTCAATGCGCATGAAACTGGGCTTTATTGGAAGCGCATGCCTAGCCGAACTTATATCTCCAAGGAAGAAAAAAGAGCATCAGGGTTTAACACGTTGGCTGCCAGTGTATCACCGGTGATCGCAACAAAATTCACACCCTAGAGGCCAGTGTATCACCGGTGATCACAACAAAAATCGTTCCCCAGGTGCCAAGAAGAAATATCAATGTTATGATGAATTGGTGACTGAGAGCTTTTGCACAGACAATAGTGGGTATGGCAGGACATGTTTGAGCATGTTTGCATATAGTGATCACCGGTGATACATTTGTGTTTAAAACATAAATTTTACTTTTTTTTTGAACATGTATCACCCGTGATCACACGGCGGAAGAAGTCATTAATGTAAAGTTAGAGCTGGGAGTGGACGTGCTTTATAATTTTCATCTTTGGTGTATTATAAAATTGATAGAGAAATGGATCCCAAGCAAATAATTGAAACGTTGGAAGAGACAGAAAGTTCGAGTGAAAGTTCGGGCGCTTTTAGTGCGGATGAGGACAATGAGTATCTCCCGGATTATACTAGTGATTCATCAAGTGATAACACCTCTGAAGAAAATGGGCAACGAAATCAGGAAGTCAGAGTTTCACCTGATATTACAGCAGAGAGACGTCAAACAGAAATTCCGGTAACCTGGAAATCTCCCGCAACTGGAGATACTTTGAAGCAATTCTCAGAAATTTTCACTTCGTATCAGATTAGTGAAGACGACCGCTGTTCTCCATCTGAATATTATAGAACATTTTTAACGGATACGTGCTTAGATATCATTGTTGAGGGAACAAATAAAAGTGCGAACAATTTTATATATCGGTCCAATATTTGCCTTCAGCTGATGGAAGGTTACTTTGGAGAGAACCGAACTTTAACAGTCGACAGTTTCTACACTTCGATTGAATTGGCTAATGCTTGTCTAAATAGAAAAACGCATCTACAGGGAACATTACGAAAGAATCGAAAAGGGTTGCCTAAATTGACTGAAACATTGAAAAAGGGAGAATGCATTTCTTATGAAAAGTCTGGCATAGTAGTTGGATACTGGAGAGACAAAAGAGAAGTTAGTTTTTTGTCCACAGCAAATATTGGTGCACTTCTGCCCTCAGGAAAAAAAAACAGGCTTGGTGCAGATATTCTCAAACCTGATATAATCTTGGAATACAATAAATGCAAACAAGGTACAGTATAATAATTTTTCGTGAATTTACTAAACTAATTTTTGAAACCTAGGTATAGACTTAGCTGATCAATTGGCAAGCTACTTCAGTCCTCCCCGAAAACTATCCGTTGGTTCCACAAAGTAGCGTTTGATATCCTCTTAAATACAGCGGTTATAAATGCATATACAGTGGACTCCCCCTAAGTCGAATTTTCACGGGATACCATGATTTGTTCGAGTTAGAGGGAGTTTCGACTTAGAGGGAGTTTGACTTAGAGGATGCTTTTGTATGGAAAATTGAGGGGAATGCTAAAATATGGCGAAAAAATTCGAGTTAGAGAGAAATTCGACTTAGGGAGAGTCCACTGTATATTATATAACAAAAACAATCCCAATATGCAGATTTCCGAGTTTCGTCAAAATATTATTATTTATTTAAGTGGTCAAGATAATTCATTAACTGCACAAAGACCTATGGAAGAAAAACATATTCTTACACTATCAACGGCGCTTACAACAGATGGTAGGCGAAAGAGATATCGCTGTCGAAAGTGCTATACTGAGCTAAAAGCTACTGTTTCCATTGCAACTGCAAGAAAAAAGGCAAAACTTGTGAACACGTATTGTTTGCAATGTCCAGGAAACCCATTTTTATGCATGAAACATTTCCAAGAATTGCATTAAGATTCACAAAGCCTGATTTTTATACCATTTTTTAATGAATTTTTTTTTTTGTTTAATTATTTTTTGTTAATTTTTTTTTAAGTGCTATGAATAAATTGTTTTGTTTTTTATGTAACAAATTATGTTTACACTTATATTTAATTTTAAAATTTACATAAACTCTTTTAACTTTTGTGGTAGAATCGATATTCTGGAGGTCTATGAGTGTATCACCCGTGATACATTTTCGTCTAGGGGGTGAATTTTGATGTGATCACCGGTGATACACTGGACTCTAGGGGGTGAATTTTGTTGTGATCACCAGTGATACATTGGCAGCCAACGTGTTAAGGCAGCAAAAGATAGGTTCACCCTCTTATTTTGTGGAAATGCTAAGGATGATTTTAAGTATAAACCATATTTTATGTATCAATCGAAAACCTCAGAGCTTTGAAAAATGTAGCAAAAGCCGAACTTCCTGTGTATTGGAGGGCAAACAAAAAAGCTTGAATGAATTCATCACTATTTACTGACTGGTTTAATAAATGCTTTTGCCCAGAAGTTAAACTCTACTGCAAGAAACAAAATGTAGACTTCAAAGTGCTTCTAACTCTCGACAATGCGCCAAGTCATCCTCAGACTCTTTACAATTCCAACCAAATGTAAACGTTGTATTTATGCCCCCATACACTACATCAATAATTCAGCCAATGGACCAAGGCATACGTATTGCCATATTTAAGAAGATGTATCTACGGTAAACATTTCGCAACATGTTAGAAGCCATAGATGGACCTCATAAACCTACTCTTTGCGAGTTTTGGCGAAACTACAACATTGCTAATGCAATAGCAAATATCAAGTCATCCTGATGTGACATAAAAAATACCACGATGAATGCAGTTTGTGTTGAAGACGATGTTGGGGATGCTTCTGATTGCAATGTGGAAAAATTGTTGTGCTTGGGAAGACAGATTGGAGAGGCAGGCTTTCAAGACCTGGAGCTCAGTGACATTAATGAGGTCTTGGAAGCACATGATGCTGAGTTTTCAGTTCAAGAATTGATAGAGCTTGAAGAAGAGTGCGAACCGGCTGAAGACGACATTAATCCAGAACAAGAAACTGACGATCTGACCATTAAAAGCCTGAAGAAATTGATGACCAAAATAAATGAGGCTGTTGACATTATAGAATTCACTGATTCTAACTTGAAAAGGAGTTCAACTTGTACAGCAGGACTGCTTAGCTCGATTGCGCCACATCGACTTATTTTGGAGTAAAAAAGAAAGCAACCGAGCATTCTTAAGTTTTTTTTTCTATTTATTTTGTTATTAATTGTTTTTGCTCTTATTTTTTGTTTTTTATTAAATTTTTTCATTGCTTTTGTTCTTCCTATGTTGAATTATTTTTAAGTTCCTTTTTAAAAACAAACTGAATAAAATATATATTTTAAAATTGCTTGTCTTGGAACGCATCTCTATATGTACGTACATATTTTCATACAGTTTCTAGTTTCCACATACGCGAATTCGATATACGCGGTGTTTTCTTGGAACGTGTCTCTCGCGTATGTGTGTGTGTACTTACTTTTAAATCAATAAACAAAACTGTATTAAAAAAAAAACTTTATTTTCTAACTTACTTGAAGTTATTGCAAAATTTCAAGGTGCGCCACATTTTTTGTAACTCAGTGTACATATAGTTAATATTACTGTGGACATATACATGTACAATGGCATATTTTTTATCACGGGGTGAACCGTTGAAAATAATGCATGTTCTATTTCTTCAATAGATTAGGGTTTGCCACGAAACCTCGCGCACAGAATCCCACGTCACTAAAGCTTTTGTCACAAAATGCCGCGAAATATGATTACAATTCGAGACGAATTAAACTTGGTACTTGGGTGGCCCGCTTCGCGGGTTAAAAAGACTGCACACTAAGGAACATTCTTCGACTCATACACCGAACGACCTTCGGCATCACATACAGGGGCTCAGTGCGCCGGCGAGATTTTTCGAGGTTCAGTCTGCGTGATTTTCTGCTGCGGGATTCTTAAAGTGCTGATTTTTCGATGCGCGATTTTCTACAGCGGTCAAACATGGCGTTCCCAACGGTTCAAAATAGAAAAAAAAAGGTTACGAGAAGAATGTTAAGAAATTATAAAGAAATTTGTATGATGATCTTAAACCTTGAACGACCTTTATTTTAAAGATATTGCCCAAGTTATAACAAAAATAAAAAATTGGGATGCGAAACAAATTGTATCAAAAAGTTCAACCTTTGCTATGGTCATGTTTCCCCAGTTATCATAAGGACTTGAAGAGAATAGGTGTGCATTTCGTACATATGTACATTTTGCACAGTTTCTCATACATTTAAAATTTTCTATCGGCTTGTTTTTGTGTGGTAGAAATTAGTAATTAAGGATATTGCTTAAAACTGAGCTCGATCGACCATAGTCCCACTATACAGCAAGCTATACAGATTCCTTTAAGAATTCGAAGGCATATTGCAACACCTGAGTCTAGCGAAGGTTTGAGCTAAAAAAAAAACACGTCGAACACTAAAAATGTAATATAACATATCTCGCAATAATTATGTACTTCGATGTTTAACTAACTTTGAATTGCTGTAGTCTTTAGCAGATTTGGGTTCCTTTTTACAGTACCGTAATATCCTTATTAAAAAAAAAGTAACAATTACAGACTTAGACCATATTCCTTCAGAATGTTCTATAAGAAAATACATATTTACTTGTTCTGAGTGCACATAAACTTAATTAAAGATACTGCAAATAAGTGAAGTGACTTAAATATACCATATATTGAACTTTTCAGTAAAGGTTTATCTTCTTGTATAACCGTTATTTAAACGATAAGATTAACTTGAAATTTCACATGTGCTTCGCATGCACATTTGACGACAGTTCGACAATCTTTCAAATTGATACCTAATTGATTTTTATTCGTCTGAAGCCATTAAAAAGAAAAAAATTGATTGAATATTCAACTATAAACCATACAAACCCATTTGAAATAAAATTAATTCTCGTAATTCAAATGTTTATGGAGTTGTAGTTATATTATAAATATGAGACATCTACCACGTACGTTTTTTGTTTGAACAAGAACTATTACATTTGCACATTTTTTTAAATTTTACTTATATTTAATTAGACCAATCACTTGATTGCACGACGTAACTTAAAGAAGACAGACAGAGGATTGAAAGATTGGTACAGTGGTTCGAAACTCAGGTGATACGGGGTTTCACAAAATCTGCGGGGTGTTGTCCAGATAAGTGGAGAGACAGGTTTTGTTATTTTAACTTTGCTTCTGATTCACAGATCTTTTCCCCTACTACCTGATGTCATTCATATCAATCATTAAACAGTAGGAACAATTTTTCCAGCCATATGATCAACCTACTGCCTGTGTTAGACATTCGCAATAGTGTTGACATAAGCTTTCGCAATTGACCGGATTGACTTTATATACATATATTTCATGACAAATAAATAAATGTTTCCTGACACCACGATTATAGTTTTTTCCTCGTTTTTTTTTTTTGCACAAATCATAATAATAATATAAAATAAATATGTATTTGGCGCAACAGTTCTTTAAGTGCCAGGGCTTAGCTTCTCGCAACTACTTATGTTGTGTGCGTTATATTTTTCACACGAACGGAAGGGACCTACAGTTTAGTGCCGTATACGAAGGGCAAACAACAATACTCTCGGATGTTTGGCAGACGCTCGCGAGAGGTGGAACAGTGAAAATTTTTTTTAGTTTTTTCTGGGATTCGAACTTGAAACCTCACGCGTAGTGATCCGACACACTAACCACTTACGCCACGGCGCCCACAAATCATAAACTTTCTCAAAATTTCCGATCAGTTTTTACTAAATGATTCTTATATAAATTCTTTTTCAAAGCATTGGAGTAAATAAAGTAAAAATTTCGGCAGAGGATAGGAAATTCTTTTCAATGATTTGGGATAACAGAACTCTTATGGCTTTTCACTGATTGAAATGAATAAATAAAGAAATAAATAAAAAAATTATGTGAAATACTGCGAATATATTTTAAATACCTTCATTGTAGACTTAAGGATGGCGCAGATCAGGCGATAGCGATAGCGTTAGCGATCATATTGCAAATTACAAATTGTATTCAAATATTTTCGCGCACACTGACTGAGATCTAGGTATGCTCGTATACTTGAACATAGGAGTATGTAGGCGATTGACGGGATAGATCGCGAGAGATTATAAAAAAAAAAGATATAAAATGTGTTATCGCCTTTACCCAACAACTACCTTTTTCGTAATTATTACTTACTACGGAGGGCCTAACAAAAGTTCGCTTGGTTGGTGTCAATTTAGTAGTTTTTGATAAAAAAAAAGATGCATTTCTGTAGTTTATAATCTGACAATATTTATTTCCAAATTTCAGAATAGGTAAAAATGGAGACGAAAAAGAGAAAAATTAGTGACGTAAACTCGGTTGAAGTTCCACCGCCAACACAGGAAGAAATTCGTTTTGCCATTCTCTTCGGATTTCGACGTCAACTCACGCCAGTCAAAATTCTGCACGAATGCCAAAATGCATACGGAATAAATGCACCATCTCTTGTTACTATTTCAAAGTGGTTTCGAAGATTCCAGACTGGACATTTTTCTGTGGACGACGAATCTCGTGAAGGTCGGCCAAAATCCTCGACCGACGATACAAATGTGGCCCTGGTGAAGGCTAAAATTCACAAAAATGCCAGGATGACACAGGAGATGATAGCGGATAAACTGCGCTGGAATTTTAAATTATCACCTGAAATATTCGACGAAGTCAGTTCGATGGGTTCCAAAAATTTTGAATGGAGAGCAAAAAGAGGCTCGTGTTCGTTTTGCTCAATATTTCCTGGATAATTTTGAAAATAGAGAGTCAAGCTGCTTGAATAAGATCGTTACAGGTGATGAATCTTGGTTTTACAAGTACGACCCGGAAACCAAACAGCAGTCCATGGTATGGAGCCCAGAAGGTGCAAACCCTCCAGTAAAGCCCAAACAACAAAATTCAGCGACAAAAGTTATGATGTCGATGTACTTCACCAGGGCGAAAATGGTCGCCGTCATCCCGCTTTAAACTGGTCAGACAGTCACTACTAATTGGTATACTGAAACTTGCTCACCACAAGTTTTACAAAATTTACTAGGACACCGACAAAAAGAGGAGCTGCGCCGCTACTTTTTGCAGCATGACAATGCGCCTGTGCACACTGTTGAAAAAAACAACAACTTTCTTGCGCTCTCGGGCATCAATGAAATTTGCTCAGCATCTTATTCTCCGGATCTAGCGACTGTCCGGAGTGTGACTTTTGGCTGTTTCCGAAAATAAAAAAAAGATTTGAGGGGAAAAATCTTCACATCTAATGAGGAGATTATTAATGCAGTCAATGTCGAAATCGAAAAGCTCCAAAAAGAGGATTTTAAAAGCTGTTTTGAAAGATGGATCTATCGGCTCAAGAAATGGGAATTATGTGGAAAAATTAAAAAAGATGAAGACTAAATATCTAAAGTTAAAATTATTTTTGTGTTTTATTATTCAATCAACTAAGCGAACTTTTGTTAGTCCCTACGTACATATATGAGGCGTAAGTCATTTCTTAAAAATTTTGGAATAAGTCCAGAAAAGATACTACACATGCCAAACTGTTGCATGAAGATGTGAAGTAAGTTAAAAGTGTACGACTCCGTCAACAGATGCTAGCATAAGTTTATTAGATAAAAGCTGGTATGTTGTAAGTTGCAGCGGTGCAAATCTCAAGTTGTTAACATTAGCTAAACATGACCTACACCACTATGACTTTAACAGCCTCATATGTTAGCATGCAACACTCATATATTAGCTTCCTAAGTATCAACAGTCGAGCGTCTACTGTGTTATGAATTTCGAATCGAACAAATATCATTCGCTAAATGAGAAAATAAGCCTTTTTGGCATAAGAACAAAACCAATCGACGAAACGTTCCATGCACACGGGTTCCGCTAAACCGCTAGAGTGGCGGAGTCCCGCAGGAATCTGTGCTAGGTCCGAACTTGTGACCCATAATGTATAATGGTGTTTTCATAGTACCATTGTATATACAACTAATGTATGTAGATGTATGTATATACAATGATAGTACCTATCCCCAGGGAAATGAAATTCTTAAACGAAAAGCAAACATTTTTCATTTTTGTGATGACTACGACTAAGCAAACATGGAACAAATTATTTCAAAGCTACTTGTCGGGAAGATCTCATAAAACAAAAATAAAAGAAACATTTTCGAAAATAAATAATGTTGAACTTGGCGTCCCTCAAGGATCAAAATTAGGTGTATTACTTTTCTTAATTTATATTAATGATATTGGACAATCACTATCCCAAGTCCAAGTATCTCTCTTTGCGGATGATACCTTAAATTACCTTGTTGGTAAGGATCAAAATATGTGTGAGTGTATAATGCAAAACGAGTTAAATGTCCTAAATCGCAATGGTGGTGGCAATGGTGCAGTGGATAGAGTGTTTGCTTGTTAGCCGATGAGTGCAAGTTCAAGCCCCAGCGGGGAACAGCAATCACCAGCCACCCGAGTATAAAATGGAAAAAATACCATCGAAGTTTTTCCAACCACTGCACCAACGAGTTCTCACGACGATCGGTTCTACGTACGTATGTACGTCCCGGAGCGACTCAAGGACAATACCTCGACCAAGGATCGTCAACCTCAGCTACACAGCTGCTACAACAACAACAACAAATGTCTTAAATAATTGGTTGTGTATGAATAGACTAAAACGAAATTTAAACAAAACTAAATGCATGTGTGTGAATAACAGCGGTTGGGACATAAACTTAGCAATAAATACTGAACGTATAGAATGTGTGCACGAAATAAAGTATCTTGGTGTGATTATAGATTGCGATCTTAAATTCACGGAGCATATAGCCGAACTAAGCGCAAAAATTTAAAAAAAAAATTGGTTTCGTCAAAAGGGTCCGAAGAAATATTTCATTGAGATGTGCAATAACAATATACAACACTATTATCCTTCCCCATTTTAATTACTGTTCATCAATTATTTATATGTGCAATAACGAACAACACAATAGACTTCAAGTACTACAAATTAGAGCAATGCGAACTAGGGTAGGTATACCAGTATCCGACCACTATCCACTAAATGTTAAATAATAAGAAAATTAAACATTATTTGCATAAGGAAATACATTGCGACTATAATTCCAGGCCCATGTAATGGTTTGGTAAAGTTTGTCAGATCTGCACATCAAATATCCTTGTTAAAAAAATATTTAGTTTGTGAAGTTCGTTGTGAGAGCAAGAAGTACAAGTTTGAGTTCGCGAGTGCTAGTAGAACCGATCAAAAAATTAAGTGAGTTTCAGTGTTCTTTGTGAGTATACAAACTAGTTTTGTGTTTTTTTTTAATAAATAATATGTTTATTGATCGTAAAATATAAAAAAGAAAATAAGAATTTTTTGTTTTAAATTGTTAAAAATGTGGCCGGTTACTAAAACACAATTTTTATATGATGTTCTAGCATCCGGCCAGGGTGGCCGGGTACTAGAAATTTGCCTGAAATCGAATAATTTACCTTTTTCACGTTTAAACGAAAGAAAATACTTTTGTCTACCTCCACGATCCAATAAAATGTATTAGATATGTCAAGTTTCAGTATCCGGCCACTTTTTTTTTGTCAAAAGATTACTATGGCCGGTTTTGAGAACAAGCTGCACCAGTACGGCCACATAACTAATTGTGAACAAATTCATACTATTTGTTTTAGAAAATGAGTCAAGAAATAGGTGGAGAAGAATCACAAGAACTTTCACGTACGCAAAGAATCGAACTTGCTCTAAAGGAAATCCGTGAAAACAAATTATTTTATTTATTTCATTTATTTATTTATATATTATACTAAATAATTTAACTGGATACTACAAGATATCTTATCTTTAATTAAGTATCTAAAATTAATTAAGCCATAGAAAAGCCGCTTCTACATATAATATCCCAAGGAGTACCCTTCAGGATAGAATACATGGAAAAGTTAACGACGTTTGCCAGAAAAAAGGACCTGATACAATTTTATATCCTGCAGAGGAGAAACAGATAATGAACTGGTGTATTAATGTAGCGAGGTGTGGATTCCTTTTGAAAAAAACGACCTTCTGGACAGCGTGCAAAAAATTATAAAAACAGAAAAAAGGGATAACCCTTTCAAAGATGATCGCCCAGAAAGAACTTGGCTTAGGTTGTTCTTTAAACGAAACCTCTACTTAAGCTTAAGGGAAGCTGAGACGATATAGAAAGGCAGAGCCGTCATGACAAAAAACAGCATTAAAAAGTGGTTTCACGATTTAGAGAGCTTCCTTATAGAAAACGGACATAATGATATCCTCCTCGATCTAGATAGAATAATGAATGGAGATGAAACCAGCTTTTCCTTTTGCACGAAAACAGGAAAAGTAGTAGCTCCAAAGGGTTTTAAAAATGTTTACCAAGTGCAAATGGCTAAAGAAAAAGACACAATAACGGTCCTAGCAATGATGACAGCTTCCGGAGACCTTCTACCACCTTTGGAGATTTCTCCTTACATTCGACCACCTAAGGAGATTGTCATGAGCGTCCCGAAGAATTGGTTCCTGGGAAAAACTTCATCGGGGTGGATGCAAAGTGAAACCTTCTACGAATATATTGCTAACTGTGTGGTCAAATGGATTGATGACAAAAAAGTAAAGAAACCAGTTTTGCTTTTTGTAGACAGTCACAAATCGCACCTATCGATGCAACTATGTTAAGCCAGCTTTGTGCCGACAAAAACATTATTCTCTATGCTCTGCCGCCAAACACAACCCATATTCTTAAACCAGCTGATGTAAGCGTATTCAAGCCACTTAAAGAAGATTAAAAAAAAAACAGTTCGAGAGTGGCACATAAAACACATTGGCAAAGTTTTAACGCGAAAGGATTTCTGCCCACTTTTAGAAACAGTCCTTTCCAAAAACAACCATTTGACAGAAACCATTAAAAACGGATTTCGGAAATGCAGACTTTTTCCATTTGATTCTAATGCTGTGGACTATGGAAAATGCGTTCAAGACGTAATGGAAAGCTTTACTGGACAGCCTACAGAAGTTGAAGCCATAGAACATGTGCAACTAGCTAAAGAAGATAGATTCTCCATTGCAAAAGCTGCCATCCTTGAAATCAAAGACAAACTTGAGAATGATGGCATTTGTCTCTCTAAAATATTAAATATCTTAGAAACATCAAGACCTAGCATTGAGCAAGCGCCGCAAGAACAAGAAACACAAAATATCGATCTTGCTTCACTGCCAATGAATGTCTTTGTTTTAGTAAACTAGGATAAGTTTTTATCTCGTTGTTTATAAACAAAAGAAGGCTGAACTTTAAATGGCTCAAAAAAATTTATAATAAAAACATACCTACCTATTTATTGATGAAAGTGTTTAATTTCAATAGTTTAGTTTAAGATTTCCTACAAAAGAAAGGACCTGGCCGGATACTGGATTAAAAATGGCTGGCTACTGAAATTGGGTGGCCGGGTACTGGTGAAAAAGCACTTCTTTTACAAAACAAATTCCAGTTTTAATAGCATTAAACTAATTACTTTAATATTATTTTTATTTGATTAAGATTTTAAAAAAGATTAGAAAAAAAAATATTCCAAAATGCTATATTATAAGACGAATCTATTATATGGACCCAAAGTGAGAAAATGCGCTAGGTGGCCGGATACTGGTACACTTACCCTATATGGTGCAACTACAGAACTCCAATTCGACAAATGTTAAATACCTTAAAGTGGCTAAGTGTTTCATAAAGAATAAGACTGATCGCGTTAAAAATTGTATTTAAAGTAAAATAACCTATTTCCAGATTATTTACAGCGAAATGTGAGCTTCATAACCAGCGCTAGGTATAACCTTAGGAACGCAGATGACTTTCGTCTACCCTTATATAGAAGAGCAAGTACCCAAAACAATATTCTCTACAGAGGACTGCAGTTATTCAATAGTCTTCCAGTCAATTTAAAGCGTGAAACAAATTTTTATATTCTTAAGTCGAGAGTGATAAGCCTTTTAAAGAGTGATTTAGTATAATAATTTATTTCAACAAATGTATATGTAATATAATAATAATTATTTTTATAATATGTATAGGTACATTTGTTAAAAAAGTTTTTTTCATAAACTAATAAAAATATTTAAAAAAAAAAAAAAGAACGTAACAGTATGAGTAGTTAGGTTAGGTTAGATTGGCTGTCTGCACCACGATGCAGACACACTTAGACCAGTAAAGGTCCATTGTGATGCCAAGGATCTACCATTAGACCACTCAGGGACTAATAAAACCAACCGGAGCTTTTGATGAAGCGATGGATGTTTGTGACGTCTAAGGACGCCAAATCGCCGAGGTCCTCAAGGAAGGGAGCTCCTAGATGGAGCATTCTTTTGCGTGATAGAGCAGGACATGTGCATAGGAAGTGAAGAAGTGAAGAATGGTTTCCTCCTCCTCCTCGTCCCTACAGCTCCTGCAGAAGTCATTGGAAAAGAGGCCAAGTCTTTTGGCATGTTGGCCGATTAGACATTGTCCGGTGATGACACCGATAACGCAGCTGATCTGTAATCGCTTTAGTTTAACCAACTCGGCACTACGTTTCTGGTCCAGCTTAGGCCAGATCTGCCTCGAAATGTGACACGTAGAGCCACTATCCCACCTAAGGTTGGTCTTGCTAATAGCGTTCAGCTTCAGTAGATGCTTACATGTAGCGAGGGGCATACCTAGGGCTTGCCTATCTGGCAGAATCCTTAGAGTAGTACCCTGTCTAGTGAGTTCATCCGCCCTACAGTTTCCTGGAATGTCTCTGTGATGAGTAGTTACGTATTTTAACAAATCCGGCAATCTAGCCGCACACAAGGCAAAAGCAGTTTTGATTAGCAGAAGGAAGACAAGAGAAAAACACACACTAAGAGTCGGTAGTGAGTAATATTTCCTCGCAACCGACCATAAAGTACCTGGGAATGATGATCGATACGAGGCTCTCTTATAAGGAACATCTGCAATGTGCGCGTGAAACGCCCGGGTGAACGTTGCTTGTGAAGAATAATGCGAAGCAATGGAGGGTCTAGGCAGACTAGAAGACTGCTATTAGAAAAAGTCGATTCTGCTTTATGCTGCACCAATGCACTTAAATTCAAATCATATGGGAAGGAAATCAACTCGGATTAGTGCATTACGGATGTGTAGCGCATACCGCACGGTGTCCGATGATGCAATATTCGTCCTTGTTAATATATGTACGAGTAGATATTCTTGCAAACAAATGCTATCGCAATACGTCAGCAGAGAGGAAAGGCAAGCCTCTGATGACACTAATCGTCGAAAATAAGCAAAGTATAACGAAGTTAGAGGCAAAGGTGGGAGACGAGCCCTTAAAGTGGAGGTTATTAGATTTGCACCTAAGTACATACTCGCATGTAGGCCACTTATTTGACTTACTGCGTTTTAGCGATGTACATACTAACCTAGTTTCCCCTAAGAGAAGCAAAGTGCATGGATCGCGCAGAAATCCACGCAACTCGTTACTTAGTACGTCATTATCTTGTTTAACCAATCATGATAAACACCGGCGAATAATTCGTCAAATACAGAAATTCAGCGAATGATAATAGAGGCCCTAGTCGAAATCCCTTAATGTCTACCATCGCCGTTCAAGGCCGAACAATATTTCTGCACTATAGAGTTCCAAGGTCGCGAGAAACTTCGTGTTTCCCTTTTTTATAATCTACAAGTGTTCGTTTTTTCTCTATCCCAGACTATAATCATCACTCCTCTAATAGCTACCAGACTACCACCGCATCATGTACTACCATTATTGAAATATACAACTCCAATTACCCTCTACAGAGGTTACATCTAAATATTAAATCCAATTTTAATTCATCAATAATTAAAAGAAAAAAAAGATTTAAGACAAATAAAAAAAAATAAAAATCCACTGGGTGTCATCGTTTCACCTCAGACTGTGTAGTATGTACATATATAGGCAAGAACATGAAACACGATGCGCGAGCGAGACAGACACAGCGAATATCGAAATCAAAGAAGAATCAAGGAATATTTTTTGCCTGGATACACGGATTTTTCTTCTCCTACACCACCTCCCTCACCCACTAAACACCTTCTTCCAACCCCACGACGACGACTTGACTCGTCGCGAATCGTGAGGCAATCTAAACCATGCGCCAAACTCTACTCTAATTACTCAACCAAATTAAAAAAAAAAAAAAAAAAAAAAAAACCTCCCCAACCAACCCCATGTCTAAAGAAAAAAAAAAAAAAAAAAAAAAAAAAAAAAAAATCAGAAATTGCATACCATTTCTCTTGGTCGCTGTCCTCCTGTGTTACTCGCTGCTGCTGCCGAATTGGAATTTAAAAAGCAAAAAAAAAAAAAACTGAAGATCTGGTTGGCGGCTCTCTTTCTCTCTCTTTCTCTCTTCCTATATAATTCTATATCACAACAGTTTCTCCCGTATTCACATTTAAATTTTCCCTTTTTTTTCTCACACACTACACAAAATATTTAAATTCTTTTATTTTTTCAAATAATTTTGTTCCCTTTTTACATTTGCGAAGAAAAAAAAAAAAAAAAGAAATATTAAAAATTACACAGAAGCAGAGAATATATACAACGAAAGAAATAAAAGAAAAAGTTGCTCTCTTCACTACTCGTTGCTCGTTATTGCTGCAGCACACACACTCACGCACAAGATTTTTTCCCCATGTCACACTATTGTCACTGGCGACTAGGGCAACTATAGCCATCTCCTTTTGGCCGACACTCCAACAACAGACGGTGTATTCATTCTTTGCGCAAAACGTCAAAAAATTCTCTAATCGGTGTATGCGATGCGAAAGTGTGCGTGTTTCGTCTCTCTTTCCTTATTTATTTTTACCTCACTTTTCTCACTTTGTCTTGCTCCAAAACTATATACTCCACAGCAAGTAATTACTTCATTTTGCTACACCACCCGTCCGAAACGCACATTTCACGTCACACTTCTTCGCGAATTTTTTTCTTATTCAAACTCTACACAGCACAACAGACAAATAGCACCAATTTTTTCCATTTTTTCCACTCAACATTTATACGTTCTTATGCTCCTTAGAGACCACGATGAACGTACATAGCGCAGCGATACACCGCCGCACCAATTACATTCATTTCGCTGAAGCACAATGTACAAGTACAAGAAACAGGCAATAAGGAAAAGAAAGAAACCAGCTTATATGAATACGTATTTATCGGCAGCTTTCTTTTCGGCTCCGAGTGATCGTTCTCTTTTTGTCTCTCGTCCTTTGCGAATCTGTATCTTCCTCTTTCTATCTCGCTCCTTCTTCCTAGACACCACTGCGACCGTCTTCTTCGTTTCGTTCGTCTTCGTCGCCTTCCCCTATACCATTTTTTTTCTGTTTCTTATAATTTAATATAAGTGAAGAGTGGAGAAAAACTCTTCGTTTTTTGTCTCAGATTTTCAGCACACACACTGAACGGAATCGAGTTTTCTAACGAGCACATGACATTTCGCGTTAGATGCGCGGAAACGTGCTTTCCTTGATTAAGCTAATTTGGTCGTGCTGGAAAATTGCAATATTTTCCATCAGACGAAAAATTTAAAAAAAAAAAGCTTCACTAAGTACTGCGAACGAACACTACTCACGAATGGCGTCCGTCATTTCGAATCCAATGGCACCACCAGAGATCTTTGAGTATAGTAGTACACTGTACATCGCAAACAAAAATCCCTTTTTGGCTCGTTTCCTTTGATGGTGTGTGTGTTCACATCGTTTTAATAAATTAAATATCGGCAATTTGCTTTCCGATTGGTGTTCGTAAAAGGAAATTCTTCTAGTGTCGCTTTGGTATCCATATTCGTTGAGGGAATTTTCCCAGAGCAGTTATGCCAAGTTTACGATATGGTTGAAAAACTAAGTATTGCATATTAAGGAGAAGTGTGAGAATTCAGAGAGTCGGAGATTTTGTACCGAATTTCGTCCGCTTAAACAACATGGCGAGGTGTTTAAAAACTACCACCCAATGGAATAACTAAACAGAGTAGAAAATTGTTATCTTGAGCACTATAGGCAATATCTATAATTTCCAAATAAATAATAATCAATAGGAAAGCCTTTAGCAATGTGAAGTCAGACATTCGCACTAAACCACTAGTAATGCAGAAGGTTAAAGCCAGTGTGTAAATCACTTAGGACTATTTGCGCAAAAAAACTGAAGTCTTAAACGATACGAAGTATTAATCTATGTACATACATAGATATATTACTTTTATTCGGTCACAAAAATTCCTTTAAAAAATGCTGCTGCTCTGTTGAGACCCAATAAAAAAATATTGGATGCAATCAATCCGATGTGGCAAACGACGTTTCGCGACTTATCTTTCCTTACCTTAACTAGGTGAAAAAATAAATTAGTGATGTACAATGATTACGATTTTATTGGTTGGTTTTGTAAGCATTGGTTGCTACTTAAATTTTGTTGTTTACCTCGCTTTAGGGGGTTTTACACTTGTATCGATGCTTAGGCACATATCTTCTTCGCAAAATGGGCCAGCATGTGGCCTGAGTGAAAAGGATAATGCATCACATCCCACATTGTACAATGATTAATAGAATCTACATTTTTAGAACACCTAGATGGTTAGATATATTAAGTATAATACAAAGCGAAGCACTACATCTAGAGATTTTCTTATGGAAAGTTAGCTTAGCTCCCGATCGATTTTTTGTTTTTTTTTTTTTAATTTTAAATTTTGGATTTTTATCAATCGTCGTTGACGTCACTGTTATAAATGAACACAGGGTAGGCGCCACAATTGTACCTTCCTGCGTGTATAAACTTATGTATGCTTACTTGAGCTGGAACAGGTAAAATGTGAGACCACAGTTAGAGATAAATTAGAATTTCTCATTCTAGCCCCAAAATTATGATATTGCAATTTAATTCTTAGGTGGTGTATCAATTTTTTTTGGAAAAGTCGTAACTTTAATTATTCACCCGACTTTGACTTTTCGCTATAGAAGTATATGGAAAAACATAGCATACAGATTTTTTTTGACTTGACAATAGGTTTATCTTAGTGTATTTTTAGTTGCATATAACCCAAAATATATTACAAAAACTTTGGTGTCACGCCAACAAGAATTTTCAAGAACCAGGTTTGTGCTATGCATTTTAACATTTGGAAGTAAATTTTCGAGAAAGCTAAACCGACGTTTGAGATTCTCAATCTAAAATGTTATAAATTCAAAAATATACTGGATTTTCGCTTGGTGCGAACATATTTTTGTAAACGCGATAAGGGTGCTCGTTAAGTAAGGTATAAGAAAATAAGGTAGGTAGACAGAAGAAATTAGAGAGTACACAAAGCATTTTTTTTAAATGAAAGCTGTTATTAATTTTAATAGCCAAAATGTGCTTTGGTTAGTGTATTACCTATGCTTCAGAAATGTTTGCGATGCTTATGTCCAATTGAGACAAAATTTATACTGTATTCCAGCAATTACCTGTTTGAATGCACTCATATTTAGTACACTAATTTTCTTTTAAAGTTAAATGTCTATGTATTTTATTGTTATGCAGACCATACACGATTCAATTCAATCATCAACTCAGTCAAATCACAGTGAAATTAACCCGTGTGTGGCTTTGTCAATTGATCAGTTTGATGGTTGACGAGTTGGTTGAAGAAAATCAAGATTTTGAATTGTGGAAGTTGACTGGCAAGTCTTTCAACTCAATTGAACTGTGTGTGGGCAAGTTATTTGACTAGCTTTCAAATTTAAAAATTTGCAGTGAATATTCATTGTCAAATCGTCTACACATGCGCTTGTCGTGTTTTTTTTTTCTATGTTGCGTCGTACCACTTCCAAAAAAATAATAATATTTTTGACAATTGAAGCAAAGTCTTTCAATTCAGTTGATGTAGTGTGTGGCCAAGTTTTAATTCAGTTAACAACTCAGATTACAATCGAATTGAATTGTGTATGGGCTGCTTTATATGTAATACATGAGTCTAATATATGAACGCTCTGTTCTTTCCTAAGTGCTGCCAGACTGGCTTGGATTATTGTTCTTATTTTGAGCGAGTTAACGCCACCATATATTTTTAAAAATTTATTTAACAAAATGCAATTGCTATATGTTCACGGCCGCTAATTGCCGTTTTCAAGATAAAATGTCAGCAATTCTATTACTATGATTTGTGAGTAGAATAGGTCTCATTCAGCTTAATCGGGTTAGTAAAAATTGTATTGACCGTTTTGACAAACGAAAAACAAAAGAACAAGAACAATTTCATGCAACTCATTACTTTGATCCATCATTTGCTTATTCATCACTGGCTGAACACAATGGTGTAGCAGTAGAAGTAGTAGTAGTATGAGCTGTCAAAATTAGAAGGCACGCAAACACAATGGGTAGCTGTAGCAGTAGCATCTAGCAGTAGCTATAGTATGAGTTGACTTACTTTCAACTTTTGTAGTGCTACAAGCTTGACAGTACCAAAGATAGAGAATTTGCGATTGTTGAAGAAACTGAAGACTGTTGAGTGTATTTTAGTTTCCTGACTTCAGCAGTAGCGCAACAAATTTAAACTATTCGTTACCACCAAAATGGAAGAGGACGACGTGGAAGAACTTATTGACTTGGTGAAAGGAAGAGAAATTTTACGGAATTTGTGCCATCCGCTTTACAAAAATATTTTTTAAAAAAGGCATACGAATGGAAAATCATTGCAATATCACTCAAAAGGAAAAAACGCAATTTCAATCAGCTGGCTTTATTTGACATTACTACGCGCTGCAATATTGTGGGCGAATTTCGCGAGTGTAGCGCTACAACATTTGACAGCTCGTACTACTACTACGTACTACTACTAAAGCGACGCGCATTGTGTCCCGGCAGTCAATCGTAATAACAAACAGAATATAGCTGGTCATATGCAATAATTTGCGCGTTTAATTTACGTTTTCTCTCGAACTTTCTTTTATTGAGCGTTTTAAATACCACAACGTGGCAATAAAATGTTGCAGATAACCAGTTACTGCTTACACCGTCTATATAAGTTAATCACCCCTATTCCAATTGTCGTTTCATTGGTATTATCGATTTTCTTAAGTAACCATGAATAAAACAATAATCATTGAAATACGAAAAACGGGAACTATTATCCATCCTAGTATTTTTTGTTGGAATAGGAAACGCTTCACTAGAGCATGCAACCGGCCCATTGTACTAACAGGGAGCAAAACCCTGATTTACCATTTTATTTGAATTTTCTTCGTCTTTCCCAGGAAGCCAAATATGCTATTCGAAGACCTGCCATTTGGAGTAGGACAACAGCAGTACGTTGCTCTCTCCACAAACCTCGCAGATCATAGTGGCATTTAGCCTAAGATATGAAAATGCTTGGTAAAAGCGGAAAGACCTGTCAATATTCCAATAAATTGTCTGCTGTATTTTCTGTTGAGACAGCAAAAATATCGCTGATTTCTTACAGACGTCTAGAAGCATCCGTTTAGTGAGCCGGCAGTCATACCGAACACAATTGTGTTCGTGAGAAGCTCATTCTTAAAAGTTTTTACTGCATTATAACAATACGAACTAAACAAATTTTGAAAAAAAGTTCAAACTAAACCTAACAATTAGCAATCATTTAGTGGGCAATATTCTCGACTCGCAATTGGTAGAGTGCGGTTTGCCTCGCATACTTCATCAGCATAAGATAAATAAAACCTTGTTGAAGAAATGAAATGGAAATTTAAATAGTTTATTCAAATTGAAAGATTAATTTATAAAATACATTTAATAAAAAGCAAGTCAATTTATTTGCACAGGAGTTGTTTCTTTAAACAGATCTTTAGTGCTCTGAAGGAATGTCTAGCACTAAAACAGGTAGAAAACGTTTTATATGCGTGGAGTGTACTTTTGTCATCACTTAACTTACATATGAATTTTAAAACAATCTCCCGCATAGATAAAGCTCTTTGAGCTATTGACGATCCGTTGTGCTGCTCATACATACTTCATACAGATGTTGTAAATGTTTTCTACAATTTAGTTGTGAATGGTTATAATGATACATACTCTCACATAAAAAAAGGCTTATCATCTAAAGATCTTTGATCACATAATTAGTTGTCACATAAAGCTGATTTAATCGAGTTCTATGCGATTTTCTACGAATAGATTTCCCGTGTGCATTTTTGATTCTTTTAATTTTCCATAAGATTTCAGCATATCATCCATTGATATTGCAAGCATTTCACTAGATGTAGACGAATGCAATTCTTCCGGTGTAGTGGATGAGCTAATAGCTTTCTCATTTGTACGCATGAACTCTCGCATTCGATAGACAGACGCGTTGCGACACATCTCCCGTAGATCGGATCCAGAGAAACCTTTTGTCAGCTTGGAGAGGTGATGGTAATCCACAGAATCGCTGACGTTTTCTGATGTGAGGATTAGTTTCAAAATTTGCAACCGTTGTTCATCTGTTGGCAGACCAACATGGAACTGAGCAGGCATACGGCGTATAATCGCTTTATCAAGATCTTGTGGACGATTTGTGGCACCCATCACAATGACAGTCGAACCAGCTCGTGTACTTAGGCCATCCCAGAGCATCATGAATTGAGTCTTCATCATGGCTGTGGCCTCGTGATCGTGAGAACTGCGACTGCGAAGGAACGAGTCAATTTCGTCGATAAAAATTATGCATGGCTGTAGTTTAACAGCCAGAGAGAAGACAGCTGAGGCGAGTTTCTGGGACTCTCCGTACCTAAAAATAAATCAAATTATAACTTAAAAAAAAAAAAAAAAAAACGACTTAGAGGACTATTTATGATATTCATAGGAAGCTCTACACGCCTTTGGGCTGCATCGGTTTGAAGAAGCCAAATCGACATGATCCCCAACCCCAGGTACAATACCGAACGAATCGAACAACACTCAAAGCTCAAGTTGCAGTTGCATTACCAATAAAAAGACTAGAAAGCTTGGAGGCACAAATGGTTTGAGAAATCACAGGCCTAAAAATTTTACTACCTGCGCTCTAGTATTAAAGAGAATCACTCTTACGAATCGTTGTTTCTCTGTTGTAAATCACCTATGGCTATGTGCATTCATGTTATATGGAGGAGGAGATTATAACCCGTATACGAGTATAAAGCAACGAGGTTGATTTTTTTTCTTCCTCTTGTACAACCCACGCCCACATGGCACCGACAGTGCGACCTGAAGGATCTATTGTATCGGAGGGTTAGAGTTAATCTAACAGACGTACTACCTCCCTTATGAAAGTGAGTATGTCTTTAGTAGTGGAGCATTTCAGTTCCACTGAAGTAAGTATCTCCTTGTGGAGAATACGTTTCCTTAACCAGTGTAGTGGTGGGCATTCGCAAAGAATGTGTTCGGATGTTTCATCCTCCTCTAAACCGAGGTTGATTTAGTGAAGAAGAAGTGCATTTAACGTTTAAGATAACCATCACTAATGGCTCTGACCGGCGAATTTTCAAATGAATGAATTGCTGAGTTCGTATTACTGCTTACCAAAGCGGCATCAGTCTTCTCAACATCACATACAAGATCTTTTCTGCGATATTGTGTTAACGCTGAAACCTTTTATCAACAGCCTGATTGGCTCCTATCAGTGCGGTTTCAGGCCAGGAAAGTCGACCATCGATCAAATCTTCACACTTCGTCAGATCCTGGAGAGATATCTAAGAAATCCAAATCGATACTCATCATCTCTTTATCGATTTCAAGGCCGCCTATGACAGCATCTATAGAGAAGAGCTAATAGAGCCATGCCTAGTTTAGACATCCCCGCCAAACTTGTTCACTTGTGCAGGATGACGATGGAGAACGCTCGCTGCTCCATCAAGGTCACTAATGACCTCACCGAAACCTTCGATGTCAAAAAAGCTTTTAGACAAAGTGACGCGCTGTCGTACGACTTCTTTAATATTGTACTTGAACGGATTGTGCGGAACTCACAAGCCAACATCAGAGGCGCTCACCCTGATTGTCGTTGGCGATTCGATTTCGACAATCGTCGAAAAGCAACAAACGCCAACGACAATCAGGGTGAGTGCCTCTGATGTTGGCTTGTGAGTTCCGCACAATCCGTTCAAGTACAATATTAAAGAAGGCGTACGACAGCGCGTCACTTTGTCTAAAAGCTTTTTTGACGACAAGCGGGGTGACTATCTATGAAAACTCCGTACAACTACCTATACTACCGTACATATTGACATAATTGGAAGAACTCCGCGGGCTGTCACCGATGCGTTTGTAAGCATTGATGCAGAAGCGGCCAAAATGGGTGTAGCGATAAACGAAGGCAAAACCAAGTATATGCTATCAACAAGAAGGGACAACCAACACCGACGAATTGGACAGAACGTCACAGTGGGCAGCTATAACTTCGAGGAAGTAAGAGACTTTATCTACGTTGGCTCTGCTATAAACTCTGAGAATGACATCAGCGCAGAAAGCAGGCGAAGAATAACTCTTGACAATCGCTGTTTTTTGGGGCTTATAAGGCAATTCAACAGTAAAGCCCTATCTCGAACAACTAAGGAGACTCTGTATAAGATTCTGATCATTCCAGTCCTGCTTTACGGTGCTGAAACATGGACTTTATTAAAAGCAGATGAAGATATCCTTGGTCGCTTCGACAGAAAAATTATTCGTAAGATATTCGGTCCCGTTTGTTTTAACGGGTTTTGGTGGAGAAGATTCAATCACGAACTATACGAGCCGTACAGCCACATCGACCTAGTCAAAAAACTGCGTATTGCACGTTTGAGATGGCTAGGATATGTAGAGCGAATAGACACCAACGCTTCCGGCCCGCAGAGTCTTCGAATCTCATCCGGAGGAACGACGCAGTAGAGGGAATACTCGCCGTAGGTGGCGCGCACAAGTTTAAGGGGACCTCGACCAACTTGGAGTGCGCAACTGGAGGCAATTAGCTAAAGACCGAGCTAAATGGAGAGGCTTATTGTTTGAGGCCCAGGTTCACCCCGAATTGTAGCGCAGCCTAAGTAGGTAAGTAATAATTTTATTTGTTACCAGTTGCTAGCTGCTTATTGACCAGTGCTTAGGAGAGAGAGCTAAGAGATATTCTGTCGATATCTGATGAGAATGCTTAGTGTTAGCTCACACTTGAGTGAAACATTTAAACTCTTACTTCTGTAATACGGGAGAAAAATCACTAAGGTAGCACAGAAAGCACAAGCCCTGTTGCAGGAAAAAAATCGAATTGTCATCGAAGCAACCAAAAACAAAAGTACTGCTGGCCAAATTGTTGCTCATCTCGATTTGCCAATAACAAAACGCCGGGATCAACAAATTTTATTAAGAACTCCAAATTTGGTTTATAAAAAAACCACTGAAAAGGCTTCTTTAAGATCAATCATAAAACGGTTCGGTTAACATTTACCAGAGATCATAGGACCTGGGACAAAAAATGGAACAGTGTTATTTTTTCTGATGAAAAAAGATTTAAGCTGGATGGGTGTGATGGTATCAGCTATTATTGGCATGACGTACTCCACAATCATCCACCAAGAATGAGCCAGAACTTTCACGGAGGAAGCGTGATGATATTGGGGAGCTTTTTCTTCCTTTGGTTTAGCTCAATTGTGTTTCGTTCCAACCAAAATGGATTCGAAAATACACTGCGAAATGCTGGATTCATCTCTTGTTCCATTTTTAGAAGACGATGTGGCTGATCGAGGTTTTATTTTTCAACAGGACAACGCAGGAGTCCATATTTCTCGGTACTCGCCAGAATAGTTCAGACAACGGGACATTCCAATTATGCGTTTGTAAGCATGTAATCCTGACCTAAGCCCCATAGAATATCTATCGGGCATTATGGTCTCCGCTACATCTACTGTTTATTGACTTCGAGAAGGCTTTTGACAGCTTGAATCGAGATGCTATCTGATTGGCCTTGCGCAGGATACGCATCCCAGAAAAAAAAATAAAAAATAAAAATATTTGGTGCAACAGCTCTTTAAGTGCCAGGATCTAGCTTCTCGCAACCACTCATGTTGTATGCGTTATATTTTTCACGCGAATGGAAGGGACCTACAGTTTAGTGCCGCAAGCGAACAGCTTTTTCGTGACAACAATACTCTCGGATGTTTCTCAGACGCTCGCGAGAGGTGGGACCGTGAAAAAACTTTTTGGTGTTTTCTGGGATTCGAACTTGGAACCTCATGCGTAGTGATCCGACACACTAACCACTTACGCCACGGCGCCCACCGCATCCCAGAAAAACTCGTATCTATTATCAAGGCTACATACGAGGGAAGTAAGTGGAGTACATCAGGGGTGCATACTGTCACCGCTATTGTTCTTGGTGGTCATCAGCGATTTGCTCCGTGCAGCATTGAGGGAAGGTAACAATGGAATTCGATGGACTATAGGCGCGTTTTGGGAAGAATTGTGCAAAGCCAAGTGAAAGCTTCTCCACAAAACCATCCCAAGTCAATCTGGTTTAAAACTTTTTTTATTGTTTGAAGATTGTTGATTGAATTAAAAAGTATGAAAAACTTGTGATTAAATTTGTGAAATACTACTGAATCATTTACCTTGAACCAAATTTAATGGAAAAGCTCTTTCCAGCGCCCTCTGAAATTTAGTAAAGCAAACTAACATCCCAACTCAGTTTTGACTGGAAAAAAAAGAAGCTAAAGTGGTTTCTAGTCACTTTTTGTTGTTGTACTTCGTGGTAAATCTTACTTCACTGAGAAGCGACGTCTCACCAAAACGCACCATATGACAACATATCTTAAACACCTCGACTACGCTGACGATTTATGTCTACTTTCACATCGGATAACGGACTTTCATCTGATGGGCCAAAATCTAGAAATTGAGGCAAATAAAGTAAAGCTTAAGATAAACACAGCCAAAACAAAAGCGCTGAGCACTTCTAAAACCCGCGCTCAACTCAACATTGCCGTACAGGTAGTCGAAAAGTAGACAACTTTCTATACTTAGGAAGTGTGATCTTGGCTAATCGCGGTGGCACCAAACTGGGTGTGTGCAGCAGAATCGGGAAGGCAAAAGCTGCGTTCGGAATGCTATCGAAAGTCTGTAGAAGTAATGTTCTCAGCTTAAGAACCAAGCTGCAACTGTTACGCTCCAACGTAGAATTAGTACTGCTGTATGGGTGCAGTACTTGAAAGGAGGATACCACTATCACAAGCAAGCTGCAAACCTTCGTAAACAAATGTCTAAGAATCATCTTGAGGATATTTTGCCCAAATCGTATCTCCAACGAACAACTTTATCTGAGAACGGGCCAAGAACCTATAGACATTACTGTGTGAAAGAGAAAGTGGCAGTGGATCTGGCACACCCTACGGCGCGAAGACAACTCCATTGCGAAATACGCCATGCAGTGGAATCCGCTTACCCAAACAAACAAACGTGGCGCAGAACAGTCGAGGAGGAATTAAGTTCTTTGGGAATGAGTTGGAGGCAGCTTAAACTCCGAATAAGATGGCACACAGGCGTTGTTGACGCCCTATGGCCCTCGAGGAGTTCAAGGATTTAAGAAGAAGAGGATTATCGCACGCGAAATTTATAAAAATGAACGTCAGTTTGAAAATATTCAAACGCTTCGAGAGGAAGTAAAGCGCACGTGGGACCTGATAAGCAGTAACACTATTTCTAACCTAATGTGTCCTTGTAATCGATATTTATTTTTTTAATTTATTTACTAAAAAGGAAACCCAAGTCCCAGAGCGCTCAGACTCGTTCCGGTCCATTGTACTACCAACCATTCTTTGGTGTACTGCTTGGAAAAATGTGGATGTTATTATTTTCCTTTTTTCATTTTATGGCGCCTGTTAGCTGTTGTTTGCCGTTTGAGATCGAACCTGCACACATCGGATAACAAGAAATCCAATTGCTACCCTCAGGCAAAAAGATGGTGGCGAGATTGTCCTATTTCGTGTGAGATTACCACATAATACGGCAGCTAGTGGTTAGGATAGCTTTCAAATTTGAGTGTGCGAGATTCTCGCAAAAGGACAAGCGCCATGGAGTTTTTTTTTTAAAGGTTAAATTATATAACTTGTGCGAGAACGCTACTTATCGTGGATTTGCTGAATCATAAAGTTTTAAGGGAGCGACGCAACACCAAAAGTGGATTTGGTACCCGTGAGCCATTGCTCCCAATCAGTATGGTAGTCCAACGAAGCTTAGAGATGAACAAGGACGTTTTAGCATGCTTCGTAGGTCACGAAAAAGCCTTTGGCAGTGTTCAACATAAAAAAGGATAGAAATCCTTCGGAATACAGGTATAGACATGAACGACAGCAGAATGATTGAAAACTTATACTGGAGTCTAAAAGCAAAAATAACAAAAGAAGGGGAAGAGTTAGGTGAAGTAGAAATTTGTAGAGGAGTTAGACAAGGGTGTACTGTACATATTCTATTACTATTGCTTTTCAATGTGTACTCAGAAATGAAATGCAGAATAGACCAAGCGAAAGCAGCATAAGGATACTCGAATACTTAGGACAGGTCTTACAAAACAACAAATACAAGCTTCTGCAACTTACTTTACAAGGAAGAACGGTCGGGGGATAAAGGCTATCATGGCTGTGAAATATAAGCGATTGGGCTCAACCTTTCGACAAAGAAGCAATGAAAACGATGATTTTCAACCTGCTAAGCGGAGAGAAACATTAAGAGGCGGCGAAATGTTGTATCTATTGAATGAGCAATGAAGATGAAGAAGAAGCGGATCAAAATGCCACTGTAATACTGCATCCATAATGTTGTTCAGATCAGCAAGAGCGTTTGGAGTCCTACTCCCTACGTATAGGTAGGCAATTTTCCACTGATTGGCCGATTAGTACTCGTGACCATTAAAAATTGTCCAGCAATCCCTCGAATCCAAGCACACCCATTGACTTGGCTCTCATTTTTTTCTAACTTATGCAGGAAACTGGTTGTCAAGATAGCATTTGCTTACCATTTATCGGTGAGAATAGCCACGTCCAAGTTAATAAAACGCATTCCAGCTTCCTTGGCAGTGGCTTTTGCAATTAAAGTTTTGCCACATCCTGGTGGTCCGTGCAAAAGAACTCCCTTCGGAGCTTCCCACAATTTCGATTGACTGAATAACTCCCGGTGTCTTACCGGCAGAACTACCGACTCCCTCAACTCTTGAATGACGCTATCCAAGCCGGCGATATCCTTCCAGCTAACTGGAATGTCATCGGGCACCACTAAATGCGATGCAATCATCAGCTCATAGTCATTGAGATTCTGTGTGTTGATCTTGAATCCGTTTCCTTCGCCGAGTCTGGAAAACAGTTATTCATTGCAGGCAGAGCACACAAATCGCATCACACTTACCTCTTTAACTGCTCCTCAGCTCGTATCTTAGCTTTCCTCTTGTTCTTGCTCGTTGGATCTAACTGATTCATCATCCATTTAACCGAGTAGAAGGTTACAACGGACGCCAGCGACACACGGAGGATGAGCTGGAGAATTTCGTTGCGGCTCAACTGCGTACTACCAAAACTGAAGTTGCTCATCTTTCCCGAGCTTAGAATTTTATGATTCCCTTGGATAATGCAGTTCTATGAGAATTTTGTTGAATTTAATTTCAGATGAAAATTTAATCGCCAGTAATATTTCGCGTGCTGTAAGGACCAAAAGCGAAAAATTAAAGTGGAAATAACAGAAATTGTAGGTTCGATCAGATGACAGTTCCGCCGGCAAGTTTGTTCGTTCTAAGATTTCAGCGGGATATTTTCTTATGTCATTTTACAATGGCAAAAAGGAGTACACTGCTTTCTTCACTTCGACTTCGGTTTTGCCCACCTTACGTGCCAACCACGTTTGTTTACATATTTTGTCTTTTTTCCGCAGCTATTAGCTATCAAAGCACGCAAAAGTTCGGCTCATCTCAACTTCTGTCTAGGGTTAGAGCGTCGTTACGTAGCATTACGTTTTTCTTTACGAACGGAAAACGTGAGGTCGAGGTGTTTTTTTTGTACGCGTTACCCGCTAACTCAAAAATATACATGTTAATTACAACAACACGATAGCGTATACCCGCTTAAGTTAGCGGGGACAACTATCGCCGCTAAGTCCTAAGCGGCGATAAAAACAATGCTACCAGAATACTTTTTCTTATCCCCAATCGGTAAATTATGAATAATTGTCAAAAATTTGGCATAAATGTGGCATTTCGTTTGAAAATTAATTTAAAAACAAAAATGTCTGGAGCAGAAAAAAGGTACGTAGAAACAAAAATTGTGGACTAAGGAGGAGACTGAAGTTGCTATTTTTCGAGAAAAAGAAACAAGAACAGAATAAAAAATCGAATTTCTCAAAACAAATTTCAAATTTTATTTCAAAGAATGTTTCGATGTTTTCCATTTAAATAGCTTGTTTATAATTTTCGCAAAAAAAAATTAAGGATTTCTGAGTTTGGCAGTTAAAATGTCATAAGAATATATGTGTTGCCAGGTTTTTCTCACAAAACCGATAAGCGGGGATGGTCGTTTTTTTGTGTCATTTTTGAGTTAGCGGGTATACGCGTACAATAAAACGCACCTATTATGATAGGATACATTGATTTAGTATGGTTTAACTCATAGACGTTAAAGCATGTCCCCACCAAAACTAAATCCGGGATTCAGCTAAATCCACCTAAATCTTCACTAAATCCCGAGGATTTACCATACGATTTGACGTCTATAAATCCCGTCTAAATTCGAGATTTATAATAAATCTCACTTAAATCCTCATGCGACAGAAATCAAACAATCCTTTTTTATGTTGGCACATGCCATTTTCGTGTGCTGACAAAGAAAAAATTGAAGTCTGTCGGAAAGTTTCAAACTTCAAATAAATAAAATAAAATATTGACCGATTTGGATTATTTTTTTGGTAACAATTTTTAAATTTTTGTACATAATTCGTACATAATACAAATCACTTGCTTTGCTTGCAGACAATGGAACAATCAAAACAGGTGAAAAGCCGCAAAACATGGTGCAAACGTCAATATAAATCCTAAATTCCGGTGGGGACACCTCACGTAAATCTAAATCTTTTTTCGCTAAATCTCGTATTTAGTTTTGGTGGGGACATGCTATTAGGCGAAGCTGAGGTCCAAGCGGTATTGTGTTTCAGGCATTTTGTGCTCCCAAAAGGACAAAGCACTTGCAAACATGTTCCATTGGCTGTTCTGGCAGTTTTTTTTTGTTCCGGATTTCATTTAGGAGTGCTCTTAAAATGCACTAACACATATAAACGTTTATATCGGACTACTGGTCAAAGTCATATGGAAATGGAGGCATTGTTTTGTTTACTTGATTTTCTCAATTCAGAGAAGTCGGTAGAACAAAGATTCATTCATTCATTTTCAATGGCCCGCTAATCCTTCATGAGGGTCGCGGGGGTAGGATGCTCAGGTGGACTCTCCATCCTTCTCGATCCTCCGCCATTGACTCCAATTCATCAGGGAGAATCCCTAAGCGGCTCCAAGAGAGATGTCGGACTTGATCCAACCATCTATTTCTGGGCCTTCCGCGAAGTCGTCTACCTGATGGTACGGCAACCATGGCGCGTCTTGGAAGCCGGTCTGGGGGCATACGCACTACGTGACCAAACCATCGAAGCATAGATCGTTCCGTTCGGAGAAGTAGCTGCTCAACGTTGAGCGCCTCGCGTACTCTGGTGTTGCGCACTCGATCCCTACGAGTTATTCCAACAACACCGCGAAGGAACCTCATTTCGGCAGCTTGTATCCGCGATCTTATCCTTTCGGTCACTACCCAAATTTCATGACCATAGGTGAGAGTTGGAACATACACCAAGTTAAAAACCGATAGCTTAGCTTGAATACTAAGTTCGGCCTTCCTTATAACAGATTGGCCAAGCTCTCTCAAAATTGATCCAGCCTGACCAATTCTACAGGATAACTCGGCATTGCTCCTCCCATCACTCGTGAATAAAACCCCGAGGTACTTAAACTTCTCCACCTGCTTCAGTGGGACTCCACTAACATGCAGAGTGCACTGAATGGGTTTTTTGGAAACGACCATTACTTCCGATTTGTTCACGTTGATCTTCATTCCAGCACCATCACAAACGGCTACAAACCTTTCGAGTGCGCGCTGAAGTTCTGTTTGAGAGGACCCAAGGATGACCAAATCATCCGCAAAGAGCAGATGACTAATCCTTAGGTCTCCCACTTTGAAACATTCTCCGCCACGGCTGCGCTGCAACATCCAATCCATATATACAATGAAGAGGAGAGGTGACAAAACGCACCCCTGGCGGAGTCCAACGCCCACAGTGAAAGGTATTGATTTAACACCGTTTATCCGAACACAGCTTTTGCAGTTTGTATATAAAGATTGAATCGCCCTTAACAGGGAACCATTAATCCCATACTCCTGCAGAACACTCCAGAGTTTGCTCGAGGAACCCTATCATATGCTTTTTCCAAATCCACAAAACAAGTGTAGACAGGTTTGGCACATTCCCAGGCTTTCTCAAGAACCATTCTGAGAGTGAACAACTGGTCGGTTGTGCTTCTACCGGGACGAAATCCGCACTGCTCATCCCCCAAACTGTCCTCAACCACAGCTCTGGAACGCTTTTCTAGCACCTTAGCGAAGACTTTTCCAGGGAGACTTAAAAGAGATATACCCCTGTAGTTGGCGCAATCTCTTTTGTTCCCTTTTTTAAAAAGAGGAACTATCACCCCCATTTGCCAATCACCAGGTGTTTCACCGCATTCCCAGGCCACTTTAATGACACGCGAGAGCCATTGCACTCCCTCTTTACCTAAAGCCTTGAGCATTTCTGGCCGAATTTCGTCCACACCAGCAGATTTGCCAACTTTTAGCGATTTGATCGCCAAAGTTACTTCCTCTACCGTAGGACTACTTTCCGCCCAACTCTCGACCATAGGTCTGTCATCTTCGGTGCCCTGTTCGGGATTGAGCGATTCTGAAAAGTGCTCGCTCCATCTCCGTAAGATGTCCTCCTCATTGGAAAGAAGTCTACCGTCTTTGGATTTGACTCCTTCAACGATATTCAACTTTTTTCCTCTGAGTCGGCGGACGGTCTGCCAGAACATCTTATTTGCAGATCTGTGGTCACGTTCCAATTTCTCGCCAAACTCCTTCCAAGACTGTTCTTTCGCTGTTTTCACAGCTAATTTGCAAGTTCTTCGCGCCTCAGTGTACCGATTTCAAGAATCGGAGTTCCCCAAGTGAATCCACACCTTAAAGGCTCTCTTCTTCTCTCTGATGACTTCTTGAACTCCGGGCGTTTTAAACCAAGCAGTTCTTTTCTCACCACCAGCCGCCACACCAAGCCGCTTCATTCCACAAACATCTCCCGCAGAGGCAATAACCGCCGTTGAAAACAGTTGCCATTCTTCCTCTACATTTGATGGAACAGTTGGAATTCGTTCAAACCTTTCAGATATTTGCCGTGCAAATGTCTCCCGTATCTCATAGTCCTGTAACCTCTACCATCGTATGCGTGTAACCATCCTTGGTTTACGCTTTGGTAGGGGAGGCACTCTCTCGCTAAGATACAATTTGCACAGCACTAAGTGATGATCAGTTGACAGTTCGGCCCCTCTCAATACGCGAACATCACAAACCATTCTCTTCAGACACGATGGTACCACAAAGAAATCGATCAGCGACTTCTGCTGAAGACTCTGACGGTACCACGTGTATTTGTGAATGTCTTTGTGTGGAAAGATGGTGTTCATGATGGATAAGCCATTTTCACAACAAAAATCCAACAACCTCTCTCCGTTCGCGTTTTGATCAGGATCACCGTTCCTCCCAATCACACTCCCCCATGTCATAACATCTACACCCACATGAGCATTGAAGTCACCCATCAGGACAAAAGAATCCATATTTGCAACCTTTTCAAGGGCAACATCAACTTCATCTAAGAAAGCTGCGTACTCTGACAGAAGGTTCGGTGCATACACCTGCACCAATGCCAGAGTTGATCTTTCAAGCTTGAGCTTTAAGATCGCAACTCTCCCTCCTAATGGTATCCACTCCATACTCTGTCTGTCAACCTGGGACTTGTGAGTATCCCCACTCCCGCCCGAGCAGACATTGAGGGTGCGACTCCTGACAGGAAGAGCTTTCACCCACCCGAAAGGTCCACAGTTTTAGAACCTCTCTGCTTTGTTGAAGAGACGCCAACTATATCTAGTCGACTTTTACCAGCCTCCCCAACAAGCTCAAGATCCTTCCCTGTGAGCGATGAGACGTTCCATGTGCCTACCCTAAGTCGATGCCGTTGTCGAATCTCAGAGAGTCCATCTGTGCCCCTATCGGTGCACAGCGCGTTCACCCCTTGACCCCCGTAATGGTTCGCGAGACCATTGACAGGAAGCTCGTAGCCATTTCGGGTTTGATCCGGCCGGCTGCCGAGCGGGACAAGCCGACCACCAGACGCTCGCATCCTGACACCCTTCAGGCCTGGCTCCAAAGGATGCCCTGGCTTACCAGGCTTGGCAATATCCGAGGCCGGTCGTCTACGTGTCATCATGGGGTGTGCGCTTTGTTAGCCGTGACTGGGTTGTATGGATGGGAATAACTATTTAAGTTACCCCATCCGCACATCCCAGTCACGTTGCGCGCCCCCCACCACGAGGAGGTCAGCTGCCAGGGGGGCTAGAACAAAGATAATAAGCAAAAAGTTAATAAAAGGAGTGAAATCGGGAGTGAAACCAATGGAAAACAACATTATTGAAAGCGTTAAGGACTATACTACAGAGCTAAGCTGTAGCTACAGAAATTTACACAAAAAGGATACGGCACATCAGTAAACAGAAAAATGAATCAATCTAGTATAATAAAAAGGAACAATATTAGCTATATGAGATTTAAGTCTGCTATTACACCATTTCACATCAAGGAAACCATCGTAAAAAAAATGGAGCCCGACCGGCTCAGCTGGTATTGCCACGTTCAAAGAAGAGATCATTTGAACCCTGTTAAAAAGGCAATATCTATGCACGTTCCAAAGACATCGCGATGTAGGAAGGGCAGGCCTATAAACGCCTGGATCAGACAAATGCGACGACATCGGCATTTCATTGGCCTCAGTAACCGAGTGATCCAAAATCGGGAGGCCTGCCGATATATTCTGAGGTCAAATAGGCGAACCCAATAGGCGGATCAGTAGAAATGCGGTGAAGTGGGAGGGTTGTGATCCCTTGTTTTCGGATCATAGCCTCGCTAATAAAAGGAAGAAGAAGAGGAAGATTACACCATGACTTTAGAGTCATGATTCTTTTCTCTATTCTATTTTGAACTTTCATTCTGAGGTTCGCGCTATTAAACGTTGACTCTTTTCCATGCCTCTAATATGACAACTTTTGTTTTATTTTTTCTTTCGTCATGAAGTGTTTAGAGCTCTCTTAACAAATATTTTATTTTTTTCGTAAGATTTTTGGTCCCGTTTGCGTTGACAGTTTTTGGAGGAGAAGATTCAATAACGAACTATACGAGCTGTACAGCGACATCGACCTAGTCAAAAAACTGTGTATCGGACATCTGAGATGGTTAGGACATCTAGAGCGAATATACACCAATGCTCCGGCCCGCAGAGTCTTCGAGTAGAGTAGAGGACCTCCTCGCCGTAGGTGGCGCGCACAAGTTCAAGGGGACCTCGACCAACTTGGAGTGCGCAACTGGAGGCAATTAGCTAAAGACCGAGCTTAATAGAGAGGCTTGTTGGTTGTGGCCCAGGTTCACCCCGAACTGTAGCGCCATCGAAGTAAGTAAGTAGACTCCCCGGGTTGCTGTTTTTCTATCTGATCTTTTTTCTTTCTTGCACTTGTGTATTTTCAAAAGGGCCATGAATCAAGAGTCACTGGTAATAGCAGACTACGTGATCCTCACTATAAAAATAGAAAAAAAGCCAAGGTGTGGAAAAAGAAATTCCGAAGCATTTGGATTGCCAACACATTTTTTGTGCCAGGGCAGCAGTTCTGTTGCTACGTTCGTTATCCTTATACAAATATATATTAGTTTGGAACCAACTAGTCATCTAGCTAGACGTTTCGTTTTTTTTTGTTTTTGTTCAATTAATGTGCATTTTGCTTGATGAGCTGTCACATCGACAGCGAATATTCACGTTGCTTTGGGGACGCCTTTATTTGGGACCCCAACACTCCAAATAGACCTTTTGTCTCATGTGACTTATCAGGGTGGTCACACCTTCTTTCGGAAATGTTGTAGAAAAGCTTTGAAATGAACAAACCTACTGAACTGTCATGAAATGTCATATTTTTCTTAAGACATTTAAACATGTGAAATTGCAGTGAGGACTAAACCTTCCATCGCTCAATATAAATTTATTTAAGTTAAAGCCTTCTTGCCAGCTTTTGATATTAGGAAAAGTCTCAAATTTGTCCACCAGTGAAAATGAACAACTTGAGCTTCGGTAATTCTCAACTGAGTCGCAATGAAATCCTTCAGCTGATCCTTCGCGTGTCGTTTGCGTCCGTTGTTACCTTCTACTCGGTCAAGTGGATGATGAACCAATTGGACCCGACTAGCAAGAACAAAAGGAAGGCCAAGGTACGGGCTGAGGAGCAGTTGAAAAGGTAAGAATCAAGAAATGACTCTTGTGGCGGTAATGGACATGTTCCCCTTCAGACTTGGCGAAGGAGACGGTTTCAAGATAAACACTCAGAATCTCAGTGATTACGAGCTGATGATTGCATCACATTTGGTTGTGCCCGATGATATTCCAGTCAGCTGGAAGGATATTGCCGGTTTGGACAATGTCATCCAAGAGCTGAGGGAATCAGTGGTTCTGCCAGTTAGGCATAGGGACTTGTTCAATCAGTCGAAGCTGTGGGAAGCCCCGAAGGGAGTTCTGCTGCATGGTCCACCTGGGTGCGGAAAGACACTCATTGCAAAGGCCACAGCTAAGGAGGCTGGTATGAGGTTTATCAATCTGGATGTGGCTATGCTCACCGATAAGTGGTAAGTGTCTGTGGAGTTGGTGTTGGGGTTATGTAACGTTTTTCTATGTACCCGCTGAGTGTATTGGAGTTTTTTTGTTTTTTCCATAGGCGTACTGACATTTGTCTAATTGTAACTCCTTTCAATCTATTTGCACTCATTGGCAGTGCTCTGTCCTCGGCATACTAGATTCTATTCTGTACCACGTTTCCTTAGGGCTTATGTCTGATGGGTTGTTTCATTGTATAGCACATTTTGTAAGTCAGTGCGCTGTTATGGGTGAGTAATTCATTACGAAATTCTGGGTCACACTGTTCCGTCTATTAATTGCTGGTCAGGTGGTTGCTTAAGATAGGATTCGGTAAGAGATTTACCGAGATGATGCGGGAACATTTAGCTAATGAAAGCTGGTTAGCGGTCAGTTTCCGAATACTACCGTATAAATTACTCTTTGTATTGTAAATGTAATTTAAACATACAGAAAGGAAGAGAAACGTCCTTAACGCGTTCTTTAGAGGTTAGAGAGCAGCAAAAAAATGTGGAGGCTGAAGCCAGTAACGATGTATTGCCTTAAATAATACACAGCGTAGAGTACGTTGCCTTTAGAGGTGCTTTATGCACGACTCACACGGCGGCACTTGAATCATTTCTCCATATTATTCCGCTGGATTTATAGGCGAGACTCTAGGCTCGAATCAGTGTGATTCGGGTCAATTTTTACGAACTGACGCGTAGGGCTCTGCTTATTGAACTGATAACAGGAAATTAAAAAAAAAAGAAAAAAATCCCGATGCCAAGATACATTCATTTTTTGTATTGTTGTATTTATTCATTTATTTAGCATACATATAAGTATTTCGTGCTATTTTAATTCATTTATCTATAATCATATCTAAAAATTATTTCGTATAAATTGAGTAGCATTGCGTTTAAAAATATAAACATTTGTTTCTAATTTTGCATCTTCAGGCAAAGTGTTGAATATTTGAAAACCTTTAAGTACAGTACTATTTTGAGTTATTGAACTTCTATAATTTGGCAATCTTATATTACTATTGCTTCTTAAATTATATGGCTATACATCACAAACATATCTAAATTATGGATATACGTAGGCATATTGCCCATCCTTATTTTTTGTATAAAACATAACAACATCTAACACAATTTTTTGCCTAACACTTAACCAATTTAAACGATTTAACATACCTTAAATGCTTGTGTAACGATTACAGTTTATATTTAACAAAAACAGGACCGTGGAACAATATTCAAAATGTGGGTTAATAACGACACTGTACACACTCATGGACGCATTTATAACTAACTTATTTTTAATTCTACGAAAGAAGTTAACTTTTTTTGACACTATTTTTACCACATAGTCGAAATGTCTGTCAAATTTTAGTTCGCTGATACCTAAGTATTTCATTTGATTCACTTGTTCTATAATTTCTGCATCAATATTTAAATTTAGGTTATACTGCGGCTTTCGTCTTCTGTGCATTCATCTTTAATTTGTTTGCCTTACACCAGTTACTAATGTTATCCAAGTCCTCTTGTAGGTTTCTCTCCATGAACTGCATTTTTACCCGATATGTACAGTTGGGCATCATCAGCAAACAGCACCATCTCGCAATGTTGTGTTATTCTGCTCACATCATCAATGTATATATTAAACAGCAGAGGCCCAAGTACCAATCCCTGTTGTACGCCCAGTGAGGTTGGTATTTGATTCGATACTGTACCGTTCACAGACGTCCTTTGCGTTCTTCCACCAAGGTATGACTCAAACCACTGAAGCTCAACATCACTAATGCCGTACTGCCGCACCTTATTTATCAAAATAGCTCTGCCTATGGTCTCAAAAGCCCGTTTTAAGTCTGAGAAGACCGCTATTATAGTTTCGCCGACCACAAGATTCTTTTTCCAATTTAGGAGCAGATAGTTTAGCGCAGTTTCACAAGAATGATGCCTTCTGAATCCGAACTGATTCTCCATGACGAGATTATTTTGGTCAACATATTCTTGTAGCTGCGTTTGCACAAGCTTCTCAATGATCTTTTCATATAGTAGTAAAGCGTTTACCGGTCGAAAATCCTCACAACGTTTTGAACACTTTACCTTTTTGATTGGTGTCACCATCGACTCTTTCCAAGAATTGGGAAAGCATCCAGAACTTACAAATTTATTTATTATTTGAGTGAATCTACTACCGACAATCTCAAATGCGTCTATTGATACTTTAGGGTTCATTAAATTAAAATCTCTTGTTTCATTACACTTATTACTGTGAGGTGAGGAGAGTTTCTTTGTCTTTCCCCCATGTGCTACCGGCCAGAGATTTTAAGACCTTATTCCTGGACATGACTCGTTCACTGACATTTCTAGAATGAATGAACTAGAGAAAGTCAGTAGGTTGTCAAATGTGACTCCCAGAATCTTTGGGTGGTTTGTTGTCGGGATCGCCCTGCCATGTATCTCAATGTCGAGTGGTAGGTTTACCTCTTTGGTCCAGGTGGTGAATAGGGTGGATGAGGATTTTTTTGGGGACAGCTTGAGATTGCGACTGGCGAAGAAGTCTTCCAATTCATTAAGTTAGGCATTGATGTTACGGCAGATTGAGCGGATGTCCTTTCCTGAGGCGAGAATGGTGCAGTCGTCGGCATACGATACCAATTTGACTCCGGATGGTGGTGTAGGGAGTTTCGCCTGGTAGTAGTTAAAAAGGATCGGGGAAAGGACTCCTCCTTGAGGAACCCCTTGCTTGACTTTCCTCAATTTCGATTGACAGTTGCGGAATTCAACGAAGGACTGTCGGCCATTTAGGTAATTGGCAAGCCATCGTTTAGTGGAGTTTGAGAGTTGTGAGTCTAGTATGCTTTGAAGTAGGATTCCTAGGTCGACAGTATCAAATGCCTTTGATAAATCAAGTGCAACTAGAACAGTGCGATCGCATGATCGTTGTTGGTTAAGACCTTGTGTGATAACTAGCTGAAATTCAGAATGAAGCTTGGGTAGTATCAAAGCTTCGAGTATTTTCGCAACTGGAGAGAGAAGAGATATCGGGCGATATGAAGTTCCTTGGTCTGCTGGCTTGCCTGGTTTAAGAATCGGTATGATTCTGCCCACCTTCCAGGGGTCAGGAATATCCAATGATTGAAGCGAAAGATTGAGCAGCTGGGTAAGGTAAGAGATTCCTATAGGTCCCAGGTGCTTGAGCATAATCATTGAGATTCCGTCCGGTCCCATGGCTTTAGAGGGTTTAGCTTTGCGGATGGCAGATTCGACTTCGGACGGTAGTAAGAAGAGAAGGGAGTAGTGTCTGTAGTAAGGCGGTGAAGTTTCCTGAGGATGGCACATTTAATCTTGCTGCAGTTTGTCGGGTGTTCGATGAATTGGCGACAGAAAGATGAGGAACATTTCCTGGGATCATCGAACTGTGAGCCGTTGAAGGAGATGGTTGTAAGGTCCCTGCGTTTTGGTGGAATTGAAAAGCTCCTTGATAGTAGCCCAGAGCTTCTTGGAGCCTTTATCGCAGGACTGCAGGTATTCTAGCCATTTAGTCCGTCGATGTTGGTTGACTAGGTGGTAAATCTCCCGGTTGAGATGATCAATTCTGGGGTTGTCAGGATTTGTTCGACGTAACATGTCGCGTTCGTTGGCGAGCTGGGCGGCTTCGGCTGGAAAGTTAGGTCTAAGTTTAGGGATTCTGCCTGCAGGAATGAAACGGGCAGCTGCTTTGGTTAGGATCCGTCGAAAGAGTTTTTCCCCTGAGTGTACATTAGAGGGAGACCGGAGTTGTTCCAGCTTTCGATCAACGAGCCGTTCAAAGCCTGAGCAATCAGCCTTGGCGTAGTTGATAAACGTGCGGTTGTCAGCTGATATAAAGTCATCAGGTCTATTCCCGGTGATGATGATCGGAATATGATCGGAGTTGAGCGCTATGTCGGCACTCCAGGATGTACATGGGAGCAATGAGGCACTCATGATGCTGATGTCTGGTGAGCTGGAGCAGGTGGCACAGATCCTGGTAGGAAACTCTTCGTTGATGACTCCGAAACTTGACTCGTCGATTTGCTCGGCGATATGTATACCGCGGCGATCATTAAATAGGTTGGAGTGCCAGCACTCATGATGAGCGTTGAAGTCTCCTATAACCATGTGGTAATCGCCCGTGAGAAGATGATTTAGTGATGGAAGGTAACCAGAAGTGCAGCTAGCGGGTGGCGGGATGTACACATTAGTTATGTCAATCAAGGTGTTGTTCGATCTGACGGCAATAGTTTGTGTTTCTAGGTGTAAGTCAGGGTGGGGGGTATGGGTGTTGGTACGAGTCTGTATTTAACAGAGTTGTGAACGATGAATGCCAGGCCCCCACCACCGCCACTGTCTCTATCTTTACGAATGATGTTGTAGTCTGAGCTTCTGGTGAGCATACATGAAGGAGTGAGTTTAGTTTCTTGTATGGCGGCAATTAATATTCCGTGACGTTCCATGTAGTTGGTGATTTCAGCAATTTTCCCTCGTAGGCCATTACAGTTTAGATGCATTACTGTGAAAGGTGAGCGGTGGTCCTGAGTTGGGATCTGGTTGTTAGCCAAGGCAAGCGAAACCGGCGACTGGGGCGGAGTGTTGGTGGCTAAAGTGACATAGTCTATCGACGGACTTCTGGTTAGAGGTGGAGTAATTGATGGAGTGCGAGGCATATGTAGCTGCATTGGAGCAGCATGGAGCTAAGAAGCTGGAAGTCCATTATCGGCAGTTGTCGAGGCGGGAACAGGGTCTGAAGTGGCACCAGTTATCGCATCCATTGCACTTAACTGAGGTCGCGTTGCCATGAATGCGATTTCGGCACACTGGACAGAACCAGGTGGTAGAGGGGTTGTTCGTCTGGGTTCGTGTGTTACAGCAGTCCGCGAAGAAATTTTCACTCCACTCGTTTGTGTTGGAAAGGCCAGAGCAGCGTCGAAAATGACACCAGTTTCCACACATGTTGCATTTAACTGAGGTTATGTTTTTATTGATCTTTATGTGACATATGGAACAAATCCAGATCGGTGGACCGGGGTTTGGCTCAATGCCGGCGCGTAATAATAGTATGCGAAGCAAGGAAGCCGGCGACATTTGCTCCGCTAAGGAAAAAACGTTTGAAGTATACGAATGTTGTAGTTGAATTGTTGACAATCTTTGGCCAGGAAATTCCTGGGTCGATTCCGGGACGTAGACCCAGTTGTCGTGAGAATCGAAGTCTTTCTGAAACTGTAAAAGTTAATGTCAACTCTACTGCGAATGCCATATGAAGGGTAGTCATTATGTATCGCACTGATCGATGAATGATGTGAATGATATCAGGTGGACGGGAAATAAAATACTGTGAATCATAAAGCAATGACTAAATAACAAAGCAATTCTACCCAGTTATGTGAACGCCATCCGCGGTTGTACTGATATCTTATGTCACCAGTGGGCGTCGTGGCGTGGTTAGTGTGTCGGACAACTGCGCGTGAGGTTCTAAGTTCGAATCCCAGAAAACACCAAAAAGTTTATTCACGGTCCCACTTCTCGCGAACGTTTGACAAGCATCCGAGAGTATTATTGTCTCGAAAAAACTTTTCAAACCAAATTGCCCTTCGAAAACGGCACTAAACTGTAGGTCCCTTCCATTTGTGTGAAAAATATAACGCACACAACATGAGTGGTTGCGATGCGAGAAGCTAGGCGCTGGCACTGAAAGATCTGTTGCGCCAAATATTTACTTATTTATTTTCATGTCACCTGAGGTTCAAACCGCTGTACCTCTCTCTCTCCCTGTCTGTCCTTTTCAACTCACATCGTAAAATATGTGATATAGATAGATGTATCGAACTCAGTCTCGAAAGAAGATACAACAACTGCGACATAGCAATACTGTCAGATAGTCTATCAAAGCACTTGACTCCTATGTCATTAAGTCAAAACTTGTGTGGGAATGCCTACACAAACTTAATGAATTGGGTGGAAACAACAAAGTTACGCTTTACTGGATACCTGGTCATGTCGTGGTAATGAAGCAGCAGACGCCTTGGCAAGACAAGGAGTTGCGAAACCCTTCATTGGACCAGAACCATTCTGCGGAATACGGGAACATATCATGCGCGAAAAATTCAGGAAAATAAAGAAAGAAGACAGGACAAGAACCTGGAATAACAGCACAGGTCTGAGGCAAGATAAGAAACTACTAAGATATTACAACTGGAATAGATTCGAAGCCTGTATCTGCCTTAGCAAGAATAACGTACGAATCCTAACAGGCTTCCGAACGGCACTGCAAACTCAGGGAGCACTAACGGAAACTAGGTATAACAAATAAAGGCCTTCGCAGATTCTGCAATGAGTCAAGCGAGACTCCGGATCACCTTCTGGAATCTTGTGGGGCACTGATCTACAAAAGATTGAAATACTTGGGCAAGTACCAAATATCAGATGAGTATATTCCAACCATGGACCCACTTCCCATTCTCAGATTCCTAAAAGAAACTGGTTTGGAGAGTAAGCTCTAAGGTGAGCTATTCTCACCAAGGCAAAATAAGAGTGTATGACCTTCAAACACAATTGTAAAGCGAGGAACAGCAAATACAACCTACTTCATGTCATCATTCAATGAACGCTAGCGGGAAGAGTATCATCAGGAGGTCAAAGACCAACATGGCTGGCAAATCTACGTGATTGGCTTAACTGCTCAATACCAGATATACTAAAAGACATGAAAGATAAACAGAAGATTAAAACGATGATTTGCAATCTCCGAGGTAAAGTTCTAGGTTTCGGGGTTGATTCTGCAGGTATCGTAGTGGGTCCATTATGGTGACTAGTATCTTATGACAGCAGTGCTACATAACCCTAATTAACTTCATCTAATCTATGGGTAAACGAAGCAATCATATCTAAACTTTTGACCGGAAACATTAGATTTCCGAAAGACGCTATTTTTGATTTATTTCGTCTGCTATCCGTATCCAGTACAGCGCTACCGTTGGACATCATATGTAATCAGAGTTGCTGATTGTTTTGCCTTCTTCCTTCAGCGTACAGTGTATATGAGAGTTTTCATATTTCCCCTAGCCTCCAGGTGCTGAATTTACTCGTATATTGCAGGAAGTCAGTTTCGAATTAAATCTATGTTTTGTGGTTAATTTGTTTGGGGTCTAGAATAGGTGAAAGCTAAAAGTGGCGAAATGGGTGTATTTACATTTTCTAGACATTTATTGTTCTATTAACATTATTGTAAACCTTTTTTATTTCTTTTTTCAGGTACGGTGAATCGCAAAAGCTCGCTTCAGCTGTCTTCTCATTGGCTATCAAGTTACAACCTTGCATCATCTTTATAGACGAAATTGATTCATTTCTCCGCAGCCGTAGCGCGCACGACCATGAAGCTACTGCCATGATGAAGACTCAATTCATGATGCTCTGGGATGGTTTAAGTACACGAGCTGGTTCTACTGTGATCGTTATGGGTGCTACAAATCGTCCGCAAGATCTCGATAAAGCAATTATCCGTCGGATGCCCGCTCAATTCCACATTGGTCTACCAACGGCTACACAGCGTTTGCAAATCTTAAAGCTTATTCTTGGTTGTGAAAATATTAGTAATTCCGTAAACTATAATCGTCTATCCGAACTAACAAACGGCTTCTCAGGCTCTGATCTCCGCGAGATGTGTCGCAATGCGTCCGTCTATCGAATGCGTCAATTCATGCGCACAAATGAGAATGCCCTTAATGCGGCTACCACAACGCAAGATTTGCAAGCATCTACATCCAATGAAATGCTGGCGATATCAATGGAAGACTTGATGAAGTCCTATGACAAGTTAAAAGAATCGAAAATGCACACGGGGAGTCTCTACGTGGACAATCGTATAGAACTTGACTAATTTCGATAGACGCGGCTGGGAAGTATCTGCAATTTACAAGTATCAAAGATCATCGTAGAAAATAGTATTTAGGAAATATAATTAGTTGTTCAAGAAGAGTATATCATATAAACCATCACCACCAATCCGTACAATTGATTTGTTAGATGAAAACGATCTAGTAGTTACAGCACAAACGACGCTTTGGTTAAATAGCAAGCTAAAGCGCAACTCATACCTTGCGGAGATGTTTACACCGGGGGACTGTTATAAATTTTAAGTCAAATCTTTAGAGAATCTCTACCTTGAACATTTTTGAGGAAACCTAAATACCTATAGACTGGTTTGGTCCGAAAAAGTTGTTTCTTTTTAGTTCAATATATAAAGTAATAGTATTTGCTTTCTCATGACTGCTCAAGGCAGAAGTTCTCCTTTTAAATAAATAAATTTACAAGACGTATATACTGTTAAACAATTTTTATAGAACTTTTGCTTTAGGACACGTAAAAATAAATATTTAAGCTAAGATTCATCATTGGAAATGTATAACTAGATGATTAGATGGTACTTAAATTGTTTTTGTTTTTGTTTGTGTGTATAATTTTAAGTTTTGGAGTTAGATAGATTTTAGATTAATTCGAAAAATTGTTGAATAAAAATAGGGAAGCTAAAGTGCTTTAATAGAATGTTTCATTCATATTTATATAGATGATTATATATTTCATATTTAAATCAAATGGCTTAAATCAACAGGCTAAGTTTTCTTGAAAAAAAAAAAATAATAAAGCTATCTATGAAAATAGATTATAGGCGTAAGGATGGTTTCGTTAAACATTTCAATAAGTCTCTTGACCAGAAATATTCTTGGCTGACTGGTAGTTGCATATTAAATAAAATGTTTTGTTTTCCATGTATCTTTTTTCCAATTCTTCCAGCGTTCGGAGTCGTACAGGTTTTACAGATCTTATATATTAATACGTGAACACGGAACTTATCGTACGTTTTTTTAGTATTTATTATAAAAGCAGTTGGATGAAACGTATATCACTCGAAAACTTCTGTGCCATAGATGTGCAGAAAAAAAAAAATTATGTGTATATGTAACATTTAAGTTAGGTAAATTCCCCACGGTCGAATTTCGACCACATGCGATACTAGTATAAATTATTTAGTAAACTTTTCAATAAGCACATTCAAACAGAAGAACATATACGCAAATGTTTATCATTGCATAGTTTTGGCCCGAATCGCATTGAAAATTCTTTGGATAATACGTATGAAGTTCACAATAGAAAAGTGGATAGAAACCGTGATTTAATTAAGCGTTTCATAGGCACTAGCTCTTATGGTAAACGAGAGATAGCATTTCGGGGTCACGATGAAAGCTCACATAATCGCGATTATTATATAGAAACAGTTCTATATTTATCTAACTACGGCACTCAAATGAACTTTAGAGCAGTGTTCAAGTGTAAAAAATCCTGTTCTTTCCGGGCTCAAGTGATATTCAAAACGATTTACTGTATTGCTGAGGTTGTATGACACAAAATTAAAGCGGAAAATAATGACATCGGTTTGTGTCTATTATGATCGACGAAACACCGGATATGAGTCACAGAGAGAAATTAAGTGCAATTTTACGGTACATTTCACAAGATGGAATAGAAGAGAGATTTCTTGGTTTTTTTCGACGTTAGTTCAAAATATAATGCAAACGAGGTGACAATCGAAGAATATAGGGGTGGCAATGGTGCAGTGGATAGAGTGTTTGCTTGTTAGCCGATGAGTGCAAGTTCAAGCCACAGCGGGGAACAGCAATCACCAGCCACCCGAGTATAAAATGGAAAAAAAAAAAAAATACCATCGAAGTTTTTCCAACCACTGCACTAACGAGCTCTCACGACGATCGGTTCTACGTACGTACGTACGTCCCGGAGCGACTCGAGGACAATACCTCGACCAAGGATCGTCAAACTCAGCTACACAGCTGCTATAACAACAACAACAACAATCGAAGAATAACTCTTGCCAATCGCTGTTTTTTTTTTGGCTTATAAGGCAATTCCACAGTAAAGCCCTATCTCGAACAACTAAGGAGACTCTATATAAGACCTTGATCATCCCAGTCCTGCTTACGGCACTGAAACATGGACTTTATTAAAAGAGGATGAAGATATCCTTGGTCGCTTCGAGAGAAAAATTCTTCGTAAGATTTTCGGTCTCGTTTGCGGGACGGGTTTTGAAGGAGAAGATTCAATCACGAACTATACGAGCTGTACAGCGACATCGACCTAGTCAAAAAACTGTGTATTGGACGTCTGAGATGGCTAGGACATGTAGAGCGAATGGACACCAACGCTCCGGCCCGCAGAGTCTTCGAATCTAACCCCGAGGGTGGCGCGCACAAGTTCAAGGGGATCTCGACCAACTGGGAGTGCGCAACTGGAGGCAATTAAAGACCGAGCTAAATGGAGATGCTTGTTGGTTGAGGCCCAGGTTCAACTGGGCCACCTAAGTAAGTAAGTAAGAGGTGACAAATTAAGTAATAAATATTCTTGAGATATACGACTGTAAAGAAAAGTTAGTTGGACAATCTTATGACGATGCCGCTGTAATGTCCGGTGAGCAAGGTGATATTCAAACAAAAGTCCATGAGTTTGTCCAATGGCCAATTTTATTCCATTTTATGCTCACGTTCTTAATTTGGTGTTATCCCGATCGTTAGAGATAAAAACATTTTTTTACTATACCAGTAGCCTCGTTGATATTTTTAATAAATCAACAAAACGTTCTTGTCTTTCGAGGGTTAGGCAGTTAGAATTTTCAAAAAAAAAAACATTTTTTTTATTTCATTTTCGTAATGTACATACGTCTAAGTATATACACACAAACTTTTATGTCGATCTGACAAGTATTCTCGAAGTTACACGCATATTTGTGAAGATGCCTCGGAGCGGTCGAAAGTAAGCGGAGCAGAGGCCCGAGCGGCAGCAGCCGACCTAAAGCGTTGCTCATTTTATTTCCCTTTCTATTGTATTCTCATACAGTGTGTGATAGTGTATTAGAACCTGCCGAAGGAATGGAGGATACATTATATGGCCCTGGAATAGACGACTCAATGTAAGTTGAAAAAAAAAAAAAATTTACTACATATGTGTAAAATGTTCTTGTAACTTTAAACGCGTTTTTCTCAAAACTACGTTTTTAAAGTTGGTTCCGATTTCTCGGAAACGGCTGAACCGATCGGTCTCAAACTTTTACACAAGCTTCGTGAAAATATTTTTTAATGATTAATCGAAGATTTTTTCTCGGCGATAAATATTTTCTATTTTATAAACAATTTAAAGGCAAATTATGATCGAAAATCGAAATTTGTTTTGAGAAGCCGCATTTTTTTTAAATTAATATTTTGCTTATTCTTTGGATTAATTACGAGATAATACGTTATATTAACGAAATCTTTTTGGTTTTTTTCATTTCAGATGATCCAGTCACGAGATATTTTCTGGCTTTCCAGAAAAAATTCATGAAAATGTTTTTTTTTTGGTCTCCTAACTGCGTATAACCCCTTAAAGAAAATAGCTGATCGACGTATGCCAGGAGTATCGGAGACTCCGCTGGCATTATGATTCGCGAATTATTAACGTTTTGTTTAATTGTAGATTAGATATTATAACAGCACTTACGCATTTAATGTATGATCCTAAAGAATGGGATAATGACACACTTTCTATGGCCGAAGTTTACGACATAGGTAGGTTAGAGGGCAAGGACTTTTGTTTCTTACTTACTCGTAGTTCTCTTTCTGAAATTTCTGCAAAAACTGATTTTCTATTCAATTTAATAGAACTTAAACAGACGGACGTTGAAGTGCTAAGCGAAAGATCAAGTGCTTTGGATTTTAGATATACGTTTTCCGCGAGTTTTTAAATAGGTTTGAATCACTTTTTGATAGCACAATTGATTGCGCTGAGCCCCCGTGGAAACGCCAAGTGCTTAATTGTGGTATTGATTTAAGGATCAATTATAAACGACTGTTTATAGAAATAAAAGACAAATATGCTGTTACTCAGATTAAAGTCAGGTACAGATCAATAAATGACTTTTCTTGGATTTATTAAATAAAAGAAAATAAAAAGCGATCACAAAAGTGAGATGGCTATGAAATCCATCACCACTGCCATGAGACGCAGGGGAATAGACGAACCTACTACCAGATGGGTTAGGACCATGCTTGATAGCCGCATAATAACATCTTCGTCTGGAGAGGTCTCTGTGACGATCTCCGCGGTCAAAGGCTGCCCCAAGGCGGCGTCCTCTCGCCTCTCTTATAGTCACTCGTGATTAATGACTTATTGAATAGACTTAATAGTTCAGATTTCATAAGTATAGGCTATGCAGATAATCTTGTGATCATCATCAAAGGCAAACATGAAGAGTGTCAACTGATGCAAAATGCACTCCTTGTATTCTCGGACTGGTGTGCTGGGGAGGGCATATTGATTAACCCCAGCAAAGCAGTCGTTGTACCGTTTACAAAAAGAAGAACGCTGAATATTGGCTCAGTGACTCTAAACGGCACAACCATTAATTTTTCCAATGAGGTTGAATATCTAGGAATTGTCCTGGACAAGAAACTTAACTGGAACTCCCATATTAAGCAAGGCAATTACTGCCATGTGCTCACATGTCGCCGTATGTAAGGCAGAGCCTGGGGCCTGTCCCCAAAGGTTATCACCCCTATTATGGTTAGCGAATCGAACGTTCGACTCAAGTCGAACTGTCAGCGAATTGCTTCTGTCGTGGTATTGCTGTTAGCAAGCATTTTCATTCGAATAAAGAATAAGTGCTGACAAAGGAAAAAACAATTAAATGCCATCTGTGAATTGTATAAAGGGACAGAAGTAATTCGCCGGGAGGTTCGACTTGAGTCGAACGTTCGATTCGCTAACCATAATAGGGGTGTATATACTGGTTATATACCACGGTTGTAAGACCCATCCTTACATACGCGTTCGTTGTCTGGTGGACGAAAACCAAGGAGGTCACAACCATCAACAAACCCACTAAACTTCAAAGACTAGCTTGCCTCGGTATCACAGGTGCTATGCATACTTGTCTCACTTGTCCCACAATGTGCCATAGAAGCCATAATCGGACTCACTCCGTTACATATTTTCATAAAAAAGTGGCAATTCGCAGTGCGAATAAATTATAACGTTTTCGAAATTCAGGTGTTAATAGTAAATGGGATCATGCGGATCTCATGGATCTATTAACCGACTTCCCCGAGCTAAAAATGCTCAGCACGGTTTCCGTAACGAACTTCCAAGCAATTTTAGAAAATTTTCAAAACCTCTTTTATTAAAAAAAGCGAAACAGTATTTTTTGAGCATAGAATAGAATAAATATCAAGAGATGTATGTATAGTACATATTTAGAGATCTTTTACTTTTTTATATACAAATTTCAACCTGCAAATTAAGTCAATTATATATATTCAGCTCAACTCACATAGAAAACAAGAAAATATATATTATGTAACTAGTCTACTGCAGATAAGCCCAAGGCTTTGCAGATAATTATATCGAAATGTTAATTATTTATGATATCAATAAAGAATTGAATTGTGCTTTACGCTCAAATCACTCTACTTTGGTAGAAGGTTTGAGATTGTGATCCCAAGCCGTGATATGTGGAATAATGGCGGGCCGTCGCTTGATCCGAAATGAATAGTGTGGTATACCGATGGATCAAAAATGGATTCAGGAGTTGGCGCCGGTGTGTATGGGCCCTATTATAAAATTTCGAAATCAACTCGACAGAGTCCTAGTGTTTTCCAGGCCGAGCTTTACGCTATTGAGACTTGTGCTAACATTAATTTGCACTTAGGCATCAAAGGTGCCTCTATCCACATACCGATAGCCAAGCGGCGCTCAAAGCACTGATCTCCCACTTGATCAGTTCAAAATCAGTTCTAAGCTGCTTCGACAGTTTACAAAACTTGACCCGATACAATTAAGTAAAATTGTGGTGGGTACCGGGTCATGTAGGCGTTGACGGCAACGAAACTGCAGACCTGCTAGCTAGGATAGGCTCCTCTGAGTTGTTCACTGGACCTGAACCGTTCTGCGGAATATCTGATTCCGCCTTTAAACTGACCCTAAACATTTGGGAACGCAACATGTGCATCTCCCACTGGAATAACTCCCAAGGTCTCAGACAAGCTAAAAGAGCTGTCCAACTCTTAAAAAAACAGGCAGTTGATATCCTAAAATATGGCAGAAACGACATAAGAAGGCTTGTGAGCTTCCTTACCGGCCACTGTCAACCACTTTACCACCTTAACAAAATGAGAATTACGGAGGATATCACCTGCCGCCTCTGCCTAGAGGAGGACGAAACCGCAGAACACATACTATGTGAGTGCGTAGCTCTGTGTAGAATTAAAATTAGAAGAAGCTTTTTCCTTAAAGAGATCATATCTCCAATAGTGGCTTCTGGCACAATAGATCTCCTTGGTCACAGTGCCTACACACTATTTGGGGGTAGCCACAAATCTGTTGAAAAAAAAAAAAAAACGAGATCCACAAAAACGTTTTTGTTTTTTGCTGCTCATTCACCAAATATCACACAAAATTTTACTCGCCTCACTTAAGCGAATAGTGAGATTCGACGCACTTCAAGTCATATTTTCTGCTAGATACATATATGGCATGATACGAAAGACAAGCTAAAGAAATAATTATAACATAAAAAAAAAGAACGGACAGTTGTCATAACTGAGCTTACTTTAGAGTTCTAAAGTGCGATAGATGTTTTTTGAAACCGCACTTATAATACAACTACTGGAATACAGAGACTAGTAGAATCGATAACTACGTCGGTTGACAAGGTCGTCACAGAATATGGGAGTCCGCTGAGCTTGGCTTGGTATCCAACCATATGAATGGAAGTATCTACTGATAAGGTTCGCGGGATACCGTCAAGCCCTACCGCATTTTTTTGAGCGCTTTGACTGCAGCGATGATTACTGTTTTATTGCTAAATTTTATGAATTAATCTTCATATTTTTTCAATGAAACAGATTAGTAACAGTGTTCAATACAACAAGAAAATTGTATAATCGCTTCTTAAAGTTTGCAGAACGATTCGATGAATCAAACAACTGCAAAAAACAAGAAACCATCAATCCCATGTTCTGCAGGAGTATGGCATTGATGGTTCTATGTTAACGGCAATTCAGTCTTTATGTACAAACTATAGGAGCTGTGTTCGGACAAACGGCGTTAAATCAATACTTTTCACTGTGGGCGTTGGACTTCGCCAAGGGTGCGTTTTGTCACCTCTCCTCTTCATTGTATATATGGACTGGATGTTACAGCGCAGCGGTGATGGAGAATTTTTCAAAGTGGGAGACTTAAGGATTAGTCATTTACTCTTTGCGGATGATTTGGTCATCCTTGGGTCCTCTCAAAACGAACTTCAGCACGCACTCGAAAGATTTGTAGCCGCTTGTGATGATGCTAGAATGAAGATCAACGTGAACGAATCGGAGTAATGGTCATTTCCAAAATGCCCATTTAGTGCACTCTGCATGTTGGTGGAGGTGGATAAGTTTAAGTACCTTGAGGTCTTATTCACGAATGATGGGAAGAGCAATGCCGAGTTATCCTGCATAATTGACCAGGATGGATTAATTTTGAGAGAGCTTGGTCAATCTGTTATAAGGAAGGCCGAATTTAGTGCTCAAGCTAAGCTTTCGGTTTTAAATTCGGTGTAAGTTCCAACTTTTACATATGGTAATGAATTTTGGTAGTGACCGAAAGAATAAGATCGCGAATACAAGCTACCGAAATGAGATGAATAACTCGTAGGGATCGAGTGCGCAACACCAGAGTAGGCGAGGCGCTCAATGTTGAGGGGCTACTTCTTCGAACGGAACGATCTATGGTCCGATGGTTTGGTCACGTAGTGCGTATGCCCCCAGACCGGCTTCCAAGACGTACCACGGTTGCCGTGCCATCAGGTAGGTGACCCTTCGGTGGGGCTAGAAGTAGATGGTTGGATCAATTCCAACATCTATCCTGAAGCCGTCTAGGGATTCCCCCTGATGAATTAGAATCAATGGCGGATGATCGAGAAGGATGGAGGGTCCAACTGAGCATCCCCGCGACCCTCATGAAGAATTGGCGGCATTGAAAATGTATGTATGTATGCATATTTAACTTTATGGGCATTGGTAGCGCATTATGCTGTTTTGAAAATTGTCATTCATTTTTGCAAGTGTTTTTCAAAATTATTTCAAAATTTGTGTTTACGATCGCACGTATTCGCTGGATACTCACTAAAACTCAGGTGCAAGCCTAGCGAAGTCCTGGGGTCGAATCGCGTCTTCTGTGAATGGATAGGTTAGGTTGAAGTGGCTGCCAGCTAAGAATCGCCAACACACTTAGACCAATAATAGGTCCACTGTGATCCGTGATCGGATAACTAGTCTTTGTATGTATGCTGTTGCTAGATCTACCAACAACACAATACAAGTCAGGTTACCAGTCAACCGTTGACAAAGGACGCGATTCGCCATAGTAATATCCGAACATACAAAATCTCACACCCTTATAAGAACATACCACTGTAAAATGCAATAGTAGTAACCGTGGTCGAAAACAAACATTGCATAATTCGCTTTTTCGTTTAAATTTCGAATTACGTCAAGGTCACTTAATCTCGATTATGGGCCAAAATTTAAAACATCAATGAACAATTATTATTTAATCAGTAATGTTGGCAATTTTCCAATTAGTCAATTGTGCTTCGCGTGTTGCCTATAAATAACCGCACGTAGTAGCAGCTCAGATAAGCAGCGAGCACTTTTAACCCTCGTTGCAGACTTCGCAATCAACAAGATAACAATTTACATCTTTTAACCAAAGCGAGGGCGCGGCTCATTAGGTCCAATGGACTTCATTCTACACGAACGCATAGGTCAAGGAGTGCAGACAGCGCAGATAGGACAAATAGAAAATAAAAAACAAAGCAACTTTCTTACGACACATAATTTATTTCCGATAACACTCAGAAACTTAACGTATCTTCTACAAGTTTTTTTTATGTTTTGATGCTTGTGGTGGTAGTACAATGTTACTTTTTATAATAATAGAATATAATATTAATAATTTTAATCAACAACTTGTTCTGCTTTTAGCTTTTCTAGAAAAACAAAAAACTCTAACGAATGCGTATTACTTTTTGTAGCAGAACAATGCTCAAGTGAATTGAATTTTTTTTTATTAAAAAGTAAGTTTTCATATTTTGTATGCGAGCGCAATGGTATGGTGGTGTTGTTGCTGGGTTGTGTATCTCTCTCGCGGTGTCTTCAGTAAATCTAACATTAGTAGCTGCTTAATCCTTGGTCTGCATGTACTTGATCAAGTCGATGACACGGTTGGAGTAGCCAAACTCGTTGTCGTACCATGAGATGAGCTTCACGAAGGTATCGTTCAATGAGATACCGGCCTTGGCGTCGAAGACCGATGAATGGTTGTCGCTGATGAAATCAGATGAGACGACCTCCTCTTCGGTGTAGTCGAGAATTCCCTTGAGTGGACCATCGGCGGCTTCCTTGACCTTCTGCTTGATCTGGTCGTAACTGGCTGGTTTGCCGAGGCGGACAGTCAAATCAACGACAGACACGTTGGCAGTTGGCACACGGAATGCCATGCCAGTAAGTTTGCCATTCAAGGCTGGAATGACTTTGCCAACAGCCTTGGCAGCACCAGTGCTAGCTGGGATGATATTTTGGGCAGCACCACGGCCATCACGCCACAATTTGCCGGATGGACCATCAACAGTCTTTTGGGTGGCGGTAGTTGCGTGCACTGTGGTCATCAAACCTTCAATGATTTCGAAGTTGTCGTTGATAACCTTGGCCAATGGAGCCAAGCAGTTGGTGGTGCAACTGGCGTTGGACACAACCTTCATTGATGGATCGTAGGCTTCCAAGTTGACACCGCACACAAACATTGGGGCATCAGCCGAGGGGGCAGAGATGATGACCTTCTTGGCGCCACCAGCTAAATGGGTTGAGGCCTTCTCAATGGTGGTGAAGACACCAGTCGACTCTACAATGTATTCAGCGCCAGCGCTGGCCCATTTGATGTTAGAGGGGTCGCGTTCACTGAAGACGGTGATCTTTTGTCCGTTGACAACCAAGAAACCACCCTCGGCGGAGACGGTTCCCTTGAAACGACCGTGGGTCGAATCGAATTTGAACAAGTAAACCATGTATTCGACATTGATGAAGGGATCGTTGACGGCAACGACGGAGGCACCCTTCAAGATGGCGGCACGGAGGACCAAGCGTCCAATACGTCCGAATCCGTTAATACCAATTTTCGACATGATGGCTTGTTGTAAACTGAAAAGAAAAACGAAAAAGTGTTAAAGCAATTTACATTCAAAACGTTGCTCTTAGAATTAGCAAGGTGTAGAAGGTTTTCTAATGGATTTGGAGTAGGTATAAATATTTATCTAAGACCGATCTGTAAATTTGCAAGTATGCCTTTACTACTATTTTATTTGAGCTGTTGCTTGGAATTTTTGTGGGTTTTTATGGGCACTGACCTCTTAATGATTTAACATGCGCTTAAAGCAAGCTAATCACCCTGATTGTCGTTCGCTTTTCGACGATTGTCGTTTTATTCTTCAGATGCAGCACGAATCCATTTTCATAGCTTTTTCATTGTGAAAGAGTTGTAATAGTATTCTACACGACAAACAAATTGCTTAGTAATGTTTAACGGTCGGCAGGTCGTAGCTATGAATAAAGCGACAATCGTCGAAAAGCGACAAACGCCAACAACAATCAGGATGAATGTCTTAACAAGTGAAACTTCCTCTTTACCTACACCTATTAGTTTACAAAGACGTATACTCGCGTTTAGCACATGTGTGCAGGCAATATTGTGGCTTATTCTCCCATTCTCTAAGTCGACTTAGTGACTCATTATCAATGACAGCGACAATGGGCGTCTGAGCTATGAACTTATCGAGACGTGCTAGTTGACATGACTTAGCGAATATGGTATTTATTCTAATACATAGGTAACTCGATTATTCCTTAACGCCGTAATTACTTAAAAAACCGTAAAATCACACGACCGCAAATAAAAGTTTTGTTAGAATCACTTAAACAGAGGAAGTACGTAATTATCTCATCAAATCATAAGAATTTTGAATAAAAAGCATTTGTGCGAGATGATTAATTATACTGCCCATTGTAATTTGATTGCAGAGTTGTAAAAATTACCTTTCATCGACTTAAATTATTAGCAGAGAACAGACAGTTCATATTGCGTGATTTACGCAGCAATGAACAAGTACTCGTATTGATATAGAAAAACGCAAATTCGGCAAGTCTAATACTTCACCCTTGATTTAGAATAGAATTTTGACAGTACATATTTTACTGCATAAAATTTCGTCTGGTTGAGAATAGAGATAGCCATTGTGGTTGGAAAAATAAAGTTTTGAAGTATGATTTGCTGGACAATATGCTAGCGACTCTTATCTAATTCAAATGGATATGTAATAAGAAACGATACAAATCTGGAATATTAAAATCGTTTTACTAAATTTAAATCGAAGAGTGACTAGCATAATTCAATTAAAAATTTGACCAATGCTTCGTGCTTTATGGGTTCAGTTCATCAACATCGACTGTTGAGCTACCAACAAGTGGGTTATGCGAATTGGAGCAAGTGCATGCGAAGATGACCATAATAGATCTCTTTAATTTTTATTTACACCCTGATTGTCGTTGGCGTTTGCCGCTTTTCGACGATTGTCGTTTTATTCTTCAGATGCAGCACGAATCCATTTTCATAAATTTTTCAATGTAAAAGAGTTGTTATAGTATTCTATACGACAAATGAATTGTTTCGTGAAGTTTAACGGTCAGCAGGTCGTAGCAATGAATAAAACGACAACCGCCGAAAACCGCTGGACCGACTTGGCACATTTTTTTTTTAATGTTCGTAATAGTCCGAGTAAGGTGTTTACGGTAAGAGAATTGGAAAAGTTGCCCGAAAAGTGTTTTTTTCCATGGGATTTTTGTATGAACTCGCGACCATAACTCACGATTCGATCGATGGATTTGCGTAATTGTACAGGATAACGTGTGTTGGGTCAGCTATTTGTTTATAAATAATAAATCTTTAATTTACATCTTAATCTATAGGATATATCACTAGCTACCAGGGCTGTCAGCTAGGATTAAAGTAACTATTCACTTATATATAATTTTCAAGTTTAAGTTGCTGCATTAGTTTAAAAACATTGCACACAGTAGCAAGTAGAAAATTTTTGAAGCAGCGTCTGATGCCATTTTGTTTTATGGGGCGCAAGTATGGGGTTGCAGACACTATGAAAGAGTCGAAAAGTTGTTGAGTTACTACGTCAAACGAGTATTTCGGCTACCAACTAGCACGCCCAACAACATAATTATGTTGGAAATGGGATTGTCTCCACTGTTCATCAAAATACTCAAGTTACAAGTTTATATCTTGAAAGTCCTCAATATGAACAACGACCGGTTGCCTAAGTGGTTCTCCAAACAATTCATAATAGGGACAGCTGGTACGCGGTGTGTTTGGAACTAGCGAACTTTTGTGGTATTGATTTAAATCTAAATAGCTCAGATTTTGGCACCTGGAAAGCGGTACTTTATCAATTAATCTCAACGGTGGACATAAAGTGCAGAGAGCGATTCTTAGAGGAGGCGATGGGTTCCCTGCGTAGAATGATCTACAGCCGTTTATGTCACAATCTTCGGCTGAAAAACTATTTTCGGCATGAACACAGCGCGTGCACGAGATTTCTATGATGCTTAAACTAAGAAGAGAGCTTCACCTGAACTACATATCGCATCGTGAGGATCTCTCTATATTATGCAACTTATGCAACCTTGGGGAAAGAGAGGACGTTCTAAATTTTGTTGGCAGTTGCTCAATTTTGAAGAAAAACAAGAAGGCACTTCCTCGGTAAGGACATCCTAACAGACCACCAAACCTTAGCCGTGCTCAATAAATTGAACGTATCCAGGCTATACCGCTTTTGTAAGGTAGCCCTAGCATTACGATATATAGTTTAAGAAATGAAAACTTTTAACTCGATTTTTATTCTTTTGGTGTTTTTTACTTTTTTTATACATATGAAATTGGAAAATGTTATTTAGTTGTTAACTTGGCAGAAGACAATGCCATGTATATGATTTTTTTTTTATAATTTGGGCGCACTCAAAGGGTTATGAATACCTTTAACATGTTTACACACAGTGTGGGCGTTGGAAAGGATAGAAAGAGAGAGAACGATTTTGGTGTAATAGTTCTTGAAGCTCAGTTGTTTATGCTTCAGAGATTTTGTTTTAAATGAACGGTGAATTTGTTAATGGTTACTGAAATAAAATTAATTAATCTAATCTAATCTATTAGTTTGTATACGTCTTTGATATTTCGAATTAAGGGTGTTAGTAATAGAACTATAAATTTGTTGTTAAATAATTCATCACAATATTGATTAACTATTGGGCACTCGACTTTAATTTTTACAAATACACTACAATTTCATAAATAAAACTTGTTATAGAAGAGAAAAGGAGTAGAAAATAAAGAATGGATCTACAATATTTTTAATCCAAGTTTTGATCCTACTTTTTGGGATATTTCCTTAAAATAATTTCGGTCTTTCAAAGTTATTTACAGTGTCAGTGTTCTGTGCTTTAATTAAAATAGTGGCAGCCGGCAATTTTCATAAAAGAGAATTTATTTTTTTTTAGATAAAAAATAAATATTTTATGAACACTATAGCAAGTAGCTGCGGTATTCATAGCCACAGGGGTACCACTATCCAACATTCTTGAGAAAAAGGATCATCAAATCATAATTTTGAGTAGGTATAGATGGGTTAGAGAGTACCCCCCAGACCGCCAAAAATTCAAATAACCTTTCATTGTTAGAAGTTAGAGCATATTTTCACCTCTAAAATTTCAAAAGTGTATACATATATGTAAATATAATCAGGGTTTTCTCCCGAGCAAAAATTAAGTTTCTTTAAAATAGAGGAAATAATTCCCGGAAAAGAAATGAGTATGAATGACAATAGAAAAGAATTTTCAACGCAATCGCGATATCTATTTATTCCCTGACGAATTTTTTCCCTTATTTTGAAGATATCTAATTTTTGTTCAAGGGAAAATTTATTCACGATAACCTTGAATATGTATGTACATATGTATGAACTTTACGTGCTTCCGTTTCGAAAACAAATTAACTTCCTGCTAACTGAAATATTTAAATTTATGTCGGTAGTAGCTGTTGCTTACACTTGTAATACGTATGAATAATTTGTTTACGACCAATACTAACGACATCATTGAAAAAGAAAGTGAGCAATTTAGCACTTTTCCTCTCATTCCTATGTACATATATATATATATATTATATGTATGCACATACATACATACATATGTAATGGATAATGAAAGCTTTTGATGGCGGTCATTGCCTATTTAACAGGATCTAAGTGAAAACAGTCCCGGTAAGTTTGGGTTGAGATTTTTTTTTTTTTTTTTTTTTTTGTTAAATAAACCTTTAAATTTCTTTGAGTCTTATGAAATTCTTTGGACTGAACGAAGAAATTGTTTTCTCCGTTGAAATTGTATAGAAGTCCTTGGGTGTATCCTATAAAAGTGACAGCAAGGTCAAATATAATCGTCAGCACATACACACTTTATTCTAATGAAAAGGATGAGAGCGAAAGTACGCGTAATACACTCTCCCTTTTAGGATAAGATATACCTACATATAGGTGGGTAGCTAGGACTTATTTCTCATACCAGACTAGGAAAGGCAGAAAAGAGCTTTTGGCACTGTATACATTGCTATTAATGAAATGGGTTTATATCTACTTATTTTGCTTTGAAAAACGACTGTCCCTAAGATATTTTAGAAACTTAATTGCTTTCAGTGAGTCTTATTTAACAAATTTAGGATATAAATGTAGTTTTTCAAAAAAATCAAAAATATCTTATATTTTCTACACACTGCATCGAATTGTAACCACAATCTAAATATAAACTGTACATGCACCCTATACCTTCGTATAGTTCTTCTGCTCGTATCAAGGGGAATCAAATGAGAAACGAAACCGAATAGTGGAAACTTTTGTTAGTGGAGAACTCTCCACTAAGTGGGGAGTGCAATGAATTTTAAGATAAAACGAAACTAGTAAAGTATGCGATAACGATTTGCCGGCAGTTTTATTTGCTTAAATACTACTGAAAAGTAATGCAATTCAATTGAACTGGATGAAATTTCGAGAGAAAATCTTTAAGATATAGAAAAACTATAGTCTTCTTCTAATATGGGAAAGCGAAACAACTTTGCCTTTGTGGGAAGGTCATTAAAGGTCATTGCAATAACCGAACCAGTTATCACGAAAATTTCGCGCATTTTGCGCTAATCAGAAATTGATTACATCTGTTTCAAACAGTATCACCTATTTACACGTACTTTATTGCAAATTGCGGAATTGATTGCGTTGCAAGGAAAATAAAATTACAAACTCAAAGTGGTATTGATATGAACAGACGGGCAAGTTTCGATTTGACAGTAAATTTAAATGAAAGGAAACAGTTGATAAACAAATAAAGTCAATTGAATTAATAAATTATATATTTATTTAAGTATATTTTATTAGAACTAGGTGGGACTTACCAAATTCACTGAAATTAAGAACCGACGAGATACACTAGTTTACTCCACGACTAACAGACGACGAGTGTCAAATCAAGGGCAAATTTTTCATCTTATTTTCTTGCGAAGAGCTTTTAACGAAATACCGGGGAGGTGTGCATAATCCCATTCCTTTCGTGAGGTTGTTCTTCTCACTCTAATCGAGTTTTGTTCTATTCTATCTGTAAACGTTCCGTTTTCAAAAGTGGTTAGTGAAAGTTTTAAAGTATGATGGGGAGTTGGAATTTGAATGGAAGCACATTTCGTATGAAAGTGCAGGGTTGATAAGAACGCCATGTGTATCGGAAACTGCTTGCATGCACATACATATGCATGTACGAGTACATTGAACAGATCCAAATCGGAAGGCCTACCGATATTTTCTGCGGTCAAATAGGCGAACCCCACAGGCGGATCAGTAGAATTGCGGTGAAGTGGGAGAGTTATGATCCCTTGTTTTCGGATCATAACACCGCCAAAATAGGAAGAAGAAGAAGAAGAGTACATTGAACAGAATGTAGACGTAAATTATATATTTAAAGTACAATCGATTAATATGTTGTTTTTTTTTTAAATAAAATGTTTACCTAAAGTTGTCTTACTTTGAAAAATCTACACTTTTGCATTCCTTTCTGAGGAAATATGTGGAACTAAAATATTTTGTGGTGACCAGGAGTTTTCATATGGGGCAAATTTTTATATTATTTGACTGTCGACTGCATGGTTACTTCGTTTTATCATTCTCTTAAGTGTGTATCTGTAAGTGTAATTAAGAATGTTCAAATTTTTGTGCTCTATTCTGAAATTATCTCAGGGAGAAACTACCCCTGTTTTTGGCACATCGAAGTGAAGTAAAGTTCTCCTCTAGCTAAGGTCAACTGAGAAATCACTTTTAGGAAAACTGAAAAATTCGTTAGACTTTTAAAAGGGACGACCTGACTTCTTCTAAACATTTTTTTTTATTATTTGCGAGCACTCATTTTATAATATTAGGGGTATTCACGATTCGTTGTATTTGGTCTTGTAAAAATGTATATGTGTATTTTTTTACACCAAAGAGTGAACGCACTTTTTCGAATTTGTAGCAACACTGAACATTATGTCAAATTCAACAGATTTTAGTTTTAAAAATCACACTTTGCTAAGATAAATACACAATGCCTTTTCACTTCGGCGCTTTCTATGTATCACCACACGTTCCTCGTCCATATTTCGGTCAATTCTTTCCATAACATAAATTTTATGAATTGAGAGAACCAAACGAAAATAACCATCTGTCAAAAATATGTGCTCAATTCAATGCTATATTTTTTACATTTTTACACTCTCCGCAACAGTAGGGTTGGAGCATTTCTAAAGTGTAAAAGTGTAGCAAAATGATAGCTAGTGTATTTTGTTGTTGTATTGTAAGAAAATGATACACTTTTACACTTTTACAACGATGCAAAACCAGATCCAATGAAGCGTGAATACCCCTATTGTTTTTATACAGCATGGGCGTGTAAGATAGTTTAGATAACTGAGGAGGTTTTTTTTTTTTTTTTTGTCTATGCTTCCGATTTGTCATAGGCACCGAAACATTTTTTCAAGCCATATGACCATCCTATTACCATTGTTATCTTTTTTTTTTGTTTTTATAATTTGCACGCACTCAAGGGGTTATGAATACCCTTAACATGTTTAACACAGTGTGGGCGTCGGAAAGGATAGATAGGGAGAGAAGGATTTGTTGTATTGGTTTGAAGCTCAGTTGCTTATGTTTCACAGAAATTCCGGGGGTGACGTCCAGATGCCTAGAGAGATTTTCGTTATTTTTTCGGCTCTGCTTCTGATTCACAGTATTTTTTTTGCAATTACCGACGTCATAGGCAAATCAATCATCCAACAGAGCGAACAATTTTCTAGTCATATGACCAGCCTGTTTCCAGTGTTATGCCTTCACAGTAGTGTTTAAGCAAGCATTCATAATTGATCGTACTGACTTTATATATTTCATGAGAAATGAATAAATGCTTGCTGATATCAGGATTTGAACCATGAACCACTATAGTGGCGATCACTAGCGTTACCACTACACCATTGCCACCCCCAAATGTTTGTTTGTTGCAATGAAACAACCGGCGTTAACTTACTTACCGCACATGCAAATTATGTAAAAATCATTTGATAATAAATATAAATAATAATGAATTTTTAGCGCTGTGAGCTATGAGGGCTCTACAGATTATTTTTGACTATAATAAAACGTTCTATTTTGCTATTATACAAAAAAAGAGGCCCCCAAGACTGCGCGAATGAATTATTTAGGATGTTGTGTATTATATCAGCTGACAAGTTGAAATCAACCTTAATCAGAAATCAGACCCGGATTTCGTTGATGCTTTGAAAGTATTTTTTTTTCCTTATTTTCAATACCAGAATTAAAGAATTCGCTATAATAAATTGAATAAAAAATTCAACTGAAGTAATCGCAAAGAATGGAGAAGTATGGTCAGCAAAAGGGAATGCTGGTGATCGACTAATGACAAGTCGTGAGAATGCGTTGGGTTTTTGTAGGCCCAGATTTAATCACCCTGATTGTCGTTGGCGTTTGTCGCTTTTCGACGATTGTCGTTTTATTCATCTGATGTAGCACGAATCCATTTTCATAACTTTTTCACTGTGTAAGAGTTGTAAAAGTATTCTACACGACAAAAAGATTGATTATTAATGTTTAACGGTCGGCAGGTCGTAGCTATGAATAAAACGACAATCGTCGAAAAGCAACAAACGCCAACGACAATCAAGGTGAATGATTCTGAAAAAGGGGTTGCACAAAAGAAATTATACGAGAAAAATGATAACCAACCTTTGTTGGTGTTACAAAGAAAACACTTTTTTCTTTCGTTTAAAATATGCTCTTCTTCCTCCAATATCATTCCATTAATATTCCTTTTGAAACACTCGCGAAAGGGACCAATCGATTTACTTGTCAACGTCTCGAATAGAAACACCCAAAAGCTCTTCTAATTTCTTTCGTTGACTTTGAAAACACAAACAGCTACGCCATAGGAAGTGAGATAGAAAGTGTATGATTTAATAGTTCCACAAACGCCCACACGTAAACGAAATAATCCACGGGGCCCGGCAATAGGGGTGCGTATACACTATGGACGTGTATACCAGAATTCGACCTGACGAACAATACACAATACTAGAGGACATTCTGGCAAGGTCAAAGCAATTTCATGGAAAATGATGTGGATGACTTGTGTCACCTTGTTCACTTTCACTACTTGCTACGTCATGAATCATCCATGTTGTGTGCGCTTATGCAATTGCAGAGTTTTTTATTGAAACTTTGTAGAGTGGTGAACTCGTGATACCCGGCTGTCATGAATTTGGCAGACATTTGGGTTTCGTTTAGAGTTTGCAGGTTGATTGAATGAAGTTTTTTTTTGGTTCTTTTGAACAACCCCAAGTGTTGATTTGAACTTAAAATTTATGGTAGATTAGATATGCCGGTGGGTGGTAATATCGATAATGCAGTGTTATGTCATATCAAAATTCGGTGTGCTTGGGGGGTGGAAATGTGTGAGACCACATGGGGCGTGTGATTCGAACAGGTCGATCCAAATTATGTGCAAATTGAATGTAAATGTACTTATAGAGATAAAATATAAGAAACTGAGAGAAATCTCTGCGTCATAGAGGGGGTTGCTTTTAGATACGAGTTTAATGTTCAATGCGTTGAAACGTGATGCGCAAATTACCTATAATAAACGTATCAGTACAGCTAACATTCAAGTTAATAAGCCATGTCCGTTGGTATGTAACAGTTTAACAGACCTTACTGTTTCAGCTAGAGGATTAAGGGCAATTTCATTCACTCGAAGTTGAACACAACTTGGTGATTTTTATTGTCAACCTGGGAAATTGCTTTTATTCACTGGAAGTCGACTCGCTCAACTTTGGGTATTCCGAAGTTGAGAAAAACCAGAGTTCATAAACTTTGGATTTTCTCACCTCCCCGAAATAGTAGTTAGACGAGCAAAGTTGGGATTTTACGTCAATCTTAAGATTTTTTGTTCATTTGTTTCATCTGTTTATTCACTCTAGTTGTTGACTATTGGCTCCCGAAAATTTTTCATAGTGTGGTAGTTAGGTCGGGAATATTTGGGCCTTTTGCGTACCTTGGTAGAGTTGTTAGAAATGATGATGATGAGCAATCAGCATCCGTTTTTTTTATGGTCCTTCTGATTTAAATGTATGTCGAAATATTTAAGTGTACTTCTCCTCCTGTTTTTTATATGGACTTTTTAGTTTAATTACTCCATCCGATCTACATACATACATATTCTCGCCAATCTCAAACGTCCAATACGCAGTTTTTTGACTGGAGGCGTGTTTTGGTGAGACAGTAGTTCTCCGTAAAGTAAAATTTAGGACGGAGTACCTACAACAACAAAAAATTACTTCAGTTTTTATCTTCGGTCAAAAGTGAGTTAGGATGTATAGTTTGCAACACTCAATTTCAGAGGGCGCTGAAAAGATTTTGTTAGTGTTTCAGAGGCTTATAGCGAGTAGGTGCATTAATTTCAAATATTAAAAAAAGCTTTTAAACCAGATTGACTTTGGATCGTTTTGTTGAGAAGCTTTTACTTTGCTTTGCATAATTCTGACCAAAACACGCCTTAATTCGATGTCGCTGTACAGCTGGTATAGTTCGTCACTGAATCTTCTCCTCCAAAACCCGTCAACGCAAATGGGACCGAATGTCTTACGAAGAATTTTTCTGTCGAAGCGACCAGGGAAATCTTTATCCGCTTTCAATAAATCTACGTTTCAGTGCCGTAAAGCAGGACTGGGATGATCAGGGTTTTATATAGAGTCTCCCTAGTTGTTCGAGATATGGCTTTACTGTTGCATTGCCTTATTAGCCCAAAAAAAAACAGCGGTTGGCAACAGTTATTTGTTGCTTGATTTATGCACTGGTGTCGTTTTCAGAATTAATAGCAGAGCCGAGGTAGGCAAAGCCCCTTATTACTTCGAAGTTGTAGGTGCCCTCTGTGACGTTCTGTCCAATTCGTCGGTGTTGATTGTCCTTTCTTGCTGACAGCATCTATTTGGTTTTGCCTTCGTTTATCGCTAAACTCATGTCAGTTGCTTCTGCTTCAATGCTTGCAAACGCATCGGTGACAGCCCGCTGAGTTCTTCCAATTATGATCATCAGCATATGCAAGCAGTTGTACGGACTTTTGATAGATTGTGCCTCTGGCGTTGGCTTGTGAGTTCCGCACAATCCGTTCAAGTACAATATTAAAGAAGTCACATGACAGCACTCACCTTGTTTAAGACCTTTTTGGCAACAAAGGTCTCGGTGAGGTCACTACCGAACTTGATGGAGCAGCAAGCGTTCTCCATCGTCATCCTGCGCAGATGGCCAAGTTTGGCAGGGATGTCAAAATTAGGCTCCATATAGCTCTTCTCTATAGATGCTGTCATAGGTGGCCTTGGAATCAATAGAGAGATGGTGAGTATCAATTTTGACTTCTTGGTGGACTTTCCTGGCCTGAAACCGCACTGATAGGGGCCAATCAGGCTTTTGGTATACGTGGAAGTTTTCAGGTTATCACAGAAAAGATCTTGTATGCGATCTTGAGGAGACTGATGCCTTTATAATTGGCGCAGTTGACCCCCTCAACTCCTTTCTTGTGGATCGGGCAAACGATGTTGAGATTTCATTCATCAGACATACACCCGTCTTAGAGATGAGTTGGTGTATGCTCTCTACCAGTTCATCACCAGCTGCCTTAAAAAGTTTGGCCGGTAAGCCACCAGGTCCAACAGCCTTGTTGGATTTCAGCTTGGATATTGCTATCCTCACTTCGTTTTGGTCAGGGGGACGGGAATTTTGACTATCATCGTCTATGTTGAATGGTTCATTCTGCTTGATAGCGGGATGTTGGTCTACGTCGCCGTTATACAGTCTGCAAAAGTAGTTTTTTCATATTCTCAGCACCGACTGTGATTCTACTACGAGGTTTCCATTTTCATCTCTACAGGTTTCTGTATGGATTTTGCTTCTCTGACAGGTTCGTTTTAACTTTTGGTAAAGCTTCTGTACATTGTTCCTGGAGTATAAGCTCTCAATGTTCTCGATCAGTCGCTTCTTATGCTCTTTCTTCTTCTTTTGGAGAAGCCGATGTTCTTCTCGTCTCTTTTGCTCGTAGAGCTCACGAGCAGCTCTCGTCTTCCTTCGCAGTGTCGCTTTATACATATGCTGTTGAAACATCAATTGCAAATATGATATCTTCTGTTATATATTTTACTATCTAAATACCGAATTAATTAAATGTGTTATTACTTTCAATGCATTGAACACACATTTACGTAAACTAATCAATCTATTACTTTTCTATTATGTTCTATATAAGCAGTATAATACTCAATAAATGTTCACTCTGATTTGAACTGTAGAAGGCTGCGTTTCTATTGAAGTTGAAGATCTCGAAAATAGCTTGCCGATAGAGGGAATAGGAATGAGAACGCGATCAAGAACAAGAATGAATATCTTAGCTGAAAATTCAAAGAAACAGGACAATACTACGGATGAAGTTGACGGTGACTCGGAGGAATCAGATGCTTTTATCGATGCTGCATGTATGTTAACTTTAGATCCTCAAAACATAAATGAAATCTTAAATGATGCTAATGCCAATGAGTGGAAAAAGGCGATGAAAGAGGAGCTACTAGCGCACAAAAGGAATAATACATGGCAAATTGTAGACCGACCAAGGGAGAGAAATATTATCGGTTGCAAATGGGTATTTCAAACAAAAACGGATCTGAAAGGAGACGTATGCAGAAGGAAGGCGCGTTTGGTAGCAAAAGGATGTTCCCAACGTTCTGGCGTTGACTATAAGGAAACATTTGCCCCTGTAGCTCGACAGTGTTCCATTCGTCTGCTTATAGCACTAGCAGCAGAGTGGGGACTTATTTTACATCAATTGTACGCAGTTACGGCTTATTTAAACGGAAAAATTGAAGAAACAATTTACATGAAAGTACCGGAGATGTATTCTGCTCTTACTGGTGAACGTGTTGGAGAGAATAAAGCATGTCACATTAAGAAGGCTATATATGGACTCAAGCAGTCGGGCAGGCAGTGGTATAAAAAGCTGAACGAACAACTTTTAGTAATGGGCATGCAGCCATAAGCAGCAGACCCTTGCATATACGTTGCACGGAAGGGTGCTGACATAATAATTGTCGCAATTTATGTTGACGACATAATTGTAGGTTCAAATAGTTCTAAACAGATAGAATTATTTAAGGAAACGATGAAATCTTATTTTCAAATGAGAGACATGGGAAAACTCAACTATTTTCTAGGCATAGAGTTTAATCAAAAAGCAAACGGAGATATTTCCATGAGTCAGGGTAAATACATCACAGAACTCTTAGAACGATTTAATATGGACGACGCAAATCCTGTAAGCACACCTTTAGATACGAACACCATACTTTCTAAGAAGATGGGTGATAAGTCTCACACAGGAAATGATTTTTTAAGTAAGGTCCCTTATCAAAAACTAATTGGTTCTTTACTTTATTTAGCAGTAACGACAAGGCCCGACATTTCTTATGCCGTCAGTTTCCTAAGCCAATTTAATCAGGATTACGAAAAGCCACACTGGGCGGCAGCCAAAAGAGTGCTAAGGTATTTAAAAGGAACCAAAAACTATGGGCTTATATTCAGAAAGACAGAGCATGACGTAATAGGTTATACGGATTCCGATTGGGGCGCAAACGCGGATGACAGAAGATCTTATACGGGGTATGTCTTTAAACTTGGCGGGGCAGCTGTGTCCTGGGAATCAAAAAAGCAACGAACGGTTGCGCTATCCAGTGCCGAAGCGGAGTATATGGCAATAGCTGACTCAGTTAAAGAAGCCATGTACCTTCAAAAGTTTCTACACGAAATTCGCTTTACGAAGGAGAAGGGAATTTTAATCTATAACGACAATAAAAGCGCTCAATGCATCGCCAAGAATCCAGTTCAACATTCAAGGACTAAACACATCGATATCAGACATCATTTCGTTCGCGAGGCTGTACAAAGGGGGGATGTAATTTTAGAATACATCGACACAGAAAACATGACAGCGGATGTACTCACTAAGGGACTCTCATCAATGAAGCATTACAAACATATTGAAGGACTTGGGTTAACAATTTGTAATTGAGGGGTCGTGTTGAAACATCAATTGCAAATATGATATCTTCTATTATATATTTTACTATCTAAATACCAAATTAATTAAATGCGTTATTACTTTCAATGCATTGAACGCACATTTACGTAAACTAATCAATCTATTACTTTTCTATTATGTTCTATATAAGCAGTATAATACTCAATCAATTTTCACTCTGATTTGAACTGTAGAAGGCTGCGTTTTTATTGTAACATATGCCTCTTGTTTAGCTGCATGCACTCGCCGGCATTCTTCGTCAAACCAAAGGCTTGGCGGTGGTGGGCGAGCGAAACCCAGCACATCAGTCGCGGCGTTTCTAATAGCATGGTGGTAGCGTTGTCACTGGTCTTCGGCACTTAATGCTGGCGTCAAAGGTGTGATTGAGAGATTTCGCGATACGCGTTCGGCGAAGACTCTGGTGGTTTCATGCGATTGTAGCTTTTCGACGTTAAATTTCCTCATAGTGATTCTTCTTTGTTGCTCAGTTTGGGATATCCGCACTCGTTCCTTGGCTGCAACAAGGTAATGATGTTAGGCTATATTGGCCGCTCGGAAGGTCCAGACATCCGGAATACTGAAGGCATGTCTTGCGTCGATCGCAATATGATCAACTTGGTTGATCGTTACATGATCATTAGACCATCATGTCGGCTTATGAATGTTCAGATGAGGAAACCATGTGCTTGCTATGGAGACGTTTCGCTCCACAGCTAAATCGATTAGCCTTTAATCAATTAGACGTGGTGTCGTGTAGGCTATGCATACTGACTGCTCTACCAAAGACGTCCTCCTTTCCTATTTTGGGGTTAAAATCGCCAAAATACGATTTTAACTTCGTGTTTAGGACATTGCTCGTATCTTTTGTCGAGGAGCTCGTAGAAACAATACTCGTGGCATGGTCCTTTTCTTCCGTGGGGGCATGAACACATATTAGGCTTATGTTAGCGAATTTAGGTTTGGTCCGGATAGTCATAATACGCTCGCTCATGTGTCGGAAGCTTAAGACTTCTTGTCTAAGTCTGCCGCGTATAACAAATCTACATCCGAATAAGCGCTGCTTGTTGTCTCTGTAGCTATCACCGTAGTAGATGTCAACGTTTTCATCCTCTTTTAACTTGGCCCATTCCATCGCACTTCCTGGATGGCTGTTATATCTGCTTTATAGCAGTCTATGACCTTTGCTAATTGTTCGGCTGCACGTGGTCTATAAAAGGACAGAACATTTCACGCACAGAGCCGAAGGTCGTTGTCCTTACTTCGTTTGCTGGGGTCGTCATCAGTTGAATCGTCCTTATTCGAGGCTTTTGGTTGTTTCGGAACCATTCGTTTTTTACGTGGTAGGGAAGTTACCCCGACGGCACAACCCCCAACCTGGAGGGTCAGTTCCTTTAGTTATACCACTAGAACGAGGGGCCGGGTACACTGGTGCCAGTAGTCCTCTACGGGAGTGTGAGCGCTGCCGTTGGCCGATTTAAGATTCGTCCGCCACCATCTCTATTCCAAGGTCCTGACCGACATTAGAAATTCCTTACCGACCTGTGATCCGCATACGTCTAAGCAGCTCGTGGAAGGTATTCATTAAGTTCAACCTAACTGGAAGTGTAGACCGCCACCGTTGACTCCGTTTAGGGAATTCGCCTGGAGCAAGAAGAAGTGCTCTAGGGCGAAAGCACTCTTCTCCCCTCTCTCATCTGCTACCACCGAAAATTCTCGAAACAGGGTTGGTTATCCATTTCTTGGATTACCAGGCACCCAGCTGTCACCGCATGGAGGTTGAGAGTAGGAGTTGGTAGGCCTCAGCTTGTGTTTTATAATCACATGCACAACCGTTTGAGAAGCTAGTAAAGTGCCAGTCTACCAATGCTTTTAAAATCACGAAATTTACATGATCGAACTAATGGTGAAGGTAGGTTGAAATCATATGTTAGATGAATGAGGTCATGGCGTGAAAAAGCAGGTGCAGACAACTGGTCGTAGAATAGCGCTTTATTAGTGTCGGTTACAGAAAATACATTCAAAAGGGCGTAAGGAAAAACCTGTCATCAAAGTTATTAGTGATTATATTTTTAAATACTAACATTAAAAATACACACTTTTTTACTAAAATATATAATTTTTATTACTCTGGAAAACAATTGTCATTTGCTTATAGTTTATGCGATTCCAATTAATATTATTATCATTCTATTTTGCTTACATCAAATATTTCCTTTTTCTCTACATTTTATTTTTTTTATATATAAACCTATTGACATCTTATAAAAATTGTTATTACTGTCAATAAAGTGATCCAGTTTAGTAGTACAACAGAGAAAAAAGCTTCATTGTATAGAGTTTTTCTAAATAGATTTAGTTCTATATTTAACAATAACATTAAACAATCTTTTATTTTCTTTCGTTATCATTTTTTTTAAATATTAATTCTCAGCATTGTGAACATTGCATGCATACAAAATACATTAATAAACATTTATCATTTCCTTGTAACAAACTACTATTTCGTGTTATTTTTTTTTTTATTTATTATTAGGCTACATTAACTTACAATTAACAATTATTTATTGATTTTCTTTAAACATACAAATTCCTTCAGTTTTCTATCAGCTACATTTTATAAGTATATTTACTCTAAATAATAAAAAAAAAATGCATTATTTTGTCTTGAGTTTTTTTTTTCCTCTTGTAAAAATTATTAAGAAAAAAGGTAAAAAATTTACATTTTTAGTGTTATTTTTCTTTTTGTCTTGACATTTACTTGGTGAGTTTCTTTTTGCTTTAAAATTTGCAATTGTTTACTTCTACTTTTTTATTTTTGCAAAAGAAATAAAAACTGTAACTGACATTTCGATTACAATACAGTAGATCCTTGAATGAACTTTTTTTTATCAACTCATTTTTAAAATACACATACATACTCGTATATGTATTTATTATTTAATTTGTAACAAATAAGCCCATGATGGGGTGTCAGAGCATAAGATTTTGGAAAAAAATTCAAGTTTCAGATTACAAACGTGCATTTGTATTGAAAATAAAGCATTTGCATATACGTAACATAGGTTCCTTTCCTCAAGAGTCTACTGTGATCTTAAACTAAAAAGCTTAACATAAAATAAGTGTGTAAAAAAAGAACGAATATTAGTTGAATAAATTAAAATTAAGTTGTGAACAGAGAAAAAAACCAATAAAATCTGAATACAGTTTTTTTTAAACCAAAGACGATTGCTTTTTTCGTTAAAAAAATTTGTTGTTCATTTTTCTTTTGTTTTGTTGCATGGTTGTGCTTCTGTTTTTGTTATTTTATTTATTGTGACCGTCACGCTTTAGGAAAAGACTGTTCTAACGGCTGGTGAGTCCTTGAACAACTTTTGGCAGAGGTGCATCAAAGTGAGCGGGCACTGTACCCAGGGCATCGGAACTAGTGCGTTCTATGTCGCAGTTCTAAAAATTAAATATTATGATTTAGTTGAGTTTAATAGATTGATTAGTCTTTTATGTGAATATACCTTAGGTTTGAGACGATATGTGTCCACACATTCCACTTGAAGTGGAATCTGCTCGACCTCAAAGTTGAAACCATTAGTGCGTACGACAAGCAGTGTGTGTAGCGGAACATTGATGTAGGGAACTTGATCTGAAAAAAAAAAAATAAAACGTATAAGAACTGAGAAGAAAGGAATCGACAAAAACGTTAGGCCCTTAAATAATTTTGTCATGAGTCACAGGCAGGCATTTTTCGAGCACTGTAGCAGGTTAGGTTAGGTTAGGTTGAAGTGGCTGCCAGCTTACGCCAACACACATAGACCAAGAAAGGTCCGTCGTGGTACCACGAAGGATCATGTAATCCTAGCCTACTTGTTAGAACCAATTAGAGCTTCTGATGAAGCGAAGGAGGGTCCTCATGTATAAATCTATCAGATCGCCTAAATCATTAAAGTAAAAAGCTCCTAGGTGAAGCTTCCTTTTAGGGGAGAGAGCTGAACATGCACAAAGAAGGTGAGTAATGGTTTCTTCCTCTTCTTCGTCCATGCTGCTTCTGCAAAAATCATTTGAATATACGCCAAGCCTTGTTGCATTCTTGCCTATTAGACAGTGTCCTGTAATTACACCTATAATAGAGCCAATATACAATCGATTGAGAGAGATCAATTTCTTAGAGCGTTTCAGATCCGACTTCTGCTAAATCTGCTTAGTCGCTAGACATATTGTACCACTTGCCCACCTAATATTTGTTCTTTCGATTGCATCTAGCTTGAATTTAAATTTGCAAGTAGCGATTGATATACCTAGATTATCCTTATCTGGAAGGATGGGTACAGTTGTTCCTATTCTGGCGAGTTCGTCAGCCTTACATATCCCCGGAATATCCCTATGCCCGGGCACGCAACAGAGGTGAATATTAAACTGCTCCGACATATTCGCAAGAGACGAATGGCAGTCTAGGGCTTGGATCGATTGCAAGGATTTAATTGCAGCTTGGCTATCTGAAAAGATGCGGATGTCCTTGGCGGATATCACGTTTTTCTTTAGCCAAGATAAGACCTCCTTAATCGCCATTATTTCCGCCTGGGACATGCTACAATGATCTAGTAGACGGAAGGAGAGCTTAAGATTAAGCCTGTCAGAGAAAACACTTCCACCAACTCCGTATTTGGTTGCACGGCTAAGCTTTTTGAATAGGACTGGCTCTGGTCTCTCTTACGCCTCGTCGCCACCTCAAACGGAAGAAATGTCGAGTCTGATATTAAAGAAAGAAAAACAAGCTAGCCTACTTTGACGACGAAGGGACGTAAGAAAAAAGAAAAGTTGTCTAAGTGCCGATGCGTATATGTACTATCGACAGAGACTGAACAAAAATTCGAATTAATCTAAACTTAGTCGAAATATATTTTTCTTGAACTTAAGATGAAACCTAGTCTATATTAATCTATCTTTAAAGTACCTTTTAACGGTAAACCGGGCAAAACAAAGTACATTCTGTTAACAAGAAAGTACAATCAACATCGACAGAATGCCACGATAGCCAGTCCCAACATTGAGCTAGTTAAGGACGTTGTCTGCCTAGGCTCCGCTATAGACTCAAGCAATGACATCGGCGCAGAAATCGAACGAAGAATCAATCTTGCCAATCGCTGCTTTTTGAGCTAAGAAGGCAATTAAGTAGTAAAGTTCTTTTTCGAACGTCTAATATAGTCCTGTACAAGACCTTAATAATCCTAAAGGAATGAACTCTATCAAAATCGGGTGAGGATGCTTTTGGTTACTTTGAAAGAAAGTTTCTACGGGTGATTTATGGACCCGTCTGCATAGATGAAGCGGGGTGAAGAAGATAAAATGAAGAAGTGTATGTGCTGTACAGAGCTATCGAACCAGCCAGAAGAGTACGCATACAGCGACTGAGATGGCTAGGACATGTGGCGGATGGACATCAACGCCCCGGCTCGAAAAGTTTTCAAATCCATTCCCAAGGGACGACGCAGTAGAGGAAGGCATCAAATTAGGTGGCGCGAACAATTGGAAAGAGACCTAAATCAACTTGGCAGGCGCAACTGAAGGCAGTTGGCTAATGACCGAGCCGGCTGGATAGGCTTATTGGTTGAGGCCCCGATCAATCCCGGACTGTAGCGCTAAGTATGTTGAAAGTACCTTTAACGACATTTTGCACTCAAGTATCTTCTTTGCAGTGTTTCTACAAGTTAAATGTTCGTTTCCAGCCAACTTGTCTTAATAACATATCCATTGCTATTTTCATTGAATGATAATAGTCCCGCGTTGGGCGCCATTGTTATGAGAAAGGTAATGTCCTGCACTTTAGTTTCTGTGAGGACGACATAATCCTGCTGGTGATCAGGCGGAGGTCATATAAGTCAAATGAATGGTGACATTTGTGCTAAATAAAAGGGTAGAATGTGACTAGCTGTCCTACAACCAAAGCTTCCAAGCAACGAATAATGTTTTCATCACTACCCGTGGAAACGTCAGCATTTACGGTCAATGTATTTGGAGGCTTACATCGAGCCTGTCATCATTGATATGTTAGATCACGTAATGCGAATGTAGCGAAGCACTTCAAGGCCACATATGAGGCTGCCAACGGGGGTGAACATTTTTTGCTAGTGAGTGATAAGTGGGATCTGGGAGGATATCTCCCAACAAACTATTGCGTATAAGCACAAAGTGCTCTAAAAATCACGGTGTCAGTTTGGTCAACTTTTGTTGCCGATGAGTGTATGTAAGACCATTAGTATTGATAGAAAAGCCTTAATCTTTTTCGATAGGAGCTAGGGCATTCTTCAGACACTCCTGAGTGGAAAACTATAGGCCGACTAGCTGTAGGTCCGCCCTTACCCATAGTGTCATCCAAAGTAAAAAAAAAGAAGTAGTATTGAACATTTAACAGCACCTATTCTACCACTTTTAAGTTCTATTATAAAAATTAAAGGGGGAAGGGTGGGGGGAAGTTACTAATAATAGTTTGCTTGAAAAACGTCCTTTTGAGTTCCACGCGTTGAGTATTTATTTATTGAACAATAAAAAAAAAAACAGACTGAGATAAGTTTGCATCATATCTCACATGCAGCGTATCGTTCATCGTTAAGGGTACACGTTTTCCATAAATAGAATCCTCTTTTCTCCCTGTAAAGAATGATATAGTGGAAAAAACTGCACATGACGCATAAACTAAAATCTATTTTCATTGCCTTTGCTTTGAGATGAAAATATTTCCAGAAATATTATTCAAGTTGGTCCATTTTAAGGTTTTCTTTTTGATTTTAAAGAACAGACAGGTCTTGCACAGAGCGTATAGTATATGCTCTATTTGTTCATATAATAAGAGCACCTTTTTATTTTAGAAAGTAATAAGTTCATGAATTCTATAATATAATTTAAAAGAAATTTAAAACTGTCTTACCTGGTTTGGTGCCATTAAAATAAGCCATAACGCATCTCAAAACCGCCTGATGGGATACAACCAAAACCTGAGTTCTGGTAAGAAGTCCCTGAATAACACTATCGACACGCTGTAACAAATCCAAATATGACTCCCCATGGGGATAACGATATTTAAATTTGTCTTGGTCACGCCATGCGAATTCTTGAGGGAATTGCTCTTGAATCTCTTCATAGGTTAATCCTTCACATATTCCCTAGAGATAGAGATATAATTTATTTGATTTTAATGAGATTTTTGAACTAGTTAAAACTTACAGCATTAATCTCATTCAAATCATTAATGGCAGCCCTTGGTCCAGGAATATCCCGAGCAGTGTGTATAGTTCGCTGGAACTCGGAAGTCCAAATCTAAAGTTTTTCCTTAGTTAGTTAGGTCTTAAAGTATTTGTTGTGAAATACTTTTAAACTTTACCAATTGAGGACCGGGTAGGGTCAATTGATTCTCCTTAAATAAACGCGTCAAACGTTCAGCATATTTCCAGCCTCGTGACGATAAATCTGCATCGCCTCCAATCCTGCCTACCACATTGTAGTCAGATTCACCATGCTAATGGAGTAAAGATAGTTATGACTTACATTCATACATAGAAATCTTCTTTTATTATTACTCACCCGACTGAAGTAAAAAAGTTGCTCCCTAATCACCGGATGAGAAAGCACACCCAAAATAGAAGTCTGTAAGGCTCCCTGTACACCTCGTGCCATCACTGAATGAAGAAAGGGATTCTCTGAGTTGTTAACAGTGATCAGGGGACTTTCATGTGGGACGCACTTCTCAAATTTCGGTGAACATTCACGGAGCTAGAAGGACGACAAATACAAATACGGATTTACATATATTTTTATTTAATTAGTCTAAGTTTATGATGATGACCAACCTTGTCAATAAACATTCCTTTCCAGTCTGTATTTGGGTTACTTGTCCTTTCAAAGTAACGCACCATCTCTTTGATATTCGATTCGAGACTCTTTTCGTCGCAATCGATTTCAACGATCAAATGATGATAAATGCGCTCAGTACAAAAAATGGAAATGAATTGGCGAGATTGGCGACTCAAATGCATGCCATCAATGATCTTAAATTAAATTTTATAAATGAAGAAGAATTTATAAATTTAAGGGGTTTCGTGCTATACTTACTGCTACATTGTTGCCGTCGAGGAACCAATTTGAGATTTCATTTAAGGTTTCTGAGGTAGCATTTTGGTCCACTGCAAAAACTGTTAAAAATAAAGTAATAATATTGTTGGATTAATGAAGTTTTATTTAAATCATTTTTAGAAAATTATATTGAAAGTGTATGTAGTATCATTTACGAGCAGCCAAATACTTCATAGAATGTAGGTACATATTGAAAAAAAAAAATAAAAATTGCTGCACAGACGAGAATACGCAATTTTGGGCGAATTACTCACTCTTATTTATAACATCGTGCTAGTATAAAGTAGCTTTTTTAAAAAAAACATTGGACCATTGGAGATCCATGAAGATATGGTGGCTACTTTAGAGGAATGTGCCCCATTGAAAACAGCAGCTAAAAACGGGTAGCGGAATTTCAAACATGAATGACAGAGCTTTGAAGACAACAACTACAGAGGAAAACATCGAACATAAATTGCGATCTGATCGTGAGAGATCGCAGATTAAAGTTAAAGGATATGGCTTAAACCGTCAGCATCTCGAATGAACGGATATAACAAATTATTCAAAACGAACTTGTATTCTCCAAGTTCTCTACAACATGGGTTCCGAAACTGTTTTCAGTAAAACAAAAATGTAGTCGACTGACGATGTCTCGCGAGTATTTGAAGCTATTTCAAACCGATCCAGAGCATATTTTGCCCAGATTTGTGACGACAGATGAGACCTGGGTTCACCACTATACCTCTGAAACCAAACAGGAATAAAAGAGTGGAAAAGACCTGGGTCACCAGCCCCGAATCAAAAAAGGGGTTATGAATACCCTTTAAATGTCTTTACATAGTGCGGACGTTGAAAAGGATAGATAGATAGAGAGAGAGAAAGAGTGACGTAGTGATTTGAAACTCAGATGATATGCTTCAGAAAAACTCCGGGGGTGGCGTCCAGATAACTAGGGAGCTTTTTTTTTGTTATTTCTGTCTGTGCTTCTGATTCACAGTATTTTTTTTCCCGACTAGTTGATGTCATAGGCATTTCAATCATCCAACAGAGCGAACAACTTTTACAGCCAATAAACCAACTTACTGCCAGCGTTATGACTTCGTAATAGTGTTCAGACGAGCTTCAGCAATTCATCGGAATGACTTTATATATTTCATGAGAATATGCTTGCTGACATCAGGATTATAACCATTAGAGTGGCAATTGACGTTACCACTACACCATTACCACCATTTGCAGAATTTTGTAAAACAGAATTTTGAAAAGCAGAATTTTCAAAGCAGAATTTCGACCCGCTCCCTTTTTTTTAAAGCTTAGGCTTATTTTCGCCTAGAATTTTTAAGCCAATAGACTTGCTTTAGCAAAGTAAAGTTTATAAGTTGGAAAATTTAATATTTAAACCCCTTAATGCTGCAGGATATGACTCATATGTACATATGTGCTAAATGCAAAACGCCCTAAACGTCACTTTCAAAGTTCTGTCCTGTGCAATTATCGTTTTTTTTAGCTCCTTCGCACTTCCTACTTTGTGGTCACTTAAATCAGAAAATATATCAATTTAACCTTAAGAACATCACGAGTTTCAGACAAATAGGTCTAAGCTCCGAGATAAACCATAGGGGCAATGTTGTTATACCGTCCTAATTAGTGTGTCTTGGACAATTGCTGTGAACTGAATTACGATGCTCCGAGCTTAAAAGCCTTTCCAGCTTTCCAGGATCTCCTACGGCTTCCTTTTCCGAATTCACATTACAAAATGAACCTACAATCATACCGACCAAAAAATGCTTTAAAAGCGCATTAAACAGTACAAAAACGAACAAATTCTCACCACCAAATTAAACACGAAAAATAAATGAAACAGAAAATCTGTGATACCATCAACAAACCTCATAAAATGGCTTGCAGATCGAGGACAGCTGAGGGACTGGGGCGGTAGCATTAGAGATAAAAAATCACGCGCTTGATACCAATAATCAAATTTTCCAGCATCTTTCAGGAAATCCAAGCCACGCTACCATGAAAGAAATTACCCTAAGGTGATGTGCAAATTCCTGGACAAACTCAGCATACTCAACAAGATAAAGAAACGAGGAAGAAAAACTGAAGAAAGAGGGAAAGGCCCCCATCTGGATGATGCTTCAAAAACCAAAGAAAAGTTTGTCCAACGGAAAATTGCAAGGCACATCCTTTTATGAAGACACCAAAGAAAAGCAAACAAACAAGGGTCCCTGAGACAATCAAGTGGTACAATCTGGACAAGAAAAAAGACGAGGCTTATGTTTTCGTGATGAAAAATTACTTCTCTCACACCATCAACGGATCTGAAGATGAAGAGTGCAGAACACAAAATATGTGGGATTCCCTACAAAGCGAAGAAGAAGTGCGTCCAGCTTCAAGCAGAGAGTACGGAGGGCCTGTATCGGGAGCTGGAGACAATATCTTCCCCGGTTGCTGATGTAAACTGGGCTATCCAGGAGCTGCGATGACACAATATGAACAGGAGCAACCTGTTCAAAATAGCCGCACAAAGAAGGAGGAATACTCAGAGATTCGTTCGCCAAAGTTCATTAACAATGCCCATGGCCAGCTTCTTGCGGATGACGAGAAAATTCTGCAGAGGTGGCGGCAGTATTGTGAAGAACTTTTGAATAACCAGTTTGCCTGACATCAGGATTTCAACCATGAACCATTATTGGTGATTTTACCACTATACCAAGCCACCCCAACTGCAATCTTTTGCGACGGCTGTGAAAGGAAATAAAGAATATTGAGGAAAAAAGTTTTGTTTCACCAGGACAATGTAAGCCTACAAACTTCGCGTCAAACCATGGCTTAAATCCATAACTGTAGGCTTTAATTACTACCGCATCCTCCCTGATCTGGCTCCGTGTGACAATTAGTGATTTAGGTATTTGTTTGTTCTTTGTTTCTAATTCGCAATAAGTTGGTACGAGGAAATTCAATCTATCAAATGTTTCAAGTTAATAGCTGTGGCATAGCCCCCGCGAGGAAATCTATTCCATGAGAGCCTTCCCAAAACTAAATTTAATTTTTTCTTCTCTACTGTATTTGATGGTTTAGTAACCATTATTTTAATAGCAAACCGATATATGGTATGTAAAGAGCATCACGAGTCCAACCAGCAATACTCGTCTTTACTACTCGATTTGATGAATTGCAGCATTTTCGATTGAACTATTTGCAAGTGGGCTATTGCGAGACCGGGCTCATCGGAGGCTTTCTCAGGTCCCGAACCCGCGTTGGGTCTCCCTGCGTCCTCGGTTAGGGCTTCCATTGACGATTGGGTCTCTCACGAGCACAATTATGTGTGTGGCATGACTCTCCAGGATGCAGGTTGACTAAACGTATGCTCCCGGACGTCTGTAAGAAATCTGTAGGCAACTTATTGGCGTCTTGACAAGCCACTTTGCTTTTGCCAAGCACCTTAACGTGTTGGGCATAAGTGACACTACAATCTGCGAGGCTTGTAGAGAGAGCGACGACACCGCGGAACATTATCTTTGTAAGTGTCCGGCCTTTGCTCGTATCAGGTGGCAGATTCTCGGTGCTGATGTGGTGAGTGCTGGTACAGTAAGCTCCTCATCACTGAAGTGCTTGCTTGGCTTTCTTAGAAAGACAAGGATATTCCAATAAAATGGGTAAATCAGGGTTTGCTCTCTGGTAGTATAATGGACCAGTTGCGTCTGAGTGCTCCAGTCGAGCGTTTCCTATCCCGATAAAAAAAAAAAGAAAGCAAAGTGGGATATGACGGAATCTTAACTATTTGACTAAGAAATTATATTACTAATTTCCTAATCAAGCAAGTCCTTTGTGGAGTGGACATACATAAAGGGTTTTTCAATAAAACACAGAATAATTGAGATTAACACAGGTGTAGTACACATGTTAAATTTAAGTATGGAATTTGATTTCGTTCATATGACTACCGCGAGCACGTTTGCAGCGATCGATTCTTTGGAGCCAATTTTCCACCACTCTTCCACACATATCGGTCGGAATGTTAGCAATTTCGCGTTCGATATTGTTCCTGAGCTCATTTTGAACTAAAGCACTTACGGCTGCGGTATTTTCGGTCCGTTGTCGACCGGTGCGTTGTCTCACTGGCATTCAATCGTAAACATGTTGACTCGAATTTATCCACTATAGCATGAGCAGCCTGTCTGGTGGGACGATTATTACGACCGAAAATTGGAGTAAGCGCTCTTAAAGCTGCGACCACCGATTCCGAATTTCGGCAGTAATTTTTAATAATTTCCAAACGTCGCTCGTTCGTGAACTTCACCATGATAAAAATGTAGGCCTTGACTGACGTTTTGACATTGACAGATCATAAAAAAAGTTTAAGGGTGCGTTTGTATTAAAATACAAAATTTTTATGTAAAAAACCCTTTGCATACAAACATACATAAGTATTACAAGATTTAATGCACATGATCTGTAGAATTTACTTTTATGCTGAAAAAGATAAATGAGTGTGGAAAATGTAAAACAGTTTTTCAAACGCGTGTACGTGTACCCTTTTTCATTATCTCTCTTATAAACTCTTAGGATAACTTGAGAAGGTCCTTTTTAGATCTCATTAATCGATATGACTTTTCTGCAGGCTATCCCGAAGAAAGTCTTTACTGCTTCCAATTTATAACCAAAAATGTTCTCGTTGATTTCAAGACTGCTTATGATGTCATGACATATCATAAGCTCTTACATAAAAGTAGAGAACACTTGAACACTAAAAAAAGGTTTGGGGATTTTGATACGAAGTGGTGAGACGCCTTGAATGGCCAGCTCAGTTTCTAACAGATTTGATGACATACAATCGAAGAGAAACGTGTTTGGAAGTAAATAAGAGAAACTAGTCCTGTTTAGTCTTAGGTTAGGTTAGGTAGATGGGTGCTTTGTAACAAAGAGTCACTGCTCAATCAGACCAACAGTACGGGTCCATTGTGTCCAATCATTTAACCCTGGAAACGCTGTAAACAAAGTCCGCTGTTAGAACCACCCAGAGAGTGATATGAATCTCAGGAGGTCCATCAGCTCAACATTACCCAGCTCCGAGAAGATTGCTCATTCTTCTGATAGGGCAGGACAGTCACATAACAGGTGACGAACAGATTCAATTTCTTCTTCGTCCCTGCAACTTCTGCAATAGTCGTTATGCAGCAAACGGAATCACCCCGCGTGAACGCCAATGGCACAATGTCCAGTAATTATGCCAGAAATAACCCGTGCGTTATAACGTTTAAGTTTAACCAGACAGGTTGAATGCTTCTTGCTGTAGGCCGGCCATAGCGCCCTGGCCGTTGCGCATGTTTCCAGATGAATCCAGCGTCTGTTTGCTCGACCGGTGGCTTCATCCTCTATTTTCTTTCGTAAGGAATTGATTGGGGTTGCTACAGAGGGGATGGCCCGCGATAAGTGCAGCGCCGAGTTCTATCTTGTCATTGTTGACAATTATAATTTCGAGGTGGTGAAAGAACTTATCCTTTGGGGTTAGAAATGTGGTCACAATATCAGCGGCGGATTGGAAGGAGTATACTCGTAGTTTTTAGCAATAGATATCATTTATAACCACAAAAATTATCTTCCCTATATGTATTTAAAATAAAATGCGCTAATTTATGGATCAGAGAGCTGGATACTTCTAAGCTTTGATAAGCACACCTTTAAACGCTTAGATTCAATACATCAAGTTCTATTCGTATCGAAAGTTATTTGAATTTATACAATCGCAGTGGTATGTGGGCTTTTTAACGCGCACAATTTGACGCTTAAGAATTTGTATACACGTTAATTGTGTGTTGCTTATTTGTAAACTGCTAAAACCTAATTAGTATAGCTTATGTTGCGGATCAGTAGAAATGCAGTGAGGTTGGAGGGTTATGATAGGAATAGGAAGAAGAAGATCTTTTGATTGGAATCGAATGTCGAAATAATGCCGACTATGAGATAAAACGAAATTTAATTCTCTAACTTGACAGACGAAATTCACGAAACGAGTAACCTCCATTTGTATTTGTTAACAGTCGGAATGTCACTCAAGCGAGGCAAGATCCCAGGAAAACTTGGAAAATAATAAATGAAATTATGGGTCGTAAAAAACTTAGCCTAGATGAGGTAATAGTTAAAAATTTCGCAACTGGTAAATGTCTGACGACTCCATCGAATGAGTATGCTGACCATTTTTCCGAGCAAACCTTGCATAAAGTCCACGATTGTGATATATCCATGTCCAACCATAATACCAACTTTGTGCGAAATTCTATTTTTGTTGAAGAAACAAATAACATCGAGGTATTTAACATCCTAAGAAGTATGAATACTAATAAATCACCAGGAGCTGACGGCATTAGGGCAATAGACTTAAAATCTCATGCCCTCATTTTTGCCCCTCTGATATCTAGAATTGTTAACCTAAGCCTAAGTCAATCCAAGATTCCTGAAATACTAAAGACTGCTGTTATACGTCCCATCTATAAAGGCGGAGCAAAGGGAATAGTTGAAAATTACAGGCCAATATCAATTCTGCCAGTAATTGAGAAGTGCCTGGAGGAGGTAGTAGTAAAGAAACTTCTGAAATTCATAGACAAATATAATATTATACATACAAGCAGTAAGGCGGCTTCCAGAAGAATAAAAGTACTGGTAAACTGCTCGCGGAATTCACGAATGTGGTTAACGAAAGTCTAAATAAAAATCATCATGTCTTGGTAGTTTTCATGGACTTCAGTAAGGCATTCGACACGCTTAACCATTCAAAGATGATATCGGCACTGGAAAGACTAGGAATTCGAGGGTTGTTAGTTAGCTGACTGGCTGAAGGACTACCTAAGAAATAGATCTTTTCGTGTTAAGGTGGAGGATAATTTCAGCGACGACAAATATGTTAAGTATGGCGTCCCGCAAGGATCAATGCTTGGACCAATACTTTTGATCTTGTACACAAAGGAAGTACTTAGGGTGTTCAAAAACAGTATTCCATTTACGTATGCGGACGACACGGCTATAGTGGTGGAGCATAGATGCCTCGATACTGCAATTAATATTATGCAATACGAGCTCAATAAGGCAGTTGAGTGGTGCCACGACAATGGGCTGGCTATAAGTTCGTCGAAAACGAAAATAATGCATATTCGTGGACCTCGTCACAAACCCACACAACAAGCTATATATTTGAAGAATAACAGCTGTAATAGAATTCATCAGGACGATCTGGTTGAGAGAGTCGAAACCTATAAGTACTTAGGTGTAACCATCGACAGCCATTTTATATGGGATGAGCATATCGACGAACTCCGCTCTGACCTTAAAAAGGCTCTGTTCGCGTTGGCCTATCTAAAAAATTACTCAACCTTGCAGGTCCAGAAGCAAGTTTACCACGCGCTTGTTGAGTCGAAACTAAGATATGGTGTGCTTGCATGGGGCAATGCATCCAATACCCATCTGGAGAAGTTGGAAAAACTCCAAAATACCATACTTAAAAAAACTAAACGGCGAGACAGCGAGACGGAATCCATCTGGTAGAAACTGTTTTAAAGTTCTTGGTGTCAAGGAAATCTTCAAGATGATTCTAGCTCTGGAGTATTATGACGACGAGCGTTTCAAGAGGGCTATTGACCACGAGATCAACACAAGGAGGCGTGCTTAAGGTATGTTACAAGTACCAAGGTTTTCAAATACCTACGGCAGAAGGCAACTGAAATACTGTGTCCCAAAAACACTAAACGAATTTCCACAATCACTAAGAACAATTAATAATGAAAAAACTAGAAAAAAGAATATCAAAGAATTTTTTTTTATAAAGTAGTTTTTTTTTAATATTTTTTCAATCATTTAATTGTAATTTTTCTTTAAAGCTCTAATCTTTTTTTATTTTTTCTCAATGATCTAAGCTATTGAATGAATTTTCCGATTTCAATTTTTGAATTAACTTTTATTCTTGCTCACTTCATCAAACCTAATCTGAAAATCAATCTTCTGCAGATAAGCCCTTTAGGCTTCGCAGAAAAATTGTATGATTTATTTAATTTGGAAAAATAAGGAATAAAAAAAAATAAAAAATTCCATGACCAAAACTTTACAACGAACTTGTGTTCCCAGAGAACAGACAATCGATAACCGAAAAGCTAATTAGCAGAGGACACTCCTGTCTGCAATCCTCTTCTAGTATTAAGTAAGTGCAATTAAGGACGGGTATCTTCAAAATTAATTTAATTGGTGATGAACAGTATTTTAGGGAGCACGCTACATCGCACAAGGGATTCGAATTAATTTACCAATCAACCTCAATCAACACCTTTGATCACAATGAAATAAAGGTTATTTTCCTCCTGAGTAGACTTCGATATACTTCGTTTTGTTGAACGTTCTAATTGTCCTCAAACAAAGGTAAAACGATATTACCCACTCTCTAAACAATCATTCACTTCACAACAAAAATGTCCTACCAACACTTTGACATTATGTATCATGTCCTTTGTTGAGTTGACTTTTCGTGATTGACAGCCAACAACATACCTCCATCCAATTATCAAGAAAGTGTTTTCCCAAAATACATCCTTTGATTCGTGTTATGCTCGTATATTTTTATCAATATCTTCCGTTTTTCTAAATTTAGTCAGTTTATAGGAAAAAAATATCTAACAAAGCGCTGTTCATAGACCATCCTTAATGATTATATACAATCACGCACATGCAAATAACACTCTGCGTGCCGTTTTTAGATATTCTAGGTGCGTACGAGGGTTAAGTGATGGAATATACACGAGAATCCACTTACACCCCCGATAAAGGTCAGAAGAAAGTTTAATCCGTACAAATGTTGAATGTGTGGCTCTTGACTGTTTTATTTTTAGCTGTGTGTAGAAAAATAAAGAAGTTCATAGAATAGAAAAAGGGGACACCCGGGTTTGAACCGGGGACCTCTCGATCTGCAGTCGAATGCTCTACCACTGAGCTATATCCCCAAACAAAATTTTCATTGCCCAATATAGTAATTGACTTACACCACTGTACTTCATATTTGCATTTAGCTGTTCTTCAAGATTTCTTTTGATTACCAATTCAACAAAAGTGTAAAAATAAAGAACAGCTTCAAAACAAAATAAAAGAGCACAGATGAAAACTGAAAAGAATCAACTAAGAATATTGACAAGAATTTAATGTGGGGGATATAGCTCAGTGGTAGAGCATTCGACTGCAGATCGAGAGGTCCCCGGTTCAAACCCGGGTGTCCCCTTAATACCTTTTTTTTTTTTTTTTTTTAATTATTTGTATAATGCGATTCACTCACCTTTTGCCATTTCACCTTTCCAGCTGAGATGACGCGCAATTTTGTGGGCAGCAAATGACTTCCCGCGACATGGTAATCCGACGATGGTAACCACAAGCGGAGCTCGTAGTGGACATGGTGTCACGGTTTTTGTGAAATTAACAACTCCAAGGTCTGCAAATAAAACAAAGAAAAGGAGAACAAAGAGACGTTAGAAGACTACTTTGTGATAGGTAATGGTTGGTTTGATGGCGTAATTAGAATAAATTTGATATGAATGTTAGTCAGTACACTTAAAGTATGAGAGCTGTGTCTTGTTCTACTTTTTATAAATTTTATAAATTTAGTGATGCGTTCTGCTTGATATATGAGCCTTTGCATAACACCCTTAAGTGGGTGTATTATTAAAAAAATGCAGTTATGTATTTACTCTTACGAAATATATGGACTAAAAGCCACATATGTATTTACACTAGCGTTACCCCGTCCGCTTCGCTAAACGTTTCCTTTATTTGTTTGCTAAATTAGAAAACAATTCTTTTTTTCTTTCAAATGAATTTATTGTAAGGCTCTGTAATAAAGAATATTTTTGGTTTTTCGTTCATGTGCGAACACAAACAAATCAGTAGGTTTTTTCCCTACACGTGAACAGGCTACATACAATTGTCCATGTGAGAAACAATTATGTTCCAAATTCAAACCACACGCTTGCAAAGATTGTCCTTGCGCTTTATTGATGGTCATTGCAAAAGCCAGTCACACTGGAAACTGCAAACGCTTGAATTCGAATGGCGTGTCTGTTGGTATCATCGGTATATGTGGAATTAAAACGTCTTCACTTTTGAATTTCCTATTTGAAATAGTGGCTTCAATAACGTTGGTCATTAGTTTCTTACCCGCAAGTCTTGTGCCATTGCACAATTTTGGTTGGTTGATATTACGAAGCATGATGATTGGTGCTCCAACTTTCAATTGCAATATGTGCGGTGGCAGGCCTGGCAAATCCAATGAATTTAAAAATTCTGTGGGATAATTGACCACCTCATCTTCATTCATAATGGTATCGACTGACTTGAATGTGAACACTTCTCCTGGTATCTCTTTTAAAATGGCGTCATTAATTTCTGTAACGTCTTTGTTTTTTGCCGCCAGTATAGCTCTTTCGTTCAGCCAAACATGTGTCTTGTATTGTTGTAAAATGTTTGGAAAAACTTTTCAAATCAATTCTTCTTTTGATTGAACTACATTGCAAAAATTGGTTGGTAACGCTGTTAAGCCAGTTTCATTGTCTATCGGCATTTTTGCATCTCCAATTTTCAACAACTGCTTTGAAAATTCATTAGCTGATGGATCATTGTGTAATTGAACACGCACATTTGTGGTTAATGTGAGTGTTCTCACACATTTCTCCACAGAGTGGATGACTTTAAACACGCATTAAGCTCATCAGCAGCGGTGGGGCGAGGAATTACTAGCAAAGTTTGCCGGAAATCACCAGCTAATAATATTAAGGCGCCACCAAAGAGCCGTTGATTTCCTCTCATATCCTTCATTGTACGATTGAATGCCTCCAATGATCTCTTGTGGGCCATAGGACATTCATCCCACACGACAATTTCACACTGTTGCAACACTTTGGCCATTCCTGACGTTTTGGTAATATTACATGTTGGATTTTCGTTGAAGTTCATGTCCAAAGGCAACTTAAGCGCAGAATGTGCTGTTCTGCCGCCGTCCAACAACGTCGCCGCGATTCCAGATGATGCGAGAGCCAATGCTATTTTATTTTGCGAACGAATGGTGACCAAAATTGTTGAAATAAGGAAAGTTTTTCCAGTGCCACCAGGGGCATCTAAGAAATACGTTCCACCACTTTTGTCTGCCATTGCTCGCATCAAAATGTCATAAACATCTTTTTGTTGTGCGTTTAACTTTGGAACATTTGTTAGAACAAATTGAGTTAAATCATTGCGATCGAAATTATGTTCACGCAGTAAATCTCGATTATACAAATCTTGTAATTGCCGATTTGGCGATGGCATGCCTAATTGGGATAACTCTTTGTTTGCAATTGTAAGGCAAAGGATGTTGGTCCACGAACGTTGATTAATAGAAGACGTAAATAAAAACACTCGTTATGTCTTGGATGAATTGTATAAAGTCTTCCTACTGCATCGATTTGAAATACATGTTGATGACCTGGAACTGGCTTCCCTTGCTTGCGTCTTGCAAAAACTTTGGTCGATTTATTCCATGTGTAATACTGCGGGACTTCCGTGTATAATAATTGACTGACAAATGTGTCACTTGGGCATTTTGTATTTTCTTGAATGAAAAGTAATCTTTTTTTTAAAAAAAGGGCTTATGTCCTTCTCATTGTTTTTCTGAATAGTTTAAAAGAAAAAACAAGTAAATTGGTTGAAAATTACGTGAGTTATACGTAAACGCACAAAATATCAACTTAGTTTTATATATGTATATAGATATAAAAATGTGTATTAGATTCGTGAGGTTAAATAAGGGTCTGAAGCAGGCAAAGAAAAATATTCAGATAATTTTAGCTTTCCAAATGCAAGCTTGCAAGGAAATTCGCTTTTAAATAAAACAAGTTACAACGAACAAGCAAAGAAGCTACCAGCTATGCAATGGAACCCTTTAACTCAGGATGGCAGAAGACCTGGCGGTCCGAGGAGAATATGGCGCAGAACAGTCGAGAAGGAGGCACGGCAGTTGGGGAAAAGTTGGAGAGAGCTGGAGACACATTGCCCATAACCGTACACGAAGCTCCGTAGGCATAGTAGAGATATCATAGCCCACAAGGGGATACAGGACATAAGTAAATTAAAAGAAGCTACCAACTATCAACGCGTAATGCGAACTGGTGTTTTATGAGAAATTAACCAAACAATTACGCTTTGGGTTTGGCGCTTTAGCTCCGAAAGAGAGTTGCCAGTAGAAGTTCGATTGTAGATTGTAGATTGTTGAAGTGGTGAGATTAGGTCACCTTATCACTGCGGCCACTTTGGGCCTATTGTGATTTCCTCTGATCTTAAAGCTCACTCTATATGCCCGATTGGGTGATGAACTCTACTATGTTTTTGAGTTAGCTTGCAGATAGGTCTTCTGCTTCAAGGTAGAATTTACCTAAATAACGATGACGAGTTCTGATTAGACAGTTACAGTGACATAGGATGTGTTCTGCTGATTCTTCGTCTTCGTTGTACAATCTGCAGAGGCTGTCTTGTGCTATTCCCATAGCCATGAGATGTTTTTCACTCGACAGTGGCCTGTAAGGAAACCTGTGGCTATTCGAATCTGACTCCAGTTAATTGTAGGAGTTGTTTCGTTCTTTTAAGGGAAGTATTTGGCAGGAAGATCTTATCTGTTACCTTCAGTTTCCATCCAGTAATGATGCGCTGTTTCTTTTAACCAATTTTTGATACAGCTTTTTGCCGTACTCCACAGTAATCCACAGAATGGTCTTGGCATCATAAAATTAGACGCAGCTCTTGTTCTGGCTAGCGGATCAGCTTTTTCATTTCTGTCATATCCGCTGTGTCCTGGCACCCAAATGAGATCAACTCTGTTTGTGCTGGGAAGTGATATGAGTAGTTGGAGGCAGTACCGTAATAGTTTGAATGTTATTTCATAAGCCTTAATTGCCAGTAGAGCAGCCTTGCTATCTGATTTCCTCTGATGCACAGTTCTACAGCGAATATTTTTCGGAATTCAGAGTTACTTTTTTCCATGCGTAAGTGGATGAAGGTTTTCGTAGTAGCACCGTATACTCCAGCCCCAACTCCTTCATCAGTCTTGGATCCGTCTGTGTACCATGCATAAGAGTTATTGGCAAATGTAGGTTTGTTCTGTTCCCAGTCATTGCGATCTGGGAATGTAACATTGAAGTTGTGGCTGAAGTTGAATCTTGGCAGACATTTGCCCGTAATTGTTATTCCTAGTAGTTCATTACTTTTAAGTTCATGGGCAATATCCGAGTGAAGTAGTTTGGAATTTGAGTTATCTTTTGCGATGAGCATAAAGGCGTTAACCATAGCTTCTTTCTTTATATGAAGATGTAGATGTGGTAGGTTTAGAATAACTTCCAGTGCTGCAGTAGGAGCAGATTTTATTGCACCAGTTGTGCATACACAGGCTAGTCTATAGTTTATTGAGCCTGTTCTGTGTAGACCTTTGCTTTGTTTTTTTTTTTTATATAATTTGCGCGCATTCAAGGGGTTATGACCCTTAACATGTTTTAACACAGTGCGGGCGTTGGAAAGGATAGAAAGAGAGAGACAAAGATTTGGTGTAGATGTTTAAAGCTTAGATGTTTATGCTTCAGAAAAACTCTGGGGATGGCGTCCAGATAACTGGGGAGATTTTTGTTACTTTTTGTCTTTGCTTCTGATTCACAGTATTTTTTACACAATTATTGACGGTATAAGCAAATCAATCATCCAACAAAGCGAACAATTTTTCCAGCCATATGACGAAGCTACTGCCAGTGTTATGCCTTCGCAGTAGTGTTCACACAAGCTTTCGCAATTGATCGGACTGGCTTTACAATATTCATGAGAAATAAGTAAATGCTTGCTGACGTCAGAATTTGAACCATGAACCATTAGCGTGACAATTGACGACGTTACCACTACACCATTGCCACCCATACTGGTGCTGCATGTAACAATTGGCCTTGGTATTGCCGTGTATAGCCGTAGCATCATTTAGGGGTTTAGGCCCCAGTTTCTACTAATGAGATCCTGCCTTTGTCTATTGCTTTTGTTAGGTGAGAATTCCAGGTAAGTTTTTCATCTAGTGTTAGGCCAAGGTATTTTACTTCCTTAGAGAATTCTATTGTTTCACCAAAGAGTGTGGGTGCTTTTAATCTATCTCGCTTTCTTCTTTTGGTGAAAACAACTATGGTGATCTTTTTTGGGGGTTGGCGTTAAGGCCGACTTTTTGGCACCAGTCAGCAACTAGATTCAAGGCCTTCTGGAGGAGATCCGATATTGTAATGAGTTTGATGCGCTGTCTGACTCCATCTCAAAAATTGTTTCCCATTTTCCTGGTACTGAAATAGTTATTGTTGGCGATTTCAATATATATAATTCTGGTTGGCTCCGACATTCTGGATAGACAACACCCGAACGAAGGTATGTTAAGATCTTCGCTGCGGTAAATAATTTGACACAGCTTGTAAATGAATACGAATTCTCGACATTGTCAATCATACCGCCATTACCCAAGACCTATTTCTGACATCCCATCCTAATAAGTACAGTATACCACCTTGATAAAAAAAAGTTCCCGGAATAAAAACCGTGTGGCGCTCCCATCGTTGTTGTTGATATTCCCTCTAAATCTTAGCGTCATAGCTTGACATTTGCAAAAGTTACGTAGCCAAGAGTACATCTATCTCTGTGTGTGTTGGCAATTTTTTACCAGACCAGAATTGTGGGCAGAAAACTCGTGGATTTTGCACCATGATAACGCACCGTCGCACAGTGCCATCATTATTCGTAATTTTTTGACGAGAAATGCAACAAATACCATCCAACAGCCACCGAATTCACCTGATTTGGCTCCCTGTGACTTCTTTCTGTTCAATCGAGTTAAAAATACCATTACGGGGAACGCGTTTCAGCAGCCGAGAGGAAGTAATGGAAAAATCGCAGGAAGCACTGATGGACATACCGAAAACCGAATATAAAAAATGTTTCGAAGATTGGATTAAGCGCTGGCATAAGTGTGTTGCAGTCGATGGGGATTACTTTGAAGGGGACAATGTAGATTTAGATGAATAAACTTGTATTTTTAATTTTCTGAATAAATTACGGGGACTTTTTGATCAAGGTGGTATATACCACTATGTTATATCGGCTGATTTCTCGTACCTTAACGATCACCGATCCCTCCATCGCTCTGTTGAAAGTAGGACTGTTGCGCTTGATATTTCTAAGGCTTTTGGCAGAGCTCTTTTGTCGAAAATGCGTGCATTTGATATCAATGAATCTCTTCTTCAATTGATTAAAAATATACCTTTCAGACCGTTTAATTCAAGTTGTTTTGGATGGTTTCAAGTCTGCAATCCACCATATAAATGCTGGTGTTTCCCAAGTCTCCGTTTTGTCTCCGACTATACTACTACTTCTAATCCAATACACTGCTTCCCTGACGACAGTACCCTCAGCTTCTCATATTCGTTTCCAGATTCATGGCCCTGCTCTTCGGCTGTGCCACTGGAGCGGCATCGTATGTTAAGCTCATTAAATTCCGATCTTGACAGCATAATTAAATGGGGTACAAGTAATAGAGTGGAATTTAATTCTTCGAAAACTCTATGCTGTCTCCTGTCGTTCAAGCGAAAGCCAAACCCGCAGCCATTATCAACGAATGACACTTGCATTTCCGAAACCAAAAGACTTTTTATTCTCGGTATGTGTGTTAACGACAACCTACGTTGGAATGACCACATATTTTATATCTCCAAGAACGCTGCGAAATGTTTAGGATTCCTTAAACGGCACAAGAAATACTTTACCCCCTCTGATCTGGCTGCGATATATTATATAATGCATACTACATCGGATTTAAAACCGTGCTAATAGGGGACAAAAACATTGCGGAGTCAATAGACTCGCTTAAACACCGAAGAAATGTTTTCTGCCTTGCTTTATTTTATTGCTTTTTTTTTACAAACAATGCTCGAGAGAAATAGCCAGTTGCATTCCACCCCTTCAGCAGTTCACTAGCAATACTTGTCACGCCCTGAATGCTCATCAGTTCACCTTCAAGCCTTTTTTCGGACGTATTGTAATATATAGATATTCTTTACAGGAGCCATACAATACGTATGTGGAATGATTTGGAAAGCCCTGTTTTTCCCTCTCATTATAACTTACTTACTTGACGTCTGACCAAATCTTAGAGATGAGTTGGTGTATGCACTCTACCAATTCATCACCAGCTGCCTTGAAAAGTTCGATCGGTAAGTAGTCAGGTCCAGCAGCCTTGTTGGATTTCAGCCTGTATATTGCCATCCTCACTTCGTTTTGGTCAGGTGGGCGGACATTTTGACTATCACTCTCATTTAACCCACAAGCATTTAAAACCAAAGTGCATCGGTTTTTCCTCTTATCTTCTCCTAATTTTCCTACCGCGGAGAAGATAAGAGGCGCAGAACAGTCGAGAAGGAGGCACGGCAGTTAGGGAAAAGTTGGGGAGAACTCAGACACATTGCCAGAAACCGTACACGATGGCGCGTAGGCGTAGTAGAGGCCCTAGGACCCACAAGGGGATACAGGACATAAGTAAGTAATCTATCATCTTTCTCTAGCCTTTTTCGGGGAAAAAAAAGAGAAGCTTGTAGATGTTTTCACGAATTTTTAGCCTTTTCTCCCGACTTAGGCGTGGATTTCGCATCAAGGGGATGGTATTATACATACATATGTACGTACTTCAAACGGCTAGACAAGCATTGACTTAGTATCGTTGTGCTTTTCGAGTGTGGAGTAGAACTCGAAATTTATATAAAGAAAAAAAAAAAACTGCTGACTTTTGTCATCATTGACTTAGGACTACTCGTTTAGTGTGGGGTTTATATGCAAATAGTTAGATCAATAAACGAGTAGATAAGAATACGAATAATAGATAAGTATAAGTAGATATCTCACAAGCTGTCAAAGGACGATTGCTCTGCTTTCAGATAGTCAGACTGTATAATGAAATTCGTTGGTGCGCAAAGGAAGAGGAGCGTTTCGACCCTAAAAAAATTGTACACGATATTTACACAAAAGTCTCCGACTTCTAACCTTCCCCCAGAGGTGAAGGTGCCGGCTCTTCTTGATTCTGCTGTTGAATAATTGAAGATTGGAAAGTTTCTGCAATATGTCTCATGGGAATGCGTTTCAGATATATATTGCTTTAAAATAAAATGAATTTTGGTGGAGAGAGATTTTGTTTACCCTAGTGGCCTGCGTATATTTAGTATTAAATATTTATTTATTTATATGCTGACACATTAAGAGACAATATCTTATAAATTTGTGGAGCTTGGCAAACAAGAAAGCAAAAAAAAACACATCATTTCAATCATCAAAATTCAATGAATTAAACATAGTAAATTAAAGAAAAAAAAAAGAAAAAAGAAAAAAAAAAAAGCTATGCACAGAGGACATACAAATTGTGTTGGTTCAGAAAGGCCAGAAAACTAATCGGATGCAGAGAGGAATAATTTCAATTGCGTCCTAAATTCGGTGAGATTACTTGTTCTTCTTACAGTGGGTGGTAGAGAATTCCATAAGCGGCCGGCATTGACGAGAAATTACCTTTCGGATGTCAAACAAGAAAACCGGGGAAGAAAGAGCTGTGAGAGTCTGTTTGATGCTGATTATTGAAGTCTATTGTAAAGATAGGAAGGGTGATGGGTCTGAATTATATCAAATAGTGGCAAAAGCATTCGGGAATTTAAGAGGTTATCGAGCGACATACCATAAATACTTTTAGAAAATCTCGAAATATGATCGTACCTCCCTAAGCCGTAAATACATCGCGCGATATTGTTATATGGCACATTAAGTTTTCTCTGGCTTACAGCATCGCTTTTGCAAGAGATTTCACATCCGTAAGTAAGGACAGGTATAACTAATGTCTTAACGAGCATTTTGCGTGTTTTAGGAGGAGTGAAATCTTTTGTGACCCAAAGCAATCGAAGAGCACTATATACAGGGTGGACCAAGTACAAGTTTCTTTTTAAAAATGCAATAAAATGAACAAAATGAAATTTTTTCCATGTATGGTGGCTTTATTAGTAAAAGCAAATATTCCCATTAATTATGGAACACAACGTCGTTCAAGTGGCTGCCTCGGCTGGCCTCGCAGTAGCGCATTCTATCACTCCAATTTTCCAAGACCTTGTTGATGGTTTCGGGCTGTAGCTCACGGATTGCTTGGATGATATTGGCCTTAAGTGCTTGAATCGCTTCCGGATTGTTGGCATAACATCGGTCCTTCATGGCTCCCCACAAAAAAAAAAATCAAAGTGGTCAAATCGCAGCTCCGAGGCGGCCAATTGACATCGCCAAGACGGCTGATAACACAATTTGGGAATTTGGTGCGCAAAAGACCGATTGTGGCATGGGCTGTGTTGCATGGCGCGCCATCCTGCATGAACCAGAGGTCGTCCAAATCCATGTCTTCAATTTCAGTAAAAAAAAAGTCGTTAATATGGCTCTGTAACGCCCACCGTTGACCGAAACGTTGTTCCCAGCCTTATTTTCGAAGAAAAATGGTCCAATGATGCCACCACTCCACAATCCGCACCAAACTGTCACTCTCTGTGGATGCATTGGCTTCTCGACATAACGTGTGGGTTTTCCGAGCCCCAGATGCGGCAATTTTGTTTGTTAACGTAGCCGCCGAGATGAAAATGTGCCTCGTCAGTAAAGATGATTTTTCGCCCAAAATCGTTCTCCACTTCAAGCTGCTCTAAGGCCCAAACTGTGAAGCGATAACGAAGCGGATGGTCGTGCGCTTTCAATTGCTGAATTAATTGGACCTTGTAAGCAAATAATCCCAGATCTTTGTGCAGAATTCTCCTCAGGCTAGTGCGTGAAATATTAAGCTGTTGAGATCGATGACGAGTTGATGTTTGTGAATTGAGTCTCACACTCTCGGCTACAGCAGCCACATTCTCGTGTGTGCGCACCGTACGACGACGGGGACCATGAGTGTTGTCCACTAGCATACCAGTCTTACGAACTTTTTGCACAAACTTGCGTACAGCAGGCGCGGTGGGTGCTTCATTTCGACCAAAACTTCTTTTAAAAAAACGCACTGTTTGGGCTACACAGCACTCACTTTGGAAATAAGTTTTCAATATTTCCCAATGTTTCGTTCCGCGGAGGTATGATACTGACTTTCTGTCAAGATTTCGAGCGGGAAACAGCTGTCAGTGTCAAAATAACCTATGATTTAAAAAGAAATCACTAGATGGCCCACCCGTTACAATACTTTGCCGACAATGGAATTAACGTGGTCCTACCAGGTTAAATTTCTATTAAAATATAATTCCCAAGTTTTTTGCATTGTCAACAAATTATATAGGAGCATTATTTAGGTAGATTCGAGGGAAGTACGATAAGTCTACCGATTTCTTAGATATCACAATGACTTTAGACTTTTCAGGATTTAGTACTAAGCTATTGTTTCGTTACCTGTTATAAATATTTTGAAGGTCGTTTAAGGTCTGCGCACAGTGTTCGATGAGACCCAGAGGACAACTTTTATGTAACTGGACATCATCAGCGTACATATGTATAAGAGATTGAACAGCAATTTCAGGAATTTAATTTATGTATAAAGAGAAAAGAAGTGTCCCCAATATTGAGCCCTGTGGGACACCTTGCGTTAAGCTTAATAATGCTCATGTTTTTTCTCAAATAGCTACACAGCTTGCTTTCTACCCGATAGATATGAAAAAAATAATTTCATTGCTTCAGGTGTGAAATCGTACAGATTTGATAATTTGCTGCATAATACAGGATGACTTATCGAATCGAATGCCTTCAAGAAATCAAGAAGCACCAAGAAAGTTATCTGATCGCTGTCTACTGCGCTTCTAATATTATCAACAACGTTCAGAACTGCTGTTGTGCAGTTGCGATTAGGACGGAAACCTGATTGAAATTTGAAAAGCAAAGCTTTATCGTTCAGATACGTATTAATCTATTTCTAAATTATTTTCTCGAACACTTTAGAGAGAAATGGGAGTATTGATATAGGTCTGTACTCATTATTTAGGGATGGGAATGATCTTTGCAAGCTTCCACTGTGTAGGAAAAACTGACGTTGTTAGGACCGTGTTTAGTATATGTGTTAAAAAAGGTAAAAGCTTGGGAAGGAGATCTTTTACGAAAACCGAGTGAACGTCGTCCAGACTTACTGCATTCGATTTGATCGATACCACACTTTCAACCACATCAGCAGGCTCGACCCTGGAGAAGCTAAATCCTGTAGACGCTTGATTTTCATACGTCAGGGTTAGAGGATCAGACAAAGGCTGTGGGACTTGGGAAACGAACTTAAAATTGAGTTCATCGCAGTCACCATTTATTTGCGGGTCTGGTTTTTGCCTTCCAATTCCCATACTACGCAGATTGTTCCAGAGTTTTCGCCCGTTACCTGATGTCGCGATCCGGCTTGTAAGAACTCTTGTCTTTTCTGTGCGGATAGCAGTGGATACCTGGTTACGAAGTAAGCGATACCGACGACGATCCTCATCAATTTAGTATTGCTTCCACCGATTATAAACTTAGTTTATCTCATTCAAAAGCCGACGAATGTCATTTGTGAACGAAGGCTGTGAGGTGGATCTTAACACCATTGTTTTAATAGGGACGTGTTCGATAAAGAGATTAACAACATTAGTGTTCAGAAACTCAACCTGTTCATCTGAAGAAAGTTTAAGTCTGCTACGCGGCTTCGATAAGCCAGTTGTTGAAGTTAAGATATTAATGCTGGATCTTCAGTTAAGCAAACTGCTCTCGGCTGGATGCTTTTACATACTCCAGATTTGGTTTAGTTTGTGCTTTGTATAGAAGCTGCGCCGCTGTGAAGTATTTTTTTGCTCTGAAAAGATAGCTCAACTTTAAGAACGCTGATTTTGCGATTCGGGTATGTTGCACCAGTGTTGACTGTAATGCCAAGAAGATGAATTGTCTCTTTGGGTTGAATTAAAGAAAATATATAAATTTTTCATCATCTTATTCTAATTTCAAAAGAATGCATTGCATTCAACACACGACGCGGCGCATTGAAAAATAGTGTCATCTTTCTAGTCTGATGAAAATCTACAGAGCAGTCTACTTCGGGATATGACCTGCAACTAGATCTCTTAAGACGACACCTACAAAACAATTGGAGACTAGGTTAAATCTCATATCGAAGATTGCACTAAGGCTTATGGAGGCTGCTCTGGTTAGCATTACTCCACCGCCACTCATCTTTTGTCGTGGTGGTGATGCACTGATAGGAGATTCAATAATAGAATTTCTGTCAGAAGCCACTAAACAAATCGGATTGCCATTAATAATGAAGAGCTGGCCTTATACATTGACGGATCCAAAACGGATGTTAGTTCTAGTGCTAAAGTCTTCTGCTAATATACTCGTAGATAAACTCCTCCTATCAGATTTATTGTAGTGTATTTCAGGCCAAACCATCACGCAGGCAACACAATTAATCAAAGATAGTAGCCTCGTCGAGAACCAACAGTTTAATCAAGGCTAGTGGAACACTGTAAGCTGCACCTAAACGAGAAATCTTCTGAAGGAGTTACAGCGATACAGAAGAAAAATGATCTGTTCGAAACTTGCTTTGCGAGTGCAACAGAAGACTCTTGCAGTCCCTTGATCGGTGACCTAGAATAAGGGTACGTCCACAGTGGTCACAAACCAGCTTCTCGTTTTCCAGCCGATGGTTTACGCGCGCTGGTTAAAAAAAAAGCCGGCGATGAAGGGAGCGGTACGATTGACCGCAAACCAAAATCTCTAATAATGAAAACTCGCATTTTTAAAATTAATCCCGAATAACAAAATCTCGCATATTCAAAATCTCACATAATCAAAATCGCGCATATTCAAAATATCGCATATTCAAAATCTCGAATTATGAAAATCTCGCATTATCAAAACCTCGCTCTGAAAGATAAAAATCTCGCAAATACAGGAGAATCTCGCATTATCAAAAGTTTGGAGTTACTCCTATTTCATAATGAAATTTTAAAGGTTTTTTTGAAAGTGAATGCATACATGAAAATAAACTTTAGCTCCAGGCGCCTGCCTGCTAGTTGCAGTTGTTGACATGCCCATAGCGGAACTGATTATTGTGTGCTTATAAATGCTAGCAATATAAATAACTGGGTTGTTAATTCTTCTCTCTCTCTTATTAACAGTAGTCTTGTGTTATGTACATACCATACTTAAAATAATGCAATTATTTGAGTTTGGAATAGGTACCGAAATAGCTAATATACACCCTGATTGCTGTTGGCGTTTGTCGCTTTTCGACGATTGTCGTTTTATTCATAGCTACGACCTGGTGAGCGTTAACCATTACTAATCAATTTGTTTGTCGTGTAGAATACTATTACAAACCGTTCACATTGAAAAAGCTATGAAAATGGATTCGTGCTGCATCTAAAGAATAAAACGACAATCGTCGAAAAGCGACAAACGCCAACGGCAATCAGGGTGATAGATTCTAGTTTTCGAGATTTTGATTTGCAGGATTTTGGTATTGCGAGATTTTGAATACGCGAGATTTTGATTATGCGACATTTTGAATATGTGAGATTTTGTGATGTGAGATTTTAAAATGCGGTCAATCGTACCCAACCCGGCGATGAATGGGCGCGCCCATAGTGTACCCGCTTCCTGCTTTAACAAGCTTTAACCAGCTTTTAACGGAATGTATTTTTAATTCTTGCCGGTAATCAGCTTTCAAGCGGGAAGAATTCCACTCTGATGGAGGGTACACCAATTCTTCAATGTACGATGTTCTGCTTTCTTCAGAATGTCGTTAAAAGTTTATTTTGTCATACGGAATACCTATTCAACAAAAAAATTCTTTGGATGAGTTTTGCGTTTTGGAAGTAAGGTGTAGTATTCACCTTCTTTTCCACGAGACTTGGTATGAACCTGTGACCGTAGTGGTTTAATTTTGGAGGTTATACTACCAGCCGCGTAAAAAACCCAAAGTAATTCCTCACGTGAAAACTTCATGATCTCGACTGGAAAAAAAAAACCAACGGCACCGGCACGATGTTCACTATGACCATCACCTGCTAGAATCACGTTGGCTCTGAGTACCGGCGTAAATCACGCCGAAAAGCTGGTTCACTATGGACGTACCCTAATTAAGTAACGCTGAGCTGAGTGATTTCGCGGGATTTATATATGTATATATCTATTCGGATGGTTCAAACCAAGGGGCTTATTTCTCAGCGTTAGCACTATACCCAATTGTTGATCTACGTGAACAGTGACTGATGTCACAGAGCATGCACCTATGTACCTAAGCTAGCACTCATCAGTTTGCTTAAGGTTTGAATTGAGCGATATCCCAACGCTGCTTGGAATACTTAACCTATTAACGGAATTCCCTAATAGATGGGTGAGGCCTCTTCGTAAGGTATGATGGTAGAAATGCCGGCGGGAATAAAGCAATTCAAATACTTTACTTGTCCGTAAGAACTTTTAATTGACAAATATTTGTGGAAACTTCACCAAAGTACTCAAACAAGAAGAACGTGTACAGTACTTACTGTACACTAAATAATTCCAAACAAAACTTTCTAACCCCCAACGACACAAATACCCTTCAGATGTCCTTTGTTTACCCCATCGCCGCGCCCCCCGCATAGCCCAACGACTTCCAGAATTTTCTCTCAGAGGAATATTTTGCTGACAAACAAAACATCCAACCAATTATATTCTGAAATAAAATTTACCAATTTGCTTCCCGTCTCCTTCGACAGCCTTCTTCTCTTTCTTCTCCACCGGTGAGTGAGTACTGCTACCTGCCGCACTGTCTGACATTTTGACAGAATCTTGCCAAATATAAAAACCAACAAAATTTAGCAACACCACTCCCCGTACCAATCAAAATGCACAACACTTCGCGCGCGTGATTGTTTGTCAATAAAACTTGCAAGGCCGCCCCATGAATTACCACAAAAAAGGGATGAAAACACTTTGATGTGTGTTTTCCAAAACACTGTAGTCTTTCGACACCTAACCCGGAATATTAGTCGAAGGTAGAATAGGTACGCCACTTGACACTTGCAAAGTGCGTAGCTGTTTGCGGGCGGCTGTCAAAAGTACCTGCCATTTTTTTTCTTTAGCTTTGCAGATTTACATATTCTTTTTCACTGAAAAACGAAAAAAAAAAACAACAGAAGAAACTTTTCTTTTATTTTAAAGAATTTTCTCTGTTTTGATTCGATTTTTCCATAGAGTATAACACACGACAAGCGAAAGAACGGCTGAACAGCGCGACGGTTATACTACTCTATTCAGTTGTGTAAGGTCGAGCGGTGATGGTGGCGGCTTTAACGCTGTCGCGTCCATTGACGTTAGAAAAGCGGCAAATAAAATTAGGAAAAGCTCCCTCTCTCTCTCTCTTTGTCTTTTTTTGTGTATACACACTTTTCCGCGGAAGGGGGTGGATGCGAAAAGCCGATTTTTTCGCCACGAAAATATCGCCGCTGCTGCCCTGCTTAAGAAGACTTAGCGCTGCAGCCAATGAATGAAAGGAAAATTGGCATATAAGGGAAATTAGACATGAAATTTGTCTGTTTACTTTAAGGCGAGGTGAACTTTTCATTTCGTTAGCGCGAGGAAAATGAGAGTGACGTGGACGAGCTAAAGCTAGACAGTGGATGACTGTTTTCGATTAGCAGGTGTATTGCGAGAGGCAAGTGCAGGTAAAACTGAATTCAAACTGGAGTGTGCGCTCAGGGTAGGGTTTGTTTTGAATTTCTGGTCGATTTTTCCGGGAGAAAGAGTGACGCCGCTGTGGAGAAGCTTTTTTTGTGTGAACTTTGGGGAGTCGTAAGAAGGCTTGAAATTGCGTTGAATGAAAGAATAATAGAAAATGTTCATAGTGTGGTGCCAGACAGCAAAAAAAAAGAAAAAAAAACGAATTATTAATTTGCCGTGATATGTGAGTAAATTCATTCATGTAGTATACCTTTAGGCGGTGTGTAAGATTTAAAATCGCTCGGTATTACCAGATTCGAATTGTTGGTGTTGGAGGTAAGTAAGTACATATATAATACAGAATTATTTAGCTGAAATTTACAATAATAAAAAAGAAAAAATCCAAATTCGGCTAAAATAAATAACTAAAAAATTAATACCAATTGAAAAACATATTGGTTCTGCAAACGTTCTGTAGGTGAACTTGCGGAGGTGTATAGCCGTTGTTTTTTTATTCTCGTATGTGATTATTTTTGGGCGCTGTGGCGCAAGTGATTAGTGTGTCGGACTACTAAGCGTGAGGTTCCAAGTTCGAATCCCAGAAAACGCCAACAAGTTTTTTTACGGCCCACCTCTCGCGAACGTCTGACAAACATCCGAGAGTATTGTTGCCACGAGAAAGCTTCTCAAAACAAATTGCCCTTCGCATTGACATACTATATATGGACTGCCAGTGAAATGTCAGTTCCATACAATCTCTGCCCAAAAAATTACGCCAGCATAACTAGCCATCTTGGTTCGGAGCGGAAAAATATGGAAACGAATTGCCAACCATCTCGAATTTCTCCATAGAATGGTAGAGGCACCTCTTGGGTTTGTGTGGATTTGCTAAGTAGAACGGTTGAAATTCAGATTGTTGAGGCATTGTTTGCAACAGATGTCACCTGCAAAATGTGCTAGTTCAAATAATTACTGATAGATGGAACCAACAAAATTTAAATAAAAATATGCGTTTGACTGCCCCATAAGTTGCACAATATTCGTATATTTATTACGAATCATTTTGTATGTAATATGTCAATGAAAAAACTGTCTTTGTACACCCAACTGCATCCAACGAAATTTCAAATAATTGTGAGTTTCCATTTTTTTCCGCTCCGAACTAAGAGAGCTAGCGCTAATGTTGGAATCAACGCGAAGTTGGCTACTAGCAGTCAATATATAGTATGTCAAGGCCCCTTTGGATACGGCGCTGAACTGTAGGTCCCTTCCAATCGTGAGAAAAATGTAACGCACACAACACGAGTGGTTGCAAGAAGCTATGGCCCGGCATTTTTTTTTATATGACTTTTACTTCATCGGTTCAGTGGTTTCTGCACTTTTTTTTCAATTACTTACATCCTTTCAGCTTTCTTGGGGCGGGGGCGACATTCACGCCTGCGCGCCATCTTGTTCGGAGATCTGCAATGTGTTTGAGCTCATACCTTGATTCCTCCTCAACTGTTCCTCTTCTGACTTGCTTTTCTTCTTGACTGGGTAAGTGGATTTTACTTCATAGCGTATTTTGCAATGGAATTGTCTGTGTGCCGTAAGGTGACCGATCCACTGCTAATTTCTCCTCCTTGTGGTGATCCCCATAGGTTCCTAACTTGATCTCTGATAAAGCTCATTAGAGATATGATTGGGCCAAAACAAACAAATTCTTAAGATGATGCGTAGTAGTGATGGGCGCATTCAAATGATATAATCGATTATAATCGATTCTTCCAATATCTCGAGATATCTCGAGACATCGTCTGAAATCATTCGAATAATACTATACCTACATACTTCCTATGAAGCAAAGATAATCAAGAACAAGCGCAAATAGTAAACCTCTTGAAAGGGTAAATATCTCGAGACATCGTCTAAAATCATTCAAATGATCTACTATGTATACCTACTTCCTTTCCTACGAAGCAACGAGAACCAAGAACGAAAGCAAAGAGAAATAGAACTAACAACCGGTTTTCTCTTGCATGTATACTCGATTCTGGTAGTTTTCTGTTCTACCCGCCTTTAAAATGAATTGAGTACAATTTTGCTCGGATACACATCTCATATCTCGAATCGTAATATGAGTGGAATCGAGATCTTTTTGTGTATTTAACCATTTGGGGATGTTCTCATATGCTTATAGCACTCATATCTTGAATGATCATTCGAGAAGCGATAATTGAGACCCGAGAAATGAGATGTGAATAATGAAATATGAAAGATGAGATATGAGACACGAATACCTATTTGTGTATACTATTTGCCTTCGTTCTTGGTTCTCGCTGCTTCTAAGAAACTAGGTATACATAGTAGATCATTTACCGAGATACAATTTACCCTTTGCGGTCGTTCTTGATTCTTGCAGCTTAATAGAAAGTAGGTATAGTAGATCATTCGAATGATTTTAGACGATGTCTCGAGATATTTACACTTTGCGCTCATTCTTGGTTCTCGCGGCTTTGTAGGAAGTAGGTATAGCAAGTAATTCGAAGGATTTTAGACGATGTCTTGAGATAGCACTCATATCTCGAATGATCATTTGGTTATAAGGATCACTCGAGTACTAATGCCGCGATTAAGATATTGCGCAGACACCTATTAACGAACGTTTGCAGCTTTCTGGTGATAGTAGTGGTCACTCTCCACGTGCTGCAACCATATAGCAGCACGGATTCAACGTTGGAGCGGAACAGTCTTATTTTGGTGCTCAAACTGATTGCATTGCTTCGCCATATTTTGGACAACATACCGAACGCGGACTTTGCTTTAGCGATCCTGTTGGCTATATCCAGTTCGGTTCCACCATCGGTCGAGACGATACTCCCAAGATACTGGAAATCCTCTACTCTCTCTACCGGTTGTCCAGCAATGCATATTTGAGCCGATGAGTTTGTTCCAAGGCTGATAATTTTAGTTTTTGCCGTATTAATTTTCAGCCCGACGACGCCTGCCTCCCTCTTCACATCTGCTGTCATTTGGTGGAGGTCCATAATTCTGTGGGAGAGTAAGCATACATCGTCAGCGTAGTTAAGATGTTTCAGTTGAGATGTAAGAGTCCATCGAATTCCTCTGTTTCCCGTCGACAAAGCTGCATGAAGCACATCGCTTATCACCAATAGGAATAATATTGGTGAAAGGACACAGCCTTGTCTTACCCCACTTTGGATATCAAATTCCTCAGACAACCTTCCCCTGTGCAGAACGTGACATTTGGAGCCTTCATATGTAGCTTTGATAATAGCAATTAGTTTATCGGGAATACCTCTCCTGCGTAAGGCACGCCAAATAAAATCCCTGTTGACACTATCGAACGCTTTCTCAAAATCGATGAACAGCAGGTGCAGTGGCGATCGATATATAACACACTGTTCGATGATAATCCGCAGGGTGTTGATGTGGTCGGCACAGGAGGATCCAGAGCGGAAACCTGCTTGTTCGGCATCGAGTGTGTCTTCGAGATGTTGTTTGATTCGCTCAAGGATGATTTTAGCTATTATCTTAGCTACAGCAGGCAGCACGCAGATACCCCTCCAGTTTCCGCACTCCATTAAATTTCCTTTCTTAGGAAGCTTGACGATCATTCCCTTTTTCCACTCGTTAGGAAAGCTCTCAGCTTCCCAAGCTCTATCTATAAGTGGAAGCAGAAGCTCAGCCGATGTTGTTGGCGTTGCTCGTAAGAGCTCTGCTGGAATACCGTCAAGTCCTACCGCCTTGTTGGTTTTGAGTGCCTTGATCGCGGTAATGATCTCATCTTTACTGGGAGTCGTGGTGCGTATTCGGGAACTTCTCACCTCGGGCATCTCAGTCTGATTTGGGAGCATATCGCTAGCGAATACACGGTTCAAAACCGTAGCAAAATGCTCTTTCCATCTCTTGAGCTGGTCCTCATCCGAAATGAGCAAGGAGCCGTCTAGGCTTTTCACTGGGTGTTGCCTGGAGCTGCGACCGCCTGTCAGCTCTTTCGTGATTCTGTAGACGGTCCTGCTGTCGCACCTCCGTGCAGACACCTTTGAACTCGAGTCCTTTTCGTCATCTAGGCTACTGAGCTTACGTCGGAGCCTTTCGCAAATAACCTTGTGTCTTCTTAGTAGCCTCTGCATCTCAGTCGATGGTTGAGTGGATCGAGTGGGTTGCACTGGCTTATACACGGACTTAGATTTTGATGCAGATCACCCAGCCATTGATTGTTGGTCGTCACCAGTGATGTTGATCTCAGTGTCATCCAGAATTGAAGTAAAGCACCGTTTGATTTCCTAATACATCTGCTTCACCTTTATCAAGATGTTGCTCTGAATACACGGAGTATCTGGCTTAACAAAGGTTTTCATCCGGTCATGGTTGCCGGTAAACTCTCGCCATAATCATTCGATTAGGGTCAACCTGGTGTCCCTATATGCGGCTGTTTTCCTGGCGTGACTAACTTTGCCAATATTGGTTTGTAATTTTTGCAACTCCTTTGCTATTGCCTTTTTCTTGGCGATGATGCGAAATAGCTCTATCTCATCCATTGTCACTGCAAGTGTCGTGGATGGCTTATCGTACGGTGAAACTTTACTCCTCGCCTGCTGATGATAGTACCAGTGTTGTAGCCCTGGTAACGCGTGTAATATTCTGGACTATCCCAGAGAACAATGAATACCAATGTTTGAAGTCCTGGTAACGCTTATCTTATACTCTTGGACAAGTATTTGCTAGTACCAGTGTTTGACGCCCTGGTAACGCGTTTATCAATTAGAATTGAATGAAGTGAGCTTCCCCCGCTGGTGGAGGAAGCAAGATCACGTCTCGATCACCAAAAATGAAAAGATCTCTTTTGATCTAGTGAAATGTCTGAACGATTTGTGACAAGTGATTTTATTTACAAAATGCATCAACTTAAATACTACGAGTATTACAGAATAATTAAATCGTGGGAATATAATTGTGGAAAGGAAAGCATGGTGTTTCGGGAATAAACATATGGGAATGTATGGTGGACGATAGTCGCCCAATGTGGTTCATATTCGGTTGCAGGGAATGCATGGTGGACGATAGTCGCCACCTGCTGCGTCTTATCTTCGGCTGTAGGTGATGCATGGTGGACGATAGTCGCCACCTGTAGCGTCTCATCTTGGGCTGTAGGGGATGCATGGTGGAGTATAGTCGCTACCTGCAGCGTCTCATATTCATCTGTAAGGGATGCATGGTGGACGATAGTCGCCACCTGCTACAGTGAATGCATTTTGGGAACCTTAACGTTGACATTGGAGTGCGTAGGTATGTTCGTGAGCATGGTGGAAGCTGGAGTCCTATCTGACAAACACTGCGATGTGTGTGGTTCTAAGTTTCAACAGGCATATTGTATATTTTTGTCACCTTATGCACTTGCCTTGGATTTGACTTCTTAATGTTCCTAAAGGTTTCAGAACAATTTGTCATCGCATTCGCAAGCGCATATTCCACACCTTTTATATCGGAATTGAACTACTTTATGTAGCGTGACGATACACATATCATAATGTAAATTGCAAAACCATCGACTGCAATTTGCAACAGCAAAGTATTGCGCTTTCGTTGACGACCCCTAAAACTTTCCAAAAGCAAGTGTGTGCTTAAAATCACATACCAGGTTTTACTTGACTACTTGTTGGAATTGAAGACAATCGCGTCTTATAGAGCTACATTTTTTGCGTAATTGTATCTAATACAACAGGCAAACAAAAGAAATATTCCACGCAGATAGACTGCGGTCTTTCAGTTTTTTATTTTCGAATTCATAGCCATCAAATTCCACTGTCAGTTGCCATTCATCCCTAAATTAAGACTAATTACGAATTATCCATAACTTAATGGTTGAACTTCTTAATAAAGGGCTAGGTTAACAAATACAACTTTTACGGTGCAGCTCTGCAGCTTAATAAAGAAACCATGCAAATTATGTACTTCTTCCGACCAAAAAAGGCTTTCAAATGTGTGCCAGATATGGAACACAGCTAAATTGGCCTCCTTTTGCACATTAACTCCCAACTATTCGATAAAATCTTTGAGTAGAAGAAAAAAAAAAACGATGAACGTCATTAACCCCTTCATATCTTTTCTAAACAAAAAAAAAAAAAAAAGAAGAAAAACTTTGCCAATAATATGCCCAATACTTGACCCACACTCTCGATCAGCACCTCTAAGCCACCAATTATTCTCCTAAATCTGAAAGTCCCCATCTCGATTGGAGCACACTTTTACTTTCAACCAAAAAGACCAAGAGTCTCAAGCACCGGAGATTATCAATTTAGATTCGGGGAAATTGCATTAATTTTCCATTGTATCTTTGTACTTCTCAGAGATACTATTTACTCAGCCGGACTTTGCCATTGAATTCCGTATCGAGTGTGTGTGTGGAGCAGTAATAGAAAACATCCGAAATCTCTATACAGCGATGACATTGCATATTTATAAACAAATTTTGTTTCTAGTTGAAAATTTTAGCCGGCTTGTTGGTTGGAGATATGTATAAATTCAATCGTGATTGAGATACACTGGTATCTCAAACGCACTGGCCCACACATGTTCGCACGACGAGGATGATGTTTGCTGTCTGTGTAATGAACGTTCACCTGGATTAGTTATAAATACAAGTTTTTGTAACTTTTTAAGAAGTATCTACATCTATTGGGCGACATAGCAAGCACTCGTAACCGCACAGAGGCACGCACAAGTGTTGAAAACGATTTGAACTTGAGTACCATATCAGTGCACAAACTTTCCCCTTCACATTCACCCGGGAGGTATTCTTTTTCACTTGACTGTCTTTCTGTCTTTTTTTTTTTTTTTTTTGTGAGAAAATGCGACGAAAACAAAACAGAAAATTAAAACATAAAGAAGATATTGAATGGGATTCCGGAAAAGTGGGAGTCGCAAGAGAGGACACAATTTCACGTTATAGATTTGATATGAATGATGATGACTGGTAGTGGCTGGTAGATAGCTACGGAACTGGTTGAGAAATCGGAAGCATTGAAGGGGATTTCAAATTTGGATTTACTTTTATTTTGCGCGAATAAAACATGTTTATAAGAAAGAAAAGAAGAAACATTTTGATTAGGAGGTGGTAAGCAGCAGACAGTGAAATACATACATATACACGTATATGTATCTGCAATGATCGCAGTATTGATTTTAAAAACTGCTACGCCAATTTGGAGTCTCTAGTAGTTCTTTTTCATTTTTTTGCAAAAATGGTGAGACGATTTGGAAGAGATATACATCACTCTACTGGTCTCTGGGTTATTTCAGTTCAGAGCCAACTTTTATCTTTCACTCACAAAAGATCTAAAAGGTACATCTCTATTTTACTAGATATGTACATGTGTTATCAGTAACTGTGCACACCAAGTCTTTGGCTTGAGCCGAATGATGGACGTCTATAAAGTTCAAGTTAAAGTATTCCTGAACTACCACCGTGTTTGGCTTGGAAGGGTTGTCAGCAAAACCTAAGCTAGATCATAACGCCTGAGGTAATATTGCCCCGTGCAGCGAAGGCAAAGGGATCTTATATCATACCTCCATGAACTTGATCAAAATGCTTTCATTTAATTGGTTAAAGCCTTTTGTATGGGGAAATCATGTGTGTATGTTCACTTTACTTTATCTGACTAAACGGTAGCACACGCACATTATTCTTTTTTCCTGCACATCTATGACACAATACCCTTCGAATGGTGTAAGTTGCATCCCTCTTCTTTTATAATAAATACTAAAAAATTGTACGATAAGTTTCGTGTTCATGTATTAATACCTATACATATAAAAAGATTCCTCACCATCGCTCTCTTACTTTTATTCACTCAATTGGAGTGTTTTGGTGCGACGTGTCTTCTCAGTGAAGTAAGATTTAGTACGAAGTAAAACAACAAAAAATGACTGCCAACCTCTTTTGCTTTTTTCTCCAGTCAAAACTGAGTTGGGATGTTTAGTTTGCTCTACTCAATTTCAGAGGGCGCTGAAAAGAGCATTTTCATTCAATTTGATTCAAGTTGAATGATTCAGTAAAATTTCACAAATTTAAGCACAACTTTTTCATAATTTTCAATTCAATCACCAATCTTCAAATAATAAAAAAAGCTTTAAACCAGATTGACTGGGGATCGTTTCGTGGAGAAGCTTTCACTTCGCTTTGCGGAATTCTCCCCAAAACACGTCAAATTTGAACAAATCGAAACTCGAAAGTTTTTGATACTGTGAACTAGGATTACAAATGGCGAGCTTTGAGCATTGGTACCTATGATGATGTAAATGGTAACGTGGCGAAGAATGCTGACGTACAAAGCGGCTTACGTCAAGGTTGTATAATGTCACTACTGGTATTCATGGTGGTGTTTATCTACTCCTATGTTCTTCTCCTAGCATTGACATTATATCTCACTAATTACGTACTCACTAATTAAGTACATTCCACTATATAAGTAAGTTAGCAATTTTCTTTATCTCAGATCCTGACGAAGATGTATGCTGTAGAATTGTGAAACCTAAAGTCGTATTCTTTGCTGACGATGGAGCCATCATACGAGTAAGTGAGGATCCTACGTCCCTGCAACGAGCACTTGATGTGTGGTGGACGTTTTGAAGGGAAATGGGTATCGCATTAGTTCGAAAAAGCGAGACTACTTGTACTGCCCGTTCTCTGATCCACTCAGGCCTATTCCAGACATTTATTTGAATGGAACAGTGCTTCCCAGGTGCGAAAAGTTCAAATATCTGAGATCTATGATCAAAAGCAAAGCAACCTGTGATGAAGATATCAATCATCGCGTAAGCGTAGGGTGGATGAAGTGGCGAGAAAACTCCTCCATCTTCTGTGACCGAAAAATGTCCCATAAGTTGAAAGGAAGGCTCTACACCGCAGTTGTGCGTCCAGCGCTCACATACGGTTCATAATATTGGACAATGTACAAAAAGTATGAGAGTAATTTAACGGCAGCTGAGATGAAGATGCTTCGGATGAGAGCAGGAGTGACAAATCTTTTTTTTTTTATAATTTATGCGCATTCAACGGATTATGAATACCCTTAGCATGTTTACACACAGTGCGGGCGTTAGAAATGATAGATAGAGAGAGAGGGAGAGGTGTAGTGGTTTTGAAGCTCAGTTGTTTACGCTTCAGAGAAACTCCGGGGTGACGTCCAGATAACTGGGGAGATTTTTGCTATTTATTGTCTTTGCATCTGATTCACAGTATTTTTTCGCCGATAACCGATGTCATAGGCAAATCGCCATCAACAGGGCGAACAAATTTTCCTGCCATATGACCAAGCTACGTATACTGCCAGTTTTATTCCTTCACAGTAGTGTTCACACAAGCTTTCGCAATTGATCGGACTGACTTTATATATTTTATGAGAAATAAATAAATGCTTGCTGACATCAGGATTTGAAGCATAAACCATTAACGATGAACCATAATCGAATAAGAAGTTCAAAATCCGCGAAAGCCTTCACGTCAATGAAACCATCTTACGCTACAGGCTCAGCTGGTATTACCACGTTCAGAGAAAATATCATTTGAACCCTGTTAAAAAGGCAATATCAATGGGGAGATCAGTAGAAATTGAATGAAGTGGGAGGGTTATGATCTCTTGTTTTCGGATCATAGCCTCGGCGAAATACGAAGAAGAAAGTCGTATTCGTCTAGGTGACTAAAAATATACGTAATACAGCAAGGAAAGCAGAAATGGATCTGTCACACCTTACGATACCAATGTATTGCTCGATCAATCGATCACGAGTCAAGTGTTTACCAATAGTTTACCGGTCATTAGATCATAACCAATTTTAAGGAGAGAAACTTCTGCACGAACTGAGTCCTTTGCTCTTTAACGGAATATTGTCCCTAGTTAGGCTTATCTGAAGTCAAGAAGAAACTACCTCATATGGGCTGCAAGGACGAAGAACAAATGGAATCAAATTCATTTACTTGCCTAGCGAAGGACCATCTTTTTCTTTTTTTCCTTCGTGGGTAGGTGGAAAATCTTCATAGAGACTATGTGCCCGGTGCTCATAGCAGTGAGAGATATTTACTCACTAAACAACACCTCCCTTCCACTGGTTTACTACGACTACGTTCCTTATCGAGTAGTTTTAGTTTCAAAAATATTCGCCTTGAGCAGGTTGTTTTCCAGCAAAAGCACCTGCTAAAGCCCGCCATTAAGTGCGGCTGCTCTTATTGGGTTAGATGGAACGGTTTCGTTCTTTGTAGTCGGCGCACAAGGCTTGTCTCGTCCAGAATTTGGAGTATTGTTGCAATGACCATGAAGATGAATACGGAGTTTTCGAGCAAAGTTCGTTATTTCCTCATCGACGGTAGTAACTCCTAAGTCTCTGTGGATATCATCGTTTCTGATACACCATGTAGCATTTACTATGACTATTAGCATTTTGTTTTGAAAAGATTGTAGAATATGTCTATTGCTTCGTTTAGTACAACCCCAAAGTTGTATACCATACGTCCAAATAGGCTTGCTTGTATAAAAGCAGTTTGTTATATATGCTTAATTTGGAATGTCTTCCAAGTAGCTAATACATTCGTCTGAATCTGTTTTCAAGCTCGTCGTGGACCATATAAATTATGATTATTGAGGGTTCTCGATAGTTGATACACATAAAAATGTATTGCTTGCCAAGAATGGGGTACAGTATTCTATACGATTTTGAATCTTCAATTCGCTGGTCCTTAGAATACGGTACTCTACGCCAACTACAGAAGTATATGTCTTCTCAACATCGCATATAAGATCCTGTCTGCTGTATTATGTGAACGTCTAAAACAGATCAGAGCCAATACCGGAGATACAATATTTTACGAGTCTTTACAACTACTCGCTTACGCCGATGACACTGACATAGTCGGAAGAACTCAGCGGACCGTCAGTGGGGCATTCGTGAGTGTTCAGATCGAGGCAGCGAAGATGGGTTTAGCGACAATGAAAGCGAAATAAAATATATGCTGTCTTCAAAAAAGGACACCAAACCTCGGCATCTTGGACAGAAGGCCACAATAGGCAGATATAATTTTGAGGTAGTAACGGACTTTGTCTACCTAGGCTCTATGTTGAGCTCCGTAAATGATATCAGTGGGGAGATCAAACGAAGAATTACTCTTGCCAATTGCTGTTTTTATGGGCTAAGACGGCAATTGAGTGACAAAGCCTTATCTCGAACTTCTGAGGTAACTCTTAATAAAACAATCATCATCCCAGCCCTGCTGTATGGCGCAGAGGCATGGACTTTATCAAAATTGGATGAGGATGCCCTTGGTTATTTTAAGAGAAAAGTTGTTTGAGTGATCTTTAGTCCCATCTGCAAAACAAGTGGAGGGGGACTTCAATCAACTTGGCGTGCGCAACTGGAGGCAGCTAGTTCATAACGGGGCTTGCTGGAGAGGTTTGTTGGTTCAGACCCAGGTCCACCCCGTTCTGTAGTGCTACCTAAGTCAGAATACGCTCCATCATTATAAACAAATGGCTTTGCCTGCCATTATAGAGTATCTTAAGATATTCTTACGTTCGTTTGGTCTTTTATACGAGTACGTTGCGGTTTTGCCTATTTAATGTACTTAGGTTAGGTTAGGTTAGGTTGAAGTGGCTGCCAGCTGAGAATCGCCTACATACTTAGACCAATAATAGGTCCATTGTAATACCACATGGATCATGGGAGAAATTTTCTCCTACCTACTCGTTAAACCATTTTGAGCTTCTTATGAAGCGTAGGAAGCTCTTAATATCGATGTTTTTCAGGTCGCCTATGTCGTTGTAATAGGGGGCTCCTAGGTGAAGCTTTTTTCTACAGGAGAGAACTGGGCAGAAACAAAGAAGGTGGGGAATAGTTTCTTCCTCTTCTTCATACATGCAGCTTCTACAAAAGTCGTTCGCAAAAACGCCTAGCCTTGTGGAATGTTTGCCTATTAGACAGTGTTCAGTGATGACACCTATTATAGCGCCGATTTGCAATCTGTTGAGAGAAATCAAATTCTTGGAACGTTTTAGATCCAGCTTCGGCAGAATTTGTTTTGTCGCTAGATATATGGGTCCACTTGTTCACCTAAGGTTCGTACTCTCGATAGCATCCAGCTTAAATTTGAGTTTGCAAGTAGTGATTGGTATACCTAAGGAGCCTTTGTTCGGCAGGATGGGTATAGTTCTTCCTATTCTGGCGAGTTCGTCGGCCTTACAATTCCCTGGAATGTCCCTATGCCCCGGCACCCAACACAAGCGAATATTGAACAGCTCAGCCATCTCCACGAGAGACGAACGGCAGTCTTGGACTACTAAGGAATTTATAGAGGTCGATTCCAAGGATTTGATTGCTGCTTGGCTGTCTGAAAAGATGCGAACATTTTTAGCAGATATCACGTTTTTCTTAAGCCAAAATAAGACTTCTTTAATCGCCAACATTTCCGCCTGGAACACGCTACAATGATTTGGAAGACGGAAGGAGAGCTTAAGATTAAGCCTGTCAGAGAAAACACCTCCACCAACTCCGTCCTTGGATTTTGAGCCGTCAGTGAAGAAGTGGATTGACCCATCTTCGATACAAGTTTAAAACCCCCTAAAGCGAGGTAAACAACAAAAGTTAAGTAGCAACCAAAAAATGCTTACAAAAACAAATCCTCTTAAAAATGTATCATCATTCCAGAGTGATCTGGAAGGTATTGTGACGAGGAAGTTCTTGTCAAAAATTAGACGTGGAATGGTGTAGTCCGTGTTTTCGGGAGAGATTTTGAATTTATTCAAAATGGAAGCGTGGCCAAATTCTTTTCTTGACTACTGTTGGGTAGTTTCGAGGCAAACGGCTGTATTTTCTTGACATAAAAGCTTATCGAAGCTATATTATCATCCAAATGCCAAAAATAGTATAAAAGACTCTTGTATATACAAGATTCATCTAATATTTAATGTCCCTGTGCAGAAACTTTCCCTCCTATCTTTTTTGAAGATATGTCTTGCGTGGTAAAACGCTCAGCTTACGTGACTTCATAAGCTTCGAAACTAGGCAACCACAATTCATGTACCATAATGCTTTCCCGTGTAATAGCCAGTAAAGCTACAAATCACCAAAATCTGACCTACCAAGTTATGAAGACCCACAATATCAGATACGATCTTTCAGCTCATTTCCGCAATTCTCTAAGTTCCGAGATAAAAAAAAAATACACAACATATCTCAGCAAATTTACATGACACAAAACTAATTAGAGATTCCATTTGAGCTAACAACAATCTGATAACATTTTATTGCACCCAGAATTACACACTGTTTAGGCTGTGCTGTCAGAATCACTACCTAATCTCGTTAACCCATTTTTGATTCCTTTCACACAAAAAAAAAAAAAACTCTGCAAAGAGACGTGACCTCAAATGGATTTTCCCCAAAAAAAAAAAAAAAACAATAATCCCTCCGAATAAAAGTGAATTTGAAATAGTGCCACTGTGCGTGTGGATGGAATAGAAATCGAAACCTAATTAATTTAGTTTCTTTATTCCTAAATTTATTCTTTAGATTATTTTTTTTTTTTTAATATAAAATTAGATAATTTCGTCAAAGGTCATCGATCAGGATATGGCCAAGCAAATACCCGTGAGATACAATGACACACATAAATGTGTGCTTTTTGGTTTCTTTAGATTTATGCAATTGTTCCGTATGCTGCCTCGAATATATCGTGGGATGACCTCGAACGCCGCGAAACAAATGTTTTTTAATTGAAAAGATTTTCACGCGTTTCGTGTGTCCGAGACGAGACTGAGAATTGGTAAGTGGCAGTGGCTGTGAAATTGCCTTTTTTTGTTGTTGGTTTAAACCCATTTGGGGCGTAATTCGAAATAAGTTAGTGTGAATTCCGTGTTTTTTGTGTTTCGTGGACTATGTGTCTAAGATGTAGGCTTTGGGAAAATGTGTAACAATTATTATTATTATGATGGATACAAATCGTGATTGCGGTGTGTTATGTGAGATGTTTATTTAATTACAATGAAATCTAAGGTAATTTATGGATTTTTTCGGTACTCTGTGTTATTGTGAAATTTCAAGGACAGGGACCATTTTTTGATGACTAACATTAAGGTAGATAATTTGTTTGGGTTATAATATCGTGTTGGATTGATTTATGGGCCAAAGCGTGGTCGTAGGACGTATACGTGATTTTTTATTATTATTCTTAAAAATGAATAGAACATAAATTTAAGTGTAATTGAATTTGAAAGTTTAGGACAGAGAAAATCATTTCTTTAAGTGATTACTATAATATTAATATTGTGCCTATCCTTACTCAATGTAGCAGATAATTAAATAGAGCGCTTCACAATAATGTTATCTATGATCTTAAGCCCGACATTGTATTATGCCTTGTACTTTCATAAATACTGTACAACTGCTACTATACAGGGTGATTTGCATAAGATACGATAAAAGCCTAGGACGGATAGGTTGGGTCGAGACAAGAAAACAATCGTGTGGGAGGAGGGGTCTATCTCCCCCGTTTACGCGGGAGGGGCATTTTTGTAAAAAATTTACTTTAAATAAAAAAAAAAATATTAAAAATCAACGGAAACACGTACAATAATGTGCTATAGCTTTTTTGAAAGCCAATATTCCATTCCTTTGTTTGCTTTTCAAATCAAGTTGTTCCAGTGAATAGTTTTTGAAAAATTAAATTTCAAAGTCAACATTTTTGAAAAATATTTTGAATTTTTTTTTTTCAACTTAATTTTTTTTTTTAATTTTGCGTTATTAACTGCCACTGATATTTTTATTTTTCAATGCTCTTATCAATTCTTAATTAAATACCGAAAACCCGATGTAAATATCTTTCTTAGTTTTTGAGATATTAAACAAAATTTAAATTTCGTTTTCATTAAAAAGGTATAATTTGCTCATTCAATAAAGTCCAATCATAGAAAAACCAAAAAGGAGTTTTCTAGATAAAAAGTACCTTTACATTTTACATCGGGTTTCCGGTATTTAATTAAGAATTGATAAGAGCATTGAAAAATAAAAATATCAGTGTCAGTTAATAACGCAAAATTCTGAAAAAAACCAACTTGAAAAAAAAAATTCAAAATATTTTTCAAAAATTTGGCTTTGAAATTTAATTTGTCAAAAACTATTCACTGAAACAACTTGAAAAAAAAGCAAATGAAAGAATCGAATATTGGCTTTCAAAAAAGCTATAGCACATTATTGTACGTATTTCCGTTGATTTTTAATAATTTTTTTCATTTAGTCTTTTTTTTTTTTACAAAATTACCCCTCCCGCCTAAAAGGGGGGAGATAGTCCCCCCCACCCTCTCATAGGTACAATTTTTAACGGTTTCTACTTTGGTATTACCCTCGCTCTTTTGTTGGATTGCGTGATTTTTCGCTTCATATTGGGCCTGTTCATACGCAAATTTAAATTAAGATCAGCTAAGTTTTTAACATGGAGTGGAGCGATAGGGAAAACAGGATTGCCGTTATAGCCCTTCATAAGTGTGGTATGGAAAAAGGGCTAATTTTGAAAACGCTGCAGCCGCTAGAAATCAGCCGTATGTTTGTGTATCGTGCCGTTGAATTATTGAGGTATTGATATACCTGAATGACCTCCATAACCGTCTGGGAGGAGGACTTCGCACAGATGGAATGAACATACGGGTGTTACTATATGCAGATGACATTGTTATGCTAGCAGATGGTGTTAAGGTTCTTCAAAAAATGATAAATAGATTAGAAACCTACTGTAATGTGTGGGGAATGGAAATGAATCTGAGTAAGTCCGAAATCATCATCATCACTCCGCCCAAGACAAGGGGATCCACCCTCAAGCTTTCAAATAGCGCTAGCTATTTAGGCCTAAAGCTTGACCGCAAGCTAATTTCGAAAGAGAATGTCGTCGAACGGGCCAGGAAATCGCTGGCCGCTCTATACATCTGCAAGAAAGCAGTAGGCTCCACTTGGGGCCTTAAACCAAGCACCATGCACTGGCTATACACGTCGGTCATAAAACCGATTCTCATGTACGGAGTATTGGTATGGTGGCCCGCCTTGGAGAAGAAATCCAACCTATCCATAATGGAAAAAACTCAGCGAGTTGCATGTCTCAACATTACCGGTGCACAACTTCTCCCACAGCGGCGCTCCAAACCATGCTCCACCTGCTTCCGATTGACATCGTCAGTAAACAATTGGCTGTCAGCTCGGCAATAAGACTGAGAGGCTCCAAGCAGTGGAAGGAGCAACACACGGGACATGCCAATATACTTTCGATGCACCGTCATCTTCCCAATTCCACTGACCATCTGCCCACTGAATATGATTTTAACAATTGCTACACGCACTCGATACCGGACAGAAGTGAGTGGAAGCAACGCAATGTCCTTTACAACGAATCGCTGTCAATTTTTAGGGACGGGTCCAAAACAAAGGACGGAGTCGGTGCCGGAATTTTCTCACAAGATCTGGACATACACCTCTCCTTTAACCTTCCAGACCACTGCAGCGTTTTTCAAGCCGAAATCACCGCAGTTCGCAAAGCCGCTGACTGGCTTGCGGCTAGCACACTATCAACTCCTGATATTGTTATTTACGTCGACAGTCAGGCAGCCATCAAATCCCTCGCATCCAGCACTACGAGATCTAAGGCAGTGAAAGACTGTCGAATATCTCTTAACGAGATAGCTGGTCAGTACAACCTCACCCTTTGCTGGGTACCAGGTCACTGTGACATACCGGGGAATTGTGCAGCCGACGAACTAGCACGACAAGGCTCGTCTGGTACAGATAGCATAAGCATTACAGACCTCGAAGCGCCAGCGTCTTATGTTAAGAACCTTATTCAAATTGACGCCGAGAAAGTAGCCAATCACCGATGGCAATATCTAGACCAATGTTATACCGCCAGACAGCTCTGGCCGACACTCAATAAATCCAGGTTCATCGTACTCTTGAAGCACAAGAGAGGAACCCTCTCAAAAATAACAAATGTCCTCACTGGACACTGCGTCATAGGAAGGCATGCCCAAAGATTAGGTATCCCTCATAATGACTTTTGCAGAAGCTGCAGAGATGAAGAGGAAGAAGAGACCATCTGTCATCTCCTGTGCGGCTGTCCTGCGCTCGCCAACATCAGGAAGGCCACTCTGGGTGAATACTCCTACAATGATCTTAATGATCTCGGTAACGCCTGCACGGCTAAAATTCACGCCTTCATTTAACGGTGGGTGGGAGGGTGTCCCACCCGCCTTTCACATCGGTAGTACAATGGACATACTCTCTGGTCTAAGTACATCCTCATCGAGGGCCGATCCTAAACCAACCAACCAAACAAAAACAAAAAAAAAACAAATATTTGGCGCAACAGCTCTTTAAAGTGCCAGGGCCTAGCTTCTCGCAACCACTCATGTTGTGTGCGTTATATTTTTCACACGAATAGAAGGGACCTACAGTTTAATGCCGAATCCGAACGGCGATTTGAGAAGCTTTTTCGAGACAACAATACTCTCGGATGTTTGTCAGACGCTCGCGAGAGGTGGGACCATGAAAAAACTTTTTGGTATTTTCTGGGATTCGAACTTGGAACCTCATGCGTAGTGATCCGACACACTAACCACTTACGCCACGACGCCCACCAACCAACCAACCAAGTCCGAAATCATGGTTTTCAGAAGAGATGGTAACCTTTCTGTAAAAGAAAAATGGAAGTATGAAAGAGAAGAAGTCAAAATTATTTCGGATTACAAGTACTTGGGAGTAGTACTAACGTCCGGAATGTCCTTTGGGAAGCACGTAAGTTGTAGCAACTCTGCAGCCAAAGCTAGTATTAATGACACCTGGAAAGACTATTTTCGAAAAAAATTCTAGCCAATGATATACTCGGTCTAGAGCACTTCCTCCAGTCCAGCTGCTACAGCAAACCGGAGTATCTTCAGTGGATCCAGCGAAGGTAAATCCGTTTCTGATAGGAGGTAGGCACCAAGGTGATTCCTTCTTTTGTGGATCAGTGCTTTGCATTCCATAAGAAGGTGCGCTGGTATTTCTGCGAAGTCCCTGCAGTGTCCGTCTCCCTCTATTCCCAGTTTCCTAAGGTGCTCCTTAAGTCTGCAGTGACCTGTTAACATGCCCGCCAAGATGCTAAGCCGATTCTTACTAACTCATAGGCAGGCTGTGCTTCTTTTCTGAGAAGTTCCTTTGCCTGTCTTTTATTTTTTTTTTTTTGGGATATCGTTGGGGGATATCGTCCCAATGTTTTGCCCATTTATTATTTTGTGGGGTCCTATCCCACAGAAGGGTTCTGGTCTGATAGTTTCGCAATGTCCTGCCAGCGATATTTCCTGTCTAAGTTGAATTGCGCGCATCTTTCGATCGCGTGAACTTCTGCTTGAAATATACTGGGGAATATTCCCAGTGATTCTGAGTATCTAGTCTTGGGCCCGTACACGCCTGCCCCAGTGCCAGTAGATGTTTTCGATCCGTCTGTGTACCATTTAATTGTGTGTTGTTTGAGTTGGTATTTATCGGATTCGCTGCTCCAATCTCTTTTGTTGCTCAGCTTTGAGTCAAATTTCCTTTCAAAGCAATCGTCTACTTTAGTATTATAGTACTTTAGTAAAAAAAAATCCCTTTTGTTAGTCGCAACAAAATACCCAGGGTACCATCGGTTCAGCATTTTGTCCACTACTTTAGTATTATATTACTTTGGTAGTATAGTAGTTTAGTACTATCAAATTGTTGATACATATATTTAAGGCTGGACCAATTAACCACTGTTGGCCGGCACAAAACTGTTCTCTAATAGAATTAGCCCCAGGCGCCTGCTTGACAGTTTTTTTTTTTTGCTGGGCGCAGCGACGCTCGCCGGGTACCCGCTAGTACTTGAATAAAATTAGGCTTACCGACGAAGAAATAATTAATAGACGGAGAGCTGGTGAAATTTGTTTATGATTATTTTGTTAGTTTGCTTATTTTTTGGTTGTCGTGGTCGGATACATCACAGATGTGAAATTCTGGCGAACCTGGGCCTTTTAGAGGCTACAGGGCTTTAAAGTTTTAAAAAATCTTGAAACAAAAAATTATAGTGTCAACTTTGAATCTGAGCTTGATGAATCGCATTTAAAAATCATATTATGCAGTGAAATTGCCAGAGCGATTGGGCGGCCGCAAACCCCTGCTAGAGCGCCCGAAACCTGATAAAGAAACTCCAATTTGTAAGTTATTTTGTTCATACTTAAATTTTGGTATATTATCTAGTATATACTGGTAAATATAGAACTGAAATGAATGCCAGAGCAAAATTTCGGTTGTAACACCTTGCCAGATCGCGTCAAAGCGCATTGCGCGTGAGGGGCCCTTTCAATGGTTTGTAGAAGGAATTGTTGCATATCTTTAATAATATATAAACGAATAAAAATATTTCAACTGATTCTGAAAGATTATTTAAAGATTTTTAAGACAGTATTAAGTTTAGTCCTAATATTTATCCTTTCAAAAATATTTTATTTTGAAATGAACCAAAAATAATACTTTTTCTGCTCATGATGTTTCCACACCTAAAGTAACATAAGAGGGATATATTTTTCTCTTTTTTTCAGTAAATCCAATCATTAGTTGTAAAATCTACAATCGAGAAGAAAAGTCTTTAACTTAAGCCAAAACACATTGCATTACTCACTTTAAACTGTGCGTAAAAGTTGTATCATAAACAAATCACATTATTCTAGTAAAAAATTGAATATAACACTGTGAGAATGATGAACTAACACCATTTATAGGCAACAAAACAATTTATTTCAATTATGAATTATGTTATCGCTTTGAATGTCATAATGATAAATAATAAAACTAATTGACAACACTTACTTCTGCGAAAAACACGAAAAAGCGGATACAAAAATAACACTGATAAACAAAATCACACTTTTTTTGACGTTGCTGATTTCGAATCTACCGTTACTTTTTATCTAGCAACTCGAGTTTTTGGGATGCAAGTATAGGGGTTACTTGCATCCCAAAAACTCGAGTTGCTTCTTAGTCATGTTGCTTCTTAGTCAAAAAAATTGTTACGAACGGCGAAGTAATTAACCAGATTTTATAAATTTTCTGCGATGTCGTCAACAAGAAGATCTTGTGTTAGCAATCCAAATGGTTTTTTTTTCATTTGTGGTAAATACATGTTTAAAAAATGTCGCTTGAATGTGTCTGAATTTGTAAAACAAGCCTACATGGACTAAACTGGGTTCTTTCGTATTGCACATTCAACCAAAGTTAAGGAAGAATACTTAACGATATCCTTAGTTTTGGAGAAAATAAAGTACATAGAACATAACTGGGTTATTTTTTTTTTTTTTTATAATTTGCAAGTGCCAAAGGGATTATTAATACCCTTATACTGGTTCTCAGGGAACGGGCGGTTGGGAAAAGGGGGGAAAGAGACAGAGGAGATGCCGATTTGCGTTGGCTTTAAATGTTTGTAGGCTGTAATGATGAGGAAACACAGAGGCTGGTAGATCGTTCCACAAACGTATTGTTCGGCTTATAAACGAATCCTTATATTTGACAGTACGTCCGAAGTTGGGCTTGAGGGTGAACTGATGTGCATTCGAAGCATGACGCGTATTGCGGGTGAAGTTTGGAAGGGAAGGAATGCAGCTGGCTATTTCGCTGGAGCATTTTTTGTAAAAGAAGCGATAAAAAAGGGAAAGACATGAGACATTTCTACGATGTTCAAGTGAGACTATTGAGTTCACAATGTCTCTATCACCTATTAGTTTTAACGCGCGGTTCTGTACCCTATCTAGAATGTGCAGAACGGTCTTGGGTGCACCAAACCAGATGTGGGCGTTATATTCCAGCTTGGGCGCATGAATGCCTTATAGATGGAGGCCAGATCAGACGGGGTAAACTATTTCTTGCACCGCTTAAGGAATCCTAGACATTTTGCAGCATTTTTGGCGACTTCGAATATGTGATCGTTCCATCGAAGACGGTTATTGATGCACATACCGAGAGTGGCAAGTCTTTCGGATTCAGCGATGCAAGTACCATTCATGGATAATGGTTGAGGGTCTTGGTTTCGCTTGAGAGACAGAAGGCAGCATTGAGTTTTGGATGCATTAAATTCCACTCTATTGATTGAACTCTATTTGGTTATGTTGTCCAGGTCGGAACGTTAACATACGTGTTTAACATACGTTGTCGTTCCTCTTCTACGGCCGAAGAGCAGGGACGTGAGCTAGGGAACGAATATGAATTGGAAGGGGACGAAGATTCGCCTTTTTTACGGACGGGCTAGACAAATGCTGTTTTCCATCTTCTCGAAAAGAGCCCAGAAGAGTAGGACAGACAGGAAAGCTTACGCAGAGGTTTTGCCAGCGTGGAAGAACACCTCTTCAGAACTATGGGGGAGATACCATCTGGACCAGCGGATTTGTGTATGTTGAGACCTTTGAGTACTCCTGCAACAGTACGAGTGCGAAAGTGGACTTGTCCCATGGAAAATTCGACGCTCTCAAGTACAGGTGGAGACAAAGTACTATCTGGCAGGGTGGAGTTCTCTGTGAAGTGAGCAGCAAGCAGATTGGCTTTGTCTAAGGAGCTGACAGCTGGAATGTCATTATAAATGAGCGTTGGGATGGCGGGCGAGGCAGAATTTTTAATATTTTTGACGAATGACCAAAAATGTTTACTACCTTTGGGACATTGTAGAATTTGTTGCCTTAATTTTTGGTCATATAGGAATTTTACACGTCGCATATGAGCATTGCAGTCATTTCTGGCTTGTTTAAACTTCTTTCGGTTTTCCTCAGATTTGTTGGCTTTATAAGACCGAAAATTACCTCTTTCACCCTGATAGCCTCTTTGGTCAAACCACGATTTTGCCTTAGGTTTGATGCTTTTTGTTCTGTTAGGAATAAAGGCATCCATACCTAAGAGGATGGTGTCAGTAATCATATCAGCGGCGGCATCCACGGCGCTATCGAGGAAGCACAGCGACCAGTTAAAACTCCTAAAGAAACTATTAAGGCCGTCCCAATTGGCTTTCTCGTAACGCCATACTTTTCTTTTGGGAGTTATATGCGTAGATCTGCAAATGGTAAACTTCCTCTTGGGTCAGCAAGCTGGTTATACGAAATATCCCTGTTTTATATGCTTATGGGACAGCAGATCTAAATTTGAGCTTTGGATTAAGAAAGATTGGCCTTCGAGGGAGGCTTTGGTCCCGGGAAGGCTGAATGTGATGAGTGCTCCACTAGTGTCAAGAGAACATATAATATTGCCTTCTTTGCATATTAAATTAGAGTTAATGAAACAGTTTGTAATAGCTCTTAACAAGGAGGGGGGTGCTTCAATTACATTACAAAACTGTTTCCAAAATTGAATACTGAAAAGATAGATAAAAAGATAAAAGCCTTCAGATCAGAAAATTAATATATGATTCTCATTTCACCAATCGCATGACAGTTGTTGAAAAGTCTGCGTGGGATGAGGTAGTTTGGGTAATGACAAATTATCCCTGCCCCAAGCTCACTGTCCATTTTTGAACCACCGCGTCGTGTGAAGATTGTTGTTTCGAACTCATTTGTCACTTCGCCTATTTCCCATTCCGCCCTGGTTGAGAATCTGACCATGTCGCCATGTCTAAAATATTTATGTATAATAGATGAAAGACGCAGTGATGGTGCTTTGTAGTGTGGAGTGAATAAATGTGGCTACAGCTTTAAAGCTTGTGACAAAAGCTAGAGAAGTAAGAAACGATTCACAACTTATCACACAGAAGCGATATATCACTGGGTTTTTTGTTTTGAACTCGTTTTTTTTTTTAAACCCAAATTGATTGCTGATTGGGGGTTGCAAGTTCTCGTAAGAGTAACTTTCCTCCATAGCCCACATTTTTTACCAAGTTGATTTAAAAATAATATGCCGCCCACTTGCCAAATCGGTTGACTCCATAAAACAAAAGATAGAGAACATTGATCAAATATTATTATTAATTTTATTCGATGACAAACAATTTTTGTCATTTAGCAGTATTATTTTTTATTATTAAGGATATGATACATATTTTAAGTGTAAAAAGTTAAAAGAAAATCGAAAAGTGGAGTTCATGGTCCCACAAACAGGCGTGTTACGAGAGGGTTGGGTACGATTGACCGCATTTTAAAATCTCGTTTCAAAATTTCGCATAACAAAATCTAGCATATTTAAATCCCGCAAAACAAAATCTCGCATATTCAAAATCTTGCATAATCAAAATCTCGAAAACTAGAATCTTGCGCGCGACGAATTAATAAATATTTTATTACAATGCGATAGAACAAGTCCACAGAATAACATCTGAAATCGAAAGAGCACTAGAAGAAAAAAAAGTATGTTCTGCTATCTTTTTAGATGTAGCACAGGCTTTCGATAGAGTATGGCATGAAGGTCTTCTCAATAAACTAAAAGTGTACCTGCCAGAACAGTACTTCCACCTAATGGAGTCTTATTTAACATCGCGTTACTTCCGTATAAAACAAGAAAACTACTACTCTAAGCTAATGCAGATCGAAGCCGGAGTTTCAAGGAAGCGTCCTCGGACCTCTGTTATACCTCCTTTATACTAAAGACCTACCTACAACGCCCTACACCAAAACTGCAACTTTTACCGACGACACGGCAGTCTTAGCAGTGGGATATACAACGCTAGAATCGACGCAAAAGCTACAAGCTGCTACAGATCAAATTATCAGGTGGACTCAAAGATGGCGTATAAAACTAAATTCGAGCAAATCTGTACATATTAACTTCACAAATAAATCTATCTCATACTCCCCCATAGCAATATCAGGCACGATAATACCTTACGCTAATACAGCGAAGTATCTAGGTATGACTCTAGATGCCAAGCTTCGTTGGAAAGAGCATATTAAAATGAAAAGACAAGAATTAGATATTAAATGGAAAATTAGAATGGCTTATAGGCAGAAAGTCAGGACTATCAATTAATAATAAAATTCTTTTATATAACCAGATCCTAAAACCAGTGTGGAACTATGGCGCTCAACTCTGGGGATGTGCCAGCCAAACTAATATTGCAGTCATCCAACGATTCCAGAATAACCTCCATCGGGACCCAGGGATTCCTACTATTCTTGAAGAAATCAACACTAGGGCCAAAGCACACGAGGGAACATATTAACGAGGAAGCAACAATTCTTCTAAACGTATATGGCGTGAGACGACTGCAACGTATAAGACCGTCAGATCTTGCAAGGCAACCGCAAACCAGACGACTTACCACATCCTCTACTAGATAGTGACAGAGCGACAACAACGAGCGAAAATAGGCGCTCGGAGTGAATTTAACCTCCAACGCTTTGGATGGACTAAATCCCATCTATGCTCTTGTTACTTTCATTAAAAGTTAAGAATGACATACAACAAATTAAAATTATATTATACTTTAAAAATAGTAAACTGTTAGCCATTTACTTTTCTCTCACTATTTATACTGCGATACTAGTCACAGTGTTAACAAACATCATTTGTAATCCTTTGCAGCTTATTATGTTTGGAATCAAAAAAAAAAAAAAAACAATGCGAGATTCTAAATCTATATTAGCTATTTAGGTACCTATTCCACACTCAAATAATTGCATTATTTAAAGTATGTACATAACACAAAACTACTGTTAACAAGAGAGAGAGAAGAATTAGCAATTTGTTGTCATGTACCTAAAGGAACGCAGTTATTTATATTGCTAGCATTATAAGCACACAATAATCAGTTCCGCTATGGGTATGTCAACAACTGCAATTGCCAGGCAGGCGCCTGGAGCTAAAGTTTATTTTCATGTATGCATTCACTTTTAAAACCTTATAAATTTCAAATTTCATCATGAAATAGGAGTAAATCCTAACTTTTGATAATGCGAGATTCTCCTGTATTTGCGAGATTTTTATCTCTCAGAGCGAGATTTTGATAATGCGAGATTTTGATAATTCGAGATTTTGAATATGCGAGATTTCGAATATGCGAGATTTTGAATAAGCGAGATTTTGTTATTCGGGATTTATTTAAAAAATGCGAGATTTCGTTATTAGAGATTTTGGTTTGCAGTCAATCGTACCGCTCCCTTACGAGACGCCATGCTAGGCGATACATTATCGCGCGATTTGTCAGAAAGAGAACGTACTATATGCACTTTGGCACAGAGGCGTTTGTCGTCCAAGCGATATTTATCTTATCTCATAGAGCACACTCGTTCTGTAGCAAGCATGTTAACGGCGAAAATACTAATGAAACAGTGCCACACATAAATGATTTTTTAAGTTTAGCTTTCTCAACATACACATGCAGATACATATAATTTTAAAAGGGTATTAATAAGATACTTACAAATTCTTCCAAATTCAATGAACTTACCTGCAAAAAAAAAGAAACAAAGATAAAAATGAATTTACATAATTCCATAATATATAGGTACATATTTGATGCTGTTTATGACATCATAATTCCTTAACATTTCCATAAGGCGTTAAAAATCGTTAGACAAATAGAAATAGAAGAAGGAATAAAAAAACTGCTTGCCGTTTTAACTACGGAGTACTAAAATACTGGAGCACATTCATATCTATATCTTGAATCCATACTGTTGTGAACGAACCCTCAAGTGACAGCTGCTAATAAATACCGGGATCGCACATCGATTTATTCTCGCATTTTCCGCCGGCTGGAATTTCTAACCAACCTGACACCCTTTCTTTTCGAACTGGGACGGCAAATAGGCAGCATCTAGCAGCACACGCGAAGACAACAAAGTAAAAGGAGAAACTAAATAATTTGTAATCTTTTCTTCTCTTTTTCATTTCCCTACCAAAATATTTGTTTTAAATAAAGATAATTTTAACTTGGAAATACATTTTTGTGTGAGAGAAAACATTGACAGGTTATAACCGCTTTTGCTCGCAAAACTCCGCAACACATACTCTTGTCGAAAATTCGTACAGGCGTCCCAACTGTCAAAAATGTTAACGTGTTTTATTGGGGAGTTTTGAATAGAGCAAGTTGCAAAAGTATCAGTAAATTTTACATGTATCTAAATCCAAGTTATGATCAGGTTGGAAATATATACATAGCTATAGAGCTTATCGAAATTCTAAATTCTGAACGAGGGGTTTGACAGAAATTCTAAACACAGATTCAGAATGCAGGCCCCTCGTCGGGCGCCAAATAAATGATTACGTTATTAGTTGTTTAAAATAATCAGTACAGCAATATCGAGATTCGAAATCAATGCCTACGATGATTTAGGGTTCTCATCACCATTCCCCCACCGCAATGAAACTGAAAGTTTAGACTGAAGTGACAACGCCGTAAAATAACATGTGAAAGGAGACCTCAACCAACTCAATAGATGGTAGTTTGTTAAGATAGAGCTGGATAGAATCCTTAAGGTCTCCCAGAAAACTTGTTCACAAAGAACACTGTTTTGCAAAATGGAGTACAGCTAAATTATGGGTCCATGCAAAATATACTTTCATGCATAACACAATTGTCTTTTAAGTAATAAACAAAATGTTACTTCAATCGGAGTTGTTATTATTCAAAAATTCAACAATAAAGCACTTGAGATTTGCCACTGCCTAAAATCACATTTTAATAAAGTTGGTGTTAAAATAAATTTAAAAAACCAACAAAGCACTTGAAAACTACGGCAAAAATAAAATGCCATCAAATAAAATTAAACCCGTTAAACTTCTTTGAACCACTTCTAAATACACGCCTCTATGTTACATCATAATTCAGTTAAAAAAAAAAACTTGATATTACAGTTTAATTTAAAAAGTTAAATATCACTTTTCCATATTCAATTGACAGTCTTGAGGAAAAAAAAAATTATCATAATTAAGCGTTAAAAGCGTATAGATACAAATATATTACTAGAGCTAGGCCACTACATAATTTACATATTTGAATAAATTGTTCTAAAAAAAAAACATAAAACACCAAAACCCCCTCTTCGATTACCTGTTTCTTTATAATACTGCATTTTTTTCAATACATTTATGTAATTATTTTAATTTAAATTTAGCCACTTATGAAACACATTCAACTTAAAGAAATATACTAATTAGAACTATCTTAATACCAATTGCAGCTGAGTCGTGTTCTTTTCTGTTTTACTTGACCTTTTTGCATTTAAAAAAATAAAAGTAAAAATAGACAACAAAGAAATTCAATACAAACAACCAAGAGTAAAGTTATACTCAAACCAATAAAACAAAAAATAAAACCAAACCACACGAAAGGAGTAAATTGAAGCAATAAACTTGTCAGAAAACCGCCAAAAACTTAATTCAAAACTAACTCAAGTCTAAAACTAAGTCCACGCTAAGCTCACTCGGAATTGAGTGAAAATGCAATTCGACAAGATGTGCATAGATATTAGATAGAAACCGAAAAGAGAGCGCGTAGAAAAATTAACAAACATCCGTCACTGAAGAGACCTTCTAAGTCGAGCGCGCAAAAACGAAACAAAAACCCGACCGCCAAAGCCGAAGATGAAGCAGAATATAATAATAACATATAAAGAAGCACAGAAAAAAGAAGCAACAAATCCACTCTACACACGTTTTCTGTGAGCACAAAATTGTATCTCAAAGATACTCACCGACACCGCCGCCACCGCCGACAATAACTATTGGCGCACCTCAGCTGCGCTTTAAGCCACAGTTAAGACCTCAGACAGAGTTAAGACAGTCTCGCTGGCGGTCGCATTGGTTCGTAATCTCTTTTCTTCTTGAATTCCGAACTAAATAAGATAGATACGCGCGAATTCGCCTCTAATTTTTGTGTGAACAACTCTGCTTGGATACCATTTTTAAGTGCAAATTTTGCAATATAAGTATTTAATCGGTTAAGTGTATCTCTGACCTGTTAAACCTCCTAAGCCATCGTTATATCGATCAAATTTCAGTTTCTGTACAATTTTCTGTGAGATTACATACATAGAAGATACAAGTGCATTCAATTTATTAAGGCAAAAATAAAAAAAAATATTCAAAGAAAATTGTAGCTATTACCTCAAAAGTGGAATTGTATTTCTATTAATTAATTGTGCAGTTGTCGCTGAGTTTGTGTTTATTTAAATTAAATCATTTGTTTACAAAAAGGTAAAATTTAATAATTATTATCTCTTTTGTTTAATGTTTAATTCCGTTTTGAAGCATTGCATCTCTATAAAAAAAAAATGTATTTCAAACGAAGGTGAAAGTGAATGGAAAAATTGACAAACGATTATGTTTTTCGTTATATCAAATGAAGAAGTTACTCGTATAATGAAAAGTATCTTCTTTCGATTTACACCGGTTTGCTGGTTTGATAATATAAATATGCAGATTAATGCACGAGCAGTGATTTCATTCGATAAAAATATGATTTCATTTTTTTTTTTATAGAGTTGTAGTCAAGTTGAACACGACTTATTTTCAAGAACAATACATATAAGCTCTATACTTGGGATATTAAGTGGGTACTGCCGCAAATTGTATCTCAATGACTTCGTATAAAAATGGGCAGAATTAAAATTACGGATTTAATTTTATGTGGGAAATTTTATGTGAACTACATATTTTTTTTTTTCTAGATAATTTATTTGTTTGTTTTACGTTGAACTTAGGAATAGTGAGATTAGCACATTTAGAGTTTAATTTAGAGATGGGCTATTAATTCCGGTTCCGCTTTGTTAAAAAAATCATTAAACAATAATATGACTGTAGACAAGTGTGTTGTTCAATAAAAATGGTGTAATTAAATAGTTACCTCCTAATAACAAGTATTTCGAATCAAAATGTAAGCTTCGATGTAAAATTTACTCAATTTTAAAAGTCTACTTTGAAGCATACATTTGTGAGTAGACTCTAATGTTTCCATAGCATTTTAAATTTATTAAAAGTAAACTTTTCATCATCGCTGTTACTAATTTTTTTGTGTCTTTAATACCATGAAATCGATCGGATTGATTGAATATGACAGATATAACTTTATTTAATTTATTTCGATTCATCGAGCTGAGTTACATTAATGTGTACTCTGAGGACTACTTAAAACAAAATTAAGATACTTATTAACGATCACCAAGGCTACTTAAAATTAATAATAAATTATTTTTAAATGTATGTCGATTTTCATCAAAATGTAGCAAGTTACAAACAGTATTTGCTTCTCTTAGACATCTAATTATTCATTTATAGCATAGTTTACTCTATGAAAAGGAACATGGAACAAAAGACGATTTCTAAGTGCTCTCACAGGAGCATAAAATCTAATTAGAGACAAAAGATAGGGGCAATCAATATGATCATTAACTATGTCACGGATAAACAAAATCGAAAAGTACTTTCGTCTAGTGTAGAGAGGTTGAATTCCTAATAATTTACATCGAGTGTCATACTTACTTACTTTACATTTACTTAGATCCTTTAACCCCTCGGGGGGCATAGGACGCCAACCACGTTCTGCAACGCGTTTGAGCTGCCTCCAACTCATTCCTAAAGAGCTCGATTCCTCCTCAACTGTTCTGCGCCACGTTTGCCTAGGGCGTCCCGCTGTTCTGCCTGCCTGGGTGAGCGGATTCCACTGCATAGCGTATTTCGCAATGGAGTTGTCTTCGCGCCGTAGGGTGTGTCCAATCCATTGCCACTTTCTTCTTCGTATAGTAATGCTTATAGGTTCTTGGCCCGTTCTCAGATAAAGTTGTTCGTTAAAGATGCGGTTCGGTCAAAAATCCTCAAGATGATTCTTAAGCATTTGTTTACAAAGACTTGCAGCTTGCGTGTGTTAATGGTGTCCACCTTCCAAGTACTGCACCCATAAAGCAGCACTGATCCTACGTTGGAGCGGAACAGTCGCAGCTTGGTTCTTAAGCTGATAAAATTACTTCTCCAGATTTTAGATAACATTCCGAACGCAGCTGATAACATTACTTCTCCAGATTTTAGATAACATTCCGAACGCAGCTTTAGCCTTCCCGATTCTGCTGCACACATCCAGTTCGGTGCCACCGCGATTAGCCGAGACCACACTTCCTAAATAAAGAAAGTTATCAACTTTCTCGACTTCCTGTCCGGCAATGTAAACTTGAGCGCGGTTGTTAGAAGAAGAAGAAGAAGAAGTGTCATACTAAGGCATATCTATTCTTAAGACGTGAAGCTTGTATAAAGGATTTCGAATTATACTACAGTACTCTAGAGTGGACTTTACGAATAAAAAATAGAGACACTTTAGAGTATGTGGATCAGAAAAGTCATTTGAATTTCGTAGAATAAAACCGAGATATCTTTAGGAACTAAAAAGCCCATGTGACTTAAAAAGTCCAGTTTTTTGTTAAAAATGACGCAAAGGTCTTCATTAGAAGATATAATTGACAAGGACATATTACCAATCTTATATCATATATAAAACAAACAGGAGAGAGGTTACGACAGTAGGTAAGGCTTTGGCATTTCGAGACATTCAGATATAAAAAATTCTTATTACATCAAACTGCTAATCTCTGGGGGTCTTCTTGCAGAAGAATATAATCTTGTTCAGATTTAATTGGCCGAAATATTTGTAAATCGTCGGCATATATCAGACATTTAGAATCCAAGATAATATCGAGAACATTATTTATAAGGAGGAGAAATAGCAAAGGGCCAAGATGACTACCTTGAGGAACTCCCGAAGTAACGAAAACTGGGGTCGAAAGTGTGTCGTTGATCCGAACGTACTGAGTACATTCTCTTAAATAGGAATTGATTTTCTTGAAGAAGTAGGAGTGTACCATATGCCCAATCTAAATAGTTTTGACAATAGAATGTCATGATTTACTCGGTCGAGTGCCTTCGAAAAATCTGAGTATATGGTATCATATTGGTAAACCATTCTCGAAGCCATACAAAACATTATTGCCAAAAATTGTCAAATTCGTGCTAGTAGATCTACCAGTAACAAAACCATGTTGACAAGGAGAAATAACTTTATTAAAAATAGGTGTGAGTTTATCATCAAGGCGAACCCCACAGGCGGATCAGTAGAAATGCGGTGAAGTGGGAGGGTTGTGATCCCTTGTTTTCGGATCCTAGCCTTGCTGATAAATGGAAGAAGAAGAAGGTGTGAGTTTATCATATACAAGTTTTTCGAACAACTTTGGAATGATAGAAATTTTGCAGATTGGTAGTTTAAAACTTCTTGCCTTGGACCAGATTTATGGATAGGCAATATAAATGAACTTTTCCACACAGTTAGAAAGTTGCCATTGTCAAGAGAACGCTGTGGGAGGTAGCACATGTTTTTAAAATAATAGGAGGAATACCATCCACTCCTGGTCGTTTATCCATTTTCAAACTAGACAGTGCTAATTCAACCTCGGGGATGGAGAAGTTCATACTATCCATGTTGACGGAAATATATATTGACGAGTTACTGCCCGATGTAATAGTAGGTGTATCGGAAACTTCATTCGTATAAACGGACTGAAAATGTTTAGCAATCAAGTTGCAAATAGTTAACATATCCGAAGAAGTTACGTCTTCATAATGCATGCAATTAAGAATGTCATTCGAATGCTTTTTATTATTGATAAACGTCTAGAAACATCTGGAATTAGATTCAACGGAAAAAATATATTGTTTGTAAAGAAATTTTGTCAATTTGACTTCAATTTGTTTCTGAAGAGTTCGATACTGTTTGTACAGTTCCGGATTAGTATTCTCTCTTCGAAATTGCTTATAAATTGTGCTCTTTCTGTTATTAAAATTGGCAATTCTGTTATTAAACCAAATAGGTTTAGTGGTATTAACTTTTTTGGTTTTGGGGGTAAACATATCAATTGCCACATTTACAACTTGAGTAAACACATTATACATCTCAATTAAATTAGCATTATTAAAGTGTAGACATCAATCAATGGAATTAAGGTAATCAGTTATACAGATAAAATTGGCTTTAGCAAAATTATATTGTAAATAACGACTAAGAATAGAAGTTTTAAAATAATCAGAAAATATATTTCAAACCCCGCCATCTTCCCTTCCCAACCGCGCGAGGGGACAAACTTACGCGCGCGTTAGCAAGATATCGGTTCATAAATTTGGCAATTTATGCCATTTAGCTTCTGGGTTATCATTTTATATGTATCATAATTCAATTGTGCAATTTAAAGAATTTCACAATTTCTTCTTTAAATTTCTTCAAATTGTTTATGTTCTTTATTTCCTTCGGGAGACGATTAAACAGTTTCAAACTTTTGAACATTAAAGTATTCTGAGCACGCGCGGATGATTTCAGTTTTAATCGAAAATTTTGACCACCCACCCCTAAGGTTATAAGGCTGACTTTCACTTATGTACCCTAGATTGTTAAAAAGATAGTTGGGGAGCATTTGGTTTTTCATTTTAAAGACGAACACTAACACGTTTAGGTTGATTTGCTGCCTTATACTTAGACATTTAAGCCTTTCCAGCATATCCTCTATGTGGGTTAGTCTTGCGCGCTTGAGAATTATCCTCATGGCTTTATTTGTAGCCTTGTTAAATCTCCTTTCGTTGATAGATAAAGTATTGTTGAACACATTCAAAATTTAAGCAGAAAGAAACCTGAAAAATTGAATTGGGAAAAAGAGTTGCAGATATTTACACTAAATTCTGCATCTTTATTTTGGTTCGCACTTTCGAATCGATTCAAATACCGACTTCAAACCATTTCTTAGATGAGAGTTGATATTGATAGAATTTTATAACTTAGAGCTACTACTTTTAATCGAAACTCATATCTGAATTAATTTATTCCTAATGACATCTTAAAAGTGCAAAGTAGATTTAATTTAGAAATTGAAAATCTTTAGGTTAAAAATTCTAATAAAGTAGAAAGTTTTTAATTCAATAAAATTGGTAGGAAAATTTCAGTTGCGCTAATCCGAGCTTAGTGGGAAAGTTTATAGCTCTTGGCATCCGCAGTTGAAGCCCAAAAAGATTCAGCATAAGTAACAATAGGGATTTTATGGTTTTATCATGTGGAAACTTGATTAAAAATTATGTTTCTTAAATATTTGATGCTGGAAATATTGGCTTGTTTTTAGTTATTAATAATAAGTTAGTAATGCTTAGGTGGAGCGGCATACTTAAAGTGGGTTACATGCTCGAGCAGTTGAAGTCAATTAGAACGTAAAGGAGCGTATTACGAGTATATCAATAGAACCAAAATACTTAAGTACGAACGTAAAGGGTGATCCATAGGCGAACCCCACAGGCGGATCAGTAGAAATGCGGTGAAGTGGGATCCCTTGTTTTCGGATCATAACCTCGCTGATAAAAGGAAGAAGAAGAAGATAAAGAGTGATCCAATAAGAGGTCCCAGAATTTTTTTTTTAAATAAAATGCGTAAAAATCAATGAAATAATCGAAAATTGTATTTGAGCTGTTAGTTCAGTTTATGAGAATTGCTATTTGAAAATAATCTCATGTAAATGCTATCCGCAACTAGCCCTCAGATGGTCCATTATGTGGGTCTAATTTTCGAGCACTCTCTCGAGCATATCGGCCGGTATTCCGTTAATAACGCGTGTTATCTTCGCTTCCAAGGCATCAATCGATTGTGGTTTATGAACGTAAACAAGTGATTTCACATACTCCCACAAAAAATTATCCAGCGGAGTCAGATCAGATGATCTTGAAGGTCAATTCACAGGACCACTGAGCAACTACGCTCTTGGAGACTTTTCTGCGACAGCATTGAAGAGTTCTCGGAAGCTTCTAGGTTACGAAAAATCTTCTCTAAAAGCCCTTCAACGCCTAGCTTTTACATCCAGATGGTCACTGTACCACTTCTGCTAAGCAATCCATTGGCATCTTACTGGATACTCACTTCCCTGGTAGCTCTCCTGTTGCTGTTTCGTTATCGGGTAATACAAATACAAAAATACAAATATTTGGCATAAAAAAAAAAAAAAAAAAAAAATATTTGGCATAACAGCTCTTTAAAGTGCCAGGGCCTAGCTCTCGCAACCACTCATGTTGTGTGCGTTATATTTTTCACACGAATGGAAGGGACCTACAAGTTTAATGCCGAATCCGAACGGCGATTTGAGAAGCTTTTTCGTGACAACAATACTCTCGGATGTTTGTCAGATGCTCGCGAGAGGTGGGACCGTGAAAAAACTTTTTGGTATTTTCTGGGATTCGAGCTTGGAACCTCATGCGTAGTGATCCGACACACAAACCACTTACGCCACGGCGCCCACGGGTAATACACATACATACTTGCTTTCCACCGTGCAGCAACTCCTTGGTTATAGTAACTACAGAAAAGATCCGCTGGGCCATACGTAATTTCAAGCCCGTCAAGTCCCCAGGACCTGACGGTATCATTCCTGCATTGTGCTTCCATGGCTAAAAGTTATCATGTCGTGCTGTCTAAATCTGGTCTACGTTCCCAAATTGTGGACCGAGGTTGAAGTCGTCTTCATTTCTAAGGCAGGAAAAAGCTCTTATGTGGAACCAAAGGATCTCTGACCTATCAGTCCATCGTCCTTTCTACTGAAAACTTTGGAAAGGCTGACTGATATCCACCTTCGACAGAGCATTAGGCCATTTTTGCTCTCGTCGTCCCAATATGCGTACTGCAAAGGCAAATCGGTTGAGACAGCCTTACACTCGCTGGTGCGCATCATTGAAAAATCTCTGAGCATTAAAGAATATATTATGGTGGCGTTCCTTGACATTGAGGGAGCTTTTAAAAATGTCCCATCAAAGGCAATCACAGACGCACTTGCAAATCTGAAAGTGGATCCTTCGCTCAGAGTGCTGATTAATCAATAGTTAGCATGCAGGATTAACAATATACAGCTGAGCAGAGCATCGGTCAGAAGACTTGTCTGCTGCGGAACACCCCAAGGTGGAGTCTTGCTACATCTTCTGTGGAATATGGTAGTAAATGAGCTACTAGTGAACCTGGATAGGTCAGGCTGTAGAGTTAAGGAAGCCCTGTTCTGGCTAAGGTGTAATGTATTATCTGTCAGGGATATTAGCATTTTGTACTGACAGACAAGCGGCAATCAAGTCCCTAGAATCGTGCTCTTTCACTTTAAAGGCCGTTTATCTCTTACGGAGATGACAGAACAGTTCAACATTCACCTATGCTGGGTGTCAGGCCACAGAGACATTCTAGGAAACTGCAAGACGGACGAGCTCGGCAGACAGAGTACAACTCTAAGGATTCTGCCAGATAGTCAAGCCCTTGGTATGCCCCTCGCTACATGTAAGCATCTACTAAAGCTGAACGCTATTAGCAAGACCAACCACAGGTGGAAAATTGGCTCAACGTGTCACATTTCGAGGCAGATCTGGCCTATGCTGGACCAGAAACGTAGTGCCGAGTTGGTTAAGCTAAAGCGATTACAGATCAGCTGCGTTGTCGGTGTCTTCACTGGACACTGTCTAATAGGCCAACATGCCAAGAGACTTGGCCTCTTTTCCAACGACTTCTACAGGAGCTGTAGGGACAAGAAGTAGGAGGAAATCATAATTCACCTCCTATGCACATGTCCTCCTCTATCACGTAAAAGAATGCTCCACCTAGGGGCTCCCTTCTTTGATGACCTCGGCGATTTGGCCTCCTAAGGCGACATGAGCATCCATCGCTTCATCAAAAGCTCCGGTTGGTTTTATTAGTCCCTAAGTGGTCTAAAGGTAGATAATTGGCATCACAATGGACCTTTATAGTGCGTTCAGTTGGACGATTATGAGCAGTATAAAATGGTCGAAGTGCACGACCAACTTTTCTCACTGAGCATTCTCTTCTTCTTCTTCCTTTTATCAGCGAGGTTATGATCCGAAAATAAGGGATCATAACCCTCCCACTTCACTGCATTTCTACTGATTTTGGAAATAAATTTCCACAATTTGTAAACGTTGTTCAGACGTAAGTCTATTCATGATGAAATGCCAATGAATACTGAACAGAAATGTCACATGGACATGACATTTGTCACGTGTGCTATGCCCGAGAAGCCCTATTAAAAAAAAGTACCTCGTATTGGATCACCCTTTAGTTGCTTTCAATCCAAGGATAAATGATAAAAAAATCATTAGGTCTAATCCAGATGGCTAGTAATGTATTAAGCTCTATTCAACTCTTCTATATTGGCCAATCTCGGAATTGACACTCTTTTGAATAGTGTTACCCACTAATTCACTACTATTTGTGTCATAGAATGGTGGTACCTAAATATTCCTAACACATCGTGTGCGTCAGCGATACGGTGAGACTAGAACATCCTACGAAAAAAGTCTCAATGAAGCTAGCTCCCAATGAACTGCTAAGATCCACGAAATGTGGACCTTAATTCGTATGAAAAGTACACACTTCCGTTTTTATCAGGAACTAATATCCAACTGTAAACTAGACTAAAGCCAAACTTAAAACAAACAAAGTCTCAATAGAGGAACAATGGAGTTAGTTCCAATTTTAACAATTTTATGAAGTAGTAGCCAAATAGCCAAAAATTCACGCGCGATCCTTTATAAATCACTTTACACGAATCATTGATTCATGACGTCGGTCTCTACCTCATCTACATAATATGTAGATAACTATGCTATTAATATCAATATATAAGATAACTTATAAAATAATTTAAATTTAAATAAAAATAAAACAGAAAACTAGAATCTCAATCAAGAAAGAACACTAATATCACGCTTTTACATCTTTGGCTGCTGGTTTCTATCATTGAGGAATTTAGAGGTGATCGTGCTATTTTAATATGTAGGGAGGAATGTATGTATATAACACAACATTTGGAATATTTTAAAACTTTAAGTGATCTCCATACGTATCACCTATTTTAACATACAGACGTTTAACAAAGTGTCTTCCATAATGACAATTTAAATAATAAAAACCACATCATCACATACATTGACCTTTAGAACTCATTTGCTTATTAACAAGTGATGTATGTAATAGAAAAGAATTATGTTATTCTTTCTGACATTACGCTGTCCATTTTGTGATGTGTAAATTAAAAATCATGTCACTTTCATTCGTATATGTCGTAAATTGTGCGCAGGTAATAACCAAGTAGATTATTTATGAAAAAAGAATAAAAAAGAAAGTGAATTCCGTCGAACATGGGATCAAGACATTGTTTTGACACCCTGTTGACTATTCTTGACTTTATTTCTTTTTTGTCGTTGTTAATCGAGTATATCTCTTGACTCTAATATTTTGCCATTTTTAAACGACGTTTCTTGTTTTATATAAGCATGCATATTTTTAAAATTAATTTATAAATCAGGGGGCGTATCTGGTCTTGGCTAATGCTTTACCAAAATTATAGTGGAAAGGGGAGTGTCAGTTTTCCTTCTCTGATACTATACACTGAAGTGAAATGCGTCATAGGATTAGACTAAAGAAAAAGATAAAGAACATACAAAATGGACATCGTGATCGTCAGTGCGGTTGACAACTAGACGGGATAAGGACGTTCGGGCACATGTCGCAAAAGTAGTACCAACAAATTTGCTCAGTGCCCAACTTCTTGTAAATATAATATCTGTACCCAACTCCAAAACAAAGACTGTAATATTATGAGAAAATGTATTTGTGGATCTTTTTTCGACGACAAGATGTTATTTATATAACACGTCCATTCGTCGTGGGTCCGGTTTGGGCTTCTTCGTCTAAATATTTATTTATTCAAAGAAAGGTCACATGTCACTGCGAATTAAATCGTGAACCAATTAAATCGTTAGACAAACTAATAAAGAGTGACTACCGCACACGAGTGACGACCGAACAATCGTGTCTGACCGTGTCTGACTCTACTATGTAGATACACCAATCACCAATCGCCAGACTTGACTAAGTACCAATCAGCAGCCTTGACTGACTATCAACCGTGATCGACTTTCAGAGACGAAAAATTTCCAATAACTTATTGTTAGAAGAGAGGCTATCAAGGGGCGTATTAACGCTGAATGACACACAGAGAGCGTTGACTATCAATATTTATGACCACATTCTAACCAAAAACAGGAAAGACACTACTAACGATTCAAGAGGCAGGAGACTTTCCACTCATGACGGAGTATTAACCTTAAATGACTATCAAATATAAAAATCACGTCCGTGCACTAAATACAAATGACCGGAAGCTACAAACCGAGTACCAACCCGAGACAATCAGCGACTACTAACTAGCCATTACTCATATTCGCAATATCTTGCATAGTTGAACATATTACCTTCCGAAATCGTAAACATATCTGTCACTGCCCCTCTTTCCGCCTTCGATTCATCCGCCTACCATGTAGACTAGTTCCTTTGGTCCTTCGAGCCGAGTAAATGACCTTAACTCGAAAGATCTAAACGTCAAATATTATTTCTTGGCTTTCCCGTCCTTAATACCTTCATTTACATAAGTAACCGAGGAGGTCGCAATCAAAGTCGGGGTCGGGGTGCACCAGGGAAGCGTCCTAAGTCCTTTGCTCTTTATTGCAGTCGTTGACTATCTACTTGAAGAAGTAACATACCCCAAGGTACATCAATTATTCTTTGCTGACGATGAAACCATCATAAGTGAGGATCCTACGCCCCTGAAACGAGCACTTGACGTACAGATGGACGTTTTGGAGGGAAATGGATATCGCATTAGTTAAATAAAAAGACAGAGTACTTGTGCTGTCCACTCACGCCTATCCCAGACATTTATTTAAATGGAACAGTGCTTCCCAAGTGCGAGCAGTTCAAATATCTGAGGTCTATGATCTATAGCGAAGCAACCTGTGCTGACGACATCAATCACTGCGTAAATGTAGGGTGGATGAAGTCCCGGGAAAACTTTGCTATCTTCTGTGGCCAAAAAATGCCGCCTCAGTTGAAAGGAAGGCTCTACACTGCAGTTGTGCGTCCAGTACTCCTGGATCACACAAATACAACGACACCAGCAAGTTTGCCTTAGTCGCCGATATTATCTGAGGTCAAACAGGCGAACTACCACAGGCGGATCAGTAGAACTCCAGTGAAGTGGGAGGGTTATGATCCCTTGTATCCATATCATAGCCTGGCCGAAATAGGAGGAAGAAGAAGAATACTTTCATTTACATCGTTTTTTTGCCTAGGGGGTAGTGGAAAAACGCTTATGCGCACGACAAACAGCCTCGCTCTGTTTCAAGTAGTGTGAGACTCCTATTCACTAAAAAGCTCCTTTAACCCCTTTTCTACCTGACAACATCCACTCCGGAACCGTTTTAGCATTACTTCAGAGTTGTGTCGTTTTCATTCCCCTCTGGGGACCGATTTTTCACATTTTTCTCTTGGTGCGGGTTTACAATACCTTGCCGGTAAGGCTTTCATCAATTTGGTAAACTTACTGAGGGTATATTTACTTCCCCCTCTTTCTTTTTCGATCTAAATACCGTCCCTATGAATAAAGATGTTTCATTCCACATATTGATACTCGAGACCATCTTGTTGACGGTATTTTCTGGAGAAAAGTTGCCTACCTCTGACTCCAGGCTATTTTTTTCTGCTGCCCACCTGTTACAGGTAAAAGAAAATGTGATACGTATCGTCTTCCAGAGAGTCTTCGTATTGGCAAGCTGCGCGCCCTACTTTTCTCATCTTGTGCAGGTAGAAGTAACCATGTCCGGTAAGGAAATGGGTGATATAATAATTCACTTCACCGTGCTCCCGCTCTGTCCATGCACCAACGTCTTTGATCAACCGGTATATCCACCTTCCCCTCGTTTCGGCGTTCCATCTGTTTTACCACTTCTGCTTCGAGAGTTGATTCGCTTCTGTAGCTGCTGTTGCCGCGCCTACTTTCGCCTTCTTGTTGTGGGCGTACTTCCTTGCTGCTGCTAGAAGATCAATGGGCGTCACTCCTGCGACTACTAGGGATGCTGGCTCCGACACTAATAAATAAATAACTAAATATTTGACGCAACAGCTCTTCAAGTGCCTGGGCCTAGCTTCTCGCAACCACTCGTGCTGTGTGCGTTTTATTTTTTTTTTTTACACGAATGGATGGGACCTACAGCTTAGTGCCGTATCCGAAGGGCAATTTGAGAAGCTTTTTCGTGACAACAATATTCTCGGATGTACAGCGGTGCCTTTCACAATTTTAGTCAGTAAGAGTTTCGTTTATTTCACAAAGCGCTTCGACTTTTTCTAATTCCCCTCCGTGAAAAAACTTCGAACGAACATAGAACCTCACGCGCAGTGATCCGACACACTAACCACTTGCGCCACGGCGCCCACTCCGACACTGTTCGGTATGAACTCGTTATTCGAGGGGCTCTTATACGTTACACCGTGGCCACTTTCTTCTTGTATATCTCCTTTTTGTGAGCGTCTGCCCAGATCTCGGAGCCATACAATAGTATTGAGTGCGTAACCGACATCAGGAGTCTTCTTTTACTTGCCGTGGGACCTCCTATGTTCAGTCTGCTTAGCAATATGTATGTTTTCGTGGCTCTTTCGGATGCGGACTTAATTTCCCAGAACATGAGCTTCATATCTATCCTAACTCCTAGATATTTTACTGCTTCCTTAGTGTATATGACTTCTGGACTCAGCTGGAGCTCGATTATTGTCGGTATCCGCTTCCTCGTCAGCAGGACTATCTCGGTTTTCTCCACTGCTAAGCTTATACATTTACATGGTAAAGCTTCCAAAGTCATTATCAATGCTTCATATACTTGGCCAAAAATTGTATATAAATATTCTCTTTACTATCGATCAAATCGCTTTGTGTTAACAATGTGTAAACACAAACATCTGCCTCCTGAGAAAGCACCGAAAAAGTGACAGACCGATCCTAAAAGTCTCCACAAATACCACACAATGTACAACCAACACCTACTTTCGCTTTTTAGGAATTATGCATAACACTCTGTTTACATTTTCATTTCAATACTCAAATATTTGAAAACAATTCATTCCGGTCTTCCGAACGATCAATTGAGAGAGTAATCTTCCGTCACTAAGTCTTGGTAAGTGGGCGCCATAATATTCAAATAGAATTTCATTTCATTTTCCCTTTCATCTCCAACCAAATGCATCATCTCAAGTGGCTAAAGAGGTGAAATTAATTATGTTTACTTTGTCATCAGATATGAGTATATGTACATCCGAGTTTATTACATGTTTTTCTTTTCGAAATTTCAAGTCCGTGCGCCTTTTGACAGCGATTTAGAATGATTTAAATGCGAAACTAACCAGCCACATCATTTGCAACATTATGTGTCCGTGTTGTAAATTGATGACCAAAATAAACATTTCGCAAAAAAACAAAAAAAAAACTGTTGACCAGAAAAACATGGAAACCAAGTGATGTAGTAGCGACTTGTAGCTTGTACAGAACTTTCTATTTAACCAGAAAAGTGTTTAAATCTGCCGAATAAACATTGGACCTCAAGTGTTCTTTAAAAAAAAAAAAAAAACTCAATAAATTCTGACAGTGATCGGAATTTAGCGCGCAGGGGGCTACTACTCTCAGTTGGTTCGACGGCTACTATCTCTCGACGGTTAATTTGTGTGCTGCGCGATCGGTTCAATGACATTTTTATGGATTTTTATTTAGATGCGTCGTCACTGTCTCTTGATGGTTCAGATGAAGTCAAACATATGGCTAGACACACACAGTGCGGATGGATGGAAATTAATCAAAAAAAAAAAAAAAAAAACAAGACAAACTATGGTGATCTCTATTGATGCGCGCTGTCCGAATGCTTAAAATTACCATTTAGCAGCTCGCTTAGTAGTCGTGCTGGCCACTCGATCTTAATTGAATTAAATTGAGACCGATTGTTGCTGGTTGATCGTCATCGTCGTTGCTCACAGCAGTGACGGTCCGATTTTGATATATACCTATATATATTTTATTTTTTTTTTGTGTAAAAAGGGACGGTGATCTTTTCGGGTGAAGCCCGAGGAAATGGGCCACACATTTTTCGTTTCGATGTTTGTAGTCGGCTGGCGTACGTTCTACAGATTCTTAGGTACCGTTTTTTTTTTTTGCGAATTTTATGGGTTTTAAGTTGAAGAATGTGGCACATTACCTACCGCTCTGGTAGGTTTTTTTTATTTGCGTTTTATACTTCAGTAAGATGAAAAGCGACGCGTTTTGTCAGATGGTTTTTGTTTTTTATCTTTGGGTGATTAGGTGAGCTTTCACTGGTCTTCAAGTGATGCACTTGACCTTAGAAATGTGAGATGAAATGAGATTTAGAGATAAAATTCTACATTTTAAAAAAATTGTTTGACAACTGTCGAATAATACTTTATTACTTTCAAAACTGCAAGGCATACCAATTTTCGTTATCTATTCCTACTTAGAGCTCTACGAAGGGGTAATCCAAACTGAAGAGTTTTTTTGCTTTAGCAAGTTGCAGGCTTATTATTTATTAGGTGCAGGATGATGGATTTGTTTAGGCATGGAAAACTTTTTTTGCGACAAATAGTTAAATACCTTAAAGACAGCTGTCATACGGCTACAATCGCAAGTAAGTAATGTAAGTAAGTAAGTAAGTAAGTAAGTAAGTAAGTAAGTAAGTAATGTAAGTAAGAAAGTAAGTAAGTAACGTAAGTAAGTAAGTAATGTAAGTCCTATGCCACCAGCAACAAATGTGGAAGACACAGACTACTAAATCTGCAGACTACTAAACGGCGATGATGACCAATATTCCGCTGTCAGGGAGAATGAGCCATTCAACACTGACGATTATAGTCAAAATTCTCGTCAGCCCATGAACAGAATGAAGCGAGGATAGCGATATCTAAACTTAAATCCAACAAAGCTGCTGGAGACGACGGCCTTGCCGCTGAACTTAGATGACTTGGTAAAGAGCATGCATCAGCTCATCTGCAAAATCTGGTCGGACGAAAGTATGCCCGATAAATGGAACCTCAGCATCGTTTGCCCGATTCTGAAGAAAGGAAACCCTCTGAACTGCGCCAACTATAGAGGTACAAGTCTTCTCAACATCGCATATAAGGTCCTGTCTGCCGTATTATGTGAACGCCTTAAAAAAATAGTTAACAACCTGATAGGTCATTATCAGTGCGGTTTCAGGCCGGGAAAGTCCAGCATTGACCAAATATTCACACTACGACAAATCGATTTCAAAGTTGCATATGACAGCGTTTATAGAGACAAGTTATACAGAGACATGCATAGTCTTTGCGTACTTGCCAAACTCGTCCGTTTGTGCAGAATGACAATGGAGAACTCTCGCTGCTCCATCAAAGTCGGTAAGAACACCACCGAACAGTTCGATGTCAGGAAAGGTCTTAGACACGCTGATGCGCTACCATGCGATCTCTTCAACATGCTCGTAGTATTTCAGAGAATTGTACGAAACTCACAAGCCAACAGCGGAGGATCTTTTACATGTCTGTACAACTACTAGCTTACGCCGATGACATTGGCATAGTCGGAAGAACTAAGACGTCCGTCAGTGGGGCATTTACGAGTATTGAGATCGAGGCGTCATCGGCGTCTTGGACAGAACGGCACAATAGACAGATATAATTTTGAGGTAGTAAAGGGCTTTGTCTACCTAGGCTCTATGTTGAGCTCCGCAAATGACATCAGTGGGGAGATCAAACGAAGAATTACTCTTGCTTATCGGTGTTTCTATGGGCTAAGAAGGCAAAAAGCCTTATCTCGAACTACTAAGGTAACTCTTTATAAGACAGTAATCATCCCAGTCTTGCTGTATGGCGTAGAGCCATGGGGTTTGTCAAAATCGGATGAGGATGCTCTTGGTTATTTTCAGAGAAAGGTTCTTCAAGTGATCATTGGTCCCATCTGCATAGACAGCGAGTGGAGGAAAAGGTATAATGCCGAACTATACGGCCTATACAAGGACATCGACTTAGCCAGAAGAGTTCACATACAGCGACTAAGGTGGCTGGGTCATGTAGAGCGGATGGAGCCCAACGTTCCAGCCAAGAAAGTCTTCGAATCCACCCAGGATGGACGGCGCAGTATACGTAGAACGATCGCAATAGGTGGCGCAAACAAGTGGAGGGGGACCTTAACCAACTTGGCGTGCGTAACTGGAGGCAGCTGGCTCGTAATCGGGCTGGCTGGATAGGTTTGTTGGTTGAGGCCCAGGCCCACCCCGGATAGTAGCGCAACCTAAGTCAGTAAGTATAGCTTGACTTGCGATAGAGCGTATTGAATTTTAGTTAAATGCATATTTCGATTGCGCAGATAACCGCGCTGTTGAATTACCAGAGTTGGTTTTTCATGAGATTTTGCGGTGAATTAAACTTAATTATCTTTGTAGACGGTGCTGAAACTCCTAGAATATTAAATCGTATAGGAAATTTGGTTTTATAACTGACGAAATCCTCCATTCTTTTACCGCATCGATGACTAGAAGGAGTAGATAGATACAGTTTCTATTATTACTAGAGGATAGAATGCTCATCTTCAGTTAAGCTCGGCTATTTAGTAACAGAAAAACCAACTTCTTATTGAATTCATTATATCTACGGGATTTTGATACGATTAAGATCCGCGTATATTTCTGTGGTAACGATCCACACCCCTACTTAAGTTAAATGGTTACATTTGGCTAAAAGGCTAAAAGATGTGTTATGACGTGACCCTTATTATTATCCTCAATACGATATGAATTGAAATCGTAAAACCTTAATCGCAATTCTAGTCTTACGATATCCAGGTTACGAGAATAACTATAAGTTATGATTAAGTATGTACATACGTGTATGTAAACGACTAGCAAAAGCGCCGTAGGAGTAGCATCTCCCGATAGGTGTTGGTCCTCCAAGTAACAAGAAAGAGCCACTACAGCCGAAAACCTAGCAGCACTGTTAGTAAGCCCTACTCTCACCTCCTCGCGGTGGGAATTTCTTCAGAAATTCCTAACAGGAGAGGACGAGATTCCTGCGCCATAAAATAGGATAAGTGTGGGTTGATCTGGGGCCTTAAATCGTAAAAAAACATATTGCTCCGAAACGGAAATCAACGCCTCGGATACGGACGTATAATCTGCTGACGACCTTTGGCTATCCATGTACATATTCATTTTTTTTTACAACAAGTTAAGACTGAAGAGTTTTTTTCAACGTATATTTTCATTTATTGTCGAAATAAAGTCAGTCATTCAGAAAAGGCCATATTTTTCGCATAAATCTTGCGACAGTACGCAGTTTTCTTTCGAAATCAAATATAGAAATCCTTGAGTATCATCCCAATTCATTACCATTCTCTTAGTTTACTTATCGCATACCTATTGCAAATTCAATTGAAATCATTTTACCCGATTACTGAATCTCACAACAAGTCGTGCAATTTTGAAAATTGTTTCTTTATTTCTCTCCATCCACTTAATTTCACAATTTAAACCAATCCAATTGTTCATCTTTTTTTCTTCATCATGCAATAATTTCAATTATTTTGGACCAGTTACAGTCTACGAAAAATAAAAACGGTTTGAACTTAACACTAGTTATGAAATTCCTCTACAAGAAAACCTAAGTAGAAAAATCTGTGCCAATTCCCAGCATTTACCTTAATTACCATAACACCCTCTACTATTTTCACTCATAAAACATATTTTTTTTCCATTGTCATTAATCTACTTGCACACATGTTCGCTCCAAAGTACTGCTGACAAACTTAAGTTAAATGACAACTTGCAAGCGAGCATGCATCAAACTGCAGTCTATCTGACGTTTAACATGAAGGAAGTGTATTGCATAATACTTTCTTTTCCATGGCAGCACTGCTAGATATGGAATGATTTGTGTGCGAAGTTAGTCACACAAAACAGTTAAAACTAGTACAATACGCACAATCATGCAATTGTTCATCGTTTGGAATGACTACAAAAGGGGCGCTGCTGCAGTCGATTGTAGATATATTTTTGCAAAGTACATAGACATGAAAAGAAAACGAAAAATAGAAGAAAATGGCAAAACGTCTTCCTCTTTGTGTTAGCTGAAGAAGGAGAGAGGCATACAACGGTGCATGTAGACCTAAAGATCAAGAGACCAGGCCAGGGACCACGCGTATTAACATGATACAGAGGGACCACCACCATGTGTCTACAGATTAATGCGAAGTGAAATGCCAAGGAAGTGCAATTACCTTATCTGCAGTTGGTCAATTGTTAGAGAAATTTTTCGCACAAAAATAAAGCAGAGAAAACAGTAAAACACTTAGATGTTATTAAGTGATTATTCCTTATTTTTGTTAATCTGTCAAATGTTGACAGAGCGGGAAAAAAATCATACATGATTGTCATAATGACATGCACTCATATGTGACTAATGTGACGGTTACATGTTCAAAATCTACCTCCGTTCGACAAAAGTGAAGAAAATTAAAATAATTAAATCTTTTCGCAACCAGTTTTTTGAATGTAACGGATGAGGAGAAATTATTTTTTTTATTTTTATAAACCTGATTGCAGCAACCAGCAGCAAGGAAGAGCTGACCAAGTGATCTGGTCAATATTTTCTTCTACGGCCAGGCCATCTAGTGTGAATTTTTTTTCTCAACGTAAAGGGATCTATCGAGAGCTCTGCACTGGTTGTAATGGTTTTTGTGGGAATATTACCGACTGTTTTTTTTTAATTTCCGGTTGGTAGTTTGCATTCGGATTGCGGCATTAGGCAACGGTATAACTGGTTGTTACAAATATTCAATTTGTTTTGCGTATGCAATTGGTTTTAATTGTTTAACGGACATATCCCATTATGAACGTGGATCGTTAACGATTGGAGATAAAAACGAAGTGAGCAAGGCTTTCAACTGGCGAACTTTCAGATTTTCTTTTTAACGGAAAATTAGGAGATGATGTTTGTAGTTATAAACGGATTCAGCATTCTTAGTGACATTTATCGTTTTATGGTTCCAGGACCAGCTTGCAAGCTGCATTTGTGGCTTACGACAAATTAAGACAAATTATGGTTCAATATAAACTTTTATCTGCACCTTATGCATAGAGAAAACGGATAAGAGAGATAGGCTGGTATTATAGAAGGGAAGGGGTTGTCCCGAAATCTAAGTCCGCTATTACACGGTGACTCTTTTGAAATCACACAAGTGCAGAAGAGAAAAAAGATGAGATAGAAAAACAGCAACCCGGAGAGTCAGGGGTAGAATTTCGGTGACTTTTTTTGACGTTTCTCCTTTTCCTTGTTCGTTATTTTCCTATTTTACTTTATTTCTATTCATTGCCTGTAGAGCGTAGACGTTGAAAGTACGAAATAAATTAAATTAAATGTCTTCAGAATATATTTCTGCATGTTTAACAACTCAAGAGCTATTTATCTATCCATACTGCTATCGGTAACCATACATTTCAGAGCCAAATGTTAAAAATATTTCTTTCGAGAGCTTCACGACGAAAGAAAAAATAAAAGAGAGCTGTCAAATTAGAGTTACGGCAAAGAGTCAACGTGTAATAGCACGAGCCTCACAGAATGAAATTCCAAAACAGAATAGAGAAAAGAGTCATGACTCAAGAGTCGCCATGTAATAGCGGACTAACATAATCTAATTTAATAAGTAAGGTGTCAGGTTTAACACAATTTAAAAAAAAAAGTAAATCAGGGACTAAGGCCGGTATTCACCGACCAATCTTAAACTAAGAGCTTCATAAACCTATTCACCAACCAATATTAGTGCAGATTTATTAGCGCTCATAAGACTTACGAGTGGTCCCAACCATTCTTAAGTTAAGAGCGCTCATAGCTTAGGAATTTCGAAAATTTTCGAAATCAGCTGTGAACTGTTACTCAGACCAAACAAAGGACAGGCTGCATTGGCGTAATGCAAAAGACGAAAGGCCGACGAATTTAATGCCTCCAGCATTTCCGTCAAAAGAACTGCCAACCAAATAAAAAATAAAATGTGAATTGATTAATTCTGACTAAAATCAGGAAAATACAATGTTTTCTGTTTCTTTGACATTTCTCCCAGTTCGAAAGAGAGTTCGGAAACTCATTTTAGAACACGTTTGGAAATCCGAAAATTAATTTTTCGCATATTCGAATTAGCATGGACAAAAACATATTAGTGCTTGGTGAATACGTAGCAAAAATTTAAAACTAAGAGCTATATTAACTTAAAATCGATTTAAGAGCGCTTGATAATTACCGGCCCTCTTGTGAATTTTGGAAAAGAATTATGTCTCCAGTTATTCCTCCTGGGATCTTCTGAAATCGTCGCTATATTGCTTTTGTTCTGGCACTGGCACTGCTATGGGTGCTTTGAGACAGCAAGAGACATATACTTCTGAGTGTTCTATAAAAGGCCGTTCTGCTGAGACTAAAGTGCGATGTTTTTCAGATCCTCATTGACACAGTGTACACAATGATCGATTTGACCAAGTCATAAGGTCAAATACATTTGGACATCATCGGTGTACATATATATGTACAATATTAAACAGTGTTTTGCAACCGACGGCAGGTCATTCACGTACAACGAAAATAAAAGAGGGCCCAAAATGGAGCCCTGGGGGACACCACGCGTTGTTGGTAAGAAATTCGATATTTTGTTGTTACATAAAACTGCTTGCGTTCGATCTGTAAGATAGGAGTACAGAAGCTTAACAGCACATGGTGAAAAGTTAAACGAATGGTGAAGCTTGTCTCATAAAATGGAATGGTCCACCGTATCGAATGCTTTCGAAAAGTCGAGAACGATTAGAAATGTTACTTTATCCCTGTCAATTGCTTGCCGTAGATCTTCGTTGACACTAACGAGGGCTGTAATACACCTGGGATTTTTTCAAAAACCAGATTGCTTGATGTGAGCAAATTAATTCGAACTACCAAGGTAAAAATACATTTGACGTTGCACGATTCTTTCAAACACTTTATATAAAAAAGAGAAATAGGTCTGAATTCATTTCCCTTGGAATTTTTAGAAACAGGCAGTATTTTAGCCAACTTCCATCGTACCGGAAATACATCAGTTGTGAGAATGGTGTTAAAAGTATATGTTAGGAAGGGAAGGCGAACCCCACAGGCGGATCAGTAGAAATGCGGTGAAGTGGGAGGGTTCTGATCGCTTGTTTTCGGATCATAGCCTCGCTGATAAAAGGAAGAAGAAGTTAAGAAGAGAAGTAGGATAGGAAGCATTCATTTTAAAAACGATGGGTGCATCGAATCCAACCGCATTTGACTTAATCGAAAGTAAACTGGCAACCACCTATCCTATCGTTCTGAAGGTGAAGCTAGTACTAGAGACCAATCTATGAGTATTGCTAGTAGAAGCTTCTGTTGAACTAGTGTTCGGTACTGGGGGTGCTGGTAGTGAAATAAATTTTCGATTAAGATCATTGCAGTCGATATCATCAACACATTTGGTTTTGCCTTTGGCAATTCCCATTTGGCGTAGGTTGTTCCACTGTCCGCTCAGAGATGAGTTAAATCGGTTGCAGTAAAACTGGGATTTTGCAGTACGAATGCCATAACGACTTTATTCCGAAGTGAACGATACAAGCAGTGGTGTTCATCTTACCGAAAACGTTTCCAGCGATTGTAGGCTTGATCACGCCGAGGCATTAGTGTAGGAATTTGCTGAGTGAACCATGGTTAACTTTGGGGCGTGCAATCTTTTGTTGTTAGGGGAACGTATCTATCAGATAATTTTAATATGTTAGAATTAAGGAAATCAATTTGCTTCAAACATGTTCTTTTAATAAGGCATAGTCAATATGTTTATAGTTTTTATATTGAATGGTTTTGACTGTAGGAGTGATATTAAAATCGAAGGAAGGATAAATCAAATCATGTTTAGAGAAAGCAGCTGGTGTGAGTTGATCATACAAAGCCACTTTTTCCAAGTCGTTGGCCCAGTATAAGTCTAGCAACGTTGGAAGATATCAAGAAAAATGAGTTGGTATTTACCGCTCGTTAGTTGAACGCACTCATACCATCAATAAGGGAATGATCTCTTAGAATATTAGAATTAAAATCCCCACACACTATCATATTGTAATATTCTTGCTGGGGTTCGCTTAAATAAAACTGTCTTTTGTGTATTTCAACTGTTTATTTATTGTCAACTACTAACTTTGCTTCAACACAATATTCAAATCACTTTATTCTTTATTTATTTCAAATTAAACTGACGCTACAGATTCACAATCACAATATCGATTACTTTCACCACTTGGTCGAGTCTCGCTGTATTCACATATAAACAACTGTGTCGACGATGGTTGTGGTATGGGTATTTATATAAAATACAAGTCCTTCTAGAATATGCTAGATGTCGCTCGGGATGAATTGATGATCCTGGAATAATTGGGATATTGTCTGGAATAATTGTGGAACGTAAGCACATCAGGTGGGAATATTTACTGCTAGCAGGTTTTGGCAATAGATGTCGTTGCTTACAGTTTAGGTACACAAACCACCACCACCACACAAACCAGGTACCACGCAGTACCTGACGATGTACTTGATGCTACAATATTATTTAGAACCGCTTAAAGAGATTTCTTTCTTTAGTGCTATAAAAGGGGAGATATCGATATTACTGTTCGGCCTGTAAACAATACCAACAAGTAGCTTACTCTCATCACTAGCAAGTTCAACAAAAACATATTCAATTTCGCTGTAACTTCGGGACAGTTTCACTTCAGCTTGCATTTGATATCTTCCCTTACGTATTAACTCCAGAATCGTGAAGCCGTTTAAAGACTGGCGATGTAGCTGTGATGCTCAGGATCTCTAGCTGCATACATGCACTTGGAAAGTAAAAGCTACAAAGTTGGTTTAGACCGCTTTTACTTTTTGTAGGTCATCAGCCAGACCCTCACTGCAGTGCGTCTCTATTACAATAGACTGGACATCACTGGAATTAGCATAGCATATTGTGAAATGTGCCTCGATTTTCCCGGTTGTGATCTTGGTAAGCTGTGCATACATTTTCAATTGCCCGCTTATCCTTCATGAGAGTCACGGAAGTAGGATGCTCAGGTGAACTCTCCATTCTTCTCGATAATTCGCCATCAACTCAACTTCATCAGGAAATATCTCCAGACGGGTCTAGGAGATATGTCGGACTTGATTCAACTATGCATTCGTAGCTTAACCGGTAATAATTACACGTCTTGGAGGAAGACGGTTTGAGGACATGAACACTTCATGGCCAAACCATCGAAGTATAGATCGTTCCATTCGGAGAAGTAGCTGTTCAACATTGGAGTAGTATGTACTCGTATACTCTGATGTTACGCACTCGATACCAGCAACACAAAGAAGGAATCTAATTTCAGTAGCTTATATCCGCAATGATACTCTCCGATTCTCTGATATCCCAGACTTCATGGCCATAGATGAGAGTTGCAGCATATACCGAGTTAAAGATGGATGGCTTAGCTTCGAAACTAAGTTCGGCCTACCTTATAGCAGATGCAGTACATTCGATTTTTCAGATTTAAATGTGAATTTATTGTATCGCATTTTCTTAATTTTATAAATTTCGTAATATACGAGTAACGTTTGGCTATACCCGTCAGCTAGACAGAGAGTTATATAAACATTTTAACTAATACACAATTAAACATAACATAACCAATTCTCAATTTTTTTAGAACTTCATTTACGATAGGTTGGCTATATTTTAGAGCTGATGTTATGTAGCCAATTAGTGCTGTCCAATTTTGATGGCTATTTATTAATGCAATGAATTCATTTACCGGTAGAATATTTGTTCCTAAATGATGTCTTCTTATTTTCATTAGTACGGGAAAGATTCTTATGAAGTGGAGGACATCTCCCTCGCCGGCCGGTAGGTTGCAAAGCGAGCATTCCAAATTGCGTTGTGTGCTATGGGGCATATAGCTAAGATGTAGGAGCTCTCCACTAGCCTTAAATATAGTAGAGATTGCATCTAGACTATTGAGATCACAAAAATACTGCTTTTCTCCGAGGTCATATTGAAGTAGTTGGTAGGTGCTTCTGCTTTCACTTTGTTGGGCTTTTTCTATATATTTATCACGAATGGAGCCATCAATCTTGATCAACAAAACCAGTAGAGCGCTCTTCCAGCGTAAAGTGCCACTTAACCTCGCTCATTCGTTAAAAATTGCGAGGGCGATTTGGTAATTCGCAAACTTTGCAGGTTTATCTGAAGATGCAGTATCTCTAGCCATGATCCCTGCATCTTTGCACTGTATACCATATGCGTTAGTTTGTTCTGTTCCAAGTTTCTGAATTTGGCCTTGAAGTTGTGACTTAAATTAAATCTTGCTAGGCACTGGTCTATGATTGTAATTTTAAGTAATTCATTCTTGTTTGAGGACTTTCTGAATCAGCGGCAATATACGTTAAGCATACAAGCTAGTGATTACATTTTGTTAAACTTTGCTTGAGAAGATGACCCATGTTTGGTTCCTGCATGTGTACCAAATAATCTCTATCGCTGGGTACGTCGGTAGTGACCTTCTAGGACTTATTCCTTGTTTTCGTCAATTCCGTTTTACTTCTCTTCTAAGAGCAATTATATTTTTTTGGGATCCACGTTAAGGCCTATCTGAATTGTCTCTTCGAACTTTGTCCTGATTATGATGCTACATAGTCCGGCCATAAAAAACGAACATGTAAACATTTTGTATTAAAATTTGTTTCATTTATTAAACTGTAATATTGGTTCATTCAGTGCACTCTGCATGTTAGTGGAGTCCCACTGAAGCAGGTGGAGAAGTTTAAGTACCTCGGGGTTTTATTAACGAGTGATGGGAGGAGCAATGCCGAGTTATCCTGTAGAATTGGTCAGGCTGGATAAATTTTGAGAGAGCTTGGCCAATCTGTTATAAGGAAGGCCGAACTTAGTGTTCAAGCTAAGCTATCGGTTTTTAACTCTGTGTATGTTCCAACTCTCACTTATGGTCATGAAATTTGGGTAGTGACCGAAAGAATAAGATCGCGGATACAAGCTGCAGAAATGAGGTTCCTTCGCGGTGTTGTTGGAATAACTCGTAGGGATCGAGTGCGCAACACCAGAGTACGCGAGGCGCTCAACGTTGAGCAGCTACTTCTCCGAACGGAACGATCTATGCTTCGATGGTTTGGTCACGTAGTGCGTATGCCCCCAGACCGGCTTCCAAAACGCGCCATGGTTGCCGTGCCATCAGGTAGGCGACTTCGCGGAAGGCCTAGAAATAGATGGTCGGATCAAGTCCGACATATCTCCTGGAGCCGCTTAGGGATTCCCCCTGATGAATTGGAGTTAATGGCGGAGGATCGAGAAGGATGGAGAGTCCACCTGAGCATGCTACCCCCGCGACCCTCATGAAGGATTAGCGGGCCATTGAAAATGAATGATGAATGAATGATTTTCAAATGTTGTGGCCATTGCGCTATAGTGACACGCACGGTTTCCATGGACATCTGTGACGCTGCTGCGATTAATGCTTTTTTCCAGACTTTCCAAATTTCTGTGAGGAGTGAGTCTTGCAGGCCATGTTCTTCAATTCTGACCACAAACAGTAATCCAGTGGATTCAGATCTGGACTTCCCGGCGGCCAATCTCCCTGCTGCTATAAAACCAGGAATATTGACCCTGAACCACTCCTGCATGGTTTTGGCCTTGTAGCAGAGTCGTGTTGAAAGACCCATCTTTTTCAATTGAAAATAATATTGGTTAAACCCTCCACAACACCCTGTAACACATTTACTTGATAAGCCCTTGCACCTGTTTTCATGCCTTTTTTCACAGAAGTGGAGGGATGGGACACCTTGTGAGAGACTCCTCACCAAACCATTAAGGAAGCGAGCCACGTTGCACCCTTGGAACTACTTTTTTCGCTTTCTTTGATGATGTAGCAAACATTTTGTCATTTTGTTTGGTAAAAACTTCTTCCAGGGTAAAAACTTTCTCATCCGTGAGCAGTGGCTATTTCCGCTTGCCATTGCAAAAAGCGCTTGCATCTTTCGAGCATAATTTTCTTCAGTTGAGCAGTTAAAAGAAGTCCCGTCGACTGACGGTAGGCTTTCACGTGCAGACCATCTCGAAATAACCTAGATATGAATCTGGCTGATAGATCTAATTCCCTGGACATAATTTTCTGACTCCAAAGGAGTTTTCTGCGAATTCGTTCACGCACTGATTTTACTAACGTACTCGTACGGGCGACGCGCGGACGACCACATCTTGGCCTGTCCTCTACTTCAGACGATAAACGAATCCCGAGTGGTTTCAACAATTCAAAAATCTTGCCAGCACCCCTTTTGCACTTATGTAACGCTACTACCGCGATCCTATTTTCTTTAACGCCCCACTCCTTGTTAATAAATCCGAAGCTGAAAGCAAACTGACTTCTACTGTTTATTGAACAATGCATGAAATCTGAAAAAAAGAAAGAAAAGAACGGTTCTGTTCCTAGCGAACGTTTTAAAGTATTAGCGCTGGAAACTGTATAATAAAACTTATGGCAGGACTAGGTAGATAGAGCTTTTACGTAAATTCAGAAGTGTTTATTAGGGGAAGCAAACTACTTCTCGGAGGCAGTCTTTTGGAGCTGAGTCTGTCGCTAATTAGTGCAGTTTTTCTTTTTCTGCCTTTTAGCTTTATAATTAAGATACAACTCACTTGCACGGAGTGTTGTCCACTCTTGGGTTTGGATATACATTGGTTACGTCGCTTTTTTGGAGCCGATATAGAAGAGAAAGGAAATGAAGTTCATCGGCCTAAAATCCTCGTCGTTTCTTAAATGCTTTTGGTGTAGTAAAAGGGCGAACCCCACAGGCGGATCAGTAGAAATGCGGTGAAGTGGGAGGGTTGTGATCCCTTGTTTTCGGATCATAACCTCGCTAATAAAAGGAAGAAGAAGAAGAAGGTGTAGTAAAAAGTGCTCATCGTGACCCATGTTTTCGGTTTTTGAACTCCTGGTAGTCCTGTATCATTGTTCCGGAAAACTAATGAAGTCACGGAAAATAGATATGAACAGTGTCAACGACTGCATGTACTTCTGCCCTTTCTCACTAAAACCATTAGAGTAACAGATGTCTAGATAGTTGTGCGTGTTTCCTTATTAATTTAGGAGAAATCACTCTACTATCGCAAATTAACCAACCGATGAGTTTTGTACTCAATCACCCGTACTTGTTTTTCCAAATCTGAATAGTCTCCAGCCACTTGGAAGGCATTATCTAAACCCCTAAAGCAACTCATTATCACTATCTGCGACAACCCATATCTACAACCACTTATCATATCCACATTGCCTTCTCCAAACTCACGTGCACATACCTCTCCCATTATACAATCGACGATTTGCCTATTGCAACTCGCATTTCAATCCAGTTCTCCGCACCTCATCCATAAAAGAATTTCCTCGTCAACCTAAATTCAAACGCAATCAACTTAGCTTTCCGGTTTGCAAAAAAAAAAACCTTTTACAGATAACATACACATCCGACCTCTTACGTAATCCTAATCAAAATCAGCAGCAGAAAATAAAATAAAACCACTTAACCAGATTACAATTTCATTTCAGTCGTTTGCAGTTTTATTAAATAACAGTAAATTACAATTGCCTTTTGAGAGTATCTCACTTGTCCCACAAGCCGAGTTCCCTCATTTTTGTTTGAAAATATCGTTCCAGTGAGTTCGCCCAGCGATAGTACTCCGTATCTGGTTGATTGTAGAATCGACAGTTTGAGAATATCCTCGCCATATCGGCCATAAATAGCCGTCGAGTTACGTAGTACCCCTTCTTCAGGCGGTCGCCCATTGTCTTCAAGTCCATGGGGTACTTGATGTGATGATAGTAATCGGGAACATCGGCTGCATTGACTGGCTCCAGGAAAGCCCATGCGGCTGCATGCTGCCTCACAGCCTGTAGGACTGTCGAAAATGATGAAGCAAGCTTGTCGGGGTCCGTGGACTCCTCCAGGGGTCTGGAAGTACGCGGCGCTCGCATCGGGGGCTTCCAACCAATCTCCCGCAGGCCAGGGATCGACTCTACGGGTATGGAGCGCACTCCCTCTTTGAAACACGTCAGACCAGGGCGAACTTTTTGCACTTCATTGTGACGCTGGGCTATAAGTTCCTTCAGGATCTCCCTCTGCTTCTGAATAACCGATATGAATTGGGTGTACACGATACTTGGATGCAGCTCACAGTGCATCAGAGTGGCACCATCGTATTCTTTGATGAAACCAGCATAGACCGGCCTCGCCAACTTGATATCCTTGGAGAAACCCTGCTTCTTGAAGTACCCGATAGCGTGTTCATCCGCGTAGGTGAGAAAGTGTCGCAATCCCCGCTGGATGCTGTAGTCCTTCAGGTGATTCATGAGATGCGATCCGTAGCCCTTCTCCTGCTCAGTCATGACCACGGCGAGAAAGACAATTTCGGTGAAACCCTGGGTGGGAAAGGGCCTAAAGCAAATCCCACCAATCGGCTTGTTTTTCTTGATCAGCGCCAGCGTCTTGTGCTTTGTGTCGAACACCAGTTGACTAATGTATTCTCGTGGCATCTCTGGCAGTTGGTGGGCGAAGACGTGGTGCAGCCCCAACATCCACAGCATTGTCTGTTTGTCCACCGGACGAGTGAGACAATTCCCAACCACGTGGAACTGAATATCGCCCTTCAACTCCTCTGCTTTGACTATCTCATCACGGGATACGTTTTCTGGGAAGAGCACCTCTGACTTGTTTGAGGCTTTGGTCTCGGTTATGGCCTTCATGGCACGCTGCACTGTCTCATCGGTGAGGTCCTCGTTGTCGGGGACTCGTTCTGGTTCCTTTTTAGCCCGCTTGTAGGACGGTTCTCCTGAACGTCGTGAACTTCCAGGCGCCCCCTCCTGCTGCCGCTTTCGTTGTTGACTGATAAACGTGTTCGGTGGACGGTAGGACTGATCCCATATCGGCGAATCATCCTTCAAAAGCTCCACCTTCAGTGATTCCAGGAACTTTGGCATCTGAGTAATAATTGCTCTCTTGTCGACTGGAAAGCGATCCCTCTCTGTGATACACTTCTTCTTTAACTGCTGCGCCATTCCCTGGAACACTGTCTTCAGCAAGTTCCGCCCGAAGACCAGCGAAGTCTCGAAATGTCGCAGAGAATTACAGAACGCCGGCACATGACAGAACACTAACCACCTTGTGTAGTTAATCTTGTAGTTCGAAGCATCCTCGCTATTTACGTCGCCTCTCCTCACTGACGGTGTCTCGAAGTTGTAGTGGTTTAGGAAATTCAAGAAAGTCGTCGCCACTTCGGTCATGGTACTCAGTTCCGTTTGACTGAGGTGGTTGTACTTGTAGAACACGAAGCTGGACACAGCCTTGGCGATGCATGGAGCCTCAAACGGAGGATCCCCCAACGGCCCCCGAATCACTGGATGTTGTCTGCTGATCACGCACTGCCTCAGCAAGCGGAACAGGTACATGTACACCTTCTTGGTGTCCTCGTCCTCGACGCGCTGCATACTCATGAACAGATTCTCCATGTCGATGATGGCACCCAACAGCTCATTCATCTGCTGACTTGATATCCCGCGCAGATGCGAGATGTGATTCTGCAGCGAGTGCATACAGGACACATTCCTGCACGTCTCCGTAAACTCCGGACAGTATGAGCTTTCAATATCCCGATGGCGATTCTCCTGTGGCGTTTTCCAGCCCGTGCAACGACAACTCTGCACCTGACACGCCGAGTACATGGACAGTTTGGCCAGCTGCTGGGACAATGGCAGGTTGAACACTTTCAGCTTCCGCTGCTGGATCCGCTGAAGGCTGTTTTGGCGTGTCGCCTCCGCTGGTGGTACCGCTGATGACGACGTCGAGGTTGTGGAATCTCCACGTGTATCCATTCTTGTCTCCCAAAGTCTACTCAAAGTTTGTTTACAAACCAAAAACCAAAACAAAGAGGTGAATTATGTTTTGTATGACACTGTTGAGGTTAATACACCAGACACATGCGAGAAGAGCAAATGTATACACACCATGTGGTGGCGACCATGGAGATTTTTCTTCCGATTTTCTTTTACTTATTTTCGGTATTTAGCAGATGTATCACGTAGAAAATACTTAAAAAAAATATTATTTACACTTCCTAGTACCTAATATTCTATTCACTTGCAATATTCAACGCTTTATTGGCGAGGAATTGATGGAAATCCGGACACGAATTTGCGAGAAAAGTAACTCGATGGGAACACAAAAAAAAAACTACTGCGATGGAATTGACAGCCAGACACGAGGGAGTGCTGTTGTGCTACTCTGTTAAGCCTGTTGTTTCGCTTTCTTTGTCATTAAAAATAAATTTCTGAGTCAGGGATGATTTTGAGGGCGAAGTCTAAAAATATATTTTTCTTTATTTCGTTTTTCAGTTTTTATATGTGATTGTCAGTAAATATTTTTTTTTTTTTGTTTCAAAAAGTCAAGTTGGTGTTAAATTTGATAAAGATAATATAAATTAAATTGTTAAGATTTCATTTCATAATTCAACTGGAATAAGTGTCATGTCTAACGTTCGCAATTAAGTACATACATTGTGATAAATGTACAGATTGTAGTTGTTGTGGAAAGTATTTAATTTACGCACTTTCACTGGGTATGTACACATGAAGCGTTAGCTAATGTGCGATTCGATGATCTCATGGACATACTAAGTAGGAGTTGTTTGCAGTATTCAGAGATCATACTGAGGCGCTCTCTTGTCCCTGAGTTGTTTATTTGCGAGAGACACTTATTTACGTCGGGTAACGATCGGGACAGAGTGATAAAAGTAAATCTGTACGATGACAAATCAGAAACGGTCAAAAAGTGCAATGAGTTAAGAAGTAGCTTTGGAGCTGATTGTATGGATGTGGTTAAGGAAACATGTTTAAGCATATCGTCGCTGTGGCTGCTAAATCTGATAAATAAAAGTGGAATAAAAGCGATTTTATGAAAAAGGCATTTCATGATTATATGATTGAAATATATCATCGCAGTTTTATGTATTAGGTTGTACCACATGAAATGTCAGATTTTATAGTAAACATTTAAAAGCCAATATTATTTTTTCGTAAATTTTTATTTAATCAAAATAGGATCCGATGGCATCTATGACATTCTTCCAACGTGATATAAGGTCAAATATTTCTTTTTCGTAGAAGTGCTGACTTTTTGAGGCAAGAGGAAATCTTCAAAGGCTTTTATGACCTCTCCTCGATCCGGAAGACCTTCTGCCGGCAAAATGAACCCAGATGGATGGTAGTCCAGGAGAGGATGGTAGTCCATTGGGGAAAGATCTGAAGAGTATGGTGGATGCGGAAGAATTTAAAATCCCAACTGCAACAGTTTTTTCACCGTTTCGCGCGTGAGGTATGGGGTCTAACATCGTCATGCAATAGGATTGGACCGTGCAGGCGGCTTTTCAGCCAATTTTACATGCAATATGTCGATTTCCTCACAATATTTAATAGCGTTTATCGTTTCTCCTGGTTGAAGAAATGAAAAGTGGATTGGTCCTTTCGATGTCCACCAGATTGTCACCATAACCTTTTTTGGGGTGAAGATCGGGATTGGGGGTGTGTTTTGGTTTTTCGTCTGCATCCAACTACTGCCCAAGTCTCTTACGGTTGTCATACAGAATCCACATCACAGGTGATTATCCGGTGGAAAAACGGTTCAGTTTGGTTTCCTAATTTAAGCGATGAGCAGATTTCTAGGCGCCGTAGTTTTTGGGACTCGTTCAGTTCATGGGGTACCCACTTATCGAGTTTCTTTAGCTTTCCTATGAGAGAAAGGTATCGACTTCGATAATCCGAATCTACCGTTGCTGTTAAAACATCATCGTCAATTAACGTTTCCGGTTTCCCAAGTGGTTCGTTTTCGACGCTGAAATCTCCCGAACGGAACTTTCCAAACCAACGTCGAATTGTACGTTCGTTTACGTCTACATCATCAAATGCGTCATTAAAAAAAAATCGAAGAAGTTGCATTAATGAAACAGAAAATTAAAACACTTCTCAAATGCAGGTAAATAAATGGATACAAAGCTAATTTTGAAATGTTGGTTTGCAGTTGTTTTGCAGAAGATCCCTTGGCAATAGCCTTATTGCGCATTTTTTACATTTGCATCATTTCTTCAATGGCGAAATAATTTTATTCTGCCCACTGCAACCATGTCGTGAAGCATTTTATTGCGTCTTCTTATTTTACTTTGGGTTGTGTATCAATAACATCCATTTTCGTACAATCAACAGAAACTTTCCAGATTCTCGGAGATCCATTCAGAGATGTCATCGATGCCAAAGTTCTCGTCTAGAAACATCTGGTTAAACATTGTTGTAATGTCAAATATTTCTGACAAAATTTGATCCCCAATTAGAAGCAGAGGAACACAGTCTTCTTCCTCCCAATGATCAGGAGTTCTGATAACTGTTTTTTCATCATTTAGCGATTGTATTCGCTTTTAACTTTTTCCAAGCGTTTGCCAAAAAAACATATGTCATGTTTCAAATTTATGCTTCTCGTGCTTCTTCATAGTTGGAGGAAGAAATACCATAAGTTGGCTCAACAAACTTTTTTGTAATAGAGCTTGGTCAACCTTATTACATTTTGATCCATACGTTGAAGTATGGCTATGCAATTAGGAAGAAAATACATTATTGCAATGCTGAGGCCTTTAATTTGAATTAACGAATCTTTTGGTTGTCAAGGAACATTATCGAAAAGCGGAGTTAAAATTTATGAATTGGATACATATGCATATGTATTTATTTACTTGTAAAGCGCATTATGAGTAGCAACCTGTACGTTTTAAAAAAAAATCTTTCCACGGGATATCAGTTTTTGGTCATTTCTGTATATAAAAATGTCGGCAAAGAAAATAATGGTCGCATAAACCAACGATATTTTGTCCGTGCCAAACTGGCATAGCTGCATAGCAACACATAGACTCGGCCTTAGCTGTTTATTCAGTCATTATTTAAGGGAGAATGCTTTATGTGAGGAGAAATAATGGAATAACAAATTGTCATTTTCCCCACAGTAACATTATTGATAAGTGAAGAATTTAGATAAATTGTTTTTGGCGAGAGTTCAGAGTTCGTTGGCGTAAAGTTCGAGACTCAGCAAAATGCCAACGAGCTTTCCTTTTTCACGATTGCTAATGTTATGCATATCAGGCAATCCTTTGCACCCAAAAGACAGATTATGAATGTCTGTAATTGAACTACTGGTAGCTTTCATTCGTGTGAAAAAAATGCAGCACGCACAGTAGTACTTAAGTCAGTTAGATCATTCGAACGAAGGATGCGGACGGGTTTTTTTTTTGTGTCGGGATAGAAAACGCTCGACTGGAGCACTCAGTCGCAACTGGTCCATTGTACTACCAGAGAGCAAACCCTGATTTACCCACTTTATTGGAATTTCCTTGTGTTTCTGAGAAAGCCAAACAAGCACTTCAGTGATGAGGAGCTTACAGTACCAGCACTCACCACATCAGCACAGTGGATCTGCCACCTGATACGAGCAAACGCCGGACACTCACATAGATAATGTTTCGCGGTGTCATCGCTCTCTCCACAAGCGTCGCAGGTTGTAGTGTCATTCAAGCCCAGTACGTTAAGGTACTTGGCGAAAGCAAACTGGCCTGTCAAGTTGTCTACAGTCTTTTCTGCTGAGAGACAGCAAGAATGCCGTTGATTTCTTACAGACGTCCGGGAGCATACGGTTAGTCAACCTACATTCTGAAGAGTCATGCCACACACAATTGTATTCGTGAAAGACCTATCGTCAATGGAAGCCCTAACCGAGGACACAGGGAGACTCGAAGCGAGTTCGGGACCTGAGAAAGCCTCCTCTGAGCCTTGTCTAACAATCTCATCGATGATCTCGTTTCCCAAGATCCCAGAGTGAACTGACACCCAGATAAGAGACAGAGAATTCAGCCTTGCAACCGAATAACGAGATTTTGATTTCACGAACTAGTTTGGAAGTGGTTAAAGGGTTAAGAAAGGCCTTAAGTGCAGCCTGACTGTCACTACAGACACAAATACTACGGCCCTTCCAATGGTTCTTCACAACATAGCTCATGGCCATTAGGATTGCATAAGTTTCCGCTTGAAAAAAAGACACATATTTTCCTAACGAGAAAAGAAGTCTAATGTTGTCGACTTCCATGAAGATACCAGCACCAGACCCTCGACTGGTTTTGGAACCGTCATGCGGGCGGGTTCATCGATGAGCCTAGAGTATCACACGATCAGTTTCCCCTGGCATTTTCGGTTACTTTGACTGAATTGTCGAACTAAGTTGCCTTGATTTTAATATCAACGCCTTACTATAATACAGAAATTGCGGTGTAAAAATTTAACAATTTTGGCTAAGTGAGAACTTACTAATAATCTTCTTCTTCTTCCTTTTATCAGCGAGGTTATGATCCACAAATAAGGAATCATAACCTTCCCACTTCACCACATTTCTACTGATCCACCTATGGGGTTCGCCTACTTACTTGAGAACTTACTAATAATCTTTTGAGATAAATTGATTGAAGTCCTGAACCCGATCAATGGCACTAGAAAATTTATTGCAAACATTTAAAATTGAGTAGAATCAAAAATGATTCGGTTTTCTTCAATGTTCAATGAATTTGTCTACATACTCGTTGAAAGTATTTCCTTCTAGAAATGCTCAAGTTAAGAATTTAAGCACGGAGAGCGAACTTTCTTTTTTATTGTAAGTAAGTCTTCAGATAGAAAATAATTCTTAAATGAAAACAAACATGTGAAGTTGTTGCAAAGTTAGGTTAGGCTAAGTTAGGTTAGGTAGGGTTATGAGGTTGTCATAAAACACTAGGCACCAAAGTGGGCCCATCGCGATCCCTAGGAAACCTTCACGGCAAAAGACCTAAACCCAATCCTCCAAGCAATTAATCTCCCTACAAAATCTGAAAAGATTCTTGTTATGGTTCAAGGACCTCACCTCCTCCAAGTTATCGAAGAAGTATCTACCCAGGTACTTTAGCCTTATCCTGGCAATTCCTTGACATTCACAGAGTATATGAGTTGTATCCTCTGAGACATGTAGGTCATCGCAGTACGTACAAACATCCGTTTTGGATAACCCTAGTCTCATGGCATGCTTCCTTAGGAGACAGTGGCCAGAGAGTATTCCTATTGCTGTTCTTAACCTCGATCTATCTAACTTAATTATCTCCCCAGATTTTCTGCGATCTAACACAGGCCACAAGGCCTTAGATACCCTGTGACCATCTAAGTTTGACCATCTTAGATTAGCCGTGTCAATGATTTAATAATAATAATAATAAATAATAAATAATTCCTTTAAAATTGTTGCAAAGTTAAGTCATTAATACTTATTTTATTTTCTTCAGTCTCCACCTTAGTTTTAATAGACTTATATAACGTTAATTCATAGGAAAAATCAAAATTCCGCTTTTGTTCGTTTGCACGATTTCTCAGATGCTTCCGCGTCATCGTTCGTGTAATGTTCTTACTTTCATCGAGTTGCACAATGGTTTTACTTATCTGCAATTTATTTGCCTGCCGGGGCTGATGACGCAAAGTTGTTTCTTTTCCCTACTGAAGCTTCTTTGATTCTGTCTGTATAGCTATGAGCGTATATTTTGTTAATTGAGATTTATTTCCAATGAATCTGATACCTAAACATTATTTAAATCTTTCAATCAGTGATTTGACCGCATTCGAATGCATCGGCATCCCATCTCCATCTTTGGTAAGCTGAATTGCCAATTTGCAAAACATTACAAAATCAGAAAATCTGTTCGGTAAAGTATTCTGTACGTACTATTGGATTTCGTGACGTGGATTAGCGGCTTCGTATATCTTTTTCTGTAGATTGTAATATGAACAGGCAAAGTATACATTGTTAGAAATCAATTACAATCTTTTCGCCGTAAAAGATATAAAAAGAAGAGAATCGGTAGTAAATTTTGTACGAGAGTAACATTGAATCGATTATATTTTGCATAGGACTGTAAGAACTGAAAAGAAGCCCACAAAGGACTAGGAATATGAACGCTAGTTTGGTGTGCAATGTGCCTCCACACTAATAAAACTAGCATTAGATTTATATTTCAAAACAGATTACGTCTATCTTACATATTATTGATAAAATGAAAATGAAATATCTATGCAAAGAATTACATTTTCCAATGCAATCAGACCACTTAAGTCAACAGGAATGCTTACGAATATCCGCCATTTGAAGTAACCACAACAAAATGATTAGCAAATGATCTAATAGTGACCACAACACACCAACCTAACCACCAAGGTTGCGTTCATCACTCCCAAAGTTAACCACAAAAATTATAAATTACCTCAGGTAAATAGCGAATAATTGTCGGCAGCGAAACATTTAGCAAATTTATTCAGACATAATCATGTAATAAGTCTTGGATAACACCTACCTCGTAATAATGCTACCTTTTCTCAAAACACGACCAATCTGAGAGACTATTCATCAAATTAAATGGCAAATTGTCTTTAGGACTACTTCATAGTACTGGTGGAGGATTGCACGCGAAGCATGAAATGTGAATGATTACCCTTTGTTTCTGCACTTGCCCACTTCATGGTGTTAAACCAATTTATAGTCATAGTTTTTTGGAAAGGCTTCAATTATGTAGAAGGTGAAAGGGCTATAGTTACTTGACTGAAAGACAATTGATCAATATAAAATGCGCATGTACAAAGGAAAGGTAATTGAGATTTATCTGAGACAGTTTTTACTGGCGTTACAGACTTACTAAGGTGGCGCTACAGTTCTGGGTGAACCTGGGCTTCAACCAACAAGCCTCTCCATTTAGCTCGGTCTCTAGCTAATCGCCTCCAGTTGCGCACTCCAAGTTGGTCGAGGTCCCTTTGAATTTGTGCGCGCCACCTATGGCGAGGAGGTCCTCTACCGCGTCGTCCCTCCGGGTTGGATTCCAAAAGCCTGTGGGGCCGGAACGTTGGTGTCCATTCGCTCTACATGTCCTAGTCATCTCAGACGTCCAATAATCAGTTTTTTGACAAGGTCGATGGGCCCGGCCCATCCCATTGTACTTCCTGGATGCCGGTTATATCTGCTTTATAGCACTCTAGGGCCTCCGCTAATTGTTCGGGTGTACGTGGACTATAAAGGGACATAACATTCCACGTACAGATCCGAAGGTCGTTGTCCTTATTTCGTTTGCTGGGGTAGTCATCAGCTGAGTCGTCCTTATCCGAGGCTTTTGGTTGTTTCGGAACCATTCGTTTTTTTCACGTGGTAGGGAAGTTACCCCGACGGCACAACTCCCAACTTGGAGGGCCAGTTCCTTTATTGATACTCCTAGGACGAGGGGCCGGGTACACCGGTGCCAGTAGTCCACTACGGGAGTATGAGCGCTGCCGTTGGCCCATAAAGGGCTCTTCCGCCACCATCTCTATTCCAAGGTCCTGACGAACATTGGAAATTCCCTACCGACCTGTGATCAATATTACGATAGCCTCCTGTGAATTCTCTCAGTTCTTTCAAATAATACAATTTATTGATCAGTTTTAGATGAGTTATGATAAACCAAACTTTTACAACCGAAAGAATAATAAATTGGACAAATGTATTGCTATAAATATTTGTTGACCTCTTCAAAGTTCACTGATCATTATCCTTCTATTGTACATATATGTATATCATCACACCGCTTAGTGAAATACAATATTTTGCAAAAAGATGTCACTTTAAACGTCACCTTGCAAAGATACATATATCATGCATTCATAATTTTGACAGTTTGCTGTTTGCACTGATCCAAGTGTATGACTTTCTCACTTTCATAATGTAAAATGACAAGAAAGCAACGAACAGCATGTTTTTTTTCTCTTGGGTGTTTTCAAAATAACTGACGAGTGCATTTGAACCCTTAGAAATAAAAAGTAGAAATCCTACAAAAACAGATTATTCTGACAAAGTATTAATAGAGAATCGACTGCTCGGATAGCGTTTTTACTCACGTTGTGTGAAAAAAAAACCTCAATTTCCATATGTAGTTGTCTGACGCAGACAAATCCAAGAATTCTATTACCAATTTGGAAACTATGACGCTCTTTTCATAAATTATTCAACTGTGAACTAATTTGCCAAAACGAAACTGAAGGAAAACAACTGACAGCTAAATACTGTTGAGTGCCAAAAGGAGACAAAAACTGTTACAATTAACATTATTTATAACACAAAAGTTCATTAATCTTTTAACAAACTATTTAATAGCTTTTAAATATTCGTTCTGTTCAAGATTTGATTAACATGTGAATTTAGAACAAATAAAAATTAAAACTATCTGTAACAGTTTGTTTGTTTTTTTTATTGTAACGTATGTGTCTTTGAATAATTAATATGATATCACTAATTGAGTTAAAAAATGGGAACTGCTAGTCGAGTTCGAGAATCATTTTAAAAAAGTAAATATTGAACCGTATCCACACGCATGTTAACCGCCCAAACTACTCATACATATACATACCATTTTTATTACATCTCATCGATTGATGTAATAATTACCGCGACATTCTTTGAATACCCAAATGTCAATGAGTTTTATGGCTACACGAATCGAGTTTAACTTCCTTCTTGGCATTGCATGAGGGTGTTACATAATTTGTATATACATATATGTATATTTGGGAACTCTGTTGGGAAGCGTTGGCTCTGGCTGCAATTTCATGGCCTTAGGGAGCGAAATAACAAGCTTTTTCACATGACAGCGCGCGCAAAATGTAAAAATCGTGCATGCAGTTCAAAATGAAAGAAATGTGGAACGAACTTTTCTTTCTTTCTGCCATTTTACTACCGCTACAAGCAGCGCAATCTAAGCCAAGTCAATTGACGTTTCACGAAAACAGAAGAATCGGTTCAATTGATGGGAGACCATGATCAGCGTCATCATGAACATCATTTGACGCTGTTGCGCTGCGACACGATTTTATTTTGTAATCGTATTTTATAGTGAATCGTGTTATTTTATTTTTGTCTAGTCCGAATGTAGCCACGCAGATTTATTGTTATTACACATGTATATCAAGGTATTTGTTAATATTGATGTAAAGAAGAAGCTAAATTAGAGAACAGATAGACTCGTTGTCGTCTGTTTATTTGTCTCTTACAATACAGCATTCATTTGACTTTCACGTAAATGTCAATCATTGGATGAGGGTGACTTTTCTTTTCTTGGCACGCATTACCATAGTTATTCAATGCGATAAATATTTTTGAAAATAACAATGAAGCTTTTTGTCTTTGAATAAGTATAAACCGACAACTAATTGAATTTCGAATTTGTTGATCAACAATGTAGTGACCGTTTCGAATGACAAATGTAAATGTGGTAACGATAGTGAATAATGTCATCTGAAGTACATATAAGATGCTTGTGATACAGATGTGTAAAAATGCTTTGTAATGTCACTTCAACATGAGACCGTTTTATATATCCTTCCTTATCATTTTAAAGTGATTGCGACAAGTTTAAATTCTTGAAACGGTCACATTTACTAATGAATTGTTGATAGATCGTTTCAAGAAGACATTTGAAGTAAAATTTGTATACAAACTATTTCGCTGAGCGATGTCAAGATGTTGGAGGGTCAAGGAACTTTCAGAAACTCTAAAAACAGCAATAAATTTGGTCAAAATCGATAATATTAATTGTTTCTTTGGCTGCAAAGGTGTGGTTCAATAATACCCACAAATGGTATTATGGTCAATAAACTTTACTATTAAAAAAAAAAAGTGAGATAATTCACATCAGGCTACAGTAATATTGATGTGAGATACTACACGAATGTGTCATTTTTTGTTGCAAGACAATGGTGGTGTAAATTTATTTTTATCGCACAATAGACACTGATTATGCACAATAGCCACTGATTATTTCGGATAGGAAGCTTTATACTCTGTTGTAACTTATTATTTTATAGCCACACATGATTTTTAGCGTATATGTCTGAAAATGGTGTAGAGTAGGTAGGTGTGGTAGTTCTTCTTAGAAAAGAAGAACCCAATTCGCAGTAGGTGCCGTTTTAATACCACAAAACTCGTGTACGTGGATGTAAAAGGTGTCTTGGTGGCGGGTCTCTAGATCCAACCTGTGGAGTTTAAGAAGATTATTAAATCTTTAAGGTTTCTCCCTGAGACTATGGAGTGGGGGAAATACGGGCGCATGCGGCTTTGGCAGCGATGACGTTTTGGATGCGCCGTCGTTGAAGGTTCCAGCTCCAATTTTGGTTTTGCTATCGGGAGCTGCTGTGGGGGACTCCGATCAAACGAATAAAATTTACTATTTTTACTGTTTACTATTTTATTTAACACAAAAACTTTATGGGCGAACCACGCGGTTAAGAAGACAAAAATCGAATTGCTACGTATCATATAAACTATGACTGCTGGCTAGCTTTTGTTCCGCTGCCATTTCGTTCCATTACCAAACTTTTAGATGAGCGGAAATTTTATAATGTGGTGAAATTAAAAGGTGTTAAAAGTATTGGCACAAGACTTCCTCAAGGGAATCGGAAAAGGGTTTTCCTAAGGCTCGTTGTCTGGCCTTAGCTAGTGGACAGGGACAGGCGCATAAAAAGTGTATAAGGGTTTCTTTCTCAGTTGTGACATTGAAAGTGCGACAGTGTGTGCCGTATGGGATACCTAGTTTGACTGCATGGTTCTTATAGGCCAATGACCCGTAGTGGTTGCTGTTATCCTGGCGATGTTCCTACATACATGATATTCTGTTTAAGAAGTCGATAGTTTTGCTTTTTTGTAGTTTGGTCACATCTTTCTAGGTATGACACAGTTTGTTAGCCTAGTCCATCTGAGGTTGGCTTGGGTAAAGAATTTTGAGGATGTTTCTGCTTTGACTGCTCCAAGCGGAATCTGAACTGATTCCGTAAAAGAGCCGTGAAGGGCTGAGCTTTGCCTAGCCAGTTCATCAGCAAGTTCGTTTCCATAAACGATACTGTGCTCTAGAATCAGCGTTACCTTGAATTGGCTATCTATCGAAGCTAGCATTCAAGCACCAGTTTGGTGGATGTAGTAACTGATGCAAGGGCTTTGGCTATCAATAAATATAGCGATCTTTTGCCTCGGCGTTATATAGGTGTGTGTTTTGATCTGATGACATGCTTCCCGGACAGCGAGTAATTCTGCCTGAATCACACTGGCAAAATCCGGAAGCCTATATGATTTAGAGATGTTTAAGGATTCGGAAAACACACCCGCACCGACTCCACAGTCCATCTTTGAACCGTCTGTGTGGTTTGTTACGTCGAAATCTTTAATCACCTGTCCATCTTGCCATTCTAATCTTGTGGGGAATTGAACGTCGAAGCGCTCTGCGAAATTCAATTTAAGTATAAGTAATCTATTGTGGGCTAAACGAGCTCTCTTAGCAGAGAGTTTAAAATGTTACTATGCCCATAGGTTTTTATAATCCAGCACCCAGACTCCCTGAATCTGACCGCACTGTGTGCTGTGATGTTTACAATGTGTAGATGTAAAGGTAGAAGATGCAAAAAGACTTAGAACATCGGTCGGGGTTGAACGTAGAGCGCCTGTGGTGCCTATGCATGCCGTTCTTTGTACTTTATTAAGTTTGGTTATATTATGTGAGAATTGGTCGTACCACGGCTGTGTACATCCATAAGGTCAATTTTACAGTCTCCATTCTTTTCCGAAGGTTTTGCTACAAGCATAAAAAGCTATAAATGCCTTCTTTACCCTTTGTTCTATGTTTAGCTTCCAGTTAAGTTTAGGATCTAGGATAACTCCTAGATACCTAGCACTGGACAATAAGGAGAGCGCTTGGCCATTTAGCCAAGGAGGTGCGAAGTCAGGTATTTTGGTTTTAGTGGTGAAGAGCATCAGTTTAGTGTTGCTCGAGTTGACACCGAGACCACACTTTTTGGCCCAAGCGCTTACTTTGCTCAGAGCATTTTCCGTGATTTTGCTTAGGACGGAGGGAAACTTTCCTGACACTAGTATCACTATATCGTCTGCATACCCGACTACCTTGATTTTTTCTCTGTCTAATGTTAAAAGGGTTTTATTCATGACTATCAGCCATAGTAGAGGTGTGATAACACCACCAGTTCCCCAACTGTAAAATTTGGTTATATGGTATTGCTATTGCCTATTGTTGCCTGAATAATTCTAGTGGTAAGTATAGAAACGGTGTACGCTGTAAATGGTGTACTGAATTCCTACATTCCTCGTACTTGTATTGCGATTAGTATTTCATAGATTAAACTTCCACAAACTCAAACTTACTAAGGTACTAGCGTGTTTAGTTGTAGTATAATTTCAATTCAACTCCTTTAGATAATTTTGTGAAAAAAAAAACAGAAAAGCATGATAACTCTCTTTAGAAAGGAAAACAAGTAAATTACATTTTTAATTCAGTCCCGAGACCATAATTAGACTTTCTTGTCGGGAGACAGTCATTTTTGATCTCTTACCAAGGCTAACTTTTCAGGGTGGCAATGGTGCAGTGGATAGTGTGCTTGCTCGTTCACCGATGTGTGCAAGTTCAAGCCCCAGCGGGGAACAGCAATCATAAACGACCCGAGGTATAAAAAGGAAAACGAATAACGTCGAATTTTTTCAACCACTGCACCAAAGAGGGTTCCTGACTAGTAGTACAATAGACCAGAGAGTCTGAGTGCTCTGGGATTGGGACTTGCGTTTCCTTAAAAAAAAAAAAAAAAAATACCAACTGATATTTATGCAGGGAATATTGGTCACGTTCGTTAGTCAGGCATGCTCTGATTGGTTAAGAGTCGCAAGTGATCGCTAAATTATCAGCCACAAATAATGTACATATGTACGTAACATTTATGAAGAGTATAATTATATATTTTATATGAGCGAAGTGCCAGAACGTTTTAGAAGAAATATAATATTCCCTATCTTCAAGAAAGGAGATCCAGAAGAAGGAAGAAGAAGGAAAACAAAATACGAGTAATTATAGAGGAATCTCGTTCCTTAACTCAGTGACAAAAATATTTACGGGGATAATTCTAGAACGTCTGACAGAGTGAATACGCCCAAATGATTTGTTCAGCAAAACCGGTTTTAGGAAAGATTACTCTACAGTGGACAACGTATTTACGCTAACGAGCTTCGCACGATCTTATTTAGACCAGGGCAACAAATTATACGCATTCTTTGTATATTTCAAGGCGGCTTTCGACTCCATTGAGAGAAATGCTCTCCTGTATAAGCTAAGTACCCTGGGAGTATTGGGAAAATGTAGAACTTGAGAAGTACCTTGGAGTCATCATCACATCTCGTCTATCGTTTAGTAAACATCTGCAAGAAAAGCTGAAGGAGGCGAAAAAAGGAATAAATTCTAAATGGAAAGGCATTCCAGGTAAAAAGAATATTGCCCCTAGCGTGAAATACAAACTGTTGGAAGTGGTAATGAGATCCATTATGTGTTACGCGGCTCAAGTCTGGGGAAATTCGCAGTACGAGGATGTTGAGAAGCGGCTGAGACACTTCACTATATATATGAAAATATTTCGTCTACCGATAAACAAACCTGTTTACCTTAAGGATGCATTTCAGTTACATCTGCAAAGTTTGCGAATTACTAAACTATTGCCTTTCCAAAATCGTTGTGACGCACCTTCTCTACAGACAACATATCGTAAATGAAGCTTTTTGAATAAAATTACTTAAAGTAAAAAACTAAAGGAAGTTGTAAAAAATGTAAAAATTGGTTATGTTATGTTTAATTGTGTATTAGTTAACATTTTGACAAAACTCTCTTTCTGACTGACGGCTATAGCCGATGCTTACACGAGCATTGTGAAATTTATAAAATTAAGAAAATGCGGTACAATAAATTCACATTTAAATCTAATCTAATCTGATACGAGTATGTATATCATTTATGGTATTACTAAGTTGGAACACTATCTTAAGCTGATGCAAGGTCGCGATTCATGCTTCATTACAATAATTTGATTTTCTTTTTTCATTTCAGACTTTTCGCTTCCATTTATTTATTAATGTAAGTACAAATAAAAATTGAATTTACTTACTAAACTGCAATTCAGTTTGCTTACCTGGAAAGGAAAAAAAAAAATAAAAAAAGAGATTAATAAATGGCTGTTTTAAAATATAATATTACTTATATAAATGCAAGGAAATATTATTTAAACCTATCTGCATGCATGTATACTCGTATGCGCAATTTACAAAACAGTTTACAATTTTATTTCAGTCTTGCTTGTCTTAATTCTTATAAAGACTGTTTTTTTTTTTTTTTCATTCACCGGCTTTTGTCCGACAAGTAGTAGTAGTCGTAGTAGTAAATTGTTTGTTTATTTTAAAAAAAAAAAATATTACAAATAGTCGCCTGTAGGAGAGATATATTGTACTTATAATAACAAATTAGTTTAACACTAGTGTGCATAAAATTATGAGTTGTATTCATCGACTAGACTTTTTTGGAAGCAGAAAGCATCCTTAATATACTTATGTAAAGTTCCCCAGCACCCTTCAGTTTCTCTCTTGAGTAGGTTGATGATTTCATCTTCCCGCAGTTCCCACTTGCCAAAAAACTTTAGCCGCAACCAATTCAAAATTGGACATTTTCCTACGAAATGAATAACGTCTTCTTCCTCTTTTAGATTGCAAAGAATACAGATTCTGCGTTCACCTTCCCGATACTTGCTCGCATTTAATCCTAAGATGCCAGCCCGCACTTTAAAACTCCACATTCAGGGTTATCGTGAATAAATTTGCCCTCGGAATTTTTCTCCAAAAAAATTAGGTATCGTCAATAAAGAGGAAATAATTCCGCGGAAAAGAAATAAGTATCATGAATGACAATCCAGAAGAATTTTCAACGCAATCGTGATATTTAATTTTTTCCTGGTGAATTTTTTCCCTATTTTTAAAGATACCTAATTTTCGGGGGAAAAATTCCGAGGGAAAACTTATTCATGATAACCGTGATTATCAGCTGTCTGTCATATACGGCATCGAAATACGAATGACCTACTTATTGCTGGATTAAGTTTTTTATATATTCCAAGTGAGCTCGTTTGCGCATGTTGCAGGTTTGATTGGATTTGTCTGCTTTTCCAACTTATATTGCTTTTTCAAACATCTTCAGTTAAGTGTGCATCCATCCGTATTATTCCTGCGACTTATCCTATGTTACACCAGTCTTACATCCCGTATATTTGCTTCTCCATAATTTGTTTTGAGAGTATATGAGGTAAGCGAGTTACCTCATATTTAAATATAGTTTTGTGAATATACTCCATGTGAAGCCTTACTGTATACAGATGCAAATCAGGAACTCCTGTTTCTAGGCTCAGAATGTAGTTTTGTGTAACGTCTGGCAGGCCAAACATTTTTTAATGAAGTACCGTTGCATTTTATCAACCACGCTGAAATTTAAAAACCAAACTTGAGAGGCATAGCTGTAGATAGCTCTCGTTACAGCGTTAATTAGCTTAAATTTAGCACAAATCTTTACCTCATTTTCCCAATGAAATCCTTCCAGGTGCTATTCAAGCACGTTTTAGTTTTTGCTTCTCGTTCTTTGAGTTGTTCTATCATTGAGAGTTCCGGTGTCATTATTAGGCCTAATTATTTGTATTTCTTAACTATTTCCACCTGTGGCGCCCTTAAAATACCATTCTCGTCCTTTGCTCTCTTGCCTCCTTTGCTAAATATTATAATTTTTGACTTATCTAGGTTCACTTCGAAGTTCCAGATCTTGTAGTACTCCTCCAACTTTATGATCATGCTTTGTACCACATATGTATCTTCTGCCAGTATTATTATATTCTTCTTCCTTTTTTTTTATCAGCGAGGTTATGATCCGAAAACAAGGGATCACAACCCTCCCACTTCGCCGTATTTCTACTGATCCGCCTGTGGGGTTCTGCCAGTATTATTATATCATTGACAAACATCAGGACCCTAACAACGATGCCATCCAAGGAAAGACCACCCCCAAAAAGTCATGCAGGTCGTTCCACGGCAGAGCAAATAGTAAAGAACTAAGTAAACATCCTTGTTTTACCCCCATAGCAGTGCTGAAATAGTCTGAGACTTTTTCCCCATCCCATACTGCAGAAACTGTGTTTAGTAGAACTAAGAACTTGTAGAAGAGAGCCCTTCGATCGACACCATCAAACGCCGCCGTCCGACAAGTACATAAACATACTTCAACATGTGTCGCAGCTGTCGGTGCTCCTCAAACATAAATTTGAATTCTCAGACGTTTTGTGAGCTTTTCGAATGAATGAATAAACTATTCATGTCACTTAAAAAAAAAAAAATGTAAACATATAAAACCTTATAGTCAGCAGAATTGACTTCATTATTATGAAATACGACTTCGGCGATTATTACGTCCGGTCTGCATTCTAGTTTATTGGTTCAGTATCAGTTCGATAGGGTTAATAACAGTATGTATTAAAAAACGTGCACCACATCACGTACTATGTATCTATGTATATACACTGCACACGAGTATTCGGAATCGTGCTTCAGAAGTATTATAGTAGAGTAAATATTTTAATTAAAATGCTTTCAGATACGCACTGCTCCCAGGATTTTTGTAAACATGACCGCTGTACTTTGAGCTGCCTAGATTGTTTGAGAATTTTCACTCAATGCATTCACAAAGTCGGCATTATACTTTGGAACTTTGATCAAACAAAATTTGGGCCAGCCCTCAAATTTCAATATTGATATCAAACAATGCAGAGATTATGAAAATAAACTGTCATTTCCGAGTAAAGTGCGCTCTTTTGATGCATTTTAAAGCACTCAGTGTTAATTCACAAAAATCGGGAATATAAAAACAAATAATTTATAAATTTTTAAAAAAAATTGGATTCTCTGAATTTCTTGCTGTTGGCCTCAAGTGAGCTCCTACAAATGCCTCGAGTTTTTCAATAGTTTTTAAATAGAAACTAGTTCGAAGTCATGCTAAGCTATTTGATAGTTAGAATAGACTTTGTGATTGAATTAGACGTATGTTTGTATAGAAGTTGTTACGGAATTCACTATTATAATCGAAAATCGAGAAAATATCCATCTGTTGTAAAAAAAAGGAAAAATCCTCCCACATTCGATGACTGACGTTTGTTCTAGTTCAATTTGTGGAATGACTTTGCGTAACTTCTTTGATGTTCTGTCAAAAAACCGCAATGAATACCAGCTGAGCATATCCCGAAAGCTCTAAGCTTTTTTTTCCATCTAGAAACGATTTTTACTACTGAACATTAAAATACATTAAAATACAATACATGCCAAAAGAAGCACACAATTTATGAGTAAACCGTAAAAAATAGAACTCCATGAATTTCCCATCACGTACAATAAGCAATCTAATAATTTCATTACCAATTTAATAACTGTCAAATGACATATTCACAGCAACGAAATGGCCAACTCAATTGTCATTTGCCCTTAATGGCAGAGATTTTCTTGACAAAGTTCCTGCCAAATGTCTAGCAACAGACCATACTTGTCAAAAGCAGTACGTGACAGGCCCTTTTCCATTCCTTCTTTTAGTCATCATTTGTCTTATGAAATATTTCTTATCATTTAGACAGATGACATTTGTCAATATCACCTTGGCAACATATGTAATATCTCTTTCATTATGGTCTACACTTCCAATCAATTAAGAACAAACAATTATTTTCTCCGCTCATTACAATAAGCAATCTATCCCCACTAATCAGTAAACACACACCCCCCCATATCAATAAAAACACACAAACCTATGTAAGCTAACAACTGACAAGTGCAAGAGCATTTTACCACCTTATCGCTTGTATGTATACGTTTTCTTTTGTAATTGACAGCTACACTATTACTTTGCATATGTATGCGTACAACAAACGATAGATAAGCAAAAATAATTGCAAACAAATCAACAAAATAAAAATAAAAGTTTATCATATCGCAGATATTTTAAGTCCACAAAATGGAACTCTTTGCGAGTCGACTTGAGTTATGAATTTAGTCTTCAATCAAGTGTCAATGCGCTAGTTGTTGACTTGGTCATTGATAGTGTACTCTGAAGGTCGTTCTGCCAGGTTAAAATAATTTACTTCTATTGTTTCATAGATAAAGCGTAATACTTGTAAGTGTTATAAAAAAAAATAAAATTACTTATGCATAAGCTGTCACTGTCAAATAGACAAACTTACTTAATATCTTCATTATGAACTGTCAAACTGGCACGTTTCTTGAATAATAAAAAACAAAATTTGACACGCGAAACTTAAAAAAAAAACTGCACGTTTAATTTTTTTTTAAAACTACCAAATGAAAGTGAAAACTTCAACAAGTGTTATGGGTTTTGAAAAATTCACGAGTATTTATGTAAAAAGTGCGTTCGGCATTTAGCCAGATTTAAATGAAAAACCTCATCACTACTGAAAAAGTGAGGGAAGTCGATTTTTTATAAAAAACAAAAACAAAAAGAAGAAATTGACGGCCGCGTTTTGCAAAGCGTGACAATCGCGTCGAAAACCGGTCAGTGAATGCAGAATTTCTTTTTCGGAAATAGTTGTCCTAAAGTTTTTTTTTTTTTTGTTGATTCTTTTTGATTAGATTGTACCCTAATTCAAAGAGAGGGAAAGACGAAAAAAGAACAAAATGAAAAGCAATATCTATAATCAATTTGCTTTTTGATTGTGTGGTTAGAAACCCCCGAAAATCGTTGAAAAATGTGCTTTCGGGGAAAAATGTGCTTCACAATGGACGGTTTGATGGTCAGATTGAACTGAGCTCATAAAACAAATTAGATTTTGAGAAACGTAATTGAGGAAAGAGGTGCGCTGCAAACAGTTAAACACCAACCCTACGTCGCACAGTGGTTGATTTTGACTTTTTTGCTTACAAAAATCATAACTCTTAAACGAATAAAGATATCGTGACAGTTTTTTTTTTTTGCTGCTCAAAAGAAATTCCCAGGGCTATGGAATTCGTGAATTTTGAAAAAAGTCCTTTACAGGGTGTTCCAGAATCTTCTGTTGAAATAAGACCTCACCACAGGGGATAAACATTATATTTTACTATTTAAAATATTCAAAAGTTTATGATTGAACAGGGTGTCTAAAAGTTAATCCGAGAAAAACAGTGGTAAAAAAAAGTAAACGAACCATTTTTTAAATGTCTTTTTTAGGTTTATCAAAAGAGAATTTTTTTTATTTTGTGGCACATCAGATATCAAATATAATAAAATATTTCAGTGATTCATTTAAAGTCAAACAGTGGAGAAAATAGTAAACGAACCAAAAAAATCACATTTCTTGGAAACTTTCATCAACATCTTAGGTAATGTCTAATAAACTTATCATTTCTGGAGAGCATTGTGCTCTGAGGTCTTTTCGGCTCTGACATGCCTTAACGAAGAAATGAGTGGGTCCGAGGAGGCTGCAAGCATATTGAAAATGTCTTCTTGATATCTATCTTCTTCTTCTTCTTCCTTTTATCAGCGAGGTTATGATCCGAAAACAAGGGATCGCAATCCTCCCACTTCACCGCATTTCTACTGATCCGCCTGTGGGGCTCGTATTTTGATATCTATACTTCCTGTAATCTTTATTTTTGGATTTCTGAGCCTTTTCTGACAATTCTCAAGTGGTAACGATTGATACTCGATTATATTTTGACTATGAGCCAACATTTTATGAAGAGTGGTTGTGATTTGTTTTTCGGGATATTTTTCCTTGAATAACTCTGCTGTTTTCTTGGCATACTCCTCAAGTTTGACATTTTCCCTGCAATTCAAAACATTGTAGTATGACTTCAAGCCTCGTTATTACCTCTCCTCGAAGTATTTCCATCATTGGTATCCAAATCTTTGTTTTGGTCTGTCCACGTCGAGCCCAATATCACCACGAAAATGCTTTTGGATCTCTTTTCTTATTTTATCTGCCTCCTTGATTCCAATAGATTCATCAATATCCTCTCCCTCTTGTCGAAGTGTATATGCAAGTTTCAAAATAAGTTCGATGCACCTGATTCTTGCATGTAATGGATAGATTCCATATTCGTAGTTTATGTTCGTCATCATTTGATTCATCATGATTGTTGAAGTTTTTTTGTGTTCTCTTGCATATGGGACATGACTGCATTGACTGTGTCTCTGTTATTTCATTCAGAACTTTTCCGCCAATCATAGTTAAAAAGAACTCGTGGTTGTTAACTATTCCTATTTCGTCATTAGTAGGTTGAAGATTAGCAATTTAATTTTTGATATCGTTAACGTGTGGGCGCCGTGGCGTAAGTGGTTAGTGTGTCGGATCACTACGCATGAGGTTCCAAGTTCGAATCCCAGAAAACACCAAAAAGTTTTTTCACGGTCCCACCTCTCGCGAGCGTCTGACAAACATCCGAGAGTATTGTTGTCACGAAAAGCTTCTCAAATCGCCGTTCGGATTCGGCATTAAACTGTAGGTCCCTTCCATTCGTGTGGAAATTATAACGCACACAACATGAGTGGTTGCGAGAAGCTAGGCCCTGGCACTTAAAGAGCTGTTGCGCCAAATATTTATTTATTTATTTATTTTTTTTTTATCGTTAACTGTACTTTTCATGAGTTCTCTAGTTTCCTTTGTATATTGGAACATTATAGGTCGGCAAAAATGAACTGATGATGGACAAGGGTTCCTCCAATGTTCACCATTTGAACTGTTAAGCCTCAGTGGAACAACTTACTTTTACTTACTTATGTCCTGTATCCCCTTGTGGGTCCTAGGGCCTCTACTACGCCTACGCGCCATCGTGTACGGTTTCTAGCAATGTGTCTGAGTTCTCCCCAACTTTTCCCTAACTGCCGTGCCTCCTTCTCGACTGTTCTGCGCCATGTTCTCCTCGGACCGCCAGGTCTTCTGCCATCCTGAGTTAGAGGGTTCCATTGCATAGCATGGTTCGCTATGGAGCTGTCACCCTTTCGGAACGTGTGACCAATCCATTGCCACTTCCGCCGTTGGATAGTTGTGCCTATTGGTTCCTGACCCGTTCTCTCGTAAAGGTGTTCGTTAGAGATACGATTGGGCCAGAAAATCCGTAAGATATTGCGCAGGCACCTATTAACAAACGTTTGCCGCTTTCTGCTGATAGTAGTGGTCACTCTCCACGTGCTGCAACCATATAGCAGCACGGATTCAACGTTGGAGCGGAACAGTCTTATTTTGGTGCTCAAACTGATTGCATTGCTTCGCCATATTTTGGACAACATCCCGAACGCGGACTTTGCTTTGGCGATCCTGTTGGCTATATCCAGTTCGGTTCCACCATCGGTCGAGACAATACTCCCAAGATACTGGAAATCCTCTACTCTCTCTACCGGTTGTCCAGCAATGCATATTTGAGCCGATGAGTTTGTTCCAAGGCTGATAATTTAAGTTTTTGCCGTATTAATTTTGTAAATATATACACTTCACCAATAAGAGAGAGAAAAAAAAATTAAATTTGGCTGATCTCCTCAAATAAAATCTCTCTAGCACATAGTTCCCGCACCTGAGTTTTTCAGTATATATTTACAAATATATATATAGGAATTAATTTCTCATTCTCTCTCATTCAGGTCGGACTTTTGCGGACGTTTTTTTTTAAACTCAACCTAAAGTCTAAAAAGTGTCCCGGAAATAGTGTTTCAAAAAAACATTAAATTAAATAGTTTTAAAAATATTATAAAAAAAAAAAATTCTTCAGTTCTGTTTTAACAAATGAACAGATATATCAAGGATTTGTTAGTCCAGTGAATTTCAAAATTTTGCATTATAAACCCACCCGAAAATTGAATTATGCAAGCACTTTTGCCTAAATGAGCCACTGTGAGTCGTAAGTCTATTGCATTTTTATAGATGTACGCGATAATTGCTAGAAGTACTGATCGAATATTAGTATGGTTTTAACAATGGTTTTCCATGGTAGTTATAGACAGTAAAACATTGCGTTCGGTGTTTAAGGTGGACCCAATTCAAAAATGCAGTTCTGTGACAGTGTTGCGGCAACATTAAAGCAATACCATAAGTTCAAAAAAAGGAGCCTTTCTTGTTTCGCTGAGAACAGAGCACTGAACCAAGGTCGAGAGCGCTCTGATTTGTTTATGAAACACACTTGAGCACTTAGTTGTCAAAATATGAAAGTTGCCTATAAATGCGGCCGGGCGCTTTTCATAGATAAAAAGAAAAACAATGCCTTTGCTCCATTTAAAGCCTAAAAAAAAGTTTATGCACAAATAGAATATCTATTGATAGTTATTTTCTAAATAATTTCTATTCATTCATTCATTCATTTTCAATGGCCCGCTAATCCTTCATGAGGGTCGCGGGGGTAGGATGCTCAGGTGGACTCTCCATCCTTCTCGATCCTCCGCCATTGACTCCAATTCATCAGGGAGAATCCCTAAGCGGCTCCAAGAGAGATGTCGGACTTGATCCAACCATCTATTTCTGGGCCTTCCGCGAAGTCGTCTACCTGATGGTACGGCAACCATGGCGCGTCTTGGAAGCCGGTCTGGGGACATACGCACTACGTGACCAAACCATCGAAGCATAGATCGTTCCGTTCGTAGAAGTAGCTGCTCAACGTTGAGCGCCTCGCGTACTCTGGTGTTGCGCACTCGATCCCTACGAGTTATTCCAACAACACCGCGAAGGAACCTCATTTCGGCAGCTTGTATCCGCGATCTCAAATAATTTCTAAATAATTCTAAATATTTTCTAAATAACTATTCCCTCTGCTGCATTGGATATTATGTTTCATCTGATACCCCACGATATATTTAGCGAGCAAATGGCAGCGAATGCAGCCGTTCGCCTTGAAGCTACCTAACAGTGGCTAGGAAAAGAATTTGGCTACGCTTCCATTCTGAATAAATTCAAAATCTCTCCCAAAATCAAACACGGACTACAGCATCCCACGTCTAAATTTTGATAAGAAGTTCCTCGTCACCATCCCTTCTAGATCACTCTGAGAGGATGATGCACTTTTTTTTAAGAAGATGAGTCGATTCACTTCTACACTGATGGGCCAAAAACCAAAGACCGGAGTTGGTGGAGGTGTTTTTTCTGACAGGCTTAATCTTAAGCTCTCTTTCCGTCTACTAAATCATTGTAGGATATGTAGGCGGAAATAATGGCGATTAAAGAAGTCTTATCTTGGCTTAAGAAAAACGTGATATCTGTTAGAGCTATCCGCATCTTTTCAGACAGCCAAGCATAAATCAAATGCCTAGAATTGACCTCAATAAATTCCTTAGTAGCTCTAGATTGCCCATCGTCTCTTGCGGAGATGGCTGTGCAGTTCAATATTCACCTGTGTTGGGTGCCGGGACCTGGGGACATTCCAAAGAATTGGAAGGCTAGATTAGGAACAACTATACCCATCCTGCCAGATAAAGGCACTTTAGGTGTACCAATCGCAAATTTAAATTTATGCTGGATGCTGTATGTCGAGAGTTGGGCGCTGGAGCATAGGGACATTCCATGGAATTGCAAGGCCGATGAACTCGTCAGAATAGGAACAACTATACCCATCCTGCCGGACAAAAGGTCCTTAGTTATACCAACCGCTACTCGCAAACTTAAATTTAAGCTAGATGCTGTGGAGAGTACAAATCTTAGGTGGAAACAGATTTGGCCGAAGCTGGATATAAAACGTTCTAAGAATTTGATTTTTCTCAACAGATTGCATATCGGTGCTATAGTAGGTACCATCACTGGACACTGTCTAATAGACTGGGCCTTTTTGCGAACGACCTTTGTAGAAGCTGCATGGATGAAGAAGAGGAAGAACCTATTCCTCACCTTCTTTGTTTCTGCCCAGCTCTCTCCCGTAGATGGAAGCTTCACTTAGAAGAGCCGTATTACAACGATTTTGGCGACCTGATAGATATTGCTATCAAGAGCCTCCTCCTTCATAGGAAGCTCAAAATGGTTTTAGCGAGTAGGTAGTGAGATTTTCTCCCATGATCCACGTGGTATCACAACGGACCTATTATTGGTCTAAGTGCGTTGGCGATTCTCAGCTGGCAGCCACTTCAACCTAACCTAACCTATTTTCTAAATTGTATTAAGTTCTACGCCAGACCAATAAGCCTCGCCCGTGATTTTAATTGTTTTGGTATTTTTTCCCTTTATTTTCCCTCCTGCTGCGCTCATCTGTTTGTTCAGACTGCTCGGCCAATTTATTCTGAGCTCATAGAGTGCGCTCTAAGGATGCTCTGAACGAAACAAGAAACATAAATTGAAAGCTCTGAATTTTTTTGACAACTTGGCTCTGCTCTGAACATAAAAAGAAAAATGCCTAAGCATACATAGGTCCATTCGCGTACTTTACGTGGCAAAAACACACCAATTGTCAAATATGCCATGATGAGAGTAAAATCTCTCAGAGAGCAGAAGTTTCTAAGCAAAAGTACTCGAATGAAAAGCGAGCCATGTCGAGCCAACTGTCATTAAAAAAATTATAATGAACAAATTAAACTCGGGTGAAAAGCAGCAGATTCATATTAAGTTAAAAAGGAATGTTTTGGGAGAATATGCACACATCACAACAGTTTCTTCAAGATACTTTGCATCCAGTTTGTATGTCTATTGACTATTTGAAATAGAATCAAAAACTCTTCGACTCATTTTGCAATCAGCTGATTCCACTTGACAGGTTGTACGTTCGTTCAAATGATTTTTTTTTTAAGTTAAGATCAGCGAGCGCTTCCGTTTAAAAAATGCTTATTTAGACGCAAGACGCAAGAATCCATGAAAGGAAACGTCGTATAATTGTTTCGGTTTTAACTCGAACTCTAGATGCTTTTCTTTACTTATGCATGACACTACAGAAAGACGATTTTTGTTCCAGACATCAAGTTTGGGCAAGTCGGTTAGGTTTTCAAAGAAGTAGTAGGCAACAGTAAAATAGATAAATCAAGTGTAGAAGACATGAAAGATGAGTGATCGTTTTCTCCTCTTTATTTCGATAACTTCTGACGAAGTTTGACGTCACTGACAAATTCTTTCCATTATTTGGAATGGAACTTTGGCCAGTCTTTCTTCTATTAAAGGCGAAATGCTAGTTGCGGCTACAAACTATAAGACAGGCATTGCCCGGAGTAGACTAAAACACATTGGAAGATACTTCTTTAATAATTTAGAAAAGGTTGGATATTTGAATCAAAATAATGATTTATTTAAATTCTCTAGGGAAATTAAGTATATGTATATGGATGAAATGGTTTAGATTTTCTACCGTGAAGGTTCCCTAGGGATCATGACGGGCCCACTATGGTGCCTATTGTTTTATAATAACCTCATAACTCTACTCAACCTAATCTAATGTAACCTTAGGTTTGTGGTTCTAAATCGTTCACATCGGTTCTACCGATTGTATGTTACTTTTACAGAAGCTCCGATCTTTGGATTTTTTTTTTCTTTTACAGTATGTCTCTTCAACTGAACAGCTGCTCTTTGCTGGTAATTATGTGCCTTCTAACCGCAGCGACGACTCGAGATTGACGGATTTCTTTTTTCCACCTCTTTCACCTGAACTAGGGTAAAACTTTCGAAGGGATTGTGAGCACAGTGGTTTTAACTAGAGATGGGCTAAGTCGTGAATTTGTATTCGCAGTTATAACTGTGAATGTGATTTCTTATTCACTGTGAATGTAAACTGCTAATGCGAATTCGTAATGGAGTCATACATATGTATACCTGTCCGGCTATTTTGTCAGACAAAATTAAATCTTCTTCCATAAGCGAATTTTCATTTTTTGCAAGTGTCCCAAACCATTTTACAACTCCTAAATTCCTACCTATGTACATATGTATGTACACGTATGTATGTACAATGTAGATACATAAACCCTTTCATAAAAAAACTTACTCGCACATCTGGCTCCGATGAACCAGCGATAGCAGCAATAACAACTTAGCAAGTATAACCCTTCTGCTGCTATATACCAACCAATCAAACCTACAAACCAGCTGTGACTGCGATAGCAGCAATAGCAACATAGCAAGTACTCGTATAACCCATGTACTGCTATATACCAACCAATCAAACTTACAAACCAAGCAATAGCAACATAGAATGTATAACCCATGTGCTGCTAAAGGGTGTCCCACAATTCACGCAAAATGTAATTTTGACAGAAAATACAGATTTTTAATTAGAAAGCTTAAATTTTTTATTGATTCATAGAGTATACAGATTGGCGTTATGTATGGAATAGCACTTCGGATAAATGGCCGCCACGGCTTTGCTGGCGAGTACGTACTCTTTTATTGAAATTTTCTATCACCGTTTCGCATAAATGTGGCTGAATTTCATTAACACACCTTCCAATTTCCTCTTTCAAGGCGTTGGTGGTCGTGGGCTTGTTTGCAAAGACCTTTGGCTTCAAAAAACCCCAAAGAATAAAGTCCAATGGCGTCAAATCGCAAGATTTGGATGGTTAATTCTGATCGCAAGAATGGCTGATTACACGATTAGGAAATGACTCATGCAGTAATTGAATTGCTTCTGTGGTTGTATGGCATGTGGCACCGTCTTGTTGAAACCACATGTTGGTCACACCCATATCTTGTAATTTAGGCACTAAAAACTGGGTTATCATGTCAGGATAACGAACACCATTAATTGTTACTGCCTGACCAGCCGCATTTTCGAAGAAGAATGGTCCGATAATGCCTCCAGCCCAAAATTCGCACCAAACAGTCACGCGTTGTGGATGCATTTGTTTCTCAACAATTACTCGTGGGTTTTCTGAACCCCAAATGCGACAATTTTGACGATTAACGAAGCCATCAAGATGAAAATGAGCTTCATTACTGAAGATGATTTTGTACGAAAATTGCGGACTGTAGCTGACAAACCTACATTGTTTTTAAAATTTTGCTCAACAATGAAAATGCGTTGTTCTTTCGTATAGCGATCCATTTTTACTAACCCCGAAATGTCAGCTGTCACATTATCTTTTTTTCCGTTGGTACCACTGTACTATTAAATGGCGCAAAATTCAAATTTTGCGTGAATTATGGGACACTCTTTATATACCAGCTAACCAAACTTTGACCCCAGCTGCGAGTGCGATATGCAACCTTATGAGTTGGTTTGGTGTTTGTTCGCGTATCATAAAAAGCTTCGCACACACAATGGAACATGTTCGAAAAGAAAATTGGATGAGACGTTCAGTAGATAACGTGCAAAAAGGGTAGTTTAGTTTAACAATTTTATTATACGAATACCTCTTCTTCTTCACGTTTTTCGTATGAGACAAACACACATTTGTGTGTAGTGCATGAAAAATGAAATTGTGATTCGTGAATAGAAGCCAGACAAATTACTATTAGCTATTCATTAGCAATAGCAGTTTATTATTAAGATGTTAACAGGTTGCGAATGTGAATTTTCATTAGCAGTGAATGATGAGCAGGTTGCGATTTTTTGCTCATCTCTAGTTTTAACCTCTGCATCCAGGATTTGCTGTATGTGCAAACTGTAAGAGATATGTGTATATTTGTCAAACGAGCCAATCCCAGAATATACTGCGAATTCATTAAACAATTCCAGAAATAAATACGCTGCATGTGCTGCAGAATGATACATACATACATATGTACATTTAATTTGTGCGCACAACAGCGAGACTTTTGAATGTTTTCAGCTATCTACCACGCAGTTACCCGAATATCTGAAAGAGAATATAAAAAAATGGTGAAATCGGTCTTAGGTTAATCTAGGCGAACAAAGTTTAAAACAATTTATTGGCTTAAATTTATTGCTAACGATATGGTGCAATGATGCATGACTAATTCATCACTCTAAACAAGTTCGTGAACTAACATCGTCAATCAAAATTCAACTAATGTGCGTTTGTACTATTATCTCAGTATCTTACTGGCAAAAGTGGCTCGTAGAATTTAAAGGTACACTGTTCGACGGATAATGTTTATATAAAACAGTCATAAAATTTTCCTTTGTTTGGAAAAAAATCTTTGCTATCGCATTATATTTAATAGATTTGTTTTCAACGATAACATATTTTCATCGAGGCGCTATTTTGGCGATCAAAAGAAGGAAAGATATTCTGTTTACCACTTTTGTTTTAAAAATACATGACGCAAATAAATTGTCTCTTTCGATTAAAAATAGATCCCACTTGCATAAAAAATACGATAAAAACCAACCAACTAAAGCTACATTGTTGTAATTTTAGAGAAGGAGTCAAGCGTTCTTGCACTGCGATTTGTTTACGTTTTCTTGCTCAGTTTTATTTTTCAGTTTGATTTTTTTTGCTATATTCTTTGATTGCTACTATTCTATCGCGTCTTAGAATATCTAGATAAAAAACTTTTCTAAATATGGGAGTAGGATCTAGTGTCGAAACGTGCACAACATTTTTAAGTACACACGACACCTCGGTTCTATGGCGAATGCATTTGATAACTATCCTAAATTATTAATAATTTTAATGTGAGTATTTAAGAGTTTTCCAAATTGATTTTTAATTAAACTCTTCTATATAGTAGCATGTGTGTATGCCTGTGTCAATGATAGCAATTTATTTTTTTCATAACTTTATAACTCTGCGCATGATATTGTTATTCTTATCGTAAATTGCAATTGTTCTTATAATACAACTCAACTACACGGGGTTATATACCTATAATTATATGGATAATGTTAATTGGAACTAGAGATTAACTATTTGTGAAAAAGATAGATACCTTAGGGGGTTTCTTAATCGGCCTTCATATTCCGTGAGCTTAGGTTACAAATGGTTATAATGAGTTTATCAGAGAAAAAGCGAGAGCAAAAAATAAATAAATAATCGAGTCGATATGCTTAGGATACATCTCAGGCTTAGGGTCATACGTCTTCGCATTTTATTCGTTCAAAGCAGAGAACTGCATGAATCCACTCATTTGCCGTTGTGAATAATTCGCTAAAATACGAGCCTTCCACAGTCTCACGTTCAAAGAAAACAAGCAAGTATGAATCGACACTCATGTATATGTGAATGCGTAGTAGGCAGACCCTCAAATTATTCACTGCTTCAGAATATTCACAAATGCAACGAGCTTTTGAATGGTTTCTTCAAGTAGTTCGCATTGAATAAGTGTAGAATTTTCAGTATACATATACGAACGACAGTAGACAATAGCCGTCTTTTGGTGGGAATTATGCAAAACATAAAGAGGTTAGTATGTCCGATCACTGCGCATGAGGTTCCAAGTTCGAATCCCAGAAACTACCAAAAACTTTTTCCACGGACCCACCTCTCGCGAAAGTACGTCTGACAAACATCCGAGAGTATTATTGTCTCGAAAAAGCTTCTCAAAACAAATTGCCCTTCGGGTACGGCACTAAACTGTAGGTACATTCCATTCGCGTGAAAAATATAACGCACACAACATGAGTGCTTGCGAGAAGATAGGCACTGGCACTTTTTATGCAAAGCAAAGTGAAAGCTTCTCAACAAAACGATCCCCAGTCAATCTGGTTTATAACTTTTTATTATTATTTGAAGATTGGCGATTGAATTGAATTGAATTGAAAAGTATGAAAAAGTTGTGCTTACATTTTTTAAATACAACTGAATCATTCAACTTGAATCGAATTGAATGAAAAAACTCTTTTCAGCGCCCTCTGAAATTTGATTCGGGCAAACTAAACATCCCAACTCAGTTTTGACTGGAGAAAAAAGCAAAGTGGTTGCCAGTCATTTTTGTTGTTATGCTCCGTGCTAAAGCTTACTTCACTGAGAAGCGACGTCTCACCAAAACATGCCTAATATTCTCCATAAATTCTCCGTCTTGATTTTATTTTATGAGAGGCAAAGTGTGTGGGTAGCTTATCATTTCTTGGAGTGAACTGAAGGCAGTGAATGTTCGTTTTATATGATGTTTATTGAAGTAAAGTCAGCAAGTTGAGTTATTACATTGTATGAAAACCAAAAAAAATATTATACTTAAACGTATAAAAATACGAAACTTATCGTACGTTTTTTTAGTATTTATTAAAAAAGGAGGGGGATGAAACTTATATCACTCGAAAGGTACTGTGCCATAGATGTGCAGAAAACAAAAATCGTGTACGTACGTTAAGTCAGGTAAAATAAAGTGAACATACGCACATGATTTCCCCATACAAAACACATTATCCAATTAAATGAACGTATTTTGTATTAACTTAGATCCCTTTGCCTTCCCTGTACGGGAGAATACGACAAAAAAAAGTTAAAATTATGTAAACAAATACATAGCGTTGTTTTTCTTGCTGTTTGTTTTTTCCCCTCGGTCGAATTTCGACCATACGCGATACTAGTATATATAAATATATAAAAAATAATAAACGAGCTACTTGCTGCAGTTCTCTGGTGCAAAGCATTCAATGTTCTGCATAAGTCATTAGGCTTTAAACATGTATGCCTCTATCTAAGACATTGCTTTCATTCTCTTTCAGTCCGGGTCCATTTTTGGCTTTCTTTGGTTCTTATCCTTCACGATCGCTTGTTGCTTAAAAAAGGATCTTCTTCATCGCATCTATGTATAATAATTTGATGGACGTGATGTGGTTCAATAATGAAGCCATTCGACTTTGGGTTCTTTTTTACTTGACATTTTAATACGGACAATACAGTTCGCAGTCTTGTCTTCTCTTCTATACGCCTTCCAAGCTTTCTTTCAAAGAATAAATTTCTTCCTTAATAGCTAATGCTTTTGGTTGGTTGGTTAGGATCGGCCCTCGATGAGGATGCACTAAGACCAGACATAGGTCCATTGTACTATCGATGTGCAAGGTGGGTGGGTCTCCCTCTTACTCTAGGAACCATTTGCTTCGTTGTGCGAAGGAGTCGATTTTAGCCGTGCAGGCGTTGCTTAGATCATTTAGATCATTGAAAAAGTATTCACCTAGGGTGGCCTTCCTAATATTGGCGAGTGCAGGACAGGTGCATATGTGCTGACTGATAGTCTTTTCTTCCTCTTCATCCCTACAGCTTCTGCAGAAGTCGTTAGAGGGGATGCCTAGTCTTTGGGTATGTCTTCCTATGACGCAGTGTCCGGTGAGGACGTTTGTTGTTTTGATAAAGGGTTCCTCTCTTGTGTTTTAAGTGTCCGATGGACCTAGATCTGTTAAGCATTGGCCAAAATTGTCTGGCGGTGTTTCATTGGCCTAGGTGCTGTCATTGGTGATTGGCCGCCTTCCTCGCGTCGATTTGAATAAGGTACTTAACATAAGCCATTGGCGCCTCGATGCCGGTAATGCTTATGCTGTTTGTACCAAAGGAGGCTTGTCGAGCCAGTTCGTCAGCTGCACAATTTCCCGATATGTCACAGTGACCTGACCCAGCAAAAGGTGAGGTTGTACTGACCAGCTATCTCGTTAAGAGATACGCGGCAGTTTTTTATTGCCTTAGATCTCATAGTGCCGGATGCAAGGCATTTAATGGCTGCCTGACTATCGACGTAAATGACAATATCCGACGTTGATAGTGTGCTAGCCGCTAGTCAGTCACCGGACTTGTGGAAACTTCGGCCTGAAAAACGCTGCAATGGTTTGGGAGGTTAAAAGAGAGGTTATGTCCAGGTCTTCTGAGAAGATTCCGGCGCCGACTCCGTCCTTGGTTTTGGACTCGTCCGTAAAAATTGACAGCGATTCATTGTATAGGACATCGCGTTGCGTCCACTCAGTCCTGTCCAGTATTGAGTGCATGTAGCCCCTGTTGAAGTCATATTCAGTGGGCAGGTGATCAGTGGAACTAGGGAGATGACGGTACGTCGAAAGTATTTTGGCGTATCCTGTGAGTTGCTCCTTCCACTGCTTGGCGCCTCTCAGCCTCACTGCCGAGCTGACAGTCAACTGCTTACGGACGATGTCGATCGGAAGTAGGTGGAACCTAGTTTGGAGCGCCGCTGTGGGAGAAGTTCTTAGAGCACCGGTAATGCGGAGACATGCTACTGGCTGAGTTTTTTTCATTATGAATAGGTTGGACTTCTTCTCCAGGGCGGGCCACCATACCAGTACTCCGTACATAAGAATCAGTTTTATTACCGACGTGTAAAGCCAGTGTATAATGCTTGGTTGTAGGCCCCAAGTGGAGTCTACTGCTTTCTTGCAAATGTATAGGACAGCCAGCGATTTCCTGGCTTGGGATCAAGCTTTGGGCCTAAATAGCTAGCGCTATTTGAAAGTTTGAGAATAGATCCTCACCCACGCGGATTTTCGCTTAATAGCTAAGACTAACAACAGAGGTTAACGCAACGCAACAAAAGGGCAACGAGTGCAGTAGGGCGAAATGAGTTTGAAAGGATTACAAATTAAGGTATAAGGACAAAGGAGCACATGTTATTTAGTCTGGGTACGTGACTTGGGAAACAAATTTATTAATCAAGTTTTTGATACACACATAGTTGCATGAAGAGCAGTCGTTTCTGAACCAGCTCTACGGAACGAAATTAACTTCCAGTTTTCTATCAAATGCAAAAGCAACATGCATCAAGCTTTGAAGTCCAATATTCCCAGTCACAGTGACAGCGACCCGATGAGCAAGTCACATCCCACCTACTAATTATTTTTTGTAATTTATTTGTGCATCTGTATTATGCAATTACTGCTGGAAAGAAAAAGTGATTCTAGTCACCTGTCAAGTCAATGAGCGTCGCTTGGACAACGATTTCACAAAACTACATGTCCACTTAAATGACGGCATTGTGAACAGGCATCCGTTGAATTTCATATTTCATACGAGCTACTCAACTGTGTTCCCAGTTACTTACATGATTGAGATGAATTATGGCTTTTCAACTGCCAATTACTTTAGATCTCACATCTGTAATGTATTTTTTTTATTTTTTTTTGTAAAATTGGTTCCCATCAAGCAATCGTTTGAGTCACAATTAACGGTTAACAATGCTTGTACTTGTCTTTAGTTTACCAGAAAACTGTGAATCGAATTTGTTTTAAAAAAAAGAACAATCAACATGATTCAGTGAATATTTTCCAGTCACGCAATATTCATATATCCGTACAAACCAGTCCACACCTAAGAGCATCCACATCAGACATCATGATTCTCTACACACCGCTCCCACTTCTGGGGGTTCAAAGCATAAGTAAACTTTGGACATCATAGATACACGCTGTCATGACGTAACATTCATCCGAAAAATAAAACGAACGAGATGCTGTGCAACTCTCAAATTGCAGCTCGAGAAATATGAGAATCACAACAATTCTGGGAAATTGTGCTACACCCCCGTTGCTCTAGTGAGTGCAATTTTCGCAATCTTGTCACATATAGTACCTACCTACAAGAGTGTGCGAATAAAACTAGCCCGGGGCCGACGACGACAACGACGATGGTTTCTAATGAGATAGTTTATTGCACGATTGCAGCGAAAGATATCATATGACAGTAGCTGCAGGTGAGTGACATGTAAGCGCGTAGAACGAACGACATTTAAGTCAAGTTATTTTGAAATACGAGTATCTTTTCGCACACACATGGGAGTCTGTCTCACACTGCTGTTGCATTGTTTGGGGAGAATTACTTCTTGAAAACTTCATTTAATTTTGAGTTAGTGACTTACTGCTAATGTGTTATGAAATCTAGAGTAGAATGGGCCAAGGCGAAGTCGAGAGAAAAAATTTTTTTTTTTAATCGAACAAACCGCACACATACTGTGGTGAAGGCCGATCCACATTAGCTTCTTGTGTTTCACTTACATTTGACGCCTGCATTAGCTATCGTTTGTTTTATGGTTTAAACATGTAACTAACATTAAGGCCCAAGAAAATTTGTCGGGGAAGTGCGTATTAAACTCTGTTTTCACCTTCACTGAGAAATGTGTGAACTAAATTAAGTCGTCAAATTTTTACAAGTAAAATGTTCGCCAGTTTGAATTGAGATGACGATCTAATATGCAAAATCGATTTAGATACAATGTGAAGCGGCCTATCTACGCGAAAATGCGAAAAAAGAAAGCCTGAGAAAGATATTATTTTGTAAATGGAAATGATTTATGTGGTTATTGTTAATTAGTTCCACAGAAGCGGACTTCACTATTTGACAGATGGGGTCAAGTAGAGAGAAACTGTGATGAAAATGTTTGCATTGCGGATACGGATTAGGTATTGCCCTTTCAGACAAAAATCTATTAGTCGTTCGCTAAAAGGCTTAGCTATTCTATTGTCTTCATAGCATAAGGAAACATGGAAAAATTGAGAAGGGTGACTCTTCACTAGATCTACACGTTATGTAGTTTTCAAAATCTGCGATATTCTGTGCATTTTCTAATAGAATTTACCCTTATTGTTATCAAAGTATTGTCTATACTCTACATTAACAATTGGGTCCGAGTTTCTGGTTGCATTTGTGCGAATTTTTGGCCTGATTACCACGAAAGATAGTAGTTCCATAAGATTTAGACTTCATTTACCCGTGATGACGGGTCAGAAATCCAGTTGACATTGATAGTGTCAGTCATACTGTTAGTTTTGGGTATTAAACATAACTGTAAGTAGTATTACCCTCCAGGATGTGGGTAAAACAAACGAATAGGTATAAGACTCGACCAAGTACGCTTCCTTGCGGCACCCCAGCCATTATTTCCTTAATATCTGAATATTCGTTTCCACATTTGACGCGGAATAGTTTATTCGTAAGGCAGTTCTTCAAAATATTGTATAGGTGCTCTGGCAGAACTTGTCGTAATTTAAACTTTAAGCCTTCATGCCAGACCTTGTCAAAGGCTTGAGAGACATCGAGGAGTATGCTTGAACAAATCCTTTTTTCTTCAAGATATTTTTCGATTACATGTGGTATTCTATGCACTTGTTCAACTGTAGAATGCTTACTTCTGAATCCGAATTGATGATCCGGAATGAGGTGCCTTTCTTCTTTAACCAGCTGTATTCGCCTAATCAATATTCTCTCGAACACTTTGAATATACATAATTGGAAGAAGCGAAATCGGTCTAAAAGACGTTTTTTCATTCGGAGGTTTTCCGGGCTTAAGGACCATTATGACTTCGGCGACTTTTCATTGACTGGGAACATATTCTAGTCTAAGTGCGGCGTTTATAATGAACAGAAGCTTAATTAGACCTTTTCTTGGTAGTGCTTTAAGAACCTCTCCCGGGATTAGGTCGTATCCAGGAGCCTTCTTAGGTGGACAAGTGGACCCACTTTTCTAGCGACAAAACAGATTTGGCCAAAGCTGCATCTAAAACGTTCTAAGAATTTTATTTCTCTCAACAAACTGGACAGGTGTCATCAACGGACACTGTCTACTAGGCAAGCATGCTACAAGGCTGGGCCTTTTTGCGAACGACTTTTGTAGAAACTGCATGGATGAAGAAGAGGAGTAAATTTATCCTATCCACACCTTCTTTGTTTCTGCCCAGCTCTTTCCCGTAGAAGGAAGCTTCACATAGGAGTCCCCTATTACAACGATTCTGGCGACCTGATAGACATTGATATTAAGAGCCTCCTACGCTTCATAAGAAGGTCAACATGGTTTTAGCGAGTAGGTAGAGATTTTCTCCCATGATCCACGTGGTATCACAATGGACCTATTATTGGTCTAGGTTAGGTTAGGTTAAAGGGGTTAGCTGCAACGAACGAGTGCAGCCTGCACTCGTATCTCAAACAGGATCCATTGTGCTCCCCTGACGTGGAGTTTCCTGGCTGAAGAACTGAAAAGAGAGGAAAAACAAAATGGCTAGAGTTCTCTGTGAATGGAACGCTCTCCTCTAAACCACCCTGAAGAGGTTATGAGTTTCATGATGGTGGTTAGTGGCTTTTCAGACAGGTCGCCCAGATGGTTGAAGAAATACCCTCCTAGGGCCGTCTTCCTGGTTAGTGTGTCGGATCACTACGCATGAGATTCCAAGTTCGAATCCCAGAAAACACCAAAAAGTTTTTTCACGGTCCCACCTCTCACGAGCGTCTGACAAACATCCGACAGTATTGTTGTCACGAAAAAGCTTCTCAAATCGCCGTTCGGAGTCGGCATTAAACTGTAGGTCCCTTCCATTCGTGTGAAAAATATAACTTACACAACATGAGTGGTTGCGAGAAGCTAGGCCCTGGCACTTTAAAGAGCTGTTGCGCCAAATATTTGTTTTTATTTTTTTTTTTTTTGCCATCTTCCTGGTATTGCAGAGACTAGGGTATTTGCAAAGGATGTGTTCCGTGTCCTCCTCTACGTCTGTGTTGCCGCAGCCTCTGCAGAGTTAATCTTTACTTAAACGCATTCTCTTCCGGCGGGCCGGCAATATGTTGTGGTCGGTAATGATGCCTATGAGAAGCGGAAAGTTTTGTCTATTTTGAGTGAGGATGAGCTTGGTTTTCATCTTGTCATGTTTCGTCCAGATGTTTCTGGAGGCACGGCATAATGGGAGCCCTCTCCATCTTTCTTTTGCTTGTTGTTTGAAGTCAAGTGCTATGTTTGATTTAACAAGTTTTATGGGAGGCAAGACTGAACTATGGACCATTGAAAGGTTTTGTTCTGATCCTTTTCTTGCCAGTTCATCCGCCATCTCATTCCCTAGAATTCTTTTGTGACCTGGGACCCACCAGAGTGTTACATTGTGGCTATGGATGAGCATTTTAAGCTGCTCACCGCAGCGTTTTATTAGCTTTGATTTTATAACCGCGGATGAGAAGACATTTGTAGTAGCTTGACTATCTATGTAAATGTCAATCTCTTTTCTGGTAACAAGTTTCGTGGATAGTTCGCGTGCCGTGTCTGCTAAGGCTAGGAACTCTGCCTGGAGCACACTGCCGTGGTTCGGAAGCCTTAGTGATATTGAAATATCAGGTTCCGCGGAGTAGATACCCAAACCCACTCCTTCGTTTGTTTTGAACCAGTCAGTGAAGATTAAATTACTATGCGGGTTAATGGCCTCACCGTCTTCCCAGTGTTCCTTTGCTGACATGACCGTTTTGACGTTTAGGCTGAAGTCGATGGCGGAAGGTAGTCTATGGTGGCGTCTAGGTGAGCCCATCTTGAGATGCTACGGTGGCCCGTGTGGCCCCTTCTCCATAGGTTGGATTCATCGCAGCTGATTTCTTAACAAATAAGTCTAGCGGAATCAGTGCGAGAATTGTTTCAAATGCTGCGCTTGGGGTGGTTCCAATGGCGTCAGTGGTTGCTATGCAGGCAAGTCTCTGGATTTTAGTCAATTTTTTGAGATGTGTGTTTTTCTCTGCTATTGGCCACCAGACAATGCACCCACATGTAAGAATGGGTCTGACTATGACTGTGTACATCCAGTGGATGATGGCAGGTTTCGGTCCACATTTTGCTACCAAAAATTCCGCTGCAAGCATAGAACGTAATGTACGCTTTCGTTATTCTTTCATTTGTGTTATCTCTCCAGGTCAATTTGCGGTCAAGTGAGTTATACACCCTAGATACCGCGCTTTATCCGATACTTGGAGTGGAGTGTCACCGAGTCGTAGGGGTCCGAAAGCTGGGATTATTCTTTTGTTGTTGAAGAGGACCACTTCTGTTTTCGCTGGATTAACGTTCAGTCCACAACTTCTCGCCCAGTTATGGAGGGTATTCAGGGCTGATTGCAGAAGTACGGTGATTGTGTCGAGAAATTTGCCGGACATAAGTAAGACGATGTAGTCCGCATAAGCAACAACTTTTACTCCGCCATGTCCTAATTTTAAAATTGCTATTATTGGTCTAAATGTGTTGGCAGCCACTTCAACCCAACCTAACCTATTTGTATGTGATTCTCACATATTTACTCATAGTTGGTCGCAGATTTTTAGGGTACATTTGGTTACTGATAAGTACATCTCATTCGTTCTACAGAGTTCTACGATATCTAGATTTTACCGAATGGCCTTGTTCTTAAGCAACATGAGTCTGACGTCTTGAGATCACTTATTTCAGAAAGTTATTTGTTGAAGGGACAGAAGGTGTTTCCATCAATGTTCATGGAATCTGTTTACTTTCAAGCTTTCAATCAATAACATTTCGGATGAACTCTTGAAACGTTCTAGTGAGAGAAAAGTAGTCATTACATGTCACTCCATGGAATATTGGCTTAAGACCCGTAATCAGCAAAATAGTCTTGATGACTTAGTCTTATTCAAACAGAATCAGGCCATAACTCATACATTCTCTAAAGTTCAACTCAACTCTCAGGAAATACATTACCTCTCACCACTCAGCATCAACATGCTTTCTATTCTTATGCATGACGTTTTTAATGTCAAACTGTAGGTATTTGAAAGTCAGCAAAGGATTCAACGAAATTTAGCAATTCTGCACGTTCGAACAATCAAATCGGACTCGTTTTTAATATAACTTCTTCTGCACAGGTCTTCTTTTACGACTGACATTTGCAACAACAGCATTAAGTGCAGTAAAAAAAAAAAAAAACTCAAAACACCTTACACATCACAGCAGCAGGAAAATCATGTGTGGGACTATAGGACTTGGAGTCATCAACAGAACGAGCCAGTTCATCGCCATGAAGCCATTCACCGCAGCGGACGTCACATTTAACTGCAGATACTCAGTACTTAGCATTACAACCGGCTTTCGTGCGACTCTTTGCATTTTACCCCATTCATATCTAACCACTATAATCTGACCATACTGCGAGTGTGATGATGCTGCGCGTGCAATTTTCCGATCTACATTCACTTTATTTGCAGTTGATTAATGTGTATAATAATGCACATGCATCAGATTTAAGTGCGCACAACAGTTTCATGACCCTTGATCTTTCATGTTACAAGAATCATCCAATGTCTTCCATTAAGAGCACACCGTTAACTCGTCCGAACTGTCACCACTAGAATAATTTGCATACCAATATGATATAAACATAACCAAATAATATGACAGTTCCTGAACTTGACATTTAACGGAATTTGTGCCAAGTTTTACACATCAACTATTATTGTGAGAATCACCTCTAATCGAATGCTAATTTTGTTCACTTAATTTTCAATCTAAATCACTTAACTAGAATTGAGAGCTTAGGCATAAAATACATAATGACAATATGCATAATTCTAGAGGCCATTAATATTACGCTGCCCTTGAAATAGTTATCAAGCAAAAGTCGTCTTCTAAATGTCAAAAGAAAGTCCACAAGCATTTATAGTTACGCGTGATTATGACAGTTGGTACTTAGCATTCGAATTATGCCCGCTGTAGGTTTGTATATGTAGTACATACATATGAAGTGCAAAAATAAAAATTCGTGCAGTGGTTAAACAAGTTTGACAGTAAGTAAGTGAATATTTATGCGACACAGATTGTATAATTTAAAGTGCACTTTAATTTAAAATGGGCTATAACGATGATCATTTGCCAAGTTACTGCTTAGTAAACGATGATGATTCAAACAAATTGAATCAATTAGTTTTAAACTAACACTAATCTGACAGTCATTTTTGACACTCGAAATGCATTCGCGTACTTGTCAAACAAGACAGAAAGAGGAGAAGTAACTAACGAAAATTTAAAACTTATATCGAAGGTAGGTCGAATCCCAGAAAACACCAACAAGTTGTTTCACGGTCTCACCTCTCGCGAGCGTCTGACAAGCATCCAAGAGTATTGTTGTCACGAAAAAGCTTCTAAAATCGCCGTTCGGATACGGCACTTAACTGTAGGTTCCTTGCATTCGTGTGAAAAATCTAACGCACACAACATGAGTGGTTATGAGAAGCTAGGCCCTGCACTTAAAGAGCTGTTGCGCCAAATATTTATTTATTTTTTTATCGAAGGTAGGTTATGCTAACCTAAAATTCTAGTAAATTTGGGAAAAGTAAGAAAATAAAAATGTTTAGAGGGCTAGAAGTAAGTACACTGTATCTATATATTGCATACTATAGTCTAATTCCGAAATTTTCGAGCGTAACTTGTGTTAGAGTATCGATTTATATGAAAACTTAAAATTACGTTTTTGTTTATAAATTTTTTTTTGTGTTAGGTTAGATTGGCTGTCAGACACACTGGCGGACACACTTAGACCAGTAAAGGTCCATTGAGATGCCAAGGATCTACCCTTAGACCACTCAGGGACTAATAAAAGCACTCGGAGCAAATCGCCGAGGTCATCAAGGTAGGGAGCCCCTACATCGAGCATTCTTTTACGTGATAGAGCAGGACATGTGCATAGAAGGTGAAGGATGGTTTCCTTCTCCTCCTCGTCCCTACAGCTCTTGCAGAAGTCGTTGGAAAAGAGGCCAAGTCTTTTGGCATATTGGCCTATAAGACAGTGTCCAGTGAGAACACCGATAACGCAGCCGATCTATAATCGCTTTAGCTTAACCAACTCGGCACCTAGTTTCTGGTACAGCTTAGGCCAGATCTGCCTCTAAATGTGATACGTTGAGCCAATTTCCCACCTGTCGTTGATCTTGTTAATAGCTTTCAGCTTTAGTAGATCATACACGTAGCGAGGGGCATACCGAGGGGTTTGCCTATCTGGCAGAATCATTAGAATTATAACCCGTCTGGTGAGCTCGTCCGCCCTACAGTTTCCTGGAATGTCCCTGTGGCCTGGTACACAGCATAGGTGAATGTTGAACTGCTCTGTCATCTCCGTAAGAGACAAACGGAAATTTAAGACGGCCTTTGAAGTGAAAGAGCACGATTCCAGGGACTTGATTGTCAGTGAAAATGCAAATATCCCTGACAGATAATACATTACACCTTAGCCAGGACAGGGCTTCCTTAATCGCCATTATTTCCGCCTGAAAAACGCTACAGTGATCAAGGAGACGGATTTTTTTGCGTGTAGTTGGGTGAAAATCGTCGAAAAACATCGCATGCGAGCTTTGCGATGGTATGGGACTTTAATCCACTAAAAACACCCGTAGAATGTATGATTTATATCATCCTTCCAACTCATTCCTAAGGAGCTCGATTCCTCCTCAACTGTTCTGCGCCACGTTTGCCTAGGGCGTCCCACTATTCTGCCTGCCTGGGTGAGCGGATTCCACTGCATGGCGTATTCTGCAATGGAGTTGTCTTCACGCCGTAAGGTGTGTCCAATCCACTGCCACTTTCTCCTTCGTTGAGTAATGCTTATATGTTTTTGGCCCGTTCTCGTATAAAGTTCTTAGTTGGAGATGCGGTTCGTACAAAAAATCCTCAAGACGATCCTTAAACGTTTGTTTACGAAGACTTGCAGCTTGCATGTGTTAATGGTGTCCGCCTTCCCGATTCTGTTGCACACATCCAGTTCGGTGCCTCCGCGATTAGCCGAGACCACACTTCCTAAATAAAGAAAGTTATCAACTCTTTCGACTTCATGTCCGGCAATGTTAAGTTGAGCGCGGGTATTAGAAGTGCTCAGGGGTTTTGTTTTGGCTGTGTTTATTTTTAGCCCCACTTTGTTTGCCTCAGCTTCTAGATTTTGGGCCATCAAATGAAGATCCATTATCCGATGTGAAAGTAGACAAACATTGTCAGCGTAATCAAGGTGTTTACGGTAAGATGTCATAGTCCAACGAATTCCATAATTAGCTTCCGTCAATGCTGCACGGAGTACATCGCTGATAACCACAAAGAACAATAGTGGCGACAGTATGCACCCTTGACGTACTCCACTTTGGACTTCAAAATCTTCCGACACCTTACCATTGTGTAAGACGTGACACTTGCCGCCCTCGTATGTAGCCCTGATAATAGCTATAAGTTTTTCTGGGATGCCGCTCCTGCGCAAGGCCAACCTAGATAGCATTTTGATTCAAGCTGTCGAAAGCCTTCTCCAAGTCGATAAACAGCAAATGTAGCGGAGAACTGTACTCAACGCGTTGTTCGATTATGATCCGTAAGGTGTTTATGTGGTCGATGCAGGAGGATCCAGCACGAAAGCCTGCCTGTTCGACGTCGAGAGTTGAACCTACGTAGGTATGTTTAATCAATAACCTCGTGTGATGATGTTATGTTATGCTACGATGTTATCCCTAGTTAACTAGTTTGAAGGGTTTTATCTTTCTCAATCTTCTAACTAAATTGTTATTATTTAGTAGTTCAGCTACTTCTACATTGCGAAGTCTAACTCCATGTCGCCTTGTTACCTTCCTGACCTCGTCCTCTACCATTTACACTTTTATATCTCTATCTTTGTCACTCCTGCTGCCATGCGAAACATCTTCATCTCAGCAGCCGTTACTTTACTTTCATACTTTTTGTACATTGTGCAAAATTGCGAACCATATGTGAGCACTGGACGCACAACTGCGGTGTAGAGCCTTCCTTTCAATTTTAGGTAAAGATAGCAAAATTTGCTCGCCACTTCATCCACCCTACGTTTACGCGATGATTGATGTCGTCATCACAGGTTGCTTTGCTATTGATCATAGATCCCAGATATTTGAACTTTTCGCACTTAAGAAGCACTGTTCTATTCAAATAAATGTCTGGAATAGGCCTGAGTGGATCAGAAAACGGGCAGCACAAGTACTCTGTCTTTTTTGAACTAATTCAATACCCATTTCCCTCCAAAACGTCCACCCACACATCAATTGCTTGTTGCAGGGATGTAGGTTAGGTAAGGTTAGGTTAGGTTGGAGGGAAGTGCACCTAGGTGCTTATCACGGGGGCCATTCGGTCCATTGTGTTTCCTTTTGTAGTGTGGAAACTATATACTTAAACGATTATCTTGCGGTCGGTTCTGTTTCGAACCAGCCTGTGCTCTTTATGAAGCCTATCATGTTCCTTAGTGGGTCTTGTATGAGATCCCCTTCTTCTTCTTCTTCCTTTTTATCAGCGAGGCTATGATCCGAAAACAAGGGATCACAGCCCTCCCACTTCACTGCATTTCTACTGATCCGCCTGTGGGGTTCGCCTATTTGACCTCAGAAAATATCGGCAGGCCTGCCGATTTTGGATCACTCGGTTACTGAGGCCAATGAAATGCCGATGTCGTCGCATTTGTCTGATCCAGGCGTTTATAGGCCTGCCTTTCCTACATCGCGATGTCTTTGGAATGTGCATAGATATTGCCTTTTTAACAGGGTTCAAATGATCTCTTCTTTGAACGTGGCAATACCAGCTGAGCCGGTCGCGCTCTAATTTGTGTACGATGGTTTCCTTGTATGAGATCCCCTAGTTCGTCAAAAAGCCTGTTTCCCATATGACGGAGGCGACGATTTTGAAGATTTGGACAATCGCATAGCAGGTGTTTGATGGTTCCTGTCTCCTCTATATCGTGACAGCTCTTGCAGTGATCGGGTGTGTTGACGCCTAATTTAGCAGCCAACCCTTATCGCGCAGTGTCCTGTTAGCGGACCTGTCAAGATGCGAATTTCTTTTCTATTCATCGTCAAAAGTCTTTTTGTTCTATTTTCATCCACTGTCGGCCATAAGCTGCGAGATATGACACAGTCGCTTCTGGCGGACCATGCAGAGTTAATCAGTTCTCTTGCGTTTAGGTCTATTTTCCTTTCTAGTTCACCAATTGGAGTTTTTGCTGACATCCAAGTATGATGTAAATCCAATGATGATCCCTTTTTAGCTAGTTCATCTGCTGCCTCGTTTCCTTCTATATTGCTATGTCCGGGAAGCCAGCAGAGAGTTACGTCATGGGTGTTGCATATTCTGTTCAACGTGCTATGGCATCCGGAAACTGTTTGTGATCTGACTTCCTCGCTGTTTAGTGCTTGATTGCCACTTGACTATCCACGAAAATGTTAATCTTGGAAAGATTTAGTTTTTTGCTATGTAAAATCTATGCAGCTCTGTCAGTGGCGAAGTCCTCAGCTTGAAAGATGCTACAGTCATCCGGGAGTTTGTATGAATCGTTGATTTTAAGTGACTCGCAGAAAACTCCAGAGCCAGTAGAGAGTTGAATATCCTATACATTTATTAATGAGTTGGAGTCCCACTCTTGTCTTTCGGGAATAAAAGTGGAGTAGTTCTTGTCGAAATCTATATAGGGTATGATATAATCTGCTGTTCTGTTGAGATCGGTTATACTATACCTGTTGAGAATAGATCCATGTCCATAGGAGCTTTGCTCCATGCGCCCGATTGTTTGAGACGAATCGCATTTTTGGCAGCTGTGCATCGTATGTACTCATCTAGGGGAGGGATATTCAGCATCATCTCTAAACCCGCTTGTGGTGCTGATCTCTGTGCCCTTGAGAAATGTAGGATCCTCACTTATGATGATTCCATCGCTCTATATGCCCTAGCCATCTTAAACCTCCAATACGCAGTTTCTTTTGACAAGGTCGATGTCACTGGACAGCTCGTATGGTTCGTCGTGGAATGTTCTCCTCCAAAACTTGTCAGTGCAGACGGGACCGAATGTCTTCGAAGAATTTTTCTCTCGAAGCGACTAAGGATATCTTCATCCGCTTTCAATAAAGTCAATGTTTCAGCGCCGTAAAGCAGGACTGGGATGATCAGGGTCTTATACAGAGTCTCCTTAGTTGTTCGAGATAGGGCTTTACTGTTGAATTGCTTTATTAGCCAAAAAAAACAGCGATGGCAAGAGTTATTCTTCTTTGATTTCTGCGTTGGTATCACTGTCAGAGTTAATAGATGAGCCGAGGCCGACAAAGTCCCTTACTACCTCGAAGTTGAAGCTGCCCACTGTGACGTTCTGTCCAATTCATCGGTGTGGATTGTCCATTTTGTTGACAGCATATACTTGGTTTTGGTCTCGTTTATCGAATCATACTGTAGTCCTCTTTTACAATTCGCTTAGAAAGCGTCCATAACATAACATAACATTCGGCTACTTTTAATTGCTCTTCGGAAATTAATTCCTATCTATCATACATTGTACGACCGCGAAATTGTCAGTTTAATTAACGTCATTCGATTAGGAAACACATTAGCATGATTCGTCGATCTATTTAAGTTCATTTCAAGAGGTTTGGGTTCATTTATGATAGCGCTTCCTATATTTTGGTTTCCGATTTCTGTATTGAGATCACAAAAGATAATTTTAACGTAATTCCTTTGACATTGCTAGTTATAAATTTATACAGATTTGTATGGAGGTTCCAATGATGTTTGCTAGAAAATGTTAAAAATTTCAATAGGTTTATTTTGCTGCAAAAATTCTCTCGATTAGTTTTTTTTCGCTGCGTAAGCTCGCACAATATAAATCCTTTTTCGCTGACAACTTGGGCTTGTTTAAACATTACACAAGCTATAACAATTTGTGACAAATTGATTGATCAGTCATACATCACGTAGTTAGGATTCTGTCATCTATCTAACTCGTTAAGCAATACTTTACTCTGACTCCAATCTGAAGAAACTTAATACAATAAATAGATTTAATCCAGCAACGAAAACGATTTTAATACCTTAATTAGTTAAGCATTGTTAGCATTGTGCAAACCTTGAACGCTATACCATATTTAGGTAACGATTACAATTAAGACGTACGTGCGCACAATGTTAAATCCAGCTTTGAGCCATTCCAGGCGTTCAATAGTTAAATAGCATTTCAACAATGCCGCCACATTGCCAAAAGCCACAAAATGCCGCCACTGACATTTTTTTTTTTGCTATTAGTACAACAGACACCGCGAAATATTGATATCGAATTTCATCCGACATACATTACAGGTTCGAACAATCGAAATGTCATCGGCATTAGGTTCGCTTTCGATGATGGCGGTCCAATTCACCAACAACGACGAAGACGCTAACGGATTAGATATCGATCGATACCTACATCGATAGATATCAAGAGCACTTGTTCGTTGTTCGCATTTATCGTTATCCCCCTAATTAGACGATAATCTGCGGCGGGAGTAATAAAAATAAACCGTCATTGCCGACAACATAATCCGCTTTGTAATGACCAAGTATAGAGACTTTTACACTGGACATAGAAGAATAAGTAGCATCGTCGCCGTGACATGGTTGTTGCGTAATCGGAAATCGTTATAGATAAATAGCAAACAAACATGAGATGATCATTTTTTTCTATTCTGAATCAGTAAATGTCAAAGAGCGTGTAACCGTGGGGTAAGCTGATTTTAATGTCATCCGCTACAAAACGGATAATCTCTGGATTTCTAGTGGCTTTGCTGTCGATTTTATGCGAAAAAACACTTCATTAACTGTAGAATCGAGATCACTGATGTTGATCTTAAGATGTAGATGAAGACCACTTGTAGAAATGTCGGAGATATAAATGATCATGGCTTAGATAGTGAAGAATATTCTATCAAGTATTTGCTTAGCCAAATTGTCTCGAGAAGACTTTTAAACTTTTTTGTCTTGAAAGGTACATTAGCATCATTGATTGAGAAGATGAGAAGTGGATATGCGTACATTCATGTAATGAGTATGCTTGTACACTTTTATAGATCCCTAAAAACTTGTTTATAGGTCTACGAATACATCAGATAAATGTATACCCAATTACAGGAGCCTTTATATTTACCCGTCACATTTATTAGGTTACAGTTGGTTAGACGATATTCGCTCCACATTTAGTTCATCATTTGCTAAAATTCTGAACACATTTAACATTAAAATCGCCAGATCACACCTTCACTGATCATAAGCCTTCATCCCAAGCCGATGGCATCCCATTAATTAAACAGCATCACATTCCACACCCACCCATAGTCGCAAATAAATTGCATTTGCCTGACATTGCATAACCAGCATCCACATAAATCAATTTGTTTTTATTTTTATTTTTTAATGTCGTTGACTACAGCACTACGTGCTGATTCGTTGAAGTCACATCTATACAACACGCAACTAGTTTTTTTAAACTTCGCTGATCTTTTCAACTTTAGCTGAGGTCCATCCTACCAGCCGAGGGCATTCGTGAGTGAATCTGTACCTTTGCATTATTAGTCTGAGCCCAGGAGTATCTCGCTGTAAATTCACTTAACAAATTTACTAAGTTATTCTGTAATAAATATTGCAAACTGTACACTCCTCCTTTGAGGAACAATATTTTGCATTTATCTCGAGTTTAGATTAATTGTTATTAATTTGAAATACTAATCGGATTTGCAGAATTTATTTTGAACTGAAATGACGTTTTGAGATTTGAAATTTCAAATAAAAATATCAACTGACACAGTAAGCTTGTGACTTTTTGGCTATAATGGCTAAGTATATTAAAATAATCAATATTCATGGAAAATATCTAATGAAGGTTTTGGGGCCTCGTTTTTTAGGAGCCTTGGAGGATACAATTTTTTAACTTTTCTTCAGGACACGAAGCTCTAGCTATCGTTCACAGCCAGACATCGAAAAAAAACTCTAAATCCGTTGAACGGTCTTGAAATCTCAATTAAAAGATTTACAATAAAACTCATGCGTTATTGTCGTTACAGTCGTGAAGTCATAGTCGTTACAGAGCAAGAATACATCAGCAGTATCAAATGACGAAGCGATCAAAATTCAACCGACACGTCGTCAGTCAAAATAAGAAAATGGTCTTAACATTGTACCTCGCCATCCTCTCAATTCAGCTTAATAAGCTACGATTTGTCAGACTTGCAAAATTTGCTGCGCATTCTATTAAAGTTCACAATATTTGCCCACGCATGTAGACTTTTCGGCAATATTCTATACATTCACTCTGCTCTGACTTTTCTGTTGCTATAATGATACGGAGGTGTGTTCTTAAGTTCGCGGAATGAGTAGGTAGGTCATTAGTGAGGGTAGTCTACTGAGACGTAACGAGTTCAATGACTCATTATTACTAGTATCGCGTGTGGTCGAAATTCCACCGAGGGGAAGTAAACAAACAGCGACAGAAACAACGCTATGTATTTGTTTGCATAACTTATTTTTTTGTAATATTCTCCCGTGTAGGGAAGGCCAAAGAATCTAAGCTCATACAGCTATAAACGTGATCAAAATGCTTTCATTTCGTTGGTTATCACTTTATTTTACCTGACATAATGGCAACGTACACACATGATTTTTCTTTTCTGCACATCTATGGCACAGTACCTTTCAAATGATATAAGTTTCATTCCCCTCCTTTTATAATAAATACTAAAAAAACGTACGATAAATTTCGTGTTCACGTATTAATATATAAGATAAATAGTAAGTTTTATTTTAATCGAGCCATTAGTTTTTGAACTATCATCGACCAAGCAACTCAATTGGGAAGAAACATGGAAAAAATCGAGTACCGCGCTGTTATAAAGTTCCTCACCAAACAAGGAAAGTCGGCTCAAACAATAATGGAGAATATGGCATCCGTTATCGGGGACTCTTGTCCGGGTAAAACCATGATTTACAAGTGGCACATACTTTTTAAACAAAAAAGGGACTCACTTGAAGACGACCCACGGCCAGGACGGCTGATCGAAGTGACCACTCCGGAAATTGTTCAAAACGACGAAAAAATAATATTGGAAAATGCATCTCCATAATCGGAGAATACTACTCTTCAATCCTAGAGCGGTTGAAAGCACCCATCAAAGAAAAAAGAAGGGGGGAATTAACCACAGGTGTCCTCCTTCTGCATGACAACGCGCTTGTTCTCAAGAGTCGTGTTGCGTTGGCTGCCCTGCATAAGGTGGGCTTCGATATTTTGAATCACCCACCCTACAGCCCTGACCTGGCCCCTAGCGATTATTATCTTTTCCCAAAGTTGAAAAAGGAACTTCGTTGGAAGAAGTTTTCAAGCGATGAAGAAGTGAAGGACACAGTTTCGAGTTATTTTTCTGAAAAAGACAATACATCTTTTTTAGCAGGTATACATATCGTAAACTATTTGAAAGATCAGAAAAATGTATTAGGTAGAACCTAGTAGGAAGGTCCTGGCCAAGACACCAACGCCGGAATCCAATATTAGGAAAACCTGAGTCTGCACCTGGGCAGAATCACACGAGGAAACGCTGGACATGCTACTGAGTACTCACTTTCCCATATATACATCAATCTCCGGAGATGATCTACCCATTTCCGAGAGGACATCGGAAATAAGCGCGGAAGAGGTGGGAAATATCATATAATAGCTGATGACAAGTTCGCTTATGCAATTAAATCATTTGCTCCATATAAGGCACCAGGAATGGATAACATTCGACCTGTGATGTTGCAAGTCAGTGGATATTGCTATTCCATGGCTCAAGCGCATCTTCACAGGATGCCTTAAGCTAGGTTATGTTCCTAAAGCATGGCGGGAAGTCCGTGTTGTATTTATTCCCAAAGCAGTGAAGGCGAGCCACACAAACGCAACAGACCTGAGACCTATCAGTCTGTCGTCTTTTATGCTAAAAACTTTGGAAAGTTTAACAGAAGTATATGTAAGAAACGTGATCGGCGATGATTACCTATCTGAATCACAACACGCATATATCTGCGGCAGATCGGTAGATACAGCCCTCCATCGGGTTGTATCGGGCATAGAAAGGTCCCTCCACTTCAAGGAGTTCACTCTTGGGGCGTTCAACAACATAAGTTCTGACTCGATCCTGAACAGTCTGCACAGAGCTCATCCCAACACCGGCCTCTGCAACTGGATTGCATAGATGCTTCAATCAAGGATTATTTTTCCAACGCAAGGAGATGTAACCATCCGAAGAAGGGTCGCAGAGGAACACCCCAAGGTGGAGTTCTGTCCCCGCTAATATGGCTCCTTGTGGTGAATGAGATCTTGGTAATACTGAAGGAAAACAGCTTCAACGTGACGGCCTATGCGGACGATGTCGTTATCCTGGTTTCGAGTAAATTTCCTCCAGTCTTAAGTGAAAGGCTCATCTTCGCACTACAAATAGTGGATAACTGGGTCAGCAGCAAAGGGCTGGGAGTGAACCCTTCAAAGACGGAGGTAGTTCTTTTCACTAAGAAAAGATCAATTTCTACCTTCAGACCCCCAAATATCGGTGGAATTGAACTAAGTATCTCAAGTTCAGCTCGATATCTGGGCGTAATTCTAGATTCCAAGCTAAACTGGAAGGAAAATATTGCCGAACGCGTCAATAAAGCAAACGTAGCTTTCTACTCCTGCAAAAAGGCATTCAGCAAACGTGGACCTTTAAACCAACTGTGGTGTACTGGATATACACGGCAGTTGTAAGACCCATTCTCATATATGGTTCACTTTTATGATGGACGGTACTTGAGAAGCAATACCAGCTTTCAAACCTAACCAAAATCCAGAGGGCGGCGTGCATCGGACTCATGGGATCAGTGAGAACAACACCAAGACCGGCAATGGAAACCATGCTTAGTTTTATTCCGCTTGACATATACTGCAGCAGTCTGGCGGCTAAAACCGCTGTAAGTCTGAGAGAAGGCCGATTGTGGTCATCGAGCCTTTACGGCCATGCCTCCATTCTGTCCCGATGGGAGACTATCAGTGGATTGACGGAAACTGATCACATGAACCCGATGCTAGCATTTGAAATGAGATTCATTACAAGAATTCCTGACAGAATATACTGTAAGAACCGATGAACCATGAAGAAAAAGGAGTTGCCACCGGTCGAGCAAACAGACGCTGGGTTCATCTGGAAACATGCGCAACGACCAGGGCGCTATGGCGGCCGCCCTACAGCAAAAGGAGATCAACCTCTCAGGTAAAACTTAGTCGTTATAACGCACGGATCATTTCTGACATAATTACTGGACATTGTGCCATTGGCGTTCACGCGGAGCGACTCGGTGTGCTTCATAACGACTATTGTAGAAGTTGCAGGGACGAAGAAGAAATTGAATCTCTTGTGTGACTGTCTTGCCCTATCCGTCAGAAGAATGAGGACTCTCGGTAGTTACTTGTCCTCGAAGCTTTACTTGGGTAATGTTGAGCTGATGGACCTCCTGAGATTTATATCACTTTCTGGGTCGTTCTTACAGCGGAGTTTCTTTACAGCGTTTCCAGGGTTAAATGGTTGGGCACAATGGACCCGTACTGTTGGCCTGAGTGAGCAGTGACTTTTTGTAACAAAGCACCCATCTACCTATCCTAACCTTAGGGTAGCAGGTAAAAATAAAAATAAATTTGCATTTTTATTTTCACTTTTTACGCCCCGTTGCGCGAATTTAAAAACACCCCATCGTACGTTACTGTCTATTATGTATTTATATTCACGGCTCACCATATTTTTGCTGATCTTGAAGTATGTATGTTGAATCATGTGTCTATGGAAGATGATGCTGAAGAATTCGTTAAAAACCGTTACAAAATCATATAAAATCGCATAGTTAGCCTGCTTATTCACACGCCATCAATCCTGTCAACTTTCCCAATGCATTCACATAAATTGAAATACATATCTCGTTTTTTGGATTTCGTATATTTTTCTAATTAAAGATTTCCAAATCGTAATAAAAATTAACATTTCGTTATTTTGTTACCACAAAAAAGTAATTTTCAAACGTCACGTTTAGATCTTCGATGATGGTACGAGTAGAGCACATCAATTCCGATGCAGGAAATGTGGCAGTAGCACGAAGAACAACCACCAGTGCGCTTTGATTTTATTTCAATTTTTATTGTTTCTATGTTGCATGCACCACATTTAAAATGCAAATTTTGAACAAAGCTTTGAAAATGAATGTGCAACTTATAGGAGGTCACGAATTGAAAAGTGCAAGTTGAACACGAAGATGGGAAAAAGGCGATGGGACTTTTTTTTTTTTCTTCAGTTGCTGTGATCATTGCTAAAATGGTATTTGTGTTATGTCATTGTGAATGAATTCAAATGTAATTGACAGGACAATGTCAATGGTCATACAACGGAGTCACAATAGTGTAATTTTTAATATTTTCCAGCCTACACATTTTCGTGTACTTATGTCAATTTTCTTTTCTTTGCAGATTCGTAAATATAATTAGAAGAATTTTCATCAAAAACTAGTTAAGGAGCCAAGTCCCCATCAGCAACGATGTTTTTATCTCGACGTGTTCCCCCGCCGCAATTCACTGTGATATGTAAATCTATAGCTTGTTTACTACTCCTGCTTGGATGTAATTTAATTCATCGAACTGATGCTTTGGAGAATGGCCTCGCGAGAACACCACCCATGGGATGGTTGTCGTGGGAGCGATTTCGTTGCAATACAGATTGTGAAGGTGATCCAGACAATTGCATAAGGTGAGCAATTTGCTATGAATACATATACTACAGACACCATCTAGCTAAGTGCATCATTAGGTGTATTCTGAAAGAGATTGTGTTAATTTAATTTAAAAGTTTTCTTACCGGATTTAAAACCATTTTGACCTGAAATAGAAAAAGAAAGGAAATACAATTAACTTTTTGATGGTAGTAAGTGGAAGATAGTTAAATAGTAATTTTAGATGTAATTAGGTACAGTAACCTCCAAGGCTTAGTCAATTATTGATTAAGCAATAGCAGTAATAAAACTAATTCATAGTGGTCGTCTGTTTAGATGGATTAATGTTTAGAGCATCTAAGATTTTTTGTGCAACAAAAACACAATCCTACAATTGTTAATTTTTTTTTCTGTAAAACTGTATTTGAAAGATAGATCGAATTGGCCTTGAGTGTTTCACACTATAATTTTTTAGAAAGTGGTTTGTTTTCTTTTTTGGAACTGTCATCGAGTGGTTTCCGCGAATAAATTAGCCTAATTTGTTCCTAAGGCGTTCCTTAATAACACATTTTGACTATGAGTATGTACAATATTTCCTACATATGTAACTCTAACAGTGGATATTTTAGACAAGTTAATGTCTTTTCGGATTGAAGGTCGCTTCATAAATTTATAGAGACGTATACCATATTTAGCCATTACATACTTTTCTCTCTTATGGACCTGAAGGTAGGTAAGTAGGTAGAAGTGGTTGTTCAACCGACTATGCTGAAACATAGTTGGCACAAAAGCGCCGTTTTAGTACCACCACACAAGTGACCTAAACGGATGTAAAAACGGGCGTTCACTAAAAGGGATAGGGAAAAGGAGTGGGAATTGTTCAAATCAACCCCGTTACGTTGAGGAAACTGATAATGTCCCCAATGGCTATCTCCGCTAACTCTGTTAGATTATCAAAAAAAGGGTTTACATAGTGTGCGCTATCTTGTCCTGCCTAGAGCTAGATACTTACAAAGGAAGTGAAGAATTGTTTCTTTCTCATTAGTATCCTTGCAGCTGCGGCAATGTGCATTAAACGTAATGCCTATTCTGACCGCATGAAGCCCGATGGGCCAGTGGTCAATGCTAGTCGCCAGAACTCTTGCAATATCCGCATGGTTTCTGTATGTGATAGTTCTTGTGTTCTATTCCAGTAGTATTTAGGCCACATCTGTCTAGATGTGAAACAGATCTGCACCCCCTGCATCTACTATCTACAATCAGCCATAGATAGTGCGCAAAGATTGCACCCTTAAGGGTCTCCAACAGGACGTTCACCGCCTCTGCAAGGGAACTATCAAGAGCAGATCCCAGCCTCGCAAGCTAATCTCCTCGCTCATTACCCTTAACACTCCTGTGACCCGGCACCCAAAGAAGGCTGATCCTGAACCGAAGACCCAGCGATGTGAGTTCCTCTTTGCACTGTTCTACTAGCTTGGAGATTGTAGTGGCAGATACAATAGCATTGATAACGGCCTGGCTATCAATGAGGATGGCTATGGTATTTAGGGGTGTAGAGGTTTGCTTGAGTAGGCGACAAGCCTTACGTATGGCAAGAACTTCCATCTGATAGACGCTGCACGAATCAGGAAGCCGGTAAGACATGGAAAAGTTAAGGGAATCAGAGAATATCCCCGCCCCTACCCCACAGTTCATTTTTGAGCCGTCTCGGTGAATATTGTTGTTCCGAACTCGTTTGTCGCTACGCCTTATTCCCACTCCGCCCTGGTTGGGAATCTGACCGTGACGAGATTTCCGAAATTCACTTCGGGAGATATGTAATCAGTTAGATTAGCTACATGATTCCGTGGTAACAGATTCAGGATGCTGTTGTGAGCATAAGGATTGGTGCACCAGAATCCTGTTCCTCTTAGTCTAATCGCACTGCATGATGGCAAATATATGATACGAAGATCGAGTGGTAAAAAGGTGCAGTATTACGTTCAAGGGTTCTGTTGGACATGTTCTCATGTTCTCTCCCCCGTTGCGCCTACAGCCACAGGTCTTTGCCCTTTGTTAATAAGTTTGATGTTGTACACTTTCCTTAACATTAGCCACCAGACTAGCGATCCATAGGAGAGTAATTAGTTGTTTAGCCGTGGAGGTGTGAAGGTCGGTATTTTGGTTTTAGTGGTAAAGAGCATCAGTTTAGTTTTGTTTGGATTGACGCTGAGTCCACATCCAGTGGCCCATTTGCTGATCTTGTCCAAAGCACCCTTCATAATCTCACTGATTACTGTAGGACACATCTCTGATACCAGTATTACCACATCATCCGCATACGCGACAACCTTGACTGCAGCTCTGTCAAGTCTACACAAGATTTTGTTGATAACCATAAGCCAAAGAAGAGGAGATACGACCCCACCCTGAAGAGTTCCTCTAATGACAGATATGGTGGAACTGCTATTACCGAGGGTCTATTGAATGATTCTAGTTTTGAACATAGTCAGTATTCACATGCTAATAAACTTCTCCACACCCAGTTGGTTCAGAGCTTCCTGAATCGATTCCGTGCTGACGTTATTGAAAGCGCCTTAAACGTCTAAGAAGGTAGATAGGGTATATTGTTTGTACTGAATTGTCTTTTCTATCGTACGCACAACTTTGTGGAGCGCCGTCGAATGCCCCTTAGTGTAAGCATGCTGGGATTTGGATAGAAAGGGTTGATCTAGGGTATTTCGTATGTGTGCGTCTAAGATACGTTCCAACGTCTATAGAAGAAAAGAAGATAAGCTGATGGGACCAGAAGGTTAATCTATAGTTGAATGACCAAAGGGTGTGAAGTGGGAAACGAAACATTTACCAACATATTTCTCTCTGTTACAGGCTACAGCAGGAGATTCTTAGCAAATCAAAGTAGGCACTAGGCTGATTACCATTTGTTTAGTTTTCGAAATCTTTTTAAAAATTGTAGGTCCTGGTTTCTGAACACGGAAAGTGTTTGATTCCTTTGTAGTATCAGAAATTTATAAACTTCTAGGTTTGATTTTGTCCTCAAGTTTATATTTAAATAATTAATAGAGAAACTACAAAAGGATGTATGTCCTATTAAGAGCAAAGGTATCCTTCGCTTCGAAGATTGATGCTATTTTGTTTGAAAAACTGCGATTTTTCTCCTTCGGAAAGGAGTGAATTATTTGGGAATGAATGATTCCAACTGTCAGCAGTAAATAATAAAACTACCGTCAGAGTTGCTTAGGCCTCAAGTACGATTGAAATAAGCAGTTTTGTGATGTTTTGTTCGAACCCATGGACGGCCTGGTAGAAGTCTGTTTGCTCACTTCAAAGACCTTATTACCACCTCAAATCTGTTATCAGCTTCCTTCCTTTTGCTACAGCTACTACATTAGAAAAGGACCTCTATGGTATATAAGGTCGTTTTTTAAACTGTCTATTGACAGGTATATAGATTTATCATATATCAACTCTTACCTAGAATTTTACTGCGCACTAATGTATAAATGACACAATCATCACTTATTGCGACTTCTACGTTTGTTTTTGATTCTAAACTAATTCATACTTACGTAAGCCTGCAGCATTAACCAATTTAACGCAATTCCAACACGTAATCCAAGCCATTTCCTATAAACTGCTTCCATATATGCATTTTGTTAATTCGACAACACCATCACAATTACCGGCAACGCACGTCTCCTTTTACTTTTTCTCATGCCTGACCTAGCGCACACTTGAAAACCCAACAGCCCATTAAAAAATCCAGCTAAATGCCCTGAAACACGCTATAAGCTTACTTCAAATCCAAAAGTTTTTCTCCTCTGCTTAGTATTCCTCAAGTGTACACCACCCATTAACCACAACCGATAAATTGTGACCTTTGCGGTTCGCTTCATAATAGTGACGTTCATTGTTACACGAAATTGATTATCTCAATCTCTCCCGCCAAAAGTAGATCATAAAGGGAACAAAACAAAAGCAAAACAAAGCCGAAAGAAGAAGGGAAGTAATTCAAAAACATTTCTTTGAATTTAGGAACTATACGTATAGATATGTCTTTTACGCGCCCTCCTTAAGCTTTATGCTAATTTGTAGTGATTTATCGCTCCTCGGGTGTAATGCATTGGGAAGCATGGAGAGTCTCACAATAATGATGAAGTTATTACGAAACCTTGTGTGCATGGGCGTTTATAATTAAGACCAATCTATTGTTTGCGTACCACTTCACTTTTTCGGTGAGGGAGGAGCACACGAGACTGTGAATTTTCACCCATGTGCCTATTGTGAACTATATTTTCGCCTTAACCTAGATTCAAATAAAGTTTCGGGCTATTTTCCGTCGAAATTGACAGGTGTCTGTCATGACGCCAAACGTCAAATATTGTTCACAATTGTATGATTTAAGCAAAATTTCTTTCAATTTTTTATTTTATTTTTTTTTTTCTTACGATTTTCTAGCAAGGCTAAAATGAATTATGACTAGCGGTAATAAACTTGTGGAACAAAAGCCCATGGAAATCCATCAAAAGTGAGTTTCCCTTGGAACGCTGTGAACCGCAACGGTAATTTGCAAGGTATTCTGCGCTCTCTGCCGGCATTCTTTTTGGTGTTAGAAGAGCCAAATCAAGCGAAACCACTTATTTTATTTTTTTGTGTTTCCGACCTAATTATGGAGCGCCTCGCATTCGTGGTTTCAGACGGAAAAATGTTGATTGGTTGTGCATTGGTTCCGGGAGAAAATAACAGTTGGGTTTGACTTTAATGGTGATCATGATACTTTTGAAAATTAAATCATAATTTTTTTTTTGTTTTGCATTCATATAATTTGTTTATGGGAAATTTGAGATTTTTGTTATTTTTTTTTGATTGACGGGCACAAATTTTGACATTTATGGCATTGCCAGAAGGGTAAAGGTGAAGTAGGAAATTCCAGTGTTTTGGAATTCTGACTTTAAATGATTTTAGCGTGGTAAATTTTTGATTGTCTTTTTTTCGAATGTGTTTTTGGGTACAGAACTATGAGGGTCATACAACTGAAACAATGATATGTGAGTCTGAGTGACAAGTAATTAATCATTCAAGCATTACGTTCTTAGTTAATGCTAAATATGAAGGCCTAACTTTAAGAGCCAACTATAAGCAATATGACGCTGCAGAGGACATTGCAACTCTCTTACTTTAACGCAAGATGTAACACAGATCATAACTATAGATAGGGAATAGTCTGCATATTAACGTATTCATTCTCATAGATCTTTTATAATCACGTTCAAAGCTTAAGATTAGGTGATCAGAACACATTCCAGAAGCGTTAAAAAAACAAATGTTGTCTGTTTTTGTTGGACTACGAATATATGGATTAAATTCTGAAACATACGCAAACTTTTCAGTTTTTTGCGGGCAGATCCGGATGAACAGCGATTTCATAAATAACAGTTTATTTTAACCACAAGATAGTATGCTGAATGGCAATGACTTCTGTCTGAAAAAATAGAGTGTCTCGACATGAAAAAAGAGAATTTGATTGTAGGCATTGGCAAAGCGGTTGGCAATGGTGTAGTGGCAACGTCGTCAATTATGAACGCTAATGGTTCAAATCCTGACGTCAGCAAGCATTTAGATATCTCTCATGAAATGTATAAATTCAGTTCGATCAATTGCGAAAGCTTGTGTGAACACTACTGCGAACGCATAACACTAGCAGTACCTTAGTCAAATGGCTGGAAAAATTGTGCGCTCTGTTTGATGATTGATTTGCCTATGACGTCGATAATTGCGAAAAAATACTGTGAATCAGAAGCAAAGACAAAAAAATTCCCCAGTTATCGGGACTCAAAGTTTTTTTTGAAGCATAAGCAACTAAGCTTCAAGCCACTACACCAAATCTTTCTCTCTCTCTCTATCTATCCCTTCCAACGCCCGCACTGTGTAGAAACATGTTAAGGGTATTCATAACTTCTTGAGAGCGCGCAAATTATAAAAAAAAAGTCAAGATCATGAATAATTGCCTCTAATTTGGACCGGCAGACAATGTTACCCGAATAGTCCATGTCCGTCCGTTTTTAGATCAGGGAACGTAAAGACACTAACATTTGTGTTATGTTAGGTTAGGCTAAAGGGGTTAGCTGCATCGAATGGGTGCAGTCTGCACTCAGATCTCAAACCGGATCCATTGTGCTCTCCTGACGTGGAGTTTCCTGGTTGAAGTACTGAAAAGAGAGGAAAAACAAAATGGCTAGAGTTCTGTGTTAATGATACGGTCTCCTCTGAACCATCCTGAAGAAGTTATGAATTTCATGATGGTGGTTGGTGGCTTTTCAGACAGTTCGCTTAGATGGTTGAAGAAATGTTCTTCAAGGGTCGTCTTTCTGGTATTGCAGAGACTAGGGCATTTGCAAAGAAAGTGTTCTTTGCCCTCCTCTGCGTCTGTGTTGCCGCATCCTCTGCAGTGTTCATCTGTACTTAGCCGCATTCTCTTCCGGTGGGCCGCCAATAGGTTGTGGCTTCTCCTATGAGAAGCGCTAAGTTTTGTTTATTTTGAGTGAGGATGAGCTTGGTTATCATCTTGTCATGTTTTGTTCAGATGCTTCTGGAGACTCGGCATGATGGGAACCATCTCCATCTTGCATCTGCTTGTCGTTTGAAGTCAAGTGCTGTGTTTCATTTAACAAGATTTAGGGGAGAAAGGACTGAGTTTTGAACCATTGACAGGTGTTCTTCTGATTACTTCCTTGCCAATTCATCCGCCATCTCGTTCCCTGGAATTCCTTTGTGAGCTGGAACGTACCAGAGTGTTACATGGTGGTTATGGATAAGCATTTTAAGCTCCTCGCGGCAGTGTTTTATTTGCTTTGATGTTATTACCGCGGATGAGATGGCCTTTATAGCAGCTTCACTGTCTATGTAAATATCAATCTCTTTTCTAGAAACAAGTTTCGTGGATAGTTTTCGTGCCGCCTCTGCTATCGCTAGGACTTCTGCCGGGAGCACACTGCCGTAGTTCGGAAGTCAACATTTGTGTTAGTTGCAATAGTTACTTTCCAGCAGCGGATCTCAGATTTGCCCCGCAAACCATACGTAGAGTTATAGAGCTTGTATCTAGCCGCAATTTTAACTCTAAGGTAAAGAGGGAGTGCAATGGCTCTCGCGTGTCAATAAAATGGCCTGGGAATGCGGTGAAACACCTGGTGATTGGCATATGGGGGTGATAGTCCCTCTTTTTAAAAAAAGGGGACAAAAGAGATTGCGCCATCCACAGGGGTATATATCTTTTAAGTCTCCCTGGAAAAGTCTTTGCTAAGGTGCTAGAAATGCGTTCCAGAGCTGTGGGCGCCGTGGCGTAAGTGGTTAGTGTGTCGGATCACTGCGCATAAGGTTCCAAGTTCGAGTCCCAGAAAACACCAACAAGTTTTTTCACGGTCCCACCTCTCACGAGCGTCTGACAAACATCCGAGAGTATTGTTGTCTTGAAAAAGCTTCTCAAATCGCCGTTCGGATACGGCACTAAGCTGTAGGTCCCTTCCATTCGTGTGAAAAATATAACGCACACAACATGAGTGGTTGCGAGAAGCTAGGCCCTGGCACTTAAAGGGCTGTTGCGCCAAATATATATTTATTTAGCTGTGGTGGAGGATAGTTTGGGGGAAGAGCAGTGCGGTTTTCTTCCCAGAAGAAGCACAACTGGCCAGTTATTCACTCTCAGAATGGTTCTTCGTATGCTAAACCTGTCTACACCTGTTTTGTGGATTTGGAAAAAGCTGATAGGGTTCCTCGAGGCAAACTCTGAAGTATTCTGCAGGAGTATGGGATTGATGGTTCCCTGTTAAAGGCGATTCAGTCTTTATGTACAAACTGTAAAAGCTGTACTCGGATAAACGGTGTTAAATCAATACATATCACTATGGGCGTTGGACTCCGCCAAGGGTGCATTTTGTCATCTCTCCTCTTCATTGTATATACGAGTATGGATTGGATGTTGCAGTGCAGTCGTGGCGGAGAATGTTTCAATGTGGTAGACTTAAGGATTAGTCATTTGCTCTTTGCGGATAATTTGGTCATCCTTGGATCCTCTCAAACCGAACTTCAGCGCGCACTCGAAAGGTTTGTAGCCGTTTATGATGATGATGGGATGAGGATCAACGTGAACAAATCGAAAGTAATGGTCGTTTTCAAAACACTCATTCAGTGCACTCTGCATGTGAGTGGAGCCCTACTGAAGCAGGTGGATAACTTTAAGTACCACGGGGTCTTATTCACGAGTGATGGGAAGAGCAATGCCGAGTTATCTTGTAGAATTGGTGAGGCAGGATCAATTTTGAGAGAGCTTGGTCAATCCGTTATAAGGAAGACCGAACTTAGTGTTCAAGCTAAGCTACCTGTTTTTAACTCGGTGTATGTTCTAACGCTCACCTACGGTCATGAAATTTGGGTAGTGACCGAAAGAATAAGATACAAGCGCGGATACAAGCTGCGAAAATGAGGTTCCTTCGCGGTGTTGCTGGAATAATTCGTAGGGATCTAGTGCGCAACACCAGAGTATGCGAGGCGCTCAATGTTGAGCAGCTATTTCTCCGAACGGAACGATCTATGCTTCGATGGTTTGGTCACGTAGTGCGTATGCCCCTAGACCGGTTTCCAAGACGCCAAAAACTTCCAAGATTGGGCGAAGCCAAAATTACCAACTCTCGTCGTTCCATTGTGCTCGATTAACATTTTCAGCTGATCGTACACGCTTCGCAAATATAATTGCGAAAGGTCGAGTGATTGCTCATTATCTGTGACTGAATGTTTCGTGCATCTTTCCTGTTTTAGTTAGTTGTTCCTTGCATTTTCGTGGAATTTTTAAGAAATATGGCATTCGTCACTCGATCTTCCTTATATCCATCGGCAAGATCATATGCCGTGTCACATTGGTAAAATCCACATAAACGGTAAGGATACTTTTGGTGGTGTGGATTTTTACGATTGGACTTGGCATAATATTACTCTAGAGACTTATGCTCAAACCGCCACTGTAATTAGTTTCATAATTAACTCTGTTTAAAAAACTAAACTATCTTAAGTCTGTTTTCATAGTTTTTCAGGAGAGCGAAAAAACTAAAGCGGGTCGGCTCGATTTTATACGCATTTTGGGACATTACTTTTACTTTACACAGGACGTAGGTCTGACAGAAAATGGGCGATTAGATACAGCTGCGTATAGTGAAAATATATATCGGTTGATCAAAGAAAAGGAAAAACGACAAAAGTCGACTTAAGATGTTTTACCTTTTCAGCAGAGATTTAGTTCGCAAATTTATTCAAAGTGGCACCTAAGTACATAGGTACACATGTACTTAGTTTACTCCATTTGACATGGCTCCTTCGAGTCGAAGTATATAATATTTTTCGGCTGTAAACTGTACTGCAAGAATTTAGAATGCTCTAACGGCTACTTCAAGACCATTAAATTTTAAATTATTAAAACACGATCTAACAAAAAAAAAAACCAGCTATCTCTAATATTATATATCTGCGTAGTAAGAGAAATTCATTGTGTGGCTAACCTTGGAATGCAATGCGCGGATGCGTTCAATGAACCCCTCTGCCTATTATCACAGACATTCAAACTAATGTGTTTCAGTGGAATAATACGTTTCGGTGACAAACACCCTCATTCATTAAAAATATTTTTGTAACCGCAGTCTATACATACCATAACAATTTGCCTATATCGTGATCAAATATTTAAAAAGAAATAAATGCAAATGCAATTAATAGAATATATACACTTAATTTGTATTCGAAAGAAAGAAGCAGCAGAACCTCAATAAAATTATATGATTTATTAACATATTCTCTCGACTTGTTCCACACTCACGAAATTAATTTTGCATCTAATTAAAATAATAATGACAAATTGTGTTGATACAGACAGAAACAAAAAGAAAACTCAAAAGCAAAACACAACAGTCAATAAAATCTCATAAATTATGCAAATATGAAAGTGATATTCCATGCGACTACGGTGACAGATTATTCCAAAATAGAGTCCGAAGTTTAAGTTGAAGGTCATCGTGATCGAAAGAAATGTGACATTTAATGGATATTCTAAAACTAGTTTCGTTCTATTGGTTTGTGTTTGAAATTTCTATCGTCGCGTCGGTAGTACGATGACATTTGCTACCGTTTGACATCAATTTAATTAATATGCAAACGTCAAACTTTCGCTTTCAATAGTTATGGCTTGTTAGAGGGCTATGAGTTCGTCCCACAGGGGGGCGGATACGTAACTTTTTTTTTTTTTTTTGTTTCGTTGGAGTATGAGAAAATTGCGCTTGAGTGAACTAAATGCTAATTGTTTGCAATGAGTGCATTGAATGTATATCATTAACTATCGTGCAAAACTGTAGCAACCGCTTTTCAATTTAACTCGGTCAGTCATCTTTGATGGATGTATGACATCTCAATGACAAAGAAACTAAATGTCACTTTGACAGTGTGTGTGGTATCGAACAAAAGATCATTGTTCGATGAATGGATTTCTCGATGAGTGAAAAATTCAAAATGAAATGTCATAAAAGAGATCAAAATGAAAATCATTACAAATCCAATCAAATTGAAGAAGCGGAACAACGGTGTGGAGAATAAGATCTTTGATTGGTTTAACGATTTTTAACGGTTATGACTAGGGGATGAGACAGATGTTTGATGAAAGAAGATTTTACGAGGATTACGTAACTTCATTTGATTGAAACTGAAGGATTTATTGTTTTTAGAAGGCTAATTTGTATTCCTATGGCATAAGATATATTACGTTTGACACGTAGTGGAGAATGAATGGAGATAAAGCTCATAAAGAATTTATTTATTTTTTGGTTGCGTCAAGGTATGTACATAGTAATCTTCCAAAGATACAGATATAGCAGATAACCCGGGCTGCTAGTAAGCACGATTCGAAAGCCCAAATAATTGATGCTCCTACGAACTAATCTACACCCTGCACACTTCTGCCACTCTCATCGCGGGACTGCCGTGAGGTATTACTTCGCGGGGCTGGTTTGGTTAGTAATTAATGCTATGCTTCTTGTACTGCTGCTTCTGCTCTCCTTGCTCTCTAAATTATTCGGAGCTCTTTTTGCACATTCGTTATGAGTGTACAAATTTCCAGCCAATTTTCCTCTGACCGCAGCATTTGGTCTATAAGGAATGGTGGAGTTGTCAGGTTATTTCTCCATTCTGTGAAGCGATTTCAATGGAATGTTGCGTGCTCTGTATCTTCCTCCTGGTCTGGATAATGTGGACAAAGAGGTGAGTTATCATGTCCAAATTTGTGTAAATATTTCCGATAGCCGCCGTGACCCGATAGGAACTGCGTAGGTTAGGTTAGGTTAGGTAAGTGGGCAGGTGTAGGGGGATAGAAAACCTCCACACCACACTCAGGTCAGTATAGACCCATTGTGATACCCATGAGGGGAAAGGAGATAGAAAAGGAAATCCCTTCCTCGTGGAAAAATACCGTCTTTGTAAATATCCTAAAGAAAGAACTTAGTACTCACTGTGCCCTAGGTACAAACCATCCAGAGGATTTGATGAAGTTTGCGATGTCATTTATTGGTCTGTTGGACAACTCTTCTAGATCATCAAAGAAGTGTTGTCCAAGGATCTTATTTCTCAAATGATAGAGGGCTGGGCAATGACAGAGAAAGTGGGCGGTGTCCTCCTGAGCCTCCTCGTCGCCGCAGCCTCTGCAAAGGTCTTCGTTAGTCACACGTAGTTTTTTCATGTCGTACCGCATGGTATTATGTCCCGTAATGACTCCTATTAGAGTAGAGAGGGATTTTCTATGCCTCTGCATGAGTCTATTGGTTCTTACTCTGTCAAATGCGGGCCACAGCTTCCTCGTGGGGTCGGATTGGTCCGAGCTTAGTGCTGAGCCTCCTCTAACCAGTTTATCGGCTTTCTCATTCCCTGGTATGCCTTCATGACCAGGGACCCAGCAGAGCTTTACCTCGTGCTGTGTTCCAAGAACCTTGAGCTCTTCTCTACAACACTTCACAAGCTTCGATTTTATTTCTATAGCAGATATTGCTTGTATCGCCGCCTGGCTGTCGATGAAAAAGGTGATATCCTCTCGTGGTATTGCCCTCATCGCAGTCTCACGAGCTGCTATTGTAACTGCTAGGACCTCCGCCTGGAAAACGCTGCTGTAGTTCGGAAGCCGAGCTGACATGGAGAGGCCAAGCGTTTCAGAGAAGATGCCTGCGCCTACACCTATTTCCATTTTGGATCCATCGCTCGTTAGGCGTCCTGTCATTTTTCCAGTCTTCTCTGCTCGGATAGGTGCTAGAAAATGGTCTTATGAAGTCTAGGTAAGGCGTTGATAAGTCTGTATTAGATACACTGCCTAGATATCTCTGCAGGGTCGTGGTGTGACCCATTGCATTTGGTCTCCAGCTATCTGTTTGGCTTAATCTTACGGCACTATGGGCTGCCGATACTTGTATAAAGATGTCTAGCGGAAGCAGATTGAGAATGGCCTCGAGTCCTGCTGTAGGTGTCGTTCTCATCGCACTGGTTGTGGCGATGCACGCTAGTCTTTGTACTTTTGTGATAGCAGCTAAGTTATTTATTTTGCTGGCTGCCTGCCACCATACAAGGCTGCCATACGTTAGTATTGGCCTTACTATATCTGTATACATCCATAGGATGATTTTGGGGTCGGTCCCTAAGTCTTCCCGAATATTCTATTGCACGAGTAAAAAGCTATCGTGGCTTTTTTGACTCTTTGGTTGATGTTTAGTCTCCAGTTCAGTTTCCTATCGAGCACCAGGCCAAGGTATCTCGCACTACTGGAGATACTCAGGGGAGTACCCCTTACGGAAGGAGTTACGAATTGCGGAATTGTTCTTTTATTAGTGAACTGCGTAAGGTGGTAGTTGCAATCCCCATACAGTCGCTTGGTTCAGATCAACTTGTAGGTCCGTCTACCTTTTGTACTGTTATCCCACCTGGCTTGCCACATAGCTAGTAATGTTGCTTTCTCCTCCTCCTTTATTCTATTGACAATACCTGCTCTTGATGACTCGAGGTTCTCCTTTCGTAGATGCTTACCATCTTATTCGCGATAATGTCGATGTTGATCATTCCGGCTATGACACAGGCTGCTTCGTCCGATATTGTTCGGAAACCGTTGATTGTTCTTGGTTGTAAGTAAGTAAGTAAGTTGATTGTTCTTATCGCGCATAGCCTGTATGTTGACGATGGTTTTCTCTGTTTTTCTATCATCGGTAACGCCGTCGCCCAAACCGGTGCAGCATATAGAAGAACCGAGCTAATCACTCTGGATAGTAGAATCCACCTTGTATATCCAGGTCCACCGATGTTTGGCAGTAGTGAAGCCTTCTTCCTTGAGTATTCCATGTGCGTTTTAAACCTTAACCTATTGTCGAGCATTGCTCCTAAATATTTAACTGCTTCTTTGGTTCTTATAGTCTGATTTCCGACTCGAATATTCGCATATTCAGCAGCTTTTCGACTTGTTATAAGGACAGCCTCAGTTTTGTGGTCTGCTAATTCTAAGCCGACGGATCCTACCCAGTCTTTATTTTTTTCGATTGCTTCGTTTGTTGCGGATTCTATTTCGTGGATGTGTTTAGGCACGGTGACTACAGCGATGTCGTCAGCGAACCCGATTATCTTAACTTTTTGTGGCAATGCTAGTCGCAGGACTCTGTCGTAATGATATTCCATAAGAGAGGGCCTAGTACCGATCCTAGCGGGACTCCTGCCGTAACATTGTAGTACTTTACCCCCTCATCGGTTTGGTACCTTAACTTCCTGTTGGTGAAGTAGTTTGTAACTATCCTCAATGGAGTATCCATTTTGGCTAACGATCTCCTTCACTGTCCTACTGTAACTATACGTATTCTTCTATAGTATCTTCCAGTTCTATTTAATAACATGTCAAAGGTACTCGTTAAGAAGGCGAGAAACTCCTCTTCCGAGTCAGTGCAGATGCTATAGATTCTCTTTACTGAGTCATCAGTACAGTTATTTTGGTCCGTACTGCACCGTTTGTCTATGAGATCTATATGTAAGCTTCTTTGTAAGTGAACACTCGGTAGCCTTTTCTTAATGAGGTTCCACTTTATTCCGCAATCTTTGCTCGCTATGAAGGCAACTTTTCGTCCAATGATATCTCTTAAGGGAGCAAGCGAATGCATTGCCCAAAGTCTTAACTCTCTGAATATTGATTGATCAATGCTTATTTCCGAACTATGACTTTCAATTTATCGTCATATTTAGATTTATTGTTGCAAAACTCCAGCTTTGTTGCACGGTGAGCACCGTAGATTATACAGAAATGGGTACCTATTAAAAATTGATGAGCATTGGTACAGGAGAGCAATGTGCTATCCATTTCTTTTTACCGGACAATTCTGCTTCGAAATAAAAAGCAGAAACTCTCAACTCATTTATGACCATCTGTATTTGATTACTTATTCTGATATTGACGTTCTGTTTGCTGTCAAAACTCTTAACGACTTTAAATACTGAAAACTGCTTCACAACCAAGTTCAAATTCAAAATCATACTTTATAACGAACAAAATTTGAAAGATTTGAGAAAAATCATTGCATACATTTAGGCCCAATGTACACTGGTGTATTGCAGCAGTGCATTTCAAACTTTTACTGAATAAATTTAAAATCACTTTACGTTGCAGTTTTTATGGATACAAATTAAGAAAGCTATTATAAAAAAAATAAATAAATTTATCTCTCTACTCACAGTGAAAACCTTTTCCGCACAATGACCGATTTGGTGATATCGGAAGGTTATGCAGGCGTTGGCTATGAATACATCAACGTTGACGATTGTTGGTTGGAGAAAACTCGTGGACCACAAGGACAACTAGTACCGGACCGCAGACGCTTCCCCAGTGGAATGAAAGCGCTGTCTGACTATGTGAGATTTAATAGAAACGATATACTTCGCTACATCCTTTAACATAAACCATCCCCTTTTCTAGATTCACGCACGAGGATTGAAATTCGGAATCTATGAGGATTTCGGTAACTACACTTGCGCAGGATATCCCGGTATAATCGGTTACCAACGACTAGATGCACAATTGTTTGCCGATTGGAATGTGGACTATGTTAAGCTCGATGGATGTTACTCCCTCCCACTGGATATGGACATTGGTTATCCAGATTTTGGCAGACATTTGAATAGAACTGGTCGGGCTATGATCTACTCATGCAGTTGGCCAGTTTATCAAATTTACGCAGGCATAAGCCCAAATTTCTCCTCAATCATTGAACACTGCAATTTGTGGAGGAACTTTGATGATATTCAGGATTCTTGGGCTTCGGTAGAAAGTATTATGGACTACTATGGCAACAATCAGGATGTGATTGCACCTAACGCTGGTCCGGGACATTGGAATGATCCAGATATGGTAAGTTTGTGTTGATATACATTGCTTCTCATAGATCGCTCATAAATGTCTCTCTAGTTGATCATTGGAAACTTTGGCCTCAGTTATGAACAATCAAAGACACAGTTCGCCATTTGGGCTATCTTGGCTGCACCTCTACTAATGTCCGTGGATTTAAGAACCATTCGTCCAGAATTTAAAGCTATTCTGCAGAATAGAAAAATCATCTCTGTGGATCAGGACCCTTTGGGTATTCAAGGACGACGCATTTATAAGCACAAAGGCATCGAGATATGGTCACGGCCAATTGCTCCTATTTACCAAACGTATTACTCCTATGCTGTGGCATTTGTAAACCGTCGCACAGATGGTACACCATCAGATGTTGCTGTGACACTACGAGAACTCGGTCTCACATCACCTACAGGATACAGAGTTGAAGTAAGAAACAATTTCCAGTATCTAAAGCATTTCTAAACCCTTTTTTTATGTTTCAGGATCTCTATGAAGATGTAGACTACGGTGTACTGAGCCCACAGACAAAAATTAAAGTGAAAGTTAATCCCTCCGGTGTGGTTATCCTGCGAGCCGATGTACAACCGGAACGTTTCACGAGAACACCCTACAATCCGCTTTCTTATTTCCATGTGAAATAGGAATAGCCATGTGTGACTGCCGAAAAGTTTATTCAAACGCAGATTAGTTTCACCGCCTTTGCCCTCCCCTTGTCTATCTATCTCTCTATCTATGTAGATTTTTTGGTAATTTAACTATTATTTTAAGCGACAACAACAAAATAAAAATGAGCCCATTGTTTTATGTATTTTAAGGTAAAGGGGGTTTCATTTATTCAGTTCGGTAGTGTAACCTTGAATTCCTTGGAGGGATGCTGATAAGATTTTTGTCCAACAATCAGTTTCTAATAAGCTGACGTAAAGTGCGGGGAATACAACTAATTGCATTGCACACCCATTGAACCAGATTGAACTTTATTTACAAAACACAGACTTTGGAATAACAAGTTTAGGAAATTTACAAAAGCCATTAGAGATGTTATGAATAATTTAGCGATATGGTATATAAATAATAAAATAATAAGCAGTGCAATTAGAACTGAGCATTGCACGTTATTTATAGAGAGCTTGACTAAAAATTCAAGTCAAATTTAGAAGCAGATCTAGGCACTATTGACACTACAATCATCCCTAGATAAGCTGGCTGGTCGAAAATAGGAGGTGAATTTGCTGTTCAACTGCTACTGATATGCAGCATAACTCTGTTATCTGCACCTTTGCTCACGTTGATTTGGTTACACGATGAATGGATTGTGGTGTGGTTAGATGACCTGAGAAACAATTAGGGCACCTAACTTTTTGAAGTGCTCACGGAGTTTACAGTCTCTCCTGAGGAAGCTAGTTAGTGTGCAATGTTTGAGAACAACCTTAAGGCAATGCAGGGTTTAGAATAATAAGATCGGGTTCATGCATGGAAGAAAAATGCGGGCACTATTTTAAGCTAATTGTACCATCACTTGACGTAGAGTCAATTTTTGGCTTTGAAGGGTGTCAGATACTCCTCTGGAAGGACGACATCGTTGAGGCTCGGACCCCCTTTTTTGTGGAATTATTTACAAATTGGAAGCATTGAGATACCGGGACGATGAACTTTGGGTTATTGTTTCTTTCAGAATTCTAAAGTCGTTTCCGTCAAGGTTCAGAAGGATCTTCTTCTTCTTCCTATTTCGGTGAGGTTATGACCCGAAAACAAGAGATCATAACCCTCCCACTTCACCGCATTCCTGCTGATTCGCCTATTTGACCTCAGAAAATATCGGCAGGCCTCCCCACTTGATTACTGTGGCTAATCAAATTCCGGTGTAGTTGCATTTGTGTGATCCAGGCGTTTATAGGCGTGCCTCTCCTGTCTCACGATGTCTATGGAGCGTTCATTGATATTGCCTTTTAAGCAGGGTTCAAATGATCTCTTCTTTGAACGTGGCAATACCAGCTGAGCCGGTCGCGCTCTGTCTTTTGTACGATGGTTTCCTTGTTGGCTTGTTGGTTGAGGCCCAGGTTCACCCCGAACTGTAGCGCCAACTAAGTAAGTAAAATGGTTTCCTTGATGTGAATTCATTCACGGATCTTCAAACTTCTTAATCGATCAAGCTTTGTCACTCCTGCTGTCAAGTGAAGCATCTTCATCTCAGCTGCCGTTAATTTACTCTCATACTTTTTGTACATGGTCCAACATTGTAAACCGTATGTGAGCGCTGGACGCACAACTGCGGTGTAGAGCCTTCCTTTCAACTTAGGGGGTATTTTTCGGTCACAGAAGATAGCGGAGTTTTCTCGCCACTTCATCCACCCTACGCTTTCGCGATGATTGATGTCATGACAGGTTGCTTTGCTATTGATCATAGATCCCAGATATTTAAACTTTTCGCACTTGGGAAACACTGTTCCAATCGAATAAATGTCTGGAATAGATCTGAGTGGATCAGAGAACGGGCAGCACAAATTCTCGATACCCATTTTCCTCCAAAACGTCCACCCACACATCGAATGCTCGTTGCAAGGACGTCACTTGTGATGGCTCCATCGTCAGCAAAGAATAATTAATGTACCTTGGGGTCCATCACTTTACCTTCAAACATATAGTCAATAAAGACAAAAGGCCTTAAAACGCTTCCCTGGTGCACCCCGACTTTGGGGTCGAATGCCTTTTCAAAGTCAACCAATACAATATGCAAATCCTTTAAGGAATCACGATGCTTTTCCATTATGATCCTTATACTTTGGATTGTATCTGTAGTTGATTTACCCGCGACAAACCCGCACTAATCATCGGATAGCCGTATTATTTTTCGCAGTCGGCCACCTAATACCCGCTCAACGATCTGCATGGTGTGTGACATCAGCTTGATCAAACGATAGTTATCAGTTTCGCGTATCACCCTTCTCTTTGTATACAGGGAGAAGGTAACTTTTCCTCCATTGATTCGGCATTGGATCACCTCTCACAAATTTGGAGATGAGAATTCTGAGCCATCTGAACCCGACGTCTCCCATCTTTTTCCACAACTCAGAGGGCATCTCGTCTGGTCCAACCACTTTTCGTTTTTTGGAGTATTTGACCGCCTCACTAACTTCTTCGACTGTTATGTCGGGTATTTCTTCACAGTTAGAGGTGACTCTTGGAAACTATAGCCGGGGAAATTGTTCATTCGAAAGTTCTTTACAATACTGCCGCCACCTCTCCAGAATTTTGTCGTCATCCACAAGATACTGGCCATGAGCATTGTTAATGAAGTTTAGCGAACGAATCTCCTGAGCATTCCTCCTTCTTTGGGCGGCTATTTTGAAGATGGTTGTACTCTTGTTCATATTGTGTCATCACAGCTCCTGCATAGCCCAGTTTGCATCAGCAACCGGGGAAGATATTGTCTCCAGCTCCCGATACAGGTCCTCCGTACTCTCTGCTCGAAGCTGGACGCACTTCTTCGCTTTTTTTCTTGCAACATCTGTATTCCACTTCGAGGTGAGCTTTTTCGTCTCTATTATTAGAGGGGCACTTTGACCAAGCTTTGAAAGCCGTTTTCTTTTTATTTATCACTTCCCTAGCTTCATCACTCCACCACCATGATTCTTTGGCGTGTTGGTGGTGGCGTTTTGAAGCTCCAAGCAGTGATGTGGTCTTCTTTAAGCAAGTTCGCTGTAGGGAATCCCACATATTTTGTTCTCTGCACTCTTCATCCTCAGCCCCTTTGATGGTGTGAGAGAAGTAATTTTTCATCACGAAAACAAAAGCCTCGCCTTTTTCTTTGTCCAGATTGTACCACTTGATTTTCTCAGGCACCCTTGTTGTTTGCTTTTTTTTGGTGTCTTCATAAAAGGATGTGCTTTGGAATTTTTCGTTGGACAAACTTTTCATTGGTTTTTGAAGCACCATCCAGATGGGGGCCTTTCCCTCTTTCTTCAGTTTATCTTCCTCGATACGTGGCTTACTTACTTTACTTATGACCAGTGTCCCTTTGTTGGTCTTAGGGCCTCTACTATGCCTACGAGCCATAGTGTACGGTTTCTGACAATGTGTCTGAGCTCTCTCCAACTTTTCGCCAACTGCCGTGCCTCCTTCTCGACAGTTGTGTGCCATGTTCTCCTCGGACCGCCAGGTCTACTGCCATCCTGAGTTAAAGGGTCCCATTGAATAGCATGGTTCGCTATGGAACTGTCACGCTTTCGAACGTGAAACCAATCCACTGCCACTTCCGTCGTTGAATGATAGTGCCTATTGGTTCCTGACCCGTTCTCTCGTAAAGGTGTTTGTTAGAGATACGATTGGGCCAGAAAATCCTTAAGATATTGCGCAGGCACCTATTAACGAACGTTAGCAGCTTTCTGGTGATAGTAATGGTCACTCTCCACGTGCTGGTACCCAATAAAAGCTAATTTTCCGATCTTGCTGAGTATGTTGACGTTGTCCAGAGATTTGCACATCATCTAAGGGTACTTTTTTTTCATGATAGCTTGGTTTGAATTTCCTGAAAGACGCTGGAAAATTTGCTAATTAGTACCAACCGATTGATTTATTTCTTTGTCCCAGATATCCTCGATCCGTCTGAAAGCCATTTTATAGGGTTTGTTGATGGCATCACGGATTTTCTGTTTCATTTATGTTCGTGTTCAATTTGGTGACCATTTTTTCGTTTCTGTACTGTTTAAAGTGCTTTTAAAGCATTTCTGGCCTGCTATTATACGACATTGTTTTGTAATTGATTGTAAGTTCATATTGTAAGGTGAATTCGGAAAAGGAAGTCGCAGGAGATCCCGAAAAAGCTGGAAAGATTTCTAAGCTCGTAGCATCGTAGCATCGTAATCATCTTCATCTTCTTCTTCTTGTTCATTCTCCATTTGCTGTTAGGCATCGGAGTAACCTCAGAGTATCCATACCCTCCACTGATTCCGGTCACGAAATCTCTCTTCATTTCCGTGAGGGTTTTATCTTTTTCTTCCTACCACATGGATCCGGTCATTCAAAGTGATGCGTGGGCTACCACTTGGTGCAGTTCCTTCAAGATCCACCTCAGCTATTTGTTTAGCTTTTCTTCTCTCGTCCATGCGCTGCACGTGTCCAAACTATTTTAGTCGTCGTTCTTCTATTATCTCTATAATGGGTGTTTTCTGGACAACTCCTGTTCTTATACGTTCATTTCTTATTCTGTCTCTTCTAGTTTTCCCTGCGACTTTCCTTAAGTATTTAATTTCTGCAGCTTGGAACTTACTTAAGTGCTTATCTAATAGAGGTAAACTTTCGGTCCCATATAGAACTATTGGCGCGAGTACTCCATTGTACAACTTCATTTTGCTTTGTGTTCTTATCTCCCGCTTGTTTACTATGGTACTGCTAATTTGGTAGTAGGCCGATATTGGTTTATTGGTTCGGTTCACCACCTCCTGATCAATACTTTCATCGTAAATCACTATGGTCCGCAGGTATTCAAAGGCTTCCACTCTTTCCAAAACTTTTCCTTCGCACGTTATTGTGAAATTCTCTTCCGATCTATTCACTTTAGAGACCCACACAACTTTAGTCTTATCGACATTCACCGTCATGCCTTTTCTTTTAAGTTCAGCAAACCATACCTCAACCGCCTGTTGTAGTTTGACTGAATTGCTTCCCAAGATGATAATGTTATCTGCATATAGTAAGAATTGCAGATAGATACTCGTAGGTTGTAATCTCCACATTCCGATTTTGATTTTATTAGTACGTGTTGTACATGACTTGGCTACTTCATCGAGAAATATATTAAACAACAAGACTGTCCCCTTGCTTCAATCCTTTTTCCATCTTGAACGCTCTTGAACTTTCGCCCTCTGTTCTTACTCTGGTGGTCGGATTGTCGTACACGGGTTTAATGTCATTCATAAGTCTCTCAGGTTGTCTTGGTACACTATCTTATCCAACTTTCAAATCCATGAACGCCCTAAAGAGGTCCTTGCCCTTAGCGATCCACTTCTCTATAGTGACTCTTAGTGTAAAGATATGATCCTGTGTTTGCCGCCGGGGCCTGAACGCTGCCTGTTCTTCCTCCAAATTTTCTTTCACGACTCTTCTGGGCCGCTTTTCCAGCACTTTCGTGTACAGCTTATACACTACTGAAGAGAGATTAATCGGTCTGTAATTGTTGCAGTCATAACTATTACTTTTTGTGGATTGGTAAAGTATGGCTTTCCTTCCATTCATTTGGGATCCTATTCTCTTCCCAAGCCTTTTGGAACAACTCTGTTAGGACCTCTGCTCCTCCATATTTTATCAATTCTGAGGCTATTCTGTCTGGTCCAGCGGCTTTCCCACTTAATGGTGAATTCCACCTCTTCCTCCCTAATCTACCCATCAACTAGTTCATCTTCCTTCTTCTTCATACGGTCCATTGGACATTCCATTTAGCATCGTAATCATGTTCAGAGGACGGTACAAAAACGTTGCCCCTACGAGTATGGTTTATCTCGAAGCTTAGCGCTGTTTTATCGAAAACATTATTATATTCAAATTGTCTGAAACTCGTGATGTTGTCAAGGTTAAATTGATATATTTTCCGATTTTAGTAACCACAAAGCAGGAAGTGCGAGGGGCCGAAAATAATTTTGAAAGTGACGTTCAGGACGTTTTGTATTTAGCACATACATATGAGTCATATCCTGCAGCGTTAAAGGGTTTAAATGTTAAATTGCCAGAAGTATCAAGTTCACTTTGCTTAAGCAAACTATAAGCTCAGAAATTATTGGCGAAAATAAGCCTTATTAAGAAATAGGCTCTGTTTAAGTTTCTGACCAACATACTAAAAGTCCCATAATACCCCATTTGCCCAATATGTCCTGCGAGTTGTTGTATCAGTTATGGAAGTTAGCATAATTATGTACTTTCATTGCAATCAAGGTCAATGTTGCCACCTCATAAAATTCGACCATCTGTTGATAACGAAATGATAAATTTTCTTGATTTGATTTAATGGGCTCCCGACCCATGCAGTGTCTGCCTGAGACATAGCATCCTTCTTCCAGCCGAGTTCTACAAAAATGGCACTAACGAACTGAACACCAATCTTACCTACTTGTTCAACAACATTTTGGAAAATGGCATAATAGCGCAGAACTTCAAAAAAGCCCTGATCTTCCCGATTCATAAAAAATGGTTGTATGGCGGAAACAGGGAACTACCGAGGCATTTCGTTCTTAAATGCGACATATAAAATTTCAAGTCGACTAACTGCATAGATACTCGTGATACCAATAATCTGCTCAAGGAATATTAAGCGGGTTTCCGGCCAGGATATTTCACTGTAGATCACGTGTTTGTCTTAAATAGTATTGTGGACTCCTTCCTCTTGAGGAATAAGAAACTATATGCATTCTTCGTGGACTTCAAGGCTGCTTTTGACTCAGTGGACCGAAATGCTTTATTCTACTAGCTCTTTGGCGTGGTTATGTCACTGAAGTTCGGACGAGTGATTAAAAATCTGTACGTGGATACCAAGGCAGCTGTACGAAATAGTGAGGGCTTTTCAGAATGGTTTCGTTGGATAAGGGGTAAGGCAAGGTTGTGCTCTCAGTCCAAGTCTATCTGCATTCTTCATTGAAGATATATTGGATTTTTTACCTGTGGGGGTTGAGTATAGAGGTGTGTTGATTAAGGCTCCTTTTTTTGCAGACGACGTATTGCTTTTGGCGTACTCACCCGAATCTCTACAGCTTACAATAAACCGACTCTCCGAATACTGTAAAATGTAGAATCTGGTGGTAAATTTGAGTAAGCCTCAAATAATGATTTTTAGAAGAGGTGGAGGCAGAAACTGCACAAATGAAAAATGGCATTTTAATGGAGAAACTATCCAAGTGGTGAAAAAGTATAAGTACCTCGGAGTATATTTTAAGAAAAATCTCAATATGGAAAGAGAAATTGTCGAAATCGAAAATAACCATCAACATTGCTTGGAGAAAATGTTTCAGCAACAAATAGTATATAGCTCATAGCAGCAAATATAAAGGTTTTGAATCAGTTTCGCGATCCATTCGCTTCTACGCTGCTCAAGAATGGGGAGGAAAACAATTTGAGATGGTGGAAAAACTCCTTAGGTTCTATATAAAGAGAGCATTTTATCTGCCACCGAACACGCCAAATTACATGTTCATGTTAGAGACAGGCTTATCACCACTCTTCGTAAAAACTTTAAAGCTACAAGTGAATTACGTGCTTAGAGTACTTAACATGCCGGACTATAGACTTCCGAAGCAAGCAGCTCTACAATCTATACGAAATAAAACTGCATGGTACAAACAGTGGCTGGAACTAGCTAGTGGATGTGAAATGGAGCTTAATGTGGAGGATGCGAGGAGTTGGAAGCCTAAACTTTACCAATTGATCACGCGTGTGGATGAGCAGATCAGAGAAAGATTTCTAGAGGAGGCATCAGGGTCACTCCATAGAGCAAACTACAGCCGGTTATGCCACAATTTGGGGCACGATAATTACTTCCGGGAAGAGTACAGCATCGAAGAAATAGCAACGGTCCTAAAACTGCGAGAAGAGCTCTTGAAACTGAATTATGTACCCCATAGGCATCTTTCTTCTTCTTATGTCCTGTATCCCCTTGTGGGTCCTAGGGCCTCTACTACGCCTACGCGCCATCGTGTACGGTATCTGGCAATGTGTCTGAGTTCTCCCCAACTTTTCCCTAACTGCCGTGCCTCCTTCTCGACTGTTCTGCGCCATGTTCTTCTCGGACCGCCAGGTCTTCTGCCATCCTGAGTTAGAGGGTTCCATTGCATAGCATGGTTCGCTATGGAGCTGTCACCCTTTCGGAACGTGTGACCAATCCACTGCCACTTCCGCCGTTGGATAGTTGTGCCTATTGGTTCCTGACCCGTTCTCTCGTAAAGGTGTTCGTTAGAGATACGATTGGGCCAGAAAATCCTTAAGATATTGCGCAGACACCTATTAACAAACGTTTGCAGCTTTCTGGTGATAGTAGTGGTCACTCTCCACGTGCTGCAACCATATAGCAGCACGGATTCAACGTTGGAGCGGAACAGTCTTATTTTGGTGCTCAAACTGATTGCATTGCTTCGCCATATTTTGGACAACATACCGAACGCGGACTTTGCTTTGGCGATCCTGTTAGCTATATCCAGTTCGGTTCCACCATCGGTCGAGACAATACTACCAAGATACTGGAAATCCTCTACTCTCTCTACCGGTTGTCCAGCAATGCATATTTGAGCCGATGAGTTTGTTCCAAGGCTGATAATTTTAGTTTTTGCCGTATTAATTTTCAGCCCGACGACACCTGCCTCCCTCTCCACATCTGCTGTTATTTGGTGGAGATCCACAATTCTGTGGGAGAGTAAGCATACATCGTCTGCGTAGTCAAGATGCTTCAGTTGAGATGTAAGAGTCCATCGAATTCCTCCGTTTCCCGTCGACAAAGCTGCATGAAGCACATCGCTAATCACCAATAGGAATAATATTGGTGAAAGGATACAGCCTTGTCTTACCCCACTTTGGATCTCAAATTCCTCAGACAACCTTCCCCTGTGCAGAACGTGACATTTGGAGCCTTCATATGTAGCTTTGATAATAGCAATTAGTTTATCGGGAATGCCTCTCCTGCGTAAGGCACGCCAAATAAACTCCCTGTTGACACTATCGAACGCCTTCTCAAAATCGATGAACAGCAGGTGCAGTGGCGATCGATATTCAACACACTGTTCGATGATAATCCGCAGGGTGTTGATGTGGTCGGCACAGGAGGATCCAGAGCGGAAACCTGCTTGTTCGGCATCGAGTGTGTCTTCGAGATGTTGTTTGATTCGCTCAAGGATGATTTTAGCTATTATCTTAGCTGCAGCAGGAAGCACGCAGATACCCCCCCCCATAGGCATGAACCCCCGATAGTCTGCAGCATGTGCAATTTGTCTGAGAGAGAGGATACTTTTCATTTTGTTGGCAAGTGCCCAATTTCGCGAGAAACAAGGAAATCTGTGTTTGGAAACGATGTCTTATCGGAGAACCAAGTCTTGCAAATCCTTAATGAGAATAACTCCACAACACTACTCAGGTGCTGCAAAATTGATTTACAATATAGAGAAAGAGTTTTGAATGGAACTTCTGAAAAAAAAAATGGAAAGAAATAATAAAAATAAGAATTAATTCATTTCTGTGCAATTAGGCTATAATTAATAATTTGTTTACTTTTTGTCAACCAGGCAGACGGCAATGCCGTGCTTACTGATTTTTGGTTTGTAAAATATTTTTAGTATAAAAATAAAACTCTATCTACGAGTAGATTACTATCTATCATAGCATCCTTCTATCCTCGTTGATCCCGGCCACGGTACTTCCAGTTACGTAGACTAAGCTTTCTGCCATCCACGATTACGTGCCTTTACATTGGATGTTACCGTGGTTTTCTTCATCTCAATCAAGTGGGCTGTGATTCGAAGATTCTCTTGGGTGGAGCATTGTTGTGTATTCTCTCGATGCAGCCGACCCAAAGTAGTCGACGTACCTTAACTTTTTGGACTGCATCCACATCTTGGAATAACCCACTAAGTTCGCGGGTAAATCTCCTCCTCCATTCGCCCTCCTTGTACATGGGACCTAATATGTATCCAACGTAGTATGAACTCGTATCTTTCAAAAGAGTTCAATATTACATACATACATACTTACGAGTAAATACATTTTCAATGGCCCGCTAATCCTTCATGAGGATCGCGGGGGTAGGATGCTCAGGTGGACCCTCCATCCTTCTCGATCCTCCGCCATTGACTCCAACTCATCAGAAAGAATCCCTAGACGGCTCTAGGAGAGATGACGGACTTGGTCCAACCATATTTTTCTGGGTCTACCTGACGGCTCGGCAATCTTGCCACGTCTTGGAGTTCAATATTAGCTCAACTTTATTACTTATCGTCCAGCACTCGGCGCCATATAGCAGGACTGTTAAAATTAGCGTTTTGTAGAGCATAAATTTAGTAAGTCGTCGTTGGGAGTTTTACTCTTGTGATAAACCGAATTTTCACGAAGAAGTCGTTTGTGGGATTAATATTTACTACAAGGCAGGTGAACTCCTTGACCACATTGAAGTTAAGGTCATCAACAGTGACATTCTGTCGTACGTTTCGAGCAGAAAGACTTTTGTTTGTTGATAACATATATAGGTGGGGCAAAAGTAATGTCATAATGTGAATTGGCTGCCATTTTGTTAGAAATAATAAAAAATGTGCCTTTGTTTTCACGAAAAGTTTATTTAAGGTGTGAAATTGATGACATTAGGTTAAAAAAGTGATGTCGGTCAAATGACCACCTCTGGAGGACATGCGTTTTACGGCATTTTGAATTGTTGCTCGCAAAACATCTGGCTTCAAATCGGTGATTTCTTCTTCAATGGTGGCTTCCAAGACTTGCAAGGTTTGTGGTTTGTTGTGGTAAACACGAGATTTGAAAAAGCCCCAAAGAAGAAGTCTGGCGATCTGGCCAGCCAGTTCAAATCGTCAAACTGGGAGATCACACGACCCGGAAATTGGCGATTCAAAATCTCCATCGTTTCCCGAGCTGTGTGTGCGGTTGCTCCATTTTGGTAAAACCAACAATGCTCGAGACCCAATTCAGCAACTTGCGGGTCTCAGGGGCTTGCAGGACTTCAGCAAATTGTATGCATCGTTGTCTCGTCGAAGTTTGTGGACTCTCTTGGACATCATCGGCCACAGCAATGATATTCTCGGCCGAACTAGCAATATGGGGGCGGCCACTTCTTGCGACATCTCTGCTGGACCCAATTTGCACGAAACACTCATCTAAACGCTTAGTTGTTCGCGCACAAGGTGCTGGACGACGACGAAAACGACGACAAAACTCACGCTGCGTTAAAACAACAGACTGGAAATTTGTCTGCACTATCGTATAACAATAATCCCGCGTTTTTCAGGTGTGTATCGCTCCATTGTTTGGTGTCAATTAATTCTCTATCTGCATTGACGTATTATATATGGACTGCTACTGAAATGTCACTTTCATACTATGTCTGCAGAAAAATTTGTTCCAACATCTCCAGCGCCATTGTTTCAGTTCGGTATTAAACAAAAACAAAATATCCGCCATTATAGATATCCGCCATAGAAACTTGCGCCATCTGTGTTTGTTCAAGTGTACTGGCTGTAAAAAACTGTTAACATTTAAATAGTTTCAATATTCGTTCCGATCGATGTCACAATTCGCGAGCTAATGAAAAAAAAGAAAAATTTGTGTTTACCGAACTGAAACAGTGGCGCTTGAGATTTTGGACCATGCGTGAAGTTGGGCATTAGCAGTCCATATATAATACGTCAATGTTTAACTGTCTACAACATAAAAGTCAAAGCACAATGACATTTGACGCCATTTGCAAAAATTATGGCACATTCACATTATGACATTACTTTTGCCCCACTCATACTTGCTTTTGTCCTCATATATTAAATTTCTTGGTGATTCTTTGTAAGGATTTGCGAGGTTAAAAACGAAAACTTTTGAGCAAAAATTAAGGTAGCTAAGCAATTATACGAGTATATATGAATAGTTGGCTACAAAAGCCTTTTAGGTGACAATTAGTTGTATCCCCGGCTGTAATGTCATTCCGAGTAAATTTACCAGGGTGTCAGGGTGATTATCCCATCGATTTCAATAAGTAAGTATCTAAGATGCCTAAAATAAAAACGTTATGTTACTAACAAAAATAATTGTCATAAAGCAATCTGCTTATTAAATGATTTTAATATAATCATGCAATTCACAAGTAATTTTCTAATTTGTTCTAAGAAAATGTAAAAGTGAATTATTCCAAGAACGCAATTTGCGAATGAATTTGATAATTATTCGTAGTTGCAGTTAAACTAAAAGCATATTTGCTTTCAACCGTCAATTAATATTCAATAGTCTTACAGTACGAAGAAAAATTCTGCTTCATTATCGAATTGTATTGGAAATCATGAAATAGGAAAGCCCCACTTTGGAAAAGTTTAAGATTCCTTATTGCAAAATTTTCCCAAGGATAGTTAATAATTTTTTTTTTTAAATCATTATTAGTTAGCAAACAATAAGCAACAATCTAAGTGAAACCCCGTTTGCTAAGCACGTACTTTGGCGTTGTTTACATCGAACAAATTACGAAACTATCTAATATAGCCTTCGACTTTGTCATTTCATCTATACAGATAGTAATTCATTTGTAACTCTATAAAAATATTTACAATTTTATATTTTACTATAATCAGACATTGATTGTGAATTTTATGCAACTGATAAAGGCGGCAAAAAATACAAAATATTGCAGCCAACGAGCACGTGGAAGCACAATGAACGCGAATTTGTTAGATGCAGTTTTCGAACATTCGAACATGGAATGTCAAAGTAACGTCATTTGTCATTCATCGGACGTATGACAAATATGTGACACTTTTCCCAATGGGTTTGAATTGGAAGTTGACACCACAGTTGAAAACAGTTGGAAAAAATCCGTGTCATCGAAACAAAAAGAGTAAAAAAACATAATTTTCTTTTCTGTTAAAATCACGTACGCCATGGGTGTGACGTTTGTTTTGATTTTTTTTTCCAACGAACATTAGTTGATTGAATGACTGAATGATGATGTACGAGTACATATTGTGTGTAAGTCTGTATGTAATTTGAGAAAACTTGTCGTATAAGGTCAGCCGATCAGCCGTTTGGGTAACAGTCATAGGTTTATTGACTTGTTTATTGCTTAAGGACAAAATATCAATCGTAAGGGTTATTGGCTATAATTAAGATAAATGTAAACAAAGAGTTAAAGTTTCAAGTACGTCAGGGTTTATTGGTAAATTAACGGTAAGTTGGAAGGTCAATAATCGAAGAATAATGATAGGCCTTAACCAGCCATAAAGGTATAAACCCATTATACTATTAAGAGCCGGAATTATGATTCGATACTGATCCGCCTTTGGGGTTCGCCTATTTGACCTCAGAAAATATCGGCAGGCCTGCCGATTTTGGATCACTCGGTTACTGAGGCCAATGAAATGCCGATGTCGTCACATTTGTCTAATTCAGGCGTTTATAGGCCTGCCTTTCCTACATTGCGATGTCTTTGGAACGTGCATTGATATTGCCTTTTTAACAGGGTTCAAATGATCTCTTCTTTAAACGTGGCAATACCAGCTGAGCCGGTCGCGCTCTATCTTTTGTACGATGGTTTCCTTGACGTGAAAGGGGACACGTCCCCTAATGTTACTTCTAATTCCAGGCCTCCAACAAAGCTTGTAATCTTCAAAAATATTCTTAAAAGTTTGTTCATTGCCTTCTAATAAATGTGTTCCAAATAAGCAAAAGAATTCAATTTTTTTTACATGCTTAAAGAAATAAGAATATCGCACCCTGAGATGATAAGTGTCGTAACTTCCAAAATGACAATTTTGAGATTTTGATTGGTTCTCATATATTATTAACAGTCTTTTCATTGGAACCCAGTTGTGTAGCTTCATTCCTTTTACGGTTTAGGTGCTATTCAGCCAACAACAGTTTTACAGTTTACAAAAAATGCACAGCCTCTGAGAGAAAGACTGTTGTATTTTACATACCACGAAGACCTGCTTTTGGAAGATACGACACTTGTCATCTCAGGCTGCGATATATAAGTTAACATCGCAGACCGCAAATATTATAACTTAAAATTCTAAATTGTTTTCTACTAGCTAAATTATTGTTTCTTTTCCTTTTTGTATCACCATATCAATGACCTATTTTAAGTCGATGTCGCTAGACTCTGATCAGCTTCTACGGATGGCTGTAGGAAGTTCGATACAAGCGACGTAGTCCTAATCCCTCCCATCATCCTGCACCAACAGCACTAATATCTTCTTTTTCCTTTGGTTTCTTACTTAAGATAGTGCTAAGGTTTTCTGCAGGCTAAATGCCTAAAAATATAACTGCTTTGGCAGTCCTCTAATCCAACCTAAGAACGAGGCGACTGTCTTTTTACCATCGTTATACTTACTTCAAAGGATCTAAACAAAAAAACCAGCCTAACACTAACCAAATGAAACAAATTTAGGTATCTACTGTATTATGCATTTTAATGCTACTTACGGCTTTGTGTACGTAATTTGTTTAGTGATACATACCTGAAAAAAAGAAGAAAAAATTCGAATAAATATGTAATATACCAAGAATTCATGAAAAAACATTTTTAATTTATTTAAAATATTATCGTTGGTCCCTTTAAACTAACACGCTTAAGTTCAATGAATTTATTTCCATGTTTCGCGTCGATTTGAGTTACGCAGGAGTTAAATAGATACAAGTTGACAAACCGGTTGTGAAACAAGACCAAGAAATACAAGTATTTCAATGGGTAAATAGAAGAAGAAAAAAAGAAACCAAAACAGTAGATACATTGATGACCTCCAATATGTCTAAGAATATACATATTCCTCCAGCAATAAGTTTTATTATTATGCATATTTGCTTCATATTACGTACGTATGAAGCGCATACACATGCTTGGAGTGTTAGAGGGCTTGGCAGTTAACGCGATTCAACAAATTGGGTAACAGCCTAGTTAATAATCTGGAAAATCAATTATTTTGTAATAATTGTAGGGTAGTTATTGTTAATTGTTATACAAGATATTTAATTTTTATATCGCAACATGGAGTTGCTAAATTATTTACGATAATTTGTTATAATCACAAATACACGTTCTGACTATTTAGATACTGGGAAAAAGTAACTGTATTTCTCTAGAAAAAAAAGTGATTTTTTATGACTACTAAGTGTCGGTCATGCTCAGAGCTTCGTAGACCGTAAATATTGCACGAGTATAGATTTTAGATTATTTTCAGATTATATAAGATTTTCAAATTCATTTATAATTTAGATTACATGAGTAATAAGATACAAATCTTTTAAATAACATGGCTAAATCCGTCTGCCAGAATGACAATTTGTAAATGAAATATATGTACATGCTTAATACATCTTTATGTTTTAGTGAAGAAAAAGTAATTTCCGCCACGTATGAAAATCGGCCACAAACTTTTGCAATGAACTAATACATACATAAGAGTGCAAAATGTCGTCAAAACGGGCTCGTATAATTCTTAGTATTTTAGAAAAAATGGATATTATTCAAAATTTAGAGAAAGGCACTAGTGTTCGAGTTTTATGCAATATATATGGAGTAGGAGAGTCAACAGTATACGATATAAAGAAAAAAAATGATATTAAGAAGTTTTACGCTGAATCTCATTCTGTTACAAAGATGATAAGCCACAAAACTATGAAGCAATCTGAAAGTCCCACATTAAATAATACACTTTTGGAATGGTTTCGACAGCGGCAGTTTGAAGGTATTTCAATATCTAGACTAATAATACTCATGGAAAAAGCAGTAATGTTGCATTCAAATCTAAATATTGAAACTGAGTGCATTTATTTTCAGTGATGGCTTCAGATATTAAAAAGCAGACATGGCATCCGAGAAGAAAAAATCAACATCGCCGTCCTTAGTGAACCATATAGGGGTATGAATAAGGGCCTATGGATAACAGACTCCAGCTGAAAAGCGGTCATATGGGCCTGTGGAAAGTGTGCATTCTAAGAAAAAAATAAAACACCTGGTACTGGATTCGTAAGAGCAAAAGTTAATGATGTATATATATACAGTTGCTATGCAACTCCAAACCTTAAGATCGAAGAATTCGAGGAACTCTTAGACAACCTGGTAAGCGATGCGCTAGATAAAAACCCCGCTATCATTGCTGGCGACTTCAACGCATGGGCAGTTGAGTGGGGTAGTACCGAAACTAACAGGTGAAGTCGCGCTCTACTGGAGACTTTTGCAGCGCTAGATACTATACTCGCAAACACGGGAAATAAACTTACTTTCTGCAGAGGAAACATAGGTTCGATTGTTGATATCACCGATGTCTTCAGCTGCATGACGAAGAAAATAACATGAGAAGTGAGTGACGGGTACACACACAGCGATCATCAAGCAATTATATGCAAGACCCATACAGAGAGACCAAGCTTAAGTAGACCACCTATAAATCCAATACAAAAACGGGGATGGAAGTAAAGCTCGTTTGATAGAGAATTATTCCAATCCATTTTCCCCAGAGGCACAGAACTGACGTGGCCTGCTAACAACAAAGTCGAACAAGCCATAAGTCAAATAACAAGTGCTTGCGATGCCACCATGATAAAGAAAACAAGAAATAGTCACCGCCCTCCAGTCTACCGGTGGATCGAGGAAATAGCCGAACTGCATAGCAAATGCCATCGAGCGAGGAGATTATATAGGTACACACGCTCCAGAACAACAACTAACTGCACCGTCTTTCATGAACAATACAAAGCAGTACGGAAAGAGCTTAAAATAGACATCCCACAAAGTAAAAAAAGATGTTGTCTGGAGCTATGCATCGAAGCAGATAAAAATCCCTGTGGCTTGGCCTACAAAGTAGTAATGAAAAAGCTCAGGAGATAGCAGCCGATTTCCACGTGCCCCAAATTCCAGCATATGATCGTCACAGGACTGTTTCCACAATACCAGAAAACACACTACGAGGAGGAGGAAACTACAGAGCCACCGATGAATTGATCAACATATGCAACAAATTTGGGGATAAGAATTCCAAATATAGTTCTCAAAACGGCATTCTAAGCGTGCCGAGATATATTCGTAGAAATGTACAATGCGTGCTTGAAAGAATGAGTTTTTCCAGAACAGTGGAAAAGGCAGAGCCTGGTACTACTCCAAAATGGTGATAAGCCACCAGAAGAACCTTCATCATACCGCCCGCTATGCATGCTAGACACAGCAGGAAAAGTTCTGGAACGAATCATCTGCAACAGATTGGAAACAGCGATAGAAACTGTAGGCAGGCTTTCGAAACACCAATATGGCTTCCGAAAGGCATGCTCAACAGTAGATGCAATCAGCTTGGTGGTTGAAACTGCACAAAAGGCGATAGAAGGGAAGAGGTGGAAAGGGGGCTCCAAGAAATATTGCTCAGTGATAACCCTGGATATCAAAAATGCATTGAACACTGCAAACTGGAGTCATATGGTATACTAGAGGCACTCAGAAATTTACGAGTCCCAGCGTATCTCATAAGAATCGTGACGAATTACTTCAAGCGCAGAGTCTTAACCTACGACACAGACAACGGACCCAAAGAATATAAAATCACTGGCGGAGTACCACAGGGGTCATTGCTAGGTCCCTTACTCTGGAACGTCATGTACGATGGGATCTTACATCTTCCAATACCAGAGAAAACTAAAATTATCGGATTTGCGGACGACATTGCAATCGTCGTAACTGGCAAACTACTAGAAGAGGTGGTGCAGATAAGCAACTCTACAATTAGGACCGTACGGAACTGGCTGAGTTCGCCTGGTCTCACGCTTGCAAAATATAAAACGGAAGGGGTTCTTATAAGCAGCAGGAAGAAGGAGGAAACGATAAATATTACTGTGCGTAGCCACACAATAACATCGAAGCCCCACATAAAATACCTCGGATTCATACTAGATACGAGGCTATCCTTCAAGGAACACCTCAAGAGTGTGCCTCACAAAGCAGCGAATGCCAGCGCTGCTCTCGCATGAATCATGCCTAATATAGGAGACCCTAGGTACAGTCAAAGATTACTTTTGGCCAGAGTAATAGCGTCTGTAATCCTCTAGGCCGCACCAATCTGGGCGATAGCCACGACGATTAAAACAAACAGAAGCAAGATTACCTCAGTGTACAGAATATGTACATTAAGAGTATGCTGCGCATACCGTACCACCTCCAGCGATGCAGCCTGTGTGATAGCAAAACTGCTACCAGTAGACATCCTGGCAGAAGAGCAGCGACAACAATATGAATTGAGACGCTTAGAACAAGAGAGCAAACTGCTCCAACCGGCGAAACCCAACAGATGTCACTAAGGATACAGAGCATAGGAGAGTGGCAAGAACGCTGGAACACCTCCGAAAAGGATAGGTGGACGCTTGTGCTCATACCATGGATAGAAAGATGGCATGGTGAAGTAGGGTTTCACCTAACCCAGTTGCTGACAGATCATGGATGCTTCCGCTCATACCTGCATAAATACAAGCATGATGACACCCCCTACTGTCCACGAGGTGCTGACTGCATTGAATACGCCGAACATGCGTTTTTTCGATGCCCACGGTTTCTAGACGAGAGCGAAACACTGAGGCAGAAATTAGGAATTAGGCGGCACTAACCACCGAAAACATAGTTGGTCAAATGAGCAAATTAAGAATATTGGAACGTGAGGAAAAAGAGTCCAACAGGACTAACACGAATACAAATGAAAACTAAGTCAGAAACCCCCGTACGATGAAATGCCAAGAAGGCGATACCGTAGGGAGAAAGGGTAAGAAGGGAGAATGGGTTAGTGGGTAAAAGTCCCACACTGTTACTAAGTACGGGCTCAGTTTCGTTTTTTGAAGATTACCACCTCCCAGCGTAAAAAAATGATATGGCATCCACGGTTAATAGTCATCAGGAAAGAGTATTTTCGCAGATTATTAATCTGCAACATTTTGTTGGTGGATAATTTTGCTCAGTTTTTAGAAACCGACGAGAAGTTAACTTAATATATGCGTAACGCCGACGAAACTGGGGTGTTCTAGAAAGTGTTATTAAGAAAGACATTGGCTTTAAATATACAATCTGTCCGAGCTCGGGTACAATTCTACCAAGTGGTCAGCGCACAGAGCCACACACCAAGAGGGTGTTCTCTCTCCGCTACTTTGGATATTAGTAGTGAATAAACTACTCACTTCATTACAAAATAAAGGCTATAAAGCCGTACCATATGCTGACGACATCGCCATAGCCATTTCAGAAAAATTCCCCCAAACCATAAGAGATCTAATGAGCTCAGCGCTAAATATAATAGCAAAATGGACAACAGCATTGGGCTTAACGGAAATCCGTCCAAAACTGAACTAGTACTATTTACTAGAAAATATAAAATTCTGATCATAGCTCCACCTAAGCTTAGAAACACGGAACTTCGCTTTACGGACAAAGCAAAATACTCAGGGCTAACCCTTGATAGTAAACTTAACTGGAAACAGAACATTTTCGACCGAACTTAGAAAGCAGAAATCGCCATCTACACCTGCAAAAAGGCTATAGGCCCTAAATGGGGTCTTCAACCAAAAATAGTCCACGAGTTGTACCTGGCGGTGGTCATACAAACCTGCTTTATGGCGTTCTCGTCTGGTAGCCTGCACTTGAGATAAAGTGCAACACCAACTCTATTGAACGAGTGCAACGACAAAAAAAAACCTTTGGTCTCGTGCTTCTTCTTCCTTTTTCGGCGAGGTTATGATCCGAAAACAAGGGCTCATAACCCTCCCACTTCACCGCATTTTTACTGATCCGCCTGTGGGGTTCGCCTATTTGACCTCAGGAAATATCAGCAGGCCTTCCAATTTTCGATCGCTTGGTTACTGAGGCCAATCAAATGCCAGTTTCGCGAGGCAGAATGGGCCCGCCTCTTCTGCCTCGCGATGTCTTTGGACCGTTCATTGATATTGCCATTTTAGCAGGGTTCAAATTATCTCTTCTTTGAACGTGGCAATAACAACTGAGCCGGTCGCACTCTATCTTTCGTAAGATGGTTTCCTTGACGTGAAGGCATTCACGGATCTTCGAACTTTTTATTCGATCAAGCTTTGTCACTCCTGCTGTCATGCGAAGCATCTTCATCTCAGCTGCCGTTAATTTACTCTCATACTTTCTGTTCATTGCCCAATATTGTGAACCGTATGTGAGCGCTGGCAGCACAACTCCGGTGTAGAGCCTTCCTTTCAACTTAGGGGGCATTTTTCGGTCACAGAAGATAGAGGAGTTCTCTCGCCACTTCATCCACCCTACACTTACGCGATGATTGATGTCGTCATCACAGGATGCTTTGCTATTGATCATAGATCCCAGATATTTGAACTTTTCGCACTTGGGAAACACTATTCCATTCAAATATATATCTGGAATAGGCCTGAGTGGATCGGAGAACGGGCAGCACAAGTACTCTGTCTTTTTAAACTAATGCGATACCCATTTACCTCCAAAACGTTCACCCACACATCAAGTGATCGTTGCAGGGATGTAGGATTCTCACTTATGATGGCTCCATCGTCAGCAATGAATAATTGATGTACCTTGGGTAGTCAAGGACTGCAATAAAGAGCAAAGGAATTAAGACGCTTCCCTGGTGCACCCCGACTTTGATTGGGAACTCCTCGGTTACTCCAGCGGTGCGTCTTACTTTTGTCGTTGCTCCTTCGTACATGTCCATAATCATCTGTACATAGGTTTCTGGAAGCCACCCATATCAGATCTCGTGGTCGAATGTCGAATGCCATTTTAAAGTCAACCAATACAATATACAAATCCTTTAACGAAACACGATGTTTTTCTGTTATGATCCTTATACTTTGGATTGCATATGTGGTTGATTTATCTGCGACAAAACCCTCACTGATCGTCAGATAGCCGTATTATTTTTCGCCGTCGGCCACCTAATACCCGCTCAACGATCGGGACCTTTGGTTCCGTGCATTGCGGATAAAAGAGTTTTTACTGTACTTAGTAGGTGTTACTTTGTTTTCGGACGAAAATAATGAAAATGTGAAGCTTACTGTTCGCCAAGCTAACAGGAATGAAATTATCATTGACATTGAAAAAGAAGAGAAATATGCGTTCTGCTTTGTCCGCAAACTCATCCATTTTTTTCTGCACATTACGTTACATATATCAGCTTATGCGACTTATCTAAAATTCACTGCTGACTGAAAAATGTATTTCATTTCTTTTCAAACCGTGACTTTGCGAACAATTTTTTGTTGTTTGCTATTCCAATAGAACGAAATTCAAGGCCAGCATTCGAGAGTTCAAGGAAAACTAACACCAACACCAATCCGTTTGCCGATAACAAAATATCTCACATTTAATCAATTGAAACAAGTTCTCCAAATCTTACGTTAGAATTCGAAGCACTTTTCAGCAACAGTCCAGATATATTCTTTGTTCTCTGGATGTGTCGACGACACCTCTTTTTACGAAACATTTACTGAAGGCTCGTCTGTTAATTATTGTGATAATTTTTGCTTTTTTAATTTGATTCGCTTCAGCAGATATAAAAACAAGCCTCCGCCATTCGTAAATATTTTTATATATCTCGATGCCTACAGTCATATCTGCAGTTGAACATATAAGAGGTATTAAACGTGCTTCACACAATTTTGTCATTTTGAGTTTTTTTTTTCTCACTGTTCATTCACATCAGGTAAATATTATTTAATTTAGCTCTTTTATTGCAAAGAAAAATATTATAGATAAGTTTGATATCTAAGCGTAGTCGCAATGTGACGTCAATTGGCGGAGTTTTATATTTTTTACAGACATTGATAAACACGTTTTCTTTTTTATTTTTTTTTGTAGAAAAGATATAAAACATTTGTCTGTGTACGTATGCTTCCCAAAATAGTCTGCTCATAACCTAGTCGGCACGTGCTTCACAGCAAAATTCCTACTTGATGTTCTCAATTGTTTCGCTTTTTGTCGATCAGATGACCATACGACGTTGTCCAAGGATTGCAGATGTAAAACACACAGTGTTTGCTTTTTTTCTTAAAAAAAAAAAAAAAAAACTTTTAAAAATGAAAACATTAAAATTAAATAGACTGAGGTCGTTTGAATGTGAATATATAAAAGAGAAGAGATGATGTGGTCTGGCGTTGTAGAATAAATAAATAAAATTTATTTAAGAAACAATTGAATGATCATCGCGCACTAATGGATGCTAATTGGAAAAGTCATCATAAAAATAAAAGAAGATCTTTGGTTGGTTGTTTCTAGATAAAATATTAATACTAGTTTGTTAGGGTCCATTCAATTATTTAAATTGATACAGAAGTTTCTATTCGTTCTTTAAAACAAGGGAAACACATATTCTCAATATGACGATGAGATGTTTGTTCACAGGCCTGGTATGAATAAGGTAATAAGAATACCATTACTCCAAGGATTCAGCATCGGCTTCTACAAAAGAAAAAGAAAGAGCATGAGAAGCGATCGATCGAGAATATTGAGAGTTTATAGGTTAGGTTAGGTTAGGACCATAAGGTCATGCTACGTACCAGTGGCAGGAAGGGAAGTGCGGGTTATATTCATACCTAAGGCAGGTAAATCAAGCCACACTTCAGCGAAAGACTACAGACCCATAAGTCTCTCGTCATTCCTCCTTAAAACACTTGAAAGACTTCTTGATATTCACATCAGAAGTAAGTGTGCAAAATGCATATTTGAAGGGGAAATCGGTGGAAACAGCTTTACACGACGTGGTAGGGAAGATAGAAACTAGCCTTCACCATAAGGAATTTGCACTAGCAGCCTTCCTAGACATAGAAGGTGCTTTCAATAATGTAGAAGGAAGGGCCATCAAACTACCAATTGGCTCTGCAATATGCTCGGCACTAGAAACATTAATTCCACTATCGGAAACAGTTCAATAAGAAAATACGTTACCAGGGGGACTCCCCAGGGAGGCGTTATCTCACCCCTCCTCTGGGTTCTAGTCATCGATAGGATACTTAAAGAACTAAGCAATACAGACACTGCTTACGTCACTGCTTACGCGGACGACGTGGTGATTTTAGTTCAGGGCAAGTTCCTTGACACATTAAGTGAAATGATGGAATCAGCTCTTAATAGTCCCGAAAAATGGGCTAGATGGTGTGGACTATACGTCAACCCGGATAAAACTGAATTGTTAGTCTTCAGTAGAAAATACAAGATACCACCCTTCAAACTGCCCAAGCTAGCAGGGGTGGAGCTTTCCCTTTCGGATCGCGATAGATGTCTTGGTATAATGCTGGATAGGAAACTAATTTGGAAACTTAACATACAGGAACGAGTCCGCAAAGCTAATAATGCTCTCTTCATCTGTAAGCGGACCGCGGGGAAAACACCAACACATTTCTAAGATTTGGTCAGACGAGTGTATGCCTGATGAATGGAATCTCAGCATCGTTTGCCCAATCCACAAGAAAGGAGACCCCCTCAACTGTGCCAATTATAGAGGAATTTGCTTCCTCAACATCGCATATAAGACCTTTTCTGCGATATTGTGTAAACGCTTGAAACCTTTTATCAACAGCCTGATTGGCCCCTATCAGTGCGGTTTCAGGCCAGAAAGTCCATCATCAATCTTCACACTTCGACAGATCCTGGAGAAAACCCAAGAAGTCTAAATCGATACTCACTATCTCTTTATCGATTTCAAGGCCGCCTATGGCAGCATCTATAGAGAAGAGCGATATAGAGCCATGTTTAGTTTTGACATCCCTGCAAAACACGTTCGTCTGTGCAGGATAACGATGGAGAACGCTCGCTGCTCCATCAAGGTCGGCAATAACCTCACCGAGACCTTTGATGTCAAAAAATGTTTTAAACACTGTGACGCGCTGTCATGTGACTTCTTTAATTTTGTACTTGAACAGATTGTACGGAACTCACACGCCAACATCTGAGGCACAATCTATCAAAAGTCTGTACAACTGCTTGCATATGCCGACGATATTGATATAATTGGGAGAACCCAGCGGGCTGTCACCGAAGCGTTTAAAAGCATAGAAGCAGAAATGGCCAAAATGGGTTTAATGATAAGCGAAGGCAAAAAAAAATATATGCTGTCAACAAGAAGGGACAATCAACACCGACGAATCGGACAGAACGTCACAGCGGGTAGCTACATCTTTGAAGTAGTAAGGGACTTTGTCTACCTTGGCTCTGCTATAGACTTTGAGTACGACATCAGCGCAGAAATCGAGTGAAGAATAGTCTTGTCAATCGCTGTTATTTTGGGCTTATAAGGCAATTCAACAGTAAAGCCCTATCTCGAACTACTAAGGAGACTCTGTATAAGACTTTGATTATCCCAGTCCTGCTTTACGGCACAGAAACATGGAGTTTATTGAAAGCGGATGAAGATATCTATGGTCGCTTCGGGAGAAAAATTCTTCGTAAAATATTCGGTCCCGTTTGCGTTGACGGGTTTTGGAGGAGAAGATTCAATAACGAACTATACCAGCTGTAAAATGACATCGACCTAGTCAAAAAAAACTACGCATTGGACGATTGAGATGGCTGGGACATGTAGAGCGAATGAACACCAACGCTTCGGCCCGCAGAGTCATCGAATCTAATCCGGAGGGACGAAGCAGTAGAGGCAATCCTCGCCGTAACTGGCCCGCACAAGTTCAAGGAGATCTCGACCATCTTGGAGTGCGCAACTGGAGACAATTAGCTAAAGACCGAGCTAAATGCAGAGGCTTATGTTCACCCCGAACTGTAGCGCCACCTAAGTAAGTAAACTAAGGATTCAACATCCTTCGAACGAAATGAAAATTTCAAAAGTCGTTTAGAAAGGGGCGCGCAAAATCATGCCAAGCGATTGTAGTGAAATAGTGTCAAGTCGGTGTTTAGGAGTGCGTGGAGAGGTCACAGATACCACAGAAAGGAACGTTGTGACAAGCAACATTCAACACATAAGTCACCTGTAACAACAAGGGGTTTCTGTCATTCTTGTTAGACATTGAATCCATACCAAATCAAACATAGAAACCAATTTTCATCGACATAAACTTATTAAAATAACAATTTGCAAATCAATGGCCAACTAATTTACGGCTTCGAGAACTGACCACGAAGCCCATCTGAGTAACGTGAAGACTTTCTTTATTTAATTTTCTCACTGAAAAACAAAAACAATATTCTTTTTACTTTATTTTATTTTATACAATTCTTACCGCTCAAAATAGAAACATTGCATCATAACTAAAAATATTCAATAGTGTGTTATTTATACCTTTTGTGAACGTAGTCTTTCAAATTGAATTCGTATTCTTGGCGCTATAATCACCTGAAACATTCTTCAACTACGTAATTTGCGCGCGGAAAACCCCCAAATAATACAATAAATGTACATAGTTTGTAATTCAATTTTGTTTTGGCACAGAATACAAGAAATAAAATTGTAATGAATTGCTTTAGATATACGAGTATCTTTTACTTCAAAATTTCAATGTATTGTGTGACGAATGAACTACTATATTCGTCACTCTGTAGAGCTTTGATGTGTCAATAAACACTTGCCAAAGCTTATACAAATTATTTTTAAGTTAACGTAATATGCGCAACCCTAGCTAATTTAATTGTATTGCTTGTAAAAAAAAAAAAAAGATACAATTTTACCTGTTTTAGATGAGAAAAGTTTGCACACAAACATTGAGTTTTCTATCTCTAATTTATTGTTCGCGAAGTGATGAATAGACACTTCGAGAACACATTTGTTTTTATGGGCCTTTGTTTCATTCGTTTTAGTAACTACTATATTCAGGCCTCTGGAATGAAAGTAAGCGGAAAGTATTAAACGATATGGGTGTGCACTGTGCACTGCAGTTAATGTCTTTAGGCTTCACAATAGAATCACAGAAAAACTCATTAGACTTCGATTACGTAATTAGGACATAGAAGAAATAACTTTTAACTTGGGTTTTAACAAAAAAAAAAAAATGCTTTGCATTACTTGGAACTAGTTTGTTCATTCGCTACATGAAAAACCTTATCGAACGTCATACGAAGAAATAGTACGTTAAGTGCGGAGCTTACGTAATATTTTAAACAACACTAGACATACAGACGTTACATGATACACGTAATTTTACTAGAACATCGAGATGACTGATAAGATAATAATGATAATGTGAAGTACAATGCAAGTATGAGCTGACATAATTCTTAATTATCTTCTCCTGTACTTGTTAAAATCTGTGGAAAACTGCTACTTTTTGGAAGCAGACCATACCACGTACGGCTGATACTATTATAGAAAACATAAGAACATACGGAAGGGATTTGAGTCTGAAGGCCTTAAAGTAACATCGGATTATCTGCTGCTTTTTGGAAGCGGATCATACTACGTACGACTGATAACAGAAAAAAAATCCAGAACATACGGAAGAGAGTTTAGTCTGAAGGCCATAAAGTAACATCGGATTATACAATCCTTATCATAATTATAGAATAAATGAAATGCTGCCCTACAGGAACTATTAGCAGTCAAATACAGGGTGTCCCAGTTAAAAAATTGTATGGCAGGAGGGGGTCTATTCTCACCACATTTCAAGTTATAGCCCATCAAAGTGGGAAACATTGTGAAATTGTGTAACAGAAAAAGCGACAAGAACAAAAAGCGTTTTTAGACACCACAAAGTCCAACTCTACTTGTTCCTGGTAGTTAGACAGACTTAGGTTAGGTTAGGTTAAAGGGGTTAGCTGCAACGAATGGGTGCAGCCTGCACTACGATCTCCAACAGATCCATTGTGCTCCCCTGACGTGGAGTTTTCTGGTTGAAGTACTGAAAAGAGAGGACAAACAAAATGGCTAGAGTTCTGTGTTAATGGAACGACCTTCTCTGACCCACCCTGAAGAAGTTATGAATTTTATGATGGTAGTTGGTGGCTTTTCAGACAAGTCGCCCAGATGGTTAAAGAAATACTCCGTCTTCCTGGTATTGCAGAGACTAGAGCATTTGCAAAGGAAATCTTCTGTGTTGCCACATCCTCTGGAGAGTTTATCTGTACTTAGCCGCATTCTCTTCCGGTGGGCCGCCAATAGGTTGTGACCGGTAATGATACCTATGAGAAGCACCAAGTTTTGTCTATTTTGAGTGAGGATGAGCTTGGTTTTCATTTTGTCATGTTTTTTTCAGATGCTTCTGGAGACTCGGCATGATGGGAGCGCTCTCCATCTTTCTTCTGCTTGTCGTTTGAAGTCAAGTGCTATGTTTGATTTGACAAGTCTTCTGTTCTTGTTCTGATCCCTTTCTTGCCAGTTCATCCGCCATCTGGTTCCCTGTAATTCCTTTGTGGCCTGGGACCCACCAGAGTGTTACATGGTGGCTGTGGATGAGCATTTCAAGCTACTCGCCGCAGCGTTTTATTTTCTTTGATTTTATTACCAAAGATGAGATGACTTTTATAGCAGATATACTATCTATGTAAATATCAATCTCTTTCCTAGTAATAAGTTTCGTGGATAGTTCTCGTGCCGCCTCTGCTACCTGGAACACACTGCCTTGGTTCGGAAGCCTTAGTGATATTGCAATATCAGATTCCGCTGAGTAGATACTGAATCCTGTTTGTTTTGGACCCGTCAGTGAAGACTGAAATGCTATGTGGGTTAATGGCCCCACCGTCACCCCAGTTATCCCTTGATGGGATGATCGTTTTGACGTTTAGGATGGTGGAAGATAGTCTGTAGTGGCGTCTAGGTGAGCCCATCTTGAGATGCTACGGTAGCCCGTGTGGCCCCTTCTCCATAGGTTGGATTCTTTTAGGCGCAGGGCATTCATCGCAGCTGATTTCTTAACAAATAAGTCTACATAAATCAGTGCGAGAATTGTTTCAAGGGCTGCGGTCGGGGTTGCTCTAATGGCGCCAGTGGTTGCTATGCAGGCAAGTCTCTGGATTTTACTCAACTCCTTGAGATGTGTGTTTTTCTTTGCTATTGGCCACCAGACAATGCACCCATATGTCTATAGGATATGTCTATAGAATAGGTCTGACTATGGCTGTGTACATCCAGTGGATGATGGCAGGTTTGGGCCCCCATTTTTTACCAAAAATTCTGCTGCAAGCGCAATGTACGCTTTCGTTATTCTTTCATTTGTGATATCTCTGCAGCTCAGTTTGCGGTCAAGTATGCGCCCTAGATACCGTGCTTTATCCTACATTTGAAGTGGAGTGTCACCCAGTCGTAGCGCTCCGAAAGCTGGGATTATTCTTTTGTTACCGAAGAGAACCACTTCTGTTTTCGCTAGATTAACGTTCAGTCCACAACTTCTCGCCCAGTTATGGAGGGTATTCAGGGCCGATTGCAGAAGTTAGGTGATTGTGTCGAGAAATTTGCCAGACATAAGTAGGACGATGTCGTCTGCATAAGCAACAACTTTGACTCCACTACGTCCTAATTTTAAAAGGATCTCGTTTTCGACCAGACTCCATAGTAGATGAGATAGGACCCCTCCTTGTGGGGTTCCTCTAGAGGCCAGTGTATTTATTTGGGTGTCACCCAGCTCCGAGTTGATATGTCTCGTCTTGAGCATACATTCTATTCAGTCGGAGAGTCTGGAATTTACTCCGAGTCGGTCTAGTGATAGTCTTAATGGTTCGGTTCCCACATTGTTAAAGGCTCCTTCCACGTCTAAAAAGGCCGCTAAAGTGAATTCTTTATGGTAGAATGATTGCTCGATCATTGCTACCACTTCGTGCAGGGCTGTTTCGACTGATCGGACCTTTGTATAGGCATGTTGTGCTGGGGCCATGTCTCTAGTGCTTAATCTGGAGCGAATGTGTAGATCTATTAGTCTTTCGAACGTCTTCAACACGAATGAAGACAGGCTGATCAGTCTGAAGTCTTTTCGGTTCGTGTGGGTCGGTAGACAGGCTTACTTACTTAGATGGCGATCAGCCAACGAACCTCTCGAGCCAGCCCGATTACGAGCCAGCTGCCTCCAGTTGCGCACGCCAACTTGATTGAGGTCCCCCTCCACTCGTTTGCGCCACCTACCCGCGAGGTCGTCCTCTCCTGAACCGGTCACCCGGGGTGCATTCGAAGACTCTCCGGGCTGGAACGTTAGGCTCCATCCGCTCTACGTGACCCAGCCATCTTAGTCGCTGTATGTGAACTCTTCTGTCTAAGTCGATGTCCTTATATAGGCCGTATAGTTCAGCATTGTACCTTCTCCTCCACTCGCCGGCCGTCCAAAAACCAAAATCACTCGAAAAACTTTTCTCTCAAACTAACCAAGGGCATCCTCATTCGGTTTTAACAAAGTCCATGCCTCTGTGCCATACAGCAGAACTGGGATGATTAGTGTCTTATACAGAGTTACCTTCGTAGTTCGAAATAAGACTTTGTTACTCAATTGCCTTCTTAGCCCATAAAAAAAAATTATGTTAAAATTATGTATTATGTTAAAGAGATCGCATGATATCGCGTTACCTTGTCTAAGACCTTTCCTGACATTGAATAGTTCAATGGTGTTCTTTCCGATTTTAATGGAGCAGCGATAGTTCTTCATCGTCATCCTGCACAGGCGGACGAGCTTGGCAGGGATGACGAGACTAGACATGTCTCTGTATAAGTCGTCTCTATACACGCTATCATAGGCAACTTTTAAATCGATGAAGAGGTAATGTGTATCGATTTTATATTCATGGGTTTTCCCAAAATTTACCGTAGTGTGAATATTTGGTCAAAAATTGACTTTCCCACACTGATAAGGACCTATCCGGTTGTTGACGATCGGTTTTAGGCCAATCGCTGTTCTTTTAGGCTTATAAGGCATAGCCCTATCTTGAACAACTAAGGACACTCTGAATAAGACTCTGATCATACCAGTCCTGCTTTACGGTGCTGAAACATGGACGAAGAGGATGAAGATATCCTTGGTCGCTTGGAGAGAAAAATTCTTCGTAAGATATTTGGTCCCGTTTGCGGTGACGGGTTTTGGAGCAGAAGATTCAAAAACGAACTAAACGAGCTGTACAGCGACACCTTCGCGGTGTTGCTGGAATAACTCGTAGGGATCGAGTGCGCAACACCAGAGTACGCGAGGCGCTCAATGTTGAGCAGCTACTTCTACGAACGGAGTGATCTATGCTTCGATGGTTTGGTCAGGTAGTGCGTATGCCCCAGACCGGCTTCCAAGATGTGGCATGATTGCCGTGCCATTAGGTAGACGACTCCCCGGTAGGCCTAGAAATAGATGGTTGGCTCTCCTGGAGCTGTCTAGGGATTCCTCCTGATGAGTTGGAGTCAATGGCGGAGGATCGAGAAGGATGGACGTACCATCTGAGCATTCTACCCCCGCGACCCTAATGAAGGATTAGCAGGCCATTGAAAATGTATGTATGTATGTTGATACATATTTGGCGCAAAGGCTTATTAAGTGCGTAGGTCTAGCTTCTCGTAACCACTCATGTTGTGTGCCTTACATTTCTCGTACGAATGGAATGGACCTACGGTTTTGTGTCCTATCAAAAGGGCATTTTTTTTTTATTTTGAGAATCTCTCTCGTCACAACAAATACTCTCCGATGTTTGTCAAACGTTCGCGAGAGGTGGGACCGTGAAAAAACTTGTTGGTGTTTTCTGGGATTCCAACATGGAACCTCACACGCAGTGGTCCGAAACACTAACCACGGCGCCCACAAACAGATTTAGATATACCTCAATTTATTATTGTTGACACACCCGTATATCCTTAATTCGTTAATAACAAAATCAACAAGTTTTATTGAATGCACAGAACCATCAACGAAAACCACTTCTGTAACCCCTTGTTTGTAAGAGCATTGCGAAATCTCTAGATACATGTGTTAATTAAAAAAAAAAAAAAAGAAAAAAACCTCTTTAATTTATTCACATCTGTACACCAATTTGAAGATGCGTGTCTGCGTGCACTGCTTCGTTTCAAGAAATTACTTGAACAACAATAAAAACCTCATCCCAATTACGATGACGACGTCTCGCGGAGTCTCATACTGCACAATAATTCGATCCATCTGGACTTTGAATCTTAATTAAATAGTCAGTCAACCAGTCAACTAGACGATCAGTTTCAGTGTTTATTTATGCAGTGTATCTTTCGCTCTTTGTGTCGCATTGCACTTCTGTTTAAATGTGGTGGGCAGCAGAAATTATTGAAAGAAAAAAACTAGTTTGGCACGTCATGCAGCTGGCAATCAACTGTGTGGATTGTTTGACAAGCTGTCGACTGCCAATAACACAAAAAAAAAATTATAAAATACCACAGAAAATTACAGGGAAATTGATTTTTAATTGCAGTCCACATTAGGTAGGTATTCCCTAACAGAATAAGATTATAGTAACTATTTTATTAAAGTTGATAGATCCATTAGGGATTCTCTATACAAATTTGAATTGCTTTCCATGTAATCAATTATACAAAGAGGCTCGTCCATTAGTGATTTTATTAAAGGGTTTTAGATGCTAATATTAACAATAATAAATCGGAGAGAAAAAAATAAACAATTACTGGTGCTGATTACAAAATCAATTGACATTTGATTAATGGACGCGTTGCATAATCAATTAGATACAATGGGGAAAATAATCTTTACTTAATCCCTTTGGATCGCACTTTTCTTTAAGCAAAAATGAATTTAAGAAAATATACATTAAGGAAAAAACTAACGCCCCCGGGTGGGCTCGAACCACCAACCTTTCGGTTAACAGCCGAACGCGCTAGCCAATTGCGCCACGGAGGCATATACCCCGTGGCGGGCAATATACTTTGTTCCATCCATGGATGTGTGTTGCAAATTCTAAGTGAGTATAGTATCTGTGTGCATACGAGTAGGTATGTATTTTATTTCATTTTAATTAATTTGATTAACTTCTCCTTCCACCAATGACAAATATTTAAGTATTCTTGGGTGCACTGGAGAATGTTTGCGAGAACCTTCACTAAGCACGAGAATAGCCACGTTTTGGCAATTAACTTTAATAAGTTGAATATACACTCGAATGACCTGTTTTCAAAGTCAATTACCACAACTTTCAGCAAATTGAGTTAATCGAAACAAATTAAATATTTGGCGGGTTGGTGACGAAAGCGAAATTGATTTATTTTTATTTTTTGGAACAATTATGCATTTTTTGCAGATAGGTATGTAACATATGTGTTATTCAATTCGTCAAATAAATTTCAAGGACAGTCTACAATTGGAAGACTCATTCTAACTCACACAGTTAAAATAAAGAATCATACAAAAATGTTATGATCCGTAAAATACCCTAACTCGCAATCCATGCCTTACATGGTACGCGCATTGCTGGAAACTTGTTGATTCAAATGTATATTCTGCTACTTAGAGCATATTTCCTTAATTTTTGTGATATTTATAGAAAATAATGCGTTCGAAGCATTTTTGGAAAGTGGGCGTGTTTGTGTTTGAGTGAAAAAATTTTAAAAATTGTTTACATTATCAAGAAATACAAGAAATGCATTCATACGATCGTCAAAATTGTATGTTAGAAGTTTGCGCAACCTCATCAGGTTGTAGAAGGGAACTCAACTTCTTGACGGCCGCCCAGATAACATCACATGTTCTATTTACCCCGTTAGTCGACCCTCCCTCTCTGAATGGTATCAGCTTAACTTTCTTCTGACACAGCAAAATATTTGGGTCTTATCCTGGATAAGAAATTAAGCTGGAAACCTAATATTCAAGAAAGAGTCAAGAAAGCTACAGTAGCACTTTTCTCTTGCAAAAAAGCTATCGAGAATATGGTAGATGGGGTTTACAACCTCGAATCATCACTGGTTCTACATCGCGTCCATTAGACCGATACTTACGTTACGTACAGGGTGATTGTCTAGTGGACAGTCTTAAAAAAAAAACTATAAATCTCGATTATCTAAGCAAGGTCCAGCGTACAGCTTGTCTTTGCATAAGCGTAGCATTAACAGTCCCTCTGCGGCACTGGCCATCATGTTTAATCTGATAACCCTCGATATACTCGTATTTAACAAGCAAATGGCAGCGAACGCAACCGTTCACCTTGAAGCTACCTTACAATGCTTAAGAAAAGAATTTGGCCACGCTCCATTCTGAATGAATTCAAAATCTCTCCCGAATACACGGACTACACCATCCCACGTCTAAATTTTGACAATAACTTCCTCGTCACCATCCCTTCCACATCACTCTGGAATGACGATGCAGTTTTAGAAGATGAGTCAATTCACTTCTATACTGACAGTTCGAAAACAAAAAACGGAGTTGGTGGAGGTATTTTCTCCGACAGGCTTAATCTTAAGTTCTCCTTTCGTCTTCCAAATCATTGTAACGTGCTCCAGGCGGAAATTATGGCGATTAAAGAAGTCTTATCTTGGTTTAAGAGAAAAGTGATATCTGTTAGATATATCCGCATCTTTTCAGACAGCCAAGCAGCAATCAAATCCCTGGAATCGACCTCTATAAATTCCTTAGTAGCTCTAGACTGCCGATCGTCTCTCGCAGAGAGGGCTGAACAGTTCAATACTCACCTGTGTTGGGTGCCGGAGCATAGGGACATTCCAGGGAATTATAAGGCCGATGAACTCGCCAGAATAGGAACAACTATACCCACCCTGACGGACAAAGGCTCCTTAGGTATACAAATAGCTACTTGCAAACTCAAATTTAACTTGGATGCTATCGAGAGTAGAAATCTTAGGTGGACAAGTAGACCGACATGTCTAGCGACAAAACAGATTTGGCCAAAGCTGGATATAAAACGTTCTAAGAATTTGATTTCTCTCAATAGATTGCATATCGGTGCTACAATAAGTGTCATCACTGATGGGCACTGTCTAATAAGCAAGCATGATACAAGGCCTGGCCTTTTTCGAACGTGTAGAAGCTGCATGGATGCAGAAGAGGAAAAAACTATTACTCACCTTCCTTGTTTCTCCTCTCTCCCGTAGAAGAAAGCTTCACCTTGGAACCACCTATTACAACGAAGCGAGTAGGTAGAGAGAAAGTTTCTCCCACGATTCACCAGGTATCACAATGGACCTATTATTGGTCTTAGTGTGCTGCCGATTCTCAGCTGGCAGCCACCTCAACCTAACCTAACCTACCCCGTGTTGTGCTTACGTTTCGAAGATTGATAGGCACAACCAGGGCACAACAAATTATGATGTCACTTCCTGGGACATAATATTCCGGGAGGTCTCAGGTGTTACAACATGCAACTTACAGCTCACACTAACCAATTTGGTCTGTAGAGATGTATAATAACCATTGGCCTGTCGAAGACAGATAGTAGGCCTATGCCTAAACTACAAATGCTACCATGGCAGGTCTTAGACGTGTGCTTGATGTAGATGTGTGGTAGATGGCGTACTGTGACCTGAATAGATCTATTGTGTACCCCCAACTAAGTGCCTAGTTTATGAGATACTTGAATTAGAGTATTTAGTCTAGTCCAACTGTTTTGATGAACCGGAGTATCTAGATAAGATAGGCTCCGAGGTCCCAGATGGTGTCTTCTTTTGTGGATTAATGATGTTTTTTCCAAGAGAATCTGGAGAATCTGGAGTGTCCATTCTATTTTATTTTATTTTCATCAAACAGAGTATAAACTAGTAGATAATAAAAATTCATTTTGATATAATTCATACAAAGATTAACAAAAAATTCAAATATGGTTTAAAGTTGGCATAAGGTTACTTTTGAAACAATATCTACGAGTAGAGCAATCAAGAAACAAATCAATAGATTGTAATACAAAATTGGCCTCATTGGTGCAACGAACAATAGGCACATTTTTGGCGTAATTAGTTCTACGATTTTTTTTCCGAAAATGAAATTGAATACCTTGATTTCGGGGTGGTGAGTAGAAATCTAGCATTGAGAGCAATGCAGGACACTGAATGTGACTCTGAATTAGGTCTCTTACAAACATTACAGAAAAGTATTTTTTACGACATAGAAGAGAGTTAATATTTATTAGGGAACGCCTGGTCGACGATCAAATATTACCCCTAAGTCTTTCTTCGCGGACACTCTATCGAAAGAATTTAGTTTTATAGTATAATTGTACAAAACAGGTGTACGAAAAGCCCTAAAAAGTGTGAAGCATTAGAATTTAGAAATGTTCACAAGTAATTAATTATTGTAACAACAATTTTCGACGGCGGTGATAGCCTCCTGTAAAAGGTTAAAATCATATTCTGTTTTTATTGATCGAAATATGTTCAGGCCAGCCGCAAACAAAAGACATTCTGAATGTTTGATTACTAGCGGGAGGTCATTAATGAATAACAGGAACAGAAAACGACCAAGATGACTACCTTGAGGAACACCTGACGTTACTCTTATGGCCTTGGAAAGACAATCATCGATTTTAAAAAAATGGATTCGATTGGATACGTATGACTTGATTTAATTAAGTAAGTTTGAGTGAAAGCCCAAATCAAATAATTTTGAGATTAGATTGCCCAAATTAGTGCAAATCACATCAGTTTGCAAGTCCTTCTCGACATTTTTTTATGACAAAATTGTAAAAAAATTCCTAAGTTTGTGGAAGTAAATCTACCCTTCATAAAGCCGTGTTGATGAAATGATAAAATATTTATAACAAGAAAGGACAACTTATAGTAGATTACCTTTTCAAAAAGTTTTAGAATTGAAGAAATTTTCCGAATGGGCCGGTAGTTACAAATATTTTGTTTGACGCCACATTTACGAATGGGAACAATATGAGATATCTTCCAAACATCCAAGAAGCGTCCAAAAGCAATAGATTTACAAAAGATAATGAAGAGATGGGTGGATAAGGCCTTAGCCCAGGTTTTTAATAAAATCGGAGCAATACCGTCAGGGCCCTCGCATTTAATACTTTCCTTTAAGATAGCTCAGAGCCTTTTCAACATCCATCCAACTTATCAAAATGTAAATCACCAAGGTTAATCAAAGGTTCCAAATTTGATGAGTTGCCAGAATTAACATCATAAAGGAAATGCACTGAATTGTAAAAAAAATGCAAATGGTCTTAGTATCATCAGATGATGAGTCTAAAAAGTACAATACATAAAACTCGGTAGTTCGTTAGTGTTTCTTTTAGAGTTTATAAAGTTCCGAAAATATTTGTTATTCGATTCAAGTTTATTTTCAGCAAAAATGATGTAACCATGGTATAAAATCTTGTTCAGAACGTGAAATTCTAAGAAGCCTCTTATTAAACCAGTGCGGATGATTGTTAATATTTCTTATTCTTACTGGAACGAACCGATTCCTGAGTTCATTTTAAATACAAAAGAATGTATAATACATTGCTCTCAAGTCAGGTGAAGATAAAATGTAATCCCAAGTTACCGATTCCAAATAATTGTTCATTCCATCAAAATTGGCGTTACTGTAGTTGCTACACAATTTAAAATCCATAAAAGGTTTTTGGCAATAAAAATTGAGAATTCTACTATTACAGCAGTATGAAATATTGAATTATTAAATAGAGGAGAAGTAGCTTCATCAACATTAATAACAAAATCTTTGTCGACGAATATAAGATCAAGAATACGATTAAAAGTTTTTCACATAATTAACTTGAACTAAATCATATTGACTAAAAAAAATCTGTAAGTTCAACTTCTATATCAGAATTACCATTAAAAGGGTCTCTTTATGTCCAGTTTCCTGAATTGCCGCTTGAGTCTGCAGTGGCCCGTTGGCATGCCTCTCAGGATGCGAAGTCGATGTTTGCTAACGCTCAAGCAGGTTCCTTTATGGTTGTAATGCCCTAGAAGGTCTTTGGTCTGTCTCAGTTAGGGGATATCGTCCCAATGACTTCTTCTTCCTTTTATCAGCGAGGCTATGATCCGAAAACAAGAGATCACAGCCCTCCTACTTCACCGCATTTCTACTGATCCGCCTTTGGGGTTCGCCTATTTGACCTCAGAAAATATCGGCAGGCCTGCCGATTTTGGATCACTCGGTTACTGAGACCAATGAAATGCCGATGTCGTCGCATTTGTCTGATCCAGGCGTTTATAGGCCTGCCTTTCCTACATCGCGATGTTTTTGGAACGTGCATAGATATTGCCTTTTTAACAGGGTTCAAATGATCTCTTCTTTGAGCGTGGCAATACCAACTGAGCCGGTCGCGCTCTAATTTTTGTACGATGGTTTCCTTGATGTGAAAGCTTCCATGGATCTTCGAACTTCTTATTCGATCAAGCTTGGTCACTCCTGCTGTCATGCGAAGCATCTTCATCTCAGCTGCCGTTAATTTACTCTCATACTTTTTGTACATCGTCCAACATTGTGAACCGTATGTGAGCGCTGGACGTATAACTGCGGGTAGAGCCTTCCTTTCAACTTAGGGGACATTTTTCTGTCACAGAAGATAGCGGAATTTTCTCGCCACTTCATCCACCCTACGCTTACACGATGATTGATGTCGTCATCACAAGTTGCTTTGCTATTGATCACAGATCCCAGATATTTGAACTTTTCGCACTTGGGAAGCACTGTTCCATTCAAATAAATGTCTGGAATAGGCCTGAGTGGATCAGAGAACGGGCAGCACAAGTACTCTGACTTTTTTGAACTAATGCGATACCCATTTCCCTCCAAAACGTCCACCCACACATCAAGTGCTCGTTGCAGGGATGTAGGATCCTCACTTTTGATGGCTCCATCGTCAGCAAAGAATAACTGATGTACCTTGGGGTCCATCACTTTATCTTCAAGCAGATAATCAAGGACTATAATAAAGAGCAAAGGACTTAAAACGCTTCCCTGGTGCACCCCGACTTTGATTGGGAACTCTTCGGTTACTCCAGCGGGGCATCTTACTCTTGTCTTTGCTCCTTCGTACATGTCCATGATCATCTGTACATAGGTTTCTGGAACCCCTCGATGTCTTAGCGCCACCCATATCAGATCTCGTGGTTGTCTGTCGAATGCCTTTTCAAAGTCAACCAATACAATATGCAAATCCCTTAAGGAATCACGATGTTTTTCCATTATGATCCTTATACTTTGGATTGCATCTGTAGTTGATTTACCCGAGACAAACCCGCACTGATCATCAGATAGCCGTATTATTTTTCGCAGTCGGCCACCTAATACCCGCTCAACGATCTTCATGGTGTGTGACATCAGCTTGATCGAACGGTAGTTATCACAGTTTCGCGTATCACCCTTCCCTTTGTATACAGGGAGAAGGTAACTTTCCCTCCATTCATTCGGCATTGGATCACCTCTCACGAATTTGGAGATGAGAATTCTGAGCCATCTGAACCCGATGTCTCCCATCTTTTTCCAGAACTCAGAGGGTATCTCGTCTGGCCCAACCGCTTTTCGTTTTTTGCAGTATTTGACCGCCTCACTAACTTCTTCGACTGTAATGTCGGGTATTTCTTCACAGTTAGGGGTGGCTCTTGGAAAGTATAGCCGGGGAAACTGTTCATTCAAAAGCTCTTCACAATACCGCCGCCACCTCTGCAGAATTTTGTCGTCATCCACAAGAAGCTGGCCATGAGCATTGCTAATGAACTTTAGCGAACGAATCTCCTGAGCATTCTTCATTCTTTGGGCGGCTATTTTGAAGATAGTGGCGCTCTTGTTCATATTGTGTCTTCGCAGCTCCTGGATAGCCTGGTTTGCATCAGCAACCGGGGAAAATATTTTCTCCAGCTCCCGATACAGGCCCTCCGCACTCTCTGCTTGAAGCTGGGCGCACTTCTTCTTCGCTTTTTTCTTGCAGCATCTGTATTCCATTTCGACATTCCCTTGTACATTCCATTGTATCGTCCCAATGACATTCCCAGAAATATTACATTTAAACTCAAGCCGCTAGGTTACACCAGCTGCGGCATATCTTCCTTCAAAAATTACATTTGTCACAAGAGAAGCTTTTAATTACAGAGTCAACATGCATCTCGGGTCGCTGCTCCGTCTTTATAGATTCTCATTTCCAGTGAAAATATTATATAAACCAATTCCTGCACTTTCCCCGTGCTTTTCTTCATCGCGTTCTAAAGTATTTTTCATCCAAAATCAGCAAGAAAATGCCAGAAATCTTTGGCATTCTAATAATACGAGTATACTGTCACACTTATTTGCTACTTCATTCGATTGTGAAGCTCATCGAATTATTTCTACTAATTCAAGCTCCTCGGATTGTTTTCAGATGCCAAGTAAAAATCTGATCATGTTCAACTGTACAATAAAACATTAAAGTAGTTATAACCAAAATGTATCTGTTTGCTGCACATCGCTTCAAACGAAATGCAGTAGCGAATGAATGGTTAGGACCTGCATCTATCCACTTAAAATGCATAAAGTAATAATTGATTTGCATGTGAAACCTTCTGCACAGTTTGATTTATGATAATTCATCGATGAATTTTCACTTAGCCTCGTTTATGAATAAAAAATAGAACTTCAATGCCAGTTGAGATACAGTAATAATTTTAACATTCACCATAAAGAGGTGAATTAGCATCATAAGCAATTCAAATCAAATTAAGGGAAAATATCAATTCATTTTCAATTCAAATTCAATTTCCTACTTACTATATGTACATATATATTTCTATAAATTTTACCGTTGATGATTTAAATACAAATGAGCCGATGCAATGGGAAAATCATTCAATTCAAATTCACAGCCACAAAAGATATAACAATCTCTTTTGCGGTTACAAACTTGTCAGATGTCAACTTCGCATGATTTGTAAGATGATTACTGATTTGACGTTAAGATTTTGATTGATTACACGATAATAACTATCATACGAGTACATTTAACGAAATAATGGTCTAATAAATTCATCAATTAGATGATTGTGGTTTTAATAAGTGGTGAGGTATGAGATCATCGAAATACTTAGCCTGTAGATATAAATGTGAATAAGCGAAACAGTAAAGTGTTTAACTTATGCACTTCGTAACTTGGCAACATAGTAGAAGGCAGCAAGTTCTTAGCTTCTTAGCTCCAAATTGAAGAATTTTAAATCTAAAATCTTATAGCTCAAATTTGAGCGATGTATAAGCTAAAAGCATAAGGCACAGATTGCAGCTGTAGTCATAGATACATAGTAAGAAGCTAATAAAATGTTATTCGAAATAAACAAGGAGCATGTAAGAAAGCTAAATGAATGAGACAATTTGCGAAATAATGAGCAAAAAAAAATCCCTTCTGTCCGAACAGAATAAGTTGGAAGAAGGTGAAAGGTCGAGAAAATCCTACAGACTGGTTAATGGAATGATTAAACGTCAATGGACAATGAGAAGACGAGTGTAAGAATGAAAGATTTGCATGCAGAAGAACAGAAATACATAAATAATTCCATAAAGACCATCGTTGCTGACAAACAACACAACTATAGCGCGATGATAATATCATAGACTTCAGTCATATGCAGCATCTAGGGTTATACTGAGAGACTGATGAATTTGAATGCTATAATTCAGACAAAAAAAAATGGATGTGACAAACAGTAGGAGGCATTAACATTTGATATACCTGAATGTACTTTATAGATATTCAGTCGTATATACAAAGAATGCACGGACTGTTATACCCAAGGATAAGCAATGGAATATGGGTAAGTTCTGAGACGTTCGGTCAGGTGACCAAGGTTTGCAGTACTTTTTGTCCAGATATTTCTTTTACACATTCCAACTTTTGACCTAGAAATGGAAATGAAAAATATCCCATGATGCAATTTTGAATTATTTTTAATATTTGATAGCGGAGCATTATGCAAGTGCCATTTATTGATAATGGCTGAGGGTTTGGGTTTCGCTTGAGCGACAGAAGACAGCAATGAGTTTTTGAAGCATTAAATTCCACTCTGTTCTTTGTACCCCATTTAATTATGCTGTCAAGGTTGGAATTTATTGAGCTCAGCATACGCTGCCGCTCCAGTTCCACAGCCGATGAGCAGGGTCGTGAATCTGAAAACGAATATGAGAATCTGAGAGTACTGTCGTCAGCGAAGGAGTGTATTGAATTAGAAGTAGCATCATTAATAAAAATAAGAAAGATAATCGGAGACAAAACGGAGCCTTGGGGAACACAAGCAATTATATGGTAAATTGCAGACTTGAAGCCGTCCAAGACAACTTGTATTGAACGACCCGAAAGGTAGTTTCTAACCCATTGAAGAAGAGATTTATTGGTACCTAATGCACGCATTTTCGACAAAAGAGCTGGATGTCAAACTCCGTCAAATGCCTTAGAAATATCAAGCGCAACAATCTTACTTTCACCAGAGTGATGAAGAGATTGGTTCCAATTTTTGGTGAGATATGCCATCAAATTACCAGTGGACCTTTTGCTACCAAAGCCATACTGTCGGTCATTAAATAGCTTTCGGAATTCAAGATATTTCATAAGCTGATGATTTATCAGCGTTTCCATGACCTTAGAAAGAAGGGACGTAAGTGCAATGGGTTGGTAGTTGAAGGGAGAAGAAGATTCATCTTTTATAGGGACGGGCTGGACAAATGCTGTTTTCCATCTACTCGGAAAGAGTCCAGAGGAGTAGGATAGATGAAAAAGCTTTCGCAGTGGTTTTGCCAGCGTGGAAGAACACCTTTTCAGAATTATGGGTGAGATGCTATCTGGACCAGCGGATTTGTAAATGTTAAGATCATTAAGTACTCTTGCTACTGTACGAGTGCGAAAGTGGATTTGTCCCATAGAATATCCGACGCGCTCAAGTACAAGGGGATGCAAGGCACAATCTGGGAGTGTGGAGCTTACCGCAAATTGAGCTGCGAGCAGATTGGACTTGTCTAAAGAGCTAACAGCTGGAATGTCGTTGTAAACGAGGGTTTGGATGGAATATAAGGCACAATTTTTACATTTTCTACGAACGACCAGATTTCTGCTATCTTTGAGTCAATGTAGAATTGTTTGCCTCAATTTCTAGTGCAATGAAATGGTGAGACTACACAATTACTTATTTAATAATGTATTTAGAGAGTACAGACTTTTACAGACATGTAAAGGATTATATCTATATAAATAAAAATGAAATGCTGTTCGTTGGTCATCGCATCACTTGAAAACGGCTGGACCGATTTGCCAAATTTTTTTTTTTAAATATTAATAATAGTCCGAATAAGGTTTTACGTAAAGAAAAATTGTAAGAGTTGCTCGGAAAATTGGAAAATTTGTGAAAAACTGAAAGTGCTTCTTTCCATGGGAAAAAAATGTGTGTAGGTACGCATGTTTGTGTGCTTTGGACTCCGAAACCACGTTACCGATTGAGCTCAAATGTTCAGCCAATCTTTGGTATTGGCCCGAGAGTGTTCCTGTGAAGTGGTCAAAATCGGACCACTACTTTAGTATTATAGTACTTGAGTACTAACAAAATTCTCTTTTGTTAGACGCAGCAAAGCACGCCGGTTTCCATCGGTCCGGCAGTTTGCCCACTACTTTAGTATTGTAGTATTTTAGTACTAAAAATATTTTGATATATGTATTTAAGGTTGGACCACTTACCCACTGTTGGCCGGCATAAAACTGTTCTCTAATACATAGACTTAGCGCCAGGCGCCTGCCTGACAGTTGTTTTTTTTTTTTTTTTGTTATGCTCAGCAACGCTCGCCGGGTACCCGCTAGTCCAGAATAATATAGATTATGTATAATACCATTTACGTTTTATCGAAAGATTACTGAACAATGACGATAAAAGTGAAGTAAATCGGAGAAAAATATTGTTCAGGTGGCTTTTATTGCTCACGCATGCTTAACGGTTATAGAAATCGAGTATATACTCATAACTGTCAAAATTATACTTTCAAGAATTGATCGCAATAGAAACGTCTACAACAAAGGTCAGACTATGCCTATCTAATACGTGTAGCTTGCAATGAGCGTTTTTATTTTACCCATATGAATCTGAGTTCAATAGCTATTTAGTTATATTACAAAACCAAAACTAAAGATCACTTTTTGCATAACACGCACTCGTGACCGTGAATGGGGTGCAAATCGTCTGTCTCTGACGCAGTTATTGGTTAAAATATCATAAAAACCTGTTATGCTATCTTTTATCATGAAACTAATCTAAGAGTGCATATTCATGAATTGACTTCCATTTGGCGACTACTTTTTAGGTTTTATTTCTGACCAAAGAATTTTCTGTTCACATTAAATGATAATATCAAAATCTAATCAGGGTAAGTACCTTTGTCAAGAGGGCACCACACTCACAACTCCCTATACCTAATGTGTGTTTTAGCTTCATGATCATCGGCTATTAGTGTGACCTCCGCCTACATACAATAATGTGTACATATGTATATCTGGGAGGATACATTTCAACCCTAAGAGGGCAATAATCATTCTACTAGTCGTGCACTCGTGCACCTATCTTGTGGATATGCATTCAGGGTTATCGTGAATAAATTTTCCCTCGGAATTTTTCCTCCGAACAAAAATTAGGTATCTTCAAAAATAGGGAAAAAAATCATCAGGAAAAAATCAAATATTGTGATTGCGTTGAAAATTCTCCTGAATTGTGATTCATGATACCTATTTCTTTTCCGCGGAACTATTTCCTCATTTTGTAAGATACCTAATTTTTGTTCGGAGGAAAAATTCCGAGGGAAAATTTATTCACGATAACCCTGATTGTCTCTGCATCGGAATTGAGGGATGCTTTCACACGTGGGCACCGTGACGCAGTGGTTAGTGTGTTGGACCATGTTCGAATCCCAGAAAACACCAAAAAAATAATGTTTACGGTCCCACCTCTCGCGAACGTTCGACAAACATCCGAGAGTATTTGTTGTCACGAGAGAGCTTCTTAAAATCAAAAAAATTACCTTTGGACACGGCACAAAACAGTAGGTCCCTTCCATTCGAGCGAAAACTGTAACGCACACAACATGAGTGGCTGCGAGAAGCTAAGCCTAGGCACTTAATGAGCTGTTGCGCCAAATTTATATACATATATTTGACTCGTAAGTGTCTACGAGCGTGTATGTGTAGAAGGATATTGTAGATCAGGATTCCTGGAGTTGGAATAAATAGGATGATTGAAAAAGAATTCGAGAAAGTTCCCCCAATCCCGTTGTCGAAGCAACGTTTCTGTCGTAAAATTATTTGCTGTATTTTAACTTAATAAAGCTTTTTGTGTAATCGTTTGTGTTCGCATTTAACTCTCAGCACCTTCAACAAAGGATTTGGGTTGTCTGCATTACAAGACTCAGTTGTATAACTTCCCTATTCTCGCAGCAACAAAATATCTATCTCACTAATGCAGTAGTCGTAGAATTAGTATTCGATTGTTAGGCATCAAGTACTTATAGAAACTAAATTAGCAGAATGTATTGTAGCTATCGGTATATACTTTAATTTATATGTTTGTGCCAGCTGTGATAAGAGACCAGTTAACCACCTCCATAATTAATCTACTATATCAAGTAAATGAGTTATATCCAGTCGGTGCTGAGAATATGGAAAACCACTTCTGCAGAACGAAGACTAACATTCCGCTATCACGCAGATGAACGATGACACTATAGACGATGATAGTCAAAATTGCCGTCCACCGAAGCCACCACCAAAGCGATGTGAGGATAGCAATATTCAAGCTGAAGTCAAATAAGGCTTCTGGACCTGACGGCTTACCGGTCGAACTTTTCAAGGCAGCTGGTGATGAATTGGTAGAGAGCATACACAAATGGAACCTCAGCATCGTCTGCCCGATCCACAAAAAAAGGAGATCCCCTCAACTGTGCCAATTATAGAGGCATCAGTCTCCTCAACATTGCATACATATTGTGTGAACGCCTAAAACCTTTCACCAACAGCCTGATTGTCCCCTATTAATGCGGTTTCCGGCCAGGAACGTCCACTATCAAATAAGGCTGCTGGGCCTGACGGCTTACCGGTCGAACTTTTCAAGGCAGCTCGTGATGAATTGATAGAGAGCATACACCAGTGGAATCTCAGTATCGTCTGCCCAATACAGGCATCAGTCTCATCAACATTGCATATAAGATCTTTTCTACGATATTGTGCGAACGCCTAAAACCTTTCATCAACAGCCTGATTGGCCCCTATTAGTGTGCTTTTAGGGCAGGAAAGTCCACTATCGATCGAATCGATACTCACCATCTCTTTTTCGATTTCAAGGCCGGCTATGACAGCACCTATAGAGAAGAGCTATATAGAGCCATATCTAGTTTTGACATCCCTACTAAACTTGTTCACCTATGCAGGATGACGATGGAGAACGCTCGCTGCTCCATCAAGGTCGGTAATAATCTCAACGAGACCTTTTATGTCAAAACAGGTTTCAGACAAAATGACGCGCTGTCATGCCACTTTTTTAATATTGTACTTGAACGGATTGTGTGGAACTCACAAGCCAATACCAGAGGCACAATCTTCCAAAAGTCCGTACAACTGCTTGTATATGCCGACTATATTGACTTTATTGGAAGAACTCAGCGGCTTTTTTTTATGGTGTAATATGTACATGTAACAAATATATACGTATGTAATTATTTAGACTAGTATCGCGTCTGGTCGAAATTCGACCGAGGAGAATTTACCCAACTTAACAGTTAAATGTGCACATGATTTTTTTTTTCTGCACATATTTGGCACAGTACCTTTCGAATGATATAAGTTTCACCCCCCTCCTTTTATAATAGATACTAAAAAACGTACGATAAGTTTTTTTTTTCTAGCTTATTGTACATTAATTATTGAGATACAAATTATATACGAGTGTATTTTTTGTTATATTTTAAGATCTAAGTTCTTTAACCAGTTCTCAGCATCAAGTGTTTCTTTGTGGATGTCAGCTATATTCCCTGCAAATGGCCTCAGTGGGCAATCTAATGTGATATATTGGATGGTCTGTCTTGGTATGCCGCAGTCACAAGCACTTGACGAAATGTAACCCAATTTAAAAAGCGTGTTGGTGCACACACGGTTTAGCTTTACCCATATGTGGCGACGATGATTCTGAACAGGGACAGGAACAAATGGGTCTTCTACTACAATACCATTTCTTGGTGTGAAATTGCTCTACTGCTTCTTCCATTCCTCATTTAGATGAAAATTTGAATGTTTGAGGCGTGAAGCTGTATACATTGGGGGTTTTCTCGATTTGAGTCGAGGTCGTGAAGGCTTTTAGATCTTGTGGTTGATAGGGAGATCTGGGTTTACGCATATTTTTTCGTATTGTCTGATTAGTGTATGGTATTTAAACGTTTGGGCGCCGTGGCGTAAGTGGTTAGTGTGTCGGATCACTACGCATGAGGTTCCAAGTTCGAATCCCAGAAAATACCAAAAAGTTTTTTCACGGTCCCACCTCTCGCGAGCGTCTGACAAACATCCGAGAATATTGTTGTCACGAAAAAGCTTCTCAAATCGCCGTTCGGATTCGGCACTAAACTGTAGGTCCCTTTCATTCGTGTGAAAAATATAACGCACACAACATGAGTGGTTGCGAGAAGCTAGGCCCTGGCACTTAAAGAGCTGTTGCGCCAAATATTTATTTATTTTTTTATTTTTAATTTAAACGTTTCAGGTCAGGAGGTCGATGTTGCTCAGGGCAGAGAGCCATGGAGTAGGCGTTGACTTGACTGTTCCAGATATTACTCTCATAGCTATGTGTAGTTGGTTGTCAACTTTTCTAGTGTGGGCACTGTCAGCCCATACAGGTGCGCCGTATTCAGCTGTTGAGAAGACTAAACCTAAAGCGGCAATGCATAGGGTTGGTGGAAAGGCTCCCCAATTTGTTGATATAAGTTTTTAGAGCAGATTGTTCCTTGTTTTCAACTTTGCACAAGTGTTTAACAGATGTATTTTGAACGTTAATGATCTGTCAAGCGTAACACCCAGATATTTTGGGAACCAGTTGTGTGGCAGTGTGGTTTCGTTGAATTCTACTTGCATTGGTACCTTCGCTAAGTTGTTGTTAAGGTCAGGTTAATCCTTAGTTAATTCAAGTTAATCCTTAATCTTCTTTTTTTTTAAATACTCCCCTAACGCTTTGAGATCATTTTGTAGTATCACTTCTGCGTCTTTGGTATTTTTGGTTTGAGTTGTTAGGGCAAGGTCGTCAGCGTAGCGAAATTTTCTAAATACTGTCTCGGGTATATCGGACATGTAAAGGTTGAACAGCGGGCTGTTACCGGTATGTTTGCAAACATTGATCAAAATAGATTTAGCGATAAACGAGGGCAAAACCAAGAACATGCTGTCAACAAGAAGCGAAAATCAACACCGACGAACCAGACAGAACGTCACAGTGGGCAGCTACAACTTCGAGGTAGTAAAGGACTTTGTCTACCTTTGAATACAGTGCTTCATTTAGTAATTAACACAATATTTCCCAACACATTTCATAACAAAATGCAAATAAATCTAAATGCAAAAGTGCCTAACAAATTTTAACTTGCCATAGGCTCTAAAAAAAAATAAATCCTCTCTTAGAAGTCATACCAATTGTGCAATTACAAATAGAATAATGAATAAAAAAAAACGCGCCAGTCACTTCCACACTTAAAAAATATTCTATTACCCAGATAGCGTTATCAAACCCATTAATTAAAGATACGAGTGCGACTGATAAATAAATCAATTCATGCAATCATTTGAAATTATACGGATTATAGAGGTTTCCGTCTAAAAATAAATATCTATACTTTGTTCCACCCATTTGTAATGCATTTGATAATTCCGACAATAAAAAAAATTACGCCATCAATATACTTGTATGTAATAACTAACCAAAGACTTATATAACTAATTAGCTAGGAAGTACGTACATAAAAAATAAAAATATATAAAAATCGTTCGAATGCGGTAGTTGCTCGAAAGAATTTAGTTCTGGGTTGGCACGTGCAGTAGTTTCCTCTTTGTAGGTGCAAAGTTCTAGCGGAAGAAAATGCCTGCATCCGTGTGGCACTTTCAATTTCATTTTTGCAAACAAACGTATACAGCTACGTGTTCAAAGTTCACTTTCATCAGTGGCTTTTCTGTATTTTTTTTCTTAAATTATCCATTAAATTGCTTCTGAGATATTTTCAAATACTTCGAAGAAGGCGCGATAATAATGTGTGAACGCAAAACTTAAATGAAACAATCAGCGACAATAGAACAATTTTTCTCGGTACATTAATAGGAATCAGATTCAGTTCAAGCGAAGAAAAAAAAAATATTTAACTAATTAAATAGTTCAGTTATTTAGCAATTGTTGTCACATTTAGTTGAGATACATTACGAGTATGTACATAATGCATGTATAAATAGAATGACTTTGGCATAGATGTAGAGAAAAGGTTAATGGATAGGTACAATTCGAATCAAATTTGTCAACAACTATATTAAAACGATTTAATTAGAGGTAAACAAGATCTTGCTAAAAAAAAGTTACATATATTAACGACAATTGAATTGTTTGTTTCAAGTGAGTAAGTACCTTATGAACCCTTAACTTTAGACAAGCTGTCGATAGATATACATTGTAATTTTATTCAAATAATAGAGAACTCGTTTTTACCGGATCCTAGATCATTACATCAACTAGTCGATAGGTGTCGATATTTTGATTTTTGCATCACAGTTAAGCCCTCAAAGTATTGACAGTCACGAACTGCATGCCCATTAGCTGCATTTCAAGTAACCGGTATTAACCACGAATCAATGCAAGTGCACCTGATGTCGTGAAATTTTTTTTAATTTCCAACAGTCACTCTCCCGTACAAGTGTTCTGAGGTAGATCTTGTAAGTCAATCACTACAAGCTGTCCATGAAGTTCGCCTTATAAAGATAAATACAGCTGTTTTGTTTAAATATACGTCAACTATTTATCTTATGAATTATTGTCTATAAAAAAGTCTTGGAATTTTCCTGAAAAACTTACTAATTTTTCTTGTCACAATCTTAGAGTAGAAAAATAATAAAAAAAAAATCGTCCAAACATCTGGCAGCAGTACATTGTGACTTTAGACTTTGTCTTGTTGTTATCAGAGCGATATTAGTAATAATTCGTGAAGGTTTGAAGTGACTAAAATTGAGGGGGGAAGGTTTTTCTGTATGGCGGCAAATTTGCAATTTCATTAGTAAACGTTCTTGATTAGATTGGCACTATTTCGGTAGACTACGGGTGCAAGAATAAGGTTTTCTAGTCAGTTCTGTCTTTAAATATCCAGTCGGCAATGCCTGCCTGCCAACCTGTAATTTTGTAAATCATTGATCGCAGCATTGTCCAAGTCAAAAATGGCGATTAATCGCATCTAAACTGGAATTGCCTAAAAATTGGCTGCTGTTGAAATACCGCAAACTATTCACAAAACCTGAGACTGGAATTGTTGGAAATTGTATTCAATAAGGTCTTGGCTATTTGGGACGACTTCTTTTTTCCATCTTTCAGACAAGTTCCTGATTCGACGATCGAAAAACTTTTGATCTTTTTGGGGCAAAAAGCTCATCTAAACAGCCTGAATGGTTGGTGAAATTCTTTTCCATTCAAGGAGTTTTGTAAAGATCTAAAAAAATGTTAGTCTGACGATGCAAGCTCTGATGAATATGGTGCATATGGTAGCACTTCCCATCTAAGCTTTGAGAATTCTTGACGATGGACCAAAGATGTAGATATACACATCTGGTCAAAGAAATAGGTGTGAACTTAATTTTTTTTCAAAATTAATTTGTACCAAATGTTTTCAATAGTTTTAATGTTTTTCGGGTTTAAATTAATTTAAATAAAATAAACAAATGATTTATATACATAACAACTTTAAAATCAAGAAATTAATAGATAAAATGAAAAAATTTATTGAATTTCATGATTTTTTGCGTGTGTTGAGCTAAAACAATGAAATTTATCATTTTTACCAACATGTTTTCGAAAATTCGAACGTTTTTCGTTTCCTTACCTTATTATCCTGAATATCGTCCATCATTTGCTAAAACTTTTTCAGTTCTTCGTGGCATTGAATTGATTAGTTTTCAACATGTTGCCAAGGGTATAGCATACCACTGTCTTTGTACCGCATCCCATAACTGATCCAGTTGGAGAAATATTGACCCGCTAATATCCGCTTGAGCTCATTCCACAAGTTCTTAATAGGACTGAGATCAGGGGACTGACTGGGCCACGGGATTACAGACACTTCATTATCTCTAAACCAATTCTTTACAAGGCCCAATGTGTGTTTCGAGTCATTATCTTGCTGGTAGTGCCATCGAAGGGGCATGTTTTCTTTGGCATATGGAAGCATAATGTTCTCCAAAATGTCCTTATATTCGAACTTGGTCATGGTATTATTTATTCGAAATATAGGACCAATACCATGCCACGAAAAGCAACCGCACACCATGATATTGCACCCTCCGTGCCTTACCTTTTCTCTTGTGTAGCGCGCTTCAAACTTCCTACCTTTTGGTCTTCGCACGTTACGTCCAGAGTCCGAGCAAAAAAAATGTATATTTGTTTCGTCACTCCAAAGGATGTTATGCCAATTTATTCATCCTTCAGGTCCGGTCCACTCTTTGTGCCTTAAAGCGAATTTTTTGCGAAACTTTAAGCTCTGACCTCTTAAAAGTGGAACTTTCCTGGCGATTCTTCCTGGCAAATTGGCATCTTGGAGTCTTCGGCGAACTGTGCGCGCACTCACTACATTTCCAATTTGTGCACAAATGGTCCTTGAACACGCAAAAGGGTCAGATTTGGACAGTAACACAATGCGATGGTCAATAGTCGGTGAAGTTTTTATCTGCTGTCCCCTATTTTCCGTGACTTTTAAAGGCTTGAGGGCATTATTTACAAAGTTTTCAGAGCACCCTAGTACCTCAACTATAAACTTGTACGTTTTGCCCGCCTTCTTACCAAATTTCGCTCTTCTTGGGTGCAATGAGCTTTTCGTCCCATATCTTAAAGCTTTTTTTAAAAAAAAACTATTAGCTAGAAGTACCTGATATAATCTAAAGAAACTCACTGTTATATTATTAGCATTAAACCAATAAAATAATGTTCCGAACTTCGATTTGGATTCACAAGCAGCTATTTTATTGACCAACTATCAAAGGGCAAAAAATAAACTCCACGCTCAATCAAACAAAAGACGAATAAGCACGTGCCACAATTGAAAAATGTTAGTGGCGTTGTAATCGTAAAATGACAATTTTTAAACATTTCCATGTTGTTGCACATTTTGCGATGCCAAAATAACTATTAAACTAGCATCAAATCAAAACTGTGAATGCAAATGGAACACACCTGTTTGATGACATTCGAACCAATCGTTTGGTTTCTTGGGCGCAACTCAAAAAACACAACTCGCTTAAAGTCCCACCAAACTGGCAGCATAACCTCCTTTTAATAAATATCTGTTTTTGGAGTGCTTTGTGCTGGCTGCATATAAGGACTAGAGCTGTTCGCGAGCTCTACGAGTGGAGGAAAAAAGAGGAATATCACAACTTTCTTTTCAGAAAGAAGTAAAAGGAGCATGAAAAGTGCTCGATCGAGGAAATTGAGAAACTTTATTGCAAGAATGATGTTCGAAAATGTTACCAAAAGGTAAGAAGAACATGCCAGAGTTTCAAAGCTAGAACAGAAGCCTGCAGGGATGAAAATGGTAATATAGTAGTAGAAGCGCAGTCGGGCTTAGAACATGGAAGGAACACTTCTGCAGACTGCTAAATAGCGACCATCACCAATACTCCGCTGTCGGGCAGAACGAGTCGCTCCACAGTGAATAAATCCAACAAAGCTGCTGGAGTCGACCGCCTTGCCGCCGAAATTTTCTAGGCAAGAGAACAAGAGTTGATAAGGAACATGCACCAGCTCATCTTTAAAATCTATGCCCGATGAATGGAACCTCAACATCGTTGCCCGATCCTGAAGAAAAGGGACCCTCCCAACTGCGCCAACTACAGAGGCATACATCTTCTCAACATCGCATATAAGATCCTGTCTGCCATATTATGTGAACGCCTAAACCCGATCGTCAACAACCTTATAGGTCCTTATCAGTGCGGTTTCAGGCCGGGAAAGTCCACCATTTTCTTTTTTTTTATAATTTGCGCAAGTTAAGTTCTCGTTTGATGCTCTTAAATTAAAACTCTTTTAATTTATGTACCGATCTTCATTTATTGGTATCGAACTTAAGACTAACTTAAAATAATTGAATTCTAACATAGCCAGTGACAATGTTGCATATAAACGGTAAAGAAGAGATGAAAAAAGAGAAATAAGATATGAGAGAACATAGATAATAGACGTAGCATAACATAGGCAAGAGTAAAAATAAACTATCCATAGTTTTTGGCTTGGGTTGGTTGCTATGCTGTTGTTTGCATGGTGCTCCGATGCCGCTGTTGCTGGGTACACCCTTGTCCTGCTATTGATGTTACTATACAAAATGTAACTCGCGCACGCAAGGGGTTATGAATATCCAAAACATGTTTACACACAGTGCGGGCGTTGGAAAGGATAGAGAGAGAGAAAGATTTGGTGTATTGGTTTTGAAGCTCAGTTGTTTATGCTTCAGAGAAACTCAAACCATTGACCAAACATTCACACTACGGCAGATCTTGGAAAAAAACCCAAGAATATAAAATCGATACACATCACTTTTTTATCGATTTAAAATTTGCCTATGACAGCTTGTTTAGAGGCGAGTTATACAGAGCCGTGATTAGTGTCGTCATCCCTGGCGAGCTCAGGAGCTCTCCATACCTCTCCATCCAGGATGACGATGGAGAACACTCGCTACTCCATCAAAGACGGAAAGAACACCACTGAACTATTCAATGTCAGGAAAGGTTTAAGACAAGGTATCGCGATATCATGCGAACTCTTTAACATAATACGAGTACTTGAAAGAATTGTATGAAACTCACAAGCCAACACCGGAGGTATAATCTTTTACAAGTCTGTACAACTACTCGCTTGCGCTGATGACATTGACATAGTCGTAAGATCTCATCGGGCCGCCAGTGGGGCGTTCGCAAGTATTGAGACGGAAACAGCAAAGATGGGTTTAGCGGTCAATGAGAGCAAAACAAAATATGCCGTGTGTTGCTCCTTCCACTACTTGGAATCTCTCAGTCTTATTGCTGAGCATATAGCCAATTGTTTGCAGGCGATGTCGATCGGAAGTAGGTGGAGCATTTTTTGGAGCGCCGCATTACAAAAAAAAATAACAACATCATGAAGATAATATCCCCCGTATAATTTGTTTTAAATTTAACTACAGTAAATAGTTGAAATCGAATTTGTCGCGGTTATTATTTACTTCCTTTGCCATACGGATAGGAGGTTCGTTAGGATCATAATTCGTTCGGTGCAAATTTACGTGTAAAATGACAATTGTTTTAAGAGTTGTGGCAACTTACGTTTAAACCGACTTCATTTAAAAAAAAAAAAAACCGCGAGACAATAAAACGATTTGCTAGTTGGTGTAAAAATGCTGCATCGCATACTTTCCTACGTTCCTCCAATGAAGATTTAAGAGAAGAAGGCGGTCGTTATATGGTGGAAGACATGTAGGGTCATTCCAGTTTAAGTGCCGAAATCCAAATCGGACAAACTTACGCTGTACCGAATCAATACGGTTAATGTGTACTGCATTCATTGGAGACCAAATGTTAGATGCATACTCTAACTGGGGACGAACAAAGGTCTTATAAATCATGAAAAGTCTAGATTATTGAAAACACGTAACCTCCTTAGAAAAAGTACTTAAAAATTAAAATAAGTAAATCTAAATGTCAAAAGGAAAATCTCAAATAGCACAAAAGGAAAATCTCAAATGGACTGCTGCTATTGAAATATCAGTTCAATACAATCTCTGCCCAAAAAATGACGCCACCATAACTAGGCCTCTTGGTTCAAAGCGGAAAATGTGGAAACAAAATGCCAACCATCTTGAATTTTTCATAGAATGATAGAGACACGCAAAATATCTGGGTCTTATTTTTGATAGGAAATTGAACTAGGAAGCCAATCTACTAGAATGCGTCAAGAAAGCTAATGTAGCTCTCTATTCCTGTAAAAAGGCTATAGGTAGGAGCTGGGGTTTGAAACCTCAAATCACTCATTGGCTGTACGTGTCCGTAATCAGGTCTTTACTACTCTATGGCATAATCATATGGTGGCCTGCTCTTGACAGGGCTGTCCATCTCACCCAACTAGCTAGGGTGCAAAGATCTGCATGCATTTGCATCAGTGGTGCACTAAGAACTACTCCCTCCGCGGCACTGGTCATCTTGTTCAACCTGCTACCTTTAGATATTTTCGGCAAACAGATGGCTGCCTGTGCGGCCATCCGCCTAAAAGCCTCCTCTCAGTGATCGATCCTTGATCTTCTCAAATTCAAACACGAAAACACGGACTACACCCCGCCGATACTGAGATTTGACCGTAACTTCCGTACGAGTATCCCTAATCGGGATGAATGGGACACTTCCCCCCTTATCGATGGTAGTTCGATTCACTTCTTTGCAGATGGCTCTAAGACGGAGGGTGGAGTAGGTTGTGGTGTTTTCTCCGAAAAGCTCAATCTGAGCATCTCGTTCCGCCTCCCTGATCATTGTAGCGTTTTCCAGGCGGAAATCATGGCGATTAAGGAAGCCCTATCCTGGCTGAAATGTAATGTACTATCTGTCAGGGATATTTGCATTTTCACTGACAACGAAGCGGCAATCAAGTCCCTGGAATCGTTCTCCTTCACTTCAAAGGCCGCCTTAAACTGTCGTTTATCTCTTATGGAGTGGTCAGAGTAGTTCAACATTCACCTATGCTGGGTGCCAGGCCACAGCGATATAACAGGAAACTGCAGGGCTGACGAGCTCGCCAGACAGGGTACCACTCTAAGGATTCTGCCTGACAGACAAGCCCCGGGTATGCCCCTCGCTACTTATATGTATCTATTAAAACTGAACGCTATTAGCACGACCAACCTCAGATGGGAAAACCGCTCAACGTGTCACATTTCGAGACAGATCTGGCCTAAGCTGGATCAAAAACGTAGTGCCGATCTGGTCAAGTTAAAGCGAACACAAATCAGCTGCGTTGTCGGTGTTCTCACTGGACACTGTCTTATAGGCCAACACGCCAAAAGACTTGGTCTCTTCTCCAATAGCTCTGCAGAAGCTGCAGGGACGAGGAGGAGGAGGGAACCATCCTTCACCTCCTATGCACTTGTCCAGCCCTGTCGCATAAAAGAATGCTCCATCTAGGGTCCTCCTTCCTTGACGATCTCGGCGATCTGGCGCCTTAGACGTCATGAGCATCCATCGCTTTATCAAAAGCTCTGGTTGGTTTTGTTAGTGATGATGGTTGATCCATGATATCACAAACGACCTTCACTGGTCTAAGTGTGTCTGCATTCTCGTGTGGACAGCCAACCTAACCTAACCTAACCTAGAGACACCTGTTGGGTTTGTGTGGATTTGCTAAGTAAAACGGTTGAAATTCAAATTGTTGAGGCATTGTTTGCAACAGATGTCATCTCGAAAATGTGCTAGGTCAAATAATTACCTATAGATGGGACCAACAAAATTTAAATAAAAAATCGTTAATGGCAGTAGTGGGCAACTTTATTAATGCAGAAAAAAACAGTATTACAATAATAAGAGTTGGCTTTTGCCGTCAGCCGAGAAAAGAGAGTTTTGAAATTACAGAACTAATTCACATATATCAGTATTTCTCTAGAAAGCTTGGTTTATAATTTGGAGCCGGTATTTTAGAGCAGATTTTATAATTTTAAGCAATATAGTCCAGTTTTATCCATTTAAGATGCGAAAGACTTTATCGGAAGAGAGAGTGTTTTTTTCATAAAAGGATCTTCTGATTGCGCTCAGAATAGGGCAGGTTCCAATGGAATGAATGCTGCGCTCTCTTGTTCTATGGTTGCACAGTGTACATTCATCACTTCCATCTGTTCTGTGTGGCATGTAGTTTAATTGCAATCGTTCGCCCCTAGCTTTGAATACTATTGAGATTAGATCTAAACTGTTACGATCATGAAAATAGATCAGCTCCCCAAGGTCATGGTTTAAAACTTTATAAATATTCCTTACTTGACTTTGTTCACTTTGCCTTTGAAATAAATGCCACGAGGATCCTTCGATCTTAATGAAAAGTTCCTTCAGTACCTTTCCTAGGATTATTTCGTTTACGTGTGCTTCATGTAGGGATACATTATGCTCACAGCCCAACCTAGTCCATTCGGCAAAGAAATGAAGGTTCCTATTTCTGTGGTGCATAGCAAATTTTATGGGGTAGACGAGGACTTGGTTGTGATAGAATCTTCAAGACGTATAGGAAGTGAAGTCTATGCGTAAACACATGTAGCGGTGGCAACACCATTTCCAGGTACAACATGTAGTTTGGCGTATTTTCTGGCAGTCTGAATATTTTCTTTAAAAATCGTGATAGATATATGCATTTTATTGCTCCATATATTGCCCTATATTCGTATATTTATTGCGAATAATTTTTTTATGTACGAGTCATATATTAATGAAAACACTGTCTTTACACACACAACTGTATCCAACGAAATCTCAATCAAGTGTGAGTTTCCATTTTTTTTTTTTTTCGCTTTGAACCAAGAGCTCTAACGCTAATGTGGGAAGCAACGCGAAGTTTGATACTAACAGTCCATATATAGTATGTCAATAGTTAAATCGGCTACTCTACCCAGGTTTTTGTGCCCACTTCCAGCTCGATTTAAACTGAACCTTACTCACGAAGATTAGCGAGCTGAGTCAACTCGGTTTAGCCTCGACTCGCATTTATATGGAATTCGACCCGAATTGAAGCTATATTGACCCTACATATAAATGGAATCAGTATAATTTTTTCACAAATATAGTATTATCTCTACTTTGCACACGAGCAAAAAGGTCAGTTAAAACCATTACTGGGAACACTTTTTCTGTTTCAAATGGATTACGCTACTGACGTACTAACCAAACAATTTCGCATACTTTAGCCAGTTGAAGTGAATGAGTGGGAAACGTTTTAAGTTATTCTTCTTTGCTTTCGCACTGCATACTTACTACCAGATAGAAACGAGATCGCCGACCTCAAGACCTTAATTATGAGGGGGAACTTTAATTAGAGTCCAGCGACTATATGTATGAATATAAAATTGAATCCACTTTGACGGTAATGCTGATAAACAATTTATGAAAAATGCTTAATCTCTTTCTGTCCTAACACCAAGGTATACAGATCATCAATAAAAGTCATACAACTAGCAAATCTTATCCCCAAGTCAAGGTTAAAAAACCAAAACAAAGCGCAAAACCATATCTACCGCCCCGCAGTGTGGTCTCGCGTATAATGTTAATGAACTTTCCTCGGCCACAGTACTCACATTCTGCATTTATTTATGTATATTTCTTCACGGAAATGCGAGTACTCCACGCTAGCACGCACATTACTACCGTGTTCATAAATTAACGCGCGTGATTTGCGTTGGTGGATTGAACAACAGAGTTAACAACAAAATTGTCGCTGCATTTAAGGAATTTCATTATACCTATATTCAGACACAAAAGCAATAAGGAAAACTATACATATAGCAACACTGGCAACGATTGACCGAGGTTGGTAAACTTCAATGAGAGCATACACTAGGAAGGTCAACTTTTTGTGGTAATGAGGTGAAATTAGAAGAAAGCGCGTCGTTCTAGATATTTCTGCAACAGTGTTGATACAACTATAAAATTCTTTACAACCTTGAAATCGTTCATTTTCAACAAATTTTATCAAATCGCAAAAGAATTATGTGTGTGTTGTGTATTTATAATTTTTAAATTAATTTTTTATCTCCAGGCGTTTCTGTCTCGTGACAAAAGATTATTTTCGGTCCCCGCCCACATACATACACTCGAAAATCTCACGCAATCTCTACAATTTTTTTCTTTTTATATTTTTAGTTTTAGGTTAGGAAGTGTTTTATCTGGATGGACAGTGGCCGCTGTAAGCATTTGTATTGGATATGTCAAAAATGAAACGAATATAGCTTGTGCCTATGATATACTGCACATCAATAAGTTTTATCAGAAGTTTTCAGACAGTAATGGCTTAGTATGCAACGATTTAGGACTTTGTCGTTTGCCAAACCTTTTTTTAAAGCCTATAATTTGATTTATCAATGTGACCCATATATTAATAAACTAAAACACACGCTATACTGTAGGCTCTAATGAATTTAAGACAGTTCATTTCAGTTTTATTTTTTTGTTTAACCTAGTATAACTTTCTAAGAATTAACGAAGAACTGGCAACACAATCAACTTAATTCCAATTCTAGAGCACGTGGAACGACAAATTTTAGTGATTTGAGTCAATAAATGTGTGCAGACCATAGTCCAAGTTATTTTTGGCAGACGTTTCGTGTCCACGTCTGTGGTGTATTTCCATTTCGCAGTACGATATAAAATTAAAACAATAAATTCGAAACTTGGGCATAATTAAAACATTAACCGATAGGAGACATTTGTCACACGAAATGCATTACATTAGCCAAGGTCAAGATTGTATCGTTCATTCCTCCAATTTCAGACTTTTAATATGTTTGGATTATAAGATATTTTGCAACGTTTGAATTAAAAAATATGTACTGTAGATACAAATAAAAGAAAAATGATACGTGAAACCTAAAACGATTTAATATGAGTATATGAATTTCCAAGAAAAGTTTTTAGGAAAAGGATAGGCGATCCGATCTCCTTAGATATATACATACACACATATGCATGTCCAGAGTAAAAAGTGTAAACAAATTTTGTTAAATAAGTTTGAACTCATTAATAATTGGAAAAAAAAATTCCAAAAATTAAGCCAAAATTGTGGTAAGAAATGTTCCAAGCGACTTGTTGGGTCTGGCCGTCAATCAATGAGCTTTCGATCTCAATATAATAATTTTGACTTCAAAGAACTGCTTAAAACGATACCTGCTGGTATAGAGGGTAAATACGATGACATCAAAGACATCTATCCTCTTAAATTTCAATTGCAATATTGCTGAGCTAAATAAATTTGGAATATCGTTCGAAAAATAACTTACAACCTAGAAACGAGCTAATCAATCAGAACAGGGCAGTCATTTGATCAATAATAATGCAATGGTAGTCCCTTGATCAATAAACCGCCAACCAAATGTCTGAACATTCGGCACTGAAAGCAAGACCAAGCAAACGCTTAAAATGACTAGTCTTAACGACTAGAAAATGAGAAATGAGAGTAATTCAGAGAGAGAGTAAAATAGATACTAGGTTTTGCTCTCCCTACCGGATCGTCTAAGAACAAAAGCAAGAACACTTTAAAGAAACAAACACGTATTGGAGACTGGTAGAGCTACAGGGTGACACTTATTCAGTATAACAAGGAGCTAAGCAAAGCTAAGTGTGAAAGTTTTATGAAATTCTGTGAGACAATCTCAAACACCACCATCACAGCTAGATTTTATAAGGAGCTAGCAAAATCTACTGTGATACCTACGTCCGGATGACAGCTTCACTGAAAACATAGAACAAAGAGCACTGCTGCTCGTAGAAACATACTTTCCCGGAAGCATGCCCAGCATGTTTCACTCCGCTTGATATATACTGTAGCAGTCTGGCGACCAAAACCGCTATAAGACTGAGAGAAGTCCGATTGTGAACATCGAGCCTTTACGGCCATGCCATTTTGTTCCGATGGGGGACTATCAGTGGATTGACGGAAGGCGATCACATGAACCCGATGCTAGCATTTGAAAGGAGATTCACTACAAGAATTCCTGACAGAATATACTGGAAGAACCAAAGAACCACTAAGAAAAAGGAGTTGGCATTCTATACCGACGGTTCTAAGATGGAAGTTGGCACGAGAGCCGGAGTATATTGTGAAGGCCTAGGAATAAACCACTCCTTTAGAATAAGCGACGACTGCAGCGGCTTTCACGCCGAAGTCACAGCCATCATACAGGCTGCTGAAACTATACGCGAAAGTAATATCGTTGGTAGAACGATCACTGTCTGTATAGACAGTCAGGCAGCCGTTGTCTCTGGACTCTGCTGTTATAAGGTCGAGGCTTGTGAGGACCTGCAAATCACTTTTAAACGAGATATCTAGAGTTAATGCGGTCACCCTCTGCTGGGTACCAGGGCATATAGATATCGAAGGAAACGAAAGGGCTGCCAAGCTTGCTAGAAAAGGGTCGGCGCTACACTTATCGCGGGCCCTCCCTTTTGTGGTAACCCCAATCAGTTCCTTATGGAAGAAAATAGAAGATGAGGCCATCGGTCGAGCAAACAGACGCTGGGTTCATCTGGAAACATGTGCAACGGCCAGGGCGCTATGGCCGGCCTTCAGCAAGAAGAGATCAACCTATCTGGTGAATCTTAATCGTTATAGCGCACGGGTCGTTTCTGGCATAATTACTGGTCATTGTCCCATTGGCGTCCACGCGGAGCGATTCGCTGTGCTCCATAACATAGAAGTTGCAGGGACGAAGAATAAATTGAATCTGTTCGTCATCTCTTGTGTGACTATCCTGCCCTATCTGTCAGAAGAATGAGGACTCTTGGTAGTTACTTCTTCTCGGAGCTGGAGGACTTAGGCAATGTAGAGCTGACGGACCTCCTGAGATTCATATCACTATCTGGGTGGTTCTAACAGCGGACTATCTTTATAGCGTTTCCAGGGTTAAATAATTGGGGCACAATGGACCAAAACTGTTGGTCTAAGTGAGCAGTGACTCTTTTTGTCACAAGGCACCCATCTACCTAATCTAACCTATGCCCAGCAACCAAGAAAGCAGCAGAACCGTCATATCGAGACCTCAGAAGGAAGATTGGGAAACAGCAGCGAATATTTACTCCAAACGGAGATTAGAATGGGCAATCGGCTCCTTTCAAACTTTCAATTCACCAGGAGTGGATGGAATCACATCAGCCGTACTACATAAAGGGCAAGTGAAACTCATGCCATATCTAGTCAAGTTAGCAAGAAGCAGTCTCGCCTTGGGCTATATACCGAAGATTGTTTTCATCCCGAAAGTGAGGAAAAAGACCCAACACAACCGAAGTCTTATAGGCCAATTAGCTTAACATCATTTCAACGATGGAAAAGGCTATTGACAACTACTTAAGAGAGGAAGTATTCAATACCTCCCCTCTTCATCACCGACAAAATTCATACAGAGCGGGCAGATCCACGAAGAATACTCTGTATCAGCTAAGGGAGATTATTCGGAGTGCACTTGAAACGAAAGAAATAGTATTCTGCGTATTTTTTTAAAAAGAGAATGGGATTTGATAATACCTCACATGGAGCCATCAATCGAGCACTGGAAAGGAAAGGGGTTAATAGAACACAATCCAAGTGGATGTGCGAGCTGTTGAGTACAAGATCAGCAGAAACTCATACGTCACAACGGACAATCAAGGTCACACAACAAGGAGATGTCCAAAGGGTGGGGTGCTATCACCCCTAATATGGAGTCTTGTTATGGACGAACTACTTGCTAAGCTCGGCATTAATTGTCAAGCATATGCTGATGACACAGTATTGATCGCCAGAGGTAAGTTTGAAGAAACCCTGTGTGATATTATACAAAGGGGGCTAAAAGTAACTCAGGAATGGTGCCACTCGTATGGGCTAAACATAAACCCGCCTAAAACAACTATAGTACCTTTCACGAGAAAATGAAAACTCGACCGACTGAAACATATCGCATTGTCAGGCACGAACCTAACTCCAGTCAAAAAAGTTAAATATCTAGGACTATACCTAGATGTGTTCAAATCAATCTTGAAAGAAGCTACAGGAATTGCGATATCTAATGTATCCACAGTCACAGGCTGAACAGTCACACAATAAGGTGGTATACAGATGGATCAAGAACTGAGGAAGGAACTGGTGCAGGAGTATTTGGGCTAAACGCAAAGTACCCTGAACCCATGGGCAAGAGCACCAGCATCCTTCAAGCCAAAATATATGCCATAGACAGATGCGTTCAAATCATTCTTGAAAGAAACTACAAAAATTGCGATATAGCAATAATGTCCGACAGTCAAGCAGCCATTAAAGCACTTGACTCCCATATCGTCTAAGCTTGTGTGGGAATGCCTACACAAGCTTAACGAATTAGGCAGAAGAAATAAAGTAACACTCTATTGGATACCGGGCCATTTCGAAATAGAAGGTAACGAAGCAGCGGATTCGCTAGCAAGACCAGGGGTAGCAGAACCCTTTATTTATATAGGTCTTAAGCCATTCTGCATAATAGAGGATCGTACCCTAAATGAATTCAGAAAAGTAGAAAGAGCAAACTGGGCAAGTACCTGGATCAACACTCGAGGTATGAGGCAAGCGAAAAAACTACTAGGGAACTATGACCGGAAAAGGTCCGAAGGTTTCCTAACAGCGGACTGCAAACGGAAGGAATACCTAAGGAAACTGGGTGTAGCAGAAGGACTCTGCAAATTCTGCAACAAGTTCAGTGAGACTCCGGAACATTTCTGGGTAAGTACCAAATATTAGAGGAGGATACATCAACCATAGACCCGCTTCTCATTCTAAAATTCCTCAAAGAAGCTGGCCTGGAGAGGGTGCTCTAAGGGTGGCTTATTCTCACCGAAAACAAGAGTACAAGGCTCCTAAATCTAATTCTGGAAAGAATTGTAAGGCGAAGGGAACTCTAATGAGGGAACAAACCTCTACAAGGCATTAATAGGGTACACAATAGCCCATTAGGTCACAATGTAACACACCCTTCTCACAAATAATAATAATAACTATTATCGCGTGTGGTCGAAATTCGACCGAGGGGAAATAAATAAACAGCGAGAGAAACAACGCTATGAATCCTTTTTTTTGTAATATTCTCTCGTGCAGGGAAGGCAAAGGGATCTAAGCTCATACAGCCATGAACGTGATCAAAATCCTTTCATTTAATTGCTCAAAGCGTTTTGTAAATCATATGTGTATTTTCACGCTGTTTTACCTGATATAAAGGGCAACGTACACATATGATTTAGATTTTTTTTTCTGCACATCTATGGCACAGAACTTTTCTAACGATATAAGTTTCACCACCCATCTTTTATATTAAATACTAAAAAAACGTACGATAGATTTCGTGTTCACGTATTAATATATAAGCTATAATAAAGAAAACATTACCGAGACGACAATCAAAGTCAAAACAAAGCTGTAAGATAGTCCAATAGCTTCATTTTGGATGGCGGTATGCTCGAGCGTTCCAATCAGGGCTGGACCTGGACTTTAACTAACAAACAACTCAAGCCATCTCGGCTGCGCAAACCAAGTTGAATAACGGTATTCACATTCAATACAATAATGGGTCTTTTTTTCATTCACCGCATGTGTAGTGGTTCGAAGCTCCTAGGTTTCAGGAAAACTCCGCGGGTGGCATCCAAATAACTAGGGAGAGATGTTTTGTAGTTGCTTTATGATTCCCAGTATTTTTTTCCCGTCCACCAGATGTCATTCAGTCATCGCAGTAGAGTTGATGCGCATTTGAACTGTGAACAATAAGCGTGACAAACGATGACACTACGACTATGCAATCGCCACCTCCTCTGCATATGAAGGAGAAAATTTAACCGAATAGTCTTTGTTGAAAAAGAAAAAAGACTGGAAGCCTGGGATGATAGCTTTCAATGAAATTAATTTCAAATCTTCAAATCTTCAGACTTCGGCAGATCCTGGAGCAAACCCAAGAATTCCAAATCGATACTCACCACCTCTTTATCGATTTCAAGGCCACCTATGACAGCATCTATAGAGAAGAGCTTTATAAAGCCATGTCTAGTTTTGACACCCCTGCAAAACTTGTCCGTCTGTGCAGGATGACGATGGAGAACGCTCGCTACTCCATCAAGGTCGGTAATGACCTCACCGAGACCTTTGATGTCAAAAAAAGGTTTTAGACAAGGTGACGCGCTGTCATGTGACTTCTTTAATATTGTACTTGAACGTATTGTGCGGAACTCACAAGCCAACATCGGAGGCACAATCTATTACAAGTCTGTACAACTGCTTGCATACGCCGACGATATAGACATTATCGGAAGAACGCAGCGGGCTGTCACCGATGCGTTTGCAAGCATTGAGGCGGAAGCGGCCAAAATGAGTTTACCGATAAACGAGGGCAAAACCAAGTATATGCTGTCAACAAGAAGGGTCAGCCAACACCGACGATTTGGACAGAACGTCACAGTGGGCAGCTATAACTTCGAGGTAGTAAGGGACTTTGTCTACCTTGGTTCTGCTATAAACTCGAAAAACAAGATCAGCGCAGAAATCAAGCGAAGAATAACTGTTGCCAATCGCTGTTTTTTTTTTTTGTTTGGGCTTATAAGGCAATTCAACAGTAAAGCCCCTCTCGAACAACTAAGGAGACTCTGTATAAGACCCTGATCATCCCAATCCTGCTTTACGGCGCTGAAACATGGACTTTATTAAAAGAGGAGGAAGATATCATTGGTCGCTTCGAGAGAAAAATTCTTCGTAAGATTTTCGGTCCCGTTTGCGTTGACGGGTTTTGGAGAAGAAGATTCAATAAAGAACTTTACGAGCTGTATAGCGACATTGACCTAGTCAAAAAACTGCGTATTGGACGTCTGAGATGGCTAGGACATGTAGAGCGAATGGACACCAACGCTCCGGCCCGCAGAGTCTTCGAATCTAACCCCGAGGGACGACGCAGTAGAGGGAATCATCACCGTAGGTGGCGCGCACAAGTTCAAGGGGACCTCGACCAACTTGGAGTGCGGAACTGGAGGCAACTAGCTAAAGACCGAGCTAAATGGAGAGGCTTGTTGGTTGAGGCCCAGGTTCACCCCGAACTGTAGCGCCACCTAGGTAAGTAAGTAAGAAGTTGGGAACAGCGGATAAAGAATTTTCCTGATTGGACAGGCCTGTCGGTTAACGACCAGATCAACTCCGCTGAGTTACCAATCCAATACAATCCAATCCAAATAGTTTCAGCCGAATATTTATTACATTACCCCAAATTCACCATACATAGTAGAAAAGACGATAAACAATGGTTGTCATAGACTTTGAATGTATAGTTACGACATTCCATTGCCACCAACAGCAGGGTAGTGCTTTGCGTGGTCCACTTTTGATTATACCTACTTCATGTCCCAAACTAGGCTGCTATAATATTTTACAGTGGGGTTCATCAAACAAGTATAATGTAAGTAATAATTCGAGTAGTTATGTGTGTCTAAGAAACTTAAACCTGTCTGATTATGTTTGCAATTCCACATAGCAACATCTAAGAGTGCTAATGGTTTATATTGACAACCTAACATCCAACATGTTGTTTTTTTTAAATCGCACTTACTTTAATTTAGGTCATGTACATATACCGGCACGTACAGATATGTACGAGTATGTGTTGCTAAGTAGCTATGATTTGCTTTATGTTACAGTTTGCTGTGTTATCAGTTTTAATATTTGTTGTTAGTACCAATGTACCGTCAATGAGTACGTACTTGTATGCCTTCACGACCACAAACTTGTATTAATAAGGGTTGTCTGGCATACTTCAATAACTTCAATTAGTTTGCTCTCCTCTTTGCAGTTAAAAAAAGAAAAATTCATTGATATACGAGTGTACGAGTACTCTGATGATGCATAAAGAGTATATGTACAATTCACGGTTTTATGATACATACACACATGTATTTTTTGGGTGTGTCATCAGTGTTTTTTTTGTTTTGTTTTTCTTTTTTTTTTTCCATCTTCATCTTTTTTTCAGGTGGGGGGCTGGGGTGATGAGAGGACTCGATGACACCCATCGAAGTACTGCGACGTATATAGTGCTCTTTTGTACTACCATGTTCATCTTACCTGCCTGATTTTTATCAATCGTGATCCATGCTAATGTAAGCCACTACAACTAGCCTTGTCGTGAGAAAGTATTCTTTGATAGACAAATTGAGGATTCTAAAGTTACTGTTTTAGTTATGCAACAATCAGAGTTAGCAAGAAAAAATGGCAAAAGCTAATGCACCTAATGACCTCACGATCCTAATTCAAGAACTACGAAACAGCCTAGTCTAGCCTGAGCTTGAACCTACAGCGCAATATTCCTAAGGTTTGCTATGTTGCAATGCTTCAACAGCTATGCAGTAGAGTCACTCTTAAATGACAAGTGAACGTGTTGATTAGTTATGTACGAGGGTTGCTACGTAAGTTTTGAGATATGGCAACACCAGTGTGAATATGTCAAATCTGACATTGTCATCGTAAAGTTTGACATTTTTAATAGTAATCGTACTGAGAATGTTTTGTCATACGAATGCTATTTGTGTTGTGTACAGGTACTTGAAATATTCATCTTGGTCAAAAAATAGAATTAAATCGTGAACATTTTTGTGCGATGATTTTTTATGACTTTCGACGTGGATTAAACCAACAACAGTGCGCCGATCAACTCACTTCGACTTTTAGTAATGAAGCACCATCTCGACCCACGTGTTTCGCTGGTTTTCCGAATTCAATCGTGGTCGCACTTCGCTACAGGACGAATTTCGTGAAGGTCGTCCAAAATCGGTTGTTGTGCCAGAAAAAAATGGTGCTGTGCGTGAACTGATGTTGCAAGATCGTCATGTGATATACCGTGAGGTGGAGGCATACTTGGGCATTAGTTCCACTTGCATACATTCAATATTGCATGAACATTTGGCCGTCAAAAAGATTTGTTCTCGTTGGATACCGCATAATTTGACAATCGCTCAAAAAAAGGCTTGGGTCGATTGGTGCCAAGAAATGTTGAAAAAATTCAATAACGATGCTTCAAATGACGTCTATAAAATCGTGACAGGCGACGAATCATCAACCTATGCATATGAACCCGAAACTAAACAACAACCGACTGTATGGGTCTTTCACGACGAGCCAAATCGAATAAAAGTTGTTCGCGCACGAAGCACTTCGAAGCAAATGGTCGCCTGATTTTTCGGAATAATTGCGGACATGTCGCCACCGTGTCATTAGACCAACGTAGAACGACCAATTCTGAATGGTACACCACCATTTGTTTGCCAGAAGTGCTCGGGAAAAATAAGGGAAACCAATCGCAGAAGACGAATCATTCTCCACCACGACAATGCAAGCTCTCACGCATCGGCTCAAACAAGTGAATTTTTGAGCATTCAAAACATCGAATTGATGGGTCATCCGCCGTACAGTAGTGATTTAGCACCCAGTGATTTCTTATTATTCCCACAGATCAAAAATAAAATGCGAGGTCAACGTTTTTCGACGCCTGAAGAAGCGGTTGATGCGTTCAAATCACATGTTTCGGAGGTACCTCAATCGGAGTGCAAAAAGTGCTTCGAAAATTGGTTCGAACGCATGCAAAAGTGTATTCATCTTCATGGAGAATATTTTGAAAAACAATAAAGCCATTTTCGATTATAAATATTTATTTTTACTTGTCTATCTCAAAACTTACGTAGCAACGTACGTACATCACATATATGTCCATAAGTATTGGACTTTAGTAGGTACATCGACAAGAATGTTTATCAAAGAGGGTGAACTCTTTATCTAATGCTGATAGTTTAATTACTTTATCATATTCTTCCAGTTATGTATGTACGTCAGATATGTCCTGAAGCCAATCGGTTAGGATATAGGAATACCTCGATTTACGTCATTTTCGGGACCGAGAAAAGGCGATGTAAATCGAAACAACGTAAATCGAAAATAAAATTATCCAATACTCGTACAGTCCATATGGATTGAAAAACACTTACTCCGAATGATATTATGCACGAAATCGGTGAGATGTGCATCTCGGTTAAATAAGAATGACGAAAGAGGGAATTTCGTGAGAAAATTGTGTGTCGAGGAACGACGTAAATCGAAATTGTAGCGACGTTAATCGAACTGGGCAGTAAAAAACCGGATAACGTAAATCGAAATAACGTTAATCGAGGTACGTTACGTGAGGTACCTGCATCGAAGTAACTTTCACGTTGGTCCGCAGGCTTTACTCAACTTCGTTAGAGATCGATTCTGGGTCATAAACGGAAGAGTGGTGGTTAGGCAGATCGTTCGGAACTGTGTCCATTGCAGAAGGTACAAGCCACAACTGTTGCAGCAAATCATGGGAAATTTGCCCAAGGACAGATTAACTCCCAACCGACCATTCTCTGTTTGCGGTATGGACTTCTGTGGTCCAATACTAACGTCATGGAAGATTCGCGGAAAACAGCCATATAAAACCTACATAGCAGTATTTGTCTGTTTCTCCACAAAAGCTGTGCATTTGGAGGTGGTTTCTGATTTGACATCGGATGCGTTTATAGCAGCGCTTAAGCGGTTGATAGGGCGGAGAGGTTGTCCAACAAAAATCTATTGCGATAATGCGACCAATTTTGTAGGGGCTAGGACTAAATTAGTGGAATTTCGTAACAAATTCTTTGCATCAGCTAATAAAACAAATATTTTAAGTTTCGCTTCAGAGAAGATGATGGAGTTCAAGTTCATCCCACCTCGAGCGCCTCACTTCGGAGGGCTCTGGGAAGCAGCGGTGAAGTCGTCAAAAGGACTTCTCTACAAGACCTTGGACAGTGCGCTATTGACCTTTGAGGAGCTAGCGACAGCACTAGCTGAAATCGAAGGCGTGTTAAATTCGAGACCAATCACTCCAGTGTCTTCAAATCCTGATGATATCAGTGCGCTCACCCCAGGACACTTTCTGGATCGGCAATTAATTCCTTTCGAGAGCCAAACTTTAATAACGAAAACTTTTCCTATCTTCATAGATGGCAACGTGTATCAGCGATTAAACAACACTTTTGGAGGAGATGGTTGAGCGAGTATATCAAACATATCCAGGTGCGCTCTAAGTGGTTTACCGCTCAGCCCAATATCCAAGAAGGAAGTCTGGTCATAGTCCATGAAGACAACTTACCCCCATACAAATGGGTACTGGCTCGGGTAACAAAAACCATCAAGGGAGACGACGGGAAAGTACGAGTAGTTGAGCTCAAGACTAGTTCCGGAATCTATCGGCGTCCTATAGCAAAGATCGCCCCCATACTAGCAGAAGATGATTGACGGTCTACAACCCATCAAGGTGGCCGGAATGTTCGCGCCAAACAACTTTAGCCCGTACCATAATAAATATTGTACCACTGTATGTAAATGCCAAAACCGTACCCACTTCCCCTTTATTGAATTCACCACACCCCATTCCCATATAAAATACATCCCATCAACTGAACCTTTTCTCTCTCGAAATACAACCTTTAATTCGTTCGCACGAACCCTAAAATAAAGAAATATGATATTTTATAACGTTTAAGTTTGGTGTTTCATTTAGTGGCCTTTTAATGTAAATTTCTTCTTCTTTTTATGATTGTGAGTATTCAATATCATTAACTCGATTTTAATACTATCAACATCGGATATTGTTATCTACGTTGATAGTCAAGCAGCCATCAAATCCCTCGCATCCAGCACTACGAGCTCTAAGGCAATGAAAGACTGTCGCGTATCTCTTAACGAGATAGCTGGTCAGTACAACCTCACCCTTTGCCAGGTCACTGTGACATACTGGGGAATTATGCAGCTGACAAACTGACTCGACAAGGCTCCTCTGGTGCAAACAACATAAGCACGATCGGCATCGAAGCGCCAACGTCTTATGTTAAGTACCTTATTCAAACCGACACGCGGAGAAAGCGGCCAATCTCCGGTGGCAACATCTAGGCCAATGCAACACCGCCAGACAACTTTGACCAACACTTAACAAATCTAGGTCCATTGGGCTCTTGAAACACAAGAGAGGTACTCTCTCCAAAATAGCAAAAGTTCTCACCGGACACTACGTCATAAGAAGACTTGCCAAAGGACTAGGCATCCCCTACAACGATTTTTGCAGAAGCTGTAGGGATAAAGAGGAAGAGACCATTAGTCACTTTCTATGCGCTTGTCCTGCGCTCGCCAACATTAGGAAGGCCACCCTAGGTGAATACTTTTTCCATGATCTTAGTGATCGCAGCAATGCCTACACGGTTAAAATTAACGCTTTTATACAACGAAGCAAATGGTTCCCAGAGTAAGAGGGTGACCCACCCACCTTACATATCGGCAGTACAATGAACCTACTTCTGGTCTTCTGCGCGGCTAAAATTAACGCTTTTATACAACGAAGCAAATGGTTCCCAGAGTAAGAGGGTGACCCACCCACCTTACATATCGGCAGTACAATGAACCTACTTCTGGTCTTCTGCGCGGCTAAAATTAACGCTTTTATACAACGAAGCAAATGGTTCCCAGAGTAAGAGGGTGACCCACCCACCTTACATATCGGCAGTACAATGAACATACTTCTGGTCTAAGTGCATCTTCATCGAGGGCCGATCCTAACCAACCAACCAAACTCGATTTTGACTCACTTACTTCATAGGTGGCGGTATGGTTCGGGGTGGACCTGAGCTTCGACCAACAAACCTCTCCAACTAGCCCGGTTACTCGGTTTTGACTTAAATCGATTTAAGCTACATTTAAGGTCCGTTCGCATAGTTTCCGAGCCAAAAAGTAATCAATTGTCAAATATGACATGATGAGAGTAAAAACTCCCAGAGAGCGGAAAATCTAAGCAAAGGTACGCGAATGAAAAGCGAGCCATGTCGAGCCAAACTGTCATTAAAAGAAATTATAATGAACAAATTAAACGCCTGTGAAAACCAACAGATTCATATTAAGTTAAAAAGGAATCTATCAAGCAGAGCCAATAGTCTCCGCAGCTAGGCTCTTTTATATATTTTTTATATTACCTTGTAATTTGAATTACCTGTTAATAAAGGATAATAATAATAAAAAGAAATGTTTTGGAAGAACATTTACACATCACAGTATTTTCAAGATACTTTGGATCCATTTTTTATGTCCATTGACTTTTTGAACTGGAACTACAAGTAAAAACTCTTTGACTCATTTGACAATCAGCTGATTCCTATTGGAAGTATTTACGTTCGTGCCGGCAGAAATTCTTGGAGCACTTTCAAGCACAGAGGCGAAATACTCGCTACTCGTTACTCATCAATTTTTCTCTTTATCTGCCATGTTCTCTCAGTACGCGAATACACTAAGAGCACTTTAGAGCACCTTAAAGCGCTTAAGATTGTTTACGCGAATGGACCTACATATGTATATGTATGTAGTATGTCTCCCATAGTTCGTCTTCAAATTAAAAGTTTCGCTACCTAATGATGTGATTGACTCGACTCGTTCGACTACAAAAATATCGTGATTTTCAATCGCTTTAGTTTCATTGAGTATAACCCGCGATGCTCCATAAATAGACAATTTTGAAAGATCTATAATATCTTGGTTTTAAAATACAAGACCCATATGTCTACTTCATATTAAACTTGAACCTAATACCCCGAAATTCGAGTTGAAGTAAATTTTTAGTTTAGTTTCTGGGGTAAAATACTTTTAACCTCGGATTAGCTTACACAGGCAAGATTTTTTAAAAAGAGTTAGAGAACTTCAGATCTACGAGGGCAAGGTGAAAAGTTCTCGGCCTGACAATGAAAGACTGCGATTTTCAGTTAACAAATGATTTTATTTTTCTACATAATCTCCCTTGACTTCAACACACTTAGTCCAGCGTTTCTCCAACATCAGTAGTCCTTCTCGGAAGTGAGAGTCTGGAAGGCTGTGAAAATATTCATCTACGGCCCACTCAACTCCTGCATTGGATGCGAAGCGCTTCCCAGAACAAGTTGAAACTTGTCATACGAACTAATGAGAAGTGCACCCAGGCAGGAAACATAAATCTTTGCTGATTGGAACGCTATCTCTGCGTCAGGCCGAGAACTTTTCACCTTGCCCTCGTATAGTAACATTCTGGCCGTTGATTAAGATATAAAGTTGAATAAAAGATAGAATGCCATTCATAAGATAGATTGCGCAATTTATATAATGGCTGGGGCTTAACTTTAGTATTTCTTTGGCATTTCAAGTGCCAAGTTTTGCAAGCAAAGATTCTTTTTTTTTGCTTTGAAAAATTAGCAATTTCGTCAAAATAAACTTAAATTTGAAAAGTAAATTCAAAATCTGGCAGATAATAATTTTTCGGTCTAAATTTGGTGGAATATGCATGCATATTGGCAGCTTCCACATAATGCGGATACTCAATCGCGTCATAAAATGACTTAACAGCTATTGGTTAAGTTAAGCAATAAGATTTAACCTAAGATTACGTATGGCGTCCAGTTTATGAGAATATATTTTTTTTTATTAACAATAGGCGTGTTTTAGGATAGACAGTATTTCTCAGTAAAGTAAGATTTAGCACGGAGTACAACAACAAAAAATGACCGGCAACTACTTTAGCTTTTATCTTCAGTCAAAAGTGGGTTGGGATGTATAGTTTGCAACACTCAATTTTAGAGGACGCTGAAACGATTTTGTTAGTGTTTCAGTGGCTGATAGCGAGCAGGTGCACCAATTTCAAATATTAAAAAAAGCTTTTATACCAGATTGACAGTGGATCGTTTTGTTGAGAAGCTTGTACTTTGCGTTGCATAATTCTCACCAAAACACGCCTAATAATGTGACTTTATTTCATCAGTATTTCATAAAATTGCATTGGCAGTTTGCCGTCAGCCGGCAGAATATAACCAACGTTAAAATCGAGTAAGTCATAACTTAGAGTTTAATTTTAAGTAATATTCTCATCGGGCTTTTATAGCTGTACGTGCCTAGCCCCTCTCCCGATGAGTCTATACCTGAGAAAAAGGATAACAAAATAAGTCAACTACAGCCCCTTGCCCTGAATCTAACTCTCACAATTTCCTTGCCTGTGAACACGTGTGATCGTGGTTTTGCGAATTTCGTATTAGTGCATGAAGTTGGATGGTGTGCATTTTGTATGGATTTTCTTAATTTTGATCCCAATGACATGGAAAAGTACATACGTAGAGATTTGTACGTTAATTTATCAACAGCGCATACCCACTAGCAGATAAAAACTTTGTTCATACAACTTGTAGGTCCTTCCTCTTTTTAGCACATCTAGCTTATGCTAGTCTGTTTATAATGTTCAAAATACCAGGTGTAACAGAACCCATTAATATAATTTCCCAATGGCACAACGTCTCTCTTAATCTAGCAATATGAAACTTTACTCACTTACGGATGTACTATTAGCCAGAACGCAATGGAAATGGATTTTCGAAGTAGGTTAAGGTATTAGAAAAAACAATTTTCTATTAAACTCGTAAATGGGAAATACAATACAAATTTCTGAGTGTTTTGTCTGTTCGCGATCAGCTCCCAAACTACTGAACTAATTCTTGTGCGGTTTTCGCCAATGCATAGACAATTACTTGTGGGAGGCTTTAGTCTGATGGGAATAAGAATCCACCATCGAGGTGCTTATTAATAGACCATCCATCTGAGCAAAGCCAGGCACGGCAGCTAGTACTACATATTTATTTAGAGTGACAGAATTCTTAAGCATACAAGTAAGAATGCGCATTTTCCTTTTAGGCTCAAACAAAGATGCACAAGCAGTCTAATATTACGTAAACATATATGTATACGAGTATATTTGGAAAAAAGGGCACTCGACAGACAACCGCGAGATCTGATATGGGTGGCGCTAAGACATCGAGGGGTTCCAGAAATCTATGTATAGATGATCATGGACATGTATGAAGGAGCAAAGACAAGAGTAAGATGTCCCGCTGGAGTAACCGAAGAGTTCCAAATCAAAGTCGGGGTGCACCAGGGAAGCGTCTTAAGTCATTTGCTCTTTATTGCAGTTCCAAATCAAAGTCGGGTGCACCAGGGAAGCGTCTTAAGTCATTTGCTCTTTATTGCAGTCCTTGACTATCAGCTTGAAGGTAAAGTGACGGACCCCAAGGTAAATCAATTATTCTTTGCTGACGATGAAGCAATCATAAGTGAGGATCCTACATCCCTGCAACGAGCACTTGATGTGTGGGTGAACGTTTTGGAGGGAAATGGGTATCGCATTAGTCCAAAAAAGACAAAAAAAACACTTGTGCTGCCCGTTCTGATCCACTCAGGCCTACTCCTGACATTATTTGAATGGAACGGTGCTTCCCTAGTGCGAAAAGTTCAAATATCTAGGATCTATGATCAATAGCAAAGCAACATATGATGACGACATCAATCATCGCGTAAGCGTAGGGTGGATGAAGTGGCGAGAAAACTCCGCTATCTTCTGTGACCGAAAAATTCTCCCTACCTCTCGCGAGCATCTGACAAACATCCGAGAGTATTGTTGTCACGAAAAAGCTTCTCAAATCGCCGTTCGGACTTAGCATTAAACTGTTGGTCCCTTCCATTCGTGTGAAAAATATAAGGCACACAACATGAGTGGTTGCGAGAAACTAGGCCCTGGCACTTTAAAGAGCTGTTACGCCAAATATTTGTTTTTTGTTGAAAGGAAGGCTCTACGTTGTGCGTCTAACGCTCACATACGGTTCACAAGGTTGGACGATGTACAAAAAGTATAAGAGTAAATTAACGGCAGCTGAGACGAAGATGATTCGCATAACAGTAGGAGTGACAAAGTTTGAAGATTGGGGGTGGCAATGGCGTAGTGGTAACGTCGTCAATTGCCACGCTAATGGTTCATGGTTCAAATCCTAATATCAGCAAGCATTTATTTATTTCTCATGAATATATAAAGTCAGTCCGATCAATTGCAAAAGCTTGTGTGGGGCATAACACTGGCAGTAGCTTGGTCATATGGCTGGAAAAATTGTTCACTTGGTTGATGATAAGTTTGCCTATAACATCGGTTATCGGGAAAAAAATACTGTGAATCAGAAGCAAAGACAAAAAATAACAAAAATCTCCCCCGTTATCTGGACGCCACCCCCGGAGTTTCTCTGAAGCATAAACAACTGAGCTTCAAGTCGCTACACCAAAAATCTTTCTTTCTCTCTATCTATCTATCCTTTCCAACTCCCGCACTGCGTGTAAAGGGTATTCATAAACCCCTTGAGTGCGCGCAAATTATAAAAAAAAAAATCCGTGGAAGCCTTCACGTCAGAGAAACCATTTTACGAAGAATAGAGCGCGACCGGCTCAGCTCATATTGCATGTTCAAAGAAGAGATCATTTGAACTCTGTTAAAAAAGCAATATCAATGAACGTTCCAAAGACATCGCGAGGTAGGAGAGCCAGGCCTATAAACGACTCGTTCACACAAATGCAACGACACCAGCATTAGATTGGCCTCAGTAACCCAATGATCCAAAATCGGGAGGCCAGCCGATATTTCATGAGGTTAAATAGGCGAACCCAACAGGTGGATCAGTAGAAATGCAGTGAAATGGGAGGGTTATGATCTCTTGTTTTCGGATCATAACCTCGCCGAAATAGAAAGAAGGTTTGGCGCAAAAGCTCTTCATGTGAATAGGCCTAGCTTCTCGTGTTATGTGCGTTATATTTTTCGCACGAATGGAAGGTTTTGTGCCGTACGTATCCGAAGGGCACTTTTTTTTTTTTATTTTGAGAAGCTCTCTCGTGACATCAAGTACTCTCGGATGTTTGTCAAACGTTCCCAAGGCGGGACCGTGAAAAAACTTTTTGGTGTTTTCTGGGATTCAAACATGGAACCTCACGCGCAGTGATCCGACACTCTAACCATTGCGCCACGGCGCCCACGTATTACAGGTATACTATGCATCATGTTCAAAAAACTCTACGATTTTGTACTTAGAAGCAAAACTTTAAAATGATATAGATATGTAATTGCAAATGTACCTAGTTCACTGACAAGACTAGCTTTAACAAACAGGTTTAAGTTATTATGTGAGCTTTTAACTTACCATTGGTATTGGCAGCAGTGGCTTCTTCAGCCGCAGTTTTACTGGTACTATCCTCTTGGACGTTGCTGACCTTTCCGTAAACAGCTATTGGTGCCATTTTAATTTTAATTTATTTCTTTTTTTTTTCTTTTTTAACAAAAATTACACAAATTTCAAAGCAAATTTAATTTTTTTAAACCACTTTTTATTTATTCTTTTGTTGGTACTGCGTGTGCCAAATACGTTTTTTTTTCACTTTTTCTCAAGAAAAAAAAAAATTCAAAGACAAAATGTTTGATTACACTACCGAAACCCCCCAAAAAAAAACGACTTATGGCAACAATAAAACTTGACGCTCTTTGTATAAATATGTATAATATGTGCATATAACAGGTAGGGGATATTATGTATATAACTTTCTTTTAAGAATTTGAATAAATCAAATTATCACTTTATTGCCAATGAATTTGGCCGAAATCTGTTCAGAAAAGTGATCAGAACTAGTGTGACGTATAAGAGTTTGCAAATCTTTCCTCATTCCATGTAGTAAACGACTCGATCGGCACCTTCCCCCATTCAAGTGAAGGACCAAATGTTTTCGGTTGCAATCACAGGTGTTTTTTAAACAATATGAATATTTTTCAGCCAGCTTAATTACTTTTTATTCAATTGCAAACACTTTGCGCACAAAATCGCACAAAAACAAAAAAAAAAAATAAAAATTGAACAAACGATCGTTACAGCACTAAACGAAAAAGTTTTGAAATACACTCTCTTTTGTCGTGTACTGGTGTTGAAATACTTTTTCTGAAAAATACTCTACACTGTAATTTATTTTTATTTCATATTTCCATTCTGAAAAAAGTGAGTAAGGTACCACCGATACAAGAAAATGGAAAACAAAGGGGAAAAGCCGAGTAACTAGGTCGAAGGTGATTCCAAATTCCAATTGAAATTTCAATGAAAATGGTTGTGTTTGCGTTTTCGAGCTTCGACGAGGTGTTTATGGGTTTCCACGAGGACGACGAATGAGGCCGGTTCGTTGCTGTTTTTCACTTTAAATCCACGTTTTTTTTTTTTTATTATTATTCAAATTAGATGGCCGTGGCGGCGATTCGGGTTTGTTTTGTTTTTCCTTGTGAGGGGAGATGCACTCAGAACTCTTTTTTTTTTCTTTTGGACACTCTTTTGAGTTGGAACGAAGGAATGAAAACGCTTCGACTGAGTAGAGTACCACAACACGACGACGAACAAAACAACACCGATGTGTGCAGGGAGACGGCGAAAAAAGAATAACAAAAACAGAGCAGAAATGACAGACAAACCAGCGGAGAAGGAGAAACTCTACAGAAATTGGTTGAAACAGCGGATGGTTGTGGACAGCAGAACAAGTTCTCACATACACCACAGTGGCCAATTGATATGGTGGTGGTGGATGCGAAACGTGTGCAGAGTAGTGAGTTGTGCCAAACAGATGTTCTACGAATGGGAGAAAGTTTGGCAACGTCGCTTACAAGTCAGGTGTCGGCAATTGTTGCGATCGTTTGGTAGCGGCCCGTTGTTCGCATTTTTTTTTTTAATCGTTTATTTTTCCACTCATACGCTAATGTAATTCAGTTTAAATAAACTTAGAACTACACTTTTATAATGCCTTAAAGTAACTGACCAGAATGGTGCACAATAGTTATGTTATAATATTTAGAAAACTTAATTTAAGGGCGGTTATTATGAAGCGCTCTTAAATCGATTTTAATTTGTTATCTCTAAATTTTGTTATCTCTTCGACGACGCTGGGAATTCCTAGATCTTGATGAATATCTTCGTTACACCGAGTCTCCACGAGACATATTTATTTCAAACATTATGTCAGACATCATGTTAGAAATTTTTATTATTTTATACGGTGGCAAATTATGTCAAGAAATTTCATTTTCAACCATATCACGTAAGAGCAAGCAACGACCAATTCTTGCTTGGCACCGAGTCTCCACGAGACGTATTTATTTCAGACTTCATGTGAGGCACCAATCAGCCATGTTTTCTTTGTAGTAAAGCTCAAATTGACAGTCCCTGTCAAATTTCAAATTTCAGGGCCTATGTCCACGGAGATGGCAAGAAATAAAAGTTGAAATCTATTTCATAAAATGAATGATTTCAAGAAATTTGCGGTCTCCATTGGAAATTTCGATTGCTTGACATATTTCTTGCAATGAATTATTGCCAGTGGAGACCAAGGGTAAAAGTGGTTGGGACCACTCATAAGTGTTATGAGCGCTAATAAATCTGGCCTAATATTCGTTGGTCAATAGGTTTATGAAGCTCTTAGTTTGATTGGTCGGTGAATACCGGTCTAAGTGCTTTATTTTAATCGGTACTTTTTTCTTATTTTAAAATACAGTAGAAATCGGTTATAACAATATTGTATTATCAGATATTGTTATACCTGATATAGCGGTGAACCGGATATAACGTTGTATTTTCAAAGTCCCGGCAAAACTCCGTTTAACTTAAAGTAATTTGGGATCGGTTACAACGATTCTGGATGTAACGATGTAATCGGTTATAGCAATGAAAATGTACCAGATTTAAGTCTAAAAACTGTTTACAGCATACTATTACATGTCTTGGGCTTATTATTTTCATTCTGTTCCTAAATATGTATCTACATTATGTATGCACTACATACGAGTATGTATGTAGACAATTCTTAAAGTTTCTGTAGTGACTGCAGTCCGTGCATGTCCTTACGTGTGTAAATGTAGGGTTTAAGTTAATTTCATCATATACTCTTTTCGATTTCCATTTCATATCTGGGGCCAAATCGTCTCTCCCGTGAACGTACAGCTCGTAACATAATTTGTATGTATTTCCTTGCTAGATCTACCAAAAACACAATACAAATTACGTTACGAATTATACGTTCACGGGAGACACGTTCAAAATGGTGGAAAAAAATAAGCGGAAATCATTTCCCATTGCCGAAAAATATAACATTATTTCAAAAATTGAAAGTGTAGGTGTAGGGATAACTGATTTGTGTAAAGAATTTGGAATATCCCAACCAACTGTTTCAGCAATTTTAAAAAATAAACAAAAAATTTAAGAACAATTTGAAATAAGCTCTAGTAAATTAAAAAGAAGTGCGAAGTGGAAAGTTTGTGGATATTGAAAATGTCATACTAAATTGATTTAAGGACTTTAAGGACAAGAGAAGTATGGATGATCCCATAAGTGAGCCGATACTTCAGCAAAGGGCTAATGATTTCGGAAAGTTATTGAGCTTAAAAGACTTTGTTTGTTTTACGAGTTGGATGCAAAGGTTTCGGGTATGTTATTGAATCGTTTTCGGAAAATAAGCGGGAAAGCTGCTGGCCTGTCACAAGTTGTTTGCGAAGATTGGTTGACCAAACTATTCTCCAAGCTTCGGGAGGGATTTGAAGACGACGATATTTTTAACGCCGATGAAACTGGCTTCTTTTACAAAATGACCCCCGACAAAACTTTTAAATTCAGATGAGAAAAATAAGCGTTTGACAGTATCTGCTAATATGACAGGAACAGAAAAAAGAAAACTTTTGGTTAATGGTAAATCTAAAACTCCACGCTGTTTCAAAAATGTTACAGCCCTACGAGTTTTGAATGAAAATAATAAAAGAGCGTGGATGACGACTATTATTTTGAAAAAAGTCTTGAGTGAATGGGACAGAGAGCTTTTATCAAAAAAGATAAAAATTTTACTTCTAGATAATTGGGCGGCACATCCACACCTCCAATCCCTCAAAGCTATCAAACTCGCATTTCTACCCCCTAATACTACATCTGTTCTGCAACCTATGGATCAAGGTATCATAAAATCACTTAAGACTCAGTTCAGAAAATTGCAGATTTTAGAAATCTTGAAACATGTTGAATCCAAAAAGATTACGATTCTTGATGCCATCTTAATGATAGCTAAGGCATGGGTTGAATTGTCAGTGTGCATTATAAAAAACTGCTTTCGACATGCTGATTTTAATAACAAAACCCATAATGAATGCAAAGGTGAAGATGACATTCCGCTAGCAGAATGGGCTCGGCGAATACAAATTTGACGACGATGAGGAGACAGAAGAAGTCTATGTTCCATCTGTAAACAAAGCGCTAAATGCAGTGGCAACACTAAACCGTTTCATGCTCCTGAATCCTGTATGTGCCGCTACCAATTCGAGTTCAAACGTTGATATCGAAACATAGGACAACTCTCTTAAAAAACAATTTTATACAACCAAATGTAAAAAACAATCACAAATTAGTGATTTTTTCTCTCGACAAATTTCGTAAGCATTTTGAACGATTTTTTTAATGTGTTCTTGTTCTTTTTTTTTTTTACTTTGATTTTCTGATTTTTGTTTATATTGTACCGGATACAACGATGTACCGGTTATAATGAAGTCTGAGGTATTCTGAGGTCTATACGATATGGTTATAACGGATTTCTACTGTATATATCTAAAGATAATTTCTACTGTATAAAGATAAAATAAAAATTAAATAAAACTAATCCAAAAACTAAACTTAAAATTATCTTACACTAAATCCCTGGCCGGACCCTGATATGTGATTTCCAACTCGCCACTGGGAAGACCAATCAAATTATAGTTAAACCAGTCAATCGGCCACTCAGTGGTATGCCAGAAATCACATATCAGGATCCGGCCCTGCTTAACCTAGATGATAACCTCAAGCCAGTCAAGCTACCAATACCTCTTCCTATTCAACCTGTCGTCGTTTACTGAATCCCGTTTGGGTATGCTTACCCGGTATTTCAAGTCGGCATTTCCTTCTCCTTAGTCCATCGGCTCGTATAGGATGCGTTTATCGGTCGCACTTGCTAGAACAAGATGGCAAATAATTGGAACATTCAGCGAATCTAACAAGTAATCATGCGCATCTAGATACAAGAATGCTTCAGGGGATATGAACCTACTCAACATATTGCTTCTAAAATACCCAGGGTTAGGATGAAGTAAACCCGACACAAGTTCCTTTTCTGTAACGCTCGCTGAGCGCGCGAAATGGTTTCTCACAAGATCCAGAATTCTGAATCTATGGACACACCAGAACCATCTAACAGCCTCTTTTTGGAAACGTAATGCCGAATCGGAATGTGCCCTTCTATAAATACGCATGCAGGCTCGAAGACATTTTCTTTCGAATAGCCTAAGTTTTTCCATATTAGAAGGGCTTATGTTCCACCATACTGGACTCGCATAAGTCAAAATTGAACGAACGAACGCTTAGTAGCAAGTGATCTTTACGTCGGCTTTAAGATAGTTGGAGTAGAAAAGACATTTGAGGGACATAAATGCCGCTCTCGCTTTATGTAACTGCATATTTACGTGCATATTGTAATACAAAAACTTGTCTAAATGAACACCTTTACAATAAAATACAATAGAATTCTATCACGTGAAAGCTGCAAATGTTCGTTAACAGTTGTCAGTGAAACATGCAAAGGATTTTCTCTGAATCTGTAACGAACACCTTTGCTTTAGAACGGGTGACAGTTTAAAAGCTAACTACGCGAACGTGTCAGGATATATATATATTGCCAGAAACCATATACGATGGCACGTACGTATGTACACTGCAGGCCATAAGTTTGAGCCCTACCTAGACTTCATTCATGGATGGAGATTAAAGTCTATGAATTCTAAATTTTCTGCCTGAACAATACACAGCACATTCACATATGTCGTTTTCCATTGGGCCAAAAGGAGTACTCTTTTTGTGTTCCGCACAGAAAAAGCACTCCCAATCATGTTCCATTGGCTGTTTGGAGTGCTGTTCCGGGAGTGTTTTTCTCTTCCGGATTTCATTTGGGAGTGCTTTCAAAATGCACTCATACATATAAACCCTTACATCGGACTACTTGTCAAAGTCATATGGTACAATACGCATTCTTTTGTTTATTTTATTTTTTCAGTTGGGGCAAGTTAGTAGAAACAAATTTTGCATAGATATAATTAAAAAAATTGATAATATATTAATAAAAACATGATAGAATTGCTAATGTGGTTTTCCATTAGGCAAAGGAAGCTATTTTTTGCTTTATTTTTCTGTGAAAAATGTAAACAAAAATTAGACACACACAAAAGTAAGCAGAGGACGATTTCGCATGTCCCATTGGAATCATAAAAGAGTGAAATCGGGAGTGAAACCAAAGGAAAACGACAATAATTAAGGTCGGATTTTACACCGACGTTTTTTAACAGTGCGCGTTTTGTTTACAAATGTGCGAAAAACCGCTTTTGTGGTTTATTGAGAAGTGTTTAGGTTTTTCCTAATTATTAAATTTTATGACTTTTTGTTGTTCATTCAGCACTTGTTTATGGCTCCTTACATCAAAAGGGTTCTCAAATCCCAATCCCTGGATTTTAAGGGTCTTACAAAAAATCCACATTTTGAAGTCACACGAATTTATTTGAGATTCTTCACGTCTTGAGTACACAACTCGAGGAACGATCTGCAATCATTACCCTTCTTAAAGAAGGCGAAACACAGCGGGAAGTTGTTTGGCAGTTAAGCGTATCAAGGGGCTGCATTCGACGTACCATTGAACGACACGCTCAAATTGAAAGTCTTGCGGATAAACCACTGTTAGGATGGGCTAGAGCTACAACTAAACACGAGGATCGGCTAATATTCACAACAAGCCAACGAAGTAGATGAACAATAGCACCCGAAATACGCAACGAAATAAATGAAACACGGAAAGAACTGCTGTCCTTGACAACGGTCAAACGAAGTCCAAGACATGCTGCACTATTTGGGCGAGTTGCTGTTCGAAAACCCTTGCTGTGACCACAAAACATACATACATACATACATACATACATTTTCAATGGTCCGCTAATCCTTCATAAGGGTCGCGGGGGTAGGATGCTCAGGAGGACTCTCCATCGTTCTCAATCCTCGGCCATTGACTCCAATTCATCAGGAGGAATCCCTAGGCGGCTCCAGGAGAGGTGTCGGACTTGGTCCAACCATCTATTTCTAGGCCTTCCGCGGAGTCGCCTACCTGATGGCACGGCAACCATGGCGCGTCTTGGAAGCCAGTCTGGGGGCATACGCACTACGTGACCAAACCATCGAAGCATAGATTATTCCGTTTGGAGAAGTAGCTGCTCAACATTGAGCGCCTCGCGTACTCTGGTGTTGCGCACTCGATCCCTACGAGTTATTCCAGCAACACCGCGAAGGAACCTCATTTCGGCAGCTTGTAGCCGCTATCTTCTTTTGGTCACTACCCAAATTTCATGACCATAGGTGAGAGTTGGAACACATGTGCAACGTGACTGGGATGTGCAGATGGGGTAACTTAAATTGTTATTCCCATCCATAGAATCCAGTCACGGCTAACAAAGCGCACACCCCATGATGACAAGACGACAGAAACGGGCCTCGGATATTGCCAAACCTGGTAAACCAGGGCATCCTTTGGAGCCAGGCCTGAAGGGTGTAAGTATGCGAGCGTCTGGTGGTCGGCCTGTCCCGCTCGGGTCAAATCCGAAATGGCTACGAGCTTCCTTTCAATGGTCACGCGAACCATTACGGGGTGAGCGCGCTGTGCACCGATAGGGGCATAGATGAACTCTCTGAGTTTCGACCACAAAACAAGCAGAAAAAAATAGAATGGACCAAAAGGCATAAAGACTGGATGGAAGAAGATTTCAACAGAGTTTTATGGAGCGATGAATCCAAGTTCGAGGTATTTGGCACAAAAAGGAGAGTTTTCGTTCGACGCAGCGCGGAACAAAAGATTCCACCAAATTGTATGATTCCTCCCGTCGAGCATGGAGGCGGTTCTATTATGGTCTGGGCAAGTTTCTCTTCAAGTGGAGTCAAAGATCTAGCTCCGGTGATTGGAGAAATGTGTAAGGAAGCATACCGAACAATCCTCTTCTTCTCCTTCCTCGCTGATAAGGTTATGATCCGAAAAATAGGGATCATAACCCTCCCACTTCACTGCATTTTCACTGATCCGCCTGTGGGGTTCGCCTAGGCATACCAAACAATATTGGTAGAAAACTCTGTGACCTCTGGACTAAGACTAATTGATGAAGAATTCGTATTTTAAGAGGACAATGACCCTAAACACACGTCAAAACTTGTTAAGACTACCTGAAACAGAGGGAAAATGAAGAAATCTTACAAATCATGATACGGCCCCCGCAATTAACAGATTAAAACCCTATAGAACTATTGTGAGAGGAACTAGATAGTTGGGTCCGAGATCAATGCCCATCATCAGAATCTGCGTTGTGGAATAAACTTTTAGATTGCTGGAGCAATATACCACAGGCAACAATTTAAAAACTGGTAGCTAAAATGCCAAGAATTGTAAAAAGTAATCAAATATAAATGTGGCTTTTTCGAAGAAAAATTCTTCGTTTTAATAAATTCCTTTATGTTAAGAGCAAAATGAAAAAAATATTCTTCTTGCTTTGGTTTCATATATGTTCCCCGGTCATTTTACATGATTTTAATTCTACTAAAGAGTTTTTATCGATGTTAGATCTTGTTTTTCCTTTGCGCAGTTGGGGTGAGCTCAAACTTTTGACCTACAGTGTACGTGTACTAGAGTTCATTTGGCCCGCAAGGGGAAACTGTAAATAACTTATTTCAAACAAAAATTACATGTCTGATACAGCGACATCGAGATGGCCGGAAGCGTTTGAATACGGCAGCTAGGACGGCTGGGACCTTTAGAGGTTTGCTCGTTTGCTTTTCTTTTTTTTTTCAATAAGTTTAAAATGCGCTAAAGGAGGTAAATGTAGTTAACTGTTTCATTTTTTTTATGAAAGAAAAGATTACATCGTTACTAGCCATTCGATTTCGAAAATGACACTGTCTCAGACAGAGATGGCGCCACCACGACACTGCGTCTGCATCTACCACTGAACAGCTGCTTTTGACATTTCGGAATAAAAAAATAAAAAAACGGCAAAGCCTACACAAAACATCTGTCGCCCACACTCTACTTCCACCAAATTTCCTCTCCCAGCCAAAATCTATTTATTCCCATTTTACTTATATTTATTGCATTCCAAAAACAATGTCAGACATTAAGAAACATTCCAAAGAAGGCGCCAACGCCGTTCCCGAGGTAGAGCTCGTTCGATGCTGTACTGTGCCCGTAGGGGCGACGTCCAATCCCTGCACCGTCATTCGGCACCCAATTATCGCCGCCGACTTGGGCGACGAAGTGGCAAAACGCATCTATGCCGAGGCAAATAAAGAAAACGACGGTAACTACGATGAGCCAATCCTCAACACCATCCTCGCCCTGGGCCGGCAAATGCAGGAGATGCAGCTCGACAAGACTCCGAAGCGTGGTGTCTGCCCCACAGACTTGTCGCCACGTTCGAAGGCGGTTGTTATTCCAAAGGTAAGTCCGAATCAACATCCAAAAGTTGCTGTTTTTTTGTTTAAATTTTCCTTCGGCAGATCTCACAGAAACTGAACTTTCCCCACGACAAGACTATCTTTCGCAATCTCATTCCGATAAATGTCAACGATTGCAACTTGCTGCCGAAGAAGAAGCAGTCGCTCCGCAGGAAGTACATCAAGTCAAAGCATAGAGCTCCCACTCCAGATCTGGGGGATTTCCTTGACCCATTGCCACCGCTGGAGCATGTCATTCCAGAGCCAGACATTGATCTCATCTACGATCCGTGCGAAATCGATGCATTCGAGGAGTTTTGCGAGTTCTATCGGGATGTCAATCCCAGATGGATTCGAGATGACTGCGAAATATGAACGGGCACGGACCTCAATCGATTTTATTTAGTTAGAAGCAAACTCTGAGTACAAATAAAGATGTGAGATTTTATTTTGTTTTGAATCTTATGAAGCACTGGTTTGATTTTGGTTGTGAGGTGTAATGGAAGAGATGGTAAGAACGGAGATTTTGAATTTCAGATTATTCCCTCTCTGGCGGATATGGACTACCGTGGTAAGTGGGTGTTAAAAGAAATTAAATTGCCGACCAGCTGGCCATAGAGGGTTCTTAGGAGATTTAAATGCTTAGGACACGAACCTTTCTGCGAGATGCAAGAGCAATAAATGCCTAAAAAGGCCATCAACGCAGATTCAAAATACACAAGACAACATCACGGACATTAGAATAACTGTGAAGCGTTGTAGTAACGCATAATTGTATGATGGAAGTGTGCTTTTGAGCAAAATTGTTACAACAATGCAAAAGAGCTACATAAGTACCAAGATTATATCGATAAAAGGAGGATAAAACATTGACCGACGTAAAAATGACGAGACAGTATAGATAAAGAGAGTGGTACAGATGCCTCCGGGGAAAGGTACTCAAAATATACTTAGAAAACTGGGAATTGAGTACAAACCTGTAACAAAATACTGTAAAAACCGAGAAGAAAATATGCTTTGTAACGTCTTAAAGGTGGATTGAACACTGATATGATATGATGAAACTGTGTAGTGGTTGGTGTGTCGGACCATTGCGCGTGAGGTTCCATGTTCGAATCCCAAATAAAAAAAACACCAAAAAGTTATCTAATCTAGTTGCTAAAAATCTCCGGTGGCTATTTAAATATAGGAACATGGAATGTTAGAAGCCTGTACCAAACAGGAAAACTAGATAATACCATAAAAGAAGTAAAGAGACTCAAAATAGACATTTTGGGAAATACCGACGTACAATGGATTGGAAATGGAAGTAAATCAAAAAAAAAACGGTTACACATTGTATTACGCATGCGATGACACAAACCAAAACAGATACGGAGTAGCAATTTTAATTGCAGATAAGCTTAAAAAATATTTCACAGCAGTAGTTTACTTATCTAAACGAATAATATTAATGCAACTTAAAGCTAAGAATACCATGATAAACATCATCCAGGTATATGCCCCAACAGGTGACTGCGAAGACACACTCATTGAAGAATTCTACAAACAACTGGGTCAATGCAAGAAATCAACGAAAAAGAAAGATATTACTCTTATAATAGGGGACTTAAACGCAAAAGTGGGAAAAGGGAGAATTGGAGACGTAGTGGTAGACTATGGTCTACTCTAGGCAATAAAAATGAAAGAGGACAAAAGTTAGTTGAATTTTGTCAACTAAATGAACTAGTCATAGCAAACACGTGGTTTAAACAACCCCCGAGAAGGCTTTATACGTGCACCTCGTCAAGACACATAGCGGAATCAATAATAAGAAACCAGATAGACTATATTATCATAAACAAGAAGTTTATGAATACCATCAAATCATCAAAAGCCTACCTAGGTGCAGACATAGGGTCAGATCACAATCCCATCATGGCAAAAGTTGAAATTCAATTAAAAAAAGTACAAAAGAAGTCGAAGCATGAAAGAATTGAACTAAATCTGTTCAAAAACCAAGATATACAAGATCAAGTTAAAGGAGAGATAAAAGAGAAACTCACAGTCTTGGATACGGTTCAAACTGTAGACGAAAACATTAATTCGAGATGGACAGAGTTTAAGCAAATTCTATTTGAGACGGGGAAAAGACACCTGAACAGCAGTTACCAACGACCAAGACAGGTGTGGATGACTAATAAAATACTAGTACTAATGGAAGAAAGAAGGAAAAGTAAGGCTAATGAAAATAGGTACAAAGATTGATAAGAAATAAGAGTAGAGATGCAAAGAACAGACCCTTACAAGAGCAATGTGAGGAATTAGAGACGTATAATAGAAATCAAGACAGCTTTGACTTTAGAAAAAAAACAGCTAGGGGTGTTAAAAGACAAGGAAGGCAAAATAATAGTGGGTACGAAAGACAAACTGAGTCGATGGAAAGAATACATCGAAGAGCTTTTTATGGATGATAGAGACCAACTAGAACCGTTTTGTGGTTCTGAGGGACTGGAAATAATGAAAGAAGAAGTCATGAAAGTACTAAAGGAATCCAAAAATAAAAAAGCTACAGGCCCAGATGGATTGCCGAATGAACTTCTGAAGCTTATCGATGAAGAAAGTATCCCGGTACTAGTCAATCTGTTCAACGCAATTTATAGATATGGCAAGATTCCAAGAGACTGTTTACAGAGTGTCTTCATAACACTACCGAAGAAAAGTAAAGCTGTACAGTGTTACGACTACAGAACACTTAGCCTAATGAGCCATACGTTAAAGATCTTTCTCAAAATAATACACAAGAGAATATATAATAAACTTGAAAATGACATTAGCTCCTCACAATTTGGATTTAGAAACGGCTTTGGTACCCGCGAGGCGCTGTTCGCTTTCAATATATTAGTTGAACGAAGCTTGGAAATGATCAGAGACGTTTTTGTATGCTCCGTAGATTACGAAAAAGCATTTGACAGAGTACAGCACAACAAAATGATGGAAAATCCTCGGAAGTAAACGTATAGATATGAACGACAGCAGAGTGATTAGAAACCTATTCTGGGGACAGAAAACAAAAATAGCAGTGGAAGAAGAAGAATCGGATGAAGCAGATTCATAGAGGAGTGAGACAAGGATGCATTCTGTCACCATTACTTTTCAATATGTACTCCGAAGAAATATTTAAAGAAGCAATCAAAGAAATTGACGGTGGATTGACGGTCCATATTAAAAACATAATATATGCGGATGATGCTATTATAATAGCAAGCGACTTAAATAAATTAAGTAATATGATGAATATACTCAACAGTGTAAGCAACAACTACGGACTAAGCATAAACACCGCCAAAACAAAGTTCATGGTATTAACTAAGAAACGACAAATGCCGAACTTCGAGCTAAAAATAAACAACAAGAACATCGAAAAAGTTAGCAGTTTCAAGTATCTAGGAACGATAGTTAATAATAACGCTAACCCTAGTAAAGAAATAGAATGCAGAATAGAACAAGCGAGGGCGGTATTTTGTAAAATGAAAAAGCTATTTTGCAGCAGAGAAATAAATTTGACAATCAAAACGAGAATGGTTAAATGCTATATTTTTTCGGTACTACTATACGGGGTAGAAACATGGACGTTAAAGAGAGCAATGTTAAGAAAAATAGAAGCATTCGAAATGTGGATATATCGAAGAATACTGCGCATTTCTTGGACAGACAGAATAACAAACGAAGAGGTACTAGGACGGATAAAGAAGAAAAGAGAACTTATACATATATTTAATTACAAGAATAAAACTCAAATACCTGGGACACATCTTGCGTAACAATAAGTACAAGCTTCTCCAACTTATCTTACAAGGAAGGATAGAAGGGAGAAAAACTGTGGGGGGACAAAGGGTGTCATGGACGTCAAATATGCGGAAGTGGCTCAATCTGTCATCCACAAAAATAATAAGAGGTGTCATAAAGAAACAAACACTAAAAACGATGATTTCCAACCTCCGCAGCGGAGAGAAACTTTAAGAAAAAGACCAAACAATTTTTGCACGGTTCCACCTCTTGCGAACGTCTGACAAACATCCGAGAGTATTTGTTGTCACGAGAAAGCTTCTCAAAAACAAAAAAATTCCCTTCGGACACGGCACAAAGCTGAAGGTCCCTTCCATTCGTACGTAAAATATAAAACACACAACACGAGTGGTTGCAAGAAGCTAGGCATAGGCACTTAATGAGCTGTTGCGCCAATTATTATATATGATGAAACTGTGACATCAACCGATAACTTTCTAGCCAAGCAGTTCAAAAGCGGAGAATTCAGCTTATGCAACAAGATCCACAAACTATTCAGGGTTATCGTGAATAATTTTCCCTCGAAATTTTTCCCCCGAACAAAAATTCGGTATCTTCAAAAAAGAGGAATTAATTCCGCGGAAAAATCGGTACCATGAATGACAATTCAGGAGAATTTTCAACGCAATTGCGATGTTTCATTTTTCCTGATGAATTGTTTCCCTTTTTTTCGAAGATACCTAATTTTTGTTCGGGGGAAAAATTCCGAGGGAAAATTTATTCACGATAACCCTGATTATTACACATCTGAGTTCAAGAGGACGTACCGAAAGATTGTTTGTTCAAAGTGGCTCCGATGAAGTACACTTAGACCAGAAATAGGACCACTAAATGGGAACTGGTTGATTGTACCACCTACTCCTGAAAACATTTGCTTCTAAGGTAGGTATTAGAAGTTTAGGAAATAGGTTAATAGTCTTGTCTATTTGAGAACAGATGTGTATTAAGCCAACTACATCTCAGTTAAGATAAAAAGACCATGGACTCAGTAAATAAGGTTTAAGTCCAGCGCAACAATCAATTATTGCACTAAATACTGCCAGGTCCACGCTGGACATTACGTTTTATCAGGTTGGATGAATACAGTTCGATTCGACTAATGAATGAATATACGCCCCGAAAGACACAAAATTTAGAACGACCAATGAAATCTAGGGATAATGATCTCTGGAGAACAATAGCCTCAACTTCATCTTGAAAGTTGGACGGCGCCAGAGTCCACGACAGACTGTAGTGCAAGGAAGGAGAAAAGAACTATCCGTGCTTTTAACAAAAATTCGAAAGATACCCTTAAATATAATACAAAAGGAAGGATAGCAGGAGGGTTGTGTGCTTTTTCCTTGGCGATTGTTATAGCATTTGTTTCTCGTTTGGAGTGTTATTGCAACTCTGGCGCACCCAAAAGTTGTAAAATTTGAATCAAATTGCAATTGCCTGATGAATAAAACCAAAATTACCAACAAAACGACAACGCTAATCGGGGTGATTATTCAAGATATTGAATGCAGACTCTGTTTAGAGATGGACGCTACTGCGGATATACGAGTGCGTAGCTATGTATAATACTAGAAGCAAATGTTTCTAATAAACATTAACTGAGGCATTCACAGGGGACATCCTTGTCCTAACAAATCTTGAGTCTACTGGCTTAGAAACATTTTTTAGTCAAATACCTAAAAAACAATTATTCTTCTCTAAGAAACCATAATAAGAACCAAGATCGGTTTGGTGAGGCTTGGAACAGTGCAGGATTCCACAAGTTAAAAATGGAACCTGGAATGAGACCTAAACAAAATCTTATATGAAAAGACTAGCTGAGTAGGGTCTTGTATATGATGGTGAGGAGCAAGTGCACTGCGACCTATAAAAGATCTATTGTGCCTCCCCCCTCCATCCCCATACTACGGCTCTAGCCGATGATATACTCAGTCTAGAGCACTTCCTCCAGTCCAGCTGCTACAGCAAAGCGGAGTATATTCAGTGGATCCAGCGAAGGTAAATCCGTTTCTGATAGGAGGTAGGCACCTAGGTGATTCCTCCTTTTGTGGATCAGTGCTTCGCATTCCATAAGAAGGTGCGCTGGTGTTTCTGCGAAGTCCCTGCAGAATCTGCATTGTCCGTCTCACTCTATTCCCAGTTTCCTAAGGTGCTCCTTAAGTTTGCAGTGACCCGTTAACATGCCTGCCAAGATGCGAAGTCGGTTCTTACTAATTCTTAGGCAGGCTCTGCTTCTTTTCAGGTTGCATTTCCCCAGAAGTTCTTTTTCCCGTCTTATTTGGGGGATATCGTCCCAATGTTTTGCCCTTTTGTTCTCTTCCTCTTTCCTTAAGTCTTCCCGCATTTTGTGCGGTCCTATCCCACAAAAGGGTTCTGGTACAAGCAACGCTTCTAGCTAGTTCATCAGCTGCTTCGTTCCCCTCCACTCATACATGTCCTGGTACCCAGTATAGAGTTACTTTGTTTGTTTCTCCCATTTTGTTGATCCTGGTGAAACATTCCCATACCAGTTTGGATCTAATCTCGTGCGAGGTTCTTTAATAGAGGCTTGGCTGCCTGACAGGATTGCGATGTCCTGCCCGCGATATTTCCTGTCTATGTTGAATTTTGCGCATCTTTCTGCTTGAAATATACTGGGGAATACTCCCAGTGATTCTGAGTATCTAGTCCTGGGCCCGTACACTCTTGCCCCAGTGTCAGTAGATGTTTTCGATCCGTCTGTGTACCATTTAATTGTGTGTTGTTTGAGTTGGTATTTGTCGGATTCGCTGCTTCAGTCTCTTTTGTTGCTCAGCTTTGAGTCAAATTTCCTTTCAAAGCAGTATTTCTTGACCATATCATCTCTGGGCCAGTTCAGAAGCGGCACCGATTTGGATTAGTAGGGTCTTACTCTATAGGAATCTCTGTAGGTACTTTGAGCCAAAAGCCAAACACAAATTTCACGCGGTAAGAAAGTGAGGATCCTATGTCCCTGCAATGACCGCTTGATGTGTGGGTGGACGTTTTGGAGGGAAACGGATATCGCATTAGTTTAAAAAAGACAGAGTACTTATGCTGTTCGTTCTTTGATCCACTCGGGCCTATTCCAGACATTTATTTGAGTGGAACAGTACTTCCCAAGTGCGAAAAGTTCTAATATCTGGGATCTATGATCAATAGCAAAGCAACCTGTGATGACGACATCAATCATCGCGTAAGCGTAGTGTGGATGAAGTGGCGAGAAAACTCCTTCTGTAGACGAAAAATTCCCCCTAAGTTGAAAGGAAGGCTCTACACCGCAGTTCTGCCTCCAAAGTATAAGAGTAAATTAACGGCAGCTGCGATGAAGATGCGTCGCATGAAAGCAGGAGTGATAAAGCTTGATCGAATAAGAAGTTCGAAGATCCGTGGAAGACTTCACGTAAAGGAAATCATCGTACAAAAGATAGAGCGCGACAGCGACTCAGCTGGTATTGCCACGTTCAAAGAAGAGATCATTTGAACCCTGTTAAAAAGGCAATATCAATCAACGTTCCAAAGACATCGCGATTTAGGAAAGGCGGGCCTATAAACGCCTGGATCACACAAATGAGACATCGGCATTTCATTGGCCTCAGTAACCGAGCAGTAGAAATGCGGTGAAGTGGGAGGCTTATGATCCCTTGTTTTCGGATCATAACTTCGCCGAAATAGGAAGAGGAGAAGACTATTTTTAGTTTCCTTCATCAATCCGGGAACACTCACTTCGTCAAGCATGAATTGTTCATATTCATGAATATGTTGATTTGGGTTTTATTCCTAACTTTGTCGCGCTTTCCTTTCGGGCCAGGTGCTTTTACAGATTATATTTCCTGTTTTGACCAGGGCTGTTCATTGTATTTCTTCAGCCGGTTCGACATTTCTTGTTTTGGAAACAAACCGCTGACGAAATTTAGAAGCAACTTTGTGCAGCTATTAGAAGTCCTATCATCCGGTTGGTCGCATCAGTGGGTGAATAGCGCCCACGACTAACGGCTTAATTCTCGACTCATATCTCTTCATCGCATTTGAACTCACCCAGTAGCACCTGTTCGTAAGGAATGTTCAAAGCTCTTAGGTTTCCATGCCGTCTTTTGTACAATGGATTTACTAACAAATGCGAGATCAACTCAAAATACAGACTCCATGCATAATCTACTGGATTAAACTGTTTGTATATATTTATTTTGAATGGAAACATTAAAATCACTTATCTGCTAAATATTCTCCTAGAAAAAACAATACGCGCACCTTTTAAACTGAACTACTCTCTTCGTCTCATTTGTCCCACAAGCCAAGCTCTCGCATCTTGGTTTGGAAGTATCTCTCCAACGAGTTTGCACATCTATAATACTCCGTGTCCTGTTGGTTATAGAACCGACAATTCGAGAATATCCTTGCCATATCCGCCATGAACAAACGCCTAGTCACATAGTATCCTCTTTTTAGCCGTTCACCCATTGTCTTTAAGTCCATGGGATACTTAATGTGATCATAGTAGTCGGGCGCTTCAGCCGTACTGACTGGCTTCCAAAAAGGCCACGCGGACGCATGCTGTCTTACGGCCTGCAGTACTGTAGAAAACGAAGTAGCCAATTTGTCAGGATCAGATGATTCCTCCAGTGGGCGTGATGTACGCTGAGCACGCATTTGTGGCTTCCAACCGATCTCACGCAGACCAGGAATCGATTCGACTGGAATAGCACGAACTCCTTCTTTAAAACATGTCAGGCCTGTACGGATTTTCTGCACCTCCTTGTGACGCTGTGCGATGAGTTCCTTGAGGATCTCTCGTTGTTTCTGGATGACAGAGATGAATTGGGTGTAGACGATACTGGGATGGAGCTCACAATGCATGAGGGTGGCGCCATCATACTCTTTGATGAATCCAGCGTAGACGGGACGAGCCAGCTTGATGTCCTTGGAGAAGCCTTGCTTCTTGAAGTAACCAATCGCATGTTCATCGGCGTAGGTAAGAAAATGCCGAAGACCCCGTCGAATGCTGTAATCCTTCAGGTGATTCATGAGATGAGATCCGTAGCCCTTCTCCTGTTCGCTCATAGTCACAGCGCAGAAGACAATCTCGGTGAATCCCTGCGTGGGGAATGGCCTGAAACAGATTCCACCAATCGGCTGGTTCTCCTTGATCAGGGCGAGAGTTTTGTGTTTTGTGTCAAACACCAGTTGGCTGATGTATTCTCGGGGCATCTCGGTCAGCTGATGAGCAAAGACACTGTGTAGACCTACAAGCAGAGGAAAGTTATAAGAGATATGAAGGAATAGGGCGTCTGTTACCTAAAAGCCATAGCATTGTCTGCTTCTCGACGGGTTGGGTGAGGGAATTGCCAACTATATGGAACTGAATCTCGCCTTGGTTCTCCTCGGCTTTAACTATTTCATCACGGGACACGTTCACCGGGAAGAGAACTTCGGTTTTAGCCGATGCCTTTGACTCCGAAATCGTCTTCATGGCACGCAATACAGTTTCATCGGTTAGATCCTCATTATCGGAGGTCCGGTCGGCTTCTTTCTTGGGGCGCTTATAGGCTGGTTCTGCTGGACGTTTCAAAGCACCAGCGGCAGCTTCTTGTTGCCGCTTTCTCTGCTGCGAGAGGAAGGTGTTCGGTGGGCGGTATGATTGATCCCAGATGGGAGAGTCGTCCTTCAAAATTTCGCCCTTAAGCGACTCCAAGAACTTGGGCATTTGTGTGATGATTGCCCTCTTGTCCGCTGGGAAGCGATCCCGTTCGGTAATACATTTCTTTTTTAACTGCTGTGCCATGCACAGGAATACCGTCTTGAGGAGGGTTCTTCCAAACACCAAGGAAGTATCGAAATGCCTTAAGGAGTTACAGAACGCCGGGACATGGCAAAAGACCAACCAGCGGGTGTAATTGATCTTGTAAGTGGATGCGTCCTCATGCGTGAGGTCAGCTCGACGCACCGAAGGCGGTTCAAAGTTATAGTGGTTCAGGAAGTTTAGGAAAGTCTTTGCGACTTCAGTCATGGTGCTCAACTCCGATTGGCTTAGGTGATTGTACTTGTAAAAGACAAAACTGGAAATGGCCTTGGCAATACAAGGCGCTTCGAATGGAGGATCCCCTAGTGGTCCGCGTATTACCGCCTGTTGGCGGGTTATCACGCACTGCCTGAGCAATCGGAAGAGATAGAGGTACACCTTCTTGGTGTCCTCATCCTCAACACGCTGCATGCTCATAAATAGGTTCTCCATGTCGATAATGGCGCCAAGCAGGTCATTCATCTGCTCACTTGAAATTCCGTCCAGATGGGAGATGTGATTCTGCAGCGGGTGCTTGCATCCGGTGTTCCTACATTCCTCGGAGAACTCTGGGCAATAGGAGCTCTCCACGTCACGATGCCGGTTCTCCTGAGGCGTCTTCCATCCCGTACAGCGACATGCATCCGCTTGACACGCCGAATACATGGACAACTTTGCCAGTTGCTGGGATATCGGAAGATTAAAAACCTTCTGCTTGCGCTGCTGAATGCGCTGAAGGCTATTCTGACGGGTACCCTCTGGAGGGGCTGGTGTAGAAGTCGCCGACACTGCACCAGCATTGTGCACTTCCCTCTGCGCCTCCATTTGATAGATTTTTTTCCAAAATATATCCTTTCCTTTGAAATTCGTTATTTGTTTACATTCAACAGTGCCTCACTGTACCGAGATGGTCAACTGTTTGTCAAAACAGGCTGAACGCGCAAATTTCAAACTGAAATCCGCCACCAATTGGTGTGAAGAGTGTGACAATAGTGGCAACCGACCAATGGACAGACACTTTGTATGAACAATTCGTACAGACACAAACTTCATTCCACGTTTATGCACCTCAGGGGCAATGGATTTGACACAAAACACACAGATGTGGTGGCCAATATAATTGAAAATGTCTACAATGCAGATTTCTTATTTTAGCGGCAGTTTTTTGGCTGGAACTTATAATAATGCGCGGAGCCACACACACAATTTGTCCGACTTTAACAACAAGAAAAACTTTACTGTTTGGCTGGCGCAGCGAAGAGTGCTTTGCTCTTCTAACAGTATATTTAGCTTTTTCTTTCGCATTTTTACATTCGCCGGTGCAAACATTGGCTGCAGGGTTGGCATGAGGAAAACTAGTTCTAAACTAAATAAATATTTAAAGAAATCTGAATAGGATTTTTACTCCACTTCGGAATTGCACTTAGCGCGCCGAAACTTTATTTTATCACTCCGGTACACATAAGTTAATAAATCTTGCTAGGCGAAATGAAAGTCTAAGTAAGGTGGTATGCGTACCAAAGCATAACCATTCCTAGCCTATCCCGGAGTGTATATTTTATTTTAATTTTAATTTTTGTGGCTAAAACCACAGCCAACCCGTTCGAAGAGCCCTCATCTATAATGGAAGCTATTGGACCGGCGGGTGGTGGGCCTGCTGCGGATTCACCAGAATTTTATTAGTATTTTGAATACCTTTTGATTTACATTAGAATTATAAATAAAACAAGATTAATCTGTATTACTAACAATAACAAAAAACAATAAATAACAACAAAGTAATAAAAAAAGCAATAATCGAAATCATAATACCAAAAATAACAATAACAGAAAGAAAATAACAATATTTCACATGTTGGTTTTAACAAATGCAATGCATTTTGTTTTAAAAATCCTGAGATCAGTTTCATGTTTTATGGCATTACACCGTGTCTCCACGAGCAATATTTCATAGCTTGCCATCTGTCACTTTTCATAGAAAGAGAGAAAGATAGTATGCCATGAAATTTACTTACTTACTTAGGTGGCGCTACAGTTCGGGGTGAACCTGGGCCTCAACCAACAAGCCTCTCCATTTAGCTCGGTCTTTAGCTAATTGCCTCCAGTTGCGCACTCCAAGTTGGTCGAGGTCCCCTTGAACTTGTGCGCGCCACCTACGGCGATGATTCCCTCTACTGCGTCGTCCCTCGGGGTTAGATTCGAAGACTCTGCGGGCCGGAGCGTTGGTGTCCATTCGCTCTACATGTCCTAGCCATCTCAGACGTCCAATACGCAGTTTTTTGACTAGGTCGATGTCGCTGTACAGCTCGTATAGTTCGTGATTGAATCTTCTCCTCCAAAACCCGTCAATGCAAACGGGACCGAAAATCTAACGAAGAATTTTTCTCTCGAAGCGACCAAGGATATCTTCATCCTCTTTTAATAAAGTCCATGTTTCAGCGCCTAAAGCAGGACTGGGATGATCAAGGTCTTATATAGAGTCTCCTTAGTTGTTCGAGATAGGGCTTTACTGTTAAATTGCCTTATAAGCCCAAAAAAACAGCGATTGGCAAGAGTTATTCTTCGATTGATTTCTGCACTGATTTTGTTTTTCGAGTTTATAGCAGAGCCAAGGTAGACAAAGTCCCTTACTACCTCGAAGTTATAGCTGCCCACGGTGACGTTTTGTCCAATTCGTCAATGTTGGTTTTCCCTTCTAGTTGACAGCATATACTTGGTTTTGCCCTCGTTTATCGCCAAACCCATTTTGGCCGCTTCCGCCTCAATGCTTGCAAAAGGACCGGTGACAGCCCGCTGAGATCTTCCGATAATGTTTATATCGTCGGCGTATGCAAGCAGTTGTACAGACTTGTAATAGATTGTGCCTCCGGTGTTGGCTTGTGAGTTCCGCACAATCCGTTCAAGTACAATATTGAAGAAGTCACATGACAGCGCGTCACCTTGTTTAAAGCCTTTTTTGACATCAAAGGTCTCGGTGAGGTCATTACCGACCTTGATGGAGCAGCTAGCGTTCTCCATCGTCAGCCTGCACAAACGGACAAGTTTGGCAGGGATGTCAAAACTAGACATGGCTCTATAAAGCTCTTCTCTATAGATGCTGTCATAGGCGGCCTTGAAATCGATAAAGAGGTGGTGAGTATCGATTTGGAATTCTTGGGTTTTCTCCAGGATCTGCCGAAGTGTGAAGATTTGATCGATGGTGGACTTTCCTGGCCTGAAACCGCACTGATAGGGTCCAATCAGGCTGTTGATAAAAGGTTTCAGGCGTTCACATAATATCGCAGAAAAGATCTTGTATGCCATGAAATTTAGGGTGGGCATTTTATAGCTTACTATTTCAGTCGTGCAAATGTTATAATTCACAACAACTTTATCTGAGAACGGGCCAAGAACCTATAAGCATTACTATACGAAGAAGAAAGTGGCAATGGATTGGACACACCCTACGGCGCGAAGACAACTCCATTGCGAAATACGCCATGCAGTGGAATCCGCTCACCCAGGCAGGCAGAATAGCGGGACGCCCGAGGCAAACGTGGCGCAGAACAGTTGAGGAGGAATCGAGCTCTTTAGGAATGAGTTGGAGGCAGCTCAAACGCGTTGCAGAACTTCGAACACGATGGCGCGCAGGCGTGGTTGACGCCCTATGCCCCCCGAGGGGTTAAAGGATCTAAGGAGGAAATGTTATAATTCAACTAAAATGGCAAAATGCTACTAAAATGATAGCCCATAGAATACTGTCCATAGCATGCTATGAGCTGAGCAATATATAGAAAACATTTTTTCATAGAATACTATTTGTGGTCTCCACGAGCAATTTTCATAGAATGCTATCTTGCATTCTATGAAATATTGCTTGTGAAGGCACCGGGTTAGGCAGCGTGTTGAAAAGACTGAAACCCTTATAAATAAATGTGTTTTGACCTGTCGTTGTATTTTGAAAACCCACTCTAAAGTCGTTGGCATTAAGTAAGTGGTATGGTTGTACTTCTCCAACCCGTTTGACACCGCTTGATGAAAACCTTGGCGCTGCTCTGTATTTTACCTCAAAAACTGCTAAAAGTGTATTTAGTTCAAGTCTTTGTTTTATACTTAACCATTTAAGAGCATCGAGCATACATCTGATTGGTATCTATTTATGGCATTTCAAAATGCTTCTCATCGCTTTGTTTTGAAGCTTTTGGAGCCTTTTCAGTTGACATTGATTGCAGCATGAGTATAGAATTGTTCTGCAATACTCAAAATGTGGTTTCCGTATGGTGTTGTACACTATCACAGCTGTGATGTTATCCATTTTCATTCTTATTGGTTTAAAAAATACATTTTTTACCAATTTTCTTGCATATGTGATTTACATGTTCATTAAAGCCTAAATCGTTATCCATAATAATCATTCCTAAGTACTTAATGCTTGTGACGTTTTTGATTATTTTATGCAAGTCTTGTTATTTAAATTCAAATTCATTAACTTTGTTTTCTGTTCATATAATTATGTGTTCAATGTCGAATGTTTATTTGTATTTGCATTTTTCTGTGGCTTTTCCTTCAGCATATTAATCATCCGCATATAGGAAAATCTTACAGCTTCCCACCATTTTTGGCATATCATTTATATATATTGTAATATTTTGCTGGAGTTCGTTTAAATAAAACTGTCCTTTGTGTATTCCAACTGTTTATTTATTAGTAATTACCAACTTTACTTTAATACAATTCAAATCACTTTATTCTTTATTTATTTCCAATTAAACCTTCTCTTCAGATTTAATTTCAAACACTATGTCGCCTGTTTTCACCACTGGTCGAGTCACTCTTTTAATCGCTGTATTGCCTTATTAACAACTGTACCGACGGTGGTTGTGGTTGACGTATTTATACAAAATACAAGAAGTTCTAGAACATGCCAGATGTCGCCAGGGGTGGATTGGTGACTGCGGCGAATTGGTGAAACAGTTTGGAGCACAGTGTTTAAGTCCATGCTACACTGCCCTTCCTCCTCGTCCGTCACGAACAAGATCATCTGGGTTACTGCCGTGAAAACGATGAAGACGATCAAGGTGGACAATTTTCATCTTGCCTCTTACCCCGGAAGACGACGTCGTTGATGCGTGTGACTACTTTATAAGAGCCCTCCCAGTCTTGCTGCAGCTTAGGTGACCTCCCCCTTTGCCGGAGTGGGTTGTACAACCATACTAGGTCTTCCTCATGAAAGCTGGACGTTGTTGCCTTTGTGTCGTACCTGGTTTTCATGCGGTCACTCGCTATCCTTATCCTCGTCCGGGTCCTCTGATTTGTATTTGTATTTTTTTATTTATTCATTTATTTAGCATACATATAAGTATTTCGTGCTATTTCTAATACATTTATCTATAATCATATATAAAAATTATTTCTTACAAATTGAGTAGCATTGCGTTTAAAAATATAAGCATTTGTTTCTAATTTTGTGTCTTCAGGCAAAGTGTTGAATATTTGAAAACCTTTAAATACAATACTATTTTGAGTTATTGAACTTCTGTAATTTGGCAATCTTATATTACTATTGCTTCTTAAATTATATGGCTGTACATCACCAACATATCTAATTAAATTATGGAAATACGTAGGCATATTGCCCATCCTTATCTTTTGTATAAACATAACAACATCTAACACATCTGATGTATGTCTCGAATCATTTCCCTGAGGTCTGCCACGTAGTCCTCTTCACATTTGGGCTCATCGTTAGGGCATCCAAACTTCACCTCACTAGGCAGCCGGACTGCTCGACCAAACCAAGACTTCAGATGGAGTATGTCCAGTAGTACTGTGCACTGCATTTCGGTAGGCCATCAGAAAGAGAGGAAATTGTCGATCCCAATCGTGCTGGCGGTCTTCTACGACCTTGGAGAGATGTTCGTTTAAGGTTCTGTTGAAGCGCTCTACCGTCCCGTCGGATTGTGGATGAAGCGGAGTCGTCCTCGTCTTTTAATTCCTAGTTGTTGACATACCCCTTGGAATATCTTCGATTCAAAGTTTCGTCCCTGCTCGGAATGCAGTTCCATAGGCACGCCGAATCTCCTAACCCAGTTGTTGACGATCTGTTCTACGATGGTCTTCACTTCCTGGTTAGGGATGGCGAACGCTTCCGGCCATTTGCTGAAGTAGTCCATGACAAATGGGCTTTTCAGCAAACCATCTTGCACATGAAGGGAGTCCCACTGAGCCCAGTATGCCTTGAGAGTGGGGCTTCTGTCCGACAAGCTGAGTTTTTCATTAATACGCACACAATTTATACACTTATTTATTGCTTCGTTGTTGCATTCGCTAGTCTTGTGCTTCTTATGATATTTTTAACATATTTCCTTTTTTGCAATCAGTTGTCTTATGGTTAAATCCCTTGCATTTGAAACAACGCATTATTCCTATTCCGTCCAAGACCTTGCAGCGTTCCCATCGGATGTTAAGTTTTTCCGCTTCCAGTACCCTTGCAAATTAGGATCGACTAAAAGTTTGTCACATAGAGAAATATCGGAGATACACCCCATTAGGTATACATAGTTCTACCAACTCTTTTTGAAAAAAGAGATATTTCATTTTCAAAAAGTATATATGTAGCTGCGTTGAAAACAAAGGATAAACAAGTACATGTATTACAGCGGAAAATTTGTGTAACATCGGAGTTTAAGTTCAAAAATGAATTGAAAGTAAAAATCGAAATGATTCATTGGCTTTCATTCACATCAACTGACTTTGTTGACACTGCGCCCGGACTTGTCTTGGCTTGACCTTCTCTTGGTTTGAAATTGTGTAAACTTCTCATGGCTCGCAATTTTTCGTAGCAACTCCGGTTGAGTTTTGATAAAATGATAAAAGCCGATGCACGTAAATTCTAAATTGATTTTCACAGTTAAAATAGCTTTCAGCGTCGATATCTGAAGAGCAGAGCTCCCTTTTTCTAAACTTTCTTCGCTTGCGAAGACACACGTTCAACCGGAGCTGAAGAACCGGGGAATCAAATGACGAACTCAATGATTTGAGAAAATTTGACGAAAGGCACGTCATGTTGGAAGACGTCCACCCAACGTTCAACAGTAGACAAATTTTTCGAATTCCACTTGGTGAATTTTTCTCCAGTGCAGTAATTTTGAATGTAGTTGTACTGATTAAGTACATTCCAGGAATGTTCGTACTCGTCAAAGTTTTTTTGGAAACTTTTTTCCTGGAGAGTCTTATTTCCGACCAGTTAGGAAAATTTTAGGTGACAGAAGTCGTTTATAGTGAATGGATACGTTTCTTGTAGACAATACGTATGGTTGGAGTTGTGTTTTTTATATACTTTTTTTTCAGATTGAAAACACCGACAGAAAAAGTACCAATTAAAGGACTCAAATCAAAAGGATCTGTATCCGAAAAAAGGAGTATCCTTTACAATAAAGTACAGTTGGCGGGACTAGGTATACATATTATATACAATATATGTAAATGATCAGTGTCAATAGCCAAGGCGACTGAGGTTTGTCCGTCCGTCCTTACCATGGGGAGTGAAAGTTATACGGATGGAATTCGAGAATTCGTACGAGAATGCATCTTTGCCTGTTCGTTAAGTGTGCATTAAACTTGCTGGTGCGGTTTTGTTACGTGCTTTCCTGTATAAATCAAGCTTTATATGTGACTTCGGTACAAACGAACTAATTTCGAAATTCGGAGGGGTATATTTCAGTTTATGTTGTTTGCATTGAGTGACAGCTGCAGCTTTTCAATGCATGTGTATACCAACTAGGAACTCAGCTTTTACCATTAACAATATATTATAATTTCGAACGTCATATGATAACAATATAAAATTTAACCAAGTTATAATAACTAACCTTGGTTATGAAACGAACTATAACGGATTTATTTCAAATTTCATATCTGGGGTTCTTACAACTACAAAAACAATATTTCCTTGTCTCACAAAATATCAATGTCTATGAAAATTTGGGTAAAATCCTTGATTTTCTAATAGTCGCGCTTTCTTGCTTTTAAGAAAGAATCTCCGTTCGTATATCATGACGAATTCCTTTGAAGATGAGGGGTGTAATCTCATATAAGTCGTTCTAAACGAACCGCAAACTTTAATTTGTTTCCTATGCACCATGCGAAATATTTAATTATACAAAATACAGAGTGTTATGTGAATAAATTTAATTATGGGCACCTGCTTCTAACAATGATCAAGTAATTAATGTTACATTGCATCATGGTTATAATTCTGTAGTTAACTAAATATGTGATTTAATCACTTTACTTTACTTTAATAACAAGGTGAACGTAACTTTATATTGTACTTGTGTTATAAATATTGTTCGCGACGAGAATATCCTACAGTTTAGACTTTATCTTGGACATTCATATAACGTTACAAATTCGCTATATACCCTATTAATGATAAACCCTTCAAAGGACATGCGGATTTCCTGCATGGTGCTGTTAGGTACAGTGCTAATAATGCATTAATCTTAACCATTAACCATGTATATGGCATTCAAAGCAAGTGCAGAATGGAACGTAAGCATTTTCTGCGAATTTGGTCAAATTGATTTATAGAGTACATAGGGTAGTATGCCCCATCGGTCCATTCACAAATTCGATGGTCCTTTTGCTGATCGTTTAAGATTCTGAAACACGCCTGATATCAATTTTGAAAATTCTACAGAGTAATGCAGAATGCCTTCTACATAAATTCTTGATCGAAATCAAAGCAATTAGCGATACGTACTTACCTTGGATGAAGATATTATACGAGTATGTGCATGCCATATTAAGTTAGTTTAATCTGGATAAATAAACTCTAACAGTTAGGGCTTACCTGAGCTGCCGTGTTCTGCACATATTCCATAAGAGAACGATTTTACAAGTATTCTTAACTTCCATTTTCAAACATATGTAGATTTAGATTAGATTAGATTAGATTTTATTAATTCCATTTAGTTTGGATTCATTACAAAAACAATAAAAGTACTAAATCTTTCTTAAGTGACATGGCTAAAAGCCGTCTGCCAAAAACTAACACCATCATTTTACATTTGATTCACTTTAAAATTTAAAAATTCTCCTCCACAATTCTTTTCCGGTAAGCTAAACTTGTTTCGCAATATGATGTAAGAGCTCTTCAGTTGAAACCGTTTAGTAATGCCCTGACGTCTTCAGATAGCAAGCTGGCTTTCCCAAAGTGGAACCTTATAATATCACGAAAAATTAGACAAATCTCTGTGAAATGTATAAACGTTCTCCCTCCATATTGCACAATGAACATAAAACCGGAAGGTCATCTCTATGCGGTATAAAGTTCAGTGGAAGTAGTTCTCCCCTTGCACGAAAGATTATAGAGATGCGTCTTATTTTATTCGTGTCTTTAAAGTAGTTTGGAGAACCCAGGTTCAGCTGTAGTTCTTTGTAGATCTCCCAATGGGTTGACACACTCGCTTGCTCGATATATTTTTGCCGAATTTGTGTATCTAATTGCGACAGGAAGTCATAGAGGTAACACTTCCAACTACTTCGCGCATTCCAGTCCAATTCCAAATGGTACTCATAATTTTCCGCCAAATTTATCATCTTTTTATACCAAAGACTTCGAGTATGTACTGCGTATTTAACAACCTTTCTTGGCAATCGCTCTTCTCTCATCCTGAGTGTGCTGAGAATATAGTCAATGTTCAGTTTGAGTGTTTGTAAGAACAGCGGTGCGAGACCTGTTTGAATCAACAGCATGTAGTTAGGTGCAGTTGTAGGTAATTGCAATGTTCTCCGTAGATCTCTGTAACTTTTCCACTGTATCATAGCACCTATGACCCCATGCTTGTGCCCCGTACAGGAGTATTGACTTTGAAACTGATATATATATTTATATTTAAGGCTGTGATGTATGCTGCGGTTTTGAAAGCAATTTTTCCATGTTGAGGTTATCGCACTTTTAGACTCCTGAAGTTTTTCAGCCAAATGCGGTTCCATACTTAAGTTGCTGGAAATTATAGCTCCAAGGTATTTGTATTTGGGCTAGTCAAACGGTAGTGCATGCGATCATATGAAAACACAAGCGTTTTCACTCAGCTGAGGCCTACCAACTCCTACTCTCAACCCCCACGCGGTGACAGCCAGGTGCCTAGTACCTTAATCCAAGAAATGGGTAACCAACCCCGTTTGGCGGATTCTTGGTGGCAGCAGATGAGAGAGGGGGGGAAGAGTGCTTTTCTCACTAGAGCACTTCTTCCTGTTCCAGGCGGTAGCGGACGAATTCCCTAGACGGAGTCAACGGTGGCGTCTATAGTTCCAGTTAGGTTGAACTTAGTGAATACCTTGCGCGAGCTGCTTCGACGTATTCGGATCACAGGTCGGTAAGGAATTGTTGGTCAGGACATTGGAATAGAGATGGTGGCGGAGGAGCCCTTAATGGGCCAACGGCAGCGCTCATACTCCCGTAGTGGACTACTGGCACCGGTGTACCCGGCCCCTCGTCCTAGGGGAATAATTAAGGAACTGGCCCTCCAGGTTGGGGGTTGTGCCGTCGGGGTAACTTCCCTACCACGTAAAAAACGCATGGTTCCGAAACAACCAAAAGCCTCGGATAAGGATGACCCAACTAATGACGACCCCAGCAAACGAAATAAGGACAACGACCTTCGGATCTGTACGTGGAATGTTCTGTCCCTTTACAGACCACGAGCAGCCGAACAACTAGCAGAGGCCCTAGACTGCTATAAAGCGGATATTACCGCCATCCAGGAAGTGCGATGGGATGGGCCGGGCAAAAAGAGGATGACAAACTGTGACATCTACTACGGTGATTGCTACAGAGGCAACAGGCAACGCTTATTCGGATGCGGATTTGTCATACGCGGCAGACTTAGGCAAGAAGTCTTAAGCTTCCGACACGTGAGCGAGCGTATTATGACTATCCGGATCAAGGCTAAATTCGCTAACATAAGCCTAATATGTGTTCATGCCCCCACGGAAGAAAAGGACCCTGCCTCCAAAGAGTGTTTCTACGAGCTCCTCGACAAAACATACGAGCAATGTCCTAAATACGACGTTAAGATCGCATTGGGCGATTTTAACGCCAAAATAGGAAAGGAGGACGTCTTCGGTAGAGCAGTCGGTAAGCATAGCCTACACGACACCACGTCTGATAACGGACTAAGGCTAATTGATTTCGCTGTGGAGCGAAATGTCACCATAGCAAGCACATGGTTTCCTCACCTCGATATTCATAAGCAGACATGCCGGTCCAATGATCATGTCACGATCAACCAAATTGATCATATTGCGATCGACGCAAGGCATGCCTCCAGTATTCTGGATGTCCGGACCTTCCGAGCGGCCAACATAGACTCGGATCATTACCTTGTTGTAGCCAAGGTACGAATGCGGATATCCCAATCTGAGCAACAAAGAAGAATTACTGTGAGAAAATTTAACGTCGAAAAGCTACAATCGCAAGAGACCGCCAGACTCTTCGCTGAACGCGTATCCCGAAATCTCTCAGTCACCCCTATACCGCCAGCATCAAGTGCCGAAGACCAGTGGCAACGCTGCCAACACGCCATCAGAAACGCCGCGACTGATGTGCTGGGTCTCGCTCGCCCACCACCGCGAAACCCCTGGTTTGACGAAGAATGCCGGCGAGTGCATGCAGCAAAACAAGAGGCATACAAAGCGGCGCTGCAAAGGAAGACGAGAGCTGCTCGTGAGCTCTACGAGCAAAAGAGACGGGAAGAACATCGGCTTCTCCAAAAGAAGAAGAAAGAGCATGAGAAGCGAACGTTTGAGAATATCGAGAGTCTATACTCCAGGAACAATGTACGGAAGTTTTACCAAAAGGTAAAAAGAACGTGTCAGAGAAGTAATACCCGTACAGAAACCTGTAGAGATGAGAATGGAAACCTCGTAGTAGAATCACAGTCGGTGCTGAGAATATGGAAAAACTACTTCTGCAGACTGTATAACGGCGACGAAGACCAACATCCCGCTGTCAGGCAGAATGAACCATTCAACATAACCGATGATAGTCAAAATTTCCGTCCACCTGACGAAAACGAAGTGAGGATAGCAATATCCAAGCTAAAATCGAACAAGGCTGCTGGACCTGACGGCTTACCGGCCGAACTTTTCAAGGCAGCTGGGGATGAATTGGTAGAGTGCATACACCAACTCATTTCTAATGTTTGGTCAGAGGAGTGTATGCCTGATGAATGGAATCTCAGCATCGTTTGCCCGATCCACAAGAAAGGAGACCCCCTCAACTGCGCCAATTATAGAGGCATCAGTCTCCTCAACATCGCATACAAGATCTTTTCTGCGATATTGTGTGAACGCCTGAAACCTTTTATCAACAGCCTGATTGGACCCTATCAGTGCGGTTTCAGGCCAGGAAAGTCCACCATCGATCAAATCTTCACACTTCGGCAGATCCTGGAGAAAACCCAAGAATTCCAAATCGATACTCACCACCTCTTTATCGATTTCAAGGCCGCCTATGACAGCATCTATAGAGAAGAGCTTTATAGAGCCATGTCTAGTTTTGACATCCCTGCCAAACTTGTCCGCCTGTGCAGGCTGACGATGGAGAACGCTCGCTGCTCCATCAAGGTCGGTAATGACCTCACCGAGACCTTTGATGTCAAAAAAGGCTTTAGACAAGGTGACGCGCTGTCATGTGACTTCTTCAATATTGTACTTGAACGGATTGTGCGGAACTCACAAGCCAACACCGGAGGCACAATCTATTACAAGTCTGCACAACTGCTTGCATACGCCGACGATATAAACATTATCGGAAGATCTCAGCGGGCTGTCACCGGTGCTTTTGCAAGCATTGAGGCGGAAGCGGCCAAAATGGGTTTGGCGATAAACGAGGGCAAAACCAAGTATATGCTGTCAACTAGAAGGGAAAACCAACATCGACGAATTGGACAAAACGTCACCGTGGGCAGCTATAACTTCGAGGTAGTAAGGGACTTTGTCTACCTTGGCTCTGCTATAAACTCGAAAAACAAAATCAGTGCAGAAATCAATCGAAGAATAACTCTTGCCAATCGCTGTTTTTTTGGGCTTATAAGGCAATTCAACAGTAAAGCCCTATCTCGAACAACTAAGGAGACCCTATATAAGACCTTGATCATCCCAGTCCTGCTTTACGGCGCTGAAACATGGACTTTATTAAAAGAGGATGAAGATATCCTTGGTCGCTTCGAGAGAAAAATTCTTCGTAAGATTTTCGGTCCCGTTTGCGTTGACGGGTTTTGGAGGAGAAGATTCAATCACGAACTATACGAGCTGTACAGCGACATCGACCTAGTCAAAAAACTGCGTATTGGACGTCTGAGATGGCTAGGACATATAGAGCGAATGGACACCAACGCTCCGGCCCGCAGAGTCTTCGAATCTAACCCGGAGGGACGACGCAGTAGAGGGAATTATCGCCGTAGGTGGCGCGCACAAGTTCAAGGGGACCTCGACCAACTTGGAGTGCGCAACTGGAGGCAATTAGCTAAAGACCCAGCTAAATGGAGAGGCTTGTTGGTTGAGGCCCAGGTTCACCCCGAACTGTAGCGCCACCTAAGTAAGTAAGTATTTGTATTGCCTTACGACTTCAATACTATCGCCATTAAATGTGCAACTTTCCGCCCTTGTCTGTCTACCACCGCCTCTTCTGAAAATCATCACTTTTGATTTCATCAGGTTGATTTGTAAATTCCACAGTACACAATAATCATAAACCCGGTTAATCATGAGTTCCAGGGTCTCTGGTGATTTTGCTAACAGGACCACATCATCAGCAAACAGGAGAGCCTTAATACGGCTGTCTGCATATGAAATTCCCCCTGGAAGGTAACCGATGATGTCTTCGAATGGACAAATAGTGACGGGCTCGTGTTGCAACATTGTCTAACCCCTACCTCTGTAACGAACCATTCTAACAACTCATCTCCATTCCATACTGCTGCTTTTGTGCCATCGTATAAATTTTCCATAATCTTTCCAAATTTATGAGATATTCCGTATTGATAGAGCTTGTAGAATAATTTTTGCCGGTCTATGGTATCAAAAGCTCAGAGCTGCTCAGAGCTCGATAAAAAAAGCATGAGGCTTTCGTTTTCATTCTATGAACTTCTCTGCTATATTATATAACACAAACATATTATCTACCGTTGAATATCCAGGTCGAAAACCTGTTGGAATTCTTCTCTGAGCGCGTTTTCCTGAATCCAGCGCGATGTAGAACACTTGTGAAGATTTTTGCAGAAGTATTTAAGAGGGATATTCCACGGTAATTGGCAGGGTCTGACGAGTCGCCTTTCTTAAATATTGAAAAAATAATGACTTGTTTGAAGCTTTCCGGCACGATATCAAATATATTGTTAAAAACAGTGGTTATTGCTACTAAAAATTCATTTGAGCTGTATTTGAAGAATTCTGCTGGGATTCTATCGTAACCGCGTGCTTTGTTATCTTTGAATCGAATTAGAGCTTATTTTACTTCTTTATTCAAAATTGTAGCATCCAATGTTTCATTGAAATAAAGTGGCTTCGCATACTGGATAGGACTAGCGTCATTAGGTGGATTAAGAAGATTTTCAAAGTGACTTTTTAAGACCTGAACAGTGAGCTTATTGCTGATTTTTGGAGAGATGCATGCCTTTGAGTTTTTTCGCTGATTTCCAGAAAACTGCTGAGTTCCTACAATTCGCAAGTTTACTAGCTTCATTTTCAAAATATTGCTACTTTTTAAGTTTGCATAGACACTTATAGTGAGATCTGACTCTGTAGTATAGCTCCTTGAATAACTCCTCGTTGTATTTCCTGAACAGTCGAAGAAAAGCGAATGTGCGCTTCCTCCATTTTAAGCAATCTCCATCGAACCAGGGTTTCTTATTAATATGTTATCGATAAGTATTGCCGACTTGACTTTGCCTCGGAATCGATGATTTAATTATTTCTTCCAGACTGTCCATATCTAATTCAGCGTTGGCACACGGTTCACAAAGGCGGCTGTTGAGATTGTTTCTATATAGGGTCGCTGTCTCCTCTTTCCAGACGAGTTGCGGAAGAAGTCTCAAATCTTGTATGTGATCGGTCCAGATCCTTTCCAGGCCTATCGTGACAATGATAAGGAAGTGATCGGAGAATGGAAGAGCCCTAACTTCGAAGTCCGTTATAAAGGAGCACCAGTCTCCTCCGGCGAAGCAGTAATCTATTATAGTTGCACAGTTCGCTTTAAAATAGGTATATTCCCCATTTGAAACATAATGTATAAGATCTCTCATTTATTTATTTTTATTTTATTGATATTCAATATTACAACATTAATACATATTACAATAATCTTTAAGTATATTATTATTTGATAATAGAATCAATTTTTGTATCTTTCGTAATAATTTAGCGTTTTTTGTTTTTCAAAAACTATTCAATTAATTTTAAAAAAATTTAAAAATCATTACATTCTAAACTCTATCACCAGAATTTGTTTTCCATATCGTTTTCATCATTCAGTTCTTAGTAAATTTGTAAAAGGTGTATTTTTTTTTTGTTTTTTGATAACTATGCTTTAGAGCAAATAATTTCTTAAATTTAAAGTTAATTAATTACTCAATAAATCTCTAAACAAATGTAATAGATAGTTAATCAACATATTTTGCCTTTGTATTTATTTTTTAATAATTAGGAGACACTTATACATGTAAAGAGCAATTTATTTATTTATTTATTTTTTTATACGCTCCTATTATTCCCACATACATATTATATAGATTTTTTTTTATTTTAACACTTATTTAATGTTGGGGAAAGTAGGAATCTTAAAACATCTATTTTATTATTTTTATTTTTTTGGTTTTAGGGGAGGACTGTATTGACATCGAATATACATATGTTTTTCAGTTTGTTTTTTATTTGAAATGGCTATTTTAAGGTCTTAATTTAGTGGGTTTTCTAGTAGAATTTTACATTTATTACATTTATAATTGATATTTTGTCATGAAATGTGAATTTTTATTTTTATATGATTTATGAGTTGGTAACGTAGGTTTTCCGAAAACAAAAAATGCTTTTAATGGCCCTGTTTAGCATCGGTGATCTAGTCCATACTTTAGTACAAATGTTTTAAACTAACAAGTTTGAATGTCAAGGACGAAATATAAGTGTGCCCTTGTGTGTATTTATTAGAAAAAAATATTAATTTATATATTATAGACAACTTATAAATCCTCGATGCAAACTTGACCAGTATTAAGTTAAAGTTCTATATTTTGAAACTGTTGTGAACTGAGTTTTTATTAAAAAATAAATTGAACACAAAATTTTTATTAATACATACATAATTGGCAGGCAATTGCAATTATTATTTTGTTAGTTCGAAAAGTTATTATTTTATTGAGATCGAAGGTAGTTGACCAGGAGTGGATACATCAGGTATGGTAAAAATATTCTTAACTAGAAGTTCTCTCAATTTTAGAAAGTACTTTAACTAAATACAAACAAGATATGAGTTCAATTCATATTCTACAACCAAAAATATTTGTTCTAAAGTTTGGAAGACTAACCTAGGGTCAATAAAATCGATTGAATCTGAGTAAATGCGAGTATTTTCATTTTCTTATGAACTTCTAGTATCTAGTAACCACCCTATTACCGTTGGCGGTTTTAACTTTTCGACAATTATCGTTTTACTACAACCTACTGACCGTTAAATGTTACTAAGCTTTTTTTTGTCGGGAAGAATACTATAACAATTCCTTTATATTGAAAAAGGTATGAATAGTATTCGTGATGCATCTGAGGACTAAAACGACAATCGAAAAGAACGATCAATTTGCATTGGTACCCGCTTTCTCGCTAACCCCTTTTCCTTAATGCTCACGCTATGAGAAGAAATGCATAAAAAGGGTAATCATAAATAACCCCTTTAGTTAGCGAGAGTAAATTATAAAAATAAAAATTGTCGAAAAGCGTAAAATGCCTACGGTAATCAGGGTGATTATTGACATGTAATTTGTAATATATGTATATACATGTGTAGTTTTGACAGTGCAATTTTGATAATTTTGTTACATACAGCTAGCTAGTAGGTTAGGTTAAAGGGGTTAGCTGCAACGAATGAGCCTGCACTCGGATCTCACACGGATCTATTGTGCTCCCCTGACGTAAAGTTTCCTGGCTGAAGAACTGCAAAGAGGAAAAAGCAAAATAGCTAGAGTTCTGTGCAAGTGGAACGGCCTCCTCTGAACCGCCCTGAAGAAGTTATAAATTTCATGATGGTGGTTGGTGGTTTCTTAGGCAGGTCGCCCAGATGGTTGAAGAAGTACTCTCCAAGAGCCGTCTTCCTGGTACAGAAGAGGCTAGGGCATTTGTAGAGGAAGTGGTCCGTGTCTTCCCCTACGTCTGTATTGCCGCATCCTCTGCAGAGTTCATCTGTACTTAGCCGCATTCTCTTCCGGTGGGCCGCCAATAAGTTGTGGCCGGAAACGATACTTACGAGAAGCGCCAAGTACCTAGTAAGAATGTTGGGTATTTTTTTTTTATTTTTTTTTTATATAAGTCATTTGCAGAAATAAGAAAGTATAGTCAAGTTCTTCAGAAAACCGTAAAATCGATCTTTGTTGGGCGCCATTTATTTTGTTCTGTTATATACCATACTTCTAACAGTAATAAGAATTATATCTTATTGGTAGGTTTAAATATTGTGTTTCTACAAACATTTAAAAATGCGGTACATACGCCTTCTAAAGCCACGACAGAGCTAATTTCGTGGATTGTACTGCAAACATTAGCATTTTCGTATGATAGAATAGAGTGACAAAATACAAATATTTGGCGCAACAGCTCTTTAAAGTGCCAGGGCCTAGCTTCTCGCAACCACTCATGTTGTGTGCGTTATATTTTTCACACGAATGGAAGGGACTTACAGTTTAATGCCGAATCCGAACGGCGATTTGAGAAGCTTTTTCGTGACAACAATACTCTCGGATGTTTGTCAGACGCTCGCGAGAGGTGGGACCGTGAAAAAACTTTTTGGTATTTTCTGGGATTCGAACTTGGAACCTCATGCGTAGTGATCCGACACACTAACCACTTACGCCACGGCGCCCAGAGTGACGTAATACGGAGAAAATAGATTTGATCATCTTCACCAAGAATACGAAAAATCTGAGTTTTTACCAAACGAAAGTCAGACCGTATAGGACAGTTAATTATTTAGGGTATTACTTAGATACCGGGCTAATTTGGAATCATCACGTTGAAAATAAGGTCCAGAAAGTGAACAACGATAGAATATTCCACTGAGCTTAGCCAGCATACGAGTATTGGGTGTACATGATGATTGCTCATCACATTTGACTTTGGGATATAGCGAAAAATAATTGAAATAATAAATAACAGTCTTATTGTTGATTTTTGTTGCGATTGCACGCTGAATTACATGTTTCGTTTTTCATCATCACCACGAATCACATTTGCTTAGCCATGCGGGCTAATCTGCAGTGTTAATTACTCAAGCTTGAGACATATTTTGGCCCAATCGTATCTCCAACGTACAACTTTATCTGAGAACGTGCCAAGAACCTATAGAGATTACTGTGCGAAGGAGAAAGTAGGAGTGGATCGGACACACCATACGGCGCGATGATAACTCCATTGCGAAATACGCCATGCAGTAGAATCCGCTTACCCAGACAGGCAGAACAGCGGGACGCCCTAGGAAAACGTGGCACAGAACAGTCTAGGAGGGATCAACTTCTTTGGGTATGAGTTGAAGGCATCTCAAACGCGCGCATGCGTTGTTGACGCCCTGTGCCCCTCGAGGGATTCATGGATTTATGTAGTAAGTAAAGTAAGTTAAGACATATGCCCAGCTTTAAATCCTTCTCAAGAAACTTTTTTCAACGAATAAGCAATATGAGCAAATCAGCCGTACATGCTATTCTAAATTTTAGATTGTAGTACTTCAAATACTACCATATCCATTCTACAATAGTAATAAATTTAAATTAAGCGATTATACATCACCTAGAGTAACTCAACACGTACTCAAAACAAATACATACTAGAAATGAGAACCGAATTTGAAAATTATAAATTTGCAAATTCTTCCATGTACCCCAACCTTATATTACCTGAATCTTAAACCACTGTACTAGAAATAACTTCTACACCTTCTTTTTATTTTCAATTCTCGTTGTGCTATTTCATCAACAAATTTTATCTCTTAGATGCAAGTTGATGCATAAAAAACGAAATTGTTGGAAAAAAAAACCGGATAGAAGAAAGAATTTGTCTAAAGGTAGGAATCGAATCTACGACAGTTATGATCTTAACCACCAATTAAGTTATCCTTCGATGAATTCTTCTTTGTTATATGAGTATTCTCCAATTAAATTCTATAAAAGTTCCTTAGAATAGTATTTTCTAACAGAATCCCATTATGTGTGAACAAACTCCGAATTCCCTTTATTTAAACAACATTCTCATCGATTTTCGTTGTAATTTTATTTGGCAGCATATTCTGAATCGTTTTGTACTATAAAACGTTGATCCGCTCGAATTCAGATAATACGTATGTATTCTAAACAACAAAAAGAATCAAAAGTAAACGAGATAATCGTATATAAATGAAAACAAAACCTTATTCAGCCTAATATTCGTCGTCGTATTGTTTAAAAATTGTATAATACATATTTATTTTCACAGTCCATTGAGAAAAGATTCATTTTCTGTTACTAGACTTTTGCAGGGTGCAATTGCTTATCGCATTGCGTGCCTAAATGAATATTCACAGAAGGGAGGTGATAAAGTATCAAATACTTTAGCGACGCGGATGAAAATTTAATATTCAAATCATTTAATGTGGAATGCATTCAAGTTATTTTAAACAAGGTTTTGATATATGTACATACATATATAACCAGTTTAAGGATCAAGAGATTAAACAATTCATAGTCTTCTGGGTTTCGGCTAACTCGTTTTACTCGGCATTTTGATTCGAAAAAGCCTTCGGATTCGAATTTATAAGAATTTCGAATCGAATACATCACTGCAGATAAAGAGAAAGGTGAATCGATATTTAAAAGTACTCGTATTCGGGATTTGCATTGATAGTACAAGTACTTATTATCGAATTATTTTTATGTTATACTCGTACCATTGGGGCAAATGCGTTCTCCTTAAGTGCTGTGCGTGATTATTAAATTACTATAGCAACTCTTTGAAATTTACGTAAACTATAAATCTGCAATATTATTTGCATAATGTATTATACATTGTGAGCTGCCCCCTTCTTGTACCAAAACATGATAAAATGGGCTAAGTTTGTATGTATCGCATAATACCCTATGCTTTATCGTCTAATCCAAATTGCATTTAAGAGGGTGAGATTAATGTTGTTTTTCTTGGTTTTTAAGATATGATACATATATTAATACGTGAACGTGAAATTTATCGTACGTTTTTTTTAGTAATTATTATAGAAGGAGGATGAAACTTATATCATTCGAAAGGTACTGTGCCATAGATGTGCGTAGGTTACCGTAAAGAAATAAATAAATATTTGGCGCAACAGCTCTTTAAGTGCCAGGGCCTAGCTTCTCGCAACCACTCATGTTGTGTGCGTTATATTTTTCACACGAATGGAAGGGGCCTACAGTTGAGTGCCGAATCCGAAGGGCGATTTGAGAAGCTTTTTCGTGACAGCAATACTTTCGGATGTTTGTCAGACACTCGCGAGAGGTGGGATCGTGAAAAAAATGTTGGGGGTTTTCTGGGATTCAAACTTGAAACCTCATGCGTAGTGATCCGACACACTAGCCGCTTACGCCACGGTGCCTCATGTTACCGTAAAGTCAGATAAAATAAAGTGAACATACACACAAGTTTTCCGCATATAAAACGCTTTAACGGAATTAATGAAAGCATTTTGATCACGTTCATGGCTGTTTGAGCTTAAACCTTTTTGCTTTCCTTGCACGGGAGAATATTACAAAAAAAGTTATATCATATAAACAAATACCTAGCTTTGTTTCTCTCGCTGTTTGTTTATTTCCCCTCGGTCGAATTTCGACCACAAGCGACACTAGTATGTATAAATTTGGCGCAACAGTTCAGTTCAGGCACTTAGGCTAAGCCCAGCTTCTCGCAACCACTCGTATTGTGTGCGTTATATATTTCGCACGAATGGAAGGGACCTACCGTTTCGTGCCGTATTCGAAGGGCAATTTTTGCTGGCACCCATTTAAGATAATGTATCAAAATGCGTATTTTTATTTAGCAAACCACCTCAAAAGAGGAGGAGTGAGGCCATTAATGTATAGGTAATGTTAAGATTACCGCCGGATGGACGAAAATAGACAAATCGACCTTGGATTTAGGTGCTGATCATTGATATACTATAGGTATAATATGGACTGCTAGCGAAATGTCAGTTCCATACAATCTCTGACCAAAAAATGATGCGAACATAACTAGCCCTCTTGGTTCGAAGCGGAAAAATGTGGAAATAAAATGCCAACCATCTTTAATTTCTCAATAGAATAGTATAGACACCTCTTTGGTTTGTGTGGATTTGCTGAGTAAAACGGTTGAAATTGAAATTGTTGAAGCATTGTTTGCAACAGATGTCACCTCGAAAAAATACTAGTTCAAATAATTACCGATAGATGGAATCAACAAAATTTGAATAAAAATCGTTATGTACGCATTTACTGACCCATAAATTGCACAATATTCGTATATTTATTACGAATCAATTTTGTATGTTATGTCAATTAAAACATCTAACTGCATCCAATGAAATTTCAAACAGTGTGAGTTTCCATTTTTTTCCGCTCCGAACCAAGAGAGCTAGCGCTAATGTTGGAACCAGCGCAAGGTGGCTACTAGCAATCCATATACAGTATGTCAATGGTGCTGATCATTTATGTAATTTCTTTATAGGTCTGGCTGAGCTTCAAAATAACAAAAAATAGTTTTGATGCGGTAGCACTACCCTTTTGATACGCATCTGCAATGCAACCTTAATGACTGGTATAAATTTTACTTTGCAAAAGTTTGAGGTTTCGGAACTCATTTTATACAGAGCAGATATTTGCTAAAATTAAAATGGCAAACTTTGAATTAAAACAAATTTTAAATGAATAGGTAGTGTGTATTGCAAAACCCATGGACGTATCCAACAGCCATCTAAATTTATTTATGGTAAGAAAATTATTAAAAACTCACAGAAGTGTTATGGAAAGAGTACACTTTGAAAATTTTGCTAAAACACCAGTTGATAATTGGAATAATGTTTTCATAAGTGCTTACTTAAATAAATATTTGTTTTTCTGCCCTGAATGCAATAAAAGTATCAGAAATCACTCTTTTTCGCTGTTTTTCATTTATTTATATTAGGTCCGTTCGCGTACTTTTTGCACAAAAATTCGTAGCCCAACCAAAAATGACGTATACAGCGATTTGACAGATTTCACAAAGCAGCCCAAAGAAAATTCTTGCACTAAAATTCGCAGCGTGGAGAAATTTCTTACTCTCTCGAAAGTGCTTGTGAAAAACTACGAAAATTCTCCGTTCTCGAACAGGTTTTCCTAAAAATTCGCTGACTTTTGGAACGTATGACTTTGCATCTAATACGCATCTGATGCATTTTGAAACTCATCTTCTATCTCCAATATTTCTAGTACAAACTAGCAAAAAGTAAGAAGTTTTCAGACGAGAATTCTCCCTACTAGCGCAAGAGTGGCCACTTCAAATTCGAATCCTATTCGCAACAAATAGTAAAGGAGGTAGAACCAGAAAATGTCATATATACATATATTATTATCAGTTAACTGGCACTCTATGGTCAATCGATTCCACATCTTTTATGTACACCAGTGCACTAACTAAAAATCGCCTAAAAATGGAACTGCCTATTTCTTGCTGCTGGGTCTTCAATTGTAATATCCGTGACTAACAACTTAACTCGCTAGCTGTATGTATAGTGCTCTCACATAAAATTTGTCAATTGCCTTAATAAATAATATATTTTATATAAATAACTAGTTTAACTTTTTGTAACAACCTAATATAAAACGTATCGCATGAGTATAAGTATACATATATAAATTTCTGTGCGCAATTAAAAAACATTCTCTTTCGTTCAAAATTTTAATTTTTAAAATGTCATTCCAATCGCGTGCTTTTTTTTTAACTCTCATTCATTCACCTAAATAGTTTTTTCTTATGTTTACAGATATTACATATCCCCTTGCGCCCCTTGGAACTAAAAAAAAACTGAAAAATAAAATACATAAACAAATACAAAAACAAAACGAATTTTTAAATTTGATAGATTTTAATCTACCAAACTATAATTTTTTTTTTATTTAAAGAAACTCAAAATACAAATTAATGTACAAAAACATAATTTTTGCTTACTTAAATATTTTTTTATACACAAACTGCAAATTGAGTAAAAGAAAAACGAAAAAATTAAAATAAATTCATAAGAAACGCTACAAATAAATTCAAATTTGTAATTATTTTCAGGAAAAAAACATTTAGTACATGTATATATATATTCTAAGCACATCTCCATCACCAGGAAATGATGTTAAGCAAAAACATAAAGAAACACAAATAAGAGCAAAAGAAAAAGAAAAATACATATAAGTTGTTTTAAGAAAAAATTAACGCATTAACGGGCGCAAGGTCACTTTCGCTATCTCATTCTCTTACAATTATAAAGAAAATTTAAATTAATTTGTTGTCTTTGTAGGCGTGGTGGCGTCTTGCTACTCAAAACTTGAGCGGCACTAAAAAATTGCAACACATCAAAACTTAATGTTAAACAAAACCAATTATTGGTGAAAATTTTGTAGTTGTTGTTGGATTTGAAATAGGTGTAGATGTTGTAGTTTTTATAAGAGTAAGAGAAGAAGCTGATGATGTTGTAGATTTTGTTGTTGTTGGTGCAGTACTTTAGTTGCAATGCAATTAAAATACACAATAATTATTAAATGATGATCAAACGTTGTAGTTGCTTGAAACAATTTCAAGAGATTTTATTACGCCACCACGAGAAGAGAACCAACGGAGAGTATTCATCCAAATCAATGTAGAATATCCAAGAGCATATTTGTAGTAGCAAGAGTGTTCCAATTAGTAGGCTGTCAATGCGTTTCAATGAATCAATTCGAGATGCTGAAGCTGAAGATGACGATGATGATGATGCAGCTGATATGAAAGTCGACGATAGAGAGTTAGATGAGTGACGAATTTTTGTGCTTTCATCGGCGGCAATAGATGCGCTGAGAACCAAGCTGCTGAATTTGTTGGGAATTGCACAGTGTTTTGGAGTGGAGAACGGTGTAGAGAATACAGATGTAGAAATTGGAGTCTTGATAGATGGTGGTGATGATGATGGAGGATGATTGGTTTTAACCCCGCCTTCTAGGCAGGGTTTAACCTGTAACCCTCAGCTGGGGAATTTGCAGTAATGAGCATAGGTCAGATCGTAAGTTGGGAAACGACAGTACTGAATGTCGCGACGTTTCCATTCGGCCAGATGTGAAGCATGATCTATGTCACGGAAAGCGGTGTATGCTGGAGATGACTGTAAAGAGAATAAAAATTTAAATTAAGACCGGAGTTTGTTATTTCTGATTACGTGGAAAAATATTTTAAGCATTTTGATTGAGATTGGTCAGCAGATGACTCGAAGTAGATATTTTTAATCTGATCTTTGTGAGCAACGTAGCAGGAAATACATACTGCAGCAGATTATCTTGTAACAAGTCAACCCCACTTTCTCCAAGGTGCATGCGACAAGTTACAAAGTAAATTTCAGTTTAGTTGGGAGTTAGCTAAACGTATGTGCATATGCACTTAAAAAAAATGTAACTCCGAAACGTCATAGAATAACTCGGATATGGGGCTCAAGAACATTAGGACTTGTCTAAGAAAGAAGTGTCATAAATCATCAGGTTCCTCTAAATTAAATGACAATTCGGGCAATCTACAATAAAGCACTTAAATATTTGAGACGAAATCACGATCTAGAAAATCAAATTTAAATCAATTTCGACATCTCTCCTGATGTAAGGTACGACTACGTACGAGGTTCAACTGTACTGATTAACTACCTAACTAGGCAGAGCACGAATGCCATAGGTATTTGCCAAAGGAAATTGTTTTGTTTTGTGACTGTTGACTTTGATGTCACATGATACTATTATGATACTATTATACAATGTATATGATACAATGTAGGAAGTGTGTTCTTGGGTTCTTTTGTTTTCGTAGGTACACTTCACTGGAGCCGCCTGGAAGTTCTTCCTGCTGAGTTAGAGTCAATGGCGGAGGATCGAGAAGGATAGAGAGTCGACCCTTGGTAGGCTTAGAAATAGATGGTTGGATCAAGTTCGACATTTCTCCTGGAACCGTATAGAAATTCCTCCTTATGAGTTAGAGCCAATGGCGGAGGATCGACAAAGATGGAGAGTCGACCCACGGTAGGCTTAGAAATAGATGGTTGAATCAAGTACGAAATATCTCCTGGAACCGCATAGAAATTCCTCCTTATGAGTTAGAGTTAATGGCGGAGGATCGAGAAGGATGGAGAGTCGACCTAAGCATAATATTTAGTAGGTACTCGATTTTTCTATCTATCGGTTAATATCTAGGCCTTCCAATACTCGTATATTTACCAAAATGTAAAACTAAGAAAGGCGTTCAATACAACTACTTACCTTATTAGCAAATATAGTAACAACAAATTTTCCCGGCTGGAATGTATTGATAACACGAGAAATCAAATCGGTGTAGTTCGACGAAGCAACGTTACTCTCAAAACTAACATATGAGAAATCTGGTTCCGGTGTAATATGAATTGTCATGTAGCAACCCTAAAAATACAAAATATTTAAATTAATATTTTACGCCACAATTACATGTATTTCACATAAAAAAAAATTAAGAAATTCGTGCGAAAAACCGAAAAGAAAACCAACATTTTTGAAATCCACTTACTTGAGGATAATTTCCAGAAATCTTTTTTGTTTTGCACGATATAAGATTGAGATAAAAGCAGAATTATTTTTAAAATTAATTTCAAGAAATCTTTTCAATAAACAAATGAATTTTACTTACATTCTTGGCGATTCCATTCATGGAATAACCACAAGGATCAAAGAGATAATCGTCAATAACCATTCCTGGAATAAGTTTATGAATCCCAGCTCGCTGAAATTAGAAAGAAAATTGAGATAAATATCTACATACATATGTAAGTGCAGTATCTAAGCGTAGTCAATTTTTTTGATCGTTCAACATCTTATTTCCTGTCTATAATGATAACAATATCACGGACTCCAAAAAGAAAGCTGATCTACTAGCTGCGATATTTGTAGCAAATTCAACCTTGAAACTTTACATTTTCACCCTGATTGTCGTTGGCGTTCGTCGCTTTTCGATGATTGTCGTTTTATTCATAGCTTTGACCTGCTGCCCGTTAAACATTACTAAGCAATTTATTTGTCGTGTAGAATACTATTTTACAACTCTTTCACAGTGAAAAAGTTATGAAAGTGGATTCGTGCTACATCTGAAGAATAAAACGACAGTCACGCGACTCGATGGTTTGCTCACCGACATGTATAGTGAGATGTTCTACCTTTGTTCTGCTACTTATTAGCACTGCTTCCGTCTTTTGATCTGACAGATCCAGACCTGATGCCTGTAGCCATGCATTCACGCTCCTTATTCTTTGGCTGCAGTTTTCGGACACTTGTTCTAGCGTTTTTGCTACGACGATTATTGCAATGTCATCAGCATAGCCGATGATTCCAACTCCGCTCGGCCTTCGCGTTCTTAGTATGCCATCGTACATTGTATAACACAGGACTGGGCCTAGCACTGAACCTTGGGAAACTCCTCCCGTGATTGTGTACGTCCTAGGCCCCTTTTCCGTGTCATAATGAAGGGTTCTCTCGCTGAAGTAACTGCCTAATATTCTCAGTAGATAGTTAGGTATATGCAGGTTGCATAGCGCTCTAACTATGCAGTTCCAGCTGGCTGAGTTGAATGCGTTTTTGACGTCGAGAGTTACGACGGTGCAATACTGCTTTCTCCCTCCTAGGCATTTTTGCCCTGCGATAGCTTCCCGGGCAATGTCGATTATGATTTTCTATTAAACGGAATGAATATCATTCTCTGTCCAGAACTAAGACATTTAAATAAGTCGATGTTTTCTTTAAATAAACTTGACCCTTGCCATCTGTTTATATGCGAGTATGTATGTTTTGCTTCTGGGAAGCAAATAAATTTATTACGTTTGATAGCTTTAATTAGCTATATACATAGGTCAAAGCCCTACTATCAAGCGCAGAGACAGTGGACATTTTTAAGTAAATAAAAGTCGCAATGCATTTTGGTGGAATTTTTCACGCAGGTCTTATGTGTTTCATTGATAACAATCCATTCGAATGTGATTCAAATGAAATAATAATAATTTTTTTGTATTTTTATCTGTTTGATTGCGGCTTGTTTTATTTGCAGAAAAAAAAAACAAAAACATATTTAGTAATGTCTACTTCGTACAACCATGCTGGGAGATGTAGCTCTTAATATATTCAGTAACATACATATATAAATGCGATTCGAAGGTCAAACGAGAAGATAATTTCAGCTATACTATTTCTTCCACTTATCTGAACAAATCGATTCTTATAGCTTTATCCTTATGTACACAATTTATGCGAGTAGGATATGATGTCACGTTTACTTTATGCGTAAAATGGGGGATAAAAAAGCGCCAGTTATATTCTTCGATATTTAAGAGATACACGTGACTGTAGGCATTCCACTACATTATTTGGATTCTTTGTCAGTCAATTTTACTCATGAATCGTGATGAGTAGTGATTCCTAGCCTCTTTTGTCGGGTGTTTGATATATTTTTCTTTTTACATTAATCCCAGAGCGGTACTGCCGTCGTATGAAGAAAGGGAAAGTGGGTAGTCTCCTTCTCCATTTTAGTAGTTTTAAGATAAATGCATTTTACTGTCTGTGGTTTGCCTTTTTTTACTTAAGAATAGAGGGATGAGCCCATTTGCATTCATGATTTTAAGCCATTTTCAGTTGGAAATATGCCTTTTAAGCTTCACACAAAAATAAAGCACTGTTTAACGGTTCCAAATATGCCGCTTACTCAATTTTTTACTTTTGGCATTTGCGCCCTTTTTTCTTAGGACGGCACCGTACTACTTAACTCAGTTAAACCTATTTAGCACACTGTTCATCCATAGCATCTTATTCCTCCTTTTTTCAGCGAGGCTATGATCCGAAAACAGGGGATCATAACCTTCCCACTTCACCACATTTCTACTGATACGCCTGTGGGTTTCGTCTATTTGACCTCAGAAAATATGTTCATCCATAGCATCTTACTATTTAACCTCACTTTAAACAAAGTAATACAATCTTACCTCAGTAGCCTCAATTCCATTAGAGCATTCATCTTTAGAGAAAATCGCCATAATTTGTGGATCCAATTCAGTCATTAGTATTTCAATGGTCTGATCTGGATCAGGCATATTATGCGAATCCTGAATGCATCTGGAAATTCTTTCCCCTCCCCCGCGGCTCAATGTATATAAATACCAACAATCACGATTAACAGAGCCCAAACAATAGGCTCTCCCATCATCGAAAATTGAATCCAAAAGTGCTACTTCCTCGTCGAATCCACGATGGGGAGATATCTATAAAAAAAAAAAAATAAATAAAAATATAGAATACATAAACACTTAATAATAACGAATTTTGACTTACTTGCAAATCGGGACGTTTAAAGTTCTTCCGGGAATAGAACAGATCTTCAACATCAGTATAACCGATTTCTTCGGCCATCTCCAATAGTGGTTCAAGACATTGTAAAGGAGTTGTAGTACCACAAGTTTTCAAAATCCAACGACGTTTCGAAACAAACATGCTGCTCTCACTGTAAGAAAATAGATTAAGGGATTATTTTACATTCATAAATAAGGGGTACGACTGGAACGCCTATATGTTATTTGTTTGTAAATTATTTAGGTTCGATACATAAGGAAATTACAACTCTCATCCCCAACCATTCAATTTGTCTAGATATACGTACATAGTCAAATTTATTAATCTGCAGAGTATATGAAAACGTACACGGAATAAAATAGAAAGAAATCAAAACCAAACGTAAAAAGTCGCGATGAGTCCACCATAGAGCAATGAAACCTAAGTTCAAAAAAATGTATTTTCAATTTCTTCTCAACGAGTATTTAAGCTCACATTTTTTGACAAATATAAGGGATATTACCATCGATTAGTGGTATCGAAAAGACACCTATTTGTGTCTACAGAGCAAAAGGTGTTGTTCACACATCTCAAAGAGACCATAGCTAGAGGCTATGTTTTTATTGTTATCACGTACAGGAGACAACCTAAAGAGTGCTTTGCTTTTAACATCCTAGAAAGAATAATATAAAGTATATACTCGTATATACATATGTACATTTTTGAGTATTGAGATCGAGGCAGTAAAGATGGGTTTAGCGGTCAATGAAGGCAAAACAAAATATATGCTCTCTACAAAAAAGGACTCCCAACATCGGCGTCTTGAACAGAATGCCACAATAGACAGGCGCACGTTCACTAAGATCTCAACACTTGCTTCTGCCTAGATTTAAATACTTAAATTCGTCTCGGTTATTTTTCATACACGCTGTAGCCTCACAGGAACTCTCTACCAGTACATATCAAGAGAATACTTAATCCCGATAGCTTTAAAAAACTATTTTACACTACTATAATATGCAGCATTAGAATCCCTTTTTCCCATCCCTATCCTTGAAGCATTAAATTTAATCTCTAATTGTGGTAATATTAATTTTATTATTTTTTTGCCATAATATCATGATCATAATTGGATGTTTTATATTCTATCATAATAATGTAAATCTAAGCTTAAATTTAGTACTATAAAAGACCATGTCTTAATATGTATTATACAATTCGAAACATTTGTAAATAAATTGAATTGCATTGAATTGAATTGACAGATATAATTTTGAGGTAGTAAAGGACTTTGTCTACCTAGGCTCTATGGTGAGCTCCGCAAATGACATCAGTGTGGAGATCACACGAATGCTAAGAAGGCAATTGAATAACAAAGCCCTATCTCGAACGACTAAGGTAACTCTGTATAAGAAACTAGTCACCCCAGTCCAGTCCTGCTGTATGGCGCAGAGGTATGGACTTTATCAAAATCGGATGAGGATGCCCTTGGTTACTTTGAGAGAAAAGTTCTTCAAGTGATCTTTGGTCCTGTCTGCATAGACGGTACTATGTCGAACTGTACGGCCTGTACAAGGGCATCGACTTAGCCAGAAGAGTTCACATACAGCGTCTAAGATGGCTGGGTCATGTAGAGCGAATGGATCAAAACTTTTCAGCCAAGAAAGTCTTCGAATCCACCCCGGATGTACGGCGCAGTAGAGGATGATCTCGCGGTAGGTGGCGCAAACAAGTGGACGAGGGCCTCAACCAACTTAGCGTGGCAACTGGGGGCAGCTGGCTCGTAACCGGGCTGGCTGGAGAGGTTTGTTGGTTGAGACCCAGGTCCAGCCCGGACTGTAGCTCCACCTAAGTAGGTAAGTATGTATGTACATTTTCTACCTCTTGCTTATCCTTGCTAATGAGACTACACACTTGTCATAATTTGCCGCAAACTAACCAAATAATCCACCTTCCCCTTACTACTACTGAGTCTTTATAACTATGCTATTGTTCTAGCCAAGTATTTTTGCAAGCTCTTCCATTCTTTATACCCTTCAAAAAGTAAGCACTAATTGTGCTAACTTCGATTGGCAATTTTCGAAAATTTCATGGATGGCATGGTGTAGTGGTGGTAATAAGTTCATTTATGAACTGGAAGGTTGTCGGTTCAAATATCAACCGTATTCATTCAAGTTGTATACCACGTAGAGTAACATAACACTTTTTCGCAACGAATATCAAAAATCATAGCAAATTCTTCCTGATTAACTCGGAAACTACCCATTGATGAAGCATTTACGAAAAAAAAAAAAAACAAATATTACCTGAGTTTCAAAGCAGTAAATCAAATAAAATTCTTTCTTCTTTTCATTTTAGCCTTCAAAGGGTGGTTGAAAATACACGTTTAGTGTACTCATCTCATCCGATTTTGTCAGATGAATACTCCGACAGCTATGCTCCTAGTTATTTCGAAATGTTTTGATTGAATCTGTTAGGCTGTACTTCTTTTTAAATTTGAAGCGTTTCAGTAGATTATACGCTATTAGGTTTGATTAAGAATTTCACCTAGATCTGATTACTAAAGGTATATTCGTGTAGTGCTTTACAAAATCAAAATAAACTGCAGTTGTTCTTTAAGGTCTTCTTCTCCTCTTTCTCACATTCATTATCGATCTTTTATTTATCATAAAAAAGCTACAGCTTCGCTGATAGGTTCGATGACAGAACCCCTTTAATACCAAATTTAACTCTCAATGGCACACCACTGGAACATCATGAAGTTGTTCTGCTTCATACTCTTGATATAGTGGTTGAAATTCGAATAATTTTTAATATTTTATCACAAGGAAACATATTTCAATATTTCTATTTATGAACCTCACCTTAGAGCGAATAAAATCAATGCAAATAACCTAGGTCAAACCTTTTTGTCCCAAGATAAACAGAAAGTGATACCAAAAGACATTGTAAACATTATAGACATCAATAGTCCATCAATAGTTACCAAACACAAACTTTTTTTTAGCCATATTATTTTTATGTACCTACTCACTTAGCACAAAATGTTAAATTTAAAAAATCAATATATAATTATAAATATGTCGTCAGAGGGTATTAGCCCGATTCCGGCATTGACTTAATCAATTAATACATCAGTCTCTATTAAGCTACTTTAAGTATTCGCTATGTGTGGACAGTTCGAAAATATTTGCTCTATTTAAAAAAAATAAAAATTAAAGTGAAGGTGTTTGAAAACAGAATCATCAAGATATTTTGATTTGGTAGGTTGGTGATTCGAGGACGTAGCCTGGATAACTCATATTTGCAGTTCGATGATGGGATAGCAGCAGCAGTTCAAATATTGCTTTACAACAAATAGATTTGCTGATGTTAATAAATGAAGGGCATCACAGATAAGGCGTTCTTGTCTACGGCTGGATACTATTAATTACGAGTAAGGCTGAACATTTTATAGGAATTTACCTGAAAGATATGAAGTACAGTGCCATGACTACAAAATCTAAAAGTTCAGCACCCACAGCGGGCACTATCACATTTTTATCTCTATTGCAACAGCAGAGCACTACTAATGCTCAAGGCACATAAATGCTTACATATGTATGTCTACGCAAAGGTGTCGAGGATATCTACACACCTTTCCACGAATAAGAAGATCAATGATAACTATGATTGCCGTGCCATCAGGTAGGCCTAGAAATAGATGATTGGATCAAGTCCAAAATCCCTTCTGGAGCTGTCTAGGGATTCCTCCTGATGAGTTGGAGTCAATGGCGGAAAATCGAGAAGGATGGAGAGTCCACCTGAGCATCCTACCCCGCGACCCTCATAAAGGATTAGTCGTCCCTTGAAAATGAATGAATGATAACTAGTGGCTTCTGCCCATAAGTCAACAACATACGAGGGCAAGGTGAAAAGTTCTCGGCCTGACAATAAAAGACTGCGATTTTCAGTTAAAGAATGATTTTATTTTCCTACATAATCTCCCTTGACTTCAACACACTTAGTCCAGCGTTTCTCCAACATCAGTATTCCTTCTCGAAGTGAGAGTCTGGAAGGCTGTGAAAATATTCATCTACGACCCTCTCAACTTCTGCATTGGATGCGAAGCACTTCCAGAAACAAATTTCTTCAAGTTTGGGAACAGGTGGAAGTTTGAGAGTGCCAAATCAGGTGAATAGGGGGATGACTGAGCAAATCGTACCCCAAATCCCGCAGTTTTCCCATCGCCAACGCACATTTGTGTACAGGTGCATTGTCCTGGTGAAAGATGATTTTTTTCTTCTTCAAGCCAGACCTCTTCCCGCGAATTTTGGCATCTAGCTGGTCAAGAAAGTTGGAGTAATATTCGCCTGTAATTGTTCTGCCTTTCTCAAGGTAATCAATTAACAGGATCCCTTTCGCATTCCAAAACACACTGGTCATGACCTTTCCGGCAGATGCGATCGACTTCGCTTTCTTTGGCGCTGAACCACCGGCTTCCACCCACTGCTTCGACTGCTGTTTCGTTTCTGGCGTGTAAGTGGTGGACCCATGTCTCATCCATGGTGACAAATCGCCGCACAAAATCGGTCGGATCCCTATTGAATCGGTCCAAAGATTGCCGCGAAAATCGTTTGCGCAATTGCTTTTGATCGGCATTCAGCAAATGCGGCACCCATCTTGCGCAGAGCTTTCGCATCCCTAAGTTTTTGTGCAAGATGTGTCGCACCCTCTCTTCCGATATACTACACCCAGCCTCAGCTATCTCACTCACCTTCACTCGCCTATCGTCCAACATGAAATCATGCACTTTTTCGATGGTTACGGGTGTGGTTGCGGTTTTTGGCCGTCCTTCACGTGGGTCATCTTCGAGGGACGTGCGACCACGTTTAAATTCAGCTGCCCACTTTTTAACGGTTGACATGGAAGGAGCAGAGTCCCCGTAAAATGTTGTCAACTTTGGATGAATTTCCCATCCAAAACGAAGAATTTTATGACCGCACGATATTCAAGTTTATCCATTTTAACGAAACACACGCAAGCGGTCTACTGCAAAAATTCGTGTAAACAAACTACTTGAAACTTGTCATACGAACTAATGAGAAGTGCACCCAGGCAGGAAACATAAATTTTTGCTGATTGGAACACTATCTCTGTGTCAGGCCGAGAACTTTTCACCTTGCCCTCGTATGTTTGACCTGAATATATAAAATCATAAAAAAAACATTTGTTTCCTCACAATTTTAAACGCCAAAGAAATCGTCTTATTATTATTATTCTTTGAAAATGGTGATACATGAATATACGTACGTGTTATCAAATGCCAAATACGAATACAAAAAAATACAATTCTGCATGTACTCTGTGACACTAAGCTTTAAAATGAGTGCTCAATCATTATTCATTTGAAATTCATAGTACTTGAATACGGATTGTTATTACTGTATTTAAGAAAAATTACAAATTTTGCTGATATTCTGGGAGACTAAGCTTTAAAATGAATTCTCAATCATGAAGCTAAGATTAGACAATGTGTATAAATTCCACAATTGTGTGCCTTTGACTGTTTTCACGAGGGGATTTGCAGCCGTCAACTGCCAAAAAGTGATGGAGGGGAAACGTCAGTGAGGGCAGCGCGATAAACCAGGGATAAACCAGTACTGCGTTCCAAATTGTAACACCGTAAAGCCTGGAACAGATGTGCAGCAACATTGCATGTATTGATGCATTCAGCAATGCATTTAAAACAGACGTGCAGCACGTGTCATTCTCACTTACATGAAACGTCAAATCACAAAAATTGTATCAAATTGTACTATTTTGTCGTTCTACTACTTTGGGCTTGCATCAAAATTAGAAATAGAGACATCTTGCATCAATGCATGGCCGTGCAGTAACCACATGTGTACTCTTACATACAAAGCCAAGGTCTATAATTTTGCTGCACGGATTTCGATGCACGGATTTTGATGCACGTCTGTTTCAGGCTTGAGACTTTTAAGTCTTCACAACCACAGTGGCTATCTTCTCTCATTACATCTGTGGCAAAATACACTCTATATAACACTCTAAGTCCATGCTCAGATCATGGGTTCAAATAGTTATTTCACACACACCAACAAAGGTGAGAAATGATACGTTGAACTTTTTGTTATGCGTTGGAGAACTCCAACTAACACATACAAAGGGATAGCTAAAATATGACAGGAGTAACCCTTTTAATCCTTGGTCGTTCCAATTTCATATCTCGGGGCTGTTGGAATTTTTCGCGTTTTGTTTCACGAAAAACAATTTATTTATGTAGTTTACAAGTCACAAATTTGTAAAATTTCAAGTTTTTTGTACGTTTTTGTTTCACCAAAGAAATTGAATTCACAGGTTTTGTGTGATTTGTGAAAATTGTTCACACGAGCAAAGACGTCTATAATTTTAACTACAAATTTTGTTTTACATCAAAAAGTGATCGGAAAATGGCTTTACGATGTAGGCACAGTACAAGTGATAGTAATCTTCTTCTTCTTCTTCTTCCTTTTATCAGCGAGGCTATGATCCGAAAACAAGGGATCACAACCCTCCCACTTCACCGCATTTCTACTGATCCGCATGTGGGGTTCGCCTATTTGACCTCAGAAAATATCGGCAGGCCTGCCGATTTTGGATCACTCGGTTACTGAGGCCAATGAAATGCCGATGTCGTCGCATTTGTCTGATCCAGGCGTTTATAGGCCTGCCTTTCCTACATCGCGATGTCTTTGGAACGTGCATTGATATTGCCTTTTTAACAGGGTTCAAATGATCTCTTCTTTGAACGTGGCAATACCAACTGAGCCGGTCACGCTCTATTTTTTGTACGATGGTTTCCTTGATGTGAAAGCTTCCACGGATCTTCGAACAAGTGATAGTAATGATAGCAATAAAATTGTTCTAAGGCCGGTATTTTAAATGCATCAGTAGTCGCCTATCGGCCGAGTTTAGACGAATTTGCAGATTCGGTTCAACCTTTAACGGCTAATGTCGAAATGAGTCAACGATGCAAGCAGGCAACGCTGTGCACAATAAAAAATATGGAACACATGTTGCGTACGCATTTGTGAGCACAATAATATACGTTAACCAAATGCACATGTTTTTTCTACACAATACACATATCTTGAAATAAACACATTATGTGGTTGGATACATTTGCAGCAACCGTAACATTGTAATTCCATCAGAAGGGTCTCCAATGCTGAAACACTTTTCAAATCTGGATACCTATTTACCTAACTACGAATACAATCAATAAAAAACAAGAATAAGTCTAATCGTATCATCTAAGCTAAGCTAACGAACTGAAACAATGAAATTTCTCAGCTAGTCGGGAAGTGAGAAGGAGGAATTTTATAGCCACCATCTGTACAACTTTTCTTCAGAACTATTACAGAGAAATTTGCTGATGAACAGATTTTGAAAATACAGAGAAAGTACAAACTACACAGATAAAACAACCCACACCCATGTGGAAAGGGGTTTAAATTACTTTGGGGCGTGTGAATCCTGAAGGCCATCTCAATAGCGGCAAAAGAATTTCAAGAAAAAAATTCTCTCGACACTTACGGAATTCAAAAAGGAACAGAAAATACAAAGCGAGTGTACATATGTATGCACAAGTATGTATTTCCCTTCATGAAGGTCAAATAAATTAATATGTTCATATTTTATCATATATGGTAAATATATCAGGAATGCCTTCTTAAAAACAAGAAATGAAGACGAAAAAATGTCGGAAAGCACTTCAAGAGATGAGTTTTTCTTCGTAATGAGTATGGAAAAGGAACAGGAACTACATTACGCTGCTCTATCAAAAGAATAAAACGAATTCTTGGAAAGAATTCATTCCTATCCACATCTGTATAAGGCGCGTTTACATATCTTTAACATTAAAGCACATTATGCAGTCATTTAAATAAAAAAAAAAAACTGATTCCCATAATTTAAATGTAAAATAAAAACCATTGAAACATTCTAAATAAACAAATTCGCTTGCCCAAGCAGAACAAGATACCGGCAAAGCAAAATAGATCAAAAAAAAAAAATTCACACGAGTAATTGATTCGCGTATTTGCGTTTGCAAAAAAGTCCCCCCATCCGGCAGTCATTCAAGTTTGTTTTTCCCGGTATCTAAGAATGAGGGCATGCACGCTCGTATATCTTAAGTCAAAATAAATGAGTTTTCTAAATTTAAGCGATTGGACGCAGTAAATTGCTCCCAAAAAAATTAAATTAACTAAAATCAGCAGCTTTGGCGTCAACGACATGTGTGTCGGACGACAGACTTAGGTGCTGTGATGGCATAAGTGTGCGGACTTCAAATTGGCAGCGATCACAAAACGCGCTTTATAGAGGGTTATATATAAACACTGTGAAATCGAAAAGGTTATAAACACTCGTCAATGGTTTAAAAATATCTGGCTGCCGGTGTATCGCGAGATATTTCAAAACAAATGTGTGACCAGAAGGTGTTTAGAGAATCAATATTATACAATTAGCTTTGACATAAGATTTTTGTTTGTAGTCTAAATGTGTTGTACCTACCTTAGTACATAGGCGTCGATGTGGTCATTTCGAGAGAAGCTAATGATTTCACAGCGAACAGATTTAAGAAGTGCATCCCACATTGGTCTGAAAGGAGAGGAAGAAACAAATTGTAAATTAATGAATTATTAATTGTTGATGAATAAGATATATGAGTAACATGTGCTGTGTTTCACAAGTCTTATAATAGAAAAAAAATCGACATCAAAGTAATCATACATACATACATATATTTCAATACATCTCATAAAGTTTAGGTACGAGTAAGACTGCCAACATCAAAAGAAAGTTAAATTTTAAACACATTTTACATTATAAGACTGCTAATGATTTAGGCCCTAATCCTTGAGCATTAAACCCTCTAGGGACGGAATTGATGAACAGGTAAGATGCTTTACACCATAGCTATCTAATAACCTGTTGTAGGATTATGCCGACAGGTTAGTGTGCTAAAGCAATCTGTGCACACGTAGCTTAAGATTGGTTAATTTAAGAAAAATAAATTTACCCTTTCTTCTTAGGAAGGCAGCATACATGTACAATGTACATACGTGTACATGCATACAACTAAGAAATTTAAAACTTTAATAAATGTCGCATGCCTGGGAGAAAGCTTCCGCTTAATGCTTCAGTATAGTGCCGGCGGATCAGTAGAAATGCGGTGAAGTGGGAGCGTTGTGATCCCTTGTTTTCGGATCATAACCTCGCTGATAAAAGGAAGAAGAAGAAGAAGTGCCGACTGTAAGTGTTAATATAGGAATACCTCAGGGAGCAATTCTTGGTGTCCTACTTTCTAAATTGTACATACCATAAATGACATGGTGAGGGTAGTAAAACATTGCATTATTACATGAAACTGGAAGGGACATGCTGACAAAATAATAGAGACGTAAGTCCAATAAGTACTTGGCTGAATATGAACAGTATTGTCAATAAAATACCTCAGTGTTGTCTTGGATTGCGAATTCACGTTTAAATGTCATTTGGACTACATATCTGTAGCAATAAGTTAAAATAGCTTAAGTCGGCTTAAATCAAAATTTAATTATGTACAGAAAAATGTTCCCAATTACATAAAGTATCTTTTCTAAATTTTTTTTAGTTGCATATCTGTAAAGACTACTGAGTTATGGCTTTCAAAGTAGATGCGGAGTTCAAAAATTTCATACGATTTTCACGTGAGCGACAATTTTAAATGCCTCTCCTAAAAAATGGTACAAATTGACTTAAGCTATTTTAACTTATTGCCAATTATGTAAGTAAGTGTAAAAAAAAAAAATAGGCGTTCTAACAACTATACGACGAAGTTTATCAATGAGCAATGTAATAAATGTGTATAATATAACTGCCAAACCCCACTTCGAATATTGTCCAAGTTTGTTATTTCTGTGTTATGGGCTACTTAAGAGTAGACTACAAAAAATACTAAGCAAAGCAATGCGCTTAATACTACAGTGCGATAGATACCCCTCAATATCAGCAATGTTGGGAGCGCTAAGCTGGCTATTCATCGTATGGAGATGCCCGAAGACACATTCTTAGTCGGGTACGCAGATGACATCGGTGCGGTGATTACCGCAACGGACATCGAAGAGGCTCAGCTGAAACTGAATCAGGTAATGAGACGAGTACTCGTCTGGATGGAAGTGCATGGCCATAGTCTTGCCGCGGAAAAAACAGAGATAGTCCTTCTGACTAGGAGACGGATCCCGACCATTGCTGACTTCCGAGTAGGCCCAGAAGTGATAATCAGCAAACTGGCAGTAAGTATCTAGGAATCGCCCTGGACTCTAAACTTTTTTTCTGGCAACAGATTAAGTCTGCATCTGAGCGAGGAGAGAAGGAGCTGGCCAAGCAGGCTTGGCAAAGAAGGTGGAGCGCTGAAACGAGGGGGAGGTGGACAACGAGGCTGATTACAGACGTCACGGCTTGGACAGAGCGGGAACACGCCGAAGTGAACTACTTTGTCACTCAATTCCTAACCGTACATGGGTATTTTAACCAATACCTCCACAAGATGGGTAAAGTAGAGAGCGCAGCTTGGCAATATGGAGACTCAGCGGAAGACGACGCTTTCTACACCTTTTTCGTCTGTAGTAGATGGACAGAGCAGAGGAGTAGACTGGAGTCGGAAATGACATCGAGTACCGACACGTGGAATAAAATATCTTCCTTCATCGAGACGGTACTCAGATCCAAAAAGAGAGCGGAAGGCGCCAACATTCCCTCACAAATTGCATAAAGCAGATAAAAGCCTTACCGGCACGAATGTATAAACCCGCACCAGGAGCTGAACATGAAAAAGCCGGTCCCTAGAGGGGAAAGAAAACGACACCACTCTGATGTATTGCGATAAGCGGTTCCGAAGTGGATGGTGTCAAGTGGAAAGAAGGGGTTAAAGGTGGTTTTTTAGTGAGTAGTGAGTAGTGAGTCTCACACTACTAGAAACAGAGCGGGACTATTTTCCGTGCGCATTAGCGTTTTTCCACTACCCCCTAGGCTTTTTAATGATTACTATGGTGTTTATCTACAAAATAAACCACAATTTGAGCCCACAATATTTCCAATATATTATGCCCGCAAATAGAGAAAAACATTGTAGTCTACGAAATTACGACGATTTCAGCATCCAAAGGACGAGAATAATTAGAACCCAATCCGGCATAGTATGTATATTGGACTTCGGGTGTTCAACGCCCTACCAACTAACACAAATGATTTAAGCAGTATACAAAGCTTCAGCTAAAGGAATCCAGACTGATTTAAACAAAACAACAAATATTTGGCGCAACAGCTCTTTAAAGTGCCAGGGCCTAGCTTCTCGCAACCACTCATGTTGTGTGCGTTATATTTTTCACACGAATGGAAGGCCTACAGTTTAATGCCGAATCCGAACGGCGATTTGAGAACCTTTTTCGTGACAACAATACTCTCGGATGTTTGTCAGACGCTCGCGAGAGGTGGGACCGTGAAAAAACTTTTTGGTATTTTCTGGGATTCGAACGTGGAACCTCATGCGTAGTAATCCGACACACTAATCACTTACGCCACGGCGCCCACCTGACTGATTTAAAGCATAGAAGTTTTTCGTGTTCTAAATATCTAGTTAGCTGAAAGTGGATAAGCTTCTTTATGACTTCCAACAAGAGCGGAATAGATCTGAGCTCCGCAGGTGCATGCTGTGTACTCGGTTTTTTTTTTAGTAGCGATAACTTTGGAATTTTTCTTTTTATCGGGAAAGGAAAACGTAAAAAAAAAAAAAAAAAAACAGTATTGAAGACATAATTCAAAGCAGGAAGGAAGATGTGAGGTAAGATAATTATAATGAAGCAAGGATGGATAAGTCAAGCTTACAGGTTTCAACCTATAGCTTTTACCGAATAGGTTTGTTCTATCCGGGTGAATTTAAACAGACTTGGTTGTATTTGAGTGGGCGGGCCCACTTGTAAGATATTCACATTGCATGTTCCCTGTGCTTTGACAAACTCTTAATGAGTTTGGATTGCTATTTCCGTCCAACGCCGAGTTTACACATAGTAATATATTTTTCCACAAGGCCTTTGACGACTGACTTGTGTTGAAATGGTGAGCATAATAGTTGCGTTTAGTCTGACGGATTTTTTTTAGTTTTCTTTGCTTTGAAGAGTACGTAAGATGTTAAAGAACTCGGGTAATCTAAGCCCTCTCCACCTTTTTGTATGCAATGTCCGGCCTGGATTTAAATTCGGTAACCAAGAGCTCAGCGCAAATTGCTTTTAAAGTTGTTGAATTATATTTTGTAGCAGAGTGCCTTGTATATTTGCTGATGTTTGAAAGTAAAGTTGCTGCCAATTAATTTTTTTTTTAATATAATTTGCACACGTACAAAGGATTATGGCTATCCTTAATATGTTAAGATACAGCGCGGGTGGTAGGAAAATTAGGAAAAGATAAGAGGAGAAACCGATGCTTGTGGGTTAAAATGAGAGCGAAAAACAGAGCTTTCCATAGCATTTTACATCCGTGTTGAACGGCTCAGGAAAGAATCTCTATATTTCACAGTACGTCCGAAAATAGTCTTAAGGGTGAACTGATGAGCATTCAGGACGTGGCGAGTATTGCGAGAGAACTGTTGAAGGGGTGGAATGCAACTGGCTATTTCGCTCGAGCACTGTTTGTAAAAAAAAGCGATCAAATAAAGAAAGACAGGAAACATTTCTTCGGTGTTCAAGCGAGTCTATTGACTCCGCAATGTTTTTGTCCCCTATTAGTTTTGACGCAAGGTTTTGAATCTGATCTAGTAGGTGCAATGTGGTTTTATGTGCACCAGACCCGATATGGGCGTTATACTCGAGCTTATGGCTGATGTATACCTTATATATCGCAGCCAGATCAGATGGCGTAAAGTATTTCTTGCACCGTTTAAGGAATCCTAAACATTTCACAGCGTTCTTGACGAAATCAAATATGTGGTCATTCCAACGTAGGTTGTCGTTAAAACACATACCGAGAATGGAAAGTTTTTCTGTTTTGGAGATGCGAGTGCAATTCATTGATAATGGCTGAGGGTTTGGGCTTCGCTCGATGGACAGAAGACAGCATTGAGTTTTCTTTGTACCCCATTTAATTATGCTGTCAAGGTCGGAATTTAATGAACTTAACATACGCTGACGCCCCAGTTCCACAGCCGAAGGGCAGGGCCGTGAATCTAAAAACGAATATGAGAAGCTGAGAGTACTGTCGTCAGCGAAGGAGTGTATTGGATTAGAAGTAGCAGACAAGGTAAATAAATCTTGCTTCAATAGGTTAAAATTCATTGCCTTAAAGTCCCAATTTGCGACTTGATGGCTCTGCACCGAAAAACAAATGTCGAAAGTGGAATAAATTAAATCCTGCTTGGAAAACTTAGGAGCAGCTAGCTGATGCATTAGTTTTATTTTTCTCTCTGGTTGCTTGATCTCAGACAATAGTAGTATTGCATTGTATTTGTTCTAACAAGATAAAGTTTAAATTTATTGTTTTATTTCAACGATTTTAAATATTACTCATAAGCTTGTTCACAAATTGTGTTTAAATAATAAAACTTATTTTAGATTTTCTTTAGCTGTAATCGTTCATTGATTACAAAGTTATACGAGCAATATGGTATACATCTTGACAACTGTTGCATAAAGATCAGATGGTCGTTACCACACGCCTTGATTTTTCTCTAGAATTTTTTTCCTTATAAAACGATCATGCCATATTTGAATTTCCAGCAATATTTTATTTTACGACTTACATTTCCAGTAAGTAATTGATGCCGCGTGCTTATATCCGCAAAAAAAAAAATATACATATTTCAAACTTAAATGAGCGTGTCCGTATCAATTCGAAACAGTAGTGGTTGGAATTTGTTTACTATTTGCTTACAATCCTAAACTAATAAATCAGTCTAAAGTGCAATTGCAAATTATTATAAAATATAAATTTGATACTGATAAAACTGTTATTCTAGTTCCCCACTGACATAACACCATTTACTTATTATGCACTTTGGAGAGAACCAGCAACGAGACTGAATTTAATCTACAAAACGATAACAAAGTATGTTTAGGTGGATGAATACATTCGGCGCATTGTTGCATTTCCTGTCAGCATGTAGATTACGAATGTAAACTTTCCTATCTACTATTGAAATTTGTAAATTTGTTTTGTATCTACTATTGAAATCTGTAAATTTTGTTTGAAGTTCAAAGGTGGACTTTAAAGATAAGACATGATGTATTCCTTCGGCGGAATTACAATTTCCTTGTTACAGTAATCCGACTCATACTCATGATTTACTTTTCCAAAATAACAGAGAATTCAATTTCCTTTCTGAAACCAATTTAAATAAAAAAACATTTCTCTTGCTGTCTCTAAAATGCTTTTCACATCCGCACATGTACTGTGGAACAGAGAAATTAATTAAAATGATGTTGTTTCAGTAATCTTCTAAGTTGTGTATATTATTTCCTACACGGTAATTCAGGTTTTCTTTTTTTTTCCAAGCAATTTGCGTTTTATTAATTGACACGCTGTGAGCTAGCGTTGATACTACGAGGTTTAAAAAATAAAAGCACTCGGATTGGTAAAGGTTAACGGAGCATAAAACAATAGACTTAATGAATTAAAATGTTCAAAAGCTTTTTTTCATATTACTGTCATTGTTGGGTGGATTAGATGGATTTTGAATATTTAGTTCAACCTTTCATACTTTAACATCGAGTTAGTTTCCTGAAAATAATTGTTTCTATTTATGTTGAGATAATCTATTTATATTTTCTTGCCAACTTTAAAAAGTTAAAGCACTATTCATTTTGAAGTCAATGACATTGCAATCTTTTTCAGAACGTGAGAGATTAAAGCCACTTGCAATCATTTGAATTCATTGAGGTCAATATACCTGGAACATTTTATGGGCAAATAATTGTTGGACAAAACATTTATCTATTAGGATATACGTGTTGATGTGTATTTGGGTTAGTACATTGATTTTGTTATTTAGGCTTTTTAGTTTAGAAAGGAAAATTGTGACTGTGAATTGACTTCAATAACTTTGAAGACTTGAATGAATGCATAACATAACTGCAAGATGAGGAATAAAGAAATATTAATTCTAGACTTAAAGGCGAAAACACTGGGTTGTCCAACAAGTTCGGCGGTTTTTTTAGGGTTAAAGTTAAACACACATTTTTGGTATAACAACTTATATTATATAATCTATCAGATATTGTCCATCATGGTCTATTACTTTCTTCCAACGTCCTGGAAGAGACATAATTCCTCTTTTGTAAAAAGTCACGAGACTTTTGGGTAAAATAGTTTTCCAAGTGCCTTTAGATCTCATCTTCGGAATTAAATTGCCTTCCGTCCAAATTGTTTTTGAGAGAGCGGTCAGAAGGCGCAAGGTCTGAAGAGTATGGTTTCTTCTGTATTGTCACATAATCTGTGTGTGGTCTGGCGTTATCATGGTGGAAAACAACGCCCTTCCTGTTCACCAACTTCGGCCATTTTTCTTCCACTGACATGAGATTTATTGTCTGACACATTTATTCAACTCGAAGTACAGGACACCTCGCCAATGCTCAACCTGACCTTTTTGGGATGACGATGACAGAACAATAACGGTAGAAGTTATAAAAGCAGAATGGCAACATAGGCGGAACAACTAGAAAGGTGACCCCCCTCAACTGCGCCAATTATAGATGCATCTGCCTCCTCAACATCACGTACAAGATCTTTTCTGCGATATTGTGTGAACGCCTGAAACCTCTTATCAACAGCCTGATTGGACCCTTTCAGTGCGGTTTCAGGTCAGGAAATTTGTTTTGAAAAGCTTTCTTGTGACAAGAATACTTTCAGATGTTTATCAAACGTTCGCGAGAGGTGGGGCCATGAACAAACTTTTTGGTGTTTTCTGAGATTCGAACTTAGAACCTCACGCGCAGTGGTCCAACACACTAACCACTTAAGCCACGGTACCCGCGGCCAGAATAGGCATTACGTTTAATGCACATTGTCGCAGCTGCAAGACTGTTAACGAGAAAGAAACAATTCTTCACTTCCTTTGCAAGTGTCCGGCTCTAGGCAGGGCGTAAACCCTTTTTTTGGCAACCTAAGAGAGTTAGCGGAGATAAGCATTGGAGACATTGTCAGTTTCCTCGACGTAACGGGGTTGATTTGAATAATATTAACTCTTTCCCTTATGTCTATTAGTTAACGCCCGTTCTTATATCCGACAGGTCACTAGAGTTGTGATACTAAGACATCGCTAATTATGTTTCAGCTTGTTCGGCTAACACAATCACTTCTACCTACCTATGATACTTTACTTCAAAATCATGATATGTAAAAATGTAGTCCGTTTTACTAGGTATAGTTGACCTGAATACGCGAGTGATGAGCTCTCGCGTGTATTAATTGTTTGGATTCCTTCATTCACAGTGGTGCGTTTGCAGCTAGCAATTTTCCAAATATAAGGTGTAGTAAAAAGTTGGTTTTAGTAATCTGTATCTCGCGTTGTATACGTCCTATCGGACGTAAACAAAATGGCGTTAGAAAGACGACATTTCGTACAAAAAAACTTCTCTGACAGTTTTGTGATTGGTTGACTCAGTTTTGTTTGAGCGCGCGTCCAAGATGGACACCAGCAAAAAGAAAATACGCCATATTTTACAGTTTTTCTTCGATAAAGGCCAAAACGCAATCCAGGCAGCTGAAAATGTGAATAATATTTATGGTCCTGATGCTGTAACAGCCAATCACGTGCAGTTTTGGCTTTGTCGATCGCGTTCCGGTAATTTCGATGTCAAAGATGCGCTACGCTTTGAAAGTCCAATTGTCGAAAATGTCGATGAAATCATGGAAATCGTCGAGTCTGGCCGTCATGTAAGCACTGTTTCGATTGTCCAGGAGCTAAACATTGCACAAAAAACCGGTTGGAACCATTTGAATAAGGCTGGATACAAAAAGAAGCTCAATGTATGGGTGCCACACGAGTTAACGCAAAAAAACCTCTTGGACCGAATTTCCATCTGCGAATCGCTGCTGAATCACAACAAAATAGACCCATTTTTGAAGCGGATGGTGACTCGTGATGAAAAGTGGATCACTTACGACAACTTAAGTGGGCGCTGTGGCGTAAGTGGTCAGTATGTCGGATCACTACACATGAGGTCCCAAGTTCGAATCCCAGAAAACACCAAAAAGTTTTTTTCACGGTCCCACATCTCGCGAGCGTCTGTCAAACATCCGAGAGTATTGTTGTCACGAAAATGTTTCTCAAATCGCCGTTCGGATACGGCACTAAACTGTAGGTCCCTTCCATTTGTGTGAAAAATATAACGCACACAACATGAGTGGTTGCGAGAAGCTAGGCCCTTAAAGAGCTGTTGCGCCAAATATTTATTTATTTTATTTTTTACGACAACTTAGAACACAAACGGTCGTGGTTGAATCGCGCTGAGCCGGCGCAAACGGTGGCCAAGCCAGGATTGACGGCCAGGAAAGTTTTGCTGTGTGTTTGGTGGGATTTGCAGGGAATCATTTACTATGAGCTGCTCCCCTACGGCAAAACTTTTAATTCGTACCTGTACTGTCAACAATTGGACCGTCTGAAGGAAGCAATCGCCCAGAAGCGGCCAGCTTTCGCCAATAGGAGATGATTTGTGTTCCATCAGGAAAACACAAAGCCACACACATCGATAGCGACTCGCCAGAAGTTCCGGGAGCTTGGTTGGGAGGTTTTTATGCTTCCACCTTATAGTCCGGACCTGGCACCAAATTCCTGTCCATAGCGAATGATTTTGCTAGTGAAAAATTCGTCTCAAGAGAGGCCTGTGAAAATCGACCGTCCCAGTTTTTTGCCAATAGGGACGAAGGCTTCTATGAGAGAGGCATAATGGAACTACCTTCAAAATGGCAACAAGTTATCGAACAAAACGGCGAATATTTGACCCAAATCGGATCATTCTAACTATGCTAAATAAAGTCTTCAATTTCATGCAAAAATAATGGATTTCTTTTTACTACACCTATCGGAAAGAAGATGGAACATTGTTTCTAATACAGAAGTGTTGTTTTGAATGAGCACTCAGTGCTGAAATAATTTATTTCCTTTACAGTGCTGTTGATTACTTTAAATCTATGTAGGATTTCATAAATTATTAATCCCTTTCTTAGCGACCTTATATGAAAATTAGTTTGATTGTGTGTACTATACACATCCAATAGGCTATTTCGTGATTGTCCAACAACTTGGTCAGCGAGGTATATTTCAGATTTAATTGTGTTCGTTGAAATGGATTAAGCATCTGTTTATATTGTCATGAATCGAGCATCAAGCTATATTTCTTGACTAAAGTAGCTAAAAAGCATGCAAAATTACCGGAATTTCGGGAAGAATGACATATTTTAAAAACAGTAAACCATTTTTTATAATATCCTGCACAGTATACAAGTACATATTATGTAAATTTTAGACTGCAATTAAACACAGAAACGTGGAATATTCATAACATTTTCGCATGACAGTGCCTGATTACCTTATCGAACATCGCATAAGCACAACTTACGAGTGCATCATATCAATTCACAATCGTATTAATTTTCTATAAATCATCATTATTTATTCTATTACATCACAACATGTAACCATAATCGTTACTAAGTATTTCAATCTATTTCAAGAGTTCATATAATCATTGAATACAACTGCAAGTGCAATCAATCTATTATGAAGAATCCTCACAACCGTTAAGGCTAACGCACGTGTGCCAAATTTGACCATTTCCTGTTGTCTACTAATTCAAAATGAATAACAAAAAAAATCACAAATGCAACCAAATCGGAATGTAGAGCACACAGTTAATATTCCCAAATGCATTTCTGTAGTAGGTACGAGTACTATGTAACTAAAAATAAATCTTATTACAAATAGTGATAAGTGAATGACATACTTATGGGCGGTGGAATGCCATAACATTTGTGAGTTTAATTATAATAATTGTTGTAGGAATGTAAGGAAAGTCTATAAATTATTATAAAATGTATTCTTAGATAGAGAAATTGCAACTAAGTGATGAAAAATGAATGTGTCAGCAGTTTTGTATACATATTGGATTTGTTGGTATATTTTGAGGTTTGTGTGATAAGTGCAATCGGGCTAAATCTTGTATATAATTTTCATTTTTTTTGCATCAGTATTAAGCCGATGACATACAAATATATATACATGTTTCGTTAACATTTAAAGGCACGGATATTTAAAGTAAACTTGTTGTCCTCTATCCCACGGAAAATTGAAAATGAATGCTGCAAATAACTTGCCATAAAAATGACGCGTCTAGAAATCCTCTAATTCAAAATCACTTAATAGAAATATTCTGTGATATACACAAAATATTCGAACAGCCATCTTGCACAGAGATACATGCTTTTATTGATTTTTGAATGACGTTCCAGTTGAAGTGGGCGAACACGCAAAAGCAAATCTGGGTGGAAATTGGAATTTGCATAGAATCAAATGTTCAACCAGTGGAAAACATAGCACATAACAAGCACGAACATTGCACAAGTGGTAAAATGCGAATACACATACTCCACCCACCACCTGTTTTACTGTAAGCCCCATTGTCATCACAGTACGATATTTTCAAACAATGCATAAATTAAAATGTGACAAAGTTTGCTTAAACATTTCATTTCATTTTAATTGCGTTATTTTGCGGGAATATAAGGAGTGACCAAAATGTTATATTTTCTAAAACTTCTATAGCAGTTTTCTCAATACGACGAAATACGATATTCAACTTGTAAAACGCTCATAAGTCAACTTTTAAATTCAAAAGATCTCACGCCTCTTCACTGTGTTCGACATGAGTAAATATTTATAATTTTCGTTTAACATTGATTAGCGAAAAGGCTATTGTTGCCCTGTTAGATTGGCAGCTTGGCTCACTGAAATCTACGTTTAGAGACGTGGTAATCACCGTTAAAAATAAGTCACGACTGGGCCGCATGTACTTGCACGTTTGTTTGCAAAAATAAAAATCGGATAAAAATCCAGTTTATGACCAAAAAAGTTTTAAATTTAAGAATTATATCTTGGGAACAAAATTTTCCGCGTTAAACACGGAACGGAATAATCAAAATTTAAAGAAATTGTTGTAGGAGTTCCGCAGGGAAGTGTTCTTGGTCCAGTTCGTGTTCTTACTATACACTCGAGACATTTTTTCAAGACGACACCATTGTAGCTACGTTCGCGGATGATATGGCTATACTGGCAACGGATAAATCAGTCGAATCCGCAACTTCAAGGCTCCAACGAGTTTTGAATAAAATTTGCAAGTGGACAAAGATTTGACGCAGTGTTCTTAATGAGACCAATCAATACATGTTAACTTTACTTACAAAAAGTAAACAACCTACCCATTTATATTGATTCGGTACCGGTGAGTTTCAGTGCGCGGTGGGGTGGCCCGTTCTGGTTCCCTAGTCCCTCTTCTTATTTATTAAAATAAAAATAGCCGAAAGCCCTGGTAGCTAGTGCTGTAGTTGTAAGTTAAAACTGTAATTTATTTACATTTTAATAAATATTTAATAAATAAAAATAAATATTGATTCGGTACAAATTCCGTATGCAAACGAAGCAAAATATCAAGGAATGACACTAGACGCGAAGTTTAAATGGAAGAAGAAAATAGATGTATTCGCTACTCGTACCTCGAAGAATTCCAAGCTAATCATATGTATGTACATATGTATATAAAAAAACAGCTTATATACAAGCAGTTGCTCAAACATGCATAGACTTATGGTGTACAACTTTGGTGTTATACTAAACCACACAATAGAAATATTCTATCTATATAATATTGATACGATAGTAGTGTTTTTTTGACACCTATCCAGCCAGTCGTTCATTTAAACGATTTGCCCGCCAGCCGGGCATATCTTTAGGAACCAAACAACTTCGCAGTGGCAGCAACAACAAATAACTAAAAAAAAAACATTCGTTTTTGCGCTGCCTGAAATTAGGCATCGCAAAATTCGTAGCCAGTCACTTTTGGCTGGGGATTAAATTAAGAGTAGTAGCTAGTGGGTGTTTGTATTTGTTTTATGTATAAAATTTGACTTTACTAGCAACTACTGGCTGGCTAGGTGTAAAAAAAACACGGCTAATAACAGAAAGCTAACAGCAAAACAAAAATAACGCCGGGAAGGCTTGAATGTGACAAGCATAATATGTTCGGTTTTTAGGTAGGGGGTGTTGAGATTAAGTCTCGGAATTAAAAATAAAAAATAAATATTTGGCGGCAACAGCTCTTTAAATGCCTGGGCCTAGCTTCTTGCAACCACTCGTGTTGTGTGCGTTATATTTTTTCACACGAATGGAAGGGATCTACAGTTTAGTGCCGTATCCGAAGGGCAATTTGTTTTGAGAAGCTTTCTCGTGACAACAATGCTCTCGGATGTTTGTCAGACGTTCGTGAGAGGTAGGACTGTGAAAAAACAAACTTTTTTTTTTTAAATACATTCTCCCCAAAGTCTAATATAGTTTACAAATGTTTCAGAAGTTTGCCCGTGAAAAAAAGTTTTTCCTTTGGTATTAAAATAAGTTAAAATTGCAGACTTGCCTTAATCATCATAAATATCTTCACACGAAGCATTTTCCATATTTGGAAATAGTAGTCACAGGGAGTCAAGCTTAGACGGTTCAATATTTGAAAGCCACATTTATCCAGAGCAGTCATCGCAACATGATTTATGTACACGGGGCAGTTGTTTCCGAAAAGAGAGAGTTATTGGGTCTTAGATTTCGAGCTAGAAAGATGACTTTTCACATACCACCTTGATCAAAAAGTTCCCGGAATAAAAACCGTGTGGCGCTCCCATCGTTCCGATTTGAGTTCTGTTTTCTTTATTAAGTTGGTACATCTGTTGATATTCCCTCTAAATCTTAGCGTCATAGCTTGACATTTGCAAAAGTTACGTAGCCAAGAGTACATCTATCTCTGCCGGGTACTGCCGGAGGTGTTCTTGTCAGACCATAGATACATCGTTTTCCAAATCGAATGCGAGGCCATAACTTTGCAGGAGAGGAGGAATCCGAGGAAAACCAACTGGGTGCGGTTTAGGGAAGAGCTAGACAGATCTGTCAAAACTCCAACTAAACTCAGAACGAAACGAAAGGTTGAGGATGCTGTTCAAAACCTGACTAGTGTCCTTACCAGCTGTTTTGAACTGACGTGCCCATTGACAAAAACCCCCTGCAGAACTCCGGTTCCCTGGTGGTGCCCGGAACTGCAGCGACTTAGGAAAGAATCCAGAAAACTTCTAAATAGGTCACTCAAGACAAATTTAGAAGGTGACTGGAATCTTTTTAGATCGAAGCAAAAAGACTACAAGAAGTTAATTCGGTTGTCGAAAAGTGCTTCTTATAGAGATTTTTGTGAAAAGATCGAGACACTCGGTGAAACCAGCAGGTTGGTTAATGTTCTCAAAAGGGGCAAGCCGACCAAACCGGAGTCACTGAGAAAATCTGATGGCAAGTTTACTGAGACGAAAGCGGAAACTTTTAGTCTTCTGCTGGAGACTCACTTTCCTGGCAATCGGATAATCACTAGGTCGCAGCTTGGCCCGCTTACCCAGGCTGAGCTTGATCTAAGTCAGAAAACTCGGCGCAGCTGGTATATTGCATCAGCCGTGGTAACAGATGAGGCCATCAAATATGCTGTGGCATCTTTTGATGGTTTCAAATCGCCTGGCACCGATGGAATATATCCAGCTATGCTGCAACAGGGTATAGATCAGCTATTGCCAACTCTGAAAATAATTTTCACCGCTGGCTTGGCGCTGGCATATATTCCTACACCTTGGCGGACAGTCAGAGTAGCTATCATACCGAAAATTGGTAAGGAAGACTATTCGCTCCCCAAGAGTTTCAGACCTATAAGTTTGACATCCTTCTTACTGAAAAGTATGGAGAGACTGGTAGAATTTCACGTGCGCAAAGTTGCTTTGAAACTGCATCCACTATCGGAGATGCAGCATGCCTATCAGCGTGGGAAATCCTGTGAGACCGCACTTCAAAATCTAGTGGCCTGAATTGAATGCGCGCTTGATAGGAGAGAATACGCGATGGGTATCTTCATCGACATTGAGGGTGCTTTTGACAATGCGACTTTTGACTGCATGTGCGACTCTGCCAGGCAACACGGGATAGATGAAACATTAGTGTTGTGGATTAAAGCAATGCTAATGAATAGAACGTTGGTAGTGGATGCGGATTGTGGCCAATATGTTATGACAGGGGTAAACAGGGGCTGTCCGCAAGGTGGCGTTCTGTCTCCATTGTTATGGTGCATGGTGGTCGACTCTCTGTTGAACACTCTAAATAGTTCTAACGTCTACGCTCAGGCATATGCGGATGATGTTGCCGTACTTTCTGTCGGGCCATGCCTGGCGACGGTCTGTGCTAACGCGCAGGCGGCTCTGGACATGATCGATGAATGGTGTACTAGGAGTGGGCTTTCGGTGAATCCTCTTAAAACTGAGGTTGTTCTTTTTACGAGAAGGAGGATTTTGACCGGTCTGACTCAGCCAGTACTAAAAGGCGTCACCATTCGCATTTTCAATGAAGCCAAATATCTGGGAGTGATTTTAGATAAGAAACTTCATTGGTCCAAACACGTCGAGTCGAAAACATCCAAGGCGCTCTCAGTCTTCTGGCAGTGTAAGGGTGCTTTTGGCAAGACTTGGGGCTTATCACCGAATAAGGTTCTCTGGATCTACACGGCTATGATAAGACCATTCCTCGCATATGCGTCGGTTGTTTGGTGGAAGGGGCTCTCGCGTAAATATGTGGTTGCCTTTTGTGCGAAACTCCAAAGAACGGCTTGTCTCGGCTGCTCGGGAGCTTTCCCCAGTACGCCTGGCTCTGCTCTAGACGCTTTGCTGAACTTACCTCCCCTTGATACTTATATCATGGGTTGCACTATCAAAGCCATCCATCGTCTTAGCCGAGGCGGTTTTTGGTATACTCCACACTGGAACTTTGATGAACTTGCGCGACACTTATCTTACGACTCCTGTCTTATGGATATGCCGTCTGATGCAATGACCCCAGAACTCCAGCTGATGCGCAAATTCAGAGTCGACTTTCCTTGTGTCCAGGACTGGCTTCGGTCAGAGTCTGAACCGGAAATGGAATGTAGTCGTATTTTCACGGACGGTTCCAAAACCAGTCAAGGGTCTGGCGCTGGTGTCTTCGTGGAAGTCGACAACATTAGACTTCACTTCTCGTTAGGCAAATATGCGTCTGTTTTCCAAGCGGAAACTTATGCAATCCTAATGGCCATGAACTATGTTGTGAAGAACAGGTGGAAGGGACGTAGCATTTGTGTCTGTAGTGACAGTCAGGCTGCGCTTAAGGCCTTGCTTAACCCTTTAACCACTTCCAAAATAGTTCGTGAAACCAAAAACTCTTTGAACTCGGTCGCAAGGCTGAATTCTCTGTCTCTTATCTGGGTCCCAGGTCACACTGGGATCTTGGGGAACGAGATCTCCGATGAGATTGCTAGACAAGGCTCAGGGGAGGCTTTCTCAGGTCCCGAACCCGCGTTGGGTCTTCCAGCGTCTTCGGTTAGGGCTTCCATTGACGATTGGGTCTCTCACGAGCACAATTGTGTGTGGCATGACTCTCCAGGTTGCAGGTTGACTAAACGCATGCTCCCGGACGTCTGTAAGAAATCAGCGGCATTCTTGCTGTCTCTCAGCAGAAAAGACTGTAGACAACTTATCGGCGTCTTGACAGGCCACTTCGCTTTTGCCAAGCACCTTAACGTGTTAGGCTTAAGTGACACTACAATCTGCGACGCTTGTGGAGAGAGCGACGACACCGCGGAACATTATCTCTGTGAGTGTCCGGCCTTTGCTCGTATCAGGTGGCAGATCTTCGGTGCGGATGTGGTGAGTGCTGGTACTGTAAGCTCCTCACCACTGAAGTGCTTGCTTGGGTTTCTTAGAAAGTCAAGGAAATTCCAGTAAAATGGGTAAATCAGGGTTTGCTCTCTGGCAGTACAATGGACCAGTTGTGTCTGAGTGCTCCAGTCGAGCACAAAAAAAAAAAAAAAAAACATCTATCTCTGTGGCGATTTTTTACAATTTTAGGATTAATTAATGGATTTAAATTTGCAACAACGAACTTGTATTAAATTTTGCGTAAACAACGGATTTAATGGTGCGCGAACGTTGGAAATGTTGGAAAAGTGTTTCGGCAGCGATTCTCGAAAGAAAACGGTCGTTTACCAGTGGCACGAGCGGTTCAAAAGTGGTCGTGAGTCAATCGAAGATGATGAACGCAGTGGCAGACAATCGACATCGAAAACCGACGAAAACATTGATAAAGTAAAAGAAATGTTGGTCAATAACCGCAAATTAATCAGAGAGATAGCGGAGGACTTGAACATTGCCTATGGATCCGTCCAAGACATTTTGGTTAATGATTTGGGTTTCCGTCGTGTAGCAGCAAAGTTGGTGCCAAAAGACTTCAATTTCATGCAATAAAGAGGCCGTGTTGACGTCGCAAAAGGCATGATTTTTTGACGAGAAATGCAACAAATACCATCCAACTGCCACCGAATTCACCTGATTTGGCTCCCTGTGATTTCTTTCTGTTCAATCGAGTTAAAAAACCATTACGGGGAACGCGTTTCAGCAGCCGAGAGGAAGTAATGGAAAAATCGCAGGAAGCACTGATGGACATACCGAAAACCGAATATAAAAAATGTTTCGAAGATTGGATCATGCGCTGGCATAAGTGTGTTGCGGTCGATGGGGATTACTTTGAAGGGGAAAATATAGATTTAGATGAATAAACTTGTATTTTTAATTTTCTGAATAAATTCCGGGAACTTTTTGATCAAGGTAGTATGTATGGGCTTCTGAGAGGTCCAAGTAGTACAAATGTAAACATTTTTTGAAATTCCCCCACCAATGTCAATCTCCGAAAAATGACAAATTTTCAACATTTTTATTAGAAATCTTAAAAAGTAGTGTTAACAAAATATGTAAACATTGATCTCTTCTATAATCTATCTATACATTATTTAGGCTCACCCCTACGCCCACTTTTGGGGGCGTTTTCTTGAAAAAAAAAAAAAAAAAATGTACGCCTTACGCCTTAGACAATGGCCCTAGTTGGGCTAGATAGAAGATTCAATTCTTTCTTTGACTTCGGCTCATAATGATTTACCCAAGTTTATTTCCAACCTACGTTGGAACCAGAACATTATTTATGATGCAAAATGTGGTGCTAGATGCCTTGGTTTCCTCGAAAGATGTAAATGCTTTTTCAGTCCAACTGATTTGACCACGATCTATAAAGCATACATTTGCCGAAACTTGAATATAACTCACATGTTTGGACGGCAGCTCCCGCCACGTGCTTGAGTTTGCTTGATCGTGTTCAGCGACAAGCTTGTAGATTGATGGGTGATCAGTCTATCTGCAACCAAATTCCGGAATGTGGGATGCTTAGCGCTCCTATATCGGTACTTCCATCACAAGTGTTTGGATGAAATATACGAGTATATTTGTGTCCCAACTGTCCGTCTGTTAGTACACGTTCGGTCTCTTCCGCACATCCGTATATACTTAACCTGTTTTCGGACGCACAGTGAAATATAGAAGATCGATTTTTAACCACTCCACACGAATGTGGAATAACTTGCCTTCCTCAGTGTTTCCTGATACCCATAATCTACAAAGATTCAAAGTTAATGCACATCGTTTTTTTCCATCCCTATCCAGTCTCTAATTCTCCCCCATACCCTTTCCTTTCACTCCATCACTGGGTTTATAACTTTAAAAGACATAGTCTTTCTTAAGTGATGCAGAATATAAAAAAAAAAAAAAAAAATACGTAATACCAACCCGGTTCAAAGCTTCGCCATTATTCATTCAATACAGGTTAGCCTAAACTATCAATGCACTTCTAGGTTTGACGCGAGTATTCGAGCATGCACTGACTTTTGACATCAAAAGATGCAGTATGTTTAAATTAGCTGTAAGTGATATTCCAACCATTTTAGAAAGCTGCTTATTCTCCAAACGCACATCTTCCAGCACAAGGTTTTCAACTTTTTAGACGATTTTGCAGATGGGACCTCAACGGCCGCCCGCCCTGGGTATCATTTTTAACTGACTCTTTGCCTTGTTTAAAGTAAATATGCCACGTGCAGGCAAAGCTTTTCACAGTGCCAGAGTTTACGGTGGTCTTCCTTGTTTGGTGAGAACGCAAAACTCAATTAAAAAAAAAAAAAAACCCTTGTTAATGTACGCTGTGTCCGTAATGTCCGGTAAAGCACCGGGCATTACGGTGCGTGCGTTGCGGTGCGTTTAATGCGGGCAGACTTCAAAATCAAACTTATGTTGGGATATGTAGATGTCTAACGTAAACACTATATTGCGGCCAAACCGTGCGTTGCGACGTTCCCACATCGCACGCATTGTTTGAAAATCAAACTGGTTTGATTTTGCCCGCAGTATTGTGCGGAAAAGCAATAGAAATGGAGGTACTTATATCGGAAGTCCAAAAAAGAAATATGCTGTGGAATAAAATCAATTCCCCGTGGTGTAAGGATAACAAGTATCATGCATGCTTTTTAAAATAAAGTCAAAGGTTTTTGTCGTCATTCTTGTATACTGTCGAAATGCAGTTCGTTTATCCGCTCGCAATTGCGGATATTTTTTGTATATTGCATGATTTTTTTCTCTATTTCGTTTCTTTCTACAATTTTTCAATATTTGTAGTTTTAAGAAACTGTTTTCCTTTAATAAAATCTTCCGCGCCGAAACCGAATCCATTTCACACTGAATTTGAGCAGCAGCTGTCAACGCAAGCCGCAGAATGCATGTATCGTGTTGTATTCGGACAACTCCGCATTCCCCGCAAGGTAATGCGGTGCGTGCGAACACCGCCCGTGACCAGCCCGTGCGAACACCGCATCGCACGCATAGCCCGTGCCCGTATTTACACTGGACACAACGTTACTTCCCGATTAAGTTGCTTGTTCGACGATATCTCAGAGATAAATTAAGCAATAAAGCTGAAATATGCTAAATATGCTCATAATGATTAGCACAATAGGTATGAATGACCTCGTTAAGTCTACATAAATGTTAATGTTTACTCTACACTTTCTCTCTATGTCGTTAGTGTATTGGTTGACTATAGTAATTCGCTATGATCAATTTGCAAGTTGCAAATATTATCACTTCGTCGTCATACATACTATATACTACCTGTGGTACGATTTTTCAATCTGTTCAAATTTTAAAGAGATGTTTTTTTTCGATAAGACTCATGGGACTCATAGGACAGCATTCAATCTTGAGATTCCCCAGGTAGAGTTTACTTTGAAATACCGACAAATATGAGTTGTTGTATAAATTATAATTATAATTGTATTTGTGTAAAATAGTAGGTTTCTAGGACTAAGTTCAATTCACATTTGTATTTACTGTCAGATGCCCAAATGTAAATTAGTATCTAAACGTGTGAACCACGTGTTTGTACCTTCATCACCACTAACAACATAAACATCCACGTGTTCGTACCTTCATCACCGCCAACAACATAAACATTTTACCTGGTTAAGCTGACCAATTCCGGCGAATTCCAGACACTTCGTCTCACCGATAAACAGCACGAAAAAAAAAAAAAAAAAAAAAAAAAAAAAGAAAAAAAAAAAACACTCATAAAATATTGGCAACCGGGTACGTAAACAACCTTGAAGTTGCGTGTCATTAAAAACACGCTTCTGACTCGTGTACACAGGGGCTCGTCGGAGAAAAGTAGAAGTTGTCGGCCGGCTCATGAGTGTTGTAAAAAAAAAAACGTATTTGTTTCCCATTATTTCTAGGTATACGTCACATTTAGCGAGAGCGCGAAAATGGCACTAAGCGTAGAGATACGAGCAATACCCGATCCGTTTTAAGCAGAAATTTCGAGTTTTCACCTACATCTCCGCTAGGATTAAATAAAAAGTGTCCAAAAATATCTGCAAGTCCAAAGTCAAGCGTTTATATTTAGACACAAATTCTTGTCGAGGCCAATGTCGGTTCAACGTTCTCTAGAGCAATTAAATTTAATCAAAATACGGAACTCGATTGGGATCTTTATTGATAGCAATTTTCTTTTTTTTGCTCTGCTTATCTCTTAATGCATGGCAACAGAGGAACTACTTTCGTTATCAGTTTCAGTGATAGTATAATGTGCGAGAGATAAGACACAATAGCCATTGCATTGTTACGGCTTTTGACTCGTAACGCTTATTATTAATGCTAATTGGCGCAAAATTGGTTGCTATCTTATATGACTCAAAATGAGTCTGATAATTGGGGGGTCTAACCGATAAGTATGATGTGTGCTTTTCTGGTTTGTTGCTATTTCCTTGTGTGGTAGAATATTTTTAGTGAATAGAATTTAGCACAAGGTTATCATGGATGTGTGGGCATAATCAGCTAAGTGTTAAATAATATGTTTAAGCATCGCAGAACTTATCGGATCTTTTAATGGAGTTGAACTTTGCGATCAATTTTTGAGTAGGTCAGTGTCATTTATTCCCACAATGTGCTGAGCTGGAAATCGGCTATAGTTCGAGCACGTGGACCACAATATTTTCTAGAAAGTTTTCTGTAGTTTTTCGGTGTTTAGAACTTCAATCGTTCACTTAATGAAGTAGACCAGATGCTGAATTTACATAGAGGTACCCTTAGTAAAAATATTCGTAGCTTATCTCATACTAAGGCGCGAGAAATTGTAGCCGGTGGCACATGTCGCCCGGCGAATTAGGTTTTGTACTATACGCTGCCCACAAAATGCATAATTGATGGGAAATAAAGGTGCCAATCAACACTAAGATATAATTTTATAAGATTTCTGGCCATTTGACTTTCTATTTAATATTTCCGTCTTAAGGAATCAGGGTAAAAATGTGGTATATTCCCGATTCCCTGAGGAATTTCTTAATTAATAACGTAAACGATATCGAAATCGATTCGGCTGCATCTAAATTCGGAAGCACAAGGCCGCAGGGGTACACATTGATTCAGATAAATCTCCGAATGCATTGAATATTATAAAACAGCAATCAGAGGTTAACGTGAATCAAGCCTTGAACTACAGAAATATGGTTTGTGGTAAACCAAAAAAATAGAAATAAAATATATGTTTTGGGGTCTAAAGTTTAGAGGTGTTGTGACTTAGAAAATGTGAAATTATAGTTATTGTTTTTATTTTTCCATTTAACTTGAATTTTGAAGTTCTTTATAGAATTTAATAGATATTTATTCCGCGCCATAGATTTGTGGTTTATTCAAATCAAAGAATCTAGATAAGGACAGGAAAACCGGCACCATTTCCATTCCCTGTCTATACTGATGTACCCAATTATGAACATATTCAAGTTTGGCACTAATTGCAGTCCTATCCGACTCTGTTTTAAAAATATTCCTATCTACACAGTTATCGGATTATTTTTCTGGTAATTCCCGTCGGATGTCTCAAATATCGATTCACAAAAGATAAGAAGTGTTATTTATAAACCAGGCCACAATGACTATGCGTACATGTAAAGGGTGACCAGATAGCAATGATACTTTTTTCCAATTGTTATGTTTTAGCAGCTGTCAAAGTTACCAAGGATATCCAGCTGTCAAAATATTCAGTAAGGTTTGCCATTTCATCATGCATCGTTCCACGCTTGCCGAACGTGCCGATATTATTAAAAAAATATTATCGAAATTCCGGCTCAGTTGTAAATACGCAATGTGAATTTCATCGTGAGGTTGGTCGTCATCATAGCTTCAGTGTGCAGGCAATTCGCCGCACCGTGGAAAAGTTTGAGCGCCTGCGAATGAAAACAAGCGAATATTCGCCAATTTTGACATTTCATTCACAGCTGTTTTTTATCTGGCCGCGGCAATCCGCGAATTTCAGTTGTCATTAATTTTGTAACTAATTGCCTAAACGTGAAAAATGCGTATGTACTGTGGTAACTAGACACCCTGGCTGCCGACTGACATCTGTCAAGACAACCACGAGGAGGACGAAAAATACATTGTAGAATTAATTACTATTTGAGAGACGAAATAAAAAGGAATTGAACTCGTATAGCGACTATCTTTCATTTAAGCTAGTTACAACAAGTACATAGCGTAGCTTTCATTCAGAAGGTAATATCTTACCTTCTTTCGATAAATTCAACCACAGTTTTACCCACCAAGAGTAAACCAAAAGAATTATGAGGTTAAACTCTTGCGAATGTTTTGATCGCGGGAATGTGGAAAGTGAATAAAAGTTGATAGTTCGCAAAAAGCATTCGCTTATTCGCGGAAAAATCGGCGAATTGTTAATTTCTTCACAGATACTAATTACAATTCAACTTTTTTTATATTAATCGATAGATAAATTAAGCTCCGTTCTTTTGGAATACGAAAATTGCCAATGCCGTGCTTATAAATGTGCTAAAAACGGTTTGTTCGCAGTTGAGCTGTGAACGGACTTTTAAGCCACCAACCAGAGGTTTGTGCGAAAAGAAGAAAACATAGGCGCCGTAGCGGCCAGTATCGAAGAAGACCAGAAATGTCGATTCGCGCCGATCAGCTGAATTGGGCAGCGCACGAGAGTCAAACCGGCTTATTTTGTGGTTGGATTTAGGCCTAGTCCATATAAGATTGTGCTGACGCAAGAATTGAAGCCCTCCATGCCATAGAAGCGACGAAACGCTCAAATGTTGAATGTAGCTTCAAAATAAAGCCAGAATTAATTTTATATCTCACACCGTTGTTTTTTTATTTCGATTTTTTTTCCTATCGTTCTTATCTGGCCACCCTGTACCCTATCGAGAACTTGTGGGCCATTTTGAAAAGACGGGTTAGGTTCAACAACGCATTTTTAATGTCATTGAAGAATGAATGGGAGAGCATTCCAAAAGCAATAATTAATAATTTAGTTTCGTTCATGCCTAAAAAATGCGAAAATGTCATAAAAAACAACGGCTACTGAACAAAATATTTAGTATAACAAGAAATCTTGTATGTTTTGTACAGGCCATCATTGCGTTAAGTTAACTTTTTTAATATAACATTAAAAATGATGACCACAAGCCTTTGTTTTCTTTTTTTATTCGTGAACTTGTTCGAAAAAGTTTTCTGAAATGATCAAACAACTTTACCTGTCCCCTAGAATTCATTAAAGAAATTTTTTCAACAAAAATCTGAAATGTTTTGCACAACACGTACTCGTATATACCTCAAACTTGGACTGTGGATCAGATTTTAACCTTGTCAAATATACGAGTAGCATATTTTTACATAAAAAAATAAATAAAAAGCTGTTTGCCTTTTTTGTGGCAGCTTTCGACACAATAGATCGCAGTGCCTTATTTTACAAGCTGTTCAGATTTGGAATGCCATTCAGATTTATTAAGGAGATTCAGAGCATGTGTGAAGGCACAACGTCGAGTGTTTGGGAAAATCTTTCGGAGAACTTCGAGACCTATGGAGGGCTTAAGCAAGGATGTGGATTCAGCCCAGATTTGTTTGCATTGTTCATTGACCATTTGTCTGATTTTTTACCAGCAGGGATTACCTTTGCAGGGATTCTTATAAAAGTACTGATGCATGCCGATGACATCGTGATCCTGGCAGAGTCAGCGGAAGCTATGCAGCTAATGATAAATCGACTCCTTGAATATTGCATTGTGTGGGTGCCGTGGCGTAAGTGGTTAGTATGTCGGATTACTACGCATGAGGTTCCAAGTTCGAATCCCAGAAAGCACCAAAAAGTTTTTTCACGGTCCCACCTCTCGCACGAAAAAATGTTCTATGAAGGACAGGAAATTCAAAATGTGAAGCAATACAAATATCTAGGTATACTGATGTCTCCGATGGAAGCTATGAAAAGCATTTATCTGACAAACTTGCAAGCTCTACAAACGCCATGAGTGCAACTTGGAAACATTGTATTAGTAGCAGTCTTGTCTAGCCAAATACGAAGTATAAAGTTTTAAAAGTTACGGCAAAATCTATTTTTTGTTATGGGCGCAGTCATGGGGTTTGTGGATTCGGATTCTGTAGAGAAGTTGTTAAGAATATTCTTAAACCGACTTTTTAGGCTGCCACAGACTACACCAAACTACATGTTATATGCAGAAATAGGAATACATTTTAAAGATATTGTCATAGGACAGCAGAAGGATTCCAAGAAAAGTAGCCGAATATATTATCACCCGAAAGTCTTACTGATTCAAAAAATGGCTAGACTTAGCAGATTTTTGTAGCTCTACGGTAGAACTGTCTATGGAAAACATTTCAAGTTGGGGAGGGCAGCTATGTCTACTATTGCAAAATTTTGATGGAAAGTACCACCAACAGTTTCTTAATTCAGCCCGACCTTCATTACACCGGAATTATTACAGTCGATTCGAATATAACCTTGAAGCCAAAAATTATTTTCAAAACGACATGGGTGTTGAATTCATTTCTATGATCTTCAAAGCAAGAGGAGAATTGTTAAATATAAATTATATTCCACATAGGGATGACTTACCAGTGACATGTTCTCTTTGCAACATGGAGGATAGGGAGGATATAAGACATTTTTGATGTGTTTGTTCAGTGTTGAATGAGATAAGGACGACGATATGGGGAGAAAGTATCTTGTGTGTGGAGCAAATGCTCGAAATCTTAAATGGATTGAACTGGGAAAAGCTCTGCAAATACTGAAAAATAAGTTTTGGGTACAGAAGAACAATTATGGAGACGGCAACTATGCCATTGTATTCAATATTGTAAGATATTTATAAAATATTTGAAGTGAAAATAAAATTGAAATTGAATTAAATACCTCAAACTTGAACACTTTAGAATCTATTGGTGTGCAGTTGAAGACAGGAAACCTTGAACGCCCAAGATTCTTAAGTCGAATCATTGGGTGTACCTACTCCGCCTAAACGGACTTAATGAGTAAAATTTATGAGGCAAATAATTTCTGATGATTCTGATCAAAAGGTGAACTGTTAAGGCGTTTAGTGCTCAGCAACTCATCATATTTGTACAGTCGCTCAATTAATAAATAAACACAGAGGTATATGGAACGAATATACTATTCCAAATTCATAGTTTTAAAGCCAGCGTCATAGGCGAACCCCACAGGCGGATCAGTAGAAATACGGTGAAGTGGGAGGGTTGTGATCCCTTGTTTTCGGATCATAACCTCGCTGATAAAAGGAAGAAGAAGAAGATAGTTTTGACGTCAGCACTAAGCGTTAAATTCATTTTTTTTTTTTCAAAGGAACCAAAAAAGAAATTTGATTTGTAGTGCGTAACAGAACAAGTTTGAGTCAATACACAAAAGGGAATTTTATAAAATAGACAAACCAGTTTTCTGATGAATTAACTATCAGAAAATTATTTTGATGAACATTTTGCACTTTTCCAAATAAAATCGTTAAGAATCGGATGTATTGCTCAGTGAATTCTGATGAAGTGATGGTAATGATAAGTCTGTGTAGATACACCCATTATATTTACCAGGATTTGGCAAGTTGAAATATGAAATAGAGAAGCAATTTTTAGCAAACAGTAATCTTAGTGCTAATAGGGTTTCAGTATAATACAACCACGGCCACTTTTAATTATTTTACTACAGATTAACCTCTGATTCCGTTGAATTTTCAAAAAGCTATTGAGTAAGTTCCACCACTGTTAGGACTAAGTGGAATTCCTTTAAAAAACATGATGTGTACGATGTTTATATATCTTCTTCTTCTTCTTCTCGCCTTTGCCTTTATCCCTATCCGGGGTCGGCCTTGTTCGAAGCCGCCAGGATCTTCTATCCTGGGTTGTCTCTGCCTCGATGTTGTTTCTCCTCATGTCCTTCCTTATGGTCCCAAGCCATGTGGCGAGTGGTCGTCCCCTTCTTCTTGTTGGCTCTGGGATATCCATTCATTTTCGAACTATGTGGTTTTCGTCTCGGCGCATTATATGACCATACCAGCGAAGTCTATTCTCTTGTAGTTTTTCTGTTATTGGCGTTATTTTCATGCTTCCTCTTATGTATTTCTTATTCGGTCAATTTGTGTTACTCCCACTGACCACCTGAGCATGCGCATTTCGGCCACGTGTAGTTTTGTGTATTTGTGCTTTATGCTGCCCAACACTCGGACCCGTACAACATGGTCGGTCTCACAGCCGTCTTATACACTTTGCCTTTCAGTTTAAGTGGTATTTTCTTATCGCAAAGCACTCCGGTAAGGGTTCTCCACTTCATCCAACCAGCGTTTGTTCTAGTTACATCAGCATCGATTTTACCACCAGAACTTATTGTAGAGCCTAGGTATTTTAATTGGGTGGGTATCGTTATTGGTTCTTCCCCGATGTAAACTGTGTTTTTTGGCCCGAATACTGAGTCCCCAAAGGGGAGGTAGGAGGTGGGCGCCGTGGCGTAAGTGGTTAGTGTGTCGGATCACTACGCGTGAGGTTCCAAGTTCGAATCCTACAAAACACCAAAAAGTTTTTTCACGGTCCCACCTCTCGCGAGCGTCTGACAAACATCCGAGAGTATTGTTGTCTCGAAAAAGCTTCTCAAATCGCCGTTCGGATACGGCACTAAACTGTAGGTCCCTTCCATTCGTACGAAAAATATAACGCACACAACATGAGTGGTTGCGAGAAGCTAGGCCCTGGCACTTAATGAGCTGTTGCGCCAAATATTTATTTATTTAAAGGGGAGGTACAGGTATTCCGTTTAGGCCATTGTTCTTCAGGGCCAGGTGTCATTCACTTAGCTTACGTTCTAGCTCCTGTGCATCATCTCAATCAATACTATGTCATCGGCATATAGTATATCCCAGGGAATCGGTTTTTGTATGGCTGATGTTAGACAGTTCATAAAAATGTTGAGAAGGAGAGGGCTTAATGCTGATCCCTGATGCACACCAACTTTGATTGGAATTTTCCCTGTGAGTCCTACTGGGCTTCTGATTTGCGTGGTTGTCTCAAGGTACATGTCCCGTATGTGTCCAATGTACTGTTCTGGTACTTTCTTCAATCTAAGTGCGTGGTATAGGAGTTCTCTCGGCACTCGACCGAATTCGTTTTCGAGATCTATAAATCCCATGTGTAGGCTTCGTTTGTCACTTCGATACTTTTCAAGTATTATGCGAACGCTTTGTATGGCGTCCATTGCTGACTTTCCAGCCACAAATCCCCATTGGTTTACGTTTATGTGCACAGTTTCGCTTAGCCGTTTGGAAATAACTCTCTCCCACAGTTTTAGCGTGTGAGATGTTAATTTGATACCGCGATAGTTTTCACAACATTGCAAATCACCCTTATTTTTAAATCTTGGGACGAGGTAGCTATTCCTCCAACTATCGGACATTTTTGCCCCTTCTACTAGTTTAGTGAAAAGCTTTGTTAGCCACATAGCTAAAACTTTGTTCCACAACCATCGAATTAGGACAAAACAACCAGAAGGCAAGACTAATTAAAAGTTCCTCTGGCTTCGTTCATTGTTTAAAATTCGACATCTCTCAAAGGCTTCCTGTGCAGCCTCTTGAATTACGCTAACATAAAATTTTCAACTTGGGTCACTTATACACAATGCAAAAGCATTGCGAATAATTAACAATATCGCACAAACAACAACTATTTCATAATACATGATTCTAATATCTATACGTACGCGTGCATACCGCCAAACCAAACTAAAACCATCCCTCCCTAATGTGGATTTTCATTTGTCCTAAGGACGCATGTTATTCTCTCTTCTTTCACCCTCAATCTCAGCCATCATCCAAACAACTATTTCGCTATTTTCTGTCATACCAAGTCTTATTTCAACACATTTGCAAGTTTTGTTGCATCCTAGCACACACACATACACCCCTCACACAAATGAGTATTACACTGTGGCGTATGTGCACTTTTTTTAGTTTTACATCTGTAAATTGCGCTAATGTTCGTTTATTTGCGCATTACTAAAGTTTATCTAACTCGTACATGTGGTTGGGAAATTAAAAACGAAAGCACAAACACATACAAACAAAAACGGAAAATTAATTCTTAAGCGAAAAACACCCCCACCCTCTCAAAGCAAAACGATTATTGTTTTTTTTTTTTTTTTTTTTCGCTGCTGGTGAGTTGATGACAGTGTGGTCAATGTCAAGGTGGCCGGACGGACGGAAGAAGAGTATTTTTCTAGTATTATGTGGATGGAGAGTGAGGCGGGGGTGGATATTTTTTTTATTGATGTTGCCAAAGGGGGTAATGAAGGAACATGAAAACTTGAGGCAAATAGTTTGTGTAATAGAAAATAGAATGATAGAATGAACTCGCACAAGACATTTGTTTAAACTTTAGCAAAGGGTGTGTGGTAAGTAAGTTTCGTGTTCGTAAGGAAATAGTAGGTTATATCGTCCTTTACATGTGATCTTTAAAAAATGCAATAATCTTTGATCAGCAAACCATCAAAAATGACTAAAGGAATTGTATCTATTCTTTGACGAATCTATTTACGAGTATGTATAGGTATTCAGAGTAAACGCAATGTCTGGAGCTGGGCCAAGGTTTTAAATATTCCCTTGAAACTAATTTTAAAGAATTACAGATGGATTACAAGCACTGCTGGGTTAAACAAAAAAATAATAATTTTATAAGGAAAGAAAAATACTACACAATGATATGAAATAGGTTTTTTTTGCTAAGAAAACTTATGTAAGTCCGAGAACACTCAGACTCGATGCGATCTACTTGTATTGTACTACCAGGTAGGTAGTTTCTTTGTTGCAGTGGTTCGAGAAACTTCAATGTTATTCGTTTATCTTTTATGATCGAGTGGCTGTTGGTTGCTGTTTCAAGCCGATGCACCTGAATTATCCCACTGCAAACCACGGAATAGGATAGTTTTATTTTTATTTTTTTATTTTATATAATTGCGCCCACTCAAGGGGTTATGAATACCCTTAAGCATGTTTTTATACAGGGCGGGGGTTGGGAAGGATAGAGAGAGAGAAAGTTTTGGTGTAGTGGTTTGAAGCTCAGTTGTTTATGCTTCAGAGAAACTCCTTGGGTGGCGTCCAGATAACTGGTGAGATGTTTGTTTTTTTTGCCTTTGCTTCTGATTCACAGTATTTTTTTTTTTGCGATTACCGACGCCATAGGCAAATCAGCCATCCAACAGAGCGAACAATTTTTCCAGCTATATGACCAAGCTACTGCCAGTGTTATGGCTTCGCAGTAGTGTTCGCACAAGCTTTCATAATTGATTGGAATGACTTTATACATTTCATGAGAAATACAAAATGCTTGGTGACGTCAGGATTTGAATCATGAGCCATTAGCGCGGCAATTGACGATGTTACTACGCCATTGTACATTATACGTGCATTTATTTACATTTACAAGCGTGATAAATCTTCGGCTACATTTTTAAATTTGTTTTCTTCGTTCTACTATACCAATAAAACGTTAGCTTACCACGGACTGTCTATTTCAAATTGGTTCCTTAAGGATGTTGACCACACAAACCAATGAGCATATGTTGCCTTATTTGTATCCCTAATCCCCTAAACAGCGTGGATTTATTCTTAAAGTTTTATTCGAAAACGTCATTCGAAAACCCTTCACATATTTGTTCCTCCCAATGACATGTTCCTTGGCAAATTCGACACCCTACGATTGTCAGAATAATTCCACACTGTATTGTACCCTATATGATAAACTATTCGTCCAATCTTTTGCACTAAGCGCACGAAAGAAGTTAGGCCAATTGGTCCAAAATCTATCGAGGCCTATCAGATTTAAGAAAAAATACGTGTTTTGTTGAAACATGAAACGACCGCAGATCGGTAACATTGGCAACGTTTTAATGAGTAAAACCGAACAGAACGAGACTAGGTTTGTTGTATGTTAAATTAAAGTGAGAACCCTGAGCTTCAAAGTCGATATTAATTTTTTTTTATTAATCACTAGGTCTGTTCGCGACCTTCCCACAACATATCATGTTCACCAAATTTTACGAGAGAGAAGAGAGCGCTCACGAGAGAGTAAGAAATTACCCCATGCTGCGAATTTTAGCCCAAGAAATTTCTAAAATCTGTCAAATCGCTGTATACGTAATTTTTTGTTGGCTTGGTCCTTCGCTTTCTTTCTTCAGCGTACACATGGATTTGAGGTTTGATGTTTAAAAAGTGGGCAACTTTTGGGGTTCAAGGCGTCCGTTTACTTTTTCGTAATATTACCTCCCTCTTAGACAATTTTGCCCCCACTCTTTGAAATTTAACAAATTACGAATTTTGGAGAAGAAAGTAGACGAACAGACCTACAATCAGAAACATACAACATTGCATTTGGAGAAAGCACAACTAGTGAACGAATAACTAGAAGTTGGTTTACAATTTTCGTTCAGGAGATGTAAGCCCTTGAAAATAAGTTTCGGGGTCACCCTGAAGCGGCCATAGACAACGACGATCTAAGAGTTTTGGTGGAATCCAATGGACTTCAAACTGTTAGAGATATTGCGGAACAACTAGACGTCCACTATTCAACAGTTACTTACTTACGATTGGAATTTTTTTCTTCTCTGCTGCTCGAAACGAAATACGCCCTTTTTTTCCATAGAATAGTTAGGTGTCATGAAAAGTGGATCCTCTATGATAATAGTCGACGATCTGGGTAGTGGCTTGCTTCATCAGTACCAGACATACGCCAAAGCCAAGTCTTCACCCAACCTGGTTTGCAGTAGGTGTTATTCACTATGCTTTCCTAAAACCTGGTGAAAATGTAGGGAAGTATTGCTTGAAACTGTAACCTGTGCATGACAAATTGGCGGTTAAGCAGCCTGCGTTATCAGACATAAGATTATACTGATCCACGATAGCACGAGGCCACATGTATCACATACAACCGTGAAAAAGTTGAATCAACTACAGTACAAAACTCTACCTCACCCACCTTATTCCTCATCTTATTTTGTTGCGGAGAAAACATATTGAGATGAAATTGTAAAGAATTATTTTTCTAGTGACTCACGTATTTATATATTCCTACCCAGAGCGCATTGGAAAGAAAACGAGTCACCGAGAAACCAGAGTAATTCATTACTAAATGGTTAAAACAGGCGAGTTCTATATAGTTATTTAAAGAATAAATTAAATTGTATCCTTAAATTAAATTATGTATAGAAAGATTAATAGAGCATTGATCCACAATTATACATATTAGGTCTATTCGCGTACACAACCTAAAGCGCTTTAAGGTGCTTAAAGTGCTGATCGAAAATGACAAATAAAGAGAAAAATTGAGTAGCGAGTAATACCCCTCTGTTCTTGAATGTGCTCGAAGAATTCTTCCGGCACGAACGTACAAACTGTCAAATGGAATCAACTGATTGCTAAATGAGTCGAAGAGTTTTTGATTCCATTTCAAATAGTCAAGGGACAAAAAAAAAAAGAATGCAAAGTATCTTGAAGAAAACGCTGTGATGTGTGAATGTTCTCAAAGAACATTTCTTTTTACCTTAATATGGAAAACTGTTGGTTTTCACACAAGTTTAATTTGTTCATTATAGTTTTTTTAATAGCCGTGTTTTTTTTTTTAAACCTAGCCAGCCAGTAGTTGCTAGTAAAGTAAAATTTTACACATAAAACAAATACAACAACCGGCTGGCTACTACTCTTGATTTTATCCCCAGCAAAAAGTTACTGGCTGGGAATTGCGTGATGCCTAATTTCAGGCGGCGCAAAAACGAATGTTTTTTAATTATTTGTTGTTGCTGTCACTGCGAGGTTGCTTGGTTCCTAGAGATATGTTCGTATAAAATTGGCTGGCTTTGGCTGGCTGGCAAATTGTTTAAATGAACGAGTGGCTGGCTAGGTTTAAAAAAAACACGGCAAATGACAGTTGGCTCGAAATGGCTTGCTTTTCAGTCGAGTACTTCTGCTTAGATTTTCCGCTCTCTGAGAGTTTTTAGCCGCATCATGTCACATTTTACCACTGATTAGTTTTTGGCTCGGAAAGTACGCGAATGGACCTATTATAATCTACGAGTATATAAAGGGTTTTCCAATAAGGACGTAACAATTTTGTATTTAAATAAAATACAGAATAATTAAGATATCGGGCTGAAATTTACATATTACACATGTTAAATTTAAGTATGGAATTCGATCTCGTTCATATGACCACCGCAAGCACGTTTGCAGCGATCGATTCTTTGGAGCCAATGTTCCACCACTCTTCCACACATATCAGCCGAAACGTTGGCAATTTCGCGTTCGATATTGTCCTTGAGCTCCTCTAAAGTTGTTGGCCTGTAGGCATAAGCCATCGACTTAACGTTAGCCCATAAAAATAAATCCAACGGCGTTAAATCGCATGAGCGAAGTGGCCATTCGAACGGACCATTTCTCGAGATTACACGATAACCGAACTTCCTCTTCAAAAGATCAATTGCTTGAACAGCTGTGTGGCATGGGACACCATCTTGTTGGAACCACATATCACTGATGCCAAATCCATCCAATTATGGCCAAAAATAGTCTTCTAACATAGCACGATAGCGAACTCTATTGACCGTAACATATCATTTTTATCGACGAAAGAATACGGTCCAATCACACCTTCTGCATGAAATCCACACCACACGGTCACTTATTGTGGATGCAATGGAGTCTCTTGAACCACATGTGGATTTGTTGCTGTCCAATAACGCATATTTTTCTTATTGACAAAGCCATTAAGCCAAAAGTAAGTGGGACGATTATTACAAGCGAAAATTTGTGTTAGCGCTCTTGAATCATTTTTTTTTTTTAAATGTTTGTAATAGTCCGAATAAGGTTTTACGGAAAGAAAAATTGGAAAAGTTACTCGAAAAATTGGAAATTTCGGGTAAAACTGAAAGTACTTTTTTTCAAGGGAAAAAATGTGTGTACCTATGTTTGTATGCTGTGGACTCCGAAACCGATTGAGCTCAAATTTTCAGAAAATCGTCGGTATTGGCTCGAAAGTATTCCTGTGTGTGTGTTTGGTCAAAATCAGTTCACTACTTAAGTATTATAGTACTTTAGTACTAAAAGAAATGCTCTTTTGTTAGTCGCAGCAAAACACGACGGATACCATCAGTCCAGCAGTTTGCTCACTACTTTAATGTTACAGTACTTTAGTACTCAAAAAAAAAATTGATATATATACTTAAGGTTGGACCACTTACCTCTGTTGGTCGGCACAAAACTGTTCTCAAATAGATTAAGCTCCAGGCGCCTGCCTGACAGTTGTTGCCCCAGGTGCCTGCCTGACAGTTTTTTTTTTTGCTAGGCACAGCAACGTTCGGCGGGTACCCGCTAGTTTTTAATAGTTTCCATACGTTGCTCGTTCGTGAATTTCATCATGATCAAAATGTAAATCTTGACTGACGTTTTTACATTGACAGATCATAAAAAAGTAAGGGTGCGTTTATATTAAAATACAAAATTGTTATGTACCTATTGAAAAACCATTTATATGTTAAATCTCTCTTTTCCGTCTGACGGCAAATGTCAATGTCAAAATTTGTTAAATTACAAACTTTTATTAGAATTTTTTATTCGTAAATAAAAATCAAGCATTACTACTACTACTATAATACTAGGACAATGAATATCGATCATCATGAATAGTTTTAAATTCAAACCTTGAAACGTTTTTCAGCAAACAGTAGCTCATATAACATACCGCTTAATGTTATTTAATTCTGCAAATCTTATTTTAAATCGAAAAGAAAACCTTTCAAACAAAACGAAAAATCTCTATTGCTTTTGGCCCCACCCTGTATAGTGTACCCTGAAATATGTCTGTATGGATAGCGGCTTTAATTGAACGAAACGTTCAGCGAAAGGAAATTAGAAAAAAAAATTACAATCTTCGATTTTTCGTAAGCAATTGGATCAAGTATAATTGGTTTTATTTGTTTGCTTGCAACCGTATGCATAATAAATGGATTAAAATTGATTTGATGAATCATTGCGCTCGAGCAGCAGGTTTTTGAATGGATTTACACCCGTCTAGTCTCTAGTCAAATCAATCTATTGTACGAGTATATTGTATTTTACTTGTAGTGCGTTATGTTATGCAGGGCTGTGGATGAATTTAAGTACTACATATCTTTATTTAAAGCAATTCTTCTGAGAAAGACATAAATAAAAAGTGCTATAGGTAGACCACTCAGAAATCTCGAAGTTGTTAGTTTTATCTCTATAAGTAATAAATATTTATCTCTGTAGCAAATAAACAATGCACCCTATTAGTGTTTAGAGATTTGGGAAACGTAGTAAAATCCGGGTGAAGTATAGTCCCTTCCAAATCACTTCAAATTACCCAACGTGCGCAGAGAGAAATTTCCCAAAATAATAAAGGGGATGAAATGTCTCTTAATTCTACAAAGAATGGTTAATGATGTTCAACAACAACTAAAAGAATTCTTTTCAATTGATATGCATCGTTCAAGCAAGTAAATCTGAGAGGCAGCAATTTGTTCCCTTAGGTATAGCCATCACGCAACTTGATTCTGATTCGTCAGCAATTCCGCAACTCTGTGATGAAAAACATCAAAGTTCGGGTATACAGCCTGTTTTCCTTTTGCTCCTCCTCTTTTTCTTTCTTTCTCTCGAATTTTAATTTTTGTTAGCTGTAGTTGTTGTTGCTTTTATCTCTTAGGAAACAAAATGTGTAAAACTCGTACAAATAAGAGAGATCTGCGCAGAAGAATTTCAAGTGATTTGGAACGGACTATACTATATTGTCAAGCGCCTTCTGTAACACGTGTTATATTGTTATACATTTTTCAGTTGGATAGTGATAAGTCAATTTGTTGTAATTAATCAACGATCGAAGAACATGTTCTTTTATATTACTTTGCGTAATTAAATATTATAAATATAGAGAAGTGGTTTGATTTTATGTGACCAGTTTTGTACAAATCCAGTGCATTTCATTTCCTCTATTTAATCCCTTATACTCGTAATATAAAAGAAAGTGAATATTTCTTTGCAAGGACCTACACACCAAACGACTGAACGGATTTTGATCATTTTTTTTGTTGATTAGGTTTTGATAAGGAGCAGGTTCGTGCGAACAAAAATATTTGATTTTGATTGTAAAAGACCAAGAAATTCAATAATTAGACTTTGAACTAAAAAAAAAGTAAACTTTTCCTTCTTCTATTTCAATGAAATTAAGTTCAGTTTTTAGAGCTCTAAAATACGCACCTTTTATGTCTAAAATTATATTTCTACGTGCTCCAAAAGCTGAGCAAATATTAATAACATCTTTGCAAAAATCCTTTTTTTCTTAATTGACCAAGATTTTCAAATCAATCTCAGTGGTGTTTTCTTCTTTTAGTTTTCTTTCGAGGCCTATTCGTACCTTTTTAAGAGAGCAAGAGCGAATCATTTCTCTTCTCTTTTTTCTGTACATACATACGCGCATTTCTGCAAATACGTGCAAGCATTTCTTTGAATGAAGCCAACAGAACCTTAGTTATCTACTCATATTTGATTGATGAACTCATTGTTTTAAATAAAGGAAGCAAAGAAAGGAAAAAACGAAATATTAATACCTTGTTTCATTTTCTAGGTTGCACCGGACAAAATATTTCTTGCAGTCAGGTGTTTGGATGTCTAAACTGACATAAAGGAGGCAGTATCTTTATACAGTACATACCTTCCAATATGATTCGTCGACACAAAATGAAGTGAACGTGATACTATGTATACTCAGCGTAATAAGATACATTTGCGAGTTTATTGAAAATGCTTGTGTGTACAATTGGAAGGTGGTAGGTAGGTGTTACGCGACTGTTTTGCTACATTGTGTTTTATTAGTCGATGTTACGAATACGTAATATAAATATTGTATTAAGAAATCTTCAAATGCACTATCATACTTCTCCGATTTTTTCTTTTCTTTTTGGGAGTTTTCTCTGTTTATGTATACATACTCTTCAAAGTTTATTTTCTTTCTATTATCCTCTATTGCTCACACACAGAGTCAGATTCATATCTTCTACTTGTCACACGACCAAACTTATGCCTGCTACTTCTAACATAGTCACACGTTTACATTCATGTCTTCTACTTCCCACACGGTCAAATTTCATTCATCACACGATCCCACGGTCAACTATCATCCATCTTTCCTCATAGATCAAAATGTATTAATTTGTTTATTTATTTAAGCTTAATACAAACAATTCTTAATTAATGTTCGGGCTGGGGGTGCTTATGATATGTGAAGATACATAGCTTCTGAGGGTGGATCTGTTGAGGTGAAAGTCTAGGGTGTTAAACGTAGTATTTGGCAAAATTCTTCATATGACTTCGAGGGTAGCGTTCAAGTGGATCGTTTGCTTGCAGTATAACGGATTAATCAATTATAACAGCTAACAGGTGCTGCACGGAGAGTACGTCAGCAGCTTTGCGGCGTTTTTTTAGCCGTAGCCTGAAAAGTTTTAGCCGATCTAGGTTCCGTGGTTAGGTTAGGTTAGGTTGGCTGTCCGCACGAGAGTGCAGACACATTTAGACCAGTGAAGGTACTTTGTGATACCATGGATCAACCATTAGGCCACTCAGGGACTAACAAAACTAACGCCAGATCGCAGAGGTCAAGGAAGGGGGACCCTAGATGGAGCATTCTTTTATGCGACAGGGCTGGACAGGTGCATAGGAGGTGAAGGATGGTTTCCTCCTCCTCCTCGTCCCTACAACTTCTGCAGAAGTCGTTGGAGAAGAGACCAAGTCTTTTGGCGTGTTGGCCTATAAGACAGTGTCCAGTGAGAACACAGACAACGCAGCTGATTTGTGTACGCTTTAACTTGATCAGATCGGCAATACGTTTTTGATCCAGCTTAGGTCAGATCTGTCTCGAAATGTGACACGTTGAGCCGTTTACCCATCTGAGGTTGGTCGTGCTAATAGCGTTCAGCTTCAGTAGATACTTACATGTAGCGAGGGGCATACCCAGGACTTGCCTGTCAGGCAAAATCCTTAGAGTGGTACCCTGTCTGGCGAGGTCGTCAGCCCTGCAGTTACCTGGAATGTCCCTGTGGCCTGGCACCCAGCATAGGTGAAAGTTGAACTGCTCTGTCATCTCCGTAAGAGATAGACGACAGTTTAAGGCGGCCTTTGAAGTGAAGGAGAACGATTCCAGGGACTTGATTGCCGCTTGGCTGTCAGTGAAAATGCTAATATCCCTGACAGATAATACATTACATTTCAGTCAGGACAGGGCTTTCTTAATAGCAGCGATTTCCGCCTGGAAAACGCTACAATGATCAGGGGTTCGGAAAGATATGCTCAGATTGAGCTGTTCGGAGAAAACACATCAACCCACCCCACCCTCCGGCTTAGATCCATCTGTAAACAAGTGAACCGAACTACCATCGACAGGGGGGGAAGTGTCCCATACATCCCGGTTAGGGATGCTCGTACGGAAATTACGGTCAAATCTCAGTTTCGGCGGGGTGTAGTCCGTGTTTTCGTGTTTGAATTTGAGAAGATCAAGGATCGAGGAGTGGCCAAAGCGATAGCTAGACCACTGAGGAGGCTTTCAGGCGGATGGCCGCACAGGCAGCTGTTCTGTTTGCCGAAAATATCTAAAGGTAGCAGGTTGAACAAGATGTCCAGTGCCGCGGAAGGCGTAGTTCTCAGTACACCACTGATGCAGATGCATGCAGATCTTTGCACCTTAGCTAGTTGAGTGAGGTGGACCGCCCTGTCAAGAGCAGGCCACCATACGATCACGCCATATAGTAGCATAGGTTTCATAACAGACACGTATAGCCAATGAGTGATTTGAGGTTTAATACCCCAGCTCCTACCTATAACCTTTTTACAGGAATAGAGAGCTACATTAGCTTTCTTAACGCGCTCTAGTAGATTGGCCTTCCAGTTTAATTTCCTTTCCAAAATAAGACCCAGCTATTTTGCGTAGCTGGAGGCAGCTGGCTCGTAACCGTGCTGGCTGGAGAGGTCTGTTGGTTGAGGCCCAGGTCCACCCCGGACTGTAGCGCCATCTAAGTAAGTAAGTAAGTATTTTGCGTTTTCAGAGAAGGTGAGACTGGTGCCATTTATCATAGGATGGTCTATGAGGGGAACTTTATATTTCTTCGTGAAGAGAACGAGTTCCGTTTTGTGGGGGTGAATATACTGCTAACCTTAGATAGGAAATGCTTTTTAAAGTAGAATTTTCTAATGTTGGCCTCTCTAGGGATTGTTAGAACGGGACGTTTTTTTTTTTGTTAAACTTATCGAATTCGTTTGCTCCAATGCAGTTCTCTTTTCGGATCAATTACCGTGTACATATGTAGACACAAAAAAATATCTCTAACTCAACCAACTTTACCATTTCACTCTTTGCATATTATTATTAATTGCAACTTCAGTCGCACTCGTCTTCCAGAAAACTCTTTTCAAACGAATTCACCACACATCCATATATAAACAAAATCTTCATATTGGCAACACTTCGCTACGATTACATAAAAGAAAACCCAGTCAAAGCAGATGACACTTTACCCAAAATATACACACGAACAAGTGCTGCCGTCGTGTCGGCTGAGTGGTGGTGCTGCACACCACTCCTACAGCTGATTGAATGTATTGCGAATGCGTTTTGTATTTACCGAACCTATCCAAGAACAGGTTTTTTTTTTTCTCCCCCACGCGATACGATAAAACATGCGTCGCTCGACTACTATAATACATCAGGTCTCTCGATAAAAATCGTGCTAATTGCCCGGCAACATAACCCCAAAAATGGCCAAGAATTTACATTCGCACACAAATGGTATAAGAATCAGATTTGTTTATGATAAATGAACTGTACTATGTAAATAGATATGACAATTGTCGGCAAATCAAACTAGAGCCTACCACAAGGATTGACAGAAGAGAAAGGAGAAAAGCTCTCCCAGTCTCAACACCGGTCGCATCTTTAATTTTCCGTGGAAAATCAATGAAAAGCACCCAACACCCCATAAATTATACAATTTTTTCCAACTCACCTGCGTATTTTTCTCAAATCGGCATTCTTATTTTCCGGATTGGGTGCAAACCAAATTTCCAATAATTTCTCCACACCCTCGAAATAATGCATCGAATTATTATTTATTACTTCATTCGCCGCCATAACGCGAATTTTTATAAGTTTTCCCACCGATTGTAGAGAATTTTTCTGCGTTTTCCACTAGGGGAATCCCACCGACTTTTTCTTAAGAATTTTATTTGCCCGAAAAAGGAAAACTTTTCTTAATTTCTCGCCCGATTTCCTTTTCTTTTCAGCTGACAAGAAGGAACACACAAAGTGGAGACGGAAATTTTCAAACTCTGCGAAACAAAACGGATAAAACACTTCGAAATGAAAGTGAGAGACGGAACGAGTCCACTCCTAATTTGCAACGAAGACGACAGAGAAAATCAAAGGAAAAAAGGGATGAAAAATGGAAAAATAAAAGAAATAACAAATAGCTTTTGTTGTTGTTCTGAATTCGCTTTGGATGATTGCTGCTGAAGTTTATGTATTTTTTTCTTAAACACCGCACTGGGATGTCTATTTTTTATACTATTTTAAAACGGGAATCTTTTTGTAGAGTCCACACAAAAATTGGCCGCGAGAGAGAGGAGACTCTCCAATAATTTTAAGCGAGACAAGTGACAAGCGAGTAGTAATACAAATGATCGCTCAACGAAAACTGAAGATTTTTTCATTCCTCTTCGGCTTTCAAGTTAAATAGAATTTTGCAAGTGGACTGGGTGGAGCAATTTATCGCCGCTAGGTGGACGCGCGAGTGACAGGTGCCTTTTGGAGGTGCCACTTTTTTCGATTATGTATATAGTATTGCCAGATGGTATGGTGAGTTTTGTGTTATACAACATTTCGAACTAGGACCGTTATTGCGTTCGTTTTCATAACCATGATAAGAATATTAATCTGACCTGTTTCATTTGTTTATTTGTTTGCATGAGAATAAAGGCTGAACTATAATAGAAGAAGGGTTTCGTACGACCACTTCCGAAACAGTTCGAAAACAACGGATTTGTATTGTGTGGCCATAAAGGCTCTACCAAACAGAACGCGGGCTGAAAGCGCTGTTTTCCGCCGTGGTTAGAGATGCCAAACATAAAGGGGGCAGCTTTCAGCGTTTCACTTATTAATGTGATTATTTGCAGAACAGATCGATCGCTGTGCAGCAGAAATGAGTAGTAGTTCTGAGGAAGATGAACTGCTTCTTCTCCTTACTCTTGCATCAAAGAAGAGAATAAAGTGGGTCCATGAAATAAATAAAAAAAAAAGGAATGATTATGGTGAATTCCATCATGTTTGTAAGGAACTCAATCTATTTGAAGGTCGTTTCTTCAATTATTTTCGTATGTCTCGAGAGCAGTTTTAAATTATACACGAACTCATCGAACCTAAAATTTCAAATATTTCCAAAATTTCACCAAATCTATTAATTTCTCCACCTCATTAGTCATTATTGCTGCTTGTTCGTCGCGATCTTTGCAAAAAAAACTACAAGCAGATATCTGCTGGCTGCGTTCTCGACTGGTCCGCTTTACTTGTCCGCAGTCTGTTTGAACAAAATGATTTATATCTACGCAGTACAGTTAAACAGCTGTGAATGGCTATGAACCACACAATTGCCTTTTCAACCGTGGGTTAAGTACAATTAGAATTAATATAATTAAACACAACAGCTCAAATGAAAGGCAAATCGATTTGATAGTTGCTTCCGAACACATACGCATAGGACAATTGACAGTACTGAAGGAAACTTAACGTAGAATTATGACATTAGCTGCCAATTGCTTCCGACTATTATAGCCTTAAGGCGATATTAGGCGTTTTATTTTTTCGCTCAGAGCAGGGCACTGAACAGAGCTCGAGCACGTCGAGCATGCTCTAAAGTGAACGTGCTCAAAGCCCTTTGATTTGTTTATGAAACATACTTGAGCACTTAGCTGTCATTTTATTAGCAAGGTGGCTATCCATAAGCACGCACGAATGCGCATTCTTTAAGTTTGTGCAATTTTATTTTGGTATCCACTAGATGATTTAAAACAAATTGTGTGGTGAGTTTTATGTTGTTTAATATTTCGAACTAAGACTGTTATTGCGTTCGTCTTTAGAACCATGTAACAATATAACCCTGATCTGATTTATTTATTTAATTGCTTGCCTGAGAATAAGGCAATATTAAGAAGATAACGTGAGACAAAGTTCAAAGCACTAAATTATATCGTATTACCATAATGCTTATTGATAGTACGTGAAAGCTAAGATAGTAGTTCTTACGTGCTGGTTAAATTTCATATTATACCTCATAACTTTGTCAAGAATGATTTCTTTAATTATATCTATTAACTATATTGAGAACAGTAAGAATGTGGAAATATAATGTATAGATGTAATGTATGCACATCGCATTAGTATAACGGCACTTTATATAGAATCAACACGTAATATCTACGTATGTTCGCTTTCTAGGGTTAAAATTTACCGAGCTTATCAAAAAAAAAAAAGTTGGTAAAGTTCAATAAACACTATTCTCATAGTCGGTTCATACGCTGGTGCAATTCTCTTTTGAATGCGCGCATTCCATACATACTTTTCGACTCGAATTTCCTCTGGGAACGGATAGGCCAAAAACACGTTTTTAAAACTATAGGTCCCTCGACCGGTGTTAAATTGGGAAAGCCTTATATTTTAATTTTTTTTCTTAATTGAATAAGAAATGGTTGTATTAATGTCTAGGAGGTATCATTAGATCAGGTGATCCTTTTCGTGGTGATCCACTGCAATATTTGCAATGTAAAATTTGTTGTTTATTAGCCTGGCTTATTTTAATGACAATTTAAAATTTATAACTTTGCTTAAGATTTTACAACTTTTGCGTTCAATAGCTATCAGCTGACACACTTTGATGTACTTCCTTGAAATCTTTAGGAGTAAGCAAAACAGAAATACTTGTTACATTAGCCGTGTTTTTTTGAGGGTCTTACTGTGCTGACTTTTGAAATCTCAAAAAACTACATGTACTCACTTTTAACTCACTTCTTGAAGTAAAATCATCTGAACCTTAGGTGGCGCTGAATTTTATCTATAGCAGCAACTTTTGAGAAACAAAGCGCAGAAAAGTACAGTCAAAGATACTATCTTGTCCCGTGAAGGTTGTTGCCATAGGTAATTTAACCGAAGGCAATCAAATTTGATGAACAAAACCACCTACGACTGAGATTGAGATTAAAATCAATTCGCCATACTCACTCGCTATAGTCACTTTGTTTATTGACTAAATTATACTCTTTTTTGTTTTGTTGTTGCTTTGCGTGTAAAACAAAAGTGAGCTGAGTATAGATTCGTTAAAAAAACACGCCTATTATTAAATAATGACTTATAGCAATTAAAAAAGAATTCCACCGCAAAAAATTCCGCCAAGATTGAGGCACAGTTGAGATTGACAAATTTTAAGTTTTAATTGATTGTTCCACACCAAAAATAGTCAAAAAAATATGTAGAAGAATAAAATTCTATCAATAACTAAGAAAATTGCGTTGAACTATACTCGTATGTATACCGCATATATCATTTTTACAACGAGATGAATGCCTCAATTGCAAATTTCACGTTTTAAGTTTCATACGAATTTTCGATCTCGAGATTTTGAACAATTTTTTAGTATTATAGAGAAACACAGAGTCTACTAATTCTGTCTACCTGTGTATATTACGTGGTACTGCAGCGTAAACGACTGGATTTGCTTTAATCTAGGTCTCGGCTGCTCGGGAGCTTTCCCGAGTACGCCTGGCTCTGCTCTAGATGCTTTGCTGAACTTACCTCCCCTTGATACTTATATCATGGGTTGCACTATCAAAGCCATCCATCGTCTTAGGCGAGGCGGTTTTTGGTATACTCCACACTGGAACTTTGATGAACTTGCCCGACACTTATCTTACGACTCCTGTCTTATAGATATGCCGTCTGATGCAATGACACATGAACTCCAGCTGATGCGCAAATTCAGAGTCGACTTTCCTTGTGTCCAGGACTGGCTTCGGTCAGAGTCTGAGCCGGGAATGGAATGTAGTCGTATTTTCACGGATCGTTCCAAAACCAGTCAAGGGTCTGGCGCTGGGGTCTTCGTGGAAGTCGACAACATTAGACTTCACTTCTCGTTAGGCAAATATGCATCTGTTTTCCAAACGGAAACTTATGCAATCCTAATGGCAATGAAGTATGTTGTGAAGAACAGGTGGAAGGGACGTAGCATATGTGTCTGTAGTGACAGTCAGGCTGCGCTTAAGGCCTTGCTTAACCCTTTAACCACTTCCAAAATAGTTCGTGAAACCAAAAACTCTTTGAACTCGGTTGCAAGGCTGAATTCTCTGTCTCTTATCTGGGTCCCAGGTCACACTGGGATCTTGGGGAACTAGATCTCCGATGAGATTGCTAGACAAGGCTCAGAGGAGGCTTTCTCAGGTCCCGAACCCGCGTTGGGTCTTCCAGCGTCTTCGGTTAGGGCTTCCATTGACGATTGGGTCTCTCACGAGCACAATTGTGTGTGGCATGACTCTCCAGGTTGCAGGTTGACTAAACGCATGCTCCCGGACGTCTGTAAGAAATCAGCGGCATTCTTGCTGTCTCTCAGCAGAAAAGACTGTAGACAACTTATCGGCGTCTTGACAGGCCACTTCGCTTTTGCCAAGCACCTTAACGTGTTAGGCTTAAGTGACACTACAATCTGCGACGTTTGTGGAGAGAGCGACGACACCGCGGAACATTATCTCTGTGAGTGTCCGGCCTTTGCTCGTATCAGGTGGCAGATCTTCGGTGCGGATGTGGTGAGTGCTGGTACTGTAAGCTCCTCATCACTGAAGTGCTTGCTTGGCTTTCTTAAAGAGTCAACGAAATTCCAATAAAATGAGTAAATCAGGGTTTACTCTCTGGCAGTACAATGGACCAGTTGTGCCTGAGTGCTCCAGTCGAGTGTTTCCTATCCCGACAAAAAAAAAAATCTAGGATCTGAGGGGTCATAATTCAATTCAATTCAATTCACTTTTATTTAACAATAGCCTTGAGATGGTTATCTCATTTGTGGCCATTTAAATAACCAATATTACATTAGTCATTTACATTTAAAATTCAAGATTAATATTAATAGTCACACATACATATTTTGGGGACTGCATTGCGATTGATCGGGAAACTACTGACTGCCCAAAACTGGCTTGGGCCAGTAGCGCAAAAATCAAGTTCGTGATGAAGTGCTTACTTTACCTCCTAGTGGTGGTCCCCGGGCAACTATACGTATAAACCCTTGTACGTGTAGGCTAAAATTGTAAGTGCGGGTTGTCTAGGGCCTTGATTCTAAACTAGGTAACGTGGGCCAGCAACCTGCGTTACTGAAAACTGACCGCTACAGAAACCGACACTATGCCTCGGATAAGGAATGATCACATGTTGGCGACTTTTGGCTATTGTACCCGGAGAAAGATAGGTTTCTGGAATGTAAAGACGCTCCTCGAATCGGGAAGCGAAGGTCCTTACAATGCCAGATTCATCCAATTGGAAAACGAATTCGTGCGATATAAAATGGACATTTTGGGGGTAAGTGAAATAAGATGGCTAGAAGCGGGCGAGTATCAGTCCCCAACGCGTAACACTGTACTACTCTATTCTGGAAGACCATCCAGAAGTCCGCGGGAATATGGAGTCAGACTAATGCTAACAACAACAGCACACAAGGGCGTAATTTCCTGGCAGCCTCATGGTGATATAATTATGACGGCCAGATTCCGGACTAGAGTACGACGCGTCATCATCATAGAGTGTTACGCCCCAACGAATAGTTCGTCTGAGGACGAAAAGGAAAGCTTCTACAATCTCTTAACTGCCGTCTTCAACACAACACCAAATGGAGACATTGTCATAGTGATGGGGGATTTGAATGCCAAGGTAGACAACGAGAACAAAGGGCTCAAACATGTAATCGGGAAGCATGGAGTAGGCAACCGCAATGACAACGGCGAAAGGTTTGTGGATTTCTGCAATGCCAATCGCCTTGTGATAGATGGCACCATGTTTGAGCACAAGACCTGCCACAAAGTCATCTGGGTTTTCAACAACAGGCAAGCAAACTCCAACCAAATTGACCATTTTGCTATCAGCCGCCGCTTTAGAAGTAGTCTCCTGGACGTCCGAAACAGGCGAGGGGAAGATGTGGGGATAGTACGTGATCACCATCGAGTTCGAAGATCCCACGACAACACAAGAATACCCAGGTTCAACATCGATAGACTTAGTGATCTCTCAGTGCGTGAACAATTAAGGGAGCACTTTTCGTAAGGTATGGAAGCAATCAGCAGCTCAATGCCCGCAACCATCCAAGACCATTGGTGTGCTGTGAAAAATGTTTTTACATCTGGTGCTGAAAGAATTGTCGGTCGATCGCAGGGAAGACATATTGCGTGGCTTTCCGAGGATACCTGAAAAGGGATGGACGAACGAAAACAGCTGAAAGCTCGCGCTGCAGCTACCCCAGCAGCAGGGAGAAGCGAGCTAGAGTCCCTATATCGCATGAAGTTCAGCGTAGCGTGCCACGTGACAAGCGCAACTACATCAAAGCTCTGGCTACAGAAGCAGAAGGAGCTGCACGGAGGTGTGACAGCAGGACCGTCTACAGAATCACCAAAGAGCTGACAGGTGGTCGCAGCTCCAGCCAACACCCAGTGAAAAGCCTAGACGGCTCCTTGCTCATTTCGGATGAGGACCAGCTTAAGAGATGGAAAGAGCATTTTGCAACGGTTTTGAACCGTGTATTCGTTTGTGATATGCTCCCAAATCAGACTGAGATGCCCGAGGTGAGAAGTTCCCGAATACGCACCACGACTCCCAGTAATGATGAGATCACTACCGCGATCAAGGCGGTAGGACTTGACGGTATTCCAGCAGAGCTCTTACGAGCAGCGCCAACAACATCGGCTGAGCTTCTACTTCCACTTATAGAGAGAGCTTGGGAAGCTGAGAGCTTTCCTAACGAGTCGAAAAAGGGAATGATCATCAAGCTTCCTAAGAAAGGAAATTTAATGGAGTGCGGAAACTGGAGGGGTATCTGCATGCTGCCTGCTGTAGCTAAGATAATAGCTAAAATCATCCTTGAGCGAATCAAACAACATCTCGAAAACACACTCGATGCCGAACAAGCAGGTTTCCGCTCTGGGTCCTCCCATGCCGACCACATCAACACCCTGCGGATTATCATCGAACAGTGCATTGAATATCGATTGCCACTCCATCTGCTGTTCATCGATTTTGAGAACGCGTTCGATAGTGTCAACAGACAGTTTATTTGGCGTGCCCTACGCAGGAGAGTTATCCACTGAAAGATAATGCATGTTCCGTAATCTAGACGCGGTTGATCCTTATCTCGCCAAGTCGAAAGGTTTCGTCCTCTGTAGTCGGCGTAGTAAATTGTTCTCATCCAAAATTTGTAGGACTGTATTGTTGACATGTCCGATTAGTCGGTTTCCATGCTTTCTCGAGAAGCTTCTAGTTTCAGCTTCGATTGTCGGAATTCCGAGATCCCTGTGGATATCGTCGTTTCTAATATATAATACCACGGTGCTTGGACAATTTCTCTTAGCACTTTATTATGAAAAGTTTGTAAAATATTGGCATTTTTTTTCTTGGTACAAACCCCAAAGTTGTATACCGTAGGTCCACACCGGCTTTAGCACTTGCTTGTATATAAGCAGTTTGTTTTCAGAACTGAGCTGGGAATGATTTCCGAGTAACCAGTACATCTCTCTATATTTGATTTCGAGTTCTTTACGTTTCATTTTAACGTGCGCATTCCATTTCAGATTTGCGTCAAGTGTCATTCCCAGGTATTTGGCCTCGTTTGCAAAAGTTATTCGGGCCGAGTTTAGGAAAATTGGCAAGTCATTAGTTTTCTTGAAGGTGAAATTCACGTGAATAGATTTATATTCGTTGAGGGCGATTCGCCAGTCCCTCGTCCATTCATTTACATTATTCAGCGCGTTTTGCAGTCGTTTCTTCGATTGTTTTGCCTACTGCTAGGATAGCGGTGTCATCGGCAAATGTAGCAAGGATAGTGCCATCTTCATTCGGTATACGATTACCACGAGTATATAAGAAAAAGACAAGCGGCCCAAGAACGCTTCCTTGCGGTACGCCGGCCGAAATTTCTTTGAGCTCGGAGTATTCGATTCCATGTCTAACACGAAAGAGTCTATTCCCGAGATATGATTCTAGAATATCGTATAAGCATACAGGGAGAACTTGTCGTAGTTTGCATTTCAAGCCATCATGCCACACCTTATCAAAGGCTTGCGAGACGCCAAGAAATACGCTTGAGCAAATCTTTTTTTCTTCAAGTGCTTTCTCGATTAAGTCAGTAATTCTATGCACCTGGTCAATCGTCGAATGCTTACTTTTGTACCCAAACTGGTGGTCAGGTATAAGATTATTTTCTTCTATAACCGGTTGGGACGCCTTAATAATATCCTCTCGAAAATTTTCGATATGATTGGAAGAAGCGAAATTGGCCTATACGATTTTACCTCATTTGGCGGTTTTCCTTGTTTTAAAACCATAATGACTTCCGCAACTTTCCATTGGCTCGGCACATGTTTTAATCTCAACGCAGCATTTAGAATATGGAGAAGCTTAATCAATGCGTTTCTAGGTAAAACTTTGAGAATTTCTCCGGTAATCAAATCATAACCAGGAGCTTTCTTAGGTTTTAGATTCTCGATTTCATATTTAAGTTCCCTTAGCGCTGCACTTGTGAGTATGAAATCGTCAGATGGTAAATTTTTTATTTGTTTTTGGGGACTTTAGGCCTTTTGGTGCCTTTTACGGCTTTCCAAAGTGAATAATTGGAATCTTTTTTTCGCTGTTAAACTTTCAAGGTAAGAGCCTATCGCACGATTCTTAAAATCCTTAATAGTCTTCTTCAACGAATTGCACAGGCGATTTAAGTGTGCTTTATGTTGCGGAGCACGAATATGTTGCCATATCTTAGGCGCTTTTCTTTTTTCCTTAACCAATTCTTTTATTTCCGGAGGATATCGTAAACCGTATATATTCGGCGTTTTCCTTGGATTGGGCGTATTATTCAAAGAGGCGAGCTGTACGATCTCAACGAAGCGTTCAACTTCAACCTCAAGTTCATAGGGTGTCGTAAGTGGAACGCTCAGATCAACATTATCTTCAATTTCGTTCCTAAAGCCCCCTTCGGGTAGGGGTTAGAATATACCCGAGGTAGGCATGCCTGTCGTAAGAGGCGACTAAAATCCACCCTCCGTATACCGAGTATGGCGTTTACAAAATATGCAATGAATCTTCCATTAGTCCTAAAGGGAATAAAAAGTAAATATGTAAATCATCAGCGTAAAGATTTTTTTTTTTTTTTTTTGTTAGTGTCTCGGATCACTACGCATGAGGTTCCAAGTTCGAATCCCAGAAAATACCAAAAAGTTTTTTCACGGTCCAACCTCTCGCGAGCGCCTGACAAACATCCGGGAGTATTGTTGTCACGAAAAAGCTTCTCAAATCGCCGTTCGGATTCGGCTTTAAACTGTAGGTCCCTTCCATTCGTGTGAAAAATATAACGCACACAACATGAGTGGTTGCGAGAAGCTAGGCCCTGGCACTTTAAAGAGCTGTTGCGCCAAATATTTGTATTTGTATTTTTTTTTAGTGTGGGACTCTAACCGCACTAAAAGCACCTCCTTGATCATGACCGATCAACTAGTGATCGACAAAGATTTTATTTTCAACGTTAAGTCGGGTTTGAGAAGGTATTATAATTTAAATACAGGCTCTCGTAATTGTCAAAAAAGTTCATGGGGCTTGGTTCTTCTTAACCTACGAACATTATTTCGTACACTTAAGACATCGTCTATGTCAGGACTGATATGCATCTGCAAACGCTCGTTGTGACGCATTGCGTACTTTTTAATTGTATCTGCTACGAGCTCGATCTGGAAATCTCGATGCCTTATCCCGAAGCGCCAACAACCCTTGCGCCATCAAAATATCTATCGCATTTGAACTCGATCGAATGGCGTTCGTATTTATGTACATAGTTGCGCGAATGTAGTAAAGCGAAGTGCGATAGTGTTCGCCAGCGAATTGCGTAGTACCCAAATGCGATTTCGCATGAAAATGCGCTTCGCGGCGAAGTGCATAGTTAGCCCCCAGATTTAGTGACACAGGATTCTAGCGACTTCAGCGCAGCCTGACTGTCAATGAAGATGGCGATATTATTGTTGGATATTGATTCCATCTCAAGTAATTCCGCTAGAATCTCTGCTTGGAACACACTGCATATGTCCGGAAGTCTCAGGCCCAGCTGTAGGTTAATATCTCTCGAGTACAACCTGACATCGTGCCCTCTCTGGTCTTAGAACCATCTGTGTGTATTGCAATCTCGTTGTGGACAGAGACTGTCTTCCTTTGCCAATCGTCTCTTACAGGATACATTACGTCGTACGGTGTGACGAAGTCAGTGATATCGGGAAATGATTCCTTAAGAATGGAGCTATGTTCCACATTACTGGTCTTGAAGAGACCAACATTAGTGAGCAGAAACTCACTTACTCGGAAAACAAGACTTTAAATTGAATACCAAAAATAAAAGCTCAACTTTATTATAACTCTTTCCATAAACAAATTTAAATTGTATAAAAACTTAATGCACATAACATTTTTAACACCAACATCCCTGAAAGTTAAGAGGGAGAAATAAAAAACTCCAATAAAGCGTACATATCTTAATTTCGTTTCTCAAAGGGTGGAACCCATCCACCAAACTCCTTTTCTAATTCTTCAGCCACAGCTAGACATAGTCTATCGCAATTTTTAGCGGCTACTACTTGTATACCAAGTGGCATGCCTTTGGAATCCAATCCCATTGGAACCTATTAAGAAACAAAGACACGCTCAATGAATGAAGTCCAATCACAAAGAATTTTATTCTCACCTGTGTAGCTGGAACACGCAACACATTAAAAATACTGAAATAACTGAAGTCCATAATCTTCAGTAGTGGATAGTAGTGGAATGGTGCAGTTCGTGGTGAACTGTGGAAAAATAAAACTCCGTCGTCACCGAGGAGATCAGCTAATGCGTCCCCACATTTCTTTGTAGCTTCTTCCATTAGGTCAGCTTTTTCGCTGGGAAGTACCCCATCGATCAGTGAATATATAGCGGCCATGGTGAACTCACTGCTTCCAATGATTTTCTTAAAAAGCTCTACAAATGGATTTAGAACAGCTCCATTGCCAAGGAGCTTATTAAAACTGGCTGGTTCACGTGTCATCCAATAGCGCCATAGTTTGCCAGAAATCTCCGTTCCTGGTAATGATGCCAATTGAACTTCCTCACCAGTTAGGTCGGAGAAGTGACGAGTAACTCTATAAAGACAATTGTAATCGGTTAGTTTTCACAATCTGTACAGAAAATACAAAGTATATGAAGTTTGTTATAATTTTTTTAATTTAAAGCTTAACTTTGATCTCAATACACTTCTTCCATCTGGTCTCTAGCCATTGTATCACACTCCTATTATGGTTGTCAAAGATCAATAATTGATAAACGATAAAATTTATCAATCGATCGAAAGTTTGGTATTACGATTGTCAATTGATAAATGTTTCTTCTATTGTGAATAAAATGCGTTTGTGAATGGGTATTCGATTTGACATTTGAGTTTTCGCATTCTTTTTGTAGCTTGTGTTTTTTTGCCTTTTGTTTGTTGTTTTCTTTTTGCCTTAAAATGTGTATTTTGAATAAAATAAATTTCAGTATTTCTTGATAAATATTTCCACAGTTCTGTTGTGAACATTTCATTCTTAAAATGCTTCTTTTCAAATGAAAACAACGAGACATTTGAGATTGACTGAAAAATTTGATAGATATCAACAATTTTGACAACGATAATACCAAGTTTATTAATAGAACTACTCACAATGGATGTAAAATTCGCTATAAATTCACAGCTGATCAAAAATATTGTCAATTGATCACGATAATACCGATTTAACAAATTATTTGATGATTGTCAATTATGGTATTGATATTTGACAACCGTAATAAGGGTGTCAGTTTAAAAAAAATAATGTTTCCTCAAAGCTTTCAAAAAATACATTTACTGCAGCTGCGACCTCTTCATTCGTTCGAAATCGCTGATCTCTTAATGTTTTTTTAGGTTGGGGAACAGATAAAAGTCACACGCAGCCCGTTTAGGCGAATAAGGAGGATGTGGCAGTAATTCAAACCTACAGTTATGTATTTCAGTCACAAATCCATTCAACTGCTGGGATAAGCGGACGATATAAACATCCCGGCAAGCCGTTGTAGAGGCATTTACGGCAATTGAAGAGCAGGCGAACCGAGTAGGTCTTGAAGTAAATGAGGACAAGACTAAGTAGATGTTGTCAACAAATAAAAAATTATCTGCTCAAAACCTTGGACAGAACGTCACTGTTGATGACTACAACTTCGAAGTAGCTAATGAGTTTACCTACCTCGGAGCAAACGTAAACCCCACTAATGACACCTTTGTGGAGATCCGACAAAGAATAATCTTAGCAAACCGCTGCTACTTCGGTTTGGCAAAACAACTCGGTTCAAAACTCCTAGCTCGACGGACCAAATTAATGCTCGATAAAACGCTCATCTTACCAGTCTTGCTTTATGGCGCCGAGTGCTGGACGATAAGTAAGAAAGCAGAGCAAATATTGGGTACCTTTGAGCGAAAAATACTTCGTCGGATATTAGGTCTCATATGCGAGGAGGGCAAATGGAGGAGAAGATACAACCGCGAACTCTATGAATTGTACCAGAATGTAGCCAAGACACGTCGACTACATTGGCTAGGCCACATCGAGCGAATGGACAACAACGCTCCAGCCAAGAGGGTTTTTGAATCTCAGCCCCCAGGTTCGAGACGTAAAAAAATGCCGAACCGCCGATATAAAGACCAAGCTGTCGCGGATGCCAGAAAACTTGGTCTACACAACTGGAAGCAGCGTGCCCTGTCTCAGGCAGAGACTCTTCAAGGGTCGGGAGCCCTTTAAATAAGTAAGTATTTCAGTCATTGTTTTTTTTTGGTGAAACAAAACTTTTTTCCTCAACATTCCTGGATGGTTTTTCTTAACTTCCTCTCACAGCCGACACGAAAGACAATTAACGGAGTTAATTGTTTGACCCTTGATAGATTACTCTACCCATGATGATTCCCTTTGAGGTCCAAAAAACCGATGATGTTTTCCTCTGTAGTTGATGTTGATGTTCTTGGACAGCGTGAGTCGGTTTCAAAGATCTTTCGTACGTTTGAGTTTCGCTACCCACTTTTTAACTAATGTTTTCGATGGGGCAGATTCCCCTAAAGTTGCCACCATATCTTCATGGATCTGCTTCGGCACAACATTCTTTTAAACAGCTACTTTATTTTTTTTTTATAATTTACTCGTGCAAGTGCCATTCATGGATAATGGCTGATGAGTAGGGTTTCGCTTTAATGACAGAAGACAGCATTGAGTTTTGGAAGCATTAAATCCCACTCTATTGGTTAAACCCCATTTAAATATAGTGTCAAGGTCGAATTTAATGTGTTTAACATACGTTATCGTTCTTCATCCACGGCCGAAGAGCAGGGTCGTGAGTTTGGGAACGAATATGAAAAACTGAGGGTAATGCCATCAGCGAAGGAATGGATTGGATTAGAAGTTGCAGACAGAAGATCATTTATGAAAATGAGAAAGGCAGTCGGAAACAAAACAGAGCCTTGGTGAGATGCAGACGTGAAGCCGCACAAAACAACTTGAATTGAACGGCCCCGAAAGGTAAATTCTAATCCATAGAAGAAGAGTTTCAAAGATCCCAAATGCACTTTCGATAAAAGATTTTGATGCCAAACTCTGTCAACTGCTTTTGAAATATCAAGCGCAATAATCTTGCTTTCACCAGAGTGGTGCAGAGATTGATTCCACTTATCGGCGAGATATGACATCAAATCACCAGTGGACCTGTTGCCACGAAAGCCGTACTGCCGGTCATTGAGGAGCTTTCGTGATTCAAGATATTAAATTAGCTGACAGTTTATCAGCGTTTCCTTGACCTTGGAAAGAAGGGACGTAAGGCAATGGGTCGGTAGTTGGAGAGAGAAGAAGAATCGCCTTTTTTAGGTACGGGTTGGACAAATGCTGTTTTCCACTTACTCATGAAGAGACCTGAAGAGTGGGATCGGTGAAAAAGCTTCCGCAGTGGTTTTGCCAGCGAAGAAGAACAATAGGGGGTACACCATCTGGACCAGCGGATTTGTGTATGTTAAGACCTTTAAGTACTCCTGCAATTGTACGAGTGCGAAAGTGGACTTGTCCCATGGAAAATTCTACGAACTCAGGTACAGGTGGAGACAAATCACTATCTGGCAGTGTGGAGTTTGCTGCAAAGTGGGCAGCGAACAGATTAGCTTTGTCTAAGGAGCTGACAGTTGGTACGTGCATCATTATGAATGAGCGTCGGCATAGATAACGAGGCCGAATTCTTAATGTTTTTTTACAAACGATCAAAAGTTTTTACTGCCCTTGGGATAATTTTTTTTTTTTTTTTTTTTTTTTTTTCGTGGGTAGGTGAAAATCTTCATGAGACACTATGAGACCGTGTACTCATAGTAGTGTCAGATTTCTACTGACTAAAAACACCCTTCCCTTCGTTTTGTTTACTACGACTAAGTTTGACCTTATCAAGTAGTTTAAGCTTCAGATTTATATTCGCGTGAGGCAGGTAGATTTCCAATAAAAGCACCTGCTGAAACCGTCATGACATGCGGCTTTTTGTCTTATAGCGCTAATTCGAACGGTTTCGTTCTTTGAAGTCGGCGCGTAAGATTTGTCACATCCAAAGTTTGGAGTATGGCACAGTTGCAATGGCCATGAAGACGAATGCGAAGCTTGCGAGCGAAGTTTTTTATTTCGTCCTCCACGGTAGCTATCCCTAAGTCTCTGTGGATATCATTGTTTCTGATATACCAGGGAGCGTTCACGATTATTCTTATAATTTTATTTTGCAATGATTGTATGAGATTCCTATTGCTTGGTTTGGTACAACCCCAGAGTTGTATACCGTACGTCCACACGGGTTTAAGCACTTGCTTATACAGAAGCAGTTTGTTATATACGCTTAGTTTGGAATATCTTCCAATTAGCCAATACATTTCTCTAAGTCGATTTTCGACTTCGTCACGTTTCTTTTTAACGTGAGGTTTCCATTTAAGTTTCGCGTCTAGTGTCATTCCCAGATATTTAGCTTCGTTTGCATGCGGTATTTGTACCGAGTTAATGAAAACGGGAAGGTTGATTATTTTCTTGTAAGTGAAGTTAACATGCGTCGATTTGGTCTCGTTAAGAACAATGCGCCAAGTTTTTGTCCACTCACAGATTTTATCCAAGGCTCGTTGGAGTTTTATGGTTGCTGACTCGATTGAACTTTCCGTTGCCAAAATAGCCGTATCGTCCGCGAACGTAGCTACAATAGTGCCTTCAGTTTGAGGTATGTCCCGAGTGTACAGCAAGAATAAGATAGGCCCAAGGACACTTCCTTGCGGAACTCCGGCGGCGATTTCTTTAAAATCAGAATATTCAGTTCCGTGCTTAACACGAAAAAGTCTGTTTTTAAGGTACGATTCTAAGATCTTATGAAGTTGCTCCGGAAGGATTCGTCTTAGCTTATAATTCAATCCATCGTGCCAAACCCTGTCGAAGGCTTGAGATACGTCAAGAAAAGCGCTAGAACAAATCTTTTTCTCCTCAAGGGCTTTTTCAATTTCGTCGGTTATTCTATAAACCTGGTCAATTGTGGAATGCTTGATTCTGAACCCGAATTGGTGGTCAGGTATTAGGCGTCTCTCTTCAATGACCGGAAGAATCCGTTTCAGAAGGAGTTTTTCAAATACCTTCGATATTATTGGTAGTAGCGATATCGGTCTGTACGATTTTTTGTCATTTGGAGATTTTCCCGGTTTCGGAACCATTATGACTTCTGCGACTTTCCATTGATTTGGAACGTATAATAATCTAATGGAAGCATTTATTAAATAAAGCAATTTTAATAGTGCCTTTTTTGGTAATTCCTTGAGGATTTGTCCGGTTATTAAATCATAGCCAGGAGCTTTATTGTTCTTCAGGTTTTTTATTGCCTGGCAAAGTTCTATTAGTGACACACTTTTTATTCTAAGGTTGTCAGATGTCGTAGTCGTACCGGTAAAATCGTCTACCAATGTTTCTCCATCAAATGGCTTAAAAGTTTCTTCTAAGTGCTCGGCAAATAGATCCGCTTTTTCTTTGTCACCTTTTGCCCATTCGTCGTTGTTTTTTCTTATCGGTGGCGAATGTATTTGCGGTTTTTTAATTCTTTTGACAGCTTTCCAGAGCGAGTAATTAGTAGTTTTTTCGGCGGTTAAACCTTCAAGATAAGCTGAAGTCTCTCGGTTTTTTAGGTCTTGGATCGCTTTTTTAAGCTTATTGCATAAGAAATTCGAGTGGGTTTTATGCTGGGGAGCGCGAGTTTGTTGCCATATTTTGCGTGCTCTCCTCTTTTCTCGAATAAGTTCTTTTATTTCCGGCGGATAATAAGCTTCATTGCATGGGACTTCTTTCCTCCTTAAAGGTGTATTTTTCCACGCGGCATTTTGTATTGATTCAATAAATTTGCCGAGCTCATCTTCTATTTCGAAGGGTGTTTTGAGCGATACATTTAAGACAATATTTTCTTCGCAATCAGTTCTAAAGTCGCGCCAGTTAGTTTTTTTGTTAGTTAATCTAGGCACAGCTTCTACTGTCATTAGTCGGTCACTTATTGTCAAGATTACCGGCGAGTGATCTGAGGAGAGCTCAAAGCTTTCCTCTACTTTCGCAAAATTTGAAGATACTCCTGTATAATGTAGTATCTTTTGCCTCAACTTTTGGGCGTGGGAGAATTCAACACGATTAATGAAGCCATTGCAGTCATTTCTGGCTCGTTTAAACTTTTTTCGGTTTTCAGTTGGGTTGGCCTTGTAAGACCGCAAACTTAATTCCTTTAACCTAATAGCTTCTTTACAGCTCGAGTCATACTATGCGTTTTCCTTAGGTCTGATAGCTTTTATTCTGTGAGGGACATAAGTTCTCATACCCAGGAGAATTATATTAGTGGTCATATCAGCAATGCCCGCAATGACGATTTCAGAATGTGGGTACAGGGATACAATTCTTAGGATGGAATCTGACAGCACATCAAACTCATTATAAGTTAAATTGCTTTCAATATTTGGACTTCTATAAATGAAACAGTAGTGGATTAACTGCCTAGGGACAAGAAATTAAATTCCGTATTGGAATATTGGTCATATTGTGGGAGAATTTGGTAGCATACATCACTACGCATACAGACGACGAGACCGTGATGGAGGAAGAATAATGGCTCAATGTTATATCCAGGCAGATCGAATTCCGAAGGATCGTAATTTTGTGTGTTTCACAAAGAGCCAAAACAGCTGGTCTATATTTGGCAGCGTGGACGTACACAGAAAAAAAAAATTCGATCTGAGCCCACGAATGTTGCTCTGTTGATGGATGGGGCGTTGTTGTTGTTGGTACAGTGGTACGGTGGTACTAAACCCGATAAGAACAGGACAGTTAGGAAAACAAGAAGATAATTACATTACGTAAAATTACCATATCTGACGTTCAAGGCAAAACTTGGCGCATTATTTTTGAGAAGCCAAGGAATCTAGAAATGAATGGCATTGCAGAGTTACGAAGTCAATAGCGCCCTGTATCCTCACGAGGAGTGACGAGACTTAACACAATATTTGACGAGCTTAAAGTTAACCATAAAGTTCTTGAAATCAAGACTTCTCACAAAATGATAATGCCCCACTTACTTGAACATCACGGATTGCATCTCCCGGTTCACCGGATTGCAGGATGGCATGTTATTGGTTGGAATGTAAAAGTAGTTCAGCTTTGTCAAATCAACTTTCTCATCAAGTTTCAGTCCTTCAATCTTCTCCGGATCTGCAATTACCTAAAAGAATACAAAGCATTATAATTATTTTACCTATTATAAGGACTCCAACTTTACCTTGAAAATTGGCATCAAATCAGTTGCATATCGTGCCATAGGACCAGCCACAACCATGGTCTCTGTCTCCTTTCCAGTTCTGAATGTACATCCCTTTGTATTGATTGCCCCAACTGTCGGCTTATGACCAAACACTCCACAATTGAATGCCGGGATACGAATTGAACCACCAATGTCAGTGCCTTAAATGATTTTCTTAAACAACCGAAAGCTATATAAGTTAAACGGAGGCTTACCCAACCCAAAGCCTGTAGCACAAGCGGCAATTAAACTAGCCTCACCACCAGATGATCCACCAGCCGATCGCCTTCCGTCATAAGGGTTATTTGTCTGACCAATCAGAGAATTGCGACTCTCAATCCATTTGTTAACCTCAGGTACGTTCGATGTGGCAATTATTATAGCACCCGCCTCCTTCATCAGCCGCACACACTCTGCATCTACAGCTGATTTCTCCTTCCGACGAGATATCAGTCCGAGAGTGTGCAATTTCCCTTTAACCGAAGTACTATCTTTTGTGGTGAAGGGAACGCCCAAAAAAGGTTTTTTTATGAAATCCTTCTCTGTTAGTTCACCGCTGGCAATACGTTCATCGATTTCTTTGGCTTCATCCAGTGCCTCAAGGAATGGACCGTCGACAACTGCATTTAGCAGTGGATTTACATCCTTTATTCGGTTGATATATGCAGAGACTACTTCGTGAGCATTTAGCTTTTTTTCTCGGATCAATTGGGCCAGTTCAACGGCACTTTTTTTGCAGAGGTTTTGATCATCCGAACGAAAAGGTGGACAACGGATTTTCGTTCCCCAATACCTACTTAGAACATACTCCAAGATCCAATCAAATACAATATGGAAGAACACTATGAAGCTACTCAGCAATTGACGCCAACAATCACCCATTTTGGATGGACCTCTGCTGCGACGATGTCTCTGTGGAGGAGAATTTAGAAAAGCGGATTATGTTAGAATGCATGTTAATACTGGCTGACATTTTGAAGATATGTACAATCATTCGATGCATGGATTGTTTCTTAGAGCTAATCCCTTTACACCTTACCTTCATTTCAAAAAATTACGCTCGAAAAGAGCAATAGGAATTTGCAGTGACACACAGACAATGGTCATAGAAACATTCTCTTTATTGACGAGAACATTTACACTATTTAAGAAGTTCTTAACTAGAAAAACAATAGCTTTGCAAGGATGTTCAAAGGGAATTGCTGTTCCAAAGGTTCACCTTGCTTGGTTTGATGGAGGATTTCTCATCAAGGTGACACATGTCTTCATTTTTGTGAGAAGGGCGCTAAAACTTGGACAAAGGTCTGTCAAGATGTTCTAGAAGGCATTGTTAGGGACTTAGCTAATACTCTTTTCAGTTGAGAATGATGGATTTTCCATCAGAAATCTACTCTGACACACAAAGTTGAAACGGCCCAGGAGTGGCTAAGAAATATTTCAGTTTTATTGCAGCGGAAGATTCGCCCTCACCAGGCAGGAGGAGATGAGTTGGTAAGGAGCATGTACCAGCTCATCTGTAAAATCTGGTCGGACGAAAGTATGCCCGATGAATGGAACTTCAGCATCGTTTGCCCGATCCTAAAGAAAGGAGGCCCGCTGAATTGTGTCAACTGCAACACATAAAACTGGCGTATTATGTGAACGTCTTAAAACGATCGCCAACGCCAACCACCTGATAGCTCCTTATCAGTGCGGTTTCAGGCCGGGAAAGTCCAGCATTGACCAAATAAAAACGGAGGAATTCGATGGACTCTTACATCTCTTGACTACGCTGACGATATATGCCTACTCTTCCACAGAATTATGGACCTCCACCAAATGACAGCAAATGTGGAAAGGGCAAAAATTAATGTGGCAAAAACTAAAATTATCAGTCTTGGAACAAACTCATTGGCTCAAATATGCATTGCTGGACAACCGGTAGAGAGAGTAGACGATTTCCACTATCTTGGACCGATGGTGGAACCGAACTGGATATAGCCAACAGGATCGCCAAAGCAAAGTCCGCGTTCGGGATGTTGTGCAAAATATGGCAAAGCAATGCGATCAGTTTAAACACCAAGATAAGACTGTTCCGCTCCAACGTTGAATCCGTGCTGTTATATGGTTGCAGTACGGATAGGTTGGAGAGTGGCCACTACCATCACCAGAAAGCTGCAAACGTTTGTTAATAGGTGCCTGCGCAATATCTGAAGGATTTTCTGCGTATCTCTAACGAACCCCTTTACGAGAGAACGGGTCAGGAACCAATAGGCACAACCATCCAACGGTGGAAGTGGCAGTGGATTGGTCACACGTTCCGCATCGAACCATGCTATGCAATGGAAGCCTTTAACTCAGGGTGGCAGAAGATCTGGCGGTCAGAGGAGAAAATGGCGCAGAACAGTCGAGAAGGAGGCACGGCATTGCCAGAAACCGTACACGATAGCGCGTAGGCGTAGTAGAGGCCCTAGGACCCACAAGGGGATACAGGACATAAGTAAGTAAGTAGGTCTGTACAACTACTACTAACTTACGCCGATGACATTGACATAGTCGGAACTCAGCGGGCCGTCAGTGGGGCATTTGCGAGTATTGTGATCGAGGCAGCAAAGATGGGTTTAGCGTAAATGAGAGCAAAACAAAATACCATATATGCTGCCTACAAAAAAGGACACCCAACATCGGCGTCTTGGACAGAATGCCACAACAGACATATATAATTTTGAGGTAGTAAATGACTTTGTCTACCTAAACTCTGTGTTGGCTCCGCAAATGACATCAGTGAAGAGATCAAACGAAGAATTACTCTTGTCAATCGCTGCTTTTATGTGCTAAGAAGGCAATTTAATAACAAAGCCCTATCTAGAACTACGAATGTAACTCTGTATGACACTAGTCATCCCAGTCCTGCTGTATGGCGCAGATGCATGGACTTTGTCAAAATCGGATGAGGATGCTCTTGGTTACTTTGAGAGAAAAGTTTTTTGCCTGATTTTGGTTTTTGGAAGGCGAGTGGAGAAGGTGCAATGCTGAACTCTACGGCCTATATAACGACATCGACTTACCCAGAAGAGTTCACATACAGGGACTAAGATGGCTGGGTCATGTACAGCGGATGGAGTCCAACGTTCCGGCCCGGAAAATCTTTGAATCCGCCCCGGATGGACGGTGCAGTATAGAACGACCTCGCGGTAGGTGGCGCAAACAAGTGTAGGGGGACTTTAACCAACTTGGCGTTAGCAGCTGGCTCGTAACCGGGTTGGTGGGAGAGGTCTTTTGGTTGAGGCCCAAGTCCACCCCGGACTGTAAATAAGTAAGGATTACTTATTGTAGTCAGACTTGGAGTACATGGCTTGTAAGGCTTCTCACAGAAACTTGGCAAATCTCATAAGGTTTTAACCCAAGTAGCGTCAACGATTTCATTCGAAACATCGGAAATATTCAGTTTTTTTTTTTTTTTTTATAATTTACTCGCGCTAAAGGGGTTATGACTACCCTTTTTATGCATTATACATAGCGTGAGCGTTAAGGAAGAGTGGTTAAATGACTATAGGTTATAATGGAGAGGAAAAGCAGACAGAGCATTCCACAGACGTGTTGTGCGGCTCATAAGGGAATCTCTATATTTCACGGTACGCCCAAAGATAGGCTTAAGGGTAAACTGATGAGCATTCGAGGCATGGCGAGTATTGCGGTTAAAACGAAGAAGGGGAGGAATGCTATTGGCTATTTCAACTGAGCATTTTCTGTGGAAATATCGATAAAACAAGGATAGGCAGGAGACATTACGACGGTGTTCGAGCGAAGCAAAATTGCTTGTAATATTCGTGTCTCCGATGAGTCTTATCGCGCGTTTTTGAATCCTATCTAGCAAGTGCAATATGGTTTTTGGTGCACCAGACCAGATGTGAGCGTTATACTCTAACTTAGGGCGAATGTACGCCTTATAAATTGTAGCCAAATCAGAAGGGGTGAAATATTTCTTACACCGTTTTAGGAAACCTAAACATTTCGCTGCATTCTTGGCGATTTCGAATACATGGTCGTTCCAACAGAGTTTGTTGTTGACACACATACTGAGCATGGAAAGTTTTTCGGTTTCTACAATGCAAGTGCCATTCATGGATAATGGCTGATGAGTAGGGTTTCGCTTTAAAGACAGAAGACAGCATTGAGTTTTGGATACATTAAATTCCACTCTATTTATTGAACCCCATTTGGTTATGCTGTCCAGGTCGGAATTTAATGTGTTTAACATACGATGTCGTTCCTCTTCTACGGCCGAAGAGCAGGGACGTGAGCTAGGGAACGAATATGAAAAACTGAGGGTACTGTCATCAGCGAAGGAATGGATTGGATTAGAAGTAGCAGACAAGAGGTCATTTATAAAAATGAGAAAGAGAGTCGGAGACAAAACGGAGCCCTGGGGAACACCAGCATTTATATAGGTAGGTAGTATATAGGTAGTTTCTAATCCAAAGAAGAAGAAGAGTATCATCGATCCTAAATGCACGCATTTTCGACAAAAGAGGTTGATGCCAAACTCTGTCAAAAGCTTTTGAAATATCAAGCGCAATAATCTTACTTTCACCGGAGTGGTGCAGAGATTCGTTCCACTTATCGGTGAGATATGACATCAAATCACCAGTGGACCTGTTGCCACGAAAGCCATACTGTCGGTCATTGAGGAGCTTTCGTGATTCAAGATATTTCATTAGCTGACGGTTTATCAGCGTTTCCATGACCTTGGAAAGAAGGGACGTTAGTGCAATGGGGCGGTAGTTGGAGAGAGAAGAAGAATCGCCTTTTTTAGGTACGGGCTGGACAAATGCTGTTTTCCACTTACTTGGAAAAAGATCTGAAGAGTAGGATCGGTGGAAAAGCTTCCGCAGTGGTTTTGCCAGCGAAGAAGAACACCTCTTCAGAATAATAGGGGGTATACCATCTGGGCCAGCGGATTTGTGTATGTTAAGACCTTTGAGTACTCCTGCAACTGTACGAGTTCGAAAGTGGACTTGTCCCATGGAAAAGTCTACGCTCTCAAGTACAGGTGGAGACAAAGCACTATCTGGCAGTGTGGAGTTTGCTGTATCAAAACAAGGAGATCACTTCTAAAGAATTTCAAATAACCGATACACATGTATGTCTGTTAAGGTTGGTATAACGTTTTATACTTGTAACAGAACTTATGCCAGGACTAGGTATTGTCACATTGACCTATAGCCAAAAGAGTTCAAATGTAGCGCCTCAGATGGCTGACATGAAGTGAGGATGGACATCCACGAGCCAGTCCGGAGAGCTTTAAAGTCCTTCTCCAAGAGACGGCGAAGGGGCGCTCACAACTGGAAATGGACACCAACCAACTTGGTGTGCGCTGACAAATGACCGAGCTGGGTGGAGTTTGTTAGCTGAGAACCAGGTCCACCCCAAACATACAGACGAAAACAAGAATAAGCTGACAAACTAGAATGAATAAGCTGTACAGTATCCATTCTCTCCGATGAGCTGTATGTTGTGGTAGTGCTGAAGTCTTTACAGTAAATATGCTAATATGATGTACCAGTTGGTGGTGTATGGAGTAAAAGCTTAACCATAGTGATGAAATGATTCCTGGCACTTCCCGACGAAAATTCTTCTACCAGATTAGTGGACAGTGTGTTTTGTTCACCCACAAGCCACATACAGTTGACCTAAACGCCGGACGCGTGCGTTTCGATTAAATTTCCCGGTGATGCAACATTTTTTTTTTATCAGAAACCAGCAGAACACTCCGTAAACCCTGCGAAACAACCGACAAATTATTCTAGTTTCTAGGCCACCATAGGGTCAGACCCGTGCACTTGACCCCCCCTAGGTGGTGTAACTTACCTTTCGACTAACACTACGATCGGACTGCGATTCACGTTCCTTGCCGCTGCGGCGTTCTCGCTTACTACTGTGATGATGGTGTGACCGCCGGTGCTTGTGACGACCACCACCACTACGCTCGCCTTCAGAATCTTGCGTTGTGTTATCTTCAATTACACTCATTATGCACTTTTGTTGCTAATAAGGCGATAAAGTAAATTTGATATCAAAAAAGAAATTAAAAATCAGATACACCTTCGGTGGTGTGCAAGTGGCTATCGGTGTGCGCGCTCTAAGTTCAAATGGACTTCGATCGACTAGTCCGCTTATGGAAAATGAATAGCCGAACTCATTTACATTCGCTGAGTTGGTTAATTTCAATTCAATCAAGTTTAGCAGCCAGATAAAACGCAAACACCTGTGTTATAATCATTTTGCACTGTATGTGTAGTATGTTCCCCCACCTTTTGTGTTTTTTTTTTTTTTTTGGTCGAAGGCTACCGGAGAGAAAGTTGTTAAGCAAACAAAATTTTGACATATAAACAACAGAAAGGAAAGTAAAAGTGGGCGGATTCTTTTTAGTATATGGTGGTGACATCTAGCTGTGGGGAGGATAATACTATTTGTTAGACATTTCTCCGCTATAACCGAAATTTTAAATTTGAAAACTACGTATTTGGACTTCATTCAAAAAGTTGTGTGTTGATGAAATTTTAGCTAGTGGCCAACCGAATCTGATAAATTTTAAATTTTTTTTTTGATTTGAGCAAAAATGGACAATATTACATATACCAGTGAATGCGAAAGAGTACGAAGTATTCATTCAGGATTGTTAATTTCTATCTTTATCTTCCTATTTCGGCAAGGTAATGATCTGAATACAAGGGATTGTAACCCTTCCACCTCACGGCATTTCTACTGATCCGCCTGTTTGAAATCAGAAAATATCGGCAGGCATTCCGAGTTTGGATCACTTCGTTACTGAGGCAAATTAAATGCTGGTATCGTTGCATTTGTGTGATCCAGAAGTTTATAGGCCTGCATCTCCTGCCTCGCGATGCCTTTGGAACGTTCATTGATATTGCCTTTTTAACAGTGTTCAAATGATCTATTCTTTGAACGTGGCAATACTAGCTGACCCGGTAAGATGGTTTCTTTGACGTGAAGACTTCCACGGATCTTCGAACTTCTTATTCGATCAAGCTCCGTAACACTTGCGGTCATGCGAAGCAACTTCATCTCAGCGGCCGTTAATTTGCTCTCATACTTTTCGTACATTGTCCAACATTGTAAATCGTATGTGACCGCTGGACGAATAACTGCGGTGTAGAGCCTTCCTTTCAGCTGAGTGGGGATTTTTCGGTCATAAAAGATAGCGGAGTTTTCTCACCATTTCATCCACCCTACACTTACGCGATGACTGATGACGTCTTCACAGGTTGCTTCGCTATTAATCATAGATCCCAGATATTTGAACTTTTCGCACTTCGGAAGCACTGTTCTATTCAAATAAATATCTGGAAAAGGAATGAGTGGATCAGAGAACGGGCAGCATAAGTATTCTGTCTTTTTTGAACCATTGCGATACCAATTTTCCTCCAAAACGTCCCCCAAAACATCAAGTGCTCGTTGCAGGGATGTAGGATCATCACTTATGACGGATCCACCGCCAGCAAAAAATAGTTGATGTACCTTGGGGTCCGTCACTTTACTTTCAAGCAGATAGTAAAGGACTTAAGACGCTTCCCTAGTGCACCTCGACTTTGATTGGGACCTCTTCAGTTACTCCAGCGGGGCATCTTACTCTTGTCTTTGCTCTTTCGTAAATGTCCATGATCATCTGTACATACGATTCTGGAACACCTCGATGTCTTAGCGCCACGCATATCAGATATCGTGGTTGTCTGTCGAATGCCTTTTCAAAATCAAACAATACGATATGCAAATACTTTAAGGAATCACGATGCTTTTCCATTATTATCCTTATACTTCGTATTGCATACGTGGTTGATTTACCCGTACTGATCATCAGATATTATTTTCGCAGTTGCCTAATACCCGCTCAACGATCTTCATAGTGTGTGACATCAGCTCGATCGAACGGTAGTTATCACAGTTTCGCGTATCCACCCTTCCTTTTGTACACGGGAAGAAGGTAGCTTTCCCTCCATTCATTCGGCATTGGATCACCTCTCACGAATTTGGAGAAGAGAATTCTGAGCCATCTGTACCCGATGTCTCCCATCTTTTTCTAGAACTTAGAGGGCATTTAGTCTGGCCCAACCGCTTTTCGTTTTTTGGAGTTGGTGATGGCTCTGGGAAAATTTAGTCGGGAGAACTAATCATTCAAAAGATCTTCACAATACTGCCGTCAGCTCTGCTGGGTTTTGTCGTCATCCACAAGAAGCTGGCCATGAGCATTGTTAATGAACTTTGGCGAACGAATCTTCTGAGCATTCCTACTTCTTTGGGCGGCTATTTTGAAGATGGTTGTGCTCTTGTTCATATTGTGTCGTTGCGGCTTCTGGATAGCCTGGTTTGCATCAGCAACCGGGGAAGACATTTTCTTCAGCACCCGATACAGGCCCTCCGTACTCTCTGCTTTAAGCTGGGCGCACTTCTTCTTCGCTTTTTTCTTGCAACTTCTGTATTCCATTTCGAGGTGAGCTTTTTCGTCTCTATTATTAGAGGGGCACTTTGACCAAGCTTTGAAAGCCGATTTCTTCTCATTTATCACCTTCTTAGCTTCATTACTCCACCACCATGTTTCTTTGGTGTGCTGATGGTGGCATTTCGAAGCTCCTAGTGGTGATTTGGTCATCTTTAAGCAAGTTCGCTGTAGGGAATCCCACATATTTTGTGATCTGCACTCTTCACCCTCAGCTCCGTTGATGGTGTGAGAGAGGTAATTTTTCATCACGAAAACAAAAGCCTCGCCTTTTTCTTTGTCCAGATTGTACCACTTGATTCTCTCAGAGTTTTGTTTGTTTGTTTGCTTTTTTCGGTGTCTCCATAAATTGGTGTTGCTGAGCTATCGCCTCTTTTGGGCCGCCGCCGCCATATTAGGTATGCCAAGTGGATCCGTGGGCGCCGTGGCGTAAGTGGTTAGTGTGTCGGACCACTGCGCGTGATGTTCCAAGTTCGAATCCCAGGAAACACCAACAAGTTTTTTCACGGTCCCACCTCTCGCAAACGTCTGACAAACATCCGAGAGTATTGTTGTCTCGAAAAAGCTTCTCAAGACAAATTGCCCTTCGGATACGGCACTAAACTGTAGATCCCTTCCATTTGTGTAAAAAATATAACACCCACAACATGAGTGGTTGCGATAAGCTAGGCCCTGGCACCTAAGGAGCTGCTGCGCCAAATATATATACATATATATAAATACATATATATATAAGTGGATCCGATGGGTTTGGGTCGACCTTAATTGCACTTTCCATCTCATTGGCAATGAAATTCATATTCACACTTGACCCAGGCTTGGCACGTGTCGCCTGTTGTTGTCCGAGCGTGCTTAAGTTGCCTATATTCGCGGCAGTACTGCGCGTTGGTGTTGGGTTCGGGCGGGTCCATCATTTTCAGTGTCATTTTCCTTGGAATTTTGTGCTCTACACATTCGTGCCCAATTGCTGTAATTCTGATTGTACTTTGCCCTCATATATCATGGCATTTTCAAATTCACAGCCTTATATGTGCCCAAAACGACTTGTTACATATATACTCATCTTTAAAAAACTACTTGGTTCACTCGGATCGGATTAGTTTCTGAAATATGATCCCGTTTGTGGACACGTGTCGAATCCGGAGCCGAAAACCGTGGGTTCACTTTGCGCGCGCAGCTCGCGACATCTAGCTGCGTCGAATGTCGGGGTAGTACTAGTGATGGGTGCATTCGAGTGATATAATCCATTCTTCCAATGTCTCGAGATATCTCGAAACACTGTCTGAAATCATTCGAATGATTTATCAATTTACATTTTGTTTTCTAAACAGGAACCTTTCTTTGGTGCAGTGGTCGGAAAAACTTCGATGTAATTCGTTTTCCATTATACTCACGTGGCTGATGATTGCTGTTCCCCAAGATCGAGCACAAATGATAAAAACAAGAAAAATCTCGTGTCTCAATTCTGAATTCGTGTTACTACAGGGTAGCATTATATGATATAATCGAATGGTCATTCGAGATATGAGTGCTATGCATATGAAAACATACTTCCCAAGAATCGAGATACGAGTATGAGATGCGTATCCGAGTAAAATAGTACTCGATTCATTTTAAAGGCGACTTAGTAGTAAAGCGAATGAATCGAGTACTATTTTATTCGTATACGCATCTCATATCTCGAATAGCGATATGAGTGGAATCGAGAACTTTATTTGTTTATTCAACCACTTGGGGAGTGTGTTCTCATATGCATATAGCACTCTTATCTCGAATGGAGTACTAATATCTCGATTCTTTAAATCAGTTAATTATGCCCATCACTAGGTAGTACTGGCACAAACTTTCGTTTTTCTTCTTTAAAACGAGACAAAGATGACGGCGCTACGTCTATTTTTAGCCGAGTCATTGAAGTCTGAAATTACTTCAACAGAAGCTGTCGCTCATTTAGGCGCGATTGCCTCCCCACACCCGACATCGATTTAAAGACGTTTTCACGTTTGAATAGCTGCATGAAAACAGACTACAAAACAATACTTTGGTTCAACTTTCTATGTAGGTCCCACAGCTTAGCTTCTCGCTCTTTTATTGTAGGTGTTATATTTTTCACAAATTCTTCTGCAAGATTTAAATGGTTGAAATGTTATGCTTTAACCTCCAGCTGAGTAGCCTAACGCACTACCCACTTAGTTTATGCACCCACAAATAAAGGAAGATAACGTTAAGAAATAGCAATAAAAATAATAATTTATTCAGGTATATATATCTGTACATACTCGTATACAAATATTTAATGTCAAGTGTAAAACAACACAGTTAAATTTGTTCATTAATAAAATATTGTAAAGACTACATTTATAAATTAGAAATTAAAATATAGTACATAGCAGTGAACAATATAAGTGTATGCGGATTACAATATTTATAAAGTACAAGTTTTTAAAACAAAGTTTAAACGTTTAAACATAGTCTTAACATATTTTATAAATGGAAACTTAACTTACATTTATAGTTTCGATAGAAAACAAAACAAAGGATACACACGCAGATGTGTCTTTTAAGGCGCAATTCTTAATTCTTATGAATAATTATACACTGTTACAGTTTGATCACAATTAGTTGGCTTACTTTGTTGTTAAATTAAAAATCGTTTCCTTAAAAAAAACTGTTACATATAAACAGAAAAATAACAGTACATAGAAATTACACTTAACATCAAAGAAAGGAATCGTATGGCGTTTCTAAGAAATAATAACAGAAATAATTTTTTTACTTATTGTACAATTGTTTTACTCTTATATATAAATAAATAATAAAAAAGGAAAATAAATGATACAACATGATCGAATCAAATACACTCAAATGTCAAAATGGCGTCTGAATTCATGGCTAGGCTTCATAGAGCTTAAGCAAGCGTTTAGCATGATGAACAAGTGATGCGAAGCAGTGGTAGCGTTCAAGCAACTGACAGCAAATCAAGGTTCTCAAAACTTTATTTTTTGAACATTTTACAAGCACAAAACAAATGTCCAGAAGAGTGCATTGAATAATAGAAATGCCAATGGGAAAACAGATCGAGCTTTCCTATCGATCCAAATGGACATCTCTTGAGGTGTCATTGTGGTCCATGTTTTATGATTGGAAGACCCGCTGTCTTGAGTTTTGTCTGATTTTCCTTCAGAGAAATTATCATCTATGCTGATGGAGGGACACTTGGACAGATTGTTGTTGGAACCTTTTTCAACATCTAAGTTTAGGTCGCCATTACCAGAGACGAGGTCATCGTCACATTGCGTTGTTATTATTGGAAGGGTCTGAAATGAAAAAGAAGACTGGATGTTATACAAATCCTCGGAAGATAGTCTAAAGAAGATTTGGTAAATAGCAATTTAAGTTAATATGTCTCTGCCTCAACACTAATAAAGACAAAGAAAATAACCTAGGATAAATCTAAAGCAAACAGATTGTTATGAGTAATCTCACATCTGATCACCATCTCAACTTCTTCTTCTTCTTCCTTTTATCAGCGAGGCTATGATCCGAAAACAAGGGATCACAGCCCTCCCACTTCACTGCATTTCTACTGATCCGCCTGTGGGGTTCGCCTATTTGACCTCAGAAAATATCGGCAGGCCTGCCGATTTTGGATCACTCGGTTACTGAGGCCAATGAAATGCCGATGTCGTCGCATTTGTCTGATCCAGGCGTTTATAGGCCTGCCTTTCCTACATCGCGATGTCTTTGGAACGTGCATAGATATTGCCTTTTTAACAGGGTTCAAATGATCTCTTCTTTGAACGTGGCAATACCAGCTGAGCCGGTCGCGCTCTAATTTGTGTACGATGGTTTCCTTGATGTGAAAGCTTCCACGGATCTTCGAACTTCTTATTCGATCAAGCTTGGTCACTCCTGCTGTCATGCGAAGCATCTTCATCTCAGCTGCCGTTAATTTACTCTCATACTTTTTGTACATCGTCCAACATTGTGAACCGTATGTGAGCGCTGGACGTACAACTGCGGTGTAGAGCCTTCCTTTCAACTTAGGGGGCATTTTTCTGTCACAGAAGATAGCGGAATTTTCTCGCCACTTCATCCACCCTACGCTTACACGATGATTGATGTCGTCATCACAAGTTGCTTTGCTGTTGATCATAGATCCCAGATATTTGAACTTTTCGCACTTGGGAAGCACTGTTCCATTCAAATAAATGTCTGGAATATGCCTGAGTGGATCAGAGAACGGGCAGCACAAGTACTCTGTCTTTTTTGAACTAATGCGATACCCATTTCCCTCCAAAACGTCCACCCACACATCAAGTGCTCGTTGCAGGGATGTAGGATCCTCACTTATGATGGCTCCATCGTCAGCAAAGAATAACTGATGTACCTTGGGGTCCATCACTTTACCTTCAAGCAGATAATCAAGGACTGTAATAAAGAGCAAAGGACTTAAAACGCTTCCCTGGTGCACCCCGACTTTGATTGGGAACTCTTCGGTTACTCCAGCGGGACATCTTACTCTTGTCTTTGCTCTTTCGTACATGTCCATGATCATCTGTACATAGGTTTCTTCGACCCCTCGATGTCTTAGCGCCACCCATATCAGATCTCGTGGTTGTCTGTCGAATGCCTTTTCAAAGTCAACCAATACAATATGCAAATCCCTTAAGGAATCACGATGTTTTTCCATTATGATCCTTATACTTTGGATTGCATCTGTGGTTGATTTACCCGAGACAAACCCGCACTGATCATCAGATAGCCGTATTATTTTTCGCAGTCGGCCACCTAATACCCGCTCAACGATCTTCATGGTGTGTGACATCAGCTTGATCGAACGGTAGTTATCACAGTTTCGCGTATCACCCTTCCCTTTGTATACAGGGAGGAGGTAACTTTCCCTCCATTGATTCGGCATTGGATCACCTCTCACGAATTTGGAGATAAGAATTCTGAGCCATCTGAACCCGATGTCTCCCATCTTTTTCCAGAACTCAGAGGGTATTTCGTCTGGCCCAACCGCTTTTCATTTTTTGGAGTATTTGACCGCCTCACTAACTTCTTCGACTGTAATGTCGGCTATTTCTTCACAGTTAGGGGTGGCTCTTGGAAAGTATAGCCGGGGAAACTGTTCATTTAAAAGCTCTTCACAATACTGTCGCCACCTCTGCAGAATTTTGTCGTCATCCACAAGAAGCTGGCCATGAGCATTGCTAATGAACTTTGGCGAACGAATCTCCTGAGCATTGTTCCTTCTTTGGGCGGCTATTTTGAAGATAGTGGCGCTCTTGTTCATATTGTGTCTTCGCAGCTCCTGGATAGCCTGGTTTGCATCAGCAACGGGGGAAAATATTTTCTCCAGCTCCCGATACAGGCCCTCCGTACTCTCTGCTTGAAGCTGGGCGCACTTCTTCTTCGCTTCACCATCACCATCTCATGTTAGCTCGTATACGCCTTCGTACTGCATCCGTCAATAGCAACCGCTTAAACTTACTTAACATCATCAGGTTCCCCAAGTGCGCCAATAATTCAGGGTTCACGTTGCCTTAGAAGCACAAGCAATCAGCAACACAATGTAGGATAGCATGGATGACCACTAGAATGCTGTGAAAAATGCTTTTACGGCTGGGGCACTGGCGCAGAAAATTCATCGCACATGGCTATCTACAGACACCTGGAGACGGATCGATGAGCCTAGAGCAATCAATGCTCGGATTGCAGACGTCTCCGCAGTAGAGGGAATCAAGCTAGAAGCCCACTACCGTGCGAAGAAGAAGGAAGTGCAGTGTAGTGTGGGACGCGACAAACGTTAGCATATCAACTCACTGGCTTCAAGGGCTGAAGAAGCAGCGAATAAGTGCAACAGTAGGACTGTTTATGGCATAAATATGGATCTCATTGGTGGTCTGAACCCCAAACAACATCCAGTGAAGAACCAAGATGGTAACCTTCTGATCTCGGATGAGGACCAGCTCATTAGATGGATAGAACATTTTGCTACAGCGGTAAACCACTTATACGATGGCGGTATGATCTCGAATTCGAATGGCACTTCGAAGCAGCAAATTCCCGAGTGCGCACCGCACCTCCCTTTAAAACCGAGATAATACGAGTAACAGCAACCAAGTCCCTCAAGAAGACCAAGGCGATGGGTATTGATGGCATCCCTGCCGATCTATTTCAATCTGCGCCAAATACATTGGCAGATTTGCTGTATTCGCTAATTTGGGATAGCAGGAGTGGAAAAGGGGGATGATCTTTAGCTTCCGAAAAAGGGAAACTTGATGGAATGCGGAAACTGGAGAGGTATATGCGTTCTTCCAGCCGTAGCCAAAATAACAACTAGAATAATTCTGGAACGAATCAAAGAGCACTTAGATTCAACTCTCGACGTTCAACAGGCAGTCTTTCGTGCTGGATCTTCCTGCATCGACCATATAAACACCTTACGGATCATAATCGAACAATGCGTTGAGTACAGGTCTCCGCTACATTTGCTGTTTATCGACTTTGAGAAGGCTTTCTACAGCTTGAATCGAGATACTATCTGGTTGGCCTTGCGCACGAAAGGCATCCCAAAAAAAACCTATAGCTATTATTAATGCTGTGGGCGCCGTGGCGCAAGTTATTGGTGTGTCGGATTACTACGCGTGAGGTTTCATGTTCCCAGAAAACACCAAAAAGTTTTTTCACGGTCCCACCTCTCGCGAACGTCTGACGAACATCCGAGAGTATTGTTGTCACGAAAAAGCTTCTCAAATCGCCCTTCCGATACGGCACAAAACTGTAGATCCCTTCCATTTGTGTGAAGAAATATTCGTATAACGCACACAACACGAGTGGTTGCGAGAAGCTAGGGCCAGGTACTTGAAGAGCTGTTACGCCAAATATTTATTTTGTTTATTATCAATGCTACATACGAGGGCGGTAAATTTCACGTCATAGAAAATGGCAAGGTGTCGGAGGATTTTTAAGTCCAAAGGGGAGTACGTCAAGGGTGCATACTGTCACCACTATTGTTTTTTGTGGTTACCAGAAATTTACTCCGTGCAGGACTGACGGAAGGCAACTATGGAATTCGTTGGACTATGACATCTTACCTTAAACACCTAGATTACGCTGGCGATGTTCGTCTATTTTATATCGGATAATGGATCTTCATTTGTTGGCCCACAATCTAGAAGCTGCGGCAAATAAAGTGGGGCTAAAAACTAAACACAAGCAAAACAAAAACCCTGAGCACTTCTAACACCCGCGTTCAACTTAATATTGCCGGATAGGAGGTCGAGAAAGTTGAAAACTTTTTTTTATCTAGGAACTGTAGTCTCGGCTAATCGTTGGCACCGGACTGGATGTGCACAGCAAATTCGGGAAGGCTAAAGCTGCGTTCGGAATGCTATCCAAAATCTGGAGAAGCAATGTTATCAACTTAAGACCCAAGCTACGACTGTTGCATTCCAACGTTGAATTGGTGCTGCTTTAAGAGTGCAGTACCTGGAAGGTGTACACCAATAATATACGCAAGCTGCAAGTCTTCGTAAACAAATGTTTAAGAATCATCTTGAGGATTTTTTGGCAGAACCGTAACTCCAACGAAGAACTTTATATGAGAACGGGCCAAGAATTTATAAACATTACTATACGAAGGAGAAAGTGGCAGTGTATTGGACACATTCTACGGCGCGAATACAACTACATTGCAAAATACGCCATGCAGTGGAATCCACTCCCACAGGAAGGCAGAATAGTTGGACGCCCTACGCAAACGTGGCGCAGAACAGTTGAGGAGGAATCGAGCTCTTTGGGAATGAGATGGAGGCAACTCACGCATTGCAGAGCTCCAAACAAGATGGCGCAGAGGCTCGGTTACACATCATGCTGTATATTTACAAGCGCTATTACGCTTGTGTGCGCATGCGCAAGTCCTTAAACTGCAGAAAATAGAGGTTTCCAAATTTAATTACTGAAACTTCAAGAAATAGACATTCAGCCTTAAAAAAAAATACTTACATGAACAGTCAAATAGTTGTTGTAGGTGTTTGATGCTTTATTGCTATTCTCAGATGTCCCGTCGAAACTAGAGCAAGATTTCGAGTGCTGTAGTACCCTTTCCTTACGGGTTAACCGCGGAGTAAGTGTTGACTTTAAAATATATTTGCTGTTGACTTTCTTCATCTCGACATTGTTCTTTCGTCTCCATACCACATTCGAGAAAGCATACTCGACCAAACTTCCAAAGATGAAGCATGTACAGCCTAAGAACCATATTTCAGATACCTTTATATAACTGACTTTAGGAAGTGATTTTTCTTGTGCACTGGCTAGTGTTATAAAGCTCAACATAGTGCTCGTACCTATAAAAAAAAAACAAAAAACATAGTTTTAAAATATATCCTTGAAACGCCATTCACGCAGCTAATGCGAAATATTTTTTTAACGTGAAAACTTCTTTAAAATCGATACCGATGCGATGCAATCGTGCCTAAATGACACTTTCTGCCGAAGTATTTTAAAACTTCAATACCTCAGCTAAAAATAGACATAGCCGGCGCTATCCTAGTTTCCTTTCAAAGAGGGAGGATGAGTTTGTGCCTTCACGAGGCCATTTTTAAGCACCTATCCGAGCAGGGAAGACTGGAAAAATGACAGAACGCCTACCGATCCATAGATGGATCCAATGGATCCAAAATGGAAATAGGTGTGGGTGCAGGCATCTTCTCTGAGACACTTGGTTTCTCTATGTCAGCTTGGCTTCCGAACTACAGCAGCGTTTTCCGGGCAGAGGTCCTAGCAGTGACAACAGCAGCTGGTGAGACTGCGATGAGAGTAATACCACGGAAGGAAATCACCTTTTCATCGACAGCCAGGCAACGATAAAAGCAATATCTGCTATAAAATAAAATCGAAGCTTGTGAAGTGTTGTAGAGAAGAGCTCAAGGTTCTTGGAACACAGCACGAGGTAAAGCTCTGCTGGGAAATGAGAAAGCCGAAGAACTGCCTAGAGGAAGCTTAGCACTAAACTCGGACCAATTCGACCCCTCAGTGTATATCCCACCTTGCGCACTCAAACTCAAAGCAGGAAACAAACCCCTAAAGGAGGCTAACAACAGGTGGACCCCTTTAGATACTTGTGTCACTACGAGGAAGCTATGGTCTGCATTCGAGAGAGCCAGAACCAATAGACTCAGACAGAGGGATAGAAAATCCATCTCTACTCTAATAGGTGTCATTACGGGGCATAGCACCATGCGGTGCCATATAAAAAACTACGTGTGACGAACGAAGACCTTTGTAGAGGCTGCGGTGATGACGAAGTTCAGGAAGACACCACCCACTTTCTTTGCTACTGCCCAGGCCTCTATCATTTGAGAAATAAGTTGCTTGGACAACACTTCTTTAAGGATTTAGAAGAGTTGTCCAACAGACCGATAAACGACATTGCAAACTTCATCAAATCCTCTAGATGGTTTGTATCTCGGGCACAGTAAGTACCAAATGATTACTTTAGGATATGTACAAAAAACGATTTATTTTCTGCTTTTCACGAGGAAGAGATTCTCTAATATATCTCCTTTCCCCCCATGGGTATCGAAATGGGTCTATATTGACCTGAGTGTGGTGTAGAGGTTTTATATCCCCCACACCAGCCCACATATCTAACCTAACCTTGTCCTTGTGCGAGTACCGCTCCGATATTTGTGACAGTCGGGTGTCGCAAAGTGAACCCACGATTTTCGACTTTTCGGATTCAACATGTGTTTATAAACGGGATCATGTATGTGTTACACCTCATCGGGGGCTGTACGTCGGGATCTCAGAAACTCAAAGATATACGAGTTTGTGAGTTTGAAAAAGTTTGAAAATGTCGCGATATATGTATGACGGCAAGGTACAACCAGAATTACAGAAATCGGGCGCGAATGCGTAGAACCTAAAACCAAGGCGCAATACTGCTGCGAATATAGGCAACTCAGGTGGCATCTGACGAGCCTGGGTCAAGTATGAATGCGGATTTCGTTACTGATGAGATGGAAAGTGCAATGGAGGTCAACCCAGACTCATCATATATGGCCTCAAAATTGCACTTGCACCGGGGCCTACAACAAGTATAAAAAAAAAAAAAATTTCATACCATTTTACTATACACGATAGACGTTTTCACGAAATTAACTGCGGTGTACGACACTATCTACTTTTTTGTTTAAGAAGATTAACTAGAACTAAGTAGACCTAATGCAGGCGCTTTTTCTACATATCTTACCTAACATAATACGTGGCGCTGATTGATCGGCTTGTAACCAAAATGATACCCAGGAAGTAGCAACAATCATCATTGATGGCAAGAAATAATCCATGAAATAGAAACCCGAGTCACGGGTCAGATGAACCGTAAAGCTCAAAGAGCTGTAGTTGCCAGCTGTAAAAGAGGAAAAAAAATAAAAATTAAAATCATTTCCGAAACATTCTGGAATAATATCATCGTACTCTAATTTTAGATTAATAAGTTGGAAAATTTAATTGAAAGTCTTAAAGAGCTCGTGCCAGACTGACGACAACAAATGAATTCCATTGAATAATGCAATAGATTTGTATCTCCGGTGATCAATTTAATAATTTTTTATTTTTTTATTTCATTTATTATTGTTTATTAACACAAAGACATTAATACATATTAATACCGTTATCTGACTTTATCTATGACACTTTGAACCATACGTAAGTGTTAAGTGATGGATCGTTCTGTATGTGTCTGTAGTTCTGAAGTTTAACAAACCCAGTTTCACATTTAATCTATCTCTAGTGGAAAGTAAAAAGAGTTTTCACTATTCACTATTTTTGGCAGAAAAATAGCAGCAAAATCAAGTTCAAGGTATCACATCAAATATCGAGACAAAGATGTCATGAACATATTTTGTCGCAGACATTTCCTTGAGTGTCGGGTGTCACTTAGATTAATTAAAAAGGTTCGCTTGGGAGCTTTGCAATGGAATGCTTAGATGATTGATATATAGATAGATAGATAATATTTCATTATTTTCAGTTGTAAATTCATTTACAAAAAGTTTAATACATTTAATTTGAAGACATGACTTAAACCCGTCTGTCCAAGCTTAACGAAGTTTATTAAAGTGTTTTAAAAAATTTTTCAATTATCGCCCTTCTATATTTTGATTCATTTTGACAATAGTTGTGCAGTTTATTTCAGTCTGTGCCATTCAAAATGATCCCCATCTTCAATTCATCCAAAACTCGTTTCCCAAAAGACCGGAGTCTGAAAACACTTAGTACAGGACACCTGCCCAAAAAGTGATAAATATTCTCCCTCTCTCGTAAATTGCACAGAGAGCAAATGATTGGTAAATCTTCTCTATGCGGGATAAAGTTTAAGTTCATAGTTTCACTCCTGGCCTTGGAAACTGTAGATATCGTATTGCTAGAGAACCTTTCGTTGAAATAATTGTTTTCGCAAAGATTGTGATTAAAACTGGCATATATCTCCCGACGTAAAGAGCTTCTGACATTCTCATTGCTATCTGTGTGCATTTCCTCATTGATCTCCCAAAGTAAATTGTAAAACTCTTCTTTCCATTGAGTAACGTTTCTAATACTTATTCTCAGGGCATATCCACAGAATACTGCTAGTGACTTTTATTCCTCCTAAAACAATATTTTTGCCTCAATAACATAATTTACTTCTTCTTCTTCTTCCTATTTCGGCGAGGTTATTATCCGAAAATAAGGGGTTCGCCTCCAATAACATAATTTACAATACGTTTAATTATAAAATAAAGTTTCAATGCTTCAATAAATAATGGCGGGAGACCGGTTTTAAATAAAAAGATGCTGTTTGGTTTACAATAGCCGTATTTTATTATCACTCATGATCCATATGGATCATTGATTTCTATGCAATACAACAACAATACGAGATCTTGATTTCTATCAGGATCAGTTTTATGATCCACAAAGTTTTTTTTTTTATTCCTTGGTAGGTTACACAACCACACTACAAGACACAAGGAAAAATATTCGTTGATCCAGATTCGGATCGTTTTATCTTCGTCGTGTGATCTATATGGATCTTGGGTGATAATAAAATACGGCTATTGTGGTAGTGCGAACACCCGCTTTAAAAAAAACGAATTAGTTTTTCTACTGTATCGTAAGGCTTACAGCCCCACACTTGAGCTCCATACTGAACTAATCGATCCTCTAGACGTTGGGCCTCCGATTTGAAATCACGTACACGATTAGCTTAATATTAGGAGGTATGATGTTTAATACAAATTTGTCGTTCAAGGGAGCAACAAAGCAAAAGATATATATTCTTTTGATATTTTATATTGTAAATAAGTACTGAAGTGGTTTTAAGTATCTTAAAAGTTTTAATCAAACGAATATAGTGTCGGCGTGATTGAAAAATAGTGTTGGGAGATGACATGGTGTTGAGGAGATTAGTTTTATTCAATTAATTAGAATCTGAAGTCAGTACAAAACTTACCAAAAGCTCCATGCCTTAAATCATTTAAATCAGCATTCACCGTCGTTTCATTAGTCCAAGCACTCAGTAATTCATATTCAGTCATATGCAGATCTGGATTGAATGTAAGCGGAGAGTTATCCTCCCAATGTAAAACCAATTCTGATGTATTATACATCCCTGAAATAAAAGAATATTGTTATTCGAAAGACTTTTAGAACTTCCTTCAATCTACTTACAGCTCTCTAAAATCGTTGAACAATACTGCTCATCGAAGGGGAACTTCTGTAGATTCATCCAGCAATATAATGTCGCTTGAATCCTAGTTGAAATAATAACAGTACCATCCGGGGATATTGATGTCAGAACATCTTTCTCCGCTGTTCCCAAAATACTTGAATCTTTTTCATTGGCAAAAAAGATATGTGGCACCCATAGTGTGTCTCTTAAGGATTTCTCCCCCAAAATAGGCTGCTTTCTCATAGGAGAAACTTCCTTAAACATTAACCGCGGATCAACGAACCGCATCTGCAGCAATGCATGCATTTGAAATTGTATATCAGAAGCTTCTAGATTCTGCATGTAGTAAACATAGGTACGAGTATATATGTCAACAGGAAGGCGCTCACCCTTTTCACTGAAGGCTGGAAGAATAAAATATAAAAAATATTCACATTTAGATTTGAAGTACAATCCACTTTGGATACTCTATCCCCAAGATCAGACACTTCGTCGACTCTTCAACAAAATATAAAAATTTAAACAAAAAAGACACTAGTCACATGAAGCAACTCATCGTAAGCTATGTACATACGAGTACTATGACACAATTACAGGGAATATAAACAACGGTATTGCATTGAAGCACTTATGTCAAGTAATGTTTTTGTCTAGTTCCAATAAAAAGTGTCAACGGGAAGTACTTGTATGAGCAAGAAAAAAACATTAATTAAGTGGAAAAATTGATTAAATGAATATTGAAATACTTAGCACTATCATGTCAAGCTATAGGTTAGGTTAGGTTAGGTTGAACTGGCTGCCAGCTAAGAATCGCCAACACACTTAGACCAATAATAGGTCCATTGTGATACCACATGGATCATGGGAGTAATTTCTCCTACCTACTCGTTAAACCATTCTGAGCTTCTTATGAAGCGCAGGAGGCTTTTAATATCAATGTTTTTCAGGTCGCCTTTTGTCGTTGTAATAGGGTGAAGCTTCCTTCTATGGGAGAGAGCTGGGCAGTGACAAAGAAGGTGAGGAAGTTTTTTTTTAAAAGCTCAAAAATTGCTCTGATGCGTTTTTTGTGACACCTGGGGTTGCTCCGAAATATAACTCTGTATTTTGTTTTAGAAACTTGGGGTCGCTCTGAAAACGCTTTAAGTCAGTAGCTTCCCCCCCTTCCTGGGAAAGAAAAGTGATTATCATTTATTTTGAATGGACTAGTTTTTTTTGGCTTGAATTATGTTTAAATTCATAAAATATTCGGTATCAAATTGACTAACGATGCGAATATGGAAATTCGGTTAAGAGCGAAAAATAAATCCACATATTGGCAAAATGTATGCATGACAGCTCCAATGTGTTTTTTAAGTAATAGAAAATTAATAAATAAATATTTGGCGCAACAGCTCTTTAAGCGTCAGGGCCTAGCTTCTCGCAACCACTCATGTTGTGTGCGTTATATTTTTCACACGAATGGAAGGGACCTAAAGTTTAGTACCGTATCCGAAGCGCAATTTGTTTTTGAAAAGCTTTCTCGTGACAGCAATACTCTTGGATGTTTGTCAGACGTTCGAGAGAGGTGGGTTCGTGAACAACTTTTTGGTATTTTGTGGGATTCGAAAATCGAACCTCACGCGCAGTGGTCCCACACAATAACCACTTGCACCACGGCGCAATGGCATCATGTCAAATTATTATTACAATTTGCTAATATTCTTGTTTTTTTTACCTAGCTTAGGTGAGGTTGAAGTGGCTGCCAGCTGAGAATCGCTAACACACTTAGACCAACAATAGGTTTATTGTGATACCACGTTGATCTTAGGGGGAAGTTTTTCTCTACTTACTCGCTAAACCATTTTGAGCTTCTTACGAAGCGTAAGAGGATCTTAATATTTTTGTCTTTTAGATGGTCTATATCGTTGTAATAGAAAGCTTCTAAGTGAAGCTTCCTTCGTCGGGAGAGAGCTGGCCAGAAACAAAGAAGATGAAGAATAGTTTTACCCTCTTCTTCATTCATGCAGCTTCTACAAAAGTCCTTTCAAAAAGGCCCAGCTTTGTAGTATGCTTGCTTATTAGGCAGTGCCCAGTGATGACACCAATTGTAGCGCCGATATGCAATCTGTTGAGAGAAATAAAATTCTTAAAACGGTTTAGAGCCAGCTTTACCCAAATCTGTTTTGTCGCTAAACATGTAGGCCCACTTGTCCACCTAAGATTTGTGCTCTCGATAGCATCCAGCTTAAATTTAAGTTTGCGAGTAGCGATTGGTATACCTAAGGTGTCTTTATCCGGCAAGATGGGTATAGTTGTTCCAATTCTGGCGAGTTCATCGGCATTTACTTGCTAAATATATCAGATGCCACATTATGTCCAGTGCCGCAGAGGATTTTATACGTAGTTCTCTGCTTATGCACAGACAAGCTGTACACTGGACTTTACTTAGATAATCGCGATTTATAGCTTTTTCTAAGGCTGTCCACCAACTTCGATCTAATGACCGAGATGTAGAGCCAGTGAGTGATTCGGGGTTGTAATCCTTATGTATTCCCAATAGCTTTTTCGCAAGAGAAATGTTCTACTGTAGCTTTCTTGACTCTTTCTTGAGTATTAGGTTTCCAGCTTAATTCCTTATCCAGGATAATACCCAAATATTTTGTTGTGTCAAAGAAAATTAAGCTGATACCATTGAGAGAAGGAGGGTCGATTAACGGAATTTTATACTTCCTGGAGAAAAGTACTAGTTCAGTTTAGTTTACGCCCAAACCACACCGAACCGGCCATCTAGTGAGCTTGTTTAAAGTGTTTTGTATAAGTTCTTTTAGAGTATTTAGGTGTTTTCGCGAGACAGCCAAAGCAACTTCATGTGCATAAGTGATCGCCGTGCATCCCTCGCCTTCTAGGATTATCAATAGTTCATTCACCACCAAATTCGAAAGAAGAGGGGATAGTACACCTCCTTGTGGAGTGCTTCTACTGACAGATCTTATATAAGAGGTCCCACCCAGCTTAGAGATTATAATCCGACCATTGTGCAGTGGATTAATCAATTCGCAAAGTGAGTCGTCGACCTTTAAGTCGGAAAGCGGATCTGCTATCGCTGATATATTGATATTGTTAATAGCATCCTCTATATCCAGAAAAGCAACCATTGTGCACTCCTTATGAAACAGGGAATATTCGATATTACGCACTAGTGAGTATAATGCCGTTTCCACTGATTTACCTCTGCAATATGCATGTTGGGCCGCAGACAGTAGTTTCTTATCAATACTGTTGCGTAAATGGATATCAATCAGTCGTTCTAATGTTTTTAAGAGGAATTTTGATAAACTAATAGGTCTGAAATCTTTTGGATTAGTATGAGAGCATTTCTTTTACTTACTAATTGGCCTCTCGAGGCGATCATAACGACAAGGAGATGTTAGCCTTTGAATGAGTTGTGTTTGTGACAGACTGTCTGCATCGATCAATGTTGGGCATTCTTCATCTGATCTGTAATTAAAGAAAAAGTTTATTAAACATGACTTGGAGTAAGTTGTTTAAAGCGGTTCTGGCTCAAAAATACGGGTTGTGGTTGGGGTTGCGGTTAGCTTACCTGGGTTGCGGTTAGCTTATATATTATCAGAAAGTTTGGCGTGTGTCTGTCGTGTAGGGGTGGGAGGCAGTTTGCGGACTGCGAACTATTTGACTCTTGGTGTGTGACGCATGCTTCTTTAAACTTATAGGCGCCAGATGTTGGTGACGAATGCTTATCAATGATTTTATCTTTTTTTTGTGCGCTTTGAGAAGTATGGAGCTAGCACCGGAGCTGACGCGTGCTCCTTGAAACTCATAGAGCATCTTGGCGTGTGCCATGGGCCCCAGTCATGTTAGCAGAAAAGGCGATGACTGCTTTAGAGGGTGAATGGGAGGGGTTTGTGTACATAGTGGAGTTTTTATAAACTTATCAGCTGTAAGTTTAATTATTTTTGAGCGACGATGGAAATGTTATGTACGAGTATTTGGCGGTGAAGATTAATGTGCATTTGACGAATCAATGTTGAGGGAGGTTAGTTGTTAAAGGGTTATACGCAGTTAGAAATTTAAAAAAATTGATTTTTTTATTGCATTTTCGGAATGTACATATATTTAAATATATTCTCTGAGAATTTCAAATCGATCCGGCAAATATTTTTGGCAATACAAGCACATTTGTAAGCACGCCCCGGAGTGTGTGTGAACGTGTTTTGAAACTTTGAGCGCGTTTTTTTCAAAACGGTGTTTTCAAAGTCGGTGAGCACGATTTCTCAAAAACGGCTCAACCAATCAGTCTGAAATTTTAACACAACCTTCTCAGATATATTCTTCAGGGATTGATCGAAGGAATAAAAGTTCCGAAAACTATTTCTATTTTTTTTAAACAATGTAAGGAAAAAATTTTGGCCGAAAATTGGATTGTTTTCTTTTTGAAGCCGCCATTTTGTCAAAAATCAAAATTTCGACTATTCCTTCGATCAATCCCTAGATTTATCTATCCACTAATAGAATCTTTTTGCTTTTTTTATTTTAAATAATCCAAACCGGAGATATCGTGCTCACCGCCAGACACCTTTTTTTGGAGACCTCCAGGACATCGTCTACAGGAGCACTGTAACTCAATATTTTTGAAAATTAAACATGCCGATATAAAGTTAAAAATGACCACTATATGTGCTAATACTTCTTGTATTTGTCAAATAAAATCCCGTTTCCGAAAAAATTAAACAACTTTTTTTAGCCTTGCAACTGCGTATAACCCCTTAAGTCACAAATGACTCGACGTTGCGGCATAGAAGTCAAAGTTGTATGGAAGAAAGAAAATCGATTGCTGCAAAAAGCGAAGAATAAAAGACTCGACGTAGTGATATAGTGGGCGCCGTGGCGCAAGTGGATAGTGTGTCGGACCACTGCGCGTGAGGTTCCAAGTTCGAATCCCAGAAAACATCAAACTGTTTTTTTCACGGTCCCACCTCTCGCGAACGTCTGACAAACACCCGAGAGTATTGTTGTCTCAAAAAAGCTTCTCAAACTAAATTGCCCTTCGGCTACGGCATTAAACTGTAGGTCCCTTCCATTCGTGTGAAAAATTTAACGCACAAGAGGATAAAATTCAATGACGAACTATACGAGCTGTGCAGCCACATCGACTTCGTCAAAAAGCTGTGTATGTGGACGTTTGAAATGGCTAGAATATGTAGTGCGCAAATGGTCCGCAGAGTCTTCGCATCTAACCCAGAGGGACGACGCAGTAGAAGACCTTCGCACCGTAGGTGGTACGCACAAGTTCAGAAGGACCTCGACCAACTTGGAGTGCTCAACTGGAGCCAATTATTTAAAGCCCGACCGAGGTAAATGGAGAGGTTTGTTGGTTGAGGCCTAGGTTCACCCCGAACTGTAGTGCCTTCTTAAAGGAGACTACTACACATCCATTACTACAAATAAAAATTTATTTTACTAAACCTCTCGTAAAAAAAAAAAAAAAAACAGAATTATTCTCTCGAGCGACCAATGGTATCTTCATTTGCCTTCAATAAATTCCATGTTTCAGCGCCGTAAAACAGGACTGGGATAATCAGGGTCTTATCCTCCTTAGTTGTTCGAGATAGGGCTTGACTGTTGAATTGCTTTATTACACTAAAAAAAACAGCGATTGGCATGAGTTATTATCCGCTGTTTTCGTTTTCAGAATTTATAGCAGAGCCAAGGTAGACAAAGTCCCTTATTACCTCGAAGTTGTAGCTGCCCCCTGTGACATTCGTCGGTGTGGATTGTCCCTTCGTGGTGACAGCATATACTTGGTTTTTTCCTCGTTTATCGCTAAACCTATTTCGGCCGCTGAGTTCTTTCAATAATGTCGTATGAATAATATGTGAATAAACACATAGACCTGTGGGCGCCGTGGCGTAAGTGGTTAGTGTGTTGGATCACTACGCATGAGATTCCAAGTTCGAATCCCAAAAAACACCAAAAAGTTTTTTCACGGTCCCACCTCTCACGAGCGTCTGACAAACTTCCGAGAGTATTGTTGTCACGAAAAAGCTTCTCAAATCGCCGTTCAGATGCGGCATAAAACTGTAGGTCCCTTCCATTCGTGTGAAAAATATAACGCACACAAGTTGAGCGGTTGCGAGAAGCTAGGCCCTGGCACTTTAAAGAGTTGTTGCGCCAAATATTTGTTTTTTTTTTTGTTACCGAGCCATTTTCTGTTTTAGGTCTTCTTCTCCTCTTCCTATTTTGGCGAGGTTATGATCAGAAAACAGGGGATCATAACCCTCCCACTATACCGCATTTCTATTGATCCGCCTGAGGGGTTCGCCTATTTGACCTCAGAAACTATCGGCATGCCTCCCGATTTTGGATCACTCGGTTACTGAGGCCAATGAAATGTCGATATCGTTGTATTTGCGTGATCCAGGTGCTTATAGGCTCGCCTATCCTGCCTCGCATTTCTGTTTTGCCTTGTCTGTTTTAGGTCGTTGTCCCTAAATCAAATTACAAAGAATTAACAGACAAAACCAACAGAGGTCCAGACAACAGTGAGAGAGTATTTGCTTCACTATGACAATAAGTTGCTCCGAATAACGATATGGATCTCGTCTTATCAAACCAACGTAGTAGGGAATCGACAAGTAAGTTCTAAAGTAACAGTCCTCAAACAGATGTCGAAATTCGCCATTGTATGTACGAGTATGCTATGGACTCCAAAACTATAGAAACCGATCTTTGGTATTGCCTCGAGAGTGTGTCTGTGAAGTTTGGTTATAATCGGTCCAGCAGTTTGCCCAGTTAATTGCATTTTGAGTGAGACAGGCGCAGCAACGTACGCTGGCCGGATACCCGCTAGTCGGCTATAAAGTACAAAGTTTGAAATTGAAAGTAGACAATTTTAATTTTAATAATAAAAGTCTCATTCAGAAGGAAGATCTTTATGATTACGACTTTCATTCAAGTGGATTAGAATATGCATTTTACATTTCTTTAAATTAACTTCAAAAGATTTGAATGATAAATTAAGCTTGAAACATGTCTGCGTGCGTATTTTCATCGTTTAATAGGAAGAGCTATCTTCTGAGACACGTGTACTATTTATCTTATCTATTTATATTATTTTTTCTAGTCAAATCACAAGAGCGTACATTTTTCTATTGCGTGCATTGGCATTTTCAATAAATAGATAATGTTTAAAATCAGATGCCTATCATAAGAAGGGGGATTTAAATACTAGTCTTTGTATCTATAATGAATTTACTTGTTTTTAAAACAAAACTTGAATAAATGTTTGCAGATGTTGTAGATTGTAGATTTTTGAAGAGGTGGGATTAGGTCGCCTTAGCACTGCGGTCACATTGGGCCTATTGTGATTTCCTCTGATCTTGAAGCTCACTCAATATGCCCGATTTGGTGATAAACTCTACTATGTTTTTGAGTGAGCTTATAGATAGGTCTTCTGCTTCAAGGTAGAATTTACCTAAATAACGATGACGTGTTCTGATTGGACAGTTACAGTGACATAAGATGTGTTCTGCTGATACTTCGTCTTCGTTGCACAATTTGCAGATGCTGTCTTATGCTATTCCCATAGCCATGACATGTTTTTTTACTCAACAGTGGCCTGTAAGGAAACCTGTGGCTATTCGAATCGGACTCTTAGTTAATTGTAGGAGTTGTTTCGTTATTTTGAGGGAAGCATTTGGCAGAAAGATCTTGGCTTGCCTGTTACCATCAGTTTCCATCAAGCTTTTTGCCGTACTCACTGGTAATCCACTGAATGGTCTTGGCATCATAAAATTAGACACAGCTCCTGTTCTGGCTAGCAGGTCAGCTTTTTCATTTCCTTTATATCCGCTACATCCTGTCACCCAAATGAGATGAACTCTGCTTGTGCTGGCTTGTGATGTAAGTAGTTGAAGGCAATGCCATAATAGTTTGGATGTTATTTCATAAGCCTTAATTGCCAGTACAGCAGCCGTGCTATCTGAAAGAGTATAAATGTTCTTGTTGGTTATAGATCTGTTTATATTTTCTCGAATGCATAGTTGGTATAGGGAGTTACATTTTGCATGCACGAATGAATAAAGGTTTTCGTAGTAGCACGGTATACTCTAACCCCAACTCCTTCATATGTCTTGGATCCGTCTGTATATCATACATGAGAGTTATCGGCAAATATAGGTTTGTTCTGTTTGCAGATGCGAGAAGATATTATAATATCTTGCTGGGGTTCGTTATAAAAATAAACCATCTTCTGGGTACATAAACTGTTTTTTTACAAGTAACTAACAAACTCATTCATGTTAATTCAAAATTATTTATCTCTCTTTATTCTTTCTTCGATCTCAACTTAACCTGTCTTCACAACATCAACATTTTCAAACAAAATATCGTTTATTGTCAAAATCAATTTTCAAATATTTGACTCTCACGGTAATCGCACTTCTTTAACTTTTTTCAATTATATTGATCGTGTGTGTCCATTTGCTACTTCCTGTATTAATATCTAATACAAGAACTTCCAGAATACTTTCGAAAATGCTGGATTACTGTCCAAACTAATCGAGAACACTCTAGGGATGGCCTGTGGAACAAACCGCTGTGGATGATGACAGTTGTGGTATTGCCATATTTACTTCGTTAATAATACAATGCGCAAGGTATTTTTGTGGATGCTACATGTCAATGCAGTAAAAATTGTGAATAGTGGAATGCTTCGGTGCATTTTTTTTTCTACAACTCGCAACATCTCTACTGTACTGTACTCTATGCACTGTTATTTTGCGTACGTAGAACATTTTGCCTATTTTAGCCGAAAATTCAATTTTTGGCGCTTGTACTCTTCTTCTATTCACCGATTCAATTAAAGATACGACTATATGGCGTCTATTCCAAACACCGAGGGTTGGAGAAAATTTTTTTTAACTCTGAAAGATCTACCTGCACTTTGGCGGGTCAAAGCAGACATTTTCAAGGATCGGTAGAAAGAAAAACAGTCGTGGAATGTATTGTATGAAAAATATAAAATGTAGCGTCAAACATTAAAGTGTTCTTTCTTTTGGATAAAAGGTGTCACTAGTTCCAATAATTCGTAATACTTTGCATCATCTATTCGAACAACATTTTTGAAATCATTAGCAGCACAGTAATATTTTTTTTTAATAGCTTCATATGCGAAAATTGTCCTCTTTCCTCCATACTCTTTCCATACTAAACATGGTCTGAGTGTGTCTATGCTACACACTCAACAAGGTACGCGTACCATATTTTGCGACTGTCCTAACTACTAATTTTATTCAGAATAATATCAAAAACATTTAAGCATAGTAGCTAACTGAATATTGCCTTTTGTAGTGATCAGTAAATGTTTTGATTTACGAAGTTGTAAATTCCATTATTTATCTGGAAGCAAGCTAGAATTTAATCTATTATAATATTGTAAAAATACTCGTACGTCCATACAACTGAGCAACAAAGAAGAATCACTGTGAGAAAATTTAACGTCGAAAAGCTACAATCGCAAGAGATCGCCAGACTCTTCGCTGAACACGTATCCCGAAATCTCTCAATCACCCCTATGCCGCCAGCATCAAGTGCCGAAAACAAGTGGCAACGTTGCCAACATGCCATCAGAAACGCCGCGGATGATGTGCTGGGTCTCGCTCGCTCACCACCACGAAACCCCTGGTTTGACGAAGAATGCCGGTGAGTGTATGCAGGAAAACAGAGGCACTGCAAAGGAAGACGAGAGCTGCTCGTGAGCTCTACGAGCAAAAGAGACGGGAAGAACATCGGCTACTCCAAAAAAAGAAGAAAGAGCATGAGAAGCGTGCGTTTGAGAACATCGAAAGTTTATACTCCAGCAACAATGTACGGAAGTTTTACCAAAATGTAAGAAGAACGTGTCAGAGAAACCTTTAGAGATGAAAATGGAAACCTCATAGTAGAATCACAGTCGGTGCTGAGAATATGGAAAAACTACTTCTGCAGACTGTATAACGGCGACGACGACCAACATCCCGCTGACATAGACGATGATAGGCAAAATTTCCGTCTACCTGACCAAAACGAAGTGATGATAGCAATATCCAAGCTAAAATCCAACACTGCTACTGGACCTGACGGCTTACCGACCGAACTTTTCAAGGCAGCTGGGGATGAATTGGTAGAGTGCATACACCAACTCATCTCTAAGATTTGGTCAGACGAGTGTATGCCTGATGAACGGAATCTCAGCATCGTTTGTCCGATCCACAAGAAAGGAGACCCCCTCAACTGCGCCAATTATGGAGGTATCAGTCAAAAAAGGTTTTAGACAAGGTGACGCGCCGTCATGTGACTTCTTTAATATTGTACTTGAACGGATTGTGCGGAACTCACAAGCCAACACCGGAGGAGCAATCTATTACAAGTCTGTACAACTGCTTGCATACGCCGACGATATAGACATTATCGGAAGAACTCAGCGGGCTGTCACCGGTTAGCGATAAGCGAGGGCAAAACCAAGTATATTCTGTCAACAAGAAGGGACAGTCAACACCGACGAATTGGACAGAACGTCACAGTCGGCAGCTATAACTTTGAGGTAGTAAGGGACTTTTTCTACCTTGGCTCTGCTATAAACTCGAAAAACAAGATCAGTGCAGAAATAAAGCGAAGAATAACTCTTGCCAATCGCTTTTTTTTTTGGGCTTATAAGGCAATTCAACAGTAAAGCCCTCTCTCGAACAACTAAGGAGAGTCTGTATAAGACCCTGATCATCCCAGTCCTGCTTTACGGCGCTGAAACATGGACTTTATTAAAAGAGGATGAAGATATCCTTGGTCGCTTCGAGAGAAAAATTCTTCGTAAGATATTCGGTCCCGTTTGCGTTGACGGGTTTTGGAGGAGAAGATTCAATCACGAACTGTACAGCGCCATCGACATAATCAAAAAATTGCGTATTGGACGTCTGAGATGGCTAGGACATGTAGAGCGAATGGACACCAACGCTCCGGCCCGCAGAGTCTTCGAATCTAACCCCGAGGGACGACGCAGTAGAGGGAATTATCGCCGTAGGTGGCGCGCACAAGTTCAAGGGGACCTCGACCAACTTGGAGTGCGCAACTGGAGGCAATTAGCTAGAGACCGAGCTAAATGGAGAGGCTTGTTGGTTGAGACCCATGTTCACCCCGGACTGTAGCGCCACCTAAGTAAGTAAGAAGACTTCTCAGAAAGAAGAAAAAGGAGCATGAGAAGCGCTCAATCGAGGAGATTGAGAGACTTTATTGCAGGAACGTTGTTCGAAAATCTTATCAAAGGGTAAAAAGAACATGGCAGGGTTTCAAAGCCAGAACAGAAGCCAGCAGGGATGAAAATTGCAATATACTCATAGTAGAAGAATCGCAGTCGGTGCTGAGGATATGGAAGGAACACTTCTGCAGACTATTAAACGGCGATGATGACTGCTGTCAGGCAGAATGAGCCATTCGACAGTGACGATGACAGTCAATATTCCCGTCAACCTGATCAGAATGAAGTGAGGATAGCGATATCTAAACTTAAATCCTACAAAGCTGCTGGAGCTGACGGCCTTACTGCTGAACTTCTCAAGGCAGAAGGAGATGAGTTGGTAAGGAACATGCACCAGCTCATCTGTAAAATCTGGTCGGACGAAAGTATGCCCAATGAATTGAACCACAGCATCGTTTGCCCGATCCTGAAGAAAGGAGACCCTCTGAACTGCGCCAACTATAGAGGTATAACTCTCCTCAACATCGCATATAAGATCATGTCTGCCGTATCATGTGAATGCCTACGATCGTCAACAACCTGATAGGTCCTTATCAGTACGGTTTCAGGCTGGGAAAGTCCACCATTGACCAAATATCCACACTACGGCAGATCTTGGAAAAAACCCATGAATATAAAATCGATACGCACCACCTCTTCATCGATTTCAAAGTTGCCTATGATAGCGTGTATAGAGACGAATTATACAGAGACATGTCTAGTCTTGACATTCCTGCCAAGCTCGTCCGTTTGTGTAGAATGACAATGTAGAACTCTCGCTGCTCCATCAAAGTCGGTAAGAACATCACCAAACCGTTCGATGTCAGGAAAGGTCTTAGACAAGGTGACGCGCTATCATGCGATCTCTATAACATAGAACTTAAGAGAATTGTACGAAACTCACAAGCCAACACCGGAGGTATAATCTTTTACAAGTCTGTACAACTACTCGCTTACCCCGATGACATTGACATAATCGGAAGAACTCAGCGGGCCGTCAATGGGTCATTTACGAGTATTGAGATCGAGGCAGCAAAGATGGGTCTAGCGGTCAATGAAAGCAAAACAAAATATAAACTCTCTATAAAAAAGAACACCCAACATCGGCGTCTTGGACAGAACGCCACAATATACAGATATAATTTTGAGGTAGTAAGGGATTTTGTTTACCTAGGCTCTATGATGAACTCCGCAAATGACATCAGTAGGGAGATCACACGAAGAATTACTCTTGCCAATCGTTGTTTCTATGGGCTAAAACGGCAATTGAGTAGCAAAGCCCTATCTCGAACAACTAAGGTAACTCTTTATAAGATGCATGGGCTTTGACAAAACCGGATGAGGATGCCCTTGGTTATTTCGAGAGAAAAGTTCTTCGAGCGATCTTTGGTCCCGTTTGCATAGACAGTGAGTGGAGGAGAAGATGCAATGCAAAACTATACGGCCTATACAATGACATCGACTTAGCCAGAAGAGTTCACATACAGCGACTAAGCTAGCTGGGTCATGTAGAGCGGATGGAGCCCAACGTTAACGCCAAGAAAGTCTTCGAATCCACCCCGGATAGACGGCGTAGTAAAGGACGACCTCGCGGTAGGTGGCGCAAACAAGTGGGGGGGAATCTCAACCAACTTGGCGTGTGGAACTGGAGGCAGCTGGCTTCTAACCGTGCTGGCTGGAGAGGTTTGTTGGTTGAGGCCCAGGTCCACTCCGGTTTGTAGCGCCACCTAAGTAAGTAAGTTAGTAAGAACACGAATGGTTGCTTGATGCTAGACCTTGGGTCTTCTTAAGAGGCTAGCAGACTTCAGATCTCCAGAGATCCCGTTGAGAACTTTCCGCAGAAGTGGAAAAGTGATGGTTTTTTCCTCATTATAATAATATTCAAAGCCTTTAATGTGTGGTTTTTTATGTAAGCGTATAAAGTGCAACCCAAGATGCCCTCCGTGTTTCTGGATACATGATCAAAATGCTTAAGATTATGGACGTAATGAACTATGTTGTTAAAGCCAACAGTAAGATTTCTTCTAGATTCCGAACTATAACTGCAAAAAATCTGACATCCGTATATGATGAAAGGGATAATTAAGGTTCTTGCCAAACGGAGTCTTGTATTTCGTGGGGTATAGAGCTTTGTAAAGAAAAGATTTTGCAAACATCCATAAATTCTCCCTATAACTAGCTGTATATGATAGTCCCAGCTAAGTGTACTGTTGAACGAAATACCTAGGTTCTTGGCCTTTTCCACATAAACTACTATTTCTTGGTTTCCAATGTATAAAGGAGGAAAATAAATAAGGTCAAGCTCATTTTTGTAAACGACTAAGCATTTTGATTTTGTCGGATTCAACCTCAAGTTATTTGCATCGGACCAACGTAAGATACAATCTAGGTCTTTGTCAAGAATTATGCTGATTTTTGAATACCTTGATTTTTAATTTGATCAAACAAATAATGTATAGAGTTTTGTAAGAAAGTTACTTGGTCATCAGTGGAATTCATAAAATAGAGTTGTTGCCAGTCAATCTGCTGAATGTCCTCTTCCAACTGAGCCAAGTCAATATTTTTAGAATCACGATACTCGTATGTAGTGGGTAATGTTCGCGGAACAATATTAAACATAGCCAAAAATTAGGTCGTGCTTTGAAAAGGCAGATGCTGATAGTTGGTCGTAATGCAGATAGTTTTCAGTATTATTGCTAAAGAAAAGATCCAGTAATGTTGCGCCATGATTAGAGTAGGAAGTGTCGTCTCGGCTAATCGCGGTGGCACCGAACTGGATGTGTGCAGCAGAATCGGGAAGGCTAAAGCTGCGTTCAGAATGCTGTCCAAAATCTGGAGAAGCAATGTTATTAGCTTAAGAACCAAGCTACGACTGTTCCGCTCCAACGTAGAATCAGTGCTGCTTTATGGGTGCAGTACCTGGAAGGTGGACACCATTAACACACGCAAGCTGCAAGTCTTCGTAAACAAATGCTTAAGAATCATCTTGAGGATTTTTTGGCCGAACCGCATCTCCAACGAACAACTTTATCTGAAAACGGGCCAAGAACCTATAAGCATTACTATACGAAGAAGAAAGTGGCAATGGATTGGACACACCCTACGGCGCGAAGACAACTCCATTGCGAAATACGCTATGCAGTGGAATCCGCTCACCCAGGCAGGCAGAATAGCGGGACGCCCTAGGCAAACGTGGCGCAGAACAGTTGAGGAGGAATCGAGCTCTTTAGGAATGAGTTGGAGGCAGCTCAAACGCGTTGCAGAACTCCGAACACGATGGCGCGCAGGCGTGGTTGACGCCCTATGCCCCCCGAGGGGTTAAAGGACATAAGTAAGTAAGTAAGTATGATTAGAGTAATGAGTTGGATTATTAAAGTTAGTCGTGTAAAGACCAAGACTATTCATTCGCTCAATAAAGGATTTAGAGGTCTCACTATTCAATAAATTGCAGCTGAAGTCACCACATATAAAAATTTCTGAATAGCTAGAAGAAATGAAAATTTGTTCCGTACGGTTGATATTTATTATCAAGAAACAAACGATGTTATCCTGATGTGTCCAAATTTCGACGAAATTTTAATTCACTTAAAGTTTGCAATATACACTAGCATTTTACAAATACAAAATACAAATATTTGGCGCAACAGCTCTTTAAAGTGCCAGGGCCTAGCTTCTCGCAACAACTCATGTTGTGTGCGTTATATTTTTCACACGAATGGAAGGGATCTACAGTTTAATGCCGAATCCGAACGGCGATTTGAAAAGCTTTTTCGTGACAACAATACTCTCGGATGTTTGTCAGACGCTCGCGAGAGGTGGGACCGTGAAAAAACTTTTTGGTATTTTCTGGGATTCGAACTTGGAACCTCATGCGTAGTGATCCGACACACTAACCACTTACACCACGGCGCCCACCACACTAGCATTTTGTTAAATTCAAATTCCCACCATTTTTACTATAAGATTCACTAACCTGTCAATGATCCCTCCCTTTGGACTTTTTAAAAGAATGCTTGCATTAACTCCGGTTTGTGGTATAAGCCCGTTCGAATCATACTCTTCACTTATAGTCGTTTCCTTAGGTTCAGTTCCGTAGTTCGTGGAGACACTTATTAAAATTGTTGAATCTGGTGATACTGTTGATGTTTCCACAATGGTATTCGTTGTTGTCAAATTTAATTGCGTTAAGGGAGTAGAACCCTTTCCACCATTTAAACCAGAATCTTTACTACTTGTCGTCTGCAAATCATTTCCTGTAGATGCACTCAAAACTATCGAATCCGAAACAAGAGTTTCCGAAACCAATGCAGTGAATGGTTCCGTTGCCGCCTCCAAAGGTGTAGTTGAGGTATCAGATAAAGGATCTTCAGTGACTTGTGGGGGAAACTCAGTTTCATTTGCAGTCTTCAATAAACGTTGCTCTGGTGGTTGTGTATCGGTGTTTTGTTGAATTATTTCAGTCGTTGTAGGGGTAATTGACGGGATTTGTACCAAAATGGTTACAAAGGCCGTGAGTATAATTATGTTAACCATATTTCGAAATGTACTTTATCGCACTAAAGCACAAAATTAAAAAAAACTAAAACTAAACAACACTTTAAATGTTGCCCCGCTTAAAAGCGGTCCTTAGACCGTTTCGTTCGTACAATCCACGTTAAGTTCATTAATACCGACAAGAACTCAAAGAAAAATGTATATTTTCAAGAAATCACTAAAAATAAAAATTTAATATGCAGAAAGCGATCCGGAAAGTATCTATGTGGTGCTCGGAAAACTGCGTTCAAGCCGTACAAGAAACAGGTGAAAACTGAATGTACTACAGGTAAAGTGAAAAACTTAAAAGCCTCGTGATGACTACCAAAATCAGAGAACGTTTGCGCGAGAAAGATAGCTCAGATCAAATAGTCGTACACACATGCAATATAAAAGAACAACGGACAAACAATTATTAATACAATAATATAGCCAGTGTTAAACAAGACAGAGAGTAATAACGTTCGAACGAAGTACGAATGGCAAAAAAAACCTATGAAATCGAAATGTACATAAATCTTTTGTGACGCTACCGTGGAGTGCACGTTATCAGATACACAAGACACAACTTCTGTGAGTAATATCTATAATCGTGTAGGCTTTCTCTATACAATTGTGTACTTCAAGTTGCTTGACAGATGTAATCCACTCAAAATTTTAGTTTGGAACTGTGTTGGTTTCTCCTTTCGAATAGTTTTGTTTGTATCTGTGTTTAGACAGTTTTGAGGTAGGAGTTTTACCGGCGTCGTCGGTACAAGATAAGGGTAACAAAATGATAAGGTAAATGATGAATCGATCTACAATTTGCAGAATAAATTCGAGTCAATACTGCGTAATCCGATGAATTTGCGTTCCTTAAATGTGTAGTGATTTAAATTAAAAAAAAATTAATAGATTTCGATTTATTAAATTATTTTCTATCGGAGCTGTGATAAAAATCGTTCGTAAATATTTTAATTTTTTTATTTTTTAAATCCGCAATGTAAAACAATAGAAAAGTCAACAACACAAAGATACTCATACTTCCCATTTTCCCGCTGTAAAACAAGAGCGTTAGTTAAGTTTTAACAGGAGTGAAGTTGGCCACTAGCCATATATATGTACATACGAGTACATATTTACATTTTCAATAGCTCGCTAATCACAAAAAGAACCTTCATCATACCGCCCGCTGTGCATGCTATACACAGCAGGAAAAGTTGTGGAACGAATCATATGCAACTGATTGGAAATAGCGATAGAAACTGCAGGCGGGCTTTCGGAAGGTATGCTCAACAGTAGATACAATCAGCTTAGTGGTTAAAACTGCACAAAAAGTAATAGAAGGCAAGAGGTGGCAAGGGGGTTCCAAGAAATATTGCTTAGTGATAACACTGCAAACTGGAGCAATACGAGTATACTAGAGGCACTCAGAAATGTACAAGTCACAGCGTATCTCATAAAAATCTTGATAAATTACTTCAAGCGCAGAGTCCTAACCTACGACACAGACAATGGACACAAAAAATACAAGATCACAGGCGGAGTACCACAGAGATCTGTGCTAGGTCCCTTACCCTGGAACGTCGTGTACGATGGGATCTTGTGTCTTCCAATACCCGAGGAAACAAAAATGATCGGTTTTGCGGACGACATTGCAATCGTCGTAACTGGGAAACTACTGGAAGAGGTGGAACAGTTAAGCAATTCTACAATTAGGACCGTATGGAACTGGCCGAATTTGGCTGGTCTCACGCTTACAGAACATAAAATGGAAACGGTTCTTATAAGCAGCAGGAAGAAGGGGGAAATGATAAAGATTACTGTGGGTAGCCACACAATAACATCGAAGTCCCACATAAAATACCTCGGAGTTATACTAGATACGAGGCTATCCCTCAAGGAACACCTCAAGACTGTGTCTCATAAAGCAGCAAATGCCAGCCCTACTATCGCATGAATCATGCCTAATATAAGAGGCCCTAGACATAGTCGAAAATTACTCGTAATGGCGTCTATACAATACGCCCTACGCCGCACTAATCTGGGCGAGAACCATGACGAATAAAACAAACAGAAGTAAAATTGCCTCAGTGTAAAGAATATTTATATTAAGAGTACGCTGCGTACACCGTACCACCTCCAGCGATGCAGCCTGTGTGATAGCAAAAATGCTACCAATAGACATCCTGCTAGAAGAACAGCGACGACAATGTGAACCGAGGCGCTCAGAACAAGAGCAACCGGCGAAACCCAACAGATCTCACCAAGGATACAGATCATAGGAGACCGGCAAAAACGCTAAAACGACACCAAAAGGGTGGTGGTATCAATTATCTTCCCAATTATCTTGACCACACCCCGGAGTTTCTTTGAAACATAAAGACCTGAGCTTCAAACCACTACACCAAGTCTTTCTCTCTCTCCCTCTATCTATCCTTTCCAACGCCGGCACTGTGTGCAAACATGTTAAGGGATTCATAACCCCTTGAGTGCGCACAAATTATAAAAAAAAATAAAAAAATTACTGTAAAAAAATTATACTCTACATCATGGTTAATTTCAAAAACTAGGTTAAAGAGATTATTTGAGTCATACGCAAAAGCAAAGTCATCAGCAAAAGCCTTTGCCGAGCTCACCAACAAATGGAAGACTGAAGGTTGAGTTAGCATATATTAAGAACAGAACAGAAATTTCGTCTTAATACCAATATATATAAACTACAATCGCTGGGAGGATGATTTTCAAAAACTAGAAGAGTTACTAATATCGGTTACTTGTAGTAGGGGACTTAAATGCAAGAGTGGGGATTGGAGAAGGTGCCAGCAACAGTACAGCAGGAATAATTCGACAGTCCAGAGACAAGGTTTATAATGCGAGAGGGTCTAAATTTTTGGAGTTATGCAATTCGTTCGGACTGCGGATCCAAAACGGGACTAGTGTATCGGACAGAGCTGGGGAATTTACGTTCGTTGGCTGCCAAGGTGCTTCAATAATCGACTATAGCCTTTATGGAGGTAAATGGTGCGATTTTATAACTGACTTCGAAGTAGCTCAAGCTCCCTTTTCGGATCATCTGCCAACAATCGTAACGTTCCGGCTGGAAATAAATGAAACTCAAGGAATTAGACGTATGATGCTACTACCCAAACTTCAATGGAAGGAGAAAAAAGGTTCCATATATCGGAGGCAGCTCGATCTAAGATTACGGATGCAAAACGAGTTCGATCTCAGTGAAATTGAGGCGATCATTAAAGAATCCTACCCGAACTACACAGTAAACAGGAGCACTAGACGGCGTTCTGTTGAGCCATGATTTGATATGGAGTGCGAAAGAGCGTAACAAAAATCATTTGCCTGGCTTAGAGCTTTCCGGAACACCGGTGAAGGATTTTTCAGGAGGCTATATACAGAGGCAAATAGTACTTATAAGACGTTATGTGCACGAAAAAAGAAAAGCCATTTCGAATCGGGGTCTCGGCGACTCGCACTGTGTGCTATAATGCTTCCGATTTCTGGAAATTAATCGCCAAGCTGAATGGTAAAAAGCTTACTACCTGCCACGAGCTAAGTCCAGATATTCTACCTGCGCATTTTAGGGAACTGCTGAACCCAGTACTTAACAGGATCAGTTTTCAGTATGCTGTGCTTGCTTTCGAGAGTGCAATCTTGGATGCTGCAATAACTCGGGTAGATAATTGAAACTTTATGCAGACTGAAGAATGGGAAGGCTCTAGGATCGGATAGAGTTCCCGTCGAATTTTATAAATATGGTACTCCTAATCTAATAAATCATCTCAGCGAGTTTACAATAGTATTCTCGAAAGTGGCATAATTCCAAGCCAGTTCAAAGATGCACTTATTTTTCCAATCCACAAGAAATGTAATATATCGGATCCATCAAATTATAGAGAAATCGCGGTTTCTGAACTTATCGTATAAGATCTTCACTGCGGTTCTACAATGCCGAAGGAACAGGTGGATTACTGAAAATAAATTATTGGGCGAACATCAAGCAGAATTCAGGCCGGGCTACTTCACCATTGATCACATTTTTGTCCTAAGGAGCGTTGCTGAGTCTTTCCTCCGGAAAGGGAGAGAACTATATGTTTTTTTCGTCGACTTTAGGGCAGCATTCGACACAGTAGATCGAGGCGCTCTGTTTTATAAGCTGTATGGCATGGGAATGTCGCGGAAGTTTGGCAGACTGATTCAAAATCTTTACAGCCAAACACGAGCAGCGGTGTGGAATGGCCAACAACTTTCGGAATGGTTCAGGACTAGATCGGGAGTGAGACAAGGATGTGCGCTGAGTCCATCCCCTTTTGCTTTGTTCATGGAAGATTTGATCCACTGGCTTCCTGCAGGCATTAAGTGTGCTAGTCACCAAATTAAGACCGTACTTTTCGCAGATGACATCGTTCTACTAGCACACATGCCGGAATCTCTCCAGATGATGATCAATAGACTGCACGAATACTGTGCCTTATGGAACTGACTGGTGAATCTGGATAAGTCGAAGGTAATGGTTTTCAAGAAAGGCGGAGGAAGGGCTTGCGCTAATGAAAGGTGGTACTACAATGGCTCAAATATTGAATTGGTAAATGAGTACAAATACCTCGGTGTCTATTTCACGAAGAACTTGTGCATGGAAAAACATTTAAAGGAGAAGCTTTGAAAATCCAAAACAGCAATCAGGTCGACGTGGAGGAGATGCTTCGCCAACAAAAACATTGCTCACAGCAATAAGTTCAAGGTTTTTGAAGCAGTGGCGGAAGCCATTTTATTCTATGGAGCTCAGTGTAGGGCTGTAAATATTATGAAACTGTAGAGAGGTTACTGAGGTTCTACGTCAAGCGAATATTTCGACTACCATCAAGCAAGCCAAATTATATGTTAATGCTGGAAACGGTGTGATCACTACGCATGAGGTTCCAAGTTCAAATCCCAGAAAATACCAAAAAAAGTTTTTTCACGGTCCCACCTCTCGCGAGCGTCTGACAAACATCCGAGAGTATTGTTGTCACGAAAAATGTTCTCAAATCGCCGTTCGGATTCGGCATTAAACTATAGGTCCCTTCCATTCGTGTGAAAAATATAACGCACACAACATGAGTGGTTGCGAGAAGCTATGCCCTGGCACTTTAAAGAGCTGTTGCGGCAAATATTTGTTTTTTGTTTGCTGGAAACGGGACACTGAAGCTACAAGTCGACTACATCTTAAAGGTCCTTAATATGAACAACGACCGACTGCCAAAGAAAGCAGCTCTCCATGCAATCCGAAGTAGGACCGGCTGGTACAGAGAATGGTTGGAACTCGCAAATGGCTGTGGCATAGAATTCAACCTGAGTAGCGCTGTGTTCGCCGATTGGAAATCAGAACTCTATCGGCTTATCGCATCGGTGGATCTACATTACAGGTTGCGATTTCTGGGAGATGCCTCGGGATCTGTACACAAGCAAATATACAGTCGATTATGTCACAACCTGCAGCTTAGAAATTATTTCCGGGAAGAACTTAGCGTGGATGAGATATCTATGATTTTTAAACTTCGGGGTGAACTTCTCCATCTCAACTACATCTCGCATCGCGATGAACTTCCTGTTTTATGCTGCTTATGCAACTTTGTTGAAAGGGAAGATATTCTGCACTTCGTTGGCAGGTGTCCTGAAATAAATAAGGAGGAGTTTCTTCGGCAGCGATACTCAAATCATGGCCCTGCTCAATGAGGTAGAAGTTTCCAAGCTCTACAACTATTCCAGACTTGCGTTAGGTTACCGTGGAAGGATAATTGGTGAAAACTTTTAAGTTCATTTATTTAGTTATTTTATATAATTCTTAACAAATCTTTACTGCTAACTTTAAAAAAATAATTGTAATAACTGTTAACCAGGCAGACAGCGTTGCCATGCTTTTTGATTTTCTTGTAAAAAAAATATGTATAAACTGAAAATTGAAGCAAATAAAATCTAATCTAATCTAATCTATTAAGAACAGCAAAGGCCAAAGAACAGATCCTTGTGGAACGCCGAGGTTAATAACCTTGGATCCACAAAATATGTCCTCAATTTTAATTGTGTGCGTTCTGCTTTTAAGAAAAGAATGGTTAAACAGAACTTCGCAGCCTCAAGACAGATATTTTTCCTATATTACTTAACATAATACGTTAAGTCGGCTTGCAACCGAAATGATATCCAGGAAATAGCACCAATCATCATTGATGGCAAGAAATAATCCATGAAATAGAAACCCGCCTCACGGGTCAGATGTACCATAAAAATCAAAGAGCCTGTAGTTGCCAGCCATAAAAAAGGAGACAAAAGGGAAATCATCATCATCATCAATTTGGAAAATTTAATTGAAAGTCTTAAAGAGCTCGTGCCAGACTGACGACAACAAATGAATTCCCTTGAATAATGCAGTAGATACGTATCTCCGATGATCAATTTAATAATTTTTTTAATTTCATTTGTTATTGTTTATTAAGACAAAGACATTAATACATATTAATACCGTTCTCTGACTTTATCTATGTCACTTTGAACCATACGTAAATGTTAAGTGATCGATCGTACTGTATGTGTCTGTAGTTCTGAAGTTTAACAAACCCACTTTCATATTTAATCTATCTCTAGTGGAAAGTAAAAAGAATTTTTTGTGCATTATCTTTAGAGATAAATATACAATTTTATTTCAGTGCCACTATTTTTGGCAGAAAAAAAAAAGGCAACAGATAAGGGTGGCAAAATCAAGTTGAAGGTATCACATCAAACATCGAGACAAATATGTCATGAACATATGTCGCAAACATTTCCTTGAGTGTCGGATGTCACTTAAACTAACTAGAAAGGTTCGCTTGGAAGTTTTGCAATGATATGCTGATATCCTGTATTGATAATTTAAATTCGTAGTAGTTCTCTGGGCCAAAGAAAGTGTGTGTTGTTCTTGAAAATACGAAGAGCCAATGTGGATCGATCTGCAAAGAATATAAAGCAGCAGAATGTTGAATTGTTTGGTCACCGCTTCAAGTTACTAGCGAGCTTAGATATTATAAAACTGACCAAATACAGACTTAATACAGGTCATACCATTTGTCACATCATTAACACCATCAATTAACATCAACAACCCCTCCTCTTTCTCTGTTCTGTTGCTCACCTGCGGCTTCTCGTTGCTCGTTCATCTATGCGCAGTTGCACCGTGGAAAAGTTTGAGTGTGAGTATACTCTTTTGGACCTTACGCCACCAACCAGACAGAGATTGGTGCGAAATGAAGAAAACATAGGCGCCGTTGCAGCTAGTATCGAAGAAGACGCAGAAATGTTGATTCGGCGCCTTTAAGAGCCAAGTTGAGAGCGTATGTCGGGAGCAAACATACGACAAAAAAAATTGAAACTAATTGTTTAGTACAAATAGTTCATATTTATAGATTTTCTATATCTTTGCAAAAAGTTACTTTGGTTAGCCAGACATATTTTAAGAAGTCGGTAAATTGTAAAAAAAAAAAAACATTGTAATCAAAACAGAACTTGTGATATTTTGCCTCAATAAAAAAAAAAAAAATGAAATGAATGAATAAATGAATGTTGATTCGGCGCCGATCAGGTGAATTGCGCATCGCCAGAGAGTCAAACAAAACAAATAATTGGCGCAACAGCTCTTGAAAGTGCCAGGGCCTAGCTTCTCGCAACCCTCAAACTCATGTTGTGTGCGTTATATTTTTCACACGAATGGAAGGGACCTACAGTTTAGTGCCGTATCCGAACGGCGATTTGAGAAGCTTTTTCGGGACAACAATACTCTCGGATGTTTGTCAGACGCTCGCGAGAGGTGGGACCGTGAAAAAACTTTTTGGTGTTTTCTGGGATTTGAACTTGGAACCTCATGCGTAGTGATCCGACACACTAACCAGTTGCGCCACGGCGCCCACAGAGAGTCAACCCGGCTTGTTTTGCTGTTGAATTTGGGCCTACATCCATATAAGATTATGCTGATGCAAGAATTGAAGCCGAATGACCATAGACAACCGCCCTGAGCTCGCTAATTGGGCGCTGGAAATGTAGGCTGTAGATCCGGATTTTGGCAAAAAAATTATCTTCTCGGACGAGGACCTTATTTCTTTCGAAATGAGGAAGGAGACACCGTTACTGTTAATGGTCAAAGGTATATGGCGATGTTAACCGACTTTCTGTAGCCAGAGCTCAAGAACATCGATATATCTGAGCTGTGGCTCTAACAAGATGGCGCCCCATGTCATACAAGCGACGAAACCCTCAAAGTTGCGAAGGAGAAATTTTGCGACTGGGTCATCTCACGGCGAGCGTTTATCAATTGGCTGACGCGATCATGCGATTTGACATTATTTTCTCTGGGGCTACATCAATTCCTTAGTCTAAGCTAACAAGCCAACCACTTTGGACGAGCTCGAGGCCAACATTCGAAACGCTATTGCCAGAATAACGCCGTACATATTGGACCGAGTCATCAAAAATTGGACCGAACTCTTGAAGCACTGCCAGTGAAGCCGAGGCGGCCGTTTAAATAATGTGCTATTCCACACATAATGGCATGAATGTAGCTTCAAAATAAAGCCAGAATATATTTTTTTCTTTATTTCGTTTATCAAAAAACAGAGGCATGCCACCACACAATTTACAATACAGATATATGATATATGGGGATTTATGAATATCTTTCAACTGAAATTTGGTTTAATAAATAAAATATTTACCTTATAATAATTGAATTTTTCTTTGAAGAGAAACAACGAGAAAACCCCTCAAAACAAAAACAAAAAAAAAAGGTACAATAAAATGGCATGGATTAGTTGCAACATTTTGCGCAACATTACATAATATGCTACATACAAATTAAACATAATTATTATAGTTAATTTTAAATAAATAACAAAAACAGAATAAATGAACCACAAATCAGGTAAGTTAGCAATAGATTAGTGTATATTATATAAATAAATAAATTAATAATTAAGTAAATAAATAAATAAACTAATAATTAAGTAAATAAATAATTTAGTGAATAAATAAGTAAGTTTATAATTAAATAAATAATTAAATAAATAAACAAATACGTAAATAGATAAACAATTAAATAAATAAATAAGTAATATAGTAAATGAACAAATAGTTACAGAGTAACACTTTTACAAATAATAATTAATTAATTAATAACAAAATAAATTAACATATAATATAAATGAATTAAGTAATATATAAATAAATAAAATTAACAAGAAAATATGTAGCTTAAGAACTAGGTAAATAAATTATAAAAAGATACAGGTACAAATAAACATGTGGCAATCAGTTTAATGTATGGTTAGTAATTTTCAATTCTTGTATTAGGGGGTTATTGGAGAGGTCACATCTGATCAAAAACGTTCCGATAAGTCTGCGAATTCTGTCGGTGATCAATTCAACGTTGGCTCTGTTATGTAAATCGGAGGTGGAATAATGCCAGGGGAGGTTCAGCATCATTTTTAATAATTTATTCTGCTGTATTTGTAATTTTTTAATGTGGCAGTCTGCACATTTGCCCCACAATTGCCTGGAATATGACTTTGCATATCACTATTTCGTTCTCGTTTGACAATAAAGAATTTCTATTTATGAACGGATATAACATCTTGATAGCCATACTTATTTTATGTAATGTCCTTGCAGTGTGCTCTTTAAATCTTAGTTTTTTATCGAAATAAACTCCTTAATTCTTAACAAATGACTCCCAATCAATCTGATGGCCATTTATTATCAACTGGTTAGACGGTAGGAAGCAAGTCTTTCTTTTTCTTGAGAAAAAGATAGCTTGAATTTTTTCCGCATTTACTTTTATTTTCCATTTGATGTAATAGTTTATTAATATTTCTGATGCATTTTGACGATTCTTCTCAATGTTGAGACCGAATTCACGTGACGAATATATTGCAGTATCATCGGCATATACAGCAATTTCGCATTGCATTCCGGTATGTATGGGATATCTGATGTGTACAGGTTGTACAAGATCGGCCCAAGAACTGAGCCTTGGGGAACCCCTGCGACAATATTTAATAAATTGGACGGACTCTTATTAATATACACTCTGCAACAACGACTTGACAAAAAACTTTGGACGATTTTACAAAGAAACATTGGGAAATTAAAATCAAGCATTTTGAATAAAAGGCCATTGTGCCAAACGGTGTCAAACGCCTTCTCAATATCGAGGAGTATCAATCCCGTCGATTTCCCTACAACACGATTTATCTTTATAGTACTGCAAATTCTGAGAATTTGGTGGCAAGTACTATGATAACGCCTAAAACCAAACTGTTCATTGGGAAAAATATGTTGGAAAAATATGTTGGACAACAGCTAGAGCGTTGATTGACGAATGGGAGAACAAACTTCGTCTAGATCACTGGACTAATGGGGCAGGTTTAAGACAATCCAAACTTTTAAGCAAGCCTTACTCCTATAAGGCTATCCTTAACTTAGATAGGGAAAGCATTAGGAAGCTAGTGAGCTTTCTAACTGGCCATTGCGGTCTAAGATGCCACCTTAACAAGTTGACCCTTTGCCAAGAGAAGGACTGTCGGCTATGCCTAGAGGAGGATGAAACATCCGAACACATTCTTTGTGAATGCCCGGCATTACACTGGTTAAGGAAACGTATTTTTCACAAGGAGATACTCACTTCAATGGTACTGAAATGATCCACTATTAAAGACATATTCACTTTCATAAGGGAAGTAGTACGTCTGTTAGGTTAACTTCAACCCTCCGATACAATAGATCTTTCAGGTCACAGTGTCGTTGCTACGCGGGCATGGGTTGTACAAGAGGAAAAAAAAAAAAAACAAAAATGTTGGTCATCGATGAATTTTAACAATTTATCCTTAAGTACTCTTTCATAAATTTTACTTAAGCTACTTAGCAAATTAATGGCCCTGTAGCTTTCCGGTCTATTAGCAGGTTTTCCTGCTTTCAGAATAGGTACAATTTGGCTTAGTATTTCCATGCAGTTGGAAAATATTGCATTTTGAAACATGCGTTTATTATATGCGTTAAAAACTTAATACCAATTCTAGGTAATTTTTTTAAGTAAATATTTCTTATATTATCCAGACCACCTATTTTTTTAGTAATTAAGTTATCTGTAAAAAATTTTATATCTGCTTCACTTACAAACGCACTCGACGGTGTTTCTACAACAAGAGAAGTAAATTAAATGTAGCTTACCCGGTTCGTCAAATGAAGGCAAAACCGCAGAACTAGGGTTATTACCAAAATTGGTTTGGAACGAAAGAATACGCACTAGGTTACGAATAACATATTCATGTAGAGAGTTTGAAGTCTTCAAACACTTCCTTAAATATTGAGACACTTACAAATGTTATGAAAAATGCAATCCCTCCATACATACTAGCACGAAATAAAAGTATCTGCAAGCAAAAATGGTTTGACAAAGAGTGTGCTAACGCAAGAGACAAGTCTTACTTACTTACTTAGGTGGCGCTACAGTTCGGGGTGAACCTGGGCCTCAACCAACAAGCCTCTCCATTTAGCTCGGTCTTTAGCTAATTGCCTCCAGTTGCGCACTCCAAGTTGGTCGAGGTCCGCTTGAACTTGTGCGCGCCACCTACGGCGATGATTCCCTCTACTGCGTCGTCCCGCGGGGTTAGATTCGAAGACTCTGCGGGCCGGAGCGTTGGTGTCCATTCGCTCTACATGTCCTAGCCATCTCAGACGTCCAATACGCAGTTTTTTGACTAGGTCGATATCGCTGTACAGCTCGTATAGTTCGTGATTGAATCTTCTCCTCCAAAACCCGTCAACGCAAACGGGACCGAAAATCTTACGAAGAATTTTTCTCTCGAAGCGACCAAGGATATCTTCATCCTCTTTTAATAAAGTCCATGTTTCAGCGCCGTAAAGCAGGACTGGGATGATCAAGGTCTTATATAGAGTCTCCTTAGTTGTTCGAGATAGGGCTTTACTGTTGAATTGCCTTATAAGCCCAAAAAAACAGCGATTGACAAGAGTTATTCTTCGATTGATTTCTGCACTGATTTTGTTAGAAGAATTTATAGCAGAGCCAAGGTAGACAAAGTCCCTAACTACCTCGAAGTTATAGCTGCCCACGGTGACGTTTTGTCCAATTCGTCGGTGTTGGTTTTCCCTTCTAGTTGACAGCATATACTTGGTTTTGCCCTCGTTTATCGCCAAACCCATTTTGGCCGCTTCCGCATCAATGCTTGCAAACGCACCGGTGACAGACCGCTGAGATCTTCCGATAATGTCTATATCGTCGGCGTATGCAAGCAGTTATACAGACTTGTAATAGATTGTGCCTCCGGTGTTGGCTTGTGAGTTCCGCACAATCCGTTCAAGTACAATATTGAAGAAGTCACATGACAGCGCGTCACCTTGTCTAAAGCCTTTTTTGACATCAAAGGTCTCGGTGAGGTCATTACCGACCTTGATGGAGCAGCGAGCGTTCTCCATCGTCAGCCTGCACAGACGGACAAGTTTGGCAGGGATGTCAAAACTAGACATGGCTCTATAAAGCTCTTCTCTATAGATGCTGTCATAGGCGGCCTTGAAATCGATAAAGAGGTGGTGAGTATCGATTTGGAATTCTTGGGTTTTCTCCAGGATCTGAGACAAGTCGTTCGCTTTTTTAAAGCTATTTAGGGTGCATAACGCCAGCATTTTCAAATTGCTTTAAGGAGAAGCAAACAAGGCTTTTAAACGCCTTTGCTATGCAAAAAAAGTAGCCTACGAGCAACAAAAGATCCCTGTTGTAAACAACTCGAGATCCTCTGCTGAGTTCTGGAGAGCTGTAAAGGTCATAAACGGACAACCAAATACGATTGCCACCACGTTAAAAGCTCCTCTTCTGAGAGAACACTTTAGCAACCTGCTCAGCGCTACGGTCAGCTCTCCTTTGTTTCAGTATGCAGCCCCTCTTTTTACTGACGAGTTTTTGGATGTTCTCATTGCAAGAAGTAAAAAAGGTAATCGATAATTCAAAAAGAAGGAAAGCACCAGGAGATGACCGTATTCCATTCGAATTTTATAAAATTGTACAGACGAATTTGTATATGCGCTCACGTCGGAATTTAACCGAATCTTCGAAACTGCATCTGTTCCAGGAAGCTTAAAAAAAGCAATCATATATCCGCTACACAAAAAAGGGGACTACAACGATCCAACTAACTATAGAGGAATATCTTTTTTGGACACCTCTGCAAAACTTTTTTCTGCTTTGATCTATAATAGGTTTACTCAGTGGGTTAAAAACAATTAGGTTTTATCGGAGTTTCAAACAGGTTTTAGAGAAAACTACTTTACTGTCGACCAAATATTTGTATTAACGAACATTGCTGAAATTTATAAAAAGAAACACAAAAAGTTATATGCATTTTTTGTTGACTTTCGAGCGGCATTTGACTCCATAGCACGAGAGGCACTATTCTAAAAATTACACAAAATCGGAATCTCCAACAAAGTCATCTATACCCTAAGAGCAATGTATGAAAATAATGTAGCGTATGTATGGGATGGAGAATCCATATCTGATGAATTCACATCAGCAATGGGAGTGAAGAAAGGGTCTATATTGAGTGCATTACTATTTATATTGTTCATCAATGACATAACAGATACTGTAAGAGGAGGTATAGATTTTTGCCGAACAAAGATCCCTGGAATGCTGTACGCGGATGATATTGTCTTCCTTGCTGATATGGTAAATGGTATGCAGCTAATGATGAATAGGCTAAGCGAATATTGTAAATGCTGGAACCTCTTTGTTAACCTGGAGAAATCGAAAACTATGGTATTCAGAGATGGAGGCGGCAGATATTCCAGAATCGAAAAATGGACATATTGTGGTGAGGTTGTTGAAAATATGCGCAAATACAAATATCTTGAAGTTCTGATATCAGGCAACTTAAATATGAGCAAACACTTGGAGGCGAAATTATCCGATGCTAAGCGAGCAATTTCTTCGATCTGGGGACGCTGCATTATGAATAATTATGTAACCCATAGCTCAAAACAAAAACTGATTAGTGCAACTGAGGCATCAATACTATTATATGGAGCCCAGGTGTAGGGATACCGCTCTTTCCCAGCAGTGGAAACATTTTTCCGATATTTCCTGAAGCGAATCTTTCGATTGCCTTGTAGTACGCCAAATTAGATGTTATATCTAGAAACTGCGATGCCACCTATGCTTTTGGAAACTTTGAAATTACACTTTAACTATATAATAGAAGTAATGTCGATGGACGAAAAGAGGTTGCCGAAAATTATTCTTACACATATTTTAACAACAAGAGCTAACTTCGTGGGCAAGTGGCAGAATCTTGCATCCGAGTGTGGTGTAAGCCTAAGTATTTCACCAGATGTGTTGCTTACGTTAATGAGATGTCAATTTAACACTCTGCTTGAAAAAACAGGAAACAATTTGTACGAGAGGTATGCTAATGAAGCCCAATCATCTCAGCATAGGTTGCTCTATAGCAAATTATCATATCATCTCTAAGACAGTACGTATTTTCTAAACTCTAATTCAACGGATAAAATAAGTACTATATTTAAATTGAGAGGAGAGCTAGTACACCTAAATTGTATACCACACCGCCCAGACCTTCCAATTTTGTGCAATTTGAATGCACGAGAAGATGTGTTTCACTTTCTTGCTATTTGTCCAATTTTAAAGGAATTACGTTTACGTTTGGATCAACTATCCTGGGTGAAGATGAGGCAATCTGCATTCTAAATGGATGGCAAGGATGGGATTCATTATACAATTATGCACTGAATGCCCTTCGCTATAGGCAACGCGTTATTCAGGAGAACTTTTAGATTTCATATTCAAGTCATATATTTATTAAGTATTTTGTTAATCGTCAATCTGGTAGACGGCCATCAGCCAAACCAAAAGACTTATAACTTTTCTTGTTTCTGTTAACTTCTTTTTTAAAAATGAAATAAAAGTCATTTAAAACTTTTAACTTTTTTAAGAGAGGTAAATGCCTGCACAGAGTTGCGTACAAGTAAGTTGGTATTCGCGTCCCCTAGGTGTTGAGCTACAGAATCTATTTTATTTTTTGTGAGAACACCATTGTTGTTTTATTTAAAATTTTTTTTCTTTTCTTTCTAATCTGGTCACCTGTACATTTTCACGTTCAAGTTTTTCAACTCCTAACAGTATGCAAAGATCAGCTTTCAGTGGTTTAGAAGACGCTTGCAAGCTTAAACCGTAATGATGCACTTTGCGAACTTAAACCGTAATGAGTGTAGTTCGTTCTTTGTTCAAAACTTTTTCTCAGAAAGAACGAACAACAGCAATGTTTACAGAAGTTCGTATGTCATTTATAATTGAAGAAACTGAACGTGAAGAATGCTTTTATTTAAGACATGTTTGCATATTTCCCGGCGAAACAAAGTTGCATTTGTATAGGAAATTTTAAATGTTTATATCTTCGAAGCTAGAAAAGTCCAACCTTAATGCATATATTCTCACATATTAAAATTTCATCAAAACTGTCATACAGTGTTATGCCCCAACGAATGGCTCGTCTGAGGACGAAAAAGAGAGATTCTACAATCTATTAAGTGCCGTCATCAACATTTCATTTCATTTTTATTTCATCAAACAGACATTTTCTTACAGACAAAGATAACAATCAGTGCATAATTTTTGAACAATTAAAAACATATCACATACTCAAGTACGATTATATTGAACTAACGTTACCCGGTCCGCTTCGCTAGACGTTTCCTTTATTTGTTTGCTAAATTAGAAAACATTTCTTTTTTTCTTTCAAATGAATTTATTGTAAGGCTCTGTGATAAACAATATTTTTGGTTTTTCCTTCATGTGCGAACACAAACAAATCAGCAGGTTTCCCTACACGTGAACAGGCTACATACAATTGTCCATGTGAGAAACAATTATTTTCCAAATTCAAACCACACGCTTGCAAAGATTGTCCCTGCGCTTTATTGATGGCCATTGCAAAAGCCAGTCGCACTGGAAACTGCAAACGTTTGAATTCGAATGGAATGTCTGTTGGTATACGTGGAATTAAAACGTCTTCACCTTTGAATTTCCCATTTAAATTAGTGGCTACAATAACGTTCGTCATTAGCTTCTTAACCGCAAGTCTTGTGCCATTGCACAATTTTGGTTGGTTGATATTACGAAGCATGACGATTGGTGCTCCAACTTTCAATTGCAATATGTACGGTGGCTGGCCTGGTAAATCCAATGAATTTAAAAATTCTGTGGAATAATTGACCACCTCATCTTCATTCATAATGGTATCGACTGACTTCAATGTGAACACTTCTCCTGGTATCTCTTTTAAAATGGCCTCATTAAAAACTTTTCGAATCAATTCTTCTTTTGATTGAACTACATTGCAAAAATTGGTTGGTAACGTTATTAAGCCAGTTTCATTGTCTATCGGCATTTTTCCAACTCCAATTTTCACAACTGCTTTGAAAATTCATTGGCTGATGGATCATTGTGTAATTGAACACGCACATTTGTGGTTAATGTGAGTGTTCTCACATATCTCCACAGAGTGGATGACTTTAAACACGCATTAAGCTCATCAGCAGCGGCGGATCGAGGAATTACTGCCAAAGTTTGCCGGAAATCACCAGCTAATAATATTAAGGCGCCACCAAAAGGCCGTTGATTTCCTCTCATATCCTTCATTGTACGATTGAATGCCTCCAATGATCTCTTGTGGTCCATAGGACATTCATCCCACACGACAATTTCACACTGTTGCAACACTTTGGCTATTCCTGACATTTTTGTAATATTACATGTTGGATTTTCGTTGAAGTTCATGTCCAAAGGCAACTCGAGCGCAGAATGTGCTGTTCGGCCGCCGTCCAACAATGTCGCCACGATTCCAGATGATGCGAGAGCCAATGCTATTTTATTTTGCGAACGAATGGTGGCCAAAATTGTTGAAATAAGGAAAGTTTTCCAGTGTCACCAGGCGCATCTAAGAAATACGTTCCACCACTTTTGTCTGCCATTGCTCGCATCAAAATGTCGTAAACATCTTTTTGCTGTGCGTTTAACTTTGGAACATTTGTTAGAACAAATTGAGTTAAATCATTGCGATCGAAATCATGTTCACGCAGCAAATCTCGATTATAGAAATCTTGTATTTGGCGATGGCATGCCTAATTGGGATAACGCTTTGTTTGCAATTGTAAGGCAAATATCTTCGATCATTATGAGAGCTTCATTATGCATTTCTGGTGTTGTTAGCAAATGCGGATTCGATGTTGTTCTACGCATTCGATTCAAAATATCTTCCGTCATAAAATCTGCATAATTTGTCCACAATTCAGATGGGTTCGATGGGCTACACGTTGCTATGATTATCGCAAATAGTGTACGAATTTGATGAGGCGGTGCAATAATTGACGATTCAGCGAGCGTAGAATCCTAGTGAGCATCGTCTTCGAGCAAATGTAAGCGACGGCATGCCTCACGATAAGTTAGGCACTCTAATCCATCTACTGTTTTCAAATTTGCAAAGGATTCTGGTCCACGGACGTTGATTAATAGAAGACGTAAATAAAAACACTCGTCATGTCTTCATTGGTTTGAAATACATTTTGATGACCTGGAACTGGCTTCCCTTGCTTGCGTTTTGCAAAAACTTTGGTCGATTTATTCCATGTGTAATACTGCGGGACTTCCGTGTGTAATAATTGACTGGCAAATGTGTCACTTTGGCATAAAGCAAAAAAAGCAGTCAATGTAGTGACTGGTGGTGTAATTGCTCTTTGCAACGCAGTTTCACGTAACGTCGTATGTTTTGTATTTCGATGTTTTGTTAACAGAATTTATGCCATTCGTCTTGAATTACATGTGTCCGTAGACATACATTTTGCATTTTCTTGAATGAAAATGTCAATTTTTTTTTAAAAAAAAAGGGCCTATGTCCTTCTCATTGTTTTTCTGAATAGTTTAAAAGAAAAACCAAGTAAATTGGTTGAAAATTACGTGAGTTATACGTAAACGCACAAAATATCAACTTAGTTTTATTATTTTTATATATATAGATTATTAATGAGATATAAAATATTCGACTTAAATAGAATTCGTGAACTATTCATAAAAAAATCTATATTATTGCAAACTAAGTTATCTTCTCTGATGCAACGCGAGATGGGTTCATTACGACCGTAGTTATTGCGGTGGATTTGCTCATGAAATACCACCTTTATCAAAAAGTTCCCGGAATTTATTCAGAAAATTAAAAATACAAGTTTATTCATCTAAATCTATATTGTCCCCTTTAAAGTAAGGTCTTTTGGCACCAACTTTGCTGCTACACGACGGAAACGACGGAAAAGTATATAAAACTCTCGCAGATTTCTTGAGCGAGAATGCAAATTCAAAAGACCAAGAAGCAAAGGACATTTTATGTGGTATGTTAAAATACTCTAATAAACATTACTGAGAAATATTTTCGTCTCGTTTCTCAAGAGATTGCAATCCAATTAACAAACATCTGGTTTTATAAGAAGGCATCTCAAGGCCCCAATTTAACTTGAAAACAACATATCTTGTAAATTTTCTTTAAACTTTTTCAATTTTATCAGATGAATTGACATAATAGGGATTCCAAATTGTACTACAGTATTCTAAAATAGACATTACCAGTGAAATATGTAACAATTTTAATGCATAAGGATGCGTGAGTTCTTTAATTCAATTTAAAATGTATATGCTTAATATCCGACGTGGTAATTCCTTTTTTAATCAGTTTAAGACATTTGAACTGACCAGCCGGAATATTCGTTTTAGTAGAAATATGGTTATATCTTCTGGTTTTGTGTCACAGCGAAATTTAGATAAATGCAACCATTTCGATGAGAATATGGCATTTAGGGAAGTATTGCGATCACTTCCAACGACTCCGTGCTGACGATTTTTATTGGATTTACAACGCTCGACCAGTTCGCAATCATTCTTGCTTTTGTTAACATTTTTATTATTGACATCATCCATGACGATATCAGAGGGTAAAGCAGCAACAACTTGATTATCAGGAAGAACGGTGATAACATCAGCAACTTCCCCAACCGCAGCGCCAGATGATGTCACAGGAATCCCATCAGTAACATGAACATCACGCACAGCTGATGTGATGACAACATTACTGCCCTCAGCTTTCGCACCTCGAGCGGCAATAGCCACTGACGGACGATCAACAGAGGGTAAAGCAGCAACAGTTTGTTTATTGTTCAGAACGGTGATAACATCAGCAACAGCAGCGCCAGCCAACATCTTTCTCTCTCTCTCTATCCATCCTTTCCAACGCCCGCACTCTGTGTAAACATGTTAAAGGTATTCATAACCCTTTGAGTGCGCGCAAATTATAAAAAAAAAAAGAAAATGTAACAGAGATCCCATCAGTATCATGCACATCGCTCACAGCTGATGCAATGACAGCGTTACTGCTCTCCGCCTCCACACCACGAGCGGCAATATCTACTGACGGAAGAACAGGTGACACGGCGACAGCAGCTTTAGAGAGACGATCAACTTTGCGAGAGTTTCGAGCATTGGCAACGGGAGTGTGAGACAGTTTTGCCAATTTCGATCTATCTCCGTAGTTTCGCATAATAGATGGAGAGTCTTTATTATGCTTGCTACCTACGCTCAGAACAGATGGAGGAATTTTGTTTTTTACATTTGAAAGGGTTCGACGACTTTATCTTTTCTTTGATTTAAGGTAGTTACGCGCACCTCTCTACTCAAGTTAAGGACATTATTCTCCCGAACAAGATTATCACTGTAGAGATGAGAAAATTCACTTTTTAAATCATTAAGGCTTCGATTGAAATGATTGATAAATTCATCGAGCTTATTAAAATACACTGATATAGGCTTACTGAAACACCCATCACATTTAAAACAAATGTTATTGATTGATTTAATAGAATTAAACTCAGTTTTTTTTGATTTTTGTACATGTTAAATGATACAATAAACCACAGACACCACACGAAATACTATCGACGGTTGTCGGGTTCTTACACTTGGTGCAATTAGAATTCATAATTAGCTTTAACAAAAGTACGACTGTTGTGATTGAAAGCTGAACTCCGAATGACACAACACCAAATGCAGACATTGTCATAGTGATGGGGGATTTGAATGCCAAAGTAGGCAACGACAACGAAAAGCTCAAACATGTAATCGGGAAGCATGGACAAGGCAACCGCAATGACAACGGCGAAAGTTGTGGGGATTTCGTCAATGCCAACCACCTTGTGATAGGTGAAGGTGGCACCATGTTTGAGCACAACACCTGCCACAAAGTCTGCTGGTTTTCCAACGACAGGCAAGCAACCTCCAATCAAATTGACCATTTCGCCATCAGCTGCCGCTTTAGAAGTAGTCTCCTGGACGTCCGAAACAGGCGAGGGGCAGATGTGGGGATAGTACGAAATCACCATCTTATGATAGCTACTCTCCAACTACGCTCTGATGCAGTTCGAAGATCCCACGACAACACAAGAATGTCCAGGTTCAACATCGATTGACTTAGTGATCCCTCAGTGCACCAACAATTCAGGGAGCACATTTCGCAAGGTGTGGAAGCAATCAGCAGCTCACTGTCCGCAAGCATCCAAGACCATTGGTGTGCTGTGAAAAATGTTTTTACATCTGGTGCTGAAAGAATTGTCGGTCGATCGCAGGGAAGACATAGGGCGTGGCTTTCCTAGGATACTTGGAGATGTATTGACGAACAAAAATAGCTGAAAGCCCAGCTCCCAGCAGGAGGGAGGAGCGAGCTAGAGTCCCTATATCGCATGAAGATGAGAGAAGTTCAGCGTAGGGTGCGACGTGACAGATGCAACTACATTAACGCGCTGGCTACAGAAGCAGAAGAAGCTGCACGGAGGTGCAACAGCAGGACCGTCTACAGAATCACCAAAGAGCTGACAGGTGGTCGCAGCTCCAGCTAACACCCAGTCAAAAGCTTAGACGGTTCCTTACTCATTTTGGATGAAGATCAGCTCAAGAGATAGAAAGAGTATTTTGCTACGGTTTTGAACCGTGTATTCGCTAGCGGTATGCTCCCAAATCAGACTGAGATGCCCGAGGTGAGAAGTTCCCGAATACGTACCACGACTCCCAGTAATGATCAGATCACTGCAGCGATCAAAGCACTTAAAACCAACAAGGTGGTAGGACTTGGTAGGAATGATCATCAAGCTTCCTAAGAAAGGAAATTTAATGGAGTGCGGAAACTGGAGGGGTATCTGCGTGCTGCCTGCTGTAGCTAAGATAATAGCTAAAATCATCCTGGAGCGAATCAAATAACATCTCGAAGACACACTCGATGCCGAACAAGCAGGTTTCCGCTCTGGATCCTCCTGTGTCGACCATATCAACACCCTGCGGATTATCACCGATTGAATATCGATAACCACTTCACCTGCTGTTCATCGATTTAAAGAAGGTGTTCGATAGTGCCAACAGCTAGTTTATTTGGTGTGCCTATGCACGAGAGGTATTCCTGCTAAACTAATTGCTATTATCAAAGCTACATGTGAATACTCCAAGTGTCACGTTCTGCACAGAGGAAGGTTTTCTGAGGAATTTGAGATCCAAAGTGGGGTAAGACAAAGCTGTATCCTTTCACCAATACTATTCCTATTGGTGATTAGCGATGTGCTTCGTGCAGCCTTGTCGACAGGAAACGGATGAATTCGATGGACTCTTACATCTCAACTGAAACATCTTGACTACGCTGACGTTGTACGCTTACTCTCTCACAGAATTATGGACCTCCACCAAATGACAGCAGATGTGGAGAGGGAGGCAGGCGTCGTCGGGCTGAAAATAAATACGGCAAAAACAAAAATTACCAGCCTTGGAACAAACACATCGGCTCAAATATGCACTGCTTGACAACCAGTAGAGAGAGTAGAGGATTTCTAGTATCTTGGGAGTATTGTCTCGACCGATGGTGGAACCGAACTGGATATAGCCAACAGGATCGCCAAAGTAAAATTTCGTAAGTAGGTGCCTGAGCAATATCTTAAGGATGTTCTGTCCCAATCGTATCTCTAAAGAACATCTTTACGAGAGAACGGGTCAGGAACAAATAGGCACAACCATCCAACGACGAAAGTGGCAGTGGATTGGTCAAACGTTCCGAAAGGATGACAGTTCCATAGCGAACCATGCTATGCAATGGAACCCTTTAACTCAGAATGGTAGAAGACCTGGCGGTCCGAGGAGAACATGGTGCAGAACAGTTAAAAATGAGTCACGGCAGTTGAGTAAAAGTGCGGGAAAACTCAGACACATTGCCAAAAACCGCACACGATGGGGCGTAGGGGTAGTAGAGGCCCTAGGACCCACAAGGGGATAGAGGACATAAGTAAGTAAGTAAAATTAGGGGAGAGAGGGCCCATTTTCTAAATAATTACCATTCCCGACTCTTTTTTCAAACCGATATTGTTTATCATTTTAAAGCAAAGGAATATTATGTTTATAGTTCTAATTATAATTCTTCTCGCCCTTTGACGTTTTGATGCTCATTTAATTTTTTTTATTATTATTTTGCTAGCATTCTGGGCGAATGAATTAGTTCGCTAATCATATACTACGGGGCGAATTTTTTGCCAACTATGTCGATTCACGCGAGTGATTCGATTCGCTGACGACAATAGGCCTAAAAGATTTCTCTAAGTACAAAGGTAAACAAAATAACCAAACAAATGCATTTGAATGAATCGTATTGATTTTAGTTTGTTTTATAGTGATTTAGTGATGGGATAGAAAAAGATAGAAAATCGTAGTAAAATACTACGATCGTAGCGAAAGTGGTAGCACTGATTCCCAGGCTTCCTTAATTCCCCTTAACCGTAGCGAATTTACCAATCAAATCTTTTATGTAATTGTATATATCGAAGATCTGAATCTTTTCAGCAATTAGCGATGGAAATTGGGAAATTAGTTCGTGAACAAGATTGAGGTATATAAGAGCCTTGAACAGAATAGCAGTGCAGTCACATTAATACGGAAACACGGCAGTATGGAGCTGACAATTTTTTGTATACTTCTACTTTTCAGTATTACTGTTTTAGCGGTAAGAATTCAGTTTTATAATATCCACAGAATGTTTTGAGTTTTAATGCACTCAGTGCACTTTCAAAGTGCAACAAAGCTCAAAACTTAAAACTTACGTTTTATATTATTTCATGACATCATTATTTTATTAACGCAGCAGGATACGTCAGCTGATGTAGACGGTGCTGCTGATGCTAAAGCTAATATTACCGGATTACTATTCTATGAAGATATGTTCCCACCTATAGACCGACCCATACGCCCACCTATAGACTGGTGGCCCCCTTGGCCATTTAGAACATAATTGCCATATATTTCTATGTGAAAATATAAACCAATGTCTTTTATTACATACTGAATAGATTTGATTCGACTGGCATATAAATAGCAAGCTCTTATGTTTTGGATTGTGGTGATCCGCCTAATAAAATGAGAAAATGCATAGGCGTAGTATAAATTCATTTTTTTTTTGTTTTAAGGGATTATGCTTGGAAAGTCGTTTATGAATTTATCATAAAAATGAGCTCGCAACATCAATCAGTTCAAATGTGACAAATTAAAAGGGATCTATCTTTTAGATTTTAGATTATTTCGTATTCGTATTATTTATTATTTCTTATAATTCAGGATACAAAAAAATAAATTCAATATATATAAAACAATTCAGTCCTATCAGAAATATAAGAAAGGTTGTGACATTCTGTATTTTTGATATAAGCTATAAAAATAGATTAAAATGCCACTTCAATAGGCTTATACAATAAAAAGAAAATTTTAGGCGGGGTGACCTTATAAGTTCAACTTACATAGAAACAATATAAGATTATGAGTTAGTTAAAAAAACAATAAGAAAAAAGAAAGTAAATGCAAGTTATTACAAACAAAAGTAATTGCTAAATATGCAATAGCGAAGTAAATATAAAAAAAAAGTTAAACCAAAATATCAGAAAATAAGAGATTCTAAACCAACATAGTCAAAACGGAAGTGCCACATTTTAACGCTTTTTAAAAACCTTCCAGATATTGATATAGCCCTAATAAACTGTGGGAGTTTATTAAACAACCGAAAAAAAATTACGGAAAGCAGTGGTACGGAAATCGGGTACAGATAACTTATTTGAAAAGTTTCGACGTAAATTATAATTTGAAATTAAACGAAAATTGCGCTTACTAGACTTCATAAAGAATGTTTTTAACACCTTAAAACAATACAAATGACGAACAGGAATAATTCTCAGGTCACAGAACAAAGGATAACTGGGATGCCTACCAGGTTTACGACAAATTTTTCTTAAAACATATTTTTGCAAAATCAGCAGCGGCTGTATTTTATTTTGATACACACCTCCCCAACAAGCAATTCCATATTGTAGCTTAGAATGGAAAATCCCATAATAAATCATCTTTAAAAGCTTAGCTGAGCATACATTACGCAAATAATAAAAATATCTAAGTGTACATCGAGAGTACTTTCTCAATGATTCTGAAAACTCATTCTAGAATCTAAGGTGAGCCCCAAGTACTTAAAGTCGTCTACTCTCTCTATTAGAAAACATTTATCACTACAGTTAACTCTGCTACAAAAAGTGGGAGAGGGAAAACCAGACGTACAATTGCAATTAGACAGTTTGTATCTTTGACACTCCGAAGCAACCAACAGCCTCGGATACGGATGATCTTACTGTTGACGACCCATGCAAACGTAAAAAGGACAACGATCTTCGTGTCTGCACGTGGAATGTTAGGTCCCTCTACAAACCACGTGCAGCCGAACAACTTGCGGAGGCCCTAGAGTGTTTCAAAGCAGGCATTACCGCCATCCAAGAAGTGCGATGGGATGGGCCGGGCAAAAGGAAGATGAAAAACTGCGACATCTACTACGGCGACTGCTACAGACAAAAAGGACAGTGTCTATTCGGGTTCGGATTTGTCATTGGAGGCAGACTTAGGCAAGAAGTCTTAAGTTTCCGGCATGTGAACGAGCGTCTCATGACTATCCGTATCAAGGCTAAATTCGCCAACATTGGCCTAATATGTATTCACGTTCCTCACGAGGAGAAAGACGACGCGTCAAAGGATGACTTCTACCAGCTCTTGGACAAGACGTATGAGCAATGCCCTAGCCACGACGTTAAAATTATTCTAGGCGACTTTAACGCAAAGCTAGGAAGAAAGGACGTCTTTAGTAGCGTGGTCGGAAAGCACAGTCTGCACGACATCACATCCGGCAACGGACTCAGGCTAATCGACTTTGCGGTGGGGCGAAACTTTGTTGTAGCTAGTACGCGGTTCCCACGTCTCGATATTCACAAAGGAACATGGCTCTCGTTTGATCGAAAAATCGTCATCCAAATCGATCACATTGCGATCACGGCACTTTTCCAGTATTCTGGGTGTCCAGCCAACGTGGACTCGGATCACTACCTAGTTGTAGCCAAGGTACGGATGCGGATATCCAGAACGGAGTGAAATCAACGAAATACTGTGAGGAAATTTGACGTCGAAAAGCTACAATCGCAAGAGACCGCCAGAATCTTTGCCGATCGTGTTTCCTCTAATCTTATTCTAAGTCCTATGTCGCCAGCAGTAAATGCGGAAGACCAGTGGCAGCGTTGCCAACAAGCCATCAGAGATGCCGCCTCTGATGTACAGGGTTTTTCTCGGCCACCACAACGAAACCCCTGCTTTAATGAGGAATGCCGGCAAGCACATGCAGCAAAACAAGAGGCGTACAAAGCGGCGCTGCATAGAAGGACTAGAGCTGCTTACGAGCTTTACGTGAGCAGAAGAAAGAAGAGAAAGGAGCATGAGAAGCGCTCGATCGAGGAGATTGAGAGACTTTATTGCAGGAATAATGTTCGAAAATTTTACGAAAAGATATAAAGAACATGCCAGGGCTTCAAAGCCAGGACAGAAGCCTGCAGGGACGAAAATAGCAATATAGTAGTAGAATCGCAGTCGGTGCTGAGGATATGGAAGGAACACTTCTGCAGACTGCTAAACGGCGATGATGACCAATATTCCGCTGTCAGGCAGAATGAGCCATTCAACAGCGACGATGACAGTCAAGATTCCCGTCAACCCGATCAGAATGAAGTGAGGATAGCGATATCTAAACTCAAATCCAACAAAGCTGCTGGAGCCGACGGCCTTGCCGCTGAACTTTTCAAGGCAGGAGGAGATGAGTTGGTAAGGAGCATGCACCAGCTCATCTGTAAAATCTGGTCGGACGAAAGTATGCCCGATGAATGGAACCTCAGCATCGTTTGCCCGATCCTGAAAAAAGGAGACCCTCTGAACTGCGCCAATTACAGAGGTATAAGTCTCCTCAACATCGCATATAAAATCCTGTCTGCCGTATTATGTGAACGCCTAAAAGCGATCGTCAACAACCTGATAGGTCCTTATCAGTGCGGTTTCAGGCCTGGAAAGTCCACCATTGACCAAATATTCACACTACGGCAGATCTTGGAAAAAACCCATGAATATAAAATCGATACGCACCACCTCTTTATCGATTTCAAAGTTCCCTATGATAGCGTGTATAGAGACGAGTTATACAGAGCCATGTCTAGTCTTGGCATCCTTGCCAAGCTCGTCCGTTTGTGCAGAATGACGATGGAGAACTCTCGCTACTCCATCAAAGTCGGTAAGAACATCACCGAACCGTTCGATGTCAGGAAAGGTCTTAGACAAGGTGACGCGCTATCATGCGATCTCTTTAATATAGTACTTGAGAGAATTGTACGAAACTCACAAGCCAACACCGGAGGTACAATCTTTTACAAGTCTGTACAACTACTCGCTTATGCCGATGACATTGACATAATCGGTAGAACTCAGCGGGCAGTCAATGGGGCATTTGCGAGTATTGAGATCGAGGCAGCAAAGATGGGTTTAGCGGTCAATGAAAGCAAAACAAAATATAAACTCTCTATAAAAAAGAACACCCAACATCGGCGTCTTGGACAGAACGCCACAATATACAGATATAATTTTGAGGTAGTAAGGGATTTTGTTTACCTAGGCTCTATGGTGAACTCCGCAAATGACATCAGTAGGGAGATCACACGAAGAATTACTCTTGCCAATCGTTGTTTCTATGGGCTAACAAGGCAATTGAGTAACAAAACCTTATCTCGAACTACTAAGGTAACTATTTATAAGACACTTATCATCCCAGTCCTGCTTGGGGGTGGCAATGGAGTAGTGGTAACGTCGTCAATTACCACACTAATGGTTTATGGTTCAAATCCTGATGTCAGCAAGCATTTATATATTTCACATGAAATACATAAAGCCAGTCCGATCAATTGAAAGCTTGTGTGAACACTACTGCGAAGCCATAACACTGGCAGTAGCTTGGTCATGTGGCTGGAAAAATTGTTCGCTCTGTTGATGATGATTTGCATTTGACATTGGTTATCGGGAAAAAAGTACTGTGAATCAGAAGCAAAAGACAAAAAATAACAAAATCTCCCCAGTTTTCTGGACGCCACTCCCGGAGAATTTCTGAAGCATAAACAACTGAGCTTTAAGAACCACTACACCAAAATCTTTCTCTCTTTCTCTCTCTATCCTTTCCAACGCCGCACTATGTGTAAACATGTTAAAGGTATTCATAACCCTTTGAGTGCACGCTAATTATAAAAAAAAAAAAGTGTGGCGCGCAGTCAAAGGCTTTGACAAAATCGGATGAAGATGCCCGTGGTTATTTTGAGAGAAAAGTTCTTCGAGCGATCTTTGGTCTATTGTGCATTGACAATAAGTGGAGGAGAAGGTACAATGCCGAACTATACGGCCTACATAAGGACATCGACTTAGCCAGAAGAGTTCACATACAGCGACTAAGATGACTGGGTCATTTAGAGTGGGTGGATCCCAACGTTCCCGCTAAGAAGGTCTTCGAATCCACCCCGGATGGACGACGCAGTAGAGGACGACCTCGTACTAGGTGCCGCAAATAAGTGGAGGGGGACCTCAACTAGCTTGGCGTGCGCAACTGGAGGCAGCTGGCTCGTAAACGTGGTGGCTGAAGAGGTTTGTTGGTGTAGGCCTAGGTCCACCCCGGACTGTTGCGCCATCTAAGTAAGTAAGTATATCTAGATATTTCTAATCATTTCATTATTATATTTAAATATTGCATATTATTTCTGTAAAGCTAATCTGAATGGTATATTGCCCCACCGCTCCCCATCTCCATCTCTTAACCTATTTATATGAAGGTTTTAGTTGTAGCTTTCCATCTAAATACTTTTTTTTCTCTTTTTATATCTATGATATTGGCAATAGCTTCGTAAAAAATGGCAGCTGTAAAGTAGATATACCATATCTCTGTAAATTGTGCAATAGTTTTATAACAAACAATGTAATTTACTGCTGCAATAAAGAAAAAGTAAAAAGTAATTATACATATGGAAGATTTGAATCTTTTCAGCAATTAGCGATGGCATTTAGGAAATTAGTTCATGAAGAAGATTAAGTTATATAAGAACCCTGAACAGAATAGCAGTGCAGTGAAGTTAACACGGAAACACGGCAGTATGGAGCTGACAACATTTTGTATACTTCTACTTTTCAGTATCACTGTTTTAGTGGTAAGAATTCAGTTGTATACTGTCCACATCATGTTTTGAATTTGAATACAGTCGGTGCACTTTGTAAGTAACTGCACTTTTAATGAGCAACAAAGTTCAAAACTTAAGTTTTAGATATTGTTGCATTGTAGGTATATTATTTGATGACACCTTTATTTTATTACCACAGCAGGATACGACAGCTGATGCAGGCGGTGTTACTGATTCTAATAATAATGATATATAAGGCCCACCATTCTGGTACCTTTGATCATAAAGAATATAACTGACTTATATGTATTTCTACATGAAAATATAAACCAATGCCTTTTATTACATACTGAATAAATTTCATTCGACTGGCATGTAAATAGCAAGCACCTCATTTTTTGGATTGTGATGTTCCGCCTAATAAAATATGTAAATTTATAGGCGTAGGCAAACATTTTTTTTTTTTTTGTTTTCACGGATTATGCTTGCTAAGTACTTTATAAATTGATGGTAGATGTAACAAGTTGAATTAAAATAGGGAAAAAATCTTCAACAATTACTTCTAAAAGGATTTCAAAATGATCAGAGAGAAAACTGAAAATGTTCTACATGTTGAGGGGTTGTTCGAATTGCGCGCTGGGCTAAGAGATGAAGCTATAAGAAAAAAGTCCAAAAAAGAAGAGGATCTGGGATATGTTAAAGTGTTAGATGGAATTATAACTAGGCTTAGGTATGGGCTATTGTAGAATCAATTGTTGAAATGGTTTCCGATATTATTATGTACGCTGTCTTCCCATGCTGAGTGATGGGCATTAAAGTCTCCTCCAATTATGGCGGCGTTTAAAGTCTTGATGACAGCGTAAACCTTATCAAGCTCTTTTAATAAGCGCTGTCCAGCGTTGGACGGAATGTATGTAAATGCTTCCAATCAACAAGCTAATGTTTGAACCAGAAGCACTTTCTGAGAAAATCGAAGCAAGACATACGGAGAAGACATCACTTTGGAAAGAGAATAGATTAAACTTGTAGTTTTTGTCAAGTAAAATCGCTATCCCTCTGCCAGAATCATTCCTTATTACATTATGATAGATATTTGCCTAATCCCAGAAAAGAAGTAGAAAATTAGAAGAACCACGTTGCTGACTGCCGTCCAAAGAATGACCTTTATTTTATGAGTCAAATATGACAGATCATGGTTCTATTCACAGTAGTACTTTTATAGAAATTCATTACATAATTCACAATTATAATTCATACATATGTAACAGTCTTCCCCACTAAATATCGCTTTGATAACGGATGACTGGACAACGCACTCTCTTCGACCTTCTAATCTCAGGTGTCTGCTCTTGCCTCTCTTTGCTTGCGACATCGTTGACAATTACCTCCCTGGCATCCTTCATCTCCCCTCCAGTGACTGCTAGCTCCCCTCCGTCTTCCAAGTCTCCAGTCGTCGTCACTATCTCGCTGTCTCCAACTGGGCCTCCATTCGCCGCGGTTTGATCCTCTAACCGAACGGGTATAAGTTGGTTAGAAATATTACCTTCAACAAGTGTTGAACGCATCTGGTCAATGTGCCTTCGATAAGAAGTTCCATCCACATCCACTAAGTAATGCAGATGCCCCTCTCGCTGTATAACTTTCCCGAACTTCCACTTGTATTCCTTGTTTTGGTAGTATCGTATTTGAACTAACTCCCCAACGCTAAAACTCCTGTTACACTCGTAGTTTCTCTCACTTTCCGCTGCATGTATAGACTTCAGCAAGTCCAGTCTAGTTCGAAAATTAAATTTTAACATTAACTCGGCTAGGCTCCTTCTCGTTGTTCTAGATGGAGTCTTTCGGTACTGGATGAGTAGGCGATGTAACTTTGTGTGCAAATCTCCGGTGTCGTTTACCGATGTAGTCAATCTTTGAGAATCCGTACAAAACGTTCTGCCTGTCCGTTCGTAGAAGGATGTGCTGGTGAAGAAAGTTTCTGATTAATACCATTTGACTTTAAGAAATCGCGAAACTCTTTCGAAGTGAAATTTGTGCCATTGTCAGATACTAATGTATTCGGAATACCAAACCTGGCGAAAACTTCCCTCAGTGCGCGTATTGTGAAAAAGCTTGTTATTCGCTTCATTGGAAACACCTCTAAGCACTTTGTCCTCGCATCGACAATCACCAAAAAATAGTGCTCCATAAATGGTCCCGCAAAATCAACATGCAACCGCTGCCATGGATGAGTAGGAACTTCCCACGGATGGCTTTCAACTTTCCTTGGCTCTGTAAGTACTTTTGCACACTCACGGCAGCTTCTTACCAATTCCTCAATGTCCCGATCCATCCCGGGCCAATAGCAATAGCTCCTTGCCAATGTTTTCATTTTGGTGATCCCAATGTGTGCATTGTGTAGCTCTTTTAGGACTTCGGAACGAAGTGTAGATGGTATAATAACTCGTATGCCCCTATAAACGCAACCACCTTGCAACATAAGCTCACCTTCCATACCCCTGTATGGTAAATTCTTCAGGGAATTTCCGGTTTGTAACTGGATGACCAACAAAGACAGCCCTTTTTCATTTCTCTTAAGATGTCCCTATTAGTCAAAGGTAAAAAATCTTCCCATAGCTGATAAATTTCTTTTGCTTCACCCTCAAAACAGTGCTTTTCTAATGGGTTCCTGGAAAGAAAATCAGCATTAGTGTGTTCTTTTGTACTTTTGTATTTAATTTTGTAATTGAATTCACTAAGAAACAGGGCGTAGTGTAGTAACCGCTGAGCTGTAAGTACAGGTAAATTTTTCTCTGGGCTAAATATTGAGGTTAGCGGTTTATTGTCCGTTATGAGCGAGAATTCCCTTCCATAGCAGTAGTCGAAGAACTTATGCAATCCCCAATAAATTGCTGTAGCTTCTTTGTCCAATTGGCTGTAATTGGTTTCGGTCTTTGTCAAACTCCTCGATGCGAAAGCGATCGGTCTTTCACCTTGCTCTGTTGCATGTGAAAGTATTGCCGAAAGTCCAACCGGCGATGCATCTGTAGCAAGGATTAGTGGAAGATGTTCGTCAAATGGAGCCAGCACATTCTCACTCATGATCTCCTTTTTGAGAACTTCAAACGCTTGCTGACACTCAGATTACCATACAAATCGCTGATCCTTTCTTAGGAGTTTGTATAATGGGTGCAATTTTATTGACAGGTCCGGTATAAATTTATGGTAATAATTTACCATGCCAAGGAATTGGCGTAGCTGGCTCATTTCCATCGGTGGCTTCATCTCAGAGATAGAGGATATTTTATCAGGTGTTTTGTGTAGGCCATTCTTGTTAATTTTATGTCCTAGATAAATCACGCTTTTCTCAAACATTTTGGACTTAGATTTATTCAAATGAAGGTTAAATTTACGCAGTTTGTCCAGTAGGAGGTTGCATCTCTTGAGTGTCTCATCCACGGTCCGTCCCATTACGATAATGTCATCGAAAAAGCAAGCTGATTCATCGAGATCATTAATGAAATGCTCATCCATAAAGCGCTGCCATATATTTGGTGCCATTTTTACTCCAAACATGAGTTTATTGACTTTATACAGACCTTTGGTTGTGCTCACTGTCTGCAATAGTGCGCTCTCCTCTGACATGCTAATGTCGTTTTCCATTGGGCCAAAAGGAGTACTCTTTTTGTGTTCCGCACAGAAAAAGCAACCCCAATCATGTTCCATTGGCTGTTTGGAGTGCTGTTCCGGGAGTGTTTTTCTCTTCCGGATTTCATTTGGGAGTGCTTTCAAAATGCACTCATACATATAAACCCTTACATCGGACTACTTGTCAAAGTCATATGGTACAATACGCATTCTTTTGTTTATTTTATTTTTTCAGTTGGGGTAAGTTAGTAGAAACAAATTTTACATAGATTTAATTAAAAAAATTGGTAATATATTAATAAAAACATGATAGAATTGCTAATGTGGTTTTCCATTAGGCAAAAAGAAGCTATTTTTTGCTTTATTTTTCTGTGGAAAATGTAAACAAAAATTAGACATTCACCAACACACACAAAAGTAAGCAGAGGACGATTTCGCATGTTCCATTGGAATCAAAAAAGAGTGAAATCGGGAGTGAAACCAAAGGAAAACGACATAAGATGCAAATAGGCTTTGTAAATGTCAAAAGTGCAGTAGAACTCACCGTATTTAAGTTTTTGATATAGTTCATCGATTTTTGGGATCGGATATTTATCATTTACGATCAATTTATTTAAAGTTACCTTGTAATCAGCACATAAACGTACCGATTTGTCCGGTTTGGTGACAGGCACGATTGGTGTTCCCCGATCAGAATGTTCGACCCTTTCAAGGATACCGTCCGTTTCTAGTCGAATAATCTCATCTTCTATAAGAGTTCGAATGGCATACGGAACCTGTCGTGGCTTTACAAATATAGGAGCTGCACCCTCTCGTAGTTTTAATATTCCTTTCACATGGGGGAGCGTTCCGATTTTCGGTTGAAAAACATCTTTATGGTTTTCGAAATTTTTTTCTTTCAGAAGGGGGATATCTCCGTCTGTAAAAGTATTTACCGAATTAATTTGTAATAAATTTAGTGCGTTAGCCCATTCTCTTCCCAAAAGTGCATCAAACGGCTCCTTTACAATGTATAAGTCACACATAACCTTACGCCCATTGTACTCAACTTGTACGTGAGATTTGCCATAAGCTGGAAATGTAGTGTTGTTGTAAGTTTTCAGCATAATCTTCGTAGGTGTAATTTTTGCATTCGGCCAATGAGAAATGAACGTATCGTAGTTAATAACCGATATTGCTGCTCCTGTATCGAATTCCATGGCAAACTCCTTGTTGTTGATTTGAAAGGTTATGTAGTACTTACCGCCGCGAATTTGGACTTTTTGATGAGCCCGAAAAGAAGTCAAGCTTTTATTGCTCTTTGGTACTAAATTAAGCACGTTTACGTATACAAGTTTGTTGCACGGCATTCGTTTGCCATGTGGTTGTGCTTTCCACACCTGTAACAAATTATTCTCTTATCTTTCTGAGAAGACCGATCATGCATTTTAGAACCACTCATTTTGGTATTCGGTTTCATCCTCTGTACTGATGACCCCTTTGCCTGTACTTGGTGAATGAATAAATTGTGAAAGTTGCAGTATGCGCTTAACTTTTTCAGCTCTGCTAGGTAGTTAGATATCGATTCTCCCTCGTTTTGGAGTCTGAGTAGAAACTTGTGCTGTTCTGTGACTTCATTTGGCTTTGGACTGAGGTGGGCTTTTAAAAGGACGATTAGATCATCGTATGACTTTGCGTCAGGTTCCTCTGGGACTGTTAGATTGGATAAAAGTTGGTAGTATTTAGCTCCAATGCAATTTATTAGTACTTGGCGTTTTTTTGTAGCGTCGGAAATGTTCCGTAGTGCAAGGTAATTTTCCAGTCTTTTTATGCAGTTAGTGAAGGGTTCCTCATTTTGGTTGAAATGCTCGAAGTGTAAATTTGGTATACCGGGGTTGTTTTGCACAATTTTGTAGTGCATTTGTCAATGCTTGGATAATTTGTTGCGTTGATTCGCTCATCGCTAAGATTTTCCTTAACCTTAAAAAAAAAAATCCTCGTCGCCACTGATAGATATTTGCCTAACCCCAGAAAAGAAGTAGAAAATTAGAAGAACCACGTTGCTGACTGCCGTCCAAAGAATGACCTTTATTTTATGAGTCAAATATGACAGATCATGGTTCAATTCACAGTAGAACTTTTATAGAAATTCATTACATAATTCACAATTATAATTCATACATACGTAACAAATTATATCCCTCAAACGAAGGCTTATATCTTGCGGATGGTCTAGTTTCAGAAAGGAAACATATCTGGGGTCTTTTAATTTTTAAGGTATTTAATAGCGCAAGTCTTTCTCCATCTGAAATTATTCTTCCTTTTCTTCCTATATCAGCGAGGTTATGACCCGAAAATATGGGATCACAACCCTCCCACTTTACCGCATTTCTACTGATCCGCCTGTGGGGTTTGCCTATTTCACCTCAGAAAATATCGACACGCCCGCCGATTTTGGATCACTCGGTTACTGAGGCCAATGAAATGCCGATGTAGTCGCATTTGTCTGATCCAGGCGTTTATAGACCTGCATTTCCTACATCGCGATGTCTTTGGAACGTGCATTGATATTGCCATTTAAACAGGGTTCAAATGATCTCTTCTTTGAACATGGCAATACCAGCTGAGCCGGTCGCGCTCTATTGTTTGTGCGATGGTTTCCTTGACATGAAAGCTTCCACGGATCTTGGAACTTCTTATTCGATCAAGCTTTGTCACTCCTGCTGATATGCGAAGCATCTTCACAAAACTGCGGTGTAGAGCTTTCCTTTCAATTTAGGTGGCATTTTTCTGTCACAGAAGATAGCGAAATTTTCTCGCCACTTCATCCACCCTACGCTGACGCGATGATTGATGTCGTCATCACAGGTTGCTTTGCTATTGACCATAGATCCCAGATATTTGAGCTTTTCGCACTTGGGAAGCACTGTTCCATTCAAACAAATGTCTGGAATAGGCCTGAGTGGATCAGAGAACGGGCAGCAGAAGTACTCTGTCGTTTTTGAATTAATGCGATACCAATGTCCCTCCAAAACGTCCACCCACACATCAAGTGTTCGTTGCAGGGATCTAGGATCCTCACTTATGATGGCTCCATCGTTAGCAAAGAATAACTGATGTACCTTGGGGGCCATCACTTTACCTTCAAGCAGATAATTAAGGACTGTAATAAAGAGCAAAGGACCTAAAATTCTTCCCTGGTGCACCCCGACTTTGATTGGGAACTCTTCGGTTGCTCCAGCGGGGCATCTTACTCTTGTCTTTGCTCCTTCGTACATGTCCATGATCATCTGAACATAGGTTTCTGGAACCCCTCGATATCTTAGGGCCACCCATATCAGATCTCGTGGTTGACTGTCGAATGCCTTTTCAAAGTCAACCAATACAATATGCAAATCCTTTAAGGAATCACGATATTTTTTCATTATGATCCTTATACTTTGGATGGCATCTGTGGTTGGTTTACCCGAAACAGACCCGCAATGATCATCAGATAGCAGTATTATTTTTCGTTGTTGCAGATAATGATAAATAAGCTCCAAAACTACTACAATTTATGGAACAAGTGAACATCGCTAAATCCAAAGTAATGATTTTTAGAAACGGGTTTGGACGATACTCAAGGCAAGAAATATGGACTTGAGAAAACCAGGAAATGAAGTCGTTAAAGAGAATAGATATCTCGGAGTTTTAATTACATCTCAAGGCCCACATGGGAGAAAAATTAAAGGAGGCGAAAAAGGCAATAAATTGCAGTTGGCGGGGATTCCTTGGTAGGAAAAACGTTCCATCGAGCAGAAAATTTAAGGTTTTCGAAGCGGCTTTGAGGTCAACCATGTGCTATGCTATGCTGCACAAGTTTGGGATATATTTGAGTACGAAGAGGTCGAACATTTTTTAAGATATTTCTTTGAGAAAATCTTCAGAAATATCTACCCGAAATCACACCGACATACATGTTGCAGCTGGTCTATCTCCTCTCTACATCTTTACATTAAGATTCCACTTTCTCTACATTCTGAAAGTAATGGAATTCCCAAACTACCGTCTTCTACACATCGTCGCAACATATTCAGTACAGTGGAAGCTGCAATTCTTTAACGAATGGTCGAGGCTAAGCAGCGAACATAATATGCAGCTAACGAACTATAATGCAGAATCTTGGCAACTTTCTCTGAACGAGCTGTTATCCAATATTGAAGAGTCTACCTGTGCGAAGTTTATATTGAAAGCGCAATAAAGTGAGACCAGGTGTACGTATCCCTTACTCAACCGTGATCTGGCTGGGAAAAATTATTTCCACGGTCGGTTCAGCGTGGATGTAATCTCTAACATCTTTAAGGCGAGAGGATAACTACTTCGGCTGGACTTCAGGCCTGATATCAGCGACCGAAATGAGGAATGCAGCCTATGCAACCTTCGAACAACCTTCTATTTTATTGGAGTTTGCCCAATATTGAAAGAGATCAGACGAGCTTACTGGAGTAAAGGGGCGCTATCAATGGCTGAATTCATCAGAACTTTAGATGGTGAGAACTGAAGCGTGCTGGCTAGCTATCTTAAAGCTGCATTAAAATACCGACAGCAAATAATGAACGAAGCTGTTTAAATCACTACATATGTATAAAACTTTAGTCTAATTCTCTCTTTTCTTCGGCTGACGACAATGGCCAAAGTAAATTATTTAAAAAAAAATGAATAAATATACTATTCCTCACCTTTTTTGTTTCTATCCAACTCTCTCCTGAAAAAGGAAACTTCACTTAGAAGCCTTCTATTACAATGATATAGGCGATCTGAAAGACACAGATATTAAGAACCTCTTACGCTTCATAAGAAGCTCGAAATGGTCTAATGAGCAGGTAGGGAAAAATTTCCCCTATGATCCACGTGGTATCACAACTGACGTATTATTGGTCTTAGTATGTTGGCGATTCTCAGCTGGCAGCCACTTAGTCTAACCTAACCCAACCTGAGTCAGTTATTGTGGCTGTAGCCTTCAACCTCCAGTTGAGTAGTCTAGTACACTCCCCATTTAGCTTTTGCAAACACAAAGATGGATAATGTTTAGAAATAGCAATAAAAGAATTATTTTTAGAGGTATATACATATATAAATATTTAATGTCACGTGTATAACATAATGGAGTAATAGAGCTCACATTTTTAATTAATAAAATATTACAAAGACTACATTTATAAATTAGAAATTAAAATATAGTACATAGCAGTGAACAATAAAAGTGTATGCCGATTACGATATTCATAAAGTACAAGTTTTTAAAACATATTATTTTATAAAAGGGAACTTAACCTAAATTTATAGTTTCGATAGAAAAAAACTAAGGACACGCTCAGATTCACTTTTCTTTGTGTCCTTAAAGGCGCAATTTATAATTCTTATGCATAATAATACACTGTTACAGTTTGATCACAATTAGTTGGCTTTCTTTGTTGTTAAATCAAAAATCGTTTCTTAAAAAAAAAACTGTTACATAAAAACAGAAAAATAACAGTACATAGAAATAACATTTAACATCAAAGAAGGGAAACGTACGGCGGTTCTAGGAACACTTTGCATTATACAAAAATAATTTTTTCACTTATTATACAATTGTTTTACTCTTAAATATAAATAAATAATAAAAAAAAGAAAATAAATGATATAAAATGATCGAATAAAATATACTCAAACGTAAAAATGGCGTCTGAATTCATGGCTAGGTTCCAAAGAGATTAAGCAAACGTTTGGCATGGTGAATAAGCGATGCGAAGTAGTAGTAGCATTGAGCTTTTCGTTTTGGTATTCAAGCAACTGAGAGAAAATCAAGGTTCTTAGAACCTTTTTTTTTTTTTTTTTGAACATTTTACAAGCAATAAACAAATGTCCAGAAGAGTGCATTGAATAATATAAATGCCAACGGGAAAACAGATCGAGCTCTCCTATCGATCCAAATGGAGATCTCCTGAGGCGTCATTGTTGTCCATGTATTATGATTGGAAGACCCGTGGTCGTGATTTTTGTTTGATTTTCCTCCTGTGAAAGTATCATCTATGCTGATGGAGGCACATTTGGACATATTGTTGTTGGAACCCTTTTCAACATCTAAGTTGAGGTCGCCATTACCAGAGACGAAGTCATCATCACATTGCGTTGTTATTATTGGAAGGGTCTGAAATGAGAAGAAGACTAGATGTAATACATATCCTCGGCAGATAGTCTAAATAAGGTTTGACGAATAGTACTTTAGATCTGTTTTTTTAGATTTGCCCCAGATCGATCCAGGTTTTTTTTGACAACTCTCAGATGGGACATACAAACCTCGCATTTCTATTTTTCTGTAAAAAAAAGCGAATTGGGGCTGTCATGTTGACATTTTGCCAATGTGAATTTATTTCTTTTCCTTGAACTAATTTCCATATTCGTGGCATTATGAATTTTTATGAATTTAAACATAATCCAAGCAATAACCCAAATGGATGATATGGTTTTGAGTAGAGACGGGCTAAGTCGTGAATTTGCATTCGCAGTTATAACTGTGAATGCGATTTCTTATTCACTGTTAATGTAAACTGCTAACGCGAATTCGTAAGCGAGTCATATAAGTACAACTGTCCGGCTATTTTTTCTGAGTCAAACAAAATGTAATTTTCTTCCATAAGCGAATATTCATTTTATGGTGCAAGTACCCCAAATCAGTTTACAACTAATAAATTCCTACCTATGTACATATTTATGCACACGTATGTATGTACAAACCTTTCATAAAAAAAACATACTCGCACAACTACCTCCGATGAACTTGGTGAAACTAAAGACACAGTAGTGGGCGCCGTGGCGTAAGTGGTTAGTGTGTCGGATCACTATGCATGAGGTTCCAAGTTCGAATCCCAGAAAATACTAAAAAGTTTTTTCACGGTCCCACCTCTCGCGAGCGTCTGACAAACATCCGAGAGTATTGTTGTCTAAAAAAGCTTCTCAAATCGCCGTTCGGATTCGGCAGTAAACTGTAGGTCCCTTCCATTCGTGTGGAAAATAAACCGCACACAACATGAGTGGTTGCGAGAAGCTAGGCCCTGGCACTTTAAAGAGCTGTTGCGCCAAATATTTGTATTTGTAATGTTTAATTTCAATGCGCTTCTTTAAATTCGTTGTACTGGTACTGGATCTCCCGCTATGAAATCGCATTCGCAACACTGTAGCACCAATAGCAACTTAGCAAGTATAACCCCTGTGCTACTATATACTAACTAACCAAACTTTCCAACCAGCTACGACTGTAATAGCAGCAACAGCAAATATAGCAACTTGGGAAGTATAACGAATGAGCTGCTATTTTAGTTGAGTCTGTGTTTTGACGTCGAGTTTCTCTATCGAACTGGTCAGGTGAAGTTTCTTGTAGCCTTCTTTTTTACATTTAGTTAGGTTAACTTTTGGTAGTACTTGCACTTAGTGAAAAAGGCGTCTATAATGCTAGGACTTACTCTGCTTTTATTTTAAAATTTTAGGTTTTCCCTAGCGTTGCGCTTAGAATCACAAATAAGCTATCTTTTTGTATGTTTTCTATTATAAACTATTTATTTGTTTTGGAGGTAATCTTAAGCTCAACCACTTTGACAGATCGCAAATGTCAATCCTCATGTGCTGCTATATACCCACTAACCAAACTTTCAAACCAGCTGCAACTGCATTAGCAACAATAGCAACTTAGGAAGGAAATATAACCCCTGTGATGCAACCAACCAACCAAACTTTCAAACCAGCTGCGAATGTAATAACAACAATAGCTGCAATAGCATCAATAGCAACTTAGCAATAACCCCTGTGCTGCTACCAACCAACCAAACTTTCAAACCAGCTGCAACTGCAATAGCACCATTAGCAACTAAGCAAGTATAACCCCAGCTGCGATGCGATATGCAACTTTATGAATTGGTTTGGTGCCTGTTGACGCGTCAAGTTTAGTTTTATAATTTTGTTATACCTCTTCTTCTTCACGTTTTTCGTATGAGACACACATATGGTATATTTGTATTGTATGTATTGCATGAAAAATGAAATTGTGACTCGTGAATAGAAGCCAGACAAATTATCATTAGAAATTCATTAGCAATAGCAAATTATTTATAATTTCTTAACAGGTTGCGAATGCGAATTTTCATTAGCAGTGAATGATTAGCAGGTTGCGATTTTTTGCCCAGCTCTAATTCTGAGAGCTCCACCTTCCTTACCCAAGAAAACGCTGTGTAAGGAATCTGACCGATTTCAGAGCGACCTCATGTTTCTAAAAAAAACAACACGTAATTGTGTTTCATGGTGACCCAGGTTTCTAAAAAAAACGCATCAGATCGAAAACTCAAACCCCCGAGCTTTAAAAAAAAACAGCCTCAACACTAATAAAGACTCTGACAGAATGCATATTATTCAAAGGTAAGGGTTCAAAATAGCTTTTTGTTCGTTAGCCGATGTTGTGCAAGTTCAAGCCCCTGCGGGGAGTAGCAACCATCAACCACCTGAGTATAAAAAGGAAAACGAATAATATTGAATTTTTCCAACCATTGCACCAAAAAGTGGTTCAAAATATTTTGAGAAAGAGAAGATTTGAAGTGGCATCAGGAAGAAAGTATGAAAGTAATGGCTACCATCAAAATGGCCAAGAAACAGAGCTGGAAAGATTACTGCCAGTCTATCGAGTCCCTCAAAGAATCCGCAAGGCTCAGCAAAATTTTGTCCAAAGGGCATAGCAACCCTTCTTTTCTTAAAAAGACGGATGGAAGCTTGACGGATTCTTCTGCGGCATCTTTGAAACTCCTAATGAGTACTCACTTCCCAGGCTGCAGTGAGATTAGAGTAGTACAAGCTAGTTCCACCTGTACGCCACTGGCAGCTTGGGATAGCATCACAAACATTATTACGGAGAATAAAGTCTCCTGGGCTATAAATAGCTTCTATATTCCTATAAGTCACCTGGCCCTATAAGTCACCTGGCCCTGACAGCATCATGCCTATTATGCTGCAGAAATTGCAAGACATAGCAATTCCCTGGCTATTACCGATTAATAGGAGTTGCTTAAACCTAAACCATGTTCCCCAAACCTGGAGACGTGTCAAAGTGGTTTTCATCCCCAAGGTGGGCCGGCGAGGACATGAATCCGCCAAGGATTTTAGACCAATAAGCCTGCCCTCCTTTGATTTGAAAACTTTAGAACGTATCCTAGACTTCCATATCCGCGATAACCTGAGTCCTCCACTGTCGAAATCCCAGCATGCGTATCTCAAAGGGCGGTCCACAGAAACTGCTCTTCATGAGGTCGTGCGTACAGTGGAAAAAACTCTTCACTACAAAGAATATACTCTCGCCACATTTCTTGATATAGAAGGAGCCTTCAACAATATTTTCACTGAATCTATTCAGGAATCTCTCAACGAGTTAGGTAGAAGGCTTTATTAGCCAATCGATAGATAGTTTCTATGCTCAGTACTCGTATAATCCATGCAACACTAGGCAACAGTAGTACAACTAAGACGGTAAGCAGAGGAACTCCACAAGGTGGAGTCATCTTCCCCCTGCTCTGGTTAATGGCGATTAATAAAATCTTGGTGCGACTTGATAGGGAGGGTTTTAAAGTGGTTGCCTACGTGGATAATGTGGTTATACTAGTATCAGGAAAGTTCCTCTCCACGATAAGTCAACTAATGGAGAGGGCTCTGGATAAGGTACACTCATGGGCCACGAGCTGTGGGCTTGGAGTAAATCCGGAGAAGACTGAAATGATGCTGTTTACCACTAAAACCAAGGTACCAGGCTTTGGTGGCCAGAATCAAAAAAGTACAGAGATCGGCATGCGTGGGTATCACAGGAGCAATGAGGTCTCGCCCAACAGATGCTCTCAATGTGATCTTGCATCTGATCCCCCTCGAACTACACATCAAAGACAAAGCTATATGCAGCGCAGTCCGGCTCGGGGAATATGGATGCTGGACCACAAGGCCATATGGTCACGGCAAGGTCCTGGTGACGATATCAAGTGAACTGGTTGCGTCCTCGACCGACTACACGATACCCAAACCCAACTTCAGAAAATCCTTCTTAACGAAATTCCCTTCCAGAGAAGAGTGGAAGAACGGAAGCGTTACCTGTAACTATGATATAGGGATATACACGGACGGTTCGAAGATGGACTGCAGAGTCGGCGCAGGCATCTTCTCTGACCAGCTGAATATATCAAGGTCTTTCCGTCTTCCAGACTCTGCTAGTGTTTTCCAAGCGGTGCTTCTTGCGATTCGAGAAGCCCTCCGCCTTTTAAACAATCTTCCAACATCTAACCACAGTATCGCTATTTTTTCGGATAGCCAGGCTGCCATCAAGGCCATTGATGAGGTTTGCATTTTTTCAAAACTGGTAGAGCAATGCCGGTTCGAATTGAATCAACAAAGCACTCACTCGGGAATCACTCTCATCTGGGTCCCAGGGCACAGCAACCATGAGGGTAATGAGCGTGCTGATGAGCTGGCCAGGCGAGGATCGGCCCTTAACGGCTCTCTAGCAGAAAGAGTCGACATTCCGCTTGGTGCCGTTAAGGGCTATATTCACCTTCACTTCCTCCAGCTAGCCAATCTCGGGTGGAACAGCCTCACAAGCTGTGTCATATCTAGAAAGACGTGGCCCAGTTTCAACAAACGCAGGTCAAAAGAGTTACTAGACAAACCAAGACCAGCTATTGCCAAAATCGTAGCTATCATCACAGCTCACTGGCCAGTTGGAGACCATGCGGCCAAGCTTGGTATCCCCCATAACACCTTTTGTAGGAGCTGCAAGGATATTAATGAGAAAGAATATCTATGTCACTTCCTTTGCAGATGTCCGGCCTGGCGAGGATCAGACAACAAACTCTTGGCAAACCCTTCTTCGAGGATCTGAGAGAGATAGCGGACAAGAGGATTGGAGAACTAATCCTCTTCCTGAACTCCACGTACTGGGTTTAAACTTAACATCCCTTTTTTTTAACTAACCACTACAATAGGTATACACGAGTCCGTGGTAACAAAACGGCGTACCCTAAGCGCTAATTGGGTTCTTTTTGGACCGCCACTTTACCTACCTACCTACCTAATGGCTATTAAATAAAATATTCTAGGATAAATCTAAAGCAATCAGGTTGTTCTGCACATCTCAAGGCTGGCATACACATCTTGTGATCTATCCTCAGCTGTGTGTCCAAATTTTGAACGTTATCGCGTTTATGTGAGCTTGTCTTTAGACTGCAGATAATTTTTAATTTTCGGATGAAATAGATATTCAGCCTTGGAAAAAAATACTTACATGAACAGTCAAATAGTTATTGTAGGTATTCGATCCTCTATTGCTATTCTCAGATGTCCCATCCAAGCTAGAGCAAGATCTTGATTTCTGTAGTCCCATATCCTTACGGGCTAACCGTGGAGTTAGGGTTGACTTTAGAATATATTTGCTGTTAATTTTCTTCAGCTCGACATTTTTCTTTCGTCTCCATATCGTATTAACAAAAGCAAACTCGACCAAACTTCCAAAGATGAACAATGTACAGCCTAAGAACCATACTTCAGATACCTTTATATAACTGACTTTAGGCAGTGTTTTTCCTTGTGCAGAGGCTAGTGTTATAAACGTCAACATAGTGCTCGTACCTAGAAAAAAAAATTATAAATAAAAAGAAATTCTCAAAACTCAATCCACACGGCGGCGTATGCGTGATATTTTTTTTCAAGAAGATTAGCATGAATGAACAAAGCATTCTTTAAGCAGACATTCTTCTTATCTTACCTAACATAATACGTGGCGCTGACTGATCTGCTTGCAACCAAAATGATACCCAGGAAATAGCAACAATCATCATTGATGGCAAAAAGTAATCCATTAAATAAAAGCCCACCTCACGGGTCAGATGTACCGTAAAACTCAAAGAGCTGTAGTTGCCAGCTGTAAAAAAGGAACAAAAAAAAAAAAAAAAAAAATTAAAAATCCTTTCCGAAACATTCTGAAATAATATCATAATAGACTTATTTTAGGTGGCACTTAGATTAATTAGAAAGGGTCTCTTGAGAGTCTTGCAATGATATGCTAATGTCTTGTATTGATAATTAAAATTCGCAGTAGTTCTATGGGTCAAAGAAATTGTGTGTTGTTTTGGAAAATCTTCTCCAGAATCAACGTGTGTAAATGCGCTGAAATATGGTATTTAGATACATTGGTGGACACTCCAAAATTAAGTTCTCTTCTTAAAAATGTTCACGTGACATTTATAAAAAGTTATTTTTGTCTCAATTCATATCACAATTGATCTATTGTGTGAGAGAGTAGTGAGAGATATTCCTTATCGATAGGTTCTGCAAAACTACCTAGCACCTAACGCAGTAGAATGTTGAATTGCTTAGCCACCTATTCGAGCTATCAGAGGTACTGTAAAAACCGTCTTATTACAGACTAGGACTATTAGCTAGCTTTATGGGTCTTTTTCCGACTGCGAAATATTAAAATTGATTCACATGCATGTACGAGTACAAATACACCTGTATATGTATATTTTCCATAATTGGATATAAAAATAAGTTCAGATCGATTAGTCTCTCTTGCGGATGAGACTACTCAGAAAAAATATTTTAGTTAAGGTGAATGTTGGCCACTCACATATTATAAAGTATTTGCATGTTTGGCTTTCCTGGCTATCAAACTAATAGTCTGCTGGCTCTCAACAGAATCCCTTAGCACAATAACTGTTCATACAAAATAAATCATTGACATTTTCCAACGGAAAGGAATAGGCATTTGCAGGTATCTAAGTATTTTTCACAAATTTCTGGTTATTTTCTGCCAAATCAGTTGCAAAGAAGCCAGAAGTATATTTTGGCAGGAAAAGCAGAAAAAAATATTAGCTTTTGTTGCAAAACAAGAAATGGAAGACATACCAGAAAACTGAATTTAAAAATTATTTTTGAAGTAAATCGAATGTACTTACGATAGGTTTGTCATATAATTGCATTGAATGTTCCATAGTTGTCAAGGACGTTTAAGTTTTTATTTTTGGGAGATAGTAATAAACCAGCTGAATTGTTTTCCAGTAAACTAAGTCCTTAAGTTAAAATTCTGGGTGTTAGATAGTTGCATATTTTTAAATGATGGAAATAAGGTTTCAAACATAGACCAAGGACAGCGCCGGATTACACTTTTTGGTGCCCTAGGTTTTTATAGTGAACGGTGCCATAGTTTTATATTTTTTGTTGTTAGATCCATTCACTTCCAAAGGATAGATCGAATCATTTATTCATAAAGAAACAAAATAAGGAGAAAAGTGCTATGCAAACATATAATTTTTAATCAGAAGTCTAATAACCGAAATTATTGTGACTAGGAAAAAAAGTATCTTAAGGTGGTGATGCCCTAGGCTAGTGCCTAGTGTGCCTTACTATAAACATATCATTGACCAAGGATAATGAATGTACAAAACAGACATACCAGATCATAGGCGACTACCACAGACGAAGCGAGCATACCGCCCCATAACGAAGATTCAGAGATACTGTCATACATACTCGTAACTTCGAGTACAATTAGTATGTGAGAATTAGAGAGAGTGGTATATATTCGAAATATACGAAATTAACCCTTATTTGCAAGGCATGAGCTAATTTTATTCAACAGTTGAACGTTAAGTCCTAAACATTGGAAGGGTTTATTCATATGAATTAATTATCAGATTTTGTGGTTTATGTATTCATTAGCACAGTACTCGACCAGGAGGACCATTGCATGTTTGGATTGTATTTCAAATTCCAAATTGAAAATAGAATTATTTGGTATGAAATTGTCTTTAATTCTAACCCTCTTGTTCCTAATTCGGCGAGGTTATGATCTGAAAACAAGCGATCATAACCCTTTCACTTCACCGCATTTCTACTGATCCGCCTGTGGTGTTCGCCTGTTTGACCTCAGAAAATATCAGCAGGCCTCCTGATTTTGGATCACTTCGTTACTGAGGCCAATCAAACGCTGGTGTCGTTGCATTTGTGTGATCCAGGCGTTTGTAGGGCTGCATTGCATTCGCGATGTCCTTGGAACGTTAATTGATAATGCCTTTTTAAAAGGGTTCAAATGATCTCTTCTTTTAACGTGGCAATAAAAATTGAGCCGATCGCACTCTATTTTTCGTGAGGTGGCTTTTTTGACGTGAAGACTTGCACGTATCCTCAAACTTCTTATTCGATCAAGCTTTGTCACTCCTGCTGTCATCTTCATCTCAGCTGCCATTAATTTACTCTCATACGTTTTGTACATTGTCCAACATTGTGAACCGTATGTGAGCGCTGGATGCACGGTGTCGAGCCTTCCTTTCAACTCAGGGGAGTATTTTTCGATCACAAAAGATAGCGGAGTTTTCCCGCCACTTCATCCACCCTACGCTTACGCGATGTTTGATCTCGTCATCACAGGTTGCTTTGCTACTGATCATAGATCTCATATATTTGAACTTTTCGCACTTGTGCACCATTCAAATAAATATGTGGAATACTTAGGCCTGAGTGGATCACAGAACGGGCAGCACAAGTGCTTTGTCTTTTTGAACTAATGCGATACCCATTTTCCTCCAAAACGTCCACACACACATCAAGCTCTCATTGCAGGGCCATAGTGTCCTCACTGCTCCATCGTCAGCAAAGAATAATTGATGTACCTTGGGGTCAGTCACTTTATCTTCAAGCAGATAGTCAATGACTGTAATACCAAGGAAAGAACTTAAGGCGCTTCCCTAGTACACCCCGACTTTGGTTGGGAGCTCTTCGGTTACTCCATCAGGACATCTTACTCTTGTCTTTGCTCCTTCATACATGTCCATGATCATCTGAACATAGGTTTCTGGAACCCCTCGATGTCTTAGCGCCACCCAAATCAGATCTCGTGCTTGTCTGTCGAATGCCTTTTCAAAGTCAACCAATACAATATGCAAATTTTTAAAGGAATCACGATGTTTTTCCATTATGATCCTTATACTTTGGATTGCATCTGTGGTTCATTTACCCGCGACAAACCCACACTGATCATCAGATAGCTGTATTATTTTTCGAAGTCGTCCACCTAATACACTGGCCGGTAGTTATCACAGTTTCACGTATCACCCTTCCCTTTGTATACAGGGAGAAGGTAGCTTTCCCTTTATTGATTCGGCATTGGATCACCTCTCACAAATTTGGAGATGAGAATTCTGAGCCATCTGAGTCCGATGTCTCCCATATTTTTCCAAAACTCAGAGGGCATCTCGTCTGGTTCAACCGCTTTTCGTTTTTTGGAGTATTTAACCACCTCACAAACTTCTTCGCCTGTAATGTCAGGTGGTAGCTCTTGGAAAGTATAGTCGGGGAAACTGTTCATTCAAAAGTTCTTCACAACACTGCCGCCGCCTCTATAGAATTTTTTAGTCATCCACAAGAAACTGGCCATGAGCATTGTTAATGAACTTTGGCTAACGAATCTCCTGAGCATTCCTCCTTCTTTGTGCGGCTATTTTGAAGATGATTGCGCTCTTGTTCATATTGTATCGTCGCAGCTCCTGGATAGCCTGGCTTGCATCAGCTGATGGTGTTGATCAGATGGTGTTGTTGAGCGATCGCGATCGCTTTGCAATCTTATACCCGAGGCTTCGTGAGACTGCCTACCAAATGGTAGTCAATCTGGCTTTCTTTTCCACCACTGCTACAAGTGATCAGGAGACTGCTCTGTTTGATGAACATGGAATTTAACACGATAAGACCATGCGATTTTCACATGCTTAGAATATCTTCACCAGGAAGGTTCCTGGTGCCGTATCTCAGTCCTCCATGGCAGTCTTCATAGTCTTCGTTTGACTTCCCAACACGTCCATTCAATTCTCCTCCAACAAATGGAAACTCTTCCTTTGAGATATTCTTTCGGAGATTTTGAAAATCTAACCAATATGTATCTTTGTCCCTTTGATTGCACCCTCTATGGAGGGTATTTGCACTGACAATATTTTACACCTCTCCTTGTATTATTAGTTTGAGAGACATCAAACGATCGCTGGACTTCGAAATGGACAAGATGTTACCAAGTACCTCTGCCGCAAGGATGATACCGATTCCGTTCCATAGTAGAAGATCTTGTAAGCTTTTGTCCTAACGTCCAAGAAACGCGCCCCATTTCTTGTGTTTTGCCACTTGGTTTCTTGGACACACAAGATACCCAACCGCCTTCTATGCATAATCTCTCGTAATTTCGCCGGCCATATTTCCTACATTCCAACTCGCGACCCTAAAATTTCATCTTAACTGTTTCATTACTTTGCTAGCCTCCGGAATCCGTATATTTCTAACCCGAACATTTCTGCTCGGTCCAGGATCAGTACCATATGTGGAAGTGGTAGTGCCTGGCGTTGCAGTTGCAGTTGCAGTTTTTGTTGCGATGCTATTTGCCACGTGCATGCTCCTGTTTTATAGTTGTTTGACATTTCTTTTATGATACCGATGATCTCCAGTCGTGTCAACCCATGGACTCGCATGCACACTTGTAGAAGAGTTTTTAATATATTGTAGTTGTCACTGGGCTTACTTGAGTATCATTGCCTAGATCTGGTTTGTCCCCTTAGTCGACTTTCACGACAAGTCTCATGTCTTTCTCTTTTTTATCGCTTTTTTTTATAAAAAATGCTTCAGCGAAATAGCCAGTTGCATTCCTCCCCTTCAAAACTTCACCCGCAATACGCGTCATGCTTCGAATGCACATCAGTTCACCCTCAAGCCCAACTTCGGACTTACTGTCAAATATAGGGATTCGTTTATAAGCCGAACAACACGTTTGTGGAACGAACTACCAGCCTCTGTATTTCCTAATCATTACAACCTTCAAATATTTAAAGCCAACGCAAACCGGCATCTCCTCTGTCTCTTTCCCTCTTTTTCTCATCCGCCCGTGCCCTGAGAACCAGTATAAAGGTATTAATAATCCCTTTGGCACGCGCAAATTATAGAAAAAAAAGGCGCTATTTGTTGGAGGCGCTGCAGTGATATTCTTAACCCGTTCCAACACAGGGCATTGCCTTAATTCTAATACTGAATTATATTATTTATACAAATATTAAAGGTCAAGACATGGTAGGTAAGAATAGAAGTAAATTTCATAAAAATAATAGAAAAGGCGATATTCCGTGAGGCTTGGACTAAACTACTATACTTCAATTAGATGTAATCTAAAAGAGGAATAAATAAAATAAATCCATACACTATAGGGGAATCATATCGGTATTAATAGATCAAAAACAAATAAATAGCAATCTGACAAGCAAATACTTTTCGAATCTTTATCAATAAAATTATTTTTAGGTATTACTTCAAAGAATAGGTACAAATCCACCCTCTAGACGTTGAGGCTCCGATTTGAACCAATAAAATCACGTACACGATTAAAAAATTATTATTCTGATATCGTTTTTGATTGTAACATTTACTAAAGAATGTCTTTAATCATACTCAGCTAAGATTAGGAGATTTCATAATTAATAAAGACTTGTCGATTAAGGGTATAATTAAACAGATGATACGCATATATTATTTTGATATTTTATAAATAAGTGCTGAAGTGGTTTTAAGTATCTTAACAGTTTTGAATCGAACGAATATAGGCGTGATTGAAAAATAGCATGTCATTCAGGCGACTAGTTTTATTCAGTTAATTAGAATTTGAAGTCAGTAGAAAACTTACCAAAAGCTCCATGCCTTAAGTCATTTAAATCAGCATTCACTGTTGTTGCATTGGACCAAGCACTCAGTAATACATATTCAGTCAAATGTAGATCAGGATCGAATGTAACCGGAGACTTGGCCTCCCAATGTAAAACCAATTCTGATGTATTATACATCCCTGAAATAAAAGAATATTTTTATGCATAAGACTTTTAGAATTTCTTTCCATCAACTTACAGCTCTCTAAAATCGTTGAACAATACTGCTCATCGAAGGGGAACTTCTGCAGATTCATCCAGCAATACAATGTCGCTTGAATCCTAGTTGAAATAATGACAGTACCATCCGGGGATATTGATGTTAAAACATCTTTCTCCGCTGTTCCCAAAATACTTGAATCCCTTTCGTTGGCAAAAAAGATATGTGGTACCCAGAGTGTGTCTCTTAAAGATTTCTCCCCCAAAATTGGCTGCTTTCTTTTAGGAGCAACTTCCTTGAATACCAACCGCGGATCGACGAACCGCAGCTGCAGCAATGCATGCATTTTGAATTGCAAATCATGAGCTTCTAGATTCTGCATGAAATAAACATAGGCACGAGTGTATACGTCAACAGGAAGGCGCTCACCCTTTTCACTGAAGGCTGAAAAATAAAAGGAAAATAATAATATTCAACATTATATCAATCCACTTTGGAAACTACATCCTCAAGATTAGACACTTCGTCGACTCTTCAACAAAATAAATAAAGTCTGTATTCTGGCACATGAAGTAACTCATCATAATCACATAATTACAAGGAATGTAAACAACGGTATTGCATTGAAGTATATCAAGTAATGTTGATGTCTAGTTCCAATAAAATGTGTCAACGGAAATACTTGTACGAGCAAGAAAAAAACGTCAATTAAGTGAAAACATTGATTGAATCAATAGCAAAATACTTAGCACTATCATGTCATGCTGTAAATGTCAATTAGGTAAGTGTCAGTGGAGTGTGCAATGAATTAACTATGGCATCTGTCAATATTGCTGTAAAACTATATTGACTATCAATGCCATGTAGGCATCATGTCAAATTATTATTCTAAGTTGTTAATATTCTTCTTTTTTTTTTTACTTACTAATTGGCCTCTCGAGACGATCATAACGACAAGGGGCTGTTAGCCTTTGGATGAGTTGTGTTTGTGACAGACTGTCTGCGTCGATCAATGTTGGGCATTCTTCATCTGATCTGTAATAAAAAATAAAGTTTATTTGAGATAACTTAGCGAATATGTAAATGAGTTATCATTTTGTGACATTAATTTTAAAATATGGTAATATTTATAGTTTTCAGTGATCAGTGACAGGTGTACGAGTATCATATGACTGAGCATCTGTAATAGCAATATTGCGTCTATTGCGTGATTCATCGTTTGTTCTGGTAATTAGTATCTATTCAAGTTTAGGAGTATCTATTAAGGTTCACAAAAAGTATAATAGACGGGACGAAGTCAATTTAAACACCGCGACAATGCTTTATTTGTAGATTCAGTAAAATGGTAATAGCGGAACGAAGTAGAATAAAATTTTGTAATACCTATTCTTTACCCAAGCTGTGAAAATTTCGTTACAAAACTACTAAAATCTGATGTGGATTCGCACTGAGTGGGACGACTAAGGGCTGTAACATAACTACTCTTGCATTTTAGACTTAGGTGCCTTCTTTCCTATTCCTTGCCTTAAGATGCTAGTTAGGGCCCTAATGAACCCATCCCAATGATTTATGGCATCCAGGATAACCAGTGACCTCAGCTCTTATCCAAAGTTATCAATATATACATATATGTTTGTAAATATATGAAACTCTTTTTGAATGAGGAAAGAAATTCAGCACAAAGCCTATCAGTTTTTAGCTGAGTTACCGATTAAAATACGCAGATATTTTTAGTTTCTGCAGAACTTTTTGGTAGAACAGAACAACTTCAATAGAGTCAAATCAGCGACGTCACCACTAGATTGGGATATACACAACGATAGCTTGATACTGTTTAGGGTGGGAGTTAGAGGTTCGACCTGAAGTTGAGCACGGCTTCTTCCAGAGTTTGAGAATACAGAAGAATCCTCTAGAATGTGCTTAAGCAAAATACTTTACCAAACGTCTGGGGCTGTATGGTTGAATGTGATACTGACCAGTAGCTTCTTCGGCAGTAAACTTATCCTAAATGAATACCACGGAAGAGGAAGCTGTGCGTCTTTGAATTTCTTTTCAGTTAATCAATGAGCAGAGGCTCACCTCGATGTGGAATACAGATGTTATAAGAAAAAAGCGAAGAAGAAGTGCGCCCAACTTCAAGCAGAGAGTACGGAGGGCCTATATCGATAGCTGGAGAAAATATCTTTATTTATTTATTTATTTATTTCATTTATTCATCAATGGATTGAACAATCTTTTGATTACAAACATTAATTAAGTTCGACTAAATTTGCATTACATAATTCGCTCAACTTAAAAATTAAATAAATTTTGGACAATTTTTTTAAAACTATCTCTTCTCATTGCTAGATCGACCTCATTGCAAACAGAATTATAGAGTATTGCTGAACGAGTTATTGGTTGGTTAGACCATAATTTGTCCGATGATTGTGAACATGAAATAATTGATACCTGTTTCTTATGTTCCTTTCTGGAATATACAAGGAAACAAGCGCAAGTTACTCGGCTGATTTAACATTACCACTTAAGATATCTTTTATAAAAATAATGCATTGAGTTTGTCTGTGGCTTTCTAGGGTTCTTAAGTCTGTTAGCGCACATCTTGAAAAATAGTCAGGCATTCCGTCGGGCCATCTTAGAATTCGCAGAGCAAAACGCGTGAATCTTCTCTGAATTTTCTCTATCCTTATGACAGAATTCTTATAAAATGGAAATCAAATGACGCAACCGTATTCTAAGATTGGCAACACTTATGACATAAATATCGTTTTAAGAGTATACACGTCTTTGAAAACTGCTGAAGTTCTTTTTAGAAAACCTAACATAGAACTCGCTTTGGATACAACAAAATCAATATGAGCCGAGAAAGTTAGTTTGGAGTCAAAAATAACACCAAGATCTCTTACCTCACTGATTTTTGAGAGGGGTTCATTGCCAAACTTATAGGTGAAAGTCACAGGCACCAATTTTCGGCGAGCACTAAAGATTTTGCACTTTAAAATATTGAGCTCTAGATGGTTGAGTTTGCACCACTTTAGAAAAAGTTCAATATCCTTTTGGAAACTGATACAGTCGTGGATTCAAGATATGGATGAATATAGTTTCATATCATCCGCAAACAACATTTTAGAACAGCCGGAATATCATTCACGAACAAGTTGAACAAAAGTGGTCCCAAATGACAACCCTGTGGAAGGCCTGACTCCAAATTAATGAACTTGGATTTGAAACCATCAATTTGAACAACTTGTTTTCGATTCGATAAATACGACCGCAACCAATTCAAGAGCTTTGAGTTGAATCCAAGCTTTTCAAGTTTTTGTAATAATAGGCCATGGTGAATCCCGTCAAACGCCTTAACAAAATCTGTATAGAGAACGTCGACCTGTTTGTGATTTTCCATGGCATTTAAATAAAATTGGGAAAAAATGCACAAGTTTGTTGCAGTTAAACGACCACTCACAAACCCATGTTGCTTAGGCGTTATCGATTCTTTGACCGAGAAATAGAGTCTTTGATCTTCTCAGGTTGCTGATGCAAATTAGGCTATCCAGGAGCTGCGATGACACAATATGCACAAGAGCGCAACCATCTTTAAAATAGCCGCACAAAGAAGGTGCAATGCTCAGGATATTCGTCCGTCAAAGTTCATTAACAATGCTCGTGGCCAGCTTCTTGTGGATGACGAAAAAAATATTTAGAGGTGACGACAGTATTGTGAACGAATTTTGAATGAACAGTTTCCCCGCCTATACTTTCCAAGACCCATCCCCAACTCTGAAGAAATACCCGACATTACAATCGAAGAAGTCAATGCCGGTCAAGTACTCCAAAAAACGAAAAGCATTTGGGCCAGACGAAATACCCTCTGAGTTCTGGAAAAAGATGGGAGACATCGGGTTCAGATGGCTCAGAATTCTCATCTCCAAATTTGTGAGAGGTGATCTAATGTCCAATGTACCTTCTCCCTGTGTACAAAGGGAAGGGTGATACGCGAAACTGTGATAACTACCGTTCGATCAAGTTGATGTCACACACCATGAAGATCGTTGAGCGGGTATAAGGTGGCCGGCTGCAAAATATAATACGGCTATCTGATGATCAGTGAGGGTTTGTCGCGGGTAAATCAACCGCAGATCCAATCCAAAGTACAAGGATCATTATGGAAAAACATCGTGATTCCTTAAAATGTTTGCATATTGTATTGGTTGACAAATACAAATGTGGGCGCCGTGGCGTAAGTGGTTAGTGTGTCGGATCTCTACGCATGAGGTTCCAAGTTCGAATCCCAGAAAACACCAAAAAGTTTTTTCACGGTCCCACCTCTCGCGAGCGTCTGACAAACATCCGAGAGTATTGTTGTCACCAAAAAGCTTCTCAAATCGCCGTTCGGAGTCGGCATTAAACTGTAGGTCCCTTCCATTCGTGTGAAAAATATAACGCACACAACAAGAGTGGTTGCGAGAAGCTAGGCGCTGGCACTTTAAAGAGCTGTTGCAAATATTTGTATTTGTATTGGTTGACTTTGAAAAGGCATTCGACAGACAGCCACGAGATCTGATTTGGGTGGCGCTAAGACATCGAGGGGTTCCAGAAACCTATGTTCAGATGATCATGGACATGTACGAAGGAGCAAAGACAAGAGTAAGATGTCCCGCTGGAGTAACCGAAAAGTTCCCAATCAAAGTCGGGTGCACCAGGAAAGCGTCTTAAGTCCTTTACTCTTTATTACAGTCCTTGACTATCTGCTTGAAGTTAAAGTAATGGACGCCAAGGTACATCAATTATTCTTTGCTGACGATGGAGCCACCATATGTGAGGATCCTACTTCCCTGCAATGAGCACTTGATGTGTGGGTGGACGTTTTGGAGGAAAATGGATATCGCATTAGTTCAAAAAGACAAAGCACTTGTACTGCCCGTTCTCTAATCCACTCAGGCCTATTCCAGATATTTATTTGAATGGTGCACAAGTGCGAAAAGTTCAAATATATGAGATCTATGATCAATAGCAAAGCAACTTGTGATGAAGACATCAATCATCGCGTAAGCGTAGGGTAGATGATGCTGCGAGAAACCTCCGCTATCTTCTGTGACAGCAAAATGCCCCCTAATTTAAAAGGAAGGCTCTTCACTAAAATTGTGCATCCAGCGCTCACATACAATGTTGGACGATGAACAAAAATTATAGAGTAAATTAACAACAGGTGAGATGAAGATGCTTCGCATGGACACAGGAGTGACAAAAAAAAAGGAGTGACAAAGCTTGATCGAATAAGAAGTTTGAAGATCCGTGGAAGCCTTCACGTCAAGGAAACTATCTTACCGGCTCAGCTGATATTGGCACGTTCAAAGAAGAGATCATTTCAACCCTGGTATAAAGGCAATATAATGAGCATTCCAAAGACATCGCGAAGCAGGTGAGGCAGGCCTATAAACGCCTGGATCACACAAATGCAACGACATCAGCATTTGTTTGGCCAATAATGAAGTGATCCAAAATCGGGAGGCCTGCCAGTATTTTCTGATTTCACACAGGCGAACCCCACAGGCGGATCAGTAGAAATACGGTGAAGTGGGAGGGTTATGATCCCTTGTTTTCGGATCGTATCCTCACCGAAAAAGGAAGAAGAAGAAGAATGAGCAGATGCTGATGTGGGTTTCAACAATTTTGCAGCATTAAAATTGATGAAAATGGATTGTATTTTTTCAATGCAGCAGATAGTCTTTGAAAATGTAAAAATATACTCGTGCATGTCCCCCATATATGTATGTACGTACAACGCACAGGACTGTGGGATACATTTGGATCTGGGTAATAGCAGAAACTGGAAACCCCAACTTTATCAACTCATCGCAAGTATGGACGAAAAGGCTTGGTTCATGCATTTAGAGCAAGCTTCGGGGTCACTGCATAGAATGATCTACAGCCGCTTAAGTCATAATTTGAAGGAAAATAACTACTTCCGCGATGAATATAGCATATCGGAAATAGCGACTGTGTTTAAATTACGGGGAACGCTTCTAAAGCTTAATTATATGCCACACAGAGCAGACCTACCAGTGCTATGCAACCCCCAACTTGACAGAAAGAGAAGATGTCATACATTTTGTTGGGAAGTGTCCAGTTTTAAGCGAAATTAGGAGTCATGTCTTTGGAAGTAATGTTCTGTCGGTGCATCAAGTTTGTATGCTTCTTAACGAACCAAACATATTTAAGCTATCCCAGTAATGCAAAATTGCTGTAAATTATCGTGAAAGGATAATTAATGAAAATTTCTAAAATCGCTTAAAATAAAAGAAATATACAAATATACATACATATTTTAGTCAATTTTAAATTTTGAATTTATTTAATGTTGTCAATCAGGCAGACGGCAAAGCCATGTTTATTGATTTTTTGTTAAAACTTTGTAATAATAGTGAAGTACATAAATAAAATTCTATCTATCTATCTATCTATCTACCTGGATCAAGGTGAGGGTGATTTTTGTACACAAATCTCTAAAATATTGCCTAACATGACTTGCTGCAACTTTCAATCCTTAACAAAAAATAGATAATATGGCGCTGGACGTTTCCGAATCTTACCGACGAACCGTCATCTTCCCAACATTATCAAGCTCTTGTCTCCGGAACAGCAAAAATAACTGCTGTTACGGATCACTATTCCTGCGACGCACATCAATTGTACGTCAATAACAAATGGTTTCGAGATTTTGCTACACCAAGAATAATAAATCCAGAAGATGCTAAATGGTTGACATTTGCTACGATTTTATTGACGACCTAATTGTTAAGCTAATTATAAAAGAATTACTGATTGATGACAAAAGCAGAGCAGATGGTACTAATTACCAATTCATGAGTATATCGTAAATCCTGTCAAGTGCTAATAATCCTTTAAATGCGAGAGTAGTCACATGTTCATGTGAAAACATCAATGACGTTGTTAGGTCCATAAAATTTAAACTAGTTAGACAAAAACTTTATTCAAATTAATTTTAAAATTTTGTTTTTAGATCGCCGTGCTACTACGCAAACCCATATCTATTTTTAGGTAAATATCTACCACCCTAATCTATGTAACCTAAAAAGCCATTAATTCCGTCTATCAAACTCAACAAAACCTCATCTTGACATCCACGTTTGCTGGTGATAACGCAATTTTCCTATATTTAGGTGCAAAAACCTTTCTCAAAGCTTTATCAGTTTTTCCTGTATTTTGTGTATTTTGCTTCTTTTTATATCTATTCAATAATTAAGATCATTCGCACGTGTTTAAATATTTAAACAACTGTACAATTTCCAGACTTCTGTAGAAAATGATCTCACTCTGTTTTTGCCAGTCGCGCAATTACATACGTAGTTGCATCGAAAGGTTATGTAGAACAGAATTCGTTGACATTTTCTTTGCACTAAGATACATCTTTATGGAATCAAGTAACCCAATTTTATTAAGTTTTGAAATACCTGTCAATGACTTAAATAATGAAATAAAATAAAAAAAAAAAGAAAAGAAGACTCCATCTCATCGGTTGTAAATCAATAAAAGTAACTTTTATGATTCCTACGAAGTCTGTTTTATGGCATAACTGAGTGGTAAATATTTAGTAACGACACACCACTTAAACCTTCATTTAAGCGGAACAGGTCTAGTATAACCGTCAGGCTTTTTTTACTTTTCGTTTTATTTCTAATGACAAATCGCCGACAGATGTGCCGATAGCGTGAAGTATTACAAGTATTGTATATTTTATGATTTTTTAATTGGTAAAACAATAAAAGCTCGTGTGTTAGAAAACACGGAGATATTGAAAATTGATTGACAGTATAATTGAATGGCTTCTGGAAAGTGTTAACTACCACATAAGGATCAGATACAGATACAAATGTAGCAAAACAAGAAGAAGGGAAGCATCAATGACAATTGCAACAACAGTGACGGATAAACGCAGTATGTTAACGATCCTGAGTTTTAAGACGATGAAAATAACCATCTCGCACTAGTGTTGTCACAGATTATCGTGTAACAATAGCCGCGTTTTGTTTTCCAGTGAACTGAACTAGTTCATCTCAAAATAAAAAAAAACGCTCCTGGTTTACCTAGAAATTTCATTTTCCAAAGTTGGTAGCAGCAGCTACATACTGGACAAAAAATGGCGGCAAAATAGCAATCGAAGTGAGAAAAGTGCTTAATATTTTTATATTTGTTTAATAATTAAGTGTTTTTAGATACTTATGTCAGAAAGTGAGGATACAACAAATAACTATGATTTACTTCTGCCATTCAGCAGAGCTGCTAAGCTTTACATATATTTTTTTTTTTGTGAGAAGCCATCTAGTGGTGAGGTGGGGGATAGAAATTCCGGCTTACGAAAATTGAACCAGCTCAAGTGCTGGTTCAATTGTTGTTCTTGCATCCTGTGTAAAAATATGAACTGAGCCAGTTCATGGGGAAAACAAAACGCGGCTAATAGCACTTACTTGGATGTGAATCTGTCGATATAAAGAGGCAAAGACAATATGCAAGTCTTGAATTCCAGGGATATGAACGCATTCTTCAAATATACATTTGCCTTTAGGCTGGATGCAATTCATACATACTTACACTTACTTACATACGAGTAGGTGGCACCACACATTTCACTTAGATCCTTTAATCCCTCGGGGGGCATAGGGCGTTAACCACGCCTGCGCGCCATCTTGTTCGGAGTTCTGCAATGCGTTTGAGCTGGCTCCAATTCATTCCTAAAGAGCTCGATTCCTCCTCAAGTGTTCCGCGCCACGTTTGCCTAGGGCGCCCCGCTATTCTGCCTGCCTGGGTGAGCGGATTCCACTGCTTGGCGTATTTCGTAATGGAGTTGTCTTCGCTCCGTAGGGTGCGTCCAATCCACTGCCACTTTTTTCTTCGTATAGTAATGTTTATAGGTTCTTGGTCCGTTTTTAGATAAAGTTCTTCCTTGGAGGTCATCCTCAAGATGATACTTAAACATTTGTTAACGAAGACTTGCAGCTTGCATGTGTTAATGGTGTGCACCTTCTAGGCACTGTACCCATAAAGCAGTGCCAATTCTACGTTGGAGCGAAATAGTCACAGCTTGGTTCTAAAACTGATAACACTGTTTTTCCAGATTTTAGATAGCATTCCAAACGCAGCTTTAGCTTTCCCGATTCTGCTGTACACACACAGTTCGGTGCCACCGCCATCAACGGAGACCATACTTCCTAGATATAGAAAGTTATCAACTTTCTCGACTTCCTGTCCAGCAGTGATAAGTTGAGAGCGGGTGTTAGATGTGTTCAGGGCTTTTGTCTTTGCTTTGTTTATTTTTAGCCCCACTTTTTTGCCTCAGCTTCTAGATTGTGGGCCATCAAATGCAGGTCCATTATCCGATGTGAAAGTAGACAAACATCGTCAGCTTAATCTATGTGGTTTAGGTAAACATCGTCAGCTTAATCTATGTGGTTTCGGTAAGATATCATAGTCCAACGAAGTCCATAGTGGCCTTCCGTCAATGCTGTATGGAGTACATCGCTGATAATCACTAAGAACAATAGTAGTGATAGTATGCACCCTTGACGTACTCCATTTTAGGCTTCAAAATCCTCCGACACCTTACCATTATGTACGATGTGACACTTACTGCCCTCGTATGTAGCCTTGATAATAGCTATCATTTTTTAGATGACACTACAGTTCAACCAACAACAAGCCTCTCCATTTCGCTCGGTCTTTAGATAATTGCTCAACGGGTATGCACTTCAAGTTGAACAAGGTCCCCTTGGAATTTGTGAGCGCCTCCTATGGCGAGGAGTCGCCCCTCTGGGTTAGATTCGAAGACTCTATGAGTCAGACCATTGGCGTCCATTCGCTCTACATATCCTTGCCATCTCAAACGTCTAATACGCCCTTTTTTTGACTAGGTTGATGTCGCTGTACAGCTCGTGTAGTTCGTCATTAAATCTTTTCCTATAACTTCGTCTACTCTGACGTTCTGCCTAAGTCGTCGGTGTTGATTGTCCCTTCTTGTTGAAAGCATATACTCGTACTTGGTTTTAACCTCGTTTATCACTAAACCAATTTTGACCGCTTCAATGCTTGCAAACACACCGGTGGTAGCCCGCTGATTTATTAAACTTCATGTATGCAAGCAGTTGTACAGTCTTTTGATAGATTGTGCCTTACTTGCCATTCTGTGACAATCTGATGATGTTCAGTAGTATATCTGGGTTTGGAAGAAGAAAGCTGACATTACCAAAGTTAACTACTATTTGCTTCTCAACTAAATATACGGGCAATCTCTTGGAAATTTTTCTTGGTGGTTTCGTTGCTTCTCTTCAGTAGGACAATTGGAGCAAACTTATCTGCATGGCAGAATGTTCAGAAATAAAATCTTTCCTGGTACTTTGCAACTGCGTACTCGGATTTCTTTGAGATTATCATTTGCCAATAGGGTTTGCCCATTTTATATGGCATAGTGACTGCGAGTGTGAGGAATGCAGAACGTTAATCCTTAAAGTCGTTTTACTTAACCTTATAACTACATACATCTACTCGTATATACCTTTTTCCTCATGATCAGAATGTTTTGTCTGCGTTTCTTAAAATTATAAAGGGCTTTTGCGATAGAGGCAGAAAGATTTTGAAAGTTCATGGCGGTTATGTTGGTTTATCTGTTGTTAACTTCCCTATTTTTTTATTTTTCAGACACTAAAGACAAACCCCTGTGGCAAGTTACAGCATAGAGCTACACGTGCAAATGATAAAACTTTATTATCAGAATGAGTGTTCTGTTGTGGCAACCATGCGCGCATTGCGCCCATTTTACGGTTTACATGATCGTCCTTCCCAGTCTACTATTCAACGTTTGGTGGCCAAATTCGAGTCGACCGGTTCATTGAATAATCAGCCAACACCCGTACGTCAATGAAACGCAAGCTCTGCCGAAAACATCGCCGCTGTCCGTGAAAGTGTGCAGGAGTACCCGAGTCAGTCAATTCCGCGCCGCGCATAAGAACTCTGCCTTTCGCAAGCATCAACCTGGCGAATATTACTTCGGGACTTGGGCCTACATCCGTACAAAACCCAACTCACTCAGTAGCTGAAGGAAAACGACCATAGACAACCCCGTGTGATCGCTGACTGGGTTCTGGAGCAGTTGGAAACGGACCCCAATTTCAGCAAAAAAATCATCTTCAGCAACGAGGCTCATTTTTGGATGAACGGGTACGTCAACAAGCAAAGTTTCTAGATTTGGGACGATGCTAATGCACACGACGTCCATCAAGTGGCAATGCTTCTGCAGAAAGTCACTGTTTGGTGTGGATTGTGGGCCGGTGGCATCATCGGTCCGTACTTCTTCGAAAACGACGATGGCATTGCCATCACCATCAACGGAGAGCGCTACCAATCGATGACAATCAATTTCTTTTGGCCCAAATTACATGATATGGATGCCAATGACATGCGATTCCAAAAGGACCCATTTGAGGGCATGGTTATCTCACGCAGAGGCGACGTGAACTAGCCACCGAGATCGTGCAATTTGACCGTATTATAATTTTTCTTGTGGAGTTTCCTTAAGTCGCAGATCTATGCCAATAAGACGCAAACGGCCGTTGCCCTCAAAGTCAACATAACCCGTGCAATCGCTGAAATTCAGCTTGATATATGCGCCAGAGTAATCGAAAATTTGACCTCTTGGATGGGTGCCACCAAGCAAAGCCCCGGCGGCTATTTGAACGATATCATATTCCACACATAATGTCATTGATAGGCCTTTCAAATAAAATAAAAAAATGCATTGATATCTCACGCACAACTTATTTTATTCAATTTTAACATCTACCCGTCCCTATTGGAAAACAGACTCCCCTATTGGAGAAAGACATAAGTCGCAGACAATAAAGCTACTTGGATCACTCCAATCTTGCAACAAGGCTTCAAATTATTAAAATATCACTAATTGTGTTTAAGGACTGAGAAGAACTTCTTCTCACATACATTGTAGACCTTGATGTTGCAGTCAAATCTTTATACAATGTACAATACTAATGTACGTAAGTGAAGTGAAAATACGTATTTAAATTGAAATTTAAATTGTGTCCAAATGAGCGATAAATACAAAAGATGATGGAAAGTTAATATTATCATTATCGATTGACGAAAAACGCTTAGCTGTTGTATTATATAAAGTTTTTGTAATGACGGAATTTCAATTTCACTCAATTACCATGGTTAATGTGTAATTGATTTCTCAGCAAATTAGCAGCCCCAACTGCATAACTTGCTTAAACTTTTCACAACATTTGAGCTATTGATTCTTGAAATTCGAGGTATTTTTCCAAACAATTTGCTTTAATCTGAATTTATTAAAATCATTTAGTACATACATATATATACATGCATGTATCTCGTGAAATAAGACAAACATTTCTGTTAATACATTATGTTTGTGTCAATTGTTTCGGTATAATAGGAATTTTGAGTTTATTGTACAAGTACTCGTATGAAGAAAAATTTTGTTTGAATTACTAATGACGTTCGTCTTACGTACGAGTATCTATTCGATGAGTTGCAGTCTTATGAAAATCGTTATTGAAAATCTTAGCATACAATATAGAAAATAATACATTTTATCGTATATTTCGATTGTCAAATACATATGTATGTATGTATTATTAGACTAGATTGGGTAGCATCGAATAGGTTACTGATTACTGCAGTAGTTTCAATGGGTCGTATGCATAACGATGAGCACAATCTCAGAGTCAGAGCTAATGAGCTTGAACTCACATGTGAGATCGAATGTGCAAAGCGAAGCTCGGACTTAGTTTCATATGCAAAAAAAATGAGATCGTTCTCAACGGCTCTGACCAGATGGATTTGAGTCAGTTCTGAAAACTCCATGTCTTATTTAGTTGTGATTAGAATTTCCTAGAGGCAAGTTGAAAAGTAAAAATGTCTCCTGAGAGCGAAAAAGGGAGTATATGGTTTTCAACAGTGAATTGGATCACTTTAATAAATTTTTGGTTAAAGAACTGAAGAAAACTTTGCGAAGTTATGCAAAACAAAACAAACAGCTATTAAACTGGGCATAGTATTTGGCTTCACTCGAACTTTATATTGCAAAACGGGAAAACGTTGTTTTATTTGGCCGAAACATCTCCCTATGATTACCCTTTCTTTTGTTAAAACAGCATTTTTTTTTTTTCGAGGGTAGGTGAAAAATCTTCCATACACACTATGAGAATAGCAATGTCGTGCTCATAGTAGTGTCAAATTCTTACTGACTAAAAAAACACCACCCTTCTATATAAATTTGTTAGATATCGCAACTAAGTAATAACTTACCAAGCAATTTTTCTATCACGAAATAAAAACGTTTGGCAGGTTACTTTCCACTGAAAGATCCTCCATGTTCCGTAATCTAGACGCGGTTAATCATTATCTCACCAAGTCGAAAGGTTTCGTCCTTTGTAAAATAATAATAAATTGCTCTCATCCAAAATTGGTAGGACTGTATTGTTGACATGTCCAATTAGTCGGTTTCTATGCTTTCTCGCGAAGCTTCTCAGCTTCGATTGCCGGAATTCCGAGGTCCCTGTGGATATCGTCATTTCTACTATACCACTGTGCTTGGACATTTTCTCTTAACACTTTATTTTGAAAAGTTTGTAAAATATTTGCATTTGTTTTGTTGGTACAACTCCAAAGTTGTATACCGTAGGTCCACATCGGCTTTAGCACTTGGTTGTATAAAAGCAGTTTGTTCTCAGTACTGCGCTGGGAATGTTTTCCGAGTAACCAGTACATTTCTCTACATTTGATTTCGAGTTCTTTACGTTTCATTTTCACGTGCGAATTCCATTTCAGACTTGCGTTGGGTGCCATTCCCAGGTATTTGGCCTCGTTTGCAAAACGTATTCGGACTTCTCTGGTAATTAAATCATAACCAGGAGATTTCTTACGTTTTAGATTCTGAATCTCATGTTTGAGTGCCCTTAGCATTGCACTTGTGAGTGTTAAATCGTCAGATCGTAAATCCGGCATATTGATGTTATCATAAACCACTTGACCATCATACCGGTTAACGGTTTCTTCCATGTGGGCCGCAAAGACGTCCGCTTTTTCTTTATCTTCCCTTGCCCATTCATTTTGATTTCGTTTAATTGGCGGCGCGGGGACTTTGGGCCTTTTGGTGCCTTTTACGGCTTTCCAAAGTGAATAACTGGAATCTTTTTTCGCTGTTAAACTTTCAAGGTAAGAGCCTATCGCACGATTCTTAAAATCCTTAACAGTCTTCTTCAACGAATTGCACAGACGATTCAAGTGTGCTTTATGCTGCGGAGCACGACTGGGTTGCCATTTTTATACGCTTTTCTTTTTTCCTTGAACAATTCTTTTATTTCCGATGGATATCGTAAGCCGTCGAATGGAAATCACAACTTTACTCCATACCTGCCCCATAGAGCATTCTACGTTTCTCTGTATCTTGAGTCCCAGAATGTGTGTTTCGCATTAAAATCGCCGCCAGTAATGAAATTAGGTTTAAGCGATTCAAACAAGTTAGTAAAATCACTTTTTTCAACCGCGAAACGCGGTGGACAGTAGATAGATGCGATTTTAAGAGTACGCTGACTATTTTTAACTCGGATCGTGCACAGTTGCAAAGTTTCAAGCTCTATCTTTAGGTCTTTGGATTGTTCGATACAGTCTTTAATAAACAAGGATGATCCGCCTCTCGCTTTTCTCGAAGGGTGACAAGCGTGGTAATAATTATAGCCTTTTATTTTTAAATGCGATTCGTTTTTTACGTGGGTTTCAGAAATCAAGCAAATATCAATATATTTTTCACGCATGAAGATTTCCAATTCGTCAAGTTTTTGCAAAAGTCCATTTGCATTCCAAGTACATATTTTTAACATTCGTTTGTCATTCATATTCTAGTTGAAGTACGCGTTATCCGTGAATTATTTTCAAGCATTGAACATCATTGAATTTACGTTCAGAGTCATTACTTGTTTGATTAAATAGTGTCATTAACCCAGGAGTAATGTCATATCCTTCATCGCCCCATAGTGTTGCTAATGAATTATTACTCATACGTTTAAATAAGAAAGAGTTTTTTAAAATGCGGGAGTCATGAACGGATCCTGGCCAACAACAACTTCAACGTTTTTCTTCTGAGTTGCATGTAGCTTGCACATTTATTAAGTAGAATCTTTTGCAATTGACGTACTCCTCATAGTGATTTAGTGGTTTCTTTATACGAATGTGAGTGCAATTAAGAGCACCAATTGCGTAAGAAAATTATACTTACTGCTCCACATCCTTTGCGCTTCTTGTATCTATTCCGAAGTATGTGGGAATACGATCCCACATGAGATCGATTTCTGCAGCTGCAGCTGCAACTTGCTGTACCGCTCTAGATATAGTTGATTGATGTACACCAATATCTTCACCAACTCCTATTTAAAATCGGGGGTCTCCTTACGCAGACAAATTCTCATTTTTTCTTCATTCGTCAAAGCACCACCGCGTGTTTCCAAGGTCGGCCCCAAAAATTCTTTAGCTAACAATTTCACACCCTCTTCACTAAATCGATACAGCCGATGAAAATGTTCACCAACTGCACACGTTATATTTTTGTAAATTCTATTTGTAACGAAATTTAGCTGAAATTCGGCCTTCTTGACAGTTTTACTCGTATATGAATTGAGTCAGAAAAATACCATTCTTAACTATTTTTGAGAACGATCTCATGAGATCGCATAAAATCGATCTCATGCATCGATCGTTTTCTCATCTTTTTGCATATCAAAACAAGCTCTGTCTAACTTCGAGCTTTCAATTTGTGATCGATCTCAATACTTCGAGATCGAGCTTACAACATGAGATCTAACTCGGTCAGTGTATTTTTTTTTGCATACCATGTTAAGAAAGATCTCAGAAAAGTGAGTAAACTGCTTGAACCCATCTTTTTGCATACAACCCAATGACTGTAATTGTTACTTGACGCGAATCTTACAATATTTTGCAATGACTAGTTGCAGTTTTTTATAAATATAACTGAAGATTGAATCTGCCACAACAAAAATAGTTTCAAAAAGAAAAATATCAGAAGAATATTGCTTATATTAATAGGTGTGTTTTGTTGATATCGTATATAAGCCTAACGAGTATAAAAAGGTTTATGTCTAACGTTAACGATATCTTGCATGGAAATGTCACAAATGACGTCTTCATTTTAAAGAAGCCATCAAACACCGATGTCAAAAATAAGAACTCTTCTTAACTGTGATGATATTCAGACACAGCCCATGGTTTTAAACTAATACAGGATACCAGAAAAAATATATCTCATATACCTTATCTCAAATGCTAAAGGTTATTATCGAATCAGATTGCTTAGTTCTAAGTGAAGAAAAGATGAAGTGTATGTATAATCAACAAACAGTGATTCCCATCAGCGTTCATGGAAGCTCGTGCTTACCGTCCATATAACTTGTATGCCAACGTGTCGCCATTGTGGCGCAGTAACGGCAAAAGTGTGGCAGTAGACGCCCGTGTGTATCGAGCCTATTTGCTTTTAGTCTTGTAGAAATCATAGAGATCTGACTGCAGATTAGCTGCATCCGTTTTAGTTTTAAATTTATTTATATTCATGCATACATATTTGGCGCAAACAGCCCATGAAGGGCCTAGAGTCTAGCTTCTCGCAACCAATCGTGTTGTGTGCGTCATATTTTGCGCACGAATTTATTTACTATTGGCTTGATTCTGACCCTCTATTTCTGAGGGTTTCATTCTTAAACATACAGAAAAGTTATAATCCACCTGGAACGGATGTTATAATACCCTACTCTTTAGCGTTTAACACAGCCCTATATAAGTAGGCGTGGCGTTGTGTACTTAAAATTCTACTTCCTAGAAACTATATGAGGTTCCGGTTTCATAGAGCAAATGCCTTCAAAAAATGGGGGTAGTCCCATACATTCTATAATGAATTGTAGCGAAGTTAATCCCTACATACATAATTCTTTAATACAACTTTTATAGTAACATTTTCTACGTACATAAATACAAATGAAATTCTGTTTCTTGGTAAGCGCATCACTTGAGAACGGCTAGACCGATTTGACCCATTTTTTTTAAAAACGTTCGTAATAGTCCGGGTGGCAAACGACTAACAAAGGCCTCGTAGGGGTAGCATCTCCCGATAGGTGCTGGTCCGCTAAGTAACGAGTAGGAGCCACTGCAGCCGAAAACCTAGCAGCTTTGTTAGTAAGCCCTACTCCCACCTCCTCGTGGTGCCATCTGGGAATTTCTTCGGAAATTGCTAACGGGAGAGGACGAATGGCGAGCTTCCTGCGCCAAAAAACAGGATAAGTGTCGGTTGGTCTGTGGCCCAGCGAGCCGCAACCGTAAAACAAACTATTGCTCCGAAACGGAAACATACGCCTCGGATACGGACTGATCATTTGTTGACGACCTTTGGCTATCGGACACGGACAACGATCGGATTCTGGAACGTTAAGACCCTCCTGGACTTACTCAAGGAAGGGCCTTATAACGCTAGATTCCTCCAATTGGAGCGCGAATTCGCACGGTATAAAATCGACATCTTAGGGCTGAGCGAGATAAGATGGTACAATGCTGGGGAATACATCTCCCCAACAAAAAGCACTGTCATGCTCTACTCTGGTAAACCAGCTGGAAGTGCACGGAGTTCTGGCGTAGGACTCATGCTAACTCCAGCAGCACGTAGTAGCCTCATATCCTGGAAACCCCATAGTGACCGGATATTGACGGCTAGGTTCCAGAGTAGAGTTAGAAAAATTACCATCACACAGTGTTATGCTCCGACTCTAGACGCGACTGAAGATGAAAAGTATAATTTTTATAGCCACTTAGGTGCCGCCTACAACCAAACGCCTAATGGAGACATCGTAATGGTAATGGGAGATCTCAATGCCAAGGTGGGTAGCGACAACACCATGCTTAAGCATGTGATGGGAGTTCACGGCGTGGGAGACCGTAATGACAATGGTGAGCGGTTTGTGGACTTCTGCAATACCAACCGCCTAGTCATTGGAGGTACGCTGTTTAAGCATAACACCTGCCACAAAATCAGTTGGGTCTCTACTGATAAGCAACGAACATCCAACCAGATCGACCACATTGCGATCAGTCGCCGCCTTAGGAATTGTCTCCTGGACGTCCGAAACAGACGTGGAGCTGACGTCGGACAAGAACGAGATCACCATCTTATGGTAGCTCATTTACGCCTTCGTACTGCATCCGTCAACAGCAACCGCTCAAACCTGCTTAACATCACCAGGTTTAATATCGACAGGCTCAAGGTTCCCCAAGTGCGCCAACAGTTCAGGGACCATCTTGCCTTAGAAGCAGAAGCAATCAGCAGCATAGAGAACATGGATGACCACTGGACTGCTGTGAAAAATGCTTTTGCGACTGGGGCACGCACTTATGTCGGTAAAAAGGAGAAACACCACCGCACATGGCTTTCTACAGACACCTGGAGACGGATCGATGAGCGTACAGCAATCAAGGCTCGGATTGCAGCGGCCTCAGCAGTAGAGAGAACCGAGCTTGAAGCCCAATACCGTGCGAAGAAGAAAGAAGTGCAGCGTAGTGTGAGACGTGACAAGCGTCAACATGTCAACTCACTGGCCTCAATGGCTGAAGAAGCAGCGAGTAGGTGCGACAGTAGGACTGTTTACAACATCACTAAGGAGCTCATTGGGGGTCGAAACTCCAAACAACATCCAGTGAAGAGTCCAGACGGTAACCTTCTGATTTCGGATGAGGATCAGCTCACTAGATGGAGAGAACATTTTGCTACAGTGCTAAATCACATAGACGATGGCGGTATGATCTCGAATTCGAATGAGCAGTTCGAAGCAACAAATTCCCGAATTCGCACCGCACCTCCCAGTAAAACCGAGATAATAACAGCAATCAAGTCCCTCAAGAAGAACAAGGCGGTGGGTATTGATGGCATCCCTGCCGAGCTATTTCAAGCGGCGCCAAATACATCGGCAGATTTGCTGCATCCCCTAATACGGAGAGCTTGGGATAGTGAACAATTTCCACAGGAGTGGAAAAGGGGGATGATCATTAAGCTTCCAAAGAAGGGTAACTTGATGGAGTGCGGTAACTGGAGAGGTATATGTGTTCTTCCAGCTGTAGCCAAAATAATAGCTAGAATAATTCTAGAACGAATTAAAGATCATTTAGATTCAACTCTCGATGTCGAACAGGCAGGCTTTCGCGCTGGATCCTCCTGCATCGACCACATAAACACCTTACGGATCATAATCGAACAATGCGTTGAGTATAGGTCTCCGCTACATTTACTGTTTATCGACTTCGAGAAGGCTTTCGACAGCTTGAATCGAGATGCTATCTGGCTGGCCTTGCGCAGGAGAGGCATTCCAGAAAAGCTTATAGCTATTATCAAGGCTACATATGAGGGCGGCAAGTGTCACGTCGTGCACAATGGTAAGGTGTCGGAGGACTTTGAAGTCCAAAGTGGAGTACGTCAAGGGTGCATACTGTCCCCACTATTGTTCTTGGTGGTTATCAGCGATGTACTCCGTGCAGCATTGACGGAAGCTAATTCTGGAATTCGTTGGACTATGACATCTTACCTTAAACACCTAGATTACGCTGACGATGTTTGTCTACTTTCACATCGGATAATGGATCTTCATTTGATGGCCCAAAATCTAGAAGCTGAGGCAAACAAAGTGGGGCTAAAAATGAACACAGCCAAAACAAAAGCCCTGAGTACTTCCAATACCAGCGCTCAACTTAACATTGCCGGAAAGCAAGTCGATAAAGTTGATAACTTTCTATATTTAGGAAGTGTCGTCTCGGCTAATCGCGGTGGCACCGAACTGGATGTGTGCAGCAGAATCGGGAAGGCTAAAGCTGCGTTCGGAATGCTGTCCAAAATCTGGAGAAGCAATGTTATTAGCTTAAGAACCAAGCTACGACTGTTCCGCTCCATCGTAGAATCAGTGCTGCTTTTTGGGTGCAGTACTTGGAAGGTGGACACCATTAACACACGCAAGCTGCAAGTCTTCGTAAACAAATGCTTAAGAATCATCTTGAGGATTTTTTGGCCGAACTGCGTCTCCAACGAACAGCTTTATCTGAGAACGGGCCAAGAACCTATAAGCATTACTATACGAAGAAGAAAGTGGCAATGGATTGGACACACCCTACGGCGCGAAGACAACTCCATTGCGAAATACGCTATGCAGTGGAATCCGCTCACCCAGGCAGGCAGAATAGCGGGACGCCCTAGGCAAACGTGGCGCAGAACAGTTGAGGAGGAATCGAGCTCTTTAGGAATGAGTTGGAGGCAGCTCAAACGCTTTGCAGAACTCCGAACACGATGGCGCGCAGGCGTGGTTGACGCCCTATGCCCCCCGAGGGTTTAAAGGACATAAGTATGTAAGTAATAGTCCGGGTAAGGTTTTCACGGAGAGAAAAATTGGAAAAGTTGCCCAGAAAAAGTTGCCATGGAAAATTCGGGAAAAACTGAAAGTGCCTTTTTCCATGGGATTTTTGTATGAATTCGCGACCATAACTCATGATTCGAACGACGGATTTGCGTAATTCACAAAACGATCACAAATAAATTTATTGAACTTCGGAGAGGACAACGTCTGTCGGGTCAGCTAGTAAAATATAAAAAGAAGTTTACAAATGTACAAATTCGGATCGTTGATGATTGAAATATGAGTTTCATCATCCTAGCTCAAAATGTTAGGCCCGAAAACTGGTGACATACAGACAGATAGACGGGCAGACAGACAGACATGGGTCGATTGGCATAGTTAGTGCTAATCATTTATGTATTTACAAACTAGGAAGTTTGATGTCGGACGGCTACAATCGCAATGGACCGCCAGAGCCTTTGCCGATCCATTCTCTTTTAATCTCAATCTAAGTCCTATGCCGCCAGCAGCAAATGTGGAAGACCAGTGGCAGCGTTGCCAACAAGCCATCAGAAATGCCGCCTCTGATGTACTGGGTTTCTCTCGGCCACCACAAAGAAATCCTTGCTTTGATGAGAAATGCCGGTAAGCAAGTGCGGCAAAACAAGAGGCGTACAAAGCGGTGCTGTATAGAAGGACTAGAGCTGCTCGCGAACTCTACGAGCGGAGGAGAAAAAAAGAAACATCGACTTCTTAGAAAGAAGAAAAAGGAGTATGAGAAGCGCCCGATCGAGGAGATTGAGAGACTTTATTGCAGGAAAGGTGTTCGAAAATTTTACCAAAGGGTAAAAAGAACATGCCAGGGTTTCAAAACCAGAACAAAAGCCTGCAGGGACGAAAATGTAGTAGAATCGCAGTCGATGCTGTAGGCTGTTAAACGGCAATGATTACCTATATTCCGCTGTCAGGTAGAATGAGCCATTCAACAGCGACGATGACAGTCAAGATTCTCGTTAACCTGATCAGAATAAAGTGAGGATAGCGATATCTAAACTCAAATCCAACAAAGCTGCTGGAGCCGACGGTCTTCCCGCTGGTCTTCTGAAAGCAGGAGGAGATGAGTTGGTAAGGAGCATGCATCAGTAAAATCTGGTCGGACGAAAGTATATCCGATGAATGGATATATCCTCAACATCGCATATAAGATCCTGTCTGCCGTATTATGTGAACGCCTAAAACTGATCGTCAACCTGATAGGTCCTTATCAATGCGGTTTCAGGCCGGGAAAGTCCACCATTGACCAAATATTCACACTACAGCGGACCCATGAATATAAAATCGACACGCACCACCTCTTCATCGATTTTAAAGTTGCCTATGATAACGTGTATAGAGTCGAGTTATACAGAGCCATGTCTAGTCTTGGCATCCCTCGCAAGATCGTCCGTTTGTACAGAATGACGATGGAGAACTCTCAGTTAATGAAAGCAAAACTATATGTATGCTATCTACGAAAAGAACACCCGACAACGGCGTCTTGGACAGAACGCCACAGTAGGCAAATATCATTTTGAGGTAGTAAAGCACATTGTCTAGGCTTTATGTTGAGCTCCGCAAATGACATCAGTGGGGAGATCAAACGAAGAATTACTCTTGCCAGTCGGTGTTTTTATGGGGTGGGGTAAGAAGGCAATGGACAAACTACTAAGGTAACTCTGTATAAGACACTAATCATCCCAGTCCTGCTGTATGGCGCAGAGGCATGAACTTTGTCAAAATCGGATGAGGATGCCCTTGGTTAGTTTGAGAGAAAAGTTCTTCGAGTGATCTTTGGTCCCGTCTGCATAGACGGTGATTAGAGGAGAAGGTACAAAGCCAAACTATACCGCCTATACAAGGACATCGACTTAGCCAGAAGAGTTCACATACAGCGACTACTATGGCTGGGTCATGTAGAGCGGATAGAGTCCAACGTTCCGACCAGAAAGTCTTCGAATCCACTCCGGATAGACGGCGCAGTGGAGGATAACCTCGCAGTAGGTGGCGCAAACAAGTGAAGGGGGACCTCAACCAACTTGGCGTGCACAACTGGAGACAGCTGGCTCGTAACCGAGCTGGCTAGAGAGGTTTGTTGATTGAGCCCCAGTTCCACGCCGGACTGTAGCGCCACCTAAGTAAATAACTATGTGGGAAACTGAACATATCCAATGGAATAGTAGTCTGTCGGACTATGCTCTCCTTTGCCGCACATGATACGATGGTCTTACAGACTTCGTCATACTGGGTACGACAAGTAAAACATACCCGTGTAAGTAAACTCCACCCGAAGACCAAAATCAATTTAAGTCCCCATACACTATAAAATCAGCCATATGGAAGCTGGATTCCGCCCCAAAATATAATGCTGCTTGATATCCATTCGATGTCGGGGAAAAAACAACACCACACACGATGAGTTCGGACTGGCGAACTTCTATAAATATATTGAAGGAGTCACACAACCACACATTTTGTCGGTCGCTGAGTTGTGGGTGTAATTTGACATCGATATCGCCTCTACAAATCCCTTCATAACTCTTATAATAAAAGCAATCTTACAATTCAGATGCTCTAACTTTTACAATTAGAATGTAATATTCTCTGATAAATTGGTATGGTGATTCATCTCTGTGGTAGAATAGAAGAACATAACTTCTTATCATCACAACTCACTTCAAAAATAATAACAATGCAATATCAAAATGGTAAAAAACAAATCGGATGTCTTATGGTAAAAGCTTTACTGACGAGAACCGGAAGTTTATGACTACCTTTTATATATTTAGTTCAACAATTATAAAAAAAACACTTTATGACTCACATTGCGAAATCAGAAAAACCCCAAAACATTGAAAAACGCATGACCATGTAAACAGATCATTCTGTTTCCCAAGACAGGACACCAACTCTTCAACGATGATGAATTTTACGGTTCATTAAAAGATACTCGTATCAACAAAAGTGATATCTACGTCACCATCACATTAACATCTTATCATGACAACAAGGCCATCTTATCACCTTTTTTAATTAAATTAGCAATTTGTTAGAGCTTGCTTTGCATGAATCTTTTAACAAAGAGATGACAACCGATAGTTAGATACAAATAGTTTATAGAAGTCATTAAACTTAATGAGAAAACGGTTGGTGCCACCCACTCTAAGTACTCCAAAGAATAAGTAATTTATTGCACAATCAACACATAATAACAAAGTGAATATAGCTTGAAAAATTTAATCGCTACAATGGTAATAAAATATTTATTGCTCTACTCAAGGGATTCCCATTGACGGTTACTTTAGAAATGTGTGAAACGATTCTAAAAATAAATGCCATCGACTGATGTCGCTTACGTTTGAATTAATTGAAATTTAATTATCACCGGCTCGGTTTTATCATAGTACGTCTTGCTTAATGATTAGCAGTACCAAATGTCGTCTGATATGATAATTAAGGTCATAGCTACCAGCACGGTTTTATCTAAGTACGTCTTGCATAGTGATTAGCAGTACCAAATGCCGTCTGATATGATAATTAAGATCTTAGCTAAGTCTTTCATCACCTCCTACGTAGTGTCAGAAAGACATTTTTTTTTTTTAAAGATAAAGGCTAAAGGCAAGTTTAATAAGAAAAATTTAATAAGGAAACGAATATTTCAAAGTTGTCGAGATATTTGAAGATTAGAATCTAATCTATTTAGGCTATAACGTCAAAAATCATTACCTTCATCCATTCGTTCTAGACGATTTAAGTATCTCATGTCTTTCCATGAGTCAATGCTGAAAAGGTCTTATTGTTTTATGTCAATTTAATGCAGATTGGACGATAGGTTATGTTAGGTTGAGGTGGCTGCCAGCTTCCGCCAACACACATGGACCAAGAAAGGTCCGTTGTGATACCACGAAGGATCATGTAATCACAGCCTAGTAAGAACCAATTAGAGCTTCTAATAAGGCGAAGGAGACTTCTGATGTCTAAATCTATCCGATCGCCTAAATCGTTAAAATAGAAATCTCTAGGTGAGGCTTTCTTCTATGGGAGAGAGCTGGGCACGCGCAAAGAAGGTGAGGAATATGGTTGCTTCCTCTTCTTCGTCCATGCAGCTTCTGCAAAAATTATTTGAATATACGTTAAGCCTTATTGCATGCTAGCCTATTAGACAGTGTCCTGTACTTACACCTATATGCAATGTGTAAAGAAAAATCAATTTCTTAGAACGTTACAGATCCAGCTTGGGTCAAATCTGTTTAGTCGCTAGACATATTGTACATGTACCACTTGCAACCAGATTGGATGATAGTGATTTAAAATTTTAGGATGGGAGAAAAAAGATCCCTTCATCATTTTAGCTGATCCTTATCCAAAACCAGCAGAGAATTATGTGTATACCACGAAGTATTAAGGGTGTCCAGTGGAAAATTTTTCAAGTTTGAATTGTAAATGCTCAACAACTAGCGGGGTAAGGTTAGCGGGCGAGATTTCAACAGTCGCCATGAGCCATTGGTCTGGAGCGTACTGCGCGTTTGCGGTCGAGCAATATTTGAAAAGCGGCGAATCGCTGGTTCGTGCACGTCGCGCTTTTTGCACTCACTTCAAATATTCGACGTTTAAGTGATGGGCCATGCACGCAACTGATCTGGTCGTAGCTGCAAAGGTTTAGAGAAAAATGGATAATGGTCAACAGAACTCCTTCGAGATCATTAACGTTAGCAGCGACGCCAGAACAAGTGGCTTAAGTTCGAGATGAAATTACACGGAATTCACGTAAATCGATAATGAAGATTACGGCCTCGAGTGGAATTAACAAATCAACAGTGCTCGTTATTTTGAAAAAGAGATAAAAGTTCCACCCATACAAGATGCAAATCGTGCAGGGTCTTAACGAAAGTGACTATCTTTTGCCAGAAGCCAACGTAAGAGCAATGCTGGAATGTTTTAAATACATGAAAGAACGCTTGAAAACATACTGTTTAGTGACATTTCATATCGATGGCTATGTGAATAAACAGAACACGCGTTACTTGTGTCTTGACAACTCTAGAGACCATCATCAAAAACATTAAAGAGTGCGTTTTTTAAAGCCAGTACTAACTTCAGACAGTTATATCTGTCAAACCAACTTTCAGATTGCAAATTGTCAGTGTCATTTTTATTCAGTAGTCTTTGCAATTTTATCGCGATGGCATACACGCTTCAACAACGTTACCAAATCTCAGAAATTTGGTGACTAATAGAGCACTTGCACCATATTACACCCGACATAATCGACCATCTGAGACCGCTATTCGCCATATTATTAACCGTTTTCGCACAAAATTTTCTTTGCAAGATGCAGTGGCACCGAGACTACTGAAGAAAATATTGCATCAGTTCAGGAGAGTGTTGAAGAAGATCCAAATTTATCGATTCGACGTCGTTCACTTCCTCTATTTTTTTGGCCACGATGACATCGCAGTTGCAGTAGTGGCCATAAAATTAGAGGAAGTTGTACAAAACTGCAATCAAACAATCACAAACGAGAAGCTATAGCTACAGACATCAGGTTAAGAGCTAGCTGACCACAAAACCGAAGCCGTTCTCATAAGCAGTAGAAATTGGAGGGTTTTGTTTTAGCACGTAAAGATGCAGGAGCCGTGCCGTAAGTGGTTACTGTGTCGGATCACTGCGCGTGAGGGTCCAAGTTAGAATCCCAGAAAACACCAAAAAGTGAAATCAAATTTAGTACTGGCTTAAAAAAAAAAACCCTTTACATTGTCTAAAAACCACAGCCTGGTGTGCGATTTCTGCCCGACGAATAATTGGCTCATATTTTTTTTTACCAGAAAGAAACAGTCACCGCTGAAGTGCCAAATACTGCAGCTGTAGCTGTTTCCCGGGTACAACAATAGTTCCCGAAGGATTCTGATCCTACAGGAATATTCCGCTGTTTAATTTGGGTCATTGCACAACGCTTCGCTTTCGTATATATGCTAATGTAAGGGTCCGGCTGTAAGAATACCTCAAAAGAAAGGGTCTTTATTTAGACGATATTGTCTTTAAAAAGTGAAATCCGCATTGCTGAACTCTATTTTATAAAAATAAATATTAAGGTACAAATTGTATTAATTTTTTGATTTAATTTTAAACTTGAACATTTTCCACTGACACCCTTAAGAATTCGAGTATACACATATTCTCCTGGAAAAACATAGTTGGGCGTTAAGTATGTTGGGCGTGTGAAGTTTTTGCATTTAACTTTCTCCCCAGATTTTACCTTCAAAACATCCGAATTCGTTGGTTTTCAAATTGCTTACTTATGTATATGTAAATCTATATACTTAAAAAGCAAATATCACAAAAATCTGTTTTGCTATTTATTGAATTAGACAAATAATAAGAGCCACTGAAGGATTTCCAAAACCACTTCACATTTTTCTTACCCATACTCCATTTGTTTTAATAAATTTTAGATAAAGCTATATAAATATGGTCTAAACCAAACATGGAAGCAAGATTTCAATAAAATCTGTTAGGTGTTTTTTGTTGGCATCTTATATAAGCTTAAGAGAAAATATGAGTTTCAAATATAATAACAGCAATAACCTATAGAAGCTTAGGCTGCGCGCACAATGACGCGACAAAGCGATGCGATGCGAGAAGCGATGCGAGAGCGATAAAACTGTTCACATGTATTCTTATGTACGTGCGCACTGTGAAGCGAGATTTGATGCGAGAATCGCGAGCTTCTCGCACGGTTCTCGCAAGTTTCTCGCGCACAAACTCTTCTGACCACTTTTTGTACCGAGTCTGTGTGAGAAGTATTCATTGTTGATGTTGGATGAGTTTGACAAAATGATGTGCATTCTGTTCTTGCAAATATAATCTGGGATTTTAAGTCAATTGCATTTGATTGTTATTCCTTTTGATGCAATTTCATTTGTTTTGCAGGAAAATCAAAACAAAGGTGAGAAGGAAAGAAAATTATTGGGGTTATTTGCATTATATTGCAGGGAAACAACTGCTGTGTGGTGGTAATTGTCATAAAAGAGATATGGGAAGAGTCTTAAGTCATTTATAGGGTCGGGAAGAAAGTAATATCGGTTTTCCCCCATAGATGGAGTTATGCCTTCTTAAATGTCTTCTGTGTTACTGTTAAAATCTTTTTTCTCTTGACATTTGATAGCTGGTACTTTAAGCTTACTTTAGAAGCAAACCGCATGTTATTTTGTTTACAGCGGTAAGCTCAGTGTTTATTTTACCATGGAGTAGAAAAACGAACATTTTCGGTATATCTTGCTCTTTTACTTCTGTAAAGGCAAGAAAGTAGCCGAGGCTCACAAAGAGATATGCGAAGTTTATGGATATCATTGCTTAACATTGTCAGAATTGGTTTAAAAAAATTCCGTCCTAGAAATTTTTCGCTCAAAGATGATCAAGCAACTGAAGTGGATGAAGTCCAAATCAAAGCCATAATTGAATAGGATCTTCATATGACTGTTCGAGAGATTGGAGAGAGACGTTTATAATATTTATCACACACAACGGTTGGAAACCATTTAAAATCTCTTGGACTCGTAAAAAGTTCGATATTTGGGTGTCGCATGAATTGAAAGAGAATTACTTAACGCAACGAATCAATGTTTGCGATATGCATCTCAAACGGAATGATAACGAACCTTTTTTAAAACGAATCATAACGGGTGATGAAAAATGAATTGTCTGTAATAACGTCATTGTCCAAGTGTGATGCATCGAAAGCTGAAGTGCATCAAAAAAGATAATGCTGTCAATTTGGTGGGATTATAAAGGTGTTGTGTATTATGAGCTGCTTCCAAGAAACCAAACGATCAATGCAGATGTTTACTACCAACAACTAGTGAAACTGGAGGAATCAATAAAAGAAAAACGGCCAGAATTGGCGAAGCGTAAAGGTATCGTGTTCCACCATGACAACGCTAAACCCTACACCCTTTGGTGACTCGCGAAAAATGATTGCAATTTGGTTGGAAAGTGATGTCACATCCACCATATAGCCCAGATCTTGCACCGTCAAGTTACCATTTATTTCGAAGTTTGCAAAACTTTTTGAATGGCAAAATTTTCCTTAATCATGATGATCTAAAGTCGAACTTAAAAATAAATGAATAAATAAATATTTTGCGCAACAGCTCATTAAGTGCCAGGGCCTAGCTTCTCGCAACCACTCGTGTTGTGTGCGTTATATTTTTCACAAGAATGGAAGGGACCTACAGTTTAGTGCCGTATCCGAACGGCGATTTGAGAAGCTTTTTCGAGACAACAATACTCTCGGATGTTTGTCAGACGCTCGCGAGAGGTGGGACCGTGAAAAAACTTTTTGGTGTTTTGTAGGATTCGAACTTGGAACCTCACGCGTAATGATCCGACACACTAACCACTTACGCCACGGCGCCCACAATCGAACTTGATTCAGTTTATTACCGTTAAGCACCAGGAGTTCTATGAGCACGGAATTTTGAAGTTGCCAGAAAGATGGCAACAGGTCATCAACCAAAATGGATTTGGTATAAGAAAAATACACAAAAATACACTCTTTCTTTGACGATGAATAAATTTATTTATTTTTTTTCCTCTTGTACAACCCATGCCCGCGTGGCAACGACACTGCGACCTGAAAGATCTATTGTATCGGATGATGAATACATAGAAACAAGCATCAGATTACCACAGAACAGTTTCACTGTGTGCACCATCTCGCATGTCGCATCGCATCTCCCATCGCTTCTCGAATCGCTTCTCGCACCGCTTCTTGCATCGCATTATCGCGTCATTGTGCACGCAGCCTTAGGATATTCGGTTTAATTATTGGTGCTAAGGATTAGTTTAAAGATAAAAGTGGGGCCAGCTTGGATCTTTTTCTTGTGTAGTCGATAATTAACTATAATTTCAAATAAAATATCACAAATGACTCCATGGATAATTTCCAAAGACGCAAGTAAAGGGGAGAAAATCCAAAAATTATAACATGCCTGATGGTAATGTAATTGAAATAAAATTATATGGAAAAGACGATTATTAAGAAGGAAGCGATTGCCAAAATAGAGTCAATATACCGCATGAAGATGAGAAAAGTCCTGCGTAGCGTACGACGTGACAGGCGGAACTACATCAACGCGCTGACTATAGAAGTAGAAGGCTTCAGGGAGGTGCGGCATCAGTACCGTTGACAGACTCTCCAAAGAGCTGACAGGTCTAGCCAACACCCAGTGAAAAGCCTAGACGGCTTCTGCTTCTTTCGGATGAGGACCAGCTCAAGAGATGGAAAGAGCATTTTGTTATGGTCTTGAACCGCGTTGATATGGTCCCAAATCAGACTGAGGTGCCCGAGATGATAAATACCCGAATACGCACCACGACTCCCAGTAAGGATAAGATCACTACCGCAATCAAAGCACTTAAAACCAACAAGGCGGTAGGACTTCACGGTATTCCCGCAGAGCGCTTACAAGCAGCGCCAACAACATCGGCCGAGCTTCTGCTTCCACTTATATAGAGAGCTTGGGAAGCTGAGAGCTTTCTTGACGAGTGGAAAAAGGAAATGATCGTGAAGATTCCTAAGAAAGGCAATTTAATAGAGTGCGGAAACTGGAAGGGTATCTGTGTACTGTAGCTAAGATTTATAGCTAAAATCATCCTGGAGCGAATCAAACAACATCTCCAAGATACACTTGACGTCGAACAAGCAGGATCCGCTCTGGATCCTCCTGTGTCGACCACATCAACACCTTGCGGATTATCATCGAATAGTGCGTTGAATATCGATCGCAACTTCACCTGCTGTTTATCGATTTTGAGAAGGTGTTCGATAGTGTCAACAGAGAGTTTATTTAGCGTGCTATTATCAAATCTACATATGAAGGGTCCAAATGGCATGTTCTACACAGAGGAAAGTTGTCTGAGGAATTAGAGATCCAAAGTGGGTACGACAAGGCTGTATTCTTTCACCAATACTATTCCTATTAGTGATCAGCGATGTACTTCGTGCACCTTTGTCGACGGGAAACGGAGGAATTCGATGGACTCTTTCATCTCAACTGAAACATCTTGACTACGCTGACGATTTATGCTTACTCTTTTACAGAATTATGGACCTCCACCAAATGACAGCAGATGTGGAGAAGGAGGCAGGTGTCGTCGGGCTAATAATTAATACGGCAAAAACTAAAATTATAAGCCTTGGAACAAACTCATCGAGTGGAGGAATTCCAGTATCTTGGGAGTATTGTCTCGACCCATGGTGGAACTGAGCTGAATACAGCCAACAGAACCGCAAAGCAAAGTCCGTGTTCGAGATGTTGGCCAAAATATGCCGAAGTAATGCAATCAGTTTGAAAAACAAACTAAGACTGTTCCGCTCAAACGTTGAATCCATGCTGTTATATGGACGCAGCATGTGGAGAGTGACAACTATTATCACCAGAAAGCTGCAAACTTTCGTTAATAGGTGCCTGCGCAATCTCTTAAGGTTTTTCTGGCCCAATCGTACCTCTAACGCACACCTTTAGGAGGGAACGTGTCAGGAACCAATAAGCACATCTTTACAACAACGGAGGTGGCAGTGGATTGGGTACACATTCCGAAATGCTGACAGTACCATAGGGAATCATTCTATGTAATGGAACCTTTTAACTCAGGATGACAGAAGACCTGGCGGTCCGAGAAGATGGAACAGAACAATCAAGAAGGAGGATACAGGATATAAGAAGAAGAAGCGATTGCCAAAAAATTGCTTATAATATTATTCGTAGTGCAATGCTTTTTGCGATTTCATAAGCACACAAAAAAAAAGTTACTTTCTATAGGCAACTTCGAGGAGTTTTCTCTATCGACCTAAAACTGAAGAAGCAAATCTTGCGCCAGCGTATATGCGCTGATAGAAGTCAAATGATTTACTTATCTTGGTTGGCAATCATTTTGAACGACACAAAACACTTATTGTACAACTTTATTCGGGTGGCAGCCATTTTGAAAATTTATTTGAGAGAGCATTAAGCTAAGCCAATTTAAGGGTTCTAGGGGAAAAGATACAAAGAACAATTTCATTATTCGGGTTCACAACGTCGTACGTATTTAACACCTTCTGCACCCGGTTTTGATGATTCTTAGAACTGAAACCTACGCCTTCAGGAATGATCAGCAATACGGCATGAGATCTTTTCTATGTATGAAATTTTTTCTTTATAATATTTTTTAGGTTAGAATAAAGAGTAGTATTTCGTCTGCGATCCAGTTCCCTTATTTTTAATAGTAGACATGAAAGAAATCGCAATTTTTAGTAAACCAATCAATCTTATTTAAATGGTAAGTCAATAAGGACATTAGGACCTACCACACTGTGGGATAATAATTTTTAGGGTCCACAATATACCCACTTAATCGTAGTTTTTTCTATAACTGGGCCAGGAAAGATAACTGACATTAAATATATGTATGTATATAGCGGAATTTCTAAGAAATCTTTTTAATTTTTCATGAGTTGGTGATATATAGGTATGCATGTACATATTTTTTTTACATTCAGCAAGAAATAGAAACATAAAACTGATAATAATTTCATATCTGAAAAAGTGCCATGCCATGTTCGGTTGTTGGAGAAATCCAAAAGAAATATTAATTTGTACAAAGGATGGAAACTTTGGACTCGCATGCTCATACATTTGTACAGTAGATGCAAAATTTTGATTCGTTCTTAAAATACCATAATATTTGTTGCCAAGTTTCACAGTGTTAGAACCTGAACTAGTGATTCGAACATGGAAGCGAAATTTCTAGATTACTTGAAATTCAGTTCGACTCTACAATCGACTATATAAAATCGTTAAAATGTCAGAGAAGTTTTAAAAAAAAATCGAGAAAGTTCTTTTTGAATACTCGGACATAGTTGATTGTCTTTGTCATAAAATATTTCGAGTGCAGTTATCAAAGCTATGGCGATATCTCCTTAGATCTTCAAAAGTAAAACTATGACGATAACTGCGCAAATAAAATGCGATTGATATTGCTTGCAATAATTTAATCAATAAGTAGTTGTAAATTATTTAAGCATTCTCGATTTCTCTTAATTTCGTCAAATGGAAATTCTTAAATTACGTCCAGAAAAGTTTATTATTTTACAAAAGTAATAATGATCCGCTAAGTTTCAACCATATGTTGAATTTGGAGGTTAGAAACCGTATACCCATATTTACGACTGCACTTTACACAAAGTCCTTAGGTCGTCTTAACTTCTTAATATTAGAAATATATTTTATATTTATGTTTTTTAAGAATACACTTACACAACAAACGATATATGTGTCGATGCAAAATATATTGTTGTCACAATGAAAAGTTTTATTACGGCGTCGAAATATAAATTCGCCATATTGCTTGAATTCCTTCTGAAGACGGGGTAAGTAGTCTTTAATAAAAACCAGTCCGTTGGCTACTTTCGCTAGCAAACCCGTATATACAACTAAAAGTTCGTATCTCTTCTCGCTTGTGCAGGGGATTCTTTTTCCTTTTTTTTAATGCAAGATCTGTATTTTGCTATCTTAAGATAAAAAATATTCTTTTCAGTTTCGGTACGGACTGAACCATAGCGTTCTGTATGCTTAAGTAAATATTCACGTTAACTCAGAAAACAAGAGCCGGACGTTTAAAAAAAATAAGACGCGTTAAGAATAAAAAAAAATCAATGAAGGGTTCACTCTTATCCCTTACCAGAGACGGGACAGGACGGACTAATTACTGCGACGGACAACGTAAGACGTCAGTTGTCGAGCGAGCTCAAGAGACGTTTGAGCATTGTCTTTAAAAGCTTTGGTGGTAGTGCCTAACTGGCCGGTTATGATTGTATGTTAATCAGCTCTACTGCTATCGATATCGTAAATTACGTAAATATTTAAAGAAATGAGACAATTAGACAAAATAGGGAGAAATAAATAGATTTTTGATCATTATCATCTGAGTTAATAATCACACACACGATGATGTGGTGCGCTATCGCAGTTAAAGAGTGATCGTGTGAAATTAAAAAGAAAGACAATGTGAAACAACAGAAGAAAAAAAAGAGTATTCCTGAGTGGGTGGAAGAATACGCAGCAAAAAGGGGTATGCTAACGGAGATTCTTGTAATCACAAGTGACGCCACTTGATGTGACGTTTGACGTTAGAGAGATTACACGCGCTTTGCTCTTTAGGACAGCTGACTGAAGAATCACCATATTGTCGCATGCGATAATGTTTATATTATATGTACGTATCTGTAGAGGTTTGCTTGTCAAGTTTAAGGTTCAAAGTTGAGAAAATTCAACTTTAGTTCAAGTTATGGGAACAAAAAGCCCCATGAGGATGTGCCTTAGCCTTGGAACTGAGATTAATTAAAGTAAACAAGAAGTTTTAAGGGACTTATGTTCGATTGCTTACCGTTATTGGTTTATAAGACCTTTGATATATTTTGCTACTACCGTTTATTATATGGTTCTATCCTCGTCAAATCTGTACGAATTTTCTGGCTCACTCTTTTGAGTTTCTTTATATGCAATAGTAATTTGATTACATATATGTAGATCGATCAAGATCGTTTTCACGATATCAATACGACCGCTCCTTTAGGTTTTTAGCAAAAATTCGTAGAAAAGAAATTATCAAACTTAAGAGTAAACTCTCCCAAAGAGAGAAACTACGAAAAAGTAAAAGAACACATGGGGTCCGTTCGCGTACTTTCCAAGCCAAAAGCTAATGAGTTGTCAAATATGACATACGAAAGTATGTCCGCTCAGAGAGCGGAAAATCTAGGCAAAAGTACTCGAATAAAAAGCCATGTCGAGCCATATCGAGACATGTCAACTCAACTGTCATTAAACAATGTTTAGTGAACAGATTCATTTACTTTTTCTTAAGTTAAAAAGAATTGCGGTTACAGCAGTACTTGAAATCCAATTTTTATGTCTATTGAATAGTTGAAATGGAATCAAAAACTCTTTGAATCTTATAGGCTGTGTTTATGCCGAAGCGTATTCGTGTTGCGATGGCTTTTTGGGTGATTAAAAGTTAAATTCGCCTGAGACAAAGGCGGCGGCGGTGCGTAGGGTTGTTTTTCTAGATTTGAGTCTCGAGAGCTGATCCAGAGTGGAGATATCGGTTTGCTGTGAACCGCTAGCAGGTTGTTGTTTCCTATTTTGGCGTGTTCTCGGAATAGTGCATGAGATCGACGAATATTTGGTGGTGCTATGTGACTTAGCACTGGAAGCCAATGCCTTGGTGTAGACATCAGGGCTCCTGTTATGATCCGCGTGGTGTAGTTAAGTTGGACATATACTTTTGGGGTATACGAGCTATTCCTCCACACCGAGGAACAGTATTTAGCTGCCGAATATACGAGTCCGATTGCGGCAGAGCGAAGTGATGTAGAACTAGCTCCCCATGATGTCCCAGCAAGTTTTTGAATGATGTTATTTCTTATCCTTAGTTTTGCAGCTATTTTCGTGAGATCTTCTCGGTAACATAATGCTCTATCTAGCGTTACTCCGAGATATTTTGGGTTTGGGTTATGACTTAGAAGGGTGCCGTTGAAATTAACTCTTAGTTAGTAAGATGCCAATTTTCTGTGTAAGATGGAAACAGCAAACCTCGGTCTTTGTCATGACACAGACACAGACGCCATTCACTAAAGTATGTATTTAACACTTTAAGGTCGTCGTTCAAAATGTTTTCCGTTATTGTGATATTTTGATGCTGGGTGGCTATAGCGATGTCATCGACATATGAAAGCTTTCTTGACAGTGTTGGAGGTATGTCGTGGGTATACAGATTGAACAGAGTTGGTGCCAATACCAATCCTTGCGGTAATGCGTTGTTAATCTTCTTCGTATCACTTTTAACATCGTTCAAGAAGACTTGGAACCTCCGGTTTGACAGCATATTGCTTACCAGCTGAGTCATTTTGCGACAGGGAATAATCTTTAAGAGCTTATAGAACAGGCCGTGCCTCCATACCGTGTCATAATCTGCTGTGAGATCGATAAACGCCACTGATGTCTTGAGCACTTTTTCAAACCCTGCTTCGATATGCGTCGTTAAGGCAAGTCCCTGATCGGTGTAGCTTCGCCCAGTTCGAAAGCCAGCTTATTCAATGGGAATGTGAACAGAGTAGTTCATCCGCAATTTCGGGGTCACCGCTTTCCTCAAACTCCTTATATAATCGAGTACTCTCTGCGCTCCATCCAGGCATATAGGATGAAATCTGAGAGCTCTATACATATGTAATAATATTTACTGTATATGCATTGTCAACTAATAATGTAATCATATGTACGAGTAGTAAGTAATCTTTTGTTTATGAAATAAAAATAATTTCTTTATTTACCCTCCAAACCGCTTTTTTTTCATTTCATCCCAAGATTGTCTAATTAATATTTTTTTCTTTGGTAAGCAGAATGACGGAGATTTCCCAAACATTGATTTTCAGTTCAATAAATTTGTCCGTCATATACGCGCGATTCTCTAAACTGATTCAAAATATTTCGATTGCGTTTTGTCGTCGTTCCCCGTAGCTTGTAGTCGCTCAATTCGCTTTTCTCTAAATCGCTGCGCCATAAACACTTCCATTTGTACACGTGTAATAAATCGCTAACAGCGAATCGCATTTCTCGTCGCGGCGCGAACACGCTTCGACATAAACGCAGCCTTAGTAATTTCAGTTGCTTTTGTTTGGTACTTCACATCTAAGAAAAATATTTTTATTAAACTTTTAAGTTCCTTTTTAGTGCTTTTATATATTTAAATCCATTGGAATATCCAGGAGAACATTAGGTCCGTTCCCGTACTTTCCGAGCTAAAAAGTAATCAATTGTCAAATATGACATGATGAGAGTAAAAACTCTCAGAGAGCGGAAAATCTAAGCAAAAGTACTCGAATGAAAAGCCAAGTCGAGCCAACTGTCATTAAAAAAATTTTAATGAATAAATTAAACTCGTGTAAAAACTAACAAATTTAAATTAAGTTAAAAAGAAATGTTTTGGGAGAACATTCACACATCACAGCATTTTCTTCAAGATACTTTGCATCTATTTTTTATGTCTATTGACTTTTTGAAATGCAAACTTTTTGACTCATTTGACAATGATTTGGCAGTTTTTATGTTCGTGCCGGCAGAAATTCTTCGAGCAGATTCAGGCACAGAGGGGAAATACTCGTTACTTGTTACTTATCAATTGTCCTCTTTATTTGTCATGTTCGCTCAGTACGCAAATACACTTGGAGCACTTTAGAGCACCTTAAAGCACCTTAAAGCACTTTAGATTGTGTACGCGAATAGACCTATTGTGTACGCGAATGGACCTCCAACAAAAAAATCGGCTGACCGATGACAGATTGCCGACTTGCCTTCTACAATTTTGTTGGCCAGAATTCGTAAGATTTGTCCCGAGAGAAAATATTTTACTCTCTAACTAGCTCTCTGCTTTAAGAATTTTTTGAGTAAAAGAACGCTGCTAGGCAAGAATTCGTACAAAGTCGTACAAATAAACTTACAAATAAAGGAACGTTCCTAATAAGTAAAGGGTTTTTCAATAAGGGCATAACAATTTTGTATTTAAATAAAACATAGACCAATTGAGATATCGGGCTGAAATTTATTCCAGGTGTAGTACACATGTTAAATATGGTCCAATCACACCACCAGCATGAAATCTATACCACACGGTCACTTTTTGTGGATGCAATGGAGTTTTTTGAAGCACATTTGCTGTCCAGTAACGCATATTTCGCTTATTGACAAACCCATTAAGCAAAAATGAGCTTCATCGCTGAAAATGATTTTTCGATGAAACTCAGGCTCTTAAAGTTGCGGTCACCTACTCAGAACTTCGGTAGTAGGTTAGGTTAGGTATGTGGGCTGGCAGGGAGCAACGCTCTCTGCCACACTCAGGTCAGCGATGACCCATTGTGGTACCCATGGGGGAAAAAGTGATCCCTTACCCAATGAAACTAAAAACTACTCAGTCACTTACTTCATTTCTGCATACAAACCACCCCGATGATTTGATGAAGTTCAACATCTTTTCCGTTGAAACGCCGGAGAGTTCCTCGAGATCCTGGAAGAAGAATTTACCAAGGAACTTTTTCCTGGAATGCTGAAGACTCGGGCAGTGGCACAGGAAGTGGGTTGTGTCCTCAAAAACTTCCTCGTCACCACAGCCTCTGCAGAGTTCCTCCTCCGTCAGGCGTAGTTTCTTCAAGTGGTACCGCAGAGTGTTGTGTCCCGTGATGATGCCCACGAGGGTGGAAAGGGATTTCCTGTCTTTACGGATGATTCTCTCGGTCTTTGCTTTGTCGAAAGATGGCCATAGCTTCCTAGTGATGGCGCAAGTTTCCATGGAGTTCCATCTTGTGTTCGCCTCCTCAGTGGCTTTATTCCCTGCAGCGAGCTTGAGTGTGCAAGGCGGGATACACACAGGGGGGTCAACTTGTTCTGTTGGGGCTGCTGAGCCGATTCTCGCCAGCTCGTCGGCTTTCTCATTGCCTGGGATACCCTCGTGTCCAGGGACCCAACAGAGCGATACCTTGTGCTGTGCTCCAAGAACCCTGAGCTCTTCTCGACAACACTTCACAAGCTTCGATTTAATTTCTATGGCAGTAATCGCTTTTATAGCTGCCTGGCTGTCGATAAAGATGGTGATACCTTCTGGCGGTATTGCCCTTATCGCAGACTCACGGGCGGCTGTTGCCACTGCTAAGACCTCTGCTTGGAAAACACTGCTGTGGTCTGGAAGTCGTATGGATATTGATACACCTAGAGGGTCGGAGAAGATACCTGATCCTACACCAGTGCTCATTTTTGAACCATCCGTGTAGATGGCTATAGATTCGGCATTAGGTATATGACCGCTTTTCCAATCTTCCCTGCTAGGGTAGGCGGTAGAGAAAGGCCTTGTAAAGTCTAAATATGGCGTCATGTAATCCGTTACGGGCATGAGGCCAAAGTAATCGAGTAGGATCTTCGAGTGACCTGTTCTGCTTGGTTTCCAGTTCGCTGACTGACTTATTCTCATAGCATTAATGGCTGCTGATGTTCGTGTAAAGATGTCTAGCGGCAGCAGGTTGAGGATAGCCTCGAGTCCTGCGGTTGGGGTTGTCCTCATTGCACTGGTGATGCCAATGCACGCTAGTCTTTGAACTTTGGTGATTGCCTTTAAGTTGGTGCATTTGTTGACAGCTGGCCACCATACTAGATTGCCGTAAGTCAGTATGGGTCTAACTATAGCCGTATACATCCATAGTATGATTTTGGGGGAGGGTCCCCAGGTTCTACCAAAAATTCTACTGCATGAGTAAAAGGCTATTGTTGCTTTCTTGATTCTTTCCTCTATATTTAATCTCCAGTTGAGCTTTTTGTCAAGTACAAGGCCCAGGTATTTTGCGCTATCGGATAATCTGAGTGGGATACCATCAACAGAAGGTGTATTGAACTCCGGTATTTTCCTCTTGTTCGTAAAAAGTACGAGTTCGGTTTTTTGGGGATTAACCTTTAAACCGCAGCTCCTGGCCCATATGCTAAGAGTATTAAGGGCTCCGTCGAGTTGTTCGCTGAGGGTAGGCAGGAATTTACCTGTAGCAAGCAGCACGACGTCATCCGCGTACGCTGTAGCTCTGACCCCGCTGTACCTTAGTTGTTGTAGTACCTCATTAAGAACAATGACCCAGAGCAGTGGGGAGATTACCCCGCCTTGAGGGGTGCCCCTCGAGGCGTATGCTTCGAGCTTTGAACCCTTAAGTTCGGTGGTTATATGTCGTTCCTCGAGCATGCTAACAATCCAGTTTATTAGACTAATGTCGATGTCTAGGTTTCTTAGGGTTCTTTTAACCGCTTCGGTATTTACATTATTGAAGGCTCCTTCAATGTCCAAAAAAGCAGCTAGTGTGAACTCTTTATCCTTAAGTGATTTTTCTATAGAGCCGACAACATGGTGTAGGGCAGTTTCCACACATTTACCCTTCGTGTATGCGTGTTGGGCTGGGGATAAGTCCCCCGGGCGAATTCTGCTACGTATGTAGATGTCGAGCAATCTTTCAAAAGTTTTCAGGATGAAAGAGGTAAGGCTAATTGGTCTGAAGTCCTTCGCGGTGGTGTGACTAGCCTTGCCCGCCTTGGGTATAAAAACCACCTTTACCTCCCTCCATGTTCTTGGTATGTAACATTGTTTAAGACTACTGGCAAATAGCTTTTTGAGAATTGGGGTAATGATTGGTGCAGTTTTTTGCAGCATGATCGGTATAATCCCATCAGGTCCTGGGGATTTAAAAGGGGAGAACGATCTTATTGCCCACTCTATTCTGTCCTCTGTTACCAGATCCGCAGGGGGTTCCGATTCGCTGTGATTGTTATTAGTACTACTGCATGGTACGGTAGTACACCCCGGGAAGTGCGTTTTAATAAGCAATTCAAGGGATTCCGAACAGGACTCGGTCCAGTTTCCTTCAGTGTTCTTTAGGGAACCTAGAGTCTTCGATTCTCTGGAGAGGATTTTCCTCAATCTGGCCGTTTCTGTTGTACCCTTGATCTCGTCGCAGAAGCGTTGCCACGACTGTCTTCTGGCTTTTTGCGTTGCGCTCTTGAAGTTCCTCTGACTGGCTTTGTATAGCTCCCAGTCAGAGTCAGCTCCCGTTGATTTCGCCAGGTTCAAGAGTTTCCTTGTCTCTCTCCTTATTCTGGCTAGTTCTTTGGTCCACCATGGGGGGGAGACTTTTGTCTTAGGTCTAGATACGGGACATGCCTTCTGGAAAGCCTCTTTGAAGACGGCAGTGATTTCCTCGGCTTTTCGGTCAATGTCCGCTGGCTCATGTAGGTCACATTCTTGTGGTAGATTCGCCTTCCTCCGCACCTCGTAACTGAAGGTAGTCCAGTCGGTCTTCCTTGGGTTTCTATGGGGTTTGGGAAAGTCGCATCTTTCAATGAGATTAAATTCAATAAATCTGTGATCGGAATAGGATTCTATCTCCAAAGTATTCCAATTGTCTATAGAGAGGGTATTTGAGTTACTCGCTAGTGTAATGTCAATAACCTCCTGCCTGTTTCTAACTACGAAAGTGGGTTCAGAACCCCTATTGGCTACTAAAAGATTATGTTCGATAATAAATTCGAAAATCAACTCACCGCGTGGGTTTGTATCACCACTGCCCCATTGCGCGTGGTGTGCGTTCGCATCGCAGCCTAGTAGTAGGTCCCTTCTCTCGATTTCCGCTTTCCTGGTTAAGGCGCGGGTGAGTTCGGATGGCGGTCCATCATTTCCGTCGTAAGGCATGTACACGGCTGAGATAATCAGTGGGGGGAGCCCCCTCCGGTCAAGCCTTACTACCGTCTGGTCTGAATTGCTGTAGGTAGTAAGTTTTAATAGTTTTCAAACGTTGCTCATTCGTGAACTTCGCCATGATATGAATGTAAACCTTGACTGACGTTTTGACATTGACAGATCATAAAAAAAATTTAGAGATGCACTTGTACCTATATTAAAATACAAAATTGTTATATACCTATTGAAAAAACCTTTACACGATCGGGTCACAGGTCCCGTAGACACAAAATGCAGGCAAAATCTTTGCAAAACGATTGCAAATATTACTTTTTCAGAAAAACTTGAAGAAAAAATGAAAAACGTTCACAACTTGGCATACCATGCAGTAGCATACGAGCGTGTAAGTTTAGATTAAAATAATACTCGTAATAATAATAATAATAATTATTCTTTATTTAACATTAATTCATATTTACACAGTGGATATAGAAGAGAAAAAAAAAAAAGACATGACAAAACTTGGCGTCTGCCGAGATTGACAGTTTAATATGTTACATTACTAAAAAAGAGAAAGATAAAGAAGGGCGAGTATTAATGATTCTAAAAAAGGCATTATAGCAAAAAAAAAAGTATAGAGTATAATATAGGTATATACATAAATGTAAAGATAGCTAGATAATTTAAATCTGAGTAACAGCTACCGTAACAGATTTTTAGTCTAAAAAACTGTTACGGTAGCTTAAGGCATGACTGCAAAAACGATAAAGTATTTTCCAACCATAGGATCCATTTAGAACGCGTTTGGTTTCATCAAGTGTGAGGAAGCTCTTAGAGAAGTATAGCCTGCGGATTTCCAAAAGAAGGACATACTGCTAGGAAGTGAAAGACATCTTCAATTTCATTTCGATTACAAAGGCAACAAGTTGCGCGGAGATCAAGCCTGTGTGGGGTGTAGTTAAGACCTAAAATTTCGGTCCTAGCTTTAAAAATTAAACTTATTTGACAGGGCAATAACTCCCTGTTAAAATAGCTGTTAACACCCAGTGTGTGGTTCAGTTCCTTATAAATCCTTCTAGTTGAAGACTCTTGAGCTCTGGTCAAACATTGTCGGTAAAAAGATTCGTCGAGCCTTGCAATGCAATCGTAAAACCATGATTTCCAATTATTAATGGTACTATCAGCTAGATTAAAATGTAGACCTACGGAGGAAGCAATATCATCCCATTCCTGAAAAGGGATTAGTCTACATTGAAGTGCATATTTCATCATTTGCTTCTGCAGGTTGGAATCAGGCCTCTGCATAACTTTGATAATATAATTAGCATTAGCTTTCAAATTCTTTAAGTAGATTTGCATAGCTCGGCGTTGAAATTGGAAGCCTAAAGATACGTTTGAAGAAAAAGCGTTGAACTTTCTCAAACTCCTCAATGTATTGATAGCCAAAAACTTGGTTAGCATAGCAAATACAGTTGTTAATTGTAGCGTGCAACACTCCATATTTTGAGGTAGCGGTAACATAACTGTTGCAAAAAAATCTACTCCACACGAGGCTACTAGCCGTTTTTGCTACCACACATTTCTCATGAACATGGGGTCTCAGATCGAGGTTGTATGAGATGAGAAGCCCAAGATATTTAAATTGTTTGGCAACCTCTATAGAGTCTCGACCCAGATACCAGTTCGAATGAATAGCCCTCCTGAGATGAGAAGGTTCAAAAATCACAATCTTAGATTTAACAGTATTGATTTGCAGGTTCCACGTGCCACAGTAGTGCTTTAGTCTATTGATTTGCAATTGGAGTGTGCCAGGATTGTCAGCCAGTATAACGAAGTCATCAGGATAAAGTAGTACCTTAATTAAAGCCTCACCGAGCATTACGCCACAAGTTATTAAGCACATCATCAACAAACAGAGCAAATATAAATAAGTTTAGATTAAAAGGTTGAGGGTTTCTGCAAAACTTAATAGCAACTCATATATGCCTAGGGTTTGCAAAGACAAGAAATTGGAAGTGCAAAAAGTAATACTCAGACTTGATTGTTCGATGTGATTCTGTCCGAGACGAATAGCAACTTTATCCATCATATCTTGATGGGAAATGTCAAAATCGATGAGGTAACTGACTTGTCCACGTTTAGATGCCTATGTCAAGTTAAGAAACACTAAGAAGTTCTTGGTAAAGAAACAAAAATCTGCATGGACATAAAGCGATTTGAATTATATTTCAAAACCTGACATATGTATTTCTTAAGTTTGTATATTTTCCTGTCCGCTCATCGAAATATGTATGCCTTTTCATTTCCTTTTATACCATCAAAATCAAATACCCAAATATTGTAAGCATTTTTCTAAAAGCTTAAAACCTGAAACTCTGAACGACAGTATAAGTAGCTGCATGTGGCTTGATGGCTGCTTGATGATTGTCTCTCCATATGAAGTCACTTACAGAATAAAATCGTTGTTTTAACAGCTTCATGTTGTAGAATCTCTACTTTGAATATGATATACGAATTGGACGAATGTGGATATGCTGATTGTTTCCGAATAAGGACCTGCTACGGCACCCTTACCCATATAAAAAAACAGCCCACAGCAACCAGCGAAGCTGTACAAGCGGAATGGTAAAACAGGTGAAACACCACACCCAAAGGAAGATGGACCCATATGCTGATCCCCAACGTAGAGGAATGGATCAGCAGAAAACATGGAGAAGTAAGCTTCTAAATGGCACAGTTTCTATCGGGGCACGGATGCTTTCGGAAGTATCTCCACAAATACAAGCACGTCGATGACCCATACTGCCCGCACTTTGAAGGCAAAATCCAGAACGCGGAACATGTTTTGATGGAATGCCGGATGTATTTGACGGCCAGAAACACACTAGAGAGAAACTGACGGCCAAGTGACTCCGATAGGACTAATAACATTCATGACGAATGAAGCCTGAAACACAGCAAACGAAATCATCACCAGCATGATGCAGCAACTACGTCTGGAGGGACGAGCAGCAGCAAGAAATGAGGATCCCACAAATACTGGAAGCTGAGAAAACAAACGGATGGAATGTTAACTGTGCACAAATCGCATACTGCCGGGAACCCCCGGTCCAGCTGTCTACCTCCAGTCGTAGTTACCCATCTTTGACCAGCCGGTATAGATCGCTTTTCAAAATCTTATACGACCATAGTAGAAGCCTATGAATATTAAACCCGAGGCTATAGTGGCAGTCCTTCGAATATTAGAGATTATTCTATGCTAAGTGACTGGATCAACCAGATGCTACTAAGAAGGGTGATCACTTCAGAACTTGGCGTTTGCAAGTAAATAATATCAGTTCAATGTGGTACATTACAAACAGGGGTGAGTGAACGAAATACTTCTCACATTAAAATATAAAAGGTTTTCTCAAAGTGGACTAACAGAATTTTAACAAAAAAGCATAGAATTTTGAGGTCACACCCCCAAAAAAATACCACGCCAAATATGTAGATCTTATATTAGACAGGAAGTTGACCTGGAAAATGAGCATATTAAGGAAACCCCTATTGCACTGTAGGCTTTTAAAAGGCCCTAGGTCTATAAATGGGGTGTCTGACTGAGAATCTGGCACTGACTATATACTGCGGTAGTGAACTGATAACGGTGTACGAAAACTCAATCTGGTCGATGGAACTGGATAAAATTAGCTACATCTCTCTCACTAATACAATTTATTTCTTGATACTTGGACTACGTCTTCTTCTTCCTTTTATCAGCGAGGTTATGATCCGAAAATAAGGGATCATAACCCTCCCACCTCACTGCATTTCTACTGATCCGCCGCCTATGGCGCTCGCCTATTTGACCTCAGAAAACATCGGCAGGCCTGCCAATTTTGGATCACTCGGTTACTAAGGCCAATGAAATGCCGATGTCGTCGCATTTGTCTGAAAGAAGCCCTTATCAGTAATTGTACAGCTCGTGCTGATAGTTTTAAACATGAAGCTCGCATTTAATTCATGCCACACTTTGAAGAAATGTGAAATAAGATCGCCAAATGCATTTAATCAATTTTAAATGGTTTACATAGATATACACGTACAATAGTCCTCGAACAATTGTGATATTTGTCGATTTTCTTTAAAATGCAGGACAATTGGGAACATATATATATTATATATATATATATTGTAAAAAACGCGACTTTACTTAGAAAATCGGGACGTATGCTCACTTAACCATACCTAAGATGCCATAATGGATTTCCATGAATACTCCAGTTTGTTTCTTCTATACCAACCGACTTATCCAAAGTTCAGATCAAAATTTAATGAAAATTGTTTACATTATGAAATTCTATCAAACTTTATCGTACACTGCTACTTCCCGTCATTGCAACCAATTTACTGCCATCAACGTAATTGTTGGCCCACCTGCGTCGGCAGACATGAAACGACTTTTTCTCTTTCGAGTGATAAAAATGAAATCATCAGTTTATCAGTTGAAAGATTTCTCACAGATACGGAGACTTTTGAACGTTCCCAAACTCAGATGGATACAAGCTCTGTCAATGACATCTTTTGTTGCTTTGTTTCTTCTTGTTTTTTGTTTTTTTTGCTAAGTTCGAAATATGGCTGACACAAGTCTTATCTTAACAATATTTATGCAGCTTAGCTAGTTTTAACTGCTTACTTAATTACTTTTTTTGGGGTCTGCTTTTTGGGAATATGCGCAAATTTGGAAAAACCTAATTGCTGAACCAATAATGAGAAACAAGGGTCTAAATAGCGGTGCCTATTGAAAATGACGCGATTAATAGTAAATATCGATTAAGTCTATTAATTCATCCTCAAATTAAGTTTCTATACACACTTGTGCAGACAGCAGGCAATAGCAAATATTCTGATATATTTTTAGAAAGACTATGGTGAAAAATTAATATATACATCTGAACCTGTTCAAATGTTTTGCATTTTTTTTTTTACTGTTGAATTAATATTTGAAAGTTAGGAATTACAACTATCTAAGGATCTTGTTAGATTCTTCCGATATGAAACGTAGCCCCAGATAGATACTTTGCACAAAGATAGGCATCTTTCTATCAGTGGTACTCCATCTTTATCCTTTTCGCCATTGTCGTCAAAATTTTACCAAAGTCCACAACCAATTACTGATTGAAAATTAACCCAATTTAAAAATATCCAAAGTCCATCGAAGTCTGTACGAATATCCGCAGATAACTGACGAAAACTAGATACCACTCGATATGCATATCCAACTGGTATTCTAATGCAATCCTTTGAATAAGAAGAAAAAAAAACGATGAAAATTCGTACTGACTTCTTTGTCGTCATAAGCCGCAGTTTATCAATTTTTCAACACAATCATTTCTATAAATACTTCAAAGGAACGCATCAATTTCAATCGAATCAAGACGATCTAATCGACTAGATTTTAATAACTAAACAGTCTTTAGTACTTGAAATATTTAACATGCGTGTGAACATATGACCACAGTACTAATCTGAATCTGATTGGGAAAATATAAAAATAAAGATGTTTCATAAGTGGCGAACGAATTACTGTTGAGATTACGATCGTATAGATTTCGAGGAGAGAGTAGTCGTAGATTTATCGGTTTTATAGTAAATTTTAAGTAAGTTTGCACAACTTGCGAGGGTGGTGATAGATAAGTATGAGTACTCATAGACACATATGTACATTAGGTGTGCTTAGAATGATAGGTAATTCGTCATCATTTATAAAGAAATTCAAGTCTAGTTTAAATGGATGGTTTTTTTGGAAATTGCTAATTGATGTTCAAACTTATTACTGATGTCTACGTAATTTTTATTTGCACCTTTGATTGATTTCCCTTGTCGGAAGTTTGTTGTAGCACATCTAATGGATTGCCTAATTTACTTAAGCTGAAGTCGAATCTATGATGACCGTGCGAATTGTAGAAATCTGACACATTAGTTACGTTAGACATAATTTTCGTGGATTGTTAATTGCTATCCAAGTATCATCTTGATTCAGGAGTCAGCGTATATGAAAATAGTTGAAAGGAGTTACAAATAGAGGATTTGGGGGAAGAAGTGATGCACAATACTGCCAAACTTTTGGAGGAAACAACCGCTGGTTTAACTATTGTTGACCAGAAGATGGAAAATATTTCAATTTCCCATAAGCAGTGGAAAACTATGAACACTTGGAAGATAGCTTCAAAAATGATGTACTCGAGAGCGGTGTTCGACTTTAGATTTAGTTTTAAGAACCTGTTGGAATATTTATATAAACAGACTACTGAGGCTAGAGCTGCGTTATCACGGATAGGACCCCACAAAACAAGGGAAGACTTAAGGAAAGAGGAAGAGAATAAATGGGCCAAGCATTGGGACGATATCCCCGAACTAACACAGGCGAAAGAGCTTCTGGGGAAATACAACCAGAAAAGAAGTAGAACCTGCCTAAAAGTCAGTAAGAACAGACTTCGAATCTTGACGGGCATATTAACGGGTCACTGTAGGCTCAAGGAGCACCTCAGGAAACTGGGTATAGAGAGAGACGGACACTGCAGATTCTGCAGGGACTTCGCAGAAACACCAGCACACCTTCTTATGGAATGCGAAGCACTGATCCACAAAAGAAGAAATCACTTAGGTACATACATCCTATCAGAAGTGGATCTACCTTCGCTGGATCCACTCAAGATACTCCGGTTCATAGCAGCAGCTGGACCGGAGGAAGTACTCTAGACCGAGTATATCATCGACTAGAGCCTCAGTTCGAGGGGCACAATAGATCTGCTAAAGATCACAGTGCACTTGCACCTCACAATAATTACATCTATCTATCCTCTTCTTCCTTTTATCAGCGAGGTTATGATCCGAAAATAAGGGATCGTAACCCTCCCACTTCACTGCATTTCTACTGATCCGCCTGTGGGGTTCGCCTAATTACATCTATGTATCTATCACGGATAAAGAATTAATACCATACAGCTGTGTAATGGATCTGCTCTCCTTCGAGTACACTATTTAGAGAATTCGTCAATGAAAAACTACCAAAGAAAGAACCGTGAATAGCCACATAGTGCATCTGATCCATTGCCTTTTTTAGGTCGTTGTCCCCAACACAAATCGCAAAAAATTAACAGACAATTGTATGGGGAAAATTTACTTCTCTAATAGCAGATTTGTCGCTAAATTGCTCCAGATTTCCAGGTTTTTAAATAACAATCTTCAAACAGATATCAGTTGTGTCTTCGGCGTAACTTCTCTACCACATAAAAAAAAAGACTGGTTCAGAAACAACCACAAGCCCGGGATAAGGACGATTCAATGGATGACGACCCCAGCAAACGAAATAAGAAGAATGACCTTCGAATCTGTACGTGGAATATTCGGACCCTTAACAGCAGATATAACCGCCATCCAGGAGGTGCGATGGGGTGGGTCGGCCAAAAAGAAAATGGAAAACTGTGACATCTACTACGGTGATTGCTACAGAGACAAGAAGAGCGCTTATCCGGATGAGGATTTCCTATACGTGGCAGACTTAGGAAAGACATCTTATATGTGCTCATTCATTCAAAATTGTGTCTACGAGCTCCTCGACAAAACATACGTATTGGGCGATTTTAACGCCAAAATAGGAAAGGAGGACGTCTTTGGTAGGACAGTGGGTAAACATAGCCAACACGACACCACGTCTGACAGCGGACTAAGGCTAATTGATTTCTCTGGGGAGCGAGACGTCACTACAGCAAACACATGGCTTACTCATCTCAATACTCACAAGCAGGCATTGTGGTCCAATGATGATATAGGTTAGGTTAGGTTAGGTTGGCTGTCCACACGAGAGTGCAGACACACTTAGACCAGTGAAGGTTCTTTGTGATACCATGAATCAAACCAATTAGGTCACTCAGGGACTAACAAAACCAACCGGAGCTTTTGACAAAGCGATGGATGCTCATGACGTCCAAGGGCGCCAGATCGCAGAGGTCGTCAAGGAAGAGGGACCCTAGATGGAGCATTCTTTATGCAACAGGGCTGGACATATGCATAGGAGGTGAAGGATGGTTTCCTCCTCCTCCTCGCCCCTACAGCTTCTGCAGAAATCGTTGGAGAAGAGACCAAGTCTTTTCGTGTGTTGGCCTATAAGACAGTGTCCAGTGAGAACACCGACAACGCAGCTGATTTGTGTACGCTTTAACTTGATAAGATCGGCACTACGTTTTTGATCCAGCTTAGGCCAGATCTGTCTCGAAATGTGACACGTCGAGCCGTTTCCCCATCTGAGGTTGGTCGTGCTAATAGCGTTCAGCTTTAGTAGATACTTACATGTAGCGAGGGGCATACCCAGGGCTTGCCTTTCAGGCAAAATCCTTAGAGTGGTACCCTGTCTGGCGAGGTCGTCAGCCCTGCAATGGAATGTCTCTGTGGCCCGGCACCCAGCATAGGTGAATGTTGAACTGCTCTGTCATCTCCATAAGAGATAGTCGACAGCTTAAGGCAGCCTTTGAAGTGAAGGAGAACGATTCCAGGGAATTGATTGCTGTTTGGCTGTCAGTGAAAATGCTCATATCCCTGACAGATAATACATTACATTTCAGCCAGGACAGGACTTCCTTAATCGCCATGATTTCCGCCTGGAAAACGGTGCAATGATCAGGAAGGCGGAAGGAGATGCTCAGATCGAGTTGTTCGGAGAAAATGCCACAAACCACCCCACCCTCCGTCCTAGATCCATCAATGATGATATAATGATGAACCAAATTTATTACACTGCGATCGACTCAAAACATGCCTCCAGTATTCTGGATGTCCGAACCGTCCGAGCGGCCAACATAGACTCGGATCATTACCTTGATGCGTACGGATGCGGATATCCCAAACTGAGCAACAGAGAAGGATCACTGTGAGAAAATTTAACGTCGAAAAGCTACAATCCCAAGAGACCGCCAGAGTCTCCGCTGAACGCGTATTCCGAAATCTCTCAATCATCCCTATGCCACCAGCATCAAGTGCCGAAGATCAGTGGTGACGCTGCCAACATGCCATCAGAAACGCCGCAATTGACGTGCTGGGTTTCGCCCGACAAACACCGATTTGACGAAAAATACCGGCGAGTGCATGCAGCAAGACAAGAGGCATATAATGCGGCCGGCGCTGCACGGAAGACGAGAGCAGCTCGTGAGCTCTACGAGCAAAAGAGACAGGAAGAATGTCGGCTTCTCCAACAGAAGAAGAAAGAGCATGAGAAGCGCGCGTTTGAGAATATGGAGAGTTTATACTCCAGGAACAATGTACGGAAGTTTTACGAAAAGGTAAGAAAAACGTGTCAAAGAAACCTGTAGAGGTGAATATGGAAACTTCGTAGTCGGTGCTGAGAATATGGAAAAACTACTTCTGCAGACTGTATAACGGCAACGAAGACGAGCATCTCGCTGTCAGGCAGATTTAACCATTCAACATAGACGATGATATTCAAAATTTCCGTCCACCTGACCAAAGCGAAGTGAAGATAGCAATATCCAAACTGAAATCCATCAAGGCTGCTGAACCTAACGGCTTACCGACCGAACTTTTCAAGGCAGCTCATCTCTAAGATTTGGTCAGACGAGTGTATGCCTGATGAATGGAATCTCAGCATCGTTTGCCCGATCCACAAGAAAGGAGACCCCCTCAACTGCCCCAATTATAGAGGCATCAGTCTCCTCAACATCGCATAGCAGATCTTTTCTGCGATATTGTGTGAACGCCTGAAACTTTTTTTCAGCAGCCTGATTGGACCTTATCAGTGCGGTTTCAGGCCAGGAAAGTCCACCATCGATCTGATCTTCACACTGCAGCAGACCCTGGAAAAAACCCAAGAAGTCCAAATCGATACTTACTATCTCTTTATAGATTTCAAAGCCGAATATGATAGCATCTATAGAGAAGAACTTTATAGAGCCATGTCTAGTTTTGACATCACTGCCAAACTTGTTCGACTGTGCAGGCTGACGATGGAGAACGCTCGCTGCTCCATCAAGGTCGGTAATGACCTCACCGAGACCTTTGATGTCAAAAAATGTTTTAGACAAGGTGACGCGCTGTGATGTGACATTTATGAGAAAAATATGTTCTACCACAAAAACAAAAACCGTTTTTATATACCCTCTGTAAAAAAGCGTCACCAAGAAATGAGAAAAGAAATTTTAGAAGAGAAGAAATACCATATTCAAAAAGAGCTTTATTATAAGCGGCAATTTTCTGAAAATAAGTTTAATGCGAAAAAAACAGTGGAAAATAGAAAATGAAATATTAGGTAAAGGTTCTGGTGATAGTGGTATTAAATCTTTAAAACTTGCTGATAGTTACACTACGTCCGATGAATTAGAGATCAGTAACGGTCTTAATGCTTTTTTTTAAAAATATAGCTGAAAAATCGAAACTAGTTCCAGCAGGATTCGTAGATGAATCTCTGTTAGACACTCAAATAGTATCATCCTTTTTCTTTGGTAGAGTAAATGAAGCTGAGGTTGCAAATGTTATATCCCATCTAAAACCAAAGCGTGCATGTGGGCCTGATGGTATAAGTAGCTTGGTTGTAAAAAGAATTTTGAAGTCGGAATTTTTCCTGAGTATCTTAAAACGTCTATCATTGTACCCATATACAAAAAAGGTTATAGAACTGATCCCAATAACTACAGGCCGATATCCTTGCTTTCGGTTTCTCAAAAATTTTCCAGAAAATAATTACCAAAAGAATGCTTAAGTTTATTGAAAAATACAAGCTACTCAGCGCATCTCAATTTGGTTTCCGGAAAGGGAAATCAACAGAAGATGCAATAATGTCCTTCTTAGGCAATATTTATGAGGCAGTTGATAAAAATAACAAGGTCGCTGGTATGTTTTTGGATTTAACTAAAGCATTTGACTTGGTTATTCATAAAATTCTATTAAAAGTACTACAGAGGTCTGGATTTAGAAATAATATACTAAGTTGGTTTCATCCTATCTTTGTAACAGAGAGCAGCATGTTAGTGTAAATGCAACTATGAGCAATCCCTTACCTTGTACGGCAGCTGGTGTCGCACAGGGATCTGTACTTGGCCCTGTGCTCTTTATAATGTGCATTAACTCTATTTTTAAGTTGCCCTTGAATGGTAAAATTGTTGCTTTTGCTGATGACTTGGCTCTTTCTTATGCTGCTCCCAGTGCAAATGACTTAAAGCAACAGATGAATATTGACGTATCCTTAATGAATGACTGGTTTAGGTATCATCAAATGATCCTTAGCACTAAGTCAAAAGTGATGTCATTTTCTCTGCCAAACCAGTTTCTATTAATGGAGTTGTACTCCACGATTCTAATTGCAAGAACACAAATTGCAATAACAGCTGCATATTTTTTAGAATCTGTTACAGAATTTAAATACTTAGATATAAATCTGGATAGCAAATTAAGCTGGAAGCCACATATAGCAAAAGTAAAAAAAACTGTATACGTGGGTTTAAATAAAATTTACCACTTACGTAAACTTGTACCGCCAACTCTGTTGGTCGCCATATATTATGATTAGTCAATTCTCGTTTGAAGTATGGTATTTCCTGTTGGGATAGTGCATATACAAGTAACCTACAACCGCTCATAACAGCTCAAAAGAAGGCAATGAGGATAATGCTGTTCAAATCAAGATGGGAGCCCTCGCTTCCCCTATTCCAATCTACCAATATATTGCCGATCTCTATGTATTCAAAGTATTAAGATTATTTTATGTTCGAGGTGGTTATACTCATACAATTAGTAATGAAGTGTATTCACGCCGTTCTTCAACTGACGTCGTAGTTCCTAGAGTTAGGACGGAACATTGCAGAAAGTTTGCCGCCAACAAAGCTCCCTTTATTTACAACAGGCTGCCTGCTGATATACGTAATCTAATAGAATGCAAATCCAAATTCCTTAGTTCTTTCATAAACTGGTTACTCTTCAGATCTGATGTAGGGGCATTAATGCAAGTAGTAATATAGTGCTTATTCATTATTCTTATTGCTTATTACTTATTCTTCTCTCAAAAATGCGTCTCTCCTCTTAGTGCGGATCTCTAGCTTTGTAAAATACACTTGCCACTGATTCTTCTAACCACAAAGTGTGTAAACATAATTTCAAGTTGATATTTAAAAATAACAACTCATGGTTTAAAACTCATATAAATAATAAAATGAATATTGTAAATGAAAAACTGAAAACCTGTTAACCTGTATATCCCTAATGAATTAATAAAATTATACTTATACTTATACTTTAATATTGTACTTGAACGGATTGTGTGAAACTCACAAGCCAACACCGGAGGCACAATCTATCAAAAGTCCGTACAACTGCTTCCATACGCCGACGATATTTACATAATTGGAAGAACTCAGCGGACTGTCAGTGGTGCGTTTGCAAGCATTGAAGCAGAAGTGCCCAAAATGGGTTTAGCGATTAACGAGGGCAAAACCAACTATATGCTGTCAACAGGAAGGGACTTTGTTTACATTGACTCTGCTATTAATTCTGGAAACGACATCAGTGAAGAAATCAGGCGAAGAATACAAATACAAAAAAATACAAATATTTGGCGCAAAAGCTCTTTAAAGTGCCAGGGCCTAGCTTCTCGCAACCACTCATGTTGTGTGCGTTATATTTTTCACCTGAATGGAAGGGACCTACAGTTTAATGCCGAATCCGAACGGCGATTTGAGAAGCTTTTTCGTGACAACAATACTCTCGGATGTTCGCCAGGCGCTCGCGAGAGGTGGGACCGTGAAAAAACTTTTTTGGTATTTTCTGGGATTCGAACTTGGAACCTCATGCGTAGTGATCCGACACACTAACCACTTACGCCACGGCGCCCACCAGGCGAAGAATAACTCTTGCCAATCACTGTTTTTTTGGGCTAATAAGGCAATTCAACAGTAAAGCCCTATCTCGAACAACTAAGGAGACTCTGCATAAGACACTGATCACCCCAGTCCTGCTTTACGGCGCTGAAGCATGGACTTTATTAAAAGCGGATGAAGAAGTCCTTGGTCGCTTCGGGAGAAAATTTCTTCGTAAGATATTCGGTCCCATTTGCGTTGACGGGTTTTGGAGGAGAAGATTTAATGACGAACTAAACAGTGACATCGACCTAGTCAAAAAACTGTGTATTAGACGTTTCAGATGGCTAAGACATGTAGAGCGGATGGACACCAACGCTCCGGCCGCAAAGTCAAAGTCAAAGGCGCGCACAAGATCAAGGGGACCTTGACCAACTTGGAGTGCGCAACTGGAGGCAATTAGCTGAAGACCGAGCTAAATGGAGAGGCTTGTTGGTTGAGGTCCAGGTTCACCTCGAACTATAGCGCCACCTAAGTAAGTAAGTAAGAATGAAAAATGAAAAATGTAAGTAACATTTCGTTTTCATGAAATTCTTGCACTTAACAATATAAAAAAAACTTTCTAGCCATTCCACACTATGGTATGTATACCATAAGCTGTGAAAGTCTAAGTCATAAGTGCATTCTATGTCAACCTACATAAAAGTATGGTAAAAAAACGAACAAAGAAAGTGGCATAATATGGATTCATATTTTGGATTATTAGTTTGATAATAACTTTTTTTTTGTTATAAAATTGTAGGCGTTTGCATTGTATGACTCAAATGTGCTATTAATTGGTGATTGAATTTCATTTCAAACCAAGCAAGATATCTGAATTACATTAATCACATTTTTAGTCAGTAAATAGCGCCCACGATTTTTTAACCAAAATAAGTTGCCAAACTAATAATCTAAAATATGAACCATACCGTTTAAAAAAAAAAGCTTGTCATGTATTTTATTTTGTACTTTTTAGTTTATTCTTGTGTTTTGTCATTGAAACTACACATGAATATAAAATTCCAACTCAATCAGTTAAAGGGAAGTGAATGGAAATTTGCTTACAAGACTTGATCGTTAGACAGCTGTGAAACTAAATGAAATTCTTTAATAATAAAAGTTTCTTTCAGAAGGAAACTCTTAAAGACCACGACTTCAAAGGATTCGAATGAAAAATTAAGCTATCTTGAATCTGATGTCTGCGTGCGTACTTTCGTCGTTTAATATGAAAAGTTATCTTCTAAGAAACGTGTACTATTTATCTAGTCTATTTATTTTTTCTAGCCAAATCACAAAATAGTATATTTTTTAATTGCATGCATTGGCATTTTCAATAAATAGATAATGCTTAAAATCAGATGCCTATCAGAAGAGGGGGGATTTACATACTTGGGTCTGTATCTATAAATAAATTTATTTATTTTTAAAAGAAAACCTGAATAAATGTTTGCAGATGCGAGAAGATTTGTAGTAAACTCTTCATATGATGTTAACATTCCTGAGGTGAAGCATGTAAGTAATTATTAAGTTTAGCATTAGCATTGTAGCTGTCATAACGTAAGTGGTTATACGTACTTGTTTACTGACTTTAATTTTAGTATTTACGACTGTATTAACTAATCAAAAGCACTGCCGACTGAATATTCAATTTTTTAGTGATCAAGCAAGTATTTTGATTAATGAAGTTGTAAATTCCACTATTTTTTATCTGGAAACACGCTGATAATTAATTTATTATAAAATTGTAGAAATACTCGAACATGTGTAGACTATTTGGGACATTCATAGTCGAATGAGCCTGGTGAATAACAGACTTAAGAATTACTTTTATTAATTATTTTTCTCCTAGTTTAAGAAAACTATTTCAAATAATCTGCTTTCTACTCGAATTTATTCATTGGAATGCAGTGCATTCGTAACAGATACAATACAGTACTCGTATGCGTACAGTAACAAGTCACGTAGTTTTGATAGTCTTATTACTTTATGTTTTTTTTATGAGTATTACAAAATTTAAATAACTTATGGAATTTTTGAAACCTTATCGGGTACTGGCAGACCAGCTCTTGAGCTAGCGTCTAATAAAATCGAAAGAGTAGTAAAAATCATTCGCACACCTACGTCTAGTTAGGGGAACAGGCAGCAACTTTTTTTTATAATTTGCGCGCACTCAAGGGGTTATGAATACTCTTAACATGTTTACACATAGTTCTGGCGTTGGGAAGGATAGATATAGAGAGAGAGAGAAAAAGATTTGGTATAGTAGTTTGAAGCTCAGTTGTTTATGCCTTAGAAAAACTCCAGGGGTGGCGTCCAGATAACTGGGGAGATGTTTGTTATTTTTTGTCTTTTGCTTCTGATTCACAATATTTTTTTCCCCGATAACTGATGTCATATGCAAATCGTCATCAACCGAGCGAACAATTTTTCCAGCCATATGACCAAGCTGTTGCTAGTGTTATGCCTTCACAGTAGTGTTCACACAAGCTTTTGCAATTGGTCGGACTAACTTTATATATTTCATGAGAATTAAATGTTTGCTGACATCAGGAGTTGAACCATGAACCACCAGCGTGGCAATTGACGACGTTACTACTACACCATTGTTGTTTGCTTTACTAAAACTATGTACCAAGAGGCCAACAAGACTTATAAAAAAATATGTAAGGATAAGCAAGTAAGGCATACTCGTCAGCTGATGAGGATCCTAAGGGCTATTAACAATAGTCGCCCTTTTTTGGAAACTGGTAAGATTTCTCAACGGTACGACGTTTGCACGAAGCATTCAAGTTGAAACATCGGTTCTCGCCGATCATTTTGAACATTTATTGAATCCGAGTTGTAGTACAATCCAGATGAGTTATGCGATGCCTTACACAACAGTGGATCAATTAGACCGAACGATCACGATTCAGGATGTCTGCAGGGTATTACACAGGTACAATCTGAATAAAGCTCCAGGTGAAGATCGTATCCCAAACGAATTTTTCAAATTTGCTACCACCGAATTCCTGGAAAAGCCCACCCTAGCATACAACCATATTTTCGGCACGGGTGAAATATCTTACAGCATCAGAAGGAACATAATTTTTCCCATATTTAAGGAAGGAGACGCGAAAGACCCAAAAAATTATAGAGGAATGTCCTTCCTGAACTCAATAGCAAAAATATTCACAGGAGTCATATAAGAACGTATTGTATTACCAATTGGGTATGTGAACATGATCTGCTGAGTGAGTTCCAAATGGGATCCAGGAAAAGATTAGTCAACAGTGGACAATATCTTCTCATTAACGAGTATAGCTCAATCGTACCTGGAGAAAGGAATAAAGCTCAACGCGTTTTTTTGTGGACTTTAGGGCGGCCTTTGACAGCATTGACAGAAAAGCTCGTGTCTATAAGCTGAGTAATATAGGACTATCAACGAAAATGCTCAGATTAATTCAAAACCTTTATGAGAAAAAAAGGACTTCGGTGTGGCATGGTAACAAACTATCCAATTGGTTCGAGTCGCATACGGGAGTTAAACAGAGTTGCCTATTGAGTCCACTTCTCTTTACTTTATACTTAGATGACCTCACAACTGTTTTATCAGGCGGAATCGTGTTTAATGGACTTCGTATAAAGCTCCTTCTTTACGCGGACGACATCGATATCTTAGCGGAATGGCCAATAACTATACAAATGATGATAAATAGGCTACATCAATACTGCATGCTGTGGAAGCTCAAAGTCAACACGAGCAAATCTAAAATAATGGTGTTCCGAAATGGATTTGTTCGGTACTCGAGGGAGGAAAAATGGATTTGGTAAAATTAAGAACTCGAAGTTTTGAAGGAGCATAAGTATTTGGGGGTAATCATAACACCTCGATTATCATTTAAAAATCATCTTGGCGGAAAACTTAAGGAAGGTAAAAGGGGAATAAATTGCAACTGGAAGTGTCTGCTAAGTAAAAAAAATGTCGATCCGAGCGCTAAGTTTAAAATCTTCGAAGCCACCATGCGGTCCACCATGTGCTACGCAGCACAAGTCTGGGATATCGCGCAGTATGCAGAGGTGGAGAAATTGCTCAGATGAAGAAAATGTTTCGTTTGCCAGAAAACACGCTGAACTACATGTTACACTTGGAAACTGGACTGCCTCCTTTGTACACCTTCACGCATTTTCTTTATTTCTTGAAAGTAATGGCGCTTCCCAGTTACCGCCTCCCATACATTGTTGCAAAGCACTTACATAATACATCGAAAGTCGCAATTTTCTAAGGAATGGTCCAGCATAATGTTCCTCTACCAGATTATAATCCAGAAGTTTGGAAAAGTATACTGCAAAAGCTATTGATTACTATCGAGAAGTCTACTCGTGTTGCTTTTGAGTGAAAGCATAACAAAGTGAAACTAGGATTACATATCGAATGCTAGACCATAACCTTGAGACGAAAACTACTTTCACAACCGTAAATGCTAGGATAAAATTTCAATGATTTTTAAGGCCCGAGGTGAACTGCATCTAAATTTTATACTGCATAGAGTTGTGAAAAGTGCAGAGTGTACTCTATATAACCTGTGCTAGAAAAAGATGTAATCCACTTCATCGGAATATGCTCAATTTTGAAATATATAAGACTGGGGAAAATATATGCTCTCGAAAAACGAAGTCATCCTAATCCTAAATGGTCAAGATTGGAATGTCCTGTATAGCTTACTATAAACCGCCTGGAAATACCGGCTACAAATTTTGTTAATTCCTGTAAATTCTTAGTAGTTAGCTTTAAGTAGTGCTGGAAAAAGTATAAAAATGCAGGTTTTTTTGTTTTTATAAAAAAAATTTTAACTCAAATAAATATTTTGTTCACTATTTTGCGCTGGCTAATTCCAAGTAATGGTACTTCAGATAATATACATAAAAACTTGGCATTTAGTTCAGATCAGTTGAAGACGTGATAGCGAATCAAATTGAGCTCAAAATTGTGTAAGATTTTCAAGGTATCATATTTTTATGGGAGCAAAAAAAAATCCGGCAAGCCTAAGAAAATGAAGGAGGGAACTAAAAGACTGGTTTTAAGTGAAATCTCTAACACCGGAATCTCTTCCGCAGAGTAATTGAACGATTCCAATTGGATTACAGTTTCTGACTAGTAAGAATGTGGTTAGAAAGTGTCGATCATTTAAAATATGAAAAAATTCAACTACCGTCATCGCAAAAAGCAGTACATAAAACTGCTCGTCTCTCATTTGCAGAAAAGTTTGTCCAAAAGCCAGAAATATAGACTCACATTATTTTTAGTGATGAGAACAAATTTAATTTGGACGGGCCTGATGGGTTTAATTATTACTAGCATGATCTGCGACGCGATAAAAAAAAATGCTTTCAGGGACAGCGTTTAAAACCTACCTGAAGTCGAAAATCGTATTTTTAAGTGGAAGACTCAAGACCGTTGACTACCAAAATATGCTCGAACATTACCTATTGTCATTTATGACACTTGCTGAAGATCATAATATAATCTTTCAACAGGATAATGCCCCGATCTATGCTGCGGGATCAACTATGGATTAGTTTCGTGGCTTTGGCATCCAATTACTAAACTGGCCTGAGTCCGGATTTAAACCCCTTAGGTAATCTTTGGGCAATTCTTGAAAGAAATGTCTATGATAAGGTAAAGCCAGAAATTAGAACTGTTGTTGAATTGAAGCAGAGAATCATAGCATGTTCAAGATATAGCCAACGACACACTTAACAATCTTGTTGATAGTATGCCTCGTCGTCTTCTTAATTTTATTAAACCAAATGGAGGAAAAATTTACTATAAAAAACAATTATTATTTTTTTTAATTTTAAAAATGACTGATTGCAGCTTTTTCATTTCATTTAAAATTACTTTTCTACCGGCAGGCTATGAAGAAATGCAAAATTTTTATACTTTTTTCGAGCACAATTTTTAGATTTATTGTCTTATCTTAAAAACAGTAGCTAATAATTCAATTCTTTTTCCTACAAATAAGAATGTTCCAGCACTGTATTTAACTAAATATCTTTATTTTTGGCTGACGGCAAATGCCAATGTCTATTATTGTGAATCATTTTGTAAAACAAAAAATTACTGTATTTTATATATCTTATATATTAATACGTGAACACGAAACTTATCGTACGTTCTTTTAGTATTAATTATAAGAGGAGTGGGATGAAACTTATACCATTCGGAAGGTACTGTGCCATAGATGTCCAGAGCAAAAAATAAAATCATGTGCGTATGTTACCGTTGAGTCAGGTACAATAAGGTGAACATAGACATGATTTCCCCACACAAGACGCTTTAACCAAATTAATGAAAGCATTTTGATCTAAAAAAAAAAATAATCGAAAGAGAAGTGACACTTGTCGTCCAGGGCAAATTTCACGATATCAGCCTCGTACGCGCCTTCGAAAAGAAGCAACATTAAATGGAAGCACATTTTCATAACTCATTTTATCAAACAAACGACTTACAATTACGGCAGTAAGAAACACTAGATGTCGAAAGTCTTTAAAGAAAATTTATACTGATACGAGCATGGTAGGATGAAAAAAAGTAGTTAAAGGTGTTGGTACTCTCAGATCTGACATCAGCAAAAATTCCACTAGTTTAAGTTAGTTTAGTTTAATTGACTACTTTATTTCAAAAAAAAATATAAAATTTTCTTACATCGGATTGTTCTTAGTCTTTAAGGTTTGGCCCTCTTTGCCGTCTACCAGATTGACATTAAATAATAGTTTACTATATGAATATAAGTATATATAATAAGAAGTAAAAAATGAAAAAGTGAGAAGTTTGTGATTTCTTAAAACCTTTCTTCTATTATTTGACTCCTGTATCGTAGTGCATTTACTGTGTAGCCGTATAGTATGTCCCAGCCTTTGTCACCATTTAGGATGCGGATTGCTTCATCTAACTCCAGTGTCTGTGCTCCGAAAAAATGTAGGCGCAATTCCTTAAGAATAGGGCATTTCGCAATGAAGTGCAACACTTCTTCTCGTTCCCTGAGGTTACATAGGCCACATAGAAATGGTAACTCTTGGCGGTGTGGGATGTAGTTAAGACTAAGCAGTTCTCCTCTTATTTTAAAGATAGCGCTAATTTTATCTGTAGAGTTGTTGATCGAAAAATACGTCTTATCTTCTAAACAATGATCGAGTTGGCTATAGTAAGATCTATGTATGGATGACTGAGCTTCACTTACAAAACTGTCGTATAATCTGTGTCCTGTTTTTTCCAATAAGGTGTTGAATTTTTTTTTGGAGTGAAACTGGCTGCTCATTTGGTGTAGTATTTATATTAAAGCTATTTTTCGTTCCTAGCTTTTCCCACTCTTGAACACATTTTACTCTGCTCCGTAGCATTTGCAGAGCACTAACTACGGTATTCTTTCAGGATTCATTGCCATGACTTTTACAACATAATCAAAATGTAGTTTGAGAGTGTCCAGAAACAGAGGTGCTACTCCAGACTCCAAGTGAATCATATAGGTGGGCGAACTACTTGGGAGTTTAAATACTCGCTTTATAAAGTAGCGGAGGAACTTTTCCACAATTTCAAAAGAGCAAAAACCCCAGACTTGAGATGCATATAGAAGGACGGAAGTAGCGGTAGCACATGAACTGAACTGACTGACCAATGGCCAATCTGTAAATAGGGTTATACGAAAGCTATACCTCTTTCGCATACGGCATAGAACTGTAGGTTTCTTCCATTAATGTGAAAAAAATAGATTCAGAACACGAATGGTTGCCAGAAACTAGGCATTAGGCTCTCTTCGGGGACTAGAGTTCAAAATCGGAAATCAAAAATGATTTGCCATTGGCCATTGATTTTGAACAATTTTTCACAGTGCCACCACAAGGAGTTTGTTTGGTTTTTTTTTTAAGAAAACCCAAATTCTAGAGCACTCAGACTCTCCGGTCTATTGTACTACCAGACAGGAACTTTTCTTTGGTGCAGTGGTTGGAAAAACTTAGATGTTATGCATTTTCTTTTTAATACTCGGGTGGCTGATGATTGCTGTTCCCCGATTGGGTTTGAACTGCACATATCGGTTAATGAGCAAACACATTATCCACTGCGCCACTGCCTCCCTTGGCTTGCTATGGAAGTGACTTCATACAAAAGAAGAATCATAGCAGTATATCAACTATGTGCACTAAGAATGAGTAACGCTTTCCGCACAGCCTCGGACCACGCAGCCTGGTGGAAGAACTGTAGAAAAAGTGTTCAGAGAGTAGACACGAGGGGAGGCAAACTTACGGTGAAGCGGACACTACAGTAAGAAACACAGAGTGGCAGCAATGCTGGAGTCTTTCTTTCAAGGGCCATTGGACTTACCGCCTTATCCCGACTTTGGAGGCTTAGATAACCGCAGGCATGGTGAAGTTAATTGCTATTTTACACAACTACTTACGGAATACGGTTGTTTCTGGTCATATCTGTACCAGTATATGAACGATTACTCGCCCGCTTGTCCATCGTGCAGTGACACCCCCGAAAACATAGAGCATGTAGTCTTTCACTGCCCACGTTTCCAGCTACATGGAGAAACACTACAAATAGTACTGGGAGAAACACAAACTCCGGAGAATTTAGTAAATCACATGCTAGAATCGGAAAACAGGTGAAACGCAGGGAGCTCTTATACCAAGGATGTATGCCAAGAGTTGAGGAGACTTGAGCGTGAAAGAAAAGAGATCGAAGAAAACGCAAGAAGCAATAGTGTGGAAGCGAGCGGGCGCGCAGCTATACGAGGGCTGTCCGATAAGTCACTGACTTTGAAATGAAATATTTGTTTTTTTCTCAAAATTGAATTTATTTTTCAACGTAGTCTTCTTTCAGTGCGGTGCACTTTTCCAATGATATTCCAACTTTTTCAACCCTTCCAAAAAATATGACTTCTCAAACTCTGCAAAATAGGCATTTTGAAGCACGTTCGCCTGCAGAAGTCCACTGTTTTGCTTGTTCCTTCATTTCTGGCGTATAATGGTTTATCTAGAATTCATTAACTGTTACTAGACGCCATAAAAATTCACTTTAATTGCGCTTGAAGAGTTCCAAGCTCTGTTTTGAAATCTTCACCCGAATCCGTTTTTTGTCCACCCATCTTGCCGATAATTTTTTCATGCCCAAATGGTCATGCAGGATTCGAATGACGGTATCATTTGAAATTGTTACAATCTCAGCTATCTCACGAACCTTGGCCCGATCGCCCAATACAATATCTTGGATTTTGTTGACCATTACTTCCGTTGTGACGTCATTTAGACGACCTGGGCGTTCAGCATCTTTTGTGCTCGTACGACCGCAACGAAATTCAGTGAACCACTTGCGTACCATTCCATGCGAGGGAGCAGAGTCACTATAATATTTTTTTAAGTTTGTCTTCAGTATTTTTAATGGTTTCGCCGCGCAATTAAAACACGAAACTTACTTTTTTCCATTTTGGCCAAATCTCACATACCAAAGTGCTTTCGATCACTGTCAAAAGCTAACTGTTTGACAGATTTATTTAATTTTTTTTATCTATGCCGAGAAACAAAGATGTTAAAAAAAATCTTCTGTGCGATCCGAGCGCCATCTTGCATCAAAGTCACAGACTTATCGAACAGCCCTCGTACATCAAAATTTACCTACGCAGACGCAAAGCCAGACGCACATGCAAATACATGCGGCTAAATGGCACGCAAATGCACAACCATCATCATGAGCCTGGAACGTCAGAGAAAAGAAGTAACACGAATCCAGATGACAACTAAGTCGTAAACCCCCCCTCTACGATGAAATTCCAAGAAGGCGGTACCGTAGGCATAAGGGCAAGACGGGAGAAGGGGTTAGTGGGTAAAGATCCCACACTGTTACTGGGTACGGACTCAGTTTCATCTTTTGAAGATTACCACCTCCAAAACAAAAAAAAAAAACCCCTTAGCTTGCTTTTGAGGTATTATTCAGAAATTTATTTTTATAATGCGTTGACAGTTTTTATTTTGCATAGGGGACGACCCCATCTTAAGTGGTGAGCAGTAAAATGTATCCTTTCAGGACATAGATCTCAACCAAATGACCCGACTTGTGGTGAAAGGGTGAATGCAAATTTAAAATTGTGGTCTTGTAAGTAACTTAGTCATACGCCCAAATAGTTCACGTATTGGTGGGTACGGTACCCTTTCGAAAGCGTAGAAACTGTTAGATATTTATAATACAAAAAGATCGCCTTAAAAAGGCGTTGCACTACAAAAATGTATTTTCTAAATTTAATTATCTGTTCTTCAAAGAGTGTCCGTCCGTCAGTATTGTAAATACATACGAAGGACAAGTCCAAGTCATGGAATTTTATTCCGTACGATTGATATTTCGATTAAAAAACAAATGATGTGATCCTGATGCTTCCAAATTTCCACGAAATTTCAATTCACTTCTTCTTCTTCTTTTAAATTCAAATTCCCACAATTTTTACTATAAGATTAACTCACCTGACGATGATCTCTCCCTTTGGACTTTTTAGAAGAATGCTTGCATTAACCCTGGCATTTGGTATAAGTCCATTCGAATCATACTCTTCACTTATAGTCGTTTCCTTAGGTTCAGTTCCGTCGTTCGTTGAAACACTTATTAAAATTGTTGAATCTGGTGATGCTGTTGATGTTTCCACAATGGTATTCGTTGTTGTTGAATTTAATTCCGTTAAGGGAGTAGAACCCTTTTCACCATTTAAGCCAGAATCTTTACTACTTTTCGTCTGCAAATCATTTCCTGTAGATGCACTCAAAACTATCGAATCCGAAACAAGAGTTTCCGGTATCAATGTAGTGAAGGGTTCCGTTGCTGCGTCCAGAGGTGTAGTTGAAGTGTCAGATAAAGGATCCTCAGTGACTTGTAGGGGAAACTCAGTACCATTGGTAGTCCTTAAAAAACGTTGTTCTGGTGGTTGTATATCGCTGTTTTGTTGAATTATTACAGTCGTTGTAGCGGTAATTGACGCGATTTGTACCAAAATGGCTACAAAAGCCGTGAGTATAATTAAGTTAACCATGATTCGAAATGTATTTTATCACCCGCACTAAACCACAAAATTAAAAAATTAAAAAAAAAAACACTAAACAACACTTAAAATGTTGTCCCGCTTAAAAGCGGTCCTTAGACCGTTTCGTTCGTACAATCCACGTTAAATTTGTTAATGCCAACAAGAACTCAAAGAAAAAATGTATATTTCCAAGAAATCACTAAAAATACAAATTTAATCCACAGAAAGTGATCTGAAAAGTATCTATATGGAGCTCGGAAAACTGCGTTCAAGCCGTACAAGCAACAGGTGGAAACTGAATGTACTACAGGTAAAGTGGAAAACTTAAAAGCCTCGCGACATCCACCAAAATCAGAGAACATTTGCGTGAGAAAGAGAGCTCAGATCAAATAGTCGTACACACACTCGTATGCAAAATAAAAGAACAACGGAAAAACAATTAATAATACAATAATATAGCCAGTGTTAAACAAGGCGGAGAATAATAACGTTCGAACGAAGTACGAATGGCGAATAAAAAAAAAACCCAAGAAATCGAAATGTACATAAATCTTTTGTGATGCTACCGCTACAGCGCACGTTATCAGATACACAAGCGAGACACAACTTCTGTGTGGAATATCTATGATCATGTAGGCTTTCTCTATACAATTGTGTGCTTCATCTTCAAGTTACTTGACAAATGTAAGCCACCCAAAGTTTTAATTTGGGGCTCTGTTGGTTCCTCCTTTCCAATAGTTTTGTGTGTTCAGACAGCTTTGAGGTAGGAGTTTTATCGTCGTCGTCGCCGATACAAAATAAGGGTAATCAAATGACAAACCATTGAATCGAGTTGCTATTTGCAGAACAAATTTGAGTCAACACTGCGTAATCCGATGAATTTGTGTTCCTTAAATGTGTAATTAATTAAAGAGGCAACGCAAATAGGTACGAGTGCTGGTAAATTGTTTGACTTTTTGTAAATCAAATAATTGAGCAGCTAAATGTAAAATCACACTTTTACTCTTAATTATTGTATACTGAGTTAGGAACACCTCTGGTATAGGAAAATATGCTGGGTCTTATTCCACTAAATGTCTGGAAGCTAACACTTGTTTTGGGATTTTGTTAGAATGCTACTACTAAAATTGCTGACAGAAATAAGTAGGTACAAGAGCTGGCATATTTACAGACCTCTTCCAATCATGGTTTCCTATACGATTAAAAAACATTGCAGCGAATTTCAAACCGAGACTGCAGCCATCATCGAATCTGGAGATGCAATCGAAAAAGATAGTTGTACACGGTCATTGGCTGGCCCACCGGATGTATTAGGAAGACCAGAAAGTTATTGCGTTTTTCTACCTTCAAATTCAAATGATCTATCTCAGGTTTTTTTTTTTACCTCGAGGACGGTGGAAAACGTTACTGCTCACGAGTTTCAAGTAGTGTGAGACTACTCACTAAAAAACCACCTTAACCCCTTTCAACTTGATACCATCCACTCCGAAACCGCTTATACATTACTTCGCAGTTGTGTCGTTTTCTTTCACCTCTGGGACCAGCTTTTTCATGTTTATCTTCTACTGCGGGCTTACCTTTTCTTGCCGATGAGGTTTTCATCAGCCTTATGCATCTTGCGATGGTATGATTTGATCTTCCTCTCTCTTTTTTGCCTTTAGTACTGCTTCGACATAGGAGCATATTTGATTCCATTTGTCTAGGTAGCATTACTTCCACTATGTTCTCTGGACTTATGTCACCTATCTCCAGCTGCAGCCTGCTACTTCCTGCTGTCCATCGTGTGCAGGTAAAAAACGTTTACTCTACGTTGTCATATGGAGAGTCATCATACTGGCAAGCTGAGCTGCCCACTTTCTCCATCTTATGCAAGTACGCGTTGAAATACCCATGCCATGTAAGAAACTGAGTTAGTTGACTTCTCCATATCTTCGCTCCGACTATTCAACTACGTTGGTGATTAGTCTTGCTGTCCATCTACCTCTGCTTTTGGCGCAACAGCTCTTTAAATGCCAGGGCCTAGCTTCTCGCAACCACTCATGTTGTGTGCGTTATATTTTTCACACCAATGGAAGGGACCTACAGTTTAATGCCGAATCCGAACGGCGATTTGAGAAGCTTTTTCGAGACAACAATACTCTCGGATGTTTGTCAGACGCTCGCGAGAGGTGGGACCGTGAAAAAACTTTTTGGTGTTTTGTAGGATTCGAACTCGGAACCTCACGCGTAGTGATCCGACACACTATCCACTTACGCCACGGCGCCCACAGATTCCCATTTCTACTTGGAATATCTAATGTTAGAATTAGCTTTATTAGTCGAAATAAGGACATCTAAAATCTACAAAGCAAGAAATAAGTTTAATTATTTCAGTAGCATAAAACTCCGTATTTCTGGAGGCGACAAACTCTTCAAAGGCGTTATGAATATCGACTTGATTGCTGAAGGTTTTCGTCTGCAAGAAGTGGTAGTCGGTTAGCGAAAGTTCCGGTGAGTATGATGGTTGTGGCATTATTTCATAGCCCAGTAGGTTTAACTTTTGCAGCGTCAGTTGTGCCATGTGTGGTCGAGCATTGTCGTGCAGAAGGATTAGGCCTTTCTTGTTGACCAATCTCTGGCGTATACGTGACAGTTCCTTATGCATTATGTGAATTTCTTGAGAGTACTTCTCTGCCGTGATGGTTTCGCTCGAATTTAAAAATCAGTAGTGGAGTGTTCCGGTTATTGACCACCAAACAATCACCATTGTCTTCGTTGCTTGGAGCTTCGGCTAAGAGTGCTGCTTTGGCTTTATCATCTCGATTAAACCACTGCGCCGAAGGGCATCGGTTGTCCTACAAAATCCTTTTCATCGCACGTCACAATTCGATCGAGAAAAGGTTCGTTTCTGTTACGCAAAAGTTTCACAGAAGACGATTCGTATCGACTATTTTTCTTATAATCATTCATATCATGTGGCGCCTAATTGCCGAACTTTTTTGTTTTGCCAAGTCATTCTAAGTGATCATAAATAGCTGATTTGCCTACACCGAAATTTCGTGCAAGCTCTCGAGCCGTTGTATGTAGATCCGCTTCAACTAACATCTTCGAGTTGTGATCGTCAATGACCGTAGGTCGCCATGGCGCTCTTCATCTTTGAGGCTCTCATCTCCACAAAGAAATTTTCATTGGCTGTACCTGGAGCAAATGCGCTATTGATATTCCGAGCCACCTCAGCTACCCTAAGACCCACTTGGAACTCGTATAAGAAAATTGACCGAATTTGCTTTTTGTCCATCATTAATTCGATTCCTGATAAACAAAATGTGCACTTCAAAATCATATATAACAGCTGAAAACAACGCGTCAAATGCCAAGTAAGAAGAACCGAATCTCAGTTGGGGGATATCATCTCAATACGCTCCTTTTCCTTCTTCAGTTCTTCCCGTATTTTGTGTGATCTTGCACTGAAAAGTTCCGGTCCAAGGAACCGTGTGTCTAAGCCGTTTCCCGCTTGTGCATCAGCTACTTCGTTTCCTCCCACTCCTGCATGTCTTGGTATTCAGTAAAGAGTTACTTTTTTAGCCTTTCACAGTCTTTTGAATTTTGTGAAGAACTACCAGACCAGTCTGGATCTGATGTCATGTGGGCTTAGTGTCTTGATTGCGACTTGGCAATCTGACAATATTGCGATGTCCTGCCTGCGGTATTTGGGCTAATGAAGATACTTGAAAAATGATCGCCGCTATATTAAGTAAAATACTGTAAAAGAAATTCTGGGTAAACTTATTTAAAAAAATTAAGTTTCGTGGGAAGAAGTGCAACCATAATACAAAATATATGTATTCAAGACAAAAAATAGTGAATGATTGATCCCTTGTCTAGACCTTAATCAGGAAGAGAGTGTACTAGGACCAAGTTCTTAAAAACCTGGTCGGCTCCTAAAATAATTTGAGCAGTGCGGGGTAAGAGGAATGCAAAGTATTCGGAAATGAACTCCTTGGATAGGTAGTAGACTTTAACCAGTGACGGAGAACTATAGCTTCGGCCTCTCAACTCTGCATTCTTGGATGGGATTTTTTGACGACGGCGACGGCTCACAAATAAAATACGGGGTGGGTACTGGAGTTTTCGGCCCCAATTTCAAAGGTAAAAACAACTGCGATGCTCCACTTACATTTTTCAAGCCGAGGCTCATGCCGTTATGAAGAAACCTCTGCAGATTTCAAGCAGTCCTTAAGGTTCACGTGTGAACTTTGCGTCTAAGCTAGTCTGAAATTATCTGCAAACTCTCCTGCAGCTTGCTGCATACAACAATATAACAATCACTTGGGTCACTGGTCATAAGCGCATCATTGGCAAGGAAATTTCTGACGAACTTGCCAGATCTAGTGCCCAATCTCCATTCATTGGCCCCGAACCCTGTTGTGGCCGGCCAACCAGCCAAGTAAAGATTGAGCTAAATCAATGGGAAAATAAAGAAAAGCTCACACATTGGGACTCACTATCTGGCCTAAAACATGCTAAAAAATTCATAAATTTCTCAATGAAGAGGGATTCTAGCAATGAGTAAACTTAATGCCTCTGGAACTCTAAACATCGAAGTTCTGGCAAGGCATTTTAAGAATCTCCTTAATCCTCCGACTGATCAGTCAATATTTTAATATGCGCTTCCTTATGTGTCGATTCTGGAACTAGATGCTCCAATCACTATCTCCGAGCTGCAAGTTGGATTAAAACAATTAAGAATAATAAGGCCCAGGGCTCGATGGGACACTTGTAGAGTTTTATAAAAACGCGATGCCAGTTTTTCTAAGTTTTTTTACTTATTTTTTTTTTAACAAACTATTGGTTGAGGAAGCGCTCTCAGAGTTATTTTTAAAATCGCATATTTTTGCCATTCTTATGAAAGGAGATAGCAGCCAACCTTAAAATTATAGAGGTATTTCTATACTTTGTACGCTGAGGAAGATTTTCGCAGAAATACTATACCACAGGCTAATCAGCTGGGGGTGGGCACCGTGTCGTAAGTGGTTAGTGTGTTGGCTCACTACGCGTGAGCTTCTAAGTTCGAATACTACAAAACACCAAAAAGTTTTTTCACGGTCCCACCTCTTGCCAGCGTCTGACAAACATCCGAGAGTATTGTTGTCTCCAAAAAGCTTCTCAAATCGCCGTTCGGATACGGCACTAAACTGTAGGTCCCTTCCATTTGTGTAAAAAATATAACGCACACAACATGAGTGGTTGCGAGAAGCTAGGCCCTGGCACTTAATGAGCTGTTGCGCCAAAATATTTATTTATTATTCATATTTATTTAATCAGTTGGATTGAATCAAACAACCGTCTTAATATTTTTCAGACTGGCTTCGCTCTGGTTTTTCCACGGTGGATCAAATTTATAAACTTACGAGTATCGCTAGGAGGCAAATAGAAAAGAAAAATAAATTATATTCTTTTTTTGTAGATTTTAAGTCCGCCTTTCACACTGTCAACAGAAACACGCTACTTTACAAACTAGAAGCTCTTGGTTTGTCCAATAAGTATTTAAGGCTTAACAAGCAATTCCTTTTAAATACTTCCGCTGGTGTTTGGAACGGAAGTTCCGTGTCAAGTTTTTTCAAAACAGAAACTGGTGTTCCCCAAGGGTGTGTCTTAAGTCCGATCACTTTCCTTTATTGATGATTTATGCGAATATCTGCAAGTTGGAAGGGTGCAGTTTGGCAATCAGTTAGTGAAGGCTTTGTTATACGCTGATAATCTTGCCGTTCTCGCTGACAATCCTGTCTCTTTCTATTTGTTTAGCCGAATGCTAGCTTTCCCCTGCTTCCTTCAGGATTTTTTCGACGGTACTGTTCCATGTGGTCTTGGGTTTTCTCCTTTTGTTTTTTCCTTCCGGTCTTGTTTCCCAAATTTTCTTCACTTGTCGGTTCTCTTCTATACGCACTAGGTGCCCAAACCATCTTAATTTTTTTTTCCTCTAGGGTTAGCTTAGCCGCTTTGACATGTAGTTCCTTTCTAATATCTTCGTTTCTTTTCTTGTCTATTCTCCTGGCTCCTAAGACTCTACTGAGGTATTTCATCTCCATGCCTTGTATTTGTTTTTCTTGTCCTTGTGTGAGTATCCAGTTTTCTCCTCCATGTAATAGCACTGGTAAGTACATCGAGTTCTTCTTCTTCTTCTTCATTTTTATCAGCGTGGTTATGATCCGAAAACAAGGGATCACAACCCTCCCGCTTCACCGCATTTCTACTGATCCGCCTGTGGGGTTCGCCTAAGCACATCGAGTTGAAAATTGATATTTTTGTTTTTTGTGTTATTTCTTCGTGGTTTGGAAATTTTCTTTTCAATGCTCCATACAATCTATTTGCCGTTTTAATCCTCGCCATCAGCTCGTCTTCTGAATTACCTCTGCTGTTGATTATACTACCTAGGTACTTGTATCTTTGCACCTGCTCAAAGACTTCACCATCCACCGTTACTCTTGCTACACCTGTCTCATTTCCGATCACAACCACCTTTGTTTTTTCGACGTTGAGCTCTAATTTCTGCGTTGCTAATGTATCTTTCCATAGCTTTACACTCTTTTGCATACCTTCCTCACTATTTGCAAACAGCACTATATCATCCGCAAATGCACAAGCTTGGAGATAAGTAGGTTCTAGCTGTCTGTACCCAACTCTGAACTTTTCCATTCTCACTTGACAATATCTGATGGCATCGTCCATTGCGCAGTTAAATAGGAGGGGGCTCAGAACACTTCCTTGTCTAACTCCTTCTGATGTCTTAAATTTCTCTGACAACACATTGCATGACCTTACGACATTAAACGTTTCTTTGTAGATGCTTTTGATGGCTTGTACAAGTCCTTCCTCAACCCATTTCCTCCTAAGGCTCTCCCAGATTTGTTCTCTGCTTATCGAGTCAAAAGCTTTCTTCATAGCAATAAAGCAAGTAATGACATTTTTATTATTAGCGAGCTTTTTTTCCAACACTCGTATACTATGGTCCGGCCGGAATCCACTTTGTATATCCGACAGTTGTTTTTCCACTCTTTCTCGGAGCCTGCATTCTAGGATGCTCTCGTACACTTTAAGGGCAGTCGTGAGGAGCGTTATACTCCTGTAGTTATCGCATTCTTTCGTGTCCCCTTTTTTAAAAATAGAGAGAATTACTCCATACTTCCAACCCTCTGGTATAGTTCCCCTAGTCCAGGCTATATTTGGTATCTCTAGTAGCTCGTTTCTTTCTTTTGTACCAAGAAATTTGACGAATTCCGGGGCAATCTCATCAATACCCGAGCTTTTGATGGTTTGAGTTTCGCAGTGCAGTGTCGAGTTCCTTATTGGTGATAGAGCTTTCCTGGTTTTGTACTATTTCATTGCTAAAATCTACTTCTCCTTCACCTTCAGTCCCTTCTGGACAATCCTTTACTTCTTTGTTCAAAAGTTCATTAAAATATTCTTTCCATCTTTTCACAATTTCATCTTCTTCAAACAGTAGCTTTCCGTCTTTTGCTTTAATTGTTTGTAACTCAAATTCATTCTTATTCTTAAACACTTTAAGCATCGTATAGAACAATTTTGAGTTTTCTTTCCCGTTCGTTTCCATTTTATAATAATAATAATAATAATAATAATAATAATAATAATAATAATAAACATAATGCCAAGATCTAAGGTCCCTCTCGCGAGCGTCTGACAAACATCCGAGAGTATTGTTGTCACGAAAAAGCTTCTCAAATCGCCGTTCGGATTCGGCATTAAACTGTAGGTCCCTTCCATTCGTGGGAAAAATATAACGCACACAGCATGAGTGTTTGCGAGAAGCTAGGCCCTGTCACTTTAAAGAGCTGTTGCGCCAAATATTTGTAAGATCTAAAGTGGCATCATTACTGGTCACTGTTCTCTCAAATACCACCTTTCTTGAAGAAGGCATCAGTCAGGTCTTGTCTTGAGGACACCGAATGTGGTGAACATATCTATTGCTCGGACCAGAATTAAATACTTTCCCCATGGTTGTCTCTTCCTCAACTTAAAAAATCGTTAGCTTCTTACGTGAACTCGATTTTATTAGGAAGTAAATTCATGCAATGCACCTCTAAGGAAGACAATAAAAAAGATGTCAATGAGGTCGAGATGCTCCGTATGTTTATCTAATTTCATATAGGCCCAATTTTACCTTACAAAAAAAGCTCTTTGCCCGCCAATTGGTTCATAGCCTTCTTAAAGTCTTGTGTGAAGTGTTTTGGACTCTGTAAGCCTGCCTTCGTAGGATTTCGTGGTAGTTTTATCACGTTCCTTCTATTATTCGCAGAAAGCTTTGAAAAATAATAATAGTTAAACGAATAGTGAAAAAGACGCTACAAATATGGACTCCCCCTCTGAGGGGAAAGAAGTGATGAATTTCAACCAAATCACCCAGAGAGAATTTCGCGAAGCCATTGAACTCGAAAATAAAAAGAATAATTAATAACATGAGAGAGAGAGTGATAGTGACTCATCATTTCAAATAAACGAACAAAAAAAAACTATAATTTTGCAATTGACAACTCCTCAATCCTACGCAAAAATCAATTTGCAATACTCGACACAGATGACGTCACAGCTGAGATCGATTGCAATAAACAAAAAAAAAAAAAAATACTAACAACATCGAGCGCGCTGCTGGAGCAAATGCAGGTCAAGGACCAGCAAAAGAGAAACCAGCCACGAGACAGGATCTAACGGCAAATGTACAACCAAAGCAATAATCCACAGTGGAGGCGATTAAAAGCCCACAAAAGCAGCAAAAAATCATCACCAATAAAAGTTTGTCAAAGAAGATTAAGATAAAGAATTTAGATAGCAATAAGTTATCTCTAAGCAATGAAGGAGAGGCAAGAAAATCGGCTTTGCGACTGAAAGAACCAACACAGTGGGTCAATAACGACTAACGATACAGGCCATGCCAAATGCAACGTGGTAGAAGTCACAAACTACTTAGCACCGTCCCTAGAATTAAATATTAAGTACAACACAAACATTCCCAGTCGACAGAATTGGGCGGAGAATGTTATAGTAAAAGATTCCGCTTCTGAAATATACACCGATGGGTCCAAGGCAGAGGATGGCGTAGGGCAGGCATGTTCTCGGCACCGCTGGATATGCAAAAGTCTTTTAGACTACCAGATTATTGCAGTGTATTCCAAGCGGAGGTTAAGGCTATTCGTGAAGCGGCTGAATGGCTGTCGATGAGATTGGTATCGAACACGGATATCGTAGTTTACGCCAACTATCTTTAAAAGCACCCGAATCATCAATAATAAGATCTAAATTTGTAAAGCAATATCGCGCATCCCTAAATAGGATATCGAATTACTGCAATCTCACTCTGTGCTGGGTTCCTGGCCTTTCGGACATTTCAGGTAACTGCAGAGTAGACGAATTAGCTAAAAATGGCACGAAACAGGAGCTCTCTACCGCGGAAGGGGAGGCTGCATCTACCTTTAGAAACGGCAAGATACAAAATCTCTATAGCGGCACTGAATCGGGCACGCCGCGAGGCTTGTCGCAGCTGTATGGGCGAAGAAGACCAGAAATCTCCCTTTCACTTGCTCTGCGGCTGCCCAGCAATATCCTCAGCTAGAAAATAAACTCTTGGGGAATTCTTCATTGAGGTACTTACAGATATTTCCAATTCGGATATCAACAGCATCTGTAAATTAGTCCAAAAATCGAAATGGTTTCAAAAGTAACGAGCTCAAGTGGTAACACAATGGGCGTCATTTGGTCTAAGTGAATCTTGACGATTACAGAAAGCAGCCACCTAACCTTGCCTAACCTACACAATTAAATGGTACACAGACGGATCGAAAACATCTACTGGCACTGGGACAGGAGTGTACGGACCCAGGACCAGATACTCAAAATCACTAGGAATATTCCCCTGTATATTTCAAGCAGAAGTTCACGAGATCGGAAGATGCGCGCAATTCAACCTAGACAAGAAATATCGTAGGTAAGACACCGCAATACTGTCAGACAGTCAAGCCGCTATTAAAACACTGACCTCGCACGAGATCAGATGCAAACTGGTATGAGAATGCCTCGCCAGGATCAACAAACTGGAGAAACAAATAAAGTAACTCTCTACTGGGTAGCAGGACATGTAGGAGTGGAGGGAAACGAAGCAGATGATGAACTAGCTAAAAACGGATCAGACACCCCGTTTCTTGGACCAGAACCCTTTTGTGGGATAGGACCCCATAAAATACGGAAAGACTTAAGGAAAGAGGAAGAGAACAAATAGGCCAAACATTGGGACGACAACCCCCAAATAAGACAGGCAAAAGAACTTCTGGGAAATACAACCAGAAATGAAGCAGAACCTGCCGAAACGTTAGCAAGAATCGACTTCGAATCATGCATAAGTATAAGGAAGACAATAAAAGTCAAAAATCTACAATTTTTGCGGGCATTCAGGTATGCGACGATGAACTCAAGCGACCAAATAGAGTCCTACCTATTATTGTGGTACAGCTGTATGCTAATAGCAAAGTACAGAAGCCGAGAGATATCAAGTTCATAGAAGGATATTCAGTGTTTTTCGATAAAATCCACAGAAGAGTCGTCCTTCAATGTTGCCAGAGATTCGGGCATGCCTCTGCGAAGTGCAATGCGTAGGTGCGTCAAGTGCCAAAATACGCATGAACCGGGTGAGTGCCAGGTAAAAAATGACGCGAGCAAGGAAAAGCTATTTTGTGTTCTTTGTCAAAAAGCAAGGTCACCCTGCCTCCTGCCGGAGTTGCAAAAGCTATAAAAGACTAGCCAGATGCAGAAACGGGAAGCGCAACAAAGAGTTACCTAAAAATTTGCACTGATTGAGAATCATGTTCGAAGAGGGATATCATTCACAAACGTCGAAGGTAACCGTGTTGGCCCGCACCCTATTGGGCCCAACCCCACGTGCTCTAATCCAGTTGGGTCCAAATTTTGTGCACCCTGAAAACAAGTCCACGGTCTCGCTAAGACTGCTGCAGAGCTTTCGGCGAAGGTTGATTTGCTTGGAAGTAGCTGTTCTCAATTTCAACTCTATTATCGCCATTAGTAGACCCGGCGATCTTCTGCGTTTTATGGTAGATCATAGACCTGATATACTTTTCGTGAACTAAATAAAATTTAACGACAGATACAACTTTAAATTCAAGGACAGACAGACACGACACGATACGAGGTGGCAATACGCCGATTCTAGTTCCAAAACCACTTCGCTATATTACAATCGGACGAAGTGACCATAGGACCTTTAGCGGCCATTATCTCTCTGCCTTTTAATCAGAATGGTTGTCAGTACTTAATATCGACTTATGCTGTGAAAGGAACCGTCAACCCATTTAAATGCCAAATTGAAAATTGTATTCGAAATTCGAAATTCTAAGGCTGGAAACGTCGTCAATTGCCACGCTAATGGTTCATGGTTCAAATCCTGATGTCAGCAAGCATTTATTTATTTCTCAAGAAATATATTAAGTCAGTCCGATCAATTGTGAAAGTTTTTGTGTACACTACTGCGAAGGCATAAAACTGGCAGTAGGTTGGTCATATGGCTGGAAAAATTGTTCTCTCTGTTGGATGATTGATATGCCTATGACATGGTAGTAGGAAAAAAAAGTAATGTGAGTCGAAAGCAAATCAAAGAATAACTAAAAATCTTCGGAGTAATCTGGATGCCACCCCCGGAAATTCTCCGAAGCATAAACAACTGAACTTCAAACCACTACACCATTCTAACAGCTCTGCAAATGTATGGGGGTCTTAGCAGAGAATTGCACCTGATAAAAGGCACAATGGGCTAGGATGTGTATAATTGTATACCAGGCCGACCGTGTAGTAAACTGTGAAGTTCATACTCTTCTTATTCTTCCTTTTATCAGCGAGGTTATGATCCGAAAATAAAGGATCATAACCCTCCCACCTCACTGAGTTTCTACTGATCCGCCTGTGGGGTTCGCCTTGTGAAGTTCATACTAAAATTAATCTCAAGCAATGTACCCTAAATACGTTGTCAAAAAGTACAGCAATGACTTTAGAACATAAGTTTCCCTATAATTATGGACCGGTCTGCCCGAAGACCCAAACTAAATATTTGAGTGTATTTAAAATCGGCTTTGTATAAGCAGTATGACTAGCCCTCCTTCTTCTGGGTCATTCTATGGAGGAGAGTTCGATAACAATGAGCTCAAATATCTTCTAGCTATTGTCAGAAACAGCGGACAGCATACCAAGATGCTTAAAAGAAATTAATCATTCAAAAGGTTCCTAAAAATAGAATATACATAATCGTAGGGGCAAAAGTAATGTCATAATGTCAATGTGTGATCGTTTTGCAAATGGCGTCAAATGTCATTGTGCTTTAACATTTATGTTGTAGACAGATACAGAATTAGTTGACAATAAACAATGGAGTGATACACACCTGAAGAACGCGGAACTATTGTTACTGCTTATTTAAACAATTTCCGGAAGCCCATTTTTACTTAGCTGGTTGTGTGAATAAAAAAAATTGTGTTTCTGTAACACGGAGAAACCACATGAAATGCACGAAAAACCATTGCATCCCCTCAAAGTGACTGTTTGGTGCAGCATTTGCAGTGAAAAACTGTTTGGCACTTATTTTTTGAGGAGGCGCGGCGATGGCACCTCCGTAACCCTAAGTAGTGAGCGCTACAGGCAGATGTTTTTTTGCCACAAGTTGCTGAATTGGATCTCGAGCATTGTTGATTCCAGCAGGACGGAGCAACCGCTCTCACAGCTTGGGAAACAATGAAGATTTTGAATCGCCAATTTCCAGGCCGTGTGATCTCCCAGTTTGGCAATGTGAACTGGCCGGCTAGATCGCCGTATCTGTCGGCGCCAGACTTCTTCCTTTAGGTCTTTTTGAAATTTCCTGCTTACAACAACAAACCACATACCTTGCAAGTCTTGAAAGCCAACATTGAAGAATAAATCACCAATTTGGACCCAGATGTTATACGAGCAATAATTCAAAATGCCGTAAAATGAACACAAATTTGCATCTCCTCAAGAGGTCGTCATTTGACCGATATCATTTTTTCAGCTTAATGTTATCAATTTTACACCTTCAAATAAACTTTTTATTGAAACAGAGCCAAACTTTCTTGATTTCTAACAAAATAGCAGCCAATTCACATTATGGCATTACTTTTGCTCCACCTGTATACCGCCTAAGTGAGCCTTGCTATCAAACTTTGACATTTACTCTGGGTATCAGTTTCCGCTCAATATCACTTACATTATTCAAAATGATACTTCGTGTATTTATTACTAAAAACTGACCCTGTGTTAACTTTGTTACAGATTACTCAAAGCTTACCACAACTACCTGCTGTACATTTCATGATTGCAATGAATGAGTTATGAAGTGAAGGAAATTACTAAAAGTTTAAATACTCAGAGTTATAAATCTTAATTTCAATTTACTTTGTATTACTGTATCACTGGCGAAACTGATTTCAATGCTGACAATAGACTTATGATGGCATAAATCATGGGACAGCGTCTGTATTTTTAAATAGAAAAATACTCGTACAGTGGAGCGTATACGTTACATTTTGCTTTTTAAATGCATATAAGGGCAAGTATTATTTTCGTGAAACATTCAGTCTAGAGATTTTGATCAATCTTGTTATAAGTACCATAAACAAACTAAAAGCAAAAGTACCATAGGTAAGAGTACATGCGCGTCTTGTCGGAAGGGCGTGCGCATTAGATGCGCGCGCTTCTGCTGTAAACACACATACCGTTGGTCTTATCTACGCACAAAATTTGTCAAAAGCGGGTGCTGTTTGTTACCACTAAAGATCCCAGCACTTTAACCACTCCAAAATAGTTCGTGAATGTTAAAACTCTTTGAACTCAGTCACACTGAGATCTTAAGGAACGAGATCTCCGATGACCGGGACCTGCGGTGAGTCTTCCTGCTTCCTTGGTTATGGCTTCTAACGATCACAACTGTATGTGGTATGACTCATTAGGATGCAGGTTAACTAAACGATTGCTCTGGGACGTCTGTAAGAAATCAGTCGCATTCTTGCTATCTCTGAGCAGAAAAGACTGCAGACAATTTATTGACGTTTTGACAGGCCATTTCGCTTTCGCCAAACATCTTAATGTGCTCGGGCCGATGCTTGTTAAGAGGGCGACGCGACGCGATGATACTGCAAACATTATCTCTGCGACTGCCCTGCCTGCCCTGCTCGTATCAAGTGGCAGATTTTCGGTGTGCATGTGGTGAGTGCTGCTACTGCAAGTTCATTATCACTAAAACGACATTGACAGACAAGAAAATTTAAAAAAAAAATATTGAATTAAGGTTCTGCTCTCTGTAGTACTATAGACTCCAGTCGAGAATTTCCTATCCCAGTTAAAAAGTTGAGGGACTGACTTCTGTCTATTTGTTCTAAACGACTGAACGGATTTACTTTAAACTTCATATCTAGAGTATGAATGATGTGGTATGGTCATAATTGGAGCCGAAATCAGAATTTTCATTCTAACCCCAAAATTAATCTTTTTTTTTTTTTGAAAACGATTTTAACGATTTTATTTGAATTTCACATTCCGGTTACTTTTGGTGCAGACTTTAAAATGACTTACTATAAAGCAAAGTCTACAAATAAAGTGTGATGGGGGACATCGGGTTCGGATGGCTCAGAATTCTCATCTCCATCACTTTACGAGAGGTGATCCAATGCGGAATTAATGGATGGAAAGCTACCTTCTCCCAATGTACAGAGAGAAGGGTGATACGCCAAACTGTGATAACTACCGTTCGGTCAAGCTGATGTCACACACCATGAAGGTCGTTGAGCGAGTATTAGTTAGCCGACTGCGGAAAAATAATTCGTCTATCTGATGATTAGTGTGGGTTTGTCGCTGGTAAATCAACCACAGATGCAATCCAAAGTACAAGGATCATAATGGAAAAACATCGTGATTCCTTAAAGAATTTGCATATTGTATTGGTTGACTTTGAAAAGAAATTCGGCAGATCTAATATGAGTGGCGCTAAAACATCGAGGGGTCCAGAAACCTATGTACAGATGATCGTGGACATGTACGAAGGAGCAAAGACAAGAGTAAGACGCCCCGCTGGAGTAATCGAAGAGTTCCCAATCAAAGTCGGGGTGCACCAGTGAAGCGTCTTAAGTCATTTGCTCTTTATTGCAGTCCTTGACTATCTGCTTGAATGTAAAGTATCGGAACCCAAGGTACATCAATTATTCTTTGCTGACAATGGAACCATCATAAATGAGGATCATTCGTCCCTGCAACGAGCGCTTGATCTGTGGGTGGATGTTTTGGAGGAAAATGGGTACCGCATTAGTTAAAAAAAAAAGATAGAGTGCTTGTGCTGCCCGTTCTCTGATCCACTCAGGCCTTTTTCAGATATTTATTTGGAATGGAACAGTGCTTCCCAAGTGCAAAAAGTTCAAGTATCTGGGATCTATGATCAATAGCATGACGACATCAATCATCGCGTAAGCGTATGGTGGATGAAGTGGCTAGAAAATTCCGCTATCTTCTGTGACAGAAAAATGTCATTTAAGTTGAAAGGAAGGCTCTACACCACAGTTTTACGTCCAGCGCTCACATACGGTGCACCACGTTGGACGATGTACAAAAAGTATAAAAGTAAATTAACGGCAACTGAGATGAAGAGGCTTCGCATGACAGCAGGAGTGACAAAGCTTGATCGAATAAGAAGTTCGAAGATCCGTGGAAGATTTCACGTCAAGGAAACCATCGTACAAAAGATAGAGTGCGACCGGCTCAGCTGGTATTGCCACGTTCAAAGAAGAGATCATTTGAACCCTGTTAAAAAGGAAATATCAATGCACGTTCCAAAGACATCGCGATGTAGGAAAGGCAGGCCTATAAACGCCTGGATCAGACAAATGCGACGACACCAGCATTTGATTGGCCTCAGTAACCGAGTGATCCAAAATCGGGAGACCTCCGATATTTTCTGATTTCAAATAGGCGAACCCCACAGGTGGATCAGTAGAAATGCGGTGAAATGGGAGGGTTAGGTTAGGTTAGGATAGGTATGTGGGCTGGTGCAGGGGATAGAAAACCTGTACACGACACTCAGGTCAATATAGACCCATTATGATACCCATGGGGGAAAGGAGATAGATTAAGAATCCCTTCCTCATGAAAAGCAGAAAATAAATCGTCTTTTGTACATATCCTTAAAGAAAGCATTTAGTACTTACTGTGCCCGAGATACAAACCATTTAAAAGATTTGAAGAAGTTTATGATGTCGTTTATCGGTCTGTCGGACAACTCTTCTAAATCCTTAAAGAAGTGCTGTCCAAGAAACTTATTCCTCAAATGATAGTGGACTGGGCAGTAGCAAAGGAAATGAGTAGTGTCTTCCTGAACCTTCTCGTCACAGCAGCCTCTACAAAGGTATTCGTTCGTCACATGTAGTTTTTTTCATATGGTACCGCATGGTGTTATATCCCGTAATGACTCCTATTAGAGTAGAGAGGGATTGTCTATCCCTCTGCATGAGTCTATTGGTTCTTGCTCTGTCGAATGCAGGCCATAGCTTCCTCGTGGTGGCACAAGTATCTAAAGAGGTTCGCCTGTTGTTTGCCTCCGTTAAGGCTTTGTTTCCTTTTTGCGCGAGTTTGAGTGCGCAAGGCGGGATAAACACTGAGGGGTCAGATTGATCCGAGTTTAGTGCTGAGCCTCCTCTAGCCAGTTTGTCGGCTTTCTCATTCCCTGGTATGCCTTCATGACCAGGGATCCAGCAGAGCTTTACCTCGTGCTGTGTTCCAAGAACCTTGAGCTCTTCTCTACAACACTTCACAAGCTTCGATTGAAATGGGAAGGTTATGATCCCTTGTTTTCGCATCATAGCCTCGCCGAAATAGGAAAAATCGTGAATTCCAGCCAAACAGCATATGATATAAAGGTGCAAATACGTGCGATCCAGTCGTGCACTTTATGGTATTTTACGTCTTGGCACAATAAAAAGTAACAAAGAGAAAATGTATGGGTATTGTATGTAGTTACTTAGGTATTGAGTACTGCTGCCATTAGCAAGAATAACTATAGTAATATCTCTATTGTTAGACCGCTCTATAAAAAGTGTTCTACATTATGACTTTTTTTGCCTCTGCAGTTGATGGACATATGTAGAGTATCTAACAGTTTATCCTCAACCGATGTAGTTGCAAGAATTAATTTAGAAGCAAAAGCGTTTCATAACGTCTGCTGAGTGCATCTATGTTACCATATTTTAATTTGTATTACGGGTATATCCATATTAACCATTCGACTCGGTATTCCCGAATTAAATTTTGTAAATTTTTGATCCTTGGAGTTTCTTGACTTTCTATTATCCAAAATCTTACTGCAAGGACTTTTAAAAACTGCGATTGAATTCGATTATGAGAAAATTGGAGAGCGAATGTTGTTAAAATGTTCTTGCACAATAGTTCAGCTCAAAATCCTCGTGAAAACCAGAAAAAATCGGATAGTTTTGGCAACGACAAACTTTAAAATTACTATTATTGGTTCCCAAATGGCCTCCTGCAGATAAAAAGGTAATACGTGGATCAACAAGAGGCGAAACTCGGTTTGCTCTCAACAAGATACAAAATGATAAGAAACCGGTTCAAAACTCATAAGTATACATAAATCACTTAAACCGTCAAATAAATGTCAACATGATTTAAAAAATTAAATATATCACCACTCTGAATTATTTTGACTTTGCTAACAAATCAATTGCAAGTCTTTAAGCCTCTTGAAGCCTAGAAAGAGAGCCGAAATAATATTTTACAATTCCCGAAATTGACCCAGTCGAGTGGCGTCCATCAAAGTCGGCCATGATAAATCACTTCCTACTGCTTTTTTTGGGTCTTACATAAAAGACAAAATTAAATCGATCAGCATTATAATGTAGTCAATATCGTAAATAAAATAACATATTTGTATCCATTGAAAACAAACTAGACCTCAGATTAGATAAACATTTGCAAATTGGATAGGCAGGTCGATTAGTCATAAAATTTCAAGAATATGCGCAACCATTTCCTATTTTTATTTTTAATTGGAAAACATTTCAAAATAAATTTAATTTTAAAATATCCAATTAAAGTTCGAATTCATAATAATTTATTTAGATTGCTAATCTTTTTGGACTGGCTGCGTGAAAGTAGATCGACATACGGAAAGCTGTCTTTTGATTTATTAAAAAGAAAATATCTTAAGATGCGAGATAATAATGAATAAGCAAAAGATCAGAAGTGAAACGTGACTCAGTTCTTAAGTAAATGAAATAATAAAAAAAACGACGCAACATCACTGTCAACGAGATTAGTCTCATTTAAATCAGATTTTGTTTACTAGGATTGCGGCGTTTGTCAAATTAAAATGAATCACTCTTCAGATAAAAGGGATTCTCCTTTGTTTTCTTTAATTTGATTTTTTCTAGATTTCTTTGGAAACAAATTAACAAAGTAAATGATAAGGAAAGCGAAAAACTACTGTCTCATGCAGAGTATCTAACATAATTACGTTATATAGGTATATTAAACACATATGATGTATTATTTTTATATTTTTAATGAGAAGGTGGGTTCTAGACTAGTAATATAAAGTAGAAAATAAAATGTTCACAAGTCTAGACGCCCAATTCTGATTTGAGTATACGTACATATACGATGCTTAAATGGAATTCATTTTAGATGAATAATTACAGAAAATAGGTACAGGGTGGGCCAACTACAAGTTTCTTTTTAAAAATGCAATAAAATGAACAAAATGAAATTTTTTCCATGTGTTATGGCTTTATTAATAAAAGCAAACATTCCCATTAATTATGGAATACAACGTCGTTCAAGTGGCTGCCTCGGCTGGCCTCGCAGTAGCGCATTCTATCACTCCAATTTTCCAAGACCTTGTTGTTGGTTTCGGGCTGTAGCTCACGGATTGCCTGGATGATATTGGCCTTAAGTGCTTCAATCGTTTCCGGATTGTTGGCATAACATCGGTCCTTCACGGTTCCCCACAAAAAAAAACATCCAAAGGGGTCAAATCGCAGCTCCGAGGCGGCCAATTGGCATGGCCAAGATGGCTAATAACACGATTTGGGAATTTGGTGCGCAAAAGACCGATTGTGGCATGGGCTGTGTGGCATGGCGCACCATCCTGCATGAACCAGAGGTCGTCCAAATCCATGTCTTCAATTTCAGTAAAAAAAAAAGTCCTTAACATGGCTCTGTAACGTCCACCGTTGACCGAAACGTTGTTCCCGGCCTCATTTTCGAAGAAAAATGGTCCAATGATGCCACCACTCCACAATCCGCACCAAACTGTCACTCTCTGTCGATGCATTGGCTTCTCGACAATAACGTGCGGGTTTTCCGAGCCACAGATGCGGCAATTTTGTTTGTTAAAATCCCAGATCCTTGTGCAGGCTAGTGCGTGAAATATTGAGCTGTTGAGATCGATGACGAGTTGATGTTCGTGAATTGAGTCTCAGATTCTCGGCTACAAAAGCCACATTCTTGTCTGTGCGCACCGTACGACGACGGGGACCATGAGTGTTGTCCACTAGCATACCAGTCTCACGAACTTTTTGCACAAACTTGCGTACAGCAGGGGCTGTGGGTGCTTGATTTCGGCCAAAAACACCTTTTCAAAAAACTCACTTTGGAAATAAGTTTTCAATATTTCCCAATGTTGTTTAAGCGGAAAGCGACTCATTTCGTTCCGCAGAGGTATGATACTGACTTTCTGTCAAGATTTCGAGCGGGAAACAGCTGTCAGTGTCAAAATAACCTATGATTTAAAAAGAAATCACTAGATGGCCCACCCATTATATGCTAACACTGCAAAATCTGGTCTCCTTGAGGAGCAGCATCTGCCGTTGGGAACTTCCACTTTCACAGGAATCTTCCAACGGCATATGGAACAAATAACATCTAACCCAGAATGTTGTACGCTATACCAGCGCAACTTAATCGCTTCCGAATGAACAACATCTTAGCATTTGTGTAACCTCCAGACTTTTTATTTTTTCTTAATCATTTATAAGGTGTTTCAGACAACGAATTTTCTTTACTTAATAAGAATTAATAACTCGCTTGAGATGGCGCCGAATGATCTTAAAACAAGTACTAAGCCGGAGGAAGTCCCTTGCGTGCTCCCCTTTTAATTTTCTTAAATACAGGGAGTTTCAAAGAACGCTTTGTAAATGGTTGAGGTACATGTGGTCCTATTTATTCCATTTAGTAGTTAATGGATAATATAGAAAACTGAAGTCTTGAATGCTTTAAGCCTGGACCTTGGGGCAAACCCTTGTAGATGGAACTTTGATTTTTTGTAATCAGACTGCTGTACAAGGACGAAATTTCATTTGCACCTCGTCTGAAAGAGTGTTGCTGGTCTAGCCATTTCATCAAAGTCCGTACATCGAAATGGCAATTGTTGTTAAGTGGCAGCTATAGGGACTTTAAGGCTCTGCATGATGGATGCATCAATATGATTCACCTGTGAGGGTTGGATGCGATCACGAAATTGTTTTTTTTTTTTTAATTTTTTAAGTAACACTTGGAGCATATCCCAAACCATTTTCAAAAGGTTTCCTATTTCAAATGTATAGATTTGGCCCTAGCTTATTTTATTTTATTGGACTATATGTAGGTAAAATACTTATGGCCTTACTAGTAGCGTATTTAAATATCCATTTCACATTTTTGGAGTCCTGTGCAGAGCTGATGATGGAGCCATTATAAATGAGGATCCTATGTCCCTGCAACGAGCACTTGACGTCTGGGTGGGTGCTTTGAAGGAAAATGGGTACGGCATTAGTCCAAAAAAGACCTACTACTTGTGCTGCCTGTTCTCTGATCCATTTAGGCCCATTTCAGACATTTATTTGAATGTGGAGCGCCGTGGCGTAAACGGTTAGTGTGCCGGGCCACTGCGCGTAAGGTTCCAAGTTCGAATCCCAGAAACACCAAAAAGTTTTTCACGGTCCCACCTCTCGCGAACGTCTGACAAACATCCGAGAGCATTCTTGTCTCGAGAAAGCTTCTCAAAACTAATTGCCCTTCGGATATGGCACTAAACTGTAGGTTATCCATTCGTTTGAAAATATAATGCACACAACATGAGTGGTTGCGAGAAGCTAGGCCGTAGCACTTAAAGAGCTGTTGCGCCAAATATTAATTTAATCTTTAATTTGAATGAAACAGTACTTTCCAAGTGCGAAAAATTCAAATATCTGGGATCTATGATCAATAGCGAAACAACTTGTGAAACGACATCAAGCATCACGTAGGGTATCTGCATTGCGATTGATCGGGAAACTACTAACTGCTCAAAACTTGGCTTGGGTCGGTAGCGCAACAATCAAATTCGTAATAAAGTGCTTGCTTTACTTTCTAGTGATGGTCCCCGGGCAACTATATGTATAAGCCTTTATACGTGTTGGCTAAAATTGCAAGTACGGGTTGTCTAGGGCCTTGATTCTAGACTAGGTAACGTGGGTCAGCACCTTGCGTTACCGAACATTTCCCCGCAATAGAAACTGACACCATGCATCGGATAAGGAACGATCACATGTTGACGACTTTTGGCTATTGTACCCGGACAAAGATAGGTTTCTGGAATGTAAAGACGCTCTTCGACACAGGAAGCGAAGGATCTTACAATGCCAGATTCCTTCAATTGGAAAGCACGTGGAGACTGACCACTACTATCACCAGGAAGCTGCAAACGTTCGTTAGTAGGTGCCTGCGCAAGATCTTAAGGATTTTCTGGCCCAATCGTATTTCAAAACTATCACTTTTACGAGAGAACAGGTCACGAACCAATAGACAAAACTATCCAATGACGGAAGTAGCAGTGGATTGGTTCCGAAAGGGTGACTGCTGGAAAGGGTGGATGCAATGGAACCCTTTAATTCAGGATGACCGAAGACCTGGCGGTCCGAGGAGAACATGGCGCAAATCAGTCGAGAAGGAGGCGCGGCAGTTGGGGAAAAGCTGGGGAGAGCTCAGACACATTGCCGAAAACCGTACACGATAGCACGTAGGCGCAGTGGAGATCCTAGGGCCTACAAGGGGATATAGGACTTAGGTAAGTAAGTAAGCGGCGGGAAAACTCTGCTATCTTTTGTGACTGAAAAATGCCCATTGAAGTGTTTGTTGGAAGTGGGATCAAATTTGAATGCCGGACCTGACAGTTTACCCTCTGCTTTTCTAAATAATTTGCACAGCACCTACACAAAATTCTCTGTCATATTTTTAATTTGTCATCTACATTCCCAACTACTTGGAAAAACTCTTTTGTAATACCTATGTTTAAGTCTGGCAGGAGAAACAAAATTAAAAACTGCCGTAGTATATGCAAACAATCTGCAATTTCTAAATTATTTGACGAATTATTTACCGCAAATTCAGCATGGATTTGTAAAACAGCGCTCAAATGTAACAAACCTAATCTTATTTACAAATTTTGTTGTCTCCGAAATAAGTAAAAGCAACCAAGTCGATGTCGTATACATGGACTTTAGTAAAGCATTTGACCGTGTTGATCACAGTTTATTTCTTTTCAAGCTTAAACACCCGAGTTTTCCGATTTCCTTTGTTGATTGGTTGACATCATATTTATGTAATAGATACCAATTTGTATAACCGAAGTACAATCTCAAATAAAATTGTAGTTACTTCTGGTGTCCCGCAAGGAAGCCATATTGGTCCACTCCTATTCGTCCTGTTTATAAATGATATTGTTAAATTTATACCTCAATGTAATATTTCAATGTTTGCGGATGACTTCAAAATGTTTGCATCCGGGAAAAACCGCCCACAGCTTCCAAATACTAAATACTAACATGCAGAAACTTCTCTTTTGTGTTCTAAAAATTGTTTGTCCTTAAATGTTAGTAAGTGTTCGGTTAAATCCTCCACACGCCGTAAATTGCCTCTTATATTTAATTACACACTTGGCAATAAAGAACTTTCTCGAGTCTATCGAATAGAGCTTGGGGAATGATAAGACGCTATGCTGGTGAATTTAACATGTTACCCTCATGCGTTACCCTCCTACCAATCGAGACTTAAACTGATTATGTTAGAACCGCTGGAAATTAGGGGAGAAGTGGCTAAAACCATTTTTCTTCACAGACTATTTATTGGTGAGATTTATTCCCCTGAGATCTTAAGTATTTAAACATAAATATTTCAACTGCTGGCTTAAGAAATCAACAATTTTTTAACATAGCTCACTCGCGAACTACGAGGGCAAGGTGAAAAGTTCTCGGCCTGACGTTCCAATAAGCAAAATTTTATGTTTCTTGTCTGGGTGCATATCTCATTAGTTCAACTTGTTCTCTCAAGTAGTTTGTTTACACGAATTTTTGCAGTAGACGTCTTGCGTGTTTTTCGTTAAAATGGATAAACTTGAATATCGTGCGGTCATAAAATTCTTCGTTTTGGATGGGTTAACCCCTAAGGTAATTCATCCAAAGTTGACAAAAGCTTACGGGGACTTTGCGCCTTCCATGTCAACCGTTAAAAAGTGGGCAGCTGAATTTAAACGTGGTCCCACGTCCCTCGAAGACGACCCACGTGAAGGACGGCCAAAAACCACAACCACACCAGGAACCATCGAAAAAGTGCATGATATCGAGTTGGACGATAGACGAGTGAAGGTGAGTGAGATAGCTGAGGCTATGTGTATATCGGAAGAGAGGGTGCGAAACATCTTGCACAAAAACTTAGGGATGCGAAAGCTCTGCGCAAGATGGGTGCCGCATTTGCTGAATGCCGATCAAAAGCAAAGGCGCAAACGATTTTCGCGGCAATCTTTTGACCGATTCAATGGGGATCCGACCGATTTTGTGCGGCGATTTGTCACCATGGATGAGACATGGGTCCACCACTACACGCCAGAAACGAAACAGCAGTCGAAGCAGTGGGTGTAAGCCAGTGGTTCAGCGCTAAAGAAAGCGAAGTCGATCGCATCTGCCGGAAAGGTCATGGCCAGTGTGTTTTCGGATGTGAAAGGGATCCTGTTAATTGATTACCTTGAGAAAGGCAGAACAATTACAGGCGAATATTACTCCAACCTTCTTGACCAGCTGGATGCCAAAATTCGCGAGAAGAGGCCTGGCTTGAAGAAGAAAAAAATCATCTTTCACCAGGACAATGCACCTGTGCGGGATTTGGGGTACGATTTGCTCGGCCATCCCCCCTATTCACCTAATTTGGCACCCTCAGACTTCCATCTGTTCCCAAACTTGAAGAAATTTGTTTCTGGAAAGCGCTTCGCATCCAATGCAGAAGGTGAGAGGGCCGTAGATGAATATTTTCACAACTTTCCAGGCTCTCACTTCCGAGAAGGAATACTGATATTGGAGAAACACTGGACTAAGTGTGTTGAAGTCAAGAGAGATTATGTAGAAAAATAAAATAATTTTTTAACTAAAAATCGCAGTCTTTCATTGTCAGGCCTAGAACTTTTCACCTTGCCCTCGTAATTATGGCTATTTTTCATCGATAAATTGGTTTATGAAGTTGTATAATATAAAAGTTGTATATTATAAAAAGCAACGTTATATCTAATTTTAAATTTTCCTTTTATTTTAATTTATTTATTGTTCACCTGTTTTGCTGTTCTATTATTAAATTTACTGTTTCAATTGTAATTTTAAATCTTATCGTAATTCTATCTAAAAAACTCTTGTACTGTGTTGATAAATAAATAAACACTACAGAAACGAAAGACCACAGGAATATCCAATATGGCGATAAAATCCATGATGGCGGCATTACTCAAACTTCTGAATTTTCATTTTGCAGCACCCACTGATTATCGTCACCAAATTTTAGTTATTCATTGCCAACGTCTGGGTTTTGCAAAAAAAAAATGGTTAACGTGTCATATACTACTATCCGTAATAGACTCCATAGCGCAAAATTAATCGGATTGTTTAAGATTAAGCTGTCCTAGAAAAACGTTCTCAATTTATTTTTAATAACTGGAACAAATATAAATATTACCAAACTTAAGAAGCTCATAAAACCCAAAGCTTCTTATTAGCTTAAGCATTTGCATTTTTCCGGAACTCTTAGTCGTTATTGTTCGGCGTTATCTAAACAAAATTTATATTTGCAAGGATTTCTATGCAAACAGTTTTACCACATTTTTCCGCCAAAAATAGCCTTAATTCGCCATGTGACAAAAACGAATGACTACTAGCCTCAATACTATTGCGCTGTATTTATAAAACAACCCACCATCACCACAATTAACGAAGACGCAAGTAGTTCAAGAACGCCCGCCTTCTCCAAGGACCTCGAATAACCTACACCCGAGTCTACGTCTATTTACCCAAACTTGTTTAATTAGATTTAAAATTTTAATTACAATTTCGAAAAAGATCCCAATCAGATGATTGTGGTTCATTTCCGAAAACGACAATATTGACAATAATATTAACCGAAATCGAAATCGACCACAGTATAAATTACGTAAATGCTTAAGGCGTATGCAAACAGATGGCGTTACAATAAAGAAACCGCCACACTAAAGTACGTAGTGCCTCCGATTTGTATTTACCGCGTGATTTGGTATCAGTGTTCGCCCCGATTATTAAGTTTATTGTTTGTGCCTTTTATTTGCTGCAATTTTTATTTATTTCCTCTGAGTGCATATTGCAAGAATAATTTTTCGATTCCAATAATAATAGTTTTTCAATTGTCTATTCATAGCTGATTAAGGGAGTAAATTGGCGAATCAATAGACTTGGTTGCACTTGAACTTGTCCACTAAATGCTACGACTGGCGTATACGTGCTATGAATTTCCGATGCATTCTTAGGAAGGTCGCTACTTGTAGGTTTACTGTACAATAAAATTCGTGAAATATTTGCAATGAGGGAGGCGCCAAATATTTGACTGGAAATTTTTTTTTTTTTTTATGCTTTACTTTTATTTAGTGATTTTTATCTTTAGTGCTAGAGATCCATCGATTCTGATATGAATCGAAGGTGTGACCGGGTGCAGTGAATGGCTGTTCTGAGCCTCGAAATTGATGAATAATTAAGGCGGAATGACAATTGAAGCGGATAGTTAACTGGACTTTGCACTTGTACGGAATTTACTTTTTTCCATTTTTGAGTAATAAGACGACTAGTAAATAATACGAATGTTCACATCCAGAAGGCAACAATCAACGCACTATAACTTTGAAGTTAGGTACCTAATAAAATTTATAATTTATCACATTTTGTTTGATTCTAAAGCAAAGCTGGGAAAACAATAATTTAGAAATATTAAAGCCAGCGAATGATTTCCACACTGTAACATTCACAACTCTTTCTCATGATCTACCTGCTTGGATCTGGGAATATATATGTTTTTGAACTAATACTTCATTACAGGAAGGTTAGGTATGCAAATACCACAAAGCCAACAAAATACTCTGCTGCAGAGTAAATTGGCGGAACAGTGCCCTTAATCTATCTAGGAGTCCAATGTCGCTAATACTAAACACAAATGACCCATAGCATCACTGTCGGCAATCTATCAATTACGCCGCTTCTGGTTTCTCACTACGACCAAAACGAAACTTTTAATTTGATGAAGAATGCAGTCAATCACTACACAAATATTCGAGGCATTAGCAAGATATTTTTAACAGGAACAACGATCAAAAATGTTTATCGTTGTCGAATTTTTCTCTTACGATATCTCATAATCTATCTATCTATCTTGCATATTATAGTTAAATGATAACTAGGGTCGTGTTCCGGCACGTATCACGCAAAAACTAATAGATAGATTTTAATAAAACTTAACCATTCTTTCAAGATGTACCATGGTCGCCGTGCCATCGGGTAGGCGACCCAATCTTAACGACACAGATAACTTATCTCCATTAAATGATTTCAACATCGAATATAACATCATCATCTCTGAGAGATCCGCATGGGATAACGGTAATAATCTAAATGACGCCGCAATTAGAATCTACGCAGATAGTTCCAAAACATCCGAGGGTACGGGATTGGGTATTTTCTCTGATGTACCTCTGCTAAATGCAGCTCTCCGACTTCCGGACCACTGCAGTATATTTCAAGCGGAAGTATCGACTATTCGTGAAGCAACGCGCATCTATTGTACCAGATAGATAATAAGTCTATCGTCCTCTACATATACAGTCAGTCAGCAATCAAAGCTCTGGAAACGCCAGCAATAAGATCTACATTGCCGCGAACCTCTTAACGAAATTGCGGACAGATGCAACATTACTCTGTGCTGGGTCTCGGGACACAGAGATATTAAAGGCAACTGCAAAGCAGATATACTAGCCAAACTAGGCACCGGTTTACTTCTAACTGATAACAGAGAAGTACCGGCATCCCCAAAACAAACGATGAAACTTCGCATACTCAACGAAGCACTAGCAATCGTAAACAACAGATGGAACAACTTAAGTACGTGCATGTCGTTCAGAAAGATCTGGCCTCTACCAGACGTAAAGAAAACCAAAAGATTCCTATCTCTAAACAGAAGGAACAAAAGCATCACACTAGGAATACTAGGACACTACTTGATAGGTAGACTTGCTATTAGAAATGGAGTCCTATCAAATGATTTCTGCAGAAGTTGCAGAGATGAGGAAGAAGAGGAAAACAACATTCATCTCTTTGGTACATGCCCAGCGCTAGCTAGTCTGAGAAAGACACTACTAGGTGAATACTTCTTTGAAGACCTAAGCGATCTGTATAATATAGATATTGTAAATTTATATAGATTTATATCAAAATCTAACTGGTTTACCTGACACAACAGCTTACACTTCGTCCCCTCCTTACAACGGGAAGTAACTCATGCGGGGTACTCGTAGTCACCTGCAGCATAGCAATAGGTTCGATTGAATCAGTCACCATCCCCACCCCACGCCATATTGGTCACCATTACCATAATGTAGCAGTCTCCTCCCAATGACGACAGATGACTCTCTCAAACTATACCAGACTAGCACTGGTAAAACACAACCCCACGACTGCATATCAGTAACAGGGATTGATTGAGTCAATCATCTCTACTACTCTTATGCACCCTACTACCTACAAGGTGCACCTAGGTACTAAGGGATCGATTGATTCAGTCACCCTACTTAGCCAGACCGATTACCACATTACCCATAGTTCGACTGCATAATAGTACAACGGTTCGATTGAATCAGTCAGCTCATTTACTCTCATGCACTCCCACTACCTCCACGGTCCACCTAGTTATGAAGGGCTCGATTGAATCAGTCACCCTATCTAGCCAACACGAAATACATAGCAGTACCAAGAATTCGATTGAATCAGTCACTCTAATACTCTTATGCATCCCTACACCTTCACGGTCACCCAGGCCCTACTACCAGCCAATAGAAATTGCACAACAGCACAAAAGGTTTGATTGTTGTTGTTTGAGCTATCGCCGTGCATCCGTCATGGAAGGCGAGGGATGCACGGCGATCGCTTACGCAGATGATGTTGCTTTGCCTGCCTCAGGAAAGCACTTAAGTATTCTAAAAGAACTTCCACAAAATGCTTTAAATAAGCTCACTAGATGGGCAGCTCGGTCTGGTTTAGGTGTAACCCCCCACAAAACTGAACTAGTACTCTTCTCCAGGAAATATAAAAGTCCGTTAATCGACCCTCCTTCTCTAAATGGTATCAGCTTAACTTTCTCTGACACCGCAAAATATTTGGCTCTCATCCTGGATAACAAATTAAGTTGGAAACATAATATTCAAGAAAGAGTAAAGAAAGCTACAGTGACACTTTTCTCTTGCAAAAAAGCTATTGGAAATAAATGGGGTTTACAACCCCGAACCACTCACTGGCTCTACATCTCGGTCATTAGACCGATACTCACATACGGGGTCATTGTCTGGTGGACGGCCTTAGAAAAAGCTATAAATCGCGATTATCTAAGTAAGGTCCAGCGCACAGCTTGTCTGTGTATAGGCGGAGCAATACGTACAACCTCCTCTGCGGCACTTTTGGTTCATCTGATACTTACTTACTTACTTACTTACTTAGATGGCGCTACGGTCCGGGGTAGACCTGGGCCACAACCAACAAACCTCTCCAGCTAGCACGATTACGAGCCAGCTGCCTCCAGTTGCGCACGCCAAGTTGGTTGAGGTCCCCCTCCACTTGTTTGCGCCACCTACCGCGAGGTCGTCCTCTACTGCGTCGTCCATCCGGGGTGGATTCGAAAACTTTCTTAGCGGGAACGTTGGGCTCCATCCGCTCTAAATGACCCAGCCATCTTAGTCGCTGTATGTGAACTCTTCTGGCTAAGTCGATGTCCTTGTACATGCCGTATAGCTCGGCATTGTACCTTCTCCTCCACTCACCGTCTATGCAGACGGGACCAAAGATCGCTCGAAGAACTTTTCTCTCGAAATAACAAAGGGCATCCTCATCCGGTTTTGTCAAAGCCTATGCCACTTCGCCATACAGCAGGACTGGGATGATTAGTGTCTTATAAAGAGTTACCTTAGTAGTTCGAGATAGGGCTTTGCTACTCAATTGCCGTTTTAGCCCATAGAAACAACGATTGGCAAGAGTAATTCTTCGTGTGATCTCCCTACTGATGTCATTTGCGGAGTTCACCATAGAGCCTAGGTAGACAAAATCCTTTACTACCTCAAAATTGTATCTGTCTATTGTGGCGTTCTATCTAAGACACCGATGTTGGGTGTCCTTTTTTGTAGACAGCATATATTTTGTTTTGCTTTCATTGACCGCTAGACCCATCTTTGCTGCCTCGATCTCAATACTCGTAAATGCCCCATTGACGGCCCGCTGAGTTCTTCCGATTATGTCAATGTCGTCGGCATAAGCGAGTAGTTGTACAGACTTATAAAAGATTGTACCTCCGGTGTTGGCTTGTGAGTTTCGTACAATTCTCTCAAGTACTATGTTAAAGAGATCGCATGATAGCGCGTCACCTTGTCTAAGACCTTTCCTGACATCGAACGGTTCGGTGATGTTCTTACCGACTTTGATGGAGCAGCGAGAGTTCTCCATCGTCATTCTGCACAAACGGACGAGCTTGGCAGGGATGCCAAGACTAGACATGGCTCTGTATAACTCGTCTCTATACACGCTATCATAGGCAACTTTGAAATCGATAAAGAGGTGGTGCGTATCGATTTTGTATTCATGGGTTTTTTCCAAGATCTGCCGTAGTGTGAATATTTGGTCAATGGTGGACTTTCCAGGCCTGAAACCGCACTGGTAAGGACCTATCAGGTTGTTGACGATCGGTTTTAGGCGTTCACATAATACGGCAGACAGGATTTTATATGCGATGTTGAGGAGACTTATACCTCTGTAATTGGCGCAGTTCAGAGGGTCTCCTTTCTTCAGGATCGGGCAAACGATGCTGAGGTTCCATTCATTGGGCATACTTTCGTCCGACCAGATTTTACAGATGAGCTGGTGCATGCTCCTTACCAACTCATCTCCTCCTGTCTTGAAAAGTTCAGCGGCAAGGCCGTCGGCTCCAGCAGCTTTGTTGGATTTGAGTTTAGATATCGCTATCCTCACTTCATTCTGATCGGGTTGACGGGAATCTTGACTGCCATCGTCACTGTTGAATGGCTCATTCTGCCTGACAGCGGAATATTGGTCATCATCGCCGTTTAACAGTCTGCAGAAGTGTTCCTTCCATATCCTCAGCACCGACTGCGATTCCACTACAATGTTGCCATTTTCGTCCCTGCAGGCTTCTGTTCTGGCTTTGAAACCCTGGCATGTTCTTTTTACCCTTTGGTAAAATTGTCGAACATTATTCCTCCTGGGTTTCATCTGATACCCCTCGATATATTTAGCAAGCAAATGGCAGCGAATGCAGCCGTTCGCCTCGAAGCTATCCAACAGTGGTCAAGAAAAGAATTTGGCCACGCTTCCATTTTGAATAAATTCAAAATCCCTCCCGAAAACACGGAGAACACCATCCCACGTCTAAATTTTTACAAGAACTTCATCGTCACAATCCCCTTCAGATCACTCTGGAATGACGGCTCAAAATCCAAGGACGGAGTTGGTGGAGGTTTTTTCTCTGACAGGCTTAATCTTAAGCTCTCCTTCCATCTTCCAAATCATTGTAGAGTGTTCCAGGCGGAAATTTTGGCGATTGAAGAAGTCTTATCTTGGCTTAAGAAAAACGTAATATCTGTTAAAAATATCGGCAGCTTTTCAGACAGCCAAGCAGCAATCAAATCCTTGGAATCGACCTCTAAAAATTCCTTAGTAGCTCTAGACTGTCGATCGTCTCTCGTGGAGATGGCTGAGCAGTTTAATATTCACCTGTGTTGGGTGCCGGGACATAGGGACATTCCAGGGAATTGTAAGGCCGATGAACTCGCTAGAATAGGAACAATTATACCCATTCTGCCGGACAAGGGTTCCTTAGGTATACCAATCGCTACTTGCATACTTAGATTTAAGCTGGATGCTATCGAGAGCACTAATCTTAGGTGGACAAGTGGACCCACATGTCTAGCGACAAAATAAATTTGGCCGAAGCTGGATCTGCCAAATAGTTGTTTACAAAGGTGATGGCTTCTTCATTCGATGAAAATCTCTGTCCTCCGAGGGCAACTTTTAGCTTAGTGAACAAAAGAAAGGTCGCTTGGGGCTAGATCTGGTGAGTAAGGAGAGTGGTTAAGCAGTTGAAGCCGTAATTCTTGGATTTTTATCATAGCAACCGCCGAGGTTTGAGACGGCGGATTGTCTTGGTGAAGCAAAATCTTTTATTTTTTTCTGCAAATGTGGCAGTTTTTCCGCAATTTCTGCATTCCGCTTGTCAAGTAAGGATTTTTTTTTTCTCCGAGGGTAGGTGAAAAATCTTCCATAGACACTATGAGAATAGCAATGTGCAATGAAATGAATGTCTGTAGTGACAGTCAGGCTGCGCTTAAGGCCTTGCTTAACCCTTTAACCACTTCCAAAATAGTTCGTGAAACCAAAAACTCTTTGAACTCGGTCGCAAGGCTGAATTCTCTGTCTCTTATCTGGGTCCCAGGTCACACTGGGATCTTGGGGAACGAGATCTCCGATGAGATTGCTAGACAAGGTTCAGAGGAGGCTTTCTCAGGTCCCGAACCCGCGTTGGGTCTTCCAGCGTCCTCGGTTAGGGCTTCCATTGACGATTGGGTCTCTCACAAGCACAATTGTGTGTGGCATGACTCTCCAGGTTGCAGGTTGACTAAACGCATGCTCCCGGACGTCTGTAAGAAATCAGCGGCATTCTTGCTGTCTCTCAGCAGAAAAGACTGTAGACAACTTATCGGCGTCTTGACAGGCCACTTCGCTTTTGCCAAGCACCTTAACGTGTTAGGCTTAAGTGACACTACAATCTGCGACGCTTGTGGAGAGAGCGACGACACCGCGGAACATTATCTCTGTGAGTGTCCGGCCTTTGCTCGTATCAGGTGGCAGATCTTCGGTGCGGATGTGGTGAGTGCTGGTACTGTAAGCTCCTCATCACTGAAGTGCTTGCTTGGCTTTCTTCGAAAGTCAAGGAAATTCCAATAAAATGGGTAAATCAGGGTTTGCTCTCTGGCAGTACAATGGACCAGTTGTGTCTGAGTGCTCCAGTCGAGTGTTTCCTATCCCGACAAAAAAAAAAAATAAAAATGAGAATAGCAAGAGCGTGCTCCTAGTAGTGTCAGATTCCTACTGACTAAAAAAAACACCACCCTTCGATATAAATTTATTAGATATCGCAACTAAGTATAAAGTTATCAAGCAATTTTTCTATCACGAAATAAAAACGTTTAGCAGGTTACTTTCCACTGAAGGATCCTGCATATTCCGCAATCTAGACGCGGTTAATCATTAGTAGTGGGTTTAGGTAGGTTCCAGGACAGTCCCCATAGGGCAACGTGTGTTAGAGTGAGACCCCCATAGGGTGGAATGTGTTAGAGTGAGATGGAAGGTTTGGGGTGTAGTCTAGCTCTCCATAAAAAGCAATGGGTTAGAGTGAGATGTAAGATTTGGGGCGAGGCCTTTTTCCCCTTCGATGTTGGGATCGAGGTGTCATATTTCATGTTTGTTTATTTTAGCTTTTGGATTGAGATCTGATTTTGTGGCGCGAGGTGTCATATTTCAAGTTTGTTTATGTTTTGCTTTTGAACTAAGATCTGAATTTGGAGCGAGGGGTCATATTTCATAGTTGTTAGTGTTTAGCTGGGGGAATCATCATCGGAGCGAGGTGTCATATTTCATGTTTGTTTATTTTAGCTTTTGGATTGAGATCTGATTTTGTGGCGCGAGGTGTCATATTTCATATTTGTTAGTTTGGGCTGTGAGAAAGTCGTACGATTCCAGGAATTTGGTTGAGATGTAAGATCAGAGTCAGGGAGTGAGGCATTAAGTGTGTGTTTAGAGCGAGGTATCATATTTGATTTGATTGGAGAATTGCGGATTCCATAATGATTGTTTAGAGCAGAGTTTTTATTGCTGTTGATATGTGTGTATTTTCATATTTGATGTATGGGGAGCGAGGTATTTGGCAAATTCTGTAGATGGGTTATGATTGTTTAGAGGGTATATTTTTTTTATTTTTATTGATCAGTGTGTGTCTTTTTTCGTTTGGGAAGAATGAGAGGGAGAGGGGAGAGGGGCTGATTCCAGGAATTGGGTTTTGGATTCCATAGAGGAGTTTTGAACACGTATAAGAATTTGAGAAGAGCTCTGGGCTACGAGTCAGGCAGATTCATAGCTGTGTGTTTATTCTTGAATGCTGACCTTGAGTTAGTCAATGTTTATCCCATAGGAAATACTGTGCAGTATAAATGTTTATCTGTTGCTGTTCCGTAAAAAAGTATAATATGAGTAAAGAGGATGACATAAGGGAAAACAAAAATCTGGACTATGTGAGTCAAATTCATTTGTTTGCTATTCGGTAGAGAAAAAATAAAAGAAATAAATGTATGATATGACTAAAGAGGATGATATAAGGAAGGAATAAAAAAAAATCTGGACTCTGTGAATCAAACGGCTTGTTTATTCTTAAACATCAGACTTGAGTTAGTAATTTTAATGTGAGATATAGAATATTGAGGTAGGTTAGCTCTTTAAAGGAAATAAATAAATAAAGAGGTGACGTACAATAGTTAATGTTTTATCAGAGCAGAGCTAAAAATATTGAAACAAATAGGTGAAGTGGAGAGTGATTTAATGGTTTTTAAGGAGTAAAAGGTTATTAACACAAAGTCTCTATTTAAGCTCGTGGGATAGATTAAAATCTTACGGATAGAATTTTTCAATAAACCAACTAATGCGGAATGTTCTAAGATAGAGCATAATCTTGCTCCTATGAGAATCTTTAATGGCAAGTTAAGCATCGTCTTTAATGATTTCCTTCAGTAAGGAGGTTTATGCAATGCAGTCACAAATATTCAAGGTCAAATAAGACCGAGTTTATTTAATTTGCAGCAAGGTTCATCCAATGGATTAATTTCTTGATCTCCTCTAGCCAGACGTTTTTTCAATTTAGTTCCAGGCCCACAGAAATTATATGAGGGAAGATGTAATTCAATTGGCAACTTGTTGATTAAGGAATTTACCAATCCACGCCCTTTGGCTGATCGTTTAAAACTGAGGGGTTTCACCTTATGATCAATCATTTATGTAACCTTCTTATTGCATGGACAGAGCAATTCTGAATTCCCTGACTATAAAATACCTTCTTTTATAGTGATTGGATTCATTCAACGTTAGTATGCGGTTCATTAAACAACTAGACTGTATTAAAGTGCAGAACTTTGATAGAAAAACTGTCGAGAAGAAGAAGAAGAAACATGGGGCATTATTTCCAGATAGTATTCGAGGAATAATTGTGGGTCCATCAAATTGTGGAAAAACAAATGTCATGTTAAGCATTCTCCTCGATGCTAATGGTTTGAAATTTCAAAACCTTTACATATACTCAAAGTCTTTGCATCAACCAAAGTATGCATACTTGAGAAAGCTAATAAAGACAATCAAGGGAATGGAATACAACGAATTTTCAAATAATTGTGAAATTATTGAGCCTTTAAAAGCAAAACGAAATTCTTTATTCATATTTGATGATGTGGCGTGCGCTAAACAAAACAACATTCGAGAATATTTTTGCATGGGTCAACATAACGATGTGGATAGCTTCTACTTGTGCCAGTCGTATACGCATATACCGAAACATTCGATACGAGACAATGCAAACTATATAATTATTTTCAAGCAGGATGAACTTAATCTGAAGCATATATACAATGATCATATAAATTCCGATATGACATTTAATCAGTTCAGAGAATTGTGCGCAAAATGCTGGAAAGATGCATATGGATTCTTGGTTATTAACAAGGATTGCAATATAGAAAAAGGGCGCTATAATAAATCATTTAAGGAAACTGTAACTATATAAAGAGCTCAGTCATCAATCAACTTTGGAATCGAGCGGTCGCAACTGTTCAGTTTAATACTGCCCAGTTTAATACTGCCCAGTTTGATACTGCCCTGTTTAATACTGCCCAGTTTAATACTGCCCTGTTTGATACTGCCCAGTTTGATACTGCCCAGTTTAATACTGCCCTGTTTGATACTGCCCAGTTTGATACTGCCCAGTTTAATACTGCCCTGTTTGATACTGCCCAGTTCGATACTGCCCAGTTTGGAGCCGACATAATTCTCAAATATGGAACTCAATGAAGATTTACTTAAAGAACTTATAAAAACTAAAAATATTTTAAAGAGAAAATATAGGCTTCTCAAAAGTGGACAAATCATGAAGGAGACGGGAATTGGAAAAACATTTAAACCCATAGTTGAACCCTTAAAAGAAATCGCCAAAAATGTCAAACGTCGAAATACAGCCGAGAATGATTTAATAGCAAAAGTAAAGACTCGAAGAAAGTTGCAATTCCAAAGTCCTCCTCCAGAAGAAGAAGAAGAAAAACATATTGATTCTCCAGAATCAATCATTCAGCCAGTGAGGACGACGGCGATGACCACGGTTGATAAAGATGTTTCATTTAGAACTCCCGAAAATTTCGATGTTGCTAATCTTGATCAAAGCACTCCATATAAAACAACATGGTCATCGCCAGCAGAATCGAATTTGGATAACATCTATAGTCCATATTTCGATGTACAATCAAATTCAACAAAACTGGGCAGATCGAGTTTTGTAATTAATGAACAAATGAACTTCGCGATTGATGGTGAAATCTTCCCCGGAACAGAGGGTCTTTATGAATTAATTTTTCGGAAAAACCCAGAAAAGGACGATATGCTAAGAAAGATTTGGATGAATATCTTAAGATATTGCAAAAGACAAATGTGCACATGAAAAAATATGACGGCACCTCGCAAGTTGGGGCTAACAGAGGTCATAAGTATAAACATATTATTCGACCTTTACTACAAGGTCTAACGCCACCGCTGGAAGTCATAAAGAAAACTGGGAAAGCATACAACAATAATTTCAAAGATATGAGCTATTCTAATAATGCCGTCGAATATGTGTATTGGAATGATCCCAATGAGCTCGTTTGCATCGCAAAATGCTGGCAATAATAATCATCAAAATGAGATAAATTCAATTATAGAAGAGCTACGTGAAGCAAATATCATATATTAAGACCGGTCCTAGCACGCATAAATAAAAAGCAAACTGAGTGTTGACAAGTTCGGAAGGAGTTTCAATCGGCTTCACAGCTCAACAACTGGTCCTCAAGGACCTCCTGGAGAAGGATTTAAACTATTGCCCAGTGGTGATTTTGATATGGAGGGAAAATGTCTAAATAATGTTGGGACGCCAACATCATTGCAACAAGCTGTCAACAAGGAGTACATGGTTGATTGTATAGAATTTCAAAACAAATCCATATATATTCTTCATCAGTATGTAGATAATACGATGGACACTGTTCACACAGAAATCGCAAGGAGTTTAAAACTGCACTTAAACGGATACTTTGATGCTAATCATAAAGCATTGAAGAATATTAAAGAACCAATTGATCATGATGATGTTGCAACAAAAAACTATACTGATAATCAAATTAATGAGCTATTTCATAGATGTCTTCTGGCCATGGACGCAAAACATGAAAAAAATGAGAAAATATTACGTGCATACATCGATGAACAAAATTTGAATGTACTTGAACTGTTGAATAAGTTTAGGAACTATTTTCTCGATATACTTGAGAAATTTAAAGAGAGTAATGATCAGAAGCTAGAAGAGAGCATTGCGGAAGTTAATAAGAAAAGAGAGAATTATCCACCTATTTAAAAGAATCGCTCGAAGAGAATTCCCATCAGTATACGCCTGAAATTCAATCTAAAATCATGTCCAATATAAATACCGGTGCGGTTTTCAACGAAATTTTACAATTTTTAAAAGTCAATCAGCACACACTTCTTGAGGAGCATTACGAAGAAATCCTAAATTGTATTGCATTTCTAAGGAGATTTGAAAATGTAACGTCCACGGAGTCTATTCACGGATTTCATTACACCAACTGTGTTTGGTCTTCCAATACGTGTAAATTGGGTCCGGATACATGTGCTTGTTATTTGGTTGAAAATAAAATGTTTAGAATTAAGAAATTGATGTCACTGTATAATAAACTATAAATAAAATAAAAGAAATTATATAAAAGAACATGTTTTTTTGCTTTTGCATTCATTATTGTATACGATGAGTAAGCGCAATGACACTACAAATACAGTGTTGGCCACAAATACAAGTGTTGGGATACAAATACAAGTGTTGGGCTACAAATACAAGTGTTGGGATACAAATACAAGTGTTGGGATACAAATACAAGTGTTGGGCTACAAATACAAGTGTTGGCCACAAATACAAGTGTTGGGATACAAATACAAGTGTTGGGCTACAAATACAAGTGTTGGCCACAAATACAAGTGTTGGGATACAAATACAAGTGTTGGGCTACAAATACAAGTGTTGGGATACAAATACAAGTGTTGGGATACAAATACAAGTGTTGGGCTACAAATACAAGTGTTGGCCACAAATACAAGCGTTGGGATACAAATACAAGTGTTGGGCTACAAATACAAGTGTTGGGATACAAATACAAGTGTTGGGATACAAATACAAGTGTTGGGATACAAATACAAGTGTTGGGCTACAAATGCAAGTGTTGGGATACAAATACAAGTGTTGGGCTACAAATGCAAGTGTTGGCCACAAATACAAGTGTTGGGATACAAATACAAGTGTTGGGATACAAATACAAGTGTTGGGCTACAAATACAAGTGTTGGGATACAAATACAAGTATTGGGATACAAATACAAGTGTTGGGCTACAAATACAAGTGTTGGGATACAAATACAAGTGTTGGGCTACAAATACAAGTGTTGGCCACAAATACAAGTGTTGGGATACAAATACAAGTGTTGGGCTACAAATACAAGTGTTGGGATACAAATACAAGTGTTGGGATACAAATACAAGTGTTGGGCTACAAATACAAGTGTTGGGATACAAATACAAGTGTTGGGCTACAAATGCAAGTGTTGGGATACAAATACAAGTGTTGGGATACAAATACAAGTGTTGGCCACAAATACAAGTGTTGGGATACAAATACAAGTGTTGGGCTACAAATACAAGTGTTGGCTACAAATACAAGTGTTGGGATACAAATACAAGTGTTGGGCTACAAATGCAAGTGTTGGGATACAAATACAAGTGTTGGGATACAAATACAAGTGTTGGGCTACAAATACAAGTGTTGGGATACAAATACAAGTATTGGGATACAAATACAAGTGTTGGGCTACAAATACAAGTGTTGGGATACAAATACAAGTGTTGGGCTACAAATACAAGTGTTGGCCACAAATACAAGTGTTGGGATACAAATACAAGTGTTGGGCTACAAATACAAGTGTTGGGATACAAATACAAGTGTTGGGATACAAATACAAGTGTTGGGCTACAAATACAAGTGTTGGGATACAAATACAAGTGTTGGGCTACAAATGCAAGTGTTGGGATACAAATACAAGTGTTGGGCTACAAATACAAGTGTTGGCTACAAATACAAGTGTTGGGCTACAAATACAAGTGTTGGGATACAAATACAAGTGTTGGGCTACAAATACAAGTGTTGGGCTACAAATGCAAGTGTTAGCCACAAATACAAGTGTTGGGATACAAATACAAGTGTTGGGATACAAATACAAGTGTTGGGCTACAAATACAAGTGTTGGGATACAAATACAAGTGTTGGGCTACAAATGCAAGTGTTGGCCACAAATACAAGTGTTGGGATACAAATACAAGTGTTGGGATACAAATACAAGTGTTGGGCTACAAATACAAGTGTTGGATGGGGAAGTTATTGAGACATTACCCAAGCGTACAGTATCTAAATACACAGTATATTGCATAGGTTTGTCACCGATCAAATGAAAAAATTAATTCATTATTTGACTTTGAATATTTGTGACAGCATTGTGTTAACCTTATTACTGAAGGAAATCGCTAAAGACGATGCTTTAGTTGCCATCAAAGAATCCCTTAGGAGCATAATCTTTCTTAGAACATTCCTCATTAGTTAGTTTATTTAAAAATTCTATACGTAAGAGATAATTCATTAAATTTATCCCACGAGCGAAAGACGTCCCGTCTTTTGATTAAGTCTATGCTTTGATACTTGCAAAAAACGAGACTTTGCATTAATCATCTTTTACTCCTTAACAACCCCTAAGTTACCCTCCACTTCACCTGTTTGTTTCAATTTTTTAGCTCTGCTCTGATAAAACATTAACTATTGTTCGTCACCTTTTTATTTATTTACCTCCTTTAAAGAGCTAACCTACCTCAATATTCTATATCTCACATTGAAATTACTAACTCAAGTCTGGCGTTTAAGAATAAACAATCAGTTTGATTCACAGGGTCCATATTTTTTATTCCTTCCTCTTTAGTCATATCATACATTTATTTCTTTTATTTTTTCTCTACCGAACAGCAAACAAATCAATTTGACTCACATAGCCCAGATTTTTTTTTTTTTTCTTATGTCATCCTCTTTACTCATATCGTAGTTTTTTTCTTTATGGAACAGCAACAACAACAGTATTTGTAGTGCCATCCATGTAGCCCTTCTCACTCTAGCAAATGATCAATGGCCTAGCTATTTACTGGCAATTAAATCAAATTATTCTCTGAAATATGATCGTACATATACACAGAGATCAATTGAAATAAATAAATAAAAAATCTCCTCTAAGCAATCATAGCCCATCTGTGGAATCCGATACCAATTTCCTGGAATAAGTCAATTTCGCCAATCCAACCAATCTAAGCTCCAACCCCCGATGACGTCACGCACACACAGATCAATAGAAATAAAATTCCAATTTTTTTTTCTACCGAATAGCAAACAAATCTATTTGACTCACATAGTCCACATTTTTGTTTTCCCTTATGTCATCCTCTTTACTCATATTATACTTTTTTTACGGAATAGCAACAAATAAACATTTATACTGCACAGTATTTCCTATGGGATAAACATTTACTAACTCAAGGTCAGCATTCAAGAATAAACACACAGCTATGAATCTGCCTGATTCGTAGCCCAGAGCTCTTCTCAAATTCTTATACGTGTTCAAAATTCCTCTATGGAATCCAAAACCCAATTCCTGGAATCAGCCCCTCTCCCCTCTCCCTCTCATTCTTCCCAGACGAAAAAAGACACACACTGATCAATAGAAATTAGAAAATAACCTCTAAGCAATCATAACCCATCTATGGAATTTGCCAATTTCTCCAATCAAACCAATCTAAGCTCCACCCCGATGACATCACACACACGCAGATCAATAGATCCCTTTTCCTTTACCGAATAGCAAACAAATCAATTTGACTCACATAATTCAGATTTTTCTTTTGTTTCCTTATGTCATCCTCTTTACTCATATTATACATTTTTACGGAATAGCAACAGATGAACATTTGTAGTGCACACCATTTGCTATGGGATAAACACTTACAAACTTAGGATCAGCATTCAAGAATAAACACACAGCTATGAATCAGCCTGACTCTTCTTGAAGTCTTATACGTGTTTATAATTCCTCTATAGAATCCGAAACTCAATTCCGCGAATCAGCCAAACTCCCCTCTCCCCTCTCACTATCACCCACCCTAAACGAAAAAAGACACATACTGATCAATAAAAATAAAAAAAATATACCCTCTAAACAATCATAACCCATCTACAGAATTTGCCAAATACCTCGCTCCCCATACATCAAATATGAAAATACACACATATCAACAGCAATAAAAACTCTGCTCTAAACAATCATTATGGAATCCGCAATTCTCCAATCAAATCAAATATGATACCTCGCTCTAAACACACACTTAATGCCTCACTCCCTGACTCTGATCTTACATCTCAACCAAATTCCTGGAATCGTACGACTTTCTCACAGCCCAAACTAACAAATATGAAATATGACGCCTCGCGCCCCAAATTCAGATCTCAATCCAAAAGCTAAAATAAACAAACTTGAAATATGACACCTCACTCCGATGATGATTGCCCCAGCTAAACACTAACAAATATGAAATATGACCCCTCGCTCTAAATTCAGATCTTAGTTCAAAAGCAAAACATAAACAAACTTGAAATATGACACCTCGCGCCACAAAATCAGATCTCAATCCAAAAGCTAAAATAAACAAACATGAAATATGACACCTCGATCCCAACATCGAAGGGGAAAAAAGCCTCGCCCCAATTCTTACATCTCACTCTAACCCATTGCTTTTTATGGAGAGCTAGACTACACCCCAAACCTTCCATCTCACTCTAACACATTCCACCCTATGGGGGTCTCACTCTAACACACGTTGCCCTATGGGGACTGTCCTGGAACCTACCTAAACCCACTACTATCATTATCTCGCCAAGTCGAAAGGTTTCGTCCGTTGTACTCGGCGCAATAAATTGCTCTCATCCAAAATTTGTAGGACTGTATTGTTGACATGTCCGATTAGTCGGTTTCTATGCTTTCTCGCGAAGCTTCTAGTTTCAGCTTCGATTGTCGGAATTCCGAGATCCCTGTGGATATCTTCGTTTCTAATATACCACGGTGCTTGGAGAATTTCTCTTAGCACTTTATTTTGAAAAGCTTGTAAAATATTTGCATTTGTTTTCTTGGTACAACCCCAAAGTTGTATACCGTAGGTCCACACCGGCTTTAGCACTTGCTTGTGTAAAAACAGTTTGTTCTCAGTACTGAGCTGGGAATGTTTTCCGAGTAACCAGTACATTTCTCTATATTTGATTTCGAGTTCTTTTCGTTTCATTTTCACGTGCGAACTCCATTTCAGTCTTGCATCGAGTGTCATTCCTAGGTATTTGGCCTCGTTTGCAAAGGGTAATCGGGCCGAGTTTAGGAAAATTGGCAAGTTATTAGTTTTCTTGGAAGTGAAATTCACGTGAACGGATTTAGATTCGTTGAGGGCGATCCGCCAGTCCATCGTCCATTCATTTACATTATTCAGTGCGTTTTGCAGTTTTGTAGTCGTTTCTTCGATTGCTTTACCTACTGCTAGGATAGCGGTGTCATCGGCAAATGTAGCAAGGATAGTGCCATCTTCGTTCGGTATATCACGAGTATATAGCAAATAGAGAAGCGGCCCAAGAACGCTTCCTTGCGGTACGCCGGCCGAAATTTCCTTAAGCTCGGAGTATTCGACTCCACGTCTAACACGAAAGAGTCTATTCCCGAGATATGATTATAAAATATCGTATAAGCATACAGGGAGAACTTGTCGTAGTTTGCATTTCAAGCCATCATGCCACACCTTGTCAAAGGCTTGCGAGACGTCAAGAAATACGCTTGAGCAAATCTTTTTTTCTTCAAGTGCTTTCTCGATTACGTCAGTAATTCTATGCACCTGGTCAATCGTCGAATGCTTACTTCTGAACTCAAACTGGTGATCAGGGATGAGATTATTTTCTTCTATAACCGGTTGGAGACGCCTTAATAATATCCTCTCGAAAATGTTCGATATGATTGGAAGAAGCGAAATTGGTCTATACGATTTTCCTTCATTTGGCGGTTTTCCTGGTTTTAAAACCATAATGACTTCCGCAACTTTCCATTGGCTCGGCACGTGTTTTAATCTGAGCGCAGCATTTACAGTATGGAGAAGCTTAATCAATGCTTTTCTAGGTAAAACTTTGAGAATTTCTCCGGTAATCATAACCAGGAGATTTCTTAGGTTTTAGATTCTCGATCTCCCTTAGCGTTGCACTTGTGAGCGTCAAATCATCAGATGGTAAATCCAGCCTATTGCGGCTGTCGTAAACCACTTGACCATCGTACGGTTTAAAGGTTTCTTCCAGGTGGGCCGCAAAGACGTCCGCTTTTTCTTTATCTTCCCTTGCCCATTCATTTTGATTTAATTTGATTGGCGGCGCGGGGACTTTGAGCTTTTTGGTGCCTTTTACAGCTTTCGAAAGTGAATAATTGGAATCTTTTTTCGCTGTTAAACTTTCAAGGTAAGAACCTATTGCACGATTCTTAAAATCCTTAATAGTCTTCTTCAACAAATTGCACAGACGATTCAAGTGTGCTTTATGCTGCGGAGCACGACTCTGTTGCCATTTTTTACGAGCTTTTCTTTTTTCCTTGACCAATTCTTTTATTTCCGGAGGATATCCTAAACCGTATCTGTCCGGCGTTTTCCTTGGATTGGGCGTATTATTCCAAGAGGCGAGCTGTATGATCTCAACGAAGCGATCAACTTCAACCTCAAGTTCATAGGGTGTCGTAAGTGGAACGCTCAGTTCAACATTATCTTCAATTTCGTTCCTAAAGCCTTCCCAGTTAGGTGTTCGACCAGTTAATCTCGCTGGCTAGATGTTGTATGTGTAGTATGTTCCTGTAATGGTTTTTTCTTTTTAAAGATAATCGATTAAGATAACTCCATGACTATCACAAAACACAGTTGCCATCACATTCCCAGCCGAAAAAAACAGTTTTTGGAGCCGATTCCCACTTCGCAATCCACTGTTTTGACTGTATTTGTATTTCTGGGGTATAATGGTGTATCCAAGTTTCATCTACAGTAATTAATCGGCCCCAAAACTCTGATTTATTGCACCTAAACTGCGCCAATAGAGCGTTGAAAATGTTAATTCGAACACGTTTTTGGCTTAACGTGCGCAAACGCGGCACCCAACGCGCGGTCAGCTTTCTCATGCCTAAATCGTGATTCAATATGTAAAAAACACGTTCTTTGGACATATTCATAGCCTCTGCTATCTCTCTTACTTTAATTCGACGGTTGTCTAACACAATTTGGTGAACTTGAGCGATAGTATCGTCAGTGGTTGTAGTATTTGGAAGTCTTGAACGTTCATCGTCTCCCAAGCTGGTACGCCGATGTTTAAATTCAGCTGCCCGAAATTTGACGGTGGTAAATTATTGTGCAGATTCCCCGTTCACAGCGTCTAACTCGTGTTTGATTTGGATAGGCGTATTGCCTTTCAAAAACAAATATTTAATGTCAGCTCGATACTCTCTTTTTTCATTTTCACAAAACACTTACATCGACTCACTCAAAGGATTGTCAAACAACAACTGCACGTCCAAAATGGCTGAAATTTTGGTGAGTACCTTTCAAAAGATGCGCAAACATACCATATTTCCTAGCTATTGTTGGCGAGTGCTGCCATCTTCGTGTTGAGTGTGGAAACTTTTCAGGCCATCCTCGTATCAACTCGTAAAACAGTTTGTGCTCTTAATGAGTTTCAGTAGTTCCGGTATAGTTCGGTTTTGTATTCTTGCCATGTTTTCGAAAAATTCATTCATTCATTCATTTTCAATGGCCCGCTAATCCTTCATGATGGTCGCGGGGGTAGGATGCTCAGGTGGACTCTCCATCCTTCTCGATCCTCCGCCATTGACTCCAATTCATCAGGAGGAATCCCTAAGCGGCTCCAGGAGAGATGTCGGACTTGATCCAACCATCTATTTCTAGGCCTTCCGCGAAGAAGCCTACCTGATGGAATGGCAACCATGGCGCGTCTTGAAAACCGGTCTGGGGGCATACGCACTACGTGACCAAACCATCGAAGCATAGATCGTTTCGTTCGGAGAAGTAGCTACTCAACGTTGAGCGCCTCGCGTACTCTGGTGTTGCGCACTCGATCCCTACGAGTTATTCCAACAACACTGCGAAGGAACCTCATTTCGGCAGCTTGTATCCGCGATCTTATTCTTTCGGTCACTACCCAAATTTCATGACCATAGGTGAGAGTAGGAACATACACAGAGCTAAAAACCGATAGCTTAGCTTGAACACTAAGTTCGGCCTTCCTTATAATAGATTGGCCAAGCTCTCTCAAAATTGATCCAGGCTGACCAATTCTACAGGATAACTCGGCATTGCTCCTCCCATCACTCGTGAATAAAACCCCGAGGTACTTAAACTTCTCCACCTGCTTCAGTGGGACTCCACTAACATGCAGAGTGCACTGAATGGGTTTTTTGGAAACGACCATTACATCCGATTTTTTCACGTTGATCTTCATTCCAGCATCATCACAAACGGCTACAAACCTTTCGAGTGCGCGCTGAAGTTCTGTTTGAGAGGACCCAAGGATGACCAAATCATCCGCAAAGAGCAGATGACTAATCCTTAGGTCTCCCACTTTGAAACATTCCCCGCCACGGCTGCGCTGTAACATCCAATCCATATATACAATGAAGAGGAGAGGTGACAAAACACGAGGTGTTCAACGCGGAGTCCAACGCCCACAGTGAAAGGTATTGATTTAATACCGCTTATCCGAACACAGCTTCTACAGTTTGTATATAAAGACTGAATCGCTCTTAACAGGGAACCATCAATTCCATACTCCTGCAGAACACTCCAGATTTGCTTCGAGGAACCCTATCATATGCTTTTTCCAAATCCACAAAACAAGTATAGACAGGTTTAGCATACTCCCAGGCCTTCTCAAGAACCATTCTAAGAGTGAACAACTGGTCGGTTGTGCTTCTACCGGGACGAAAACCGCACTGCTCATCCCCCAAACTGTCCTCAACCACAGTTCTGGAACGCTTTTCTAGCACATTAGCGAAGACTTTTCCAGGGAGACTTAAAAGAGATATACCCCTATAGTTGGCGCAATCTCTTTTGTCCCCTTTTTAAAAAGAGGAACTATCACCCCCATTTGCCAATCATCAGGTGTTTCACCGCATTCCCAGGCCACTTAAATGACACGCGAGAGCCATTGAACTCCCTCTTTACCTAAAGCCTTGAACATTTCTGGCCGAATTTCATCCACACCAGTAGATTTGCCAACTTTTAGCGCTTTGATCGCCAAAGTTACTTCCTCTACCGTAGGACTACTTTCCACCCAACTCTCGACAATAGGTCTGCCATCTTCGGTGCCCCGTTCGGGATTGAGCAATTCTGAAAAGTGCTCGCTCCATCTGCGTAAGATGTCCTCCTCATTGGAAAGAAGTCTACCGTCTTTGGATTTGACTCCTTCAACGATATTCAACTTTTTTCCTCTAAGTCGGCGGACGGTCTGCCAGAACATCTTATTTGCAGATCTGTGGTCACGTTCCAATTTCTCGCCAAACTCCTTCCAAGACTGTTCTTTCGCTGTTTTCACAGCTAATTTGCAAGTTCTTCGCGCCTCAGTGTATCGATTTCGAGAATCGGAGTTCCCCAAGTGAATCCACACCTGAAAGGCTCTCTTTTTCTCTCTGATGGCTTCTTAAACTCCGGGCGTTTTAAACCAAGCAGTTCTTTTCTCACCACCAGCCGCCACACCAAGCCACTTCACTCCACAAACATCTCCCGCAGAGGCAATAACCGCTGTTGAAAACAGTTGCCATTCTTCCTCTACATTTGATGGAACAGTTAGAATTCGTTCAAACCTCTCAGATATTTGCCGTGCAAATATCTCCCGTTTCTCATCGTCCTGTAACCTCTCCCATCGTATACGTGTGACCATCCTTGGTTTACGCTTTGGTAGGGGAGGCATTCTCTCGCTGAGATACAATTTGCACAGCACTAAGTGATGATCAGTTGACAGTTCGGCCCCTATCAATAGAGAACATCACAAACCATTCTCTTCAGACACGATGGTACCACAAAGAAATCGATCAGCGACTTCTGCTGAAGACTCTGACGGTACCACGTGTATTTGTGAATGTCTTTGTGCGGAAAGATAGTGTTCATGATGGATAAGCCATTTTCACAACAAAAATCCAACAACCTCTCTCCGTTCGCGTTTTGATCAGGATCACCGTTCCTCCCAATCACACTCCTCCATGTCATAACATCTACACCCACATGCGCATTGAAGTCACCCATCAGGACAAAAGAATCCATATCTGCAACCTTTTCAAGGGCAACATCAACTTCATCTAAGAAAGCTGCGTACTCTGACTGAAGGTTCGGTGCATACACCTGCACCAATGCCAGAGTTGATCTTTCAAGCTTGAGCTTTAAGATCGCAACTCTCCCTCCTAATGGTATCCACTCCAATACTCTGTCTGTCAACCTGGGACTTGTGAGTATCCCCACTCCCACCCGAGCAGACATTGAGGGTGCGACTCCTGACAGGAAGAGCTTCCACCCACCCGAAAGGTCCACAGTTTTAGAACCTCTCTGCTTTGTTGAAGAGACGCCAACTATATCTAGTCGACTTTTAACAGCCTCCCCAACAAGCTCAAGATCCTTCCCTATGAGCGATGAGACGTTCCATGTGCCTATCCTAAGTCGATGCCGTTGTCGAATCTCAGAGAGTCCATCTGTGCCCCTATCGGTGCACAGCGCGCTCACCCCTTGACCCCCGTAATGGTTCGCGAGACCATTGACAGGAAGCTCGTAGCCATTTCGGGTTTGACCCGGCCGGCTGCCGAGCGGGACAGGCCGACCACCAGACGCTCGCATACTGACACCCTTCAGGCCTGGCTCCAAAGGATGCCCTGGCTTACCAGGTTTGGCAATATCCGAGGCCCGTTTACGTCGTCTTGTCATCATGGGGTGTGCGCTTTGTTAGCCGTGATTGGATTGTATGGATGGGAATAACTATTTAAGTTACCCCATCCGCACATCCCAGTCAAGTTGCCCGCCCCCCACCACGAGGAGGTCAGCTGCCAGGGGGCTGTTTTCTAAAAATTTGAAACATAATGCGATAAGGTATATGTATTATTTTTATAAGGGCGAGGCACTTTGTCTCTGTGGGACCTACATATGTACATATGAAAACAGTTGAATCTAATTTGCTAATTATGGAGCGTAGTGCAGTATCCCGCGATTACTTCGATTAGTATGCAAATGCAAAATCTATCCACGACCAGAGGACTCTTCTTTCTATATGCATCAAATACTGTCCAAAATGTACATAACGTTCTAAGTTTTCCTCATTTTTTTTTTTTTTTCGATCATACTATACTTTTTGTTTATATGCAGTCTTTCACTGCGGCAGAAGAATTAAATTTGTATCTCGGTTCGTTCGAAATAAACTCCAAATTTCAAAGAATGCATCAAATATTCCGCCTTACTAGCGTTATGCTTGCGGTTGCATCTTGTGCATAAGATAATACGGTTCAATTGGCTAAAGGGCGATGTACAATCTATAAGATATTGCTATGTATTCAGTTGCTTAACCCCGTGTTCAAGTATATTCACATTACTTTTGAGTTCAAATTACATATTTCATAATATGTTGTAAACGGGAAATTTTATCAGAGAACCACACCAACGCCAGGCACTTTAGGTTACCAATGATAAGTATTTCATTAACTTCAAACCTATACATCATACTCGAACATTGCATTATACGTTTTCAAGGCTCTGATAAGGCAATTAAAATGATTCTCTATATATACTAACAGTTAGACTTTCCATAGCACATTGCACTTGAACCTCAACTTCACTGTCATGGCGCTTCAAGGCAATTGACTTTGCCAACCATACCCGCTATCATTATCGAGTTCGTATACGAACGTTATCGCTTGCATTACAATATGAATATGAGCATTTTTCTGACTAGCTTATCCGGCATTTTCTCATCCAGATTTGGTGTCTTACTTAGACAAATACGGATTCTGTCATAGACCTAGACTCATTTGCGATCATTAAATATTCTGTTGAAACTGTGGCCGATGCTACACGGCAGAATGAATAATTAAAGGTGATTATTAAATAAAATCTTTTATTATTATTATTTTTATTAACTAACCTTTGTTTACAATCTGTCACTCAATTCGTTCACGCAGACATGACCTCTTAAAGTTTGTTGACTACGCATGTGTGTCGTTGTTATTTCTGTCACACTGATTGCTAAACGTTGCAGTTTTTTTTTCAAAACTAACCAAACTTATCTATGCTCTTATTTCGAGCACATACTATGAACGTTTACAATTAAACAAGGCAATCATAATTTAACGTGCTACGTGTTGGTTTTGGGGGTAGTTTGCTTGATGGATCTATCTTCAAAGAGGAAGAAGAGCTGGTTTTTTGCTCATGAAGGCTGGAATAAAATATAAGTGTGTACGTGGCTTGGAGGATGATTGTTCTAGTTGCCTTGCTACTTTGTCATGTGCAACGGAAATTCTATTGATGATGCTGACATTCTGTCACGTACTTTAAAGCGGAAGTGGATTCGGGATACAGAAGCCTAATCGACTCATTACAAAAGCAACAACTTTCTCCCCGTGATGTTATTTCTTTTAAAATGCTCAAAAACGTAACATTTCTGAGATTTTCGTATATTTGGCCACTTTCAGTGTAGGATCACGTTCAAAAGTAATCAAATTCGTGCTAATTTGAGATCATTTTGCTGCTGTTTGAGGTGAAAAGAAAATTATTCAAAAATGTGTCAAATCAAGTGCACATTAAATTGGTTGGTATTTCTACGCAGATGCATCATTATTATGCTTGACTGACGCAGATTTCTAAGTAAATAATAATTTACATTAACACACTGTTTATTTTTACTTTTTGCACAATTTGTGAAACAGTTGAACGAGGGTACGACCAGATAAAGAGTCAAACAAAAAGCTGGGCTAAATAATGCTAATGGTATTTCCTGATAATTTTACTTAGCATTTTGACCGTACTATGACCGTTTCGATCTAATTATATGCGTATGGATTATTAACTTAATGCTTAGCGTCTTCAGTTTATACTACGTCCTCACTGAGGCGAAATGAATATGTTTTCACACAATCGAAGAGATTTACATAAAAGGCGACTATTTTAATATTCAAGTACAGATACATAGTTAAAGGGTAATATCTATATGACGTTCATGTATCATTCACACGTAATATATTAAGAAATGTCGGTATTTGTTTCGATGATTAATTCCTTGCGTAAGCTGAAAAATTGTTAAATATTGTACTTACTTACTTAAGGGGCACCCGACCCTTGAAGAGTCTCTGCCTGATACACGGCTGCCTTCCATCCTCTGCGGTCCCGGGCACGCTGCTGACAGTTGTGAAGACCAAGTTTTCTGGCATCCGCGACAGCTTGGTCTTTATATCGGCAGTTCTGCCTTTTTGCCGTCTCGAACCTGGGGGCTCGATGTGGCTGAGCCAATGTAGTCAACCTGTCTTGGTGTTTTGGACTACAGCCACATCCTGGTACAACTCATAAGGTTTGCAGTTGTATCTTCTGCTCCATTCGCACTTCTCGCATATGGGACCTAATTATATGACGAAGTATTTTTCTATCATACTTACTTACTTAGATGGCGCTACAGTCCGGGGTGGACCTGGGCCTCAACCAACAAACCTCTTCAGCCAGCACGGTTACGAGCCAGCTGCCTCCAGTTGCGCACGCCAAGTTGGTTGAGGTCCCCCTCCACTTGTTTGCGCCTCCTACCGCGAGGTCGTCCTCTACTGCGCCGTCCGTCCGGAGTGGATTCGAAGACTTTCTTAGCGGGAAGGTTGGGCTCCATCCGCTCCACATGACCCAGCCATCTTAGTCGCTGTATGTGAACTCTTCTGGCTAAGTCGATATCCTTGTACAGGCTGCATAGTTCGGCATTGTACCTTCTCCTCCACTCACCGTCTATGCAGACGGGACCAAAGATCGCTCGAATAACTTTTCTCTCGAAATAACCAAGGGCATCCTCATCCGGTTTTGTCAAAGCCCATGCCTCTGCGCCATACACCAGGACTGGCATGATTAATGTCTTACAAAGAGTTACCTTAGTAGTTCGACATAGGGCTTTGCTACTCAATTGCCGTCTTAGCCCATAGAAACAACGATTGGCAAGAGTAATTCTCCGTGTGATCTCCCTACTGATGTCATTTGCGGAGCTGATCAAAGAGCCTAGGTAGACAAAATCCTTTACTACCTCAAAATTGTATCTGTCTATTGTGGCGTTCTATCTAAGACACCGATGTTGGGTGTCCTTTTTTGTAGACAGCATATATTTTGTTTTGCTTTCATTGACCGCTAGACCCATCTTTGCTGCCTCGATCTCAATACTCGTAAATGCCCCATTGACGGCCCGCTGAGTTCTTCCGATTATGTCAATGTCATCGGCATAAGCGAGTAGTTGTACAGACTTGAAGAAGATTGTACGTCCGGGGTTGGCTTGTGAGTTTCGTACAATTCTCTCAAGTACTATGTTAAAGAGATCGCATGATAGCGCGTCGCCTTGTCTAAGACCTTTCCTGACATCGAACGGTTCGGTGATGTTCTTACCGACTTTTATGGAGCAGCGAGAGTTCTCCATCTTCATTCTGCACAAACGGATGAGCTTGGCAGGGATGCCAAGTCTAGACATGGCTCTGTATAACTCGTCTCTATACACGCTATCATAGGCAACTTTGAAATCGTTGAAAAGGTGGTGCGTATCGATTTTATATTCATGGGTTTTTTCCAAGATCTGCCGTAGTGTGAATATTTGGTCAATGGTGGACTTTCCAGGCCTGGAACCGCACTGATAAGGACCTATCAGGTTGTTGACGATCGGTTTTAGGCGTTCACATAGTACGGCAGATAAGATCCATCATGCGATATTTAGGAGACTTATACCTCTGTAGTTGGCGCAGTTCAGAGGGTCTCCTTTCTTCAGGGTCGGGCAAACGATGCTGAGGTTCCATTCATCGGGCATACTTTCGCCCGACCAGATTTCACAGATGAGCTGGTGCATGCTCCTTACCAACTCATCTCCTCCTGCCTTGAAAAGTTCAGCGGCAAGGCCGTCGGCTACAGCAGCTTTGTTGGATTGAGTTTAGATATCGCTATCATCGCTTCATTCTGATCGGGTTGACGGGAATCTTGACTGCCATCGTCACTGTTGAATGGCTCATTCTGCCTGACAGCGGAATATTGATCATCATCGCCGTTTAACAGTCTGCAGAAGTGTTCTTTCCATATTCTCAGCACCGACTGCGATTCTACTACTATGTTACCATTTTCATCCCTGCAGGCTTCTGTTCTGGCTTTGTAACCCTGGCATGTTCTTTTTACCCTTTGGTAAAATTTTCGAACATTATTCCTGCAATAAAGTCTCTCAATCTCCTCGATCGAGCGCTTCTCATGCTCTTTTTTCTTCTTTCTGAGAAGTCGATGTTCCTCTTTTCTCCTGCGCACGTAGAGCTCGTAAGCAGCTCTAGTCCTTCTATGCAGCACCGCTTTGTACGCCTCTTGTTTTGCTGCATGTGCTTGCCGGCATTCCTCATCAAACCAGGGGTTTCGTTGTGGTGGGCGAGAGAAACCCAGTACATCAGAGGCGGCATCTCTGATGGCTTGTTGGCAACGCTGCCACTGGTCTTCCGCATTTGCTGCTGGCGGCATAGGACTTAGATTGAGATTAGAAGAAACACTATCGGCAAAGGTTCTGGCGGTCTCTTGCGATTGTAGCTTTTCAACGTCAAATTTCCTCACAGCATTTCGTTGATTTTGCTCCGTTCTGGATATCCGCATCCGTACCTTGGCTACAACTAGGTAGTGATCCGAGTCCACGTTGGCTCCTCGGAAAGTCCGGACACCCAGAATACTGGAAGAGTGCCTTGCGTCGATCGCAATGTGATCGATTTGGTTGACAGTTTTTCGATCAAAGGAAAGCCATGTTCCTTTGTGAATGTCGAGACGTGGGAACCGCGTACTAGCTACGACAAAGTTTCGCCCCGCCGCAAAGTCGATTAGCCTGAGTCCGTTGTCGGATGTGATGTCGTGCAGGCTGTGCTTTCCGACCACGCTACTAAAGATTTCCTCTCTTCCTAGCTTTGCGTTAAAGTCGCCTAGGATAATTTTAACGTCGTGGCTAGGGCATTGCTCATACGTCTTGTCCAAGAGCTGGTAGAAGTCATCCTTTGTCGCGTCGTCCTTCTCCTCATGAGAGGCGTGAACGCATATTAGGCTAATGTTGGCGAATTTAGCCTTGATACGGATAGTCATAAGGCGCTCGTTCACATGCCGGAAACTCAAGACTTCTTGCCTAAGTCTGCCTCCAATGACAAATCCACACCCGAATAGACGCTGTCCTTTTTGTCTGTAGCAATCGCCGTAGTAGATGTCGCAGTTTTTCATACTCCTTTTGCCCGGCCCATCCCATCGCACTTCTTGGATGGCGGTAATGTCTGCTTTGAGACACTCTAGGGCCTCCGCAAGTTGTTCGGCTGCACGTGGTTTGTAGAGGGACCTAACATTCCATGTGCAGACACGAAGATCGTTGTCCTTTTTACGTTTGCATGGGTCGTCAACAGTAAGATCATCCGTATCCGAGGCTGTTGGTTGCTTCGTAACCAAAGGTTTTTTACGTGGTAGGGAAGTTAACCCGACGGCACAACTCCCAACCTGGAGGGCCATTTTTCTGTCATAGGTACCCAATAATTGCTCTGCTTTCTTACTTATCGTCCAGCACTCGGCGCCATAAAGCAAGACTGGTAAGATGAGCGTTCTATAGAGCATTAATTGGTTCCGTCGAGTTAGGAGTTTGAACCCAGTTGTTTTGGCAAGCCGAAGTAGCAGCGGTTTGCTAAAGTTATTCTTCTTCGGATTTCCACGAAGGTGTCATTTGTGGGATTTATATTTGCTCCGACGTAGGTAAACTCCTTAACTACCTCGAAGTTGTAGTCATCAACAGTGACGTTCCGTCCAAGGTTTTGAGCAGATCATTTTTTGTTTGTTGATAACATGTACATAGTCTTGTCCTCATTTACTTCAAGACCTACTCGGTTTGTCTGCTCTTCAATTGCCATAAATGCCTCTACACCGGCTTGCCGGGATCTTCCGATGATGTCAATATCGTCCGCGTATCCCAGCAGTTGAATGGATTTGTGAAAGATAGTGCCTTCCGTGTTTACACCTGCCCTATGCACTATCTGCTCCCATATTGAAGAGGTCACATAACAGCGCATCTCCTTGCTAAAACCCGGTGTGTGTTTGGAAAAGTTCAGGAGACCTGTTTCCAAGTTCCACAGAACATCGCGTGTTTTCCAGCGTTATGCGACACATCTGGAAAAGTTTTGACAGCATCCCGAATTGAGCCATAGTTTGATAAAGTTCAAGACGATGAATGCTATCATAACCGGCTTTAAAGTCGATGAAAATGTGTAGAGTTTCAACTTGATATTCGTTGGTCTTTTCCAGGATTTGCTTTAGTGTGAAAATTTGGTCTATTGTCGATCTGCCGAGCCGAAAGCCACACTGGTACGTGCCTATTAGTGTATTGCAGGAAGATTTTAGACGTTCACACGATACGTTGGATTGGATCTTATATGCGACTTTTAGCAGGGATATGCCTCGATAATTCTTACAAGACATAGGATCGCCCTTTTTTGAAGATGGGGCAAATAGAGCTGAGTGGACCCCGTGACGTAAGTGGTTAGTGTATCGGATCACTACGCATGAGGTTCCAAGTTCGAATCCCACAAAACACCAAAAAGTTTTTCCACGGTCCCACCTCTCGCGAGCGTCTGACAAACATCCGAGAGTATTGCTGTCACGAAAAAGCTTCTCAAGTCGCCGTTTGGACTCGGCATTAAAACTGTAGGTCCCTTCCATTCGTGTGAAAAATATAACGCACACAACATGAGTGGTTGCGAGAAGCTAGGCCCTGGCACTTTAAAGAGCTGTTGCGCCAAATATTTGTATATAGAGCTGATAATCCAGTCGTCGGGCACGCTTTCCTCTATCCATACCTGGCTGATGACTTGGTGTATGCACCCTATCAAGATGTCGCCTCCGTATTTAAAACGTTCAGCTGAGAGGCCATCAGAGCCAACAGCTTTGTTGTTTTTTAGTTTTCTAACTAACTTCTTCAATACTGGGTATTGGTTCGTCATTGACTGGAAGCGGGTTCTCTTTTTGTCCTATCACTCTCTCTGTTTGCTGCCCGTTAAGCAACTGCTGAAGTGTTGCTTAAACACATCAACAATTCCCTGCGTTTCGGTGGCTAAGTTGCCTCCGTTGTTACGAAGAGCCTGTGTTCCGGGTTTGAAGCCAGCTGGCAGCTGCTTGTTTTTTCGATAGAAATTCCGAATTTTGTTGCGCTCACGAGACTTTTCAATATCCTGGAGCTGGGAGACTGCGTGGTCCCTTTCCTTTTTACCCAGAATTTTCTTCTCTTCCCTCCTTCTGATCCGGTACTCTTCTCTCTCTGCTCTTGTCTTGCGCTGCGGTGCTTTCTTATTTGCTTTTTCCATTCAACGCACTCATAATCATAGCAAGGGCTCCTTTTTGGTGGGGGCTGGTAGCCAAGGGTGGTTACGGCCACCTTCTTGATAATGTTGCGGTATTTGTTCCACTGATTGTTTGCGTTTGTGATTGTTGGATGCACTGCAGAGAGTTTCCCGGACAGATGCTCTTTGTAGGCTCTGGCTCCTTCTGGCGTACTAAGGCTTCCAACGTTAATCTTCCTCTTCTGGGAGGCTTGCAGCTTCTTCTCGTTGGACAGTCTGGCTCTGAATTCAGCTGCAACAAGAAAATGATCAGAGTCGACGTTGACCCCTCGGAAAGTGCGCACATCCAAGATGTTAGACGCGTGCCATCAAATGAAAGCCAGGTTGCTGTGCAGATTTTTAGTCTAGGAAACCTAGTGCTACTTATCACCGTATTATGAGCCGCTCCAAAATCAATTAGTCGGAAACCGTTGTCTGTTGTCTAGTCCTGGAGACTGTGTTCACCGACTAGTTCGCCAAAGGTGATTTCCTTGACAGGGGCTTCAGCGTCATCGGTAGGGGCGTGTGCACATATTAGGATATGTCGCAGCTGGATCTTGTTTGCATTCCTGATCCTATCGATCATATCTCCTGAATCGCAGTAAAATCTGCTTTGTACTGCGTGAGGACAGATTCAAGTTTTTGGGCGGCACCAGGGGTGCACAGGATTGTATTTTCCAGGTGCATACCCGTAAATCGTAGTGCGTGAATGATCCGGGTCGATTTGCCAATTGAGGGAGATTATTGTTATTATCCGAGACTGGTGTCTCTCTCATAACTAGCTTTTTTTACTTGGTAAGTCAGTTACCCCGACGGCACAACCCCCAACCTGGAGGGCCAGATCCATGAGTTTTAGCCCCTTGAACCAGGGGCCGGTTTGAGAACCGAGATCAGTATTCCGCTTCAGGGATATGAACGCTGCTGTTGGCCGATTTAGGGTTCATCCACTACCATGTCTATTCCATAACTTCGACGAAGCTATGGAAATTCTTCCAGACCTGAGCTTCGAATATGTGGAAGAAGCTTGAGTAAGGTATCTGTCAAGACCGTCTATGGATTCCGCCGTTGATTCCGTCGAGAGATTTCTTCCGCCATCCTTCCTCCTTCTGAGGGCTCTAGCTAGACATCTGAGATGCATTTTGGCCATTCAGGTGAACAAGAGATGCCTCATCCGGTCCCAAAAGTGTGCTAATGTTCACCCGGCCATGCTCGCGCAGCGTCGAGTGTTAGCTCACTAATAGCTAGCTATCCAGAGGGCACCGCGTGGAGTTGATGATGCGTCATTTTGTCCGCCTGTTAAATATTGTAGTCTATCAATAATTTTGTCCGATAAAGGTCTACTGTTCTCAAGTTACTTTTCCCATTAAAGACGCCCTAAAATGCAAGGAGTCTGATATGCATAATACGATTTTTTACAATGCTTTGGTGGCCTTCAATAAGGGGCGCTAGAATCCAAATATTTCTCCGCCATACGATGAGGACGAGTTAGGTTAGGTTCAGTTCAGTGTATAAAAAAGCAATTTACAAGAATATTCTTTCGAAATAGAACAGCATCTACTTCAGCAACTCTCCAACAAGAATTTGTTTAACCTTTAAAGTAGAGCTCTAATTGTCCCCTATTCTCCCTCAAAATCCCATGCTGAAGCTGATTCAGATTAATCTGCGGCACTCTCAGTATGCCTCATCGATATCGGCATCATTCAGGATCCCCAAGTAAGGGGATCAACCATCATCATGACAACAAGCACAATCTTTTCTACAACCTTAACCCTAGAATGCATATGGGGTGCTATCGCACCCCACTTCAAAAATGGAAATGCCATTTATTTTGTTAATGAAGTTAGTAAAAACATTATTTTTTAATAAAATAAATAAATTTTATAAGATTGTGTTATAAGTTGCTGGTATTTTCAACCCAAAGTACTGGGGTGCTCAGGAACCCCATATGTGTTAACGTTACTCAAAAACCCTTATGCATTTTAGGGTTAATAACTGAAACGCTCTACCGACTTGACGGTGATAAATTTGAAGAAAGCAAAAGGGGAGAACCTGTACATCTCATCCAGCAACAGACAAGCGCCGCCAGAAGAGGTCCAAAATTCACATCCATCATCGACACAACAAAGTCTAACCTTCTTATGGGCTGCGATACCAACACCAGGCATGTATACAGCGTACCCTCAGTAAACTCTTCTTCGACGACCTGGGAGAAATATCTGAGAAAAGAATTGGACCTCTCATTATTTACCTAAACTCGACAGGCTGGATCTAGCATATCCATCTTCTTCAACCGAATAATACAATCAGGTGTACCTGAGTTTTGTGGTATCAAAATGGTGCTCGTTTGCCGTTAGATACCAAGATCCTTTTATTTTTTGACAAATTAAAGCTTAATCTCCTAGTACTTTTGAACACGCATTGGTTGTGCGATTTCAAAGTTGCCTATGATAGTGTGTATAGGGACGAGGTACACAGAGCCATGTCCACTCAAGCTTGTCTATCCATGCAGAATGACGATGGAAGAGTACTCTCACTGCTCCATCAAAGTCAGTAATAACACCACGGAACCATTCGATGTCAGGGTAGGTATTAGGCAAGTTGACGCACTATCATGCGATCTCTTTAACATAATACTTGAGAGAATTGTACAAAACTTACATACCATCAGCAGACGTACGTCACAATAGACAGATATAATTTTGAGGTAGTAAAGAACTTTGTCTACCTAGGCTCTATGCTGAGCTCCACAAATGACACCCAATTGGAGATCAAATGCAGAATTAATCTTGCCAACCGCTCTTTTTAGAGTCTAACAAGGCAATTGAGTAACATAGCCCTATCTCGAACTACTAAGATAACTCTGTATAAGACACTAATCACCCTAGTGCTGCTGCATGCCGCCGAGGCTTGGACTTTGTCATAATTCAGATGAAGATGCCCTTGGTTACATTGAGAGATAAATTCTTCAGGTAACTATGCGGCCTATACAAGGACATCGACGTAACCAAAAGAGTTCACATACTCATCCTAATATTAAGATGGATGGGTCATGTAGAGCGGATAGAGCCCATTTTTCCAGCCCAGCCAATCTTCGAATCCACCACACCACATAAACAAGTAGAGGGGGACCTGAACCAACTTGGCGTGCGCAACAGGAAGCTGCTGGCTTGTAACCGCGCTTGTGTGTGAGGTTTGTGACCTGATATGCAAATAATTCGGTCCAAAATAAGTATATTTGCATTGAAAGAAAAATAAGGCCTTTGTTGGCTAGTGACATCTCTAACGTCGCCATACTATTTTTAAATATTATTTACCAGCAAATCATTTCTTGAAATCATATTCAATAATAATCCATTCAGCAAACATGTGGGATTGAAATTGCCGCTCGTGTATTTGCCTTAAATATTTAAAACGATTATATACCAACCTTAGCATTGCAATCCTTGAAGTAAGGAAAGAAAGGAATTGGTATTATAAAGTGCTTAGAAAAAATGTAGAATTAGCTTAGAAACGCGTCTGTCGTGGCAAGGTGACAACAGTCGCGTGTGTGGTATCCGTTTTTGATTGCAGTCACAGTTCAAAACAAATTCACATCCGTACAATAGAAATGGGTAGAGCAAGGTTTCGGTGAGCATTATCCTTGTTTTTACAGGAATAGCTCGTTGGATAGTTTAGTAGTTCGAGCAAAAACCAGGTTAGCATACGAGTATGTAAGGTGGATGTTCTGGCAAAGTCAGGACACACTTAAACCAAGGTTATGTCCATTGTGATACTAAATATTTTTAACCGGAAGTTACCGGGTAACTTGGGAGCATTTGGTTATCTCCAGGTGGAATGTGGACATGAGGAATCCCATTGTACCTGATGTAGCTGAGTAGGGCGACTGACTCAACCGAACCCTAAATGATTGCCTAAGGTGGATGGTTTAGGTAGTAAGAGTACGTAAGAATGGTAACGATGACACCTGGTACTGTTGTGGAATTATAACCAGCTATATGTTATGTTTATAATTGCTGATAACAACTTAGCAGGATATGAGTAGGTCGCTCATGATGAGGTGGCTGTTAAATTTCTAATATCGAGTAGTTGTTGAGGAGTGTACAAGGTAGAAACCGGTGTATGGAGAAGGTAACTGATGCAATCGAACCTTAATGTTGATATGTTTTGCTAAAATCAGCGATGGATTTCTTTCCAGAGACAGAAAGAAGAAAAGATGTGTAAATGCTATACTGTGGTTTCGGCCAAACTAGTTAAATTTTGGCGTAAACTTATTTTTACGAAAAATGTAGGTTTTTAACAGATCACTTAGATCTTCAGAGAAGTATTCTCCTACGGCGTTCTACCATAAGGTAGCAAGAGCTGAAGATTGTCTTTCTCTTCCTCTTTGTCCCTGCAGCTTCTGGGCAAATCATTGGAGAGGACCTCCATTCTTCTGTCATGTCTGCCTAGCAGCCCGGTGATAATTCCTAACGAAAGGCTTGTATTTCTTCTATTCAAAGGTAGAGGTCTTCAGCGCACTCAAGGGGCTATGAATATCCTTAAAATTATTTACACAGTACGGGCTTTGGAAAGGATAGAAAGAGAGAGAGAGAGTAAGATCGGTATAGTGGGTTCAAACTCAGATGTTATATTTCAGATAAACTCCGGGGGTGGCATCCAAATAACTGGGGAGATTTTGGTTATTTAGATCTTTTTATTTCCAATAAAGGCCAAATAAATGTTGTTGTTTACGATTTTTAGGGTTTCGGTGGATAGGCGAAGTTCTATCCTTTGTAATGAGGCAGACAGTACCTCTCTGGTGTGAGTCGTCTATTATCTAGTTTGGCTAGTTCATCTGCCTTGCAGTTCGAAAGCAGAGAGTATGCACGCTGCCTCCTTAATTACCGACACTTCCATTTTCGGTACGTCGGGGAATATTCCCACGCCCGTGCCGTCTAACGTTAGGGATCCATTCATGCAGATCTCAATTTTGGAGTCATTTAAAATATTTCGTTATACCATGCAGACCTGTCTGAGATAGTGGTCGAGCGAAAACAACGCCCCATACAAATAACAAAAAAACAGGACGAATGACTGGAACGATCTATGCTTCGATGGTTTGGTCACATAGTGCGTATGCTCCCAGACCGGCTTCCAAGACGTGCCATTATGGCACAGCGACCCCTCGGTAGGCCTAGAAATAGAAAGTTGAATCAAGTCCGACATCTCTTCTGGAGCCGTCTAGGGATTCCTCCTGATGAGTTGCAATCAATGGCGGAGGATTGAGAAGGATGAAGAGTCCACCTGAGCATCCTACTCCCGCGACCCTCATAAAGGATTAGCGGACCATTGAAAATATATGTATGTATGTATGTATGCATGTATGATCAATCCTCGCACCGTGTCGTTCCGCAATGTGATTCCTACAGAGGAAATGTAAGAATTTGTCAAGGAATGGTCAGTTGTCCCTCGGATGGGAAAACCAATTTTTTTTTGGACTTGTAGTCGTTTTACCACCGACAATATTTTAAAACCTGCCCGGGACGTTAGGGTATACGATGCAGAGCAATGTAAGCGAAAGGCACATTTCCCACCCAGAAATTTCCCAAGCAATCGAAAAAGGGGAAAAGTCCGGAAAAAGCTCACACAATTTGAGTGATATTGCACTATTAGCCTAAGTAAAAGCAAAAAACCAAACCTTTCAGGAGAACGTGACTAAAATCTCAACGCTTACTTACTTATTTACTTAGGTGGCGCTGCAGTCTGGGGTGGACCTGGGCCTCAACCAACAAACCTTTCCAGCCAGCCCGGTTACAAGCCAGCTGCCTCCAGTTGCGCATACCACACCAAGTTGGTTGAGGTCCCCCTCCACTTATTTGCGCCTCCTACCACGAGGTCGTCCTATACTGCGGAGTGGATTCGGGGTGGATTCGAAGACTTTCTTGGCTGAAACGTTGGGCTCCATTCCCTCTACATGACCCAGCCATCTTAGTCGCTGTATGTGAACTCTTCTGGTTAAGTCGATGTCCTTGTGTAGGCCGTAAAGTTCGGCATTGTACCTTGTCCTCCACTTGCCGTCTATGCAGACGGGGCCAAAGATCACTCGAAAAACTTTCCTCTCAAAATAACCAAGGGCATCCTCGTCCGATTTTGACAAACCCCATGCCTCTGCGCCACACAGAAGAACTGGGATGATTTTTGTCTTATAAAGAGTTACCTTAGTAGTTCGAGATAGGACTTTGTTACTCAATTGCCTTCTTACAATACCTCTCCACCACGATTAACATGCCTACAGATCAGGAAGATCCACCGAAACTGCGCTCTACCAGCTAAAAAGTTGAGTCCAGGAAGCACTGGAGAGCAAGCAAACGGCAGTATGTGCTTTCCTAGACATCGAAGGAGCCTTCGACCACACCTCCCATGAAGCAATTAAGAGGGGTCTTGAAATAAAAGTAGTAAATCACACCACAAGTAATTGGATGTGTGGGATGCTGAGAACTAGGATGGCTGAGACAGAGGTGGTTCAAAAAACCATCACTTTAAGCACCACTAGAGGATGCCCACAAGGAGGGGTATTATCACCATTGATGTGGAGCCTAGTAGTAGATGAATTACTGCACAAATTGACAGACGCCAGCATTAAGTGTCAGCGCTATACCGACGATATAGGCATTGTTACAAGAGGAAAATTTGAAGAAACGCTATGCGAAATCATTCAAAGGGGACTTAGAATCACAGAGAAATGGTGCGAATGAGAGTGAATCCTACCAAAACCACTGTGATACCCTTCACCAAGAAAAGATTTTAGCTATCTTATGCAACTTATGGTTAACCGAACACGGTTAACTACGACGACGACATCGCTGAGCAAGGTACAAAGATTGACTTGCGTATGTATGACAGGTGCCATGCGAACCTGTCCCACAGCAGCACTAGAGGTGATGCGCTACACATAGTGCTAGTGCGAATCGCCAAGGACGCCATATTGAGAATAAGCAAAGAAGGCATCGCAAACAAAGAACGAGTAAACCTATCCAAATCGGTGCTGCTTCTGGACTGGCCCAGAGACGACATGGTCAAGAAATACTGCTTTGAAAGAAAGTTCGAATCAAAGCTGCGCAACAAAAAGGATTGGAGCAGTGAGTCCGATAAGTACCAATTCAAACAACATACAATTAAATAGTACAGGGACGGATCGAAAACATCCACAGGCACTGGGGCGGGGATGTATGGGCCCAGGACCAGATACTCAGAATCACTGGGAATATTCCCCAGTATATTTCAAACAGAAGTTCACGCGATCGAAAAATGTGCGCAATTCAACCTAGACAGGCAATATCGCAGGCAGGACCTTCAATACTTTCAGACAGCTAGGCCGCTATTAAAGCACTGACTTCGTACGAGATCAGATCCAAACTTGTGGGGGAATATCTCACCAGGATCAACAAACTGGGTGAGGCAAATAAAGTAACTCTCTATTGGGTACTAGGACATGTAGAAGTAGAGGGGAACGAAGCAGGTGATGAACTAGCTAGAAACGGATCAGACACGCCGTTCCTTGGACCAGAGCCCTTTTGTGGGATAGGACCCCAAAAAATAAGGAAAGACTTAAGGAAAGAGGAAGAGAATAAATGGGCCAAGCATTGGGACAATATCCTCTAACTAAGACAGATGAAAAAACTTCTGGGAAATACAACCAGAAAAGAAGTAGAACCTGCCTAGCAAGAATCGACTTCGAATCTTGACGGCCATGTTAACGGGTCACTGCAGACTCAAGGAGCACCTCAGAAAACTGGGCATAGAGAGAGACGGACACTGCAGATTCTGCAGGGACTTCATAGAAACACCAGGGCACCTTCTTATGGAATGCGAAACACTGATCCACAAAAGAAAAAATCACTTAGGTGCACACCTCCTATCAGAATTGGATCTACCTTCGCTGGATCCACTCAAGATACTCCGGTTCATAGCAGCAGCTGGGCTGGAGGAAGTGCTCTAGACCAAGCATGTCATCGACTAGAGCCTCAGTTTGAGGGGCACAATAGATCCGCTAAAGGTCGCAGTTCACTTGCACCTCACAACAATTATCTATCTATCTAGCCCATAGAAACAGCGATTGGCAAGAGCATTTCTTCGTTTGATCTCCCAACTGGTGTTATTTGCGGAGCTCAACATAGACCCTACGTATACAAAGTCCATAACTACCTCAAAATTATATCTGTCTATTGTGGCGTTCTGTCCAAGACGCCGATGTTGGGTGTTCTTTTTTGTAGACAGCATATATTTTGTTTTGCTTTCATTGACCGCTAAACCCATCTTTGCTGCATCGATCTCAATACTCGCAAATGCCCCATTGACAGCCCGCTGAGTTCTTCCGATTATATCAATGTGTACAGACTTGTAAAAGATTGTACCTCCTGTGTTGGCTTGTGAGTTTCGTACAGTTATTTCAAGTCCAATGTTAAAGAGACCGCATGATAGCTTTACCTTGTCTAAGAACTTTTCGGACATCGAACGGTTCGGTGGTGTTCTTACCGATTTCGATGGAGCAGCGAGAGCTCTGCATTGTCATTCTGCACAAACGGACGAGCTTGACAGGAATGCCAAGACTATACATGGCTCTGTATAACTCGCCTCTGTACAAGCTACCATAAAAAAGAAAAAAATACACGCTACCATAGGAAACTATAAAATCGATGAAAAGATTATGTGTATCGATCTTATATTCATGGGTTTTTTCTCAGATCTGCCGTCGTATTTGGTCAATGGTGGAATTTCCGGGCCTAAAACCGCAAATCTGAACCCTTAATAACACAATAGCATAAAATCCATAATTCAAAGAGAACAGTAGTAAGTACCTACATATGTATGTATTACATACTAAAAAAGAACTTCAGCCTTTGGCTATAGTTGTATCTAGTAATCTATTGTTTTGCGTTGTTAACTGGTAGCTAACACATTATTACATTTTTAAAAGTAAAGACTAATAATTCGATGAAAACTGCTTCTGCAGGTAGTACGAACTGCATGTTTTACAGATCTCGATAATATCATTATTGATATTATCGGAAAAGAATGGCCAAGATTTGGCAGTGGCGTAAGTGGTTAGTGTGTCGGATCACTACGCATGAGGTTCCAAGTTCGAATCCCAGAAAATACCAAAAAGTTTTTTCACGGTCCCACCTCTCGCGAGCGTCTGACAAACATCCGAGAGTAGTGTTGTCACGAAAAAGCTTCTCTAATCGCCGTTCGGATTCGGCATTAAACTTGTAGGTCCCTTCCATTCGTGTGAAAAATATAACGCACACAACATGAGTGGTTGCGAGAAGCTAGGCCCTGGCACTTTAAAGAGCTGTTGCGCCAAATATTTGTAATGGCCAAGATTGAGTGGAACTATTGATGATTCCTCTTCAATACCATTATAAATGACCATTAGTCCGCAAATATAGAGCATAATGAAAGCGAAATAAGGTAATACAGAACGTTTGTTCTTCACAAAATCGCTTAGCTTTAGTTATTGTTGAAAAATAAAAAAATAAATAAAAAAGAAGAAGAAATATATTTTGTTTATCATTAAAAAATGTCGCTGTATTATTCAATTTTCTTGGAAAATGATCTAGAAAATGTTGTAAGGTAGCGTGGCCATTCAAATTATCATCATTTTTATTTGGATACTCTAAGTTTTCTTCCTCTTCAGTGGTGGACATCTGGAAATAGTTATCTGTCGCTTGTTGTGAAATATTATTCAAGATAAGGCAACATGTTATGGTGTTGATTGATTTTATCGGTTGCAATCGTAAGTGCTTCAAGCAAGGAAATGTCTCCTTCAAAATTCCAAAAATAAAAAAAATCTCTTTAAGTGCCAGAGCCCAGCTTCTCGCAACCACTCATGTTGTGTGCGTTATACTTTTCACACGAATGGAATAAGTGCCATATCCGAAGGGCAATTTGTTTTGAGAAGTTTTCTCGAAACAACAATACTCTCCGATGTTAAAAAATTCCAAAAGCGTTTTCTATTATTCTTCGAGTTGGTTTAAGTGTTCTATTGTATCGCAAATTTCAGAAGTTGAGTTTCTCAAAATCGGTGTAATTAACCAATCCATTAACGCATTTCCCGTATCCCCAAGTTAAAGAGCATAATGATAAGTTCGAAAGCTACTTTCAAATTTAGAAAAAAGGAGGCTTTTTCGCAACACCCTTGTACACTTCCGGGCCAATCCACGTATACATTGTAGAAGTTATAGTTAGGCGCGCATATCAGCTACAATATATTAATAGAGGGTTTTCCATGCTACGTATGCAGATTCAAACTCGCTAGGAGCATCGATGTTTACTAAAGTCCCGTCTATACATCCGTAAACACATCGCATGCCTTATACGAAAGATACATAAATTCTAAAAATTCTACCAAATAAAAGCAAAACATGTATTGACCGGCAATATCGCTAATCTTTTCACTTATGTTTTTGTCTTCATTAGGCCAATATACAATATTTTTAAACGGTAAATTAATAATTGTTGTACAAACTCTGTAAACACATCTGCATAAGGTCGAGTGAGGCATTCCGTGCATGCCAGCAACTCCATGGGACTGTCCTTCATTTCCAACCCATTGTAAAGATGTGAGAAACTGCTGCCTTGGTGTAAATGTAAAGTTTTTATAGTACAATGGGTAGTGTGACCATCTGTCCCATTTACTCGGGACATGTCCCCGAATTTTGGCCGATGTCCCGTCGTCCCCAAATCGGATCAAAATGTCCCTGAATTCTGCGAGAATTTTTTTTATCCATAATCATAAAGGAAAAATTTGTGCAAATGCACCATTGACATTAAATTTAAAAGACAAAATTCAAAGTGCAGTGTTGAATGAGGGTGGAAGGTGACAATGTATCTGCGATGGAAGTTGCCATTGCTGTGGCCGATTTGATCGACAGCCTTGAGATAAGAAACGAAACAAATTTCTTTTCGTTGATGTCCAAAATGAAATTGAGAATCTAATTGAAAACAATATCGACATTACAAAGTTCGCCGTTTTAATGACTACCTTAGCATTCTTCGGTATATAATTGTTTTGTTTACTTTCAAAATCGAATCAAAATAATTTTCAATTTTTATTCAAATTTTGATACGCGCATCGATTATCTGAAAAGATGGACTAAACTTCTTCTGTTTAAACACTAAAATTGTTGGCTCAGTGTTTACTTCGTTTGATAAGCTGTTAAATACGTTAAATCCTTTGTACATTAATGAACACAGTGGGCTGCTGGTGTTACATCTGTTCTGCCTAAGGTTGCACGATTTCCGCAAGTTGTATGGTTGATCATCACCGACGGTGACAAAATTTGATTCCAAATATTCAGCCAGCACGTTATTTCTCATTTTATAGATGAACATCATAGCGCTCAGTAATAACCTCTGGTCAATATTCATCCATTTGAGAGTACCGAGCGTTATTCGAATTGGAGTATAAATACTGCACTTTAAGATTACAAGCATAGCTTTGTTTTGCAACAATTGTTCGTTGTTGACTAGCATATAACAGGGTGTAACAGTAGTTGAAATGTGGCAAAACGATAGTATTGTAAATTAAAATTTCACTTTCAAATGCCCTTCTTATCGTTCTCAACAAACCAATTTTCTTGGCTATTTTACCGTATATATAGGCTAGGTTAGGTATTAGTCTATATGATTTTTAAAACTCAGATTAGAATCTAGCACTACACTAAGATATTTAATATTATCCACACATTCATTAATGTCTGTGGTCCAATAATTGCAATTATTTCCTCTACATAGTTCGACTCAGACGAAATTTTTCATTAAAATTAAATAACTCCGAAGTTTTCATTTTTTTTTTAAGATTAAAACATAGGTCTGTGCGCGTACTTTCTGCACCAAAATTCGCAGTTTCTCAAATTTCCATGAGAGTGGGTAAAATTCTCTCATAGTGAGATCTAAAATTACAAAAAAGTAAACGAACGCGTTGAACCACAAAAGTTGCCTACTTTTAAAACGTCAAACCACAAACCCAATTATACGCGAAAGAAAGAAAGAGAAGGAACAATCCAACAAGAAATCGCATATACAGTGATTTGGCAGATTTCACAAATCTGCCCAAAGAAATTTCTTGCACTAAAATTCGCAGCATGGAGAAATTTCTTACTCTCTCGAGAGCGCTCTCTTCTGTCAAAAGCTACCAAAATTCTCAGTACTCGAACAGGTTTTCGTAAAAATTTGTAACTTTTCGCAAAAATTCGCTGTTTTGGGAGAGTACGCGAATGGACCTATAATCGTAACTTTCGCTACTATTGCTACAACTATGCTTTCGTCGCAGACATTTTTTAAATTGCTTTCAATAAGCAGCAAAACTCTTAGGAGGAATTTCACGTCAACTTCCAGTTGTAAAATATTCTCATGTACTGAACAAAATTTGTTAAGTTATTTTCTTTTGCGAAATATAAACTCAAGTCAAATTTTCACAAATTTGCGACTTACATACATACAAACATACATTTTTAATGGCCCGCTAATCCTTTATGAGGGTAGCGGGGTAGGATGCTCAGGTAGACTATCCATCCTTCTGGATCCTCCGAAAAATGTGATTTGCTAAGTACAATGAAACGGTTGAAATTAAAATTGTTGAAGCATTGTTCGCAACGGATGTCACCTCGAAAATGTGATAGTTTAAATAATTACCGAAAGAGGGAACCGAAAAAAATGGAATACAAAAATGTTATATATGCATTTTATTGCCCCATAAATTACACAATATTCGTATATTTATTGCGAATCAATTTTGTATGCAATATGTCAATGAAAACACTGTCATTGTATCCAACAAAATCTCAAACAAGTGTGGGTTTCCATTTTGTCCGCTCTAAACCAAGAGCGCCAGCGCTAATGTTGGAACCAACGCGAAGTTGGCTTCTAGCAGTCCATGCACAGTATGTCAATGTAAATTACAACTACAAATAACTTTCCCGTTGTAGAATACAACACTAAATTTGTAGTGCCTTTTTGGTGAAACAACATAAATTAAAATAATCATAAATTTTGTTAAAAATGCTTGTAAATACAAATTATTAAGTTGGTAAAATAGGCCACTGATAGCTAAATACACTGAGTTACAAAAAAGTGGCTCATGTTGAATTTTCGCAATAACTAAGTAAGTTAGAAAAAAAACACTTGTTAATACAGTCTTGTTTACTAATATAAAAGTAAGTAATTCATGTCAAAAAAGGAAGGACTTAGAAATAAAACATAAATTAATAAGAATGGACAAAGACTTCATAAATCAACATTTTACATTTTTATTATTATAATTTTTTTTACCGATTTACCGTTCCTTTAATAGTTTCAGGCCAGGAAAGTCCACCATCGATCAAATCTTCACACTTCGGCAGATCCTGGAGAAAACCCAAGAATTCCAAATCGATACTCACCATCACTTTATCGATTTTAAGGCCGCCTATGACAGCATCTATAGAGAAGAGCTTTATAGAGCCATGTCTAGTTTTGACATCCCTGCCAAACTTGTCCGTCTGTGCAGGCTGACGATGGAGAACGCTCGCTGCTCCATCAAGGTCGGTAATGACCTCACCGAGACCTTTGATGTCAAAAAAGGTTTTAGACAAGGTGACGCGCTGTCATGTGACTTCTTTAACATTGTACTTGAAAGGATTGGACAAGAAGGACAAGCCAACATCGGAGGCACAATCTATTACAAGTCTGTACAACTGCTTGCATACGCCGACGATATAGACATTATCGGAAGAACTCAGCGAGCTGTCACCGGAGCGTTTGCAAGCATTGAGGCGGAAGCGGCCAAAATGGGTTTAGCGATAAACGAGGGCAAAACTAAGTATATGCTGTCAACAAGAAGGGAAAGCCAACACCGACGAATTGGACAGAACGTCACAGTGGGCAGCTATAACTTCGAGGTAGTAAGGGACTTTGTCTACCTTGGCTCTGCTATAAGTTCGAAAAACAGGATCAGCGCAGAAATCCAGCGAAGAATAACTCTTACCAATCGCTGTTTTTTTGGGCTTATAAAGCAATTCAACAGTAAAGCCCTATCTCGAACTACTAAGGAGACTCTGTATAAGACCCTGATCATCCCAGTCCTGCTTTATGGCGCTGAATCATGGACTTTATTAAAAGAGGATGAAGATATCCTTGGTCGCTTCGAGAGAAAAATTCTTCGTAAGATTTTCGGTCCCGTTTGCGTTGACGGGTTTTGGAGGAGAAGATTCAATCACGAGCTATACGAGCTGTACAACGACATCGACCTAGTCAAAAAAGTACGTATTGGACGTCTGAGATGGCTAGGACATGTAGAGAGAATGGACACCAACGCTCCGGCCCGCAGAGTCTTCGAATCTAACCCCGAAGGACGAGGACAGTAGAGGGAATCATTACCGTAGGTGGCGCGCACAAGTTCAAGGGGACCTCGACCAATTTGCAGTGCTCAACTGGAGGCAATTAGCTAGAGACGGAGCTAAATGGAGAGGCTTGTTGGTTGAGGCCCAGGTTCACCCCGAACTGTAGCGCCACCTAAGTAAGTAAGTAGGTTCCTTTAATAGGGGGTATTACCTCCCCGAGCATCTAAGAAAGTAACGAATCGCCGGGGCGTACCTTGGATAAGATTTGTTACGATTCAAAGTGTGCAATTTTGCCAATCTAGGTGAGCAAAATTATTTCGCGCGTAATATTATAACTTTTGCAACTTTTGTGTGGTTATAACTTTATACCAACATAATATTATAAACATAATAAAGTGAAAATTGAATTGTGCGATGATGTCGTCCAAATTGTTCCATTCCACGATCAGAGCGTATCTCTCTGAGTGTCTCTGGAAGGGCAGGTTGTATCCTAATCTTTTTCCCCAGCAGTTCCTAAACGTATTCAATGGAATTCATGTCCGGGCTCATCGCAGGCCAAGCCAGCACGTCGATTTCCACTTCTTGCAAGTACTTGACGACGTGTGGTCTAGCATTGTCCTGCATCGACAAGAAGTCTTTCGGTGCAAATGGAACCACATATTCCTCCAGGATGCTGTTGATAGAACAGGTTGAGTTCACCTATCCTTCTACGATGCGCAGCTCGGTTTTTCCGCGCATGGAAATTCCTGCCCACACCATGACGGAACCTCCACAGAAATTCTTCCGCTGGGCAACTGTTGTTGAAAAGTATATTTCACCTGATCGCCTCCACACTCTGCTACGTCCATATGATGAGTGCAGGCAAAACCTGGACTCATCAGTGAAAAGGACTCTGTCCAATCTTGGTGAAGGCGAGTAATTTCAATTCGACGTCGCTTAGGTTGTACCACGAGCAGGTCTTCTTGCTCTAAGGTCACTTTCCACTCATTGCTGCCTCAGCCGTTGAGTATTATTCACAGCTGCTCGTCTAACGGTTCGAAGTTTGTGATACAGCTCAACCGCTGTTTGGTGACGATTCCGAAGGCTTACATGCACCAAATATCGGTCATCCCTTGCAGAAGTTACTTAGAGACCTGAGCCTTGACGCCAGGTGTTAGGAGTTGGTTTCCCTGTACCTTTTAATAGCTCTTCGTAACGTCGTCTCCGGTTTTCTAATCGCAATAGCGGCATACCGCATACTTCGGCCATCCTCAACCAAAGCCAAGGTCCTGGCGACTTCTTTTGTCGTTTTTTGCATATTTTTTCACAAAAATCACTAACAACTAATAAATAATCAAATTAAAACAAATCCATAACAATAAACTTATTAAAACACTTACGTGATCACGAAAGCCAAAATTGGTATACATATATAACGTCTAGTCTGACATATACAATGCGATTTTCCTCAATATGATGCACATATCACGAGGAAACTGGAAAGAAATTATGCAAACAGGCACACAAATAAACCATTAAACCATTAAAAACAAGTAAAACATAGCGGCATATTACTAAAATGATTACAACCCATGGAAAAGTGTGACTGTGCCACGTTTTTTGTAACTCAGTGTAGATTATAATGTCATTTCCTCTATAGGAACTATCCCCGAGTTCATAACTGCAGGACGATTGCAGTACTGCCGAATCGGAAAAGTTTAAAGTATAAATATCTTGAAATCTACCATCTCTATCAATACAGCATGTATCTCTTTGTGAAATTACTGCATTATATTTGGCATAAATACAAATACGAATCATTTAATACTAAATTTGTCCGATTTAGAACATTACCGATTCAGCAGTACCGCAGTCATACTGCATTTATGAACTCGGGGTATACATTGAGGAACGCCTTTTTCTTTTTCTATATAATGTAGTCCATTATATTCACATCCTAAACGCCTGAATGACAGAAGCGTAAATCGCGGCTGTCAAAGCTATGCTTTAATTTTTGACGCCCTAATGTTGGCAACAATTTTCTGTCAAGCGCGATTTTTTGTATATTTGAAAAGTTTCGACGTTAATAGCGTGGCTCTCGCTTCAATTTATGCTCAATTAATAAATACTCTGCAAAAAATTCGTCGAAAACTTTCCAATCTGAACTACGAAAAACCACGCCGACATGGAAGACTTCCAGAAGATTGAGAAAATCGGCGAGGGCACCTACGGCGTCGTCTACAAAGGCCGCAACAAAGTGACAGGACAGATCGTAGCCATGAAGAAGATACGCTTGGAATCCGAAGACGAGGGTATTCCTTCGACGGCAATCCGTGAGATTTCCCTCCTCAAGGAGCTAAAGCACCCGAACATCGTTTGCCTAGAGGACGTACTCATGGAAGAGAATCGTTTGTACTTGATCTTCGAGTTTCTCTCGATGGATCTGAAGAAGTACATGGACTCGCTTCCGGTGGACAAGATGATGGACCCAGAGCTGGTTCGCAGCTACCTATACCAGATAACAAACGCGATTCTCTTCTGTCACCGTCGGCGAGTGCTGCACAGGGACCTGAAGCCACAGAACTTGCTGATCAACAAGGACGGGGTCATTAAGGTCGCTGACTTTGGGCTGGGTCGATCGTTCGGGATTCCTGTGCGTATTTATACTCATGAAATAGTCACCCTTTGGTACAGAGCTCCAGAGGTGCTTCTGGGTTCGCCCAGGTACTCGTGTCCTGTCGATATTTGGTCGATAGGGTGTATTTTCGCCGAGATGTCCACCAGGAAGCCACTGTTTCAGGGCGACTCGGAGATCGATCAACTCTTTCGGATGTTCAGGATTCTTCGCACTCCGACAGAGGACATATGGCCGGGAGTAACCTCGCTGCCGGACTATAAAACCACATTCCCGTACTGGTCCACCAACCAGCTGACTAATCAGGTGAAGAACCTGAACTCAGTTGGCCTCGATTTGATCAAGAAAATGCTGATATATGACCCAGTGCATCGTATCTCAGCCAAGGCAGTGCTGGACCACCCCTATTTTGATGGATTCGACAAGAAGTTGGTGCCAACTGAATAACGCGCGTGTAGTTTTTAAAATCAATTTACATACGTAGTTAAAAATATGATATAATCGATCTTAAATTTACATATATATTATAACTATAACTGTACAAAAAGGAAAAATAATTTAATTTGAATTTGTATTGTCGAAACAAATAGAAACAAGGCTGAATGGGAGAGCGTAAGGCTTCGTTTCTTAGAAATAAACTTGTAATATGTTTTTTAAAAAGCGTTGTACTGTTTTCTAAAAACGACTTCACTTATTCCAAATTAGTCCTGCAAGAGACCACAACGGCACCATAAACAACTATATTTGTTTTCATGTGGCGCTACTGGGGTCAAAGTTCTGTGCATGTGTACTATTATTGATTCTAAACGTTCGATTCTCGATGGTGCTCTTATCTGTTTTTCGCTCTAATTTCGCATTTATAGATGTATCTTTGATTTTTTGTTAGTCTAGTTCCAACCCGCAAGGCAGGCCTATAAACACCTGGATCCCACAGTTGCAACGACTCCAGCATTTGATTGGCCTTAGTAACCAAGTGATCCAAATTCGAGAGACCTGCCGGTATTTTCTGAAGGCAAGTAGGCGGATAAGTAGTAATGTGGTGGAGTGGGAGGGTTATAATCCCTTGTTTTCGGATCATTACCTCGCCGAAATAGGAAAAAGAATAAGTTTAGTATTCAAAACCTGAAAGATTCAACACACATTCAATGATTTTTATGAAACGCAACGTCCAAAGCAGGACAAGAAACAGAGGAATCCTATAGAAAATTTGGTGAAGAATTACGAACCGAGGGGCAAGTTCATTGAATTGGTGCGAGATTATTTGAAAGGACATAAGGGAAGTCTGTAGTATATGCTAGACTGGCGAGAACCAAATGCCTTGAATACACCAAGTTTAGTTGATGAGTAAAAGAGTGTTCACAAAAGGGTTGATGTATTTGATATTGTTTGCGAAAATTGCTTCTAAAATTGAATTATTTTATTGGAACATTTTAAAATAGTGTTTTCCTAAAATTCCTTATAAGAACATTAGTTGCTCACGGCTCTGACCTCGTAACTTTTAAGACGACAATCGCCTATGCAATATATTTCAATGATATAGTTTTTGTGCGCTATGTGAAGGAGTAGTATCGTTCAGGCGATATCAACATACATTCCAGCAGGTAAGATGTCTGGGAAGCAGTTAGAGACATTGAGAGACGCAGCGCAGGAGGCTGCTAACACGAACGAGCCGAGTACCTAAGGCTGAAGTCCCCCCTCGCAATGAAATGCTTGATGGCAGTAGTAGAGGCTCAGTTTCTTCTTTAAAAGATTCCCACCTTCCGACACAAGACAAAAGAAAAAAAAATCATAGATTCCAGTACTCAAAATTGAGCTGTGTATACCATGGTATAATTTTTAAATAAACGCTAATCTAATAAGTCGCACTCTATTTTACATATCTATTAATTGACTTCCGTCCAGTTTTCTAGCCATTCAAATCAAATGCATACTTTCGGAGATAATTGGTGCAAATTCAGCTAAAACCCACTCAGTCTTTAGCGGCTCATGTCTCAAAAGATAAATCCCAATGAGAAAATTGTCATTATATTTAGAATCATACTTAGACTCATCTCTCAAGTTTTGATTCTGGCAATATTTTCGGCGTATGCCCATGGCGTACAAGTTAAAGCTACTGAGAGTGTTCATCAGAGAGTCAACAACCAAGTACTATAGCAGGTGCAACAGAACGGCACCTTACAGACAGCTCCGCATCTACAACTAGAGTTCTGTTCTTTAATCTCTACGTTACCCAATCGTAAGTTCTGCATATTCTCACATTGGCATCTCTTCCCTTAAAATTTTCTAATTAGCACATATGAAGCAAAATTCAGTTTTCAAAGGTAAATGGATGTAAGATGGAAATTTTCGATACACATTTTGAATAGTGGTGCGCGGGCAGCTTTACCTTTCGCAGTATACCGCTCCAGTTTGATTGATTTGATTTGGGCGGCATTTATTCGGAAGAAACATTGTAAATACTTTTTAGGAGATAATTTTCCAAGCTAAAAAAATTTAATATTTTTGTTCCTCTTCATGTGATGCATACATTGTACATAATATCAAATGCAAGCTAAAGCAAATTTGTATAAAGAAAAATCGGTTTATGAACAAGAAAGCATGAAAAATTGCGTCCCCCAATTCGTCAATCTCTCTACCGAATATGCGAAAACTGTGAGAAAATTTGGCATCCACAGTTTTGTTCGGTATTTATATTTTCCATGTTATCTTGCGCCAATTTCTTCAAGAAAAAAATGTTCCTCAAATTTAGTTCTTAAGTTAAACTAGCTGGTTGCACCCGCTTCACTAGGTCTTTTAATATGCGATTTCAAGTACACTTCTTTAGAGCACTCTCCGTTTCGTCATTGAAATGGTTTACCCGCTAATCCTTTATGTCGGGTAGGATGATTAGTATTTGTGGCCGCCGTGGCGTAAGTGGTTAGTGTGTCGGATCACTACGCATGAGGTTCCAAGTTCGAATCCCAGAAAATACCAACAAGTTTTTTCACGGTCCCACCTCTCGCGAGCGTCTGACAAACAACCGAGAGTATTGTTGTCACGAAAAAGCTTCTCAAATCGCCGTTCGGATTCGGCATTAAACTGTAGATCCCTTCCATTCGTGTGAAAAATATAACGCACACAACATGAGTGGTTGCGAGAAGCTAGACCCTGGCACTTTAAAGAGCTGTTGCGCCAAATATTTGTATTTGTATTTGTATGATTAGGTACACTCTCCATCATTCTTGATTCTCCACCGTCCAGGTCTCCTTTTCTCTTGCTGATTAATACAAGACGCTGCATTTTCCAGTTTTTGGGAAACACGCCTTCCATTAAGCTGCTGTTGTGCATATTGAGCAACAGCTGGGGACTCCTTCGGGCGATTACCTTCAAAGCTTCTGCTGGTAAACCATCGGAGCCGGGGGCTTTTTTGTTCTGCATAGTTTTAGCGGCCATCATCAGCTCATCTACACTAAAGTTTGGAGCCTCTTCTTGTTGGAAAATGAATGTTTCTCACTCCCTAATTGGATGTGTGAGGAACAAAACGCTGACGATGTTTTCCATTTTATTCGTATCTAATGTTGGGCAAGCCGCTTGCGCCCCTAACTTACGCATAACTACTCTATAGCCTAAGCCCCAGGGGTCATTATTCACATCCCGTCTCAGATCTTCCCACTTCTGCTTCTTGCTCTTATATATTTCCCGTTTGAGCTCCAGCTTAGCGGTCTTGTACTATGATAGTACATCCATAATTTCTTCGGCGTTTCTCCTCCTCCCTCTGGTGACTCTGCGCCTAAGATGTAGACATCTCCTCCTGAGCTCCGCGATCTCATCTGTCCACCAGTAGACCGGTTTCCTGCGTCTATTACCGTTGTTCAGACGAGACATCGCATCGTCGCTTGGTGTATACGAGTAAGTCTCATCGTTGCATTCACTCTTCCTTCGGCAGTACCTATCATTCCTAAGACAACATCCTTTCCACTGTCTATTGCAGATCTCTTCATTTAGTCGGGTCGTGTTCCACCTGAGTGATCGCCGTTGACTTTCACTATCACATCGATGATTTCTGTGCAAGTCGAAGGTTATATATTGATGATCACTGGCAGTGTAATCTTCGATGACTCAAAGGTAACGTCTGATTTAGTCAGGCGATAACCAGGACGTCTGAAGGTAGGTGTGCTTCCCTCGTTCATAATATTAAGCCCAAGTCTGGAGGCCATCTCCAGAATAACTCCTTCTATCGAGTCTGTAGTGGTCATTCCCCATTCTAGAGGTCTGGCATTGAAGTCTCCTGCGACTAGGATAGGACCTTCGAATTCCCTTATAGTGTCTTCCAGGCCATCCAGTTTTCTCCCGAATTCACCCATACTCTCATTTGATGTGAGGTAGCAGCTTACAATTGTAATTTCATCATATCTCACCCAGACGAAACCCCTTCCTGCACCGTAGTTTTTTATGGAGACCGTTCTTGAGTTCGAGACCCATATACCAGCTTTTCCAAGCGTGTCCATAAACCAACTAGTACCATCCCTGTTTTGTTATTGTTCACTTATGATCACTATGTCAATTTCCAGATCACGACTAAGTTGCGTGAGGAGAGCTTCGGCTGTTCTGCTCCTATGGAAATTTCCTTGGAGTATTTTCATCATTGCGAGATATTTTTCTTTACTTTAATAAGTGCCTCTCTAAACATTTCACAGGTACCCGATCCCGGCGCATGAGCCAGTAGTTCTGGTCTTAAGCTTAGTTCCGAGCATAAGATGCATTTAGCACTTTTCTGGCAACACCCTGCATTTTACGCCCACCTCAGTCGACTTCAATTTCAAAGTGAATTGCTAAAATATTAGCCTTAGTTTTCATAGCAAATCTCAATGAAATCCGTTACAAAACTTTTTTTGAATTCGGGATATAAAAAAGCTGATTTAAATTGTTTAAAACCACATTTCTTATATCGATGGACTGCAGATCAAACATTTAATCAATGGACAACAATAAACCCAAAAATTCTCAAATCTCAGATTCTAGGTTTGTGACGACACGGAAGAACGAACCTCTGTTTGAAGGTTGCAAGCAGCTGTAGATTATAGCTCGTCGTTAGGAACTTGTGGCAATGTGTCATTAATTGACCGAATTTGAAGACATACGGCACATGCCTTGGGAGATAGTTAGGTGAGTAAGTTATATTTTTGAATTGAAATATTTTTTTTTGTGTAAGCATTGCTCTAGGAAATAATCTATGTGATAACTACTACCACCATACGAGTTACTACGCCACTAATAGTTAATAGAACATTTTTATTTCTTAGTAATGCTTTGTAATTCCCCTAAATTTAATCAACAAAACAAGCAGACATATCGGTTTTATTTGTGGAAAAATTATAAAATTTATTTGTGTTTAGGGTCAACAGTAAAAATTAATTGATTATACGTCACAACTTGCCTAAAATTGATAAAATAGAGCAAGAAATTCCCTGACCCAGACTAATACCAGTGGCAATCATTTATTTACTAGCGAATTGGTGAAGTTAAGTATAAATGTAGTCAATTTCCCTCACTCTAATACATTGCTGACTTAATACAAATCTATATTTCATAAAAAACTTGCCGTGGCGCAAGTGGTTAGTGTGGCGGACAATTGCACGTGAGGTTCCATGTTCGAATCCCAGAAAACACCAAAAAAAACTTTCACGGTCGAACTTTCTCACGCACGTCTGACAAACATCCGGGAGTATTGTTGTCACGAGAGAGCTCCTCAAAGCAATTCGCCCTTCGGATACAACACTAAACTGAAGGTCCCTTCTATTTGTGCGAAAAAATATAACGCACACAACACGAGTGATTGTGAGAAGCTAGGCCCAGACAGTTAAAAAACTGTTGCGCCAAATATTTTTTTTATCTCTTTAAGATTCTATGCATACATACATTCATGTTCTCGGTTGCTGCGGTATACAGTATAAAGTAAATAACGATTACATTAAGTGCGTTTTGGTGAGACGTCACTTCTCAGTGAAGTAAGATTTAGCAAAGAGTACAACAACAAAAAGTGACTGGGCACCACTTTAGCTTGTTTTCCAAGTCAAAACTGAGTTGGGATGCTTAGTACTCAATTTCAGAGGGCGCTGAAAAGAGCTTTTTCATTCAAGTTGAATGATTCAGTAGAATTTCACAAATTTAAGCACAACTTTTTCATATTTTTTAATTCAATTTCAATTCAATCACCAATCCTCAAACAGTAAAAAAGTTTTAAACCAGATTGACTGAGGATCGTTTTGTGGAGAAGCTTTCACTTGGCTTTCTCACCAAAACGCACCTATTCACCCACTTTTTGCAGAAACAAAAACAAAACACGCGTTTGAGTGATTAAAGTGCTTCGTCAAGAGATTTAACTAGTCTCTATGCTTTCTCGATAGCGATGTGGATGCCGCCGCTGCTATGATGACAAATACCATCCTCCTTGGCAAGAAGTCATTCATTCCTAGCACAGTGGCGAGCCAAAGGAAAATGCGTGATATGACTTGAGTTGGAGGATTGAGGAAAACCTGAAAAATTCAAGCGACCCAGAGAAGACTATCATATGTAATTCAAGTATGACCAGAAATTGAAGCAAAAGTTCTACACTGTGCCTCATTTTCCATCTTTACGCTCGTTTATATTGACACTCCAAGGCCAATCTGCTCGCAACTCAATTTGCTGCAAGTTCCACATCCACACTCTCAGATTGTCCCCTTGTACTTGAGTGCGTCGAATATTCCATGGGACAAATCCACTTTCGCACTCGTAAATTAGCAAGTACTTAGGGATCTCAATATTCACAAATCTGTTGAGCCAGATAGTATCTCACTTACGTTCCTTCTTTCAAAGGTCATGGAAACGGTGATGAATCTTCAGCTTGAATAACGAAAGCTCTTTAATGACAGGCAGTACGGTATTGTACTCGTAGCAAAAGGTTCACTGGTGATATGATGGCATATCGCACTGAAGAGTGGAACCAATCTCTCCATCACTCTGGTGAAAGTAAGATTGCTTCGCTTGATATTTCTAAGGTATTAGACAGAGTTTGGCACCCAGCTCTCTTGTCGAAAATGCGTGCATTTAGTATCGATGAATCTCTTCTTCAATGGATAAGAAATTAACTTTTGGGGTTCAATTCAAGTTGTTTTGGAAGTCTGCAATCCATCTTATAAATGCTGGTGTTCCCCAAGGTTCCATTTTGTTGTTGTTGTAGCAGCTACATATTTGTGTTGTTGGGTTGCCGGTCAGTTGTTTCTAGGCTCAGGAAGAAAATCACGTCATTGAGACGATTCCACAGTTGAAGAGGTGTTGTAGGGACCATTCGCACAATCTGGACATCTGTCTTCGATGCTAGGTTCAAGATTGGTAGCTATTTAGTAGTCGGCACCATCCCGAACGTAGTTGGGTCATGGTTGCCCTAGTTAGGTCATGGTTGCCCTAGTTGGGTCATGGTTGCCCTAGTTTGGCGTGGTAAGTGACGTTCCTCAATGGGTATGGAAGGAGAACGACCACCAAGAACAATGTTTGGGCGATGATTTCGTACTGCGTTACCTACCGCCGTGCGGTGAATGCTTTTGATGGCATCCTTGTAGCGCCGGGGGTCGAAATCCGGGAGTTAAGTGTTGGTCGATATCTCTTAGGAACATTGTCAGGCTTTTGCGGATATGCCGAAGTGGCTGCAGCGTTGTTAGAGAGTGGTTGGGATACTTTTGCAGGCGGCAGGCCAGGAAGAACTGTTGGGAGAGCATGATGTGGTCTTTGATGGACAGCATTTTAGACTCCGAGTGGATGTGGTTCTCATGTGCCATCAAGTGGCAACCGGTGATAACTCGCATGGCTGATTTTTAACACGCTTAAGGATTCCGCCAGTTTGTGTTGCTCCGCTGTGGTGTACAGATGGGGGCAGCGTAATTCATGACGGACCGCCCTTCGCTTTATAGATGGCTAGCAGAGTTTGTTTGTCTTTGCCCCAGGAACTGCCTGCCAGAGATTTTAGCACATTGTTGCGTGGTCTGAGATAGCTGCGGAGGAAGTTAGCATACTATCAAAAGTGGCACCCAAGAGTTTTGGCTGTGTGACTGTGGGCATGCGTCGGTATACGACTGCTGCATCGAGATATCCTTTGTCCAGGACGTGAACAGCGTGGCTGTGGATTTTTCCCCTGACAGCTGTAGATTGCGGTTGCTGAAGCACTATTCTACGACAGCTAAGTAGTTGTTTAGAGCCATACACAGCTCTGGTATGTTTGGACCGGAAGAGAGGATCGTGCAGTCGTCCGCATATGATACAATATTTATACCGTCAGGTGAATGCGTCAACTTATAGATGTAGAGGTCAAACGGAGTGGAACCATGATCTGTGACATGGTTATGTTTGGTTCAAGCCGTTGCTTGCTTGATTCGCAATAATGTTTAGAGCCGATGTGGAGCTGTGTCGTTTACGAAAATCATGTTGATGTTGCGCTAGAGTTAAATACTCGACCAGTGTTGGAAGAAGGAGTTCCTCTAGTATCTTGACGACCGGCGACATGAGCGAGATTGGACATTATGATTTGCTCTGATCCGTAGGTTTTCCTGGTTCCGTTTTGCCACAGACTCTCTTATTTTTATTAATAAATCTCTTATCTGCTACTTCCAATCCAGTAAATTCCTTCACTGACGACAGTACTCTCAGCTTCTAATATTCGTTTCCAGATTCTCCTCCCTGAATCGGTGAATCTGGAGCCGCAGCGTATGTTAAACTCATAAAAATCTTATCTTAACAGCATAAGTCAATGAGGTGCTAAGAATAAGGTGGAATTTAATGCTTTGAAAACACTATGCTGTCTTCTATCGCTCAAGCGAATTTTAAACTCTTAGCCATTATCAATAAATGGCACTTGCATCTCCGAAACTGAAAAACTCCATTGTCGGTATGTGTGTTAACGACCACCTACGTTGGAAAAACCACATAGTTGAAGTCGCCAACAACGTTTTGAAATGTCTAGGATTCCTTAAACGGATCAAGAAATAATTCACCCACTCTGATTTGGCTGCAATATATAATCCATATACGTACATCCGCCCAAGTATCGAGTATAACGCCCATGTCTGGTCCGGGGTACCTAAAACCACATGGCACTAATAGGGGACAGAAGCATTGAGGATTTACTTGAACACCAAAGACACAGTATATTTATTTATTGCAGCAAGTAAAAGTTCACTTCAGCAATGAAATAACAAACTTTTCGTCATCACTGTTCGAATATTCACCCCGATTACCGTTGGCGATCCTGAAGAAAGGAGACTCTCTAAACTGCGCCAATTACAGAGGTATAAGTCTCCTCAACATCGCATATAAGATCCTGTCTGCCGTATTATGTGAACGCCTTAAACCGATCGTCAACAACCTGATAGGTCCTTATCAGTGCGGTTTCAGGCCGGGAAAGTCCACCATTGACCAAATATTCACACTGCGGCAGATCTTGGAAAAAACCCATGAATATAAAATCGATACGCACTACCTCTTCATCGTTTTCAAAGTTGCCTATGATAGCGTGTATAGAGACGAGGTATACAGAGCCATGTCTAGTCTTGGCATCCCTGCCAAGTCCGTTTATGCAGAATGACGATGGAGAACTCTCGCTGCTCCATCAAAGTCGGTAAGAACATCACCAAACCATTCGATGTCAGGAAAGGTCTTAGACAAGGTGACGCGCTATCATGCGATCTCTTTAACATAGTACTTGAGAGAATTGTACGAAACTCACAACCCAACACCGTAGGTACAATCTTTTACAAGTCTGTACAACTACTCGCTTATGCCGATGACATTGACATAATCGGAAGAACTCAGCGTGCCGTCAATGGGGCATTTACGAGTATTGAGATCGAGGCAGCAAAGATGGGTCTAGCGGTCAATGAAGGCAAAACAAATTATATGGTGTCTACAAAAAAGGACACTCAACATCGGCGTCTTGGACAGAATGCCACAATAGACAGATATAATTTTGAGGTAGTAAAGGATATTGTCTACCTAGACTCTATGATAGAACCTAGGTAGACAAACTCCGCAAATGACATCAGTAGGGAGATCACACGAAGAATTACTCTTGCCAATCGTTGTTTCTATGGGCTAAGACGGCAATTGAGTAGCAAAGCCCTATCTCGATATACTAAAGTAAATCTTTATAAGACGCTTATCATCCCAGTCCTGCTGTATGGCGCAGAGGCATGGGCTTTGACAAAACCGGATGAGGATGCCCTTGGTTATTTTGAGAGAAAAGTTATTCGAACGATCTTTCGTCCCGTCTGCATAGACGGTGAGTGGAGGAGAAGGTACGATGCCGAACTATACGGCCTGTACAAGGACATCGACTTAGCCAGAAGAGATCACATACAGCGACTAAGATGGCTGGGTCATTTAGAGCGGCTGGAGCCCAACGTTCTCGCTAAGAAAGTCTTCGAATCCTGCCCTGATGGACGACCTCGCAATAGGTGGCGCAAACAAATGGAGGGGGACCTCAACCAACTTGACGGGCGCAGCTGGAGGCAGCTGGCTCGTAACCGCGCTGGCTGGAGAGGTTTGTTGTTTGAGGCCCAGGTCCACCCCGGACTGTAGCGCCATGTAAGTAAGTAAATAAGTACCGTTGCGTTTTACGCTTTTCGAGGATTGTCGTTTTATTCATAGCTACGACCTGCTGACCGTTAAACGTCACTATGCTTTGTTGTTGTCATGTGGAATACTATTACAACTCTTTCACATTGAGAAAGTTATGAAAATGAATTCATGGTACATCTGAACGACAATCGTCGGAAAGCGTAAAACGCCAACGGTAATCAGGGTGAATAACTGTAAAAATGAAGCAAATGATTTAATTACTCAAGCTACCTAGCGTTCGTCGAACGCTGTCAACGTCTCTTCAGAGTTAGATTGGTTCCGCTTCGGCCGATGTATCTTGCCAACTTCGGGTAGGTGCACGGCCCCATGCGCCGATGCAATACATTTACAGAGAAAAGCTTCTATTGCCAAATAATCCCTAGCTATGTATCCACATAGCTAAATGGCTGTTATGTATGTATGTATTTAGCATTAAGGCTTCGAAAAGTACTGGGAAAACGCTTGAGAAAATCCATTCATTTGGACTCTAGAATTTGGCAGTTTGACTGCAATTGCAATGTGCTTACCTATCGGTTAGCACTTTTGAACGAAAAGATAAAGAAAAAAACCAGTGCAGCAAGAAGAGTTGTTAAAACCCATACATTATGACATGCTTGCTTACATACGTATGCTGTCAACTGACATAAGTTGATCAATCAAATAGAACTATTTCAAGCCGCCAATGGACATACCCATCTGAAACAAGCCATAATCTTCTCCTTTTGGCTTCAAAATAAAACACAAAAATATAATTCTACCTAACTTTATTTCTCTATAACGTCCACTTCCATTCCACCATGTGGTTGCATACACTTCAGTGTAAACTCAATAAATTTCAAGTCCTTCAGATACTCCGTCATTCGCTTCAGGTGCCGCTCAGTATAAGGCAATGTCTCCTCCACCATCTTTCCCAATCCAGTTGGTCTAAACTTGTTCGCCAGCACTTCGTTGATCAAAATATTTAGCACCAACTGTGCAGGTCGACAGTTCCTACTGTTTGTGTTCCATGATATCGCATGTCGCATCAGGCTTTCCTTGTGCAGTTCATTCAACGAAGCGACAGTTTCATCCAAACCGTCTTCTCGATTCTTGATGACTGTGTTGATGATTTTCAGCGTCAAATGTGGCTTTTCGAGCTTCAAAGCCAACCGCAGTGCCTTTAGCATTTTCTTTTGCGCAATCAAATTGTTCAGCTCTTGCTCTTGCGCGGCCAGTTCTTGTCGTTCCTGGATTTCGGCTAGCTTCTTCTCCTCGGTAACATCTTTCCAGCGGATTAATTTCGAATCAGCGCCTCCGCTAAAGAAGTGTGTTTCACCATGAGCCACAGCGAGTGTCCAAATGCGGGATTCGTGTTTATCCAGAGTCAAGGTGCATTCATTGGTCTTTATGTTCCAAAGTTTAATCAAGCCATCGCCGCCAGCGGAGACCAACTGCATGCCCTTGGAGATGAATTCTGCACGAAGAACGGAGCTCTCATGGCCTTCAATGGTCTTCAGACAAGACATGTCTGTGAGAGACCACATACGGAGGGTACAATCGGCTGAGGTTGTCAACAGGATTTGGTCGACAGGAGAGAATCGTACGCACCAGACTCCACGACGATGACCACGGAGAACTCCCAAAAGTGAGAGAGTACTGCTGTCCCAAAGCTTGGCGGTTTTATCCTGCGAGGCTGTGGCCACGATTCGGTCGTTAGGGGAGATAGCCACGCAGTTCACATCCTTCTCGTGGGCTATGACGGTCGTTGTACAAACCAAGGAATGGAGATCTGCTTCATCATCTGAACTGTTGGAGAAATTCTTTGGCACTTCCCAGACCTTAAGACATGTGTCTTGGCTTACAGATGCACAAATGGTATGGGAGACCTTTCCAAATGCCACTGAGCCCACGCTGGAAGTGTGTTTGGTTCCTTTGGCGACACATCGCACGCTGAACGTTCCGGTATTCAGTTCCCAGATTCTAATCGTGTTGTCCTTCGATGAGGAAAGCAGGAAATTCTTATACGAAGCAAGAGCCAGAACAATATCACCGTGCCCCTTAAGAATTGAACAGTTCATGTTGGATGTGTCATAGAATTTAATGTCGCTGCTGTTGGTGGCCACAGCCAGGTAACGAGAGTTCTTCCCTACAAAGCACACATCGAGAACTTCATCACTAAACCCAATCAACTGCTTAGCACAGTGAAACGTCGAGATGTTGTGCACCATTATGTTGTGATCAGCGGTAACCATCGCCAGCTGACTAGTTTTGGCACAATGAAGCAGCTGTGTGACCGCCAGTCCTCCATCCTCCGAGGCTTTGGACACCGAACTGTTTGTCTGGGTGTATACATTCTTGGCATCTGTACAGTTCCACACTCGAATGTGGCCCAGCTCACCCGCCACAGCTGCAAAGATCTTCTCTTTATTCTCGGCAGCAGACAAGTCAAACCCATTGGGGAGTTGCAGCGTCTTCGGCAGAACGCACACGCCCTCCAGACCCTCGTACAGAGGAAGAACCTTCAATTGCTGCCCGTTCTCCACATTCCAGAGGATCAAAACCTTATCCCTGCTCACCGAAGCCAGAACATTGGAATTCTTGTCAAAGGACACTGCCGTGACCTTCGAATAGTGCCCAGAGAAGGTTACCTTCAACTCCTTGCTAGCGTAGTCCCAGCAATTGATTCTGTTGTCATCCCCAGCACCATACACCAGTGTCTTTTCAGCATCTGGGTGGAACACCACCAACGCCACAACCCCCTGGCTCTCCCTAAGAGCACACAAACACGTCTTCCTCTCGTAATCCCAGAGACGGATCGTTGAATCTGAGCCTCCAGACGCAACCACAGCACCACGGTCACGAAATACCAATCGTGCCACTGGACCCTTGTGAGCGCTCTTCCACATTTTACTCATCGCGCCGATTTTTTTGTCCCACATCTTGAGCAACCCACTCTTGTGAGCGGTCAGGACGTGCTCGTCATCTATGCTGAGTGCAAAGGTGTACACGACATCCTCATCCAAGTCTGCACTTTGTACCTCACCAATTGAGGTCACTACATTTCCACTATCCACGTTAATAACGTTGATCTTACCAACATCTTGACAAAGAAACTCCTCACCGGTTGATGTCCAAGCAACGACTCCTCCCGTGTAGAAGGCACCAAATTGGGCTTCGGCCTCGAAACTGGTGAGGAAATTGAGTGAATAAGAAAAAGGCATAGATGAATGTGAGCAGTACTTACGCTTCTTTGAGTTTTGCACTAGTTGCCATTAAATTTTATCGTATTTATGAGGAATTTTTAATATTTTTGCGTTTATTTTGAAGCAGAGTTGTAGCACGTGTTATGATGGCTTTTGAAATGTCATTTGGTGACTGGCGTAAACAAAACTACATACCGACCGGATTTTTAAAACAGTGCTACCACTTTTCGAATTAACCCCCTATTGCATGGATTGTGATACAGTGGGAAACAACTTTTCATTTGCTATTTATGTATTCCATTTTCGTGCCTACTTAGAAGAAAATTTTAAAAAAAGTTCCAAAATACATCAGAAGTGTTTTTGATTTTTTTTTTTATTTGCGCACACTCAAGAAGTTATGAATACCCTTATCATGTTTACACGCAGTGTGGGCGTTGGAAATGATAGGCAGAGAGAGAGAGAGAAACTTGTTGGTGTAGTGGTTTGCAGCTCAGTTGTTTATGCTTCAGAGAAACTCCGGGGGTGGCGTCCTGATAGCTGGGGAGATTTTCGTTATTTTTTGTCTTTGTTTCCGATTCACCGTATTTTTTTCCCGATAACTGATATCATAAGTGGGAAATACACGCAATAACCATATGTATGCAGCAAACATATTATGCAATCTGTGTACTATTTACGTACAACCAGACATTTTAATCAGTCATTTTACACATACACACTATATAATTTACATACAATCTGTGCATGTGACAGCGGTTGTACAGTAAAGACCACGCGATCATACGATATAGGTACAACGGTCGATTGTGTGGATACACGTAATACAATTATCGTATACAACAACAAAGCTGTCAAACCGTTGATACAACGGTTGTATCGTGTATTTCATACTATAGAGAAATCATCAACAGAGCGAACAATTTTTCCAGCCATATGACCAAGCTACTGCCAGTTTTATGCCTTCGCAGTAGTGTTCACACAAGCATTCGCAATTGATCGGACTGACTTTACGTATATATTTCATGAGAAATAAATAAATGCTTGCTGACCATGAACCATTAGCGTGGCAATTAACGACGTTACTACTACACCATAGACCTTTTCGCCTGCTTGTCAAAATTATGACGTTTAAGTGACAAACCACTTTTGGTGGGCAATGAGTTTTTTGTGTTGTATTGCGCGAAAGTGAAATTTGTGCAACAAATCTGTCCAGGCCTATGCCGAAACTGAATTCCAAGCTATACTCATAAAATGCAGTCAACTGGCCAAGGATAAGAAGTACAGGGAAGCGGTGGAAGTGTTGAACAAGTATGCATCCAATTGCTCCTGTTGCAGGTTGGTTCTACTATTGCTTGCACCGAATTTCCTCTTAATTTTGAGTGTTTGTAGGGCAACCGTAAAGAAGCTATTGAAGTTCTCCTGTCCCTTGGAGAGTCCAAGTACAAGCCAGGTGTTGTATCGGCCTTAGTGGCCCTCTATCTGGGCACCGACAATAAACAAGCCGCCTCGGCTCTACTCAAATCCGCAGTGGGCTGGTACAAGAAGAACAACGTAAGTTGGATCTATTGCTGACTTCCCCGACCGCTTACACTCGTTAATTTCAGGTCAGCAGCGCCAATTTATCAGACATGTGGCGCCAAGCCGCTGAATTCCATTTGCAAGGCGGTGCCACAGACACTTCTGCAAGTTGTCTCGAGGAGCTCCTTAAGTTGAAACCGAATGACATGAAAGTTCTCGCTCAGCTGGTCATCGCTTATGCTCATATCAATCCGAAGAAGGCCCTCGAAGTCAGCAAGAAACTACCGGCACTTGAAAAACTGACTACAACTTCCGAAATAGATGAGTTGGAGGCAGCAAACTGGGTCATGAGTACCAAGGCGGCCAAGATGTCTGCCGATGCCAAGATCGAACAATCACCAAGCACGCCAGGAGATGTGCAGAAGAAAAAGAAAACCAATCGCAAGAGGAAGGATAAGTTGCCGAAGAATTACAACGCTGAAGTGCCACAAGATCCAAAACGCTGGCTGCCCAACTATGAGAGAACTGGTTTCAAAAAGATGAGCGATCGCAGGACCAAGGATATCATCAAGGGTTCACAGGAAATGTCCACTGGAGCTGCAGATCAATAGTTAGTTGGTTTTTTCATAAACCCATCGTTCAGATTCGTTAACTTATTTCTCCTTCCAGTGACATGTCAAAGATCTGAGTAAGAACTCTCCTGTTACTCCGGTGTACCAAGAGGTTACACCTGGACCCCGTCAGCAGCACCGTAAGGTCGGACACAACAAAAAAAAGAAGGGAAGACACTAAACCATCTTTTATAGAAAAAAAAAACATTAAAAAGTTGACTTGCATTCTTAGAAAGTCTAAGTTTTATTGTTACCAACCATTTGGATAGTCTCCTCTCTTTGGTTGAGTTTGTGTGAAAAAAAAAATGCAGGTGGATTCTTAGATAAATCTACTTTTATTGGGCTATCTGCTCAATAATAACCGGTGATGTTTGAGTTGTCACATCCTTGTTTTTCCTTGCATCGTACGAATGCTTCTTGAGAGTGTCTAACCACTCCAACATTGTTCCGTCGCGTAGATGTTGGAATAGATGTACTTCTCGACGACTTCCTTAGTCTCCGGTTCCAATTCTTCCCAAGTGAGATGTTTATGGATACCATCCTCACCATAACGATCGTTGTAACGATCATAGTGCACCTGATCGAGTACCAATCTGATGGATCATGAAACTCTGGCCTTTCACCTTGAGCGTGAGAAATTCAATGCCCTGCGGGCTGAGGAATGGTTCACCGCTTGTGAAGGACATTATGAAGCGCTTCGTCAAGGGATCCAAGAAGTTTCTGCAATGGAGAGGGCGTTAAGTTGCTGCTAATTCCTAGTTAACTCACTTTTTGCTTGTGAAGTTGTGATAGTTGTTTGTGCCCTCGTAGTTTCAAAGTCGAGTTGACCTTCTCCAGTATATCGGTGGGTATACGATAGGTCTCCATATTCAGCTCCTTGCACTCAGATTCCACTGAAGGCAGAGTGTTCGTGTATGTCCCAGCATAACACTTGTCCTTTGCATTGAAGGATTGCACGCCATGGATTGTACGTCGGTTGTCCACCAGAACAATTTGACAGCATAGACGTCAAACCGCGAAAAGGTCTATTGCTACCCAAAGACACAAGCAAACAAAAATGGATAAGTCTGCTACACGTCTGTTTCTGGGAGTTTTTATTAATATTCTTATCGTAAATAAATTTAGATAGCTGTTGGATACGTCCGTGGGTTTTTCCATACCCTCAACCCACTCATATAAAATTTGTTTTAACTCAAAGTTTGCCATTTTTATTTTGACAAATGCCTACATTGTATAAAATGCATTCGAAACGTTAAACTTGTGCAAAGTAAAATGTATGCAAATCATTAAGGTTTTTTTTTTTTTTTTTTATAATTTGTGCGCACTCAAAGGGTTATGAATACCTTTAACATGCTTACACACAGTGCGGTCGTTTGGAAAGGAAGGATAGAGAGAGAGAGAAAGATTTTGGTGTAGTGGTTTTTGAAGCTCAGTTGTTTATGCTTCAGCTATTCTCCGAGGGTGGCGTCCAGATAACTGAGGAGATTTTTTGTTATTATTGTCATTGCTTCTGATTCACAGTACTTTTTTCCCGATAATCGATGTCAAGGGCAAATCATCATCAACAGAGCGAACAATTTTTCCAGCCATATGACCAAGCTACTGCCAGTGTTATGCCTTCGCAGTAGTGTTCACAGAAGCTTTTGCAAATGATCGGACTGACTTTATATATTTCACGAGAAATAAATAAATGCTTGCTGACATCAGGATTTGAACCATGAACCATTAGCGTGGCAATTGACGATGTTACCACTACACCATTGCCACCCCAAAAACGTTGCATTGCAGATGCGTATCAAAAGAGTAGTGCTACCGCATCGAAATTATTTTTTTTACGTTTTGGAACTCAGCAAAACACTTTCACCTTATAAGGCATCCGATGCCGCATGTAATTTTTTAACCAAAAAAATATTGTAACCAAGGAAAACAGCATTTTCCTTAAAAAAATGTTTAATTTACTTTGGCATTAAAATATTTTTTTTTTTTTTTTTTTTTTTTTTGGTTGCGCCTGGAGGTGCAGGAATCTTCAAAAGATACCAATGGTCCGTACCATTGGTTATGCCCGATTCATATATCTGACAATGCCATCAGTGCTAGTCAGTATATGCCTACGGGCTAAACCTCACCCCCTCAGAGAGGCACTATGAGAACCGGCTGCGCGTACTCATAGTAGTAGGAAATTCGTTCCTCTCATATTTTCATTTTTTTTGTGATGACTACGACTAAGTTGCCTTAACGAGTAGTTTACGCTTCTGTAGTGTTAATCGCGTTAGGTAGGTAGCTTTCCAGTGAAGGCACCTACTAATACCGTCATTACATGCGGTTTTTCCTTACGGCTCTAGGTCGAAAGGTCTTGTTCTTTGTAGTCGGCGCTCAAGGTTTGTCACGTCCATAGTACGGATTATTTCATTATTGCAATGAACATGAAGACGGGTACGAAGTTTGCGAGCAAAGTTTGTTACTTCGTCCCTCACGGTAGCAATTCCTAGATCTCTGTGAATATCACTATTCCTTATATACCAAGGAGCATTCACGATTGCTCTTAGCATTTTATTTTGAAATGCTTGCAGTAGAGCCATATTGCTTGGTTTGGTACAACCCCAAAGTTGTATACCATATGTCCAAGACGGTTTTAGCACTTGCTTATACAGAAGCAGTTTGTTGTATACGCTTAACTTCGAGTATCTTCCGAGTAGCCAATACATTTCTCTAAATCTGATTTCGAGCTCTTCGCGCTTCTTTTTAACGTGTGGTTTCCACTTAAGTTTTGCGTCTAGGGTCATTCCTAAATATTTTGCCTCGTTTGCGTAAGGTATTTGTACCGAGTTAATGGATATAGGTACGTTGTTTATCTTTCTTAACGTAAAATTGACATGCGTTGATTTTGTCTCATTGAGGACTATTCGCCAGGCTTTTGTCCATTCGCATACATTGTTCAAAGCTCGTTGGAGTTTTCCCGTTGATGATTCGACTGACTCATCCGTTACGAGGATAGCCGTGTCGTCTGCGAACGTTGCTACAACGGTCCCTTCATCTTGTGGTATATCTCTTGTGTAGAGCAAGAACAGGATTGGACCGAGAACACTTCCTTGTGGAACACCGGCGTAGATATCTTTGAAATCCGAATATTCACTCCCGTGTCTAACACGGAAAAGTCTGTTTTCAAGATAAGATTCCAATATTCTGTACAACTTTTCCGGTAAGATTACCCTTAGCTTATACCTTAGGCCTTCGTGCCATACCTTGTCGAAGGCTTGCGATACGTCGAGAAAAGCGCTAGAGCATATTTTTTTCCCTTCTAGAGCTTTTTCAATCTCGTTCGTTATTCGATACACCTGATCGATTGTGGAATGTTTGACCCGAAACCCGAATTGATGATCCGGGATCAAGTGTCTTTCTTCAATTACTGGTTGCAATCGTTTCAGCAGAAGTTTCTCGAAGACCTTAGATATTATTGGCAGAAGTGAAATGGGTCTATATGATTTCTTGTCATTTGCACATTTCCCCGGTTTCGGAACCATAATAACTTCGGCGACTTTCCATTGCCTTGGAACATATAATAGTCTTAAGGAAGCATTTATAATGTAGAGCAACTTAACCAGCACTTTTTTCGGTAGCTCTTTCAAAATTTCGCCAGTGATTAAATCATATCCCGGAGCCTTGTTATTTTTCAATTTTTGTATTGTCATTCGAAGTTCGGACAGGGATACGGTTTTTACTCTAAAGTTGTCGGGTGCCATATTAACATTCGGATCTTCGATCAACGGTTGTCCATCGAACGGCTTGAACGTTTCCTCTAAGTGATCGGCAAATAATTCTGCTTTCTCTTTATCTTCTTTTGCCCATTCCCCGTTAGCTTTCCTAATTGGCGGCGAGTGCATTACAGGTTTCCTTATGGACTTCAAGGCTTTCCATAGAGAGTAGTTTGAATACTTATCAGCGGTCAGACCCTCGAGGTAAGTAGAAGTCTCGTGATTTTTTAGGTCCTGCAGCACTTTTTTAAGCTTGTTACAAAGATGGTTCAGATAAGTTTTATCCGGTGGCGCGCGGGATTGTTGCCATCTCTTGCGCGCTCTCCTCTTTTCTCGTATGAGGTCTTCGATTTCAGGCTGGTATTTGACTTTATTGTTCCGCGCTTCAGTCTTTCGCAAAGGAGTGTTTTTCCACGCTGAGCTCTGAATGGCTTCGACGAGTTTGTCGATTTCTTCTTCTATTTCGAACGGTGTCTTTAGCGGTACATTTAAAGCAACATTTTCCTTGCAGTCTCTTCTGAAAGCGTCCCAGTTAGTTTTGTTACTAGTTAACCTAGGCGGTCCTTCTTTTTTTACTAGACTTCCACCTATTTTCAGAGTGACTGCCGAGTGATCTGAGCATAGATCATAGCATTCTTCGATTTCCGTCAAATTTTTAGTTAACCCTTTTGCGATAAAGAAGTCGACAAGGTCAGGGATTTTATTTTTGTCAGTTGGCCAATAAGTTGGCTTTCCTGTCGAAAAAAAGTTCACCCCACGTTTCATGCTGGCTTTGTACAATAATCTGCCTTTTGTCGAATTGCATCTTGATCCCCAGAAAGTGTGTTTCGCGTTAAAGTCACCACCTAAGACAAAATTAGGTCCGAGTGAGTCTTCTACTAGCTTATATCCCGGAGGGAAGTAACTAGATCCGATGTTGTAGTCTAAGTGGTTTATTTTTACGGAGACTGAGCTTATTTGCATAGAATCAAATTCTATTTCTATGTTTTCGGAGTGCTTAATACAGTCTTTGATGTAAATAGAGGACCCGCCTCTCGCATTTTCCGAAGGATGATTCGCATGGTAATCGCTGTAGCCTTTTATTTTGGGTCTAAGTCCCTTTTTTAAGTGCGTTTCCGATACCAAACATATGTCAATGTTATTTTTCCGTAGAAACACTTCTAACTCGTCGATTTTTTTCAGAAGGCCGTTTGCGTTCCACGTTAGTATCTTAAGTAGCTGTTTCATATTCATGTTTTTTTGATTGTCTTGCGAGGTTTGAACTCGAGCTTGCTCAATTTGTCAAGTATGATTTTATTAACTTTGGTTTGCTCCTCAAATTTTTCCAATATAATGGTAAATATTTGGCTAACCGGATCTGTTGTAGCTGATCTTAATTTGTTTTCGTTTGACGCGACTTGCGCGTACGATCTCGCGTCAACCTGTGGCGGTTTTTCCGCTGCACTTGGACCAGCGACGTTCTCTTGCGCAATTTTTTTATTTCCCTTTATCGGTCGCTTCGTTTTGACTGGCTTAGCGGTCTTGGGCTTATCGGTTTTACGATCTCTTAAGCTTGGGTTCGGGTGTATCGGTTTCTTGAGAGTATCGCGCCTTTTTTGAAGCTCCTTTGCTACTTCACAACCTCGATAGTTTGCTGGGTGCTTGCCTTTACAGATTATGCAGGTCGCCGGAGCCTGCTTATTTAAGTCACACCTTTCTGATAAGTGGTTCCCGGCACATTTTACACATTTCGGTTCTTTTTGGCAATACGACTGGGTGTGATTGAAACCTTGACAGCGTTTGCACTGAGGTATCGATCGTGTATTCGTACGCATAGGCTCGATTTTAACTACGATATTCAAAATACTTTTTACGTTATAAATATCGTCTATATTTTCGCTTCTATCGAAGGTTAGCATAAAGAGCGGAAGTCCATGCTTGACCAAGATTTCATTGCCTTGTTCCGTTTTCTGCTTTATCTTCTTTAAGATATTAATTGCGTCGATAATTTCCAAGCCTTTTCCTTTAAGGTCATTTATAATGTCATCTTTAGTGCATGAGGGGTGGAGACCCCTTGCTATAACACGGAGTGGTCTTTCTGATTTATTTTCGTAGGTGAACCACTGGATCTTTTCCGCGTTTAGTTTTTTCGATATTGCTCGGTAGCCGTCAGAGTCAACTACATTAATTTTCCAATCATTGTTTCGGAATGACGTTACTTTAAATTCCGATGTCACAGTTCCCTTAAGAAGGCAATGCAATTTATTGTAGTCCGTAAAGCCGACGACGTTTATTGCAGGCGGGGGACGTAATTTGTCGTGAGTTTGTTTCTGTTTCAAGTCTTTTTCTTTGTCCTGTTTTCGTGGCTCGACTTCAGGTGAAGAACCGGCTCTTCGTTTTTTGCTGGGTCTTTTCTTTGAGACCCCATTTGTTTCGCGTGCTAGCTCTTCTTCATCCGTGTGATATTTGGGACTAGCTGCACGGGGTGGGGTAATTTCGCGTTCTCTTTGCAAAAGTGAATTCTTTAACGCCTTGTTTTCCTCTTTTAGTGATTCTACCTCTCTCTTAAGCTCTTGGTAGAGTAGATCCATTTTATTTAGCTTAATACGGAGTTCATTGTTTTCTTCCTCAAAGCTATTACATTTCACTGAGTCCCGTTTCTCTTGCGCTTGCGCTTCCGGCGGACTTCTTTTTCCGGAGACATTCGGTCTTGATGGTGGAGACCGAGTTACCCTTGAATTTCTCAAAAAGGGGTTTATTAAATGCAACAATTGGCTCTCCCCAGAATCCGTAGAGCCTACCTCCGAAGAGGGTGGATTTTCCAGAGAACCTGGACTGCCACCTGGGGTACTATATCTATTTGTTTTACTCATTGCATATTATGTATACATTTTATCCCCGGTATACGAAGGGTGGATTTTAGTCGCCTCTTACGACAGGCATGCCTACCTCGGGTATATTCTGGCCCCTACCCGAAGGGGTATTAAGGGCATTAAAATATAAAAAAGAAATGGAAATTCATGTAATCATCAAATAAAAAATTATATGGACAATTAGTTATGTACAGAAAGAAGCAAGCAATTTCGGCTTTGTTCAATCATAGGTGAACCTCGCATTTGCTGCAGAATGTGGAAGACCTTTGCTGACAATCATTTTGGTATTGCTGCTTTGTTTGTTGCCATTCTAGAAAATGACCGACTGAATCCAAGCGGACAGCATTTAGCGGGATCTCATGACGCCGAGCTATGGTTTTCTTTACCTTCTTCTCCTGCGCAGGACGTCGGAGTCGAGAACAGGAATTGGAACTTCTATTCTGGTGTGTCGACGTACTCGCGCATGAAACAAGTTTGCCCCTCTGTTTACTAAGATTTTTACCAACGACTTCAAGTGTTCTGGTAGTGCCAATTTGAAATCGAAAAAAGGTATACGTACATGTCAGTCTTCCGACGTCACAAAATCTATATCTATCGCTATATTCCGCTGAGAACAAGATTTTTGTAATAGCGTTTATGCCGTTTTTTTTTTTAGGTTACACTGCTTAAGGTGGTGACAACCCTTAGAAGATATTTTTTATTCGTCCACTGCTAGGTATTGCTCCTTTGGTGTTGAAAGTAGTCGTTCCCTTATTTTGTCCAAAAATGGCCTGAGTTTGAAGAGCTTACCGTGTCGAGGTAGACTTAGTCTCACAAACTTATCATTGTCAGACAAATTTAAAAAAGGTTTTATTTCTTCCCACCTGACACACGTCATTGCCTCATAAACGAAAGGCTGTCCAAGTTAACGATTCCAGGACTAGCGGAAGGCAATTTGATAAGAGACCTAAATAGACGTACACGAGTACTTACAAATTGTTTCATTTCACTTCGCGTAATATTGACTGCCTTATTAATATTTTCTTGTAATGCTTTCTTCCACAATAATGTCGAACAGGTATGAAAAGAAGTAAGCGGGAGTCTCAAAACCAGATATTTCCTCTGGCAGACCATTAGTTCCTAAAAAAGGATAGTCGTTTTCTTCGTACGGACCATGTTTTTTGCTCTCCCAGGATACATTTTTCTCCTTTTTCTTTTTTTTTCCAACTTAGACTAGAAAATGGCTCATAATCTTCCGAATCATACTGGCTGCTTTCATCCGCTTCAGGTTTCACCACATATTCTTCCACATCTTCCACTGCTTCATCTTCTGACTCGAGAATTTCATTTTCACTTTACTATCCATCTGCAGGAGTAGTATGAAACCTGCGTTAAAGTTAGAAGGAACTATGTAACCATGTAACCCTAGCTTTTATTCATAACATGCCAAATATGGAACCACGCAATTTGGGGAATATTTCAGTGAATGCTAGGAGCCATATATGTATGTTACACCTTGAACTGCATATGCATAATTGAAAAATATTGTAAATACCCACATTTTACTCACCTGTCTAATAAATGTGCCTAATCTCACAAGGAAAATAAATATATTTCCGTATATATGGACGTACTCGCAACTAAAAAAAAATATTTTATTTCCTTTATTCTTGTTTTTCTATTTCTTGATGATCCGTGCGTACTTGATAGCCGTTATTTTGGTTTGATAACACAACGGTTACCAATGTCACTCAATGACGGTTTATTTTCCGTCACTGTTGTGTCGTACTTCTAATCGACGCTGGAAAATTAAAATTCATTATGACCTCCTATGCAGTAAAGGGTTCACCCTTTTTCCGATAATAGGTTCAATACAAAGGTATGTATGCGACATGTGGCTGTGTGATTATGCAACCCTGTAAAATTCGCATACATTTCAGGACATCAGATGGAGTATGAATAGGGTAACCTATTTGAAATGTTTTAAAACCCCCATTTTGGTATGTTTCTGAACAAAAATAAGATGGAATATCTATATACATGTCTTCATTTATTTTTTAATTGAAACTTCTTTGGCCACAGTAGACTAAATTTGCTCGAGTATAATAAAAGTTCGAATAAAAGTGCAAAGCATAGGACACAAGCAGTGCAACAAAAAGCGATAGGAAACTGGTCACAGAAATTTGTAAATTGTTAAATAAGAATAGACGCAGTCATTTTGTAGAGTGGACTTACCTTAAACCTCAGCTTACAAGTCAGCGACAATGAAATGTGTATTGGTAAGCAAGTCCGGTAACAATAATAAAATCTAATAGGGTTTCGTTCATGCTTTCGAAAGTTGGAAATTTCATTCTTAGGACCTTTTTTGTGGAAGAAAATTATGTAAGAGCTCTTCCAAAGTATAGGGAATACTCCCTCTGTCAAATGGAAATTTGAAAAAGGACCATAAGGGATTCGGCCGAATAGTTTATACATTTTTTTCAAAACTATGGCAGGCAGATTATCAGGATTAGGAGAGTATTCGGACTTGAGTTTTTAATCTGTTCTTCGAAGAGTACCAGTGGTTGAAGAAATAAGCAAATAGGCATTTGTAGTCATAGTTGTGTTCGACTGTATTCGAGATAAAGAGATTCTTAGAGTTCAAAAAAATGGGTACATACATATAATCATGTAGGTAATTGGAGAAGTCAGAGCGATATGTAAGATATACGAGTACATGCCTAAGTTTATTTCTCATGTTGCGATTAAAAATGTCGACGTTGAACAATGTGAGTGCATTATCGATAATAATACGCGAGTTATCAACGATGACGTATAAATTGTTGTTACTCAAAAGGTTGATTAGTTTTACGAAGTTAAGTTTACGAAAATTAAAACTGTGCTTTTCCAAGAGTGTGTAGAATTAACAGCGTTGTTGTAGGAAAATGTATGGAATAGAGTAGATGGTGGCTCGCTGAAACGACGCGGTTATCAGCGTGAGAAGGTAATGTCGAGATGTCTGCCTAAGTTGTTTGTAACGACACTTAACTGATAAAGGCCGGTGTCTGAGAGACAGACAATGAAGATGAACTCCCTGTCTGAGAAGGGATTTGTAGCAAAAAAGTAGGACCCATCATCAGACAGAGGCCATTAAAAAACGGGGAAATGAAATCCCTTAAAATGATGGCAATGTCGCAGAAGTCTACTCGTAAAACGTTGAATGGAGAATCAATGCCGTCTATAGCTTAGATGGGTTGAGAAGGCGAATGCAGCAGACAATTTTTTTTAATCGTTGTGCTTTGAGGTAGTTATTTACAAATGTAGTCGAAATAAGAGGTATGTGAGGTTCTAACGAGTGTAGAGTCGAGGTGGTTGTTTATTACCGGCAAAACACACCGCGGCTAGAGAAGTAATTAAGATATTAAAATCTGACGTAAATAATTCATTGCTATTATAATCACAAGATAAATTAGTTTCGTTAGTTTCGTTTAATGTCGTAGGGGAGCTTCTGACAATGGTGGAGGTTTTAGTTCACAGCCTTCTTACGTTCTAGTAATACATATATGAACAAACACTCGGAGTGGTTTCTGTTAGAGATTAGAGCGCGAGACTTGTGGTCAAATGACATTTGACATTACTGCAGCAGTTTTACTTATTTAACACATAAAAAAAGAATGTCACAATATTTCCGCTTTTTGTAAACATTTATTGAAATGGCAATCACAAATAACCGTAATACTGTGGATAAAATGGCGGAGATTCCGGAGGCCCATACTACAGTAATAAAATAAATATGTTATGTTTAATATTCTTCATGTCATTAAAACTAAATCTTACTAAAGCACTGATGCTGAAAAGCAAAAGTAAAAACAAGGAAAGTTCGTTCATGCTGCCGTGTTTAAGGTTTTATATTACTTACTGATATACTGCGGTAGATTGTGCTTGGGGCACATATATACCTTACATTGGCTAACGAAATTGATTTTTGTATTTTCTAATTTCTACCGATAATTGCTGAAAAGATTCAGATCTTTGATATTTACAATTCCATATTAGTTTCGATTGGTAAATTAGTCACAGTAAGTATAAAAGCCGCGGTTACGTGGAATTCAAAAATGCATTGAAATTGCTGTTTTTACATCATGATGTCGTTCGTAGGTATTCCGTGTGATCATAAATTAGAAAAAAAAGGTAGTGGAAGAGAAGATACAACAAAAATGTCGGTGCCTGACATTGGTATAAGCACAGTCCAAAGAGTGTACATTTTGAAGAAAGCTTTCTTAAATTTATATAAAATTCTACCGACAACTTTTTAAGTTCATCTATTTCAAATTCTATATGTGTTTCGCATACTGAATTTGAAAAGAGTCATATCTTTTGAGTCAGTATACAAACCCAGATTAACTCCTATTTTTTTAAAAAGCGCTAAGAAAGTAATTGTGAAGCTTGATTATAGACAACAAATACGACTTTGTGTAATGTACTCATCACAGTAGTCTTACTTACTTATGTCCTGTATCCCCTTGTGGGTTCTAGGGCCTCTACTACGCCTACGCGCCTTCGTGTACGGTTTCTGGCAATGTGTCTGAGTTCTCCCCAACTGCCGTGCCTCCTTCTCGACTGTTCTGTGCCATATTCTCCTCGGACCGCCAGGTCTTCTGCCATCCTGAGTTAAAGGGTTCCATTGCATAGCATGGTTCGCTATGGAACTGTCACCCTTTCGAAACGTGTGACCAATCCACTGCCAGTTCCGTCGTTGGATGGTTGTGCCTATTGGTTCCTGACCCATTCTCTCGTAAAGGTGTTCGTTAGAGATACGATTGGGCCAGAAAATCTTTAAGATATTACGCAGGCACCTATTAACAAACGTTTGCATCTTTCTGGTGATAGTAGTGGTCACTCTCCACGTGCTGCAACTATATAACAGCACGGATTCAACGTTGGAGCAGAACAGTCTTATCTTGGTGTTCAAACTGATTGCATTGCTTTGCCATATTTTGGAACGCGGACTTTGCTTTGGCGATCCTGTTGCTATATCCAGTTCGGTTCCACCATCGGTCGAGACAATACTCCCAAGATACTGGAAATCCTCTACTCTCTCTACCGGTTGTTTAGCAATGCATATTTGAGTTCCAAGGCTGATAACTTTAGTTTTTGCCGTGTTAATTTTCAGCCCGTCGACGCCTACCTCCCTCTTCACATCTCCTGTCATTTGGTGGAGGTCCATAATTCTGTGGAAGAGTAAACATACATCGTCAGCGTAGTCAAGATGTTTCAGTTGAGATGTGAGAGCCCATAGAATTCCTCCGTTTCCAGCTGCATGAAGCACATCGCTAATCACCAATAGGAATAATATTGGTGAAAGGATACAGCCTTGTCTTACCCCACTTTAGATCTAAAATGGCTCAGAAAACCATCCTCTGTGCAGAACGTGACATTTGGAGCCTTCATATGTAGCTTTGATAATAGCAATTAGTTTATCGGGGATATCTCTCCTGCGTTAGGCACGCCAAAGAAACTCCCAAAATCGATGAACAGCAGGTGGAGTGGCGATCGATATTCAACGCACCGTTCGATGATAATCCGCAGGGTGTTGATGTGGTCGGCACAGGAGGATCCAGAGCGGAAACCTGCTTGTTCGGCATCGAGTGTGTCTTCGAGATGTTCTTTGATTCGCTCAAGGATGATTTTAGCTATTATCTTACCTACAGCAGGCAGCACGCAGATACTCCTCCAGTTTCCGCACTCCTTGTCGTTTTATACATAGCTACGACCTGCTGACCGTTAAACGTCAATAAGCATTGTTTTCGTCATGTGGAATACTATTACAACTCTTTCACATTGAAAAAGTTATGAAAAAGAATTCGTGATACATCTGAGGAATAAAACGACAATAGTCCAAAAGCGTAAAATGCAAACGGTAATCAGTGTGCATAGCTGTGTTTTATTATCACCCATAATTCATATTGATCACACAATAAAAATAAAAATCCCCTTTCCAAATATGGTTTATTGTATGTTGAAATTGTGCTTGTCTCTTGCTATATGCTTCCTGAAAACATTTTTTTCTTCTAGCATCCAATTTATTATTGTTTTTATTCAATAATTATTTTCTTAAGTAGGTAGGCACTTACAGTTTTATCGCATTCTTCTCCTTTGAAATTTCAGCTGAGTTCATTCGTACGCTAAACGAGGATTCGTGATATGAATGAATTTTTCTTATGAAATTCGAAGTTAACGCACTCTTATTTTATAAGAAAGAAATTGCTTAAGTATTGTAGCGTCCACAAAAAGTATTCTCCGCTCTGCAAAGTGCGACAACACCACTGCCAATCTGTCATCTGACGCAACTGTCATCATGCAAAGCATTTAGTTCCACATTCCACAATTCACCCCTAAAGACATCTAGCGTTTTCGAACAGAGACTTTAAGTATCTTCGGATATATTCTAGAGGTTTTTGTATTTGGTATAGATATATTGACCAACTGCAGATTGCACACAGTCGATAGAATTGGAAATAGGGGTTAACAAGTGCAATTACTGTGAGAGTTAATTATTTGGCAATATCCGAGTCCGAGTTTCTGTCATCTTGTCATCTTGGGGTGTGCGTTTTGTTAGCCAAGACATGCCATCAGGTAGCCGACCTCACGATAGACTTAGAAATAAATGGTTGGATCAAGTCCGACATCTCTCCTGGTGCCGTCTAGGGATTGCTCCTGATGAGTTGGAGTCAATGGCGGAGGATCGAGAATGATGGAGAATCCACCTGAGCATCCTACCTCCGCGACCCTCATAAAGGATAAGCGGGCCATTAAAAATGTATGTATGCTTGGGTGGCTGTAAGTTGTCCCTCGCCGACGCCTGAACCTCTACACACCGGTAACCAAGTGAACACAATAGACATTGCACCGTTGACACTCTATGATCAATGATAATCGAAAATATAAAAGATATTTCCCTATTAATTTGTCGCATTTGAACTGATTGACTTTGCGAGCACACTTTTACCATAAATTTATAAAGGACTTGCCAAACATAATCCGTTAAAACAAAAAAATTAATTTATTCTACGCCTATGCATTTACTTATTTTATTAGGCGGAACATTGGTTTATATGTTTATATAGAAATATATGGCAATTATGTTCTTTAAGGCCAGTATATTGGTGGGCCTCTTTCATAAATGTATATTACTTCGGTAAAATTATTATTAGCATCAGCAGCACCGTCTGTATCAGTTGTGGTATCCTGCTGCGGTAATAAAATAAAGGTGTCATGAAATAATATCCAATGCAACAATATCTAAAACTTAAGTTTTGAACTTTATTGCACTTTGAAAGTGTAGTTACTTCCAAATTTCAAAAGTACACTGAGTGCATTAAAATTCAAAGCATGCTATAGACAATATAGAACTGAAATCTTACCGCTAAAACAGTAATACTGAAAAGTATAAGTATAAAAAAAGTTGTCAGCTCCATACTGCCGTGTTTCCGTGTTAACATGACTGCACTGCTATTCTGTTCAGGGCTCTTATATACCTCAATCTTGTTGACGACCTAATTTCCCAATTGCCATCGCTAATTGCTGAAAAGATTCAGATCTTCGATATACATAATCACATATAGGACACCAAACAAACTATAATCAATACGATTCATTCAAATGCATTCGTTTGGTTATTATGTTTACCATAGTGGATTTGAACGCTATAATTGATGATCGCAGCATACGAAATAGGGAAAAATTAAAAAGAAATTCGCAATCAATAATAATAACTCACAGTTAAATAAATTATTTGACGTTAAGCTCTGCTAAACTGGCTGTGGCAGAATGGACTTCCACCACACTGTGGGCGCTGCTGATATTGTGGCAGCGTTGGCCTTTGCCCTCCCACCCTTGAAAGCCGTCGCCATCAAATATGACTTCCCAAGGTATGTAAAATAAAAGTTTCTCTACAGGATGGCTGCAATAGCATTTTTCGTAGAAATATTAACTTGAAAGTGGATATTCTTAAGAATTCTTAAAATTTCGTGTTTGTTTCAAATTTACAAATAATTTATTGGTCAAGTGGTTTAATAATAGCCGTGTTTTATTATCACTCATAATTCATATTATTAATCACACAATAAAAATTAAAGTCTCCTTTCTAAATATGGTTTATTGTGTGTTGAAATTGTGCTTTTCTCTTGCTATATGCTTCCTGAAAACATTTATTTCTTCTAGCGTCCAATTTATTATTGTTTTCATTCAATAATTATTTTCTTAAGTAGATAGACACTTACAGTTTTTCCGCATTCTTCTTCTTTTAAATTGCAGCTGAGTTCATACTAGTGGGCGACGTGGTGTAAGTAGTTAGTGTGTCGGATCACTACGCATGAGGTTCCAAGTTCGAATCCCAGAAAATACCAAAAAGTTTTTTCACGGTCCCACCTCTCGCGAGCGTCTGACAAACATCCGAGAGTATTGTTGTCACGAAAAAGCTTCTCAAATCGCCGTTCGGATTCGGCATTAAACTGTAGGTCCTTTCCATTCGTGTGGAAAATATAACGCACACAACATGAGTGATTGCGAGAAGCTAGGCCCTGGCACTTTAAAGAGCTGTTGCGCCAAATATTTGTATTTTTTTTTTTTTTTTTTTGAGTTCATACTTACGCTTAACGAGAAGTTGTCATATGAATGAATTTTTCTTATAAAATTCGCAGTTAAGGTCCATTTACAGCTCAGCGGCCTGCCTTTGACATTTCTTTCACAGCTACTTTTTTAACTGGTCGCGGCAATCCGCAAATTTCAGTTGTCATTCATTTCGTAACTAATTGCCTAAACGTGAAAAATACATAAATACTTAGGGTGACTTTCATTGGCAAGGTAATATCTTACCTTCTTTTGATAAATTCAACCACGATATTACCCACCACTTACATCGATGGACCCTTACATCTCAACTGAGACATCTAGACTACGCTGACGATGTATGCTTACTCTTCCACATAATTATGAACCACCACCAAATGACAACAGATGTGGAGAGAGAGACAGGCGTCGTCGGGCTGAAAATGAATACGGCAAAAACTAAACTTATCAGCCTTGGAATACGCAATATCTTAAGGATTTTCTGCCCCAATCGTATCTCTAACGAACACCTTTACGAGAGAACGGGTCAGGAACCAATAGGCACAACCATCCAATGGTGGAAGTGGCAGTGGATTGGTCACACGTTCCGAAAGGGTGACAGTTCCATAGCGAACCATGCTATGCAATGGAACCCTTTAACTCAGGATGGCAGAAGACCTGGTGGTCCGAGGAGAATATGGCGCAGAACAGTCGAGAAGGAGACACGGCAGTTGGGGAAAAGTTGGGAAGAACTCAGACACGTTGCCAGAAAGCGTACACGAAGGCGCGTAGGCGTAGTAGAGGCCACAAGGGGATACAGAACATAAGTAAGTTACCCACCAGGAATAAAACAAAAGAACAGTGAGCTTAAACTCTCGCGAATGTTTTGGCCGCGGGAATGTGCATTGCGTCCTACATGTGTGGAATGTGAATAAAAATTAACAGTTCGCAAAAAGCATTCGCTTTGCGGAAAAATTGGCGAAATATTAATTTCTTTGCAGAAACTAAAACAACCGAAGTTATAACAAAAATAAATACACCTAGTGTACCACCAAAAAAATGGTTACGCAGTCGCCACACAAGTAGATCCCATAGGAAAATAAGCTCAAGAGAAAAGAAAAAGAAGACTTACGTAGATAAAAAAACATTCGCGCGAATTTTTTACTATTATTTTCTTAAATCGATCGACCGATGGTATATTTATTTTTACTACAACTTTCGTTTTTGTTGACCCATTTTGATGAAACTTTTACTATTTGTTAATATAATTCTTTATCTCTGCAGCAAAGGAATAATTTAAGAATTTGGATACTCCATTCTCGAAATGTTGGTATCATTGTATATGGCCTTTTTGAAACTTTGGGGACGGGTTACGCCTCTCCGGTAAGAGAGCGCAAAAAAATACAGATTCGTGCTCAACGTGAGCTAATCTATCGGGCTAAATAAAAAAAAGTTAAATTTCGACATTTCTGGTAAAGTAAAATCTAGCCGATAAATTAAGCTCCGTTCTTTTGGAATAGTGACATTGCCAATGGCGTGCTTATAAATGTGCTAAAAACTGTTTGTTCGCAGTTCGCCATCAGGTAGACGACCCCCCGGTAGGGATAGAAACAGATGGTTGGATCAAGTCCGGCATCTCTCCTGGAGTCGTCTAGTGATGGCGGAGGATCGAGAATGATGGAGGGTCCACCTGAGCATCCTACCCCCGCGACCCTCATAAAGGATTAGCGGCCCATTGAAAATGGATGTATGTATACTTGGGTAGCTGTACGTTGTCCCTCGCCGAGGCCTGAACGTCTACACACCGGTAACCAAGTAAACACAATAGCCACTGCACCATTGACAATCTATGATCAATGATAATCTAAAATCTAAAAGATATTTACCTATTAATTTGCCGCATTTGACCTGATTGACTTTGCGAGCTCACTTTTACCATAAATTTTTATAGGACTTGCCAAGCATAATCCATTAAAAAAAATAAATTTATATTACGCCTATGCAGGAAAGGCAGGAAAAACGCCAGTTGATTTAAGAAGTAATCATAATAATCGTTCCCATGTTTTACCTGCTAAATGTATTATCAAAATAAAACAGCACATAGAGTCATTCCCAAGAAGGAAGGAAGGAAGCTCCAAGGAAGTGCAGTATCTGGATTCTAAGCTAAATGTTAAAAGTCTACCTTACGGTAGACGGTGGACTAGAAGCTGCAAAATAACCCCAAACCATCACTGATCTACCAGGGATTTGATAGTTGGGCACAAAGCTTTTCATTTGGTTTTATTGAAACATAAGTATTTCCATCAGACGAAAAATAGTTAAATTTACTTTGATCGGTAAATAAACGTCTGAAAAAATAATGCTGAACTCTTTCAGTTTTACCCTCGGTCATGTCGAGATTTTTCATTAAGAATAGAAATCGGCATGAGATCTGAAAAGAAAATCTAAAATGTCGCCCATTCTTCAACTGTCAACTTCCCCGCGGAGATTTCAGAGCAAACCACACTAGACGTTTCGTAAATGTTTTCTAAAAGTGGAAGCACTGAGATTTTAATCTGCCGCTTCAAGCCTGTTAACACTGTTTGTTATGATTCGATTTGACAAGTTCGACCCAACCTCAATTTCATTGAAAATATATTTATTTGTTAAAATTGTATTAAGTTAGAAAATGATTCAAAGAATTATTACATTTGCGTCGTTCCACCAGCTCCACAAAACTCATTTCTGTGCGCTAAAAGTTTTTCCAACGGTTGTCAGGCATGCCACCACAGACAAACTTGCTTCAAAACCTGATGAGAAGTGGACAGAAATCTACAGACTCCCTTTGATCCGGCTTGCCGCGGCCTTTAACAGACTGAAAGTGTACCAAGCCCTTGTGACGGCAGTCGGAACCCCAGCTGTCTTTGCCTTAGAGCAAGCTGGTCACTTAGACCCAAACTTCGGAGCTATCTTCGCTACTTTGGGTGAGAAGTCGTACGAAACCCAGTCCCACTTACCCATATGACTTGTTATAGGTGCCACTGGAGTTCTTACGCTAACCATATGCAGTTTCCCAGTTCGAAACCTAATTGGATTCGTCTATATGAACGACAAGCAGGACAAAGTCAAACTGGGCTATGTCGACTTTTGGGGCCGAAGAAGGGACCAGGAGCTAGTCATTGACAATATTCTCGCAGACTGGGAGCTACCCCCACGACGAATAAATGTCTACCAACCAATAAAGGATCGAGAAGGTTCGTCACAGACGTACAAGCTGCTCCACCGATACGGGGTAATCAGAGACCCCCAACGATACGTCACAGTCTTTGGAGAAGACAACAAATGATTTTCTCTAAAACTGTTTTTATTTTAAGTAAATAAAGTGCAAACAAGATAAACGCATCCCTAGCTCCATCTGTAGTGAGCGTAAGCACGATTGGCTTCTGCCTGCCTGTGCAGGTCCTGCTTCTTCTTTACCACACGCCCCTGTCCCGAGGCGGCGTCCAGCAACTCCCATGCCATCTTCTCGGGAAAGTGCACGTTGCGCTCCTTCTCTTTAGCCGACTCAATAAGCCAGTTCATGGCAAGAAAGTAAGATCTCTTTACTGTGACCGGCACGGGTACCTGGTAGGTTACACCGCCTCTCTTGATCGGCGTCAGCTGTAACAGCGGGCGGCAATTTTCTATCGCCATGTGGAGTATGCTGACGGGATTCGTTTCAATTTTGGCCTTCTCCTCGGGACCATCAGCCAGATTGTAGCGTTCCAATTGAATTCGCTTAATGTTCTCGAAACTCTTCTCGACTAAATCGCGTGCCAGGGACTTCTTTCCCTTGCGCATTACGTAATTCGTGAATTTACTGAGTATATCGTCGTGAAACACCGAAGATGTGTCATTATTTCGAGCTGCTTTGATCGGTAGATGAGCCAACTTAAGGGTTTCGCCAGTTTCTTTCAGAAATGCCTGCTTTTCCTTCTTAAACACTGGATCGATGTAGGAGGGTGGATAGATTGACATGTGTTGTGCGGCAACTGCTGTCGGCAGCCTAGAGTGATTGTAGCAAGTTTATTTGTGGGGAAATGGAGATTAGTTTGCTTTACCTGATCGCTGACAGCCTTGTTATATTTCGCAACATTTTCGATAAAATATGTGTAATTTTCCACGGAAAATAAGCTCAACGTGCATAAAACAACATCAAACCACAGCAATATTTTGACAGGTGTCAACTTCTTAGCCAGTCGAAAGGTTTGTTCGCCTATTAAGTCACGTGGGTGTATGTAGACGAATTGAATGCTCTAAGGAAAGTTCTACTTGGTTTCGTATGTGAAGGTTTGCTTATAAGTCTCTTAAGCTTCTTTCGCAAGCGCATACGAGCCGGAACGTAAATAAAACAAACTTTATTCCACTGCGAAGGCTAAGCAAGCCTTACACTTTAAAACAAGTCGTGTGTTGTGCAAGTCATACGGGCTTTAAGCGTAGCCCAACTGGAACGACATTTTTTTAGTATTTATTATAAAAGGACGAGGATAAAACTTATATCATTCGAAAGGTGTGCCGTAGATGTGCAGAAAAAAAAATTATGTGCGTATGTTGCCGAAGTTAGATAAAATAAAGTGAACATACACACATGATTTCCCCATACAAAACGTTTTAACCAATTAAATGAAAGCATTTCGATCGCGTTCATGGCTGTATGAGCTTAAATCCCTTTGCCTTCCCTGCGCGGGAGAATATTATAAAAAAAAGTTATGTAAACAAGTACATATAACTATCGCAGCTTCGTCTCCTGCCTCTGGAAAAATGTTTTCTTCTTTGATCAATTCTCCAAAAATTAAGAATTGATTAATTATCAGTGAGCATAATTGGTACGGCTGGTTTGTTGATTGACAATTAATTGGGAATTACAAATTAATAAAAGAAGAAGAATGGTGAACACAGCACCTTAGCGATCTCGGCAATGGTAGTGTTCCACTAGGCGATGTCAAAGACCTACCAGTCTTCTGCGGAAAATGCAATAAGAACGTTCAGCTTACTTTCATATATCGCCATGTAACTTAAGTGATAGCAAGCACTGCCATTCATCGCCGTCGCGGCGACAGCAAATATTCTCGTAGGTTTGGGGTCGGTATAGGATATACGAAAACATTCTATTTTGCAAAAGAAAAATGACATTGCAACCAGATTTAAAAATGTGGACAGTAGACACGTTGCAAACTTATTTGTTCACTCTTTCGTCCAACTAATCTTCTTTAGTTCAATGATTTCATATTCAAGTTCATTTTTCCATAACCACAAAATTAAATCTAAAATATTCTGAAAATTACATAGATGCTCTAAACTCCTATCAAGCCACGAAAAAACACTATGTCCCTGAAACAAACAGTACTTGTCAAAGTGAACAAAGAGGAATAAGAGGAATGGGAGAAATAAGTAAAGCCAACAACCTCACCCGTATAAAAAAAAGAAAAATAAACAAGCGTGCATATATGTACTCAAGCATGATTGTGGTTGTGGTTGTTGAATAATCTCAGCCTTCAGCCACCACTATGCACTTATCGCTTAGGAACTATTCATTGATTTTTACTTTGTTTGATAAGTGCGGGTAGTATGTGCACCACGTAGCCATTTTAATTTTCACTCACTTATCAATTCTCGCCGGTTATCAGTGTTTGCGAAGTGATATTGATAACATTTACTCTGTTGATAAGTAGGTAACCTCGACGTCTCTTTTTTGTGTACTTTTATATTTCGCATCTAGTATAATGAGTCGCGCCGCTGTAAATGAAAAGAAATTAGCTGTTCTGCAGGTGGTGAAGGAAAAAAGGGTAAGTTAGGTTTGTCGATTTTGTAGATTTCTATGTTACCTACTTTATTTTATTTTAATTTTCTGTGTGTGTGTCCGTGCGTTATAAAGAATGTATTATTTGCTTCCTGCCATAATAATCCCATAAGAAAACAAGAAAAGGAAGAGGCATGGAAAGAGGTTTTGAAAAAAGCACAATCCCTGGGGTTAGCATCGGCTGACCGTGGGTGGATTTACGCCCGTGACCACATTTTTGGGTTATGGAAAAGTCGAACGTTGGTAAGTCTTTTTTTTAAATAGTTTTTATTGCTTTTAAATGATACATTTTCTTAAGGCAAAGGCAAGCAACGTGAAAACCGCTATAGATGCCGCGATTTTAGAAATTATTAAGGGCTCTTCTGTGGTAGATAGCCATGATTCATCAGAAGCAGATCGTTTTGAATTTAAACCGGATAGTCCAGAATCGCACGAAACACAAATCTGTCCGCTAGATGGTGTTGAAATCAAAACAGAAAATTCAGAGGTACATGAACAGCGACATTATTCAGTAGATGGCATTGGATTTAAACCAGATAGCTCAGAGATACTTGGGAACAAAAATGTATCACAGAAAAAAACTCATAATATGAGAGGTGGTATCAAAAGAAAGTGGGAGGGCAGTGATTCCATTACATTCTTAAAAAAGCAAGTACTGAAAACAGAATTGTACAAAAATAAATTACTGATACTTGAGTTGGAAAGAAAATTGGGGCTGCCGCCATCAAAGTTCACTTATGATCTTCAGAATCAGTACTAAATTTCGAAATAATTCTATCCTGTGCTATATCGTATTTATATATAAAAAAAAAATATTTTTAAGTTGTAGACATTGTCACAATGGTGTTTGCTCGATATCTGATGTGTGCAAGTTCAAGCCCCAGCGGGGAACAGCAATCATCAGCCACCCGAGTATAAAAAAGGAAAATGAATAACATTTAAGATTTTCCAAATACCGCACCAAAGAAAGGTTCGTGCCTGGTAGTACAATTAACCGGAGAGTCTGAGATTTGGGTTTCCTTTATTAAAAGAAAAAAGTTGTAAACATTTTTTTCAAATTGTGGTGTTAAACATAGTACCGACGATCTATTGTATATAACATATGTACCACAAATGAAATTAAAGAAAACAAAAAGCTTTAAAAGATTTGAGCATCATTCAAATTGATGAAAAATCATTCTTAATTCAATTGTTTCAATTCCTTATTCATCATATTCTTGGTTCAGGTTTAATTACTTTAAAAAAATGGCAAGAGAAACGTTTAAGTTTTCTTGTGAATGTTAGTCACCAAAATGTTATTTATGTAAATTGCGCTCTATGGGTTGGGAGTAATTGAATTACAAATCATTGTTCATCATCGGAAGGAACCATCTTTTATCTTTACACGACGAATTTGACAATATTCTACCCTACTTTGCCAGCAAAATGGTGAAAAAAGAATGTTTATTTTAAAAACTTGGTTAGTATTCCAAATGTCCAACAAAATATTTGCGAAACGATAGAAAAAGGTATGCGATTGGAGGTGTTTATGTTTTCCACAGACTCTGTCAGTGAATAAGACACTTTTTTAAATGCATGGAATATGAAGAATGCGTAACGTTGTGTAAATTTGGAATTCAAACTGACCTTTTCCTACCTATCGTCACAAAGTCTGAAGAGAAAATTGAAGGTGAGCGCCGAAATCAGATTCAATCATTTGTGCAATTATCTGTACCATGTAGTATTGTAAATAGTCAGAATAAGTCACATTATTATTGAAAATATAATTAAATGTAAAAATTTCGGTACGAAATAAAAAAAAAAAAAACATTCTTCCTAAGCGCAGGTTGCAAGGTCTATTGCTTCTTCTTCTTCTTCCTTTTATCAGCGAGGTTATGATCCAAAAATATGATCATAACCCTCCCACTTCGCGGCATTTCTACTGATCCGCCTGTGGGGTTCGCCTTTGCAAGGTCTATTGCTATCACTAATATTATATTTGGTAGTGTGAAGTCATATAATTTTTTATTTATTTTTTTGTCTTTTGCATTTTTCAGCTATTGTGATAAATTAAAATGAAATTGGAAAAAAACCAATTCAAAAAACGATTTGACATACGGTCGCGTTTACTTAATGCAATTATAGGTACTGTACGATTTTGGTAGCATGTGCGCTGAATTTTCGATTATTTATGACACTACAAATCGCACACTTAATGGAATTATGGTTGGATCTTTAAACCTTTTCGGAGACTTCAAATTGAAGGTACTTTTGTACCATGTTTAGCAGCCCGTTCTTCTCTGGACAAAAACAATTTATTCCGGACAAAAACACAGTGTCATTGAATAAACTATGAGAAAAAGATATGCTCTATACTAATAAGTATTGTTTCTTTTATGGGTCTGAAGGACAGTATTTGTTAACTTGTGGAAAGGGTGTGAATAAAACATTAAAAACAGGTCATTTTTGAAATTTACTTTAAGAAATAAAATAACATGTGGGATAAAAATCACATAAAATTTGTAGGACTTGTAAGCATCGCTTTAGAAACAATGAATATCAACCCAAATATATAGGTAGTGAACAATTTTTTCAGGTCAAAGCGTTTTGTTAGATTTAGCATAAATATTATCAATAGGAAATGTATGGGAAATGCACAAGTGAATATTATATTTTCAGTGAAGAAATGCATGCAGTATAAAGCTTGAAGAAGGCAAGCACGTTGTGCGCATTCAATTAAAAAAAAAACGTTAGTAATCCCACAATGAAAACACTTCAACACCGCTTCAGATATACGTTTCGACATTTACGTTTCTTTAATGTGGATAAGCCCTTAGGTATGACAATCGCTAAGCAAACAGAACAAAAAAGTGATTAAACATTTGACAGCTAAAAATATAGAACAGCGCTCACATAGTAGCCGCAGCTTGGCTTTAGCTTTTGACTAAAAAAAATAGAGAATCCGCCCTCGGCTAAGGAATCTCAGCTTGTTTTAAAAATTTCTTGTTTTGATTTGAAATCCACCTCTTTGGCATCTCTATGGATGAGGAACCGAAACCCCTTGATTGTCTGAAGAGAGACCGTATTTTTACCGAAGAACTTGGCTCTTTTAAAATAATTCACCCGGAGCCCACCTTCGGAGACCTGTCTCCGAGTGCTGGGGGCGGCGAAATCACTAGTGAATATAAAATCGTCTACAATGAAACCCGCGCGACCAATCGGCACAAGAACCCCAGTGGAGTTTGGCGATACTTCGCCTTGGCGACAAGGGACACCTCGACGTCGTCAAATCCAGAAGATCCGCCAGACGATCGGATACTCTGTATGCTGTGCTACTACAAGGAACGCGTTCATATGTACAAAAGCAAGACATCGTCATCGAATCTATGGAAACACTTGAACCGTAAGCATGGCATTTCGATTCCGAAGGAGAAGATGTTCACCATTGCTTCGGTAAACTTTGGCCCGTTCGACTGTGGTGGAGACACCGAAGAGCATAGTCAGGAGGCCAACTCCACTGATGATCAGTTGTCAGCGCTGGATGTGGACGACAACGATGGGATTGTCGTAGAAACCGATGAGTTTGAGGAGATGGACAAGTTTCAAGAGGACCAGATCACTGAGACATCGATGCAAGAAGCAGTGCACAGTGCTGACAACATAGTGAAGTATGAAGCTAGCTCTACAGATCCAGTGTTCAAAGGTAAGAATAAGTCGGGAGGATGAAAGTAGGGTTGCCATATCTGTAGTTATGATTGGATTAGTATTGCTGTTTGGTTTAAGTAGTAATTACAGAAATATTTACATTAGATTGTTATTTTAATAAGAAATTTGATCTGGATTTAGATTTGCCAAGTCTTTAATATGTAACACTTGGGAGTCGACTTCTTCCTCCACTATATGCACGAGTAATACAGGCCATATACGCGACACAAGCATGCACAACTAAAGTTATCGATCGCATACATACCTACCTAACGGCCTCCCGATCCATGTAGCTTCTCTGCCTGAGACACAACATCCTTTTATCTTCGCCGATCCCGAGCACCTTGCATCCAGTTACACAGACCAAGTTTTTATACCGGAGGCTCAGTGGTTATCATCGTCTCCAACCTGGTGGTCTGATTCGAAAATTCTATTGTCTGGAGCATTATCCATTCGTTCGATGTGACCGAACCAATCTAGACGATGTATCTTAGCTTTCGACTACATCTACATCTTGGTGGATATTTGAAAGGACGAAGGGACTTACCTGGGGAATATCGAATTTTCCTAGGAAAACCACTAGTTGTCTGAAATCTTGTGCAATATTTTCGAATTTTATACATTACATAATATGTCTGTACATAACTATAGGTATAGGCCAGGTATTGTAATCACGAAAAGCATCAAACTTGAGAATTTAATCAAAATTGATATTACCGTTATAGGAAAATTAATATTATTATCTATGCTGTGCTCTGCGCTCTTCATGCTCAGCCTTGTTGATGGTGTGATGATATGATAGATGTCATTTGAATAAACTTGATTTTCCCAGAGACCCTTCTTTGGTTTTCTTTTCTTCACTGTCTCCATAGAAATTTCTGTTAGCAAGAGCCGGTGTTGCTGAGGGATAGTCTCTCCCAGGATCACTTCAATGTTTTACCCGAAGCTTTATGGAACTGGCTACCTAATGGTAGTCAATCTGTGTTTCATTTCCACCACTGCCTTAAGTTGTCAGATGCCGGCTTTGTTTGATGGTATTTAACACGTTAAGATCGTGTGACCTGCACATGCTTAGAATGTCTTCAGCTTCACTAGGAAGGTTTCTGTTACCGTATCCTAGTCCTTCATGGGATTCTTCATAGTTTTCGTTTAACTTCCATTCAAATCTCCGCCAGGAAACAGAGACTCTTCTTTTGGGATGTTCTTTAGGACATTGTGAAAAACTAGCTAAAACTCATCTTTTTCCCCCTGCTCGCATTAAATTTGAGGAGCATATGCACTGACAATATTTCACACCTCCTTGCATTTAATGCCAAACGTTGGAGGACCCAGGAAGCCAATTAGAAACCTACTAGCAACGGTAAGCAAGTCGAACCTTATGTACTCGTCCCCCATATGGGCACAAGCGATGTACCGGATAACGTACATACATGAGACGGATGAACTCGGCCCATAGAATCGCATCGTTAGAAGTGTGTTGTGCCTTTCGGACGGTGTCCGCGGAGGCAATTAGCGTAATCTCCGGTCGATTGCTAATCGATTTGGAAATAAAAAAGTCCACAGTAACCAGTGAGGCTATACAAGCAGAATGGCAACATAGATGGAACGCTACACCCAAACGAAGATGGACCCATATGCTGATCCCCAGCGTAGAGGAATGGATCAGCAGAAAACACGGAGAAGTAAACTTCTACATTACCTACTTTCTGGTCTAAGTACATCCTCATCGAGGGCCGATCCAAACCTAAACTTCTACATGACACAGTTCCTGTCAGGGCACAGATGCTTTCTCTACCAATACAAACACGTAGATGACCCATACTACCCGCATTGTGAAAGCAAAATCCAGAACGCGGAACGTGTTTCGATGGAATACCGGATGTATACGACGGCCAAAAACACACTAGAGAGAGAAACTGGCGGCCAAGTGACTCCGAGAGGACTAATAACATTCATGCTGACGACGAATGAAGACTGGAACACAGCGAACGAAATCATTGCCAGCATGATGCAACAACTACGTCTGGAGGAACGAGCAGCAGCGAAAAATGAAGATCCTATAAACACTGGAAGGTACACTAAGTTACACAAAAACACCCAGTTATGCAATGTAACACAAGTGACATGCTCAGACACAGAATGACATATGAACACACGAAGTAACTGAAGTTGGAATGTGCAAATTAAGCTGCTGCAAAGCAACAGAAGCATAGAAAGCAGCGATGGCTTATGCGAGATGAATAGCATGACATGCTAACCAGCCCACGAAGTAATATCCAACGCCAGTCCCGGGAGCGGTCGAAGTGTGCAGAGTGTGGATTATTACGTAGGCGCATTCCTGGCTACTAGTATTTTTTTTTTTAAGGTACTTGATTTGGCACAACCAAAAAAAAAAAAAAACACGTTGCATCACCAGTTTGAGAGATATCAAATGGTCGCTGGACTTCAAAATGGTCAAGACGTTGACACGTTTCTTGGACATACAAGATGTCCACCCGCAGTACTTTGCTAGCCTCCGTAATTCGTATAACTCTGACCAGAGCATCAACAGTATCATGCGTAGCATTGGTAGTGCCCTGCACGAGTTAACGATAACTCGATTTTGAAAAGATGCAGTTTTCTTAAAAACGACTCAGAAGATTTTGTTCAATTTTTATATTTGGATTAGTTTGGACATTATGCTAAGAATTCATGTAAGGGTACTCCATTTAACTTATCTATATCCAAGCAATATATGACTTCATATGAAATGATTTGGCGTATCAAGTTTTTTGAAAAATAATCAAAAAGTTTGGTTTGAAAGGTAATTAAAATCCTATTATCGACTTAAAATCAATTTGCAATCAAGCACCGTACAGGTGCTAGTACGAACAAATATTTGAATATTTTTCTTTTGCAGACATTGGCATGGCTATTATCGAGGAAGTACGGAAGCGACCAATTCTATACGAAACGCAGTCAGTTAAATCACCATCAATTAGAGCTACGAAGGAGATAATGTGGGCAGAGGTTTGCGACGCTCTAGGTGAAGTCATTCGAATTGAGCGCATAAAGAAGATTTGGAAGAACATACGTGACAGGTATCAGAAGATTCGTACTGCTGAGAAGGAAGGGTTAGATGACAGCTTACCAAAGTATAAATATTACGATCATCTGAGGTTCCTGGATGTCCCTATGGCAATGTAAGAAAATATTGTTATAAATAGAAAATTGAACTCGTAGGTAATGTTGTGTGGCTGTTAATGTGACTGCAGGACTTGATGAATAATATTAGAAAAAAGGTAACGCTCTACGTCTCCGAAAAAATGAAGCCTTCTTGGAAACCGGTGATCTTTTTTGCAATATAAACACCGCCAAATGCACTGTAGCTTTGAACGAAAAGTTGCAACTAGAATCGGATTAAAAAAGCCACATTTGTAGCGAGTTTGAGAGGCGGATTGATTTCTTATTTTTTCTTTAAATAGCTCAATTTCAAAGTATACCTAGGTATATATACTTTGATGCACATGTGTACGAGTATAATCATATTTTGTAAGTCAAGTGACTTGATAAATTCAAGCAATGAAGGAGTCGTAAATTTAAGACTCATTTTACTTCGATCGTATCTTAGGAAATCATGCTTGAGCGTTGGATTAAAAATAATATATTAACAATTTTTTCACGCAACTACTTACAAATAACGTTGTTTTCAGAGACCAGACTTCCGACACATCCTTGGATGAGCCACCAGAAAAAAAGTGTAAGTTGTTGGTTTCATTGAATCTCTTCACCTCGCATAAATATCAACTATTTCCAGGTCGAACTGATGATTTTTCCTTTCTAATCGAACAAACTGATGCAATCCTTTCCACGGTGGACGAAGAGGTGGATAGAAATGAACATAGTTACATATCAGAAGAGATTATTCATGAGAACCATTGCACGGTGAGCAGCAGTGATCCTCCAATCACCGCCACCATCTACCCGTTGGAAATTACCAAGAAAACATCAGAAGACACATCCCTGCAGCAGTCTTTATTCTCGACTTCTCCAACCAACAACTGTGATCATATGGATGAATTTGATCTATTTGGCAAGTTGATTGCTCAAAAACTGAGAAGCGCTCCTCGAGAGCGAGTAAATTTGTTAGAAATTAAGATAATGCAAACTATTCTCGAAAATAGCTAGATTGCTTTTGTTGTAAATGTACAGTTTTATTATACTTGTATGCATACGTATTTATATAGTCCTAGCTTATACGGAATACTTATAAATGGAAAATCATTAAAAAGAAGTGTGTTTGTTGAAAAATAGCTTAATAGCGGGGTTCACATTGAACGATTTGCCTGACGACCAAATAATGCTTCACGTTCGAATTGTACTACATGCTTCATAGACTTTATTTGTTATATAAGATCTGTTCGCGTACTTTCTGCAACAAAATTCGCAGTTTGTCAAATTTCAATAAGTGGGGGTAAAATTCTCTCAGAGAGAGGTAAAATTACGAAAAAGCAAAAGTAAAGGCCCAGGCTCATAGAATTCGTTGACTGACAGCTTAGAGAAAACACTTTCAGCAATACAAAATGTCATCGGCTGTGATCCGTCAACGGAACGACAGAGCAATGGATCAACGGATTCTATGGGCCTGGTCCTTAAAATTCGTAGCATGGGAAACAAGGGATCATAACCTTCCCACTTCACCGCATTTCTACTGATCCGCCTGTGGGGTTCGCTTTTAGTTGCGGCTCTTGTCATCGATGACATACTGGAAACTGAGGAAAATAAGAGAAAATAAAAAAGAAAAAAAGGAATGTGAAAGTACTGTAGATGTTACACCATCTATAGTAAATAAACTCGTACCCAAAAAAAAATACTAGCAACCAAAACCGAATACAAGCAGAATGAGCCATTCAACAGTGACGATGACAGTCAAGATTCGCGTCAACCCGATCAGAATGAAGTGAGGATAGGGATATTTAAACTTAAATAAAACAAAGCTGCTAGAGCCGACGGACTTGCCGCTGAACTTTTCAAGGCAGGAGGAGATGAGCTGATAAGGAGCATGCACCAGCTCATCTGTAAAATCTGGTCGGACCAAAGTATGCCCGATGAATGGAACCTCAGCATCGTTTGCTCAATCGTAAAAAAGGAGACCCTCTGGACTACAGAGGTATAAGTCTCCTCAACGTCGCATATAAGATCCTGTCTGCCGTATTATGTGAACGCCTAAAACAGATCGTCGACAACCTGATAGGTCCTTATGAGTGCGCTTTCAGGCCGTGAAAGTCCACCATTGACCAAATATTCACAACGGCAGATCTCGAATAAAAAAACCCATGATCGATACGCACCACCTATTTATCGATTTCAAAGTTACCTATGATAGCGTGTATAGAGACGAGTTATACAGGGCCATTTCTTGTCTTGACATCCCTGCCAAGCTCGACCGTTTATGCAGAATGAGGATGAAGAACTCTCGCTGCTCCATCCAAGTCGGTAAGAACATCACCGAACCGTTCGATGTCAGGAAAAGTCTTAGACAAAGTGACGCGCTATCATGTGATCTCTTTAACATACTACTTGAGAGAATTGTACGAAATTCACAAGCCAACATCGGAGGTACAATCTTTTACAAGTCTGTACAACTACTCGCTTATGCCGATGACATTGACATAATCGGAAGAACTCAGCGGCCCGTCGATGGGGCAATTGAGATCAAGGCAGCAAAGATGAGCATAGCGGTCAATGAAGGCAAAACAAAATATACGAAAAAGGACACCCAACATCGACGTCTTGGACAGAACGCCACAATAGACAGATATAATTTTTAGGTAGTAAAGGACTTTGTCTACCTAGGCTCTATGGTGAGCTCAGCAAATGACATCAGTAGGGAGATCAAACGAAGAATTACTCTTGCCAATCGTTGTTTCTATGGGCTTAGAACGCAATTGAGTAACAAAGCCATATCTAGAACTACTAAGGTAACTAAGACACTAATCCTAGTCCTGCTGTATGGCGCAGAGGTATGGGCTTTGTCAAAACCGGATGAGGATGCCCTTAGTTACTTTGAGAGAAAAGTTCTTCGAGCGATCTTTGCATAGACGGCGATTGGAGGAGATGGTACAATGCCGAACTATAAGGTCTATATAAGGAAATCGACCTAGCCAGAAGAGTTCACATACAGCGACTAAGATGGCTGGCTCATTTAGAGTGGATGGAGCCCAACGTTCCCGCCAAGAAAGTCTTCGAATCCACCCCGGATGGACGGCGCAGTAGAGGACGACCTCGCGATAGGTGGCGCAAACAATTGGGGGGAGACCAACCAGCTTGACGTGCGCAACTGGAGGTAGCTCGCTCGTAACCGTGCTGACTGGAGAGGTTTGTTGGTTGAGGCCCAGGTTCACCCCGGACTGTAGCGCCGCCTAAGTAAGTAAAACCGAATACAAAAAATTTCAGCGGTTTTCGCCGCTAAGTTCGGACCCCATACCACCAGAGCTTCAAACCACAACGCCTAAGAACATGTCATCTATCTCTTCTATTATTATTTTTTATTTTTTTTTTTTTTCATTTTTTTTACCATTTATAGCACGTCGCGCAATTGCATTAAAAAGGAAGTACATTCTTAGGCGCAAGTTGGCATTTAAAAAAAATAACTCTTTGGGAAGTTGATTGCAAATAAATTTAGAACAACTCCGAAAGAGCGAGCGTAATGTAGTAGAATTTAAGACGATGTAGAATTTCATATGTTGTAAATATACTGCTTTATTAGATATTTATTTTTATATCCATAGCCTAGAATACTTAGCCTTACAATCACTGGTAAATCATAAAAAACGAGTTTTAACAAATATAAGTGTGTTTGTTGTGAATGTTTTTAATAGCAGCATTAAAAGGCGACGGTATAAATTTGTTATACATCTATGTATATGTGTAAACATGGCAGATACATGTGTATGTGTGTGTTAATAAGGCATATGCATGGGCTTGTTACACCCCTTCAATCATTTTTAATTTTTTCGCAATTCTCAACACTGGACTCCAACTGACGAACACATTCTGCGATAATTTTGTACACAATATCACTCGCCTCATTACTGGTGAATGGTTTATTAATGGGCGGTACATGGACGAATAGACTTCTGGTGCAATCTTGATCTAAGGACTTCAAGTAAATGTAACCACAAAGATAGTTACCCACATCATTGGAACATAGCATTCCGTCATCACAGCCACAGCTTGGCGCTGTGTTTTCTACAATTTTCTTTACATCGAATTTAGTGCGAATTTCACTGCATGAGGTACCGTTATTTGCTAAGCAAGCACTTCCACCGAACAATTTCTTGCCAGAGTAGTCTTTGCGATTGAACTTATGATTGTAGGCGAGTTCTTCGACACGAATACAATAGGAACCACCATGGACACCACAATGGACTACCAGCTGGAAATGAATAAAAAAAAAGAAGATTTTAATTAAGTGTTCAATTAAAATAAACTTTGTCCCTACGCCGAAATCCACTAATGAACTCCATCTAGAAATCGTTTACTGTCTGTCTTAGTATAAGACCGTTGAATGCGTTGTATGTGCAGATAAAGGAAGTTTATAAACTGATTGACGGAACACTTGGTTTCAAAAACGAATTGATTATTCCACGATGTGATTGTGGAGAAGCAAACAACCTGCGCGTTCTACTGAAGAGGTATATGTATAAATTTTATTTGAAACGGCTTGTGCAGTAGAGGCTCTTCTGTATGGTTCGCAGGAGCAGAGCACTTTTATGCCATAGATAGTTATGTGCATCATCTGAGAAGACATACGAAGTAGGAGTTACCTACGAATAATTACGGGCTTCATCACAAAACACTATAACCTATTTGGACACCTCAGGAAGTTATGCCTAGAATATGTAGACTTTTGTAGTTAAGCGGAAGGGGTATTCTAAGGAATTGTGTGACATTGAATTGCAATAAAATAACCTGCCTATGAGCTTTTAATATGCACGACACAGTTTTTAAGACAAACTGAGGTGAAAGATGCGATCTCGCCCCAGAGCAAACTCTGCCAACATAGCTCTTTTAATTGGCAGTGCACCTAACCATATCACAATTCATTCGTTCATTTAAAAGAATTGAACTTATAATACATTTTGTTTCTCTAATTACATACATACTTATGTAAGGAGCAGTTTACCCTAGTGTCATTTCTGGACATAGAGTGAGCTTTTAATAGCGTTGAAGCAAATTCGATTACCAATGCTCTACGCAGGCTTAACATCTGCGAACCCATCTGTTATTTCATAGAGCACATGCTAAGGAACAGGGTAATAACAGCATTTTTCGGAAGCAGCACTGTCAAACGACGTGCACATCGAGCCACCCCTCAAGGGGGTGTACTGTCTCCACTACTATGGAATAGTGCTCAACGAAGCCCTTCTGAAAATTGAAAAAAAAAACTGGCTGCAAAGTCATTGCCTACGCAGATGATGTCGCTATCCTAATAATAGGCAAATACCCACAGACGCTAGCCGATATCAAGCAGTCTGTTCTTAACGAACTGCTCGGATGGACTGACAAATGCGGCCTTTCCGTTAACCCGACGAAGACTGAGCTAGTTCTATTTACAAGAAAACATGAACTCCGCCGCGCCCTGAGAACCAGTATAAGGGTGCTAATAATCCCTTTGGCACGCGCAAATTATAAAAAAAAAATACTGCCACCTTACATATCGGCAGTACAGTGGACCTACTTCTGATCTAAGTGCATCTTCATCGAGGGCCGATACTAACCAACCAACCATGTAAGGAGCATAAATAGGAATATGTAGGCGAAAAGAGTTTAGCCTGATTCAAGATATCATACAAAACAGACATACCAATTTAAGAGGCACAATCTCTCAAGTCTTTACAACTACTCGCATACATCTACGACACTGACATAATCGGAAGAATAGAGCGTAAAGTCAATGGTGCTTTAGCGAGGGTTAAGGCAGAAGCGGGACGAATGGCTACGATGGTGAGTAATCATAAGCTATCAACAAAAGCGGGCAATCCCTACCGACAGAATCACGATAGGCAATAACAACTATAAATTAATCAGGGACTTTGTCTACCTATGCTCCGCTATAAACTCGAGTAATGACACCAGCGCGGAAATCAAGCTTGACAATGACTGTTTCCTTGGGCCAAGAAGGCAATTGAGTAGCAAAGCACTCTCTCGTACAACTAAGGTAATCCTGCACAACACTTTAATTATCCCAGTCCTGCCGTATGAAGATGCTTGTGGTAACTTTGAGAGAAAGGTTCTTCGAGTGGCCTTTACTTGCATCTGCATAGACGGGGGTGAAAGAGAAGATACAGTGATGAAGTGTATGGCCTGTACAGCGACATTGATTTAGCTAGAGAAATGCAAATGTAAACAGCAACTGTGATGGCTTGGATACGTAGAGCGGATGGAAAACGCATGTTCACGCCTTAAGTGGTGCGATGAAATTAATAGATTGAGACCCAGGTCAACCTCAGACTGTTTCGCCATCTAAGTAAGGAAGTGCTAATGGATTGGTCGCACCCTCGAAGTGGACGATGACTGCAAAGGCGACCAGGGTATGAAGAGCAGCGGGTCACTCTAGGAGAACATGGTGGAGAACGATCGAAAGGGAGGCACGGCTGTCGGAAAAGAACTCGAGACAATAGTGATACATTGCCTGGATCAGACGGCAATGGCATGGTGGTAATTCAACTAAGCAGGGAAATTAGAATGCAGTGAGCGGTTACCAGAGCTAAAACGCTTGCAACGAAAAAGAAGACAGAGTGAGGAGAACTCAGGAATGCTACAATGCAGAGCTTGTGACGATCTTCTTCCCACGAAGAAGTGCCCAGGCGATGGTACCTTAAGGATAAAGGGCAATGATGGGGACTTGATTTTGTAGGGCAATGATGGGAACTTGATTTTTGTAGGTAGAAAGCCTCGAGTATGGGCTCGGCTGTTTTTTTTTTTTTTTTTTTAATTACAACTGCCAACGCCCGGAAAGGAAAGCCAACTACAATGTACGCGATAACATCTTGACCCGTTTACAACAAATTAAATCAAATTACTGCCGTGTTACGTATAGACACGCAGCTTCAATTGAATTTCGGGTTCTCCAGACGATGACTTCATAGCGACCAAATTTCCGTCCGATTTCCGACTCGATTTCAACACAAAACTGATGTGACCTCAATTAAGCGACTTACCTCAGGTTTTCTCGCCCAAATTTCATCGACAGCGGTGTTGACTTCATCGTACACGACGGACACGAGCTTCTTCTCCAATCTGTAGGCGACTCCGTTCGCTGAGACTAGACTTTCTGGCAGAATCCGGACCGCCTCCCAACTGGCGTTCACTTCCTCGTGACCAATAAACGGTCCGAAACCCGTCACAACAATTAGTTTCTCTTCCCGCGGCAGAAGTTCATCTTCGCTCTGGACGGGGGCGGTGTTGACTTCAACAGCTGGTTGATTCATTGTGGCTGCGGGGACTCGACGTAGGCCTGCTTCACGCAACTGAAATGCTTGGTCACCTCTATTTGGCCGATAATCTTGTTTCGAGATCTATCTGCCTTATCTTGGTGCTGATAAGGGATAAATTGCTACAAAGTGTGCACGAGAAAACGATAAAAATAAACTATTCGCTCCAAAAATGGAAGTTAAATGGATTGTTTTGTTTTGCTGGAAATTCTACTCAAAAATACAATTGACAGATGATGTTGTTTCACTCAAATTGAGTGGGAAAAATTTAACAAACCGATTCGTATCGGTTATAAGGTATCAGTGCTCAGTGATGAGTGGAGCTCAGAATGATTGCATAATTGACGATTTGTGCTGAAATCTCTGTGGGAAAAAAACATGAACATTTTTCTGACAGAAAATTACGGAAAGATGAACGAAGCGACTTCGTTCTCTCATTCACGTTAAATCTCTCAGTACGCGAACACTTTTCTGATGTGTTCAAGCGTAATTTTACAATATATATATGCAAACATTTGCATACCAGTACACCACTGACACAGTACAAAGTTGTCACTTTCGGTAGATGATAAAAAAAAAAAGAAAAAAAGGGCTTTGGTCCGCTTATGAAACCATCGTCTTTGGTTCTTTGCGATCTATTTTAATTTACTCCAATTTCTTCAAAACTCCTCCTTCCTGGGATTTACTGCATAGTCTGATTTGTTATGCAATCGTAACACTTTTGGAGGGTGAGATTAATCCGCTGCCACTTCCTTTTCCTGAAGCAACTACCAAACAAAGGGTTAGTTAAACTCTTACGGATAATTAATAAAACAATTAGCCTTGAGTATGTACCAAGCATTTGGAAAGTAGCTGATATGATTGTGATCCTTAAACCAGGTAAGGACCCTCACGAGGTATCCTCATATAGGCCAATATCTCTACTTCCCTTGATTTCAAATTTATTTGAAAGATTGATTTTTAAGCGTCTCAAATCAATCATTGAATCAAGAAACCTAATCCCAAGTCACCAGTTTGAATTTCGGAGCAAGCACTCCACAACAGAACAAGTACACAGAATAACAACGGAAATCGAGAGAGGAAAAAAAGAAGTGTTTTCTGCAATCTTCTTAGACGTAGCACAGGCTTTCGACAGAGTATGGCATGAAAATCTACTCAATAAATTAAAAGTTTACCTGCCAGAATAGTACTTCCACCTAATGAAGTCTTATTTACCATCGCGTTACTTTCGTATAAAACAAGAAAATAGTTACTCTAGGCTAGTGCAGATTAAAGTCGGAGTTCCTTAAGGTAGTGTCTTGGACCTCTGTTATACCTCCTCTATACCAAAGTTCTACCAACAATACCCTACACCAAGACTGCAACCTTTGCTAATGACACGGCTATCCTAGCAGTGGGAGACACAACCCTAGATTCGATGCAAAAACTACAAGCTGCTACAGATCAAATAGACAGGCGTACATATTGACTTCACAAATAAGTCTGTCTCGTACTCCCATATAGTAATATCAGGCACGGTAATATCATACGCTAGTTCAGAGAAGTATTTAGGTATGACTGTAGATACCAAGCTTCGTTGAAAAGATCATATCAATATCAAAAGAATATAATTGATGACGAAAAATGGAATGGCTTTTAGGCAGGAGGTCAGGTCTATCAATTAATAACAAATTCTTCTTTATAACCAGGTACTAAAACCAATATGGAACTATGGCGCTCAACACTGAGGATGTACCAGCCCAACCAATACAGTCCAGAAGTAAGTTCTTGGAAGTATTTTAAATACTCCATAGTACATCAGAAACAGTGATCTCCATCAGGATCTAAGGATTCCTACTGTTCTTGAAGAGATCAACTACAGGGGCAAAGCACAAGAAAAAAGACTCCAGGAGAATGTTAACGAAGAAATAAAAAGTCTTCTTAACGTTCACTAAGATGACTGTAACGTACAAGACCGTCAGACCTTGCCAGACAACAGGAGATTTCAGCAACGAGATAGTAACAGGGCGACAACTAGGAGTGAAATGAGCCGCCCGAAGTGAAGTTAACCTCCAACACCCTGGATGGATTAAATCCCATCGATGCTTCTGTTACTGTCATTAAAAGTTAAGAACATATTTAAGAACAATTATATAATTATAATGTATCTGAAAGAAAGTGTACTATTTACTTGTCTTTCCCTACTAATTTGAAAAGCAACTGCTCGTAAGTTATACCTACAACTAGTTGCAGTGTTGACAAATTTTTGTAGTTTGTTATGTTTAAAAAAAGAAAAAAACTTCCTCTTCTATATAATTTCACCTACACGTTCCTGACCCATTCTCACAGATTAACAAAATCTTCCAGCTTTCTTCCGATATTGATGGGTCATCTTTCAAATTCAGCATTTATTAAGCAATACTGATCTCACATTTGAGCGAGATAATCGCAGGTTGATACTTAGGCTGATATTACTGTTTCTCCAGACTTTCTAAAGCATTTCTAGGCTTTTATTATTCTTAACACTCTCATCTGAATGCATCGTCTTTTTGTTCAGCAATTCTTACGTAGGGTATATTCATGTTCAATTCTTAAAACATTTGACGTTTTAAATATTTACTCCCCTCCGAAAGGAATACATTGTGAACGTCAGCATAAGCATTTACATCTTGACCTAATACCTACACTTCCCTCCTCCATTCAGTTTGAAAATTTAAATTTCTTAGTGCAAATGTACACATGTCTCAAAACATTTAATTTTCAAATGGTCAGTGCATTCTACTATCATAGCATTTAACATAAGTGCTTCTTATGTATAGAAACTCCGAAAAGTTAAATTTATACGAAAATGACACGTAAACATGTATCATAGGAAAACGACCATAAAACATTATCAACCACAGCAATTATCACCTAATATGGAACAAAAAAAGATGTACGTAACTACAAACTATCACAAATCACCAAACGGAGGAAATGCTTTGATTTTAGGAGTGATTAAATCATTGCTAGTCGTAAATGCTCTTTTTTTAATTTGCTCTCTGTGACCACTGCCCATTAAAAATAACTCTTTATCCCATTTTGAGAGCCGAACATTTTGCAAACTGTTCACACAGAACGAACTACGTCGAGGCGGCATGTAGATGACCGAGTGCGTATGCCCTCAATTGACATACGACCTTAAAAGCAATGCAATGTCCAAAAGCCTTTTCTTAAAATGATCGTGGTAAAATTTACTTGTTCTATGTTAACTCTTGTGCAAAATCAGTACTTGAAACTACTTGAAATAACTTTTAATCTACTGGATAAGATAGGGTCGATATAGCGGTATTGTTTACTAATATTGATCGAAATTCTTTGATAAATTATTTAAAACAGTCGTGAGATTACGCTGTTGGAGTTGTTAATTGTTGCCTCCTAGTGCACTTGAATTAGTTGACTTTTATTATCGACATGTTAGCAATCGCAGTGATACTTCCTTGTTTTGCATTCGGCCTTAGTTAGTTGGCGCCCGAAACGCAGTGGCTAGAAAGTTTCTAACTTCTGTACCGTTACAGCTCATTCTCTGCCCTCGGATAGAGATGCCAACTTTGAAAACCAAATATGGCCGATTCCTCAATTAGATGGTGGTGTCCGCTGGATGACCACCCATCAAGCGATAGTTGAGGCTATACTTACAGATCCAAAGGGGGATACCCGAAAGATGGATAAAGTTCGCTTCTTTTTGTATACTCGGTTAAATCCGGATAAGCCAATGGAAATCGAAATTGATGATATGGAAACCTTAGCACGATCGACTTTTAACAGTTATCATCCAACGAGGTATAATATACCCTTTGAGAAGTTGGGACTTCTTAATAATTGGCATTTGTTTTAACAGATTTATGGTTCACGGTTGGAATGGTGGACACATATCCCCGCAAAATACTAAAATTTTGGACGCAGTGTTTAACACCACTGATACTAGTCCAACGAATCTGTTTCTAGTTGATTGGAGTGTGTATGGAGAAACCTTGAACTACATTTCAGCTCAAAAAAGCTGCTCAAAGGCTGGTAAAATTTTGGCTGAATTCATTGACTGGCTTCATGATAATGTGAAACTGTCATTCGAGAACTTGACATTGATGGGTCATAGTTTAGGAGCGCATGTAGTTGGATTTGCTGGAAAAAATGTGCAGCGGGGTAGAGTTCGTACAATTATCGGCTTAGATCCTGCCATGCCTATATTCAGTTACAGTAATCCGGATACAAGGTTATCTGACACTGATACTGAATATGTAGAAACGATAACGACTTACGGTGGAATGGCGGGATTTTATCAGCCGATAGGAAAGGCGGCTTTTTATCCGAATGGAGGCAGGACGCAGCCAGGATGCGGTCTTGATATTGACGGTGAATGTGCACATGAACGAGCTGTGGATTACTATGCAGAAGCGATTAAGTTAAAGGAAAGAAATGGATTCTACTCGGTGGGTTGTAGCGATTTCTCTGATGTTAAAAGTGCAACTTGTGATGTTAGAACGGGAGGAATAAGACATGGCGACCCTAATAATGCAGACCGTGCTGAGGGTGTTTATTATTTAACAACAAATAGCCAGTCGCCTTTTGCGAAGGGAAATCTTTATGAAGAATAAATTGGAATAAAATTTTACATTTATCCAATAAGGAGTCTTATATATTTCTCTTTTTTTTATAATTTGCACGCACTCAAGTGGTTACGTATGGATACCCTTAAAATGTGTTTACCTAGAGCGGGCGTAGAAAAGGATAGAGAGACAAAAAGAAAGATCGGTGTAGTAATTTGAAACTTAGACGTTGTTTCGGAAAAATTCGGGGGGGTGGCGTCCAGAGAACTGGGGAAATTTTTTCTATTTTGTGTTTGCTTCTGATTCACAGAATTTTTCACTCAACCTCCTAATGTCATAGGCATCAATAATCCAACAATTTATCCTGTTATATGGCCAACCTGTGGCCAGTGTTATGCCTTCGAAATAGTGTGTACACAAGCTTTCGCAATTGATCGGACTGACTTTATATAACTATTTCATGAGAAATAAATAAATCCTTGCCGATATCAGGGCTTGAAACATGAATCATTAGCGTGGCACCCTGTATTATACAATATAAACTAATTGCTTATCAGAACTTAAGTTGAATTGAGTTTTATATAAGATGAATTAGGTCTCTACTACTAGGCATCTAATAATCAACTAGATCGACAGTAGTAAAGACACCAGCACTACAGAACAGTGTAATTGACACTTTCAAAGGTGGCATCAATTGAAATAGATGTATCTTCCATTTATATACTAAACATGGATGGCTAGTGGCGCCAGTTCTTGATATTGGGTAACATAGATTATGTAGATCTACTGTGCCCCCGAAAGTAGAAGCCCCTGTAGAATTGCAGTGCCCATTCTCATTTATGCACAATTTTCTAAGATGCTCTTTGAGTCTGAAGTGAGCCATAAACATGTCTGTCAGGATACGATTTTGAATAACAGAAACTCAACACAAGTCGCAGTGAAAAGTTTTGATGATTTTTGTTCATAACGAATTATAATCCACTCAGAAAGTTTATTATTCTATCTGAGTAGCATAATCTAATAAGCACTAAGACCTTAACCACTATGTAAGAAGTAGGCTGGTTAAAAATAAGAGACTGGTTAAAAAACAGTAGAAATTCCTCTAGCCGTATGGCTTCAAGAAGAATAGTTTATAAAACACTACGAAGGGATACATTACATTGGTAACATTTGTTGGATTGGAATCCTAGAAAACTGTATGACTTTCAATTAGATTCTTGCTTTAAGGATTTAAGCGAGAATTTATTTTTCCGATCAACTTATGAATAATATTTGGCCAACTTCACAGCGAAATGGTGATGAACATTTAGACTAGTTTAAAAGCAGTGGAGATTAATAAAAAAACAAATGGGTTAATGAGAATAATGCCGAATTCTGTTGGCCTCCATTAAGATACATACTTGTACCTGCGCATTGGCTCTGAACGGAAAGCTAGGAAAGTTAACTTCAAATTGGCACTGGTGGCATGTCGTTTAGAAATGAGGTATATTAGTATGTCACACAATTTCATCAGAATTCTAGTGCAAAATGTATCAACGTATTTGGTTTGTGAGTTTCATGAAAAGTTCTGTTTTCGGCTACAAATATATGAGGTGGTTAAAGTTATGGTGATGTAAGTCATATTTAGCTCATGTTAAGAAATCGAGATTTGCACCGCTGTAACTTACAACGTATGTATCAGCTTTTCCTTTTATCTATCATCAAACTTGTGCTACCACCTGTTGACGGAGTAATACAATTTTAACTTACTTCACATTTTTATGCAAAAGTTTGGCATATGTAGTACCATTTCCGGACTTATACCAACATTTTTGAGAAATGAGAAATGACACCACTATGACTTTAACCGCCTGATATGCTATGCGCATTTTCTCACAAACTACTTGATGGATTCGTGCGAAATTTCGGGAGAACATTCAGTTTGTTCAGATTTAATTTTTTCTTAGTCTAATGGCTTTAATGTAATGAAATCTAGGTCACAGAAGTATTTAAATATCTAGCAATAATCACTTTGAAATAAATTATGGAGATAAAACAGACTTATTACTTACGCCAGTGTTGCCAAGCTTGATACGAGTATGTTGCCTTGCAAAGGACTTTTTTCTGGTATCAAAGACTGGTGACTTCCTAATGTACTAACTTTTATGAAGCTGCGTGCATTTTTCACCGTCATCCTTTATAGAAGGATGTGCTTTGGAATCCAAACCTAGACATGACTCGGTATACATATCTCGGCTCTATAGACGCTATCATCGACGTGTGGTGTAAAATATCGTCTGCAGTACTGATCTACATAATGTATGCAGGTTAGTTGCAGGTTGCATGTACTCGTAGGTTACTAAGGGTGGCATTAGTGCAGTGATTGGCGTGTTTGCTCGTAAATCGTCGTGTGCAAGTTCAAGCTTTAGCGGAGAACAGCAACTAACAGCCACCCGAGTATTAGTACAATGCACGGCAACGATTCTGAATGCTCTGGGATTTCAGTTACCCTAAAAAACAATTACTAGACAGGTGAATAGAAACTGCGACGCAATACTTCCAGCGTTTGCATATCCCATAGCGTGTAAGTGGGAACGGTGTAGATTCCCATGCAGTCTGCTCAGCATGTCTGTTTAATATAACGACTTCGCTCTTGATTGCAAATATTGAGAGATGTTCGATCTACGAAACGATGCTGTCATTTTATTTATCTGATTCCCATTTGTTCAACAGATGACTTTAGATCAAGGTGGTGAGTATTAACTTGAAGTTCCTGACTTTTCTTAAAGATCTGCCGCAATATGAATATTTGGTCTATGGTTTCTTGGTCTGAAACTGCACTGATATGGATAAATCAAACGGATAATAAATGGTTTAAGGCGTTCGCATGGTGTGGCAGATCTTATATGCGATGTTAAGAAGACTTATGGGTCTGTGTATGTGGCTCGATCGGACAAACAATGCTGAGATTTTATTTATTGAACATATAAGCCACCCATATAAGCCACATAAGCCATATAAGCCAAATCGATTAACTCCATAAAACAAAAAGCGTCGAAATGTGGTGAAATAATATTTATATAATTATTTATTATTCAATGGCCAAAAAATGTTGTCATTATCATGAAGCTAAAAGCTTGCCATGAGGGAATTTCATTATGAATATACAAAGTTAGGACCCTATAAAGTATTTTAACACATAAATTTAAAAAAGTTAGAAAAGTGGAGTTAATCGATTTGGCCTGTGAACGGCTCATATATACTTTCATACAACTATATTTTAAAAGTTTGTGTAAGCTGCGTACCAAATAATTGCTTGCTCGGCAGTTAGGTTGGCGAGACAATCAGTCTTATTCCGAACTTGAGCTGAATGGAGCATTCTACCCGACAGCAACATTTTTATCGTTATCTACGTATAGGTTTCTGTTCGGGTTTTGTAGTCTTGGTATGCCCTTTTGATCCTCTGATAACAATTTTGAACGTCATTCTTGCTATAAAACCCCAGTATCGCATCGATTGAGCGCTTCTCTGTTCTTCCTTTTTCTTATAGAGAAGTATTCGTAGTTATTCTTTCTTCTCGTTTTTCTATGCATTTTACCCATATATTTGATGACTTACTAACTGATTAATGCCATTTGTGAACTTTGCTTACGGTTGGTGGAATTTTTAATCGTTAACGGCTCTAGGAGTTTTTTTTTCGATATTGTAGCCGTTGGATGCTAAATTTTATCACAAGTACTTCTTTGATGTTAGAACGGATATTCACATGCGTACCATGGCAGTAACTCTCGGAAGGTTTTTGTATTTTATAAAAGGCTTCATAATTTAAAAAAAGATTAATAAAGATCTATACCTAAGGTCAGTAGCCATACAAAATATTCTGGGTTTGCTACCAACTACTTAGAACCTTTAAAGAACTGTGCGCAAAGTGAATATTTATATATGCTCATGGGCTTGCAAATATACGAGTAAGCTGTTATCGAATGTAAAAAAATACGTATACGCCTTGACGTCCTGACTTCGATCGAGCGGGCATGACTTGGTTCTTTTTTACCACGTACTCAGTAGTTTCCACAATGTCCAAAAGTGTTTCTATCAAAGTAAGGCAATAAATACCAGTGCTTCTATGCACGCAATTCCACGATAAGGCCAACAACACCTAATGATCTTGTTAACTGTGCAAAAAAAGTTAACGAATCCAAAATGAAACGCAAAAGATAAGGATTTTATCAAAAAATCAGCAACGGAAGAGTTATGGCACCCAATCGATCGATTAGATATTCATAAAATATTCAAAATAAATATTACGCCAATCGAGCGACTAAAGCAGCTATAAAAGCCGTATCCACTAGCCGTGTGGCTTCAATAAGAATTTATAAAACACTATGAAGGGACACATTACATTAGTAGCAATTGTTCTTGGAATTCTAGGAAACGGTAGGACTTTCGATTCGATTCTTGGTTGAAAGATATTAACGAAAATTTATTTTTCCAGCTCTGAGCTTTCCTGCGGACTATAAAGAACCTACAAAAAAGATTTGGCCAATTCCACAACGAGATGGTGGTGTACGTTGGATGACACGTGGGGAAGCGATCGTAGAAGCCATACTTATCGAACCACATGCGTTCATCAGTCCAATGAAGTTGGACAAAGTTCGCTTCTTCTTGTATACCCAGCTGAATCCAGTTGAACCCATTGAAATCGACATGGATGATCCGGAAACGCTGGTGCGCTCAACTTTTAACTCTGCACACCCTACCAGGTAAGATGCAAATAATGATTTTACATTCCTTGTCTCATCCGTCCATCTCTGACAGATTTATGATACACGGTTGGAATGGTGGATATAAGGGTGGAGAAAATCGTAGAATTCGAGAAGCACTCCTGCTTAATGGTGAAAACAGACAGTTCAACTTCATAGCCGTCGATTGGAGTGTTTATGGCGAATCCTTGACTTATATTACATCACAAACTCGTTGCTCGAAAGCTGGACAAATTGTCGCAGAATTCATTGATTGGTTGCATGATACCGCACACCTTCATTTCGAAACGCTGGCTTTGTACGGACACAGCTTAGGTGCACATGTTGTGGGTTTCGCAGGAAAACATGTTCAACGCGGAAGAGTTCACACTATCGTTGGAATGGATCCAGCTATGCCACTTTTCAACTATGACAAACCAGATTCACGTTTGTCTGAGTCCGACGGCGAATATGTGGAAACTGTTCAAACGAATGGTGGAATGTTGGGATTCTATAATCCCATTGGACAGGCAGCTTTCTATCCGAATGGTGGAAAGTCTCAACCAGGATGCGGACTTGATCTTGATGGTGGTTGCGCACATGGTAGATCTGTTGAGTATTTTTCAGAGGCACTACGAATGACGGAGAACAATGGATTCCATGCGGTCAAATGCGGTGCCTTTGAAAATGTCAAGGATACATCATGCAATCTTTACGCGGCTGGAGTTCGTTTGGGTGATCCAAATAATGCCAATAACGCCAGAGGTATTTATTATTTGGAAACGAATAACCAGTCGCCATTCGGAATTGGAAATGTTTATAATTTGTGATATAGTGTTAGTTATGGAATAAAGAATCTTCTAAGTTAAGCTCAATATAACTTCTGTAGTTTCCTCTTTATAAATTCAGTACAGCTTCATTGGAATAATAACTAAAAGGTGATTTTGCTACTCTTATACTTCTGCGTTTGAGCCATAGATTGGTGAGACGCAGCATAGATCTTTAAGGTAAGAATAAGTTCTTCGAAACGATGAATTAACGCTGCCGACCCCGCATTTTCTTCGTAGCTTAGTGGCAAACAAATAGTATATACACCGACACCACCCGGATCAACCACCTCAAAAAAACAATTACTTCTGAATTACTGTCTGTAACAAATTTGATCTCTAATCCTGCTGATGGCAATGCGAAACACTGCGGAAACTGAGATACGTGCGCAGTGCGTGGATCTCGCTCGAGGCATATCCTGGAGTATCGTACTAGTCCTATGTGACCAGCCTGTCAGGACGGGTTGGACCTTTGCAAAGTTAGGGACTTATTGCCTGGCACTTGTTATTGTCTTGAGTGGAGTTGACTTATCTCGTCTCCTTTAGAACCAGATGAGACATTTTTTAGCCCAGAACGGGAGGATTGCAGGTCTACCTCCTACTCAGATTACTTCTCTAAAGCTGCCTGAGAACGATGAAAGAGCTTATTCAGAATGAGCTCTTTAGACTTGTTGAATTAGCTTAAAGTTTGGTTTTTCAGTTTGCATGGTCTAGCCTGACTTTCTGTTAAATCAAATACACTCAATCCTTACAACGGTCTAGTATGCTAGTTCATGATTCTAAAAGCATTGACTATACTCTGTTCAGTTACTGATTACTAGAAATCTCTAGCCTAGAGAATATTTCTAGGTATGCTATTACATGCTACCTGATTGCCAGACTGCAAACAATTCTGCTGGGTGGGTCTACAAAGAAGACTGGCAAATCCGAAATTTGATGTTATACGAGTATGCCAACGAACCTGCTCCAAGTCTAGAGTGTGTCTGCTGATAATGCGACTATGGATCGATTTATCTGCACCTCGTGTAATATTTACATACTCGTGTAACTCAAATGACAAGGGCACGCTTTATAGCCAACACTTTCTAATCCGATTAAAATATCTTCAAGTGTTTTATGATATTATGTTGTTTAACCAAGACCACAATTATTTAGTAAATCTCTCGATAAGATCAATTCAAAGATACCGCCGTTGTATATTACCCCCATCAGCTGTCAAGTACTAAGTATAATATTGTACTCGTTCAATATAAGATAATTCCTTAATTTACAATCATTATAAAGTTGGTAATTATTCCTGCAAATACAATCAAAAGTTGTCAGTGTAATTATGTTAAGCTCGTCAAAAGATAGCCAGAAATAATAACAAAGAGGGGCGCTTGAACTTGATTCTTTAATGTAGGAACTTCGTCGGTGCAGACTTGCTGCTGTCCGCCACGTGGTGGTTTCGATAAAGTATGTTGCTTCCTGGTTAGTCGCACAGGGATAGAAGAAAGCGGTGCTTCATTATGACATTGATGTGATCGCAACTTCTGCACAAATGCTCGTTTTACTTCCTCCTATAAAGGAAGTATTGTTTTTGTGATCGCGAGATATTGATCAATCTTGGTATTACTATTATAGGGAATCTAAAAAGTGAGTCCACCAATTCTGTCTGTCTGCCAGCCTAAAAGACTAGACGGATACACTTCAAACTTCATATTTGTGGTTTGTGGGGTCACAATTCGAGGCGAAATCCGGATTTTCATTCTAACCCCAAAATTAACAGTACATTACTTAGTTCCTTTTAGTTTAGTATAACGCACTCAATCATACGTATTATGCCAAATTATAGAGGACCAAGATAACATAGTCGAAGGCATCTTCTGGACAGAGTTGTTACATCAGTAGTGCGCTATAGATCACTGATATGACCGAAAATAAGATCATACAGGCGTTAAATCGTAACGACATACTGACTACGCGCCGTAAGAGTAAGCAGTGCTTTCCCTACAACGTTGCAGGATTGCTTCTAATCAGCATACTGGTCGACGAGATACAGAAAATATCTATGAAGTTCGTTCAAAACGACATAAGTCCATGTATGGCGAAATTGGGTTGCGTACGCAAAACTGTTCAGAAAAAAAATTATTTTCATTTAGTCTTAACAACATAAATTTTGGCAAACAGAATTCTTACTATTATTGCATAACAGTTTTCCAAAAATTCAAAAACTGGATTTAGAAGAAATTAATGAACTTTAAAAAACCTGGAACTCAAAATTACGATTTTGGACATTCCTTTTTTATAATTTGCGCGCACTCAAAAGGCTATGAATATCCTTTTTTTTAATCGTTTATTTTTCCACTCAGCTATGAATACCCTGAACATGTTTACACGTAGTGCGGGCGTTGGAAAGGATGGATAGAGGGAGAGAGAAAGATTTTGGTGTAGTGGTTTGAAGCTCAGCTTTTTATGCTTCAGAGAAACTCCGGAGTTGGCGTCCAGGTAACTGGGTAAATTTTTGTTATTTTTTGCCTCTGCTTCTGATTCACAGTATTTTCTTCCCGAATTGTCATAGGCAAATCATTATCAACAGAGCGAATAATTTTTCCAGCCATATGACCAAGCTACTGCCAGTGTTATACCTTCGCAGTAGTGTCAACACAAGCTTTCGCAATTGATCGGACTGACTTTATATATTTTCTTAATGCTTGCTGATATCACGATTTGAATGATGAACCATTAGCGTCGCTTCTCAGTGAAGTTAGGTTTAGCACGGAGTACAACAACAAAAAATAACTGGCAACCACTTTAGCTTTTTTGCTGCGATGTATAGTTTGGAACAATCAACTTCAGAGGGCGCTGAAATGAACTTTTTTATTGAATTTGATTCAAGCTGAATTATTCGATTGTATTTCACAAATTTATGCACGAACTTTTCACTTCAATTTCAATTCAATCACCAATCTCCAAATAATAAGAAAACCTATAAACCAGATTGACTGTGAATTGTTTTTTTGAGATGCTTTCACTTTGCCTTCCATAATTCTCACCAAAACACGTCTATGGTAAGGCTGAAATCATGGTGAAATTGACTTCTTTATAACCAGCTGCTGAATAGACATTGATGTGTGCATATCTATACAGGTTTAAGCATGACAGTTCTCCCTACTATCCCTCCCACGAGTGAACTGAAAAACTGCAAAGGAATCTCGAAGAGATACCGACCCCTTATAACACACTATAGTGGGGGCACATTATTGATTCAATTGCAGGAAAAATGAAACGCAGTGAGCAGCTACATACCATATACTGTATATAACAATAGAGCTAAGAAGCTTATATCGTGAAAGGAGGCATTTTGAGAAAACCCATATTAATATCATAGAGAACAGCTACATAGAACGGTCTGGCAAGTCCTTAGTTTTCTGTCCACATTCGAAATCGCTTCTGATACCGCGATTTCCCTTGATGTTGCTGTATAATTGCATGCTTCTCTTAGTAGTGACCACCGATCTGCTGGTGTCAAGCTATATTTTCGTCCAAGTACGTATCTATTCCCGTAGTTTTCTGTATTCTTTAAGTAGTCTGTAATAACTGTACAAATGCGGCCCAAAAGTTTTGCAATTGTTTGACAGATTTTTGTTTTGGATCTCCGTTTGGTTTATCATCCTTTCAGACCCAATTTTTAACTTTCCAATTTCTAAGACGTGTTTAAAAACTTTATTTTAAATCAAATCACTGAAACTGACTAACAACTCAAACTGCGAAATTTCAAAATATTTATAACCTGTTTTAACCACTTGTCGTGGGTAATTAGGGACAAATTGCAAATTCACAGGAAATTAAGGAAAAAAAAAGCATTTATGGTGATTAGAATTTTCTTAAAAATTGGTAATGATTACATAACAGCAATATTTGGAGCACATTCGGTACACAATTATAGAGAAACGACGAAATCAGGGGTTTGTCTCAACCAGTTGTCGGGGAGTGTAGAAGGCCCCAGCTTCCCCTAGGCAGCCAGGCCTAGGAGTTCTACGAATGACTACTGCATGTTTGGTTGTCGGTTTTTGCCCGTTTGCGTCAAAAATAAATAGAGGCATGGCCCACGGGAATAATGTTCAAAATTGTGTTTTCAACCTTCGCTAAGGCGATTTAGTTGGATTATGCATATGGACGAGATAAAAAGAGTTCGTGTTACTGAAAGTAATCTAATTCAAGATGGATCAGATGGGAGAAACAACTATGTCTACTAATGAATTTATAATGCATTCATTTTTTCAGAAGGCCTAAATTTGGTGTGTTACCGGAATCTGAGGACAGGAACCTCAGTGTATCAAACTGAGATGGTTGCTCTGCTACACGCGCTGGGTAACTTGAAAGAGAGTCAGATGGTATGGAAAAATATCCTAATAGCACTGAATAATCAGGCAGTGAACAGGCGAACGCAGACATGAGTAAACATTTCATTTGCTTTGGAATGTGTGCAGAAACTCCAAGAATTTGCAATTGTCATTGGCCTGAATGAAAGAACACATGGGGATCAAAGATAACGAAGAAGCTCACAAGCTGACAAAACAGGGGTCAGCCTCGAAATTTCTTTATCCCGAACCATTTGCTGCACTATACAGAAGAATGATCGAGAAATGGGCCGCTACTGAACACAATAAATGGTTCTCAACTGTGTACAGATATACACAGGCCAACATGACACTAAAATTGTCAGAAGGTTCTACCAAACTCAATGTTCTGAACATGTGAAGAAGATGGGTGGCAGCGGCACATATACTATACCAATGTCCGACAGTAGTTAGTGAGATAGGATGGCCAGGAAAGGAACTTGAGAGAGTATCTCTGCCTATGATATGACCACAGTGGGAGATGAAAAGGGTGGTTTGATTCGATATCTCTCGAACATGTATGTACCATATATCTGTGGCCACAAGGTAAAACCGCCTAAGTCGAGTTAGGACAAAACTGAGGTGCTCTACTCTTCGAAGTTTATGCTACCAAATTTTTATCTTATTACCTTTAGTCGTTACCTAGCTATAGGCAAAGGAACAAGACTAAAATTTCGAATTCCCATACGTTTTCGGGAAAAACGAAAACTTTAAACTTGTTTTCTGAGAATCTGTGAAAATCGACTTAGGCGGTTTTATCTTGTGGCCACAGAGTACTATGAAGAGAGAACTATTGATAGAGATTTTACGTATTGCATCTCATTTACTCATTCGCAATTGCTGTTTTATTTGCATACATCTAAATATTTGCTTTTTATTTCAAAAGATTTATCAGGATTAATTTTAATAACCGAATGGACTGGCGCTATTTGTTTCCAAAAAATACACTCCACCTGCTTGATTAGAGTTACCTGGATCACCCATACGAACTCCACCGGAGTAAAGCCTACATGCCTTATCTTTGACTTCATCAAATTCACTGCAGCGTACTGTATTGAATCCATTATTAGCATTACGTCTCAAAGCCTCAGCTAAGTAGTCAACAGCCCTCTCATGTGAACAAGTACCATCAATGTCCAACCCGCATCCCGGTTGAGATTTTCCACCATTTGGATAGAATGCAGCCTGTCCAATTGGATTATAGAAACCCTTGAGTCCGCCATTTGTATGAATAGATTCCACATAGATAGCATCTGTGTCAGCCAAACGACTATCGGGTTTATCATAGCTAAACAGTGGCATAGCTGCATCCAATCCAATGATGGTAGGGACTTTTCCCCGCTTAACATTTTTTCCTGCGAATCCTACAACATGCGCCCCCAGGCTATGTCCATACAATGCCAGCGTATTAAATGGAAGGTCTCCCGCACTATTAAGCCAATCTATGAATTCAGCGACAATCTTTCCAGTTTTCGAGCAGCTATTTTGTGCCAGTAGATAGTTTGATGTGTCAGCGTAAACACTCCAGTCGACGGCAAAGTAGTTGAACTGCCTATTCTCACCGTTAAGTAGAAGAGCTTCACGTAATTTATTATTTTGTCCACCTAAATATGATCCGCCCCAGCCGTGTATAAATAATCTATTCAAGAATGAATTTGGTTACAAAAATCTAGAAGATAAAAGTTGAAACATACACACCTGGTCGGATTATTCTTATTAAAAGTCGACTTCGACAATGAGGACGGGTCATCCATGTCGATGTCGAAGGGCACAGTCGGGTTCGATTGAGTGTATAAGAAGAACCGCACTTTGTCTAGTTTTCTTGGATTGGCGACAGCGTGTGGTTCGGTAAGCATTGCTTGTATGATTGCCTGTCCACGGGTCATCCAACGTATGCTACCGTCAACTTGCGGAATTGGCCATATTTTATTGACAGGCTCATCAAAGCTTACTGGTGATGCAAATGCTGCAAAAATAGCTTAAAGCTAATAATGCTGCTAAAATTGGTAGTTTTATGCAAGGTCCTACCACTGAGCAGAGTTCCGAGAACCGCTATTAATCTCACGTATCCTTTCATAGCGTTTAATGAACAGAAAAGTATTGATGGTGATTTACTTTGAGTTGGCTTTTATACTAGATGTTGGTCGTTAAATCGCCAACGTAATTGGGGACAATATAGATACTCAAGTTGGTAGCACTTTGATTAAATCTTATCGTGCATTTCTTCATGGTTCAATCCAAAACGGCAGTTCATTAAGTATATCTTGAACTTATCAAGGAATAACATGCATTAGAGCATACCAGCACTTCACTATGTCACGTGTATTTTTGGTCAAAATGAAAATAGTCATAAATCAAGTAATTCAACTTTTATGAATACTATCAAAGGTTACCAAGTTATTCACAAATAATGAGGATATAATTTGCAGCTGGCAACTGTAAAGGGAAGTAGGCGAATCGATATGAGCCAATCAAGCAGATTAATCAGAGATATATGAATCATTCTTCGTGAAACCACAACTGAATGACCCTTCAGTTAGGAATGGATATAGACTAACAACAAACCCCCTTTTTCTTGCAATGCATATGCCAAGTTGATTTGAGTCCCACACCATTACATGCAAGATAAAGTCTGCGTCTTGTGGTGTTAATTATGTTATCGCCTGCCATTAGCTCACTTAATTATGATGAAGAATTTTGTGGCAATTAGTTTAAGTAGCTTAAAGTGGACTTAAGTTAAATTGAATAAAAATTGAAAATATTTCTTTTTTTTCATATTTTTATTTGCGTGTCTGTAAAGACTGCCGAGTAATGGCTATCAGAGTAGCCGCGCAATTCAAAGATTTCATACGATTTTCACTCGAGCAATAACTTTAGATGCCTCTCCTGAAAAATCATACAAATTGACTTAAGGTACACACTTTCACTTCATATTATAGTTATAGTTTTACATAGTTTATTCCAAAAAGGCTTACCTACTCGATTATTTTTTTAGCTGAAAGAAACAACAGACATCAAGGGTTATTCTCTATTCATTGCTCGATATTCCAGACCTAAGTTTGAGATTGAAATTGAACACTTCATTTCCGTATGGATATGGAAATGTTTGAACTTTAATCTCTACACAGTGCCATGCATCGCATCTCAGTAAAGTCGAAATCCAATGCTGCAGGCATAGGTTGTATTTTCCTAAGTGGAATACGGATGTTGCAAAAAAAATGCGAAGAAGAAATGTGCGCAGCTTCAAGCAGAGAGTACGGAGAGCCTGTATCGGGAGCTGGAGAAAATATCTTCCCCAGTTGCTGATTTAAATCAGGCTATTCAAGATTTGCGATGACACAGTATATGGTAAACAAGAATGCAACCATCTTCAAAAAATCGCCCAAAGAAGGAGGAATGCTCAGGACGTTCGTTCGCCAAAGATATTAACAATGCTGATGGCCAGCTCCTTGTGGATGACGACAAAATTCTGCAGAGGTGGCGGCAGTATTGTGAAGAACTTTTAAATAAACAGTTTCCGGCTATACTTTCCAAGAGCCACCTCTAACTCTGAAGAAATACCCGACATTACAGTCTAAGAAGTTAGTGAGGCTGTAAACTACTCCAGAAAACCAAAAGTGGTTGGGCCAGATGAGATGTCCTTTGAGTTTTCGAAAAAGATGAGAGATATCGGGTTCAGATATCCAATGCCAAATCAATGGAGGGAAAGCTACCTTCTCCCTGTGTACAAAGGGAGGGGTGATACGCGAAACTGTGATAACTACCGTTCGATCAAGTTGATGTCACACACCATTAAGATCTTTGAGCGGGTGTTAGGTGACCGACTGCAAAAAATAATACGACTATCTGTTGATCAGTGCGGGTTTGTTGCGGGTAAATCAACTACAGATGCAATCCAAAATAGAAGGATCATAATGGAAAACAATAGGATTTGCATATTGTATTGGTTGACTTTGAAAATGGTTCCGACAGACAACCACGAGATCTGATATGGGTGGCGCTAAGACATCGAGGGGTTCCAGAAACCTACCATGTGTACAGATGATCATGGACATGTACGAAGGAGCAAAGACAAGAGTAAGATGTCCCTCTGGAGTAACCGAAGAGTTCCCAATCAAAGTCGGGGTGCACCAGGGAAGTCAGTTGCTCTTTATTACAGTCCTTGACTACCTGTTTAAAGGTGAAGTGACGGACTTCAAGGTACATTAATTATTCTTTGCTGGCGATAGAGCTATCATAAGTGAGGATCCTACGTCCCTGCAACGAGCACTTGATGTATGGGTGGACAATTTGGAGGGAAATGGGTATCGCATTAGTTCAAAAAAGACAGAGTACTTGTGCTGCCCGTTCTCTGACATTTATTTGAATGGAACAGTGCTTCCTAAGTGCGGAATGTTTAAATATCTGGGATCTATGATCAATAGCAAAGCAACCTGTGATGACGACATTAATTATCGCGTAAACGTAGGGTGGATGAAGTGGCAGAAAAACTCCTCTATCTTCTGTGACCGAAAAATGTCCCCTAAGTTGAAAAGAATGCTCTACACCGCAGTTGTGCGCCCAGAGCCCACATACTGCTCACAACATTGGACAATGTACAAAAAGTATGAGAGTAAATTAACGGCAGCTGAGATGAAGATGCTTCGCTTCCGTGGAAGCCTTCACATGAAAGAAACCATCTCACGAAAAATAGAGCGCGACCGGCTCAGTTGGTATTGCTACGTTCAAAGAAGAGATCATTTGAACCCTGTTAAAAAGGCAATATTAGTGAACGTTCCAAAGACATCGTGAAGGATGGATCACACAAATGCAACGACTCTAGCATTTGAATGACCTCAGTAACGAAGTGATCCAAAATCGGGAGGCCTGCCGATATTTTCTGAGGTCAAACAGGCGGATCAGTAGAAATGCAGTGAAGTGGGAGGGTTATTATCGCTTGTTTTCAGATAATACATACATACATACATATTTGGCGCAACAGCTCTTTAAGTGCCAGGGCCTAGCTTTTTGCAACCACTCATGTTGTGTGCGTTATATTTTTCACACGAATGGAAGGCACCTAAGTTTAGTGCCGTATCCGAAGGGCAATTTGGTTTGGGTAGCTTTTTCGAGACAACAATACTCTCGGATGTTTGTCAGACGTTCGCGAGAGGTGGGACCGTGAAAAAACTTTTTGGTGTTTTCTGGGATTCGAACTTGGAACCTCACTCGCAGTGATCCGACACACTAACCTCTTACGCCACGGTGCCCACGCAGATAATAACCTCACCGAAATTGGAAGAAGAAGTATGTTGTGTTTTCCAATAGTCTTTCTAAAGACGTCCTTTAGAAAGCAATCATTTCGTATCAGTGGCTAGGTTTTTCATATCATCTGTGATTGCCTATCTTGGTATAACAGACGCTACGCACAACAGTCCTACTTCAGCATAATCTTACAAATTTTCATAAGGAAAATGAATGCTTAATGTCCTATCAAGGTTAGGCCAGGTGACCTTGTAGGACACCTGTAAATCCTTAATTGACCTACCGAAAGACATGTTACCCTCACTTGTTGAGTAGAAAGTACATACTCGTACAGTTTTAGTTGGTTGTTTGAGATAGAATCGTTAGAGCGTAAAGATTAGTCTAATGTTGAACCAACACTAACCCCCAGATACCCCATATGGTTTAATAATGACTCAAAAATGGACTCTAAGGTTGGTGCTGACGTTCTTGAAACCGACAACATTGCTTCGACACCACTTGAAATGAGTCCAAGTGTCTTCCAGGCTGAAATCTATGCGATCGAGCTCTATACCAGTATTATTCTTAGAAAGGGAATTAAGGACACTCGAATCTTCTCCGTCTTCCTTTTTCAGCGAGGTTATGATCCGAAAACTAGAGATCATAACCCTCCCACTTAACCGCATTTCTACTGATCCGCCTGTGGGGTTCGCCTAAGGTACTAAACTGACACAAAGTGGACTCCAAAATTGTTAAATGGTGTTTTGACGCCTTCCTATCCTTTGCCAGATGCAATAAAGTCAAAATGGGTTAATTCATCCACCGTATTCCTGAGCGTTTTTGTGGCACCCTCTGGGTAATGATCTCAGCTTTGATTTAGAATTGGAAAAAATGAAATCCCATTGGTAGAATTCACCCAAAGTCTTGAATTCCGGGACTCACTTACTTACTTAGATGGCGCTACCGTCCGCGGTGGACCTGAGCCTCAACCAACAAACCTATCCAACAAGCCCGGTTACGAGCCGGCTCGTCATCCTCTGATTTAGATAAGGACCATGCCTCTACGCCATACAGCAGGACTGGGATGATAATTGTCTTATACAGAATTATCATAGTAGTTCGAGATAGGGCTTGTTACTCAATTGCCTTCTTAGCCCATAAAAACAGCGATTAACAAGAGTAATTCCTCGTTTGATCTCCCTGCTGTAGTCATTTGCCACATTTCGAAACTTAGACGATAAAAGGATTATACATTAACCACGAATGTTGAATAGATTATGTCTGAATTTTTTTCTTTTATGAACATGTACTAAGAAATGGTTGCAGTCGAGGTTTACCACTAGGAATTTTTACAAGTCCAATAGAACTTCATAATGCCTTTCCACAATTAGTATTTTGTAGGCTGCAGTCAGAAGATAAACACATTTTACCTGGAGATATCTTCTCCTAGTCAGTTTGGATATGCTCACCTTTTCTTCTAATATTGTAAAATGCGAATTCAGTCAGATCCATTCGGAATCCATTATGCTGGAAATTGTAATTTATTTTTTGTTATGTTTTTAAGTATGATTTAACATGAATACCCAACGTGCAATATTAAATAGCTTTAATATTATCAATGCAAGTATTAACACTTTACAAGCTTTGGTTTTCTTTAACAGTCGGCCAGCGCGTGTTTCATATATCTGTCAGGAAAGGAGAACGTATAACTCTGAGCCAGAGACCAATAATGTTTACAGATGCCTGTTGATACTGCTGCTCTTGAATAGCTTGGTATATAATATTTTTTGTTTATAATATTTCTTCTACAAGTGAATTCCAAAGATTGATTGTTTTGTAGCTAGAGGAATGCCAAAAGTACGAGAGACGCAATAGATTGGGACATGTAGAGGCACCCCTAAACATATACAAAAAGAATTAAGGAAACCCAAGTGTAGTTATTGTAGACTCTTCTGTAGTAAAATAGAAGAAACCTCTGAGGTGTCTAGGCTCAGAAAAATTCTCTCTACAAATCCAATAACATCCAGTTACCTTAAGAAAACTTATGGATCTTGGATGACTTCCAGCGAAGATTCGCTAAACTTACTGCTTGACACTCATTTTCCAGGTAGTTCCCAAGTTGTTAGCAACATGGTTTTCAACAGACCATCTGCACAAATAACCAACTCCTAAAAAACGATTACACAGAGAAAACTCCATTGGGCACTAAATAGCTTCAAACCATATAAATCCGCGGGACCAGACGGCATAATACCTGCCGAGTTGCAGAAGTCAACGGACATAATCTTGCCGGTTGAGACAACACTAAGAAGCTATCTAGATCTGGTATATATCCCAAAGATATGGAGGGAAGTTAGAGTTGTCTTCATACCCAAAGTGGGTAAATGGTCTCATACTAAAGATACAAAAGATTTCAGACCTATTAGTCTATCATCATTCCTCTTACAAACATCAGAACGACTGATTAATATCCACTTACGCAACACTATTGATAAGAAACTACTGTCGGCGGCCCAACATGCTGGCAGTCACTTCAACCTAACCTAACCTAACTAGAAGAATTTCGACTGAAAGACTTCCGCGGTTGCCAAGTAAATCAGTTGAGACGGCATTATGCTAACTAGTGCATAATATCAAATATTCCCTGATTCATAAGGAGTACACAATGGTTGCTTTTCTGGATATAGAAGGCGCTTTCAACCATGTCAATACATCACCGATAGCAGATGCACTATCAGACCTGAAGGTTGGAATCTCACTTTGCGAATTGATTAATCTACTGCTTAATGGTCGGATTATCAACTCTAAACTGGGTAGGACGTCTTTTTATTTGTCGGAATAGGAAACGCTCGACTGGAGCACTCAGACCCAACTGGTCCATTGCACTACCAGAGAGCAAACCCTGGTTTACCCATTTTATTGTAATTTCCTTGTCTTTCTAAGAAAGCCAAGCAAGCACTTCAGTGATGAGGAGCTTACAGTACCAGCACTCACCACATCAGCACCGAGGATCTGCGACCTGATGCGAGCAAAGGCCGGACACTCATCGAGATAATATTCCTCGGTATCGTCGCTCTCTCCACAAGCATCGCAGATTGTAGTGTCACTCAAGCCCAGTACGTTAAGGTGCTTGGCAAAAGCAAACTGGTCTGCCCAGACGCCAATAAGTTGTTTATAGTTTTTTCTACTGAGAGACAGCAAGAATGCCGCTGATTTCTTACAGACGTCCGAGAGCATACGTTCAGTCAACCTATATCATGGAGAGTCATGCCACGCACAATTGTGTTCGCGAGAAACCCAATCGTCAATGGAAGCCCTAACTGAGGATGCAAAAAGACCCAACGCGGGAGAAAACCTCTGTCAGAAGAGGCACTCAGCAATGAGGTGTTCTATCCCCCTTTTGTGGAATTTGGTGGTGAATGAACTATTGATAATCCTAGAAGTCCAGGGATGCATGGTAATCGCTTATGCAGATGATGTTGCTTTAGCTGTCTCGGAAAAGCACCTAAATACTATAAAAAATCTTCTACAAAACGCTTTAAACAAGCTAGCTAATTGGGGGTTCGGCGTGGTTTGGCCGTTAACCCCCACAAATCTCAACTAGTACTCTTCTCCAGGAAATATAAAATTCCGTTAGTCGGCCCTCCTTCTCTCAATGGTATCAGCTCAACTTTTTCTGACACAGCTGGATTAAGCTGGAAACCTAAGTTACAGATCACTCTAGAATGACGATGCATTTTTAGAAGATGAGTCAATTCACTTCTGTACTGGCGGTTTGAAAACTAAGCACGGAGTTGGTGGAGGTGTTTTCTCTGACAGACTTAACCTTAAGCTCTCCTCCGTCTATCAAATCATTGTAGCGTGCTCCAGACGGAAATTATGGCGATTAAAAAAACCTTATCTTGGCTTAAGAAAAACGTGATATTCGCTAGAGATATCCGAATCTTTTCAGACAGCCAAGCAGCAATCAAATCCTTGGAATCGACCTCTATAAATTCCATAGCAGCTCTAGACTACCAATCGTCTCTCGTGGAGTTCAATATTCCCCTGTGTTCGGTGCCGGAGCGTAGAGACATTCCAGGGAATCGTAAGGCCGACGAACTCGCCAGAATAGGAACAACTATACTCATCCTGCCGGATAAAGGCACCTTAGGTATACCAATCGCTACTCATAAACTTAAATTTAAGCTGGATGCTATGGAGAGTACAAATCTTAGGTGGGCAAGTGGATTAACATGTCTAGCGACAAAACAGATTTGACCAAAGCTGGATCTAAACGTTCTAAGAATTTGATTTCTCAATACATTGCATATCGGCACTACAATTGGTGTCATCACTGGGTACTGTCTAATAGGCAAGCATGCTACAAGGCTGGGCATCTTTGCAAACCACTCTGTAGAAGCTGGATGGATGAAGAAGAGGAAGAAACTATTCCTCAACTTCTTTATTTCTGCCCAGCATCTCTCCCGAAGAAGGAAGCTTCACTTAGGGGACTTCTACTACAACGATAAATAATGGTCATTTCTCCGCCTCGAAACCAATTAATTTATATCAATTCGGTATAACAAATTTATCTTTTGTTATCGGCATGCATAGCATCAGCGAAGCCGATCCGTTTACCTCGTTCGCAGTGGAAAAATGTATTACAGTGAACTGCATCGTCTCATCATCGGCATTGTCAGCATATTACTAGCTGATCACCAGAATTTACCATCACAAGGACTTCCTTTCCGATGAAATCCTGCTATCCTAACCACTTGCCATTTGCTATTGCATCCCAAAAAAAATGAAATCACCCGTTCATTTACTTCTCTTGGTTACTTTTGTTGGTAAACAGTTGGATTATTCAACGGAAGATTCTAGAAATTGAATTTATTGCCTTGCAGGGACCATTCAATCGCAAGACTACACCATAAGATTCTTCTTGTACACCACGTCGAATCCAACTAGTCCACAGGAATTGGTCACCGACAATCTAGACAGTGTAACACAATCTTATTTTAATTTCAACGATCCAACAAGGTAAGACTCAGACACCTACATTTGCTCTTCAGTTACACTTTTTCAAAACCATTTAAAGAATTCTCATCCATGGTTGGACAAAATCCGCGGAAGAGATTCCTAATCCTGAACTACGATCTGCATATCTAGCTGTTGGTGAATATAATTTAATTTCTGTCGATTGGCAGGGCTATGCTTCGTTAGACTACTTTACCGCTCGCTACAAGGTGGATTTAGTGGGTGCTACTACAGCAGCATTTATTGACTTTCTTGTTACATCGGCTGGGCTATCTATAGCTTCTCTTGTGGTCATAGGGCACAGTTTGGGAGCTCATTGTGCTGGATTCGCTGGAAAATTTGTCAAGGAAGGTCGACTGGCCTACATTGTGGGTCTTGATCCAGCTGCTCCTCTATTCTGGTTAACTGAAACAGCCAAACGCCTCGATAGAACTGACGCTGACTATGTGGAGATAATACACACCAATGGTTTATTCAAGGGCTTGCCAAATCCAATCGGCAGTGCTTCGTTTTATGCCAATTGGGGATTTACCCAGCCTGGATGTGGATTAGATTTACTAGGAACGTGTGCTCATGCTAGAGCGGTTTTGTACTACGCCGATGCGATCAGGGGATATAGGTTTACTCCAGTATTAAGATGTCCTTCATTTTTCAACCTTATATTTCGAACAGGATGCGATAATGAGGTGGAAAACCTTGATATTGGTGATCCAATGGTCATTCTTAAACTCGAGGGACTCTTCTATTTTGAGACGAACTCAGTGGAGCCTTTTGGACATCAATAAATACATTTCTCCAGTATATACATACATATGTGTATGTGTGTATGAAAAGCATTAAAGGAAACGTTTATTCAACTTTTAACAAGGCTATACTGTGTTTCATTTCAAGAATCGCTTAGCTGGGGTCTTTGGAGTGTTTTGCAGGAGTATGGTATTGATGGTTCCCTTTTAAGGGCGATTCAGTCATTATATACAAACTGTAGAAGCTGTGTTCGGATAAACGGTGTTAAGTCAATACCTTTCACTGTGGGCGTTGGACTCCGCCAGGGGTGCGTTTTGTCACCTCTCCTCTTCATTGTATATATGGATTGGATGTTGCAGCGCAGCCGTGGCGGGGAATGTTTTAAAGTGGGAGACCTAAGGATTAGTCATCTGCTCTTTGCGGATGATTTGGTCATCCTTGGGTCTTCTCAAACCGAACTTCAGCGCGCACTCGAAAGGTTTGTAGCCGATTGTGATGATGCTGGAATGAAGATCAACGTGAATAAGTCAAAAGTAATGGTCGTTTCCAAAAAACCCATTCAGTTCACTCTGCATGTTAGTGGAGTTCCACTGAACAGGTGGATAAGTTTAAGTACCTCGGGGACTAATTCACGAGTGATGGAAAGAGCAATGCCGAGTTATCCTGTAGAATTGGTCAGGCTGGATAAATTTTGAGAGAGCTTGGCCAATCTGTTATAAGGAAGGCCGAACTTAGTGTTCAAGCTAAGCTATCGGTTCTTAACTCGGTGTATGTTCCAACTCTCACCTATGGTCATGAAATTTGGGTATTAACCGAAAGAATAAGATCACGGATACAAGCTGCCGAAATGAGGTTCCTTCGCGAAGTTGCTGGAACAACTCGTAGGGATCGTGTGCGCAACACCAGAGTACGCGAGACGCTCAATGTTGAGCAGCTACTTCTCCGAACGGAACGATCAATGCATCGATGCTTTGGTCACGTAGTGCGTATGCCCCCAGACCGGCTCCCAAGACGTGCCATGGTGGCCGTGCCATCAGGTAGGCGACCCCGACATCTCTCTTGGAGCCGTCTAGGGATTCCTCCTGATGAGTTGGAGTCAATGGCGGAGGATCGAGAAGGATGGAGAGTCCACCTGAGCATCCTACCCCCGCGACCCTCATGAAGGATTACCGGGGCATTTGAAAACGTATGTATGTATGTATGTATACATGTCTTCTTGCGTTGTTCGGTAAAGTAGATAGTTTTCGGAATAATAGTCATTCTTCAAGATAGCAGCGGTCCAAACGCATTTTTTTTTTTTGTACATATAAAATTTATAAAATATGCTTGCATGCACTTTTTCTATACGACCCCCTTTTTGCCTACAATCGCTCGAATGCAAGAAGAGGAGCTGCGTTTGTGAAGCCTAACTTTGTCTTGAATAAGTAGGTCAACTTTATGGACGATGATTTTATGATATTGTAGGTATACGTGGTCGCACAATGTTACGCCAAAGCTCACAGCGACACGAAGAAAATGCATAATCATCCTGGAGTTGATTATTTGGTCGTCCTTTTAAGACTGTTTGCAGATCTTCATTTACTTTTCTTTTCGCCCTCTATGCATACTAAGTAAGTGTGAGAAGGTGCTGAAGGATGTCCCGTTATCTATCTGGAAAGAACAACAATTGGCCCAAGCAGCATATATATATATATAAATAAAGGAAGTTGTTCAAGTAACTGGTAGAAACTTAAAAAAAATATTGATGAGCCCACAATAGACTTAAAGCCATTCGTAAAGTAGATACTCGATGATCAGGTCCAGACTCACTTTCAAGGAACACTTAAAAAAATATGAAAAGGGCAAGGAGGTGCATTTAGTACAAATTGTGTACGAACTCGTAGTATTCATGAACATATCCACCTACCTCTATTGACGAAACAACACTGCCTACAAAGGAGCTGGTCAGATAACATATTAAATTATATGCCTGCATTGCAAATGTAGACTGATCCCAACATAGAGTCTACGCATACTCACTACGAGAAATGACTCTACAAATACCCAAAGCCTCACCAAGCAGACGAGAACTGAAGATGAAAAATAACCAAGAATCCATTTCTCCGCATCGAAACCACTTAATTTAATATCAATTCGGTATAACAAATTTATCTTTCGTTATCGCCATGCATAACATCAGCGAAGCCAATCCGTTTACCACGTTCGCAGCGGAAAAATGTATTACAGTGAACTGCATCGTCTCATCATCGGCATTGTCAGCATATTACTAGCTGATCACCAGAATTTACCATCACAAGGACTTTCTTTTCGATTAAATTCCTGCTATCCTAACCACTTGACATTTGCTATTGCATCCCAAAAGAAAAAAATGAAATCACCCGTTCATTTACTTCTCTTGGTTACTTTTGTTGGTAAACAGTTGGATTATTCAACGGAAGATTCTAGAAATTGAATTTATTGCCTTGCAGGGACCATTCAATCGCAAGACTATACCATAAGATTCTTCTTGTACACCACGTCGAATCCAAATAGTCCACAGGAATTGGTCACCGACAATCTAGACAGTGTAACACAATCTTATTTTAATTTCAACGATCCAACAAGGTAAGACTCAGACACCTACACTTGCTCTTCAGTTACACTTTTTTTAAACCATTTAAAGAATTCTCATCCATGGTTGGACAAAATCCGCGGAAGAGATTCCTAATCCTGAACTACGATCTGCATATCTAGCTGTTGGTGAATATAATTTAATTTCTGTCGATTGGCAGGGCTATGCTTCGTTAGACTACTTTACCGCTCGCTACAAGGTGGATTTAGTGGGTGCTACTACAGCAGCATTTATTGACTTTCTTGTTACATCGGCTGGGCTATCTATAGCTTCTCTTGTGGTCATAGGGCACAGTTTGGGAGCTCATTGTGCTGGATTCGCTGGAAAATTTATCAAGGAAGGTCGACTGGCCTACATTGTGGGTCTTGATCCAGCTGCTCCTCTATTCTGGTTAACTGAAACAGCCAAACGCCTCGATAGAACTGACGCTGACTATGTGGAGATAATACACACCAATGGTTTATTCAAGGGCCTGCCAAATCCAATCGGCAGTGCCTCGTTTTATGCCAATTGGGGATTTACCCAGCCTGGATGTGGATTAGATTTACTAGGAACGTGTGCTCATGCTAGAGCGGTTTTGTACTACGCCGATGCGATTAGAGGATATAGGTTTACTCCAGTATTAAGATGTCCTTCATTTTTCAACCTTACATTTCGAACAGGATGCGATAATGAGGTGGAAAACCTTGATATTGGTGATCCGATGGTGATTCTTAAACTCGAGGGACTCTTCTATTTTGAGACGAACTCAGTGGAGCCTTTTGGACATCAATAAATACATTTCTCCAGTATATACATACATATGTGTATGTGTGTATGAAAAGCAATAAAGGCAACGTTTATTCAACTTTTAACAAGGCTATACTGTGTTTCATTTCAAGAATCGCTTAGCTGGGGTCTCTATGTGCTTCCTCAAATCGTTTGTGCGTCTTCTATATCCACTAAGGCTACTGATGTTCGTCAAAGAGAATTGATATGGAATGACTGATATTAGGAATCTTAGGGGTTTGAGTCTTGTTACTAAATCTCCGTGTAAAAATCGGGTCGTCCAATGCCAATCAGCTTGAATACATTAGGCAGTAGATAGTGTGTATTGAAGCCAATCATTCCGTAGGTGAAGTACTTATAACTAAGCTCGACGATAATTTTGATTTTATTCTGTAAACTGCTGGGTGAATTACGCACTTCATTTTGATCCCTTCCAAGAATGGCGCAGACCACAGCGTATGATATGGATTTGCCAACAGCTCTGGTTGCTACAATGCAACATAAACCGAATACTGTTCGTAGAATTAAATGGCCCCACATTTGGTATGTGGGCCAGATGATTATATGCGGTTCTAGTGGCGGAGTTCCATTCAGATCACCGAGTTGATAGTTGATCCATGCGCCGATTTGAAGACCCGCGCAGACAGATATTGTCATCGTGGTATCGCCTCTAAAAGAATGAACAAAATAAAATGCAAATCAAATGAGAGGTGGAGAAAGCTTCGATGTAAAATACAAACCTTGTTGGGGTCCATTTTTCTTTTGATTGTGGGTAACAGTAAATTAGAAGAATTGATATGAATAGCACAAAAATTGGTGAATAAAAATTTGTGACTATATAGAAATCCAAGTAGTCGACTAGTGGAACAAGGATGACCATTAGACTAAAAGTCAAAACTACACCGGCAATGACGTCCTGAAATGAAGGAAATTAAATTTGTTTTTGAAAAATTGGTCTAAAGTAAAATATCGTTAACTTTGGAATTATAATATCGATTTCGCATCGAACTGTAACCCCACCAGACCTCAGAACTTTTTTTTAATATTAACTTACGTCTAGGGAGCAATTCCTTGAATGTGGGTTGGAAAGAATATACAGAGAGAGTAAGATTGAATCTCAGATGATGGCGTCCAGATAACTGGGGATAAATGTTTTGTTATTTTGCCCTTGCTTATGATTCTCAGCACCTTTTTCCCGACCACCTGGTGTCATTCACATTAATCATCAAACAATACGAACAATTTTTCCAGCTAAATAACCAATCTTCTGCTGGTATTAGCCCTTCGATAAAAAATGAATGTTTCCTGACATCGGGATTTCAACCATGAACCATTAGCGTGGCAATCAATGACGTTACTACTACTCCATCGCCACTCCCTAATGAGATTTAAGTTAATCGTACAGACCGTTTAGGCTTTAGTCATCAGTCATACACTCAGATGGACAGACAGAATTGAGAAACCCAGTTTTTCGATTTTCTCTAGTAGAGTAATGAAATTTCTTCACTCGAACGAATAGTGGAGTTTGGTCGAGTATCTCGTGGTCGATTTTTTTTGTTCACGTTCTATAATTATACACTACCAATCGTAAGTATTTATGTAGACCATACACGAAGCAAAGTCTTTCAACTCAGTTGATGTAGTGTGTGGCCAAGTATCAATTCAGTAGACAACTCAGTTTATAATCAAATTGAATTGTGTATGGGCTGCTTTACTCACCCATGTTTCTCACATTTTCTACATTTTGGGATAACAGATCAGCCAAAGCACTTTTTTTTAAATATTTCAAACTTACAGCGGTTTTTTGGAAAAAAATATTTCCTTGACCATGTTTAGATGGTTACTCTCCACTACGTAGTGAGCAGTAATTTCGTGTGTAAACACTGTAGTGGTCATTCCAGCACAAAATTTAGGGAGGGATGAGCATTCTCTCATCCAAATATTCATATCATCCCTCGATCCTCACTACTCCACGATCGAACTAATAAGGATGAAATGAAATAGAAAGGAACATTTCGGGCGTGGAACGTGACTGCTCACCCCGATTTTTATATTTTCTCCGTGGCTGTCCCCTCTTTTTACCCCTCACTCGTCTTATCCACAAGCCATAGAAAAAGTAGCATTATTAGCAACCTTCGTTTCTTTGGTGAAATTTCCCAAAGCAGGTTGCACAAGGCTTCCCTCGTTAAGGTTTCCGTATTCGTACATACATGTCGGCAACCCTATTGCTCTCGCTGTGTCGTTCGTCTGTCTGTCTAGTTGTTTGTCACCACATTCTTGCTCCAAACTACACATTGCATGTGTTACACAGGATACAGAGAACAATGGCCTGTAGTCATATATATATTATAATATAAACGTAACAGCTCATTAATGCCTGAAACACAATATCACCTCGACCTCGGTTTTGTTCCCGTTACCTCTCATCCACTTCGAGAGCGCGTTGAATGTTTGTTTACATTTTCTCGTTTGTTCCACAGCTGTTGGATGTCAAAGCAAAGCAAAAGTTCAGCTCATCTCAACTTCTGCCTTGGGTCGTTACGTAGCATTACGTTTTTCTTTACGAATGGAAAACGTGAGGTCGAGGTGGAAGCGACATTGTGATAGGATATATTGATATCCTATAGTTCGACTCATAGACGTCAGGCGAAGCCGAGGTTGAGGCCCTATTGTGTTTCAGGCATAAGTGCCTAGGCCTATATTTTTTTTAAGAATCGTGCGATAGGCTGTTACCTTGAAAGTTTAACAGCGAAAAAAGATTCCAATTATTCCCTTAGCAAAGCTGTAAAAAGCACCAAAAGGTCCCGCGCCACCAATTAAATTAAATCAAAATGAATGGGCCAGGGAAGATAAAGAAAGAGCGGACGTCTTTGCGGCTAAGTGATTTACGACAACATTAATGGGCCGGATTTACCATCGGACGATTTAACACTCACAAGTGCCACGCTAAAGGAACTCAAACATAAGATCGAGAATCTAAAATATAAGAAAGTTCCTGGTTATGATTTGATCACTGGAGAAATTTTCAAAGTTTTACCTAGAAAAGCATTGATTAAGCTTCTCCATATTGTAAATGCTGCGCTCAGATTAAAACACGTGCCGAGCCAATGGAAAGTTGCGGAAGTCATAATGGTTTTAAAACCCAGGAAAACCGTTAAATGAGGTAAAATCGTATAGACCAATTTCGCTTCTTCCAGTTATATCCAAAATTTCAAGAGGATACTACTAAGGCGTCTTAAGATCCTGGCGCCTTCGAACAAGGATGGCCGACCCCGGATAGGGACAAAGGCAAAGGAGAGAAGAAGAAGAGAAGAAGATTACTAAGGCGTCTCCAACAGGCTATAGAAGAAAATAATCTTATCCCTGACTACTAGTTTGGGTTCAGAAGTAACCATTCGTCGATTGACCAGGTGTATAGAATTACTGACGTAAACGAGAAAGCACTTGAAGAAAAAAAGATATGCTCAAGCGTATTTCTTGACGTCTCGCAAGCCTTTGATAAGGTGCGGCATGATGGCTTGAAATACAAATTACGACAAGTTCTCCCTGTATGCCTATATGATATTCTAGAATCATATCTCGGGACTAGACTCTTCTGTGTTAAACATGAAAACGAATACTCGGAGCTCAAAGAAATTTAAAGGCGGTGTGGACCTACGGTATCACTTTGTGGTTGTACCAAAAAAACAAATGCCAATATTTTACAAACTTTTCAAAATAAAGTGCTAAGAGCAATTGTCCAAGCACCGTGGTATGCTAGAAACGACGATATCCACAGGGATCTCGGAATTCCGACAATCGAAGCTGAGATTAGAAGCTTCACGAGAAAACATAGAAACCGACTAATCAGACATGTCAACAATACAGTCTAACAAATTTTGGATGAGGCAATTTATTGCGCCGACTACAAAGGACGATTTTTGTAGGACCTTCAATGGAAAGTAACTTGCCAAACGTTTTTATTTCGTGATAGAAAAATTGCTTGATAAGTTATTACTTACTTGCAATATCTAACAAATTTATATCGAAGGGTGGTGTTTTTGGTCAGTAAGAATCTGACACTACTATGAGCACGCGCTTGCTATTCTCAGTGTCTGTGGTAGATTTTCGAACGAATGGAAGGGATCTACAGTTTTATGCCATATCCAAAGGGCATTTTTGTTTTTGAGAAGCTTTCTCATGACAACAAATACTCTTGGATGTTTATCAAACGTTCGCGAGAAGTGGGACCGTGAAAAAACTTGTTGGTATTTTCTGGGATTTGAACATGGAACTTCACGTGCCGTGGTACAACACACTAACCACTAAGCCACGGTGCCCACTCTGGTCATAGCCGGTTCCATTTTTCAAACAAACTTTATTTTGAAGAATTTTGACGAATTTATTTATATTTCTAATGGAAATTCTGAACGGATCAGACGTTTAGTTTCCACTTAGTTTCTGTAAAGAAAGCATTATTAAATTTTTTCCACTTTTGTGGAGTTTTGCTTGCAATTTGCATTCTGTAAATCCTAAACATGCTGAAAGCGAAACAACTTTCAATTGAAAAGAGGGAAAAGGGAAATTTGGGACATTTCAAACGAACTGAAGATACATACATATAAAAAGTATAGTTGACTATAACTTTAAAAAAATCAAAAAATTCAATAGCGATGGAAGTGTTAACAACAAATCACGTGTTGAACGTGTTCAGAAACACGACTTTATTTGAAAATCGAAAGACGGTATAACAAGCAAACGTAAAATATGGCTTACCACTCCGGAAATAGCACTTGGGAATCTTTAAAGGGTCAAGACAATAAGCGTTTCAACCGTCAAACGTAGACTTCGTGAAGCTAATCTCTATGGCAGGAAAGAGTTGTAAAGGAACAAATTTTTCTAAAATAAATGTTCTCTGTCGAGTCTTAAGCGAAAAGTCGAGTTCCATAAGTTAGCAGAACAACAGACATCTCACCAATATTTAGGGCTTTTTGTAAAACAATGTGCATGTTTTGTTATAATCTAAAAGTACTTTAGCGCAAATAAAAAAGGCAATATCTTCAAGATATAAGACATAACGAGGAAAGAATGGTATGTGGGAATGCCCGAAAAATCTAGACTGCGCCTTTTTGGACAGAAATTTCTATTTCAACACGACAATGACCCCACACTCTTCAGAGATGTGCATGCAAATTTGAATAAATTATCAGTGCAAGGAACATTCAAAGTTATGGTTTACTCATTACAGTCGTCTGATTTTCAATTGAATGGAGCTAAATTTAAGCAGTAATAAAAAAAGTGTGGCCACATTGATGATGCTTTATAAGAAAAAAAATATTTGGCACAACAGCTCTTTAAGTGCCAGGGCATAGCCTAGCTTCTCGCAACCACTCATGTTGTGTGCGTTATATTTTTCACACGACTGGAAGGGGCCTACAGTTTAGTGCCGTATCCGATAGGCGATTTGAGAAGCTTTTTCGTGACAACAATACTCTCGGATGTTTGTCAGACGCTCGCGAGAGGTGGGACCGTGAAAAAACTTGTTTGTGATTTCTGGGATTCGAACTTGAAACCTTACGCGCAGTGGTCCGACACACTAACCACTTACGCCACGGCGCCCACGATAAAAAATAAAAAAATTGTTAAATTATTAGTATTAAAAAACCCCACGATCAGGGTTTATTAATACTTTTAAACCTTGAAACCTATTCCCAGAAGCTTTTTTTTCATTTTCTTTAGCTGAAAATTGGCTGTTGTTATGAATTTAAAACGATTGCATTCGTAATTACTTTGGCATAAGAAGGTAACATGTCGACGAACTCGACAGGCATACCACAACTTTATCGATTCTACCGGAGAAGAGGAATCTCGACATGCATTTCCCTAAATGCAAACTGTTACTCAAACTGAATGAGCCATCGCACACTGGGGCAATTACCCCGGGGTTAAACCGCGTTTATGGGAGAGGGAGGTGAAGTGTACAGTAAGAAATGAAATGAAATGGAATGAAACAGAGCAAAATCTTCAGCCAGCTATGAGGCGGTTTAGCATCGGGGTAAACCAGTACACATAACTTCTCAATTTCTAGAAGCAAAAAAATGAGTATGTCATACCACTATAATGAAAATCGGTTCATGTATACACAATTTTACTCCGGCGTTATTCAGCCAGTGTGCGATTGAAGTAAAAGATACCCCGGTGTTACCCCGTGGTAACGTTACCCCAGTGTGCGATGGCTTAATGCGACTAACAACGCCAATCGCAGATGGGCAGATGGCACCACGTGCTATATTACCAAACAAATCTGGCCAGAGCTGGAAGACAAACGTTTCAAGTGTTGAATTACACAAAAAATAACGCTCATCAGTACAATAATAGGTGTCATCGCAGAACACTGCATCAATGGCAGGTTCGCCAATAGGCTGGGCTAATTTTTTATTTTTTTTGTTAAAAAAGCCATTATACTGGGAAAGCCGTTTAATTTTATTGTCACAATGACGACGTGAGTAAAAAAAATAATATCCTAAGGGTTGGCCACAAAATTCTTCGGTACTGATTCCCGCAGCACAAAACCCTGCCGCACAGAATACCGCATGCAAAAATACCGCAAAATATTGTTGTGGCGTGCATGAGAATCTGAAAGCATCTAACATGTTATCAGTGTTCCCAGATTTTCTAAATGAATCTCCACTTTTTTTGTCGCATTTTGCCTATTCTGCCCCCTTTTTTCCAGTCTATTTCCCCCCTTTTTAGACAAAGGAAAAAAAAAACGCGTATTATTAAAAAAAATGTTTCTTTAATAATATTATCACTGGAGCAACTTGAACTGGACGAATTTTTTTCTCTTTCTTTTGTCTAAAAATTCAATGAAGTGTACAGTGTGTTCCAGAAAAATGTACTTTGAATTACTTCTTTTACTTTACTACGCACAATATGTTTGCAGCCAAATAATTTGCTGCATTTAATTGCCGATCGCGTATTGTTTTCATTCCCTCAATATATTTCCATACCTCGGCGTTATAACTTCTTCTTCTTCCTATTTCGGCGAGGTTATGATCCGAAAACAAGGGATCGTACCTTCCCACTTTACCGCATTTCTACTGATCTGCTTGTGGGGTTCGCCCATTTGACCTCAAAAAATATCGGCAGGCGTGCCGATCTTGGATCACCTGGTTGCTGGGGCCAATAAAATGCCGGTGTCATTACATTTGTGTGATCCAAGCGTTTATAGGCCTGCCTCTCCTGCCTCGCGATGTCTTTGGAACGTTCATTGATATTACCTTTTTAACAGGGTTCAAATGATTTCTTCTTTGAACGTGGCAATACCAACTGAGCTGGTCGCCCTCTATTTTGCGCAAGATGGTTTCTTTGATGTGAAGGCTTCCACGGATCTTCGAACTGCTTATTCGATCAACCTTCGTCACTTCTGCTTTCATGCAAAGCATCTTCATCTCAGCTGCCGTTAATTTACTCTCTTATTTTTTGTACATTGTCTAACATTGTGAACCGAATACGAGCGCTGGACACACAACTGTGGTGTAGAGCCTTCCTTTCAACTCAGGGGCCATTTTTGGGTCACAGAATACAGCGGAGTTTTCCCGCCACTTCATCAACCCTACGCCTACGCGATGATTGATGTCGTCATCACAGGTTGCTTTGCTATTAATCATAGATAGAAAATATTTGACTTTTCGCACTTGAGAAGCACTGTTCCATTCAAATAAATGTCTTGCGTGGCGCGCTTCGCGGGTTTAAAGGATTTCACACTATGAGACATTCTTCGACTCATACACCGGACGGCATTTGGCCTCACATGCAGGTGCTCAGTGCGTTACTACGTGTTACCAATCCCTCGAGTAGTTAGTATGCATTTTCGTCTGAAACCAAGCGGATCCTTCATTTTAATCCCAGCTGAGGTCTTATTTTCTTCATTATGGTATGTATGTGACATATGCAGTTTTTGTTGTGCTGATAGTTTAACCCCATTGCTAACAACTGTATTGCTTCTAGTACCACGATTTGCAGAAAAAAATGTTAATTGAACTGTCCGCTCACACAGTCATGTCTCAGATTGCAAACGTTAAATCTTGATGATCATGGCTAAGGTCTACTTTTCCTAGAACTAGCAGTAATCGTGTTGAGGTAATAACGAAACGAGATTAAAAAAAAAGTGTATGTGCCTCCATAAACTTTGATTGAGGATATTAAAAATTCAAAAAAAATAAAAAAATAAAATTATACAGAATCTAAAAACAAATAATTACGTTATCTATTAGTTAACAATTAGCAGAAGAAAATAACCTTTGGTAAGAGTGATTCTTTAAGTGTTAATGTGCTCACCAAATTGGCACGTCGCCACTGACGTTAGATGGCATAACTTCATTTTTATTCTTTTTTTTTTATTTAATAACTTGCTTCATACTCAAACACAGTCATGCCGAATTGATGGCTTCTCAGGCGCATCACTGTAAAGCAGAAAGAACGTGACTGGCGTTATCAATCCGCAGCCACCAATACGGAAGTACAATTCTCTCAATTAAGTCAAGACAATCGCGAGCTCATATCGTGATGGGAAAAGAGTACGATATCGCGCCATTAGCTTGGTGACACACGCCACTATGCGTTATCGCAAAAGTGACTCCCTTTCCAGCGATTGATCGATTATCTAAATCTAAATGATAAGCCCCACAATTTTCCCATAAACAATGATTACTCACCAGAACACTATGCATTCCCAGGTAGATTCTACTCAGACACACTACGGCGCACCACAGGACCGATATTATCAGGCCCACATGTGCCGGATAGAGGTACCTACGAGGAGAAGATAGATAATCAACATTGTATAGGGCAGAGTGTGACTCACCTCTGGTGTGTGAAGATAAACACAGAGAACGGTATTGATACCGCGACCATGGCATGCGTCGACGGCATGCCATACTCGATGGACCACTTCTGCTGCAACTGACATGCGGGCCGGCCGGGCCGAGGCCATCGGATTATGTCTTTCAGGCTTTGACCTATGAAGAGGAAGCTAGAAAACAGATTCTAGATTCTAGACCACCTCACCTATGTACATGACAATCGACCAGAGGAAGATGACTCTCCTGCCGACGGCACTGTCGACATTCCAGAACCAGAATGGAATGAATGTGGCATAGAAGAGCTCATCGCCGAGCTCGGTGCCGATGATGAAGAGATAATACCAGAACCTGTTCCCTATCCTATAGGGTAGATCCTTCTTTGAGGTTTTGTGAGATTCAGGGGTTGATTCAGATTCCTTGTTGGATGACTTGAGGGCTCCGTTGCTCAGGAGGGCGGACTTCCCATTGGAGGTGCTGTCACCATCGTTGTGGATGTATTGGACGCCGAAGAACTCTTGGAACTTCACTACCAACTCGGGGCCTTTAAGATATTCAACTAGACTATGCGACATGGCGGTGAATGTGCGGAGAGTTACAGATATGATTTTGTCATTTTAACTCTATACCCCGTGGGCGAAAGATTGATAACTGATAGTGAGCAGTGAGTGGCCCACCAGCGGAACGACCACTTAATCACGGTTTGACAAATTAATCTATGAAAGCATTTTTTCTTTTTTTTTTTGCGAGGTTTGACGTTTGAATGTTGATTCTGCGGTGAAAATCAGCTGTGCGTGAGCAGCGCTGCAAATGCGGCAGTAGTGTGGTAAGAATGTACGTGGTTTGAGTATTGGAAGAGAAGTGTTTGCAGTGGGTGTAGGGTATATAAGCAAGGTTCTGTTGAGGTAATTTGTGCGATTAACGAAGAGCTACCGTTTGAAGAGAGGAGATAAAAAGTGATTTTCAATAAACAGTGATCACAGATAGACATTAAGGAAAAAAACAACAATTTTCCAGCAAACTACTACAACGGAGAGTTTTTTATGCTCGAGGTCGAATTTATTTCACCCCCATTTTGGTTTTGTTGGCATTTGACAGTTTGCATTTGAAAGTCATGAAGAGCAGTTGATAAAATGATATTATAGAACATAGAAAAAAAAAGGAATATGTTTCCTCATATAAAATTCAGCTGACTCGACAGCTAATGGAAAATGATCATATAGAAAAGTTTAACAAGTCCATTTTGACGACCCTAATTTTTGGAAAATTGAACATGCGTGACAAAGCTCATTACGAGTTATCTTACTTACATACTTAGGTGGTGCACAGTGAACCTGTGCCTCTCCATTTAGCTCGGTCTTTAGCTAATTAACTCCAGTTGTGCAATACAAGTTGATCGTGGTCCCCTTGAACCTGTGCGCACCACCCACGGCGAGGAGGTCTTCTACTGCGTCGTCCCTCCTGGTTAAATTCGAAGACTGCGGGCCGGAGCGTTAGTGTCCATTTACTCTACATATCCTAGCCATCTCAGACGTATAATACGCAGTTTTTTGACTAGGTTGATGTCGCTATACAGCTCGTATAGTTCGTTATTGAATCTTCTCCTCTAAAACCCATCAACGCAAACGGGACCGAATATCTTACGAAGAATTTTTCTCTCGAAGCGACCAAGTATATCTTCATCCTCTTTTAACTCTAGATTCATAAACATGGGTCTCACAGACCCTCTCATTTGAAAAATCAGCATGCTGTGTGAAAGATATACAAACACGTGCGCCTTAGTATCTTGTGAAAAAGTTTAATTGTTTATTCTCTTATATATTTAAAATAAATGTTCCTTGAAGTAAACTATGTGTTTTTTTTCAAAAATATTTATAAATAGCAAATAAGATAACTTTGAAGGTAAGAAGTCTCACAGACCTATATTTATGAACGATGTAACAATGAATATAGTTTATGAATCTAGGGTTAATAAAGTCCATGTTTCAACACCGTAAAACAGGACTGGGATGATCAGAGTCTTATACAAAGTCTCCTTACTTGTCCGAGATACGGCTTTACTGTTGAATTGCTTTATAAGCCCAAAAAAACAACGATTGGCAAGAGTTATTCTTTGCTTGATTTCTGCGCTGATGTTGTTTTTTGAGTTTATAGTAGAGTCAGGGTAGACAAAGTCCCTAACTACCTAGAAGTTATAGCTGCCCACTGTGACGTTCTGTCCAATTCGTCTTTGTTGATTTTATCGCTAAACCCATTTTAGCCGCTTCTGCTTCATTGCTTGCAAACGCACCGGTGACAGCCCGCTGAGTTCTTCCAATAATATAAATATCGTCGGCGTATGCAAGCAGTTGTACTGACTTTTGATAGATTCTGCCTCTGGTGTTGGCTTATGAGTTTCGCACAATCTGTTCAAGTACAATATTAAAGAAATCACATGACAGCGTGTAACCTTGTCTAAAACCTTTTTTGACATCAAAGGTCTCGGTGAGGTTATTACCGACTCTGATGGAGTAGCAAGCGATCTCCATCGTTATCCTGCACAGACGAACAAGTTTGGCAGAGATGTCAAAACTAGACATGGCTTTATAAAGCTCTTCTCTATAGATACTATCATAGGCGGTCTTGAAATCGATAAGGAGATGGTGAGTATAAATTTGGACTTCTTGGGTTTTCACAGGATCTGCCGAAGTGTGAAGATTTGATCGATGGTGGATTTTCCGCCCTGAAACCGCACTGATAGGGGTCAATCAGGCTGTTGATAAAAGGTTTCAGGCGTTCACACAATATCGCAGAAAAGATCTTATATGCGATGTTGGGGAGACTGATGCCTCTATAATTGGCGCAATTGAGGGGGTCTCCTTTCTTGTGGATCAGGCAAACGATGCTGAGATTCCATTCATCAGGCATACACTCGTCTGACCAAATCTTAGAGATGAGTGGGTGTATGCACTCTACCAATTCATCGAAAGCTGCCCTGAAAAGTTCGGCCGGTAAGCCGTCAGGTCCAGCAGCGTTGTTAGACTTCAGCTTGAATATTGCTATCCGCTCTTCGTTTTGGTCAGGTGGACGGGAATTTTGACTATCACCGTCTATGTTGAATGGTTCATTCTGCCCGACAGCGCAATGTTGGTCTTCGTCGCCATTATACAGTCTGCAGAAGTAGTTTTTCCATATTCTCCATATTACGAGTTATCTGGCTTTTTGAATAAGCAAAATTCCGTTATTGGGATGCCGAAAATCTTCAACTGATACGCCAACGACATTTACACTCTTGGAGTTATTGTACAGTACGCCATTTCGGCTGCTCTTTTTTTAAGACGGAAGAGGCAACGCTACAACGATTACTGATGATCGGTATTTAAGCATTTTCTTTTTTCATTCAACGCAGAGAACGTCGAGCATGCTCTAAACCGAAAGGGTTCAGAGCCCTCTGATTGAGTCCACACTTGAGCACTTAACAGTCAATAAAGTTTATGCATAAATAGAATATCTATTGATAGTTATTTCTTAAATTGTATTAAGTTTTACGTCAGGAAAATAAGCCTCGCTTGCCATTTTAATTGGCTTGGATTTTGTTCCTTTATTTGCTTCCTCATGTCAAATGTGACTTTGGGGCTGCGCTCAGCTTTTTGTCCAGACTGCTCCGTTAATTTATTCTAAGCTCATAGAGTGTGCTCGGAACAGAGAAAGAAATATAAACTGAAAGCTCTAATGTGTCTGAGTTAAAAAAGAAGCACGAACTTTTTTTGACAGCTCAGGCTCTGCTATAATCTGAAAAAGAAAAACGCCTATTGTGACATGCTGCAAAACTTTATGGTGCCCGAATTGGATCGATTGGGCCTACAACATATGTGGTTCTAACAGGACGGTGCCATATCACACAATGATCACGATACGATGCTTAAGGACAACATTATTCCGGAAATTGGTGAAATAACCCCCGAAATGGTTTAAGAACTAACACCGCGGCTACAGGCGGCAATGACCAAAGGGGTCGTTATAATATTTAATACATAATTCTTATAAAGCAAATAATTATTGAAAAATTTTGTTTGATTTCATAATCAAGAAAAAACAAAAGTTTTCTTTCACGGCGAGTTCGACTGAGAATAGCAAATGATATACTAATTATGTGTCAATAATTTGTTTATATATATTTATTTTATTTAGAAGAACTATTCGCAATTTTTGGAGAGAATTCATAGGACTCTATAGACGTCTTTAATTGTTAATCTATTATTGATTTAAAATATTGTAGCATCGACAAAAAGTACCACCGCACTGCATGGTTTGTGTACCAAACTTGTAGCGGGTCGACGACGCTCTGAACTTGAAAAAATTAATTTTTAGTCAAAACTTCCTTCGATGTGATTCTTGATACGATTGAATTAAATTTTCGAAATTTGTCAAAAGCAAAAGTACTCCCGCTCGAGTAATGCAATTACGGCAAGACGGATGGCGATTGCTTTTTGGGTGTGCTAACGGTTGTTGCTAGCTGGGGCGTGTTAGGCTTCAGCTTGAATATTGCTATCCGCACTTCGTTTTGGTCAGGTGGACGGGAATTTTGACTATCACCGTCTATGTTGAATGGTTCATTCTGCCCGACAGCGCGATGTTGGTCTTCGTCGCCATTATACAGTCTGCAGAAGTAGTTTTTCCATATTCTCCATATTACGAGTTATCTGGCTTTTTGAATAAGCAAAATTCCGTTATTGGGATGCCGAAAATCTTCAACTGATACGCCAACGACATTTACACTCTTGGAGTTATTGTACAGTACGCCATTTCGGCTGCTCTTTTTTTAAGACGGAAGAGGCAACGCTACAACGATTACTGATGATCGGTATTTAAGCATTTTCTTTTTTCATTCAACGCAGAGAACGTCGAGCATGCTCTAAACCGAAAGGGTTCAGAGCCCTCTGATTGAGTCCACACTTGAGCACTTAACAGTCAATAAAGTTTATGCATAAATAGAATATCTATTGATAGTTATTTCTTAAATTGTATTAAGTTTTACGTCAGGAAAATAAGCCTCGCTTGCCATTTTAATTGGCTTGGATTTTGTTCCTTTATTTGCTTCCTCATGTCAAATGTGACTTTGGGGCTGCGCTCAGCTTTTTGTCCAGACTGCTCCGTTAATTTATTCTAAGCTCATAGAGTGTGCTCGGAACAGAGAAAGAAATATAAACTGAAAGCTCTAATGTGTCTGAGTTAAAAAAGAAGCACGAACTTTTTTTGACAGCTCAGGCTCTGCTATAATATGAAAAAGAAAAACGCCTATTGTGACATGCTGCAAAACTTTATGGTGCCCGAATTGGATCGATTGGGCCTACAACATATGCGGTTCTAACAGGACGGTGCCATATCACACAATGATCACGATACGATGCTTAAGGACAACATTATTCCGGAAATTGGTGAAATAACCCCCGAAATGGTTTAAGAACTAACACCGCGGCTACAGGCGGCAATGACCAAAGGGGTCGTTATAATATTTAATACATAATTCTTATAAAGCAAATAATTATTGAAAAATTTTGTTTGATTTCATAATCAAGAAAAAACAAAAGTCTTCTTTCACGGCGAGTTCGACTGAGAATAGCAAATGATATACTAATTATGTGTCAATAATTTGTTTATATATATTTATTTTATTTAGAAGAACTATTCGCAATTTTTGGAGAGAATTCATAGGACTCTATAGACGTCTTTAATTGTTAATCTATTATTGATTTAAAATATTGTAGCATCGACAAAAAGTACCACCGCACTGCATGGTTTGTGTACCAAACTTGTAGCGGGTCGACGACGCTCTGAACTTGAAAAAATTAATTTTTAGTCAAAACTTCCTTCGATGTGATTCTTGATACGATTGAATTAAATTTTCGAAATTTGTCAAAAGCAAAAGTACTCCCGCTCGAGTAATGCAATTACGGCAAAGACGGATGGCGATTGCTTTTTGGGTGTGCTAACGGTTGTTGCTAGCTGGGGCGTGTTAGACTTCAGCTTGAATATTGCTATCCGCACTTCGTTTTGGTCAGGTGGACGGGAATTTTGACTATCACCGTCTATGTTGAATGGTTCATTCTGCCCGACAGCGCGATGTTGGTCTTCGTCGCCATTATACAGTCTGCAGAAGTAGTTTTTCCATATTCTCCATATTACGAGTTATCTGGCTTTTTGAATAAGCAAAATTCCGTTATTGGGATGCCGAAAATCTTCAACTGATACGCCAACGACATTTACACTCTTGGAGTTATTGTACAGTACGCCATTTCGGCTGCTCTTTTTTTAAGACGGAAGAGGCAACGCTACAACGATTACTGATGATCGGTATTTAAGCATTTTCTTTTTTCATTCAACGCAGAGAACGTCGAGCATGCTCTAAACCGAAAGGGTTCAGAGCCCTCTGATTGAGTCCACACTTGAGCACTTAACAGTCAATAAAGTTTATGCATAAATAGAATATCTATTGATAGTTATTTCTTAAATTGTATTAAGTTTTACGTCAGGAAAATAAGCCTCGCTTGCCATTTTAATTGGCTTGGATTTTGTTCCTTTATTTGCTTCCTCATGTCAAATGTGACTTTGGGGCTGCGCTCAGCTTTTTGTCCAGACTGCTCCGTTAATTTATTCTAAGCTCATAGAGTGTGCTCGGAACAGAGAAAGAAATATAAACTGAAAGCTCTAATGTGTCTGAGTTAAAAAAGAAGCACGAACTTTTTTTGACAGCTCAGGCTCTGCTATAATATGAAAAAGAAAAACGCCTATTGTGACATGCTGCAAAACTTTATGGTGCCCGAATTGGATCGATTGGGCCTACAACATATGCGGTTCTAACAGGACGGTGCCATATCACACAATGATCACGATACGATGCTTAAGGACAACATTATTCCGGAAATTGGTGAAATAACCCCCGAAATGGTTTAAGAACTAACACCGCGGCTACAGGCGGCAATGACCAAAGGGGTCGTTATAATATTTAATACATAATTCTTATAAAGCAAATAATTATTGAAAAATTTTGTTTGATTTCATAATCAAGAAAAAACAAAAGTCTTCTTTCACGGCGAGTTCGACTGAGAATAGCAAATGATATACTAATTATGTGTCAATAATTTGTTTATATATATTTATTTTATTTAGAAGAACTATTCGCAATTTTTGGAGAGAATTCATAGGACTCTATAGACGTCTTTAATTGTTAATCTATTATTGATTTAAAATATTGTAGCATCGACAAAAAGTACCACCGCACTGCATGGTTTGTGTACCAAACTTGTAGCGGGTCGACGACGCTCTGAACTTGAAAAAATTAATTTTTAGTCAAAACTTCCTTCGATGTGATTCTTGATACGATTGAATTAAATTTTCGAAATTTGTCAAAAGCAAAAGTACTCCCGCTCGAGTAATGCAATTACGGCAAAGACGGATGGCGATTGCTTTTTGGGTGTGCTAACGGTTGTTGCTAGCTGGGGCGTGTTAGACTTCAGCTTGAATATTGCTATCCGCACTTCGTTTTGGTCAGGTGGACGGGAATTTTGACTATCACCGTCTATGTTGAATGGTTCATTCTGCCCGACAGCGCGATGTTGGTCTTCGTCGCCATTATACAGTCTGCAGAAGTAGTTTTTCCATATTCTCCATATTACGAGTTATCTGGCTTTTTGAATAAGCAAAATTCCGTTATTGGGATGCCGAAAATCTTCAACTGATACGCCAACGACATTTACACTCTTGGAGTTATTGTACAGTACGCCATTTCGGCTGCTCTTTTTTTAAGACGGAAGAGGCAACGCTACAACGATTACTGATGATCGGTATTTAAGCATTTTCTTTTTTCATTCAACGCAGAGAACGTCGAGCATGCTCTAAACCGAAAGGGTTCAGAGCCCTCTGATTGAGTCCACACTTGAGCACTTAACAGTCAATAAAGTTTATGCATAAATAGAATATCTATTGATAGTTATTTCTTAAATTGTATTAAGTTTTACGTCAGGAAAATAAGCCTCGCTTGCCATTTTAATTGGCTTGGATTTTGTTCCTTTATTTGCTTCCTCATGTCAAATGTGACTTTGGGGCTGTGCTCAGCTTTTTGTCCAGACTGCTCCGTTAATTTATTCTAAGCTCATAGAGTGTGCTCGGAACAGAGAAAGAAATATAAACTGAAAGCTCTAATGTGTCTGAGTTAAAAAAGAAGCACGAACTTTTTTTGACAGCTCAGGCTCTGCTATAATCTGAAAAAGAAAAACGCCTATTGTGACATGCTGCAAAACTTTATGGTGCCCGAATTGGATCGATTGGGCCTACAACATATGTGGTTCTAACAGGACGGTGCCATATCACACAATGATCACGATACGATGCTTAAGGACAACATTATTCCGGAAATTGGTGAAATAACCCCCGAAATGGTTTAAGAACTAACACCGCGGCTACAGGCGGCAATGACCAAATGGGTCGTTATAATATTCAATACATAATTCTTATAAAGCAAATAATTATTGAAAAATTTTGTTTGATTTCATAATCAAGAAAAAACAAAAGTTTTCTTTCACGGCGAGTTCGACTGAGAATAGCAAATGATATACTAATTATGTGTCAATAATTTGTTTATATATATTTATTTTATTTAGAAGAACTATTCGTGATTTTTGGAGAGAATTCATAGGACTCTATAGACGTCTTTAATTGTTAATCTATTATGGATTTAAAATATTGTAGCATCGACAAAAAGTACCACCGCACTGCATGGTTTGTGTACCAAACTTGTAGCGGGTCGACGACGCTCTGAACGGGAAAAAATTAATTTTTAGTCAAAACTTCCTTCGATGTGATTCTTGATACGATTGAATTAAATTTTCGAAATTTGTCAAAAGCAAAAGTTCTCCCGCTCGAGTAATGCAATTACGGCAAGACGGATGGCGATTGCTTTTTGGGTGTGCTAACGGTTGTTGCTAGCTGGGGCGTGTTGGGGTCGTATTTGTACCGTGTTTGAGCTTATTGGAGGCGAGCTGGGCCGCATTGAGTCATGTTGAGCATATTGGAGGCGTGATGGACTGCATTAAGTCGTGTTAGCCGTTTTGAACATGTTGGAGCCGTTGCTGGGCCGCGTTGAGTCGGGTTGGCTGTGTTGAAAATTTTTTAATCTTGTTTTCTTCTAAAAAAAAATTAGTTTTTTGAAATGCACTGGCATTTTTTTATTTGATAGCGAGTCGGCGTTCAGAGTGCCGTCGAACCGATACAAACTAACTGTAAGCAACGCCACCTATTCGCCAAACCTGCTAGCGTGCCAATATTCGCTCCATATTTCGCTTTCTCCGCAGTCATCAATTCACCCCCAGTGACATCTAGCATGTTCTAGAACTTCTTGTATTTGGGTATAAATACACCGACCACAACCACAGTCAGTACAGTTGATAATGAGGCGAATACAGCGATTAAAAGAGTGATTCGACCAGTGGTGAAAATTAGCGACATTGGGATTGAAAGTAAATCTGAAGAAACAGTTTAATTTGAAATAAATAAAGAATAAAAAAAATTTGAATATCGTGTTAAAATAAAGTTGGTAATTATGAATAAATAAACAGTGGAAATACACAAAAGACGGTTTTATTTGTACAAACCCCAGCAAGAGTATTACAATATTTTATTTAACAGATTTCATTATTTCAAAAACGGAAACATTTCATATACCTACACTTATATAAATTCATTACACTAGCACAAACAAATTTCACCCCTCAGTCTACTTCGCACTATTGCAAGAATGAAGTACAATTTCTTTGATTGTAAAGCAGTTGTCACCCGTCGCAATGTCGAAGTTTTTTTTTAAAAGCAGCAGTTAGAAAAAGAAATGGATATTAATTTTGCATTTATTCCTTCCAATTTTTTTTTTTTCTTACGAGAGTATGTAAAAATCTTCGATAAAATAACATAGGTCCGGAAGCGTGTAAGTGTAAGATTCTTACCCTCTTACTCACCAAAACCACCTCCCTTCAATACATGTTCCCGAAAATAACTAAGTTTTCAAATTATCAAGCTGTTTTTCTTTCACAAAATTAGAACGTTTGGCAGGTATCTTTCCATCGAAAGTTCCTGCTTGTTCCGCAAATTACAAATTTGTCCTTTGTAGACATATCGTCCAGAATTTGAAGGATTGCATCATTAACGTGTTCTTGTAAGGGATTTCTATGCTTTGGCACGAAGTTCTTAATATCGTCTTCGATTGACAGGATTCCGAGATCTTTGTGGATATCATCGTTTTTGATATTCCACGATGCATTAGCAATTGATCTTAGCACTTTATTTTTTTGAGTTTGTAAAATGTGAACGTTATTCTTCTTGGTATAACCCCAGAGCTGTATACCGTATGCCCAGACGGGCTTTAGCGTTTGCTTGTATAAAAGCGGTTTGTTTTCTATACGTAGCTTGAAGTATTTTCCAAGTAGCCAGTACATTTCTCTATATTTATCTTCCAGTTCCACCGTGATTAATAAACCTAGATATTATACCCTCGAACTATGGAAACAATTATCTCCTTTGTAGGTCTATTTTTCATTACGAGAATATCTATCTATATCCCCATTTGCGAATACCATAATTTTAAACTTCTCTAAATTAACGGACCTTTGCCTCTAAACACTTACTCCACATCCATTTCAACCTGGCATCACTTTTTCACGCAGTTTCCTTCAACATCTCCCTTTTCAAACTTCTCTTGATCATACACGCTTTCTTTTTCGCCCCGCTTCCACTCAACTCCTTTTTATCCCGCTTAACTTTTTGCATTCTCTCATTCCACACAATTCATACTCGTTCATTTGCCCTTTTCTCAAATTTCCCCCGTGCATAGTGCTGTCCCATTTCATCTCCCAAAATCTTGCGTGTAATACGCAACACGCTCTCACACAATCCAACTCAACTCAAAAATCGCACTCAACTCTCGCGAATCAAGTAGCAGAATCCAGAATGATGTTTTTTTTTTTCGTTTAAAATGAAAATTTCAATGTGTACTTGTGGAATTTTTTCTCTCGAACTCGAACTCCACCATATCGTGTATGCGTGCCAGTGGCTGTCGCTGTAGCTGTAGCAAATTCTAGTTGTCGGTGTATTGTATTGTTCTGTTGCCGTTAGCATGTGCGAGAGTTAAAGTCTTGCAGTAAAGTATTCGAGCGTGTTTCAAAGAAATTTTTTTATTTCAAATAAAAATCAAAAGAAATATTTTCAAATAAATTGAAAAATTAACGGAAAAGAAAAACCAAATCGTATTGTGTGTTTCGTGTGTGTGCGAGCAAGCAGAAAATAATATTTTTTTTCTGCAGCGAAATTCTCGTTCTTTCGTTTGTCGTCTACCACTGAGGATTATCCCCGCCTTACGATTAATTAGGATCCACAAAGGTGAGCTCCTTTTATTTGATTTAAAAGTTTTCCTTTCAAACAAAGGAAATTTATTCTTCGTTTGGCACATACAGCAACGTTTTTTTTACCGGTTTTTTGTTTTTCTTTTTGTGTGCAGCCGAATTAGGTGGGGTGGAAAAAGAGAAGAGAGTTGTTTGTGGATCGTGGAAGGGAAAATTGATTTTTCGGTTAAAAATTTGAAAGCTTATTATATTTTTATTTGCAAAATGCAATTAGATCCAGAAAATAATATGAAATTTCATGAAAACTGCATGTAGGTGGTGGATTTTCGTTTCAACACACCCATATACATGATGGTGTGTGTGTATGTGTTTATGCGATTCGATGTCCTTTTTACTCCTTAAGAGCGCCCCCATTAGTCTGTCTTTATTCGAAAAGACAATGGCTTCTCAACATGCTCCGTTAGAAAATGCATGCAAATTAAATCTAAATCTAAAATTATAGACAAGGGCCAACCATTTTAGGGTGAATTTATGCCAAACTATGCATAATTTGTCTGCATAAAGTGTATTATAGTAGTTTCAGCGTTTTTCTTTCTCCCGTTTCTGTACCACAGTCTCATGGACCCAGCCCTTGTTGCTGACATGTAGCTATAGCTATTGATTGTAATTGCAGCTGAACGAGTGAGAGGGAAGAAGACAGTAAGCAATTGGAAACGTGGTGGAAAAAGAGAAATCCTTGAATTAATAGACGACGCGATAAGTTATAATCAGAAGTTCAGGATGGCAGCTAGTTGCTTAAATATTTATAATATCATTTTGAACTAGGGTCTGATTGGTGGTTAATGAAAAAGTTTTATAGAAATCACTGTCAAATGGGTGTAGTCTGATAGACTGTGCAATTGTCGTTTATTATTAATTGTTGGCGTTGATTTTGATGGCAATAAACGTTAACAGCTTAAGTCGAAATTGAGTTAATGATGTGTGATGATATCGTTCGCCATTATGTAAACACTTCTCAACTTTATAGCAATATAAGAGACTGGTTAATATGTAGTAACCAGATTGGCTAATTGCAAGGAACAGATACCTAATAGATAGACATGGATAACCTGTTAATTATTTATTCTTTTATAGACAATTTCACTGCCAAAAAATTCCTTCACGCACTAATTTGACATCTTTAACGGTTTAGTTAGGTTAAAAAGTAAAAGCCATACGAACAGCATCTAATTGTTCAGCCTTTTTTTTGTTAAAACTTGGTAGGTAGATAACCCATGTATGTATGTATGACATGCTAGTAAAAAGTTTCATAGCAATAGGAAAAATAGTTTTTAAGTGAAAGAGAACTCTTTCTCTTTGTAATAAATTTATAATAGTAAAGATATACAGCGAACTGCTGTTCGAAAGATAATCACACCAAGCATCCAAAATATTTTGATGGGTCAATCAACCAAGAATAACATTTTTGACTTGCTAGATAAGCTTCAGAAAAAATCCTTTTCTGACAGCTTAACACCGAGACTCCACGAGACATATGTCAGAATTCGTGTTAGAAATTTTTATTTTTTTATTCGGCTGGCAAATTTTGTTAAGACATTTCATTTTCAACCAAATCGCGTAAAAGTAAGCAAGGACCAAGTCTCCATGAGACGTACATATTTATTTCAGACTTAATGTCAGGCACCAATCAGTCATGTGTTCTTCGTAGTAAAGCTCAAATTGACAGTCCCTGTCAAATCTATTTCAGAGTTTACGTCACAAGGGTTGATTTCACAAAATGAATTATTTTAGAAACTTGCGATCTCCATTGGAAATTTCTATTGCTTGACATATTTCTTGCAATGAATTATTGCCAGTGGAGACCAGGGGTAAAGCGCCTTATACACGATAAATGTTACACGTTGTCATATTGTTTGAATCAGTCACATTTCAAGTAAAATTGGTCGAATGATCAAACAAAAAGTTCTCATTGATGGAAACCAAAATCGATTTGGTTTTCTTCAATCTTCTCAACAATTCCTGACAGCAGCGAAACGACTGAATGTAATTTATATGCAGACATACCATACCCCGAGTTCATAAATGTAGGATGTCTGCAGTACTGCCGAATCGGTTATGTTCTAAATCGAACAAATTTGGTATTTAATGATTCGTATTAATGCCAAATGCAATGCGATAATTTCTCAAAAATATACACTGTATTAATAGACATTGCAGATTTAAAGATAGTTGCCAGTGTCCGACCGAAGGTCGATTTCTAGCCGAAGCCGAATATTCGGCTAAACAACAACCTTCGGCCGAAGCCGAAACCGAAGCCGAAGCTTTAGTAACTTAAAGAATTTCCGTTTAAGATTAACTAAAAGTGAATAAAATAATGATTTTTTGGAAGTTTTTCTGGAATGTATGCATGCAATAAGCAAATTAACGGGATAAATTAACTTTTCAAAAATAATAACAAATTAAACTAGTATCAATTTTAATACTTTATTGAAATAGTAAATAGTTCAAAACAAAACAAGAAATAACTCATAAATAACAAAAAAACAAGTAATTCATTAGCAATAATAAAAAACATTTATCCAATCAATAATTTTCGGCACCTACCACGACGCACGTCAACCAATCAACCATAAACTAAACCTTCGGCTTCGGCCAAAACTTAGCCTAAGGTTTAGCCGATTGTAGATTTTTTAGCCGAATGTGACCGAAGCCGAAGCCGAAGCTTCGGTCGGATACTAATAGTTGCACTTCAAAATTTTCCGATTCGGCAGTACTGCAATCAATCAATCGTCAATGTTACTATACTATACTATACTAGGGCCTTGCACGCACTGAGACCTATAAGATGTATTGTTCCAGCCTGGTGTTTAGCCGAGAACTGGGTTAAGGCTCTTGATAAACCTCAACAAATCTCTAGGCTCAATATGTAAAAAGCAAGAGGGGCTCAATAAAGCCCTCCCGAGGTGGAGAAGTCTTTTCCTTGCGGCCATGGGGCATTCATAAAGAATATGTTCTGCCGTAACTTGATATTTTCGTCAATGTTAACTGATGCAAGAAATTCTTCAATATTACTTGCCAAGTAACATTGACCGTGTGTGGGGCGCTTAAGGTTATAAGCTGTCTTGCCGACAAAATTAGAAAGAATTCAATGTTTAGACTTTATTTGGAATGCCTTAAACCCCAACATGCTGGGATTGTAATACAGCTATGAGGACACTTCGATTTGGGGCTTATTTCGAGAGTGCTAAGTTCCTCATCATTATTATTAAGTTCCTCATCATGGATGCTCCTGATAAGGAATATGACACGTAGTGTCCACTTTGCTGAAAATTACTTCTCATCCATATGAAAGTAGCCTTGTACATAGTTTCAATTGTGTATCTTTTCGACTAAAACCTGTCAAATATATATTATGATTGTGCGTAAAAATATTCAGAGAAGGTTTCGAGTCAGAAAAATGGAATAAAGAAGAGAATATAAAGAATCGTGTTATACTTGACAAGTACGCGAAACCATTTTGAGTATTAAATAGTGAGGAAGGTTCAATGCACATAGGTATACCGTATTGTTCAGAATAGCTCAACTCGCCTTAAAATTAATGGTTCCCCTGAACTTATTTTCATTGTTGGCCCAAAATGTATGGTAAAATTCTTCTAAAGGTCAAATTTCATAAATTCTCTGCTTAAAATGTCTGAAGGAAAATTTCAATCAGCCCATAAAATCTCTATTTTATAGCAGTTCCTAGCGAACCAGCTGAACAACAGACGCAATTTCATTTTTCGCTCCTTTTTGCAATTTTTTTTTCTTTACCCCCATGCGATTTATCAGTTCTTTTTTATTTCTCAGTGATTTAGTAGTTTTCCCTGAGGGTGTCTCGTTCTGCGTTGTTTTTTTTTTGCTTTTCTCATTTTCATCTTCCATGTTTTTTTTTTTTTTTTTATTATTTCATCCTCCTTGGCCTTAAAAGGAACAACCGGATTTTCAACACACCGGCAGTGGTGAAATTTGTTTCTCCTTAAACCCACACAAAAGTATATCTTTCTCTTTTCAATGCATTTGAATCTTCTTCATCTCTCCTTTATTCGCATCTTCTTGTCGTTTAATTCGAAATGGCACTCCAGTCCAGGATTATTTCCTATAATAATAATAAAAAAAAATGTAAGGACGCTATAAAAAGACAAGTGATGGTGGAGGAGGAAAGAGTCCAGAAAAACTTGATATTTTCGGGTTGAATGCGAAAAGAATGTGTGTAGGTCGTACATTTTATTTTCTATCTTTCCTCCTTTTCGATGCGATTTTCCAATGGCATTTTCAACTACGAGGGGGGAGAGGATTTTGCAAAGTTTATTTGATTGATTAGCAAAGTGGTGTTGTTGCGTCTACTACTCCAACTTCTTGTTCTACCCTTCTTAGTGCCTACCATGGTCTTTTCTGTCCTTTCAAAGTGCGTGAGAAGGGTAGGGCGGTAATTTGTAGTTTTATTTCCCTCATTTTTTTTTTATTTGCTTCCGCCCGTCAGTTTGGCACCGGTTTATCATAAAATTGCCGGCTAACTACCGTGAGTGTTGGTACCATAATAATTGTTGAGTATCACGGTACGGTTTTCGCCTTGTTTGTCTCTGAGTGGCTTCTAGGTTTGTAGGAGCCAACTGTTTTTTATTTTTATGTTTGCTGATGTTGATTAAGTTCAAACAATTACTGTAATTCAGGTAAAATTGGGATAATTAGAGAATGTATTGTCGTGGGATTCGGGGAGGCGCACACGGTGCTGGTGTGCCAATGATTCATAACTTCACGCGCGTATCTTTTGCTCTGTGTCTTCATTGGTGTGCTAGTTGGAGACAATTTGGGGAGAGGGTTGTAATTATGGTTTTATTTTTAGCTGTTCGTGCAAAGGTTTTTTTTTTTTTTTTTTTTAAGTTTGAAGGGGGTGTACTTTTAAGGTCATAGTAATGCAAAAGAAAGGAGATAAGGTCGTATTTCAAATAACTCATTGGTTTTAATGTCATTTTTGAAAAATAAACTTTTTGAAGAAGGGTATTTGATTTGTGGATGGATATCAAAGATGTCGCTGAATGTGTCAAGCTACGATTCCATCATTTGACCAGAAGAATATGTCACAAATTCTAGCCAAGCAACTGTTTGACGTTTCGCGTCCAAATGCTATATCACACTATGTCAAGCATTTGCTTTTCTGAAAGTGACAAATTTTCGTTTGGTGGCAAACGAGGTGCCATATAAAAACTACATTATATATGTATGTACATATGTACATACATATGTACATATGTACATACATATGTACATACGAGTATGTATGTAGGTACATACCTACATATGTATGTATATGAAAATTGTTTGATAGCTTATTTCCATAAATCTCTTAAACAAGTTTCAGTTATCCCAAAATTGATAGGTGACAGACTTAAAGTGGGAAATACACGATACAACTGTTGTACCAACGGTTTGACAGCTTTGGTGTTGTATACGGTAATTGTATCGTGTGTATCCTCAAAACCAACCGTTGTACCGATATCGTATGTTCGCATGGTCTGACTGTACAACCGCTGTCACATGCACTGATTGTATGGAAATTATATGATGTGAATGTGTAAAATGACTGAATAATGCAGATTGTACGAGTATAATGTGTGTGCTGCATACAACAGTTAGGCTGATGTCGGTACAACACAAGTCGCTACAACGGTTGTATCGTGTATTCCCCACTTAAGTTAATATTTGGTGCGTTTTGGTGAGAATTATGCAAAGCAAAATGAAAGCTCCACAAAACGATTCCAAGTCAATCTGGTTAAAAACTTTTTTTTTTATTGTTTGAAGATTGGTGATTGAATTGAAATTGAAGTAAAAAGTATGAAAAAGTTGTGCTTAAATGTGTGAAATACTACTGAATCATTCAAATTGAATGAAAAAGCTTTTTTCAGCGAAAAAGCTCTTTAGCTGCGCGAAGTAAACATCCCAACTCCGTTTCGACTGAGAAAAAAATCTAAAGTGGTTCCAAGTCACTTTGTGTTGTTGTACTCCGTATTAAATCTTACTTCACTAAGAAGCGACGTTTCACCAAAACGCACCAGTTGGCAGTTCATGCACTTAAACGGTGTGACACAGGTCAAACGACCGATAGTCAAACGTTTGACAGAGAAAATTCGATGATTACACTGTGACATCGTTTGGCATTTTGTCAAACTTTAGAACAGCGTATTCAACACAATACTTCTAATCCAATACACTCCTCCGCGGACGTTAGTACTCCCAGCTTCTCATACTCGTTTCCAGATTCGCGTCCTGCTTTTCAGCGGAGCAGCATCGTATGCTAAGCTCATTAAATTCCTGTCTTGACAGCATAATTAAATGGGGTGCACAGAAAAGAGTGGATCATAATGCTTCGAAAACACAATGCTGACTTCTGTCGCTCAAGCGTAACCTAAACCTTCAGTCTTTTTCAATGAATGACACTTGTATCTACGAAACCGAAAGACTATTCTCGGTGTGTGCTAACAATAAGCTACGTTGGAATGATGACATTTGATGTCTCCAAGAACACTGCGAAATGTCTTGGATTTCTTAAACGGTTTAAGAAATACTTTACCACCTCTGATCTAGTTGCGATATAAAGGCATACATTTGCCCCAAGCTCGAGTACATCACCCATGTCTGGTCCGGTGCACCAAAAATTACATTGCACCTGCTGGATCGGATTCAAAATCTTGTGTTAAAATGAATATATGGAACAGAAGCATTGCGAAGTCAATAGACTCCCTCGAACACCGAAGAAATGTTTTCTCTCTCTTCATTTCATCGTTTTTTTTTTTTTAAAGTTCTCAGCGAAATAACCGTTCAACGATTGTCTTGCAATCCTCGGCGCGCCCTAAATGTTCATCAGTTCACCCTCAAGCCTATTTTCAGACGTACTGTGAAGTACACAGATGCTTTCCTGAGCCGTACAACATGGATGTGGAATGCTTTGGAAAGCTCTATTTTTCCCTTTTATTATAACCCACAAGTATTTAAAACCAATGTGCATCGGTTTCTCCTCTTATCTCCTCCTAATTTTTCTACCACCCGCGGTAAATCTTAACATTTTAAGGGTAGCCAGAACACCTTGTGCGCGTGTAAATAAAAAAAAAAAAAAAACGACAATCTGTGGAAAAAGTCTCCAACAAAGCGTGAGGTCTGTAACAAGAAGTTGTCGAACATCATCTTCCCTAAGATGATAGTCCCATGCATCATTAAAGTGATCAAAGTAACGACGGAACCGCACAAAAAAACCAGTGCTGCTACCCAACCACAATCTACTGTATCAGCGGACTGCATTGGCGGAGTGTAACACCTAGTCTCCACTAGCAATAATTCATTGCAAGAAATATGTCAAGAAATTCAAATTTCCAATGGAGACCGCAAATTTCTTGAAATAATTCATTTCATTTGCGGTCTCCATTAGAAATTTCGATTATTGCCAGTGGAGACAGGTAAGTATTGTATTATATTAGCTCGTTACATATAAAATTGCCGATCTACTGGTCATTCATTAAGTGATCGTTGTGGCGTGAGGTTGTGGAGAGAAATTGAAAATAAAGTTTTTTTTTTTTTTTTTTAAAGAGTGCGCTTTAACCTTTCTATCGGTAAAAATAACTTTGCATTATTAGTTCATTAAGCTAACTTTTTTCCTTACATAGAGAATGCTTTCACTAATACATTTAAGGGCAATTTTAGTTTTCAATTAAAAAAAAAAAAAAACTAAAAAACTAGCCGCAGGAACTCGGGAATTAACGGTGCTTCTGGTTTGGGCACTTGTAGCTGGAGAACAGTTCGAAACTGGTTTGCCAAGTTGTGGTAACCGTATTAATGGCCTTGATAGCAGCCTGGCTATACGAAAAGATAGCGATAGAAGTTAGAAAGTTATTCATCAGGTGGTAGGTTTCCCGAATCACGAGAAGCTCCGCCTGGAAAACGCTACCAGAATCTGGGAGACAAAAAGACTTCGATATATTTAGTTGGTCAGAGAAGATGCCTCCGCCGGCATTCCATCTTCGAACCCTCCATGTATATACTTATATTATAGTCATCGATAACGTTTACGTTCTTCCACTCTTCTCTAGTAAATAATTTTTTGTAAGGATAATTTCCTAAAACTGAGCTTGGGTATCTTATAGTCGGTCGAAGACGCAACCAGTTCAACTGATATCGTCTCCAGGACCTTACCGTAACCATATGGCTTTGCGGTCCAGCACCCATATTGATGAGCCCGCCTGCGTTGCATATAGCTGTGTCTTTAATATAAAGTTCTAGGGGGATCAGGTGCATGATCACATTTAGGGCATCTGTTGGCCAAGACCCCATTGCTCCTGTGATGCCCACACATGCCGATTTCTGTACTTTTGAAATTGTACTTTTTGCTCAAAATAGGCCACCAAACGATAGCGCCGTAGGTAAGAATTGGACGCGCAATGGCTACGTATGTACATCCATAGGGTCATTCTTGGCTGAAGTTTCCATAGTCAGACCGCAGATATGAAATTTGAAGTAAATCCGTTCAGCTATTTAGGCTGCGGTCAGCTATACATATTGACGAACAGGCAGACAGAATCCGCGGGCCAACTTTTTTGAATTTATCCATAATCGTAATTTCAATTTTGATTAAAATCTTGGGACCGGATTTCACGACTGCACTGTACTTATTGTACATAGCATGTAAAAAAAAAAAATATCCAAAATTCTCTGCAGTATCTGTATTTGGCTTATTTCAAATATCAAATTCAATTAAATAAACACTTAACTTCTTATTCCAATGGTAAATTTCTTAACCCTGAGATCGTAAATCCATAACTTAGTGAGTCACTTACCAAGACGACTAATCAAAATCCAATCGAATTTCTTCGTCATCCATCCACTCCAACAATCTCTAACATTAACGTCTTTTCTAAGTAATTACTTCCCTGTGAAACCGCCTGTACTTGTGGGTACAAGAAATGGAAGCCCATCAGATCACCATCTAATATCCTTAAATGATATGTCCAATATAATCTCGTGTCATTTCCAAAGTTGTTCCAAATCAATTATTCTCCCTTCACTCGTTTTCTCTCTCTGCCTCTTTCTTGCTATACTCTAATCGGATTAAAATCTCGTATATTCCATTTCATGGATGAATTGCATCGTATTTTCTCATGAAAAAACCAAAAAGGCTCATCATCCATAGGAGACTCGAAATGACAGCACACGCACGTATGTACTATTCCAAACTACTTCTCAGGCCAGCATATCAACCTACTCCGGAGTGCCACGCTCTGCTTTCTACCACAAAAACCATACAAAACTCCGACCAACAATAAATAGTATTTCCTGCTACAAATCATCGCAATATGCATGCCATAATGCGGAGCAGCACCGTAGTTCTGGAGTGGTGCTGGTGCAGTGCAATAACTCTCCTTGTATCGCGCGCTATGTTGTTGCGGCGGCAATTACACAACGCCGCGCGTACCTCCTCTAAAAAAGAGATAATCAAGGCAGTGGTGGCGACCGTGTGCTGAACATTACCATCTTAGTGCAAATGTTACATCCATTGTGTGCAATTGCAATATAGTGCACTCTAAAGATACTTAGAGAAAAAAAAACACAACTTACAGCACGACATACTGTTTGATGTGTGGTAAGGTTAGTGCTTGATACGATGACGGTAGTAAGTGCGGTGGCAATGCAACGTTGCAATCTCTCAGATCCAATATATGTTTCTATATCACAAGAGCAATGGTGAAACTGACCAACCGATCATCCGTTTTGTCTAAAAGTTAACCGAGTGTAAAGTATCTGAAAGACATTAATACCCCGGGTGACGTTTAAACCTTACAGGACAACGCACACACACATATAATATAATATTTGCGGCAGCATTATCGATTCGCATGCAGTACACAGGAAGAAGGAAACAACAGCTGTTGACCACAATTGAGAAGAAAGGTGTTTTCCTGCCATCATACGCTCCTTCTATTCCCTTGCTGGGTTTGTTAAACCATGCACAACGCAAAAAGGAGAAAGAAATATACATTTTAAAATGAAATCCCCTTTTGAGGGGTTAAAACACACCCGCATGTAAGTGCAGAAAAAAAAAATTGTAAAATGCATATTCGTTGGGTTTAAAGTTTTGCGAAAAAAGGGAATGATACTTTTGCAAATTGTAACACAGCACGTGAGTTCAAATGCTGCTTCAAGCTGTTATACGCCTTTTCCATGCAGAATGGTCTAACTTCAGATTTTCAATGAACTGAGAACATTGATACTATTGTGATGCAGAACAACTTTCGATCTAGTAGTTCTTGTCAATTGGTCTTTTTTTGTGGACATCCATAAAGATAGTGCTGCAGCTTTGTCTTTAGTTTCAGAAACTTACCTTTTAGTAACCAGTTCCAACCCAATTCGTCCAATTTAGTAATAATCGAATCCGCCAATCAGTTGAATATCTAAACTACTGAAAAAGTATTTTGCATTCGTAGTACGAGGAATTAATTAGAAAAAATGTGGGTATTTATTGAAATATGGAAGATCCTTTATCGTTCACATTAAGCTCTAAGAGATTTTGTCGGCACCAGTTAAAGAACATGTTTAGGTCAACTTTTGTTTAGAGATCCTCACGTCGTCCGCATAGATCTGTAGGTCAGATCCCATAATGACAAGCTCCACGTCGTATTATAGTTTTAGTATCCTTTACCATCCCGAAGGATAAAAAACTTCTGATATCCTCAAGCATCATCTGTTGCCTCCAGACATGTTAAAGCGTCGTGCAGTGTCTTATAGTAGCGTCAAGTATCCTCCAACATTGTCAAGTGAAGTGCACTATTCTCAAGTATTCTAAATCTTACCCGACATACTCAACGAATAGGTTGTAAACGTTAGTGTTTTATTGCATGCTTTTCTTACTTTACGGAAATAAAAGATACTAAAAGACGAAGTGTGCGCCGCGGCGTAAGTGGTTAATGTGTCGGATCACTGTGCGTGAGGTTCCAAGTTTGAATCCCAGAAAACAACAAAAAGTTTTTTTTCACGGTCCTACCTCGCGAGCGTCTGACAAACATCCGAGAGTATTGTTGTCACGAAAAAGCTCAAAACAAATTGCCCTTCGGATACGGTACTTAACTGTAGGTCCCTTCCATTTGTGTATAAAATATAATAAAATATAACGCACACAACATGAGTGGTTGCGAAAAGCTAGGCACTGGCATTTAAAGAGCATGCTCTGAAGCATGCTAGCCATAGGAGCAATGTTTAACCTCACATCGCTACATCTTGCAGCACAAAAATAAGCTATGTTTAGCGTCCTTAAGCTACCTCAGATACTAGACCTCAAATTCCGCGACTTTACAGGCCATTCGAGGATCCTAAAATACATTGACAGCGACCAATTCTCAAGATGCAAGATATGTACCTTGCTCAAGAGATATCGATTCTCCAGAAAATTGGAGGTTGATATATGGTAGGAAAATGGCAGCAATGGAGCTGGGATCTGAGGTCCCAGAAAGTCACCAACAATATTTCAGGCAGTGCTTTATGCAGTTGAATTATGGGCAACTGCGGAGAAGAATCAAAGGAACACGCATTTATATCTTTTCCTTTAAATCACATACGGTAAGGTGAAAGCTGGACTCTCTAATTTCCTTGTAGACCTTGCATCCACAAACAAGTTTAATGTGGCCTAGCTTACAGAACCTGATGGTTTCAAGGAAAATCAACGGGCTGACTGTCCTCAGACAAGTGAAACAGTTTATCAACTCCAAACCAAAGCAAGCCCGACAAAGCTATTTGCACTCAGTAAGGAGGACTTAAGGACCTTAATGGATTACCTAACTGGACAGTGTCCACTCAGGGACCATCTGCATAAAATGAAATAATCAGATATCAGATACAGATATATGTTTGCTTTGCAGGAGGAAAAAGACGCGGCCTGCGGAACTCTTTGTGGGTGTCCAGGGGCTGCAAGGAAAAGATTACTTCATCTATCGCGGGACGTCGAAATTCACTGAACAATATATGCAACACTCTTGAGGTAACTCTGCTGGGTTCCCAGACATAGTAATGTAGAAGGGAATAAGATGGTAGATGACTAACCAGAAGGGGATCAGCATTGGAGATAGAACACATTCAGGCATCGGTAAAAGTTCCTATTGGTGTACTAAAAAGAAAAATCGACCTCAAAACAAGAGAACTGATTAACTCCGCATGGTTTACCAGAGGCGACTGTATCATATCTCGCAGTTTATGGCACATACTGAATGAAGGAAGAACCAAAAGCTTGCTGGCAATAAATAAAAAAGATGTCTGTATCTTGATAGGTGCGCGATAGGGGAAATGGCCATACGACTAGGCATCAACTCACCCGATCACTACAGGAGCTCTAAAGACGCGGAAGAGATAGAAAGTATCAAACACTTCCTGTGTGACTGCCCAAATCTACGCCGCCTATATCACTTGGGCAACAGGTTCTTTGAAGATGTACATAAGTGATCTTGGGCAAGCTCCACTAAAGAACATGATACGATTTATAAAGAGCTCAGGGTGGTTCGCCAATGGACCGGCCGATAGATAGAGACAAAGAAAGAGTAAGTTTTTACAGGTAAAGAGAAAAACATTGTACCGTTTGGCCCCCGTGAGAAGTACCTAGGGGTACTTCCCTCTAACCTAACTTAAACTATCGCGGGACTCATTAATCTCAGAGTAAGATATAACCTAAACTCTATTGAAGCTGTCCAAGTGCCTTTATCTATGGGCAAAATAAGCGATAAACCTAGGCAAGTAGTTGTGCGATTTCGTTAAAATTAATTTTTTACGACAACCTTGACAAAGCAGCTCAGGCTCCATCCTTCATTCTGTATAAAGTGTATGTATTGGTATATCCATTTTTTTCTTTTAAACTAGTTGCCCAACCCTTTATTTCTAATCAAATATGAAAAAAAAACCTCCTCCCTTTCCAATTCAACAATAACTCAAGTTCATTACGTGGGCGAGTGGGGTCGCCTTCTCATATGATTATTATAAGAATAGTAAATAGCCGGTTCCTTCATTTTGCACTACGTGCTCCAGCCGCGCGGCGGCACCACACACCGTCAGTCCTCACTACAGCAATTCACAACCATTATTCCGATTTACGAGTGTTCCTACAAATACGAGTGGTATCTATGTATGGTTGAAAGCCTTTATTCCGTGATTCCCCCGCATCGCACGACTGAGCCTGACATTTACCGACTGAATCAGCTAACGATTTAGATTTAGCGAATCGCGCACACAATCAGCGCGCCTGGGAAGTTGAAAAGTTAAGGTTCATTGGTACTTCGCTCTTCCTTTTGTCCGACTCTCCATGTGGTTGGGTATCTGTGTGTGAACACATAGCCAAATCAAGCTTCATTCGTTTTGAAAAGAAGAGATAGTGTCTGGTGTTAGGCCGGCCGTTCAAAGGCACGACTTCACATTTGGTACAAAAGATAAAAGCCCGTTTTGGTGGGGTGAACGGCGTGCGGCGGCTCTGGCTGAGCGTACTTGCGCGCTGACTTTTTGTCTATTGTTGTGTCGCCCATGGCTCGGGTGCGAAAACTATACACAGATACATATTAAGTCATTTTACTTCAATTGAAAGGTACAGGCAATAACAATGAGAAGTAATGTTGTTTGTTGGACTGGTATGACTGGTGTCCGTGTGGTGGTTGGTAGGTGACTCGGCTTCGGAGTGCGCGATTTGTAAATTGCCAAGATTTTCGCAAACTAGTTTTTTTCTCCTCAATTTTTTTCCTTTTCTTGTCGTGGTGTGTTGTGCTCTTAAATGGCGAATCTGTGATCTGTGAATTTTTCACAATAACAATTGAGATGTTGAGCCACTTTGCGTTTAACTGTCTCGTGTTTATATTAACGCTATACGCGGTCGCTGCCGCCGGCTGACTCTTATCCGGCTGATAAATGGGAATCCATTTGAATGAATTGAATTTTAAATGTGTAGCGTTAAATTTAATGTACAAACACATTTCCTTATATTGCTCCACTATGGCGTGGAGACACTCTCGGACTACAAAGTCTTGAGGGGATGCGTGGCGTGAACCACTCGATTAAGTGGAGGAATTTGCAAACAAGTGTGGTAAACTAGACTTTGTCTACTATCAGAACAAACCGGTTTGGAAACTGTCAACGGAATGATTATTGAAAAATGACGGAGAGTGTCTAGGTTGAGTAGCTGGGGAGTCGTAATGAATTTTACTAGTAACTGGAAAGAATGTGTTATATCATGGTAAAGTAAAGTAAAGTGTCCAAGTAACATAGCCCCGGTGCAGTACATGACTATATTTATATTTGTTGCCATTGAAACACTTATCATTTCTACTTCCATGAAGAACCACGCATTCGTTACTTCTTGGAACTGTACAGTTAGTAGATAAATCTCTTTAAAAAAAGGGGATTTCCCTATATAATTAAGGTCTTAATAGTTCAAATAAAACATAAATCTGTACATATGTATATTATATGTACATATGTATGTTTTATTTGAACGTCGCTGCAGATCTGGCATTCTAACGTGAACACTTGCTTCGTCGATCGTTAAAGATTTATACAAATTTTCAACTCGAATTGAACTGGGCATTCAAAACCCTACTTCACACTTAAATCTAAGGAAAGTTCCACTAAAATAGTTATAGGGTACTTGTGTTTGCAACGGTTGTCTAATGCAACGCAGAAAAACTTGCGTCACAAGAGTTTCCGCGAAGTTCCCTAACTTAACAAAAGAAATTTAATCAAAATCGGTCGAATAGTTTAGTAGTAATAAGAAAAAATTACCAACAGGACGATCTGCTTTCATTTAGAATACTAGTTTCAACGGAACATGTGTGAACAGACTCGAACTTGACGATTTTTTTGTATAATCTATAAGGAGATGCGAATCTTTAATCCTGAAACAGCGTTTCAGACTTAATGGCTCGCCTGGTTGCCAATAGTCGTATTTTTGAGGATCATTCCATTGAATATGCGCCATTTTAGTATCTGCTACTCGCTCTCGATGAGTCTATGTTTGGGGATTGAATATTAGCGCGGAATCATCTATAAACCAAATTAATCCTCGTAATTGTTCGAAGCTGAACTCCCGGTATAAATTGTGCATTTAATGATTGGGCATGTACAACAGTTAAATGCGATTACTAACTTCTGGCCTGTATAAGTGAAATATCCAACTACCGGCCCATCGCTAAACTGTCCTGCATACCTAAGCTATTTGAAAGCATTGTTTATGACACAATGTTTTTCCACTGCAAGACTATCCTTTCACCGAACCAGCATGGATTCTTTAAGGGCAGATCAACAACCACCAACCTTACCGAGTTTGTGTCCAGCACTCTGTGCATTTTGGAAGATGGTAATGAAGTCGACGTAGTTGCCACCGACTTCAGCAAAGCCTTCGACAAAATTTCGCATGCTATCATTCTTCTCAAACTTAAAGCTCTTGGTTTTCAATCTGGGTTCATCTCATGGATTGAATCTTACTTGAAAGTTCTCTCATATCGATAATATTATCAATAAAGCTAACTCTGCGCTCGGTTTCGTCAAGCGATGGTCTAAGGAATTCTCAAACCCTTACGTTACAAAATCCGTATACATCACTTTCGTCAGACCTCTCCTTGAGTATGCTTGCCAGGTATAGTCACTCTACTATGAAATCCATATCTTGCGAATCGAAGCTGTTCAGCGAAGGTTCATCCGCTTTGCCTTACGTGGTCTTTCTTGGGCTCATAGCTACAATTTATCCCCATACACGGACCGTTTAAAACTCATAAATTTACAGTCTCTCTACAAACGCCGCGAAGTTGCTGACATCTTGTTTATTCATCAGCTATTAGCTGGCAACATTGATTCCCCCGCGCTACTGCATATGATCTCTTTTAACACCAACCCACGTAACCTCAGGTCCTCACCCCTCTTTCGTCCTATTTCTCACCGCACCAATTATGGATATAACGAACCAATGTCCAGAATGCTCCGCAGATCCAATCTCATTCAAACCGCTTTTGACTTTCATATTAGCAAAGCCTCCCTAAGAAATGCCCTTCGTTCTATTAATTCCTCCTCCTGACCCATAAACTGTTAGTGTTTAAGTTCTAGTGTAAGGTTTGTAGATTTCAATTTGTTAAAAAAAAAATTTGTTAAAATAAAAATAAAATTAAGTTAGGTTAAGTGTCCGTTTGTTAGTTTTAAGCTACCCTTAAGTTAGTGCTTGTATTAAGCTTAAAATAAATAAATAAATAAATATCCCCATGTGGGTCCTACTGCCTCTACTACGCCTACGCGCCATCGTGTACGGTTTCCGACAATGTGTCTCAGCTTTCCCCAATTTTTCTTCAATTGCCATGCCTCCTTAACTGTCCTGCGCCATGTTCTCTTCGGCCCGCCAGGTCTTCTGCCACTCTGGGTTAAAAAGTTCCATTGCATAGCATGGTTTGCTATGGAACTGTCACCTTTTCGGAACGTGTGACCAATCCACTGCCACTTCCGTCGTTGAATGGTTGCGCCCATTGGTTCCTGACCGGTTCTCTGGTAGAGATGTACATTAAAGATACGATTTGACCAGAAAATCCTTAAGATATTACGCAGGCACTTATTAACGAACGTTTGTAGCTTTCTAGTGATAGTAGTGGTCACTCTCCGCCTGTTGCGTCCATATAATACCGCGGATTCAACGTTGGCTTGGTGCTCAAACTGATTACATTGCTTCGCCATATTTTGGACAACATCCCGAACGCGGACTTTGCGTTGGCGATTCTATTGGCTATATCCAGTTCGGTTCCACAATCGGCCGAGACAATACTCCCAAGATACTGAAAATCCTCTACTCTCTCTACCGGTTTTCAAGCAATGAATGTATGGTATATTTGAACCGATGAGTTTGTTCAAGGCTGATAATTTTAGTTTTTGCCGTATTCCGCCCGACGACGCCTGCCTCCCTATCCATATTTGCTGTCATTTGGTGGATGTCACGTCGCTAATCACCAATAAGAATAGTATTGGAGAAAGAATGTGTTTATACATACATACGTAGCTTGGATAATAGCTATTAATTTATCGTGAATACCTTTCCTGTGTAAGGCGCGTCAAATAAACTCCCTGTTGACACTATCGAACCCTTTCTCAAAATCGATGAACAGCAAATGAAGTTGAGGTGAAGTTCGATATTCAACGCACTGTTGGATGATAATCCGCAGGGTGTTGATGTGGTCGACACAGGAAGATCAAGATGTTGATTGGTTCACTCCAAGATGATTTTAGCTATTATCTTAACTACAGCAGGCAGCACGCAGATACCCCTCCAGTTTCCGCACTCCATTAAATTTCCTTTCTTAGGAAGCTTGAGGATCATTCTCCTTTTCCACTTGTCAGGAAAGCTCTCAGCTTCAAGCGTCGCAAAAATACTGATACTTGACGCGATTAACTACAATCGCATGGAAAAAAAAATGCAAAAGTCAAAACTAGCGAAGTATGTACCTACGAGTATATATTAGGGACGTCAAAAAGAGTCAAGCAAAATTCTATCATTTCATCTCCCATCTCACTTCCATCTATTGATTTTGAAAATGGAGTAAAAATGTCGTGAAGTAAGTGAGTCGACTTAGTGAAGTGAGAAAAAAGTCTATTCACAAAAAAATGTTTTGTTTTAGTACTAGGTGTGCGTAGTTCATTCGAATTCTCCAGTAAAACAACGAAAATAGTTGTTGATGGACTCTACACTTAGTATCACCAGACCAAGTAGTATGTCATCCTGAATAAAAGTTTACATAATACTAGATACTGTGTTAAGTGCAGTTTCTATGAAAGCGCAGTACTTTTCGTAACTCACGTTTCTTATTCTGGCTCTGGTCAACTAACCTGAAATTGGATTAAAGGGCATGTACCCATATGAGTAGATATGACATGTTTGCCTTCAAAATTGTCGATCAATTGATGAGGTAGTTTTTTTCTTAGAATTCCATTCCATTATCAGTCACATTTTTGAATCGATCATCCTTAAATTTATGATGATAACTTTTGTCAACAACAAAACATTTAACAACATTCTTGGGAGGGTTGTGCTCTTAAATTAATTTCGCAAAGAAAAAGAAAAAAAATACTCATTGCATTCTTCATCAGCGACAAAGTGGGTCAGTTGGTTGCAAATGGAATATTCCCACGAATAAAAGTCGACAGTGTGTGGAATTCTACGCCAACCATTTCCATATTTCTCTATTAATTGCATGCCACTCCATGCCTAATGAAGAAGAAGATTATGTGCCGCATTTATAGTTGTCATGGCACTATCCAAATTTACTCACACTACACGACATTAGCAAACATTAGTACTCGTATATCTGTGTACCAAGTTAGATGACGCATCATTTAAAAATGCCTCAATCGAACATTGGAATTTATTCCGAACCCACGGCACAGAAGCTATGCATCTTTCTCATCCTTTTCATCGAAATTCTTGTCTATTCGCCATCACCACCCATTCATCATTAGAAGTCGAAAGATAAACAATAAACTTGCTGACTGTTTAGATGAATTAGAATTTTTATTCCTTTTTCATTGCCACTTTTGTTTATCGATAACAATATACACGTTCGCGCTGCGCGTCTCTTGTGTGGGGTGTGTGCTCGTATCAATTTAAAGAACGAAATCGATTTGTCATAGGATACGTGGGCATTCGAAACGGAAGAGGATGATATACTCACACAGGCATATAGTGTATCAAATTGATCAGCAAATATGCCGGATCTAATAGAAAATTAATATCTAAATGAGATATCTATATGCATCGTCATCAGGAAATCGATTAATTGTTTGTTCAACGAACGAAATTTGTTAGTCTTCTTTCGTCTCTGTCTTTCGTCCAGCAACGAAAAGTGACTCTGTTTCCTTATCGCATTTTCTTTAAAGGGCATTGATACTTGAACAAACAGCTATATAGACACAAACATACATCCAACGACAATATCATGCTTGTAATTCGATAACTTTGTGTTAAAGAAATATGAAAACAATTTTGAACTTTATTATTATCCCCACTACCATCAGCAGCGCCACAAAGTGGGTGGCAGGAGTTTCTTATTCCTTCTTCTTTAGCTCGCACAATAACATGGGAGTTGGAAAAAAAATTGATTTATTGTTGACATAAGTAGCTTATGGTTAGATATATTTTTACAAACCGATGATAAATTGAAAGCTAAGTGGAGGAAAAACTCTGTTTGAAGAGGAAACAAACTTAACAAGCTAATGAGGGGATGAGAGGCATTTTAAACTTTGCCAATGTGAAGCTACAAAGGGTATTGGAGCATTTTTTCGATGCTTAGCTTCAGGGCTACTCGGAGATAATCATATGTAATTATTCGGTTAGTTGTGGTTGGGGCTTTTGCTGTGGTTTGTACATACATTTTTCAAGTTGCCTTTTCGGGGGGTTTTGTGTATTGCTAACCGCAAACAAATTGATGAAAATCCTTCAAGACGTGATCATTAATAATTCTTAATGTTGCGCACATTTTGAAGTACGTTGAGTTGAATAAGAAAAATATTGAGTGAATAAATTTTTCGAAATTACAAAAAAACCTCGAACCACAAATTGTTTGTAATATAATTTTGTTTGGCCTTAAATTTAATTGAGTTCCTAAAAGTTTCCTGATTGCTATATCTTCTAACCAATCCCTAATAAAGTGCGCGTGGCTTTCTGAAGATATTGATTCAAACGCAATCAATTCTTTTTACAAAAAGTGGTTTCAGAACTCTTTTTTTTTTAGAAAAAGTGGGCGCAACTTTCAACATTAACATCCAACAAGAATTCATAGCTTTTATTAATACCTTTATTTGACACATAACTTCGCAAATGTAAAATGTGTTTCTCTGACATGCCTCTGGAAATGTGGGCGTGACCCAAAATAATGTATGGCTATTTATAGATATACTTAATGTCTATATAGATGCATACTTTGCGAGTAAACGTTTTCCATATTTTTGTAAAAATGTTTACTAAAATAAAGGGCACGACTGGGTTGCACGTATTTGCCACTGTGTATACTGTTTTTTAAGGTAACTATACAGTTTTGAAATTTAACACACTTGTGTCATGTTCTTATGTATATGTCATAAATTACTTAAGTATTAATTAAGTACTAGAGAGATTGAAAAATAACCGAGAAATGACCAATTTTTAAGAACTAGATGTATTCAGGGTTATCGCGAATAAATTTTTCTCGGAATCTTTCCCCGAACAAATACTAGGTATCTTCAAAAATAGGGAAAAAATTCATCGGGGAAAGATTAAATATCGCCATTGCGTCGAAATTCTCCTGAATTATCATCCATGATACCTATTTCTTTTCCGCGGAATTATTTCCTCTTTTTTTAAGGCACCTAATTTTTGTTCGGGGAAAAAATTGCGAAGGAAATTTTATTCATGATAACCCTGATTGTCATTTAAACATACATACTCATATGAAGGATAGCGTTTGTCCGGATTAGAGGAAATCACCCTGGTTGTCGTTGGCGTTTGTAGTTTTTCGACGATTGTCGTTTTATTCTTAAGATGTAGTACGAATCCATGTTCATAACTTTTTCACTGTTGAAGAGTTGTAACAGTATTCTACACGACAAATAAATTGCTTAGTAATGTTTAAGGTTGTACCTATGAATAAAACGACAATCGTCGAAAAGCGACAAACGCCAACGACAATCAGGGTGAATATGAAATATGACTAAAACCACTAGAGTCGTTTTCGATAAAATTGGATTTTTAAAAAATTGGCTTAAGGTACCGTTAATTTGAAGCTAGAATAAAAATCTCGCCTCACAGACCCAAGATATGAAGTTTCAAGCAAATCCGTTCAGCCGTTTAAGCAGATGCGAAAGGCTAGTAGTAGCACTGTCAACAAGCCATCAAAAACGCGGCAATTGATGTTCTAGGTTTCACTCGTCAACCTGCTCGAAATCTGCTGTGCCCCGGCTTTGCTGTGCACGGGTAAATGCGACAAAAATTGAAGCCCTCACAGTGGCACTAGAAAGAAGTATAAGTGCCGCCCCGCAGCTCTACCAACAGAAAAGGAGGAAAATAGGAGCATGAGCAGCGTCGGATCGAAGCTATAGAGAGATATTTCAACAGGGGTAAGGAAAGCAGTCCATGGTATAAAAATGCAAACAGATCCTTGCAAGGACAAAGACGGGAACGTCATAGTCTATTTCTGCATTTCTGCAAATGCGAAGAAAATCAAAATATCAGTCTAATTGTCGTAATTTGAATGGTGACAATCATTTTGATGCATTTGGGTCGGGGACCCAAATGAAATGAAGGTAGTTGTAGTGAGGCTTACAGCACACAAAGTAGTAGGTCCAGATGTGCTGAAAGGCGGCAGAAGATGACCTGGTAAGGAGCATGCACCAGATCTTCTGCAATATCGGACGAAAGCATGCCAATTGATTGGCATCTTAGGATCATATGCACCAACTATCGAGGCATAAGCCTAGGAGGCATCGCGTATAAAATCTTGTTTGGTGTGATTTGTGAGCGCTTAATACCCTATGCCGATGAACTGATTGGTCCCTATAAGTGCGGCTTTAGGCCTGGAAAATCAACAATCGACTAAATTTTCACCTTACGCCAAATCCTGGAGAGGACCCTGAAGCACGAAATTGATACGCACTATCTGTTCATAGATTTCAAGGCCGCGTATCACAGTGTATCGTGCGCGTTAGGTTCCGAGGTCGAATCCCAGAAAATACCAAAAAGTTTTTTCAAGGTCCCACCTCTCGTGAGCGTCTGACAAACATCCGAAAATATTATTGTCATGAAAAAGCTTCTCAAATCGCCCTTCGGATACGGCATTAAACTGTAGGTCCCTTCCATTCGTGTGAAAAATATAACGCACCCAACATGAGTGGTTGCGAGAAGCTACGCCCTGGCACTTAAAGAGCTGTTGCGCCAAATATACATACATACATACATACGTATCACAGCTACGTCTTCTATGGGATGACAGAATGAAAATGGTAATTTCTCCGTCAAGGTCGGAAAGGACCCCACCGAAACCTTGAACACCACAAGAAGGTGTATTATGTAGTCTCTTAGAGCACTTGAGAAAATAGTGCGAAGTTCTCAGGACAACACATGGTCGGTAGTATATTTTGTAAGTCTGTGCAACTTAATCAGCTATGCGGACCGGACGACATTGACATCACCGGTAAAATGAAGCGAGCAGTTACCGGCGCGGCGCCTTTGCTGGCGTCGAATCAAAAGCGGCTAAGATACTTACTTACTTAGGTGGCGCTGCAGTGGGTGAACCTGGCCCTCAACCAACAAGCCTCTCCATTTAGCTCGGTCTTTAGCTAATTGCCTCCAGTTGCGTACTCCAAGTTGGTCGAGCTCCCCTTGAACTTGTGCGCGCCACCTACGGCGAGGAGGTCCTCTACTGCGTCGTCCCTCGGGGTTAGATTCGAAGACTCTGCGGACCGGAGCGTTGGTGTCCATTCGCTCTACATGTCCTAGCCATCTCAGACGTCCAATACGCAGTTTTTTGACTAGGTGGATGTCAATGTACAGCTCGTATACATAGTTCGTGACTGAATCTTCTCCTCGAAAACCCGTCAACGCAAACGGGACCGAATATCTTACGAAGAATTTTTCTCTCGAAGCGACCAAAGAAATCTTTATCCTCTTTTAATAAAGTCCATGTTTCAGCGCCGTAAAGCAGGACTGGGATGATCAGAGTCTTATACAGAGTCTCCTTAGTTGTTCGAGATAGGGCTTTATTGTTGAATTGCCTTATAAGCCCAAAAAAACAGCGATTGGCAAGAGTTATTCTTCGCTTGATTGAAGCGGCTAAGATGGGTCTTGTTATTAACGAGGATAAGGCGAAGTATATGCTCTCAACAAAACTCGAAGTACACCACAGCCAAAACGTCACGATGAAGTGTTTGAAGTGATCAAGTTATTTGTCTACGTAGGTTCCTGCTCTTGTCAATTGCTTCTTCTACGGGCTAAGAACTAAGGAGAAAAAGTATTCATCATCGCCGTCCAACATATACGTACGTATATAGTGCAGAAGTATGGACAATATCTTTGAAATTCTCTAGATAATTTTTGTTCCTATGATATACTATGGTCCTATCTGCATTGAGTGTTTATGGAAAAGAAGGTTCAACCATTAACTGTACAGGCTTTACAGATATGATATGAATCCAGTAATGAAAATCTTTCGCAACTATTGAAAATATCATATATGTATGTACTACACATGCCGAGTTAATAATTGGGAGGACGTGAGCCCAACAGATTATTTGCTTGGGCTTAGAAGCGTCCGATAATAAAGTTCAATTCTTCTTTGAAATTGATCACACAAAAATTCAATGCAGATGTACTGAACGACGGTGGTGGAATAATAAAATAGGGTGAGGTGAAACGTTTCGTTACATACAGACGGAATTGTTTTATTCCGAACCTTTACTTACATTGTACTATCGATGCCTTATTGATTTATTTTTCCCAAAGGAATACCCACTTTCGTCTCAAATGGTTACTGCATTATTGAGACTTTTTTTTTTTGCTTTTTAATCAACAACGTGGGATGTATAGTGTGCTACATCTAAAATTGTTCTTATCTAACAGACAACAGAATGGAACGGAAATTGGCAATTTACTCATGTAATATTCCCGTATGTCTTATTTCCTTTTACTTTCTTTAAGAGTTTTACATTTAGTATAAGGTTCCTTGAAATACCTACTATATACACACATATTTCAATTCAATTATAATAAAAGATTTTATTTTCTTTCTGTTCCAGGTACGTCCATTTGACCATCCAAGTAAGACATAGTTCCACAGAGGACCCACTTGTTCCTTTTAATTCATTATAAATGTTAGGTTCATTTTGAAAGCAATTAAATTTAGTGTAAAATGTATAAGCAGGTAGTAGGTAAAGGTACCTTGCTAATTGCTTATGCACCTAAACATCAGGCTGGAAGCTTACGTACCTAAGTTGAAGGCATAATGACTAGTTTGAGTTACATTTACCTACCTTGAGTCTTTTACAACAGGCAAATTTTGCATCTAACACTATGGTACGTATGTCTAATATAACAATAGAGAATTTGCATTTCTTAAAAGATTCGTTTATTTATTCTTATTTTGTGCATGGAAATATAGGGTTGTTAGGAAAGATTTGTCCGAATGAGGAGATTTAAATCCTCAATATACTGCCCTCTTCGGGCGGTCTGATATCTCACACCTCGTAGGTTGGACGCATTCCTTAGTTGTGGGGTCGATACAAGTGTAAACCCCCTAAAGCGAGGTACAACCAAAGTTAAGTAGCAACCAAAAAATGGTTACAAAACAAACCAATAATACTGGCCTCGATTTTGAACTATAATCATCCGTCGCTGTATCAATTTGGAATATGTGGGTGTGTGCTTCGAATACCCAAGAAATAATATAAGTTCTGAAGGTAGACTACTATTTCGAAGGTGCAGATGTTGTTGCAGTTTTGTTGTCGGTCGAATGGAATGCAACTGGACTTGATGAATTTAATTCCGAATCATTACTCATATATCATACTTCCACATATCACTAATATCTATAACACAATTCTGACAATTTCTGTGTTTCTATCGGAATGGAAAAAAGCAACCAAATTTTCTCTACCCAAAAAAATTCAATTGCAGTTTATCGGAGCCGATTGAAGGTAAAAAGCGCTCTTTGAACAAATTTAAAAACATTTGTAATGAAAATTTCCAGAATTCTAGACAATTAGATTTTCGTTCTAAGAGCAGCTGTAAAACGGTTCTATTATTTCCTGTCGATGACATCAGGAGAAAGGCCAGGGTACTAAAAAACGAATGTTCTTAACTCTCATAGACTTTTTTTTAAAGCCGTTGATACTGTCAAACACTAGCTTGTCTGTACAAAATTAATGCATGACTTCAAACTGCGAAATTAATTCACTCCTACCTTGTAGGCAGCAATCCGTAGTGGTAAACGATCGAATATCAAATTTTCTAGCAATGATACATGGTGTTCCACAAGAATTCATACTTGGACCAGTCCTTTTGCTTTATTTTTACTCTGCGTGAATGAGCTTCCTAAATAAATACCTAAATAAAATACTGTATGTTCATATGTATGCCGATAATGTGCAATAGAGCAAGCCGCAGCAAAAATGTATAACTACCTTCACAACATAGTTCCAAGCGGTTTCCCTTTCCGAGCTGATAGACCCTCTGAGATTCATATCCTTATCTAGATGGTTTTAAGCTCATCAGTTTTCTTTGCAGGTCCCCGGGGTAAAAATAAAATTGGCAAAATGAACAAAACATCCATTCAAAGTATCTTAACTTTGGTGCATGCTAATAACATTTGCCTCAATCCAAATAAATCGAGTCTTGTCATTTATCGTTTGCTATTGTATCTGACTGCTTTCCCTTGTATGAAACTCGGGCTATCTACTCGTAATATAGAGTACGCTGACTCCGTCATCTTAAACCGAATTATGAGTTGGGTTGACCAATTTTTTTTGTTTTAATTTTACGATATTTTTCAAACCCTTCGCTAATCTGGGAAAAACCAATTGCACAAGGAATGAAGGATATATGTATTATTTTTATATTGTACAAAAAAAATTGGATTAAGTTGATAAATGCAACTTTTATGACGCTTTTCCCAGAAAGGTCATACAATTTACCTGTTTTTTTGTCTCACTTGATTACGAACAGTAGCTAAATCTACCTGTTACCATGTTTTAAATCAAATAAAAGGATACTTCTTGTATTAGGGAGCTTAGTTCAAGAAATACCTTCATACAATCCACAACTATGGGTAAAGGAAAGACATTAACCAAGGAGGAAATAGGCCAAATTCGAACTTACCTGGAACAAGGAAAATCCATCCGTTTCATAGCCAGCAAGATTGGAAAAGGTGCCACTGTTGTACACAGCTTTATTAAGGACCCGGAGAAGTATGGAAAAAACCGCAAAGGAAGAGTCAGCAAAGCAACAACATGTCCGGAAAGGGGGCGATACTGAGAGCTGCTTCAAATTCAAAGTAAAATTAAGGCAGAAACTAGAGTTACAGCTAGCAGATCGACTGTTCATCGCATGATACAGAAGGCCAGCTACATTCGCCATGAAAAAATGAAGAGGAAACTACCATTGAATGTGGCACGTAAAATCCAGCGGCTTGATTTTGCAACAAGTCACATCAGGTGGAATCGAGAGTGGCATACCGTCGTCTTTTCTGATGAAAAAAAATTTAATTTGGACGGACCTGATGGATACAGCTGTTATTTCCATGATTTGAGAAAAGAAGAAATGCATCTTCAAAGGCGGCACAGCAAAGGAGGTGGTGTAATGGTATGGGGAGCAATAAGCTATTACGGAACTGTGGAGCTGGATTTCCGAAGCTCCAAAATGACGGCAATCACTGACAAATCGATACTGGAAAGAGTTTTTCCGCAGTTTTCGGTGGACAGCGATGGACTTTCCAACAAGCCAATACACGGATACATACCGCACGGACAACAAAAGCCTGGATTCAGAACCAAAATGTAAACCTACTTGCATGGCCGCCATATTCACCCGACCTGAACATCATGGAAAACGTGTGGGGTTGGCTTTCGAGAAAAGTCTACGAAGGAGGAAGGCAATATGATGAAACGGAAGAGATTATTGAAGCCATAAAACATGCCTGGTCCGAAATTTCGCTAGATTATTTGACAGCACTCTATGAATCCATACACAGCAGGCTACCTGAAGTGATTCAGCGATCAGAAGGTAGTACCCATTACTAAAAACTATTGCTACTCTTTGAACAAAACCAACATTTATTTATACAAACAAATTTTGCAATGTTTTTTTTACCTTTTAAGCTTCTAACAGGTAGATTTAGCTACTGTTCGTAATCAAATGAGACAAAAAAAAAAAAAAACAGGTAAATTTTATGACCTTTTTGGGAAAAGCGTCATTAAAGTTGCATTTATCAAGTTAATCCCTTTTTTTTTCCAATATAAACATATTATATCCTTCATTCTTGTAAAATTAAAACAAGAAACTGCCTGTTCGTAATCAAGTGAGACGGAGTGTATTCAATTCAATTCAATTCGTTTATTAAGCAATATTTAGCTATTCTAATACAAGATAATTACATAAATATATAAATAAATAAATAAAATAAAATAAAATAAAATAAAAACATACTCTAATCAAACTTCATTTTTACATATGTGATAATATTTTTCTTAAACCTTATTATCTGACTCTCTAGCTTCAATTCATCAGGTAGTTCATTAAACATTTTAAAACCTTTATAAAAAACTGTAATTTGTGCATTTTGGGTTCTAAAAAATGGAAGACGGAAATTATTTCTATTGCGCACATTATAGTTGTGTACATTACTAACATATAATATTTCATTACATAGTTAACTGGGTAACAATTCATTTTTCATTTAAAATACAAAAATTAGTACATTCATAATTGTTCTTTGTTTTACACCTAACCATTTCAATACACTTAACATATTAACAATCGGAGCTAGCCAATGGCATTTTAATATACTTCGCATAGCTTTATTTTGGAATTTTTGTAGTCTATCTAACATTGTGTTATTTGCTAAATATATGATTGTCGAGCAATATTCGAAATGTGGCTTAATTATCGTATTAAATAAATTTATTGCACTTATTATCGACACTCTTTTCCGTATTCTTCCAAAGAAGCTAATTTTTTTACTTATTTTTTTTGATATATACTCAATGTGGCTATTAAAGTTTAAATTTGTATCAATTATAATTCCTAGATATTTGATTTCTTTAACATTTTCGATTTTTTCATTATTAATTAATATATTAATATTAGATTGTACGTTTATAAACATACATTTGGTTTTACTCACGTTTAAGCTTAATTTGTTCATTTGAAACCATTTATCCAATTGTTTTAAATCGTGGTTAATTTTCTCAATACATTCATTTATATCATTACACGAAACATATAAAAGACCATCATCTGCAAAAAGTTGCAAGCGAGAATATTGAACAACATTTGGCATTTCGTTAACATAAATTAATAATAATATTGCAGCAACTGGCAAGGTTGTCTCCTCTGGGTTTCGCAATCTGATACGCCACTTAAAATAAACTACTTCTAGCTGGAATTCTATTGTTGTCTATTTTGCTATAATGGTTGTGCATTTTTTTTTTTTGAAAACATGCTTAAATAAATTCTATATAATATAATAAAATCATACAAACACTTAAACCTTTTCAATAAACTGCTAATCTCAGCATTCCAGAGGACGTTCGTACTTATCCAGTTTAGGTTTTTCTGCTTAACATCAGATCGGCAATTTTTCGCTAATGCCACATGTCTGTACAACTCCCTCCAAGTCGAAATAAGATAGACCAGAAACGCAAAATTATTAAAAATTCAACTTTTAGTATACCTGCTTTTGTTTTTTTTTATTTTACTTCTTAAGCTATATTTTTCTAATTTTCCCTTTTAAGGTATTTATGCATACATACTACTTTTCCATTAGGCTTTGAAATTATTCAATTCAGATTTTGATTTATTCAACCGCATGGACAACTTCAAAGGCGCTACACTCTTTAAGGCGGACCACGAACATATACCCACTAAAGTTAATCTCGCTTTGTCATCCATTTCCATTCAGTGTGTATGTAGGATTCCTATTTCTTATACCACATTTCCGTGGCGTCAATGATAGATCGTAGTTGCCTTAAAACGTGCCATGTCCAATGTATGTCCTACTTCAACATCAAACTTCAAAAACCCCCCGGCTTCCTGGCTTATCCAGTCAGTCAGTCTAACTTTGTTTGATACTCTCCCCGTGACACTGATTGATTCGCTGCACAATCAGTTTTCCTCACACATCTTTCCGCCGGTAAAAGATAAACAAACTTTTTATTCCATGCTCCAGTAGAGAACATGCGACGTCACTGGGATAACTACTGTTATTCGTTTTATTCAACGGAACCACAAAAATAAAACAAACGGATGGATGATCTACACATGTCTCCCGAACAATGGCAAAACAAAACCAAAAACCCCGACAATAATAGACAAAAACTCGAGTCTTGAACCATCTACATTGCTGCTGCCCACTGACTCTTCTCCTTTTCCCACTGACCCCAGCGAGGGAGGTCATGACTTTTCATAGTTCCTTTGGTTGCACGCTTAGAATTTCACGCGTAACTAGATATTTATGGCGTGTGATGTTATTTCATACGCTTGGCTGTTCTATTTTCGTTTATAATTTGATTCAAAAAAAAAAAAAAAAAGACGATAGTTTTAATCGTTAATCACAACAATGGTATGCAAGCGACAAAGTGTGTGTATCAGACAGAACAGCTCGCTCTAGGGTTCAATGTACTACTCGCCGCCCGAGTGTTAAACAGTAACAATAAACAATAAATAAATTTAATAAAACATTTTTCTACACATATACAGCCGGTGGAGGAGGTAGAGGGGGGCACAGCGTTTTGTGCCGGCTGGAGTACTTTTCAGGGCTTAACGAAGTGTAATGACGATGTGTGTACACCATCATTCGATGCATCCGCGTCGTTGTCGTCGTCGTTGCTTGGATTTTTCGTGTCGTTAGCGCTGTTGTCGGGAGATGCGAAAGATATGAGAACGAGCGTTAATTGCAGTAACAACGAATTTTGATCTCCCAACAACAATAACAAAACCAGATAAAAACGATCTAAATGAAGAATTCATTTCGAAAACCCACTTGGCCGGCTGTGCAATCAACGGACAGGGCACGTATAATCCGCTGAAGTGCTGAAGAGGATCTTCTCCTCATCTGGCATTGTGCGATGGAATGCACTTTCTGCTTTGCGTAGGTGCAATGCGAGTGGTCAGTGATTGATTGAATCAAAGAATGCAGTCATTCGGCGGTTTGCCGGAATTACATCGTGTTGCAGATGCTTGGGGGAGAGAGGTTACTTTTGTAGGGTGCAGCCATGCTAAGTGTCTAATCCGATATCTGATGCATGCAGCCATAAAGGATGGTTGAATGATTCTGACAGCTGTCTAGCTTAACATTGCTACAGAGTAAAGAGGTTGATAGAAACAAGTTGGAATATGAGACAGACTAAGGCAGGATTGAGAATGGGATGCGGCGAGTAGGAATTGAATGCTTATTGACCTAGTGAAGGAATTTGCAAAAAAGAAGAAGTTAGCTCCTAGCACTATAGATATATTGAACTTGAAGAAGCTATACATAGCTTTTGAAGCAAGCGAAAACTGTTATACTGGTCAATATAGGGTTTGAAGGCATTGAAGCCCTTAACACCATTGAAGTCATTGTAAATAAAATTGAACACATATCTTTCCTCACATAAAAATCCTAAGTTTCCTTTTCAACAACTTTTAATATTGATAAATTACTATGTACATATATTGACTTTAACAACTTCGAAGTCTGCAATGAATTTTGAGGCTTCAATGACTGCAATAACCCCACTTTTCTCTCAAGAAAGGCAAACCTATAATGCTATGTCAGCGGTTCTGCTTCTTGAATAGTTGAAGATCGCAATCTTCTAGAAATATGTCTTTAGACTTCAATGACTTCAATGCTTTCATTGCCTTCAATGAATGCAAAGTGACTTGAAGGAATGCAAATTAGTTTTTTTTGTTTTTAGATTTTGTTCAGGGTAGTCTACTGGTACATGAAGTGGAAGGTATTTTCCTTATATCGTTCCTTATATCGCCGAATAAAAGATACGTTCCTGCTCCGGGTTTGTCTCTGTTTGATCCATCAGTTCATTTCGTTCGTTCTATCCATTGTAACTTAGTTACGAGCTGTATTCTGTGTTAATTTGAGAATTTGAAAATAATGCTTTGGAAAGAGGTATATTCGTGCTCCAGACTTTATACATTTCCCCGCCCTGCGCCCTCTTCTGTGCAACCTTCAACTCTGTTGTTGGCTCCTTCAATAACATGGTATAACGTTTTTAATGTATTGCATATAAAGCCAATCGCTGCTGAGCCTATCCTGTGAGCACCAGGTTACTGTCAATGACATTTAATGATCCCGGTAATAGGAGTTTCAGTAATGTGTATCGAATTTACTGCTAAAGAATTTCATTTTGACGCCATTTTTGTTTCGTGAAACTTTCACTTTATATTACAAATTCCCTTTTCTACCTCCTCTAAAGTTGAAGTACACCGTCACGTCGTCATTCAGCCTTGTAAAAATGTGAACCTTATAGCATCTCTAAAAATACGACACCAATAAAACCACGTCGTGTTGCGCGTCTCCAATCTTCGTTTATAAATAGCTAAACGCCATCACCGTCAATTGAAATAAAAAAAAAAAATGTGAAACTCAGGATAACGACAACGAGAAAGAAACGATACAAATTACGTCCGACCTATAAATCCACAAATAAAACTCGGGGAAAAAGGACTCCTTTTCCTTTCCATAAATAAACATTGGAAAAACCCTTTGAAATGAGGCAGAAAAAAAAAGGAAAAGAAGAATCGCCCGCAAATAAGGAGCAGAAAGAAACAAACGACAAGAAAACCATGCGACATCAGCAGTGCCCCCTGCCCGTGCTCCTTCCATCTTCTGTCTTCGTCATCAACGGTCGACCAACAACATGGTCGTCGTATTTGTTTTGTCAATGGATTTTCCACATTCTACGGCAAAAATAGGAACATGTCACCATCACCACCTCTACTTGCCTCTGTCTCCCTTCGAACCTCCTTAGTAAACATCCTATATCCCATCCATCTAGTTATATCCTTCCCATTGGAATATTCATAAAACAACGCACACGCATGTATGCACATTCATGCACGTACTGTACGTACATACTATACTCTCAATTTATGGTGGTGGATTAGCGCGACGAGTGTGTGATGTAAAGGAAATAACGAGAAATATAGGACGAAGGGTGGTTGCACTGACTGCCTAGTGGACACGTTCATTTGTGGACTTGTATCTGGGTGATGATGAATTACCATTTGAAATCATCACGCGCTCTGCCCTTATTCCCTTCGCCCACATTACGCCTTATGACTTCATGAGTCATCAGCAGTCAATCAAAAAAAGGAAAGAAACTGCACCGTTATCATACAGGACAACCCTCATTTTCTTTCGTTTTTGTCTGTCCCTTCTCGAGATGACTCTTGCTCATGTAAAAATTCTTCTTTCGAGGGGTTCCCACAAGATTGAATTATACTTTCAGATGACACAGATCAGAACAACGTACATATGTATGTATATATACTGAAGCAGTCAGTGGAGTCGGCGAGAGGGGTTTGTTGTAACATGTATTACAATTTCAAGGATATGAATTGCTAAATCGTTTTACGACCTTTTCCGCTTTCATACACAATTACTGTTGGAGATACAACTCCCACTGGAGTCGGGTTGGGTCGACCCTTTCCTTTTTCATTTTACCTTTAGCTCTGTGGGAGGTTTTAATCGCAGACCTAAATCTTGATTTTTATGGATTACAGGCACCATTGGCTAATAAAATCCTTTTTAGCTTTTTATTGCCAGGGCTCGTGTTGTTTTATGTTGTTGTTGTCGTCGTCGTCGTCGTCAACGCTGACTAGGACGTCAGTCGTGGTGGCGTAATGTTTTTGTATTTACGAGTAACTCTAGAGTTTTTGTTGGTTAAGGGCAAAAAAGTTTATTTTCGGGACACGGATACTAGACCAATTGTTCTAATTGGGTTAAGAAGGTATTGCTTGTGCCATAGGAGGCTGATGTGTGTCAAACTATGAATGAAGTATTTGGGTCTTTTTGTTTGGCGCCAAATGAGAATTGAGGAAGGACTTGTGTGAATTTGAATAGTCGATTGAGATGGGGAGAGGGGGTGGCAATGTTGAATGAGTAAGCAATTTTATCAATGGCGTGGTCAGGCAATGAATGTGGATACTACAAGGTTAATTGAATACACATCTTATGTAATCAACATTTTGGAATTATTTATGTGTATTTGGGTAGTCAAGGAGTTTGCTTGAAGTATCAAGAACTTAATAGAGTTTGAAGAAGCTGCATCTCGATCCTGTAACTTATACTAGTTCCATGTGGATATTGTATATTAGTTCGAGTGCTAGAGGATGAAAGCTGAAGTGTAAAGATGTACCTACCTCCAGTCGTTATAAGCAAACTACCACTAGTTGTGTCGGTATTGTGTCTATGAAAAGAACGATTTGTAAAGGTTACCCACATTACGAGCTGTTAAACGAGATCGATTTGGGGAGAAATATATAAATGCTTTTGATTCCTATAGTCCGTAAGGCTAAGAGTATGTGAACACCAAGGGGCTGGTTTTAAAAGTATACGAATCCATGACAGAGAGTCACTTCGTGGATGGTAATGAACTTGGACTTGGCATCTGCAACCGGAAGCAATTGCATGAGAATCGAAAAAGTTTGTTTATTGAAAAACGTTTCTAGATTTTCTGGAAAATAACTGATTTTTATTACACATCAGGTAGTCGACTAACTCGCTAACCTATAACTACCTAGTCTAGCCATAAATACTGAAACACCCTGTATTATTCATTAGGGAGAGTAAGTTCCCTTATTTTTTTTATAGTAATTTGTGAAGTAGCTCCTCTACTTGTAATAAATATTCAGTTTAAGCTAACATTTTAAAGTGTCAACATGGAATGGGCAGATAAAGAAAATAGGACTGCAGTAATTGGGTTGCACAAATGTGGACTGGATGTGCAGTCAATTTTAAAAACTTTGCTGCCGCTACAAATTAGCCATGTTTTTGTTGAACGAACCATTAAAAGATTCGCAAAACCGGAGGAATTAAGGACCGCGAAAGACCAGGGCGTCGGCGTTCAGTTCTTACAAAAAATGTTGTCAAAGCGGTTGGTGTTCGAATTCGCCGGAATTCACTTCGGAAGCAGAATGTGTTGTCCCGTGAGATGGGTATTGCTTCCAGAATGATCTCAATGATCATTAAAGATGACATTGGACTAAGAGCGCACCGTAGATATACAGGACATCTGTTTACAGTGGCATTGAACAAAAATAGAGAGCGGAAATAAAAAAAACTGCTATCACGGTACGCGAAGAAAAAATACCGAAAAATTTTGTGTATCGATGAGAACATTTTTACTGTTGAAGAAAAATTCAACAAACAAAATTGTAAGGTTTATGCGCAGAAGTCTAAAGAAGCTTCACAAATGATTCCCAGAGTTCAGAGAGGTCACCATCCGCCGTGCGTAATGGTTTGGTGGGGTGTCTCTTATGATGGGGTTACTGAGCTGCATTTTTGCGAAAAAGTCATCAAAACTTCGGCAAAGTGTACCAGAATACCATTTAAGAGACCGTGGTGAAACCGTTAAACCATTCTCTTTTCGAAAATAAGCCGTGCTCATTTCAGCACGACTCTGCTCCTCGTCACAAGGCCAAGACCACTAAAAAATGGTTAGAAGAGAATGTTCCTGACTTTATAATAACCGAAGATTGGCCATCATCTGGCCCAGATTTGAAGCCTCTGGATTATGAGTTGTGGTCAACTTTGCTGAAGACATCCCTTGTGAAAGCAGTGCAGAATTTTCCATTGGAAAAGGTGCGTGCCGCCATTGACCGTTGGCCAGACCGATGCAAAAGGCGATCATTTTGAATACAAATTTATACGTTTTGTTTCTTATATAATATAGCAAATATACAAAAAAAAATTGTTTTTATATATTAATTTGTTTTCATTTTATTGCAATATAAAGTTGTTTCAGTATTTATGGCTAGGATATGTATAGTACACAATAGTGGGATTATCACATAAAATTTGTCATTAAGAGAAATGTTAGAATCACAGACTCGCCATAGGCAGGTTTCACTTATATTCTCGTTGTAGCTCTCCAGAAGCTCCTTGGCCATTCTCAGTTGTGGGATCATCTCAAAGGTTGACCCTTTTTTTTCATCTTTGCCCGTATTTTGTGCTGTCCTGTAGAATGGTTCCGGTTCAACGAACAAGGTTTCGAAGCCGTTCCTTGCTAGTGCGTCAGCAGCTTCATTTCGCTTTACGCCTGTTGATTTTAGTAAGACATTTCCACATTAGTTGTCTGAGTTCAGTGCCTTGATAGCTGCCTGGATATCCGATAGTATCATCTACGTTGTCTTGTCCACTATATTTTCTTTCGAATGAATAGAATGGTTAAGAACTGGCTGAATTTGAAGGTAACTTCTTCAAGCGATCTTAACCCTCCCACTTCACTCTGCATTTCTACTGATCCGTCTGTGGGGTTCCCCTAAAATAGATAAAAACAGTGGCGAGCAAAATAATAACAGTGCCACTTTGTAAGCAACATTTTCCTTAATATTTTTATAATCTAAATTTGTTTGTGACTTCTACTATAAGTACTGTGCTGATCAATAACAAGTCGTTCATGTGATGTCTTATTTTGACGATAAACCCTTATTTCTGCTTTAAAATGCCAGTTGGTAGTGATCTGGTATTTTTTTATGGGAGCAAAATAGTGCTTATTAGTTTCTCGTATAAAAATTGTGTTTAAAGTTAAATCTTAAATTTAAATTGTAGAAAAGTAAGCTAGAAGCTTCTATTTTATGTTTTTAATCAATTTGAAGTAAAACCGACTAATTTTTTCCTATAAAAGTGGGTCGTGGAATACACTGCACACCAGAGAGGCGCGAGTTAATTTAATCGCTTGTAAAAGATGGCAAAACCTACAAGGAAATTGAAAAACTCCTGGGATGTTCTATGGATGCTAAAATGATAAGCAATGCTATAAAGTATGCAAAAAGAGTTGAACCTCGTGGCCGAAAGAAAATTCTGCATCCGTCAATGGTGAAACGTGTAGTAAGGTACTCCAGAATCCTTTTTTCTTTGCAGCAGCTACCCGGATTGTGGATGAGCTGAGTTTGTCATTTGGTGTTTAGACTGTCAGAAGACGCCTGAGGGAACACAATCTCAATGCTCGCACTCCAAGTAAAGTTCCACTTCTCAAGAAAATCCACATAACAATAAAGCTGATGTACGCGAGAGACCATTTGTCGTGGTCCCCTAAGAAGTGGAGGAATATAATGTGGACTGATGAGAGCAAAATTGTTCTGTATGGCGGAAAAAATCTGGGCAGTATCTAAGGCGTCCAACTAATACAGAATACGATACTAGATTTACCACAAAAACCATAAAACATGGTGGATCAAGTATCATGGTTTGGGGATGCTTCTCCTATTATGGTGTTGGTCCAATATATTGGATTAAGAGTATAATTAACCAGTACTCATGCGTCGATATACTGCAGAACACCCTGACTCTGAAACCGACTCCAAACCATCGGCAGAACAGTGCTATGACCTTCGGTTGGTGCCTTTAATGGATAGTCTTGTGTACACCTTTCGTCTGTTAGAGAATTTTTTTTTTTTTATAATTTGCGCGTGCCAAAGGGTTTATTAATACCCTTATACTGGTTCTCAGGGCAGTGTCAGTGAACAATGTACTTTCAGAATATTTTTTTGTTCCTTGAATAGATCTTTCTGTTATACATATGACTGTCTGTTAATTTACCGCCACTCTTATATTAGTTCCGATCTACGTGCTTTAGGAAGGATTTAAAACTCCCAATCCCGTGCTTAACATTGCTTCTGCTTTGAACCCCCTAGTCATACTACATATTTTTTTTATACGACAGGTACTAAAAATCTCAAAAGCCTCATCCATCCGAATGGATTCATTTTTGTGAAAAGAAACATGTGTGTTCTTCTAACCTTTATACCACATAATCTTCCAAATCCATTACATACCCATTGTTCGTCTTATCGCCACCAGCTACACACATTCGCCAACCTGCACAGCCCTTGTCTCCCCTCTTCATCAGACATCAAATCAATATTTCAGTTACTCTCAAAGATACCTACACCCGCCCTATAAAACCCTGCAAGAGGAATAAAAAGGATTAAAAAATGGTTCACAAAATACAAAAAAAAAAATGCGGGACTCAACTTGAGTTAAGAAAAAAAAAATCGATATCACCTTCCGTTGAAGTTTCCCACCACCTTTCCCAAAAAAAAGGGGTGAACTTCAGATGCCAAAAAATACGCTCAAGCAAAATGGCGTTTGAAAGGATATGCAAAAAAAAGAAGTAAATCCTCACAATATGTTAAGGGTACAGTCAGGGGGTAGTCAGTCAGTCAGTCACATGGCATGTGCCGTATGTTACTTCTATACTTGTACAATGAGTCACCGTCACTACCCGATGTGCTTTCTTTACTTATTTTCCTTCCGGTTTTTACTGTCCGTTTTATTTTCCTTTTCCGCTTTACTAGTACCTACTTTATTTTCTGAGAATAAGAGGCTTTTAATTCCACGCTCATCAGAGATCCATAGGAACTCTGGCACTCTGGTTATTATCGATGATAATTGACAATTTGGGAAGTTTTTGTGTTCCGTTGCTGGATGGCAGTGCTGTGTGCTCTTCTCGTACGTGACTCACTGAGAATTTTAATTGGCGATAAAGTATGGTATGGCAACGCATAGCAATATGTTTGTCATACATAAGTCTTGTAACAAACTCCTACTCGTCGCGACGACTAGAGAACAGCTGGTTCCCTCTTTTCGTCCAGCTTCAGCGCCATTGTCGTCTCACTTTACAAAGAACAACAAAGAGGAAGAGCTCAATTCACTTCGGGAGAAAATGAGTTCCCGTCTCGGTGGATATAGTATGAACATAGTAATCATGTGGGTGGCTTTCATTGAAATTGTCTCCTCTTCTTCGGCTGTTCTTGTGTATCTTTGAGAATGTCGTCGCCGTCTTTGTAAAGATCATCGTTCATCTGCGTTCAGCTCTTTCCTCGGTCTCTGGTGGCACATAAATTGAGAATATACCGCACCATCATTGTATAATTATGAAAGATAATTGTGTTGTATAATTGCAGTGCCTTACTGCGTGCTCATTTAAGACAAAAAAAAGGTTTTGATGTTATTTTTAGACACTTAAGATGAATTTGAAGGAATATTATGAGGAAGCTATGGGAATGCCTGCAAATCAAATAGGAAACACTGAAATTTACGACAAAACTATTCCTCCAAACGAGAAAGTAGTAACAACTTTGCATATAAAAGAAAATGCAGTTGGCCATAAAACCTATGTTCCTCATTTTCAATTGACTTGGGACATTTAACATACGAAATCTAATCGCTTTTGCCAATTATAGGGGATATTGGCTACTGCGTAGTTTTGAAAGTGTCAGTTCCATAAATTGAATGTAATTCACCAAGCTTTACTTCTTTAAATGCAAGGCATTTTGTAATTGCAACAGTTAGTCATAACATTATTCTCTATGCATCGAGGGATGAGTAAGCGTATTGAAATCTTGAGTTGTAACGTGTAGGAGGGAATAAAATGCCTCACATCCAACTTCCGCAATTCTTCAGATAGAGCTGAGATATGCTTTTTCATTGGCTATTCTAGAAACATGGAAACTTATCAGAATTTCCCAGATCGAAATACTTAGAAGTGGTGATTAGCTTAATATTATAACTCTACACAGTAAGAAAATCAGCTATATACAGTATGTCACTATTTAATACCAGAAACTCCTTTAAAGTGAAATTGTGAGATGAGCTTTAATAAATTCTTGAAAATCCAAAATAGTATAGCTCTCAACTTGGAAATCCATTGTCTATGGTGCAGGCATGGTAGGGAGATACATATATGGGCATCCATATACCCATTAGCTAATTCATGTCCAGTCTTTTCTCTTCCCAGAAATTTGCTGGACCACGCAATATTCCGTTACTACGTCGAGTGGATGTCGGCCTAGGTTATGTTTGTTTACCGAGGAATACGTATAAATGCCTTGAAAAGAGGTTAGTGCAGTCCTTTGGATTTTTCAGTTGTTGGCAGTTTATATGGCGAAGACGACGAATTTACAGATACGGTTAGTATCAAAGCAAATGGTCTTGCAGTAGTCTAGGGAAGTTATTCTTAGCCTGTCGGTTGTTAAGTCCATAGCGCAATGTTTTGTGAGAGAACCTGCATTTCCTTTCTCCTCAGAGCTTCTGTCTTTCATAGGCTATGAGTTATAAGACTCGATATCTTGGAGTTATTTATAAATTGGCTTTAAGGACATTCTGTGACTTATGGTGATCCTTCACTTCTTTACATATTTCTATAACTGGGAAATCTGCATAGACTACCCATGTGGATGATGAATGACTTAAAATTCGAGTCGTTCAAAGCAAAAAGACGTCTCTTTAATGTGTTAGAAAATATTTCATGCAATTGAAGAAGCCTTATTTTTTTTTATAAAACCAAGCATTTTACAGGAAAGTAGACCCCAAATATGCTATTGTTAGGTCTAAGCAAATGCGTTTGTTTATAGACTGCACATTGTTAATGAGTCTCCGCGAGCTCTTCGGATACAGGAGAAATTTTCGGGACATTTGATGTGTGAAAGAAAGAAGAAAGGTCCCACAAGTAAGCTCTGTGGTACTTCGCTTACACGCCATTTTTGCTATTAATTACAATCTCAGAGCCATAACTCGTCAGTCTTTACAGATATACAACTAAAAAATTGAGAAAAGATACTTTGTGTGATTGGAAACATTTATATTTTATTTTTCTTTGTAAAACCCCGTGTCATAGTCATACAAAACTAGCAATCGTTTTCGTGGTTTTGTGGTTCACTCCAAATCATGGGCGTTGTAAATGGCATGGACTTATGACTTCCTTTGATCCGACCTCTTAAAGATCTTGAGCAACGGTTGCAACATGCTTTCTGGGGATCAAATTTTTGTCTCTTATCAACAGGAACCCAAAATAAAGTTGATAACTTCTTTTCACTAGAGTAGTTATTGCGCTCCTTTGAGATTTTATAGTAAACTAGCTTAACCCCGCCCGCTTCGCAAGGCATACAAAAATGTCAAATTCCTTTTTCAATGTTTTTGAAAGTTTTTGTAATTTTTTTTTTGCCCATAACCTTTGTACCGTAATTATCTATATTTAAAAAAAAACCAACTAAATTGGTTGAAGATTACGGCCGGTAGAGGGAAACATACGCATTTTGCGACTTAGTTTTATATACCCGTATATATGTAGGTATAGAAGAAGATTTGCCACAATTGAAGCAAAACAAGTCTGCGAAATCTTTGCAAGTTCTTGGTATTTTGTACTTATAACAAAATAAAATTTCCGATAAAATTATAACAATTTTGTAAAAAAAAAAAAAAGTTAAATTACTGGCTGAATATTCTTTTCACACAAGTCGTTTGAGTAACGCACTCATATTGAAGAACTTGAATTCAATCCAAGTACCGCTTAGCATCATAAAATTTCAGACATTAGGAACTCTACCTAATAATGATGAGAGCAGTAAAATCCTTCCGGAAGGAAGAAAAGGAGGAAATTCCGTAGTTTTTTTTTTACAAGTGCGCTAATGACTTGGCCTTTAATCTTAAAAAATGCATTTAAAAAAAATGTATACGTGACAGAAAAAAATGGAATCCAGACATAGATTCAGCACGTTAAAATCTTTAGATTCATAGTATTTTTATTTAAAGGACGATTTTGTTGCAGACCAGTGTTGTAACACGTAAAAATAGGTTGACGAAGTCATTCACTTGTTAACTCATTCAAGAATAATTTAGTTAAAAGTAAATTACTAAATGTCAGATAACCACTGAAAATGCTTATTAATAGGGATCTCGACTAAACCAGTGCATAAACCTTAGATAAGGTGGTGGGTAGAGTTTAAAGAATTCGATTTAGTCTGAAAGTAATCCTTTATCGCAGATTAAGTAAAAAAAAAACCAAAACGGTGTAGAATATTTTGTTTGAGTTGTTGCGGTGTTTGTGCGTTATTACGAGTAGCATGCACCCTACTTTTTAGATATTTTTTGTAAAAAGAAGAGCTGTCTGTTAAATATGGAGACTGTAAGGGCCACTCGACATCACCATTTCTGGAGATAATTCGGTATGCAAATCGGTGATAAAGTAAGTAATTTCATTGCTGCGTTGGCTGAATGCGATGTTGATTTATCGAAAATCATTCCATGATAAATTTGCCACGTCTACACTTCACAAATGCCAAATAAAAAAATGTCAGAACTAGTCTTTACCAAATTGGCGGCCTTACAAATTTGATTGAAAATTCGTATCTGAAGTTGGTGAGATAAAAATTCGGGACGAATTTACAAGTTTCATTCTAACCCCAACAATTAAAAGTACGCTACTCAGGGACTAATTTGAGAATACGCGGTTTTTTCGAAAACGGCTCATACGATTCTTCTCAAATTTAATATCTGAGATAGCTTAGACATATTTTACTAGACGGTGGGGCAGGTTTTTGCCGCAGAATTCGTATAAAGGTGTTATATGATATATCCACAATACTCGTACATAATGTGACGATATGGCATATTTACAATAGTTTTGGAAACCTGTAAAAAATGTCACTTTTAAAAGAAAAGAAAAAAAATACTTTTTAAAGAATTTTTCAAAACATTGCAATTTGAACGAATTCGCTTAAATTTCACAGCCATCGAAGTGTATGGTTATATCCATGAAAAGTGCTAGATTTATGCTTATAGACGAAATTTCAATTAATTTATTTTTACTAGATGACACATTAAAAACATGATTCAAAACCAAAACAAGAAAACATGAAAAAAACAAAAATTGAATTCACGAAAGTGTATCTACATACATATGTACAGCTGGGTTTCAGACGAATAACCTATTCGACTAACCAAAGTATCGTAATTTCTTTCTAGCAACTGCGAATTCTTCTTCATCAATACCAGCGTTACCACTTTTGTTACATACATATGTACATATGTACTAAACTGTATATTTTGAAGTGTCATGCTACATACTACACCCTTCCCTCATTCCCTCATTATGCTACATTTTTCCGAACGGTCTCTCTAATTGTTTTTTTTTTTTTTTTTTTGCTTTTAACTTATATTATTAACTTTCATATGTTAAACAAACAAAAAAAAGACGATTCGAGAAATAGGTTAAGTTCAGATACTGTGGAATTAATTTTACTGGCTAAGGAGCTATTGGAATGTGTGGCAATATTTCAGCCTTTTGACGAATTGTTAAGGTTTTGCTTGAGATTGAAGTTTGCAGATTCATAAAATGAATTCAAAATCACTAACGATTTCTGCTCTTCTTAAGAAGTGTTTCTCATTTTGTTTACTAAAAGAGATACTGTGCAGTTTAATGTGTACTATAAATTAACACAGTTACTTTTTATTTATTTATTAAATCTTTTCTTACCAATGAATTCCTATACGTATATGTTTATTTAATGTTATGAATACTTTATCATTTAATTTATTACTTTTCTTCTATGTTTAAGTCGTTGAAATGAATGAATATTTTTGGCAAACAGATTGCAGCCAGTGCGGCCATCCGTCTAAAAGCCTCCTCTCAGTGGTCTAATTATCACATTGGCCACTCCTCAATTCTTGATCTTCTCAATTTCACCCACGATAACACGGACTACACCTCATCGAAACTGAGATTTGACCGAAACTTACGTATGACCATCCCTGAACGGGATGAATGGGGCAACTCTCCCCATGTCGATTGTAGTTCGGTGCACTTCTTCACAGATGGCTCTGGCCCCGAAGGTGGAGTGGGTTGTGGTGTTTTCATCGAAAAGCTCAACCTGAGCATTTCGTTCCCCCTCCCTGATCATTGTAGCGTTTTTCAGGTGGAAATCATGGAGATTAAGGAAACCCTGTCCTGGCTGAAGTGTAATGTATCATCTGTCAGGCATAAATAAAAGAAAATAAATAAATATTTGGCGCAACAGCTCTTTAAGTGCCAGGGCCTAGCTTCTCGCAACCAATCATGTTGTGTGCGTTATATTTTTCACACGAATGGAAGGGACCTACAGTTTAGTGCAGTATCCGAAGGGCGATTTGAGAAGCTTTTTCGTGACAGCAATACTCTCGGATGTTGGTCAGACGCTCGCGAGAGGTGGGACCGTGAAAAACCTTTTGGTGTTTTTCTGGGATTCGAACTTGGAACCTCATGCGTAGTGATCCGACACACTAACCACTTACGCCACGGAGCCCACCATCTGTCAGGCATATTAACAAAAAATTGTATTTTGCTACATTTTCTTTGAAAATGCTACGTTTTTATTGCCAGTACGGTACATTTGCTCCAGAAAAAGTGGCAACGCTGATCAATACTCAATTGCGTTTCTTCTGCTGTAAGTACCGCACACGTTTGCGTAAACGTTTGTGAAAATGGCGAGTAGAAGAGAAATACCCGTGGAAGTTAGAAACATAATCATCAACTTTAGAAATGAAATTAAAAGTTATGGTGAAATTTCAAAAATCGTGGGTAAAAATCCTGCAACTGTTCAGACAATAATAAAAAATTATAATGACAGAAGACACGTTGGAATAAACACCGTTCTGGCCGAAAAAGCAAAGTAATCCCGATATCTGAAATATCATCCGTAAGATTACCGATAATCATTTGGAAAACGGTACTTTTAACAGACGAGAGTAAAGTAAATGTCTTCGGATCCCATGGCAAGGGAAAAGCATGGCGCAGGGCTAACCAAGAAATGGGTTTGAACAAAATGATACCTACTGTTGTTAAGCACGGTGATGTGCATGTGATGGTCTGGTGTCGGTAGGCTAGCTTTTATTGAAGGAAATATGGATTAGTATCAGTATCTTAATATTTTGCGTAATAACTTGCATGTCTCTGCTGAGGCCCTAGGGCTCGGAAGCAGCTGGGTACTACATCAGGCCAACGAACCTAAGCATACGGCAAAGATCATAAGAGAGTGGCTGGTGTTCAGGGTCCCAAAACAACTTCATACACCTCCACAATCTCCAGATCTAAATGCAATAGAGCATATCTGGGTTGGACTGGAACGCAGGGGTCGCCAATTTAAGATTATAGATCAGAGTTCCTTAAAAACGGCTCTTTCGAATGCCGAAATGTAGTCCTTTCCACGCCAAGAAAACTTGAAACAGTCTAGGAATCAAACGGTGTTAAAAAAAATGTATTATTTAGGTATTTTTTTTTATTAAATAATTTATCTCCTAATGTACATATGTTTTTTTTTTTGTTGTTTTCGTTGAATTATTGTGAGGAAATAACTTGTTTTTCGTTTTGAATTATGTTTTTGAACGATAATGAGTTATCTAATAAAATAAAAACATTAAATTGTAAAATAAAATATAAAGGCTGATTTAGCACTTTGCTATATGCAGACTTTCGTGACTGAGTGTATGTACAAGTCATTTCGCCCCTTTTGAGTCCTTTATTTGTCTTCGCATTTAAATCTATTACACCTGCAATGCCATCGTTGGGTTCTGAATTATGGATGGCGCCCAGTTGGCCATAAACATTTTTTCTTTGATTCTTAGCCTCGGCTTTTGTAAGGGTGAACATCAGTACGGTGCGCATTCGATTTGAACCGCAATTCCTGATGTTCTCCAGTCGCCCGGTTCATATCCACTTTTCTTATCAACTATTAATTTGTTTATCGGGAGATTAGTAGCTCTGTACTCTTTGCCCCTTTTTCAATGCACTTTTTTTTTTTATTTAAATCCTACTTTTACTTGTATCAGTCAACTGTAAAAATACTTGCTCCGACCATATTTTATTTCATTCTCAAGATCCCCTCTCTATTAACATTTCCATGTTGAAGTTTGTGCACAACCTGTAAAAGTTCTTGCAAAATCTTGTTATCTCTGATAGCATTAGAATTCGTAATCAAGCGCTCCACCCATGTTTATATGACAGTGCTGGAAAAATATTTGCACAGTGATAAGAACAAAAAATGCAACTTTTTTTGTTTTTTATTATCTTATACCTGAGCAGCTCTTTCATTTGAAACTGTTGGCATGAACGAATAAATTTCGGTCACGTACAGCATTAAAAGAAACTTTGTTGCTTGTCTTAAAGTCTTTTTCTATCCTGCCTGCCGCGTTCCTATTAATTCACCTTTCGACTAAATAAGAAATGCAATACAAAAAAAGTACAACAAAAATTTGTCTGCAAAATCATAAACCATATGACACCGACAGTTACTTTTAGCCATATTTTTTCGGCAAAAATAGGAGGAATATGGGCTGGTAACACCACCATACTCAAGTATTAAAGCTAACAACACTAAATGACGACAACAAATGGGCTGGCCTTTGACGCCTCCTAATAAAGAAACAGGAATAATGGGGAAACAGTAATGAGTAATTAATAGTGACTCGCTTGGTAGAAGAAAATTAAAAGATTTTCCGTTCAGGTAAATACAGAAGAGTATGAAACACATGCGGCTAAGAAGGGTACATTGGCTAGGAGGAGGAGGTTATGTAGTAGCAAAATGTAATTTGTGGGGAGGTGTTTATGTTTTCCTCTTATATTCTTAGGGCTAATGAAGTCAAAATGTTTTTTTCTCTTTATTTTGCCGGCACAAAGAACGACGAGAATGACAAGAATGGGACAATTAATTTGCTAATAGTGTATGAAGCGGAAGACTCTGACGCTGTGTGTATCCGATGGAGTGTAAAGAATTCGCTCTTCCACAAAATGCCAGGAATGAATGTTTACCTGAAAAGAGGAAGACTTTATTCTGACACGTAGTAATTTAAGATTTAAAGAGCCAACGGTTGTTGGAGGTATTTCTGAAGAATGGTGTTATGGGTTGATGAGTCTAAGAATTACTGAAATGAACTGACAAAGTTCGTGAAATTGCCTACTTAAAAGAAAAAGAAAAGTAAGCGACCTTCTAGATAGACAATGAGATATTAGACGCGTTTTATTGCAAGCGGATATACTAAGTATTACGTTGAAGATATATCAATATCATTCTTATCCTGAGTGAACTTTGTCGCCTTCGCTTCATCTTCCTTCTTAAGATGCTATACACAAGGTCATACACGATTAAAAACGAACACAGTTTGCAGATGCGAGGAGACGACTACATTAGTTTTTTTTTTTTTTTTTTGTTCCAACTTACAGTTTTTTGCAGTGACTACGAGGAAAAGTTGTAACTTTGTTTCACTTAAAAATATAAACTCCTGTCTTAACAAGTTATATACAAGAATAATATATGGATTACACATGAACACGGCTTCAGGTGCATCTATGTAGGTTTTAGTTATAAAATGTGAAGCCGTCTCTAAACTGCCAACTGAACCACACCCATAATGATGAAATCTGAACGGTATCTTACATAAGCAAATTTCCATTCATCGAAAATATAACAGACAACTTGACATAAAATTGCGCTTCATTCAATTGCACATCGAAAATCAGGCCACAAGTAACCATCTAATGGATTTTTTCCCACATCTTCTCATATCACAATGCATTCCTCTTCACACAAATATATCATGAATGCACAAAAAATTTTGAATGAGTGCGAGCGAAAAAAGAAAAAAAGAAGTGAATTCTTCAACGGGACAAGAATGAGTGCTGAACGTTGAATGTATTCAGATAATGATTATAGCCATATCTTCTTCAGCACACGACTAAAAAAAAAAAAGAGGACTCAACTCATTGTGACAAAAACGACAACGAAGAAAAGGAAAAACGACTTTTGCCATCTCAGCGAGCCAAAAACGTCAACACGAGCAGAGAATGCAAAGAACTGCTTGCTGGTTTTTGTATAATACTCGTAGAGGAGAATCAGCAACCATAACTTAAAAATAAAGTTCGAGGACGTCCGTGGTGGATTGAGAAAACGAAAAGTATATAAAATATAAAGGAACATCCAAAAACGAAGAACGAAAGTGAATTTTTAAGTTAAAAAGGGGGAAATGTGTGCAAAAGGAGAGCCAAATATGTACATGCATGTACAGGGTGACACCAAGGTTTACTTTTGGTATTCTTTTTCTCTCGTAAACAACTTAAATAACATGCATCATAGTTTCTAAGAATATAGTTTCAATTATAAACTATAAGCTGCTATCAGATGCCAACTTCGGTACCGACCTCTTTTTGTCAAAAATGGTACTGCTGTGAATGCATTTTTAAGGCATCGCGAGATAGGAAAGGCAGGTCTATTAACGCCTGGATTACACAAATGCAACGACACCAGCATTTGATTGGCTTTGGTAACCAAGTGATGAAAAAGCGGCAGGCCTGCTGATATTTTCTGAGGTCAAATAGGCGAACCCCACAGGCGGATCAGTAGAAACTCGGTGAAGTGGGGGGGTTTGGACACCTTGCTTTCGAATCATAACGCCGAAATAGGAAGAAGAAGATGTGAATTATTTTCTTTTTAATGAACATCACTTTGGTTACAATTTCCTGCAAGGATTTTCAGTTTGCAATTCACACTAAGTCTTGTGGTTTGTCACACAATATCTCTGTTTCTGTAGTTGTGCCTTCAGACGGATTTCATTTTTGCTGCATATATCTCTTCAAAGCTGTAATGATTTCTCCATAACTCGTACATATTTTCTAAAAGACCGACAGAACACGACCAAGTGTGGAAAGCCCAATGGCAACCTTCATTCAAATAAAAGAACTGAAATGGCCAAGAACGTTAGGAATGTTCAATAAGTTTTAAATCAAGTCAACAAATAAGTAACGGGTGGGCCATCTAGTGATTTCTTTTTAAATCATAGGTTATTTTGACACCGACAGCTGTTTCCCGCTCGAAATCTTAACAGAAAGTCAGTATCATACCTCCGCGGAACGAAATGAGTCGCTTTACGCTTGAACAACTTCTTCTTCTTCCTTTTATCAGCGAACTTTACGCTTGAACAACATTGGGAAATATTGAAAACTTATTTCCAAAGTGTGTGTAGCCCAAACAGTGCGTTTTTTGAAAAGAAGTTTTGGCCGAAATAAAGCATCCACCGCGCCTGCTGTACGCAAGTTTGTGCAAAAAGTTCGTGAGTCTGGTATGTTAGTGGACAACACTCATGGTCCCCGTCGTCGTACGGTGCGCACAGACGAGAATGTGGCTGCTGTAGCCGAGAGTGTGAGACTCAATTCATGAACATCAACTCGTCATCGATCTCAACAGCTCAACATTTCACGCACTAGCCTGAGGAGAATTCTGCACAAAGATCTGGGATTATTCGCTTACAAGGTTCAATTGATTCAGCAATTGAAAGCGCACGACCATCCGCTTCGTTATCGCTTCGCAGTTTGGGCCTTAGACCAGCTTGAATTGGACAATGATTTTGGGCGAAAAATCATCTTTTCTGACGAGGCACATTTTCATCTCGGCGGCTACGTTAACTGTCCACAGAGAGTGACAGTTTGGTGCGGATTGTGGAGTGGTGGCATCATTGGACCATTTTTCTTCGAAAATGAGGCTGGGAACAACGTTTCGGTCAACGGTGGGCGTTACAGAGCCATGTTAACGTCTTTTTTTTTTTTACTGAAATCGAAGACATGGATTTGGACGACCTCTGGTTCATGAAGGATGGCGCTCCATGCCACAATCGGTCTTTTGCGTACCAAATTCTCAAATCGTGTTATCAGCCGTCTTGGCCATGTCAATTTTCCGCCTCGGAGCTGCGATTTGACCCCTTTGGACTTTTGTTTTTGTGGGGAACCGTGAAGGACCGATGTTATGACAACAATCCGGAAACGATTCAAGCACTTAAGGCCAATATCATCCAAGCAATCCGTGAGCTACAGCCCGAAACCATCAACAAGGTCTTGGAAAATTGGAGTGATAGAATGCGCTACTGCCAGGCCAGCCGAGGCAGCCACTTGAACGATGTTGTGTTCCATAATTAATGGGAATGTTTGCTCTTACTGATAAAGGCATAATACATGAAAAAAATTTCATTTTGTTCCTTTTATTGCATTTTTAAAAAGAAACTTGTAGTTGGCCCACCCTGTATGTGTGTATATAGGCTCGAAATGAAACACACTTTATTTATTTAGAACATTTATTAAAGTATTATTAAAAGAAAAAAGAAACATTGATTAGGTATAAAACTATGTCTAGTTGAATTCACGGATCTCTTACGACTGACTTAAGGAAGATCGGCTTGCGGTGGATCTGGTATGGTGAAGATACAATGCGGCGCAACATGTTCGTTCCTACATGTATTCAAAAAGTGCAAAAAGTCGTAACAGGTCTCCCCGATTAGTTCGGACACCAGTCATTTAGTAATGAAACCTAACTCTATCTAAGCTCCAAACCAACAGCAATGTTATCTCTCTTTCCCATATCTTTTCCTAATTTCGAATTTACGCTGGTGTAATTGCTTAATTCCATTAAAATCGTTATACTCTTAGGCGTAAGTTAATATTTAAAATAAAATCTCGCTCATCAGTTGTACGATTTATACATTCTCATGGAAGCTTCTCAGTAGCCCTTCGGATGCGGGATAAAACTGTAAGTGTCTTGCATCTATGTGAAAAAAATTAACCTTAATGGTTGCGAAAAGCTATCCTTTAAGGTTGGATTCTATTGACGAGAGAATTGGCTAAAACAGTTCCTAAAATGCAAGGAATGAGTACGGAAAAGATAATCAATTTCTACTGACACTTTTTGTATATGTAAGTGTCTCGGGCAAAGCTGTGCACCGATTTATTTCTAACTTGCTAATGTCCCTGCGTTGTACAAGAGGTGCTTGCATTTTTCTAATGATCATTCGTTCTGTGGTTCTCCGATATTCACTAACACAGAAATTTTGTTCTGCAGAAATGGCAGATTTCAAAAGGAATGTCACAACCACAGAATTCATTAATTCCTTATTCATTCTCTCGATTTTTCTTTTTAATTGTGCTAGATAAGATATATTAAATGCTATTTGATTGCAGCTCTCAAACATCAGAATTTCTTTAAACTTCTACAACCCCGTTCCACCAAAAAATTTCGTAAATTTTCACTTCGCACTTTGCGAAATCTTTCTGAATTCTTAAATGTTTCCTTGCGAAATCTTTGCATAGTTTTGATCCAAATAATGGTTTGAAAATATTTGTGCTGAAAAGCTTGGAATTGGGGTCAGGTATTAAAAATGTGTGTTTCTTTCGTCTTTCTTTCTTATAACTGCCGCTGTTTCGAATCTATGAAGAAAAGCAAACTGGACTAATTTTCACTTAGCATTTTCCAAAAGCTTTGCATTTGTTATTAGTTAATTGTTTTTACTAAGTCCTTACTTTGCACAATTTAGAATCCATTCACTGCGAAAATTTGGATGTGTAGTATAGTTTTTAAAAACTTTGCAAAGTGCCAAGTAAAAAGTCGCGAAGCTTTGATTGGAGTAGAGCTCAGGTATCTTGCCTCTTCTCTTATTCTTATGTTCTGTATCCCCTTGTGGGTTCTAGTGCCTTTACTACGCCTACGCGCCATCGTTCACTGTTTCTGGTAGTGTGTTTTAGCTCTCCCCAACTTTTCCCCAACTGCCGACTGTTCTGCGTCTTGTTCTCCTTGGACCGCCAGGTCTTCTGCCATCCCGAGGGTTCCATTGCATAGTATGGTTCGCTGTGGAACTGATATCGCTAATTACCAATAGGAATAGTATTCGTGAAAGAATACAGCCTTGTCTTACATCACTTTGGATCTCAAATTCCTCAGACAACCTCCCTCTGTGCAGAACGTAACATTTGGACCCTTCATATACACCTTTGATAATAGCAATTAATTTATCGGGAATACCTTTCCTGCGTAAGGCACGCCAAATAAACTCCATGTTGACACTATCGAACGCCTTCTCAAAATCGATGCACAGCAGGTGAAGTGGCGATCGATATTTAACGCACTGTTCGATGATAGCCCGCAGGGTGTTGATGTGGTCGACACAGGAGGATCCAGAGCGGAAATCTGTTTGATTCGCTCCAGGATGATTTTAGCTGTTATCTTAACTAAAGCAGGCAGCACATAACACCCATCCAGTTTCCGCACTCCATTAAATTTCCTTTCTTAGGAAGCTTGAAGATCATTCCCTTTTTCCACTCGTCGGGAAAGCTCTCAGCTTCCCAAGCTCTCTCTATAAGTGGAAGCAGAAGCAGAAGCTCAGCCGATCTCGTTGGCGCTGCTCGTAAAAGCTCTGCAGGAATATCATCAAATCCTACAGCTTTGTTGGTTATAAGTGCTTCGATCGCGGTAGTGATGTCATCCTTACTGGAAGTCGTTGAGCCTATTCGGGCATTTCTCATCTCGGGTACCTCAATCTGATTTGGGAGCATATTGCTAGCGAATACGCGGTTCAAAACCGTAGCAAAATGTTCCTTCCATCTTTTGAGCTCGTCCTCATCCGAATTGAGCAAGGAAACGCCTAAGCTTTTCACTGGGTGTTGACTGGCGCTGCGACCATCTGTCAGCTATTTCGTAATTCTGTTAATGGTCCTGCTGTCGCACCTATGTGCAACTTCTTCTGCTTCTGTAGCCAGGGCTATGATATAGTTGCGCCTGTCACGTCGTCACTTCTCTTATCTTCATGCGATATAGGGACTGTAGCTCGCTTCTCCCTGCTGCTGGAGTAGCTGCAATGCGACCTTTCAGCTGTTTTTGTTCGTCAATCCGTCTCCAGGTATCCTCGAAAAGCCATGCCTTATGGTCTTCCCTGCTATCGACCGACAATTCCTTCAGCACCAGATGTAAAAACATTTTTCACAGCACACCAATGGTCTTGGATGGTTGCGGGCATTGAGCTGCTGATTGCTTCCACACCTTGCGAAAGGTGCTCCCTTAATTGTTGGCGCACTAGGCGATCACTTAGTCTATCGATGTTGAACCTAGGCATTCTTGGGTTGGATTGGGATCTTCGAACTGCAGTGCAGTAGTTGGAGAAAAGCTATCATAAGATGGTGATCTCGTACTATCCCCGCATCTGTTCCTCGCCTTTTTCGGACATCCAGGAGACTACTTCTAAAGCGGCGGCTGATTCCAAAATGGTCAATTTGATTGGAGGTTGCTTACCTGTCGTTGGAAACCCAGCTAACTTTGTGGCAGGTTTTGTGCTCAAACATGGTGCCACCTATCACAAGCCGGTTGTCACTGCAGAAATCCACAAACCTTTCGCCGTTGTCATTGCGCTTCCCGATTACATGTTTGAGCCCTGCGTTGTCGTTGCCTACCTTGGCATTCAAATCCCTTATCACTATGACAATGTCTCCATTTGGTGCTGTGTTGAAGATGGCACTTAATAGATTGTAGAAGCTCTCCTTCTCGTCCTTAGACGAGTCCTCCGTTGGGGCATAACACTGTATGATGGTGACGCGTCGTACTCTAGTCCGGAATCTGTCATAATCCTATCACAATGAGGCTACCAGGAGATTAGGTCTACGAGTATGAGTGCAGTTGTTGTTAGCAGCAGTCCGATTTCATATTCCCGCGAACTTCCGGATGTTCTTCCGGAATAGACTAGTACAGTGTTGCGCGTTGGGGACTGGTATTCGCCCGTCCAGTCTATATCGCTTTAATTCTTTTTCTAATTGAAGGAATCTGGCATTGTAAGATCCTTGGCTTCCTGTGTCGAGGAGCGTCTTTACGGTTCAGAAACATGTCTTTGTCCAGGTACAATAGCCAAAAGTCGTCAACATTCCTTGTCCGAGGCATAGTGCCGGTTTCTATAGCGGGTTGGTTTCGGTAACGTAGGTTGCTGGCCCACGTTACCTAGTCTAGAATCAAGGCCCTAGACAACCCGCACTTGCAAATTTAGTTTACACTTGTAAGGGTTTATACGTATAGTTGCTCGGGGACCACCACTAGAAGATAAAGCAAGCACTTCATCACGAACTTGATTGTTGCGCTACTGACGCAAGGCAATTTTTGAGCAGTCGGTAGTTTCCCGATCAATCGCAGTGCAGATAGATCCCTAAATTGGCAGTGTCTAAAAGCGTATTGTGCAGTCTTTTTTTAATCACCCTGTGTCGGTCTGAATGAGCGAATATATGAACGGATCTTCCAATAATTTAGTTTTTCGTGTATTTCTGGTGTAAAAATATCGAAGAAAAAGAAGTGGAAGCTATTATAACAAATACACTCCTGGCAATTATTAGCCTGCCAAACATTAAAGACGATGAATAGTGTGTGTGCTGGAGCACTAAAGTTGATGATAATAATAATAACAACAACGTCGACGACGACGATGTTGATGATGATGATGACGATGGCCATGGAGCTTATTAATATAGCAAAAGTCTGAGGGCCAGGGGATGTCTATTACTTTTTACAATGACTCTTCTTCTTCGCAGCAGACGACACTGCTCCCTTCTGTGTATAGTGCGCTAGTAATTTACAAAGGAGTGCTAGTGTAACACTGTTGTGTGTATCACTTACTGAGTGTATCTCTCGAATAAAAGTCAAAGCTCAAGACCGTTGTGCCTCGAAACGATGAGAGCTTCACTTCTTGTGAACTGATCTTAAGCGAAGAAAAAAAACTTAAAGAGCTCCATCTTTCACTTGATTAGTTTTGTTAGTCGATTTACATTTTTAAACTGGTTTAACCGAGATGTGCACTGAGGACGACGGAAAATAAATTGCTCATTGCTCATTGACTGTATGCACAGCGAACGAACGACGCGACGCCCAGCCAGGAGTCAAACATGAGAAAAAGAAACAGAAAACAAACTTTAAGCGAAATGCCATCTTCTTTGGTTGTCGCCTATCGCACTCGGAGAGATGTACAATTTATTGGAGCAGCGCTTGGCGTCAATGTGCAATGAAAACGAATTTTTAATGAATCTTGTATCCACGTTGGGGTACTGCGTTGTGTGTGTTAAGTATTAAGAAAGAAATTTACTGTTAAAGGGGGACTCCTTGTAAATTTGTTTTCCTTTCCTTTCTTGTATGAGTGAACATTTTGAAAAGTATTGCTGATAAGTTTGACGAAGAAGATTTATTACATATTCGCCGCTGAGTTGACAGTAATTTTTCAGAGATGACGGATGAAATTGTTGACTGATACTGAAATGTGGAACAAAAAGTGAGCAAATGATGAGACATGTCCGTTTAATCTGGACCTTGCAGCAAATTGTGATAACTGTTAGGAGAGGTTGTTAATATTTATGAGAAGAAATTCATTATTGAATTATGGACAGCTTGTACTATCAGTTCCTGTCAAACGTTTGAATGCAGCAAGGATTAGTTATTTGAGATGAAAGTAAAGTGGCTCTTTTACTGATTGTTTCAAGATTTCCAACATATTTTATTTTGAATTACTCATAAATAAACCATTCTGAATACAATCTAGGTGTACCATCCTGTTGAATTCAGTTGCATTATTTGCTTATTTTGCAATCAGTAGACTTCTATGGGTCGCTTTAAGATTTTTTGGAAAATCCGGTTGTCAAAGTTCAATCTATTTCTAGTTTAAAAGGTGTCACAAATTAGTTTTTATTTTCACTGAAATGACAGTCAACTAAAGGATAACTAAGGGATAACTATAAATACGTGTGATCCGGACACTCCTCAGTTTCTTTTTTTTTATGCCCTGTATCCCCTTGTGGGTCCTAGGGCCTCTACTTCGCCTGCTCGCCATCGTGTACGGCTTCTGGCAATGTGTCTGAGTTCTCCCCAACTTTTCCCCAACTACCGTGCCTCCTTCTCGACTGTTCTGCCCCATGTTCTGCTCGAACCGCCAGGTCTTCTCCCATTCTCAGTTAAAGGGTTCCATTGCATAGCATGGTTCGCTATGGAACTGTCACCCTTTCTGAACGTGTGACCAATCTACTGCCACTTCCGTCGTTGGATGATTACGCCTATTGGTTCCTGACCTGTACTTTCGTGAAGGTGTTCGTTAGAGATACGATTGGACCAGAAGATCCTACTCCTAGTCTAGGCTAGAATGAATGTTGCACAGTAAGCAAGTATAATGCAATTATTTCGGCATGGTAAAACTAATTCTCACTTAGCACTTACAAAGATAAAAACATATTTTGAATTTGTTTTTTTTGTTATCTAAAAATATTTTTTTCATTTTCTCTTTCAGGTACGTCCATCACTCATACCTCTCAAGATTAAATATTTTTAAAGTATTTTGAGAAACTTATAGGTAAGAAAACATTCATGAGTTGTTTAACTCATTAAATAGTCGTTAAAATTACATACACAGTCAAACCTCGTTTAACCGGAATGCGCGGTACCAAACCCATTCCGCTAAATAGAAAGTTCCGGATAATAGAAATATCTATATAAGTACATACACACATATTCTATGCAGTTTTCTTTTTCCAACTTCAATGAAGGCGACATTTTATTTAATTAGTTTCAATTTCAGAAATAAACTGTTCGAAAGTTAAAAATTTGGTGCATTCATATCTATCCTTCTTGATGAGTGAAATATCTATTGTATCTATATGTGTGTTTGGGTGAGAGTAATTCTCAGTAAAGAAAGATTTAACATGGAGTACAAAAACAAAAAAATGACTGGCAACCACTTTAGCTTTTATCTTCAGTCAAAAGTAAGTTGAGATATATAGTTTGCAACACTCAATTTCATAGGTCGTTGAAACGATTTTGTTAGTGTTTCAGAGGCTGATAGCGAGCAGCTGCATCAATCTTCAAAAAAAAAAAAAGCTTTTAACCCAGATGGACTGTCGATCGTTTTGCTGAGAAGCTTTAGCTTTGCTTTGCATAATTCCCACCAAAACACGCCTCATATAGAGGGTGTTTTTTTTGTTTTTTAGCAGGTACTAACTTCAGACAGTTATATCTGTCAAACCAATTGTCAGATTGCAAACTGTCAGTGTCATTTTTATTCAGTAGTCTTTGCAAATTTATCGTGATGACATACACGCTTCAACAACGTTACCAAATTTTAGAAATTTGGTTCCAAAATTATGGTTCTGTGCGCCTAACTTATAGAGCATTTGCACTACACCCGACATAATCGACCATCTGAGATTGCTATTCGCTGTATTGTTGACCGTTTTCGTACAACATTTTCTTTGCAAGATGCAGTGGCACAGAGGCGCATAAGAAGATTCCGTACTGAAGAGAATATTGCATCCGTTCAGGAGAGTGTTGAAGAAGATCAAAATTTATCGATTCGACGTCGTTCACAACAGCTTGGTCTTTGTTCGTCCACTTTATGGAAAATTTTACGCATAGATCTATGTTTGAAGGCTAACAAGATCCAGCTCGTGCAAGAATTGAAACCGAATGACTATCGTTTGCGTCAAAATTTCGGTGAATGGGCCCAAAATCAACTACCATTGGATCCGCTGTTTTATCGAAAAATTGTGTTCAGCGATGAGGCTCATTTTTGGCTGTAAATTGGCCTCCAAGATCTTGTGATTTGACGCCTCTTGATTATTTTCTTTGGGGTTACGTCAGTCACTAGTCTACGCTGACAAACCAACAACAATCGACCCATTGGAAGCCAACATTATTCGTGTTATTGAGGACATACGGCCACAAATGCTTGAAAAAGTGGTCGAAAAACTTTGTCCCGCGGATGACATTCATCAGATCAAGTCGTGGTGGGCATATGCCCGAAGTTGTGTTTGAAAATTAATTGCAGAATGTATTCTCTCGATTATAGAAAAAATGGTTATTTAATGAAATTTCATGAGTAGTTCAAAATCAAAGTTAGTACTGGCTTAAAAAAAAAACACTATATAAAATTCAATGTACCTATGTTTGTATGTATGCTATCGACTCCGAAACCACCAAACCGATTGAGCTCGGGCAGTCTTCGGTATTGGCCCGATAGTGTTTCTGTGAAGTTTGGTCAAAATCGGTCTAGCAGTTTGTCCACAACGGCATTTTGAGTGAGACAAGCGCATTTTGAGTGCGACATGCCAGCAACGCAAGCCGGGTACCCGCCAGCTCCTCGTAATATTGTAGAATTCATCCAGAAAGTTTAAGCTTAGTGATTTTTCCGGTTTTAATATTATAAGATTCCAGCTTAAGGATATTTGACTGTATGAATGTATATTTTTAATATTAACTTCTGTCTAAGAGTATTTGTTAATGCCCACTAGTTAATTGCATAACATATGTTGGAAATAAGAGAGGAGATAGAAAAGAGGTAAATTTTTAGGTCTAGTGGCTTTGAAGCTCAGGAGGTATTAGGTTTCATTGCATACTCCATGAGTAGCGTCCGAACTATTCGACAAGACAATTTTTTCCATTCGTTTTTGATTCACAGTATTTTTTACTTGGTTTCGTAAAAAATGTTTACCTCCATCCAGAAAGTTTAAGCTCAGTGATTTTTCCGGTTTTAATATAATAGGATTCCAGCTTAAGGACATTTGACTGTATGAATGTATATTTTTAATATTAACTTCCGTCTAAGAGTATGAGTTAATGCCCACTAGTTAATTCCATGACATATGTTGAAAATAAGAGAGGAGATAGAAAAGAGGTAAATTTTTAGGTCTAGTGGCTTTGTAGCTCAGGAGGTATTAGGTTTCATTGCATACTCCATGGGTAGCATCCGAACAATTCGACAAAACAATTTTTTGCATTCGTTTTTGATTCACAGTATTTTTTACTTGGATTCGTAAAAAAATGTTCACCTCGATATTTCAACCAAAAATAATATTACGATTATAGAAACGCACAAAAGCGACTCCTCCAATTATGTCTGTCGGTCAGTCTGTTTATCCCCGTATACTCGACAGCAGCCTAAACGGCTGGACAGATTTAATCTTCATGTCTGTGGGATCATAATTAGAGGTGAATTTAGAATTTTCATTTTAACTTTAAAATGAACGGACAGAAAAATTAATCAGATCCGATTTTCTCGAAATCGGTTCCAAGGGTTTTGTTAACATTTTTATTTCGAGTAATTGTTTAATTGCTCTAAGTGTTATGTGAACGCATTATAATTTTATTATGTTTTGGTTGGAACCTGAACCGACAGCCTAACCACCCACAATTTACTTAATGGGGCCCAGACTATCCTGTGAAGATTCTATGACTAAGGCAAAGCAGCTTTCCATCCTCTTCGAATCTATGCTGAATCCGGACTAAATCCGCACTTTGCAGCGAAAAAAGTTCGCCATACTAGCATACATAACCACATTCGACGAAGATTCCTTAGCATATGCTCTGCTTTCTTACATACCCTCCAACACTCGGCGTCATATAGTGAAATGGTAAGATCGGCATTCTGTATATTCTGTAGAGCATCAATTTCGTCCGTCACTGTTGACAGATAACTTAAATTGATTAAGTTCATGAACATAGCAGTCGATTAAGTCTTAATATTAATATTAATAACGCCAAATTCATGCGTGTTAGCAAAAGGATCATATGGGTCTGGTATTGTTACTATAGTGTGAGAATCTTTAAATATTTTGATCGCCGGCTTTACGAAAATTATAAGCAAGAAGCTCTTGTCATGGCTGGAAAACATCAGAAATGGAATAGTCTGAGAACTATTGCAAACCTATTTGAAACAGCAAGATGTCCCTAACGTCCAGAAGTGGATAAACACCGAAAAATGATCTTTTCTTTGTAAAGCGAAGAGAATAGCTCACAGACTGAGTAATCTTCTTTTAGACAGGGCTGGGCAGGTTCAAAGGATGTGCGGATAGTTTCTTCCTTCTCGTTGCCCCTGCTCCTCTTTACCTGTTGCCAATTTTTTATTTAATTTTTATAATTATTTATTATTATTTATTTATTTATTTTTTTCCTTACCATTTTACTATGCTGTCATATGTACCACCTTCATCAAAAAGTTCCCGGAATTTATTCAGAATTATTTATTTAGAAAATTAAAAATACAAGTTTATTCATCTAAATCTATATTGTCCCCTTCAAAGTAATCCCCATCGTCTGCAACACACTTATGCCAGCGCTTGATCCAATCTTCGAAACATTTTTTATATTCGGTTTTCGGTATGTCCATCATTGCTTCCTGCGTTCCTGCGAAACGCGTTCCCCGTAATGGTTTTTTAACTCGATTGAACAGAAAGAAGTCACAGGGAGCCAAATCAGGTGAATTCGGTGGCTGTTGGATGGTATTTGTTGCATTTCTCGTCAAAAAATCATGTCTTTTGCGACGTCAACACGGCCTCTTTTTTGCATGAAATTGAGGTCTTTTGGTGGCACCAACTTTGCTGCTACACGACGGAAACCCAAATCATTAACCAAAATGTCTTGGACGGATTCATAGGCAATGTTCAAGTCCTCCGCTATCTCTCTGATGGTTAATTTGCGCTTATTGACCAACATTTCTTTTACTTTATCAATGTTTTCGTCGGTTTTCGATGTCGATGGTCTACCACTGCGTTCATCATCTTCGATTGACTCACGACCACTTTTGAACCGCTCGTGCCACTGGTAAACGACCGTTTTCTTAAGAGATTCATTGCCGAAACACTTTTCCAACATTTCCAACGTTCGCGCACCATTAAATCCATTTTTTACGCAAAATTTAATACAAGTTCGTTGTTGCGATTGGTTGTGTTCGATTGTAAAAAATCGCCAACACACACAGAGATAGATGTACTCTTGGCTATGTAACTTTTTCAAATGGCAAGCTATGACGCTAAGATTTAGAGGGAATATCAACAACAGATGTACCAACTTAACAAAGAAAACAGAACTCAAATCGGAACGATGGGAGCGCCACACGGTTTTTATTCCGGGAACTTTTTCATCAAGGTGGTAATTCTTAATTCAATACTTGATTCCAATTGGAGCGAATGGTTTTGGTAACTTCCCCACCTCATATCTGCCAATAATGTTCAATTCAGTTTCTTGTTAATTCACTAATCCACTTGTGCTAATAAAATCCGTATCCCCTTAAAACGGTCTCAAAAAAATTAAGATATGTAGTTCGATCTGCCTATTTTAACAAATTACAAAGATCGTGCTAGGGACGAGTTGGTAGGTCTGTGTAAAGATATCACAATAGAATTCAATGATACATAACAGTCTCCAAGTTCCAAAAGACGACAATAAATTTTAGTCCATAATGCATGATATACTTGCCCACATAGTAGGCCTCTGAAGCGTTGCATGTACATACTCATTCCAATTGTTCCAGGTATGATTAATGACAAGTTATAACCAATTTATGTTTTTAATCAAAGCATACCACGGGGCTTCCTAAACCCATTTAGGGTTCGATTTAGAAAATAAATCTTAAAATTCTTTTGTTACTTCGCGTCATAAACCACGGAAGAGACCAACCACCATCGCCACCACCGTGTTCATTCCAGTGTCAAGCGAGATATTTACGCCTAAATCTGTGTTGGCAATAAAAAAAAAAAAACGACCACACCAACCATTTACAAACTAATTGTTAAAGTTCAAAATCATCACCCCCAACGGCTGCACGCACCTGTAATAAATAACGGTCTCACCCCGGTCATTAATTGTTATGACCTTATTCTGTCTCTCCACTAGAGGTGTGCATTATCATAAATTAAAGCTTGGTCTCTCTTATTTGAAAAAAAAAAAAAAAAAAAAATTAATAAAAATTGTAACGGAAACTCATTCTAGATAGGTATCAAGGTTCTAAAGTTTTGGACTTAAAACGTCTAATTCTCTCCCTAATTTTAAAAGATATCTACTCAAAAGTGTGCGTTGCAACCCCTATCCGTTTTGCATGAAGTATTTCACATAAATTATCATTTTTAAGACACAAAACCTCAACAAACAAATATTCTACCGCAATGGTGGGACGTCATGGTTCTACTCTAACCCTATTCAGTGGAGTTCACCTTGCAATATGCACTGTCAGCAGCAGCAGCACTACCAAAATCGGATCAACTAACCACGGTTAGATTTTATTTTTCTGCACCACAACGAACAGCTCTTCTTCGTGTTCACCTTGAGTGTGCTGTTTGGAAACTTTTTAATAGAACCCGACCACGTTGGGTTGGTTGGTTGAAACAAAGAGAGAGGAAGTATCCATGGATTGGGTTTCCCTCTGCAGACACGACAACACGCTAGCTACCGCTGGAAAATGACAGAATTTCTTATTTTTTTTTTTTAACTTAAATTGGATTTTTATTATGTTGCGGTTTTCAGGGCCCACATGAGCAAAAATTCCCAAAGATACACAGAGCTTATGTAGGTAGGTACTGGTATCTCTAGGCGCCATGGTTCTTTGTGTTTGGTAATTCAATTATACTGCTTCACTTTGGCTTATAATTTTGTAATGGACTCACCACGGATGCGCGACGATGGCTCTAACAAATTTAGTTAACCCAGAGACAGAGAGGGTTCCATTCACATATAGAGCCCATTAACTTCTATTAATCTCAGTCTTAATCTGTTCTTAATATCAGCTTAGTTCGAGGTATTTCCTGAGTATTTATGGAACAGATTACCAACCAGGTGCACTGCTAGTGATTGGTGGTGCTTAGTAGTAGTAGCCATAGATACGTGGAACGAAAGAAAAATGCATTTGGATAAATAGTCTCGAGAATAATAATGAGTCCTCCTCCACACACCTATTTTTCTGGGTTATGTTTGTTTATTTTATAACTTTTGTATGCCAAAGGGTAGACGAGAAATGGGGTGAGGAGGAGAGACGAGGAATAGGTAGGAGTAGTAGGATCTCTAGGTGATGCGTGAATAAATTGATCTATTTTTGGACTGTGGAATGTTGTTGTGAGCGAAATACATTGTTTCTATGCCGTAAAATTTTAAAATATTTATCAAATTTTATGAAAATAGTTTAAAAGTTGGTTGAATGTAAACAAAAGAAGGTGTGTGAGCGTTTGGTGAATTGATGGGCAATCTGTTTAATTCGGCGCTGGAGAATGAGTGCTGTGAAACAATGGCGGGTGCTTTGAAAGAATTTTTTTTTTTTTTTTGTGTGTTGAGTTTAGGTAAACTTGTTAAGATCTTATAAAGGGTGTTTTTTCAAGTCGTTTTTTGGTATTAATATTTTAAAATGATTTCAACCACCCCGGCTGTTTTTGATGAAGCGCATTCTCTCCGTCTAAATTTGGTTCCGTTTTTCAACCAATGGTGGCCGTATGTCATAATGAACACGAATAATGTTAGCTTCCAAGACGTCAATTGTTGCTGGTTTATCAGCATAAAACAGTGACTTCATGTAGCCCCACAGGAAATAATTGAAAGGTGTCAAATCACAACTTATCGCCAAATTGTGATTTCAATAAACCTTATGGCACGTAGCGTCATTCTGTTTAAACCACATCTCGTTCGGATTAATGTCATCCATATTTTCAAAGAAATATTCATTGATCGTGGTCCGGTAACGATCTCTATTAATCGTAACGCGAGCTCCGGTCTAATTTTGGAAGGCAAGGTTTGATGCTGCCACTAACATGGAAACCGTATTTTTGTATTTTTCTCGCTGTAATATGGTATGTAGGGTTTTTTATGGATTGATATAGTTCTACAATATGTGTGACAATTTTGTTTTTTAAGTCAAAAATGGGTCTCATCGCTGAACACAATTTTGCGATTAAACAAAGGTTAGCTTGCAATTCTACTCTAGAGTCCAATCAGCGAAAGAACTATGCAAATGAAGGTTTCGTGATTTTAATTCCATTATTTGCGCCATAAAAATCACGAAGTCGACTATTAGTTTTGTGGATCGAGGACCGATTTCTAAAATACGTTCAGATTATTTGGTACTATTATTCAAACGTAAATGATGAATTGCCAGACAACATTGAATATAAATGTGAAAAAGAGCTAGCAAAAAAAAAAAAACTATAATTTCCCTTACTACTATTTTATAGAATGTTGCAAATAACTGACACGAAACAATTGCTCGGTATCGTGGGCTTGACTCTTAAAAGTATGTACGAAGGGCGGCTGATAAGTTCGCTGACTGAGATACTCGACCACGAGTCATCTTCTTATTAGCTATAACACTAAGTGCGACGCTGTTTAGTAGTATCGTTTAAATAATAATCTCATTCTGTTATTATCTATGGTAAAATAAACATCACAATGTCAGGCGAAATCGGAAATTCTTGCAATTTTGAGCAACGCGCCGTGGTTGGGTTTGCTTATTTCAATAAGGGCGACAGAGCTGTGAAGACGATCCCCGCCCAGGGTGTCCTGTGTTAGTGGTCACTGAAGAAAACGTTGGAAAAGTCTAAAAATTGGTTCTGGCCGACCGAAGAATAAAAATGTGGCAAAAATGTAGCGGGCGAGTTGCACATCAGCAAAGAACGGATTCGAGAAATTTTGCACGAGCATTTAAATATGAAAAAAATTTGTGCGCGCTGGGTACCAAAAATGCTCACATCATTCGACAAACAACGACGACTCGAGTGCTGCATAGTTTTTTTGGATTTAGCCGGGGACACCTTCGACGGAATTTTGCAACCGAATCGTAACTGTAGACTGAGATGATGAGACTTGGGTTCGCTTTTTCATTTTTTCCCATTTGAAGGAGCTAAGCGGCCGGAGATTTACAGATGAGAACGAGATCAAGACGGCCGTAGAAATTCATTTTGAACGCAAAAAAAAAAAATGGTGTTGGTATTAAGGCACTGTATGCCTGATGTGGTGGGCTGGGCGCCATGGCGCAGTGGTTAGTGTGTCGGACCACTGCGCGTGAGGTTCGATGTTCGAATCCCAAAAAAAATACCAACAAGTTTTTTCACGGTCCATCTCTGGCCACGAGAAAGTTTCTCAAAAACAAAACCTTTGCACAAAACGGCACAAAACTGTAGGTCCTTTCCATTCGACACTGTTGCGTCAAATTTATATTATTATGAGTACACTTATATGTTATATGCCCGATCTGAGAAATGCATTTCACTCGAGGGAGATTATGTTGAGAAATATAATTTTTTAATTGGATCTCTTCTTTCACTTAATGCCTTAGGCCGCGAACTTATCAGCCGCCTCTCGAACGACCCTAAGTCCCTGTAACGAATTAGATGGTAATTTGTTGCCTTAGTGGAAGTTTAGTAGTGCAAGCTGTGAATAAAGTGTTATCTGTGAACAGCCAATCAAGATTCAAGGATCTATTGGTCTTGATAGGGAGAGTCTGAGGAGGAGGGAAAAAGGATAGGACACGTACAGATAAATAATATCTAGTTGATAGTTCGATCTGCATTTGGCTTATAGTATGAAATGAGGCCCAAGACGAAGAGACCAAATCCAGCTCGTTATTATCTCCATGTCCAGACAATCCAAACAGTCTGATGTATGTATTTCAGCCCTCATCCACCGACATGCCAGCTCAATTTTTCTGTGAATTCATAGAATGTATGTCGTTATGTATATCGTACTAGTGACATGTCCACCGTAGCTTTTTTCAAAATGCACTCTGCAATATTCCCTTGTTCAACGTGGTGTCGTCTGACCTTTGGCAAAGCTTCACTCAAATGTTTCATAGTACGAAATAGCGATACAGTATGGATTCTTTTTTGAAGTCAAAAAATAAGTCAGAACTGAGGAGGGGACTGGAACTGAAGTGTTTGGATTTCGTTCAAAGCACTTAGTGGGCCAGTGTACCAGGATCTATCAGTTCGAAATTTACTCGTATGCTATAGACGTGTCAAAATCAATCTTGGCAAGAAAAATAGACATAAACATGCGATATAGCAACAGTCAATCAATCAAGTTAAAGCACTTGATGCCCACGTTTCTATGTACATAGGTCTACACATGTGTGGAAATGCAACGAACCCGCCGATTCTCTAGCAAGACAAGGGGCAGTAGAACCCTTTATAGAGCGTCAGTCATTTTCGGAATAGGCAAGCACACTTAAAAAAAGAAGAAGGAATTCAGGAGAATGTAGAAGGGAACACTTAAGAAAACTATATAGAATAATAGAATAATATTAAGGAAGTTCTAGGGTGGACTATTCTTGCCAAGGCTAAGTCAGAGTACAAGATTCTTACACATTATAAAACGAGGGAAACTCTTATGAGGATACAAACCTCTTCAAGGTATTAGTGCAGTGCAAGATACCCTTTTTACAAGTAATAACAATAAAACAGGTGTCTACACTTTTCACTGCGTGTGTTTTAATTGATCATCTACAAACAGTGGTGATTCTACCTATACAGATTGTTTCGTTGTCTCACAGATTCGTTTCTTTCTCGGTTTGTGGAGCAAGAACGTTGATGCGGCTTCTTTAATCGGTACTCTTAATGTAAGCCTCTCTCTTTCTCTCTTGCGCCGAATTGACGTCAAAACTATGGAATTCATTTGGAACAATGCTTTTCACAGCTCTCTATGCTAGGTTGCACTGAGTTGCTAATTGTTCTGTTTCCATCGGGAATGTTCCTAAGATGTAAAATGTTGACGTACTCTGAATCTTCGACTCTATTGTAATTGCACCTGGTCATGCGAATCACGTTGGTTTGATTGCTCTACAGTCGGATGCAGCGCCTACGAAGTCGAATGCGAACTAATCATTGAAATATTTTAGAAAGTGAAACAATATCGCAGGTTGCAAGGTTAGCCTGTAAAATCGTTTATTTATCTTCCAAGTCGAAGGGAATCCGTATCTCCGGACTGATCCACCGCCTGGTAAGGAAATCGTTAATTTATAACCATTACAACTAATTTTCAATTCTATCCATGCAATCTGGGTTAATGCATTTCCCGCGGCATAGTGCAGTCAATTCAATAAAGTAATTAACGTGAACTCATAATTTTTAACATAAAATTGATAATAATGTGCCCACATTAAACACTGAATGGGTGTTGTGTACCCTATCGTAAAGCAAGTGGTGCCCAGCATGACTAAATGTCATAAATAAAATTACAGTCCTCGGTGCACTTTCACATGTCACTTGTGACAGTGACTAATTACCTATGATATCGCGAATAAAGTGACAATGAAAAGCGGAAGAAGCCATAGCCGCTCTTCCTTTCGGTTTTGTATTCCATTTAAGATTCAACTTATAAGTGACCTTCAGACGTTTCCCTTTATGCCACATGAAACACACAAAAATAGAAATGCAGCCGAAAAATTGTATTTTATGCTCTAATCAGAGAGTACGAGGAAAAGGCCATGTACGTGCGCTGCGTGCTGCATTGTATCCGTACATATGCCTTCGCTGTACACTTGAACTTCCTGTCTGTTGTTCAATTGTAATCTTCCCAAAAGAAAGAATCATCAAAAAATGTATACACCAACCCACGACCATACACACAACAGTAAAAGATACTTAATCTACATAGAGCAGGAATGCACTTGAGATTGTTTTTCGTCTTTTCTTCGTTTTCGAGTGAATGAATGAATTGATTAAGAAGCAGCAACAGCCAAGCCGGGTCTGTGATAGCAGCCATAAAAATGGATTGTGTGGAGAACGATATACTAATTGGCTTCCTCGGCTCCCTGCTGCCCTCTGTTATAATCTGAATCTCAGTGAGCAGCTAATTTTATTTCTTTCTTAATATTCGGTAGTGTAATATTAATCTTTTGTTATCGTCAGATATAACAATAGCTAGCCATCGTCAAAGGCCTGCCTGCCCGCACAGAAACAAGACCTATTGTGTTTGGATAATTCGGGGTGACAATGACTCCTCCTAGATACGAGTAGTTTTACAATCAATTGGGCTTGGGGTGATGGTTATTGCTGTTTTTGTGTCATCCGAAGGGCTCAGTCTAGTGGTGGTGGATTGAATCAATTTGTAATGGGGGACATTAGAAGAGAACATACCAAATGCTGGTCGTTGTGCCACATATCAATTGTTAATTGGAAATCAATGTATGTATTTTCTTACAGATGTTATAAATTGCTTTGTAACTGGCTTAAACTTTTGGACCAAAGTGGATTTAAGGGCATCTGATTAACATAACGAATTCGGTATAATATGGCGGTTAATGTGTGTCTCTAAAAACAAGGGATTATTAACGCAATCCATGGTTTGAGTAAAGGAATTAATTAATAGCGGATAATGTATTCTTTCGGGCTATATACTTTGATATGATGCCACGAAATTTCTCCGACTTAAATGGTTTGGTCTTCTCTGTAAGAGCATCTGAATGGCATGCAAATCCTCTTCCTTCTTTCTTTCGTCAACTGTTCTGGCCTTGTTTTTTTCTCTCCCGATAGGTAGAGACTATGCAAAGATATTGAAAGCTCTGCCATTTGTCGGTATTTTAGAAATTACAATCGCTCGGCAATGGATCAACAAAACGTACACGTTTTGAAATTGACTGCCAGTGTCATGTTGGACTCTTAGCCTAGCTTCTCATATTATTCATATATCAATGTTATTAAAATTACAAGACTATCTTATATTCTTATATGTAGATATATAAAGTACAATGTATGTTGTATGTATGTTTTTTCATGCATGTATGTATGGTATGGACTCGGAAACCACTGAACCGATTGAGCTCAATTTTCAGTTTGGTCAAAATCGGCCCACTACTTTAGTAGTAATTTGGTAGTAAAGTACTTTAGTACTACAAATTTATTTATTTTTTTGTTAATTACAGCAACGCACACCGCCGGGTACCCTCGGTCTTGCTGTCTATCCACTGCTTTAGTATTATAGTACTTTAGTACTAAAAAAAAGTTGATATATATATTTAAGGATATACCATACCTCATAGGTTGACCGCATTTCTTAATTGTTGGATCGATACAAGTGTAAATCCCCTAAAGCGAGGTATGATAGAGTATGGGAGAGAAAATGGAATGCCATTTTTTGTCCTTAGATGACATTATATTATAATCCGATCTGGCAACTCTTACCAGCGTTTAAAAGGAGGCACTTTGTAGACCAATTTAGAAAAAAGTCGGCAGCAATGAGTGAATTTTTCTGGAAGAAATCGATACATTTTGTAATACATTCGAAAAAGGCGAAAATGCTGCAAAGGGTCGTGAGTAAATTTGTGCGCTTTATGGTGAAGGTACTTTAACAAAAGCAACAGCCAAAAGATGGATCGCTCGATTCCGGTCTGGAAATTTTTATGTCAGAGATGCACCCGCTTTGGTTGACTAACGACTGAAAGAAAGTTGAAATCATGAAAAAAGTGGAGGATAACCGGCACATAATAGTCCTGGCATCGCTTCGGAACTAAACATCAGTCACACAACTGTTTTAAATCATTTGAAGAACGCTGGCTACACAAAGAAACTCAACGTTTGCGTACCACACAACCTATCAGAAAATAATTTGCTGGACAGAATTTCAATTTGTGAATCGCATGTGAAGTTCCAAAAGCTGTTGCAAAGCCAGGACTGATGCCAAGCAAGGTGATACTGAACATTTGGTGGGACTGGAAGGGATCAATGCATTATGAGCTGCTGTCGCCTGACCAAACGATTAATTTAATGCTCTACTGCTAGCAGCTAACAAGATTGCAGCACATACGGAACAAAATTATCGAGAAACGCCGAAATCAGGGGGTGTCTCAACCAGTTGTCGAGGAGTGTACATTTTCTTAAATTTTTAAGTAATATTCCTACCATATCCTCGTGTATTTTACAATAGTTTGTTTTTATTCAACTTGCATTTCTAGTTCATTATTAAAGTCGTTCGCCTGCTCTAGTTTGTCCACTCTTTTTCATTCGTTTCAAGGCCTTTTACTCGACTACTGCGCTTCTTTGAGTGTAGATTATGCAAATGGTATGGGACAATACGAGTATGATTAATTCGAATTAATTGCATTACTGCTCTCATTTGTCTGTTTCTTTTTATTTTTGTGTATTTTCTTTTATTCACCTGTTTGGTTTCTAATTACGACGCTCATTGCATTTCGTATATTGTACAATATGTGTGTAAATATAATTTTATTTGTAAATTAAGAGAGTACTTGTGTGTATGCGACCACATTTCACAAATTGACAATGGCTGTCACATTCCGGTGAACCGCATTTAATAATAAATCTTTGTGAATATAATTTCGCGAAATCATTGATGATGAATGAATGTAAATTGAAAAATATTTGGTTTATTTATGGTAATTTTGTTTTTTCCTTTGTAGAGGTACGTTACTTTTTACTAACGAGAGTCGTTGCGGCGACAGCGGCAGCTGTAATCACATCAAAAGTTTATAAAAAAATTAGTTTATATTCAAAGAAGGTAACAAGAAACCATAAAATTGCGTAAGATAAAGACGAAAAGATTGTTTATTTATGGTTTTTATTTTTGTTTATGAGGAAGTCATCGATTTTGCTTTATTACTGTATGTGGTGTCACACAAAAACGCAAGTGGATTAGGTTCCATTAGAGTTGAAATTTTTATGGTAAATTTTGAGAGATTAATGTGATAGATATTTTTATTCGGTATAAGGAAAATAATCGAATTCTGATTGAAATTATTATTGTTATTAAGCTTTTACGATGACAATGAAGGTTTTTTTTTTAATAAATAAAACCCACAAATAATCGCCAACATAATCATTTAATTGTGCACATGTCCATCAGGCGCACATTGTTGACAATGAATTTTTTCGGGAATGTCTGACGGCCGATAATTAAACTTAAAACTTAAGTGGCGCCCATGCTGCTATGGAATATAGATTAAACTTTGGACTGTTTTCAGTAAGATTTTTTTCTAGAAAAATACAACTTAATTGAGGATCAGCATCAGCAGCCAATATGAAGCTAAGATTAGAATAGCATATGTATAGTGCTTTTTCTAATGACATACGGAATTGTATGGCGTACCAAGTTTTTTGTAAATATAAAAAAAAGTGTTAGCGATTTTAGTCAGATTTCAAATTAATTTACACTAAAGAGCATGCTGATGCTATGTTCAAACCAAGATCATTTTGTAACTCGATTTTTATGGTTTCATCCCCCAGCAAAATGATCCATTAATTATTTAAATATTTGTAGGCAATTAAAATTCACAATTAAAGTCGAATCTGAGAAATGACCAAATTTTAGCTTTATTGTAGTTGTTTTCCGCCAAGTGGCAAAGCAGTCAGAAATATGTCTTTCGTTTACCGATTTCGACGAGTCCTTTTGCAAAGTACATATTTGTCTTCCTTTGACATGTGCAGCTAATGTTTCTGTTTTAAATCAACAGTTTTCAAAATACCACTCATTTTGTAAGATTTCTTGAAATTAATCATTTTTGTATACACTTTTTTTTTTGAAAATTTCACCAACTTATAAATAGAAATTAATCGTTTTTTGTTCATGATAGGGATAGCTTATGCGAATATATTTTATGCGGTATTTTCTGAGGTCAAATAGGCGAACCCCACAGGCGGATCAGTAGAAATGCGGTGAAGTGGGAGTGTTGTGATCCCGTATTTTCGGATCATAACCTCGCTGAAAAAAGGAAGAAGAAGAACTTATGCGAATCTACTTCAATTTGGATGACTGCTGTGGAATAAGTTTGTTTATCTTAAAAATTATCTTGTAAAACTAATTTCGTAATATGGTGTGGTAAATATGGTAGGCGAACCCCACAGGCGGATCGGTAGAAATGCGGTGAAGTGGGAGAGTTCTGATCCCTTGTTTTCGGATCATAGCCTCGCTGATAAAAGGAAGAAGAAGATGGTGTGGTAAATAAATACCCCATATCTTCTTTATGCTCCCAATTTTCAGGTCTTATAAAAAGAAAGATTTGGAGATGAGATGGGAGAGAAATCAATCCTAAGCAGTAATGTCTCGCTTATCCAAAATTATTATTGCAAGGGGTACTTCGGATAGTTGATGAAAATGTTTGAAAACCGATACATTACTTTCACGTTACTGAATTATTTATAAGATTTCGAAGTATATTAGATTTCGAAAAAAAATAATAATAAAATAAAGTAGGAATGTGTAAATGTGAACGCAGAATTCCGAGTTTCCCTTTTCTATACCTAGAATTAACAACACTGTCCTACAGGGTATTTCCCTTTTTAATTTTGAGAAGTGATTCCTATAGATTTTAGTGCACTGATTACGAGAAACACGGTGAACAAAATCCATCACGTCACATGCCATGCTTGGCATGTTAATAGGACAGCAAAGTGGCTTTACTAAATATATGTGCTTCTTATTAGTGCCACCTGAAAAAGTCTTATTACCACCTTTGCACATAAAACTTGGTATTATGAAAGAATTTGTAAAAGCTTATAAATAAAGAAGGCGAATGATTTAAGCATTTACAAGGAGTATTCCCATCTTTTTCTGAAGCTGAACTGAAAGAAGGCGTTTTCGTTGGCTCCGATGTAACAAAACTGATGAAAGATGAAGACTTCGATAGGAAACTGAATCCTACAGAATTGGCAGCATGGGTATCGTTAAAAGTATTGTAGTAATTAGGAACTTCTTGGGAAACCATAAGAGCCCAAATTATGAAGAAATAATATATAATATGCTTCAAAATTTCGAAAGATTGGGTTGCCTGATGAGCCTCAAATTTCACTTTCTGCATTCTCATTTAACCCTTAAATGCATAATTTTTTGTTTTGAATTTTTTAAAAAATCGTTTTTTATAGGAATGTGACGTGAAAATTAAATAAAAAAATGCGGGTAATAATATTGAGTATTTATTTTGAAAAAAAGTTGTATGTAGACTTTTGGCAACAATATGCGTTTATTCCTAAAATTATTGTAGACGTAAACAAATGGTCATGTGTAACTAGAATGTAGACAATTGGCAACAATATGCATTTAAGGGTTAAGCTACTTTTCTGATAACTTGGGAGCTGTAAGTGAAGAGCAAGGTGAAAAATTTCATCAGAATATAAAAGAAATGGAACGTAGGTATCAGGGAAAATGAATAAAGCGTGATCATCCAAACAAGGCTCACAAGAGGAAATCGCTCCACAGAAGCTTCCATGAAAAAAAAGACAGGGTTTCACAAGCATTTGTAATCTTTTAAAATACTTATTTTTATGTATGCAGTATATTTAAGTAAAACAAATATCAACAACACACTTATTTTTATACTATAAGTTTTTTTTTTTTTTTTTTAAGTAATTAGTCAATTATTGACTAATTATCAAAATTTTGTATTGAGAAAAATCCTGACCTGATAGAAAAAATCGAGTTCAGATTAGTAAATAGGAGGTCCGATGCAGGTAAATACAAGTACATTTTTTTAAGGTTTCACCATCCGCGATTGCCATGGCCTGCCACTGTTTCTGATTGAACAGAGATTTTTAGATTAGATTAGATTCGATTTTTATTAATGTACTTCATATTTAAACATAATTTTAACAAAAATCAATTAGCTTGGCTTTGCCGTCTGCCAGATTGGCAACAATTATATAAATACATAAAATAGCAATTAATTAAATTATAAATTTTCGTTGATTATTCCAAGACGATACTTTAGTGCGACTTTGCAGTACTGAAATAGTTTTGCTACGTTTATTTCGTTAAGAATTGTTAACACTTGTTCCGTCGCCAGAATATCACTTCCGAAAATATATCTCCTCGTTTCTTTTAATACTGGACACTTTCCAACGAAATGTATAACGTCTTCCCTCTCCGCCAAGTTACACAAGCTGCACAGTATTGGTAGGTCATCTCTGTGCGGAATATAATTAAGCTTTAGAAGCTCTCCCCGCAGCTTAAACACAGTCGATATTTCCTCAATGCTGTTTTCATCACGGAAGTAATTATTCTCCTGCAAGTTATGACCTAAACGGCTATAGGTTATTCTATGTAGCGACGCCGTCGCCTGCTCTACGTATCCTGCTCGAAGCTGCTCGTCCACACTTGCAATAATTTGGTAAAGTTGACGTTTCCAACACCTGCTGTCATCGAGGTTTAACCCAATTCCACAGCTACTAGCAAGTTCCAGCCACTCACTGTACCACCCCGTCTTGGACCGCATGGCTTGCATTGCCGCTTTTTTCGGCAATCGGGTATCTGACATCTTCAAGACCTTTAAAATGTAATCTACATGCAATTTTAGCGTTTTTATGAAGAGCGGAGATATACCTGTTTCCAACATTATCATATATCTGATTGAACAGCTTTTCAGAAATATTGAGATTCACGGCATACGACTGTAGGTCCCTTCAACTTTTCTAAAGATAAATAATACAACACAAATAACTACCAGAAGATATGTCATAGATCCTTCATGAGCTATTAGCACGGAATGTTATTTTAATTTTTAAATTAGCCTATTTTTCAAAAGCCTTATTTTGGGTACAACTTTTCGACAGTGTCAGTCAAAATCATTTAACATAAAGTTTACTGCAATACGAATTACTGGATACAGATCTTGTCGCAGATGAGTTGTTCTATATTTGGATTTAAAGTGATTTAACGAGACATTACTGCATTTAATTTCCATTTATGTAAATATTTTTACTTGCACTTGTGTATTCCTATAGTCCTAAGTATTGGTTTCAAGACAAATATTGTACTATATGGCTAGCTAGGTTTTTTTTTAATGAAAATTGAAACTACGTCTATAGAGAATCACTCCACAGAAGTGGAAAAGGGGGATGATCATTAAGCTTCCAAAGAAGGGTAACATGATGGAGTGCGGTAACTGGAGAGGTATATGTGTTCTTCCAGCTGTAGCCAAAATAATAGCTAGAATAATTCTAGAACGAATTAAAGAACATTTAGATTCAACTCTCGATGTCGAACAGGCAGGCTTTCGCGCTGGATTCTCCTGCATCGACCACATAAACACCTTACGGATCATAATCGAACAATGCGTTGAGTATAGGTCTCCGCTACATTTAATGTTTATCGACTTCGAGAAGGCTTTCGGCAGCTTGAATCGAGATGCTATCTGGTTGGCCTTGCGCAGGAGAGGCATTCCAGAAAAACTTATAGCTATTATTCAAGGCTACATACGAGGGCGGCAAGTGTCACGTCGTGCACAATGGTAAGGTGTCGGGCGATTTTGAAGTCTAAAGTTGAGTACGTCAAGGGTGCATACTGTCCCCACTATTGTTCTTGGTGGTTATCAGCGATGTACTCCGTGCAGCATTGACGGAAGCTAATTATGGAATTCGTTGGACGATGACATCTTACCTTAAACATTTAGATTACGCTTACGATGTTTGTCTACTTTCACATCGGATAATGGATCATCATTTGATGGCCCAAAATCTAGAAGCTGAGGCAAACAAAGGCAAAGGGCTAAAAATAAACACAGCCAAAACAAAAGCCCTGAGCACTTCTAATACCCGCGCTCAACTTAACATTGGCGGACAGGAAGTCGAGAAAGTTGATAACTTTCTATATTTAGGAAGTTTCGTCTCAGCTAATCGCGGTGGCACCGAACTAGATGTGTGCAGCAGAATCGGGAAGGCTAAAGCTGCGTTCGGAATGCTGTCCAAGATCTGGAGAAGCAATGTTATCAGCTTAAGAACCAAGCTACGACTGTTCCGCTCCAACGTAGAATCAGTGCTGCTTTATGGGTGCAGTACCTGGAAGGTGGACACCATTAACACACGCAACCTGCAAGTCTTCGTAAAGCAATGCTTAAGCATCATCTTGAGGATTTTTTGGCGAACCGCATCTTCAACGCACAACTTTATCTCAGAACGAGCCAAGAACCTATAAGCATTACTATACGAAGAAGAAAGTGGCAATGGATTGGACACACCCTACGGCGCGAAGACAACTCCATTGCGAAATACGCCATGCAGTGGAATCCGTTCACCCAGGCAGGCAGAATAGCGGGACGCCCTAGGCAAACGCGGCGCAGAACAGTTGAGGAGAAATCGAGCTCTTTAGGAATGAGTTGGAGGCAGCTCAAACGCGTTGCAGAACCCCGAACACGATGGCGCGCAGGCGTGGTTGACGCCCTATGCCCCCCGAAGGGTTAAAGGATATAAGGGCGATGGGTTCACAATTCGAGACTAAATTTGAATTATCATTCTAACTTTAAAAATGAGAATTTCAACCTTGAATTAAGGTAGAATTTGCAAAAAAAAAATCCATTTTCTTAAATCGGGATTTTCCGATTTGACTAAAATCTAAAATTCGAGTTAATATATGCTACCAGATGGCGTACATCATTTATGTAAAAAAAAAAACAGCGTACAATGTGAGGAATCACTTTTCGAAAATTAATCATTAGCTTTTCCGTCTAGGGATTCCTCCCGATGAGTTTGAGGCGGAGGATCGAGAAAGATGGAGGGTCCACCTGAGCATCCTACCCCCACGACCCTCATGAAGGATTTGCGGGCTATTGAAAATGTATGTACATATGTATGCATATGCATATAATATACATACATATATGCAGCGACATAGCATATAAAGATTTGGACAATTTAAAATATATTTTTTATATTTGACTTTACGAACTTAAAAAAAATTCTTCCGGAGATTTTAATAAAAAAAAAATCAGATTTAGTAAGACTTCGTTCTCTTGATATCGAGACACAGTATCTTCCTAAAGTTGAACCGCTCAGGGAAGTCAATTCTGTTTCCTAAATCTCGCTTAACCATACTCATTTTAAAGACTTTTGTAGGTATCATGCGGTCCCCCGCAAAACCTTTTTTTTTTTTTTTTAATAGTTCCGATGAAATATTGTTCCAATACGATTACAGCGTCCACAAACGATGGCTTAATGTTCAATTGAGTCATCAATAGACATTACTCGACACCTCGCGTCTATCTATAATTCCAATCTGCTATTTATACATCACACCATGCCTACTAACACTTAAAACCATGACTCATCATTAACGCCTTAGTTTTCTCTCATTAACCTTGCATACAAGGTTTCCCTGTCTTTCCTAAGAACCATGAAATCTCATTAGTTCTCGAAACCAATAACAAACATAAATTTATCATAATTTTTCAACAATACAAATTTCTAGTGACACTTCCTTTCCTTTTTCAAATACTACTAACATATACAAATTGTTGTTCCTTCCTCTTTACTCAATACTCCTCAAGATCCATTAATTATTTTGTCACATTTCCCTACGTAACCGTGGTTTTTCTTTTCATTGCCAAATATCAATCAGTGGAACTTCCTGTCACATTCTTAACTATGCGTGTGCACCACCAATCCAATGACGTACGTTCCACTATAGAAAAAAAAAAAAAAAAAAGACAAGACCCTCTCTACTGTATATTTCTAATTGTGAAGAAATTCAACGAATTTTCAACAAGTAATCCAGAGAAAAAAAAAAGATACAAACGTTTGGGTCCTAAAATCGACAAACCCAACTTATTCACAGTTTATACAAAAAGTATCTCGATATTATAAAAAAAAAAAATGCCTTCTTCCTTTGTTCTACGAGCAAACACACCCAAGACAGTATATCGCATAAATTGAGTGGAATTTTATGCCAAAACTCACTCAGTTACTAACACATGGTTAGAAACTCCAGTCTCTAGATACGTTCCACAACTCAATATTTTTCCAGTTGCTTTTCGATTTATATTTGATTTTTTTTTGATTAATCCAACCCCAATCGACAACGACTAGTAGCAGTCTGTATTTTGTTAGCTGTTTGTAGATTGTAAATACTTTACTATAGATACTCTACTGTACTTTACATTTGATGGTATGCATGTTGTACACTGCAGTGTGTGTAACTGACGGCCACTTAAACACAACGGCAGCACGGTGAATGCCGGCTTTGCTACTTCGGGCGTTTTATAGCAGCATTTCTTTCATTTCGCTGCTTTTTTTCTGTTCGTTTTCATCGTTCTTCGTCTGTTCTCTGTTTTCCTCCTCGCATTTGGATGGAATTACACACATTTCTGAGATATAGATACGTTCAACTGCTCAAAACTTCGCTCGGTGCATTAAGTTTGAATTTGGACGTTCAAGGGTGCGGATTGGATTGACTTTTAGTTTTTTCTCTATCCTGTGTAGACTTTTTTATTATAAAAAAAAGGGTTTTTGTTATAAGAATAAAAGTGTATTTTCGTTATAAAATATAAAAAAATGTTATTTTAGCATCCTTTTGTATGCTGGGGATAAAAATAAAGTGCTAACTAGGTATACGTGGTAAATATCCTTCAATTCCTGTTTGGAGAAGAAACGACAGAAAAAAAAAAGAAGTTGCCTGCTTCCACTTACACATTCAACGACAGTTTGTGTTTGTTCTTTGTGCGCAGTTGTTACATACATACACATAGAATATATACATAGATATATATTTCTTATATTTTTTTTATTGTTTGTCGTCCTGTTGGATTGGATGAAAGTGAATTTTTTATTTTTGTTTGTTTACAAATCGTGCATATTTTTTTTGTGTGTGTGATTCTTCTTATTCACTCTGTGTGAATTAGTAAAAAAAAATATACAAACCAACAGAAAAAAAAGTATCTGCATCGGCTAAGCGTTATCAATTTGTGTACTGAAAGAGTTAATTAATTGCGAACCTAGCTACATGGATAATTAATCCTTTGGGATAGTAATACATAATTCTGTTTTAATAGGTAAGTCCACAAGAATAAATATTTGCATTTCAATTAGATGCAGAATCTTTAAGGTTAAGCTATTTACAACTAATGCTCAGTATCATTGAGGCCTCATTAAGTGTTTTCCTAAAAGATAGGTAATCGTTCTTATACAAATGTAAGGATATATTAAAAAATCTAAACGTATTAAATCGCATCTAAAATTATCTAAAAAAAAAAAAAGATTCTGAATGGGACACGCCCAGTTTTTCAGATGTTTCTCTCTTCATAAATCATTTTTTCGTCGTAATTCTGATTTTTTTTAAATATAGTGTAAAGTCTGAAACTCTAATTCCTTTGTATTTATTTGTACATCTTTGAAATTTTTTTTTAATTTTCTATAAAAATATTGAGTCTGATAAACCTAGGGTAACTATTGCATCATTCTTAAATAATTGTCATCATCCTACCTCAATTCTTAACCATTGAATTTTTTATTTCTTTTGTATTCCACCATGAAGTTTGGAACTTTGTCTTTATTCTTTTTATATTAAGTTCATCTGTTTACATACAAATTTTAGTTGGCTGATATAGTAGGAGTTTTGCCCAGCTGGAAGTTGTTGCTAAGCTGACTGCACCCTTTTATACGTTTTAAATTGAAAGCAAAGTTCCACAAGGCTGTCTATTACTACCACAACTTGTTTCGCAGTGATTGGCATTCAAAAGGAATAGCATAAATAGTTGGTTTCTTAAAAATTCCTTAAAAAACAGAGGACTGCAAAATACGCTGAATATAGATTTACCATTTTACAGGGTTTTGTGAACGGTTTTATATTCTTGGGTTTTTAAGCAGTTTTTCTGGTTTCTAGGCATTTTTGTTTTTTGACATTTTCTGCATTGTTTAGTACGTTTCTAATTCAAAATTGTATTCTGAATCCATTTTTATTCACAAAGCGCTTTAATCACCTACAGAACTATTTTTAAGAAGAAGCGAACTGAGTACTAATGCAAACAGTCATAAGTCACATAATACTTAACCCTGGGTGGTTATGCTTCGTTGAATCGACGGACACTTCTTTTATTTTGTAATATTTCTTTTAAACTATCCAACGTCCAATTCTTATTTTAAATAAAGTAAAAATATCGCGATTTTTAATAAATCTAATTTATTTTATTAAAAATACGTTCAAGAGTTTAGTTTACCTTGACGAAGCATAACTTTAGTGTGCGTAAAATATGCATAACTATCCAGAGTTAAATAAGAACGTAATAGGCAGTCAATTTTGCTTCCTAATGCTTTATGTAAAGATGAAGCTTGAAAATAGGTTAAAGTTAAAGTTTTAAAATGAAACTGCGAAGGATTCGAAGTCTCATTCATTTAGCCTGTCGTAAGCTAAACATTTTAAGTGGCGCCCAACGTGATTTCTTTTCTATTACAGTGTTGATCTTTTCCGCATCTTTAGTTTGAAATTTAAGAAGTCGTAAATGTGTTATCCTTTGTTCTAGTTTTCACTATTAAAAGAATATTTTTATTTTTTTTTTTTTCTCGCAAATGACTAATTTCAATTTTCAAAATCAGAAAAACTATTTAAGATACTGACGAAGGAATAAATCCAAGGATCCATCCAATGTGCTGCAAGACAATGCTGCACCCATTATGTTGGTAAAGTTTATAAGGACGCTCAGTGTCTTTAAACAATGCCGAAAAACAAGAAACAAGTTTGTTAAATCAATGCAAAATTAATATTTTCTTTTGTTGTACTCATTTACGACATTGTTTCGTCGTAATGAGATGGAAATCAGATGGCTTTGCTTCTCATTTGCGACTTCATGTTAAAAGAAGTTCATTTGCCTCTACTAAAAATGAATTAGGTAGCAATAAGAACATAGTGACTTTGTTTAGTATTCTATTGTTATACGAGTATTACACTAGTTGGTTCTTAGTTTTATTTTTTGCTTCTGTGTTGTTTTTCTGTAAATGAGCGTCTGACGGCCCTTATTTTATAGAAAATAATCTAAAGTGAATTATTAGAATTAGAAATTTTAAAAATTGAATTTAAAGTAGGCTTTTGTTAGTTGGTCACTTTAGCATTTTCTAGAAAAGAAACAAGTTAACTTTTCGTTATTGTACATAATTACTATTATATTGTGAACTAACTTACTTGTTTGAATGTGACAGATGCCATCATTTTATTTTAGATGCCACGTTAGATTCGACTCAAATACCGATGACGCGAACCTAACCATTACTTTGATTTCAGTTGACATATCTACCGAATTTTATATAACAACAAAGAATAAGGAAAATCAATTTTTGGTGCAACAGCTCCTTCAGTGCCTGGGCCGCCTAGCTTCTCGCAATCACTCGTGATCTGTGCGTTATATTTTTTCACACGTTTAGTGCCGTATCTGAAGGGCAATTTGTTTTGAGAAACTTTCTCGTGACAACAATACTCTCAGATGTTTGTAAGACGTTCACGATAGGTGGGACCGTGAAAAAACTGTTCTGGGATTCGAACATGTGATCCGACACACTTACCACTTGCGCCACGCCGCCCTCTATCTACAACTTAAGAGTGAAATATAGTACATACATTTATTTGGATTATTTTATTTCTATATTTCGAATTTTGACTTGATAGAAGTTCAAATCGAGTAGATATGAAGCTTAAGTGAGGAGTTTGAGGCACTGGTAGCATTTGTATTTGATTTTTGGCAAAGATATAGTATCATCTGTTAACCAGAGTGGATCGATTTTCAATGGTTTTCGAGTAAACATATTCCTGTTATGACGAACAATACATACATACATATGTATGTATAAATTTTAAGGTTGCAAACTCATTTTTCATAATGTATGTATATGCATACATCCATATGTAGTTCGATAGAACTGTTCGAGTACAGAATACATGCAAATTTGCAAGATAAATCAGAATGGCGCACAACGTGAATCCTTTTTTCTCAACTTCTAATCTGATTGACATCACCGAAATGTCTTGGGCTTATTATTTTTTTATAGTTCTCTGGTGATTTATTCACATCGATAACTTGAAGGTTGCAATTTATTCGGGTAAATGAGACATTATTCTAATTGCGAATAGTATTCCCATAAGCGGCGACATTAATATCGCTTTAAAAACATTATATCCTTTGCCATTCTCGTTAATGGACTTCACATTCGTTTCTCTTTTTAACAAAACATTCTGCAAACTTCACATGAGTATTTGTTTTATTCTATTATTTTTTCAAGACATGGGTCTCAATTTGTTTACTTTAATGTTTTAAAAATTACGATCACGGTGCAAAAAAATACGAATTCAAAAATGTAATTATACTCGATCATTAAGTTTGCTATTCTTTGTATCGTACGAGTGTACCTATATGATTAGAAAAAATATACATACATGCTGTCAGCATACTGCCCTAAAAAACCTTTCTGAACATTTAGAATGTATCTACTGCTAAAATCGTTGTTTTCTAAATAAGAAAATTAAAAATGTCAGATACGGCCTTAACGAATGCAGAATAAACAACAACAATGATAATTTATATCAGCTACTGTTATCCGGGATAATTATCCCGGTTTAAGGTTATCTCTGATAAAAAAAAGTGCGTCCTTATCGTTATTGATAATTTTCATTAAATATTGACAATAGGACTAAAATTAAACAACTGAAAGCTAATTTCATTGAAAACTATGTACATATACTTTCAGTTGTTTAACTATGATTCCCGAGTTTTAATTTTTTATTTGTTTTATATGAATAAACTGCGCTGACAATTTTTTTTTAATGAAAACATGCCTTAAGCTTCATTCACAGTTATCACTTTGGATGTACATCTTGGATGAATCATAGGTACAAAGTGATAATTGTTTTACCTTTCGTTTTCATTTCATCCAAAATGTACACAAAAAATGACCGATGAAACACATTGATCCCCTAGTAACTTTTGATGAAAGAGTCGTTCATCAAACCAATGATTCATCAAAAGTGAAGGCGATGTGAAAAATGTAAACAACCTGTTTCACTACGCTTTTGTATTTCAAGCTATCTTGTAATTTAAAACTCATTGCAATCAGACTAAAAAAATAAAAACAGATGTGCGTGAAGGATGAAATAATAGAACTGGATGAAAATATATAAACAAGGATGATTGTTTTGGATGAATTCACTCTTGAGTGATTCACTCTGGATGTACATCAGAAGTGAAACAGTGTCAATCCCACTTTAGCTACGATTTTCGTTTTTGGTGGACTTTTTCTTATGCTTATATAAAATACCAAAAAACGCGCTCAACTAATGTATGTACGTTAGAACGACGTTAGAAATTGGTAGCATAAATCACCACTGAAGTAATTTTCTTTTTGGAATCATTCATATATGTATACCCTGAATCAGGGTTATCATGAATAAATTTTCCCTCGAACAAAAATTAGATATTTTCAAAATAAGGGAAAAAATTCATTAGGGAATAAATAGGATATCGCGATTGCGTTAAAAATTCTCTTGAATAGTCATTCATGATATAATATTTGTTTCCTTTCCGGGGAATTATTTCCTTTTTTTTTTTAAAGAAACTTAATTTTTGCTCGGGGGAAAAGTTCCGAGGGAAAATTTATTAACGACTAGCAGGTTCCTGGGGCAACAACTGTCAGGCAGGCGCCTGGGGCTGAGTCTGTATGTTATTATAATTTTTTTTTTGCCTATCACCTTTGTACCGTAATTATCCACATTAAAAAAAGAAACAAGTAAATTGGTTGAAAATTACGGGCGGTAGAGGGACACAAACGCATTTTGCCACTTAGATTTATATAAATGTATGTAAGAAAGAAGAATAACCCAGATTGAAAAATATATAAAGTTAGTCATGAAACACTGTTTTTTTTTTTTTTTTTTTTGACCTGCAAGGGGTTCAGTTATTTTTCATCTTTACTGTATGTACCTACTCGTACATAATTTGTTTTCTTCTCATAGATTAAAAGTCTTGCTTGTCTTTTATATTATTTCTTATCATTTGCGTTTAATTCATTTGTTTACACTTCAAATATCGTTCACCATCGTTTTAATTTAAAGTGAAACTTTTTTTGATGTTAAATTGTCATCTGTTTCGAAAAAGTTTTCAAACCAAATTCGTTTATAAAATAATTTCTCATCACACCCCGCTTTAGCGCTATCCTACCATATATCTCGTTCTCGTCGCCCACCATTAACTCGAAAAAATGATCGAAAAGTCTGGACGCGTTTGGAACTCATCTTAATTGCTGCTCCCTTCAACTTAAACTTTTGATTGCTCTTCGTAGTGTGGTGCCCATTCTCCATGTCAAATGGATGAATGATACTGTTTAGGGTAGGGCTACAGCTACATGAAAAAAAAAAATCCCTCAATAGGCAAGAGATCGCGCGCGCACGTCCCGGCTTATTTAGAAAAAATTGCTTCTCATCATGTCAAATCTTAGTGCTACGAGTATGTCATTGCAGCCATGCCAAACAATGAGGGCTGCCTGAAAATGTGTCGGATTACTTATAAACGTTTGCTGCTTTGGTTGGGGTCAATGTGTTGTTGGCATTGTTTTTTTTTTTTTGCTGTTTAATGTTTCCTTCTATCACTACCCCGCCCATGTAGAGAAGTCGCTTCATTCTCAACATAAACATCTCTCTAGCTCTGTGTTGCCATTTTAATTGATTTTTTAATGGTTTTTATCGACTCGCTCTCTGTTCATCGAGAAGCTAAGCAATTAGATACGACATAGTAGGGTAATCCAAGAACTGCTGCTTGCCTGGGGGTAGAAAATGAAATGGTTCAGCGGCTTTTCATGCGACTCTTCATAAATATATAAAAGTCGCCTTGGCGTGTCGGCCCACGAAGATTGATATATTGGTCTTTTATTGTTGTCATAAAATTATTTCTGGTGACAACTGACAACTTAAAAAGATATAAAAATACGAGAATGTCTCCATTTGAATATAACAAGTGTGGAGACATTTTTTTTTTTTTTATCGAGTCATTCTGATTATTCCCGGTCCAAATTTGGATTTTTCCAAATAGAGACAAAGATGTTTCTCTAGCATTCTTAGACGATGAGTTTTACATTTTCGTGAGCCTTTTGTAAATTAAGAATTTTCGGCATGTACGCATAGGGCGGGGGAGAATTTGGTGGGGATTTCCCATGAATTTTTCTCACTTATTTTTGACGGTTGTACATTTTAAAAGGTTTTTAATGTTCGTTCGTGCGTCTAATTATTGATACAGGTGTGTGTATGATGGATTTGAATAAAATGTTTAAAAGTTAATTTTGATTAGAATTTCGCGTGTATTTTTAATTGTTGTATGGGTAATTGTTTTTTTTTTTTATGAAGAAATAAAACAGATTTGTTTTATGCGACGTTAATTGTTTTCGTTTTTAAAAGACTGTGGCGGAGATTAGAGAGATTATAAGTCGCTATGCTTTTATAATGCCGGCTGAGGGTATAAGAGTGCGGCGAATGTGGGACTACGCTCAATGTTTGATTGTTGGGGGTTTTTCTATGACGAGACAAATGCAAAAATTAAAATCTCGGATGGTATTCTAGTTAACTATAAACTAAACGTGACTGCTTCTTGGAACATAAATTTAATAATTCAAATGTGGTATGCGAATTAAAATGGTTAAACACGAATCCAATAACACCCTAAGCAGAGATTTGTGAAATTAAATTGAGCGTTGTGGAACTAATTTGATAAGGACTCCAATTACAAACCAACAAATTAACTGCCACCAGAACGATCCTCGAGTTCCTGTATGACCTGGATCTTACGGAAAGTCAAGTTCAGCAGCCTATCTAGAAAATTTAAGCCAGATACAAGTCACACAATTACGATTTGTTGAAGTGAAAACAGACTAATGGGTTACATGGTTTAGTAGTTATGTGTTCGGTTATTGAATAGTAACATAGATTATCGGCTCAAGTACCAACCAACTTAATCAGGGCTATTGCGAATAAATTTTCCCTCGTAATTTTTCCGGCGAACAAAAATTAGGTGTCTTCAAAAATAGGGAAAAAATTCATCGGGGAAAAATTAAGTATCGCGATTGTGTGGAAAATGCTCCTGAATTGTCATTCATGATACCTATTTCCTTTCCGCGGAATTAATTCCTCTTTATTGAAGATACCTAATTTCTGTTCGAGAGAAAAATTCCGAGGGAAAATTTATTCACGATAACCCTGAATACGTATTCGAAACAAATACTAGAAATCAAAACCAAAAGCAAACATTTCAGCCAATTCTCCTCGACTAGTTTGGACACCAACCATGGAATAAGCCTGAGTTTCAAACCACTACCAAAAAATACTTTCCTATCTCTGCTAATACTCGTAATTTCCAACTTAAAAGAGAAGTTCTTAAACGCAAATTAATATTAAAAAAAGAAGGGTGTTTCACATGGCATTGTACAGTAGTATGCTTTCTCTATTTTTGTTAAATTTAAAATGTAGAATGCTCTTTCAAGGACATTACATCCATATGATTTCGGATGAATTCAAGTTTGGTTTAACGCAGGTTTTGAGTACAGAGATTGTCCTATTTCAAGGAATTAAAATACCCAAGTGCTACGTTGTTGCCCTGCATTCTTAACTGTCCCTGTGCTTAGACCTTATAGCCTTTTTCGCTAATTACAAGGCTCCGGATGTTTAAAAAAAATGTGTTCTTGGGTATTATTACCCGGGCACTGCATTGAGATCGGTTTCCGGTTCAGTAGTAGAAATTTAACTCGGAACATGAAAATTCCTGATTCAGGCTTTTTTCGTGTAGTCCGAACAGGATTCTTAACATGCCAGCTGTCACATACTAATCCTTCCAAATTTCATTTCCTTAATTTCTTAACAAAGAACATTCACTGTGTGCATTCCAGTGGTTTACTCCAAACAAAGAAAAGAAAAAGGCTAATTTGAAAGAAAAAAAAAAAAAGAAGAAGAAAAACAAACCGCGAAATATCCCTTGAACATCAAACGCCAAAATGGATATTTTCAAAAACACGGAATGTAAATCATTTCTAAAAATAGCCGGATATGCCATTCTATGTGTGTGCTGTTGCTGATAGCTGCTGCAGCATATGGTAGTTCACGCTCGCAATCCTTTTAAAGTCATTTACCTTTCTGCGTGCATAGCACTAACACTGGCTCACACCATCCAGCAACCAGTTCCAGTTCGTCTTCTTTCAGCTCTTTTGAGCTGCTTTTGTGTCACTATTCAGAGTAAAACTCTTTGATTGGAGTGTGTACGTTTCGCATTTCGCATATTTGTTTCAGTAATGTGCACTGAACCAGTGCGCCCAACAAACAGCAAAAGAACAACAAACTGTCGTCGTCCGCCAGATTGTTGACAATTGCTTTGGAACTTTGTGCACATTTGACTAACAAAATGTGCTTTGTGGAACTTTTTTTTTTTTTTGTTCTGACAAAAGAAGTTCATTTACGCACCTCGCTCAACCTGGTGGATACATTTCCGTGTTTTTATTGAAAATGAAACAAATCTTGTAAATAAATAGACGACATGTGTGTGTGTGGCGTGTAATAATGTTTTCTCTGGATCAAGTAAACAATGTGCAAGTGAATTACCTCGTATCAGTATGCTTGTCTGGGGATGGAATGATTCAGTGATATATTTTTCCACTTTCTTGGTACGTTCTGGCAATGTCACAAGAAAAATAAAAAAGTAAACAATATTTTTTTCTGATAAGCTTGGTGAATGAAAACGAATGAGAGGGTACTGCGTGTTAAATGGCGACTACTTGTAGTGATGAATCACTTAGAACGTACAGATACTTTGTGTGAATTGCGAATCTTATTAAAATTTTTAACTGGAATTCGTGATTCAGTTGGAGGAACTTGAGAGTTAGCTTCATTGAATTAGATTGCACTTACTTAGAATTTCATTCAATTGGATAACTTATTTCCTTAGAATTAGAGCATTGTAGTTTCTTGGGGTATAACTGTTTTAACTTACTGCAGTTCCTGAGTACAAAGTTAAGTTAAAGACAAGCAATTAAAAGTACTTTGTTAAAAATATGTGATACCTACATACGTACATATGTATCATATAGTTCCGATTTACACTCTGACTTAAAAGATGCGACTCTTTTTTAATACAATAAGTGAAAATAAGATCGAAGACGAAATGAAAAAAAGTAAAATTACTAACAAATATAATTTCTTCAATTTCTATCTCCCCAAAAAATTCCCACAAATACCTAGGTATATACCTAGGTATTCTACTTTTGTTTATTTTTCAATTCGGTTTTATAAATTTATTACAATTTAATATTTAAGCTAGTTTGGGCATGCTATCAGATGACGTATCACGTTTTTTTTATTAAAAATTCAAATAAGGGCAATAAGTCTACAAACGCGAATCTCTCAACGAGATTGCGGACAGATGCAACATTACTCGGGACTTGAGAGACATTCCAGGCAACTGCAAAGCTGGTGAACTAGCCAAACTAGGCACCGGATTACCTATATCTGACAACAGAGAGGTACCGGCACCTCCAATAAAAACGATGAAACTTCGCATGCTCAACGAAGCACAAGCAATCGTAAACAACAGATGGAATAACTTAATTATGTGCATATCGACCAGAAAGATCTGGCCTCTACCAGACGTAAAGAAAACCAAAAGACTCCTATCTCTAAACAGAAGGAATATAAGCCTCACAGTAGGAATAATCACAGGCCACTTCCTGATAGGTAGACAAGCTATTAGAATGGGAGTCCTATTAAATAATTTCTGCAGAAGTTGTAGAGACGAGGACGAAGAGGAAAATAACATTCACCTCCTTGGCGCATGCCCAGCGCTATCTACTCTGAAAAGAGACTACAAGGTGAATACTTCTTTGAAGACCTAAGCTATAGATAGATTTATATCAAAATCTAACTGGTTCAGCTGACACAACAGCTTATACTCCCCCCTCCTAACAACGGGAAATAACTCATGCGGAGTACTCATAGTTACCTGTAACATAGTAATAGGTTCCGATTGAATCAGTCACCATCTCCACCCCACGTCGTATTTGTCACCATCTACCCACAAAAGGTTAGTAATGTAGCAGTCACCTCCCAAGGGCGACGGATGACCCTCTCAAACCTTACTAGACTAGTACTAGTAAATACACAACATCACGACTGCATATCAGTGACATGGATTGATTGAGTCAATCAACTCTACTACTCTTATGCACCCTACTACCTACACGTTGTACCTAGGTACTAATGGTTCGATTGATTTAGTCACTCTACTTAGCCAAAACAATTACCATATTACCGATAGTTGGACTGCATAACAGTACACGGGTTTTATTGAATCAGTCACCTCGTTTACTCGTATGTACCCCCACTACCTCCACGGTCCACCTAAGTATGAAGGGTTCGATTGAATCAGTCACCCTACCTAGCCAACACCAAATGCATACCAGTACCAAGAGTTCGATTGAAACAGTCACTCTAATACTCCTTTGCACCCCTATACCTTCACGGTCACAGGCCCCATTACCAGCCAATATAAATTGCACAACAGTACAAAGGGTTCGATTGAATCAATCACTCTGTGTCGTCGTATCGTAGGGTTGATTGAGTCAGTCACCTTACTTAGCCACTTCAGGCATATGACCCCCCTGAGATAGGTAAAGGTTCCCGAGAGTACCCGGTGTTTCCTCCAGCATACTCAGCATGTGGTATCACAATGGACCTAAATGGTCTAAGTGTATCCTGACTCTGTCAGGACAGCCACCTTTGCTAACCTAACCTAACCTAACCTATATCCAGCTGATTGTTGTATTTGTATGACATATAAAATTTATCGTTTAAAAAAAGCATACATGTGTAAATCATGGCATACATGGAAGTGTTTCTTTTTAACTTAAATTGACAGGTCGAGTACAACTTTTCATTTGAAAAAATAAATAAATAAATTAATAAATAAAAATTATTAAATCCTATTTGTACATTACTGCCGTCGCGTGGTTAGACAAAACGGTGTACATACCATACATATGTAAGTATGCATCTTTATGCAAAGTTTTAAAGAATTAAGTTTTAAAGTGCATGACTTTGTCAAGTTATGAGGGCGTAATTGCTCTGTAAAACTAGTTTGGAGATGACAAAAATCGTATCTGCTCGTAGGTATCTTATCTACAAAAATTAAAAAAAAAATCGAAAATTTTAAAATGTCAAACACATACTTTCTAGAATGACTTTCAGCGCTTAACTTATCTTATCTTTTTTTTTTATTTTTTTGATGTCACTTTTAATAAATTTATAAGAAACTAAAAAAGAAAAAGATTAAGAAAATATTTCGATATTTATTTTTTATGAATGTGACCACGCCCATTTCCTCTCATCAAACTCTCACGCATATCCAAACACGCAATTAAACTCTGGCCTTTAATTTTCCAGATAATGGCCCAGATGCCTACCTTGTGTGACTCCAGAAGTTACTTCTATTACGCCAGATGTAAAACTTTTGACCTTTACTAATTGCCTCCTATCACTTAAATAATTGGCAAACCATCTTAGTATTGAAGAGTGAAAACCCAATTATTTAAGCTTTTTTTTTTATAATTTGTGCACGCTCAAGGGGTTATGCGGGGGTTGGAAAGGGTAGATAGAGAGAGAGAAAGATTTGGTGTAGTGGTTTGAAGCTCAGTTGTTTATGCTTCAGAGAAATTCCGCCGGTGGCGTCCAGATAACTGGAAAGATTTTTGTTATCTATTGTCTTTGCTTCTGATTCACAGTATTTTTTTTCCCGATAACCGATGTCATAGGCGAATCATCATCAACAGAGTGAACAATTTTTCCAGCCATATGACAAAGCTACTGCCAGTGTTATTTCTTCGCAGTAGTGTTCACACAAGCTTTCGCAATTGTTCGGACTAACTTTATATATACGTAGAATATTTCATGATAAATAAATAAAAGCTTGCTGACGTCAGGATTTGAACCATTAGCGTAGCAATTGACGACGTTACCACTACACCATTGCCACCCCCCAAGCTTGGCTAAAAGTAAAGTGTGATGTACTCTAGCAAAAGCTTTTGTAAAATCTGTGTAGGGTATGTACATTGTACGAGCACATCAACTTACACAACTAATACAAAAAAAAAATGAAATGCCAACAACACGCGGTGTTCCCAAGCGATCCACTATCTAAGTACTAACCGCGTCCGACGCTGCTTGATTTCTGTGATCGAACGAGCGTGGTTGATCGTTTCATGTTTGGTTTTTGTGTCGAGGCCATTCCGATTCACAAGTCTCGCTAAAGAAGTTTTTCTTCAAAAATGATTCATTACGTACAATACATATATTATAATCATTCTATCCTAGAATATACTGTAGGTGAGACTTTTTTTTTTTGCACATATATATTTAGAGTAGCTAGCGATATGTTCCTTCAGAGTATAACTCCTTGAGGTTGTGAATAATTCCGGAACGCTGTTAGAAAAATACCATTCTGTCACCGATTAGGTCTAAATGAAACTCTTGCCAGGCATAGGTGTTAAGCTGTCGGTATGAATCAATAGCTGTGCAAGAAGGAAAACAGTTCACGGACTTAGGTTAGATAACCAATTAGCTTGAATACAATTCGGTTATAAACAGACTTGTAATGCACAGTGAACGTTTTAACGACTTTAAACCAGTTACGCTGTCCCATAATAAACTTCAATCACAGTCACATGTTTCAAAGAATATTTTAAGCGACAATAAAACTGGTCTTAGTCTTACTCGTCTTTGACTCTTCAGAGGTTAAAACAATAAAAAGGTTACAAACTCCCGTCCTCCTGGCGTCTTTTTTTTTATGCATCTCACTGATGAACTACAAATAAAATAGGTCGCTAGTTGCTCCTTTTTATCATAGAATCTTTGTTAAGCCCGGGGGCATTCTTGGACCTGTTAAAGAAAACTGTACTTAGATCGGAAATCATTAAATGGATCTCGTAACGGGTCATGAATTCATAGTGCTTGTCCAAGTATCTGGTTCCCTTTCCATTCTCTATCACGGAACAATCTTAACATCTTACTTTTAATTCTTAAGTCGTGTTGGTCGTATTTTTTATTTTTGAAGTTCCACACTTCAATCAAGCTTAAAATAATAAACACCCCCTCCTTCGTAACATCGTAACACACGTAACCCTTTTATTGACCTCTCGTAACAATGAACCTTTTTCTCCGTCGTCTACTTCTCTGTCTAATCCCTCTTACCTTTGTCTAAAAACCAAGTCTAATGGAATTGAAATGAAGAAAAATGTATTTCCACCTCATACTGTGTGATGAGGTCTCTCCTGTCTGATGTACCGTTTTACTATCTGATTTGCTGTTTATTTCCTCATTAATCAGATACACTCAACGAATCAATCTCTGAAAATGTAGGTACATACCCAACGTATCCGAGCCAAACCACGAAGAGAAAGATTTTTCTTTTAACGAGATAAAAACGAAGAGGGAAAGAAGAACTCATTTACAAGGAACAATAAAACTCAAATTTTGAGTTACGACTGTTTTTAATGGTGGTACACTGGGGCGGACAAGAAGGAATGAGATGGAACTTGGGACCTATTGACTGGCTTTAATGCCTCTTTTAAAAAAACAAATCTGTTTTTGACTTGACTAACTGACAGTCACACCGAAATGGCATTGTCAGATGGATGATGATTGTCGTCGTTCGTTCGTACATAGTAATGGAATGGATGGATGAATGCACCGCAAGAATAAACTAATGGAAGGCAATTAAAAAAAAAAGGAAAAATCATGTTCCTTCAGCTCTCTTTGATCATCATCTTCATCTTCTTCTAGTGTGCTGCATTTCTTCCATGGGTTAATGGTCAAGATAGCTCTCTAATGAAGCTGAACCAGAAGGGACACAAAAACACTTGAAAGGAAAAAAAAGACAGAGACTCCTGTGCTCATAGAAAGGAAATTAGTAGAAAAAAAAAGTGAATAAACGTAGTAAAAGTTCGCTTCGGTGCGCTGTTTAACGCTTCATGAAGCTGACGTTGACGTGCATTGTGGTGATATCGAGGATATGACGGGTAAGGTTGGAGAGTTTCAACTGTAAGAAAAAAAATAAATAAAAATATACGTACATATACATATACTTTGGCGGGAAAGAAAGAAAGGAAGAAAGAAAGTAGGAATATGTAGTTATATTATATTTCATAATTAAAGTGGAAGATTTATATTTGCATCTATAGCTCGTTCTTAGAGTCATACCGTTAATTATCGCCGTTGTTTAGGTAATGTTTAAAAGCAAAGTCTTTATGACTGTAGAATGCACGTCATAAAGACAAGACGCAGATCACGTGCCTAATTTTAGTCGTTGTGTAATTTATGTACAAGTGTATATGTAAGTATAGGGTGCGAATTTTATTAAATTGGTGGGTCAGGGTACTTACGCTATAATTCTCATTAAAGAGGTTCTATTGTAGATTCATTGAACATAGTTCCGCCATTCTATGACTAGATTATGGGTATGCCTACGATCATACAATTACGACTATAAAATCAATGGTTTCTTTTTGACGAGAACATACTTTGTGTATTGTCGCTTGAGATGTAAATAAGAGAAAAAAATCAGCAAAAAATCCATTGTACTCGTATATTACGGCCTTATTGAAAAGAGTCCAAGAAAGGAAACTTTCGAATGTTTAACGAATTAAATTCAATCGTGCGCATATGGTACATATTTGTGTGTATGGTTACACACATTATTTACTTGTTAATGTATAAAGTATATAATTACCAGGGTTATCGTGAATAAATTTTCCCTCGGAATTTTTCCCCCAAACAAAAATTAGGTATCTTCAAAAATAGGAAAAAAATTCATCAGGAAAAAATTAAACATCGCAATTGTGTTGAAAATTCTTCTGAATTGTCATTCATGGTACCTATTTCTGTTCCGCGGAATTAATTCCTCTTTTTTGCAGATACCGAGTTTTTGTTCAGGGGAACAATTCCGACGGAAAATTTATTCACGATAACCCTATACGAGGATGAATTGAAAAGTGTGAGAACGTACATATGTACCAAAAAATCAAACTCGAAAGTTTACAAATGATTTTTATTTTTCAAAGTAATCTCATTTAAATTCAATAAACTTCCTTCATCTGACCTCTAAAGCCATTACACTAGTTAAAAAAAAACGTTTCTTCAATACCTTCAATAAAAGTACGTTTACTGTATCTTCGAACCCTCATATTTCATATTTATTAATGATATCCAACAAAACTTATAATAGACTTTAGTTATCTTTAATTAATAAATGTTGACATTTTTCATTGAGTAATTCAAATATTTAAATTTACTTAGAATCAAAATTATAAACGTATTTGTTTCAAATGGTTTTTAGCAATGAGTTTCATTCATATTTTCAAAATTATTTTTAAGTTGCTCAATTTTTGTATCTAGTTCATACAAATTCATTTTGAACAAAGAAAAGAATGACGATAAGAAACAAAAGATAATTAGTTAACCTAGAGAGTATTTTCTGTATCTATGTGCCTGCAGAAAGGTGCCGAAAAAGAGTATCCCCAAAATTGTTCGCATCGTAGAGCCTTCTCACGCTAAGAGGGAGTGCATTCCAAAGGCGGATGGCATGAACAAAGAATTGGCGTTCCGAGACCTGGTATGTAACACGCGGTTTGATTGAGAAAAATGAAGGATTTCGTATAAATAAGGAGGCTCTTTGGTGGTTATGATTTTGTGTAGGAACTTGAGTGTACAAAAGTCAAGATACTTGTCTAATGTACAACCAAGAATCTTACTAGAGTAGGCAGAAACATGGTCATATCGCTTTAACCCATATACGTAACGTGTAATATTGTTAAATGCAACTTGTAGCTTGCGTTTTATGAGCGCACTATTGCAACAAAAAACTTCACAGCTGTATGATATTATTGGCACAAGTAGCGATCTTGCCAACATTAGCTTTGCATTTGTTGGTGTGTAGCTCCGTGACTGTGTAAGGCTCTTGAGACAGCCATAAACTTTACCGATTGACGTCCGAATATGGTTATCCCAGCATAATGTTTTACTAAACCAGGCACCTAGATTTTTGGCCTTGTGGAGGAATTCAATCTCCGTACTCCCAAGATATAAGGTTGGTAGGCAGGATGTATCAAGATCATTTCTACTTATGACAACTAATTTAGATTTACTAGGATTTAGTCGTAAGAAATGTCTTCAGCCCACATAAGGATTTTATTAAGATCGTCATTGTGTTTGTCAGCAGTATCTTCAACAAAACTGAGCTCACTACTTATATACAGTTGTACATCGTCCGCATACATACATACATATGTAACAATAAGTTGCTAACAGTATTCGGAAGATCATTAATGAAAATTGTGAAGAGCAATGGGCCTAAAATGGATCCTTGCGGGACACCCACTGAAGTTGTTAGGAACTCGGATTGGATATCGTTTACGAAAACTGCTTGTTTACGTGCCGAGATGTATGATAAAATAAAATTAGCCGCGGATGAGGAGAAAGCAAACGACGTTTTTAATTTTCTTACAAGGAGCCTGTGGTCAACCACGTCAAATGCCTTGGAAAAGTCTAATATTGTCAAGAAGGTAAAATGGCCTTTATCAATCGCTGCCCGTATATCATCTATTACCTTAAGCAATTACCCTCTAGTTATGTAAACTAGTTCTTCGAGTGATCTTTGGTTCCGTCTGCATAGATGGGGAGTGGAGGAGAAGCTACATTGCCGAGCTATACGTCCTATAGAAGAACATCGACTTAGCCAGAAGAGTTCACATACAGCGACTAAGACGGCTTGGTCATATAGAGCGGATGAAGCCCAACGTTTCACCTGGAATATTTTCAAATCCACCCTGGATGGAGGGCGTAGTAGAGGACGACGTCGCGGTAGGTAGCCCAAATAAGTGGAGAGGGACCTCAATCAACTTGGTGCAACTGGAGGCAACCGGCTCCTAACCGTTGAGGTCCAGGTCTACCCCGGACTGTAGCGTTACCTAAGTAGGTAAGTAGTTATGGAAACAAAACTGCACACTGTTTCTGTATTTCCTCGCATCCAATGCGAATGTCATAACCTTATCCGCCAATGATTTAACTTGGTAGGTGATCCAGATCTTCTCGACTCTTTTGATTGCTGTTTGGTCTCAGGTCTCAGGAGTATAGTTGGTAGTAAACCCAGGTCTAATCTGTCGTCAAAAATAAGAACAAAAAAATCCTCTTGATCGGTTGGAAACAGCTGCAAACACTCGCGAGACATCTTCAGTATCAACTGAAAGCAGTTTCACAACCCATCCTTCAGAAAGTTTGGACAACTCAAGCTTGTTTTGAATGATGTTTTGAGTCCAGTCACACAAGATGACGACGAAATCAGCTATTTCACTTATCTTCAATCTGTGGTCTCCCATGATCAGATCGCAAATTTTCTGTAATTGAGGTTGATAGTCTTCTTCAACATGGGTCGTCTTCAGCACTCTCTCGTCCACTTTTAAATTCGGCTACCCACTTTTTTTAACTCTTGTTTCCAATGGGGCAGATTCTCCATACATTTTTAAAAATTGCTCACTAAAGTACGTGCGTAAACCGAACTAATTGCAGTGTAGGAATGAAACTTCCTAGTCACTTTTACAGTGTTGCAAAATAAGAGTGAAGTATAGGTAGGAAGTATATTTCGATTTCATTAAAATCGAACAACGCTAATTTCTCGCCTCTGGACTGTGGTGAGCAGTCACAACTGCGCAAACCCATACACTGCTAGATCGTTGTTAGCGATATTTATGCTGAAAGCTGCTTTTAGCTATACCTTTAAATCTTTATTAACTTTAGTTTACTTCGATTAGATGAATTATTTTTTATAATCAATCTGTGGTACATAGGAGAGTGGATTTAAAGATTTCAAACCACCCTTTCATCTCTTCAAATTCATCAATTGCGGTTATTTTTCTCCTAAAGGCGTAAAGGGAACTACGAAAGGGTGTCCCATAATTCACGCAAAATTTGAATTTTGCGGTATTTAATAGTACAATGGTGCCAACGGAAAAAAAGATAACAATGTGACAGCTGACATTTCGGGGTTAGTAAAAATGGAGCGCTATACGAAAGAACAACGCATTTTCATTGTTGAGCAATATTTTAAAAAATAATGAAGGTTTGTCAGCTGAAGTCCGCAATTTTCGTACAAAATGATGAAGCTCATTTTCATCTTGATGTCTTCGTTAATCGTCAAAATTGTCGCATTTGGGGTTCAGAAAACCCACGAGTAATTGTTGAGGAACAAATGCATCCACAACGCGTGACTGTTTGGTGCGGATTTTGGGCTGGAGGCATTATCGGACCATTCTTCTTCGAAAATGCGGCTGGTCAGGCAGTAACAATTAATGGTGTTCGTTATCGTGACATGATAATCCAGTTTTTAGTGCCTAAATTACAAGATATGGATGTGACCAACATGTGGTTTCAACAAGACGGTGCCACATGCCATACAGCCAGAGAAACAAGTCAATTACTGCATGAGTCATTTCCTAATCGTGTAATCGGCCGTTCTTGCGATCAGAATTGGCCATCCAGATCTTGCGATCAGAATTGGCCATCCAGATCTTGCGATTTAACGCCATTGGACTTTTTTCTTTGGGATTTTTTGAAGTCAAAGGTCTATGCAAACAAGCCCACGACCACCAACGCCGCGAAAGAGGAAATTGGAGGGCGTGTTAATGAAATTCAGCCACATTTATGCGAAACGGTCATAGAAAATTTCAATAAAAGAGTACGTACTTGCCAGCAAAGCCGTGGCGGCCATTTATCCGATGTGCTATTCCATACATAACCCCAATCTGTATACTCTATGAATCAATAAAAAATGTAAGCTTTCTAATTAAAAAATCTGTATTTTCTATCAAAATTAATTATGGGACACCCTTTATAACAGGTTTATTTTTCCTGTGTTTTAAATATATGCTATATCATCAATCAGGCAGTCAGTCAATGGGTTCTGCTTTTTACATGAAAATTAAGAAGGAACACTTGGAGTAGTAATACCACTTGCAGTAGCCTATAAAACCGTCAGTGATAGTACCGCATCAAAGTGCCTCCTTTAAATCTTCAAAATTAATTTGCAAACGGACTGAATTAAATAAACAAAAGAGGATTAGAGACGAAGGTCAACAAAAGAAAAATAAATAAAAAACATGTAAACTGACTTCGGATAAAGAGATTTTACTGCTAAGTAATTTCTAAATCCGTGTTCATCATGACCCCAAAAAACGATTAAACTTTACAGAGTCCCTTGCTAGACACACCGTTGCAATCAGGCACAAGCAACAACACATCATTGCCTCAACCAATCCAGGTATAACAGGAAGGAGATTGCATATTAAATTTGCCTTTCATCCCGATGATATCCATCCGGTTGTGTTTTATGTCGACTGGCTGCCTGCCTTTCATGGTCTCCGTCGAGGACGGAGCGAGGAACTTTCCAACTACCTACTACTGCTGGTGTGGTGGTTCGCCGTCACTCTTTAATTTATTTATTTTTTTTTCTAATGCTAAAGCTAAAGCCAGTGTCTAACTGTGTGTGCGGTGGATGGATTATCCGAATGGACCATGAGTACTGCTGCTGCTGTTTCTCTTGCTACTCTAGGTATGATACCATGTTATACCATCTCGTGGTAACCTATAGGTATGGAACAGGCACATACCAAGCGCATACATACATATTCCTTTAACGAAAAATTAAAACTTTTTTAAACTAACTACGGAGTAGAAAGCGATACGATGCGCTGTACGCGATGCATTGGGCCACAACCAAACGTGTTTCTGTTACCAGCTTTTCATGATTAGCTTCCTCTTAGTTTTTTTTTTTCATGTTACCCCGGTTTAGCCAGTAAACCTCTCCCCGGTCCTGACTCTGATAAAATGGGCAAAACTATCATCGTAATACGAAGAGGATAAAATTGGATATTCTGGGATCGCGCGATGTGCTGTTGCTACTTTTGGGGGAGATTGGAGGGTAGCGAAAGATATAAATAGCTGCAGTAGATGATGATTAAAAGTTCAAGAGTAGGCGGTTGGCGATGGCTGCCTCGTTGGTTGGTAACTCTTAAATGCATGCGAGGTGGTGAGCCTCTCTCCATCTCTCATCAGCCGCTTTCCAACAAAGCGTGCACATTGAATGTAATTGGATGATGCGATTTCATTTGTGAGCTGTCGATTTTCGCGATTTAAAAATGGGTAGAAATTTATTTTAGGACAATGAAATTAGAAAGTTTGAAGATCAATCTTAGGGCGTTCGTTTTAAATGAAATCCCTAGTGGGCATGTGGGTGGTATTAGGAAACAAAAATGTAATTAAAATTGAAAAATAACGAGTAAATGTTGTAGAATTTCGAACAGGCATGAGTATTATATTCGACAGATAGGATTTGGTTTTAGTATATTGTCTTCAGTCAAGATATCATATTAACGTGCTTCATATTTTCAAAGTGTGTGCCCACAACACTTTCGAATGCTGATATCTGATTTCTCATTCTGACTCATAAGCCGATTTATTGTCTTTAAAAAAATATATTTTTGTATTGACTATCTAGTATCTGTTGGACTTATTTAAAAAAAAAAATTAATCAATCGATATATTAATTTAGCGTCAACTTTGCTATCATTTCATAGATAAATGCAAAAAGGTTAAGCAAAATAACTTGAAAAAAGATAACACAAAAGCCGGCGCATTTTAAAGGCGTACTCGTTAGTATAGTAAGTGGCGCAATAGTGATGCAATCGCAAAGCTTTTTTTTTTTTAGATTATTAGCTTCATCGTAGAAATATTTCGGGAATTCAGAACAGATTAGTGGAACATGATGATGTTTGGTTTTAGATGAAACGAGCAAGCCGTAATCGCCTTAAGCATGGTCTAATTTTTGTATCCTGTGGACTACTATAAATATAATAGTTATCAAAAACATGCAATAAATAATGAATAAAACTGAATTACTAGTTTGCTTTCTGTAACAAACGTATTTAACAATTTGTTTTTCTCTCTTTCAGGTACGTGCAGTAATCCTGTTATTTAACTATCTAAACTTTTTAAACATCGAGCGGGTGTTAGGTAAGAAAAAGTGAATAAATAAATAAAATAAAAAAAAAATACTTTCTTCCCAATTTTTTTTTTCTTCAATCTCCTGACCCTTTAGCTGGTAGGGTCCCAATCCATTTTTTTTTTTATATATACCATATATTATATTTTATTTTTGGTTGTAAATGGCAAGGAAGGAATTCTCGGGCATAGTTCCAAACCCAACAATACTCACACTTGACGACAGTCAACAATCCTTTTAAGCCTCCCTATAAAGCTGTGGTTTCGGTGCAAGCGAATTTCACTCGCGCGAATTCCCAAACTTCGCTAAACTCATTCAAAAGAACGCATTTCGTATGTTGTGGTTCGGGTGCTTAAAATTTACTCACACGAACTAAGCGAATCTGGGCGAGTGAAATTTCCGATAGTTTCATTTGTATTTTACTCGCGTAAACTAAGCGAATTTAAGTTCATTTATATACCGCTAATATGGCTCCTTGTGGTGAATGAGATCTTGGTAATACTGAAGGAAAACGGCTTCAACGTAACGACCTATGCGGACGATGTCGTTATCCTGGTTTCGGGAAAATTTCCTCCAGTCCTAAGTAAAAGGCTCAATTTCGCGCTACAACTAGTGGATAACTGGGTCAACAGCAAAGGGCTGGGAGTGAATCCTTCAAAGACGGAGGTAGTTCTCTACACTAAGAGGAGATCAATCCCTACCTTCAGACCCCCAAATATTGGTGGCACTGAACTAAGTATCTCAAGTTCAGCTCGGTATCTGGGCGTATTTCTAGATTCCAAACTAAGCTGGAAGGAAAATATTGCCGAACGCGTTAAAAAAGCAAGCGTAACTTTCTACTCCTGCAAAAAGGCTTTCAGCAATATGTGGGGCTTCAAACCGGCTGTGGCGGTTGTAAGACCCATTCTCACATATGGTTCACTAGTATGGTGGGCGGCACTTGAGAAGCAATACCTGCTTTCAAACCTCACCAAAATCCAGAGGGCGTGCATCGGAGTCATGGGATCAATAAGAACAACACCAACAGCGGCAATGGAAACCATGCTTAGTTTCATTCCGCTTGACATATACTGCAGCAGTCTGGCGGCTAAAACCGCTGTAAGACTGAGAGAAGGCCGGTTGTGGTCATCAAGCCTTTACGGCCATGCCTCCATTCTGTCCCGATGGGGGATCACCAGCGGATTGACGGGAACTGATCACATGAACCCGACGCTAGCATTCGAAAGAAGATTCACTACAAGAATTCCCGATTCCCCCGGCTTTCTATACCGACGGTTCTAAGATGGACGTTGGCACGGACGTCTTCCGGGTCGAGGTCGCAGCCATTATACAGGCTGCTGAAATTATACGCGAGAGTAATATCGTTGGCAAAACGATCACTGTCTATATAGACAGCCAGGCAGCCGTTAAGGCTCTGGACTCTGCCGTAGTTAGGTCGAGGCTCGTGAGAAGCTGTAAATCACTCTTAAACGAGATATCTAAAGCCAATGCGGTGACCCTCTGCTGGGTACCAGGGCATATAAATATCGAAGGTAACGAAAGGGCTGACGAGCTTGGTAGGAAAGGGTCGGCGCTGCACTTATCGGGGGCCCTCCCCTCAGTTCCTTGCGGAAAAAAATAGGATTTTCTTTACAGCGTTTCCAGGGTTAAATGATTGGGCACAATGGACTCGTACTGTTGGTCTGAGTGAGCAGTGACTCCTTGTCACAAGGCACCCATCTACCTAACCTAACCTAAGTTCATTTTTTTTTTTGAGTTCTTAAAGGTTTTATGCTTTGTTGTGTACTGAAATTCGTGCAAAATGAATTGGGAGAAGCTGGTTGCTTGTAATGTGCCCAAAAGCACACTATTGCTTTCATTGCTTTGGAAAGATTGTCGTTACAATTTTTTTTTTTTTAATCCTTAAATTAATTTTGAAATATGCTCTTAGCAAATACGTTCTAAGAGGATACGCTTCATCACCAATCATTACAAATGACGCTTCTATATATTAACCCGACAAGAAACGAGGCACTGGGACATTCAATTTACCAGCTTCAATAAGTTTATATAGTTTCGATGATTCGAAAATACCACCATCAATTTTTTTCCCGATCGCCCCCACCTTCAATGCATAGAAACCTATAGTTTGCTCCAGAAAGTGCTTGTGAGACAATCGAAAAAAGTAATTGTACTTAAGAACAGGCTTCCTGTCTCCGGAGGTTGTTTCAGACGTACATATATGTGACGCGGCCTAAGTTAAATTAAATACCATATTGCATCCGGAAGATGTACGAATCTGAATCTTTGAAGATACAAAAACTGAATTATTGTGTGAGTATAAGTAAACTTCTAGTCTTGGCAGTCTTAGGTTAGGTTAGGTTAAAAGGTGTTAGCTGCAACGAATGAGCGCAGCCTGCATTCGGATCACAAACGGATCCATTGTGCTCACCTGACGTGAACTTTCCTGATTGAAGAACTGCAAAGAGAGGAAAGAAACAAAATAGCTAGAGTTCTGTGTTTGTGGAACGGCCTCCTCTGAACCACCCTGAAGTACTCTCCAAGGGCCGTCTTCCTGGTACTGCAGAGACTAGGGTATTTGCAGAGAAAGTGTTCCTCTACTCTACGTCTGTATTGCCGCATCTTCTGCAGAGTTCATCTGTACTAAGCCGCATTCTCTTCCGGTGGGCCGCCAATAGGTTGTGGACGTAACCAGAGTGTTACATGGTGGCTCTGGATAAACATGTTAAGCTCCTTGCGGCAGGATTTTATTAGCTTTGATTTTATAGCCGCGGATGAGATTTTATAGCCCTGCTATCGCTAGGACTTTTGCCTGGAACACACTACTGTGGTTCGGAAGCCCTAGTGATAAAGCAATATCGGGTTTGTTTTGGACCCGTCAGTGAAGACTGAATACTATATAGGTTAATGGTCCCATCGTCTTCCCAGTATTCCCTTGATGGGATGACCGTTTTGACGTTTAGGCTGAAGTCGGGGGATGGCGGCAGATAGTCTGTGGTGGTGTCTAGATGAGTCCATCTTAGATGCTACGGTGGCTCGTGTGGCCCTTTCTCCATAGGTTGGATTCTTTTAGGCGTAGGGCACTCATCGCGGCTGATTTCTTAACAAATAAGTCTTGTGGAATCAGTTCGAGAATTGTTTCAAGCGCTGCTGTCGGGGTAGTTCTAATGGCGCCTGTGGTTGCTATACAATCTTGGTGTTTGAGTTTGGTGCGCGATGCACAAGATGTACTCGGTATTTCATTAACTGCAGGGTAGGAGATTTCGTAAGATCTTAATGTACAATAGAATTTGCACATTTGCAACATTTGGAAAAATGAGAATTTTCCAACATCTTCTCCAACTTAACGTCAACAGGAACTATTATACTAAGAAGTCATCTCTTAAGTTGGTGGGGGATTGCCTAGACAAACTCAACAACCTGGGGGCTAACTATGCATAGTTTACGATTCATTCATTTCGCTTCGCAGCGATGATGGCAACTATGCACAACGATCGCTTGGAATATCGACTTTCCAAAAGATTTCCATATTTGCCGTCATATTTCAACAAATATTTCCTTTCATCTGTCAAAGTGTCATGGAAAGAATATACTTTGAAAATTTAGCTAAAACACCGGTGGATAATTGGAACAAAGTTTTCATAAGTATATATTTGGCGCAACAGCTCTTTAAGTGCCAGGCCTAGCTTCTCGAAACCACTTATGTTGTGTGCGTTATATTTTTCACACGAATGGAAGGGACCTACAATTTAGTGCCAAATCCGAACGGCAATTTGAGAAGCTTTTTCGTGACAACAATACTCTCAAATGTTTGTCAGACGCTCGCGAGAGGTGGGACCGTGAAAAAACTTTATGGTGTTTTCTGGGATTCGAACTTGGAACCTCATGCGTAGTGATCCGACACACTAACCACTTACGCCACGGCGCCCATAAGTGCTTACTTAAATAAATATTTGCTTTTCTGCTCTAAATGCAATAAAATTATCAGAAAGTATACCTTTTCAATTGAAAATCCACCGCCAACCAGCCTTGCGCCATCAAAATATCTATCGTAACTGAAGTCGATCGAATGACGTTCGCATTTACATAGTTACGCGAATGTAGTAGAGCTAAGTTCGATACTGTTCGACAGCGGATTGCGTAGTACCAAAATGCGATTTCGCATGAAAATGCGCTTCGCGGCGAAGTGCATAGTTAGCCCCCTGGACTGGATCATTCGTACGACTATGCAGGATGGAGAGAGACGCACCTCATCAATGCACTCAAGAATTCAAGGACCAAACCATATTCATAAGGAATTTCTGCATTAGGAAGTTAGCTAACTAAAAAAATTCTCACTAGGTGGAGTCGTCACAAAAACTAATGCCACACAGAATTTTATATTTCCTAAGACTTTGACAGCAAACAGTCAATATGGCAACTTTATCCGGTGAGACGTACATAAGTAGTTCGGTTGTAGCGAGCTGTGCAACACGACTTGAAGAATGTGGACGCTAATTTAGTTCGACTTCGTGCATCAATGAGAATTTGAAACACTGTCTAATTCCGATGACAGAAAAATATATATAGAAATATTATCCGATTTGTCAGTCAGAAGACTTATGGTATATTTAATGCATGTGCCAATGATACTTTAGAATTACAAGCGTCGAAATCCATATAGCTGGCAAAAGGTTAACGCTTAAAGCGCCAATTCCTTGATAATATGCTGTCAACAAATAATTCAAATGTACATGTGTTATCTCTCTTGACCAAATCTCATCAACCAATATTCGATCAAACAATCTGTCTAGAATTTGCAATCAAACGGTAAAAATTCCAAGAATTCGTTATCGAATTCAAATTATTCCGCGTGACTAACACATGCTTTCAGTCAAACCTTTCAATTCCATCAATGAAAAGACAAAATTCCTTTGTTATTCCACTTGAGAGAAGAAAAAAAAATAATAATAACAAGCCATTTTATTCCTAATTTGCATACTTAACCTTTCAATTCCGTCAAAAATTTAAATGCGCCCTCTTGAGAGAACAGATATAAAAAAAAAAAAAAACGCGAAGCAAAACACCGCGATCCACTCATCCAATTCAATTCTAATAGATTACATCTTTCAAGGAATTATTTTCTTGAAATAATTTTAATTAGATAACCGATTCGAAAAGAGCACGACGACGATGACTTCAAGCACTCTTCTCCATCATCAAATCTCTCATCTCGAGCAAGAAACCTCAAGAAATTAGAAAAAAAAAAAAAATATATAATATATATATATTTCGCAAATACATCGTAATAAAATGAAAAATTATTCCAGCACGCGCTTCGATTGTTGTGGTCCAAAATCTCTCTACCACTCAAGTGGATCGGAATTACCAGAACCGGTCCTTCTTTCTCTCCATGGCGTGGCGTTGTTACCCATTTTCAGAGCGTGGTCGTTGGACACCAACCGCACTTCACCGGCATCGCTTTAGATGCTGGTTTGGCATAGAAATATCATGTGTATGTCGTTGACCTTTTGCCACCAGGCTTGCACAAGTAGCAGTCTTGCCACTTGCCGATTCCAAACTTATAGTAAACTATGACAGAAAAATTAAAATCTAACAACTCCGGAAGTGTGAACAGAAAGTTTCTATACCTCCGTTACCACACAGCTGTCACTAACCTACACACTGGTTGCCTTGTTGCTGGTTTGCTCTAACGACAAGTGTCACCATTTCGAACGGTGTTCTCAACGGATGTTCAAAGGTAAATTATTTAACTTTCAACCGGCGCATTTGAAATTTCGAATCTCCTTGTGAAAAGGCAGTTCGAATAGAGCATGATTGTCACATTACACATATTGTAATTCCGTGTACAATTCCAAATTATTGACGACTTTGACAAACCACATGGACACTTTAAATGTAAATTGATTATGATTCACAATCAGTTCTATGTTGTGACTGTCACTGTCACTGTTTCGGTAAACCTAGCATGGCAAGTCATGCGTCAACAAGAGAGACTTCTTTGAATAAATCGCCCATTTAGGATCACCGTATATCCGGAATATTAATTTTTCCTTTCTTCCTTTTCCACACATGTTGTTTCGTCTTCTTTTTATTCAAATTTTTGTCTTTTGTTTGACATATTTGACAGATGAAATGCGCAATTACACATTTGACAGCGTAGCTTTTAACATATTGCCGCCGCCGCCACCTCCTGTCAGTCACTAAATAACAACGAAATGTGACAATAAAATTCGAAATAGCTATAGTTTAGTCCCGATGTGAAGGAGAATGATATAAAAACGATATTGACAGTTTTATCGGAAAAAATTGTTTTTATTTTGCATTTGAGGAGGTTTTCATGCGACGGAATGTGAACACAGCAGTTCAGTATTAAGAGTACTTCCTTACTCCCTCCACCAATTAAATTGAGTTTTATTTGTGAGGCCATCTATCGTTGATTGTGATGATAGTTTCTTGTTACAAGTAAAACGCAAATGAATCGAAATCGCAATGAAATTTTATTACTCAATTCGATTGGAGAAGAGGAGACAGAGACCACCGAGATAGAGGTGGCCAGTGCTGTGGTGGAGACCACCAGGATTTATTAAATGACATGTTTGATTTGATGGCTGTCATCAGCAATTGGACATTTATTACTGAGTTATAATCAAATGATGGCAATTGATGGGGTTATTTTTGTTAATTTATATCGTTTTTAGTGTTCAGCAAGGAACGATTACAATTATTTTACTGCAGACAATGCAAATTTTTATGAAAAGAATATTAATGCTTATGGGAGATATTAATGACTTAGAATAAGAGGAAAAAAAGCCGCATAAGGCTTTGAACTTAAGAAAATATGTAGTAAAAGGTTAGAGTGTTTTTATAGTAGACTACTAGTCAGTACGCACAGCAGGGGACGCAGGTTTATATCAGAAATGCTATGGAGAGTGGATATATACCACATGAGGCATTCTTGCATCTGGATGCACTCGGCTAATTATCGGACTCAACGAACGTGCCAATTATCTATCATGTTGCTAGAAGGGCAAAAGATAAATGTAGTCTCAATAGTCCTACTGACTCGGGTGATCGAAATGCCGTCCTAAGATACTGTGTAAGCATACCTGAAAGGGATATAGCTAACATCGACCGGTTTAATCGGGAGAAATAGTGGTGGCTCGACTGGGTTGAAGCTAATGTGTAGGTTAAGTAGGACTGGGCCCTGGTACGTGATTTTTGGTCCACCGCGCCGGTAAAAAGGAGAATGACTTGTCATTCACTGATCCTTTGTATAGACGGGCTGGAGATCGCATATCAGGGCCCAGTTCTGTCGAAGGTTAGGTTAAGTTAGGTTTAACCTAGGATAAGTTAGTTTTATTTTGTTTACCCTCTAGTTTAGTTGAATAAAAATAATAAAAATTTGTACAAGGTTTTTCCACATTTCTCCTTAAAAAAAAAATTAATAAATAAATAAGAATATGCATTAACAAAAAATTATGAAAATATACCAAGTATATATTATAAAAATCGTTGTGTAAGTATTGAGAACCCTTCAGGTCAGATACTTTAAGTTATAATTATTGCTGTAGTTTTTGAGTTTATTTAAATAATAAAATATGTATATACATATATAATTGGAAAATAAGCAAACAGAAAAAAAAAAGGTTTATAAATAAATAATTCAAACGATCTTGCTAACTTTTCAATCTGCGTAAAAATGTTGTACCATCGTACATCAATTATTCTATGCTGACGATGGCGTCATCATAAGTGAGGATCCTTCGTCCCTACAACGAACACTTGATGTGCGGATGGACGTTTTGTGGGGGAAATGGGTATCGCATTAGTTCAAAAAATACAGAATACTTGTGCTGCCCGTTCTCTGATCCACTCAGGCCTACGAGTATTCCAGACATTTATTTAAATGGAACAGTGCTTTCCGAGTGCGAAAAGTTCAAATATTTGGGATCTATGATCAATAGCAAAGCAATCTGTGATGACGACATCAATCATCGCGTAAGATAAGTATGGATGAAGTGGCGAGAAAACTCCGCTATCTTCTGTGACAGAAAAATGCCCCATAAGTTGAAAGGAAGGCTCTACATCGCACTTGTGCGTCCAGCGCTCACATAAGATTCACAATGGACAATGTACAAAACGTATGAGGGTAAATTAATGGCAGCTGAGATGAAGATGCTTCACATGACAGTGACAAAGCTTGACCGAATAAGAAATTCGAAAATCCGTGAAAACCATCTTACGAAAGATAGAGCTCGACCGGCTTAGCTGGTATTGCGATGTTCAAAGAAGAGATCATTTGAACCCTATCAAAAAGGCAATATCAATGAACGTTCCAAATATAATACTCGTACATCGCGTGGCAGAAGAGGCAGACCTATAAACGCCTGGATCACACAAATGCGACGACACCGGCATTTCATTGGCCTCAGTAACCGAGTGATCCAAAATCGGCAGGCCTGCCGATATTTTCTGAGGTCGAATAGGCGAACCCCATAGGCGGATCAGTAGAAATGCGGTGAAGTGAGAGTGTTATAATCCCTTGTTTTCGGATCATAACCTCGCCGAAATAGGAGGAAGAAGAAGAAGTATCACTATATGGCTTATCAGATTTACATTGTCAAAAAATTCCATTTTTAAAAATTGTCTATTTCTCGGCTACTTATTGACCGATTTTGTACAAAATTGTTATTTGAGCAATATTACACATATGCAAAAAATGCAGCATGCCAAATTTTGGAAAAGTTTTAAATTAACGGTACTTTTTCAAAACGGCTTAAATGATTTTGCTTAAGAATAACACATTTGAGGCCCGAAAAAAATTCAAATTTCAATTTGTTTGCTTAAATGATGTCTTGATATGTGTAGAATATAGTTCCATTGACATTGAATCGGTCTGGAACTCATTTAATGTTTAAAATAATCATGTTTGTGCGCTCCATAGCGCAAAACCCTCGTTACACGCCTTTTTTTTATTTTATTTTTTTTAAATCATTTATTCAAACCAACGAATTTAACATGATACTACTAGATATTAAATCTTATACTAAGCATCGAGATAGAATTTAAAAAGTTTAAATTAAAAAGGATAAAAATAAATGTATATTAATTGAAAAGAGTAAAGATTTAAGATTTAAAATGATTTTAATGACTTCAGGTAGATGCATATGTAAACTTGTTATAAAATTAATCATAAATTGATTCTCAGCAAAAGAAAATAAATAAAAGTAGATGGCGATGAGCTTATTCTCTGCAATTCAACCGGAAGTCTATTCCATATTCGAATTGCTGAGACGAAGAAGGATCGCTCAGCAGTGGTATGTTCGAATCGGGACAAGATTAAGCGCAGACCCCTCCAGATTGCGCAAACCGGAGCATTTCGTTCAGATACACAGGACAGTTATTATGAATAATGGCATGCAGCTTCAACCAGCTACGGAAGTTATAATAATCATTAAGACAGATTCCTAGTAGAGAAGTCGAGTCTTGAGATGTGAGACACTGATATATCTCGGTTTATTATACATATATAAAGCGGAGACAATCATTGAAAGTTACATTTAATTTGTGTTTGCATTCGTAATCTAGAGTGGCATATACGGAGCAGTTAAATAAGAAAAGGGGCATAATTAGGCTTTTAACTAAACGCAGTTTCATATTTGGGAGAAGACCAGCAGAGCATCTCAAACTGCGCAACCCAGAGTAGATTCTCCCAATTGTTGTCGAAATGGCGCCACAATAGCTTAACGTGTTGTTTAGCGTAAATCCAAGATACTTCACTTTGTTCACATATGGAATAATTTCGCCGTTAAGCACAATGCGGGGAAATTCAGTAGCCTTCACTTCTCTCCTTGCCCATCGCCAGAGTCTTAGCGGGATTCACTTTGAGGTTGTTGAGATTAGACCAGAGTTGGATTCTTTTTAGATTCTTATTCATCCTAGCCACTAGGTCCTCCCTCAGGCCTACTGAACGCCATAAGTAAATCAGGACGTCGTCCGCACACATTTGTATATTACAAGAGGCTATAGAATCCGTGAGATCATTAATATACAGTGAAAATATAAGTGGTCCCAGAACGAAGCCTTGTGGAACTCCTGTACTTACAGTAAGTGGGCTGGAAATTCCATTATCAGTATAGACTGTTTGAACCCTGTCCCTTAGATAGTTGTGTACCAAACTAAGAGCTGTACTAGAAAATCTAAATTTATTTTTCAATTTTGACATTAATATTGGGTGATCAATGCAACCGAAAACCCTTGAAAAGTCTAATAGTAACAATATATGCTTATTTCGAAAACCAGATTGCCAGACATAAATCATATTATTGTTATTCAATTAAATAAGCATTTGACTTTGGATTATTTTTTCAAAGACTTTCGATAGAAAGGGCCATAAGCTTATCGGTCTGAAATTCGCTGGAACAGTGGGACTTTCAACGTGTTTTCTGAAAAACACAATTTTTCAAACTGGTGTACATCATAACTCTCACAATTTACATAGGATTGACATAGGACACAATTTTTTCTACTCCAAATAAACTTCTTTCGTATCCGCTTTTTAATTCGATCGTTAGTTTTTTTTTTTTTTTGGAAACACGATATTTCAGTGTAAATTTGTACACTTTTTTCACATTAGTATCAATTTGGCAAAAATCATAACAGAGTTTTCCATAGCCAATCTATCACAGATTAAGAAATTTTTCGGATTTTTGTTCTAGGTCATACCGGTCAGCTGGTACTACGTGACCCAACGGTCTCCTTTCACGGAGCCGATTTTCGATTGCTCTACGATATTCCTTATATGTTCAAAAAAATCGTAAAAAAGAGGTAACATTTCATGCTTAAAGATGTTATTCCATCTTAAATTTCATACTTTGGTTAGTTGAGATATGTATATTCTAAAACATGATCTACCAGGTTTTTTGCCAAAAAATCCATATAAGAGTAGGTACTTAAATCATTGACCGGTTTAAAAAAATTGCATATTTCTGAGCTCTCTGCCTAAATTTGACATGGCATACAAGTTTCAAAAAGTTTTTGAAATATACATATATATTTGCTTTTCAAAAAATAACGTTTAAAAAATTTCCAAATTAAAGATTTGAAACATTTGCAAAGGCGCGCAAGTCGCGTCCTATATTTAACTTGGAGTCTCACTTGCATTGACGCATATGTAAATTTACATATTTTCATTTACAAATCAATGCCTATATATGTACTCGTATGTTAGCCTAGTCTTTCTAAAACCGTTCTCACGCTTGATTCAGCGCCAAATTTCCAATCAAGAGACAACATGCGATCATCTCTGTTTACTTAAAAGGTTTTTTTTTCACGTTTTTAACGTCTAAATCTCAACTAATTTGTATGAGAACCTTTGGTGAGCGTATCAATTTTTAGTTTTCCGATAAAAATCTAGTCTTCACCTTTCCATTTGGTTGCAAAGGAACACTTTTCGTCTGTATTATATTCTAATTCTTATATTTTTAAGAGTCATTTTTTAAATAATTTTTTTTCTCAATCAGACAACAAAAATATCTTTATTTATTTTTTATCGTATGGGTATAACAAGTTATAAATACAAATAGCACTTTACTTTTCAGCCCTCAGACAGATACTGACAGATACCTTTCAAGTTTGAAACGCAAAAAGTCGAACGATTTCCTTGACATTGAATACTACTCCAATCGTTGGGCAGGTACGGTTCGCTGGCTTCGATAAACACGCAGACTCTATTTGTTTCATTTCTTATGAGTGCATAACTCTACATTCACAAGGAACATGCACTTACGGTCACCTCTAAGTTTAAATGTCTAACAACATAATGTGCGTCGTTGACCTCTCTCAAAACGCCAGCTCAGTGTAATTAAAACCACCGCACTATTTCTCTGTCCAATAATCGTAAATCTAAAGCAATTATCTCGTATCTCTTCATTGTTTAGTACGAGTACTGCACACTCATGTACATACATATGTATGCGTGTATGTATGTTTACTCCTCGCAAACAAACTGTCATAATTTCAATCACCCCTCGTAAAATCCGCCGTAAGCCAATAATTGTTCAATGTATTGACATTCTGGCAATTACAGTCCATTAACCCGTCCCCCATCGAGTTTTGTCGAATCGCTCTAGATGCATAACAAAGTACTGAAGATGGTACGCGGTAATGACAGACAGACACTTCAATGAAAGTAAAAGTATCTCAAACAAATAGATTGTCTTCTTCTCCCCCTCATTCCTACTTGTATGAATCTAATTTAAATCGTCTACATAATTGCATAAAATTAGTTAACAAGAAGGAATCTGTGCCAGCTAATAGTGTATTAAGTTGCCAAATTATTTGCGCACTAACGACGCATTTTCTTTTTTGCCTTTGATGCGGAAGTGCATAGTTGTGCGCATGTAACACCCATACATATGGTATGTACATATGTATGTATATAAACGACAAGTAATTTTAATTTTAAATTTAAATCTTTTTTTTTTAAATAAAACTTAAGTGTAATCAGCAAATTGATACGTGAGCTACTACTGATGGATGGAAGAATTTATTATACGTACGCTAAAAATATACGCTGCTCTGGCGACTAGAAGATGGCTGGAGCGCCGCTGCTACTGCACCCCTTCTAGAGACGCCTGAAATCTTCTACATTCATCACCCCTATTGTTAGCAGACGTCTTGTAATTGGCAATTCTTATCAGGCAGGGCAGCGCTTTGAAAAATCCGTGATGAAATTCAATACGTGCTGGACGGTGGAATATCCCCTCTCCCATTTCAGCATCTATTGAAATTCGATCGACAGTATCTCACAACAAATAATAAAATCTATACGTAAGTATCTTTTTTCCAATTGGTTTTGGAATATTCACTGCACAGAGGAGTAGCGCGTCGTAACATTTTTTAACGCCTCGCTGAGATCTTCTGTATTCTGTGTCCGTTTCTCCATCAGTGGAGGAGATTTTACAATTCATCGGATACGCGTCTTTGTTGTTGTTATTATTTAATTCATTATGCATGTTGTCGGGTGTTTTTTATTTTTTATTTTTTATTCTCGACTGAATGAATGGACATGAGCTGTGTTTTTTTATTGCTTGGCATTCTTCTCCTCCTCTGCACACATGCTAGCGATAAACTTATAAAAATAGATAAATACTTCGCGCTGGGTATCTGGTTTAGCAAAGTACAAACTACGCACTTTCGATGATGAGGATGAACATGAAGAGTATCAATTGAGTCTTATTTTATGATAATGTGAAACGGTTTTGTGTGCTTTTCGCTGATAAGCTTGTTGAATGATTTTAAAGTGTTTGTTTACAATTGAATTTAAAAATAATATATAATGAATATACACATACATATTTGGGATGCGTAAGTTGACTCTGGTAGATAAAGAACGGGACAGTGTTTAGAATTTGATAAATATTATGTGAGTTGAAAGTTAATTGGACGCTAACTCAGTAGAAGAGACTGCTTGTGGAACTGACATGATAGTTTGATTTGTTTGAGGATGATTTTACCATGTGTCTCACTATAGTGTGGTTTTGTTTTTGAAAAAAAAAAAAAAAAAAATTAATAAATAAATTCTTGGATTGACGGTGTAAATTGATATAATAATTGATTTTGCTTCAATAGCTTGGTCAGTTATAGATTTTGTGTTTATAATATTCTTTAACGAAATATTTGCAAAAGTTTGAAAATTAAGAAGATCAGTCGACCTTGCTGAATCTGTCGCATGGCATTTGGCTCAAAAGCTCCGTTTTCAAACCGAGTCTATCACTTTTTTTTTATTACTTATGGTTTACATCCGTTTATGATAAAAATTGATTGATTTGTAGCACTTACAATTCCATTCTCATAGAACACTCGATAAACAGATGCCAATTCGCCCTGCAAGTGAATAAGTTCCCCCTCGCAGCCATGCCCTCTGCGCCTTTCTACACACATGTATCTATTTAGGGCGGGTTGGCCACGAAATCTCCCGTCACAAAATCTCGTTCACAGAATCCCGCGTCACAAAATACAGCAGCACCAGAATCTCGCATGCACAAAATGTGATTGAAATTCGTGACGAATCAAGCAGTACGTAGGTGGCCCGCTTTGCGGGTTAAAAGGATTTCACACTATTGGGCATTCTTCGGCCTCACATGCAGCTGTCCTGGGCGCCAATACGTGGCATTTTACCAATCCCGCCGCGAGATTTTTCGAGGTTCAGCCTGCAAGATTTTCTGCTGCGTGATTTTTAAAAACTTTGTGGTTCTACCATGCCAGATTTTGTGCACGCCAGATTTTCTACATCGGTCAAACATGCCATGACAACATACTTTTTATTTGAAAGAGACCCTTATGTAAAGTGAGTTGAACATCCCACTATTTAATAAATTAGTTTTGTGCTAAGCAGCAGAACTGCATAGGACACTATTCTCCTATATCCAAGGTTATTGGAAAATTATTCCATAGTCAAGGACAATCCGATGAATATTCTCTTAATAATTAGATGAGGTAATTATAAAATCGTTTTAACAGGCTCGGTGCAAACTGAGCTAAGAAAACCCTGCGATTATTACCAACTCCAGCGGCTAAGTGTAAAGCACAATCACCATTCCCTTCACTGAGAGGAGATTTCTCAATCACTAAACTCGATCGCTTCATGGGTCTCAAATTCGTTTTTTAAAAGAAGTAAAATAACTAGGGATGATTCTCGACCAACATTTATTTAGAACCTTCCGTAGAGAAAAGCAAAAATCAAATCGGCGGACTTATTAAAGACTATGTTTCACTGGTTTAGCAGTATTATGCTGAACAGACATCTGCTCAAATCGCACTGTAAAAATGTAAACTGTCTAAAAAGTCCACATTACTAATATACAATTTCAAATGAGACGACTTAATTGGGCTCCTTCAGATCCTAGATATACATACATATGTCACAGACTAAATACTAATAAACCATTTGCTGCCATTGTTCACACCCAAATAAGTAACCACAGTGGAATGGATTCCATGGGAGTTTAAATCAGCAAGAACTCACAATCAATGTATTAACCAAAAACAGAGAAAAGAGTTGGCACTGGTAATTACAGTCCTTATTTTAAACATTTACCATTGCTCTAAAATTGGTTTTCATAAAGACTCAGGGGTCCAATCACCGTCACCGATCGGATGACTGGTCACGTATTTGTATTGAGTTGTTGGTAGATAGATACGAGTAGATATAGTTTTTGTGAGGTGTAAGTGCACTGCGACCTTTAGCAGATCTATTGTGCCCCTCAAACTAAGGCTCTAGTCAATATGCTCGGTCTAGAGCACTTCCTCCTGCTGCTGCTGATACTATGAACCGGAGTATCTTGAGTGGATCCAGCGAAGGTAGATCCAATTCTGATAAGACATATGCACTAAAGTGGTTTCTTCTTTTGTGGATCAGTGCTTCGCATTCCACAAGAAGGTGCGCTGGTCTTTCTGCAAGGTCTCTGCAGAACCTGCAGTGTCCGCCTCTCTCTATTTGCCAGTTTTCTGAGGTGCTTCTTGAGTCTGCAGTGACCCGATAACATGCCCGTCAAGATTCGAAGTCGATTCTTGCTAACTCTTAAGCAGGTTCTACTCCTTTTCTGGTTGTATTTTCGCAGAAGTTCTTTCGCCTGTCTTAGATGGGGATATCATCCCAATGCTTGGCCCATTTGTTCTCTTCCTCTTTCCTTAGGTCTTTTCTTATTTTGTGAGGTCCTATCCCACAGAAGGGTTCTAGTTCAAGGAACGGCGTGTCTCATTTGCTAGTTCATTAGCTGCTTGGTTCTTCTCCACTCCAACATGTCCTGGTACCCAGTTGAGAGTTACTTTATTTGCCTCTCCCAGTATGTGGATCCTGGTGAGGCATTCCTTTACCAGTTTGGATCTGATCTCGTGTGAGGTCAGTGCTTTGATAGCGGCTTGACTGTCTGACAGTATTGCTATATCCTGCCCGCGATAATTCCTATCTAGGTTGAATTGCGCGCATATTTTGATCGCGTGAACTTCTGCTTGAAATATACTGGGGAATATTCCCAGTAATTCTGAGCATCTGGTCCTGGGCCCGTACACTCCTGCCTCAGTGCCTGTAGATGTGTTCGATCCGTCCGTGTACCATTTAATTCTATGTTGTTTAAATTGGTACTTATCGGAATCACTGCTCCAATCTCTTTTGTTGCTCAACTTTGATTCGAATTTTTCTCCAAAGCAGTATTTCTTGACCATATTGTCTCTGCGCCAGTCCAGAAGCGGCATCGATTTGGATAGGGTTAATCGCTCTTTGTTTGCGATGCATGTTCCTTTCCCGATGCCCTATTTGTTTATTCTCAATATGATCTCCTTGGCGATTCGCTCTAACACTATCTGTAGCGGAGGTATACCCACGATCACCTCAAGTGCTGCTGTGGGACATGTTCGCATGGGTCCTATTATACTCGTACATACGTTGTTGGTACATCTAGGGCGCAGCGGTTAGTGTGTCGGACCACTGCGCGCGAGGTTCAATGTTCGAATTCCAGAAAACACCAAACATTTTTTCACGGTCCTACCTCTCGCGAACGTCTGATAAATATCCGAGAGCATTGTTGTCATGAGAAAGCTTTGCAAAAACAGAATAAAAATTGCCTTTATACGGTGAGAAGCTAGGACCTTAATGTGCCTGAATGAGCTTCAGGATGAAGATTTTTTTTTGCAAGATTCTTCCCGTTTTGTCGATTTTGGGTTAACATTCCATTTGATTAAAATTTCTTTAAACTAGCAAAACGACTGACGCATGGAACATTGCATTTCTCTTGTCTTTTTTGCAATAAAGTACTTAATCCATCTTCTTGAACCTCCACTTACTTTCAATGTGAATTTCAAACAATCAATCGAAAATTATAAGGGGGATTCCCCAAGATTTCGAAATAAAAACCCAACCGTGGACACTGTTACCCTTAAAAAAAAAATTAAAGATTTCCTGTTGGATTAGGTAAATTTAAATTCATAAAACAAAAAAAAAAAAACATCTATCTTCTTTAAATTTTGATATTACAGTGAAACCTTCACGGAAATTTCTTATAAGCGGACACTTCTGTCTAAGCGGACACCTCTGTCTAAGCGGGTAATTTTTCCATGATCAAACATCTGGATTTTTATGTAAAGTTAACTCTCTTAAACCGATACTTCCCTTGAATGGACGAAGTTGTCAGTCCCGTCAATGTCCGTTTAGGAAAGATTTCTCTCTACATTGTTCGAAATATAGTAACCAAATTTATATTAATCTTTTAAATTGCTGTTTTTAATATTGTGCTGCGTTTCGGTCCTGCTTTTAAAAGAAAAAGTGTTTAAAAGAAATTGTCAGGCGACAGGAGACATTGCACTTTTTTAAGTCTAAATAACGGTTGACTCTTGTGGTTACTAACATAGATCATTCAAAATTTGAAATCTGTTGTGGGGTTTATTCTTCTCTACAATTTTTGTGTCGCTGGTGTCAGACCACGTATAGAGAACAGTTGTAATTTAATTTCTAACTCAAAGCGGTTAAAGCGTTATAGTAAAGTTCATTGTTCGCTCAACCCACTACTATTCAGAACTTAATCGTTTCGTGTCATTAAATTTTACAATTCATCGCCAAACACAGTGAAATCATTCAAATGTTCATCCAGGTGTTGCTAACTTTCTATCACACTTCATCAACAAATCATTAATTAAAATACCAACGCGGTTGTGCTGTGCGTCGTCCTCCTTCCACTTTTCGAACGAATCATCAAGCCAACTGTGCTCCGCATCAGCCATGGTATGACAGCCTCCATTCACGCAGTCTGTGTTCGGCTTTTTGCTTAGTGCTGCTCCACCAATCATTAGCTATTCAGGAAACTTACTCAAACATGCTAATTTGTGTGCCTTTAGGGCGTAATGAAATTAAGGATTTTTCCCGATTCCTCTCTCGCTCTCTGATTAGAATATTCACTTCGTTTTCCATTAGCAATCAATCATTATTCATATTTTTCTTTACCCTCCTTCTCCTTCAGTTTCAGATAAAAAGAAGCCAACTCCAGTAAGAAGAGAAGTCTAATTACTAAACGCGGAACCAGACCTAAAAACAAAAGAAGTTGGAATAAGAAACGGAACGAATAAGCATAAAAGATGGGTAAAACACAAAGTAAACGATCTGTCGATATAACTACAGAGCCGAAAAAGGATGGCATCGCCGAAGAAGGTACCGGCAAATTGGAAAAAATCGAAGATGCCGATCAATTGAAGCCACAAGTTAATGGAGACACAAATCATTCGGAGAACGAAGCAATTGTAAGTACTACTATCATACCCCTACTATATAATTTTTAATCAGACTCAATTAAAAGGAAGCAATGCAAAAATATTAATTAATTACTTTTTTTTTTTTTTATGGATGAGTGGATTGCTTCTCTGCAGTTCTTTGTGTAGGGAACAAACAGTAGTAGCACTCCCATTTTCCTATGTTTGTGTTTGATGTTCTTCCACTAAATGAAACTTGGAGAATTGGTATGCAATTAAGTAATGAACGAGGGACCACGGCGACGACTATGACGACGATGTCATTAAATTGAATTTGAAATGTTCACTTAATAAAAATAAGTATGTACGGTACTCAGTACTGTAGAGAATCGTTTCTCCGGGCTCTATGACTGTAGAAAAAGAAAAACAAAAAATACGCCTCGGCGGGGTGGTACTTAAACTGTTTTACGAAGAATGCTTGTGATTTGCCATTTAGTAAATTGACAAAGTTTTCTTCTATTTTATTTGTTTTACTTTTTGAAATAGAGCATACAATTCTCCTGGGGCAAGCTACATTTCTAAGAATTTTACATTCAGAGTGAAAAATAATTACTGGGCCGTAACAAGTCGGTCAGTTCATATGAAACTAATGAGAATGTAGTTGTGATGGTCTTTGAAAGCTTCCGTTTTCCTCGCTCAGAGAAAGAATTCAACTATTGCATTTCTGCATTTATATGTACTTTCTGAAAATCGTTCGTTAACAGAATGGCATTTGCGCTTGTACACCACAAACTTATATTAAATGTGGTCCAATGTTTTGTCGGATTGGCTGAAACTTTTTCGGTTGCAGCCATCCATGTGCTGCAAGGAACTATGGTTCATCGTCCTGTGAAATCTTTAATTTAATTTATACGTATAAGACGATGCATCCACCTTCCTCTGAGACGCATTCCAGCGTTGTTACCACGTTTTTCCACGTTGCTAAGTTTCGACGTTGCTATTCTCCTGCCAGAATCCGATTGCAGTCGCGCAAACTGTATCACTTAAAAGCGCTTAATTTTCAAAGCTTTATTTGCAACGCACATACTCACACTTGATGTATTCCCTACTCCGCCGTAATTTTTGCGTGATTTGCTCAACGTGGTCTCTACATACGAAGGCAAGGTGAAAAGTTCTCGGCCTGACAATGAAAGACTGCGATTTTCAGTTAAAAAATGAATTTATTTTTCTACATAATCTCCCTGAGCACACTTAGTCCAGCGTTTCTCCAACATCAGTATTCCTTCTCGGAAGTGAGAGTCTGGAAGGCTGTGAAAATATTCATCTACCTCAACTTCTGCATTGGATGCGAAGCGTTTCCCAGAAACAAATTTCTTCAAGTTTGGGAACAGATGGAAGTCTGAGGGTGCCAAATCAGGTGAATAGGGTTGATGGCCGAGCAAATCGTACCCCATTCCCGCAGTTTTTTCATCGCCAACGCACACTTGTGTACAGGTGCATTGTCCTGGTGAAAGATGATTTTTTTCTTCTTCAAGCCAGGCCCCTTGGCATCCAGCTGGTCAAGAAGGTTGGAGTAATATTCGCCTGTAATTGTTCTGCCTTTCTCAAGGTAATCAATTAACAGTATCCCTTTCGCATCCCAAAACACACTGGCCATGACCATTCCGGCAGATGTGATCGAATTCGCTTTCTTTGGCGCTGAACCACCGGCTTCCACCCACTGCTCCGGCTGCTGTTTCGTTTCTGGCGTGTAGTGGTTGACCCATGTCTCATCCAGGGTGACAAATCGCCGCACAAAATCGGTCGGATCCCTATTAAATCGGTCCAAAGATTGCCGTGAAAATCGTTTGCGCATTTGCTTTTGATCGGCATTCAGCAATTGCGGCACCCATCTTGCACAGAGCTTTCGCATCCCTAAGTTTTTGTGTAAGATTTTTCGCACCCTCTCTTCTGATATACACACAGCCTCAGCTATCTCACTCACCTTCAGTCGCCTATCGTCCAACACGATATGCACTTTTTCGATCGTTTCGGGTGTGGTTGCGGTTTTTGGCCGCCCTTCACGTGGGTCATCTTCGTGGGACATGCGACCACATTTAAATTCAGCTGTCCTTAACGGTTGACATGAAAGGAGCAGACTCCCAGTAAACTTTTGTCAACTTTGGATGAATTTCCTTAGGGGTTAACCTATCCAAAACGAAGAATTTTATGACCGCACTATATTCAAGTTTATCCATTTTAACGAAAAACACGCAAGACGTCTATTACTGCAAAAATTCATGTAAACAAACTACTTGAGAGAACAAGTTGAAACTTGTCATACGAACTAATGAGAAGTGCACCCAGGCAGGAAACATAAATTTTTGCTGATTGGAACGCTATCTCTGCGTCAGGCCGATAACTTTTCGCCTTGCCCTCGTAGGTTGGTGTAAAGAACAGCACTTTGGCCAAAACCATCAGTTTTTGGCTATATCATGGTTCACCTGTTTTGGGCATAATGTACGCGAGTACAGCACTCTAATTTGCAATAACTCATACGCAATGCCCTGGCACATAATATTCCACAGCACTGCATGCAACGCAGAGCCCTGTGCTACTCCGCTGGTGGCTTTGTATACTCTTTATTGTGTTGTTACCTTGGTTGGTACTCGCACATTTCTCTGTGCTTGAACAGAAGGGCTTCAGTTGCCGTGTTAAACAGATTTTTAATGTCGAAAATTACAACTAAGCAGTATTTTTTAGTACCTCTTTAATTTTAGTTTATTTTTTTTTTTTATAATACCTCTAATGCCATTTTACCTGTTTCTAAAATCCTCCGCCTAGGAATTTTTAGTATTTTATCAGTCGTAACTAGCATCAGAAGCGGGCAACGGCAAACGATGGCATGGAGTATACTTTTGTCTGATCAAAATTTAGAATTAACACGATCTGCCTTGTTCAGCTTAGTAGTTGCTATATCTTTTCGCCATGAGATGGATCATTCTTTCTGATATTATGGTACTCGCCCGCAGTAGTGTTCTTTTCAGAAACCTCACCATGTTTAATTTTCTAGGTACATGCGTGCTGGAGTTCGTCGAATTTTGTTGATGTTGTTTTTTTTAAGGTCGCTAATGACTTTTTCCAAGATCCTCTCAAAATAAACTAAGATAAACCGATCACTTTGAAAGTGCATTCAGAAAGATTTTACGAATAACTGAAAAGCTGCCCGCAAGTGACCGGATAAATAATCGTAGGCGCAGATAACATTGACATACATACATAATTGAGAGAACAAAGCGGTCTCTATTTCGTTCGTTTGAACGATAAATATAAGAGTAATATGTAAGTAATAATAAGGCCAAGTGCACCACTAGAGAAACATCCATTTAAACTTCATTAAAAAAAAAAAAAAAAATAGCTAATAAATCCGCCGAAGTGATTTAGTGAGGAAGAATTACTTATCACTTGCTATGCCTTGTGGGATAATTAATAAGGTATTGTTAAGGTTAAGGCTTACCCCAGCAGATAAATTTCTGTTACATTTTAAATTGTAATAACTACCGTCAGGGCATTACTTTTTAGTACTTACTTACTTACTTAGGTGGCGCTACAGTTCGGGGTGAACCTGGGCCTCAACCAACAAGCCTCTCCATTTAGCTCGGTCTTTAGCTAATTGCCTCCAGTTGCGCACTCCAAGTTGGTCGAGGTCCCCTTGAACTTGTGCGCGCCACCTACGGCGATAATTCCCTCTACTGCGTCGTCCCTCGGGGTTAGATTCGAAGACTCTGCGGGCCGGAGCGTTGGTGTCCATTCGCTCTACATGTCCTAGCCATCTCAGACGTCCAATACGCAGTTTTTTGACTAGGTCGATGTCGCTGTACAGCTCGTATAGTTCGTGATTGAATCTTCTCCTCCAAAACCCGTCAACGCAAACGGGACCGAAAATCTTACGAAGAATTTTTCTCTCGAAGCGACCAAGGATATCTTCATCCTCTTTTAATAAAGTCCATGTTTCAGCGCCGTAAAGCAGGACTGGGATGATCAAGGTCTTATATAGAGTCTTCTTAGTTGTTCGAGAAAGGGCTTTACTGTTGAATTGCCTTATAAGCCCAAAAAAACAGCGATTGGCAAAAGTTATTCTTCGATTGATTTCTGCACTGATTTTGTTTGCTGAATTTATAGCAGAGCCAAGGTAGACAAAGTCCCTTACTACCTCGAAGTTATAGCTGCCCACGGTGACGTTTTGTCCAATTCGTCGATGTTGGTTTTCCCTTCTAGTTGACAGCATATACTTGGTTTTGCCCTCGTTTATCGCCAAACCCATTTTGGCCGCTTCCGCCTCAATGCTTGCAAAAGCACCGGTGACAGCCCGCTGAGATCTTCCGATAATGTCTATATCGTCGGCGTATGCAAGCAGTTGTACAGGGGCCTCACTCTGTATTGCTACTCTAAAGTCAAATCATTCGAATTCGCAGAATTGTCACTCTGTAACTCGAATCGCAAATCCAAATTTATGACAATCGAACAAACTTTTGTTGCCAACTTCAATTTCAATTTCTTATTGCAAATCTGGCACTCTGTATTGCTAAACGAAATGTCAAAGTAACTCGAATTCGCATCATTTTGTTCTATTGCTATTTGGTTTGCGGATGTTGAGGTAAGCAATTGTGTTTTTTTTAAAATGTAAATATTTTATGACATAAAACGTTATTTTTAACTTAAAATACAATGAAAGTGATATACATAAAATAGTTTTGTGAAATTACTTGATTAAACCGTGTTTTAGAACATGAGGGCAGTCCACCAAAAATCAAATGTAAATGCTCCACCAGTGGATAGAATGAGTGAAGTGTGAAATACACGATACAACTGTTCTACGAACGGTTTCACAGCTTTGGTGTTGTATACGATAATTGTGCCGTGTGTTGACACAACCGATATCGTATGGTCGCATGGTATTGACTGTACGACCGCTGTAACATACACAAAATGGCTGAATAAAATATCTGGTTGTACGTAAGTCGTATGCAAATTGTAAGTGTGTGCTGCATACAACATTTCCCACCTAATACTCTCAGTTTCGGGTTAAACCAACCACTGCTATATTTTTCTTCTACTTTTTATCACTTAGCTCCATTATATTCGACCTATTTCTAATTCGCCTGCGTTCTATTCTTTCTCCTTGTGTGCCATCTTGATGGAACCACAATTCGACAGTATCTAGTTCCATTTTTATAACATATATTTAACTTTCTTTCTCAAATATATATAAAACACAAAATTCTTTGGAACGAAATTTGCTTCAAAGTGACATTTCTGCGTTCGATACTCGAAGCTAGATTCGCACATTTCATAGCCCCAGTTGGCAATACTTCCATTCGATTCTGTTTTCTTACAGAGTGCCGGCTAAGATTAGAATCGCAAAGCACTTTCGCAAAAATTTGACTTTCGAGTAGCAATACAGAGTGAGGCCCCAGACTTGTAATAGATTGTGCCTCCGGTGTTGGCTTGTGAGTTCCGCACAATCCATTCAAGTACAATATTGAAGAAGTCACATGACAGCGCGTCACCTTGTCTAAAGCCTTTTTTGACATCAAAGGTCTCGGTGAGGTCATTACCGACCTTGATGGAGCAGCGAGCGTTCTCCATCGTCAGCCTGCACAGGCGGACAAGTTTGGCAGGGATGTCAAAACTAGACATGGCTCTATAAAGCTCTTCTCTATAGATGCTGTCATAGGCGGCCTTGAAATCGATAAAGAGATGGTGAGTATCGATTTGGAATTCTTGGGTTTTCTCCAGGATCTGCCGAAGTGTGAAGATTTGATCGATGGTGGACTTTCCTGGCCTGAAACCGCACTGATAGGGTCCAATCAGGCTGTTGATAAAAGGTTTCAGGCGTTCACACAATATCGCAGAAAAGATCTTGTATGCGATGTTGAGGAGACTGATGCCTCTATAATTGGCGCAGTTGAGGGGGTCTCCTTTCTTGTGGATCGGGCAAACGATGCTGAGATTCCATTCATCAGGCATACACTCCTCTGACCAAATATTAGAAATGAGTTGGTGTATGCACTCTACCAATTCATCCCCAGCTGCCTTGAAAAGTTCGGCCGGTAAGCCGTCAGGTCCAGCAGCCTTGTTCGATTTTAGCTTGGATATTGCTATCCTCACTTCGTTTTGGTCAGGTGGACGGAAATTTTGACTATCATCGTCCATGTTGTTCTGCCTGACAGCGGGATGTTGGTCTTCGTCGCCGTTATACAGTCTGCAGAAGTAGTTTTTCCATATTCTCAGCACCGACTGTGATTCTACTACGAGGTTTCCATTCTCATCTCTACAGGTTTCTGTACGGGTATTACTTCTCTGACACGTTCTTTTTACCTTTTGGTAAAACTTCCGTACATTGTTCCTTGAGTATAAGCTCTCGATATTCTCAAACGCGACCTTCTCATGCTCTTTCTTCTTCTTTTGGAGAAGCCGATGTTCTTCCCGTCTCTTTTGCTCGTAGAGCTCACGAGCAGCTCTCGTGTTCCTTTGCACCGCCGCTTTGTATGCCTCTTGTTTTGCTGCATGCACTCGCCGGCATTCTTCGTCAAACCAGGGGTTTCGCGGTGGTGGGCGAGCGAGACCCAACACATCAGTCGCGGCGTTTCTGATGGCATGTTGGCAGCGTTGCCACTGGTCTTCGGTACTTGATGCTGGCGGCATAGGGGTGATTGAGAGATTTCGGGATACGCGTTCAGCGAAGAGTCTGGCGGTCTCTTGCGATTGTAGCTTTTCGACGTTAAATTTTCTCACAGTGATTCTTCTTTGTTGCTCAGATTGGGATATCCGCATTCGTACCTTGGCTACAACAAGGTAATGATCCGAGTCTATGTTGGCCGCTCGGAAGGTCCGGACATCCAGAATACTGGAGGCATGCCTTGCGTCGATCGCAATATGATCAATTTGGTTGATCGTGACATGAACATTGGACCGCCATGTCTGCTTATGAATATCGAGATGAGGAAACCATGTGCTTGCTATGGTGACATTTCGCTCCACAGCGAAATCAATTAGTCTTAGTCCGTTATCAGACGTGGTGTCGTATAGGCTATGCTTACCGACTGCTCTACCGAAGACGTCCTCCTTTCCTATTTTGGCGTTAAAATCGCCCAATACGATTTTAACGTCGTATTTAGGACATTGCTCCTATGTTTTGTCGAGGAGCTCGTAGAAACACTCTTTGGAGGCAGGGTCCTTTTCTTCTGTGGGGGCATGAACACATATTAGGCTTATGTTAGCGAATTTAGCCTTGATCCGGATAGTCATAATACGCTCGCTCACGTGTCGGAAGCTTAAGACTTCTTGCCTAAGTCTGCCGCGTATGACAAATCCGCATCCGAATAAGCGTTGCCTGTTGCCTCTGTAGCAATCACCGTAGTAGATGTCACAGTTTTTCATCCTCTTTTTGCCCGGCCCATCCCATCGCACTTCCTGGATGGCGGTAATATCTGCTTTATAGCAGTCTAGGACCTCTGTTAGTTGTTCGGCTGCACGTGGTCTGTAAAGGGACAGAACATTCCACGTACAGATCCGAAGGTCGTTGTCCTTATTTCGTTTGCTGGGGTCGTCATTAGTTGGGTCATCCTTATCCGAGGCTTTTGGTTGTTTCGGAACCATGCGTTTTTTACGTGGTAGGGAAGTTACCCCGACGGCACAACCCCCAATCCTGGAGGGCCAGTTCCTTAATTATTCCCCTAGGACGAGGGGCCGGGTACACCGGTGCCAGTAGTCCACTACGGGAGTATGAGCGCTGCCGTTGGCCCATTAAGGGCTCCTCCGCCACCATCTCTATTCCAATGTCCTGACCAACATTGGAAATTCCTTACCGACGTGATCCGAATACGTCGAAGCAGCTCGCGCAAGGTATTCACTAAGTTCAACCTAACTTTTTAGTACTAGTACGAGTGCATACATAAGGACCAGTTTGCCATAAAAGATATCCATTCATGTCCCCTTTTGTCAAGTTTTTTTTTCTTAAACTCTTTATGATCTTATTTTGCGATCAGAATTCGGTTACAAATAGAAACAATTTGTTTTTTCTGATAAACTACTCGTATCCTAAAAACATTCAGAAGAGCTGCGATCAATCTGAATTGTTTTCTATTAAAGTTGGCTTGGCGGATTTTAGTTAAAAGTTGATCCAATTTTGAAGAAATTATAAGAATTACTAGCTGTCCCGGGCAGACGTTGTCTTGCCACAGACCGCCTTTTATCTTTTGACGCAATAAAAAAAAAAAAAAGTTCGTTGAAAAAGTAAAAAAAAAGAAAAAAAAAGTTAGATCTCGACAACAGCGCCACCTATTGGGTCCAAAACTATCCTATCTTTCAAGCTGGAACCAACCATACAAATTCACAAAATTTCATTGAAATCGGTTGAGTGGTTTCGGAGATTAGCGTGTACGAACGAGTGACACGTGATTTTTATATATTAGGATGATTTTACACAAAAAAAAGTCACCAGATGTACAATCTCTATGTAGTACCCAAGAACTAGGTTGCCTTGTTCAAACGCTTTCAGGTGTCTTCAAACTAATCGATAAGATCACGACACTTTAGTAATGCTGTAGGCATTTTACACAAAGGCGTGCAGCGGTTGTCCTAGAGTCTAGGACCTAGACCAACAAACTAGAGCTTAAAAAAAAACACCACAAAGTTTTAAGACAGTCGTATACGGACGCTTGACCAAAGAATGACATTGAGATACCATGGGATATATAGCTATGTTAACCAACTAATGGGCTAAAAGAAATAGCTGCAGCTTCTTATGGAGTGGAGGACTTCTGACGGTTTATACTCGGCAGATGTTCGAGGTTGTAGAAGAGAAACACTTCCAGTAAGATGTTAATGTAGTTATGTACTAGCTGAGTAAGCACGAATTGGAGAGTAGTGCCTTCCTTCCTTATTTCCTTACAACTCCTACAGTAATGTTTGAAAATATGTCAAGCTTGTTGGTACATAGACTTATCGGAAAATCACTAATAAGAACACCGATGATGGTGCTGATGTGCGATTGTTTTAGTAAAATCAAAACATTAGAATGTTTCTGATTTCATACCTCGCATCCGTGAGAGATAAGTGAAAATCTAGAATGTAGTTTAAAGTAAGTAGTGGCGCAAAATTATAGTCATCTGATTTAAAAGAATATTAGTAGCCACTAGCTATCATCTCTATAACTTTAAAGCCGGTCCTTAACTTTGAATTGAATAATAAACAATTTTTAACTTACCTACAACTAGTATCGACCCAAACCCAAAAATTTTAAGTTTGAGAACGAAAACACAGTTTAGGGAACATTGTCGTATATGAATTTCAGCCGTTGGTTGGCTGAAATTTGAATTTGAAAAAGTGAAAAACAATGGCAGATGACAGATGATTAAAAGCCCAATCTAAAAGTTAAAAGGTGCTTTCGGTGGTTTTAAAGTTAGCGCGAGGTGATAACTATAAAGTGGGTTTTATGTCGACTATAAATAGGAAAACGCTAATATTGACTTTGTTATGTGCTAAAATCCTTTTAAAGTGTACTTTTTGCGCCAGTGTGTCTGGACTTTATTGCTGCTTGCCTATTAAAAAAAAAAAAGAATTCACATTGTAGAGAGAAATTGTAGAAGAAATCAAAAATTCACATTATGGAGTACGCACTCGTTTCGATTCACACTGTCGGTGAATTCACATTATCGGTGCTTTAATGCGTAACGAGCTCAGCCGTTACCATAATGCGCAGCATGAATAAATGCTCCTTGAATCATTCTTTATAAAACCTTGCTGCGTATACCGCATATAGGTAATTATTTTTAGCGTGTAATTCAAATATCTACGGTAAGAACGGCGCGTAATAATTTTTTTCTTCCTCGATCGTGCTTGAAATAATTGTACCTGTAAATTTTGGCTCCCATTCAGTTTTAACTCTTCAGTCAATGAAAATTGACATGAGCTTGTTAAAATACCAGATCAATCAGAAAACATGCGGAAGATTGAAATTTGCACAATTAGCATTCATTCCATGCATGAATGTAAAGAACGTGAAGGTATTCCTCTCAAGAACCTTCAAAACGTAAAAAACATTCAATTGCCAAGTTCCGAAATCACAAGAATTTCACGAGTCGCAAGAGGATGAATCACGCTTTTATTTCTAGTGCAATACTCTTACGAGTATGTGTTACCCAGGGCGAATTATGTGTGAATGGGAGCCACTTATCCTCTCGGATGCACTTGGCTATGAAATTTGCGCATTCTCAAGTAAAGTACTTTTGGGAAAACTTAACACTGTATCGTAAATCAACGTGAGTTTTTAAACATTTAAAAGTTGAAATGTTAGATAGCCGAGAGGGTTTTTATAGAAAATCAACTATTTTATAGTATACTATTACCATGGTGAGTTTAGGAACTTAAATTACTTTAGAAAGTGTGCAACCTATAAAAGGTTAGTGCCAAAGTACTCCCAAAATATTGTATTAACGACTTATTGAACTTTCTCCCACACTCTCACATACTCTGCTCCTCCTTCGAGACTCCTTTGTTTTTATAGCGAATAAAAGCAAACTACTGCACTTGAATGTGCTACTGTTTGTTTAGCTGTGCTTGCTTCCTCACATTCTGTGTTCCTTAGCCATATCGTGTGTGCGGATATTTATAGAACACCACTAACGGGTGGAATAAACTTTTAACAATGCATTGGTGGGCTGCTCAGAGAGAGAGAGAGAGAGGGGGGGGGTAGGGAGGTCGCCTTTCGAAACAAAACGAAAAGAACAATGCTATAATAAATAAAGTTCCCTTTTCAGTTTTCCGCCTTTTTTTATATGGTTTGTATTTTATTCAATGAAGTGGAAGAGAGAGAAAGAGAGAGTAGAGATCAAAGCTTGATTAATTAGTCAACCGATATCCAATTTTACGATTTAGGTCTGTAGGATGCCGTCTTATAGGAACCCTTGTGGTGTGAAAAATTCCCAATTTATTCGCTCTGTCAATTGAAACTTGAAGTCAATTGCTTCTCTCGAGAGAATATACATTGAGTACCTACCAAGCCGATGAAAAAAAAACAAGGATCCATTTAATCACAATAAATGCGCGTATTGTTGTCCTCGATTAAAATTAATCAACCTCGAGTATACAGGGAATGAGTGCACCGCAATTTGCTGCTCATCGCCTCAAGCAGCGCACCCAACAAAAGGAGAAAAAAAAAGAAGTATTCATTTTATAGGATCCCCTTATCCCTCGGCCCGAGTAAATGGAGCTAGCGAAAGAGAGGGCAACAGACTACAGAAACCAGACTCGACGGACGACAACAACGGTTTGTCATTGAGATGGATGAATACATTCTTAAAATTGACCAAGAGCCACTCATATTTTGCGTGTACACAAGAGAATATATTCTTATTCTTTGTGTTGTGCGTCATTATTATTAACATTAACTGTATAATCGACTGATTAAATTTATTTCTTATTTTTGTCCATTAAATTGACTAACAATGGAATTGTGGGATTCTCAAGAATTTTCATTCGTCTCAAGGGTGTGATGATGATGACATCGTGCAGAGAATGTCCCTGAGAGATATCCGAGTTATTGTGTGTTCGGTCCAAGTGGAATCTACACTAAATGCCTTGGGACTCTGGGAGTAGTTTTAACTTGAAAAGGGAATTCTTTACTAAAAAAAAAATCTTAATGACTTTATTGTGGTGTATTTCAGACCACAATCAAATTATTTGATTAAGTTCTAGTTTGGGGGGAAGTCTTCTGCTTTTAATGAAACGACATACTCGTACTTGTACAGAGCAAGGATGTTGAACATTCCTACTATTGTAGGCGCACACTAATGTCTATGATAAATTCCGTATGACGCCTTTTGGGCTTTTGTTAAGTTCTCCAAGGAGTAGCATGGAAGTAAGATCTGCCTTGTCATTCAAATAAGAGCATAAACTGGCATTTTTTTGTGTTCTGTATCATATTAATGTATCTATTTGTTAACTGATTTTTTGTTCGTTATTGAAACCGATGGACATTTTGTGGTTTCAATAGCGTGGGACTGTTGTTTGTCAGTCAGCAGTAATTACTTTAATGGGATTACCACAAGATTACGAAATCCATATTAGAGTGGTGCTGTAAAAGCGATTCTGTGATGAACATACATACATATGTATGTACATTATGTTCTACTCGGCGGAAGTAAACTAGAGTGCGGCAGCTCAATCAAAATACATTTGCAAATCTTTAGCAATGAATTCATATTCTTTACAGGCCGTCGAATTTAATTGTCATGCGCTTCGGAATATTATAAGATTCTCTCCTCTAGAGTTTCTTTTGTAGATACAGTAGATTAAATGATGGCATGGGCCTAAGCTCTCTTCGCCATTCGGTGCATTTAATCTGATCGCTTTTTGCTTTAACGCAGGCCCTCAAACGGTGTGGGCACTGGGCTACAGCTGTACGTACGGCTTCCATGGGTATGGACAACGCTACTGTAGTTAAAGCAATTTTGAGCCTTGTTAACCTTGTTAACATATTCTCCAACACTGACCACCAGGACTAATCCAAAGGATTCAATGCTTACTGAAGGCCATTCCTAGGACCTAATAAATGCAGGAATATTGATTATAAGCCACTGCTGATTTTTTTTTTTGCTTTATGTGCTGGAGCAGAGTCTTGTGGTAAAACTCATCTTGCTCCATTAAAAAGTGTATTCCTCAAGCTTGTAACTGCGGCGCCTTTTAGGACATATTGGTACACCTTTGCTCCAGTTTTGACTCATTTTTACAAAAATGGAGAGCAGAAACTCCTTGTTAGGATACCATCATTGACGTGCCAGTGCAAGAGTCGCTTGCATCTTTCAAGCCTTTATATTAAGCGTGAATAGATGTCCAGTTGACCGACGAAAGGCTTTCATGTTGAGATCATATCGAATGGATATACCCAGTTTACGCGACATAATTTTGTTTTCGAAGGGGAATTCTTCGAATTCGTTCGCGTATAGCTTTTACAACCACGCTCGAACGATCACTTCTTTGTCTGTCTTCCAATTAAGACGATTTAAAAAAATCGATTTATAGCGGTTTTACTAATTCAAAAATTTGTTAAGCATTTTTATGCATCGCTATGACAATACGATTTTCTTTCATATCCAACTGCAAGATAACCGATCAGTAGCTAAACCCAAACTGGGTGATACCTATTGCGTTTTGTAGTGTGTGTTCTGAAAAAAATAACCGTACTTTTCCTAATGTACTAAGTATACAGTGGTGCAAAACTATTTTTGAAACGATGAAAACAAAATATATTTTTTTTACTTTCTTCTCTATATTTTGCACCGGTAAGGTGCTTGTTGGTGCCAACTGTCTATTTGCCACTTATTCCCTTTTTTATCGATCATTCATGTATGCCTATACGGAAATATTTTACAAAAGCTGAGCGTCGTTCGATCAGTAGTGCAAAATTTGTGGAAAAATAATTAGAAACAAATAGAAAATTACTGAGAAAATATAAGATATTCGTAATATCAATTTGGTTGCGCATTTTTATAATGTTTATACGAATCTGATTTATTATTAAGCAAAAAATGGGGAAAAAACAAAAGCCGTACACCAGAAATAAGGAAACAGATTGTACAAAAGCACTGCCAACAGGGAGCCTCTATGGATGCTATTGCATAAGGATTATTGTGCTAAAAAAAAGATGGTATACGGTGCTATTAAGGTGTACAATGAAGCAGGGAGTGTTGAGAATCCCAAAAGAAAACAAAGGGCTAGTAAGACGAAGGCTAAAGAGGATAAATTTATTTGACGGCGGAGTAAGGTGAATCCTTTTTTGACTAGCAAGCAAGGCTATTAATTTTTCTGTATTCTCCTAATTGAGTGCGCAGATAACACCAAGAACCATAAGCAATCGTCTCCTAGAAGTGTGATTGCGGGAGTGCATTGCTCGCAAAAAGCCTCAGGTTTTGCTTAAAAATCTAAAACGTCGATTGCAAAAGAGCAGCACAAAAACCACACACATTTTGGAAAAGAGTACTCTAGAGCGATTAATCGAAGTTTAACATGTTCGGTTCTGACGGTAAACGCTGTGAGCGGCGGCCCGTAATAAAAAAACTAGACTCTAAGTACACCATTAACGCCCCATTTCTTCACCGAGTACTAGCGCTAGTACCGGTATTAGAGCAAAAGTTGGTACTCAAATCGGTGTCAAGTCATTTCTTCACAAAGTACTAACGCCGATTTGGTACCGAGTATTAGCTGGTACTCGGTATTAGCATACCTCTCGAAATCAGTATTAGACCAGTTGGTAGTACACAAATCGGTATCAAGTCATTTCTTCACAAAGTACTAATGTCAATTTGGTACCGAGTATTAGTCGGTATTCGGTATTAGCTGGACCCTCAAAATCGGCAGTCTAGAGTCGTTAATACCAGGATTAGGCCAATTTCAATCATTTATCATGAGAGATAGTGCTCTATTTTGATATTTTCTTCGCTGTCATTGTGAAGAAAGTAAATACATACACGTGTGTTCTATTTTGGTTTCATTTGATTTTTTATTCTATTTTCTGGAAAATGGATTTGATTTTTGGTCTTCAAAATACCCGCCCAAAGAAGGAGGAATGCTCATCAGATTCGTTCGCCAAAGTTTATTAATAATGCTCATGGTCAGCTTCTTGTGGATGACGAGAAAATTCTGCAGAGGTGGCGGCAGTATTGTGAAGAACTTTTAAATGAATAGTTTTCCCGGCTTTACTTTCCAAGAGCCACCCCTAACTGTGAAGAAATACCCGACATTACAGTCGAAGAAGTAGTGAGGTGGTCATATACTCCAAAAAACAAAAAGCGGTTGGGCCAGACGAGATGCCCTCTGAGTTCTGGAAAAAGATGGGAGACATCGGGTTCAGATGGCTCAGAATTCTCATTTCCAAATTTGTGAGAGGTGATCCAATGCCGAATCAATGGAGGGAAAGTTACCTTCTCCCTGTATACAAAGGGAAGATGCAATCCAAAAACATTGTGATTCCTTAAAGGATTTGCATATTGTATTGGTTGACTTTGAAAAGGCATTCGACAGACAACCACAAGATCTGATATGGGTGGCGCTAAGACATCGAGGGGTTCCTGAAACCTATGTACAGATGATCACGGACATGTACGAGGGAGCAAAGACAAGAGTAAGATGCCCCGCTGGAGTAACCGAAGAGTTCCCAATCAAAGTCGGGGTGCACCAGGGAAGCGTCTTAAGTCCTTTGCTCTTTATCAAGGACTGTACCTTGATTATCTGCTTGAAGGTAAAGTGATGGACCCCTAGGTACATCAGTTATTATTTGCACCGCAGTTGTGCGTCCAGTGCTCACATACGGTTCACAATGTTGGACGATGTACAAAACGTATGAGAGTAAATTAACGGCAGCTGGATGAAGATGCTTCGCATGACAGCAGGAGTGACAAAGCTTGATCGAATAAGAAGTTGGAAGATCCGTGGAAGCTTTCACATCAAGGAAACCATTGTACAAAAATAGAGCGCAACCGGCTCAGCTGGTATTGCCACGTTCAAAGAAGAGATCATTTGAACCCAGTTAAAAAGACAATATCAATGCACGTTCCAAAGACATCGCGATGTAGGAAAGGCAGGCCTATAAACGCCTGGATCAGACAAATGCGACGACATCGGCATTTCATTGGCCTCAGTAACCGCGTGATCCAAAATCGGCAGGCCTGCCGATATTTTTTGAGGTCAAATAGGCGAACCCCACAGGCGGATCAGTAGAAATGCGGTGAAGTGGAAGGGTTGTGATCCCTTATTTTCGGATCATAACCTCGCTGATAAAAGGAAGAAGAAGAAGGATTTGATTTTTGGTGGGGATAGTTTGTTTCATGATTTCGAGGACGATATCGAGTACGATATCGAGTACGAGAACGATGAAGAAGGGGTGAAAGTTCGTCGATTTAAGCGCCGTATCTACCGTATGCCACATCGGAGTACAATAAATACTTGGGACGATGTGAACTTTTCGCTTCAATGCTATCGTTTTTTAATTCTTGTTTCTTCATTCTTCATTGGTACCAAACATAAAGTAAAGAAAAAACAACCAATCACACACTCTTCCACACGATTCCGCATACCTACCACTATACTCATATCATTCACAACAGTAAAGCAACACAAATATTAAAAAAAAAACTTCACTAATGAATAAAATATGAATATAAAATTCGAAATAATTGTCTAACGGCCGACAAATGCCAAAATAGTGTCAAAATCAGTATTAGACCAGTTTTTAGACGTATTAGCTGCTAGTACCGCTTGATGAACTTAGATCCAGTATTAGTAATGTGAAGAAATGTACAAGTACTATCTTTTCGTTGGTACCGAGTATCAGAGCTACTACCTGGTCTAGCTAGACCGGGTATTAAGGCAGCTTAGTACTCATGTGAAGAAATCGAGCGCAAGACTATTCAATATGGTGCAGGAAGCGTGATGGTGTGGTGTGGGGTGAATTTTCCTGATACCGCGTTGGTCCTATTGTCCAAATCTGTGGACGTATGGGCCAACAGATGCACAGAGACATTCTACAAAACCATATGGAGCCATACTCATTTGAATATCTACCGGTAACGTTCCTATTTCAGCAGGACAATGATCCCAAACACACCTCACAGCTTGTGAAGAGCTGGTTTGAGGAGAAGAAAATAAATGTTTTGAGTTGGTCAGCGCAAAATCCTGACCTCCTTATGAGGACCTACTAATCTAAGCTACTAATGAAGCCTTACTTTTCAAGAATATCGAGGAGGCATGGCAAAACATCCCTCTAAAGAGATGCCAGGATTTGATAGGCAGTTTATCAAGACGACTACTGTCTGTTCTTGAAAAGGGAGTTTACCCTACCAAATACTTGTCTTTTTTAACTTTTATTTGCATTTCATTGCATTTTTATTCTTTACTACCTGGCCCGTGCTCGTCTTGCTTCGCCCCGCCTGCCACTATTAAAACGCAAACGTTTTTTCTTCTAAGACATTTCTATAGCCTCAGTTATAAAAACATCCCCAATGGAAATCATACATTAATGAAAAACAACTAAAAATTACAACATACAATACTGGAAATGTGTAAACTCAATTACATATAACTTCGCCAGTGGGAATCCCCGTCAGAGCATACGCAAACTCACAACCCGCTAAGCAGGTATAACAAAAAAGGAAACCGAAGAATAAGAAAACACGAAGAGTACCAGCCCCCATCTGTCAGCCAGTCGACTCTGCTTTAAAAGGTAGCGAAGAGACAGGGAAAGGAGAATAAAGAAAAAAATTATTATTTCCTTCACTGAGTGCAGATTGGAGATCATGATCAATCATTTTAAACTATAAGAACTATGAGATACATTTTGTAGGTACATAATGTACATATCCTTATTATAAAGCTGAAAATGTGTTCAACCTGAATATATGCCCTGAAAAGAGACGACCGTACATTGAAGTGCAAAACATATGATCACACACACACACACTATTGCAACGATACCCTCTGCTGCACGACTGCTGGCAGTGGTGTCCACTGAAGAAAACTTGTGGGCGATGATTTGAATAATTGTTTTGAACATTGCTCAGCTTCAGGACAGTGCAGGATGTTTTATATCTTAAATGAATTAGGGCGAAATTTGACTAAATTTACGTGTGTTTTTGTTTTTCAATGCGATAAGCCATAATTGAGTTAGAGCTGAATTATTGTCTTTTAGTGATGTAAAATTCAACTCTTTTTCTGATTTTTTTTTCGCATACCCAGCTCCTGAATGAGTAGGCGGATTGCAATATCTCAAGCCTTGTTAAGCCCGATATTTTCCTGAAAAATCCATACGGATTGGGTTAGTAGTTTTAACGTGATGCGCGTTCAAATAAACGGGCAAAAAGACAAAATATATAATTTTATTATATGTACTGAGTTTGTATCCACTTTGTTTTTTGTTTCTAATTATAATTCCACTCCTTGAATATATATTTTACTAAAATTCATTTATTTGTTTTTAAATTTTGCTCTATTTTTATCACTTTTTTTTATTAATTTATAAATGATTGTAATAAACAATACAATTTGAGTTCAAATATAATTTTCTTTTAAGAGAAATTACATTTTTTAAATTGACTTCCAAAAAAAAAAAAAATATTTTTTTTAATTAAATTTCCACCAAGCTGTATATGTGTAACTATGTCAGTTCATGTTACATTATTTACAGATGTTATGAGTGTGAAAAAAATATATTCTTTACCAAGTTATTTTTTTTTTTTTTTCGGAATTTCAATTATACGGACCACATTTGGCAATGATTGGTCCGGTTAATTGTGTTTTGTCTCCCTAAAAGTATTGTTTTGTAAGTGCAGCATATGATAGCGTTCCTCGAGGCAAACTCTGGAGTGTTCTGCAGGAGTATGGGATTGATGGTTCCCTGTTAAGGGCGATTCAGTCTTTATATACTTTAACTGTAGAAGCTGTGTTCGGATAAACGGTGTTAAATTAATACCTTTCATTGTGGGCTTTGGACTCCACCAAGGGTGCGTTTTGTCACCTCTCCTCTTCATTGTATATATGGACTGGATGTTGCAGCGCAGCCGTGGCGGAGAATGTTTCAAAGTGGGAGACTTAAGGATTATAAATCTGCTCTTTGCCGATGATTTAGTCATCCTTGGGTCCTACCAAACCGAACTTCAGCGAGAGTTACATACATGATCTCCATGGTAGCAACCAATGTTACTAAACATGGCAGCAGATCATCATCACCGACTTTATGACAACAGCATCAAATCAAGCCGCTACGAACACCAGCTCGATTAATAGCTAGCGGAATCTCAATTACATGCCCTGCATAGAACAACCAGCGATGTTGTTTACCACTGCTGCAGATCGTCATCATCACCGGCTGCATGACAACAGCATCGAACCCAAGCAGCAACATAGCAGCCGAAAACACCAGCTTGGCGTGGGTAGCAACGCAGAACAGACACAAGCTTAGTATTTGATAACTTGGCGTATTTAACTCGTGCACTCAAGAGGTTTGTAGCCGTTTGTGATGATGCTTGAATGAAGATTAACGTGAACAAATCGGAAGTAATGGTCGTTTCCAAAATACACATTCAGTGCACTCTGCATGTTAGTGAAGTCCCACTGAAGCAGGTGGATAAGTTTAAGTACCTCGTGGTCTTATTCACGAGTGATGGGAAGAGCAATGCCGAGTTATCCTGTAGAATTGGTCAGGCAGGATCAATTTTGAGAGAGCTTGGTCAATCTGTTATAAGGAAGGCCGAATTTAGTGTTCAAGCTAAGCCATCGGTTTTTAACTCTGTGTATGTTCCGACTCTCACCTATGGTCATGCAATTTGGGTAGTGACCGAAAGAATAAGATCGCGGATACAAGCTGCCAGCTTAGTGTTTGATAACTTGGCGTATATAACTCGTGCACTCAAAAGGTTTGTAGCCGTTTATGATGATGCTTGAATGAAGATCAACGTGAACAAATCGGAAGTAATGGTCGTTTCCAAAATACACATTCAGTGCACTCTGCATGTTAGTGAAGTCCCACTGAAGCAGGTGGATAAGTTTAAGTACCTCGTGGTCTTATTCACGAGTGATGGGAAGAGCAATGCCGAGTTATCCTGTACAATTGGTCAGGCAGGATCAATTTTGAGAGAGCTTGGCCAATCTGTTATAAGGAAGGCCGAATTTAGTGTTCAAGCTAAGCCATCGGTTTTTAACTCGGTGTATGTTCCGACTCTCACCTATGGTCATACAATTTGGGTAGTGACCGAAAGAATAAGATCGCGGATACAAGCTGCCGAAATGAGGTTCCTTCGCGGTATTGCTGGAATGAATAACTCGTAGGGATCGAGTGCGCAACACCAGAGTACGCGAGGCGCTCAATGTTGAGCAGGTACTTCTCCGAACGGAACGACCAATGCTTCAATGGTTTGGTCACGTAGTGCGTATGTCCCTAGACCGGCTTGCAAGATGTGCCATGGTTGCTGTGCCATCAGGTAGGCGACTCCCCTATAGGCCTAGAAATAGATGGTTGGATCAAGTCCGACATCTCTCCTGGAGCTGTCTAGAGATTCCTCCTGATGAATTGGAGTCAATGGCGGAGGATCGAGAAGGATGGAAAGTCCACCTGAGCATCCTACCCCGGCGACTCTCATGAAGGATTAGCGGGCCATTGAAAATGCCTGTATGTACATATGTAAATGCAGTGCAACTGTGAAGAGCAATTTAATGATTTTGCCATTTAAGTGCAAGTGCGTGCGACTCAGTCATGCACTTTATTTCTTTTTGGCGAGGCGTTATGGTTTTCTGAACGATTTTTTTTTTATACTATAACATAATTTGATTCTTAATTCATCGGTAAATATAACGACGACGGGAATCGGGGTAAATACCGATTTCCTTGTTATCTGAACGGAAATCGCGCGATTCTGGGCATAACTCAAATGATAAGCAATTGTTTCCGAAAGTATAATATTATACTTGGGTAATTCCACGAATTTATTTACATGCCAGAATGATGCATGAATATTGTTGTTAACTTTTAAAAGGCATACTTGCGAAACAATGTAGAATGCAATGACTAACAGTTAAAGATGCATTCATCACAGTAGGTATCTATGCCAATATTCACGCTTCTAAGTTCGTGCAGAAGAAGATGATAGATGTTTTGTTGTCTAAATTCTATGGCTTGGCATTTAAAATGACAGGCATGACCTATTCTCGATACAATGACTAGGCAGCCAGGTGTTCATAGCTATTGTTTTTGAAATAGAACCTTATAACCCATTAAAAGTTAATGACCATTCTCATGTTGTTTTTTTTTTTTTAATTTTCAGGAAAAGACCCCAGCAGATACTGAAGGAAATGAAAACGAAAAAGATTTATCCACCGAAAAAGAACAAAATGCGGCAGCAGCTGCTGCCGCAGCAACCTCTTCTAGTGCCGCATCACCAACCACAGATGCGGGAGCAAGTGGTGATGCTACTGCTGCAGCAGCAACAACACCAACAGGCGCCGAGGGTGCTACCGCTGAGAAAACCGATCTAAGTGAAAGCAAATCTGCCGATGGTGCTGTCGATACTAACGCTGCTGCGGCCGCTGCTACTGCTGATACAACTGCCGCCTCTGAGAGTGGTGAAAGCAGTAAAAAATCAAAGAAAGAGAAAGTCAAAAAGAAATGGTCATTCCGAAGCATTTCATTCGGCAAGAAGGACAAACAAAAGCCATCCAAAAAAGAAGAGGGAACTGCTGCTAGTGCAGCCGCTGCTGCAACAACTGCCACCAATGGCGAATGTGAAAAAGTTCCTGAAGAGGTAAGTGTTGCGAAACAAAGGAAACTAAAGTATGTATGGTTTACCAAAACAAAGTCCCATCATGGAGAAGCCATAAAAGTGCAAACCCAGAGGGGGCACACCATCGGATTTTTGTGATTCCTCGGAAGTACAGTTGTGTACGAAGGTCTCAAGTTACTCCCGAAATTAATATCAAATTTGTTTATCCAACGGAACTGTTGTGTGTGTGTGTGCTACATGCTCCATATTATGTCTCATGACGCAAATCCAATTTTTTGTTTGGCCTTCTGACGCGTCTTTCTCAAAATTTATTTGCTAAACATTTTCTATGACACGTCAGTCGTCCTCAGATGGGCGATTTTGCAAATCACCTTATTAATGAAGTGTTCATGCATGAAATTTCCATTTGCAAAAACGACGCGGCTGCTGCTAGATGCAAAAGTGCAGCACCTAGTACTGCATCCATCATAGAAAAGACGTGGTGGCGCGCTCGTGATCTTGATCTTGAGTTCACTCAATGGTGCATATTTAATTTTTTCGTAAAGAAGAAGATGGAAGAGGTTTGTTGTAGTGTGTGCATCTATTTGGCGCACATCCAACGGCAATAATAATAAAAATACCATATGTAGCAGAACCGCTATGGTAAACATTAGGCCTGCCTGCCAGCCCCTGACATGTGTGGTGCCAACAAACATTAATTTGCCAGTTCACGGAAAGATGATGGGCTAGTTAGTACGAGTAGATACGCCTGTTGCTGATATGTAGACGAAGAAGTTGATGATGATGTTTGCTGTTGATAGGTGGAGGGCACTGTGGTTGGGTGGTTTGATTTTATGTGCTATAAGAGCGCATAAAATGTGTTTCAGATGTTTTAGAAAGGAAAACTGTTTTGTCTTTGTTTAGTTTATTGAGCAAGGTCCACTGCGATAGAAAGTGAAGACAATTTAAGTGTCAGCATCAGGATGGTCTTAGGAAAATGAATTTTTGAAATAAACTTCTTTTATTTCTGATGGTGCTATGGTCCAGGCTAGCTTTCATATTCAATGTTATGGTTTAATGCTCATTTTATGCTCACTTTCATTGATAGCATTTTTTTCTAGAAGTATTTTGTCTACAAGTGAGGTGCTTTTTTGTTATCTAGAGCTTACGCAGTTGATGTGTCTAAAAAATTTATTCACAATTCTTTTTTCAAAAACCCTAACCGTAGTAATATAAATTTAATTGTAGGTCAAAGCTTTAACTCGCGTTTAGTTGCCTTTAAAAGTCCGTTTCCGTAGTAATAAGTTGATTTCGCAAAATTCAAACTCAGCATGGCTATTTTTATATATTTTCCATGATATATTTTAATCCCCATTTTCACTTCAAAAGCTTTTCACATTAGTTATAGTTAGTTAGTTAGTTATAAAACTTTAGATACAACCTAGATGTAGATGCGCTCTATTTTATTTTAGAAGTTTCGTTTATGATTCATTACTACAGATTTTATCAATCGTATCAATCGTTTAATGGTAACCGCGCTGAAGATAAGAATGATTCGGTGTAGTAGTTTGAAACTCAGATGATATTATGTTTTAATACAAGCTTACTCTATGGATGGTGTCCGAACTAGTCGGGGAGAATTCGCTGTGATTTTTGTGGTGGTGAATGAACGCATCATTTGAACTTAAATGGATATGGTCGGCAGTTGAGCCGACTAAACTACACAATGCCACATATGAAATTTACTCTGTCACTGGTGGCATTACTGCGCAAACAAAGGAATAAGTTGATGAGTTTTCGGGCTCCGATAAATGCTGTTAATTTCTTTATTAATTTCGAGTAGGTTGCTCTAGAGAAATTTGGTTGAGCACACTTTTAGGTGCTGGTGACTGCGCAGGAAGTGTGCGTTTTAAATATAAATGCGTAGTATATATACGCTCCAAATTCCTCAATTTGATTCTAGCGTACATACATACAGTAGTGTGCAAAATAATAGGTGTGTGTTTAACAATTCTCTAAAATAGTTTTTTGTTATAAAAAATTATAAAGCTTGAGTAATGTAATTAACTGTTTTAATTTAATTTGTATTTTTAAACTATACTATTGTTTAAATCTTATATATCACCAATGTAGTTTAATTAACAAAGGACGTTGTAAATTCGATTTTTTGCTGTGCAAAAAAAATAGGTGTAACATCTAGAGTTCTGAAAAAAAGTTACAAGAAATTATTTTAAGGACTGAATGTGTCACAATAGGATTCCATCAATTTCTTTTATAATGGCTCGACATCTTTTTGGCATTGGATCCACCAATTTCTGGTATCTTCTTTGGAATAGACCTCCAAGATTTTTTTGATAACCTGCCGCATTTCTTCCCTATTTTTATATTTGAAGCGACCGAGTCCCTCTTGACATCACTCCAAAGATTTTCCATTGGGTTCAAGTCCGGGGACTGTGTCGGCCATTTGATAACATAATTGTTTTTGTTGAAAATACGTTTAAGCTGCTTTGGAAGTGTGCTTAGGGCCGTTTTCCTGCTGGTACGTCCATCGTAGAGGCATATCTTCCTCGGCAAATGGCAGCATCACATTTTCCAATAAGTTAATGTTACTTTGGTATTAAAGATCCCTTTTACACGGTGAATAGGACCTACGCCGTACCAGGAAAAATAACCCCAAACAATGACACTTACACCTCCATGCTTTATTGTATATTGTGGTTCCATTTCTTTGCCTGATTAAAATAAATTGATCTTGGACTCGGCAGACCATAGAATATTTCTGCACTTTTCCTTACTCCACTTAATATGCTGCCCAGCAAATATTTTGACAGTGTCGAGTGGTCAATAAAGGACACTTCCTGGGACAGCTAGCAGGCAAATTGTTACTCAGCAACCTTCTTTTTTTTTTATGGTCGAGGAGTCTACTTGTAGCCCAAGATCTTTTTTTATTTTTTTATTTTGGTAGACGTTACAGACGGATTTTTTTTTGCCATTGGGGTAATCTGCCGGTTAGTTTGGTTGGTGGTTCTTCGTGGTCTGCCTCGCAATTCTTTCGTTTTCCGCCATTTAAGGGCATTAGTATACATATTCTGAGAGCAGTCTATAGTTTCGGAAATGTATTTGCTTCCGTGCATTTCACAAAGTGAAATCAACACCAAATGCTATGACTCCAGGCATGTCAGATCATATCATATCATATCACACCTATTACTTTGCACACCACTGTATGTACATGTGTGTGTATGTGCCTCATGAAACTCAATCTTTCAATATCTCTTCTACTTTCATGCAGCTCTAAACATCATCTGTTGAACATAAATTTTAACCTCTCAGACCACTGATGAATGAATCAATGAAAACACCCAGTACATTTAGCAGAACACAAGCTGGCAAGCCATTTAAGTCGGCTTAGCGGCTTTTGAACCTTTTAATAGCTCTTGCATAGTAGGTGCAGCTATCGACTTCTTTTTTGACTAGAGTTAATTTCTCTTCTTGCCCACTCACTTTTCATTTGCATTCAGCAATTGCTGAAAACTTATATAGTCTATCGACCGTAGTCGCTAAAGCTCATTTCTTAAGCGTATAAATCCAGTGTTTTGATTTCGAAATATTTCACGTTTTCGCAATTTCGCTTCGGCTGAATGAGTGCTGTACAAACCGCCGGTGTACTATACGTCTCAATGATTTTCTAAGCACACTTAACATACAATCCCATTATTTTTATATTAAATATATCAAAGGAACCTTATAAATATCTTTATTGCTATTGCCTTATTTAGTATATTAGAATTTACATATCTAGGCTAAGCAGCGATTTCCGCATTTTTAGTAGTGAATCGTTTAGATAGAGGTATTCAGCCTTGGATAGAATTATACAGTCCCACGCTCTATTTTTATTATACATTCTCATCTCCGTATAACGGGATTTATTTCGCAAAAAAATGTTGAAAATGAATTGCTTTCTGATTTTGCGTCATGTTCGACGACAAGTAATTTATCAATATCCTCCTGTCTTTGGGTCAAATACAAATGCATATGTTTGCGCGCCAATAACAGCCGCCGCACGCCTCTTCAAAAGCCTAGAAATGTATTTTCGAACTGCATCTGTGAATACATGCATCTTTTAATTGAAATCTAATTGAGCCGCATACACAAAGCCCCAACGGATATAATTTTTCAAATTTAACATTATTGGCATCGCATTATGACACACAATTTCGAAAATTTGAAAAACAGCAACGCCTCCTCGCGGACAGTTGAGCCGCGCGCTCCTCCCTTCTCCATGCGATTTTAACACTTTTGGCTTGTAATCAAAGCGTCGCAAAATATCGGCATAATGCGTCGAACGGAAAATGAAATTTCAAAAATTAATTTCGAACAACGACGAACGATAATTGTTTTTATTTTTTGTCTTTCGATGTCATCGCTATTAAATCGATGTCTATCTGCTGCCGAGTCAAGTTGTAAACAGCCTCGTACTTGTAGTTCTCATGTCAGAGTCATATTTAATTCATTTATCTCGCATGAGTAGAAGGAGACTCTTGCGAGATGACCTTGCTTGCAGCATACGTGTGTGAACTCGAGGGACGACGCACGCTGCTTTCATGTGCCTCTCCTTTTTGCCGCAAATCATTTTTATTATTTAATTTATTCTGTAGCATTAGCGCAGATTAATCAAAATGGATGTACACCGAATTCCTGTCCACTTGAAATTGCTGCTCTCTAGCTGTGTGTGAGGCGGCTGGCTCTGACACTGGTACTTACTGCTGTTTATGGGCGATTCTGACGCTCTGGCGTTGCGGTGGCAACTGGTCATTTTTCATTCGATCGTAAATATCTTTTTATTTCTTCTTCTTCGTCGGTATTTCTGCACAAGGAAAAAAAGTTTTTGAATGAATATGAGTGCGCTGGTCAATACGTATAAAATCCGATCGACGAAGGATAATGCCTCAGTCTTATTTCGGAAATTTAGTAGTTGTGCGATCTTGAGCGAAGACCGTCTGTCGATTTATTTCGGTTGTCTTAATATACTATATCGTTGTCCCTGAGTGGTGTCGTTTGGAATAATCAATCGAGAATTGTTGGATTTATTTTGGAGAATTGGAAATTTTCTTTGGGTGATATCATGGAGAAGAAGGTACCTATTGGAAATTTTTGTGTTTTGCTCTGGGTGGTATTATTATGCGTTGTGCTTTCAATTTAAATTGAGTAGCGATAAGCGTTGTTGTTACAATTCCAATTTTGATGATGACTTTTCTTTATTGGTGGAAATTCTGGGGAGAATTATGAATTATGTTCATTATAGAACCATTTTTCATAGAAATTTCGCTTTGGAAACTGCAGATTTATTGTGGCTAAAAAATCGTTAATTTGTAGTAAGTGGCTAATTCTGAATTGCCCAAAGACATGGATTTATACTTTAACATTTTTTTAATTTAATTATTTTAAGTACAATACAAAAAGGTGTTCCATAATTTCTGCTGGTTGGCTTAATTATTTATTTTTTATATTTTCATCAAAATTCTCTTAGCTTCTGCTACGGTATCAAATTACACACCTCACAATTTCCCCAATGAACTCATGACGTAGTTTCACGGATGAAGCCAAGGCCACAAGAAGCTAGATTTGGGATGTACGCAGTATAATTTAAAAGAACTTGACAGTGACCATCCGGTGATGTTGAAGCATAACCCACCTTCAGCAAACCGGTTTTTCTGAAATATAAGACGATCATTTATTTGTTAATGAGATGAGATCTTCCGACCTAAGTCTCGTTATTTGTTACAACTAAAACAATGTACTTGGTTGTTTCATTATTGAATTGTTTGCTCGCCTTTCGCTTTCATTTTACTTTGATGCCCTTTTATGCGGACTTAAGTCACAATTCGTTGTGATGTAGGCTATAGGTATGCATGTATGTCCAAAGATTCCTTCATCTGACGACAGGCCACAGGTCTATCTTTGATCATTCAGGCTAACGTTTCAGAGGTGGTTACCTGGTTCAAATGACTGCTATGAGGTTAGTCTTCCAGGTCAAACTACCTATCGCCAAGTATCGTTTCATTAAAAAAAATGTTATTATATCATATGGTTGAGCGAATAAAAGATATGGTTGGAGAATAAGTAAATAAATGCGAGTTCTCTAAGCAAGCCTTCTGGTTAGGCGGACAGGTAGTATGTATTCTTCGAATATCCCAATCATGACTTACCTAGGTTTTTCTCAGACAACGCAACTCCATTTTGAAGTCTCTTGGATTTTACCAATTAACTCTTTTCGAATGACTAGGCCGATCGAGTTGAGACGCCTCGTCGGACATAAAACTCCCGAATTTTCCATCGAATTTAAAATGATAGTCAATTTCAGTGCATTGTTATTTCAGTGTTCCACTACTCAAAATATATTTCTGATTTCAATGTCAGTTTCGAACCTTGCAACATTTTTCGAGTGTCTGGTTTGCTTCAAACTTATGTGGCGATGTCCGATATGTAATTTTGTACTAGTTTCTATGCTAATCCAGTGTTGGGTTTCGATTTGCATGTGAATAGACTTCGAAGGAGTTTGAAACGGAAAACTGTTTGTCCGATAACTGGAAGTCGTAAATCTGATGTTGGGTGGCATATGGACACTGCACTTATCTGTTTTATTCGAGGGGATGACAGTCTAACTGCCCGATCGATTCATATTAGAAGTCGGTCGATCACTCAATAGCGGACAACTGTAGGGACGTGAATATGCGAATATGTGTCAGTCTTACTGTTGGGCTGATCAAATCGGATCATTTGCAGGGTTTACGATCCAACCTTCGCGTAGGATGCCGGATATGAATTGTACGGGCCTTCCGCTTAAAGTACCAACGTGAGGTATCTAACGCAAAGGAACGTTTTTATGTAGTGGAGAAACGATTAACTGGGGACCCAATCACCCGGGAAAAAAAAAAAATAAGTTGCTTTCCCATTGAAATTCGATTAACTGGTAAAGACTATTATCCGGGATTCCTTTAATTTGTTTCTAATGAATTTTATTTATTTGGTTTTTTTGTTGAGTTTTGCTAATGTTTTGTTTTCCGTGATGAGTTCGGTCCCATCCATCCCGGTTAATCTAATCTCCACTGTAATTTGTACTCTGTATCGAGAAATAGAAAAGGCCAGCCGCCAGCGATAGTATCAGCAGTACCGACAGTCAATAACTTCTACATTTATCTACATACACTCCGTCTCACTTGATTACGAACAGGCAGTTTTTTTTTTTTAATTTTACGATATTTTTCAAACCCTTCGCTAATCTGGGAAAACCCAATTGCACGCGGAATGGAGGATACATTATGTTTATATTGTAAAAAAAAAAATGGGACTAAGTTTATAAATGCAACTTTTATGACGCTTTTCCCAAAGAGGTCATAAAATTTACCTTTTTTTTTGTCTCACTTGATTACGAACAGTAGCTTAATCTACCTATTACCGTGTTTAAAATCAAATAAAAGGATACTTCGGGTATTAGGGAGCTTAGTTCAAGAAATAACTTCATACAATCTACAACTATGCGTAAAGGAAAGACATTAACCTAGGAGGAAATAGGCCAAATTCGAGCTTACCGGGAACAAGGAAAATCCATCCGTTTCATAGCCAGCAAGATTGGAAGAGGCACCACTGTTGTACACAGCTTTATTAAGGACCCGGAGAAGTATGGAAAAACCGCAAAGGAAAAGTCAGCAAAGCAACAACATGTCAGGAAAGGCGGGCGATACTGAGAGCTGCTTCAAATTCAAGGCTCTCCGTAAGTAAAATTAAGGCAGAAACTGGAGTTATAGCTAGCAGATCGACTGTTCTTCGCGTGATACAGAAGGCCAGCCATATTCGCCATGAAAAAATTAAGAGGAAACCACCATTGAATGCGGCACGTAAAATCCAGCGGCTTGATTTTGCAACAAGTCACATCAGGTGGAATCGAGAGTGGCATACCGTCGTCTTTTCTGATGAAAAAAAATGTAATTTGGACAGGCCTGATGGATACAGCTGTTATTTCCATGATTTGAGAAAAGAAGAAATGCATCTTCAAATGCGGCACAGCAAAGGAGGTGGTGTAATGGTATGGGGAGCAATAAGCTATTACGGAACTGTGGAGCTGGATTTCCAAAGCTCCAAAATGACGGCAATCACTTACAAATCGATGCTGTAAAGAGCTTTTCCGCAGTTTTCGGAGATGTTTGGTGGACAGCGATGGACTTTCCAGCAAGCCAATGCACCGATACATACCGCACGGACAACAAAAGCCTGGATTCAGAACCAAAATGTAAACCTACTTGCATGGCCGTCATATTCACCCGACCTGAACATCATGGAAAACGTATGGGGTTGGCTTTCATGAAAAGTCTACGAAGGAGGAAGGCAATATGATGAAACGGAAGAGATTATTGAAGCCATAAAACGAGCCTGGTCCGAAATTTCGCTAGATTATTTGACAGCACTCTATGAATCTCTACATAGCAGGCTACTTGAAGTGATTCAGCGGTCAGGAGGTAGTACCCATTACTAAAAACTATTGCTACTCTTTGAATAAAACCAACATTTATTTATACAAACAAATTTTGAATTGTTTTTTTTTACCTTTTAAGCTTCTAACAGGTAGATTTAGCTACTGTTCGTAATCAAGTGAGACAAAAAAAATAGCTAAATTTGATGACCTTTTTGGGAAAAGCGTCATAAAAGTTGCATTAATCAACTTAATCCCATTTTTTTTTTTACAATATAAACATAATATATCCTTCATTCCTTATGCAATTGGTTTTTCCCAGATTAGCGAAGGGTTTAAAAAGTATCGTAACATTAAAAAAAACAACTGCCTGTTCGTAATCAAGTGAGACGGAGTGTATACCAGCGACATCAATATTGTAAGAGCCAGTCTCTATTTTAGTTAGCTTTATTCGAATAATAATTTCGTTTACTTTGTCTATCTTTTGTTTAATTGAAAAACATAAAAATTGATTATTTCTCATCTCAATATTCTCATTTCTCATTTCAATATTCGCAGACAACTGAAGAACCTGCCGTTGCTGCTGCTGCCCCTGCTGATGCCGCTGAAAAACCTACCGAGACAAAAGCTGAAGATAATACAGCTGCTGCTGCCCCGACAACACCAGCCACCATAACAGAAGAAGAAAAGAAGCCTGCTACTGAAGTTGCTGCTGTAGCAGTCGCTGCTGCTCCTACCGTTACCGCTGCTGAAGAGAAGAAACCAGCTGAATCAGCGCCATCGGTGACAAATGGTGATGCAGCACCAGCAGAAAAAGCCGCTGCCGTTGAATCTACCCCAGAACCACAAGTAGTAACTGCTGCCGCACCATCTATTGTCGCTGAAGAAGTTAAAGTCCCAGAACCAGTTGCTGAAGTAGCAGCGCCAGTACCAACCACCAATGGTACAGTTGAAAAAGCCGAAACTAACGAAACGGTGGAAGTTGCTAAAGCGCTAAACGGTACAGCCGCTGAATCGCCAAAAATCGAGGTAAAAACTGAAAACGATGAAAACACTAGTAATACAACAAATAATACTACTACTACTACTACCAATACTACTGCCGCCGCCACCAGTTCGGTTGTGGTTCCTTCAGCGGAACCACCAACGACTGAAGCTGGTGGTGATAAGGTTCAGAAAACAATCACTGAACAACCACAAGAACAACAAGTAACTACTAGTACTACTACTCCGAAAGATAATAATAGCGGTGGTGAATCTATTGAATCTATTGCACAAAATAGCCCCCCACCTCCTCTTCCCTGCTCCCCTCCCCCTTCACAGGTGATGGTGTTTGCATTAAGTGATGAGGAATCTCAAGTTGCTAACTCAACAGTAACAGAAACAGAACAAGTAGCAGTAGCTCCCATCGATGCCAAACCATCAACACTCTCTGAAGAGAAACCACAACAACAGCAGCAACCAGAAGAAGTGGCAAAAGAAGTTCCAGAAATTGTAGCACCATCTACACCAGAACCACCATCAACAGAGGTTCTCATAACTCCAGCCACTCCGGATAATCTGACCACAACTGAAGTGAACATTATTCCAGCCACACCGGAACCAACTGAAGTAAAAATCACTCCAGCCACACCAGAGAATCCACCAACTGAGGTAAAAATTACACCATCGACTCCAACAGATATCCCCGAGGTACCTGAAGTCAATGAAGAACAGAAGGAGGAAGTTAAAGAGGAACCAATTCAAGCTATTTCAGCCGTACAACAACTGACTGAGAATGTGATCAGCGATAAGATCACAACACCAGAGGAGCAGGAAGATATTCTTCCACCACCACCAGCAGCCGAAATTGAGGAGGAAGTGAAGAGTGAGAGTGCAGAGATTCCAGCCAGCGTCAAGGAAATTGAAAAGGCTATTAAACAGGATGATATTACAGCTCAAACTATTGCGCTTATCGATGAAGTGACCCAGGAGGCTGCTTCTTTAGTCGAAAGGAGCCAACATGTGACAGATGAACTTGAGCTACAGCGACAGGAGTCAATAAATCAGGCTGGCACTGAAGAGGAGAACAATCAATCGGAAACTCAATGCAATTCACCACCAACTGCTGAAGAGGAACTACCATTACCATCACTACCATTACCAGCGCCCGAACAATTAAAATCCGAACTATCCGAAACAATTCCTTCACCCGCTTCCTCTGAAATCACAACATCATCACAGAATACGAAAGTAGAGCCAGAAATTAACCGATTAGAAACAGAGACATCACAAGCTTCATTGGCTGCTGCAATCACGGAACCATCGCTAAATAATGGAAATGAGTCGAAAGATACAACAACAACAACTACTACTACTACTGGTGCAACAAATGGTGATAAAGTGGAATCGCTTCCAATCTCTTCTTCAGCAACCAAGGTGAATAGCGAATCGGGGAAAAAAATTCATATTTAGGAATGCAAAGCATTTGTTTAGAGAAAAATTTACAAAGAACAGAGAGCGAGAGCGAGTTTCTGAAAGCACAAACCCCGTCTATAAACAGGGGGAGCGCTTGGAAAAAGAGAGAGAGAGAGAGCAAATTTCTCGAGAGAGAAAGAGAGAGAGCGAGCAATTGAGAGATATTACTCATATGTTGTTGGAGAGTTGCTTTCTTTTCTTTGTTGTTTGTTTGTTGTGTTGGAATCATTAATCCTCATAGAATAGTGTTTAACTACCAAACTACCAAATTGTATTAATGACATTTGATATAACAATTTACATACTTAATTTTCGTTATTAATATATATGTATTTTTATCTATTAATTAATCAATTCTTATTTTTTCGATGCGTTTTGTTGGTGTTTTAGAGGATACCTCATGTGTAGGCAGTTTAAATATTGTCAGAACAAAATTATATAACTACCCCGATTCCCGTTGTCTTTTTTCGATGATTGTTGTTAATTCATAGGGGTTTCCTGCCAACTTTTAGAAGCAATTTTGTTTTGTCCTAATGTCATCTCGAAATCAATTCCGCCACGCAATCATTTTATTGGAGTCTCAGAAATATCCTGACCTAATCGGGTTAAGTTTTAATATATAAAGTATTGAATTACTTGGAATAAAGGTATTCGACTGAATAATTTTGGACCTTATTACATAATGCATTTTTGGTTATAGGAAGAAATGATCGGTTTTATTAACCTAAACTTTAATTCATTCAGTTGATAATGTTTCATTTTCTTTGTCAGTGTTTAATTGCTTATTTCTAGGTAAATTTTGTAGGCGGGTTCGAAAATAAACTGAAAACTTACTTGTGTTTCGCTTAAGATAATATAACTTAGCTAATTTGTTTTACATAATATGGGCTTTGTTTGTTTAAGTTTCTTGTTCTAGTCTCTTCTGTTGATCCCGTCTGCCAAGATCGAGTACTATCGGACAAACGGTAATACTCTTATTAGAGAACATAGCCTTCTACCAATGTGAAACTTTACGTTTGTACTCGTAATTTTCAATAATATAACGTAGTCCCAGGAAAAGACAGGACCCTACGAATATGCACAACTCTCAGTCGGGTTGTATTTCATTTGTACAAAACGACTCTAAAATGAATCGCTCATGGAAAATACTTTAAGTTATACTTTCTTTTTTTTACTTATGTCCTGTATCCCCTTGTGGGTCATAGGGCCTCTACTACGCCTACGCGCCATCATGTACGGTTTTGCCAGAAACTGTTTCTGAGTTCTCCCCTTTTCCTCAACTGCCGTGCCTCCATGACCTCCGCGCCATCTTCTGCTAGGACCGCCAGGTCTTCTGTCATTCTGAGTTAAAGGGTTCCATTGCATAGCATGGTTCCCTATGGAACTGTCACCCTTTCGGAACGTGCGACCAATCCACTGCCACTTCCGCCGTTGGATGATTGCGCCTATTGGTTCCTGACCCGTTCTCTCGTAAATGTGTTCGTTAGAGATACGATTGGACAAGAAAATCCTTAAGACATTGCGCAGGCACCTATTAACGAACATTTGCAGCTTTCTGGTGATAGTAGTGGTCACTCTCCACGTGCTGTATCCATATAACAGCACGGATTCAACGTTGGAGCGGAACAGCGGATCCTGGCGCATTCGATTGCCCCCAGTTTTTAAAGTGTTAGAGTTCCACAATTTGCCTTTCTATCCACACACGGTCAAGCCATTTACACTTTCTGTTGACCAACCGTAATATATGCAACCAAGCGAGGAGAAGTGTAAGACGGACTTACACCTTTCACTTAGTAATCATTAATCTGTGATTACAACTGACCAATTCCTTCTGTTCCATAGAAAATTCCAAATGTCATGATCTTGTCTGATATATTTTTCACTATCTGCGAGTGCTGACCCTTTTAAAGGATAACAATAATATCGAAATATAGTGTTGCGAATTCTTTCATTTGATTTGGTTTCGTTTTGTTGGTATCACGATTCAGATGTATGTAATGTAATGTATCGTGGGCGCCGTGGCGTAAGTGGTTAGTGTGTCGGATCACTACGCATGAGGTTCCAAGTTCGAATCCCAGAAAATACCAACAAGTTTTTTTCACGGTCCCACCTCTCGCGAGCGTCTGACAAACATCCGAGAGTATTGTTGTCATGAAAAAGCTTCTCAAATCGCCGTTCGGAGTCGGCATTAAACTGTAGGTCCCTTCCATTCGTGTGAAAAATATAACGCACACAACATGAGTGGTTGCGAGAAGCTAGGCCCTGGCACTTTAAAGAGCTGTTGCGCCAAATATTTGTATTTGTAATGTAATGTAATGTACATATAAAACCGAAATTGGAAAATTTTTTCACTTCACAATTTTTTCTACTGTTGAAACACTAAATGGTATGTACGAGGGGGCGTTTTTAAGTTCGCGGAATAGGGGGTAAGAAGTGAAAATAAAGTCTGTAGGAAAAGTAAGCAGAAACTGCGTCCTTTACTTCTTCATCACTAGAAAACTTCTTCCCAAGAAGTTTCTTTTTCAATTTTGGGAAAAGATAATAATCGCTGGGAACCAGGTCAAGGCTGTAGGGCGGGTGATCCGAAATATCGAAGTCCACCTTATGCAGCGCAGCCAACGCGACACGACTCTTGTGAACAGGCGCGTTGTGGTGCTGAAGGAGGACGCCTTTGGTTAATTTTCACCTTCTTTTTTATTTGATGGCTTCTTTCAACAGCTTTAGGATTGAAGCGTAGTATTCTCCGGTTATGGAGACGCATCTTCCAATATTATTTTTACGACTGTTTGAACAATTTCCGGCGTGGTCATTTCGATCGGCCGTCCTGGCCGTGGGTCGTCTTCAAGAGAGTCACTTCCTTGTTCAAAAAGACTATGCCACCTGTAAATCATGGTTTAACCCAGGCAAGAGTCTCCGTAAACGGATGCCACCTCTTCCATTATGGTTTGAGCCGACTTTCCTTGTTTGGTGAGGAACTTTATAACAGCGCGTTACTCGATTTTCTCCATATTCTACACTTTCTTCCCGATTGAGTTGCTTGGTCGACGATAGTTAAAAAACTAATTGTTCGATTAAAATGAAACTTTCTATTTATACTAATAATGTGTCACTGAACTCGTTACGTCTCAGTAAACTACTCTCACTAATGACCTACCTACTCATTCCGCGAATTTTCAAACACCCCTCCGTAGATCTGTATTTTCAGAGCACCAGGTTTGGTGCTACTCGAAAATGATCCCCTGAATAAAAACACAATTCCGTTCTTATTTCAGCAGTGCTCTATGTTGCAATATTTGAATGAACCGAAATTATTTGTTTTAAAAGGTCTAACGTCTGATATTGGCGAAGCCCACAGGCGGATCAGTAGAAATGCAGTGAAGTGGGAGGGTTATGATCCCTTATTTTCGGATCATAACCTCGCTGATAAAAGGAAGAAGAAGAAGGTCTGATATTTCAACATTAAGTAAATTGCTATGTCTTCGCAAATCCAAGAGCAGATTGTTTAAATCCTATAATATGAAATTTTATATGTGTTACGTTATACGATCGAAGCATGCGCATACACAGAGTTCAAACAAGTTCCTATAAAAGAGCATATCAATCATTAACCATGTTTTCGTCATTAATGAACTAAAAGGCGACCCCTCTTCACTATTCTTTGGCAACTTGTATAGTTCCTTGAATACTATATCGTATTCTGGAAAACTGATGGCTTTATATCTAATTAAAACATCGCGTACTTAATTTTAAAAATAAGTTCAATGACGACAGCCTTGGTCATGACGCAAAAACAGCACGTTCCCACCCACAGAGAGCTTAAAAATATTTTAATATATTATCTACAGTAGCTTTTAGCGAAATATCTTCTGCATTCTGTGCAAAACTATAAAATCTACAAAAATGCTATAAACAATTTCCTCATGAAACACCAACACTGCATTTGTTTTCTTCATTGGCTAAATGTATTACGTTTATTCCTCTTATTTGTTAGAAAAAAAATGTTTTTAACTAATGTTTGTTTGTATTTTTCTTTTCTCGCTTTTTTAAAATTTAATTTTTTTTATTATAATTTTTATAGCGGAATACACTCTTTCTCCCACATAGAATGTTATAAAAAAGTTAAAAGTTTTAAAAATATTCGGCTCGCTCATTGTGTCCTACTGTTATCGTTAACTACTACTACCACTACTACTACTACTACTGCTACTACTACATTTAAATCATCTCTACCTCTACCATATTGTTGTGCATTAATGTCGTTAGTTGGAGTTACCGAAAAATCAAATAAATACCATCAACGATATCTCCTCAAAACCTCATCTCACTCAAAAAAAAGATGCACCACATTCCCACCCGTTCTTATAGATGTTTTCTTTATTATTATTATTTTTATTTCCTTCCTGTGTATTCCCCCCTTGTGTATCCCTTTAAAATCATTACCCATGATGAAAATATGCACACCTGTGACTAATTTTAAAATTTACTTTACCTAAAACGAAATTATTTCTTGTGTGAATCAGAAAAAAAAAAGTTCTTTGTGCGCTTTTCCCGTTCCCGTACTAATCTTAAATTTAAATTATATATATTTTTTGTTTTTATTTGGATGTGCGCCTTTCTCATAAAACATTTAAAACGAAAGAACAATCAACAAAATCGTTAATTACATTTCATTTTGTTCTGAGTTTTTGAGTGTTTCTTTGTTTTCTGTACGAAATGAGAAATATTTTTATATAGGTAGATGCGCAGTAAATTACAGTATCAGTTTATTGTTACTTTTAATTTAATATTTTTTTTGTTATTATTTGTTGTCGTATTTTGAAAGAAACATTTTGCCAGCGAGTGCCAAGTAAATTTAATTTCTCATTTTGTGTGACGAAAAAAAGAATTAAAATCATTTTTATTTATTTTTTGTTTACCATTACTGTTTGTGTTTTGAAATGAAATGAAATGAAATGTTTTCTCCTTTTTGAATGTTTCAACAATACATTTTCAAGTGGGGTAATAGTGATTAAATTTTGAATTTTGTGAATGGTTTTTGTAGGAGAACGGAATTGGCAATAATCATGAACAACCAGCTGAAACATCTGCGACAGAGAGCCTGAATGGTGGAGTTGAACACAAGACTATTGAGGTGAGTTAAAACATTGGTTTATTTATTCAAAATTTGATCGTAGATTGGAGTTTGTTATAATTTGTTTTTTGATTTTAATTTGCTAGCCACAACACTATGAACGTAAGTTCAACGTGAAAATACTTTGGACTAGAACTGTCTCAAATTAATAAGATTGGATTTAACATGTTTTATTTATTTATTAAATTTACACATAAGAACAATTATTTGTTCATACAAGTATTACATAGTATTGTACTGTTATAAAAAAGAGAACATTTAGATAAGAAAATACATACATATCTAAATCTATTACACACGACTATTTTATTTAAAAAAAAAAATGTGTGGTATATCTATGGGTTATTTTTTCTGAGTCGTATGTTATACGAAGTCTAAAGCAACCTATGCTCAATATTCAGAAGATTGCGAGGAGCCCTGCTTCTTTGAAGGAAAGAGTTGTAATTTACGTTGATAAATTCTATTACATTCTGCACTCATCCCAGCTCAACTCTTAGAATCTGTACTTACGCCGAAAGCTGCATATTATATACTAAATTTCTTTGTGTATTGCCGCATCAGAAGCTCAAATAATGTCCATTGAATTCTCGAGTCATTGTCGTCCTTTTATCGAATTCAAAACTTTGGCAATTGCCTTATCATTCTTTTTCAACGAATTTATATATATATCGCATTTCGGATGTCACATATCTCAAATTTGAGCTCATCATTACTACAAACTAGAAAATTTCTACAATATCAAAGGGAGTAATTTTTTACCGTAACTACCTGTTTGTTGCTTTGAAGTTGACAAACTCACGAAAGGCAAATCTATCGTAAAATGTGGGTGGCATGGCGTAATGGTAATATGTTCGATTATTGAGTGGTAGGTTGTCGGTTGCAGTACCAACTATAACCATTCAATTTTTCCAGTAATAAAATCAATAATTTGGCCACTAAACATCTGGTGAAAATTAACACGTACTTAAAATAAATTTATGTTTTATTTATAGCATAAAAAACGAATGCAAACAAAATGGTATTATCTCCAACCATTTCGAACGACACCCCTGAAGTATACAATGAAATCTAACGCCACCTTAATTTTAAAACCACTACACCTATAATCAGGGTTATCGCAAATAAGTTTTCCCTCGGAATTTTTCCCTCGAACAGATATTATGTACTTTTAAAAATAGGGAAGCATTTCATCGGGGAAAGATTAAATATCACGATAGCGTTGAAAATTCTCCTGAATTATCATTCATGATACCTATTTCTTTTCCGCGGAATTATTTCCTGTTTTTTGAAGGTACCTAATTTTTGTTCGGGGAAAAAATTCCGAGGGAAAATATATTCACGATAACCCTCAATAAATATACCTTTCTCCTATTTTTTCCACTCATTACCAACGTACGTCGTGCCCAGTCGTTACCCATTCGCATTATAAGTAGTTACCATATATCCTTATGCCCGTTTCTCACTTATTCCGCATCGGATATACGGCATAACTGCCAGATACACTGCTTTTTTTCTGCCGGCCAAATTTCAGCTCTATACAGCACCGGATGGCGGATACACGGCGCAGGATACATCTAAGTGTACAGAATTAAATGGGAGTTTCACACAACTCATCCGGCATTGGATATTACATACCTATTATGTTACAAAATAATATTCAAACGAGTTTTGGATGCCGTGTATCCGGTACCGGATAAGTGTGAACACTCTCATTGAATTCTGTGCACTTGGAACTAGATACACGGTGCCGTGTATACGGCTTCGGATATATGTATGTGAAAATTACAAAAATCCGTGTATCCGGCGCCAATGCCGGATATGTGTGAAACGGGCCTTAGATGTAGTTGATATTAACAGAAAAAGTTTTCATTTTGTGAGCTTAATTTAATTTTTGTGTGCTGGACTATTTGAAACAGTAACTGAGCCATTGGCATCACTATGCAGTTGGACTATTCGTTCAAACAATATTTCGTATGAACTGAATCTAGCAGTACTACGTGATATAAAACATAGGAAATGCCGGTATAAATATCGTTAATAGTCGCATACGACCTTGACCTTAATTTTAAGAAATGACCTACCCCTTCGGTTGTGGATGTTGCGGTATTTTTGGTACCGAGTACCGAGTTGCTAATGCATCTCACACATATATATTTTTTTTAATTCAAAGCACGATCCATAAGTCATTCAAATTGATTGGAGAAACACTATTAGACTTAGCTTCTACGATTTGAATTTTAATATTCGATCTGTTTGAAGATGTTTTAAAACACTTTAACGCAATACCATACCTTGCTGTTGCTATGTACATATATGACTTGCGAAGTTTCTCGTCGTTTGAGCTAAGTTTTCTCTCGAAGTCTCCCAGAGCTGAAGAGTTCACCTGGAAGGCCTTGTATTAGTGCTACGATTTGCAGTTATGGCTGGCAGAATGAAAATCAGAGATAAGGCAGGAATACTATTTATATGTCAAGTTCTCCCAATAAAATAAAAACACAATCCGGATTATCGTGAATAAATTTTCCCTCGGAATTTTTCCCCCAACAAAAATTTGGTACCTTAAAAATAGAGGAAATAAATCCGCGGAAAATAAATAGGTATTATGAATTGCAATTGGCGGTGGCAATGGTGCAGTGGATAGAGTGTTTGCTTGTTAGCCGATGAGTACAAGTTCAAGCCCCAAAGCGGGGGAACAGCAATCACCAGCCACCCGAGTATAAAATGGAAAAAATACCATCGAAGTTTTTCCAACCACTGCACCAACGAGCTCTCACGACGATCGGTTCTACGTACGTACGTACGTCACGGAGCGACTCGAGGGCAATACCTCGACCAAGGATCGTCAACCTCAGCTACACAGCTGCTACAACAACAACAACAACAACATGAATTGCAATTCAGGAACATTTTCAACGCAATCGCGATACTTAATTCTTCCCCGATGAATTTTTTCCCTATTTTTAAAGATACTGAATTTTTGTTCGGGGGGACAATTCCGAGGGAAAATTTATTCGCGATAACCCTGGGGTGGAATCCTCTAAGGTGATAGTTGATTGTTGACGATCACAATCATCGCTTTTGCTCTCTCTAAGGTGACCATCAACGTGATTATCACATTTTTGCGATCGTTTTTGTGTGACTTTGCGATCGTTTTACGGAGAGCTAACAAAGTGTGATCATCAATTTTGACTGTCAAAAGTGTGACTATCAACTATCACCTTAGAGGATTCCACTCCTGAATATCATTCTGGATTATCGTGAATAAATTTTCCCTCGGAATTTTTCCCCCGAACAAAAATTAGGTATGTTCAAAAACGAGGAAATAATTCCGCGGAAAAGAAATAGGTATCATGAATGACAATTCAGGAAAATTTTCAACGCAATCGCGATATTTCATTTTGTTCGGGGGAAAAATTCCGAGGGAACATTTATTCACGATAACCCAGATTGTCCATTTGCAAATATAGTTGCGTAAATAGTTATCTAAAGCTTTTCTAAAACAGATCATCTAATTTGAATACATAAATATTTGGCGCAACATGGAGGGCCTAGGCCTAACTTCTCGCAACCACTCATGTGGTGTGCGTTATATTTTTCGCACGAATGGAATGTATGTACCTACATTTTTGTGCCGAATCCGAAGGGCAAATTTTTATTTCATTTTTGAGAAGCTATTTCGTGACAACGATACTCTCGGATGTTTGTCGAACGTTCGCGAGAGGTGGGACCGTGCAAATTTGTTTGGTATTTTCTGGGATTCGACCATTGACACAGATAGTGCGTGGTAATTATGGCTAGCTAATACTGAGCTTATATTTGTTCAGGTTTCTGGACGTTACTTTGTTACATCGCACCTACTTTCGTTGCAATCAAGTAATATTCTACGACTCAGTGCGCTAGAAAAGTGTAGATCATTACTCGATCGCGAGGTGATCAATCTTCTTGGCAGCTTGTTCTGTTCTATCTTTCTCATTCATCTATTTTCGAAGTTTTCTCTACCAATAACGGCTTTTTGTTTCTTGATTTGAAGTTTAAATATCAATATAAAATGAATTTCTCTAATTTATTTATTTAATGTCTTTTATTTTATTTTTATTATTTTTAGGAAATGAAGGCTGAGCATCAAATTGAAAATGTATCGAACGACGTGGTAACGCAAGAAGTAGCCGTTGTGGCCGAATAATAATTTTATTGATATTATATATTATATAAATATTATTAGTTTCTCTTTTAAAAGCAAAAACAAAAAAAAAGTTAAAAAAAAACAAACTTTATCACGGATCCCCGCACACTTCCCCCAAAAATACACAACACAACATACACACTCACATGCTGATACAAAAAAAAAAAAAAAACAAATATACCATATATAAATATTTAAATAAAAATTAAAAGAAAATAATAAATCCAAGTTCTTACATAAAAACAAAATGCAAAACAGCAACAATTCGAAGCGAATCAAATGAGAATTTATTAAAATAAAATATATGAATATATATATATATATATGTATGTATGTATGAACTAAGGGATATTCACATCTAAACGCTAGTAATTATAGGGAAATAAAAATAAGTCTGCAAAAAGGACTTCAAAATTTTACACATACACAAACTCACATAAACACTTACACACACGAAATAAAGAGCAGAAGATATAAAAACATACAATTTTATAATTTTAGAAAACAAACCAATTATTTTGTTTTATACATACACATACACGTTTTTTTTATAAATATATATATATGCATATAAAGAGATAAATAAAAAAGGAAATAGAAAGGAAAGCTTAATTTTTAGTATTTGTTTTCGACAAATAAATATTAGAGTTGTATTTCAAAATAGAAAAACTAAATTCAAAGCAAATTCATAAATTGTAAAAACAAAAAAAAAATAAAACAAAAAAACAATGTATCAAAATTCGCATGAAATCAACTCTACACGGAAAAGTATATATTCATTTTAAAATTTTCATTTATTTTATGTTTCGGTTAAATATGATATTTGTTTAAAAATAAAAAAATTAAAAAAAAAAAAATTATAGTTTGTGTACATTGTTATTGGTGGCAACAAAAAAAAGCGAACACTTTTGATACGATATAAAAATAAGTTTTTATTTTTAAAGGAAAAAAAAGAAAAGAAATTTAAATTAACCGTTGCAAGAAATACATTTAAAAAGAAAAAATAAATATAACTTCTGTAAAAGAACACAAAAAATAAAAAATACACGATTCTTTTTTTTTTTTTTTTATTATTATTTTAAGTACGAATAAATATATTATATTACTATATAATAATAATTAATAAATAAACATTTTTTGTAATTTTGAGTTTTCTTTATTTTGATCGCATGTTTTTCTTGTAAGTTTAATTTTGGTTGATATATGTATTTTTACATGCAATTTGCAATGCAATGTTGGGTAGAATATTACTTCGGTCAATGCTTAGAAATTTGTTTGCATTTGTTTTAAGCTGGTATTCCATTGTGCCAGATTCAACTTGGATTGAATGTCGCCTCTTAATTGAAGCGATGGAACTGTTTATAAGGAATTGCCGGTGGATTGTAGGGAAATTGAAATTCGTGATGAGTATTTTTCTTACAACTTTCTAAAAAAGTTTAAATGTAGATTGTCGCAAAGGGTATATGTAAGGGGCGGTCTGAAATGCACATACCCACTTTTAATCAAATGACCCAACAAATTTGATGAGTCCCCTCCCATTAGCTGAATCCAGTGAAGGTGAATTCTCCTTGCCATGCTGTCGTAAGAACAAAATTACGACTATCGTAACGAGAATGATTTGTGCTACAATTTTTTTTTTTATAATTCGCGTGTGCCAAAGGGATTATTAATACCCTTATACTGGTTCTCAGGACACGGGCGGACGGGAAAAGGGGTGAAAGAGACAGAGGAGATGCCGCCTTACGTTGGGTTTAAATGTTTGAAGATTGTAATGATTAGGAAATACAGAGACTGGTAGATCGTTCCATAAACATGTTGTTCGGCTTATAAACGAATCCTTATATTTGACAGTACGTCCGAAGTTGAGCTTGAGGGTGAACTGATGTGCATTCGAAGCGTGACGCGTATTGCGGGTGAAGTTTTGAAGGCGAGGAATGTAACTGGATATTTCGCTGGAGCATTTTTTTTTTACAAAAAGAGCGATAAAAAAAAGGTTATGGATTGATCATGAGAATTGTTTATCTTATGTCGAAGTCTTCATACTCGTCCTTATGTTGTATGCAAATGAAATAATTACTTACTTAGAGCCCTTAACTCGGAGGGGCACGGGGCGTCAACCACGCCTGTGCGCCATCTTGTTCGGAGTTCTGCAACGCGTTTTAGCTGCCTTCAACTCATTCCTAAAGAGCTCGATTCCTCCTTAACTGTTCTGCGCCACGTTTGCCTAGGGCGTCTCGCTATTCTGCCTGCTTGGGTGTGTCCAATATACTGCCACATTCTCGTTCGTATAGTAATGCTTATAAGTTCTTGGCCTGTTCTCTTATAAAGTTGTTCGTTGGGGTTGCAGTCTGTAAATTAAATAAATGGGACAAACTAGTCGCATCTGTTCTCACATTTCCTTCGCAATATATGTATGGAAGCAGTAAAATTGTTAACATTTGGAAAGTTAAAAATGCGTTTGCTAGAGTCTAACGACTTATAGATGATCTCTTACAGCAGAGTGTGATTGTAAAAGGAATAGATTTACCTGCTGGAAAAAGAGATTGACGATAAGGATATCTTAGTAGATAACTATACATACATTCGCGTAGTAGACAAGCAAGAAATAGGTAATTAAATAACAAGCCGGAAAGGAATTGATGAATAGCTCTATCACAAACTTTGAACTCCGGGGAACCTTGTTACGGAATCGAGCAGCACCTGTTTGCCTTAATTTTCGATAATTGATTTTCCGAACGAAATAAAAAAAAAATAAATAAACAATTACCTAGTTATTTCCTCGTATTTGTCTGAGATTTTCTAGCCCACCAATCGTAATACCATGCTGAGAATATTAGCAAATGAAATAGGAATGACAATTGAAGAGAATTTTCAACGCAATCGCGTTATACGAGGGGCGGCTGATAAGTTCGCGGCCTGAGATATTCGATGAGTCAGCTTCTCATTAGTGAAAACACTAACTGCGGCACTCGATAGTAGTATAAATATCACCCCGTTTCAATAATAATCTCATTTTGTTATCTGTGGTAGGATAAACATCTCCATGTCAGGCGAAATCGGAAATTCTTGCAATTTAGGGCACCGTGCTAAGATAAAGTACCTCGTGGAAAAACAAAATTCGCTTAAAGAAATTTTCGACTTCAGCATTCTGCGCCTTCGTATACCATGCCATGACTAGAAAATGGGTTTGCTTATTTCATCAAGGGCGAGAGAGCTGTGAAGATGACGCCCGCCCAGGGTATCCTGGAGTGGAATCCTCTAAGGTGATAGTTGATCGTTGACGATCACAATCATCCCTTTTGCTCTCTCTAAGGTGACCATCAGCGTGATCATCACCCTTTTGCGATCGTTTTTGCGTGACTGCGATCGTTTTACGGAGAGCTAACAAAGTGTGATCATCAATTTTGACTGTCAGAAGTGTGACTATCAACTATCACCTTAAAGGATTCCACCCCTGTATCAGTGGTTACTGAAGAAAACGTCGGAGAAGTCGAAAAATTAGTTCTGGTCGACAGAAGAATAAAAATGTGACAGACAGCGGACGAGTTGCACATCAGCAAACAACGGATTGGAGAAATTTTGCACGAGCATTTGAATATAAAAAGAATTTGTGCGCGCTGGGTATAGCTAATGGCGTTCGATAAGTGACGACTCGAGTGCTGCAAGGATTTTTTTGAGTTAGCCGGGACAATGTCGATGAAATTTGCAACCGAATCGTTATTGTATATGAGACTTGGGTTCGCTTTTTTCTTTTTTCCAATTTGAAAAATGAGCTACGAGGCCGGAGATTTGCAGATGAGAACGAGCTCAAGGCGTCCGTAGACAGTCATTTTGATGGCAAAGGAAAATCATCCTTTTTCGGTTGTATTAAGGCACTGTATGCCCGATGTGAGAAATTCATTTCACTCGAGGGAGATTATATTGAGAAATATATTTTTTTAATCGAATCTCTTCTATTAATCGCTGCTTTTGTTTTGGATTCCTCCAGAAAATTCCGGGGAAATTTTTTTCACGATACCAAATTTTCCGGGGGAAATTTTTACCCTCGTTCGAAATTCATTGCCGATACTTATTTTTCGAAAAATGGGGGAATTTTATTCACGATAGCCCTGAATGCCTTAGACCGCGGACTTATAAGCTGACCCTCGTAAATTTTTTCCCCGGTGATTTTTTTTTTGAAGATACCTAATTTTTGTTCGGGGGAAAAATTCGGAGAGAACATTTATTCAAGGTAGCCCTGAATATGACCTTGAAAAAACTTGTTTAAAAAACAGATTCGCTAGCAAGACTAGCAGAACTATAACAATTCAGGCAACCTATCACTCTAAATTCGGTTGTTATTTATCATATGCCGTGTTTTTTTTTAAACCTAGCCAGGCAGTCGTTCATTTAAACGATTTGCCAGCCAGCCAATGCCAGCCGATTTTATACGAAGATATCTCTAGGAACCAAGCAACCTTGCAGTGCCAGCAACAACAAATAACTAAAAAACATTCGTTTTTGCGCCGCCTGAAATTAGGCATCACGAAATTCACAGCTAGTAACTTTTTGCTGGGGATAAAATCAAGAGTAGTAGCCAGCCGGTTGTTGTATTTGTTTTATGTGTAAAATGTTACTTTACTAGCAACTACTGGCTGGCTAGGTTTAAAAAAACACGGCTATAGTGGTTTTTTATTTAATCATCCAGTTAACTTTTAAAAGCTATTACAGCTTTCAAATAACTATTAAAAATCTGTCGATTTTAAAAAATAAAATAAACTAAAATAATTCGCGAAATAAATGAATAAAATGATAACGGCAATCATGGTAGATATCTTTCCAAGAATCCGATAAAGAACTACAGCAATGGTAATTATTTGGCGACAAAGGTACGCTTCTTTCTCAGGGTTATCGCAAATAAATTTTCCCCAGGTACCTTCAAAAATAGGGAACAAATTAAATATGGCGATTGCGTTGAAAATTCTCCTGAATTGTCATTCATGATGCCTATTTCTTTTCCGTAGAATTATTTCCCATTTTTTGAAGATATCTAATTTTTGATCGGACTAAAAATTCCGAGAGAAAATTTATCCACGATAACCCTGTCTAATTACTTAAAGAAAGGGAGGTAAGCAAAATGTGTGTTATATTTTAAACAGTCACCTATATTCTTTCAGAATTAATATGCATTTTGTAAGTCCAGTGAGGTTAGAACTTAGAGCGTGAAGTCTTAAGAAAATACTGCAGCATGGCTTATGGAAACTGTTGTTCGCACATGTATTGCGACCAGCGAAAAAAGGGCACATCCTGCCCGACGTACGGAACATACAAATTTTCCTGGTGACTTTTGGATTAAGTCTGGAAGTCTTATTTAATTTGCTCCATCAGCTCAGGGACAACAAAATAATTTTTTCATAACTATGAAAGCGTAAGCATTCTTCCACAATTCAAAACAACTTCTATGTATTGTACATACGAGTATGTGCATATGTCCTGCTTATGGGTTTTGACTACTTGGTCATAAGTTTTTCGAGTGACAATTCTTATTCATTTCTAATGGGACAGTGTAGATTTATTAAATGCTTGAATAAGTAGATGCTCTGAAAGATCTAGTATCTACGATGGTATAGTATCGTCATGACAAAGAGTTGTTGCTTGAGAGTAGCAGTTGTGGTAGAGGTGTTAGCATACGTTCGCACAGAGATATTTTTCTCGTATGCAGTATATACGTACATATGTGATTTTCTCGAATATATTCAGGGCTATCGTGAATAAAATTTCCCCCGAAATGTTTCCCATTTTCGAATAATAGCTATCGGTAATGAACTTCGAACGAGGGAAAATATTTCCCCCGGAAAAAATTGGTATCGTGAAAAAAGTTTCCCCCGGAATATTCCCTCATCAATTTGCTGGAGGAAACAAAAACAAAAGCAGCAATTCATGAATAGCGTTAGGTTTTTTTTTTGCCAATTGTGTTGTTTTTCAAGGGAAAAGTGAAAATAGAGACGTCACGGGTTTGACGTGCACCAACCGCAAAGGACGTGCCATTTTAAAAGTAAAAAGTTTGATTGCTTTTATTTAAAAATACTAAAATAAACATTTACTTATTTGAATTAAGTCTAACTTAACTGTTTCTAAAACTGCCCGAAAATAGAAAACACTAAAATGGCACTGGCTATTTCAAGGAATACAGAATTGCCTTTTTGGATAGGATACATACATAGATACATGTGTTGAATGAGTAAATCAGTGAAATGTTTACCGAATAAAATAGGTCACGATAGATGATCCGATGATCGAGGGTTCACTTATCGTCTTCTGGTAGTGAGATGAAGCGATATTGCACCTTCCAAAGATCCAACCCAACTAAAAGTGCACATGAGGAGTACCATATATACCAGCCATTCTAAAAACATAATCTCGCCCAGGGGGGGAGCTACAGTCATTGCAATAACGTCACAGCTCCTTGGCTCGCCATGTACTTGCAGCGCCTGTGATAACTTCAAAGGGTTGGACTTATCTATTTCACTTCTGGTTATGAATCTTTGTTAAATTTGATCTCATCGGTCTTACTCCCCGGTTAGCAATGTAAATCTAGGCAATAAATTTTATTATTTTTTGCTTTAAAGCAGATAAATTAAAAAATCTTCTAAATATAGTGATTACAACCAAAAATCCGCGGATGACAACTGTCAAGATATCCGAACATAATTTCGAAAACCATTTTTAGATTCCGCGGGAAAGAAATTCCGATGGAAATTCACGATAGGAGGAATAATTTCGAGGGAACAAAAAAATTCCGGGGGAACTTTTTTTCCCTCGGAATTGCCGATAACCCTGATTATAGCAGTGGCAGTAAGTATTGTATGAAGTTGTTCACACGGAGCTTATGCGGGAAAATCTTGTTGTGCGCCGGTCTTGTAGAGTAGAGAAAAACTCGAATGGAAAAAGACGTCGTGTGAAATTCTGTCTTGTATTCGGTAAAACTCGTATACGTGAAATATCGAATCGAATAAGCGTCGCGTGAATGAGGCCATGAGATCCATGCATCGAACGTATCCACCCATGTAGAGAAATGTGTAGAAAACGCTTGCCTTACGTATACTTTGACATCTTATCGGACTGCCTGAGACACCGCTTGTAGATTACTTTCCGTTCGCTATATCAAAATGGAGGATCGTCTTTTTGCACGTTTCCAGCATGGGGTATTTGACTTGAAGATTTTTTGTTCTTCGAAGGACATGCGGAGCACGTTGGTCTAAATGAAAGGAAACAGTTTGTCGAGCTTCATTTACTGTATATGTATTTTTCCAGAGAAAGATAGCTCCGACCAAGTGCATTATAATCACACAAAACCCAACTGCATGCATTGCATATTCTTTGAAGTATTTCACACAATTGTTCTCTTTTTTCAATTTATTTTTGATTTAATTTTTATTTACTACATTTTAAACCACAAACGAAACTTATTCAGGGTAAACCACAGTTTGCACAAAATGTTTTACTTTTTAAAACAAAGCAAATAAAACGAGTAAGTAGTGTACATTTCTAGTAATTAAAAACGCAAAAAAATTATACAATTTTCAATCCATTCAAATTCCACCAGATTTATATATAAAATTTAACGTAACGAAAACTGCCGACGAATACTATTTAAAAAAAGAAAACAAAATATTATAAAAAAAAAACAGTAACAATTTAGACTTTTTTACAAGACCAAAACACAGTGAGAGACATGAAAAAACTTTTTGTTTTTCAAAATAAAAAAGTTTCAAAGTGTGATGTTTTTTAATTAGGGATATACACTAAATACATAATACCAAATTTTAGAAAAAAACAATTTAAGATGAAAGTAAACTTCTTTTTGTGATTTTGAACTTTTTTGGATTTTTTAATATAATTTTTTTTTAATAGTATTTTTGCCATTTTTACAAGGAACATACAGAATAGAGGTTAGATTTTTATACAAACTAATGATGATATTACAGAAACACACATTTTTTTAAAAAGAAAAAAACAAAATGATACTGAAATTGAATATCAAATTTAACAAGAAAAAACAAAACATGTATTTTTAAAAAAAATTATTATATGAAATTACTGAATAAGAAACAACTTTGTAGTAAGAACATTTGTATTCGCTTAAAAAAACAATTAAATCTCAATTTAAAAAACAAAATAAAAATATATACATATATATATAAATGTTAGATGGTAAAAAATTAAATACAAATAATTTGTAATTAAAATTAAGTGTAACGATAGGGATGATCAGATATTGTTGCATTTGTCATTGGAGTGAAAGGAAAAAAAAAATTCAAAAATTACGATGAATAGTAGAAACTAAATAATTTTGAAAACTATAAAAATGGAATTTATTAGGAAACAAGAAACAACTGAATATTTAATTGGTAAAATCCTTTTTATGGATTGTAAAACAATTTAGATTTAGGACGAAAAGTTTTCATTTTACAAGAATAAATAAGGGATTGGTAAATTAGGGAAGACCACGTTAAAATCGACAGATGAAAAGATTCGCCTTCAACAACAAACGTAATGTGCGGTTTAAAAGAAACTAAGAACCAATTCAACCGATAATCACCAGATTTTTGATTATGAATTCTAGAATGGAAAAAAATCACCCGTGAGCATATAGCAGTCTATGTGCGCTATTTTGGAGACACTTCACCTGGAGTGGAATCCTCTAAGGTGATAGTTGATAGTCACACTTTTGATAGTCAAAGTTGATGATCACACTTTGTTAGCTCTCCGTAAAACAATCGCAAAGAATTATGTAAAACTTGGTAGCACAGCTTTTCGAAATGTCATTTTCTTGTCAGTGCCGCCGGTCTCAGGTGTTTATGCTAATTTGTTTTTATTTGTGCATACAAAAAATTTAAAGAAAATGGATTCAGCATAAAAAATGTATGTAAAATAATATACTGACATATTTCGGCAAATTAAAAGAACCATATAAATCACTGTAGGCCTTCCGCACTTAATGAAAAACCTATTGGTTATTCTATCCAATTTTCTATACTCGTATATGTATATGGCGACGAACTACAATACTCTTAACATAAATAGCAGAATGGGAGACTCTTGCGACAGCACACTGCACCAATGGATCAGCCCAATCAGCACCAACTTGCCTTTGGTAACCTCCACCACCAAGTAAATTTAGTGTTGCAGCCAGTTGAAGAATTGGTTGTATATGTGAAGTCCGTGTTCCACTTGGTATGTCCAAAACCCGCAATCATAGTCAATCGAATTTTTTTTTAAATCTAAAAAAAAGAAAACAGCAACAAAAAGAGATTTGTTGATACTTATATTGGATTTGGAAGTTCCAAAATATATGTGTTACTTCTCAAAGTGGATTCTTTATCAGCACTTCCGTTATAAAATAATTTCAGAAAGGTAAACATGTTCGTAGCACTTCGCAAATAGCACTTCTTCACTAATAATCGTAGAAAACAAAATGACTATATGGAGTGACACATAAACTGTCACACATAAACCATCGCAAACATGTGATGATCACGCTGATGATCACCTTAGAGAGAGCAAAAGCGATGATTGTGATCGTCAACAATCAACTATCACCTTAGAGGATTCCACTTCTGGGGTCGAATCGCGTCTCCATGAACGGATAGCTCGTCATGTAATTTGTATGTATGTTGTTGCTAGATCTACCAACAACACTACAAATTACGTCACCAGTCATCCGTTGATGGAGGGCGCAATTCGACGCCTGACTTTTTAGAGTCCTAAGCCTCATCTTAAGGCGCCGTGGTGCAAGTGGTTAGTGTGTCGGACCACCGTGCGTGAGGTTCCATGTTCGAATCCCAGAAAAGACCAAAAGGTTTTTCCACGGTCTCACTTCTAGCGCTCGTATCCGAGAGTATAGTTGTCAGAAAGCTACTCGAAACAAAATGGCCTTCAAATACTGCACTAAACTGTAGATCCCTTCCATTCGTGTAAAAAAATATAACGCACACAACACTAGTGGTTGCGAGAAGCTAGGCCCAGGTACTTAAGGAGCTGTTGCGCCAAATATTTATTGTTTTAAGCCTCATCTTAAAGGTGTCTTCGATGACAAAAGCACCAGCAAAAACTTAAGGTTTACCATTTTCTGCACCACTTTCCAAAGTTTAACGTTAAATTCAAAACTTTCGGTGAGAATCTTCTTCGAGGTTGGTGGATAGATTCGTAGGGAGCTCATAATCTCAATCTTCGCAAAAGTAGCGCTTATCTGCTCGGTATCACAGGCTCTTTTAAAACCCTTTCTTAAACATTCGAGTATATTTGCCATCTACTTTACAATGCCGGACCTATTGGAGCTAGTTTTAACTATAATCGCTTCCACTCAAGGTGGACCAGTCAGTTGTATTGTAGTATAGCATACGTTTCAGCCCGGTAAAACTTTTCTCTGAAGCATACCTTTTCTGAAGCAGTTTCGATCGGCTAACATGGTTCGAGACAAATCGAGTAAGGGGTTTCGACGAAAGTGAGAAATTCTGCATAGCCATAGTGTTATATTTGATGGGTGTTTATGATTTTACGGATCATTTATCTGCTAGATCACCGATAGTTGAGAAATTTTGCATCAAAGTAGTCAAATGGTTTATCAGGGTCCTTTTTTTTACGACTCACTCGTAACTCACTATGCAGGTCGCTTATTTTTTCTTATTCATTACCTTAAGATTAAACCGGTAGGTAGCTCTTGCGCTGGTTTAGGGTTCAAAACAATCCAAAGAAGATTCTACTGACGTCGTTGCTGCAATAATCTATTTCTCTGATAATCTCGGTGATGTTGGTACTACGGTGGATTGTATGGTGCCAGTTAAGCGATTCTAAACAATAATCGAAATCATGGATACATATTCGTACTTTCTCGTCGCGTGATTAGCAACAAAATTGATCAGTTTAAAGCTAGAAAGTGCGCGGTTCTAATTTAATACCAAATGAATTTCCATGCAATTTGAATTCAATCTCGGATTGTCATGTAATAGTAGTGTGTAATAGGCTTCTGTACAACACGTGCAAAAATTAGAAAAAAAATATATATTATGTACGTAGGTATACAAAGAACTTCAAATCTATATGAGTGTTTTTTCTTCCTACTAGAATAGAAAAATACAAAAAAAAAAAAAAAAATAATAATTATATAAACAAATTGAGAATAAAATTAAATAACATTACAAATGTTATTTAAAAAAAATAGTGTATGCAACAAACAACAAATTTCAAAATCGGCAACGAAAAACCTTTTTATGTGTGTAGATGTTGTTTTGAATCAAGCTCTTTTCTTAAAACAAAATCTAATTTTTACACGAAAACCAAATTAAAATATAGGTTTACTAATAATAATAAAATAAAGTGTAACGCATAATATTCATTGAAATTTTAAGTGTAAAAATTATATATAATAGAGTTAAAAACTCAAGAAAACCAATTAAAAAATATATATTTAAACTAGGTATACTACATTGCTAATTAGATGTGAATTAAGAAAATTTAAATATAATATAAACAAAAGATATATTTTTCTTAATTTTTGACATACATATAAATTATAAATTTGTTTTATTAAATCATCCATTACAATTTGTGTAAGGAATTTATCATTCACCATTGCTTTTGTAGCTTATTTAAAAAGAAAATAAAATACACAAATAAATGTTTTATAATTTAGCAGACTAAAATTATTGTTAAAACTAATAATCTATTGCTTGGCAAACTAAACAGAGGGTCATACATACATAATGACTAAAATCTCTTCCGAATTGAATGTCGTGAAAGCGTATATATTTTACATTTAAGTAAATATATTAAGTTCATCGCATTGATGAATTCCATTGTATAACAATTTTAAACTATAAGTTATATAAATAAAACAAAACAAAAAACATCTTTTCCATTATTATTAAAAACAAATAAATATATATACGCATTGTTTCGACATCACTAAACCTTCATCAATTATTATTATTATTAATAAATTACTTTAATTATTACATAATATAAAAAGAAATACAAATTATATATGAATGAAAAAATTACATTATAATTATAATGAATATTTTTTAAAAGGTAAAATTGAAAAATTTAATAAAGAGTAAAATTCATCTAATGATGAAAAACATGTATTGTTTCTCTTCAAAACTTGATAATTTGGCGCAACAGATCTTTAAGTGCCTGGGTCTTTCTTCTCGCAATCACTCGCGTTGTGTGCGTTAAGTACGAAATACACGATACAATAGTTGCACCGACTTTCGTTGTGCCGATATCGGCCCAACTGTTGTATTCTGCACACACATTATACAATCTGCGTACAATCTAAGTACAACCAGACATGTTGTGCAGTAATTTTACACACACACACCATACAATTTCCAAACAATCTGTGCATGCGACAGCGGTCACAGAGTGCTACATAATGCGAAGATGCCAGCAAAGAGTCCGAGGTAGGGGCAGATTTCTTCACACGTCTTTATACGACATGCCCAACGGCTAGTCCTCATCCCAAAGGGAAACAAACCACCTGAGGAACCGTTGTCGTACAGGTCGCTGTGCATGCTTGACACACTGGGGAAAGTGCTAGAAAAAATAATACGCACAAGGCTAAGGCCATACACGGAAGGAGACTCGGTGCTCTCTGCTAAGCAGTACGACTTTAGAAAGAAACGAAGCACCATAGGGGCGATAAAGGCAGTGTGCGACATTGCGCGGGAAGCTATCGCAGGGTAAAGATGGTTAGGAGCGAGAAAGCAGAATTACGCCGTCGTAACTCTCGACATCAAAAACGCATTCAACTCAGCCAGCTGGAACTGCCTAGTTAAAGCACTAAGCAACCTGTATATATGTATGTTACATACCTAACTATATGCTGAGAATAATAGGCAGTTAGGTAGTTGAGCGAAAGAATCCTTCTTTATGACACAGTAGTGGGCCATCGCACACTGGATGAATGTTACCCCGGGGTAACACCGTGGTGACACCGGGGTATCTTTTACTTTAATCGCACACTGGATGAATAATAGCGGGGGACAATTTTGTATACATGAACCGATTTTCATTGTAGTGGTATGACATACTCATTTTTTTGCATCTCGAAATTGAAAACTTATGTGTATTGGTTTCCCCCGGTGTTAAACCGCCTCATAGCTGGTTGAAGATTTTTTCCCATTTCATTTCATTTCATTTCCTACAGTACACTTCACCTCTCTCTCCCATAAACGCGGTTTAACCCCGGGGGAATTCCTCCAGTGTGCGATGGCCCAGTAGTAGGGTACCTCGGAGGAAACCATTCATATCCGACGAAAGGACGAGTCTGGAATTTGCAAGAAAATAGGCAAACAAACCAAACTTCTCTTTGAGAATTATTTGGAGCGACGAGAGCAAATTCGAATTGCTTGGAACAAAGAGAAAGTCAAGGGTATGGCGAAAATCAAACGAGGCGCCCAAGAAAAAATTCATTTTCCCAATGGTGAAATACGGAGGTGGTTTCATTATGGTCCGGGTCTCTTTCTCGTGGAGTGAACTTTAGAATCTTGTTCAAATAGAATCAATAATGACTGCAGATGTATACATCGACATATTGAACACAAACTTGGAGGACTCGTATGAAAAAAATGGGCTTTGGCGAGCATTATATTTTTCAACAAGACAACGATCCTAACATAAAGCGAAGAGAACAATGGCGTTCTTTCAAGATAATGGCGTTAAACTATTGGAGTGGGCACTCCAAAGTCACGAAAATCCAGTTGAAAATCCATTAATTTTGTTAATTTTGTTCTAAGAATCTTTTTCTAAGATACTAAGATTTTTCTTCCTGGGCTGGTCAAGGAGGATTCTTGTCGGCAGCAGATGAGAGAAGGGGCAAGAGTGCTTTCTCACTAGAGTACTTCTTCCTGTTCCAGACGGCAGCGGACGAATTCTCTAGACGGAGTCAACGGTGGCGTCTATAGTTCCAGTTAGGTTTGAACTTAGTGAATATGTACCTTGCGCGAGCTGCTTCGACGTATTCGGATCACAGGTCGGTAAAAAATTTCCAATGTTGGTCAGGACCTTGGAATAGAGATGGTGGCGGAGGAGTCCTTAATGGGCCAACGGCAGCGCTCATACTCCCGTAGTGGACTACTGGCACCGGTGTACCCGGCCCCTCGTCCTAGGGGAATAACTAAAGGAACTGGCCCTCTAGGTTGGAGGTTGTGCCGTCGGGGTAACTTCCCTACCACGTAAAAAACTTATTGGTTCCGAAACAAGCAAAAGCCTCGGATAAGGACGACTCAACTGATGACGACCCCAGCAAACGAAATAAGGACAACGACCTTCGGATCTGTACTTGGAATGTTCTGTCCCTTTACAGACCACGTGCAGCCGAACAACTAGCAGAGGCCCTAGACTGCTATAAAGCATATATTACCGCCATCCAGGAAGTGCGATGGGATGGGCCGGGCAAAAAGAGGATGAAAAACTGTAACATCTACTACGGTGATTGCTATAGAGGCAACAGGCAACGCTTATTCGGATGCGGATTTGTTATATGCGGCAGACTTAGGCAAAAAGTCTTAAGCTTCCGACGTGAGGGAGCGTATTATGACTATTCGGATCAAGGCTAAATTCGCTTACATAAGCCTAATATGTTTTCATTCTCCCACAGAAGAAACGAACCCTGCCACCAAAGATTGTTTCTACGAGCTCCTCGACAAAACATACGAGCATTGTCCTAAATACGAATTAAAATCGTATTGGGTGATTTTAACGCCAAAATACGAAAGGAAGACGTCTTTGGTAGGACAGGTAGCACAGCCTACATGACACCACGTCTGATAACGAACTAAAGCTAATTGATTTCGCTGTGGAGTGAAATGTCACCATAGCAAGCACATGGTTTCCTCATCTCGATATTCATAAGCAGACATGGCGGTCCTATGATCATGTAACGATCAATCAAGCTGATCATACTACGATCGACGCAAGAAATGCCTCCAGTATTCTGGATGTCCGGACCTTCCGAGCGACCAACATAGACTCGGATCATTACCTTGTTGTAGCCGAGATACAAATGCGGATATCACAAAGTGAGCAACAAAGAAGAATCATTGTGAGAAAATTTAACGTCGAAAAGCCACAATCGCAAGAGACCGCCAGGGTCTGCGATGAACGCGTATCTCGAAATCTCTCAATCACCCCTATGCCGCCAGAATCAAGTGCCGAAGACCAGTGGCAACGCTGCCAACATGCCGTCAGAAACTCCGCGACTGAGTAAGACGAGAGCTGCTCGTGAGCTCTACGAGCAAAAGAGACGTGAAGAACATCGGCTTCTCCAAAAGAAGAAGAAAGAACATGAGAAGCGCGCGTTTGAGAATATCGAGAGTTTATACTCCAAGAACAATGTACGGAAGTTTTACCAAAAGGTAAAAACAACGTGTCAGAGAAGCAATACCCGCACAGAAACCTGTAGAGATGAAAATGAAAACCTCGTAGTAGAATCACAGTCAGTGCTTAGAATATGGAACTACCCCTGCAGACTGTATAACGGCGACGAAAACCAACATCCCGCTGTCAGGCAGAATGAACCATTTTACATAGACGATGATAGTCTGGACAGTGCTGGGCCTGACGGCTTACCGGCAGAACTTTTCAAGGCAGCTGGGGATGAATTGGTAGAGTGCATACACCAACTCATCTCTAAGATCTGATCAAACGACTGTATGCCTGATGAATGTAATCTGAGCATCGTTTGCCCGATCCACAAGAAACTTCGCCAATTATAGAGGCATCAGTCTCATCAACATCGCATATAAAATCTTTTCTGCGATATTGTGTGAGCGCCTGAAACCTTTTATCAACAGCCTGATTGGACCCTGCCAGTGCAGTTTCAAACCAGGAAAAACTCCACCATCGATCAAATCTTCACACTTCGGCAGATCCTGGAGAAAACCCAAGAATTCCAAATCGATACTCACCATCTCTTTATCGATTTCAAGGCCGCCTATGACAGCATCTATAGAGAAGAGCTTTATAAAGCCATGTCTAGTTTTGACATCTCTTCCAAACTTGTTTGTCTGTGCAGGATGACGATGGAAAACACTCGCTACTCCATCAAGGTCGGTAATGACCTCACTGAGACCTTTAATGTAAAAAAAGGTTTTAGACAAGGTGACGCGCTGTCATGTGAGACTTCTTTAATATTGTACTTGAATGGATTGTGTGGAACTCAACACCGGAGACACAATCTATCACAAGTCTGTACAACTGCTTGCATACGCCGATGATATAGACATTATCGGAAGAACTCTGCGGGCTGTCACCGGTGCGTTTGCAACCATTGAGGCGGAACCGGCCAAAATGGGTTTAACGATAAACGAGGACAAAACCAAGTATATAATGTCAACAAAAAGGGACAACCAACATCGACGAATTGGACAGAACGATACAGTGGGCAGCTATAACTTCGAGGTAGTAAGTGACTTTGTCTATCTTGGATCTGCTATAAACTCGAAAAACAAAATCAGCGCAGAAATTAAGCGAAGATGACTGGGCTTATAAGGCAATTCAACAGTAGAGCCCTATCTCGAAAAACTGAAGAGACTCTGTATAAGGCCCTGATCATCCCAGTCCTGGTTTACGGCGCTGAAACATGGACTTTATTAAGAGAGGATGAAGATATCCGTGGTCGATTCGAGAGAAAAATTCTTCGTAAGATTTTCGGTAGCGTTTGCGTTGACGGGTTTTGGAGGAGAAGATTCGATTAAGAACTATACGAGCTATACAGCGACATCGACCTAGTCAAAAAACTGCGTATTGGACATCTGAGATGGCTAGGACATGTAGAGCGAATGGACATCAACGCTCCGGCCCGCAGGGTCTGCGAATCTAACCCCGAGGGACGACGCAGTAGAGGGAATCATCGCCGTAGGTGGCGCGCACAAGTTCAAGGGGACCTCGACCAACTTGGAGTGCGCAACTGGAGGTAATTAGCTAAAGACTGAGCTAAATGGAGAGGCTTGTTGGTTGAGGCCCAGGTTCACCCCGAACTGTAGTGCCACCTAAGTAGGTAAGTAATATAGGATTATGGACGTAACTATTCTAGCAAGCAGTAACCTACGGCTATGTCTTGGCTCTCCTATGTTGGGAATGATACGCGCTAGTGCAGAATTTGCTATTCCACCTTTTCGGCATACATAATTAAGGTGTTAGACCAACTGAGGTTATCCATTTTCGTACGAAAAAGAAACAAAAAAAAATTGCTTATCTGTTTCACCTCCTCAGTTCAGGCAATAATGGCGATGTTGTCAGCAAGTCCCACTATATTTGTTTTGTTGGGTATAGGGAGTTGCAGTATACCGTCATACATAACGTTCCAGAGCAGTGGGCCAAGGATTGAGCCCTGTGGTACTCCGCTGATGATCTTGTATTCCTTGGAACCGCGGTCTGTATTGTATAGTAAGAGTCTGCACCTGAAGTAGTCAATAACAACTTCTATGAGGTATTTTGGTACTAGCATCCCTCTGAGCGCTTGTAAGATGTGACTCCAATTCGCCATATTGAAGGCGAGGGTTATAACGCAGCAATATTTTTTGGAACCGCCTCTCCAACTTCTTCCTTGTATAGCCTCTTGTGCTGCTTTAACTACCACCTTGATTGCATCTGTTGTTAAGCGCGTTTTTCAAAAACCGTATTGGTGTTCTGAAAGACCTTCAGATTCTTGAATTGGTGCCTCTAGCCTGTTACAGATGATTCGACCCAATATTTTGCCAGCCGTATCTAACATACAGAGCGGGTGGTATGTTGATGGTTCATCTGGTGGTTTATTACCTTTGGAAAGAAGCACTAGGTTTTGCCGTTTCTACTGGTCCGGGAAGACTCCTTCCTTCAGGCACGAGTTGTAGTTGTTAATGAACATGTCTGGGCTTACTTTTATTGCCATCTTGAGTGCTATATTTGGCATACCATCTGGTCCAGGTGATTTTTTATCTCCAATTTTATTGCTGATCTCGATTATTTCCTCTGCGGTGATCTCTCGGATTGTTGGTGCTTCTACTGTGTGATCATCCGAGAATGCGTTCTCTTGTTGATAAGGGAATAGTCTGACCACGATGTTGTATAAGAACTCTGGGCAGGCGGAAATCTGCGGCTGCCACTTTTTCACTTTTATCACGACGATTTGGTAGGCTCTGCACTAAGGATTTTCGTTAGCTCACACAGTTCGGCGAAACACTTCCGTTTGCTCTTAAGTATGGCTGTTTATAGTTCCTTTCGAGTCACCCTGTAGTATTCTTGCAGTTCACTCGACTTCTAGATTGCGTATACACCCTTCTCGCTCGATGAAACTTGGTACATAGCTGTAGGATTTCCTCATTTCACCAGTAAATTGGGGGATGATGATCCATGGCATTTCTTCTCCTCATTGTGGCGTCATATGCTCGTGTCATCTCATTTATGACCTGTATTGCCTTACTGCCAGCACAACCCGTCAGTACTGCATCTCTGTTGAAGATACATGTGAATGCCTCCACATCGAAAGAGTCAGATTTGCAGACTTTTTTCTTGGTTAAACTGGCTAGCGGTGCTTGTCTTCTTGCTTCCGGAAATACTTGACATATTATTGCCTGATTGTCGCTATGAGTGTAGAGATCGGTGTCTTCCCACTTTTTTCTTCCTACCGAGCAGCTACTTACGTACGTGATGTCTATAATCAAAGCGGCACTTCCTCTTCAAAACATGGGTTTATTTCCGCTGTTTACTAGCACCACGTCTAGGGCTGTGAAAGCCTTCAGTAGGGCTCTCCCTCATCTGTTCGTTTCTTTAGAACCCTATTCAGTGGACCATGCATTAAAGTCGCCAGCAATGATCGCAGGTTTTCGGTCTAAGGCATCATTTACAAGTCTGCCCATCATTTCGAACTCTGCTATCGAGAGGCTTGGTAGTGCATAGCAGCTATAGATATATACGCCGTCGAGTTTTGCCTATATAAAACCATCTCCTGATGCTGGCATTCTCTCTTAGGTACCTACATTCCGTATGAACATTTAAAGTACCACAGTCAATAAACTGCCAAGTTTCCTTGTCCTAAAAGTTTCATGGTTTTGCTTGATCAAAACTCACTTTAAATGTTCATCCATCACAGCTACAAGTACTCATTCGTTGATCAATGCAACTAGCAGTACAAATTCTTTTGAATCATTATTATTAGCTTTTTTTCAAGATGCTCCCCACACAAACCGGTTTTGATATCGATTATGCCGAGGGGGGAAACTAGTTTCTTTTCCTGGTTACGTATTCAGTAAGTACTCGACCGCGAACTTATTATCTCGTGAAACTTATCACAATTTGGGGTTGGATTCTGGTATTGATTTTGTCGAAATATTTAATACGAGTAGAGTCGAAGTATTAAAAAATTTGTCCACATTGTTACGTTTTAACAATTTGGCAGTCTTGTTTTTGTATAAAAAAGCGTTGGAGTTTCTTAAAAGATTAATCTCCACCATCAGGCTATCGCGACAGAAGAGACATTCTTTGTTGGTGGTCTTACTAACATCTTGCGTGCAAGTTGTGGCACTTTAATACGAGGTACATGCATAAATTGATTTCCAGGACTTACAAGTTTAATTATTCGGTGGTATACCGGGTGTCTAAAACACCGGGTGTGAATTTGTTAATTGTTGAAAAGTATAAACCGTAACAAAAAAAGTTTTGTTCCTAAGTCCTCCCATTCATCTTTAAAGAAATCATCAATATCATTCTGTTAGAAAGAGCCTATCAGTGTAGAAAGTTAATTGCAAAAGTGGATTCGTATAAAAATGCAATTTATTCTAATATTTTTTACTGGATTACAAGTGATCAATACTGTGCACTCCTTTCGAGACTATCCCGCGAATTTTACAGTGCCTTTATCCACCGGTAGACAAATAAGCGGGAAGGCCTCTAATTGTACTGTATACGAAAAGTCTTTTACAAATGTCCTCTCTCGTAAGAAACGATTTTTTGTGTTTTACAAAGGCACGCTAGTGGTCCTTACGGATGTCATAGCTAAGGCTATATTAGCCACTTCACCTCGAGGCTTAATTGAATCAAATGAAGTGGATCTGTTCTATGATGTTCCAGAGCTGGTTCAAGGATGGAGAAAACCATTTGATGATTACGTAAAAAAAATGAGGATTGAAAAGAAACAGTACGAAGAGGAATCAGAAGAGGATGAAAAGCTTAAAAATGTGGGTGTTGTAAACGCGAGTGCAATTCCATTGGACAAATATTATAAAACGTTGCATCCCAGACCTACTTGGAATCAATATCCCCTGGACTATCACATTAACAGGAAGAATATATCGAATCAAAATCGAAAAAACTTCAACGGACGTTACAGGTAAATGATACAGGTCTTATTGTAAGTCCTTAGTTACGAAAAATATTGCATTAGTATGATTAACCTTCCGTGCGTCGGGCGCAAATGATCTTACAGATACAGCTGTTACATTTTGCGTATCGTTATTTGATTTTTGACGCAAAATATATGCACTTCGCATTAACTTCATCATTTTGCATTGAATTGTAAAGAATATTATGTTTACAAAAGCAGTAAAAAAAGAAGAAAAACTATTTATAACTGGAAATAGTAGGTATGGATCTGCCAGGCACATTGCGCGTGTTCAAGTTCATATTACTATTGCACCCGAAGGAAGGTTAAATCGCCGTTAGAAGTTTCTTAGGTATTGTAAGCACTTCGTTGGTTGATCAGCTTAGAAACATTTTCCACAAAAAAAAATGGATTATAAGATTCAGATAGACATTAGTTGAAACAAGATATTTACTGAGCTTTGGATTTATTCTAAAAAAAATTCGACCCTCGTGCAATAGTGTTTCGGTCCATAATTTTAACTGATTTCTAAATTTGTTTTCTTGATAAAATGAGAAGTAAAAATATAACACTCAAAAATAAATGGCTTTGAAATACGTCTTCTTCTTCCTATTTCGTCGAGTTTATGATCCGAAAACAAGGGATCATAACTCTCCCACTTCACCGCATTTCTTCTGATCCGCCTGTGGGGTATGCCTATTTGACCTCAGAAAATACCGGCAGGCTTCCCGATTTTGCATCACCTGGTTTCTGAGGCCAATCAAATGCTGGTGTCGTTGCATTTGTGTGATCCAGGTGTTTATAAGCCTGCCTCTCCTGCCTCGCGATGTCTTTGGAACGTTCATTGATATCCCTCTTATCAATTGAATCACCTCTAATCAATTTGGTAATGGGAGTTCTGTCTGAACCCGATGTCTCCCACCTTTTTCCAGAAATCACAGGGCATCTTGTCTGGCCCAATCGCTTTTCATTTTTTGGAGTATTTGACCGCCTCACTAACTTCTTCGACTGTAATGTCGGGTATTTCCTCACAGTTAGGGGTGGCTCTTGGAAAGTATAGCCGGGGAAACTGCTCATTCAAATGTCGTTCACAATACTGCCGCCACCTCTGCATAATTTTGTCGTCATCCACAAGAAGCTGGCCATCTTCTTTTTCTTCTTCCTATTTCGGCGAGGTTATGATCCGAAAATAAGGGATCATAACCCTCCCACTTCACCGCATTTCTACTGATCCGCCTGTGGGGTTTGCCTATTTGACCTCAGAAAATATCGACAGGCCTCCCGATTTTGGATTACTCGGTTACTGAGGCCAATGAAATGCCGATGTCATCGCATTTATGTGATCCAGGCGTTTATAGGCATGCCTCTCCTGCCTCGCGATGCCTTTAAAACGTTCATTGATATTGCCTTCAAGATAAATTACCTAAAGCACACATTTTCGCAGCTAATGAAAGCATTTGAAAAAAGACTGTTCGAAGCTTTTGAAAAAAATATACGATTTTAGATTCATTCCGCAATATGAAACTAGCATGGGGAGAATTAAAAGGATCAACGTGGCGTAAGTGGTTAGTGTGACGGATTACTTCGCATGAGGTTCCAAGTTCGAATCCCAGAAAACACCAAAAAGTTTTTTCACAGTCCCACCTCTCGCGAGCGTCTGACAAACATCCGAGAGTATTGTTGTCATGAAAAAGTTTCTCAAATCGCCGTTCGGATACGGCACTAAACTGTAGGTCCCTTCCATTCGTGTGAAAAATATAACGCACACAACATGAGTAGTTGCAAGAAGCTAGACCCTGGCACTTTGAGCTGTTGCGCCAAATATTTTTTACTTTTTTTTAACTCTAAAAGCTGTTCGGAAAAGGCTTCTAAAGCAACAAAGCTCTCCAGGTGACACAGAAATTGATGTGTGTGAAAGGATTAATTCAACTTGGAAAGCAAATTGCTGCAGAAGGCTTCGCAGACCTAAATCGAGAAGATATTAATGAAATCTTAGACACTGATGGGCCGAACATTGCTACAGAGAGATGATTGATTTATTTCAATAACCTGTACCCTCTGAAGAAACTGCAGCTACACAGCAAGATAATATGACTGCAACCAACCTGATCAGGATTCTCGCTATGGGTGACAAATTGGTTGAAGAGGTTTCCAGAATTGATCCTGACGAAGGACGGTCGAACAAGTTTCACACCAGCATAAGGGGATCTTTGGAACCTTACAGTGTAGTTCATTTAGAAAAATTTAAAAACAAAAAAACAATTGGTCTTAACTGCAAACTAAAACATTTTTAACGTAACGTAACATTTCTTTCAGCTTTTCATATTCCATATTTTCAGGAACGCAATCCCTTATTTTACATGCCGCTCTTACTTCATTTTGCGCGGTTTCGCTTTGCACGAAACTTTTCATTCCCCTAACCCTCGCGCAAAGCGTGGTAAAAGTGTATTTACTCAAAATTATATCAAAGTTTTAAGATATAGAGCCTTTAGCTTCAGGCGCCTGCCTGACAGTTGTTGACATATCCTTAGTGGAGCGACGAAGTCTCGTGATCGGCTAAATCACCCCGGAAAGCGGAGTATTGGATTTAGAGAACGTATTGTTTAGGTGGCGCTACAATTCGGGGTGAACCTGGGCCTCAACCAACAAGCTCGGTCTTTAGCTAACTGAGTCCAGTTGCGCATTCCAAGTTGGTCGAGGTCTCCTTGAGCTGCGCGCCACCTACGGCGAGGAGGTCCACTACTGCGTAGTTCCTCGTGGTTAGATTCGAAGACTCTGCGGGCCGGAGCGTTGATGTCCATTCGCTCTACATGTCCTAGCCATCTCAGTCATCTAATACGCAGTTTTTTGACTAGGTCGATGTCGCTGTATAGCTCGTATAGTTGGTAATTGAATCTTCTCCTCCAAAACCCGTCAACGCAAACGGTACCGAAAATCGTACAAAGAATTTTTTTCTCAAAGCGACCACGGATATCTTCATCCTCTTTTAATAAAGTCCTTGTTTCAGCGCCGTAAAACAGGCCTAGGATGATCAGGGTCTTATACAGAGTCTCTTTAGTTGTTCGAGATAGGGCTCTACTGTTGAATTGCCTTATAAGCCCGAAAAAAACAGCGATTGGCAAGAGTTATTCTTCGCTTAATTTCTGCGCTGATTTTGTTTTTCCAGTTTATAGCAGAGCCAAGGTAGACAAACTCCCTTACTATCTCGAAGTTATAGCTGCCCGCTGTGACGTTTTGTCCAATTCGTCGGTGTTGGCTGTCCCTTCTTGTTGACAGCATATACTTGGTATTGTCCTCGTTTATCGCTAAACCCATTTTGGTCGCTTCCGCCGCAATGCTTGCAAACGCATCGGTGATAGCCAGCTGAGTTCTTCCGATAATGTCTATATCATCGGCGCATGCAAGCAGTTGTACAGACTTGTGATAGATTGTGTCTCTGGTGTTGGCTTGTGAGTTCCGCACAATCCGTTCAAGTACAATATTAAAGACGTCACATGACAGCGCGTCACCTTGTCTAAAACCTTTTTTGACATCAAAGGTCTCGGCGAGGTCATTACCGACCTTGATGGAGCAGCGAGCGTTCTTCATCGTCATCCTGCACAGACGAACAAGTTTGGCAGGGTTGTCAAAACTAGACATGGCTCTATTAGCTCTTCTCTATAGATGCTGTCATAGGCGGCCTTGAAATCGATATAAAGACGGTGAGGCTAAGGGGGAAATGACGACGGCGTTCTCTCTTCTTCAATAAGCCACCAAAACCGGTCATGCTGCCTACTGACATCTTCAATGTCGCGGACTGAAACCGCTCTACTGAACCGGAGACGCTCTTCACTACTCTGTGCGACGTCTCGGTCGTAGTTGAGTCGCCTATCCTCAGCTGTTGTGACGACGTGGAATAGTAGCGGCACCGCTAATTTATTCTGGATCAGACCTCTCTGATCAAGATATAGGAACGCTTCTGGAGGGATAAAGCCGTTAAGGCGCTCACTCTCGTGATAGGGATGGTTGGAGTAATAAGCCCCAAAGATCAGGCTATTCATCGAAGTCATTGCTCTTGCAATGTGTCTTCGAATCATCTTGATCAAGAAATTATCCACTCTGATCAGATTCGCCCTGTTATACAAGACCTCATTAGGATCGAATTTTATGTACTCAGACTCTGGTGTTCTGTACAATCGAAGGCAAGCTCTCTCAAACACCCGCATCTTTTCCAACAAGCTTGGCCCTACGCTGAACCACACGGGACATCCATATGCGAGCATAGGCCGAATGAGGGCCATATAGCAGATTACCTTCACCCTTGCATCGAGTTGGCTGCTATAAAACAGTCTCTTCGTAAGGGCGAAAGCAACTTTGGCTCTGGCCAGAGCAGCAGCTATATGTTTGTTAAAATATAGATATTGATCTAGCCAGACCCCAAGGTATCTGACTACACTTCGACTCGCAAGTGGCTGTCCGTGCTGTCCCATGATAGAGAACTTTCGCCAATTCTTTCTGGTGTCCCAAGAGGCTCCAGACAACGGCGTTCTGAACAGGATGGTCTCCGACTTCTGAAAGTTAATTTTCAAATTCCAATCGTCGCAGTGTCTCTTGATCTTATCGAAGTCACGCTGCAAGAGTATTGCAATTACCTCGATCTTAGGCCCCGATCTGTACGCAACCAAATCGTCTGCGTACGTTATGGTATGGTGAAGTGAACCTATGAGATCGCTCGTGTAAATATTGAAAAGGATCGGCGAGTTAACCGCAGCCTGTTGCAGACCATTTTTTACTTCAAAAGTTCCAGCAGACGTCACATTGCCATTCTTCAGAATGAACTTCTTACTGGTGAGCATGTCATAAAGTATGTACAGCAGTGGTTTACTTATGCCCAACCTGCTCAACTTGTAGAAGAGTCCCTCTAACCATATGGTATCGAAGGCCTTCTCCAAGTCAACCAGGCAGGCAGGTACCCCTTCATTGCATCTTGCTTTTGTTCCATTGGATATCCGATACCAGTTTAGACGCGGCATGCATGTATGTATGTATGTATCCGGAATTATATGCATGTCCTCAAGGCACTTAGTCAGGGCTCTATTGATCACTTTTTCGAATACCTTGCTGATGTTCGGAATGAGACTTATCGACCGGAGATTCCCCGGATTGGAACTATCTTTATCCCTTTTGGGAATGGGGGTAAAAGTTGTGCAGAAGGACCCGATTTTCCAGGTCGTGGTTCGGGCAAACACCGTCATTCACCTTATACACATCCTGGAAAGCCACTCCTATAGCCTCTACCTTCTCCTGCGGATCTTCGATCACAAAGAAATTGTCATCCTCAGCTGCGTTATCTGGATCTATACTTGCTGTCACTAGTATTTGTACATTGTTCGTGGTTCGGGGGATTTTAAGACGCGGAAGATCGTTTTGATATTCCTCCGAAAGATCTTGTTTATTTTCGGGAACATACTCGGGTTGTTGGATTTTACAGCCCGAATTTTCCCGTCCCAGTGCAAATTTACAGAAAGTCTGTAATTTTCTTTAACTAATTGCGAGAGATTTTTAATCAACGACTTCAGCGTCCTAACCTCCTCCGAGTTCTGTCTGTCAGTAAACTGTCTGTACAAGGTTTTTAATCTCGACAGCAGTCTACTTTTATGTTCGTACAGTGCGTCAATCGTTGCATTGCGGTATATGTCAACGTTATCAGTGTGTTGATAGCGAGGTATCGTACTATCCATCGTTCGTATTATTGTCTCGTCCATTTGTTTTAGATATCTATCAATCTCCTCGTTTGACAGATTTCTGTTAGACGGTAGATCGAGCAAGTTCGAGGAGAGTGCTCTCGTCAACTGTCCGGAGAAGCGAGTCCAACGTGTTCTACTGTAATTGTAGGCGTGCAGTTGGACAAACTCCTCCCGCAATTTAATTGTGAATCGTTATTTCGGCACTGAGTCCGCAATGGTCACTGTCATCCACAAAAAAGTGTAAGCAGTTTATCGTTTGTCGGTCCATGTCGGTCAGTTGTAACCGTACGTCGAACAGCATTAGATCCAGATAAGATCCGCTTCTGGGATACGACGGACTATCCGTCGCTTTTAAATCTAGTCGATAATCAACACTGTGCCGACCCCACCAATTTAAGAGCAGGTTCCCTCTAGAATTTGGTGTGTTATTTCCCCAATTTCTATGTTTGGCGTTTAAATCACCTGCTAAAATATAAAAGTTCTCTGCCGCCTCCAGCCTAAGTATTCGAAAAAGTATCTCGAGCTCTGAAATGAAACAGGTGTATTGAGTAGCTTCAGGAGCATAGACTGCAATCATGTACATCCTCTTTTCACTATGGAGAGAGATATACTCGATACATGCTTCCAGCTCCTGGAATCTACGCACTTCACCGCAGTACATTACTTTATGACGCAACTCTTTTCTAATGAAGATCGCGACACCTCCTCCTTGTACAGAGATGGGTCGGTCTCTTCTTATAATATTATAATTACTGTGACTCAACTTGTGTTTCTGGGATAGGTTAGTTTCGCTAACCAAAAGCACATCGGGAGAATGGTCCTGAAGCAACTTGAAAAGTACGGCTCTACGTTCGATCCTAATCAGTGAATTCACATTCACCGCAAGGATCTTTAAGGGTTGCTCCGCCATGTTCGTACCCATTACGATTGGTGGTGCGTTAGGCCCGACAGAAGCGCATACATCTGGTCCATCCGTTTCGCCTGGTCCTGAATTTGTCGCTGAAGTTGGCCCATCTGTCCCTGGATAGAGAGCAAGATAGCCAAGAAATCAGGTTCAGCCTCCGGTACTCTCGGCTTTGGGTCCTGTGAAACAACCTTCGGCTGCGACTGTACCGTATTCCCCCAGCCAGGGGAGTGACCTACGCCCAAATGGACGTAGTTCGCTGCCACTGGTCTTCGGCACTTGATGCTGGTGGCATAGGCGTGATTGAGAGATTTCAGGATACTCGTTCAGCGAAGAGTCTGGCGGTCTCTTGCGGTTGTAGCTTTCCGACGTTAAATTTTCTCACACTCATTCTTCTTTGTTACTCAGTTTGGGATATTCGAATTCGTATCTTGGCTACAACAAGGTAATGATCCGAGTCTATGTTGGTCGCTCGGAAGGTTTGGACAACCAGAATACTGGAGGCATGCCTTGCAATACGATCAACTTGAAAGAACGTAGATTTAAGTAAAAAAAAGAGTTTTTATTTATAAACATGATTGCTTATTTCCAGGCATTTGTATGGGAACCTTGAAGGTTTATATATTCGAAACTGGACAAGTCCAACCTTAAACATATATGTATCAAAATTCGAACGAAAATGTCTTCTATCACATATGTATTGAAATTTAATCATAACCGGGGGTGTATCCCTTTTTTTTCTAAATAATTACGGAATTATTAATTTGACATTTAAAAGTACCACAATCAATAAGCTACTAAGTCTTGTCCTGGTTTCATTTTCCTAAAAATGTCATGACTGCATTTCACGATCAAAATTCACTTTAAGCGTTCATCCTTTATCCATCACAGGTACAATCACTTATTCGTTGATCAATGCAACTAGCAGTACGAATTCTTTTGCATTATTATGTATATATCCACAGAAACTTATTTCTTTTCCTGGATATGTATTCGGTATGTACTCGAACGCGCGCTTATTATCTCGTAAAATTTACGATAATTTGCGGTTGAATTTTGGTAGGTATTGGTTTTGCCAAAATATTTGTTAAGTAATAACATACAACAAACAATATATGTATATAGTGGCAGCACTTAAAATGTTAATTATTGTATATTAATTAACTGCCATGAGTACTTGAGTTATATAAATCTTATATTCTTATATTTTATTGTACAAGTATATAACTTCACCTTTTTCTAACTTCACTTTCTAATGTCATTCCCTTATAACCTTTTGTGTATAAACAACTCTTGAATTGTAGTTCGCCCTTTTTTAATCTGCATCCATCCACAAGTTAGACCAGCGCATTTCTACAACATTTAATACGAGGAGAGTCAAAATATTAAACAATTCTTCGACATTGGGTTGGTATCTGGATGTTAAATTTTAACAGTTTGGCAGTTTTAGTTTTTGTAGTAAAAATCTGTGGAGTTTCTGAAAAGAATTATCTCCGCCATCAGGCTTATTGCAATAGAAGATACATTCTCTGTTGCCGGTCTTAGGAACTACCTTTTATGCAAGTTGTGGCACTTTAATACGAAGTGCTTTTGTGAGATTCTGATAGGATAAACTGCTTTCGAAGACATACATGGCTATATCTCTGCACGTTTTCTCTCAAGACATAGCAATAAGTTTGGTAATGGAGCGATTGCAGACGCTCTATTGGAAACATGTTAAGCTTTGGTTCTAACTTAGTCGATATTGGAGCAACAATTCCCATGTTATCATATGCATATACATTCGCACTACGTTCTTTAAATTTTCTTAAACCCAAAGGCGTTGATATTTGTGTATTCAATTGCAGAGACTTGTCATTTATGCATTCCACTACTCGTATGCACATATACTAGTAAAATAGCATCTTTGTTCTGTCTAAAGGCATGTAAAGCACACATAGCACGGCTTGGTTACGGTTAACTAAACACCTACATAATGTGTATGCATATCTTTTGAGAAACGAAGTCATAAGGCCTCTTCAATTCAGTTTGTCTTCAATCTTTTTAGCACAGTTTATAGCGTACATTTAGTTTATACTCCAGGAGCAATGTACGGAAGTTTTACCAAAAGGTAAAAAGAACGTGTCAGAGAAGCAATACCCGTACTGAAACCTGTAGAGATGAAAATGGAAACCTCGTAGTAGAATCACAGTCGGTGCTGAGAATATGGAAAAACTACTTCTGTAGACTGTATAACGGCGACGAAGACCAACATCCCGCTGTCAGGCAGAATGAACCATTCAACATAGACGATGATAGTCAAAATTTCCGTCCACCTGACCAAAACGAAGAGAGGATAGCAATATCCAAGCTAAAATCCAACAACGCTACTGGACCTGACGGCTTACCGGCCGAACTTTTCAAGGCAGCTGGGGATGAATTGGTAGAGTGCATACACCAACTCATCTCTAAGATTTGGCATATAAAATCTTTTCTGCGATATTATGTGAACGCCTAAACCCTTTTATCAACAGCCTGATTGTAACCTATCAGTACGGTTTCATACCAGGAAAGTCCACCATCGATCAAATCTTCACACTTCGGCAAATCCTGGAGAAAACCCAAGAATTGCAAATCGATACTCACCATCTCTTTATCGGTTTCAAGGCCGCCTATGACAGCATCTATAGATTTAGATTAGATTAGATAGATTTTATTAATTCCAGTTGGTTTAAATTCATTACAAAAATAATAAAAGTACTAAATCTATTTTAAGTGACATGGCTAAAAGCCGTCTGCCAAGGATTAACAGCATAATTTTACATTTGATTCACTTTAGAAAATTTAAAAATTCTCCTCCATAATTCTTTTTCTGTAAGCTAAACTTATTTCGCAATATGATGTGAGAGCTCTCCAATTGGACCCGTTTAGCAATGCCTTGACGTCTTCAGATAGCAAGCTGGCTTTCCCAAAGTGGAACCTCCTAATATCACGAAAAATTGGACAAATCCGTATGAAATGCATAACGTTCTCCCTCTGTGACATATTGCACAATGAATATAAAACCGGAAGGTCATCTCTATGCGGTATAAAGTTTAGTGGAAGTAGCTCTCCCCTTGCACGAAAGATTATAGAGATGCATCTTATTTTATTCGTGTCCTTAAAGTAGTTTAGAGAGCCCAGGTTCAGCTGTAGTTCTTTGTAGATCTCCCTATGGGTTGACACACTCGCTTGCCCGATATATTTTTGCCGAATCTGTGTATCTAATTGCGACAGAAAGTCATAGAGGTAACTCTTCCAACTACTTCGCGCATTCCAGTCCAATTCTAAATGGTACTCATAATTTTCCGCCAAATTGATCATCTCTTTATACTACAGACTTCGGGTATGTACTGCGTATTTCACAACCTTTCTTGGCAATCGCTCTTCTCCCATTCTGAGTGTGCTGAGAATATAGTCAATATTCAGTTTGAGTGTTTGTAAGAACAACGGGGCGAGACCTGTTTCAATCAACAGCATGTAGTTAGGTGCAGTTGTAGGTAATTGGAATGTTCTCCGTAGATAGAATCTCTGCAACTTTTCTACTGTATCATAGCACCTATGACCCCATGCTTGTGCCCCGTACAGGAGTATTGACTTTGAAACCGCTTCAAACACCCGATACTTAAGGCTGTGATGTATGCTGCGATTTTGAAAGCAATTTTTCCATGTTGAGGTTATCGCACTTTTAGACTGCCGAAGTTTTTCAGCCAAATGCGGTTCCATACTTAAATTGTTTGAAATTATAGCTCCAAGGTATTTGTATTGCTTTACGACTTCAATGCTATCGCCATTAAATGTCCACCTTTCCGCCCTTGTCTGTCTACCCCCGCCTCTTCTGAAAATCATCACTTTGGATTTCATCAGGTTGATTTGTAAACTCCACAGAACACAATAATCATAAACTCGGTTAATCATGAGTTGTAGGGTCTCTGGTGATTTTGCTAACAGGACCACATCATCAGCATACAGGAGAGCCTTAATTTGGGTGTCTGCATATGAAATTCCCCCTGGAAGGTAACTGATGATGTCTTCGATATAAAGCGCAAATAGTGACGGGCTCGCGTTGCAACCTTGACAGCATCTATAGAGAAGAGCTTTATAAAGCCATGTCTAGTTTTGACATCCCTGCCAAACTTGTCCGTCTGTGCAGGCTGACGATGGAGAACGCTCGCTGCTCCATCAAGATCGGTAATGACCTCGCCGAGACCTTTGACGGGCTGTCATGTGACTTCTTTAATATTGTACTTGAACGGATTGTGCGGAACTCACAAGCCAACACCGGAGGCATAATCTATCACAAGTCTGTACATCTGCTTGCATACGCTGACGATATTGACATAATTGGAAGAACTCGAGGGCTGTCACCGATGCGTTTGCAAGCATTGAGGCGGAAGCGGCCAAAATGGGCGTTTTTTGATAAGCGAGGGCAAAACCAAGTATATGCTGTCAACAAGAAGTGACAGCCAACACCGACGAATTGGACAAAACGTCACCGAGGGCAGCTATAACTTTGAGGTAGTAAGGCACTTTGTCTACCTTGGCTCTGCTATAAATTCTACAAACAAGATCAGCACAGAGAAATCAATCAAAGAATAACTCTTGCCAATCGCTGTTTTTTTTGGGCTTATAAGGCAATTCAACAGGCAATTGATCAGGCGCATTATAGGCGAATATAGTTGATGTATTGTAATATTGATGTCATGACCATGAAATACTAATAGCTAAGCATTTTAGGTTTGAAATGCATCTTGATGAAAAATTAAATTCTTTTCACCGAATTCCATTCCTAACCCTATTAGTTAAGCAAACGTTATTGACCTCATTAACCCCTTACTCCTCTTCCTAAAAAAGAAACCTATTTTCTGATAGCTACACTCAAAACCATTGGACGACATCTCTTTCTAAACTTTTATACCTATTCGGTTCATCGTTGGACTTATCGACAGTAACCTCTAATTATTCGGTGTTATACTGGGTGTCTAAGAACACCGGGTGTGAATGTGTTAATTGTTGTAAAAGTATAAACCGTAATTAAAAAAGGTTTGTTCCTAAATCCACCCATTTTGCTCTAAAGTAGTCATCAACATCATTCTGTAAGAAAGAGTCTATTGGTGTGCAACGGTGAATAGTGAGGAAAATTTTAAAGTTAATTTCAAAGTGGATTTGCCTGAAAATGCAGTTTATTCTAATACTTTTCACTGGATTACAAGTGATTAATACTGTGAACTCCTTTCGTGATTATCCCGCGAATTTTACAGTGCCTTTATCCACCAGTACACAAATAACCGATAAAACCTCTAAATCTACTATTTACGAAAAGTCCTTAACAAATGTCCTTTCTCGTAAGAAACGGTTCTTTGCGTTCTCCAAAGGCACATTGGTAGCAATAACTGATGTCTGCGCTGAGGCCATATTACCTACTTCACCTACAGGATTAATTCAATCAAATGAAATTGATTTGTATTACGAAGTGCCAATATTGATAGACGGATGGCGACAACCATTTGATGATCTTATAAAAAAAATGAGAGCTGAAAAGAAACAATTCGAAGAGGAAACTGAAGAGGATGAAAAGCTTAAAAATGTGGGTGTTGTAAACGCAAGTGCAATTCCATTGGACGAATATTATAAGACGTCATATCCCAGACCTACTTGGAATCGATATCCCCTGGACTATCACACTCACAGGAAGAATATATGGGATCAAAATCGAAGAAACTTCAATGGGCGTTTCAGGTAAATGTTATAGGTCTTATTGCAGGTTCTTAATTACGAATTTGTAATTTTTAAATAGTTCGTTAAACCTTTATTAAATTATGCTTAAATCGCCGTTAGGAGTATCTTATTGTACCTTATTGTACCTAAGTACTTCATTGTTTGATTAGATTCCATGTATTCTTCACAAAAAGAATGGACCATAAGATTTAGTTAGATATTAGTTGAAACTACTAAAACTATAGATCGTTGGATGGGAATCAATAAAGCACTTTCCATTACTATGAATTGGAAGGAGATATGCCCCCTCCCTCCCACTCTTTTTTTTTTATTGCCACCATATAGAGTAATTTTTTTGGAGAGAGATTGAAACACCCTGTATTTAAAAATATATGCCAAATAAATAAATTTAAGTTATTTCATCCCAGTGGATGGGTTGAGTACTTATTTATGCAATAATTGCATATTTGAATGGATGTTGGACACAACATTTCAGGGATATTCATGTCAGTTTTCGGGATTTCTCGTAGACTTCACAGCCTTTTCAGTTCCTTGCATGTACCTGTAGTTTATTTTCATATATTTGCAAACTGCTATGCTACTCCTCAAGTATGAAGCGAAACACCTTCTCAAATGCAAGCTACATAGTTTCGAACTCGATTTTTGACAAGTAGCCGCTGCATAAAAAATAATTAATTCCATATTATGTAATTACGAAAAACTAAGTACGAACAAATTATAAGTGGGCACGTTTACGTCATTCGAGCTACGAAGCTTCATATAAATAAATGAAATGTGTCATGAATAACTTAATTGATTTCCATTTTCTAGTTTCAAAAAAATATGGAACAATTTAAAATTGTTTTTTGACAAACATGTACATAGGTTTGAAAATTTTAAAGCTTTTTTTTCTATTCGCATTAAAAGGTAATTTCCTTTTTTGAAATTACCATATTAAACTTTTGTTTCCAAATCTAGTTTCAAAACGGTCATTTGCATTCATGCAAACCGAGGAGACATGAATTAACGATTTTTTTGATTTCGATTTCGAGTTGAGCTAAAAAGTGTTGAAATCATAAAAAAAAAAAACATAAAAAAAATGTCTCAATTTATTTTTACCGTAAATAACAAGAGTAACGGCCATATTATTAACTCACTTTAACCCGGGTTAAAATGTACATCCGGGTTAAAGTGAGTTTAACCCGACAATTAAACCCAAGTCCATAATATTTACTCGTTAAACCAGGACTTAAACCCAGTTGTATAAATCTGGTTGGCGTTTAACCCGATCAAATTTAAACTGCCTCCGGAGACCAGTTTAAGTACTTCAGCTTGGATTGAAACACAATTTTATAATTTTAACTCTTTTTGTTCGAGTCATTGTTCACAGGAGGTAGGAAATGTGAAATAAATATAAGAAGTAGCAAGGATTTCGTTCGTGAAATTGATGAAATGTTAGGTCTGTTCGCGTACTTTCTACACCAATATTCGCAGTTTGCCAAATTTCAACGAGTGGAGGTAAAATTCTCTAAGAGAGAGGTAAAACTACAAAAAAGTAAACGAACGCGTTGATTTCAAACCCAATTGTACGCGAAAGAAAGAAAGAAGAAACAAACCAACAGAAAATGGCGTTCTTGCCACTCTCCTATGCTCTGTATCCTTAAAGACATCTGTTGGGTTTCGCCGGTTGGAGCAGTTCGCTTTTGTTTTGAGCGTCTCAATTCATATTGTCGTCGCTGCTCTCTGCCAGGATGTCTATTGGTAGCATTTTTGCTATCACACAGGCTGCATCGCTAGAGGTGGTACGGTATGCGCAGCATACTCTTAATGTACATATTCTGTACACTAAAGCAATCTAACTTCTGTTTGCTTTAGTCGTCATGGCTTTCGCCCAGATTGGCGCGGCGTAAAGGATTATAGACGCTATTACTCTGCCCAAAAGTAATCTTTGACTATGCCTAGGACATTCTGTAATAGGCATGATTCGTGCGAGGACAGCGTTGGCATTCGCTGCTTTGTGAGACACACTCTTGAGGTGTTCCTTGAAGGATAGCTTCGTATCTAATATGAATCCGAGGTATTTTATGTGGGGCTTCGATTTTATTGTGTGGCTTACTTACTTACTTAGATGGCGCTACAGTCCGGGGTGGACCTGGGCCTCAACCAACAAACCTCTCCAGCCAGCACGGTTACGAGCCAGCTGCTTCCAGTTGCGCACCCCAAGTTGGTTGAGGTCCCCCTCCACTTGTTTGCACCACCTACCGCGAGGTCGTCCTCTACTGCGCCGTCCGTCCGGGGTGGATTCGAAGACTTTCTTAGCGGGAAGGTTGGGCTCCATCCGCTCTAAATGACCCAGCCATCTTAGTCGCTGTATGTGAACTCTTCTGGCTAAGTCGATGTCCTTGTACAGGCCGTATAATTCGGCATTGTACCTTCTCCTCCACTCACCGTCTATGCAGACGGGACCAAAGATCGCTCGAAGAACTTTTCTCTCGAAATAACCAAGGGCATCCTCATCCGATTTTGTCAAAGCCCATGCCTCTGCGCCATACAGCAGGACTGGGATGATTAATGTCTTATAAAAAGTTACCTTAGTAGTTCGAGATAGGGCTTTGCTACTTAATTGCCGTTTTAGCCCATAGAAACAACGATTGGCAAGAGTAATTCTCCGTGTGATCTCTCCACTCATGTCATTTGCGGAGCTGACCATAGAGCCTAGGTAGACAAAATCCTTTACTACCTCAAAATTGTATCTGTCTATTGTGGCGTTCTGTCCAAGACTCCGATGTTGGGTGTCCTTTTTTGTAGACAGCATATATTTTGTTTTGCTTTCATTGACCGCTAGACCCATCTTTGCTGCCTCGTTCTCAATACTCGTAAATGCCCCATTGATGGCCCGCTGAGTTCTTCCGATTATGTCACTGTCATCGGCATAAGCGAGTAGTTGTACAAACTTGAAGAAGATTGTACCTCCGGGGTTGGCTTGTGAGTTTCGTACAATTCTCTCAAGTACTATGTTAAAGAGATCGCATGATAGCGCGTTACCTTGTCTAAGACCTTTTCTGACATCGAACGGTTCGGTGATGTTCTTACCGACTTTGATGGAGCAGTGAGAGTTCTCCATCGTCATTCTGCACAAACGGACGAGCTTGGCAGGGATGCCAAGACATGGACTCTGTATAACTAGTCTCTATACACGCTATCATAGGCAACTTTGAAATCGATGAAAAGGTGGTGCGTGTCGATTTTATATTCATGGGTTTTTTCCAAGATCTGCCGTAGTGAGAATATTTGTGTGGCTACCCAAAGTAATATTTATCGTTTCCTCCTTCTTCCTGCTGCTTATAAAAAGCAGTTCTGCAAGCGTGAGGCCAGCCAAACTCAGCCAGTTCCGTACGGTCCTAATTTTAGAGTTGCTTATCTGCTCAACCTCTTCCAGTAGTTTGCCAGTTACGACGATTACAATGTCGTCCGCAAATCCGATAATTTTTATTTCCTCGAGTATTGGAAGAAGCAAGATCCCATCGTACATGACATTTCAAAGTAAGGGATATAGCACTGACCCCTGTGGTACTCCGCAAGTGATCTTGTATTCTTTAGGTCCGTTGTCTGTGTAGTAGGTTAAGACTCTGCGCTTGAAGTAATTCGTCACGATTTTTATGAGATACGCTGGGACTCGTAAATTTCAGAGTGCTTCTAGTATATGGCTCCAGTTTGCAGTGTAGAAAGCATTTTTGATAGCCAGGGTTATCACTAAGCCCTTTTTTATCGCTTTTTATGCAGTTTCAACTACCAAGCTGATTGCATCTACTATTGAGCATGTCTCCCGGAAGCCATATTGGTGTTTCGAAAGCTCGCCTACAGTTTCTATCGTTGTTTCCAATCTGTTGCAGATGATTCGTTCCACAACTTTTCCTGCTGTGTCTAGCATGCACAGCCGGCGGTATGAGGAAGGTTCTTCTGGTGGCTTATCACCTTTTGGGAGTAGTACCAGGCTCTGCTTTGACTGTTCTGGAAAAACTCCTTCTTTCAAGCACGCATTGTAGATTTCTACGAAAATATCTGGGCACGCTTTGAATGCCGTTTTGAGAGCTATATTTGGAATGCCGTCAGGACCTGGTGACTCTTATCCCCAAATTTGTTGCATATGTTGATCAATTCATTTGCAGTAACTAGGGGTATATTCAGCGGCTCTGTAGTTTCCTCCTCCCCGTAGTGTGTTTCCGGGTATTGTGGAAACAGTCCTGTTACGATCATATGCAGGAATTTGGGACACGTGGAAATTGGCTTCCATCTCCTAAGCTTTTTATTACTACTTTGTAGGCCAAGCCCCAAGGATTTTTATCTGCTTCGCTGCATAACTCCAGGAAAGATTTTTTTTACTTTGTGGGATGTCCATTTTAAGCTCTTTCCGTACTGCCTTGTATTGTTCATGGAAGACGGTGCAGTTAGTTGTTGTTCTGGAGCGTGTGTATTATCTCCTCGCTCGATGACATTTGCTACGCAGTTCGGCTATTTCCTCGCTCCACCAGTGGACAGGAGGGCGGTGACTAATTCTTGATTTCTTAATCATGGTGGCATCGTAAGCACTTGTTATTTGACTTATGGCTTGTGTGACTTTGTTGTTAGCAGGCCCCGTCAGTTCTGTGCCTCTAGAGAAAATAGAGTAGAACAATTCTCTATCAAAAGAGCTTGACTTCCATCCGCGTTTCTGCATTGGATTTATAGGTGATCTACTTAAGCTTGGTCTCTCTGTATGAGTCTTGCATATAATTGCTTGATGATCGCTGTGTGTGTACCGGTCACTCACTTCCCATGTTATATTCTTCGGCAGGCAGCTGGTGACATAGGTGATGTCAACAATCGAACTTATGTTTTCTCTGCAGAAAGTAAGTTAATTTCCCGTGTTTGCGAGTACCATATCTAGCGCTGCAAAAGCCTCCAGTAGGGCGCGAACTCGCCTGTTAGTATCGGTACTACCTCCATTCAATAGTCCATGTGTTAAAGTCGCCAGCAATGATAGCCAGGTTTTTATTTGGCGCATCGCTTACCAGGTTGTCTAAGAGTTCCTCGAATTCTTCGATCTTGAGGCTTGGCGGTGCATAGCAATTGTGTATGTATGCATCATTAACTTTTGCTCTTACGAATTCAGTACCAGATGTTTTAATTTTTTCTTGGAATGCACACTTTCCACAGGCCCATATGGTCGCTTTTCGGGTGAAGTCTGTTATCCATAGGCACTTATTCATCTTTCATATTACATACTATAAAAGCAAAATCGATTTTCCTTGTGTACACCGTTTCTCGAAAACTACTAGACGTAGGTATTTGAAATTTTGCGCAGTTATTCCTTATTTTGCCTAGATACGAGATAAGAAGGGATTTTCCGAAATTCAAGGTCTAAGTGGCATAACGCGGGTTGAGATCAAATTTTCCATCTGTAAATATTGATTCCACAGCCGTAGCTCAGTACTGGCTCTCCGGATTAAAAAAACAAAAATAGGTGAATTTAATACCTATTGAGCCTCTGATGGCTGTATTACGACTAATAGGTCCATTTGAAATGCAAAGGGTCTTTTCAAAAAAAATTGCAAGTACTCTGTGCCTTCCAGTCATGTTTTCTAAAAAATATGTTTTAGACACATGACGTAATTTTCCACTGTTGAAATCATTTTTTCTTCTGCGTTTTGGTAGCTCTGTTCGGACATATTTTAGTATAGTCTTTCTGTCTGTTATAGTCGGAAAATCCCCAATACGTTTTACAAATTTCTTGTCTGCCGACCTCAGAAATATTGTATAATTTGTATATTTAAACTTACACTTGCAACAATCAATGGGTTTTGGAGCTTTGGCAGGATGGTTCTTTTTTTTGCTTGCATAGGGCAGACATGTCGCTCGACGAGATTTCTCTACATTGGCCTTCCAGGTTTCTGTGTGATTTTTTCCAGGACTTGTTAAGACTTTCTTATCACTTTCGGCCATATAATCTGAAAAATCAGAAATTTCAGAATCTTCTGGGGCTAAGTTGGGTTGAAAAGTTTGGTCTTCATTGGAATCCCCACTGAAGTCTTTCTCTTCATCACTAGTGCAATCGTAGTCGACAAGTTGAAGTGAGTTGTTTTGCATCTGCAAAAAGTCAAAGGGAGTTTAGGATTCTATATATTATTGTCATTTGTGCAAGCAGAAATTAAAAATATAGTTGCGACTTACATTTATTTAAATTGGTTCGGTCTCCTCATCTTCGTCCATATCACTCTGCACTTCATCAGCAGCATGTCTTTCTTGTAAAACTACGGTACGGACCTTAAAAAATCAAAATTGCATAGTTTTTAATATAGAATCCACCCTGATTTTACTTTGATTTCAAAACAATAAATATACTTACATGGTTTGGGTTTAAAGCGTCAAAGCTACTTGTAGCATCAGATTGTGATAACTCACACGCGCTACTAGATTTACCATCAAACAAATCTTATTGGACAAGAATTATGGATTTATGGTTCCATAACAAGAATACCATAGATATCCATCGTTTTAAAAAATATGAACAATGAAAAGACAGGACATGAAACTTTAGTACTTTCGAGATTATTACAAGTTTCATTATACCTCTGTTTGTTCATTGCCAATTCGGCCAAGTATCTACCTCTTGAATTATTCATAATAAAATTATAACACTTCAACCAATATAAATAAACACTTCACAATAAACTTTCACTTTGCGATAAGCTTGGTTCTATAGAATTTTTATTTTCGTATTGCCATAATTGGAAATAAAAGTCAAAACAAAAATTAAAGCATACTTCGTTTTTAGACCAAATCCGTTTTTTTTTTAAACTGAAGCTCATTAAGTGCGTCTATGGTATACAGTGTTGGCAAGTAAAATTCATTAAGTACGTTCATGATTTGTTCCTGCCTTAAGAACATAAAACATTGCAGTTGATGAAGTTTACAAATCTGAAACTGGTATTTTGGATCGTTTAATGGACATAATGACTTTTTTTAGTGATAGATTACTGAAAAATGCGGTATTTGGTGATATAAAGTCATTTTGGCTCAAATTTGCACTTAGTGAGTTTTACCTGTCAACCGACGATATGTACTCGTACATGCATATGCATGTGTAGACCTAGAACTATTGCAATATTTTTCCATTTAGATGAGATGAGATGTTGTTGATCGTTGGATTTGTCCATATTTTAGAATGTTTTATTCATTCATTCATTCATTCATTTTCAATGGCCCGCTAATCCTTCATGAGGGTCGCGGGGGTAGGATGCTCAGGTGGACTCTCCATCCTTCTCGATCTTCCGCCATTGACTCCAATTCATCAGGGGGAATCCCTAAGCGGCTCCAGGAGAGATGTCGGACTTGATCCAACCATCTATTTCCAGGCCTTCCGCGAAGTCGCCTACCTGATGGCACGGCAACTATGGCGCGTCTTGGAAGCCGGTCTGGGGGCATACGCACTACGTGACCAAACCATCGAAGCATAGATCGTTCCGTTCGGAGAAGTAGCTGCTCAACGTTGAGCGCCTCGCGTACTCTGGTGTTGCGCACTCGATCCCTACGAGTTATTCCAACAACACCGCGAAGGAACCTCATTTCGGCAGCTTGTATCCGCGATCTTATTCTTTCGGTCACTACCCAAATTTCATGACCATAGGTGAGAGTTGGAACATACACCGAGTTAAAAACCGATAGCTTAGCTTGAACACTAAGTTCGGCCTTCCTTATAACAGATTGGCCAAGCTCTCTCAAAATTGATCCAGCCTGACCAATTCTACAGGATAACTCGGCATTGCTCCTCCCATCACTCGTGAATAAAACCCCGAGGTACTTAAACTTCTCCACCTGCTTCAGTGGTACTCCACTAACATGCAGAGTGCACTGAATGGGTTTTTTGGAAACGACCATTACTTCCGATTCCGATTCACGTTGATCTTCATTCCAGCATCATCACAAACGGCTACAAACCTTTCGAGTGCGCGCTGAAGTTCGGTTTGAGAGGAGCCAAGGATGACCAAATCATCCGCAAAGAGCAGATGACTAATCCTTAGGTCTCCCACTTTGAAACATTCCCCGCCACGGCTGCGCTGCAACATCCAATCCATATATACAATGAAGAGGACAGGTGACAAAACGCACCCCTGGCGGAGTCCAACGCCCACAGTGAAAGGTATTGACTTAACACCGTTTATTCGAACACAGCTTCTACAGTTTGTATATAATGACTGAATCGCCCTTAAAAGGGAACCATCAATCCCATACTCCTGCAGAATACTCCAGAGTTTGCCTCGAGGAACCCTATCATATGCCTTTTCCAAATCCACAAAACAAGTATAGACAGGTTTGGCATATTCCCAGGCCTTCTCAAGAACCATTCTGAGAGTGAACATCTGGTCGGTTGTGCTTCTACCGGGACGAAAACCGCACTGCTCATCCCCCAAACTGTCCTCAACCACAGCTCTGGAACGCTTTTCTAGCACCTTAGCGAAGACTATAGTTGGCGCAATCTCTTTTGTCCCCTTTTTTAAAAAGAGGAACTATCACCCCCATTTGCCAATCACCAGGTGTTTCACCGCATTCCCAGGCCACTTTAATGACACGCGAGAGCCATTGAACTCCCTCTTTACCTAAAGCCTTGAGCATTTCTGGCCGAATTTCATCCACACCAGCAGATTTGCCTACTTTTAGCGCTTTGATCGCCAAAGTTACTTCCTCTACCGTAGGACTATTTTCCGCCCAACTCTCGACCATAGGTCTGTCATCTTCGGTGCCCTGTTCGGGATTGAGCAATTCTGAAAAGTGCTCGCTCCATCTGCGTAAGATGTCCTCCTCATTGGAAAGAAGTCTACCGTCATTGGATTTGACTCCTTCAACCAGTCTGCCAGAACATCTTATTTGCAGATCTGTGGTCACGTTCAAATTTCTCGCCAAACTCCTTCCAAGACTGTTCTTCCGCTGTTTTCACAGCTAATTTGCAAGTTCTTCGCGCCTCAGTGTACCGATTTCGAGAATCGGAGTTCCCCAAGTGAATCCACACCTTAAAGGCTCTCTTCTTCTCTCTGATGGCTTCTTGAACTCCGGGCGTTTTAAACCAAGCAGTTCTTTTCTCACCACCAGCCGCCACACCAAGCCGCTTCACTCCACAAACATCTCCCGCAGAGGCAATAACCGCTGTTGAAAACAGTTGCCATTCTTCCTCTACATTTGATGGAACAGTTGGAATTCGTTTAAACCTCTCAGATATTTGCCGCGCAAATGTCTCCCGTACCTCATCATCCTGTAAACTCTCCCCTCGTATGCGTGTAACCATCCTTGGTTTACGCTTTGGTAGGGGAGGCACTCTCTCGCTAAGATACAATTTGCACAGCACTAAGTGATGATCAGTTGACAGTTCGGCCCCTCTCAATACGCGAACATCACAAACCATTCTCTTCAGACACGATGGTACCACAAAGAAATCGATCGCAAACCGTATGATGACAAGAAGGAAACGACCGGCCTCGGATATTGCCAAGCCCGGTAAGCCAGGGCATCCTTTGGAGCCAGGCCTGAAGGGTGTCAGTATGCGAGCGTCTGGTGGTCGGCTTGTCCCGCTCGGCAGCCGGCCGGGTCAAACCCGAAATGGCTACGAGCTTCCTGTCAATGGTCTCGCGAACCATTACGGGGGTCAAGGGGTGAGCGCGCTGTGCACCGATAGGGGCACAGATGGACTCTCTGAGATTCGACAACGGCATCGACTTAGGATAGGCACATGGAACGTCTCATCGCTCACAGGGAAGGATCTTGAGCTTGTTGGGGAGGCTGTTAAAAGTCGACTAGATATAGTTTGCGTCTCTTCAACAAAGCAGAGAGGTTCTAAAACTGTGGACCTTTCGGGTGGGTGGAAGCTCTTCCTGTCAGGAGTCGCACCCTCAATGTCTGCTCGGGCGGGAGTGGGGATACTCACAAGTCCCAGGTTGACAGACAGAGTATTGGAGTGAATACCATTAGGAGGGAGAGTTGCGATCTTAAAGCTCAAACTTGAAAGATCAACTCTGGCATTGGTGCAGGTGTATGCACCGAACCTTCTGTCAGAGTACGCAGCTTTCTTAGATGAAGTTGATGTTGCCCTTGAAAAGGTTGCAGATATGGATTCTTTTGTCCTGATGGGTGACTTCAATGCTCATGTGGGTGTAGATGTTATGACATGGGGGAGTGTGATTGGGAGGAACGGTGATCCTGATCAAAACGCAAACGGAGAGAGGTTGTTGTGAAAATGGCCTATCCATCATAAACAGTGTCTTTCCACACAAAGACATTCACAAATACACGTGGTACCGTCAGAGTTTTCAGCAGAAGTCGCTGATCGATTTCTTTGTGGTAGAATGTTTTAATTAATTTAAAATAAATTATTAACAGGGTGGCGTAGGCAGTATATTGAAAGTTGAGAACTCATACTTTGAGTCTATTTTCCTATGTCTTAGATTCCGCAGAAAAACACTAATACAGAAAAGTATTAAACCGCAAAAGTGGCGCACCTAGGAAGACTAATTCGAAACGCAAGTAAAAAATATCGAAGCTGATTTGACAAATGTGGTTTTTTACTGTTGCTTTCTGTTAAATTGTACCAAAAGAAATAGTTGGGGTACAAATTGTCGATGATTGCAATGGTTTGCAAGTGTTTTTTGGAATATTATTCACACGTTTTCTGCGGGCGATTTATTTATTAAGAAATAATTTCGGTTATATTGGGTTTAATCCTTATAAAACTTAAATTAAATCAACATAAACAATAATTCAAAGAATTTAACTGAGTTATATATATATAGTTATAAGTTAGCGTATATTGTGAAATTTTTGAAGTGAAGCTTCTTAGCTACAAGTAATATTTTATCGGGTGTTACGAAAAATTGAATTATGAAATGTGAGCCCGGTATTTTGGTTTTTTATTTCTAAATTTATTGTTAAAAGCATTAATAATAAAATAGTGTTTAAGTTATAAATCAGGGCCAAGGGAAAGGTAAAAACAATCAGTGTTGTCGTTTAAGTAAATTTAGGAGCGATAGTAAAGTAAATAAGAAGTTTCACTTCCAACGCGTAAAAGTTTCATGCACGTTCGTTTTTATTTCCTTTCCATACTAATATGTATATTTATTTAGGACAGACAGATATTTTCACATATACATATGTATGTACTTATGCATGTACACTAATAAAAACGAGGTAAGTGTGAAAAAATGTTTTTCTCCTGTTACTACTTGCCAGAAGAATTATGTAATTATGGACGTGAATCAAGAAATTTTATTGTTTGATGGTGGGAAGGTGCTTCCCCATGTGGTGCTTAAGAGAGGGAATGACGACTGCCTCTTTTCTTCCATATCTTACGGTGTATATGGAACGGAAGTGATGGCACTCGAGGCGCGTCGGGGAGTTCTTTATTACGTCTCAGCCAACTGGAATAGGTTCGCAATTTTAACGGCAATGTCGAACGGCAACAATTATTGGACAAAGAAGATTATATTCCGCATATGGGCTTATCTGGGACATTTGGCAGAACTTGTGAGTTAGTGGCACCAGGAGAAATTTTCCCTTATGGGTTCCAGATTTTTAGGAGTGGCGTTATGTTTGCACAGTTTGGAGAACCTGTAGAAGGTTACGTTAGACTTCGGTTTTCTAGAGAATTGTTTGGGGGACATTTCGATATTTTAATTCCCGTCAAAGAGCTCAGCACCACCTGCACGTAAAAGCATATAGCGACTCTGCAAACCATACCAACATCCTTACCATTAAAACGGAATAGAGTAAGGGTTAATGACGCCATACGCAGGACAAGAATTAGACAATCCACGGCCATATACTGCAAAAATATGACCGAATTCTTAAAATCTACTCCTCAAGTTCGCAATCCAACAGATTCTAACGCCATTGAAATCAGGCAGTGGGAACAGAAATCACTTTCAGCTTTTAATTATAGTGTTTTTGTTGACTATCTTGGTGATAAAAGTGTAAACTTGGGAAAATTTTCGAACATTTGTAGATGGTGCAAGGCCGAAAAGTGGAAAGATGAAAGTGTAACAGCGGCACGAATACAGCTGCCCCAATTTCAGATGATGCCTGAACATCTTCAAAGTCTCATCACTGATCACCATCCTCAGTCAAAGCATTTTCTTAATATGGCTAGAAAGTATAACGCTTGCTTTCAAATGACTTCTTTTGGAGCTAAGGTGGTTACAGAGGGTAACTTCATGCCAACATTTAAAGTTCAGGGGCAGGTTACCATCAAATAGGGAGCTTACTACCTGCATCATAACATCAAGCTAAATATCTCCAGATTTATTTCGTTAGTGATGACAAAAACAAAAGGATATTAGGTGCGGCTATTTCTCAGATGTTAGGCCTGGTCTGGTTTCCCAGCTACAAAAAATGCTCCACAATAACAATACATATGTGAAGGACTTCAAAACAGCAATAGAGAGTGTTCCCGAAGGAACCGATTTCAAGGTTGTGATACATGCTGATAAGACACCAGCAAATGCACACAAAGGTCGATTCAATGCACCTACAACCAATAAGGTAGCCATTGTTATTATTGGACAGGCTTTTGAGAAAAGGGACATCGTTCTTCAAAGTAGAGATAACAAGCTTTCACAAATTTGTGAGACTCATCGTGCCTACGACGCCCTCAAGTATCCTCTTATATTTTGCCAGGGTAAAGACGGCTACACTATAAATAAACTTATGTGCGACCCAAAAACAAAAGCACTTCTTAAGAAAACTATATCAGCTGTTCATTTTTATTCGTACCGCATTATGGAGCGAAATACAATCATCTCCTTTATTTCCGCAACCTTTTCCAACCAACTCCTGGTTGATATGTATGTATGCCAAAATAGAAACTGAGAGACTAAATTTCATTACGCACAACCAAACAAAATTAAGAGTAGAGAACTACATACTTCTTCGGGATGCCATGAAAAAAACTGATGCTCAAGTGACTAATCTTGGTAAAATGGTTGTATTACCATCTAGGTTCACTGGGGGACCACGATATATGCACGAACGTATGCAGGATGCGTTGACATACGTTCGGAATTATGGAAAACCAAACCTTTTCAAAACATTTACGTGCAATCCCCAATGGATTGAAATAACAGAAAACCTACAAAAACATCAAAGGGCTAATCACCGTCATGACTTGATAGCCCGTGTTTTCCATTTAAAAGTGAAAAAGATGATACTCGTACATCTTCTTACAAAAGGTGCTATTTTCGGAGCGGCGAGGTATTACATGTATTCCGTTGAATGGCAGAAACGGGGTCTACCACATGTTCACATCTTACTTTGGTTAAATGATAAAATTAAACCCAGTCAAATTGATGACATCATAAGAGCCAAAATCCCAGATCCCCATAAAGACCCCGCGCTGTACGATATAGTCAAAAGTAATATGATACACGGCCCTTGTGGGACCTTTAATGCTAATTCACAGTGCATGTTGAAAGGTTCTTGCTGCAAGCGATTAAAAATACACAGACTGGTGATGATGGCTACCTCCAGTACAGAAGACGGTCTCCTGAAGATGGTGGGTTTACAGTGCATATAAATGGCACAGATCTCGATAATCGGTGGGTGGTTCCTTACAATCTCGTCCTTTTTCTCGTGCTTTTTTGGCTCATATTAATGTTGAGTTTTGCAATTCAGTAAAATCGATTAAATATATACGTACTTACTTAGACGGCGCTACAGTCCGGGGTGGACCTGGGCCTCAACCAACGAACCTCTCCCGCCAGCACGGTTACGAGTCACCTGCCTCCAGTTGCGCACGCAAATTGGTTGAGGTCCCCCTCCACTTGTTTGCGCCACCTACCGCGAGGTCGTCCTCTACTGCGTCGTCCATCCGGGGTGGATTCGAAGACTTTCTTAGCGGGAACGTTGGGCTCCATCCGCTCTAAATGACCCAGCCATCTTAGTCGCTGTATGTGAACTCTTCTGGCTAAGTCGATGTCCTTGTACAGGCCGTATAGTTCGGCATTGTACCTTCTCCTCCACTCACCGTCTATGCAGACGGGACCAAAGATCGCTCGAAGTCAAAGCTCCGGTTTTGTCAAAGCCCATGCCTCTGCGCCATACAGCAGGACTGGGATGATTAGTGTCCGATTAAATATACATGCAAGCATATTAATAAAGGAAGTGACCAAACTGCATTTGCACTTGAAAAATAATAATGATGAGGTAACACTCTATGAGACTGGGCGGTGCATCAGCAGTTCAGAAACCGTTTGGCGTATCCTTGGCTTTCCCATACATGAACGTTTCCCATCAGTTATGCATCTAAGTGTTCATTTAGAAAATGGCTAAAGAGTGTACTTTTGTACAGACAACGTTATGAAAAGAATCAACAATACTCCAAAAACAACTTTGTTGGCATTTTTCGAGTTATGCAAAAACGATGACTACGCTAAACAGCTTCTGTATTGCGAGGTACCATTTTATTATGTCTGGAGAAATAATACATTTTGCAGAAGGAAATAGGGAGTAGAAGTACCCGGATATTCCGGGGTAAAAAAAGACCAAGTACTCGGAAGGGTTTATACTGTTCATCCTAATAATGCAGAATGCTATTACCTCCATCTCCAGCTTCATGAAGTTAGACGGCCTACATCCTTCTCAGACTTAAAGACAGTAGCTGGTTCGTCATACAGGGTGGGCCAACTACAAGTTTCTTTTTAAAAATAAATGAACAAAATGAATTTTTTTTCCATGTATTATGGCTTTATTAGTAAGAGCAAATATTCCCATTAGTTATGAAATACAACGCCGTTCAAGTGGCTGCCTCGGCTGGCCTCGCAGTAGCGTATTCTATCACTCCAATTTTCCAAGACCTTGTTGATGGTTTCGGGCTGTAGCTCACGGATTACTTGGATGATATTGGCCTTAAGTGGTTGAATCGTTTCCGGATTGTTGGCATAACATCGGTCCTTCACGGTTCCCGACAAAAAAAGTCCAAGGGTCAAATCGCAGGTCCGAGGCGGCCAATTGACATCGCCAAGACGGCTGATAACACGATTTGGGAATTTGGTGCGCAAAAGACCGCTTGTGGCATGGGCTGTGTGACATGGCGCGCCATCCTGCATAAACCAGAGATCGTCCAAATCCATGTCTTCAATTTCAGTAAAAAAAAAGTCGTTAACATGGCTCTGTAACGCCCACCGTTAACCGAAACGTTGTTGTCAGCCTCATTTTCGAAGGAAAAAGGTCCAATGATGCCACCACTCCACAATCCGCACCAAACTGTCACTCTCTGTGGATGCATTGGCTTCTCGACAATAACGTGCGGGTTTTCCGAGCCCCAGATGCGGCAATTTTGTTTGTTAACGTAGCCGCCGAGATGAAAATGTGCCTCGTCAGAAAAGATGATTTTTCGCCCAAAATCGTTGTCCAATTCAAGCTGCTCTAAGGCTAAACTGCGAAGAGATAACGAAGCGGATGGTCGTGCGCTTTCAATTGCTGAATCAATTGGACCTTGTAAGCGAATAATCACAGATCTTTGTGCGGAATTCTCCTCAGGCTAGTGCGTGAAATGTTGAGAGCTGTTGAGATCGATGACGAGTTGATGTTCGTGAATTGAGTCTCACACTCTCGCCTACAGCAGCCACATTCTCGTCTGTGCGCACCGTACGACGACGGGGACCATGAGTGTTGTCCACTAGCATACCAGTCTCATGAACTTTTTGCACAAACTTGCGTACAGCAGGCGCGGTGGGTGCTTCATTTCGGCCAAAACTTGTTTTCAAAAAACGCACTGTTTGGGCTACACAGCACTCACTTTGGAAATAAGTTTTTAATATTTCGGAATATTGTTCAACCGGCAAGCGACCCATTTCGTTCTGCGGAGATATGATACTGACTTTCTGTCAAGATTTCGAGCGGGAACAGCTGTCAGTGTGAAGATAACCTATGATTAAAAAGAAATCGCTAGATGGCCCACCCGTTACATTACACTCAGCTTGGCCTGGGACCATTGGAAGACGATAGACATTGGGACCAGACCAGACACTCCGATTTACCTCATAAGATAAGGGATCTATTCGCCATTATGCTGGTTTTCTGTCAGCTATTCGATCCACTTCGCCTCTGGAAGAAGTACAGAGAAAGTTTGGCTGAAGATCTTACAAAACGGTTGCAAAAAGAATTTGTGAGCCTGGTTAATCAACATAGTATGGATGTGGTCTATAACAAATGCTTGATATTGCTCGAGAGCTTAGTAATTGGGATGGGAGGCCAACATCTTAAGCACTATGGTTTACCACAGCCCTTAGTATCAGCTGAAACTTTTGACAACCGTGATTACTTAAGAGAAATGTCATATGATATCGACGACCTATCCAAGAGGATTTTGGAAAACCAGCCACTACTCAATTGCGATCAGAAGCAAATTTATGATGAAATTATTGAAATCTTTAAAACAGCAGATGGTAACATTTTCTTTTTAGATGCTCCAGGTGGGACGGGAAAAACTTTTCTCATTAACCTGTTACGAGTGCTTGCTAAGGTTAGAGAAAATCGAAAAATCGCCATTGCTGTCGCTTCTTTTGGAATAGCTGCAGCACTGTTGGAGGGAGGCAGGACTGCGCATTCAGCATTCAAGTTACCTCTTAATTTAAACAGTTTCGAAACTCCTCTTTGTAATATATCTAAGCAAAGTAATATGGCTCAGGTGCTTCGAGAATGTAAGCTCACAGTTTGGGATGAGTGCACTATGTCTCACAAGGGAGCCCTCCAAGCATTAGATATAACGCTAAAGGATTTGCGAAGTAATACTATGTTGATGGGTGGAGTCACTGTACTTCTTGCCGGTGACTCTAGGTAAACGCTGCTGGTTGTTCCAAGGGGAACCCCTGCTGACGAGATAAGGACCTACCTAAAATTGTCCTACTTGTGGCTAAAAACGAAGCAGAGACACCTCCAAAAAAATATGAGAGTACATTTGGAACACGACTTGTGTGGAGAAGAGTTTGCGCAACTACTTCTAAAGATAGGCGAGGGAAGTATAGAAGAGAAGGATGGAAGAATAGAAATTCCCAATAGTTTGTGCTGCTTCGTAAGCGACATAAAGGCACTTACTGAAGATGTTTATCCCGATTTGAAAAACATCAGTAGCAAACCAATTACATGGCTAAAGGAGCGAGCTATATTAACACCAAAATATGATGCAGCTAATGAAATCAATGCTTGCCTTTTACTTAAGTTTAATGCTCTTGACATGGAATACAAATCTATAGATTCAGTAGTACATATGGAAGAAGTATTGCATTACCCGCTGGAATTCCTACACACTCTTAATTCCCCAGGCATTCCTTCACATAAGCTAACATTGAAAGTCGGCGCACCTGTTATGCTCTTAATGAATTTAAACCCTTCCAAAATGTGCAGCGGTACTAGATTACAGATAAAAGTTCTCCAAAAGAATTTGATAGAGGTGATAATTCTTATTGGATGCGGCCAAGGAGAAACTGTGTTCATTCCTCGCATCCCACTTACTCCATCTGATTATCCGTTTTGTTTCAAACGACTGCAATTCCCAGTGTAGGTTTGTTTTGCCATGATGATAAATAAGGCTCAGGGTCAGTTCTTAAAGAGGGCTGGGGTTGATTTAAGGGCAGACTTCTTCTCTCATGCTCGAGAGTCTGCTCACCTCATAGTCTGTCCATTCTACAGCCTGAGGGTAAAACGACAAACATAGTCTACAGAGAGGTGTTGAAGAAATAAGGTAACCCAATGGCAGTTCTAAGATTTATAAAATACCTTGGATTAATTCGACACCTCCATTACTTACTTACTTAGATGGCGCTACAGTCCGGGGTGAACCTGGGCCTCAACCAACATATCTCTCCAGCCAGCACGGTTACGAGCCGCCTACCTCCAGTTGCGCACACCAAGTTGGTTGAGGTCCCCCTCCACTTGTTTGCGCCACCTACCGCGAGGTCGTCCTCTACTGCGTCGTCCATCCGGGGTGGATTCGAAAACTTTCTTAGCCGGAATGTTGGATTCCATCCGCTCTAAATGACCCAGCCATCTTAGTCGCTGTATGTGAACTCTTTTGGCTAAGTCGATATCCTTGTACAGGCCGTATAGTTCGCATTGTACCTTCCCCTCCACTCACCGTCTATGCAGACGGGACCAAAGATCCCTCGAAGAACTTTTCTCTCAAAATAACCAAGGGCCGGTTTTGTCAAAGCCCATGGCTCTGCACCTTACAGCAGGACTGGGATGATTAATGTCTTATAAAGAGTTACCTTATTTGTTCGAGATAGGTCTTTGCTACTGCCGTCAGAGAATATGCGATCTTTTTCTTTTAGTGTATGTTTTCCCGATCCTAATTCAATCAAATGGTCTACATTAATTCAATAGTTATTTTTTTTTTTTTTTTTTTTTTTATTATTATTATATTACAATCTAGTCTTAGGACTAATGAGCAATTTGATAATCATAAGTTACAGTATAATTACAATTCGAAAAAGGATATAAGATACTATAATATAACATATAATTTATATTTGCCTTTTTCTTTTTTCTCTTTGAGTAATGATTAAGTAATAGTTAATAAAATAATAACTTATAGGAATTTTCAGTAAATGTGAATATAAATAACAATGAGTTAATAACATTAATAATACTCAAGGCATAAGTGGAATTTAGGCCACTCAAGGCGGTGGGGGTTTTATTAACTCCGAGCGCCCCTTGTCGCTCGTTGTTGTCACCTTTCGTATTATCTACGGATCATTTAAATTTACATCCCTTTATCTACCCAGTTCAAGAGGTTTACGCCTTTTTAGTCTTCTGACCGAGTGATTCAGGTTTACAAGTAGAAGAGCCTCAGGGTTTACGTGCTCTCGTAGCCGTTTTGGACCAGCTCCACATTAAGATCCCTGTGAAGGTCGCTGTTTCTTATATACCAGGGAGCGCCTACAATGTTCCTGAGTACTTTGTTTTGGAAGCGTTGAATGATGTCGATGTTACTTTGTTTGGTGCAACCCCAGAGTTGCATCCCATAGGCCCATATTAGTTTTATCATTTGCTTGTGAAGCAGGAGCTTGTTGAATATTGATAGTTGGGAGTGTCGCCCCATAAGCCAATACATTTTTTTATATCGAATGCCTAGTTCTTCTCTTTTCTTTTTAACGTGGGCTTTCCATCTGAGCTTGGCGTCTAAAGTCATGCCGAGGTACTTCGCCATATTTCCATAAGGAACTTCTTTACCATTAATATAGACTGGCATATAGTTCATCTTTTTGTTTGTAAAGTCGACGTGCACTGACTTTAATTCATTTAATTTGATTCTCCAGGTTGTCGTCCATTCACTTATTTTTGAGATTGCAGTTTGCAGTTTAGCGACTGAATCTGCATACGTGTTTGGAACTGCCATTACGGCTGTGTCGTCGGCAAATGTTGCCATGATATTGCTGTCTAAGTGTGGGATGTCTGAAGTATAGAGTAGATATAAAACTGGACCTAATACGCTGCCTTGAGGAACACCAGCTTGTATTTTTTTCAGTTCAGAATACGCGTTTTCATGTTTGATTCTGTAGTATCTATTAGAAATATAAGAATTCAATATTGTAGAATATTGCTTTGGCAGGCTTTTTTTAAGTTCGAAAATCAGACCATCATGCCAAACTTTATCAAATGCTTGAGCCACATCAAGAAAGACAGTGGAACAAACTTTCTTCTCTTCTAGTGCGTTTTCTATGGCGTTGACTATCCTATGGACCTGGTCAATCGTTGAATGTTTTTTTCGAAAACCAAATTGGTGTACCGGAATTAGATTTTTTTTATATAGCCTTTTCACCAGAATTTTTTCAAAAATTTTAGATATAATAGGCAGCAAGGATATCGGTCTATAAGAGGATGTCTCGTGTGGTGGTTTCCCTGGTTTTGCTATCATTATAAGTTCTGCAATTTTCCAGAGCTGTGGGACATACTTTAATCTAAAAGAATCGTTTATTATGTTTCTTATTTTAATGTAGGCTTTATGAGGAAGTTTTTTAAGAATTTCTCCAGTTATAAGATCGAACCCAGGAGCTTTTTTTGGTTTAATGTTTTTTATTATGCTTTTTACCTCAGCTATTGTAGTTGGCTCTATATCTACATCTTCTTGTTCTATGTCAATGATCTAATCTGGATCATGGGTGGCAATAAAACACGGCTAATAATAAATACTAGCTACAACGTTTTAAATTTCTTTCAGTTTTTCATGTTCCCTATTTTCAGGAACGCAATCCCTTATTTTATATGACGCTCTTACTTAGTTTTGCGCGAAGTTACTTTTAATTGCCGAAGTTTTAAGATATAGAGTCTTTAGATTTAGGCGCCTGCCTGACAGTTGATGACATATGCTTAGTGGAGCGACGCGTGATCGGCTAAACCACCCCGGAAAGCGGAGTTTGGGATTTAAAGAACGTAGCTTTAAATAAAAAGAAAGTTTTTATTTATAAACATGGTTGCTCATTTCCAGGCATTTGTATGGGAACTTTGAAAGTTTATATATTCGAAACTAGTTAAGTCCAACATTAAACATATATACATATATCAAAATTCTCACGAAAATGCCTTCTATCACATATATATTCACATTTATTCATAACCGGGGGTGTATCCCTCTTTTCTAAATAATTACGGAATTGTTAATTTGATTCTGTCCATGGGTACTGCCATTGACGTGCGTATGGGGAATAGCTCGTTAGAACATTACAAATACAAATATTTGGCGCAACAGCACTTTAAAGTGCCGGTGCGTAGCTTCTCGCAACCACTCATAGTGTGTGCGTTATATTTTTCAAACGAATGGAAGGGACCTACAGTTTAATGCCGACTCCGAACGGCGATTTGAGAAGCTTTTTCGTGACGACAATACTCTTGGATGTTTGTCAGACGATCGCGAGAGGTGGGACCGTGAAAAAAATTTTCGGTGTTTTCTGGGATTCGAACTTGGAACCTCATGCGTAGTGATCCAACACACTAACCACTTGCGGCACGGCGCCCACCTCGTTAGAACATTGTTTTCGTTTTTTCTGTGAAATGATTAGGTATCTACTCGTATATGAATGACATTTAAATGTACCACAGTCAATTAGCTACTAAGTCTTGTCCTGGTTTCATTTTCCTAAAAATTTCATGACTGCATTTCACGATCAAAATTTACTTCAAACGTTCATCCTTTATCCATCATAGCTACATTCACTTATTCGTTGATCAATGCAACTAGCAGTACGAATTCTTTTGCATTATTATATATATAACCGCAGAAACTTATTTCTTTCCCTGGATACGTATTCGGTATGTACTCGAACGCGCGTTTATTATCTCGTAAAATTTACGATAATTTGCGGTTGAATTTTGGTAGGTATTGGTTTTGCCAAAATATTTGTTAAGTAATAACATACGACAAACAATATATGTATATAGTGGCAACACTTAAAGTGTTAACTATTGTATTTTAATTAACTGCCATCTGTACTTGAGTTATATAAATCTTATATTCTTATATTCTATTGTACAAGTATATAACTTCACCTTTTTCTAACTTCACTTTCTAATATCATTCCTTTATAACCTTTTGTGTATAAACTCGTGAATTGTAGTTCGCCCTTTTTAATCTGCACCTATCCACAATTTAGACCAGTGCATTTCTACAATATTTAATACGAGGAGAGTCAAAATATTAAACAATTCTTCGACATTGGGTTGGTATCTGGATGTTAAATTTTAACAGTTTGACAGTTTTAGTTTTTGTAGTAAAAATCCTTGGAGTTTGTGTAAAGAACTATCTTCGCCATCAGGCTTATTGCAATAGAAGAGACATTCTCTGTTGCCGGTCTTAGGAACTACCTTTTATGCGAGTTGTGGCACTTTAATGCGAAGTGCTTTTGTGAGATCCTGATAGGATAAACTGCTTTCGAAGACATACATGGCTATATCTCTGCACGTTTTCTCTCAAGACGTAGCAATAAGTTTGGTAATGGAGCGATTGCAGACGCTGTATTGGAAACATGTTAAGCTTTGGTTCTAACTTATTCGATATTGGAGCATCTATTCCCATGTTATCATAAAATGTACATACATACGCATTACCTTCTTTAAATTTTCTTAAATCCAAAGGCGTTGATATTTGTGTATTAAATGGCAGAGACTTGTCATTAATGCATTCCACTACTCGTATATACATATACTAGCAAAATAGCATCTTTGTTCTGTCTAAAGGCATGTAAAGCACACATAGCACGGCTTGGTTACGGTTAACTAAACACCTACATAATGTGTATGCATATCTTTTGAGAAACGAAGTCATAAGGCCTCTTCAATTCTGTTTGTCTTCAATCTTTTTAGCACAGTTTATAGTGTACATATAGTTTATACTCCAGGGGCAATGTATGGAAGTTTTACCAAGGTAAAAAGAACGTGTCAGAGAAGCAATACCCGTACTGAAACCTGTAGAGATGAAAATAGAAACCTCGTAGTAGAATCACAGTCGGTGCTGGGAATATGGAAAAATTACTTCTGCAGACTGTATAACGGCGACGAAGACCAACATCTCCCTGTCAGGCAGAATGAACCATTCAACATAGACGATGATAGTCAATATTTCCGTCCACCTGACCAAAACGAAGTGAGGATAGCAATATCCAAGCTAAAATCCAACAAGGCTGCTGGACCTGACGGCTTACCGACCGAACTTTTCAAGGCAGCTGGGGATGAATTGGTAGAGTGTATACACCAACTTATCTCTAAGATTTGGTCAGACGAGTGTATGCCTGATGAATGGAATCTGAGCTTCGTTTGCCCGATCCACGAGAAAATAGACTCCCTCAACTGCGCCAATTATAGAGGCATCAGTCTGCTCAACATCGCATATAAAATCTTTTCTGCGATATTATGTGAACGCCTAAAACCTTTTATCAACAGCCTGATTGGAACCTATCAGTGCGGTTTCAGACCAGGAAAGTCCACCATCGATCAAATCTTCACACTTCGGCAGATCCTGGAGAAAACCCAAGAATTCCAAATCGATACTCACCATCTCTTTATCGATTTCAATGCCGCCTATGACAGCATCTATAGAGAAGAGCTTTATAAAGCCATGTCTAGTTTTGACATCCCTGCCGAACTTATCCGTCTGTGCAGGCTGACGATGGAGAACGCTCGCTGCTCCATCAAGGTCGGTAATGACCTCACCGAGACCTTTGATGTCAAAAAAGGTTTTAGACAAAGTGACGCGCTGTCTTGTGACTTCTTTAATATTGTACTTGAACGGATTCTGGGGAACTCACAAGCCAACACCGGAGGCACAATCTGTCACAAGTCTGTACATCTGCCTGCATACGTCGACGATATAGACATAATTAGAAGAACTCGGGGGCTGTCACTGATGCGTTTGCCAGCATTGAGGCGGAAGCGGCCAAAATGGGCGTTTTTTGATAAACGAGGGCAAAACCAAGTATATGCTGTCAACAAGAAGTGACATCCAACACCGACGAATTGGACAAAACGTCACAGTGGGCAGCTATAACTTCGAGGTAGTAAGGGACTTTGTCTACCTTGGCTCTGCTATAAATTCTACAAACAAGATCAGCGCAGAGATCAATCGAAGAATAACTCCTGCCAATCGCTGTTTTTTTTTTGGGGGCCTATAAGACAATTCAACAGGCAATTGATCAGGCGCATTATAGGCGAATATAGTTGATGTAATATTGATGTCAAGGCCATGAAATACTAATAGCTAATCAATTTAGGTTTGAAATGCTTCTTGATGAAAGAATTAAACTCTTTTCACAAAATTCCATTACCAACCCTATTAGTTAAGCAAACGTTATTGACCTTATTAACCTCTTCCTCCTCTTCCTAAAAAAGAAATCTATTTTCTGATAGCTACACTCAACACCATTGGATGACATCTCTATCTACACTCTTATACCTATTCGATTCATCGTTGAAATTATCAACAGTAACCTCTAATTATTCGGTGGTATACTGGGCGTCTAAGAACACCGGGTGCGAATGTGTTAATTGTAGTAAAAGTATAAACCGTAATTAAAAAAGGTTTGTTCCTAAATCCACCCATTTAGCTCCAAAGTAGTCATCAATATCATTCTGTAAGAAAGAGCCTATTGGTGTACAACAGTGAATAGTGAGGAAAATTTTAAAGTTAATTTCAAAGTGGATTTGCCTGAAAATGCAGTTTATTCTAATACTTTTCACTGGATTACAAGTGATTAATACTGTGAACTCCTTTCGTGATTATCCCGCGAATTTTACAGTGCCTTTATCCACCGGACAAATAAGCAATAAAACCTCTAAATCTACTATTTACGAAAAGTCCTTAACAAATGTCCTCTCTCGTAAGAAACGGTTCTTTACGTTCTCCAAAGGCACATTGGTAGCAATAACTAATGTCTGCGCTGAGGCCATATTAGCTACTTCACCTCGAGGACTAATTCAATCAAATGAAATTGATTTATTCTACGATGTTCCAATAATGGTAGATGGATGGCGCCAACCATTTGATGATCTTATAAAGAAAATGAGAGCTGAAAAGAAACAATACGAAGAGGAAACTGAAGAGGATGAAAAGCTTAAAAATGTGGGTGTTGTAAACGCAAGTGCAATTCCATTGGACGAATATTATAAGACGTCGTATCCCAGGCCTACTTGAAATCGATATCCCCTGGACTATCACACTAACAGGAAGAATATATGGGTCAAAATCGAAGAAACTTCAATGGACATTACAGGTAAGTGTTATAGGTCTTATTGCAGGTTCTTAATTACGAATTTGTAATTTTTAAATAGTTCGTTAAACCTTTATTACATTATGCTTAAATCGCCGTAAGAAGTATCTTAGTTATTGGAGCTTTCCCGACTACGCCTGGCTCTGCTCTAGACGCTTTGCTGAACTTACCTCCCCTTGATACTTATATCATGGGTTGCACTATCAAAGCCATCCATCGTCTTAGGCGAGGCGGTTTTTGGTATACTCCACACTGGAACTTTGATGAACTTGCGCGACACTTATCTTACGACTCCTGTCTTATGGATATGCCGTCTGATGCAATGACACCAGAACTCCAGCTGATGCGCAAATTCAGAGTCGACTTTCCTTGTGTCCAGGACTGGCTTCGGTCAGAGTCTGAGCCGGGAATGGAATGTAGTCGTATTTTCACGGACGGTTCCAAAACCAGTCAAGGGTCTGGCGCTGGTGTCTTCGTGGAAGTCGACAACATTAGACTTCACTTCTCGTTAGGCAAATATGCGTCTGTTTTCCAAGCGGAAACTTATGCAATCCTAATGGCCATGAACTATGTTATGAAGAACAGGTGGAAGGGACGTAGCATTTGTGTCTGTAGTGACAGTCAGGCTGCGCTTAAGGCCTTGCTTAACCCATTAACCACTTCCAAAATAGTTCGTGAAACCAAAAACTCTTTGAACTCGGTCGCAAGGCTGAATTCTCTGTCTCTTATCTGGGTCCCAGGTCACACTGGGATCTTGGGGAACGAGATCTCCGATGAGATTGCTAGACAAGGCTCAGAGGAGGCTTTCTCAGGTCCCGAACCCGCGTTGGGTCTTCCAGCGTCTTCGGTTAGGGCTTCCATTGCTGATTGGGTCTCTCACGAGCACAATTGTGTGTGGCATGACTCTCCAGGTTGCAGGTTGACTAAACGCATGCTCCCGGACGTCTGTAAGAAATCAGCGGCATTCTTGCTGTCTCTCAGCAGAAAAGACTGTAGACAACTTATCGGCGTCTTGACAGGCCACTTCGCTTTTGCCAAGCACCTTAACGTGTTAGGCTTAAGTGACACTACAATCTGCGACGCTTGTGGAGAGAGCGACGACACCGCGGAACATTATCTCTGTGAGTGTCCGGCCTTTGCTCGTATCAGGTGGCAGATCTTCGGTGCGGATGTGGTGAGTGCTGGTACTGTAAGCTCCTCATCACTGAAGTGCTTGCTTGGCTTTCTTCGAAAGTCAAGGAAATTCCAGTAAAATGGGTAAATCAGGGTTTGCTCTCTGGCAGTACAATGGACCAGTTGTGTCTGAGTGCTCCAGTCGAGTGTTTCCTATCCCGACAAAAAAAAAAAAAAAAATCTTAGTTATTGTACCTAAGTACTTCATTGTTTGATCAGCTTCCATGTATTGTTCACAAAAAGAATCGACCATGAGATTTAGTTAGATATTAGTTGAAACTACTAAAAATATAGATCGTTGGATGGGAATCAATAAAGCACTTTCCATGACTATGAATTGGAAGGAGATATACCCCCTCCCTCCCATTCTTTTTTTTATTGCCACCATATAGAGTAATTTTTTTGGGGCGAGATTGAAACACCATGTATTTAAAAAATATATGCCAAATAAATAAATTTAAGTTATTTCATCCCAGTGGATGGGTTGAGTACTTATTTATGCAATAATTGCATATTTGAATGGATGTTGGACACAACATTTTAGGGATATTCATATCAGTTTTCGGGTTTTCTCGTAGATTTCACAGCCTTTTCAGTTCCTTGCATGTACCTGTAGTTTATTTTCATATATTTGCAAACTGCTATGCTACTCCCTCGCCATCTTTCTCCTTGGATCACTCCAGTTGCTGTGTCAACTACCGCTTTTATGGCATCAACGGTAGAACGCGATTTTCTAAATCCGAACTGATGGTCTAGCAGTGCTCCTTATTCATCTATGACAACGATGAGTCTGTTGTATATTATTCGTTCAAGTATCTTTCCCAAAGTGTCGAGTAAACATATTGGGCGATATGACGATGGCTCTCTACGTGGTTTGTCGCAGTAACAAATGTTGAAGCTTCCATGGCTCAGGAAAAACTCCTTCCTCTATACACTTTTGCATTGTGGCTATAAAAATGCCCGGCCTCTTTTGAACAGCCGCTTTCACTGCCTTATTTGGTATGCCACAGGGATGGCATCTCTCAAGCATCGAGTAGCTCCTCCCGCGTAATAGGAGGGGTGTGCTCTGTATTGGTCTCTCTGATTATATCACACAAAGTAGATGGTCTATGGGGGAATAGGTTCCCTTTTATGGATCTTAATATAGCTGGGCAAGTTATTTTTGGCGACCTATGGCCTTTCAGCTTTATGTCTGCTTCATTACAGAGTCATTTGAAACATATTGTTTTACTCTCTTTGATCGCTTTTTTTAAGTCGTGCCTCGCCAGTTTGTATGTGCCTAGACGCTCCTGGAAATCGACTCTTCCCCTCGATTGTTGGACTCTGCGTCGGGCTTGTAGGTATCTACCTTGCCCTAAGTGTTTTTATCTCTTCGGTCCACCAGTAGCATGGTGCACCTCTTCTACTAACTGTTCGTCTAAGCATTGTTGCATAGCACGCTGTTGTGATAGTGCGGGTAAGTTTGAGCGAGAGGATCTCCGCTGTTCCGCTGCGAGTTATGGTATCGGTGCTCGTCGTTTCCTCGAAGGTGTCTTTGGCAAAGAGTTTGTCCTTTCATTTTGGGACTGTTAATTTAGGGCGTTGGAAGATTGAATGAGTTTCCTAAATATCAACTAATATCGCCCGGTGGTCGCTATGTGTATCTTCTTCGGTGAGCCGCTATATAGTATTGTGCAGGAAAAAGTTGCTCACGAAGGTTATTCCTGCTTTGCGATATGTGTTTGCTCGCCTCTTGTTTGCGAGCACTATTTCTAGTGGCACAAATGTTTTCAGTAGAATACGCCTTCTGGCATTAGTGAGACTGTTACCCTACTCTGTTTCCCATGCGTTAAAGTCACCGCCTATGACCACTGGAGTTCTACCGCGTGCATCGGCCATTAAGTTATCTAGCATTGTCTGGTTTTCATTCGTCGCGGTCGTCCAGCTTGGTCGAGCATAGCAGCTGTAGAAGTTAATACCATTTATTTTTGCCCGTACAAAGCCATCTATCTCTTCATAAGTTTCTTGGAAGGCATGTCTTCCACATATCCATATTGCAGCATGAGAATCGTATGTACCTATATGTACATATGTTGTATCGCGGACATCCTGACGAGAGTAGTCGTTGACTTTTCATTCGAACGGTTTTGTTTTTCCCTTTTTTTCGCTGTAAAAAAAATAAAAAATAAAAAAAATATATAGAAAAAAAAAAAAACTCTGACCGGTGTGGAACCCAAATCAGTGCACGGGGAACAGCTTAGGTCTCTCTCAAGAGAGGACAACTCAGTGAACGAAGCCTAAAAAAAAATAAAAAAATAAAGTGCAGTTTAAAAAACAAAGTAGTGCAAAGTAGTTCCACTAAAATGAACCCCTCTTCAGATGGGCAGAAGATGATGGAATTCACGCAAGTGACACGGAAAGAGTTCCTTGACGCTCTGGAACTTACAAAAAAATATCGAGAAGAAGTCGTACTCTTACGCAAAATGATAAAAGAGATTCAGGAAAGTGACAATGAAAATTCCCGGAAGTCAACAAAAAAAAGGAAAAAGAATAATATAAAAAGTCAACAAAATGAGAACCAATTCGCCCTGCTTGAGGAAATGGTTATCGATGGTGATGAATCCCCCAAGACAGCAGCTGTAGAAACCAATACGGACACTCCAACAACTTCAAATAAAATAATTGCACAAATGAAGCAAAAGAACGTTGAAGAAAGAAAAGACAACAGAGAAACCAGTGCCATACAGATACCAAAACCAAACATCAACAGTACCAATACGGTACCAACAGTAGTGGCGAGGAAAAAACCGCCACCAATTAAAGTATTTAAAGAAGATAGCCAGGTACTGTCAAAATTATTAAAGCAAGAAATAGGTAGAGATAATTTCAAAATTAAAAATTTAAGTAAAAATAAACTATCGTTAACATTAAACGATAAGGATGACTGCAACAAAGTTAAGAAACTGCTTAATGAAACAGAAACACAATATTTCTCATATACCAACAAAGAAGACAAGTTGCAGTCATTCTTACTAAAGGGTCTCAGTGTTAGCTTTAACCCAGAAGAGATTTTGAAGGAGCTTAACGAGCTCAAAGTAGAAAGCTTAAACTTCGTTGGGGCATTCAGGTATGCTACGGCGAACTCAAAACGTGAAAACAGAGTCCTGCCTATTATAGCGGTACAGCTATCTCCGGATAGCAAAGTACAAAACCTGAGATCTATTAGGTATCTTGAGGGCCATTCAGTGTCATTTGAGAAAATTCGGAGAAACGGTGTCCTTCAATGTCACCGGTGCCAGAGATTCGGGCATGCTTCTCCGAATTGTAACATGATAAGAAGGTGCGTTAAGTGCCAAAATACGCATGAGAATGGTGAGTGCCAAGTGCAAAAAGATGCGAGTAAAGAGCAGCTATTTTGCGTTCTTTGCCAGAAGCCTGGTCACCCTGCCTCATGGCGGGGTTGTGAAAGCTACAAGAGACTAGAAGATCGGCTTCAAGCTAAGAAAAGGGAAAAGCAACAAAAGATCGCAGAAAAAGTCACAATGATAGACAATCATGTTAAGGGAGGTATCTCCTTTGCTAGCGTGGTAGGTAATGGTGTTGGTTCAAATCTTGACGGCCCTCAATCTGTATGCTTCAATACTATTGGCTCCAACGCTGTTGGGTCCAAGAGTTCTCTGCGCTCTGTGAACGATAGTTTGCAAATGCAGGTTGACAATCTGACTAAGACTGTTGCAGGTCTATCGGAGAAGGTAGATGCTCTTCTTAATATCCTAGGTCGTCAAAATGACTAGACCAAATCGTGCATCCCTCAAAATAATTGCTCTGAATGTGAACTCCATCATCTCCCTTGATAGGCGCGGTGACCTTCTGCGTTTTGTGGTGGATTATAAGCCTGACGTACTTTTTTTGAGCGAGACAAAGCTAAACAGCAGAAATACATTAGAAATAAAAGACTATGACGTAATACGGACTGATCGACGTAACTCTACTCAAGGTGGCGGTACGGCGATCTTAGTTCGAAAACCGCTTCATTTCACTACGATCGAACGGAGTGATATTAGAAACTTTAGTTGTCTTGAGACAACCATTATTTCACTGCCTCTCAGGGATAATGGTTGTCTATATTTAATATCGGCGTATGCTGCATCTGGAACCGTTAGTCAATTCAAAGCCGAAATCGAAAAATTGTTCGAAGATCTAGGACTAGATAGCTTAAATAACTATTTCGTCCTAGCGGGAGATCTAAATGCGAGACACCCGGACTGGTTGAACCCAACAGCGAACGGAAGAGGTAGCTTCCTAAATCGCTTTATTGAGGAAAATCAGATCACATATAAGCTGAAGCTATACAGCCCAGTTACACCGAGTTATCCTTCTGGAAATTCCTATCTCGACATTTGCATTGCGGACGCGCGATTGCAAATTCAAGTGATCCACGATAATAAACTTTCTATATTGCCGTATGATAGCGACCACAATGCAATAGTTATGACGACGACATTTGATAGCGACTCTACGTTTAGCTTCGCAACGCAGCACGAAGTCCCTAAATTGAATTTTAGGCAGACTGATTGGTGCAAATTCCAACGTTGTGCCATCAGAAAATATAGGAACTGCCCTTCCTCTTCTAATATTCCTAGTAATAGGAATCTTTCTAATGAGGAGTGCGATTCCTATATCGGGAATTTAAATACGGTGGTATTACAAGCTATGGAGTCGTCAGTTCCGAAAATTAAATCCAAAGACGGAATTGAATGTTATTTAAACCGTGACATTAAGACCCTACAAACATATAAAAGCTTTTTAATAACTAAGATAAATCGAATACGACGTCAGTTTCAAGAAGAATCGCCCAATTTAGAGCTGCAAAGGTTAAAATCTCTCCTGAGAAATGTGAAGACACTGCTGCGTCAGCAGTTTCGGAATAATGTCAACGATTATTGGAGGCAACGCACCGAAAATATATTGAAGTCTGATTCCAGGAACATGTTTCCTAAAATTAATCAGATGTTTAAGCCTCGTAACGTCGTAAAAATTCCAAAACTAAAAATTCCACTGTCTTCACAGTCTCTCCTTTTCCAGGCGGAGATTAATAGCCAATACTGCCTCATTATCGATAACCATTTCGTTATAGATAACGGGGCGGACAAGCTAAACTTAATCGGCTCTCATTTTGAGGCAATCCATGCTAGAGATCCACCAAGCTGCAAAACTAGCGAAGTAAATGATGAATTGTCGAGGTTTCGTAACTGCGAAACACGAACTCTTCTGAGATTTTCTGAGCGACTAAGAGCAGACCAACTAACAGATGAACAGAATCACAATTACTTCACAACACTAGATGAACTGACATACATATTCAGGAAACTAAATAACAAAATGTCAAGTGGCTTAGATAACATTCCCAATATCATTCTAAAGCATATACCGGACGAAATTATACGGCAATATTGCGTAATATTTAATAATTTGTTAAACAACTGCTACTTTCCGAGTTATTGGAAAACATCGAAGGTTTTTCCAATAATAAAAAAGAAGAAGGATCCCTCTGATCCTTCGAACTATAGGCCAATAAGTCTCCTGCCTAATATCGGGAAAGTTTTTGAAGTAGTTATTGGTAAGTCTATTTTGTTCGTGTGCGAAAGAAAGGAGATTATACCGCGGAACCAATTTGGGTTCAAGAGAAACCATTCGGCGGTGCACGCTGTTACAAAATTGATTTCTGACGTTAGTTGGAATCTTAACGCCAAAAGATGTACAGCTGCTTGTCTGGTGGATATCGAAAAAGCCTTCGACACGGTATGGATCGACGGGCTTTTATATAAACTTATCCGATATGAATTTCCGTATCATCTAATAAAGATGATTACATCAATGGTGTATGAGAAGAAATTCGTGGTAACAGATAGGCAATATACGACGACTAAAGTCTTTAATGTCACCAATGGTCTCCCACAAGGCACAGTTACAGCACCGCTACTATTTAACATATATGTTTCCGAAATGCTTAGGGGTTTGGATAATTCTCTAGCTTTTGCTGACGATGTTATTCTGTATGCAAGTGGCTCAAAAATACAAGATATTCAAGATGAACTTCAAAATAATTTTGATAAGCTCCGAACATTTTGCTCCGAATGGAAGCTTAAGATCAACCACGCGAAATGTGAAACCATATTGTTCCGCACCCCAGTAAGACGCGGTAATTCAGATTTGAGACGCAACTGGAAAAATGTACAAATCACGAGTTCTAATGGTCTGCGCATCGAATCAAAGACTGCTGTGAACTATCTAGGTGTCCATTTGGACAAATTCTTGTACTATAATGAACACATAAATACGCAGTTAAATAAGGCGAGGGCGGCATTTATGTCTCTCAAATGCCTTTTTTACTCCAACTATCTGAGATCCGATGTGAAGGTCATATGTTACCAAGCCTTCGTTCGTCCAATCCTGACTTATGCGAGTCCAGTATGGTGGAACATAAGTCCATCGTATATGGAAAAGCTCCGACTATTCGAGAGAAAGTGCATTCGAGCATGTATGCGGATGTACAGAAGCGCACATTCCGACTTTCGGCATTATGTCTCTAACAAAAGGCTATTGGATGCTTTCGGGGTATCCAGAATCGACAATTTCATCTTGGATCTTGTGAGGAATCATTTCGCATGGTCAGCAAACGTTACAGAGAACGAACTTGTGTCGGGCCTATTTTACCCTAACCCTGGGTATTTCAGAAATGCTATGGAGAGTGGATATATACCACCTGAGGCATTCTTGCATCTGGATGCACACGGCTATTTATCGGACTCGACGAACGTGCCAATTATCTATCATGTTGCTAGAAGGGCAACAGATAAACGTATTCTCAATAGCCCTATTGACTCGGGTGATCGAAATGCCGTCCTAAGATACTGCGTAAGCATACCTGAAAGGGATATAACTAACACCGACCGGTTTAATCGGGAGAAATACTGGTGGCTCGACTGGTTTGAAGCTAATGTGTAGGTTAAGTAGGACTGGGCCCTGGTATGTGATTCCTGTTCCGCCGGTAAAAAGGAGAATGACATTTGTCATTCACTGGTCCTTTGTATAGACGGGCTGGAGATCGCATATCAGGGCCCAGTTCTGCCGTAAGTTAAGTTAGGCTAAGTTAGGTTAGGTTAGGTTTAACATAGGATAAGTTAGTTTTATTTGTTTTTCCCTCTAGTTTAATTGAATAAAAATAATAAAAATTTGTACAAGGTTTTTCCACATTTCCCCTTAAAGCAAAAAAATAAAAATACGCAAAAAAGAAATAAAATAAAATAAAAAATTAATGCAAATATACTAAGTATAGTATATAAATCATAGTGTAAGTATTGAGAACCCTTCAGGTCAGACACTTTAAGTTATAATTATTGCTGTAGTTTTTAGTTTATTTAAACAATAAAATATGTAATAGTGTATAAGTGGACAAATAAACAAACAGAAAAAAAAAAAAATGTTGTATCGCGATTTTAATTTTAATATTTCCACATCCACATTATCCTGCTTATCGAAAAACAAGACATACGATCCTGGCAGTTTGCATGGTCGCTTTATGCCGCCGGTACTTTTCCAAATTTGTGGCCTTAAAACTCCACAAATCCCTTTTTTCTTCTCAAGCCTACTAATGTTTGAGCCGTTTGAGACTTTGGTTCTTATTAAAATGTTCCTATTTCGGTGAATTTATGATCAAAATTCAAGGGATTATAACCCTCCTATTTCACTGATTTGCCTATGGGATTCACCTATTTAACATCTAAGAAACAATCGGCAGGCCTCTCGATTTTGAATCATTTCGTTACTGAGGCAAAACCAAATGTTGGTGTCGTAGCATTTGAGTGATCCAGGAGTTTACAGGCCTGTCTATCTTTCTTGATGTCTTTTTTAAAAATGTTAAACTGTCAAATGATGTCAAATAGTGTCAACCCGATTACACTGTTTGAAAAGGTGAAATTCTCGTTTGTTATCAAACGTTTGAGGCAGAAAATTTGACGATTGACTGTCTGACATTGTTTGACATAGAAAAGTGTCACATTTTGTCAAACAGTGAAATCGTAAATCAACGCAAATAACAAAGATATTGAGTACCAGTATACTTTATTTTTATTTTTATTTTTGATTGACTACAAAAATGTCGGCCAACGATTCTACAATTTTGTTTTGCCATTATATTCTCATTGTCGTAGCACTATACCTAAATATACACTACAGGCCAAAAGTTTGAGCTCACCCCAAGTGCTTGAAGGAAAAACAAGATTTAACATCGAAAAAACCGCTTTAGTAGAATAATAATCATGTAAAATGTCCGGGGACATAACATATATGAAACCAAAATACAATAAGAAGAAAAATATTTTCATTTTGTTCTTAACATAAAGAAATTTATAAAAAAAAAGAAGAAATGACTTAAACCGATTTTTCATCGAAAAAGTCACCTTTATATTGACAACTTCTTTTTACAATTCTTGGCATTTTAGCTATCAGTTTTTGAATTGTTGTCTGCGGTACATTGCTCCAGTAATCCAATAGCATATTCCACAATGCAGATTCTGATGATGGGCATTGAACCCGGACCCTTCTATTAAGTTTCTCCCACAATAGTTCTATAGGGTTTAAATCTGGTGATTGCGGCGACCATATTATGATTTGTAAAATTTCTTCATCTTACCTCTGTTTCAGGTAGTGTTGACAAAGTTTGACGTGTAATGAGGGTCGTTGTCCTGTTGAAATACGAATCCTTCGCCAATTAATCTTAGTCTGGAGGTCACAGCGTTTTCTTCGAATATTGTTTTGTATGATTTCTTATTAATCTTTCAAATCACTCGAGCCAGATCTCCCACTCCACTTGAAGAGAAACATCCCCAGACTATAACAGAACTGCCTCCATGCTTGACGGTATGAACCATGGGAGCATTTTTTGTTCAGGGCTGCGTCGAACGGAAACTCTCCTTTTTGTGCCGAATACCTCGAACTTGGATTCACCGCTCCATGAAGCTCTGTTGAAATCTTCTTCCGTGTAGTCTTTATGCTTTTTGGCCCATTCTAAACTTTTCTGTTTGTTTTGTGGTCGCAGCAAGGGTTTTCGAACAGCAACTCGTCACATAGTCCAGCATGTCTTAGTCTTCGTTTGACCACGTTGTCATGGACAGTGGTTCTTTCCGCGTTTCATTTATTTCGGCGCGTATTTCAGGTTCTGCTTTTCCTCTACTTCGTTTGCTTGTTGTGACTATTAGCCAGTCCTCGTGTTTATTTGTAGCTCTAGGCTGTCCTGACCATGATTTATCCTCAGGTCTTCCGGTTTGAGCGTGTCGTTCAATGGTACGTCGAACGCAGCTCCTTGATACGTCCAACTTCGAATCAACTTCAACAACAATGCTCTCGGATGTTTGTCAGACGCTCGCGAGAGTTGGGACCGTGAAAAAACTTTTTGGTGTTTTCTGGGATTCGAGCTTGGAACCTCATGCGTAGTGATCCGACACACTAACCACTTACGCCACGGTGCCCAAGGAAAACCTAAACCTTTCTCAATAAACCATAAAAGCGGTTTTTCCCACATTTGTTCACAAAACGCGCTCTGTTAAAAAACGTGGGTTAAAGATCCGACTTTTATTATCTGAACGGTTGCATGCTTCAGCAAAAGAGCGGAGTACTGCACATAAAGCCGTCCTTGAACTGGTAATGGCTGAATAAGCGGTAGGCCAATTTTCAGAGAGAGGCTCTCGGTCGGTTAGGCAAAGTGCTGAGGCGAGTTCAGCACTTCTTGGTTGACCACGAAAGTGAGCGGAAGAGCGCTAGAGTGATCGAGGAGTTTTTTTTAGCAGTGAGCAAGTTGGCTTATTTTTTGAACAAGCGAAAGGTCCAGAAGGGACCAAGGAAAAATACAAGAGCGAAAAGGAAGAGCAGGAGTAACAGGAGGAGATAAGGAGGAAGGAACAGGAAGGAAGAGGATTTTGAGGAGAAACATCCTGGAGACGAGGAGTAAGGAGCAGATTAACCACTCCAAAAAGCCAGATAAGTTACATTATTATTTTGCATTCTTTGTTCCGGTTAGTGTAGGATTTTGTGTGTCATAAATCCCGGTAGGGTCTCATACCGTAAATTTCCCGGTGAAAGCGGGACACGCGACCTAATTCCGGTTTAACGTTCAAGTTTCGGGACCGGTGATAGCGGGCCACCCCAACGGCTTTACATTCGTAAAAACGGTTGGATACCACCGTTGTTCTTTTTTAAATACGGTTAAATACAACCCTTGTTTTTTTACCTTTCATCATTTTCTTCTCGTGGAAAAACTCTTTTTAATTAAATAAATTGGCCGTGCTCTGAATTATAGAGCATTTGTAACGCACGTACGTTGTTTCTTTTTTTCTTTTTTTGTTGGCACAATTTCAGGATTCCCACCCCATTAATTTTCCCAAGGTTTCTAGATCCCTTTCAAAGATCTGGTGGCGCCCATTTCCATATCGCGTGTAAACCCCGATTTCGCTGACTCCAGTGAACCCACCCCAGCTGAGTAACCGGGAGAGCAGCATCCCGCAGGCTGCTTTTGTTGCACTTTCCCGATCCTCTTATTATTATCTGTGGCTATCTGTCACTCTCGATTTTCACCCCTTTCGCGTGCGCGGCCGGCTTTCGGCTTTTGTGTATTTTTTTTTTTTTTAATTAAACTTTCGGGAGAATTCTGTGCGACAAATTGGCAGAAAATTTAGGTAAACAAATCTAATGTACTTCATAGAATTTAACCTCCATCCATGAATGAAGTCAGTCAGTTGTCTAGGTAGGGCTGCTCAAACTTTTGGCATCCAATGTACTTCTTCTTCTTCTTCCTTTTATCAGCGAGGCTATGATCCGAAAACAAGGGATCACAACCCTTCCACTTCACCGCATTTCTACTGATCCGCCTGTGGGGTTCGCCTATTTGACCTCAGAAAATATCGGCAGGCCTGCCGATTTTGGATTACTCGGTTACTGAGGCCAATGAAATGCCGATGTCGTCGCATTTGTCTGATCCAGGCGTTTATAGGCCTGCCTTTCCTACATCGCGATGTCTTTGGAACGTGCATTGATATTGCCTTTTTAACAGGGTTCAAATGATCTCTTCTTTGAACGTGGCAATACCAACTGAGCCGGTCACGCTCTATTTTTTGTACGATGGTTTCCTTGATGTGAAAGCTTCCACGGATCTTCGAACTTCTTATTCGATCAAGCTTTGTCACTCCTGCTATCATGCGAAGCATCTTCATCTCAGCTGCCGTTAATTTACTCTCATACTTTTTGTACATCGTCCAACATTGTGAACCGTATGTGAGCGCTGGACGTACAACTGCGGTGTAGAGCCTTCCTTTCAACTTAGGGGGCATTTTTCTGTCACAGAAGATAGCGGAATTTTCTCGCCACTTCATCCACCCTACGCTCACACGATGATTGATGTCGTCATCACAAATTGCTTTGCTATTGATCATAGATCCCAGATATTTAAACTTTTCGCACTTAGGAAGCACTGTTCCATTCAAATAAATGTCTGGAATAGGCCTGAGTGGATCAGAGAACGGGCAGCACAAGTACATACTTTACCAAATTCAAATCTGTACTTATACCTATGGCTAGGTTGGAAAATGATATGTTAGACCAGATGTATATTAGTGGAAACCGCTTAAGGTATGTATAAATATTTCTTGCCTAGCTGGTTGTACTCGCTTCGCTGGGTCTTTAAATGTGCGATTTGAAGTACACTTGTTTAGAACATTCTCCGTTTTGTCATTAAAATAGTTCACCCGCTAATCCTTTATGAGGGTCGCGGGGTAGGATGATTAGGAGCATTCTCCATCATTCTTGATCCTCCGCCGTCGACTCCAACTCATCTGGAGGAATCTCTAGACGGCTCCAGGAGAGATGTCGAACTTGATCCAACCATCTACCTACCGAGGGGTCGCTAACTTGATGGCACACGTCTTGGAAACCAGTTTGGTGACACGCACTGCGGGACCAAACCCTCAAAGCATAAATCCTTCCGTTCGAAAAAGTAGCTGCTCAACATTGAGCGCCTTGCGTTCTCTGGTGTTACGCACTCGATTCCTACGATTTATTCCAGCAACACCACGAAGGAACCTCTTTCAGCAGCTTGTATCCGCGACTATAGATGAGAGATGGAACATATACTGAGTTAAAAACCGATAATTAAGCTTGAACACTATGGGTAAGTTCGGCCTTCCTTATAACAGATTGACCAAACTCTCTTAAAATTGATCCAGCCTGACCATTTCTACAGAATAACTCGCCATTGCATGCAGATTGTACTGAATAGGTATTATGGAAACAATCAATACTTCCGACAAACGGCTACAAGCCTTTCGAGTGCGCGCCGAAGTTCGGTTTAAGAGGACCCAAGAATGACGAAATCATCCCCAAAAAGAGGGTGACTAATCCTTAAGTTCCCCACTTTGCAACATTCTCTACCACAGCTGCACTGCAGCATCCAGTCCATATATACAATGAAGAGGCGAGGTGACAACAGGCACCTTGGCACCCTGTCCAATCCCCACAATATAGGGTATTGATTTACCGCCATTAACCCGAACACAGCTTCTATAAGTTGTATATAAATACTGAATTGCCCTTAATTGGGAACGATCAATCCTATACACTGGCAGAACACTCCAGAGTTTGCCTAGAGAAAGCCTAGCACATGATTCCGCCAAATACACAAAACAGGTGTATATAGGTTCAGCATGCTCCCAGGCCTTCTCAAGAATCATTTTGAGAGTGTATAACTGGTCGGTCCTGCTTCTGCTGGGACGAACAATGCATTGCTCATCCCCTAAAATATCCTCAACCAAAGTTCTGGCACGTGTCTCTAACACATTAGCAAAGACTTTTCCAGGGAAACTTAAAAAAAATATACCCTTGTAGTTGGCGCAATCTTTTGTCCCCTTGTCCCCATGCCATTTTAATGACACTTGAGAGCCATTGCACTCACTCTTTACCAAAAGCCTTAAGGATTTCTGGCCGGATAGATTCACCAACTTTTAGCGATTTGATTGCCAAAGTCTCGAGCATAGGTCTGTCATCTTCCAAATGACATGACTTGTTCGGGATTGAGCAATGTGCTTGCTCCATCTCCATCGCTCATTGGAAAGCAGTGTACCGTCTTTGGCTTTGACTCGTTTCACGATATTCAACTTTCTTCCTCTGATTCGGCAAGTTTGAGTATTCAACTTGCAATATACTGCCTACGCCACTCTGTTCATGTATGTATGTATGTGTTTATTATATGTACATATGGTCGCGTATATTGGCAAATCTTTTAATTGCATCAAGGTTTGATAGCATATACTTATCCTAATTAATAAAATTTAAAATGTCTTAGATTTGGCATTGGCAATAATAATATTTTTTTTTCAATTTTTGCTCCAGAAGAGATCACACACTAAAGTTCAAAACAGCGTGCCCATTTACTCACATACACACACTATTGCAGCGATAGCCTCTGCTGCATGACTGCTGGCAGTGGTCTTCACTAAAGGTAAATTAGAGCAATTTTGAATACATCCCCCGGAAATGCAGATTATAACAATGAAAACCGCATCCAAATTCCTTCAGTGGTTCTCGAGATTTAAACAGTCATTCATGTTTTGGGGACTTCTTTTTATACGAAGTAGTTTGTTTGATGAACTTGAATATGCATCCACTCCACTGGTGGGCCTTTATCTTTATATCTCAAATAATTATATTTTTGCTTATTACTTCCGTTATAAGAATCATAGAGTAATGATTTATACCTCAATCTCTTCAATAGGAAATGTACTAATCGAGGAATTAAGTCATATTCAAATCAGTTAAGCCATTTCGTAGTCCTATGTGTGTAAATGATATAAAATCGGTTTAAGAACCAAATAACGGATTCAGGATACTAAAATTACTCCTAAGTTATACCTCTTCTCACGACAAATCGATTGATATATATATTGTTGAGGTACCGTCCCGTACCTATTCCCCATTTGTGGACAAACAGAAAAAATATGCTCTCTTTAATAGATGTAGAGATTAATGAAGCTAATTTCTTCGAACAAGAAACTATTAGCTCTATTAGCTTAGCAAATGTTACTGTCCCCTTTCTATATGCTATTGTCACTTAGTATTTATTTATTATTATTTGGTGACAGTTTGGGTGTCTAAAAATACTGGGTGTGAAAGAGCTAAAAATTAAAAATCCTTAGGAAAATAAGAGAGACTTAGTGACGCATGTGAGATCTACAAATATGAAGCATGACAGTGCTAAAAACTAAAAAGAAAATACTTGAAGAAACAAAAAACACAAGAATCTAGAATTAAAAAAAAAATATTTCGGCCTTCAATCGACGCATAGCTTAGTTTTAAAGCAGTCAACAATATCATTCAGTTAGAAAGAGCCTTTCGGTGTACAACAGTGAATTTGGTCACGCAGTTAACAAGTGGATTGTATCTAAAAATGAAGTTTGTTATATTATTTGTGATTGGATTACAAGTGATCAATTCTGCGATGTCCTTTCGAGACTATCCCGGCAATTCATCACTATCTACCGGTCGACTAGCACAAGATAAGACATGCAATTGTAGTGTATACGAAAAATCGTTTCGAAATGTCCTTTCTCGTAAGAAACGGTTTTTTGCGTTTTTCAAAGGCACATTGACAGCAATAACCGATGTCTGCGCTGAGGCTATATTAGCTACTTCACCTCGAGGATTAATTCAATCAAATGAAATTGATTTGTATTACGAAGTGCCAATATTGATAGACGGATGGCGACAACCATTTGATGATCTTATAAAGAAAATGAGAGCTGAAAAGAAACAGTTCGAAGAGGAAACAGAAGAGGATGAAAAGCTTAAAAATGTGGGTGTTGTAAACGCGAGCGCAATTCCATTGGATCAATATTATAAGACGTCATATCGCAGACCTACTTGGAATCAATATCCTTTGGACTATCACATTAACAGGAAGAATATATGGAATCAAAATCGAAGATACTTCAATGGCGGTTACAGGTAAATTTGTTTTTACTGTGATTTCATAGATTTGGATTTGAAGAGCTCCAGTAGCTCGGGTTTCGCTCTAAAATCGCTTTGAAGCATTTTTTGAGAAATATAAGGTCGCTCTGAAACACAACTCTGTGTGTTTTTTTTTTAGAAAAACATAAGGTCGCTCTGAAGTCTGTCGAGGATCTTCTTTGCTAAAGAAAGTGAAGCTTTCAAAACAACATACTTGCATTTGTGGTTATTATCTATTTTGCATATCGCAGATACAATAGACTAAATTCTTGACTTGAATCATTTTGAAATTAATAATTTTCAACTTGGCATCCAATAAACTGCATACATACATACAGTGCTGTGCAAATTAATTGGGACAGACACATTTTTGATGATATTTTGATTTATTTGCAAAACATAATTTTTTTTTGTATTAATAATTTATATGACCGCCTTCAGCCCCAATAAGCTCGTTTATTCTATTTGGCATAGAAAGAATTAAGGATTGACATATTTTTTTATTCTTTCATCGTGTAACCACACTTCAATAATAGCTGAAATAAGCTTGTTTTTTGTGGTACAATCCCGTTTCCTGAGCCTCGCTTTTATAATAACCCAAAGATTTTCGATTGGATTGAGGTCAGGGGAGTTGCCCGGCCATTCCAGCAGTTTAATTTTTTTCGAAGTGTGGCATGGAGCAAGATCCTGTTGGAAAATTGCGTTTCCAGTCGGGAATTACCTTTGCATGGTGTGCAAGAGCATATGGCTCAAGACGTCTGCGTATTTGATGCTGTTCATCATTCCTTCGATTGGCTTCAAGTTTCCAGGACCCACGGAGGTGAAACAACCCCAAAACATTACTTTCGGTGGGTGTTTAGGGGTTTGGATAATATGACCAGGTCGAAGCTTTTCATTGTCACCTCTTCTCACAACACTTACCCGGTGGCCCTGAACTTCAAAGTGGCTCTCATCTGAAAAGATTTCCTTTTTCCAGTCTTCTGCTGACCAGTCTTTGTGTTTTTTGGCTCATTGCAGCCTTTTCTTTACCATAGCCTCGGTAAGAAGTTTTTTTTACAGAGGTTTTCTGGCTCTGCGGCCCACTTCCAGAAGACGCCTTGGAGCATTTGATGAATCGAAGACCACACCAGCTGAGGCCAAGTCTCTTTGAAGCTCACCGCTTGCCTTCCAAGGATGAATAACGCTATTTCGGATCAAAACTTTATCGTCATGATCCGTGGTTTGCGTTTTCGTCCGCAGTGTCCTGCCCGACCCGTTGCAGTTGACCCTGAATCTTTGTGCAGCGCTATGATCCTTGGAACGCTCGATTTTGACAATCCAATATCTCCAGAAATCTCCCTTTTGCTCTTGCCAGTATGCTCATGCAAAGCAATAATCTTAGCCCTCTTTTCCATAGAGATATCCATTTTTAAATTTACACGATCCAAATTGAACAAATCTAATAAAACATTAGATAAAAGCCCTATGAAGCCTTTCATAAAATGAATCAAAAATTCAACCTACCTTCGTAAAAGCCAACAGAAAATATGAGCCATAATTAATTTGTAAAGTTCTAATCCAACTTTTAAAGAAGTAACAGAAAAAACACGGCCTACTTATGATTATGTTTGAAAAAAGTGACTGTCCAAATTAATTTGCACAGCACTGTACATACATACGTACATTTTCAATGGTTCGCTTATCATTCATGAGGGTCGCGGGGGTAGAATTCTCAGGTGGACTCTCTATCTTTCTCGATCGTCCGCCATTGACTCCAACTCATCAGGAGGAATCTCTAGACGGCTCCAGGAGAGATGTCGGACTTGATCCAACCATCTAATTCTAGGCCTACCGGGGAGTCGCCTACCTGATGGCGCAGCAATACTGCACGTCTTGGAAGGCGGTCTGGGTGCATACGCACTACGTGACCAAGTCATCAAAGCATAGATTGTTCCGTTCGTAAAAGTACCTGCTCAACATTGAGCGCCTCGCGTACTCTGGTGTTGTGTACTCGATCCTTACGAGTTATTTATTCCAGCAATACCGCGAAGGAACCTCATTTCGGCAGCTTGTATCCGCGATCTTATTCTTTCGATCACTACCTTCATGACTATAGCTTCAATCATTTTTAAATGAATAATTTTCCACTTGACATCCAATAAACTAAAGCTGTAAATATGAAAATCAAGTTCAGACTGCAAAAATTAATTCATATTAGTAGAATATCAGAATGACAGCTACAATTCCTTTTTTGAAAACTGATAACCCAGGTTGTTTCGAGACATCTGGGAGTTGTCACAAAAATAAAAAAAAAACTTGGTTCGAATCTAAAACAACAGACCTCATTGCTATCGAAGAAATGCGCATTTATATGTTTTACGCATTAGTTTCTTAAACTAAATTCCCAAATACGGAAAGCGTAGTAATTTAAGGAAAAGAATAATGTTGGGAAAAACATGTTCCTTTCTCAATTTATATTTTTTTGTATTTCATTATAAATCATACATAGAAAGTATATTTTGGATTGGCCTATAGTAGTTTACCAGATTGACATATAATTAATATGAAAATTAAAAAAAAATTCTTTGATGATTTGATTTCTGTGGCAAAGTGCATTTGAAATATCGTGGTAGACTATGCTTCCTTCCATTTAGTACCTTGATGAGCTCAAACCTCAGTATTTGCGATTCATCTCAGCCGAAACTTAAAAATAGGACATATGGCAATAAAGTAAATAACGTCCTCCTTTTCCTCCAGATTGCAGACACTTTACATAATAGGTAGATCCAGGCGGTGTGGTATATAATTCAATTCCTCTTGCTCAAAAATCTGATTTATTTTAATTTATTTTGTGGATTGTGCTTTGGCTTACGAGATACTTGTTGTCTTTTAAATTGTATTTCAGTTTGAATGTTCTACAGTCTGTACCTTCGAACCCCACAAGCGGAGCAGTTCAAGTGGGAGAGTTATAATCCCTTGATCACTATGATCTGAATAGATTAAAACCTTGCCCCGAAAAAGGAAGAAGAAGTAGAAAACTCTGTACTAGACAGAATAGTGATATAGGTATTATAGATTACTAGATAAGTTAAAACTGCATTAACTGGTTATACGCTTCGAACGCTGCACTAGGCTACTTTTAGTTGTGAGGATTTAAGAGTGCAATATTATAATGTCTAAAAGTAAAGATGGATGACCCGTTTCTAATTGTATCATGTAGTTCGGGGTACTGTTTGGAAGACGGAATATTAGCTTTAGGAGGTATCGTAATAGTTTGTCTACAGAGGTGAACGAGTAGTAACTCCAGACCTGAGCACCACAAAAAAGATTATAGGATGCCGCGCCGTGCTTAGAGTACTTTTATTTTTGATGCATGAGAAATAATTTTGTTCTTCTATATATCATGTTCTAGTAAAGATAAAAATCCCTACACCCAGGTTATGGGGCGGTTTAGGAATTAAAGAATATAATCAGATAACAATATGAATGCAAGCTCTCACAATCAATTTTGTTTTGAACTAAGAATGGAACAAAACTCATCACCTTTTGAACTTTGCACAGCTTCTCCATTGAAATTCATTACTAAATAAAAGTCGAAGTGGATATTATATATTCAATAAAAACCGGAGTACATATATTCTTAACACAATGGAAGGCAGGCCTATAAGTACTTGGATCACACAAATGCAACGATACCAGCATTTGATTGGCCTCAGTAACCCAGTGATCCAAAATCGGGAGGCCTACCGACATTCTTTGACGTCAAATAGGCGAACCCCACAGGCGGATCAGTAGAAATGCAGTGAAGTGGGATGGTTATGATCTCTTGTTTTTGGATCATAAGCTCGCTGAAATAGAAAGAAGAAGAAATAAAAACAGAAGTAGGTATCGTATTTATTAGCCTTTTGCAAATGCCTCTGAATAATTCCTAGAAGAAATTTGGGGTCGAGAAAAATAAAAGTCGTAGTGAAAGTGCTAACACTGCATTAAGTATTTAAACCACTTGAATCGCATTTTGTTTGCATAGTTTTCCTCGAAAGAAGAATTTCGTTCGCGGTAAATTTCTATGGGAAATCACTGCCGTCACAGCAAAGTAAAAAAAAGAATCGCTTTTGTTCGGCCCAAATCACTACCTGAGGACGAAAATTCAAATTTCAGAATATTCTAATACTTACTTGATTATGTGGCGCTATCATCTGGGGTGGACCTGGGCCTCAACCTTTAAACCTCTCCAGCCAGCCTGGTTACGCGTCAGCTGTCCGCAGTTGCACACGGTTGGTTGAGGTCTCCCTCCACTTGTTAACGCCACCTACCGCGAGATCGTCCTCTACTGCGCTGTTCATCCGGGTGGATTCGAAGATTTTCCGGGCTGGAGCTTTGGGTTCCATCCGCTCTACATGACCAGCCATCTATGTCGCTGTATGTGAACTCTTCTCGTTAAGTCGAAGTTATTGTATAGGCTATATAGTTCGGCATAATACCTTCTCCTCTACTTGCCGGTTATACAAACGATATCAGAGATCACCCAAAGAACTTTTCTCTCAAAATAACCGAGGGCATCCTCCTCCGATTTTGACAAAGTCCATGCCTCTTCGCCACACAGCAGGTTTGCGATGATTAGTGTCGTATACAGTAGTAGTTCGAGAGAGGGCCTTACTACTCAAGAGAAATTCTTTGTTTGATCTGCCCGTTGATGTCATTTGCGGAGCTCATTATAGAGCCTAGGTAGACAAGGTCCTTTACTACCTCAAAATTATATCTATCTATTGTGATGTTATGTCCAAGACGCGATGTTGGTTGTCATTTTTTTGTGGACAGCATATCATTTGTTTTGCTCTCATTGACTCTTAAACCCATCTTTGCTGCCGCGATCTCAATGCTCGAAAACGCTGGGTTCTTTCGACTATGTCAATATCATTAGTGTATGATTGTACACCGTTGTTGGCTTGTGAGTTTCGTACCGAGATCGCATGATAACGCATCACCATGTTTATGACCTTTCCTGACGTTGATGGTGTTTGGTGGTGTTCTTAACGACTTTGAGAGTTCTCCATCGTCATCCTGCACAGACGGACGAGCTTGGCAGGGATGTCGAAACTAGTCATGGGTCTCTATAACTAGTCTCTATACACACTATAATAGGCAACTTTCAAATCGATGAAGAGGTGATGCGTATCGATTTTATATACGTGGGTTTTGTCCAAGATCTGCCGTAGTGTGAATATTTGGTCAATGGTGGACTTTCTCGGACCTATCAGGTTATTGACGATCAGTTTTAGGCATTCACATAATACGGCAGACAGGATCTTATATGCGATGTTGAGGAGAATTATATCTCTGTAGTTGGCGCAGCTCAGAGGGTCTGTTTTCCTTAGGATCGGGCAAACGATGCTGAGGTTCCATTCATCGGGCATGCTTTCATCCGACTAGATTTTGTAGATTAGTTGGTGCATGCGGGTGCGGCGTGGAGACCGTCGGCTCCAGCAGCCGATTTTATGTTTAGATATCGCTATCCTAACTTCATTCTAATCGGGTTGACGGGAATCTTGATTGTTACATACATGCATACATTTTCAATGCCGCTAATCCTTCATGAGGGTCGCGGGGACTTAGTTGGATTCTCCATCCTTCTCGATCCTCCGCCATTGACTTCAACTCATCAGGCGGAATCCCTAGAACGTATTGGAAGTCAGAGTGGGGAAATACGCACTACGTGACCAAACCATCGAAGCATTTAGAAGTTAGAAAGAAAAAAATTAGAATGAGAAATGTAGATGAATTTCATATACTCCCTTCGGACATAAAAAGGCAAACAAATATGGAATTGTATTTTTTCTGTCCTTCGCTTAACATATCGGAACACTGGCATAAGCTTTATTTTTGTATAAAAACTAATAAGAAGTACAGGAATTATGTTCCTTCTTTTTCAGCCTTCAGCCTTCTTCCTCTGGAAGAATGCATTCGTCCAATGGCTTTCTGAGGACTAGCTTACTTTACTTCATTGGCATACATTCTTGCACATTATGTTTGGTCGGGCGTTAAAACTTTCGCATAGAGAATGAATAACAATTTTTCGTAGTTGAAATAATTAGTTACAATTTTACTTTAACCTAGCTATTAGCATGAGTTTCTTAAAAAATAAAATTAATAAATACAAAAAATAGAGAAAGATATGGAAAACTTAATTAAACATATCTAATTGATTGTAATCATCGTCAAAGTAAAACCAAATCGTATTTATTTTATTTATTATGATAATTATCACTATTACTCCTCACCAACTAATTGAGATAATTTTTTCACCCAACTAAATAGCAAAGGTTAGAAATGAATGGGATGAAATGAATAGAAGCAGAGTTCATTTTGATTAGGGATGGGGAAATTCTATCGATAAATTGATAAATCCATGTTTCAGAATTCGATGTAACCCGTGATCCATACATGTACATAGAATAAAGCTGTACACCTTAAAGCTGTACACGTAAAAAACCACTGAAAACATTTTAATTGGATTTGCAATGTTATAGATATCATAGAGCCTGGCTACATTTTCATGGGAATGAAAGTCGTATCGCGCGAGGCGAATGAGTCAAAATGAGAAAATACACCGAAAGTCCACTTCAGAATATAATTCTCGATGGAAGTATGAATGTTCTTTTCTGAAAGCGTTTCGTTTCTGACATGCTTTCGAATTTTTTAGGGTTCACACCGTACGGAAGGCTCAAAAATACAATCCTCTGTGGAGGTATGAGTGTTCTTTCTCAAAGCGTTTCCCTGCATATATTTTCTTAACTTTTTGCTGATCGCCGGAGGGTGAACAGTGTACCGAAGTCCAAAAGTAAAGTGTGATTGAAGGAAAAAGCGAATTAAATCTGGAGGCGTATTGCGCAAGCTGGTTATATTATTGTTGTTGAGCGGTAAATTCCAAAATATACCGTCATTTTCTAAATGCCTGGCTGCATTACCATGGGAATGAAAGTCGTATCGCAAGAGGACAGTCATTAAAATCAAGGACAAATCAGAGATGACAGGAACAGAAATATGCACCACTTCGAGATCTATGGAATCTACTAATTACTTTGCGAAAAAATTATATAAAACCTAATTGCAGATCGGAAAAAAAGAGGTCCATAGTCGTAAAAATGGGTATCTACTGAAATATAACTTATTTTTCTTATTTTTTTTATTTTTTTTTAACTTCACAACATTTTATCCGTTTGAACCTACCACTTCAACGATATGTTGTGTTCTATGTAGATTTCAGCGTACCCCATATGCCAAAATTGATTTCATTCTAATGAAGTCTTTTTCTGTGTGTAGCCACTGCGTTCATGGCAATGAAGTTCATGGGTAGGCAAGTATGGCCCAGCACTATATTTAGTATAGTAGTGAATAAGCGGCGTGCGCTGCTACGCCTTAAAATAAGATACATGAAAATTGGTGCTCAATAATCATTGTATGGAGAGGTAAATAGGATTTGAAAAAAGATCTAGTTGAACTACCCTACGTTTGTCCTTGACATACAACTCATACGTGGTAGAAATTTCATGACAAGCGGTTGAGTAGTTGAAGCAGTGTTGTCACTTTACCACAATTGTGCTAGATATACCACAATTTTGGATGTTTTTCAAATCGACCACATTTACAACGGCATGCAAAAATTCTACCACGTTTTTGAATTCTGCCCTCCCCATATTGAATCAACCAACTCAACTCGGTTCTCTTGGAAAACATATATGGTATGTACATATACCAATGTCTTATATCAAATCTATCACCCTCATTTACCACATTTTTTTGTCCGATCTACCACTTTTTTCAAAATCCAAGTGACAACACTGAGCTGAAGTGCCCAATCGGAACATACGTATACTATACATACAGACCTTCTGTTCAATATATGTACATACTAGCTAACGAAGAGTAACATTCCCCTTCAGTCCGACAGTCGGGTCTGCTCTTAAAGGTAGCGAAGAGATGGCGAAAGGAGAATAAAGAAAAAGAAAAATTATTATCACCACTGAGTGCAGATTCGAGATCGTGATCAAGAAAATAGTAATTAAATTCTGAATTTTGTTAAAGATATACTAGATAACTTAGAAACATGATTTTTAGCTTAAAATCTGCATCTTTAAAAGCTTTAAACAGTAAAACTAATTTTATTAAAATCAGCAAATCCGAAGATTATGTTATTTGTGTTTCTTTGTCTTTATTCGTAGTTTCTAAAACACAGGGCCGAATAAAGAGCCTTACAATAACCTGCTACAGGAGTCAAAGGAAAAGTTAACTTTATTTTATAATAGCAAGGATATACATATGTAGATATAGATGTGCCCAGAAGTAATCTTAGGTATGTACATATGTGTGTATGAGGTCTATATCTCGATAAAATATCAGAAAGTTAATGTGGAAGCTGGCTACTAACCAAAAAAACACTTTTATCGATTTCATCGAAAGTAATTTTGTTGTTATTGTACGTTATCCTTAAGCTAAAAATTAGACAACTCTACATATATGGGAATTATTCTTTAACTATTAGATTATCCAATCTGTGGATGTAGCTCGTTATTATACATACATACATAATTGTAAAGCAGCTAAACTTGACATGTTAGCAACTTCATGGCGTAATGGGTTTAAGTGAGTTAAATGGTCCTTCAAACCCGGTACATACTAAGATGAACTTCTAACAGTTGGTTGTTCATTAGGCGTTCATAATAGGGATCAAACGTGCGATACATATTGAACTAATTTTTATTTTTTTTTGTTTATTGCTCTTTCGACTTTCGAGTGAAACCATTTATAATGAAATCCGTGCCAGGGCCCTGATTGGCCTAAAAGTGGAATGCAGTTATAGAAATTATACCATATACATATATACAAATCAAGCGAATAATGATGCCAAGGTTCCGTATATTCCTTCAGTAACAGTGTGCTAAAGTATAACTATCTTCTACATAAGTATATCAAACTCTATTATTGGGTTTCCAAATTAATTGAAGACTATTTTACTCTGATACACATCTCATATCTCGAATAGTTATATGAGTAGTATCGAGAACTTTGTTCGTGTATTAAAACACTTCAGGAATGTGTTCTTATATGCATATAGCATTCATATCTCGAATGATTATTCGATTATACGGATCACTTGAGTACTAATGTCTCGATTCTTTAAATCATTCGATTATGCCCATCACTAATCAAGATAGGCATAGTACGTATCGGTCAAACTATTGGCAATAATGCTTAGTCATTTAATAATATAAAAATATAAGGCGCGGAAGTGCTAAAAAAAAAAAAAAAAACAAGAAACCACAATTAAAAAGAAAAGTTTGGATTTCAATCGACCCATAGCTTAGTTTAAAATTAGTCAACGATATCATTCAGTTAGGAAGAGCCTTTCGGTGTGCAACAGTGAATTAAAAAGTGGATTGTGTTTTAAAAATGAAGTTTATTATATTATTTGTGATTGGATTACAAGTGATCAGTTCTGAGAAGTCTTTTCGACACTATCCCGACAATTTAATATCATCTCTATCTACCGGTCGACAAACACAAGATAAGACATGCAATTGTACTGTATACAACAAGTCGTTTCGAAATGTCCTTTCTCGTAAGAAACGGTTCTTTGCATTCTTCAAAGGCACATTGGTAGCAATAACTGATGTCTGCGCTGAGGCTATATTAGCTACATCACCTCGAGGATTAATTCAATCAAATGAAATTGATTTATTCTATGATGTCCCGATATTGATAGACGGATGGCGACAACCATTTGATGATCTTATAAAGAAAATGAGAGCTGAAAAGAAACAGTTCGAAGAGGAAACAGAAGAGGATGAAAAGCTTAAAAATGTGGGTGTTGTAAACGCGAGCGCAATTCCATTGGATCAATATTATAAGATGTTGCATCCCAGACCTACATGGAATCAATATCCTTTGGACTATCACATTAACAGCAAGGATATATGGAATAAAAATCGAAGAAACTTCAATGGCCGTTACAGGTAATTGATCTCCTGCTTTGTTGAAGAATACTAACCTAGATGCAATGTGCTTAAATCGAGTTTAAGATCAGGATATAGTATGGCTTTATTGTGATACCTATCGTACGTATACTTCGTGCTTGCAAATTCTGTTTATATAGAATTCGTACTTAGTTAAACTGCACGTTGGTCGTTGCAAGTTACATTTCAAAGAATTTTTTATGCAAAGACATATCATCGTGTGCATGGCAGTACCAAGCAACTGACATATTTTTAAAAATTCACTTTTTGATTTTAGAGTAATGTATGGATCAATATCCAGAGTTTAGAAGTTAATTTTTATTGGTAACATACATTATGTTTTTAACGAATTTAAATGGCTTGGAAATTCCGCAGTCCCATTTAAAACAATGTAACCAGCAAAGGAGTTGTTTGTGTATCCTGAACAATTTGTAAAATGTCGTTGCGTTGTTTTGCCATGCACACGACGATATTGTGCTTTTTGCCTTACACCTAAAAGTCTCACTTTTTCCATTTTATTCTGAGGAAACATGTTGAAGTGGCAGTCTTTTATTGTTTTATTTTGAAGAAAAAAACACAAAAAAAAAAACAAACAGAACTTGTTAGTTCACATTTTACTCAGAAATTGTATACCTTAGCTTTTTGGCGATGCAAAAAATTTACCGTATTGGTCAAAATTTATATATAGATATGTAGTCTGTATACTTTGCTTTATGGGTAAAAATCAACTTGTTGTAAAACAAAATGATTCAATGTATGGTAAATCTGTAATCTGTTTCCACTCTATTCTGAAATTTTCGCAGAGCAAAACTGACAAACAGAGGCCAAAGTTGGCAAAAATAGTGCTGAATTCTATAAGTTTTGCTCCCGCTGATGTCAACATCTTTCATTTAGAATAGAAATCTACAGTAGACTTCGACCTCGAAATAAGGAGCAGTGTTGTCACTTTAGTGGCAATTTACCACTTTTTTGCGCTCAACACAGACTCTACTTTTTTCCCATTTGTCGATATGAGAAACACTGCATATATTGTTTTAAATTTCATGTATGCGAGTACATATAATAAAACTGTAGAGGATGGAATGTTCTTGTCTTCTGTACACTTATCACGCGGAAACGACATCTCTCCTGGAACTGTCTAGGGATTCCTCCTGATGAGTTGGGGTCAATGGCGGAGGATCGAGGAATGAGATAGACTTTTAAGGATGGAGGGTCCATCTGAGCATCTTACCTCCGCGACTCTCATGAAGGATTAGCGGGCCATTGAAAATGTATGTATGGATGTATGATTGTACCTATATACTCGTTGTGCGTGTCACTTGAAATATTTTTGAAAGTGTGACAATTTAATTTTAAATTAATTTGATTTGTATTTATTTGTTCGTTTGTGTGTATGAATGTAATGTGACGACTGTCACCATCCCATTGCTGTTGAGTTAACGCCAACATGTTCTATTCGCCTATAATATGCAACTTGAGCAATTGACAGTATTGAAGGAAACTTAACATAGAATTATAACATTAGCTTCCGATTGCTTCCGACTATTATAGTTCAGCCTTTATGCATTCGATACATATGACAAGGAGGACGGTTGCTCACCATATGCTGTTCCATCAGATCTTCCAGAAATTCGTCTTCTAACGACGAAGACATCAAAATTTCATTAACTTAAAGAATGAAATCAATTTTTTTTACTTCTGGCCTTTTTTTACATTTTATTTCACTATTCCCCGTCTCCTGCGAGCAAAGAAAAGTCAAATGTGGTTTGACCAAAGGAGTTAATATTATAAAATTGAATTTTAGTCCGAGTTAAAGTACTTAAACTGGTCACCGGAGGGCACTTTAAATTTAATCGGATTAAACGCCGAGAAGGCGTTTATACAACTGGGTTTAAGTTCGGGTTTAACGAGTGCATATAATGAACATGGGTTTGATTTTCGGGTTAAGCTCACTTTAATCCGGATGTAAATTTTAACCCGTATTAAAGTAAGTAAATAATATGGCCGCAAATCTGTCTGTTAGTTTATTTGAACAGGCATCACGTCAAAACTACCACACGAAATTGAACGGGGTTTTCACAGTTGCATTTCTTAAGGTCCATTCACAGCTCAGCGTCCTGCGAATGCCCGGTCTGCGAACAAACCGCTTTTAGCACATTTATAAGCACGCCATTGGCAATTTTACTATTCCAAAATAATGGAGCTCAATTTATCTATTGATTAATATAAAAAAAGTTGAATTGCAATTAGTTTCTGCGATGAAATTAACAATTCGCCGATTTTTTCGCGAATAAGCGAATGCTTTTTGCAGACTGTCAACTTTTATTCACATTCCACACATGTAGGATGCAATCCACATTCCCGCGACCAAAACATTCGCGAGAGTTTAACGTCACAATTCTTTCGTTTTGTTCTTTCTGGGTAAGATCGTGGTTGAATTTATCGAAAGAAGGCAAGATATTACCTTCTGAATGAAAGCATTTATGCATTTTTTACGTTTAGGCAATTAGTTACAAAATTTATAACAACTGAAATTCTCGGATTGCCGCGAACAGATAAAAAAGCAGCTATGAATGAAATGTCAAAATTGGCGAATGTTCGCTCGTTCGTATTCCCAGTTTGCTGAGCTGTGAATGGACCCTCAGAGTTCAACTTAGAATACTCGTATAGCGTATGTTTCATCGTGATTTGCCATCTAGAAGCCGAGATCTAATCATAAATATTTTTTGCAAAATTTGGAATTTACTTAAGTTTTTCTTGATCAGTATCTCGAATCTGCGGCGGTACATACATACAAATATTTTCAATGCCGCTAGTCCTTTATGGGTTCCCTGGGGTAGGATGCTCAGTTGGAACCTTCATCCTTTTTGATCCTCCGCCATCGATTCCAATTCATCAGAAGGAATCCCTAGACGGCTCCAGAGAGTTGTCGGACTTGATCCGGCCATCTATTTCTAGGCCAACCGCGGGGTCGCCTACCTGATGGCACGGCAACCATGTCACGTCTTGGAAGCCGGTCTGGGGGCATTCGCACTACGTGACCAAACCATCGAAGCATATATCGTTCCGTTCGTAGAAGTAGCTGCTCAACATTGAGCGCCTCGCGCATTCTGGTGTTGTGCACTCGATCCCTACGAGTTATTCCAGCAACACCCTGAAGAACCTTATTTCAGCAACTTGTATCCGCGATCTATGGAGGTAATAATTTAAATTTTTTTTGTCTCTTCGTTATGTTCAGAGCAGACCCGACTGGCTGACAGATGGGGGTTGATACTTTTCGTATTTTATACCTGCTTGACGGGGTGTGTGTTACGTGCGTTTTTGCATGTGCTCTGGCAGGGATTTCCACTCGGGAAGTTATAATTGAGCTTACACATTTTTAATATCTACTACGTGTGATACCCAGCTTCGCCCGGGTGAAATAAAAACGCTTTTTACAGGCTTTATGTTATAGGTAGATAGGTTAGATTGGCTGTCTGCACCACGATACGGACACACTTAGACCAGTAAAGGTCCATTGTGATGAAGGTAGATAGCTACTAGGTTGATAGCTACTAATCAAAATAACGTTAAAATCTCTTCACCGATTTCTATGAAATTCATTTTGTGATTTAATGGAAATATCGTCAAAGATTACAAAACCATAGATCACTTTAATGCCTTGTCCTAATGCTGAGATATTAACAAATAAATATGGGAGGTATAATAAATTCTTAAACTTGAGCAGAGCCACCGGTAGGTATAGCTAGTTTACAATAAAAACATGAAGTGATATGGCAAGCAAGCACATTTCCTTTGCACCTGTTTTATGCTCGCCAACGATAGGAAGGCTATAATAGATGAATACCTTTTCAACCATCTAAATAATCTTTGCAATGCCTGCATGACTAAGCTTAACTCTTTCATAATAGTGATTCACATATCACTACCCAGTGGCAGTACAATTGACTCAATGGCAGACAGGAAGGTGTAAAGATGGATGAACTGTCACACAGGCAGGATTGCACCACCCGTTTTTTCGGAGTTCGTTTTATAACCACGAATATCCCAGCAGCGCTTCCCAAAGAAATAGCGCTTGTTTTAAAAGTCTGTTAAGGGAGCAAATCAGATTTAGGCAATATAACACTCAAGTGACACCAGCGACACACACAATACCTAACCAATATCTTTCTTCTATGACACCGGTGATCTCCAGTCAAATGATAATAAAACAGGAGCATGCACGTGTCAAAGACTATCGAAAATAAATTTTAAGAACTGTAACGTTATGGAAATACTTGCTAAAAGGAAAGGCACTACCCCGCCAGGCACTATCACTGCTGCGCATGGTACTGATTTTGGACGGAGCAGAAATGTTCGGGTCAGAGCTATACGGATTCCGGGGGCTAGCAAAATAATGAAACAGTTTGAACGAAATTTGAGGGTCGCGGGTTGGAACGTTGGAAGCATGACCGGTCAAAGTTAAGAGCTGGAAGATATGATGAATAGAAGACTGGTAGATATCTTGTGTGTCCAAGAGACGAAATGGGAAAACACCGGAAATCGGGAGCGTTTTTTGGACGTTAGGAAAAAAGATTACAAGATGTTCTACTACGGAACGCAAAAGGCTAGGAAAGGAATTGGTATCATCCTTGCGGCAGAGCTACTTGGTAATGTCTTGAGCATTTCGAAGTCCAGCTATCGTTTGATGTCTCTCAAACTAGTAATACAAGGAGAGGTGTGCAATTTTCTCAGTGCATACTATGCTCCCCAAATTGGGTGCGATCAGAGGGATAAATATGCATTTTGACTAGATTTACACAATCTCCTTAAGAACATCGCAAAGGAAGAGTTTCTGTTTGTTGGACGAAATTTGAGCGGACATATCTGGAAGTCAAACGAAGACTATAAGGACTGCCATGGAGGACTGGAATACGGCACCAGGAATCATTTGGTAGCCAGTTTCATGAAACCTCGGGTAAAAGATTGCAAAGTGATCCTGGGAGAGGCGATCGCTCAGCAACACCGTGTCTGTTAATAGAAATTTTTATGGCGACATCGAAGAAAAGCAAACAAACAAGAGTCTCTGAGAAAATCAAGTGGTACAATCTGGACAAAGCAAAAAACAAGGCTTTTGTTTTGGTGATAAAAAATTACCTCTCTCGCATCATAAACGGAGCTGAGGATGAAGAGTGCAGAGCACAAAATATGTGGGATTATCTACAGCGAACTTCGAAGTCAGTCTGGGGGCATACGCACTACGTGACGAAACCATCGAAGCATAGGTCGTTCCATTCGGAGAAGTAGCTGCTCAACTACTTTGATGTTGCGCACTCGATCCTTACGAGTTATTCCAGCAACACCGCGAAGGAACCTCATTTCGGCAACTTGTATCCGCGATCTTATTTTTTCGGTCACTACTCAAATTTCATAACCATATGTGAGAGTTGGAACATACACCGAGTTTAAAACCAATAATTCAGTTCGAACAGTAAGTTGGGCCTTCCTTATAACAGATTGACCAATCTCTCTCAAAATTGATCCAGCCTGACCAATTCTACAGGATAACTCGGCGTTGCTCCTGCCATCACTCATAAATAAAACCTCGATGTATTTAAACTTATCCACCTGCTTCAGTGGGGCTCCACTAACATGCAGAGTGCACTGAATGCGTACTTTGGAAACGGCCATTACTTCCGATTCGTTCACGTTGATCTTCATTCCAGCATCAGGACAAACGGCTACAAACCTTTCGAGTGCGCGCTGAAGTTCGGTTTGAGAGGACCCAAGGATGACCAAATCATCCACAAAGAGCACATGACTAGTTCTTAAGTTTCCCACTTTGAAACATTTTCCGCCATTCTGAGAGTGAATAACTGGTCGCTTGTGCTTCTAGTGGGACGAAAACCAGACTGCTCCTCCCCCAAACTATCCTCAACTACAGCTCTGGAACACGTTTCTAGCACCTTAGTGAAGACTTAAAAGAGATATGCCCCTGTAGTTGGCACTAACACTTACTCTTGCTTTTTTCCCCAACCAGCTTTCCTTACCTGTGAAGAAGTAAACCAAATTCCCCACTGTTCTGTCAGCGAGGGCAGAACATTCACACAGCAGGTAACACTAAACTTCGCATGTTGTTCTTAAACGCAACAGTCAGCGGCTTTCGAGTGAAACCACTTTTAATAAAACTCGTGCTATGTCACTGATTGGCCGAAAGGTGAAATGTATTTACAGAAATTATGCCATATACGTATCAATATATTCCTTGGGTAACAGTGTGCTAAGGTATAACTATCTTCTACATCAAACTCTATTATTCGACTTCCATTCGGTGCCAAGATAGTCATAGTACCGATCGGTCAAACTATTACCAATATACGAGTAGATTAGTCATTAAGTGACACATTTGAGATCTAAAAATATTAGGCATGAAAGTGCGAAAATTAAAAAAAAAAAAACACTTGAAGAAACAAAAAACATAAGAATCTAGAATTAAAAAAAGTATTTTGAACTTCAATCGACCCATAGCTTAGTTTTACAGCAGCCAGCAATATCATTCAGTTAGAAAGAGCCTTTCGGTGTACAACAGTGGATTTGGTCCCACAGTTGAAAAGTGGATTGTGTCCAAAAATGAAGTTTGTTATATTATTTGTGATTGGATTACAAGTGATCAATTCTGCGAAGTCCTTTGGGGATTTTCCCGATAAATCATCGCTATCTACCGGTCGACTAGCACAAGATAAGTCGTGCAATTGTAGTGTATACGAAAAATCGTTTCAAAATGTCCTTTCTCGTAAGAAACGGTTTTTTGCGTTTTTCAAAGGCACATTGACAGCAATAACCGATGTCTGCGCTGAGGCCATATTACCTACTTCACCTACAGGATTAATTCAATCAAATGAAATTGATTTGTATTACGAAGTGCCAATATTGATAGACGGATGGCGACAACCATTTGATGATCTTATAAAGAAAATGAGGGCTGAAAAGAAACAGTTCGAAGAGGAAACAGAAGAGGATGAAAAGCTTAAAAATGTGGGTGTTGTAAACGCGAGCGCAATTCCATTGGATCAATATTATAAGACGTCATATCGCAGACCTACTTGGAATCAATATCCTTTGGACTATCACATTAACAGGAAGAATATATGGAATCAAAATCGAAGATACTTCAATGGACGTTACAGGTAAATGCTTTTCTGACTGCTTTTCCTTGTTCATCGAGTGTCATTGTGTATTGGCTTGACTTTGGAAGTAATAATTAAAAATATGCTTGCAAAATTATGGCTCTGTGAATTTCATCTCTTACACGGTCATTATTTAAAAAAAAAAAAAAAACCTCGGATCTTGCAGTCTTAAAATCACTGAAACCCTTAGACAGAATCTGGTCTACAAAATTAAATCAAATAGGTGGCGCTACAGTTCGGGGTGAACCTGGGCCTCAACCAACAAGCCTTTCCAATTAGCTCGGTCTTTAGCAAAGTCTTCTTGAATTTGTGCGCGCCACCTACGGCGATGATTCCCTCTACTGCGTCGTCCGTCGGTGTTAGATTCGAAGACTTTGCGGGCCGGAACGTTGGTGTCCATTCGTTCTACATATCCTAGCCATCTCAGACGTCCAATACGCAGTTTTTTGACTAGGTCGATGTCTCTGTACAGCTCGTATAGTTCGTGATTGAATCTTCTCCTCCAAAACCCGTCAACGCAAACGGGACCGAAAATCTTACGAAGAATTTTTCTCTCGAAGCGACCAAGGATATCTCCATCTTCTTTTAATAAAGTTCATGTTTCAGCGCCGTAAAGCAGGACTGGGATGATCAGGGTCTCATACAGAGTTTCCTTAGTTGAGATAGGGCTTTACTATTGAATTGCCTTATAAGGCCAAAAAAAGAAAAACAGCGATTGGCAAGAGTTATTCTTCGCTCGATTTCTGCGCTGATCTTGTTTTTCGAGCAGAGCCAAGGTAGACAAAATCCCTTACTACCTCGAAGTTATAGCTGCCCACTGTGACGTTTTGTCCAATTCGTCGGTGTTGGTTTTCCCTTCTTCTTGACAGTATATACTTCGTTTTGTCCTCGTTTATCGCTAAACCTATTTTGACCGCTTCTGTCTCAATGCTTGCAAACGCACCGGTGACAGCCCGCTGAGTTCTTCCGATAATGTCTATATCGTCGGCGTATGCAAGCAGTTGTATAGACTTGTAATAGATCGTGCCCCCGGTGTTGGCTTGTGAGTTCCGCACAATCCGTTCAAGTACAATATTAAAGAAGTCACATGACAGCGCTTCACCTTGTCTAAAACCTTTTTTGACATCAAAGGTCTCTGTGAGGACATTACCGACCTTGATGGAGCAGCGAGCGTTCTCCATCGTCATCCTGCACGGACGAACAAGTTTGGCAGGGTTGTCAAAACTAGACATGACTCTATACAGCGCTTCTCTATAGATGCTGTCATAGGCGGCCTTGAAATCGATAAAACGGTGGTGAGTATCGATTTGGACTTCTTGAGTTTTCTCCAGGATCTGCCGAAGTGTGAAGACCTGGCCTGAAACCGCACTGATAGGGTCCAATCAGGCTGTTGATAAAAGGTTTTTGATGTTCACACAATATTGCAGAAAGGACTTTGTATGCGATATTGAGGAGACTGATGCCTCTATAATTGGCGCAGTTGAGGGGGTCTCCTTTCTTGTGGATCGGGCAAACGATGCTGAGATTCCATTCATCAGGCATACACTCGTCTGACCAAATATTAGAAATGAGTTGGTGTATGCACTCTACCAATTCATCACCAGCTGCCTTGAAAAGTTCGGCCGGTAAGCTGTCAGGTCCAGCAGCCTTTTTCGATTTTAGCTTGGATATTGCTATCCTCACTTCGTTTTGGTCAGGTGGACGGAAATTTTGACTATCATCGTCTATGTTGAATGGTTCATTCTGCCTGACAGCGGGATGTTGGTCTTCGTCGCCGCTATACAGTCTGCAGAAGTAGTTTTTCCATATTCTCAACAAAGATTGTGAATCTACTACGAGGCTTCCATTTTCAGCTATACAGGTCTCTGTACGGGTATTGCTTCTCTGACACGTTCTTTTTACCTTTTGGTAAAACTTCCGTACATTGTTCCTGGAGTATAGAGTCTCGATATTCTCAAACGCGCGCTTCTCTTGCTCTTTCTTCTTCTTTTGGAGAAGCCGATGTTCTTCCCGACTCTTTTGCTCGTAGAGCTCACGAGCAGCTCTCGTCTTCCTTTGCAGCGCTGTTTTGTATGCCTCTTGTTTTACTGCATACACTCGCCGGCATTCTTCGTCAAACCAGGAGTTTCATGGTGGTGGGCGAGCGAGACCCAGCACATCAGTCGCGGCGTTTCTAATGGCATGTTGGCGGCGTTGCCACTGGTCTTCGGCACTTGATGCTGGCGGGATAGGGGTGATTGAGAGATTTCGGGATACGCGTTCAGCGAAGAGTCTGGCGGTCTCTTGCGATAGTAGCTTTTCGACGTTAAATTTTCTCACAGTGATTCTTCTTTGTTGCTCAGCTTGGGATATCCGCATTCGAACCTTGGCTACAACAAGGTAATGATCCGAGTCTATGTTGGCCGCTCGGAAGGTCCGGACATCATGAATACTGGAGGAATGCCTTGCGTCGATCGCAATATAATCAATTTGGTTGATCGTTACATGATCATCGGACCGGCACGTCCTTAATCCGTTATCAGCCGTGGTGTCGTGTAAGCTATGCTTACCGACTGCTCTACCAAAGACGTCTTCTTTCCTATTTTGGCGTTCAAAATCGCCCAATAGGAACTTCACGTCATATTAGGATATTGCTTGTATGTTTTGTCGAGGAGCTCGTAGAAACACTCTTTGGTGGTGGGTCATTTTCGGCCGTGGGGGCATGAACACATATTAGGCTGATGTTAGCGAATTTCGCCTTGATCCGGATAGTCATAATACGCTCGCTAACGTGTCGGAAGCTTAAGACTTCTTGCCTAAGTTGCCTGTTGCCTTTGTAGCAATCACCGTAGTAGATGTCACAGTTTTTCATCCTCTTTTTGCAGGTCCCATCCCATCGCAATTCCTGGATGGCGGTAATATCTGCTTTACACGGTATCTCCACGAGACACAATTTGTGTCATGAAATGCGACTTGCCGTAAATATTTCTAGTGGAGACCACCATTTTTCGGACATAGCGTGCTTCCTGACATCTATGTCCGACTTTTTGTCTTGTCTTCTTCGTAGACATAAACCAGACATAGTTCGTGATTGAATCTTCTCCTCCAAAACCCGTCAACGCAAACGGGACCGAAAATCTTACGAAGAATTTTTCTCTCGAAGCGACCAAGGATATCTTCATCCTCTTTTAATAAAGTCCATGTTTCAGCGCCGTAAAGCAGGACTGGGATGATCAAGGTCTTATATAGAGTCTCCTTAGTTGTTCGAGATAGGGCTTTACTGTTGAATTGCCTTATAAGCCCAAAAAAAAAAAACAACGATTGGCAAGAGTTATTTTTCGATTGATTTCTGCGCTGATCTTGTTTGTAAAATTTATAGCAGAGCCAAGGTAGACAAAGTCCCTTACTACCTCGAAGTTATAGCTGCCCACTGTGACGTTCTGTCCAATTCGTCGGTGTTGGCTTTCCCTTCTTGTTGACAGCATATACTTGGTTTTGCCCTCGTTTATCGCTAAACCCATATTGGCCGCTTCCGCCTTAATGCTTGCAAACGCACCGGTGACAGCCCGCTGAGTACTAAATTAGATGTAAATAAAAAAAAAAAAATTCAATAATTTTCGGTAAAAAAAAAAAAAAAATAGCACTTCTAATTGAAATCAGTAGCTTATTCAGGGAGATAATTATAAGTTCATGCAAACGCAGAATTAGCTCTTAATACGTGTGTGTGTCCACCACTTTACTTAATGACTGAGAATACACGTCTCGGCATCGATTCGACCAACGTTTTAAGGGTTGTTACTGAGATTTTAGCCCAGACTTGCTTTATTTGTTCGTTTAGATCCGCAATGTTAGAATATTGTCTACCATTCTCATAAACCTTACGGGCCATTATCCCCCATAGATTCTCTATGGGATTAAGATCTGGGCTGTATGCTGGCCATTGCAGTAGTGGTATATTTTTAGATGTAAACCAGTCCTTTGCCGTGGCGGAAACGTGGATAGATGCATTGTCCTGCTGAAAAATTAACTCCGTACCCATCAAATTCTCTGCATGGTCAACCAGTGCAATTTCCAATAACTCAATGTACTTGTCCGAGTTCATTTTTGTAGTAATAGCCACCAAGGGAAGTTTGCCGAAAAAGCTAAGGGCTCCCACATCATTACAAAGCCACCGCCAAAATTTTTTGACAATCTGAAGCTCTTTTCTTTTCGCAAATCATGCGGACCGTTCAGAGTAAACGTTTTCTCGTTGCTAAAAAGTACATTTTGCCACTCGTTTGTATACGATATGTATTTGTCTGCAAAGGACATTTTGGCAGATTTACGATGTTTTGTTGGGCAAGGTTTGGCCACTCTTTTCGTCCACACTAAATTTTCACTAGAGCTCAACACTCTTCTAACTTGTCTCACAGTAACTGGGAGACTCAAATCAGCACGAATTTGTGAAGTTGTCATATAATTTTTAGCTGCTTTATGTTTAATCAATAGCTTTTGGCGCTCTGTATTGGTTGGTTTTCTGCCGCAGAATATGGTATTACCCAAATTTGGAATGAACTTATAAATATGTCCTCCACTGTAGTCAAAATTAAGAGAAAACAAAAATTTATGATTCCTGCCTGGGTGCACTTCTCATTAGTTCGTATGACAAGTTTCAACTTGTTCTCTCAAGTAGATTGTTTACACGAATTTTTGCAGTAGAAGACGTCTATGTGTTTTTCGTTAAAATGGATAAACTTGAATATCGTGCGGTCATAAAATTCTTCGTTTTGGATGGGTTAACCCCTAAGGAAAATCATCCAAAGTTGACAAAAGTTTACGGGGACTCTGCTCCCTCCATGTCAACCGTTAAAAAGTGGGCAGCTGAATTTAAACGTGGTCGCACGTCCATCGAAGATGACTCGCATGAAGGACGGCCAAAAACCGCAACCACACCCGAAACCATCGAAAAAGTGCGATTTTGATTTTGTGCGGCGATTTGTCACCATGAATGAGACATGGGTCCACCACTACATGCCAGAAACGAAACAGAAATCGAAGCAGTGGGTGGAAGCCAGTGGTTCAGCGCCAAAGAAAGCGAAGTCGATCGCATCTGCCGGAAAGGTCATGGCCAGTGACCTTGAGAAAGGCAAAACAATAACAGGTGAATATTACTCCAACCTCCTTAACCAGCTGGATGCCAAAATTCGCGAGAAGAGGCCTGGCTTGAAGAAGAAAAAAATCATCTTTCACCAGATACAATGCACCTGTATACAAGTGTGCGTTGGCGATGGGAAAACTGCGGGATTTGGGGTACGATTTGCTCGGCCATCCCCCCTATACACCTGATTTGATACCCTCAGACTTCCATCTATTGCCAAACTTGAAGAAATTTGTTTCTGGGAAGCGCTTCGCATCCAATGCAGAAGTTAAGAGGGCCGTAGATGAATATTTTCACAGCCTTCCAGACTCTTACTTCCGAGAAGGAATACTGATGTTGGAGAAACGCTGGACTAAGTGGTGTGTTGAAGTTAAGGGAGGTAGGTAGGTAGGTAGGAGTGGTTGTGTCAGCAAACCATGCACACTTAATTACCGCAGAAGCGCCGTTTTATTACCACAACTCAAGAGACATAAACGGATGTAACAAGGACGTTAACTACTAGGGAAAAGAGGAAGAAAAAGGGGGTTAGGATTATTCAAATCCACCCCGTTGCATTGAGGAAGCTGATAATACCCCCAATGCTAATCTCCGCTAGCTCTATAAGGTTGTCGAAAAAGAGTTTACCTAAGGTGCGCTGTCTGGCCTTGCCTAAAGCCGGACACTTGCAGAGGAAGTGTACGATTGTTTCTTTCTCATCAGCAGTATTGCAGCTGCGACAGTGTGCATTAAATGCAATGCCTATTCTGGCAACATGAACCCCGATGCGCCAGTGGCCAGTATTAACTGCCAGAGTTCTTGCGATATCTGTACGGTTTCTGTTTAGTAGATCTTGCGTTCTTTTCAGGGAGCATTTGGACCATATTTGCCTGGAGATGACACAGTTCCGCACCCCCTGCCATCTACTATCCGCCTTTAGCAGATAGTGCGCAAAGATGCCTCCCTTAAGGACCCCCAACGGGACGTTCACCTCCTTTGCTAGGGAAGCATCAAGGGCAGATCCTTGCGAGTTCATCAGCCTGCTCATTCCCCTCAATGTTGCTGTGACCCGCAACCCAACGGAGACAGATCCTTAGCCGGTGACCAAGCGAGGCGAGTTCTTTTTTGCACTGTGCTACTAGCCTTGAGGATGAAGTGGCAGATACTATAGCCGCCTGGCTGTCAATGAGGATGCCAATGGTATTTAGGGGTGTAGAGGTTCGCTTGAGTATACGGCAGGCCTCACGTACATCAAAAACTTCCGCCTGGAAGACACTGCACGAATCAGGAAGCCGGTACGACCTGGAAGTATTGAGGGAATCAGGGAATATCCCCGCCCCTACCCCGCAGTCGATTTTTGAACCGTCGGTGAAAATTGTTGATTCGAACTCATTTATCAGTACGCCAGTTTCCCATTCCGCCCTGGTTGAGAATCTGACCGTGACGTCATTTTTAAAGTTCACTGTGGGAGTTATGTAGTCGGCCAGATTAGCTAGCAGATCCTGCGGTAGCAAATTTAGGATACTGCTGTGACCATACGGATTGGTGCACCAGCATCCCGTTTTCCTTAGCCTGACTGCACTACATGATGATAGCTGCATAATGTGAAGATCGTGCAGAATAACGTTCAAGGCATCGGTTGGACATGTCCTCTTGGCACCCGTTGCGCCTATAGCCGCAGTTCTTTGTACCCTGTTGATAAGTTTGATGTTATAAGCTTTCCTTAGCGCAGGCCACTAGACTAGCGATCCATAGGAAAGAATGGGATGCACTACGGCAATGTACATCCATAAGACCATCTTCGGGCCCTCTTTACCCGTTGCTCAATATTAAGCTTCCAGCTTGGTTTTGGATCAGGTACCACACCTAGGTACTTGGCACTGGAGGATAGGGAGAGTAGATGATTTTTAAGCCGTGGAAGCGTAAACGTCGGTATTTTGGTTTTAGTGGTAAAGAGCATCAGTTCAGTTTTGCTTGGGCTGACGTTGATTCCACATCCAGTGACCCATGAACTAATTTTCCCCAGGCACCTTCCATAATCTCACTGATTACGGATGGAAACATCCCCGATACCAGTATTACCACGTCATTCGCATACGCGACGACCTTGACTCCATCCCTATCAAGTCTACACAAAATTTTATTGATGACCATAAGCCATAGAAGAGGAGATAAGACCCCACCTTGAGGAGCTCCTCTAACAACAGATATGGTGGAGCTGCTATTGCCGAGATTCGATTGAATGTTTCTGGTTTTTAGCATTGTCATTATCCATTTGCTAATAAACTCTTCCACACCCAGTTGGATCAGAGCTTCCTGAATCGATTCCGTACTGACGTTATTTAAGACACCTTCAATGTCCAAGAAGGTAGCAAGAGTATATTGTTTGAAATGGATTGTCTTTTCTATCGTTCGCACAACTTCGTGGAGCGCCGTCTCTGTCGATCGCCCTTTAGTGTACGCATGTTGAGATTTGGATAGAATGGATTTATCTAGGGTATTTCGGATATGTATATCTAAGATGCGTTCCAACGTCTTTAAAAGAAAAGATGATAAGCTAATAAGTCTAAAATCCTTTGCGGATCCATGATCCCGCTTCCCAGCTTTCGGGATAAACACAACACGAACATGCCTCCAGCTCAGGGGAACGTGGTTAAGGGAGATTAGGTAGAAAAATAAAATCATTTTTGAACTGAAAATCGCAGTCTTTCATTGTCAGGCCGAGAACTTTTCACCTTGTCCTCGTACTTATTCGAGGTCGCCAAACATCCTGCAAAATATCTAGGATTCTTTAAGTGCTGCAAAAAGCCATTTATTCGCCCAAATCTGAATAATAGAAGAAATAGAAAATAGAAATTCTGCACATTCTAGATCTTTTTTTTTTTTGGTTGCCCCAAGGGATATGGTCATCTTTTAAAGATATTAGCAGCCCGGGCTGTTAGCATGCACGATTCGTAGCCCCGAATAATCGATGTCAGAAATGCGCTTACGTACTAATCCACATTCTGCACTCTGTACACTTCTACTACTCTCCCCGCGGGACTGTCGTTCGGTATTACTTTCCGGGACTGGCTAGCATATCATGTTTGTCATCTTTCATGAGCTGTTGCTACTTCTTCTGCTACTTTGCGTATTTTCTCGATTCTTCGGAGCTCTATTTGCACATTCGCTATGTATGCACCAATTTCTGTCCAACTCTCTTCTGAAAACAGCATGTGTTCGATTATAGACTAAGGGTTATGTAATGCTTTTCTCCAATGTGAGAACCGTTTGCAGTGGATTTGAATTGAATTGAATTGAATTAACGAGCGCCGGCTCGACCGGCAGTTTATTAACTTAATACAAGCACACAAAACTTAAACAATCTAAACTTAAAACTAACAAAAAACCTAAAACTCGCGGGATTAGGTGGGGGAAAAATTGGTTTGGGGAGGGATTGGCAAAATAAGACATGGGTAGGAGGAGTTGAAGCGCTGAAGGAGATTGTTACGAAGGGTGGTTCTGCTGTAGTGGAAGTCGAAGGTGTTTTCCACACTGTTAGCCAAACGCAACATTCTGGACAGAGGTGCGTTAAAACCGTACTCGTAATTGGTGCGATGATAAGAGAGACGGAAGAGCGGAATGGACCTTAGGTTACGGGGATTGGTGTTAAATGAGAGCAATTGAAGAAGCGCGGGGCAATAAATTTGACCAGTAATACGTTGCTGAAGGAAGAGCAAGTTGGCAATTTCGCGCCGATTTTCGAGAAACTGAAGATTGATGACTTTTAAACGATTAGAGTAGGGAAGTAAGTTATATCTATCAATCCAAGGGCGACCACGTAGGCCGAAACGGATAAACCTGCGTTGGATGGCTTCAATACGGCAGATGTGGACAGCGTAGTGTGGCGACCAAGCTTGGCTAGCATATTCGAGGCTAGGTCTAACGAAGGTGATATAAAGTGACTTGGTGATGTATGGATTCGAAAATTCCTTGGAACAACGTTTAACAAAGCCAAGCGCAGAGTTGGCTCTATTTATTATGTTTGCAATATGGGAACGGAAGTTAAGTTCCCTATCTCAGATTATACCTAAATCACGCAAAGATGAAACAGGTGGGACAAGCTCGTTGCAAAGGAAGTAGTTCCTATGGGTTGGTGGAAGACGTTTACGGGAGTAGGTGATGAATTGATTTTGCTTACATTAAGTTCGAGATGATTTTTCTGACACTAGAGAGAAAATCTGTTAAGGTCATCTTGAAGTGGGGGAGAATCAGTGGGAGAAGAGATGTATCTAAAGATTTTCATGTCATCGGCATAGATAGAGAGATACGAGTCTTTGATAATGCAGTCGACGTCGTTGGTGGTAAGGACAAAAATGAAAGGACCAAGATGACTGCTTTGAGGGACACCAGAAGTGGCCTTAATGGGGTTAGAGACGGAAGATCTAAGCAAACCCTCGTACTGTCGACCTTCCAAGTAGGATTTGATCCAATTGATAAAACCGGGCTGAAAACAAAGAGCTCTTAACTTAAGAATAATAATTTCATGCGAGATTTTATCAAACGCTTTACTGAAGTCGGTGGCAATTACATCAATTTCATTGCTATCTTCGAATGCATATAGCGCCTTAGAGACGAATTCAGTTAAGTTGGAGGTTGTCGATCTACCTTTAAGGAATCTAAGTTGGTTAAAGGAAAATAAGGATTTAAAATGAAAAAACATCGTGTCGTTCACTATGCTCTCAAAGAGTTCGGGAATGCATGACAGTTTGGCGATAGGTCGATAGTTGGATATTTCGTTTTTTGGACCTTTCTTGTGAATAGGTATGATAAATGAGTTCTTTCAAAGTAGGGGGAAGATCCTTGGGAAATGGACATATTAAACAGAGGAGTCATTGGTTGGGCCAAGTGGGTCACACATTTTTTTTAGAACAATTGCGGGCAACCCATCAGGGCCGAGGGAATAGTCGTCCTTAAGTTGATTAATCTTCTCTGCGACAAGCAGCGGGGTGATATCAACCGATACTAATGAAGTTTTGGCGCAATTGTCCATATAAGAGAAATGATCGTGGTCGGGTACAAGGATGCGGTCGGTAAACGACTGCCCAAAACGACTTGCAACAATATTAGGATCTAACGAAGAGATGTTGGCGAGTTTAAGGGTAGATGGATAACTATCAGATTTACGTTTGGCGTTTATGAAATGATAAAAATGCTTAGGATCCGTAGTGAGGCTGGATTGCATTTGGTCAAGATAATCCTGGTAGAGAGCTTCGCAGAGTTCGGCAAAGTGTGTATGTGTGCGCTGATAGATGGAGTAGTCATAGCCAGAACGGGATTTCAGGAATGCTCTTCAAAGCTTGTTCCTCTTATTACGAAGTGAGCGCAATTGTTTATTATACCAGGGTGGGGATGAAGAACAGTTTTTTTTGGAGCGAGTAAGGAACAGCTTGCAGAAGACAATTGAACATTATAGTATAGAAGGATGCGAGAACAGTATCCACAGTAACACGTGCGTAATTAAAATAAGCGTTACTGAACAGGTTGTTAAGTTTGGTGAAGTCAGCTTTCCGAAAGTTGAAGCTATATGAGTTTTGAGAATGAATATTAGAGATTGAATCAGCGTAGGAATACGATAGAAAGAGAGGTGGATGGAAGCGGTCTAAAGTAGAGAGGAGATGGTTGCTTGCTGCTACAAGGCAATTATCAGTATCAGATGAGAAGATAAGGTCAAGTTGTCTGCCAAGGCTATTAGTTATGCCACTGATTTGATGGAGGCCAGAGTTGGAGAGACAGTCTATGAAAAGAATTTCTTTGTCAGAGGTTGCATTTAAGGTGACAAAATGAGACTCATCCTCAGACTGAACTCATTGGATATATGGAAGATTGAAATCCCCTAGGACAATGACAACACCGCTGGGATCAATAACATCAAAAAGATAGTCAATAGCATCTATAGCAAGTTGGTAACCTTGGATTGGTTGGGAGGGGTGAATGTAGCAGCAAAGTAGGTACAGATTACGTTGAAAGATGGTAATTTAAGCGCAAATAAACTCAAAATTAGCGGTATGCGACGATTTATAAAGTACTGAGTCGTAGCGGTTATGTATAGCCAGGAGAACGCCGCGGCCAAAAGAATCATCATCTATCTCAAGACCGTCATCGCGGAAAATGTTAAACTCAGAGGTAAATAACTCATTGCTATTGTAGGCAGGAGAAAGATTTGTTTCAGTGAGGGCGAAAATATCGCAGCGCATCTTTTGAGAGTTAAGGAACACAGTGGAGGTTTTGGTGCGCAAACCGGTAGTAATGAAATATTGCGTGCTGCGTTGATTCTTCTTCTTCTGGGCAATTGGGGCAAAGCGGTGATATCCTCCTTAACCGGATCAGAACTGTGTTAGGTGTTAGTTACAGTCGCGACTTGTAGGTCCATCTGCCTTTTGTGGCACTGTCCCATCTCTTCTGCCGGCTGGCTAGTGCTGTTGACCTTTCTTCTTTTTTTATTGCTCTTGCTGTGGTCGCATCTCGTGGATGAGGGAGTCTCCTTACATAGATTCGCAGCATCTAATCTCCGAGGATGTATATGGGGATCATTCCGGCTATGACAAATGTTGCTTCATCCGAGATTGTTTTAAATCCACTTATGGTTCTTATGTTTGGTTAGGTTAGGTTAGGTGAATGGGTGCCTTGTGACAAAAATAATCACTGCTCACTTAGACCAACAGTTCGGGTCAATTGTGCCCAAATTATTTAACCCTGAGAACGCTGTAAAGATAGTCCACTGCTAGAACCACCCAGATAGTGGCATGAATCTCAGGAGGTTCGTCAGCTCTACATTGCCTAAGTCCTTCAGCTCCGAGAAAAAGTAACTACCAAGACCACTTCACTGCATTTCTACTGATCCGCCGGTAGGGTTCGCTTATTTGACCTGAGAAAATAGCGGCAGGCCTCCCGATTTTAGATCACTGCGTTACTGAGGCCTATCAAATGCTGGTGTCATTGCATTTGTGTGATCCAGGCGCTTATAGACCTGCCTCTCCTACCTCGCGATGTCTTTGGAACGTTCATTGCTATTGCCTTTTTGACAGGATTCAAATTATCCCTTCCTTGAACATGGCGGTTCTAGCTGAGCCCGTAAGATGGTTTCTTTGACGTGAAGGCTTTCACGTATCTTTGAACTTTTTATTCGATCAAGCTTTGTTATTCCTTCTACTATGCGAAGCATCTTCATCTCAGCTTCCAATTTATTTACCCTTAAGCGTTGTGTACATTGTTCAATAGTGTGTACCGTATGCGAGTGCTGGACACTGCGGTGTAGAGCCTTTTCCACTAACATGCAGAGTGCACTGAATGGGTATTTTGGAAACGACCATTACTTCCGATTTGTTCACATTGATCTTCACTCCAGCATCACGACAAACGGCTACAAACCTTTCGAGTGCGCACTGAAGTTCGGTTTGAGAGGACGCAAGGATGAGCAAACCATCCACAAAGGCAAAATGACTAGTCCTTTAGTTTCCCACTTTGAAACATTTTCCGCCATTCTGAGAGTGAATAACTGGTCGGTTGTGCTTCTAGCGGGACGAAAACCAGACTGCTCCTCCCCCAAACTATCCTCAACTACAGCTCTGGAACACGTTTCTAGCACCTTAGCGAAGACTTTTCCAGGAAGACTTAATAGAGATATACCCCTGTAGTTGGCATTAATACTTACTCTTGCTTTTTCCTCAACCAGCTTTTTTTACCTGTGAAGAAGTAACTACCAAATTCCCCATTGTTCTGTCAGCGTGGGCAGAACATTCACACAGCAGGTGACACTAAACTTCGCATGTTGTTCTTAAACGCAACAGTCAGCGGCTTTCGAGTGAAATCACTTTTAATAAAACTCGTGCTATGGCATTGATTGGCCGAAAAGTGAAATGCATTTACAGAAATTATACCATATACGTATCAAGCGAATGCCAAGATGCCAAGGTTCCAAAAATTCCTTGAGCAACAGTGTGCTAAAGTATAACTATCTTCCATATCAAACTCTATTATTCGATTTCCATTCGGTATCAAGATAGTCATAGTACCCATCGGTCAAACTATTGGCAATATAGATTAGTCATTTAGTGACACATTTGACATCTAAAAATATTAGGCATGAAAGTGCTAAAAACTAAAAAAAAAAAAAACTTGTAGAAACAAAAAACATAAGAATCTAGAATTAATAAAATATATCGGACTTTAACCGACGCATAGCTCAGTTTTACAGCAGTCAGCAATATCATTTAGTTAGAAAGAGCCTTTCGGTGTACAACAGTGAATTTGGTCCCACAGTTGAAAAGTGGGTTGTGTCCAAAAATGAAGTTTGTTATATTATTTGTGATTGGATTACAAGTGATCAATTCTGCGAAGTCCTTTGGGGATTTTCCCGACAAATCATCACTATCTACCGGTCGACTAGCACAAGATAAGTCGTGCAATTGTAGTGTATACGAAAAATCGTTTCAAAATGTCCTTTCTCGTAAGAAACGGTTTTTTGCGTTTTTCAAAGGCACATTGACAGCAATAACTGATGTCTGCGCTAAGGCCATATTACCTACTTCACCCACAGGATTAATTCAATCAAATGAAATTGATTTGTATTACGAAGTGCCAATATTGATAGACGGATGGCGACAACCATTTGATGATCTTATAAAGAAAATGAGGGCTGAAAAGAAACAGTTCGAAGAGGAAACAGAAGAGGATGAAAAGCTTAAAAATGTGGGTGTTGTAAACGCGAGCGCAATTCCATTCGATCAATATTATAAGACGTCATATCCCAGACCTACTTGGAATCAATATCCTTTGGACTATCACATTAACAGCAAGAATATATGGAATCAAAATCGAAGATACTTCAATGGACGTTACAGGTAAATGCTTTTCAGACTGCATTTCCTTGTTCGTCGAGTGTCATGATGTATTGGCTTGACTTTGAAAGTAATAATTAAAAGTTCGCTTGCGAAATTATGGCTCTGTGAATTTCATCTCTTACACGGTCATTATTTAAAAAAAAAAAAAAAAGCGACGGATTTTGCAGTCTGAAAATCACTTGAAACCCTTAGACGCAATCGTGTCTACAAAATTAAAACAAATAGCATTAGGACTTGATGGTGATTATTTATATGTAGTTAAAATCAAGAGAAAACAAATTGAGAAACAAAACAGCAAAATGTACGTATACTTCGTGCTTACAAGTTCTGTTTATGCAGAATTCGTACTTAAACTGCATGTTGGTCGTTGCAAGTTACATTTCAAAAAATTTTCTATGCAAAGACATACCGTCACAGTACCAAACACCTGACATTTTTTCAAAAACCCAGTTTTTGATATCAGAGTAATACATGGATCAATAGCCAGAGCTAAGAAGTTCATTTTTAATGGTAACACTTGTTTTTGACGAATTTAAATCGCTTTGAAATACCACACTCCAATTTAAAACAATTTAACCAACAAACCGTTGTTTTGTGTATCCTTAGTCCTGCCAACAGTACTTTATCATAAAGGATACTCCTTTTTTCGGATGCAGATACATTTTGATTTGGGTCCTTTATTTCGTACTATTTTAATCCTTTTCTTCGGCCTGGAAAGAAAAGTTCTGTGGCCTCAAGCGATAACCGCTTAAGTCGAGTTATGACGGAATTGATGGCAGAAGTTTATGCCATATATTTTTTACTTTTCTTTCTGCAGTAGTTACCGAGTTGTAAGCAAAGAAACAAGTCCGATATAGCAAAATCCCATACGTTTTTAGAAAAACGAATATTTGAAACTCGTTTTCTGAGAAATTGTGAAAATCGACTTAAGCGGTTATTGCTCCAACTCCAACCGTACGTATTGTCTACAACAAACCCATCTATTCACTATAAACGACTTCTGTCAAGTAAAATTTTCCTAGCTGATCGGAAATATGACTCTCCATGAAAAAAGTTTCGGAAAAACTTCGTTTGACATCTACGAATATTCTTCGAATGTAGTTGATCAGCACAACTACATTAAAAATTAGTGCACTGAAGAAAAATTCACCAAGTGAAATTCCGAAAATTTGTCTACTGTTGAACGTAGGGTAGAAGTCTTCCAACATATGATACATGCCTTTCGTCGAATTTTCTAAAATCATTGATTTTGTCATTTGGGTCGGTGGTTCTTCAGCTTCGGTTGAACGTGTGTCTTCGCAGGCTAAGAAAGTTTGGAAAAAGGTGAGCTCTACTCTTCAGATATCGACGCTGAAAGCTTTTTTAACTGTGAAAATCGATTTAGAATGTTACGTGCATCGGCTTTTATAATATTATCAAAACAACCGGAGTTGCTACGAAAAATTGCGAGTCAGGAGAAGTACAATTTCAAACCAAGAGAAGGTCAAGCCGAGACAAGTCCGGCCGCAATGTCAACAATGTCAGTTGATGTGAATGAAAGTCGATAAATTGTTTCGAATTTTATTTTCAACAACATAGCTGACCCAAAAGACGTTGTCCTGTCCAAATGTTTTATTTTACCGAAAACATAAAAAGGTTTACGCTAATCTATCGTTCGAATCGTGAGTTATGGTCGCGAGTTCATACAAAAATCGTATGGAAAAAGCACACTTTCAGTTTTTTCCAAAGTTTCCAGTTTTTCTTTCCGTAACAACTTTATTCGGACTATTACGAATATACAAAAAAATGAACCAAATCGGTCCAGCCGTTTTCAAGTGATGCGCTTACCAACGAAAAGCATTTCATTTTTATTTATATAGATTCATTTCTGAACTTAAACTGATGTTACACAACGTAGCTACTCGTATATACTCGTTCATACCTATTTTTGAAAATGAAATATCATTTTTTCTCCCAAAAAGAGTTGGAAGGACTATATATCCTAAACAATTTGTAAAATGTTGTTTCGTGGTTTTGCCATGCACACCGAAAATTCTCACTTTTTTTATTATATTCTGCGGAAAAATATTGAACTAGCACTTTTCCGTTGTTCTATTTTGGAAAAAAAACAAGTTTATTCACATTTTACTCCGAAATTGTATACCTTAGCTTTTTGGCGAACAATTTGGACCTATTGCTAAAGTTATATATATACATATGTATAGTCTGTCTACTTTGCAATTCGTTGTAAATCAAAATGATTCAATGCATGGTAAATCTGTAATTTTTTTCCACTTTTTTCGGAAATTTTCGCAGACAAAAACTCAGAAACAGAGGTTAAAATTGTTCAAAAATAGTGCTGAATTCTAGTTCTGCTCTCGCTGAGCTCAACATCTTTCATATATAGAAATAGAAATCTACAGCAGACTTCGGCTTCGAAAATGAGTTCTTAATAATGTAGGTGTTTTCAGATTTCGTAATAAATATTTCGAACGCCATAAAAAAATCTCGGTTTTATTCCATTTTTAAGAACTTTAAAATAGTTGTAAACCCACCAAGAATGTATCTGTTGAGCGAATGCATTTGTTTAAAGATGTCCCAATTTTAAGGAGCAGCGTTGCCACTTTAATGACAATTTACCACTTTTTCTGTGCGCAGCGTCACCCTTTCCAACTTGTTGACATGAAAAATATTGCATCTCCTGTCTTAAATTTAATTTTTTAATGAAAGCAAAAGCTGCTCTTTTGTTTTTTATGACAGTCCCTAGGAAATCAACCCATTTTAACTATTGACACTTAGTTTGTATATCGAGAAACAATGGAGATAGTTCTCATAAAGTATACATACATATCTATATAAATAAAAATGAAATGCTGTTCGTTGGTCATCGCATCATTTGAGAACGGCTGGACCGAATTGGCTATTTTTTTTTAAATGTTCGTAATATTCCGAATAAGGCTTTTATGGAAAGAAAAATTGGAAAAGTTGCCGGAAAATTGGAAAATTCGGGAAAAACTGAAAGTGCTTTTTTCCATGGGAAAAGATGTGTGCTATGGACTTCGAAACCACGTAACCGATTGAGCTCAAATATTCATTATTGGTATTGGTTCAAGAGTGTTCCTGTGAAGTTTGGTCAAAATCGGTCCACTACTTTAGTATTATAGTACCTTAGTACTACAAAAATCTCTTTTGTTAGTCGCAGCAAGGCACATTGGGTACCACCGGTCCAGCAGTTGGCCAACTACTTTAGTATTATAGTACTTTACTACTAATTTTCTTTATATATATATTTACGGTCGGCCCACTTACGCACTGTTGGCCGGCACAAAACTTTTTTGTAGTAGACTTAGCCCCAAGCGCCTTCCTGACAGTTGTTGCTCCAGGCGTCTGCCTGACAGTTGTTTTCTTTTTTGTTAGGCGAAGCAACGCTCGTTGGGTACCCGCTAGTTTGTAAATAAAATACGTTCACACATAAATTTCCTTAATCAAATTTTTCAACGGGATACTATGAGCCTGGCCAGCGCGTGCTCAAAGTAGTGCGGGATTCTTACCCACTAAAGAACTTCGCTTCAAAACAAACTTGTTTGTTTTTATTTTTTACTACAACTACATACATACATACATTTTCAATGGCCCGCTAATCCTTCATGAGGGACGCGGGGATAGGATGCTCAGGTGGACTTTCCATCCTTCTCGATCCTCCGCCATTGACTCCAACTCATCAGGAGGAATCCCTAGACGGCTCCAGAAGAGATGTCGGACTTGATCCAACCATCTATTGCTAGGCCTACCTGATGGCACGGCCACCATGGCACGTCTTGGAAGCCGGTCTGGGGGCATACGCACTACTATGTGCGATGGTGTTTCTGCTTTTTACCGACATAAGTGCGTGCCCCAGTCGCAAAGGCATTTTTCACAGCACTCCAGTGGTCATCCATGTTCTCTAGTCTGCTGATTGCTTCTGCTTCTAAGGCAAGATGGTCCCTGAACTGTTGGCGCACTTGGGGAACCTTGAGCCTGTCGATATTAAACCTGGTGATGTTAAGCAGGTTTGAGCGGTTGCTGTTGACGGATGCAGTACGAAGGCGTAAATGAGCTACCATAAGATGGTGATCTCGTTCTTGTCCGACGTCAGCTCCACGTCTGTTTCGGACGTCCAGGAGACAATTTCTAAAGCGGCGACTGATCGCAATGTGGTCGATCTGGTTGGATGTTCGTTGCCTATCAGTAGAGACCCAACTGATCTTATGGCAGGTGTTATGCTTAAACAGCGTACCTCCGATGACTAGGCGGTTGGTATTGCAGAAGTCCACAAACCGCTCACCATTGTCATTACGGTCTCCCACGCCGTGAACTCCCATCACGTGCTTAAGCATGGTGTTGTTGCTACCCACCTTGGCATTGAGATCTCCCATTACCATTACGATGTCCCCATTAGGCGTTTGGTTGTAGGCGGCGCCTAAGTGGCTATTAAAATTGTCCTTTTCATCCTCAGTCGCGTCTAGAGTCGGAGCATAACACTGTATAATGGTAATTTTTCTAACTCTACTTTGGAACCTAGCCGTCAATATCCGGTCACTATGGGGTTTCCAGGATATGAGGCTACTACGTGCTGCTGGAGTTAGCATGAGTCCTACGCCAGAGCTCCGTGCACTTCCAGCTGGTTTACCAGAGTAGAGCATCACAGTGCTTTTTGTTGGGGAGATGTATTCCCCAGCATCGTACCATCTTATCTCGCTCAGCCCTAAGATGTCGATTTTATACCGTGCGAATTCGCGCTCCAGTTGGAGGAATCTGGCGTTATAAGGCACTTCCTTGAGTGAGTCCATGAGGGTCTTAACGTTCCGGAATCCAAGCGTTGTCCGTGTCAGATAGCCAAAGGTCGTCAACAAATTATCCGTCCTTATCCGAGGCGATTGTTTCCGTTTCGGAGCAAGATTTGTTTTACGGTTGCGGCTCGCTGGGCCACAGACCAACCGACACTTATCCTGTTTTTTGGCGCAGGAAGCTCGGCATTCGTCCTCTCCCGTTATCAATTTCCGAAGAAATTCCCAGATGGCACCACGAGGAGGTGGGAGTAGGGCTTACTAACAGAGCTGCTAGGTTTTCGGCTGCAGTGGCTCCTACTCGTTACTTAGCGGACCAGCACCTATCGGGAGATGCTGCCCCTACGAGGCTTTTGTTACTCGTTTGCCATCCAAAAACAAAACAAAACGCCCAAAGTGAAATGTATTGATTTAACACCGTTTATCCGAACACAGCTTCTACAGTTTGTATATAAAGATTGAATCGCCCTTAACAGGGAACCATCAATCCCATACTCCTGCAGCACACTCCAGAGTTTGCCTCGAGGAACCCTATCATATGCTTTTTCCAAATCCACAAAACAAGTGTAGACAGGTTTAGCATACTTTCAGGTTTTCTCAAGAACCATTCTGAGAGTGAATAACTGGTCGGTTGTGCTTGTACCGGGACGAAAACCGCACTGCTCATCCTCCAAACTGTTCTCAACCACAGCTCTGGAACACGTTTCTAGCACCTTAGCGAAGACTTTTCCATGGAGACTTAAAAGGGATATACCCCTATAGTTGGCGCAATCTCTTTTGTCCCCTTTTTTAAAAAGAGGAACTATCACCCGCTTTTGCCAATCACCAGGTGTTTCACCGCATTCCCAGGACACTTTAATGACACGCTAGAGCCACTGCACTCTCTCTTTACCTAAAGCCTTGAGGATTTCTGGCTGAATTTCATCCGCACCAGCAGATTTGCCAACCTTTAGCGCTTTGATCGCCAAAGTTACTTCCTCTACTGTAGGACTATTTTCCGCCCAACTCTCGACAGGTAGGGGAGGCACTCTCTCGCTAAGATACAATTTGCACAGCACCAAGTGATGATCAGCTGACAGTTCGGCCCCTCTCAATACGCGAACATTACAAACCATTCTCTTTAGACACGATGGTACCACAAAGAAATCGATCAGCGACTTCTGCTGAAGACTCCGACGGTACCACGTGTATTTGTGAATGTCTTGTGTGGAAAGACACTGTTCAGGATGGATAAGCCAATTTCATAACAAAAATCCAACAACTTCTCTCCGTTCGCGTTTTGATCAGGATCACCGATCTTCCCAATCACATTCCCCCATCTTCTTCTTCTTCCTTTTATTAGCGAGGTTACGATCCGAAAACAAGGGATCCTAACCCTCCCACTTCACCGCATTTCTACTGATCCGCCTGTGGGGTTCGCCTCCCCATGTCATAACATATACACCCACATGAGCATTGAAGTCATCCATCAGGACAAAAGAATCCATATCTGCAACCTTTCAAGGGCAACATCAACTTCATCTAAGCTGCATACTCTGACTGAAGGTTCGGTGCATACACCTGCACCAATGCCAGAGTTGATCTTTCAAGCTTGAGCTTTAAGATCGCAACTCTCCCTCCCAATGGTATCCACTCCAATACTCTTTCTGTAAACCTGGGACTTGTGATTATCCCCACTCCCGCATGAGCAGACATTGAGGGTGCGACTCCTGATAGGTCCACAGTTTTAGAACCTCTCTGCTTTGTTGAAGAGACGCCAACTATATCTAGTCGACTTTTAACAGCCTCCCCAACAAGCTCAAGGTCCTTCCCTGTGAGCGATGAGACGTTCCACGTGCCTATCCTAAGTCGATGCCGTTGTCGAAATTCAGAGAGTCCATCTATGCCCCTATCGGTGCATGGTTCGCGAGACCATTGACAGGAAGCTCGTAGCCATTTCGGGTTTAACCCGGCCGGCTGCCGAGCGGGACAGGCCGACCACCAGACGCTCGCATACTGACACCCTTCAGGCCTGGTTCCAAAGGATGCCCTGGTTTACCAGGTTTGACAATATCCGAGGCCGGTCGTCTTCTTTTTGTCATCATGGGGTGTGCGCTTTGTTAGCCGTGACTGGATTGTATGGATGGGTATAACTATTTAAGTCACCCCATTTGCACATCCCAGTCACGTTGCCTGCCACCCACCACGAGGAGGTCAGCTGGGGGGCTTACTACAACTAAGTATTCGAATTAACAAGTAGTTTTCGATTCACGAAATATACGTAAGGACGTTTTGCAGGTACTTTCCCATTAGAAGTTCCTCTGTAGTTTAGACGCGGTTACTTATCGCGCTAAATCTTAAAGCTTTGTTCTATTTAGACGGCGTGCGTAGTAAATTTCTTTCATCCAAAACTTGGGGACTGTAATATTGACGTGACTTTCTAGTTGACTTCTATGCTTTCTCGCGTAGTTTATGATTTCGTCTTCGATTGTTTTCATGTCGAGATCCCTGTGGATATCGCTATATCTGATATGCCATGGCGCATTAACAATACCTCTTAGCACTTTGTTTTCAAAAGGTTGTAAAATTTGAATGTAACTTATTTTGGTATAACCCCAGAGTTCTATACCATATGTCCATACTGGCTCTAGCACTTGCTTATATAAAAGCAGTTGTTCTCTATAGTAAGCTTGGAATATTTTCATCAATATTCTCTCGAACAGTTTGGATATAATTGAAATAAGCGAAATTGGTCTATAACATCATTTTTCATTCGGCGGTTTTCCGGGCTTAAGGACCATTATGACTTCGGCGACTTTCCACTGACTGGGAACATATTCTAGTCTAAGTGCGGCGTATATAATGAACAGAATTAATAAAAGCTTATCTTACTAGTGCTTTAAGAACCTGTCCCGTGATAAGGTCGTATCCAGGAGATTTCTTAGGCTTAAAATTCTTTATTTCTTCCTTAAGTTCGGTTAGTGTTGCATTTTTTATTGCACAATTGACTATATGCGACGTATTTATATTTTGAATAAAAGCTTGTCCATCAAACGGTTTGAAAGATTCTTCCAGGTGGGTGGCAAAAACTTACGGTTTCTCTTCATCGTGCTTGCCCCATTCGCCTTGATTTTTCCTAATTGGTGCGGCTTGAATTTCAGGTTTTTCAATACCTTTTATAGCCTTCCAAAGCGAGTAATAAGAATCTTTTTCTACCGCTACACTTTCTAGGTAAGTTTGTATTTCATTATTCTTAAGGTCCTTAGTAGATCTTTTTAGTGAGTTGCACAAACGGTTAAGATGTGTTTTATGTTGCGGAGTCCGAGTTTGTTGTCATTTTTTACGCATTTATCTCTTCTCCTTAATCATCTCTTTTATTTCCTGTGGATAAGTTTGAATGTAGGTAGAAGTGGTTGTGTCAGCAAACCATGCCGAAACTTAATTAGCGCAGAAGCGCCGTTTTAATAAGTTTGATTGTAACTGGCCGGTGTTTTCTTTGGCTTGGGAGTATTCTTCCACACGGCATCCTGTAAGATTTCGAAGAAGCGATCAACTTCAACTTCAAGTTCATCGGGCGTTTTAAGTGATACGCTCAGCTCAATATTTGCTTCAATATCTTTTTTGAAGTCATCCCAATCAGTTTTTGTGCTGGTTAATCTGGCCGGTCCTACTTTTTTAATGAAAGTTTTGCTTATCGTCATAATGATAGGAAAATGATCAGAGGAGAGATCAAAGCTTTCTTCAACTTATACAGTTGCCAGATATTCCTTTAACGACAAAGAAATCGATAAGATCTGGTATCTTATTTTTATTAGTCGTTCAATTTGTTGTTTTATTCATCGTGTCAGAATCAAAACAATATTGTATACCTGCATTATAAAGCTTTCTACCTTTCTGAGAGGCGTACCTTGAACCACAGCAGGGGCGTTTCGCGTTGAAAGGAAGTTGAAGGTGTTTGTGAAATCACTTTCTTCAAGTTTACATCGCAGAGGACAATATGTAGACGAAATGTTGAAATCAAAATCTCTGTTTCTAACGCGTACCATGCTTACTTGCATTGCTTCTAATTCAATCTTTATTTCTGCTGAGTGTTCGAACATTCTTTTAAAAACAAAGATGATTCGCATCTGATTCCTTCCGATGAGTTTCAAAGACCAAGACCAATCAATATCTTTTTCTCGTATAAATATTTCTAACTCCTCGAGTCTTTGTATGAGCCCGTTGGCGTTCCAAGTAAGAATTTTAGGCGTTTCTTTCATATTCTGGTTGAAGTGCGAGTGTTATGAATGTTGTTTTCAAGTGCAACTATTCTCTCGTTTGTTTTTTGTTTGTTGCATTGCATTGATTGATTACTTCTGCCACATTCCATTGCATCGGCAAATTCTTTAGCCTCAGTGCTGCATTCATTAAATGTAATAGTTTACGTTTAGCTTTATCCGGGAACTTCTTAAGTATTTTTCCTGTTATCAAATCATAGGAGTAAAGAGAACCAACAGAAAAAGAAATGAAGACATCCGAAAAGAGCTAAATGTGGAATCCGTGAAAAAAGTTATAGAAGATAAAAAACTTAGATAGTTTGGACATCTAGTGAGGATGGAAGATAACAGACAAGTAAAAAAAATCTGGGAGGCTAGAACTGAAGGGAAGAACAGAAGGGGAATGCCCAGGACAACTTGGAACAGTGTGCTAGAGAAAGTACTGAAAGATGCAGGAGAAAGCTGGAGCGCGGCGAAGGAAGCAGCTAGAGACAGGAAGAAATGGAGAAAATTTATTAAAGAAAGGATGACGGAAACCAGAGATAGAACCTCGACACCGTAGGGTACAAGAGGACCGGATTATGTATGTATGTATGTATCAAATCATAGTCCGGTGCTTTCTTTGCATTTATGTTACTTTTAATTTCACATTTTAGTTCTTCTAATGCTACATGCTGTATGTTCCACAGAAAGAAAGTATCACATTTCTGGGATGCAGATATGGGTTTTCATCTGCAGTTTGCCTAGCAAATGGTTGGAAGGCTTCCTGCAGGTGATCTACAAAGAGGTTAGCCTTTTCTTCGACATTTCTTGCCCACGACCCGTTTTTTGTTTAATGAGCGCTGTTTGGTTTGTTGGTTTTTTTTAAAAGGATTTGACAGCTTTCCATAGCGAATATTCTGTATACTTATATAATAACACTAATCGTCATAAGACCGGGAGAGTGATCTGACGACAGTTCATCTTTATTTTCTACATAAATGTAGCTATAAGATATTCCTTTTCCTGTGTAGACGTCTATTAGGTTTGGGATTTTATCCTGATCCACCGGCCAGTGTGTTGGCATATCACTTGAATGGAAATCACAATTTAATGCTCGTCCTGCTGAATATAGCTATGTACCTTTGGTGCTCATTAGTCTTGAGCCCCAAACGATATTTTTGGCATTAAAGCCGCCTCCGACTATAAAGCGACTTCTCAAATTTTGGAAAAATCGAATATAGTCCTCACTTTTTGGACTATGTTTTGGTGGAGAGTATACTGCAGATATTATACTTTAATTTTTATTTTGTTTAATACGTGTGCATTTATGGTTGTAACTTGCATTTGTTGTTCCTCAATTTTGGAGTCTTTGTAATATTTGATTGGGTCCTTTACGAGTAACGCAGATCCTCCTCTCCCTCCCTATCCGCTGGATAAATAGCATAGCAACAACATCCAGATAAGAGCGATAGGAAAAATAAAAAAATAAAATAAATAAAACAACAATGGTGTGAGATATAAAATTGATTCTTGCTTTATTTTGAAGCTACATTCATGCCATTATGTGTGGAATAGCACATCATTTAAATGGCCGCCTCGGCTTCGCTGGCAGTGCTTCAAGCGATTGGTCCAATTTTTGATGACTCAGTCCAATATGTACGGCGTTATTCTCGCAATATCATCTCGAATGTTGACCTCGAGCTCGTCCAAGGTTAGGTTAGGTTAGGTATGTGGGCTGGCAGGGAGGGACGCTCTCTGCCAGACTCAGGTCAGCGTTGACCCATTGTGGTATCCATGGGGGAAAAGTAAACCCTTACCCAATGAAACTAAAAACTACTAACTCAGTCACTTACTTCATTTCTACATACAAACCACCCTGATGATTTGATGAAGCTCAACATCTTTTCTGTTGAAACGACGGAGAGTTCCTCGAGATCCTGGAAGAAATATTTGCCAAGAAACTTTTTCCTGGAGTGTTGAAGACTCGGACAGTGGCACAGGAAATGGGTTGAGTCCTCAAAAACTTCCTCGTCACCACAGCCTCTACAGAGTTCCTCCTCCGTCAGGCGTAGTTTCTTCAAGTGGTACCGCAGAGTGTTGTGCCCCGTGATGATGCCCACGAGGGTGGAAAGAGATTTCCTATCTTTACGGATGATTCCCTCGGTCTTTGCTTTGTCGAAAGGAGGCCATAGCTTCCTAGTGATGGCGCAAGTTTCCATGGAGTTCCATCTTGTGTTCGCCTCCTCAGTAGCTTTATTCCGTGCAGCGAGCTTGAGTGTGCAAGGCGGTATACACACAAGTGGCTCAACTTGTTCTGTTGGGGCTGCTGAGCCGATTCTCGCCAGCTCGTCGGCTTTCTCATTGCCTGGGATACCCTCGTGTCCAGGGACCCAACAGAGCGATACCATGTGCCGCGTTCCAAGAACCCTGAGCTCTTCTCGACAACACTTCACAAGCTTCGATTTAATTTCTATGGCAGTAATCGCTTTTATAGCTGCCTGGCTGTCGATAAAGATGGTGATACCTTCTGGCGGTATTGCCCTTACCGCAGACTTACAGGCGGCTGTTGCCTCTGCTAAGACCTCTGCTTGGAAAACACTGCTGTGGTCTGGAAGTCGTATGGATTTCGATACACCTAGAGGGTCGGAGAAGATACCTGATCCTACACCAGTGCTCATTTTTCAACCATCTGTGTAGATGGCTATAGATTCGGCAGCTCGTCCAAAGTAGTTGACTTGTTAGCGTAGACTAAGGACCCGCATGCTCGCGGCGCCCAAATGATGAACGCTCGCCATGAGATGACCCAGTCGCCAAATTTCTCCCTCACAACTTTGAGCATTTCGTCGCTTGTATGGCAAGGAGCGCCGTCTTATTGGAACCACAGCTTAGATATATCGATGGTCTCGAGCTCTGGCCACAGAAAATCGGTTAACATCGCTCTATACCTGTGACCATTGTCCGTAACGGTGTCTCCTTCCTTATTTCGAAATATAGAAGGTCCGATGATGCCATAAACCGCACCAAACAGTCAATCTTTGTGGATGCATTGATGCTTGGTCGAACACTTGTGGATTGCGTTCGCTCCAATTTTGCCTGTAGACATAGCCGCTGAGCCAAAAATGGGCCTCGTCCGAGAAGACAATTTTTTGGCCAGAAGATAAATTGCGTATTTACAACTAAGCCGGAATTTCGATAATATTATTTCATAATTTCCGCACGTTCGGCAAGCGTGAAACGATGCATGATGAAATGGCAAGCTTTACTGAATATTTTGACAGCTGGAAGTCATTGGTAACTTTGACAGCTGCTGAAACATATTAACTGGAAGAAGTATCATTGTTATCTGGTCACCCTTTATTTAAGTTAGTTTATCTGGTTAGGTAACTCTTTCTGATTAAGCAAATATTTATTTTTTCCGTATTTAGGAAAACTAATAACTCTTCAACATGCTACATTAGCCCTTTTGCATTCCAGTTCCAATTTTTACTGCATTATCTATCTATACTGATTCTTTATAAATTTAAGAAGATATTATATACGCGATATGTAAAATAGGTAATAGCCACAAATGTCATACGTCGTTCTGACAGCTCCATTTTCCTTACCTGAGAAAACTTGGTTGACTTCCGAGCTATTTCAAAGCGACCCAGGTTAGGTTAGGTTGAAGTGGCTGCCAGCTGAGAATCGCCAACACACTTAGACCAATAATATGTCCGTTGGGATACCACGTGAATTATGGGAGAAAATCTCTCTACCTACTCGCTAAAACCATTTTGAGCTTCTTATGAAGCATAGGAGGCTCTTAATATCGATATCTATCAGGTCGCCTATGTGGTTTTATAGGGGGCTCCTAAGTGAAGCTCCCTTCTACGGGAGAGAGCTGGGCAGAAATAAAAAAGGTGAGGAATAGTTTCTTCCTCTTCTTCATCCATGCAATTTCTACAAAAGTCGTTCGCAAAAAGGCCTAGCCTTGTTGCATGCTCACTTATTAGACAGTGTCCAGTGGTGACACCTATTATAGCGCCGATATGCAATCTGTTGAGAGAAATCAAATTCTTAGAACGTTTTAGATCCAGCTTCGACCAAATCTAATTTGTCGCTAGACATGTTGATCCACTTGTCCACCTAAGACTTGTACTCTCGACTGCATCTAGCTTAAATTTAAGTTTGCGAGTAGCGATTGATATAACTAACATAAGGTGCCTTTATCCGGGATGTGTATAGTTGTTCCTATTCTGGCGAGTTTTTCGGCATCACAATTCTCTGGAATGTCCCCGGCACCCACCACATGTAAATAATGAACTACTCAGCTATCTCCGTGAGAGACGATCGGCAGTCTAGAGCTACTAAGGAATTTACAGAGGTCGATTCTAGGGATTTGATTGCTGCTTGGCTGTCTGAAAAGATGCGGATATCTCTAGCAGATATCACGTTTTTCTTAAGCCAAGATAAGACTTCATTAATCGCCATTATTTCCGTCTGGTACACGCTACAATGATTTGGATACGGAAGGAAAGCTTAAGGTTAAGTCTATCAGAGAAAACACCTGCACTAACTCTGTCTTTGGTTTTTGACCCGTCAGTATAGAAGTGAATCGACTCATTTTCTAAAAATGCATCATCCTCCCAGAGTGATCTAGAAGGGATATTGACGAGGAAGTTCTTGTCAAAATTTAGACGTGGGATGGTGTGATCCATGTTTTCGGGAGAAATTTTAAATTTATTCAGAATGGAAGCGTGGCCAATTTATTTTCTTGACCACTGTTGGATAGCTTCCAGGCGAACGGCTGCATTTGCTGTAATTTGCTTGCTAAATATATCGACGGGAATCAGATGAAATATAATGTCTAGTACCGCAGAGGGAGTTGTAAGTAGTGCTCCGCTTATGTACAGATAACCTGTACGCTGGACCTTATTTAGATAATCACGATTTATACCTTTTTCTAAGGCTGTCCAGCAGACAACCACGCCGTATGTGAGTATCGGTCTAATGACCGAGATGTAGAGCCAGTGAGTGATTCGAGGTGGCAAACCCCATTTATTCCCAATAGCTTTTTTGCAAGAGACAAGTTATACTATAGCTTCTTGACCCTTTCTTGAGTATTAGGTTTCCAGCTTAGTTTCTTATCCAGAATAAGACCCAAATTTTGCTGTGTTAGAGAAAGTTAAGCTGATATCATTGAGAGAGCGAGGGGCGCCTAACTGAATTTCATATTTCATGGAGAAGAGTACTAGTTCAGTTTTGTGGGGGTTGACACTCAAACTACACCGGACTGTCCATCAAGTGAGCTTGTTTAAAGCGTTTTGAAGAAGTTCTTTTAGAGCATTTAAGTGCTTTCCCGAGACAGCGAAAGCAACATCATCTGCATTAGCGATCACCGTGCAACCCTCGTCTTCTCTCATCCTACTGAATGTAAGGAGGGCTCGTTATATATGTTAAAAAAAAACAGCCTAATTAGATTGAAAAATCCGATTTCACCTCGAAGTACAAGTTCATAGAACTCAGATATGAAATGTATCATATGTACCATATGCCAGAAGCATGAATGTGCAAATTTTTATTTTTTCGACTTTCTTAGTTTGTTTGATAAGTCTTTCTGTATTCTATGTTGTTTTAGAACTCTTAATGTGCAGAAAGCATGGAAACAACAATTTCTTACTATGTCGAGTGTTGAATTCATTCTTATTTAGTAGAGCCAGAAGCACAATTTTGGTCATTCCTCAAAAGTTTAAAATTTGCACATTCATGCTTCTGGCATATGGGGGACGATATGTACTTACCATAATCAAAAAAATGTTTAAAAAAATGCGTCTTTACGTCAATTGCTTTATTAATTATATTTTCATATATACTTCACTAGCTAATAGCGTTCATAATTCGTATATAGTTGACAAAACCGCTCTTGATGAAGCTAATTTGATTTTACGAAAAAAACATGCTAAACTCTATTAGTTGAGCAAATGTCATTGCCCTATCTTCCTCCGCCTCTTTCTAATTAAAAATATAATATTTCTAATAAACGTTAAGGTGTGTTCTCTATTGTGCATATTTGGCTTAATTATTCGTTGACATACTGGGCGTGAAAGTGCTAAATAGTTACTAAAAATCCTTTAGAAGAATGATTTGTTCTGAAACCCGCCCATTATTTAGTATTAAAGCAGCCAACGACTTCATTCACTTCGAAAGTGTCTTTTGGCCTACAAGAGTGATTAGTGAAATATTTCGCGAACTAACTTAAAAACTAAAAAAATGAAGTTAGTTGTATTACTTTTAACAGGATTACAAGTGTTCAATACTGTTAATTCCTTTCGAGATTATCCTGCTAATTTTACAACGCCTTTATCTACTGGTAGTGTCATACAAGAAAAGGCCTGTAATTGTACTGCACACGAAGACTCTTTTAAAAATATAATTTCTCGTAAGAAACGTTGGTTTGTGTTTTTCAAAGGCACATTGGTGGCATTAACGTCTGTCGCAGCTAAGATCATCCTATCTCCTTTTCCTCGAGGCATATATCAATCAAATGAAGTGGATATGTTCTATGAGGTTCCATTAATGGTTCAAGGATGGCGACAACCATTTGATGATTACGTAAAGAAAATGAGGGCTGAAAAGAAACAGTACGAAGAGGAATCAGATGAAGACGAGAAACTTAAAAATGTCGGTGTTGTTAACGCGAGTGCGATTCCATTGAAAGAGTATTACAAGACGTCGTATCCCAAACCTACTTGGAATCAAAATCCCGACGATTATCAAAGTAATAGAAAGAGTATATGGAATCCGAAGAATCAAGGAAACTTTAATGGACATGCCAGGTAAATGCGGCTTTAATTGGAAGCTTATAGTTTGTTGGGAAAGTACAATACTTTATGGCTTAGTGGTTTTGAAAAGTACGAGTTACATTTTTTTGATAGAATGAAACTGTTTTGTCGCTGTTCCATGTTGCTAAGTTTTAATTAATGGTTTCCATTCTAATTTCTGTTAACAATTTAAAATGTTTACATGCTTCTAGTATTGGCACGAATATATTCGATATCAAGATTGGTTTGAAAAAATATTAAACTGGGTTCCTCTGTTCGATCCTTTTACCTGATTTGTATAAACAGGAGAATAATTATCCATCTTTATATTTTGGTGTGTGAGGTTAAAGTTTTAAATGATATTGGAGTTTTTGTTTGCTTAATTATGGACTCTAGTTTTTGAAAAATTTCATATTCTTGAAAACCAACACAAGCGATTTGAAATTTTTTATTTGAGTACTTGCTAAAAGCATTGATACAATATGCATGAACATAACTACTAGCGCTGTTGTTTGCAGCGGAAACAATGAAAAGCATCGTCAAAGACGCATATACGATACGATACGATGATTGGGGCCCAAGTGCACTGCGACTTATAAGATCTATTATGTTGTCCTAATGGTTAACCATCGGGGGCCCATCGAGACACGCGTTAGATGAAGTAATCGTTTCTTTGTGGCCCCTGGGCTTTCACAAAGAATGTGTTATGCTGTTTCTCTTTGTTCCTCACGGATTCTGCACATGACTGTATCTGAAAGTTTTATTTTATTTATATGGTACCTGAGTGGACAGTGTTCGGTTAGGTAGCCTGTTAGAATTCGCAAATCGTCTTTGCTTTGTTCAAGAAGATGCACATAAAAATCACTTAGATCCTTAGTGGACTATGATATAGAACTTTTCAATGCCATCTGTTAATAAGAAATTTATGCTACAGACAAAAAATGCGTTTAAATTCAACTGATTGTATGAAATGACACTTTATTAAAATGAAACATTTTGTCATCGACATACTAATTGCTATATGTGTGAATTAGTTAGAAGCAAATTAAATTGGATTGACTCACAAATCTGAAGCTGGGAATTTTTAATTATTTCAAATTTGGGGCATTTTAAATTTACTAATTGAATAATTCAATTCATTTGATGGAGGATAATTGAAGGGGCAAGTAGAAAAAGAGCCTATGTAACATTTTTGCTACGGATCGATGCTCTAAGATATGAACTGAATCCTAGAGCTATCTAGGGGATAGTTTGGAAGTTACACAGGTGCAACAAATTATATGAAAAACGTACTAGTAAACCAAAAGATGGGTTATGTCACATATGCCCTTCTTCCAATTACCCCTTTATTGATAATTTAACCGTGACACCATGTAAGGAATATAAAGCGAAGAATGATGAATACTCTACTTGAAATCTATTTACCATATGTATGTAACTTTTTCATTCCATTCTTATTTTATATTGTTTCCTGCTATATCTAGGTCTTATTTTCCATGTCTGTTTTAAATTTGAATTAATAACTTTTACTAGTTAAAGATTGCTGCAATCTATTGTAAAAGATTTTTTGTGAGATAAATTATGAAATTAATTATAAAGAATTGACCGTGTCAGATGCATAGAATAGAATTTGACCACAAGATGAATACAAAGATTAGACGGTCGAACTTCTCATGCTTACTTACTGAAGTGGCGTCATAGTTCGCGAAGAACCTGGGCCTCAACTAGATTGTAGATGGTGGATTGCTGAAGAGGCGGGAATAGGCCACCTTATCACTGCGGCCACATTGGGCCTATTGTGATTTCCTATGAACTTAAAGTTCACTCAATATGCCTGTTTTTGTGATGAACTCTACTATGCTTTTGAGTGAGCTTGCAGATAGGTCTTCTGCTTCAAGGTAGAATTTACCTAAATAACGATGACGTGTTCTGATTAGACAGTTAAAGAGACATAAGATGTCTTCGTTGCACATTCTGCAGATGCTGTCTTGTGTTATTCGCATAGCCATGAGAAGTTTTTTTACTCGACAGTGGCCTGTAAGGAAACCTGTGGCTATTCGAATCTGACTCCTAGATTGTAGGAGTTGTTCCGTTCTCTTGAGGAAAGTATTAGACAGAAAGATGTTGGCTTGTTTGTTACCTTCAGTTTCCATATCCAGAACTGATGCCCTTTTTTTTAGCCAATTTTTGATACAGCTTTTTGTCGTACTCACTGGTAATCCACAGAGTGGTCTTGGCATCATAAAGTTTGCCACAGCTCCTGTTCTGGCTAGCAGGTCCGCTTTTTCATTTCCTTCCTATCCGGTGTGTCGTGGCACCCAAATGAGATGAACTCTGTTTTGCGCTGGCTAGTGATGTGAGTAGTTGAAGGCTGTCCCATACTAGTTTGGATGTTATTTCATAATTGCCAATAGAGCAGCTTTGCTATTTAATAGAATATAAAAGTTCTTGTTGGTTATAGATCTGTTTATATTTTCTCTGATGCATAGTTCTATAGCGAATACTTCGGCTTGGAATACGGAGTTACTTTTTTACATGCATGAGTGAATGAAGACCACAGTTGTGCGTCCAGCGCTCACATACGGTTCACAATGTTGGACGATGTACAAAAGGTATGAGAGTAAATTAACGGCAGCTGAGATGAAGATGCTTCGCATGATAGCAGGAGTGGGAAAGCTTAATCGAATAAGAAGTTCGAAGATACGTGGAAGCTTTCACATCAAGGAAACCATCATACAAAAAATAGAGCGCGACCGGCTCAGCTGGTATTGCCACATTCAAAGAAGAGATCATTTGAACCCTGTTAAAAGGCAATATCAATGCATGTTTCAAAGACATCAGGCAGACAGGCAGGTCTATAAACGCCTGGATCACACTAATGCGACGACATCGGCATTTCAGTAACCGAGTGATCCAAAATCGGCAGGCCTGCCGATATTTTCTAAGGTCAAACAGGCGAACTCCAGAGGCGGATCAGTAGAAATGCGGTGAAGTGGGAGGGTTGTGATACCTTGTTTTCGGATCATAACCTCGCTGAAAAAAGGAAGAAGAAGATGAGTGAATGAAGATTTTCTTAGCAGCGCCGTATACTCCAGCCCCAACTCCTTCATCTGTTTGTTCTGTTCCCAGTTATTGCAATCTGGGAATGTAAACTTGAAGTTGTGATTGAAGTTAAATCTTGGCAGACATTTGTCTCTAATTGTTTTTCCTAGTAGTTCATTCTTATTGCGTTAACGCGCAATATCCGAGTGAACAAGTTTCGAATTTGAGTTATCTTCTGCGATGAATATAAAGGCGTTGTCAATAGCTTCTTTCTTTATATGAAGATGTAGAGGTGGTAGGCTTAGAACAACCTCCAGCGCTGCAGTAGGAGCAGTTTTCATTGCACCCGTTGTGCATACACAGTTTATTGAGCCTGTCCTGTGTAGACCTTTGCTTTGTTTTTTTGGCACCATACTGGTACTGCATATGCAGCAATTGGCTTTGCTATTGCTGTGTAGAGCCATAGCATAATTTTGGGGTTTGGGCACCAATTTCTACCATGAGACTTTGGCTGGTCCATAATGACATCTTGGCTTTGTCTATGGCTTTTGTTAGGTGAGAATTCCAGGTAAGTTTTTCATCTAGTGTAAGGCCAATGTATTTGACCGCCTTAGAGAATTCTATTGTTTCACCAAAGAGTGTGGGTGCTTTTAATCTTTCTCGTTTTCTTCTTTTGTTGAATACAACTATGGTACTCTTTTTTTGGGTTGACGTTAAGCCCGACTTCTTGGCACCAGGCATCAGATTCAAGGCTCTCTGGAGGAGATCCGAGATTGTTTTCACGAATTTTCCTCTGATTAACATCGCAATATCATCTGCGTAGCCTTGGACATAAGAACCTTCGTTGCTGGGTGAACATACCCAGTTCATAGTAGTTCATTTACTCCCCCTTGGAGGTATCCTTTGGTAGCCCTGACCTTGAGTTTATTTCTGCCACAGCTAACAAGCCTGTCCATTTAGCTCGGTCTTTAGCTGATTGCCTCCAGTTACCCACTCCAAATTGGTTGAGGTCCCCTTGAACTTGTGCGCTCCACCTATGGCGAGGAGGCCCTCTACTGCGTCGTTCCTCTGCGTTAGATTCGAAGACTCATCTCATGCAGTCATACGTTAAAATTCTTGTCCTATGAGTGTAGTTCTCACGCGGCCACATCATAAAACTGTATCTTTTTTTCCACCAACGGTAATATGGTCATATTCACATCTTGCTCTATAATCACGTGGTTGACGACCATTTTTAATCAATTTTACTATAGATCGTCTTTCGTTGACGTTTTGCCCTAGGCTTTCCACACGTAACACCCTTTTTTTTTATTCCAGCTGTTATGACAAATTTTCGTAAATAATTTTGTTTCCCTTATATTTTTAAGACCACCATAGGAGAAATGTCAACAATTGAAAAAAGAGAGAACATGCATTCTCATTTTTTTCGCTGTGAAACAAGAGGGCTAGTTTTTTTTATTTTTTTTATTTATGAATACGCTTAAAAAGAAAGGATTGACAGAGAGAGAAAGAGAGAGAAAGAGAGAGAGAGATAGAGAGAGAGAGAGAGAGAGAGAGAGAGAGAGAGGGGAGAGAGAGAGAAAAGAACTTCAGAACTGGTGGCATGTTTTTCTGTTATTTTGTCTTTGCTTCTGATTCACAGTATTTTTTTCCTGAAAAGCTGGTGTCATAAGCGGTGTTCACACTATACGATTTGCTTGATCGATTTGTTTGACGACCAAATATTGTTAGCGTTCGAATTGTACTAGATGCTTGATAGACCTCATTTGTGATATATATTTCGAACTGTGAACATGCCGGCGAATGTTTCAGTTGCGGCTCTTATTATCGACGAGATATTGGGAATTTAGGAAAATAAGAGAAAAGAAAAAAGAAACCGAATGTGGGTTACACCTTGAATAAAAAAAGGAATACATTTTCATCCGTAAACCTGTTGAGCGAATTAGAAGAAAATTCGCCTGACAATTTTCGCAATTACTTAATGATGGACGCGGTGATGTATGAGGAATAATTAACAAAAGTAACAATTCATATAAAAAGACAAAATACACATTTCAGGATATTGCCGGTATAGGTAAAAAACTACATTGCTATTGCCTCTGGCAAGCACCCAGAAACTCTCAAGTTAAGCCTCCAATATGCTCTCTATCGGCTCCCAGATGGGCCTTTAAATGTGGATTGGGGATAACTCTCATAAAACCAAACTCGTTCCCTTCACTAGGAAATATAAATTCATCCTCATAGACTCTCCTACGATAAATGGCACTAGTCTCACCTGGGTCGCAAAATACATGGGTCTTATTTTGGACAGAAAATAGAACGTATAAGGAAAGCCGATGTAGCTTTCTATTCCTGTTAAAAGCTTCCTCGCAGTGGTCTAGTTATCACACTGGCCTTGGTCTTCTCAACTTCACCCATGAAAATACGGACTACACCCCACAGAAACTGAGATTTGACCATAACTTCCGTACGAATATCCCTGAATGGGATGAATGGGACAACTCTCCCCCAGCTGATGGCAGTTCAGTTCACTTCTTCACAGATGGCTCTAAGACCGGATTGTGGCGTTTTCTCCGAAAAGCTTAACTTGAGCATCTCGTTCACTTCCTATGCGCGTGTCCAGCTCTATCGTGCAAAAGAATACTCCATCTAGGTGCCCCCATCGTCAGCGTCATGAGCATCCAACGCTTTATCAAAAGCTCTGGTTGGTTTGATTAGTCCCTGAGTGATCTAATGGTAGATACATGACATCACAAAGGACCTTTATTGGTCAAAGTATATCTGCACGAGAGTGCCAACCTAGCCTAACCTAGTTCAAAAAACTCCTGCCAAAACTATTTGTCTGCCCTCGACACCATATTTTTATACTAAGCTTCGATGTTTTCTCATCGAAATCAAAAACAAAAATGAAAAATGTCCTGGAGTTGTACGACAAGCGTTCACATTGAACGATATGTCTGTCAAGCAAAGCAAAAAGTTGAAAAATTTGAAAAACCGTACTACAAATTGGATGACTTGCTTGATGAGTGTTCAAATTGTACGATTTGGTCGGTCGTCAAGCAAATCGATCAAGCAAATCGTATAATGTGAACCCCGCTATAGGCATATCAATCATCCAATATGGTATATCAAACAAATTTTCTAGCTATATGAACAGCTTACTGCCAGTGCTATGCCTTCGTAATAGTGTAGACATAAGCTTTCGCAATTGATCAAACTAACTGTTTATATATTTTATGAAAAATAAATGAAAAAAATGCTTGCCGACATTATCAACCATGAAGCATACGGATAAGCGTGGCAATCGCGTTACCTCTACACCATCACTACCCCCTGATGTTCGAACAAGAGTGGAATTGGCCGCAAGTCTTACTCGTATATGAATAATACATATATCAATAGCTAAGATATAATTATCAAATATCGCTCTTAATATTGATGTATATAAGATATGGCCCAGACGATGTTGCTCTTAGATGATGAAAATTATTGTAAATATGTTGACATTTTTGGTAGAACTTATTTTCTTCTTGTTGTATTTACCACGTGACGGTGGGATTCTATTATAAAATGTGTTCCTCATTTAGCACCATCGTTGTGAGTATTCATACGTCGTGAAGCATTAATTATTACTTTCTTTTAAAATTGCTGTTAATTTGTACGCCTAGATATTTGAACTAATTTAACTACGATAATTTTGATGTATTTAATGTTTGTGTATAGTATACCATATTCCGATTTTCATGTCCAGAAATTATAAATAAGTAATAAATTTGGGTTATATGACGACCATAGATAAAGGTCTAATTTTATTTTTAATTATTTCGTTTTTATTGAATTTATTCTTTCAAATTTAGCACTAGACAATATTTTTTGTACTGTTTAATAAACTGAGACTGAAATTAAGTGGACCAAGGAACTAACGAAAGAATACACTACCAATACCCCAAGTAATGTCCTAGGTTACTCCATGATTTACTGGGGGACCTCTGCGTATGTAGATATGTATATGTATGTTGACCAGGATCAAATAACGTAGCATTCACATTTGAACCTTCTTATAGGAGTCTGGGCACCGTGGCGTAAGTGGTTAGTGTGTCGGATCACTACGCATAAGGTTCCAAGTTCGAATCCCAGAAAATACCAAAAAGTTTTTTCACGGTCCCCACCTCTCGCGAGCGTCTGACAAACATCCGAGAGTATTGTTGTCACGAAAAGGCTTCTCAAATCGCCGTTCGGATTCGGCATTTAACTGTAGGTCCCTTCCATTCGTGTGAAAAATATAACGCACACAACATGAGTGGTTGTGAGAAGCTAGGCCCTGGCACTTTAAAGAGCTGTTGCGCCAAATATTTATTTATTTTTTTTTATAGGAGTCTTTGACATGTGGGTTAGGATTGCTGACTTTTAATATCAATCTAATGAGGTGGTGCGCAATCGACAAAACTAGGTTAGTTCATTCCATCAAAACCTATTTCAGGAGCTGTTTTTTTTAATTTTTTTAATTAACTTAAAACATACAGGAAATCTACATCTCTCATCTTTTAACAAAACCTTGGCAAACAGGGCATAATCCGTTGTAACTTTTTAACTAAAACCCGGATTATTATAAATAATAAATAAAGTTTATTTCATTAGCTTAAGAATAGTTGTAAGAAAAATGTAAAGCTATTTTGTCTTGGGTGAAATTTCGAGTATTTCTTTCGGTGGAACTCATAAGCATTTAAACATCTTTTCTACAGAATTTTGCTGCATTTTGGTTCCACTTGACTAGCATCGAGTTGACATTTTTAAGAATCTATAATATACATTTGAAGAGTGCCCAATATTTTTCAATTGATCGAAGCTGGGGGCAATTTGGTGGATTCATGTCTTTTCTTATTACGTCCACGTTGTTTGCTCGATAGCTCTCCATGACAGTCTTAGAGTAGTGACAACTAGATAAATCTGGCCAAAATTTCACTTGCGATCGGTGGTGTTGAATAAAGGACAGAAGTAGTTTGGAAAGGCATTCCTTGATATAAATTGCAGATGCCATGTTGGAAGTTGTGACAATTGCTTTCCTTTTAAGACCACAACAGCAAATTGCCTGCCAGATCATCGCCTTCTTTGCAAATTTGTCAACCTTATTGTACTTATGTTTTTCAGCAACATTACCACGCTTTGTTGAAACATAAAACTTTTGGCCTGGTAATTGCCTTAAGTTGAATTTTACATATTTTTGATCAACCATCACAATGCAGCCATTAAACTTGGTCAACACTTTGTCATATATAGGCGAACCCCACAGGCGGATCAGTAGAAATACGGTGAAGTGGGAGGGTTGTGATCCCTTGTTTTCGGATCATAACCTCGCTGATAAAAGGAAGAACAAGAAGAACACTTTTTCATATAGAAGCCGAGCCCGTTTTCTTGCCACTAAGTTGTGTTTGTCTGACCTATTTGGATGTCTTATGACCCGATACCATTTGATCCCTGCATTTAGGCGTATTCGTCTTACTGTGCTTTTGTTGGTTTCCAACTTTTTAGCGCGATTATTATCGGATAGCCTGGGATTGCGTTTAATCGACTTCAATACTTTTAGTTTTAATTGTGAGTCTCTGACACCCGTTTTTGTTACCATGTTTTGTTTTCTCTCGAGGCTTAGTATTTCTTTGTAATGTTTAATAACACTACTCACGGTCGGTCTGGATAAAATCAGTTCCTTTCTTCTTTAAACACGACAGCAATGGATTTTGAACAAATTTGTTCACAATTAATTTTCGATTTTGAAGTTCCATTGCTTACAGAATTACTAATCCGCAATCGATTACAATTAAAAATGAAGTAAATACGGCCTAACATATGCTTAAAATATGTATGTTAAAATAGTTTTCAGATTATCACCAGAGGCGCTGTAATAACCGGAGTTACGAGGGCAGATTTTGAGTGAACCGTTCTTTATGTTGGATTTTTTGTTTACCAAATGAAAAGTGAGAATTGATGTCACTTTGAACTTCCACCGAATTTCATGAATTAATGATCACAATATCTCTAATTCATAATCAAAAAATCACCTTAAAATAATACAATCCAGTTTTTTCTTAAGGAAATTCCCAAAAAGGGAGATAAACTTCCCCTTTTAACTACCGACCCATCGCCTTAACGTCAGTGCTTTCTAAGGTCATGGAGAGCATTGTCAATTACAATCTCATGAGATACCTAGAAAGAAACCATCTCATTAATAGCCGTCAGTATCGTGTTACCGCCCGTCTTACCTGTCGGACAAATGCAACCAATGCATCCATCAACATGGTGAATGCAGAATAGTTACTCTTGATATTTCCAACGCTTTCGATACGAGATGGCATATTGCCCTGGTTAACAAGCTACAATCTTATGGCGTTGGTGACATTTGCTCGTAATGGATTGCGAGCTTTTTAAGTAATCGATCAATACAAGTTGTGTTAGATGGATATACTTCTACCCCCTTCTCAACGAATGCTGATATTCCAAAGGGCTCAGTCCTTTTTCCAACCCTCTTTCTAATATTTATCAACGACCTTCTTTCTCTTACTCGCAACCCAATCCACTCCTCCGCAGATGACAGCACTCTTGACTTCGCTTATTCTTAAACGACTCCACGACAAGGGCCCCAAGTTCTAGAGTCACACCCACAGCGAATGTCAACCGAACTTAACTCCGATATTGATGCAATCGTCAATTAGAATGTTAAAAACTGAGTTGAGTTCAACGTGTCAAAAACTCAGTGTTGTCTCCCGTCTCTCAAGAGTGACACCAACGTTGTCAAACTAAAAATTGATGGAGTTGATCTAGAGGAATCTATTTCAATTCAATTCAATTTTCTTTATTCATACATATGTAAGCAGAAAAAGTTTACAATTCAATATAAAATTTGTAAGCATTTAATACATATAGAATAGTTAGTGACATCTTTATTTAAAAAAAAAATTAGAAGTGATGCCTGTCAATGCTCGGGATGCATATTAGCCCAGACCTACGTTGGAACCAGCAGATTACTGATGATGCAAAAGGTTGGTTAGATACCTTGGTTTGATTAAAAGATGTAAACGCTTTTTCACTCCAACTAATTTGGCCACGATCTATAAAGCATACATTTGCCCGAACTTTGAATATAACTTATATGTTTGGGCGGGAGCTCCCGCCACTTGCTTGAGTTTGCTTGATTGTGTTTAACGACAAGTTGTAGATTGATTGGTGATCAGTCTATCTGCAACCAAATTCCTTCGCTAGAACACCGCCGAAATGTAGGATAGTTAGCGCTCCTATATCGGTACTTCCATCACAAGTGTTCAGATGAAATATATAGTTGTCCCTCCGGTCCATCTGTTCGATCGTAGTACACGTGCGGTTTCTTCCGCACATCCGTATTTACTTAAACCTGTTTTCGGTCACACAGTGAAATATAAAACATCGTTTTTTAACCAATCCTCACGAATGTGGAATAACTTACCTTCTTCAGTGTTTCCTGATACATATAATCTACAGAGATTCAAAGTTAACGCGCATCGTCACCTCACAATTTTCTTTCCCTATCCAATTTCTAATTCTCCCCTACACCCTTTGTTTTACTCCATCACTGTGTTTATAAGTTTATAAAACATATTCTCAAGAGATGCAGAACATTTAAAAAAAAAGTGGGCAAGAAAAGGGGGTAGATATAAAGGTTAACTTAAGGGCAGTCTGATATCAGGTCCAATGTTTTCTTTATGATTTTGAATAGAGATATCGAAAAGCAAATTATAAGAAAACTAGTCCTGTCGAGTAAACTAAGCCTAATCGACTTGCTTTCCATGCAATGAAGACGATTACCAAGATATTTTGAACACAAAAATGAGTGTTCTGACGCATATTGAATTTGATTGAAACTTTTATGGAAATTCGCGGTTTCGCAACGCCCCGCCTTCTCTTCATCTCTATGAACAATGTCCAGGCTTTTAAATATAATATTTTTGCTAGAATAAAAGTCTGTTATTCTATCTTCAATTATTACTTACTTACTTTACTTATGTCTTGTATCCCCTTGTGGGTCCTAGGGCCTTTACTACGCCTACGCGCCATCGTGTACGGTTTCTGCCAATGTGTCTGAGTTCTCCCCAGCTGCCGTGCCTCCTTCTCGATTGTTCTGCGCCGTGTATTCCTTGGACCGCTAGGTCTTCCGCCATCCTGAGTTAAAGGGTTCCATTGCATAGCATGGTTCGCTATGGAACTATCACCCTTACGGAACGTGTGACCAATCCAGTGCCACTCCGTCGTTGGATGGTTGTGCCTATTGGTTCCTTACCCGTTCTCTCGTAAAGGCGTTCGTTAGAGATACGATTGGGCCAGAAAATCCTTAAGATATTGCGCAGGCACCTATTAACAAACGTTTGCAGCTTTCTGGTGATGGTAGTGGTCACTCACCACGTGCTGCAACCATATAACAGCTCGGATTCAACGTTGGAGCGGAACAGTCCTGTCTTGGTGTTCAAACCGATTGCATTGCTTCGCCATATTTTGGACAAACGCGGACTTTGCTTTGTTGGCTATATCCAGTACGGTTCCACCATCGGCCGAGACAATACTCCCAAGATACTGGAAATCCTCTACTCTCTCTATCGGTTGTCCAGCAATGCATATTTGAGCGGATGAGTTAGTTCCAAGGCTGATAATTTTAATTTTTGCCGTATTAATTTTCAGCCCGACAACGAATGCCTCCCTCTCCATATCTGCTGTCATTTGGTGGAGGTCCATAATTCTATGGGAGAGTAAGCATACATCGTCAGCGTAATCAAGACGTTTCAGTTGAGATGTAAGAGTCCATCGAATTCCTCCGTTTCCCGTCGACAAAGCTGCATGAAGCACATCGCTAATCACTAATAGGAATAATATTGGTGAAAGGATACAGCCTTGTCTTACCCCACTTTGGATCTCAAATTCAATTCCTTGGAGCCTTCATATGTAGCTTTGATAATAGCAGATAAACTATCGGGAATACCTCTCCTGTGTAAGGCACGCCAAATAAACTCCCTGTTGACACTATCTTCAATTATTATAGAATAGTGATTATGCTACATAAATACAAATTGCGTACATATTTCAAAATAGCAAACACTATTAATGCTTAGAATTAAGGGTTTGCTTATCAAATACTTTCAAAGCCTAAGCCTTAAACACAAAACCTGTTGCATGTGGAAAGTCATGTAGTTGTAAGTCTCGTAATAATACTACACATGACCAAATGTTTGTCACTCTAAGTCAAGAGAAAGAATCTAAATTTTGCGTTCCTAGATTGCACTTTGGTCAGATAATAATACAATTTTACACCAACCCATAAGTAAGTGACCCAATTTAGCGTCACACATCTCTTCATAGAGATAGCATATTTCTACAATATATCTGCTTATTTAATACGCTTCTTACGCTTTATTACTACTTACTTACGACTTCTGCAGGAGCTGTAGGGATGAGGAGGAGGAGGAAACCCTCCTTCACCTCCTATGCACATGTTCGTCCCTGTCGTATAAAAGAATGCTCCATACCTCTGCGATCTGGCGTCCCTGAACGTCATGAGCATCCATCGCTTTGTCGAAAGCTCCGGTTGGTTTTGTTAGTCCCTGAGTGGCCTAATGGTTTGATCCATGGTATCACAAAGGACCTTCACTGGTCTAAGTGTGTCTGCACTCTCGTGTGGACAGCCAACCAAACCTAACCTAACCTACGCTTTATTAAATATTCAACGATTATTGAGCGTACTTCAGAGCAAGGTAAGACATGGTACACTAAAATTTGCAAATTTTCTTTCTCAGTTTTCAATAAAACTTCGTTGTTACCGGCTTCTCTTGTCTTGCGATCGCGTTTAGCACTATTTCGAGTTTGTTTCAAAAAACAAAATAAAATTTAAGAATCTGTAGTTTCAACTATGTCTTCGTCGCACGAGGAAGTACGCAAAAAAATTTTGAAAACTTATTTGAATAATAGAGACGCGCCATATAAAATAATTGCTAAACAAGTAAAAACAACATACGCAACCGTTCGAAGAACAGTTATTCGGTTTCTTCAAGACAATTCTGTGTTAAGAAAACAAGGAACGGGTAAGAAAGGTGGTGCTAGAAATAAGGATTTAGAAAAGAGAGTGATAAAGTGTATAAAGAGAAACCCTAACCTGTCACTTCGCGATTTAGCTAAAAGGTTTAATACTAATCACGTTCAAATACTAAGAATCAAAAGACGACATGGCATTAAGTCTTATAAAAAGTATTTTGTACCAAGAAGAGAGTATAAACAACAAAAAACCGCTATACAGCGAAGTCGAAAACTATACCTACACCTCTTGAACAAGAAATACTCTTGCATTATAATGGATGACGAGACTTACGTCAAAAAGGACTTTCGGTCATTGCCAGGTAAAGAGTATTATTCTGCAATTGACAAAGCCAAAGTTCCTGAAAAATTTAAGACAATAAAAAGAGAAAAGTTTCCGAAAAAATTTATGGTTTGGCAAGCGGTTTGCCAATGTGGAAAACGCAGCACTCCGTTTGTGACAACGGGGACCATCAATTCGAATATTTATCTAAAAGAATGTTTGAAAAGAAGACTTTTACCACTTATTAGAAAACATACGACCTCAACAATATTTTGGCCAGACTTAGCAACCTGCCACTACTCCTCAGTTGTTAAAAATTGGTACATGCAGCAAAATATAAACGTTGTAGGGAAGGATATCAACCCACCAAACTGCCCCGAATTAAGGCCTATTGAAAGGTATTGGGCCATAATTAAAACAAAGTTGAGGAAATACTTCCGAGCAGCTAAAAACATCGATGATTTTAAAAAAAAATATTTACGAGCGACTAAAATGATACCAAACTCGACTGTGCAAGCTGTGATGAGACCCATAAAGGCAAAGATACGACTATTCCAACGTCAAGCTATAAAAAATTGAAATCATTATTTTTTTATTTTCTAATTATATTCAATGAACTATTTTTGTGCTAAAAATTATTTCTTATAAATAAAAAAATTAAAAAAAGAAAAGTTTTCTGTTTGTATTTTTTAATGTACCACGTCTTAAATGGAACAAGTTTCCAATGTATTCTGGAATTTGCTGTTAAAAAACTAAAAAGAGCCACTTCACTCGCGATACGCAGTTATTAATTGGTTTGTATCGGGGTGTAGCTACGAGTATCATTTATTCATTCATGTGCTCTATAGAGAAGATCTATCCGACATGATTGCTTGTACTAGGCCTATAGTAATAAAACTAGAAGTACACATTCTTTCATAACTGTCACTATTTCATGGTTTCACGGCTTTCAAAGGTTGCTTCTAGTAGTCACCTGCCACAAGAAAAACTAACATCAACCTCGCTATTTAAACAACGGTTATCGTTCCAATTTCTTTCACCTTTATCTATTAATAAAATAATTTGTTCTACAAACATTTTCGAACGCAGAGGTGTATGCTTCTAATCAATTCACTTAACACTTGCCAGTGGACAGTGTGTATTTACATTCCTATTCCGTTCATCGCTCTAATTATTAGCTATATAGCTCGGTGGCATGCTACTCTGGTAGCATGTTACCTTTGACTCATTTTACAGGTTTTAGAGGTCTAGATGACTGTATGTGAAAGTTCTAAGAACTGACACATTCTGAAAAAAAGGCAATGATTCACATTTATATATACAAGCAATTTTGTTCTTAAATCTGCCCATTATGAGGAATCAAAGTCACGAAAGAAGCTATTCTATTAGACTTAGGCTTTCAGAATACAAGACTGAACATTACAAATCTTTAAAACAATCAAGTGTCTAAAAATGCAATTAATTCCATTCTTCTCGACTAGATTGCGGGTATCAATACTGTGAATTCCTTTCGAGATTATGCGGCTTTATCTCATGGTAGACTAAGAACCTGTAATTGCACTGCGTACGAAAAATCTTTAGAATATACGCTCCTAAAAGACGTGCTTTTGTATTTTTCCAAGGCACGACTGTTTATTCTATTAACGAATGTCGCAGGTGAGCCACTTCACCTCGAGGTTTGATTTAATCAAATGAAGTGGATTTGTTCCATGAAATTCCATTATTGGTTGATGGATGGCGAAAACCATTTCATGATTACCCAAGAATGATGAAGGCTGAAAAGAAACAGTACGAAGAGGTCTCGGAAGAGGACGAAAAGTTTAAATATGTCGTCATATCCCAGTCGTACTTGGAGCCGGTTTCACATACTTTGTAGCAAGTGGAAGAGTATATCTTCAAGTTAAAGACATTTTCAAATACATTGCAGATAAGTCTTATAGTCGCAGTTTTGATACGGATAATGAATGCAAATTGAATAGAATACATAGCCACATTCCACGAGACTAGTATTCTTGGGAATAATTTATTGTCGCTCATGGAATGGAGCTTCATACGTCTGTATCTATATCAGCCTATAACCTGTAACAAAAGAGAAAGAATAAGTAGTTCTTATTTTCTTATTTTTGAAATATTTATCATATATTAGTAAAAACTAGTTCTGGAAAAGTTAGCACTTTCTTGTCGTGTCAGGTGCCTGCCAAGACGTTCGAATTAATCGCTAAAATCACTAATTAGATCACAACAGTCAAATAAAGTAAAATAGTGCTCCAACATACATACCATATGTATAAGCCGCTCGTCTACAAAACTCAAATTTAAACAATTTGACCTCTTGAGGACAAAGCTACTTTGTTTTGGGATAGGCAGAAATGTTTTAGGACAACTTAGCCCTTTGTGACAATTTTCCAACTTGAATTTTGATTGGTCATGAAAATTGGTTTCTGGTAGTAGAAGTGAAGGAACTGGTAAGATACGAGTATGTGCTAATCTTTGCTCGGTGTACGAGTATGTTTGCCAGCGTGACGGAGACTGGCAAACATACACCGAGCAATTAACAAGATACAACTTGGAAATCAGAAAAGCTAAAAGACATAGCTTCAGAGCATTCTGTGAGAACATAGCGTCAACCCCTGCAGCGGCCAGATTACATAAAGCACTGGCTAATGAGAAAGTAGGCGCGCTAGGCTCACTGAAAAAGCAAGATGGCAGCTATGTCGAAGATGAAGAGCAGAGGGCCCTTCTATTATTTGAAACACACTTTCCGGGTAGCTCCGTCTACAGCAACACAGATGTATTAGGGAGGTATAAAAGGTTCAGAAGAGAGGACTGGGCGATGGCAGGAGACATCTGCAAGAATCAAAGGCTAAGTTGGGCTCTGAACACCTTCCAGCCGTTTAAAGCAGCGGGAGTGGACGGAATATTTCCTGCCCCACTACAACAAGGCCAGGAACTCATTATACCACACCTCCTAGGACTACTGAGAAGCAACATTGCACTTGGGTATATGCCAAGAATGTGGAGAAGGGCAAATGTAACATTCATTCCAAAAGTGGGAACAAGAGACACCACTTCACCAAAATCCTTTAGACCCATCAGCCTGACCTCATTCATGCTAAAGATGCTAGAAAAGGTCATAGATAATCACGTAAGAATGACTGTGCTGGGAAGAATACCTCTTCCCCACAATCAACATGCCTACAGAGTGGGAAGATCCACCGAAACTGCACTCTACCAGCTGACAAGTTGGGTTCAAGATACAGTGGAGTGCAAGAAAACGGCAGTATGTGCATTTCTAGACATCGAAGAAGCCTTCGATAACACTTCCCATAAAGCAATTAGGAGGGGTCTCGAAATAGAAGAAGCAAATCACACCACAAGTAATTGGATGTGTGAGATGCTAAGAACTAGGCCTGTTGAGATAGAGGTGGGACAAAAAACCATCACAATAAGTACCACTAGAGGCTGCCCAAGTTGGGGTATTATCACCATTGATGTGGAGCCTAGTAGTAGATGAACTACTGCACAAATTGACAGATGTGGGAATTACGTGCCAGGTGTACGCCGACGATATAGTCATTGTCGCAAGAGGAGGATTTGAAGAAACGTTATGTAAAATCATTCAAAGGGGTCTAAGAATCACACAAAAGTGGTGTGATGGTGGTGCCACCAGAGCACTTATGGTGTACAGAAACATTTCAGGAAAAGCCTGGGGATGCAGCCCAGCCACATAGTGCTAGAGCGAATCGCCAAGGAGACCATATTGAGAATCAGCAAAGAGGGCACCGGGAAAGAAATATGCATCGCAACAAAGAGCGAGTAACCCTATCCAAATCGGTGCCGCTTCTGGACTGGCCCAGAGATGATGAGGTCAAGACATACTGCTTCGAAAGGAAGTTTGACTCAAAGCTGGGCAACAAAGGAGAGTGGAGCAGCGAATCCTATACATATAAATTCAAACAACACACAATTAAATAGTACACAGACGGATCGAAAACATGTACTGGCACTGGGGCAGGAGTGTACAGGCCCAGGACTAGATACTCAGAATCACTGGGAGTCTTCTTCTTCTTCCTTTTACAGTGATGTTATGTTCCGAAAATAAGGGATCACGACCTTCCCACTTCACCGCCTGTGGGATTCGACTATTTGACCTCAGAAAATATCGGCAGGCCTGCCGATTTTGGATCACTCGGTTACTGAGGCCAATGAAATGCCGACGTCGTCGCATTTGTCTGATCCAGGCGTTCATAGGCCTGCCTTTCCTACATCGCGATGTCTTTGGAATCACTGGGAGTATTCCCCAGTATATTTTAAGCAGAAGTTCACACGGACAATTCAACCTAGACAGGAAATATGGCGGGCAGGACATCGGAATAGACAGCTAAGCCGCTATTAAAGCACTGACCTCACACAAGATTAGATCCAAACTGGTATGAGAATGCCTCACCAGGATCAACAAACTGGGAGAAACAAACAAAGAAAGTCTCTACTGGATACCAGGACATGTAGAAGTGGAGGGGAACGAAGCAGCTGATGAACTAGCCAGAAACGGATCAGACAAGGAAAGAGGAAGAGAACAAATGGGCCAAACATTGGCACGATTTCCCCCAAATAAGACAGGCAAAATAACTTCTGGTGAAATACAACCAGAAAAGAAGCAGAGCCTGCCTAAGAGTTAGTTAGAATCGACCTCGAATCTTGGCGAGCATGTTAACGGGTCACTGCAGACTCATAGAGCACCTTAGAAAACTGGGAATAGAGGGAGACGGACAATGCAGATTCTGCAGGAACTTCGTAGAATGCTTCTTATGGAATGCGAAGCACTGATCCACAAAATAAGAAATCACCTAGGTGCCTACCTTCTATCAGAAATGGATTTACCTTCGCTGGATCCACTGAAGATACTCCGGTTTGCTGGAGCAGCTGGACTGGCGGAAGTGCTCTAGACCGAGTATATCATCGGCTAGAGTCGTAGTATGGGGGCACAATAGATGTTTTAAAGGTCGCAGTGCACTTACACCTTATTATCGTATACATCTACATCATATACATCTACATGTGGTAATTTGCTTATACATTTGGCATTACGGACCGTCTTTTTGCGATCTATGAATGCGAGATGTAGATTCTTTCCATTGTCGCTGTACTTTTCTAGCAGGATTCTTATAGAATTTATAGCATCAGTAGCTGATTCTCCTGATACGAATCCGCATTGATTTTCGGTGATGCTAGTGACACTCTTTAGTCTTTGATGCATAACTCGTTGCTAGATTTTAAAGGTATACGCTATCAGTTTGATAGATCTATAACGCGAATCTATAAGGCGAACGTCCCATTTGTTCTTCTAGAATGTTATAAGATAAGTTTCTCTCCACATGTTAGGTACCTTCTCGATGAGAATTCTATTGATGAGTTTGGCCAAGAAATAAATTCCTGCAGCGCCTAGCTGCTTCCACAGTTCGGAGGGAATCTCGTCAGGTCCTGTGGCTTATTTATTTGCCATCTTACGAAGTCCATCTTCTACTTCCACTGTTGATATGTTTCGTATTGAGCCGTCTATTTTTGGTAGCTCACACAAATGGGAATTGGGCATTTTTCTTTGCATAGTTCCTTAAAATATTCCATTCACATTTGATGTATGCCTTTGTCGCACTTTAGAAGTGTGCATTGCCTGTCTTTTATGTACTTAGTTGTTCTTATATCTGTTGAGGTGAACCCTACAGGCTGATCAGTGGAAATGAGGTGAAGTGGGAGGGTTATGATCCCTTGTTTTCGGATCATAACCTCACCGAAATATGAAGAAGAAGAAGTTGTTCTTATATCTTTTGTGCTGTTATGTCTAAGTTTAGCTAACTCAAAAACTTCTTTATCATGTTTAGCTTCTTCGAAACGATTGTAGTATTATATTTGTCATCACTGGTGGCTTTTGCTTGTGATCGTTTTGCCTGTTTTTGTTTTTGCTTCTTGTTAGGCTTGCCAATCTAGCTCTGTCTTTGTTTGCTGCCATTGTTTAAACAGATGTTTCTTTGTCTTGAACGTTTCTTCAACACCTTCTTTCCACCAGGTCCGTTTCCTTGGATTGGTCTTTTTGATAGCCCCAGATAGTGTGCTGCTTTCATAATGCATTACTTGTGGAAATCTCCCCATGATCTTTTTACAGGACAGTTAATGGTTCCTGCTGTAAATAAATACGAAGTTCTTCACATTAATCCTGTCCTTCTTGCCTGTTGAGCTTATATCAACGTATCTTCGCTTCCTTTTCTTGGCCTTGCGTATTTCCTATTCCGAATCGTTGATTGGTGTGTGCTTGTTGGTGAATAGCCCTCATAGTGTCGTGTACATTTTTTGGAACAAAACAGATTCCTTCATTAAATCGCTTTATTCATAGCAAATTAATATTATTTACACATTTCCAAATAGTTTAGTAATTAATATGACCTCCTTTAGTTTCAGTTAAATCATGAAACCAAACACTAATTAGCACATATCGCTCTACTTTTTGTTTTAGAAGTAAGATTCTTGGAAATAACGCAAAGATTTTCAATCAGGTTTAAATGAGGACAGTTGCTAGACTTTTACAAGACTGTAATTTGGTTTCTAATCATAAATGTTTCTTTGAAACATGACAAGGGGCGAGGTTGTATAGAAAAAGTTACGGCAAGGTAGTGGGTAAAGCTTTTAAATTCAGGAATAATTTTGTTGTCAAACATTTTTATACAATATATTGGTCCGATTTATCCCGGTGACATATATTTCGCAAACATCAGAAGATCTCCTTTAGTGGGTGCTATACTCTTTTTACCAACTAGGTGATGGAGATAGGTTCACCAGATGATCGTTGCATAATTCATTCACCTCAACTCTGGAAAAAAAAGTGGATTTCGTTAAACAACAGAACCTTTCTCCAGTCTTCGGCTGATTTCTTTGCCTAAACCAGGCTTTTTTTTAATCACAGGAGGCGCTAAAAGTCGTTTTCAAATAATTTATTTTTTCCTCACTTTAAGGTCCGTTAATGGATTTTCCTTTCTCTCAAGAATTCTTTTGATCGGGTATTCAGCTTCCTATCACATCTACTTAGCTTTTAGCTTCCACAGCTCCTGCTTCTTTCTGTTGACGAATAATTGTACTGAGTGATGTCAGACCAACTCCAACCGCTGTTGCTATTTGTCCATAAATCTGTGGAGTATGTTCTGCTCGTATAATTATTCGTGCGTCCTGGTGAGATACTCAACGAATTTAAATTAACTTATCACTTTTACCAAATCAGGAAACTGTCTTTTTCTTCCTATTTCAGCGAGGTTATGATCCGAAAACAAGGGATCATAAACCTCCCACTTCACCGCATTTCCACTGATCCGCCTGTGGGGTTCGCCTATTTGACCTCAGAAAATATCGGCAGGCCTCCCGATTTCGGATCGCTTAGTTACTGAGGCCAATGAAATGCCGATATAGTCGCATTTGTGTGATCCATGCGTTTATAGGCCTGCCTCTCCTGCCTCGCGATGTCTTCAGGAAACTGTGTTACAAAAAATCAAATTAAGTAACGACAACAATTTCATTGTTGATCACCAGAGCTAGACGAAGCAACAGGTTTTCTTTCAAATAAAACGTTTGGTCACTTGTATTCACATTGATTGGGGCGGTGGTATCTAACCTCACTTTAAAACATTGTAGTGAATTATTTTCGGCCACATAAAATCATTTAATTATCGGATAAGAATAAGAATAATAATTTCAGATTCAGAGGTGCTTATCAATCGATATCGAATGCTTTGACTTTCTCTAATCCAAATGCAAGTATGGTTCCTGGATGCTATAAGATATTCGATATCTCTTATAAAGTCTTTAAAGGGATATGGTCAGCATTTTTAGACCACCTCACACACCATTGTATATAACACAGAAATCTTAGCTGATTGACGTATGGAAAGGTTGCACATTAAGACCTCTTCACTTTTATTTCTGCATCATTCTAATTTTGTTTTTTAAATATTTTAAGCTAGCGTTACCCCGTCCGCTTCGCTAGACTTTTCCTTTATTTGTTTGTAAATTAGAAAACATTTCTTTTTTTCTTTCAAAGGAATTTATTGTAAGGCTCTGTGATAAACAATATTTTTGGTTTTTCCTTCATATGTGAACACTAACAAATCAGCAGGTTTCCCTACACGTGAACAGGCTACATACAATTGTCCATGTGAGAAATAATTATTTTCCAAATTCAAACCACACGCTTGCAAAAATTGTCCCTGCGCTTTATTGATGGTCATTGCAAAAGCCAGTCGCACTGGAAACTGCAAACATTTGAATTCGAATGGCATGTCTGTTGGTATCATCGGTATACGTGGAATTAAAACGTCTTCACCTTTGAATTTCCCATTTAAAATAGTGGCTTCAATAACGTTGGTCATTAGCTTTTTAACCGCAAGTCTTGTGCCATTGCACAATTTTGGTTGGTTGATATTACGAAGCATAATGATTGGCGCTCCAACTTTCAATTGCAATATGTGCGGTGGCAGGCCTGGTAAATCCAATGAATTTAAAAATTCTGTGGGATAATTGACCACCTCATCTTCATTCATAATGGTATCGACTGACTTGAATGTGAACACTTTTCCTGGTATCTCTTTTAAAATGGCCTCATTAATTTCTGTAACGTCTTTGTTTATTGCCGCCAATATAGCTCTTTCGTTCAGCCAAACATGTGTCTTGTATTGCTGTACAATGTTTGGAAAAACTTTTCGAATCAATTCTTCTTTTGATTGAATTACATTGCAAAAATTGGTGGGTAACGTTATTAAGCCAGTTTCATTGTCTATCGGCATTTTTCCATCTCCATTTTTCAACAACTGCTTTGAAAATTCATTGGCTGATGGATCATTGTCCCATCAGTCCATTTGCGGTTAATGTGAGTGTTCTCACATATCTCCACAGAGTGGATGACTTTAAACATGCATTAAGCTCATCAGCACCGGTGGATCGAGGAATTACCGGCAAAGTTTGCCCAAAATCACCAGCTAATAATATTAAGGCGCCACCAGCCGTTGATTTCCTCTCCTATCCTTCATTGTACGATTGAATGCCTCCAATGATCACTTTTGGGCCATACGAAATTCATCCCACACGACAATTTCACACTGTTGCAACACTTTGGCCATTCCTGACGTTTTGGTAATATTACATGTTGGATTTTCGTTGAAGTTCATGTCCAAAGGCAACTTAAGCGCAGAATGTTCTGTTCTGCCGCCATCCAATAACGTCGCCGCGATTCCAGATGATGCAAGAGCCAATGCTATTTTATTTTGCGAACGAATTGTGGCCAAAATTGTTGAAGTAAGGAACGTTTTTCCAGTGCCACCAGGCGCATCTAAGAAATACGTTCCACCACTTTTGTCTGCCATTGCTCGCACCAAAATGTCGTAAACATCTTTTTGTTGTGCGCTTAACTTTGGAACATTTGTTACAGCAAATTGAGTTAAATCATTGCGATCGAAATCATGTTCAAGCATCAAATCTCGATTATACAAATCTTGTAACTGCCGATTTGGCGATGGCATGCCTAATTGGGATAACGCTTTGTTTGCAATTATAAGGCAAATATCTTCGATCATTATGAGAGCTTCATTATGTATTTCTGGTGTTGTTAGCAAATGCGGATTCGATGCTGATCTACGCATTCGATTCAAAATATCTTCCGTCATAAAATCTGCATAATTTGTCCACAATTCAGATGGATTCGATGGGCTACACGTTGCTATGCTTATCGCAAATAGTGTACGAATCTGATGAGGTGGTGCAATAATTGACGATTCAGCGAGCGTAGAATCCCAGTGAGCATTGTCCTCGAGCAAATATAAGCGACGGCATGCCTCACGATAAGTTGGGGACTCTAATCCATCTACTTACTGTATTCAAATTTGCAAAGGATGTTGGTCCACGAACGTTGATTGAATGAATTGTATAAAGTCTTCCTAATGCATCGATTTGAAGTACATTTTGATGACCTGGACCTGGCTTCCCTTGCTTGCCTCTTGCAAAAACTTTGGTCGATTTATTCCATGTGTAATACTGCGGGACTTCCGTGTATAATAATTGACTGGCAAATGTGTCACTTTGGCATAAAGCAAAAAAAGCAGTCAATGTAGTGACTGGTGGCGTAATTGCTCTTTGCAACGCAGTTTCACTTAACGTCGTATGTTTTGTATTTCGATGTTTTGTTAACAGAATTTATGCCATTCGTCTTGCATTACATGTGTCCGTAGATATATATTTTGCATTTTCTTGAATGAAAAAGTACATTTTTTTTTTAAAAAAGGCCTATGTCCTTCTCATTGCTTTTCTGAATAGTTTAAAAGAAAAAACAAGTAAATTGGTTGAAAATTACGTGAGTTATACGTAAACGCACAATATATCAACTCAGTTTTATTTATATAGATGTACACTTTCGCTATAGAATCAGGGAAAATATTTAGATACTATAATTCGATTAAAGGTGGCTAAGGCTTACTTGTCACAGCGGTTTCATTGGAGGCTATTGGCCTTATTGGGATCTCCTCAATAATTGTATTATACTTGCTAATGATTAAGGTAGAATCCATATCATCGAAGTGGGTTGGGAGACTTTTATTTACCGAATGAAAGGTCCAACAGATGCTTTTTAAGTGATAAGATCTAAGCGGGATTGTCTTTATTTTGGGTTTTTACATAAGAAACGAGTTAGGATGTTATATGTTTTGGTACAAGCGAACTGTTATATATTATGCGATGACTTGTCAGTCCATTTGAAAAATCTCCGAGCACATATTTTTGCAAAAATTTCAGTGTTGTAATAACATATGCAAAGTCCAATGTAATAGCAAAATGCGACTAACAATTTAATTTAAATTTTTTTCCCAGGCGACCATATACGAGTAACAGAGGTTCATCAAGATACTACTACCCCAATTCACAAAGAAGAAATTACGTAGAATCTCGAGCGCAGAATAGAAATTATGCTCCGCAGCGTTCTTATCAAAATTCAAACTTTGAATCCAGACAATCATATCAGGATCAATCCCATAATCCTAGAGAAGAAAAAACCAATGAGACACCATTATGGCATCATCATCGAGAGTATCGTGAACGAAGAGACATTTATGACCATCTTGAAAAATTTGGAAACATGTAAGTCAATTTTATCTCTTAAACAAAGTCAAAGAGTAGCCATGTAACGTCTGTATTTTGTAGAATCGGAAAGAGTTTGAGGAAATGTATTTTACGTGCCATATGTGAAATGAAACAACAACTCATGCCAGAAGGAGTATCGTTTATTAATGATGTTGCTCGAATACTGTTCACGTAAGGCAATCTTGTTAATTTGAATCCTTTAAGGAGCCTTATTATGTGTCTTTTTGCTTTAGTGTCCCCACGGATCATGACAACCAGGACGATGAGTTTACAAAAATGGCCCTTGAGGAGAATGTGGATTGTGCTAGACGATTTGTGGTTTCTTGCCCACACAGTCCATTGGACTATTTCATTACTAATTTCCGTTCGAACATGCCGCAAAGGCCACAGACTTCAAAAGAAATGATGGAAAGTTTAATTTATGCTTGATCAATGCGACTGGAATCTGATAATAAATATACAAAGGCTTATGATAAAAGATATAACGTGTGTTGTTCTTAATAGCAAAGCAGTTACAAGTGGTCGGAATTTCAAACTATTTTCTGCTGCTAACAACAAGCGTCTTAAAGATTACCACCAATGCAGCAGTTTGAAAAGGTAAACTTAGAGTAAAGTTAAATGGTTGGGGCTCGTGACAAAGATTGGCTTCGGACACCCGCAGACCCAATTGGACTTTAGCGAAACAGGAGGTAAGGAATCCCATAGTACAGTAGCCATGTAGGGATAATCATACTACAACTCTTGTGGTCGAGTATTGTAGGGCGACAATAAGGAACGTTAGTTTAAATTTAATAATTTAGTTATTAATGCAGAGGATATCGAAACAGATTAAGGTCTCTTATCTTGCTACGGGCTTTTCTTTTTTATGAAGTACGTAAGAAAAGTGGGAGCAGTACTCTCAACCCGAACATACATGTCTTTCGTTTAATTTATTAGCAACAGACGTCACATTTACGTCTCTGTGTAAGCAGATTATGTGATGCTGTTAGTGCCTAGCGAATTCCTTCCTACTACCAGCAAACATGTAGAAGTAGCTACAAAAACAGTAGATACTTGAAGCAGGAATTACTCCTCCTCCATAAAACAGAGTTAGTGCAGAATTGAATATACAATCTGTTGCAGAAATTAAGCAGGATCGATGACAGATGGTCCGTTCAAGATAACTTTGTTTTGGGTTCTAGGTTACGGAGACATTAAAGAGAAACGAACGTGCTGACAAATCGGACAGCCGAGGCCCCGCTTGAGAAAAGAGTATACATTCGCCGTTAAAGTTAAAATATCTACATGAAAATACAACAGGGCAAAAACAAACGATCTCCTTAAAAAAAAAAAATCTCGTGCAGATATCTTTTGAATAGCAGTATTAGCACGGGACATTGCCCAATTAGAAATCATACAGCCAAATTTGACATCCGTGGGCGCCGTGGCGTAAGTGGTTAGTGTGTCGGACCACTGCGCTTGAGGTTCGAATTTGGAAAACACCAAAAAGTTTTTCCACGGTCCCACCTCTCGCGAACGTCTGACAAACATTTGAGAGTATTGTTGTCTCGAAAAAGCTTCTCAAAACAAATTGCCCTTCGGATACGGCACTAAATCGTAGGTCCCTTCCATTCGTGTGAAAAATATAACGCACACAACATGAGTGGTTGCGAGAATCTAGGCCCTGGCACTTAAAGAGCTGTTACGCCAAATATTTATTTATTCATTCAAACTTGACATCCCTCCTAACACCTATTGCCACAGTTGCAAGAATGGGGTTGAAGAAAAACGTTCATCCAATTCCTCTTCAGATGTCTGGAACTAGCCAGAGCCAGACAATGTCGACTAGGCAAATAAATTCTCAGAAATATGTATATGTACATATTAGGTACTGATATTTGGCTTAAATTCTAAAAGATGTAGTGGTAGTATTAGCAGTAGTACGAGCTGTCAAAAGGAGAACATGCACAAACTCAATACTGAGAATACAATGGGAAGCAGTAGCAGTAGCGTTTCGCTGTAGCGGTAGTAAGAGTTGTCAAACTTTTAGCTTTTGTTGCGCTACAAGTTTGAAAGTTTATCACAACTATAGAAATGACGACTGCTTACTTACTTACTTAGGTGGCGCTACAGTCCGGGGTGAACCTGGGCCTCAACCAACAAGCCTCTCCATTTAGCTCGGTCTTTAGCTAATTGCCTCCAGTTGCGCACTCCAAGTTGGTTGAGGTCCCCTTGAACTTGTGCACGCCACCTACGGCGAGGAGGTCCTTTACTGCGTTGTCCCTCCGGGTTAGATTCGAAGACTCTACGGGCCAGAGGGTTAATGTCCATTCGCTCTACATCTCCCAGCCATCTCAGTCGTCCAATACGTAGTTTTTTGACTAGGTCGATGTCGTTGTATAGCTTGTACAGTTGGTGACTGAATCTTCTCCTCCAAAACCCGTCAACGCAAACGGGACCGAATATCTGACGAAGAATTTTTTTCTCGAAGCGACCAAGGATGTCTTCATCCTCTTTTAATAAAGTACATGTTTCAGCGCCGTAAAGCAGGACTGGGATGATCAAGGTCTTATATAGAGTCTCCTTAGTTGTTCGAGATAGGGCTTTACTGTTCAATTGCCTTATAAGCCCACAAAAACAGCAATTGGCAAGAGTTATTCTTCGATCGATTTCTGCGCTGATCTTGTTTGTAGAATTTATAGCAGAGCCAAGGTAGATAAAGTCCCTTACTACCTCGAATTTATAGCTGCCGACTGTGACGTTTTGTCCAATTCGTCGGTGTTGGCTTTCCCTTCTTGTTGACAGCATATACTTGGTTTTGCCCTCGTTTATCGCTAAACCCATTTTGGCCGCTTCCGCCTCAATGCTTGCAAACGAACCGGTGACAGTCCGCTGAGTTCTTCCGATAATCGTCGGCGTATGCAAGCAGTTGTATAGACTTGTAATAGATTGTGCCTCCGGTGTTGGCTTGTGAGTTCCGCAGAATCAGTTCAAGTACAATATTAAAGAAGTCACATGACAGCGCTTCACCTTATCTAAAACCTTTTTTGACATCAAAGGTCTCGGTGAGGTCATTACCGACCTTGATGGAGCAGCGAGCATTCTCCGTCGTCAGCCTGCTGTTTGGGATGTCAAAACTAGACATGGCTCTATAAAGCTCTTCTCTATAGATGCTGTCATAGGCGGCCTTGAAATCGATAAAGAGGTGATGAGTATCGATTTGGAATTCTTGGGTTTTCTACATCTGATCTGATCGGATCTGCCGAAGTGTGAAGATTGGATCGATGATGGACTTTCCTTGCCTGAAACCGCACTGATAGGGTCCAATGAGGCTGTCCATAAATGGTTTCAGGCGTTCACCCAATATCGCAGAAAAGATTTTGTATGCGATGTTGAGGAGACTGATGCCTCTATAATTGGCGCAGTTGAGAGGGTCTCCTTTCTTGTGGATCGGGCAAACGATGCTGAGGTTCCATTCATCAGGCATACACTCGTCTGACCAAATCTTGGAGATGAGTTGGTGTATGCACTCTACCAATTCATCCCCAGCTGCCTTGAAAAGTTCGGCCGGTAAGCCGTCAGGTCCAGCAGCCTTGTTGAATTTCAGCTTGGATATCGCTGTCCTCACTTCGTTTTGGTCAGGTGGACGGAAATTTTGACTATCATCGTTTATGTTAAATGGTTCATTCTGCCTGACAGCGGGATGTTGGTCTTCGTCGCCGTTATACAGTCTGCAGAAGTAGTTTTTCCATATTCTCAGCACGGATTGTGATTCTACTACGAGGTTTCCATTTTCATCTCTACAGGTTTCTGTACGGGCATTGCTTCTTTGACACGTTCTATTTACCATTTGGTAAACCTTCCGTACATTGTTCCTGGAGTACAAACTCTCGATATTCTCAAACGCGCACTTCTCATGCTCTTTCTTCTTCTTTTGGAGAAGCCAATGTTCTTCCCGTCTCTTTTGCTCGTAGAGCTTACGAGCAGCTCTCGTCTTCCTTTGCAGCGCCGCTTTGTATGCCTCTTGTTTTGCTGCATGCACTCGCCGGCATTCTTCGTCAAACCAGAGGTTTCGTGTTCGTGGGCGAGCGAGACCCACCCCATCAGTCGCGGTGTTTCTGATGGCATATTGGCAGCGTTGCCACTGGTCTTCGGCACTTGATGCTGGCGGCATACGGGTGATTGAGATATTACGGGATACGCGTTCAGCGAAGAGTCTGGCGGTCTCTTGCGATTGTGGCTTTTCGACGTTAAATTTTCTCGCAGTGATTCTTCTTTGTTGCTCAGCTTGGGATATCCGCATTCGAACCTTGGCTACAACAAGGTAATGATCCGAGTCTATGTTGGCCCATCGGAAGGTCCAGACGTCCAAAATACTGGAGGCATGCCTTGCGTCGATCGCAATATGATCAACTTGGTTGATCGTTACATGATCATTGGACCGCCATGTCTGCTTATTAATATCGAGATGAGAAAACCATGTGCTTGCTATGGTGACATTTTGCTCCACAGCGAAATCAATTAGAATCAGTCCGTTGTCCGACGTGGTGTCATGTAGGCTATGTTTACCGACTGCCCTACCAAAGACGTTCTCCTTTCCTATCTTGGCGTTAAAATCGCCCAATATGATTTTAACGTCGTATTTAGGACGTTGCTAGTATATTTTGTCGAGGAGCTCGTAGAAACAACCTTTGGTGACACGGCCCTTTTCTTCTGTGAAGGCATGAACACATATTAGGCTTATGTAAGCGAATTTAGTCTTGATCCGGATAGTCATAATACGCTCACTCACGTGTCGGAAGCTTAAGACTTCTTGCTTAAGTCTGCCGCGTATGACAAATCCGCATCCGAATAAGCGTTGCCTGCTGCCTCTGTAGCAATCACCGTAGTAGATGTCATAGTTTTTCATCCTCTTTTTGGCCGGCCCATCCCATCGCACTTCTTGGATGGCGGTAATATCTGCTTTAGAGCAGTCTAGGGCTTCTGCTGGTTGTTCGGCTGCACGTGGTCTGTAAAGGGACAGAACATTCCACGTACAGATCCAAAGGTCGTTGTCCTTATTTCGTTTGCTGGGGTCGTCATCAGTTGAGTCGTCCTTATCCGAGGCTTTTGTTTGTTTCGGAACCAATAGGTTTTTTTCGTGGTAGGAAAGTCACCCCGACGGCACAACTCTCCGCCCGGAGGTCCAGTTCCTTTAGTTATTCCCCTAGGACGAGGGACCGGGTACACCGGTGTCAGTAGCCCACCACGGGAGTATGAGAACTGACGTAGCTGCTCAATATTGACATTGACATTTTTGAATGACCACTTGGTTTAATTTTGATGGTTTTCGTGTGAAACTACGGACTTATCTAGTCTCTTCACTAATTCTGGATTTAAATGGAAGACAATTTAATGAAATTAAACTGAATTATTAAATCGATTTTCTGATAACGCTTCACACGAAGTCGAAAGGTTCAAAATAAGTTCTAGATATGAGCTTAAACCGGACTAAATCAAAGTTCGGAGAAGTAGCTGCTCAACGTTAAGCACCTCGCGTACTCTGATGTTGCGCACTCGATCCCTACGAGTTATTCCAGCAACACCGCGAGGAACCTCATTTCGGCAGCTTGTATCCGCAATCTTATCCTTTCGGTTACTACCCAAATTTCATGACCATAGGTGAGAGATGGAACATACACCGAGTTAAAAACCTATAGCTTAGCTTGAACACTAAGTTCGGCCTACCTTATAACAGATTGACCAAGCTCTCTCAAAATTGATCCAGCCTGACCAATTCTACAGGATAACTCGGCATTGCCCTTTCCATCACTCTTGAAGTACCCCGATGTACTTAAACTTATCAACCTGCTTCAGTGGAACTCGACTAACATGCAGAGTACACTGAATTGGCCTTCTAGAGACGACCATTACTTCTGATTTGTTCACGTTTACCTTCATTCCACCATCATTACAAATGAATACAAACCTTTCGAGTGCGCGCTGAAGTTCAGTTTGAGAGGATCCAAGGATGATCAAATCATTCGCAAAGAGCAAATGACTAATCCTTAAGTCTTCGCACACTGAAGATCAAAACATAATCATGGGATAGCGCGCCTATATACTCACACACACATACTATTGCAACGATAGCCACTGCTGCATGACTGCTGGCCGTGGTCTCCACTGAAGGAAAATTGTGGGCGATGATTTGATTATTTTGTTTTTAGCATTGCTCAGCTTCAGGACAACGCAGAAGGATGTTTTATACCTTAAATGAATCATCGGCGAATTTACTAAATTCACTTATTTCTTATTTTTTTAATCAGGAGAGCCAGTACTGAGCTACGGCTGTGGAATCAATATTTACAGATGGAAGATTCGATCTCCACCCCCTTTATGCCACTCGCATCTCGCATCTAGGCAAAATAAGGAATAACTGTGCAAAATTTCAAGTACTTACGTCTAGTAGTTTTCGAGAAACGGTGTTCGGAAAATCGATTTTGCTTTTATAGTATTTAAGACAATCACACAAACGTCGTCATCGCTCGCATATAACGGGTGGGCTATATAGTGGTTTCTTTTTAAATCATAGGTTATTTTGGCACAAACAGTGCGTTTTTTGAAATGAAGCACCCACCGCACCTGCTGTACGCAAGTTTGTGCAAAAAGTTCGTGAGACTGGTATGCTAGTGGACAACAATCATGGTCCCCGTCGTCGTACGGTGCGCACAGACGAGAATGTGGCTGCTGTAGCCGAGAGTGTGAGACTCAATTCACGAACATCAACTCGTCATCGATCTCAACAGCTCTCAACATTTCACGCACTAGCCTGAGGAAAATTCTGCACAAAGATCTGGGATTATTCGCTTACAAGGTCCAATTGATTCAGCAATTGAAAGTGCACTACCATTCGCTTCGTTATCGCTTCGCAGTTTGGGCCTTAGAGCAGCTTAAATTGGACAACGATTTTGGGCGAAAAATCATCTTTTCTGACGAGGCACATTTTCATCTTGGCGGCTTCGTTTACAAACAAAATTGGCGCATCTGGGGCTCGGAAAACCCGCACGTTATTGTCAAGAAGCCAATGCATCCACAGAGAGTGACAGTTTGGTGCGGATTGTGGAGTGGATCATTGGACAATTTTTCTTCGAAAATGAGGCTGGGAACAACGTTTCGGTCAACGGTGGGCGTTACAGAGCCATGTTAACGAAGTTGAAGACATGGATTTGGACGACCTCTGGTTCATGCAAGATGGTGCGCCATGCCACAATCGGTCTTTTGCGCACCAAATTCCCAAATCGTGTTATCAGCCGTCTTGGCGATGTCAATTGGCCACCTCGGAGCTGCGATTTTACCCCTTTGGACTTTTTTGTGGGGAACCGTGAAGGACCGATGTTATGCCAACAATCGGGAAACGATTCAAGCACTTAAGGCCAATATCATCCAAACAATCCGTGAGCTACTACCCGAAACCATCAACAAGGCCTTGGAAAATTGGAGTGATAGAATACGCTACTGCGAGGCCAGTCGAGGCAGACACTTGAACGACGTTGTATTCTATAATTAATGGGACTGTTTGCTCTTACTAATAAAGCTATAATACATGGAAAAAATCTGACTTCGTTCATTTTATTGCATTTTTAAAAAGAAACTTGTAGTTGGCCCATCCTGTATAGATGTCTCCGAAAACTGTGGCTAACGGCATCTTTCACTCCTAAACAAACCCGTCAAAAGCTTATAACAACCCTAATTTTACCTCTTATCTCCTATGCTGAGGTTGTGTATTGTTCACTTGATTTCTCATCTCAGCGAAAATTACAAGTAGCTTTCAATGATGCAGTTCGGTATATTCATGGACGTAGATATGACCATATCTCGGTACATTCTAAAATGTTACTGGGTTGCATTGTGCAAGAATTCATTTATGCCAGGAACTGTATGTTTTTATATAAAATCATTCACAAAAAGTGTCCTCCGTATCTGTTTTGCAAACTAAAGTTCACTTGTTCAACAAGAACCATTAGCATTATCCCTTATCCTTATCAATACCTTAATTCTTCGCGTTTGTTTTTTATTCACACTGTCAAATTATGGAATTCGTTACCGCCGCGAATTAGAAATATTTCTAATCCTGTCAGTTTTAACAGTGCAATACTTCTTCACTTCTCATCTTCCACTTGTCTAAACTAACTTGTTTCTTTCCGTTTCCTTTTTTACTTTTCCAGTTACTACTTTTCTCCTCCCCTATTTAATTTATTTTTTTTTTATTTAATTTGTTTTAATGTCTTCTGTAATAGATTTTAGTTTTAAACAACCTACTTATATTTATTCAAAATTTTCTAAATTAAATGCTAAGTACTGCCCCTTTTAATTAAATAATTGAAATGAAATAAATGAAAGCAGTATTATTCGCAAAAACCCTGGATATCCCAATCGTTATCCAAAACAAAAAAACATCATTTCCACCCTGGAAACTGCCAGGAGAATCTATAATAACTGACGTTTCCTAAGAACACAACTAACAACGATATATACAAAGTATTTTTTTCCGAATTAGCCGAAAACTAGAAGCGACTTGGATGGGTCGACTTGGATTTGCCTACGGCTCCTAAACAGCCAATGGGACATCATTTGCTATTGCCGACGAAAATGGCTCTGTTATCTGCAAGGAGCACCTACCTCTATTCTCGTCAATCTTTTCAGTCGAAGCCTCGCCATCGTTAAAGTTATTGAGATTATCTGCACCAGAAAAACTATCATTTCCATGGATAGTTTGTCGCCAATCAGAACTATACAAAAATACCACTGACTCTACCAACATCATCTAAATCATCCCCGACAAACTTATTTCCAAGACAGGCAAACTTAAACTTGCATGGATACCGGGGCACGCTGGGATTAAACGAGTACGCCGATTCAACTGTCATATCAGCATTAATGGAGCCCCTCACTACTTCCTACATCTACATAAACATCAGTCATAAACACCATTTTGCCAACGATTCACCACCGCTTTGCTATCTATGTGAAGAACAACCTATCTTAACTGTAAGACACTTATTTGACTGTAATCAAGTAAACTCAATCTGTTATCATATCTCCAATCAAAACCTCTCAAAACTCATAAGTACCTCAAACGATAAAAATGTAAAAAATGTAGTTAAGCTCATGTTAGCAATTAATTTAGTTAATAGTAGATAAACCTTTTCTAACCGAAAGACTTAGCAGCTAGCGCTACATCCATTCTCTTATTAATATTTAATTTACTTATGTATTAATAAATTCATAATAATAATAATAATAAATTTATTTTGTCCGTTAATGGGAGTTGTCTGCTAATCAGTATGTCCGCCAATGAGAGATTTCACTGAAATTGCTTAAATACTTATGTACAATAATACCTAGAATTAAGAATAATTTTTATTATGAAATAAAAATGGAATTAATCAATAAAGAAAAGTATGGCGTTACGAGAAAGCCAATTGGGACGGCCTTAATAGTTTCTTTAGGAGTTTTAACTAGTCACTGTGCTTCCTCGATAGCGACGTGGATGCCGCCGCTGATATGATTACTGACACCATCATCTTAGGTATGGATGCCTTTATTCCTAATAGAACAAAAAGCATCAAGCCTAAGGCAAAATCGTGGTTTGACCAGAGCTGCAAAGAGGCTATCAGGCTGAAAGAGGTAAGTTTTCGGTCTTATAAAGCCAACAAATCTGAGGAAAACCGAAAGAAGTTTAAACAAGCCAGAAATTACTGCAATGCTCATATTCGACGTTTAAATTTCTATATGATCAAAAATTGAGGCAAAAAATTCTACAATGTCCCAAAGGTAGTAAACATTTTTGGTCATTCGTCAAAAATATTAAAAATTCTGCCTCGCCCGCCATCCCAACGCTCATTTATAATGACATTCCAGCTGTCAGCTCCTTAGACAAAGCCAATCTGCTTGCTGCTCACGTAGCAGCGAACTCCACCCTGCGAGATAGTACTTTGTCTCCACCTGTACTTGAGAGCATCGAATTTTCCATGGGACAAGTCCACTTTTGCACTCGTACAATTGCAGGAGTACTCAAAGGTCTCAACATACACAAATCCGCTGGTCCAGATGGTATCTCCCCCATAGTTCTGAAGAGGTGTTCTTCCACGCTGGCAAAACCTCTGCGTAAGCTTTTCTATCTGTCCTACTCTTCTGGACTCTTTCCGAGAAGATGGAAAACAGCATTTGTCCAGCCCGTCCCTAAAAAGGCGAATCTTCTTCCACTTCCAATTACCGACCCATTGCACTAACGTCCCTTCTTTCCAAGGTCATGGAAACGCTGATAAATCGTCAGCTTATGAAATATCTTGATTCACGAAAACTCCTCAATGACCGGCAGTATGGTTTTCGTAGCAACAGGTCCACTGGTGATTTGATGGCATATCTCACCGAGAAGTGGAACCAATCTCTACATCACTTCGGCGAAACAAAGATGGTTGCGCTCGATATTTCTAAAGCATTTGACAGAGTTTGGCATCAGGCTCTTTTGTCGAAAATGCGTGTATATGGCATCGATGAGTCTCTTCTTCAATGGATTAGAAATGACCTTTCGGACCGTTCAATACAAGTTGTCTTGGACGGCTTCGAGTCTGCAATTCACAATATAAATGCTGGTCTTCCCCAGGGCTCCGTTTTGTCTCCGACTCTCTTTCTCATTTTTATAAATGACCTCTTGTCTGCTACTTCTAATCCAATCCATTCCTTCGCTGAAGACAGTACCCTCAGTTTTGTCTTATTCGTTCCCTAGCTCACGTCCCTGCTCTTCGGCCGTAGAAGAGGAACGACAACGTATGTTAAACACATTAAATTCCGACCTGGACAGCATAACCAAATGGGGTTCAATCAATAGAGTGGAATTTAATGTATCCAAAACTCAATGCTGTCTTCTGTCTATCAAGCGAAACCAAGACCCTCAACCATTATCCATGAATGGTACTTGTATCGCTGAATTCGAAAGACTTGCCATTCTCGGTATGTGCATCAATAACCGTCTTCGATGGAACGATCACATATTCGAAGTCGCCAAAAATGCTGCAAAATGTCTAGGATTCCTTAAGCGGTGCAAGAAATATTTTACCCCGTCTGATCTGGCCTCCATCTATAAGGCATTCATCCGCCCAAAGCTGGAATATAACGCCCACATCTGGTCTGGTGCACCCAAGGCCGTTCTGCACATTCTAGATAGGGTACAGAACTGCGCGTTAAAACTGATAGGTGATAGAGACATCGTGAGCTCCATAGTCTCACTTGAACATCGTAGAAATGTCTCATGTCTTTCCCTTTTTTATGGCTTCTTTTACAAAAAATGCTCCAGCGAAATAGCCAGTTGCATTCCTCCCCTTCAAAACTTCACCCGCAATATGCGTCATGCTTCGAATGCACATCAGTTCACCCTCAAGCCCAACTTCGGATGTACTGTCAAATATAGGGATTCGTTTATAAGCCGAACAATACGTTTGTGGAACGATCTACCAGCCTCTGTGTTTCCTCATCATTACAATCTACAAACATTTAAAGCCAACGCAAACCGGCATCTCCTCTGTCTTTTTCGCCCCTTTTCCCAACCGCCCGTGCCCTGAGAACTAGTATAAGGGTATGAATAATCCCTTTGGCACGCGCAAATTATGAAAAAAAAACTAAACTAAACTAAACTGAAAACATATTTATGGTCGCAGTTAGTATATAGTTTGATGAAATAAGTTCCAACCGAGAGTGTGGCCCTGTATGTAATCTACTTCTTAAAAATCATCCCATAATCTCCTGAGAAGGATTAACCTACAATTTAACTTTTTTTTAAAAAGTAACGGCCATTCTGTTGTCATTCAGCAAACTTTTACTTCGACTGCCTAGATGTCGCCAGTACACACATTCCACAATCGAATTTTACCTTCCACACACCATATGATTGCAGCTGTCAATTTTGTTGATAATTCCGAGCTGTCAAGCAGAAAATCGGTTTTTTGTTTACAAATTTTCACCGAAAAATGCACGAATTTCTCCTAAATATCGACAACAAGGAGATCCTAATTGAAGTGAGTACATTCCCCGCACAACTAGTCGCAATACTAACACTTTCCCGGATCTCAACCATTAGATTCTTCACCTGTCCATCGATTACCTCATCGGAAACTGCGACGATGTCGCCACAACCATAAACAAATCCTCCCACAAGTATGGTTTCTCCGACCCCGATGATTTCCACTCCGCCTTACAGACAATCGCTTACGCCTACAAATGCTACTGCCTCAAAGCAATCACTGAGACTGAGTTGCTCTCGAATTTCGCTCACATGAACCCGGACCTGCAGCAGTCCATCGTGGAGGTGTTTAAGGCCCGCCAGCCCGAGATTGTTGGGTTCCTGGTGCGGGAGCACAACTCCCGCCAGGACAAGCTGGTCGAGTCCTTCGATTGGGACGTACGGTTCGTTATGGGGGACAGTAGTTTGTTAACACAGCGCCGCCAGCTGACGACAGTCACGCTAAACTGCCTCGAACCCGGCGGGGGCAGAAGCCTGGTGCACTTTCAGATGAACACCGGCAAGCTGGATGAGTTCATCAAAGTCCTAGAACAGAGCGAAGCTTCCATTGTGCCAGTAGTCAAGGACCAACAGTCGCAGCAGCAGCAGCAGAGTAGAACAGTAGAGTAGCCATGTATAGTGTAGAGATGTAGATGCGTATGAGATACTAATGTGCCCCGATTAGAAATGAATTTCAATTAAAAAAGAAACAAAAACACTCCGATGAGCGAACATGAAGCAATAAATAGAAGTAAATTGAGAAGACACTAAACACATCAATTGAACTGTTAACATTTAAAATAAAAAAATCTATTTCGCTTGGTATAATTATGAAGCTTTTCTTTTACTCTTAACTTTGGAAAAAGTAAGGTTTTTTCGCACATAGAAGGGTCCCAATGGAAATGGAAAAGCATAACTAGTGGTTTCTGCAGCTATTGTAGCTCTAGCTTAGTTTAGATTAGGCTGCCAGCTGAGAATCGCCAACACACTTAGACCAAATAGGTCAATAACAGGTGAACAATAGGTGGATCATGGGAGAAAGTTTCACTTTACCTACTCGTTAAACCATTTTAAGCTTCTTATGATTATAAACCGTAGGTGGCTCTTGGTATCGATGTTTATCAGGTCGCCTATATCGTTGTAATACGGGGGTCCTAGATGAAGCTTCCTTCTACGGGAGAGAGCTGGGCACAAACAAAGAAGGTGAGGAATAGTTTCTTCCTCTTCATCCATAGAGCTTCTACAAAAGTCGTTCGCCAAAGAGGCCCAGCTTTGTAACATGCTTGCCTATTGGACAGTGCCCCTATTAGATGACACCTATTGTAGTGCCGATATGCGCTCTATTGAGAGAAATCAAATTCTTAGACCGTTATAGGTTCAGCTTTGGCTAACTCCGTTTTGTCGCAAGACATGTAGGATTACTTGTCCACCTTAGATTTGTACTCTCGATAGCATCCAGCTTAAGTTTGAATTTGCAAGTAGCGACAGGTAGGTCTAAGGAGCCTTTGTCCGGCAGGATGGGTATAGTTGTTCCTATTCTCGCGAGTTCATCAATTCCCTATGTCACCATGCCCCGGCACCCACCACAGGTGAGTATTGAACTCCTCAGCCATCTCCGTGAGAAGCGATTGGCAGTTTGGAGCTACTAAGGAATTTACAGAGCTCGATTCTAGAGATTTGATTGCTGCTTAGCTGTCTGAAAAGATGCGGATATCTCTAGCAGATATCACGTTATTCTTAGGCCAAGAAAAGTCTTCTTTAATCGCCATTATTTCCGCCTGGAACACGCTACAATGTTCTGGAAGAAGGAAGGAGAGCCTAAGATAAAGCTCATTAGGGAAAACACCTGCACCAACCCCGTCTGTGGTTTTTGAACCATCAGTGTAGAAGTGAATCAAACAAATGCAAGTACAAATATTTGGCGCAACAGCTCTATAAAGTACCAGGGCCTAGCTTCTCGCAACCACTCATGTTGTGTGCGCTATATTTTTCACACGAATGGAAGGGACCTACAGTTTAATGCCTTCCTCGTAAAAAGCAAAAAAGAAATCTTCTGTACATATCCTAAAGAAAGCATTTAGTACTCGGATTGGTCCGAGTTTAGTGCTGAGCCTCCTCTAGCCAGTTCGTCGGTTTTCTCATTCCATGGTATGCCTTCATGACCAAGGACCCAGCACAGCTTTACCTCTTCCTGTGTTCCAAGAACCTTGAGCTCTTCCCTACAACACTTCATAAGCTTCGATTTTATTTCTATAGCAGATATTGCTTTTATCGCTGCCTGGCTATCGATGAAAAAAGTGATATCCTCCCGTGGTATTTGCCCTCATTGCAGTCTCACTTCCTTTCGCGTACAATTGGGTTTGAAGTTTGACGTTTAAAAAGGGGGCAACTTTTGTGGTTCAACGCGTTCGTTTACTTTTTCGTAATTTAACTTCTCCCCGAACATTTTTTCCCCACTCATAGAAATATGACAAACTGCGAATTTTGGTGCACAAAGTACGCGAACAGACCTAACATCAATGAACGTTCCAAACACATCGCGAGGCAGGAGAGGCAGGCGCTTGGATCACACAAATGCGGCGACATCAGCCGTCAAGTCAAGGAATAATAAAATTCCATGCAAAATCGCATCATCACCTCCTCGCGGTGACTGCTGGATAACTATCTGATAGTGAACTAGCGATGAGTGTATGCTGAGTCTGACTATATACCATATGTGCAGCTGAACACTCAGACCTGCGTAAGCGCATCTGGGTGAACTTCAGCGTGCATATGTCTAACCGGACGAGGCATCTCTTGTTAACCTGATTGGCTGAAATATGCATCTCGGAAATCTAGCAAGAGCTCCTCAGAAGGAGGACGTGCGGCGGATGAATTCTCTCGATGGAATCAACGGTGACGTCTACAGACCAGCGGATACCTTACCGGAGCTACTTCAACATATTTGGAGCTGAGGTCTGTAAGGATTTTCAATACTACGTCAGGGTATTGAAAAAGAGATGGTGGCGGATGAACCCTTAATGGGCCAACGGCAGCGCTCATATCCCCGAAGTGGGTTACTGACATTGGTGTATCTGGCCTCTTGTCCTAGGGGTACAAAAAAAGAGGTTCTGGCCCTCCAGGTTGGGGGTTGTGCCGTCGGGTTAACTTCCCTACCACGTAAAAAACCTTTGGTTACGAAGCAACTAACCGCCTCGGATACGGATGATCTTACTGTTGACGACCCATGCAAACGTAAAAAGGACAACGATCTTCGTGTCTGCACATGGAATGTTAGGTCCCTCTACAAGCCACGTGCAGCCGAACAACCTGCGGAGGCCCTAGAGTGTCTCAAAACAGACATTACCGCCATCCAAGAAATGCGATGGGATGGGCCGGGCAAACGAAGTATGAAAAACTGCGACATCTACTACGGCGATTGCTACAGACAAAAAGGACAGCGTCTATTCGGGTGCGGATTTTTCATTGGAGGCAGACTTAGGCAAGAAGTCTTGAGTTTCCGGCATGTGAACGAGCGCCTTATGACTATCCGTATCAAGGCTAAATTTGCCAACATTAGCCTAATATGCGTTCATGCCCCTCATGAAAAGAAGGACGACGCGACAAAGGACGACTTCTACCAGCTCTTGGACAAGACGTATGAGCAATGCCCTAGCCACGACGTTAAAATTATCCTAGGTGAGTTTAACGCAAAGCTAGGAAGAGAGGACGTCTTTAGTAGCGCGGTCGGAAAGCACAGCCTGCACGACATCACTCCGACAACGGACTCAGGCTAATCGACTTTGCAGCGGGGCGAAACTTTGTCTTAGCTAGTACGCGGTTCCCACGTCTCGACATTCACAAAGGAACATGGCTCTCTTTTGATCGAAAAACTGTCAACCAAATCGACCACATTGCGATCGACGCAAGGCACTCTTCCAGTATTCTGGGTGTCCGGACTTTCCGAGGACCCAACGTGGACTCGGATCACTACCTAGTTATAGCCAAGGTACGGATGCGGATATCCAGAACGGATCGAAATCAACGAAATGCTATGAGGAAATTTGACGTCGAAAAGCTACAATCGCAAGAGACCGCTAGAACCTTTGCCGATCGTGTTTCTTCTAATCTCAATCTAAGTCCTATGCCGCCAGCAGCAAATGCGGAAGACCAGTGGCAGCGTTGCCAACCAGCCATCAGAGATGCCGCCTCTGATGTACTGGGTTTCTCTCGCCCACCACAACGAAACCCCTGGTTTGATGAGGAATGCCGGCAAGCACATGCAGCAAAACAAGAGGCGTACAAGCGGCGCTGCATTGAAGGACTAGAGCTGCTTACGAGCTCTATGTGCGCAGGAGAAAAGAGGAACATCGACTTCTCAGAAAGAAGAAAAAAGAGCAAGAGAAGCGCTCGATCGAGGAGATTGAGAGACTTTATTGCAGGAATAATGTTCGAAAATTTTACCAAAAAGTAAAAAGAACATGCCAGGGTTTCAAAGCCAGAACAGAAGCCTGCAGGGACGGAAATGGCAACATAGTAGTAGAATCGCAGTCGGTGCTGAGAATATGGAAGGAACACTTCTGCAGGCTGTTAAACGGCGTTGATGATCAATATTCCTCTGTCAGGCAGAATGAGCCATTCAACAGTGACGATGGCAGTCAAGATTCCCGTCAACCCGATCGGAATGAAGTGAGGATAGCGATATCTAAACTCAAATCCAACAAAGCTGCTGGAGCCGACGGCCTTGCCGCTGAACTTTTCAAGGCAGGAGGAGATGAGTTGGTAAGGAGCATGCACCAGCTCATCTATAAAATCTGGTCGGACGAAAGTATGCCCGATGATTGGAACCTCAGCATCGTTTGCCCGATCCTGAAGAAAGGAGATCCTCTGAACTGCGCCAACTACAGAGGTATAAGTCTCCTAAATATCGCATATAAGATCCTGTCTGCTGTACTATGTGAACGCCTAAAGTCGATCGTCAACAACCTGATAGGTCCTTATCAGTGCGGTTTCAGGCCTGGAAAGTCCACCATTGACCAAATATTCACACTACGGTAGATCTTGGATCACTACCTAGTTATAGCCAAGGTACGGATGCGGATATCCAGAACGGATCGAAATCAACGAAATGCTATGAGGAAATTTGACGTCGAAAAGCTACAATCGCAAGAGACCGCTAGAACCTTTGCCGATCGTGTTTCTTCTAATCTCAATCTAAGTCCTATGCCGCCAGCAGCAAATGCGGAAGACCAGTGGCAGCGTTGCCAACCAGCCATCAGAGATGCCGCCTCTGATGTACTGGGTTTCTCTCGCCCACCACAACGAAACCCCTGGTTTGATGAGGAATGCCGGCAAGCACATGCAGCAAAACAAGAGGCGTACAAGCGGCGCTGCATTGAAGGACTAGAGCTGCTTACGAGCTCTATGTGCGCAGGAGAAAAGAGGAACATCGACTTCTCAGAAAGAAGAAAAAAGAGCAAGAGAAGCGCTCGATCGAGGAGATTGAGAGACTTTATTGCAGGAATAATGTTCGAAAATTTTACCAAAAAGTAAAAAGAACATGCCAGGGTTTCAAAGCCAGAACAGAAGCCTGCAGGGACGGAAATGGCAACATAGTAGTAGAATCGCAGTCGGTGCTGAGAATATGGAAGGAACACTTCTGCAGGCTGTTAAACGGCGTTGATGATCAATATTCCTCTGTCAGGCAGAATGAGCCATTCAACAGTGACGATGGCAGTCAAGATTCCCGTCAACCCGATCGGAATGAAGTGAGGATAGCGATATCTAAACTCAAATCCAACAAAGCTGCTGGAGCCGACGGCCTTGCCGCTGAACTTTTCAAGGCAGGAGGAGATGAGTTGGTAAGGAGCATGCACCAGCTCATCTATAAAATCTGGTCGGACGAAAGTATGCCCGATGATTGGAACCTCAGCATCGTTTGCCCGATCCTGAAGAAAGGAGATCCTCTGAACTGCGCCAACTACAGAGGTATAAGTCTCCTAAATATCGCATATAAGATCCTGTCTGCTGTACTATGTGAACGCCTAAAGTCGATCGTCAACAACCTGATAGGTCCTTATCAGTGCGGTTTCAGGCCTGGAAAGTCCACCATTGACCAAATATTCACACTACGGTAGATCTTGGCAAAAACCCATGAACATAAAATCGATACGCACCTCCTCTTCATCGATTTCAAAGTTGCCTCTGATAGCGTGTGTAGAGACGAGTTATACAGAGCCATGTCTAGTCTTGGCATCCCTGCCAAGCTCGTCCGTTTGTGCAGAATGACGATGGAGAACTCTCGCTGCTCCATTAAAGTCGGTAAGAACATCACCGAACCGTTCGATGTCAGGAAAGGTCTTAGACAAGGTAACGCGCTATCATGCGATCTCTTTAACATAGTACTTGAGAGAATTGTACGAAACTCACAAGCCAACACCGGAGGTATAATCTTCTTCAAGTCTGTACAACTACTCGTTTATGCCGATGACATTGACATAATCGGAAGAACTCAGTGGGCAGTCAATGGGGCATTTACGAGTATTGAGAACGAGGCAGCAAAGATGGGTCTAGCGGTCAATGAAAGCAAAACAAAATATATGCTGTCTACAAAAAAGGACACCCAACATCGGCGTCTTGGACAGAACGCCACAATAGACAGATATAATTTTGAGGTAGTAAAGGATTTTGTCTACCTAGGCTCTATGGTGAGTTCCGCTAATGACATCAGTAGGTAGATCACACGGAGAATTACTCTTGCCAATCGTTGTTTCAATGGGCTAAAACGGCAATTGAGTAGCAAAGCCCTATCTCGAACTACTAAGGTAACTCTTTATAAGACATTAATCATCCCAATCCTGCTGTATGGCGCAGAGGCATGGGCTTTGACAGAACCAGATGAGGATGCCCTTGGTTATTTCGAGAGAAAAGTTCTTCGAGCGATCTTTGGTCCCGTCTGCATAGACGGTGAGTGGAGGAGAAGGTACAATGCCGAACTATACGGCCTGTACAAGGATATCGACTTAGCCAGAAGAGTTCACATACAGCGACTAAGATGGCTGGGTCATTTAGAGCGGATGGAGCCCAACCTTCCCGCTAAGAAAGTCTTCAAATCCACCCCGGACGAACGGCGCAGTAGAGGACGACCTCGCGGTAGGTGGTGCAAACAAGTGGAGGGGGACCACAACCAACTTGGCGTACGCAACTGGAGGCAGCTGGCTCGTAACCGTGCTGGCTGGAGAGGTTTGTTGGTTGAGGCCCAGGTCCACCCCGGACCGTAGCGCCATCTAAGTAAGTAAGTAATAATAAAATTCCATTCAAGGGATTGCTCCCTAAGCTCAAGTTATTATTAAAAAAATGTTGACTGCATTACATTACCAATTCATACTGAATCATCTAGTGAAAGTAGTCTAGTTCTAGTTCCGTCTACTATCCACAAGTTCAAGTTAGACAATCGACAGGAAATGTGAAGACATCTAAAATTCAAGAAACAATCCAAGCCGATGAGGACACAAGAAGTGTGTCTTCTAAAAGAATGTACGAGTATTTTAAGGACACTCATGGAAAGCCACTCTAAAGACCGTTCCATGTTCAATACGTTCATTTATTTTGTTTAGAAAAATTGTCTTTGAACATATTTTCGTTACAACAGTCATACCTATAATAACTCCAACTATCTTAAATATTAAAATGCAGACGTAAAAAGTAGCACATATGTATACATACATAAATAGTAAACTAGTATCAAATAATTAGTTTTTTGTTTGTTGGTTCACTTATAGATAGTATACATAGTTCTTAACACAGTTGGAAAAGTGAGGTTAGAGTAAAGAAATTGTGCTTGGCATAGAACCCTAAGGCAGTGGAATGTTGATCTTTCCATAGAACAGTGGCAACTTTGTCGGATCATGTCGTATGAGCAACATGAATGGTGAATCACATCGGAAGGCGACATCAGTTCCGGATCTCCTCAAGTATGTTAAGGTCGCTGCAGCTGCTTCGGTACCCTGCTCGTTCACATCGAAGTCGACCTTATGAAGAACATCATCAACATATAGTTGGGGTTTTCGCAAACCTCCTGCCCTACGCGCTTGGTCCAAGTTCAGAAGGCTTATGTATGAGTCTGGAGGGGCTTGACGACGACTGCGTGACATTTTCTTACCCGGGTTGGGCTTTGTTATGCGTTTGCTTATGATTAGATCCTTGAGGCGAAGGGGTAGATTGCTTCGCATGAATTCACTTTCAACTTTGTAGGTAACTGTACGTTTGGCCCGCTGTAATTGCACTCGGGCCACTTGACCAGTCATTAAGTTACCCTGTGAGGTCCATTGCATTGGGTTATTTTGTGCTCGCTGGGATGCTGTATCTGTAGCGTTACCAATTTCACTGAACCGAACGATTAATGCAGGTTCATTGTAGCGATCTACGAGTACATGTGATTCTGGATCTCCTTCCACCTGACTACCACTGGGATCTATTGGCCCTGGCTGGAACGTCTGCGAACGGGGGGCAGTTGACCAAGTTGAGGGTACAGGTGCTGGACGTGCCTGGATGGTCGAAGTTAATTGACGAGAGACAGTTTCTTGAGGTGTGGGCCAAGTTGACCCAGGTAAAGCAATGCCTTGCTGCTGTATGGTTACTGGTTGTGGCTGGTTTGGGCGAGTGACTGGTGTCCAAGCTGATTGGAATACCGCTGGTTGCTGAGCCTGGATGGATGGACTTTGTCGAGCTTCCTGCGCGGTTGGCCAATCTGTTCCAGGTAGAGCAATGCCTTGTGTGGCTGCTGGTCGTGTTTTGATTGGACGGGGGACTGGTGCTGCTGCCGGCCGAGTCTGGCTGATAGGACTTTGTTGAGCTTCCGCTGGGGTCGGCCAAGCTGATAGAGGTGAAGGAAGAAATGAAGCGGTTGGCTCTACGTAGCGACCCTCATCTGTGATTAGTGACAGGTCACTAAGACCATTCACGAAGATATCTTCGATGCCCAGTTTAATGAGTGGTTCTTTTAGGTTTAAATTGTTGGTCACATGGAATTTCGGAAATGCAAGAACAGCAGTTTTTTGCTCCATTCTCGAGATTAAATCATTTATCCTATCGCCGGTGAGGAAATTTTGTAGGTTATAGAGCTTGATGCGTGTCGACTCGTGTGGTTGAATGATGTACATTGTGCTCTGGTTGCCCTTGTAAGGCAGGCCTATGATATGACAATCTACAGGAGAAATAAATGGATATTCATTTTCAGAGACCAAGGCTTTTTTACATTTGACCGTCCACTTACCATACTCCGGTGAATCGTAATATGGGAAAACACCCCCAGAGCTCATCATCATAATCCTAACTGGTGGTTCGGTTCGTCCATCCGGGTAAAAGTTGGTCCTGTAAGATTTAAAACATGCAACTCCTGTTTTCATTAACAGCCCTACTGTTACTTACTCTGCAGTTCCGGATCCCAAAAATGGTTGCTCCCAGAATCCCTTAAAATACAAAGCACTCGCAAGAATCATACTTGTATCACTATTCACCTCATCCGTTATAATGGCTGGAATTTTCCCCAATGTATTCTGATTGACCCAACTGTTTATGTAGTGCTTTGCTTGGTCCTTTTGATATCTGAAGTCCAGTGGAGTCACCTCACTCTTATACACAGACTCAGCGGCGAACTTATAGTCTGGTCTAAGACTGAAACCTTGCTGCACAAATAAGCCATTTGCAACACGAATTGTATGCTCATTTGGAGTCTTCTTTCCACCTTTGCCGAATGCATTTAGATTAGCTGGAGTTTTTCTCCAGGCCACCTCTTCGCGTGGCCTCTTTAAATTTTTATCATTCAGCATTACATCCTGCAACATCCAACCGAATTCTTCGTGAATCGATCGTGAATCTCCTGAACCTCCTCCTAACACGGAAAACATTTTACCCAGCTGCTGGTAACTATTGCCGTTGGCACCCATATGAAGGATGGACAATGCAGACATTATACTCAACGGGGAGAATATCTGAGTGTTTGGGAATTCATCTCGATCAAGAGTGACTCCTAGGTCATGAGCGAATTGCATGACATTAGCGGCTATCTTCTCGGCAAAGCGTTGATTAAAACGAACATCGGGAGTGATTTCGGGAATTACAAACCGTTCGTCTGAACGAGTACTTACTTTGGGTGTTGATTCTGGGCTGGAAAATTTAATGGCGCTGTTTCTGGAATTTCAAATTAGAATTAACATTTTGCTTTATGTGGAGGCTAAGGATAATGACTTACTCGTCAGCTGCACTTGCGAAATTAAGTGCTATTGCCCAAAGCAGACAAACGATTTTAAGTGGATTCGTCCCCATTGCAATGGAGCTGAAAGTAGAAATAGAGACTTTGTAAGCAGGTGACGCAGAAGCTATTGTAAGAAAATATTAGAGTGGACTATATCCAACTGTTCCATCAAATGTAGAGGAAGAATGGCAACTGTTTTCATCAGCGGTTATTGCCTCTGCGGGAGATGTTTGTGGAGTGAAGCGGTTTGGTGTGGCGGCTGGTGGAGAGAAAAGAACGGCCGGAGTTCAAGAAGCCATCAGAGAGAAGAAGAGAGCCCTTAATGTGTGGATCCACTTGGGGAAATCCGATTCTCGAAATCGGTACACTGAGGTGCGAAAAACTTGCAAATTAGCTGTGAAAACAGCGAAAGAACAATTTTGGAAGGAGTTTAGCGAGAAATTGGAACATGATCACAGATCTGCAAATACGATGTTCTGGCAGACCATTCACCGACGCAGAGGAAAAAAGTTAAATATCGTGAATGGAGTCAAATCCAAAGAGGGTACACTTCTTTCCAATGAGGAGGACATCTTACTTCTGAGAATTGCTCGATCCTGAACAGCGCGCCGAAGATGGCAGACCTATGGTCGAGAGTAGAGCGGAGAATAGTCCTACGGTAGAGGAAGTGACTTTGGCGATCAAATCGCCAAAAGTTGGCAAATCTCCTGGATGAAATGGAAATGGTGGATGAAATCCGAGCAGAAATGCTCAAGGCTTTAGGTAAAGAGGCAGTGAAATGGCTCTCGCGTGTCATTAAAGTGGTCTGGAAATGCGGTAAAATACCTAGCGATTGACAAATGGGGGTGATTGTCTCTCTTTTTAAAAAAAGGCGACACAAAATATTGCCCCAACTACAGGGTTATATGCCTTTGAAGTTTCCCTAGAAAAGTCTTCGTTAAGGTAATAGAAACGCGTTCCAGAGATGTGGTTGAGGATAGTTTGGTTGATGAGCAAACTGATCATAGATCAGCTGCGTTATCGGTGTCCTCATTGGACATCGTCTTATAGGCCAATATGCCAAAAGACTTGGTCTCTCTTCTAATGAGTTCTGTTGGAGCTGTAGGGACGACGAGGAGGAGAAAACCATACTTTATCTTCTACACACTTGCCCAGCCCTGTCGCATAAAAGAATACTCCATTTAGGGGCCCCCTTCCTTGAAGACCTCGGCGATCTGGCGTCTTTAGGCGTCATGAGCATCCATTGCTTTATCAAAGCGTTGGTTCTATTAGTCTCTGAGTGGCCTAATGGTTGATCCATGGTATCACAAAGAACCTTTACTGGTCTATGTGTGTCCGCACTATCATGCAAACCGTTAATGCACATTTCGATTTTAATGTTTTGAAGCGTTTGGCGCATCGTATTCGTCGTAATCGGCGAGAATATCGCGCAGAAGGAAGTTGGCGTTTTTCATCCCGGTAGAAGCACAACTGACCAGTCATTCACTCTCAAGAGAAGGCTTGGGAGTATGCTAAACCTATTTACACCTGTTTCGTGGATTTGGAAAAATCATATGATAGGGTCCCTCGAGACAAACTCTGGAGTGTTCTGCAGAAGTATGGGATTGATGGTTCCTTGTTAAGCGCCATTCAGTCTTTATATATTGTACAAACTGTAGAAGCTGTGTTCGAATAAATGGCGTAAAATCAATATCTTTCATTGTGAGCTTTGGACTTTGCCAAGGGTGCGTTTTGTCACCTCTCCTCTTCATTGTATATATGGACTGGATGTTATAGCGCAGCCATAAGTTTTCAAAACGGAACTTCAGCGCACGGAACTTCGCGCACTCCAAAGGTGCTATCCATTTGTCATGATGCTGGAATGAAGGTAAACGTGAACAAATTGGAAGTAATGATCGTTTCCAGAACGCCCATTGAGTGCACGTCTGCGTGTTAGTGGAGTCCCACTGAAGCAGGTGGATAAATTGAAGTACTTCGGAGTCTAATTCACGAGTGATGGAAAGATTAATGGCGAGTTATCCTGTAGAATTGGTCAGGCTGGATTAATTTTAAGAGAGCTTGAGCAATCTGTTATAAGGAAGGCCGAACTTTGTTTTCAAACTATCGGTTTTTAACTCGCCGTATGTTCCAACTCTCATCTATGGATTTAAAGAAGTCCGTATCTTGATAGGTCTACTTACAGGACACTGCGCGATAGGGAAAATGGCTATACGACTAGGCATCAACTCACCTGACCACTGCAGGAGCTGTCAAGACGCGGAAGAAATAGAAAGTATCAAAGACTTGCTGTGTGACTGCCCAAATCTACAAAACCGCTGCCTATACCACTTGGGCAGCAGGTTCTTTGAAGATCTAAGTGATCTTGGGCAAGCTTCACTAAAGAACATGATATGATTTATAAAGAGCTCAGGGTGGTTCGCCGATGGACCGGCCGATAGATAGAGACAAAGAAAGAGTACGGTTTTTACAGGTTCCACAACATAAAGGGAAACACAATGGACCGTTTGGCCCCCGTGAGAAGCACCAATGTGCACTTCCCTCTAACCTAACCTGTGATTATGAAATATGGATAGTGACCGAGAGAATAAGATCACGGATACAAGCTACCGAAATGAGGTTCCTTCGCGGTTTCGCTGGAATTTCTCTTAGGGATCGAGTGAGCAACACCAGAGTACGCGAGGCGCTCAGTGTTGAGCAGCTACTTCTCTGAACGGAACGATCTAAGCTTCGATAGTTTGGTCACTTAGTATGTATGCCCCCAGACCGGTTTCCAAGGCGTGCCATGATTGCGGTGGTGCCATCAGGTAGGCGACCCCTCGATAGGCCTATAAGTAGATGGTTGGATCAAGTCCGACATCTCTCCTGGAGCCGTCTAGGGACTCCCCCTGAAGAGTTGGAGTCAATGGCGGAGGATCGAGAAGGATGGAGAGTCCAACTGAGCATCCTACCTCAGTGACCCTTATGAAGGACAAGGAAAATCGACGTTGCTTTTATAGTATTTAAGATTAGCGGCACTGAAAATGTATGTACATATGTATGTAGATTAAGTTACTTTCGAGATATTCCGACTCAAGGACGATATACCGAAAAATTCCGAAATATTAAGATAAATTGTACGGTATATGAAAATTCTGAAAAAAAAAATCGGTAAGGAATCTCAAGGCAAATCTCATGAAGAACAGCAAACGATCTGTGATAAGAACAGACTTTTAATCATACGTACTAGCAATGAGAACGTTTATTTGTAGAGTTGAGATTCATCTGTCCGTCTGTTCGCATGTTTTTAGCTTATTGACCAACCCTCAATTTTTCATTGAAAGCCTAAGATTTCGTTCAGTATATTAAGCCTCTTGGACCACGAATCAATTTAAGTGTAAACATTTAAAAAAAATCGGATGTAAATACGCCCACTTCCAATAATAGTTTCTGATCATCTGAGAACTTGTTTTTGATTAATTTGCCGAAATAGTTAGGGACTACGGACTGATCAAAGCACGGATTGAGTGAGTAGCGCATCAAATACTCGCTTTATCTCCACGTGATTGTCTTGTCCACATTTAAGCATGAAGGATATGCATATAGACCAGCATTTGAGTTTGAGCAGTTTAGCAGCTTAACTATAGACTACGTATGTAGCTCCTTGATATTCGGCGTTAAATAAAATAACAATTTTTTAAGTCGATATTACTCCTCATAGATTGATCACTCGTTGACAAAATTTTATTACTGTACCTGTACTAAGATTGCTTTTTGGAATGCAAGGACTCTACTTGACTCTGAGAGTAAAAAACCTGAAGGAATGATGATAACGACGTCCATTTTGTGGAATTCTGCAACGTACAAAGAAAACAACTGACGAATGTCCACCCAAATTGATTATTTGGTGACCAGTCGATGTTTTAGAATAGGTCTTTGGACATCGGGATGCCGATATAGGGATGGCACGGGATCACCACTTCATGGTGCATGCAATTACTTAAATTACATAACTCAGAAAGTTCAGGCAGAACAACGACTTCAGGCGATTGTAGGTGGAAGGTGAAAGGTGAAATAATCGGTAAGTATGAGTTTTCAACCATGTATTCATCGGCAATATTGTTCCGTGTCAGACCAAGCAATAAATCTACTTCTTAGGTTGTAGAGACATGGGCATTGGCAAAGAAAATAAAATGTGTACTTCTTCGTCACCGCAGCCTTTACAGAGGGCTTTTTTACAAGATGCTGCAGAGTTTTATACCCGATTTTCTTTCTTATACTTTTGTATATAAATATGTAGGTATAGGAATAAATAACTCTGTCGGTTCTTCTTTTAGAAAATAAATAAATAAATAAAATAAATATTTGGCGCAACAGCTCTTTAAAGTGGCAGGGCCTAGCTTCTCGCAACCACTCATGTTGTGTGCGTTATATTTTTCACACGAATGGAAGGGACCTACAGTTTAATGCCGAATCCGAACGGCGATTTGAGAAGCTTTTGCGAGACAACAATACTCTCGGATATTTATCAGACGCTCGTGAGAGATGGGACCGTGAAAAAACTTTTTGGTATTTTCTGGGATTCGAACTTGAAACCTCATGTGTAGTGAGAAGTCATCATTTTCCATCAGCCATCAGCTTTTTTCCTTGCATTTTACCTAAGTATTCAAGGTGATAGTGGTTTTCGAATGGTCGGTTAGTTCCGAATTTAGTGCCGAGCCTGCTCTTACCAATTTACCAGTCTTTTCGTTCTCTAGCATTACCTTGTACTGCGTTCAAAAAATCTTCAATAGCACTTTACAAGTTTCAATTTAATTACTGTAGCAGATGTTGATATAGTAGCTTGGCTGTCGATTAAAATGAGATATTCTCCCGTGGTACTGCCTTGATTTTAGGGGTGGGTGTTATCATTACTTATTCTAGTAGCTTTGGAAAACGCAAATATGTTTCGAAAATATGACGGCTAAAAATTGTGTATGCACAGCGAAGCGGAGGAGAACATGGCGCAGAACAGTCGAGAAGGAGGCTCGGCAGTTAGGGAAAAGTTGGGGAGAACTCAGACACATTGCCAGAAACCGTACACGATGGCGCGTAGGCGTAGTGGTGGCCCTAGGACCCACAAGGGGATACAGGACATAAGTAAGTAAGAAGCGGATCAGTAAGTTTAAACAGCACACACACGCAGAACTCCAGTAATTGATCGCCATCTTAGCTAACTAGTATTACTATATACGACCATCAGCTCTTATTATCGACCACAGGTATTTCTTGGAATAGGAGTTCTCTGTAGTCTCAAGGTGTTCAATATTCTGAGAAAGTTACGATCAAAATACGACAAGTACGAGTACATGTATTCTGTCTTTTTTCGGCCGATCCTTAGTTCATTTGGTTCAAGTGCTTCTCGGCTGCACGGGAGGTTTTCCGAGTACGCCTGGTTCTGCTCTAGATACTTTGCTGAACTTACCTCCCCTTGATACTTACATCATGGGCTGCGCTGTCAAAACTATCCGTCGTTTTAGGCGGGGTGGTTTTTGGTATACTCCACACTGGAATTTTTATGAACTTGCGCGACACTTATCTTACGATTGCCGTCAGAACTTCAGCTGGCGCGTACATTCAGAGTCAACTTCCTTGTATTCAGGACTGGCTTCGGCCAGAGTCTAAACCCGGAATGGAATGCAGTCGTATTTTCACGGAGGGCTCCAAAACCAGTCATGGGTCTGGCGCTGATGTTTTCGTGAAACACGACAACATTAAGCGGGAAATACACGATACAACCGTCGTTGTATGCACCAGATACATTATACAATCTGCGTACGATTTACGTACAACCAGAACTTGTATTCAGTAATTTTTTTTGTATGTAACACACCATATAATTTTCATACAATCTGCGCATGTGACTATTGTCCAGTCAATACCATGCGACCATACGATATCGGTACAACGGTCGGTCGGGTGGATACACATGATATAATTACCGTAGACAACACCAAAGCTTTCAAAGCGTTGGAACAACAGTTGTATTGTGTATTTCGCACTTTAGACTTCTTTTCTCGTTGGGCAAATATGCATCTGCTGGCCATAAAATATGTTGTGAAGAACAGGGGGAAGGGCCGCAGCGCTCAAAGCCTTGCTTAATCCTTTAACCACTTGCAAAATAGTGCGTGGAACTAAAAACCCTTTGAACTCGGTCGCAAAGCTGAACTCTCTGTCTCTTATCTGGGTGGCAGATCACACTGGGATCCTGGGGAACGAGATCTCCGATGAGATTGCTAGACAAGACTTAGGGGAGACTTTCTCAGGTCGCGAACCCGCGCTGATCGTCAAGCTTCCTAAGAAATAAAATTTAATGGAGTGCGGAAACTGGAGGGGTATCTGCGTGCTGCCTGCTGTAGCTAAGATAATAGCTAAAATCATCCTTGAGCGAATCAAACAACATCTCGAAGACACACTCGATGCCGAACAAGCAGGTTTCCGCTCTGGATCCTCCTGTGCCGACCACATCAACACCCTGCGGATTATCATCGAACAGTGTGTTGAATATCGATCGCCACTGCACCTGCTGTTCATCGATTTTGAGAAGGCGTTCGATAGTGTCAACAGGGAGTTTATTTGGCGTGCCTTACGCAGGAGAGGCATTCCCGATAAACTAATTGCTATTATCAAAGCTACATATGAAGGCTCCAAATGTCACGTTCTGCACAGGGGAAGGTTGTCTGAGGAATTTGAGATCCAAAGTGGGGTAAGACAAGGCTGTATCCTTTCACCAATATTATTCCTATTGGTGATTAGCGATGTGCTTCATGCAGCTTTGTCGACGGGAAACGGAGGAATTCGATGGACTCTTACATCTCAACTGAAGCATCTTGACTACGCAGACGATGTATGCTTACTCTCCCACAGAATAATGGACCTCCACCAAATGACAGCAGATGTGGAGAGGGAGGCAGGTGTCGTCGGGCTGAAAATTAATACGACAAAAACTAAAATCATCAGCCTTGGAACAAACTCATCGGCTCAAATATGCATTGCTGGACAACCGGTAGAGAGAGTAGAGGATTTCCAGTATCTTGGGAGTATTGTCTCGACCGATGGTGGAACCGAACTGGATATAGCCAACAGGATCGCCAAAGCAAAGTCCGCGTTCGGGATGTTGTCCAGAATATGGCGAAGCAATGCAATCAGTTTGAGCACCAAAATAAGACTGTTCCGCTCCAACGTTGAATCCGTGCTGCTATATGGTTGCAGCACGTGGAGAGTGACCACTACTATCACCAGAAAGCTGCAAACGTTCGTTAATAGGTGTCTGCGCAATATCTTAAGGATTTTCTGGCCCAATCGTATCTCTAACGAACACCTTTACGAGAGAACGGGTCAGGAACCAATAGGCACAACTATCCAACGGCGGAAGTGGCAGTGGATTGGTCACACGTTCCGAAAGGGTGACAGCTCCATAGCGAACCATGCTATGCAATGGAACCCTCTAACTCAGGATGGCAGAAGACCTGGCGGTCCGCGGAAAACATGGCGCAGAACAGTCGAGAAGGAGGCACGGCAGTTAGGGAAAAGTTGGGGAGAACTCAGACACATTGCCAGAAACCGTACACGATGGCGCGTAGGCGTAGTAGAGGCCCTAGGACCCACAAGGGGATACAGGACATAAGTAAAGTAAGAACCCGCGCTGGGTCTCCCTGCGTCCTCGGTTAGAGTTTCCATTGACTATTGAGTCTCTCACGAACACAATGGTGTACGGCATGACTCTGCAGGATGTAGGTTGACTAAACGAATGCTCTCGGACGTCTGTAAGAAATCAGCGGTATTTTTGTTGTCTCTCTTCAGAAAAGACTGCAGACAACTTATTGGCATCTTGAAAGGCCACTTCGCTTTCGTCAAGCACCTTAACGTCCTGGGCTTGAGTGACACTACAATCTGCGATGCTTGTGGAGAGAGAGCGACGACACTGCGGAACATTATCTCTGCGAGTGTTCCGGCCTTTGCCCGTATCAGGTGGCAGATTTTCGGTGCTGATGTGGTGAGTGCTGGTGCTGTAAGCTCCTCATTACTGAAGTGCTTGCTTGGCTTTCTTAGAAAGACAAGGAAATTCCAATAAAATGGGTATTACAAGGTTTAATCTCTGGTAGTACAATGGACCAGTTGCGTTTGAGTGCTCCAGTCGAGCGTTTTCTATCCCGACAAAAGAAGAAAAAAGTGCTTCGAGAGTTATGTAGCCTGGAACTCTTTAAATGTTTCACCCCCTAGTAAAATATTGTCTGCGAATAAATTGTTCACGGCAGGGGAGTTTGGATACTGCAAGTGAGCTTAGCGCTGAACTTTAGTCTACACCGACGTAATTTTAAATTTCTCCGACAAGAGCTTCTTCCTCTTTATATTAGTTGGTATGTTCTCCAACATGACCTTAACCACCCGTACTAAGCGGTGTTAAGGCAGATTCAAAAGTTTTTAGATATTAATAATCTTCTTAACGGTGCTCAGTCAGGCTTTAGATCAAACCGAAGTTGTTTTTACATCTGGTGCTGAAAGAATTGTCGGCCGATCGCAGGGAAGACATAGGGCGTGGCTTTCCGAGGATACCTGGAGACATATTGACGAACGAAAACAGCTGAAAGCTCGCGTTGCAACTACCCCAGCAGCAGGGAGAAGGGAGCTAGAGTCCCTATATCGCATGAAGATGAGAGAAGTTCAGCGTAGCGTGCGACGTGACAAGCGCAACTACATCAACGTGCTGGCTACAGAAGCAGAAGAAGCTGCACGGAGGTGCAACAGCAGGACCGTCTACAGAATCACGAAAGAGCTGACAGGTGGTCGCAGCTCCAGCCAACACCCAGTGAAAAAACTAGACGGCTCCTTGCTCATTTTGGATGAGGACCAGCTCAAGAGATGGAAAGAGCATTTTGCTACGGTTTTGAACCGTGTATTCGCTAGCGATATGCTCCCAAATCAGACTGAGATGCCCGAGGTGAGAAGCTCCCAAATACGCACCACGACTCCCAGTAAAGATCAGATCATTACCGCGATCAAGGCACTCAAAACCAACAAGGCGGTAGGATTTGATGGTATTTCAGCAGGGCTGTTACGAGCAGCGCCCAAAACATCGGCTGAGCTTCTGCTTCCACTTATAGAGAGAGCTTGGGAAGCTGAGAGCTTGGGAAGCTGAGAGCTTTCCTAACGAGTGGAAAAAGGGAATGATCGTCAAGCTTCCTAAGAAAGGAAATTTAATGGAGTGCGGAAATTGGAGGGGTATCTGCGTGCTGCCTGCTGTAGCTAAGATAATAGCTAAAATCACCCTGGGGCGAGTTAAACAACATCTCGAAGACACTCGATGCCGAACATGCAGGTTTCCGCTCTGGATCCTCCTGTGCCGACCACATCAACACCCTGCGGATTATCATCGAACAGTGTGTTGAATATCGATCGCCACTGCACCTGCTGTTTATCGATTTTGAGAAGGCGTTCGATAGTGTCAACAGGGAGTTTATTTGGCGTGCCTTACGCAGGAGAGGTATTCCCGATAAACTAATTGCTATTATCAAAGCTACATATGAAGGCTTCAAATTTCATATTCTGCACAGGCGGAGGCTGTCTGAGGAATTTGAGATCCAAAGTGGGGTAAGACAAGGCTGTATCCTTTCACCAATATTATTCCTATTGGTGATTAGCGATGTCCTTCATGCAGCTTTGTCGACGGGAAACGGAGGAATTCGATGGACTCTTACATCTCAACTGAAACATCTTGACTACGCTGACGAAGCATGCTTACTCTCCCACAGAATTATGGACCTCCACCAAATGACAGCAGATGTGGAGAGGGAGACAGGTGTCGTCGGGCTAAAAATTAATACGGCAAAAACTAAAATTATCAGCCTTGGAACAAACTCATCGGCTCGAATATACATTGCTGGACAACCGGTAGAGAGAGTAGAGGATTTCCAGTATCTTGGGAGTATTGTCTCGACCGATGGTGGAACCGAACTGGATATAGCCAACAGGATCGCCAAAGTAAAGTCCGCGTTTGGGATGTTGTCCAAAATATGGCGAAGCAATGCAATCAGTTTGAGCACCGAAATTTGACTGTTCCGCTCCAACGTTGAATCCATGCTGCTATATGGTTGCAGCACGTGGAGAGTGACCACTTCTATTACCAGAAAGCTGCAAACGTTTGTTAATAGGTGCCTGCGCAATATCTTAAGGATTTTCTGGCCCAATCGTATCTCTTACGAACACCTTTACGAGAGAACGGGTCAGGAACCAATAGGCACAACCATCCAACGACAGAAGTGGCAGTGGATTGGTTACACGTTCCGAAAAGGTGACAGTTCCATAGCGAACCATGCTATGCAATGGAACCCTCTAACTCAGGATGGCAGAAGATCTGGCGGTCCGAGGAGAACATGGCGCAGAATAGTCGGGAAGGAGGCACGGCAGTTAGGGAGAAGTTGGGGAGAACTCAGACACATTGCCGGAAACCGTACACGATGGCGCGTAGGCGTAGTAGAGGCCCTAGGACCACAAGGGGATACAGGACATAAGTAAGTAAGTAAAAGAAAACTAAATGTCATATTCAACAATATAGCTCGATACATATACTCGTATAACCTTGGACGTTACCACCACATATCGGAACACTCAGTTAAAATCTTTGGCTGTTCTTTTGAAAAAATATTTACAATTTAAAGCCTTATGCCTTAGTCATCAGGTCATGCGAACGGGTCAGCCAGACTATCTTTATAGTAAATTGGAGTTTCCTATTTCACGAAGATCATATGCATTAATTCAACCAAGATACTCCAGCTTGATATCAGAACGCACTTTTTTTGTTTATACCACCCGTCAATGGAATTCTCTGCCAATTGAAATAAGAAGAATTGAAAACTGCACATCCTTCAGAACCTCCCTCCTCAGATGCCTCTTTAATTTAACTGCCCCTTAAACATTCGCATAATATTAAAGTACATGTAGCTAACAATGTATGTTACATTTTAAACTCTTCTAGAATCATCACATTTTATATATAAATTTAAATTTTGGTTTCTTAAGCCTTGCACTACTAGTATACGATTTTAATCTTTTGTGTAAGTTATGTTATTATGAAATAAACTAATAAACTAATACGTGCTTGTGATCATACGTTTCGCTTTTGAAAGCAATTTGATGGGAATATTTATTTGAAAGATCTCATTTGAACCTGTTTATTGTAGTAGCACATACTATGCACCTCCTACTTTAAGACCTTCTCCTACTTTCTTCTAAGACAAGTTCTTAATGATGAATCCTTTCAAAAATCGAGGATATATCTTTGTAAGAAAGAAGAGATAATAAGATGACACCGAATTGCTAAAAGTTTTCTCAAAGCCTTAACTAATCTATTAGGGAAGGGTTAGAAAGTGCTGGATGTGATATGATCTTTCTATATATGGTATTTGTTCATTAGACCAGCAATTTTAGCTTCAGTAGCAGGTTTTCGCATCTAGTAAGTAGTTCCTTTGAAGTATGATGATTATTGACTACGCTGATGATCGCCTTCACATGGCATGGCAAGTGTTGCAGTGTCGTGATTCCCAAAATAAATGTTTGCCATTGAACTAACTTGTAAAACTATTTAAGAAACAAAGCCCATATTCCTTTAAGTTTTTAGATAACTAAAATGGTATGAGGAAGTATGAATTTGTCTTTCGCTATAAACTTATTGGAACCCTTATATGCACGATTATATATCCGTAAGCCGCTTGATTTTCGAAAATTGCCTGGCCCGTCTCAACTACTCTCAATAAAGTTATAAAGATCCACGCACAGTATGTACTCGTGTTTTTCATGACATTTTCATTAAAAATGCACTTGATTTGAGATTCCACACCCCTTAAGTGACTTCCAAAAGCGCATTTTGCACAAAACCCATCAAGAGTCATATAATGGTAACATTACTTCCAGATACTTATGTGCATCATTGTGTCTGAAATTCCCCCATCGGCGAGGTGTCAAATTGCCATAGTGCATTCCAGCCACGAACAATGGTTGTAACACCTACCATCCGAGTCAGCTACCAGAACGGAAAATGAGCAAATTGGTGTTTCCATTTCATTTGAATCAGCAATTACGACGCTTAACCATATCTCTATTTAACCAGTACTTATTGTTCCGAAAGAGCGACTCCATTTCTCACACAGACGAGATCCCGTCCATTACACTTTATTCCCGATTTTCAGGAAACCTCTCCGCATACCCACAAACTGCAGTCAGATTTAATGGCTACACTCACCCATTCAAATGACGACGGTGGTTCAGGTCGATTGGTAGTAATTATTCAGAAGGCAGGCAGGCAGGGCTCCCAGAGTGAACTTTTGTTCACATTTACTCGTGACTAGACTTGTTAACAGCGTCAATATCACGGCTGGTGTAGCTAATGCAACATCGATCAGAATCAGACCTCATTTGCACTTTAACCGCTCAGAAGTGGTGGTGTGCTAGGTAGCGCCAGACAATGGCATTAAGTCGATCCATAGAACAAAACAATGGTTTTGTACACTCGTTGGATTTAGAAGTGAGTTGGAGCAGTCACAAGTACAAAACAAAAAAAAAAAAACAATCTGAACTGGTTTCCTGCATTCAACGTGGGCACTTGAAATTACCACTGTCCTGCCTACCAACGAGTGTACTTAGGGTGGGTAGTTGAATCAAAAAAATGTATAAACCTTTAACCAGCATCTGGTATATGGCTGTTTTTTAACGTTTTTCCTAAAAAAAAAAAAAAAAATAAAGTGCTTAAAAACAAAGCCTTAAGTGGCCGCTCTTTGATTTATCACCTGCATAAATAGCCCCGTTGTTTGCGATGTCGGCTTGCTGCTGTGATTTATGTTTGCTCATAGGGTAAATGCGCTTGTTGGCATTGACATCTAGTAACGCTGAAACAGCAGTTCAATTTCTGTTCCAAGTTTCTCTGAAATAACGATTAGCCATAGGTACAACTTAAGGAGGGTTGAGAGCCACTACACATGAAAGTCAATACTTGTAAGGGTTTAATCTCAACGTTTTCCAAAGCCTTCGTAAAGCGCTTTTAATCTTTTGGTGGAGTGTAATAATTAATTGAAATATACAATAAGTGGTGCATAGAAGACAACCACGAGATCTGATATGGGTGGCGCTAAAACATCGAGGGGTTTCAGAGAAACCTATGTACAGATGATCAAGGACCTGTACGAAGGAGCAAGGAGAAGAGTAATATGCCCCGCTGGAGTAATCAAAGAGTTCCCAATTAAAGTCGGGGTGTACCAGGGAAGCGTCTTAAGTTATTTGCACTTTATTGCAGTCCTGGACTATATGCTTGAAGGTAAAGTGACGGACCCCAAGGCACATCAATTATTCTCTGCTGACAATGCAGCCATCATAAGTGAGGATTCTATGTCCCTGCAACGAGCGCTTGATGTGTGGGTGGACGTTTTGGGGGGAAATAGGTATCGCAATTATTTAAAAAAAGACAGAGTACTTGTGCTGCTCGTTCTCTGATCCACTCAGTCCTATTCCAGACATTTATTTGAATGGAACAGTGCTTCCCAAGTGCGAAAAGTTCAAATATCTGGGATCTATGATCAATAGCAAAGTAACCTGTGATGACGACGTAAATCATCGCGTAAGCGTGGATGACGTGGGGAGAAAACTCAGCTATCTTCTGTGGCCGCACCCCAGTTGTGCGCCCAACACAATGTTGGACAATGTAGAAAAAGTATGAGAGTAAATTAATGGCAGCTGAGATGAAGATGCTTCGCGTGACAGCAGTAGTGTCAAAGCTTGATCGAATAAGAAGTTCGAAGATCCGTGGTAGCCTTCACTTCAAGGAAACCATTTTAAGAGAAATAGAGTGCGACCGGCTCAGCTGGTATTACCACGTTCAAAGAAGAGATCATTTGAACCCAGTTAAAAATGCAATATCAATGAACGTTCCAAAGACATCGCGAGGCAGAAGAGGCATGCCTATAAACGCCTGGATCACACAAATGCAATGATACCGACATTTCATTGGCCTTAGTAACCAAGTGATCAAATAGGCAAACCTCACAGGCGGATCAGTAGAAATGCAGTCAAGTGGGAGGGTTATGATCCTTTGTTTCGGATCATAACCTTGCCGGAATAGGAAGAAAAAAAGAAGATACAATAAGTGGTGCATCAGGGCGCTGAAGGCCCTGGAGAGCATACCATATGCCTTTTGCTGCGACACAAGAAAAATCTACATTTTGGCTGAAATAATGGCAGAAAAAAGTTCCAACATTTTTGATTAAGTCCGGAATGAATAAAAGTATTGGGAAAATCCAAAGTGTTATCGTCGGCACTTGTACTATAGTTCGTGACTTGCGAATATAATAAAATTGATAAGCAAGTATAAATAGTAACAAGTTCAATTTCAGACATTACCATGAATAATACAACCGCTTACTTATGGACTCATATGTTTCATTGAAGTAATGACAAAACAACTTGTTGATAATTGTGTTCCCCTTTTTTATAATACAAACTGTTTTTTACGAAGTACACAAGAAAACATACATAGTACATAAGTGAAGGACATGCTCGAAAAACATAGTCGCCCCAATTCGAGAGCAATTTTTCTTTTACTTAAATTCGACCGATGAAACTCCTTCACGCAAAGAAACATACAATATAACTTTTCCTCCGAAGAGAGTAAGAAAAATAAGCTAATTCTTCTAATTCTAATCTAATTTCTTCTCCTTGAAATACTTCCTTCAAATTTCAGAGAATGAAGACTTTCGCGAAGAAAAAAATTTGTTTTTAGTTTCTTAAACAAGTTTACTTCGCGAACCAATATAAGAATGTGAACCATCGTCCGATTTTGTGCTTTTCAATTGTACAATTTTATACAGGCTGATAAGTTTGTGAGGAAATAAGAGTAAATTCGAAATCTGGCCTGGATGTTAAAAAATAAAAAAGTGTTTGATCTTAGCTTCTCGCAACCACACGTGTTGTGTGCGTTTTATTTTTCTCACGAATGGAAGGGACCTACAGTTTAGTGTCGTATCCGAAGGGTTGTTTTGAGAAGCTTTCTCTTGACAACAATACTCTTGGATGTTTGTCAGACGTTCGCGAGAGGTGGGATCGTGGAAAAGTCTTTGGTGTTTTCTGAGATTCGAACTTGGAACCTCACGCGCAGTGTTCTGACACACTAACCACTTGCGCCACGGCGCCCACACCTTGGATGTTATTTTTTTATTATTTAAGCCACTTGACGGACAGACGCTAATAGAAGACCTTGGTGGTACGATTACGACACCTGACAACTTTAAAATAAAGAGCGTGTCGTTGATCGAACTTTGCAAGACAATAAAAAATCTTAAAAATAGCAAGGCCCTTGGATATGATTTAATGAGCGGACAGATCCTCAATGAATTGCCTAAGAAAGCCCTGATCAAGCTTCGTATATTACAAATGCCGCGCTACGATTATTATACGTTTCAAGACAATGGAAGTTCGCCGAAGTAATAATGGTTCCAAGACCGAGAAAGCCTCCAAACGACAAAAATCGTACAGACCAATATCGCTCCTACTGATAGTATCTAAAGTGTTTGAACAAATTTTGTTAAAGTGCCTACAACCGGTCATTGAAGAAAGACGTTTGATTCCTGGTCATCAAGTCGGCTTCAGAACAAAGCATTTCACTTTTCTAGACGTTTCTCAAGCATTCGACAAGGCATGGCAAGAAGGCTTGAAGTTTAAGTTAACACAGTTTCTTCTGGAACAATTTATATGAGATGTTAGAATCCTACCTTAAGTGAGGATCCTACATCCCTGCAACAAGCACTTGATGTGTGGGTGGACGTTTTGGAGGGAAATGGGTATCGCATTAGTTCGAAAAAGACAGAGTACTTGTGTTGCCCGTTCTCTGATCCACTCAGGCCTATTCCAGACATTTATTTGAATGGAACAGTGCTTCCCAAGTGCGAAAAGTTCAAATATCTGGGATCTATGATCAATAGCAAAGCAACTTGTGATAACGACATCAATCATCGCGTAAGCGTAGGGTGGATGAAGTGGCGAGAAAATTCCGCTATCTTCTGTGACAGAAAAATCCCCCCTAAGTTGAAAGGAAGGCTCTACACCGCAGTTGTGCGTCCAGCGCTCACATACGGTTCACAATGTTGGACGATGTACAAAACGTATGAGAGTAAATTAATGGCAGCTGAGATGAAGATGCTTCGCATGACAGCAGGAGTGACAAAGCTTGAGCGAATAAGAAGTTCGAAGATCCGTGGAAGCTTTCACATCAAGGAAACCATCGTACAAAAAATAGAGCGCGACCGGCTCAGCTGGTATTGCCACGTTTAAAGAAGAGATCATTTGAACCCTCTTAAAAAGGCAATATGAATGCACGTTCCAAAGACATCGCGATGTAGAAAAGGCAGGCCTATAAACGCCCAGATCAGACAAATGCGACGACATCGGCATTTCATTGGCCTCTGCAGCCGGGTGATCCAAAATCGGCAGGCCTGCCGATATTTTCTGAGGTCAAATAGGTGAACCCCACAGGCGGATCAGTAGAAATGCGATGAAGTGGGAGGGTCATGATCCCTTATTTTCGGATCATAACCTCGCATAAAAGGGAAGAAGAAGTTAGAATCCTACCTTGAGAACAGATTATTTCGTGTTAAACACGGATCGTGTTCTTTAAAAAATAAAATAAATATTTGGCGCAACAGCTCTTTAAAGTGCCAGGGCCTAGCTTCGCGCAACCACTCATGTTGTGTGCTTTATATTTTTCACACGAATGGAAGGGAACTACAGTTTAGTGCCGTATCCGATCGGCGATTTGAGAAGCTTTTTCGTGACAGCAATACTCTCGGATGTTTGTCAGACGCTCGTGAGAGGTGGGACCGTGAAAAAACTTTTTGTTGTTTTCTGGATTCGAACTTGGAACCTCATGCGTAGTGATCCGACACATTAACCACTTACGCCACGGCGCCCACTTTGTAAAAGATATTTTTGAATAAATTGTACGTTGTACACGGAAAGGTAAAAAAACTATGTATTTTAATCTTATATATTAATACGTGAACACGAAACTTATCGTACGTTTTTTTTAGTATTTATTATAAAAGAAGGGGGATGAAGCTTATAACATTTGAAAGGTACTGTGCCATAGATGTGCAGAAAAAGAAAAAATTATGTGCGTATGTAACCGTTAAGTTCGGTAAATTCCTCTCGGTCGAATTTCGACCACACGCGATACTAGTCGCTATAATTGCACGTCTGTGCCGTTCTAGATTTATTGCGGGAATGGCATATACCTAAAAAGACAACTGACATTAGCAAATACAAGATTCATTTTCAAATGATGAACAGATTGAATTAAAGGAAATCGAAGTACCGCAAGGAAGTGTTCTTGATCCGGTCTTGTTCTTACTCTACACTCGAGATATACCACAAGAAGAAAGCACTGTCGTAGCTACGTTCGCGGACGATACGGCTATATTAACTACAGATAAATCGAGTCAGCAACTGTAAAGCTCCAACGAGCTTTGTACAAATTTTGGCGCATTGCTCTCAACGAGACCAAAAAATAACAACCTACCCATTTTCATGAAATCGGTACAACTACCGCATGCAAACGAGACAAAGTATCTAGAAATGACACTAGACGCGAACCTCAAATGGAAGTCGCATGTTAAAAAGGAACGCGACGAGCTTGAAAATAGATTCATACAAATGTATTGGCTACTTGGAAGACATCCCAAATTAAGTATATATAACAAACTGCTTTTATACAAGGAAGTGCTAAAGCCTGTTTGGACGTATGGTAACCAACTTTGAGGTTGTACGAAAAGAACCAATATCCATATCCATATCCTACAATCTTTTCATAGGCCAAATGGCCTATGGTATATCAGAAACAATGATATCCACAGAGACTTAGGAGAACCTACTGTCCATGATGAAAATACGACTTTTGCTCGAAAACTCCGTATTCGTCGTCATGGTAATTGTAAGAACTTTATACTCCTAGATCTGGAGGAGACAAACCTTGTGCGCCGACTGCAAAGAACGAAACCGTTCGATCAAGTGCAATAAGGACCAGCCGCATTTAACCCTTTCGGTATTTTGTTGCCATATGGCAACACTGATACTTAAAGCGCGCATTTGCTCTGTGAGCTTTTTTTCGTTTTAATCCTTTTCTCAAAGGACATACCTTGCGGTATATGTTTAATCATTTGAGGCAAAAAATTGGGTGCTGTTGCAGCCAGTATGCTTTTAGGTCTGGTGCAATAAAAGTCTGTTATTGTGTAAACATTTTTTGGAAAACGGCCATTTTTAGTATTTCCTTTGTACTTAGATGATCAACAAATACATTTGAGTTTTCGAATGCAATTTGAAGGCAATAAAAAAATGTTGCTTATAAGTTGAGTTATATCGAATTTTTCATTTATTTCGTTACCATTTCAGATAGTTGTTGCCATATGGCAACGATACCAAAAACTACTTTAGAACCGATATTAAGCAAATATTCTTTTTCAATGTTGTTACTAGCAGCTTCAGTAACAACAAAAACAAAAGAATACATTTTTTACCCTTACAACAAAAAACACGTACCGAAAGGGTTAAGCACTGGTTTTAGAGGGTGCTTTTGCTGGAAAGTTACCTGCCCAACGCGGTATGGCCTTTCTCTTAATTGTAGGAAATCATAATCCATGTTTTGAAAGTTTTTTTTTACATTCGCATCTCATCGCGCATTCCTGCATCATTATTAATGGTAGGATACTCCTTTTTTTCAGCTCCGAAAAACCTACCCTGCGAAAATTTTCGAAATCCTGTTTTTCATACAAAATTCCTAACGTATCCGTATATAATATTTTTAATTTGATATGTGGCGAACATTAGACTGTCAAGCTGGCTTTACACTTTCGTTCTTCATTCAGTGTACGCTGTTCGTTGTACATACACCGAACAACGAACAACGAGGAAGCATTCATATTATACGGTTTTTTGATTCAGATCGCTCGTTCAAAATGGATAACAACACATTGTTGGTAGTGGGGGCGCTTTTAGTTATTCAGAAAAAACAAAAAAAAAAAGGAGATCCTGTTGGGCCAAACGCTGGCTTTTAAAAAGAAAGAACTTATCTCATATAAATGTGATTAGTGCATTGGCACTGTACCCAGATGACTTCCGGAATTATTTTTTTCGGCTTTATTTGCCACAAACAACATGGACCTTGACAGACTACTTAAATCACACATTTTTATAAGGAAGAGAAACGACACTGCACAAGAACGTACGATTAAAGGTTATCGTCATTAAACACACACGTTGTTCGGTGTTTGAGTAAAACCGTACACCGAAAATTCCAACCAGCTTTGACTTTTTTTCGTACGGGTTCGTTGTTTATTCGTTTTTCGTTCGTTGTTCGGTTTTGCTATTTACACTTTCGTTGTGTACGTACGTTCAACAACGAACAACGAACACCGGGTAAAAGAACGAAAGTGTAAATCCACACTTAGACTGAACGATGATAGCAGGCAAATATTATACACGTTGACAGCGAACGAGTAAAGGCTGAATATATGAATGAATAATAGTCGGAAGCAATCGGAAGCTAATGTCATAAATTTGCGTTAAGTTTCCTTCAGTGCTGTCAATTGCTGTGCAACTGTTAAATTTTCGTATGAAAGAGCGAATGGATGAAGTGAATAAAACTTAACGAATCGAAGTAAAAAGCTATTATGGTCGCACAATACAAATCCTTTGTATTCGCACTGTTTCTGAAGTGGTTGTATGAAACCATTCTTTTATTAAAGTTCAGCCTTAAACCATACACATTACTACTACCATCCATGCGCGCGTCACTTTTTGTTAAATTTGCTGCGAACTTGTTCGCATCAGTGTTTCGTTAATCTAAAGAAAAAAAGAATGTCGAAATCGAAAGGAAAATGCATCTTCAACGCAAGAGTTCACGAGAGTCGACACATTGAAAGCGATTCTCATGGTGAAATGTAATTTGACATATTCATGCGCGGAATTCTACAACTTTTTGAAAATGAAGCCAGACTTACTTTTCCAAATTGCTAAGAAGGGGAAATATTCCACCAAAAGTGATGCCAATGCGATTGACGTTGAAGACGACGAAGTTGTAACAATGTTGGTTGATTGGTTGGTATAAGCGTATAAATATTTTTGACGAATGAAATATGAAGTTGCGGTAGAAATGTTTTTATATCATATTTGATATCCTTTTATTTTCCTGTTTTTATTCATTTCGATATACCGTGAAATTGCCGAATTTGTTGGGTTTTTATCTTTTTTTTTTTGGCCAAAAAAAGATGATAAGTTTAATCATAATGGATTCATCCCCTTATAATGCTCCCATTTCGAATGTACTGACACTACCATGGAATGAGCGAAGTAAATACAATAAATCACTTTCCGCCATTTTGAATGGGCTGTAAGCTTGTAATTTCAAATAACAAGAAGTTTATCCAATATATAGAGAACACAGTAGGCCTGATTTTTTTAGAGTCGTCTCAGGGTCCAACCAGGTTCTTTTTACAACTCTCAGATACACATGTCAAAAAAAGAAATACGTTTTCTATTTCCGAAAAAAACGCATTGGATCAGTCATGCGGACTTTTGCCAATGTGAATTATTTTTCCATGTTTGCATCGTTAGTCAATTGGATACCTAACCGATTTTTATAAATTTAAACATATTAATTGAAGACAGAAAAAAAAAAATTGCCTTATTTCGGCGATATGCAAAATAAATGATGAACCGCAGATGACAATAGGCCCTAGGTTAGGTTAGATTAAGTTAGGTTAGGTTAGGTAGGGTTATGAGGTTATCACAAAACACTCGGCACCAAAGTGGGCCCATCGCGATCCCTAGGGAACCTTCACGGCAGAAGACCTAAACCCATTCCCCAAGCAATTAATCTCCCTACAAAATTTGAAGAGATCCTTGTTATGGTTCAAGGACTTCACCTCCTCCAGGTTGTCGAAGAAGTATCTACCAAGGTGCTTTAGCCTTGTCCTGGCAATTCCTTGGCACTCAGAGAGTATATAAGTTATGTCCTCTGAGGCATGTAGGCCATCGCAGTACCTACAAACATCCGTGTCAGATAACCCTAGACTCATGGCATGCCTCCTTAGGAGACAGTGCCCAGAGAGTATTCCTTTCGCTGTTCTTAGCCTTGATCTATCTAATTTGATCATCTCCCCAGATTTTCTGCGGTCTAACACAGGCCACAAGGCCTTAGACACCCTGTGACCATCTGAGTTTGACCATTTTAGATTAGCCGTGTCAATGATTCTGTCACGAATAATTCCCTTAGCCGCGCTAAGTGGTTTAATGCCACCAATTATGTCGCTACGTGGGAGCCCCGCTCCTCTTTTAGCCAGCACGTCGGCTTACTCGTTGCCTTCAATATCGCAGTGTCCTGGTACCCAACATAATCTGACTCGGTTCTGCGTACATAAGCATTGTGGGGCAATTCCTGATTATCTCAGATTTGGTGACGTAAGACTCTAGCGCCTTTAGAGCAGCCTGACTGTCAATGTAGATGGCGATATTCTTATCGGATATTGATCCCATCTCAAGTAATTCCGCAGCTTTAAGTACAGCTAGAACCTCTGCTTGGAACACACTGCATGTGTCTGGAAGTTTCAGGGCCACCTGCAGGTTCGATTCTCTCGAATAAATACCTGACCCAGTGCCCTCACTGGTCTTAGAACCAACTGTGTATATTGCAATCTCGTTATGGACACAGACTGTCTTCCTTCGCCATTCCTTTTTAATAGGATACAATACTTCGTATGGTGTGTCGAAGTCTAATGTGCCAAGGATTTCGTCCAATTCGTCAGGGATACCAGAAAATGATTCCTCGAGAATGGAGCTATGTCCTATGATATTGGTTTTGAAGAGACCAACGTTAGTGAGCCGAAGCGCACTGTTGTCCGCTTGAAATTTAATTTATAGGTCTAATGGTGAAAGATACAGAAAGATCTCGAGTGTAGCCGTAGGTGTTGTGTGTAGAGCACCTATCATGGCAATGCAAGCTGTTCTTTGTACCATGGCCAACATATCCCGTGTGTTTTTCGTATTCGTTGCCTTCCACCCCACACGTAAGGATGGGTCTGACTATCATGATGTATAGCCAGTGCATCATTGCGGGCTTCAAGCCCCATTTTTTCCCCCCGATCCGCTTACAGATGAAGAGAGCATTATAAGCTTTGCGGACTCTTTCCTGTATGTTAAGTTTCCAATTTAGTTTCCTATTCAGCATTATACCAAGATATCTAGCGCGATCCGAAAGGAAAAGCTCCACCCCTGCTAGCTTAGGCAGTTTGTGGTGGTATCTATCTACTGAAGAGCACCAATTCAGTTTTATCCGGGTTGACGTGTAGTCCACACCCTCTAGCCCATTTTTCAAGACTATTAAGAGCTGATTCCATCATTTCTCTTAATGTGTCAAGGAACTTGCCCTGAACTAAAATCACCACGTCGTCCGCGTAAGCAGTGACACTTATGCCTGTATTGCTTAGTTCTTTAAGTATTCCATCGATGACTAGAACCCAGAGGAGGGGTGAGATAACGCCTCCCTGGGGAGTCCCCCTGGTAACGGATTTTCTTATTGAACTGTTTCCGATAGTGGAGTTGATGTTTCTAGTGCCGAGCATATTGCAGAGCCAATTGGTAATGCTATGCTCGACATTCATAGATTCTAGGGGCTGCTTGATGACCCTTCCTTCTACATTATTGAAAGCACCTTCTATGTCTAGGAAGGCTGCTAGTGCAAATTCCTTATGGTGAAGGCTAGCTACAATAGGCCCTAAAGGTAAATACGAATTTTAAGCTCACCTAAAAGAAAACCAAGTAAGCACCGTGGAGCAAGTGGTAAGTGTGTCGCGCGTGAAGTTCCAAGTTCGAATCTCAGAAAACACCAAAACGTTTTTTCACGGTCCCACCTCTCGCGAACGTCTTATAAGTATCCGACAGTATTGTTGTCACGAGAGAGCTTCTCTAAACAAATTGCCCGCCGGATACGGCACTAAACTGTAGGTCCCTGCCATTCGTGTGAAAAATAAAACGCACGCAACGCGAGTGGTTGCAAGAAGCTAGGCCCTGGCACTTAAAGAGCTTTTGCGCCAATTATTTATTTTTATAAAAGAAAACCAATCAGCATTTACACTATATTCATTCGTGCTCGTACTTGTATCATTTTAAATAATATGGAATTCAAATTAATCATATAAAGTACAATGAAAAAATTCCTGTCACCAAAGCGAAAAGAGATCCCGAGGCAAATCTGGTTAAAATGCCATCAGATAGCATAGTACCCAGTAGGATTATAAAAATGGTCAACAACAAAAAAAAAAAGTTAAAATGTATTAAAATACATCACAACGCGTGCAGCTTTTATCTATATATCTATAGTATGCACTTTTTGTGTCATTATTTTAAGCCCAGGTATAGCATAGCAACTTTTGGAAGAGCCTGGGATAGAGTCACATCCGGATACATACCCAACAACACAGTTTTTGGTGCATAAATGGCAACTGATTAATTGACACCTGAATGTCAGTTTTTATCGTAATTAAAATAATTGAAATAAGAAAAAAATATTTTGGTGATTAAGTGGTAAAGAAATACAAAAACTGATGAAAAGAGCATCGTACTGGATAGGTGTGCAAGAATTTTTTTAAATATTTTTTTCAATTTATACGCGAAATGGGTTGTTGACTTAAATTGAAAAACAGAATAGCTGCCTGCATTTTTAGGCATTTTGTGTGAAAAAAAATCAGCATCAGGTTTAATCAAGGGTAATGGACAAACACAGATATCTGGCATTTCAGTTGCTATTAGTAGGATCTGTTGAAAACGAGTTCTTAGAGTTGAAATTATTGGATATTTTACTTTCAAACAGAATCGCGGGACTGGTTTGGCTTATGCTTATAAGCATGTAGTCATGTAGTCATGTAGGAACTAATTGAGATGAGTTTCATTTTCGGGCTCTACTCCTCGAGTGGAGTATACTCGTATAATTTAACCTTCTATTCACAGTGGGATCTTAATTCAGTTATACCAGAGAGCAACAATTGTACTTCATACCTTAAAGGCGTAAACTAGGATTAAAATAAGTAAAGTGCACGCTTTGTGAAGTAGGAAAGTGCACTTCGTCCAAAAGTCCTGCACTGCGAACTTACAATTGTTGTCATCGAAATGTTTTCCATAGTATCACACATAAGTCAACCTTTTAGCGGAGGTTATGCCTTTCGGTGAAGTTGTTGTTGATGTCGATTAAACAGGAGCAAGATACAAAAACTCTGCACCAGTACTACAAGAGGCTGATTACCCTTGGTAGGTGTAAGCTTAACCACTGCTTGCTATGCATAAGAAGACCCTATAAGATACTCTTGTCGGGATACCTACAGGTCACTGCGCATTAGGTAGGCACGCTGCGAGACTAAAAATTCCGAACAAGGTATCTTATTGCAGCTGCCAGGGAAAAAAGCAGATTCCGGGTACGTATTTCTTCGGTGAACTCTTAGATATTGCCTAATCGAATATCAATAGTAGAGTAATGGGAGAGACGGGTTTATGTGTGGGCGCCGTGGCGTAAGTGGTTAGTGTTTCGGATCACTACGCATGAGGTTCCAAGTTCGAATCCCAGAAAACACCAAAAAAGTTTTTTTCACGGTCCCACCTCTCGCGAGCGTCTGACAAACATCGAGGAGTATTGTTGTCACGAAAAAGCTTCTCAAATCGCCGTTCGGAGTCGGCGTGTAAAAACTATAACGCACACAACATGAGTGGTTGCGTGAAGCTAGGCCCTGGCACTTTAAAGAGCTGTTGCGCCAAATATTTTTTTTTTGGGTTTATGTGGTAACACAATAAGTCTTGTCGGTCTAAGCTATTCTTACCTATTACGGAGGATAACTTCCTCACCTAACCTAACTAAAGAAATGATAGTTAGGTCAATTCTGCAACCCCTTCAGCACGCATGTCAGCCGCACAGATTCTTGACTATTTTGCATCGCCCAATGAAGACCGTAGGGATATCGGAGAGAGTACCATTCGATTACAAAGCAAATATATGAAATACTAGGTTCTAGCACAGGACATGTAAAATCTGGTATGCCCGATGAATGGAACCTCTGAACTCCGCCAACTACAGAGGCATAGGTCTTCTTAACATCGCATGTAAGATCCTGTCTGTCGTATTATGTGAACTAGTAAAACCGATCGCCAACAACCTGATAGATCCCTGTCAGTGCAGTTTCAGGCCGAGAAAGTCCACCATACACCAAATATTCACGCCACGGCAGATCTTGGAAAACACCCATGAATATAAAATCGATACGCATCACATCTTCATCGATTTCAAAGTTGCCTATGGTACAGTGTATAGAGACGAGTTATACAGAGCTTGTCTTGGCATCCCTGTCAAGCTCGTCCGTTTGTGTAGAATGACAATGGAGAACTTTCGCTGCTCCATTAAAGTCGGTAAAAACATCACCGAACCGTTCGATGTCAGGAAAGGTCTTAGACAAGGTGACGCGCCATCATGCGATCTCTTTAACATAGTACTTGAGAGAATTGTAAGAAACTCACAAGCCAACACCGGAGATGCAAACTTTTACAAGTCTGTACAACTACTTGCTTATGTCGTTGACATTAACATAGTCGGATAAACTCAGCGGGCCATCAGTAGGGCATTTGCGATTATTGAGATCGAGGCAGCAAAGAAGGGGTTTAGCGGCAAAAGCAAAACAAAATATATGCTGTCTACAAAAAAAGGACACCCAATATCGGCGTCTTGGACAGAACCCCACAATAGACAGATATAATTTTGAGGTAATAAAGGACTTTGTCTACCTATGCTTTATGGTGAGCTTCGCAAATGACATCAGTAGGGAGATCACACGAAGAATTACTCTTGCCAATCGCTGCTTCTATGGGCTAGGAAGGCAATTAAGTAACAAAGCCCTATCTCCAACTACTAAGGTAACTCTGCAGACACTAATCAGCCCGGTCCTGCTGGGATGTACGGATAGTCACAATCAGATGAAAATGCCATTGATTATTATGAAAGAAAAGTTCTCAGAGTGATCTTTGGTTCCGTCTGCATAGACGGTGAGTGGAGGAGAAGGTACAATGCCGAACTAAACGCCCTGTGCAAGGAGATCGACTTAGGTCTTTGAATCCATCCCGGAAGGACGGCCCAGTAGAGGAGGACGTTGCGGTAGGTGGCACAATTTGCCGTGCGCAGTTGGAGGCAGCTGGCTTGTAACCGGGCTGACTGAAGAGGGCTGTTGGTTGAAGCCCAGGTCCATCTGTAGCGGGTCGACGGCGCTCTGTTCGCCGTCTTGCTATCAAATTAAGTATGTAATGCCAGTGCACACGACATTTGGAAAATTTCAAACTTTTATTTATTTTAAAAAATCGAAAAAAAAAACAAATTAATTTTTAAGTCACGACCTCCTTCGATGTAACTCTCGATAAGACTAATTCGAAAAATTAATTTTGCTTTACAACAACGTCCGCATGATGGCAGAATCGCAAGGTGCCTTGCCGGAAGCAAGGTGCCTCATGTGCGCTAGGATGGCAGTGGGCTTTTCGCCCTGAGCACGCGACGTAATTGTGACTCTGGGTTCGGCGCATGGTTTTGGAGGAGTCGCTCTTTTAGTGCCGCAAACTTGTTAGTCGATGGTGGATTGGTCACCAAGTCTTCGACTGCCCGTAAAGCTTCACCCCCAGGCTAACCAAAAAATGTGCAAACCGGTCCGCGGCGCTGTGGATCCCGCTCAGCTGAAAGGCTATTTCAACTTGAGCCAACCACAGCTGTGGGTAAAGCGCGTTGAATTTCGGTAGCTGGAATCGTTGGGTGAAATGTCCTGGGGCGTCAAGGGCAGCTGTCGAAGCATGAGGGACCAATCCAATGGTTGCGGCTGCTTGGGATTGACCGTACATATGGAAGTCAACAGCTGCTGTCATCGTTGGTTGACTGTGGCTTGGCAGGAACTGACCGCACGTCGGAATGTCAGCAGCTACTGTCGTCATTGGCTGACTATGGTTTGGCAGGGATTGCCTAGGAGGATCCTGTTGGCCGGAAGCCTCAAGTACTGCTAGATCGCTTGTTGGTGAGGGCGTAGATTCGCGACGATTGAGCTTGGCCTTGAGCGTTCGAATCGCCTCATTCGCCAGCGAAAACCCTTCGCGCAGCTGCTTGATGACTTTCAGCACCGCTGTATTCATCGGGTTGGACATGGCTTCTTGGGTTGAGTCGGGCTTGTGACTCGTGGAAGTTCTCTCCTCACTTATAGAGGTATCAGGGTCTGCGTGCGCCTTCTTCTGACCTCTTGTACGAGGCGAGCGTGCAATTGTCATTTGTTTCCAACGATCACTTCGGGGTCACCAAAATGTAGCGGGTCGACGGCGCTCTGTTCGCCGTCTTGCTATCAAACTAAGTAATGCCAGTGCACACACAATTTGGAAAATTTCAAACTTTTATTTATTTTAAAAAATCGGAAAAAGAACAAATTAATTTTTAAGTCACGACCTCCTTCGATGTAACTCTCGATAAGACTAATTCGAAAAATTAATTTTGCTTTCTACATTGAATTTTGTGGACTGCTGAGTTCTGTGAAACGCCACACAACCCGGACTGTAGCGCTACCTAAGTAAGTAAGTAAGTAAGTAAGCACAGGATATGAGAAACAAGAAAATAGGTTCCGCATTATGAATAATATGAAGCTTCCGAAACTTTTTTTTAAAAGAGATTTTTCAAAAATACGGATATGGACTAGAGTTGTTGGAAATTAATCATTCATCCTAAATCACAACGAAGAAATTGTAGGTTTTGATGTCCCCAAAGAGTGGCTGTTTATTGCGGAATTAGTACAGAAATGGTCTGATTGGGCCGTCATCGCTATACAAATACTGGATCACTTCTTGCAAACTGGTCTTAAAAGTCTTCGCCGGACTAATGTCTTTTTGCTTAGCCTACTACACTTTAAATTAAATAAATGGTATCGTACAAATAGGGGAGATATAGTAATTTGCACTAATTCTATTTACAAAATTCAGCACCAAACACGTCAGAATATTTACTTCGACAAGTCATACCTTCTAATTGAAAGCGTAATATGAACAAAATGTACCGCACAACCGCCGGAAAGGGTGTCAATCACATCTGAACTCGATTCACAACTAAAATCAACCTACCAGCATTTTTTCCATAAAAGTTGTGAAATAAGCTAAAGCAATCGTTGGCATGTTAACCTCTCCATTGCATTGTCGAATGTACGACAAATATAACTTCGGTATTGTCCTCTGACAATGTTAAGTAAATAAAACTTTGGTCAGAGTTCGAGTTCGAGTTCTCTCCTACTAGTCAGTAGATATATATAGTCATCCTGCCACTTCCATTGAGTAAACATAGTTTCTGGACACGCACACGACTACGAAAAAGAGTATAATTATTTCCTTGACATTCATTATACGTCGTCCTATCTATTGTGTCTGCGTTTGTAGTCTGTTTGCGTATGGACTTCACCAAACAACAGTGGAAGCCTTGGTGAGATATCCGATAACCTGAACAATGACAGCATATCCAAGTGGGCAAATTAACACATCAAATATGCATACTGATTGAGTGCGTGTTTGTGTGTACACGATTGCGTTCATAAATTATCCGATTCACTTATTTTTATACATCTCGTCCTATGGGCCCATACGAGTATATGTCGCCACTGTTATTGGAGGTTGCTTTACGGTTCGAGGACGAGGTGTTAAAATGGTATTTTTTTTAAATATGACGTCTCCCAACACTCTACCGCAGGGTATTGGTTTTTTGACGTGCATTTAAAGGGGAAGAATACCGCAGTTAACCGCACAGGTTAAACGATTTTGCGATTGTTATGACCGTAAGTCAGCAAGTAACATAAGGTGGGGTTCCGTGACATGAAAAGGTGATGGGTATGTGAATCAAAATTATTTAATGCATACGTGTTCCAATTGTAAGTCACTGTAATGTAAGCTGCATCCGAACTTGCAGTTAAATTAAAAATAAATTTCGGAAAAAGTTTCAAGATTCACCACTTAACTTGACTAATAATGTCGGCTGAAGAGTAGCCGAGTTGGTGAGAAAAAGGAATGACTCGGGGATATCGTAATGAATTTCTAGAAAATATAATACATGCCACTTCGCTGCCAATAAGAATTTATTCCTCGAAACAGTATAAAAACGCACAAACTGTACTAAGAATTGTTGACTTGAGAAATGTACATTATGAAGCTGAAGGAGCTCCTGCCATTGTTCGAAAGCTCACGCGAAGGCGAGTGGAGATGAATAACGAAAAATTAAGGTTCTATCCGGGAAAGCAGAAAAGCATGTCGCTCAATGAGGAAACCATGTTTCGCAAAATTGATTGACCCAGAACTAGCGCACTAGATAATGACAGTGTTCATACTAAAAATACTCACCGAAGGACTTTAAAGTGACGACGCTTAATTTCTTAGAGTTGAACCTCAGCTAGAATCAGTCATAGTCAGCCGCAAAATTGGGAAATATACAGGACGTGCCAGTATATAATCTAGAGGGCTTTTTCGCCCTAGGAGGCGCGCACAAGTGTAAAGGGACCTTAAACAACTCGGACTGCGCAATTGGAGGCAATTAGCTGAAAATCGAGCTAAATGCAGAAGCTTGTTGGTTGAGGCTAGGCTTACCTCCTTAAGTTCCTAACTCATAATACAATCGAAGGAGCTATGAATGAAACCGATTCTGTGGTTGGCAGATTGAATTTCAACCAGGACTCAACCTAAAATTTGCTAGGCACCCTGCCGCTCTTCTGATCACCATCTAGTTGCAGAAAGTTCAGAACGAAGTCAACGCAAACTCTGTCTATCGTGTATCCCTAGATCTCCCACAAATTCGAAAGCTGCCAGCAGAAAACCAAGATCAATGTTGCCAATGAGTTGTAATGCCGCTTCTGATGTGTTAGGTTTCTCTCGATGCACAACGAAACCTTTGGTTTGGTGTCGAGTACTAGCAAGCACTTGAAACAAAACAGGCGTATTAGGAGGAGTTTGTGAGGAGTTTGTTCCTAAAAAGGAAATTATGAAAAACTCAAATCTTCCTTGGTATAACAAAAGACTATCCAACTTAAAAAATCGGAAGATTAAAGCATATAAATTGTATAAACGCAACAATAATAATTAATTTTTTCATCTAAAATACTCACAATCTCTTAAAGAGTTTGATTATCTGAATAAATTTCTATATAATAGCTATGTTCTGTCCGCTAAATCTAAAGTAAAACCCAATAATAAACATTTCTGGACCTTTATTAATAATAAACGAAAATCTATTGGCCTACCTAACCGTATGCAGTACCAGGAAGAGATATCCAGAGACACTGCCACCATTTGCAAATTTTTTGCGAATTACTTCGAATCCGCTTATTGTTCTTCCTCTCCAGCTATTCTTCAAGATTTTTACTACCCAAATCAGGTTTCTCTAGGAAATTTGTAGTTAAACCCTTCAGATGTTTTTTATGCCTTAACTGGCTTAGATGTAAATAAGGGTGTAGGTCCCGATGGGATCTCTCCCATATTTTTAAAAGAATGTGCAACATCACTTGCATTACCTTTATGTATTATTTTTAATTTATCCCTTAGAACTGGTCATTTTCTTAACGAGTGGAAAGTGGCCGGAGGCCGGATCCAAACGGGTAGTTTCTAACTATAGGCCTATATGCAAGCTATCTGCCATCCCCAAACTGTTTGAAAAGATTGTATGTAATAAACTGAACATCGCTGTCAACGCAATGATATCGGACTCCCAGCATCGATTTGTTCAAGGCAGATCCACCGCCACTAACTTAGCAATTCTATGCGAGAAACTAATAACGAATTTTGAACTCGACTATCAAACTAATATTTTTTTTGTCGATTTTGCAAAGACTTTTCACAGAGTTAATAATAGAGTGCTGATCGCAAGGTTAAAAAGTATTGAGTTCAACTCCTCTCTGTTAGACTGGGTATCGTCATATCTTCAAGACCGAATTCAATACGTTAAAATCGATGGTATTCTATCAGATCCTATCTTTGTAACATCAGGAGTTCCGCAAGGAAGCCATATAGGGCCCTTGATTTTTGTCCCCTTTGACATCGCTTTTCCATCATATATTCGAAATTCCACGTGTCTTTTATTCGCCGATGACTTCAAAATATTACACTCTATTCAAACTGTGGACGATTGCTTGCTTAAGATCTTAATAGGCCAGCCAGTTGGTATCAATATAATCTTCTAGATTTAAATGTGTCTAAGTGCCAAAGCCAAAGAGGAACACCGACTTCCCAGAAAGAAGAAAAAGGAGCATGAGAAGCGCTCGATCGAGGAGATTGAGAGACTCTATTGCAGGAATAATGTTCGAAAATTTTACGAAAGGGTAAAAAGAACATGCCACGGTTTCAAAGCCAGAACGGAAGCCTGCAGGGACGAAAATGGCAACATAGTAGTGGAATCGCAGTCGGTGCTGACGATATGGAAGGAACACTTCTGCAGACTGTTAAACGGCGATGATGACCAATATTCCGCTGTTAGGCAGAATGAGCCATTCAAGAGTGACGATGGCAGTCAAGATTCCCGTCAACCCGATCAGAATGAAGGGAGGATAGCGATATCTAAACTCAAATCGAACAAAGCTGCTGGAGCCGACGGCCTTGCCGCTGAACTTTTCAAGGCAGGAGGAGATGAGTTGGTAAGGAGCATGCACCAGCTCATCTGTAAAATCTGGTCGGACGAAAGTATGCCCGATGAATGGAACCTCAGCATCGTTTGGTCGATCCTGAAGAAAGGAGACCCTCTGAACTGCGCCAATTACAGAGGTATAAGTCTCCTCAACATCGCATATAAAATCCTGTCTGCCGTATTATGCGAATGCCTAAAACCGATCGTCAACAACCTGATAGGTCCTTATCAGTGCGGTTTCAGGCCGGGAAAGTCCACCATTGACCAAATATTCACACTACGGCAGATCTTGGAAAAAACCCATGAATACAAAATCGATACGCACCACCTCTTTATCGATATCGATAGCGTGTATAGAGACGAATTGTACAGAGCCATGTCTAGTCTTGGCATCCCTGCCAAGCTCGTCCGTTTGTGCAGAATGACGATGGAGAACTCTCGCTGCTCCATCAAAGTCGGTAAGAACATCACCGAACCGTTCGATGTCAGAAAAGGTCTTAGACAAGGCGACGCGCTATCATGCGATCTCTTTAACATAGTACTTGAGAGAATTGTACGAAACTCACAAGCCAACCCCGGAGGTACAATCTTCTTCAAGTCTGTACAACTACTCGCTTATGCCGATGACATTGACATAATCGGAAGAACTCTGCGGGGCCAATGGGGCATTTACGAGTATTCGAGGCAGCAAAGATGGGTCTAGCGGTCAATGAAAGCAAAACAAAATATATGCTGTCTACAAAAAAGGACACCCAACATCGGCGTCTTGGACAGAACGCCACAATAGACAGATATAATTTTGAGGTAGTAAAGGATTTTGTCTACCTAGGCTCTATGGTGAACTCCGCAAATGACATCAGTAGGGAGATCACACGAAGAATTACTCTTGCCAATCGTTGTTTCTATGGGCTAAAACGGCAATTGAGTAGCAAAGCCCTATCTCGAACTACTAAGGTAACTCTTTATAAGACACTAATCATCCCAGTCCTGCTGTATGGCGCAGAGGCATGAGCTTTGAGAAAACCGGATGAGGCTGCCCTTGGTTATTTCGAGAGAAAAGTTCTTCGAGCGATCTTTGGTCCCGTCTGCATAGACGGTGAGTGGAGGAGAAGGTACAATGCCGAGCTATACGGCATGTACAAGGACATCGACTTAGCCAGAAGAGTTCACATACAGCGACTAAGATGGCTGGGTCATTTAGAGCGGATGGAGGCCAACGTTCCCGCTAAGAAAGTTTTCCAATCCACCCCAGATGGACGACGCAGTAGAGGACGACCTCGCGGTAGGTGGCGCAAACAAGTGGAGGGGGACCTCAACCAACTTGGCGTGCGCAACTGAGGCAGCTGGTTCGTAATCGTGCTAGCTGGGGAGGTCTGTTGGTTGAGGCCCAGGTCCACCCCGGACCGTAGCGCCATCTAAGTAAGTAAGTAAGTGCCAAATCCTTACCTGTCTGAGATGCATAAGTCCAATATCTTTTACCAAATTAACAATGTTGAGTTAGAAAATGTAAATTTTAAAAATGACCTTGGAGTCATATTGGACCCACAACTTACTTTAAAAAAAAAAAAAAAAAAACAAAAAAAAAAAATCCAAAAAAAAAAAAATAATAATCACATTAAATATCCTTATTTACTTGGGCTGATAAACTTTTATTTTCCTGCAAGAAATTTGCGTACTAGATTTCATATTCGTGGACAGTTTCACAGAACAAATTATGGCAGTAATGAACCAATTGAGCGTTTTACTAACGAAGTAAATTTTGTCCTTGATCGCATTGATGTTTTTTGAAATTTGTTCAAGGAATTCTTTTAAGAAACAACTAATGTCTGTTCTGTATCATAGCAATTAACTTATATTATAATAATAGTTTTAAGATGTCTGAGAAGGGTTTTGTAACTCAATTGACGAATAAATAAATAAATAAATATTATACTGTGGCATTTCGTAGTACTGCAAGATTACTTTACGAGCTCTGCGAGCAAAAGACAAAGGAAGGATATTGAACTTTCAAAAGCAAAGCAAGGACCATGAAAAGCACCTGACCAAGGAAATATTGCAGAAACGATATTTGAAAAATTTGTGAAGGCCAAAAAACAGAAACAGAAGCCTACGGAGGCGAACATCAAAAACTAGTAACGGAATAGCTATTGGCGCTGAGGTCATGGAAGGAGTTTTTATGTACTATTAAATTATATAAAATTATATCATTAAAATTATGAAGATGAAAAATGAAAGATTTCCAAAGCTTTTTGTCGCAAATGTTGATGAATAAAGGAGGCTTCGTTAACCATTATTTGGCGTCAGCTTGCTGTTTAAATATAACAATCGACCCTGAGGAACACTTAGCATCTGCAAGGACGAATTTCAACGAGCTGTTATTAGGAACTGGACAGAGGATGTATGATCAATTTATAAATGTGACAAAACAATCTCACTACCTGTAGAATAAATTAGCCTACAATCTTCAGGAAAATACTTATCTCTTTAATTCATATTAAATAGATATGATAAGCACGATTTGCATTTCACCATTTAAATTGGAATGGCCCCACACGTCTTCCACCATAGCGCGACCGCCTTCTTCTCTTAAATTTTCATTCTTTGAAGAAATGTAGAGAAGTATGTGAAGTAGTATTTTTACACCAACCAGTAAATGCTTTTATTGACTCGCCGGATCTTTTAAATAAAGAAATACCGAGATTTTCCGCGTAAATTCCCTCCGAACAAACTACGGTTCTAACGAACTTCTTACGCATATCGCGAGGGAAGTAAATAGTAACCGCGACGCATTTGAAAATTTTAAAACATAAATTTTACGAACGATACTAACTTCTTGATGTTGTAAGTGTTTAGTGTAATACTTGACTTATGCGTAGCATATTCATTTTTAGTTCATACTTTTGTTTAATATGCAATCTGCTTTTTATTTACTTGTGTAGTCTTTTTGTGTAAGGTGTAATGTTTTATAAATATATTGTACACAATAATACTAACACCACGCTAAATGATGACTGTGACAAGCTGGATATTACTTAGTAGCTGATTTGAGTTTTCCTCTCTCAGTTCAAGGTAATATTCGCCACAAAATGCTTGCCCTTAAGTAGTACTGACAGCGTTATACTAAATAAGGATCAAGGATGGGATCTACTCTATAATGACGCTGTATGTGCACTTCGATACCGGAAATGAATCATACATGGCGATTTTTAAGACACTTACTTTTATTTGGTATAATAGGTACACGAAATAAACAAATACCTTTAATGTAGTGAACAATTAATGCCATTCTGGTAGACGGCCTAAGGCCAAACAATAGACTTACGTATTCTAATTTGCATTGCAACTACATATGTATTGTACATTCTACGAAATTTCATGTATTAACATTTTTATAATGAAATAAAAGTCTTCTAAATGAACTAACTAACTATACCATTAAATGACGATCTCATCAAATATTCCATTGTTTGGTATTATAAGCCAGTGAACCTTGATGTTTGCGAACAACATTTTTGTGTACGAAATCACGATGAGGTGACGATAGGCAAGTACAATAAAGCTGTTTGAGTGAGTGGCCAATCTCTCAAGGCAACGAGAGATAACTGATTAAGAGGCATATAATTCATTCGTTAAATAATAAACTGGAACCTCAGCATCATTTATCCGAAAAGGAGACCCCAAATGCTGCGCTGTCATCACAAATAAGACATTATTTTCTGCATTGTGTAAGCGCTTGAAGCCACAGGTCTGAGGAGTCTACTCTCGACTTAATATTCGGTATTTAATAGTACATAACATATTCACACTGTGATACATAGATTCTAGAGAAGATCCAAAAATTCTAGAGCTATGTATCGCTACGACATTTTTATTGATTTTAACTCCAAGTGATAGTACCTATGAAGATGAGTTATATTAAACCATGTCGAATAGTGACATCTTTACCAAATCGAATTAAGCAGGATTATGATGGAAAGTGCATGCTACCCAATTAAGATCGATAGTAACTACATACTAAGACTTCGATGCCAATATGCGTCTCTCGAATAAGAAAGATCAACCTGCACCAAACCTCGACCATCGTACTTTTTTTTGGATAGACTAGAGGCTTCCAAATGCGAATGTTCTTGGTTATTTTGGGAGAAAAAAACCTTCAAATAATATTTGATCTTATCTGCAGAGATAATAAGAGAAGAAGAAGATACATTGCCAAACTGAGTGGGCTATACAGCAACATCAACATAGAATTAGAATATGAGATGGGTGTTAAATGTAGGGCAGATTTCACCCGGAGCAGTTCCAGAACTGCAACGATTTTAAGAAACTTAACAAAAGCAGCGTTTAATGACATCCTGGTTCTAATTTATCTTCAGAGAACTTATGTCTGCAGTATCGCTTGTTACACTTGACTCGTTTCAATAGCCGACTGTTAATTCTTAAAGGCGCTAATTTATTCCTTTAATAAGTGCCAAACTGGGTCGACTTTTAACGAATTCAAAGAGACTGTTTCTAAGTGTCCAAATTAATGAGAGCAATATTTATCGTGAGCCTGTTAGATCGAAATACCACACGATACGATACTTAACTTTATACTGGCACGACCTGTGAGATATATTATTTTGGTCCAATAGGTAACAATCTAGATTGTGCGTCTTAATAAACCTAAATAGAATTTTAGGTTCTCTTTCAAGTTTCCGCTAGGTTCAATGAGACCCGCGATAGATGAAGTAATTATTTCCTTCCGGCGCCCGGACACTAAAAGAGTATGTACCATATTCTGCCGTCTACTTTTCCTCTTTGAAAAGCCGCCATATATCTGTATCTGATCATTTTATTTTATGCAGACCTAGCCTGAGTGGACAGTGTACAGTTATGTGGCATGTTAATGTCCTTAAGCCTTCCTTGATAATTCAAGTATTTTTTTACTTTGACCCAGTGATCAACAAGGCTGTTCACTTCCAACTCTGTTATTTTGAATCGTGCTCTGCTAAATGGTATCGCAAAACAGTGTTCAGTACGAACAAGTAGGCGGAGCTCATCTCATGCATCCATATAGTTAATTTCACTCGAAAACTTCATGCCCTGGAATCTAGGCCACAGTAACATTGCTTGTGGATGCAAGGTCTTCAAGGAGCTTCGATCACCCTGCATAGGATTTAAGGACCCTTGGCGCTGGCTCAGTTAATTCCTTTCCGCAGGCTTTTAAATTGCTCTAGTTAACCTAACTAACCTGTTCTTAAAAATCGACTAAAATTTAGAGAAACAACTTTCAAAACTTTCAAAACTGCTCGTAATTTGTAGAGAAGACTAATGTTGCTAGAATCATGTTGCCCGTGTGGAAGCTATTCCAGAATTTGTGCTGGCAGCTAATTTAAAATATTTTTGCATCTTTAATGACTGTATTCAAAGCGATGACAAAATGCGGTCTTGCCTAATTTATGGCAAAGTATCATTTAATTACAGAAACCACTAACCCGCGCGGCAATAATAATTATTATTCAATGATGGAAAAACCGCAGATTTTTTATATTGATGGACGTGAATTTCCTACTTTAAACTTTCTGATACAATATTCCCATTTGCTCTTTAAACACTTCGTAATTTATTCTGAGAAATCCAATTGTCAATTTGTTCAACTTATGGGTATTTCCCTCGAAGTATGTAACTAAAAATCGCTGAGAAATGACAAAACATGTCAACAACTCATCCTCAAATAGACATTTGGATGTTAACAACCCTTTTGCATTTATTTCCTTCATTTAGCATTCAATTAGCATGATTCCATGTCTTCTTTGTAGAGTCACTTATCAATGTCAGTCAAACAGTATACCCGTATTCAAGCAATACCCGCATACCAATACCTTAAACGTCAAAAAGTATACTAAGGCCAATGCTTTATGCTGGAATTTCCCTAATTTGCATTTTTTTCTTGTTCAATCTGTCACGAGAAGTCATCACAAGTGCGAGGTATTTTCGCATAGAGTTGTTAACAACATTTGAAATCGAAAGCGTCAATTCAATGTCAAAGGTTGGGTGGGTTTCTAAAATATTTCAAGCAGTCACTGCAAAGAGTGTGCACTAGTGTGTGTCAGACCATGTTATACTAGTAGTGGACCATTGACTAGTTTGGGCGGAAGTGTTACGTATAAAAATGTCACAATATGTCATGCTAACGAGGCGTTACATAATTTTAACATCCCCATTGGTTCGAATATCAAACAAAAAAGAAATTCGCGAAATTGTCAAAGCAGCGTACAAAAGAACGTCGCTGATAATAGTTACTATTTCAACGTATCACCAATTTGTCCAAAAAATACAATGTTTCTTACTTTTTTTGTGGTTTTGGCCTAATGACTGTCAGAGTTGCTGCACCAGATTTTTTGCGAGTTCGAATAAAATGTTGTTTGGTGAAAGTGTCAAAGTACTCGGACCAGTTCCATGTCACCCATTCAATTCATTCGATGCGAAATTTTGCGAAAACATTTCTTCTTTTTGTTTTTTTTAATCACATCATCTGGGTAGAGAAAGGGGTTTTGTACAAAGTTCTGGTGACTTAATAAAATTTTCCTTTTTCATGATGATGTCGTCGACCACACTGAGCTATAGTGTGCCGAGCAAAAGAAGATGAGTGACGTTTCGAGGGAGACCGTGTTTAGTCTTGCGCGCGTATGCGATTGTTTTTATTGTTTCATTTTATTGTTCAGGAAGGACGTGAGGTGAATTTGCTAAACGAGCAACAGCAAATGAAAAAAAAACAATAAAAAGGTAAAATAATAAACAAAGCAAACTGTAACTGATCGGAAATACCTGTGGTTTCACTTTCGATTATTTTAACAGGAGTGTGATTTTACGATAATGAGTCAACTTTTGTGATTGTTACTTTGACTCTATAAATGAGAAAAAGTGCAACCAAAGTATAAGGGACTAAAAAGACGAGTTTTTAGTTTTTGATCTGAATTCAGCTCGTGCATTTCGAACTGAACAATTTCAAATCGTTCGTATTTGGACACCTTCGGTACTCAGCTGTCAGCTCAACTGAAGAATGTCATGTAGTAGCAAATTGAATGATTGTTTCGCCAACTAGTCAATTAAGTTATCTTGCGCCCATAGAGTGCAATATGATCATACTCTGACCAAATAGAAGCGTAGTTATCAAATGCTGGTGCCTAAGAGCTAAAAAAAAAACTACTTATATACCTTTTATATGCACCGAGGCGCAAGTGGTTAGTGTGTCGGATCACTGCGCGTGAGGTTCCATGTTCGAATCCCAGAAAACACCAAAAAGTTTTTCCACGGTGCCACCTATCGCGAAAGTCTGGCAAAAGTCCTAGGGTATTGTTGCCACGAGAAAGCCTTTCAAAACAAATTGTCCTTCGGATATGGCACTAAACTGTAGGTTGAGCACAGCCTCCAATTTAAAATTTTTATACAAAAAAGTACCAATCCTTCTTAAGCGGATCATACCGTATCCTATCCAAGGATGTCGCCAAGAGGGCCAGGCGAGCACAGTTTTGAAAAAAATTTGCCTTCTAGATAGAAAAACAAAAGGGCGGATTCCGTTGCATTGCCTTGTCTTGCTCGGAGCACCATATAATATAACCCAATGCAATGGCTTGCTCGGAGCTGTTCGGAGCATTACATGCAATTGGAACTAAACAATTATTATCGATTGGGCTGCAATATTTCCATGAAGAAACGAAGTCGAGGAAGTATTCCACGAATTTATTGAGCTGAAAGCTCTGGATGCGAAACCCATTGCACAGACCATTGATGAGTTTTTGGCAAAAGAAGATTTTAGTCCAGATAAATGCGTTGGTTTGGGATTTGACGGTTGTTCGACAATGGCCGTTTAAGACAGTGGTATGCAAGCAATTCTGCGCAAGAAATACACCGAAGCTTTATTTTTTCATTGCTCTTCACAAAAACCGAATCTAGTTATTAAGTCAATAATCTGCCTGAAATTCGGAACCAGATATAATTTAATTCTTTTCGAGAATTCATTTTAAGAAGGAAGTTGACACCTAATATTTCCAGGCTCTGCGAAATAAGGTGGAGCTTAATATTTTAATACCCTTACATTGATTATTAATACCCTTACATTGATGCACACGTGTGGATAGGAAAAGGGGAGAGAGAAACTGTATCTAGAATATGCAGAGCGGTCTTGGGTGCAGCAGACCAAATGAAGGCATTATATTCCAGGTTTGGGTGAATGAATGCCTTGAAGATTGAAATTTAATCAGACGGGGTAAAATATTTTTTGCACCGGTTAAGGAATCCTAGACATTTTGTAGGATTTTCGGCGACCTCGAATATGTGATCGTTCCATCGAAGATGGTTATTGATACACATACCGAGAATGGCAAGTCTTTCCGATTCAGCGATGCATGTACCATTCATGGATAATGGCTAGGTGTCTTAGTTTCGCTTGAGAGACAGAAGACAGCATTGTGCTTTGGATGCATTGAATTTCACCTATTGGTTGAACCCCATTTGGTTATGCTGTCCAGCTCGGAAATTAAAGTGTTTGACGTTCCTCTTCTACGACCGAAGAGTAGGGACATGAGTTAAGGAACGCATATGAAAAACTGAGGGTACTGTCGTCAGCGAAGGAATTGAATGAATTAGAAGTAGCAGACAAGTAGTAATTTACAAAAATTAGAAAAAGAGTCGGAGACAAAATGGAGCCCTGGGGAACACCAGCATTTATATGGTGAATTGCAGACTTGAAGCCGTCCAAGAGAATTTGTATTGAACGGTCCGAAAGATAATTTCTAATCCATTGAAGAAGAGACTCATCGATACCATATGCACGCATTTTTGACAAAAGAGCCTACTGTCAAACTCTGTCAAATGCCTCAGAAATATTGAGCGTATCCATCTTTGTTTCACCGAAGTGATGGTGAGATTGGTTCCACTTCTTGTTGAGATTTGCCATCAAATTACCAGTGGACCTGTTGCTACGAAAACCATACTGCTGGTCATTGAGGAGTTTTTCTGAATCAAGATATTTCATGAGCTGATGATTTATTAGCGTTTCCATTACCATAGAAAGAATGGACGTAAGTGCAATGGGTCGGTAATTAGACGGAGAGGAAGGTTCGCCTCTTTTAAGGATGGACGGATGCAATATTACTCTGTGCTGGGTCCCGGGACACAGAGATATTCCAGGCAACTGTAAAGCGGATGAACTAGCTAAACAAGGCACCGTACTACCTCTAGATGTCAATAGAGAGGTACTGGCACCACCAATACAATTGATGAAAATCCGTATGTTTAACGAAGCCCAATCTATTGCAAACAATAGATGGAGTAATCTAGCTACGTGCGCATCGGCCAGGAAGATCTGGCCTTTACTAGACGCAAAGAAAACCAAAAATCTCCTTTTATTAAATAGAAGGAACACAAGCCTCATAGTAGGAATAATCACAGGACACTGCTTGTTAGGTAGACACGCCACTAGAATGCGTGTCCCAGCAAACGATTTCCGCAGAAGCTGCAGAGATGAAGAGGAGGAGGAGAATAGTCTCCACCTCCTCTGCACATGCCCAGTGCTAGCCACACTAAGAATGAAGCTACTAGGTGAATACTTCTTTGAGGACCTAAGTGACCTGTCTAACATAGACATTAGAAACTTAAATATATACATAGCTTAATCAATCCAACTGGTTTAGCTGAAATGCCCCCCCCACACCACCACCAGCCGTCCTCCCATCGTTATTGGTTACTGTCAATCCCCAAGAGGTACTGCAACAAACACCTCCCAAGATCGACAGTTAACCTTCCCATATCACTAGACCAATGCCTGTAAATAACAATGCTGTATAGGAGTAGCAGAGATTGATTGAGTCAATCAATCCCCCTATTACTCACATGCACACCACCTACACGGCGAACTAGGTACTAAGGGTTTGACTGAAGCAGTCATACTAATGCAAGATTGACTGCATCAGTCATCTCGCTCTATTTTGCATTCCCCACTATTTCCACGGTCCACCTAGGTATGGGTTCGATTGAAACAATCACCCTACCTAGTCCACACTTTATGCATAGCAGTACTTAGAGTTCGATTGAATCAGTCACTCTATGTACGCTTATGCTCCTCTACACCTACACGGTCCACCTAGGTATGAAGGGTTTGACTGAATCAGTCACCCCACCTAGTCAATACCATGCATAACAGTAATTAGAGTTAGACTGAATCAGTCACTCTACTATACTTATGCACCTCTACGCCTACACGGTTTCTGGAACCTGCCAATATAACTTGCACACATAGTATAGGGGGTTCGATTGAATCAATCACCCCCCCATCACTTGTTGCACACTAAACTTTCTGGGTACACTTTGACTTCAGGGTGGACTGAATCAGTCACCCTCTCTACCCTTTCAGTCAGCATTCTCAGCCAACACCCTCATGAGAAAGGTAAGGTTTCCCTAGGTTACCGGTGACTACCGGTTACTACTCATGTGGTATCACAATGGACCCTAGTAGTCTAAGTGTGTCCTGACCCTGTCAGGATAGCCACCTTTACCTAACCTAACCTAACCTTTAGGGACGGGCTGGACAAATGCTGTTTTTAATCTATTCGGAAAGAGCCCAGAAGAGAAAAACAGACAGAACAGCTTATGCAGAGACTTTGCCATCATGGAAGAAAATCTCTTCTGAACTATGGGGGATGTACCATCTGGACCAGTGGATTTGTGTATGTTGAGACCTTTGAGTACTTCTGCAGCTGTACGAGTGGGAAAAAAAATTCGACGCTCTCAAGTACAGTCGAGGAGACAAAGCACTATCTGGCAGGGTGGAGTTCGTTGCGAAGTGAACAGGAAGCAGACTAGCTATGTCTAAGAAGCTGTTAGCTGGAATGTCATTGTAAATGAGTGTTGGGATAGCAGACGAAGCAGAATTTTTAATATTTTTGGCGAATGACCAAAAATTTTTACTACCTTTGGGACATTGTCGAATTTTTTGCCTCAATTTTTAGTCATGTACGAATTTTACACGTCGAATGTGAGCATTGCAGTCATTTTTGGCTTGTTTAAACTTTGCTTGGTTTTCCTCGGATTTGTTGGCTTTACAAAATCAAAAACTTACCCCTTTCAACCTGATAGCCTCTTTGCAGCTCTGGTCAAATCACAAGCTTGCCTTAGGTTAAATTCTCTTTATTCTGTTAAATAATTTCCTATTGGGTACAACAATCCCTAAAATAAATATTTTTCTTCACATCTTTCATAGACCAGATCCGGCAGTTCCTGCGCAAAAAATAGTTCTCTGTGCCAAACGAGTTTAAAGTTAGAAGCGGCTGACGGACATACGTGTTCAATTCATAAGTAAAATCTTTTCTTCCACTCGCAAGTGCAACCATTATCTCAGCTCTAAGGTTTTAGAACGAAGTCCTTCAACCAATCAGTGCTGATTTTTAAAGTCAATCCCCACAGGGGTTACACAACAATTAATTACACACCGCGTTGCCCCTGCCATTAGCTGTTAAAGATCAAATAAAAAACATAACGCTTTAGAAAAATCATGTAATAAAACCCCACACAGCAGAAGTATTCACAAAAAAAGAGAAAAAAAAAGCGTATACGCCCCGAGTTCGCATGCCAGAGCACTTTTAATCAAAATTTGATTTTTATCTCTGCTTCATATTGATTGTTAAAATCACTGATTTAACGATCTGTTAAAGCTAAAATAAGTTAAATAAAAAAATCTGAACACAATAAATTGATAAATCCTCCACACTGCATTTATAGCACCAAAAAAGAAATTAAAGGATATGTTAACATTTGTACCTGCCTGCACTCATAATTAAGACACGACGTGAGCTTCGATGAAATTATGCATTTAAGTACACAAAACTGATTACAGTGCCCGTGAAAATTAAACATTGACAGTTTTAATTAGTAAATAAAAACGGAAAGCTACATATTAATCAATTAACAACTGGAGAGACCTACATATATGTACACACACGACTAGCAATGTAAATTGAAGGCCCGCCATATACTGTCATTTCACCACGAACTCCCTTCGGAGTAATGACAAACTACATGGCCCACAGAGATGAGAGTACACAATTAATAACCTGTGACAGTTTAAATCGATGCTCGGAATTGATTATACGATTTCGTTGTTTAACCGCAAAATAGCTGAGTGTATGTGTGAGTGTTCATCGGGAAAATACGGAAAGAAAAATGAACTTGTGACATTTACATTGATTTTGAATTCCATACACAGTAATGGTCAAGTAATTAGGTGGTTGACGTGTTAGCGTAAAATATGACAGCAGACTTTTAATTTTAATTTTAAATTGCATTAATTTTTTTCAATTGGTCATTATCCCGTTATATGATTAATAGCAATAATGTTTTATTGAATTTATTATTTGTTAACGATTATTTGAATTAAAACACTACACAAAGTATGTAAGAGTACTTTTGATTGCTTTCTATTTGCTGCTGAGAAATACAAAATATTTCCACATTGATCCTTTTGTTGGATCTTTTTTTATTTACTTATTAAATAAAATTATTGGAAATACGAAAAAACGGGTTAATTGAGTTGTTATTTGGATGAAAATTGACGAGTGGTTAGCTTATTAAGTGATTGATTATTTAAATTATTGTTATATTTATATACGGAAGTACAAATTCTCCACAATACCCGTCTAATTTGAATTGCAAATCTACAAGCTCACGTGTGTGATTTTAATCTATTGCGACTAGAAAAAATAAAAACACAAATGGAAGTTATGAATGGTTAGGCAATTAATTAATTAATTCAAATGCTAGTATTAAAAATGCAAGATCATTTTAAAATATGATTAGTTAGAGTAATTTGAGTCCAAATGGAGGGTTTTTAAAGCGTTTTAAATAAGCAAGAAAATTTGTATATTTATTCATAAGATTTTTATACATACTTGTGGCAGTCACTTGGCAGCAACCGCTTGCGGCAGTCACTTTGGCCGCAACCGCTTGTGGCAGTCACTTGGCCGGCTTAGGGTCGTCACTTAGGCAGCATCTGCTTGTGGCAGACACTTGGCAGCAACCGCTTGTGGCAGTCACTTTGGCAGCAACCGCTTGTGGCAGTCACTTGGCAGCAACGGCTTAGGGTCGTCACTTTGGCAACATATGCTTGTGGCAGACACTTGGCAGCAATAGCTTGTGGCAGTCACTTTGGCAGCAACGGCTTAGGGTCGTCACTTAGGCAGCATCCGCTTGTGGCAGACACTTGGCAGTAACCGCTTGTGGCAGTCACCTAGTTATCAACAGCGCGGTAAACTCCTAGGAGCACGATTTGGATCCTCCAATTCGAGGATTATGTACAGGACCAGCGATGGTTTCTCCTAGAGGAGGATGAGCCCAAAAGCCTACGATCGGGTCGGCTGTAGTCAGCAGTAGATTGGTACCAAAACCACAGGGTGAGGAACTCTGTCGACCACATCTACCAATCTCCGCCTTATGAAATTTTCTGCAAAAAGCGAATGCGAATTATAAAAGTGGATGCAATTCACTTTTGCAAACCACTTGACCAATGAGATTGAGAGACATGGTCATCTTCGGGTGGCGTGATCATCGCTGGGTGTTGTTTGTTTATGCTGAACCAGCTGTGGACAGTAGCAGCCGTGAAAGTGAACCGCAGTGGAGGCTATAAGAGTGTGACACTTCGTTACAATCGTGTTTGAAAATATCTCTTAAAATGTAGTACCCGGTTGTTTCTTTTTTCTATTTCTGCAAGATTATGATCTGAACCCTCCTATTTCACTGCATTTCCAGTCATCCGCATATAGGGTTCACATTTTTGACCTCAGAAAATATCAGCAAACTTGTCGATTTTGGATCACTTTGTTACTGAGGCAAACATATTGCTAGTGCTGTTGAATTTATGTGAGCCAAGAGTTTTTAGGTGATATCTTAGGAACGTTCGTTAATATTGCCCTTTTAACGGGGCTGAAATGATCTCTTCTTTGAAACCAGCTGAGCCGGTCGCACTCCATTTTTCGTGAGATGGTTTCTTTGATTCATGTCATGCTTCCATGGATCTTCGAACTTCTTATTTGATTAAGATTTGTCACCCCTCATGTCATGCGAATTATTTTCATATCAGCTGCCGTTAACTTACCGTCATACTTTTTGAACATTGTCCAAGATTGTGAACCGTTTGTGAGTGCTGGTCGCGCAACTGCGGTGTAGAGGCCATCTTTTCAGCTTAGGAGACTTTTTTTTCGTTACAGAAGATAGCGGAGAAGCGTGATGATTGATCTCAGATATTTTAAGTTTTTCACTCGGAAAGCACAGTTTCATTCAAATTCGGAACCCTGTGGAACTCAGACACGTTGTAGTATATCAAGGGCTCGTCGGCTTCATACCTCAGCTTTCTATTAGTCAGATAGTTTGCCACTATTTTTCGCAGGTAGTATGGCTTGCCCATTCTAACTAATTTTCTCCTTATAAACGACCAGTCTGTCATGTTGAACGCAGTTTGAAAATGCGCGGTTTCTGGAGTAAAGGCGCACCAACATTGAATTACAATCTTCATTCCTTTTCTTCAACTCAAAATATATATTTTTTTTCTAATGTAGACTCATGGACATTTAAACATTTTTCACGTGTGCTTATTTGCGATTTTGCTTTCTTAATTCAGGTGTCCATGTCTGGAATAGTCCGAAATAGATCGGAGAATGGGCAGAACAAGCACTCTGTCTTATTTTTGGATTAATGCGGTACTCACTTCTCTCCAAAACGTCCACCCATACCTGAAGTGCTCGGTGCAGGGACGTAAGATCCTCATTCATAATGCCTACATCGTCAGCAAAGAATAACTGATGTACTTTGGGGTCCATCACTTCACCTTCAAGCAGATAGTCAAGGACTGCAATAAAGAGCAAATAACTTCAGACCCTTCCCTGGTGCACTCCGACTTTGATTGGGAACTCTTCGGTTACTCCGGCGGGGCATTTTACTCCTATTTTTCTTTCCATAATCATCTGTACCCCCCGATGTCTTAGCGCCATTCATATCAGATCTCATGGTTGTCTGTCGACTGCCTTTGCAAAGTCAACCAATACAATATGCAAATCCTTAAATGAATCACAATGGTTTTCCATTACAATCCTTATACTTTGAATTATATTTGTGGTAGATTTACCCGCGATAAGCCCACACTGATCACCAGATAGCCGTATGTTTTGAACAGTCGGCCACGTAATACCCGCTCAACGATCTTCATGGTGTGTGACACTAGCTTTATCGAAAGGAAATTATCACATTCTCGCATATCACTCTTCTCTTTGTACACAGGGAGAATGTAACTTTCACTCCATTGGTTCGGTATTGGATCACCTCTCATAAACTCGGAGTTGAGAATCCTGAGCCATCTGAATCCGATGTCTCTTATAATTTTCCAGACCTCAGAGGGTATCTCATTTGGCCCAACCACATTTCTTTTTTTGGAGTATTTGACCAACACCCCACAGCGCAGTATAAGAAGTTAGTTCTTATACTGCGCTGTGGGGTATTTCTTCACAGTTAGGGGTGGCTCTTGGAAAGTATGGCCGGGGAAACTGTCAATTCAAAAGTCCTTCATAATTCTGTGGTCTCCTCTGCAGAATTTTGACACCATCTGCAAGCCTTGGCCTTGAGCATTGTTAATGATCTTTGGCGAACGAATTTCCTGAGCTGGTTGCGCTCTTGCTCATATTGTGCCATCGCTGCTCCTGGATAGCCTGGCTTGTATTAGCGATCCGGGAAGATGTTTCCTCCAGCTCCCGATACAGGCTTTTCACACTCTTTGTTTGGAGCTGGGAGCACTTCTTCTTCGCTTTTTTCTTGCAAAATCTGTATTCCATTTCGAGGGGCACTTTGACCAAGCTTTGAAAGCCGCTTTCTTCTCATTTATCACATTCTTAGCTTCATCACTCCACCACCATGTTTCTTTGGCGTGTTGGTGATGGCCTTTTGAAGCTCCTTGCAGTGACATTGCTTTCTCTAAGCAAGTTCAATGTAGGAAATCCCAAAAAATGTGTGCTCTGCACTCTTCGTCCTCAGCTCCGCTGATGGTGTGAGAGGTAATATTTCATCGCGGAAACGAAAGCCTCTCTTTTTTCCTTATCCATTGCCTGGTAGCACCTGGCCTTTTAGTTACTCAAAACTTTCGATTTTATTAAAATCAAAGTGTCAGAGGCAAACATTGTTAAGCAGTCTTGTCATATAGATTTTTCGAAGTATGCTATGTATACTATACTTAGTATTTTGCTAATCGCTTAACTCAATTTCGCAAAAATTTTCCACACCTATCCGTACATTATCTATTCGTCGTGTGGTACAGTGCTCAGTGTGTCGGACCACTGCGTCTGAGGTTCCATGTTCGAATACATGAAAACAGCAAGAAGTTTTTCACTGTACCACCTATAGCGAATGAACCATTCAACATAGACGATGATAGTCAAAATTTCCCTCCACCTGATCAAAACGAAGTGATGATTGCAATATCCAAGCTAAAATCCAAGAAGGCTGCTGGACCTGACGGTTTACCGGCCGAACTTTTCAAGGCAGCTGGGGATGAATTGGTAGAGTGCATACACCAACTCATCTCTAAGATTTGGTCAGACTAGTGTATGCCTGATGAATGGAACCTCAGCATCGTTTGCCCCGATCCACAAGAAAAGAGACCCCCTCAACTGCGCCAATTATAGAGGCATCAGTGTCCTCAACATCGCATACAACATCTTTTCTGCGATATTGTGTAAACGCCTGAAACCTTTTATGAATAGCCTGATTGAACCCTATCAGTTCGGTTTCAGGCCAGGAAAGTCCACCATCGATCAAATCTTCACACTTCGGCAGATCCTGGAGAAAACCCAAGAATTCCAAATCGATACTCACCACCTCTTTATCGATTTTAAGGCCGCCTATGACAGCATCTATAGAGAAGAGCTTTATAGAGCCATGTCTAGTTTTGACATCCCAAACAGCGTCACAGTCGGCAGCTATAACTTCGAGGTAGTAAGTGCCTTTGTCTACCTTGGCTCTGCTATAAATTCTACAAACAAGATCAGCGCTGTTTTTTTGGGCTTATAAAGCAATTCAAGTGGAGGAGAAGGTACAATGCCGAACTATACGGCATGTACAAGGACATCGACTTAGCCAGAGAGTTCACATACAGCGACTAAGATGGCTGGGTCATTTAGAGCGGATGGAGTCCAACCTTCCCGCTAAGAAAGTTTTCGAATCCAACCCGGACGGACGTCGCAGTAGAGGAAGACCTCGCGGTAGGTGGGGCAAACAAGTGGAGGGGGACCTCAACCAACTTGGCATGCGCAACTGGAGGCAGCTAGCTCGTAACCATACTGGCTGGAGAGGTTTGTTGGTTGAGGCCCAGGTCCACCCCGGACTGTAGCGCCATCTAATAAGTAAGTAAGTAAGGCAATTCAACAGTAAAGCCCTATATCGAACAACTAAGGAGACTCTATATAAGACCTTGATCATCCCAGTCCTGCTTTACGGCGCTGAAACATGGACTTTATTAAAAGAGGATGAAGATATCCTTGGTCGCTTCGAGAGAAAAATTCTTCGTAAGATTTTCGGTCCCGTTTGCGTTGACGGGTTTTGGAGGAGAAGATTCAATCACGAAATATACGAGCTATACAGCGACATCGACCTAGTCAGAAAACTGCGTATTGGACGTCTGAGATGGCTAGGAAATGTAGAGCGAATGAACACCAACGCTTCGGCCCGCAGAGTCTTCGAATCTAACCTCGAGGGACGACGCAGTAGAGGGAATCATCGCCGTAGGTGGCGTGCACAAGTTCAAGGGGACCTCCACCAACTTGGAGTGCGCAACTGGAGGCAATTAGCTAAAGACCGAGCTAAATGGAGAGGCTTGTTGGTTGAGGCCCAGGTTCACCCCGAACTGTAGCGCCACCTAAGTAAGTAAGTACCTATAGCGAACGTTTGACAAAGTTCCGAAAGTATTTGTTGTCGCGAGAAAGCTTCTCAAATTGCCCTTCCTATACGGCATAAAACTGTAGGTCCCTTCCATTCGTGCGAAATACGAGTATATAACGTACACAACGTGAGTGGTTGCAAGGAGCTAGGCCTAGGCACTTAATGAGCTGTTGCGTCAAATCTTATATATTAATACGTGAACACGAAACTTTCCGTAGGTTTTTTTTTTTTATAAAAGCAAGGGGATGAAACTTAATCCGAAAGGTACTGTGCCATAGGTGTGCAGAAAAAAAAATCATATGCGTATGTTACTGCTTAGTCAGGTAAAATTAAGTGAAAATACACACATAACTCTTCAATTTCGCATGTTGAGTTAGTTCAGGACTTCTGATACCTAAGGAGCACCTGGATTGGGAAATCTGAAACCGCTTTTGGTATATTTTCTTGTATTTGGAGGAGCAGTGGAATCTGCTTAATTGCGCTCAATGGTGGAGTCAATTATATTTTATTGCTGCAGCACATGGAAGGTGATCACTATTGTTAAAAGCTTTTGTAAGTCGTTGTCTGTAAAATGTGTTATGGATATTCTGAACAAACTGTGTCTCAAAGGAACAGATGTATTGAAGAATGGACCAGGAAAGTATGAATGCGTTTTAGATAAAGTAGCATTAGATTGATTACATCCTCCGAAAGGGCAAAGCAAGTTAGGATATGCAATGCAACCAGTAACCATACGGAGGCACAGATGCTAAATGGGACCGGGTGTAGCTACAATATTTTTTTTTTAAAGAAAGCTCATGCCTCTAGACTTTTTTTTACCTTAACGCCTGTCCAGGAACTATATAAATATTGTATTTTGGACAGACAAGAATTCCATTGAAACTACATTTTTCCAAGCCATTATGTAAAATAAGTACAACAGTATATGGGAGAATATTACAATTAGTAAACAAAAAGCTCTGGAAACAAAATAAATGGCTGTTATAAGTTTTTTAATTTGTCAGTAAAAATACAAACTGATAACATGATTTCACTGTAACCTTACAATGACTCACAAGTTTATCTCGTTTAGCGTACGGAAACTCTATCTCTGAACCTTGACCTAGTGGTTGCGTGATAATTTCAAGATCATCAACAAGTGTTTGCTTAATGCAGTAGTAGCAATAGAATTTGTAATTACAGTCAAAGACTTTCTAGGCAACACAAATCCACTCATCCAAAGTAGATGGGACTTCTTAATCTCAATTTGTTTTCCAACTAATCCACTTAAGATGTGCTTACATCTCACATTTTTTTATTTCGAAAAAAATTAAACAAACAACTTCCACTGACATGTGTGCAAAATCAATCAAAATTAAAAAAATAAATCAGAGAAACACACAGCGAGTATGTAAGCAAAAGACACTCATTCACACATGCACGATAGCCAAGGAAATTTAATCAATTTAACTAAACCGCTCTCGCTGGTTCCATTTAAATTCTAATTCAACCCGTCAGAGAGCTGATATCTGCGTCAGAGCTTTTTTATATTCCGATTAAAAAATATTCTCGAATCCGCGGTCAGATGCAAGTTATCATCAACACTGTAATTTACCGCCCCCAACCCCGTCAAGATGTTGTCGTCGCAAAAAACGGGTATTTCAGGAACCAATTTGGGCGACACACTATAGATATTAACAAGTATACTCACCGATTTAAGATTAACGAGACGACGGCGATAGATATCAGATGTAGTTCCCCACTGTATTCGAAATGAAATTAATTCTCAAAAACTCCACTCAAAAGGTCAAAAAGCGCGAATTGATAAGCAGCTTGAAGGTCTAAGATCTAAGCCGACTTGGTATCACTTGCTCGGGCGATCACTTCACTTTTTTGTGCTTCAACCGAAGGTATTTCCCAGCTTTTAACTTGGGGATGGCGCGCAAAAATGCGAATTATGCGGACAGTGGCTATTTTAAGATTCAGAATGCGTGTGTCGTAGATGTGTCAGATAAATTCGCCTTAATTATGCGGAGCGACTAGTTTTTTTCTAAACACTTTTTAAGCTTGTTATTGAAACTTAGACCGGCGGATTATTTAGCATTCTGATAGGTTCGACTGGCGGCGGCAACGATAGCAGCGATTCTGTGAGACTGCGAATGTACTGGGTTTCCGTTTCGATACCGAAAGAGGTTCGAGTCGGACTGAAGTGTGGAAATTCGCGTCGAGCACAATTAACTTGTTGTGGTTTGGTTGGTGCTGGTGGAAGTGGCTTTTGCGTTGGCTTAATATGAAGCCGCTGAGTCTTTTGAGGTCTCATGTGTTCGTGCGACAAAGTGACCATGTCGTCATTAGTCATCGCGGAGTTCTTTTGGGGGGGGGGGATTTGAGAAGTTGAGAAATTAATTTACAGAGCACAGTGGAGACTAAAAGGGGTTTCCCCCGTGCAAATTGAAAATACAGGTACGGTGATTCCCATCAGGGTAGGATATTGTGGGCTAAGAATAGCTTAGTGGATTTTATGATGTCAGTTGCAGATCTTTTGATCTTAGCCTGATGAAATATTTCCTGATGAAATGGCTGACTCATTTCGCCAAAAACATCAATATGTCGATTGACGCCGAAAGACATTTTTTTTTTATACGGGAACGCTTATTAACGAAAGAACAATGCCTTGATCATATGGACTACTACATATCGACTTATAAAATTTGTTTAATAATAAAAGCATACATACATAAGTACATACGTACTATGTGTTATGCTAGGTGAAGTCAAAGTTATACTGTTCTTCTGTAGAGGCAAAGTTCAGGTATAGCTTATAACAAAAATGTATTCAGAATATTTATTTTTAACTAGCGGGTACCCGGCGAGTGTTGCTGCGCCAAAAAAAAAAGAAAACATCTGTCAGGCATGCGCCTGGGGCAACAACTGTCTGGCAGATGCCTGGAGCAACAACTGTCAGGCAGGCGCCTCACTGTGTTCCAAAATACCATTCTACTTGGACAAAATTATTTTATTATGCCAAACACTGCATTCTTCTTCTTTCTCAGAGTCTAATTCAGCACTTTCCTGAAGATTTTGAAGAATTTCAAGTAAATCGACCACATAAACATCGACATAGACATCTTTTTGTTTGGTGTTTGGCGGTAAAAGCTCACTACAGAATCTGATGAAATGAGGAGCATCTGAAACAAATCTAGCAATGTGCTTCTTCTGTTTATTTTTCTTGCATGGTGTTCACGAAAATATTTGCAGTCCTTGTTTCGTGCTTCCTGTGCTTCCTCTGTTAATTGTCCAATAGGGACAGTCGAATTATGCACCACGTCTGGAGCATGAATTAGTACCTTGTGCACAGTCACAGGCATATAGTACCATGGTTAAATACTGACATACAATACTGACATACAATTCTGCGGTCTTATAGTTTCTAGTAAGCTTTTCAATGTTGATCTCAAAACCGCTAGATATTGTGTGCAGTATTGTAAGCTCAACATTCAGCCCTGTTATGGAAGCTGATTCCGAAGCAATGACGAGCAGTATTGCTATCATTTGTGGTTTCGGTACATCGATAAGCAATCCAAGTTGGATTCGAAATTTGTCCTAAATGCATTTTTTTTTTGTTCATGGACAATTTTCTTTTGAATCAACTTATACGCATGTTTGGATAATTGAGCATCCAAAATAAATGCTAGCGCTTCTTTGGTTGAATAAGGCTATTCTACGAACCGTGATTGCAATACCCGTTTTATTTTCGTAGCTTTCCCCGGAGAACCTGAAACTGCTTGCTCCGTCCTTCATTACAACCGCACGTTGCTTGGTGCATAAAGTAATTCAGAGGAATCAGTTGAATTTAACAAATATTGCACTCTGCGCCTCTCAGTTCTTGCAGCACTAAATTCCTTTCGAGGTCTGCCTGCAGATGAAATATTTAATGAGCCAGGCTCTGTCTCAGTGGCATGCACACCAACTTTAAGGGCTGGTAACACTATATTTTCACTCAGCCACGATTTATTACTTTTTTGAAAAATATCGGAGTCCCTGCTACATTCCTTCCATTTTTTGCCTACATATCCATTAAATGTCTTCAAAATTGAATAAATTGTATCCTTACTGTCAGCTGAGACTTCCTCAGTGTCGAGTTTTTCTAGGATAAAATTATGCAACGCATTTTGTTTGTCACCCTGAGTATTTTTTTTCCATTCATCAAACAATTCTCTTCTGGAAATTCGGCTACCCTCTGAAACAAAATATCATAACTTTGTAATACGCAAGAAAATGTAAGAAATTTTCAGTATGTGACTAGTTTATTAGTCAGGCTTTCTAAAAACATACAATTTGACTGGACGATGTTGGACGATAACACTGTAGGCTTAATTAAATTTAGGTTTTTATTCGCGTTTATCAATTGTTAGAGTGTTATATAAAATGTTTCACAATACATTTTTAACAACTAATTTATTCCATTCATTTACATTTTTAGATAGCACTTACCTTCAGTAAAAAATTCCATAATTAAATTCCACTCAAATCATTCTGGAAAACTTAGCACATGTACTTACTTCTGACTGTTTGATTTTGCTTACATTATTTCTTGCAGCCATGTCATTCAAAGCGCGCACTTTGGGCTCTCCTAGTACCATTTGTTTTACAGAGTGGCCCGAAATACTTTGTCACATTATGAATTGACCATTTTTGAACATATTAATAATTTTTTTTTTATTTGGAGCAACAAAAATTTGAATTTTGTCCAGCTGGATTGCCATTTTGGACCACCGTGGCGCCTGGGGCTAAGTCTATTAGAGAACAGTTTTTTGCCGGCCAGCAGTGGGTAAGGGGTCCAACCTTAAATATATATATATATATATAAAAAAAAAAAAAAGATTAGTTAAGTACTATAAAACTAAAGTAGTGGGAAAACTGCTGGACCAATGGTACCCGGCGTGCTTTGCTGCGACTAACAAAATATTATTTTTTAGTACTAAAGTACTGTAATACTAAAATAGTCAACGGATTTTAACCAAACTTCATACGAATACTCCAAAGCCAATGCCAAAGATTGTCTAAAAATTTGAGCTCAATCAGTTTCGTGGTTTCGCAGTCCATAGCATACAAACATTGGTGCACACATTTTTCCCATGGAAAAAAGCACTTTCAATTTTTCCCGAATTTTCAAATATTCCGGACAACTTTTCAAAATGCTCTTTTCGTAAAAATCTTACTCAGACTATTATGAACATTAAAAAAAAAAAAAATGAGCCAATTCGGTCCAGCCGTTCTCAAGTGATGCGACGACCAACGAACAGCATTTTATTTTTATTTATATAGATATAAACTTTGTCTAAGAGCTCTCTCTTTTAATTCAGCCGCACGACGTAAGTTAGAAATGAAGAGATTCGTTTTTTTTTTGATTTGATAGGAAACGCTTGACTGGAGCACTCAGACGCAACTGGTCCATTGTACTACCAGAGAGAAAACACTGATTTACCCATTTTATTGGAATTTCCTTGTCAGCACTTCAGAGACGAGGATCTTACAATACCAGCACTCACCATATCAGCACCGAATATGTCCTGCCTGATACGAGCAAAAGCCGGACACTCGCAGAGATAACGTTCCGCAGTGCCGCCGCCCTCTCCACAAGCGTGGATTGGATAGAATTAGGGATATATTTTGGGCAGTGGTTTGAAACTCGACTGATGTTAGGTTTCAGTGCATATCTATGGATGGTGTCTGAATTAGTCGGCAAAAACCTGCAGAAATTTTTGCATTCGGTTTTGAATTCCAGAATTAGCTAACAGTATATGTTTAGTTAATCTAGATGGCGTGCGAATAGTTTCAACTGTATTTACTGGAAAATTTTTATGAATATTTGACCCAATTACCACTTAATAACCGAACAAATTATCACTACACCATGTATGCGTATAGATATATGTATATGTTCCCCTATATCTCAGCTCTTCACATGTGTACTAAGGTTTTGGGAAGAATTATAGAAACCTCCAACAAAACATGAAAAGAAAATCTGATTTTGAGTTCGCCCCTCGACACATAAATACAAATACAAATATTTGGCGCAACAGCTCTTAAAAGTGCCAGGGCCTAGCTTCTCGCAACCACTCATGTTGTGGGCGTAATATTTTTTACACGAATGGAAGGGACCTACAGTTTAATGCCGAATCCGAACAGCGATTTGAGAAGCTTTTTCGTGACAACAATACTCTCGGATGTTTGTCAGACGCTCGCGAGAGGCCCCCTCGACACATACAGTCAATTTATTACAACACGTTCATCTATCATATATAAAGGTGTACGTTTTCTTATAAAACACTGTATCGTAGGAGTGGTACACGTCAGTGTACACAGATCTTGATACTTTTTGTTTATATTCTGATCCGAGCGACCGTACCCAGAATATAAATCCACTTGAGTCAAGAAAAAACCAAACAAAATAGCCAATGCAGTTTTCTGCTCGCTCAGTTGCTCTACCGCTTGATTTAAATTTTTATTTCCATATCTACTCGTAATATTTTCTACAAGCAGTGAATGCAAATCATACAAATGAATTCATCAAGTTAATTTTTCCATTTCTTTTTTTAAACTTCAAATCACAGCAGCTTTAAGTTGCCCTAATGTTAAAATATATTATCCAAGTATTTTTTTCGCGAGTTTTCCCTGAAGCTCATAAGGAGGCGGATATATTACCGCTTTTTAAAAAAAGGGGCAACTGATGTTATATTTAACTTTAGAGCCATCTCGCTTCTTTCAACATTCAGCAAAATTTTTGAAAAAGTAATTTAAAATAGGGTTGCTAATTTTTTAAATAAGACGAACTTTTTAGTTTCCAGAAAGAAAAATCCACGGAAGTTGCTCTTTTGCGCTTCTGTTCCCAAATATTCAGAAACTTGGACAGGATATTATTTACTTCTTGTTTATGCATCGATATATCTAAAGCATTTGATATGGTCAATCACGAAATTTTGTTGATAAAGCTAAATAAAGCTGGTTTTCGGGGCTTCATGCTTAATTGGTTCAAGTCTTACTTGGAGAATAGATCACAAAAAATAAGGATACCAGGAGTAGGATTAATTTCGTGAATTTCGGAGTACCTCAAGGCTCTGTATTGGAACCTATACTCTTCCTGATTTATATCAATTCCCTGTTTACTTAGATTTGAAAGGCATCCTTACTGCGTTTGTCGATGACGTTGGTTGCGCTTATAGTTCAGACAGTCTTTCAAATCTGATCTCTGATATAAATTGGGATCTAAATCTACTCAGGACCTGGTTTGCTGAGCATAATTTGGTCATTAGTCCCAAAACGAAAATTATGCTTTTCAATTTATCTGCACGAAATTGCTTTGAGGCTGATGTTTTCTTCCATGCCCCCGAGTGCCCAAAATTTAAACAGTCGTCCTGTTCTTGTAACATCAGTTCTTCCCTACATAGCTTCTGTAGTGGCCTAAACAGTAGCGATAAATGCTTCCTAATTGAAAAAGTTGATGAGTCTAAATACTTGGGGCTTATCATTGACTCAAGGATGTCTTTTATTAACCACACGAAATACTGTCATTCATGGCTCAGATATTTCTTTTACCTGCAATCTGTCTATTCACCCAAGCTCTTGAAAATAGTGTATTATGGAATTTCCCACTCAAAATTACAATATAGTGTTACTTGTTTTAATAAAACAACTTTAAAACTTATTTTAATAAAATTCAACCTCTATTAATACTTCAATTCGCGAACGTCTGACAAGCACCCGAGAGTATTGTTGCCACGAAAAAGCTTCTTAAAACAAATTCCCCTCAGTATACGGCACTAAACTGTATGTACCTTCCTCCTCAGTTACTGCTTCCACTCCAATTTCCGCCTTTTTGTCGTGGACGTACTTCCTCTCTGCCGCAAGGAGATCAATAGCGGTCACTTCCACAACCATGAGGACGGCTGGTTCCGACACCCTTCGGTACGAACTTGCAACCCGTAGTGCCGCGCGCCGTTGTACTGCGGCCATTTGTTTCCTGTATTTCTCTTGTCGTAGTGCATCGGCCCATATCTCGCGAATGGGTCAACAGAAGCTTTCTCTTGCTAGCTGTTGGACCTCCAACGTTTGCCATTAATCTACTTAGGGATATTGTGACCATCGCAGCTCGTTCCGAAGCAGATCTTATTTCATCCCAGAAAGTGAGCTTCGTATTTAGGGCCATCCCTAGGTACTTCACCGCTTCCTTGCTGGTTATTACTTTATATCCGACTTCGAAGTCGACAATAGTTGGAATCCTCTTCTTTGTCAAAAGGACTATCTCCGTCTTTTCTGTGGCCAAACCTGAGCCATGTTCTTCCATCCAGAGATGCACCCGCCTCATCACCTAGTTGAGTTTTCTTTGCGCGCTCTCGGTGTATCTTGCCATAATCACCGCGGCGATATCATCTGCATACCCTACCAGAAAGGTGTCTTAGGGCATTTCCATACGAAGGATGCCATCGTAGAAGATGTTCCAGAGATTGGGTCCCAGGATTGAGCCCTGCGCTGCTCCAGCAGTAATCTCTTTTATTCGAGGTCCTTCTGCGGTGTTGTATAACAGCTTCCGGTCCTTGAGATAGTCCTTCACCATACGTAAGAGATATTCGGGAATATCAAAAATGCTTTCGATGGCGCTTAGCATATCGCTCCATCTGGCTGAATTGAAGGCATTTCGCACATCCAAAGTTGCTAGCAATACGATTTTCCTTGAATAGTGGTTGCCCTGTTAAGCCATTTCGACGGTCCTTACCACTTCTTCAGTTGTTCCAATCGTAGAGTGGCCCTTTCTGAATCCGTGTTGTCTTTCGGGCAAATCTCTTGCTCTCTGCACGGCTGCTGTAAGCCTTAGTTTTAGCAACTTTTCTAGAAGTTTCCCTGCGGTGTCCAGCATACACAGAGACCTTTACGCTGATGGGGAATCCAGATCAGTATCAAGCGCTGTAACTTCCAGCTCCTAGGGAAAACCCCTTTCTGGAGACAGCTATTGTATATGTTCAGCAGCAGCTGAGGACATGTCTGGGCAATGGTCTTGAGCACCTCTGCTGGTATTCCGTCGGGTGCAAGGGCCTTTCGGTTTTGTAGTGTTTTCGACGCGAGGATCAACTCTTCTTCACTGAACATCGGGGTTTCTGGTCGTTGGACCGGGTAGGTGTCGAGAAGCCGAACACGATTCATTGGGAAGAGTGTGGTCACTATAAACTCCGTCCTTTCTTCGCCGAGGACAGGGCTAGCCATCTGTTTTCCCAGTTTTCGCATTGGGACTTTGATGCCTAGCCCCAGGGGTTGCTGTTGACATCTCGGCGGAGATCCTCCCACGTCTGTTTTTTGCTCGAATTGATAGCCCTCTTGAGCTCAGATCTCATGGTTCTAAATTCTGCTAGAATGCCTTCCGTGGGTTCAGCTTGTCTTCTTCTACCCCTGGTGACTTTGCGTCTGAGATGTAGGCATCTTTTTCGAAGCACAGCTTCAATAGGTTGAAGTCCTTTTTAAGTGATCCACTTTAGAATTGTCTGATATTTTGATGAAAGAAATGAAATGTTACTTTCATTTTTTTTCTCTTCTGCTTCCTTACATTTTTATTAATTGTTTTCTTTATATAAATTATTTTCTTCTACTTAGGGGTCACCTCACCTATTGCTTTTAATTATTTTTGCAATAATAGTGAATATTTTTTTTATATATGTTATAAACTAGCGGGTACCCGGCAAAAAAAAAAACTATCAGGCAGGCGCCTGGTGCCAATTCTATTAGAGAACAGTTTTTTACTGGCCAATAATGGGTAAGTGGTCCAACCTTAAATATATATATCAACAATTTGATAGTACTAAAGTAGTATAATACTAAAGTTGTGGACATACTGCTGGACCGATGGTACCCGGCGTGTTTTGCTCCGACTAACAATAAGGATTTTTTTTGTACTAAAGCACTAAAGTACTAAAGTAGCTGACCAATTTTGACCAAACTTCACTGAAACACTCTCGGGGCAATACCGAAGATTGCCTGAAATTGTGAGCTCAATTGGTTACGTGTTTTCGGAGTCCATAGCATACAAACATAGGTACACACATTTATTCCCATAGAAAAAAGTACTTTCAGTTTTTTCCGAATTTTCCAATTTTCCGGGTAACTTTTCCAATTTTTCTTTCCGTGAAAATCTTATTCGGACTATTATAAATATTTAAAAAAAAAAAGAAGCCAAATCGGTGCAGCCGTTTTCAAGTGATGCGACGACCAACGAACAGCATTTCATTTTTATTTATATAGATATGTAACTTATATTTGTCCTAACAGTTATATTCCAATACCACATGCACAACTCTTCCACACTTATATGTTAGTGACCACTTTCCACTAATCACTGCAGTGACGATAGGAACCCAGTCCTTAAACCCAAGTCGACTTCCAAAATTTCAAATTGACAAAGCCAATTGACACAGCGTCAAGTCTCATCACATTCTTGATCCAATCCTTTCACATAAATAAAGAAGCAGCCCTCATTTATAAATCTATTAAAAACGCAACTAACACAGCTATTCCCCAAAGCCATCCCCTCTCCTAAAAGACATCCGTCCCTTGGTACAATAATGAAATCAATTACATCCGATTCAAATTCAAACAGAAAGCTTGGTATCAGTTCAAAAAAGATACAAATTAAAAGAACCTTATTGCATACCGCAAATCCAATGCGTAGTTTCGCAAAGCAGCCAAACTCGCCAAAAAGGCTTGCTTTGAAAACTTTACCTCAAACATTAATCCTAAAGCCTCGTACAAATAACTCTGGGATAACATAAGATCTCTCAGTCGTGATTATAATCCTTGCTCCATAAATATTATCAGATCTGAAACAAACACTGTATCCTCTCCTATTGATATGGCTGAACATATCGTCAAAACTTGGTGAAACCAGGCCCACGACTCCAATTTTTTAACTGCCTTCGTCCATGCTAAATATTCTGCAATTAACAACAATCCGCCTCACCTCTACCATTCATCCCTAGCTAGACCAATCGAACTCCTATCCAACTTATAGAGCTGGAAAACTGTCTTCGCACGGTTTAAGGTAAAACCCTTGACTTCGATAGGATTGCATATCCTATGTTCAAAAATGTACCTCTAGTCCTCAAACAACGCATTGTATCACTCTAAGATCTAATTTTGCGCAAAGGAATCATTCCCAAATATGAAGAATTGCCAGTGTGATACCAATACAAAAGGCGAATAAAACAGTCACCGAAGTCTGTGGATATCGACCTATATCCCTCTTACCAATGTGTCGGCAAAGTTCTAGAGAAAATCATGTCAAAACGGTTTCTGGTTTCCGGAAAAAAATAACCTCATAAACATAAACCAAGTCACTTTTAAGCACTTCCTTGTGAACTAGATTACGAAGTTCATCATTTCGTGGAAGTAATTCAAAAAGCGGCATGGAGAAACACTCCTTCTAGAAGCTATAAGATCAACCGCATCGAAAAGTATCCCAGAGAAATCATTGAACTGGTGAGGGAGAAAAGAAAAGAACGAAAGAAATGGCAAATTACTCGTGCACCGCAGCATAAAACGGTCTATGCAATCGCCTTAGAGATAGTATTCGGGAATTTAAACGCAATAAGATAGCGACCTTCCTTGAAAATCTCTCCGGTGAAAGAGAATCAAATTACTCGCTTTGGAAAGCGCTAAAAGTCATCCGGAAACCTCAAATGCAAGCACCACCAATTCGGAAAAACGATGGAAACTGGGCCAAGAGCGACAAAGAAAAGGCAGAACTTTTTGCTCTGCACTTAGAAGAAACGTTTAAGCCGTTCGACGGATCTTCGTTAACGCCTAACTCCCCAGTCACGACATCTGACAACTTTAAAGTAAAAAAAGTTGCATTAATTTAACTGAGGGAAGTGGTTAAAAATTTAAAGACGGGAAAAGCACCGGGTTACGACTTGATAACGGTGCAGGTGGTCAAGAAATTGCCGAATAAAGCTCTTATCAAACTGCGCTACTTGATCAACGCTTCGTTCAGATTGTTCTATGTTCCGTGACAATGGAAAGTCGACGAGATTATAATGGTCCCAAAACCAGGCAGACCTCTGTATGAAAAAAAATCGTATTGGCCTATTTCTCTATTACCGATTATCTCAAAAATATTTGAAAAACTACGTTCAAAACGTCTACAGCCCGTAATCGACGAAAGACGTCGCATTCAATCGATCAAGTCCACAAAATAACTGACGTGATTGAAAGCTCTCGAAGAAAAAAAGATTTGTTGTGGTGTATTTCTTGACGTCTCACAAGCTTTCGATAAGGTTTGGCACGAAGGTTTGGAGTATGAATTGTGACTACTACTGCCACTGCAACTCTTTCCAATCTTGCGATCGTACCTCACTGAAAGACTTTTTCGTGTTAAGCACGGAAATGATTACTCTGACTTCAAGGAGATTGTAGCCGGAGTACCACAAGGAAGTGTCCTTGGCCCACTCCTATATGTACTCTATACGCGTACTTATACTACCATAAGCACGCGCGGTCGGGCCTTATGGTGTCTTTAGAAGATTTTTCACCTGCTTTCGTAAAAAAAAAACAAAAAGAAAAAAAAAAACTTTTAAGCACGGTCGGGTTACCATAGATTCTCTCCTTCATTTGCATTGTCATCAAAGAATCATATTCTCTCAATCGACTTCGAAAAAGCCTTTGGCAGATTTGGCATACATGCAATTTTAAACAAACTCATCCGATGGAGAATAAGTCCAAAGATTTTCAATTGTACGTATATCAAGGCATTCCTAATTAACAGACAGTTCCGAATAAAATTACATAATGTGCACTCCCAAATCTATAGCTTCAAAAATGGTATCCCCCAAAGATCACTACTCTCAGTAGTTATCTCTCTGATTGCTTTCAAAGAACTAAGTCTCATCTTACAAAAATATTATATAACACCATTCGGCACTGTCTGTATGCCGACGACTTGATTATTTTTTTCCAAATGGAAAGATCTGATGAATGCCACCATCACTTTCTCTAACAACCTCACGGATGTAGACCTGTGGTATAATTTCTCTACGGAAAAAATTTCTTTAGGAAAACCAAAATACTACATATTTGAAAAAAGAACAGCTGTTCAAAACCCCTAATACTTAATTTTAATAACAACAATATTTGTAATGTTAATTCATTAACATCAAAGCATTCTTGTTCACATATCAATATTATAATTAGGGTTATCAAATCCATTATTTTGTTGAAGATCGATTACGGCCTAGTTATATGGTAAATGTCCAAGTGTTTGATTATATACAAACTTAAGACTACCTAGAAACTATGTAAGCCATGGCTATTATATATAAATAACAATACACGACCCCCAATGCCTCGTTAGAGGCTACCCCGGATTGGGGGAAAACGACTCTTCTTTAATAAGCCATCAAATTTGGTTATGCTACCTAATAACGTCTTAAATATTGCGGTCTGAAACCGCTCTACTGTACTGAAGACCCTCTACAGTTGAATAGTTAAGTAACCTATCCACAGGTGTCCTGGCGATGTGGAAGATTAGCGGCACCGCTAACTTATCCTGGATCAAACCTCTTGGATTAAGATATACGATATACTTTCTCGAGGGACAAAGCCGTTAAGGCGCATACTCTCGTGGTAGAGATTGTGGGGGTAATAAGTCTCAAAGATCAAATTATTCATCGAGGTAATTGCTCTCGCAATGTGCCTTCGAATCATCTTGATCAAGAAATTATCCACTCTAATCGCGTTCGACCTGTTGTACAGGACCTCATTAGGATAGCATTTTATGTACTCCGACTCTGGTGTTCTGTATAAACGAAGGCAAGCCCTCTCAAACATCTGCATCTTTTTCAACCAGCTTGGCCTTACGTTGAACCACACGGAACATCCATATGCGAGCACGAGCGCCATGTAGCAGATTACCTTTACCCTTGCATCGAGTTGACTGCTATAAAACAGTCTCTTTTTAATGGCGAAAGGAACTTTTGTTGCTTATGTCTGTTAAAATATAGAGAGATATTGATTTAGCCAGATCCCAAGGTACCTGACCACACTTTGACTCGCAAGTGGCTGCCCATGCTGTCCCATGATAGAAAACTTTCAGCAACACATTCTGGTATCCCTAGAGGCCCCTGACAATGGCGTTTTGAACAGGATGGTCTCCGACTTGTGAAAGTTGATCTTCAGCTTCCAGTCGTCGCAATATCTCTTGATTTTATCGAAGTCACTATGCAAGAGTATGCAATGAACTCGATCTTAGGCCCTGGTGAAGTGAACCTATGAGATCTCTCGTGTAAATGTTGAAAAGGATCGGCAAATTAACCGCGCCATGTTGCAAACCATTTTTACTTGAAAAGTTCCAGCGGACGTCACATTGCCAATGCTGCCAGTGCTGTGCCTATGCAGTAGTTTTTATGCAAGCTTTCGCAATTGATCTGACTTAATATGTTTATTTATATGTATTTTATGAGAAATAAATAAATGCTTGCTGATATCAGGATTTGAACCATGAACCATTAGTGTGGCAATCGCCGATGTTACCACTACACCCCTGTTACTATACCAGTATTAAATGAAGATGGTTGGTACTTGAACCGATAACCTATCAGTCAATAACACAATATTACTACAGCATGTCCAATAAATCTATTGTCTTTTAGAAAGCTCAAGACTAAGGCCGGTATTTTTGGTTTGCTTTGTAAGCATTTTTTGGTTGCTACTTAACTTTTGTTGTTTACCTCGCTTAGGGGGTTTTGCACTTGTATCGATCCCACAATTAAGGAATGCGGTCAATCTATGAGGTGTGAGATATCAGACCGCCCAAGGTTGGCCGGTATTCACCGATCAATCTTAAACTAAGAGCTTCATAAACCTATTCACCAACCAATAATAGTGCAGATTTATTAGCGCTCATAAGACTTATGAGTGGTCCTAACCACTCTTAAGTTAAGACACCTCATAACTTTCGAAAATCTGGAAATTTCGAAAATTTTCGAAATCAGCTGTGAAATGTCACTCAGACCAAACATATTTTATTTTCCAAAATGGATCGCAGGGACAGGAAGCCGAATCTGACCGCTAAGGAAAAATAAAGGATTTTAAATTTAGTAGTGAAGTATTCGGAAAAAAATAATTTCAAACGGACAGACTGCGTTGGCGTAATACAGAACAAGAAATGCTGGGAGCAGTTAACCGACGAGTTTAATGCCTCCAGCATTTCCGTCAAAAGAACTGCCAACCAAATAAAGAGTTTTTTTCAAAACTCAAAATCTCAGTTAAAAAAAGATCTCGCTGCAGATAAGGTAGAGATATACCGTACTGGAGGAGGAATTTTCAAAAAGAACGCTGACGAAAATAGTCCTTTGATGAGCTTAGTGCTATCATAAACAACTCCAATTAGTAACCCATACGACAGCAGTAGCAGCTATTTTGAAGATGTACGTACGTATATTTGTTCAAACAATCTTGTATCAACATGTTTTTTCTTTCTTGTAGTATTTATTTTCCGATGAAGAATTTGCAAACGAGATGTATCCACCTTCGCCAATTTCACCCTCCACACCAGTTCCGCCCGCACAAGTTCGATCACCGTCACCCTCTTTATCTACTCCTTCAAGTGTTCGTCCACCCTTTTCATCAGCAACATTCGTTCGCAGTCACCAATCCAGTCAGATACGTCCACAATAGTTCGTCCTCCGTCACCATTGGCTTCAGAAACGTCTACCTACGTCCGTCCATTGCCAACCTTAACGCCTTCCACGTCATCATCATTGCCTTCCTTAATTCCTTCAACATCTTCAATACTCCGCCGTCCAGTAACCAACAAAAGGAGAAGGAATACAGACAATATGCCTAACTTCATAGAAGAGTTTGGTGAGCTCAAAAAGGCTAAAATACTGTAACAAATAGAAAAAAGTAATGCAAAAAGAGATCTCTACCACCGAAAATTGGAGCTGTTGTCACCAAACCCAGAAACAGAAAATTGTAAGTATTTGTATATACAATTGTATTTATTTTATGTGAAAAAGTTATCAATAAAATACTGTCTTTCAGAAAAATCGCCTTCATCTGTGCTTCTTAGAATATGGTTGTCTTCCGGCATTATTTCTACTTCCGCTGTGGGACCCATCTATCTCGCAGCATATTATGCAAAACTACTGTAGCTACTGTAACGATACAGCTTGTTTCAATGTGTAGCCTCAGTTCTGCAAAATTTAGTACATTAAACACTTTCAAAAATGCAATTGCTTTTTATTTACTGGATCCAATCGCAGGAAATCGCCTCTTCCATACACCAATAGTTTGCTCAACGATACCTCTTGTGTGCACAAAGGCATTGTTAAACCTTACTTCTGATGGTGTTGATGGTGCTCCTAATGGTGTTATTAGGTACTTTTTGCACGCATAGCCTCCGTCGCCCATCAGAACGCCATTGTGAAACTCTCTTGTCTCTAGCCGCGCTCTTATTTGGGTAAAATTAAATACCATTTGGTCGTGAGTAGATCTGGGCCATCTGAAATCAGGAATTAAATTTATATGTCGATAATGTTTGAAGAACCTATTACCGCGCAAGAATATCCAGAATTTTCATATTTAAGTCCACAATAATCTGTGTATTTACAAAAAAAAATAGCCTTTCCGACATCTAAATTACTCCGCCAATGGTCCACCCGTTGATTCAATCGGTATGTGGGTTCCTGAAAATCATATTTTGTATTATTATATAATGCATGTATTTCTTGTCTAGCTATGTATAATGTCACCGTCAATAGCACCAATAATATTTGGAATTCCTTTCATTTTATAAAACCCTTCCTTTATTTGCTGCAATTCATCTTCCGATGAAGGAAATCGGATATCTTGCTTTGCAAGTTCTGCTATTGCTTTGGAAAGTCGAAGAACAATCCTTGATACAGTCGACTGAGATACTTCGAATAGGTCCCCTGTCACGAGTTGAAAGCAACCAGTTGCACAGAATCGAAGAGCTATGAGAATTTGATTCCTCGGCGAAACTAGATTATTCTTGAAATCCAAATAACGCAGTTTGAAACCGATTTTGTCCAACAATTCGGTGACCATATGTTTTGGTAGACGAAACATTCTCTCGAATTCGACATCTTCATATTTTTCCATGCAGTTGATACTTTCATGAAAATGTTTTCTTCTTTCTTGTTGACGCTGCAGCCTTTTCCAAATATTTAGTAAGCTCTTTCTCATCAGAGCTGGTGTCTGAAGACGATGAAGACGAAGAACTGCTAGATGTATCAAGAGTGTTCATGGCTCCAGCAAATTATCTGTAAGGTTTGGTGAACTATTACTTCGGCATTCATTTCGGTTTCTTACTTACGTGAAATAAAATGTACCTTATGTCGTTTTCCATTGGGCCAAAAGGAGTACTCTTTTTGTGTTCTGCACAGAAAAAGCACTCCCAATCATGTTCCATTTGCTGTTTGGAGTGCTTTTACGGGAGTGTTTTTCTGTTTCGGATTTCATTTTGGAGTGCTTTCAAAATGCACTCACACATATAAACCCTTACTACTTGTCAAAGTCATATGGTACAAGACGCATTCTTTTGTTTATTTTATTTTTTCAGTTGGGGCAAGTTAGTAGAAACAAATTTTACATAGATATAATTAACAAATTGATAATATGTTGCTAAAAACATGATGGGATTGCTAATATCCTTTTCCATTGGGCGAAAAGAAGCCATTTTTTGCTTTGTTTATCTGTAAAAAAATGTAAACAAAAATTCAGACATTCACCAACACACGCAGAAGTAAGCAGAAGACGATTTCACATATTCCATTGGAATCAAAAAGGAGTGATATCGGGAGTGAAACCAATGGAAAACGACATTAGTTAATTGTGACTAAAATCAGGAAAATACAATGTTTTTTTTTTGTTTTGACATTTCTCTCAGTTCGAAAGAGAGTTCGGAAAATCATTTTAAAACGCGTTTGGAAATCAGAAAATTAATTTTTCGCATATTTGAATTAGCATGGACACAAACCTATTAGTGCTTGGTGAATACGCAGCAAAAATTTAAAACTAAAAGCTTCATAAAATTAAAATGGATTTGAGAGCGCTTGATAATTACGGCCTAAAATAAACGTGAAGTAACCACCACTGATTGTCTCCACTGTGGGTTGACTTTTTGTAGAACACCGATCGAAATCTTTATTTTCGCCCGTGACAACGATGTGTGTCGTCATTAGTCATCTGAGCATGGGAAGTTGGAAATCTACAAAAAGAAGAAGCTTTTTGCGATGTTCCGGCGATAGTTGCTATTAAAATGAGTCCGACGATCGAGCCTTGTTTGTTATTCCGCCACTCAAAACCAGCAACAAGAACAAAAAAAAAAAGCAAATGATCTAGTTTTTCGAGTATTCCCGCGATAATTTTGTTTATTTTTCATCACTCGATGTTGATAATGATACCGCCAATGTGTTTGGATGGAGAGTTCTTGTTTGTTTGGTAATGCTGTTGGCCGTTGCACTGTGCCGTGGAAATCCCAGGATGAGTTGTTACTCATCCACAGACTCTAACATGACGCAGTGGTCATCTTGTTTTTATTGGCCTGCTGTATTGGTGGACATATATTTATTAATCCGAACTAATTTAAACAGAGTAGTATACGCGCGTTCATTCGAATGGAGTCTGTCAATATCGGGGCTATAAATAAGTTTAGCTGGAGATATGCCTCGACGCGACGGTTGGTTGATGGACGCTGAGAATGTGTTTCTGTCTGTCGTTTGTATGGTGCACTGTTGCATATTAATTGAGATGAGTTCGACTAAGATACAATGTACTTGTGCATTGGTGCTTTCGATTTTAAATTGATTTTCAGGTTTGCGAGGTAGTGCCGTGCACGTTAGTTACTTTTTTTTTTTCAACCTTGAATATGATTTTAAGTATACGTATAGTTATTATACTATTATATGTATGACGAGCTTGTTGGGGTTTTTTTCTTTTGCTTACTGGTTTTAAATAGAGTTGTGAAGCTATTAATGTTTATTGCTGTACGTGGACAGTTATTAATTCGTCGTTAATTTTTTTAAGTTAATAATAGATGCAAGTATTTACTATGAAAATATTTGCACGTACTGCAGCAGCTCATTTGCTAGATATGCCCATATTGAAATTGTATGCTCAGCGATTAATAACAAAAATACTAAATTCGAAGATTTTGGCAATTTAAATTTAGTTGGAAAGTGACAACCCTTCTTTACAGCTTCACTCTCAACAGTGCTTGTTTATTTCAAGAAGCAAGTTTTAGAAGGCTCTTAAAACGGGTACTATTCTATAATCAGCTGCGCAGTGTGGATGTAAATATATGGCATAACATTCGGCTAGTATCCCTAAAAAATTACGTCTCAAATTTGTGAGAAAAAAAAAATACCTGAAAAGAAGTAAATTATGCCTGACTGATAGTAAATGGGAATCGACGTCTAATGGCCGGCAAGCTAAAGACGTAAAATGAAGTTAATTTTTTATGTTGCAAGGTAATTACTATTTTCTTTTTCCAACACCATAATAGCTCGGTATTCGCCACTCACTTACATAGTAGACAGGGTGACCAGATAAGAACGAAAAAAAAATATTGAAATAAAACAACAGCGGTGTGAGATATAAAATTAATTCTGGCTTTATTTTGAAGCTACATTCATGTCATTATGTGTGGAATAGCAGATCATTTAAATGGCCACCTCGGCTTCGCTGGCAGTGGTCGGTCCAATTTTCGATGACTCGGTCCAACACGTACGGCGCTATTCTGGTAATAGCGTCTCAAATGTTGGCCTCGAACTCATCCAAAGTGATTGGCTTGTTAGCGTAGACTAAGGACTTGTCTTAGCCCCAGAGAAAATGATCGAGTGGTGTCAAGTCGCATCATCGCGGCGGCCAATTGATGAACGCTCGCCGTGAGATAACCCAGTCGCCAAATTTCTCCTTCACAACTTTGAGCGTTTTGTCGCTTATATGGCATGAAGCGCTTCAATTCTTGCTTGCGCTTCCTCCGCATAATTTTATATGGATGTAGGCCCAAATCCAACCGCCGGGTTGACTCTCTAGTGATATCCAATTCAGCTGATCGACATTTCTGAGTCTTCTTCGATACTGGTCGCTACGGCATCTATTGTATGATTTTTTCATTTCGCACTAATCTATGTCCACCAACCAGGTGGCTTAAGGTCAAAAGAGTGTACTCACGCTCAAACTTTTCCACGGTGCGGCGAATTGCCTGCACACTGAAGCCATGATGACGACCGACCTCACGATGAGACTCGCGTTGCGTATTTACAACCGAGCCGAAATTTCGATAATGTTTTTTAATAATTTCCGCACGTTCGGCAAGCGTGAAACGATGCATGATGAAATGGCAAACCATTCTGAATATTTTGATAGCTGGATGTCATTGGTAACTTTGACAGCTGCTGAAACATAACAATTGGAAAAGTATTATTGCTATCTGGTCACCCTTTATATATCCTATGACAAATCAGCATGAGAAATATATGAAACCACGAATTTTGATTCATATATGCAACTACATGTGTTGTAGCTTAGAACTAAACCAGGAACGAAAGCCCCGATGGGTCACAACTATATTAGCAAAATGATGATCAAAATTGGAGACATAGATTGATTAGACTGACGGCTTCAACCTGAATATCCAAACAACGTTCCTATCAAGAGAAGACTTGACAGATGGAAGAGCAATAAGCATAAACAATATTCCGATCTTCACGGATGGCTTTAAAATAGAGAGGGCTTGAATTTGGGTATCTATTTAATATAACTCGGCATTGTGTGATCAATAGACTTTCAAGCCATATGCGGTCTTAAAGTCGATGAAAATGTGGTTAGTGTCGACTTGAAATTTGTTGCTCTTTTCCAGGATTTGACTCAGTGTGAAAATTGGTCTATCGTCGATTTGCCGGGGCGAAATTAACACTGGTACGTGCCGATTAATGTATTTCAGAAGGGCTTTAGACGTTCACACAGTTCGTTGGATAAAATCTTTTACACGACATTTATCAAGGCCCTTCTTCTTCCTTTTTCGGCGAGGTTATGATCCGAAAACAAGGGACCATAACCCGCCCACTTCACCGCATTTCTACTGATCCGCATGTAAGGTTCGCATTTTTGATCTCACAAAATATCGGCAGGTCTCCCGATTTTGGATCATTCGATTACTGAGGCCAATAAAATGCCAATGTCGTCGCATTTGTGTGATCCAAGCGTTTATAGGCCTGCCTTCCCTGCCTCGCGATGTCTTTAGAACGTTAATTGATATTGCCTTTTTAACAGAGTTCAAATGATCTCTTCTTTGAACGTGGCAATACCAGCTGAGCCGGTTGCGCTCTATCTTTCGTAAGATGGTTTCCTTGTCGTGAAGGCTTTCACGGATCTTCAAGATCGTAGAACGTAGAGGTGCTGAGGCGCATAAACCAACTGGTTCATTGCAGAACGAGTACCGTGCTTACTTGCATTGCTTTTAATTCAATTCTTATTTCTGCTGAGTGTTCGATACATCATTTTATAAACAAAGATGATTCGCCTCTGGTTCTTTCCGATGGGTGGAAGGCGTGATACACGCTATACCCCCTTATCTCAACATTCGATTGTTTTGTCAGATGAGTTTCACAGACCAAGCATATTTCAATATCTTTTACTCTTTCACCCCCTTCGGGTAGGGGTTAGAATATACCCGAGGTAGGCATGCCTGTCGTAAGAGGCGACTAAAACCCACCCTCCGTATACCGAGCGTAGTGTATACACAAAATGCAATGAACAAAACAAAACGATTGATTACCCCAGGTGGCAGCCCAGGTTCACTGGAAAATCCACCCTCTTCGGAGGTCGGCTCTACGGATTCTGGGGAGAGCCAGTTATTGCAACTAATAAATCCTTTCTTAAAAAAGTGCAAGGTTATGTCGATCTCCTCCACCAAGATCGAATAACTCCGGGAAAAGAAGTCCACCGGAAGCGCCAGCGCGAAATTCAGGACTCAGCGAAATACAAAAGTCCTGAGGAAGAAAATAAGACACTCCGAATCAAGCTTAACGAAATGGATCTACTCTATCAAGATCTTAAGAAAGAGATAGACTTATTAAAAAAAGAAAATAAGGTCCTAAAGAACACGCATTTCGAGAGAGAACGCGAATGCACTCCAGCACGCTTAGCTAGTCTGGAATATCACACAGACGAAGAAGAGCTAGCATGCGAAACGTATCGGGTCCCAAAGAAAAGACCTAGTAAGAAAATTTAAAATTTTTGGTGCCGTCAATATCATCAAGAAGGAGAAGCAACAAACGGAAATAGATAAAGACGTCTTGGTAAGTCATGGACTTCCGCTTTTTATGCTTACCTTCGATAAGTCGGATAATATCGACGATATCTACCGAATTAGAGCTATACTAAATATCGTGGTCAAAATCGAGCCCATGCGTAGAAATTTAAGGATGATTCCGCAGTGCAAACGTTGCCAAGGATTTAACCATACACAAATGTACTGCAAAAAAAAACCGCGATGTGTGAAATGCGCCGGAAATCACCTCTCCCAAGTCTGTGGAGTGAATAAACAAACCTCTGCAACATGTGCTAATTGTAAGGGAAAGCACCTGGCAAATTATAGAGGCTGTGAAGTAGCTAAGGAGTTGCAAAAACGGAGAGATGTGCTACTTAAGCCCCTAAATGCAAAATCTAAACTGCAAAGTAAGCCAAAGCGTAAGAATGCACAGGAGAAACTAGCTAAAATAAAACTACCGGGTTCAGAGCGTAAAAAGGTGAGGGAAAGAGTGACAACAGAAAAGTCCTCGACCTCAGTTCTTAAAAGAAACGGTACTGAAAAGCTAACAACGAAAAAGCCGCCTGGTAATGGCCCTCGGACAGCAGGAGTGCAGACCTACGCTCAGGCCGCGGCATCCGAAAAACCAAAAAACGTTGAAATTTCGACGGACCCTGTCTCTCATGTTTTGTCGGTTATTCTCGAGAAATTTGAAGAACAAAGCAAAATAAATAAAATTATTCTCGATAGGCTGGTTAAGCTTGAAAATAATTCTCAGAAAACGCGTAGTTCAACTAGAATATGAATAACAAACGAATGTTAAAAATATATACTCGGAATGCAAACGAACTTTTGCAAAGAACTCGATGAATTGGAAATATTCATGCGTGCAAACGATATTGATATTTGCTTGATTTCTGAAACCCACGTAAAAAAGGAATCGCATTTAAAAATAAAAGGCTATAATGATTACCACGCTTGTCACCCTTCGGGAAAAGCGAGAGGCGGATCATCCTTGTTTATTAAAGACTGCATCGAACAATCCGTAGACCTAAAGATAGAACTTGAAACTTTGCAACTATTCACGATTCGAGTTAGAAGTATTCAGCGTACTCTTAAAATCTCATCTATCTACTGTCCACCACGTTCCGGCTTGAAAAATTTGATTTTACTAACTTGTTTGAATCGCTGAAACCTAATTTTATCATCGGCGGCGACTTTAACGCGAAACATACGTTCTGGGGCTCAAGATACAGCTCGAAAAAAGGTAGAATGCTTTATGGGGCAGGTATGGAGTATATTGGTGATTTCCACTCGACGGGTAAACCGACTAACTGGCCAACTGTTACTTCGAAAATACCTGACCTGATCGATTTTCTCGATGTGAAAGGAATATCTACCAACCACATAAAAGTCAAAGAGAGCTTTGATCTGTCGTCTGATCATTCCCCGGTTATTTCAACAATCAGCGAAAAACTAGTCTTTAACCTAGAGCCAGCGAGATTAACTGGTCGAACAACTAACTGGGAAGGCTTTAGGAACGAAATTGAAGATAATGTTGAACTGAGCGTTCCACTTACGACACCATATGAGCTTGAGGTTTAAGTTGATCGCTTCATTGAGGTCGTACAGTTTGCCTCTTGGAATAATACTCCCAATCCAAGGAAAACGGCGGACAGATACGGTTCACAATAACCTCCGGAAATAAAAGAATTGGTCAAGGAAAAAATAAAAGCTCGTAAAAAAATGGCAACAGAGTCGTGCTCCGCAGCATAAAGCACACTTGAATCGTCTGTGCAATTTGTTGAAGATGACTATTAAGGATTTTAAGAATCGTGTAATAGGCTCTTACCTTGAAAGTTTAACAGCGAAAAAGATTCCAATTATTCACTTTGGAAAGTCCAAAGTCCCCGTGGCGCCAATCAAATTAAATCAAAATGAATGGGCCAGGGAATATAAAGAAAAAGCGGACGTCTTTGCGGCCCACCTGGAAGAAACCTTTAAACCGTACGATGGTCAAGTGGTTTACGACAGCCGCAATAGACTGGATTTACCATCTGACGATTCGACGCTCACAAGAGCAACGCTAAGGGAACTCACACATGAGATCGATAATCTAAAACCTAAGAAATCTCCTGGCTATGATTTGATTACCGGAGAAATTCTCAAAGTTTTACCTAGAAAAGCATTGATTAAGCTTCTCCATATTGTAAATGCTGAACTCAGATTAAAACACGTGTCGAGCCAATGGAAAGTTGCGGAAGTTATAATGGTTTTAAGACCAGGAAAACCGCCAAATGAAGAAAAATCGTTTAGACCAATTTCGCTTCTTCCAATCATATCGAACATTTTCGAGAGGATATTATTAAGGTGTCTCCAACCGCTTATAGAAGAAAATAATCTTATCCCTGACCACCAGTTTGGGTTCAGAAGTAAGCATTCGACGATTGATCAGGTGCATAAAATTACTGACGTAATCGAGAAAGCACTTGAAGAAAAAAAGATTTGCTCAAGCGTATTTCTTGACATCTCGCAAGCCTTTGATAAGGTGTGGCATGATGGCTTGAAATTCAAACTACGTCAAGTTCTCCCTGTATGCTTATACGATATTGTAGAATCATATCTCGGGAATAGACTCTTTCGTGTTAGACATGGAGTCGAATACTCCGAGCTCAAGGAAATTTCGGCCGGCGTACAGCAAGCAAGCGTTCTTAGGCCGCTTCCCTATTTGCTATATCCCCGTGATATACCGAACGAAGATGGCACTATCCTTGCTACGTTTGCCGATGACACCGCTATCCTAGCAGTAGGTAAAACAATCGAAGAAACGACTGCAAAACTGCAAAACGCACTGAATAACGTAAATGAATGGCATAGGGACTGGCGGATCGCCCTCAACGAATCTAAATCTGTTCACGTGAATTTCACTTACAAGAAAACTAATGACTTGCCAATTTTCCTAAACTCGGCCCGAATACCTTTTGCAAAAGAGGCCAAATATTCGGGAATGACACTCGACATAAGGCTGAAATGGAATTCGCACGTGAAAATGAAATGTAAAGAACTCGAAATCAAATATAGAGAAATGTACTGGTTACACGGAAAACATTCCCAGTTCAGTACTGAGAACAAACTGCTTTTATACAAGCAAGTGCTAAAGCCGGTGTGGACGTACGGCATACAACTTTGGGGTTGTACCAAGAAATCAAATGCAAATATTTTACAAGCTTTTCAGAATAAAGTGCTAAGAGAAATTGTCCAAGCACCGTGGTATAGTAGAAACGACGATATCCACAGGGATCTCGGAATTCCGACAATCAAAGCTGAAACTAGAAGCTTCGCGAGAAAGCATAGAAGCCGACTAATCGGACATGTCAATAATACAGTCCTACAAATTTTGGATGAGAGCAATTTATTGCGCCGACTACAAAGGACGAAACCTTTCGACTTGGCGAGATAATGATTAACCGCGTCTAGATTGCGGAATATGCAGGATCCTTCAGTGGAAAGTAACCTGCCAAACGATTTTATTTCGCGATAGAAAAATTGCTTGATAAGTTTATACTTAGTTGCGATATCTAACAAATTTATATCGAAGAATGGTGTTCTTTTAGTCAGTTAGAATCTGACACTGGAAAAAGATGGGAGATATCGGGTTCAGATGGCTCAGAATTCTCATCTCCAAATTCGTGAGAGGTGATCCAATGCCGAATGAATGGAGGGAAAGTTACCTTCTCCCTGTATACAAAGGGAAGGGTGATACGCGAAACTGTGATAACTACCGTTCAATCAAGCTGATGTCACACACCATGAAGATCGTTGAGCGGGTATTAGGTGGCCGACTGCGAAAAATAATACGGCTATCTGATGATCAGTGCGGGTTTGTCTCGGGTAAATCAACCACAGATGCAATCCAAAGTATAAGGATCAAAATGGAAAAACATCGTGATTCCTTAAGGGATTTGCATATTGTATTGGTTGACTTTGAAAAGGCATTCGACAGACAACCACGAGATCTGATATGGGTGGCGCTAAGACATCGAGGGGTTCCAGAAACCTATGTACAGATGATTATGGACATGTACGAAGGAGCAAAGACAAAAGTAAGATGCCCCGCTGGAGTAACCGAAGAGTTCCCAATCAAAGTCGGGGTACACCAGGGAAGCGTTTTAAGTCCTCTGCTCTTTATTACAGTCCTTGATTATCTGCTTGAAGGTAAAGTGATGGACCCCAAGGTACATCAGTTATTCTTTGCTGACGATGGAGCCATCATAAGTGAGGATCCTACATCCCTGCAACGAGCACTTGATGTGTGGGTGGACGTTTTGGAGGGAAATGGGTATCGCATTAGTTCAAAAAAGACAGAGTACTTGTGCTGCCCGTTCTCTGATCCACTCAGGCCTATTCCAGACATTTATCTGAATGGAACAGTGCTTCCCAAGTGCGAAAAGTTCAAATATCTGGGATCTATGATCAATAGCAAAGCAACTTGTGATGACGACATCAATCATCGTGTAAGCGTAGGGTGGATGAAGTGGAGAGAAAATTCCGCTATCTTCTGTGACAGAAAAATGCCCCCTAAGTTGAAAGGAAGGCTCTACACCACAGTTGTACGTCCAGCGCTCACATACGGTTCACAATGTTGGACGATGTACAAAAAGTATGAGAGTAAATTAACGGCAGCTGAGATGAAGATGCTTCGCATGACAGCAGGAGTGACAAAGCTAGATCGAATAAGAAGTTCGAAGATCCGTGGAAGCTTTCACATCAAGGAAACCATCGTACAAAAAATAGAGCGTGACCGGCTCAGTTGGTATTGCCACGTTCAAAGAAGAGATCATTTGAACCCTGTTAAAAAGGCAATATCAATGCACGTTCCAAAGACATCGCGATGTAGGAAAGGCAGGCCTATAAACGCCTGGATCAGACAAATGCGACGACATCGGCATTTCATTGGCCTCAGTAACCGAGTGATCCAAAATCGGCAGGCCTGCCGATATTTTCTGAGGTCAAATAGGCGAACCCCACATGCGGATCAGTAGAAATGCGGTGAAGTGGGAGGGTTGTGATCCCTTGTTTTCGGATCATGGCCTCGCTGATAAAAGGAAGAAGAAGAAGAAGAATCTGACACTACTTTGAGCACGCGCTTGCTATTCTCATAGTGTCTATGGAAGATTTTTCACCTACCCTCGAAAAAAAAAAATTTTTTTTACTCGTATAAATATTTCTAACTCGTCGAGCCTTCGTATGAGCCCGTTGGCGTTCAATGTAAGAATTTTAAGCGTTTCTTTCATATTCTGGTAGAAGTGCGCATGTTATGAATTTTGTTTTCTAGTGCAACTGTTCTCTCGAAAATTAGTTTGTTTGTTTTGCATTGCTTTTCAAGTTTCGTAAGAATTATGGAAAAAACTTGGGATACCAGATCATGTAAGCTACCTTTATAACCATTTTCCAATGCCGCAACTTAAGCAGGAGTTTCTACGTTGAAGTTTGGATGGTTTTTTGCTTTAATGTCCCGTGAGTTGTCGGTTATGTACTTGCCATTAACTGTCATCGCCGCATGACCATAAGACTGGAAGCCAATATCCGAAGATTTTGCTTCTGTCACCTATTAATAATATTGACGGATTTTCTATCTTTCGCTGCTTTTTTCGTAGCTATTTGGGTCTATTGATAATCGGTTTCGGATTCGGGCTCATGAAATTTTTAAGCGTATCGCGCCTTTTTGGAGTTCTTTTGCTACTTCGCAACCTTGATATTTCGCAGGATGTTTTCCTTTACATTTCATACAAATGGCTGGGGTTTGCTTATTTAGGTTACACTCCTTCGAGAGATGTTTACCTGCGCTTTTTACGCACCGCTGTTCTTTCTGGCAGTAAGTCTGCGTATGATTGAAGCCTTGACAGCGTTTATACTGCAGGATCGATCTGGAACTCTTATGCATAGGTTTGATTTTGACCACGATGTTTAGAATAGTCTTAGTCCCATATATAACATCTTTAAGTCCATGTCTTACTAATTTTTCATGATCTCCCTCTGACTGTTGCTTCTCCTTCTTCATAATATTGACGGCATCAAGAATTTTCAACCCTTTGTATTGAAGGTCGTTTATAACATCTTCTTTCTGCATATGAAGTTAGTAGAAAGTCAATCTAATTAATCTATCTATCTTAAATGCATTACAAGTACATTACGTATAAATGCACATATGCGCATGCAATTTCACCCTGTTAAATTAATCTAGCGGCAGAAAATCGCAAGTGCACATCTAGCTTAAGCTGGACTCATTTCACAGCATACGACCGCACATTTCTTATCTAAGGTCGACTTGTAGGGGTTAATCATCTTATCAACAACTGCTTTCGGTTATTATATTTTAATTTATAAGGTGTAATCTTATTTACCAGCTGTTAGCAACAAAAATAAATCTATCAATCTATCAAGGCATGAAATAAGAGCCCAATTGATGTTTGATCATACATGCTCTATCAGTTGTCCATTACTTTCTCATGTGTCATATGTGCTATAAGGAAATAAATTAAGACAATAGTACTATAATCCATGTCTGACTTATTCGACTATCTTGGCCAAAATGTAGGGTGGTACTTATATGTCCTTATCTAATGTGTAGCTCCTCTTGTAATAGTTCTTATTACAAACACACTCTGCTTTTTCAAGCAGACTTGTGGATTGAAAATAATCTTCATGTACACTCAGACAAACTTTACTTACAATCATGTACAGACCTGTAGTAATCTGCTCTGTTTGTGCTCTCTGGATTGTGCTCGGCTACTGCAACACACTTATCTGTGAGTTTATTTATGATAGACAACAACAACAATTTAAGTATTTGCTCACAATATAGTGCAACCAAACAATTTCATTGCCGATACGGGAAGTTCTTACGCATGGATTATCCCACCTCAACTTCAATTACAACCAACCTTTCAGGAGCCATCACATGCTACTCCCAATCTCGATATCCGAAATCAATCTCCCCCACCACCCTTGGGTGGCTGCGGCCATCCTCCATTTATTCGCCGTCACTCTCAGGAGCAACTACGGCTTCCCAACGAGTTCCTGATAGCACCCGGTGATTCGCGGCAACCATCCCCACCGCTGTTCCTGCAGCTGGATCCGGTGAATTGATTTCACAAAAAAAAATATTCATTAACTGATTTTTCTCAAAACTAGGTTAATTGCGATAGTGCAACGGCCACCGGGCCAAACGCCGACTGTACACAACAAGGGGCTACAACGCAACAGCAAAGCAATCTTCCCGCCGTCCAAGCAATCGCCCCCCAACAGAGTGTCCCAGTGCAACCTGTCAATTGGCCAAGCAACCAACACGGCGGTGGTATTGGTCTCCTATTCTTCGTTCCGGAATCAGGTAAGACTACAAAGATAAGCTAAAAAGTATTCCCACTCAAAATTCAATATTAGCATCTCATTTGCCGGTGGAGCAATTGATTCGTCAGCATCTGGCCCTGCATCGGACGCAGCTTCCATTTGACATCTCATTGAATTGCGAGGATTCTAGCTTTGGGTGCTTTGGCGGTGAAGGTGGAGGTGGAAGTGGAGTAAAACCCCGAGCCGCAGAGACCACTTTCAATGGGGAGCATGTTGAAAATGTTAATTATGCAAGTCAACCTCTCGTTAAAAATGTCAACAGCAGCAACCAACGAGGACGTGGATGGAGGACTATCGGTGAATTACTTGCCCAACAGCAGCAACAGCAACATCAGCGACAATTGTCAATTGTAGCTGCATAGTTTGCCTAGCTTGCATTTGTGTTTTCGAAACTAGATGAGGATGCCAATTTGGACATTACGCAATTTAATTGGCCAACAAATATTAAACGTCAATCCCGGGGAGGTACATATATCATAGCCATCGTCATACACTACAGTCATGCCAGAGGCATGAACCATTCGCATATCATCTAAAATCAACATCATCAGGCGCAGGACTCGTGTGGTCACCACAAAGTGTTATCCTGGTTTTGGTGAAGAATTCCAACTCCACACAGTAGGGTTGAGCAGAAGATAAAATAGTAAATTTTTGTGCCATTAAATATTCTTTTAAATTATTTATACCAAAAGTTGTTAGTTTTAATTTACAAGGACACCATTAAGTTTGTCTGTAGTACATATTGTTCACTCAAGGATTATCAAACAAGGTACTGGGTACTGAAAGATTGGAGAAGGGAGATTATTATTAGAACTGTTTGCTCTCCTTAACATGTGAAAGTGGATGACGCGGTGAAGGATGACGTCTACCAACTCTTGGACAAGACGCATGAGCAATGCTCTAGCCACGACGTTATTGTTTTGTGTAATTTTAACGCAAAGCTAGGAAAGGAGGACACCTTTTGTAGCGTGGTCGGAAAGCACAGTCTGCACGACATCACACCCGATAACGGATTAAGGCTAGTCGACTTTGCGGCGGGACGAAACGTTGTCGTAGCTAGTACGCGGTTCCCACGTCTCGATATTCACGGGGAGATTTGGCTCTCTTTTGATCGAAAAACCGTCAACTAAATCGATCACATTGCGATCGACGCAAGGCTCTCTTCCAGTATTCTGGGTGTTCGGACTTTCCGAAGAGCCAACGTGGACTCGGATCACTAGCCAGTTGTAGCCAAGGTATGGGTGCGGATATCCAGAATGAAATACTGTGAGGAAGTTTGACGTCGGACGGCTACAATCGCAAAAAATCGTTAAAGACTTTGCCGATCGAGTTTCTTTTAATCTCAATCTAAGTCCTATGCCACCAGCAGCAAATGCGAAAGACAGTGGCAGCGTTGCCAACAAGCTTTTAGAGATACCGCCTCTGATGTACTAGGTTTCTCTCGGCCACCACAATGAAACCCCTGTTTTGATGCAGAATAACGGCTAGCACATGCAGCAAAACAAGAGGTGTACAAAGCGGCGGTGCACAGAAGGGCTAGAGCTGCTCGCGAGCTCTATGAACGGAGGAGATAAGAGGAACATTGACTTCTCAGAAAATAGAAAAATGAACATGAGAAGCGCTCGATCGAGGAGATTGAGAGACTTCATTGCAGGAATGATGTTCGAAAATTTTACCAAAACATGCCAGGGTTTCAAAGCCATGTCAGAGCCTGCAGGGATGAAAATACAATAAAGTAGTAGAATCGCAGTCGATGCTGAGGATATGGAAGGAACACTTCTGCAGACAGCTAAATGGCGATGATCACTTATATTTCGCTGTCAGGCAGAATAACCTAGTCAATAGTGACGATGATAGTCAAGACTCTCGTCAACCCGATCAGAACAAAGTGAGGATAGCGATATCTGAACTTCAGTCCAAGAAAGCTGCTGGAGCCGATGGCCTTGCCGCCGAACTTTTCAAGGTAGGAGGAGATGAGTTGGTAAGGAGCATGCACCAGCTCATCTGAAGAATCTGGTCGGACGAAAGCATGCCTAATGAATGGAACCTCAGCATCGTTTGCCCGATCCTGAAGGAAAGAGACCATCTGACCTGCACCAACTACAGAAGTATAAGTCTTCTTAAATCGCATATAAGATCCTGTCTGTCGTATTATGTGAACGCGTGAAACCGACCGTCAACAACCTGATAGGTCCTTATCAGTGCGGTTTCAGGCCGGCCAAATATTCACACTCCGGCAGATCTTGGAAAAAAAAAACCCATGAATATAAAATCGATATGCATAATCTTTTCATCGGTTTCAAAGTTGCCTATGAAAGCGTGTATAGAGACGAGTTATACACAGCCATATCTAGTCTTGACATCCCTACCAAGCTCGTCCAGAATGACGATGGTGAAATCGCGCTGTGGTGATGCGCTATCATGCGATCTCTTTTATATAATACTTGAGAGAATTGTATGAAACTCACAAGCCAACACTGGAGGTACAACCTTTTACAAGTCTGTACAACTACTCGCTTACGCCGATGGCATTGACATACTCGAAAGAGCTTTGCGGACTATCAGTGGGGCATTTGCGATTTTTGGGATCGAGGCAGCGAAGATGTGGTTTAGCGGTGAATGAAAGCTAAACAAAAAATATGCTGTCTACAGAAAAGGAAACCCAACATCGGCCACAATAGACAGATATAATTTTGAGGTAGTTAAGGACTTTGTCTACCTAGGCTCTATGGTGAGCTCCGCAAATGACACCAGTGGGGAGATCACACGAAGAAATACCAATCGCCAATCGTGGTTTCTATGGGCTAAGAAGATAATTGAGTAGCAAAGCCCTATCCCGAACTATTTAAGGTAACTCTTTATAAGACACTTATCCTCACAGTCCTGCTGTATGGCGCGGAAGCGTGGACTTTGTCAAAATCCGATGAGGACGCTCTTGGTTACTTTGAGAGAAAAGTTCTTCGAGTGATCTTTAGTCTCATCTGAATGGACGGTGAGTGGAGGAAAATGTGCAATGCCGAACTATACGGCTTTCACAATGACATCAACTTAGACAAAAGAGTTCACATACAATGACTAAGATGGCTGCGTCATTTAGAGCTGATGGAGCGCAGCGTCCCAGCCAAGAAAGTCTTCAAATCCACCCCGGATGGACGGCGCCGCAGAAAGGATCGACCTCGTGGTAGGTGGCGCAAGAAAGTGGAGGGGAACCTCAACCAATATGGTGTGCGCAACTGGAGTCAGCTGGCTCGTAACCGGTCTGTTTGGAGAGGTTTGTTGGTTGAGGCCCAGGCCCACTCCGGACTGTAGTGCTAGCTAAGTAAGTAAGAAAGTATTACGTTGTATTTATAATTCTGCTGCCATGCTGCTATGTTGAGTATTAAGTAGCCAATGACGTCACAGAAGATGTTTTTTTTTTTTTTTTTTTTATTTAGGGGACTACACACAAAGTTAAGTGTTCTAACTAGCGTGTTAAACAAATGATAGTTTACATCGAATGATAGTTTATTTGCAGTTTGATAATCCATTCGCAACACGATTCTAGTACTGCGTTTTCCCGAAAGAATTGGAAACTTCGTTTTTATGCGATTGTTTTTAAGCCGTTATATTTTTACAACTTTGCACCATTTGCAATTTTGTAGTTCACGATTGCATTAAAGAGCGAATATTCCTACTTACTTAGGTTGTGCTACAGTTCGGGGTGAACCTGGGCCTCAGCCAACAAGCCTTTCCATTTAGCTCGGTCTTTAGCCAATTGCCTCCAGTTGCGCACTCCAAGTTGGTTGAGGTCCCCTTGAACTTGTGCGCGCCACCTACGGCGATGATTCCATTCGCTCTACATGTCCTAGCCATCTCAGACGTCCAATGCGCAGTTTTTTTTGACTAGGTCGATGTCGCTGTACAGCTCGTATAGTTCGTGATTGAATCTTCTCCTCCAAAACCCGCCAACGCAAACGGGACCGAAAATCTTACGAAGAATTTTTCTCTCGAAGCGACCAAGAATATCTTCATCCTATTTTAATAAAGTCCATGTTTCAGTGCCGTCAAGCAGGACTGGGATGATCAAGGTCTTATATAGAGTCTCCTTAGTTGTTCGAGATATGGCTTTACTGTTGAATTGCCTTATAAGCCCAAAAAACAGCGATTGGCAAGAGTTATTTCTGCGCTGATCTTGTTTGTAGAATTTATAGCAGAGCCAAGGTAGACAAAGTCCCTTACTACCTCGAAGTTATAGCTGCCGACTGTGACGTTTTGTCCAATTCGTCGGTGTTGACTTTCCCTTTTTGTTGAGAGCATATACTTGGTTCTGCCATCGTTTATCGCTCAACCCATTTTGGCCGCTCCGCCTCAATGCTTGCAAACGCACCGGTGACAGCCCGCTGAGTTCATCCGATAATGTCTATATCGTCGGCGTATGCAAGTAGTTGTACAGACTTGTAATAGATTGTGCCTCCGGTGTTGGCTTGTGAGTTCCGCGCAATCCGTTCAAGTACAATATTAAAGAAGTCACATGACAGTGCGTCACCTTGTCTAAAACCTTTTTTGACATCAAAGGTCTCGGTGAGGTCATTACCGACCTTGATGGAGCAGCGAGCGTTCTCCATCGTCAGCCTGCACAGACGGACAAGTTTGGCAGGGATGTCAAAACTAGACATGGTTCTATAAAGCTCTTCTCTATAGATGCTGTCATAGGCGGCCTTGAAATCGATAAAGAGGTGGTGACTATCGATTTGGACTTCTTGGGTTTTCTCCAGGATCTGTCGAAGTGTGAAGATTTGATCGATGGTGGACTTTCCTGGCCTGAAACCGCACTGATAGGGTCCAATCAGGCTGTTCATAAAAGGATTCAGGTGTTCACACAATATCGCAGAAAAGATCTTGAATGCGATGTTGAGGAGACTGATGCCTCTATAACTGGCGCAGTTGAGGGGGTCTCCTTTCTTGTGGATCGGGCAAACGATGCTGACGTTTCATTCATCAGGCATACACTCGTCTGACTAAATCTTAGAGATGAGCTGATGTATGCACTTAACCAATTCATCCCCAGCTGTCTTGAAAAGTTCGGCCGGTAAGCCGTCAGGTCCAGCATCCTTGCTGGATTTTAGCTGGGACATTCCAATCCTCACTTCGTTTTGGTCAGCTGGACGGAAATTTTGACTATCATCGTCTATGTTGAATGGTTCATTCTGCCTGACAGCGGGATGTTGGTCTTTGTCGCCGTTATACAGTCTGCAAAAGTAGTTTTTCCATATTCTCAGCACCGACTGTGATTCTACTGCGAAGTTTCCATTTTCATCTCTACAGGTTTCTGTACGGGTATTACTTCTCTGACACGTTCTCTTTACTACTTACTTACTGAGGTGGCGCTACAGTTCGGGGTGAACCTGGGCCTCAACCAACAAGCCTCTCCATTTAGCTCGGTCTTTAGCTAATTGCCTCCAGTTGCGCACTCCAAGTTGGTTGAGGTCCCCTTGAACTTGTGCGCGCCACCTACGGCGATGATTCCCTCTACTGCGTCGTCCCTCGGGGTTAGATTCGAAGACTCTGCGGGCCGGAGCGTTGGTATCCATTCGCTCTACATGTCCTAGCCATCTCAGACATCCAATACGCATTTTTTCATCTCTTTACCTTTTGGTAAAACTTCCGTACATTGTTCCTGGAGTATAAACTCTCGATATTCTCAAACGCGCGCTTCTCATGCTCTTTCTTCTTCTTTTGGAGACGCCGATGTCCTTCCCGTCTCCTTTGCTCATAGATCTCACGAGCAGCTCTCGTGTTCCTTTGCAGCGCCGCGCCGGTTTGTATGCCTTTTGTTTTGCTGCATGCACTCGCCGGCATTCTTCGTCAAACCAGGGGTTTCGCGGTGGTGGGCGAGCGAGACCCAGCACATCAGTCGCGGCGTTTCTGATGGCATGTTGGCAGCGTTGTCACTGGTCTTCGGCACTTGATGCTGCCGGCAAAGGGGTGATTGAGAGATTTCGGGATACGCGTTCAGCGAAGAGTCTGGCAAACAAAACAAATATTTGGCGCAACAGCTCTTTAAAGTGCCAGGGCCTAGCTTCTCGCGTCTGGCGGTCTCTTGCGATTGTAGCCTTCGACGTTAAATTTGTTCACAGTGATTCTTCTTTGTTGCTCAGTTTGTGATATCTGCATTCCTACCTTGGCTATAACAAGGAAATGATCCGAGTCTATGTTGGCCGCTCGGAAGGTCCGGACATCCAAAATACTAGAGGCATGTCTTGCGTCGATCGCAATATGATCAATTTTGTTGATCGTTACATGATCATTGGACCGCCATGTCTGCTTATGAATATCGAGATGAGAAAAACATATGCTTGCTATGGTGACATTTCGCTCCACAGCGAAATCAATTAGAATAAGTCCGTTATCCGACGTGGTGCCGTGTAGGCTATGCTTACCGACTGCTCTACCAAAGACGTCCTCCTTTCCTATTTTGGCGTTAAAATCGCCCAATACGATTTTAACGTCGTATTTAGGACATTGCTCATATGTTTTGTCGAGGAGCTCGTAGAAACACTCTTTGGTGGCAGGGTCCTTTTCTTCCGTGGGGGCATGAACACATATTAGGCTTATGTTAGCGAATTTAGCCTTGATCCGGATAGTCATAATACGCTCGCTTACGTGTCGGAGGCTTAAGATCTTGCCTAAGTCTGCGCGTAAGACAAATCCGCATCCGAATAAGCGTTGCCTATTGCCCCTGTAGTAATCACCGTAGTAGATGTCACAGTTTTTCATCTTCTTTTTGCCCGGCCCATCCCATCGCACTTCTTGGATGGCGGTAACATCTGCTTTATAGCAGTCTAGGGCCTCTGCTAGTTGTTCGGCTGCACATGGTCTGTAAAGGGACAGAACATTCCACGTACATATCCGAAGGTCGTTGTCTTTATTTCGTTTGCTGTGGTCGTCATTAGTTGAGTCATCCTTATCCGAGGCTTTTGGTTGTTTTGGAACCATCGATTTTTTACGTGGTTGGGAAGTTACCCCGGCGGCACAACCCCCAACGTGGAGGGCCAGTTCCTTAATTATTCCCCTAGGAGTATACCGGTGCCAGTAGTCCACTACGGGAGTATGAGCGCTGCCGTTGGCCCATTAAGGGCTCCTCCGCCACCATCTCTATTCCAATGTCCTGACCAACATTGGAAATTCCTTACCGACCTGTAACCCGAATACGTCGAAGCAGCTCGCGCAAGGTATTCACTAAGTTCAACCTAACTGGAACTATAGACGCCCCATTTGACTCTGTTTAGGGAATCCATCCGCTGCCGCCTGGAACAGGAAGAAGTGCTGTAGTGGAAAAACACTCTTCCCACCCCTCTCTCATCTGCTGCCGCTAAGAATCCGCCAAACGCGGTTGGTTGCCCATTTCTTGTATTAAGGTGCTAGGCATCCGGCTGTCACCACGTGGAGGTTGAGAGTAGGAGTTGGTAGGCCTCAGCTCAGTGAAAACGCTTGTGTTTTCATATGATCGCATGCACTACCGTTTGATCAGCCAGCGAATATCCTTGTTTTCTTTAAAAAAAAGTTCTTATGAAGTAAATAAAAAGTAAAAAAAAATATTTTGTACATTTTTCGGAACTTTTCTTACGAAAAATAATACCAGAAGTGGGCGTTATGGTTAGTGTGTCAGATTACTGCGCGTGTGGTTCTGTGTTCGAATCCCAGAAAAGGCCAAACGTTTTTTTACGGTCTCACCTCTCGCGAACATTTGACAAACATCCGAGAGTATTGTTTCAGTATCATGTGCTCATGACAGTTTTAGCAATTTCAGTCACTGCATCCCAAGTTTTTTGGCTCCTTATCATTTCACAAACTATGTTTTCGAGGGTTAGTGCCACGCCTAGTTTCTGCCTCAACGTTTTCTTCTCGTCTAGAAACCGTAGGCATCGAAAAAACACATGTTCGGCGTTTCAATGCAGTCAGCACATCGTGGAAATAGGGGCTGTCATCATGCTTTTATTTATGCAGGTATGAACGGATCTGTCAGCAACTGGGTTAGGTGAAACCATACTTCACCATGCAGTCGTTCTATCAATGGTTTAACCTGAGGTATGAGCACATGCGTCCACCTACCCTTTTCGGAGGCGTTCCAGCCTTCTTGCCACTCTCCTATGTTCTGTATCCTTAGTGACATCTGTTGAGTTTCGCCGGTTGGAGCAGTTTGCTCTTATTCAGAGCATATGAGTTCATATTGTCGTCGCTGCTCTTCTGTCAGGATGTCTATTGGTAGCATTTCTGCTAACACACAGGCTGCATCACTGGAGGTGGTACGGTATTCGCAGCATACTCTTAATGCACTTATTCTGTACACTAAGGCAATCTTACTTCTGTTTGTTTTAGTCGTCATGTCTCTGAGCTGCATGCATGTATATGTATATGTATGTAACTTGGAGGGTGGCAATGGTGTAGTGGTAACGTCGTCAATTCTGATCTTAGCAAGCATTTATTTATTGCTCATGAAGTGCAATAAATCCGATCGATTGATAAAACTTGCAGTACCTTGGTCATATGGCTGGCAAAATTGTTCGCTCTGTTGATGATGATTTGCCTATGACATCGGTTATCGGGAAGAAAAATACTGTGAATCAGAAGCAGAGACAAAAAAAAACCTCCCCAGGTATCTGAGTTTTTCTGAAGCATAAACAAATGAGCTCCAAACCACTACAGCAAATCTTTCTCTCTCTCTATCTGTCCTTTCAAACGCCCTCACCGTGGGTAATCATGTTAAGGGTGCAAATTATAAAAAAAAAACTCGCGGTTATAAAACGAACCTCTGAATTTCACGGTGCTCCCGAAAATAAGTTCTAAGACGTAGGTATGTACTGAAGATCCCGCAGAAGTATTTTGATTGCACTGACGTGCGGGACACAACTATAAATTTCATCCGAACAATGATGGTGGAAGCACCGGTAAAGGAACGCTAGGCACCCAACACCCGGGCGGTGTTCCAGCCAGAGGACTGGACTTTTTTTTTGAAGAGGTTTTCTGTTTTCTTCCACAATGGCAAAACCTTTGCGTAAGCTTTTCTGTCTGTCCTACTCTTCCGGGTTCTTTCCGAAAAGATGGAAAACAGCATTTGTCCAGCCCGTTCCTAAAAGAGGCGAAGCTTTCTTTCCGTCCAATTACTGACCCATTGGAGTTACGTCCATTCTTTCCGAGGTCAAAGAAACGCTAACGTATCGTGAGCTCATGAAATATATTGATTCACAAAAACTATAAAGCTATGTATATAGATATTTATATATATGAAAAATATATATGGAATATATATATGAAATATTTCAAAGGCATTTGACAGAGTTTATCATCAAGCTCTTTTGTCCAAAAAGCGTGTATATGGCATCGATGAGTCCCTTCTTCAATGGATTAGACATAATCTTTCGGACCGTTCAATACAAATTCTCTTGGATGGCTTCAAGTTTGCAATCCACCATATACATGCTGGTGTTCCCCAGGGTTCCATTTTGTCTCCAATTCTCTTTCTCATTTTTATAAATTACCTCTTGTCTGCAACTCTTAATCCAATCCATTCCTTCGCTGATGACAGTACCGTTAGTTTTTCGGCCGTAGAAGAGGAACGTCAACGTGTCAGAAAGTTTAGAATCAATTACGTAATGACAATTCTAAGTGTAATATGCGATAGAGTATCAGAGAACTTTTAATGACTGATTATCACTGTCATTTCTTATCGTTATATGGTATTCTTCCTCTTAGGCTACTGTTGATATGCATATACATATATGCTGAGATGTGGTTATACTGGCAACGATATTGCGACTAAGTAAATAGTGGTGACTATGAGAGGAACCGCTGCAATAGTTTGGGTGGGCTTTTTTTTGTCTGGTTAGAAAACGCTCGACTGGAGCACTCAAACACACCTGGTCCATTGTACTATTGGGTGGCTTAAGGAGACTTAACCGTACAAATCCTCAAGCAAACCTCTACTCCAGAATTTAGATGTCCTTATAGCAATAAATAAATTTATAGTCGAAGTGAATAGGAATTCACTATGTGCTTTGTTTGAAAGCAATCCATTTGGAGCTTCTGTCGGACTTAGGTGGTAAGAAACCAAGCTATCAGTAGTGGACTTTAATCCCCACGTCTTCTTCTTCTCCTTCCTTTTATCAGGAAGGTTATGACTTTAATCCCCACGTCGAATGGAATATATAGCCATTTATAAACATACCTTCATAGTACGTTAGCTTTTAGACAGAATTTGCAAAGCTGCACCAAGCTAAGATAGAAAGGTCAGACTGCTGGGCTTAAAGCATCTGCGTAAAGACTAATGATTCAAAATGTTTTGACACGATGATCCATGCACAATGCGTTCGTGCCTCTATCGCCTAACAACACATATTACCCGAGCCAAAAGTACGATGAAGCCTTATTGCAAATCCCCTAACGCTTTTAGATGAAATATATTTTCTCGAAATAGGTGGTGTACTCTCATCTGCCGATGCGGGCTCTGATAAATACACATTCCTCCCGAGCTCTTGTGCACACTTCGCAACACAGTGAGTGCACTTGTATGTATGTATATCATTCACACCAATCGGCTATTTACTAAAATGAAAACAGGGACAAACCGATATTCCCAATGACCGAGTGCTACAACCGTCCGTATCTGGGGATAAGGACATTGGATTTATCAAATTGGCAGTTTCCACTACCACGACCAACGATAGTATACCCAAACGTTTGCCTTTCGTAAAGCAATGCAGCCGAATCATCTCCTTAGTATCACACCGGCTACAGATGAGCACAACCAGCCAATGTTTTTGCCATGTCCATTATCGGTGACACTGTCTCCACTCATCCACCCACCATCACCAGCACCACGAATTTGTTGCTGTGCTGGCGAACCCAGACAATTGCATGTGGTTACTATCAAAGTAGTTTGCATTTGATGATGGCAAATTATTCTAGGCTTCCTCCAATCCGATATCGAGCAAAAGTCCGGTTGCCAATAATGATTTTGATGGGGGATTCGATTGGGCGATGATTCTGCTGACGTTGTTGTTGATCCTGGAATTGTTGTTAATGTTGTCAATTTCTGTCGTAGGAGTTGTAGTAGTAGTCATAGCTGGAAGTTGTTGGTTTCACTGATAGGATTGTTTCTACTTGTGCTCCTCAATATCTTGTTACGACTCTCACATTTATCGATGTCCAATGAATTTCACAACACTATGGATTATCCTTAAACATTGGGGTCGAACGATAATGGATTCGGAAATTTCGATTGAATTCATTCAAATGCATGATTGATCAGATGACACTTGAGATTGGCACTCAGAGACGGTAGAGAGTTGTAAATGAAGTGTACCATAAGAGCCTTGTATGTATGTACTCGTATCTTTTAACTGTTTTTGGGTCCTTTTGAAGCAACTAGCTACTAATAAATGCGTAGTCAAAAGCGACAAAACTCGATAAAATATGGCGAAGGACTGTTCTGGATGGTGTTCTTACAAAGCAGGTCTCAAATAAGTGTTAATTTATTGTTGATTAGCATCGCAAATACAATAGGGAGACAAGGAACTTCTGATCTAAATGTCAAATATCTAGGCCTTTTATGAATATTTAGCCATATCATGTTATAAAGAAGATATCATTGAAGAAGTATGACCAGATAGTTCTTGCAAAATAAAGATAGAAAACGGATTTATAATCATATGCAGGCTATAGCAATGAGACTGCGATTAGAGAAATACCATAGATGGATTCTACCTTTTTTTATCGACAGACAGACAGGCAATAAAAGCAATATCTGCTACGGAAATGAAATCGAAGCTTGACAAGTGTTGTCGAGAAGAGCTCAAGGTTCTTGAACCACAGTGCAAGGTAAGACTTTGTTGGGTTCCCTGGACATAAGAGCATACCAGGGATCGAGCCGACGAATTAACAAGAAGAGGCTCGGCACTAACCCCTGATCAATCTGACCCCTCACTATACCAAGTTTACAAGTTACAAGTTAACTTTATTGAGGCATATAATTCAGTACATTAATATTTACAATCAATTTAAATTTTGGTCGACTTCATGATATGTCTGACTTAAAGAAAATTTATTAAATATTTAAGACGATATTAATTAAAATCAATTACAATATAGGTGTGAAGTCACTTCATTTGTGTACGCTTGCTCCCGGCATACAGTCACTACTTTGCTCTTTTTTGGCAATCTTAACTTAATGACTAGAACTTAAGACTAAAACTAAAACTAAAAGGAAGGCTACAACTAAAAGGAAAAAGTATCGAATCATATAAATAGTGTGCAGATGTCTGCCTACGAACAATGATTGTAGAACCCTTAAAATCCTTAATGGTTTCCTATATAAGTAAATTATATAATCATAAGGAAATTTAAGGCATTCTGCGTTGAAATAAAGGCTTGTGTTAGCAATCACTTCTCTTCAGCTTTATGTTATATTATTTATATAAACAATATCATCCTCTATAATTAATAGAGGATGCTTTTTCATAAAACGGGGCTAGCAGGTTTTCATTTAAATCTGGTCTTAATAGAGGTAAGGACCTCTCATTTAGTGAGCTTAATGGTGACAAATAATATTGATCCACCAGACTGTCATCGATATTGGAGTCTATTAAAGATCTTACTAGTGGGTTTGGGTGAGAACTTATTCGTTCCATCTTTTTTAGAAGAAGATCTATTTGGTAGTTCATAAGAGGTTTACCCCTCACTATACCCGCGTTGCACCCTTAAACCCGAAGCAGGAAATACATCTCTTATGAAGGCGAATAATAGGTGGATCTCTCTAGATTCTTGTACCACCACTAGAAAACTATTGCCAATATTCGAAAAACCGGGAGCCAATAGACTTATGCGGGGGAATAGAAAATCCCTCTCGCCTCTTATTGGAGTCATTATATGGCATAACACTATGCACATGAGAAACTTACATGCAGCGGAAGAAGACCTCTGTAGGAGCTGTGGTTACGAAGAGGTTCATAAGGACACAACCCACTTTCTTAGCTACTGCACATACCTCTACCATCTAAGAATCAGGTTTCTCGGACAACACTTCTTTCAAGATTTGGGGGGGGCTGTCCTCTATTAAATCACTCGGATGATTTGCATCTCGGGCACAGAAAGTAATAAATGCTTTGTATTAAGATTTGTGTATAATATATGTTTCACGAGGAGGGGATTTCTTCTTTCTATCCCCCTACGGGTACCAGAATGGGATAATACTAACCTAAGTATGGGGAAGTCTATTTTTACCACTTACACTAACTCACATACCTAATCTAACCTAATCTGATTGAAGATATTTACATTGAACTATCGGAACCAGTCGAGTATGGGAAAACCAAGCTCCAAAAATTAAATCGTACTATGTATGGTATCACAAAGGATGACGTCTACCAGCTCTTGGACGTATGACCAATGCTCTACACATGATGTTAAAATTGTTCTAGGCGATTTTAACGCAAAGCTAGGAAGAAAGGATGACTTTAGTAGCGTGGTCAGAAAGCACAGCCTGCACGACATCACATCTGACAACGAACTCAGGCTAGTCGGCTTTACGGCGGGGCGAAACTTTGTCGTAGCTAGTACGCGGTTCCCACGTCTCGATATTCACAAAGGAACATGGCTCTCCTTTGATCGAAAAATCGTCAACCAAATCGATCACATTGCGATCGACGCAAGGCACTCTTCCAGTATTCTGGGTGTCCGGACTTTCCGAGGAGCCAACAGGGACTCGGATCACTACCTAGTTGCACCCAAGGTTTGAATGCGGATATCCAGAACGAAATACTGTGTGGGCATTTAACGTCGGGCGGTTACAATCGCAAGAGACCGCCAGAACCTTTTCCGATCGAGTTTCTTTTAATTTTAATCTAAGTCCTATGCCGCCAGTAGCAAATGCGGAAGACCAGTGGCAGCGTTGCCAACAAGCCATCAGAGATACCTGCAGGGACAAAAATGGTAATATAGTAGTAGAAGACAGTCGGTGCTGAGGATATGGAAATAACACTTCTGCAGACTGTCAAGCGGCGATGATAACCAATATTCCACTGTCAGGCAGAATGAGCCATTTAAAAGTACAGTGACGATGACAGTCAAGATTTCCGTCGACCCGATCAGAATGAAGTGAGGATTACGATATCTTAACTTAAATCCAACAAAGCTGCTGGAGCCGACTGCCTTGCGGCCGAACTTTTCAAAGTAGGAGGAGATGAGTTCGTATGGTAAAGAGTATGCACCTGCTCATCTGTAAAATTTGATCGAACGAAGGAATGCCCAATGAATGGAACCTCAGCATCGTTTGCCCGATCCTGAAGGAAAGAGACCATCTGACCTGCACCAACTACAGAAGTATAAGTCTTCTTAAATTGCATATAAGATCCTGTCTGTCGTATTATGTAAACGAGTGAAACCGACCGTCAACAACCTAATAGGTCCTTATCAGTGCAGTTTCAGGTCGGGAAAGTCCACAATTGACCAAATATTCACACTACGGCAGATCTTGGCAAAAGCCCATGAATATAAAATCGATACGCACTACCTCTTCATCGATTTCAAAGTTGCCTATGATAGCGTGTATAGAGACGAGTTATACAGAGCCATGTCTAGTCTCGGCATCCCTGCTAAGCTCGTCCGTTTATGCAGAATGACGACGGAGAACTCTCGCTGCTCCATCAAAGTCGGTAAGAGCACCATCGCACCGCTCAATGTCAGGAAACTTCTTAGACAGGATGACGCGCTATCATGCGATCTTTTTAACATACTTAGTACTTGAGAGAATTGTATGATACTCACAAGCCAACACCTGAGACACAATTATTTACAAGTCTGTACCACTACTCGCTTACGCCAATGACATTGATAGTCGGAAGAACTCAGTGGACCATCAGTGGGGAATTTGCGATTATTGAGATCGAGGCAGCGAAGATGTGGTTTAGCGGTGAATGAAAGCTAAACAAAATATATGCTGTCTTTAAAAAAGGGCATCCAACATCGGCTTCTTGGACAGAACGTCACAATAGACGGATATAATTTTGAGGTATTAAAGACTTTGTCTACTTAGGCTCTATGTTGAGCTCCGCAAATGACACCAGTCGGGAGATCACACGAAGTATCACTCTTGGCAATCGGTGTTTCTATGAAAAACGGTAGCTCTCTATAAGACACTAATGATCTCAGTTCTGCTGTATGACGCAGATGCTTTGTCAAAATTGAATGAGAATGTCCTTGGTTACTTTGAGAGAAAAGTTCTCCGAGCGATATTTGAATAGACGACAAGCGAAAGAGAAGGTACAACGTCGAACCATATAATTACATCGACTTAGACAGAAGAGTTCACATACGGTTTCTATGATGGCTGGGCCATGTAAAACGGATGGAGCCCAACGTTCCCACCAAGAAAGTCTTCGAATCCACCCCGGATGGACGGCGCAGTAGAGGACGACCTCGCAGTAGGTGGCGCAAACAAGTGGAGGGAGACCTCAACCAAATTAGCGTGTGCAACTGGAGGCAGCTGGCTCGTAACCGTGCTGTCTGGAGAGGTTTGTTGGTTGAGGTCCAGGCCCACCCCGGACTGTAGCGCCACCTAAGTAAGCAAGTATGTATGCCATCAAACAACCTGGACGTGAATAGAATCGTAAGTTAGTTGGAGCTTTAAAAGCATTTGACCTTTTAAAATCCAAACTTGATCCATGCGTCTTTTGCAATCTACTTTGGATTTGAATGTAGCGATATATGTTGATGACGTACTTATATTTTGGCGTGATCGAAAAGTCTTATCTGAAGTTAAGTCGTCATTTAGTTCAACATTTAAGATGAAAGACAGACTGTCCAAATATTGTTTTGGAATTCATGTCAATCAAACGGATGAATATATTGAAATGGATCAATCAGAGTCTATCAGCGAAATTCTTGACCGTTTCGGCATGGAGAACTGCAAGCCAATTTCAACTCCAAGTGAAAACAACGCCAACTTGTCGAAACACGCATAGGGATACTCCAGGGAATTGCAAGGCTGATGAACTCCCCAGAATAGGAACAACTATATCCATCTTGCCGGACAGAGGCTCCTTAGGTATACCAATCGTCACTTGCAAACTTAAATTTAAGCTAGATGCTATCGAGAGTATGAACCTTAGGTAGATCAGTGGACCCACATGTCTAGCGACAAAACAAATTTGGCCGAAGCTGGATCTAAAACATTCTTAGAATTTGATTTCTCTCAACAAATTGCATATCGGCGCTATAATAGGTGTCATCACTGGACACTGTCTAATAGGCAAGCGTGCTGCAAAGCTAGGCGTTCTTGTGAACGACTTTTGTAGAAGCTGCATGGATGAAAAAGAGGAAGAAACTATTCCTCACCTTCTTTGTTCTTACTGAGCTCTCTCCAGTAAAGGAAGCTTCACCTAGGAGCCCCCTATTACAATGACATAGGCGATCTGAAAAACATCGACATAAGAAGCCTCCTACGCTTCATAAGAAGCTCAAAATGGTTTAACGAGTAGGCACCCACTTCTGTCTAACCTAACCTATCTTGACTTCCAGAGCTAGGATGTGCAATAATAGGGTTTCCTTAGTCACGGCCCCACCTCAGCGAGCGTCTGACAAACATCCAAAAGTATTGTTGTCACGAAAAAAGCTTCTCAAATCGCCGTTCGGATTCGGCATTAAATGTAGATCCCTTCCATTCGTGTGAAAAGTATAACGCACACAACATGAGTGGTTGCGAGAAGCTAGGCCCTGGAACTTTAAAGAGCTGTTGCGCCAAATATTTGTATTTGTAATGTGAATATGCGATAATTGTAAATAATAATAAAATTGCAAATGGCGTCAAATATCATTGTGCTTTGACATTTATGTTGAAGACAGATAGAGAATAAGTTGACAACAAACAATGGACAATACACCTGAAGAACGTGGAATTATTGTTACTGCTTATTTGACAAATTTCCGGTCTGTTGTTTTAACGCAGCGTGAATTTCGTTGTCGTTTTCCTAGTCGTCCTGCACCATGTTAGCGAACAACTAAGCGTTTGGATGAGTATTTCATGTAGAATGGGTCCACTAGAGATGTCGCAAGAAGGGGCTGGTCCCATATTGCTCGTTCGGCCGAGAATATCAATGCTGTGGCCGAGGACGTTCAAGAGAGTCCACAAACATCGACGAGACAACGATGAACACAATTTGGCATCAGCAAACGTTCGTTGCGTCGAACTTTGGTAAAAGATCAGAAGATGTTCCCTTATAAAGTGCAAACCGTTCACCAATTGCTACCTGCTGACCGTCAAGTGAGGTTAACTTACTCACATGTTCTGTTAAACCTAGTGCAAGAAGAGGATGACGGCGCAAGACTTCTTCCTTTGGGGCTTTTGGAAGTCTCGCGTTTATCACAACAAACCATAAACTTTGAAAGTCTTGAAAGCCAACATTGAAGGAAAAATCCCCAATTCGGAGCCAGTTGTTTTGCGAGCAACAATTCACAATGGTGTGCACGATGTCATTTTTTCAACTTAATGTCATCAATTCTACATCTTCCGATACACTTTTCGTGAAAACAGAATACAATTTTTTTTCATTTCTAAGAAAATGGCAGCCAATTCACATTATGACATTACTTTTGTCCCACCTGTATATTTACGAAAACACTGAAAGCACTTAAGCATTCTAAATACATGCGTAGCTCACGTCTATTTATCCAACCACTATAATATACGGTAACGATGCGTTACAGTTCGCACACTTACCATCGCCGGCCCCGCTATACCCGGGGATAATTATTCCTTCTTCAGGTCCGCATAACGCCCAAACGGCACACACACACAATTATCCGTAGCCAAGATCCCAAATAATTAACCGTATAACCTCTCACTACACACCGACCCCACTGTAAACGAGATCACGCCACTCCATTAACCATAGGCAAAGACTTGGCCCAAAAGACCTTATATATTTAGCCGTATAACTTTTCACCGCACCAGAATCTCATTAACCTTTTCCTTTTCTACCGACCCCCCTGCGCATGAGATCACGCCACTCCATAATAAGGAGAGAGAGTACTTGGGATATTGGTTAAGCCCCACCTACACACTGTGTGCTAAAAGGAAAGACCCAGTGTCGGTAGATTTGTTCGTCGGGCGAAGGTATGCTCGCAGTTTTTGTCCAACACACTGTGGTGAGATGTAGCTGTGCATGAGTTAGCGAGCGATATACCGAGAAGATAGCGGACGGTGGTGTGTGCCTTCCCAGATGGCCTGAATACAACGACGATTTGCATTGAGTCTTATAATTCACACTCAATACTTGTAGGGATTTCCATAAGATAACCCACTGCCGACCAAATAGGCAGAGTACCTCACGCTGTTGTTTAAATAATAATCTTGTGTACTGTGAGTCGACTCTCTGGAGTGGTTAATCCCACCGAATATTTTTTTTTGCTCGTCCTTCTTTTTGAAGTCTAAGCGTTAGTCATCGGGCCTGCTGCTGACCACAGCCGATCCGACCGTGAATTGTGGGCTCATCCTTCTCTAAGAGAAGCCATTGCCGGTCTCAGCCATAATCTTCAATTTGGAGGATTCATACCACACTCAAAGGAGTATCCCGTGACATTTTGTCCAAGTATCTGCCTTAAGCAGGTCCTGCCAAGTGGCTGCCTTCTGCAGCTGACGCCCTAAAAAAAGTTGCCGATTATCTGTAGTTAGATCCGAATAATAAGAATTTAAGGCCTGCGTATGAAGGTAACTCCCTATTGTTAAGTATCGTAGAATTGTTAAGAATTCCCTAGGTATCCCAATATTGTTAAGTATTGTGATATTTTAAGGCTAGTCTAATCTATATAAATAGTAAATAAAAACCGTAGTATTACCTCTTTCCCAAAGTTTCGGGCGTTTCTTTGGTTGACTCTGGATCCGACGAGCGAAACCTCAGCCCTTGAGAAAACACTCTCACAATACATATAGGAAAATCCTAAAGTATGTTCAATTATCCATCCATAGATTAAAATCAAAATTCCAAAATACCAATTGATATTGCTAGTCTGACGTCACTACATCAAAACTCATGAATATTTCCACACATGAAACATTTTCATAAAAACAGCTTAAATTACCGGTTCACTTGCGTACTTAATAGTCCGGTTCAAAACACAGTTCAGCTCAATTCTTGCAATTCAATAGAATCCCACCTAAAAAGGTGCGCTACCCAATCAATTAGGTTTTTTTTTTTTAATTTGAGCTGCACACCTGAATACGCGGTTAGGCACAGGGGTAATCCTTTAATCAGAAAATCACACCATTACCGGAATAAAATTCAATAAAACGGATCAAGTAATTAATTTAGTATTTTTCCGCAAAATTAATTTGTGCGGTTTTTGGATATAATTTTCAGTGATGCTATGTGGTGGCGGCTGTTCAATCAGTTCACCCAGTCGGGGATTAAGGACGAAAATAAATCCAAAACCGTTCGTTGGTGGAGATATCTATTAGTGGCGCGGTAGCAGAATGGGATTTTCCACCGCAATGCGTGTGTCATGAAGAAGATTCGGCTTACAAAAAGTCTTTGGCGGGAGGAGAAAAATCATGGTAAACTACTTGAAGGATAGCCTGGATAACGGTTTTGCCCTTGGCAACTATTTCTGGCATAAAATTCAACGTTTTTGTGTCCTTGATGTAGTTATACATATTGTGACGATTTTTCAGACCTTGGATGAGAAAGAACAGCTTCCTTCCTCTTGAATAATGCCCTTAATCCTTTTTAGATTGAATTTTTCTATTTTCGTTTTTGCGTGGGAGGGTGTGTGCGCTTATATGTGTATGGGTTAGATTGTCCTTGACAATGGGCGTTCGTCGTACGGATGTTCGATACTTATTGTTGTGCCGAATTTGTGAGTTTAGGCGAAGCATGAAGTTGATCTGGTCCTAATGCTATTTCGACCATTAGTGCTTATAATGCGAATGTGGGATAAACGACGATGGACGACGAAGAAATTTAGTGATTCATTTTTAAGAGTCTTTAACGAGTGACCGGTGGGTTTAAAGATGTCGGTAAAGATGGTCATCGTCGTAAGAGTTCTAGATGTTATTTCGTTGCACGATAAGCGGACCATAAAATAAATCTGGGTATTTGTGGAATGCGTTGTATTTACTTAGAAGAATTGAAATGGAATCGTAATTTTGACATGTGGGTTGAATAGGGAGTGTAACTCTTTAAGTAAAAGCAGTGCAAGTTGTTGCTTAAGAACTTACGTTAGAATTATAAATAAAGCTTTAAGCATAAGAAGCTATAGAAGAGTATCTCTGTATAAAATAATATATGCATAACACCTATCTGAAATGAGGTAAAATGAAATGAGTTGCAAGAACGTTAAAACGGGGACCATTTCGGAGCTCTGGAGTATAGCTTTCGAATGTACTTAAAACATTTTTGCAGATTAAATCACAGCTACACGTTCCTTACTTAATAATAGTGGGCCTTGTTGATGATTTATCTATATTGTATTGGTGTAGGACTTTGAGTGCTCGAATCAGTTTTATTGAAAAGCAGTTCCTGGTAAAAAATGTATGTTGCACAAGAATGCAATGAGCGGAGCTATTCTTAGGATTACGTCTTCTTCTTCCTATTTCGGTGAGGTTACGATCCGAAAACAAAGGATCATAACCCCCCCACTTCACCGCATTTCCTCTGATCCGCCTGTGGGGTTCGCCTATTTGACCCAGAAAATATTGGCAGGCCTACCGATTTTGGATCACTTGGTTACTGAAGCCAATCCAATGCTGGTGTCCTTGCATTTGTGTGATCCAGGCGTTTATAGGCCTGCCTCTCCTGCCTCGCGATGCCTTTGGAACGTTCATTGATATTGCCTTTTTAACAGGGTTCAAATGATCTCTTCTTTGAACGTGGCAATACCAACTGAGCCGGTCGCACTCTGTTTTTCCTAAGATGCTTTCCTTGACGTGACGGCTTCCATGGATCTTCGAACAAGCTTTGTCACTCCTACTGTCATGCGAAGCATCTTCATCTCAGCTGCCGTTAATTTACTCTCATACTTTTTGTACATCGTCCAACATTGTGAACCGTATGTGAACGCTGGACGCACAGCTGCGATGTAGAGCCTTCCTTTCAACTGAGGGGGGATTTCTCGGTCACAGAAGATAGCGGACTTTTCGTGCCACTTCATCCATCCTACGCTTTCACGATGATTGATGTCGTCATCACAGGTTGCTTTGCTATTGATCATAGATCCCAGATATTTGAACTTTTCGCAATTGGGAAGCACTGTTCCATTCAAATAAATGTCTGGAATAGGCCTGAGTGGATCAGAGAATGGGTAGCACATTCTCTCTATTTTTGAACTAATGCGATACCCATTTCCCTCCAAAACATTCACCCACACATCAAGTGCTCATTGCAGAGTTGTACGATCATAACTTATGATTGCCCCATCGTCAGCAAAGAATAATTGATGTTCTTTGGGGCCCATCACTTAAACAAGGACTGTAATAAAGATCAAAGGACTTAAGACGCTTCCCTAGTGCACCCTGGTTTTGATTGGGAACTCTTCGGTTATTCTAGCGGGGCATATTACTTTTGTCTTTGCTCCTTCGTACATGTCCACGATAATTCGTACATAGGTTTCTGGAACCCCTCAATGTCTTAGCGCCACCCATATTAGATCTCGTGGTTGTCTGTCGAATGCCTTTTCTAAGCCAACCAATACAATATGCAAATCCTTTAAGAAATCACGATGTTTTTCCATTATGATCCTAATACTTTGGATTGGTTCTGTGGTTGATTTACCCGAGATAAAACCCGCACTGATAATCAGTTAGCCGTATTATTTTTCGCAGTCGGCCACTTAATATCTGCTTAACGATCTTCATGGTGTGTGACATCAGCTTAATCGAACGGTAGTTATCACAGTTTCGTGTATCACCCTTCCCTTTCTATACAGCGAGAAGTTATCTTTCCGTCAATTGATTGGACATTGGATCACTTCGCATAAATTTGGAGATGAGAATTCTAAGTCATCTGAACCTGATGTCTCCCATCTTTTTCCAGAACTCAAGAGGGCATCTCGGCTGTCCAAGCCGCTTTTCGGTTTTTGGAGTATTTTACCGCCTCACTAACTTCTTCGCCTGTAATGTCGGGTACTTCTTCGCAGTTACGGCTGGTACTTGGAAAGTATAGCCGGGGAAACTGTACATTCAAAAGTTCTTCACAATACTGCCGTCACCTCTGCAGAATTTTGTCGTCATGCACAAGAAGCTGGCCATGGGCATTGTTAATGAACTTTGGCGAACGAATCTCCTGAGCATTCCTCCATCTTTGGGCGGCTATTTTGAAGATAGTTGCGCTCTTGTACGTTTTGTGTCTTCGCTGCTCCTGGATAGTCTGGTTTGCATCAGCAATCGGCGAAGATATTTTCTCTAGCTCCCGATATAGGCCCTTCGTAATCTCTGCTTGATGCTTGGCGCACTTCTTCTTCGCTTTTTTCTTGCAACATCTATATGTCACTTCGAGGCGTGTTTTTTTGTCTCTATTATTATTTATATGCTGGTCATGAAGTATGCAATAAAATAAAAGACCACCTAAGTTTCAAAAGCTTTACACCTAAAATCATTCCTCTTTCGTGTCTCTAATTCTCACCTCCAACTTACACCATGTAATTACTCAGATGAGTTGCATCAAAATAGTCGTCCTCTTAAGCATTATTTAATATGAAAAATAAAGTATAAAAAAATATTGGGTTTTGTGAACCACCACTGTAACGATTGCTTTTAGCTTATGAAGCTTTGGAGATATAATAGTAAATATTCAAGTGAATATTTAAGAGATGTTTTCAAATATTTGAGAAAATAATACATGTACTGATTTTCGTTTTTTGTGTTATTCTTATTATTTATGCTTAACCGAGAAAATCATTTGACAAATCCATAATGTCGTATGCGAAAAGTAGATTTGTTTCGATTTCGACTAATAACATAAAAAAAAATTAATATTTGGCGCAACAGCTCTTTAAAGTGCCAGGGCCTAGCTTCTCGCAACCACTCATGTTGTGTGCGTTATATTTTTCACACGAATGGAAGGGACCTACAGTTTAATACCGAATCCGAACGGCGATTTGAGAAGCTTTATCGTGACAACAATACTCTCGGATATTTGTCAGACGCTCGCGAGAGGTGGGACCGTGAAAAAAACTTTTTTTTTGTGTTTTCTGGGATTCGAACTTGGAACCTCATGCGTAGTGACCCGACACACTAACCACTTACGCCACGGCGCCCACAACATACCCAGGACTAATAACACACCCAGGAGCATTTCATTTGGTTGAATTTGGAATAGAAATCGAAGCAGTCATAATTTATTGTCGTTTTAATTTGATCTTATGAACGCAAGTGACACGTGTGACATTCAATTTCGAAATAATACTATAACATGAGAATTTCAGAAGGGTGATAGCTTACAATATAGTCGAACTCTAGACAAATGTTTTAACTCTTACGAATTTAATACAAATCATGACTACAAATTTAAAAAAAATAAAATTGCTGTTAGTAGCCCTTTATTTTTTTTCCACAATTTTTATTTTAATTTTTGGGAAATCAAGAAAATAATAGTGAAGGATTTGTATGATTGGTGGGTGCATGTGAACTCCTAAAACCTTTCTATGGTCCATAGATACCTATATTGCTGGATTTACTGGAAATGTTAAAGTATTGGGGATTATGTCCCCAGTTACTCAAGTTAAAAATCAAAACTATGTGAACAACAAAGCTCTGTGATACAATACTAAAAATGTGTAAGCTCAATTCCCCATCAGTGCCCACACACACGTACAAAACCCGCCAAGCATTTATAACAGAAAAGAAAATCATAAATAAGAAAATACGAAGAGTACCATCCCCCTTCCGTAAGCCAGTCAGCTCTGCTCTGTACGATTGCGAAGGGACAGCAAGAGGAGAATAAAATAAAATATACCTTCGCTGAGTAAAGCGGGCGCAGTAGGAAGAGGGGGGAAGAAGACAGAGGAGATGCCGGTTTGTGTTGGCTTTAAATGTTTGAAGGTTGTAATGATTAGGAAATACAGAGGCTGGTAATTCGTTCCATAAACGTGTTGTTCGGCTTATAAACGAATCCCTATATTTGACAGTACGTCCGAAGATGGGCTTGAGGGTGAACTGATGTGCATTCGAAGCGTGACGCGTATTGCGGGTGAAGTTTTGAATGGGAGGAATGCAGCTGGCTATTTCGCTGGAGCATTTTTTATAAAAAAAAGCGATAAAAAAGAGAAAGACACGATACATTTCTACGACGTCAAGTGAGACTATGGAGCTCACGATGTCTCTATCACCTATCAGTTTTAACGCGCGATTCTGTAACCTATCTAGAATGTGCAGAACGGTCTTGGGTGCACCAGACGAGATGTGGGCGTTATATTCAAGCTTTGGGCGGATGAATGCCTTATAGATGGAGGCCAGATCAGACGGGGTAAAATATTTCTTGCACCGCTTAAGGAATCCTAGACATTTTGCAGCATTTTTGGCGACTTCGAATATGTGATCGTTCCATCGAAGGCGGTTATTGATGCACATACCGAGAATGGCAAGTCTTTCGGATTCAGCGATGCGAGTACTATTCATGGATAATGGTTGAGGGTCTTGGTTTCGCTTGAGAGACAGAAGACATCATTGAGTTTTGGGTGCATTAAATTCTACTCTATTGATTGAACCCCATTTGGTTATGCTGTCCAGGTCAGAATTTAATGTTTTAACATACGCTGTCGTTCCTCTTCTACGGCCGAAGAGCAGGGACGTGAGTTAGGGAACGAATATGAAAAACTGAAGGTACTGTCATCAGCGAAGGAATGGATTGGATTAGAAGTAGCAGACAAGAGGTCATTTATAGAAATGAGGAAGAGAGTCGGAGACAAAACGGAGCCCTGGGGAACACCAGCATTTATATGGTGAATTGCAGACTTGAAGCCGTCCAAGACAACTTGTATTGAATGGCCCGAAATGTAATTTCTAATCCATTGAAGAAGAGACTCATCGATGCCATATGCACGCATTTTCGACAAAAGAGCCTGATGCCAAACTCTGTCAAATGCCTTAGAAATATCGAGCGCAACCATCTTTGTTTCGCCGAAGTGATGGAGAGATTGATTCCACTTCTCGGTGAGACATGCCATCAAATCACCAGTGGACCTGTTGCTACGAAAACCATACTGCCGGTCATTGAGGAGTTTTCGTGAATCAAGATATTTCATAAGCTGACGATTTATCAGCGTTTCCATGACCTTGGAAAGAAGGCACGTAAGTGCAATGGGTCGGTAATTGGACGGGGAGGAAGATTCGCCTTTTTTAGGGACGGGCTGGACAATTGCTGTTTTCCATCTACTCGGAAAGAGCCCAGAAGAGTAGGACAGACAGAAAAGCTTACGCAGAGGTTTTGCCAGCGTGGAAGAACACCTCTTCAGAACTATGGGGGAGATACCATCTGGACCAGCGGATTTGTGTATGTTAAGACCTTTGAGTACTCCTGCAACTGTACGAGTGCGAAAGTGGACTTGTGCCATGGAAAATTCGACGCTCTCAAGTACAGGTGGAGACAAAGGTGGAGTTCGCTGCAAAGTAAGCAGCAAGCAAATTAGCTTTGTCCAAGGAGCTGACAGCTGGAGTGTCATTGTAAATGAGCGTTGGGATGGAAGACGAGACAGAATTTTTAATATTTTTGACGAATGACCAAAAATGTTTACTACCTTTGGGACATTGTAGAATTTGTTGTCTCAGTTTCTGGTCATGTAAGAATTTTACACTTCGCATTGCAGTCATTTCTGGCTTGTTTAAACTTCTTTCGGTTTTCCTTAGATTTGTTGGCTTTATAAGACCGACAACTTACCTCTTTCAACCTGATAGCCTCTTTACAGCTCTGGTCAAACCACGAGTTTGCCTTAGGTTTGATGCTTTTAATTCTGTTAGGAATAAACGTATCCATACCTAAGCGAATGGTGTCAGTAATCATATCGGCGGCGGCATCCACGTCGCTATCGAGGAAGCATAGCGACCAGTTAAAACTCCTAAAGAAACTATTAAGGCTGTCCCAATTGGGTTTCTCGTAACGCCATACTTTTCTTTTGGGAGTTTTTTCTTATTATTCTCTTATTATATTATTCTCATTAAAATAAAGCTTCTGAACTGAGTTGAATTTACTATTGACTATGTTTCCATTACTTTATCTTCATAATTCTTACTCTGTTTGTCGCAGCTCATACAAAATGTAGCGGGGTACCCGGGTGCCCGTTGCGCTGATCAACCGTGTATTAAATTCGTACTGACACGAGGGTTAACTGCTATGCTATGTACGTTCTTGATACGAGTATTAGATGTTCGATTGCATATCATATTACAAAAAGAGTCAGTTCAATGTTAGCAATTTGTGCGGAACTCACAAGCCAACACCGGAGGCACAATCTATTACAAGTCTGTACAACTGCTTGCATACGCCGACGATATAGACATTATCGGAAGATCTCAGCGGGCTGTCACCGGTGCTTTTGCAAGCATTGAGGCGGAAGCGGCCAAAATGGGTTTGGCGATAAACGAGGGCAAAACCAAGTATATGCTGTCAACTAGAAGGGAAAACCAACAGCGACGAATTGGACAAAACGTCACCGTGGGCAGCTATAACTTCGAGGTAGTAAGGGACTTTGTCTACCTTGGCTCTGCTATAAATTCTTCTAACAAAATCAGTGCAGAAATCAATCGAAGAGTAACTCTTGCCAATCGCTTATAAGGCAATTCAACAGTAAAGCCCTTTCTCGAACAACTAAGAAGACTCTATATAAGACCTTGATCATCCCAGTCCTGCTTTACGGCGCTGAAACATGGACTTTATTAAAAGAGGATGAAGATATCCTTGGTCGCTTCGAGAGAAAAATTCTTCGTAAGATTTTCGGTTAGTGTGTTGGACCACCGCACACGAGATTCAATATTCGAATCCCAGAAAACATGAAATAGTTTTTTCACGGTTTCACATCTCGTGAAACCGTCATGAGAAAGCTTCTCAAAAACAAAATAAAAATTGCGCTTCGGATACGGCACAAAACTGTAGGTCCCTTCCATTCGTGCGAAAAATATAACGCACATAACAAGAGTGGTTGCTAGAACCTTGGTCTAGGCCCTTCATAGGCTGTTGCACCAAATATGTACTCATATGTATGTGTATTTCACTTTAATCATATGAATTCATAAAAAGAATATTGGTGCAAGTTTAGATTCTCTCATGATTTTGGATGACAAAATATTACGTATACGCCACGTACTTTTACTTTTAATAGATATTCCAGCTTGAGCAATATAAGTTGTCAATTTTGTGGTGCCCATCTTTTCTTATTTTTCTTTAGACTGATTATCGTGAACATAAAAAAGTAGGAGAAAAAGATGAAATATTGTACTAGACCAGGTTGTTTGGCCTCTTTTCATTCCCTTCCTATTTTTTTGTGTATTGGTTAGAGAAACTCGTCCTTGTAGGAACACTATTTCGGTTTGGTCACAACTTAGAGCCAAGACCAGAAGACTTTTCAATAGGGGATACGTTAGTAAAAAAATAGAAGACCACTCTTATAGATCCAGTTTTAATCTATTGAATAAGAACGGCGAAACAAAGATCATGGGAAATTTTCTGTGAGTTCTTAGGGGAAGAAAATGAAGCCTGCAGACTTCGAAAGGGTTTTTCCAAAGGCCTTTGCTTCGCTGAATACATCTGGAAGTTCGACAGCTTATGGATGGAGTTCAGCCAGGAATTTATGTACCTGCAAGCGGAAAGGACTTCGAAACTGCTGATCCTCACAGGACAGCAGTTTTTTTCTTAGACTATATAGATGAGGAAGTGATTTTAATGATAATCAAGGAGGAAGAAGTAATATGATGTGCGAATTCGTTCAAATCCTACAAGTCTGCAGGACCTGATGAAATTATGCCCGCAATGTTGCACTAGTCCGTACACAGGGACCTCTTCCAAAGTGAAATCCTTGCAACAGAAAAAGCTGCAAGGTGTATAAAAGATAGTCACCTTTCTCTGTTGACAGTTAAGTTGCTTTAAAATCAATAACCAGGAAATGTCGAGATTTACTGATCACTATCAGACACCACACGGTCAATATTTGCTGTGTTAACGGACATAGCAATATAGAAGAGAACGAAAAGGCAGGTGAATTGGCAAGGTTGCGGTCGGCTTCAAAAACAAGTAAAATGGTAACATTCGTACTGCGACCGATAGCAAAATTGTCTTATATAATAAATGACATAATAGGAGGCCAATAGGAGGTCACAATGAAGCCAACTTTTCCTGGTTATCCAGGGAGTACTAAGCTACGTACGCTATGACCAGAACTAAGCAAAATGAAAACAAATACCCTTTTGGTGCTAGATTCTCTATCTGCGTGCTAACTACGGTAACCACAAGACATTTCTCCGCAGATGGAAGTTGAATCTGCACGCGCTGCACGTCAGGAGTTATGTTTAGACTTAAGCGACAGTCAAAAGCAAGATTCTGCCATCCGATAACACAGTTACCACTTGTAGTTATACGATATTTGAGGACAATTTTTGGCAGTCTTCGATCATCCATTGACATTACTCTGACTACATAATCGAAGTGAAGTCTTAGAGTTTTTAGAAACATTAGAGATATTCCCGTCTCAAGGAGTAGTATAAAATTTGGCGTAGAACTCGATAGTCGGAATATCCGCTTACGGAAATAGCGAAGAAATGCCTCTACTGCATTGAATGAACGACAACCCCACATTTGAGCACCATGTAAAAGAATTGATGTCGAGGTCGCCTGAAATAATGTTTGCTTAGAACTGTGTGCTATATATTTATTCATAAAGCAGCGCTTCCAGATGCAGGAAATAGCACGCTTGGCTTCGGATGTTTTCGTTTCTAGGTGTTTGTTCATGTTTAAGTTAACGGAAATGAGAACTTTCAGATACTTATACTTTCGCACATTTTCGATAACTTCACCATGATCTGTCCACTTTTTGTATCTTGAGTGCCTTCCGTCTTCGTCTCTGAACATCATTATTTTTGATTTATTTGTGTTGCAATAATCACCGAGTCTATTTACCATAAGCTGCATACCATTTACTGAATCTGCAAGGAAAACAATATCATCTGCATACATCAATGCCGGCATCTTCATTTGGCAGAACTTAATTTCACCTCCTAAAGCATCTGATATGTCATTTATGTAGGATTGGGGCCAAAGAAAGGACAACACACGCTACAGACAACAAACCAACCACCTAATATACACACCTTAACCCAAAAGTGTATAAGAGCCGCAAACGTCGATAGGCGGACGACAAGAACGAAGTAATCCACTTAAGATGCAGCCCTGCTTCACGCTCATTGAAGTTGCGAATTCGATTCTCCATACCATGCGTAGGCTACGTTGTTCTCGTTCATCGCTCTCAAGGTGTTTATAACTTTGTTTAAAATTCCAATTCTATGCAGCTTATAAAACAGCACCGACAGAGTCGAATGCTGCTCGAAAGTCGAAAAAAAGTGCATACAGTCTTTCGTGCTTCTTCTTATAAGTTTCAACGATATTAATTAGGGTAAATATTTGATCAGCAGATCACCATTGATCCTTTTCTGAATCCCACTTTAAACCCCGATAAAACTTCTTTGTTTTCGACCCACCGTGACAGCCTGTTGAAAATAAAAGCAGCAAAGAGTTTTGCTGAGGTATTTAGGAAGGATATTCCTCTATAGTTTGATGGGTCTTTGTAAACCCCTTTCTTGTGAAGTGAAAATACTATGGCCTTTATGAAGCTCTTTGGGCTTTGCCAAATATTCTGTTAAACTGAATCGACATCGCAGATACTATGTATATAATGCAATTTTTGCAAAGCTCAAATGGGATGTGGTCGTCTCCGGGAGCTTTTTTAATTTTCCTGAACTTCCTGCACATAAAAAGGTGCAACTCGTCCGTGTACAGCGTTGCAGCGTAATGGAATAACAGTGAGCGGAGCGCAATATTAAAGAGATTCCTGAAGTGGTCTTTAAGGATTGGGGCTGTTAACGTGGTGGCGATTGTATATGTTTGTCCGTTTATGTACTTCACAGCTCTCCAAAACCCGCAGAGATCTTGCGTTGCCTGCCTTAGAAATATTTTCTAATTCATACTTCATCCTTTCTGCGCAGCATAGGCGTTTGAAATCACTATTTGATTGGGATAAATGGTTTCAAATGTGATGATATTATAATCCTAAAAAGCCTTAAGAATGCGAATGATATTTCCCTAGTTTCCCCTGTTGTTCCAGAAATTGTAATTATCATTTTAATAACACAGAAATGGGATTTACATCCTCACCAAAGCAAATAGGATATCACCAAATCTGGTACTGTCACCAGGATGTCAAATAGCTCGGACGAGAGGTAAGATGAGCTGGATAGTGTCTCATATTGCGTAGTTCTTAGATATTCACAAATTGCTTTTTGAACGTTCAGAGAAAATTCAGTTGCTGAAGGCTATTGTACAATTCTTTAATTCCTTACTTCGGTTGAAAGACCCCTCACTAATTTATCGTCCTAAAGTGATCTCTCAAAACGCTTTCTGTTTCATTTTGATCTTCTTATTATGGACTTGTCTGAGTGCGCTTATGATTTCAGGGACATTGTCGACTCTTTGCAACAAATATATATCTGTACCATGGATAATCATTTTGTACGAAATACTGTTTATTGAAAGTCTGCTTGGAAATTCATTGAGCCTTCATTAAATACCGCGTCCTTTCCAGTTATAAATAAATACCAGAACTACCAGTGCGTCTTAAAATATAATCCATTCCATAAATCAACCCAAGAGCTAAACTAGCTACAGTACTTCTTTTTTATACCCCTTCATTGTCCTTGAACACTCCACACAGAATGTCATCTTGATCATTCGCTCCGGTAGCCTACTCCTATAAGCCCTACATTTCTGAAATTATAGCTTAGACTTCAGAACCTCAATTTATCATGGCACTTGTTTTTACTGCAGCTTCCCCCTACTTGGTTTTTCTGTGTTTATAACCCGACACTTTGTACTGCGTAAGCCATTTAAAGATGACACCTTACAGGTCGCGCATAAAACAAACGTCTCCGCTTCGCTTTTAGAGTCAATGACATCCAACATCCAATAATCCACCGGTCCACCCCAAACCACCCACCGAAAACCGAGAGCATCCTATGACTTATGGGCGTCTTCAAAAGACGGCAATAAAATTTATCATCTTTATGGCGTTTCATAAAATGTGTAAAAGTGTGAATTTATCTTCCCGTCGTTTGCTTTTGAATGCATAACAACACACCACGCCGACTGCTCGTCCCACCAATCAACACAACAAGGTCCTACGCCCACATCCAGCTCCGCCACCTGTCACTCACCAGAGACATTTTCCTATGTAAACTTCAAGTCGAAGTGCAAACTGGTTAAAAAGAAGACGAACACACACAGATGGCATACGGGTGAAAAAAAAAATAAAAAAAAATCGAAAATAAATAAGGAGACCAAAAATATCCTTTTTTCCTGAGCTCATCGTATTCCTTCGAATGAATACAACTCCCCGGTGATGGGCTCTGAATGACTGAAAAGGCGAGAATCTTGCTCTGTGTACTTTTCCTCTTAAGGACGCACGCCGTGTCATGAAATTGCGTTCTTCAATTTCAATTCGTTCACGTGATATGAATAACTTTTGTGTGCCCAGGATTCTAAATTCAAAAACGAACAACAGGCTCACACACCACTCACAACAGAGCGCGCGACACGGCACATTTGTTGTTGGTCGGGCCCAAAGAAAAAAGTGCTCGCACATACAGAAAGCTGAACTGGAAAATTTATGAACCCTTTAACGTTGATGGAAGAGATCCTTTGGATCCTTATGAGATTACACAGAGAGAACTGCTGCGTGAGATTCATTTTTTTTTTTACTTTTTTGCTTCTACTCGTACAATATTTGCTTCTTCATACTTTTGAGGAGGAAAATGTATCTCACTGTTGGGATGGAGGTCAATGGTCGATTCAATTTGTGCTGATGGATTATATACATTAGCAGCTGGAGTCGTCGTAAGCGTGTCAAGGAAATGTGAAGTGCCATGAAACCAACACCTTTAATTGAGGGAGCATGGGTGGTGGGGAATTTGAATGAACCTCACTTGACAAGCAGATACATTAGAAGGAACAATTATTGTATTCACATACTTATAGTGATGCAAACATACATATGGGGATTTTGCTTTTATTTGAACAACTACCTGATCCACCCGGCTTCCCTCGTGGCCATAAACCATTTTAATTGCAAAGTCTTAGATATGTACATTTAATTTTTTTAAGTATTTTAATCGTACGTACCATTCATTTATTTTATTGAATCTCTTGAATATGTTTTCGGAAAAATCCAATTAAGGGAATAAAAATTCGAAAAAAAAATGTTTGTTTAAAAAAAACATTTTTTTTTGTAATCCTGAAACTGTAACAAATGAATGCTTCTACAATAATTTTCCAGAAAACTTGTCAGTTCCTTGTAAATTAATTAAAAAATCAGTCGATATCTCATTCGTAGATCCTTAAATGTTGTATCTGCTGGTTAAATCTATTGCCGCGTTTGTCCCTTGTGTGATATAGCGAAGTATAATTTTTCCAAAATAGATCGCCGATTTTTAGTTGTGTTGACAGGTGTTTCAGCTGATACTAAGAGCTCAACTCGTTTTTTTTTTTGTGTATTTTCGGCCAAACTATCATTTTTATAAACTATGTAACTATTTAGTTCGAAGACGTAGCAGACAATTTTAGTGTTAACCAGAATGCACCACGAGGAGGTAAAGTCTGCTCAGCATTCCGCACCCTTGGCAGGTACTTTTCTTAGCCCCGGTATTTATATGAATACTAATGGAGCTGTCGAATTAATCCAAGGTGTTTTATAAATCTTAGAACTGCCGCTGGGTTACCTAATTTCTTCAACACCTCTCTATAAACTATGTTTGTCACTTTTTCCTCAGGTTGTAGAATGGACAGACTGCGAGGTGAGCAGACTCTCGAGCATGAAAGAAGCAGTCTGCCCTTAAATCAACCCTAGCCTTCTTTAAGGACTGACCCTGAGCCTTATTTATCATCATGGCAAAACAAGCCTTAACTGGGAATTGCAATCGTTTGAAACAAAACGAATAATCAGATGGGGTAAGTGGGATGCGAGGAATGAACACAGTTTCTCCTTGGCTGCATCCAGTAAGAATTATCGCCTCTATCAAATTCTTTTGGATAACTTTTATCTGCAATCTAGTACCGTTGCAAATTTTGAGATGGTTTAAATTCCTTAAGAGCATAACAGGTGCGCCGACTTTGAATGTAAGCTTATGTGAAGGAATGCCTGGGGGATTGAGAGTGTGTAGGAATTCCAGCGGGTAATGCATTACTTCTTCCATATGTACTACTGAATCTATAGATTAGTATTCCATGTCAAGAGCATTAAACTTAAATAGAAGGCAAGCATTGATTTCAATGCGTGGGGGCGCCGTGGCGTAAGTGGTTAGTGTGTCGGATCACTATGCATGAGGTTCCAAGTTCGAATCCCAGAAAATACAAAAAAAAAGTTCTTCACGGTCCCACCTCTCGCGAGCGTCTGACAAACATCCGAGAGTGTTCTTGTCACGAAAAAGCTTCTCGAATCGCCGTTCGGATTCGGCATTAAACTGCAGCTCCCTTCCATTCGTGTGAGAAATATAGCGCACACAACATGAGTGGTTGCGAGAAGCTAGGCCCTGGCACTTTAAAGAGCTGTTGTGCCAAATATTTGTATTTGTATTGATTTCATTAGCTACATCATTTTTGGTGTTAATATAGCTCGCTCCTTTAGCCATGTAATTCGTTTGCTTCTGATGATTTTCAAATCGGGATAAACATTTTCAGTAAGTGTCTTTATGTCGCTTACGATGCGGCACAAACTATTGGGAATTTCTATTCTTCCATCCTTTTCTTCTATACTTCCCTCGCCTATCTTTAGAACTACTTGTGCAAACTCTTCTCCACACAAGTCGTGTCCCAAATGTACTCTCATATTCTTTTGGAGGTGTCTCTGCTTCGTTTTTGGCCACAAGTAGGATCATTTTAGGCAGGCCCTTATCTCGTCAGCACGAATTCCCCTTGGAACAACCGGCAGCGTTTGCCTAAAGTCAGCGGCAAGAAGTACAGTAACTCCACCCATCAGCATAGTATTTTTTCGCAAATCCTTTAGCGTTATATCTAATGCTTCGAGGGCTCCTTTGTGAGACATAGTGCACTCATCCCAAACTATGAGCTAACATTCTCGAAGCATCTGAGCCATATTACTCTGCTTGCATATATTACAAAGAGGGGTTTCGAAATTGTTTAAATTAAGAGGTTACTTGAATGCTGAATGCGCAGTCCTGCCTCCCTCCAACAGTGTTGCAGCTATTCCAGAAGAAGCGACAGCAATGGCGATTTTTCGATTCTCTCTAACCTTAGCAAGCACTCGTAACAGGTTAATGAGAAAAGTTTTCCCCGTCCCACCTGGAGCGTCTAAAAAGAAAATGTTACCATCTGTTGTTTTAAAGCTTTCAATAATCTCTACATCTAACATATAAAAGAGAACACATTTTTTCCGTTTGTCTGCGAATAGGGAATAGGTACGTAACGATATATATATATATATTTGGCCCAAGAGCTCCTTAAAGTGCCAGGGCCTAGCTTCTCGCAACCACTCATGTTGTGTGCGTTTTACCACATTGATCAAAAAGTTCCCGGAATAAAAACCGTGTGGCGCTCTCATCGTTCCGATTTGAGTTCTGTTTTCTTTGTTAAGTTGGTACATCTGTTGTTGATATTCCCTCTAAATCTTAGCATCATAGCTTGACATTTGCAAAAGTTACTTAGCCAAGAGTACATCTATCTCTGTGTGTGTTGGTGATTTTTTACCACACCAGAATTTTGGGCAGAAAACTCGTGGATTTTGCACCATGATAACGCACCGTCGCACAGTGCCATCATTATTCGTAATTTTTTGACGAGAAATGCAACAAATACCATCCAACAGCCACCGAATTCACCTGATTTGGCTCCCTGTGACTTCTTTCTGCTCAATCGAGTTAAAAAACCATTACGGGGAACGCGTTTCAGCAGCCGAGAGGAAGTAATGGAAAAATTGCAGGAAGCACTGATGGACATACCGAAAATCGAATGTAAAAAATGTTTCGAAGATTGGATCAAGCGCTGGCATAAGTGTGTTGCAGTCGATGGGGATTACTTGAAGGGGACAATATAGATTTAGATGATTGTATTTTTAATTTTCTGAATAAATTCAGGGAACTTTTTGATCAAGGTGGTATTTTTCACACGAATGGAAGGGACCTACAGTTTAATGCCGAGTCCGAACGACGATTTGAGAAGCTTTTTCGTGACAACAATACTCTCGGATGTTTGTCAGACGCTCGCGAGAGGTGGGACCGTGAAAAAACTTTTTGGTGTTTTCTGGGATTCGAACTTGGAACCTCATGCGTAGTGATCCAACGCACTAACCACTTACGCCACGGCTCCCACCGTTTAGCGTCTGCTTACCTCATTACAAAGAGCACTTATTACTGGTCGAAAACCAAAATTATCTGCCGTCTAATGAAATCTACAGGGTGTTATTTGGCAAACGTGTACGTATCAAATATTTTGAAAATTCTTTAAAATGCTCAACTCAAATGCTCCGTCAGTATTTCCAATCAATATTTTAGTAAGGCTAATTATGAATTGATAAACATTGCCACCTTATTATCCTACGTTACGCACATATATACATGCATTCAATTGCTCAGGCATATTTTTCAGGTAGGTTGCGATTAATGGTAGGAAATCCAACTGTCCATTTCGCCGGATAAGTCCAATTGGTGGAGTAATTGCATTAACAAGGTCCATATTGATCTGGATTAAATGTTAAAAAATAACAACACACCACTGCAATCAGCAGAATAATTGAGCGGAATTTTATTATTCTTTCGAAATTGTAACAGGACTCTTGTGTGTCTATCATTTGCTTCAATTATTCCATAATTTCATTCAGATCTTGATTGCCTTCGTTTCATAATAATTTATTTTCTCCGAATGAGGCAAACAGTTGGTGTGTATACTCGGAGATGGATAATTAAGAACAGGACTTCTGTATGGCATGGAAATGCTTAAATTTACTTACGAAAATAAAATTGTTTTATTATACATGCGAAAATGAGTATTGGTTTCATAAGTTCACTGGGCATCAGGTCTACTGAAATTTGAATGAAAATTAAATTAGTTATTATGCTGTCGTAAGTTTTTCTCATTGCAACCTTATTTATATTTCTACCAATTCCTTAAGAACGAATTCAAATTCAATTCATTTTGACAACAATCATATATAATTAGATGGAACTCATCTAGGTTCAGTTTACTCCTTCATTCCCCAGATTAATCGATAGCTCTTTGCTGCCTCATAACACTGAAACTTCTCCAAAATATCACAAAGCACAATGGATCCGACTGTTCATCTAAGTGAGCAGTGATTCTTCTTGTTAAAAGGCACCCATCTACCTAATACAGGGTGGCCTAAAAACATTCAGTCATATTGTTGTGCTATATCTTTAAAATGAAACGACATAATTTCATGATATTTTTAACGTTTACTTGGATCTTTAAAAAATGATATGCGTCAAGTGGGCGCCGCCATTATTGATGACCATTTGGGCTCTTTTTACCGCATAATCAATCGTTTTGGCGAGAACTTCGGCCGATAAGTTCTCGCACCTTTATTATATATTCTTTTTGAGAGCTTCCAGAGTCTGTGGCTTGTTCTTATAGACCCGTGACTTAAAAACACCCCAAAGAAAGAAGTCTAGAGCGATTAAATCGGGCGATCTTGCCAGCCAGTGCAAATCGTCAAAACGAGACATTAACGTGAAAAACAAAATCGTCGTTGAATCTTCTCGTCCAGAATCCGTCAATGCAAATGGGACCAAATTTCTTACGAATGATTTTTCTCTCGAAACGGCAAAAGATATCTTCATCCGCTTTTAATAAAGTCCATGTTTCAGCACCGTAAAGCTGACCTCGTTTGTCGCTAACACCATTTGGCCGCTTTTGCTTCAATGCTGCAGCTCGTTGACTTCTTCCAATAATATCAATATCCTCACATGGTGGCAGCTGGTCTTCGGTACTTGATGCTGGCATAGGGATGATTGAGAGATTTCAGGATACGCGTTCAACGAAGACTCTGGTGATCTTTTGGGATTTTTTTTATAATACGCGCGCCGAAGGGATTATTAATACCCTTATACTGATGCTCAGGGCGCGGGCGGATATGAAAAGGGGGGAAAGGAACGAAAAAGATGCCGGTTTGCGTTGGCTTTAAATGTTTGAAGGTTGTAATGATTAGAAAATACAGAGGCTGGTAGATCATTCCACAAACATGTTGTTCGGCTTATAAACGAATCCCTATATTTGACAGTGCGCCCGAAGTTGGGCTTGAGGGTGAACTGATGTGCATTCGAAGCGTGACGCGTATTGCGGGTGAATTTTTGAAGGGGAGGAATGCAACTTTCTATTTCGCTGGAACATTTTTTATAAGCATTTTTTGTAGCTTTTCGACGTTAAATTTTCTCTCGAGTCACTCTTCTTTGTTGTCCAGTTTGGGATATCCGCATTCGTACCTTGGCTACAACAAGGTAATGATCCGAGTCTATGTTGGCCGCTTGGAAGGTCCAGATATCAAGAATCCTGGAGGCATGTTTTGCGTCGATCGCAATATGATCAACTTGATCGTTACTTGATCATTGGACCACCATGTCTGCTTATGAATATTGAGATGAGGAAACCATGTGCTTGTTATGGTGACATTTCGCTCCACAGCGAAATCAATTAGCTTTAGTCCGTTGCCCTACCAAAGACGTCCTCTTTTCCTAGTTTGGCGTTAAAATCGCCCAATACGATTTTAACGTCGTATTTAGGACATTGCTCGTATGTTTTGTCGAGTAGCTCGTAGAAACAATCTTTCGTGGCAGGGTCCTTTTCTTCTGTGGTGACATGAACACATATTAGGCTTATGTTAGCGAATTTAGCCTTGATCCGGATAGTCACAATACGCTCGCTCACGTGTCGGAAGCCTAAGACTTCTTGTCTAAGTCTGCCGCGTATAACAAATCCGCATCCTCTTTTTGCCCGGCACATCCCATCGCACTTCCTGGATGGCGGTAATATCTACTTTATAGCAGTCTAGGGCCTCTGCTAGTTGTTCGGCTGCACGTGGTGTGTAAAGGGACAGAACATTCCACGTACAGATCCAAAGGTCGTTGTCCTTGTTTCGTTTGCTGGGGTCGTCATCAGTTGAGTCATCCTTATCCGAGGCTTTTGGTTGTTTCGGAACCAATATTTTTTTTACGTGGTAGGGAAGTTACCCCGACGGCACAACCTCCAACCTGGGGGGCCAGTTCCTTTAGTTATTCCCCTAGAAGTAGGGCCCATTAAGGGCTCCTCCACCACCATCTCTATTCCAAGGTCCTGACCGACCTGTGTTCCGAATACGTCGAAGCAGCTCGCGCAAGGTATTCACTAAGTTCAACCTAATTGGAACTATACACGCCACCGTTAACTCCGTCTGGGGAATTCGTCCGCTGCCGCCTGGAACAGGAAGAAGTGCTCTAGTGTGAAAGCACTCTCCCCCCCTCTTTCATATGCTGCCTCCAAGAATTCTCCAAACGGGGTTGGTTAACCATTTCTTGGATTAAGATACTAGGCACCCGACTGTCACCGGTGGAGGTTGAGAGTAGGAGGTTGAGATCAGGGAATGCAACCTCATTTATATTTCTACGAATTCCTTTCATCTAATAATTCCTTAAAAACGAATTCAAAAGTTCCAAAAACAACATAATTTAATACATTTTTTTTAAATATATTCCCTAACTTATATGCTTTTTTTATTATTCCTTTAAGATGATATCGGTTAAGTGAGCGCCGCCATTGTTAATGACCATTTGGGCTCTTTTTACCGTATAATCAATAGTTTTTGCGAGAAATTCGGGCGATAAGTTTTCGCCCTCTTGTCGGATATTCTCTTTGAGAACTTCCAGAGTCTACGGTTTTTGTCATAGACCTGTGACTTCAAAAAATCCAAAAAAGAAAAGAAGTCTGGAGCGGACAAATCGGGCGAACCTGCCGGGCAGTTCAAAACGTCAAAATGAGGCATTAGGCGACCCAGAAGCGCATAATTTAAAATGTTTATTGCCGCGCGAGCTGTGTGTGCGGGTGCACCATTCTGTTGGACCCACATGTCTTCCAGTCCCAATTCATCAATTTGCGGCAATAAAAACTCGTAGATCATGGTTCTGTATCGCTCACTAGTCACAATAAGCGTACTAACCAAGGCGTCTTCGAAATATTGAGGCCAGATAACACCTCCGGCGTAAATGGGGCACCATGCAGTGACTTTGAGTGGATGTAATGGCTCCTCGTGACTGATATATGGATTCTCAGTGCCCCAGAAGCGTAAATTTTGTTTGTTTGAATATGCGTTCAGATGGAAATGGGCCTCAACGCTCATGATGAATTTCGACCGAAAATCACGAGTCACTAGTACTCCGCGAACTTGACGAGTATAGCATTCCATGGCTTATCGACGTATATTCTACATCTATTTACTTCACAAATATCAAAACATAACTTACAGTTGCCACCGCTTGCAAGAGTTATAACACCTTCCGATAGGGTGATACATTTGGGCCAAGACCGATCAAAAGAAGGATAAGACAACTCCGCCTAGAGGACAGTATAGAGGAATTCTACTCTCTAAAATACATATTGCAAGCCAATATTAGTTCGGTAATATTTTCGTCGTTTTCAAGAAAAAATCGCAAGACTGATTAGATGGTAGACCTTATGCCCACGCAAGCGCAAATTCGCCATTGAATAGACGATGACCAAAGCCTAACACATTTGCTGGAGGTATATAGAACTCAATGGTTGCGTTCATATGTACTCGTAACTACAGGGTGTGCCAACTACAAGTTTCTTTTTAAAAATGTAATAAAGTGAACAAAATGAAATCTTTTCCATGTATTATGGCTTTATTAGTAAGAGCAAACATTCCCATTAATTATGAAATACAACGTCGTTCAAGTGGCTGCCTCGGCTGGCCTCGCAGTAGCGCATTCTATCACTCCAATTTTCCAAGACCTTGTTGATGGTTTCGGGCTGTAGCTCACGGATTGCTTGGATGATATTGGTCTTAAATGCTTGAATCGTTTCCGGATTGTTGGCATAACATCGGTCCCTCACGGTTCTCCACAAAAAAAAAATCCAAAGGGGTAAAATCGCAGCTCCTAGGCGACCAATTGACATCGCCAAGACGGCTGATAACACGATTTGGGAATTTGGTGCGCAAAAGACCGATTGTGGCATGGGCTGTGTGGCATGACGTGCCATCCTGCATGAACCAGAGGTCGTCCAAATCCATGTCTTCAATTTCAGTAAAAAAAAAGTCGTTAACATGACTCTGTAACGCCCACCGTTGACTGAAACGTTGTTCCCAGCCTCATTTTCGAAGAAAAATGGTCCAGTGATGCCACCACTCCACAATCCGGGCCAAACTGTCACTCTCTGTGGCTTCTCGACAATAACGTGCGGGTTTTCCGAGCCCCAGATGCGGCAATTTTGTTTGTTAACGTAGCCGCCGACATGAAAATGTGCCTCGTCAGAAAAGATGATTTTTCGCCCAAAATCGTTTTCCAATTCAAGCTGCTCTAAGGCCCAAACTGCGAAGCGATAACGAAGCGGATGGTCATGCGCTTTCAATTGCTGAATCAATTGGACCTTGTAAGCGAATAATCCCAGATCTTTGTGCAGAATTCTCCTCAGGCTGTGCGTGCGTAAAATGTTGAGCTGTTGAGATCGATGACGAGTTGATGTTCGTGAATTGAGTCTCACACTCTCGGCTACAGCAGCCACATTCTCGTCTGTGCGCACCGTACGACGACGGGAACCATGAGTGTTGTCCACTAGCATACCAGTCTCACGAACTTTTTGCACGAACTTGCGTACAGCAGGCGCGGTGGGTGCTTCATTTCGACCAAAACTTCTTTCCAAAAAACGCACTGTTTGGACTACACAGCACTCACTTTGGAAATAAGTTTTCAATATTTCCCAATGTTGTTCAAGTGGAAAGCGACTCATTTCGTTCGGCGGAGGCAACATTTCGTTCGGATATATGGCAACTTACTTACTTGGGTGGCGCTACAGTTCGGGGTGAACCCAACAGTGAACCAGCAATCTTCTCCATTTAGCACGACCTTTAATTAGTTGCCTCCAGTTGAGCACTCCAAGTTGGTCGAGGTCCCATTGAACGTGTGCGCACCACCTATGACGAGGAGGTCCTCTACTGCGTCGTCTCTCCGTGTTAGATTCAAAGACTCTGCGGCCCCATTCGCTCTACATGTCCTAGCCATCTCAGGCATCCAATATGCAGTTCTTTTACTAGGTCGATGTCGCTATACAGCTCGTATAGTTCGTTACTGAATCTTCTCCTCCAAAAACCTGTCAGCGCAAATGGACCGAATATCTTACGAAGGATTTTTCTCTCGAAGCGACCAAGGATATCTTCATCCTCTCTTAATAAAGTCTATGTTTCAGCGCCGTAAAGCAGGATTGGTATGATCAGGGTCTTATACAGAATCGCCTTAGTTGTTCGAAATAGGGCTTTACTGTTGAATTGCCTTATAAGCCCAAAAGAACAGCGATTGGCAAGAGTTATTCTTCGCTTGATTTCTGCGCTGATGTTGTTTTTCGAGTTTATAGCAGATCCGAGGTAGACAATGTCTCTTACTACCTCGAAGTTATAGCTGCCCATTATGACGTTCTGTTCAATTCGTCGGTGCTGATCGTCCCTTCTTGTTGACAGCATATACTTGGTTTTGCCCTCGTTTATCGCTAAACCCATTTGAGATGCTTCGGCTTCAATGCTTTCGAACGCACCGGTGATGTAGCGAAAAACTTTCTCTGAATGCATACAAACCTCAGATCCTTGCTTTTTATGATATGCATACAATTTTGACAGTCCATGTGACAAAAACACCTTCATAGACTACTCTAGGTTTATACCAAAAAACCAAACCTTGGGGACCCGCATTGTGATTGATCGGGAAACTAGTAACTGCTCAAAACTTGGCTTAGGGCAGTAGCGCAACAATCAAGTTCGTGATGAAGGGCTTGCTTTACATCTTAGTGGTGGTCCCCGGACAACTATACGCATAAACTCTATACACTATATGCGTGTAGGCTAAAATTGCAAGTGCGGGTTGCCTAGGTCCTTGATTCTAGACTAGGTAACATAGGCCAGCAACCTGCGTTACTGAAAACCGACCGTAACAGAAACCGACACTATGCCTCGGATAAGGAATGATCACATGTTGACGACTTTCGGCTATTGTACCCGGCAAAGATAGATTTCTGGAATGTAAAGGCGCTCCTCGACTCGGGAAGCGAAGGTCCTTACAATGCCAGATTCCTTCAATTGGAAAACGAATTCATGCGATATAAACTGGATATTTTGGGGGTAAGTAAAGTAAGATGGTTAGAAGCGGGCGAGTACCAGTCTCCAACGCGTAACACTGTACTACTCTATTCTGGAAGACCATCCGGAAGTCCGCGGGAATATGGAGTCGGACTACTATTAACAACAACAGCACACAAAGGCCTAATTTCCTGGCAGCCTCGTGGTGATAGGATTATGACGGCCAGATTCCGGACTAGAATACGACGCGTCACCATCATACAGCGTTAGGCCCCAACGAATGATTCGTCTGAGGACGAAAAGGAGAACTTCTGTAATCTCTCAAGTGCCGTTTTCAACACAACACCAAATGGAGACATTGTCATAGTGATGGCGGATTTGAATGCCAAAGTAGAAAACGACAACAAAGGGCTCAAACATGTAATCGGGAAGCATGGACGTGGATTTCGGCAATGCCACCCGCCTTGTGATAGGTGACACCATGTTTGAGCACAAGACCTGCCATAAAGTCAGGTGGGCTTCCAATGACAGGCAAGCAACCTCCAACCAAATTGACCACTTTGCCATCAGCCACCGCTTTAGAAGTAGTCTACTGGACACCCGAAATACGCGAGGGGCAAATGTGGAGATAGTACGTAATCACAATCTTATGATAGCTACTCTCCAACTACGCACTACTGCAGTTTGGAGATCCCACGACAACACAAGAATGCCTAGGTTCAACATCGATAGACTTAGTGATCCCTGAGTGCACCAACAATCAAGGGACCATCTTTCGCAAGATGTGGAAGCAATCAGCAACTCACTGCCCGCAACCATCCAAGGCCATTGGTGTGGTGTGTAATGTTTTTACATCTTGTACTTAAAGAATTGTCATTCGACAGCAAGGAAGACATAGGGCGTGACTTTTCGAGGATACCTGGAGACGGATTGACGAACGAAAACAGCTGAAAGCTCGCATTGCAGCTACTCCAGCAGCAGGGAGAAGCCAACTAGAGTCTCGATATCACATGAAGATTAGAGAAGTTCAACGTAGCGTGCGGCGTGACAGGCGCAACTGCATTAACGCACTGGCTACAGAAACAGAAGAAGCTGCATGGATGTGTGACAGCAGGAGCATCTACAGAATCACGAAAGAGCTGACAGATGGTCGCAGCTCCAGTCAACACCCAGTGAAAAGCATAGACGGTTCCTTGCTCACTTCGGAACACAAGAGGTGGAAGGAGCATTTTGCTACGTCTTTGAACCGTATATTTGCTAGCGATATGCTCCCAAATCAGACTGAGATGCCCGAGGTGAGAAGTTCTCGAATACGCACCATGACTCCCAGTAATGATGAGATCAGTACCGCGATCCAGGCACTCAAAACCAACAACGCGGTAGGACTTGACGGTATTCCAGCAGAGCTCTTACGAGCAGCGCCAATAACATCGGCTGAGCTTCTGTTTCTACTTATAGAGAGAGCTTGGGAAGATAAGAGCTTTCCTAACGAGTGGAAAAAGGGAATGATCGTCAAGCTTCCTTAGAAAGGAAATTAAATGGAGTGCGGAAACAGGGGGGCTATCTGCGTTCTGCTGTAGCTAAGATAATAGCTAAAATCACCCTAGAGCGAATCAAATAATATCTCGAAAATACACTCTGTGTCGAACATGCAGTTTTCCGCTCTGGATCATCCTGTCTCAACCACATCAACACACTGCAGATTATCATCGAACAGAGCGTTGAATATCGATCGCCACTTTACCTGCTGTTCATCGATTTTGAGAAGGCGTTCGATAGTGCCAATAGGGAGTTTATTTGGCGTGCCTTACGCAGGAGTGGTATTCCCGATAAATAAATTGCTATTATCAAAGCTACATATGAAGGCTCCAAATGTCACGTTCTGCACAGAGGAGGGTTGTCTGAGGAATTTGAGATAAGATAAGGCTGTATTCTTTCACCAATATTATTCCTATTAGTGATTAGCGATGTGCTTCATGCAGCTTTGTCGACGGGAAACGGAGGAATTCGATGGACTCTTACATCCCAATTGAAACATGTTGACTGCGCTGATGATGTATGCTTGCTCTCCCACAGAATTATGGACCTCCACTACATGACAGCAGATGTGGAGAGGGAGGCAGGCGTCGTCGGGCTGAAAATCAATACGACAAAACTAAAATTATCAGCTTTGGTGGACAACTGATAGAGAGACTAGAGGAGGTATCTTGGGAGTATTGTCTCGACCGATGGTGGAACCGAACTGGATTTAGTCAACAGGATCGCCAGAGCAACGTTCGCGTTAACAATTCGTCCCAAATATGGCGAAACAATGCAATCTGTTTGAACACCAAGCTAGGACTGTTCCGCTCCAACGTTGAATCCGTGCTATCATATGGATGCGGCACGTGGAGAGTGACCATTGCTATCACCAGTAAGGTGTAAATGTTCGTGAATAGGTGCTTGCGCAATATCTTAATGATTTTCTGGACCAATCATACCTCTAACGAACACCTTTACGTGAGAATGGGTCAGGAACCAATAAGCACAACCATCCAATGACGGAAGTGGCAGTGAATTGGTCACACGTTCCGAAAGGGTGTCAGTTCCATAGCGAACCATACAATGCAATGGAACCATTTAACTCAGGATGGCAGAAGACGTGGCGGTCCGAGGAGAACATGGCGCAGAATAGTCAAGAAAATGCAGTTGGGAAAAAGTTTGGGAGAGCTGAGACACATTGCCAGAAACCGTGCACGATGGCGCGTAGGCGTAGTAGAGGCCCTAGAACCTACAAGGGGATACAGGACATAAGTAAGTAAAAGTTGTCATTATCATTCTTCGTTCTATACAAACTACTCCTTCCTGATCCTAGATGGGCCATATTGTGATTTTGTAGAACATCCCAATCCCAGACCCAGTTGAATACTTTTCCGTATACCAGTCTGATGCAATACCAGTATAATACATTTCTAGCAAGTAAAACAACCACTAAAATGAGACTGCTACAGCATGCGTCATAAAAATAAATATTTCCAAACACCACTCCTGGCTATTTCGCCGTATGCTTACCATGCATACGATCGGCTGTAAAATATTTCAAAAAACCAACGTTGCTAATCCGAATCGATTATGAACCCACATGTGATCATTTACGAGTTAGCGCCGGCGCAATCATTAGCGACTTACAAAAACCCAATAATTCCGGTATGCTTCCACATATGAGTACTTTCTCGAAAAATCCTTGGAAAATTTTTCATTCATAAAATTTCGAGAGGTAAACTCGAGAGAAAAGGATAAACCCATATTACAAATTAAATACAAACAACATCGCATTATTTTCTCAAGTGGGTACCTTTGAAACCCATAATTGCTTCATATGTCTTCCAGGTACAGGAAGATCATTTGAAATTCCCATCTCTGGTTACCCAATGTGAATTCGCTATACATTTGCTCGAAATCTGCAAAAAACACAAATCCAAAATATTTACCGTGATTTTCAGTTTATCATAAGAATGCTTGTAATATGTTGAACATGCGGGGGTGAAAACTGAAAAGGGTTTTATGGGTGTTGGTAGGCTTGGGGATGTTTTAGGCGAAATGTGGTGTTGGATTTGAGCAATTTATATTATATAAGGTTTGTAAGCAAACATGCATATGCTTTTTATTTGCGAGTGTGATTAGAGTTGGAAAATATTGTATCTGTATTTATATTCTCAATCTTCGAATGCGCAATCCTTTATATTTTCCATTAAGGACTTTTTCATAAAATTTTACAACTTTGTCATTAAGGGATGTATCCGTTAGCGGATACAGAATATTGTACACAGTATGCATATTCCGCACCATAGTATAAGTATTAAGAACCCCCCTTTAGGCCAGATAATTTCAGTTAATTATATGTGCAATATAGTTTTCCAGTTTATATAAAAAATAAAACATGTAATAGTGTTTAAGTCGATAAATAAACAAAAGATAAATGCACATCCATCTGAAAATAGATAGAACTCAAGATAGAACTCAAGCGTATTCGGCTTCGGAATGTCACATATGCTGGATATGCCATCCCATTTTCAGCAATAAACTGAGTTTCGCGACTTTTCGTGGAAAAAACCATGAAACGCATATGGGGGATTAGGGGACTTATCATATGTTGTTCAACGCACTTAGCTGGCCCTTTTCCTAATTTCTACTTGTTATGCTATTTCTTCTCTAACATTTTTTAACTTATTTAAAACAGCCTTAAGCAGAATCCAAATCAGAAAGAAAGGGTGTTGCAATCTATCGTAATAAGATAGAAGAGCAATGCTGTCGTTTATGTGACTTTAAAAGCAGTATACTCTGAGGAAAAGGCTGGTCAAAAGGTAGTGCATGCGACCATATGAAAACACAAGCGTTTTCACTCAGCTGAGGCCTACCAACTCTCATTCTCAACCTCCACGCGGTGACAGCCGGGTGCCTAGTACCTTAATCCAAGAAATGGGTAACCAACCCCGTTTGGCGGATTCTTGGCGGCAGCAGATGAGAGAGGGGGGAAGAATATTTTCTCACTAGAGCACTTCTTCCTGTTCCAGGCGGCAGCAGACGAATTCCCTAGACGGAGTTAACGGTAGCGTCTATAGTTCCAGTTAGGTTGAACTTAGCGAATACCTTGCGCGAGCTGTTTCGACGTATTCGGATCACAGGTCGGTAAGGAATTTCCAATGTTGGTCAGGACATTGGAATAGAGATGGTGGCGGGGGAGCCCTTAATGGGCCAACGGTACCGCTCATACTCCCGTAGTGGACTACTGGCACCGGTATACCCGGCCCCTCGTCCTAGGGGAATGATTAAGGAACTGGCCCTATAGGTTGGGGGTCGCACCGTCGGGGTAACTTCCCTACCACGTAAAAAATCTATGGTTCCGAAACAACCAAAAGCCTCGGATAAGGATGACTCTACTAATGACGACCCCAGCAAACCAAATATGGACAACGACCTTCGGATCTGTAAGCGGAATATTCTGTCCCTTTACAGACCACGTGCATCCGAACAACTAGCAGATGCCTAGACTGCTATAAAGCAGATATTACCGTCATCCAGGAAGTGCGATGGGATGGGCCGGGCAAAAAGAACATGAAAAACTGTGACATCTACTACGGTGATTGCTACAGAGGCAACAGGCAACGCTTATTAGGTTGCGGATTTGTCATACACGGCAGACTTAGGCAAGAAGTCTTAAGCTTCCGACACGTTAACGAGCGTATTATGACTATCCGGATCAAGGCTAAATTCGCTAACATATGGTAAGCCTAATAAGTGTTCATGTCCTCACGGAAGTAAAGGACCCTGCCACCAATGATTGTTCCTACGAGCTCCTCGACAAAACATACGAGCAATGTCCTAAATATGACGTTAAAATCGTATTGGGTGATTTTAACGCCATAATAGGAAAGGAGGACGTCATTGGTAGGGCAGGTCGCATAGCCTACACGGCACCACGTCTAATAACGGACTAAGGCCAATTGATTTCGCTGTGGAGCAAAATGTCACCATAGCAAGCACATGGTTTCCTCATCTCGATATTCATAAGCAGACGTGGCGGTCCAATCATCATTTAACGATCAACCAAATTGATCATATTGCGATCGACGCAAGGCATGACTCCAGTATTCTGGATGTCCGAGCGGCCAGCATAGACTCGGATCATTACCTTGTTGTAGCCAAGGTACGAATGCGGATATCCCAATCTGAGCAACAAAGAAGAATCTGTGAGAAGATTTAACGTCGAAAAGCTACAATCGCAAGAGACCACCAGACTCTTCGCTGAATGCGTATCTCGAAATCTCTCAATCACCCCTATGCCGCCAGCATCAAGTACCGAAGAGCATTGGCAACGCTGCCAACATGCCATCAGAAACGCTGCGACTGATGTGCTGGGTCTCGCTCGCCCACCACCGTGAAACCCCTGGTTTGACGAAGAATGCTGGCGAGTGCATGCAGCAAAACAAGAGGCATACAAAGCGGCGCTGCAAAGGAAGACGAGAGCTGCTCACGAGCTCTACGAGCAAAAGAGACGGGAAGAACATCGGCTTCTCCAAAAGAAGAAGAAAGAGCATGAGAAGCGCGCGTTTGAAAATATCGAGAGTTTATACTCCAGGAGCAATGTACGGAAGTTTTACCAAAAGGTAAAAAGAACGTGTCACGGAAGCAATACCCGTACAGAAACCTGTAGAGATGGGAATGGAAACTTCGAAGTAGAATCACAGTCGGTGCTGAGAATATGGCAGAATTACTCCTGCAGACTGTATAACGGCGACGAAGACCAACATCCCGCTGTCAGGCAGAATGAACCATTCAACATAGACAATGATAGTCAAAATTTCCGTCCACCTGACCAAAACGAAGTGAAGATTGGAATATCCCAGCTTAAATCCAACAAGGCTGCTGGACCTGACGGCTTACCGGCCGAATTGAATTAGTAGAGTGCATAAACTAACTCATCTCTAAGATTTGGTCAGACGAGTATATGCCTGATGAATGGAATCTCAGCATCGTTTGTCCGATCCACAAGAAAGGAGACCCCCTCAACTTTTCTACGATATTGTGTGTACGCCTGAAACCTTTTATCAACAGCCTGATTGGACCCTATCAGTGCGGTTTCAGGCCAGGAAAGTCTACCATCGATCAAATCTTTACACTTCGGCAGATCCTGGAGAAAACCCAAGAATTCCAAATCGATACTCACCTCACTTTATCGATTTCAAGGCCGACTATGACAGCATCTATGGAGAAAAGCTTTATAGAGCCATGTCAAGTTTTGACATCCCTGCCAAACTAGTCCGTCTGTGCAGGCTGACGATGGAGAACGCTCGCTGCTCCATCAAGGTCGGTAATGACCTCACCGAGACCTTTGATGTCAAAAATGGTTTTTGACAAGGTGACGCGCTGTCAAGTGATTTCTTCAATATTGTACTTGAATGGATTGTGCGGAACTCACAAGCCAACACCGGAGACACAATCTATCACAATCTGTACAACTGCTTGCATACGCCGACGATATAGACATTATTGGAAGAACTCAGCGGACTGTCACCGGTGCGTTTGCAAGCATTGAGCCGGAAGCGGCCAAAATAGGTTTAGCGATAAACGAGGGCAAAACCAAGTATATGCTGTCAACAAGAAGGGACAGCCAACACCGACGAATTGAACAAAACGTCAACGTGGGCAGCTATAACTTCGAGGTAGTAAGGATCTTTGTCTACCTTGGCTCTGCTATAAATTCTACAAACAAGATCAGCGCAGAAATCAATCGAATAATAACTCTTGCCAATTGCCCTAAGCCCTATCTCGAACAACTAAGGAGACTCTATATAAGACCTTGATCATCCCAGTCCTACTTTACGGCGCTGAAACATGGGCTTTATTAAAAGAGGATGAAGGTATCCTTGGTTTTGGTTTTGGAGGAGAAGATTCAATCACGAACTATACGAGCTGTACAGCGACATCGGCCTAGTCAAAAAACTGGGTATTGGATGTCTGAGATGGCTAGGACATGTAGAGCGAATAGACACCAACGCTCCGGCCCGCAGAGTCGTCGAATCTAACCCCGAGGGACGACGGAGTAGAGGGAATCATCGCCGTAGGTGGTGCGCACAAGTTCAAGGGGACTTCGACTAACTTGGAGTGGTCAACTGGAGGCAATTAGCTAAAGACCGAGCTAACTGGAGAGGCTTGTTCGTCGAGGCATAGGTTCACCCCGAACTGTAGCACCACCTAAGTAAGTAAGTACTCTGAGGAAAATAGTACAGTAGTTCGATTAAGTGATAAGCTGAATGTTTAGGTTTGGTTAGGTTAGGAGGGTTGCCGCCGTTGATTGGTGGCTTGATTGGTGGCTCGTTAACCCTTACATAGGCCCTTAGTGATACATTTATACCTGTTTGGAGGCAAGGAAAAGGAAGTGGATTGGGATATTATAAGTCATATATCTAATACACTTACCCATCAGAAAAAATAATAATAATAATAATAACTATATTTTTTATTGAATGTACAAAAAAAATTAAAACTTTAACATGTCTGTCGTCTGTTGGTGAATGTTATTCCTAATTTAGTTAGCAACGATTTCAATACGTTATGTCCTCCATTAGCTAGTAGTTAAATTCATCTATAAGTCTTTTTCTGTACTAGAAGGCTTCATTTTCCAAATTGTGTAGCGTGATCCATTGATCCTCTGATTCCCCATTTACTATCTGCCGCATCTCGTTTTCTTGAAGGACACTTCTACGGAAATATTTTCTTCATTGTTCTGCAATCACTGAACATTTTTCCATAAAGTGCGCCACATCCTCCTCCTCGTTGAGGTTGCATAACGAGCATTTTCTGGATTCTCCTCTCCCAAATTTGTTGGCATTTAGCCCGAGTAATCCTGTTCTGACTTTAAAAGTCCATGATATTTGATTCTTTTCAATAATGTTATTGAAGTACTTACTTACTTAGGTGGCGCTACAGTTCGGGGTGAACCTTGGCCTCAACCAACAAGCCTCTCCATTTAGCTCGGTCTTTAGCTAATTGCCTCCAGTTGCGCACTCCAAGTTGGTCGAGGTCCCCTTGAACTTGTGCGCGCCACCTACGGCGATGATTTCCTCTACTGCGTCGTCCCTCGGGGTTAGATTCGAAGACTCTGCGGGCCGGAGCGTTGGTGTCCATTCGCTCTACATGTCGTAGCCATCTCAGACGTCCAATACGCAGTTTTTTGACTAGGTCGATGTTGCTGTACAGCACGTATAGTTCGTTATTGAATCTTCTCCTCCAAAACCCGTCAACGCAAACGGGACCGAAAATCTTACGAAGAATTTTTCTCTCGAAGCGACCAAGGATATCTTCATCCTTTTTTAATAAAGTCCATGTTTCAGCGCCGTAAAGCAGAACTGGGATGATCAAGGTCTTATATAGAGTCTCCTTAGTTGTTCGAGATAGGGCTTTACTGTTAAATTGCCTTATAAGCCCAAAAAAACAGCGATTGGCAAGAGTTATTCTTCGATTGATTTCTGCACTGATTTTGTTTTTTGAGTTTATAGCAGAGCCAAGGTAGACAAAGTCCCTTACTACCTCGAAGTTATAGCTGCCCACGGTGACGTTTTGTCCAATTCGTCGGTGTTGGTTTTCCCTTCTAGTTGACAGCATATACTTGGTTTTGCCCTCGTTTATCGCCAAACCCATTTTGGCCGCTTCCGCCTCAATGCTTGCAAACGCACCGGTGACAGCCCGCTGAGATCTTCCGATAATGTCTATATCGTCGGCGTATGCAAGCAGTTGTACAGACTTGTAATAGATTGTGTCTCCGGTGTTGGCTTGTGAGTTCCGCACAATCCGTTCAAGTACAATATTGAAGAAGTTACATGACAGCGCGTCACCTTGTCTAAAGCCTTTTTTGACATCAAAGGTCTCGGTGAGGTCATTACCGACCTTGATGGAGCAGCGAGCGTTATCCATCGTCAGCCTGCACAGACGGACAAGTTTGGTAGGGATGTCAAAACTAGACATGGCTCTATAAAGCTCTTCTCTATAGATGCTGTCATAGGCGGCCTTGAAATCGATAAAAAGGTGGTGAGTATCGATTTGGAATTTTTGGGTTTTCTCCAGGATCTGCCGAAGTATGAAGGTTTGATCGATGGTGGACTTTCCTGGCCTGAAACCGCACTGATTGGGTCCAATCAGGCTGTTGATAAAAGGTTTCAGGCGTTCACACAATATCGCAGAAAAGATCTTGTATGCGATGTTGAGGAGACTGATGCCTCTATAATTGGCGCAGTTGAGGGGGTCTCCTTTCTTGTGGATCGGGCAAACGATGCTGAGATTCCATTCATCAGGCATACACTCGTCTGACCAAATATTAGAAATGAGTTGGTGTATGCACTCTACCAATTCATCCCCTGCTGCCTTGAAGAGTTCGGCCGGTAAGCCGTCAGGTCCAGTAGCCTTGTTGGATTTTAGCTTGGATATTGCTATCCTCACTTCGTTCCAGTCAGGTAGACGGAAATTTTGACCATCATCGTCTATGTTGAATGGTTCATTCTGCCTGACAGCGGGATGTTGGTCTTCGTCGCCGTTATACAGTCTGCAGAAGTAGTTTTTCCATATTCTCAGCACCGACTGTGATTCTACTACGAGGTTTCCATTTTCATCTCTACAGGTTTTTGTACGGGTATTACTTCTCTGACACGTTCTTTTTACCTTTTGGTAAAACTTCCGTACATTGTTCCTGGAGTATAGACTCTCGATATTCTCAAACGCGCGCTTCTCATGCTTTTTCTTCTTCTTTTGGAGAAGCCGATGTTCTTCCCTCTCTTTTGCTCGTAGAGCTCACGAGCAGCTCTCGTCTTCCTTTGCAGCGCCGCTTTGTATGCCTCATGTTTTGCTGCATGCACTCGCCGGCATTCTTCGTCAAACCAGGGGTTTCGCGGTGGTGGTCGAGCGAGACCCAGCACATCAGTCGCGGCGTTTCTGATGGCATGTTGGCAGCGTTGCCACTGGTCTTCGGTACTTGATGCTGGCGGCATAGGGGTGATTGAGAGATTTCGGGATACGCGTTCAGCGAAGAGTCTGGCGGTCTCTTGCGATTGTAGCTTTTCGACGTTAAATTTTCTCACAGTAATTCTTCTTTGCTGCTCAGATTGGGATATCCGCATTCGTACCTTGGCTACAGCAAGGTAATGATCCGAGTCTATGTTGGCCGCTCGGAAGGTCCGGACATCCAGAATACTGGAGGCATGCCTTGCGTCGATCGCAATATGATCAATTTGGTTGATCGTGACATGATCATTGGACCGCCACGTCTGCTTATGAATATCGAGATGAGGAAACCATGTGCTTGCTATGGTGACATCTCGCTCCACAGCGAAATCAATTAGCCTTAGTCCGTTATCAGACGTGGTGTCGTGTAGGCTATGCTTACCGACTGCCCTACCAAAGACGTCCTCCTTTCCTATTTAGGACATTGCTCGTATGTTTTGTCGAGGAGCTCGTAGAAACACTCTTTGGTGGCAGGGTCCTTTTCTTCTGTGGGGGCATGAACACATATTAGGCTTATGTTAGCGAATTTAGCCTTGATCCGGATAGTCATAATACGCTCGCTCACGTGTCGGAAGCTTAAGACTTTTTGCCTAAGTCTGCCGCGTATGACAAATCCGCATCCGAATAAGCGTTGCCTGTTGCCTCTGTAGCAATCACCGTAGTAGATGTCACAGTTTTTCATCCTCTTTTTGCCCGGCCCATCCCATCGCACTTCCTGGATGGCGGTAATATCTGCTTTATAGCAGTCTAGGGCCTCTGCTAGTTGTTCGGCTGCACGTGGTCTGTAAAGGGACAGAACATTCCACGTACAGATCCGAAGGTCGTTGTCCTTATTTCGTTTGCTGGGGTCGTCATTAGCTGAGTCATCCTTATCCGAGGCTTTTGGTTGTTTCGGAACCATAGGCTTTTTACGTGGTAGGGAAGTTACCCCGACGGTGCGACCCCCAACCTGGAGGGCCAGTTCCTTAATTATTCCCCTAGGACGAGGGGCCGGGTACACCGGTGCCAGTAGGCCACTACGGGAGTAGGTGTGCCCTATATATTGGTTTAATTTTTTTATATAGTCCATGTGAACTATTTTGAACTTCTTCCATATTTCTTTGATTTGCTCCTCTCTCAAAGATTCAAATGTAGCCATAGTGTTTCTGCTCCATTCTTCAGAGGTTTTTTTTTGGAAATACTACATGTGAAGTTGTAATGATAACAAATGCAGATCTGGTACTCCTATTTAATCGGATAGAGCAAACAACTTTTTGATAAAGTATCTCCAATTTATCTACTTCATCGAAGCTATCGAATCCCCATACCTGGGCTGCATAGCAATATATAGCTTGTGTCACAGCTTTAAAAATTTTAAATTTCGCCGAGAGTTTAATACACTTTTTATCAATGAAGTATTTCCACGTACTATTTAAACTAGTTTTGGCAATTTCTTCTCTTTCTTTCAAGTGTGCTGTAATCGATAGTGCAGGTGTCATTATAATCCCCAGGTATTTGTAATTGGTTACCACCCAATGTCTTCACCGCCAAGTTACCATTTTTCTGCGCTAGCACTCTTCGCACATTTTTTAAATACTCGTATAATTATAATTTATGACTTTTCCAAGTTAATCCTCAGGTTCCAAAGATCACAGTACATTTCTAACCTGTTTATCATTTTTGTAGGAGTTGTATCTCGTCCGCCAGTATAATGATATCATCTGCATATATTAAGATGTGCAGGCCTCCCCCTGCCCAAGGAAGTCGTGGAGATCATTTAGTATAAGGGCGAATAGCAATGGGCTAATCAGACATGTTTGGCACCCATGCTGGTTTCAAAATACTCTACTCTGAGTCGGTTTTGCATCATTCCCGCTAATATTTTCACGACACAGTCCATAAACTATATTCTACGATAATTCTGCACCTCATTCGGATCATTTTTCTTGTGAATAGGGAATATAATAGCTTGAAGAAAGCTGTTCTCGATTGTTCCATTCGCTAACATGTTGAAGTACGCTTTTGTTAGTAGTTTTGAAAAGTTTTCTGGAACATTTACGAACATTTCATACGGGATTCTATCAGCGCCTGATGCTTTATTTAATTTTACCTTTTTCAAAACTTTTCTATATCCTCTGCTGTAAACTCTGCGTTCAGATGTGCATCGCATTTCCATGGTTCTGCATATTGAGCGGGTGGAGATAGCAAAGGTGAATTCAATAGTTCATTAAAATAATCCTTGAAATTCTCCTCTACTAAGTCTGTACCAATTTTAAACTTTTTATTTCTTAGATATTTAGCAAAAGTCCACCAATCCTTAGCATTTCTAATAGTGTTCAATTTTGTTTTCAAATCACTGCAGTAATATTTACGTTTAGCCTCACATATTCTCTTATAGTTTTTGTTAGCAGTTTTATACTTTTCTCTTGTATCATAATTGTCTGTTTTTCTCTATTATACTATTTTTGCTTGAATTGAATATTTAGTTGTTTTGGCTGATTTCCAACTGAATCTTAAGTTATATTAGTGAGGGTTTCTATAGAAATATGTATTTTCACTGTTTCCATTTGCAATTAGCTGATTTACTTTGATTTCTAACTTTTTTTATACGTTTCTGCGTTTTGGCACTTCAGCTTTGGCATCAATTTCATTGTTCTTTCATTGTTTTCTATCGTTATAAACATCATCAGAAATATAAATCTCTGTTTGCGTTGTCTATTCGCGATAAGCTTCCAAACTGCTGAACCAATTCTGGAGTGCGCTTCCCCAATGCGTAGATAATAATTTGAAGAAAGCATTTTTTAGATAAGTATCATTTTAATTCGTCAAATGTCCCGATAATAACACCAGCTAAGCCGAGAACCCCAACTAGTTTACGTATATACATAAGGAACAAGAGCATCGGATCGCTCTATCCGTTCACCAGATTATACTTTCGATCAGGGCGGGGTTTTCGCGACTTAATTTTCCATACTAATAGCAGAAGAATCAAATTGAAGATGTAGAATGGACCTCTTTGGAATGTAGAAGGAAGGTGCTAGTGAACCTTGAAGGGAAGCCTTGGAAGAGAAATATATAGGTAATAGGATTTATCCATGCAAAAAAAATACATATCATCTTCTTCTTCCTATTTTGGCGAGGTTATGATCCGAAAACAAGGGATCATCACCCCCCCACTTCACATTTCTACTGATCTATGACACTATTTCAACTCAAGACAATATCAGCAGGCCTCCCGATTTGGTATCACTTGGTTACTGAGGCCAATGAAATGCCGATGTCGTCGCATTTGTGTGATACAGACGATTATAGGCCTGTCTCTCCTGCATCGCGATGTCTTTGGAACGTTCATTGATATTGTCCATTTAACAGGGTTCAAATAATCTATTCTTTGAACGTGGCAGTATCACTCTATTTTTCGTAAGATGGTTTCCTTGACGTGAAGGCTTCCACGGATCTTCGAACTTCTTATTAGATCAAGCTTTGTCACTTCTGCTATCATGCGAATCAATTTCATCTCAGCTGCCGTTAATTTACGCTCATACTTTTTCTACATCGACCAACATTGTGAACCGTATGTGAGCGCTGGACGTACAACTGCGGTGTAGAGCCTTCCTTTCAACTTAGGCGCCATTTTTCTGCCACAGAAGATAGCGGAATTTTCTCGCCACTTTATTCACCCTACGTTTACGCGATGATTGATGTCGTCATCACAGATTGCTTAGCTATTAATCATAGATCCCAGATATTTGAACTTTTCGCACTTAATAAAGGTAAACTAAAGTGCTCGTTAAATCCAGAAGATATGAGCAGGTTTTTCGCTCCTCAATCCAGTGTTCCAAACAGTCGGCATATTGAATCACATTCCTTAGGCTCTTGTCAGTGTTTTTCTCTTGACTGTGTAGGGGTAGTAGACGTTCTGGGTGCCATTCAGTCAGTCAAATCAAATGCTCTTGGTTCAGATGGCATTTCTCCAAGATTTATAAAGCTGATTTTACCTATAGTGCTCAGATTCATTCTACATATTTTTAATGCATGTATTTACAGCTGTCAGTTTCCTGAGCAATGGAAAAGAGCCATGGTTAGACCAATTCCAAAAAAAGGGAATCCGACATGCCCTTCAGATTTCAGGCCGTTTGTGTTTTTTATCGAAAGTTTTTGAAAAAATGATCTCTAAACATATACAAAATTATTTAACTGTGAACAATATGATATCTGATTGGCAGTCTGGTTTTCGGAATGAACATAGCTGCTTATGGTCCTTTTAGGCATTTCTAAAGCATTTGATAGCATTGACCATTCAATTCTGCTCTCTAAACTTAGGAACAACTTTAATTTCTCTTCTACTGCTCTAAAGCTGCTGAGTGAATACCTCACAAGTAGGGTGCAGGTCGTAAAAACGGAAAGCGGAACCTCCACACCAACTTTTATTAATTCCGGGGTAACACAGGGTTCAGTTTTGGTACCCTTGTTGTTTTCGGTCTTTATTAACGACCTTCCCGAATCAGTTGACCATTGCAAAGTACTGATGTATGCGGACGATGTTTCCATATATCTAGCTCGACCTATTGGTTTGATGGAAGATTGTGTTGCGCAGGTTAATGAGGATCTTTTGAGGATTCAAAGTTGGTCTTTTTTAAATAAACTTTTGCTTAATCCCTTGAAAACTGAGGCTATAATCCTCTCGAGGGCTCAAGTCAATTGTTTTGATTTTCCATCCATAGTCCTTGATGGTAAAACCATTCCGTACGTCAATAAGATTAAGTATGTAGGCTTCAGTATTAATTCCTCTCTCAGTTGCTGTGATGCCGTTTCTGACTCGACTAGGAAAATCTACTGCGGTCTGCGTACTTTAAGATGTTCATCTCATCTGCTGATTCCCAGCTTGAAAATGCGTCTAGGGAAAAGCCTCATCGTCCCGTTTTTTATGTTCAATTGTAACGTGTATCCTTGCATGGATTTTGAATGTAGTCGTAAACTAAATGTTGCTTTTAATGACTGTGTGCGATTTATATACAATGTCCGAAGGTTCACCAGTGTTTCGCATCTAAATTCTAATCTTCTGGGAATCAAGTTGGCTAAATATTACTCCTTCAGAAATCTTTTAAAGCTTAATAGTATTATTCAGAACAACTGCCCTGAATACTTGAGTGAAATGTTACTCTTTGCTCAGTCACGTAGAGGTGTATGCAATTCACAGTCTTCGAGTAATAATAAGTATATAAGTATATTTACATAAAAAAAATCAAACAACGTAGCGCAATAAAACTTCAATTTCACTAATATTAACCCTTTCATGCTCGAATCAATTGGGGCGTGTCTAATACTTTTTTAAGGACATCGAGTTGTTAGTCTAGACGTAAATATGAAGTGATATCAATTTCAAAGTCTTATGTATCCTGGTTTAGAAGTTATGAGATGTTGCCTAAAAAGTTTAAAAAAATTACTGACCATAAACTAAAAGTTTCGATTTCTTTTTGTTTTTCCTAATTTTCTCACATGTGTTTAATTATTTTGCACACTTGGTTTTATACACTTAAATTTCTTTATATTTTTTTTTTAAATAATTTGTAAACTCATATTTGCATAAAAAAATTTTTACATGTGCACTCAACGAAGATCAGCTACAAAGTGATCACTAGCAATACTTTTAATAAAATATTCGAAAACAAAATTGTACAACAAACTTGCACAACATATCAAGCTATTCTAAAAAAAAAGTCGTTAGAGACTATATTAAAATTACGCGACTTAGAAGCTAAAACATACAATGTTGCCTATAGGCAAAATCGGGCATGAAAGGGTTAAATTCCAAAAGCCATTATTTCACACTTTTAAGAAATGCAATTAAAGTTCTAATGTTACGAACATTTTCAGGTAGCTTATCAAACAATTGGCTAGATACGATAGCGAAGGAATTTCTAAAATGTGTAGTCCGAAAAGCAGGTAGGATAACAACAGAACGAGAACTACTTCTTAAGTTATATGCGTCATAGATAGGACTTTGCAATTAACCACCTCTCAAGAAAAATGTCTTTAGGTCCTTATAATAAAATAAGTGATGAACTGGTAGAATTTTCGTCAGACGAAATAGTTCCGTAGTGTGAGCTAAGCGGGCTGTATTACAAATTTTCCTTAATGCTCATTATTGAAGTTTAATCAATTGCTGCAATTTATTTAGATAAGCAGCCCCCCAGCAACCAATTCCAATTTCGAATGAAAAGTTCGAAATTGGAATATAGGCCATCTCGTCTGGCCCAACCGCTTTTCGATTTTTTTTAAGTATTTGACTGCCTCACTAACTAACACTAACTAGCTCAAAATAAATATTTTACCGATTTCTCAAATATGCAAGTTTTGAAACTATATGTTTTTGATTTTGTTTAAATTTGAAATGCACCAAATATGAATACATACGAGTTCATAATCATAGGTACAAATGCATGCAACCCTGTTGTGCAGTTTCTTTTTATACTTTGGGCGATTTAACAATGGTCCGTATCAAAAAGGTATTATTTGTATCTTCGAATCGACTTCTGAAGCAGTACCCAAGGACATACTCCAGTATTTTAAAAAAAAACGCTTGTACTGGGCATTCATAAGAGTCTCGTATCTTGAAAACTGTAGGTACGAGTATGTATGCATCGGTTCAGATACCCAGAATAAGTTCGTTCGTGTCAAAAATTCTTAACCCAAAAACGTTTTATATTATCTCTGTCGGTCCTTCCATCTGTATGTGCAGTGAGTTAGAGACTAAATGACTGGACGGATTTACTCCAAACTACATACGACAATCGGGTCTGCATTTAAGATTAATAACTTATTTACTAACTTCTTTTTCTTGTTTTTTTTAATGAAAAGGAAACTCAAATCAAATTATTAATGCCAATAGCAAAATATAAAAAGTTTCAGTATGTCCTTCCTACCGGTTACAATTGTCACTCATTTCCTTTTCTTCATATTGTTCCTTTCAACCTTCTTCATTCAGTCTGTAACTCAAACATCTCTATCTTTCTCTCTGACCTTAATAGTTCAGTAAAATAAAATAAAAAAATTAAATTCATCTATAGTTTTATTCAGAATCAAGGACAATACCGCAAACAAATTTATAGCGGAAGTGGTTTGCAAAATTACGTTATCTATTAACCAATGGAAGTGATACCTGTTCCCTACTAACTCCTCCATGTTTTATACACTCGAATGAAAAAATCCCCGAATCGCGTAAAAACCAGTGACACCCATTTCACTCTTTAATCTGTATCAAAACCCAATCAAGGAAAAATGGAAATATCTAATCATTGATTGTGGTATCTCCAAGCAATCATCTCACATATGTAACACACAGGATATGTGCAAAAAGTAAACATTCCCGTAATTCAAAAAAAACCCGTGCTATGGCGCCCACCAACAAAAACCCATAGAGAAGGCAATTTTATTCAGCAGGCAGAAAATCAAAATCCAGGTAGTAGACGCCATAGGCTACCATCGTGATTTCCTCTCCATCATTATCCCATGCTATAAAAGCAGCGACATTCGAAAGATTTGCATCATTCGACAGTCTCACTTCAAACAGTTAAGTTCTCTACTATGAAACGAACTGTACACTTTGACAAGATGCAAGCAATATTCGTAACTCTAGTGATTATCATGAGTCTTGTGGCACTGACTCATGCCAGACCTCATCCACCACCGAACTTTGTGTTATGGTACGTTTTCATAAAATTATTATAGCTCCTTGAACATTATTAACAAATTATTTACTTTTTTATCTTCAGGAACTATTTTCCCTTTTTTCAACCACAGCAAATGCAGATGCTACACCAACTTAATGTCCCAATGATGCATCCTGCCAACATTCCTCCACCCGTGCAATATCCGACTTTTGAGATGTTTTTCAACGGACCGATGCCAATAATTGGAGAAGTGCAATATGATATACCTGTACATCAACCAAGCACAACAGAAAATCCACCTACCAGCACTACAACAACACGTCGCCCACGACCACCAACAGCCACACCATCAACCCCAATCCCAAGTCCAACCCCAATGCCACCTGCGCCAACAAAGCGTGGAGCATCAGTCAAAAGCTCAACGCCACCAGTCGCAGCAGTCCTGAAATCCCAGCTCTCGAAAGGAATCTTTGAGATGGCACGACAAATCCAAGCACACATCCTTTCTCGGGACAGCCACCAGCCGTCCGGCAAATTCAATGTTTTCTCACCGATCAATGTCGCCGCTGTCCTGTCGCTCCTCGAACTCGGTGCAAAGGGTCAAACCAATCAGGAGCTGCAACACATTTTAGGTTTTGATGAGCTGCATCCATCTGAGCATCCCCTCGACCGTCACTATGCACTAGGACAAATGTTTGAATCCATTCTCCATCTGGAGCCATCCGCCACCTCGGAGGGAGCACAAATCAATATGGCAAATGGAATTTTTATGCAAACAGGCTACAGCATGAGGCCGGATTATCGCACATCCGTGGAAACAATTTATCAAAGTCAAGTCACAGCTCTGGACTTCCAGCAGCAGTCGACGGTGGCTACGAAATTCATTAACGATTGGGTGCGACAGCAAACGAATGGAAAAATTGAGAATATCCTTACGGATGGCATTGACAGCAGCACCCGGATGATGGTCGCAAGTGCGGTGAGCTTCAAAGCATTGTGGGAGTCTTCATTTATACCGGCGGCCACATCAAAGAGGCCATTCTATCCAAACGGAAGGCAAGGACAAACTATCACAGTCGACACGATGGGCAATGGTGGTGAATTCAAATACTACAAGTCGAGGGATTATGACTGTGGTATAATGGCACTCCCATTTAAAGGCCAGACCACAACAATGTACATTATCCTGCCGAACAATTCGAATGGTGACAAGTTGAGGAAACTCCAAGCAAGTCTGACATCCGATATCATCGAAGATATGATTTCCAAGATGGAGACACGTACGAGCCTTATTACGATGCCAAGGCTGCATATAAGTGACACTATCGATTTGAAGGACGTTCTCAGGCATCTGAATATGCGAAGTGCGTTCGAAGGTGCTAATAGTGACTTCAGCGGTATCATGGAAAACAATCGGGTGTCGCTCGATGGGTTCAAGCACAAAATCGATTTGACCATCAACGAAAGTGGAACTGAGGGAGCTGCGGTTACAGTTTCAAATCTATCCCGAGAGGAGTTCGATTTGGAATTCCGAGTAGACTCACCGTTTATGTTTTTTGTGCGGCACGATGAGACAAAGTTGCCAATATTCTATGGATCCGTGATTGAACCTGTGAATTTGTGAACAGTATTTCTACGGAATGGAATGGTGCGACTGTGTGAAAAATTGTTAATTTATTTACTAAAGAGCTTTACTAGTTTTAAGATTAATTTATTTGTAAATATATTTGTTATCTATCTGTTTGACTGTTGAAAATGCTATAAATAATAATACTTAAACAAAAAAAAAACATTTTCTATATTTTATTTCCTGAAAGGCTATATTTCGTAATTTCCCTATTCTTTGGAACATTCTGGTTTTACTTTTTTTCTTGGTATTTCCTCACATCGGTTTTTCTTTTTTTTTATTACCCTGGAATTTCCAAGTTACTGAAAATATTCCTTAATGACAAGTTTCAAAACCAGAATCTCAATTAGCTTATTCTGTTGAATGATATTGTTTTTGTCACAGGCTTTAAAAAAAAATTTACAAATACCGGAAATCTTTTGAAATACATCTTAAAAAACAAAATAAACCAAATAGGGATATTTCGAGACAACGTTATTAGAAAAGGGTGTGTCCCAGCAATCATGATGATGATGACTGCAAATTTTCAATCCTTTTGGTTAAACTCGCCTCGACAGGTAGATGATTTAGTAAGAAAGCCCTACGAAGGCCTGAGTCCACCTTTGGTTGACGCAGTTGAATCAGGCGAAAAGCTTGTGGTTTTGTATTCAATGAAGAGAAGAGTGATATGAATGAACGCCTAGAAAAAACCATAAACACTTGTTGAAATCTTACGAAGATATCTTTCCACGTGGTTATGAACGCTAAAGGCACGCTGCTGATCAAATAATAGGTTGTCGCTGAAATCTTGAGGAAGTTCCGATGATACTGGGCATTTTCCAAAATCGTCCTGGAGCGATTAAGGAGTCTGAAAGGGATTTTCAAATTAAACATTGTGTGTATATCACGTCTATCTACATGTGGTTCTTACATTGAGGAAAAGATGGTGGGTATCGACTACAAATTCCTGGGTTTTTCCAAGATCTTTTGCAATAAAAACAATGGTGGGCTTTCCCGCCCTATAAGTAATTAGAAGTAATCCACTTAACTGTCATATGTATAACAGCTTGTGTTTTCCAAACCACTATTCGAGGCATGTAGCTTTAACATGCTCTTTTGGTAACATATTGGTACTCTTCATGAAACCATATTTTGCTGCCCAGTGAAACTTAGTACGCCAGAGACAAATGTGAATGAATCTCCCATTCAACATAGACAATGATAGTCAAAATTTCCGCCCACCTGACCAAAACGAAGTGAGGATAGCAATATCCAAGCTAAAATCCAACAAGGCTGCTGGACGTGACGGCTTACCGGCCGAACTTTTCAAGACAGCTGGGGATTAATTAGTAGAGTGCATACACCATCTCATCTCTAAGATTTGGTCAGACGAGTGTATGTCTGATGAATGGAATCTCAGCATCGTTTGCCCGATCTACATGAAAGGAGACCCCCTCAACTGCGCCAATTATAGAGGCATCAGTCTCCTTAACATCGCATACAAGATCTTTTCTGCGATATTGTGTGAACGCCTGAAACCTTTTATCATCAGCCTGATTGGACCCTATCAGTGCGGTTTCAGGCCAGGAAAGCGGCCAAAATGGGTTAGATTTTAGATTAGATAGATTAGATATTTTTATTCCTCAATTAATTAATTCAATACATAAAATGTTTACATTGTAATTACTTAAATTAGAATGAGTAGAGAAATAATAATGACATTTTATATTTAAAAAGAAAAAATAGAATTAAATGCCACTTCAAAAGGCTTAACAAATATATATTATAATAATGGGTGGGGCTAACACTAACGAAGAAAAGAAAATGCAATTAAAAAAATGAAATTTATATTAAAGCAGGACAGATTGAAGAAGAGTACAAATTTAAATAAAATTATCAAACCAGAAAAAATTAAATCAAGAATAAAACTAAAAAAACAACGAAAAGAAAAATTCATTTCACCAGAATACCAGAAATGCCTATGCTTGAACACTAAGAAGCGATTCCATATTAACTAGATTTATACTTAACAGCCAGTGTTTTAGATGCCTTGCAAACACAGCTGATAGCCTTAGTGTCCTGATTGAAAGCGGAAGCTTGTTAAATAAGCGACATGAAGCCAGAGTGTAGAAATTTCGAAAAGCTGCGGTTCTAAAATTAGGCACAGTGACAAGATTCATGACACTACTACGCAAATTATGATTGTCAAGTATTCTAAAATTTAGATTGCCTCATCTGATGAAAAACATCTTTAGTACCTTAAAACAGTACAAATGACGTACAGGAAGAATTTTCAAATCTTGAAATAATGGAAAACTATGATGCATACGATTTTTTCCGCAAAGTTTTCTTATAATATGTTTTTGTAAGATCAGTAAAGGCTCAATTTTGTTAAAATAAACTCCTCCCCAGCAAAAAATTCCATACTGCAATTTGGAGTCGAAGATACCGTAATAAATTATCTTTAAAAGTTTAGGAGAGCAAACATTACGCAAGTAAAAAAAATTTCTTAGAGTAGCACGAAAATATTGTCTCAAAGCATCAGTGTGGCTAGCAAAACACATCTTAGAGTCAATGATGAGCCCTAAATATTTAAAGTTATCAACTTTCTCGACTCGAAAACAATTTTCGTTACAGTTTATACTGCTACAAAAAGTGTACGAGGGAAAACTAGAGTTACAAGAGCAGCTCGAAAGTTTAAACTTTTGACATTCAGATGCGTTGTAGAAAAAATCAGCCTCCAAATTACTATGTGCTGACAGGTTGAAAAACATAATTTTTGTTTTAGAACTTATCACCAACTTATGTTCTGCAAACCAGATTCTTAATAAATTCAAATCATAATTTATGTCCGAAATTAAATTTAATATACTGTCTGAGCAATAAGCACAACCGACATCATCTGCAAAAGCTGTAAGTATGCCTCTGAAACGTAACTCAAAAAGAGAGTTGATGTAAACTAGAAACAGAATGGGCCCCAAGACAGAGCCTTGGGGTACCCCCAGATTTGTAAAGCTAGTTTCACTTCTGATCACATCAATTTTCACTCTTTGAGGTCTATTAGACAGATAAGATTTGAACCAGTCCGACATGAAACCTCGAAAACCAGCTTTATCAAGCTTTCCCAGCAAGATTTCATGGTCAACCATGTCAAAAGCTTTGGCAATATCTACAAAAAGCCCAGCTGTTAACTTTTTACTAACTAGGTTATTAAGTATTTGCGAACAGAAATGTAAAAGAGCCTTTTCCGTAGATTTACCTTTTTGAAAACCATATTGGGCTGAACTGAAAAACTTAGTATTATTTAAAAATAAAACAGCTCTATTTTTCACTGCCTGTTTTGTAAAGTTTGTGTAGAAAGTATTTTAACTGTGTAAATTATATGTATGCGAAATGTGTTTCAAATTTAAAATAATAAATTTTATTAAGGTGTGAACTGTAAAATGTCTATTAAGTGTTTGTAATTTGTAATATAATGTTTTAGGATTTAATGTTACCAATTAATCAACCGTCCTCGATGAAGGTCCAAAACGAAAAGAACTTGAGTTAAGCTCACAAGATAGCAATTAGGCAAAGAAGAATACAATGTCAAAAGATATTATCGAAAGAGAGCATAAGTTACGTTATTATTTAACATATTTAGAGTTAGTATAAGAGAGTACAACTGGTAGTTACAATAAGCAAAAAATGATTTTACGGTTGATGCAGCAATAGAGAGTACAAAAGAAATTTATGTTATTTTACAATATGTAGTGTGATGTTCGAATGTTTGGCAAAGTATGCAGAGAGTACTAAACACTGCCTTTTCAAAAATGTTGCTAAACGAAGGAAGAAGCGAGATGGGTCTGTAATTGCTTATATCCTCAGCCGCCCCTTTTTTAAAAAGTGGCATCATATCTTCGCTTTTAAGCATTTCAGGAAACTCCCCTGACAAAATACTTTTATTAAAGATATGTGCTAATACATCTACTATGAAACACGCAATATTTTTTATCAAACGATTTGATACGTCATCAAAACCTCTAGAGTTAGAATTTTTTAAGGTACCAATAATTTTTAAGAACTCAAAACCTGTTATAGAATCAAAAAAAAAAGAACTTTCCTGAGAAGATTCTCTTACATTATTCAAGCAGCTACATAGTCTACAAATAGGCAAGGTTGGATGGGGCTTCAAGGATTCAGCAATAGTAGCAAAGTAGTTATTAAATTTATCGGCTATGACTTTCTTATCCGAAATTACTGAATTGTCAACATTGATATTAAAAGACCTTTTTGAGGAAGAGGATTTATTCAATATACTATTAACTATCTGCCATTCACTAGGAAGGTTACCTTTGGCTAAATTAAATTTATTGCGGTAAAAACTGTCACGACATAGTGGAATATCCCTTTTTAGCTCCGAACACAGTTTCTTATATCTTTTTTTTTAAATTACGATTCTGTGGATGTGCTGCACACTTTACTCTGAGCTCATTCTTATGAATAACTTTTTTTAATAAAGAGGTTGAAATCCAAGGCTTTAGTCTCTTTAATGGTTTTATTAAAAATACCTTCTTGGTAGAAATCTCAATGTGCTTAGAAAGAGTTCCTATGAAAAGGTCGTACGAATTAGAAGCACTGTTTTCTGAGTAAACATCTTCCCAAAGCTCAAAACAGAGAGATGTTTGGAGTTTAGCGAAGTCAATTTTAGTAACCATGTTATGAGATCTAGAATCTACTCTTTTTTTAGCCATAGAGATGTCCACCAATAAACCGGTCATTGCGTGGTCAGTGATACTCAGATCGAAAATGCACTTTTCACAAGAATTTAGGGAAATATGAGAAAACCGGACATATATATGGTCTAAGCATTTACCCGAAATCAATCTAGATGGTTCGTTAATTAACGAGGCAAACTCATGAGAAGCCAGTAAAGATAAATAAGTAGAACAAAAATCGCTGTTTTCTAAAATATCTAAATTCAAATCACCCAAAATTATCAGATTTTTCGATTTCTCATTATCTAAAAGATTAGAAAATTCTTCCATAAAAACTGAAGCACTGTATCTATGAAGACGATAGACACATAATATTACATAGACTTCATTAATATTTTTAAAAGATAATTTCAAAATATCGGCACTTAAGAAATTTAAACATGAGCTAACACAATCATAATCAGGCTTCACAAAACAACCAACACCGCCAGCTACGTAGTTTTCATTTGTTTTGGCAAAAAAATTAAATCCCGGTAAGCTGTAATCATTTACTTCAAATTCGTAAATCCAAATCTCTGAAACAAAAACAAAATCGAGAACGCAAACAAAGGAGTTCAAGTGAGATACAAGAGAAGCAAAATTCTCTCTCAAGCTTCTGATATTCTGGTGAATGAAGAAAATTTTGTTATTACAGTAAGAGCTGGATATAAATACATTCTAACAATTAATACAGTTAAGATCGGAGGTAGGAAAAACATCATCAATTAGGCCAATTTCGAAATTCATTTAAAGAAGATGTAAACAAAAATTAAACAAGAAGTTTAAGATCATTAAAAGACCTAATTGGGATGGCAATGCTACCTTCAACCTTTTTCATACAAATTTTGTTGTTTTTAAACCACACATATTTATACCCTTTCTCTTCGCCTGCAACAACAACGCCTGTGTGTATTTCGTAAGAGCGTCGTTGATGTAAACTTCTGTGCGTTTGCCACTGCCGCTGCTGCTGCTGCTGCTGCTCCCGCTCCCAAGTATGGAGGCGTTGAGACTTTTGTTTTTCTTCATTTTCTCCTTCATTATCCGATGATTAAGAGACAACTCCGAAAATTGTAGACAGATGATCCGTTTACTTGAAGAGAGAGCATTCTCATCGGGCCATTACACACTGGTGCAATTTTACCCCGGGGTAACACTGGGGTAACACCGGGGTATCTTTTACTTCAATTGCACACTGGCTGAATAACGCCGGGGTAAAATTGTATACACATGAACCGATTTTCATTGTAGTGGTGTGAAATACTCATTTTTTCGCATCTCGAAATTGAGAAGTTACGTGTGTATTGGTTTACCCCGATGTTAAACCGCCTAATATCTGGTTGAAGATTTTGCTCTGTTTGATTCCATTTCATTTCATTTCTTACTGTACACTTCACCTCCTTCTCCCATAAACGTGGTTTAACCCCGGGGTAATTCCCCCAGTGTGCGATGGCCCATCGATATTTTTCTTTGTTTTGACTTCTTTCAAATAGCATTTATTAATTTGACTCTCTTCAACAACCACTCCCAATGCCTCTCGAAAAATTTGTTGAGCTACACTTTTAGAGTTGCTTTCATTAACATTTGGTACTCCAACAATCTCTATACTATTCTGCAGTCCACTTTGCTGTTGCCAGCTTATTCTACTTTCAAGACTATGGATTTTATCTTTCAGTTTAGCATTCTCTTCCCGCAAAGATGTCAAAGATTGTAGAAAATCTTTATTTAGTTTCTCCAAATTCGCCAATTTCTCGTAAATCATCTGTAGCGTGCAGTTGCCTACGCTTTCACCAGAGACCGACAAGGAAGTCACCGATGACTGAGAGGTTTTTCTATTTAACAAGTTGGAAACAGATCCACTATGCTTCTTCACTTCAGGCTGCTTGTTCTTGGTTAGTGACGATTCAGGCAAATGAAGAGATCGGCGCCTTAGAACATCACACTTGTCACAACAAAAAAGTTTCCCATTAGTCTTCATAAATTCAGCATCTTGTTCCAAGATATTGACGCAGGCAAGATGAAAGAGTCCGCCGCAGTCGCCACAAGAAATTGTCAAGGTGTTATTCCTTTCGATTTTTTCAGAACAAACTGAACACATTGAACTCATTTTAGCAGTAGAAATAATAGCTTTCAAAAGAGATGCGTACCCCACTACACTCAGTGAATAACTGAGCGATAAACGAGGCCAAAACAAAGTATATGTATGCTGCCTACAAGAAGGGACATCCACCACCGACGAATTGGACAGAACGTCACAGTGGGCAGCTATAACTTCGAGGTAGTAAGGGACTTTGTCTACCTTGGCTCTGCTATAAATTCGATAAACAACATCAGTGCAGAAATCAAGTGAAGAATAACTCTCGCCAATCGCTGTTTTTTGCGCTTATAAGGCATTTCAACAGTAAAGCCATATCTCGAACAACTAAAGAGAGTCTGTATAAGACCCTGATCATCCCAGTCCTGCTTTACGGCGCTGAAACATGGACTTTATTAAAAGAGGATGAAGATATCGTTGGTCGCTTCAAGAGAAAAATTCTTCGTAAGATTTTCGGTCCCATTTGCGTTGACGGGTTTTGGAGGAGAAGATTCAATCAAGAACTATACGAGCTGTACAGCGACATCGGCCTAGTCAAAAAACTGCATATTGGATGTCTGAGATGGCTAGGACATGTAGAGCGAATAGACACCAACGCTCCGGTTCGCAGAGTCGTCGAATCTAACCCCGAGGGACGACGGAGTAGAAGGAATCCTTGCCGTAGGTGGCGTGCATAAGTTCAAGGGGACCTCGACCAACTTGGAGTGCGCAACTGGAGGTAATTAGCTAAAGACCGAGCTAAATGGAGAGGCTTGTTGGTTGAGGCCCAGGTTCACCCCGAACTGTAGCGCCACCTAAGTAAGTAAAGAGACAAATTGCTGTGAATAGTTTTACTAACCTTTCGTTGAAGAAGCAATAACAAGCTACAGGGTTTCCCAAAACTAATTAATTTCGGCATAAACTGTTTTTTTTATAATTTTTTCTCTAATGGCGCTTAAATTATAAATTACCAAATTATTATCCAATATATGATACACCATTTGAGCCCTATTCTAGAGAAAAATCGGTTAGTTCCGAAGTTGATTAGTTTTGAGAAACCCTGTAGCTGTACATATGTACGCTGTCTTTTAGTCATACTACAACACATTGATATTTTTGAAATCGCAAAGAACAATTTTGGTGTCCTGTATGTGTGCATCTACTACTACTTCTTTGACCATTCCAATTAATGAGCTCAAAGAAGTTTTCTCTTCCCTCTGTGGGGACGTGAGTATATGTTTATCAAGTACGTAACGTGACTCTGTTTATATGTTAACTGATGAGTACGCACTGGGCAGTCATGTCGTGTCTACATCTGCTATGCTCAGTGCTGCACTATTTCGGGGTGGAATGAGTGATTTGAAACAATTGTGTACAGGAGAGCGTTCTCACATCCAAATATTCATATCATCCCACGATCCTCACTACTCCACGGTCGAACTAATAATGATAAAATGGGAGAGAATGGAACATTTTGAGTGTGCAACGTGACTTTCCTTTCGATTTTTCGATTTTCTTCATGACTATCGCCCTCTCTTTACCCCTCACTCTTCTCACCCAAAAACTATCGACACCTCCGTGTTGTTGGCGGAGGTGTTGCAATTTATTGCAAGTCATCCCTTAATTGCAAATTAGTTTGTAAATCCAATAACTCGGATGTAGAATATATAATTTTAGAGCTATATGATGGTTGTCACAAATGTTTGGTCGCATGCTGTTACAATCCTGACCGTAGATTTTCCCCCGAACCATTTTTTTCTGCACTTTCCGAGTTCTCAGCAATTTGTGATAATATCATCGTTGCAGGGGACTTTAACGCGAATTTGTTAAAGAAAGACTCACGCGCTCACCAAATAAACGACTTTGCTTCATCCCTTGGTCTTTCAATCGTAAATAATTCCAACCCTACTTGTTTCCGGCCCAATGCACCACCCAGCGTACTCGACCTTCCTATGGTATCTGATATTTCATCCATTCTCCATTATGACCAACTCTCTTTAGAAGGTGTCTCTGAGCACGATTTGCTTTTTTGCACTTATGATATTTTACTCTCACATAATAGTAGTCCGATGTCATTCAGCTTTAGAGATTTTGGTTCAATTGACCTAAACTCCTTACATGCTGCAACATACTCAGTTCCTTGGGAATATTGTAGGCACAGTGCTGATCCCAATGAAAAACTGAAATATTTTCAACAGTTTATTGGTCACCTTTATAACCAATTTGTACCCACAAAAACAGTGTCTATTCGTAATAAAAGCTGCCCCTGGTTTACATCGGAAGTTCTAAGTGCGCTTAAAAGTAGAAACAGGCTTTACAGGAAATGGAGGCAAAACAGTTCCACATCAAACTGGAGCGCATATAAAATTGCACGCAATAGCGCGACATGCATTGTCCGGGAGTCTAAAAAAAATTATTACTCCTCTAAGTTAAACACCGCACTACCCCCTAAATTACTGTGGAGAAATCTTCGACAGATTGGGATGAGCTCCAAGAACAGTAACGTTTGTGCTTTAGATCCGGACGATCTCAACAACTACTTTCTTTCGAGTGATGTATCAACTAATAGCTTTGATTTTGACGCCAGGCCTCTTATTTCCATACAACAACAAGCTGAATTTGATGTTGTAACGGAGAGTGAAATTATTTGCATCGTTGCATCTATTAAGTCGAATGCTATTGGTGAAGACGGCGTGCCACTTCGCTTTATAAAAATTATTTTACCTCAAATCATTAACCATCTGACGCATATTATCAACTCCTGCATCATGACATCAACTTTTCCCCAGGCTTGGAAATGCGCTAATGTGATTCCCATTGCTAAAAACTCAAGTTCTACCATGGCCAATGATTTTAGGCCCATTAGCATTTTGCCGTGCTTGTCGAAGGTCTTTGAGAGAGTGCTGGCAAAGCAAATACAAAATCACTTATCTGTGAATTCCTTATTGAATCCGTTTCAATCTGGATTTAGAAGTAGCCATAGCTGCTCGACTGCAATGGTTAGTATCCTGGACGACATCAGACAGGAATTTGATAAGGGTTTTGTCACTTTGCTTTGCTTGCTGGATTTCTCAAAGGCTTTTGACAAAGTTAATCATCGCATTCTCTGCTGGAAACTGAAACACTATTTTGGGTTTTGTGAAAGGGCGGTGAGGCTACTAAGCAGCTTCCTGTCTAACAGATCACAAAGAGTCATTGTTGGAGAAAGATGCTCGAGACTAAAGTCCCTCAAACAAGGTGTGCCCCAGGGTTCAATCTTGGGGCCTATCTTGTTCTGTATGTTCATCAATGGTTTGCCTTTGGTATGCACTCATGCCTCCATTCATCTATATGCAGATGATGTTCAACTCTACCTTTCCCGACCTATGAATAACATCGATGAACTGGCATTACGACTTAATGAGGATTTGGTTTCTATCAGCAACTGGACCGTGGATAACGGACTACTTTTAAATCCAACTAAGTCTCAAGCCATAGCTATCTCCAAAAGATCATTTGAACCTAGTCTCGTTCCAGACATATGGCTTTCTGACACTAAATTGAAGTTCGTAGAGTCTGCTACGACACTCGGGTTTGTTATTAATCGTAGCCTGTCCTGCTACAATCATGTAAACTTGGTCATACGTCGCGTTTACGGATGTTTGCGCAAACTTTGGATGACTGCTAGTTTTACGCCTATTGAAACTCGTCGAAGACTAGTACGAACGCTTATTGTACCCATTATTACTTATGCCGAAGTGGTCTACTGTTGCCTTGATTCACTTTCACTGCATAAGCTTCAAGTAGCCTTTAATGATGCAGTTCGTTATATTCATGGACTGCGCAGGTACGATAGGATTTCAATATATTCAAGAAATCTGCCTGGCTGTTCATTACAACATTATATTAATGCGAGAAATTGTATATTCCTACATAAAATTATAACATCGAAATCACCATCCTATCTATTTTCTAAACTGGAATTCTCTCGTTCTCGTAGAACATTCAACATTAATATTCCTAATTTTAATTACCTTAATTCCTCTCGACTCTTTTTCATTCACACCATTAGGTTATGGAACTTCTTACCTTTGCACATCAAAGGTATGTCAAGACCCGCAAACTTTAAAACTGCTATCTTACATCATTTCTCTTTGCAGCAATAATATCCTTTTCTTAACCTATGCCTTTAACTAACAACTCCCCTCTTACTCTATTTCCCATTTTTCTTCTCTCTTTTCCTCTTCTTCTCTTCCTTTTTTTTTTAATTTTTTTCTCGCTTAGTGTTAAGAACTTTTTGAATTTTTGAATTTAAAACTTTTAAATATTGAATTTATTTATATAATCGTAGCTTTTCTTTTTGCACTTCTCATTCTAAATATGTATTATATTCACAGTACTATAAGAGATTGTCTCAATGTACATACCACATTTATTAAATAAAGAAACTGAAACTGAAATAAACGTAATCCCTTTTTTTTTCCTTTACACGCAATCTCCACTGGCGATGAATTTACCGCATAAAGCAAAACCAATGCAGAACGCAGACAGCAGAAGATTTTCTATGGTGGGTATTTCATCGCATACTTTTTCGGTGTAGTGGAGAATGGCAACGAATAGATACATACAAAACATCACCGTAGAAATAAAATTGCAATAGAAATGTCGAAAGTGACAGCAAAGTGACAACAAAAACAAATATTTGGCGCAACAGCTCTTTAAAGTGCCAGGGCCTTGCTTCTCGCAACCACTCATGTTACGTGCGTTATATTTTTCACACGAATGGAAGGGACCTACAGTTTAATGCCGAATCCAAAGGGCGATTTGAGAAGCTTTTTCGTGACATCAATACTCTCGGCTGTTTGTCAAACGCTCGCGAGAGGTGGGACCGTGAAAAAAACTCTTTGGTGTTTTCTGGGATTCGAACTTAGAACCTCATGCGTAGTGATCCGACACACTAACCACTTACGCCACGGCGCCCACCAGCAAAGTGGCAGCTCTATTGGCGATAAGGTATGTGATAAATAGTATGCGATGAAAGCATGAAAGCTTACGTTGAACAACGCAATTGAACTAGAAATTGTACGTGTTCATATTGAACGCGTTGGGAGCCCCGTATGTCTAGTTGATAAACTCATTCCATCGTTGTTTAAGCCCGTACACCTAGTTGATCAACTTGTGTAATTTTGGCAAAAAAAAATTGGTTGCTCGAGTTTGTCGACAGCGTTTTCGGTGTGGTTGGGCAACGAGTTGATGAACGCGTTGGAACCCTCGTACACTAGACCAATCATTGGGCGTTGATCAACGCGTTGAACGCACTCGGCAACTGAAAACTGTACCACACACACTCGCAATGAACGCCAAGGCCAGTATGAATAAAAAAAAGATGATGCTGGATGGATGCATTTTTTTCAATCCCGAAAAAGCAAGTTTTTTTTATCAACATATATAAGTATGTATATGAAAAAATATACCACACACAGCGTTGCCGCTACGCGACTTTAGTCTCGATTTAACCCTTTTTTGACGCAAGACAATGATCCGACTTTTTAAAAAAACACCTCTTTTTGACCATCTTTATTTTTTTTAAGACTTTTTGAGACTTTATCGTATAGCGAGGTTCACATTATACGATTTGCTTGACGACCGACCAAATCGTACAATTTGAACACTCATCAAGCAAGTCATCTAATTTGTAGTACGGTTTTTAAAATTTTTCAACTTTTTACTTTGCTTGACAGACATATCGTTCAATGTGAACGCTTGTCGTACAACTTCAGAGCATTTTTTCATTTTTGTTTCTGATTTCGATGACAAAGCGTCGAAGCTTAATAAAAATATGGTGTCGAGAGGTATACTTTGACCAGTAAAGGTCCTTTGTAATACCATGGATCCGATCCTAAAGACGCCAAATCGCCGAGGTCATAAAGGATGGGGGCGCCTAGATGGAGTATTCTTTTGGGCGATAGAGCTGGACATGCGCATAGGAGGTGAACGAAATGCTCAAGTTAATCTTTTCGGAGAAAAAACTACACCCCGGTCTTAGAGCCATCTGTGAAAAGTGAACCGAAATGCCATCAGCTGGGGGAGAGTTGTCCCATTCATCCTGTTCAGGGATACTCGTACGGAAGTTATGGTCAGATCTCAGTTTCTATGGGGTGTAGTTCGTATTTTCATGGGTGAAATTGAGAAGAGCAAGGCCAGTGTGATAACTAGACCACTGCGAGGAGGCTTTTAAATAGATGGCCGCACTGGCAGTAATCTGTTTGCCAAAAATATCTAAGGGCAGCAGATGGAACAAAATGTCCAGTGCCGTAGGGGGAGTATTTCTCAGTGCACCACTGATGGACATACATGCAGATCTTTGCATCTTACCTAGTTGATTGAGGTGGACAGCCCTATCAAGAGCAGGCCGCCATACGCTATAGAGCAGTATAGGCCTGGTAACGGACACGTACAGCCAACGAGTGCTTAGATGTCAAACGCCAACTCCTACATATAGCCTTTTTACAGGAATAGAGAGCTGCATTGGCTTTCCTTACGCGTTCTATTAAATTAGCTTTGCAGTTTAATTTTCTATATTAACCAAGGTATTTTGCGTTTTCAGTGAAGGTGAGACTGGTGCCATTTATCGTAGGAGGGTCTATGAGGGGAACTTTATATTTTCAATGAAGGGAACGAGTTCGGTTTTATGAGAGTTATCCCCAATCCACATTTAAAGGCCCATCTAAGAGTTTCTGGGTGTTTGCCAGAGGCAGTAGCAATGTCATTTTTTAGCTATATTTAATTTTGTCTTTTGATATGAATTGTTATTTTTGTTAATAGTTCCGCATACATCACCACGTCCATCCTTAAGTAATTCCGAAAATCGGTTGAAATTGTATTCCTTTTTTCATTCAAGGTGTAACCCACATTCGCTTTTTTCTTTTTTCTTATTTTCCTAAATTCACAATATCTCGTCGATAACAAGAGCCGCAACTAAGACATCCGCCGCCATGTTCACAGCTCGAAATCTATATCACAAATGAAGTCTATCAAGCATGTAGTACAATTCGAACGCTAAGCAATATTTGGTCGTCAAGCAAATCGATCAAGCAAATCGTATAATGTGAACCCCGCTGCCTTCATACACATTCACATTCATTCCGCTGCAGTAAGTAGTTCTTTTTATAAGCCACTTGAAGCATTTACTTCCTTCGCACCATTCCCATGCCTTCCAAGAAATAATTAGCTACCCTCACACTTTATTGCCTCCATAATACTCGTATGTACGAGCATTGTTACAAAAATCGCCGTTCAAGCCAAATATTTTCAAAGATGCGACGGATGATGGAGACAAAAAAGCGAGAATTTTTGTGGTTCCCGAGAGGGTTTTTTAATTTGTTTTATTTTACAAAAAAAAATCTAGTACAATTAATTATTTTCGCTTGAGAACTGCGCGTCTCTAATGATCGCTGTCACTGCTGCCAACAAAGAACTCAAAACTGGGCTTCTGCCAATCTCCTTTTACTCGTATATTTGACTTTGGCTTTCCAGGCAAATTCCCGAATTTTCACTTCGCCGCACGAACTATATTTGTCAAAAGTCAGGCGATCTTTCTCAGTTGTGCGGATTTTTGCGATCTTTCTCAGTTGTGTTGCTTATTTTTTTGGGCTCGAGTAAGGGTATCCTGAAACTACAATTATTCAATACGAGCTACTTGAAACCATTCGAAGGCTGGTGAATCACCTACTACGCATTCAAATATTCATGAGTGTCGAATCATGCTTGCTTGTTTTCTTTGTGCGTGAGACTGTGGACGGCTCGTGTTTTAGCGAATGATTCACAATGAAAATGAGTGGATTTATACAGTTCTCTGGTTCTAACGCGCCGCTACAATTTTTACATTATTTGTTTTTGTTGCGATTTTTTATGCTCCGTAACCATTTTCTGGGACTTTTTCAATGCCGTGCTTTAGCAGGCGCCGGCGCGCATATTTCGCCGCATTCAATAGAACTCACCCCAACGAAAGATTCAAAAAGTTGATCAACGCGTTGAAAAGATAATGTGGAATACATTATGAAAAAAGAAAAAAAAAAAAAAAAAATATAAATATGCTCTACCATCTTTCTTGATGTTACACATGCTTGTGATAAAGTGTGGTACAAAGGATTAATACATAAGCTGCAAAAATATCGGCCAAAACAATACTCATATATTCTAGAGTCTTACATAATGCAGCGATCATTTAGAATACTATACTATACTATACTAAGGCCTTGTACGCACTGCGATCTATGAGATCTATTGTGCCAGCCCGGTGTTTCGCTGAGAACTTGGTTAAGGCTCTTGATAAACCTCAACAAAGCTCCAGGCTCAATGTTCCAGAAGTCAGAGGGAATCAATATAGCCCTCCCGAGATGGAGAAGTTTTTTTCTTGCGGCCATAGGGCATTCACAAAGAATATGTTCTGCCGTCTCTTTTTGCTCTTCACATAGCCGGCATTCGTCTGTATCTGCTACTCCTATCTTGTGCAGATGGTACCTGAGTGGGCAATGACCAGTCAAGTAACCTGTTAAAATTTTTAAGTCTGCTTTCCTGTGCTCAAGCAGATTTTAGCCTTACAACGGTTGAGATTAATGAACTTCTTTGCCTGTCTTAAGCCCTTGGGTTTGGCTCAGTACTCTGCATGATGATCATCCTCCCATTTCTTTATTTTGATGTTTGCGCTACTCCGCGTGACTCGAAAATAGGGTTCAAGACCGACTAGTGGGCGACTAGCGCCTCTTCTCGTTAAGCAGACCACCCGTTCGTAGCCCCGCAAGCCTTCGTGCCCTGGTATCCAGGCCACACTGACGGTGTTTTTCGATGCGAGATCTTCGAGTAGGTTTAGACAGTCCCATGCAAGTTTTGATCCTACCTTGTACGATTTCAGGGCCATAAGTGCTGCCTGGCTGATGTTAATTGAGATTACAGCAATGTCGAAACTTTCAAAGAATAAATAAGCATTTTCTAACAATATACTATGTATGAACTCATCCCCAGGCAATTCTATGGGCAGGATGCTTTATTTGTGGAAGCAGAGTGTAATTTAAGCCATAGTTCTAGATTAAGGAAACTAAAATTAACTTATTGGATGTAAATTGGAATATTAAATAAATTTAGGTATCTAGCTTAAACTTATTTACCCTCTGAAAGCCCTCAGCGTTCACTTAGTAGCCGATGCTGATGCTGCGAGCGTTGTTCAGAAATCTTATCCTTATCCGCTTAAGCTGCATAGACGAGTCTTTAGTACAGTTTCGGTTAAAACTATAAATTGTTTTATTTTTATTTAACGATGCAAAATCTTTCCTGCAAAAGTAACAAATGAATTCAGATTGATTTGTGGAATTTTAACTATTTCATCGTTCGGTTCGACTATGAACAATGAGTTTGTGCCGCACCGCCATACATCTAAATCCAGCCCTGACGACTCTTCTTAATGAACCTCGATCCACAATATTCACAAGTATGCACCCCTGGTGTGTCCTGCAATATCCAAGAGCGTTTCATCCATAGCTTCAACATTATAAAGCAAAAAATTACTCTTACCAAATTGATGCACACCATGGGATGACTCAGCGGTGCATCTGTACCGTCACAGAAGACGATGTTATCTGCGCATTCTTTTGGTGGAATTTTTTCACACACTTGGACGTCAAGAGTTTTGTTCGCACAACATTGGACATTTGTGGTGTGTGCATTACGGGAGGCATCCTTTTGAAACACCTACAAATTGAAAATGAAAATTTAATTTTTTTTTAATTTTTCCAATCAAAAATGCTTGCGTAATACTACGGCGCAGCGTATGGAGTTCTAATCACCTGCCCAGCGTGTGTTAAGTTTTCCAAACGATTTTTGCTGGCAAATTGTCTAGCGCAGCAGATAGATGCAATTCTAGTTGTAGACTTGCTTATAATATTGAAATTCGAGATGATTTTCTTGCAGGCCATTTTAATTTAGAGAATTTAGAGTTCTGATATTTTTCAATTAATTTTTCCGTCCGGCAAAATGTGACTGATGTCAGGGGACAAATTTTCATTGAAGCTCAGTTGATTGCGTTAGTTTTTGTAAAGTTGAAATTCTACCTGTGAATTGGGAAAGAAGTTCCCCTAATACTTATATCTCTGTTCAGTCTTAGAAGGCGATGGCAAAAGTTACCAGAGATCAGTTAAACTTGAGATAACAGCGAAGGCAACGCAAACTGGACTAACACTCCATATGAACTATCTTGTAAGCTGCAAATGGTCCCAAATGTGGCAATAAGGATGCGACCTGTACACCCAAGAGAAGATGAGACGTGACACTGAAAGGTGAAGCTTACTTACTCACTTACCTACTTACTTACGTAGGTGGCGCTATAGTTCGGGGTGAATCTGGGCCTCAGCCAACAAACCTCACTATTTAGCTCGGTCTTTAGTTAATTGCCTCCAGTTTCACACTTCAAGTTGGTCGAGGACCCATTGAACTTGTGCGCGCCACCAACGGCGAGGAGGCCTTCTACTACGAAGACTCTGTGGGCCGAAGCGATTGGCAAGAGTAATTCTTCGCCTGATTTCTGAACTGATCTTGTTTTTCGAGTTTACAGCAGAGCCAAGGTAGACAAAGTCCCTTACTACCTCGAATTTTTAGCTGCCCACTGTGACGTTCTGTCCAATTCGTCGGTGTTGGTTTTCCCTTCTTGTTGAAAGTATATACTTGGTTTTACCCTCGTTTATCGTTTAACCCATTTTGGCCGCTTCTGCTTCAATGCTTGTGTAACGCTGACTTCTTCCAATTATGTCAATTTCGTCGGCGTATGCACCGTGTGATTTTCGCACAATCCGTTCAAGTACAATATTAAAAAAGTCACATGACACCGCATCACCTTGTCTAAAACCTTTTTTGGCATCAAAGGTCTCGGTGAGGTCATTACCGACCTTGATGGAGCAGCGAGCGTTCTCCACCGTCAGCCTAGTAGACTATCGTCATCGTCATCGTCATCGTCATCGTCATCGTCATCGTCATCGTCATCGTCAGTAGACAAAGTCCCTTACTACCTCGAATTTATAGCTGCCCACTGTGACGTTCTGTCCAATTTGTCGGTGTTGGTTTTCCCTTCTTGTTGAAAGTATATACTTGGTTTTGCCCTCGTTTATCGCTAAACCCATTTTGGATGCTTCTGCTACAATGCTTGCAAACGCTCCGGTGATGTAGTGTAAACCTTTTCCTGAATACATACAAACCTCAGTTCCTTGCTTTTTATGATATGCATACAATTTTGAGAGTCCATGTGACAAAACCACCTTCATAGACTACTCTAGGTTTATACCAAAAAACCAAACCTTGGGGACCCGCATTGTGATTGATGGGGAAACTAGTAACTGCTCGAAACTTGGCTTGGGCCAGTAGCGCAACAATCAAGTTCGTGATGAAGTGCTTACTTTACCTCCTAGTGGTGGTCCCCGGGCAACTATACGTATAAACTCTTAAACGTGTAGGCTAAAATTGCAAGTGCGGGTTGTCTGGGGTTGTCTTAATTCTAGACTAGGTAACATAGGCCAGCAACCTGCGTTACTGAAAACCGACCGCGACAGAAACTGATGACTTTGGCTATTGTACCCGGACAAAGATAGGTTTCTGGAATGTAAAGACACTCCTCGACTCGGAAAGTGAAAGTCTTTACAACTACTTTATATATTCCTTCAATTGGAAAACGAATTTATGCGATATAAACTGGACGTTTTGGGGGTAAGTGAAATAAGATGGTTAGAAGCGGGCGAGTACCAGTCCCCAACGCGTAACACTGTACTACTCTATTCTGGAAGACCATCCGGAAGTCCGCGGGAATATGGAGTCGGACTAATGCTAACAACAAAAGCACGCAAGGGCCTAGTTTCCTGGCAGCCTCATGGTGATAGGATTGTGACGGACAGATTCTGGACTAGAGTACGACGCGTCACCATCATACAGTGTTACGCCCCAACGAGTCTGAGGACGAAAAGGAGAGCTTCTACAATCTCTTAAGTGCCGTCTTCAACACAATACCAAATGGAGACATTGTAATAGTGATGGGGGATTTGAATGCCAAGGTAGGCAACGAGAACGAAGGGTTCAAACATGTAATCGGGAAGCATGGACTAGGCAACCGCAATGACAACGGCGAAAGGTTTGTGGATTTCTGCAATGCCAACCGCCTTGTGATAGGTGGCACCATGTTTGAGCACAAGACCTGCCATAAAGTCAGCTGGGTTTCCAACGACACGCAAGCAACCTCCAACCAAATTGACCATTTTGCCATCAGCCGCCGCTTTAGAAGTAGTCTCCTGGACGTCGAAACAGGCGAGGGGCAGATGTGGGGATACTACGTGATCACCATCTTATGATAGCTACTCTCCAACTACGCACTGCTGCAGTTCAAAGATCCCATGACAACACAAGAATGCAGAGATTCAACATCGATAGACTTAGTGATCCCTCAGTGCTCCAATAATTAAGAGAGCACCTTTCGCAAGGTATGTAAGCAATCAGCAGTTCAATGCTCGCAACCATTGGTGTGCTGCGAAAAATGTTTTTACATCTGGTTCTGAAGAATCGTCAGTCGATCGCAGGGAAGACACAGGGCGTGGCTTTCCGAAGATGCCTGGAGACGGATTGACGAACGAAAACAGCTGAAACCTCGCGTTGCAGCTACCCCAGCAGCAGGGAGAAACGAGCTAGAGTCCCTGTATCGCATGAAGATGAGAGAATTTCGGCGTAGCGTGCGACGTGACAAGCGCAACTACATCAACGCGCTGGCTACAGAAGCAGAAGAAGCTGCACGGAGGTGCGACAGCAGGACCGTCTACAGAATCACGAAAGAGCTGATAGGTGGTCGCAGCTCCAGCCAACACCCAGTGAAAAGCCTAGATGGCTCCTTGCTCATTTCGGATGAGGACCAGCTCAAGAGATGGAAAGAGCATTTTGCTACGTGTGTTCGGTAGCGATATGCTCCCAAATCAGACTGAGAGGCCCGAGGTGAAAAGTTCCCGAATACGCACCACGACTCCCAGTAAAGATGAGATCATTACCGCGATCAAGGCACTCAAAACTAACAAGGAGGTAGGACTTGACGGTATTCCAGCAGAGCTCTTACGAGCAGCGCCAACAACATCGGCTGAGCTTCTGCTTCAACTTATAGAGAGCTTCCTAAGAAAGGAAATTTAATGGAGTGCGGAAACTGGAGGGGTATCTGCGTGTTGCCTGCTGCAGCTAAGATAATAGCTAAAATCATCATTGAGCGAATCAAACAACATCTCGAAGTCACACTCGATGCCGAACAAGCAGGTTTCCGCTCTGGATCCTCCTGTGCCGACCACATCAACACCCTGCGGATTATCATCGAACAGTATGTTGAATATCGATCGCCACTCCACCTGTTGTTCATCGATTTTGAGACGGCGTTCGATAGTGTCAACAGGGAGTTTGTTTGGCGTGCCTTACGCAGGAGAGGTATTCTCGATAAACTAATTGCTAAACTAAACTGACGGACAAGTTTGGCAGGGATGTCAAAACTAGACATGGCTCTATAAAGCTCTTGTCTATAGATGCTGTCATAGTCGGCCTTGAAATCGATAAAGTGGTGGTGAGTATCGATTTGGAATTCTTGTGTTTTCTCCAGGATCTGCCGAAGTGTGAAGATTTGATCGATGGTGGACTTTCCTGGCCTGAACCCGCACTGACAGGGTCAAATCAGACTGTTGTTAAAAGGATTCAGGCGTTTACACAATATCGCAGAAAAGATCTTATATATGATGTTGAGGAGACTGATGCCTCTATAATTGGCGCAGTTGAGGGGGTCTCCTTTCTTATGGATCGGCCAAACGATGCTGAGATTCCATTTATCAGGCATACACTCGTCTGATCAAATCTTAGGGATTAGTTGGTGTATGCACTCTACCAATTCATCCCCAGCTGCCTTGAAAAGTTCGGCCGGTAAGCTGTCAGGTCCAGTAGCCTTATTGAATTTCAGCTTGGATATTGCTATCCTCACTGTTTTGGTCAGGTGGACGAAAATTCCGACTGTCATAATCTATGTTGAATGGTTCATTCAGCCTGACAGCGGGATGTTGGTCTGCGTCGCCATTATACAGACTGCAGAAGTAGTTTTTCCATTTTCTCAGCACAGGCTGTGATTTTACTACGAGGTTTCCATTTTCATTTCTACAGGATTCTGTACGGGTATTGCTTCTCTGACACGTTCTTTTTGCATTTTGGTAAAACTTCCGTACATTGTTCCTGGAGTATAAACTTTCGATATTCTCCATCGCGCTCTTCTCATGCTCTTTCTTTTTATTTTGGAGAAGTCAATGTTCTTCCCATCTCTTTTGCTCGTAGAGCTCACGAGCAGCTCTCGTTGTCCTTTGCAGCGCCGCTTTGTATGCCTCTTGTTTTGCTGCATGCACTCGCCGGCATTCTTCGTCAAACGAGGGGGTTCGCGGTGGTCGGCGGGTAAGCCCAGCACATCAGTCACGGCATTTCTGATGGCACGGTGGCAGCGTTGCCACTGGTCTTCTTCATTTGATGCTGGCGGCATAGGGGTGATCGAAGGATTTCGGGATATGCGTTCAGCAAAGAGTCTGGTGGTCTCCTGCGAATGTAGCTTTCGACGTTAAATTTTCTCGCAGTGATTTTTCTTTGTTGTTCAGATTGTGATATCCGCATTCGTACCCTGGCTACAACAAGGTAATGATCCGAGTCTATGTTGGCCGCTCGGAAGGTCCGGGCATCCAGAATACTGCCTTGCGTTGACCGCAATATAATCAACCTGGTTGATCGTTACATGATCATTGGACCGCCATGTCTGCTTATGAATATCGATATGAGGAAACCATGTGCTTGTTATGGTGACATTCCGCTCCACAGCGAAATCAATTAGTCTTAGACCGTTATCAGACGTGATGTCGTGTAGGCTATGCTTACCGACTACCCTACCAAAGACGTCCTCCTTTCCTATTTTGGCGTTAAAGTCGCCCAATACGATTTTAACGTCATATTTAGGACATTGCTCATATGTTTTGTCGAGGAGCTCGTAGAAACACTTTTTGGTGGCAGGGTCCTTTTCTTCCATGGGGGCATGAACACATATTAGGCTTATGTAAGCGAATTTATCCTTGATCCGGATAGTCATAATACGTGTCGGAAGCTTAAGAGTTCTTGTCTAAGTCAAATCTTGTCTAACAAATCCCCATCCGAGTAAGCACTGCCTGTTGCCTCTGCAGCAATCACGCAATAGATGATGCCACTGTTTTTCATTCTCTTTTTGCCCGGCCCATCCCATCGCACTTCCTTGATGGCGGTTATGTCTGCTTTATAGCAGCATAGGGCCTCTGTTAATTATTCGGCTGCACGTGGACTGTAAACGGTCGTTGTCCCTATTTCGTTTGCTTTGATCGTCATCAGTTGTGTCGTCTTTATCCGAGGCTTTTGGTTGTTTCGGAACCATAGGTTTTTTAAGTGGTAGGGAATTTACCCCGACAGCCAGTTCCTTTAGTTATACCCCTAGGACAAGTGGCGGGTACACTGGTGCCAATAGTCCGCTACGGGAGTATAATCGCTGCCGTTGGGCCATTAAAGGCACCTCCGCCACCATCTCTATTCTATGGTCGTGACCAGCTTTTGAAATTCCTAACTGACCTGTGATTCGAATACGTCGAAGCAGCTCATGCAAGGTGTTCAGTAAGTTCAACCTAATTGGAACTTTAGACACCACCGTTGACTCCGGCTAGGGAATTCGTCCGCTGCCGCCTGGAACAGGAAGAAGTGCTCTAGTGAAAAAGCACTCTTTCCCCCTTTCTTTAACTGTTACCGCCAGGAATCCTCCAAACGGGGTTTGGTTACCCATTTGTTGGATTAAGGTACTAGGCACCCAGCTGTCACCGCGTGTATTCTGAGAGTAGGAGTTGGTAGGCCTCAGCTTAGTGAAAATGCTTGTGTTTTCATATAATCGCATGGACTAACTAATTTATTATCTAACGCATTCGTTTTTATATAACTGATCGTACGCGAATTTTTTGAATATACTATTTCGAAAAGTGGAAGCATACTTGGATCTAGATAATATTTTCAGTTCCTTAAGGTATTGATAATATTACAAATTCTTTCAAATTTTGCGAAAAATGTCCCAACTATATTTTAACAATCTACATACAAACATATCCGTATATCTTAATATTTAAAATCAAAAGTTGGAGAGATATCTTCTTGATAATAATGTTCTTTCAAACTCACGAATGTTGCTGCTGGTTTAATATGTTTATGGAGTGGTAAATATTATCAGTATCACAATAGACTATAAATTGATTAACGTGACCCATTTACAATCATTTATATCAGGCATTTACGTGATTAATATTTGACCTTGAATGGTTGGTCTAAAGTGCAAAATAATATGTAGGCTGATTGCTATAATATAACACTCATAAATTTATTTTACAGGCTGAAATCAAAATGTAACTTCATATCAAACCTTTAAGATTTTCGATAATGGTAATCACAAAGAAGTTTGAGCTAATCTCACTAGTTATAGTCGGTTCAGTAAAATATCGGTAAGAGGTTGCAATTTAAAGAAAAGGGTTTATGCAAAAATTATTTCATTTTATAAAAAAAGGAAGATAATTCATACTGTTGATTATTTTATGACATTTACGCTGGTAACGTCTGAAAAACTTTATGTTGTAGTCTGGAGTATAAACTCGCATTATCTTAGCTCACAACTCAATGATCCTCACAGATGGAATGACATACCATACCGTACATCTAACGGGGTGCAATTGACACAGTGTATCAAGGTGATGTCTGTATTGACAGTCAGCCTGCTCTTAAGGTCCACGTTTGAAAAATGTTACAATTTTATCCAAATTTACTTTGAAAATCTGTCGTCCATTCGCGAAACTTATAGACGACTTACTTATGTCCTGTATCTCCTTGTGGGTCCTAGGTCCTCTACTACGCATACCCGCCATCGTGTACGGTTTCTGGCAATGTGTCTGAGTTCTCCCCAACTTTTCCCTAACTGCCGTGCCTCCTTCTCGAATGTTTTGCGCCATGTTCTCCTTAGACCGCCAGGTCTTCTGCCATCCTGAGTTAGAGGGTTCCATTGCATAGCATGGTTCGCTTTGGAACTGTCACCCTTACTAAACGTATGACCAATCCACTACCACTTCCGCCGTTGTATGATTGTGGCTATTGGTTTCTGACCCGTTCTCTCGTAAAGGTGTTCGTTAGAGATACGATTGGGCTAGAAAATCCTTCAGATATTGCGCAGGCACCTATTAACAAACGTTTGCAGCTTTCTGGTGATATTAGTGGTCACACTCCATGTGCTGCAACCATATAGCAGCACGGATTCAACATTGGAGCGGAACAGCCTTATTTTGGTGCTCAAACTGATTGCATTGCTTCGCCATATTTTGGACAACATCCCGAAGGCGGACTTTGCTTTGGCGATCCTGTTGGCTATATCCAGTTCGGTTCCACCATCGGTCGAGACAATACTCCCAAGATACTGGAAATCCTCTCTTCTCTCTACCGGTTGTCCAGCCATGCATATTTGAGCCGATGAGTTAGTTCCAAGGCTGATAATTTTAGTTTTTGCCGTATTAATTTTCAGCCCGACGACTCCTGCCTTCCTATCCACATCTGCTGTCATTTGGTGGAGGTCCATAATTCGGTGGGAGAGTAAGCATACATCGTCAGCGTAGTCAAGATGTTTCAGTTGAGATGTAAGAGTCCATCGAATTCCTCCATTTCCCGTCAACAAAGCTGCATGAAGCACATCGCTTATCACCAATAGGAATAATATTGGTGAAAGGATACAGCCTTGCCTTAAATTTCCATTCTTTGGAAGCTTGACGATCATTCTCTTTTTCCACTCGTTAGGAATTATTGCGCTTTGTCAAAAACAAATTTCTAAAATCATTTTCAAATCTCAATGCCATGATGTGATTTTTCGTAAAGATTTTTGACTTACTTACTTACTTAGGTGGCGCTACAGTTCGGGGTGAACCTGGGCCTCAACCAACAAGCCTCTCCATTTAGCTCGGTCTTTAGCTAATTGCCTCCAGTTGCGCACTCCAAGTTGGTCGAGGTCCCCTTGAACTTGTGCGCGCCACCTACGGCGATAATTCCCTCTACTGCGTCATCCCTCGGGGTTAGATTCGAAGACTCTGCGGGCCGGAGCGTTGGTGTCCATTCGCTCTACATGTCCTAGCCATTTCAGACGTCCAATACGCAGTTTTTTGACTAGGCCGATGTCGCTGTACAGCTCGTATAGTTCGTGATTGAATCTTCTCCTCCAAAACCCGTCAACGCAAACGGGACCGAAAATCTTACGAAGAATTTTTCTCTCGAAGCGACCAAGGATATCTTCATCCTCTTTTAATAAAGTCCATGTTTCAGCGCCGTAAAGCAGGACTGGGATGATCAAGGTCTTATATAGAGTCTCCTTAGTTGTTCGAGATAGGGCTTTACTGTTGAATTGCCTTATAAGCCCAAAAAAACAGCGATTGGCAAGAGTTATTCTTCGATTGATTTCTGCACTGATTTTGTTTGCTGAATTTATAGCAGAGCCAAGGTAGACAAAGTCCCTTACTACCTCGAAGTTATAGCTGCCCACGGTGACGTTTTGTCCAATTCGTCGATGTTGGTTTTCCCTTCTAGTTGACAGCATATACTTGGTTTTGCCCTCGTTTATCGCCAAACCCATTTTGGCCGCTTCCGCCTCAATGCTTGCAAAAGCACCGGTGACAGCCCGCTGAGATCTTCCGATAATGTCTATATCGTCGGCGTATGCAAGCAGTTGTACAGACTTGTAATAGATTGTGCCTCCGGTGTTGACTTGTGAGTTCCGCACAATCCGTTCAAGTACAATATTGAAGAAGTCACATGACGGTGCGTCACCTTGTCTAAAGCCTTTTTCGACATCAAAGGTCTCGGTGAGGTCATTACCGACCTTGATGGAGCAGCGAGCGTTCTCCATCGTCAGCCTGCACAGGCGGACAAGTTTGGCAGGGATGTCAAAACTAGACATGGCTCTATAAAGCTCTTCTCTATAGATGCTGTCATAGGCGGCCTTGAAATCGATAAAACGGTGGTGAGTATCGATTTGGAATTCTTGGGTTTTCTCCAGGATCTGCCGAAGTGTGAAGATTTGATCGATGGTGGACTTTCCTGGCCTGAAACCGCACTGATAGGGTCCAATCAGGCTGTTGATAAAAGGTTTCAGGCGTTCACACAATATCGCAGAAAAGATCTTGTACGCGATGTTGAGGAGACTGATGCCTCTATAACTGGCGCAGTTGAGGGGGTCTCCTTTCTTGTGGATCGGGCAAACGATGCTGAGATTCCATTCATCAGGCATACACTCCTCTGACCAAATATTAGAAATGAGTTGGTGTATGCACTCTACCAATTAAAGATTTTTGACTAAAGTCAAGTTAAAGCTGACTAGTACCACCTGCAATCCCACTTGCAGGTAAGTAGGACCCAATCGTGACTTCTATTTGACTTTGGTTTCTGCAAAATAACTGCTACTATCAGGATCATAAATTTATTTTGAAATATCTAATCAAAGTATAAAATCTTATCCAACATTAAGTGCAAGCATATATTCATTTTCGATAACAATACAGCAATACAGGAACATGAGGGTATAAAAACTCCCAAAAGTGGTAGCTGATCTCATTAGCAAACCATTGTTCTTAAGTGAATTACAATGTCTTGTATAGTGCTGGTAGTAACGGTCTTAATATTGGCGTGTGCAGAAGCCAAGCCTTCTACTATCGACAGTGGACGTATTGTTGGTGGAGAAGAAGTCAGCATTGAAGATTTCCCTTATCAAGTGTCGCTACAATATTTTGGGTCTCATTTTTGCGGAGGATCCATTTTATCTGCAACCGTAATAGTTACAGCTGCGCATTGTACCGCCGCAGTGCCTTTAGGTATATCAATTCGTGCTGGATCTTCAAATCGTGGTTCTGGTGGCTTCACATCCAATGTCGCATCTGTTAGACAACATAATTTATATAATCCTAAAACAATTGATAATGATATCTCGATTTTGATACTCCAAACACCCTTGCCCTATGGACCAAAAATTCAACCGATTAACTTAGCCACAAGCCAAACATCGGCTGGTACCACTGCAACTGTTAGCGGTTGGGGAACAACATCTACAGGTGGTAGTTCACCATCAATGCTACGAGCGGTCAATGTATCTGTTATAAGTCAGGACATTTGCAAACAAAACTATTCTAGCTTGACTATAACAGACCAGATGATATGTGCTTCTGCGCCTGGAAAAGATAGTTGCCAAGGTGACTCTGGGGGTCCATTAATCGTTAGGAATTCCGCTGGTAATAAACTAATTGGAATCGTTTCGTGGGGTGCAGACTGTGCTGACCCCACTCATCCCGGAGTATATACTAACGTTTTCAAATTAAGGGATTGGATTTCAAGTAATATGAATGCTGCTTAAGGCATAAAAATATACCCAAATTAAATTGTTAAAATATTTATAATAAAATAATACAGAACTGTGGCTATCGTTTTTTATAAACTGAATCGCTAAGTTGGTTAGTTTGCACTCGCAGCATTTTGGCCCAGATTATCGCTGCGGCATAGGCGCCGTGGCGCAAGTGGTTAGTGTGTCGGATCACTATGCGTGAGATTCAAAGCTCGAATCCCAGAAAACGCCAAAATATTTTTTCACGGTGCCACCTCTCACGAGCGTCTGACTAACATCCGAGAGTATTGTTATCATGAGAAAACTTCTGAAAATAAATTGCCCCAAATTGCGCCAAATATTTTTTTTTTACTAAAACCTTAGAAAAGTTTGCTCCCTCATTAGAGTTACCCATGCATTGTAATTCTTTCCGAAAATATATTTGAGAGTCTTATATTCTGACATAGTTGCATCAAGATTAGGTAATTCATCCTAGAGTACCTTCCCTTATTCAGTTTTTTCTAAGGAGTCTTAGAATGAGATGCGGGTATATGGTCGGCATACACTTACTTACTAATTTAGGTGGCTCCGAGGTGGGACTGGGGCTCAAACAAGAAAACTGTCCAGCCAGCTCCGTTACGAGCCAGCTGCCTCCAGTTGAGCACTCCAATTTGGTTGAGGTCCACTCCACTCCTTACCGCAAGGGCGTGTTCTACTGCGCCGTACATCCGGGGTGGATTCGAAGAATCCAGGCTGAACGTTAGGCTCCATCCGCTCTAAATGACCCAGCCATCTTAGTCGCTGTATGTGAACTTTTCCTTGTATAGGCCATATAGTTCGGCATTGTACCGTCTCCTCCACTCACCGTCTATGCAGACCAAATATCACTCGAAGAACTTTTCTCTCAAAGTAAACAAGGACACCCTCATCCGATTTTGATAAAATCGATGCCTCTGCGCCATACAGCAGGACTGGGATGATTAGTGTCTTATAAAGAGTTACGTTAGTAAGTGTAATTCTTCGTGTGATCTCCCCAATGGTGTCATTTGCGGAGCTCATCATTGAGCCTAGGTAGACAAAGTCCTTTACTACCTCAAAATTATTTTTGTCTATTGTGGTTTTCTGTCCAAGACGCCGATCTTGTGTGTCCTTTATTGTAGACAGCATATATTTTGCTTTGCTTTCATTGACCGCTAGACCCATCTCTGCTGCCTCGATCTCAATACTCACATATACTCCACTGACGCTTCGCTAAGTTCTTCCGACTATGTCAATGTCATCGGCGTAAGCGAGTAGTTGTGCAGACTTGTAAAATATTGTACCTCCGGTGTTGGTTTTGTATAATTCTTTCAAGTATCATATTAAAGAGATCGCTCGATATTGCGTCACCTTATCTTAGACCTTTCTTGACATCGAACGGTTCGGTGACGTTCTTTCCGACTTTGATGGAGCAGCGAGCGTTCTCCATCAGCACAGACGAACAAGTTTGGCAGGGATGCCGAGATTAGACATGGCTCTGCATAACTCGTCTTTTTACACGCTATCATAGGGAACTTTGAAATCGATAAAGAGGTGGTGAGTATCGATTTGGACCTCTTGGGTTTTCTCCAGGATCTGCCGAAGTATGAAGATTTGATCGAATGTGGCCTTTCCTGTCCTAAACCCGCACTGATAGGGGCCAATCAGGATGTTGATAAAAAGTTTCAGGCGTTTACACAAATCGCAGAAAGGATCTTGTAAGCGTTGTTGAGGAGACTGATGCCTCTACAATTGGCGCTGTTGAGGGCGTCTCCTTTCTTGTGGATCGAGCAAACGATGCTGAGATTCCATTCATCAAGCATACATTGGTCTGACCAAATTTTGGAGATGAGTTGGTGTATGCCCTCTACCAATTCATCACCAGCTGACCTGAAAAGTTCGGCCTGTAAGCCGTCAGGTCCAGCAGCCTTGTTGGATTTTAGCTTGGATATTGCTATCCTTACTTTGTTTTGGTCAGGTGGTCAGAAATTTTGACTATCATCGTCTACTCGTATGTTGAATGGTTCATTTTGCCTGACAGCGGGATGTTGGTCTTCATCGCCCTTATACTCGTACAGTCTGCAGAAGTAGTTTTTCCATATTCTCAACACGGACTGTGATTTTACTACGAGGTTTCCATTTTCATCTCTACAGGTTTCTGTACGGATATTGCTTCCCTGACACGTTCCTTTTAACTCTTGGTCAAACTTCCGTACATTGTTTCTGGAGTATAAGCTCTCAATATTCTCGATCGCGCGCTTCTCATGCTCTTTCTTCTTCTTATGAAGAAGTCGATGCTCTTCTCGTCCCTTTTGCTCGTAGAGATCACGAGCACGGATTTCGCGGTGGTGGGCGAGTGAAAGTCAGCTCATCAGTCGCGGCGTTCTGACAGCATGTTGGCAGCATTGCCACTGGTCTTCGGCACTTGATGCTGGCGGCATAGGTGTGATTGAGAGATTTCAGGATACGCGTTCAGCGAAGAGTCTGGCGGTCTCTTGCGATGGGAGCTTTTCGACGTTAAATTTTCTCACAGTGATTCTTCTTTGTTGCTCAGTTTAGGATATCTCCATTCGTACCTTGGCTACAACAAGGTAATGATCCGAGTCTATGTTGGCCGCTCGGAAGGTCCGGACATCCAGAATACTGGAGGCATGTCTTGCGTCGATCGCAATATGATCAACTTGGTTGATCGTTACATGCTCATTGGACTGCCATGTCTGCTTATGAATATTGAGATGAAGAAGCCATGTGTTTGCCATGTCAGCCATGCGCAATCAATTATATCAGACGTGGTATCGTGTTGGCTGTGCTTACCGTCTGCCCTACCAAAGACATCCTCTTCTCCTGTTTTGGCGTTGAAATCGACCAATACCATTTTAACGTCGAATTTAGGACATTCTTCGTATTTGTTGTCGAGCAGCTCGTGAATCACAGCTTTGTAAACCGGCTTTCAAACGCCAATAAGGAGAGGGGACCACACCCAACAGGAAACAGCCAGTGCTGTATAAAACAACGTGCGATGCAGGCCGCACTAAGCAAAGACCGAAGGAATTGGTTAGCGATGTTCCAGCACAGATAACGCAAAAGAAAGTGGTTTGGATGAAGGTAAAAGCACACCGTAAAAGACCGAAGAAGCCAACACGCCTCAATGCATTAGTCTTAAAACCAATCGGTCAACAGAAGTATATGTGGATAATTTTCGGAAGGCCAAGAGCAATCTCGGACTCAAAGTGCTGCGCCAGAACTTTAATCGTATTAGAGAAACCGCCAAGGGAGACCTTCTTATTGAACTCAAGAGATTTACGGACTTAAAGGCCTCCAAATTCTAAAACCAAGTCGAAAGGATCTTGGTACAGCAGACGGAAGTGAGGGCGCTAACGCATGTGGTGGTACTAGAAGTAAAGGATCTCAACGAGATGACAACCAAAAAGAAAATCGGTGATGTGCTCATAAAACAGCTGGAGAAGGCTTACCACGTGGGCGTATCTGTGATTAGGTCACTACGCAAAGTCTGTAGTGGTACATAGATAGCAGCAGTTAGTTTACCGGTGGATATAATAAATAAACTCATCGCGATAGGCAAAGTTCGTGTAAGTGGGTAGTTTGCCGCATTCCCAAAAAATGATGCCACTGACTTTGAACATGTAGCGAAGGCTTGCAAAAAACACTAACGACTAGTCCAAGCACTGCATACAATATGGAAAAGAGGGTCACATTGTTCAGTGTGCTGTTTCCAAGACAGTGGAAAACCCTATTGAAATCAGCAATAAGAAGAAACACACCCAATTTCTGCAGTTACCGTATAAGAGTAGTCACAGGCACTGACACATTCGGAGACAAAAAAAGGACCTGGCCTAGACGGCATGCCCAACACAGCTCTTAAAATGCAATTAGAACCCAATCGGAAATATTTGCGAATATCTACAGCTAATGGCTGAATGAAGAAGTGTTGCCAGAGCGATGGAAAAAACAGAAACTAGTGTTAACTAGTTAACTAGCTGTTGGCTGAGGCCCAGGTTCACCCCGAACTGTAGCGCCACCTAAGTAAGTAAGTAAGTGTTAACCTCCAAATGAAGTAATGCTCCTGGGGAAGGATTAATCATCTTTTCGTGCACACTCTGTATGTTGAATACGGCTGGACAAATTCTGGAATATGATGATACGTTCACAGGTAGCAGCCATTGAAAATGCAGGAGGATTGGCAGAACATCAGTACGGTTTTCGAATGTCGTGAACAGCAATGGATGCAATCCAAGTGGTAGCTGACAAAGCAAAGAAAGTCAAAGAAGGCAGAAAATGAATGGGTGGTTCTAAACAGTATTATGCTGCGATCACGCTAGTTGTAAGGAACGTATTCATGTTATTCGAAATGTGAAGTTACCCAACTACATCATGAGGATAGTGACGGATATCTTATCTAAAATACTATAAAAGCAAAATGGATTTTCCTTGTGAACACCGTTTTTCGAAAACTACTAGATGTAGGTATTTGAAATTTTGCATAGTTATTCCTTATTTTGCCTAGATGCGATAAGAAAGGATTTTGCGAAATTCAAGGTCTAAGTGGCATAAAGGGGGTTGAGATCGAATTTTCCATCTGTAAATATTGATTTCACAGCCGTAGCTCAATTCTGGCCATCCGGATTAAAAAAAATTAAAACTTGGTGAATTTAGTAAATCCGCCGCTGATTCATTTAAGATATAAAACACCCTTCGGCGTTGTCCTGAAGCTGAACAATACTAAAAACAATTCATCAAATCATCGCCCATAATTTTCCTTTAGTCAGGACTACGGCCAGCAGTCATGCACCAGTGGCTATCGTTTTCCCTACATCTATAAAAGAGATCACATTTTTTCTGTTTTTCCACGAATAGGGAGTAGGTACCTAATGATACCTCAACAATATATGTATATGTTGTCATCTTCGTCAAAAAAAACTACATCGTATAAAAAGAAGTCCCCAAAACGTGAATGAATGGGCTAATCTCGAAACCACTGAAGGGATTTGGATGCGGTTTTCACTGTTATGATCTGCATTTTCCGGGGAAGGTTGTAATAAAAATTGTTCTAGCACTTACAGAAACTGAGCTCTCGAGGTCTAAGTGGCAGAAAGGGGGTTAAACTTAAATTCACACGGTCCTGACTCAACAATGGCTTATTGGATTTAAATACAAAAGAATTCGTTTTTAGTAAATTCGTCTAATATTTTGAACTTTAGTGTGATTATCAGTACCAAATCTAAAGCATTTTACATTTTTTTAATAAGGATATGCATGTTCTATCAAAACTTTAATATCAGTATACGCGTATATGTATTGTACAGACATACTCGTATAAACATTGCAATATTTTTCAATTTTATTAGATGAGATGTTGTTGATCATTGGATTCGTCCACATTTTAGAATGCTATAATAGATTTTAAATAAATTATTAACAGGGTGGCGTAGGCAGTATATTCCAAGTTGAGTACGCATACTTTAAGTCAATTTACCTACCTTTAAGAAGGGGTGCCGTGAAATAACGCCGAGCGAAATAAGGCGAAGAAATATTATACTTCAGGCAATTATGCGTGTTTTTCAAATGTAATAAACTATTTCATTGAAACGTGACTGCATATCTGTAAATAAAATATTCTGGCAGGTCGTCCACCGAATTAGAGGAAAAAAGTTGAATATCGTGAAAGGAGTCAAAACCAAAGACGGTACACTGCTTTGCAATGAAGGATGGAGATGGAGTGAGATCTTTTCAGAATTGCTCAATCCCGAGCAAGCCATGTCATCAGGAAGATGCCAGACCTATGGTCGAGACTTTGGCGATCAAATCACTAAAAGTTGGCGAATCTACCGGTGTGGATAAAATCCGTATGGCTGTCACGTATCATTAAAGTGGCCTGGGAATGCGGTGAAACACCTGGTGATTGGCAAATGGGAGTCATTGTCCCCCTTTTTAAACAAGGGAAAAAAAGATTGCGCCAACTAAAGGGGTATTTCTTTTAAGTATCCCTGGAAAAGTCTTTGGTAAGGTGTTGGAGACACGTGATAAAACCGTGGTTAAGCATAGTTTGGGGGGTGAGCAATGCGGTTTTCGTCCCGATAGAAGCAGGGCCGACCAATTATTCATTCTCAGAATGATTCTTGAGAAAACCTGGGAGTATGGTAAACCTGTTTACACCTGTTTTGTGTATGTGTCGAAAACATACGGTAGGACTCCTCGAGACAAACTTCGGAGTGTTCTGCAAGAGTATGGGTTTAATCTATCCCAATTAAGGGCGATGCAGTATTTATACACAACCAGTAAATCAAAACCCCTCACTGTGGAGTTGGACTCCACCAAGGATGCGTTTTGTCACCTCGCCTCTTCATTGTATATATGGATTAGATGTTGCAGCGCAGCCGTGGCAAAGAATGTTGCAAAGTGGGGGACTTAAGGATTAGTCGTCCTCTCTTTGCGGATGATTTGGTCATCCTTGAGTCCTCTTAAACCGATCTTCAGGGCGCACTCTAAGGGTTTGTAGTCGTTTGTGATGATGCTGGAATGAAAGTAATCTGAACAAATCGGAAGTAATGGTTGTTTCCAGAACGCCTATTCAGTACAATCTGCACGTGCAAAAAATTGTATTGCAAAACTGTATCATTATGGTAATACTTGCAAAAACGAAAGGCACTACCCCGCCAGGCACTACCACTGCTGTGTATGGTACTGATTCTGGACCGAGCAGAAATGTTCGGGTCAGAGCTATACGGATTCCGGGGGCTAGCAAAATAATGAAACAGTTTGGACGCAATTTGAGGGTCGCGAGTTGGAACGTTGGAAGCATGACCGGTCGAAGTTACGAGCTGGAAGAGATGATGAATAGAAGGCGGGTGGACATCTTGTGTGTCCAAGAAACGAAATGGAAAAACAACGGAAATCGGGGGCGTTTCTTGGACGTTAGGACAAAAGATTACAAGATATTTTACTACGGAACGGAAAAGGCTAAGAACGGAATCGGTATCATCCTTGCGGCAGAGCTACTTGGAAACGTCTTGAGCATTTCGAAGTCCAGGAACCGTTTGATGTCTCTCAAACTAGTAATACAAGGAGAGGTGTGGAATATTGTCAGTGCATATGCTCCCCACAATGGGTGCAATCAGTAAGATAAAGATGCATTTTAGCTAGATTTCCACAATCTCCTTAAGAACATCCCAAAGGAAGAATTTCTGTTTGTTGGAGGAGATTTGAATGGACATGTCGGGAAATCAAACGAAGACTATGAAGACTGCCATGGAGGACTAGGATATGGCACCAGGAACCTTCCTGGTGGAGACATCCTAAGCATGTGCAAATCACACGGTCTTATCGTGCTAAATACCATGTTCATCAAACAAAGCCGACACCTGATCACTTACAGCAGTGGTGGAGATGAAACTCAGATTGATTACCATTTGGTAGCCAGTTTCATGAAGCCTCGGGTAAAAGATTGCAAAGTGATCCTGGGAGAGGCAATCGCTCGGCAACACCGTCTCCTGCTAACAGAAATTTTTGTGAAAACACGGAAGAAAAGCAAACAAACAAGGGTCTCTGAGAAAATCAAGTGGTACAATCTGGACAAAGAAAAAGGCGAGGCTTTTGTTTTCGTAATGAAAAATTACCTCTCTCACACCATCAACGGAGCTGAAGATGAAGAGTGCAGAGCACAAAATATGTCGGATTCCCTACAGCGAACTTGCTTAAAGAAGGCCAAATCACTGCTAGGAGCTTCAAAAGGCCACCATCAACACGCCAAAGAAACATGGTGGTGGAGTGGTGAAGCTAAGAATGTGATAAATGAGAAGAAAGCGGCTTTCAAAGCTTGGTCAAAGTGCCCCTCAAATAATAGTGACGAATAAGCTCGCCTCGAAATGGAATACAGATGCTGCAAGAAAACAGCGAAGAAGAATTGCGCCCAGCTTCAAGCAGAGAGTACGCAGGGCCTGTATCGGGAGCTGGAGAAAATATTTTCCCCGGTTGCTGATGCAAACCAGGCTATCCAAGAGCTGCGAAGACACAATATGAACAAGAGCGCCACTATCTTTAAAATAGCCGGCCAAAGAAGGAGGAATACTCAGGAGATTCGTTCGCCAAAGTTCATTAACAATGCTCATGGCCAGCTTCTTTTGGATGACGACAAAATTCTGCAGAGGTGGCGGCAGTATTGTGAAGAGCTTTTAAATGAATAGTTTCCGCGGCTATACTTTCCAAGAGCCACCCCTAACTGTAAAGAAATACCCGACATTACAGTCGAAGAAGTTAGTGAGGCGGTCAAATGCTCCAAAAAACGAAAAGCGGTTGGGCCAGACGAGATACCCTCTGAGTTCTGGAAAAAGATGGGAGATATCGGGGTCAGATGGCTCAGAATTCTCATCTCCAAATTCGTGAGAGGTGATCCAATGCCGAATCAATGGAGGGAAAGTTACCTTCTCCCTGTATACAAAGGGAAGGGTGATACGCGAAACTGTGATAACTACCGTTCGATCAAGCTGATGTCACACACCATGAAGATCGTTGAGCGGGTATTAGGTGGCCGACTGCGAAAAATAATACGGCTGTCTGATGATCAGTGCGGGTTTGTCTCGGGTAAATCAACCACAGATGCAATCCAAAGTATAAGGATCATGATGGAAAACATCGTGATTCCTTAAGGGATTTGCATATTGTATTGCTTGACTTTGAAAAGGCATTCGACAGACAAGGACGAGATCTGATATGGGTGACGCTAAGACATCGAAGGGTTCCAGAAACCTATGTACAGATGATGATGGACATGTACGAAGGAGCAAAGACAAGAGTAATATGCCCCGCTGGAGTAACCGAAGAGTTCCCAATCAAAGTCGGGGTGCACCAGGGAAGCGTTTTAAGTCCTTTGCTCTTTATTACAGTCCTTGATTATCTGCTTGAAGGTAAAGTGATGGACCCCAAGGTACATCAGTTATTCTTTGCTGACGATGGAGCCATCATAAGTGAGGATCCTTCATCCCTGCAACAAGCGCTTGATGTGTGGGTGGACGTTTTGGAGGGAAATGGGTATCGCATTAGTCCAAAAAAGGCAGAGTACTTGCGCTGCCCGTTCTCTGATCCACTCAAGCCTATTCCAGACATTTATTTGAATGGAACAGTGCTTCCCAAGTGCGAAAAGTTCAAATATCTGGGATCTATGATCAATAGCAAAGCAACTTGTGATGACGACATTAATCATCGTGTAAGCGTAGGATGGATGAAGTGACGAGAAAATTCCGCTATCTTCTGAGACAGAAAAATGTCCCCTAAGTTGAAAGGAAGGCTCTACACCGCAGTTGTACGTCCAGCGCTCACATACGGTTCACAATGTTGGACGATGTACAAAAAGTATGAGAGTAAATTAACGGCAGCTGAGGTGAAAATGCTTCGCATGACAGCAGGAGTGACAAAGCTTGATCGAATAAGAAGTTCGAAGATCCGTGGAAGTTTTCACATTAAGGAAACCATCGTACAAAAAATAGAGCGCGACCGGCCCAGTTGGTATTGCCACGTTCAAAGAAGAGATCATTTGAACCCTGTTAAAAAGGCAATATCTATGCACGTTCCAAAGACATCGCGATGTAGGAAAGGCAGGCCTATAAACGCCTGGATCAGACAAATGCGACGACATCGGCATTTCATTGGCCTCAGTAAACGAGTGATCCAAAATCGGCAGGCCTGCCGATATTTTCTGAGGTCAAATAGGCGAACCCCACAGGCGGATCAGTAGAAATGCGGTGAAGTGGGAGGGTTATGATCTCTTGTTTTCGGATCATAGCCTCGCTGATAAAAGGAAGAAGAAGGACAGATTTTGAGAGAGCTTGGTCAATCTGCTATAGGAAAGGCCGAACTCAGTGTTCAAGCTAAATTATCGGTATATATTACAACTCTCACCTATAGTCGCGGATACAACCTGCTGAAAGAGGTTCCTTCGCGGTGTTGCTGGAATAATTCGTAGTGATCGAGTGCACAACACCAGAGTACACGAGGTACTCATTGCTTAGCAGCTACTTCTTCGAACGGAAGGTGGTTGGTTCCCAAACTGGCTTCCAAGACGTGTCATGATTGTCGTGCCATCAAGTTAGCGACACCTTGGTAGGCCTAGAAATAGATGGTTGGATCAAGTTCGACATCTTTCCTGGAGCCGTTCAGAGATTCCTCCTGCTGAGTTGGAGTCGACGGCGGAGGGTCAAGAATGATGGATAGTGCACCTAATCATCTTACCCCCGCGACCCTCATAAAGGATTGCCGGGTAAACTATTTCAATGACAAAGCTGAGAGTGCTTTAAAGAAGTGTACTCGAAATTGCTGATTAAAAGACCCAGCCAAGCGGGTACAAGCAGCTAGTAGAAATTTAAATATTAAAGAATGTATTTTTTTCAAATAATAATGAAGCTAAGTATTAGTTTTAATTAAGTTTAAATATTCAAGTTAAAAACAAAATCAAATTTAGCGTTGCATTCTCTCTAAGTAAATTAAATGTTAACACAAGAATAAATGTATATTAATAAGAGCATACATAGATGTACAATAAACATTTTTTTAAATGATTTTGTACAATGTTAGCACATGCAATATATAATATATTTTTTAATATTTTGTAAGCGTTGATAAAACAAAAAAAAAAAAACTTTTGCGAAGGCAAGGTGAAAAGTTCTCGGCCTGACAATGAGAGACTGCGATTTTCAGTTAAAATATGATTTTATTTTTCCACACAATCTCGTATGCCAAATGAAATATCAAAACAAATACACTATAGGCAATAATAATAAAAAAAAATAATAAAATTCCTATGTTTTAAGAATGTCAATATTAAACTATTTATAGTCATATAATCTTTTTTATTAATTTAAACATTAATTGATATGTACATACATATATCACGTATATCAACATAAAACAAAAAATTAAATTATATAAGAAGTTGTTAAAAAAAGCGGCTCTCCGTCAAATATCCACTATACTACCAATCAACCCGCCTTAAAGTAGAAAATATACCTTAGTTTAATAATTATTCCTCTTCTAAGAATAATTACTATATACGAGTATAAATGGGTGGAAGGTAATTGTTACAACCAAGAGTCACAGGTTTCGCGCATTCCACCGCAGTGATATTCGAACCAAATCCAAATATTCCGTATTGTTCCCATGAAGTCGGAGCAAAGGTATCGCACGTTTCTCACATATCAGCGCAACGATATCAAAAACCAAATGAAAATTTCTCACTGCATTTTTTCCATAACCACTCAGGTTACGGGAATCCATGAATACTCCATGCAGGTTTCACATATCCATTCAAGGTGATGTGAAACAATGGGAACTGCAATTACGCAGTTTTTTTTGATAAGGTCAAAGTTCGGGCTGAGTAGTAGGTGACGGAAAGTAAAGGAGTCCGATCATAACTTTCAACGGCTGAACATTAACCCAAGTACGAGTATTAATCTAATAACCTGCAAAAAGTGTACCACAAACAAAATAACCTTTGTCTATCATTAGCTAAAAAATATATAGAAAATATAAACAACTCAATAAAAAACGTGTTTAAAATATGAAAGATTTTACTAAAAACGTAGTTTCGTTTTTCTTTGTTTTGAACTAATTTATCAAACTGAACAAGTGGTACAATAAGTGTACAAACAGAGTGTTTAAAAAGTGTTAATCGTGATAACAACACTAGCACTAAACCATTTCAGCACTTTAAAACAGCTTGTGGCTAATAACAAACTTTCGCTTACGTGGGTTCTTGCACATCTGGCAACAAGACCTTAAAGTCAAGTTTAAATTACATACTTAGCTTAACAAAATAAAAACCTCTATCACTCGCCATAGTGTTCTGTACAATCACCATGTAGCATCCATATACTCGTACATTGCAGAGCAACAAACTACCTATATATCAGGAAAAAATAAATGCTTTCACTATTTCTAGTTGTATTTAGTTCCTTTCCCTCACTTTTAATTTGATATGTCATATAATATTCTTTAAACTTAACTTTTGAGTTTTTTTTTTCGATTAGTTCTTGGAGAAAGGATGTAAGAAGAGACCCTTGAATGCATATACTACATTAATCAACGCCGAAAACCAAAAATAGATTTTTTTAGATTGACATAGATTAGATTACATATTTATTAATGTACAGGGTGTCCGCCGGGAAGGTATACTACTTTGTTTGTTTATAATTTTTGATTAAATGAAAGAGAATGGATCTTATATTGATAAATGTTTTATTTAATGTCGGCAATTATGTATGGAATACAATATCAGGTAAATGTCGGCCTCTGCTAGTCTCACAAATGCGAGCCCTTTTGAGCACATTTTTCATTACATTCTCACACATTTCACGCGGTATTTCATTAATTTCATCACGAATATTTTGTTTGAGTTGCTCAAGCGTTTCTGGTTTGTTTGCATAAACCTTGCAAAGGTGACTGATGAATAATTTGAGGGTTTTCCATTGCCCAGAACCGACTATTCTGTTTATTCACATATCCATTCAAATGAAAATGTGCCTCGTCACTCATTATGGTTTTTTCATGAAAATCGGGGTTGTCATGGGCTAGCTGTAACATCGTATTGGCATATGTACGGCGGCGTAAATGGTCTTCTTGAAGAAGCTCTTGTGTCAACTGAATCTTAAATGGAAACAAATGCAAATCCTTGCGCAAAATTGTGGCCAAAGTTGTTATTTGAAGACCAAGCTCCTGAGCACGGCGTCGAATTGAGGTTGATGGATTGTTTTGAACACTTCCTTGAACAGCAGTAATGTTTTCAGCCGATCTTGCAGTACGTTGTGGCCCATGCTTGTGCCTATCACCTACAGACCCTCTTTCTTCGAAATCATTCACTACACGATAAATAGTGCGTTTTGTTGGCACGTTGTTTCTCCCAAAAATTTCACATAACTTCCTCATCGTCACAGTAATCGATGATTGATTTTGATAAAATGTTTTAACGATTAAAACACGTTGGTTTATCGAATATTTTTCCATAATAAATTTGCCACGTGTCTACTTCACGACTGCCAAATATGAACTGTCAAGACAAAATGGCGGCAAAACAAAGTAGTATACGTTCCCGGCGGACACCCTGTACTTTATATTTAAACATAATTTTAACAAAAATCAATTAGCTTGGCTTTGCCGTCTTCCAGATTAGCAACAATTATATAAATACATAAAATAGCAATTAATTAAATTATAAATTTTCATTGATTATTCCAAGACGATACTTTAGTGCGACTTTGCAGTACTGAAATAGTTTTGCTGCGTTTATTTCGTTAAGAATTGTTAATACTTGTTCCGTCGCCAGAATATTACTTCGGAAAATATATCTCCTTGTTTCTTGTAATACTGGACACTTTCCAATGAAATGTATAACGTCTTCTCTCTCCGCCAAGTTAAACAAACTGCACAGTATTGGTAGATCATCTCTGTGTGGTCCGATCACAAGAAGAAAGGTGGGCAATCGTCCCCCATGGTGGAATGCAGAACTTATCAGTCTTTGCTGCATAAGCAGGAAACAATTCAATAAAGCCAAACGAACAAGGCTACCACTGGACTGGGAGATCTACAAAGAAAGTCTGAAGAACTTCAAAATAGAGGTTCGGAAAGCTAAACGCAGATCCTGGCGCGGTTTTTGTCAGAGTATTGACAACACGTCTCAATCCTCTAGACTGCGAAAAGTCCTCTCCAAAACACCAACTATACCTAGTGTCCTCATGAATCCCAATGGATCCTGGGCGGAATCGGACGAAGCATCGCTCAACCTGCTCATGGACACTCACTTCCCAGGCTGCATGCCTACCCCCAACGATGATCGCGCCCTGGTAAATGTTGCACGCCCATAGGCACCTCCTCATCTTATCAGCGAAGATAAGCTGAAATGGGCAGTAAACAGTTTCGAACCATTCAAATCCCCGGGACCAGATGGTACTTTTCCTGCCCAGATTCAGACAGCCTTCAATATAGTATGGCAGTATCTTTCCTGCATTCTGAAGGCTTGTCTTGAGCTCGGAACAACACCAACTGCCTGGACCGAGGTAAGAGTGGTCTTTATACCTAAAGCAGGCAAGACATCGCACACCCTCCCAAAGGATCTTAGACCTATTAGTTTAACGTTCTTGCTTCTCAAGATTCTGGAAAGAATCCTGGACCTACACATCAAGGCCACTATTGATAGCACCCTACTATCCACGTCACAGCACGCCTACTAAAAAGCTAAATCTGTCGAAACGGCTTTGCAGTCCATCATCCACCCTATCGAAAAATCACTCTCAATCAAAGAGTTCAACCTAGTGTCATTTCTAGACATAGAGGGAGCCTTCAACAACGTTGAAACAAATTCGATTACCAGTGCCTTACGTAGGCTCAACATCAGCGAACCCATCTGTTGCTTCATAGAACACATTCTAAAGAACAGGGTAATAACAGCATCCTTCGGAAGTAGCACTGTCAAGCGACATGCACATCGAGGCACCCCTCAAGGGTCTCCACTATTGTGGAATTTGGTGCTCAACGAGGCCCTTCTAAATATCGAAAAAACTGGATGCAATGCAGACGATGTCGCCATTCTAACAACAGGCAAATACCCGCAGACGCTGGCCGATGTCATGCAGTCTGCTCTTAATGAACTGCTCAGATGGACCGATAAATGCGGCCTCTCCGTTAACTCGACGAAGACCGAAAACACAAGCTACCTGACTTCACTCCGCCCAAGATAAGGGGATCCACCCTCAAAATTTCAAATAATGCTAGCTATTTAGGCCTAAAGCTTGACCGCAAGCTAATTGGGAAAGAGAATGTCGTCGAACGGGCCAGGGAATCACTGGCCGCCCTATACATCTGCAAGAAAGCAGTAGGCTCCACTTGGGGCCGCAAACCAAGCATCATGCACTGGCTATACACGTCGGCCATTAAACCGACTCTCATGTATGGAGTATTGGTATGGTGGCCCACCTTGGAGAAGAAATCCAACCTATCCATAATGGAAAAAACTCAGCGAGTTGCATGTCTCAGTATTACCGGTGCACTGAGAACTTCTCCCACAGCGGCGCTACAAACCATGCTCCACCTGCTTCCGATTGACATCGTCAGCAAGCAATTGGCTGTCGGCTCGGCAATAAGACTCAGAGGCTCCAAGCAGTGGAAGGAGCAACACACGGGACATGCCAATATACTTTCGATGCACCGTCATCTTCCCAATTCCACTAACCATCTGCCCACTGAATATGATTTTAACAAGGGCTACACGCACTCGATACCGGACAGAAGTGAGTGGACGCAACGCAATGTCCTTTATAACGAATCGCTGTGAATTTTCACGGACGGGTCCAAAACCAAGGACGGAGTCGGTGCCGGAATTTGATCAGAAGATCTGTACATACACCTCTCCTTCAACCTTCCAGACTATTGCAGCGTTTTTCAAGCCGAAATCACCGCAGTTCGCAAAGCTGCTGACTGGCTGGCGGCTAGCACACTATCAACACCTGATATTGTTATTTATGTCGACAGTCAGGCAGCGATCAAATCCCTCGCATCCAGCACTACGAGATATAAGGCAGTGAAAGACTGTCGCATATCTCTTAACGAGATAGCTGGTCAGTACAACCTCACCCTTTGCTGGGTATCAGGTCACTGCGACATACCGGGGAATTGTGCAGCCGACGAACTAGCACGATAAGGCTCCACTGGTACAGATAGCATAAGCATCACCGACATCGAAGCACCAGCGTCTTATGTTAAGTACCTTATTCAAATTGATGCCGAGAAAGTAGCCAATCATCGATGGCAACATCTAGACCAATGTCATACCGCCAGACAGCCGACACTCAATAAATCCAGGTCCATCGGACTCTTGAAGCACAAAAGAGGAACCCTCTCAAAAATAACAAATGTCCTCACTAGACACTGCGTCATAGGAAGACATGCCCAAAGACTAGGTATCCCTCATAATGACTTCTGCAGAAGCTGCAGAGATGAAGAGGAAGAAGAGACCATCAGTCATCTCCTGTGCGCCTGTCCTGCGCTCGCCAACATCAGGAAGGCCACTCTGGGTGAATACTTCTACAATGATCTTAATGATCTCGGCAACGCCTGCACGGCTAAAATTCACGACTTCATTCAACGAAGCAAATGGTTCCAAGGGTAAGAGGGTGATCCACCCGCCTTACACATCGGCAGTACAATGGACCTACTTTCTCGTCTAAGTATATCTTCATCGAGGGCCTATCCTAACCTAACCAAACCTATCTCTGTGTGGAATATAATCAAGCTTTAGAAGCTCTCCGCGCAGCTGAAACACAGTCGATATTTCCTCAATGCTGTTTTCATCACGGAAGTAATTACTCTCCTGCAAGTTATGACCTAAACGGCTATAGTTTATTCTATGTAGCGAGACCGTCGCCTGCTCTACGTATCCTGCTCGAAGCTGCTCGTCCACACTTGCAATAATTTGGTAAAGTTGACGTTTTCAACACCTGCTGTCAACGAGGTTTAACTCAATTCCACAGCTAATAGCAAGTTCCAGCCTCTCACTGTACCACTCCGTCTTGGACCGCATGGCGTGCATTGCCGCTTTTTTCAGCAATCGGGTATCTTACATCTTCAAGACCTTTAAAATGTAGTCTATATGCAATTTTAGCGTTTTTATGAAGAGCGGAGATAAACCTGTTTCCAACATTATCATATAATTTGTTGTGTTAGGTAACAGATGGAATGTTAATATCGTAACAGTTTCTCCAAACTGTCCAACTTCCTTACTCCCCAAACTTGCGCAGCATAAAATAGTATGGATTCGGAGACTGCCATAAATACCTTATATTTGCTGATGTGGGCAATGTGTTTGTTGAGACAATTCTTTCAAACCGTGTTGATGCCCGTTTTAAATTTGCTTAATTTTTCCTCTAGGTGTCTCTCCATATCAAAGTTTCTAGTGAAATAAACGCCAAGATACTTATATTCATTCACAACTTCTATATATTCGCCGTTGCAACGCCATTTCTCATTTCCACAGCGTTTTCCTCCCCCTCTTTTAAAGGTCATGATTTTCGCCTTATTTAGATTAACTATCAGGTTCCACAGCTTACAATACTCATATAGTCTATTAATCATTAGTTGCAGTGATTCAGGTGAGTGCGCCAGCAGCACTATATCATCAGCAAACAGTAATGCTTTGATCAGCAGTCCTGCGCACTCAACACCTCCTGGTAGAATTTCAACCATATCCTCGATGTATGGAGCGAATAAGCTTGGGCTCAAGGAACATTCCTGTCTAACACCCGACCACGTACGAAACCATGCTGACAACTCCATACCATTCCACAACGCTGCCTTAGTATCTGCATACAGGTTTTGGATAATTCGTCCAAATTTCATCGACATGCCCATCCTGTACAGCTTATAAAAAATAGCTTTTCTTTCCATAGTGTCGAAAGCATATTTAAAATCGACAAAGAACGCATAAAGTTTTTTACCTCTTGCAAGAAAGGATTCCGCAATGCTCCTCAAGACAAAGATATGATCAATAGTAGAATATCCTGACCTGAACCCCGCTTGGTTTTCTTTAATTAGGTTATTCTCTCTTATCCATTCTGTTAGTCGACCCTGTAGAATTGTTGTTAATATTTTATAAGATGCATTTAAAAAGGAAATTCCTCTGTAATTTGCCGGATCCGCTGCACATCCCTTTTTATAAATTGGAAAAATGACTGCTTCCTTAAAACGTTTAGGAATTACTCCACTGTCAAAGATCTTATTCAATATTGTCACAAGCTTTTTATGCAATTCCTCATTGCCATATTTATAAAACTCGGAAGGTATGCCGAAACCAAAAATATACCAAACTACATTAAATGCCCCAATCAACGCTTAGTACCACAACTTAAGTTAAAAATATATCTAATGATTTAAATTTAATTTAAATTTTGAATCCAACAAGATGCAATTAATTCTCATCTTCCATGTTGTATCAAAATATTTGCTTCAAGCTATGTTTTCCATGTTCTCATCTTCCGTGTGTTTACCAAGAACTTGGAGATTTTCTACCTCTGTTTGCTAGCGGTTAAGAATCAATCGAATCGAAGTTAATGAGATTCTTCGATACAGTCCTCTGCATGATTCCTCACACATGGTCGCCAGTTTATTCAGTTCTTATCATAGTTGTGCACTTTCTTTGCAAGTTGATATTAGTTTTTGTAAATATGACGGTCAATCCATGTGCATATGTGCAGGGATAATTAAAAAAAAAAGAATATACAGTAGATACTTATGTTGCCTCATAGATGCATGTACCCGTATTTACCAGAAATAGGAATGAAATGCAAATGAAAAATAGTACCTATTCGAGAGCTAATATTAAATTTCAACATTTAAAAATTACCACGGATCAGATATCTATTTGCGTAATATTGTGATGCGGGATTTCCAGGAATGAGGAAAATTTCTACATTTACCGCACATGTTGGGAAATGTTGCGGAATGTTTGGTGTTATACGCGTGTGGTGCGCAGGATGCCTGTTGTTTTTTCCGCGATGCTAATTATGTACGTGGGACAAAATTTCATACTCAACTCATTCGGGATAGTTTCCATCTGGAAACTTTTGAAACGTTTTTGAATGGCCTGGAGGGAAATTTATCAGATAGATATTTCAGTTATTTGTTTAGAATGGACAGTGAATGTGCAGCAGATTGTTTGCTTTGAATTATTCATCACCACGGAATGTAAAACAATTTAAACTTTTAACTTGCTTTTTGTAATCCAAATCCCTGAAGCAATTTTTCAAAATCTGTGCCAAAAATGACATTTGACAATTCATTTATTCGTATCCTCGTCAAAAATGTGGCAAAATTAATAAAAATGTCACAATCATGACCGCGTATAAATTATTCACTTTCGAAACAGTACCACACAAACAAGGACATCAAAAAAATGTCAGTTAAACCAAAGAAAGGAGATACAAAAAAAAATTGTATAAATAAACCGCAACACAAAAGGGCCTACTAATATGTCATTATTTGAATACAGTCAACGGCGTGCATTCATTTTCCAGAGAGGGTCATAAAAATTTATATAAAAAGGACGAGCAAAAAAAATGTGGAAGTAGAAACCAGAATTTACTACCGTTAGGGATTTTTTGCTTTGCTTTTTTTTTATTCTTATTATTTTTAAAAATAAAGTGAATAATAAAAAAATATATTTAGGACGACCGGAAGTGTGCCGCAATACCAGTCAGAATGCATAGAAATCTCGGGAATTCATTACATTAGCGGATATAAAGAACAAACTCAAAATGAGATGCAAATGCAAAAAGTATTGAAACGCAAATTGTTTCTTTATACCGGCGGGGAATTTCTCTGTTTTTAGAATACGAAATAAATTGGGAAGAATTCCCAACGGACTTTAGGTCAAAAAAATCCTCTTGAGAATCAATTTGTAATGAATTTTGATAGGAAGAAGAGCTTAGTTTTGGTTTGCTAATACGTCAAAAAGTACTGCTTAATAGGGTGCAGAAGGCCTTAAGGCAAATGGTTGATTTGAATTATGGAGATAAATGCAGTCAAGTCCTTATGAGGATGGTAACCGAGTCATTAGAGAGTAAATTAGTAAATTAGTAGTGAATATCGGTTGTGTTTAAGCAGCTTTAGACTCGTTGTTTGCGGAAAGTACTAGAGTAAATGCAATTTTAATAATATATATATGTGCTTTCACTTCTCTTAAGCTTAAGAAAGTATCTTAATTAATTAGAAAGTATATTATTCCAGTAAGTTTTGAAATTGATGACTTTTAAGGGTTAACCGACTTAAGTAATAAAATCACTAGGCACTTTAACGTACCATCTCAACTTACGGAAGGAAGAAACACTTATATCACTTTCTGGGAAAGCCCAGCCACACGATGTTAAAGGACTTAAGGCTCATAAGTTTGAAGTATTTTCCCCTGAAACCCCTGGAAGGACTAATGGACATCCACATTCACCCAAAAATTAGCCGAGAATTTATCTCACCAAACTAACACGCCCATTCGGTAGAGATGAAGTGGTATCAACTATTGAAAGATCGGTTTACCAAAAATAATTCATACCAGCGGCCTTCCCGGACATAGAAGGAGCCTCCAGCAATATGGAAGCGATGCGATAAGTAAACACTCGAACTGGCTAGATAGCATGGTCAAGACGAGATTCATCAGTTTAGAACTGGGAGGGAGCCTATCACATACCTTGGCGTCAAGATGAATTCCTTATTAGGGAATGCTATCGCCTCTACTATGATCCTGGTCGTAAATATAATGGTAATGAAACTTGAGTGCAGTGGTATACCGGCCGTAGTGTACGTCGATGATGTGGCCTTACTGGTAACCGGAAAATTCCTACTAACAATCACTGACCTACTGCAGTAAGCCCCAAACACTTCGAGCAATTGGGCTATAAGATGCGGATTGAACGTAAGCTCTGATAAAACTGAAGTGGTACTTTTCACAAACAATAGGACGGTACCAACTTTAGGCCTCCTGAGACTTAATGTAAACTAACTCCAAATGTCGGAAACAGCAAGCTGACATGGAAAGACAATACTACGAAAAAAATAAGGAAAGCGTCGATCGACTTTTACGCATGGAGCAGTTTTTTCGGAAAGAAATTGGGACTCAAACCTGCCATCATTCACTGGATGGCCGGCAGCAGGTAAATTTACAATCCTGAAAAAATATACCAAGATCCAACAACTTGCCTGCATAGGAACAACTGGCGCGAGACAAGCGAGACAAGCCTCCGCACTATTGCCAGATGGGTGAGGATACATACGGAAATTGACTACCTAATACAAACCCTTGATTTCAGCTTCAGTATAAGAATAGTAATGCTCCAAAAGGGAAGATTAGAAAGAGAGTTAAATCATAAATTCGGACGATTTTTACAGAAGAGTCAAAAATCGAAGCGTTTGTAGCATCAAGTATCTACTCGGTTTAACCCAAAATTGCCAGGCCAACAAGGCTCTCAAGCCACATTAGTGTGTGCGTAGCGGAAGTTTTAGCAATTGTCGAGGTAGGCTAAAAGCTAGTACTAACACCAACTTCAATAAAATACATTGACATTTATGTAGACAGCCAAGTAGCCATCAAAGCCATTTTATCAACGATTATTAAGTCTAAACTTGTGAAACGTTGTCATGTAACATCCTGGTGGGTATTGGGACATAGAGGTATCCAAGGCAACGAGATTGCTCAAAAAGCGCTCAGAATTGGACCCATCAGTGGTCGATAGCTTACTATCATAGTAAGTTGTACGTGGGTCAATATTGCTAAGCCTTACTGAAGGTATCGATTTACATTACATTAATCGGATGTCGCAAGCTAAAACTTAATATTCCTCCCTCATGTCAAATAGAATTAATTATTTTTAATTGTATAATAGAATACCGTAAGTTAGTGAACACCTTGCGCGAGCTGCAGATCACAGGTTGGTAAGGAATTTCCATTGTCAGTTAGGACCCTGGCCCAGTGTCATAGGCGTACAACAAAAGAAACTGCCCTTTCAGGTTGGGGGTTGTGTCGTCGGGGTAACTTCCCTACCACGTTAAAAAAAACACTGTACAAAAACAACCACAAGACTAGGATAAGGAAGATTCATACGATGACAATCCTGGCAAATGAAATAAGGACAACCACCTTCGGATCTGTACGTGGAATGTTCGGAACCTTAACAGACCACATGCAGTCGAACACTTACCAGAGGCCCTAGACTGCTATAAAGCAGATATAACCGCCATCCAGGAAGTGTGATGGGATGGGCCGGGCCGGCATCTTCTTCGACTACGTACCTTGTCGCGGTGAAGATGCTTAGTAAGGACCCAATGATCCCGAAGGGCGATTGCAGTAGGGCCACCCATGCTGTATGGTCTTCGGGAAAGGGTGTCTGAAGCTAAAGTGTAGTCAACCCATTCTAACGGGTGGAGTGAGCGTTTCATGTAAACCGTGCCCAGGGACGAAAGGCTGAGGGTTTTTATCAGTCGCTTACGAGCTCCTTCAGGTGCCCTGGCAGGGCCTGTCGTAATAAGCCTTACCGCCAGTAAAACCGGCTATGCTGGCGGTGGACACTTCTCACCGGCTTACTCGTGGGAACATGCATACAATTTCAAAAACAAAACCTAACAAAAAAACAAAAACAAACACAACTACAAATTCCGAGGCTTTGCCTCCAAACCTAACGAACAAGGACAATGACCAGACCGACAAACCTATATACAGAGAGACGACGGACAACGACACCTACACGAACTCTTCGGATTCTGATACCAGATCCATTGACAATTCCGCTTCAGATGCGGACCCCAGGCAAAAGCCGTATCGGCACGTTGCGGGCGCGCAATCCAGAAGAGGAATTCCCCTAGTGCTAAAAAGTACAGAAACCTTCGCTTGGCAAAGCACCTGCTCGCACGGATTCTCGAAAAACCAGAGGAATCGTGGGAGCAGAAGGACAAGGAGTCGCTGCGCTGGGCGAGTAGCGTTATCGCTGAGAAGACCAGTCAACCCGAGTCGGGAGGGCAGGCCCCCTCAACGAGTAAGAGTGTGCCACTTGATAACAAGAGGCCACCCCCAAAACGCGCTCGCCCTACAATACATAACAGGTCTCAGCCTGAGTCGGCGAGACCTGCGAATGGCAATAGGCCCTTCGGCAACACCCCGAACCGTCAACCCGAGTCGGGAGGACGTTCGGGCGTGGTACCAAAAACGGACTCAACGTCCAAACGTCCTAGATCCCAGGACGATACCTCCAAGACCCCAAAGAAGGCCAAGAATACCGAGTCGGTGCTCAGGCCCTACAACGAGGTGGGCCGTATCAGTGGTGATAACTGGAGGCTCCTCAAGGCAAGACTTGCGTCAGACGTCCTGGCGCATTGTCTTAAGAACCCAACTGCTACGCCACCGACCTTTTCGGACGCTGGCTGGTACCTCAACGGTGCAAAGCTATTAAAATGCAGCAACAGCAGTTCCATCGCGTTCCTAAAAGAGGCAGTACCCAAACTTAACCACCTTTGGGCCAAAGCCGATTTATCGGTCTGTCACTGGAGCGACATAAAGGTCCGTCCAAGAGCTCGAACTTAGATTCCACCAGGACCAAGCAGTGAATCGGATATCCTGAAGTTGATCCGTATTCAAAATCCTGACCTTCCAACCTCCAATTGGAAGGTCATTAAAGCCGATAAACCGGTAGAGGCAGGAAGGTTAGTCTCATTCCTCCTCAACCAAGAATCCCTGGAGCTTTTAAGCAAGAGGGATTACAAGATCTTCTACGGCATGGAAGAACTGGTACTGAAGGTCCATGAGAAAGACGAGAGGCTCATCTCAGGTATGGTTTCCTCTTTGAGCAGTCTTGGTTTGGATACCGAATCAGATAGCCTCCCGTCGGACTCACTACCGACAGCTGCCACTTCGACCCAGGCCGTAACGCCAGCTGAGTCAGCAGGCGTCAAAGAAATGGGACCGGTCGGTACACCAGCTGAGTCAGCAGGTGAGGTAGAGACAGTTTCGCTGCCAAAGCAAAACAGTGGTGAATCTTCCGAGTCGGAGGATGATGACACCACAGTAATAGAGGCATCTGTACCAGTCAGGAATGATGCTCCGACTAGTGCAGATTAATCTACACCATTCCATAGCAGCTTCTGCTAACCTTTTGCTCTGCCTGCAGTCAGGAACCTTGGGTGACAAGAGACAACCGCATAGCTGGATTAAGGGCAAAGAATTATTCCTTGCTTTATGCCAAAGGATCAGGTAAACCAAGATCCTGCATTCTAGTAAAAAATAACTTAAAAGCCTTCTTCCTACCAAATTTCAGCGATTCGGACTTCGCATGTGTGGAGTTAGACCGCGAGGGGAAAGACAGGCTATGGATATCGTCAGCGTATATGCCCTATGATGACACAGGCACACTACCAACACCAAATATACGTGAGACAATAAAGTCAGCCCAAGTAAGCAACATCCCCATAGTGATAGGCGCTGACGCCAATGCCCACCACAGCCTTTGGGGAAGCAGTTATACAAACAATCGAGGTGAGCGTCTTTTTGATTTCATCATAGAAACTAACCTCGTAGTATGTAATATAGGTTCTGAACCCACCCTTACTAACAAAATTAGACAAGAAGTAATAGATATTACTCTAGCAACCAACTCCACAAAGCTAAACATTAGCAAATGGATGGTGTCGAAAGATATCTCTTTTTCGGACCATAATTATATTCAATTCAGTTTGGAATTTACCAAACCTCCATCAAAATCCTTTAGGAATCCTAGGAACACTAATTGGCAGGTTTTTAACACATTTTTAAATAAAGAGCTTAGCACCGAGATAACTCAACCTTGCTCACCATCCGAAATCGACCAGATGGTGGACAAAGTCTCCGGAACTATGAACAAAGCCTTCTTGAAAGCTTGTCCAATAAACCACCTTGGTGGAATTCTAACATAGCAAAACTCCGAAATAATAGTAGGAAGCAGTTCAATTTAGCAAAGTCTTCACGATCTCCAGAAGATTGGGATAACTATAAGAACAGCCTCAGGGTCTTCAAAAAAGAGATAAGGAAACCTCAGCGAGAATCGTGGAGATTATTCTGTAGCAATATAGAAAGGACAAACGATTCTAGCAGATTGAGGAAAATTCTTTCCAAATCTCCTCATATCCCTAGCTTTATCCAGAAACCTAACGGAGACTGGACTAAGTCCAAAGAAGAAACATTAAACCTTCTTATGGACACGCATTTCCCAGGAAACTCTATAGATACGAACACACCTATACCCCAACACCACTCTATCATGGACGTTCCGGCAGGAGTAATAAACACCCACACTATCCATTGGGCTGTTAATAGCTTCCTACCATATAAATCTCCAGGCTTAGATGGTATTTCACCAGTGGAACTGCAGGAGGGTATAAAACCCTTAGCCCCCTGGCTCTACGTGATTTTCAACAGCTGCCTTAAATTCAGCTATACCCCATCCTCGTGGAAACGAGTTAAGGTGGTTTTCATCCCAAAATGCGGTAAGACCTCCCACTATAATCCGAAAGATTTCAGACCAATCAGCCTCTCCTCCTTCCTTCTGAAAACGTTAGAAAGGCTAGTCGATAACCATATCCGTTCAAAACTCAAGGCAGAAACCTTATCTAGCTCTCAGCATGCTTACCGGAAAGGCTTTTCAGTGGAAACAGCTCTACATTCATTAGTAGGCACCATTGAAAAATCTCTTGCCGTTGAAGAATATATTATGGTGTCTTTCCTTGACATAGAAGGCGCCTTTAATAACGTCAATACAGAATCCATCACAAGAGCGCTCGCTGACCTGAAGGTGGACTGCTGCCTTTGCATCTGGATAGAGCGAATGCTGAACAGCAGGCAGATTCTATCCGAGCTCGGGTGCTGCTCAACCAAAAGGCTAGCGCACAGGGGCACACCCCAGGGGGGTGTTCTCTCTCCGCTACTTATATTATTAGTAGTGAATGAGCTACTCACTTCACTAGTAAATAAAGGCTACAAGGTCGTAGCATATGCTGACGATATTGCCATAGCCATATCAGGTAAATTCCCCCAAACCCTAAGAGATGTAATGAACTCGGCGCTAAATTTAGTAGCGAATTGGACGGACAGCGTTGGGCTCAACGTAAACGCGTCCAAAACTGAGCTAGTACTTTTTACTACGAAATACAAAATCCCGTTCGTAGCCCCACCTAAGCTTAGAAACACGGAACTCAGCTTTTCAAACAAAGCAAAATACTTAGGGTTGACCCTCGATAGTAAACTTAACTGGAAACAGAACATTCTAGATCGAACCAAGAAAGCGGAAATCGCCATCTACACCTGTAAAAAGGCTATAGGTCCTAAATGGGGTCTTCAACCTAATATAGTCCACTGGTTGTACCTGGCGGTGGTCAGACCAATCCTGCTTTATGGCGTTCTCGTCTGGTGGCCTGCACTCGAAACAAGGTGCAACACAAACTCCATCGAAAGAGTACAACGATTAGCAAGCAAATGCATCACAGGGGCTCTCAGGTCCACCCATTGATATCTTTGGGAAAATGGTAGCATCTAAAGCAGCCCTAAGACTTAGAGAATCTCTCCAGTGGTCAAGCTCACAAATTGGCCACATGAAAATCTAACAAAACTCCAATCTCAGAGTAACAGATTACATATCCCCATCTATTGATTTCAATATCAATTATAACACCACCATCCCTGATAGATCCGCATGGGAGGAAGGTATCATTCTAAATGACGCCGCAATCGAAATCTATACAGATGGTTCCAAAACTTCGGAGGGCACAGGACTAGGTATATTTTCCGAATCACCTAGAATAAACGTAGCTCTCCGACTTCCGGACCACTGTAGCATCTTTCAGGCGGAAATATCGGCCGTTCGTGAAGCAGCGCGCAGACTCTCTATATACCCGATAGATGGTAAGTCTATCGTCCTTTATATAGACAGTCAGTCCGCGATTAAAGCTCTGGAAACGCCAACAATAAGATCTAAGTTGGTTAAACATTGCCGCGAATCTCTTAACGAGATTGCGGACAGATGCAACACTACTCTGTGCTGGGTCCCAGGACACAGAGATATTCCAGGCAACTGTAAAGCGGATGAACTAGCTAGACAAGGCACCGTACTTCCTCTCGATGTAAATAGAGAGGCACCGGCACCACCAATACAATTAATGAAAATCCGAATGTTTAACGAAGCGCAATCTAATGCGAACAACAGATGGAGTAATCTAGCTACGTGCGCATCGACCAGGAAGATCTGGCCCTTACTTGACGCAAAGAAAACCAAAAATCTCCTTTCATTAAATAGAAGGAACATAAGCCTCACAGTAGGAATAGTCACATCACACTGCTTGTTAGGTAGACACGCCACTAGAATGGGTGTCCCAGCAAATGATTTCTGCAGAAGCTGCAGAGATGAAGAGGAGGAGGAGAATAGTCTCCACCTCCTTGGCACATGCCCAGCGCGTGACCTGTCTAACATAGACATTAGAAATTTAAATAGATACATAGGTAAATCCAACTGGTTTAGATGAAATGCCCCCCCCCGCCCCCCCTACACATCACCACCACCCCTCCTCCCTCGTTATTGGTTACTATCAATCCCCAAGAGGTACTGCAACAGACACCTCCCAAGATCGATAGCTAACCCTCCCATAGCACTAGACCAGTGCCTGTAAATAACATCACTGCATAGAGGTAACAGAGATTGATTGAGTCAATCAATCCCCCTATTACTCACATGCACACTACCTACACGGTGAACTAGGTATTAAGGGTTTGACTGAAGCAGTCACCCCACCTAGCCAAACCATCCCCTAAAGTTCGACTGCATACTAGTGCAAGATTGACTGCATCAGTCATCTCGCTCTACTTTGCATTCCCCACTATTTCCACGGTCCACCTAGGTACGGGTTCGATTGAAACAATCGCCCTACCTAGTCCACACTTTATACATAGCAGTACTTAGAGTTCGATTGAATCAGTCACTCTATGTACGCTTATGCTTCTCTACACCTACACGGTCCACCTAGGTATGAAGGGTTTGACTGAATCAGTCACCCCACCTAGTCAATAGCATGCATAACCGTAATTAGAGTTAGACTGAATCAGTCACTCTACTATACGTATGCACCTCAACGCCTACACGGTTTATGGGACCTGCCAATAATAACTTGCATACACAGTATAGGGGATTCGATTGAATCAATCACCCCCCATCACTTGCTGCACACTATACCTTCTCGGTACACCTTGACTTCAGGGTTGACTGAGTCAGTCACCCTCTCTACCCCTTTTCAGTCAGCATTCTCAGCCAACACCCTCATGAGAAAGGTTAAGGTTCCCCTGGTTACCGGTGACTCGACCGGTCATTACTCATGTGGTATCACAATGGACCCATGTGGTCTAAGTGTGTCCTGACCCTGTCAGGACAGCCACCTTTACCTAACCTAACCTAACCTGGGCCGGGCCGGGCAAAAACAGGATGAAAAACTGTGATATCGACTACGGTGATTGCTACAGAGACCCCGGCAGACCCCGGAGATTTACTGAAACATAAACAAGTTGGTTTAAGAAAAACGTGATATCTGCTTAAAATATCCGCATCTTTTCAGACAGCCAAGCAGCAATGAAATCCTTGGAATCGACCTCTATAAATTCCTTAGTAGCTCTAGACTGCCGATCGTCTCTCGTAGAGATGTCTGAGCAGTTCAATATTCACCTGTGTTGGGTGCCGAGGCATAGGGACATTCCAGGGAATTGTAAGGCAGATGAACTCGCCGGAATAGGAACAACTATACCCATCCTGCCGGATAAAGGCTCCTTAGGTATACCAATCGCTACCTGCAAACTCAAATTTAAGCTGGATGCTATCGAGAGTACGAATCTTAGGTGGACAAGTGGACCCACATGTCTAGCGACAAAACAAATTTGGCCGAAGCTGGATCTAGAACGTTCCAAGAATTTAATTTCTCTCAACAGATTGCATATCGGCGCTATAATAGGTGTCATCGCTGGACACTGTCTAATAGGCAAGCATACTGCAAGGCTAAGCGTTTTTAAGAACGACTTTTGTATAAGCTGCATGGACGAAGAAGAGGAAGAAACTATTCCTCACCTTCTTTGTTTCTGCTCAGCTCTCTCCCGTAGAAGCAAGCTTCATCTAGAAGCCCTCTATTACAACGACATACTTACTTTCTTAGATGGCGCTACAGTCCAGGGTGGACCTGGGCCTCAACCAACAAACCTCTCCAGCTAGCACGATTGCGAGCCAGCTGCCTCCAGTTGCGCACGCCAAGTTGGTTGAGGTCCCAATCCACTTATTTCCACTCATCCGGTTTTGTCAAAGCCCATGCCTCTGCGCCATACAGCAGGACTGGGATGATTAATGTCTTAGAAAGAGTAACCTTAGTAGTTCGAGATAGGGCTTTGCTACTCAATTGCCGTTTAGCCCATAGAAATAACGATTGGCAAGGGTAATTCTTCGTACGATCTCCCTACTGATGTCATTTGCGGAGTTCACCATAGAGCCTAGGTAGACAAAATCCTTTACTACCTCAAAATTATATCTGTCTATTGTGGCGTTCTGTCCAAGACGCCGATGTTGGGTGTCCTTTTTTGTAGACAGCATATATTTTGTTTTGCTTTCATTAACCGCTACACCCATCTTTGCTGCCTCGTTCTCAATACTCGTAAATGCCCCATTGACGGCCCGCTGAGTTCTTCCGATTATATCAATGTCATCGGCATAAGCGAGTAGTTGTGCAGACTTGAAGAAGATTGTACCTCCGGGGTTGGCTTGTGAGTTTCGTACAATTCTCTCAAGTACTATGTTAAAGAGATCGCATGATAGCGCGTCGCCTTGTCTAAGACCTTTCCTGACATCGAACGGTTCGGTGATGTTCTTACCGACTTTAATGGAGCAGCGAGAGTTCTCCATCGTCATTCTGCACAAACGGACGAGCTTGGCAGGGATGCCAAAACTAGACATGGCTCTAACTCTAACTCGTCTCTATACACGCTATCATAGGCAACTTTGAAATCGATGAAGAGGTGGTGCGTATTGATTTTATATTTATGGGTTCTTTCCAAGATCTGCCGTAGTGCGAATATTTGGTCAACGACATAGGCGAAAGGAGGACGCCACAATAGAAAGTAGGACGTCTTTGGTAGGGTAGCTGGTAAGCATAGCCTACACGACACCATGTCTGACAATGGACTAAGGCTAATTGATTTCGCTGTGGAGCAAAACGTCACTATAGCAAGCACATGGATTCCTCATCTCAATATTCTCAAGCAGACAAGATCATGCGACGATCAATAAAATTGATCATATTGCGATCGATGCTAGACATGCCTCCAGCATTCTGAATGTCCGGAATTTCCGAACGGCCAATATAGACTCAGATCATTACCTTGTTGTAGCCAAGGTACGAATGCGGATATCCCAAACTGAGCAACAAAGAAGAATCACTGTGAGAAAATTTAATGTCGAACGCGTTTCCCAAACTCTCTCAGTCACCCTTATGCCGCTAAGATCAGGTGCGAAGACCAGGTGCCACCATGTGACGATATTGACATTATTGGAAGAACTCAACGAGCTGTTACCGGTTTGCAGCATTGAAGCAGAAGCGGCCAAAATGGGATTAGCGATAAACGAGGCAGCTTTACGGTGCTGAAACATAGACTTTATTGAAAGTGGATGAAGATATCTTTTGTCGCTTCGAGAGAAAAATTCTTCGGAAGATATTCGGTCCCGTTTGTGTTGACAAGTTTTGGAGGAAAAGACTCACTGACGAACTATACGAGCTATACAGCCACATCGACAGTGTCTTGGACATTTGATATAGCTAGGACATGTAGAGGGAATAGACACCAACTCCCGGTTCGCAGAGTCTTCGAATCTAACCCGGAGGGACGACAGAATTGAGGGTCTTCACGCCATAGGTGGCGTGCACAAGTTCAAGGGGACCTCGACTAACTTGGAGTGCGCAACTGGATGCAATTAGCTAAAGAACGAGCTAAATGGAGAGGCTTGTTCGTTAAGGCCCAGTTTCACCACGAACAATAGCGCCACCGAGAAAGCAAAACGATCTAATACCCCAGGTGGTAGATTCTGGGGAGAGCCATTTATTGCAACTGATAAATACCTTCTCAAAAGGTACAAGGGTATCTCGATCTCCACCAAGAGATCGAAAGTCTCCGGAAAAAAAGTCCACCGGAAGCGCAAGCGCTTGGAAAACAGGACTCAGTGAAATTTAAAAGCATTGGTCAGGAAAACCACGAACTTCGTACAAAGCTTACCGAAGTGTAGCTACTTTAAGCAAGAAAATAATGCGCTTAAAAAACACGTGTCCATAAAAGGAAAATACAGTTAGCCCACATCGCATGAATAGGATCAAAAAGGAAGGACCTAGCGAAAAACGCAAAGCTGGTTCCTTACCGGAAAACCAGCCACAAAAAATGAAAAGCGCAAGGAGTTGCCAGAAAAGCAACAACAAATAAAATTACGTTCTCCGCCACTGATAAACGTCGTTGAAATTACGGACTATAATAAGTTGCATTGACTCCTTAAAGGAACGCTTTCATCGAAGTTTAAGGTCACATCTCTCCGAAATAATACGTTCAAAATCAATGTCGATGATGCCGGCGGTTATCAACCAGTGTCCCAAAAATTGAATGCCGAGAAGATTCAGTGGAATAGTTATGAAAATAAGCAAGGGGACTCCACCTTCCACCGTGCACTAAAGAAGATGTAATGAACGACCTTCAAGACAAAGGCTTTAAAATTCTTGATGCCGTCAATATTATCAAGAAAGAGAAGTAACAGTGGGCGCCGTGGCGTAAGTGGTTAGTGTGTCGGATCACTACGCATGAGGTTCCAAGTTCGAATCCCAGAAAACACAAAAAAGTTTTTTCACGGTCCCACCTCTCGCGAGCGTCTGACAAACATCCGAGAGTATTGTTGTCACGAAAAAGCTTCTCAAATCGCCGTTCGGACTCGGCATTAAACTGTAGGTCCCTTCCATTCGTGTGAAAAATACAACGCACACAACATGAGTGGTTGCGAGAAGCTAGGCCCTGGCACTTTAAAGAGTTGTTGCGCCAATATTTGTTGTTTGTTAGTCGGGGGGAGATCAGGAAAAATTGGTAAAGCGTGGACTTCCGCTATTCATGCTAAGTTTTGATAAAGATGAAAATAAATGCGTAAGAGATCCAGATCGATCCCGCAGTGTAAGCGCTGTCAAGGCTTTAATCAAACGCAAACTTATAGCCAGAAAGAACCGCGATGCGTGAAATGCGCAAGTAAAGATATCACGGAAGAGTGTCACCAAAATAAGCAAACGCCAGCCACTTGTATAAATTGCAAGTGAAATCATCCAGCGGACTATCGAGGTTGCCGAGTGGCGAAAGAACTCTAAAAAAGGCGCGATACGCTTAAAAATTCCGTGCGCCCGAATCCGAAACCAATTAAGAAGGGACCCAAAATAACTACGAAAAAAGTAGCGAGAGGCAGAAAATTCATCAATATTGACTTAAGATCGGATAATGAAGAAAAACCCAAAGGTAGTAGAGAAAAAGGTGACAGAAGCAAAATCTTCGAATATTGGCGTCCAGTCTTATAGTCAAGCGGCCGGCGATAAGAGTTAATGGTATGTACATGACAGACAACTAACGGGAGATCAAAGCAAGAAACCATTCAAACTTTAACGCAAAGAGTCTTGCTTAAGTTGCGAGATTGGAAAACGGTGATAGAGGTAGCTCACAAGATCCTGTATCCCATGCTCTTTCCCTAATTCATGCGAAACCTGAAGAGCAATGCAAAACAAACAAACTAATTTTCGAAAGAATAGTGGCACTTGAAAACAACATTCATAACATGCGCACTTCAAACAGAATATGAATGAAACGGTTAAAATTCTTACATGGAACGCCAACGGGCTCATACGAAGACTCGACGAGTTAGAAATATTTATACGAGTAAAAGATATTGATATATGGTTGGTCTGTAAAACTCATCTGACAAAACAATCGAATTTTAAGATAAGGGGATATAGCACGTATCACGCCTTCCACCCATCGGAAAGAGCCAGAGGTGGATCATCTTTGTTTATAAAATAATGTATCGAACACTCAGCAGGAATAAAGATTGAATTAGAAGCAATGCAAGTAAGAACGGTACGCGTTAGAAATAGACATTTTGCCTTCAACATTTCGTCTATATATTGTCCACTGTGAAGTAAACTTGAAGAAAGTTTTGGTTCTTTGTAGACGGCGTAATAAATTTCTTTCATCCAAAACTTGAAAGGAAAGTTTAAACTTTCCTTCTTATATCTGTGAAGTAGTCCAAAGTTTTCTGTCCAGTCGTCGTTTCAAAGTCCATGTTAATAGTAGTGTTTCTGACTTGGTATATTTTCGATCGGGTGTTCCACAAGGCTCAGTTCTTGCCCCAATCCTGTATAATATTTATACATCTGACATTTCAAAGTTACCCAACTGTGATATACCCATTTTTGCAGATGACACCGCAATATTTTCATCTCATGAACTCGCTCCCAATATTGAGAGGAATCTTCATAATGGAATGGAGATATTAGTAAAATACTATCACAAATGGAAAATCAAGCTGAACGAAGGGAAAACACAAGCAATTTTTTTCACCCGTAAAAGAAAATCTTGCTGTCTTCTCCAAGAAAAAACAGGTTAGGCATTTCTACAACAGGGCCAAAGAAATAGGAGACGGTACCACATGGGATGAATATATGGACCGCAAGCGGGAGTTTAAGTACTTAATCAGGCAATCAAAAAGAAAGTCGTGGAAGGAATTTTGTCAGTCCATTGCGGATACTAGTGAAGCTTCCAGACTTTGCAAGATGCTAGCCAAAGACACTTCTGTCCCAAGCTTCATCAAAAAATCTGACGGCTCGTGGGCAGAAAGTAGCGAAGAAGTTTTAGAAACGTTAATTGAAGCTCACTTCCCAGGAAGTAGATCGCCAATGGATTCTACTACTAATAGCTACTCGTACAATGGTAGGTCAATAGGGGACGACGTAGAGAATCTCATTAAATGGAAGAATCTGCGATGGGCCATTATGTCATTCGCACCATTCAAAGCACCAGGCCCTGATGGAATTTTGCCAGCTATGCTGCAAAAAGCTCCAGCCAAGGTCAGAAGGGGGCTTAGGGAAATTTTTAAACATTGTTTAAGGTCATGTTACGTACCAGTGGCATGGAGGGAAGTGCGGGTTATATTCATACCTAAAGCAGGTAAACCAAGCCACACTTCAGCGAAAGACTACAGACCCATAAGTCTCTCGTCATTCCTCCTCAAGACACTTGAAAGACTTCTTGATATTCACATCAGAAGTAAGTGTTGCAACGGGATTCTATGCAAAGCTCAGCACGCATATCTGAAGGGGAAATCGGTGGAAACAGCTTTACACGACGTAGTAGGGAAGATAGAGACTAGCCTTCACCATAAAGAATATGCACTAGTAGCCTTCCTAGATATAGAAGGGGCGTTCAATAACGTAGAAGGAAGGGCCATCAAACAGGCCCTGGAAACAATGAACGTCGAGCATAGCATTACCAATTGGCTCTGCAATATGCTGGGCACTAGAAACATTAACTCCACTATCGGAAACAGTTCAATAAGAAAATCCGTTACCAGGGGGACTCCCCAGGGAGGCGTTATCTCACCCCTCCTCTGGGTTCTAGTCATCGGTGAGATACTTAAAGAACTAAGCAGCACAGGCATAAGCGTCACTGCTTACGCAGACGACGTGGTGATTTTAGTTCAGGGCAAGTTCCTTGACACATTAAGTGAAATTATGGAATCAGCTCTTAATAGTCTAGAAAAATGGGCTAGAGGGTGTGGACTACACGTCAACCCGGACAAAACCGAATTGGTACTCTTCAGCAAAAAATACAAGATACCACCCTTCAAACTGCCTAAGCTAGCAGGGGTGGAGCTTTCCCTCTCGGATCGCGCTAGATATCTTGGGATAATACTAGATAGGAAACTAAATTGGAAACTTAACATACAGGAAAGAGTCCGCAAAGCTTATAATGCTCTCTTCATCTGTAAGCGGACCGCGGGGAAAAAATGGGGCTTGAAGCCCGCAATGATGCACTGGCTATACATCATGATAGTCAGACCCATCCTTACGTATGGGGTGGAAGGCAACGAATACGAAAAACACACGGGATATGTTGGCCATGGTACAAAGAACAGCTTGCATTGCCATCACAGGTGCTCTACGCACAACACCTACGGCTGCACTCGAGATCTTTCTGTATCTTTTACCATTAGACCTACAAATTAAATTTCAAGCGGGCAATAGTGCGCTTCGGCTCACTAACGTTGGTCTCTTCAGGACTAATAACATAGGACACAGCTCCATTCTCAAGGAATCTTTTCCCGGAATCCCTGACGAATCGGACGATATACTTGGCACCTTAGACTTCGACACACCATACGAAGTACTGTATCCAATTAGAGAGGACTGGCGAAGGAAGACAGTCTCTGTCCATAACGAGATTGCAATATACACAGATGGTTCTAAGAACAACGAGGGCACGGGGTCAGGTATTTACTCGAGAGATACGAACCTACAGGTGGCCCTGAGACTTCCGGACACATGCAGTGTGTTCCAAGCAGAGGTTCTAGCTGTACTTAAAGCTGCGGAATTACTTGAGATGGGATCAATATCCGATAAGAATATCGCCATCTACATTGACAGTCAGGCTGCGCTAAACGCGCTAGAGTCTTACGTCACCAAATCTGATATAATCAGGAATTGCCGCACAATGCTTAGGGCATTATGTACGCAGAACCGAGTCAGATTATGCTGGGTACCTGGACACTGCGATATTGAAGGCAACGAGCAGGCCGACGAGCTGGCTGAAAGAGGAGCGGGACTCCCACGTAGCGATATAATTGGTAGTATTAAGCCACCAGGGTGCGTGGCCAAGAGAATTATTCGGGATAAAATCATGGACACGGCTAATCTAAGATGGTCAAACATAGATGGTCACAGGGTGTCTAAGACCTTGTGGCCTGTGCTAGATCGCGGAAAATCTGGGGAGATAATCAAGTTAGATAGATCGAGGTTAAGAACAGTGATAGGAATACTCTCTGGCCACTGTCTCCTAAGGAGGCATGCCATGAGACTACGGTTATCCGATACGGATGTTTGTAGGTACTGCGACGACCTGCATGTCTCAGAGGATATAACTCATATACTCTGTGAATGTCAAGGAATTGCCAGGACAAGGCTAAAGCATCTTGGAAGATACTTCTTCGATAACCTTGAAGAGGTGAGGTCCCTAAACCATAACAAGGATCTTTTCAGATTCTGTAGGGAGATTAATTGCTTGGGAGAATGGGTTTAGGTCTTCTGCCGTGAAGGTTCCCTACGGATCGCGATGGGCCCACTTTGGTGCCTAGTGTTTTATGATAACCTCATAACCCTACCTAACCTAACCTAACCTAACCTATTTATTTATTTATTAATTAATTTATTTATTTATTTATTTATTCAATTATTTATTTATTTATTTATTTATTTATTTATTTATTTATTTATTTATTTATTTATTCAATTATTTATTTATTTATTTATTTATTTATTTATTTATTTATTTATTTACTTATTTATTTACTCTTATTTGAGTACTTATTTGTTTCTTGTTTTTTGTTTATTATTTATTTAAATATATATTTATTTAAATATATATTTATTTAATTATACTTGTTTAAGTATTTGCTTGTGGCTTATTTGTTTATTATTTATTTATATATAAATTTATTTATTTATTTTTGTTTTTATTTATTTACTAATTTTACTTATATTCAATATTTTTGTTTTTTTTTTTTTTTTTTTCTATTGAAGGTTTTTTTTTCGTATTTTCCTTCAAGTTTGCCACGTTTTTCCTATATAAACTCTTAATAAATATAAATAATGTTTCAGTTGAAAGATAATATCCCAATTATCAAAACTCTGTAAAATGTGCAATAACACAAATTCTGTAACTAAATTTATATACGAAATAAATCTATCTATCTATCTATCATCCAAAACTTGAAGGACTATGTCGACTTCTATGTTTTCTCGAGTAGCTTTTGATTTCATCTTAGATTGTTTTTATGCCAAGATCTCCGTGGTTATCGCTATTTCTGATATACCATATCGCATTAACAATACCTCTTAGCACTTTGTTTTCAAAAGTTTGTAAAATTTTAATGTTACTTTTTTTGGTACAACCCCAGAGTTGTATACCATATGTCCATACTGGCATTAGTAATTGCTTACATAAAAGCAGTTTGTTCTCTATATTAAGCTTGAAATAATTTCCAAGTAGCCAATGCATTTCTCTATATTTATTATCTAGTTCTTTGCATTGCGGTTTCCATTTCAGCTTTGCATCAAGTGTCATTCCAAGATACTTAGTCTCGTTTGCAAACGGAATTGGAACCGAGTTTGAAAAGATCGCGCAAATTATTTATTTTCTATTAAGTAAAATTTACATGAAAAGATTTGGTCTCGTTGAGTGCGACTCGCCAAATCTTTGTCCATTCAGTTACTCTATCCAAAGCTTCTTGCAGTTTTTCTGTAGTACCTTCGACCGTTTGATCTACTGCCAAGATAGCAGTGTTGTCGGCAAATATAGCTAGCTCAGTTCCTTCTATTTGCGGTATATCACGAGTATATAATAGATATAAAACTGGACCAAGAACGCTTCCTTGCGGCACCCGAGCCATTATTTCCTTAAAATCTGAATATCCGTTTCCACATTTAAAGCGAAATAGTATATTCGTAAAGTAGTTCTTCAAAGTATTATATATGTAGGTGCTCTGGCAGAACTTGTCGCAATTTAAACTTTAAGCCTTCATGCCAGACCCTGTCAAATACTTGAGAGACGTCAAGGAATACGCTTGAACCAATCTTTTTTCTTCAAGAGATTTTTCGATAACATGTGTTATTGTATGTACTTGGTTAACTGTAGAATGCTTACTTTTGAATCTGGATTGGTGATCCGAAATGAGATACTTACTTTACTTATGTCCTGTATCCCCCTACGCCTACGCGTCATCGTGTATGCTTTCGGGCAATGTGTCTGAGTTCTCCCCAACTTTTCCCTAACTGCCGTGCCTCCTTCTCGAATGTTCTGCGCCATGTTCTCCTTAGACCGCCAGGTCTTCTGCCATCCTGAGTTAGAGGGTTCCATTGCATAGCATGGTTCGCCATGGAACTGTCACCCTTACGGAACGTGTGACCAATCCACTGCCACTTCCGTCGTTGGATGATTGTGCCTATTGGTTCCTGACCCGTTCTCTCGTAAAGGTGTTTGTTAGAGATACGATTGGGCCAGAAAATCCTTAAGATATTACGCAGGCACCTATTAACAAACGTTTGTAGCTTTCCGGTGATAGTAGTGGTCACTCTCCACGTGCTGCAACCATATAACAGCACGGATTCAACGTTGGAGCGGGATAGTCTTATCTTGGTGCTTAAACTGATTGCATTGTTTCGCCATATTTTGGACAACATCCCGAACGCGGACTTTGCTTTGGCGATCCTGTTGGCTATATCCAGTTCGGTTCCACCATCGGTCGAGACAATACTCCCAAGATACTGGAAATCCTCTACTCCCTATACCGGTTGTCCAGCAATGCATATTTGAGCCGATGAGTTAGTTCCAAGGCTGATAATTTTAGTTTTTGCCGCATTAATTGTCAGCCCGACGACTCCTGCCTCCCTCTCCACATCTGCTGTCACTTGGTGGAGGTCCATAATTCTGTGGGAGAGTAAGCATACATCGTCTGCGTAGTCAAGATGTTTCAGTTGAGATGTAAGAGTCCATCGAATTCCTCCGTTTCCCGTCGACAAAGCTGCATGAAGCACATCGCTAATCACCAATAGGAATAATATTGGTGAAAGGATAGAGCCTTGTCTTACCCCACTTTGGATCTTAAATACCTCCGACAACCTCCACCTGTGCAGAACGTGACAGTTGGAGCCTTCATATGTATCCTTGATAATAGCAATTAGTTTATCGGGAATACCTCTCCTGCGTAAGGCACTCCAACCAAACTCCCTATTTACACCATCGAACGCCTTCTCAAAATCGATGAACAACAGGTGCAGTGGCGATCGATATTCAACACACTGTTCGATGATAATCCGCAGGGTGTTGTTGTGGTCGGCACAGGAGTATCCAGAGCGGAAACCTGCTTGTTCAGCATCGAGTGTGTCTTCAAGATGTTGTTTGATTCACTCCAGGATGATTTTAGCTATTATCTTAGCTACAGCAGGCGGAACGCAGACACCCCTCCAGTTTCCGCACTTCATTAAATTTTCTTTCTTAGGAAGCTTGACGATAAGTTTTTTTTCCACTCGTTAGGAAAGTTCTCAGCGTCCCAAGCTCTATCTATAAGTTGAAGCAGAATCTCAGCCAATGTTGTGGGCGCTGCTCCTAAGAGCTCTGCTGGAATACCGTCAAGTCCTACCTCCTTGCTGGTTTTGACCTTGATCGCGGTAATGATCTCGTCTTTACTGGGAGTCGTGGTTTGTATTCGGGAACTTCTCACCTCGGGCATCTCAGTCTGATTTGGGAGTATATCGCTAGCGAATACACGGTTCAAAACCGTAGCAAAATGCTCTTTCCATCTCTTGAGCTGGTCCTCATCCGAAATGAGCAAGGAACCGTCCAGGCTTTTCACTGGGTGTTGGCTGGGGCTGCGACCACCTGTCAGCTCTTTGGTGATTCTGTAGACGGTCTGCTGTCGCACCTCCGTGCAGCTTCTTCTGCTTCTGTAGCCAGCGCGTTGATGTAGTTGCGCTTGTCACGCCGCACGTTACGCTGAACTTCTCTCATCTTCATGCGATATAGGGACTCTAGCTCGCTTCTCCCTGCTGCTGGGGTAGGTGCAACGCGAGCTTTCAGCTGTTTTCGTTCCACAATACGTCTCCAGGTATCTTCGGAAAGCCACGCCCTATGTCTTCCCTGCGATCGACTGACGATTCTTCAGCACCAGATGTAAAAACATTTTTCGCAGCACACCAATGGTCTTGAATGGTTGCGGGGATTGAGCTGCTGATTGCTTATAAACCTTGCGAAAGGTGCTTCCTTAATTGTTGGAGCACTGAGGGATCACTAAGTCTATCGATGTTGAACCTGGGCGTTCTTGTGTTGTCGTGGGATCTTCGAACTGCGGCAGTGCGTAGTTGGGAAGCAGCTATCATAAGATTGTGATCACGTACTATCCCCACATCTGCCCCTCGCCTGTTTCGGACGTCCAGGAGACTACTTCTAAAGCGACGGCTGATGGCAAAATGGTCAATTTGATTGGAGGTTGCTTGCCTGTCGTTGGAAACCCGGCTGACTTTGTGGCAGGTCTTGTGCTCAAACATGGTGCCACCTATCACAAGGCGGTTGGCATTGCAGAAATCCACAAATCTTTCGCCGTTGTCATTGCGGTTGCCTAGTCCATGCTTCCCGATTACATATTTGAGCCCTTCGTTCTCGTTGCCTACCTTGGCATTCAAATCCCCCATCACTATGACAATGTCTCCATTTGGTGTTGTGTTGAAGACGGCACTAAAGAAAGCTCTCCCTTTCGCCCTCAGACGAGCTATTCGTTGGGGCGTAACACTGTATGATGGTGACGCGTCGTACTCTTGTCCGGAAGCTGTCCGTCAAAATCCTATCACCATGAGGCTGCCAGGAAATGAGACCTTTGCGTGCTGTTGTTCTTAGCAGTAGTCCGACTAGAATCAAGGCCCTAGCCAACCCGCACTTACAATTTTGGCCTACACGTATAAGGATGGGACCACCACTAGGAGGTAAAGTAAGCACTTCATCACGAACGTGATTGCTGCGTTACTGGCCCAAGCCAAGTTTTGAGCAGAAAAAAAAAATGAGATGCTTTTCTTCTATTACTGTCTGTATTTGCCTAGTCAATATTCTGTCGAACACTTTGGATATAATTGGAAGAAGCGCAATCGGTCTATAAGACGTTTTTTCATTCGGCGGTTTTCCGGGCTTAAGGACCATTATGACTTCGGCGACATTCCATTGACTGGGAACATATTCTAGTCTAAGCGCGTTTATAATGAAGAGAAGCTTAATTAGAGCTTTTCTTGGAAGTGCTTTAAAAACCTCTCCAGTGATTAGGGAGAGAAGAAAGTGATTTCAAAAACAATTTCCTTAACCCAAATTTTGTTATTGGTGGCGACTTTAACGCGAAAGGTAGAAAGCATTATAATACGGGTATGCAATGCAGTTATGATTTTCACTCGACGGGTAAACTCACATATTGGCCGACTGATAGTTGATATTAGCCGTGTTTTTTTGAAACCTAGCCAGCCAGTAGTTGCTAGTAAAGTAAAATTTTACACATAAAACAAATACAACAACCGGCTGGCTACTACTCTTGATTTTATCCCCAGCAAAAAGTTACTGGCTGGGAATTTCGTGATGTCTAATTTCAGGCGGCGCAAAAACGAATGTTTTTTAGTTATTTGTTGTTGCTGTCACTGCGAGGTTGCTTGGTTCCTAGAGATATGTTCGTATAAAATCGGCTGGCTTTGGCTGGCTGGCAAATCGTTTAAATGAACGACCTAGGCTAGGTTTCATTTTAAAACGCCATACGAACTTGAAGTTGAAGTTGAATCTTACAGGATGTAGCGTGAAAAAATACGCCCAAACCAACGAAAATGCCGGCCAGTTAATTGGAAGTGCAGGTCCTGCGTAACATGGAGTCTCTAAAAAAATAAAGCGAAAAAACCGCATCAGCACACACAGTCCGTGAAACAATTCATTTAGTTATTAGCAATCATCAATAATGACTTTATTTAAGCCTGTTTCATCACAATGCAGCGCATTAAATAAGATTTTAATCTCAATGCCAACAGATTCATTGCTAATAATGCATTAGCTGAATTTCCATCACCAATTAATATTTCAATATTATTAAATTTTGTTTCTCTCTTAGGATTGCATTTATTATTCAAATTTTATCCGGATTATTTTTGGCGGTATAATTACATAATTGGCATTGAAATAACGTTTAATAGAATGTATAGATAAATTATGGCTGATGATTGTGAATATTTCATGCTAATAGTGTATAATTTTTCGGGACAAGGCATATTTTATGCATTATATCTTCTTACTTCAACATGATTACCGGGAACAATTATATTATATTTAGTGATCGCAACCGCAAACATCTAATTCAAGGACTTTGGGAAAGTTTTCAAACAAATTCCATGGAATGTTAATCGATACGTAAAGACACGTAATTGAGCTAAATTGTCAAATGAATGTTCCACTCGAGTGTTTTAATCGAAAGTACTTAACACTTTGATATAGGCTGTTCAAATTTATGGCGATAAATGGGTATCTTCTGTATTGAAAACTAACCCAGCGGAATATTTTTGGTCTCTGACCTTTTTATAAACTCGTTAAGCTGTTAAATATGCTTTCTGGTCAGTTGGAGAAATTGGGTATAGAAAGGATATATAAAAACATTACCTACTCAAAGATACCGAAGATACCCCAGGGGACCGTAAGTAAGTTTTTTTTTTTGAATAGGCAAGTTATAGAAAGTCTGTAATGTAATTTATGCGCATACATTTATCCAAGAAAGAAAGTTTAGTTATTTTCGAAAACGATTTGACGTAGCTTAACCGACTTATGCTGTATCACTTGGATAAGGCGAATGTAAGTTTTGAGTGCCAAATAACATTTTCTATATATCAGTAATTAAAGTGTGGTAGTTTTTCTGAATAAGAAAATGTACAGTGAATTGTTAAATAAAAACACATATAGGGCTTTATTGCTTAAAATTTCTTGAAATTATAAGGAGGAAAAGTTGGTGTGTCTATCACTCTTTCACTTAAACGCTACTTATTCATACGGATAGAACGTTTAAGGACATATTAAATATTTTATCCGGACAACATGGTCTATGTATTACCAGGTTTTATCAAAGAATGGCTGAATTGCGACGATGTATGTGAAGAAAGCCATTCGGTTGGCTTTTACTGCTTAGGCTAACTTAAACGCCTCAAAATGACTTACCGAAGAGTTTTTGACAACAGTATAGTCTACAAGAAAGTCAGTAACGGTATATGTCTGTCTATTATGTGTAGCTTGCAGTAAGGCATTATTTTGTTGCCCGGGCAAAGCTACTGTGTAATTTTTTTGTGTACAAAATTATTTGTCTTTACATACTTTACTTACTTATGTCCTGTATCCCCTTGTGGGTCCTAGGGCCTCTACTACGCCTACGCGCCATCGTGTACGGTTTATGGCAATGTGTCTGAGTTCTCCCCAACTTTTCCCTAACTGCCGTGCCTCCTTCTCGACTGTTCTGCGCCATGTTTTCCGCGGACCGCCAGGTCTTCTGCCATCCTGAGTTAGAGGGTTCCATTGCATAGCATGGTTCGCTATCTAGCTGTCACCCTTACGGAACGTGTGACCAATCCACTGCCACTTCCGTCGTTGGATGATTGTGCCTATTGGTTCCTGACCCGTTCTCTCGTAAAGGTGTTCGTTAGAGATACGATTGGGCCAGAAAATCCTTAAGATATTGCGCAGACACTTATTAACAAACGTTTGCAGCTTTCTGGTGATAGTAGTGGTCACTCTCCACGTGCTGCAACCATATAGCAGCACGGATTCAACGTTGGAGCGGAACAGTCTTATTTTGGTGCTCAAACTGATTGCATTGCTTCGCCATATTTTGGACAACATCCCGAACGCGGACTTTGCTTTGGCGATCCTGTTGGCTATATCCAGTTCGGTTCCACCATCGGTCGAGACAATACTCCCAAGATACTGGAAATCCTCTACTCTCTCTACCGGTTGTCCAGCAATGCATATTTGAGCCGATGAGTTAGTTCCAAGGCTGATGATTTTAGTTTTTGTCGTATTAATTTTCAGCCCGACGACACCTGCCTCCCTCTCCACATCTGCTGTCATTTGGTGGAGGTTCATAATTCTGTGGGAGAGTAAGCATACATCGTCTGCGTAGTCAAGATGTTTCAGTTGAGATGTAAGAGTCCATCGAATTCCTCCGTTTCCCGTCGACAAAGCTGCATGAAGCACATCGCTAATCACTAATAGGAATAATACTGGTGAAAGGATACAGCCTTGTCTTACCCCACTTTGGATCTCAAATTCCTCAGACAACCTTCCCCTGTGCAGAACGTGACATTTGGAGCCTTCATATGTAGCTTTGATAATAGCAATTAGTTTATCGGGAATGCCTCTCCTGCGTAGGGCACGCCAAATAAACTCCCTGTTGACACTATCGAACGCCTTCTCAAAATCGATGAACAACAGGTGCAGTGGCGATCGATATTCAACACACTGTTCGATGATAATCCGCAGGGTGTTGTTGTGGTCGGCACAGGAGGATCCAGAGCGGAAACCTGCTTGTTCGGCATCGAGTGTGTCTTCGAGATGTTGTTTGATTCGCTCAAGGATGATTTTAGCTATTATCTTAGCTACAGCAGGCAGCACGCAGATACCTCTCCAGTTTCCACACTCCATTAAATTTGCTTTCTTAGGAAGCTTGACGATCATTCCCTTTTTCCACTCGTTAGGAAACCTCTCAGCTTCCCAAGCTCTATCTATAAGTGGAAGCAGAAGCTCAGCCGATGTTGTTGGCGCTGCTCGTAAGAGCTCTGCTGGAATACCGTCAAGTCCTACCGCCTTGTTGGTTTTGAGTGCCTTGATCGCGGTAATGATCTCATCTTTACTGGGAGTCGTGGTTTGTATTCGGGAACTTCTCACCTCGGGCATCTCAGTCTGATTTGGGAGCATATCGCTAGCGAATACACGGTTCAAAACCGTAGCAAAATGCTCTTTCCATCTCTTGAGCTGGTCCTCATCCGAAATGAGCAAGGAGCCGTCTAGGCTTTTCACTGGGTATTGGCTGGGGCTGCGACCACCTGTCAGCTCTTTGGTGATTCTGTAGACAGTCCTGCTGTCGCACTTCCGTGCAGCTTCTTCTGCTTCTGTAGCCAGCGCGTTGATGTAGTTGCGCTTGTCATGTCGTACGCTACGCTGAACTTCTCTCATCTTCATGCGCTTCTCCCTGCTGCTGGGGTAGCTGCAACGCGAGCTTTTAGCTGTTTTCGTTCGTCGATCCGTCTCCAGGTATCCTCGGAAAGCCACGCCCTATGTCTTCCCTGCGATCGACCGACAATTCTTTCAGCACCAGATGTAAAAACATTTTTCACAGCACACCAATGGTCTTGGATGGTTGCGGGGATTGAGCTGCTGATTGCTTCCACACCTTGCGAAAAGTGCTCCCTTAATTGTTGGCGCACTGAGGGATCACTAAGTCTATCGATGTTGAATCTGGGCATTCTTGTGTTGTCGTGGGATCTTCGAACTGCAGCAGTGCGTAGTTGGAGAGTAGCTATCATAAGATGGTGATCATGTACTATCCCCACATCTGCCCCTCGTCTGTTTCGGACGTCCAGGAGACTGCTTCTAAAGCGACGGCTGATGGCAAAATGGTCAATTTGGTTGGAGGTTGCTTGCCTGTCATTGGAAACCCAGCTGACTTTGTGGCAGGTCTTGTGCTCAAACATGGTGCCACCTATCACAAGGCGGTTGGCATTGCAGAAATCCACAAACCTTTCGCCGTTGTCATTGCGGTTGCCTAGTCCATGCTTCCCGATTACATGCTTGAGCCCTTCGTTGTCGCTGCCTACCTTGGCATTCAAATCCCCCATCACTATGACAATGTCTCCATTTGGTGTTGTGTTAAAGACGGCGCTTAAGAGATTGTAGAAGCTCTCCTTTTCGTCCTCAGACGAACTAGAGAAGAACTATTTGTCTTTACATGGAGCACTGTTATTATGCTAAATTCATAACAGAGTTTCGATCAGTTTCTGGATCTTCATTCTTTCTCAGCTATGCTGCTCCACGTTTTCTTAAGGCGACCTATTCTTCTGTCTTACTGTGAATTGTGACCGATTCATTGCCATTTTCTACTCCTTATGGTGACCATCTCAAGGAGTTGGTTAAAATCTAGAGACTTGCCTGCATAGCAACCACTGGCACCATTAGAACCACCCCGACCACAGCACTTAAAACAATTCACGCACTGATTCCACTAGACTTATTTGTTAAGAAATTAGCTGCGACGAGTGCCCTGCGCCTAAAAGAATCCAACCTACGGAGAAGGGGGCTACATGGGCCACCGTAGCATTTCCAGTTGGGCTCACCTAGACGCCACAACAGACTATCTTCCCCCATCCCCCGACTTCAGCCTAAAGATCAAAACGTTGGTACGATTAACCCGCATAGTATTTCAGTCTTTACTGACGGGTCCAAAACAAACGAAAGAGTGGGTTTGGGTATCTACTCAGCAGAGTATGGTTTTGCAATATCACTAAGACTTCCGAACCACGACAGTGTGCTCCAGGCAGAAGTCCTAGTGATATCAGAGGCGGCACAAGAACTATTCACGAAACTTGTTACTAGAAACGAGATTGATATTTACATAGATAGTTAGGCTGATATAAAGGCCACCTCATACGCGGTAATACAATCAAAGCAAATAAAACGCTGATGCAAGGAGCATAAAACGCTCGTCGATAGTCACCATGTAGCATTCTGGTGGATCCAAGCACGCTGAGAAATTCTTAGGAACGAGATGGCGGATGAACTGGCAAGATAGGGATCAAAACAAGACCTGTTAGTGGTCGAAAACTCAGTCCTTCCTCCCCTAAAACTTGTTAAATCAAACATAGCACTTGACTTCAAACAACAAGCAGACGAATGATGAAGAGTGCTCTCATGCCGCGTCTCGAGAAACATCTGGACAAAACATGGCAAGATGCAAACCAAGCTCAACCTCACTCGAAATAGACAAAACTTGGCGTTTCTCATAGGAATCATTACCGGCCGCAACCTTTTGGCGGCTCACCGGAAGAGAATGCGGCTAAGTACAGATGAAGATCAAGAATGCGGCAACACAGGCACAGAGGAGGACACAAAACACTTCCCTTCCAAATGCCATAGTCTCTGCAATACCAAAAAGATGGCCCTTGGAGAGCATTTCTTCAAACATCTGGGCGACCTCTCTGAAAAGCCACTTACCACCATCATGAAATTCATAACTTCTTCAGGACACAATGGCACTGAACCCTAGCCATTTTGTTTTTCTTCTCTTTTCGGCACTTCAGTCAGGAAACTCCACGTCAGGGGAGCACAATGGATCCATTTGAGATCCGAGTGCAGTCTGCATCTATTCGATGCAGCTAAGCCCTGTAACCTAACCTAACCTACGGTGACCTCTATAGGTTCTTGACTCGTCCTCTGATAAAAGTCCTCATTTGAGGTAGCAACAAATCCTGAAATTAGAGATAGCTGATTTTAACCATCGCGGCCACCTTCCTTGTACTATACCTATATTTACCAATTCAAAGTAGTACTGATTCTAGAGAAAGAGTCGCTGCTTAGTTATTGTGCTAAAAACAATGTTGTCCCAATTTTCTGCTGCCAACATCCCATTTGGTGCCACCGTCGGCTGAGACTCTGCCTTGGAGATGTACAAAGCTGACAAAATGTCTCCACCTGCTGTCCGGCAATGTATAATTGAGTGGAGTAGTTTGAAATGCAGTGGGCGCCGTGGCGTAAGTTGTTAGTGTGTCGGATCACTGCGCGTGAGGTTCCAAGTTCGATTCCCAGAAAACACCAAAAAGTTTTTTCACGGTCCCACCTCTTGCGAGCGTCTGACAAACATCCGAGAATATTATTGTCTCGAAAAAGCTCCTCAAAACAAATTGCACTTCGGATACGGCACTAAACTGTAGGTCCTTTCCATTCACGTGAAAAATATAACGCACACAACATGAGCGGTTGCGAGAAACTAGGCCTTGGCACTTAAAGAACTGTTGCGCCAAATATTTATTTATTTATTTTATTTTTTTAGTTTGTAATGCACAGGTTTTTCTGCCTTTTATGTCCACCAGTTACAAAAACTCTCTTCCAGTATTCTGTGTGTCCGAACTTTCGGAGGAGCCAACGTGGACTCGTGGACTACATAATTGTAGCCAAGGTACGGATGCGGATATCCAGAAGGAAATTTTACGTCGAACGGCTACAATCGCAAGAGACCGCCAGAGCTATTGCCGATCGAGTCTCCTTTAATCTCAATCTAAGTCATATGCCGCCAGTAGCAAATGCGGAAGACCAGTGGCAGCGTTGCCAATAAGCCATCAGAAATGCCGCCTCTGATGTACTGAATTTCTCTCGCCCACCGAGAGGAGCATGAGAAGCGCTCAATCGAGGAGATTGAGATACTTTATTGCAGCAATGATGAATGAATTTTACCAAAAGGTAAAAAGAACATGCCAGGGTTTCAAAGCCAGAACAGAAGCCTGCAGGGACGAAAATGGCAATATAGTAGTAGAATCGCAGTCGGTGCTGTGGATATAGAAAGAACACTTCTGCAGACTGTTAAACGGGCGATGATGACCAATATTCCGCTGTCAGGCAGAATGAGGCATTCAACAGTGATGATGATAGTCAAGACTCCCGTCAACCCGATCAAAATGAAGTGAGGATAGCGATATCTAAACTTAAATCCAAGAAAGCTGCTGGAGCCGAAGGCATTGCCGCCGAACATTTCGAGGCAGGAGGAGATGAGTTGGTAAGAAGCATGCACCAGCTCATCTGTAAAATCTGGTTGGACGAAAGTTTGCCCGATGAATGGAACCAGAGCATCGTTTGCCCGATCCTGAAGAAAAGAGACCGTCTTACGTCCTTTCTTTCCAAGGTCGTGGAAATGCTGATAAATCGTCAGCTTCTGAAATATTTTCATTCACGAAAACTCCTCAATGACCGCCAGTATGGTTTTCGTAGCAACAGGTCCACTGGTGATTTGATGGCATATCTCACCGAAAAGTGGAACCAATCTCTCCATCACTTCGGCGAAACAAAGATGGTTGCGCTCGATATTTCTAAAGCATTTGACAGAGTTTGGCATCAGGCTCTTTTGTCGAAAATTCGTGCATATGGCATCGATGAGTCTCTTCTTCAATGGATTAGAAACAACCTTTCGGGCCGTTCAATACAAGCTGTCTTGGACGGCTTCAAGTCTGCAATTCACCATATAAATGCTGCTGTCCCCAGGCCTCCGTTTTGTCTCCGACTCTCTTCCTCATTTTTATTAATGATTTCTGGTCTGCAACTTCTAATCCAATCCATTCCTTCGCTGATGACAGTACCCTCAGTTTTTCATATTCGTTCCCTAACTCACGTTCCTGCTCTTCGGCCGTAGAAGAGGAACGACATCGTAAGTTAAACACATTAAATTCCGACCTGGACAGCATAACCAAATGGGGTTCAATCAATAGAGTGGAATTTAATGCATCCAAAACACAATGCTGTCTTCTGTCTCTCAAGCGAAACCAAGACCCTCAACCATTATCCATGAATGGTACTTGTTTCGCTGAATCCGAAAGACTTGCCATTCTCGGTATGTGCATCAATAACCGTCTTGGATGGAACGATCACATATTCGAAGTCGCCAGAAATGCTGCAAAATTTCTAGGATTCCTTAAGCGGTGCAAAAAATATTTTACTCTGTCTGATCTGCCCTCCATCTATAAGGCATTCATCCGCCCAAAGCTGGAATATAACGCCCACATCTGGTCTGGTGCACCCAAGATCACTCTGCACATTCTAGATAGGGTTCAGAATCACGCGTTAAAATTGATAGGTGATAGAGCTCCATAGTCTCACTTGAACATCGTAGAAATGTCTCGTGTCTTTCCCTATTTTATAGCTTTTTTATAAAAAATGTTCCAGCGAAATACCCAGTTGCATTCCTCCCCTTCAAAACTTCACCCGCAATACGCGTCACGCTTCGAATGCAGATCAGTTCACCCTCAAGCCCAACTTCGGACGTACTGTCAAATATAGGGATTCGTTTAAAAGACAAACAACACGTTTATTGAACGAACTACCAGCCTCTGTATTTCCTAATCATTACAACCTTCAAACATTTAAAGCCAACGCAAATCAGCATTTCTTCTGTCTCTTTCCCCCCTTTTCCTATCTGCCCGTGCCCTGAGAGGCAGTATAAGGGTAAGGATATTAATAATCCCTTTGGCACGCGCAAATTATAAAAAAATAGACAGATATAATTTAGATGTAGTAAAGGATTTCGTTTACCTATACTCTATGGCGAGCTCCGCAATTGAAACCAGTGAAGAGATCAAACGAAGAATCACTCTTGCCATTCGCTGTTTCTATGGGCTAAGAAGACAATTGAGTAACAAAGTCCTATCTCGAACTACTAAGGTAACTCTCTTTGGACACTTATCATCCCAGTCCTGCTGCCTGGCGCAGATGTACGGACTTTGTCAAAATCGGATGAGGATGCCCTTGGTTACTTTGAGAGAAAAGTTCTTCGAGTGATCTTTGGTCCCGCCTGCATAGATGGCAGTGCCGAACTATACGGCCTGTATAATGACATCGGCGTAGCCAGAAGAGTTCACATACGACAGTATAGGACGACCTGCGGTAAGTGGCGCAGACATGTGCAGAGGGACCTTAACCAACTTGGCGTGCACAACTGGAGACAGCTGCCTCGTAACCGGGCTATCTGGAGAGGTCTGCTGGTTGAGGCCCAGGTCCATCCCGGACTACAGCATCACCTAAGTAAGTAAGTAAGTAAACTAATCGTGTATTTAAGATCTTAGCATATTTTTGTAACTTTTATCTGCCTTTTTAGAGCTGTGGACAAGTACTCTTTAACCACGTCGTCGGTAGAATGTACAACAAGTTTATCCTATTGGAATATAAATTCACGGGCCTCGAACTCATTAGCAAATCTGCTTAAAATATAATTTTCTTCATCACTGGTCTAGGTTATGGGCTTCTAGGTAAATAGAAGTGGGTATGTGTACACTTTGTAAGAATTTCAATATTTTTAAAATTATGTGAAGCTTGGTATGCTACGTCGTTCTGTGTGTCATATATTGCCTACATAGCCAAGAAATGACTAATTTGAGAGAACAAGCTAATGTGAAAGAGTTCGATAAAATTGGGTTTCTCTTAAGTGAACTTCATATAAAGTACTAGGTTAGAAAAAAAAAAAAAAAATGATTTCGTTTGAAATGTTACTCCACAAACTTTTGATATGAGGTTTGAAAGAAAACCAAAATATTTGAGCAAACTTGTTTATACGATTTACTTTAGAGCTTCTTCTTCCTCTTTCAGCGAGGTTATGATTCGAAAATAAGGGATCATAACCCTCCAACTTCACCGCATTTCTACTGATCCGCCTGTGGGGTTCGCCTCTTTGACCTCAGAAAATATAGGCAGGCCTGCCGATTTTGGATCACTCGGTTACTGAGGCCAATAAAATGCCGATGTTGTCGCATTTGTGTGATCCAGCCGCTTATAGCCCTTTTCCTCCTGACCTATACGAAAACAATATATGTTGGAGACTACAACCTTTTTCCGCTATAACATGATTAAGAAAAAATTTAAGAAAAGTTTTTTTTCAAAAAAGTTATTGATTGTCCTTGAAAAAGGAGACTCACATTTGTGAGCTTCAGGAGGGTACTTACTTCAATATTGGCACATAATTGTAAAAATAAAAAAATATTTTTAATTAACACTCCATAAATAATTAGTTTTATTTTATATTTGTTTTAAGTTTATAACTTAATTTTTTGTGTGAGACAATTTGAAACAAGTAGAGTCTTTCTTATGGCAAAGACATACATCGCACTTCTCACATTTTGTGCGCGACCGGCTTTCGCTATTAGGTAAGCGACATGTGAGTGGTGCTTTGAGTGTTTCAGCAACTGGCCAGTGGTTGAAGCCATCAAAACGCTTGTCTTGCCCAGGAAATGAGGAAACTTTTTTCCTTTTCTTTTCAATGGGCCCGTCTTCTGGTTCTGAGTCCCCTTCAATATTGATTGGTTTGTTCTTGCTTACACCACCCAATAAGCATTAACCAACTTCCAACCTAAACTATAGCAAGTCCATTTTCTCTTTCCTTCCATATTTGTTTTGCTTTTAGTCGTATTTATTCTAAAAAACTATTAACAATGGCTCAGTCGAACATGTGAAGAATTGTTTTTACAGTCCATTTCTTAGTTTTTATCCACGTCGGATAGCACTCAATAAGCTGATCACAAGTATCAACTCCACCCATACCCGCATTGTAGGATGAAACGCAAGCGGGGCAAGGAACGTCAATTCGGGCTTTTGCCGTTTTATCCCATCGTTTTACAGTGCTAACTGGCTGACTGCCAGTAAAACTCGAAGTCATTAACACGCTTTTGTTGTCCTTCCTTTTCACTATGCACAGAGAATAATCATCTATTTTTTTCCTTAAAATTGCCCCTTTTCATCTTGGAATCTTTGGTAAAAGTATAGCTGTTCTGGCGGTTGTTCATTAGCGTTCCTGTTGCATAGATATGATTTTCTTTTAATTTTTGAAGAAGCGGACACTCACAAGAGTTCTTTGGCAATGTTTTCGTTAACCGTAGAACAACTACCGGTCCTAGACCGAGGCTTCTGTCCTTAGGAGGCGTTGTTGCACCTTGGTAGATTTCAAAGTCTAATACCATACCACAAGACGACGTAAGCACAAAGTTCTTAAGTCCCACAGGACGAGGTTTATTTTTAACATATTGACGAACAGCGCATCGGCCTAAAAATGGTATCATTTGCTCGTCAATTGAAAATTCTTTGAACATGTTTCTGTTAATTTTCAAACATTTGTCTCGTACGCTGTCAATCACTGGCTGCACCTTCCATAGTAGATTTTCCTTTTTTGTTCTTCAGATACAGCGTTTACATCCACAAAGTGAATATTAACGCGCAGTAAATAAAATCGATCACGAGGCATCGCCTGAGCAATAAGATAGAAGCGAAACTTTGTATTCCAATACATATAAATTCGTGGAAATTTAATGCATCCAATTATGGCATGCATTCCGAAAAAAACGGACATTTCTTAAAATGTGGTCTTAAGTTCCTGACCAGTTGTTGCGAAATAATACTGAGACGAATGGATTACCGCCTACTCTATCAAGTCTGCAGCGAAATATTGCGAGAAATATTTGTATTGTATTTTAACAGCCTAAACAAATAATGCAACCCATAAAATATACAAGATAATAAGTGTCTGTGGAGGGAAAGGGATAGGCATGCCTTTCCTATACCGCGATGTCTTTGGAACGTTCATTGATGTTGCCTTTTTATCAGGGTGCAAATGATCTCTTCTTTGAACGTGGAAATAGCAGCTGAGCCGGTCGTGCTCTATTTTTTGTACGATGGTTTCCTTGATGTGAAAGCTTCCACGGATCTTCGAACTTCTTATTCGATCAAGCTTTGTTACTCCTGCTGTCATGCGAAGCATCTTCATCTTAGCTGCTGTTAATTTGCTCTCGTACTTTTGTACATCGTCCAACATTGTGAACCGCATGTGAGCGCTGGACGCACAACTGCGGTGTAGATCATTCCTTTCAACTTAGGTGGCATGTCACGGAAGAAATTTTCTCGCCACTTCATCCACCCAACGCTTACGCGATGATTGATGTCGTCATGACGATTTAATTAAGAGCGATAGTTGTAAATTGAGGGCCTTAATGGATTGAACTGCCGAAAAGCGAATCTACTGAAATCTTTGTCTGAATTGCAAAGGACTGTCCTAAAATCATAAAGCTTACATGGATTGTGTTATCGTCCCACCTTCCACATCTGCACCTTATAGCACATATTTGCAAATTTTTTTAAATACACAATGACAGCTGTCAATGATGTAGACAATGTTCTGTCAAGTTAATAGCACGTAGCACAATCGTCTCATTTCAATTGGTCATGTTCTGCGATGTATTGGTTTTCGTATAGGTTACAACTTGTAGACAAATTGTGTACATTTATGGGCTACGCGAGGACAACGGTGTAGTCTACACCACGTAGATTATGTAGTATTATAAAATACTGCTTGTTAACATTTCAGATAATTTCAAATCTTTTATTAACTGATTAGATCCTTTTTGTCACTATTCTCTACAACAATCAAGTTTTCCACCTCTAGTTCCCAAAATGTCGATGCCTGAAAGCGTGCGATATCTAGTCTGTTTATTTTTTTACAATGAAAATTTGTTAAGGGCAGCCATCCTTTTCCAGAAAGGGTGAATTTTGTACTGGCCCAATTGTAGGTGAATGCCTTGCTTAGACCTACCAACTCATTGCTATCCTTGTGTTCCATTCTTTCCACACATGCCTTCAATATCTCACATCAACACTTTCATAAGTATCCCTTCATTAGTATGATTAGCTCACTCCAATTCTATCCCATTTTTAGTAGCACGCAAAGTATTTCTCTCGTGATCCGCATAACATTCCAAATTTTACTTTCATTACGCCAGTCAACAACGCTACACCCGAAAGGAATAAAAAAAAAAAAAAAAAAAACACAACCATAAGCATTTGTTAATAGCCATCCCATTAAAATATTTGTCTGGATGAATTTTCAACTCCATGCCCTACAAATCATTCTAATGTGCCCCATTAACGACTTTTCACATGCAATAAACAATCCCACTACAATGTGTATCCGCGAATTACCCCGAAAAGAATAAAACTGTGAAAGCCCTCTACCGACGACAGCCCCCATTTGTCCGTCCCGAACATGACAGAGAGCGTGCGAAGTACTAAAAGTACGAAGAAAACTTTTCCCTTTTCTCTTAGTCTTTGGGAATCGTTTTTTTTTTTTTTTTAAGCTGATGAATAGCTGCTGTGTGCGGCATAGTCTTCTCATTTAGTACCGCATAAAATATACGCGCGTTCCAGCGTTATACATGTTGCGTATGGCAACACTCTGGCAGGCAATAAGGACTTTTCTATAGATACATCATCCGCAGTTATGGGGGACGATGGCACTCATTTTCTGAGTAACGAATGACTCATTGATGGGGCCCTGCCTTCCGCACCCAGTTCCCCACTCGTTCTTTGTAACTACTTTGGGAAGAAACTTTTTAAATGACGCGACGACGAGCTAGCGATTGCAATGTGCAGCAGTGGTAGAAAGAACGACAAAAAAAATGGCAAACTTATTACAATGGCATTCGCGAAATTAAAAGGCATCCGCACCCCCATCCACTATTGAGAGCAGGGACATTTTTTTTCCTCATACACCCAAGGAGGAGGAAAACTTTTCGCATTCTAGAGATCGTCATATCTGCGTGCATTAGCATTTTACGAGACTTGACAGGAAGGCAACTTTCAATCTTTGACAATATCATGGGAATATGAAAGAATTTTTGGCAAAGAAAATTTTCTGGAAGACGTCGTTGGGCATGCAATACACATACGAATATCCTGAGGACGGGGTAAGCTTTCGTTGATTAATCCGAAACTATTCTGCTTGTCACTAGGATTGCAAAAAGCCTTAAGGATTTCATTAGCGCGTTGGAGGGAAGGCAACGTTCACAGGAAGCTTGTCGAAAGGGGAATTAGGTGGCGGATAGAAATATGTTCGCCGAAGATTTGACAAGAACCTGCACTGAACTTGGGGATGTTTATTGAATGCAAAAATTGAATTGGGTTCTTACAAGGATGCATATTAGCGTCACTACTTTTTTGCATTTTCTTGAGTATTATACTCTAACTCAGGGCGAATATACGCCTTATAAATTGAAGCGCGATGAGAGCGGGTGAAATATTTCTTACACCACTTTAGGAAACCTAAACATTTCGCGGCATTCTTGGCGATTTCGAATGCATGGTCATTCAAACAGTTTGTTTGTTGATACATATGCCAAGCATGGTAAGTTTTACGGTTTCAACGTCGGAAGTGCTATTCATGGATAATAGATGGGGGTTAGAATTTCGCTTTAATGACAGAAGACAGCATTGAGTTTTGGAAGTACTGAATTCGACACTATTATGTACTTATGGCTAGTCCTCCCAACTGCATTTCATAACAAAGGATACTGCTTTTTTTCGGATGCACATCCTTTTTGATTTGAGTTCTTTATTTGCTACTTTTTCGGTCCTTTTTTTCGCCCGAAAAAAAGTATATAAAAAACTTTAACCGTACGTATTGTCTACACCAAACGTATCTATTCACTATAAATGACTTCAGTTACGTGAAATTTTCCTAGCTGTTCGGAAATAAGACTCTCCATCAAAAAAGTGTCCGAAGAAACTTCATTTGATGAGTACGAACATTGCTCGAATGCACCTGATCAGTAGAACTATAGGCGGTGCTTGATGAAACAGTAGTTCTCAGTAAAGTAAGATTTTGCACGGAGTACAACAAAAAAAAAAAATTACTGGCAACTACTTTAGCTTCTACGTACATATATCTTCAGTCAAAAGTGAGTTGGGATGTATAGTTTGCAATACTCGATTTTAGATGGCGCTGAAATGACTAGTTAGTGTTTCAGAGGCTGATAGCGAGTAGGTGCACCAATTTCAAATATTTAAAAAAGCTTTTAAAACAGATTGATTGTGGATCATTTTTTTGAGAAGCTTTTACTTTAAAAATAAATAAATAAATATTTGGCGCAACAGTTCTTTAAGTGCCAGGGATTGGCTTCTCACAACCACTCATGTTGTGTGCGGTATATTTTTCACACGAATGGAAGGGACCTACAGTTTAGTGCCATATCCGAACGCGGATTTTAGAAGCTTTTTCGAGACAACAATATTCTCGGATGTTTGTCAGACGCTCGCGAGAGGTGGGACCGTGAAGAAACATTTTTGGTGTTTTCTGGGATTCGAACTTAGAACCTCACGCGCAGTGATCCAACACACAAACCACTTACGTCACGGCGCGCGCCCACAAAAAGCTTTTACTTTGCTTTGCATAATACTCACTAAAACACACCCTGCATTAAAAATTACTGCACTCAAGAAAAATTTACCAAGTGGAATTGCGAAAATTTGTCTACTGTTGAATGTTGGGTGGAAGCTTTCCAACATATGGATGCTCAACACGTGCCTTTCGTCGAATTTTCTCAAATCATTGAGTTCGTCATTTGCTTCCCCGGTTCTTCAGCTCTGGTTGAACGCGTGTTTTCGCAAGCGAAGAAAGTTAGGAAAAACGAGAGCTCTACTCTTCAGAAATCGAAGCTGAAAGCTATTTTAACTGTGAAAATCAATTTGGAATTTACGTGCATCGGCCTTTATGATTTTATCAAAACTTAACCAGAGCTGCTACGACAGGAGAGCCAGGAGATGTACAATTTCAAACCTGGAGAAGGTCAAGTCGAGATAAGTCCGGGCGCAATGTAAACCGTGTCAGTCGATGTGGATGAAAGTCAATAAAATTTTTCTATTTTTATTTTCAATTCATTTTTGAACTTAAACTCTGAAATACACACAAATCGATAATGGAGGCCGCCACTTGAGTGACGTAATTTTTGAAACTTAACTTAAAAATTGCATTATCTGTATTATTTAGAAATAAAGTTTTCTCTTTGATCTTCTTCTTCCTTTTTCAGCGAGGTTGTGATCCGAAAATCATAACCCTCCCACTTCACCGCATTTCTACTGATCCGCCTGTGGGGTTCGCCTACTTGACCTCAGAAAATATCGGCAGGCCTCCCGATTTTGGATCACTCGGTTACTGAGGCCAATGAAATGCCGATGTCGTCGCATTTGTCTGATCCAGGCGTTTATAGGCCTGCCTTTCCTGCATCGCGATATCAGGTGCGGTTGGATATATCATATGAAAGGTTTTCCGAGTTTGTGTGACATATTTCATATCAAATTAAATGTAAGGTAAGCCTTTTAACCCTAAAGAGCCTTTTCCTTTGTCCAGGTTGTACTGCTTGATTTTCTCAGAAACCCTTGTTTGTTTGCTTTTCTTTGGTGTTTTCATAAAAATTTCTGTTAGCAGGAGACAGTGTTGCCGAGCGATTGCCTCTCCCAGGATCGCTTTGCAATCTTTTACCCAAGGCTTCATGAAACTGGCTACCAAATGGTAGTCAATCTGAGTTTCATCTCCACCACTGCTGTAAGTGATCAGGTGTCGGCTTTGTTTGATGAACATGGTATGTAACACGATAAGACCGTGTGATTTGCACATGCTTTGGATGTCTTCACCAGGAAGGTTCCTGGTGCCATATCCTAGTCCTCCATGGCGGTCTTCATAGTCTTCGTTTGACTTCCCGACATGTCTATTCAAATCTCCTCCAACAAACAGAAACTCTTCCTTTGGGATGTTCTTAAGGAGATTGTGGAAATCTACCCCAAATGCATCTTTATCTCTCTGATTGCACCCATTTTGGGGAGCATATGCACTGACAATATTCCACACCTCTCCTTGTATTACTAGTTTGAGAGACATCAAAAGGTCGCTGGACTTCGAAATGCTCAAGACGTTTCCAAGTAGCTCTGCCGCAAGGATGATACCGATTCCGTTCTTAGCCTTTTCTGTTCAGTAGTAGAACATCTTGTTATCTTTTGTCCTAACGTCCAAGAAACGCGCCCGATTTCCGGTGTTTTTCCATTTCGTCTCTTGGACACACAAGATATCCACCCGCCTTCTATTCATCATCTCTTCCAGCTCGTAACTTCGACCGGTCATGCTTCCAACGTTCCAACTCGCGACCCTCAAATTTCTTCCAAACTGTTTCATTATTTTGCTAGCCCCCGGAATCCGTATAGCTCTGACCCGAACATTTCTGCTCGGTCCAGGATCAGTACCATGCACAGCAGTGGTAGTGCCTGGCGGGGTTCCTTAGCCTCAAATGGTATGCACAGCTTGTATAAGATATTCGCCTTCGGAAAAAACCGGTTCCATTGTGTTAATAAGCTTAATTGTGGAGACACAGACATATGTATGTACAGGGCATTTTCGGTTCATTTGAAATATGCGCTAATACTGGAGGAACATTTGAAAAATTGCGTGTCATCAACCTGTACCCAAATGTAAATATTTAAAAATAAAAATAATAACTAATCAAATAAATGATTCTTAAAGATTCAAAAATATTCTAGTCTTTGAGTCTATAACGCATTTTGATATTTTTATTTTGTCAGCCGTCTTGAAGGATTAACCCAGGAAAATACGTTCTTCTTCTTCCTATTTCGGCGAGGGGATCCCTTCCTTCACTGCATTTCTAGTGATCTTCCTGTGGGATTCGTTTATTTACCCTCAGAAAATTTTGACAGGCCTCCCGATTTTGGAGCACTTGGTTACTGAGGCCAATCAAATGCTGGTGTTGTTGCATTTGGGTAATCCAGGCGTTTATAGGCCTGTCTCTCCTGCCTCGCGATGTCTTTGGGACGTTCATTGATATTGCCTCTTTAACAGGGTTCAAATGATCTCTTCTTTTAACGTGGCAATACTAACTGAGCCGGTCGAGCCCAGAAGAATATAGTAGTAGTAGTAGTAGTAAAGTAAATTTATTTTTTAAACTTCATATTAAATTTTTTACAATAATTTACAATAAAAGACTTTGGCCATTGCCGTCAGCCGGAAGAAAAGAGAGAATTAAACTAAAATTGTATGCAAATGTAGTGATTTAAAATGCTTCGTTCATTATTTGCTGCCGGTATTTTAATGCAGCTTTAGCAGAAGAATATATGTACATACATGGGTGGGCCAACTACAAGTTTCTTTTTAAAAATGCAATAATATGAACAAAATGAATCTTTTTTCATGTATTATGACCTTATTAGTAAGAGCAAGCATTCCCATTAATTATGGAATACAACGTCGTTCAAGTGGCTGCCTCGGCTGGCCTCGCAGTAGCACATTCTATCACTCCAATTTTCCAAGACCTTGTTGATGGTTTCGGGCTGTAGCTCACGGATTGCTTGGATGATATTGGCCTTAAGTGCTTGAATCGTTTCCGGATTGTTGGCATAACATCGGTCCTTCACGGTTCCCCACAAAAAAAAGTCCAAAAGGGTCAAATCGCAGATTTAAAAAGAAATCACTAGATGGCTCACCCGTTATATAGGTACGTATCACACAAAATGAAAAAGAAATGATTTTCTTAAACCCTTTGTCTGATTTTTACCTTGGGTTTTTTCCGGATCTGCCGAAGTGCGAAGTTTTGATCGATGGTAGACTTTCCTGGCTTGAAACCGCACTGATAGGGGCCAATTAGGCTGTTTATGATAGGTTTTAGGCATACACATAGCATCGCAGGAAATAACTTGTATGCAATGATGAGGAGAGTGATACCACTATAATTAGCTGTATTGAGGAGGTCTGCTTTATTGTGAGAGCTGCTTCGTTTCTATTTGTTTTTTCTACAACAAAATGATCCAAATGCGAGTAACCTTTAAATAGTTGGCACCTAGTTATTTTGCAGTACTTAAATGCATTTAAAACTGATTGAAATATTGAGAAAAATCGTGTGGGTACTTTCTGGACCTTAAATCTGATATTGACCACGATCAACATGTTAAAAATGCCTCCTTTGATCTATATACCACAGAAAGTTTTTTTCAAATTGATACAATTCTGTCCAAGTTATTCTAAAAGAAGACAACGCAATATTTAAGAAATTGAACCGTATTGTTGCGTGTAACTTTGTGCCAAGATTCCTGATCCTCTCCATCCCTCCATTTCTCTCACCTCGTTCCCTTTTTGGCCCTACCTTTCTCTTCCCTCTGTTATCTTCGAAGAGCGATGGGATCGTTAAGCGCTCCTGAACTGGTTTCCAGTTCAGTGCTTACACTTTTCCAACTGCTCCGAGGGGATAACAAAGCAGGTACTCCTGGAACCAGAGCCCAACGGACCGTTGGCAACACTCTGATGTGGGTGGACCGCCCGCCAACGAGAACGCACGAGGAAGGAAACAAGAACGAGAAGACCAACCACGAAGAGATAAACAACATCGCCCAAACCATCACGGGCCCACAAAATACACCCATACCAGAGAGAGAAGGGAACGAGATGGTCCAGCAACACTAAACACACAACATTAACAACAAACTAGAAACACAAATACGAACATTCAACACAACACCAGGCCAAACATCAGACGACCAGCACCAACAATGGCCGAGAGTCCACCCTAACCCATGACCTTTTGTACCGGGTACCACGTCATCGTCTCGTTCTAATCCCCTCAAATCTGCGCGAAGTTCCACCAGGGCAGCTTAGGTCGCGCGTAATTGGTGATTTTAAAGATAAGTAGGATCCTCCCAGCTTTGTTCTTCTCCGACAAGTCCAGCGCTGAGGCGTTGTTTGAAATCATCAATTAAAGGTTCACCCTATATCCTTCTATCTCTTTTAGGTTCCGACGTAAAAGCGTCGTTTGAAAAATCTACAATTAGAATCCTTTTTTTTAACTTTTCTTTCCTTAACCGATTATTCTTTTGCGGTATATTGGTGAGACAAAAGTGCTCACACTAAGTTATCGATTGTTTTTAGATCCTCAATTGGAGAAATTGAACACCACCGGTAACACTGCCAAAGGAGTGGGGATGAGAAATGCCTTACTCTATCCGCTGAATGGGCAAGTTGGGGCGAATTCAGAGAGCCAGTAGAATGAGTGGAAGAGAGTGAACGGCTCATGAACAGTTGCGCACTGTAGCAAATGAGCGAAGTGTTGCACACATAGCCGTACATGAACCTCTCTAGCGCTGAATGAGCGGAATGTTTGTGGGTGTGCGTGAAGCTCCCTGATCGAGCAGGCGAAGTACCAAGGCTAAGGAAAAAAAAGGTCACTTCTTGGTTTGCGAGCGACAGCAGCGGAGTGTTCAAAGACTCAAATTGAGGAGTTCTTTTTTTTGTAGAAAAGTTTTAAAAAAATAGTAAAGGAAATTGGACAAGTGAAGGAAGTGAAAAGAAAAGAAGAGGATCAGTGTAGTGGAAGGATAATACAGAGAAAGGATTAGTAGAGAAAGGAAGGATCTAGGTGAGGAAGACCGGAGAAAGATCGGAGACGAAGGAAGTAGGAGAATCAATCCCTAAGACAGATAAGTTACAGTGTATACGTTTGTTGTAGGAAGTTTGTTTAAAACTCTGGTAGGACTCCGCCCCGGAACATTCCCGAGAAAGCGGGACACGCGACCCCATAGATAAAAATTTCCCGTGTTCAGAACTGAGTGATAACGGGCTACCCTAACGGCTGTAAATATTCACCTCCGTTTTCAATAACTGTTACCCGTATACATTCATTTCCCGTTTTGAATTAAAAACAATATTACTTCTTTCCATTTACCGGACAATAAAGTAGCCGTTGCTCTGACGGAGCCTTGTAACGTCAAAAGATACGTAAATTTTATTCGATTACCCTTTTCAGCCTTTGTTCGTACTCATTTTCTCGAAGGTTTGGTAATTTGCCATAAGATTACCTGACGTCCAACTTGTATCCTCTTTTTATTTAGCACAGGGCATCAAATTAACCCAACCAGAAATTCCCTGAACCCACCCCAATCTGAGCAGCTGGAATTCGCCGCAATTGGACACTTGCGGCGGTCGAACAATTCTCTTGCCATTCCTGAATTTTCAACCATCGCGACCGCGCACCCTTTTTCGTGTTGTACCTTTTTTTTGCTTTTGAGTTCTCCAATCGTGTCCGAGTATCTATTCGCAAACACCTCCGCGCCGGGAAATTGTTTGACAGTATTTTCAAAACCACCATTGATGTTGAAACCAGATCTATTCATTCACGATTTTAAGTCACAACAAAATATAAATAAAAATGAAATGCTGTTCGTTGCTAAGCGCATCACTTGAGAACGGCTAAACCGATTTGAGTAATTTTTTTTTAAATGTTTGTAATAGTCCAGATAAGGTTTTTATGGAAAGAAAAATTGCAAAAGTTGCCCGGAAAATTGGAAAATTCGGGAAAAACTGAAAGTGTTTTTTCCATGGGGCTTTTGTATGGACTCGCGATCATAACTTATGATTCGAACAATGGATTTGCGTATTTGGACAGGACAACGTCTGTCGGGTCAGCCAGTACTTAATAAAAAAAAGAATCAGGAGCCAGAACGAAATACAGGTATTCCAGTTTTACCAACACACTGGTTTTCTTCAAAAATGTTCTTGGATTATTCTGTTACGATAGGCCAAAGGGATTTCGGGGTATTCGAATAATTTTTTTTACTTATTCGTCCGCTAGATAATAATCGGTATCGAAGACACTACGCCGAGTTACCCTTAGAGTTGGGCACTTTACAATGAAATGTAATGTATCTACCCGTTTACCTACATTACGTATGCCACATATGAGCCGTGTTTTTTGGAGACCTAGCCAGCCAGTAGTTGCTAGTAAAGTAAAATTTTACACATAAAACAAATACAACAACCGGCTGTCTACTACTCTTGATTTTATCCCCAACAAAAAGTTACTGGCTGAGAATTTCGTGATGCCTAATTTCAGGCGGCGCAAAAACGAATGTTTTTTTAGTTATTTGTTATTGCTGTCACTGCGAGGTTGCTTGGTTCCTAGAGATTTGTTCGTATAAAATCGGCTGGCTTTGGCTGCCTGGCAAATCGTTTAAATGAACGATTGGCTGGCTATGTTTAAAAAAAAAACATGGCAACTCAAACTTAAGAAAAAAAAAAAAATAAAAAAAAATGGTTTTTAGGTGACTTTAAAAATTACTCAAATTTGACTGGCTCTACAGGAAAAACTATTGATCCAAAAGAATTAATTTTTTCGGTTACCAGAGCTCCAAGCATTTGTTAGCCTAGTGAATTTCAAAATGTTGCATTATAGACCTAATTTATTTATGCAAGCACTTTTGCCTAAATGAGCCACTATGCGGCGCGAGTTATATGCACCACAATCTCTCTTTTATTTGAATTTATAACAACACCTTTTTTCATATATAGGTATCTTTGTTTTACAAAATGTACTTAAAATGAGGTACCTTTATTTTACAAAGTGAATTTGAAAATGAACTAATTTTTTTTTTCGTGGGTAAGTGAAAATCTTCATGAGACACTATGAGACCGTGTACTCATAGTAGTGGCAGATTTCTACTGACTAAAAACACCCTTCCCTTCGTTTTGTTCACTACGAGTAAGTTAGACCTTATCAAGTAGTTTAAGCTTCAGATTTATATTCGCGTGAGGCAGGTAGATTTTCAATAAAAGCACCTGCTGAAACCGTCATGACATGCGGCTTTTTGTCTTATTGCGCTAATTCGAAAGGTTTCGTTCTTTGAAGTCGGCGAGTAAGATTTGTCACATCCAAAGTTTGGAGTATGGCACTATTGCAATGGCCATGAAGACGAATACGAAGCTTGCGAGCGAAGTTTTTTATTTCGTCCTCCACGGTAGCTATCCCTAAGTCTCTGTGGATATCATTGTTTCTGATATACCAGGGAGCGTTCACGATTATTCTTATAATTTTATTTTGGAGTGATTGTATGAGATTCCTATTGCTTGGTTTGGTACAACCCCAGAGTTGTATACCGTACGTCCACACGGGTTTAAGCACTTGCTTATACAGAAGCAGTTTGTTATATACGCTTAGTTTGGAATATCTTCCAATTAGCCAATACATTTCTCTAAGTCGATTTTCGACTTCGTCACGTTTCTTTTTAACGTGATGTTTCCATTTAAGTTTTGCGTCTAGTGTCATTCCCAGATATTTAGCTTCGTTTGCATGCGGTATTTGTACCGAGTTAATGAAAACGGGAAGGTTTATTATTTTCTTGTAGGTGAAGTTAACATGCGTCGATTTGGTCTCGTTAAGAACAATGCGCCAAGTTTTTGTCCACTCACAGATTTTATCTAAGGCTCGTTGGAGTTTTATGGTTGCTGACTCGATTGAACTTTCCGTTGCCAGAATAGCCGTATCGTCCGCGAACGTAGCTACAATAGTGCCTTCAGTTTGTGGTATGTCCCGAGTGTACAGCAAGAATAAGATAGGCCCAAGGACACTTCCTTGCGGAACTCCGGCGGCGATTTCTTTAAAATCAGAATATTCAGTTCCGTGCTTGACACGAAAAAGTCTGGTATGATTCTAAGATCTTATGAAGTTGCTCCGGAAGGATTCGTCTTAGCTTATAATTCAATCCATCGTGCCAAACCCTGTCGAAGGCTTGAGATACGTCAAGAAAAGCGCTAGAACAAATCCTTTTCTCCTCAAGGGCTTTTTCAATTTCGTCGGTTATTCTATAAACCTGGTCAATTGTGGAATGCTTGACTCTGAACCCGAATTGGTGGTCAGATATTAGGCGTCTCTCTTCAATGATCGGAAGAATCCGTTTCAGAAGGAGTTTTTCAAATACCTTCGATATTATTGGTAGTAGCGATATCGGTCTGTACGATTTTTTGTCATTTGGAGATTTCCCCGGTTTCGGAACCATTATGACTTCTGCGACTTTCCATTGCTTTGGAACGTATAATAATCTAATGGAAGCATTTATTAAATAAAGCAATTTTAATAGTGCCTTTTTTGGTAATTCCTTGAGGATTTGTCCGGTTATTAAATCATAGCCAGGAGCTTTATTATTTTTCAGGTTTTTTATTGCCTGGCAAAGTTCTATAAGTGACACACTTTTTATTCTAAGGTTGTCAGATGTCGTAGTCGTACCGGTAAAATCGTCTACCAATGTTTCTCCATCAAATGGCTTAAAAGTCTCTTCTAAGTGCTCGGCAAATAGATCCGCTTTTTCTTTGTCACCTTTTGCCCATTCGTCGTTGTTTTTTCTTATCGGTGGCGAATGTATTTGGGGTTTTTTAATTCTTTTGACAGCTTTCCAGAGCGAGTAATTAGTGGTTTTTTCGGCGGTTAAACCTTCAAGACAAGCTGAAGTCTCTCGGTTTTTTAGGTCTCGGATCGCTTTTTTAAGCTTATTGCATAGGAAATTCGAGTGGGTTTTATGCTGGGGAGCGCGAGTTTGTTGCCATATTTTGCGTGCTCTCCTCTTTTCTCGAATAAGTTCTTTTATTTCCGGCGGATAATTAGCTTCATTGCATGGGACTCCTTTCCTCCTTAAAGCGGCCCCTAGACGCTCAATATAATTGTACAATATATTGCACAATATTATTTGCTGGTTGCCCTAGACGGTGCAATATTTTTCGCAATAATTTAGTTAACGACAGACATTTGTGTAGACAACATGTTAAGTTTGTTTTGTGGCCATTGCTCTGGTTGTGTGCTTAAGAAAGAAAGAAAGGAAAATGCGCAGATGGATGAAGGAGTGGTACAAAAAAAGAAATGCTTCAGATTCTTGTCCTTCTCCTTCGTCCATTACTAGGATACTATTTTGCGACGTGCACGGTTCCTCTGGGTTTTTCAGAAACTGCATCGCTTCAAAGTACCACAAGCTTGGCTCCACTACGTTGTCTACACCTGCACCACTCCTTTCAGAGTCAGAAATTCTTTTCAATTCTTTTCTGAAGTTGGTGCGTAAAAAATTGAGTTTTTGAACTAACTGCGGTTTATCAGCTTCGAGATATCTTTCCCTATATTTGGAGAGCATTATTCCATATTGTTCGTTTTTTTTTTCTTTTGCTGTAGTCCTTGCTCCTTATATTCCATAAATCCGGCAGAGTTTCAGAGAGTTTTCCTCTTTTTTTTTATCGACATTTCTACTAACTCACTCGCGGAGGTGTTCACTTCACGACACTTGAAATAGAAGTGAACAAATAATGCGCAATATTACCCACAGACGATACAATTGTTCTATATTGCGCAATAAATATCAAACCTATTTTGATTTTGTACAATATATTGCTTAACCTGCAATATTATCTATAGACGATCAATAATATTGTGCAATACCAGATATTGCACAATAATATTGATCGTCTAGGGACCGCTTAAAGGTGTATTTTTCCACGCGGCATTCTGTATTGATTCAATAAATTTGCCGAGTTCATCTTCTATTTCGAAGGGTGTTTTGAGCGATACATTTAAGACAATATTTTCTTCGCAATCAGTTCTAAAGTCGCGCCAGTTAGTCTTTTTGTTAGTTAATCTAGGCACACCTTCTACTGTCATTAGTCGGTCACTTATTGTCAAGATTACCGGCGAGTGATCTGAGGAGAGATCAAAGCTTTCCTCTACTTTCGCAAAATTTGAAGATACTCCTTTTGCTACGAAGAAGTCTATTAGGTCCGGTGTTTTTGCTGTATCAGAGGGCCAATACGTCGGTTTCCCCGTCGAAAAGAAATCAACCCTGAATTGCATACCGGCTTCGTACAGAAGTCTGCCTTTCCGTGAATTGGATCTGGAACCCCAAAAGGTGTGTTTTGCGTTGAAATCGCCACCTATAATGAAATTCGGTCCAAGTGAGTCAAGGAGACGTACAAAGTCGTTACTTCTAAACGTGCATCGCGGAGGACAATAAATGGACGCGATGTCGAAATACGAGTGCCTATTCTTAACTCGAACTGAACTTGTTTGCATTGTATCGATTTCAATCGTCGTATTTATGGAGTGCTCAATGCAGTCTTTAATGAATAAGGAGGATCCGCCTCTAGCTCTTCCGGAAGGGTGGTATGCGTGATAAGCACGATACCCTCTTATTTTTACTCCGGATTCTTTTGTCAAATGAGTTTCAGAGATCAAGCAAATGTCAATGTTGTCATTCCGTAAGAATACTTCTAATTCGGCGTTTTTTTGTAGAAGGCCGTTTGCGTTCCATGTTAAAATTTTTAGTAACTGATTCATATTCATATGGAAGTTCTTTTTTGGCGAGGTTCAAACTCGAGCTTGCTCAATTTATCAAATATGACTTTGTTTACCTTCGTTTGCTCCTCAAGTTTCGCAAGAATTATAGAGAAGACTTGGGAGATTGGGTCTACCGTAACACCGCTTTGCTTGTTTTCTAGTGACGCAGCTTGAGCATATGTTAGCGTCTCTGGAGATTGTGGCTTTTCCTTTGATTTTGCCGAAGGAACTTTACTTTGCTCGATTCTCGTCTTAACTTTGACGTGTTTATTGACGGTCGTTACCCTTGGCTTAGCAATTTCACGATTATTTTTAACCGGTTCTGCGTTCTGGCGTTGAATATTTTTAAATGCGTCTCGCCTTTTTTGAAGCTCTTTTGCCACTTCGCTGGGTGCTTTCCTTTGCAGTTAATGCAGGTAGCCGGGGCCTGCTTATTTAGGTCACACTTTTCCGAGAGATGGTTACCAGCACATTTTACGCATCTCGGCTCTTTTTGACAATACGACTGTGTGTGATTAAAGCCTTGACAGCGTTTACACTGAGGTATCGATCTCGTACTCGTACGCATAGGCTCAATCTTGACTACGATATTCAGAATAGTTTTAACGTTATAAATATCGTCTACATTTTCGCTCCTGTCAAAGCATAAGAGCGGAAGTCCATGCTTGACCATGATTTCCTGGCCTTGTTCCGTTTGTTGCTTCACCTTTTTGAGAATATTGACGTCATTAAGAATTTTTAAACCTTTAGCTCTGAGGTCGTTCATTACGTCGTCTTTTGTGCACGAAGGGTGGAGCCCCCTTGCTATAACACGCAGTGGTCTTTCTGCCTTATTTTCATAAGTATACCACTGGATCTTTTCCATGTTTAATTTTTGTGATATTGCTCGGTAGCCATCAGAGTCATCAACGTTAATTTTCCACGCATTGTTCCTGAGCGACGTTACCTTGAATTTCGATGTCGTCGTACCTTTAAGAAGGCAATGTAGCTTACTGTAGTCCGTTATGCCAACGACGTTTATTGCAGGCGGAGGACGTGCTTTAGCTTGAGTTTGTTTTGGCTTCGACTCATTTTGCTTGTCTTCTTTTCGCGGCTCGATTTCGGGCGAAGAGCCGGCTCTGCGTTTTTTGCTAGGTCTTTTCTTTAAGACGCAATTCGTTTCGCGTGCAAGCTCTTCTTCGTCCGTGTGATATTGTGGATTAGCTGCGCGGGGAGGGGAATCTTCGCGTTCTTTTTGTAAAAGCGAGTTCTTTAGAAGCTTGTTTTCCTCTCTCAGCATGTCTACCTCTTTTTTGAGCTCTTGGTCGAGTCGATCCATTTCATTAAGCTTATTGCGAAGTTCGTTATTTTCCTTCTCAAAGCTTTTACATTTCTCTGAGTCCTGTTTCTTGTGCGCTCGCACTTCCGGCGGACTTTTTTTCCCGGAGACATTCGGTCTTGATGGTGGAGACCGAGGTACCCTTGAACTTTTTATAAAGGGATTTATCAATTGCAATAATGAAAATGAACTAATGAGACATCTGCACTCGGTAAGCCTCCGAATCACAATGCCCTCTCTCTAACGAAAATGTTGACAACAGCTTGATCGCATCAAACAGCTTCTTCTCCCAAAAGTAACAGCAACCCCTCATCCAATTGATATCGATTGAGATGGTGTTTATCCTCCGCTGCTACCCACGCCAAGCTGCTGTTTTCGGCTGCTGTGTTGTTGCATGGGTTCGATGTTGTTGTCATGCAGCTGGGGTCGATAACGATCCACGGTAGTGGTAAACAGCATTGCTGGTTGTTGCCATGCAGGGCATACTTATCATGGAGCATCAAGCTAGGAGTATTAGTCGAGCTGGTGTTTGCGGCTGCAAGGTTAGATGCTGTTGTTATACAGCCGGTGATGAACCATGTAGAATATATATGTAACTCGCGCGGTTGAAAGAGATTGGATTTTGCAGTCGGAAACGTTATCGCCCTCTCGACAGTGAATAGGATCTTTGGATGAAGTCTATTAAGGCCCAGCAGCATTTCATCAACTTTCCATTACAGTGACTATATCCCATTAGCATCTGAGGATATCCTCAACAACATTGTTGCAAACTGTAGGAAGTGCTGAAATCTAATAGAGGGATAGTGTGCAAATTCATACACATCATGCCATCTTTTACAATAACTTCTGCAGAATCTCTAAAGACAAATAGGCTACCATAACTCAGTGAGGACCACTTCAGATTATCCAAATAAGCAATCGAAATGCGGTTTAATTGTTATAAAGTCTATTTGTTGCGACAAATCATCGCTAGAAACTAAAAACCAAAGGAAAGCGCTCTTTCCCCCGAGCTAATATTTCTACTTATGATCCTAGCTTCAAGTACTTAAATGTCTCCAGTAATTATCCTACATACATAAACAGCTGTTTCTTAGCCATCCGGAATCGATCGGACAGACACAGACATAAAAAAATTATATGAAATCCAATTACCTTAAACCATAAGCCTAGTTAACCACCAAACAGTTATGTTCTGTTTCCAAAATCCATTCCCCCCATCCCGAGGGGGAGAAGGAACACCCCTTATTCTTTACAAATCGAAAAAGCAGAGAAGCAGTAGACATATCCCAGTTCATCCAGGACTTAGTGAGCATCAACATTCCGGTGTATCTACCTGTGTATCCGAGTATCTTTTCCTATGAAAACAAAGAAGAAAATAAACCCCACAACACTCACCGCTCCCAGGGGTAACCCTGATGGAATCCATTTGCAATCTCGTTTGTATTACATTAACCAGGTAACCACTGGAGGATCCGGGAGCAGAAGAATTTTCTATCTCTTGCCCAAAAAACTTCTTCGAAACCCGGTGGGATAGCCGGACCGATTATATATATATCGGACGAGGGGTTGACGAAGAGCAAGCTGCTGAATGTCCAGTTGACACGGCGAATGGGGACTATCAACGATGTCGGGATTTTATGTTTGGGATGCGGTTTGGCATAACATGGACCCACACAACCACCCACTCTTTTCGAAAAAGAAATGCCATCTCGTGAAGTTAATTTTTGCCTTACGGTACATTTTGCTCTGGCATCATGTCACTAGCTTGACGATGTTTTTCGAATATTTGGCTTTGTACAACGGTGGCAGGAGATGAAGGGAAATATAACAGATCCCAAGGTATGATTGGGGTTATTGGGGCTTGCCGGTGAAGTACCTGTATAGGGGGTGGGCATTTTCAGTGTGTTCTCTGGGATCATATTATCGGTTTGGGGATTTTCATTCAACTACCGACTGCTCCTTTGATATTAAAGGTCCGCTCACTATTCTCGTCATCGTCATCATGCTGATAGCGAGAGACCATATGAAATGAAGGTGATGCTGGGTATCTGTGCTGATATTGGGATTTGGTGGGGTCGCCTAGTTAACTTATACGAGTGTTTTTATCATGTTTGAGCGTCGTTTAGTTTTAGAAGTGACAGTGGAGTAATAGAAGAAAATGAGAAGATCACAGTTTGATGGCAAATATGTTTGCATTTTGAAAACACATCGTGGTGTGGGGAGAAGAAGGGTTGAAATAGGATGTGGCAGACACCATACAAGTGGTGCTCAGAGCGTGTGAGGTTTGTTGTGAGACTTTAATAAGGTGGAATGCATACCTTTCAGTGTTTGGTATTACAAGAAAAACTATTGGGACAATGCCAGCCTCGTGTACAACATCATTTTTAAAGAAAACGATTATGCTGTCTAGAGAGGGTGGTTTAGCCTTTAAAAAAAAGTGTTAACTTATGGTTCAAATGGTGAATCGACTAAAATCAAGCAGGATTATGATATCGGATGGTGACTTGACTGATTCTTATTGACTGAATGAGTAAGATTCAGTATATAGAACACCCCTTCTGAGGACTACTATTACAAGGATATGGGTAAAGATGAAAAGCTACTCACGGAGTTTAATGGTATTAGATGCGTCGCCTAGAGTGATCGTTCCTGAAGGTATAACTGGGTTGACTTCTTAACGGGGCTGTCCAAAAAATAAATGATGAGGCTCATAAGATGCATTGGCAGTCTCAGCAGTTATACTTGAAAACACTGGGAATGGCTAGTGGGGAGAAATACAAGAGATTAGACATATCCGATAGCTCCGACAACTGAAATGTGACAACTCCGACAGACCCGACAGATCCCATAGACATGATAAGTCCGACAGATTCGACAAATTAAACTTGTTCGACAAATCCGATCGATCTGACAAGTCCGACAGATCCGACAAATCCCACGAATACAACACTTCCGATACTTCACTTATTACTCAAATTCTGTAAAAGCTCGGGGGGCATAGGGCCTCAACAACGCCTGCGCGCCATCGTGTTCGGACTTCTGTAATGCGCTCCAACTCTCTCCAACTCATTTCCAAAGCTCTTGATTTCTTTTCATACGTTCTGCATCGCGTATGGCTAGGTCGATCCCCAGTTCTACCAGATTGAGTAAGGAGATTCCACTGAATAGCGTGTTTGGCAACGGAGCTTTCTTGGTGCAGCTAGGAGTGACCAGTCGATTGCCATTTCCTTCTTTGAATAGTGATGTCAACAGGTTCCCGACCTGTTCTCGAGTGGAAGTGTTCATTCGAGATGCGATTAGACCTAGGAGTCCTAAGGATGATGCGTAGATATTTATTTACGAAAGTCTACAGCTTACAAATGACAGTGACGTTGGTTCTCTAAGCACTTCATCCATGTAGTATTACTGACTTGACATTGGAGCGGAACAGTCGCTGCTTTTTTTTTTTTTTGTCGGGATAGGAAACGTTCGACTGTAGCACACAGATGCAACTGATCCATTGTACTACCAGAGAGCAAACCCTGATTTACCCATTTTATTGGAATTTCCTTGTCTTGATGAGGAGCTTACAGTACCAGCACTCATCACATCCGCACTGAGGATCTGCCACCTGAGACGAGCAAAGGCAGGACACTCACAGAGATAATGTTCCGCGGTGTCGTCGCTCTCTCCACAAGCGCCGCAGATTGTAGTGTCACTTAAGCCCAACGCGGTAAGGTACTTGGCAAAAGCAAAGTGGCCTGTCAAGATGCCAATAAGTTGTCTACAGTCTTTTCTCCTGAGAGACGGCAAGAATGCCGGTGATTTCTTACAGACGTCCGGTCCGGCGTTTAGTAAACCTGCATCCTGGAAAGCCATGCCACACACAATTGTGCTCGTGAGAGACTCAATCTTCAACAGAAGCCCTAGCCGAAGACGCAGGGAGACCCACCGCGGATTCAGGACCTGAGAAAGCCTCCTCTGAGCCTTGTCTAGCAATCTCATCGGAGATCTCGTTCCCCAAGATCCCAGTGTGACCTGGGATCCAGATACGAGACAGAGAATTCAGCCTTGCGACCGAGTTCAAAGAGTTTTTGGTTTCACGAACAATTTAAGAAGTGGTTAGTGGGTTAAGCAAGGCCTTAAGCGTAGCCTGACTGTCACTACAGACATAAATGCCACGCACCTTCCACCTGTTCTTCACAACATAGTTCATGGATATTAGGATTGCATAAGTTTCCGCTTGGAAAACAGACGCATATTTGCCTAACGAGAAGAGAAGTCTAATGTTGTCGACTTCCACGAAGACACCAGCGCCAGACCCTTGACTGGTTTTGGAACCATCCATGAAAATACGACTACATTCCATCCCCGGCTCAGACTCTGGCCGAAGCCAGTCCTGAGCACAACGAAAGTCGACTCTGAATTTGCGCATCAGCTGGAGTTTTGGTGTCATGTCCATAAGACAGGAGTCGTTAGATAAGTGTCGCGCAAGTTCATCAAAATTCCAGTGTGGACTATACCAAAAACCGCCCCGCCTAAGAGGATGGATGGCTTTGATAGTGCAACCCATGATATAAGTATCGAGGGGAGGTAAGTTCAGCAAAGCGTCTAGAGCAGAGCCAGGCGTACTCGGAAAAAACCCGTGCAGTCGCTGCTTGGTCTTGGTAATATAAACATTACTCTTCTAGGTTTTCGATAAAATGCCGAACACTGCTTTGGCTTTCTCAATTCTGCTGTCTTCGTCAAGCTTGGAGCCACTGTCATCCGAGACTATATTTTCCAAGTATAGAACGAAATCAACTTTCCCCACCTGCTGTTTAGCAATATTTACTTGAGCGGTGGAAGTTGCAAGGCCTGTCCTCGCCATGTTAATCCTGAACCCTGCTGTCTCTACTATGACTTCTAGACTATGAACCATTTGGTCCAGATCTATTATTTTATGCGATAGGAAGCAAATGTCCTGACAGTCCAGACGTTTATTCTGCCGCACCGCAGCTGCACCGCAGCCACACCGCAGCCACACCGCAACCGCATCGCAACCGCACCGCAGCTGCACCGCAACCGCACCGCAGCCACACCGCAGCCACACCGCAACCGCACCGCAGCTGCACCGCAGCCACACCGCAGCCGCACCGCAGCCACACCGCAGCCACACCGCAACCGCACCGCAGCGGCACTGCAACCGCACCGCAGCTGCACCGCAATTGCACCGCAGCCACATCGCAGCCACACCGCAGCCACACCGCAGCCACACCGCAGCCACACCGCAACCGCATCGCAACCGCACCGCAGCTGCACCGCAACTGCACCGCAGCCACACCGCAGCCACACCGCAGCTGCACCGCAACTGCACCGCAGAAACACCGCAGCCACACCACAGCCACACCGCAACTGCACCGCAGCCACATCGCAGCCACACCGCAACCGCACCGCAGCCACACCGCAGCCACACCGCAACCGCACCGCAGCTGCACCGCAGCCACACCGCAGCCACACCGCATCCACACCGCAGCCACACCGCAACCACATCGCAGCCACACCGCAGCGGCACCGCAACCGCACCGCAGCTGCACCGCAACCACACCGCAGCCACATCGCAGCCACACAGCAACTGCACCGCAGCCACACCGCAACTGCACCGCAGGCGCATCGCAACCACACCGCAGCCGCATCGCAACCGCACCGCAGCTGCACCGCAAACGCACCGCAGCCACACCGCAGCCACACCGCAACCGCACCGCAGCTGCACCGCAGCCACACCGCAGCCACACCGCAACCGCACCGCAACTGCACCGCAGCCACACCGCAGCCACACCACAGCCACACCGCAACTGCACCGCAGCCACACCGCAGCCACACCGCAACTGCACCGCAGCCACACCGCAGCTGCACCGCAGCCACACCGCAGCCACACCGCAACTGTACCGCAGCCGCACCGCAGCTGCACCGCAGCCACACCGCAGCCACACCACAGCCACACCGCAGCTGCACCGCAGCCACACCGCAGCCACACCGCAACTGCACCGCAACCGCACCGCAGCGGCACCGCAACCGCACCACAGCTGCACCGCAACTGTACCGCAGCCACACCGCAACTGCACCGCAGCCACACCGCAGCCACACCGCAGCCACACCGCAGCTGCACCGCAACCGCACCGCAGCCACACCGCAGCTGCACCGCAGCGGCACCGCAACCGCACCGCAGCTGCACCGCAGCCACACCGCAGCCACACCGCAGCCACACCGCAGCCACACCGCAAGCGCACCGCAACTGCACCGCAGCCACACCGCAGCCACACCGCAACCGCACTGCAAGTGCACCGCAGCCACACCGCAGCCACACCGCAACCGCACAGCAACCGCACCGCAGCTGCACCGCAACTGCACCGCAGCCACACCGCAGCCACACCACAACAGCACGGCAGCTGCACCGCAGTAACACCGCAGCCACACCGCAACTGCACCGCAGCCACACCGCAGCCACACCGCAACCGCATCGCAACCGCACCGCAGCTGCACCGCAACCGCACCGCAGCCACACCGCAGCCACACCGCAACCGCCCCGCAGCTGCACCGCAGCCACACCGCAGCCACACCACAACCGCACCGCAACCGCACCGCAGCTGCACCGCAACTGTACCGCAGCCACACCGCAACTGCACCGCAGCCACACCGCAGCCACACCGCAGCCACACCGCAGCTGCACCGCAACCACACCGCAAGCGCACCGCAACTGCACCGCAGCGGCACCGCAACCGCACCGCAAGCACACCGCAGCCACACCGCAGCTGCACCGCAGCCACACCGCAGCCACACCGCAACTGCACCGCAGCCACACCGCAGCCACACCGCAGCCACACCGCAACCGCACCGCAAGTGCACCGCAGCCACACCGCAGCCACACCGCAACCGCACCGCAACCGCACCGCAGCTGCACCGCAACTGCACCGCAGCCACACCGCAGCCACACCACAACCGCACGGCAGCTGCACCGCAGTAACACCGCAGCCACACCGCAACTGCACCGCAGCCACACCGCAGCCACACCGCAACCGCATCGCAACCGCACCGCAGCTGCACCGCAACCGCACCGCAGCCACACCGCAGCCACACCGCAACCGCCCCGCAGCTGCACCGCAGCCACACCGCAGCCACACCACAACCGCAAAGCAACCGCACCGCAGCTGCACCGCAGCTGCACCGCAACTGTACCGCAGCCACACCGCAACTGCACCGCAGCCACACCGCAGCCACACCGCAGCCACACCGCAGCTGCACCGCAACCACACCGCAAGCGCACCGCAACTGCACCGCAGCCACACCGCAGCCGCACCGCAAGCACACCGCAGCCACACCGCAGCTGCACCGCAGCCACACCGCAGCCACACCGCAACTGCACCGCAGCCACACCGCAGCCACACCGCAGCCACACCGCAGCTGCACCGCAGCGGCACCGCAACCGCACCGCAGCTGCACCGCAGCTGCACCGCAGCCACACCGCAGCCATACCGCAGCCACACCGCAAGCGCACCGCAACTGCACCGCAGCCACACCGCAGCCACACCGCAACCGCACCGCAACTGCACCGCAGCCACACCGCAGCCACACCGCAGCCACACCGCAACCGCACCGCAACTGCACCGCAACTGCACCGCAGCCACACCGCAGCCACACCGCAACCGCACCGCAACTGCACCGCAGCCACACCGCAGCCACACCGCAGCCACACCGCAGCTGCACCGCAACCGCACCGCAGCCACACCGCAGCTGCACCGCAGCGGCACCGCAACCGCACCGCAGCTGCACCGCAGCCACACCGCAGCCACACCGCAACCACACCGCAAGCGCACCGCAACTGCACCGCAGCCACACCGCAGCCGCACCGCAACCACACCGCAGCCACACCGCAGCCACACCGCAGCCGCACCGCAACCACACCGCAGCCACACCGCAGCCACACCGCAGCCACACCGCAGCTGCACCGCAGCGGCACCGCAACCGCACCGCAGCTGCACCGCAGCCACACCGCCGCCATACCGCAGCCACACCGCAAGCGCACCGCAACTGCACCGCAGCCACACCGCAACCACACTGCAACCGCACCGCAACTGCACCGCAGCCACACCGCAGCCACACCGCAACCGCACCGCAAGCGCACCGCAACTGCACCGCAGCCACACCGCAGCCACACCGCAACCGCACCGCAACTGCACCGCAGCCACACCGCAGCCACACCGCAACCGCACCGCAACCGCACCGCAGCTGCACCGCAACTGCACCGCAGCCACACCGCAGCCACACCGCAGCTGCACCGCAGCCACACCGCAGCCACACCGCAGCCACACCGCAAGCGCACCGCAGCTGCACCGCAACCACACCGCAGCCACACCGCAGCTGCCCCGCAGCTGCACCGCAACCACACCGCAAGCGCACCGCAACTGCACCGCAGCCACACAGCAGCCGCACCGCAACCACACCGCAGCCACACCGCAGCCACACCGCAGCCACACCGCAAGCGCACCGCAACTGCACCGCAGCCACACCGCAGCCACACCGCAACCGCACCGCAACTGCACCGCAGCCACACCGCAGCCACACCGCAGCCACACCGCAACCGCACCGCAACTGCACCGCAACCACACCGCAGCCACACCGCAGCTGCACCGCAGCCACATCGCAGCCACACCGCAACTGCACCGCAACCACACCGCAGCCACACCGCAGCTGCACCGCAGCCACATCGCAGCCACACCGCAGCCACACCGCAACCGCACCGCAGCTGCACCGCAACCACACCGCAGCCACACCGCAACTGCACCGCAGCGGCAAGGCAACCGCACCGCAGCTGCACCGCAACCACACCGCAGCTGCACCGCAGCCGCACCGCAACTGCACCGCAGCTACACCGCAGCCACACCGCAACCGCACCGCAACTGCACCGCAGCCACACCGCAGCCACACCGCAACCGCACCGCAGCGGCAACGCAACCGCACCGCAGCTGCACCGCAGCCACACCGCAACTGCACCGCAGCCACACCGCAGCCACACCGCAGCTGCACCGCAGCCACACCGCAGCCACACCGCAACTGCACCGCAGCCACACCGCAGCCACACCACAACCGCACCGCAGCCACACCGCAGCCACACCGCAACCGCACCGCAGCTGCACCGCAACCACACCGCAGCCACACCGCAACTGCACCGCAACTGTACCGCTGCGGTGCGGTTGCGGTGCGGTTGCGGTGCAGCTGCGGTGTGGCTGCGGTGTGGCTGCGATGTGGCTGCGGTGCAGTTGCGGTGTGGCTGCGGTGTGGTTGCGGTGCAGCTGCGGTGCGGTTGCCTTGCCGCTGCGGTGTGGCTGCGGTGTGGTTGCGGTGCAGCTGCGGTGCGGTTGCGGTGTGGCTGCGGTGTGGCTGCGATGTGGTTGCGGTGTGGCTGCGGTGTGGATGCGGTGTGGCTGCGGTGCAGTTGCGGTGCGGTTGCGGTGTGGCTGCGGTGCAGTTGCGGTGCGGCTGCGGTGTGGCTGCGGTGCAGCTGCGGTGTGGCTGCGGTGTGGCTGCGGTGCAGCTGCCGTGCGGTAGCGGTGTGGCTGCGGTGTGGCTGCGATGTGGTTGCGGTGCAGCTGCGGTGCGGTTGCGGTGTGGCTGCGGTGTGGCTGCGATGTGGTTGCGGTGTGGCTGCGGTGTGGATGCGGTGTGGCTGCGGTGCAGTTGCGGTGCGGTTGCGGTGTGGCTGCGGTGCAGTTGCGGTGCGGCTGCGGTGTGGCTGCGGTGCAGCTGCGGTGTGGCTGCGGTGTGGCTGCGGTGCAGCTGCCGTGCGGTTGCGGTGTGGCTGCGGTGTAGCTGCGGTGCAGTTGCGGTGCAGCTGCGGTGCGGTTGCGGTGCGGTTGCGGTGTGGCTGCGGTGTGGCTGCGGTGCAGTTGCGGTGCGGTTGCGGTGTGGCTGCGGTGTGGCTGCGGTGTGCTTGCGGTGCGGCTGCGGTGTGGCTGCGGTGCAGTTGCGGTGCGCTTGCGGTGTGGTTGCGGTGCAGCTGCGGTGTGGCTGCGGTGTGGCTGCGGTGCGGCTGCGGTGCGGTTGCGGTGCCGCTGCGGTGCAGCTGCGGTGTGGCTGCGGTGCAGCTGCGGTGCGGTTGCCTTGCCGCTGCGGTGCAGTTGCGGTGTGGCTGCGGTGTGGTTGCGGTGCGGTTGCCTTGCCGCTGCGGTGCAGTTGCGGTGTGGCTGCGGTGTGGTTGCGGTGCAGCTGCGGTGCGGTTGCGGTGTGGCTGCGGTGTGGCTGCGATGTGGTTGCGGTGTGGCTGCGGTGTGGATGCGGTGTGGCTGCGGTGCAGTTGCGGTGCAGCTGCGGTGCGGTTGCGGTGCGGTTGCGGTGTGGCTGCGGTGTGGCTGCGGTGCAGTTGCGGTGCGGATGCGGTGTGGCTGCGGTGTGGCTGCGGTGCGGTTGCGGTGCGGCTGCGGTACAGTTGCGGTGTGGCTGCGGTGTGGCTGCGGTGCAGTTGCGGTGTGGCTGCGGTGTGGTTGCGGTGCAGCTGCGGTGCGGTTGCCTTGCCGCTGCGGTGTGGCTGCGGTGTGGTTGCGGTGCAGCTGCGGTGCGGTTGCGGTGTGGCTGCGGTGTGGCTGCGATGTGGTTGCGGTGTGGCTGCGGTGTGGATGCGGTGTGGCTGCGGTGCAGTTGCGGTGCGGTTGCGGTGTGGCTGCGGTGCAGTTGCGGTGCGGCTGCGGTGTGGCTGCGGTGCAGCTGCGGTGTGGCTGCGGTGTGGCTGCGGTGCAGCTGCCGTGCGGTTGCGGTGTGGCTGCGGTGTAGCTGCGGTGCAGTTGCGGTGCAGCTGCGGTGCGGTTGCGGTGCGGTTGCGGTGTGGCTGCGGTGTGGCTGCGGTGCGGTTGCGGTGCGGCTGCGGTACAGTTGCGGTGTGGCTGCGGTGTGGCTGCGGTACCGTTGCGGTGCAGTTGTGGTGCGGTTGCCTTGCCGCTGCGGTGCAGTTGCGGTGTGGCTGCGGTGTGGTTGCGGTGCAGCTGCGGTGCGGTTGCGGTGTGGCTGCGGTGTGGCTGCGGTGCAGCTGCGGTGTTACTGCGGTGTGCTTGCGTTGCGGCTGCGGTGTGGCTGCGGTGCAGTTGCGGTGCGGTTGCGGTGTGGCTGCGGTGCAGTTGCGGTGCGGCTGCGGTGTGGCTGCGGTGCAGCTGCGGTGTGGCTGCGGTGTGGCTGCGGTGCAGCTGCCGTGCGGTTGCGGTGTGGCTGCGGTGTAGCTGCGGTGCAGTTGCGGTGCAGCTGCGGTGCGGTTGCGGTGCGGTTGCGGTGTGGCTGCGGTGTGGCTGCGGTGCGGTTGCGGTGCGGCTGCGGTACAGTTGCGGTGTGGCTGCGGTGTGGCTGCGGTACCGTTGCGGTGCAGTTGCGGTGCGGTTGCCTTGCCGCTGCGGTGCAGTTGCGGTGTGGCTGCGGTGTGGTTGCGGTGCAGCTGCGGTGTGGTTGCGGTGTGGCTGCGGTGTGGATGCGGTGTGGCTGCGGTGCAGTTGCGGTGCGGTTGCGGTGTGGCTGCGGTGCAGTTGCGGTGCGGCTGCGGTGTGGCTGCGGTGCAGCTGCGGTGTGGCTGCGGTGTGGCTGCGGTGCAGCTGCCGTGCGGTTGCGGTGTGGCTGCGGTGTAGCTGCGGTGCAGTTGCGGTGCAGCTGCGGTGCGGTTGCGGTGCGGTTGCGGTGTGGCTGCGGTGTGGCTGCGGTGCGGTTGCGGTGCGGCTGCGGTACAGTTGCGGTGTGGCTGCGGTGTGGCTGCGGTACCGTTGCGGTGCAGTTGCGGTGCGGTTGCCTTGCCGCTGCGGTGCAGTTGCGGTGTGGCTGCGGTGTGGTTGCGGTGCAGCTGCGGTGTGGCTGCGGTGTGGCTGCGGTGCAGCTGCGGTGCGGTTGCGGTTCCGCTGCGGTGCAGCTGCGGTGTGGCTGCGGTGCGGTTGCGGTGCAGCTGCGGTGTGGCTGCGGTGTGGCTGCGGTGCAGTTGCGGTGTGGCTGCGGTGCAGCTGCGGTGCGGTTGCGGTGCCGCTGCGGTGCGGTTGCGGTGTGGCTGCGGTGTGGCTGCGGTGGAGTTGCGGTGCGGCTGCGGTGTGGCTGCGGAGTGGCTGCGGTGTGGCTGCGGTGTGGCTGCTTTGCAACTGCGGTGCGGTTGCGGTGCAGCTGCGGTGCGCTTTCGGTGTGGCTGCGATGTAGCTGCGGTGCAGTTGCAGTGTGGCTGTGGTGCGGTTGCAGTGCAGTTGCGGTGTAGCTGCGGTGCAACTTCCGTGCGGTTGCGGTGCCGCTGCCGTGCTGGTGCGGTGCTGCTGCTGTGTACTTGTTTTGCAGCTGCGGTGCGGTTGCGGTGTTGCTACGGTGCAGCTGCAGTGCGGTTGCTGTGTCGCTGCGGTGCTGCTGCGGTGCTGCTGTGGTGTAACTGCAGTGCAGCTACTTTGCTGATTCGATGCAGTGGTGGTGCTGTGGTGTTGCTACGGTGCGGTTGCAGTGACGTTGCTGTGTGGCTGCTCTGCCGTTGTGGTGCTGCTGCGGTCTGGTTGCGGTTCCGCTGCCGTGTGGTTGCGGTGCCGTAGCGATTGTGGCTGCGGTGCAGCTCCGGTGCAGCTGCGGTGCGATTGCCGTGCCGAAATGAATTGAATTGGCAGCTGTGTTGTGGCTGCGGTGCAGCTGCGGCGCCGTTGTGGTGCGATTGCTGAGCGGTTCCGGTGCCGTTTCGGTGTCGTTGCTTTAGCATTTTTGTGCGGCTACGATGCAGTTGCCTTACCGCTGCAGTGAAGTTGCGGTGCCCCTGCGGTGCCCCTGCGGTGCAGTTGTGGTGCCATTGAATTACGACTCTGGTGCAGTTGCGGTGCCGCTGGGGTGCAGTTGCTTCGTAGTTGCTGTGCCGTCGCGGTGCCGCTACTGTACCGTTGCGGTGCCGCTATTGTACAGTTGCGGTGCAAATGTAGTGCTGCTGCGGTGCTGTTGCGGCATTGGCTGCCGTGTGGCTGTAGTGTGACCGCGCGCCGTGCCGTTTCGGTGCGTTGCGGTTGTGTTTTTTTTATGAATTTTTTAGTTGCATACTTGTAATGACTGCTGAGTTCTGATTATTAGAGCAGAGACACAATAAAGGAATTTCATACGATTTTTACGTGAGCGACGACTTTAAATGCCTCTTCTGAAAAGTTGTATAAATTCCCTTAAGCTTTCTTATCTTATTGCCGCTGAGATAATTACCTACAGGGATATATACCCACTTACTCGTAACGGAAGTGGTCTGGGATTGCACAATATTAACGTAAACAGCGTCCATCAGAAAGAAAATATCGGAAAAGAAACCACGTATATTATTCCTGACCGAAACTCAGATAAATTCATCAACTGACTTCACCTACCATCCTTGCCCGGACTACGAACTATTGTACAATACATACCCGGTTTCGATTCAAAGGGCGAAGTTTGTGTATTTGCTAAGACAGATTTGGCTTCTGGAGTTAGCAGGAGTGGATGGAGCCTGATACTCACTACGTCATGTGGCTTCAACTTATTATACATGGCTCCAGCAAGTTTAAGTGCAGTCTTTACCGCTCTCCTTATGGCTACCAACTGGCTGGATACAGATTCATCACCTTACGGTCGAAGCTATTGTCCTCAGTAATTTCAAAGGCCGGGCAAAGGCCGGACACTCACAGAGATAATGTTCCGCGATGTTGTCGCTCTCTCCACAAGCATCGCAAATTGTAGTGTCACTCAAGTCCAGCACGTATAGGTGCTTGGCAAAAGCAAAGTGGCGTGTCGAGACGCCAATAAATTGTCTACAGTCTTTTCTGCTGAGAGACAGCAAGAATGCCAGTGATTTCTTACAGATGTCCGGGAGCATACGTTTAGTCAACCTACGTCCTGGAGAGTCATGCCACACACAATTGTGCTCGTGAGTGACCCAATCGTCAACGGAAGCCCTAACCGAGGACACAGGGAGACCCAATGCGGGTTCGGGACCTGAGAAAACCTCCTCTGAGCCTTGTTAAGCAATCTCATCGGAGATCTCGTTCCCCAAGATACCAGTGTGACCTGGGATCCAGATAAGAGACAGAGAATTAAGTCTTGCGACCGAGTTCAAAGAGTTTCTAGTTTCGCGAACTATTTTGGAAGTGGTTAGAGGTTTGAGCAAGGCCTTAAGCGCAGCCTGACTGTCACTACAGACACAAACGCTACGTCCCTTCCACCTGTTCTTCACAATGAGAGTGAATACTGCCAAATCTACTAAATTGTGATACCCTTCACCAAGAAGAACAGCTAAATCGTATTCTACCTATCCTTGTAGAAGGGATCTGGGTCGACCCACAGAAACAATTCAAGTATCTAGGTGTAACACTAGACAGAAAACTCCCCTGGAAAGAACATGTAAATAGAAACTGTGGTAACCAAAGCCACCAGAGCACTTATGATGTGCAGGAACATTTCAGGAAAAACCCCGCACTGACGTGGATGTACAATGTGTATGATGATAGTAAGACCCATCATCACATACGGGGCAATGGCATGGGCTAACAGAACTAGGCTAACCACGACGAGGACATCCCTCAGCAAAGTATAAAGGCTAGCCAGCATATGTATAACAGGAGCCATGCGAACCTGCTCCACAGCAGCACTAAAGGTAATCGTATGTATACCTCCGCTATACATAGTGCTAGATCGAATCGCCAAGGACACCATATTGAGAATCAGTAAAGAGGGCATCGGAAAAGGGACATGCATCGCTAACAAAGAGCGAGTAACCCTGTCCAATCAGTACCTCTTGTGGACTGGATATGAGATGATATGGTCAAAACGACTGGAGTAGCGAATCCTATAAGTACCAATTCAAACAACATACAATAAAATGGTAAACGGACGAATCGAAAACATCTACAGGCACTGGGGTAGTAGTATTCGGGCCCGGGACCAGATACTCAGAATCATTGGGAATATTCCCTAGTATATTTCAAGCAGAAGTTCACGCGATCGAAAGATGTGCGCAATTCAACTTACTTACTTACTTAGGTGGCGCTACAGTTCGGGGTGAACCTGGGCCTCAACCAACAAGCCTCTCCATTTAGCTCGGTCTTTAGCTAATTGCCTCCAGTTGCGCACTCCAAGTTGGTCGAGGTCCCCTTGAACTTGTGCGCGCCACCTACGGCGATGATTCCCTCTACTGCGTCGTCCCTCGGGGTTAGATTCGAAGACTCTGCGGGCCGGAGCGTTGGTGTCCATTCGCTCTACATGTCCTAGCCATCTCAGATGTCCAATACACAATTTTTTGACCAGGTCGATGTCGCTGTACAGCTCGTATAGTTCGTGATTGAATCTTCTCCTCCAAAACCCGTCAACGCAAACGGGACCGAAAATCTTACGAAGAATTTTTCTCTCGAAGCGACCAAGGATATCTTCATCCTCTTTTAATAAAGTCCATGTTTCAGCGCCGTAAAGCAGGACTGGGATGATCAAGGTCTTATATAGAGTCTCCTTAGTTGTTCGAGATAGGGCTTTACTGTTGAATTGCCTTATAAGCCCAAAAAAACAGCGATTGGCAAGGGTTATTCTTCGATTGATTTCTGCACTGATCTTGTTTTTTGAGTTTATAGCAGAGCCAAGGTAGACAAAGTCCCTTACTACCTCGAAGTTATAGCTGCCCACGGTGACGTTTTGTCCAATTCGTCGGTGTTGGTTTTCCCTTCTAGTTGACAGCATATACTTGGTTTTGCCCTCGTTTATCGCCAAACCCATTTTGGCCGCTTCCGCCTCAATGCTTGCAAAAGCACCGGTGACAGCCCGCTGAGATCTTACGATAATGTCTATATCGTCGGCGTATGCAAGCAGTTGTACAGACCTGAAATAGATTGTGCCTCCGGTGTTGGCTTGTGAGTTCCGCACAATCCGTTCAAGTACAATATTGAAGAAGTTACATGACAGCGCGTCACCTTGTCTAAAGCCTTTTTTGACATCAAAGGTCTCGGTGAGGTCATTACCGACCTTGATGGAGCAGCGAGCGTTATCCATCGTCAGCCTGCACAGACGGACAAGTTTGGCAGGGATGTCAAAACTACACATGGCTCTATAAAGCTCTTCTCTATAGATGCTGTCATAGGCGGCCTTGAAATCGGTAAAGAGGTGGTGAGTATCGATTTGGAATTCTTGGGTTTTCTCCAGGATCTGCCGAAGTGTGAAGATTTGATCGATGGTGGACTTTCCTGGCCTGAAACCGCACTGATAGGGTCCAATCAGGCTGTTGATAAAAGGTTTCAGGCGTTCACACAATATCGCAGAAAAGATCTTGTATGCGATGTTGAGGAGACTGATGCCTCTATAATTGGCGCAGTTGAGGGGGTCTCCTTTCTTGTGGATCGGGCAAACGATGCTGAGATTCCATTCATCAGACATACACTCGTCTGACCAAATATTAGAAATCAGTTGGTGTATGCACTCTACCAATTCATCCCCAGCTGCCTTGAAAAGTTCGGCCGGTAAGCCGTCAGGTCCAGCGGCCTTGTTCGATTTTAGCTTGGATATTGCTATCCTCACTTCGTTTTGGTCAGGTGGACGGAAATTTTGACTATCATCGTCTATGTTGAATGGTTCATTCTGCCTGACAGCGGGATGTTGGTCTTCGTCGCCGTTATACAGTCTGCAGAAGTAGTTTTTCCATATTCTCAGCACCGACTGTGATTCTACTACGAGGTTTCCATTTTCATCTCTACAGGTTTCTGTACGGGTATTACTTCTCTGACACGTTCTTTTTACCTTTTGGTAAAACTTCCGTACATTGTTCCTGGAGTATAGACTCTCGATATTTTCAAACGCGCGCTTCTCATGCTCTTTCTTCTTCTTTTGGAGAAGCCGATGTTCTTCCCGTCTCTTTTGCTCGTAGAGCTCACGAGCAGCTCTCGTCTTTCTTTGCAGCGCCGCTTTGTATGCCTCTTGTTTTGCTGCATTCTTCGTCAAACCAGGGGTTTCGCGGTGGTGGGCGAGCGAGACCCAGCACATCAGTCGCGGCGTTTCTGATGGCATGTTGGCAGCGTTACCACTGGTCTTCGGCACTTGATGCTGGCGGTATAGGGGTGATTGAGAGATTTCGGGATACGCGTTCAGCGAAGAGTCTGGCGGTCTCTTGCGATTGTAGCTTTTCGACGTTAAATTTTCTCACAGTAATTCTTCTTTGTTGCTCAGATTGGGATATCCGCATTCGTACCTTGGCTACAACAAGGTAATGATCCGAGTCTATGTTGGCCGCTCGGAAGGTCCGGACATCCAGAATACTGGAGGCATGCCTTGCGTCGATCGCAATATGATCAATTTGGTTGATCGTGACATGATCATTGGACCGCCATGTTTGCTTATGAATATCGAGATGAGGAAACCATGTGCTTGCTATGGTGACATTTCGCTCCACAGCGAAATCAATTAGCCTTAGTCCGTTATCAGACGTGGTGTCGTGTAGGCTATGCTTACCGACTGCCCTACCAAAGACGTCCTCCTTTCCTATTTTGGCGTTAAAATCGCCCAATACGATTTTAACGTCGTATTTAGGACATTGCTCGTATGTTTTGTCGAGGAGCTCGTAGAAACACTCTTTGGTGGCAGGGTCCTTTTCTTCTGTGGGGGCATGTACACATATTAGGCTTATGTTAGCGAATTTAGTCTTGATCCGAATAGTCATAATACGCTCGCTCACGTGTCGGAAGCTTAAGACTTCTTGCCTAAGTCTGCCGCGTATGACAAATCCGCATCCGAATAAGCGTTGCCTGTTGCCTCTGTAGCAATCACCGTAGTAGATGTCACAGTTTTTCATCCTCTTTTTGCCCGGCCCATCCCATCGCACTTCCTGGATGGCGGTAATATCTGCTTTATAGCAGTCTAGGGCCTCTGCTAGTTGTTCGGCTGCACGTGGTCTGCAATTCAACCTAGACAGGAAATATCGGGGGCAGGACATCGCAATACTGTTAGACAGCCAAGCCGCTATTAAAGCACTGACCTCACACGAGATCAGATCCAAACTGGAATGGGAATGCCTCACCAGGATAAACAAACTGGTTACAAACAAAGTAACTCTCCACTTAGTACCAGGACATGTCGGAGTGGAGGGGAACAAAGCAGCTGATGAACTAGCTAGAAACGGATCAGACACGTCGTTCCTTGGATCACAACCCTTTTGTGGGATAGGACCCCACAAGTACGGGAAGACTTAAGGAAATACGAAGAGGACATTTGGACAATATCCCCCAATTAAAACAGGCTAATGAACTACTGGGAAAATACAACCAGAAAAGAAGCCGAACCTGCCTAAGAGTTAGCAAAAATCGACTTCGAATCTTGACGGGCATGTAAACGGGCCACTTCAGAGTTAGGGAGCACCTTATGAAACTGGGCATAGAGGGAGACGGACACTGCAGATTCAGCAGGGAATTCGCAGTAAAACCAGCGCACCTTCCTATGGAATGCGAAGCACTGATCCACAAAAGTAGAAATTACCTACGGGCCTACCTCCTTTCAGAAATGGATTTACCTTCGCTAGATCCACTTAAGATACTCCGGTTCGTAGTAGCAGCTGAACCGCTAGACCGAGTACATCATCGACTAGAGCCCTAGTATGGGGAGCACAATAGATCTGTCAAAGGTCGCAGTGCACTTGCATCTCACTACAATTGAATATCTTATCTTATCTTATCTTAAGGTGGCATCTGAAGTGAAAGACCCCGATTTCAGGGACTTGATTTCCGCTCTTAGCAAAACTGCAGGTATTTCTGGTATTAGGATTCAACAGAGCGGCGAAACTCCTGCGAAATGGAAGGCTCTCCGCAGCACCATCAGGATGTAGTATTCACTTTTTTCCTCGTTAGAACTATCTATTTCGGTTACTACACTTCTGATTAAAAATGATATGTGTGCACAGGCCTTCGCTCCTTTTTTTTTTTGTTTCTTTATAAATAAATGATTCCATCTATCCCTTGGAAGTGAATATAACAACAAAATGAGAAAAACTAGGACACCAAAAAGTTAAAGCCGACGCTGACTATTGGTGTAAACGAATCAATTTGAGCCTGAAGATTGTTGTTGAGTCTATCAAATGCTACACTCTGCGCTTCTTAGTTCGTTGACTTACTGCTTGCAGAGGAAATATTTAAAGGACCGGTTTCAGAGGTAAGCACATAAACTTTAAGCACTGGTGCATTACCAGTCATTTCAATCAGCCACGATTTATCAGTTTTTTTTTTTTTCGAAAACAGCGGAGTTTCTGGTTTATTCCTTCCGTTTTCTCCCTACGCCACAAAAAGTCTTTAAAAGTGCATACACATCATTTTTACCGTCAATAGAGGGCTCCTTAATATCCAATTTTTCATAATAAAATTATAAAAAGCATTTCGTTTGTCACCATGAGTACATCTCTTCCATTCTTCAAACAAATATCTTCTGGAAAATCGGCAACGCTCTGAAACAATACGCTATAACTTCGTAACATGCAAAATGGGATTTTTAGGTCACAAAAGATAGCGGAGTTTTCCGCCATTTCATCCACCCTACGCTTACGCGATGGTTAATGTCGTCATCACAAGTTGCTTTGCTATTGATCATATATCCCAGATACTTGAACTGGGAAGCACTGTTCCATTTAAGTAAATGTCTGGAATAAGCCTGAGTGGGTCATAGAACGGGCAGCACAAGTCTTTTTTGAACTAATGCGATACCCATTCCCCTCCAAAACGTCCACCCACACATCAAGTGCTCGTTGCAGGGATGTGAGATTCTCACTTATGATGGCTCCACCGCCAGCAAAGACTAATTGATGTCTCATGATTGTCTGTCGAATGCCTTTTCAAAGTCAACTAATACAATATGCAAATCCTTTAAGGAATCACGATATTTTTCCATTATGATCCTTATACTTTGGATTGCATCTGTGGTTGATTTACCCGCAACAAACTCGCACTGATCATCAGATAGCCGTATTATTTTTCGCATAATACCCGCTCAACGATCTTCATGGTGTGTGACATCAGCTTGATCGAACGGTAGCTATCACAGTTTCGCGTATCACCCTTGCCTTTGTATACAGGGAGAAGGTAACTTTCCCTCCATTGATTCGGCATTGGATCACCTCTCACGAATTTGGAGATGAGATCTGAGCCATCTGAACCCGATGTCTCCCATCTTTTTCCAGAACTCAGAGGCCATATAGTCTGGCCCCACCGCTTTTCGTTTTTTGGAGTATTTGACCGCCTCACTAACTTCTTCGACTGTAATGTTGGGTATTTCTTCACAGTTAGGGGTGGCTCTTGGAAAGTATAGACGGGGAAACTGTTCATTTAAAGGCTCTTCACAATACTGCCGCCACCTCTGCAGAATTTTGTCGTCATCCACAAGAAGCTGGCCATGAGCATTGCTAATGAACTTTGGCGAACGAATCTCCTGAGCATTCCTCCTTCTTTGGGCGGCTTTTTTGAAGATAGTGGCGCTCTTGTTCTTATTGTGTCGTCGCAGCTCCTGGATAGCCTGGTTTGCATCAGCAACCGGCGAAGATATTTTCTCCAGCTCCCGATACAGACCCTCCGTACTCTCTGCTTGAAGCTGGGCGCACTTCTTCTTCGCTTTTTCGATGTTTTCCCATTATGATCCTTATACTTTGGATTGCACCTGTGGTTGATTTACCCACAACAAACTCGCACTGATCATCAGATAGCCGTATTATTTTTCGCATAATACCCGCTCAACGATCTTCATGGTGTATGACATCAGCTTGATCGAAAGATATTATCACAGTTTCGTGTTTTCGCTTTTCATGTTTATCAAATGTTAGTGTTTTGAACATAGTATTTCACAATAGTTGTTTAATAATAATTAATTAATCCTATTTAAATACATTTTTAGATTCTACTTACCTTTAGTGAAATTCGATAATTTAATTCAACTTTAATCTCCAGAAAGCTTAGGACATATACTTAGCTTGACAGTTTAATTTTGTTCACATTATTCTCTGCGCTCATGGCATTAGAAGCTTTCCTAGTGCTGTTATATTTACAGGCTGCCCCAAAATATTTTTGTGCTTGTATCAGTATATCGACTATTTTTGAAGATATATGTAACTTTTCTTTTCATCTTGAAGCAACAAAATGTTTGAATTATGTCCGGCTAGATTGACATTTTTGACCACTGACAAATCCGACAGATTTAAAGGATCCTTCGAGTCCGACAAATCCCATAAATCTAACCGCCCCGACAAGACCGACAGATTTGACAAATCTGATAAACCTGGTAGATACTACAAATATGACCGATCTCATAAGTCTGACGGATTCGAAAAATCCAACAAATTTGACAAATCCGACAAATCCGACAGAACCAACGAAACGATGGATCGGACAGATCCGACTGATCTGCTCTTTGCGCCTAAGCTCGTACCTTTGCTGTGATTCTTATTTGGCCCTCTTGAGTAATTTGCTTGCTCTGAGCCATCTACTGCGATCTTTCTACTCCAAAAATAAAAAATCGATAGCTAAGGAATGACCCTTTTCATAGGATGTGTAAGCGAGACGCCATCACGTATCATAAGGAGAGGTTTTCAAAGTGTACCGTCTATTGACTGGTTTGGCCACGACTTCTGGTGTCAGTTACATGTGTAGCTATTATGCATGTTTCTGGTGATGTATACACGCAGTACTCGTATTCAAATATTCCATTCATTTCTCTATCTTATAAAGCTTGATCTAACTGACACATTCTCTTAAAACGAGCGATACCATAGTTCTCGCACATTTTCATCTGTAAATATATTTGTAATTTTTGGCGCACCTTGCATAATATACATATGTGTATGTATGTACATTTAGTGCTTGCTATTTAGCAGTCTAACCTACTGTTGCTGCATACATTTTCAATGCCACTAATCCTTCATGAGCGTCGCGGGGGTAGGATGCTTAGTTGGACCCTCTATCCTTCTCGATCCTCCGTCATTAACTGCAACTCATCAGGGGGAATCCCTAGACGGATTCAGGAGAGATGTCAGACTTGATCCATCTACTTCTAGGCCTACTGAGGGTCCGCCTACCTGATGGGATGGCAACCACGGCACGCCTTGGAAGACGGTCTGGGTGCATACGAACTACGTGACGAAGTCATCGAATCATAAATCGTTCCGTTTAGAGAAGTAGTTGCTCAACATTGAGCGCCTGGCGTACTCTGGTGTTGCGTACTCGGTCCGTACGAATTATTTCAGCAACACCGTGAATGAACCTCATTTCGGTAGTTTGTATCCGCAATCTTATTCAAATTTCATGACCATAGATGAGAGTTGGAACATACACCGAGTTAAAAACCGATAGCTTAGCTTGAACACTAAGTTGGGCCTTCCTTATAGTAGATTGACCAAGCTCTCTCAAAATTGATCCAGCCTGCCGAATTTTACAGGATAACTCGGCATTGTTCTTTCCATCACTCGTGGAAAAGACCCCAAGGTACTTAAACTTATTCACCTGCTTCAGTGAGACTCCACTAACATGAAGAGTGCACTGAATGGGCGTTGCGGAAGCGACCATTTCTTCCGATTTATTCACGTTTATCTTCATTCCAGCATTATCACAAACGGACACAAACCTTTCGAGTGCGCGCTGAAGTTCGGTTTGAGAGGACCCAAGGATGACCAAATGATCCGCAAAGAGCAGATGACTAATCGCTGTCTCCCACTTAGAAAAATTCTCCTCCACGGGTACGCTGTAACATCCAGTCCAAATATACAATGAAGAAGAGAGGGGACAAAACGCATCCTTGGCTAAATCCAACGCCGACAGTGAAAGGTATTGATTTAACACCGTTTATCCACACAAAGCTTCTATAGTTTTTCTATAAACAAGGAACCATCAATCCCGTACTCCTTCAGAACACTCCAGAGTTTTTCTCGAGGAACCCTATCATATCCTTTTTCCAAATCCACAAAACAAGCGTAGATAGGCTTAGCATACTCCCAGGCCTTCTCAAAAACCATTCTGAGAATGAATTACTGGTCGGTTGTGCTTCTATTGGGACGAAAACCGCACTGGTCCTCCCCCAAACTACCGTCAACCACAGCTCTGGAACGTATTTCTAGCACCTTAGCAAAGACTTTTCCAGGGAAACTTAAAAGGGATAAATTCTCCTGTAGTTGGTGCAATCTCTTTTGTCGCCTTTTTAAAAAGGGGAACAATTACTCCGATTTGCCAATCATCAGGTGTTTCACCACATTCCCAGGACACTTTAATGACACGCGAGAGCCATTGCACTCCCTCTCTACCTAAAGCATTGAACATTTCTGCCCGGATTTCATCCACACCGGCAGATTTGCCAACATTTAGCGATTTGATCGCCAAAGTTACTTCCTCTACCGTAGGACTATTCTCCGCCCTACTCGCGACCATAGGTCTGTTATCTTCAGTGGCCTGTTCGGGATTGAGCAATTTTGAGAAGTGCTCGCTTCATCTGCTTAAGATGTCCTCCTCATTGAAAAGAAGTGTACCGTCTTTGGATTTAACTCCTTTCACGATATTCAAATTTCTTCATCTGAGCCGGCGAATGGTCTGCCAGACCTTCTTATTTGTAGATGTGTGATCACGGTCCAATTTCTCACCAAACTCCTTCCAAGATTGTTCTTTCGATGTCGCTTGTAACAAAACTATTTGTAGATATGTTTATCCACTTTGGTTCAATATAGCAGCACAATGATAAAGGAATTTCGCTTGACGCTTGACGCATTCACTGGCTCTGTCAGCTGGATGAACTCCCTGGCTACATGTCTGCCTATGGCCCGTCCATTATACTTTGCGCCTTAGACAATCCCACTACCTAATCCGCCACCGTATTCAACCCCTCTTTAGAGAACAAGTGTTGAGCGAATTAAATACCAAAACAAATCACATCTGCATCTCCTTCAACCTACACTTGACATAGATAACAATTGAGTGCTAATCTGTTAATTGAGTGTTAAATCTAAATCACACTCACAAAGCGACTACACAACTACAAATGCCTCCCTGCACTTGCCCCGATAAAAGCATGAACTTCATTCTGTTGATGCTAATGCCATTTGTATTATTATGATTGCTTGTTTGTTTTGTATCTCGCAGAACGCACATCCGCCAGTAATCGAATCAACGTTGATAAGATGCTCTTCTCCGAATCGAGATATTAGTGGACAAAATATTCCACTACCACTATCTGATCAAGTTGTCTTATGTAGTAGTGCCGCGCCTGGTAGTGGTAATTCTTGTTGACAAAGCAGCCTCTGGCTCTGTACACGATACAAGCAAACTCAGTCTTTGTGACGGGTTCGAGTTCGACTTTTCTATCATCGCAAAGTGGTAATAAATTAAAATTTAAATTCTGATATAAAATAGTTTAATAATATTTAATAGACATGTGGAAAGTGCTAATTTTGGGCTCAATCCTCTCTTTAAACTTGGTATCCGCACGCACATTTCGTAAGGCTTTAAGTCTATCTAATTGCTGAATTATAATACTACGAGCAAATTCTTTTAATTATTCTAGAATTTGAAGAACTGGTGCGAAATGTTTTGCCAGATACATCGGCTGAGATTCAGAAAGCTGAAGCTGAAGAGGTCATCATGAGATTGATACCAAAGCAGGCACATCTCTTTGATGTTGAAATTGATAAAAACATGGCGCTGAGAAGTTTTCAAGTAAGTACATACATACTCGTACATTAGAGCCTGCACTATTCCTTATGGAAAATAGGGCTTATCAGGGAATTAAACCTAAATACGTACTTGAACCCTAGAACTCATAAGTAACCGTTGAGTACCAGACCTTGCGGCGGTCATATAACAAGGCCACCATGTTTGATTAAGTTAACCACGATCCTGAAAAACAAGGCGTGTGAAACCTTCATGTATTTACTTAGGTTGCTTTATATAATCATATTTGTTCTGCGACTGATTGCGAAATCATCAGATTGACATATGTACATACATAGTCGCAGAATAACATTTTTTCCTTAAAAAAACGGGAACCCCCGACTTATCTTGCTGTATGGCGATGCTGTTCATATTATCGCTGAGCTATCAACACATGTTGACTCTTACTAACCACATAATTTGTTTCTCTGTAAGCTACTGGTCTCATAAAAATATTCAATTACGATGTTTTGATAATTTTTTTTATTATACAGGGTGATTCTGTTCGAAATTTGGAATTAAATACATACGTTGCAGTTAAAAAAGAAAAGGCTATGTAGCCATCTCTCCGTAGTTATAGACAATAGAAGTCAGTTTTTAGTTAAATCCTTTACATCTACTGCTATTCTACGAGTATCTACGTATTTATATGATGTTTCGGAAAGGTTGGGCTAGTTTTAGTGTTTTTAGTATTCCAAACCTTAAAGGTAAAACTGGAACACTTGTGAAATTAACAACAAAAAGGTAATAACTTTTGGTACGTACCAATTTAACTTGGGTCCGAACAGGATGGTGATGAAAAAATTGCTTAAGCTTTGGTTTTTTCGGTACCACTAAGAGCTTGAACGCATATTTGCCTAACGGGAATTGAAACCTAATGCTGTCATCTTTCACGAAGGCACCAACATCAGACCCTTGAGTGGCTTTGTAGCCATCTGTGAAAATTTGACTTTATTGCATTCTTGGCTGAGATTCTCGCCGGAGCCAGGAGTGGAATCCTCTAAGGTGATAGTTGACTGTTACCGATCACAATCATCCCTTTTGCTCTCTCTGAGGTGACCATCAGCGTGATCATCACCTTTTTGCGGTCGTTTTTGTGTGACTTTGCGATCGTTTTACGGAGAGCTAACAAAGTGTGATCATCAATTTTGACTGTCAAAAGTGTGACTATCAACTATCACTTTAGAGGATTCCACTCCAGACTTCAATGCAAGGAAAGTTGATTTTGAATTTACGCAACAGCCATAGTTCTGGTGCAATTGCGACCGAGGTCGAAGGATAAGTGTCACGCAAGTTCATCAAAACTCCAGTGTGGATTGTACCAACAACCATTCACCTAAGATGATGTATGGCTTTGGCAGTACAGCCTCTGAAATAAGTATTTAGAGCAGACCCAGGCAAATATGGGAAAGCTCCCATGCAGCCGACACAGGTCGTTCTTTACACTTTGGCGCAAAAGGCAGTCACATACTTATGCGAAAGCGCTTTCCACCAAACAACCGATACGTATGTATACGAGGAATGGCCTTATCATTATCCTACAGATCCAGAGAACCTTTTTTTGGTTATATGCCCTATGCTTTACCAAAAGCACACTTACACTAGCAGCAAACTGAGAACGCCTTGGATGTGTTCGACTGGACATCTTTAGACCAAATAAGTTTGTTTTAATGCAGAATCACTTGCAGATATTTTGCTTGACTGAAAATGAAGATAGCGACGCTCCTTAACACTTCCTGATTCAGATCGGTAAAAATCCATTTTTTTGTAATAACAACCTCAGTTTTGAGAGGATGGATCGAAAACTCATTCCTATTGAACCATTCATCGATCATGTACATTGCGAATTCGCACGTACAGTCGTTATTCATAGCCCGACAGGGCGTAGAGTTTAGACGATAGAACCATTTGGAGTGGTTAACAGAAACTCAACCACCATGTATTATCGCAGTGTTGACAGAAAACCGCCTTGCGGACGGCCCCTGTTGCCCCCACCATGACAAACATATGTATCTCTGATACAGGATGCAACCTCAAATAAACTTTCCTTACGTGAAACTTCACTAGTCGCTTCATACTTTTCGGCAAGAACTTCTAGGACTGAAGCTCTTGGCGAACGAGAAGTCAGTCATGTCTACCAATTTTTGGTATGAAAACCACTGGTGATCTGTCTGTCTATCTGACTGTTCACCTAGGTGTAGGAATATACTAGTGCAAGTTGGCAGCAACTGGCCTGTAGCCTGTCACAGCATAGCCGGATATGTTCCATCGGTGCTAGGCGATTTAAAACCATCAAACGATGATACCGCATATTTGATAATGGCTGAAGCAATATATCAATTGGGTTAGCGGGCTAAGCTGTATCGTATTAGTTATCTGATTACCCGAAAAGATAGTCTTCACCAGAAGTTTCCGCTTTCATTTCAGTAAAGTTAGATTGGCTGTCTGCATGACGATGCAAACACATTTAGACCAGTAAAGGTCCATTGTGATTTCGTCTCAATAAAAGTCCCATCAGGTTTCCTTAAGTCAGTTTGCTTGTTTTTAGTACTTCAGTACTTTCTTTTCATAAAAATATCTATTCCTATTACTTTTCGATGTCCGAATTAACTATTTGCTTCGAGAAAACCGATCTTTGCTGAAATTGGCCTTAATTGAAGAATTCAGAGGTATAGAAACATTGTCGGGATAGAAAACGTTCGACTGGAACACGCAAAAAACGCTCAAACGCTACTGGTCCATTGTTTCTACAGAGCAAACCCTGGTTTATTCATTTTATTGGAACTTCATTGTCTTTCTAAGAAAGCCAAGCAAGCATTTCAGAGATAAGGAGCTTAGAGTACTAGCACCGAGGATCTGCCACCTGATACGAGCAAAGGCCGGACATTTGCAGAGACAATATTCCGGAGTGCTGTCGCTCTCTCCACAAGTGTCGCAGATTATAGTGTCACTTAAGCCCACCACATTAAGGTGCTTGGTGAAAGCAAAGTGGTCTGTCAAGATGCCAATAAGTTGTCTGCAGTCTTTTCAGTTGAGAGACAGCAAGAATGTCACTAATTTCTTACAGACATCCGGAAGCACATTCGTTTAGTCAACCTACGTCCTGGAGAGTCATACTTGTCATAATTGTGTTCGTGAGAGACCCCATCGTCAATGGAAGTCCTAGCCGAGGATGACGGGAGACCCAGCGCGGGTTTGGTACGTGAGAAAACCTTCTCTGAGCTTTGTCTAGCAATCTCATCGGAGATCTCGTTCTCTGGAATCCCAGCATGACCTGGGACCCACAAAAGGAACTGAGTATTCAGCCTTGCGACCGAGTTCAAAGAGTTTTTAGTTTCACGAACAATTTTGAAAATGGTTAAAGGATTAAGCAAGGCTTTAAGCACAGCCTGACTGTCACTGCAGGCATAAATACTACGGCCCTTCCACCTACTCTGCACAACATAGTTCATGGCCATTAGGATTGCATAAGTTTGCGCTTGGAAAAAAGACGCGAATTTGCCTAAAGAGAAATAAGTCTAAGGTAGAGGTACCTACCGACCTTTAGCTTTGAGGTTAGAACGCTAATTCTGATTTCGAAGAATGATCCCACAGACCCCAGAAATACAATTTTAGCAAACCTAGCGGACGTACAAACACCGACAGACAGACAGCATTTAGAGACCCAGGTTTTTAAGTTTCCTATAATAATATCTATTGGGCGCCGTGGCGTAAGTGGTTAGTGTGTCGGACCACTGCGCGTGAGGTTCCAAGTTCGAATCCCAGAAAACACCGAAAAGTTTTTTCACCGTCCATCTCTCGCAAACGTCTGACAAACATCCGAGGGTATTGTTGTCTGAAGAAATCTTCTCAAAACAAATTGCCCTTCGGATACGGCACTAAACTGTAGGTCCCTTGCATTCGCGTGAAAAATATAACACACACAACACAAGTGGTTGCGAGGATCTAGGCCCTGGCACTTAAAGAGCTGTTGCGCTAAGTATTTTTTTTTTGTTTATAATAATATCTAACACCAAACGTCCAGATCAAATGTCTTCGCGAAACCATATGTACATATATCCTGTAGGTATAGGTGTAAGTAAAAATATGAAAAATTAGATTTATCTCGTCAAGAAAAATCGGATGTAAAATTGTAAACAACTATAGACCCAATATTTTCGAATCGGTCTAAAATTTCAGGTACGACACAATTCCTGGTCGATTTAAGGAACAACTTTAAATCCATAGTAACACGAAAACGACAAGCAATCGAGCAAAATTTTACGAGAACCTTTTCTTTTGTCTCGGTACAATTGAACCCGCTGCATAAAGTCAGCCCAAGTCTCTGAAGTACCTTGTATACAAACGCTTCTGAAATAAAGCCTAAATAGAACTACATTAGATTACGCACTATCCCCACAAGAAGCAAAATTATCTTCTGTAAAGACGAAATCGAGAACTGAGTCCAGTCTGAGTTAATTTTATCCAAAATGCTGAAAAAGGTTGAATTAGATATGAACCGTTCGAATTCATCCCCTTTAAGTTGACTAGTAACTTTCTTTAACCTTACAACTTTATTTGGTACGATTTTCTGACGGAAAAAGATTTAGGGCATTTCTGGATTATTAGCATCTACCCTTGTCCAACCTTCTCCAACAGATTTGTTTTTTTTTTTTTTTTTTACTACAACCACTTCGCCTCATCTTACGAGTATTTGTTTTTAATGCGTATCTTTGGAAACGACGATTTTCTAGAGGTTGAACTCTGAAAGATGGTGCAGTACCAGGAAGTACTTCATCACTAGATATTAAGTAGGATCCTCCGATGAAACCTTGTTTTCAATGAAGGTGAATTGCCTACCATTACCTAACAAGGAACGACAACAGTTCATCAGTTTCGAAAAATGCTTTCGATAAACGGTGACTAGTTTGATTTAACAACGCTTTCTGCTAAGCTTTACCAAGCATTTGCTCCATATTGTAGATCTCACAGGCTTCTAAGGATTGGTTCGGCTGACTTATAAAGGATCTTCTAAGCGCTAAACACCACTCCATTCAGTCAGCGGTTGCATTTATGCATAGCTTGCGGTAGAAGTATCAACAGAACTACACTTTTCTTTTTTGTTTCGTGTCTTGCCAGGTGCGTATTATGATTCCCCGTCTCACTGTCATCTCCTTAAATATATGTATACTATATACTATATACACTCCTCGGTCATCTAGCTGTCGCAATATTGACGTCCTATAGCAGCTTAAATAAAAAAAATAAAAATAAATCTTAAATCAACACTGCTACTCGGTCACCTTGATGGTGTGCACTAGTGGATGACTCTTCGACTTCATTCAGCTGTTGCAGCTTTTCAGCCATATTTTCCTTTCTTCCAAAATGTTGGTACTCTTCCATTTCTCTCACAGGATCATTGATGTGGTCACGAGTTTTCGAAAGTATTCCATGCAGGAGCACTCTGTAGTCCACAGCTGTTCTAGATGTGTTTAAGCATCTAAGGAAGTAGAAATGCTCGTCTATATCCCGCCGAACATCTGAAACAAATTAAACCTAAAAGCCTTCAAATTCATTTTCAATTTGTTACTGACATAATTGAACCACGGTCGCGCTAAGAATAAATGTATCTCTTCAAGAAATTTCACCGACCAGTGTTAGAAACTCAATAACTCCGAATAACATTAATTAGTTGCCCAAAGTACTAGCACACCCTCATTATCTCCTATCCTAAGTGTAAGTTCCATTTCAATCAACGCAATTACATATTGAAAATCCATCCCCATCTGCTCCTTATGCCTCCCACCATTAGCAACGAAAGATAATATATATCATCGGTGTAGTTTACTTTCAGCTTCAACAATCACCAACTAATGGTAACATCCGTATCCTCGCATCAGACGGTATTTCCGCTATGAAAGGATTCCATCATTACCTGAAGTACTCCCTGCACTCGGACGTATCATGGTCGGGTAATCAATTGGAACACATTCCATCTGAATTGCCAGCTCCAAACAATGAAACATCCCACTCAGCTAGTGCATTCATCTACTATCAAAATGTTTGTACATGGAGCTACAGCTTTGCCTGGTGGTCATGGACAGATTGGCGACGTCATATCGACTGGATGGCTCTAATGGGCATATCGCTTACGATTGCCCCCATACAGGAGCAAATTTGGACAGACATCTACAAGGCCTATGGCCTAACTGACGACGAGATATACGATCATTTTGCTGGTCCGGCATTCCTGGCCTGGTGAGTCAAATGCTAATTGATTTCAATGTATCTTCATCCCTCTTATTAATCATATCTCCAGGCAACGCATGGGTAACATACGTGGCTTTGCCGGTCCACTCACCCCCACCTATCGACTAATGCAATTACTTTTGCAAAAGGAAATCATTAAAGCACAGCGCAACCTTGGAATTACCGTAGCGCTACCCGCGTTCGCTGGCCATCTTCCCACGGCCATGAGACGGATATATCCGAATACCACGTTCGCGGAAGTCGAAAGATGGAATCGTTTTCCGGATAACTACTGTTGTTCGCTGTTTGCCGACCCGAATGAAGCGCTGTTCCACGAAATTGGCGAACGATTTCTACAAGCCGTCATCGAGGCATACGGCACGGATCATATCTACTTCAGTGACCCATTTAATGAAATTCAGCCGGCCAAGTCGGAAGGTGCCTATCTAAGGCAGACGGCTGCGAGTATTTACCGTGCAATGTCGACGGTGGATGGGTCCGCAGTGTGGCTTCTCCAAGGATGGATGTTTGTGAAGAAACCGTTTTGGACGGATCAGCTCATGGAGGCATTTCTGACAGCGGTACCGCGTGGGCATCTGCTAGTCCTGGACCTCCAGAGCGAGCAGTTTCCCCAGTACGAAAGAACACATTCGTACTACGGCCAACCATTCATCTGGTGCATGTTGCATAATTTCGGTGGAACTCTGGGAATGCATGGTTCCTCGGGCATTGTAAATACCAGGATTCGCTTAGCCCGCACCATGGAGAATTCTACAATGCTGGGAGTTGGCATAACTCCGGAAGGAATAGATCAGAACTATGTGATGTACGCGCTGGCATTGGAGCGGGCCTGGGTGGAGGATGATTTCGACTTGGACGAGTGGTTCCGCACATATGCCGCTGTGCGTTATGGTGTATCCGACGACGCCGGACATCTACGAACTGCATGGCAGTATCTAAGGGAGTCAGTGTACTCCTACAGAGGTGTATTGATGATTCGGGGAAAATACGCCGTGGTCAGGAGACCAGCGATTAATCTCTCACCATGGGTATGGTATAACACGACTTGGGTAAAACTGGCGTGGGAGCAAATGCTAGAGGCCAATCTGTCGTCGAATGCTTTGTGGCGGCATGACCTAGTCGATGTGACACGGCAGTTTCTTCAGCTAATGGGTGACAGAACCTACGTCAACCTGATCGACGCTTACCGGCAGCGTAACTCTAAGCGGTTTCGCTGGTTGACTACCTGCATGATTGACATACTGTATGACATGGACAGTGTCCTGGCGACTCATGAAAAATTTCTGCTCGGCAGATGGCTGGCCAGTGCCAAACGACTGGCAGGGAGCCCATTGGAGGAGATTCTCTTCGAGCTAAATGCACGCAATCAAATAACCACATGGGGACCAAATGCCAGAATACTTGATTATGCGACAAAGCAGTGGGCCGGGATGATAAGGGACTTCCACATGCCGAGATGGAAGTTATTTTTGGACACAATGCAGCAGGCTCTGGACGAGGGTAGGGGGTTTAGTTCGACCGAATTTAGGCAGAAAGTATTTAAGGATATTGAGGATCCATTTGGTGTGGATAGGAGGCAATATCCTACGAAAGCGGTGGGCGATACATATGTGGTTGCACAAGGGATTCATGATAAGTGGAAAGGACTACTGAGTAGTGAGTACTGGAGGAGAGATATTCCCTGGAAAGCAGGCATGAGCGATGTGGAATATGAGGATAGTGCTTCGCACTACGAAGTGGTGACAACACAATCACCTGTGGTGGTTGGTGTGTGAGTAGAATAAAGTGGTAGTTCTAGAATTGTTTGGTGTTTGCTGCTTGTGGTTTTGGTAATGGGAGTTGGATTTGATTAAGTTGTTGAGTTGTCTATGGTCCTGAGTCGATTTGGTAATTGGATTCTGGTCGGTTGAGTGTTAGGTAAGTTGAAAACATATTTTATTGAAAAAAAAAGTCAGTTTTGAGGTAAGGATTCAATATACACATACAATGTCCTTGCTGCGGATGCCTCTTGGAATTTTCTTTAGGATAAACATATCAGCAACGTAAGTTTAGTTCTGATGTTCAAGGTAAGATAGTAATGCATATTGTCTTTTTTGTCTGCAAGGACAGTAATCATGCTCTTTCAAATCTCACATTTAGGATGTTTCGTCTTTATTCCAGCCGAACAATCAAACCTGAAAGCACTAACTTCTTGGGAACGCACTCGCAGAGAAAGGTATTTTTTCAACGGCAAAGATAGGTGAAAATGTTCATAGATTCTACGACGATAAAGATTAGTGTATCTCAACCACGCTGAACCAAAGCTGTCCATTGTTTCTAAGCCCCTAATCAACACATTCTCAAATTTCTGTGATCTCTTAGTAAAATTCCAATGAAAATTGCGATCAGATTGAATCCATTCTCAAGATATCCAGGATGCACAGTCTCATTCATACAAAAAAAGGACACCATCAGAGGAAGTAAAGTAAGGTCTGGATTAAGAGAAATATTCTCTGGACCCTCTTTGACAAATTCCAAATGGACAGCTTAGTCTGTTCATACATTTTTCATCAATCTTTTCGCGTTTTGTGGGAATGGCAAGTGCGGGTACTTCTTCACGTCATTTCCCATGTCTACAGATGTCTGTTGATTCTGTTCTGGAATAGCTGCAGGTTAAATGTCGGGAAATATTATTCCAGGCAATGAGTTCCATGATTTGGCTGTTCTATTGTGTAACAAAAGGAATGTTGATAGAGGAATGTTCGCGTGGTTGCCACGTGAACGCAGAGGTGATGGGCATGTCTGGCCTGCTTGTTATTTCTACGTATTGTTACGAGTACATCGAGTTCATCAGAATATTATCCTTGGTAGTATCTGCAGCACAGGCATAATTCTGCCACCTGTCTTCATGGGTCAACGATTGAAAATTGTGTGCAATATTCAAGCCTCTGTCTTACATTTGCTTTGAGCAGGAGAAGAAGCTACTCCGATGTGAAGTACCCTTTTGCATTAAACAGGTGACTCCACTTCATGGATGCTGATTTGGTGATGTTGGATATGTGGTCGGGCGATGTTACTTCAGAGTTAACTGATACTAAGAAGATCTATGGTTGTAGCATAGTGGACATATTCTTTCTGGAAAAGGTAGTAGAATGGCTTTTCTTCGCAATGAAGTTGATCGGTCCTTCTATTTCTATTCATCCTCAAAGTTACTGTGGTGGTCCATAGGTTTCTTTTGAGATCTATACCTACTTAGATCGGAAGATAAGCGCTGTAAACGAAAACGAGTTTCAATCCATTCGCGGCCCTGATGTACTTACTTCCTATGTCTTAGAGGATGCGAGACCTTCTCAGTCCATACCAAGGTGTAAGCAAAAACAAGAAATGTCTGACTGGGATTGTGCTGCAGCTAGGAGAAAATCGTTCGCTATCCTTCACTTATTAAGAAAAACAGGCAGCAATATCTCCAAAATTATTATTTTTTTATTATTTTATTTTAATATAATCATCTACAAGCATAGCTTAACAGATTACAGGGTAAATGAATGATAATATACAAAGCGCTATGTAAAGAAAAGCAGGAAAGGTACATTGAACATCTGACAGCGGAGATAAAAAGGATTCGAGACAATCGCTCTTTCTGGAAACTCGCAAGAACACTCAACGACACAGCTTTTGTAAGGAGTTTACAAGTTGAAGCACCTGTGCTACTCGTAGCTGAACACTTTAAAAACTGCTGAGCCAGCCATGCAACACAAACCAACTGCAATATACTCTACCGTTTCAGAAGCTCGACAGTTTGGACCGCAATATATCACCACCGATGTCTGTAGAGTCATACGCCGCTGCAACGTTAACAAAGCTCCAGGGGAAGACCGCATCTCATATGCATTTTCCAAGTACGCGTCAAACGAGTTTCTGGAGAAACTATCAGTGGCGTACAACTATATTTTTGACACGGGCGAAGTGGCATCCAGCTTAAGGAGGAATATCCTTTTCCTTTTATTTAAAAAAGGAGATGCCAGCAATCCTTGTAACTACAGAGGCATATGCTTCCTAAACTCTGTGATGGAAATATTTACGGGTGTAATCGTGGAACGGTTAACAGAGTGGGATCAGTCAAATGACCTGCTTAGTGAGTTTCCACCCGGGTTTAGGAAGGGCCACTCGACTGTATACAATATTTTCACGTTAACGAGCTTAGCTAGGTCTTACGTGAATAGTGGAAAACAAATTGTACGTGTTCTTTGTGGACTTCCAAGCGGCATTTGATTCTGTTGACAGAAAAGCGCTTTTCTGTAAGTTAAGCAATCTTAGAGTGTCAATAAAAGTACTCAAAATTATCGTATTATGTCTCTACAAGGACAATATGACTGCGGTATGAGACGGAAACAATGTTTCAAACTGGTTTGAGTCTCATAAGTGTGTTAAGCAAGGTTGTCTCATGAGTCCTCCTCTTTTCGCGCTATTTATGACCGATTTGCCAACATCTATAACTGGAGGAATCGAGAAATCGCTGGAATGAAAATAAGGCCCTCTTATATGCTGATGACATCGTCATCCTGTCGGAAACTTTATCGATGATGCAAAGGAGGATCAACAAGTTAGGGAAATATTGCAACCTTTGCAACCTAAATCACAACCACTACTGCGAAGGCATAACACTGGCAGTAGCTTCGTCATATAGCGGGAAAAATGCTTCGCTCTGTTGATAATGATTTGCCTATGACATCGGTTGTCGGTAAGAAAAATACTATGAATCAGAAGCTAAGACAAAAAATAAGAAAAATCTGCCCCGTTATCTGGACGCCATCCCCAGAGTTTCTCTGAAGCATAAACAAATGAGCTTGAAACCACTACACCAAGTCTTTCTCTCTCTCTCTAGATATACTTTCCAACGCCCGCACTGTGTGTAAACATGCTAAGGGTATTCATAACCCAATGGTATTCCGAAACGGAATCCGTCGCTTCGCTAGGGACAAAAATGGTCATTTTAACACCACGAGTGGGTTTTAATAAGCATCTGCAGGAAAAACTCAAGGAAGGAAAAAAGGCAATCAACTGGAATTGGAAGGGCATATTTTTCAAAAATAACGCTCCGCTTAATACAAAGTATAAAATCTATGAAGCAATGGTTAGATCCATCATGTGCTATGGCGCCCAAGTATTGGATTTCTTTCAGTTTTGAAGAATTTGGAAAGCTGCTAAGATACTTTATAAAAAAAATCTTCAGGTTACTGGAAAACACACCAACGTATATGCTTCACCGGGAAACCGGACTGTCCCCTTTGTACATCTTCACAATAAAGCTGCACTTTCAGTACGTTTTAAAAGTAATGTCACTCTCGAGTCAGAGTCTTCCGAATTTAGTTGCAATGCGCATAATACACTACAGGCAACTATTTTTCCTTGAATGGTCCAGGTTTTGCGACATTTATGATATCCAACTAGCGGATTACAATTCTACATGTTGGAGAGAGTCACTACAGGAACTGTTGATAGAGATCGACCTATCTATCCGTGATACATTTAAAGTAAAAGCCGAAAAGAGTCGAACTACACTCACGTATCGAACTTTTAAATATGGCCTGGGGGAATTGAATTACTTCCAAGACTAAAACAGTGTGGAAGTTATTTCAACAATATTCAAAGCTAAAGGCGAGCTCCTACGTTTGAATTACATGTCATATAGATTCCAAAAAAATTCTGAGTGCTCACTGTGCAACCTACATGTCTTAGAATACGCCTTCCATCTCACCGGAGTATGTCCAATATTAAAGGCGATAAGACGAACTCATTAGGATAAACACTTGCTATCGGAAACTTAAGTCAGGAAAATACTAAACGGTCAAAGTTGGAAGGTTCTGTTTAGCTACGTAAAGTCTGCTTTAAAATACAGGCAACTAATATTACATGAAGCTTTTTAGAAAAATCAGTGAACACACGTATTACTAAAATTAATTGACATATTGTAGATAAAGTAATTGAGATCTTTCGAATTCTATTTTAAAATTTTGTAAATCTCTCTTTCCCGGCTGACGGCAAACGCCAAGGCAATTTTCGAATGTTCAATAAAAATCATTTCTACTACTACTGAGTGTTTTTCAATGACGGATGTCCGTAGAGGAGTTACATAGCTCCGCAGGTCGACTGCACCGATCAGCAGGACCGGAAAGTAAGAAGATCGCCTACGGTTAGAGCGGGAAGCCGTCAGCTCCCCATCTCGACCGTAGCTGGTCTTCGGTCAGCAACCGACTCTAACCCATCTGTGGCAGAGCCGGCTGCAGACTGTTCCGAGAAGGCAACCTGTAGAAAGGACGACGACACAGCACTACGAATGGGCAAGGGTCAGATTGCGTTGAGGGGGGAATGCCGTTTGCCACCCTCCCCAGCTGCAAACAAACCTACGCCGCTCTCGACTGTTCGGGGTAAAGGGATACAACCCGTCCCCATCGTGAGAAGTTCTAGGGCATACGCAGACGCTAGAGAACGCAATGCAGGGCAGACTAGGGGGACGGACGGAGGCCTACTCGCGAGAAGGAAGGTAAGCCTCTTGCCAACTTCCCCGATCGCGGGCAGGCTGAGGCCCTTGGCAACCGAGCCGGAGTCAGTCGTTAAGACCTCATCCGAGCCGATTGCGAGCAGTTCCAAACGAGGAAGACATGACGACACGATCTCGCCGCCTACGAACAGTACCAGCAACAAGGCCAGGCTGGCCGCATCTGCTAGGGCTGGTCTACAGGTGGCTATTATAGATCATAACAGCTCAGAGAAAAGACTCAGCAAAGATCAGTGGAGGCTCATCGAGTTGCGCATACTCGAAGCTATCAATTCCACCATTGTCGAGAAGGAGGGACAATCCCCCTTCTTTGAGTAACTAACCACCTTCAGAGGTTTTAAGCTCCTTTCATGCGATAATGAGTTCACGCTTAAATGGCTCCAAATGGCACGGAGATCGTGGTCCTGCTCAACCATAGATCAATGCCTATGCTAAGGAGGTTTAACAATAAAGTTCGCACTGGTATCACCCGTGTTAAATCCGACCCTTTACGGATAGGACAGAGAGGAAGGAAAGGGGGACGGGTGACAAGGTAAGAATAACATGAAATTCATTCAAATAAACCTGCACCACAGCATATCTGCTAGCGCCAATCTTATATATCTTCTAAACGAAAGGAACATACACATAGCTCTCGTATAAGAGCCATGGATCTCCCGTGCCAAAATTAGTGGGCTAAATCATAAAGATTTAGTACTGTACAGCAGCGAACCGCTAAACGCGGACCGTAAGAACAGAACTTGTATCGTAGCTAGGAAACACATTAACTTATTTCTTCTATCTACCTACAGCAACTCAGACCAGAGGGTAGTAAGGCTTGACCGGAGGGGGCTCCCCCCACTGATTATCTCAGCCGTGTACATGCCTTACGACGGAAATGATGGACCGCCATCCGAACTCACCCGCGCCTTAACCAGGAAAGCGGAAATCGAGAGATGTAACCTACTACTAGGCTGCGATGCGAATGCACACCACGCGCAATGGGGCAGTGGTGATACAAACCCACGCGGTGAGTTGATTTTCGAATTTATTATCGAACATAATCTTTTAGTAGCCAATATGGGTTCTGAACCCACTTTCGTAGTTAGAGACAGGCAGGAGGTTATTGACATTACACTAGCAAGTAACTCAAATACCCTCTCTATAGACAATTGGAATACTTTGGAGATAGAATCCTATTCCGATCACAGATTTATTGAATTTAATCTTAATGATAGATGCGACTTTCCCAAACCCCATAAAAACCCAAGGAAGACCGACTGGACTACCTTCAGTTATGAGGTGCGGAGGAACGCGAATCTACTACAAGAATGTTACTTACATGAGCCCGCGGACATTGACCGAAAAGCCGAGGAAATCACTGCTGTCCTCAAAGAGGCTTTCCAGAAGGCATGTCCCGTATCTAAGCCTAAGACAAAAGTCTCACCCCCATGGTGGACCAAAGAACCAGCCAAAATAAGAAGAGAAACAAGGAAACTCTTGAACCTGGCGAAATCAACGGGAGCTGACTCGGACTGGGAGCTATATAAAGCCAGTCAGAGGAACTTCAAGAGCGCAACGCAAAAAGCCAAAAGACAGTCGTGGCAACTGTCTCTGCAATTCTCTCCAGAGAATCTAATAACAACAATCACAGCGAATCGGAGCCCCCTGCGGATTTGGTAACAGCGGAGAGAATAGAGTGGGCAATAAGATCGTTCTCCCCCTTTAAATCCCCAGGACTTGATGGGATTATACCGATCATGTTGCAAAAAACTGCACCAATCATTATCCCAGTTCTCAAAAAGCTATTTGCCAGTAGTCTTAAACAATGTCACATACCAAGAACATGGAGGGAGGTAAAGGTGGTTTTTATACCCAAGGCGGGCAAGGCTAGTCAGACCACCGCAAATGACTTTAGACCAATAGGCCTTACCTCTTTCATCCTGAAAACTTTTGAAAGATTGCTCGACATCTACATAGAGTTCACACTAGCTGCTTTCTTGGACATTGAAGGAGCCTTCAATAATGTAAATACCGAAGCGGTTAAAAGAACCCTAAGAAACCTAGACATCGACATCAGTCTAATTAATTGGATTGTTAGCATGCTCGAGGAACGACATATAACCACCGAACTTAAGGGTTCAAAGCTCGAAGCATACGCCTCGAGGGGTACCCCTCAAGGCGGAGTAATCTCCCCACTGCTGGATCATTGTTCTTAACGAGGTACTACAACAACTAAGGTACAGTGGGGTCAGAGCTACAGCGTACGCGGATGACGTCGTGCTGCTTGCAACAGGTAAATTCCTGCCTACCCTTAGCGAACAACTTGACGGAGCCCTAAATATTCTTAGCATATGGGCCAGGAGCTGCGGTCCAAAGGTTAATCCCCAAAAAACCGAACTCGTACTTTTTACGAATAAGAGGAAAATACCGGAGTTTAGTACACCTTCTGTTGATGGTATCCCACTCAGATTGTCCGATAGCGCAAAATACCTGGGCCTTATACTTGACAAAAAGCTCAATTGGAGATTAAATATAGAGGAATGAATTCAGAAAGCAACAATAGCCTTTTACTCATGTAGTAGAATTTTTGGTAGAACCTGGGGACCCTCCCCCAAAATCATACTATGGATATATACGGCTATAGTTAGACCCATACTGACTTACGGCAATCTAATATTATGGCCAGCTGTCAACAAATCCATCAACTTCCGCCTTCCCTAGCAGGGAAGATTGGAAAAGCGCTCATATACCTAATGCCGAATCTATAGCCATCTCCACAGATGGTTCAAAAATGAGCACTGGTGTAGGATCAGGTATCTTCTCCGACCCTCTAGGTGTATCAAAATCCATACGACTTCCGGACCACAGCAGTGTTTTCCAAGCAGAGGTCTTAGCACTGGCAACAGCCGCCCGTGAGTCTGCGATAAGGGCAATACCGCCAGAAGGTATCACCATCTTTATCGACAGCCAGGCAGCTATAAAAGCGATTACTTCCATAGAAATTAAATCGAAGCTTGTGAAGTGTTGTCAAGAAGAGCTCAGGGTTCTTGGAACACAGCACAAGGTATCGCTCTGTTGGGTCCCTGGACACGAGGGTATCCCAGGCAATGAGAAAGCCGACGAGCTGGCGAGAATCGGCTCAGCAGCCCCAACAGAACAAGTTGACCCCCCTGTGTGTATCCCGCCTTGCACACTCAAGCTCGCTGCAGGGAATAAAGCCACTGAGGAGGCGAACACAAGATGAAACTCCATGGAAACTTGCGCCATCACTAGGAAGCTATGGCCATCCTTCGACAAAGCAAAGACCGAGAGAATCATCCGTAAAGATAGGAAATCCCTTTCCACCCTCCTGGGCATCATCACGGGGCACAACACTCTGCGGTACCACTTGAAGAAACTACGCCTGACGGAGGAGGAACTCTGTAGAGGCTGTGGTGACGAGGACATTTTTGAGGACACAACCCACTTCCTGTGCCACTGTCCGAGTCTTCAACACTCCAGGAAAAAGTTCCTTGGTAAATATTTCTTCCAGGATCTCGAGGAACTCTCCGGCGTTTCAACAGAAAAGATGTTGAACTTCATCAAATCATCAGGGTGGTTTGTATGCAGAAATGAAGTAAGTGACTGAGTAAGTAGTTTTTAGTTTCATTTCATCAATGGGTCAACGCTGACCTGAGTGTGGCAGAGAGCGTCCCTCCCTGCCAGCCCATATACATAACCTAACCTAGCTCCGCAGGTGCCCTGTCGAACAGCTCCTATGAAACCTATACTGCCGGTCGCATATTAGTCCGTGTTTCGCAGACTGGTCCAACATGCTAAGTGCTTGGCACAGGTTTAGCTTTATAAATTTTTCCACGGGGTTATTTGTTTGCTAACAAATTTACAATTACCGCAAAAGTGAGAAACGACGGTTATTTCAGTCTCCGGAAAGTCCGCCAATATCTTACTATGCTGATGGCGTTGCATGCGATGTTTTCAAAGAGGCACGTTCCAATCACCCTTCTTGCAATAACTCCGCTCTTTGGAGTAAGTCTCGGCTCCCCAAAAGCGCTATTCTTCTAGTTGAAGTCAAAATTGATTTCGTCACTTATGATGAGTTTGTCGTCAAAATCGAAAATTACTTCGTCTAAGTTTAGGATGACCTGGGCATACGTTGTCATTGTCGCCGATCTGTGGGAAAAAACTGCATCTTATACGGAAACATAAGCCGGTCTTAGAGAAAAAATTGTCACAGAGACCACGAAGAAATGCAGCTTTGCTGGCGCGTCATCTTGTTCATGTTCTTGGTCACTCCCGGTCTGTCACGTTGCTTCAAAATAACAAATGTCCCAATTTGTTCAATTCGAGTGGATTGCCTTTACTTCTGGGACGATTTCTCGCTTCGTTATCACAACGGATCAGTTCTTTTGAATACACATTTTCATAATAGACGCATATTCTTGTCAAAAAAGTTCTGGCAGATGGGGCGATTTAGAAAAAAATTAGGCTGATTCACATTAGAGACTTTCTTAAAGTATACTATGTAAATTCTAAGATTATTCTATAGGCTGTACGCATAGCAGATGCGATGAAAGCAAAAGAGCCTTACCCTCCAATAACCCCAAGTACTTCTGTGGCTTCAGTGGACCACACTTGATTTTCTACATCCTAGTTCGGTGCGACTCTTGAGCAGCATGGTCCCTACTTCTTCCATCACATTTTTGCTATCCTTTATCGGTTTCCCAAATGAGATTTGCCTTGCGGGTTTGTTGCTCTTTCTTCTCTGACGGGTGCTAACACTTATGCCCCCACCCACCAAAGTAAGGTTAAAACCATGGTAGAGAGCATCCATGCCACAGAAAAGAAAATTTCCTTCGAATTCTTCCTGTGTACGTCAGTCAGTCAACAGGACAATCTAATTAATTCCTTACCTACACCCCAGAGTCAGAAAATTTATTCAATATGACATTAACCCTTCACTTGAACATCGCTCTTTCCCTTTTCAGAGGAAGAAACCCTTATAGTACTAATAAATCCTTCCATTCTCATGCTAAGCACGTTCTCGTTTTCACATCCCCCTTCTTCGTTTAGAGAGAGAGCTCCTTCAGGTCTACATCGCCGGCCGGAACTTGTCTCAACACCAAACGCAAGTCCGCAACAATTAAAATCAAATTACTGTCCAGCGTGTGTGTGCACAGCTGTATGAGGGTGTCTATGTAACTCGGTTATTCCTCAAACTGATGGCAACTGCGTGCGTGCGTGCCTGCCTCCAACCATCCAACTATCCATCCACAATCCTCTTCCAGATGCCGCCGAAGACCATATCGCATATACATACGTACGTAGTACGTATCTAACGCGAAGTAGCACTGAAATCATTAAGTCAAGATGTTTCATTCAATTACAATCGTAATCTGTCAGAATTAATTTGGGTCGTGCGGTCGTGTTGCTCTAAGGGTCGTCGCTATCCAACAGCGGTTCCTGTCCTCTGTATGTGCGTGTGTGTGGTTACATCAGAACATCATCATTTTCTATGTTCATCGACTTAGTGCTCACATTAATCATATCTGACCTTTTGTCAGAAGGTGGTTCCGATAGTTGATGGCTTGAAGGAGAGTGAGGGGGTTTCATTAAGCCATCTCTGATAGAGGAGCCCAATAATTAAGAGAAAACTTTTAGTTGCCTTCTGCCGCAGTCCAAACTATTTCTTCTTTTTTTCCTTTCTTGAAGGAAAACCCACGCTTCTGTCCATTACCACCGCCACCACTACCAATCACAATCAGCGATGAAATAACATTTAATTTGGAACTTTTTGGCCCCGAAATCCTGAATAACCACAAAACACCCCCAAAAACAAGTCTCCGTAAAGTACAAAGACAACACGCTAAGAAAGTCTATCTGAAAAGTCCTGTGTATCTGCTAGATCGGCAGGCGGTGGCGGCACTAGAGTGCCTTAGAACGAAACATTCTCGAATTGATGAATTACTGTGGTTGCGTTTTATCTGTCAGAGCATGGTTAACACGGAGAGGGTTTTGTCGACGTCGTCGTTTCGGTAGAATGTTATTCTGATTTTACTGCTCTTGTAATTAAAGTTTGTGGGATACAGGGTATTGGCAGAGGCGGCAACGGGCGAATTTTGTTACCAATTTGACAGCTGAGTGACTGATGCAAGGAATACGTATTTATTTGGGCATAACTCTCTCTGGGAGCTGTGCGGGGAACTTTCTTTAACAATATTGAGGTGAGGTCTTGTCGAATTTTCCAGTGTGAAGCAGGACAATAGTGCTGAAATGACATTTGCGTATCTCGCAGATGTCTATAGGGTTGAAACTGCATTCACTTTGGATAGTCATTGTTTTGAAAGTTTTGGTAGTTTGACTTGTGGTTGCACCCAATCTGTGATCCACTATTGCAAGCGCTTTCGAGAAGTTTAAATAAACTTACGCTTCATCGGTTTTATTTTAATGAAGGTTTGCGGGTAACTACGGATATACTGGTTTATTCTGTTGCTGGGAAGAAATCTTGAAATTGAGGACCTGCGCTTTATGAAAGTGCAACCTTCTGCAGCAAATGTGAGCACCTTCTAAAGATTAGAAGAAGTTTTAATCCTACTGTCACCTCCATCTCGATACCACTAATGAGCTCCTGGATGCACGTAGAAGATTCGAAAACATCGAATCATTAAACTGGAATTAAGGCCAGACCTAAGTTGCATCTCGACGTATACAGCTCCTGCTTAGGAAAAATAGTTGTAAAAATCTTGTATGCGATGTTCAAGAGATTAATGCCTCTACAATTGGAGCAGCTGTCGGGGTCTCCTTTCTTGCGGATCGGGCAAACGATGCTGACCATTCATCGGGCATATATTCGTCTGACCAAATCTTTAACATGAGTTGGTGTATCCTCTTCACCAATTCAGCACCAGCTGCCTTGAAAAGTTCGGCCGGTCCAGCAGCCTTTTCAGATTTCAGCTTGGATGTTGCTATCCTCACTTCGTTTTGGTCAGGTGGATGAACATTTTGACTATCATCGTCTATGTTGAATGGCTCATTTTGCCTGACAGCGAGATGTTGGTCTTCGTCGCACTTATACAGTCTGCGAAGTAGTTCTTCCTTTTTCTCACCACCAACTGTGATTCTACTACGAGGTTTCCATTGTCATCTCTAAAGGTTTCAGTACGGGTTTTGCTTCTCTGAAACGTTCTTTTTACCTTTTGGTAAAACTTCCGTACATTGTTCCTGGAGTATAAGTTCTCAATATTCTCAATCGCGCGGTTCTCATGCGTTCTTCTTCTTTTGGAGAAGCAGATGTTCTTCCCGTCTTTTTTTTCCCCTAGAGCTTACGAGCAGCTCTCGTCTTCCTTTGAAGTGCCGGTTTGTATGACTTTTGTTTTGCTGCATGCGCTCGCCAACATACTTCGTCAAAACAGGAGTTTCGCGGTGTTGATCGGGCGAAACCCAACACATCAGTTGCGCGGTTTCTGAAGGCATGTTGGCAGCGTTGCCACTGGTCTTCGGCACGTGATGCTGGCGTCATAGGGGCTAAACACGATTCGGGATACGTGTTTAGCAAAAAATCTTTCTTACAGTAATTCTTCTTTGTTGCTCAGCTTGGGATATCCGCATCAGTACCTTGGCTACAACAAGTTTGTTAAGTACTTCTATCATTTGATAAGTACTCGTATTCAGTGGTGGCTGAATAGATTTGGCTATGACCTTCAAATGGTCTTCGAGGTCATGTTGACTTGTTCGGTAAGTATTTCTTAATTGACTTTGTTGTGATTTTTCTGCAAATTGCTGAATACCTGAATCCCAACCCCTGCACCATAGTCGCCGCCTTTTTTATTGTGGCTATAGCTACGTATTCGTAGCTTTCATTTGTATGCGTACTGGTCACCTCAGTGTGAAACTAGAAACAGCCAGCTCCAATTGTACCTACCATATTTCTAACCTACAAAATTCTTCTTTTGTACCTGCTTTATATAAACCGCAATGAGACTCTGCACATTTCCAAAAGTAGATCCGTATCTGACGTCCTTTATTGTTAACTACCTAGTACGATCATTTTCCCAGTTTTTGTGCTCTCTAATGCCGGCCAAAAGAACTCAGGTAATAGTTATGTTACGCCGGCTTAGGTAAAACTGCTCAAATTGAAATGGATGCTATTTTGAATCTTTCCTGTAAAAATACATTATTTAATTACTTTCCCGTATTGGAACGAGTTTACTGACAACTAGAAAGAAAACCAGGAACAGTTTTAAGATATTGCACCATCCACAGAAAGTACAATACTTTTCGTACTGCATTAGCAACGAACATAGTGTGGCAACACTAATACAATTTGCCATCATGCGCATCAATTTGTTCCACATTTCATATTCCACAATTCACCCATAGTGATATCTAGCATGTTTGAAAATGTTCTAGAGGTTCTTGCATTCGATATAAATACACCAACAACCAACAGAATGGACACTCAATAAAGGTGTGCGATGAACAAGTGCGATTACTGTGAGAGTTGACTACTTGGAAATTGCTGCTAAGAATAAACGATATTGTGATTAAAAGTGGATTTGTAGCCACAGTTTAAGTTGAGTTTAGTAAAGAATAAAACGGTTTGATTATTTTGAAGTAGTACATATGACGAAAGTGAATTTGGTTGTTGTTCACAAATAAACATTTTAAATACACAGAAGACGGTTTTATTACTACGAACCCGAGCAAGAATATAACAATACGATCATGAAACAAAAACTATAGTTCAGAAGATTTTCGTTATGTGATTTTAGCATCAGACAACTTATCTTACTCCAAGCTAAAATCGAACAAGGCTGCTGGACCTGACGGCTTACCGGCCGAACTTTTCAAGACAGCTGGGGATGAATTGGTAGAGTGCATACATCAACTCATTTCTAAGAATTGGTCAGACGAGTGTATGCCTGATGAATGGAATCTCAGCATCGTTTGCCCGATCCACAAGAAAGGGGTCCCCCTCAACTGCGCCAATTACAGAGGCATCAGTCTCCTCAACATCGCATACAAGATCTTTTCTGCGATATTGTGTGAACGCCTGAAACCTTTTATCAACAGCCTGATTGGACCCTATCAGTGCGGTTTCAGGCCAGGAAAGTCCACCATCGATCAAATCTTCACACTTCGGCAGATCCTGGAGAAAACACAAGAATTCCAAATCGATACTCACCACCTCTTTATCGATTTCAAGGCCGCCTATGACAGCATCTATAGAGAAGAGCTTTATAGAGCCATGTCTAGTTTTGACATCCCTGCTAAACTTGTCCGTCTGTGCAGGCTGACGATGGAGAACGCTCGCTGCTCCATCAAGGTCGGTAATGACCTCACCGAGACCTTTGATGTCAAAAAAGGTTTTAGACAAGGTGACACGCTGTCATGTGACTTCTTCAATATTGTACTTGAACGGATTGTGCGGAACTCACAAGCCAACACCGGAGGCACAATCTATTACAAGTCTGTACAACTGCTTGCATACGCCGACGATATCGGCATTGTCGAAAGAACTCAGCGGGCTGTCACCGGTGCGTTTGCAAGCGTTGAGGCGGAAGCGGCCAAAATGGGCGATAAACGAGGGCAAGACCAAGTATATGCTGTCAACAATAAGGGAAAGCCAACACCGACGAATTGGACAAAACGTCACAGTGGGCAGCTATAACTTCGAGGTAGTAAGGGACTTTGTCTACCTTGGCTCTGCTATAAACTCTGAGAACAACATCAGCGCAGAAATCAAGCGAAGAATAACTCTTGCCAATCGCTGTTTTTTTGGGCTTATAAGGCAATTCAACAGTAAAGCCCTATCTCGAACAACTAAGGAGACTCTATATAAGCCCTTGATCATCCCAGTCCTGCTTTACGGCGCTGAAACATGGACTTTATTAAAAGAGGATGAAGATATCCTTGGTCGCTTCGAGAGAAAAATTGTTCGTAAGATTTTCGGTCCCGTTTGCGTTGACGGGTTTTGGAGGAGAAGATTCAATCACGAACTATACGAGCTGTACAGCGACATCGACCTGGTCAAAAAATTGTGTATTGGACATCTGGGGTGGCTAGGACATGTAGAGCGAATGGACACCAACGCTCCGGCCCGCAGAGGGACGACGCAATAGAGGGAATCATTGCCGCAGGTGGCGCGCACAAGTTCAAGGGGACCTCGACCAACTTGGAGTGCGCAACTGGAGGCAATTAGCTAAAGACCGAGCTAAATGGAAAGGCTTGTTGGTTGAGGCCCAGGTTCACCCCGAACTGTAGCGCCACCTAAGTAAATAAGTAACTTATCTTGCGCTTTTTGCAATGAGCAATGAGCAATAGAAAAGTACATAGACAGTCGCAGATATTAACCTTGAAAGTGCAACTTTTGTCTATATGATTATTGTTTTGTACAGTAAAGCCTAAGGACAACTTTATTTTTTGGGGGTATATACTCGAATATAAAATTTGTGTCATATTGAATTCGTCATTTAAAAAAAAAAAAACAAATTTCACAAGTTAATTTTTTTAAGTATCAATCAGGAATTATGGTTTGGTTATTTATAAAGTATAAACTCCAGGGTATTTAGGTGAAGCGCAGCCACTACCTCATGAAACAATGCCAATTAGTGTCTTACTTGAGAGAGTAACGGCAGCTAATGGACCTCCGAAGTCACCTTGGCAACTTTTGTGTTCAGGTAGTGCAGCACATATCACCTGGGCCTTTATTGAGCCGGAAGAATAGTTCCGACTGTAGGTCTCCTTGCTCATAGTTCTTACATCGACCGTTCGTAGACGCTTTGGTTGACCGCCTTTTTTATACGTGTATCCACAACCGTTAACAAGAGCAAGAGTACCATCCGTTGGATGACTTCGGGCAAAAGTGGTCGCTTTAATTCTAGATCTTTGATAATATCATAGTCAAATGTGTCGGAATTATAACATATAACCTATGTCCTTCGCAACCACTCACTTTAATCCATACACCTCCTGAATTAGAGAGGTCTGTGTCTGATCCATGTCATGAATACAAAAAACGCGGTACAAATGCCGTATGCAAACGAAGCAAAGTATCTAGGAATGACACTAGACGTGAAACTCAAATGGAAGTCGCATGTTAAAAAGAAACGCCACGAGCTTGAAAACAGATTCAGACAAATATACTGGCCACTTGGAAGACATTCCAAATTAAGCATATTTAACAAACTGCTTTTATACAAGCAAGTGCTTAAACCTGTTTGGACGTATGGTACACAACTTTGGGGTTGTACTAAACTCAGCAATACAGATATGTTTCAGTTTCAGTTTCTTTATTTAATAAATGTGGTATGTACATTGAGACATTCTCTTATAGTACTGAGAATATAATATTTGGAATGAGAAGTGCAAAAAGAGAAGCTACGAGTATATAAATAAATTCAATATTTAAAAGTTTTTAAATTCAAAAATTCAAAAAGTTCTTAACACTAAGAGAGAAAAAACGAAAAAAAAAGAAGAGAAGAAGAGGAAAAGAGAGAAGAAAAATGGGAAATAGAGTAAGAAGGGAGTTGTAATTAAAAGGCATAGGTTAAGAAAAGGATATTATTGCTGTAAAGAGAAATGATGTAAGATAGCAGTTTTAAAGTTTGCGGGTCTTGGCATACCTTTGATGTGCAAAGGTAAGGAGTTCCATAACCTAATGGTGTGAATGAAATAGAGTCGAGAGGAGGTAATTAATTTTAGGAATATTGATGTTGAATGTTCTACGAAAACGAGAGAATTCCAGTTTAGAAAATAGATAGGATGGTGATTTCGATGTTATAATTTTATGTAGGAATATACAATTTCTCGCATTAATATAATGTTGTAATAAACAGCCAAGTAGATTTCTGGAATATATTGAAATCCTATCGTACCTGCGCAGTCCATGAATATAACGAACTGCATCATTAAAGGCTACTTGAAGCTTATGCAGTGAAAGTGAATCAAGGCAGCAGTAGACCACTTCGGCATAAGTAATAATGGGTAAAATAAGCGTTCGTACTAGTCTTCGACGAGTTTCAATAGGCGTAAAACTACCAGCCATCCAGAGTTTACACAAACATCCATAAACGCGACGTATGACCAAGTTTACATGATTGTAGCAGGACAGGCTAGAATTAATAACAAACCCGAGTGTCGTAGCAGAATCTACGAACTTCAATTTAGTATCAGAAAGCCATATGTCTGGAACAAGTTTATGTTCAAATGATCTTTTGAGACTTAGTTGGATTTAAAAGTAGTCCGTTATCCACGGTCCAGTTGCTGATAGAAACCAAATCCTCATTAAGTCGTAATGCCAGTTCATCGATGTTATTCATAGGTATCATATCCTACAATCTTTTCAAAACAAAGTGCTAAGAGTCATAGTAAATGCCCCATGGTATATCAGAAACAATGATATCCACATAGACTTAAGAGTTTTTTTTCGAGATTTAAAATTTTTTAACATTTTCACTTTTTGCATTTACATCGGTTTCCCCGCAAAGCAAAGTGCTTATCTGCAAGTGGGTATTACAATGAATGAAAGTAGTTTTGAAGTGACCTTGAAATTACATATGTGTTTCCGTACATACAAGACTTAAATAATATTTCATATTTAATACAACAATTTATCTACTTTACAAAATACAGCAAGATACAAATCTTGTTTAACACTTTTTTTTCTTTTTTTAAAGTTAAGGATGTGTTTCAAAGGTAGGTAGGTAGGTAGAGTGGCGGTCCAAAAGAACCCAATTAGCGCTTAGGGTGCGCCGTTTTGTTACCACGGACTCCTGTATACCTATTGTAGTGGTTAGTTAAAAAGGGACGTTAAGTTTAAACCCAGCCCGTGGAGTTCAGGAAGAGGATTAGTTCTCCTCCTCTTGTGTTTCAAAGACTAATGAAGTTTATTCAAAAGTTTCGGGATAGCATAACGTAGTCCTCGTTTTCCATATACTCGTATGTTGAAGGCTTCGTTTTCTGGTATTTTGCATATGGCGTATAGTCTGCAGAAATCTCTGGTCATCCATAAAGTGTATAAGTGTAGTCTAATCTGAAACATTGCATTAACATCTTAAACTTTAAAAGATGAGTTACCAAGTATAAAAGTTTTAAATAGACGATGTTGATGATTTAATATCTTGTCCATATGAGTTTTTGCTGCGTTTCGCTGGGCCAGGATCCCATATCTGATTGGTGATTCTGCTAGCGAGTAGTACACCTATTTCTGCGCCTTTAAATTGGAATATCTTTTAAGATATACCATCGCAAAGTGTGTGCTCTTGAGTTGAAGACGTAGGATATTTATATGCTCACGCCATAAAAAATGTTCGTCAATGGTTACTTCAAGGTATTTTATGCTTTTGACTACTTCAATTTCTTTGTTGTTGGCTGACAATAGACAGTGTCGTTTCGGTGGTATATTCTGAGAATATCCTCTCGCTTTGAGGGGGTGCGTATGTGCATCATTTTTGATTAAACCGGATTTATTAGGAGGCCTTTATCATGGCATTTTGAGACTGCGCTGAATTCTTCTTGCAGTATTTTACCATAATGTTATGTTTTATCACAATTGCTATTTCACGGCGTAGGCATAGGCAGTACTTTTTTTTTTAATAAAATCAGAAGTTCGTTGGTATAGAGGATAAATAAAAGACGGTCCAATTTGGACCCCTGTGGTACACCATATACGCTTGGTTTTTCCTCGCTCGTTGTGTCTGACACCTTGACTCGTATGGTTCTACTTGTCGTCTTCATGGTCATGGCAACAACTTTTTACTTCAAATTCTGGAGGAGACAAATCTTGTATGCCGACTACAAAGAACGAAACCGTTCGATTTAGCGCAATAAGGACCAGCTGCATTTAATGGCGGGTTTGAGCAGGTGATTTTGCTGGAAAGCTACCTGCCCAACATGAATATTTTTGAAACTAAAACTACTTGATAAGGAAACTTAGTCGTAGTAGACCAGTAGGAGGGAGGTGTTGTTTAGTGAGTAAAAATCGCGCACTTCTATGAGCAACGGGCACATAGTGTCTATGAAGATTTTTCACCTATCTACTGAAAAAAAACAAATAAAAAAAAAATAATACAATGTGCAGCTATCAGAATTGAGCTTTTAGATATTGTATAATGCAGCCTTCGCAGTAATGTTGGGTGTAAAATTGTAATGACCCTTGATGGAAGTAGTTCCCAATACAGGCTAATACGAAAAGCGATGCTATAAGCACAATAGAGGGCATTTTACGTCACTAAGGGTCAAAATATAACTAATGTTCATATGGATGGAAAAATTGTTCGCTCTGTTGGGTAATTGATATGCCTATGACATCCTTACTTACTTACTTAGGTGGCGCTACAGTTAGGGGTGAACCTGGGCCTTAACCAACAAGCCTCTCCATTTAGCTCGGTCTTTAGCTAATTACCTCCAGTTGCGCACTCCAAGTTGGTCGAGGTCCCCTTGAACTTGTGCGCGCAACCTACGGCGATAGTTCCCTCTACTGCGTCGTCTCTCGGGGTTAGATTCGAAGACCCTGCGTGCCGGAGCGTTGGTGTCCATTCGCTCTACATGTCCTAGCCATCTCAAACGTCCAAATACGCAGAATTTTGACTAGGTCGATGTCGCTGTACAGCTCGTATAGTTCGTGATAGAATCTTCTCCTCCAAAACCCGTCAACGCAAACGGGACCGAAAATCTTACGAAGAATTTTTCTCTCGAAGCGACCAAGGATATCTTCATCCTATTTTAATTAAGTCCATGTTTCAGCGCCGTAAAGCAGGACTGGGATGATCAGGGTCTTATATAGAGTCTCCTTAGTTGTTCGAGATAGGGCTTTACTGTTGAATTGCCTTATAAGCCCAAAAAAACAGCGATTGGCAAGAGTTATTCTTCGTTTGATTTTTGCGCTGATCTTGTTTTTCGAGTTTATAGCAGAGCCAAGGTAGACAAAGTCCCTTACTACCTCGAAGTTATAGCTGCCCACTGTGACGTTCTGTCCAATTCGTCGGTGTTGGCTGTCCCTTCTTGTTGACAGCATATACTTGGTTTTGCCCTCGTTTATCGCTAAACCCATTTTGGCCGCTTCCGCCTCAACGCTTGCAAACGCACCGGTAACAGCCCGTTGGGTTCTTCCGATAATGTCTATATCGTCGGCGTATGCAAGCAGTTGTACAGACTTGTAATAGATTGTACCTCCGGTGTTGGCTTATGAGTTCCGCACAATCCGTTCAAAATTAAGAAGTACAATATTAAAGAAGTCACATGACAGCGCGTCACCTTGTCTAAAACCTTTTTTGACATCAAAGGTCTCGGTGAGGTCATTACCGACCTTGATGGAGCAGCGAGCGGACAAGTTTAGCAGGGATGTCAAAACTGAACATGGCTCTATAAAGCTCTTCTCTATAGATGCTGTCATAGGCGGCCTTGAAACTGATAAAGAGGTGGTGAGTATCGATTTGGAATTCTTGGGTTTTCTCCAAGATCTGCCGAAGTGTGAAGATTTGATCGATGGTGGACTTTCCTGGCCTGAAAGCGCACTGATAGGGTCCAATCAGGCTGTTGATAAAAGGTTTCAGGCGTTCACACAATATCGCAGAAAAGATCTTGTATGCGATGTTGAGGAGACTGATGCCTCTATAATTGGCGCAATTGAGGGGGTCTCCTCCATTTTGACTATCATCGTCTATGTTGAATGGTTCATTCAGCCTGACAGCGGGATGTTGGTCTTCTTGATTGATTGATTCCTGATATTTAAACAATCTTTGGTGGCAGGGTTCTTTTCTTCCGTGGGGGCATGAACACATATTAGGCCTATGTTAGCGAATTTAGCCTTGATCCGGATAGTCATAATACGCTCGCTCACGTGTCGGAAGCTTAAGACTTCTTGCATAGGTCTGCCGCGTAGGACAAATCCGCATCCGAATAAGCGTTGCCTGTTGTCTCTGTAGCAATCACCGTAGTAGATGTCACAGTTGTTCATCCTCTTTTTGCCCGGCCCATCCCATCGCACTTCCTGGATGGCGGTAATATCTGCTTTATAGCAGTCTAGGGCCTCTGCTAGTTGTTCGGTTGCACGTGGTCTGTAAAGGGACAGAACATTCCACGTACAGATCCGAAGGTCGTTGTCCTTATTTCGTTTGCTGTTATCGTCATTAGTTGAGTCATCCTTATCCAAGGCTTTTGGTTGTTTCGGAACCATAGGTTTTTTACGTGGTTGGGAAGTTACCCTGACGGCACAACCAACAACCTGGAGGGCCAGTTCCTTAATTATTCCCCCAGGACGAGGGGCCGGGTACACCGGTGCGAGTAGTCCACTATGGGAGTATGAGCGCTGCCGTTGGCCCATTAAGGGCTCCTCCGCCACCATCTCTATTCCAATGTCCTGACTAACACTGGAAATTCCTTACCGACCTGTAATCCGAATACGTCGAAGCACCTCGCGCAAGGTATTCGCTAAGTTCAACCTAACTGGAACTATAGACACTACCGTTGACTCCGTCTAGGGATTCGTCTGCTGCCGCCTGGAACAGGAAGCGGTGCTCTAGTGAGAAAACACTCTTCCCCTCCTCTCTCATCTGCTGCCGCCAAGAATCCTCCAAAGGGGGTTGGTTACCCATTTCTTGGATTAAGGTACTAGGCAGCCGGCTGTCACCGCGTGGAGGTTGAGAGTGGGAGTTGGTAGGCCTCAGCTGAGTGAAAACGCTTGTGTTTTCATATGATCGCATGCATTACCGTTTGACCAGCCCTATGACATCCGGTAGACGGTAAAAACTACCATGAATCAGAAGCAATGGCAGGAAATAAGAAAAATGTTTCTAGTTATCTGGACGTCACCCTCGGAGTTTCTCTAAAATATAACCACTGAATTTCAAAACCAGTACACCAATCTTTCTTTGTCTCTCTATATTTCTATCATTTCCAACGCCCGCACTGTGTGTAAACATATTAAGGGCATTGTAACCCATTGAGTGGGCGCAAATTATAAAAAAGATACTAATGTGGTCAGTGAAGCCTTCTGTTGCTTTTATACATTATTGTACCTTTATTGCTCCACTGTTATCGGATCTACGATAACATGTTAAAGTCGATATTTTTAAATAAATTTACGGCTCTGATAGCAATGTATCTAAATTTTCCTTTACCTTTGTTTTGTACAAATCGTTGAAGATCAAATAAATTTGGAATTTCTATTGATAATCTTCTACAGATACGGCAAGGCACTAGGTTTTCAAGATAGAAATTAGGACCTTATGATTCTTAGGTTTTATAGCGTAACAGTTACGAGTAACTGTTACTTTTTGATCAAATTTTGTTTCACGAGAAACAAATCGTTTAATTCGCCGAGGGATACTTACTTGTATGACAGAAAGGAGAGAAGAAGGGAGGATCGGAACTGGGCCTCGATGTGCATAGCAAGAGCAATTCATTGCACGAATTATGTTTGTTTTTTATGCGGGGATAGGGGTGAAAATCCTTTATGGATACTTGCAGCCCCTGCTACGAGTTACGGCCGACTCCGTGCTCCTGCATGGTTACGTGTTAACAAAGCCCTCCTGTTTCTCTGTCCAGTTGCTCCCATGCGGCACTGCCAGTCAAGGCATTCCTTCGCAGGACGAATTATCATATGTATACTTTTGTATGTATGCATCATATATTTCCTACAAGCGAATGTATAAAATATTCCTTTTGGCACAATAAGATACTCTCTTTTGTTTGCGTAAACGTCATTAAGTCAAATGAAGCAAAATATTTAGATATGAAATTAAGCTGGAAACCCAAGCATTCAAGTCAAAAGAGCTATAACTCAGTTTGTTGGCGTTAGATGGCAGCTACTTCAACCTTACCTTATCTAAAGTGACTACAGTTCGATGTGACCCTGATCTTCAACAAACAAGTCTCTTCATTAAGCTCGGTCTTAAGCTAATTGCCTTCAGTTGTGCGCTGAAAGTTAGTTAAAGTCCATTCGCACTTGTGCACGTCACAGCGAGGAAGCCCTCCAAATTGTGGCCTTTAGAAATGGCAACACCAAAAGTCTTCCAGCAAATATGTACATAAACTTTTGTAGATAGCAACCCTTGTGCAGTAATTTTTGCACAGAGCAACTCAATATCATGCGCCTTATTGCACCAACAGCTTATCACATATCACTTACCAAGTAATCAAATAAATATTTCTTTGCTAAGTGTTAGCATGTTAGGTTTCACTTAATTATCATTTTTCAAATTATAGTCTGCTTAGTGATAATGATAACTGTTTCCCAAAAAAAATAACTTAAGTTTGCAGTATTGTCATCACTTTGAGTCTTGTAGTGGCGCCGTGGCGTAAGTGGTTAGTGTATAGGATCACTGCCCGTGAGGTTCCAGGTTCGAATCCCAGAAAACACCAAAGCGTTTTTCACGGTCCCACCTCTCGCGAGCGTCTGACAAACGTTCGAGAGTATTGTTGTCATGAAAAAGCTTCTCAAAACAAATTGCCCTTCGGATACGGCACTAAACTGTAGGTCCCTTCCATTCGTGCGAAAAATATAACGCAACAAATACAACATGAGTGGTTGCGAGAAGCTAGGCTCTGGCACTTAAGGAGCTGTTCCGCCAAATATTTATTTTTATTTTTTTTTGTCAACAAACGCAAAAGAACAATTAAGTTGGCTTTGAGTCTTAAGTGAATGAAAATGAGCCGGATAAAGATAGAGAAAGAAAAAAAGGTGAGTAGATGTATATTTAATTTATCTTGCATTATTGTCATGTATCATGCTTATGCTTAGGATATTTTATTTGACTCCTTCCAAAAAAATACTGTGGACAAACAAGAAAAAGAGGAAGCTTGTCTTGAGAAGCCTCAATCCCTGGGATTAACCTCACCTTACCTAACTTACTTAGATGAGTTCGACGAGGAAATCCTAGATATCCTGGGAAAAGATTCTCCGGTTGTGGAAGAATTTGGATTGCTTGAAGTCGATGGCATCACCTCTCAAGCAAACCATCCGCAGCAGCTCATGCCCTCACCACAGCATAATTCCAAACAACAACAATGTGTAACGCAAAGGACGGCAAAAGATTCCTTGGACAGTATAAAAAGAGAAGTTTTAGATTCAGAGCTGTACACAAATAAGTTAAACATTTTGAAATTAGAGAAAGAACTAGGACTGCCACCATCTAAATTCTCTTTGTTTCAAAATTCTAAATCATAATTCGAATGATGAAGCAGTCACCATAGATTCCGTTTTCAGTTCAGATAGTGGTGCTCCTAGTCCCTTTGAAAATAAATTTATTGCAAAAAATTAGCAAACAAGAAGTTTAATATTGTATATTCAGTTATTTTGAAGAGGTAAGCAGGTAATACTGGTATGTGGTCTACTTCCTATTTCGGTGAGGTTATGATACGAGAACAAGAGATCATAACCCTCGAACTTCACCACATTTCTACTGATCCGCCTGTGGGGTTCGCCTATTTGACCTCAGGAAATATCGGCAGGCTTGTCGATTTTGAATCACGGTTCCTAAGACCAATCAAATGTTGTGTCCTATTGAGCAGGGTTCAAATGGTCTCTTCTTTAAACGTGGCAATACCAGCTGAGCCGGTCGCGCTCTATTTTTCGTAAGATGGTTTCCTTGACGTGAAGGCTTCCTCGGATTTTCGAACTTCTTATTCGATCAAGCTTTGTCGCTCATGCTGTCATGCGAAGCATTTTCATCTCAGCTGCCATTAATTTACACTCATACTTCTTGTACATCGTCCAACATTGTTAGCCATATGTGAGCACTGGACGCGCAACTGCGGTGTAGAGCCTTCCTTTCAACTTAGGGGGGATTTTTCGGTCACAGAAGAAGCGGGGTTTTCTCCCCACCTAATCCACCCTACGCTTACGCGATGATTGTTGTCGTCATCACAAGTTGCTTTGCTATTGATCATAGATCCTAGATATTTGAACTTTTCGCACTTGGGAAGCACTGTTCCATTCAAATAAATGTCTGGAATAAGCCTGAGTGGATCAGAGAACGGGCAGCACAAGTACTCTGTCTTTTTTGAACTAATGCGATACCCATTTCCCTCCAAAACGTCCACCCACACATCAAGTGCTCGTTGCAGGGATATAGAATACTCTTTTATGATGGCTCCATCGTCAGCAAATATTAACTGGTGTACCACGGGGTCGGTCACTTTACCTTCAAGCAGATAGTCAAGGACTGTAATAAAGAGCAAAGGACTTAAAACGCTTCCCTGATGCACCCCGACTTTGATTGGGAACTCTTCGGTTATTCCAGCGAAACATCTTACTCTTGTCTTTGCTCTTCCGTACATATCCATGATCATCTGTACATAGGTTTCTGGAACCCCTCGATGTCTTAGCGTCACTTATATGAGATCTCGTGGTTGTCTGTCGAATGCCTTTTCAAAGTCAACCAATACAATATGCAAATCCTTTAAGGAATCAGGAGGTTTTTTCATTATGATCCTGATAGTTTGGATTGTATCTGTGGTTGATTTACCCGCGAAAAACCCGCACTGATCATCAGATACCCATATTATTTTCGCAGTTGGCCACCTAATAGCCGCTCAATGATTTCGAATTCGATCTCGAACGACAGTTATCATAGTTTCGTGTATCACCCTTCCCTCTGTACACAGGGAGAAGGTAACTTTCCCTCCATTGATTGAGCATTGGATCACTTCTAATAAATTTGGAAATGAGAATTCTGAGCCATCTGAACCCGATGTCTCCCATCTTTTTCCAGAACTCAGAGGGCATCTCGTCTGGCCCAACCGCTTTTCGTTTTTTATAGTATTTGACCGCCTCACTAACTTTTTCGACTGTAATGTCGGGTATCTCTTCAGAGTTAGGGGTGGCTCTTGGAAAATATAGCCGGGGAAACTGTTCATTCAAAAGTTCTTCGCAATACTGCCGCCACCTCTGCATAAATTTGTTATCATCCACAAGGAGCTGGCCACGAGCATTGTTAATGAACTTTGGCGAACGAATCTCCAGAGCAATTCTCCTTCTTTGGGCGGCTATTTTGAAGATGGTTGCGCTCTTGTTCATATTGTGTCATCGCAGATCCTAGATAGCCTGGTTTGCATCAGCAACCGAAGAAGATACTTCCTCAAGCTCGCGATACAAGCCCTCTCTACTCTCTGCTTGAAGCTGGGCGCACTTCTTCTTCGCGTTTTTCTTGCAAAATCTGTATTCCATTTTGAGGCGAGCTTTTTCGTCATTATTATTAGAGGGGCACTTTGACCAAGCTTTGAAAGCCGCTTTCTTCTCATTTATCACCTTCTTAGCTTCATAACTCCACCACCATGTTTCTTTGGCGTGTTGGTGATGGCCTTTTGAAGCTCCAAGCAGAGATTTGGCCTTCTTTAAGCAAGCTCGCTGTAGGGAATAGCACATATTTTGTGCTCTGCACTCTTCATCCTCAGCTCCGTTGATGGTGTGAGAGAGGTAAGTTTTCACCACGAAAACAAAAGCCTCGCCTTTTTTTTTGTCCAGATTGCAAAACTTATTTTTCTCAGGGACGCTTGTTTGTTTGATTTACTTTGGTGTCTTCATAAAAATTTCTATTAGCAGGAGATAGTGTTGCCGAGCGACCGCCTCTCTCAGAATCACTTTGTAATCTTTTACCCGAGGCTTCATGAAACTGGCTTCCAAATGGTAGTCAATCTGGGTTTCATCTCGACTACTGCTGAAAGTGATCAGGTGTCGGCTTTGTTTGATGAACATGGTATTTAACACGATAAGACCATGTGATTTGCACATGCTTAGGATGTCTTCACCAGAAAGGTTCCTGGTGCCGTATCCCAGTCCTCCATGGTAGTCTTCACAGTCTTCGGTCGGCTTTCCGACATGTCCATTGAAATCTCCTCCAACAAACAGAAACTTTTCCTTTGGGATTGTGGAAATCTAGCCAAAAATGCATCTTTATCCCTCTGATGGCACCCAATTTGGGGACAATATTCCACACCTCTCCTTGTATTTCTAGATTGAGAGACATCAAACGGTCGCTGGACTTCGAAATGCTCAAGACGTTACCAAGTAGCTCTGCCGCAAGGACGATACCCATTCCGAACCGTAGTAGAACATCTTGTAACCTTTTGTGCTGCTGCAACTTTTCCCAAGTATCATAAAATCTGTGCGCCTTTCAGCATACCTATGACCGATTTATTTTTTTACTATTGTTGCGTTCATGAGAGAAAAATTATAAAACGGTAGGTATGTATATTATGCATTTCTTGTAGAAAAGCGACCTGAAAGGCAAAAACTTTTCTCAACAAGGAAAATGGAACTGACTTAAAAATAAATATGTGGAAAGTCAAAAAAGACATCAATTTGATTTAAAGGCAGTTAAATGGAATATTATTTCATCTAAAATCAGAGCCCTTAATAAAGTTTCTGTGGTAAGTATTAGCGGAGAGATTTCAGCTAGCATGGGTGAAGGTACACCAAAGAAAGTCTTTTCTTAAATTCTCGGTAAATGATGTCCACATTGGAGATAGACACTTACTTTAGAACGATTTTTTTCTTAGGTTATACACAAGAATCGTTTCCCAAAGTATTGCCATTCAACTTGGAAATACCCTGTAGAGCCGCGTTAGATATTCGAGATAGGTCCTTACTGTTAAATTGGCCTATTAGTCCAAAACTACAGCAATTGGCAAGAGTTATTCTTCTTCAAATTTTTGCGCTGATGTCGTTTTCAGAATTAATAGCAAAGCTAAGGTAGACAGAGTCCCTTTCTACCTCAAAGTTGTATCATCCCACTGTGACTTTCCGTCCAATTTGTTGGTGTTGATTGTCCCTTCATTTCTTTCATTTTTAGTGCATTTTATTGGTTCAATTCATTATATCTTACTTGCTAACAAAAACGCTTAAAACTAGCTTAATTAACTTGACTGTCTTATTCTAACTTACTGGCCCCATGCGGGCGCTCTAAGCTAAACTTGACACTTAACCTATGTTTTTCGACGTAACCTAACTAAATTTATTTATTGTAACTTAACTAATTAGCAAAGTAAGAACTAAGAAATTGATTGTCCCTTCTTGTTGGCAGCATGTACTAGGTGTTGCCCACTCTATAGATGATGTCATAGGCGGCCTTGAAATCGATAATGAGATAGTAAGTATCGATGTGGACTTCTTGGGTTTTCTCTGCAAAAGTGTGAAAATTTGATCGATAGTGGACTTTCCTGACCTGAAACCGCACTAATAGGATTCAATTAGGATGTTGATGAAATGTTTCAGGCTTTCACACAATATCGCAGGAAATATCTTGTATGCAATTTTGAGGAGACTGATGCCTCCACAATTGACGCAGTTGAATCGGTCTCCTTGCTTGTGGATCAAAAGGTGGAGCTGGCTTTTTCCCCCCGTTTCAAACCACTTAGACAATAGTGTCACTACTATGTATCCAAACGAGGCATCCGTAACAACTTCTTTCTCCTTTTTCAGCGAGGTTATGATCCGAAAACAAGGGATCATAACCCTCCCACTTCACTGTATTTCTAATGATCCGCCTGTGGGGTTTGCCTGTGGGTATCCGCAACAACAAATACTCAAATTCACATCGGTCCTTTCAGTAAGACTTAAATGCATTTCCAGTGGAACTAATGGGATTCACACAGAGCCAATCATATTAGCAGCCCTAGTACAACCAATTGGCAGAAGGGCTTGCGAAAGTAAATGCTTTAACTTAATAGAGTGCGAAGACTGCAGAATTATCTGCGTTTTCCCTTCGGTTTTCAAAGTTATAGCTAAATTAATACTGGATCGAATCAAAGAACATTTTGATTCCAGTCTCGATGTCGAACTAGCAGGTATCCGCTCAGGATAATTCTGCATCGACCACATAAACATTTTGCGGAAAATTGTAAAACAATGCATCGAGTGTGTATCTCTGATTCTTCTGCTATTTACCGACTTCGAGAAGGGCTTCGACGGTATATGTAAATCGGAAGTCTATCTAGTGTGCCTTGCGCAGACATTGGAGAGGCATTCCTGTGAAGTCATGGCTGTTATAAAGGCACATTTGAGGATGGTATGTATCACGTCTTGCACAACGCTTAGTTGGCAAGTAATTTTGAGGTCCGAAGTAGGGTGCGACAAGACTGTATACTTTCACCATCGTTACTTCTGATTGTAATCAGTGATATTATCGGCGCAGCCTTGACGATGAATAACGGCGGCATATACCTTGACTACGCTGGCAACGTTTGTTTGCTCCCACCGAAAACAATGGATCTGCATCAAATGGTTCATAGTGTGGGAACTGAAGCAAAGAAAGAGAGGCTGAAGATGGACACGGCTAAAACAAAATTTCTCAGTCTTGAAAAACCACCGTTTGCTGACCTAGACAATAGAATTATAAGTGCGGTTCCTTGGAATATAATCTGCTTGTCCAATTGAGTAGAACAGCGTAACACGGAAGAATACTTGGCGCAAAACAGTTGAGAATAAATCTACAATTTTGGTGATGAGCTAGAGAGAGTAAAAGAGCACAGAGGAACTCTAAACGCGATAGCAGGCAGGCGTTGTTGACGCCCTGTGCCTCACGTGGGGTGACAGGAGTCAAAAAAGGAGAGCGAAGAAGATTCAATGATAAAAGCAGTTTTAATCTGAACGTGGCGTAAGTGGTTAGTGTGTCGGATCACTACGCATGAGGTTCCAAGTTCGAATCCCAGAAAACACCAAAAAGTTTTTTCACGGTCCCACCTCTCGCGAGCGTCTGACAAACATCCGAGAGTATTGCTGTCATGAAAAAGCTTCTCAAATCGCCGTTCGGAAACGGCACTAAACTGTAGGTCCCTTCCATTCGTGTGAAAAATAAAACGCACACAACATGAGTGGTTGCGAGAAGCTAGGCCCTGGCACTTTCAAGAGCTGTTGCGCCAAATATTTATTTATTTTTTTTTTTTTTTAATCTGAACAAAATTTATTAAAATCATTTTTATCTACAAACTTACACTGCACTTTATCTTCAAGCCGCTTGTATAGCTTTATATAAATCCGGAACAGATGCATACACTCCAGGTTTACCCGGATTAGCGCAGCCATATCCCCATGAAACAACGCCCACCTGCTCTCCAGTCCCTGTATCAACCAATGGTCCTCCAGAGTCACCCTGGCAAGCATCCTTGCCACCAGTTGTAATATAACCAGCACATAACATGACATTATTTACAACATCATATGGAAAAGCATTGGCACAATCATCCTGACTGACTATCGGTACATAGACGCCCTGTAAATTCGTCGATATGGTAGAAGAAGATTCAGACAGTGCACCCCATCCAGTGACAAGAAGACTTGTACCGGGATCACGACGCCCGCGGGCAAGTTTGATCGGTTGAATCGTTGGTCCAAATGTCAACTGGCTGCTGATGTACAAAACAGAAATATCGTTAATCAAAATCCATCGGTCATACTTCGGATGCTGATACAATCCACGTAAAGTAAACGATTCTCCCTCAGAGTGTAATGTGGATCCAACACGAATGGTAAGTTGTGTATATGATGTCCCGTCCGTGCAATGAGCTGCGGTAAGTATTTTATCCTCGGCTATGATCGAACCTCCACAAACGTGTTTGTCATCCTTACGCACTGACACTTGATAGGGGGTGGCTCTAATATCAATGTCAAATCCACCAACTATACGTCCATCGAATGATGGTACCTTTCTGATGGCAATATTGGCACAATTGGCTAACGCGACGACCGAAGCTAGGATCCAAAAAGGCTGCATTTCGCGGAATCAAGAAACGAGAACTGAAGGAAATGATTTGTATGCGTGCCACTTTTATACCTTTCTGTGAGACTTAGGGTTTATCGGGAGTTGGTTATCAAAATTTAAGCCACTAGGTAGGGCAGAAGTTGCTATAAAGTTTAAGGCACTTAAAATGCGAAATAACAATGGGTTTGTTGTGTTAATAGCCGGGAATAATGTGTTGGATAAATATTGAGTAATAACATTTTTCTCCGATTCCGATAAATCTTATAAAATCAAAATCAAATTTGATTGAACTGTAACTGATTGTATCTTTATGATCGCGACAATATAACATTGTTATCGATATCGAAGTTGGAGGCTATAGCCAGGGGAAGATTGCAAGTTGCCAATACAGGGTCGGATTTTATTTGCCGCTATTTTCTGTTCATATTACCACTTATATTGTTTCGAACGGGGCTGGCAAGAGCATTTTTTATACTTTGTACCTATATTATCCCATGTAGCTCCACAAAGCTTCCCCACTCCTAGGAAACCTTTGCATCAGCTTGGAAATATAGAAAAAGGACATAAAAGAAGTCAACAATTATATACCTGCAGCAAAACCACTATCACCTACAAACTTTCCTCTCCATCTGGTCAACACCCGCTTATCACAACGAGGTCTACCTCTGATGACCGGGGCATGTTATTTTAGTCTGAAGTCGACAGTTGTCAAATCGTCGTTCGGATTCAGCATTAAACTGTAGGTCCCTTCTATTCGTGTGAAAAATATAACGCACACAACATGAGTGGTTGCTAGGCCCTGGCACTTTAAAGAGCTGTTGCGCCAAATATTTGTATTTGTATTTGTCGACACTTGTTGAAAGAAAGAAGATATATTGCCCATCAAATGACGGTAATTTTGCAAGGAGTACGACCGAAAGGGTGAAATTGGCCGAAACTGGGCGTTTGCAGAAAACGAGGCAAGGCATGTTTTTTCAAAATAGTAGACATTTTTTATTTCTAGAATGGTGACAGCGAAGGCTGACAATGATTTGAATTTCAGCTATGCGTCTATAAAAAGCCGATGCTGTAAGGAATAAAATACGTTTTTTTTCTTGGAGATGTGAACTAACGAGTAACGATGGATCTACTTTTATTGACCTTCTTGGGGACCAATAAAACCAGTTGTCTTTACTTTTTCTCTACAGACAACAAGGACAGAGTCTATTCGGGTGCGGATTTGTTATAACAGGCAGATTTAGGCAAGAAGTCCTGAGTTTCCGGCATCTGAACGAGCTCCTCATGACTATCCGTATCAAGGCTAAATTCGACAACATAAGTCTAGTATACGCTCACAGCACAGCCTGTAGGGTTGTTAGGGTAGTCGACTTTGTGGCGAGACGAAATGTTGTCGTAGCTAGTACGCGGTTCCCACGTCTCAATATTTACAAGGGGATATAACTCACTTTTGATCGTCAACCAAATCGATCACTCTTCCAGTATTCTAGGTCTCTGGACTTTCCGAGGAGCCAACGTGGACGCGGATCACTACCTAGTTGTAGCCAAGGTATGGATGCGGATATCCAGAAATGACGTCTGACGACTATAATCGCAACCAGAGCCTTTGCCGATCGAGTCTCCTTTAATCTCAATCTAAGTCCTATGCCGTCAGCAGCAAATGCGGAAGACCAGTGGCAGCTTTTCCAATAAGCCACCAGAGATGCCGCTTCTGATATACTGGGTTTCTCTCGGCCACCACAACGAAACCCCTGGTTTGATGAGGGATGCCGGCAAGCACATGCAGCAAAACAAGAGGCGTACGAAGCGGCGCTGCATAGAAGGACTAGAGCTGCTCGCGAGCTCTACGGGCGGAGGAGAAAAGAGGAACATGGACTTCTCAGAAAGAAGAAAAATAAACACGAGAAACGATCGATCGAGGAGATTCAGAGCCTTTATTACAGGAATGATGTTCGAAAATGTTGTTAGATCCAAGAAAGCTGCTGGAGCCGACGACTATGCCGCTGAACTTTTCAGCGCAGGAGAAGATGAGTTGGACAAGAGCATGCACCAGCTTATCTGTAAAATCTGGTCGGACGAAAGTATACGCGATGAATGTAGCCTCAGCATCGTTTGCAAAATACAAAAAAAAGCATCGTTTGCCCGATCATAATAGGTATAAGAAAAGAGACCGTCTGACCTGTGCCAACTACAGATATATATGGTAAGTCTTCTTAACATCGCATATAAGATCGTGTCTGCCGTATTATGTGAACGCCGATAGTCAACAACCTGACAGGTATTTATCAGTGCGGTTTTAGTTCAACAACGGGAGTCATTGGGTTAGCCTAGACCTGATCGTGTCAGTAATTAGGCACATTGCAATATTCAGCTGGCTACCTATAGTTTTAAATTTATGCATACTGTTTAGCCAAACGAGGGAACCATATTCAGATGTTGGATACAACAGGCCGAGGGCAACTATGCTCACACAATCAGGAGAAGCGCCCTAGGAGCTTGATATAAGATTCTGGAACAAATTGTTTCTCGTTTTTAGTTATGCAGAACTCCTGAGACAATGATATTTGAAGGTCAAGGTCCTGTCCATTATTATCCCGAGGTATGTTGGTTGGTTCTTCTTCTTCTTCCGAAAACAAGGGATCACAACACTCCCACTTCACCGCATTTCTACTGATCCGCCTTAGGTATGTTGGTTGGGTGTTGTGCTAAAGGGTAACACCGTTGAATTTGACTTCGAATGGGAGATAGGCTAGATTGTTATTTAAGTGGAAACATACTTACTTAGCTTTGGTAAGGCTAGGCGTTAGCCCCAACTTCATGAAGTTCCCTCCCAGCACTTCGATATCATTTGTGAGTACGTCTTCAATCAGCTTCATGTTTCGGCTATGGCTAAGTCGTCAGCATAAGCATATTTGTTGAACTGCGTTTCCGGCATTTCGTGAATGCAAAGGTTGAACAAAAGTGTCACAAGACCTGATCCTTGTGGTAACCCGTTGTTCAGTTGTCTAGGCCTGCTCACAATGTTGTTGAGATGAATTTGAAAGGAGCAATTGCTAAGAATATTGTTAATTAGATTAGATATCTTTAAGCAAGGTTCTACCTTCAAAAGTTTGAAAATCATACCTAAACACCAGACTGTATCGTAAGCGGCAGTGAGGTTCACGAATATAACTCCCGTCTTAATCTTATTTTCGAAGCCATCTTCAATATGAGCTGTTAAAGCCAGTACCTGACCTATGCAGCTCCAACTTGACCTAAAACCGGCCTGCTCAATAGGAACTACTTCATTTATCGCCACAACAATCCTATTGTAAATGAGATGCCCAAGGATATTACAACAAATGCTTAAAAGAGTCATAAGTCCGTACCTTTCGGCCCTGTCGTCTGGTTTTCCTAGTTTAAGGATCGCAATAATTTTAGATTTCTTAATTCTTTAGGTATTGTAAGATTCCTGACAATAGAATATTCCTGAAGAATTTGTACAACCAGATGTTGGCGTTGTTGCGTCTATTCAGTTTGAACACCAAGCTAAGACTGTTCCGCTCCAATGTTAAATCCGTGCTGTTATATGGATGCTGTACGTGGAGAATGACGTGGAGTGACACAGGATGACAGAAGACCTGACTGGCCGAGAAGAACATGGCGCAGAATAGTCGAGAAGGAGGTACGGCAACTGGGGAGATCTGAGAAATATTGCCAGAAACCGTACACACTGGCGCGTAGGCGTAGTAGAGGCCCTAGGAGGACCCACAAGCGGATACAGGATATAAGTAAAGTAATTAGTTGCCGCTATTTTTAATGAATTCGGAATATTCTGCCACTTTTCCAGGTTTACCGCTAGCTACGTCAGTCTCTAGCTCTGGTATTGAGAATTCACGGGAGAAAGCAGAAGTAGCTGCCATCGATTTCTTGCTGGCTTGGGTGTGAGTTTTATTGGACTTAGCTTTAGAAGTTTCCACTATCCGATTAGCAATAAGTTCTGGGTTGATCCTAGGCTTTTGGGATGAGATGGGGTCAGCACCTCCTAGTTTCCGGAGCAAGCTCCATGCTTTTCTTCTTAAGCGGGTAATATATTAGCTTCTAGTGGTTTGCTTCCACAGATTTAGGCGTGCTCTATCTAGTGACTGAAGTAGTTCTTCTGCAACTTCATGATCACCGTTTCGCGAGAATTCTTGGTAAAGTCTGTCGCTTTCTGCACTCTATTCGGGAATGCAGTTCTTACAGAAACCACCTGGAATATTATTTCTTCGCAGTACTTATTACGATGCAATTGAATAATTGTATGTAGTTCTTGGGCGTCGGGGATTAGAGCCGAGCTCTAAGGCGAAATTATGCCATGATGCTTTATTGAAGTTCCACGTAGGTCGAAGGGTGGAGTTCACTAATGGGATTTTTATGCCGGCATCAAGGACTACTGAACGATGTTTGCTGGGGGAGAAGTCGGGTAGAACTTGTCTGGATATCTGCAGCAATCTTTCGCCTTGGTCCGATGTGGCAAAGCACAGATCGGGATTGAAACTCCTACATCACCTTCTTGAGCAAAAGGTGCCTCCTTGTCATCGAAAATAAGTGTTAAGCGATTTGCTTGAATCCAATCGTAAAGTCTTACACCATTGTCTTCTTCTTCTTCTTCTTCTTCTTCCTTTTATCAGCGAGGTTATGATCCGAAAATAAGGGATCACAACCCTCCCACTTCACCGCATTTCTACTGATCCGCCTGTGGGGTTCGCCTATTTGACCTCAGAAAATATCGGCAGGCCTTGCCGATTTTGGATCACTCGATTACTGAGGCCAATGAAATGCCGATGTCATCGCATTTGTCTGATCCAGGCGTTTATAGGCCTACCTTTCCTACATCGCGATGTCTTTGGAACGTGCATATTGCCTTTTTAACAGGGTTCAAATGATTGCTTCTTTGAACGTGGCAATACCAGCTGAGCCGGTCGCACTCTATTTTTTGTACGATGGTTTCCTTGATGCGAAAGCTTCCACCGATCTTCGAACTTCTTATTCGATCAAGCTTTGCCACTCCTGCCACTCTTCATCTCAGCTGCCGTTAATTTACTCTCATATGCTTTGTACATCGTCCAACATTCTGAACCGTATGTGAGCGCTGGACGCACAACTGTGGTGTAGAGCCCTCCTTTCAACTTAGGTGGCATTTTTCTGTCACAGAAAATAGTGAAATTTTCTCGCCACTTCATCCACCCTACGCTTACGCGATGATTGATGTCGTCATCGCAAGTTGCTTTGCTATTGATCATAGATCCCAGTTATTTGTACTTTTCGCACTTGGGAAGCACTGTTCCATTCAAATAAATGTCTGGAATAGGCCTGAGTGGATCAGAGAACGGGCAGCACAAGTACTCTGTCTTTTTTGAACTAATGCGATACCCATTTCACTCCAACACGTCCACCCACTGATGTGTGGGTGCTCGTTGCAGGGATGTAGGATCCTCACTTACGAGGACTTAAAACGCATCCCTGGTGCACCCCGACTTTGATTACACCATTGTCGTCATCCACTTAATACTTCCATAGTGTATGGTGACTGTTAAAATCTTCAGCATAGATTGGTGGGTATTGGTACACGGGTAGTACGTATATGTCGGTGGGTCAGGGGCTATTCGGTGGTTTGTAGATGTTAAACATTTTCAAGCCAGATAATTATATTTTCACAAGAGACAAATCACCGCCGTCTTTCGATTCTACTGGGCTTGCATCTTTTATGGTGGATCGTACGAACGTTGCAATTCCATAAGCTGATGAAGGGCGCCTATAAGTGAGTAGCAATTGATTTTTCGTAAAGCAAGTGAGCTTGATTCATCTGGCACAATAGATCTCCTTGATCGCAGTTCCTACACGCGATTTCGGCGTGGCCACACACCTGTTTAAAAAGAAAAGCTTGATTCGTCTTTGCAGTGTGTTTCTTGGAGGGGCACAACATTTTCTTTCAGAAGGCTACAGATGTCCGCATTTCGTTCTACTGATGCCTTCAATGTTCAATTGACAGATACGGACAGAATGTCCTATATCCCTAGTTTCAGGAGAGTTTGGCAGTTCCAAACTAGCTTAGATTCAAAGTCGAAGGATTTGAGCTTTTAGGGCTGGTTAGCTATCTGAATGTTTATGTGTGATTTTTTTTTTTTTTTTGATGCATTGATTGGCTTCATTTAAATCTCAATTGGATAAACCTCAGCTTGAAACATAGAAATAGTTCGTATCAGTAGTGAAAACTCAGACACCCACTTCATTTACCATTTTAGAAACCGTTGGTGTACCAATTTCATTGTTGTTTGGATTTGGGGGTTTTAAGATTGTCCCAGTATATGCCATTCTGAATGACAACTGCGAAGGGGCGACTTAGATTGATTTTCCTGGGCATGATATCAGTATCAGGAAGGATATTATCAAAATTTTATTATGGATCTTAAGATGTTGAGTTAAGTTACATAGTAGTTTTGACGTTGGGGACACATACGTATAGATACATAGCCTCAAAAGATAATAAACTATATTAAGACATTTCGCTTCATCATCTGATTACAATCGTCTAGTTCCATTTGGTGGGCCACTTTAAAGTATAATCGTATCCCTAAATTATACTTCAGTACATGAACCTGACGACTTAATTTGCAATAAACACCTGCCGCCCAAGTTAGTCAAATTGACATCGTTAAAGTCTAAGCACAAACCTTCCTGCATTTCCGGCAGTTCTACGAGCAAAAGTGGCTTCTGCTGATTCGTATCCCCCACTCTCCTCAGTCACCCTGATGTATTGGCTTCCAATCCACTTTTCGTCATGGAACCGGATGTTAAACGAGCGGATTTCTTATTCCAAACACCAACTCCTTGATGTAGCTCGCTGGTGTTGCAATAAAATTGCAAGCAATAAACGTGTCAATCATTCAGCCAATTGCCGCAAAAATTGTTGTGCCAAAGGAAATTGCACATCCAAGCACACACACACCAATGAGACGATGACGCTGCTGGCAATAATCCTCAAAGGGTAAGCACTTGCGATGTGGAGGAACGGATCAAAAGGAACCCTATTGTGGAGTGGGTTCTTCGTTGGGGTGCCCCTCCTTTTGAGTACAATTCGCCAGCTCAACAACTTAATTTGCATATCGATGTGACTTTTGAAACAAGCTGGTGTAGGGACAGGAGCTGGAGTAGCCCTTGCGTCTAGGAATGCTGCTGCAGCTGGCTAAGTTACTTTGTAAGTTTACTGTTATTTGTTGGAGAGCCACCTAATAAAGTTTTCTAATATTTGAGAGCATGTCAATCAAGTTAATTCTGCACGAAACAATCATTTCCTGCACTCGGTGATGGTGGTGTTGTGGGGGATTCGTCGTGCTGGTGGAATGGGTGGCAAGACTGTTGTCACAAGCAGATATCCTTGGTCGGCTTAGCTGGGAAACCACCATCACCATCATCACCGCCAGGGATCTTTTTTGAGATTAACATTCACTATAACGCTCAGGACGAATGTGTACTCCATTTGTACATAAAATTAGCTCCTTTGGATGAGGGAATAGTGAGCGAGCTACGCTCAGCCATACTCACGCTCACTTTGTGTGAGGGATCGCGTGTGAAATGTGTGCCATGGCCGGGTATCATAATAAAGTCCTCGTCATGAATATGAAATGCAATTTCCTTGTCATAGTGGCAGTGGCGGTGGCGGCGTTCGAGGAAGACGAATGTGCGCCAGGATAACACCAAATGTGTTGACACATGAAGTGGTGTGTCGGCCGATTAGTCCTTTGTGAGCACAGCAGGTGGTGTAGATGGTAGATGATGACGATGATTATGACGTTTATAGAGGTATAAGCTGCAGCGGTTGTGTGGGTATAGTTATTTCGTTAACATTCGTCCTTGTTTTTTTTTTTTTTTTTGGGAGGCGATAAGTGAAACATTGTCTGGAAGGCTGATAGAAGGGTTAGATAGTGACAGTTGTTGGAAATACAATACATAGGAAGAAATGGAGGTTTGTTTGAAATGAAATTTGGACCCTCTGTCATGGCGACGTTTAATTAGATGGCAGGCATTAGTTGTCCTTTGATTGACGATCAGGTGATAAGAACTTATACCTGAAACTAGTGCTCCCTGGATAAAAACAATCAGAACATAACTTGATTATAAATACATTTTCCCTCAGTTCAGTTCGAAGGAGAAACCTTGCCCGTCTTGTGAGCAGTTTTACAGTTCCCGGGTATGCCGCAGATCCAGCACGTTCGGGTCCTGTCTTCTTCCTAAAGAGCTTACAATCACGCTATTAGAAACTGAGAGTAGATCCTTTTAGTTTGATGGAAACGATATTATGTTTCCTAGTAGAATTGGGCTTATTCGGCCTCGGTGGGGCTAACACAGAGGCAACAGGGACTGATCCTCGTGATCAGTTCATTGAGAGCACATTGCAGGACCTCGGTGTCTGCTGGTATTTGCTTGATACTAAGATAGAGATAGAACAAACAAAAATTGATAACAATAATTATGTATCAACTTTTTTTAAATTTAAGAAGAGTTTCGATGAGAACTAAGTTAGAAGGCAAAGGGACATGCACTCTCCATTAGAGAATCCCTGATGTGCCTCTCACTTCATCATCGTCAAGATTGAATACATTATTCTGCCTGACAGTAGGATTTTGATCATCGTCGCCGTTTAGCAGACTGGAAAAGTATTCCTTTCACATCCTTAGCACTAACTGTGATTCTACGACTAGGTGTCCATCTTCGTCCCTGCAGGCTCTTGGCTTAGGTTTGTAGCCTTGTCATATTCTTTTTACTTTTTGCTAACATTTTCGAACATAATTCCTTCTGTATCTCATCTCCTTCTCTCTCTTTCTGAAAAGACGTGTCTTTCTCTTCTCTTTTTCTTGTAGAGCTCACAAACAGCTATGGTCTTTCTGTGCAACGCTGCTTTATGAGTATATGCTCCTTCGTTAGTTGCATGTGCTCGTCGAAACATGGATTTCTTTGTGGTGGTATGGAGAAACCTAGCACATCAGAAGTGGCATATCTAATAGCTTGCAACCTTGCCATTGGTTATCTGCACTTGCTGCTGGCGGCATAGAACATCTCTAAAGGTTGTGGGATACTCGATCGGCAAACGCACTGGCGGTTTTTTGCTATTGAAACCGCACGAGGTCATACTTGCTCACAATATTTCGCTAAGTCCGCACTCCAATGGATATCCACATTTGTATATTAGCAGCAACTAAGTAGTGGTCTGGGTTAACATTGACTTCCTGAAATGTTCGGGCATACAATATCCGGAATGAGTGCCTTACATCGATCCCAATATGATCAATTTGATTGACGATTACATGATCATTAGACTGCGGTGCTCCGTTGAGGATTCTGAGGCGAGGGAACCGCGTGATTGCTACTACAACAGCCCGCCGTAAAATCGATTAGTCTAAATCCATTGTCAGATGTCTCGTCGCCTAGTCTAGGTTTTCCGACTGTATCACCAAAGCGCTTCCCTTTCCCAGCTTTGCGTTAAAACGCCCAAAACAATCTTAACGTCACAACCAGGGCATTGCTCATAGATTTTGCTCGAGAAGTTTGTAGTAGTCGTCTTTGGCGTTGTTCTCGCTCTTCTCTGTTAGGGTATGAGCGCATATGGGGCTAATGTTGGCGAATTTTGCTTTGATGCAGATTGTAAAGAGGCACTCGTTTACATGCCGAAATCCTAAGACTTTTGCCTAAGTCTGTCTTTAATGATGAATTCGCATCCACACAAATGCTGCCTGGGTTTATCGTAGCAATCGTCGTACAAGATATCGCTGTTTTTTCGTCTTTCTTCTGGCCGCCCCATCCCATCGCTTTTTTTTGGATAACAGTGATACCTGTTTTATAGCAGTCTAGGGCCTCCGCAAGATCGATGTCCTTTTTCCGTTTGCCAGGGTCGTCAACAGTTAAATCGTCACTATCCGAGGCTATTGGTTGCTTCGTAACTATGCCCTTTGTACTTGGTAGGGTAGTTACCCCGATGGCATAACCCCTAACCTGGAGAGCCAGATTCCTTTCTGCAAACTCTAGGACACTGGTACCAGTAACCCACTTCGGGGATATGAGCACTGCCGTTGGCCCGTTAAGGGTCTATCCGCCACTATCTCGTTTCAATACCCTGATCCAGTATCGACAAATTCTTACAGACCTAAGCTCCAAATATGTAGAAGCAGCTCAAGTAAGGTATCTACTGGCCTGTAGACATTTCCGTTGATTCCATCGAAAGAATTCATCTGTCGCACGTCCACCTTATAAATCCCTTCTCAAAAAGTACAAGGGTATCTCGATCTCCACCAACAAGATCGAACGTCTCCGGAAAAAGAAGTCCGCCGGAATCGCAAACGCGTGAAAAACGGGACTCAGCGAAATCTAAAAGCATTGAGGAGGAAAACGACGTACTCCGTACCAAGCTTAGCGAAATGGAGCTACTCTATCGTGAGCTCAAGAAAGAGGTAGATTTACTCAGGCAAGAAAATAATGCCCTAAAAAACACGTACCTACAAAAAGAAAATACAGTTAGCCCACATCGCTCACCTAGTCGCGAATACCAGACGGATGAAGAAGAGCTAACACGCGAAACGAATTGGGTCGAAAAGAAACGACCTAGCAAAAAACGAAAAGCTGGTTCCTCACCGGAAGTCGAGCCACAAAAAGATGAAAAGCGCAAGGAGATGCAAGAAAAGCAACAACAACCAAAATTACGTCCTCCGCCACCGATAAACGTCGTTGGAATTACGGACTATAATAAGTTGCATTGCCTCCTTAAAGGAACTCTGGCTTCGAAGTTTAAGGTGACATCTCTGCGAAACAATACGTGGAAAATCAATGTCGATGATGCCGACGGTTACCGATCAGTATCTAAAAAATTTAATGCCGAAAAGATTCAGTGGTATACTTATGAAAATAAGTTAGAAAGACCACTGCGTGTTGTAGCAAGGGGACTCCACCCCTCGTGCACTAAAGAAGATGTAATGCACGACCTTCAAGACAAAGGCTTTAAAATTCTTGATGCCGTCAATATTATCAAGAAGGAGAAGCAACAGTCGGAGGGAGATCATGAAAAATTGGTAAAGCGCGGTCTTCCACTATTCATGCTTAGTTTTGATAAAGACGAAAATAAAGACATTATATATGGTATCAAGACTATTCTAAACATCGTGGTCAAAATCGAACCCATGCGTAAGACCTCCAGATCGATCCCGCAGTGTAAGCGCTGTCAAGGCTTCAATCACACGCAGACTTACTGCCAGAAAGAGCCGCGATGCGTCAAATGCGCAGGTAAACATCTCTCGGAAGAGTGTCACCTAAACAAGCAAACCCCAGCCACTTGTATAAATTGCAAGGGAAAACATCCTGCGAACTATCGAGGTTGCGAAGTGGCGAAAGAGCTTCAAAAACGCCGCGATACGCTAAAAAATTCGACGCGTCCGAATATGAAACCAATCAAGAACAGACCCAAAATAGCTACGAAAAAAGCAGCGAAAGATAGAAAGTCCGTCAATATTAACTTAAGATCGGTTAATGATAAAAAATCCGAAAGTAATAGAGATAAGGTAACAGAAGCAAAATCTCCGAATATTGGCGTGCAGTCTTATGCTCAAGCGGCGAAGACAGTTAAGGGTACGTACACGACCGACAACTCACGGGAGATCAAAGCAAGAAACCGTCCAAACTTTAATGTAAAAACTCCTTCTCAAGTTGCGACATTGAAAAATAGTGATAGAGGTAGTTCAGAAGATCATGTATCCAATGTTTTTTCCCTAATTCTTGCGAAACTTGAAGAGCAATGCAAAACAAATAAACTAATTTTCGAGAGACTAGTTGCACTAGAAAACAACATTCATAACACGCGCACTTCAACCAGAATATGAAAGAAACGCTTAAAATTCTTACTTGGAACGCTAACGGGCTCATACAAAGACTCGACGAGTTAGAAATATTTATGCGAGAGAAAGATATTGATATATGCTTGGTCTGTGAAACTCATCTGAAAAAGCAATCGAATATTAAGATAAGGGGATATAGCGGATATCACGCCTTTCACCCATCGGAAAGAGCCAGAGGCGGATCATCTTTGTTTATAAAAGAAAATATCGAACATTCAGCGGAAATAAAAATTGAATTAGAAGCAATGCAAGTAAGCACGGTACGCGTTAGAAATAGACATTTTGCTTTCAACATTTCGTCTATATATTGTCCACTGCGATGTAAACTTGAAGAAAGTGATTTCACAAACATCTTCAACTTCCTTAAACCAAATTTTATTATTGGTGGTGACTTCAACGCGAAACACCCCTTCTGGGGCTCAAGGTACGCCTCTCAGAAAGGTAGAAAGCTTTATAATGCGGGTATGCAATTCAGTTGTGATTTTTACTCGACGGGTAAACCAACATATTGGCCAACTGATAGAAATAAGATACCAGATCTGATTGATTTCTTTGTTGTTAAAGGAATATCTAGCAACTGTATAAAAGTTGAAGAAAGCTTTGATCTCTCCTCTGATCATTCTCCAATCATTATGACGATAAGCGAAGCTTTGATTAAAAAAGTAGGACCGGCCAGATTAACTGGCGCGAAAACTAATTGGGACGGCTTTAAAAAAGATATTGAAGCAAATATTGAGCTGAGCGTATCACTTAAAACGCCCTATGAACTTGAAGTTGAAGTAGATCGCTTCGTCGAAATCTTACAGGATGCCGCGTGGAAGAATACTCCCAACCTAAGGAGAACCCCGGCCAGTTACATTAAAATTTATCCGCAGGAAATAAAAGAGATGATTAAGGAGAAGAGAAAAGCGCGTAAAAGATGGCAACAAACTCGGGCTCCGCAACATAAAGCACATCTTAACCGTTTGTGCAACTCACTAAAAAGATCTATTAAAGACCTTAAGAATAATGAAATACAAACTTACCTAGAAAGCTTAACGGCAGAAAAAGATTCTAACTATTCGCTTTGGAAGGCTATAAAAGGTATTAAAAAACCTCAAATTCAAGCCGCGCCAATTAGGAAAAATCAAGACGAATGGGCCAGGCATGATAAAGAGAAAGCGCAAGTTTTTGCCGCCCACCTGGAAGAAACTTTCAAACCGTTTGATGGACAAGCTCTTATTGAAAATATAAATACGTCGTATATAGACAATAGTGTAATAAGAAATGCAACGCTTACCGAACTTAAGGAAGAAATAAAGAAACTTAAACCTAAGAAAGCTCCTGGATACGACCTAATTACGGGAGAGGTTCTTAAAGCACTACCAAGAAAAGCTCTAATTAAGCTTCTGTTCATTATAAACGCCGCGATTAGACTAGAATATGTTCCCAGTCAATGGAAAGTCGCCGAAGTTATAATGGTCCTTAAGCCTGGAAAACCGCCGAATGAAAAAACCTCTTATAGACCGATTTCGCTTCTTCCAATTATATCCAAAGTGTTCGAGAGAATATTGGTTAGGCGAATACAGCCGGTTATAGAAGAAGGGCATCTCATCCCTGATCATCAATTCGGATTTAGAAGTAAGCATTCTACAGTTGAACAAGTGCATAGAATAACACATGTAATCGAAAAATCACTTGAAGAAAAAAAGATTTGTTCAAGCGTATTCCTTGACGTTTCTCAAGCCTTTGACAAGGTCTGGCACGAAGGCTTAAAGTTTAAATTACGACAAGTTCTGCCAGAGCACCTATATAATATTTTGAAGAACTACCTTACGAATAGGCTTTTCCGCGTCAAATGTGGAAACGAATATTCAGATTTTAAGGAAATAATGGCTGGGGTGCCGCAAGGAAGCGTTCTTGGTCCAGTCTTATATCTATTATACACTCGTGATATACCGCAAGTAGAAGGCACTGAGCTAGCTACATTTGCCGACGACACTGCTATCTTGACAGTAGGTACAACGGTCGAAGATACTACAGAAAAACTGCAAGAAGCTTTGAATAGAGTAAATGAATGGACAAAGATTTGGCGAATCGCACTCAACGAGACCAAATCTGTTCATGTAAATTTTACTTATAAAAAAATAAATAATTTGCCGATCTTTTCAAACTCGGTTCAAATCCCGTTTGCAAACGAGGCTAAGTATCTTGGAATGACACTTGATACAAAGCTGAAATGGAAAACGCACGTTAAGAAAAAACGCAAAGAACTAGATAACAAATATCGAGAAATGTATTGGTTACTTGGAAAATATTCCAAGCTTAATATATATAACAAACTGCTTTTATATAAGCAAGTGCTAAAGCCTGTATGGACATATGGTATACAACTCTGGGGTTGTACCAAAATAAGTAATATTAAAATTTTACAAACTTTTGAAAACAAAGTGCTAAGAGGTATTGTAAATGCGCCATGGTATATCAGAAATAGCGATATCCACAGAGACCTTGGCATTAAAACAATCGAAGACGAAATTCAAACCTACGCGAGAAAGCATAGAAGTCGACTAGAAAGTCACGTAAATATTACAGTCCTCCAACTTTTGGAAGAAAGAAATTTACTGCGCCGTCTACAAAGAACCAAACCTTTAGACCTAGCGCGATAAGTAACCGCGTCTAAACTGCGGAACTAGCAGGAACTTCCAATGGGAAGGTACCTGCAAAACGTCATTATTTCGCGAAACGAAAACTACTTGATAAGTCGAATACTTAGTTGTAGTAAAAATGAAAACAAGTCTGTTTTGTAGGGAAGTTTTTTAGTGGGTAAGAATCCCACACTACTATGAGCACGCGCTGTCGATCCTCATAGTGTCTTGTTGAAGATTTTCACCTACCCTCGGAAAAAAAAAAAAAAAAAAAAAAAAAACGTCTTCCTTCATAGGGGTTTTTGCCGGACTTCTGAGACTCATATTTCAGCCAATCAGGTCATCAAGAAATGCCTCATTCGGTTTAACATGTGTGCGCTAAAGTTCACTCAGATATGCCTGCGCAGATCCGAGTGCTCAGCTGCACACTTATCGTCAGACTCTGGTCCAATCGTATCTCTAACGAACACCTTCACGAGAAAACGGGTCAGGCACCAATAGGCAAAATCATTCAACTGCGGAAGTGGCAGTGGATTGGTCACACCTTTCGAAAGGGTGACAGTTCCATAGCGAACCATGCTATGCAATGGAACCCTTTAACTCAGGATGGCAGAAGACCGGCAGGCCGAGGAGAACATGGCACAGAATAGTCAGGAAGAAGGCACGGCAGTTGGGGAGAGCTCAGACACTTTGCCAGAAACCGTACACAATGGCGCGTAGGCGTAGTAGAGGTCCTAGGACCCACAAGGGAATACATGACATAAGGATATCGTCAGACTCTCTATACTACGCTATATGGAGTATGCGGAGAAAATACAACCGGTAAAGGCACGAGAATCATTAAATTAGACCTGCAGACTGGACTCTGCTTTTAGAAAAAACATACCTAGAGGCACTTTTGAAATGCTTGGTAAAAAATATGAGGAAAATATACTCTAAGTCAAAAAGCGTATGTAAAGAAAAAGAGAAAAGAAAGGGCACTGCATAAATAACAAGGAATGTGATCAAAAGCTGCAAAGAAAGGGATATACTCTATCGAAGGTGGGAAAACAGTGGAAACAACTTAGCGTACAAAACCGCTTATAAAAAATTGCGCAACCAAGTAAATACAATAAAAAAATATTAAGAACGAAAGATAAATATTAGAAAGCTAAATTTAGACTACCAAGATGCGATCCAAGAAGACGTGGACAGGGTACTAGGACGAGGGAAACCCTCCTTGGATGAAACAATAAGGAAACATTTTTCATTGAACACGAACCCGGATGCACTCGCGGATTAGAGGAAATCTGTCGGAGTGGCTATCGGGCTACCTTAAAGATATGCCTTTTCGCGTTAAATTCAACATTGCTTATAGCAGTGAACATGGCGTGCAGCATGGAGTTCCGCAGGAGTCCAAACTTGGTACCCGACTTTTTATATTACATACAAATGAAATACTGGAATAGAGAGTGTTCCGTTTGCCTATGCAGATGACACAGCAATCTTGGTATGTCGTACATCTCTGGAGGAAGCTGGCAGAAGGTGTCACGTTAGCGGTCTGGTAATCAACGGGTCGAAGACAAAAATTATGCACATTCGCAGCCCAATGTATCCAGAGTCACAAATTGTGCTAAGAATTGTTTAGATGATCCAATTCATTGAACCGCGAAGACATTGAGGTTGTAAATACACTTTGGCGTCACTATTGACTGCCATTTCCTATGGGAGCCGCATGTCATTGACCTGTGGAGTGAGGGGGTCTCTGTTTGCGCTGGCCTGTCTACAGTACAAATCAACGACTTGTGTGCAGAAATAAGTGTACCATGCTTTTATCCAGACGAGGTTAAGGTATGGCGTACTACACACACTCAGGGTTATCGTGAATAAATTTTCCCCCGGAATTTTTCCACCGAACAAAAATTAAGTATCTTCAAAAAAGAGGAAATAATTCCGCAGAAAAGAAATATGTCATGAACGACAATTCAGGAGAATTTTCAATACAATCGCGATATTTAACTTTTTCCTGGTGGATTTTTTCCCTCTTTTTGAAGATACCTAATTTTTGTTCGGGGGAAAAATTCCGAGGGAAAATTTATTCACGATAACCCTGATTGAGAAGCTTCAAAGTCTTCAGAACAGGGCAATCAAGATACTTTCAAGATGAAATGGCATAGCAGTATGAAAGGTGAGGCAAATCTATGAGATGAGTGACCAATCAGTCACCAGTTTGAGGCGCGCAGAAGAACAGAGGGATTGTATAAGCTTCCACCAATCATTAATAAGTATGGCAAGAGACAGCTGAGGTAAGGGTGCACTGCGCCCTTTAACAGATCTATTGTGTCCCCCATACTAAGGCTCTAGTCGATGATATAATCGGTCTAGAGCACTTTCTCCAATCCATCTGCTACTACGAACCGGATTATCTTGAGTGGATCTAGAGAGGGTAAATCAATTTCTTATAGAAGGTAAGCACATAGGTGATATCTTCTTTTATGGATCAGTGCTTCGCATTCCACAACAAGATCCACTGGTGTTTCTGCGATATCGTCCCAATGCTCGGTCCATTTGTTCTCTTCCTCTTTCCTTAAGTCATCCCGTATTTTGTGACGTCCTATCCCATAAAAGGGTTCTGGTCCTAGATTCTGATCCGCTTCTAGCTAATTCATCAGCTGCTTCGTTCTCCTCCACTCCTACATGTCCTGGTTCCCAGTAGAGCGTTACTTTGTTTGTTCTCCCAGTTTGTTTATCCTGGTCAGGCATTCCCATTCCAGTTTGTATTTGATCTCGCGAGGTCAATGCCTTAATAGCGGCTTGGCTGTCTGACAGTATTGCAATGTCCTGTGCGCGATATTTCCTATCTAGGTTCAGTGGCACGCATCTTCCGATCGCGTGAACTTCTGCTTGAAATATATTGGGCAATGTTTCCAATGATTCTAAGTATGTGGTCCTGGGCCCGTACACTCCTGCACCAGTGCCAGTAGATGTTTTCGATCCGTCTGTGTGTAGATGGGTGCTGGAAACTTTGTATTGTCGGAGGAAGATTACGAGTGTAATGATTGCCGTACCAATAGGTAAGCGACATCAGGTAGACCAAGGAGCAGATAGTTGGATAAAGTCAGACATCTCTCTTGGACTTGCTTGGGTATATCTCCTGATTATTTGGGAGTCAATGTCGAAGAATCAAGAAAGATGAAGAGTTCACCTGAGCATTCTATCTCCCGAATCTTATGAAGGATAAGCGGGCTATTTTAAATGAATGTATGCATGTACTTGCATCAAAATGTAAGAAGAATACATATATACGAGTATATAATATATCGATCGCACATTTACTATCCCAGTGTTTTTGGTTCTCAATCAACATGTATTTTATTGCACTTCGACATTCAAACCTCTTCTATTCTCCAAATGCAAACATTCATTAATAAATTGTATTTTCTCATTGCGAGGACTCTTCAAAAAATTCAAAGTATTAAAAAGTGAAACAAACAGGACACACCCACCATTGCACCATCGATTCTCAATGTCAAACGAGAAAATTATTTTCAATTAACAAACTTTTCGAAGAAACAAGGAACAGCAATTAAAACTAAAAATGGTAGCACGTCCGGATTGCCAGACAATTTTGTAAATTTATAAACTTTACTCTTAGGTGGGATTGAGGTAGGTACCCGAAGTAGTCGTACTAGCAATAGTCGATACCCAGGAGAACGTCAGTCGTTACAGTGAGAATTTATTTTGGGCTCCTGTGTGAAAAGTTTATGTGGTTGTTTTTGTTCTGCCACAGACATGTGTGGACGGTTAGATGGGTTGGAGAGCACACACTCACGATATTGTTCATAGGACGGTGTTATTATTTTCATTTAAGTCTCGTCAAAGTTTGCATGACATGATGAAGTTTAAACGAAGAATAAGTTGTATCTCACGTCTTAGAGTTTAAGAAAGTAAGGGATTTCGTAGGAGATGAAAAGTAATAACGACAAATTAGAACTTTTCAAAAACAACAAACCTCCACCGATTTATGTCTAAGAGGTTGAATGTATAAAGACCCTTGCTAGTGTTCTAAATGATAGTGCATGTGATTATATGCAAATATAAAGTTCTCACTCAGCCTAGGTCAACAAACTCCTACTCCCCACCTCCACGCTTGTAATCGCTAGGTGCATAGTACCCTTGACGTGACTTGAGAACTTTAGAAGCTCTCATAACTGGGTTTAGTCCATTAAATATACATACGTGAATGCTGTCTTGTGGTGAACGGAATAGCTTTACTTTTTATGTATGCAGATTTAAGACGCAACTTTAGGTAAACACTTGGGCGGCGTGACACAAGTGGCTAGTGTGTCGGATCACTGTGCGTGAGGTTCCATGTTCGAATCCCAGAAAACAAGTTTTTTCACAGTCTCAGCTCTTGCGAGCGTCTGACAAACATCTGAGAGTATTTTTGTCACGAAAAACTTTCTCAAATCTCCCTTCGGATACGGCATAAAAATGTTAGTCTCTTCCATTTGTGTGAGGAAATATAACGCACACAACTCGAGTGGATTTGAGAAGCTAGGCTGAGGGACTCGAAGAGCTATTGCGCCAAATATTTATTTATTTTTCAGGTAAACACTTAGCGAGGTCAAGCTGATCGAGCTAATCTACTTTACCAATTATCTTCGCTTTGGAAAAGCAAGGGGCAGGTCTAGAACTCTGGATTCGGTGCGAAATCGTTGATCAGCAGCTAATAGAGCTTGTTGTAGTACAACGGACCACCAAGTCAACATGCTAGTCATTCTTCTTCTTCTTCTTCTTCTTCTTTTCCTTCTTCTTCTTCTTCTTCTTCTTCTTCTTCTTCTTGTTCCTATTTCGGCGAGGTTATGATCCGAAAACATACGTACATATATACAAAATGCGGTCCTCTTTTTCCGTTAAGGTGTCGAGGTTCTGCCCCAGGTTTCTGCCTTCCTCTTTTTTAAGAACTCTCTCCAGTGGTTTCTATCTCTTGCCGTTTCTTTTGCCGAGCTCCAGCTTTCTCCAGCTTTCCTTATAATCTCTTTTGTTGCTCCGTTCCAAGTCGTTCTGGGTCTTCCACTCTTGTTTATTCCTTCAGGTTATGCTCCCCATTTTTATTTTAAATTGTCCCTTTTCGTCCATCCGCACCATGTGTCCAAACCATTTGAGTTTTTTATCTTCTGGGGTCCTTTTGGCGGGTTCCGCGTTAAGTTCGTTCCTTATGTACTCGTTTTTTTTCCTCTCGATTCGTCTTATTCCTAGCACTCTTCTCAGGTACTTCATTTCCATTCTTGCCTTTCTGAGAGGGTCCAGTTTTCTCCTCCGTGCAGTAATACTGGGAGGTTCATCGACTTGAATATGGATATTTCTCTTCTTCGTTTATTTTTTGTGATCTAGAAACTTTCTCTTTAATACAGCATATAGTCTACTAGCCGATAGGATCCTAGCCTTTAATTCGTCTTCCGAGCTACCTCTGTTGTTGAAAACACTTCCCAGATATTTGTATCTTTCTACCTTTTTTTTTTTATAATTTGCGCGCACTCAAAGGGTTATGAATACCTTTAACATGCTTACCTGTTCAATGATTTCACCATCCACGCTCACATTTATTACCTTCATTCCGTTACTAATTGCCATAACTTTTGTTTTTTCGACGTTCAATTCTAGTTTTTGTGAATCCGAAAACAAGGGATCATAACCCTCCCACTTCACCAGATTTCTACTGATCCGTCTGTGTGGTTCGATTATTTGACGTCTGAAAATATCGGCAGGCCTCCCGGTGTTGGATCACCTGGTTACTGAGGCCAATCAAATGCTGGTGTCGTTGCATTTGTGTGATCCAGGCGTTTATAGGACTGCCTCTCCTGCCTCGTGATGTCTTTGGAACGTTCATTGATATTGTCATTTCAATAGGGTTCAAAAGATCTCTTCTTTGAATATGGCAATACTAGCTGAGCCGCTCGCGCTCTGTCTTTCGTAAGACGGTTTCCTTGATGTGAAGGTTTCCACGGATCTTCCAACTCTTTATTCGATCAAGCTTTGTCACTCCTGCTGTAATGCGAAGCATCTTCATCCCTTCTGCCGTAAATTTACTCTCTCACACTTTGTACATTTCTATTCTCATAGTGTCTATGGAAGATTTTTCACCTACCCTCGGAAAAAAAAAAAAAATAAAATATTGTCCAACATTGTGAACTGTGTGTGAGCGCTGGACGCACAACTGCGATGTAGAGCATTCTTTTGAACATTTTTCGGTCACAGAAGATAGCGGAGTTTTCTTGCCACTTCATCCACCCTACGCTTACGCCATGATTGATGTCGTTATCACAGGTTGCTTTGCTATTGATCCCAGATCAAACATCCCAGATATTTGAACTGTTCGCACTTGAAAAGCACTCTTCCATTCAAATAAATGCCTGGAATAGGCCTGAATGGATCAGAGAGCGGGCAGCACAACTACTCCGTCTTTTTTGAACTAATGCGATACCCATTTTCCTCCAAAAACATCCACCCACACATCAAGTGTTCGTTGCAGGACGTAGGATTCTCGCTTATGATGGCTCCATCGTCAGCAAAGAATAATTGATGTACTTTGGGGTCCGTCACTTTTCCCAGTAGCTTACGAACCACCCCAGTAAGATAACCCGTACTGCTGTTGGATTTAAACAAACCATTGTAAACCAATTCTAAGATAGGTATACTACAGTAGAGACTAAGATGATAGAGTTGTTTAACTGCTCTATTTAAATACAACTTCAGATAGGGAGTATGCGTATTCCAACTGAGCTTATAATCTAATATAATGACGGGCACGTTCAATTTCATAACAAGCATTACTACAACTTAGATTATATTAAAAGGTAACAGAATTATGCTGGCAGCGAACTAAACAAAATGATGATATAGAGAAAAATCATCGCAGATTGTACTCTTGATATTAAAGGACATAAATTTCGTTTTAGTGCTGATTACGAGTCCATGCTGCTTAAACCACTTTCGCTGGATTTCTAAATCAGTAATAACATCCAACAAAATATTAAAATAATTTGTATTAGAATACGAAAGATCAGTATCGTCACCGAAAGCAGTGATTTTATATTAAATAAATAATGAATTGACATAAATTAAAACCAGTATGGGACCCAAAACAGAACCCAGTGGAACGCCCATATTAATGGACTTTCGCAAACTAAGGCAGTTTTTGATCTCTACCATTTGCTTTTGGTATCTAAAATACGAAGCAAACCACTCATGGACAAAACCCCTAAAACCCGCATGATAAAGCTTATCTAATAGTAAAGTGTGTTCCACCATATCGAAAGCTTTGGTCATATCTATGAATAGGGCAGCAGAGATTTTAGATGCATTTACACTTTTATATATTTCACGAGTTAATTTAAGTGAAGCACTCTCCGTGGATCTGCCGCTCCTAAAACCAAACTGGCAATCGATGAAGAACTTCGTTCTGTCTAAAAAAAAAAAAAGCTCTAAGCGAATATTTCCGAAAGAGGTATAAATCTTTCTTTCACTGATAGAAGGGAAATAGGACGGTAATTGATCGCACCATAGTATCACTTTTTTTATGGAGTAGCATCACAACCGCTGTTTTCAGTGCTTCCGGGAAAATTCCGCGCTGAATGCAGATATTAAAAATGAAGCTTAAGACATCTACAATGTGGGAAAGAAAGACATAGCTGGAGATCTGGTTAAAAGAAGATGAATAAGTCGTTTTAAGGGACATCATGGTATTATGAATCTCAAGTGCCAAAAATTCTTCAAAGAAAAAGGTTTATGATTGCACACATGCTTTTTTAGACCGTAATCACTTTGACAAATAAAACTATCATTATTTGAAAAAAAAAATGAAATGCAAAAAAAAAATGCAATTCGTTGAAGAAGACTATTAAGGATTTTAAGAATCGTGCAATAGGCTCTTACCTTGAAAGTTTAACAGCGAAAAAAGATTCCAATTATTCACTTTGGAAAGCCATAAAAAGCACCAAAAGGCCCAAAGTCCCCGCGCCGCCAATTAAATTAAATCAAAATAAATCGGCGAGGGAAGATAAAGACAAAGTGAACGTCTTTGCGTCCCACCTGGAAGAAACCTTTAAACCGTAAAATGGTCATGTGGTTTACGATAACATCAATAAGTCAGATTTACCATCTGATTTAACACTCACAAGTGCAACGCTAAGGGAACTCAAACATGAGATCAGGAATTTAAAACCTAAGAAAGCTCCTGGTTTTGATTTGATTACTGGAGAAATTCTCAAAGTTTTACCTAGAAAAGCATTGATTAGGCTTTTCCATATTGTAAATGCTGCACTCAGATTAAAACACGTGCCGAGCCAATGGAAGATTGCGGAAGTCATAATGGTTTTAAAACCAGGAAAACCGCCAAATGAGGTTAAATCGTATCTAGACCAATTTCGCTTCTTCCAGTTATATCCAAAATTTTCGAGAGGATATTACTAAGGCATCTCCAACCGGTTATAAAAGAAAATAATATTTTCCCTCACCACCAGTTGGGAATCAAAAGTAAGCATTCGACGACTAGGTCCATAGAATTACTGACGTAATCGAGAAAAGACTTGAAGAAAAATAGATTTGTTCAAGCGTATTTCTTGACGTCTCGCAAGCCTTTGATAAGGTGTGGCATGATGGCTTGAAATGCAAACTACGACAAGTTCTCCTTGTATGCTTATACGATATTCTAGAATCATATCTCGGGAATAGACATGTTGGACATGAAATCGAATACTCCAAGCTCAAAGAAATTTCGGCCGCCGTACCGCAAGGAAGCGTTCTCGGGCCGGTTCTCTATTTGTTATATACACGTGATATACCGAACGAAGATGGCACTATCCTTGCTACATTTGCCGATTACACCGCTATCCTAGCAGTAGGCAAAACAATCGAAGAAACGACTGCAAAACTGCAAAACGCATTGAATAATGTAAATGAATGGACGAGGGACTGGCGGATCGCCCTCAACGAATCTAAAGCTGTTCACGTGAATTTCACTTACAAGAAAACTAATAACTTGCCAAGTTTCCTAAGCTCGGCCCGAATACCTTTTGCAAACGAGGCCAAATACCTGGGCATGACACTCGACGCAAGGCTGAAATGGAATTCGTACGTGAAAATGAAACGTAAAGAACTCGAAATCAAATATAGAGAAATGTACTGGTTACTCGGAAATCATTCCCAGCTCAGTATTGAGAACAAACTGCTTTTATACAAGCAAGTGCTAAAGCCGGTGTGGACCTATGGTATACAACTTTGGGGTTGTACCAAGAAAACAAATGCAAATATTTTACAAACTTTTCAAAATAAAGTGCTAAGAGAAATTGTCTAAGCACCGTGGTATATTAGAAACGACGATATCCACAGAAATCTCGGAATTCCGACAACTGAAGCTGAAACTACAAGCTTCGCGAGAAAGTATAGAACCGACTAATCTGACATGTCAACAATACAGTGACAATCCTACAGATTTCGGATGAGAACAATTTATTGCGCCGACTACAAAGGACGAAACCTTTCGACTTGGCGAGATAATGATTAACCAGGTCTAGTTTGCGGAACATGCAGGATCTTTCAGTGGAAAGAAACCTGCCAAACGTTTTTATTTCGTGATAGAAAAATTGCTTGATATGTTATTACTTACTCGTAGTTGCGATATCTAACAAATTAATATCGAAGGGTGGTGTTTTTTTAGTCAGTAAGAATCTGACACTACTATGAGCACGCACTTGCTATTCTCATAGTGTCTATGGAAGTTTTTAATTCTAGACACATCTTGTTGTAATATATGTAATATGCCTTAAATTAAAATCCTTTTTCTCTTATCTGAAGATCTTAAATCCCACAGCATCTGTTCAATTTTTTATGGAACATCTTGATCTGATGTCATGCAAGCATCAAGAATGTTTGTAGAAATAGGCCACAATGTAGACAGATTTTTCAATAAACCCATTCCTTATCCATCTGAATCTGTTTCCAGTACACAAAGATTCTAAATTGCTTCAGTAGTCCTTAATTAATTCCTACGAGAGTTGAAATTACTCTTGGGAGGGCTACGGAGCGAGAGAGACATATGGTGAGAGTAAGAAGTGCCGCATTTCTCTCCCCGGATAAAGGTGAAGTCGTAATTAAATTTTAGCACACACTCCTGTACCGATTAACATTTCCAAATTTTCCTTGTATAAATTAAACAATGTCCTAGAGAAAGAGAGGGACCGGTACACGTGGGGCGCACACCTAGTTGAATGAATCCATATACTGGATATGTAACAATTACCACAGACACTGCATACTCACACTTCCGTTCATGGTCAGTTGAACTTTTCGACATTGGCATCTGTTGTATGGCTGTTTAGTTCATTTTGGGGTTTCCAGTCGAGTCCAATGTCATGACACCTAGGCTCTGGAGCTAGACTCCGACTGCATGTGGTAGGCATTAAGGTAGGGCCCTCCAACAACACATGTTACATCCAAAAGCCATGAGACCAATTGAAAATGTCAATTAATAAATATGCTCGTAACTCTGTCGCATGAAGTTTAGTTTTGGGATACGCTTACTCGGTAGTCAGGGTACAGCGGTGCGAAGGCAAGAGGAGAAGGTGGCGCTTGTTAGGATGAGGGTTGGGCAATAAATTGTGCATGTCTGACGAGTTGTGCTACTTATCGTCGCAATAAATCGCATTAATTTATTGCCATAGGACAGTTAAATTATTTAGTGCACACCTATATGTGGCCCTGGAGCACACACAGGTTAAACATTATTCAAATGTCCAACCTGGTCTGAAGGGCTGAATTGTGTATTTTGTACGGTTTGGCATGGCGCATATGTGGAAGGGCATATGTAACAGACAGTGTGATCTACAAGCAATGGTGGTTTTAGAGAAATAAGCGTACAGTAATAAGGGTTAGATACTTGAGAAATACATACATACAATACATCATACATTAACAGTTCTTTCTGCCTTCAGTTCTGCCTGATCAGAAAGGAATTTGTACCATGCGAATTTGGCCAGGCAGAACTGATGGAATTATTTCAGTAAAAGACTTTACCGTTATTTGGCGTGCCTTACGCAGGAGAGATATTGCCGATAAACTAATTGCTATTATCAAAGCTACATAATGAAGGCTCCAAATGTCAGATTCTGCACAGAGGAAGGTTGTCTGAGGAATTTGAGATCCAAATTGGGATAAGATAAGGCTGTATTCTTTCACCAATACTATTCCTATTGGTGATTAGCGTTGTGCTTCGTGCAGCTTTGTCGACGGGAAAAAGGAGGAATTCGATATACTCTTACATCCCAACTTAAACATCTTGGCTACACTGACGATGTATGCTTACTCTCTCACAGAATTATGGACAGCAGATGTGGAAAGGAAGGCAGACGTTGTCGGGCTGAAAATTAATACAGAAAAACTAAAATTATCAGCCTTGAAACAAACTCATCGACTCAAATATGCCTTGCTGGACAACCGGTAGAGAGAGTAGAGGATTTCCAGTATCGTGAGAGTATTGTCTCGACCGATGGTGAAACCGAACTGGATATAGCCAACAGGATCGCCAAAGCAAAGTCCGCGATCCGGATGTTGTCCAAAATATGGCGAAGCAATGTAATCAGTTTGAACACCAAGCTAAGACTGTTCCGCTCCAATGTTGAATCCGTGCTGTTATATGGATGCAGTTACTACTATAACCTGAAATCTGCAAACGTTTGTTAACAGGTGCATTCGCAATAATAATTTTACGGATTTTATGGCCCAATCGTGTCTCTAATGAACAACTTTACTAGAGAAGCGGTAAGGAAGCAATATCACAACCATCCAACGACGGAAGTGGCAGTGGATCGGTGTCACGTTCCGAAAAGGTGACAGTTCCATAGCGAACCATGCTATGCCATGGAACCCCTTAACTCAGGATCGCAGAAGACCTGGCGGGCCGAGGAGAACATGGTGCAGAACAGTCGAGAAAAAGGCACGGCAGTTAGGGAAAAGTTGGGGCGAGCTGAGACACATTGTCCGAAAGCATACACGATGGCGCGAAGGCATAGTAGAGGCCCTAAGACTCACAAGGGAATACAAGGCACAAGTAGTAGGTAAGTACCAAATGGCCCATAGTCTGGAAGTCAAGGTAAAGACAGCCGGTCTAAGGATTAACACGGACAAGGCAAAAGCACTTAGTCGTTTCCAAGTTCCACCGCTCAAGTAAACGTTCCTGGACAGCAGGCCGAGAAAGTTCATAATAACTTTCTATATTTGGGAAGTATAGTCTCGGCTGACGGTGGCACCGAGCTCGATGTTCGACGTTGTCGAAAATCTGCAAGGGTAATGTTTGTAGCACCAAGTCCAACGTACAACTATTCTGTTCCAATCTCGAGTCAGTACTACTATATGAATATATTACTTGGAGAATCAACGTCTATGCATAGATTAAGATTTTCTACTAGTTTCGTGCTACTTCGTAATAGGTGTGTAGAGGAACGTCAACGTCAAAATCCAGAACCATTTACATAGTCCACAACACAAATATTTAATTAACGCATTGTAACCACCCGTCGTTGTGTGGTATGTCAAATATTTATCAGATCCTGAGTTCACGGCCTTATTGAAGATGTTAATCGAAAGTCTCGTATCTTTGCTCCCGACAGGCAGGCACAAACTCCCCACATGTTCACAATCTTTATGTCCTTTATCAGGTCAGTCATCGGCGTTATTGGACAGAAAGTCACAGTCGGCAGCTATAACTTCGAGGTCTACCTTGGCTCTGCTATAAACTCGAAAAACAAGATCAAGCGAAGAATAACTCTTGCCAATCGCTGTTTTTGGAGCTTATAAGGCAATTCAACAGTAAAGCCCTATCTCGAACAACTAATGAGACTCTATATAAGCCCTTGATCATCCCAGTCCTGCTTTACGGCGCTGAAACATGGACTTTATTAAAAGAGGATGAAGATATCCTTGGTCGCTTCGAGAGAAAAAATGTTCGTAAGATTTTCGGTCCCGTTTGCGTTGATGGGTTTTGGAGGAGAAGATTCAATCACGAGCTATACGAGCTGTACAGCGTCATCGACCTAGTTAAAAAACTGGGTATTGGACGTCTAAAATAGCTAGAACATGTAGAGCGAATGGACACCAACGCTCCGACCTGCAGAGTCTTCGAATCTAACCCCGAGGGACGACGCAGTAGAGGGAATCATCGCCGTAGGTTGCGCGCACAAGTTCAAGGGGACCTCGGCCAACTTGGAGTGCGCAACTGGAGGCAATTAGCTAAAGACCGAGCTAAATGGAGAGGCTTGTTGGTTGAGGCCCAGGTTCACCCCGAAGTGTAGCGCCACCTAAGTAAGTAAGTAATAGGCGTTATTACATATTTACAATTAGTAAAGTCCACTACTGACTTACATCCTATGGCCTTCTAATTCTTGGCCTGAAAATTCTATACTTCTTGCAATACACACTGTATGCCAAGAATTGATGTGACATTCAGTGTAAATTCTTTGCTATCAGCGCACACTGTAAACGTACTTAACAACAACGGCGACGACTACGAGGACGACAATGACTTCACCCCAATGTGCAAAAATTTCTAAGCGGATCTTATCAATTGGACATATTTATTCCACGACATTAAAAATTTATTGCACCTGTGCAACATAGGAATTCCATTTCGAAGGCTTTAGTAGTGAAACGAAAAAATATTCGAAGAATACCTACTATTGCATCGAACTGCAATGTGCGCTGTTTTCCGCTGCTGAGTCAGTGTCCTTATTTGTATGTCTTCCTCTGTCGCATATGCTCCAAGATAAGGAAGTCCCTCTTCAAATGCGTTTTTGTAGTGTGCAATGTTCCACACGGATTTATTGCATTCTCGTGACAAAGGATAATTTGGATTACGCAGATGGACAGCATTGTGGAAAATCTCATCAAAATAAATCATTTTATAATGGATATATATTGTCTACCAATTTATGAATCCTTAAATTTCGTTAGAAGAAGTTTTGCCTTTTCGATTTGTGTTTGTGCCGCACGCTCACCTAGGAGCACAACTTATTGAAAAGTTTTTCGTTTCACCAAAAAGGATGCAACGCATAGCGAGGTGACCCGAGGGAGCACCAAGTGCAAATGCGAATCCTTGCAAAGCCTTATGCAGCACTTTACGAAAAATCATTTCGGAGAGATTTCAAAAGTTTAGCAAGGGCGCTGTCGTAGACACTACCACCCCAGGGTGGAAGGAATAGAAAACAGAGGAGATTTTTCTGAGGTTAAGACATTGCTACGGAGGGAACAAATTAAACTGACGCGAGGACGGATAATTCCATTAACTTTTTCGAAGAATGGTTCTATATGGTATCCCATTGCGAGGGAGGTTTGGAGGAAGAAAATTAGAAATGCCATGAAATGTTCGTCAACGATAGTCTTCTTCTTGTTTTATTGCTGACAAATTGCTTTCTTGAAGTTGAGAGAATGGAAGAGATAGACGAGATCATTATCCTGCCTACCTTTTCTGTTTTCTTGAAAACAGTAAGAAGAAAGTGATCTTCATCGTACTGAGTAAGGGTTGAGTTGGAAAGTAAATTTAAGGGCATCATTGTGAGATGCAAGTAACTGGAGATGCAGTCCGAAGGGTAGTTGACACGTTATCGACTCTCGACTGTAGATTGAGCTTAAAGGCCTTTGAAAGACAATTGCTAACAATAAATAAGAGAGGATAAGAAGAGTGTGCTCAGTAAACACTGATTGACAGCTAAAAAAATCCAACAGAAGGCGGGACTTACAAAAGCCTGCATGTGGTGCTTCCATATATTTGAAGATCAAGTTGCATTCGAGTATCCGAAGCATCGGTTAATCTGTACCCTTGTTTTGGGGGAGATAAACAAAGATATAGTTCTTAAGAATGAGACTTGTAACGCAGGGGTTAAAATCAATGGATAGAAGCTATTGCGAGTATACAAATATCAGTCTAACATGCGTTTATGGCGCCTACAAGAGAATATGACCAGAGACTGCTTCTATTCGGTCAGAAAGATTCGCACTTACCGTCTAGCCCCAGTCGTTCTTAAATCCAACTCCGATGTAGGGTCTCACCAGCCCTCAAGATCCCAAATCCCACGCTCAAGAGACAACAGCTCTCGAGAATGTTCGAAGTTGTTATAGGTCACCGCCACAAATAGAAGCGTAAAGATCTTATACATGCATACATATATTTTCAATGGCTCGCTAGTCCTTCATGAGGGTCGTGGGGGTAGGATGCTAAGCTGAACTTTCTATCCTTCTCGATTCTCCGCCATTGATTCCAACTCATCAAGGTGAATCCCTAGACGGCTCCAGGATGGATAAATGACTTGATCCAACCATCTATTTGTAGGCCTACCGGGGAGTCGCCTACCTGATGGCACGGCATTCATGACACGTCTTGGAAGCTAGTCTGGGGGCATACGCACTACGTGACCAAAATATCGACGCATAGATCGTTCCGTTCGAAGAAGTAGCTGCTCAACATTGAACGCCTCGCGTACTCTGGTGTTGTGCACTCGATCTCTTCGATTTATTCCAGCAACATCGCGAAGGAACCTGATTTCGGCAACTTGTATCCGCGGTCTTATAACATTTTAAAATGCTCAAATCTGGTACACACATAGTTCTGTATCGGAAAATGGCAGCATGGTCTATAGTTACAAATTCCAACGCGCGGCAGCTTTTGAAAAGTTACCAAAAATCATTCAACAACGTGATCGGGAATGCCAGTGAAGTAGAATCTCTATATTTACAGGTAGTCGGGCAGCGATAGGCCTTTAAATCTTATACGATAGGTTCATAACTTGTCTAGGATTGTCTCAATCTCCTTAAAGAGGAAAAGAAAGGGTAGACTCTATGGCGAGAAGAGGCTCCTGTCGTCCACTTGTTGGTCCTGAACCTTGTTTTAGGATACCATCTAGCTGTGTCCATTCCAAGAGAATACAATGCAAATTCAACGACCCCGCTGAACACTGGAACATAGGCCTGAAGCAAGCCAACAAGTATATCAACCGAAATCAAGGTAAGGCCTAAAACTACTTGAACTTAGCAAAACAGACTTAAAGACCTTAGCGAGTTTACTCAACTGATCACTATCCACTTAGGTACCATCTGCATAAAATTAGATTATCAGATGCAAATTTATGCCGACCCCATGAAGAGATGGCAGAATACATTTTTTGCGATTGTTCTTGGGGCGCATAGAGAAGATTAATCCACCTAACGCGGGACTCAATGAGTTTAGTGGAAACTTGGAACATAGAACCTAGAAATCTATTAAGGTTCATCAAGAGCTTTAATCTAGCTTATCGTTAACCATTTGTGGTGCATATTTAGGGCCTTAGTATCGTAAGGCTTGAAGTTTTTTACTTAAAAAAAAAGGAAACGCTAATCCCAGAGGCCTCAGAATCGATGAGGTCCATTATACCAGGCGGCTGACTATTGCTTGCTGTTTCCCGCATCATGTAACAAGCAAACAAACGGCCCACTGCACCTTTGCTACTCATAACTCCCCATCTGAAATGGCGCGTGTAGCTGCAAAGGGATCTCAGCCAGCTCATAAAATAAATAAATATTTGGCGCAACAGCTCTTTAAGTGCCAGGGCGTGCGAAAGTGAAGCCACCCGAGTAAAGATCGATCTATTTGGACACATATTTGGGCAGAGGCTCTATCCACCCCGAATTGTAGAATTACCTGAATTTATTAAGAAAAGGGATCTCAGCCAGCTTGGCGTGCGAAAGTTAAGGTACCCGAGTATAGATCGATCTACGAGTATGTGGACACATTTTTCGGCAGAGGTTCAATCCACCCCGGATTGTAGATTAACCTTAGGTACCTTGTCATCAGAACGTGTCATCATTCGTTTTGTTGTGATCCAAGTCAAACATCGTTCATATAGTTTCCAAGGCAGTGGCAACCGATAGCCATGGAAATGTGTTGTGTTTTGCTAGAAAAGTCCGCAACACTTCTCCAAAGGCAGTCATGTGAAACCTAAACAAATTTGAAACCAACTTTCTCAAGTACACTTTACATCTGAGAAGCATTCCCTTTGCGCCGATTTTATTAAAATGTATCCCCAGAATCTCAATTCCATTCGTCCTTGTTCCAATTGCATGATGAATGCCAGAACTCTATGCAGTGCATTGAATTCAATAATCTACGGATCCAAGAACGATTTCAATTTCGGAAATTTATGAAAATAAATCAACCATTGCCTGATTCAACGGAATGGTCGGTCGTCCTTTTATCCATTTTCTTTCTTCAGTTATTGAAGTTCAGATGTGCTATTTATCTTCAGAGTGCTAGTGGTGGTGGTGGCACTGAAAGGATTGCATAATTTTCACTGACACTTCTCATACAATTTCCCTCTCGATTTCATCCCGTTTTTTTTTATTCGTAAAACCAAACTGCTTGTATATTCAGAACGACACTCCTTTGTGTGTTGCGTATTTATTTTAATATACTCACACTATTAATATTCCGCGATTCGTCCTTGTTCGAATAAATATACAAGAAATCATAATTTATGTGGTTGTTAGCCCCTCGATACTTTTTGGGCAAGGCAGAGAGATAGACTTAGTCGAAAACTGGGTCAATCCATGAATCGAATGTTGGAGATTCGTTGGATTCGTTTTGGAAATGTCATCCTTCTTGGTTTCTTTGCTACTTCGGGTTCATCTAAGATCTGCTTTACACCCCACCGACCCAGTCGCACGTACTCTGTGTCAGCAAAATGGATAATAAAAATGAAATATTCTTTGTTTACGCAATCATTTTAATATAAGGAGCAAGATGGATACAATGAGGAAGCATTTCACTTCAAGCTTTGGTGGTTTGGGAATCCTTTCTGCTGCTGTTGGAATAGGCGACACCACAGCACACACTCATATTCCAAACCAGACAGGACGATATATGTATGTAGTCGGTAGTCTCTCGCCGTCGGTTATGGCACAAAGATGACTATTCCATTGGTGTAATCTCTGCGACAAGGATTTATCTCGCAAGAGAGTTGAGACATCCTTTAGAGGCGAAGGATGTTTGTACTACGTTTGGTAGCGTCACTTGCTGGGTTTTGTATACGTTATTTTCCTGGAAGATGTATGACCTTCGGTTTTCAAAAAAAAAAAAAAAAAATAAAATAAAATCCTAGATAAGGACTTTCATATGCATAAGTAAGAGCGGAGAGAGGTATTCATGTGTAAAATCAAGTAATGGAAACAGAATGCTTTGTATTCAGGACGCATTTCTGAGCATTTTTTTTCTTTTTATTTGGCTGTTTATTTTATCGAAAGAAAACCGTTAAAAAGTTATTTCTACACACATAAACTTAAGGAAAGGAGTTTAAGGACAATGTAGAAAAGTTTACAATCGTAATCTCATACTTCATCGGTTAGCAGATGTGTGCATGAATCCTGGAATAAGATGCTGGCTGACAATATCATAATGAACTATGAAAGTGGAAATGGGTCATAAAATGAAACGTCAGACGATGTTGGCAAACAGAGAAACTTATAAGGGGAGCGTATTATATCAGATAAAATGACTTGATATATGCAGGATCCTCTTCAGTACATTGTATCTTGATCGTACGTATTTATTGGCAACTAAGGCAAAGATTGTGCAACGTACTGCAATACAAAACAGAACTTGAATTCATATGTTGAACATCACAGAGTACAAGTAGCACTACTATTCAATGTATACCCCTGTTACTTTCAGCCACGAGGCTATAGTAGCACACTATTCTCAACAATAACAGGAAGGATGGGTTGCATTAGGTGGATATCCGCATTCTTTCCTGTCGAATCGCCGCCACACAGTGGGGCAGAATGACCCCCCGAGGACTGTGACCTAAATAGATCTTTTGTGCTATCCCCTGGATGATTGTTTTGAGTTTGTCAAATAGCTGAAATCAAGTTCATTAATGAAGCTAGGAATAGTTCGAGCTGAGGAAGAGGTGACATCAGAAGGTGATGTGACGCCTTTTTTTAAAGTGCTTTAGCCTCAGTCTGGCTATGGCCGGGCAATCACAGAGTATGTGATGGGCTATTCAGTGTCTTTAAGAGACGGTACGTTTCCGATTGAACACGGACCATTTTCTTGAGATGGTAGTTGAGAGAGCAGTGTCCAGTTAGGAAGTCAGTAAAGATCTTAGCCTTCTGTTTGCTTATTGATAGAATGTCTCTAGTTCTATTTTTTGAGAAATAAATAAATTTCTTTGAATGCCTTAGGCCGGGTTGTGCATTCCAGTGTGAGAGGATTTGTTAGCGTTCCCAGCGAAATAGCTCTGTTTTAATCTGGCTAGTGGCTAAACCGTAGAAGAGTTCAGGTCCAATGTACGGAGATTGGGCACCTAGTCTGGCAAGCTTATCAGCTGCTTCTTTACCAGGGATGCCTTTGTGTCCGGGGAACCACATTAGTGTGATTTTATTGTGTGCAGTAAGCTGCAAAAGAGTCTTGAGACAATTCCAAATCAGCTTAGACTTATAGTCAAAGGACGTGAGAGCCTTGAGTGCTGCTTGGCTATCTGACATTGTATTAATATGTGATCTTCGGAGGTTTCGTCTAATGCATTCTCCGGCGCAGAGCTAGATAGCATATGCCTCTATTTGTAAAGAGTTTGTAGTTGGGGCCAAGGATACCAGCCCCAGCCCCATTTGACATTTTCGAACCGTCAGTGTACCAATCGATTTGAGATGTAGATTTAGGGATTTGGGGATAATTTCAGTAGCTGCGGTCAGGGATATTAACTGTGAAGGGGTGGTTGAGGTGGATTATTTTTGGCATGAAGTCTGAGATGCATACTGCTGGAGAAGTAAGTAGCGGAATTTCCTCAAGGATCTTCATAGCTAACTAATTCGGAATTTGTGTTGTTGCATAAAAGGTGAAGCTTTAGAGCTCTGGCAGCCGCAGTCTTCATAATATTTATGTGTAGGGGTGGAAGGTTTAAGAGAACTTCCAGCGCAGCTGTTGGGCAGGTGCGTATTGCGCTCATAATACCTACACAGGCTAGTTTTTGCACCTTCTGGAGGGTGGAGCAGGTAACGATTTGATTAACTTTATCCCACCATACTAGCGAAGCATAAGTTACAATATTATCAGAACGATGATTCTGGTATAGGTCCAGTGGATCATTTTTGGATTTACCGAAAAACATAGAACAGACCCAGAAGGCTTTAGTCGCCTTCTCAGTGGTTCTGTCTATATAAGGTTTCCAGTTTAATTTGTGGTCTGGAGTAATCTCAAGATATTCTGTTTCTTTTGAGAACTCAATTTGAGTATTGTTTATTGATAGTGCTTGAAGGCTTAAATTTCTCCTCCTGGTGAAAGGTATGATTACGGTTTTTGCTGTTATTTACTTTATTTAGGGCATGTTACATTTGTACAGAAATGATGGATTCATCCTTGCCCTTTGCTATAATGACTATGTCGTCTGCGTAGCCCTGGGTGAGAAATCCAGAACTATAGATGATACTGTCCACTACAATGGAAAATAAAAGAGGAGATAGGATACCCCCTTGGGGTCAACCCTTGGTAGTTCTAATGGAGATTGAGATTTGTCCAAGCTTGGCAGAAATTAACTGAACTGCATTTCCTAGTTCGAAGAGTAACTTCTCCGAAACGAAAGTCTATTTTGAAATGTAGCCTTTTCAAACAAGCCATAGATTTGTGGTCTATGGAGAGAGTCAGTATGGCAAAGTTACCCATGTCCTCACGTATTAGAACCCGCCATTCAAAAGCGAGAAGGTCTGCATTTTGGGCAGAAACAGCCCTCAGGATCTTCTCATTCCCGAATGAAGGGTTTGCTGGAAAGTTACCCATTAAAATTTGTTCCAGAGGAATGTTATCCTCATCAAGAGCTTTCAGTGAGGCACACTCCCATGGAGTGAAACTAGGGACAATGCCTTTGACTCATTTGCAATTTAAGACTAACCGTCCTGGATGGAAAGATGTGCCGCGGAATTTAGGTTTCACTCTCTCATCCGTGAGGTTGATAATACGCTCAAAGATGGAGTCTCTGATGGATGTCATTTGTTCGTTGTTAAGCAGGGTTTCTGGAAAGTTTGAGCCTGTGATCCCTATCTTGAAAACCTCCAGAGCTTGCTTAAAGGTGGTTAGTGACGTTAAAGTTAAAAAATATTTACCAAGTACATACAGTAAAAGTGTAAACAAATTTAAGGAACATTTGCTGAAAAATTACAAGAAGGTAAAGTAACCGCCTATGCCTTTTCTTCTTTCTGTATGGTCTGGAAAGTAAAAATCTCGAAATTAAATTAATTTCTTAGTCAATGGTAACAATTTGCCCGCCCAAAATTAACATTAATCGAAACTCATGTATTCAGAGAGCGTGAGTTAGATACATGCATGTATGTATGTAAATACTTGGCATGTTTGCAGCATGTTCTCAGGTCGTTTTCTTGTCTGCGAATCAACGTTTTGACTGATTCACGTGTTTTCAGCCCTAGAGAATGATATTTCAGCTACAAAGTCCAAAAGAAACGTTTTAAAAATTTTATTAGGAAAATGTTAAAATTTGACATTTGGCAAAATATGCCAGTATTTTTTTTTTTTTATTAGTTCGTAGACTCTTAATTTTAATTACAATTATTTAAAATAATATTGTTTTTCAATAAGAAATTAAATCTAGTTTTAAATACATTTACATTGGACAAATTCTTAATTTCACTTGGAAGTCGATTGAATAATTGAAGACATTTACAGCAAATTGTTTTGGGTAGTCGCTCTTCTGTATAGGGGTAGCCGAAAGTCACCAAGGTTCCGTAGACTATACCTGTTGTTCGTTATTTATGTACATAACATTGTTCTGCAGATATTCAGGATATGGTAAACTGGTGCATATTCGGCACAAAAAATGCAAAGCTTGGTATTACCGAAATTAATTAACATATTTAGAAACTTGAAACGCTGTATGAAACGTTGTTATTTTATCTTTGAAATAAATTACGCATTTTTTCCGTAGCACCCTCCCTAGCACCACCCCTCCGTTTTTTTTTTAACTAAAAAAAAAGTCCTTTCCCTGAATGCGCCCGGTACGGGGCACATTCGTCAATTACCGGGGCACTTTTGGAATAGAAGCTTTCTTGATCCAAAAACAAGAATCCACGTTATTTAATTTTTTTATTTTCCAAAACAAAACTTCCAAAAAGCGTAACAAAATAATTCATAACAATAATAAAATTTGTATCACATAGAAAAAAGTTGCAATTCATAAAAATAATAAATAAAAAGAAACTGCAATTCATAAAAATAAAAAATCGTACAAGCACGAAACTATTTAACGTAGTAATTATTTAATTTTATGTTAAAACAATATTTTGTCCGGCATCGAGATGTAGAATCATTTCGGGGGCTATATTTGCTTGAATGCGTGTCAGCGGCATTGGCTGCATTTGTTCTGGTAGTAAAGGTTCTAATGCGGTAACGTTTGCATTGACCTGAACGTTTAAATCATTTTCTTTCACCAATTCCAATGCAAATTCTTTTTCTTAAAGTACCTGCGAATCAAGGTGATATATTGTTCTAAACCCGCCGTTTGCGATGAAAATGACTTCTGGAAAAGCAGATTAGTCAGTTTGGCCACATCATAAATAGCTAAGGGAAACCTTTATTGGCATCATTGAAAAATGTTCGGCAGAAGCAAAAAAATAAGCAACCAGTCGTAACTTTCTTTCCCAACTAACTAGAGCTGCCAAACTACATAGCATCCCATATGTTGGCCCGAGGATGCCTTCAGCGTTCAAATGAATGGTTTAGACCTCGGCAATCTTAGTAAAATCTGCAATGCCAAATGTGCCCCGATGATGAATGTGCCCCAGTTTACCATACATTTTTTGCTTTATTTTAAAAATTACGACTATGGCATTCATTTTTAACCGCTGGGAAACACTTAGCTATGGTAAAGATTGCGGCATGACTAATATAGTAGTTTGTCGGTCACACTTTAAAATGATTCTCATAGCTCTGTTTTGGAGAATTTAAAGTTTGTCTTGGTATTCGAGGAAACACATGTATATGGCCAATGAACAATAGTTAAAGTGTGGAAGAACAATCATATTATATACAAATTGAGCACAATTCATTGATATATATTTCCTTATTCTCCCGAGGAAGCCTACCTTTTTTGATATTTTCGCACATAGTCTTTCTAAATGGTAATCAAACTTAAGTTTACTGTCAATGTACACACCCAAATGTTTAACTTCTTGAACACATTCAATGAGTTCACTATTTATTCTAATGTTTACATTAAAGTTGTTCCTATTGACACACATACGCTTCATTTTTTGGACATTAACGTCCAAAAGACACGTGAAGCTGTCAGGACGTTTGCTTGGACTAGACAAGTATGTATTTTTCTCTTTGGCGGGACTGTTAATTTACATCCTACCTCCTTGTTTAAGAGCTGTTACAACTTACCCGTGTTACCTGTAACCCCGTCATCCGGTACCTAGTTTCAGTCTTTGTTTGAACAAACCAGATGGAAGGTCAGCTAGGCATTTAAGAAAAAAATAAAGAATTTATCTTAAAAAAAGGTAAACCATGTCTTGATTTACCTGAAAAACGATAATCGGTCACGACGTGTAATTCGTGCACACGTACACAATATTTACACTAGACAACAAGTTTTGACTTTGAAATGGTATTCTTTATGCGAAGTATCTTTTATTATAGATTTTGATATGCCTAATACGAAAAAATAAAATTAGTTTCATACATACATACACACATTTTCAATATCGCTTATCCTTCATGAGGGTCGTGGGGGTCAGTTGGACTCTCCATCCTTCTCCGCCATTGACTCAAATTCATCAGGGGGAATCTCTAGACGGCTCCAGGAGAGATGTCGGATTTGACCCAACCATCTACTTCCAGGCCTACCTGAGGGCACGTCTTGGAAGCCGGTCTGGGGGCATACGCACTAAGTGACCAAACCATCGAAGCATATATCGTTGAACATTGAGCGCTTCGCCTATTCTGGTGTTGCGCACTCGATCTCTACGAGTTATTCCAGCAACACCGCGAAGGAACCTCATTTCAGCAGCTTGTATCTGCGATCTTATTCTTTCGGTCACTACCCAAATTTCATGACTATAGGTGAGAACTGGAACATACACTGAGTTAAAAACCAGTAGCTTAGCTTGAACACTAAGTTCGGCCTTCCTTATAACAGATTAAGCAAGCCGCTCTACGATATGTAGAAGTAACTGCCGCGAGTTTTCATATTTCTGTCAGTGAGGGCAGGGCATTCACATTGCTGGTAATGGATAAATTCAATTTCTTCCTCATCCCTGCAGCTTCCACTGTATTCATTGTTAGGTACACCGAGACGTTCAGCAAGAATACCAAAGGTGCAGTGTTTAAGTTTAAGCTTATTATTATATGTAAATAAGTTAAACCAGAGAATATGATTGCTTTTAGTCATAGACCGGTCATAAGGTTCTAGCGCATGTGTACAACTGAATCCATCGCATATTGGCTTTACCAATATCTTCATCGTCAATGTACTTTCTTAAAGAGCTAATAGGAACCTTCTTTTTCATTGCTTGGGATATCCATATGCCTTGGTATAGTTCTTGATGCTTCGTAGAGGTGCCCTTACAAATTCTCACAAGCCTTGTCTAATTACGGCGGCTGCCTGGTTGCCAATGCATAGAGAATAATTGCCTTTCTGGAGATAATGGCTATAGTTTTAAGTTTAAATACGCTGCAATCATTGGTAATTCTTATAAGATGGTCGACTCATAGGGTTTTAAGTAAGTCCTAGCTCCTGAACCAATATCAAACCGTTAGTACAGAATGCCAGTTCATCACTTGGAGGCTTTTCGAATTGTTCAGCCATTTCTGTCAGGAATTCGGATAGTGAATTTCCTGTCAGATCTATCTATCTATCTATCTGCCTGTATCCAGCTTCTCATTGGGATAGAATAGAGCCATGATCATCTGGTGCTGGTGACCACAATATCGCTTCCCTCAGCCTGAATAGGCTCGGCGATCTCCATAGCCACCATGGATGTTCCTCTTCCTTTTCGCCTTTTCGGCAAATTTTCATCGCGATGCCACACCAAGTTTGAGATCATTATGTCAGGTTAGCCAAAGCATGGGGAATGAAAGCTTCTGGTTGACATTCATAGAATCAATCTCAACAAATAGCCAAAACTTTCAAGACTTAAGCCCGAATCAGTTATTTACAGCAGCACTTCAGCTAATCGTCGAAATTCATAAAAACCTCAAAAACACTTTCGTTTTCATTTGCCACACTTTGCCGGCGGTGGTGTTTCTATCTAGCCAACTATTTATTTACCTCGTGCTTACATTTCGCATGTAATACACTAATAAAACATCCAAAGTGTAAAAAGGACATTTTCACGAATTATTTATTCACAGTCAAGGATCTTGGACTGTCAACAGGGAGAGACCACACAATTTACGGAAGTAAATTCGTTCCATATTTTTTATTTGTTTTTTACGATATTTATCATGAATACTATGGTGAACGTGGAACGTGCAGCACGCGATGTCATTTATTTGTAAAATTGAAAAAAAAGTAAGTGAAATGAAATGTATACAGCGCTATGTTTACACTAAAATTAGAAATGAAAAATTAGAATAGGAACGGATATTAAAATGTTAATTCATTCCACGAGACTAGGTCGTATTCTAGTGCAAATAGGTGGATATTAAATTTGAACCGTCAGAAAGGACAAGAGGGCAAGAATCGGGGATCTGGATTGGCAAACAAAATCAAGGTTTCAGATGACTTGAAGGATTCATCGTAATTTCGGTAATGAGTGATAGCGAATGGAACTAATCGGGAGATCAGTCAGGATACTCCGTACAGATAAAAGCTAGTTAATTCTGTCGCAAATGTAGAAAAAACGGTTGGTCATTCGTCAAAAATATTAAAAATGCTGCCTCGCCTGCCATCTTAACGCTCATTTACAATGACATTCCAGCTGTCAGCTCCTTAGACAAAGCCAATCTGCTTACGGGTCACTTCGTAGCAAACTCCACTCTGCCAGATAGTGGTTTGTCTCCGCCTGTACTTGAGAGCTTCGAATTCTCCATGGGACAAGTCCACTTTCGCACTCGTACAGTTGCAGGAGTAATCAAAGGTCTTAACATATACAGATCCGCTGGTCCAGATGGTATCTCCCCCATAATTCTGAAGAGTTGTTCTTCCTCGCTGGCAAAACCTCTGCGTAATCTTTTCTGTCTGTCCTACTCTTTTGGCTCTTTCCACGAAGATGGAAAACAGCATTTGTCCAGTCCATCCCTAAAAAATACGAATCTTCCTCCCCGTTCAATTACCGACCGATTCCATAAACGTCCATTCTTTCCAAGATCATGGAAATGCTGATAAGTCGTCAGGTCATGAAATAACTTGATTTACAAAATCTCCCCAATGAGCGGTAGTATAATTGTCGTAGCAAAAGGTCTACAGGTGATTTGATGTCATATCTCACCGAGAAGTGGACCCAATCTCTCCAACACTTCGGCGAAATAAAGATGGTTGCGCTCGATATTTCTAAGGTATTTGATAGAGTTTGGCATCAGGCTCTTTTGTCGAAAATACATGCATATGGCATCGATGAGTACCTTCTTCAATGGAATAGAAATTACCTATCGGGCCGTTCAATACATGTTGTCTCGGATGGCTTCGAGTCTGCAATTCACCATATAAATGCTGGTGCTCCCCAGGGCTCCGTTTTGTCTCGGACTCTCTTTCTCATTTTTATAAATGACCTCTTATCTTCAACTTCTAATCCAATCCATTATTTCGTTGATGACAGTACCCTCAGTTTTTCATAATAATTCCCTAACTCATGTCCTCCCTCTTTGACAGTAGAAAAGGAACGTCAACGTATGTTAAAAACATTAAATTCCGGCCGGAACAGCATAACCAAATGGGGTTCAACAATAGAGTTCAATAGAGTGGAATCAACTCGTAATGCATCTAAAACACAATGCTGTGTTCTGTCTCTCAAGCGAAACCAAGTCCCTCAACCATTATCTTTGAATGGTACTTGCATCGCTGAATCCGAAAGACTTACCGATTACCGATTTTCTCGGTATGTGCATCAATAACCATCTTCGATGGAACGATCACATATTCGAGGTCGCCAAAAAGCTGCAAAATGTCTAGGATTCTTCAAGCGGTGCAAAAATATTTTACTTCGTCTGATCTGGCCTCTATCTATAAGGCATTCATCCACCCAAAGCTGGAATACAACGCCCACATCTGGTCTGGTGCACCCAAGACCGTTCTGCACATTCTAGATAATGTACAGAACAGCGCGCTAAAACTTATAGGTAATAGAGACATTGTGAGCTCCATAGTCTCACTTGAACATCGTAGAAATGTATTTTTTATAACAGATGCCCCAGCGAAATAGCCAGTTGCATTCCTCCCCTTCAAAGCTTTACCCGCAATAAGGGTCATACTTCGAATGCACATCAGTTCACCCTCAAGTCCAACTTCGGACGTACTGTCAAATATAGGCATCCGTTTATAAGCCGAATAACATGTTTATGGAATGGTCTACCAGCCTCTGTATTTCCTAAACATTACAACCTTCGAACATTTAAAGCCAACGCAAACCAGCATCTTTTCTGTCTCTTTCCCCCCTTTTCTCATCCGCCCGTGCCCTGAGAACCAGTATAAAAAGTAAATATTTGGCGCGACAGCTCTTTAAGTGCCAGTGCCACTCATCTTGTGTGCGTTATATTGTTCACACGAATGGAAGGGACCTACAGTTTAGTGCCGTATCCGAAGAGCAATTTGTTTTGAGATAAAAAAAAAGAAACGGAAATTTAGTTCTTATAGATGGTAAACAAAAGTTTCTGAAAACCTTCATTCTGATGGACGACTTTCTAGTTGAAGTAACAGTACTATTGATAATTTTCAATGTCGAGCGGAACTTTGCAGATAGTGAGGAGCTTAGGTTAGCATGTCAGTTGAATCGCTGCTGGGTAGCCATCAGAAGCCCATCCAACTGCTAGATAGAAATGCGGTTCACGAACCGGGAAAGATTATACTATACTGTACTATACTATACTAGGGCCTTGTATGCACTGCGACTTATAGGATTTATTGTGCCAGCCCGGTGTTTAGCCTAGAGCTAGTTTAAGACTTTAAATAAACCTCAATATGGCTCTACGTTCAATGTTCCGAATATCTGCAGGGCTCGGTAAGACTCGCTTAAGATGGCCGTGCTGGATTCACAAAGAATAACATGTTCCGTCGTCTCTTTTTTTTCTTCACAAAGCTGGCATACATCTGTATCTGCTACTCCTATTTCAAGCAGATGGTACCTGAGTGGGCAGTGTCCACCCTGTTAAGGTCTCTACATTTTTTTGGCTGAGCTCAAGTACTTTCTTAGCCTTACATTTGTTTATGTTAATGAACTTTTTTTGCCTGCCTTTGGCCCGTGTATTTGGCCCAGAACTTGGCGTGGCCATCAGATTCGCATCGTTTTATTTTGATGGTTGTACTACTCCACGTTACCCCAAAATAGGGTTTAAGACCGAATAATGGGTGGATTTTTTTTTTATAATTTGCGCGCACTCAAAGGGTTATGAATACCTTTAACATGTTTACACACAGTGCGGGCGTTGGAAAGGATAGATAGAGAGAGCGACAAAGATTTTGGTGTAGTGATTCTTGAAGCTCAGTTGTTTATGCTTCAGAGATTCTCGGGGGGTGGCGTCCAGATAACTGGGGAGATTTTTGTAATTTTTTTGTCTTTGCTTCTGATTCACAGTACTTTTCCCCCGGTAACCGATGTCAAGGGCAAATCACCATCAGATCGAAAAAAATGTCCAGCCACATGAACAAGCTACTGCCAGTGTTTTGCCTTCGTAATAGTGTTCACACAAGCTTTCGCAAATGATCGGACTAACTTTGTATATTTCATGAAAAATAAATAAATGCTTGGTGATATCAGGTTTTGAACCATAAACTATTAGCGTGGCAATTGACAACGTTACCACTACACTATTGCTGGTGTAAAAGGCTGACCCCTTTCCTTGCTAAGCAGTCAGCCCTTTCGTTGTCTGCAAAGCCTTTGTGACCTGGTATCCAGGCCACAGTAATGGTGTTTCTTGACGCAAGATCTTCGAGTGGATTGAGAGAGTCCTATACAAGTTTGGATCTCGCCGTGAAAGATTTTATAGCCATAAGTGCTGCCTGCCTTTCCGAGAAGATGTAAATGCGGGTGCCCTCGACAATTCTTCCCAGGCATTCTCGTGCAGAGAGTTCGATTGCATGAACTTCCGCCTGAAATACGAGTAGTTTGTAATTTCTCAAGCGCTGCAGCACACTGGAATTTGGGTCCATAAAGCCCTGCGCTGATGCTTCCATTATCCAATTTGGAACCATCTGTGTACCAAATTTAAGAACTTAGTAGCTACAAGACCTTCTGTATTCCTCCATGATTGGCGGTACCTTGCATTTTTTGGAGAACTGGTATTTCTTGAGCATGGTGTCTGAAATTTTAAGACTAGGGTCGTTTTGTGTACTCTAGAATCTTCAAATGGCCTGTTAAGTCGCCAATTTTGAAGATGGCCTTAAAGTCGCTTCTTTTTGTACTGTAAGGTGTCGTGGTGTAAGGCTAAGCACTGCTCCCATTGCTGCCACGTTTTCATTGCGCCTGCGATACCCAGACAGCCTAGACGATATATTTTATTTAATATTTTTATTATTTTGAGTCTTATCCCCAAAATTTTACCGCGAAGGCGCTGGCACATAAACATTGTTCTTGAAAATTTCTCGGTAACATAAGGTGGAAGTTCCAGGTGAGGATTTTGTCAAATATGATTCCTAGATATTTCGCTTCCGTGGACAAGTCGATTGGAACGTTTTTGTTTAAGAACTCGATTCCTTTTCCTGGAAAAGGGTGCATTGATGATTAGTCCCTTGGTAATGCGCTAATCGGAAGTTAAGGGCAGCTTGCATTAGATCGGAAATAATGCTCTCGCATTTGCCCTAACACTGATGACGATATCGTCTACATATCCTTGTACTCTGTAGGCCGATCTTTCGAGTAGTTCTAGGAGTTCGTCAATGATTAAGGTCAAGAGCAGGGGGAGAGGACTCCTCCTTGTGGACAACCTCTGTTAGCTGTTGTAGCTTAATGCGAGCATCCGCTCTCGATTATTATTTCCAGCGGAAGGATTTAGGCAATTGCTCTGCCTGATTGGACATCTTTGAAACGAAAACTACCTAGTCTAGTGTAAGGCTGGATCTGAAATACTTATGAAGGTGTATACTAACTTACTGATTTATCCTTGTTGAAAAGGCAGGAAAAGATGCCATCTACATCTGGTGATTTGTATGGGCTGAAAGTGGATACAGACAATCAAATGTGGTTGGCTGTGAACATTTTTCCAGGAAAGAGTATGAGAGGCTTGCTGTCGAATCAATAGAGAGGTGTTACCGTAGGAATGATTTGTGGACATTTTACTGAATAGATGCCTATATATACGAACAAGGGAATCTAACAGGACAACCACAGTCGTTTCATAGATTTTCGAAGAATACTTTCTTTCTAACATAGCACTAGCATTATGTTGCTAAGATACCGATTAGGAAAAGTTCGCAACGCCTTCATTAATACGGAAACCATATAGCAGCACCGATTCCGCAAGTCGTGACTTGGTGTTTAACCAAATTGCATTACATCTGTATGTCTTACACAACATGGAAAAATCAGTCTAAGCTTTTGTTATTCGGCGGCTTTCATTCAACTCTATACCACCATCAACCGAGGCAATACTTCCAAGGTACCAGGGAGTTCCCACTCTTTGACATGTTGCCCTGCAATGGTTATGCATGAGGTTAACCAGTTGTTAGTAGAACCGACGATTTTGCTTTTAATGAAATCTATCTATATTTAATATAATTGGTGCAAGTCCATTAGCAACAAGTAGAAAAGTAGTGATAGTATGTGCAATTGTCAAGGGTGGCAATGGTCCAGTGGGTGGAGTGTTTGCTCGTTAACCGATGTGTACAGGTTCAAGCCCCAGCAGGGAACAGTTATCATCAGCCACCCGAGTATAAAAGAAAACGAATTCCATCGAAGTTTTTTCTAACTACTGCGCCAATGACAGGTGTACAGGTGCCTGTAGTACAATGGACCGGTGCTCTGGGATTTGAGTTTCCTTTTAAATAAAAAAAATAAAAATTCGCACTTTTCTAACGCCTCTTCGAATCGCAAATTCTTCCACCAACCTACTTCTATGCAACACGCAATATTTTGCATCTTCAAAGCTCGCCTTTATAATTGCTATCAGTTTATTCGAAATGTTTCTGCTGTGTAATGCACTTTATATGAGCACTCCATTTACACTATCGAACTTCTACTCAAAGTCAAGAAATGGCAAAGTCAAGATGGTATCTCAAACAATAATGAGCTGTGAATAAGTTCACTAGCATGCTACAGAGAGTGTCCGGTCGAAAGTTGGCGAGTTGTTTCGTGCTAGAACGTCTGCCCGAAGAGACTTTTTAACCAATCTAGAAGTACAACGCAGTAGAAGAAGACTTCACCTTAGGTCTCGCAAACAGTTAGAAGGACACCTCAACCAACTTTGTATGCGAAACTGGAGACAGCTGGCCAAATATCTAACTAGCTGAAGGGGTCTGTTCGTTGAAGTCCCGATTCACACCCGAACTTGAATAAGTAAATAAACTTAAATAAACCACAAAGTTGTTGCTGGAGCTGGAAGAGGAGAACAGTGCAGAGGCATCAGAGTTTTCATAATCACATCTTCTGTACTGTATAAAAGCTAAGTTGCTCATTCCCAACATGACTGGTCTCTATCAGTGCAATTTCAACGCAGGAATCCACTGATCGTGGGCGCCGTGGCATAAGTGGTTAGTGTGTCGGATCACTACGCATGAGGTTCCATGTTCGAATCCCAGAAAACACCAAAAAGTTTTTTCACGGTCCCACCTCTCGCGAGCGTCTGACAAACATCCGAGAGTATTGTTGTCACGAAAAAGCTTCTCAAATCGCCGTTTGGATACGGCACTAAACTGTATGTCCCTTCCATTCATATGAAAAATATAACGCACATAACATGAGTGGTTGCGAGAAGCTAGGCCCTGGCACTTTAAAGAGCTGTTGCGCCAAATATTTGTATTTGTATTTGTAATCCACTGATCGCATAAACACACAGCAACGGACATTGGACGGAACCCATGAATTGTAGATCTCTACCCTCGAATTGATCGATTTTAGGGTCGTATATAACAGGGTCTACAGAAGCTAGCTAAAAAAAAAAAAACACGACTAGTTTTGGCATCCGTTTCATGTTCATCCGCAGGAAAGGGATCATGTTGGAGAACGCACCTCGCTTCGTCAAGTTCGGTAGTAATTTCGACGACACCTTTAATGTCGGAAAGGCATTTGGAACAAAGTCCTGCCATACGATTTTTCAACCTTTGTATGTAAGAGGCGTATCCCTTCCATAGCTCTGCAAGTACTCGCATATGCCAACGTAATTTATTTAATTCGAAGACTACAGCGCGTTGTTCTGTATTTACGCATAATGACTTATCTCGTTTTGCAAATGTTGAATAAGGCCTCAATTTCATGTCTGACGTATTTGTTTCGGTTAAAATGAACCACTGGCTCTTGCTTTGACAGATGAAAATTATTCGTCCAAATGGCAATCTACATACGAGTATATAAGTATACGTACGCATATCCATACGCCCTTAGATGTCCGCACATACTTCAATAAGCACATAACATAATCGAAAATCCTAATGAATTTGTATTAACTCTCAAGCTGGAATTTGCACCACTAAATACGTCGAATATATGTCGAACACTGACTTAAGTGTATACAGAGAATCGAGGAGCGCTTCATTTCTAAAAGCACATGTATATCCTTTCGAATGACATTAATGCGAAATGCATTAGAGTACAAGTTCGAGGGGGAAGCTTACGGTTGGCCGAATTTTCCCTCATCCACCCGCCCCACCTACTTTGCAGAACCAATACGAACTGCCAAATTCGAAATTGCAATTCTAATGCAAATTGTTTGTTACACTGCCAAAGTTTTAACTTTTCGATTCCGATATTCCTGTGGATAATTTAAACGAAATCAACGGATTCCAATTCCAATGGTTTCATCTACTTTCACTAGCCCTTTAGCCAAATTTTACACTGAAAGCCGCTCTATACATTAATGTGTGTGCAATTCGTGTAATGAGTGTATAACAAAGCCGATTAAGCCATTTGTATCTAATTACAGAATCTATGCCGACTTGAAAGTATAAATATTCCATTAACCCATTAGCAGGAATGTGATTTGTTCAGACAGCGACTGCATCGATGAAAGGACACAGAGTTGGCACTTCGTGTGCTGGCTGACAGAGATTGGCAGTATCATTAAGGACTGAGATTACACGGTAGATGTATCCAGAGCTATTTAAGAATTCAATCATTTCAAAAGTTTCTTAACGTGAGTTCAGGACTTAAGCTTCATTCTAGACTTTGATTCTCAAGTTAAAGCCTTATTCCAATACTTCTGATTGCTTCGCATCAACTAAGTAGTCACTATCATACGGGGGTTTTTAAGTTCGCGGAATGGGGGATAAGGAGTGAAAATAAAAATACTAATTTATTTTTCTTTTTCAATATATTCACTTTCTACCCTAGGATCACGGCCTAAGCTTAGCAGTAGAGAAAACCGAGATAGTCCTGCTGACGAAGAAGTGGATACCCGCAATAATCGAGCTCCAGCTGGATCCGGAAGTCATGTACACTAAGGAAGCAGTAAAATATCTAGGAGATAGGATAGATACGAAGCTCACGTTCTGGCAACAAATTAAGTCAACATCCGAAAAAGCCACGAAAACATACTTATTGGTCCCACGGCAAGTAAAAGAAAACTCCTGATATCGGTTATGCACTCAATACTCGTGTATGGCTCCGAGATCTGGGCTACAAAACAAATATTTGGCGCAACAGCTCTTTAAAGTGCCAGGGCCTAGCTACTCGCAACCACTCATGTTGCGTGCGTTATATTTTTCACACGAATGGAAGGGACCTACAGTTTAATGCTGAATCCGAACGGCGATTTGAGAAGCTTTTTCGTGACAAAAATACCCTCGGATGTTTGTCAGACGCTCGCGGGAGGTGGAACCGTGAAAAAACTTGTTGGTGTTTTCTGGGATTCGAACTTGGAACCTCATGCGTAGTGATCCGACACACTAACCACTTACGCCACGGCGCCCTGGGCTAACGCGCTCAAAAGGAGATATACAGGAAGAAAGTGGCCGCTGTGTAACTTATAAGAGCCCGTCGGATAACGAGTTCATGCAGAACAGTGTCGTAGCCAGCCGCCTTAGTAGTCGCAGGAGTGACCCCTATTGATCTCCTAGCAGCTGCAAGGAAGTACGCCCACGACAAGAAGGCGGAAGTAGGCGCGGCAACAGCAGCTACAGAAGCGAAGCAACTCTCGAAGCAGAAGTGGCAAAACAGATGGGATGCCGAAACGAGGGGAAGGTGGACCTACCGATTGATCAGAGACTTTGCTGCATGGTTGGAGGGGGAGAACGGTGAAGTGAATTATTATGTCACCCAGTTTCTTACCGGACATGGTTACTTCAACCGGTACCTGCACAAGATTAGAAAAGTAGGGAGCGCAGCCTGCCAATATGGAGACTCTTTAGAAGATTATGCGTATCACACTTTTTTTTTACATGTAACAGGTGGGCAGCAGAAAGAAATAGCCTGGAGTCAGAGAAAAGTCAACTTTTCTCCAGAAAATGCCGTAAACAAGACGGTCTCGAGTATCGACATGTGGTATAAAATATCTCTATTCATTGAGACGCTACTCAGGTCGAAAAAGAGAGAGGAGGAAGTAAGCATACCCTCAGTAAGTTTAACAAACTGATGAAAGCCTTACCGGTAAGATGTTATAAACCCACACCAAGAGAAAAATGTGAAAAAACCGGTCCCCAAAGGGGTAAAAAAACGACACCACTCTGAAGTAATGCTAAAGCGGTTCTGGAGTGGGTGATGTCAGGTTGAAAAGGGGTTAAAGGTGCTTTTTTGTTTTAGTGGTTAGGAGTCTCATTCTACTTGAAATAGAGTGGGTCTGTTTCTCGTGCGCATTAGTGTTTTTTAACCACTTCCTAGGCAAACAAAATATAAAAAAACCCTAATACGAGTACATACATTTTTCTGATCTTTCAATTATTTTTCTAAGCATAAATGTTTAATATCGAAATCCACCTTATGCAGGGCAGTCGACGCAACACGATTGCTGTAAACACGTCGCGTCGTCGTGTAGAAGGAGGACACCTTTGGTTAATTTACCTTTTTTTTTTTTGATGGCTTCTTTCGGCCATTCTAGGATTGAAGCATAGTATTCTCCAGTTATGGAGACGCCTTTGTCTTTACAATCTGTCAACAGGATCCCTTCTGAGTCCCAAAAAATGGTCGCCATGATTTTTCCAGCAGACTGTGACACCTTAAACTTCTTGTGCATAGCCTTGTGCATAGAGTCTTGTTTGGACTCAGGCTCATAACGATGAACCCAAGTTTTGTCCGCAGTAACAATTCGACTCAATACTCTATCCTTGTCTTCAGTACAGTGGTCCAAAAACGTGCGAGAATTTACTAAATTTTCTCCATATTCTATACTTTCTTTTCCCGATTGAGTTGATTGGTTGACGATAGTTCGTAAAATAAAACTTTCTATTTATACTAACAATGAGTCACTGAATTTATTACGTGAGATCGAGAGAGAGAGAGAAAGAGAGAGAGAGAGAAAGAGAGAGAGGGGGGGGGGGGGGGGGGGATTGCTTTCTCACTAGAGCACTTCTTCCTTAGACGGAGTCAACGGTGGCGTCTATACTTCCAGTTAGGTTGAACTTAGTGCATACCTTGGCGAGGTGCTTCGACGTATTCGGATCACAGGTCAGTAAGGAATTCCCAATGTTGGTCAGGATATTGAGATAGAGATGGTGGCGGAGGAGCCCTTAGTCGGCCAACGATAGCGCTCATACTCCCGTAGTGGATTACTGGCACCGGTGTACCCGCCCACTCGTCCTAGGGGAATAATTAAGGAACTGGCCCTCCAGGTTGGGTGTTGTGCCGTCGGTGTAACTTCCCTACCACGTAAAAAACCTATGGTTTCGAAACAATCAAAAGCCTCGGATAAGGATGACTCAACTAATGACGACAACGGCAAGCGAAATGAGGACAACGATCTTCGGATCTGTACGTGGAATGTTCTGTCTCTTCACAGACCACGTGCAGCCGAACAATTAGCAGATGCCCTAGACTGCTATAAAGCAGATATTACCGCCATCCAGGAAGTGCGATGGGATGGGCCGGGCAAAAAGAGGATGAAAAACTGTGACATCTACTACGGTGATTGCTACAGAGGCAACAGGCAACGCTTATTCGGATGCGGATTTGTCATACGCGGCAGACTTAGGCAAGAAGTCTTAAGCTTCCGACACGTGAGCGAACGTATTATGACTATCTGGATCAAGGCTAAATTCGCTAACATAAGCCTAATATGTGTTCATGCCCCCACGGAAGAAAGAACCCTGCCACCAAAGAGTGGAGCGGAGTGGAGTGTTTCTACGAGCTCCTCGACAAAACATATGAGCAATGTTCTAAATACGACGTAAAATTATATTGGGCGATTTTAACGCCAAAATAGGAGGACAGGAAAGGAGGACGTCTTTGGTAGGGTAGTCGGTAAGCATATCCTACCGACACCACGTCTGATAACGGATTAAGGCTAATTGAATTCGCTGTGGAGCGAAATGTCACCATAGCAAGCACATGGTTTCCTCATCTCGATATTCATAAGCAGACATGGCGGTCTAATGATCATTTAACGATCAACCAAATTGATCATATTGCGATCGACGCAAGGCATGCCTCCAGTATTCTGGATGTCTGGACCTTCCGAGCGGCCAACATAGACTCGGGTCACTACCTTATTGTAGCCAAGGTACGAATGCGGATATCACAAACTGAGCAACAAAGAAGAATCACTGTGAGAAAATTGAACCACCACCGCGAAACCCCTGGTTTGACGAAGAATGCCGGCTAGTGTATGTAGCAAAACAAGAGGCATACAAAGCAGCGCTGCAAAGGAAGACGAGAGCCACTCGTGAGTTCTACGAGCAAAAGAGACAGGAAGAACATCGGCTTCTCCAAAAAAAGAAGAAAGAGCATGAGAAGCACGCTCGAGAATATCGAGAGTTTATACTCCAGGAACAATGTACGGAAGTTTTACCAGAAGGTAAAAAGAACGTGTCAATGTTATTGTTTTCCATATTAGTGCCTGTTATTAATTTCGGTTTAGGTCTGTTAATCAAACTTAAACCCACATTTGGAATCGGTCACGGAACCAAAGGAATATGCAGAAGTAACAGGGACTGCATCAAAGTTAACCACCGGAACAACAGCAACATCAGCAACATCAGCAACATTAGTAGCAACAGCAACATCACCGGCAGCAACCAGGCTACCAGGGTTTTTAGAAGTCACAACAGCATCAGAATTAATTGCACTTGCACTCCCTTTTGCATAAGCAGAGACAAGTTCAGCGTTAGCAGCACTAGTGCAATGATCAGCAATGACGTCAGCAGCAGACACACCTCCAAAATCAAAGTTCATTGCATTAGAAGTACCACTAGTCTCTCACATTGCGGTAGAACCAGCGACATTAGAAATGGTATTAACATGACTAACAGCAGTAGCAGACACATCTCCAAGAACAGAGACAGCGCGAAGTATTGCATTTCCATTGCGAGCGGCTACACTCTCTGAATTAAGATCGATAGCAGCGGTAATTGCATTATTGTATATTGTAGTACACACTTTACGCAGGGAAGATGAGTCATTACTTTTAGTAGCATTGATTGCACTCATACGCGAAATGGAAGGAGAGGAAACAATGGATCTATTTTTTGACAATGATAGGCGAGTAGGTTCGGTGACCTTTCGCTTTAGCTTTGACCGTGTAACCACATGAGATTACATTTTAGTATCGATATTGACTTTAGATTTCGATTTAGGTTTATCACCATAAAGCGATTTTTTTAAATTTTCAAACTCGGATCGTAATTCGTTAAGAGAGATAGTGAGAGCACTTATTTATTGAGAGCACACCGAAGTTGAGTTAGTTGTGCAATTATCACACGTCCAACATATATTAGGGTTTTCCCCTAACAAATCCAAAGTTGATTTACAATTGATAGCACAGGCTTCATGCACATTCGAACAGTAAACGCCACAGGTTTTTTAATAGACGTTTGCAAATTACACATTCTAGTGGCACAGTGACCAAAATTTGAAGCAAAGTACGACTTGACTGTCAGACGAAATGACTCTGACACTTCGGCAGATCCTGGAGAAAACCCAAGAGTTCCAAATCGATACTCACCACCTCTTTATCCATTTCAAGGCCGCCTATGACAGCATCAATAGAGAAAAGCTTTATAGAGCCATGCCTAGTTTTGACATCCGTGCCAAACTTGTCCGTCTGTGCAGGATGACGATGGAGAACGCTCGCTGATCCATCAAGGTCGGCAATGACCTCACCGAGACCTTTGATGTCAAAAAATGTTTTAGACAAGCAAACGCGCTGTCATATGACTTCTTTCATATTGTACTTGAACGGATTGTGCGGAACTCGCAAGCCAACACCAGAGGCACAATCTATCACAAGTCTGTACAACTGCTTGCATACCCCGACGATATAGACATTATCGGAAAAACTCAGCGGGCTGTCACCGGTGCGTTTGTAAGCACTAAGACGGAAGAGGCCAAAATGGGTTTAACGATAAAACAAGCGCAAAAGCAAGTTTATGCTGTCAACAAGAAGGGACAGCCAACACCGATGAATTGGACAGAACGTCACAGTGAGCAGCTATGGCATTGAGGTAGTAAGGAACTTTGTCTACCTTGGCTCTGCTATAAACTCGAAAAACAAGATCAGTGCAGAAATCAAGCGAAGAATAACTCTTGCCAATCGCTGTTTTTTTGGGCTTATAAGGCAATTCAACAGTAAAGCCCTATCTCGAACAACTAAGGAGACTCTGTATGAGACCCTGATCATCCCAGTCCTGCTTTATGGCGCTGAAACATGGACTTTATTAAAAGAGGATGAAGATATTCTTGGTCGCTTCGAGAGAAAAGTTGTTCGTAAGATTTTCGGTCCCGTTTGCGTTGACGTGTTTTGGAGGAGAAGATTCAAACACGAACTATACGAGCTGTACAGCGACATCGACCTAGTAGAAAAACCGCGTATTTGACATCTGAGATGGCTAGGACATGTAGAGCGAATGGACACCAACGCTCCGGCCCGCAGAGTCTTCGAATCTAACCCCGAGGACGACGCAGTAAAGGACCTTCTCGCCATAGGTGACGCGCACAAGTTCAAGGGGACCTCGACCAACTTGTTGTGCGCAACTGAAGGCAATTAGCTAAAGACCGAGCTAAGTGAAGAGGCTTGTTGGTTGAGGCCCAGGTTCACCCCGAACTGTAGCGCCACCTAAGTGAGTAAGTATTTCAAGTCAATTTGCCTGTAATGTAATACAATATATTCCCTTACTAGTTGTTGAAAAGGACATCGATTGGATATCACTTTTGAGAAGCAAATAAAATTGTGGATTGATGGCTGGAATTATTTCAAAGGCTTCAGTGGTTTAAATTACTTCAATAGCTAGTGAAAAGAAGTCAATTAAATCCTAGAAGTAATTAAAATTATAGAAATCCCTGAAGTCTTTTGTATTTGTTGGAAAATACACCAAGTAGATATCACTCTTGAGCCATATACTCGTACTTATTGACTTCAATTGTTTCAAAGACTTTATAATATAAATTTGGCGCAACAGCTCATTAAGTGCCTAAGCCTAGCTTCTTGCAACCACTTGTGTTGTGTGTTATATTTTTCGCACGAATGGAAGGGACCTACAGTTTAATGCCGTATCCGAAGAGTAATTTTTATTTTGAGAAGCTTTTTCGTCACAACAAATACTCTAGGATATTTGTCAGACGTTCGTGAGATGTGAGACCGTGAAAAAACTCTGACACACGAACTACTGCGCCATGGCGCCCAAAAAGACTTTAGTACTTCTACCCGTAATAATAAAAATTAATTTGAAGATTTCATTAGCTCAAATTAATTCAAAAACTTAAAGAATTTATTCATGTTTGTGATTATAAGTAATAAAGCAATCAAAAAATCTTACAGTTAACTTCAAAAGAAATGGTGATATTGTTTTAAGTTGAAGTGACAATTGAAAGCATCATGTTTATCCGTGAGATTATAAGGAAAATGTGACTTCTAGTTGCAGTGATCATATTCTTTTACACCCATGAGTTATTGGAACTTTTCTAAGAACCAAGTTGGTACTCAACATTTCAAATTTATGTCTGTAAGTTTGTCCAAGCAACAATAGAGTTTAATTATTAGCTAACTAGGGCTCTGTCAATGTTGCCTTATAGACTCACCTATTTAAGGTCAATATTTGTGACTCCAAATAGCTCTGGCAAATGGATTAAATTTCTCTGTTTGATGTTGACCATAGTCAACATGAGCCATTCCCTTCTTTACACACAAATGAGGCAACATGCATTTTAAATGAGGCCTTAAAGCTCTGCTCACACACACTCGGTCTAACTGCCAAAATTCCAATTAAAGCTCGTGCACCATTTTACATTGATTTTGTGCACTCTTTTGTGGGCTTTTATGGGTGCAGTCGTTCATCACTGCCAATCAAAATTGAAATTTAGGTCACTGACCAGCATATCAGTCATAGCACATACCAAATTAGGTACCTGTCAGAAGGGCGTTAACGGTGGGCGGGCAAAAAATGAATGTTGTCAGACAAATTTTATTACAATTCGCCTTGAATTATAGGCCTCGCTTCCACGTGTGTGTTTGATTTTGGAAGTCATGCAAGATTTAGAGGTAAATTCGTTCGCATGTTTCACCACTACATGATTGCACATTGGCTATGGTCATGCAATTTTAATTGAGTGTAGGCGATAGGGTGTTATTATTTGATTTTCGAAATGCCCTGATAATGTGGTATGCCCATGAGCCATGACTGAATGCTTCAATGGATTTTCGTTGAAGACAAAGCAAATAATAATATTCGTTTTGTATTCTTGAAGCATGCATTGAGTTTTTTTGGAAAATATATTCCAAGCCGGAAAATTATCAAAATTATTTAACAAAGCCGTCTTCAAATATCTTTTCTCCGAGCGCATCTTAGTCAATGGAAAAGAGCCTATAAATCATTCTTTTATAATGTATTGAGTTGAAAAATCCTCCTGACTTTCGTATTCCAAATGGTTATAATTCGGCGATTCTCTCCATTCGAATAATACGAAATATAAAAGAAGGGCACAATAGACCCAAGTGTTGGTCTAGATAAGTAATAACTAGCGTCACAGGATACCCATCTATCTAAGATCAGTTAAGCGACTAGGTCTGTAGCTTAAAGGCCCAATCCGAGGCGCCGATATTGTTAGCACTGCAGTGCATACTTCCCACCTTATCATTCCATTCATGGTCACACTTAAAAGACTCAGCGAATACTACATCATTGCATTTGTCGTCTAGGTCAGGTAAGGGTAAGTGGTTACGCTTTGTAATGGAAAGGATTTTGTTAGACTAGATGAGGCCCATAATGCTACCAGTTAACCAGTCATTTCCAATAAGTAGGTTTTTTTTTTTGTTTCGTTGTCGCTCCTGTCTGCGCTGCTCTTTCATAATGGTTGCTACAGTGTCGCTAACTGCTTCCCAGGCATTCTTCCTGCTCATCATCTGTTTGATGATATTGTCTGGGGTGAGGACCTCATCCAATTTGTTCGCAAGCAGACTCTTCATAGTATCGTGGACAATAAGACATGACGTGCTCCGCATCCTCTACTGCTTCCGTGGACGTTGGGAAATTTGGGTTGTCGTCGAGTCCAAACCTGTAGAGGTAGGCTCTGAAGCAACCATGGCCAGTAAGTATCTGGGTTAGGTAGAAATTCAGGTCCCCATGCTTCCTATTGATTCAAGCGATAATATTGGGGATGAGTCCCTGCGTCAGAGTGATTCCATCTCTCTTGCCATTCATCCAAACTTGGCTTTGGTGGTGCTTCAGTGACACTTCGACTCGTCGCAGTTGGTGCCGTTGTCCTGTTCGGTATTTCCATTGGGCTTCTTTAGCCAGAAATTCTATCGGTACCATTCCAGCCACTACACATGCCGTGTCGTAGGAGGTTCTTTGGAAGGCGCTGCATGATCTCAACGCGTTAGTTCTGTAACCTGTTTCAGTCTTCCTTCTGTATGACTTTGCCTTCATGGCACAAGCCCATATTTGGGAGCTATAGAGCATCATCGGTGCCGCAACCTGCTAAGAACTGTCTCCTCTTGTGCTTTGATCCGCAAGGGGTGACAATGTTGTAGTGGTAATAGTGGTAGTGTCGTCAATTGCCACGCTAATGGTTCATGATTCAAATCCCGACGTCCGCAAGAGTTTTATTTATTTCTCATGAAATACATAAAGTCAGTCCTATCAATTGCGAAAGCATGTGTGAACACTACTGTAAATGCACAACACTGGCAGTATCTTAGTCATATGGCTGTACATTTTTTTCGATTTGTTGGATTATTGATATGGCTACGACGTCGATGGTCGCGAAAAAATATTGTGAATCAGAATCAAAGACAAATCATAACAAAAATCTCCCCAGTTATCTGTACGCCACCCCTGGCGTTTCTCTGAAGCATAAACAACTGAGCTTCAAACCACTAAACTAAATTTGTTCTCTCTCTATCTATTCTTTCCAACGCCCGCGATATATAAAAACATGTTAAGAGTATTCATAAACCCCTTGAGTGCGCGAAAATTATTATATAAAAAACAAAAGCAAACGACAAGGTACTTCAGGTCTCGTTTGGAAACTACCACGTGATCGCCTTACTCTTATAGTCTCCATGACTCGCCTGTTGCTTATAAGCACTACTTCTGGCTTCTCTTCTATAAGTTGTAGGCTCATGCGTTCTAGCCAGTCCTGAACCGTCCAGATAGCTTCATTGCAGTCATGCTCGAATTCCTCAAGGAGTTTGGTCACTACAACGATTGCCATGCGGTCGGCAGAGCTTATTATTTTCGAAGACCTCGGGATTCTAAGTCTGAGGACAACATGATACATTAGGCTCCACAGAAGCGGACCAAGCACGGAGACTTGAGGGACACTGCCGATGACGCTATACTGCCTCGTTCCATCGCCGGTGTCGTAGTGCAGTATACTATTTCTGAAATAGTTCTGCAGGTAGTCTGGTACCCTCTTTGCGGTAAGTGCTCGCAGGATATTTCTCAAGTTTGCGGTGTTAAAGGCGTTCTTCACATCCAGCGTGATGATTGCACAGTACTGTTTACTCCAGCCTTTCCACGTCTTCCCTCCATGGCTTCGTTCGTCGTTTTTACGACTTCGTTGAAGTCGTGTACCGTAAAACGTGTCTTACGGAATCCATAATGGCGATCTGCAAGGTAGGTATGTGATACTTTTCTCCGATATCTCTATTAGGTTGTCAAAGAAGGATTTGTCTAGTATGCCCTGCCTGGCCCTACCTAGAGTCGGACACTTGCAAAGGAAATGGAAGATTCGCGTTTCTTTCGCGTTAGCAATATTGCAGCTGCGATAATGTCTACTCTGGCGACGTGGATTTCTATTACTCTTACAACCCATTTTGATTTTTGGTTTAATATTCAGTTTTGACTGACATCCGAGTCAGAAATATGTAAGAGGTCATCAAAGAAGTATTCGTTCAGGATCTGCTTTCATGCTGATGATAATGCTGGGCAGCTGAACTAGTGATAGGGTGATTCCATCTCCTTGTATCTAGCTGCGACAGAAACCCATTGCCGTCTTAGAGTTTATTTTTTTCATTGCGATTACACAACATTAGTTGTACTAAATGAAAGGAGGAGAAAAATAGAGTAATTTATGGTGTATCAAATGGCCGTGTGAATAATCGCCGAAAATCCGAAAATGAACGATCGTCTAAAAAAAAATTATTTGGGCATTTTCCATTGGTAAATATACCCTTGTGGCACCGCGAATAATAACCCAGAGGAAATTCGCCCAAAACTTGCAAACTAACAATCGCCGAAAAAATCGCATGGACATTCTAGTTTCGGCGATATTTCTTTCTTCTTCCTATTTCGGCGAGATTATAATCTGAACTCAACGAATTATAACCCTCCCCCCTGATCCGCCTGTGTGGTACGTCTGTTTGACTTCGGAAAATGTCGGCAGGCCTCCGGTTTTTAATCACTTCGCTACTGAGGCAATCCAAATGCTGATGTCATTGCATTTATGTGATCCAGGCGTCTGCGTCTGAGGTCTGCCTTTAATGAAATGATTTCTTCTTTGAACGCGACAATGCCAGTTAAGCCGGTGGCACTCTATTTTTCATGAGAAGATTGTTTTTGAAGTGAAAGCTTCGACGGATCTTTAAACTTCTAATCAATCAAACTTTGTCACTTCTGCTGCCATGCAAAGCATCTTCATCTCAGCTACCATTAATTTACCTTCATACATTCTGTACATTGCCAAAAATTGTAAACCGCATGTGAGTGCTGGATGCACAACTGCGGTGTAGAGATTTCCTTTCAGCTAAGGGGGGATTTTTTGGTCACAGAATATGGCGGAGTTTTTCCGCTACTACATCTACCATACGCTTACGCGATAATTGATGTCGTCATCACAGGATGTTTCGCTATTGTTCGCAGATGCCAGATATTTGAACTTTTCGCATTTGGGAAGTATATTCCATTCAAATAAATGTCTGAAATGGGCTTGAGTAAATCAGAGAACGGGCGGCAAAAATATTTGGTCTTTTATGGACTAATGAAGTACTCATTTCCCTCCAAAAAAGTCCACTCATACATCAAGTGCTTATTACAGGGACCTAGGATCCTCACTTATGGTGGTACCAACGTTAGCCAGAAAAAATAATAATAGAATCTACATTGGGGTCCGTCACTTTACCTTCAAGCAAATAGCCGAGGACTGCATTAAAGAGCAAAGCGCTTAAAACGCTTCTCTGATGCACCCCGACTTTGATTGGGAACTCCTCGGTTACTCCAGCAGAGCATCATACCTTTGTCTTTGCTTCTTCGTGCTTGTCCATGATCCATAGGTTTCTGGAAACCCTCGATGTCTTAGCGCCACCCATATCAGATCTCGTGGTTGTCTGTCGAATGCCTTTTAAAAGTCAACCAATACTATATGCAAATCCTTTAAGGGATCACGATGTTTTTCCATTATGATTCTCATACTTTGGATTGCATCTGTGGTTGATTAACCCGCGACAAACCCGCAACAAACCCGCACTGATCATCGGATAGCCATATATTTTTTCACAGTCGGACACCTAATACCCGCTCAACGTTCTCCATGGTGTGCGACATCAGCTTGATCAAACCGTAGTTATCACAGTTTCGTGTATCAGCCTTTCCTTTGTACACAGAGAGAAGGTAGCTTACCTTCCATTGATTCGGCATTGGATCACCTATCATAAATTTGGAGATGAGAATTTCGAGCCATCTGAACCCGATGTCTATCATTTTTTTTCCAGAACTCAGAGGGCATCTCGTCTGGCCCAACCCTTTTTCGTTTTTTGAAGTATTTGACCGCCTCACTAACTTCTTCGCCTCTAATGTCGGATATTTCCTTACAGTTATGGGTGGCTCTTGGAAAGTATAGCCGGGGAAACTGTTCATTCAAAATCATTCACAATACTACCGCCACCTCTGCAGAATTTTGTCGTCATCTACAAGAAGCTGGCCATGAGCATTGCTGAAATGTTGATTTCAGCACATGCTCACTCCATGGGTGGGGTACGAACTATTCGGGGAGAATTTGGTCTGATTTTTACATTCGGTTCTGATTTTTAGTATTTGTTTCATTTGAGCATATCTTCGTTTACTCTAAGTCTCGTATGCTTACATTAATTTAATTTTATTGCTGGAAAATTTGAGCAAATATGGTTGCTCTGTTAATACGTATCAAGGTTATACCATCGATCGTTGGCCTGTTGCAGTACTAATGTAGAGCTTTTGTTTCTTAGATTTTCTATCGGTAACTGGATGCATCTCTTCGCAATCGAGAGCTCCTGTTAACTATCATTTTTGACCAATTCGTCTGCTTTGCAACTATCTGGAATGATAGAATGACCAAGAACCTACAACTGATCGATATCATGTTGAGTGATGCGCGATGTTATTTTATCAAGTTGAAGGGATCTAGTTTCGCAGGTAAGGATTTTCACTTAAGGCATTTGATGTCTCTTCTGTATAGATGTGAGGTTTGGATAGCTATAGTTTTTCTGTGCTTCTTTTTTGTTCTCCGAAAGAGTTTATTGAGTGTTTTGATAGCGGCGATGAATCTTAAGTATGTAATAGCTTCAATTATGGCCGTTAATATTCGTTCAAAGGTTAGCTTTACTAAATGGTGTCTGCACTAATCCAATGTTGGATTCGCGAATGGTTTCGGTTGCTTTTTCAGGCCAGATCAAGGTAGTATTTCTTGTCGACAAATGATGTACTGCTTCATTAGTGCACCTTACTTCCTTCAGTCCAAACAGGTCAATAAAATACTATGTGTACTTCTTAGGGTTCCGTGGCGCATTGGTTAGTGTGTGGGACCAATGTGCGTGAGTTTCAATGTTCGAATCCCAGAAAACACCAACAATTTTTCGACGGTCCCACCTCTCGCGAACGTCTGCCAAACATCCGAGAGTATTGTTGAGAGAAAGCTTAAAAAAAAAACAAAATAAAAATTGCCCTTTGGGTTCGGCACAATACTGTAGGTCCCTTCCATTCGTCCGAAAATATATATATATATATTGTAACAGCAGTGATCCAGGGAACTCAGCCGAATTCATGACAGCTGATGCCGTAGTTGTCCCACTCTAAAAAAAGGTACAGAGAGAGTTAGTTTGTGGGGCGCCGTGGCGTAAGTGGTTAGTGTGTCGGATCACTACGCATGAGGTTCCAAGTTCGAATCCCAGAAAATACGAAAAAGTTTTTTCACGGTCCCATATCTCGCGAGCGTCTGACAAACATCCGAGAGTAATGTTGTCACGAAAAAGCTTCTCAAATCGCCGTTCGGATTCAGCATTAAACTGTAGGTCCCTTACATTCGTGTGAAAAATATAACGCACACATCATGAGTGGTTGCGAGAAGCTAGGGCCTGGCAATTTAAAGAGCTGTTGCGCCAAATATTTTTGAGAGTTAGTTTTTGAATTGATACATATATGTAGAGATAACTAAAGGTAAGGTTGAATAAAGAACACGGGGTTGAATGAACGCTTAATTTCATTAGTCGAAGATTTCCTGTTTTTTTTCTTATTTTCTTCTCCCCGAATATTCCGAACTCCGTAGGAGTGCAACAATATACCATATATACTAGCTGGTACCCGGCGTGCGTTGCCTAACCCTTTGTACCGTAATTATCTACATTTAAGAAAAAAAACCAACTAAATTGGTTGAAAATGACGGGCGGTAGAGGGACACAAACTCTTTTTACCGCTTAGTTTTATATCTATTTAAATAAAAATGAAATGTTGTTCGTTGGTCATCGCATCACTTGAGAACGGCTGGACCGATTTTGCTCATTTTTTCTTTAAAATGTTCGTAATAGTTCAAATAAACGGAAAGAAAAATGTGAAAAGTTGCCTGGAGAATTGGAAAATTCGCGGAAAAATGAAACTGCTTTTTACCATGGAAAAACCAATGTTTGTATGCTATGGACTCCGAAACCTCGAAACCGATTGAGCTCAAATTTTTAGGCAATCTTCGGTATTAGCTCTAGAGTATTCCTATGAGGTTTGGTCAAAATCGGTGCTTTAGTATTATAGTACTTTAGTACTAAAAAAATTCTCTTTTGTTAGTCGCAGGAAAGCACGTCCGTTACCATCGGTTCAGCAGTTTGCCCAATACTTTAATATTATAGTACTTTACTACTACTCGTATTTTTTTATATATATTATATTAACGGTTGGTCCACTTACAAACTGTTGGCTGGCACAAAACTGTTCTCTAATAGACTTAGCCCCAGGCGCATGCTTGACAGTTGTTGCTCCAGGCGCTTGCCTGATAGTCGTTGTCTAGGCACCTGCAAGACAGTTCTTGCCCCAGGCGCCTGCCTAACAGTTGTTTTCTTTTTTGTTAGGCGAAGCAACGCTCGCCGGGTACCTGCTAGTACAAGATATATATATTTCTTTTCGTGGGTAGGTGAAAAATCTTCATAGACACTATGTACCCGTGGCTCATAGTAGAGAGAGATTTTTACTCACTTAGCAACAATTCTCTTCTACTGGTTTACTACGACTAGGTTTCCTTATCAAGAATTTGGAGTATTACATTGTTGCAATGACCATGGAGACGAATACCACCTTGATCAAAAAAGTTCCCGGAATAAAAACCGTGCGGCGCTCCCATCGTTCCGATTTGAGTTCTGTTTTCTTTGTTAAGTTGGTACATCTGTTGTTGATATTCCCTCTAAATCTTAGCATCATAGCTTGACATTTGCAAAAGTTACGTAGCCAAGAGTACATCTATCTCTGTGTGTGTTGGCGATTTTTTAGAAATGGATTTAAATTTGCAACAACGAACTTGTATTAAATTTTGCGTAAAAAACGGATTTAATGGTGCGCGAACATTGGAAATGTTGGAAAAGTGTTTCGGCAATGATTCTCGAAAAAAAACGATCGTTTACCAGTGGCACAAGCGGTTCAAAAGTGGTCGTGAGTCAATCGAAGATGATGAACGCAGTGGCAGACGTTTTCAGTCAAAAAAGTAGGCAATGCTCACGGTTTTCATGGATTACAACGGTGTAGTGCATCATGAATTTTTGCCAGAAGGCCAGACAGTAAACAAAGAGTATTATTTGGGCGTTATGAGACGTTTGCGTGAAGCAATTCGCCGAAAGAGACCAGAATTGTGGGCAGAAAACTCGTGGATTTTGCACCATGATAACGCACCGTCGGACAGTGCCATCATTATTCGTAATTTTTTGACGAGAAATGCAACAAATACCATCCAACAGCCACCGAATTCACCTGATTTGGCTCCCTGTGACTTCTTTCTGTTCAATCGAGTTAAAAAACCATTAGGGGGAACGCGTTTTAGCAGCCGAGAGGAAGTAATGGAAAAATCGCAGTCATTCCTAGATACTTTGTTTTTAAATGGATAGGTTGTTAATTTTTTTGTAAGTAAATTTAACATGAGTTGAATTAGTCTCGCTGAGAGCAATGCGCGAAATCTTTGACCTCTCGCAAATTCTGTCCAAAGTTCTTTGGAGCCTTGCAGTTGCTGACTCGATTAATTTATCTCTTTTTAATATAGCCGCATCGTCCGCGAACGTAGCTACGATAGTGCCTTCTTAATGCGGTATATCTCAAGTGTAGAGTAAGAATAAGACCGGACCAAGAACACTTCCTTGTGGTACTCCAGTACCAATTTCCTTAAATTCGGAGTTATCCGATCCGTGTTTAACACGGAAGAGTCTGTCCGCAAGGTAGGATTCTAAAATCTCATATAATTGTTTCGGAAGAACATGTCTTAACTTAAACTTCAAGCTCTCATGCCATACCTTGTCAAAGGCTTGAGGGACGTCCAGAAAAGCGCTAGAATATATATTTTTCTCCTCTATGGATTTCTCTATTTCATTTATTATTCTATAAACCTGATCAATTGTGGAATGCTTTATTCTGAAGCCAAATTGATGGTCAGGAATAAAACTTTCGTTTTTTCTTTAATGACCGGTTGCAGGCGTCTCAATAAAAGCTTTTTAAATACCTTAGATCTGTACGATTTTTTGTCGTTCGACGACCTTCGACATATTTTTCAGATTTTTTTTTGGCAAAGTTCGACCAACGATACGCTCTTTATTTTAAAGTTGTCAGGTGTCGTAATTGTACCACCAAGGTCTTCTATTAGCACCTGCCCATCAAATGGCTTAAACGTTTTTTCCAGGTGCACAGCCTACTCTTTGTCCCCTTTTGCCCATTCACCATTGTTTTTTCTTATCGGTATCGATTGCATTTGGAGTTTTTTAATATATTTCATGGCTTTCCAATTCGAATTCCAATTAATTCGAACTCTTTTCGGCATTAAGCCTTCAAGATATGTAGAGATCGATTTTTTGAAATCTCTATTGGTTTCTTGAGTTTATCATAGGTTTAAAAGAGTTTTGTGTTGGGGAGCTCGGGATTGTTGCCATCTCTCGCGTGCTCTGCACAATTGACGCATCAGTTCTTTTATTTCCGGCGGGTATTCACCTTCGCTATTTACGACTTCTTTCCTCCTATATGGAGTGTTGTTCCACGCGGCGTTTTATATGACTTCAATAAATCTGCCGACTCCGTCTTCTATTTCATATGGTGTTTTAAGTGACACATTCAGAACAATATTTTCTATACTACATTTCCTAAAGCCGTCCCAGTTAGTTTTTTTGGTAGTTAATCTAGGGGCTCTTTCTTTTTTCATTAGACGCTCGCTTATTGTCAAGTTTACTGGCGAATGATCTGAGGAGAGATCAAAACTTTCCTCGACGTTTGTAAAGCCTTTAGCTACACTTCTTGCACTGAAGAATTCTACGAGGTCAGGAGTTTTGCTCTGTCGGTGGACCAATATATCGGTTTTCCCGTCGAAAAGAAGTCAACATTAAATTGCATGCCGGCTTTCTAAAGTAGTCTGCCTTTAGTTGAATCGCATCTAGAACCCCTAAAGGTGTGTTTCGAATTGAAATCACCACCAACAATAAAATTCGGTCCAAGTGAGCACAAGAGATTTATAAAGACGGTCTTTTCTGTTTTTTATATCGCACAGAACACACTTAGCCCTACGCCCTTCCTTCCATGGGAGCTACTGTATCTTTTTTTTATGATCCTTATTCCCGAATCGAAAATCTCCTTCACATCTCAAAATCTGATTAAGCTCCATATTCAATAATCAAACGTCGTCAACTTCTCTTTTGTTCACATCTGTGACATGATTGACTAACAAACGTGTACAAAAAATTCCTAGCCGCAAGGATACGCACAGTATCTACAGCTACAATCTGTCTTCAACATTTGTTTCCCCCCAACCAATAAAGTTGTTATCAATTCGCCTTAATTCTGTTTCATCAGATAGCGATTGCGTACCCCATCTCCATCCACTCAATAAAGCCTTACAAACTGTTAAAAGTCCTACTCGCTTCCAGTTCTTCAATTAAATATCTAATAACTTCGAAATAAAAAAAAAAGAAATAAAATTTTTTAATTAAGATCACCGTGGTAAAATATTGCCCAACAAACAAGCACGTTCCGTCGATTAAGGCGACCGTTCATCCTTTGATGACTTCATCGGACATCCTTTCAAATGTACATTTTATTGTCATCCCTAAAAAAAAAGAAAAATAATAAAAAATAATTATCAACTGACTCACACAGTTGACAAAACGGGATCAGGACATCCCGTTCGAGGGTATTCATGTGAAATAAATTAATTTCATCTCTCTCCACAATGGGGTGGGTGGGGGTGCACTGTACACATCACAAAGCAACTAAATGAGCTCGTACCCCGAAGGCAGCAACGCTCCGCGGCCAAATGTATCATCTCGCTGTCTGGATAGGCCGAAGGGGATACGAAATGTGAAAAGGATTCTTGACAATGCAATGAGTTATGCAAGTCACGGGTCCCTCTGAAGATTCCTAATAAATTTTCGATTCACTTACAAAATACAGTCCGGCCAAGCGAATTGGGGTTGAAATGACTGGTAGCTGACGACGCGCAGTCACTTGGCACGTGTCCTTTTTCGGATGACAAATAACGAGGAATAAGAGCATCATTCATTCCGCCAGTGTGACACTCGCGGTGAGTGGAAAAGACATCAGCAGGATCAACCCCTAGTCCGGGCTAAACTTTTCTTTTTGGCGAAACATTTTCACCCTCTGGCAACGTCCTGTCGCAAAATAATTGTTACAATTTATATCGTTCGCCATGGCGCTTGTGAGATGCGTAAATAATCAAATCTCAAACTCAAATACGCTGCACTATGACGAAGGGAGGGCTGCCCGGAAGGAAGCGCACCCCATATGCCAACAAGTCATGGCTCAGGGAATGCGCGTACTGAGGGGGGTGGATTGTGATCATTACCAGACACCGAATTTTTGTGTACAATTCTTTCTCACATCCAGGGATTCACTGTGATTTATAACTGTAGCTAGAATACTCGAGGATATACGCTCGATTGGAGGCACGGTCGCGTCGCGTCATCGGACGGATGTCATTGTAAAAACGGGTGGGATGCATTCGAGGGTAAATGCTATGAGTGGCACTTACGATGCTCTTACTATGTAATTATGCAGACACTTGCCGCAGACGTAGATTTCAGTGGGGAAATCTTTTGCAGGATCTCTATCCCTGTGTGTGTGGTATGTGTACTTTCAGTGAGGGTTGAAATTTAATTGCCATTAAGTGCAACCCGAAATTACGATGTGCTGACTCAGGGATGAAGTGTGTTGAAGATAAGTATGTGTGTACAGCCTTTATTTACATGTGTGCGTTGTCTGTTTAGGAAAATCCTTTCTGGCAGGAATAATGAACGGAGATTTAATTAAAATTGCAGTCGAATCGCGTAGAGGAGCTTTTTGCGTGTGTTTAATTTCGGTCTCGTTGCCGTTGGTTATTATATTTGCCTTGCGGCATTCGAGGACTTCATTTCTGGTGAATTGCTTATACAATAATGCCGCGCTCTGGGGTTGTTGAGTATTTAGATGCATTTGAGTTTGTGGGGACGGGATTTGACTTTGGGGAATTTTCATTGTTAAAAATGCTTACGACAGGGTTAATTCTTTTTGCGGAGCATTGTAGAAAGTGCAAAGATTGGAAGTGAAAATCTATTATAATTGGAGTTGGAGTTTACTAGAAGTCGAATACAGCGATTTGAGGGGTTTAAAGGACATGACTCCACACACTTCTCATTGTGCCAGTGTTCTTCTTCTTTTACTTACGGTAATCTATCGACTGAGACTTCATTAGCTTAAAAAAAAAACTATTTTGTTTCTTTGTTCAAATTTGTTAGCAGCCTTGGGAGTCTTTTGAAAATTTTTAGACGTCCTGCCTAACCTCGTAAATCAAGCTCAACACACTTGTCAGGGGCTTAGAAAATTGTAGTAATACAAAGAGTATCTACATACATAATATATCTGGTGTAGGAAAAGGAAAGAGAGAGGGGAGATATGGACCATGTTTTTGGGTTCGTTTTCGTTCTCTCTCACTTTTTTCTGGTGTTGCGGTTTCAGAAATGTGGGTAAACCCCCAAGAACATTATAGGTACTCGAACCCATAGGAAAATACGAAATTGAAAATATAAAATGAATTATTAAATATCTTCCAAATCATGCCCTCATGAAGCGCAGATCGATAATCCAAATAATCACTCTACCAGAAGACGTTCTTGAACATTGATCAGCTATAAATTATTTGAACATAGAGCATTCCCTTTCGGACTGGGCTTACAAAATGAGCATAAGATCAGAGTTGGGAGGGTTCCAAGACTACACTTTGGCCTTAAGAGGCACTCTTCAAGATGGTACCACGTATTTAACAAACAGTTTTTTAAAGAAATAAGGACAGACGCCGTGGCGCAGTGGTTAGTATATCGGACCACTGCGTGTGAGGTTCGAGTCCCAGAAAACACCAACAAGTTTTTTCACGGTTGCACCTCGCGCGAACGTCTGATAAACATCCGAGAGCATTGTTGTCACGAAAACGCATTTCAAAAATAATCTGCCCTTCGGATACGGCATTTTTTTTAAGGATAGGCACATGAATGGATGTATTTACATGGCGACAATTTACTGCTACAGTCTGCCGTAAGTAACTTTCATTGGGAGAAACGAGAGGGTCTAAACCGAAGGTCTAATTATGAAAAAAAGAAATTATTCTCGTCGCGCTCAAAACGCAGCTTTGACTGCGGTCCTCAAAGCGACAGTCGCGCTAATACCTATCAACCTGCATTCAGCAGACTCAAAACCGCGTTTTTTATTCTGATTTACAACTGTGTAAATAATGACATTAAGTAAATTGTTTAAAAGTTACATTTTCGGATTTAATCGTGAGCGTGGACCTTTGTCCTTAAAATTTCGTCACCTTTGTTGTTGGTATGGCACAGGTGGGTTTTAATCCACCCGAAGCGTTAGGGGTTTTATTCACATCGAGCGCCCCTTGCCACTCGTTGTTGCGTACAGTTGCGTATAATAATTGCGGTCAATTTAAAGTTACATTTAACAAGGTTACATACATCAATGACAATGACATACAATTTTAAACGTTAATACATAGTCCTAGTTTCGATAAATTAGGTCGGTGGGCCTTCTTCGGTTAAGTCTTCTTCTTCTTGAGGTTTCTTTGTCGAATGGAGTGTTGACGTCGCTGTTATAGTGTGTCAGAATTTGTTCCAGGCGTCTTAAGCTGATTCCTTGTATTTCTTGGTCGACTGTGTTGACTTGTAGGTCGCGATGGATGTCTTTATTGCAGATTTTAGATTGTTGTCTTTGTATGATGTTGAGGTTCGATTTCTTTGCGGTATTGGTTTTACATATTGGTTTTATTACACTCTTACAGGTGAGTAACTTATTGTTTGTCGAAAGTTTGGATTAAGGTCGTGATAGCCAATAAAGTTGTCTAAATTTTTGTTTGATTTGAGTGCGTTTTTGTTGAATGTGGTACTTCCATGTCAATTTGCTGTCTAGATGAATCCCCAAGCATTTGGATACTAGTTGGATGGACTCCTGTTTGTTGTTTATTGTTAAGGGTAAGGGTGTGAATTTTGCTTTGGTAGTGTAGATAACTTGTATCGTTTTTTCTTCGTTGATCTTTATGTGGCACTTTGAGAACCACTCGTAGTATATGCAAACAAAGTAAACCTTATCACAAAGCAAACCCTATCACAAGCACTATCTCGGGCGCATGTACGATCAAGATTAGAGTCAGTGATTATCCAGACTCCGTGGCGATCGGATGTGCGTTGGCGAGCCAGTGACACAACACCACTCAGTCGCTTTGTCCAGTATTTTTTGTAGTTGGCAAGTTACAGTTTGGAGGTGGTTACCGGAGCTAAGTAGAACTGTCTTCTTCTTCTTCCTATTTCGGCTAGGTTATGATCCGAAAAAAAGGGATCATAACCCTCCCACTTCACCGCAATTCTACTGATCCGCCTGTGGAGTTCGCCTATTTGACCTCAGAAAATATGGGCAGCAAACAAAACAAATATTTGGCGCAACAGCTCTTTAAAGTGCCAGGGCCTAGCTTCTCGCAACCACTCATGTTGTGTGTGTTATATTTTTCACACGAATGGAAGGGACTTACAGTTTAATGCCGACTCCGAACGGCGATTTGAGAAGCTTTTTCGTGACAACAATACTCTCGGATGTTTGTCAGACGCTCGCGAGAGGTGGGACTGTGAAAAAACTTTTTGGTGTTTTCTGGGATTCGAACTTGGAACCTCATGCGTAGTGATCTATTCTATTCGGTGGGCCTTCTTCGGTTAAGTCTTCTTCTTCTTGAGGTTTCTTTGTCGAATGGAGTGTTGACGTCGCTGTTACAGTGTGTCAGAATTTGTTCCAGGCGTCTTAAGCTGATTCCTTGTATTTCTTGGTTGACTGTGTTGATTTGTAGGTCGCGATGGATGTCTTTATTGCAGATTTTAGATTGTTGTCTTTGTATGATGTTGAGGTTCGATTTCTTTGCGGTATTGGTTTTACATATTGGTTTTATTACACTCTTACAGGTGAGTAACTTATTGTTTGTCGAAAGTTTGGATTAAGGTCGTGATAGCCAATAAAGTTGTCTAAATTTTTGTTTGATTTGAGTGCGTTTTTGTTGAATGTGGTACTTCCATGTCAATTTGCTGTCTAGATGAATCCCCAAGCATTTGGATACTAGTTGGATGGACTCCTGTTTGTTGTTTATTGTTAAGGGTAAGGGTGTGAATTTTGCTTTGGTAGTGTAGATAACTTGTATCGTTTTTTCTTCGTTGATCTTTATGTGGCACTTTGAGAACCACTCGTAGTATATGCAAACAAAGTAAACCTTATCACAAAGCAAACCCTATCACAAGCACTATCTCGGGCGCATGTACGATCAAGATTAGAGTCAGTGATTATCCAGACTCCGTGGCGATCGGATGTGCGTTGGCGAGCCAGTGACACAACACCACTCAGTCGCTTTGTCCAGTATTTTTTGTAGTTGGCAAGTTACAGTTTGGAGGTGGTTACCGGAGCTAAGTAGAACTGTCTTCTTCTTCTTCCTATTTCGGCTAGGTTATGATCCGAAAAAAAGGGATCATAACCCTCCCACTTCACCGCAATTCTACTGATCCGCCTGTGGAGTTCGCCTATTTGACCTCAGAAAATATGGGCAGCAAACAAAACAAATATTTGGCGCAACAGCTCTTTAAAGTGCCAGGGCCTAGCTTCTCGCAACCACTCATGTTGTGTGTGTTATATTTTTCACACGAATGGAAGGGACTTACAGTTTAATGCCGACTCCGAACGGCGATTTGAGAAGCTTTTTCGTGACAACAATACTCTCGGATGTTTGTCAGACGCTCGCGAGAGGTGGGACTGTGAAAAAACTTTTTGGTGTTTTCTGGGATTCGAACTTGGAACCTCATGCGTAGTGATCCGACACACTAACCACTTACGCCACGGCGCCCAATGAAATGCCGGTGTCGTCGCATTTGTGTGATCCAGGGATTTATAGGCCTGTCTCTCCTCTTTTTAACAGGGTCCAAATGATCTCTTCTTTGAACGTGGCAATGCCAGCTGATCCGGTCATGCTCTATTTTTCGTAAGATGATTGACGTAAGTTGAGTTGAGTAGAGTAGAGTTCAGTTGAGTAGAACTGTATCTTCAGCAAATGTTGCAATCATGGCCGTTTCTCTGGCAGGGGAGAGGATGTCTGCTGTGAAGAGTAGATAGAGGAAGGGCCCTAAGATGCTACCTTGGGGTACACCAGCATTGATTGGATGGATTTGAAAGCATCTGTCTTTGAATCTTACATAAACGCATCCGTTTTCTAAATAACGTTTTAGGAGTAAAAAGTAGTCATTCGGAATGACGTTGCTGAGTTTGTATAGGTGTCCCTTGTGCCAAACCGAATCGAATGATTTCGCAACATCTAGGTGCACTGTTAGACAGAACTCCAAAAAGTACGCAGATAAGCAGCGTACCAATGCCAGTAGGTGAAAGTAGAAACAGAACCCGAATATTTAACTACCTATGCCTCGAAACAGAATTTTCTTTGAGGAAAGGGTTACACAAAAGGAAGAGCCATGAACCCGAACAGCAACCTAGCTTATCTTCAAAGTTAGTTCTATATCTTTTTTCATAAGAATATGGAATTGCAGTATGTCCCAAGCGGAGTTTCTAAATATCGCAGATATATAATACTTCCCGAGAACTGTTCTTGCTGACTTCTATAAAAGAGATTCTGAATCTATCTGGCCAAGTCGAAGCGTAACATTCTGTTGGGTCCAAATAGCTTGCAAGAAAAGCCTCAAACCTTTTCAACATTGCCATCGGCTTCCAACAACTCGATGATGAGAGGTATAGTACTCCCCTGCCATTCCGCATTTTAAGGACTTTGTAGACGCAGCACAATAAAAGATGCTTAAAAGAAATACTCGCCCTGAACAAGGGGCCTAAAAATAATACGTTTAAGTACAAAAGACCTATGCCGGGGCCGCATCATAGATGCTGCGAAGAAAACTGCAAATACTGTAGCATAGACCCTCCTAGCCGAATTTTTTAACGGTCTGGGCGAACTTTCAATAAAGCCACAGAAAGCAATGCTAAGGAAGGCTACTAGGAACAACCCGAAATCTTTCCTTATCTCTACTTTTAGTTGAAGAACATAAGGGATCCACCGAGCTTGGAGTAAGGCTGCTGGCTGTGTTAGGTGGTCAGGTTCGGGCCCTTAGGGTGATCCCTATTGAGCTACTTCAACAATAAGACTCACTGCCTCCACAGAGCGGCCACCGGGCAACGAATGCTACAGCAAGATAACCGGCCTAGCATTCCTTGCTTGTTCAAGTGAATTTATTCTTTTGCGCCTGCCTGAAATGTACGGCTTGCATTCACGACCGTAAGTATTCAGCTAAAGTGAGCGACGTGGGGAGTAAACCTCTGAAAAATAATCTCTAATCCAAGGTGGAACAGCATACGCTGAGGGATGCATGACTTAGAGAGTGCTTAGTCGCTAGTATCGCTAGTATGCGGACACCGAATATCCTCGCGACCTTCGGTTTCAATCTAGCCTTCCCATGGTACACCGGGCTCTGTTATGGGTGATATTCTTTCTCGATTACTCGTGGGTCCAATATTCCTAATTCAAATAAAAAGAAAACTATGAGAGAGGTGTATCTCAAATTCCACCAGCTTCTGATACTGTTGACGAGCAAACTGTTGCACGTAGTCTTCATGCTATAGAACTTCCGGTGACCACTTCATCTGCGGCCATAACAACTCGGCTTGCTGACGAGCAACCCAAGTCTGCGGATGGTATGGATGATGGAGCCAGGCGGGCCCAATCCTTACCGTCCACAAGTGTCAATCCCGAAGAAGCGGATACCGCCGCCTCTGACTCTGACACATCCACTTTCGTGGATACATGCAGCGTTGTCACAGATACAGAGAAATCTGGGTGCTTCTCCATTGCGAAGAGTTAAGACGAGCTGCGGATTCAACCGAATGGTTTCGTTCGGTTCAAGTTTGCTATTCGCAGACGTGATACCAATGAAAGTGCCTTAGCATATGCCAAAGCCCCTCCTATTGCAAAAGATGCCAAACGAGGTAGATCAGAGGATCATACCCCCCATACTGGGTGGATGAGCTCGAATTTTGAGGCAATTAAAACCAAAAGTGGATTAAACATCTTATTGGTAGAAGATGGATCGTTCCCTAAAGCAGATATCATCCGTGGTTTCTTTCCACTGAGTCTCGAGCTCCCGTCGACCAAAATTCTGGCTTCATTGGAAGCGCAAAACGAATGCCTAATGGCAACTTAATGGAAGGTCATGCAAAGGGTGAAAGAAGGTGCACTTCTCCATTTTGTGCTGGCAATTGATGACGCTTCCCTGAGGGTAGTGCACAAAAATTTCGGTGCCTATGGGTACGAATCCCACTGTGTTTCAGGCTGAAATCTGTGCCATTGAGATCTGCGCCAGACACAATCTCCGCAAGGGGATCAAGGGCGCTAGAATACATATCTTTTCAGAAAGCCAAGCAGCACTTATGGTACTATCGTCCAGCACAAGGAGATACTTACTTCAGTGGAACTGAAATGCTCCACTACTTAAGACATACTCACTTTCAATAGGGAGGAGGTACGTCTGTTAGATCAACTCCAACCCTCCGATACAATAAATCTTTCAGATCGCAGTGTCGTTGCCACGCGGGCATGGGTTGTACAAGAGGAAAAAGAAAAAGGAAAAAAGGCTGTTGTCGGCTAGTCCAACATTTTCTTCTATCATACTGGTAGACTCAATTGGACGAGGAAGGAATTCGCTTTTATCGCGCTATCAAGAATGCCTTCATTATAGTAATTTATTCTGTGGGCACTCACTACAAAAAATGTGCCTGTGTGTGTGCAGAAAATATAGGTGGACTGTTTTAAGAAATAGGGCGCTGCTTTACGCTATAGATGATGGAAAAAAGCAGAACATTACATGCGGCCTTCCCCAAGGCTACGGGCTAGGTCCTTTACTGTAAAACATAATATACGACGACATTTTTAGGCTTAGAGTTCTAAGGTTCATCAAAATAATTAGCTTTGCTGATGGCATTGCAGTTGGAATGGTATACAAGACTAGTATCGTTTATTTATCCAAAAATCTGGGCCGAGGCAATGACAGTTTAAATCTATAAGACGGAAGACGGAGGTGGTTTACAGGACCAACACACTGAGGGCAATGAAATAGCGCCGTACGATTCGGTGTATACTAGTATCTTGAAACTGCAATAGAGTTGATTGACATCTTAGCAAATGAAGTTCAGATAAAGTACGAAGCCAAGTTAATAGCACCAAAAACATCGAACCGTATTCAGCCACAATTTAGAACAACTTGTCTAATAGAATGGCATCGAAGTTGGAATACCTCTGAGAGGCTATCAGTCCAAAAGGTAGATGGAGAATCTCGGGAAAATTCGGATTCGAAATCAGTGAAAATGTTGGCATAATAATGAGGAAGCAACGTCAAAACGAATAACAAAGAGCAAAGCAGCAGCAGAATACAAATGTGAGCAAGCTGATGACAAATGGCATGAGTGAAAATACTTCACGATTGTGCCACTATGGTCAGGCGAGATGGGTTCGGTGAGTGGAAATCCCATACTAAGTGTGGGCTCAGTTTGGTCTTTAAAAATGTTCACCTTCCAATACACTTTCACTTTCTTGTTTTGGGTATATCCTGTTTCGGAATGCTCGGTCAGGAGGCACCTTCATCCCTATTTCAAAATGCATTGACTTACATAAGTAATTCAGTCACAAGGCTGAATTCTTTGACTCCTGTTTAGGTCTCAGACATCTCTCATCTTGAGAAATGAGTTCTCCGATGAGATTACTAGACAAGGCTCAGAGGAGGATTTCTCAGGATACTAACATACGTTGGGGCTTTCTGTGTCCTCGGTTAGGGGTTCCATTGACGATTGGGTTTCTGACGGTTATAATTGTTTATGGTATGACGCAGATTGACTAAACGGATGCTCCCGGATGCCTGTAAGAAATCCGCGGCATTCTTGCTGTCTCTCAGCAGAAAATACTGCAGAGAACTTATTGGCATCTTGCCATGGCATTCGCTTTCGCAAATCATCTTATTGTACTAGGTTTCAGTCACACTATAGTCTGCGACGCTTGTGGAGAGTTCGAAGATACTGCGAAACATTTCTTCTGAGAGTGTCCTGCTTTAATCGTATCAGGTGGCAGATTTTCGGTGTTGTTATTATGAGTCCTGTTACTGTAAGCCCTTCATCACTGAAATGTTTGCTTGGTATTCTTAGAAAGACAAGAAAATTGAAATAAAATGAGTAAATCAGCGTTTTGCTCTCTGGTAATGCAATGGACCAGTTGCGTCTGAGTTCTCTAGTCGAGCGTTTCCGACCGCGTGAAAAAAACTCGGCAATCCAACGAGTGCCTGCGGAGAACAGCTATTGGACTGTGGAAAACATTTTCTAAGTAAATGTTGACAAGACCTATATGGAAAACTCGATGACCATATTGAAGGCAATGTCATAAGCATCAGGAAAAATTACTTAATTTGACATTTATTGCAACCGAATGCAACAATTATATATAAAAACATGTCGACGACATGCCTCCAGTAACTCAAAAGACGACAATCAATGTCAGTTTCGGTGTTCAGCTGGACACAACATCTACCTCTGCTCAGAGCAACAGTAAATAATAAATTGCCCTTCAAAATGTCTGCAACTGCATTGGGTGTCCTTAGCCAATATTGACGCGAAAACTATTTCTGCCGGGTGGGCGAGTAGAGGACGGTGTGGGCCATGCACATTTTGCAAGGATATCATATTGACAGGACAGACTAACGGTTTGATAGGAGTAATCTTGTAATAAACCAAAAAAACATGACAGCTCCATGTTCATGCGAAGATTTATTCTATTTACTTTCTTGTCTACTGGCACGATTGATGGTCCCGTCGGTTATCGGTTGTTGTTAGTTGTCTCGTTCGCCGTATACCCTTGGTCTATTGGCCTTCAAGCCATGCAATTACAGATATATCACATCGAAGATCTGAGAGACAAAACGAAAAGAAGAAAAAGAATAGAAGCTCTTCGTAGTGTATCAACAACATGATGGAACACCAAATGTACCACAAGGAAGCTCAAGCGCAACAGCAACGGGTTACACATCAAAAATAGGAAGGGGGTATATTGTACGTTATATACGTAAAGAACCACTTGACAAATCACTTTGTTCTAACCAAGACAACTGCTATAGTATGTCATAATAATCCTTTTGGTAAACTGCACCAACAACAAGAAGGATGTGGAACGCCGTCGCATTACCATCGTCTTCTTCTTTCTCGACTAGATGGTGTATTAAAGCTAAAATGTCTTAAGTTCATCTCGACGGAACACAATCTTTCTGATCCTTTTTATTGTTTGTTTATTTTAAAAACACCCTCAATGGTTTATTCAGTGTAGATGGGTAGGTAGGTGTGTGTTTGTTCTTGAATGCAAGTCTACTACAGGACGCCTAAGGGGACAGAGCGCTAAGGATTTATGGATGACTTAAGATTTCTCTCTTTCTAACTCTCATTCACCTCTTTCTCGTATAAATGTAGGATTTCTTCTACAGGATATTATCCGCCAGGATTCACGTCATTTTTATTTGGTGTGAGCAATAAATTAAAGGATACTGCATATATATAGGTATGTGGAGAAAACACACTTTAAACAAATTTCCTGAGATCGAAGAGGCTTGGTTAGGGGTGCACATGGAGTGCAGCATGGACACCAATGCACACAGTACACACATGGGGGCCACAAAGTATGAATAGAGGTATGTATCTTGTGTGAATGGTAATAAATTGTCAGAGATATTATGTATCTTGAAAGCAGGATTTGCAATAAAAGGACAAATATACTTTATTTGCAGTTGTACCCGATTTAAGTCTATCCTTTCGTGGTGCTATAAGCAGTTCATCTTATTTCGATGCATGGATGCAATTGTTTCGCTACGTGCCTTGCCTTGATCTAAGATTAGGTGATATGAGTTCGATATTGAAGGTGCATGTCATAATCGTTTTTAGCGAAAGTTATGCAGTTCTTTATGCAATTCTAAAAGAGTTGTCGGGCAAGGTAACGGTTGTTGGCGTCAGCTTTGCGGGTCCTTTGGGTAACATGATGGTAACATGATGATAAAGGTGTCTACTGGAAAAAAAGAGATTACCTTCCGACCAGACTTATACTCATAGGTTAAGTTAAGTTTTCCTTATCAATGGAAGAAGCAGAGGCTCGTGCTAATGCCCAAGGGAGGTAAACCCGCACGAGATCCATCAGCCTACCGCCCGCTCTGTATGTTGGACACGCCGGGAAAAGTGCTGGAGTGAATCATCGGTAATAGGTTGGAAGCAGCGATTGAAGAAGCAGGTAGACTATCAGCACATCAGCACGGATTTCGAAAGGCACGCTCGACTGTTGATGCCATTAAGGAAATGGTTGATACAGTGAAAAGGGCCATAGAAGGAAGACGATGGAAAAGAGGTGCAAAGCAGTACTGATGCGTCATAACACTGGACGTTAAGAACGCGTTCAACATCCCGAGCTGGAAACAAATCCTTCAAGTGCTTCGAAGTACATATATGCATATCAGCTAGTATCAGGGATATTTTGAGAAACTATTTCCGAGAAACTGGTCGCCGTGGCGCAAGTGGTTAGTGTGTCGGATCACTGTGTATGAGGTTCCATGTTCGATTCTCAGAAAACAACAAACAGTTTTTTCGCGGTCCCACCGCTCGCGAACGTCTGACAAACATCCGAGAGTATTGTTGTCACGAGAAAGCTTCTCAAAACAAATTGCCCTTCAGATATGGACCTAAACTTTAGGTCCCTTCCATTCGTGTGCAAAATGCAACTCACACAACACGAGTGGTTGCGAGAAGCTAGGTCCAGGAGTGCTGCTTTATGAAACAGGGGCTGGTGTGAAAGAATACGCAGTCACTGGAGGAGGCCCACTGGGCTTGGTTGTGGGACCAACAATGTGGAACCTCATGTACGATGTAGTCCTTCGCCTTGAAATACCAGCTGAGGCTAAAATCGTGGGATTTGCGGACGACATCGCTATAGTTGCAACTGAAAGACAATTAGAAGAAGTTGTTCAAATTAGCAATGAAACCATCTCAGTTGTTCAACGGTGGTTAACATCAGTCGGACTCATGCTCTCTTCATATGTGAAGTCCTATACGGATCACCTGTTTGGGCTGGAGCTATGGAAGTGACTTCATACAAAAGAAGAATTATAGCAGTAAATCGACTATGTGCACTAAGTGTGAGTAGCGCTTTCCGCACATCCTCGGACCGCGCAGCCTGCGTTATGGCAGGAATATTCCCCATTGATATACTGGCAGAAGAACTGCAGACAATGTTTTTAGAGAGCAGAGACGAGGGGAGGCTAGCTTACTATGAAGCGGACACTATAGTAAGAAGCACAAGTTTGATAGAGTGGCAGCAACGCTGGAGTTCAAGATTAGGTTCATTATGATACCATATATTCTTAATCGGAAGTTAACGGGCAACTTGGGAAACACTTGATTATCTCCAGGTGGGTCAATATGCTTAATGTAGCTGAGTAGGGTGACTGATTTCTCAAACCCACTTGATCTAACCCTGATTATTATCTTAGGTGGACTCTTTACGTAGTAGGGATGCGTAAGAATGGAAGAATGGTAGGGGTGACTGATGCAAACAAACCCCTGTTACTGTTACGCAATTATAACCAGCTATAAGTTATGTGGATAATTGCTAATGAAAACTTAGCAGGGTTTGGGTAGGTCCACATATCATTCATGAGAAGGTGACTTTTCAGTTTCAACCTCGTGTAGTTGTTGTAGAGTGAACAAGATAGGGACCGGTTCACGGATAGCTAGCGGTATTGCACTGACCTAGATGTCGACATGGATAAGATACTTAGCATAAGACAACAGCACTTGAGTACAGGTATTTTTCACTTTTTCATTCAAGTCCAATGCAGTGGTACTTGGCCTTACAGCAATTCGTCTGCTAAGCTGCGGGTAGCAAGCTAAAGATTGAGCTAGCTGGTTTGCCGCCTCGTCACGTAAAATGAAACAAGTTACTCCCTTCCCCCGTATCAGACCCCACTGTTTCTAATCATGAAATAAAAACTCAACTCAAAGATCCTAAAAAAAAAAAAGTTATGTTTGAGTAGATTTGTTGAAATAAAAAATGAAAAATTCAACAAGAGGGCAGTCAACCGGCACATCTCTACGTCGCGCCTTCATCGTTGGCATTCTTATTTTGTCGTCCTCGTAGTCATCGTCACCGTGCCTCGGCAACATCGTTTTTACCATTATTTCGTCATAAGCACACACATGTACGTCCCAGATTCGCTCTTCCATGTGCCCGTGTGTTTGCCAGGACGAAAATATGAAGGAAATAAAAAATCAGAAACTACATAATAGGTAAATTTAACTCGCGTGCACGTCCGGATGAATGGATGGATAATCATCGTCGTCGTTGTCGTCCTGTTAACAACAGGGCGACAAACTGCAGAACAGTGCCAGCAGACTTGAAACGGAAAGCCAAGTCAAGGGCACATTGAATGCTTTCAATTGACGTTATGAACATTGAAAGGAACCATCTCTCCCTGGGTCAGTATATATCGTTTCAGAGTTATTTCATTAAACTTCAATTTTTTCCTTTCGTGTATCCTTCAAATCGGCATGAGAGTCTACTAGAATATTTGCATTGAAAATGTGCACCCACATGCGTCGAAGGATGCATCCATAATCCTGCTAATTAAAATTAATTATACGTAGCAGCGGGAACTCGATTCCATTCACCAGACTTGCATAGACAATCTTTAATGGGAACGAGTTATTTTTTTTTTACTGACAGGATGAACATCCAACATGCAGTGAATTTGTTGATTTAAGAAAAGACCGCGCGTCAACTGGTAAAATAAGTCGGCCTTGAGAGTCTTTGAAACGCATCGCTCGCCGTATGGTAAGGCACATCAAATGTTATGAGTATTTGTATATGTGTGCGTGACAGTCATGAAGTGAGTTCAAGGATATACTGTGTTGGGAAGCATAAATCATCTGTCTTGGATTTGCAAGATGTCAAACGCTTAATGGCAATAAATCTCGTTGGAAGAAGAAGAGTTCTTCTTCATGCTTCATGGTTCGGTGGGGGGTGAGTGGGCGCGTGAATACGCTTCTTCCTGCTTTTGTTTCGTTCCGGATGTCATGTCTGCGGAAGTGACATTATTTTTGTTATCCTTGAATGCTGTTATTTTGAATTTTAAATATTAATGTGGATTAGATGGGGATTTGTCTTGTTGTCGGGGGAAGAAAAATGAAGCGGCACTATGGATGGAGTGGGACATGACGGTAGGAATAACAATTTAAAATTATTGGTTTCGGGGCACTTGCGAAAGGATGGAGATACACTTAAAAAAGTTGCCCGGAAATTTAAGGAAAGCTGATTTAAATGTGTACGTTGAACTCGTGTTAATAAGCGTAAAGTAGGTACTTGCCTTTCCGTAACAAAACAGTGGAAGTGAGAGGTTTCTTACCCGCGAATGAGGCTTGGATCTTAGAGAAGCTCGATAATCAGGCAGTAGGCTCTTAGAGGTAAATCTAAATAGAAGCAGCAAATATACAAGGAAATGGCAGAAGGAAGACCATAACCGGCAAAGAAATTTTATTATCGCCAGCAACAACCACTGAAAACCAATAGAGTCGTTGTCAGGAAGTCATCAGAAGTGTCAGTAGAGGTGCTAAGATTCACTAATTGGCAAAAATAGGACAAGGATTATCGACAGGCAGCTCAGCAGAAAAAAAGCGATCTACAGGGCGACGTTACGAAAGAAGGCAGCAGCTGCTCGCGAGAGCTATCTTAAAGCAGAAAAGATATGTAAGAGGAACGTCAACTCTTATAAAAAAAAAACAAAGAATTTCAGGTGTACATGGTCGAACCGATAGAGAGGTGCAACCGCATGAATTGTTGTCAAAAATGTTACCGAAAGGTAAAAAGGGATGTCAAGGCAACAACGACTAAAAGCTTCGAGAGACGAACCTTGTCATCGTACTGGGGCTTAAGTACGGCCGAAAGCTTTCCGTGGAGATGAGTCGGCGAGTGCTGATAACTCCTTGACTCCCTGAGGTTCCAAAAACCAAGAAATAGTCTCCCTTATTCTACCAGTGGTGTCAGCAAGCAAAAACCGTTCCGAAAGATGAAAGGTTGGGGGGATAAAAAAACCAACCACTAACGAGTTCTCACAGATGCATGGCGGCTCGGAAGCTGACACGCTACCAGTGGGCGCACCAGAACTGGTTGAGCTGCAGCCACCATTGGCAACTAGCTCGAATGAGGAGATCTCTATGGAGATGGAGGAGCGGCTTTTAACAGATCCATTCAAGAACCCCCAGAAAACGAAGGTGAAGAAGAAGGTCCCTCCAGATCAGACGAGATGACTGTTGTTCCATAGAGCGACTCATGTCAAATCGATCCTGGATGCAAAGGACCCCTCTTCGCTCTCCGAGAAGGAACAAAACTGCCTGGCCTGGTCTATTGACATAATAGCAAAGAACACTCTGACGAGGCCTGCACCTAAACAGAATGTTGCCAAAACCAAAGCCAGCCGCAAGGTCGATGCCACTAAGGCAGGTCCTGTTGGTGATCAGTCAGAAACTTCGAGGGGCGCTAAACATCGTCATAGAATGGCCGAGACTAGGAGGGAGGATTTCATCTCAAACAGGCTTAGGTCTTCGGAGGACACAAAGAATCTCACCAAAAGGTCGAAGGCTGATACGGCGATGCTATTCAGCGGGACAATTCGTAGTTCACTACAGCTAGTTGTTGTGGACTTCGGAAGACCTAGTGACTAGTAGCCTCAAGAACGCGAGCAAATGGTTGAGAAGGCTTTAGCTGGAGCAGTCTTTGACCGTATACGAAGGAATACAAGTGGAACAGCGCCCACATTCGGAAGAGCGAAGTTGCATTGTGGAGTCATGCTGACTGCAAAGACCAGTTATTGCTTGAATTCGCGAAGGCTATGGTTCTTTTCACTAAGAAGAGATCAATGCCTACCTTCAGACCCCCGAATTTCGGTAGTATTGAACTAAGTATTTCAAGTTCAGCTCGGTACCTGGGCGTTATTTTAGATTCTAAACTAAGATGGAAGGACAACTTTGCCGAACGCATAAAAAAGCGAGCGTAGCTTTCTATTCTTGCAAAAAGGCATTCAGTAGTACGGGGGGCTTCAAACCAGCTGTGGTGTACTGGATATACACGGCGGTTGTAAGACCCACTCTCACATATTGTTCACTAGTATGGTGGATGGTACTTGAGAAGCAATACCAGCTTTCAAACCTCACCAAAATCGAGAGTGCAGCGTGCATCGGAGTTATGGGATCAATGAGAGCAACACCACTAGTGGCAATGGAAACCATGCTTAGTTTCATTCCGCTTGATATATACTATAGCAGTCTGGCGGCCAAAACCACTGTAAGACTGAGAGAAGACCGATTGTGGTTATCGAGTCTTTCCCATGCCTCCATTTGCTCCATGGGAGACTACTAGTGGATTGACGGAAACTGACCACATGAACCCGATGCTAACATTCGAAAGAAGATTCCCTACACGAATTACTGGCAGAATGTAGGCGAAGAACTGAAGAACCATGAAAAAAAGGAGCTGGCGTTCTATACCGAAGGGTGGCACTGGAGCGGGAGTTTATTGTGAAGCCCTAGGAATAAACCACTCCTTTAGAATAAACAACGACTGCAGCGTCTTTCAGGCCGCTATAAGCGAGAGTAATATCGTTGTTAAAGAAATCACTGTGTATATAGACAGCCAGGTAGCTACTAATGCTCTGAACTCTGCTGAAATTTGGTCGAGGCTTATGAGAACCTGCAAATCACTCTTAAACGAGATATCTAGAGCCAATGCGGTGACCCTCTGCTGGGTACCAGGGCATATGAATATCGAATGTAACGAAAGGAGTGACAAGCTTGCTAGGAAAGGGTCGGCGCTGCATATATCGCGGGCCCTCCCTTTTGTAGTAACCCCAATCAGTTCCTTAAGGAAGAAAAGAGAAGTTAAAGCCACCAGTCGAGTGAACAGACGCTGGGTTCATCTGGAAACATGCGCAACGATCAGGGCGCTATAGCCAGCATTCAGCAAGAAAATATTAACCTCTTCGGTAAACCTTAGTCGTTATAATGCACGGGTCGTTTCTGGCATAATTACTATTAATTGTGCCATTGGCGTACACGCAGAGTGACTCGGTGTGCTGCATAACGACTATTGTAGAAGTTGCAAGGACGAAGAAGAAATTGAATCTGTTCGCCACATGCTGTATGATTGTCCTGCCATATCCGTCAGAAATGAGGACTCTTGGCAGTTACTTCTTCTCGGAGCTGGAGGACTTAGGTAATGTAGTGCTGACAGACCTTCTGAGATTCATATCACTATATAGGTGGTTCTAACAACGGACTATCTTTACAGCGTTTCCAGGGTTAAAGGATTGGACACAATGGATCCGAACTATTGGTCTGAGTGAGCAGTCACTCTTTTGTTAGAAGGCACGCATCTACCTAACCTAACCTAAGTCCAGCATAACTGCTAGAGATGAGGTTATGGTTTTCCAATCTTATACCAACTCATTTGCAAAAATATGGTTTGATAGAAGTATGCGCTATGAAGGGAAGCTCAGAATTGTCTACCCGATCCTGAAATAACACCTAAGAATTTTCGTCCGCAATTTGATTGATCCTTAACAGTATGTTTCTGGGCCAGGAAAGTCCACTATTGATCAGTTTTGAAGACTGGTGTATATCTAAGAAAAAACCTAGGAAATCGATACGCACTATATATTCATCGATTTCAAAGTTGCCTATGATAGCGTATGTAGAGACGATGAGCCAGTTCTAGTCTCAGCATCACTACCAAGCTCTTCCGTATGTGCAGGATGACAATGTAGAGCTCTCGCTGCTCCATCAAAATTGGTTAAAACATCTCCGAATCCTTGGATCTCAGAAGAGGTCTTTGACAAGGTGACGATGTTTATCAGAATACTTGAAAGAATTGTACGAACACCGGAGGTATAATCTCTTACAAGTCTGTACAACTACTCGATTACGCCAATGATATCGACTTAGTCGGAATAACTCAGTGGGGCGGTTATGAGTATTCAAACCAGGCAACAAGGATGGGTTTAGCGGTCAATGAAAGCAACACAAAATATACGAGTATGCTGTCTGTAGTATCTTGAACTACTAAGGTATCCTTGTATAAGACGCTAATCATCCCAGTCCTGCTATATGGCGCAGAGGCATGGACTTTGTCAAATTCGGATAAGGATGACATTGGTTACTTTGAGAGAAAAATTTTTCGGGTGATCTTTGGTCCCATCTATTATCCCATCCATGTCGAGCGATTGAGAAAGTATAATGTCGAACTAAACGGCTTATACAACGACATCAACTTACGAGTAGGTAGCAGAGTTCACATACGGTGACTAAGATTGTTGGGTCATGCAGAGCGGATAGAACCCAACGTTTCAGTCCGGAAAATCTTCGAATCCACCCCGGATGGACGGCGCAATAGAGGGAGATCTCACGGTAGGTGACACAAACAAGCGATGGGAGACCTCAACCAACTTGGCGTGCATTTCTGGAGTACAGTGATGGATTCAAATTTCATCAACGGATTCATAACATAGCAAAAACTTTCATGGATTGCCCTTGAACATGTTCAAACAGTGCTTCGAAGTGGTCGCTCAATTTCGTTTTTGGTCAGCTGTGAGCAAACGCGGCACCCATCTTGCCGATAGCTTTTTTATACCCAAACGTTCATGCAAGATATTATAAACACATTCATTTGAGACTCTAACCATATTGACTACTTCGCAAACCTTCAGTCGACAGTCACCCAACATAATATCATGGATTTGATTGACCATTTCTCTATTTGCAACCTCCGCCGCTTATGCTTTTACGGCCGCAACGAAACTCTTTCCATGCAAAGAAGTATGCTTAGATAATAAACTGATTCACTCCAAAGAGTTATTATAAAATTCCTTTTTCCTAGATAAGATGGTAGAAATCAAAAATATCACAGGACAAATTCACTGATTTATTAAACAGTCCTCGTAAAACTAAGTATTTACTATCTGGCATAGTAGGTATTCCCGTGCATATTTCGAGATTTCCTGTTTGGATAGTTCTTTATTTTTTTTTATCAAAAAAGACATTACAGCACTTATTCAAACTTCTTTAAAATGTATTAAATCAGCAACTGAAGCGTACACAGTTGGCGAAGCAGCACCCGTACATCCGGCACCCCATGATACAACGCCAATTTGTTTACCAGTCGATTTATCAACCAATGGACTTCCAGAATCACCTTCACAGGGATCTCTTACGACTTCCTTGGGACTAGCACATACCATACGATTAGTTATAATATTCATGGAGTAGAAGGCTCTGCACGAATTCTGATGTATTAATTGCACTGTCGCTACTTTCAAAACATTGGATGCGAAATCAGAATTGGATGCGAAATCAGAATCCTCACTTAGTACTCCCCATCCAATGACATCTGCAAGGCTACCATCAAGTGAACGTTTTTCTGCCAATTCGATACTTTTCACAAGTGGTCCAAAGGTAAGCGGCTTAGCGAGTGTCAAAAAAGCTAAATCGCCGTCCAAAATGGTCTGGTTGTAAATAGGATGAACTACGACGGCACGTACTGCAAACACTTTTCCATCAAAATGATTAGATGATCCAACACGAACACTTATCGCATTCATTGGAACACTGTTAACACAATGCGCAGCTGTTAGTATCTTGTGGTCAGAAATGATGGAACCTCCACATCTATGCTCGTCATTTGTACGCACGGAGACTTGGTAAGGGTAGTCCTCAATTCTAGCGTTTTGTGCTCTTGGAACAAACTCCAAACCAGGAGTCTGGAGATCAAGATCCAAATTTAGTATATCGGTTAAGCCTAAGAGAATCGTTAAACCCGAAAGGACTGCCATATTGAGTGAGGGAGATTGCACAACTGTTGGGGTACTTGACTTCACTGAAGCTTTTATACCTACAACGCGAAGGGAAGTGATCACTTTCCTAGGGTAAGTCAAGCAGAATTCACTAGCTCGAACACAGATAAAAATTATAAAAATGAATGAATAAATGCACCAGGATAGAATTGCATTTATTGCATTTCAACAGAAACAACTATAATTTGAAGGAACAGACTGTTAACTTAAGAATGGCTTTGGTTTGCAGTGGATATCAACTCTAGTCAGGAGAATAAATCAGATGGCTTTCTCCAGCCTTTAATAACAGTTGACCAAATTTTTCATCTGACCTTCGCCAATTAAGATTCGTGTGTCTATTAAGCTTTGGTAGTTATGATACGCACGCTCTTTACGTTACTTAGCCCGCACGTTGATTAACCCACCCTATGTCATGTAGCAAAGCGTAAAAATACTGATAAGGGGCCCAGCTTTCTGAAATAAAAATATTGATAAGAAAATTTGCTGTTTCTTTGGGAAGCCATCGACCCATCACATACCCCCTATCTGCAAAATACTTATAACACATATTGTATAAGAAATGGGTGAATTCAAAGTAGGGTTATCGTGCAGGCTACGTGCTACAAAATGAGTTACAAAAATTAGGAAATAGCCGGGAAAAAGTTAAAAATTTCCTGAATTCAAAAAAAATATATACGTATGCAGTATATGTGTGTATAGCATGTTTAATTTAGTCTGCCAAGTCATCATGAATAGACTAACGCTTGAGCCCAATCCAGTTACACCCAGTTATCCATCTGGAAATTCATATCTCGATCTATGCATCGCGGATGCGCGTTTGCAAATCAATACAATCCACGATAATAAAATCCCGCTATTGCCGTATGATAGCGATCATAATGCTATTGTAATGGTAACATCTTTCCTTACTGACGCTCTGCTAAGTTTTGCAACGGAACACGAGTTTCCTAAATTAAATTTTAGGAAAACTGATTGGTGTAAGTTCGCCCGTTGTGCCACTAGAAAATATAGATCTCACCGCACCTCTTCCGAAGTTCCTAACAATAGGAACCTCACGAACGAGGAGTGTGAGGTCTACATCGGGAATCGTAATACAGTGGTGCTGGAAGCAGTGGGGTCGACAGTACCAAGGCTTAAAAGCAAAAATAGTATGGAATGCTATCTTAACCGCGATATTCAAACACTTCAGACCCACAAAAGCTTTTTGCTTACTCAGATAAACCGGATACGCCAACGGTTTCAGGATGAATCGCACGATCTGTAGTTGATAAGATTAAAATCCCTTCTAAGAAATGTTAAGTCGCTCATAAATCAGCAATTTCGGAATTCCATCAACGATTACTGGAGGCAACGAGCCGAAAAAATAGTGAAATCTGATTCTAGGAACATGTTTCCTCAAATAAACCAGATTTTTAAGCCTCGTAAAACCATTCGAGTTCCGAAATTGAAAGTACCAGTACTTTATGAGCCGCTGCTTTCTCAGGCAGGGATTGATAGCCAATATTGTCCCCTCATCGATAACAATTTCGTTATCGATGGGGGGATAGATAAGCTTAATCTGATTGGCTCTCATTTTGAGGCAGTTCATGCAACAGACCTCCCAAGTTGCAAAGCTGATGACGTATCTAGGGAGCTGATAAGGTTTTGGACAGTAAACAGAGATTCAGACACTGTGCTCCATTTTTCTGACCAAGTAAAGGCAAATGAACTGACGACAGATCAGGTGAACAATTACTATACGACGCTAGACGACCTGACGGACATATTCAGGAAACTGAGTAATAAAAAGTCGTCTGGGTTGGATAGCATTCCAAACATTGTGCTGAAGCATATACCAATCGAAATTATACGGCAATACTGCGTTATTTTTAATAATCTGCTGAATAACAGTTACTTCCCTAGTTGTTGGAAAATATCGAAGGTTTTTCCAATTATCAAGAAAAAAAAAGATCCTTCTGATCTTATGAATTATAGGCCAATCAGTCTCCTGCCTAATATTGGGAAAGTTTTTGAGATAGTTATCAGCAAGTTAATTCTGTTCGCGTGCGAAAGAAAGGAGAAAATTCCGCGGAATCAATTTGGGTTCAAAAGAAACCACTCGTCAGTGCATGCTATAACCAAACTAATTTCGGATATTAACTGGAATTTTAGCGCAAAGAGATGTACAGCTGCCTGCCTGGTGGATATCGAAAAAGCCTTCGACACGGTTTGGATTGACGGGTTAATTTATAAGCTTATCAGATATGAATTTCCACATGAGCTTGTAAAGATGATCAACTCAATGGTTCGCGGGAAAAAATTCGTTGTAACAGATAGACAATACACGACGACCAGAGTATTTAATATCAGCAATGGTCTGCCGCAGGGTACAGTTACGGCACCAATACTCTTTAATATTTATGTTTCTGAAATGCTCAAGGATGTGGATAATTCCTTAGCATTTGCTGATGATGTCGTCCTGTATGCACATGGCTCTAAGATCGCAGATGTACAAAATGAGCTTCAAATTAAATTCAACAATCCTCTGACATTCTGTCGAAATTGGAAGTTAAAAATAAATAACTCTAAATGTGAAACCATATTGTTCCGCACCCCTCTAAGACGCGGTAACTCAGATTTGAGACGTAACTGGAAAAACATACAAATAGTTGGTGATAATGGACATCACATCGAATCAAAAACTCTTGTGAAATATTTAGGTGTTTATTTGGATAATTTTTTATACTACAATGACCACATAAATATACAGTTGAAAAAGGCAAGAGCGGCATTTATGTCTCTCAGAAGTCTTTTCTACTCCAATTATTTGAGATCCGATGTGAAACTCATATGTTACCAGGCTTTTGTGCGCCCAATTCTGACCTATGCGAGTCCAGTATGGTGGAACATTACTCCATCTTACATAGAAAAACTACGAATTTTTGAACGGAAGTGTCTCAGAGCCTGCATGCAGATGTACAGAAGTGCTCATTCTGACTTTCAGCATTACATCTCTAACAAAAGATTATTGGATGAGTCCGGCGTGTCCAGGATCGATAACGTCATTTTGGACCTTGCAAGAAATCACTTTGTGCGAACGGCAAATGTTACGGAGAATGAATTAGTCTCTGGACTATTTTATCCTAACCCTGAGTATTTTAAAAATTCATTAGAAAATGGGCATATACCACCTGAGGCATTTTTGTATCTGGATGCATATGGTTATTTATCAGACTCATCCAACATTCCTATCATATATCATGTTCCAAGAAGGGCGACGGACAAAAGAATTCTATATGATCCTACATTCTTTAGGAATGGCAATGCTATACTGAGATACTGCGTAAGTGTACCTGATAGGGATGTATGCAATACTTACCGGTTAAATAAAGAAAAATACTGGTGGCTTGACTGGGTTGAAGCTGATGCTTAGATTCGGCGCATTCCATGCACCCCGCTGGCGCTAGTGGAAGTTGTATCCCTGTACGCGATGACAACTTTTCAGCTAGCGGGTGCCAGACTCATTACTGACAGGTTGTCAAGCGGATCCCGGGGTACTGTTTCAACTACCGCTGGCGGGGAATATAGAATACGCCGATTAGATTTGATTAAGTTAGTTTTAGTTTTTCTGTTTGTTCGTTTTGTTTTTTATTGTTGTAAATAGTTTTCATTTAATTTTTAAGGTAGACTATACAACAAAAAATTATATGACAGAAAAGTTTTTTAAATTTCCGCATTTTCTTTTCGACATTTTAAAATACAGACATCTAAAATGTATCTTAATTATAAATATATAGAATAATAGATAGACTAACATATAAGTTAAGTAACGAGAATTGTCAAAAACAGTCATTTACTTTTATTAAAAGTTATTGTTATTAGTATTTAGCTTATTTATACTTAAAATAAAAACTATGTTATATATTTACTGGAAATAAATAAGTGTAAAAAAAAAAAAAAAAAAAAAAACGCTTGAGCCCAAAAAAAATTATCCCAAACAAATGTTTCTTTTATGACTTGCGCACATTCAAGGGATTATGAATACCCTCTAAAGGTTTTTAAATAGTTCGGGGGTATGAAAGTGTAAATAGAAAAAGAAAAAAATTGGTGTAGTGGTTTGAAACTCAGATGCTGTTTTAGATAAACTCTGGGGGTAGCGTCCGGATTTTTTTACTTTTGTTCTTCTGATTTACTGTATTTTTTCTTCAGAGCGAACAATTTTGACAGCCATATAACCAACCTAATGCCAGTGTTATGCCTACACAATAATGTTCACACAAGGTTTCGCAATTGATTGAACTGACTTTATTTATTTCATGAGAAATAAATAAATGCTTGCTGCTATATTATCTGAACCATGGATTATTAGCGAGGCAATCGCTGGTGTTACCACTCCACCATCGCCATCCCCTAACTTACTTTGAAAATCGGTCACGGTTTCACGAAATCTATACCTAGTCGCCTTCGAGATCATTATGCGCACATACCATATTTACACATATTCGTTCATTTGAGCGAGTCGTTCGGCGAACTGTGGATAGATTTCGTACCACGTATTCTCAAAATGATGCAATAACGCCAACACACCATGAAAAGTAGGTATTGTAGCCAATATCGCCACTGTAAACGAGAGGGTACAAGAAGATCTAAATTTATCGATTTGTCTAAAACGCCTTGGAAGTCAAAATTGTTTGTGCCATTCGTGACATACGGGCATCATTGCTGAAAAAAGTGACCCAAAATCGGACGGAAAAAATGCTCTTCGTCAAGAACGTCGGTGGCCATATGTCCGAAATCATTTCAAAGTATGACATTAACGCCATGCGTTAATCTTTTGAATAAAAAAGTTATTGGTTGCAAGTTAACTTTTTGAGTTGTTTTTCTAAGTGCAGAATCCGATCAGGCTTAAAAGATGCTACAAAAAAAAAAAATGTTATTCATGTTCGTTTTTGAATTTTGTTTCCGATTTTGATTGCGTACAAAATTCATCACAGGGGTGAATGGCTCTAAGCTCCTACTCAAATAAACACTCTTTATTCTCATAGCAGTTTTCGAAAGTCTCCGTGTTTTTGTACCCTGTCCCATATCATTCTATCATAGTTGCTATTACAGTCGAGTCTATCTGTTTGGGCAGCGAAGATTCAGATTGCCTGCAGATATTGACAATACTTGTTTCAAAATGAATATCGCCTTTTTTTTAGAGCCTTGTATACAGCAAGTGTTGATTCCGTTCTATTTGATCATTTTGATCAATCTTTGTATTAATAGGGGTTTAACCCTTATAGACAATCAGTTCAGTTTCAGTTTCAGTTGAGCTTTAAGTTAAACTGATGTGTAACTGCGTAAACTGAAGGTTTTAACTGAAATTGAACAGAACTGAAACCGTTTGGCACCTTAACGTGCTGGGCTTGAGTGACACTGCAATCTGTGACGCTTGTGGAGAGAACGACGACACCGCGGAACATTATCTTTGTGAGTGTCCGGCCTTTGCTCGTATCAAGTGGCAGATCCGCAGTGCTAATGTGGTGAGTGCTGGTACTGTAAGCTCATCATCACTGAAATGCTTGCTTAGCTTTCTTAGAAAAACAAGGAAATTCAAATACAATGGGTAAATCAGGGTTTGCTCTCTGGTAGTACAATGGACCACTTGGGTCTGAGTGCTCCAGTCGAGCGTTTCCTATCCCGACAAAAAAAAATCTGTTTGGACAGCGAAGATTCAGATCAGCCTGCAGGTATTGACCAAATTTGTTTCAAAAAGAATAACGCTTTTTCTAGAGCCTTGTATACAGCAAGTGTTGATTCCGTTCTATTTGATCATTTTGATCAATCTTTGTATAAATATTAAACCCCTTTTAGACGATCAGTTCTGTTTCAGTTTCAGTTGAGCTATTAGTTGAGCTTTAAGTTAAACTGATGTGTAAATGCGTAAACAGAAGAATTTAACTGATATGAGACTGAAACTTATGGAATTCCCATCAGCTTTCAGTTCAGTTGTCAGTTAAACTGATGTGTAAATAGAATCAGTTCAGTTTCCATTTCCGGCTATAGTTAGCAGAGGTTTATCAGAGTATCGTATTTGAATGTCTCTGCTTATAGAAAATTATAAATGATGCAATATTTGAAGGTAAGCTTACGAGGGTAAGGTGATTTCTCTGCCTGAAGCAGAGATAGAGTTCCAATCAGCAACCATTTATGTTTCCTGCCTGGGTGCACTTCTCATTAGTTCGTATGACAAGTTTCAACTTGTTCTCTCAAGTTGTTTGTTTCCACGAATTTTTGCAGTAGACGTCTTGCTTGTTTTTCGTTAAAATGGATAAACTTGAATATCGTGCGGTCATAAAATTCTTCATTTTGGATGGGTTAGCCCCTAAGGAAATTCATCCAAAGTTGACAAAAGATTACGGGGACTCTGCTCCTTCCATGTCAACCGTTAAAAAGTGGGCAGCTGAATTTAAAAGTGGTCGCACGTCACTCGAAGGTGACCCACGTGATGGACGGCCAAAAACCGCAACCACACCCAAAACCATTGAAAAAGCGCATGATATCGTGTTGAACGATAGGCGAGTGAAGGTGAGTGAGATAGCTGAAACTGTGTGTATATCGGAAGAGAGGATGCGAAACATCTTCCACAAAAACTTAGGGATGCGAAAACTCTGCGCAAGATGGGTGCTGCATTTGCTGAATGACGATCAAAAGCAAATGCGCAAACGATTTTCACCGCAATCTATAGACCGATTCAATAGGGATCCGGCCGCTTTTGTGCGGCGATTTGTCACCATGGATGAGACATGGGTCCACCACTACACGCCAGAAACGAAACAGCAGTCGAAGCAGTGGGTGGAAGTCGGTGGTTCAGCGCCAAAGAAAGCGAAGTCGATCGCATCTGCCGGAAAGGTCATGGCCAGTGTGTTTTGGGATGCGAAAGGGATCCTGTTAATTGATTACGTTGAGAAAGACAGAACAATTACAGGCGAATATTACTCCAACCTTCTTGACCAGCTGGATGTCGAAATTCGCGAGAAGAGGCCTGGCTTGAAGAAGAAAAAAATCATCTTTCACCAGGGCAATGCACCTGTACACAAGTATGCGTTGACGATGGGAAAACTGCGGAATTTCTCAGACTGCCATCTGTTCCTAAACTTGAATAAATTTGTTTCTGGGAAGCGCTTTGCATCCAATGCAGAAGTTGAGAGGGCCGTAGATGAATATTTCCACAGCCTTCCAGACTCTCACTTCCGAGAAGGAAGGTTGGAGAAACGCTGGACGAAGTGTGTTAAAGTCAAGGGAGATTATGTAGAAAAATCATTTTTTAAGTCAAAATCGCAGTCTTTCATTGTCAGGCCGAGAACTTTTCACCTTGCCCTCGTAAGTCGTTGAATAAGTTGTGACGCGACCAAACTAAAGCCGAAGAAAACCGGAAAAAAAACCAGTTGCTGGCTATTTTTCCCAATTTTCAGAAGTTAGGATTTTAAGTTACATTTACTTTATATTTTCAATACACGAGTACTTACTTTAATATTTGTTGGAAAGAAAGTATTGAGCCTTTTCGTCATTAGACGGAGATGCATTAAAGCGAAAAATCGATGGTAATATTGATCCAATCTGAATACTCTTACCAGCGTTTGAAGCGTTTTTTCCCGAGGGTAGGTGAAAATCTTCAACAAGATACTATGTGGATCGCCAGCGCATGCTCATAGTAGTGTGGAATTCTTACCCACTAAAAACCGCACTTCAAAACAAACTTGTTTTTTTTTATATTTACTACAACTAAGTATTGGACTTTCACGAAATAAGGACGTTTTGCAAGTACCTTCCCATTAGAAGTTCCTGCTAGCAGCTTAGACATGGTACTTATCGCACTAAGTCAAAAGGTTTGGTTCTTTGTAGATGGCGTAGTAAATTTCTTTTATCCAAATATTAGAGGTTTGTAATATTTACGTGACTTCCTAGTCAACTCTTATGCTTTCTCCCTTAGTTTTTGATTTCGTTTTCGATTGTTTTAATGCCAAGATCTCTGTGGATATCGCTATTTTTGATATACCATACCATGGCGCATTTATAATACCTCTTAGCACTTTGTTTTCAAAAGTTTGTAAAATTTTAATGTTACTTATTTTGGTATAACCCCAGAGTTGTATACAATATGTCCACACTGGCTTTAGCACCAAAGCAGTTTGTTCTCTATATTAAGCTTGGATTATTTTCCAAGTAACCAATACATTTCTCTGTAATTATTGTCTAGTCCTTTGCTTTTTTTTTACATGCGCTTTCCATTTCAGCTTTGCATCAAGTGTCATTCCATACTTAGATACTAAGCCTCGTTTGCAAACGGAATTTGAATCGAGTTTGAAAAGATCGGCAAATTATTTGTTTTCCTATAAGTAAAATTTACATGAACAGATTTGGTCTCGTTGAGTGCGATTCGCCAAATCTTTGTCCATTCATTTACTCTATCCAAAGCTTCTTGCAGTTTTTCTGTAGTATCTTCGACCGTTTTACCTACTGTCAAGATAGCAGTGTCGTCGGCAAATGTATCTCGCTCAGCGCCTTCTACTTGCGGTATATCACGAGTGTATAATAGATATAAAACTGGACGAAGAACGCTTCCTTGCGGCCATTATTTCCTTAAAAGCTGAATATTCGTTTCCGCATTTGACCCGGAATAGTCTATTCGTAAGGGAGTTGTTCAAAATATTATATAGAAGCTCTGGGAGAACTTGTCGTAATTTAAACTTTAAGCCTTCATGCCAGACCTTGTCAAAGGCTTGAGAGACGTTAAGGAATACGCTTGAACAAATCCTTTTTTCTTCAGGAGATTTTTCGATTACATGTGTTATTCTATGCACTTGTTCAACTGTAGAAAACTTACTTCTGGATCCGAATTGATCATCCGAAATGAATTGCCTTTCTTCTATAGGGTGACCAGATAGCAATAAGGTCAACATTCGAGACGCTATTGTCAGAATAACGCCGTGCGTATTGGACCGAGTCATCAAAAATTAGACCGACCGCTTGAAGCACTGCTAGCGCAGCCTAGGAGGCCATTTAAATGATGTGCTATTCCACGCATGAATGTAGCTTCAAAATAAAGCCAGAATAAATTTTATATCTCACACCGTTGTTGTTTTATTTCAATTTTCTTCCTGTCGTTCTTATCTGGTCACCCTATATTACCGGCTGTATTCGCCTAATCAATATTCTCTCGAACACTTTGGATAAAATTGGAAGAAGCAAATTAGTCTATAAGACGTTTTGTCAGTCGGCGGTTTTGTGGGCTTAAGGACCATTATGACTTAGGCGACTTTTAATTGACTGGGAACATATTCTAGTATAAACGCGGCATTTATAATGAACAGAAGTTTAATTAGAGCTTTTCTTGGTATCCAGGAGCTTTCTAATGCTTAAGTTTCTTATTTCTTCCTTAAGATCGCTTAGCGTTGCATTTCTTATTGCTCTATTGGCTATATACTACGTATTTATATTTTAAATAAGAGCTTGTCCAGGTGGGTGGCAAAAACTTGCGCTTTCTGTTTATCATGCCTGATCCATTGGCATTTGAAAGGTGGTATTTTGCAAATTTTGTAGAAGAAAAGCCGGTAACATTTGATCATTTGAAATTTCTGCGACAATTGAATAAATTTTACAATTTTACCTCGAAAAATGCGAAAATGCTGCAAAGGCTTGTGAATAAATGTGTGCTAATTATGGTAAAAGCATTTTATCAAAAGCAACAGCCAAAAGATGATTCGCTTCATTCCATTTTGGAATTCTTTTGATGCTAAATATGCACTCCACTCTAGTCGATCAATGGCTCAGTCAAGTGGAGGATGACGGCCACATATTGGTATCTTATTTTATATAATTGGAGTCACCAATTGCAGTAGCTCCAATTATATGATTTCAATTTTTCAATTAGTCAATTTTTTGATTATCACCATATTCAAATTTCAATTCCCTCATTCAATTTATGTGCGGCAGCGATCGTCTTTTTAAGTGACAATCTTTGCCCCATTTGGTTATTTTCTTTTTATGGTTCTTTAGCGACAAAACTTAAGCTTTTTTTGTCCATTACGTATGTCTTCTAAACGTTTAACACTGCTCAACTGAATAGCGAACTGACGTTTAAATCTTTTTCAACTGAACTAATAACAAAACTGACGACTAAACTAAAACTGATCGTCTAAAAGGGGCTTTAGAGAGGACATTAAAAAAGTTATTCCTTCAATTCTACTTAACATATGCTACGGGATGGCGAAACTGGTATTACCAGAATGTTCATATCAATCTTTTTTTATTTTCAGTTTCATCGGCTGTTTCTCAGTTTTTCGATTTCGCTCAAAATAATTTTTTAAGCAATAACGTGGCCTACAATGCAGGAATATGGCCTAGGTTAGGTTAGGTTAGGTTGAAGTGGCTGTCGGCTGAGAATCGCCAACACACTTAGACGAACAATAGGCCCATCGTGATACCACGTGGATCATAGGAGGGAGCTACTATCTACCCTGCTCGTTAAATTATTTTGAGCTTCGTATGAAGCGTAGGAGACTCTTAATGTGTATGTCTATCAGAACGCCTATGTCTATCAGATCGCCTATATCGTTCATTTTCGCTTCTAAATATTTACTTTACTTTGATAACGTCCAATATTGCTCGTGTGCTCTCAACTCTACTTACTCTCTAGGCGCTGCTTTTCACAATATTTAAGAACAAAGCATTAGCTTAATGCTCTTACTACTAGTATTTTATACCAGCTTTGGCCAAATCTGTTTTGTCGCTAGACATGTTGATCCACTTGTCCACCTAAGATTTGTACTGTCGATAGCATCCAGCTTAAATTTAAGTCTGCGAGTAGCGATTGGTATAACGGGTGGGCTATCTAGTGATTTCTTTTTAAATCATAGGTTATTTTGACACTGATAGCTGTTTCCCGCTCGGAATCTTAACAGAAAGTCAGTATCTTACCTCCGCGGAACGAAATGAGTCGCCTCACGCTTGAACAACATTGGGAAATATTGAAAACTTATTTCCAAAGTGAGTGCTGTGTAGCCCGAACAGTGCGTTTTTTGAAAATAAGTTTTGGCCGAAATGAAGCACCCACCGCGCCTGCTGTACGCAAGTTTGTGCAAAACATTCGTAAGACTGGTATGCTAGTGGACAACACTCATGGTCCCCGTCGTCGTGCGGTGCGCACAGACGAGAATGTGGCTGCTGTAGCCGAGAGTGTGAGACTCAATTCACGAACATCAACTCGTCATCGATCTCAACAGCTCAACATTTCACGCACTAGCCTGAGGAGAATTCTGCACAAAGATCTGGGATTATTGGCTTGCAAGGTTCAATTGATTCAGCAATTGAAAGCGCACGACCATCCGCTTCGTTATGGCTTCGCAGTTTGGGCGTTAGAGCAGCTTGAATTGGACAACGATTTTGGCCGAAAAATCATCTTTTCTGACGAGGCACATTTTCATCTCGGCGGCTACGTTAACAAACAAAATTGCCACATCTGGGGCTCGGAAAACCCACACGTTATTGTCGAGAAGCCAATGCATCCACAGAGAGTGACAGTTTGGTGCGGATTGTGGAGTGGTGGCATCATTGGACCATTTTTCTTCGAAAATGAGGCTGGGAACAACGTTTCGGTCAACGGTGAGCGTTACAGAGCCATGTTAACGACTTTTTTTTTACTGAAATTGAAGACATGGATTGGGGCGACCTCTGATTCATGCAGGATGGCGCTCCATGCCACACAGCCCATGCCACAATCGGTCTTTTGCGCACCAAATTCCCAAATCGTGTTATCAGCCGTCTTGGCGATGTCATCAATTGGCCGCCTCGGAGCTGCGATTTGACCCTTTTGGACCTTTTGTTGTGGGGAACCGTGAAGGACCGATGTTATGCCAACAATCCGGAAACGATTCAAGCACTTAAGGTCAATATCATCCAAGCAATCCGTGAGCTACAGCCTGAAACCATCAACAAGGTCTTGGAAAATTGGAGTGATAGAATGCGCTACTGCGAGGCCAGCCAAGGCAGCCACTTGAACGACGTTGTATTTCATAATTAATGGGAATGTTTGCTCTTACTAATAAAGTCATAATATATGGAAAAAATTTCAGTTTGTTCATTTTATAGCATTTTTAAAAAGAAACTTGTAGTTGGCCCACCCTGTACATAAGATGCCTTTGCCCGGCAGGATGGATGTAGTTGTTCCTTTTCTGACGAGTTTATCGGCCTTATCGGCCTCTCTATGCCCCGGCACCCAACACAGGTGAATATTTAACTACTCAGCTATCTCTGCGAGAGACGATCGGTAGTCTAGAACTACTTATGAATTGATAGATGTCGATTCCAAGGATTTGATTGCTGCTTGACTGTCTGAAAAGATGCGGATATCTCTAACGGATATCACCTTTTTTTTTCGTAAACCAAGATAAGACTTCTTTAATCGCCAGGAATATGACTTACAGGAATTAAAATTAGAAATAAAAATGTTTAATATTGAGAGAAGTTTTCAAAAAACAAATTCTTATTTTTAATTACAATTGACCAGTATAAGATACGTATTTTAAGGTGCAAGTACATACGACTCAGTCGTGCACTTTTTTAGAAAAGAAAACCTAGGACCTACCAGTCTTTATTAAAAACGTGCAAGGTACAGCAGTTAAACGTCTTGATTTGTTATGAAGGAAAAAACAAACTAAATATCCAATCAGCCATTCAATCCGATCCTAAAATATTTATAATCCATTAGGGTAATTCCTGAATGAAATTGACTTCACAACTCTTTCCATATTTTATGAGTAACAACGGGTAATGAAACTGCAACTCACCGAATATTCTTAGCTAGGTACTTCAACACTGATTTTCGAAATCAACTCCAGTGACGGGACCTCCCTCAGCCCACCAACTCCAGGTATTATACAGTTACCACCAGGAAAGGACATTTTTCAATATCCCCAGTCCAACTTTCAACAACTTTACAAGTTGATTGCCTCTGATTAGGCCCACACATACCACCTCACATACTCAACTACCCCGCCTCTGTGTCGTAGGCATAATTTATCCAAGCTACCAATTTAAATTCCATCACCAGGTAACTAGGGGTTGAATTCAAATCTCTTATTCGGCTTGTAAAAGGGAATAGAAAAAATATCAACGAACGCGAATAAAAAAGAAAATGAAACCCAATTTTTCTCACCCTTACCGACACATACGTAGGTGCACAGTCTGAAGGGGTTGTTCAGAAGACAGCAGTGACTGGTTACTGTTGCTGACGACGATCGCTGGTTTATACTTCGTCTACATTGTAAGTATTTTATAGTGCTGCCATCCAATCCACCCACCCACACTCCAACTCTTGTTTACAAATCCCTTAATATGTTGGCTAGGATGGTGGTGGGCATTCATAAGCAGAGTGCGAGTGCTATACGCGGGGGTTGGTGTGCGCAGAAAAACCGGGGAAAAAATCCGTTTACAAGAAAATGAAATGGCAAAATCCTGTTTACAGACGCCGAAGGGGAGGCGTACACACGATATGAAGGAGTGAGTGACGAATGAATAAGTGAAGGCTGAATATGTCATAGGCAGCAGATACAAGTGCTAACAAAGTAAATCTACAGATGACGCGACGGTGTAGAGCCTGCGCTGCGAAAATTTTTTTTTTCACTGTGACTCGGTGAAATTGAATAAAAGTAGCGATGCCTTGCTTTTCACAAAACTGAGCCTTTAACGTTTGACGAATTGAAAAATGGTTTTCAGAGTATGGAGGTTACTTTTTCTTTTTTTTTATCCTCATCTTCATTGTGCTCCGTTCGTTCTGCGGTGTTTTAGTGAGTTCGTGCCGAAACTTTAGACTGTGCCTTGGAGTTTGCATTGGCTCTAGAGGATATGTTCCACAGGTGTGAGTTTTCGACACGTTGTTGTTGTTGTTTTTGGAGATGGTTGCGAGGGCTGCTCCCGGTGGTTTTGGAAAACGACGGTAATGGGTGTGTAAGTTCCGAAGCATCGATTATGTATTACTTTGGTATTTCATACATACATAAGTGGGACGATAGAGGGGGTACACGGTACATTCGTTTTGTTAAACAAGGCTGGTGTTTCGTGTAATGCGCTTTTGGTGCCGGGTGAGGATGGATATGGGGTTGATCCACTACAGGCATTCAATTCATTTGGGGATTGAATTGAATTTGTTTTGAAACTCAATTCAATGAAATTAAGCATTAATGCTGGTAGGAGTATTACATTAGGATAATAGGTATTCAAAGCTCCCCAGGAGATTTGGGTTAAATTGATAGGCTAGGTAATTAGGGTTCAAATCGATTTCAGTTCTAGAGAACAATTTAATATTAAGGTCACTTTACGTCGAAGTCATTATGTAGTGGATATCAATATGTAGATGCTTATAGTAATTTAAGAACTACCTTTGCTAAGTGGGAATCTGCTGACCAAAACGGGCCTTTATCTACCTCTCCCTTCTATTATACTTCCTTCTCCTTGCGCAACCGCCAGTAAATATTTCATCGTGAGAGGGCTCCAGTTTTGTGTATTTCTGCATTGCTTTCTCCTTAGTTGTGGGGTTCCCTGCTTTTGGTTATTGAAAAAATGCACGTTCAACAATTTGTTGGGTTCTTCAGAAATTTGAACGGATCATGTCCGAATCTATTAAGGTATGTCCGTTAATAACTGTGCCCTGTTAGCAGCTGACTAAGTTAGATATAAACTGCTCAATGACGTTGATTTATCCATATCTCTATATCATGTATCATTCATCTTCCCTTATTAGACTGGTTCTACCTCTGCTGCTACTTAGTAATGCTTCGGGTTTTTTTTTCCAGTTTTCGTTTATTCTCTGGGCGGCTGCCTAGTTGTTCAATATCGGAGTTATAAATGCTCCGCAGTTCCTGCGAGAATATCCACCGGTAGAATAACACCTACTGCATCGCCTGATATCGTCAGGAAGAAAACTGCATACTTTCAGTTCTTATTGACAGTACACCTAGTTGAGCTTCCTCGTGGACCTCACATGGAAAAAGTCTGGATCCTCCGAAGTAAATTAAGATTTGCTAACAGAGATCCAAGAGTAGAAGTAGACTTCCAGGAAATAATCCACGCTAACGCTATAATGAATATAAAAATGAAGCTGCACCTTCCAATATTAAAATTTGATCCCAAAGAAGTGATTCGAAATTTATGTATCCAGATATATTTATGATTCATCAGTCAGTACTCAAAACTTAACAGCAGACTGAATATAATACGTATAAAGCTCGAAAGCTGTGCTCAAACATTTTTTTAGTGACAGTGATTAGCAATATTCTTCTGGGAAAAATCTAGGAGAACTACTCGAAAATCCTTATAAAAGCACCAAATCCTTAAACAGTAATAAAAAGTTCATGCTATTATTATGGCTAATGAAACATTAGTCCTCCAAATTACTGCACAACTAATTTCTTATGTGTTTCATGTGCCCTTGAGTTATACCCTCGCTTTTCCATAAAATATGTGGGATATCTTCTGCGATGTATAAGTCTTTGTAGTATTCACACTGGTCCGAGTACTAATTTCCTGGTATGCCTTCTCAGAAGGCAGTGTCCAATAAGAATTCCTGAAGCAATTCTTAACTGTGACCCATGTAGTTAAACCATTTTCATAGTTTTCATTTCATCAAACGTCAGCCTTAGTGCCTTTACTATCCTATGTTCGACCTTCGTAGAACACCCATTTTGTTCATATTGCCTAACACGTTTGGTCAAGCCGCACACGACGGTAGTCTGACGTTTACTGCTTCGTTTTGAAATGATGTCTTCCCGTCTCTTGTCAGTAGATCGGCAAGTTTATTTTCCTCGCATTCGCCCCCGTTATTACAAAAATAATAAACCTCAGCTTTATGCAAGCTAAGATTCCACAAATCCTGAAGACAGCTGTGACACGTCCCATTCGGTAATCGATAAATGTTTGGAGGAAGTAATTACCAGAAGGCTGCTTAACTTCATTGATAAGCAGAGTTTAAATTGAAACCATCACATCCTATTTCATGCGTTTTAGGAAGGCTTTCGATACGCTAAACCAGAACAAAATAATAGAACCGCTTAAAGGACTAGGAATTCGAGGGAATTGAACTGGCTGTCTACGCTGACGACACGGCGATAGTCGTCCGTCATTAGTATCTCGACGCAGCGACAAATATTATGCAAGAAGAATTCAGCAAAGTGGTCAATTGGTGCCACGACGATTGTCTAATAATAAATGCACCAAAAACGAAGATGATGTACATACGACGTCCACACCCAACGAACTATACAACTCAAGAACAACATCTGTACAGAAACAATTCCCGACGAACAGATCGAAATTGTTGCCAGTTACAATTCCTGGGCCAATACCATCGATATTCACTTTATTTGGGACAAACATATTGATAAGCCACGATCAGATCTCAATAAGGCACTTTTTAGAGTTGTATACATAAAGAACTATTCTACGTCGCAGACTCTAGGATAGGTATACTGCGCCGTAGTTAAATCTTAGGTTAGGGTAGGTTAAAGGGGTTAGCTGAAACGAATGGGTGCAGCCTACACTTGGATCAAAAAAGGAGACAATGTGCTCCCCTGACATGGAATCTCCTGGCTGAAAAACTGAAAAGAAAGAAAAAGAAGAAATAAAGTATCAAGAGTTCTGCGGTATTGGAACGGCCTCCTCGAAACCATCCCGAAGAAGTTATGGTGGTTGGTGGATCTTACGATGGTAGTCGGTGGCTTATCAGATAGATCGCCGAGATGATTGAAGAAGTATTTTTTCTGGCATTGCAGAAACTCAGACATTTACATAGAAAGTGCAAGCGTCTGTGTTGTCGCAGTCTCTGCAAAGTTCATCTGTTTTAAGCCGGATTCTTTTACGGTGGGCCGCCAATAGGTTGTGGCCAGTAATGATACCCATAAGAAGCGGCAAGTTTTGTCTACTTTCAGTGAGGATGAGCTTTGTTTTCACCTTGTCGTGTTTTGTCCAGATGCTTCTGGAGACGCAGCACGATGGAAGTGCTCTCTATCTTTCGTCTGCTTGTCGTTTGAAGTCAAGTGCTATGTTTGATTTAACAAGTTTAAGGGGAGGAAGGACTGAGCTTTGGACCATTGACATGTATTGTTCTAATCCCTTTCTTGGCAGCTCACCCGGCATCTCGGGTTCTGGAATTTCTCTGTGTCCTTGGAACCACCAGAGTGCTACATGAGGCAGCATTTTATTTGCTTTGATTGTATTACCGCGGATGAGATGGCTCTTATAGCAGCTTGACTATCTATGTAAATGTCGTTCTCTTTTCTAGTAACAAGCTTCGCCGAAAGTTCCGCTTGAAACACACTGCCGTGGTTCGGAAGCCTTAGTGACATTGCAATCTCGGGTTCTGCCAAGATACCCGAACCCACTCCTTCATTTGTTTTGGACCTGTCAGTGAAGACTGAAATACTATGCGGGTTTATGGCCCCACCGTCCTGTGTTTCCTTGAACGCATGACCGTTCTGACGTTTAGGCTGAAGTCGGGGGATGGCGGAAGGTAATCTGTGGTAGCGCCTAGGTGAACCCATCTCGCCCATGTGGCCCTTCCTCCACGTTGCATTCTTTTAGGCGCAGGACACTCATCGCAGCTGATTGCTTAACGTATAAGTCTAGTGCGAGAGTTGTTTTAAGGGCTGCGATCGGGGTGGTTCTTATGGCGGGCGCCAGTGGATGCTATGCAAGCAAGTCTCTGAATTTTTGTCAGTTCCTTGAGATGTGTGAATTTCTCTGCTATTGGATGCCAGACTATGACAGAGTGCTTCCAGTGGATGATGGCAGGTTTGGGTCCCCATTTTCTCCCAAAAATTCAACTGCGTGCATAGAACGTAATGTACGCTTTCTTTATTCTTTCATTTGTACTATCTCTCCAGCTCAGCTTGCGGTCAAGTATGCACCCGAAGTACCGTGCTTTGTCCGAGACTTGGATTGGAGTGCCATCGGGACCGAAAGCTGAGATTTTTCTTTTATTGGTGACGAGGACCATCTCTATTTTCGCTGGGTTGACGTTCAGTCTACAACCTTTCGCCCATCTATGGATTTGGATATGGATGTAGTATGCAACAACGTTTACTCCGCTGTGGCTTAATTTCAAAGGTTCTCGTTTGCGACTAGAGTCCATAGTAGAGAAGATAGGACCCCTACTTGCGGGGTTCCCCTAGAGGCCAGTGCATTTACTTGGCTGTCACTCAGCTCCGAGTTGGTGTATCTCGTCTTGAGCATACATTCTATCCAGTCGATGAGTGCGGAATCTATAGGTACTCTGAACCGATCTAGTGATAGTCTTATCGATTCAGTTTTCACATTGTTAAAGGCTCTTTCCACGTTTAAGAGGCCGCTGGCGTGAATTCTTTGTGGTAGAGTGATTGCTCGATAATTGAATCTTAACTAAAGTATATATAATATTATATAAATAATATAAAATATATATAGAAATAATAATAAAAGAAGAAACTCAGCGAAATATACCTTGTGAGAGGACGTTCAAAGTACTTGGCACCTGAGAACTTTTCAAGATGACTACAACGCTCGAGTACTACGATAACAAGAGGTTTCAAAGGACAAAAGACCATCGATTCAATACGAGAAGACGTACCAAAAGGATCTTTCAAACACCAAGGTTTTACAATGCTTATGGCAAGAAAGAATTAAAGTACAGCGCATCCATAATACTGACCGAACTTCCGAACTACTAGACTATTGTTAACCCTAAGGCATTTATGCCGTATATCCGGTACCCGTTAAGTGCGAATGCTTTCATTTAGTCATCTACACTTTGAACTAGATACACGGTGCCGGATATGTATGAACCTGGCCTAAAACTAGAAAACGTATGCTGAAAGAATTCGTTATGTCATATTTGCTACAAAAATTGTTCATATAAAAATTACAGTGTATTGAATTAAACTTTATTTTTTTTTTTATTAGTTGCTCTTAATCTTAAATAGTAAATCTAGTTTATTTCGATTCCTAATTGAGCTCACATTAGAATTACCCAGAAAATTAACCATCTGCAGGTTAGCAATTTTGGCTTTTTTTTTCCTAGGGGGTAATGGAAAAACGCTTTAATGCGGACGAGAAACAGTCCCGCTCTTTTTCGAGTAGTGTAAGACTCCTACTCACTTAAAAAAAAAAACCCTTTAACCCCTTTTCAACCTGACACCGGAACCGCTTTAGCATTACCGGCTTACCGTTTTCTTACCGGCTTTTTCACATTTTTCTCTTGGTGCGGGTTTATAATATCTTACCGGTAAGGCTTTCATCAATTTGGTAAACTTACTGAGGGTATGTTAACTTCCTCCTCTCTCTTTCTCAATCTGAGTACCATCTCAATGAATAAAGATATTTTATTCCACATGTCGATAGTCGAGACCATCTTGTTTACGGCATTTTCTGGAGAAAAGTTTCCTATCTCTGACTTCAGGCTATTTCTTTCTGCTGCCCACCTGTTACGGGTAAACGTATCTTCTTCGAAAGAGTCTCCGCATTGACAGGCTGCGCGCCCTACTTTTCTCATCTTGTGCAGGTGATATAATAATTCACTTCACCGTGCTCCCGCTCCATTTATACAGCAACGTCTCTGATCAACCGGTAGGTTCACTTTTCCCACGTTTAGGCGTTCCATCTGTCGCAGAAAACCTAATCTTAAAGCTTATATATGATAAATAAATGAAGTAAGTAGATAAATAAATAAATATGTCCAGGAACCTGACCTCACTTACATGGTTCTGGTAGCATAACGCCTTAAGCATTGTGCGGAAGCTTCCGACTCATCCAGATTTGATGACATTTGATTCTAATGCTGTGAGCGGGGACTGGCTATCGATATAAATAGTGATTTTCCTATCTTGAAACACACTGCACATACCAAGAAGTCTTTTAGACATTTTAAGCTTCGGCTCCCATGGTAAGCATCACAGCCTATTCCATTTAGGGTTTTAGAACCTTATGCACATCCTTGTATCACTTCTCCCTTTCAAAAACATCATTACATGACGTAGAAGGAAGGAAGTAGAGGAATGATTTCATTATGCGTAGGTACGCGTATAGCATCGGTGATGGCAACGCTGGCCGTTCCTGTACTGTTGCTAGTTTCACTTGTGCTGTACACAAGAGCCTCATTAGCAAATATGGATGAGACCTTCATTGTTGGCTTCAGCCCCCATGATTTTGCTGCTGCTGTCTTGCATATGAAGAGTACGTTTGTTGGCCTTCCCAATCGTAATCCTTAAATTATTTGCAAGATGTTTGGCATGATCCGAAAGGGGCTACTACACCCAGTCTAATTCGGCCAGTTTGAGGAGTGGTATCTTGTGTTTTGTGGTGACACGTTTTTTTTTTACTTTAAGTCTATTAGTGGAGATGACAGATCAGTTCAACATTCACCTATGTTGGGTGCCATGTTACAGGGACATTCCAGGAAACTGCAGGGCGGACGAGCTCGCTACACAGGGTAATACGCTAAGTAAGGCCAACCTCAAATTGGAAAATGGTTCAACGTTTCACATTTAGATGCAGATCTGGTTTGGCAAGACCAAAAACGTAGTGCCGAGTTGATCAAGTTAAAGCGATCGCAGATCGGCTACGTTGTCGGTGTTCTCACTCGACACTGTCTTACAGGCCAATATGCCAAAAGACTTCTCCAACGACTTCTGCCGGAGCTGTAGGGACGACGAGGAAGAGGAAAGCACCCTTCACATCCTATGCACTTGTCCAGCCCTGTCGCATAAAATAATGCTCCATCTAGGGTCCCCTTCCTTGAAGACCTCGGCGATCTGACGTCCTTAGGCGTTATGTGCATCCATCGCTTTATCAAAAGTTCCGGTTGGCTTTGTTAGTCCCCGAATGGCCTAATGGTTGAATCACGGTATCACAAAGGACCTTCACTGGTCTAAGTGTGTCTGCACTCTTGTGCGGATAGCCAACCGAACCTAACCTAAACAAATATTTTGCGCAACAGCTCTTTAAAGTGCCAGGGCCTAGCTTCTCGCAACCACTCATGTTGTGTGCGTTATATTTTTCACACGAATGGAAGGGACCTACAGTTTCATGCCGACTCCGAACGGCGATTTGAGAAGCTCTTTCGTGACAACAATACTCTCGGATGTTTGTCAGACGCTCGCGAGAGGTGGGACCGTGAAAAAACTTTTTGGTGTTTTCTGGGATTCGAACTCAGAACCTCATGCGTAGTGATCCGACACACTAACCACTTACGCCACGGCGCCCACCTAACCTAACCTAAGTCTATTAAGGTTTTATTAAGGTCTTAGATAAGGTGACATGCTATCATGCGATTTCTCTAAAGTTATAAATGAAAGAATTGTACGAAACTCATAAGCCAACACGGGAAATAAAATATTTTACAAGCCTGCACAACTAACCGCTTACGCCCATAATATTGCCATAGTCGGAAGAATTTAGAGAGCCGTCAGCGGGGCATTTGCGAGTATTGAGACGGAGGTATCAAAGATGGATTGAGCGGGCAATGAAAGCAAAACAATATACAATACATATACTTATATGCTGTCTACAAAAAACAAGAACACCCAACATCGGCGTCTTGGACAGAATACCACAATAGACATATAATTTTGAGGTAGTAAAGAAATTACGTCTATCTAGGCACTATGGTGATCTCCGTAAATTACACCAGTGGACAGATGAAACGGAAAATTACTCTTTCCAATCGCTGTCGTGGGCGCCGTGGCGTGGTGGTTAGTGTGTCGGATCACTGCGTATGAAATTCAATATTCGAATCCCAGAAAAGACCAAACGTTTTTTCACGGTCCCACCTCCGCGAACGTCTGACAAACATCGGAGAGTATTGTTATTATGAACAGATACGTCACAAAACTGCAGATTTCTTCCATTCATGTGAAACATATAACGCACACAATACGAGTGGCTGCAAGAAGCTAGACCTTCCACGGGCTGTTTGCGCCAAATATGTATGTACATGTGTATCGGTGTTTTTATGGGCTGAAAAGGCAATTGAGCAACAAAGCCGTATCTGGAACTACTAAAGTAATTCTGTATGAGACACTTAACATCCCAGTCCTGCAGTATGGCGCAGAGGCATGCAATTAGTCAAAATCGGATGAGAATGCCTTGGTTACTTTGGGAGAAAAGTTCTACGAGTGACCTTTAGTCCTGTTTGCATAGACGGCGAGTGGAGGAGAAGGTAAAATGCCCAACTATATGGCCTTTACAATGACATCGACTCAACCAGAAGTGTTTACATACAGCGACTAAGATGGCTAGGTCCTGTAGAGCGCAGTGAACCCTATGTTTCAGCCGATCGTTCCAAAATCTTCAAATCGCGTAGAAGTCATGGGGAACCTCCACTTGGCATGCGCAATTGAAGGCAGATGACTCGTAACCGGGTTGACTGGAGATGTTTGTTGATTGAGGTCTAACTCGGATTGTAGCACCACCTAAGTAAGTAGGTAAGTACTGAGGGTTACTAAAGCTATTCCCATGGTTTCGCTTAAATTACCCAATTTTCCTTGCCTATGAGTTCCATTTTATCTGCATAGACCGTGACACCTACTCCCAACATAGTCCATTTCTAAAGAAATTTATTAAGACTCAAGCCTTTTAGCGTACTACATAACGTAAATCAGTTCGAAACTATAACCATACAATAAATTCAACAAATTACTATTCTCTCCTTTTTCCGTTTAAGCTTCGGTGAAATGTACAAGTTTTCAAAGCTCGAGATGTTTGCATTCTATTGGCCTGAGCGCCATCATACAAATCCAACATATCTGTAAGAATTAGGAAATTTATCTTAAAAATCGGTCAATGCTATCTCAGAGTACCCAATCTCAAAACCATTCAGCAGCTGTTTAAATACCATAGGCTGTTTTCACTTCTATGTCCATTCATTTGTAACTAAACTTTTACTCAAATCCTTTCAATGGATTGTAGTGTCTAGGAAGTTCCTCTACACGTGTATTACACGCAGTGAAACTTTTTCATCAACTTTGCCTGAAGTAAGTAAGTCTTCTCTTGCAAAGTTGAAAATTCTCATTCCCCGCCCATCGTTTAACCGACTTTCCATGATTAGCATGCAACCCCAACCGAAGAAGAAAAAGAAAAACTTTACACACTCAAAGCAATTGGAATGGTCAATTCACGCCGAATAGTTGTTTTTTTTTTTACACTAGAGGGTACATATACCTCTACTCCTAGCCCTACATGTATGCACACGCCCCAAATAACGTGTTTACAAAACACTTCAACAACAACACTAGGCAGCGAGAGGTTAAGGACTGAATTCAATTCACAAGTAGACCCTTGGAAATGGTTTAACCCGTTTATAGCCATAAGGCTTTTAGAAAAAAAAAAAAAAAAAAACAACCCCCTGCCTGCACTTCTTCCACCATCCAGACCAGATTCTTGACATTAGATTGAAGAATGAGAGCGAGACGCTAAAAAAAGAGTTTTTTTTTGCCTGAAGATGGTGAAAAGAACTGTCAACAAGTGCCTTTCAAAGGACAACGCAAAAAGCGTTGAAAAATGTCTCCTTCAAGTGAAAGTAGACTGGGTTGGGAGTTTTATATTTTTTTTTTTTGGTTCTTCGTCCTCTACGAATCTGAAGTGTTATTCAAATAACCGCCATGAAAGTTATGGATATAACCCTGGCCATGTGGATATTACTTTTCTATTAGATAGAGAGAAGGGTTGCTTATCTGTGTGTGTGGAGCGGAGTTTGTTTTGTGATATCTTTTGCCGGAACAGGATAAACAAGGGGATACATAACTTATGCTTTTATTGGACTAACATGTTTTCTAAACGGATATCTTTTCATCAGCACAGAGCTTATGCTTTGTAGGGTTTCAGCCTGGACTCCGGAGTAAAATTATGTTATTTGATTGTGAGATAAGGCTGGTTTCTGTGGCAACTTGTAGATTCCCTGTGACTACAGACCTAATTTCAAGGCCGTGATCTTGTAAAAGTTGAAATTCATAAGCGACGCCCACAAAACTCCAAGTTGAATCACGTAATTAAAATGTGAAAGCCCTTAAGCCTTAATAGTCTTCTTACTCATTACCAAGCCGCGGAATGTGTTTAAGAGTCATTCATTACTCAACCCCATTCTAACCTTGAACGTGCGCCGTATAATACAAGGTTCCTCCCCAAATAGAAGGCTCTACCAAAAAATTCTCACTCGAGACTCTGAGTCAATTAAAACACTTGAGACACCCTCTGGCTCTCAGAGATGTCGAAGCGAATGAAGTAATTTTGACATTTTAGCTATTAAATCTTTTAGTCGATTAATGTCGCATAAGAACAAGAACAAGGTACGAGTACATATCATAAAAGGAGCAGAAAAGCTCCTTTTCGATGTGTCTGGTACAACCGCACTTACGGCTCAAATAAAAAGGGTTAATGCGCTTACATTACTTTTCTTCTCTCGGTTTGCACTTAAAAGTCCGCCCGCCTGAAACCATCCCCTTACCGACATCGTTTTCCCAGATGAAGGATGCACGTACATTGTCGTTTTTATGGCTCGAGAAGTGGTGATCCATTAAAGCATGGGACACACCTACAGGTGTGCTCAGTACACTGCTGCATGGTTTTCATGTCAAAATCACGTTTTTCGAGTGTGTTTCGCTTGGAGGGCAAACAAGCAAGTGAACAAATTCACTTTATTGTGCTGCGCTGACGTTGATAGAGTGTAACAAAAAATAAATAAATTAAGTAGGAATAGTGCTGGTAGGTCACCTATGTTTGTGTCCTTTATGATGTGAGATGTCCTTGGATTAATTGCATATGGAACACATTTCAGAAGAATCGTTTCCGCAAAATTGTTGCATGTTAATGGCTTTTATATAATTTTGCTTAAATATTAGAACATAATGCAGCGAAGCAGTAATATCAACCAAAAGGGATAAGCACTTGAATAATATTAGACATCTTGCATGTGGAACATTGGTTCCAAAGTAGACCCAACTACTGATTAGCTGACGTGTACCTGTCTGTAGAATACAGAGTCCTGTCCAAGATCCGTGGAAGCCTTCACATCAAGGAAACCATCTTACGAAAGATAGAGCGCAACCGGCTCAGCTGGTATTGCCACGTTTAAAGAAGATATCATTTGAACCCTGTTAAAAAGGCAATATCAATGAACGTTCCAAAGACATAGCGAGGCAGGAGAGGCAGACCTATAAACGCCTGGATCACACAAATGCGACGACATCGGCATTCCATTGGCCTCAGTAGTCCAAAATCGGGAGCCCTGCCGATATTTTCTGAGGTCAAATAGGCCAACCCTACAGGCGGATCAGTAGAAATGCGGTGAAGTGGGAGGTTATGATTCCTTATTTTCAGATCATAACGTCGCCGTAATAGGAAGAAGAAGAAGAAGAAGTCCTGTCCATGGACAGGTTGCTATTTCGAATAGAAGGAACGATTATTTGAATTCAGCTTCGTTGTGAGAAAAATAAATAAGTTACGAAAGCGAGACACAATCCATTATAGAAGGAAACTCATGGACTTGGGACGCCACAGTTTCCACGACTTTGGCTAATCGCGTAACTCCGTGACACTGGTGCTTTACGATGACCATCTTGGCACTGTAAATTGCGTACACATTTAGCGAAGCTTTTAGATCGGCATGTGAACTGTTAAGTCTCTTAACATACCAGGTGCAGAAGAACAACTTACGCAAGCCCTAAACTACTGCAAAGTATATATCAGTAGCCGTATGCGCTGGGAGGGTATTGAAAATAAAAAAATAATCCAAAAATATGATATCCATTACGAAGTCTGGAACAGGCAGCACAATTAGCGGTTATTTGGATATGGACTAGCCATTAGACGCTGACTTAGGCAAAGAGTCTTGAAAGAGAATCGGGGAAGTAGAACCCGAATATCTTAGGAAAATGTTACCAAGAGTTAAAAAAAAGTACAGGTCCGTAAAGTAAGATTAAAAACCTGCAGTGACAAATATGGAAATCGAGTAGTACAGTCTCAGTCAGCCCTGATGATTTGGAAAGACACCTCTGCAGACTGTTGATCGGCAATGATGATTAATATTTCGTAATCACCAGAAATTGGGACATAATAAACAACATTACTGTCCAAACAGTCACGACAAGATGAGGATAGTGACAACTAAACTTTAGCCTAGTTCCCAACATTTTCGGAAAAGTTCCATAATGCAGCTTTAGAAATAGATGCTTAGGGAAACAAGTCCGAAAAAATTCGTACTGCAAAAAATCTAATTTTTCTTTTAAATCGGATTTTAATGGAAACATTGTAAGAAGTTTTGTTAAGAGTTGTTTCGGAGCGGGTGGTCTTGACGTGTGATGTTTTGAGATGAAGTGCTTTTAGATGAGGTGCCACAGCTGAATAAAAATCGCAAAAAACCCCGGAATGAATCGATTCAAAAAAGATATATTGGTGATTCAGAAAAACAAAGTTTCTACAAATGAGGCAGGGTAAACACTTATACCCTCACACGTTGAGCATATTTCTTTCCAATGTTTTTTTTTTTTTTTTTTTTTTTTTTTTAAAAAAAGTAAACCCAAATCCCAGAGCACTCAGACTCTCCGGTCCATTGTACTACCAGGCAGGAACCTTTCTTTGGTGCAGTGGTCAGTAAAGATAAAGGGTGTCCAGTGTTAAATTTTCAATTGTAATTTCATAGAAACTAGAAAGGTAAGGTTAGCGGGGAAGGTATCGTTCGACGCTCATATTTTGTGAATTCAATACTCTCTACGAGTCACTGGTCGGAAGAACGCCGCGCGTTCGCAGTCGAGTAATATTTACAGAGTGGTGAATCACTGGGTCGTGCACGTCGCGGTTTTTGCGCCCACTTAAATATTCAACGATTAGGTGATGGGCCGAGCATGCAACTGATCTGGTCGTTGGTGCATAGGTTCAGACTAGAAGGAACAATTGTCAACAGAACTGCTCCGGGACCACCAACGTCAGCAGCGACGCCAGATCTTGTGGACTAAGTTTGAGACGAAATTGCTATGAATCCACGTAAATCGCTAAAGAAGATTGCTTCCTCTGCTGGAATTAAAAAATTAACAGTACACGTTATTTTGAAAGGGAAATTAAAGTTCCACCCATACAAGATGCAAATCGTGTAGGGTCTTAACAAAAGTGATTACCTTTAGCGAGAAACATAAGCAAAAATAATGCTGGAATATTTTTGAATAGCAAGAATGCTACAGTATGATATGGCCACTGTTCCAATCTGGATTTAATTTCAAATGGCTGAAATTCACCGTCCGTAAGAAAACAATCCACTACTGTTTTGTCTGCAGAAGCCCTAGTGCGGATAGCAACTCGACTTTTAACGAATTTGATGCGCTGGCCGATTCCATCATACGAATTGTCTCCCTGTATCCTCATACTGAAATCATCATTGCGGGCGATTTCAATATACACAATTCGGAGTAGCTTCGACATTCTGGCCAGACAACACTCGAAGGAAGGTATGTTGAACTTTTCGCTGAGATAAACAATGCGCCTCAGCTTGTAAATGAGCCTACACGTATACCGGATATTGAAAGTCATTCCGCCAACACTCTGGACTTGTTTCTTACTTCACACCCTGATAAATACATCATTGATGTTTTAGCACCTCTAGGCCGGCCTGACCACAACATCGTATCACCTGAATTCTCGTACTCTGAACATACAGATAAAGAAAAAACTCCCAAAAGAAAAGTATGTCGTTACGAGAAAGCCAACTGGGATGGCCTTAATAGTTTCTTTAGGAGTTTTAACTGGTCGCTATGCTTCCTCGATAGCGACGTGGATGCCGCTGGTGATATGATTACTGACACCATGCTCTTAGGTATGGATGCCTTTATTCCTAACAGAATAAAAAGCATCAAACCCAAGCCAAACTCGTGGTTTGACCAGAGCTGCAAAGAGGCTATCAGGTTGAAAGAAGTAAGTTTTCGGTCTTATAAAGCCAACAAATCTGAGGAAAACCGAAAGAAGTTTAAACAAGCCAGAATTGACTGCAATGCTCTCATTCGGCGTGTAAAATTCTAACACGACCAAAAATTGAGGGAAAAAATTCTACAATGTCCCAAAGGTAGTAAACATTTTTGGTCATTCGTCAAAAATATTAAAAATTCTGTCTCGTCTGCCATCCCAACGCTCATTTACAATGACATTCCAGCTGTCAGCTCCTTAGACAAAGCCAATCTGCTTGGTGCCCACTTGGCAGCGAACTCCACTTTGCCAGATAGTGCTTTGTCTCGGCCTGTACTTGAGAGCGTCGAATTTTCAATGGGACAAGTCCATTTTCGCACTCGTACAGTTGCAGGAGTACTCAAAGGTCTTAGCATACACAAATCCGCTGGTCCAGATGGTATCTCCGCCATGGTTCTGAAGAGGTGTTCTTCCACGCTGGCAAAACCTCTGCGTAAGCTTTTCTGTCTGTCCTTCTCTTCTGGGCTCTTTCCGAGTAGATGGAAAACAGCATTTATCCAGCCCGTCCCTAAAAAAAGGCGAATCTTCCTCCCCGTCCAATTACCGACCCATTGCACTTACGTCCCTTTTTTCCAAGGTCATGGAAACGCCGATAAATCGTCAGCTTATGAAATATCTTGATTCACGAAAACTCCTCAATGACCGGCAGTACGGTTTTCGTAGCAACAGGTCCACTGGTGATTTGATGTCATATCTCACCGAGAAATGGAACCAATCTCTCCATCACTTTGGCGAAACAAAGATGGTTGCGCTCGATATTTCTAAGGCATTTGACAGAGTTAGGCATCAGGCTCTTTTGTCGAAAATGCGTGCATATGGCATCGATGAGTCTCTTCTTCAATGGATTAGAAATTACCTTTCGGGCCGTTCAATACAGGTTGTCTTGTGCGGCCTCAAGTCTGCAATTCACTATATTAATGCTGGTGTTCCCCAGGGCTCCGCTTTGTCTCCGACTCTCTTCCTCATTTTTATAAATGACCTCTTGTCTGCTACTTCTAATCCAATCCATTCCTTCGCTGATGACAGTACCCTCAGTTTTTCATATTCGTTCCCTAACTCACGTCCCTGCTCTTCGGCCGTAGAAGAGGAACGACAACGTATTTTAAACACATTGAATTCCGACCTGGACAGCATTACCAAATGTGGTTCAATCAATAGAGTGGAATTTATTGCATCCAAAACTCAATGCTGTCTTCTGTCTCTCAAGCGAAACCAAGATACTCAACCATTATCCATGAATGGTACTTGTGTCGCTGAATCCGAAAGACTTGCCATTCTCGATATGTGCATCAATAACCGTTTTCGATGGAACGATCACATATTTGAAGTCGCCAAAAATGCTGCTAAATGTCTAGGATTCCTTAAGCGTTGCAAAAAATATTTTACCCCGTCTGATCTGATCTTCATCCGTCATGCTTCGAATGCACATCAGTTCACCCTCAAGCCCAACTTCGGACGTACTGTCAAATATAGGGATTCGTTTGTGGAATGATCTACCAGCCTCTGTATTTCCTAATTATTACAAGCTTCAAACATTTAAAGCCAACGCAAACCGGCATCTCATCCGTTCCTCTCCCCCCTTTTTCCCATCCGCCCGTGCTCTGAGCATCAGTATAAAGGTATTAATAATCCCTTCGGCGCGCGCGAATTATAAAAAAAAAAAAAAAAAAACATACTTCTCAGTGTCGAAGTTCATTTCATATCGATAGCTATGTGAATAAACAGAGCATGCATTACTGGTGTCTCAACAACCCTAGAGAATGCCATGAATAACGTTTACATTCGCCAAAAATCACAGGGTGGTGTGTGATTCGTATCCGAGGGGTAATTGGCCTTTATGTTTTCTAAACCAGGGAAAAACAGTAATTGCTGAAGTAGATTGCCGAATGATATACGAAGAAAAGTATTTGTTGCCGCAACTGCAGCTGTTTCCCTGGTACAATAACAGAACGCTATTTCAGCAGGACGGTGTCACTCTGCACACCGCTAGAGTCTCGATAAAGCAGTTGAGGCTAATTTTATTGAGTTAGTTAATTAGCAATTACAAAGAAATTCCCTGGCCTCCTCGCTCACCGGACCTCACACCTTCTTTTGTGGGGAAGATTTACAATAACAATCCTCAAATAACTCAGACTCTACAGCAGAATGTAAGGGTCCGACTGCAAGAATCCTTGAGAGAAACAGTCACCTATTAGATGATATTTTCTTTAAAAAATTAAATCAGAATTGTTAAACTCCAATTTACAAAAATAAATATTAAGATACAAATTGTACTAATTTTTCTATTTAGTTTTAAACCTGAAAATATTCCGCTGGGCACCCTTTACAAACACCACGGAAACAAGCTTCGTTGCTCATTCTTTCGCCAGTTCCTTAGCCTTAAATGGTATGCACAGTTTGTATAAGATATTGGCCTTCAGAAAAGACCGGTTCCATTGTGTAAATAAGCTTAATTGTGGAGACACAGACATATGTAGGTACAGGGCATTTTCCGTTGATTTGAAATATGCGCTAATACTGGAGGAACATTTGAAGGACTAAAGAAATAAAGTTACACTCTATTGGATACCGGGCCATTTCGGGATAGAGACTAAAGAATCAGTGGACTCACTAGCAGGACAAGGTGCAACAGAACTTTATAGGGCCTTTAACCATTCTTCAGACTTGGGGAACACACCCTAAAAGAAGAATTTAGGAAAGAAGAGAGAACAAAGAGGGTCAATACCTGGATTAACACTCAAGGTTACTACTAGGGAAATATGACTGGAAAAGGTTCTAGGTATGTATCAACCTAAATAAGAATAACCTAACAGGTTTCCTAAGGGGGTACTGTAGATTTAAGAAATACCTAAAGAAACTAGGTATAGCAGAAGAAGGACTGCAGGTTCTGCAACGAGTTCAGTGAGACTCCAAAGCACATTCTGGTGTCTTATGGAACACTATCCAAAACCAGAATGAAATATCTGAACAAGTATCAAATATCAGATGAGGATACACAAAGCATAGACCAACTTAAAATCCTCAAAGAAACTACTAATGAGGGAACAAAGACCTCCAAGGCGTTAGTAGGGGACACAATAGACCATTAGGTCGCAGTGTAATACACTTTTCTCACAAATAACAATAATGAAATCCCCTTTTCTTTCACTCTATAACCTACAACGTCAAAGGTCACAGTCCTAAGGGATGCGCTAAAAAAATAAAAAAAATAAGTATTTCCACCAACAAAAAATGATAATGGAACTCGTTGGAAGTGATCCGCCTTGAAAGTGAACCTTCGCATCCTCTTCTTCTTCCTCTTCCTTTGCCTATATCGGGGAGATTATGATCTAAACTCAAGGGATCATAACCCTCCCACTTCACAGTATTTCTATTGATCTGTCTATAGGGTTCGCCTATTAGACTTCAAAAAATATCGACAGGCCTCCCGGTTTTGAATCACTTCGTTACTGACGCAAACTCAATGCTGGTGTCATTGCATTTATGCGATCCAGGAGTTTTTGGACTGTTTTTCTTTCGCAATATCCTTGGAATGTTTGTTAATATTGCCTTTTTAACGGGATTCAAATGATCTCTTCTTTGAACATGACAATACCAGCTGACGAAGCAACTTCATATCAGCTACCTTTAATTTACTCCCACACGTTGTGTGCATTGTCCAACATTGTGAACCGTATGTGAGTCCTGGACGCACAACTGTGGCGTGGAGCCTTCCTTTCAGTTTAGGGGGAATTTTTCCGTAACAGATACCGGAGATACCGAAGTTTTCCCGCCGCTTCATCCACAATACGCTTACACGATAGTTAACGGCGTCATCACAAGTTGCTTTACTATTGATCATAGGTCAAAAATGTTTCAACTTTTCGTTGTTGCATTCAAATAAATATCTGGAATAGCCTGCAAGGAGAACGGGCGGCACAAGTATTCGGTTTAATTCGGACTAATACGGTACATCCTTCCCTCCAAAATGACAACCCATACGTGACAACCCTTGTTGCAGGAACGTAGGATCCTCACTTATGACAGCTTCATTGTCAGCAAAGAATAACTGGTGCACTTTGGAGTCCATCACTTTACCTTCAACAGATCGTCAAGACTGCAATAAAGAGCAAAGGACTTAAGACATTGCCATGGTGCACCCGACTTTGATTGGGAACTCTTTGGTTACTCCAGCGGGGCATCTCACTCTTATCTCTGCTGCTTCGTACATAGGTTTCTGGAACTCATCAACATCTTCGCGCCACTCATATCGGACCACGTAGTTTTCTGTCGAATACTTTTTCAAAGTGAACCAAGACAAGAGTGACTTCTATAAGAAATCCTTATGTTTTTCCATTATGAATCATATACTTTAGATTGCATTTGTGGTTGATTTACTCGCGACAAGCGCGCCCTGATCATCAGATAACCGAATCATTTTTTTGTAGTCGGCCACTCAATACCCGCTCAATGATCTTCATGGTGAGTGTGGGGTGAAATGACGCACAACGATTTGTCTTCTTTTTCTAAGGGACCACTCTACTCGCGCATAAGCTCGCATTTGATCAATTTGATTTTAACAATCCAAAGCAAAGCTGACATATAACATCAACTACCAATCCGTTATCTAACATCAAGAGTCGCAATATTATTTCCAACTGAGCCAACCAATATAACCATTTCTTAGATAAGACTTGATTTGTAGCATTGGAACCCAATAGATCTGAATATAAGACTTGTATTGTACTTTATTACTTTATATGTTTATTGGAGAAGCATATTATAACTAACTAGACTGCGATTGGTACTTATATTACAACTCAACTATGACTCTTGTGATTTCTCCCCATTTAAAAATTAGGTCCTGTTAAGTTCCATCTTTGTTTAACCGAACTGTCTATGAACTTTTGAGTATGTATGACCTAATACATTGTGTGATATATCATACTATTTCTATGGGCTCACTGGTCAACTTTGTTTTTAATCTACGTGAAATTTAAAAGCTGCCCTTCATATGCCTCAAAAAGGATACCTAGTCTAGGGACAGCTACCCTTTCAAATTTCCATCCGAAACACTTCACAAACAATCCATCAAACTGCCGCCATAGTTGAGGCTGTGTTGAGCAAAAAATTTAAATTTCAAAGTGTCAGAGTGGCATCACTCTCAGAACGCTATCCAATTAGCCAACTGGGAAAGTGTTTATATCATGTGTGCTACCGTCCCATGAAATCGAGTAGTCAAACTTGTCACTGCCATCACCTCGCGGGCTCTTCAAAAAAGTTCTGAGTACACACAGGAGTCCTATATCCAAACATCGCTTCTAATGCACCTTTCACCCCACACACTCACACCCCATAAATCATTCGTCGCAATGAAGCACATTCACAGGACTGCACTGATTGCTAGCGACGCGTTGATTTAATTTTTTCATGGCATGAAACTTTAATATGTGCACCCCGCACTCGTCCTTCTTTAATCGCATTTCAGTCAAGCAACCCATCACCCGTCCTCCATTGATAGCACACGTGGACGACTGGCATTTCGGGATATTTTCTCGTAAATTATATGCGACATGCCAGCGATGTATGTGCTTGCGAATTGAACAGAGCCTAAGTCACTGCCGCTAGTGGTCGCCTTTAAGTGTTGCACAAGGCGTTAATACCTGCTAACCGAACAATTAAGATTATCCAGTCCAGGAGGACGGGGGACAGGGACCATGCATGGTCCTAATCGGAACAATTATTGAAATTAGCGCAGTGAACTTAGCATGTCCTGCATGCTGACTAGCAACTTCCAGGACGAATTTCAACCAACTACTACATAATTGAGCCAAATCGGATGGAAGCAAATGTCCTCCTGCATGCTACGAGTGTGTGTTGTCCTCCGTGCGCCAGTGAATATCGTCATCGTCGTATCGTAGTCGATGGCATTTGAACGCGAGACCAATATGGTCACCAAAGTGAAAATTAAATTACAAATTAGCTCAGTTCATGGGATTGTACGGGATGCATGTTCGAAGCTAATTTAGCAGTGGGAACTTGCAGCTTAATAGCGAAAAACTCCACCGAATTAATCACGTTCTTTGTATGTGCGAGACTGGTAGTTAGGGGGTGAGAGTGGGCGCGAAGTGTAAACAACGCGGATAGGCCGATGAATGACGGTCACGCGATGCGGACAATTCGCTTAATTACGGGGCACGTATAATTGTTTCAAGCGTATAGCTGCGAATCAATATTTATGGAATCTCAGCGTATCGTTGCGGTATGGAATGGGGGATTCCGAGAATGCTGTGGTCTTTGTGGAGCGACAATGGCGCAGTGTGAGGTAAATTATATTACTACAGATTCCGGGAACAATTTGAGACTCAAATAAAATTTAAAAGCTCCGGGAATTCTAATGAGTTTCAAAAAGGCTTACGTCGACACTGAGTAAAAAAAAATCATTAACAACTTAAGGCTTTGTAGAATTACTTGAAAGGGTAGCCTTCGCGTAGGTGGAAACAAATTTCTCAGTGTAGGCGAATATGCCTTATGGATCTGTAAGTGACGTCAGTTTTCAGAACCTTTAAGTCAAATTTGATGTGAATCTTTCATGGAATATCGATTTCTCTTTTCCCGCGAAGGTTTGAGACCATAAGGTTCTAAAGACTAAATTAAGAGGGAAGACGATGATTCAATGTCTTCAACTCGCAGGCCGGGACTCGAATATCGTCTTGGCCTATCTGCTTGCTAGATAAGACGATACGGATGATGGACTATGGCTTTTCGTTCGCCATCCACATCCTGATTAAGCTTGTAGAGTATATAATTGTTTGCTTTATTCACCATTCTGGCACACATGGCGGAGTATCCGACGAACAATTTCCGCGTCGAAAAAGCATGCCCTTCTTTTTATATACACAGTTCCGCACTTGTCATAGTAGAATAGAAATGTTTTAGAACAGTTTAAGGCTGGCTTTGAATTATACTTCACAAACTACTTGTATATATCGCTATATATAGAAAAGCATAGTCATAAAACCCTTTAGCGCGAGTAAATTACCATATAAAAACAAAATCCATTGAAAGGCATATCAAGAAAAATACACATCTAATCTTTTGCATGCTAGCCCGCTAGACTGTTTGGCACCATGCGGTAACCAAACCTACACGATAGATTAGGCAAATTTTTATTCGACTTGTGGTTCTCAAATACTTACGATACAGGCATCGTAATGAGAATGATATCTAAAAATTCTGAGTTAAGCCCTTATAAGATACTTATTAAGACATTTAATTTCATTAGACACCAGCTGCCTTGCCCGGTTTCGTTTACCAAAAGCTCGTCAATTGTTTTCGGACTTAAGGCAACTTAGGAAATGTGTTCCGAAACTTAACCAAATACATCAATTAAAACTAAATATTCCAAATAGCGCCACTTATATTTGCCTAACTGATTAACTTCTCTCACAACCGTAGAATATATATACAGAATGCTTATAATCCGTCTGAAATGAATCGTACAATATTCCTTACATTATAATTTAACCACGCCCTGTAAGATTGGGCATAGTATTTGAAATAACTTTTTTCTTCTGAAATGCACCTATTTTCTTTCATTTTTTGAAGAGAAGCTTACAAAAAAGTGGCTGTGCCCACTGGATTTAGATTTAGATTAGATAAATTAGTATTATTCATAAAATTGTTTCTTATATTGGTATAATATGCAAAATCAAAATTTACCATTAGCGTCTGCTGATTGACAATCATAGATTACTTATGTATAAAGAGATATTTTAGTTATATAAATAAGTTCTTAAGCAATAATTGCAATTATGTTTGTAGAATGTATTATGTATGTATGTGTATGTAGGTAGAAGGTCTTAGAAATATCCGTTCATAATTCTTTCCTAGTAGGCTAATACAATTTTACAGAACTGGTAGAAAGCCGATAACTTGATCATACGGTAAGAAATCGTTCCCGAAGAAGTCTCGTCTGGTTTCTCACGGGGTTGGGTATAATGTCTTCCAATAACACGTATGACGGCCTTTCTTTCTGCTAGGTTGCATATACTACATATGATAGGTAGTAGTCCCTAGGTGGTATAAAATATATCTGCAGTAGTTCTCCATGCAATTTGAACATCTTCGATATTTCTTCAATACTATATTCATCCCTAAAGTAATTGCTGTTTTGCATATAATGGCATAATGCTCATCCTGCTGCTCATCCAAATTAGTAGTTGGCTGATAGAGAGTAGGTTTCCAGTTTTTATTTTATTTTATTTCATTTATTCATCAATGGATTAAGCATTCTGTTGATTACAAACATTAATTAAGTTCGACTAAATTTACATTACATAATTTGCTCAACTTAAAAATTAAATAAATTTTGGACAATTTTTTTAAAACTACCTCTTCGCATTGCTAGATCGACCTCATTGCAAACAGAATTATAGAGTATTGCTGGACGAGTTATTGGTCCGTTTAGACCATAATTTGCCCGATGATTGTGAACATGAAATAATTGATACCTGTTTCTTATATTTCTTTCTGGAATATACAAGGAAACTAGCGCAAGTAACTCGGCTGATTTAACATTACCACTTAAGATATCTTTTATAAAAATAACGCATTGAGTTTGTCTGCGGCTTTCTAGGGTTTTTAAGTCTATTAGCGCACATCTTGAAAAATAGTCAGGCATTCCGTCGGGCCAGCTTAGCATTCGCAACGCAAAACGCGTGAATCTTCTCTGAATTTTCTCTATCCTTATGATAGAATTCTTATAAAATGGAAACCAAATAACGCAACAGTATTCTAAGATTGGCAACACTAATGACATAAAAATCGTTTTTAGAGTATACACGTCCTTGAAAACGGCTGAAGTTCTTTTTAGAAAACCTAACATAGAACTCGCTTTGGATACAACAATATCAGTATGAGCCGAGAAAGTTAGTTTGGAGTCAAAAATAACACCAAGATCTTTTACCTCACTGACTTTTGAGAGGGGTGCATTGCCAAACTTATAGATGAAAGTCACAGGCACCAATTTTTGGTGAGCACTAAAGATTTGCACTTTAAAATATTGAGCTCTAGATGGCTGAGTTTGCACCACTTTAGAAAAAGTTTAATATCCTTTGGGAAACTGATACAGTCGTGGATTGAAGATATGGATGTATATAATTTCACATCATCCGCAAACATCAGACAGTCTGAGAATTTTAGAACAGCCGGAATATCATTCACGAACAAGTTGAACAAAAGTGGTCCCAAATGACTACCCTGTGGAAGACCTGACTCCGCATTAATGAACTTGGATTTGAAACCATCAATTTGAACAACTTCTTTTCAATTCGATAAATACGACCGCGACCAATTCAAGAGCTTTGAGTTGAATCCAAGCTTTTCAAGTTTTTGCAATAATAGGTCATGGTGAATCCTGTCAAACGCCTTAACGAAATCTGTATAGAGAACGTCGACGTGTTTGTGAGGCCACTTTTTTGAATTGTCGGTCGATCGCAGGGAAGACATAGGGCGTGGCTTTCCGAGGATACCTGGAGACGGATTGACGAACGAAAACAGCTGAAAGCTCGCGTTGCAGCTACTCCAGCAGCAGGGAGAAGCGAGCTAGAGTCCCTATATCGCATGAAGATGAGAGAAGTTCAGCGTAGCGTGCGACGTGACAAGCGCAACTACATCAACGCGCTAGCTGCAGAAGCAGAAGAAGCAGCACGGAGGTGCGATAGGAGGACTGTCTACAGAATCACGAAAGAGCTGATAGGTGGTCGCAGCTCCAGCTAACACCCAGTGAAAAGCCTGGATGGTTCCTTGCTCATTTCGGATGAGGACCAGCTCAAAAGATGGAAAGAACATTTTGCTACGGTTTTAAACCATGTATTCGCTAGCGATATGCTTCCAAATCAGACTGATATGCCCGAGGTGAGAAGTTCCCGAATACGCACCACGACTCCCATTACCGCGATCAAGGCACTCAAAACCAACAAGGCGGTAGGACTTGACGGTATTCCAGCAGAGCTCTTACGAGCAGCACCAACAACATCGGCTAAGCTTCTGCTTCCACTTATAGATAGAGCTTGGGAAGGTGAGAGCTTTCCTAACGAGTGGAAAAAGGGAATGATCGTCAAGCTTCCTAAGAAAGGAAATTTAATGGAGTGCGGAAACTGGAGGGGTATCTGCGTGCTGCCTGCTGTAGCTAAGATAATAGCTAAAATCATCCTTGAGCGAATCAAACAACATCTCGAAGACACACTCGATGCCGAACAAGCAGGTTTCCGCTCTGGATCCTCCTGTGCCGACCACATCAACACCCTGCGGATTATCATCGAACAGTTTGTTGAATATCGATCGCCACTGCACCTGCTGTTCATCGATTTTGAGAAGGCGGTCGATAGTGTCAACAGGGAGTTTATTTGGCGTGCCTTACGCAGGAGAGGCGTTCCCGATAAACTAATTGCTATTATCAAAGCTACATATGAAGGCTCCAAATGTCACGTTCTGCACAGGGGAAGGTTGTCTGAGGAATTTGAGATCCAAAGTGGGGTAAGACAAGGCTGTATCCTTTCACCAATATTATTCCTATTGGTGATTAGCGATGTGCTTCATGCAGCTTTGTCGACGGGAAACGGAGGAATTCGATGGACTCTTACATCTCAACTGAAACATCTTGACTACGCTGACGATGTATGCTTACTCTCCCACAGAATAATGGACCTCCACCAAATGACAGCAGATGTGGAGAGGGAGGCAGGTTTCGTCGGGCTGAAAATTAATACGGCAAAAACTAAAATTATCAACCTTGGAACAAACTCATCGGCTCAAATATGCATTGCTGGACAACCGGTAGAGAGAGTAGAGGATTTCCAGTATCTTGGGAGTATTGTCTCAACCGATGGTGGAACCGAACTGGATATAGCTAACAGGATCGCCAAAGCAAAGTCCGCGTTCGGTAGGTTGTCCAAAATATGGCGAAGCAATGCAATCAGTTTGAGCACCAAAATAAGACTGTTCCGCTCCAACGTTGAATCCGTGCTGCTATATGGTTGCAGCACGTGGAGAGTGACCACTACTATCACCAGAAAGCTGCAAACGTTCGTTAATAGGTGTCTGCGCAATATCTTAAGGATTTTCTGGCCCAATCGTATCTCTAACGAACACCTTTACGAGAGAACGGGTCAGGAACCAATAGGCACAACTATCCAATGGCGGAAGTGGCAGTGGATTGGTCACACGTTCCAAAAGGGTGACAGCTCCATAGCGAACCATGCTATGCAATGGAACCCTCTAACTCAGGATGGCAGAAGACCTGGCGGTCCGAGGAGAACATGGCGCAGAACAGTCGAGAAGGAGGCACGGCAGTTAGGGAAAAGTTGGGGAGAACTCAGACACATTGCCAGAAACCGTACACGATGGCGCGTAGGCGTAGTAGAGGCCCTAGGACCCACAAGAGGATACAGGACATAAGTAAACCTTCATAAACTTCCTGGTTTGAAAAGAGACCTACATTAAAGTCCACAATGGGAGTTAAGTTGGCGTAGAAATCATGGATGTTAGTTATAACATCCGTGTTGTAATTTGATTGAAAATATTTAGCAAAGGGATTACAAGACGATTGTTTATCGCTCGACTTTTCACCATCAATCTCCATTGAGTTTGGAGGAAAAGAACTTTGTCTTTCGGAATTTAAGAAAATCCAAAAAGATTTGATGTTTCTTTTAATATTTCTCTTAGCAGAACTAATGTGCTGCTGATATAAACATTTATTTAGGAAATCAAACTCTCTTCGAAGTTGAAGAAACTGAGCACGGTCTTCTGGCTTACCTGACTTTTTTGATCTTTTCAATGCCTTGTTTTTAACCTTTTCTAGTTTTTTTTAGTCTCTTATTAAACCACGGAAGTTTAAAAGTAGATATATTTTTAAAAGCAGGAACAAATTGATCAGCGCCCTCAAATATTAAGTTTTGATGCCCCTCAGCTCTTAGGTTTAGTTCCATCCCACATCTTTCGGCCAAATCCCTCCACTAACAATCCCAACTGGTATGGTATATATACATATATATAAATATAAGAATATGGTATATGCAAAAAAAAAAAGAAAAAAAGTGGAGCACTTCACCATACGTCGGTGAGCAAACTATCGAAACGAATTCTGGGAGTGTTGCTGGACCACAGACTCAACTTCAGGGACCACCTAATGTACGCAGGCGAGAAGGCCTCCCGCGCAGTAGCGACACTATGCAGACTAAGGCCAAATATTGGGGGACCAAGGCAGCCAGTCAGAAATCTCGTAACAACCGTGAGTAGGTCAATACTCCTGCATGTGCCCCCAATATGGGCATCAGCGACGCATCATACGTCATACATTAGAACGATGAACTCGGCGCATAGAGTCGCATCTCTAAGGGTATGCTGCGCCTTTAGAACTGTATCAGCGGATGCGATAAACGAAGTATCATGCCGAATGCCTATCAATCTAGACGCGAAGAAGACGGCGGCCCTACGCAAAAACAAACACGATGACGGAACAACAGGTATAGAAGCTATAAAAGCAGAATGGCAACATAGATGGAACATCACAACCAAAGGGCGATGGACATTCCCGAAGTTGATGAATGGATTAGTAGAAAGCACGGGGCTGTAAACTACTACCTAACACAATTTCTATCGGGGCACGGATGCTTTCGGGAGTATCTCTACAAGTTCAAGCAAGCGGATGACCCATTCTGCCAGCACTGTGAAGGAAAAGTGCAGAACGTGGAGCATGTACTGCTGGAATGCCAAAATTATACCAGGACCAGGAACATCCTAGAAAGAGCAATTGGCAGGCAAGTGACCCCAAGAAGCCTGACCTCATTTATGTTGGCGAGGAGCGAAGGCTGGGAGACTGCAAATGAAGTAGTCATTAGTATGTTGCGAGAAACGCGAGAAACGAAGATCCTGCCAGCTCTGGCAGCTAAAAGAAGTGACGAAATGTCAAACCTGCCCCTGACAACGTTGTCAGAGAAGCATTGTCAGACCATTGTCCGAGCGACAGCTAACAACGAAATTACCAGGCATCTACCAATCTTGTGAAGACCCTCTTGTACCATTGCCAGACTGTTGTCTGATTTTTAGGTCATTGGTAGACTCATTTAAAATTGTCAGATGTAAGAAGCTTAACATCTGACAGTGGCATCATTGTAAGATGTTTTTGATGTCAGTCCAGTAAAATTTTTTGGACGCGTACAATCTGCTGCTCCAATGGCTTTTTTTTTTTTTAATTTGTATTTTGATTTCAAAAGTGAAAACGACTAACAATAAGAGAAAGAGTGAAGCAAATTTTGAAAATGAAGTACCCGATCCCACATTTCAGCCGATATTTCTTTTGCAGACGCCGACGGACTCAATACTACAAAAAGAAGTCTGGCCAAGGCACTAACGAATTAATTCCGAACTTCTGGAATAATGGATGAGATCTTTGAAAGCGGAATGCTGAACATATATTGCAGTAATCAGGTAGCGATGTGTCAACGCAAGCTGCTCACCTCCTGAAATGCTCGCGTGCGTATTTGTTTCTGACTTTTGGATACGAGGGCTATCTGAAAATTTCTCAGCCTAACCTAGATTGGGTAATAATATTTACATAAAATGAAGGAAGACTTTGATAGCACATTGGGGGAATCTGCGCCTTCGTATTCCACGGTAAAAAAGTGAGCAGCTTTGTTTAAACATGGCAGAGATAGAGTCGAATGTGATCCGAGGAGCTGTAGGCCGTCGACATCCACCACTTCAGAAACATCGATAAAATCCATAAAATGGTTTTAGAAGACCGAGTAATAAATGTGCGGGAAATAAGTAATACTATAGAAATCTCAACTGAATGGGTGTTCCATTTTCTATAGACAAATTAGGATTGAAAAAAATGTCAGTAAGATAGGTGCCGCGTTTGTTAACCGAAGAACAAAAATTCAATCGGGTTGAAATTTCTAGAGAGAATCTGGCGTTATTTCGAAGGAATACTAGCTATTTTTTTTAGAAGATTTATAACCACTGATAAAACCTGGAGTGGAATCCTCTTAGGTGATAGTTGTTTGATGACGATCACAATCGTCCCTTTTGCTCTCTCTAAGGTGACCATCAGCGTGATCATCACATTTTTGCTATCGTTTTTGGGTGATAGCTATTTAGGTGTCACTTCCATATAGAGTCATTCTGTTTTTTACGATTATTAGTAAAGAAATGCTATTTGCGAAGTTGTACGAAAATGTTTACCAATTTGCAATTATTTGATAAAGCAATTGATGATGAACATAATTCTAATTTACGCCTGCTTTGATCTAATTTAAGAAATAACTAATATTTTGGAACTTCCAAATCCAATGGAAAAAAATTCCTATTTTTTGTGTCGCCAAATTTATTTTATTTTTTTAATTTAGATTTTTATGTATGTCTTGCGGTTGTTGGACATACCAAGTGGAAGGCATAGTATAAATGCTGTGCTATACTATGCTATATTTCACATACACCAAATGTAATAAAACAATAACGTGAAACAAATAAACAATTACAGCTGCGACCGGCGCGCGATACCTCTGGCAAGCTATGATGTGGCACCGAACTCTTGGAATTACATGTGGTGTAGGCCCAATCGATCAAATTCAACTGCCAAGAAGTTTTGCAACATGTTACGATGACGATCACCTGCGCTTGTCACACCATTGCTTCTTGCGTCTTCAAAAAAATGCGGCCCAATGAAGCCGCTGGCGCAAATGTCGCACTACACAGTAACTCTACGAGGGTGTAAAGGTCGCTGGCGTATGAATTGAGGAAGCTTCGGTCCACAGTGGCATTTAACGCAGTAACTTGTCAGTAATATCTTTACGACACGGTAGGTGTTTTTAGCTTTGAAGGGAAGAATATCAAAATTTGGTCAAATTTATGAATATCTTCTGTTGCTGGTCAATAGCAGAATAAATTTAAACTTCTAAACTTTCCTCAACCTTAGAGTAAGTATTCAAGTGAGGCATGCTCATTTCTCGATTCTCAGCAAAACAAGCAATAGTGCATAGCGCCGCGTAACGATACACTGAGTGAGTATGGCAAAGAGGAAATAAATTCCAGACATTCTTCCGCTGCATAGCTACAGACGACTCGTAAACGATAATAATAACTACCCCTCCCCGCCCATTATTTGCAGAGAATTCCAGCTTAAGTCCGTTTAATTTTTTTAGCATAAGTCGTCTGCTTTGAATTTATTGTCATTCCTTCTACTAGTATGTACGTTCAGAACTATCATCCCCCAACCCCACCAATTCGTTCAAGAAAATGTATTTAATTCCAAACCAGCCTTCGATACAGCCAGAGTTGAGTCTGGGGGATGGGGATGACACAAAGCATTTGTTTGCCGCACCATTTATTGTCAGTTGGAATATCTCTCCCCCACTCTCTGTATGTCTGTGAAAGGCTTAGACGTTATCGTCTTAGAATGCTTAAGGCCTTCACAATAGCATGCGTTGTTTTCACTTTTTTCCCTGCCTTGTATCTATGCCGTAGCACCCTCTGCAACCCTTTATCTTCTGTTGTTATCTTCGTTAAGTGGAAACAGAGTATCAGCAACAAAATGCAATTGAAAGCAACAAAGCAACAATCAAATGGATGAGAAGACGAAGAAAAACAAAATTTAAAAAAGAAAAAAGGAAGGAAGGAGTTGAAGAAGAATGCTGTCGTCATGCTTGAAGACACAGCATAAAATTCATCATCGTTTAGTTGCAGAAGGCGCGGTGGAGAATCCCAGGCAATGGCAATTAGGTCAAGTGATACCAAAGAAATGCACCAGGGCTTCTGCGAGTAGGCTTCCGAGTGTTGTTCTCAATTTAAACCGCATTTAGAGGAAAAACGCTACACAAAAAGAAGGTGCCTCTACAGTGGGGTGAGATGAGGGGGTGTAATGGCCCGGCATACTGCGCGAGGCTAAAGGTTGTCACATTGAGCAGTTTGTGTAGTGGTGCAAGTCGAGTGATTTAGTGTTGTCCTCTTTTAATTCTCTTAATTGCACATTTTATTGTGAGAATCGGGGTGAGCTTAGGTTCGGTAGTAGATAACAAATGAGGCTGGGGGGTTGGTTCCATTCTAAGAGATTTAGTTTGAGTTGACAGATTTAAGTCAAAAATTCACTGGGTCACGTTCCGCTGACATATTGGGGTGAAGGTCGTCGCTTGAGCATGTAATTAGTGTTTAAAAACAGAGAATGTGCTTACTGTTTGGATTTTGAGTGGAACTTCATTAACAGTGGAATAGTAAAAGTGCACTGAGTTGGAGAAGGCAATTTGGAGCTGAAAGTCTTTGTTGGCAAGAACGTGGTGCTCTATTCAAGGAGTCCTATGAATGGAAGAAGCAATTACACGGTTTATTCATTTGAAACTAATATCAATTTGCAGTTTAAGAGAATTATTTAAACTGGAGCTATTGGTATACTAGTACATTGTCCACGTCTCTTCCTGGCTTATTCCAAAAAGAACAGGGAACCATTGTGCCATACTTCCTATGATAAGCAGTTTTGCACTTCGATACATACCAAAACTTTGGGAATCATACACGATTATATTCACTCTGAAAGTGGGGAAAAATAACACCAGTTTACCAAAATCCATTAGACCCATCAACTTGACCATGTTCATGTTGAAGACTTTGGAAAGGCCATACACAAATACTCGTAGCTCTTAATCACAATCACCATGCATTCCGAGTAGAAAAAAGCGCACCACCAGCTGGTAGGTGACTTCAGGATGCACTGGACAGTAATAAGAAATTATTGTGTACTTTTCTGGATATCTAAGGAGCTTTCGACTCTCGAGTTTATGGTGTGTATGAACATCTCATGTAAAACCTACGGACTTCGTCCAGTCTCTCTTAGGTAGGTATATACGATAGCCGCGAGAGTCATTATTATATATGAAGCAGTGAAGTGAGCTAACAGAATTAAACTATTAGATGTCCCACTTCTGTACTATCCTAGAGACGCGCTGAGAAACAAACGGAGAACTGGAGAAGTGAATCTAATAAGTACCAACTTAACAATACACGATCAAATAGTACCGAGATGGATTCAAAGTATTCTCATGAACTAAGACAGGTATGTGCGGGGGCTTAACAAGAAAAAGAACCTCTCTGGAGGTTCACGTCATTGCAAGATGCACGAAAGTCAACCTCGACAGAAAATACCCGGGTATATCTAGCAGGCCGTCAAGCCGCAATCAAGTCACTGAACTCACACGAAATAAGATCAAGACTGGTACGTCAATGAATCATAAAGAACAACAAACTAGGTCAGAATATCTTTCATTGCCATAATTAAAAAGGCTAAAGAACTTCTGGGAAACTACGGCCATAAAAGAAACAAAGCCGAAGAGTAACCGAAAATTGGCTTCGCATTATAACACCCGTGCTAATGGGCCACTGTAGAGTTAAGGAGCATCTATATAGACTGCGTATAGAAGAAGGTGGACACCGCATATTTTGCAGAGATCTCGAGGAAACCTCTCTTACTATAGCTCTACTTTGGTGAGCACAATTGAGGTTGCCGTGCACTTGCAACGTTGCATCTACGTCTACATACCTTATATTAGTCATCAGTTAATATTGTCTACGAGAGGAAGAAAGTAAAACTATTCGACACCTTATACTTGAAGGTGTTACTTTGGCTTTTAGCGTTTTGGATTGAAAAATGAAAGTGAAAGTCGAGTCATATATGTACGTTAGGTTAGGTTAGGTTGAAGTGCCTGCCAGCTGACAATCGCCTGCAGACTTAGAAAATAGGTCTATTGTAGTAGCACGTGGATCATAGAGGGAAGTTTCTCACTATCTACTCGTTAACCCATTTTGAGCTTCTTATGAAGCGTAGGAGGCTCTTAATGTCGATGTTTTTCAGGTCGCCTATATCGTTATAATAGGAGGCTTCTAGGTGGAGTTTCCTTCCACGGGAGAGAGCTGGGCAGAAACAAAGAATGTGAGGAATGATTTCTTCCTCTTCTTCATACATGCAGCTTCTACAAAAGACGTTCGCAAAATGTACCACCCTTGTACCATGATTGCCTATTAGACAGTGCCCAGTGATGGCACCTATTGTAGCGCCGATATGCAATCTGTTATGAAAAATCAAATTTGTTTTGTCCCTAGACATGTAGGACCACTTGTCCACCTAAGATTTTTACTCTCGATAGCACCCAGCTTAAGCTTAAGTTTGCAAGTAGCGATTGATATACCTATAGAGCCTTTGTCCGGAAGGATGGGTATATTTGTTCCTATTCTGGCGAGTTCATCGACCTTACAATTCCCTGGAATGTCCCTATGCCCCGGCATCCAGCACAGGTGAATATTGAACTACTCAGCCCTCTCCGCAAGACACGATCGGCAGTCTATAGTTACTAAAGAATTTATAGAGGTCGATTCCAAGGATTTGATTCTGCTTGGCTGTCTGAAACAGTGCGGATTTCTCTAGCAGATATCACGTTTTTCTTAAGCCAAGATAAGACCTCTTTAACCGCCATAATTTCCGTCTTGAACACCCTACAATGATTTGGTAGACGGAAGGAGAGCTTAAGATTAAGCCTGCCAGAGAAAACACCTCCACCAACTCCGTCCTTCGTTTTTGACCCATCAGTGTAGAAGTGGATCGCTCCATCTTCTAAAAATACATTGTCATTCCAGAGTGATCTCGAAGGGATGATGACGAGGAAGTTTTTGCCAAAATTTAGACGTGGGATGTTGTAGTCCGTGTTTTCGGGAGAGATTTTGAATTTATTCAGAATGGAAGCATGGCCAAATTCTTTTCTTCACCACTATTGGGTAGCTTCAAGGCGAACGGCTGCATTCGCTGCCATTTGCTTGCTAAATACATCGAGGGGTATCAGGTGAAACATAACGTCCAGTGCCGCAGAGGAAGTTGTACGTAGTGTTCCGCTTATGCAAAAGCTAGCTGTACGCTGGACTTTACTTAGATAATCGCGATTTATAGCTTTTTTAAGGCTGTCCACCAGACAATCACCCCGTATGTGTGTATCGGTCTAATGATTTGTAGTGCTAGTGAGTAATCCGGGGTTGTAAACCTCATTTATTCCCAATAGCTTTTTTGCAAGAAAAAAGTGCTACTATAGCTTTCTTGACTCTTTCTTGAATATTAAGTTTCTAGCTAAGTTTTCTATCCAGGATAAGACCCAAATATTTTGTTGTGTCAGAAAAGTTAATCTGATACCATTGAGAGAAGGATGGTCGATTCTATATGCATATAGTATAATAAAATATTTATCAGCACTTGTGCTGAGATCAATATAACCATTATCTTTATATTCTACCAATAAATCAGGCCGCTGAATCTAATCAGTGATATACTACGTAGATCTACAAAAATACAAATCTAAGTTTATGGCAGACAATCTGGCGCTATAAAATTAGACCGTGGGACCAAAGCTATATATGTTAAGCTAGCCGTATCTTTAAGATAAATTTTACAAAGCCTTATTTTAAAGATACGGCTAGTTGATGATATTGGTTAAGTTCCGTGGTCTTTTTAGCCAGTTTATTTGTTTGATTTAAAGTCATAAGAATATGTCCCAACTGCCACATGGGTCATAAGTCATAAGATTAGACTAAGTTTTCAAGTGGACCCATAAATCCATACGAAGATAAAAGGTTTGTAAACTAAATGTATTACCCACTTTAACTGATTTTAATGAATTGTTTGCAGATATAGCGATATGGACGCCGATATGTTTTGTTATTAACAAAGTCAGGTGAATGAACTTGAAGTGGTAAACTCAAACGTATTTATTGCATTATTTGTACTGAAATTGATTAGTAATTGTGTTAGGGATTATGGAGATACTTAAAGGTGTCCGGTGGTGTAGCATAGCTATAGCAGTCAATATTTATGAGTAATTCAAGAAAGAAAATTGTACCAACCATAAGAATATCAATCTACCTTTCAACCCTCAAGCCTTTTGTCAACGATTTGATAAGACGATATCAGCGGCTGGAAAACTCCACACTAGCAAAAAAAGTATACACATTGCGGCAAATTTTGAAGAAAAAGAACGAAAGAGAAACTAGTCAACGACTTGACTGTCCCAGTAGGGTTGCAAAAGGGTAAACATATAAAAATGTGGCCTAATCTGTTCACTATAGATTAGTTTCTGTGTCATACGCACAAGTAGCCGCTCCATTATGTTGGAAACGAATGCACGAAATCAACCGAACGCTAAAAAAGAAGGAAGCGCCCGGTACAAAACTACTGCCCAATTGCCCGGTACAAAACTACTGCCCAATAGCCCATATCATTCCAAAAATCGTCAATGCAAAAATAAGTACATATCTAAAGGGATTAATACGCAACTAGCAGTATGGTTCTCGAAAGCGCCATTCAGCCGGAGACCTCCTATGCCCGGTAACCCATATACATACATATGGACGTTAGTTATAGAATAATACAGTTAATCCAGAGCCATTGCCCAAGACATCTCAAAAGTGTTCAGTCAAGTCTTGCGCATGGAGCTTTATTACATACATACATACATACATTTTCAATGGCCCGCTAATCCTTCATGAGGGTCGCGGGGGTAGGATGCTCAGGTGGACTCTCCATCCTTCTTGATCCTCCGCCCTTGACTCTAACTCATCTCATTATTTAATCAAGCTAATTTCCCATGTATTACCGCAGAAGATTTGCGGATGGAAGAACATCTTTCTTCAAGTTGTAGTTGACAGTGTATTTTCCGAAATCATTGCTGTGAGTGCTGGAGTGCAAAAAGTTAATATCAATGCTAAATTCGACAAATAAAATTTGTTTAACGATTGCATACTAATAGCGTCTCGCTCGAACAACATCTCCGTGAACACAAACACATCACGCCTTTAGAAATGTGACCGAATTCAGTAATTAAATGAAGGCGGAAAGGGGATTAAAGAAGCCTTATCTTAGCTTAAGAAAAACGTGATATCTGCTTGAGATATCCGCATCTTTCAGACAACCAAGCAGCAATCAAATTCCTTGAATTTACCTCTATAAATTCCTTAGTAGCTATACAATGGTGATCGCCTCTCGCAGAGTTGGCTGAGCAGTTCAATATTCACCTGTGTTGGGTGCCGGTGCATAGGGATATTCCAGCGAATTGTTAGGCCGATGAACTCGCCAGAATAGGAACAAATAAACCCATCCTACTGGACAAAGGCTCTATAGGTAGGTATACCAATCGCAAATTCAAGCATAAGCTGGATGCTATCGAGAATAAAAATCTTAGGTGGACAAGTGGTCCTACATGTCTAGCGACCAAACTATTCCTCACCTTCTTCGCTTCTGCCCAGCTCTCTCCCGTAGAAGGAAGCTTCACCTAGGAGTCCCTTATTACAGCGATATAGGCGATCTGGAAAACATCAGCATTAAAAGCCTACGCTTCATAAGAAGCTCAAAATGGTTAAACGAGTATGTAGAGAGAAACTTCCTCCTATGATCCACGTGGTGTCACAATGGACCTATTTATTGGTCTAAGTTTGTTGGCGATTCTCAGCTGGCAGCCACTTCAACCTAATCTAACCTTTACCTACCTATGGAGACTTGTGAGTGCCTTGAGTGCACCCTGACTGTTAGCACGGATGATGCTACTTCCACCACGACATCACTTATCGATTAACCAGCTTGCCACTTCGTGCTTGGCAGACTACCGTCTGGAAAAAACTTTCCATATTTTCAAGAGCGCTGGAGAATTCGGTCTCATTGTTAAAAAAACAGCAGCGTCAGCCATTCAACCTTCTCGGGGAACACATTTAATATTTTTGTACCAGATCCGATTTTTTCTGAGTCGGCACACCGCATTCATTATCCCTTTCTGAATGAATAGGTCTAAAGGTAGTGCGGTAAAAAGCATCGCGGAAGTAGTGCGCATGGCGCCAGTATGTCCGAAACAGACTTCTCTTTGCAGTGCGTTGTACTTGGTAACCGTTTGGATTAAAATAATATTCACATGCATAAATATTTAGCTGCTGTAAAAGGATTCAATCCTTCAGCTCTAATATTCCAAAGTACTATTCTAGCTAACAACGTTTTTGATGGAAAGCAAGTAATACTATATACTCATAACCTACCATTCTTCATCAAAACTATTACATATATAAACGTGTGTTTGATTCATATTTCAATCGATCTGCATCATATCTATCTAAGAAAGTTCATGTTGAAAAACTTGAAATCTAATCTCTTGTAGAACAACACGATAGACAGTTTGGCGCCATGTGATAAGATAAGGAACCCAATCAACACTAACCACATTTTTGTTCGATTTGTAGTCATAGAAACATGCCTTATCATAAAATTATAAGTGCGGATACAAAGGAACATGCAAATTAACAATGCAAGATTTATTAGCCACTTCAAATGATTTTTGCCACTTAATTTGTTTTTAGTGAATTGCAGTAGATTGATATTGAGTGATTGAGATATCGAGATATGAAATCTTGAAGCACATGTTTGATTCGAATCAAGTGCTGCTGCTAATTAACACGAATCTGAATTGTAAATGGATAACATGAAAAGATACAATTCTTTTGAAGTCTTACACACTTTTTTCACTTAAGGGGGGCAACTTGAAAGAATCAATCCCATATCCATTTTGAAGTCACAGCTTACATATTGTAGCTACTTAGAATCAGGGCCCCCTTATGGGTCTTAGGCATCTCTCACGTATACTTCAGGTATGTATCGAAAGTAGAGTAATGCTTTTTCGTGACATTGTGCTCCCATGGATTAAAGTCATCATGTCGAGCTGTCTAAATCTTTTCTACATTCCCAAACTATGGACCGAGGTTGAGGTCATCTTCAAACCTTAGGGAGGGAAATGCTCGCACGTGAAACCAAAGGATCACCGACCTATCAACCGAACTTTAGAAAGGCTGATTAATATCCACCTCCGGCAGAGCATTAGCTCAGCTTTGCTCTCGCCGTCTCAGCATGGGTACTGAAAACGCAAATCGGTTGACAGCCTTACATTTGCTTGAGCGCATCACTGAAAAATCTTTGAGCATTAAAAAATACACTATAGTGGCTTTCCATGACATTGAGGCATCCTTGACATTTTAAAATATGTCAAATCAAAGATGATCACCGAAGCACTTGCGAATCTTAAAGTGGATACTTCGCTCGCAGAGTTGATCAATCAATTGCAGGACTATTAACACACACCTGGGTGGAGCATCGGCCAGAATTGCCTGCTGCGGCACACCCCAAAGTGGAGTCTTATCACCTCTTCTGTGGAACCTATGATAAATGCCACCAGGCTCACCTTGACTGATAACGCAAAATGCCTGGGTTTTGTTTTTGACAAAAAACAGAACGCATGAGGAAAGCCAATGTAGCACCCTATTCCTATGAAAAGGCTATAGGTAGGAGCTGGGGTATGAAACCTCAAATCACTCATTGGCTGTACGTGTCCGTTATCAGGACATACTACTTTATGGAGTGATCGTATGGTCGATATGTTGGCAAACAGACTGCTGCCTGTGCGGTCATCCATCTAAAAGCCTTCTCTCAGTGGTCTAGTTATCACATTGGCCACTCATCGATCCTCGAACTTCTCAACTTAAAGCACGAAAATACGGACATACGGACTATACCCCGCCGTAACTGAGATTTGACCGTATGAGCATCCCTCAATGGGATGAATGGGACAACTCCCCTCCCCTTTCAACCCACCCACCCACTGAACGCTATTAGCAAGACCAACCTCAGATGGGAAAATGACTCAACGTGTCACATTTCGAGCCTAAGCTGGGCCAAAAATGTAGCGTTGAGTTAGTCAAGCTAAAGCGATCACAGATTAGCTGCGTTGTCGGTATTCTCACTGGACACTGTCTTATAAGCAAACATGCAAAACGAGTTGGCCTCTAATCCAACGACTTCTGCAGTAGGGACGACTTCTCCAGCTCTATCGCATAAAAGAATGATCCATCTAGGATGCCCCTTCCTTGAAGGCCTCGGCGATCTGGCGTGCTTAGGCACCATATGCATCGGTTTATCAAAAGCTCCGGTTGGTTTTGTTAGTCCCTGAGTAGTCTAATGGTTGATCCATGGTATCACAAAGGACTTTCACTGGTCTAAGTGTGCCTGCACTCTCGTGCGGACAGCCAACCTAGCTTATCCTAACCTTTCTTGTGATACTGAGAAGTTATTTTAGCTTTGTAGTTGAGGTGCTTGAAATAGGTATTAGGGCTCCACTGGATTCCAATTCTTTCCACCGACAAAGCACGGTGAAGTACTTAACCACCAGAAACAGCAGTGTTTTGATTTTTGACCAATTTTTCCAGAATACCCCTCTTTCACAAATAATTTTTTGTAAATTTAATTTTTTGTTAATTTGAAGTAATGATGAAGACGTTGTGCCTTCAACATCACATAGGCCCACGAGGGTTCTTAGTTTTATCCTGATTTGTCTCTAAAAACAAAAAAGAAAACCATACGGAGAAAGATAATAGAATGAAAGTTTTCTAAAGCAAATTACTAAGTAGCTTCTCTGGATGTCTCGCTGCAAGGAAGGTTGGTGAATCGAATTCACAGTCCCACATCTAAAAAAGCTGCACTTTCTGTAATTACGTTGACAGAATCCCAAAAATTTATATTTCTTCAGTGGAAGAGCAGTAGCTTGAGCATTTCGGGCCTAGGATGTTTGTCCAGATTGAGTTTAACTCAGATCGGGTTTTTATCCGAAACGATTTGAAGATATCTTGGCCAACAAAGTAGCCATTTCATTACTTTGGTAACCTTCATATCCAGAGATCCAATGCAGAATGACCAAGTTTTCCTAACTTGTTTGGAAAGCATTTCGACTGTGTCTAGGATTAGGTTTGATTTGAATGCGGTTGAATTTTTAAGGCAGCTCAGATAAAGGTAAAGGTGGGTTTACCACAAATTTAAGCATAAACGCTATTTTATGGTAAAGATTTCTGCTGGAAAAATTATTCATATTATCAAGATTTTTCACATAACAAAGGCAGTGCGATGGTGACATCGTAATGGTGATGAAGATTTCAATGCCAAGGTAGCAAGCGACAATATTATGCCTAAGCATAAGCACGGTCTTGGTGACCGGAATGACAACGGAGAGCCGTATGTAGATTTCTGCAATACCAACTGCCTAGTCATTGGAGATACGCTGTTTAAACATAACACCTGCCACAAAATCAGTTGCGTCTCAACTGACAGGCAGCAAACATCAAACCAGATCGGTTACATTGAATTAAGCCACCGCTTCAGAAATTGCCTCCTAGACGTCCAAAACAGACGTGGAGCCGACATCGAACAAGAGCATGATCACAATCTTATGTTAGCTATCGTACGGAATCCGTCAACTGCAACCGCTCAAACTTGCTCAACATTACCAGGTTCAATACCCAAGTGCGGCAACAATTCAAGGACCATCTAACCTTAGAAACAGAAACAATCAGCAGCATAATGCAGGAGAGCGTGGATGACCACTGGAATGATGTGAAAAATGTTTATTTAAGTAAGTAAGCAAGTAAAGGCTATGCAGGCTAAGTTGAGCCACCAGTTTTATATGTTTGTGTACAGCTTAGAATAGTATTGGGAACTACAATGGGGATGGAGCGCAGACAGCCTATCACGTTTCTTAATTACGTGACATGGATAGTCGTAGTCCACCATACTGCAGAACACGTTAAGGTAGGTCTCATGACCAACGTGTTCATTTGTAATATAATTTTGTGTCCCGTTCTGTATTGTATCACTTATCACCTTTCAAATTAAGTTTCTCTGAAACGAAAAACCCTGTTTAAGATATACTTTCCGAAAGTTTGTGTATCGAAAATCTAAATTTCAGCTCTGTGACGTTATACTCTGTAACTTATGCTATAAGAGCATAAGCTTTCCGGCTTACACCCCTTTCGGTCCTATTTTCAACTTAGGGCTTAGCCCATTTTGTCACGCCAATAGGTTTTAATTCCTAGGACCCTTATTTAATAAGAGTTCCTAGGTACTTGCCCATTTGGACTGTTGTGTAACACACCACTGCACTTCCTTTATGAGGTCATTTTTGTAAATAGACCAAACCATTCTACGACTCCCCATTTTCATTGCGAAAATCATCGTAAAATTGCTTAGTTCATAACCTAGCCAGAGGAATAATGCAATCAGCATACATTCTTCTTCGCAAACATACAGATCTAAGCAAACCAAAAACTGTCACTTGTGTATGAATACGTTTGAATGTGGTCCAAGGTATGCATTTATTATTGTATAATTTAGTTTTAAGGATTACCAACCCTATGTCGGTGTACCACCTTTAGCCACAGGTAAATTGGTTAGAATATCCTTAATTTCTAACTTAATGCTTCACACGTACCGGTGAGTGTATGTATACTCTCCATGGGGTGTTTATGGTTTCAGTTACGGTTGCTGAGAATTTTCTGCATTCGTTGTGAACAGATTTCATCCCTACACTTTTTTTTTCTGCAATTTTCCCATTAGAGAGTTTCCAAATCAAGGAAATTCGCATACTTGCAATTTTCTACATATCCTTTGTTCTTTCAAGAGGGGTTCCATTTATATGTTTCTCTTAATTTGAATTCCTTTTTAATACAGGATTCCGTGGTAATCATTGAAGGGATAAACTGCACTCTTCCTGGGCACATATACATATACACACTTTTTTTTAGCGGGGGGAGATCCCTTTGAAGGATATTTCCATTTCCAAACCTTGTTACATTGCACGTTTGGCAAGTGCACGCATACAATTTTCCAAGAAGTTACACTTGAAGAACGCTCCGATTAAGACCGAAGTGTACCAAGGGGAATACATAATAAGGACTCAGCCAAATAGAATTATACACGCTCACAAAGGACTAAAAGTGAATGAATTTCGCTGTAAGGGAAGGAGTGACACAGGGTGGACTTACGAATGATGGACGTGTTGTCATAGAATTTTATTGAGAAAATTGCATTTCGGACCTAAGATTCTTCATCGTATTCAGTTTAACGCCTCCTTGACTGTCTGTTGCTATGTATTTTCGAGTAAGATGGCATTTTGGGATGATGGTACGTGATGGTGTCACCGCACGACTTCCTTCCGGTGCTGCACGACGATGAACAAGTGGTGGGTAGAAGACGAGACCTTTTTCTTGGATGTTTAGTGAAATTAAATTTATCGATGACATCACTTGTGCAGTGTGTTGTCCTGGTGTCCTTTTCCTTTGAAGGCAAAGGATAACCAATTTTTCGAAATTTATTTCTAAATAAATTGTTTCAATAATTCCATTAGACGGTGAAGTTAACCGAATGGGGAGGAATTTGAGATGAAAAAAAAAGGGGCGTTCAAGAGGGCTTAATTTTATTGCCAAAAAAAGGGGCTGTTTATGGCTGGTATTGCGTTGTTTTATATTAAATGTTTCAAGACTATTTGAATGGAAATATTTAAGAAGCAATTTTGAAGTCCATAAATTTTAGACTCGAGACTTAACAGTTCTGAAGGGTGTTAGGAACAGCTTCTCATTTTAATCTAAATGTTACTGAATTAAGTTTTTTAATACAAAATCAGTTCGAATTGCTATGTAATTTCCCCTTTCTCCTTTGTTTCCATTTTCTGTTTGCCACTGATTAACACTGCTTCCGTCTTATATTCTGTTAATTTGAAGCTTACGGATTCAAGATCTTCTTTCAATAGTTTGTGGATCACAACTATCGCAATATGGCCCGCAATTCGTAAAATCGTAGCCTCTTCTGGTATGGATAGTTTCAGTGAGCCCCAACTCCTAATAAAAACTCCAAATCTGCTATTCATTGATTATTCGACGTTATAATAGATACTTTTTCATAGCTCAGTAGCTCATTGTGTAAAAAAGGGATGAACGACTACTCTTAAATGTTTAAAGCTTCCAATAGTTTCTTACTTTAAGTAATTTTATTCAAAGAGCTTCATTTACCATATGTTGCCTATATTTTAAAGCTGATTCTATGTAGTGAATTAGTGCTGTCCAATTTTGATTTAATCGTGCAATGACTCCATTTACCGGTAGAATATTTTTCTCCAAATGATGTCTTTTTATCTCCGTTAGTACGGAGTGGAGGACACCCTCTCTTGATTGCATAACGAGCATTCCACATTGTGCTCTGTTTTATGAGCTAATATGTAGGAGCTCTCATTTCGCCTTAAACATAATGTTACGCGAGCGCACAAACCGGCTCAGAAACATAAACAACCGAGAAGCCCTGAGAGACATCTCGAAGCTATCAACCCAAAGGTACCAGAACTTTCCAGATTTTTGGCGGATGGAATTCCAGCGGCGAATTGGAAATTTGATAGTTTGTCTGGAAAGCCAGAGCCACATATAAAAGGCGATTGGCAGAAGCCCAGGGAAGAGTTCTTGGTTGGTAGCAGCGACAGCGATCACTAGAGACGCGCAGTTGTCATGACAACAACTAAATTGTACTAGAACTATTTTGTCTAGTTGTTAAAGAATTTAATTGAAATAAAAAAGAAAAAGAAGTTCACCCTCTCGGGAACCAAAACAATTTGTGTTTTTCCTGTCGTATCCGTATCCACTTTGGGAAGTCGTCTTTGGCACGATCGGCGATTTTTGTAACAATAGTAAAGTTGTATCTAGACTACTCAGATCACTAAAATAATTCTCTTTTCCGAGGTCATATTGAAGTATTCGGTAAGTGTTTTCAAAGTCGCGCTCTTCGAGCGTGAAGTGTTCTCTTCCAATATTGGGATATCATGGTCGCCACTTAACCTCACCGGTTTCTTAAAAATTTCCAGTTTTGAGAAGCTAATAGTTTGGTAATTCACATACCTTGTAGATGTAACTGAGGTGTATCCTTAACGTTAACATGTATAACGGAGGTAACCAGTTTCGAAATGTTTCTCAGTTTCATCGTACTGCGAAATTCCCCAGACCTGAGCCACATAACCCATAATGGATTTCATTACCGCTTCAAACAGTTTATATTTCACACTAGAAGGTTCTTTTTTCCTAGTCATCTTAAAATATTGAGAAAAGTAGAGGACTCAAGAGGCAACTCTGCTTCGCTCCCTTTGTTGACTCGAACCTGCTAGACATTTTCTTTCCATTCCAAACTGTCATTTTGTTTTCCTTATAGAGACATCGTATAACCTCCAGCATTTTGGTCGATACTCCTGGGTTACTTACTTTATAAAGGAGAGCATTTCTATCGATGAATCGGAAGCTGCCCCGAAATCTACAAAGAATGCGTATTATTTACTGCCCTTGACTAAATAAGATCATGCGGTGCTTGTTAGCGTAAATAAATTGTGTGAGCAAATCACTTAGGCATAATTTGCGTATCGACTCTATCAGGCGTTTTAGAATTATCCCCGAAAATGTTATCGTTACTGAGTTTAGGAAAGAAATGCCTCCATAATTATTTGAATTATTTTTTTTTTGTTGCGCCAAGGGATGTGGTAATGTGACGAAAGATACTAGAAGCCCGGGCTACTAGCATACACGATTCGCAAGCCCCCATGATCGTGGGACTGCCGTCAGGTATTACTTCGCGGGGCTGGTTAGCAGTTTTTGCTGTACCTTCTGCTTCTCGACGTATTTTTTCCTGAATTCGAAGCTCTTCTTGAACGTGCGTAATAACCGCGAAAATTTCCATCCATTTTTCCTCAAACTGTACCATATGGTCTATGAGAAATGGAGGATTGGGAAGGTCATTTCTCCAATTTTTAAATCGCCTACAGTAGAAGACTGCATGATCCGTATCTTCCTCCTAGTCTGGGCATTCTGGACACAAAGGAAAGCTATCGTGTCCAAATCAGTGAAGATATTTGCGATAGCCTCTGTGGCCAGACAGGAAAACTGAGGTGCAGTTCCCATGTGCTCGGTTTATCCAAATTTTGATAGTGGGGATTAATTTATAGACCTTAAACCGTATTTTCTCATCGAGCTTGCCACACGGCTGTTGAACCTGCTTTTTCTTCTTCTTTTTTCGCTAGCCTCTTGATGGCTCGAGCCTCTTCTATTGTAGATTCTCTTCATCTCGTTCGCGAAGATGCCAATCGGAACCATTCCTGCTATAACAAATGCTGCGTCATCAGAGATAGTTCTAAAACTACTGGTGGCCCTTATAGCGCACAGTCTGTAGGCTGGTGTCAGTTTCCTCTTTCTTTCTTTGGTCGCGAGAGCCCCCGCCCAAACCGCATAAAGAAGAACTGAGCTGACAACCCTGGATAGAAAGATATACCATGTCCAGGTCCTCCACTGTTGGGCATTATCCTTGAGAGTGCTGCCTGAAGTCTTGACGCTTTTTTGCTCGAATAAACAACATGTTGCTTAAACTGCAATTTATTGTCGATCATTACTCCTAGGTATTTGACGGCTTCTTTGGATCTGATGATTTGGGTTCCAACCTGGACATTCATATATTCCACTGATTTCCGACTGGTTCTTAGAACAGCTTCAGTTTTGTGGTTAGCTAATTCTAGACCGGCGGCTTTTGATTTGACTGATTGCCACATTTGCAGCTGATTCTACACACTTCACTGTTTTTTTTGCAACAGTAACAACAACAATGTCGTCAGCAAATCCAATTATCTTCACTTTAGGTGGCAGTGGTAGTCGTAAACGGTAGTGAATGCGATCATATGAAAACACAAGCGTTTTCACTCAGCTGAGGCCTACCAACTCCTACTCTCAACCTCCACGCGGTGACAGCCGGGTGCCTAGTACCTTAATCCAAGAAATGGGTAACCAACCCCGTTTGGCGGATTCTTGGTGGCAGCAGATGAGAGAGGGGGGGAAGAGTGCTTTTCTCACTAGAGCACTTCTTCCTGTTCCAGGCGGCAGCGGACGAATTCCCTAGACGGAGTCAACGGTGGCGTCTATAGTTCCAGTTAGGTTGAACTTAGTGAATACCTTGCGCGAGCTGCTTCGACGTATTCGGATCACAGGTCGGTAAGGAATTTCCAATGTTGGTCAGGACATTGGAATAGAGATGGTGGCGGAGGAGCCCTTAATGGGCCAACGGCAGCGCTCATACTCCCGTAGTGGACTACTGGCACCGGTGTACCCGGCCCCCTGTCCTAGGGGAATAATTAAGGAACTGGCCCTCCAGGTTGGGGGTTGTGCCGTCGGGGTAACTTCCCTACCACGTAAAAAATCGATGGTTCCGAAACAACCAAAAGCCTCGGATAAGGATGACCCAACTAATGACGACCCCAGCAAACGAAATAAGGACAACGACCTTCGGATCTGTACGTGGAATGTTCTGTCCCTTTACAGACCACGTGCAGCCGAACAACTAGCAGAGGCCCTAGACTGCTATAAAGCAGATATTACCGCCATCCAGGAAGTGCGATGGGATGGGCCAGGCAAAAAGAGGATGAAAAACTGTGACATCTACTACGGTGATTGCTACAGAGGCAACAGGCAACGCTTATTCGGATGCGGATTTGTCATACGCGGCAGACTTAGGCAAGAAGTCTTAAGCTTCCGACACGTGAGCGAGCGTATTATGACTATCCGGATCAAGGCTAAATTCGCTAACATAAGCCTAATATGTGTTCATGCCCCCACAGAAGAAAAGGACCCTGCCTCCAAAGAGTGTTTCTACGAGCTCCTCGACAAAACATACGAGCAATGTCCTAAATACGACGTTAAGATCGTATTGGGCGATTTTAACGCCAAAATAGGAAAGGAGGACGTTTTCGGTAGAGCAGTCGGTAAGCATAGCCTACACGACACCACGTCTGATAACGGACTAAGGCTAATTGATTTCGCTGTGGAGCGAAATGTCACCATAGCAAGCACATGGTTTCCTCATCTCGATATTCATAAGCAGACATGGCGGTCCAATGATCATGTCACGATCAACCAAATTGATCATATTGCGATCGACGCAAGGCATGCCTCCAGTATTCTGGATGTCCGGACCTTCCGAGCGGCCAACATAGACTCGGATCATTACCTTGTTGTAGCCAAGGTACGAATGCGGATATCCCAATCTGAGCAACAAAGAAGAATTACTGTGAGAAAATTTAACGTCGAAAAGCTACAATCGCAAGAGACCGCCAGACTCTTCGCTGAACGCGTATCCCGAAATCTCTCAATCACCCCTATACCGCCAGCATCAAGTGCCGAAGACCAGTGGCAACGCTGCCAACATGCCATCAGAAACGCCGCGACTGATGTGCTGGGTCTCGCTCGACCACCACCGCGAAACCCCTGGTTTGACGAAGAATGCCGGCGAGTGCATGCAGCAAAACAAGAGGCATACAAAGCGGCGCTGCAACGGAAGACGAGAGCTGCTCGTGAGCTCTACGAGCAAAAGAGACGGGAAGAACATCGGCTTCTCCAAAAGAAGAAGAAAGAGCATGAGAAGCGCGCGTTTGAGAATATCGAGAGTCTATACTCCAGGAACAATGTACGGAAGTTTTACCAAAAGGTAAAAAGAACGTGTCAGAGAAGTAATACCCGTACAGAAACCTGTAGAGATGAGAATGGAAACCTCGTAGTAGAATCACAGTCGGTGCTGAGAATCTGGAAAAACTACTTCTGCAGACTGTATAACGGCGACGAAGACCAACATCCCGCTGTCAGGCAGAATGAACCATTCAACATGGACGATGATAGTCAAAATTTCCGTCCACCTGACCAAAACGAAGTGAGGATAGCAATATCCAAGCTAAAATCGAACAAGGCTGCTGGACCTGACGGTTTACCGGCCGAACTTTTCAAGGCAGCTGGGGATGAATTGGTAGAGTGCATACACCAACTCATTTCTAATATTTGGTCAGAGGAGTGTATGCCTGATGAATGGAATCTCAGCATCGTTTGCCCGATCCACAAGAAAGGAGACCCCCTCAACTGCGCCAATTATAGAGGCATCAGTCTCCTCAACATCGCGTACAAGATCTTTTCTGCGATATTGTGTGAACGCCTGAAACCTTTTATGAACAGCCTGATTGGACCCTATCAGTGCGGTTTCAGGCCAGGAAAGTCCACCATCGATCAAATCTTCACACTTCGGCAGATCCTGGAGAAAACCCAAGAATTCCAAATCGATACTCACCACCTCTTTATCGATTTCAAGGCCGCCTATGACAGCATCTATAGAGAAGAGCTTTATAGAGCCATGTCTAGTTTTGACATCCCTGCCAAACTTGTCCGCCTGTGCAGGCTGACGATGGAGAACGCTCGCTGCTCCATCAAGGTCGGTAATGACCTCACCGAGACCTTTGATGTCAAAAAAGGCTTTAGACAAGGTGACGCACTGTCATGTGACTTCTTCAATATTGTACTTGAACGGATTGTGCGGAACTCACAAGCTAACACCGGAGGCACAATCTATTACAAGTCTGTACAACTGCTTGCATACGCCGACGACATAGACATTATCGGAAGATCTCAGCGGGCTGTCACCGGTGCTTTTGCAAGCATTGAGGCGGAAGCGGCCAAAATGGATTTGGCGATAAACGAGGGCAAAACCAAGTATATGCTGTCAACTAGAAGGGAAAACCAACATCGACGAATTGGACAAAACGTCACCGTGGGCAGCTATAACTTCGAGGTAGTAAGGGACTTTGTCTACCTTGGCTCTGCTATAAATTCAGCAAACAAAATCAGCGCAGAAATCAATCGAAGAATAACTCTTTCCAATCGCTGTTTTTTTGGGCTTATAAGGCAATTCAACAGTAAAGCCCTCTCTCGAACAACTAAGGAGACTCTATATAAGACCTTGATCATCCCAGTCCTGCTTTACGGCGCTGAAACATGGACTTTATTAAAAGAGGATGAAGATATCCTTGGTCGCTTCGAGAGAAAAATTCTTCGTAAGATTTTCGGTCCCGTTTGCGTTGACGGGTTTTGGAGGAGAAGATTCAATCACGAACTATACGAGCTGTACAGCGACATCGACCTAGTCAAAAAACTGCGTATTGGACGTCTGAGATGGCTAGGACATGTAGAGCGAATGGACACCAACGCTCCGGCCCGCAGAGTCTTCGAATCTAACCCCGAGGGACGACGCAGTAGAGGGAATTATCGCCGTAGGTGGCGCGCACAAGTTCAAGGGGACCTCGACCAACTTGGAGTGCGCAACTGGAGGCAATTAGCTAAAGACCGAGCTAAATGGAGAGGCTTGTTGGTTGAGGCCCAGGTTCACCCCGAACTGTAGCGCCACCTAAGTAAGTAAGTAAGTAAGGTAGTCGTAAAACTCCGTCGTACATTATGTTCCATAGTAAGCGGCCCAGCACCGGTCCTTGCGGGGCCGCAGCTATGACATCGTAGTACTTCACTCCTTCGTGCTATACTTGTATGTATACATATGTGTATAGGTATGTAAGTCAGTGTTATAGTTTATGAGGGAATTGGTTCCCAATGCAAACATATTGCAACTAGTATGCTACTCTTGAATTTGATTTGCCGAATTCTTTACCGTCATAGACTTTGAACCTCTGTCTAGATACATTCATTTTATTTAATTGTGACAAGCTGAGTGATCTCTATCTGCTGAAATAGAAATCTAGTTTGGAAAGGTTGGTAGTGGGCACAACAATTTACAAGGGACTCACCGCCACCCTATCAAGATTACTTAGTCTCAGTACATCTATGTCAAAGTTTCAGCAAATCGCAGAGCGTATTTGTAGATTGGATCAATTTTATTCGAAATTTGTATCCAGAATTTCATCTTTCCCAAACTCATCGGTTCTTCCTCAACTGTTCTGTGCCACGATAAGTTAGGGCGATCAATTTTTCTGACTATAATTTTTTGGTCCGTTTTCTAAAAAGCTGTTCTTTTTGATAAGCAGATACCCATTCACTATATTTTGCAGCTGGCAACTGACAATGGCAGTCACTTTAAAATTACTAAATCTACAGGGAACAAATTTGACGTTAAAGTCGAACAGTCGCTATTTGATTCTTGTGCTCTTCAATTTAAAGTTTCCTGATTCACTTGCCCATAACATGCAGCCGTGCCAATTGTGACTGCTTTCTAAATTTGATAGATATAGAAACTTGTCAATCTTCTCGACCCGCTTTTCAGCAACTTTAAGTTAAGCGCCGGAGTTGGAAACTTACTTTCACTTTTGCCGTATTTTTGTTCAATCCCACTTTATTTGCCTCGTTTTTCAAATTAGATGTAAATCGATTATCATATGTGAAATTTGGCAGGCATTGTCAGCGTAGTCCAGATGTTTTAAGCGAGATGTCACTGCCTATTTTAGCCCCTGGTTTTTCTTAGTCAGTGCTGCCCAAAGCACAAAGTACTCTGATAACTGCCAAGAACAACAGCGGTATGAGTTCACACTCTTGTCGTACCCCACTTTGGACTTCAAAGTTATCTGATACTTACTACTCTATATACAGCAGTAAACATATTACAATAAGTACTTGACCAGCGCAAGGTAAATTTCTATTCATGCTTTCGAAAGCCCTTCCCGAAGTCGATTAGCAGTAGATGTGGTGGGCAATTGTGTTCGACGAATTGCTCTATTTGGTCTTTGCGGGAGGATTTGGTGTAAAGATCTGCCTGCTCGAGAGTTGAATCTTAATGCCGTTACCTTGACTACGGGTGAAATACTGGTAGTACATAAACCTTCCCAGTTCTAGCAATCCATCAGATTACTTTTCTTCATCCCTCTTTTCCACTCCTCCGGGAATCACTCATTTTACCATGCTCTGTATTGAAATGGATGGAAAAGTACTGATGATATATGTACCTATATTTAGCACCGCTTAAAAGATCTCGGTAGGGAAGCCATAAGCCTTATTTATGAAACATAGTTCGATGAAAATTGATTCGAAGAATGTTTAGCATCAGTATCGTTTGTATCCTCAAAAGATTTAACCATTTGAAAGGTGTAATGATGAAATCTGCAGGAGAAACGAAAATCAGTCCGCTCACCAATTCTAATCCTTCGACTTGGGATAATATAAATCTCAGGATAGCCCAATGTCGTTTCTGATTCACTTTTCGGGAGAAAATCGTAAGCCTCACAAAATGATGAAGACTGCACGAGAGAGAGTAGCTGAGTCTACTGATACGTCCGCTCTATGTAACTATCATCTTAATTTTGAAAGACGTAATTTTTCATACGTACATTCAGATCTAATATTTAAGAACGCATTAAAATTAATATTCTGCAGCTTCCGGCTATTCCATTTTTTTAGAAATAAGCAGCATTCTATCATCGCAATTTCAAAGGGCGCTTTTTAAAAACATCTTGAACTGCTGCTCAGAATCTAACATGAAATCCGACGCATACCACTACCAAATCTCTCTGGCTCAACCATGAACTATTATAGGATAGGTTAGATAGGAGGGTTGCTGGCAGATTAGCTGTGGTTTGCATAGGTTTACGCGGCTCTTTCGATACTCGCTTACCTGCTGGAGAGTGAAATTAATTAATTTTAGTGAAAGATATGCTTAGACTTGACTATTTAACTTATTTCTGTCCGCCTCACATAACAACGACGTCCAACGTCAATCTTCCAAGTAGACAATGAACGGTCTACCTAGGAGGATCCGAAGGAGTACGCAGAAAGTGTGTCGTCATATTTTCTAAATGGCTGGCCACACGTTCTTGGAAATGACAGTCATTCATTGGATGCATGTCAAAAAATACTTGCATAAGCATTTTATTTGCAAATATGCGCGTTATACTACATGTCTAACGGCTGCGCATATGTTTTTGGCAATTCTACAATTGGAATTGGATTCTACAAGTGGAATGTTTTGGAAAAGAACGATTCTTATTTTCGTATTCGGGTAGCTATAATTACGTCTTCTCTCGTTCAAAGCAAATTTCAAATGAAGATTTCTGTCAAAAGTGAAATTGTTTGAAAATGAAACGTTCATGCTTACTTACTTAGGTGGCGCTACAGTTCGGGGTGAACCTGGGCCTCAACCAACAAGCCTCTCCATTTAGCTCGGTCTTTAGCTAATTGCCTCCAGTTGCGCACTTCAAGTTGGTCGAGGTCCCCTTGAACTTGTGCGCGACACCTACGGCGATGATTCCCTCTACTGCGTCGTCCCTCGGGATTAGATTCGAAGACTCTGCGGGCCGGAGCGTTGGTGTCCATTCGCTCTACATGTCCTAGCCATCTCAGACGTCCAATACGCAGTTTTTTGACTAGGTCGATGTCGCTGTACAGCTCGTATAGTTCGTGATTGAATCTTATCCTCCAAAACACGTCAACGCAAACGGGACCGAAAATCTTATGAACAATTTTTCTCTCGAAGCGACCAAGGATATCTTCATCCTCCCTTAATAAAGAAGGACTGGGATGATCAAGGTCTTATATAGATTCTCCTTAGTTGTTCGAGATAGGGCTTTACTGTTGAATTGCGTTATAAGCCCAAAAAAACAGCGATTGGCAAGAATTATTTTTCGATTGATTTCTGCACTGATTTTGTTTGTTGAATTTATAGCAGAGCCAAGGTAGACAAAGTCCCTTACTACCTCAAAGTTATAGCTGCCTACGGTGACGTTTTGTCCAATTCGTCGGTGTTGGTTTTCCCTTCTTGTTGACAGCATATACTTGGTTTTGCCCTCGTTTATCGCTAAACCCATTTTGGCCGCTTCCGCCTCAATGCTTGCAAAAGCACCGGTGACAGCCCGCTGAGTTCTTCCGATAATGTCTATATCGTCGGGGTATGCAAGCAGTTGTACAGACTTGTAATAGATTGTGCCTCGGTGAGGTCATTACCGACCTTGATGGAGCAGCGAGCGTTCTCCATCGTCAGCCTGCACAGGCGGACAAGTTTGGCAGGGATGTCAAAACTAGACATGGCTCTATAAAGCTCTTCTCTATAGATGCTGTCATAGGCGGCCTTGAAATCGATAAAGAGGTGGTGAGTATCGATTTGGAATTCTTGGGTTTTTTCCAGGATCTGCCGAAGTGTGAAGATCCGATCGATGGTGGACTTTCCTGGCCTGAAACTGCACTGATAGGGTCCAATCAGGCTGTTTATAAAAGGTTTCAGGCGTTCACACAATATCGCAGAAAAGATCTTGTATACGATGTTGAGGAGACTGATGCCTTTATAGTTGGCGCAATTGAGGGGGTCTCCTTTCTTGTGGATCGGGCAAACGATGCTGAGCTTCCATTCATCAGGCATATACTCGTCTGACCAAATCTTAGAGATGAGTTGGTGTATGCTCTCTACCAATTCATCCCCAGCTGCCTTGAAAAGTTCGGCCGGTAAGCCGTCAGGTCCAGCAGCCTTGTTGGATTTTAGCTTGGATATTGCTATCCTCACTTCGTTTTGGTCAGGTGGACGGAAATTTTGACTATCATCGTCTATGTTGAATGGTTCATTCTGCCTGACAGCGAGATGTTGGTCTTCGTCGCCGTTATACAGTCTGCAGAAGTCGTTTTTCCATATTCTCAGCACCGACTGTGATTCTACTACGAGGTTTCCATTTTCATCTCTACAGGTTTCTGTACGGGTGTTACTTCTCTGACACGTTCTTTTTACCTTTTGGTAAAACTTCCGTACATTGTTCTCTTTCTTCTTCTTTTAGAGAAGCCGATGTTCTTCCCGTCTCTTTTGCTCGTAGAGCTCACGAGCAGCTCTCATCTTCCTTTGCAGCGCCGCTTTATATGCCTCTTGTTTTGCTGCATGCACTCGCCGGCATTCTTCGTCAAATCAGGGGTTTCGCGGTGGTGGTCGAGCGAGACCCAGCACATCAGTCGCGGCGTTTCTGATGGCATGTTGGCAGCGTTGCCACTGGTCTTCGGCACTTGATGCTGGCGGCATAGGGGTGATTGAGAGATTTCGGGATACGCGTTCAGCGAAGAGTCTGGCGGTCTCTTGCGATTGTAGCTTTTCGACGTTAAATTTTCTCACAGTAATTCTTCTTTGTTGCTCAGATTGGGATATCCGCATTCGTACCTTGGCTACAACAAGGTAATGATCCGAGTCTATGTTGGCATGCCTTGCGTCGATCGCAATATGATCAATTTGGTTGATCGTTACATGATCATTGGACCGCCATGTCTGCTTATGAATATCGAGATGAGGAAACCATGTGCTTGCTATGGTGAAATTTCGCTCCACAGCGAAATCAATTAGCCTTAGTCCGTTATCAGACGTGGTGTCGTGTAGGCTATACTTACCAACTGCCCTACCAAAGACGTTCTCCTTTCCTATTTGGGCGTTAAAATCGCCCAATACGATTTTAACGTCGTATTTAGGACATTGCTCGTATGTTTTGTCGATGAGCTCGTAGAAACACTCTTTGGTGGCAGGGTTCTTTTCTTCTGTGGGGGCATGAACACATATTAGGCTTATGTTGGCGAATTTAGCCTTGATCCGGATAGTCATAATACGCTCGCTAACGTGTCGGAAGCTTAAGACTTCTTGCCTAAGTCTGCCGCGTATGACAAATCCGCATCCGAATAAGCGTTGTCTGCTGCCTCTGTAGCAATCACCGTAGTAGATGTCACAGTTTTTCATCCTCTTTTTGCCCGGCCCATCCCATCGCACTTCCTGGATGGCGGTAATATATACTTTATAGCAGTCTAGGGCCTCTGCTAGTTGTTCGGCTGCACGTGGTCTGTGAAGAGACAGAACATTCCACGTACAGATCCGAAGGTCGTTGTCCTTATTTCGTTTGCTAGGGTCGTCATTAGTTGAGTCATCCTTATCCGAGGCTTTTGGTTGTTTCGGAACCATGAGTTTTTTTACGTGGTAGGGAAGTTACCCCGACGGCACAACCCGCAACTTGGTGGGCCAGTTCCTTAATTATTCCCCTAGGATGAGGGGCCGGGTACGCCGGTGCCAGTAGTCCACTACGGGAGTATGAGCGCTGCCGTTGGCCCATTAAGGGCTCCTCCGCCACCATCTCTATTCCAATATCCTGACCAACATTGGAAATTCCTTACCGACCTGTGATCCGAATACGTCGAAGCAGCTCGCGCAAGGTATTCACTAAGTTCAACCTAACTGGAACTATAGACGCCACCGTTGACTCCGTCTAGGGAATTCGTCCGCTGCCGCCTGGAACAGGAAGAAGTGCTCTAGTGGAAAAGCACTCTTTCCCCCTCTCTCATCTGCTGCCCCAAGAATCCGCCAAACGGGGTTGGTTACCCATTTCTTGAATTAAGGTACTAGGCACCTGGCTGTCACCGCGTGGAGGTTGAGAGTGGGAGTTGGTAGGCCTCAGCTGAGTGAAAACGCTTGTGTTTTCATATGATCGCATGCACTACAGTTTGACAAACGTAAATGCCCTACCGAGAATTATCTTTGACCCTGTTTAGACGTTATCTGGTGAGTGTGCTATGTCGTTTAGTTTTTGGGCGAGAAGAGACATAGCGCACTCATCAGCTTACGTCTAAACAGGGTCTTTGCAAATGGATTTTCGGTGGATATTTGATGAAATGATTTTTTTTTCTCCTCACTTAAAATATACCTGTCCGCTGGACATGATTTTCATTCCCATGAACGTGTAGCTAGGCACTAAATACATTTTCTTTTTGTCTGATTGTTTGCTTACCAGGTTGTACCCTCTTATCTTGTGGCTGTTGTTTTCGAAGGTATATTCAAAGCGATTTTGTTTAAGATCTGCTAATTTTTGACTTCGCTTAAATGATCTTTGTGTTCTTGTTTGTTTGAATATTGTACCATCTGCTTTCCGACATGTTTAACATTTTATTTTTAGTTTTTTATTTTTTATGTACAAGCTGGTAAAGCACAGATGTCTAAGGTAGATCTTCTGCATTATTATTTCCGCTAATACCATTGTGACTTGGATAATTTGGGCATCACGCTGCCTGGTTAGATCTTGATTTTTTTTTTTTTTAAGGAAACCTAAATCCCAGAGCACTCAGACTCTCCGGTACATTGGACTACCAGGCAGGAACCTTTCTTGGGTGCAGTGGTCGGAAAAACTTGGATGCTATTCGTTTTCCTTTATACTCGGGTGGCTAATGATTGATGTTCCCCGCTGGGGCTTAAACCTGCACACATCGGTTAACGAGCAAACACACTACCGACTGCACCATTGCCACCCCCTAGATCCTGATAGCTGCTTGACTGGCTACGGAAATGGAAATGTTCTCCAGTGATATGTTCAGTACTATCTCCTTTAGGCCGCTTCGTCTATGGCTCGAATCTCGGCTCGGAATATGCTGTATAAAGTTGGAAGTTTTGTGGACGTACAGAAATTCTTGCCCTAACGCCAATGTCTCTTTTTGACTTGTCCGTGTAAATTCCAATCTTAGAAAAAACTTCTGTAACAGCGCGGACTCACTACCTTACTTGAATCTTTTACTGCTTTGAGTTTTGGAGATCTTTCTTCTGCAAACAGTGAAATTTTTTAACTTCCCTGAATTTTTTCCGTTTTAACGTTCTTACGAAACATATAAGGTTGATGGTAATTAACACTTTTTTTGTTTTTGAAAAGCTTTCTTATGATAACAATACTCTCGGATGTTTGTCAAACGTTCGAAAAGGTGGGACCGTGGAAAAAAAAGCGTTTTTTGTTTTCTAGGATTCAAACATTGAACCGTTACACTAACCACTGCGCCACGGCACCCTTCAATTTATGCTCATAATTGAACGAACACAACACGAATAGTTACGAGAAGCTAGGCATAGGCCTCCCATGGGCTGTTGCGTCAAATATGTATATGTAATTGTGTACGAGTATTTGCCAGTCAAAGCATTGCCATTGTCTAACTTACATAAGAAGCTTGACTTAATCTATGTATGTCTAACTCTTTGAAAGTTCTCCTTTTCAGCTGCATATCTCATGCGACAGCAGAACTCCTACTTACCCTTTCTGTTTTCGTTTTGTCACCTCTCAAAGAATAATCTTAGCAATTATCAACTAAACAAGTCTCTTTTTCGTTCAGTAAACATCATAGCAGATTAAGTTTCAAAATCACTAGCTTTTCATTCCAAGAAAAATATACTTTCTATCCCGCCAATTTAATCCACTACACCAGATTAAGTTTCAATTTGAGGACACAAATCAAATCGGCAAACGTGAGTCACCTTCGCCCCAATTTATCATCATTAGGCAACGTACCTAACTTCCTTGGTTACAAATTGAAAGAAAAAATCCATTATTGCGGATTTCCAGGAGCGCGATGACAGCCAAACAAGTAATATGACCGGCACGTACATATGCTTCGGGAACTTGTTAAAAGTTTTCCTCACCACGAGACGAATATTCAAATACATCAACTTCACAAATGACTCCGAGACGACGGAGCTGGCTTGTTGCTGTGGGATTGACGACGAGGACGACGAAGACGATGACTACGATGACGACAAATCACGCATTGACACTGCTGACGGACCTAAGGTTGTGCCCCCCATTAGGAGTTGATAGGATAAGGACCGTATGACTGACAACTGGAAATGGCAAAAACCTTGACGGAATATTAAAGAGGGACAACGCGTCCGGAATTGTGTTTCAGTTGCCACCGTGTGGTGTCTTCGTGGTCGTCCGAGGTATCTGTATCTATCTATCTTTTCAATGTTCAAATTCTAAAATCTGTAGTTCTCAAAGAGAAATATGTTGGCCGCATATTTCATCATCTCAAGGCTACACGTAGTGCCATTGAAGGGAGCGCATACCAAATGAAGATTAGGTTTAAAGTTTTCCATCTTGACGCTCCCAGGGCGATAGTGAAACTTACTTTTGAAACAAGAAACTTGTAGATATTCAGAATGTGACAAAGTTTAGTCGTATTTCAACGTTAATTAACAATATTGTAACCATTTTGTTGCGGTACAGGTGAGAACGTTTGAATTGAGTTGTGCGAGATGAAGTTAAATATTTTACGAGGGTTATGCTGTTTGCCAGTTGATATTTGGTACTACTGGTAGTTAGTTATTTAGACTATTTATTTGATTAACAAAAAAATAAAAAATACAAATTCATGGTAGATATAATTTTTTAGTCTTTTATGGTTTGGCTGAAGGCTACCAGACTGACATTTAAATTTTTATAAAACAAATAAAAAAAAAAAAAAAAAAAAATGTATACCTATTGTTCGTGAATCGAATGTTTATTTTTAAAAATTTTCCTCAATTATGCAATTCCTGTAGCGTAGGGCATTCGTCGTGTTAATATAGAGTAAATCCCAGCCTTTGTCGCCATTGAGTATGCTTATCGCCTCCTCCAACTCAAATGTACGTACTCCAAAGATGTCGGTAGATTTACCAACTAGGAAATATGTTCTATCTCGCAAATGGAGGTTTAGTCTGCTATAATATTGTCTGTACTGCGATGCTTGGGCTTCTCTTACGAATCTATCATACAATCTTTGACCTGTTTTCTCCAGCAGGGTCTTAAACTTTTCCTTCAAAGTTACTAACTGGTCATTGAGGTTAACTGCTAAATTGAAATCACAATCGGATGCTAATTTTTCTCACTTTTGTACACAGATTTCCCTGGTTGAAAGCATATGGGATAGGACTATCTTTGGTAGTCTGTTCGCGTTCATCTTACTTACTTACTTAGGTGGCGCTACAGTTCGGGGTGAACCTGGGCCTCAACCAACAAGCCTCTCCATTTAGCTCGGTCTTTAGCTAATTGCCTCCAGTTGCGCACTCCAAGTTGGTCGAGGTCCCCTTGAACTTGTGCGCGCCACCTACGGCGATGATTCCCTCTACTGCGTCGTCCCTCCGGGTTAGATTCGAAGACTCTGCGGGCCGGAGCGTTGGTGTCCATTCGCTCTACATGTCCTAGCCATCTCAGACGTCCAATACGCAGTTTTTTGACTAGGTCGATGTCGCTGTACAGCTCGTATAGTTCGTGATTGAATCTTCTCCTCCAAAACCCGTCAACACAAACGGGACCGAAAATCTTACGAAGAATTTTTCTCTCGAAGCGACCAAGGGTATCTTCATCCTCTTTTAATAAAGTCCATGTTTCAGCGCCATAAAGCAGGACTGGGATGATCAGGGTCTTATACAGAGTCTCCTTAGTTGTTCGAGATAGGGCTTTACTGTTGAATTGCCTTATAAGCCCAAAAAAACAGCGATTGGCAAGAGTTATTCTTCGATTGATTTCTACGCTGATTTTGTTAGAAGAATTTATAGCAGAACCAAGGTAGACAAAGTCCCTTACTACCTCGAAGTTATAGCTGCCCACGGTGACGTTTTGTCCAATTCGTCGATGTTGGTTTTCCCTTCTAGTTGACAGCATATACTTGGTTTTGCCCTCGTTTATCGCCAAACCCATTTTGGCCGCTTCCGCCTCAATGCTTGCAAAAGCACCGGTGACAGCCCGCTGAGATCTTCCGATAATGTCTATATCGTCGGCGTATGCAAGCAGTTGTACAGACTTGTAATAGATTGTGCCTCCGGTGTTGGCTTGTGAGTTCCGCACAATCCGTTCAAGTACAATATTGAAGAAGCCACATGACAGCGCGTCACCTTGTCTAAAGCCTTTTTTGACATCAAAGGTCTCGGTGAGGTCATTACCGACCTTGATGGAGCAGAGAGCGTTCTCCATCGTCAGCCTGCACAGACGGACAAGTTTGGCAGGGATGTCAAAACTAGACATGGCTCTATAAAGCTCTTCTCTATAGATGCTGTCATAGGCGGCCTTGAAATCGATAAAGAGGTGGTGAGTATCGATTTGGAATTCTTGGGTTTTCTCCAGGATCTGCCGAAGTGTGAAGATTTGATCGATGGTGGACTTTCCTGGCCTGAAACCGCACTGATAGGGTCCAATCAGGCTGTTGATAAAAGGTTTCAGGCGTTCACACAATATCGCAGAAAAGATCTTGTATGCGATGTTGAGGAGACTGATGCCTCTATAATTGGCGCAGTTGAGGGGGTCTCCTTTCTTGTGGATCGGGCAAACGATGCTGAGATTCCATTCATCAGGCATACACTCGTCTGACCAAATATTAGAAATGAGTTGGTGTATGCACTCTACCAATTCATCCCCAGTTGCCTTTGGGGATCTTTTTACCTTTTGGTAAAACTTCCGTACATTGTTCCTGGAGTATAGACTCTCGATATTCTCAAACGCGGGCTTCTCATGCTCTTTCTTCTTCTTTTGGAGAAGCCGATGTTCTTCCCGTCTCTTTTGCTCGTAGAGCTCACGAGCAGCTCTCGTCTTCCTTTGCAGCGCCGATTTGTATGCCTCTTGTTTTGCTGCATGCACTCGCCGGCATTCTTCGTCAAACCAGGGGTTTCGCGGTGGTGGTCGAGCGAGACCCAGCACATCAGTCGCGGCGTTTCTGATGACACGTTGGCAGCGTTGCCACTGGTCTTCGGTACTTGATGCTGGCGGCATAGGGGTGATTGAGAGATTTCGGGATACGCGTTCAGCGAAGAGTCTGGCGGTCTCTTGCGATTGTAGCTTTTCGACGTTAAATTTTCTCACAGTAATTCTTCTTTGTTGCTCAGATTGGGATATCCGCATTCGTACCTTGGCTACAACAAGGTAATGATCCGAGTCTATGTTGGCCGCTCGGAAGGTCCGGACATCCAGAAGACTGGAGGCATGCCTTGCGTCGATCGCAATATGATCAATTTGGTTGATCGTTACATGATCATTGGACCGCCATGTCTGCTTATGAATATCGAGATGAGGAAACCATGTGCTTGCTATGGTGAAATTTCGCTCCACAGCGAAATCAATTAGCCTTAGTCCGTTATCAGACGTGGTGTCGTGTAGGCTATGCTTACCGATTGCCCTACCAAAGACGTCCTCCTTTCCTATTTTGGCGTTAAAATCGCCCAATACGATTTTAACGTCGTATTTAGGACATTGCTCGTATGTTTTGTCGAGGAGCTCGTAGAAACACTCTTTGGTGGCAGGGTTCTTTTCTTCTGTGGGGGCATGAACACATATTAGGCTTATGTTGGCGAATTTAGCCTTGATCCGGATCGTCATAATACGCTCGCTAACGTGTCGGAAGCTTAAGACTTCTTGCCTAAGTCTGCCGCGTATGACAAACCCGCATCCGAATAAGCGTTGCCTGTTGCCTCTGTAGCAATCACCGAAGTAGATGTCACAGTTTTTCATCCTCTTTTTGCCCGGCCCATCCCATCGCACTTCCTGGATGGCGGTAATATCTGCTTTATAGCAGTCTAGGGCCTCTGCTAGTTGTTCGGCTGCACGTGGTCTGTAAAGGGACAGAACATTCCACGTACAGATCCGAAGGTCGTTGTCCTTATTTCGTTTGCTGGGGTCGTCATTAGTTGAGTCATCCTTATCCGAGGCTTTTGGTTGTTTCGGAACCATACGGTTTTTACGTGGTAGGGAAGTTGCCCCGACGGCACAACCCCCAACCTGGAGGGCCAGATCCTTAATTATTCCCCTAGGACGAGGGGCCGGGTACACCGGTGCCAGTAGTCCACTACGGGAGTATGAGCGCTGCCGTTGGCCCATTAAGGGCTCCTCCGCCACCATCTCTATTCCAATATCCTGACCAACATTGGAAATTCCTTACCGACCTGTGATCCGAATACGTCGAAGCAGCTCGCGCAAGGTGTTCACTAAGTTCAACCTAACTGGAACTATAGACGCCACCGTTGACTCCGTCTAGGGAATTCGTCCGCTGCCGCCTGGCACGGGAGAAGTGCTCTAGTGAAAAAAGCACTCTTCCCCCCCTCTCTCATCTGCTGCCACCAAGAATCCGCCAAACGGGGTTGGTTACCCATTTCTTGGATTAAGGTACTAGGCACCCGGCTGTCACCGCGTGGAGGTTGAGAGTAGGAGTTGGTAGGCCTCAGCTGAGTGAAAACGCTTGTGTTTTCATATGATCGCATGCACTACCGTTTGACCAGCCGTTCATCGTCATAACTCGTAACACACAATCTTAGTTGAGCTTGAGAGAATTCAAGAACATGGGAGCTATACCAGTCTCTAAGTGGAGCATGTAGATGGGCGAACTACTCCTTATAAAATAGCGAAGAAGCTTTTCCACTTCTTCGAATGGACGGTACCCCCATACTTGTGCTCCCTAAAGAATAATGGCAGATGCAGTTGCACGGGATATTTTCAGCTTCGCGCTGTGTTATATGCTTTTGTTGCTAATGCAACTTCCCCACACTGAACCAACAGCTTGCTTTGCTTCTGCTAGTTTGGATGTTAAGTGCTTCTTCACGTGAAGGTTTGATGCTATCAAAACTCCTAAGTACTTATATTCCCTCATGACTTCAATTTGCTCGCCCTGATACATCCACTTTTCACCTCGGGAGTACTTACCCCCACCTTCTCTGAAAATCATCATTTTCGACTTTACTAGGTTAAGTGACAAAGTCCAAGTTTTGCAGTAGTGTTCCAATCTACGTATCATCAGCTGCATTCCTTCAATAGTATCCGCGAGGAGAGCCATGTCATCTGCAAACAACAATGCCGGAATTTTCGTTTTGCTTATCTCTATTCCTCCTTTAATGTCATCTACTAAGTCGTTTATATATGAAATAAACAGCAATGTGCTAAGGATGCACCCTTGTTTTACACCATTTTCGTTTGGAACTCCTCAGATAAGTAGACCCCATCCCAGATGCACGCCTTCCTTTTTTCACACATAGCCCTTAAAACGTTTATAACTTTTGTGGAAAATCCGACTCTTTTCTATAGAAAAGAGATTCGCGTGGTATAGTGTCAAAAGCTTCTCGTAAATCTACAAAAAATACATACAGCTCCTTGCGCTTCTTTTTATAGATCTCTGCTATGTTTACAAGTTTAAATATTTGATCCGCAGTTGAATACATTCTTCTAAAACCTGCTTGAAATTCGTGAAGAATTTTCTAGTTTTCAACACAGGCGGAAAGCCTTTCGAAAAACACAGCCGCAAACAACTTGGTCGATGCGTTCAGGATAATATTCCCCTGTAATTAGCTGGATCCTCATGGCCCCCCTTCTTGTGCAACAGGTATATTAGCTATAGCTTTGCGAAAGCACCCTGGGACGTCTGCAGAATTGAAGATCCGATTAAATTCAGATGTAAGTTCTGTTAGAAATTCCGAGGTGCAATTCTTGTAGAATTCGAAAGGCACACGGTCCTCTCCTGGAGATTTATTAATTTTAGCCTTCTTAATTGGATTTTGAACTTCATCTAAAGTGATAGGGGTATCTAAGAATTCATCATCACTCGAAGGGGCTGCATATTGGTATGATGGGGATATAAGTGCTGTGTTGAGGAGGTGCCTGAAATGATCTTTCAGCATATGTGCTTGTAAGCCGGGGGCGATTACATTTCTCTTTCCATTTATGAGCTTCACGACTTTCCAGAATTCTGTTGTCAATTTCGCTCTATTTAGTAAGTCAACATTTCGCTGGACGTATGCCTGTCTTTTCGATAATCAATGCTATTTAAAGTATTTGCTTGATGGAAGTAATCTAAGAAACGTGAAAGAAGCATCCCTGGCTCTCATGCAATCTTTACCAAACCACTTTTGCTTTTTAACTTGGCTATTAATTCCCAATTAGACACTTTGAGGCGCAGCTCTTTTTATCATTTCCGTTAGAGTTTCGGTACTGGTGGGAATATTAGATTCGCTCAATCTAACGAGCTCTGCATTTAGTTTTTGTTGGAACAAATGTCGAAATCCATTCTTCCATGCCACTTTTGACATGACGTCTTTGCGGCCCACCTGGAAGAAACCCTTAAACCGTACGATGATCAAGTGGTTTACGACAGCCGCAATAGGCTGGATTTACCATCTGACGATTTAACGCTCACAAGTGCAATGCTAAGGGAACTCACACATGAGATCAGGAATCTAAAACCTAAGAAATCTCCTGGCTCTGATTTGATTACCGGAGAAATTCTCAAAGTTTTACCTAGAAAAGCATTGATTAAGCTTCTCCATATTGCAAATGCTGCACTTAGATTAAAACACGTGCCGAGCCAATGGAAAGTTGCGGAAGTCATAATGGTTTTAAAACCAGGAAAACCGCCAAATGAAGTAAAATCGTATAGACCAATTTCGCTTCTTCCGGTTATAAGCGGCTCTAACCGGTTATAGAAGAAAATAATCTTATCCCTGACCACCAGTTTGGGTTCAGAAGTAAGCATTCGAGGTGCATAGAATTACTAACGTAATCGAGAAAGCACTTGAAGAAAAAAAGATTTGCTCAAGCGTATTTCTTGATGTCTCGCAAGCCTTTGATAAGGTGTGGCATGATGGCTTGAAATGCAAACTACGACAAGTTCTCCCTCTATACTTATACGATATTCTAGAAGCATGTCTCGGGAATAGACTCTTTCGTGTTAGACATGGAGTCGAATACTCCGAGCTCAAGGAAATTTCAGCCGGCGTACTGCAAGGAAGCGTTCTTGGGCCGCTTCTCTATTTGCTATATACTCGTGATATACCGAACGAAGATGGCACTATCCTTGCAACGTTTGCCGATGACACTGCTATCCTAGCAGTAGGTAAAACAATCGAAGAATCGACTGCAAAACGCACTGAATAATGTAAATGAATGGACGAGGGACTGGCGGATCGCTCTCAACGAATCTAAATCTGTTCACGTGAATTTCACTTACAAGAAAACTTGCCAATTTTCCTAAACTCGGCCCGAATACCTTTTGCAAACGAGGCCAAATACTTGGGAATGACACTCGACGCAAGGCTGAAATGGAATTCGCACGTGAAAATGAAACGTAAAGAACTCGAAATTAAATATAGAGAAATGTACTGCTTACTCGGAAAACGTTCCCAGCTCAGAACTGAGAACAAACTGCATTTATACAAGAAAGTGCTAAGGCCGGTGTGGACCTACGGTATACAACTTTGAGGTTGTACCAAGAAAACAAATGCCAATATTTTACAAGATTTTCAAAATAAAGTGCTAAGAGAAATTGTACAAGCACCGTGGTATGGTAGAAACGACGATACCCACAGGGATCTCGGAGTTCCGACAATTGAAGCTGAAACTAGAAGCTTCGCGAGAAAGCATAGAAACCGACTAATCGGACATGTCAACAATACAGTGACAGTCCTACAAATTTTGGATACTTACTTACTTATATCCTTTAACCCCTCGGGGGGCACAGGGCGTCAACCGCGCCTGTGCGCCATCGTGTTCGGAGTTCTGCAACGCTTTTGAGCTGCCTCCAACTCATTCCTAAAGAGCTCGATTCCTCCTTAACTGTTCTGCGCCACGTTTGCCTAAGGCGTCCCGCTATTCTGCCTACCTGGGTGAGCAGATTCCACTGCATAGCGTATTTCGCAATGGAGTTGTCTTCGCGCCGTAGGGTGTGTCCAATCCATTGCCACTTTCTTCTTCGTATAGTAATGCTTATAGGTTCTTGGCCCGTTCTCAGATAAAGTTGTTCGTTGGAGATGCGGTCCGGCCAAAAAATCCTCAAGATGATTCTTAACATTTGTTTACGAAGACTTGCAGCTTGCGTGTGTTAATGGTGTCCACCTTCCAGGTACTGCACCCATAAAGCAGCACTGATTATACGTTGGAGCGGAACAGTCGTAGCTTTGTTCTTAGGCTAATAACATTGCTTCTCCAGATTTTGGACAGCATTCCGAACGCAGCTTTAGCCTTCCCGATTCTGCTGCACACATCCAGTTCGGTGCCACCGCGATTAGCTGAGACGACACTTCCTAAATATAGAAAGTTATCAACTTTCTCGACTTGCTTTCCGGCAATGTTAAGTTGAGCGCGGGTATTGGAAGTACTCAGGGCTTTTGTTTTGGCTGTGTTTATTTTTAGCCCCACTTTGTTTGCCTCAGCTTCTCGATTGTGGGCCATCAAATGAAGATCCATTATCCGATGTGAAAGTAGACAAACATCGTCAGCGTAATCTAGGTGTTTAAGGTAAGATGTCATAGTCCAACGAATTCCAGAATTAGCTTCCGTCAATGCTGCACGGAGTACATCGCTGATAACCACCAAGAACAATAGTGGGGACAGTATGCACCCTTGACGTACTCCACTTTGGACTTCAAAGACCTCCGACACCTTACCATTGTGCACGACGTGACACTTGCCGCCCTCATATGTAGCCTTGATAATAGCTAATAAGCTTTTCTGGAATGCCTCTCCTGCTCAAGGCCAACAAGATAGCATCTCGATTCAAGGTGTCGAAAGCCTTCTCGAAGTCGATAATCAGTAAATGTAGCGGAGACCTATACTCAACACATTGTTCGATTATGATCCGTAAGGTGTTTATGTGGTCGATGCAGGAGGATCCAGCGCGAAAGCCTGCCTGTTCGACATCGAGAGTTGAATCTAAATGTTCCTTAATTCGTTCTAGAATTATTCTAGCTATTATTTTGGCTACAGCTGGAAGAACACATATACCTCTCCAGTTACCGCACTCCATCAAGTTACCCTTCTTTGGAAGCACAATGATCATCCCCCTTTTCCACTCCTGTGCAAATTGTTCACTATCCCAAGCTCTCCGTATTAGCGGATGCAGCAAATCTGCCGATGTATTTGGCGCCGCTTGAAATAGCTCGGCAGGGATGCCATCAATACCCACCGCTTTGTTTTTCTTGAGGGACTTGATTGCTGTTATTATTTCAGTTTTACTGGGAGGTACGGTGCGATTTGGGAATTTGTTGCTTCGAACTGCTCATTCGAATTCAAGATCATACCGCCGTCGTCTAAGTAATTTAGCACTGTAGCAAAATGTTCTCTCCATCTAGTGAGCTGATCCTCATCCGAAATCAGAAAGTTACCGTCTAGACTCTTCACTGGATGTTGTTTGGAGTTTCGACCATCAATGAGCTCCTTAGTGATGTTGTAAACAGTCCAACTGTCGCAAATTTTGGATGAGAGCAATTTATTGCGCCGACTATAAAGGACGAAACCTTTCGACTTGGCGAGATAGTGATTAACCGCGTCTAGATTGCGGAATTTGCAGGATCCTTCAGTGGAAAGTAACCTGCCAAACGTTTTTATTTCGTGATAGAAAAATTGCTTGATAAGTTTATACTTAGTTGCAATATCTAACAAATTTATATCGAAGGGTGGTGTTTTTTTAGTCAGTAAGAATCTGACACTACTACTTGCTATTCTCATAGTGCCTATGGAAGATATTTCACCTACCCTCGAAAAAAAAAACTTTTGGCAATAGTTCCAGTTGCGAAAGATTCCCCATGTTAGAAGGAGAAGAAATATTAAAAGTAACCTCAAGAGGCATGCGGTCGGAGAATGTTTTCATTCCTACCCTAAACTCGCTGAGTGCGGAGATCCAAAATCCAGACACGCTGTTCCACGAAGAAAAGTAAATTCACCATGAGGATCACATTCATAGCTCCCATTTAGAATTCGGCAGTCAAAAGCATCTGCTAGTTCGAGAATTCTGATACCTTTATTGTCGCTGGTGGATCAAACCCACTAGAGAAATTATTTTGCGATATTCCGATTCTTTCATTGAAGTCGCCGATTAAGATTAAATCTGTTGATCCTAACGTGTTTAACAGGTCCCTAGTGTTATCAAAGTCTCGCTGCCAAGGACAACAGTTTAAATATACTGGAACTAAATGAACGTGTTTCGTACCCTTTTTAATTTCCAGAACTATAGCCTCCTCTACTTTTTTTGTAGCCAAATAGTTCCCCTCCGCTTGCTCTTCCATGCAAATTAGTTTTTACTACTGGTCTGCTTTTTAATTCAAGTTGTATAAAGTTACTCTTAAAACTAGATTGTTCAAAATTTACAACATGCGTTTCAAAAAGAACAAAAATTTCGAATTCATTAATATAATTTATAAAATCACTTATTAATAGCTTATTTTTTAGCCCTGCTATATTATAGCTTAGGACTTTTAATGTTTGTTTTTTGTTATTCTGGTAGACGGGTACTATTCAATCAGTTGACGCGTCTAAACTACTTGCGAACAGCGCCGGCGGTTGACTTGGTGGCATCTCCTTTTGATGTTTGCTGACTGACAGTTCCTAATGACGTTGACGTAATGTTCGTTGAATTACATCCACGCCTTTGTTATTGGCACATCTTAGTCCGTCGGATTGATCCCAATAAAATATTCGTTCGCCCATATGAAGTTTGCCATCCTTCAAGGTGATTTTTACAGACGGTCGGAACGCGCGAAGAACTTTCATAACAGCAACCAACTTGGCCCTCCTTTGGCGAATATTGCGCGGGAAGTCTTTCCTGACTTTGATGCGAGACCCTTAGCAAGATCCGCGTTCTTTTCGTCGAGAATTTCTTTAAGCTTCTCAATACTAATGCCTGTTATAGACTCCATTTCCAACTTAGATGGTGCTTCCCTGTGGCGGCGTTTTTCCCTATTGAAGTGATCGGGTGAAATCTCCTGGATATTTCTTTTGCTCATGTGCCAGATTGGGTGTTGGTAAAACTTATCGATAGTGTGTTTTATTTGCTAGGGCTTACTCAGATTTTATTTTAAAGTTGTCTGGACTGTCGAGACGCTGTTAAAACCATGTATTTGAAATATTATTCACCTTTTTTTTAATTTAATTTAAAATTTTTGCGGAGTTATATTCAAGTTAAACCACTTTGACAGGTCGCAAAATGGTACAACTGTTTAGATTTTCTTTTGCATGAATGGATCTGAATGATCTAAAGATCGAAAAATACGAAACAATCAGTTTATACTTAATCAGCTACAAAGTTCTGGCGATCTGTAATAACACCTAATTTGCAAAGGGTTTCTATAGCGATGAGATTGGTATTAACATCCCCAGCCAACATGTTGCATGTAGGAACTACACTACACAAATCTCTCACAACTTGCCTTTATAGTTGCCATCAAGTTTTCCTGACTTTCTATACAATTCCAAACGCAGCTTCATTTATAATAACTGCCACTGCGCCGGCTGAGACCATGATGCCTTGGTATAAAAAGTTTTCAAATCTCTTCATCTACTGTCCATCAATATTTAGTTAAGTGTGAGATACTCAGAGCATTTACATATATTCGTCGTATTTACCTTTAGCACCACTTTGCTTGTTTCGGCTTCCAAATTGTGTACCATTAGATGGGTAGTAAAAACATACACCCCTGACACCTGGGACTTCAAACCTCTCTCGATGATCTTCATTTTCCTATGCTCGGTAGGGACTCCATCAGTGCCATCCGTATAATTTTTCTTGAAGGATCTGATCGCGGTGATATTTGTTGCTTCGGAAGGCTAGTTTGAATTCGGGATCGTCACGCTGCCAACTAAGTGGCTTTGCTCTTTTGCGAAATGTTTGCTTCATCTTCTGAGCTGATCCTTATTCAAAATCAAAAACAGTTTAAACTCTTTACTGGATGTTGCTTAGAGTTTTCAATGCTTTAGATGGTTCTATTGTCGTATCTTCTTGCTGCTTTTCAGACAAGTATGTTGTTGTACTTCTTCTTCGCCCGGTGCAGGTCTTAAGTCGTTTAATTCTTTTCGAGTATGCCGTGCAGCCCTCCAAATATGATTCCGTAGGCCTTGGCCTACGTAGAATAAGCTCTTATATTCAAGAACTATTCATCATTTCTTCAATTGAATACTTTTGTGTGCTTTCACCTATCTTCCCCTCAATTTTGCTTAACAATTTAGTACACTATTCTATCCAGTGGGGTTTATACAATAATGCAGCAATTGCAATCGACTCACAGGTCGGAGAGCTTTTTATTACTTTAATTCCTAAAAATAAGAATCTAGTCCAATCTGAAAATGTATCCTCCAAGCACACTTATATATATAAGTCAGAATATAAGAACTGGGTCTTTGTTTAAAACTCCAGAAAACTTTTATATGCCATCAGGCAATGGGCTTCCTTTATGACCATCACAAAGAAACAGCAGCTCAGTTCACTAAACTCCCTGTCGCTCAATAGATTCCGGGTCAGCAGCACATCTCATGGAAATTTCAAGCGCACAAAATACCTACTTCCGTGCGGCCCTCCCCGGGGAGTCTAGTGCTAAACCGACACACGCTGCACACGTTCTATCTACTCACACAAGTACTCAGAGATACATATCGCAATTGCACCCCTTTAATAACCGACAGATATGCAAATTAATTTACCTGTTTCGGGGCGGGGAGGCAAAATTATGTTCTCTTGCCATAATGTTGGCCGGAAGGAAATTTCAGCTCGAATTTAAGGGTTAGCTAAATCAGCCAGTTCCGCTCCGAATGGCTCCGTTTTTACTAGCGCCACCACCACCCCTGTGCCGAGCCCAGACTGGCTTTATTTACTCATGTATCTGAGTGTATAAGTGGATAATATTTCATAGGTATAGTGTGGTAGAGAACATGCTGACTGTTGATGAACATCGAACCATTAATTATGCGCCTTGTTAGGTTCGGTCTGTTACGAAGGTATGGCGTATACATAACATATTTTTTTTTACGCCCTTACACTCTCGAGCCCCGAGAGAGATAAATTATTATTAATTGCGTTTAGGGAAATTTCGTTCTAACATGACAGTTGAAATATTTTACTACACATTTTCTCTCCTTTTTTGAGGTTGTTATCCTTAAAGTGTCCTGAGAAAATTACATAAACGTCAGTCACGGCCAGCAATACAGAAGGAAAGTAAAACAGATCTAGCGTCCGGTGTACTTAAGTTGTCAATCACAATGCTCGTTCTGTGCAGTGTAAGCGCGCTTTAAAGAAATCTGTATTTCTATTTTTTTTTTTTTGGGAGGGTCCTCGCAGAAAGACCACCGCCGCATCAGCAGGAGGTATCTGTCGAAGGTTGTTATTATGCGGCATAAGGACATCAGCGTCAATCAAACTCAGTGAATTTGTTTGTTCATTTCTCGTTGGGAGGTGGTTTCACTTCCAACGGAACCAGGAATAAGTGGATTTTCTTCTAGTTGGCTTACAAAAAAATAACGACAACAAAATGTACATATAACAGGAAGGAAGTGGGTGTGGCTGAAGGAATAAATCAATTTGTGACAATGCAAAGTTTGTCTTCGTCTTGACTTGGAATTGAAAGTAGCAATTCATTGAAATTCAATTAGACGGTCGTAGATGGTGGATGATGATGTAGTAGCTGTCGCAGGGATTTACGATTTCGATGAATCGATTTTGACATCAAAGAATGACTATTTGTATCTATTTCTAAGTACATCTAAGAGCATATTTCCGGGAAGGCCATTGTTTTCCAGAGTAATCCGTAAATTTATTTCTGGGAAGCCGAGATTATTACCAGCATTGAACCTGACTGTGATATGTTGAAAAACCGAGGGATGGAACAGCTAACACAAATTCGTTGAATCTGCTGACATACCTCCGGGTTGTGATGGAGTGGCTGATTACCGAAGGAAGAGGCAATCGTTTGCTGCCCACACCATGTCTCTTATTTAATCGTACACCTTCGTCAACTTAAGAAGCTATCACCTTAACTAATACACACATCCAAAACTTCGTCCTTCAGGCATCTGCAGCATAAAATTGAGCAAATTAAGTGTGAATACACATTTGAGATATCTTACGCATCGAACACAGATCTGAAACACAAAACAACCAACGGCCTCTTTGAAGTTCAAAAGATAGGTTTGCCCAAATAATGCGAACGTTTTACCACTCGCAATGATTACATTCAGCAGTAGGGTCTATATGCCCATAAATTCTTAGTGCCACTAGTGATTTAGTCGCAGTGGAAATGATATTAATAACTTTTTGCACAACTTCCGTTCAAATGATTGAATGCGCTGACATTTTTGCTCTTGGAAATCGGTGATTTTTCGAGGCGTGCTTTTGACGCCCCTCCTGTGATCCCATGTTATAAACGGCTTTCACTAGTTTCTTAAAATGAAACGGTTGTGTACGAACTATCACCAGAAAAAAATGTTGAAGCTTCGTTTCAGAGGTGCTGCAAAATATTGGACGCATATATGTGTCTCTGGGGAGATATAGAAATATTTATTGCAGCATTTGTGCCAGGAACGGGGAAGGAGTCCCAAAAAATGCTTCAACTGTATACCTTAACCGTCAAATCTGCCTTGTCTTACAGAAGTCTGGTGGACAATGATTAACGATTGTACAAAGTGCGATAAATCCCTGACAACGCATTTTCGGTCATTTTTCCGATTTCACCGATTCAGATGAGTTTCTCATATCATTAATGGTCAAGAATTCGACTTAAAATTGATTAGTATGGACGGCAGATGAAAGTCTACAGGGTTTGTATAAAAAGTATCGGGAAAAGTTGCGGAAAAATAGTTTTATTTCGGATATTGCTACAAAACCTTAAAATTGTTCAAAGTATATCCCTTGAGCGTCAATACACTTTTGCTAGTGGCTTTTCCACGACTCGAAGGCTCCCTGGTAGGCGGATACCGGAAGGTCCTTAAAAGTGCGCGTGCAAGCTTCCTTGACGGCACTTAGGTTTCATGGTGGTGTCCTTTGAGGAAGGGCTTCACTTGGGAATAGAAAAAAGTCTGCTGGGGCCAAGTCGGGACGGTAAAAGGGTTGGGGAATCGTCGCGACGCCGTTTTGCATCGGGTAGTCGGTCACCTTGAAGCAGGTGCAATTTCCAATTTCCAGCGATGGCTAGCTTCACCTAGTTGACCCTTCTCTTCATCCTTGAACACTTGCGCACTTATGTGCAACGTCTCCGTACCCGATTTCCTCAGTCCAACACAAAATTTGATGGCGTACCGCGGTTCAATCGTTCGCTGCATTTTGAGCTTGCACCGAGTCACTCGATAGGGGTCCACTAAAAACTCGATCTAGCCTAAACAAACGCTCGCAGGCGACTAACGCTTGGCGCGTTTTGAAAGTCAGACGCCCCACCACTGAGCCCGCTCGGTGCGAGCGCACTGCGATGTACAGCTACGTCAGAAAAAATTGTTCCCGACACTAGCCATCCAGGAAGAAGCCAACGGCTATCTATTTGCACACTCAAGCATTTGTAGACAATGGATCTAGAAAAATTTGCGTCCATCCATGAGGAAAATAGCTTCGAAGATCAGAATAAGTGATCAGTATATCAGACCTTTGGTAAAAGATGACTTCCAATCTGTCCTTCGTTTTTGAAATCTGCCACCTGATATGAGCAAAGGCAGGACACTCGCAGAGTCATACCACACTCAATTGTGCTCGTGAGAAACCCAATCGTCAATCGAATACTAACCGAGGACACAGGAAGACTTAACGCACGTCCGGGTTCTAAGAAAACCTCCTCTGAGCCTTGCCTAACATTCTCATTCGGTCTTGCAACAGAGTTCAAAGAGATTTTACATTCACGAACTATTTTGAAAGTACTCGTACTCGTATTTGGCGCAACAGCTCTTGAAGTGCCAGGGCCTAGCTTCTCGCAACCACTCATGCTGTGTGCGTTATATCTTTCACACGAATGGAAGCGACCTACAGTTTAGAGCCGTATCCGAACGGCGATTTGAGAAGCTTTTTGGTGACAACAATACTCTCTGATGTTTGTCAGACGCTCGCGAGAGGTGGGACCGTGAAAAACTTTTTTGGTGTTTTCTGGGATTCGAACTTGGAACCTCATGCGTAGTGATCAGACACACTAACCACTTACGCCACGGCGCCCATTTTGAAAGTGGTTAAAGCGTTAAGCAAGACCTTCTCGCGAGCATTTGACAAGCATCAGAGAGTATTCTTGTCATGAAAAACAAAATAAAAAATCGGATACCGCACAAAACTGTAGGTCCCTTCAATTCGTGCGAAAAATGAAACGCAGACAACACAATTGGTTGCGAGAAGTTAGTTCTTGCTCCTTCATGGGCTGTTGTGCCAAAATATGTGTGTACATTTTCATGTACGATCGTAAGCGCAGCCTGACTGTCACTGACTTTCACTGAGGTGAGCTCGCCGGCCCCAGGGTCAACCCAAAGAAATACCCTAAACTTTGGGAAAGAGGTACTTTATTGTTAGCTGTATTGTCTCTACAATGTTGGTCTTGGGAATAATTCAATTGATTCCTAATTAAAAATGTTTATAACTATCAATACGTGTATAACTTAATACTATTGATGTCGTCCTGTGACTGGTTTGGTACGGGTCGGGGTTACACGAGTTGTTATCCAGCTCGGCTCGGTGCGTCGTATGTCAGCTCGGGGGGTTCCAGTCCGCACTTAGGGCAGGCTTGCGATGACCCAGTCCGCACTTAGGGCAGACTTGTGATGACCCAGTCCGCACTTAGGGCAGGCTTGGAAAGTGGCGGCAAATCCGCTGTGTCTTAACCAAGCTACTTCTCCCAGGCGGGGAGAAACCTATCGGATGAGCCGGCTATGGTCAGTAGCCGACTCGTGTATTGTTGCCCAATCACCGGGTGAAGGGAAAAAGAAAACCACGGTTTTTTGCATTGTTTTGCAAACAATCTCCGTGCGAGGCTGTCAAGAGTACGCTTGATTGGTACTAACACGACTTGAGCAGACTCTGCCGACTGCCTTTCATGAACTCTCCTTTATGTACAAATCCTGCACGACGAGAATGTGAATTAGGAGCCAATTCAAAATTTACTTCACATTCTCGTGTCCGATTTTTGCATGTACTCCTGTCAAATCGAATCCTCCTCGCTTTCCTCAGTCTCCTCTGAGGACTCGAGGTTCGCTACCTGGCAACGGGGTGAAATATATCACTTCGTTACAACAGCGAAATCGACCTAGTCAAAAAACTGCGTATTGGTCGACTGAGGTGGCTAGCACATGTAGAGCGAATGGACACCAACGCTCCGGCCGCAGAGTCTTTGAGTCTAACCCCGAGGAACGATGTAGAGGACCTTCTCGCCGTAGGTGGCGCGCACAAGTTCAAGGGGACCTCGACCAACTTGGAGTGCGCAATTGGAACCAATTAGCTAAAGACCGAGCTAAATGGAGAGGCTTATTAGTTGAGGCCCATGTTCACACCAAACTGTAGCGCCACCTAAGTAAGTAAGTAAATCCCCGAGCACTTTGGCTCTCCGGTACATTGTAGTACCAGGTAGGAACCTTTTCTGGTGCAGTGGTTGGAAAAACTTCGATATTATCCGTTTACCATTTTAACTGGAGTGGATGATGATTGCTGTTCCCCGCGCCAGTTTGAACTTGCGCACATCGGTAGATGAGCAAACACACTGTCCACTACACCATTTCTACCCTTCCTGCAGAAATCCAAACCGATAGGGTGCCAGGAGTATTTATGCTATGAAGAAATGTTCTCCATAGAATAGTATTTTAATACCGTAAATAATCACATTTGGTCCGCATAATATCCAGGAATAAGTGGCAATAATTCTTCGATACATAATTTTTATATATATTTCGCTAAAAGTAAGCAATAGGAGTTACCCGAAAGTAATTTTTTCTCCGACTTAAGTTTTATCGTCACTATTCAGCCCGTTTTTCAATGTAACTTGATGCATAGAATATGTTATTCCGAATACAATGTTTAACATGGCATTAAAAGTTTCTTCGAAATTGGGTAAGTAGTTTAGAGTGGAAGAGATACAAACGCACAAACTTTTACCCTTCATAATACATTGAAATCCATTTCGAATTATTTGAACTAACCACATTGTTCGAGATTCATGGTCACACAAAAGGAAAGCAAGCTAAAAGCCAAACTATTCTTGGAAGGCTTACAAATTCTGAATATTTTATTTCTTTTAAATTTGGTTACCTTGCCAGCCATAAGCCACGGAGCTAGTGCTGTTAGTTTTAAGATTAATTAATTCTGATTAATAAATAATAATAGAAGTAAATTTGGTTAATTATACATTCGTATTCATATGCATCTACAGGAATTTTATATTTCAGTATACAGGGCTATGCACATTTCTTAAAAATTCTAGAATGTAACAAATGAAGATAATAAAAATTACAAACAAGTGAGCCGGTATCCCAGAATACCAAGTGGTGTAAAAAAAATATCTGGTTTTAGAGTTAAGTGTCTACAATCTATATACATATGTATAGGTATAACTGCTAAACTAATAATCTTTTCATATTTTTGTGGAACTGTAAATTGTTGCGCTTCGTATCTCCGAAAACAATTAAATCGAGTGCATACCTTTGGAGGTAGGTCAAGGAAACGGAGCCAGAATACCTCAAACCTCCGCATGTTTACTTACTTACGTCTTTAACTTAAGAGCGTGCTCTTTGTGATGATATGTATGTCTTAAAAGATACTCCAATTTTAAGGTGCAGAAAAAAGTGTACTACTCGCTAGGAGAATCATGAATCAGATATGGGATCCTGGCCTGGAGAAACGCAGTAAAAACTCATATGGATAAGATATTAAACCTTTAACATCATCTATTTAAAACGTTTAGACCTGCTAACTCCGCTTTCAAAGTTTTATATGTCAATGCAATATTTCAAATGACAACACATAAAGTAAGAACACTTTATGGATCTATACGCCATATGCAAAATACTAGAAGACTGCTAGAAGTTCCGGAAATCTTGAACATATATGGATAACGAGAACTACGTTGTGCTGTCCTGGAACTTATGATTGAGAACTCTTCGGTTACTCCAGCGGGGCATCTTACTCTTGTCTTCGCTCCTTCGTATATGTCTATGATCATCTGTACATAGATTTCTGGAACGCCTCGATGTCTTAGCGCCACCCATATCAGATCTCGTCGTTGTCTGTCGAATGCCTTTTCAAAGTCAACCAATACAATATGCAAATCATTTAAGGAATCACGATATTTTTCCATTATGATCCTTATACTTTGGATTGCATCTGTGGTTGATTTACCCGCGACAAACCCGCACTGATCATCAGATAGCCGTATTATTTTTCGCAGTCGGCCACCTAATACCTGCTCAACGATCTTCATGGTGTGTGACATCAGCTGGATTGAACGGTAGTTATCACAGTTTCGCGTATCACCCTTCCCTTTGTATACAGGGAGAACAAAGCTTTCCCTCCATTGATTCGGCATTGGATCACTGGTGCTTTTCAACTATTACCTTTTAAAATTCATATGGGAATTGACAGCTGTTTATGTTTCACTTGGTTGCTGTGATGCCAACAACATTGCATAAAAGCACTATAATTATACAGCAATCAACAATAATTTCTTCTTCTTCTTCTTCTTCAACAATAATTTCTGTTGCAATAAAAAGGTAAGAAATACTGCTTCGTCTAATGTCTTAAGCTTGATATGTGCAACACAATCAGCCCTATTGTGAATAAATTGCAACCCGGCATTTTTTTCCGTATGTTGAAAACAGGGGAAGCAATTCGAGGAGTAAAATGTCGGTATTGTAAATGCGGAAAAAATATTTTTTTTTTTATATTAATGTAGGTATGCAGGATAGGGAGGATATTTCATAAATATAGATAAATTCCAATTCATCATCCGTGTTTACGAATTCGAAACAATTATTTACGATAAATAAATGTTCTAAATGACACAGTTCAGCTCTTCGAAAAATTCTAAGTTTGTCCAGAAAATGCCAAAAATACGGGCAAGCGTTTGGGCAAGCAGCAATACTCGTAGCTAACAGTGTTATTGAGTGTTTTTCTTTTAAACGAATACGTGCCCTAACTACTTTTTCATAACACACACTTGAGTAACATCAAATCCAGATTAATAAAATATCAGCAAATTTAAACAATGCTTTACGGATACACTTACCACTTTGCCTCGAATATCAGTACGGTACAACAGCTATAGACTAGCGACCCACTGCACTTAACCCCCTTCAATCTGAAATTAATGAATGACACGTTATTTTGTTGTACACCACCATCACCATTATCAGCGGCAATGGCAACAAAACTGGAGCAGCTTTCTGAAACTGAAACTATTTATCCAACGTGATAGACATTTAAATTGCACCGAGGCAGCCCCTCATTCAAACTCGGGCTGGAACAACACGTCAAAGAGTTGGGGATGGGTAAAAATCACTTATCCTCTGCGATAAATAATATACACCAAACCAAACACAGAGGTATACACGCTTACCCGCAGCAACTGTCCACAATCGTCCGCACCATGAACAACACGACCATCAGCAGCACACGCCCACCCTACATATATCCTGCTGGTTATCGCAATCAAAAGGAAACACTCAGCGTTCTTTACAAAAACCAATTACGCCAATCGATGGCCCGAATTAACCCAATGTCCTTTCGATAGCGTGGCTACCATAGTCACCTCCAGCCCAAGCTCTCAGTAAAAATAGAAAAATGAGTGAAACGAAAATGCGAAAGCGGAAGGCGAAAAAAAAAGAACACATCCAAAACCAATCCTCGAACTCAAACGCAGACAATTATCGATGGACATTGTGACGATAGAATTCATTTGGAGCGTGTGCACTCGGACTGAATGGTGTGGTTTAGGGGACTTGTGGGGGCCAGACTGAGTGTGGTTGAGGGCGATCTATCCACCAATAGACCACCCATTTCAGTCTCTGAACTAAATCAACTACAAGTTTTCAGTTATGGCTTTGAGCTATCACTTAGAGTAGTAGTGGCGAGTGGTGCCAATCAGAGGACCGTAGAATTATGCACTACGGAATCTTAATACAATCGGCAAAGCCTCACGCAGTCGTTCAACGCACTAATTTTTGAAGTCACTTATAACTTTTTAAAGTGAATTTTCTTTAGTGCGGCTAGTGAATCGGAATGGCCTCAACACAAAAACCAAACATGAAATGATCAACAGCGCTCATCTGATCGTAATAAAAATAACTTCTAGCGTCCCACCTTCACCTGGAAAGGCCAGACCAGAGCCTGCGCGTAAGTTTGAATGTGTGTTTGCAAATGCGTGAGAGAGCGATGAGTAGATGTACATATAAGAGAAAGATTGATTAGTAGCACATGCCCATAAATCAACTGCGTGTTTAGGTGGGTTTCTATTACTGCGCTTACATGTCAGATTGAATCTGAATTCAACTCGGTTCGAGTATCATATCGGGTCATATCATAGGTCGGATTGAAATAACATTAACTCGATCCCATCACAAAGTTTTCTGGGATCGAGTTGAGATTTTCTGTATAAACGCGGATCGAAAGATTCTGTTTGACAGGTAGAAAGAAGAGAGAGTATGAAAAGAAAAAGAACTTCAAGTATAGGGGAAGAAGAGTCACACTCAATCCGCTTTCGTTATGATTCTAAACGGAACCGCGAAATGAAATTCAATCCTGGGTCAATCCCATCTCTCAATTCGGTCATATAAGCTTATGGGTTTAAATAACACATTTCATTGAACTGAAGTTTCACTTCAACCATGTGCTTTTTCTGGTTAAGCACACACCATTTTTTTAAGATATGAGTATTCTAGTAAATAGATCTTACCTTATTATGTTTGATCCACAAAGCACAAAAGTTAGTCCAAGTTACCGGTTTATTGAGACCAAATTATAGAATGTCATTTAGTATCTGTTCTTCCGTGTTCCTCCGGCGAGAGATAGAAAAAGCTACATTCTCTATTTACTGGTTAGGAGAAGCTTGTTGTAAACCGAATTTCATAGCAAAGGGGAGTTCATTTAAGACCCTGCCTGCATTTAGTATTTCGGCTCTGGCTTTCAGTATATCTCCGAGGTCTAAGTAGATTTTTAGAAGGTCTTCAGAGCTAGATACACAATCGAACTAATAAGTGTTCATCAGTAGTTCTAGAGATTCATCTTCGTATTTCACAAAGGAACTGCCTACGTTTCTTAGAGCACTCAGCGGTCGAATTTTTTTTAGGAAAGGATACTACGCAAATTACACAGTGCTATTTGTATTCCTGTAGAAGTTCCGCTGTGGCGCTTAACGTCTCTTCCAAGGACAGTCAACTTCACCATGAACATTTTGCAGCTTTGATTTAGCTTCATAGATTCTGTTCTGTTGCCTTTCTTTCAGTATTTAATTAAAAAGGTTGTATCGCTGATTATTCAGGCATACCACGGTCGACTACTGCCTGCTGGAATGAATAGCAGACCTAAGCGTAGATGAGAAAATCTGTTCGGATCACCTACCCTTATAAGTAGCAGTTAAGTTGGAGGCAGCGGTGAAATTCTCCGTCACAGAAGCGCGGCTACTACCAAAACGCAATTGGAAAAAAAGTTCATCACACATCTGTGAATTGAACTATATACTTAATAATAAAAATGAGAGCGGACTCCAGTCTAACAACTGTGTACACACTCTTGTTGCCTGTGACTCTGACAATCATGGTACGACTGGGAGTGCGTGAAAGCTAGGAATAAATCATTCGCTTACCTACGTTGACCCCGGGAAACAAGCAGCAGCTTTTCCAAAAATATGTTCCAAGAGGCCAATAAGAATTTAAAAAAAATATGTATGTGGGGACAAGCAAATAAGATACATACAGCAGCTGATGACGCCTCTAGGGGATATCAACGACAGTCGCTCTTTTTGGAAGCTGGCAAGAGCCCTCAACATTACGAAGTTTGCATGAAGCATCCAAGTTGAAACCTCGATTTTTCGCCGATCATTTTGAGCAATTATTGAACCTGCCATGTAGTTCAGTACAGATGAATTATGCGCTGCTGCATACAACAATCGAATCATTAGACCGGACGATCACGATCCAGGATGTCTGCAGGGTATTGCAAAGGTGTAATCTGAAGCTCCAGGAGAAAATCGTATCCCATACAAAGTTTTCAAATTTGTCATCACAGAGTTTCTGGAAAAGATTACATTTACATATAACCACATATTTGATACGGGTGAAATGCCAGACAGTTTCAGAAGGAACATAATGTTCGCCATATTTAAGAAAGGAGACGCGAAAGACACAAATAACTACAGAGGAATAATCTTCCTGAACTCAATAACGAAAATATTCACAGGAGTCACGTTATAAATTTTGTCCAATTGGGTATATGAAAATGATTTGCTGAACGAGTTCCAAGGGAGTTTCAGGAAAAAGTATTCAACAGTGGATAATATCTTCTCTTTGACGAATATCGCTCGGTCCTACCTGGGGAAGGGGAAAAAGCGCTCGCGTTTTTCGTGGACTTTAAGGCGTCCTTTGAGACCATCGACAAAAATTTGGCGCAACACCTCAATAAGGGACTGCCCCTAGTTTCTCGCAACCACTCATGTTGTGGAATGGAAGGGACCTACAGTTTAGTGCCCTATCCGAAGGACATTTTTATTTTTGAGAAGCTTTCTCGTGACAACAAATACTCTTGAATGTTTGTCAAACGTTTGCGAGAGGTGGGACCGTGAAAAGGCTTTTTGGTGCTTCCTGGGATTTGAACATGGAACCTCACGTACAGTGCTCAGATACACTAACCACTGCGACACGACGCTTACTAGTTAGATACTTTTTGTTTTGATAATCAAAGTCGGTTTGATAGTAGTTTTCTTACCTTCTTCAAAAACGATCTTCGCTTTTTATTTCAGAACTCGAATACTTAAAAATAAATTTATAAATATATTAATCAAGTAAAAACGTTCTGATTTACTAACAAATATGATGAAAAACTTAAAATCTAAGATTTGAGTAATACCTCCAAGCTTAAAGACACAGGTATCCAACTCAAACTGTTCCCTGGTAGAGAATTCTTCCGGGTAAAAAATTCCATTGCATACAAACATGTAATTATTGGCTGTCCAGCTAGTAAGGTAAACCAAAAAAATAATTTTCCTATCGTCTTAGGAAGTTTGTGCGTGGTAAGGAAAAACAATACTCCACTCCCTCCAAAACATACAAACAACACAGGATAGTACATCTGCAAGGCGACTCCAAGCACATGCTCATGCATTAACGCCGACAAATAGAATACCACCAACGAAGAGCACAGATTTGATCCTTTAAAGATGTACTTATATGTATCCTTGTAAATAAACTCATAGAACCATTCATGAACAACTAAATTCCAGGAGCGATAATAAGTCTTATAGTCTGCCGATGTCCACCAGTCTTCATAGTACATACGATCTCCAAACCGTAGAACCTCGCCTGTGAAGTTAAGCCAACTGTGCAGGACCAAATATGATCCACTGAAAACTATCATACTCGAAGGGAACACCAATCTAAAGCCCCTATCGACAACTTCTGTAGTTGTGAGCTTTTCCAAACCAAAGTTTTGAAAATTCGTGAGAATGTATCGTTCGTAGATACAACTTAAGAAGAATATGATCAAAATGACTTCGAGTAGACACGTAAAAGCGAATGTCCATCGTATCTTGTTTGTTCGAGGGTAAGAGCTTCGGTAAATAAATGTCGGAGCGAAGAGGTAGTAGATAAACGAAGACATCGGATCAAGTTTAATAGACTTATCTGTAAGCAGTTGTGGTACATTGGTACGTACGAAAGCATAAGTTTTCATCATGATTCGAAAAGTTTCCATTAGCATTGCAAATGATGTTGCAAAAGGAAAGTCGTATCTAACGCAAGCCATTGTACCGACATAGAGTAAGTTTATTTGAAATCCAGCAAAACACACGATGCAGCAAAAGTTCCAAAAGTGTTGAAGGACCACATCTGAAAATTTGAAGTCAACTTGAGATACTTGTGATAAATTTATTTTGATTTACTTACGAGCACTTCGCTTTAGGTTTTGCAAGGCTTGAGCCCAAATTTGAAGAGCGTAGTACAGTCCTATTACCTGTATGTGCATTAAACTCCATGCTGCGATTCCGATGTGGATCTTTCCGAAGCCTTTTTTAATTGTTCGCAAACCGAAATATATCCTGGTAAAAAAAAAATGTAAGTAAAACAAGAATTTATGGTCGGGGTTATATTGTGTCTTGAAAAAATGTCGCTATGGTACCTGGAGTTTGATAAGATAGCCCGACTTAATTGCCTAACTTTATTTTTTTTACTATAGGTTAAGAATTGACAGCTGATAATGAAAGATCATATAGACTGTTTATTCAAATGGTATCGGATTAGGTGGTAGGGCTTACTTCATAATGCTCTGAAGAAGGCTGGGTAAACAGAAACTTTTTGATGGAAAATAACTACGACACGAACGCCTCAACGAAGATGATAAGGAAGTACGATAAGTACGAGCAAGGCTTTCTGCATCTCTTCCCAGATTGTTCGCAACGCTAAGTATAGAGTGGTGAAGTACTGCTTTTCTTCATCAAAGTCTCTGCAGTAAAAGGGTCTCTCAGCTTAAGAGAATTTGCTTGTGGAAGAAAGTCATGCATGGACATGCAGCCATACTTAAAACGTTTAAAAGAGTTAAGAAGGAGATACAACTCTGACAGTATACGGGCAGCATTAGACTAAATCCACCCCCTTTTATGATTTCGATATGAACATATCGAGTCTATTTCGCAGCATGAAAGACAGTTGGACAGAATGATTGGTGATCATGAAATCACGTATTTTTCTAATGGCTGCAAAAAGAAATTTGGCACATGAGCCGGTTTCTACTTAGAAGCACTGTGCAAACGAAAGTCCTTCACACTACCAAACGCATGTACCATCTTTCAGACAGAAATTGTTGCTATAGAGATAGATGCGATATTTGTACAGGACCTAGAATACTGGACTGCTCCTGCAGTCGGAAATAGCGACCTTGGAAGGCAGTCCAGTTGCTCTGGAATCCATAGAATCAAGTATTGTATTATCAAATCGATGATGGTTCAGACATTTTACCGTCAGAAATATTAATAGTCTCTAAATCATAACAGATTTAGGAAAGTAAGAATTTATTGATCGAGTCAGTGTAGCTTTTAGCTAAAGGGCAGATAGACGAGCAGGAGTCTGTGCCACAAAACAATAGTTTAACGTTTCAATAAGATTACTAGATCAATCGAATAAGAATAAAGCAAAATATTCAATCCATAAAGAGAACTTAAATGTTTAAGAAAATTGGATAAAAAAGACTATGGTAATGGAGTAACAAGTTTTGTAACTCAGGTATAATAAAATCTTCGTGCTTTACAGTTTAACTTTCGCACTAACATAGTTAGCCCTGAATTTTAAAGATCCCGGATCTATCGAAAATTATAAAAAGTTTGTTCACGAATTGATAAAGGGATTCACAATGAATCCTAAGTCTCCGAGTGGAAAAGGACGCGTTGATCCATCAAGCACCGTTCCTTACCTAACCTAACTTGAGTCTGAAGTGGGAAGGCACGAGAAACTGTCTAGATTAGGAGTTTACCTAGTGTCGTTACCACTTAGAGGTTGGTTGTACTTTACCTGCAACTTGATTCACGTGAAAAACCGGAGCTGTATCTGAAACACACTGAAACACTAAACTCTTGTATTTGGAAATCTAATGGTAAAGCGCGTACAAAAGTATCGCAATCCTCATTATGGCCCTGAAAGAGAAAAGAACTCTTCCACAAAACTTGTCCAGTTGTGGTACTAAGAGGAAGACATGTTAAAGATATAAATGGTTTAGGTTTAGTTGATTTGCTTCATGGTGTCGATGGTGATTTCTGAGGGTTCAAGATGATAGACTCAATTTTAAAATACAGGGCTAACTACGAGGGGCGGTTGATAAGTTCGTGGCCTGCGATACTCAAAAACAAGTCATCTTCTCATTAGGAATATAACTAACTCCGGCACCCTTTAGTGTTTAAATCTCACCTCTTTTCAAAAATAATCTCATTTTGTTACTATTTGTGATAGGATAAACATCACTATGTCAGGCGAAATCGGAAATTCTTGCAATTTTGGGCGCCACGCCAAGACGCGCCGTGATAAAGTGCCTCGTGAAGAAAGGAAATTCGCCTATAGAAATTTTCGAAGACATGTCATCGACTCTTAGGGATTCTGGGCCTTAGTATACAGTGATCAAAAAATGGGCTCATTTATTTTAACAAGGGCGAGAGAGCTGTGAATACTACCCCCGCCCAGGACGTCCTGTGTCAGTAGTCACTGAAAAAACGTCGGGAAGGTCGACAAATTTGTTTTAGGTGGACGAGTTGCACATCAGCCAAGCATGAACAAATTAAAACATGAAACAAATTTGTGCGCGCTGGGTGCCGAAAATGCTCACGCCGTTCGACAAACAACGACTCGTTGAGTGCTGCAATGATATTTTGGAGATCGCCGGGGATAAACTCAATAAAATTTGCAACCAGATCGTAACTGCAGATGAGATCGCCAATACGATCCGGAGTCGAAACAAGAGGAGAGGCCGCCGAAGTAATTCAAGGTGGAAAAGTCGGCTTCAAAGCTTATGGCGACAGTTTTTTGGGACAGCGAATGTGTTTTTTGTTTGCTTCATTGAAGGGAGATTATACATATATAGAAATAAATTTCTTAATCGGGTCTCTTCTTTCACTTAATGTCTTATACCGTGAACTTATCGGCCTCCTGTCCTATGTTAGTGCGAACGTCTAACTGTAAAGCACGAAGGTTTATTATACCTGAGTAACGAAACTTGTTACTTCATAACGATGCAATGCAATTTTATTTTTTAAAGGAATTTTCTTAAACAATTAAGTTTTCTTTATGGATTGCATGTTTTTATTTATTTTTATTCGATTAGTCTAGTGGATCAAAGAATAGTTTTAGGTTACTTACTTACTTACTTAGATGGCGCTACGGTCCGGGGTGGACCTGGGCCTCAACCAACAAACCTCTCCAGCCAGCACGGTTACGAGCCAGCTGCCTCCAGTTGCGCACGCCAAGTTGGTTGAGGTCCCCCTCCACTTATTTGCGCCACCTACCGCGAGGTCGTCCTCTACTGCGCCGTCCGTCCGGGTTGGATTCGAAGACTTTCTTAGCGGGAAGGTTGGGCTCCATCCGCTCTAAATGACCCAGCCATCTTAGTCGCTGTATGTGAACTTTTCTGGCTAAGTCGATGTCCTTGTACAGGCCATATACCTCGGCATTGTACCTTCTCCTCCACTCACCGTCTATGCAGACGGGACCAAAGATCGCTCGAAGAACTTTTCTCTCGAAATAACCAAGGGCTTTCTCATCCGGTTTTCTCAAAGCCCATGCCTCTGCGCCGTATAGCAGGACTGGGATGATAAATGTCTTATAAAGAGTTACCTTAGTAGTTCGAGATTGGGCTTTGCTACTCATTTGCCGTTTTAGCCCATAGACACAACGATTGGCAAGAGTAATTCTCCGTGTGATCTCTCCACTGATGTCATTTGCGGAGCTGACCATAGAGCCTAGGTAGACAAAATCCGTTACTATCTCAAAATTGTATCTGTCTATTGTGGCGTTCTGTCCAAGACGCCGATGTTGGGTGTCCTTTTTTGTAGACAGCATATATTTTGTTTTGCTTTCATTGACCGCTAGACCCATCTTTGCTGCCTCGTTCTCAATACTCGTAAATGCCCCATTGACTGCCCGCTGAGTTCTTCCGATTATGTCAATGTCATCGGCATAAGCGAGTAGTTGTACATACTTGTAAAAGATTGTACCTCCGGGGTTGGCTTGTGAGTTTCGTACAATTCTCTCAAGTACTATGTTAAAGAGATCGCATGATAGCGCGTCACCTTGTCTAAGACCTTTCCTGACATCGAACGGTTCGGTGATGTTTTTACCGACTTTGATAGAGCAGCGAGAGTTCTCCATCGTAATTCTGCACAAACGGACGAACTTGGCAGGGATGCCAAGACTAGACATGGCTCTGTATAACTCGTCTCTATACACGCTATCATAGGCAACTTTGAAATCGATGAAGAAATGGTGCGTATCGATTTTATAGTTTTAGGTTACTCATAGAAAATATCTTGAATTGCTTACATTTTTAACAAGCATTTGTAAAGTATTGTTTTGTGACACAGGCTCCTGTTCGTCTATCCGACCTGTTATCTAAAATGCTAAACTGACTCGACCAACAAATCTTCTTTTAGAGTATTTTTTTTTTAATTATAGTTTCAATTTTTATATACTGTGGGCTAGACTCGATAAGGCATTCAACTTTTTAAAGCGAGTAAAAAAGATTAAAAAGAGTCGTAAAAGAAAATAAGTGTTGCAATGAAATTATTATATAGACCTTATAGTACGTTATTGTTTGACTGCAGTAATAAATTTAAAATATTTGATGTCATCTTGGACTTTAAACTTGTATAGTTCTTGCTATAAAATATATAAACATCAGAGCAAGATGTTGAAAACGTATCATCAACGATACCAGATTTAATGTACCTTAGCCATGGGACACACAAAACCGCTGTTTCGACGCTGGCGTTTACATCTAATTATGTTTTACATAGTGACTCAAAAGATGTCCTATTTGTTTTGTTTTGAAAGCTTATCGTAAGGCCGCTTTTTGTGCTTTTCACACACATCCGACATCGTATACAGCACCATGTATCCGATTCAAAGGGTACAGATACAAAATTCGGTTGAATATTATTTTGCGACATAATAAGTATGTCGTATCCGATGGCAGATGAATAGTGTGAAAGGTCCCATTTAGTTCTGTACACTTCTGTGTATCCGGCGCCATGTGTCGTGCATCCGGTGCCGAAGAGATCTGAGATCTTCCGCATTCTCAAATTGACTCTTTTTGTTTTTTTTTTCCTTTTTTTCTTTTTGTCAATATAAAATACTACAACTCATGTTGCTGACTACAGATCATAAGAATAAATATGAATTAAAAATGATTAAGAATATTAGGAACGTCATAATCCTGACTCGAAAGATGCGACTGATTTAAAATTCTGTCAACACCATAGGACTCATTAGTAAACTTCTGGTTTCTTATTTAAACTTTGATAATGCTGTCCGTCATATTGATGTCCACAACGCGAGTTAAAAAAAAGTAATAGTAAATCGCATAGATAGAAATCAAGGCGAACAAAGTGCTGGCATGACAAATCTATCCCCATTATTACCAAATATGGAAACACAGTCGGTCCAGTGGAATCCTAAGGGATGTGTAAAACTGAAAGCTTTGCCTCAAGAGCAAAAATAAAATGAAATGTGTAGTTTCATGCAAAGATTCAGTCTAGATATCAGAATTTTCCCATATATCTTCCATATGAAATTCAAAATTTATATGAAATGCAAAGTTAGTCAAATAGGCCCTTCCATTTGTGTGAAAATATATAACGCACACAACATGAGTGGTTGCGAGAAGCTAGGCCCAGGCACTGAAAGAGCTGTTGCACCAAATATTTATTTATTTATTTAAACAAAAAAAAAAAAACACATTTATTTCTAAAATAAAGAAATTTGTTTGATTTCATCATGGAACCCGATCCTGTAGACAAGGTCATAGAGGACACATTCGCAGAATCTACCACTCGTGCTGATGTCTGCTCTGAGGATTTCTCATGTGCCTATTTTTTTCATCTTACGTTCTTAACTTTTCAACGCAAATAAAGAAAGGCGGATAAGTCTAAAATTTTTTCTCCAAGCGCCCTGGTTTGGGAATAGAGACCACTTTAACGTTGCACCAAATTAGGCAAGTTAGCTAAGTAAGTCCTAGAAACTTCCTTCAGAGAACTTGTAAGGTTGATACCACTTCTGCAGTACATGCTTACTCTATAGGTAGTGTTTGAACTAGTCTTAAGTAAGGTAAGGCAAATAGGTGCCTTGTGATATAATTCACTGCTCACTAAGGCCAAAAACGGATCCATTGTGTCTAATTTATTTTTATTCTGGGGAGCTGAAAACAAAATTACTGAATTTACAACCGCCTAGATAAGGATAAGAATCTCAGAGGGTCTTTTAGCTTCTAAGCTAGCCTTGAAAAAATTCGGTTGTTTTAACACCCGGTTCTGATTTCCAGTATTTGTTTCGATTTATTATTTTATTACTCGAAACCTTGAATGGATATGGCTAGATTTCTGCTCAGACAGACAGATGGACAGAACTACTAGACCTACTTTTTCGAGTTTCTCAATAACTATAGTATGTACTTGCTATTGAAATCAGCTGACTCGAGCAAAGATTGATACAATTTTCAAGTTTACCTCGAAAAAGGCGAAAATGCTACAAGGGCTCGTGAAGAAATTTGTGCTGATTACGGTGAAGGTAGTTTACCAAATGCAAAAGCCAAAAGATGGTTCGTTCGATTCCATTCTGGAAATTTTGATGGTAAAGATGCTCCCCGCTCTGGTCGACCGACGATTAAAAAAGTCAAAGAAATCCTGAAAACAGTGGAGAATGACCAGCACATAAGCAGTCGTGATATCGTTTCGAAACTAGACATTAGCCACACAACAGCTTTAAAGGCTGGCTACAAAAGGAGTCTCAACGTTTAGGTACCAAACAATACGACAGAAAAAAGTTTGCTGGACACAATTTCATATTGTGAATCGCTGGTGAATCGAAACGAAATCGAACTATTTTTGAAAAGATTGATTACTGATAAGTGATGACGAAAAGTGCAACACGTACGATAATGTGGTGCGAAAAAGATCGTGGTGGAAGAAGGCTAAGGCTCCCAAACTGTTGCAAAGCCGGAACTGACGCAGAGGAAGGTGATGCTGAGGACTTCGTGTTACTGGAAGGGACCCATACATTATGAGCTACTGCTAGTTGGCTAAACGATTAATTCGGATCTCTACTGTCAATAGCTAACAAGATTAAATGAAGCGATTCAGCAAAAGCGGCCGGAGTTGATCAAAAGAAAGGGCGTTATCTTCCATCACGACAATGCCAGATCAATACGGCTAAAACGGTGCTTTTAACAAAAAGGCACAGAATTCCATAGACCACAACACCTAAAATTAAAGAAATACACCTTAGTTTCTCTGAGCATGCCAAATACCTAGGCCTCATACTGGACAGGAAACTAAGCTTGAAAATGAACGTGTTAAGAAGGTCACTACGGCACTAAACGCATGTAAAAGAGCCTTGGGCTATAAGTGGGGTGTCCGTCCGCAAAGAATGCACTGGCGGTGTACAGCGATAGTAAGATCAATAACCATATATGGAATCTTAGTCTGGTGGACTGCACTGGAAAAGGTTAGCTACCTTAATGCCATAAGTACGATTCAGAGGTCAGCATGTGTCTGCGTTACCGGTGCTCTCTACACGACTCCTACGGCGGTGCTGGAAACAATGTTATACATGATTCCGCTAGATATTTATGTGAAGGCGGTAGCAATAAAATCGACTTTACGACTGAAAGAATCATCACAGTGGATCAGTAATGATACAGGGCATGCCAAAATCCTAAGCTTATTCAGTGACGTAGTAGAAGTCACAGATTACTTAACACCGTCCCTAGACTTCAATATTAAATACAACACAAACATTCCCAGTCGACAGAATTGGGCGGAGAATGTTATCTTAAATAATTCCCCTTTGGAGATATACACCGATGGGTCTAAGACAGAGGATGGCGTAGGGGCAGGCCCTAGATATGTAAAAGTCTTTTAGACTACCAGATCACTGCAGTATATTCCAAGCGGAGGTAAAGCCTATTGGTGAAGTGGCTGAATTGCTGTCGATGAGATCAGTATCGAACACAGACATCGTAATTTACACCGACAGTCAACCAGCACTCGAATCACCAATAATAGGATCTAAATTGGTAAAGCAATGTCGCGCATCCCTAAATAGGACACCAAATTATTGCAATCTCACTCTGTGATGGGTTCCTAGGCATTCGGACATTTCACGTAACTGTAGAGCAGACGAATTAGCTAAAAATGGCATGAAAAAGGAGCTCTCTACTGCGGAAGGGGGCTTCATCTATCCATAGAAACGGCAAGATACAAAATCTCTATGGCAGCACTGAATCAGGTCATGCGAGACAAACATGACTACAATTAAATAAAAGAAAAACAAAACGCTTGCTACTGATCAGCAGACCACGCACAAGTACTACAATAGTTGGACCGTTTACTGGTCATTGCGCACTAGGCAGGAATTCCGATCAATGACTTTTATCACAGCTGTATGGACAAAGAAAAAATGAATCCCCTGTTCATTTGCTCTGCGGCTACCTAGCCCTATCCTCAGCTAGAAAACAAACCCTTGGGAAATACTTCTTTGAGGAACTTACAGATATCGCCGACTCGGATATCAGCAGCATCTGGAAATGAATTCAAAAATCAAAATGCTTCCAAGCGTAACGGAAGTAACGGGCTCACGTGGTAGCACAATGGACTTCAGTTGGTCTAAGTGAATCCTAAGGATTACGGAGGATAGCCACCTAACCTAACCTAACCTGTGCCAGGCCACATGCTTATTTGGCCACCCGCCAAAAAGTGACAGAGCTTGGGTGAAAAGTTTTGATGCATCCATCGTATAGTCTTGAACCTTGTTTTGGTCGACGCAGAATTATCTTAATCCTTTTCACTTGTGATGGTCTTTCGTCAAGAAACCCCAGAAGTCCTCTAAGGATGCAATTATGATTTTGCCAGAGAAATGGCAAAAGGTCGTTGATCAAAATTATCAAATAAAATTCATTTAAAATATGAAAAAAAAATTGTTCAATAGAAAGAGCTCAATAGAAAGGACTCACTACTTTCTTTCCAAACTACATTTTATTTTTCAGCCAATCAGAATCATTGCACGAGATTCTTGGAAAGTAGTTTCACTCCACGAACAAGTCTCTTAAAATGTACTAAATGAACAAAACATTGCGTTAAGCGCCGCCTGGAAACTTGTGGACAAGTTAGTTGTGGTTGGGTATTGCGAGTTCATGTAGGATTTGAATTTAAAAAAAAGCACTCCTATTATTGGTTAAACCATGAATAAATGGTTAACGTTTACTAAAATTTAAATTTGATATTCAAACCTTCTACTTGTCAGAAAGTCATGTGGCATGCTATCCAATAAAATCAAAATAAATTGGTATAGCCACACAAATATGATAGACACTTCTAATTTGATCATTTTTCAAAAGGATGGTATAGTGCGAGTCCCGAACAACGAATTTCTTCCCCCAACGATGTTTATCCAATTTCTTCTCCGAGTTACGACTATATTTCGAAGATTCATCAGACTGACGTCCTTATGATATGTTTTCAATCATTTAATAAAAGTTTTTGAGAGGTTTTAGCAAGTATAGAAGTTTTAAATTACAGTCTTTCAAACGTACGTATGGAAGCAAACAAAACTGTTTATCACGCTACTCGGAAAACATTCGAAGTTGAGCCTACATAACAAACTGCTTATCTATAAGCAAGTGCTAAAGCCTGTGTGGACGTATGGTATGCAACTATGGGGTTGTACCAAGAGAAGGAATAGAAACATCATACAAACTTTTGAAAATAAAGTTCTTAGAACGATCGTTAACGCACCGTGGTATGTACGTAACGAAGATATTCATCGGGATCTGGGAATTCCCAGCGTCGTCGAAGAGATAACAAAATTTGCGCGTAAACACAAAGATCGTGTTCACGGCCATTGTAACCGTACTATCACTCAACTACTTGGCACGAACAATTCAATTCGTCGTCTTCAAAGGACAAAACCTTTTGACCTCGCATCATAGCATATGAAGGTCGTGAAAAAGGCAGGAACTTTCATTGGATTTTAACCTGTCTAAAGTGCTACATTTATTTTTAATCACATACGATCATCTTTTTCTAGAATAAAGATTCTCGTAAGCGAAAATAAAACTACTGGATAAGCACTGGCTTAGTTGTAGTATTAATTTTGAAGAGAGGTGTTTTTTTTAGTGAGTAAAAATCTCACACTACCATAAGCACGCGCGGTCGGGCCTTATGGTGTCTTTGGAAGATTTTTCACCTCCTCTCGGCAAAAAAAAAAAAAAAAAAAAACGACTCAAATGACACGTACCACTGACACCTATTCTATAGAAACGCATCCTGTTGGGAATAAGTTCACATTCACATTAATTACTGGTTAAATGTTCAGTGATAATTAATACAAGGCACATAACTAATTGCATCGAGTAATTATTTTTTTAAATAAATTGAAATACAAGGCAGTGCTTTAATATTGCTACAGTTTCCAGAGCAACGTATTAAAAATGGAGCAAAAAAGCATCTTGCACATAAAAAGTAAGTTTTATTGAACAATAGTTGCTATAATTTATACAATTACTTATAATTGAGATTCCAATAATAAGATTATTTGTAACTTTACATATAAAATCGTATTATCCCTTTAAAGCCCTAGAAGAAGCGGGAGTATTTCCGGCACTCTACCAAAGAGGTATCCCATCCCATATTTAATACAATCTTTAGAACAAACTAAGCGCATGGTTACAATCTAAAAGCTCGAAAGAGGACAAAGAAAAATGTAAACTGAACGCAGCCTATACCTTATTATAATACTTGCTTACGTCGATGACATAGACATAGTCGGAAGAATTCAGCGGGCTGTCGGTAGGGCGTATATGACTTTTGAGACAGAGGCAGCAAAGAGTGGTTTAGCGGTTAATTAAAGCAAAATAAAATACATGCTATCCACAAAAAAGGGCACTCAACATCGGCGTCTTGGACAAAACACCACAACAGATAAATATAATTTTGAGGTAGCAAGTAAGCAAGTAACGCTTACTTCTTAATAATAATTTTTGAAAAAAAAATATTTCACATACATATCAGAGAAGGAGCTGTCTGCATGAATCCCCCTCATACGAGTCAATACTACACAAATTAATTGGCCATGTCTGCTCCACTAGAAATAGACATTCGATACGATTTATTGGACTGTTTTGGCAATTTTTTTTTCTTCGTTAGAAGACGTACCTGGAATATATATTTTTCTAAGTCGCTGTTTAAGGACGGGTGGATTTTACCCAATGTAAACTTTTAAATGGTATATTGTATGCAGACATTTGGTGTGAAAAATGTATTTTCTCCTTTACTTGTCATTGCCATCTCCGAAATAGCAATTAAAAAAAAAAGGACTCATGTGTGATGTACAACTAGATCCAAGACAGATAAAGAAGTCTGGGCAGGAGTAAGCATACGGTGTAAATTTTCAAAAATATTCGTACCATATCCCGAGCTAAAATACAGGCTATAGAGTTATATACATATTAGAGAAAATATTAGCAGATCTAATCGACAAAAGAATGTTTATCCTTACGTACGGACAGCAAAGACACTGTACTAGTTATCAAGGTCTACAATTGCTCATATCGGTTGCCAATGACATTTGTATGCCAAGACACAATAGTTATGAATGCAATTAAATGGCGAGAAAAATGGACAGAAAAGATCTGTGTCAACTTAATGATGTGAAGACTATGTTGTGGAGAACCCATTGCAAAAGAAACTGAGGGTAACAGACAAACTAAAGTTTTCTGCGAACAAGTACACACATAAGAATAAAACAATTCCTGCATCACTGACTAGGACTCCGATTCGAACAGTTACAGGATTCCCAAACCCACTATCACACTGTTTGAATACTGTTAAGAGTTTGACTATTTTCACTCACAACCGCAAATCGTTTCAGTGTTGGATACAATTTGGTGGATATATGTACACGTACGAGTAAATGAAAGTTGACACTAGTTCAAACAGATAAGCTGGGGTCGTTGAGAATAGTTAAATGTTGGACTCTTTGTCAAGTGGTCAACTAGTGTAATCGTACCTTAACTGGGAACAGCACTAGACTTAACTGCGAATAGACAGATAGAATGTCCAATGTTACTTAGGTTACTTAGATAACTTTTAATAACACGCCATTCATTTCTGTTGGCTCACCCAAAGACATTGTAGAATTTATCGCCAACTTACGCATATGTACGTATTAGGAAGTCGCAGTAGATCCTATTGTTGCCACATTGACCGGGACTAGTTCGCATCTAAGTAAAAATCTAGCATAAGTGAATAATATAATAATATTGGCAGCGACCTAATCAAAAATATTTGGATGCAACAACACAGATGACTGGGACATAAGATGATTTACATCAGCACTCCGGCAGCGTTCCCGAATCCACTCTGGAGGAATGCTACTAACCAACCTGGTGTATGCGGCGGAAGACAGCTGATGGGACTTTACAGCGCTTCAAGAAGTGGCACCTTAACTTAATCTAAGAGAGTTCTTTCAATCAAGCACATAAAGATACACCACGGGCGGACTTAAATTTCAATTTTAATTTATACAAACCTTCCACTTGTCAGCAAGTCATGTGAAATACTATCCAATAGAATAAGAATAAAAATAATCACAAAAATGTGGTAAATACTTCTAATGTGATCAATCTTTAACAAAGTAGTATAGTGTGAGTCCCGAACTACAAACTTCTTCCCAGTACTACGTGTGTCCGACTTTTTTTCCGATTTATGACTAGATTTTGACGATTCATTACACTCATACATTTTAAATGTATTTTACTTTAAGATAGAGTAGTTATACCCTATAATAGACTATCGAAGACTTGCTGGGAACTCGGTCTTTTAAATATATTTAAATTAAACTTGTATATATGTATATATGTTATCTCAGCGGAAGAGCTGTGTTCCAACTTAGACGGACACTTATCTTATGATCGCATTCCACTGGGAATATGCTTGCATTCTGGTGATAGATCTAGTGTTTGTAATTAGTTTTATGGATCGCAGGTTAAACGCTAAGTGAAAATTAATGGGAGTCATGGGTTGCATAGTTATGGGCTTTTCGTTTATAAATTCAAAATAATGATGTTATTTTACATCATTTAATATGTGACAGATGAGCCCAATTCAGCACACAAACTGTAGACTTAGTGACGCAGGGGGAAGGTCATTTACACACCTAAAAAATGTACTACGCAATTCTGAAAGACTTTAAAAAGAAAATGCTTAATGGCCAGAGCAGACGTGTTTCATTGCCGTGTCAATTGGTGTCACTATACTTTAAAGTAAGTTTGATATTCAATGCTACACAGAGCACCTATCTTAAGGATTTTCTGGCCCAATCGTATCTCTAATGAACTGCTTTACGAGAAAAAGGGTCCGGAACCAATAGGCACAACCGTGGGGCGGAAGTGGCAGTGGATTTGTCACACTTTCCGAAAGGGTGACAGTTCCATGGCGAACCATACAATGCAATATAACCTTGTTATTATTTTTTTAATGAAACGTATCGTGCTGAAGTACTTGTTACTTTTTCGCTGTCTAACAATGCTTGTGATCCAGGAATACTTCCGTTCACTTAACCAAGCAGTGTAAATATTTCAGAATCTCGCTTAATAATAAAAAATCCACAGGTGTTGATCAAATTTCAAATTTTATTTTAAAAAAATTTCCTCATTCTTTGGATATTATATTGTCATCAATATTTAACCAATGTATTAACAATGGTTACTTTCCTGAAATTTGGAAACAAGCTAAGCTTTTGCCGATTGCCAAAAAAAAGGCTGCAAAAGAAGTTAATAACTTTCGTCCTATATCGCTTCTTTCCAATATTGGAAAATTATTTGAGAGAGTGTTAGCCAATCCCTTAAATAGCTTTTGCGAAGATGCTGACATTTGGGTTTAAAAAAGGAAATTCCACAGAACATGCACTACTCATATTTCCGAATAAGGTTATTCAAAACCTAAGAAATTAAATGTGTACAGTGAGCTTATATATTGACTTTGGAAAGTCTTTCGATTCACTTTGGCATCATGGTCTTCTATTCAAGCTCATACGACTAGGCTTTCCGAATTGGCTTATTAGGATGATTCACAGCTTCTTGTCAAACAGAACACACCAAATATCTTTCTCTCTCTCTCTCTATCCATCCTTTCCAACGCCCGCACCGTGTGCAAACATGTTAAAGGTATTGATAACCCTTTGAGTGCGCGAAAATTATAAAAAGGGTCTTCCAGACCCTATAACGGAAGAACCTGAATTCATTCAGCATATGACACCATTACATTGGCAAGCGACTTGCGACCAATTCAAGCCCTTAACAAAATGAAAGAAAGACTTCCACACGTGGAAAATTATTTTAAAAAATCGAGATTAAAACTTAATACTAGAAAATGTGGATTCATGTGTTTTAGAAACGCCAGTAGGAAAGGACACAATCTCGCAGTTAGGGAGAGCAAATCCTTATGTTTGGAAATAAGCAACTCTCCAATTCCATTACGCTCCGATACAAAGTACCTCAGAATCAACTTTCCGGACCGATTTATCTTCAACAAACATGGTAGGGCTGTGCTAAATACGGCAAAAATGGTAGTCGGAACGCTAAAACCTTTACTTAATTCTAAATACATGTTAGGAAAAACTAAGATTCTTATGTACAAGACCCTCATAAGACCAATTCTGACATATGGATTCTTTACATGGTTTACCATATCACCCACTGTAGCAAAAGAAATGGAGATTTTCGAAAGGAAAATCCTGAGATCTTGCTGCGGAGTTTTTAGATAGCCGAATAAAAAATGGTCTTCTAACAAAACTATATACGATGCAACCCATATTAGACCTCTTATGAACTACCAAATAGATCTCCTTTAAAAAAAAAAATTGAACGATGGAAAAATGGTTCTCACCCAAACCCACTAGTAAGATCTTTAATAGACTCTAATATCGATGATAGTCTGGTGGATCAATATTATTTTTCACCATTTAGCTCATTAAATGAGAGGTCCTTACCTCCTTTAAGACCAGATTTAAATGAAAACCTGCTTCGCAGTGTCGAAATAGTAAGTCAAGCGATCACAATGAACCTGCCTTTGCAATAATTTCTGAAACTGCGTATGGAAGTGGTATATTGCAGAAGAAAAATGAGTGGTGTATAGATAGTATAGCTACCTCTCATATGTATGTGTTGTGACAGACAGTTGTTTGTTACTTTGCATGATTATAGCAAAATACATGTAGAGCTCCCGACAGATGCCTGCGTTACATCCAGTGGAGTAGGAACGGTCATGTTAAGAACTGATGAATATCATACTACATTGAAAGATATTCTCTTCGTCCCCGAATTGAGGGGAAATTTTCTATCAGTTAATCAAATTACGAGAAGTAAGCACGCAGTCGAGTTTGGAAGTTATTATGTATGTATGTAGTTGTAAGAAACAGCAGGAATAAAACTGTCTTAAGAGCTATTAAGCGCAAAGACCTTTTTGTAGTATGTACTTTTAACAGAGAATCATCGTTTAGTCTGTGGGCTACTACTCGTATCTATATCCTCGCGGCAACCAGCCAGGCAGCACTTATGGCTCTGAAATCGTACACGGTAGGATCAAAACTTGTATGGGACTGTCTAAACCTATTCGAAGATCTCGCATCGAAAAACACCGTTACTGTGACTGGATACCAGGACACGAAGGCTTCGAGGGCATCGACCGGGCGGACTGCTTAGCGAGAAGAGGGGATAGTCGCCCACTAGTCGGTCCTGAACCCTATTTCGGAGTCACACGGAGTAGCGCAAATATCAAAATAAAAAAATGGGAAGATGATCATCATGCAGAGTACTGGGCCAAATTCAAGGGCCTAAGACAGGCAAAGAAGCTCATTAATCTCAACCGTTGCAATGTTAAAAAGCTACTCGAACTTAGGAAAGCAGACTTAAGAACCTGAACAGGCTACTTGACTGGTCATTGCCCACTCAGGTATCATCTGCACAAGATAAGAGTAGCAGATACAGACGAATGCCAGCTATGTGGAAGGCAAAAAGAGACGGCAGAACATATTCTTTCCGAATGCTCAGGAGCGCTTTATTGAGTCACTCTGACGTCTGGAACATTGAGCCTGGAGCTTTGTTGAGGTTTCTCAAGAGCCTTAACCAAGTTCTCAGCTAAACACCGGGCTGGCACAATAGATCTTATAGGTCGTAGTGCGTACAAGGCCCTAGTATAGTAAAGTTAAGTAAAGTAACTTCAATCCAAACTCGTTCGGTAAAAGGGACGAGTGATTTGGGCACCTTAACTCAAACAACTTGCAGCAGCTTAATAATGTCGACATGTTTGTGGGGCTGAATATTAGCAACCGGAGTGCACCCTTAGATTTCCTGGTATGTGGGAAGGGCAATATACACGAACAGCCGTATCCTAAACAGTCATTGACTAGCAGTAAAAACTTACTGGATCTAATCCACACTGATATATGTTGCCACATGCGTATAACATCCGCGGGGCAGCACACTACTTCAAAACTTTTATCGATGATAAGTCGCGAAAAATGCATGTTTATCTAATGAAAGGAAGAGATGAAGTTCTCAGTATTTTTAAACATTTTAAGAAGCTGTAATGCACCAGACTGGAAAGACAATATAACGGGGCAGAGTATCTTAGTTAGCAGTTTACTGAATTTTTGCACGAGAATGGTATAAAGAGGCAACTTACTGTTGCTTACTCACCGCAACAGAACGGGGTAGCTGAGAGAGCAAATCGAACTCTGATCGAGATGGCGCGGTGTTTACTCATAGGGTCTAGTCTTCCGGAAGAATGTGGGACTGAAGCCGTTAATACCGTTGCATATTTGCGGAATAGATGTCCCACCAAAGTGTTGGACAATAAAATTCCATATGAGGCTTGGACTGGCGGGAAACCTTCTGTTAGTCACTTTCGAGGTTTTCGTTCAAGGGTAATCGCCTAGCTAAAACAACCTGGAAAATATAAGTTCGAGCCTAAAGGTAAAGAGTATGTGTTAGTCGGATACTCAGAGGAGTTTAAGGCCTATCACCTACTAGACCAAGAAACTGGTAGAATTATTAAGAGTCGTGATGTCCAATTTTGTTTTTGAAAATAACAACCCCATTGGAAATAACTTTTATGAATTTTTAAGCACAGACCTTAGCTCCTTGTCCTTACAAAATTCTACAAAGGCCAACGAAAATGCAGCCATAAAACAAGAAGCAATTGAAGAAGAGATTGCGGAATCCCAGCAACAAGAAAAACCCTCGTGTTTTGGTGAGACCAATTCAAATGGGCAATGATGGCCCACCACACATTAGAAGACTACCTAGTCGTCCAACAATCATAAGAACTGGAAAACCTGGTCGTCCAGTAAAACAACAGGCTATCAATAATCTTAAGGAAGGAAAAATTCTCTACGAGTGGCAAATGAATTCGGTTGTTACTTTTATTCGATGAAAAAATCGACCTATTGGCCAACTGACTTACAAAAAATTCCCGATCTTATCGATTCTTTCATTACAAAAGCCATTTACGAGTAGTTTATTACAGTCGAAGAAAGTTTTGATCTCTCTTCTGACCATTCTCCGGTAATTTTATTACTTGGAGAAACTTTAATCAAGAAAAAATTACCTCCATGACTTACTAGCAATAGAACAAACTGGTAGGGCTTTAGAAATGATTGCGGAACAAATATCGCCTTAAATGTATTGCTTAAAACACCTTGTGAATTAGAGGAAGAAGTTGATCGTTTCGTGGAAGCAATTTAAAAAGCGGCATGGAGAAATACTCCTTCTTGAAACTATTAGATCAATCGCAACGAAAGTATTCCAGAGAAATCATAGAACCGGTGAAAGAGGAAAGAAAAGCACGAACGAAATGGCAAATCACTCGTGCACCGCAGCATAAAACTGTCTTTAACCGACTATCGCTTTAGAGATAGTATTCGGGAATTTAAAAGCAATAAGATAGCGACTTACATTAAAAATCTCTCCGCTGAAATAGAATCAAATTATTCACTTTGGAGAGCGCTAAAAGGCATCCGGAAACCTCAAATACAAGCACCACAAATTAGGAAAAACGATAGAAACTGGACCAAGGGCGACAAAGAAAAGGTAGAACTTTTTGCTTTGCACTTACAATAAACGTTTAAGCCGTTCGACTGCCCTTTGTTAACGCCCGACCCCCCAGTCACGACATCTGACAACTTTAAAGTAAAAAAGTTGCATTCATTGAACTGAGGGAAGTGATTAGAAATCTAGAAACTCAACAAACTGCCGAACAAAGCTTTTATCAAACTGCTCTATTTGATCAACGCTTCATTCAGATTACTCTACGTTCCGAGACAATGGAAAGTCGCCGAGATTATAATGGTGCCGAAACCAGGCAAACTTCTGAATGAAAAGAAATCATATCGGCCTATTTCCCTGTTGCCGGTTATCTCAAAAATATTTGAAAAACTACTTTCCAAACGTCTACAACCTTAATCGACGAAAGACGTCTCATTCCTGACCATCAGTTTGGATCTAGAATCAAACATTCTACAACCGACCAAGTGCACAAAATAACTAACGTTATTGAGAAAGCTCTTGAAGAAAAAAAGATTTGTTGTGGTGTATTTCCTGACATCTCATAAGCTTTCGATAAGGTTTGGAATATAAATTGCTACTGCCACGGCAACTTTTTCTAATGTTACAATCGTACCTCACCGAGAGATTTTCGTGTTAAGCACGGAAATGATTACTCTGACTTCAAAGAGATCGCGGCCGGAGTCCCAGAAGGAAGTGTCCTTGGCCCAAAATCACGAGTCTCGTAAGCAAAAATAAAGCTACTGGATAAGCGTCGGCTTAGTTGTAGTTGTTTGAAGAGAGGTGTTTTTTTAGTGAGTAAAATGCTCACACTACCATAAGCACGCGCGATCGGACCTTATGGTGTCTTTAGAAGATTTTTCATCTGCTCTCGGCAAAAAAGAAAAAGGTACCTATGTCTATTCCTTGTTCAGTCGCAGAAGCTATGAATCATCCCGATAGCAAGTTCTGGAGAAAAGCGGTGGAACTTGAGTATCATGCATTGATTTCAATGGGTACGTGGGACTGCCTACGGACTCTCACGCGATTGCGTGTAGATGGATATTTAACATTAAGCAAAATGCAGATGGTTCAATCGAACGGTACAAATCCCACCTAGAAACAAAAGGTTGCCCACAAAAATATATGGTAGATTACTATGAGACATTTGCTCCCGTTGTTCGAATCTCTGCAATTCGAATAATTTTTGCATTGGCGGCAGAATTACACCATCTAGACGTCACAATAGCTTACCTACACTCCGATTTAAAGGAAACGGTATACAACAGATTTGTTGATTCGGAGTTCCCTCATCGGGTATGCAAATTAGAAAAATCTCTTTATTCGCTAAAGCAAGCTGGCAGAGAGTAGAATAAAAAGTTGAACGACATGTTGCGGAAAGTAAAATTTGAGCATTTTAATGGCGATTTAAAAATGAACGCACCATATGCATTGTTGCGATATATGTCGATGGCATGAGGCGCATCAAAAGCTAAATCTGCCTTGAATGTGATGTAGTAGAATAAGGCGAACTAAGTTATTACTTTGGAATTGAAATTGAAAGAAAAGGCTCTTAGATCCAAATTCACCAACAAAAATACATTAACGATCTTATATTAAAATACAACCTGATAGAAAGTAAACCACGATATACTCCTTTAGGCCCAAGCTCAAGACTAGCAAAGTACAAGGGTAGCGGCGGAGAATGTGTGGACTCGACTGCATATCAATCACTTGTTGGAAATCTTCTATACGCTGCTATATCCACATGGCCAGATATCATGCATTCTGTCTGTAAGCTATCCCAATTTAATGCAGAACCGTATGTAGAGCATCTTGTTGCAGCGAAACACCTTCTGCTATATTTGAAGACTACGAGTAACGCGAAACTCACATACACCAATAATTCATTTAAACTTATTGGCTATGCAGATGCAGATTGGACCGGTGACATTGACGACAAAAAGTCATACACTGGGTTCGTATACCTAATGAGAGCTGCAGCCAATTCGTAGGAATCAAAGAAGCAAACTTCCGTAGCACAGAGTAGCACCCTGACTGAGTATATGGCGCTTTCACAAAGGAGGCGTGTTATTTACGGATTTTTGTAAGTGAACTGGGACTAGAAAAGGTACCTTGTAATACAGTTTTGATTAAGTCTGATAATTTAAGTGCACAACAATTGGTTAAAAACCCAGTATTTCATCCTCGGAGCAAGCACATAGATGTACGGTAGCATTTTGTGTGCCAACTGTATGAGGGCGGTATAATTAAGCTGAAGTAAAGGGTGACCATATAGTAATGATACTTTTTCCAATTGTTATGTTTCAGCAGCTGCCAAAATTATCAATGACATACAGCTGTCAAAATATTCACTAAGGTTTGCCATTTCATCATGCATCGTATCACCCTTGCCGAACGTGCGGAAATTATCGAAATTCCTGCTCAGTTTTAAATAGTAAAATAGTAAAATAGTTGTGCATACCTCCATCCGAGATGATAACAAAGAACCTGACCAGACCCAAACATGAGAATCTCTCTATACAGATGGGATTAAAATTTCAATAATATTTTTAAAAAAAAATAAATATTTGGCGCAACAGCTCTTTAAGTGCCAGGGCCTAGCTTCTCGCAACCACTCATGTTGTGTGCGTTATATTTTTCACACGAATGGAAGGGACCTACAGTTTTAATGCCGAATCCGAACGGCGATTTGATAAGCTTTTTGGAGACAACAATACTCTCGGATGTTTGTCAGACGCTCGCGAGAGGTGGGACCGTGAAAAAACTTTTTGGTGTTTTGTAGGATTCGAACTCGGAACCTCACGCGTAGTGATCCGACACACTAACCACTTACGCCACGGCGCCCACTATCAATAATATTTACGACTTGGAATTAAATATTTGAATAACAATATTCAAATTATTATATTTTGTATATAAAGTGTGATATTGCATTGCTCATGATATCATGTTCAGTTTTATACGAGTATCAATGCAATGTTGGTCAGGACATTGGAATAGAGATGGTGGCGGAGGAGCCCTTAATGGGCCAACGGCAGCGCTGATACTCCCGTAGTGGACTACAGGTACCGGTGTACCCGGCCCCTCGTCCTAGGGGAATAATTAAGGAATTGGCCCTCCAGGTTGGGGGTTGTGCCGTCGGGGTAACTTCCCTATCACGTAAAAAATCTATGGTTCCGAAACCACCAAAAGCCTCGGACAAGGATGACTCAACTAATGACGACCCCAGCAAACGAAATAAGGACAACGACCTTCGGATCTGTACGTGGAATGTTCTGTCCCTTTACAGACCACGTGCAGCCGATCACCTAGCAGAGGCCCTAGACTGCTATAAAGCAGATATTACCGCCATCCAGGAAGTGCGATGGGATGGGCCGGGCAAAAAGAGGATGAAAAACTGTGACATCTACTACGGTGACTTAGGCAAGAAGTCTTAAGCTTCCGACACGTGAGCGGGCGTATTATGACTATCTGGATCAAGGCTAAATTCGCTAACATAAACCTAATATGTGTTCATGCCCCCACAGAAGAAAAGGACCCTGCCACCAAAGAGTGTTTCTACGAGCTCCTCGACAAAACATACGAGCAATGTCCTTAATACGACGTTAAAATCGCATTGGGTGATTTTAACGCCAAAATAGGAAAGGAGGACGTCTTTGGTAGGGCAGTCGGTAAGCATAGCCTACACGACACCACGTCTGATAACGGACTAAGGCTAATTGATTTCGCTGTGGAGCGAAATGTCACCATAGCAAGCACATGGTTTCCTCATCTCGATATTCATAAGCAGACATGGCGGTCCAATGATCGTGTAACGATCAACCAAATTGATTATATTGCGATCGACGCAAGGCATGCCTCCAGTATTCTGGATGTCCGGACCTTCCGAGCGGCCAACATAGACTCGGATCATTACCTTGTTGTAGCCAAGGTACGAATGCGGATATCCCAATCTGAGCAACAAAGAAGAATCACTGCGAGAAAATTTAACGTCGAAAAGCTACAATCGCAAGGGACCGCCAGACTCTTCGCTGAACGCGTATCCCGAAATCTCTCAATCACCCCTATGCCGCCAGCATCAAGTGCCGAAGACCAGTGGCAACGCTGCCAACATGCCATCAGAAACGCCGCGACTGATGTGCTGGGTCTCGCTCGACCACCACCGCGAAACCCCTGATTTGACGAAGAATGCCGGCGAGTGCATGCAGCAAAACAAGAGGCATACAAACCGGCGCTGCAAAGGAAAACGAGAGCTGCTCGTGAGCTCTACAAGCAAAAGAGACGGGAAGAACATCGGCTTCTCCAAAAGAAGAAGAAAGAGCATGAGAAGCGCGCGTTTGAGAATTTCGAGAGTTTATACTCCAGGAACAATGTACGGAAGTTTTACCAAAAGGTAAAAAGAACGTGTCAGGGAAGTAATACCCGTACAGAAACCTGTAGAGATGAAAATGGAAACCTCGTAGTAGAATCACAGTCGGTGCTGAGAATATGGAAAAACTACTTCTGTAGACTGTATAACGGCGACGAAGACCAACATACCGCTGTCAGGCAGAATGAACCATTCAACATAGACGATGATAGTCAAAATTTCCGTCCACCTGACCAAATCGAAGTGAGGATAGATATATCCAAGCTAAAATCCAACAAGGCTGCTGGACCTGACGGCTTACCGGCCGAACTTTTCAAGGCAGCTGGGGACTCATCTTTAAGATTTGGGTAGACGAGTGTATGCCTGATGAATGGAACCTCAGCATCGTTTGCCCGATCCACAAGAAAGGAGTCCCCCTCAACTGCGCCAATTATAGAGGATCAGTCTCCTCAACATCGCACATAAGATCTTTTCTGTGGTATTGTGTGAACGCCTGAAACCTTTTATCAACAGCCTGATTGGACCCTATCAGTACGGTTTTATGCCAGGAAAGTCCACCATCGATCAAATCTTCACACTTCGGCAGATCCTGGAGAAAACCCAAGAATTCCAAATCGATACTCACCACTTCTTTATCGATTTCAAGACCGCCTATGACAGCATATATAGAGCCATGTCTGGTTTTGACATCCCTGCCAAACTTGTCCGTCTGTGCAGGCTGACGATGGAGAACACTCGCTGCTCCGTCAAGGTCGGTAATGACCTCACCGAGACCTTTGATGTCAAAAAAGGTTTTAGACAAGGTGACGCGCTGTCATGTGACTTCTTTAACATTGTACCTGAACGGATTGTGCGGAACTCACAAGCCGTCACCGGAGGCACCATCTATTACAAGTCTGTACAACTGCTTGCATACGCCGACGATATAGATATTATCGGAAGAACTCAGCGGGCTGTCACCGGTGCGTTTGCAAGCATTGAGGCGGAAGTAGCCAAAATGGGTTTAGCGATAAACGAGGGCAAAACCAAGTATATGCTGTCAACAAGAAGGGAAAGCCAACACCAACGAATTGGACAAAACGTCACAGTGGGCAGCTATAACTTCGAGGCAGTAAGGGACTTTGTCTACCTTGGCTCTGCTATAAACTCTGAGAACAACATCAACGCAGAAATCAAGCGAAGAATAACTCTTGCCAATCGCTGTTTTTTTGGGCTCATAAGGCAATTCAACAGTAAAGCCCTATCTCGAACTACTAAGGAGACTCTGTATAAGACCCTGATCATCCCAGTCCTGCTTTATGGCGCTGAAACATGGACTTTATTAAAAGAGGATGAAGATATCCTTGGTCGCTTCGAGAGAAAAATTCTTCGTAAGATTTTTGGTCCCATTTGCGTTGACGGGTTTTGGAGGAGAAGATTCAAACACGAACTATACGAGCTGTACAGCGACATCGACCTAGTCAAAAAACTGCGTATTGGACGTCTGAGATGGCTAGGATATGTAGAGCGAATGGACACCAACGCTCCGGCCTGCAGAGTCTTCGAATCTAACCCCGAGGGACGACGCAGTAGAGGGAATCATCGCCGTAGGTGGCGCGCACAAGTTCAAGGGGACCTCGACCAACTTGGAGTGCGCAACTGGAGGCAATTAGCTAAAGACCGAGCTAAATGGAGAGGCTTGTTGGTTGAGGCCCAGGTTCACCCCGAACTGTAGCGCCACCTAAGTAAGTAAGTAATGCAATGATCCGTATAATATTTTCTTTAACAGTTTCACCCTTTTGTAACTTCACTCTTAATTTGTTCTTCTTACAATAAATATCATTATAACGTCTTAGTTTTCTTTTTGGCTTTCAACTGTTCTCAACTTTCTTACTGTACAATTGCGTACATATGCACCTAACTGGAAACCCACACCGCGGGAAACTTTTCATCATTTGATACCCGTTTTGGTCAGCGACGCTGAGTTAGCGGCAGTTCCCACGAATTTTGTATATTATAAGAGAAAATATTATTTAAGTGTCAGCATAATTTACCCTAAGTATTTTGTATAAAAAGGGGTGAAATAAAATTTAAAGGTGAAGTTGAATACGACAACTCCAAGCGAAAACTGTGTTTGTACTTGTTGATTATAACAACCCCCCACCAGTGGTAAGGTGGTCTTAGTTAACATTTATTCCTCAGTTTTTAAACATTTGGTCCTTCGAATTATTAAGATACCAGTAAGTTTTGAAAGTAGTGAATAGTGATAGTAAAGAGTAAACGAGATACGAGAAAAAGAGAGAAGAAAAATGGCGAGCGTGGACGATTTGGCTCAACAGCAGAGAGAGACGGCTGAATGGATAAAAAAGATATCCGAAAAGTACACGAAGGAGCCCAAGGTAAGACGAACAAAGGAATTCGTCAAAGAACGACTAGACGACCTCACCCATCACTGGAAGGAGTTTCAGAACGTAGATGAACAAATACGAAAGCACGAGCATTTCAGCGAAAAACACCCATACATCAAAGCAAACTTCTACAAACAAGTAGAAGCAACGATGACGACAATACGAAGTAAGTTAGAAGGCAAGCTGAAGGAGATATTAGAAGAAGAATCTAAGGTCCAGAACGTAGACCCACTTCCACTACCAAGACAAGTAGGACTAGCTGACAACTCGGACACAGCTAGACCAATAACTACGCCCTCAACATCTGGAAATAGAAGATCGCCGAACAACGTTCAAGAGCAGCAAGACGAAGAGCAAGAAAGAAGAATGAAACGTCAAGAAGCACAAAAACAAGCATTCTTCAGATCAGTGGATAGGATGGAGAAAACATCGCAGACGTCAAAAGCATACTATATGCATAAACAACAGGCAATTCAAACCCAATGGATGAACATAGTAAAAACGCATAATGACATCATAGAGCATGCAGGCGAAATGGCCGATGATGATTATATGAACGAGCACGAAGAGTTAGAGGAAATTTACGAAGATGTGATGGTGAATATACAAAAGAAGATCGACACATTTGAGATCCAACATGCAGTCAGTACGAGGCAAGACGGCACGACAGAAAATATGAACCACGATCTGAAATTGCCTGTGTTAAAGTTGCCAACATTCAATGGTGATTATAAGCAATGGAAGTCATTTTTTGATCTATTTGAGCAAGCTATACACAAAAATGACAAACTTGGGAAAGCTCAGAAGATCCATTATCTAAAAACAAACGTGACGGGCGAAGCAGGTAAAATCATACAGCATCTGCAGATAACGGATAATAACTATGAGACGGCAAGGGAAGCTATGATAAATAGATACGAGAACACCCGAATGTTAGTGAATGCACAAATTCAGGCACTGATTAACCAAAAGGAGTGCCAATTCGAATCAGCAGACAATCTGAAAAGACTACACGACACTTCGATGGAGTGTGTCAAGGCTTTAAAGGGACTGAACGTTGATACAGAGAGCTGGGACCCTATAATACTGTATATCATCTCACAGAAACTGGACGACGAAACGAGAAAGGCGTACGAACAGTCTTTGAAGAAACCCAAAGATTTGCAACCACTGAACGAGTTTTTTACATTTCTTGAGAACAAGTTCCATGCCCTGGACAATTTAGAAGAAAAGAAGAAAAGAGGGGACAGCCCAAAGGACAAAAGACCATTCAACAATAGGAAAGGATTCCTGAAGATTTTCTACACAACTGTAACTCCGTTTTGCAAGGCATGCAATGGCACACACTGGCTTCACACCTGCAGCAAATTTATTCAAATGTCAGTGACGCAAAGAAATGAGGTGATCCAAAAAGAAAAACTGTGTAAAAATTGTTTCAAGCCAAACCATGATACATCAAGATGTCCATCGGCCAAGAACTGTCAAATATGTCACCAGCGTCATCACACACTACTCCACATTTCCTATTTGGATAGGCAATCTCAACATCCGCAAACAAATTTTTCTACCAACAAACAGTGCAAGAAAACGTTATTAGCAACAGCGGTGGTAAAAACGAATTGGAAGGGATGTGATTACTTCCTCAGAGCTTTAATCGACCAGGGCTCACAGTCATCCTTCATCACTGAAGATGCCGTACAACGGCTGCAACTACAACGGAAACGAGCAAATGCTTCCATTACTGGCTTAGGAGCAACGCATGCAGGAACGGCAAACAGTAAGGTTGAGCTACAAATGCAGTCCATATACCCATCTGAATTTCAATCATGGGGAGAATTCGTGGTACTGAACAATCTTACAAGACTACTACCGGAAGAATCCTTTACAACCAAGGATTGGGATCACGTTAAACATTTACCCTTGGCGGATCCAGCATACAACAAAAAGGCGGCCATAGATGTACTAATAGGAGCAGATGTATTCCAAGACATAATTCTGGAGGGTGTGATTAAAGGCAACCACGGAACCCCAGTCGCTCAAAACACTCAATTAGGCTGGATATTATCTGGAAATATTCAACATCGCTCCAAGACACACGAAGCAACAGTTTGCTTAATATCCAACACAGAGCTAAATGATCAACTTAAATCATTTTGGGAAATAGAAGAAGTACAAGAGCAAATAGGTCACTCGGAAGAAGAAACTCGGTGCGAAGAAATATTCAGGACAACACACAAAAGGGACGAAGAAGGAAGGTACATTGTTCGATTACCGTTCAAAGAAGACACATGGAAGTTGGGCTAATCAAGAGACAGAGCGCTAGCTCGATTTCTTCAGATTCAGAAAAAGTTTTCTAAAAATAAGCAACTACATGATGACTACGTACAATTCATACGGGAATATATTGAGCTCGGACACATGGAAGAAGTCAACCCAACGGCTATTGTGAAATCAACGAAAAAAGTGTACTACCTACCGCACCAGACAGCTCTTCAACCAAGGTTCGCGTTGTCTTTGATGCGTCGTCACGAACGAGTTCAGGAGTAAGCCTAAACGACACAATGCTTACGGGTCCAGTTATACAACAGGACTTGTACTCCATACTGGTGAGATGGAGAAAACATAGAATTGTATACAGAGCCGACATCGAAAAAATGTACCGCCAAATACTAGTAGCTCACGAAGACAGGGACTTTCAACGAATATTATGGAGAGGAAACTTAACACAAAAAATTAAGGAATATCGGTTAAAAACCGTGACTTACGGCACGTCCTCAGCCCCATATCTAGCGATAAGAACACTTCAACAACTCGCTTGTGATGAAAAGGAGAAATTTGAAACAGCTTCAAATATAACTTGCCTTCTATGTTGACGACATACTTTCGGGAGCGGATACATTAGACGAAGCGGTAGAAGCGCAAAAGCAGTTAGTACAACTCATGGCGAGCGGAAGATTCAGACTACGTAAATGGTCTTCAAATACAAAAGCAATCTTGAAAAATGTAACATCAGAGGATCAAGAGCAAGGAAGATTAAAAATAAATGGCTACGACCCCATTAAAACCCTGGAAATATACTGGCGACCGGAGTCCGACACGTTTGAATTCAAGGTTAATATTGCAACAGTAAATAATAAGGATCTGACGAAAAGAATAATAGTGTCAGAAACGGCTAGACTATTTGACCCATTAGGCTGGCTAGCTCCAATTATAGTAAGAGCAAAGCTAATCCAACAACAACTCTGGAAATCGGAAAAAACTTGGGATGAAATACTAACAGACAAAAATGTTCACGAATGGAAGATCTTCAGGAGTCAGCTTTCCTGTATAGAAGAAATTAAAATACCACGATGGATCCAATACGAAGCAAAAAACCGCATAGAATTACATGGATTTTGTGACGCGTCAGAGAGGGCATTCGCAGCCGTGATTTATACAAGAATCACAACTGCTTCTGGAGAAATAATAACAAGATTGCTATGTGCTAAGACAAAGGTGGCACCAATTAAAAAGGTATCAATACCGAGACTTGAACTTTGCGGAGCAGTACTGCTGGCAAAATTACTTCAAAAGACGAAAGCAAAATTAGAAATAAAGGATCTGGAAATACATGCTTGGACGGACTCATCAATAACCTTAGCATGGATTACCGGAAACCCTAACAAATGGAAGAATTACGTAGCGGCCAGAGTTACGATAATAACCAAGATACTAAGCTCAGACAAATGGCATCATGTAAAGGGTAAGGACAACCCAGCGGATTGTGCGTCCAGAGGACTATGGCCTTCAGAACTTAAAGCGCACTCAATTTGGTGGGCAGGTCCATCTTGGCTAGCCCAAGCAGAAGTGAACTACACTGACCCCACACCTCACTGCACCAACGAAGAAGTTAAGAAGATGCATGTCAACGCCTTTACATCTACGACGGAACCAGATCTCATAGGAAGAATGCTGTCGCAGTATAGCACATTTAGACGAATAACAAGAATACTCGCTCTCTGTAAACGATTTGTGCATAACTTACGATCATCAAAGGAGAACAAACAACTGGGACAAATTACATGTGAAGAAATTAAAGGTGCTGCGAAGGTAATAATACTACACGTACAGGAGACAACGTTCAAGGATGAAATCGTCGACTTAAAGAGAAGAAGGGAAGTTGACAGAAAAAGCAAAGTTCGGTGCCTTAACCCATTTCTGGATGAGGACGAGGTGATGCGAGTAGGAGGACGATTGGCAAAAGCAGAATTATCATCTTCGCAGAAATATCCCATAATTGTACCACATTCGGGGTATCTGACTGTTGCGGTAAATTTTACCACAACAAGGACCACTCTACGCATCTTCCTTCGTTCCCTCTTTTCTTCCCTTGTTTCTGCAAAATTCTGGGAAAGTGGAGGGCAGCCATGGTTCCATCAGCCATAGGCCCACTTCCCCAGCATCTTGCAGAGACAACTAATATAGGATTCCCTTGGATGACCTTTTTTACCCTGAAAGAGAAGAGAAACGGGCGGTTTCTCCAACAATCTTGAGAACGAGACGAGCGGCGAGGGTGAGACCAGCGATGGCAAGGACGGTGTGTCCGCCTCTACAAGCTGCCAACCTTACAACGGGCACACCAAACCCAAACAACACAATCTACAACGCAGCACAAACAATCAGCGAGGGAACAGATGGGACAAAGAGTCTGTTCCAGAGCGACAACGCAATAAAACAAAAACGCAACATCAACGTCACCAGACAAGTCAACGAGCGAGGACGAGGTGTCCCAGAGTCTACCAAACTACGACAAACACATAATTCGACGCAAGGGGACGAGGTGTCCCGATACCTACAAACAGCAACAAACATATCAAACATAAGTACGCCACGAGGGGGACAAGGCGTCCCAGAAACAGGGGAACTACACACGCAAACGTATCCAACATCACGAACACAACCCAACACACGGAGACATCGACATCAAACACCAGCAAACACGAACAAGACAAGCGGCAGCCCACGAACAACGGATGGTTCGGATGGAACCCATCAATGGCCGAGAGCCCACCCTAACCGTCGACTTCTTGTATGGAGTGGCACGTTAAAGGCTCGCTCCCCACCCCCAAATCTGCGCGGAACTCCACCGAATAGATTAGTTTGCATCGCGTTAGTTTTCTTATTCGTTCCTTGTTTTGCTCTCCTTCCTTACTAGCACTGTTTAACGCAGAATGAGCGTTGTAGGGCTCGTCCTGCAACTAAACCTCATAAGTCACACTTTTCTTTTTATTTTATACATGGTGGGACTGCCCACAGTAATTGATTTTATTTTAGAAAGCAATTCTCACTCTTGGTTCCTAAGTTGTTAAACTGAACAGATCGGATAGGGGGAAAAGTCGAACTCGGGCGAATTCATAAACAGTGGATTAACTGGGAGTTTAAAGAGAGAAAATAACGTTGGTTCAAGAGTGGTTGCATACTTACGCAAATTAGCGGAGTAAGGCACATACAAGCCACTCTTGACATAGCTGAATGAGCGGAAACGCATGAGGGTGTGCGTGAGAATGGATCGATCCGAGTAGACTTGTACCCAGCGGGCGACACTTTTTGGTTGACCAGCGAGTTGACAACAAGTTTGTTAGAAATCGAGAGTGAGAAGTGGTTCTTTTTTTTTGGTGGAGATAGTTTTGTGATACAGGACAGGACAAGAGAAAAGAAAGGTGTGACAGGACAGGAGTTACAGGACGAGAGGACTCAAAAACATAAAGGAAGGAAACCCTAGTCAGAACGGGACGAAGGGAATAGGAGGAGGACAAAACAAGGACATCAAAAAAAAAGGAAAGATAAGTTGTATAGTTTCTTTTTTTCATTTATTTTTAAAAAAATTCGCTTTGGGGTAGGAAAGTTTTTTTTTATTGTTGTGATTCGGTAGATTTCCGCTCCGTTATTTTCATTTCCCGGTGAAAGCGGGACTCGCGACCGGTAATAGATCCGCTGTGACAAGTTCGGGACCGAGCGTAACGGGCCACTTCCTTAACGGCGATACAAACCTTTTGTAGATCTTTTTTTTTTTTCCCTTAATTGGTTTTTTTTTATCGATCCGTCAATTTAACTGCCCCTTTTGTGACTCTTCGTAAATTCTTTTTTTAAATAAATCGCCGCGCCCTGGAGGGGCGTTTATAAAGTGGTAAACAATTGTTTATTCTTTTTGTGTTGTGTACCTTCTTTTTTCTGTTGCGATACTTTTCAGCGTCGCTGTACCCCCCCCCCCCCCCCCCCCACCCTCCAAAGGTTTCGTCGTCTTCCTTCTTAAAGACGTCATGGCACCCATTTTAAGACAAGTCTTTTCCACCAACTTCTTACAATTAAATTTATTTATCGACACCTTTTTTCCTTCGGATAACTATTTACCCTATCCTGACCGAATTTCCCTAAACGAACCCACCCTAACTGAGCAGCCGGTAGCGAACAGCACTAAACGTGCTGTGCTGTTGCACTTCTTTTCGCCGGGTATTTTTTTGACATTTGTCATTTCGTTTTCCGATCGGTTTTTTTTTTCTTTCTTTCGTTTTTTTTTTTTGTGTTTTGCATTATTTATTAATCAGTAGCAAGTTGGCTACGTTTTGCTTATTAATTAATTGTTAATTAACCCGCGAAAAAGTGCAGAAATATCCCATAATTGTACGACATTCGGGGTATCTGACCACCATGCTAATCGACGAAGCACACAGAACCACTCTACATGGAGGCTACGCTCTCACCCATGTACACCTACGGCAACGATACTGGATTTTGAGCGGTCTAAGTGCAGTCAAACAGCGAGTTCGTAGATGTACTACCTGCTTTCGCCATAGCACGTCAACGAGAAGTCAAATGATGGGGAATCTGCCACAACCAAGAGTGTCCAAAACTAGGGCATTTTTACATACAGGAGTCGACTATGCAGGACCTATAGACATCAGGACGGCGAAAGGAAGGGGAAACAAGGCATATAAAGGGTATATAGCTCTATTTATATGCTTGGCAACAAAAGCAGTTCACCTCGAAGTTGTTAGCGACTTAACAGCAAATGCATTCATAGCAGCCTTTAAGAGATTATGCGCCAGGAGACGCCATGTGGGATACCTGTACAGTGACAACGGTACGAATTTCGTGGCTGCAAACAAAATTCTTCGGCTAAATGCAAGGGATGCGAAAGGGTACAACGATGAAATATGCAATGCGTTAACAACTTATCAAACGGAATGGCATTTCATACCCCCAGCGGCACCCCACTTTGGTGGCCTATGGGAGGCAGGAGTGAAGTCGGTTAAACACCATCTCAAGCGAACCATTGGGGAACACAAGTTGACTTACGAAGAGATGTCTACGCTATTAAGTCAAATCGAAGCATGCTTAAACTCAAGACCACTTTGTCCAATTTCAAACGATCCCGATGAAATAGATGTCTTGACGCCAGGTCATTTTTTGATCGGAACAACCCTACTGGCGCCCCCGGAAAGGCATAGACTTAATGAAAGAGAAGGATTATTGACACGATGGCAGCTGTTAGAACGATTGCAACAAAATTTCTGGAAAAGATGGAGTTCAGAATATCTAACGACACTACAGCAACGTCGGAAATGGACAACAAAGAACGAAAATCTTAGGGTTGGCAATATTGTTTTGGTGAAGGATGAACAACTACCTCCGACAAGATGGATGTTTGGGAAGGTAATAGAGACACATGCTGGAGAAGAAGGTTTGGTGCGTGTAGTAATAATCAAAGCAAGGAACAAGATATACAAAAGGCCTGTCACTAAGATCTGTCTGCTACCAATAAGCGATAACGAAGAACAAATGGAAATGCAAGACGACAATAAGCAGACTGCTCGGCGTACCACAACTACCTATTTGTCAACATTACTAAAGTCCGATCCAGTTAATAAAAATCCACCAATTCGAAATCCACCAGACGAAATTCAGTGCAACACTCAAGAAAGTAAGAAAAAGCGGAAGAAAGGGCCCTGGTTAAAGTTACTGTACACAATGCTAGTGGTAATAGCATTAGGCAGAAGGTGCGCAACGGCATCAGATGCAGAACCTGAAGGTTTCAAGATAACACCATTTAGAAATCGCCCGGGAATATACTTTGAAAAAATTGGGAACATTAACCTCATTATGAATGACTGGAGAATAATCGCATATTATGATATGACGGATTACTGGCGAGAACTTTCAGGATTCGAAAAATTGATTAACGAGATGAACGAATTCTGCAAAATGAAAGGCGGTGATATACTGACACACGACATAATTCAACAGTTCAATCACCAACTGACAATTATAAAAAGCAACAACGACCTCCTATTAAAACAAGGAGCTGGAAGGGACCCAATCACTAGAATGAAACGATCACCATTTGACTTCGTTGGAACCGTAGCGAACAAGCTGTTTGGGGTTTTAGACGAGTCATATGCGGAGCATTACGAGGAGCAGATTCAACAAACACGATTGAATGAGAATCATTTACTCAAGCTGATTAAGAATCAAACATCAATCGCAGAGTCAACCAGCAACATCTTGAAGAAAAATACACAAGCCGTGACTGCGCAACTCCAAGTATTTCATAACAACATAGAAAACTTGAAAAGCTATGTAACGAAAACTAGCAACCAGACGGCGGCAGAACAGAAGTTCTTAGCTATATCAACATATACCACTTTAGCAATGGTAAATTATCAACAAGCTCAAAATTCGTTATTGAACGTCTTAACAGATCTTCATCACGCTAAAGTTAATCCGCTTATACTAACGCCAGACCAACTTCGTGCACAGCTTGAGTGGATAAGAAAACAGCTACCCCCACAGCTGTCTGTCGCAGAAGACCGAATGGATTCAAATCTGCTAGCACTCTACAGGCTGCTATCAGTGAAGGCCCGAATAACCCAGCAGAACGTCATATTCGACATCAGACTTCCACTAATCAAGTCAGAAGATTATGAAATGTTCAAGGTTATACTAGTACCGACACCGCATAGAAATGAATTCATCTTCATTGAACCATCACTAGACTACTTAGTAGTCAACTTACTGAGAGAGCCATACTATAGACTGACAAGAGATGAGCTCAGTAAATGTACAATAATCAGAGACAGATACTTATGCCAACAACAACATCCCATGTTTAATCGTCAATCCAACGTCAGTAGATGTGAAATGGACCTACTCACTCACACCACGGACTTATCACCGTTTTGCAAGCTGCGAAGCATAAAACCATCTCCTATCTGGATCCAGTTAAATAGTGCAAATAGTTGGATATACGTGTTGGACAGGAAGTACATCTTTAACATAATCTGCGGAAGACGAATCCTAGAAGTTTCGCTACAAGACGATGGTATTATAACATTAGAGTCAAACTGCATCCTCAAACAGGATACGATGAGCATAACAGCCTACGAAGGTATGTCCAGCAGGCTTAATGCAGCCTTTATTCCTGCCACAAACATCACAGAAATATTAGTAAACGACCGAACAAATACTTCAAAACCTTTGGTGTTTGCACATCCCAGTCTCCAGAGCAACAATGAAGAGTATGACACCCTAAACAAACGGATAGTAGATCTTAAAAACAGCGAGGAACTGCCAGTTAATTCAATGAGCCACCACGTGCACTACAGCATTTCCTACAGCCTGATTGGCGGTTTATTCATCACCATCGTAGCATATATAGTGTGGCAACGTAAAAGAAGAAGAACCATAACGGCCCAGCAAGCCCCAGTACCTGCTACACGGAGGTTTACAACTTCGGACTTCAACATATAAGCCAGCTCGGCCCGGCAGAATGTACAATTGCGTACATATGCACCTAACTGGAAACCGACACCGCGGGAAACTTTTCATCATTTGATACCAGTTTTGGTCAGCGACGCTGAGTTAGCAGCAGTTCCCACGAATTTTGTATATTATAAGAGAAAATATTATTTAAGTGTCAGCATAATTTACCCTAAGTATTTTGTATAAAAAGGGGTGAAATAAAATTTAAAGGTGAAGTTGAATACGACAACTCCAAGCGAAAACTGTGTTTTTATTTGTTGATTATAACCACCCCCCACCAGTGGTAAGGTGGTCTTAGTTAACATTTATTCCTCAGTTTTTAAACACTTACAAAAACGAACTATTGCATTTGATGTACCTATAACGTAATCGAATTCAGCGTTGGAGATAATTTTAGAATCAAAAATCACGCATAGGTCATATATTTGACTTAGAAGTTCTAACCTATTACTATTGATCAAGTAATGCATATACTCGTATAGACATAGGGAAACATCGATGCTAAGCAGAAAAGATCTGTCAGTTACATACATAAGTTTAACTTAAGCTTGTTGCATTTACAAGTTTTGTAAGCTAAACAGTCATTTACGCATTTTATTTTTTAAAATAGTTTAAGATCGTCTGCAGGAAATAGCAGGAATGTTCAACAACGCTAGTAATGTCATTCAAAAACAAAATAAAAAATAGTAAACAAATATGGCTGCCTTGTGGTACACCTGAGCAAGCTTCGATCATAAATGAGGTGCAGTTTCCTATTTTTTCATTTATTGCTTCTTAGTCCACTAGACTTTACTGTTTTTTTTTTTTTTGTTTTTTTTTTCATCACATGTTAACTCCTAATATAACTTTACATAAGTGAATTTAGTTGTGCGACTCAGAAACCATCTACCGATTTTCAATCTTATAGTCTACTTCAAACAAACAAGAATTTATTAATCAGAAACCAATGAAAGCTTTACGCCAGTCGCAATCACTCGTATTGTTTGCGTTATATTTTTCGCACGAATGGAAGGGACCTAGAGTAAAAAAATAAATAAAAGCAACCTACAGTAGAATGGCAATTTTTTTTTTTTTTTTTTTTAGAAGCTCTATCAAGGCAAAAATTATTTATGTAAGGAAATGAGCATCAACTAAAATGCGGGCAAAGCAAGGCAAGCACTGGTCAGCTAGTTAGAAATATAAAATCGTATTTCTAAACTCACTTTATACCACTTTCATTATTCGTTCGTGGTCAGAGCATGACTCTAGGCGTGTTTTGGTGAGACATCGGGACTCAGTAAAGTAAAATCTGCCACGGAGTACAACAACAACAAATGACTGGCAACTACTTTAGCTTTTATGTTCAGTCAAATGTGAGTTGGGATGTATAGTTTCAGAGGGCGCTGAAAAATTTTTTTTCTGCAGCGCGCATATTTTGTCAGACTGGTGGTGAGCAGATGCACCAATCTTCAAATATTAAAAAAAGCTTCAAATCCAGATTGACCGGGGATCGTTTTGGTGTGAAGCTTTTACTTTGCTTTGCATAATTCTCACCAAACACGGCGTATGGTTCTGTTGATGCTGTAGTTAAACTACGCTCGTACAACTGGTTGATTTATGTAGAATTTGGAGATACAAAATAGATATTAGAACATCATAGCGCCTCCGGTCGGCTCCACTGAATCCGAGGTAGTTCACTCTTCCCTGTATAAATACCACCCATCGGCTTTATAAATAGTATCTCTTTGTTTTAAAATTCAATTACATCGATTTCTACTAATTCTGACATCTACGAGTACAACTGTGGATGACATAACAAGTGTGTTTGTTTGGTTCGAGAGTGAACTTCATACAGACCACCGAAAAGGACATGCGAATAAAATGAATTTGTGAAGTGGTTGGTTTCGTTACCCCGACATTGGCATCAGCAACAACAACAACACAAACACAAACAAGAGTGCATAAATGCAGTATGCTTTTTTTTTTTTTTTTTCCTCCTGTCATATCCTTTCGTATATACAACAAAGGAAAGTCACGATATAGTACACTACAGCGTAGTCGACCAAGGACTTTAGCCGAAACAAATTTCCCTGCTATGTAATCAATTTAATTGAAAAGGCTGTGCGTGGCGGTTGGCGTAACGTGGTTGTAGTTTCGCTCTGCCTTTTGTATTTTTTTTTTGTATTATTCATCACAGAAATTGGCAACGAGTATGCAACGCACGTTGCAATGATGGGGCGAGATTGAGCCCACCATCCACTTCTGGACTTAAATGTCAAGCGTTGTGTGCTGGGTTGTTTTTCTTTTTGTATATTCGGGAAAGTTCGTAAATGCTTTTTTAATGATGCGTCTGTGTAAAGAAATTAAATATGGGACAGGGTTTGTCACAGCACACATGCTATTATTGTACGAGATTGTAGCCTAAAGCAGATTCAGGAATGAAATAGCGTTTTAGTGGTGACTTAAAATGGCATTGCTGGATCTTATAGAATTAGTCATTGAAAGAGATAAACGTGTTCAAAGCATTGTAAATAAGTAGAACTTACTTTGAGAATATTTCATACTCGATTTATAGGTTTCGTTTGATATGTCAAAGAATCTAAGAAGGTATTCTCATTTAATATTAACCTGGCACAATAGATACATTATTACAAGTTCGTTACAAACAGTATCACCAGTGCTAAAGACAACATATAAATGGCAACATTTTTAATTAGGCTAAAAATATGCAATGCTTTTTAGCCAAATGTCTATTGTTTAGTGCCGATCGCGCAAGTGGATTTTGTTTTTGCTACAAAATACAAATGCGATCTCTTAGTCATTTGAAAACAAATCCTTGAGTTTCATATTTCGGCACTATCAATCTGAATCCATGCATCCGATTAATCTTTTTAATATTGTATTGTATTGTAGATCACTGTGGTAGCGGGAGACGATTGCGCAGTACTAAACTCAACCAGGTATCACTATCGCGATAAAGATGCTGCCCAGAAGTATACCACAATTAAGTTAGTTTCGTTGGAGATTGTTTAATTTGATTGATGCAAACAGAATGTGTCTCAAGTTCCCGTAAACTTTAACTGTTCATGTTCTGGTTTGCTACGAACATCTTGTTACTACAAGGGAATACTAGCTTAACTGAAAATTTACAGTTAGCCCATAAAGTTAACACTGGCTGCACATACAGTCTGGTTGAAAAGTGGTAATATGTGGAAAAGGGCTAACATAATGGCTTCATCAAGAAAAAAAGTAATAAATACAACAAGTAACGTTTAATGTATTTGAGAGTTTATATATTTTGAATAAGCAGAAGTAGTGTAATATGTGTGCAAATATAAAAGTGTAGTAGTGCACTTTTGGGGATTGATATTTGCATATATATTTGACTGCCGTCATATGACGACACTAGGAGAATCTGTGTATATTTATTGTTTTTCATTTCTTTCAAAAAATTGCCTTTAACCGAGATATTAGACATAATATGTAGATGAAAGTGATGATAAAATTCAGCATGTTTTTATTGAGCTAACCCCGGTCAACGATCTGACAGATGAAGAGTCGGGTAAAGGGGACGATATGCTGAATGTAGACCCTCTCTCTCGGAATAAACTGTTGGTATCACCAAATCTGAAGGTGGAGAGAACAGAAGTTTCATCCAATTTCTATGAAAAAAAAACTGATCGGAAAAAAAGCAAAAGATGAAAAGAGGCTCAACCGAAATTGCCACTTTGAAGTGCAGTGACACTACCATATTTTTCATCCGATGCGGTGGATACCTAACAAACAAAAAAATATTTCTGTTGATATCCCTACGCCATTCGAAATTATAACTAAAGCATGGGAGATACCGACCGAATGGACCAGAACATACTATAAATGAACATTGCATATCTATCCGCGGAAAAAAGTGCTAGTGGGTATTATTCACATCGATGTTGGATGTCTCTGTCCAGAACTCCTGGTTGTTGGCACGGGGTCATTCAAATGCAACTAACTAAACTTTTGTCGTGATTTGGCCATGTCTTATTTAGTCAAAACATCACCCTAAAGGACACAAAAGCTTTACACATTTTCCCGAAGGTTAAGTAATTCGTTTCGGCCAAATCGTGCACTTTGTGATGAAAACCATTTACAACAAACATAGGCGATGTGCAGGAAATTCCTGCAAATCAACTGTAGGGACAGAATGTTGCAAGTGTAATGTGGGACTATGCATCACTTGTTTTCAACCATATCACACTGTATAAATTTTATTTATTCTTGTTTTAAAAGCTGTGCAATATGTTAAGCTATTTTCTTCTTTCTTTACAAATACAAATGATTTTTTTAAATGCCGTTTATTATTTGTACTCATATTCTCTTAGTGTCGACATAAGACGACACCCCCTAACATCGTATTCATCTATCTTGTGAAAAATTTGGACTAAATTTTATACGTGTTGGTCGACTTAGAGGCACCGTGGTGAATTTCATTACTTTTGAATAAGTATTTCGTTACTCCGGAGAATATGGGTTCAAGAATTCGATCGTAAATATTCCACAACATAAACTGTTGCCGGTAATTCATAATAGTCTAATAAAAAATGTTGGAGTAGAGACTAGATTAAATAATCAAAGATCAATCTGTGTTTATTGGGTATACTTACTTACTTACTTACTTAGATGGCGCTACGGTCCGGGGTGGACCTGGGCCTCAACCAACAAACTTTTCTAGCCAGCCCGGTTACGAGCCAGCTGCCTCCAGTTGCGCACGCCAAGTTGGTTGAGGTCCCCCTCCACTTCTTTGCGCCACCTACCGCGAGGTCGTCCTCAACTGCGTCGTCCATCCGGGGTGGATTCGAAAACTTTCTTAGCGGGAACGTTGGGCTCCATCCGCTCTAAATGACCCAGCCATCTTAGTCGCTGTATGTGAACTCTTCTGGCTAAGTCGATGTCCTTGTACAGGCCGTATAGTTCGGCATTGTACCTTCTCCTCCACTCACCGTCTATGCAAACGGGACCAAAGATCGCTGGAGAACTTTTCTCTCGAAATAATCAAGGGCATCCTCATCCGGTTTTTTCAAAGCCCATGCCTCAGCGCCGTACAGCAGGACTGGGATGATTAGTGTCTTATAAAGAGTTACTTTAGTAGTTCGAGATAGGGCTTTGCTACTCAATTGCCGTTTTAGCCCATAGAAACAACGATTGGCATTCGAGTAATTCTTCGTGTGATCTCCCTACTGATGTCATTTGCGGAGTTCACCATAGAGCCTAGGTAGACAAAATCCTTTACTACCTCAAAATTAAATCTGTCTATTGTGGCGTTCTGTCCAAGATGCCGATGTTCGGTGTCCGTTTTTGTAGACAGCATATATTTTGTTTTGCTTTCATTGACCGCTGGACCCATCTTTGCTGCTTCGATCTCAATACTTGTAATTGCCCCATTGACTGCCAGCTGAGTTCTTCCGATTATGTCAATATCATCGGCGTAAGCGAGTAGTTGTACAGACTTGTAAAAGATTGTACATCCGGTGTTGGCTTGTGAGTTTCGTACAATTCTTTCAAGTACTATATTAAAGAGATCGCATGATAGCGCGTCACCTTGTCTTAGACCTTTCCTGACATCGAACGGTTCGGTGATGTTCTTATCGACTTTGATGGAGCAGCGAGTGTCCTCCATCGTCATCCTGCACAAACGGACGAACTTGGCAGGGATGCCAAGACTAGACATGGCTCTGTATAACTCGTCTCTATACACGCTATCATAGGCAACTTTGAGATCGATGAAGAGGTGGTGCGTATCGATTTTATATTCATGGGTTTTTTCCAAGATCTGCCAAAGTGTGAATATTTGGTCAATGGTGGACCTTCCCGGCCTGAAACCGCACTCATAAGGACCTATCAGGTTGTTGACGATCGGTTGTAGGCGTTCACATAATACGGCAGACAGGATCTTATATGCGATGTTGAGGAGACTTATACCTCTGTAATTGGCGCAGTTCAGAGGGTCTCCTTTCTTCAGGATCGGGCAAACGATGCTGAGGTTCCATTCATCGGGCATACTTTCGTCCGACCAGATTTTACAGATGAGCTGGGGCATGCTCCTTACCAACTCATTTCCTCCTGCCTTGAAAAGTTGTGCTGCATATGTATATATGTGTATACTTCCCTGGTAAAAACTCGTACGCGGTAAGAAGAAATGCTTTTAAAAGTTATTTAAAAAGGCTTTTTTTCGAGAAATGGAGACTATATTTTTGATGGTAATCTTAACTGTAGGCCCAGGAACTGGGGGTGCGACAGGGCAAATGTTTGCGGATCATCATCACTTGAAAACATTGATGAGAATATAGACAAAATTTACTGAGAATATTTTAAGTTCCGTTGAGTCAAGCATACCTAAGGTACCAGAGCAAAATAATAATGCATTTATGAACATTCCGGATTATATCCTCAATTACATCCGCATTAGGAATTGACATAGACGGCAATGGCAGAGGTATCGCCAACCTATGCATCGCGCTTTTTTAAGTATTTTAATAGAATCATAGTCACTGAAATTCAATATCATCGCAACAGGGAGTGGAATAAAACACATTAGATAAAAATACAAAACCTTTTTGGAATATTGTCAGAGTCGTAAAAAATAAAAACAGACAAATTCCCAGCCTTCATGTTTCTGACACGATCTTTCTCACAGACAATGAAAAAGCAGATGCATTCGCCTCATCATTTGCGAAAAACTACGTAGTTTCTCAAAACCTAGGTGACACGGTTACCAATTTCTTAGTGTGTGAATCAACCTCAAGATTTATACATGAAGAGCCTATGACATTAATGGCAGAATTCATATCTCAACAAGAAGTAGAAGATATATTTAAAAGCTTGCAAGTGCAAAAAATTAAAAATCTCTACCTGAAAAATGTACCGAGTTCGGGAAAGAACTTTTTTACGTTCATATTTAATTCCGGTCTAAAACTTCAATTCTCCCCTGATCTCTGGATGATTGCTAAAGTGGTACCCCCGGGTAAGCCGCCAGAAGACCCTAACAGCTACAGACCGATAAGTCCTCTTAGCACTCACAGCAAAATGTTTGAAAAGATTTTGACGAACATATTAACAATAATTGAAGACAAGAAATTATTTCCCAATAAACAATGAACAATGAACTATAGTAGTAGTTTTTATTTCAGTTTAAAAAAATAAAAATTACAAATTTATTATGCAATCTAAAGGGCTTGGATTAAGTTCATTGGCCAGATTGACAACTTCATAAGGTTTTCGTAATAGAAAATAGTAACTAATTACATTATTCGCTTTGTTTTTGCAATAAAATATTTTAGAAGCGTTTCTGTATTTCAATGCGGTTTTACAAAATTCGTATAAACCATTCCAGTTCGATCCGTTTAAGATTTCTAGGACTTCGTTCCCAGTAAGTGTGCTTCTTCCTTAAAAATTGGGCATGTTCCCATGAAATGCATTATATCCTCTCTCTAGGATATATTGCAGACAGAGCACAGTACTGGTAGTTCATCCTTATGAGAGATATATTCATTATTTAAAAAGAAAGAAGAAGAATAGAACATGTTTGGGATGAGACATAAGAGGACCATTCACAGCTCAACGGCCTGCGACCTTAAACCGGGTCGGTTTTAAATGGCAGTCTAATTTCAATATAGCCACCTTCTAGTCGTCAAACATTTTTAGAAAAGTGATCTTTACAAGTTTGTTCTGTTTTTCTCAAAACATGTCCCTCATGGTTCTCAACTTCCCAGAACAATTTTAAAATATGATCTAGACTTGTAACATTTTTTGATTCTTGAAAAAAAGTAATGCATGCAAGTTTTGTGTTTTCATTTTCCGGAAAAAACTGCCGGATACAATCCATCCAAAAATGTGTATTTTGCAGTGTAGGAAGCTGATCATCTAATTTTATTTGACCGTAGTCCAAAGAAATGCTCCGCTCCAATTAACAGATCTATAGAACCTGGTGTTGCAAAGAGCGGATCTGCCAAATTGATATTCGCTGGAATTGGCCAATGTGAAGTGTTTATGGGAACATCGGGAAGAATGTCCACTATTCGATTGACAATTAATACTTCTACTGTGTCAACATATCCGTTTAGCCGTGATTTTATGATAAAGCTGACTTGATGTCGGCAATGTAGTGAACCTATGCCAATTCCGTGAACAGAAGTTATTGCACCTTTTCTGCGTATGCCAATACGATTAGCAAATCGCTCTCTGGCAGTGGCTAAAATAGTACTCCGAGAATCAACTGTATCATCGCGAGAGGCTAAAGCTAGACTATGAATGTGGACATTTTGTGGTCTTTGCCCACTGAAATTATTTATTGTTGGGCAAACAGAAGAGTTGGTTGGTGACGAAGAATTATTTTGATTATTATCGTGGAGCAAAGTATGGTGAAAGTGGTTGCATTTTCGGCATTTCGCGGCTTGACAATTATGAGGTGCATTGTTCGGCTTAAGGCAGTTTACGCATAAAGTATTAGTAGCTACAAATTGATGTTTCTGAATGACGGGTAAATTCATAAGCTGATAACACATATGAATAAAATAGCCACTCTTCTTGAAAAATTTGCAAATAAACCTTTCTGTTGTTGAGCTACCCTCACGTACTATGGCGAAACTTTTTGGCCGAAAATTCTTACTTGGTTTAGAATGCATAGAAGTGCTTGCCTGTGATACGTCCTCCGTTGATGTGGGACTCCTCTTTGTGAGAAATTTTGATAGCTCTTAGTAGCTAGGCATTTTATCTGCGGGTCCTTCATCCCTCCATTTGCTTCCGGATCGAGTTTCGGTAGCAATATCTGGATCCGCAGATCGTCCCAGTGAACGACCAGTCGTCCCAATGTGGTTAGTACATGGAGATGGCTATTTATTTCTTGCAGAAAATGACGAAGGCTGCTTGATGAAGGATTGTGAAGAGGTGGCTACATCATTATCTTCCTAAGGTTTTCAGTGGCAATGAGCTTTTTGTTGTCGTAATTTTCTATCAAAAGATTCATAGCGACTTCGTAGTTTCCTTTAATAATCTCTAACGACTGCACGGTTTTAGCAGCCTGTCCAGATAGCGACGAAATGAGGTAATGGAATTTGGAAACGTTGCTTTGGTTAGGGTTGGTATGGATGACGGAATTGAATGTCTCGAGGAAGGACAACCACTCAGTGACTTCACCTTCAAATAAAGGTACTTTGAGATCCGATTTATTTGAGTATTTTGCTTGGCTTGAACCGATACAACCTTTTCTGATAGGATCGGCGCGAGTTTGCGAGATAGCATACGGTACATGAACGACGAACGAAGTGTGTAGTACATCTCTTCATAGGTTCCTCGAAGATCGACAGCACAATTTCTTTAGCTGAGAGGTTTCGAAACTCGCTTTCAAAGTTTCGAGACGTATTTCAACCTCAGAAAGAAACGTGATTTTAGAGTTAAATTCGTTGATGTGATCCATTTGTTTGGTAGCAATAGTTCTGCGGACTTTCATCAGCTCCAGTTTCCTTTCTTCTTTGAAAACTACAACTGGAACATCAGCTTCTTCTCCTTTCCCAGTACCAGGTCGGGGTCACCGTGTAATTTTAGATTAATCAAGCGTTTTTGATTAATACGTATCTGGTTTATATTATATGTGTCGTAAAGCAGCTAGAATAAAACACATAAGTAATATGCAGGTTTTGACTTTTCAGAAACTTTATTAGAATGTATGACCGTACTTTACGAGATGCACAAGAAGAAGGAGTTAACCTTAAAGTGAAATAAAATGGTCAGCATGGTTTTTAACATATGGGAAATTATTTTGGTTAAAATAATGACATTGTATAGATACAAATTTAGACTGAATGCCGCCATTATAGAATTAATTGGTATAATTATTTCAGTTATGTTTAAATGTTAAATTTAATGTTTAATATAGATGTAATGAAAAATGCATTTTTAATTGTAAATTGTTTAGGTAAGTTCAAAATCCAATAAGAAAAATAAATTGATTGAAATATAAAATGATAAATAGAATTTATTGTAAAATTGACGGAACAGCCAAACAACAAAGATGAAAACCAAGCTCATCCTCACTCATGCAGCAACGGAGACGCAAAAGAGGATAGAAAACACTTCCTATTCATATGTCTCTGCAATACCAGAAAGACAGCTGTCGGAGAATATTTCTTCAATCATATGGGCTACACTAAATTCATAACTTCTTCAGGATGGTTTAGAGAAGACCGCTCCAATACCACAGAACTTTAACCATTTTGTTTCTTTTTCTTTCTTTTCAGTATTTCAGCCAGGAAACTCCACGTCAGGCTGCACCCATTCATTGCAGCTAACCCCTTTAACCTAACCTAGCATAACATAACCTTACCTGGATTCCAACTAACAAGACTTGCACTGCCAGTTGTCTCTAGCTACGCACGGTAAGTTCTAAACCTTATCTGAAGTCACATTTGTGTTGTTAATAATTTTGATAATAAAAATCAGTTCAGAAATTTGCTTTTGTTGTACTATGTTTTAATTATTTTATTGGTGTTCCACTTCTGACAGCTTACTACAAAAAAATACTTCAGAAAAATGTCCTCCTATGAGGCGTCTGCTCAATAAAGTTAAATTGATAGGACATAGAGCCGAGCACATCAAAATTTTCCCTAAACAACAGCCTTGATGCGATTTGCATACAATCCACGTACCTTTACATATCCATAGAGATAAATCGCGAATAATGTAACGATAGGGTTCCCTTTTTCAATCAATAATCTGGGAAAATATGGCATTTAACTGGACTTTAATTGCCCCTACTAGTAAATACATATTTGCAAATCCAGCTATGTGAAATTGTATAAGATTACCCGTATCTATCGGTATTGCATAACGAATAAAAATATTTTAATGTTCAATATCCCATAAATATTTCATTTTATGCTTCCACCGATAGGGCAATTTGCCTGTTACTCTTATAAACCTTACCAACCTCAGCAATCCTTTTAAAAAAAAATATTGTTTATTCGCGTTCATAACCACGTTCCATAAATATTCGAATTTATTACCATTCAATTACTTTTAAAGTGAGCATTACTATCCCAATCCAGCGCTACTTCTAAAAAAAAAAAAAACAGGATACCCCCCCTAGAGCAATGTACCCCGCAGATACAAATTTCACGCCACTCGAGCGGAATCGATTGCCATCGGCTGATCCCGAGAATGTATTGAAATTCACCATGTACACAGTTGCAGATGTATTAAGCCCGCCATGGTTGTTCCATCTAGAGACAGTACTATATCGCTGCACCCATCCAGACCACCCCAAGTGTCATGCAAGAATCATAAAATCAGCAGACTGCTGCAACAGTGCCTCATCTCCTGACGCTCCACCACTCGTAAGTGACACTTCTTGGCTTTTGCCTCATCCATGAGTATGTGCAGCGAACTGCGAGCCTCGTTTTCATTATGAATCAGCCTGCAATTGGTTGCAATCAATATCAGACGTCGGTGTCGATGATTGAATTCGAGATGCTGGAGAGAGGTCTACTTCATCCATTAGATACCAATCGCGGCAGTATCTGTAGCTGCTGATGTGGAGTGAAATTTGATTGAATTGAAATCGCGCTGATGAAGCGGTTGACCTAGAAAGTTAAAGAAAATATGTAATATGAGCGCTATATGTAATTGAAAGCTGGCCCGCTATTGAGATGGTCTTCATTCGGAATAGGGCTGAATTGTGTGATAGGGTTAACAACTTCATTTGAGTACAAGAGATACAGGAAAAATAGATTCGAATGAAATGTTAACACTAAGCTAACTTTAAAAGCAGCACGCTTGTACATGTACATACGTCAGTTATTCAGACTCAAGCAGAGCTAGAAACTATAGGTAGATGGTCTTAAGGAATATTGGTTCAGAAGTATTAACATACCATATGCTGGAATCCTTTCAAAAATAATGTTGAAGAAGACAAATGGTATTACATACCCGTAGCCTTACCGGTGCTTAAATGGTCTGATATGCGCTCAAAACAAATTACGCTTCTGATACTAAACTGTAGGTCCCTTCCATTCGTGTGAAAGATATAACGCACACAGCATAAGCGGTTGCGAGAAGCTAGGCGCATGCCGTTAAAGAGCTTTTGCGCCAAATATTTATTTATTTTTAGTCTTTCAGAGCAGTGAGCCTCCCGAGTATCAATTTGGAAAGAACAGTTACTTTGGATAAGGCCCTATTATGTACACCAATATTTTGGGCTAGATTTTATTTCTTCTGATGGTAGCATACGTTACGCGGCCTTAATATCGAGAAAAAGGTGGGGGTATCGGTTTAAAGTTCCTCGGCTCCTTTAAAAATGTTGAGTATCTGTTCTATTGTTGACTTATTAGGTCGATGTTTTCCGGTATTACTAACTGGTAGTGCTGTGGTTCTTGCTGCTGTTCTTAGACATGATATATTTTCCAGTAGGGGATTGTTAGTGGCAAGCGATTTTGGTTTTTCTACCTGTCCAGCACATCAAGTGGACTTTAAAGTAAGCTATTACTGCCAGTAATACTGCCCTAAAAAATTCAGTTTGAGAGCTCGTATTTGTGTGTAGTGCGTTTCAGATGTTCCTTGAACCAGCATGTTCTCTCACAATGTCATCTATCTACGATCTCCATACTTTTTTATGACCATGCGCCAAATTTCTTAGAGCATCCCTACAGATTTGTGTTTGCTACGAATACGTTTTGTTCGCTTCATTTCCCATCCTATGATAGTTGAGATAGTTTTTTGGTTGAAACTGGAACGCATCTTATGCCGCACCACCGCGAAGGACTTCAGACCAATTAGCCTTACCTCTTTCATCCTGAAAACTTTTGAAAGATTGCTCGACATCTACATACGTAGCAGAATACGCCCGGGGGACTTATCCCCAGCCCAACACGCATACACGAAAGGTAAATGTGTGGAAACTGCCCTACATCATGTTGTCGGCTCTATAGAAAAATCACTTAAGGATAAAGAGTTCACACTAGCTGCTTTTTTGGACATTGAAGGAGCCTTCAATAATGTAAATACCGAAGCGGTTAAAAGAACCCTAAGAAACCTAGACATCGACATCAGTCTAAAGGTTAATCCCCAAAAAACCGAACTCGTACTTTTTACGAACAAGAGGAAAATACCGGAGTTCAGTACACCTTCTGTTGATAGTATCCCACTCAGATTGTCCGATAGCGCAAAATACCTGGGCCTTGTACTTGACAAAAAGCTCAACTGCAGATTAAATATAGAGGAAAGAATCAAGAAAGCAACAATAGCCTTTTACTCATGTAGTAGAATTTTTGGTAGAACCTGGGGACCCTCCCCCAAAATCATACTATGGATGTATACGGCTATAGTTAGACCCATACTGACTTACGGCAATTTAGTATGGTGGCCAGCTGTCAATAAATCCACCAACTTAAAGGCAATCACCAAAGTTCAAAGACTAGCGTGCATTGGCATCACCAGTGCAATGAGGACAACCCCAACTGCAGGACTCGAGGCTATCCTCAACCTGCTGCCGCTAGACATCTTTACACGAACATCAGCAGCCATTAATGCTATGAGAATAAGTCAGTCAGCGAACTGGAAACCAAGCAGAACAGGTCACTCGATGATCCTACTCGATTACTTTGGCCTCATGCCCGTAACGGATTACATGACGCCATATTTAGACTTTACAAGGCCTTTCTCAACCGCCTACCCTAGCAGGGAAGATTGGAAAAGCGGTCATATACCTAATGCCGAATCTGTAGCCATCTACACGGATGGTTCAAAAATGAGCACTGGTGTAGGATCAGGTATCTTCTCCGACCCTCTAGGTGTATCAATATCCATACGACTTCCAGACCACAGCAGTGTTTTCCAAGCAGAGGTCTTAGCAGTGGCAACAGCCGCCCGTGAGTCTGCGATAAGGGCAATACCGCCAGAAGGTATCACCATCTTTATCGACAGCCAGACAGCTATAAAAGCGATTACTGCCATAGAAATTAAATCGAAGCTTGTGAAGTGTTGTCGAGAAGAGCTCAGGGTTCTTGGAACACAGCACAAGGTATCGCTCTGTTGGGTCCCTGGACACGAGGGTATCCCAGGCAATGAGAAAGCCGACGAGCTGGCGAGAATCGGCTCAGCAGCCCCAACAGAACAAGTTGACCCCCCTGTGTGTATCCCGCCTTGCACACTCAAGCTCGCTGCAGGGAATAAAGCCACTGATGAGGCGAACACAAGATGGAACTCCATGGGAACTTGCGCCATCACTAGGAAGATATGGCCATCTTTCGACAAAGCAAAGACCGAGAGAATCATCCGTAAAGATAGGATCCCTTTCCACCCTCGTGGGCATCATCACGGGACACAACACTCTGCGGTACCACTTGAAGAAACTACGCCTGACGGAGGAGGAACTCTGCAGAGGCTGTGGTGACGAGGAAGTTTTTGAGGACACAACCCACTTCCTGTGCCACTGCCCGAGTCTTCAACATTCCAGGAAAAAGTTCCTTGGTAAATTCTTCTTCCAGGATCTCGAGGAACTCTCCGGCGTTTCAACGGAAAAGATGTTGAACTTCATCAAATCATTAGGGTGGTTTGTATGCAGAAATGAAGTAAGTGACTGAGTAGCTTTTAGTTTCATTGGGTAAGGGATCACTTTTCCCTCATGGGTACAACAATGGGTCATCGCTGACCTGAGTGTGGCAGAGAGCCAGCCCTGCCTGCCCACATACCTAACCTAACCTATGCCGCAACTGTTCTATGATCTTGGCTGTGACGAAAATAGTGATCCGTGTGCGAATCTTTAGATTGGAATTAGTAGACTTCCAAACTTCTGTCTGTTTCCCTAAGTAGATACTTTTCAGGAGCTTAAGGTAGATCACTAACCAATGAATAGAACCTATTCTATTTCTGCGAGACTTCGAAAGTCGCTTTCTTTTAATTTATTATTTCTTTAGCTTCATTACTCCACAACCATGGGAGGGTACCCAGCACACGATCTGTCCTTTAGGGGCACCTCTCAATGAGCAATGTCTTCACTATATCGCGAGGATATACATATAATACCCTGAAAATGATAAAAGCAATACAATATCTTCCAAAGCTTCCTAGCCGATCCTCATCCGAAACCAGAAGAACAAAACCGTTAAGCGTTCCTAGACTGCTCATTTTATAAAAGACTTTTCTGTGGCATCTACTAGGAGATTATTTATATTGTTTAGGAATCAATCCCATCAGTCTTTTAGGAGACTGTACAATCTTTAGATTACTTGTACATGGAACAATAATTCCTGCTACGTTTTTTGCTTTGTGAATATTTTTACAAATTTTACAATTGGTCAAGCTGGATCAATTTTGAGAGAGCTTGGTCAATCTGTTATAAGGAATGCCGAACTTAGTGTTCAAGATAAATTATCGGTTTTTAACTCAGTGTTTGTTCCAACTCTCACCTAAGGTCATGAAATTTGGGTAGTGACCGAAAGGATAAGATCTCGAAGAATGGTGGGTCCATCTGAGAATCCTATCCCCGCGACCCTCAAAAAGGATTAGCGGGCTATTGAAAATGTAAGTATGTATGTACAAATAAATTAATGGAAAATCGCCGAAGTCATAATGGTCCTTAAGCCCAGAAAACCGAGGAATGAAAAAACGGCTTATAGACCGATTTCGCATCTTCCAATTATATCCAAAGTGTTCGAGAGAATATTGACTAAGCGAATACAGCCGGTGAAAGAAGAAAGGCATCTCATTCCGGATCATCAATTCGGATTCAGAAGTAAGCATTCTACAGTTGAACAAATGCATAGAATAACACAAAAAAAAATAAAAAAATAACTAAATAAATATTTGGCGCAAAAGCTCTTTAAGTGTCAGGGCCTAGCTTCTCGCAACCACTCATGTTGTGTGCGTTATATTTTTCACACGAAGGGAAGGGACAGTTTAGTGCCGTATCCGAACGGCGATTTGAGAAGCTTTTTCGTGACAACAATACTCTCGGATGTATGTCAGACACGTAGAATAACACATGCCAATATAGGATAATAATACATGTAATCGAAAAATCTCTTGAAGAGAAAGGATTTGTTCAAGCGTATTCCTTGACGTCTCTCAAGCCTTTGACAAGGTCTGATATGAAAGCTTAAAGTTTAAATTACGACAAGTTCTGCCAGAGCACCGACCATACATAATATTTTAAACAACTACCTTACGAATATACTATTCCGCGTCAAATGTGGAAACGAATATTAAGATTTTAAGGAAATAAAGGCTGGGGTGGCGCAAGGAAGCGTTCTTGGTCAGGTCTTATATCTACTATACACTCGTGATATACCGCAAGTAGAAGCCTTTGAGCTAGCTACATTTGCCGACGACATTGCTATTTGGCAGTAGGTAAAACGGTCGAAGGTACTACAAAAGAACTGCAACAAGCTTTGGATAGAGTAAATGAATGGACAAAGGTTTACCGAATCGCACTCAACGAGACCAAAATTGTTCATGTCAATTTTACTAATAGGGAAGTAAATAATTTGCCGATATTTTCAAACTCGGTTCAAATTCCGTTTGCAAACGAGGCTAAGTATCTTGGAATGATACATCAAGAAAAATGGAAAGCGCATGTAAGAAGAAAAAAGCAAAGAACTGGACAATAAATATAGAGAAATGTATTGGTGACTTGGAAAATATTCCAAGCTTGATATAGAAAACAAACTGCTTTTATATAAGCAAGTGCTAAAGCCAGTGTTGTTATATGGTATATGTTCAACTCTGGGGTTGTACCAAAGTAAGTAACATTAATATTTTACAAACTTTTGAAAACAAAGTGCTAAGAGGTGTTGTTAGTACTTACTTAGGTGGCGCTACCGTTCGTGGTGAACCTGGGCTCCATTTAGCTCGATCTTTAGCTAATTGCCTCCAGTTGCGCACTCCATGTTGGTCGAGGTCCCCTTGAACTTGTGCGCGCTATCTACGGCGCGGAGGTCCTCTACTGCGTCGTATAGTTCGTTATTGAATCTTCTCCTCCAAAACCCATCAACGCAAACGGGACCGAATATCTTACGAAGAATTTTTCTCTCGTAGCGACCAAGGATATCTTCATCCTCTTTTAATAAAGTCCATGTTTCAGCACCGTAAAGCAGGACTGGGATGATCAGGTTCTTATACGGGGTATTCTTAGTTGTTCCAGACAGTACTTTACTGTTGAATTGCCTTATAAGCAAAAAAAAACAGCGATTGGCAAGAGTTATTCTTCGCTTGATTTCTGCGCGCATGTTGTTTTTAGTATTTATAGCAGAGCCAAAGTAGACAAAGTCACTTACTATTGTACCTCGAAGTTATAGCTGCCGACTGTGATGTTCTGTTCAATTATTCAATGTCTATTGTCCCTTCTTGTTGACAGCATATACTTGGTTTTGCCTCGTTTATCGCTAAACCAATTTTGGCCGCTTTTGCTTCAATGCTTGCAAATGCACCGGTGACAGCCCGCTGAGTTCTTCCAATAATACCAATATCGTCGGCTTATGCAAGCAGTTGTACGGACTTTTGATAGATTGTACCTCCGGTGTTCGCTTGTGTTCCGCACAATCCGTTCAAGTACAATATCAAAGAAGTTACATTACAGTGCGTCACCTTCTCTTAAACCTTTTATGACATCAAAGGTCTCGGTGAGGTCATTACCGACCTTGATGGAGCAGCGAACGTTCTCCATCGTCATCCGAAGAAGTTTAGCAGGGAAGTCAAAACTAGACATGGTTCTATAAAGCTATTGTTAATGCTCCGTGGTATATCAGAAATAGCGATATCCACAGAGATCTTGGCATTAAAACAATCGAAGACGAAATCAAAAACTACGCGAGAGAGCATAAAAGTCGACTAGAAAGTCACATAAATAGAACCAATCCTTTAGACTTAGCGCGATAAGTAACAGTGTCTAAACTGCGGAGCTTGCAAGAACTTCTAATGCAAATATCCTTATTTCGTGAATCAACTACTTGTTACGTCGAATACTTAGTTGTAGTAAAAATAAAATAAACAATTTTGTTTTGAATGTAGTTTTTTTTTAGTGAGTAAGAATCCCACACTACTATGAGCATGCGCTGGCGATCCTCATAGTGTCTTGTTTCACCTACCCTCGGGAAAAAAAAAGACAAATTCGCCAGCGGCTATCTTGTTTTTGCGTAATACGCCCGGAGGAGAAAAAAAGAAAAAAAAAATTTGAGTTAAAATTAAAACTCGCCTACGTTCCATTGGCTAGACGACAGAATTCTTAACTTTCTTAAAATCAAAGCCTGCTATGTTATTTATGCGACAGGTAGTTCGAACTTGCATCTCCACCATCTACATACATACACATGTATGTACAAGGTGGAGCAAAATCAATCAACCCATCGGAAGATGTTATAATTGTTGCAAATGGCGTCGTACGTCAATCATATTTGACATTTGTGAACTAGACGGCTGCTGTATACAAACAGACAAACAATGGGGGTTATAAAGGTTCAAATAAAGATTTCCATCACTCAAACTCATTTTATTTTATTTAGTAAAAAAGTAATTCAAAAACAAAATTGGATGATTAATTTTGCGCCACCTTGTACATACGAGTATGTTACAGAACTACTGATAACTTAATGGGAGCCTTAGATTCATGGATGTACGTATATAAAAAATAATATTCCAATTTCTAGTACCGATAATCTGCAGCGTGCCTTAAAACCTCTACAACTACACGTCTTAAAACCAATGGATGCAATCCGATACAGCCCATTGGCCGAATAACTAATAATTAAAACAAACGAGCGGAACACTTGTTTCATTGTACTCGTACCTATCCAATCGACGCACGTTGTTGCCGGAAAGGTTCCGTTGATATTTTTATAACACTCGCTGAGGAGAGAGTTAGCTGAGGATGTGGTTATCCACTGGTGCCATGAAAAGGACCTCCATACCTCCGGCCACCCCTTGGCAACCAAATGATTTGGATCAACGGATTCAATAACAACAAACAACAAACAATTACCGACTCCCTAACAGAGCTGCAAAGTTATAAAACAGCGGCAATCGCAATTATTGTATCTACTACTCGTATTTTTTATTTTTGCTGTTCCGAATGCTTTTCGATCGGATTCCGTTTTATTGGCGGACACAGCGACCTTTGATTGCATTCCGGCCTATTTGACCATAGTTTGTCTTTTGTTTGTTGGCTTTATTTTTTTACATAAATATTTTACCATTCGCAATCAGATGGTTGTAGTTGTGTTACAACCTAGTTAAACGATTTCCCGTGCCATAGATGACCCATCTCCCTATTCCTCATGCTTTGATGGGTTGATTTGATTCCCTAGCGCTTTTGTGTGTGAGTGTGAGGGTTGTGTGAATGGGGAAACAATCATAAATCGGTCGAATGAATGTGCAATTATCTACGCGTGGATTGAATTGTCGGACTGACGGCTTTTAGCGTAATGAGCATTAATCTGGACAGTTAGTCTGATTGAATGTGTGAACTAATTGAGAGAGTTGATTGGAAAGCGCCTCAAATGGGTGGCTTTAATTGCTATTGTTGACGATTGAGGGGTGAAGGGTGCGCGCTGATGCACTTATGTATCTCACTTTGGAAATACATAGATTATCTGAGAATGCGACATGGTCAATATGTCTGGGTAAACCTTACAATTGCATCTTGAAGGTCAGCGCAAATTCGATTTAGATTAAAGGAAAATAGTAAGGTAGGATTTTCAAGTGAAAATAATAATTTATGATATTTAATTGCATTAAACAGGCTGAACAATGATTGGAATACGAATCAAATATTGCTTTCGCAAAATTCATTTAAAAAGAAAAGGAAACCTCTACCATGGTGTACTACAGAACTTAATAGCTTAAGTCGCCTGCAAGTGCAGCATGACAGGTTTTGGAAAACTTATCATATCATAGCTCAGGTCATAGTTTTCCTATTGACATTCAAGGCACTCTCAATTGTCTGGCAGTGCAAGGGGTTTTTTGCTGAAATATGTGACGACCTTTTGCTCCAAGCTACATAGGATGGCCTCGGCTGCATGGAAGTATTCCCCAGTACGCCTAGCTTCGCTCTAGATGCAAGCTGAATTTACACTTTGTGGATGTTTTCATTTTGGGCCGCGCAATTGCAAAAGCAATCTTTCGTCTTAGAGAAGGGTTTACCTGGTATAATCCAGACTCGAGTTTTGATGACCTCGTGCACATGCCGACTGATGCAATGATACCAGAACTTAGAAATGAAATGTAGTAAAATTTTCAGTCAAGGATATGGTGCTGGTGACTGCGTCGAAGACACATATGCTTTTGTTTTCGAAGCAAATTTATTTATTTATCGTATGGAAATAACAGGTTGAACGAGTACACTAGCATATAACATTAATTGCACAATTGTAGGAAAGTTTACGTGCATAGATAGAAAGAAATACCTAAGCAATCCTAATACCCTTTAACTATATTGTAAGGACCAGGTGGAAGGGTCAGAGCATCTGCGTTTGTAGTGACAGTCATAGTGCGCTTAAGACGTTGCTTAATGCCTTAAACACTGCTAAAATATGGTATATTCTGTCTGGGTCCCATTTCATTTTTGTGGCAGACTTACAATCTGCATTGCTTGCGGAGAGGACTTTGAAACTGTGGAACATTCTCTTTGCGAGTGTTCTGCCTTTCTGTCATGTGGCAGATGTTCGATGCTGACGTGGTGAGTGCTGGTTGGCTTTTTTAGAATGACAAGAAAATTATATTAAAAGGAGAAAATCTGCGTTGCCTGTGTACCTCTTTTTGTTTAGAATAGAATCCGTCTTAACTAACCAAGGTCTTGTTAGTAATACCGGCCGAGTTGTTTCCACTTGTGAAGAAGGCTTTCCGAGAGTTTCCTGAAGAATGGAAAGGTGAATGATCATCAGGCTCCTACAGAAAAGAAACCTGTCGATTTACTAAACTAGAGTGGGATTTGTGTGCTTCATGCAGTCGCGAAGGTAATAGGAATAATAATATTGGAGGGAATAAAGAAAAAAGAAAAAACAAATACAAATATTTGGCGCAACAGCTCTTTAAAGTGCCAGGGCCTAGCTTCTTGCAACCACTCATGTTGTGTGCGTTATATTTTTCACACAAAAGAAAGGGACCTACAGTTTAATGCCGAATCCGAACGGCGATTTGAGAAGCTTTTTCGTGACAACAATACTCTCGGATGTTTGTCAGACGCTCGCGAGAGGTGGGACCGTGAAAAAAACTTTTTGGTATTTTCTGGGATTCGAACTTGGAACCTCATGCGTAGTGATCCGACACACTAACCACTTACGCCACGGCGCCCACAAATAAAGAAACATCTTGAATATACACTCGATTCTGAATAAGCAGATTCTCACTCTGGAGCATCCTGCGTGGACGATATCAACCATTGTGGATCATTATTGAAGACCGCCTGGAATACTAATCGACACTTAACTTGCTGCAGGGAGTTTGCCAGGACTGGTGTTCCTGATAAAGTTACTGCTATTATCAAAAAGTGCTAGCATAGTGTAGTGGTAATATGCTCGGCTGTTGAATAGGAGGTTGTCGATATAAGTACCGAACGTATCCATTCATGTATTGTGGTAACAAAATTAAATGACACCGTCATACATCACTTAGAGCAATTCAACACAGAAATCAGCAGCAAAAGCAAAACTGTGAGCGAATTCCCCCCGACTAGTTCGGACACCACCCATTTAGTGAGCACATCTGGAATCTACCTGAGTTTCAAACCTCTAAGCCACAAATCGCTCTATTTTATCTCTTCTCTTCATGCACAACATACGACGTTCAATTACATTAAAGCTCATACGAAAGGTAATATTAAAAAGCCGACATGATTGTAACTCATCCGCCCAAGTAAGCATTGCTGGGCATCCGGTCTATAGGGTAGCGAGGTTGCGATATCTAGAGAGGATTGTCTGAGTTATTAGCTTTTTTTTTTTTAATTTGCTCAGACTCAAAGCGTTATGAATACCTTTAACATGTTTACACACAGTGTTGGAAAGGATGGATAGAGAGAGAGAAAAAGATTTTAGTGTAGTGGTTTTTTTGAAGCTCAGTTGTTTATGCTTCAGCTATTCTCCGGGGGTGGCGTCCAGATAACTTGGGAGATTTTTGTTATTTTTGTCATTGCTTCTGAGCCACAGTTTTTTTTTCCGATAATCGATGTCAAGTGCAAACCATCATCAACAGAGTGAACAATTTTTCCAGCCAGATGGTCAAGCTACTGCCATCGCAGTAGTGTTCATAGAAGCTTTTGCAAATGATCGGACTGACTTTATATATTCCATGATAAATAAATAAATGCTTGCTGACATCAGCCAATGCAGCACATGGAAAGTGACCACCATTATCGTTTGTCAATCGGTATCTAATGAATATTTGAGGGGTATTCTGGTCTTATCGTATCTCAAACGAAGAACTTTGTCCAGGAAAAGGGCAGGAACCAATAAAATAAATAAATAATTATTTGGCGCAACAGCTCTTTAAATGCCAGAGCCTAGCTTCTTGCAACCACTCATGTTGTGTGCGTTATATTTTTCACACAAATAGAAGGGACCTACAGTGTAGTGCCGTATCCGAAAGGCGATTTGAGAAGTTTTTTCGGGACAACAATACTCTCGGATGTTTGTCAGACGCTCGCGGGAGGTGGGACCGTGAAAAAACTTTTTGATGTTTTCTGGAATTCGAACTTGGAACCTCATGCGCAGTGATCCGACACCATAACCACTTACGCCACTGCCCCCACCAATAGGAACCAATAGATACCACCATTTAATGAGAGAAGTGGCATCGTAGCTACATAGCTAACTGTGTAACTGTAAGGCAGTGGCAGCCTTTAACAGAACTGGAGGGATTTTAAGACTATTGCTAGATTGCATTGGACCATCACATATTGTCCTTTCGTTTTTAAGAAGCTGCAGTGGTAAAAAAATATCCTTCATCTTTCCGAAAATCTATTGTTCTAAGATTGCTTCGTTTGCGGTCCACATGAACTGCGACCTATAAGATCTATTGTACTGGCCCGATGGATAACCAGAAGCAGAATTGAGGCTTTTGATAACGGTTAGGCAGCCCGTTAGAGTTCGCAAATCCTCTTGTGAGTTCAAAGAGCCTGCTTGCTCTATTTTTGTTGGAATTTATTAACTTTTTCGCTTGTCTTAGGTCTCTTTGGCTGGCCCACTGTTCGGCGAGTCGTTCAACTACCTATTATATAATTGTGGAGTGGATACCACTGAGTCGTACTCAAAAGTAGGATTCGTGGCTGACGAGTGGGTGCCGAGCGCCACTCCTCGCCGGACAGTCAGTTCGTTTCCATCAAAGCTGTCGTATCCAGGCATTCATTATCACCTGATTTGTGGACGCGAGGGTGTCATGGAGGTCGAGACAGTCCCACACAAGCTTTAACCCTATGGTATAGGAATTAGGGCCCCTTATCCTGTCCAAGTAGATATAGATGCTGGTTCCGGTAGTGTTTCTCCGCAGGCATTCTCGAATGCATATCACCAAGATGATAGCTGATTTAACAAGAGCTGCCGCGTGCTGCAAATTCGGACCATAGACCCCACCTCCAGCACTGCCATTTTTTTAATTTAGAGCCCCTTGTGTACCAGATTTATGCATTGGGTGGTGTGTTGAGACCTTTGTTTCTCCATTCTCGGCGATCACTAATTAATATTTAGAATTTCGTGGAAAAATCTCGAAATCTCGTGTGCATCGTATCTGCAATCTTGAAGATTGGATTATTTTGGATGTTTCAAGAATGCTCAGGTGACCTGTGAAATTGCAGGGTTCTAGTTTTTGTATCTGAGGTATCCTAAGAGCACTTAGCGTAGGTTCTTTCTGCCCTATGAGGTACAGCGGTATAATTTTGCCGAAGTTATTTCAAAAGGATTGATCTTTTCTTGTTTTTCCTTTAAATTTAACAAAATAGAAAGTATTTGTTATTTCGTTTCAACTGGTGTAAATTTATGTTCACATTTCCAGAACTATAGTCATAATGTAATACTAATACATTTACAACTTCGAAAAAAGGGCTTTAAAGTTCTTCTGATGTTTATTACGCTACCATAATGAATTCAGTTTTTGAAATTTTTATTATAAAAATCCCCCACTAGCGCAATGTTAATTAAATTATCCAATTACTCAAAACCTCCCTTCCGAAGGACATCCACTTTTCGCAAGAGCAAAAAAAAAAATACATCTACTCTACATATATGAATACATTTTTTTATTAACTCTCCCTTCAGTCCCATCCTCACTGCAATGACCAGTAACTGTACCACAATATCATTGGTATGCAATTTGAACATTATTGCTCGGAATTTCCACTAATTGTCCAACAATCAGTGGTCATCCAATGACAGATTTACCACCTCAGTGACACATTCATTTTTACAGCTTCCAACCTTTCAAACATCCACTCCCACTACTGTATTCTGCTACAAGCGATGTTAACTGATCAACTGCCATGTCAACCCTTTGCAGATGAGAGCCAAAACCAACAGATAAAAACGATTTTTTTTTTCTGTTTTAATGCATTACAACAACGCGTTTGTCCTCTTTTATTGTCTATTTGCGTGTGCTTTCGTCCTTTACAGTGGGTATATGGTCAACTCAACTCTAGATGCCTATCAGAGCACCACATATCGTCGGAATGAATCATTTCTCTGTGTGCATTGAATCAGTGCACCTACTATTATGTGCAATTAATTTATTTTTTTGTTTCATTACAGAGTCAAGTCCTGGCATATGTACGAGTATATGTATCGGAAGGACCTCACGAGAAGTAAGTTCCATGAATTTTAATCGACGCGCTGAATAATTTAATCATTTTAATTGTATTTTACCGTTGACGTATAATTCTCGTTTCTATAACGCACAAGGACATTCAGTATATGTAGCGGTAACTTTGAATGATTAAATTTATCCTGATTTCCTTTTCCTGTTCCTTTTTTGTGACTCATTAAGAGTGCCGGTGTGTAGTAGAACAGTAAAGGCATTTCATCTTTATGGACATCGGGATCGATTGAACTATCGACGCTGGACAGATGGACATTTATGAGAATGAAGGATAATTTACTACACACGCGGGCACTGGAAACATGAATAAAATCGCAACACGAAAGCGTGTCCTGATTTCGTAAACAGCATGAATGCAGAAAATATGATTTACCATCGGACGACAAATGAAAAATCATTTAGGGGACAATTATTTGAGGCAATGAACATAATTTTCCTTCCTTCCTTTTCGTCCTTGTTGTGTGGGTGGCTGGTTGGATGGGTGTGTATTCGGTGTCTGCTGCTGTCTGCCTCTGCGTTCAATGATGCTGCTGTGGTTTTTATTGCTGATTGCTCACGCCTGTTTGTTTACTGGAGGCAATTTCATCTTTCTGTTGTCTGTCAGTCTCTCCGTGTGTCGACTCTGTCTGTAAGCTGAGCGCCGTTGCTCTCTCTGTGTGTGGTTATGTGATGAGCCACTGACAGATGATTACGACGGAATGCCTCCGGCGAGAGAAAGGATAATAATTGTTTTCTTCCTTTTATTGCTGAAGTTAATTTTAATTGTTGACATGTATGAGGGCCTAATTAACTGGTGGAGTTTACTTATTGAAGAAGGATTTTTTATATTTTTTTCGCCAGCTGGTTTAATTGGCAATGTGGTTATTTATTATGAGTATTTCGATGGCCAGGATTCAATCAGGAATACGGGATAAAATTAATGTACTCCCACTTATTTTTACTGGACATTGGTGCATGAGAATATTATAGCGATTTGGTTTAAATCCAGGTGCTTCTTTATTTTATCATTCCCCTGGTTATGTAGGAGTCCTTTCGTCTGAAATAATTCGGATTTACATAGCTGTAGGAAAAGAATAAAATCCCATTGGATCGAAATACATATTATACTATGTTGCTTAAGGCTTAAGCTTCTGAAAACAATGCACTTTTGATCCATGCCAGAGGTAAGATAATGATCGGACTTTGGTGGCATTTTATTCTGTGGCTCAGATTATTACCTGAAATATGGCGACACATTCCTGACTCTTAAATAGAGTAAAGCATTGGACATCAAAGTATATTTTGATATTTTCTGCTTCGATCATAGTGATTTAAGTTCCACAACTTGCGGATCTGCTTTTCTCTATAAGGAGTACATACTGGTTCGGAAATCTTATAATAATCGTAAATTTAAAGGCTTTTTCTGAGAAGGCTGAAGAAGTAATAAATGAAAAGGAACGTTTGACACGTGCCCCCCATTAGTAATAGAGACAAAAGAGCTCGCCTTGAAGTGGAATACAGACGTTGCAAGAGAGATGCGAAGAAGTGCGCCCAACTTGAAGCAAAAAGTACGGAGGGTCTGTATCCGGAGCTGGAGGAAATATCTTCCCCGCTTGCTGATACAAACCAGGCTATCCAGGAGCTGCGACGACACAATAATAAGGAAAGAGGAATACTCAAGAGATTCGTTTGCCAAAGTTCGTTAACAATGTTCAAGGTCAGCTTCTTGTAGATGACGACAAAATTCTACAAAGGTGGCGACAGCATTGTGAAGGACTTTTGAATGAACAGTTTCCCTGGCTACACTTTACAAGAGCCACCACTGTGAAGAAATTCCCGACATTACAGTCGAAGAAATTAACGAGGCAGTCAAATATTAAAAAAAAAAACCAAAAGCGGGTGGCCCAGGCGACATATCCCTCTGAGTTCTGAAAGAAGATGAAAGATATCGCATTCAGATGGCTCAGGATTCGGCTCAGGATTCCAAGCTTATGAGAGAACTTTTCAAGTGCGAAAAATTCAAATATCTATTATCTATGGTAAATAGCGAAGCAACTTGTGATGAAGTGGTGTTAAAACTCCGCTTTCTTCTGTGACCGAAAAACTCCCCCTAATTTGAAGTAAAGGGTATACAGTGCAGCTGTGCGTCCAATGCTCACATATAGTTCACAATGTTGGGCAATATACAACAAATATGAGAGTAAATTAACAGCAGCTGAGATGAAGATGTTTCGCATGACAGCAGGAGTTACAAAGCTTGATCAAATAAGAAGTTCGATGATTCGTAGAAGCCTTAACGTCAAAGAAACAATCTCCCAAAAAATAGAGCGCAACCAGCTCAGCTGGTATTATAATGTTCAAATAAGAGATCATATGAATCCCGTCAAAAAGACAATATCAATGAACGTTCTACTGCTATCGCGAAAGAGAGGCAGGCATTAAAATGCCTGGATCATACAATTGCATTTGGTTTGTCTCAATAACTAAGTGAGCTCAAATAGGCAGGCCTGCTGATATTTTCTGAGGTCAAACAGGCGAATCCGTGATCAGTAGAAATGCAGTGAAGTGGGAGGGTGATGAACCCTTGAGTTTAAATTATAACCTCGCCGAAGTAGGAAGATGCGTGCTTTCGACTGTGAAACGGTATATACCGTATATAAGAAAAATAACTTTTTAAGATAAATTACATATTCTGAAGTAAAATATGATATTTTGAGCCTTGCATCACTTCACTTACACTGTGATAGCAAATATCACTTATACGTTGCCATTTATGGACACGGTTGCTTCCTAGGCTTCATAAATGCGATATGCGATCTATACATGCACATGAATAGGATAATATGTGTTTATCCACACAGAAAAATCACAATGTTCCTGCGAAAACCATTTCTGTTTCGACTTTTTCATTAATCCTGACCTGCACAGCATTTGCATACTGCAAGTTTGAGTTTGGCTCATATATGACTTACCTAAGTGAGGTAGAGTAAAGCGATTAAAGGAAAAATCTAACAACGTGCTGTTATAAAGTACTAGACCCAGGAAAATATAGTTGAAACTTAAGGCGAATCTGCCACATCGAATTTTTTTTTTTAAACTGGGTAACCGAATTCGAACATGGACGAAAGAACGTTGAAGGCGACCCACCCTGTGGAAGACCACCAACCTTACCTACAGTGGAAAACATCGAATAAATTTGTGATCTGATCACGAACTACTTTGATAGACGACATCTCGTATAAACGGGCCCAAAACATCATTCAAAACGAAACTTGTGTACTTCGAACTTTCTGCAAGATGGGTCTTAAGACTGTTTTATTCTCCCCTGCTCTGGACCTTAGTTATTGACGAACTCCTGGAGCTACTTGAAAAATCGGATTACAACGTACTAGGACATGCAAACGACATTGCCATCAGCGTCAGAGGCAAATTTGAGGACATAATTTCCCAACTAATGCAAGGTGCCTTCCATTTAACTTTCGATTGGTGCAGGACAAAGGGACTTACCATCAACCATGGAAAAACTATACTTGTACCCTTTTCTAGGAAAAGAAATCATACTCCTAAGCAAATTACACTGGAAAACGTCCCAAACGACATATCCAAGGATGCGAAATATCTATACTTGGCAAGACGCTCACCTGGAATTCACACCTGAAGAAGGTTACCGAGAAAGCGACAAGAGCAATGTGTATGTGCCAGCGCCTACATGGTAAAACTGGGGGGCTAAAACCCAATATAATATATTCAACGTACAGCGCCACATGGTCACCTATGCATCGTTGGCTTGGTGGCCAGAAACCTTAAAGGCCAAGACACAGGTCTGAGTATCACAGGAGCAATGAAAACGTGCCCCAGGGCAGCAATGGGAGCAATGCTTAGTCTCACACCGTTGCACCTTGCAGTACAAAAAGAAGTTATGCTGAGTCCTCTTAGGCTACCCAAGATCTCGGACCTTAAAATTGCCAACTTTACAGGCCATTTGAAGATCCTAGAGTATATTCAAAATGACTCTTTTCTCAAAATCCGAGATACCATGCTCATGAAATACCGGTTCTCCAGGAAATTCATTGTGGTCGTAGGTGACCGCCACACATGGAAGACTGAAGAACTTGTAGTCTTACCAAACTCTTAAACTTGGTACACAGATGGTTCCAAATTGGAAAATGGTAGCACTGGCGCAGGGGTTTATGGACCCAGGTTCCAGATTGCAGCAGCGCTTGGGAAATCAACAGCAATATTTCAGGCGGAAATCCATGCAATCGAGCTTTGTGTACGAGAATGTCTGCGAAGAAGGGTCGATGGTACTCCTATCTATATCCTCTCAGACAGATAGGCAGCACTTATGGCTCTGAAATCGTACACAGTAGGATCAAAACTTGTATGGGACTGTCTAAACCTACTCGAAAATCTCGTATCGAAAAACACCGTCACTGTGGCTGGATACCAGGACACGAAGGCTTTGAGCACAACGAACGGGTGGACTGCTTAGCAAGAAGAGGGGCAAGTCGCCCACTAGTCGCTCCTAAACCCTATTTTCGAGTCACACGGAGTAGCGCAAACATCAAAATAACAAAATGGGAAGATGATCATCGTGCAGAGTACTGGGCCAAACTCAAGGGCCTAAGAAGAAGCTCATTAATCTCAAACGCTGAAAGACTAAAAAGCTACTCGAGCTTAGGAAAGCAGACTTAAGAACCTTAACAGCCTACTTGACTGGTGATTGCCCACTCAGGTACCATCTGCACAAGATAGGAGTAGCAGATACAGACGAATGCCGGCTAGGTTAGGTTAGGTTAGGTTGGCTGTCCACACGAGAGTGCAGACACACTTAGACCAGTGAAGGTCCTTTGTGATACCATGGATCAAACCATTAGGCCACTCAGGGACTAACAAAACCAACCGGAGCTTTTGACAAAGCGATGGATGCTCATGACGTCCAAGGACGCCAGATCGCAGAGGTCGTCAAGGAAGGGGACCCTAGATGGAGCATTCTTTTATGCGACAGGGCCGGACATGTGCATCGGAGGTGAAGGATGGTTCCCTCCTCCTCCTCGTCCCTACAGCTTCTGCAGAAGTCATTGGAGAAGAGGCCAAGTCTTTTGGCGTGTTGGCCTATAAGACAGTGTCCAGTGAGAACACCGACAACGCAGCTGATTTGTGTACGCTTTAACTTGATCTTTTGATCCAGCTTAGGCCAGATCTGTCTCGAAATGTGACATGTTGAGCCATTTCCCCATCTGAGGTTGGTCGTGCTAATAGCTTTCAGCTTTAGTAGATACTTACATGTAGCGAGGGGCATACCCAGAGCTTGCCTTTCAGGCAAAATCCTTAGAGTGGTACCCTGTCTGGCGAGGTCGTCAGCCCTGCAGTTACCTGGAATGTCTCTATGGCCCGGCACCCAGCATAGGTGAATGTTGAACTGCTCTGTCATCTCCATAAGAGATAGACGACAGTTTAAGGCAGCCTTTGAAGTGAAGGAGAACGATTCCAGGGACTTGATTGTCGCTTGGCTGTCAGTGAAAATGCTAATATCCCTGACAGATAATACATTACATTTCAGCCAGGACAGGGCTTCTTTAATCGCCATGATTTCCGCCTGGAAAACGCTACAATGATTAGGGAGGCGGAAAGAGATGCTCAGATTGAGCTGTTCGGAGAAAACACCACAACCCACCCCACCCTCCGTCTTAGATCCATCTGTAAAGAAGTGAACCGAACTGCCATCGACAGGGGGGAAGTGTCCCATACATCCCGGTTAGGGATGCTCGTACGGAAGTTACGGTCAAATCTCAGTTTCAGCGGGGTGTAGTCCGTGTTTTCGTGTTTGAAGTTGAGAAGATCAAGGATCGAGGAGTGGCCAAAGCGATAGCTAGACCACTGAGAGGAGGCTTTCAAGCGGATGGCCGCACAGGCAGCCAACTGTTTGCCGAAAATATCTAAGGGTAGCAGGTTGAACAAGATGTCCAGTGCCGCGGAGGGAGTAGTTCTAAGTGCACCACTGATGCAGATGCATGCAGATCTTTGCACTTTAGCTAGTTGAGTGAGGTGGATAGCCCTTTCAAGAGCAGGCCACCATACGATCACGCCATATAGTAGTATAGGCCTGATAACGGACACGTATAGCCAATGGGTGATTTGAGGTTTAATACCCCAGCTCCTACCTATAGCCTTTTTATAGGAATAGAGAGCTACATTAGCTTTCTTGACGCGCTCTAGTAGATTGGCCTTCCAGTTTAATTTCCTATCCAAAATAAGACCCAGATATTTTGCGTTTTCAGAGAAGGTGAGACTGGTGCCATTAATCAAAGGAGGGTCTATGAGGGGAACTTTATATTTCCTCGTGAAGAGAACGAGTTCCGTTTTATGGGGGTTAACCCCCAGTCCACAATTGGAGGCCCATTTGGTGAGCCGAAGGAGAGCGTATTGGAGGATATCCCTGAGAGTGTCCGGGTGTTTACCGGAGGAAGCAATAGCAATGTCATCAGCATAGGCGATCACTCTGCAACCTGACGTATCCAGGTCCATCAGTAGTTCATTGACTACCAGGTTCCACAGAAGAGGTGACAAGACTCCACCTTGAGGTGTACCGCAGCGAGCAATTCTTCTGGCCGATGCTCCGCCCAGCTGTGTGTTAATAATCCTGCATGTAAGCAATTGATTGATCAACACTCCGAGCGAAACATCCACTTTCAGATTTACAAGTGCGTCCATAATCGCCTTTGGTTTGACATTGTTAAAAGCTCCCTCAATGTCAAGGAAAGCCACCATGGTGTATTCTTTGATGCTCAAGGATTTTTCGATGGTGCGCACAAGCGAATGTAAGGCTGTCTCAACCGATTTGCCTTTGCAGTACGCATGTTGGGTCGGCGAGAGCAGCGCTGGGCTAATACTTTGCCGAAGATGGATATCAATTAACCTTTCTTAAGTTTTAAGCAGAAAGGACGATAGACTGATAGGTCGGAGATCCTTTGGTTCCACGTGCGAGCTCTTTCCTGCCTTAGGTATGAATATGACTTCAACCTCGGTCCAAAGTTTGGGAATATAGACCAGATTTAGACAGCCCGACAAGATGACTTTGAGCCATGGAAGCAATATGTCCTCGCATTGCTGAATTTCAGCTGGAATAACACCGTCAGGTCCTGGGGACTTGAAGGGTTTGAAGCTGCGTATGGCCCATTGGATCTTTTCTGTAGTTATCAAGACTGAAGAGTTGCTGCAAGGTTGAGGGGGGGATTTCCCACTTGCGATACAGCAACAGGGGAGCTACCAGGAAAGTGAGTATCCAGTAAGATGTCAATGGATTCCTCAGCAGTGGAGGTCCAGTGACCATCCGGATGCAAAAGGAAGCTGGGTATAGAAGGGCTTTTAGAGAGGATTTTCCGCAACATGGAAGCTTCCGAGGACTCTTCAATGCTTTCGCAGAAGAGTCTCCAGGAACGACGTTGCTCCTTCCTCAGTGAGAATTTGTATTTTCTGAGAGACAGTTTATAGGAGTCCCAATCGGCCGTCTCACGGGAGCTTTTAGCCATATTAAAAAGGAGCCTACTGTCTTTCCTAAGAGTACTGAGATTTGCATTCCACCAGAGAGGTTTGATTTTACCTCGAGGTTTGCGGAGTGGGCAGGCCTCGGCCATGGCACCATTTAGTGCCGATGTTAGGGTGTTGACTAGATTGTCAAGGTCTTCAGTGCAGGAAGGTTCAGTAGGCAGGTGGGAGGGAATAAGCGTTAATAAACGTTTCCTATAAAGGGACCAGTTGGTTTTCCTATAATTTCTAAAAACCTTCTGATCAGGCAGATAGTCATCAAGACTAAATTGGAGGTAACGGTGGTCTGAAAAAGAGTGCTCATCAGAGACTCTCCAGTCCTTAACCGAGTTATATAAATGATCGGAGACAAAATGCCGGCTATGTGGAGAGCAAAAAGACACGGCCGAACATATTCTTTGGCCGCAAGAAAAAGACTTCTTCATCTCGGGAGGGCTTTATTGAGTCCCTCTGACTTCTGGAACATTGAGCCTGGAACTTTGTTGAGGTTTATCAAGAGCCTTAACCAAATTCTCAGCTAAAAACCGGACTGGCACAATAGATCTTATAGGTCGCAGTGCGTACAAGGCCCTAGTATAGTATAGTATAGTATAGTATAGTAAGACTGTCCTATATTTAGGAAAAACGCAATCGAGTTGTCTCGCGAATGCTGCAGCTGTTTCAAAGTGACCACCAAACTCCTGAGAATGAACAGCAATCAAAAGAGTGGAGATCATCTAGAACACCAGCACCAAAGGAAGCTAAAGTTAACTGTCGGTGCTAAAGGTAAATATTGATATTTTGGGACTTAAAGGGAATCATCATGGTCGATTACCTTGTCATTGTCAAGGGTCAAACCATTAGCTTTGACGGCTATGAAAGGAAATAAAGGCGCCTACGCGCCATCGTGAATCCGCTGGATTAAAAAAAAAACTGGTGTAATGGGCTGAGAGAGCAGATGGAAGAAGCTTCAAGGAGATTAATTTGTAAACTCCCGAGTTTGTTTTCTTGGTCAGGCTGCGAATTTCCAATCAACCCCCGTAACTTGAATATGCTTTCCAGAAGTTCTTTCCAAAGAAATTCCGATATTACAGAAAAAAACAAAATTAGCAAAACATTTTTATAGAGATTCATATTTTGAAGAATAGAGCCTTTCTTTTGTTAAGTTGACACTAATGTAGATGTTCCTAAAAAAATGCGAATACCCACAGCTTTTCTTACAGGCCACTGTCGAGTGAAAAAATGGACCATGCCGATCGGAATAGCAGTACACAGGATCTGCAGAATGTACAACGTCACTGTTACTGTCTAATTAGAACATGTCATCGTTATTTAGGTAAATTATTCCTTGAAGTAGATAACCTATCTGCAAGCTCACTCAAAAGCATAGTAGAATTCATCACCAAATCGGGCATATTGAGTGAGCTTTAAGATCAGAGGAAATCACAAATGGCCCAATGTGGCCGCAGTTATAAGGTGGCATAATCCCACCTCTTTATCAATCTACAGTCTCCCAAAAGAAGCTCTATTGTTTCCGAGATGGATACCAACGCACACACATCACGAAAATTCAGATTTTTATTTTCGAAATCTGAACCTGAAAAGTTTCCCAAATATAACCTGGTAATACTGAGTCCAGATCACATTCCAAATATTTAGATGGTTTGATTGCGTTTCAAATACATACATACTTGTTAAAACTAGGATCTAGGTACTCCAAGGCGTGATTCAGTGCAAACCACGCAACTACTCGTAGTATTGTTCGCCTCCACCATTGAAAATAAAATATCGATTCCAAACTCATCGACTTTCAAGTGTTACACCTCCGCGGTTGGGGCCAGCCACGGGTTCATAATTGTTTTTTTTTTTTTTTTTTTTTTTCGGCCGGCCATTGTGAATTCTGATATCGCCGTACTGCCCAGCATCTCCGTTATTTGTTAACAATTTCCAATAAATTGCAATCCAATGCACACATCATCCGATCTGTGTTTTAATTACTTGCTTTTATTTTCGGTACCTATAGGTATCCGTATCCCGCACCATTTGAAAGAAGATGCATCTCTCCTGTGCCCGTTTGCTGACCACAATTGCTGTGATGATTTATGAGCTCATACAGCATCCCCATCTCCTACACGCCAAAGAAACCAAACAAAAATTTTGACCAACACGATGTGCCCGGTGGTACTGGATTTTAATTTATTCCACGCATTGGCATTCCTTCCTTTCGCCTTTGATTGCAGTTTGCTCGTTTTTTTTTTTTTTTGTTATTCTCTTCGTCTTCTATGGAATTTTTTTGGGAGGAGGCCGTATTTTTACCAGACCGGGCCCATCGAAGCAGTCATTGTCCTGCAACGCTTTCCTGAGTTACACTTTTTTTTTTTTGCTGCATTCTATCTGAACGCACCCGGTTGCACCGGTTCTGCGTAATCAAAAGTGGTAGTGGCCGGACCGCGAAGCGTCGTTAATTTATGCGTAGCAGATGAATCTTAAATTTTATGTAACCGCACGGGCATTCATTCACTTTACAGAGGGAGGCCGAATGCTGCTCTGGTCCAGCAGCGCCCGATGCTGTCGGACCATATGAGTGAGTCCACTTATCACATCGATGTAGGTACATGCGAGAGTGTGATGTGGTGATGGTAAGACTTTGGCTATACGACTATGACGATGACGGCGACGCTGGAGTCGTTAAGTGGTTACGGTCATCTCATCAACATGGTGCCGTTACATGACCTCATATCATCGGGACAGAAACCTGAATATCAGTTGGTATGTCGCCTCCCCGCAATTGTGCTGTAGTGGATGGATGTACGGCGATGGTCCAGCTTAGAATACGCGTTTTTTGTGCAGCCGAGTGCTTGGAGTCTTCACGGTGTTGCCTTCAATCAAGTCCATCAGTGTATATGGTTTGTTTTTTTATTTCGGTGTTCCATCGTGTATCCATAGTTATGGCCAGACGCATGATTGTGGTACGCACTTTGGTTGGAATGTTTTTGTTGTATGTGGTAACTGGTTTTGAGAGAGATGTCTGCTGTTGAGATGGTGGCGAAGCTACAGGGGGTGCAGAGATGCATAGACTTGATTCAGAACATAGCTGGATGAGGGTGATTATGATCTGCTGATGGTTTCTGTGATAAATTGTGGGTTTTTGTGGATGTGCACGTTGTCGAAATGAAAACAAACAATCTGTTTGTTTTGTATAATTTTCTAATGGCCTATTAACAGAAGTTCATGGTTTGTTGGATACTTTGGAGAAAAAATAACATGAATTACCACGTGCCATGACCCAGTGCAGATGTAGCTGTCGCGGGCCGATGATGCCGAATAAAATGTGAAGTGTGATGTGAGCCTCGCAGCATAGCATCCTGTTTCGTCGTTTTGATTGATTTTTAATATCGATTCCCAGATAAAAGGGAGAGCTGTGTATCTGATGATTTCTTAAGATGCAAACGTTTGGGTATTCGTTAAAAAAAACTTTCCAATTTCCTTCCCAGAAATACTTCTTGCCTGCATACCCGCGGAGTATTTTGTTAATGAAATTTGACTCGTGCTTAGTTTGCATTAAAATATGATGCAGTGGGTATTTCTGGTATTGGCTGTGGACTTGAATTTATCTAGCAAACGCTCGATCCACAAGAAAGGAGACCCTCTCAACTGCGCCAATTATAGAGGCATCAGTCTCCTCAACATCGCATATAAGATCTTTTCTGCGATGTTGTGTGAACGCCTTTTATCAACAGCCTGATTGGACCCTTTCAGGCCAGGAAAGTCCACCATAGATCAAATCTTCACACTTCGGCAGATCCTGGAGAAAACCCAAGAATTCCAAATCGATACTCACCACCTATTTATCGATTTCAAGCCCGCCTATGACAGCATCTATAGAGAAGAGCTTTATAGAGCCATGTCTGGTTTTGACATCCCTGCCAAACTTGTCCGTCTGTGCAGGCTGACGATGGAGAAAGCTCGCTGCTCCATCAAGGACGGTAATGACCTCACCGAGACATTTGATGTCAAAAAAGGGTTTAGGCAAGGTGACGCGCTGTCATGGGACTTCTTCAATATTGTACTTGAACGAATTGTGCGGAACTCACAAGCCAACACCGGAGGCACAATCTATTACAAGTCTGTACAACTGCTTGCATACGCCGACGATATAGACATTATCGGAAGAACTCAGCGGGCTGTCACCGGTGCATTTGCAAGCATTGAGGCGGAAGCGGCCAAAATGGGTTTAGCGATAAACGAGGGCAAAACCAAGTATATGCTGTCAACAAGAAGGGAAAGCCAACACCGACGAATTGGACAAAACGTCACAGTGGGCAGCTATAACTTCGAGGTAGTAAGGGACTTTGTTTACCTTGGCTCTGCTATAAATTCTACAAACAACATCAGCGCAGAAATCAAGCGAAGAATAACTCTTGCCAATCGCTGTTTTTTTGGGCTTATAAGGCAATTCAACAGTAAAGCCCTATCTCGAACAACTAAGGAGACTCTGTATAAGACCCTGATCATCCCAGTCCTGCTTTACGGCGCTGAAACATGGACTTTATTAAAAGAGGATGAAGATACCCTTGGTCGCTTCGAGAGAAAAATTCTTCGTAAGATTTTCGGTCCCGTTTGTGTTGACGGGTTTTGGAGGAGAAAATTCAATCACGAACTATACGAGCTGTACAGCGACATCGACCTAGTCAAAAAACTGCGTATTGGACGTCTGAGATGGCTAGGACATGTAGAGCGAATGGACACCAACGCTCCGGCCCGCAGAGTTTTCGAATCTAACCCGGAGGGACGACGCAATAGAGGGAATCATCGCCGTAGGTGTCGCGCACAAGTTCAAGGGGACCTCGACCAACTTGGAGTGCGCAACTGGAGGCAATTAGCTAAAGACCGAGCTAAATAGAGAGACTTGTTGGTTGAGCCCAGGTTCACCCCAAACTGTAGCGCCACCTAAGCAAGTATGTAAGTAACGCTCGACTGGAGCAGACGCAAATGATCCATTGAACTACCAGAGAGCAAATCCTTGATTGCATTTTATTGGAATTTTCCTGTCTTTCTAAGAACATTCTTACACAAGTTCGAGAGCATTCGCTTAGTCAACTTGCATCCTGGAGAGACATACCGCACACAATTGCGTTCGTTAGAAACTGTACAAAATCCTATTCTGAGCATTGGTTAGTAAAGATTTGAAATTTGCGACCGAATTTCGAGAGTAATTACATTCCTAAATCATTTTGGAAGCATTTTTAGGATTGACTAAGGCTTTGAGAAGAACAAGTTGTGCGTGGGGTTATATACCAAAAAGTAAGAAAGAAGTTAGAAGGGATGAAGTTAACCATCCCTAAAGCGTTGGCCAACTATCGAAATCGTACCGATCCATAAGCCTTATCTCTTTCTTCTTCAGAACTATGGAGAAAATGCTTAATAGACATATCAGGGACAGAGCCTTCGCTATTAATCCTCTACATAAAAACCAATATCCCTATCAACCAGAAAAGTCAACGACCCATGCTCTTCGGAAAATCACAACTAGGATTGAAAAATCCTTTAGAGACAAAGAGTTTGCGGTGGTCTGCTTTCTTGACATCGAAGGAGCTTTTGATAACACCGAATATGCCCAAATATACAGATGCCTCCAGTACACAGGAGTAGATAATAGAACATGTAACTGGATAAAATGCATGTTAGAAGACAGAAAAATTAACATCTCACTAGGCAGCGATAAACTCAGGGTCACTACGGCGAAAGGATGCCCCCAAGGAGGAGTTATCTCCCCGTAATTGTGGTCTATCGTAGTAAATGAACTACTGAAAATTCTCAGCAACAAAGTCTTTTATGTCCAAGGCTACGCAGATGATATTGCGATATTAATCAGAGGAAAATTTGAAGAAATAATCTCGTATCTCCTCTAGAGCGCCTTTTCTTTTTTTTTCAATTTATTAACTAACATTATGGTTGTACATTAAGAAATATTGTTTTATAGTTGTAAAGTATGAAGCCAGCCTAAGAATAAAAGTATGAAGTCAGCCTAAGGATTATAATATGAAGTCACCTTAAGAAATTCATGTTTGACATTTCAACAAACACTTGCTTCTCATTCTCATTAGTGGTATCCTATGTATAAGTCGCATAAATATTTGAATCCAAATAAATCAATTGAATCAGTGGATCCTGTTTTGTTTTATTTCAACTAAAATCCAAATATAACAATAGTACTGAGCATAACATTATATATTTCATATTTCGCACCAGAAAAAAATTTAATTATATAAAATAAAATAAAATAATACCTAATTAAAAAGAAAGGGAAGAAAAGAAAAGGATAAGAAAGAAAGCTAGGGAAGAACAGAAACAAAAAATTAGGTGAAAGAAGGAAGAGTTTATGGTTGAAGAGATAAGTGTAGTAGGAATGCATTTTTAAAGTTTATGGCATTTGAAATACCCCTGATGGACTTGGGCAGAGAGTTCCATAGCTTAGTAACGTGAACGAAAAACAAACGTGACGACTTTAAGTAATTAAATTGAGGTAAGATTACAGTTAAGGTTCTTTGTGATCATGCAAGTTGAATTTTGTTAAAAGGTATGGTGGGGATTTAGCTCTGATAATACGGTGAAGGTAGATACAATTGCGCGCATTAATACGTATATTGTTTGAGGGTACAGCCTCACAAACTTCTCGAGTATGTAGATATATGGTCAGATCTACGGGCCCATGAACATACCGAACTGCATCGTTAAAGGCTAATTGCAGTTTTCGCTGAGAGAGCGAATCAAGATCACTATACACCACCTCGGCATAAGTAATTAAGGGTACGACAAGGGTTCTTACAAGCTTCCGTCAAGTCTCAATAGAAGTAAAGCGTGCAGTAAGCCAAAGCTTTCGAAGGCATCCGTAGATATGACCTATGACAACATTGGTATGGCTGTACCCAGAAAGGTTCCTGTCGATGACGAAACCGAGACTTGTTAAGGATTCTACAAGTTTCAGTTCTTGGTCCAAAAGCCATAAATCAGATAGAAGGTTAGCATTAAGGGTCTTATTATAGATGGGTATTACTTGTGACTTAGCTGGGTTAAGTAACAGTCCATTTAATGCCGACCAGTTATGTATTGCAGACAAGTCTTCATTTAGCTTAAGCGTCAGTTCAACAATAGAGTTCATGGGATGGGACAAATACAGCTGAACGTCGCCAGCGTAAAGGTGAACGGAAGCATTTTGGCACACTGAAGGCAAGTCATGAATGAATACACAGAACAAGATAGGACCTAGAATTGATCCCTGAGGTACACCTTGCATGATGGATCTTAGAGGCGATGATTTGCAACCAATGACAACTTTTTGTGATCTATAGGAGAGATAGCTTTTTAAAAGCTGAACAGCATGGTAACTAAAATAGAACAAATTCTTAAGCTTCCAGCATAGAATTTCATGATTGACACTGTCAAAGGCCTTTGAGAAATCAAGCAGGCAAAGCAGTGTTACATTTCCTACGTCAAAATCATGCTTTATATCGTCTACGATATTAATCATAGCCGAGGAGCAGCTATGATTAGTTCTATATCCGGACTGAAAAGGATTCAGCAGACGATTTGAGGACAGATGACTGATTACCTGTTTAACTATGAGTTCCTCAAAGGCCTTAAATAAATACGGTAAAATGCTGATGGGCCTAAAATCACAAGCAGAAGTAGCATTTCCTTTTTAGGCAATTGGTATGACTTTAGCGATTTTCCAGGACTGCGGGAAAGTAGATGGTTAATATTGTAGGTAAGGTGGCTTATGATTTCGAGTAGTATAAGCTTAATGAAGCGAATAGGCACCCCAACCACACCAGCAGAGTTGGACTTAATGTCTAACATGCAGTCAATGACATCACCCTCTGTCACCACATTAAAATCGGACAATCTATGAGCCGATAGTTCAGCATTTGCATCCAGATTAAAACTAGTTACATCTTAACTATTCCCCAGGAAAAAATCATTAAGTACGCCAAGATCGAGATCGCATTTGGCGCTATTGGAACTAGCAGAAACACCAAGACGACGTAGATTACTCCAAAGTTGCTTAGGCAGTGATGTATTCAATTTGGAAGACTAATAATTCCTTTAAGCAGTACGAATTACATCAGTTGCACTATTCCGTGCCCTTTTGTAAGCAGCCCAGTTTGTATGAGAAGAGTTGCGTCTCCATTTGGTGTATAACTTGTTACGAGTTTTTATTCTGACAATGACTTCCGACGTAAACTAGCTTTTATTACAAACATTGACAGTTTTAGAAGGAACAAATTGGTCAAACAAATAGCACATCAACTCTTGAAAGATGTTCAATTTCTCGTCTGAATTGGCACTAAGTCTACAGCGATACCAAGGAGCTGATCTCAGTGCAGTTTGTAACGCAAGAGCATTTCTAGCACTGAAATCTTTATAGGTAAATGACAAAGGGATGGTAGAATGAGAAAAATTAACATCATACGTTCAGAAAACATGATCATGGTCAGAGATGTAGTCCAACGAGAGTAGGTCAAAGAGAAGTACAGATAGGGGATTCTTTCTTTCTTTCTTTTTTTTTTTTAAAGGAAACCCAAATCCCAGAGCACTCAGACTCTCCGGTCCATTGTACTACCAGGCAGGAACCTTTCTTTGGTGCAGTGGTTGGAAAAACTTCGATGTAATTCGTTTTTCCTTTATACTTGGGTGGCCCATGATTGCTGTTCCCCGCTGGGGCTTGAACCTGCACACATCGGTTAACGAGCAAACACACTACCCACTGCACCATTGCCACCCCAATCAGATAGGGGATTAGAAACGATTATAAGATCAAGTAGACTGGGAGTAGAATTATTCGGAAAACGTGTCGGATTAGAGTTATTAACTATTTGGAGTCCTAAGAAGAAGGTCAAATTGTAAATTTGGAAGGCACGCAAGTTACTTTTCAGCAAATCTGGCTTGAATATAGTTGCTGACTGGTGCCAAAAAGACGGCCTTAGCGTTAACCCAAAAAAGAGCACCATAGTTGTATTCACCAAAAGAAAACAGCGAGAAAGATTAAAAGCACCCACACTCATTGGTAGGAATTGGGGCCTAGACCCCAAAATGATGCTATGGCTCTAGGCAGCAACAGCAAGGCTAATTTTCACATATGCAGCAACCAATATGGTGGACGAAAACAAAACAAAGGTCTACAAAGGACAGGCTCAATAAATTACAAAGACTAGCCTGTGTATGCACAACAGGTGCAATGAAAACTGCTCTTACTGCAGCGCTGGAGGTTATTCTAAACCTACTACCCCTACATCTTCATATAAAGAAAGAAGCTATAGTTTACGCCTTTATGCTCATCGCAGAAGATAACTTAAATTGTAAACTAGTTCAATCAGATATTGCGCATGAACTCAAAAACAATAAACTACTACGAATAATAATTACCAACCAATGTTTGCCAAGATTCAACTTCAGTCACAACTTCAAGGTTACATTCCCAGATCACAATAACTGGGAACAGAACAGACGTACATTTGCCAATAGCTCTCATATATGATACACAGACGGATCCAAGACAGATGAATGAGTTGGGGCTGGAGTATAGGCGCTACTACGAAAACCCATTCACTCGTGCATGAAAAAAAAAGTAACTACGTATTCCAAGCCGAAGTATTCGCCATAGAACTATGCATCAGAGAAAATGTAAACAGCTCTACAACCAACAAGAATATTTATATTCTTTCAGATAGCAAGGCTGCTCTACTGCCAATTAAGGCTTATCAAATAACATCCAAACTAGTATGGGACTGCCTTCAACTACTCATATCACTAGCCAGCATAAACAGAGTTAATCTCATTTGGGTGCCAGGACACAGCGAATATGAAGGAAATGAAAAAAACTGACCTAGCCAGAACAGGAGCTGCATCAAACTCTATGATGCCAAGACCCTTCTGTGGATTACCAGTGAGTACGGCAAAAAGCTGTATCAAAAATTGGCTAAAAGAAAAAGCGCATCATTACTGGATGGAAACTGAACAGACAAGCCAAGATCTTTCTGCCAAATACTTCCCTCAAAAGAACTAAAGAACTCCTACAATTAACTAGAAGTCAGATTCTAATAGCCACAGGTTTCCTTACAGGGCACTGTCGAGCGAAAAAACATTTCATGGCTATGGGAATAGTAGTACACAGCATTTGCAGAATATGTAAAGAAGACGGAGAATCAGCAGAACACATCTTACCATATGTCACTGTAACTGTCTAATCAGAACACGTCATTGTTATTTAGGGGAATTCTACCTCGAAGCAGAAGACCTATCTGCAAGCTCACTCAAAAGCATAGTAGAGTTCATCACCAAATCGGGTATATTGAGTGAGCTTTAAGATCAGAGGAAAACAAAATAGGCCCAATGTGGGCGTAGTGATAAGGTGACCTAATCTCACCTCTTTAACAATTTACAATCTACAAGGCTTTCAGAATAACCTTTTTAAAAACACAGTTACTCTGACCCTTCTACTTATTGCTTATGCTATGTTGCGGTCTTCCACAAAGACAATAGCACCGGACAGGTTTTGGAGCTATTCGTAAAGTTTCGACTACGTTTCATTCCTTACACAGACTCTGGCCGGATCCAGTTCTGAATGTAAGGAAAGTTGACTCCAAATTAACGCGACACGACGCGCTCTAATATTGTTTCTGTAATCTCCTGCTGGAACAGATACTGCGCAAAGCGGATGTTAACGCAGAAGGCACTATCTTCCACAAGTTCGTCCAGTTGTTGGGATATTGACAACATCGAGAGATGATGACAAGCTGAGATCTTGGCGTCATAGAAGTATTTGCGACAATTCAAGATCAGACGAGACAAATTAGTCTTGAAGTAAATGAGCATAAAACCAAGTATATGTATGTAGGACAGAATATCACTGTTGATGACTTTAACTTCGAGGTGTTCAAGGAGTTCACCTACCTTGGAGTTAATACTGATCTCATAAATGGCACATTCGTGGATATTCGCAAAAAATATCACAGCTACTTCAGTTTAGCAAAATAACTGTAGTTAAAACTCCTTAGTCGACGAAGTAAGTTAATGCTCTACAGAACGCTAATCTTGCCAGTCCTGCTGTATGGCGCCGAGTGCTGCACGATAAGTAGAAAAGCTGAGTTTATTTTGGACTTTTGGAGAGAAAATTACTTCGTCGGTTATTAAGTCCCGTGCGAGAGAAGGAGATTTAACCGCAAACTCTATGAGCTATACTAAGATGTGGATGCAATCTAAAAAGCTAAGATACGTCGACTACATTGTCACGGCCACATCTAGCGAATGTGGACAACAATACTCCAGTGAATCTTCGAATTACATACCCCAGTAAGTAATCGTGGATGCCAGAGTCTAGCTTGGCAAAGTCAATCAAATGCACATCTGTTTCCAAATCCAATTTCAAATTTTGAATAACAAAAATATAGGGTCGGCAATCCCAAAGTTGCATCATCCATACTCGGTGACCAATCAAAAAGAAACAAACCAGTTTCGCCCACAAGTGACTAGGTACTTGTAAACTCCGGAAAGCAAAATATTTACCATATTTGCTTAAGTTTTCCATTCCCATGTCTAGGTAAAGGGACTTGAAACACTCGGTATTTGTTTTCCTAAAAAGATTAACAATCACAAAGGATTTGTTCTCCAATTTGCTGCTCTTCTAGTTATACCATTTGCTGAAACGCTTCATACGATGAGTGGAAGTGAATTTTTACTCTGGGGAATTTTTGGCATTATGATTGAGGTAAAGCCTACCGAATCTTGTTTTACTGTCAGCCCGTTTCGGTTTTTTAAGGTCAGCACATCGGGAAGAGCTATAAGCGACAGGCTGTTACAAACAAAATTAAAGTCCGCACATTGAATTTAATTCATTTTATCACTTTGGCTGGGGAAACATGAACAAATTATTATACACAAATTGCTTGTTTAACATTCGACAGGCACACCCTTAAAGTCATCCATCCACCTTGACCGTCATCATACCCCTTTTCATTAAGTCTTTCAGTCTAAATGACATGTCTATGTTTCGGTATAGGTATGCCTTTAGTATTACTCCACTTGTCAGATCCTCTCTCAATAGTTAATGCATTCGTCTCTTTCAGTTGACGTTTGGAATTCCCAAACTGACTAAGCTGGAGCTGCCCTTACAAAGAGATGCAAAATTTAATTTGTCTTTCAAATAATTGACATCAGTAACACACCATCTGATGTACCGAACCGCTCTCTAGAACGCACAGTTTGTGTGCGATATACATACATACATATATCCACCCAAAGTACTCGTAGTCATCCACTAGCTACACCATCAATCCCTTTCTTTATGTCGTGGACAGATACCAGCAACAGCCAAACGAATTTCAAATTTACCCTCACTTCCATATCGGATTTCACAAAAGAGCTAACCAACCAATAAGCCCTCTGTATGTATGTGTGTTCCCTAAACACAGCTAGCTTAATGGCGACCTAAAATTCGATTACACCTTCTCGAGTTTCCCTTACGATGAACGAATCGCCTCAATATCGCCCCATTATCCGATTACTGTAGACTCGACCGCAGTAAAGTGTGCGTCGCTAGCCCATTGGGGACTCAGAGGGACTTTGTTCTCATTATACTCATCTGTTCCCTTTGGAACATCACTCAGAAGCTATTCCAATCGGTTTGCAATTACTGCCACTTTTGATGGTTAAATTGTTTTCTTGGACCTGAGTCGAGGTTGTAGTTCCTCTTCTTTGGTTAATCCCATTTGAAGGGAACCCAAAACCAAGTACAGGAAGTAACACCGACGTGTCGGTTTGGTTTACTTTCAATTTCGTTAGCAAAAGATGCGCTGAGGCATTGAATCTCTTTGTTTGGACGGGGTCATGGTTTGATGCACTTCTTATAAAGATACTGGTGATTCAGAGAGATGCTTATCACGTGGATGTTTTTGGGTTTTTTCGTTTCAATTTGCCTATCACAATGGGGAGAGCAGTTACACAAAGAAAAGTGAAAACCATCAAATCTGTTCTCATACCACCGGGGGAGGACGATTGGAATTAATTACAATTAATTATAAGTTACTGCACCCGCCGAGGGGGTCTTTTTTACCAGATTTAATGGCCACTCAATTACTTGCATAATTTATGTGAGAACTTTCTTTATGAGGTGTAATAAGTTTTTTTTTTTTTAATGAATGAAGCAGCTTGTTGGTTTTCATATATTTTTTGTGATTCATGAGGTTTTCATGACCTAATCTGTTCAGGTGCATTTGTATATTGAAGAGGCGGAAGAAAAGGTAATTGTCGGGACGTTAAATTAGCATAGGATTACATTGAGCAATAGTATCATCGGATAACTATTCTGGGAACTAAGTAGGGATTCGATGCTGAACTTAAGATAACTTCTGCTCCATATAAGCCACCAGCAATAGATTACACAAGAACTTCTTCTTCTTCTTCTTCCTTTTATCAGCGAGGCTATGATCCGAAAACAAGGGATCACAACCCTCCCACTTCACCGCATTTCTACTGATCCGCCTGTGGGGTTCGCCTAGATTACACAAGAACTGTTAATGGAAATTGTTATACCGTGGCATCGATCGATCGCCACTGCACCTGCTGTTCATCGATTTTGTGAAGGCGTTCGATAGTGTCAACAGGGAGTTTATTTGGAGTGCCTTACACAGGAGAGGCATTCCCGATAAACTAATTGCTATTATCAAAGCTACATATGAAGGCTCCAAATGTCACGTTATGCACAGGGGAAGGTTGTCTGAGGAATTTGAGATCCAAAGTGGGGTAAGACAAGGCTGTATTCTTTCACCAATATTATTCCTATTGGTGATTAGCGATGTGCTTCATGCAGCTTTGTCGACGGGATACGGAGTAATTCGATGGACTCTTACATCTCAACTGAAACATCTTGACTACGCAGACGATGTATGCTTACTCTCCCACAGAATTATGGACCTCCACCAAATGACAGTAGATGTGGAGAGGGAGGCAGGTGTCGTCGGGCTGAAAATTAATACGGCAAAAACTAAAATTATCAGCCTTGGAACAAACTCATCGGCTCAAATATGCATTGCTGGACAACCGGTAGAGAGAGTAGAGGATTTCCAGTATCTTGGGAGTATTGTCTCGACCGATGGTGGAACCGAACTGGATATAGCCAACAGGATCGCCAAAGCAAAGTCCGCGTTCGGGATGTTGTCCAAAATATGGCGATGCAATGCAATCAGTTTGAGCACTAAAATAAGACTGTTCCGCTCCAACGTTGAATCCGTGCTGCTATATGGTTGCAGCACGTGGAGAGTGACCACTACTATCACCAGAAAGCTGCAACCGTTCGTTAGTAGGTGTCTGCGCAATATCTTAAGGATTTTCTGGCCCAATCGTATCTCTAACGAACACATTTACGAGAGAACGGGTCAGGAACCAATAGGCACAACTATCCAACGGCGGAAGTGGCAGTGGATTGGTCACACGTTCCGAAAGGGTGACAGCTCCATAGCGAACCATGCTATGCAATGGAACCCTCTAACTCAGGATGGCAGAAGACCTGGCGGTCCGAGGAGAACATGGCGCAGAACAGTCGAGAAGGAGGCACGGCAGTTGGGGAAACGTTGGGGAGAACTCAGCCACATTGCCAAAAACCGTACACGATGGCGCGTAGGCGTAGTAGAGGCCCTAGGACCCACAAGGGGATACAGGACATAAGTAAGTAAGTAAGTATAAGCTGACATTATGTATGTCATTTGTATGCCCAAAGCCGAGAAAGGTAGCAAATCTACCTGAAAAGATTACAGATAGAGCTATCAACTTGTCATCGTTATGTTTCAATTCAAGGACTCTGTAATCGCTTATACAGATCCTTGCGGTAGACCAAATTTTGGTATTCTTAGTGAGAAATGGCCTCAACGTGACAGCCTGCACTTATAATGTTATCATCTTAGAATCAGGTGTAGTTTTTGATTCCGTACTAAAGCATGTAAAGTCCAATGTAAGGGCGTTTAGTAATACATGGGGTTTCAAACCAGCTGTGATATGCTGGTTATACTCGGCGGTTTTGAGATCTATTCTAACGTATGGCTCGATAATCTGATGGAAGAAACTTGTTGCTTCACAAGCCTCACCAAGATCCAGACGACAGCCAGCATAGAGACCAAAGGACCCATAAAACAACACCCAATTTGGCAATAGAGATCATGTTAAGCCCTATTTTGCCCAAACTCTTGTACTAATATGACAGGCTACATTTAATATTATTTAAAATGAGATCCATTATAAGAATTCCTAACAGAAATAATTTGAAAAGTCGGCAAGTCGAACAAGCTGCCCTTCTGTACTGGGGGTTCTATGGACCTCACTATGAAACCCTAGATATCTAGCATTCTTTTGGAATAGATAAAATCCACACATAGATACATCTTTGGCGCAATAGCTCATGAAGGGCTTAGGTCTAACTCCTCACAACCACTCGTGATGTGTGCGTTATATTTTTCCACGAATGGAAGGGATCTACAGAATTGTGCCGTATTCGAAGGAATTTTTTGTCAGACGTTCACGAGATGTGGAACCGTGAACAAACTTTTTGTTCTGGGATTCGAACATTGAACCTCACGCGCAGTGGTCCGACTAACTAACCACTGCGCTCACATAGATAAAATAGATAAAATCGTCACAGCCATTATTCAGGCTATGCATATCATCATACTCGTGGAAGACAATATAATCGAAAAGGCAATCACTACAAATATTGACAGCCAGGCAGACGTTAAGGTTCTGAACCCAGCGGTTTTTATATTAAGGATAATACAAATTCAATACAGCCACCCTATTCAGGGTACTGGCAATGATAGGGCAGGCGAACTTATGAGCAAGAACCCACATTGCATACATCTTGGCGAATAAGTTAAACTAAGTAACGCACGAGTCGTCTCTGACATCATTAATGGGCACTGCGCCATTGGTATTTGTGCATAGGGATAAGGAAGAAATTAAAGCTGCCCGTCACATGCTGCGTGATTATCATGCCCCCGCTGACAGAAGAAGGAAAACTCGTTGATGTTACTCCTTCACAGAGTTGGAGACTTACACAAAATGCAACGAGAAGCCCCTTAAGTTTTATAACCAGCGACTCTCTCCTTCCATGTTCTCAGCGCAATCAAAGTGGGCACAATGGCCTCAATTGATGCTCTGCATAAGCAGCGATATCACAGGGGACTCATCGACCTATCTATTTACTATCATCAACATATATTTCGCGCAAAAGATCAACTGAAAGGCGTATATGCCTTTTAATCGCAAAGAGTAGAATCCTTGAATATAGCGATTAGCATTGGAATCAAAAAGCTTTCTGGCAATATTTATACTGCGGTCAAAGGTTCGTGAGAGGAAGGACCGTAAAAAATAAACTTTTCGTTTGATCTGGAATTTGGGATTCTAACCCTTAATTAATCTTTCTCAATAAATAGGCAACTTTATTTAGTATAGATAATTTGTTGTATATTAGGTTTTTATAAAGTCAAAACGTAATCAGATCATTTACTTATAAGCCTGAAAGCAATTCCTTGTCGCTGTATTACCACATGGGCTTGTTGTTCCCTTTACTTTTGGAATCATTTTTATTTTTGGATTCCTTCCAAGATCTTATTCGTTGTTCGAAAACTTCGAAAATCTGCTTTCATGCAGAGTATAACAAAGGGCAGTTGGCATGATATAAGTTAACACCGAATACGTTCACCGCGCATGTAGAAACCCGAAGCTCAACATCGCTTCCCATGAGTCTGCCGCGCATGGAGAAACCCGAAGCTCAACATTCGCTTCCCATGAGTCTGGCATGGATACCGCTGACTGTGCGTCTATGCTGTACCGAACATGATTCGTCGTCATCGCTGAACCCGCATTCCGTCACGTACGGAAGAGTACCTGTGGGAGCATGCTGTCGTTGGATGATCTACTCAAATAGCATTAAGTAGTATTTAAGCATTAGATTTTAAGTAATTCAGTCAGTTGTTATTCACATTTTTTGTAGGCAGAATCGCTGCTAATCGGTTTGATAAATAAATAAAGTTTTTTTTAAAATAAAATTGCGTAAAGTAATTTAATTGGCGCCCGAGCAAGGACCGGTATTTGTCGTCGGAATAGTTGTGCCAGTGACCTCAAGTAGTTCGCGTGCGGCCTTGCAAAGAAAGTTTAAAGAGCCAATGACCTCAAGTAGCTCTCGTGCTCTCGCGAATTTGTGCCAGTGACCTCAAGTAGTTCGAGTGCCGCTTCGCAAAGAAACTTTAAAGAGCCAGTGACCTTAAGTAGCTCCCGCGCTCTCGCGAATTTATGCCAGTGGCCTCAAGTAGCTCCCGTGCGTTCGCCGAACTTTGCAAACCTTCGATAAATACCGGTTTCCAAAAAAAAAAAATATTAAAAAAAAAAAATAAAAAAATAAAACAAAAGTAGTGAAGTTACCAAAAATAACAGTGAATTTAAGTTGGAAAAAATAACAGTGCACTTATATGCAATAAAAGTTTAACAGTGAAAACCATAAGAAGTGAATAATAGTGTATTTAAAGACGTTCACCATCATCGCTAGCAGGTTGTAAGAATTTCCTCTAGTGAACCCGCATTAGGAGTCAACGAGGGAGCCCGAGTCACCGCAAAGAAACAGTGGACAAAAAGGAATCAATCCCAGTGACCAGCGTGGAGATGTGGCGTCTCATGTAAGATTAGTAAATAAGAAAAATAAATTCAAAATAAAATCTTAGAAATTTGAAGAAAAAATTGGTGAATCAGAATTTGTGAATTAAAAATAAAGTTTAAACAAGTTTTAAGAAAAAAGTTATCGAATAAGAAATATAAATTGATATCATACAAATTTCAAGAAAAATAAGTGAATTAAAAGGAAAAGATACAAAATAAACATCAAACAAATTTTCAGAAAAATTTGAAAAAGAAAATATAAAATTTTTTTTTTAACAAAAAATATATAAATTGAAAATAAAGAAGACTAGCGATTAAGAAGTATATTGGGAAAAGGTTTTTGAAATCCCAAAAGCACATTACAATAAGAAAATTTATATATTACTATCGAATTTTAGTTATAAGAGTTATTGCAATTCATTTTAATATTATGTACGTAAATTTCATAATTTCTACTAGTAAATACAAAGCATTCATTTACAATGCCTACTACTCGATCAGGGAACCAGGGAGCCAGTGGCAGTCAGCCTGCTCCAAGTGAAGTAAATCCTAGTTCCTCAATTATTCATAACCCTAATCCAACTCCCTTAGTTAAAATTCCATCCGACCATAATGCCTCATACCAATCCACTTCTTCTCATGTTGACGCAACTAATGAAGTGGGGTCAACTCCAGCATTGGATACAGTTGTTTCATCAATCGTTCAAAGAATACTCGAAAAACAAGGTTGTAGCATAATTGAGAGCGTACTTAACCCTAACGCGGAGCAGTTTAAGGGCTCCGACCAAACCATATCACCCGAGTTTATGAATAGATTAGATGATATGGATAAGATACCGGATATAGTCCGTTGTCTAAGAAACTTTTCAGGCGATCCCGCAGAATTTTCCTCTTGGAAAAAGAGCGTTGATCGTGTCTTACAACTTTATGAACCGATTAGGGGTACACCAAAATATTTTGGCATACTCAGTGTCATACCGAATAAGATTATCGGCCAAGCCGATGCTGCTTTGGAGTCCTACAATACTCCACTAAACTGGCATAATATCTCACGGTGTTTAGCCATGCATTACGCGGACAAACGCGACGTGACAACATTGGAATGCCAAATGACGTCGCTTGTCCAAGGCAATAAAAGCATCCAGGAGTATTACCAAATAATATACTCACATCTTTCATTAATCCTCAACAAGCTCTCATGCATGGACATTGGTTCTGAATCCATGAGCTTACTAACCCAAACCTACAGAGACAAAGCTTTGGATACGTTTATCCGAGGACTTAGAGGTGACTTGCCTAGGCTTCTGGGAATAAAAGAACCGGTAGACCTCCCTCAGGCGTTGCACCTCTGCCTGAAATTAGAAAACCAAAATTTCAGGGCCAATCACGCCTATAGCAATCAGGGAACGTTAAAGAAACCGCATCATCGGTATTCATCGTTCACCCCTCAGAGGCACAACATGCCACCAACACAACCTCATTTTAACAGACCTATGTATTCCCAACAACCTTTCCGACCACCCCAACTACAGTCGAATCAGGAATCGGGAAACAATCCAAATTACTCTCAACGTCAGGCCTTTAATCAAAACCCCAATAACGTACGATTTTCGCAGCCAGGTCCACCAATAAAGAGGGAACCCATAACTCAAGGACCCAGTATTCAGGCTAGGGACGTTCACAACCAAAATCGTCAAAGGTTCAATACCGCCTTCGGAAGAAACAGGGCACCTGTACATCAAAGTTCCCAAAGACAACAAGCTAATTTCCACATTGATTCAACTGAGGACGAGCTGAGTGCATACTACCAAAATTTAAGCCTTGAGGAAGAGCAACCCGAACAAGAATTTGATGATTACCTTGGTAGTACGGATGAGCCCTCTTGTTCTACTGAACCCATCGGCTCAGAGCTAGAACATTGTGACATTAATTTTTTAGGCTAAACGACTCTTCCTTGCCTTATTTTGAGTGCAAGATGAAGAGTGGCGATATGTTAAAATTTCTGATTGATACAGGTTCCTCTAAAAATTACATTCAGCCATATCTTGTCGAACATCCTTTGCAGAATAAACAACGTTTCTTCGCTAAATCTATAGCGGGAGATATCGAAATAACCCAGCATACATTGATTAATCTCTTTAATCTCAAAAACATAAGCCTTAAATTCTTTCTTTTGCCGACTTTGAAGACCTTTCACGGTATCCTTGGCAACGATAGTCTTAGAGAACTGTCGGCTGTCATACACACGAAGGATAGTTCTATGTCAATTCTGAATTCCATCAAAATTAGAATCAGACAGTTAAGCTCTCCGTCGGTAAACGCACTCAACATTAAAACTAACAAAATGACAATAGCACAACAAAATCTTCTAAGCTCAGCCGTTAATCGTTTCCAAAATGTATTCTCTGAACCTGATGAGAAGCTTACCTTCACGACGAAAGTCGAAGGAGAAATTCGGACCTCAACTGACTCACCTGTTTATAGTAAATATTACCCATTCCCTATGTCTCTCAAATCAGAAGTTGAGAAACAGATTCAAAAGCTGTTAGAGGACGGAATCATTAGGCCCTCAAGATCGCCCTACAATTCACCGGTGTGGATTGTACCAAAGAAACCGGACTCTACAGGTACAAAACAGTATCGGATGGTGATCGATTATAGGAAGCTAAATAGTGTTACTATAGCCGATCGATATCCCATTCCGGAAATCAATGAAGTACTTGCGCAGCTTGGTAGAAACAAGTATTTTACTGTCCTTGATTTAAAAAGTGGTTTCCATCAGATTCCCTTAAAAGAATCTGATGTCGAGAAAACAGCTTTTTCTATAAACAATGGAAAGTATGAATTTACAAGACTTCCGTTTGGCCTTAAGAACGCGCAATCAATTTTCCAAAGGGCACTCGATGACATCCTTCGAGACCATATAGGTAAAACTTGCTACGTCTATATCGATGATATAGTTATATTTAGCAAGAGTGAGGAAGAACATGCCCAGCACATAGAAGACATTTTCAGAACACTTTCTGATTCTAATATGAAAGTGCAGCTTGATAAATGTCATTTCTTTAAGCAGGAAGTAGAATTCTTGGGTTTTATCATTTCATCTGATGGAATAAAAACCAACCCCACAAAAATCGAGACAATCCAGAAATTTCCATTACCACAAACTCTGAGAGACCTACGTTCTTTTCTTGGCCTGTCAGGCTACTATCGCCGCTTTGTCAAGGATTATGCAAAGCTTGCGAAGCCCCTAACAGCCCTTTTAAGAGGGGAGGAAGGACGTATGTCCAAAAACCAATCCGCTAAAAAACTAATTTTTCTCGACTCCACCGCAATAGACTCTTTCAATAAATTAAAAGCTTCTCTCATCTCTAAAGACCTAATGTTATCATACCCGAATTTTAGTAAACCATTCGAGCTGACCACAGACGCATCCAACTTCGCCATTGGTGCTGTTCTGTCGCAAGAAGCTAAGCCAATCACTTTCATTTCAAGAACGCTTAGTTCAACTGAGGAGAACTACGCGACGAACGAGAAGGAAATGCTAGCCATTATATGGGCTCTGAGCTCGTTGCGTAATTGCCTGTACGGTTCCGCGCACGTTAAGATTTACACTGACCACCAGCCTCTTACTTGCGCACTTAATAGTAAAAATAATAATAGTAAGATGAAGCGGTGGAAGGCAATTCTAGAGGAACATAACTATGAATTGCAGTATAAGCCCGGCAAAAGCAACGTCGTTGCGGATGCACTTTCTCGACCTCCTCAAACGTCAAAAATAAATTCCCTAACACCTACAGTCCATAGTGACGAAAGCTCGTCACAAAATCTTATCTCAAGCATTGAAGTACCCATCAATGCTTTCAAAAACCAAATACTTCTCCAGATTGGTACAGTCTCTGACCACAAATTCGAAATAGTATTCCCTACATACCATCGACATACGGTAATCGAACCTGATTACAACTCAGTGAAACTTAAGGAAATATTAAAAAAATTCCTTAACCCTTCGGTCATTAACGCCATAAAAACTGAAGAACATGTCATGGGTATGATACAGGAAATCTATCAAGATAATTTCAGTAATTTCAAAATAAGGTTTACACAGATGCAAGTAACAGATGTGATTAGTGAGCAAGAACAGGAGAACATCATTATCCAAACTCACCGGCGAGCACACAGAAATGAAAATGAAAACAGAATCCAGATCCTCGACAAATATTACTTTCCAGCAATGAGAAGCAAGATTAAAAGGATTATCAGATCATGTACTGTCTGCAAAGAAAATAAGTACGATCGTCATCCAAATAAACCTGAGATACAGGCGACACCAATTCCACAATACCCAGGACACATTGTCCATCTCGATATTTTCCTAACAGAAGGCAAAACAGTTCTGACGGCTCTCGACAAATTTTCTAAGTATGCTCAAGTCAAAATTCTCAAATCTAGAGCCTCAGAAGAAGTAAAACATTAAGGGGCTGTTTTACTTCTTCTGAAAAAATCCTCCTTTCATTCGGTATTCCAGAAACAATAGTCGTCGACAACGAAAAATCTTTCAGTTCAGCATCCATTAGCTTCATGATCGAAGATGAACTCGGAATCAAAATGTTTAAAACACCAGCGTATACTAGTTCAGTTAATGGACAGGTGGAACGTTTTCATTCCACACTTATAGAAATAATGAGATGTCTACGAACCAATAAGACACACCGATCCTTCACGGAACTTTTAGAAAAAGCAGTGATCGAATACAACTACTCTGTACATTCGGTAACAGGGAAAAAACCAGTAGAAGTTTTCTTTGGCAGAATAGTAAGCTCTAATCCTGCCTTGATAGAGAAAGCCCGTCAAGAAAACATTGACAAAATTAAAGCTAAACAAGCCCTCGATCTCACGACTCAAAATAAAAATAGGCAACCGATCAAAGAATATGCACCAGGAGATATCGTCTACGTTAGTAAAAATAAAAGAATAGGCTCTAAGCTCTCTTCGAGATACCAAAAGGAAATCGTAGCCAAAAACCAAACAACTACCATTATAACCCAATCAGGCAAAACTGTTCATAAATCGCATATAAAAAATTAAAACCCTTATTTTCAGATTTTTTATCGCAGTTTGCGCTGCCGACGTCCGAATCCTAGACTACTCTAATTCGCAGCTAGTTACCATCAATAAAGGACATGCAAGAATACAGTCAGGAACATTCAAAATTATTCATGTCATCGACCTGGAACAGTATCAGGAAATAGTAGATAAAGTCGAAGAAAAGCTTATGGAGAACGTCAACTCAGGCAATCCCATCCTTCCTTTCCTAATAACTGAAATTTCCCAAATCCGTTCCCACCTTAATAGACTTATACCGAAAAACCGAACTAAACGGTCATTAGATTTTGTGGGTACCACCTGGAAATTTATTGCGGGAAGCCCTGATCGACATGATTTTGAAATAATTAAAGAAAAAATAAACAACGTATTGACTAATAACAACAATCAAGTTGTAATAAATAAAATGTTAATTGAAAAAATAAAGGAAATAACGAATGTTACAAATAGTTTAAGCAACCACATAGAATTTAGTGAAAAATATAAAGAAGAATTAGCATTGAAAATTAAGTTACAATTAGGAATCATTAAAGAAGAAATAATTAATATAGAATATGCATTGCATTGGGCGAAAGCCAATATTGTTAACACATATATTCTTTCCAATTTAGAAATAAGTAAAGTTGAAGAAATGTTGAATAAGGAAGAAATGCCCTATGTTAATATTATAGAAGCACTAGAATTTGCTCAAATAAAAATTGCCACAAACAACTCCTTAATCCTGTATATACTTAGCCTACCAACTACCACTTTAGAACCTTGTCAATCAATTGTAATTGAACCTGTTAAGAAAGGTAAAATTATTAATAAAATTAATTATGAAAATATTCTTGAATGTAAAAGTAAAATTTATGGGGTAAAGTCCCCTTGTAAAACATTTGATAAATTGTCCATATGTCATCACAATAGTATAATAGATATAAGCAATTCTTCCTGTATACCCAACCTACTAAAGAGTCGTGCTCCCAACTGTACAACGATAAATAACCAGCATGTTCCAGCGTTTGCAGAAGTAGCACCAGGTATCCTGTTCCTTAACCAATTTAAAGGACCCATCGAGATAGATGAAGATACAATACAGCTAGACGGCACCTTCCTTGTCCATTTCCACAACACATCAATAAGAATTCGAGACCAGGTTTTTAAGTCATCTGAAATAACCACATACAAACCCTTGCCGGCCATCCTGCAACCAGCCTCCGACCCAGAAAGGGCTGAAGAGTTATTGTCGCTGCAAATGATGAAAGAACTCCACATTAACAATACGCAGTACATCGAATTATTGGAAACTCGGAACAAGTTAAATACAATGGCTGTTTTCGGTACATCAATCCTACTGGTCGTATTAGCCCTCTTCAAAATTTACAAACTCAGAAGAAGAATTAAATTCTCAGTTACAAGAACAACAACACCAATAACAACACAGAGCAGTCCGGAAGCGGAAACAAGTGCTACAACATCTGCACAATTGGAACACCCTGTAAAACCATCTCAACGTGTAAGCCAAATACCATTTTTTTAATATCTTCTGGCAAACGGGGACGTCTGCGTTTAAGAGGGGAGGAGTTAACACCGAATACGTTCACCGCGCATGTAGAAACCCGAAGCTCAACATCGCTTCCCATGAGTCTGCCGCGCATGGAGAAACCCGAAGCTCAACATTCGCTTCCCATGAGTCTGGCATGGATACCGCTGACTGTGCGTCTATGCTGTACCGAACATGATTCGTCGTCATGGCTGAACCCGCATTCCGTCACGTACGGAAGAGTACCTGTGGGAGCATGCTGTCGTTGGATGATCTACTCAAATAGCATTAAGTAGTATTTAAGCATTAGATTTTAAGTAATTCAGTCAGTTGTTATTCACATTTTTTGTAGGCAGAATCGCTGCCAATCGGTTTGATAAATAAATAAAGTTTTTTTTAAAATAAAATTGCGTAAAGTAATTTAATTTATATCTCCTTCTGCCTCATCCATGCAGATGCGACAGAAGTTATTGGCTGAAATTTCTAGCAACGCAATATATCTACCTAACGCGCAATAACCTCCTTATATCCTTACCTTGCCTTTTGGTTCTTTGTTGACACTTAGCAGTATCTCTGATTAGTCTGCTCCAGTTCTTGTAGAGATTTTATATCTTATCGCTTATATCGGTATAATTAGCCTTCGCCTTTCAAAGTGTAGAGCTCCTGCTAATAGTGTGGTGGGAAACAAAACCAAAGGGGTGCCTGTGAGGCCTGGTTTCGCTGATTGAGCTAAAAGGAGAATAATAGATTAGAGAGGTAGACGGATCAGAGTCACAGAGTCACACATTTGGCATCATTGATTGAAGAATAAAGGTCATTGGTCCAAGATGGCTGACCTGGGGTACCCCTGATACCCCTGAAGTTGCTTTAAATCAGTAAGATGCTGAAGACCTAAAACAAAACCGCGGTTAAAAATCAAAAGCATTTAATTTTAGTTGGGGAAATGTTTTGTTGATGACTTTAGTAAAATCTCCAAAACTACAGGGACAGAAGCACAGGGAGTTCTCGATATAAATTCGATTAAGTTAGTTGTTGTAGATCAACCTTTAGGGAATTCATGTTTCTTTGTAGTAAAAATGTGCTTGGAGTGGAAGAAGATTAAATCATAAACAATTCTTTCAAAGAAAAATTTAATTTTAGTCTCCCTTATCACAAATTTACTATCCGCCATGGAGATCTAGTGTAACCATTTGCTACCCCATTCAGCGATGTGCGATACTTCTTGAGTGCCGTTTGAATTTAAAGCTTTGCTAAGCCCTGTATCACAGTAAGCATGATGAAATATCGAAACCAATTTATCATACCCCTTATGTTTTCATCGGAGAATATATGCGAAGTGGGATATGGGACAGAATATACCCACGGTAGGCATGCCTGTCGTAAAAGGCGACTAAAATGCCAACCCGCCGTCTTTCTTACGGTAATATCAATCATGCAATGAACAAAACTAATGGTATTTATACCCCAGGTGGCAGCCCAGTTCAACTGGAAAATCCACCCTCGCAAGGGGCATGCTCTACGGATTCTGGGGAGAGCTATTTATTGCATCAGGACTTAATCAACCCATTTAGGAAAAACTCGAGGCTACAAAGAAATCCGCCTCAGGAGTTTTTACCTAAAGCGCAGAATAAAAGTCTCGCAAATCCGGATATGTTAATTCGGAACACGCAAGCTTTCAAACAGAGTACTGAGAGGAGAACGCCGTACTCCGAAAGAGGCTTGACGAAATGGAGATGTTGTGTCGAGAGCTCAAAAACAAACTTGATAAACTTGAATCAGAGAATAAAAAATCTTTGCTTCAAAACGCGTCTGCAAAAACGCAGACGGTTATCCACTGTAAGCCTTCTCCGGGTAGTCATGACTACAGCACGGATGAAGAAGAACTTACGCGCGAAACGGATTCGACACTCAAACGAAGACCATCTAAAAAACGTAAGGCCGGTTCATCGCCTGAAGTTGTTCCACAACAGCAACCTAATCGCAAAGCGCAGCCGAAACCGGAGAAGCAAATTGAAAGCAAACGCGCCCCTCCACCGATAAATATCACGGGCGTTGCCGACTATAATTCTCTGAGGAAAATTCTAAAAACAACGATCGCTAGTGAATTTAAAGTAACTTCCTTGCGAAACGATGCGTGAAAAATCAAGGTTAATGACGCTGGGGCCTATCGGGCTGTATCTCAAAGGCTAAACAAGGCAAAAATTCAATGGCATACTTACGAAGACAAGTCTGAGAGACCCTTGAGGGTCGTAGCTAGAGGACTTCATCCATCATGCGCTAAAGAAGACGTTATAGATGATTTACGCGATAGAGGTTATAACATTCTCGACGCCGTGAACCTTTTAAAAAAAGAGAGAAAATGACCCAACCGTGGTGAAGACACTACATTGAAACGTAGGCTTCCACTTTTTGTGCTATCATTCCATAAAACGGAAAGCCAGCAAAAGATATTCAATATTCGTACAATCATGAGTATGGTCGTTAAAATTGAGCCGCTACTTGTCAACACGAAGACAATCCCTCAATGCAAGCGATTCCAAGAGTTTAATCATACACAAGCGTACTGTCGGAAAGAGCTGCGCTGCGTTAAGTGCGCTGGAAAACACTCTTCGGAAAATTTCAATTTGAGCAAAAATTAAAAAGCAACTTGCGTTAACTGCAAAGGAAGGCACCCAGCAAATTATCGCGGTTGCGAGGTCGCAAAGGAATTACAGATGCGACGGAAAAAATCTACAACGCCGATTGTACGGGGAACGAAATCAGTCGATCGGGCTCCTAAGTCGGTAGAACGTATTGCTAAGCAGACTGAGCGGGCTCGTAAGCCAGTTGTACAGATTCCTAAGCCGACTGAAAGGACGCTCGAATCAGCAGTGCAGACTCTTGAAACAGTCAGTCAGCCTTCTAAGCCGGTTAAACGTACGTCAAAGTCGTCCACTAAAAAGGCTGAACAAAAAATAACCTCGGATAAGCCAGCGAACCCCGTACGTCTGACGTATTCTCAGGCTGCAGTCAAAGCAACCAAACGAAACGACGGACCACCCTCTGATCCGTTGAATGAAATTCTGAACTGCATCTACGCTAAGTTCGAGGAACAATGTAAAATTAACAAACGGATTCTCGAACGTCTCAGTAACGTCGAAAGCTTTTGTATGGCTAATCTAAATCTAAGTAAATATGGACTCTTTGCTTAAAATAGTAACATGGAATGCAGACGGACTCTTACAAAAATCTAACGAATTAGAAATATTTCTAATAAGAGAAAATATTGACATATGTTTGATCTCCGAAACTCACCTAAGAAGGGAATCGCAAATAAAGATAAGAGGCTACGCTGGTTATCACGCCTATCATCCTTCTGATAGAGCGCGGTGCGGTTCGTCCTTATTCATTAAAACTAACGTCGAACATTCAGTCGATATAAGCATAGAGCTGGAAAAACTTCAGTTGTGCGCGGTAAGGGCTAAAAATAAGCACCTGAGCTACAATAGAGCATCTGTTTACTGTCCGCCGCGATACTCACTAGAAAAAGACGACTACTGTCGTGTCTTCAATGCCCTTGGTTCAAATTTTCTTATTGGTGGAGATTTTAACGCGAAGCACACCTTCTGAGGTTCAAGACCTACATCTTCTAGAGGAAAAATTCTTTACGAAGTGGCAAATGAATTCGTTTGTTGTTTTTATTCGTCTGGAAACAACCGATTCAGGAAAAATTCCCGATCTTATCGATTTTTTTGTTACAAAAGGCATTTACGAGAAGTTTATTACAATCAAAGAATGTTTTGATCTCTCTTCTGAACACTCGCCGGTAATTTTATTACTTGGAGAAGCGCTGATGAAGAAAAAAGGGCATACAAGACTTACTAGCAATAGAACAAACTGGGAGGGCTTTAGAAATGATTGCGAAACAAATATCGCCTTAAATATATCACTTAAAACACCTTGTGAACTAGAGGACGAAGTTGATCCTTTCGTGGAAACAATCCAAAGAGCGGCGTGGAAAAACACTCCTTCTAAAAGCTATAAGATCAACTGCAACGAAAAGTATCCCAGAGAAATCATTGAACTGGTGAGGGAGAAACGAAAAACACGAAAGAAATGGCAAATCACACGTGCACCGCAGCATAAAACGATCCTTAACCGACTATGCAAACGCCTTAGAGATAGTTTTCGCGAATTTAAAAGCAAAAAGATAGCCACCTATCTTGATTCTCTTTCCAGTGAAAGAGAATCAAATTATTCGCTTTGGAAAGCGCTAAAAGGCATCCGGAAACCTCAAATGCAAGCTCTACCAATTCGGAAAGACGATGGAAACTGGGCCAAGAGCGACAAAGAAAAGGCAAAACTTTTTGCTTTGTACTTAGAAGAAACGTTTAAGCCATTCGACGGCCCTTCGTTAACGCCCGACTCCCCAGTCACGACATCTGACAACTTTAAAGTAAAAAAAGTTGCATTGATTGAACTGAGGGAAGTGATTAAAAATTTAAAGACGAAAAAAGCTCCGGGTTACGATTTGATAACGGCGCAGGTAGTCAAGGAATTGCCGAATAAAGCTATTATCAAACTGCTCTATTTAATCAATGCTTCGTTCAGATTGCTCTATGTTCCGAGACAATGGAAAGTCGCCGAGTTTATAATGGTCCCGAAACCAGGCAAACCGCTAAATGAGAAGAAATCATATCGGTTATATTGCCTGTTATCTCAAAAATATTTGAAAAACTACTTTCCAAACGTCTGCAGCCCGTAATCGACGAAAGAATCAAGCATTCTTCAATTGACCAAGTCCACAAAATAACGGACGTGATTGTGAAAGCTCTGGAAGAAAAAAAGATTTGTTGTGGTGTATTTCTTGACGTCTCACAAGCTTTCGACAAGGTTTGGCACGAAGGCTTGCAATATAAATTGCAACGACTACTGCCACGGCAACTCGTTTTAATCTTACGATCGTACCTCACCGAGAGACTCTTTCGTGTTAAGCACGGAAACGATTACTCTGACTTCAAGGAGATTGCAGCCGGAGTCCCGCAAGGAAGTGTCCTTGGCCCACTTCTATATGCACTCTACACGCGTGACATCCCGCAAGGAAGAAACTGTGTCGTCGCCACGTTTGCGGACGATACGGCGATATTGACCACGGGTGAAACTATTGAAGCAGCAACTGGAAAGCTGCAACATGCTATTAATAAAGTCCACGCTTGGACGAATTCTTGGCGTATTGTGCTGAACGAAAGCAAATCTACTCACGTCAACTTTACGTACAAAAAAGTAGATAGATTGCCTGTATACCTAAACTCGGCTCAAATACTGTACGCAAACGAAGCAAAATATCTAGGAATGACTCTAGATGTCAAGCTCAAATGGAAATCGCATGTGAAAAAGAAACGCGACGAACTTCAAAGCAAATACCGACAAATGTACTGGCTACTCGGAAAACATTTGAAGTTGAGCCTACATAACAAACTGCTTATCTATAAGCAAGTGCTAAAGCCAGTGTGGACGTATGGTATACAACTATGGGGTTGTACCAAGAAAAGCAATAGAAACATCATACAAACTTTCGAAAATGAAGTTCTTAGAACGATCGTTAACGCACCGTGGTATGTACGTAACGAAGATATTCATCGGGATCTGGGAATTCCCAGCGTCGTCGAAGAGATAACAAAATTTGCTCGTAAACACAAAGATCGTGTTCACGGCCATTGTAACCGTACCATCATTCAACTACTTGACGCGAACAATTCAATTCGTCGTCTTCAAAGGACAAAACCTTTTGGCCTCGCGTCATAGTATATGAAGGTCGTGAAAAAGGCAGTAACTTTCATTGGAATTTAACCTGTCTAAAGTGCTACATTTATTTTCAATCACATACGAACATCTTTTTCTATAATCACTATTCTCGTAAGCGAAAATAAAACTACTGGATAAGCACTGGCTTAGTTGTCGTATTAATTTTGAAGAGAGGTGTTTTTTTAGTGAGTAAAAATCTCACAATACCATAAGCACGCGCGGTCCGGCCTTATGGTGTCTTTAGAAGATTTTTCACCTGCTCTCGGCAAAAAAAAAAAAAATCAAAGAAACTTTGATAAGTAGAGGAGGCAAACTAGCATCTAAAGAAAAAGACGGTGGTTCCGGCAGAATCATGGGACTGCAATAGAAGCAGAAAAGTGGTTTTATTTAATAAAAATTACGCACTCCGAAGGACATGGTCCCACTGGCGTCGCAGTTCGTTAATAGTTTGATATGATTTGGCCTTTGATAGCTCATTTCCCTAATCCATTATGAGATTTTTACAGTTGCTTTCGGTGATTTATAAGTGCAAGAATATCATGTTGATGAATATGTTCACAAATATATATCATGATCAATAGGGCCATCATGACTTTAAATGTTCAAGCATGCCCCTATGTCGCAATTTTCTGGGTCACAGCAGAGTGATATGTGGCCTACAGTGAGAGCTCTTAGTTCGAAGCGACATCGTTTCACTAATTTCGAATAGACTTCTCTAGATAAGATACATATTGATATCTTTTACTGGTTGTTACATCAAGAATCGAACATGAATACATCAACGCCCACAACGTCTTGCACTTCCTGGATCTGTAAAGTTCGAGTTAGTCGTCGGTCCTATATTCTATGGCTATATATATATTCATATGGCTTAAATGTAAATTGAATGTCATGAATGTAAGGCACAATGCTCACTTAAACTCCGTGACAAGACTGTAATGAGCCTTATTGCTTTCTTCTTTCACTGAAAATCTTACAAAGCATTCACAATTGAATCCGCTTTTTCCAAGAAAGACGTTCTTCTAATCTTCTTTTTCGATAACACTTTTCCTGCTGCTGTAAAGTTCCTCATTTAATCTTGAAGTGGAATTGAATCAATCCTTCATCTCTTGGAGGCACATATTCAATTTCATTCGCCATGCTGAAAGCCCTAAATAGGATCGCGTAACAAAGCGCCGAATGCAATTTTCTCTTCCACGAATTTACTATTTTGTCATCCTACCATCGATAGACCGGCAAAGCACACGTTTTCCATCACCTACCCCTGATATTATCTCATTAAATTGACTATCACGTGGCAATACCTACATGTATTACTTCACCCCCCAAAACATGTGAAACATAAAATAAGTCACGTTCAACTGCAACGGCATCGTGCCAAAGGCAATAAATTAATTAGAACATCTCCAACACTTACTTCCAATCGATAGTCACTTCTAATTTATTTCAGTATCATAACACACCCCCCGAGGATACACTGCCATCTCGCATCGCCTCCCTTAGTCGATCAGATCGTTACAACCAAACTATCTCTGATTAATTTTTGCAGGCAAAATTTCCCACATTCATTGCTGCCGCCTGCCCCGCCGACCCAACAGCAAACATTCAAGCTACTCTACACATTTCGCATAAAACGGGAGGAATGCCGATACAATCATCCCCAGCACTTGCCCATAAAATCATCCCTTAGACACCTTTTCTAATTTAAGAGCAGGTGGAATAACCGCAAGCAATAACATCAACATTAACATCAATTCCATTGACCTAGCTTGCCCAAACCGCCAACGCTGCCGCTCAGCCAACCCTAACCAGTCTCTGTCAAACATCAACAGGTAAGTGGTTTTCTGGTGGATGGGGATGTGTGTGTGTAACGAATTGCTTCACTATCGTCCCCTCGAGAATATACGCTCTACTATCTCCAGTGTATTCAGCTCTGGCAACAGGTTGATGTCCTCCGCACTGCCCACGATACATTCAAAAACACCAATCGACCGAGTGAAGCTGCAAAAAATCAACAACAAGCCAACAACCCTCTTGTAAGTGGAAACAAACTAGAAAAAAAAAGAAGCAAAACAGGGTCATCACTGCACATATGACAGTGATGCGACGAGGGTGAAACCGACACCACGGATGGGAAGATGATTTAGATCAGAGAGGGGTCGATAATGGTGGGAAAATTGGAAACAAAGACGTTCTCTGCTGCACCTGATCCATAGAAAGCTAGAATAGCCCTCACGATGATATGCATGGCAGGCGAATTCGTAGCTTCAATTTGTTCTTGTACATCGTTTCTTGCAAGAGTTTCAAGACGCATTTGTGGTCATGGAACCGTGACGGCTAAAGAAAAAATGACGGAAGACGTCTTCAGCGAACCGGTGCGCTCCGATTATTTCCATATTAAGAAAAGATAGTGTGAGGGAGGATAGAAAAATGCTTTATGAGGTCGCCGCAGTCACAACAAAATGCTGGGCCAACGACTTTAGCGCTCTTAATTTATGGTCGTCTTCAGACGGAACAACTCAGAGGGGTAGACAGGAGTCTGAGTCATTGCGGATGGCTGGGATAAAACCTCCTGAGAGACAATGTAACAATCCATTTCAGGTGAATTATTCGGGAGGTTTAATTTGGGTAGGCTTGGTGTTGAACTATGAAATTGGGGGAGAGAGAATCCGTATGAAATTGGAGGAGTAACGCGGGGGCAAGCTGCCTCATGACAGCTCATTAATTATCAGACTTGACTTGAGGTGGAGCACGCAATAAAATCTGACAAGTTGGTTATTACCTTTCCGGAAATCTAATTACCAACATGCGTGCTGTAATGCAAGTGATTTTATCTGGACAGGAGTACTTGTAGGCTACCCAAGTTACTCTGTGTAATTTTGTATACCTATACATACATAGTTCTGAGTTGTTTTCTGCCGAAAGATTAATGTATTGTTGTTGGTTTTTAAATATCTAAATTAAATTGCTTGGGAATACTGGTTCACGCAGGTAACATGCCCAAAGGTAAGCCTTATTCAGCCGTCAAAGTGCACGTTGTTTTTCTACTAGTTTGGTTGATTTCGATGGAACGACTCCAAATCCCGCCATCCACCCTAACGTATTCCACCTACCCAACAAATTTAACGACTCATCGAACACGAACATACTAAAAATCAAGATGCTGCACAGGAGCTTCACCGCATACGTCTGGCTCTGATCTAGATGCTTTGTTGAACTTTACCTCTTCTCCATGCTTATATCATGGGCTATACTATCAAAGCAATCCATCGTATTAGGCGGGGTCATTGTTGGTATAATCCACATTGGAGTTTTGATGACCCTGCGTGTTACTTATCATACGACTCCGGTCTCATGGATATGTCGCCTGACGCAATGAAACCACAACTTTGGTTGTTGCGTAAATTCAAAGACGACTTCCCTTGTGCTCAGGACTGGCTTCGGCCAGTCTGAGCCAGGAATGCAATGTAGTCGTATTTTCACGGATGGCTCCAAAACCAGTCAAGGGTCTGGTGTTGGTGTCTTCGTGGAAAACGACAACATTAGACTTCACTTCTCGCTAGGCAAGTATGCGCCTGTTTTCCAAGCGGCAATGGCCATGAGGTTTGTTGTGAAGAAAGAAGAAGAGGAATAGCATTTGCGTCTGTAGTACAGTCAGGCTGCGCTTAGGGATTTGCTTAACAATTTAGCCACTTCCTAAATAGTAAATGTAAAACTTTTTAAACTCGATCGCAAGGCTGAATTCTCTGTCTCTTATCTGAGTTCCAGATCACTCCGGGATCTTGGGGAAAGAGATCTCACATGAGATTGCTAGGCAAGGCTCAGAGGAGGATTTCTCAGAACACGAAGCCCCGTTAGTTCTCCCTGTGTCCTCGTCTAGGGCTTCCATTGACGATTGGGTTTCTTACGAACTCAATTGTACGAGTATGTGGCATGAATCTCCAGGATGTACATAGGTTTGACTAAACGAATGTTCCTGGACGTCTATAAGAAATCAGCGGCATTCTTGCTGCCTCTCAGCACAAAATACTGCAGACAACTTATTGGCGTCTTGACAGGTCAATTCGCTTTCACCAAGCATCTTAATGTGTTAGGCTTAAGGGGCACTACAGTCTGAGACACTTGTGGAGAAAGCGACGACACTGCGGAACACTTTCTCTGTTCCCTGCAGTGTCCTGCCTTGCTCGTATCAGGGGGCAGATTTTCGGTGCCGATGTGGTGAGTGCTGGTACTGTAAGCCCTTGCCCACAAGTGCTTACTTGACTCTATGTGTTATGATCACCCTCACTGTAGTATACAATTGATGGTCGACTCTTATGATGCGAGCACTGCTAGTGAATAGGAAGGCGGTGCTTTCAGCTATAAAGTATTCTTAAAAGTAGTTGGTAGGTGGCTAGTTTCTAGGACGTTGCTGAAAAACTCTTGCTACAGTTTTTAAGAAATTCTAGATATAGTCTATGTACGAGTATCTATGCCTGTTGCTTTTCGTTCCTTAAAAAATTCAAAGCTGTTTCGATTTCAGTAAGCAGGAAAAGCTTTACAGGTCTGTGAATGGAGCTGATGAAGTTCTGATTTTCTTAGATGTTCTTTTTATTGCTCTGCAATAGCTTTTGTTTGATTTGACTATCGAAATTTTCACAAATCTTCAAAATTTGAGTCCATGTGCGGTTTCGTGTTGTTGCTGCCACCTAGTTTCCTTAGAAGACTTCAAGCTTTTGTGCATCTTAGCGAAATCTACGAGTAGTCATTCAGTAGTATATCATAGATCAGATATGAATTGAATTCAAGTGATGCTGAATACTACCGATTGGTCGGTTGTTGCCATTTCGCCTGCGTTTTTTTTAAAGTTCACACTGAAGATCAGGAATTAATGCAGTTTTAATTTTTTTTTAATTTGGTTAGCTCCATGTTTGCTTGTTTATTTAGCGTTATCCAAGGGGTACCACGGGGAGGTGAATAATTTGTACACCTCACACCAAGGGCGGTAAGGTATACTAATAGTTCAAAAATGTCAAATGGGGTTGGAGCTGGTATCTTTGGCCCCAACTACAAACTCTTTACACCATTAGGTCAATCCACTACTATCTTCCAAGCAGAGGTCTATGCTATCGAGCTCTGCGCCAGATAATGCATTAGACGAAACTTCCAAAGATCACATAAGGCTCACTCAAGGCTCTCACGTCCTTTGACTATAAGTCTAAGCTGGTTTGGAATTGTCTCAAGACTCTTTTGCAGCTTACTGCACGCAATAAAATCACACTAATGTGGGTCCCGGACACAAAGGCATCCCTGGTAACGAAGCGGCTGATAAGCTTGCCAGATTATATGCCCAATCTCCTTACATTGGACCTGAAGCCTTCTGCGGTTTACCCACTAAGCTCCAGATTAAAATAGAACTACTTCGCTGGGAACGCGAACAAATGCTCTCACACTGAAATGCACAACCTGGCCTAAGGCATTCCAAGAAATCTATTAATTTCTCAATAAACAGAACTAGAGACATTCTATCAATGAGCAAACAGAATGCTAAGATCCTTACTGACTTCCTAACCGGAACTGCTCTCTCAACCACCATCTCAAGAAAATGGGCCGTGTTCAATTGGATACATGCCGTCTCTGTCTTGAAGACACCGAAACAGCCCATCACATACTCTGTGATAGCTTGGCCATAGCCAGACTGAGGCTAAAGCACATTAATAAATGCGTCACATCACCTTCAGATGTCACCTCTTTCTCAGCTCGAACTATTCTTAGCTTCATTAATGAACTTGATTTCAGCTAGTTGACAAAAAAAAAATCAACCATTGGGATAGCACAAAAGATCTTTTTAGGTCGCAGTGCTCTGGGGGTCATTCTATGCCTTTCCTCCCCATTTACCTTAAAAAAAAGGGCGGTAAGACCACCTACATATAGTGGAGGTTGAAGCAAATTGACAAATCATTTTTTTAGGAACTAAATGCACTCACGGCTTAGTTTGCTTTTCGAAAACGTATTATCAACCGATCCCATAACCCATCTCGCTTCCGATCGACCCACTTTTCTAGCAGCTTGACTAAGTGGATTTCATTTTATTGATCGGAATGTTTGAGCTGAGGTATGTAAAAAGACATCTATTAACGAAGATTTGCAGCTTACGAATGATAATAGCGGTTATTTTTCAAGTTCTACACTCGTAGAACAATTCAGGGTCAACATTGGATAGTAACGTTCGCAGCATTGATTTTGTGCAAAATCAAAACTTTGCACTGCTAAATCTTTGGCAGGATACTAAACGCAGATTCCCTGAGTTTCCAACCATCAACACAGAAAATGCTTCTTATTATAAGTAAAAAAGTGCAAGTGCGCTTCGGACCTCGTGTTGTAGACTTCAGGTTGGTGGACTTTGAAATACGAGTAACTTAACGGCTCGAAAAGGAATCAATCGATTTTGATAATACATATATTGATTGAAGGTTTCGCTTCAAGTGCCATTTAGTACGTTCCATACTCGTAATTGGTATAAATATTTCGTGAACATCCGTGCGCAAGACTTGGATAAACTCGCGATGTCCACTGCCAAAACCCTTTTCGTCATCGATATATAGCATACCATATTGTAACAAAAGTTGACGATCCAAATACGACTTCCCAAAGTGAAGACGGGTACAGCAGGAAAAACACAATTTGTTTCGTTCCCGAGAGGGAACGTTGTTGTTTTTTTATTTAAATAAAATTCTCTCCAATTAAGCTACTAACTAGCAAAAGAATTCTAGCACAATTTTTCCGGCTTGAAATCTGCGCGTCTCTAACATCGGCTGTCAACGCTTACCAAAACAGAACTCATCGCTGGGCTTCTGCCAACTTCCTTTTGTATTTGGCTCTGGCTTTCCAGACAAATTACCAAATTCCCAATTCGCCGCTGGAATTCCATCCGCCAAGTATCTGGAAAGTTCTGGTACCTTCGGGTTGACAGCATCGAGATCTCTCCTATGGCTTCTCGGTTGTTTATGTTTCTGTGTCGGTTTGCACGCTCACGTAACAATATGAATGTAGTCGATGTATTTCCCTATCTGCAATGTGTTAACGCTGTCGAGGCAGAAAGATCTCGAACGAAATACAGTTCGGCTTACTCTGATGTTCTTCCACTTGCCTTCACTTTTCGGAAGTTTGCACACTTTGATTACTAAGAGCGCGTCGGGACATATTCGGAAATTGGTTCTGTCTGTAGAGTATGGTATGAGCATGCAAATTTTAAACACACATATGTACATATGGATGGCAAACGACTAACAAAGGCCCCGTAGGGGCAGCATCTCCCGATAGGTGTTGGTTCGCTAAGTAACGAGAAAGAGCCACTGCAGCCGAAAACCTAACAGCTCTGTTAGTAAGCCCTACTCCCACTTCCTCGTGGTGCCATCTGGGGATTTCTTCGGAAATTGCTAACGGGAGAGGACGAATGGCGAGATTCCTGCGCCAAAAAGAGGATAAGTGTCGGTTGGTCTGTGGCCCAGCGAGCCGCAACCGTAAAAACAAATCTTGCTCCGAAACGCAAACCAACGCCTCGGATACGGACGGATAATTTGATGACGACCTTTGGCTATCGGACACGGACAACGATCGGATTCTGGAACGTTAAGCCCCTCCTGGACTCACTCAAGGAAGGGCCTTATAACGCCAGATTCCTCCAATTATAACGCGAATTCGCACGGTATAAAATAGACATCTTAGAGCTGAGCGAGATAAGATGGTTCGATGCTGGGGAATTTATCTCCCCAACAAAAAGCACTGTCATGCTCTACTCTGGTAAACCAGCTGGAAGTGCACGGAGTTCCGGAGTAGGACTCATGTTAACTCCAGCAGCACGTAGTAGCCTCATATCCTGGAAATCCCATAGTGGCCGGATATTGACGGCTAGGTTCCAGAGTAGAATTAGAAAAATTACCATCATACAGTGTTATGCTTTGACTCTAGACGCGACTGAGGATGAAAAGAATGATTTTAGTAGCCACTTAGGCGCCGCCTACAACCAAACGCCTAATGGGGACATCGTAATGGTGATGGGAGATCTCAATGCCAAGTCGGGTAGCGACAACACCATGCTTAAGCACGTGATGGGAGTTCACGGCGTGGGAGACCGTAATGACAATGGTGAGCGGTTTGTGGACTTCTGCAATACCAACCGCCTAGTCACCGGAGGTACGCTGTTTAAGCATAACACCTGCCACAAAATCAGTTGGGTTTCTACTGATAGGCAACGAACATCCAACCAGATCGACCACATTGCGATCAGTCGCCGCTTTAGAAATTGTCTCCTGGACGTCCGAAACAGACGTGGAGCTGACGTCGGACTAGAACGAGATCACCATCTTATGGTAGCTCATTTACGCCTTCGTACTGCATCCGTCAACAGCAACCGCTCAAACCTACCTAACATCAGGAGGTTTAATATCGACAGGCTGAAGGTTTCCCAAGTGCGCCAACAATCGCAGAAGCAATCAGCAGCATAGAGAACATGGATGACCACTGGAGTGCTGAGAAAAATGCTTTTGCGACTTGGACACGCACGTATGTCGGTAAAAAGCAGAAACACCACCGCACATGGCTTTCTACAGACACCTGGAGACGGATCGATGAGCGTACAGCAATCAAGGCTCGGATTGCAGCGGCCTCAGCAGTAGAGAGAACCGAGCTTGAAGCCCAATACCGTGCGAAGAAGAAAGAAGTGCAGCGTAGTGTGAGACGTGACAAACGTCAATATGTCAACTCACTGGCCTCAAGGGCTGAAGAAGCAGCGAGTAGGTGCGACAGTAGGACTATTTATAGCATCACTAAGGAGCTCATCGGTGGTCGAAACTCCAAATAACATCCAGTGAAGAGTCTAGACGGTAACCTTCTGATTTTGGATGAGGATCAGCTCACTAGATGGAGAGAACATTTTGCTACAGTTCTAAATCACTTAGACGATGGCGGTATGATCTCGAACTCGAATGAGCAGGTCGAAGCAACAAATTCCCGAACTCGCACCACACCTCCCAGTAAAACCGAGATAATAACAGCAATCAAGTCCCTCAAGAAGAACAAGGCGGTGGGTATTGATGGCATCTCTGCCGAGCTATTTCAAGCGGCCCCAAATACATCGGCAGATTTGCTGCATCCCCTAATACGGAGAGCTTGGGATAGCGAACAATTTCCAAAGGAGTGGAAAAGGGGGATGATCATTAAACTTCCAAAGAAGGGAAACTTGATGGATTGCGGTAACTGGAGAGGTATATACGTTCTTCCAGCCGTGGCTAAAATAATAGCTATAATAATTCTGAACGAATTAAAGAACATTTAGATTCAACTCTCGATGTCGAACAGGCAGGCTTTCGCGCTGGATCCTCCTGCATCGACCACATAAACACCTTACGGATCATTATCGAACAATGCGTTGAGTATAGGTCTCCGCTACATTTAATGTTTATCGACTTCTAGAAAGCTTTCGACAGATTGAATCGAGATGCTATCTGGTTGGCCTTGCGCAGGAGAGGCATCCCAGAAAAACTTATAGCTATTATCAAGGCTACATACGAGGGCGGTAAGTGTCACGTCGTGCACAATGGTAAGGTGTCGGAGGATTTTGAAGTCCAAAGTGGAGGACGTCAAGGGTGTATACTGTCACCACTATTGTTCTTGGTGGTTATCAGCGTTGTGCTCCGTGCAGCATTGACGGAAGGCAACTATGGAATTCGTTGGACTATGACATCTTACCTTAAGCACCTAGATTACGCTGACGATGTTTGTCTACTTTCACATCGGATAATGGATCTTCATCTGATGGCCCAAAATCTAGAAGCTGAGGCAAACAAAGTGGGGCTAAAAATAAACACAGCCAAAACAAAAGCCCTGAGCACTTCTTCTAACAACCGCGCTCAACTTTACATTGCCGGACAGGAAGTCGAGAAAGTTGATAACTTTCTTTATTTAGGAAGTGTGGTCTCGGCTAATCGCGGTGGCACCGAACTGGATGTGTGCAGCAGAATCGGGAAAGCTAAAGCTGCGTGCGGAATGCTATCTAAAATCTGGAGAAGTAATGTTATCAGCTTAAGAACCAAGCTGCGACTGTTCCGCTCCAACGTAGAATCAGTGCTGCTTAATGGGTGCAGTACTTGGAAGGTGGACACCATTAACACACGCAAGCTGCAAGTCTTCATAAACAAATGCTTAAGAATCATCTTGAGGATTTTTTGGCCGAACCGCATCTCCAACGAACAACTTTATCTGAGAACGGGCCAAGAACCTATAAGCATTACTATACGAAGAAGAAATTGGCAATGGATTGGACACACCCTACGGCGCGAAGACAACTCCATTGGGAAATACGCTATGCAGTGGAATCCGCTCACCCAGGTAGGCAGAATAGCGGGACGCCCTAGGCAAACGTGGCGCAGAACAGTTGAGGAGGAATCGAGCTCTTTAGGAATGAGTTGGAGGCAGCTCAAACGCGGTGCAGAACTTCGAACAAGATGTAGATATGTACACGTATAAAGTAAGTTAGAATAAGTACGTAGTAAAGTTTTCCGCGCCCACCAGTCAGTCTTTAAGCTTTTATCAAAGAGCTTTTCAAACTTAAAGACGTTTTTTTTTATTTGGAACTTCACGGGTTCTTAGTGTCTGTTCGGAGCAGCAACATTTCTCCTCATCTGAGGCCAGAAATGAACCGCTAAGGCTTTTCACGTGGTACTATTTTATAATTTTTTTTTTAAATGGTCTTACTGTCGTATCTGCATATTGTTGTATCCAGCCTTCGCCACTGACGCCGACCAAAAACACAAACTATACATCAACACCCGCAACTTACTTGTGTCTTCGCTCGTGGGGCAACCCCCACTACTCCACCATTCAAAACAAACCACCGCCGTCACTCTTGCTCCAAATCACCCTCCAGCTGTAACCGAGTCCACCGTAACCTGAAATCAAAGGATTAGCACAACACCGCCCTAAGGGTAACATTGTCACCAGCCAGTCGCCAACATGTTTAAATCCAGGGTAAATTCCATCTTCTAAATTCCTTGCCCAAGCCAACCTCAGATTGTCTAGGCTAACAAACTGTGTCATATCCAGAAAGATGTGGCCAAACTACAACAAATCAAAAACAACCGACTTCTTATACAGAACACGTAGGGACATCGCCAGGATAACAGCAACCACTACGGGTCACTGGCCTATAGGATACCATGCGGTTAAACTAGGTATCCCGCACAACACACATTCTCACAGTTGCAATGTCGCAACTGAAAAAGAAATCCTTATTCACTTTGTATGCGCCTGTCCGGCACTAGCTAGGGCCAAACAACGAACTTTAAGAAAACCCTTTTTCGATTCCCTTGAGGAAGTCTCAGAGAGAAACATTAAAGATTTAATAATCTTTTTAAGCTCCACAGGCTGGGTCTAGAGACCCCACACCAACACACCTTTTATATCCAGGAACACGAGTTTTGTGATATCAAAACAGCACCCAGTGCTAATTGGGTTCTTCTCTTAAGAAGAAGCACCACACCTACGTACCTACCTACCATCGCCTGGCCAGGCCACTCGCATCATCCTAATCTCAAAAGGAAACGCGCACACTAGACTCCTGAGAGGCTGTCCACGCTTGGAGTGGACAGGCCGCAACCATTGTCAGCACCAGCCGCAATCACTGCCACCAACCAAACAACACTTGCCGTACCGAAAATCGCAAGAAAAACACGCGTAATCGAAGAGAAGTCGCCGAACCATCAGCAAGTGCCAAATTTGTGACAGATAACCGGAAGTTGTGTTTCGCGCGTGGGAGTGGATTTTGCGGCTTACCCAGACATATGACCCCTCAAAAAGTTGGAAATTTTGCGAGGAGGACTATGGCGGTAGAAATATTGGCAAAAAATGTACGTGGAAGAAAGAGTTGGTGAATGTTGTGAGTTCGAAAACGGCGCCAAAGTCGAAGTTTTCAATATTCGACAGATGGAGAGTAAAAATTAACTGCAAGCGGGAGATGGGCTATAAAAACCCCCTGCATCGAGGAGTAGGAGGAGTTAGAGTTCGAGTTTTCGTTTTAACATAACGAATAAATTGTTCAAAAACTATTAAATAATAAAATTTTACAACCCTTTCGGGAACCAACCTTATTTTAATTATTTTTGCAATTTTTTTCGTTGCTCTTGGATATTGGTGATCAAGCTTTCTCCCAAACAGTCGAGCGGTCGAGACCTACTTTTCTGGTGATCGTCTAAGGCTAGCAGCAGCATAGCCCCACTCAAAGTGAACGAATGTTTGAAAAAAATTTTACAAATACTAGGTACTTGTGTTACGCACAGCATGTAAAGCTGCGTTCAGTAAACCTACACTACAATACAATAGTGGGTACTATACCCCTGCTTACAATTTTTATACCAATAAAAGGACAAGCCTCTCATGATCCTCCTCGATGTGTTTCCAAATAACTTTACAAAAGCCAAAATAATAACACACCATCACCGACAAATTACGATTTATTACGCAATTTGTCACCCATTGTGGGTGTGCGTACGATGTCGACGCGCACTGTCAACGCACATAACAAACTCAACACCGCCGATAAATTAGACGCATTTATTCGGTTAAAACTTCCAAAAATTCGCACTCTCATCCATTGTATTTAGCACTGCGAGTCTGAGGTTAATCTGAAACCTTTAGGAATTCGATTAAACTTTAATTTTTTGCATGGCGAACTTTCTGTAAGTCCTTAATATCCTGTAGAGGAGGTAGAGGCGTGCTCATACAAACTTTTAATCAAAGGCAACTGGCTGAAGTTAACGACATAAATTTCTTTTATTATATTAACTTTACTCCACAAATAACAAAGGACTACACACACCCCCATCCAGACACACCACTCACAAAAATGTATAAATAAACAAAATATATGTGTTTATTAAAAAAAAAAAAAAAAGTGTGTATATGTGCTAAATTTCCCAGAATCCACCGTAAGGCGACAGCGGACGGCTGGATGTCTGCGTGCGAACAAATCCATTTTAATTTGTTCTCCACATCCTTTGCTTCCTTCTCCTCTTTATATCGGTGCCTATCTGCGTCTCTGCTTATGTGATTTATTTTTCTTCGGGGATGACAGGATACGGGGACCTCAATGTGATTATGGGGCTGCTGTGTTATATGTATAAAAATTCTGTAAATTAAATTTACTCCCCCGTCCTGCTGTCGTTTTTCACCAATCCAATCCAAATCGCGGCGAATCCTTCGCCAGATGGCTGAGAAAAAAAAGTTTTTAAGTTTTTTTTTTTCGTACAAAAACTCTGAATGGAAACACGTCGACGTGCGCTAATTACATAGATGACTGCAGCTCACATCGAGCGAAACGAATCGACGTAATAGCTATGAAGATGAGCGGGAGCCCTGGAATAGAATTAGAAAGCTGCTAATGGCGGCGGGGGGAGCTGCTGTCGGCAGCAGTAGCAACATCGGTGCGGTATAAAATGATGATGGTGGCAGAAAAGGATTTCCCGGATCAAAATATTCAACGGGAATAAGGAAACTCAAATTGTTTGACGTCTTAAAGCTGTCTTAGGCAGTAGATGATTTAATAGGATTTCATTCGAGAGGAGCTGGCAATTTCCCAGGGCGTTAAGTGCGATATTGGATGGAATGCGTGCGTATCGTTGGAGTTGGAGGATCTTATCGCAACGAAGTTAATTTAGAAATAAGAAGGAACAGCAAGGACACGTTTAATCGTCCTTAAGGAAGAATTTAATTTTCCTAATAATAAACAACACGAGTGCCCGATTCCGATTAATCGGTTTAGAGCATATGGCTTTAAGGACTCGTATGCATACCATCACATTGTTAGAAAATTCGGCAGAAACCAATAGAAATAGATTAGATTAATTGCTTTTCGGATACGGCAAAAAACTGTAGGACCCTTCCACTCGTGTGAATAATATAACGCACAAGAGTGGTTGCAAGAAGCTAAGCCCTAGGCTCTTATGGGCTGTTTGCGCCAAATATATGTTTGTATAAATGCTGTGACTTTCTGACTGGGTGGTTTGTTCTACAAAGCTCGAATGGATTCTCTCGTCAAGCGTGCGGATAATGTTGTTGAGCTCTGTACCCTAGCTATACCTATCTTCGCACTTTAATGACAATCTCACATTGCATTGTCGATTCATCTACTCCCACTTTCTAAATAATGTAGCCTTCCTTCTTACTAGGTGTAATAGCACGATCCTTGACGACGGTTAGAAAGATCCATTATATTTAAGATATGATTGAAGTGCATTCTCCGTGTGTATAGGCACGATAGAGGAACACCCGTTTCCAAGTGCAGCATCCCAATCTGGTGGATAGTAGGAGTTTGCTGTAATCACATACACTACCGTTTGACCACCTAGCATGTTCATATGTAATCGGAACAGATGCTTTAGAATGTACATTTGTAATAGTTATATCTCATCATATTCTTCATAGCCCCATATATGTCCAGCATACCAAATAATTGCACGAGCAGTTGCTTCAAATAGTTTGTATTTGTAGTTTATAACTTTCTTCCTCGTGCAATCTGTCCTTTTTCGATTCTACCAATTTCCTTTTATATGAGCGGAGAAAGACAATTTAGGGGTGAAGAAGACGCCTAAGTAACGATATTACTTTACCACCTCTCACTGATGCTGGCCAAAAGCTCACTTTTCCTCACGGGAGTATCTGCCACCGTTGTCCCGAGATATCATTACCTCAGATTTGGAGGTATTGACTCTAAGATTTCATAGCCCACAGTATTGCTCCAGTTTCTTTATCATCATTCGTGGCATGATTGATCTATCGACTGAAATGGCAATGTCGTCAGCATACTAGCCAGGAGACATGAAAATAAGGGACCACGAAAGCAACACAGAAGTCTTATAGCTCCCCACCACTAGCAATCTAGTTAGGCTAAGAAGAGTGAAACTCTTCGAATTGTTAACTAAACTAAACATACATACAGCCGAGCAAGTAGACGTTGCCTTTATGGTATGAAAAAAAGTTTGAACAAAAGTCTATAGTCTAATTAATTAATTAGAAACAAATAGCGGCGAACAGCAAAGTATGTATTTTACCTTATACCTGTATTAACGGTAACAAATGGATGAGTGGTTTTCGGACTCCTGAACGCGACAATCTGACGGTGGTAGGAGACTGTAATGCCAGAGTTGGAACTACGCAACTACTACAGCTAAAATCGAAACTCATAGCTGGGACACACACTGCGTTATAAGGAATGCAACTGAGTCACAAATTGATTTTAATGGACGAACATTTTTCTAAATCGAATCGATTGGCCTCACAAGGATTAGTGGACAAACTAAAGGTAATGCGGTGGGCAACCTGCGGTGGGATGAACTTCCTGCTCGACGATTGACTATTGCTTGGCATGGGAGACTGGCTGGAATGAGTATCATCTTTTCTGATCAATTCCCTCTAAATATCTTTATAAAGTGGAGTACATATGAGGAGACTTCCTTACCGGAGATACGTTTATTGCCAGAACTGCAATAGAAATACACTCACTTAGAAAGGTACCAAAGCAACTTTCCCCTTCTTAATTCCGCAGATGGTGCTGAACCGCAGTCTGGTCAAAGAACAGATGCCCTAGTATATTTCAACCTCGAGGCTGCAAATCCTCTTCAATCAACACGAAGATTTAGTGAACAGCGCAAATGATTTGACGCTAACTGCGAAAGGGCTAAGAAAAATCATATGCATATCTTCAATTGGTCAGAACATCGGGAACGCTATCTGCCAAAACATCAGGAGGCAAACGTGTACTACGAGTATAAAGACTGAGGATATGCATATGCGGTCTGATGCAGGCAGTCGCTGTCGAAAGTAAGAAATAATCGGTCATTCTGGAAACTAGCTAGAACTCTAAACGGGATATCTCCGGGTTTCCGAATTGAAGACAACGCTTCGACCTAGTAGTTTGTAACAGAGGAAATAGTCCTACTTTTTGTCAGAGTATTGACAACACGTCTCAATCCTCTAGACTGCGAAAAGTCCTCTCCAAAACACCAACTATACCTAGTGTCCTCATGAATCCCAATGGATCCTGGGCGGAATCGGACGAAGCATCGCTCAACCTGCTCATGGACACTCACTTCCCCGGCTGCACGCCTACCCCAACGATGATCGCGCCCTGGTAAATGTTGCACGCCCACAGGCACCTCCTGTAGCGAAGATAAGCTAAAATGGGCAGTAAACAGTTTCAAAACATTCAAATCCCCGGGACCGGATGGTATTTTTCCTGCCCAGATTCAGACAGCCTTCAATATAGTATGGCAGTATCTTTCCTGCATTCTGAAGGCTTGTCTTGAGCTCGGAACAACACCAACTGCCTGGACCGAGGTAAGAGTGGTCTTTATACCCAAAGCATGCAAGACATCGCACACCCTCCCAAAGGACCTAAGACCTATTAGTCTAACGTCCTTCCTTCTCAAGATTCTGGACAGAATCCTGGACCTACACAACAAGGCCACTATTGATAGCACCTTACTATCCATGTCACAGCACGCCTACCAAAAAGGTAAGTCTGTCGAAACGGCTTTGCACTCCATCATCCACCCTATCGAAAAATCACTCTCAACCAAAGAGTTCACCCTAGTGTCATTTCTATACATAGAGGGAGCCTTCAACAACGTTGAAACAAATTCGATTACTAGTGCCTTACGTAGGCTCAACATCTGCGAACCCATCTGTTGTTTCATAGAACACATTCTAAAGAACAGGGTAATAACAGCAACCTTCGGAAGTAGTACTGTCAAGCGACATGCACATCGAGGCACCCCTCAAGGGGGTGTACTGTCTCCACTATTGTGGAATTTGGTGCTCAACGAGGCCCTTCTAAAGATCGAAAAAACTGGATGCAATGTTATTGCCTATGCAGATGATATCGCCATTCTAACAACAGGCAAATACCCGCAGACGATGGCCGATGTCATGCAGTCTGCTCTTAATGAACTGCTCAGATGGACCGATAAATGCGGCCTCTCCGTTAACTCGACGAAAACCGAGCTAGTTCTATTCACAAGAAAACACAAGCTACCTGACGTCACTCCGCCCAAGATAAGGGGATCCACCCTCAAGCTTTCAAATAGTGCTAGCTACTTAGGCCTAAAGCTTGACCGCAACCTAATTTGGAAGGAGAATGTCGTCGAATGGGCCAGGAAATCGCTGGCCGCTCTGTATATCAGCAAGAAAGCAGTAGGCTCCACCTGGGGCCTTAAACCAAGCACCATGCACTGGCTATACACGTCGGTCATTGAGCCGATTCTCATGTATGGCGTATTGGTATGGTGGCCCGCCTTGGAGAAGAAATCCAACCTATCCATAATGGAAAAACTCAGCGAGTTGCATGTCTCAGTATTACCGGTGCACTGAGAACTTCTCCCACAGCGGCGCTCCAAACCATGCTCCACCTGCTTCCGATTGACATCGTCAGTAAGCAATTGGCTGTCAGTTCGGTAATAAGACTGAGCGGCTCCAGGCAGTGGAAGGAGCAACACACGGGACATGCCAATATACTTTCGATGCACCGTCATCTTCCCAATTCCACTGACCATCTGTCCACTGAATATGATTTTGACAAGGGCTACACGCACTCGATACCGGACAGAAGTGAGTGGATGCAACGCAATGTCCTTTACAACGAATCGCTGTCAATCTTCACGGATGGGTCCAAAACCAAGGACGGAGTCGGTGCCGGAATTTTCTTGGAAGATCTGGACATACATCTCTCCTTTAACCTTCTAGACTACTGGAGCGTTTTTCAAGCCGAAATCACCGCAGTTCGCAAAGCTGCTGACTGGCTGGCGGCTAGCACACTATCAACACCTGATATTGTTATTTATGTCGACAGTCAGGCAGCCATCAAATCCCTCGCATCCAGCACTACGAGATCTAAGGCAGTGAAAGACTGTCGCATATCTCTTAACGAGATAGCTGGTCAGTACAACCTCACCCTTTGCTGGGTACCAGGTCACTGTGACATACCGGGGAATTGTGCAGCCGACGAACTAGCACGACAAGGCTCCTCTGGTACAGATAGCATAAGCATCACCGACATCGAAGCGCCAGCGTCTTATGTTAAGTACCTCATTCAAATTGATGCCGAGAAAGTAGCCAATCATCGATGGCAACATCTAGACCAATGTCATACCGCCAGACAGCTCTGGCCGATACTCAATAAATCCAGGTCCATCGGACTCTTGAAGTACAAGAGAGGAACCCTCTCAAAAATAATAAATGTCCTCACTGGACACTGCGTCATAGGAAGACATGCCCAGAGATTAGATATCCCTCATAACGACTTCTGCAGAAGCTGCAGAGATGAAGAGGAAGAAGAGACCATCAGTCATCTCTTGTGTGCCTGTCCTGCGCTCGCCAACATCAGGAAGGCCACTTTGGGTGAATACTTCTACAATGATCTTAATGATCTCGGCAACGCCTGCACTTCTAAAATTCTCGACTTCATTCAACGAAGCAAATGGTTCCAAGAGTAAGGGGGTGATCCACCCGCCTTACACATCGGCAGTACAATGGACCTACTTTCTGGTCTAAGTACATCCTCATCGAGGGCCGATCCTAACCTAACCTAACCTAGCCTTTCCTTATATGTAGATAGCACTGAACCGGATCGAACAATCTCTGTCCAAGAAGTCAATAATGTTATCCTCTCCTGAAGAAGATCGGGTACCATAGAAATTCTTCAAAAATGCCACCGAACGATTTATACAAGAACATACAGGCGTTGAATTATGTTTATAATACAGGTAAAGTTCCAGAAGGTTTTCGAAAAAAACATATTATTTCCTATGTTTAAAAAGGAGTACCAAGCGAGATCTCTCATTACGGAGGTATCTCCTTCATGAATACCGTAATGAAAATATTCACAGGAATTTTGTTGGCCCGTCTTTTCCAATGGATATCGAACCACAACTTACCTAGTCAATTCCAAGCTGGCTTTCGAAAGGAATACATGACAGACGATAATATTTTCACTCTACGAAGTATAGGAAGGATTTATTCGGACAATGGAATCAAATTATACGGGTTCTTTGTTGACTTCAAGGCTGCATTTGATTCGATTAACAGGAATGCAATTTTCTAAAAACTGAGAAATTTAGGACTGTCAACAAAAATGGTCAATGTAATTCGCAATCTCTACGAGGAAAAAAGGACAGCTGTTTCGGATGAAAGGATATTGGGTCAAAAATGGGAACAAAACAGGAATGCCTGCTTAGGCCACTTCTCATCTTGATCTTCCTTGATGACCTAAAATCATACTTGCCGGGTGGAATTGCATTCGGTTACCTCAATATTAGACTCCTCTTGTACGCAGATGATATCGTTTTGTTAGCAGAAACTCCATGCATGGTACAAATAATGATTAATAAGTTGCTTCAGTATTGCCAAATAAAGAGCCTAAAAGCTTACAGTTGAAAATAATAATCTTTCGAAACGGATCCGGACGTTCCACAAGGCAAGGAAAATGGACCTGTGAAAACGAAGAGCTGGAGAAAGTTATTTCAGTTAAAAAATATGTAGGCCAGCAGAAAATCATCGGCATCGTCACTTACTAGCTACTCATCTTCTACGTAGTAAAGCGCAATTCTTCGGTGAGTGGTCAAGACAATATGCGGAACACAATGTCTAACTATTTAAAGATGACCCCTAATCCCAGAGAACCATTCTACAGACTGTATGGGAGAAGGCAAAGGAATCTAATTTAGTCAGATTATTTTGGATACATGAACACTGCGGTATAGAAGGCTACGGAAAAGCCGACGCGCTTGCCAAAAGAGGAACAGAGCTCCCGTATAGTGACATAATTGATAGCATTAAACCACCATGGTGCGAGCCTAAGGGAGTTATTCGTGATAGAATCATCAATGTGGCTAATCTAAGATGGTCCAACTTAGATGGTTATAGGGTGGCCAAGGCATTGTGGCCTGTGTTAGACCGCAGAAAATCTGGGGAAGTCATAAAATTAGAAAGATTACAGCTAAGAACAGCGATAGGAATACTCTCTGGCCAGTGTCTTATAAGGAAGCATGCTACGAGAATAGGATTATCAAACACGGGTATTTGTAGGTACTGCAATGATCTACATATCTCAGAAAATATATCACATATACTCTGTGAAGCCAAGGTATTGCCACGATAAGACTAAAGCCCCTTGGAAGAGATAAGTTCCTTGAACCGCAGCAATGACTTTTTAAAATTCTATAGGAAAATAAGGTATATGGGAGAATTGGTTTAGGTCTATTTGCCGTGAAAATTTCCTAGCGATCGCAAAAGGGCAAACTCGGTGCCTAGTGTTTTTATGAAAACCTCATAACCCTACTCAACCTAACCTAACCTATCATATATCTAGTTCTTTGTGTTTTTTCTTTACATGCACTTTCCATTTCAGCTTTGCATCAAGTGTCGTTCCAAGATACTTAACCTCGTTTGCAAACGGAATATGAACCGAGTTTGAAAAGATCGACAAATTATTTATTTCTTTATATAAGTAAAACTTACATGAACAGATTTGGTGTCGTTGAGTACTATTCGCTAATCCTTTGTCCATTCATTTACTCAATCCAAAGCTTCTTGCAGTTTTTCTGTAGTATCTTCAACCGTTTACCTACCCGTCGCCAAATGTAGCTATATCTGTCTATACTCTCAGTGCCTACTACTTGCGGTATATCACAAGCGTATAATAGATATAAAACTGGACCAAGTACGCTTCCTTGCGACACCCCAGCCATTATTTCCTTAAAATCTGAATATTCGTTTCCATTTTTGAAGTGGAATAATCTATTTGTAAGGTAGTTCTTCAAAATATTATATAGGTGCTCTGGCAGAGCTTGTCGTAATTTAAACTTTAAGCCTTCATGCCAGACCTTGCCAAGAGCTTGAGAGACGTCAAAGAATACGCTTGAACAAATCTTTTTTTCTTCAAGAGATTTTCCGATAGAATGCTTACTTCTGAATCCGAATTAATGATTCGGAATGCGTTGCCCTTCTTCTATTACCGGCTGTATTCGCCTAATTAATATTCTCTCGAACATTTTGGATATAATTGGAAGAAGTGAAATTGGTCTATAAGATGTTTTTTCATTCGACGGTTTTCCGGGCTTAACCTTTAGACTGCCGGAAAGTCTATATATAGGCTCTCTGGAGTAGGCGATTTAAAAATGTATAAACTTGCACAGGAAGCATATAAAAGTACATGTAGGTACTCATGTACATACAGCACCTGCTCACACACATATGTCGACACATATATATACACACAGCACAACACAACAATTTTGATTTTTGCCGCTACGTGCCGTCTGCTTTCTCGCATGTGAGTTTGTTCCGTGAAATGGAGCCATATCGTTTTTCTACGTCCCCGCCGTTGGCTCTGGGTAGTGCCAAAGAAGAGTCATGTAGTTCATGTGTGTAGTGAAATTGTCTATACTCAAAAAATAATCATCGTTGATTTCCGCAATCCAAGAACTAAATAAAAGAAATGCGATTCCACCTCATCGTAGAGCCTCAAGCTCAAAGTGGATCAATCAACGGCAATTCTTGATGTACTGAATTCAAATTCTTCTGTTTTTCGAACCTTGGGGTCAAAAGCATGAGGTTATACTATAACAAATGAAGTTAACCTTGAAATGGCATTCAGGGTCAAGGTAACAGCCAAATCCAAATTGACCATTGCAAAGCGAAGGAAAAATACTAAACCTTCATTTATTCAATCTGTCTCCACAACTTGTAACCTTCTGATTATCTAGCCATGTTACAAATTTTGATCTCTGCACATCGTAAACTCTGAGTAAGGCTGAAGGATAGTCATTATAAGCACAAAATGGTGTGTGCTCAAACCCTAAGAATTTCTCATTTTTTCTTATCCGTAGGCTGCCGCAAAGCCGTAATATAGGATTTACCTGTGATCGGTACATTGTATAGGTTATATCTAAGATATAGTCGCACGGTTTGGGCATTTTCTAAGAGTAGTAAAGCCTTTCAAATCTCAGCATTCTAAAGGTTAAGGACCATTATGACTTCGGTGACTTTCTATTGAGTGGGAACATATTCTAGTCTAAGCGCTGTATTTATAATGAACAGAAGTTTAATTAAAGCTTTTCTTGGTAGTGCTTAGAGAACCTCTCCCGTGATTAGGTCGTATCAAGGATCTTTCTTGGGTTTAAGTTTCTTTATTTCTTCCTTAAGTTCGGTTAGTGTTGCATTTCTTATTACACTATTGACTATATACGACGTATTTATATTTTGAATAAGAGCTTGTCCATCAAACGGTTTAAAAGGTGGGTGGCAAAAACTTCCGCTTTCTCTTTATCATGCTTGGCCCATTCGTCTTGATTTTTCCTAATTGGTGAGATTTTAATTTGAGGTTTTTTAATACCTTTTATAGCCTTCCAAAGTGAGTAATTCGAGTCTTTTTCTGCCATTAAACTTTCTAGATAAATTTGTATTTCATTACTGCCTCATGTAGCTGAGAGCACTGTTTCCTCAGACGAAACCTACAGAGTTATTTCCTTGAGGGATCTTTTTATATCCCAACTCAATTCGCTTATCCATTTACTCGCAATTAATACTCAGTAACTCGAAAGTCAGATTCTCATACTCAATCGCATTTATGTATCTAAAGAAGCCATAAAAGTGATTCTGCCCTTTGAATCCCCTTTTGAGCTATCAACCCCCTTTAAAACTGAATCATTGATGTACTTCTACTGTTAATTAGTATTTTAAAATCTAAAACTCTCTATTCACACCTTTCTCCTCATTCGGTCATTATATGTTCGCCATTTGGAGAACTTTTCGGAAAATTGCCCCTTCAAGGCACCGTTAAGCAGTAAATACCCTAGATCACATCAATGACGTTCCCTCTCTCAATATGAGAGCCATCTACCCAATAGTAAAATATTTATTGTATCCTCGAAAAGGTCCCTAGATTAATTGCAACATAATTCAGGTTCCTAACTACAGTCCCTAGGGGCTAATTGCAAAATTGACAAACTGCTCCTTGCCAAAGTATCGCATCATCTCAGTCACTAAAACAAAGGCAGATGGTTCTCTCCATTTACATTTCGCCTTGTTGCTTGACCAGCACTCACACCCTTAACACCAGCCCTGCAAGAGCAATTAATTATACCGCCATTAACAGCACAGCCCACCAGACCCGTATTATGGTCCAATTCAAAATGAATCCCAAAAACCCTTTAAAAATAATCAAGAAGTAATTTGCGAATTAATTTTCCCTCCATGAACCATGCCGGTACAATTTTTTATTTTTTTTTTTCACATCCCGATAATCCTTGGATAATCTTACTGCGTTTTATTCCCTTACCACTACATCAAGGGTGTGTGCAAATCGGGCATCAGATGGTACCGTGGGTGGGGAGGTGGAGGCCAAATGGCCTGCAAATAGGGTTGAGAATGCCGTCAAAGCCATTTCACGGCGGCACCGGCAAACGATGTAATTCAAGGAGTTTTATCACTTACATCGACTGAATATCCTTTTTTTTTTTTTTTTTTCGTCCACTTCCGCCATTTAATTCTAGGACAACAACGACTGGAATGGATTTCCAAAAAATTTCATTTTCAAAATCAGATAGCTCAGCCAGCGCTCCCACACACACACATACATACAAAGACACATGTGTGTGTCAAAAAGGGGGTAGGCGGTGATGGTGGCTCTAAAAGGCTCTCATAATCACAGGCAATTTCTAGATAAAGGGGAGCGCGACCGTTAACCCCCGGGGCCTTTATCCCATTATGAAAGGCCATAAAGAGTCGTAAATTTAACGATAATGTGAGTTGGTTTCTGGCCTCCATCACTTACGGGTCCCAAACCTAGTAGACACAGTCGTCGGTTTCAGTATCTAACTTAAGCGTCCCAATACCCCGCTGCCATTTGTTCCCCTTTTCGGTCTCGACCTGTGTGTTCTCGGTCTTATTATTTATTGGGGTTTGCTGAACGCATTTACTACCCCCTAGTCGACCGACAAACGACCATAAAATTAAAAAGTGGCAGAAAGGAATAAAAACGACGACGAAGAAGTGAAATGAAGAAATGGCAAACATTTTCAAAGTCACGGATCCATATATTATTTTTGGCCGGGAAATGTGCCAGGAAATGCTCTGCTGCCAGAGTACATATTGAAGGGATTTTCGAGACTGGCGGCAGCGAGAGATGGGATTTTACGCCAATGACAGGATGGGGTGTCGTCCTTGGGGGTGAGAGTTTGTGGAGCAGATTTCCGATTGACCATTAAAGCTATTTGCATTATGATTATTATGGTTTACGGAGGCTTAACGGGGGGCTGAGCTGGACGGAGATTGCTACCTCCTGCGAACTTGGCCCTGTGTTTCATGATTTCTAGTGAAATTGAATCGCCCTTGATAGAAAATACCATTTGACACACCTATCCTTAAGTTAAACTGGGCATGTATCCATCAACTGAACCTTGATGATTTTAAGGTCGACGTCAAAATTGTAAGGTAAGGTTTTTGATGTTTTCTGGGTTTCGAACTTTGGACCTCCACACCAATCGCAGAGCAATGTCGATTCGAAAGAAGTATATAAGTCTAGCTGTAGGTGAAGAAGTGAACATTCCGACCTACCCAACCTCATCCGTGTAAATTTCTTTGACATATACGGAGATCAGGTCATTAGAAACATTCAAATCTCAAATACGATCTTGGAAAAGAAATGTTGGCATATGAACAATAAATGAACCAACGCCAGAGCTCATATGCCTCAGGTGAGCCCCTTTTTCTTCATTGAAGAGTTATTAGTTTTCCTAAATACGGAATAAATTGATATTTGCTTAATCACAGAAAGTCATCCAACCAGATCAACTAACTTAAACATACCTGGATATTGCTGCTATCATGCTATTCATTCAGCGGATAATGCAAGAGGAGGATCTGCGTTACTCGTAAAAGACTTAATCAAACATTACGAAGATTCAAAAATTAAGGAAGAAAAAATACAAGCTACAACCATAAATGTGCACGTATTAGACAAAATGAAAATGAAAGTATCTGCAGTATACTGTCCACCAAAACATAATCTAAAAAAAAGACGACTATATAAGATTTTTCCAAACTTTGGGAAGTTACTTTATAGTTCGAGGTGACTTTAATGCCAAAAATACCTTCTGGGGCTCAAGAACACGAAAAGTGGGGAGCTATATTTCACAGGACGAGCATTAAATTGTGATTTCCATTCAAGCGGTATGCCAACACACTGGCCGGTAGTTCAAAATAAAATCCCAAACCTAATAGACTTCTATGCAGGAAAGGTAATATCTGATAACTACATTTATGTAGAAAATAAAGATGATTTGTCGTCAGATCATGTTCCTGTTTTTATGACCATTAGTGTTAGTATACTGAAAACTGAAAGTCGACCACGTCTTATAATTCATAAAAAAAAAGCTGGCTCCTATTCACAAATAAATAAGAAGATAGCATAAACCTACAAGTCCCGATAAAAACTTCATTTCAACTAGAAGAAGAAATTTAGCTATTTAACACAAATATCCAGCAAGCAGCATGGATAAACACACCTATTTGCCTGCATTGCGCTTGATCGGGAAACTACTGACTGCTCAAAACTTAGCTTGGGCCAGTAGCGCAACAATCAAGTTCGTGATGAAGTGCTTGTTTTACCTTCTAGTGGTGGTCCTCGGGCAACAATACGTATAAACCCTTATACGTGTAGGCCAAAATTGTAAGTGCGGGTTGCCTAGGGCCTTGATTTTAGACTAGATAACGTGGGCCAGCAACCTACGTTACTGAAACCAGCTCGCTACAAAAACCGACACTATGCCTCGGATAAGGAATTATCACATATTGACGACTTTTGGCTATTTTACTAGGACAAAGATAGGTTTCTGGAATGTAAAGACGCTCATCGACTCGGGAAGCGAAGGTCCTTATAATGCCAGATTCCTTCAATTGGAAAAGAACTCATGCGATATAAACTGGACATTTTGGGGGTTAAGTGAAATAAGATGGTTAGAAACGGGCGAGTACCAGTCCCCAACGCGTAACACTGTACTACACTGTTAACAACAACAGCACGTAAGGGCCTAATTTCCTGGCAGCCCCATGGTGATAGGATTATGACGGCCAGATTCCGGACTAGAGTACGGCGCGTCACCATCATACAGTGTTAAGCCCCAAAGAATGGCTCGTCTGCGGACGAAAAGGAGAGCTTCTACAATCTCTTAAGTGTCGTCTTCAACACAACACCAAATGGAGACATTGTCATAGTGATGGGGGATTTGAATGCCAAGGTAGGCAACGACAACGAAGGGCTCAAACATGTAATCGAGAAATATGGACTAGGCAACCGCAATGACAACGGCGAAAGGTTTGTGGATTTCTGCAATTCCACCCGCCTTGGGATAGGTGGCAGCATGTTTGAGCACAAGACCTGCCACAAAGTCAGCTGGGTTTCCAACGACAGGTAAGCAACCTCCAACCAAATTGACCATTTTGCCATCAGCCGCCACTTTAGAAGTAGTCTCCTGGACGTCCGAAACAGGCGAGGGGCAGATGTGGGGATAGTACAAGATAACCATTTAATGATAGCTACTCTCCAACTACGCACTGCTGCACTTCGAAGATCCCACGACAACACAAGAATGCCCCAGTTCAACATCGAAAGACTTAGTGATCCCTCAGTGCGCCAACAATTAAGGGAGCACCTTTCGCAAGATGTGGAAGCAATCAGCAACTTACTGCCCGCAACCATCTAAGACCATTGGTGTGCTGGGAAAAATGTTTTTACATCTGGTGCTGAAAGAATTGTCGGTCGATTGCAGGGAAGACATAGGTCATGGCTTTCCGAGGATACCTGGAGACGGATTGATGAACGAAAACAGCTGAAAGCTCGCGTTGCAGCTACTCCAGCAGCAGGGAGAAGCGAGCTAGAGTCCCTATATCGCATGAAGATGAGAGAAGTTCAGCGTAGCGTGCGACGTGACAGGCGCAACTACATTCATTAACGCTGTTGCTACAGAAGCAGAAGAAGCTGTACGGAGGTGCGACAGCAGGACCGTCTACAGAATCACCAAAGAGCTGACAGGTGGTCGCAGCTCCAGCCAACACCCAGTGAAAAGCCTAGAAGGCTCCTTGCTCATTTCGGATGAGGACCAGCTCAAGAGATGGAAAGAGCATTTTGCTAAGGTTTTAAACCGCGTATTCGCTAGCGATATGCTCCCAAATCAGACTGAGATGCCCGAGGCGAGAAGTTCCCGAATACGCACCACGAATCCCAGTAATGATGAGATCACTACTATGATCAAGGCACTCAAAACCAACAAGGCGGTAGGACTTGACGGTATTCCAGCAGAGCTCCTACGAGCAGCGCCCACAATATCGGCTGTGCTTCTGCTTCCACTTATAGAGAGAGCTTGGAAAGCTGACAGCTTTCCTGACGAGTGGAAAAGGGGCCTGCTGTAGCTAAGACAATAGCTAAAATCATACTGGAGCGAATCAAACAACATCTTGAAGATACACTCGATGCCGAACAAGCAGGTTTCCGCTCTGGATCCGACCACATCCACATCCTGCGGATTATCATCGAACAGTGCGTTAAATATCGATCGCCACTCCACCTGCTGTTCATCGATTTTGAGAAGGCGTTCGATAGTGTCAACAGGGAGTTTATTTGGAGTCCTTACGCAGGAGAGGCATTCCCGATAAACTAATTGCTATTATCAAAGCTACATATGAAGGCTCCAAATGTCACGTTTTGCACAGAGGAAGGTTGTCTGAGGAATTTTAAATCCAAAGTGGGATAAGGCAATACTATTCCTATTGGTGATTAGCGATGTGCTTCGTGCAGCTTTGTCGACGGCAAACGGAGGAATTCGATGGACTTTTACATCTCAACTGAAACATCTTGACTATGTATGCTTACTCTTTCATAGAATTATGGACCTCCAACAAATGACAGAGGGAGGCAGGCGTCGTCAGCCTTGAAACAAACTCATCGGCTCAAATATGCATTGCTGGACAACCGGTAGAGAGAGTAGAGGATTTCCAGTATCTTGGGTGTATTGTCTCGACCGATGGTGGAACTGAACTGGATATAACCAACAGGATCGCCAAAGCAAAGTCCGCGTTCGGGATGTGTCCAAAATATGGCAATCAGTTTGAACACCAAGATAAGACTGTTCCGCTTCAATGTTGAATCCGTGCTGTTCTATGGATGCAGCACGTGGAGAGTGAACACTACTATCACCAGAAAGTTGCAATCGTTCATTAATAGTTGTCTGCGCAGTATCTTAACGATTTTCTGGCCCAATCGTATCTCTAACGAACACATTTACGAGAGAACTGGTCAGGAATCAATAGCCACAACCATCCAACGACGGAGGTGGCAGTGGATTGGTCACACGTTCCGAAAAAATAACAGTTGCATAGCGAACCATGCTATGCAATGGAAACCTTTAACTCATGTTGGCAGGAGACCTGGCGGTCCGAGGAAAACATGGCGCAGAAAAATCGAGAAGGAGGCGCAGTGGGGAAATGTTGGGGTGAACTCAATCACATTGCCAGAAACCGTACACGATGGCACGTAGACGTAGTAGAGGCCCTAGGACCCACAAGGGGGTACAGGACATAAGTAAGTAAGTTGCTGTCTCTCAGCAGAAAAGACTATATAGACAACTTATTGACGTCTTGGCAGGGCACTTTGCTTTCGTCAAACACATAAACATGCTAATCTTGAGTGACACTACAATCTGCGACGCTTGTGGAGAGAGCAACGACACCGCGGAACATTATCTCTATGAGTGCCGGGCCTTGCTCGTATCAGGTGGCAGATCCTCGGTGCTGATGTGGTGACTGCTGGTACTGTAAGCTTCTCATCACCGAAATGCTTGCTTGGCTTTCTTAGAAAGACAAAGAAATTCCAATAAAATGGGTAAATCAGGGTTTGCTCTCTGGTAGTACAATGGACCAGTTGCGTTGCTCCAGTCGAGCGTTTCCTATCCCGACAAAAAAAAAAAAAAAAAAAAAATGCTGCCAAGCTGAGCAGTTATAGGAACCAGTTCAGTTTTGTTTCAAATTTCGCTTATTTAGATTTTTATTTTTTTTTTTGTATTTTACTTTGACTTGACTTTCGACTTGATTGTTAAATTTCGAATGAATTCAAATGTCAAATTTGACTATATTTCTTAGTGACAACAGAGCTCTAAATGTGGCCCCACTACTGGTGCACATTGATGAGTATTACGGAATACATGCCAGAAAGAATAAATTTAAATCATCCCTTTAAAGACTTGGGGACCGAACTTACCTTTAAAGACTTGGGGACCCCTTACAGCGGGAACCCCAAGTCAACGTGATCCAAAGACCATCATTGGGAGAGCATAGGCGCAAAAGTTTATTTTCTGAGAGCATTAATTTTTCTCCTTCAAGATGTAGAGGTTCCTGAATACCAAAACACCGAATCTAACGAGTACGCGGACTCAGGCGAGTTTTATGATCTCTATTCATCGATAATTAACCCTTCTGTAGCTTACTCATTAGTTATCTTAGGCTAGAGCTCAGCGTCGAAAAGATGTAGTAGGAAGTCACTAAAATAAAATCTGTGCAATGAATATACCAAGCCAAAAGTATTTATAAATCATCAGACAGTAAAAGTAGCCTGATACTACTTATCAGTGAAACGAACTGGGTACACATCAGTTAGGCACTTGTCGACTGTTTGATGGCTACGATAGGTGGAGCGTTTAGATACCAGCACACTTACCCCTAATTCAACCCAGAGGCACACCGCATTACAGAAGGTCATTGCTTTACCTGGCAAACGAGCAGCTGGAAAGGCATTTTAACCACCAACTTTATATGGGAAACAAAGCAGTTGATTCAGAATCGAACTAGCTGAAATGGTCTCCTTGTTATGTAGGCCCTGGCGCAGGCCTACCATGAATAACTAGGCAAAACTTGTACCAATTACCAGTATAAAAGGATAAGACTCTTAGGGATGACCTAAAATATCTGAATGGCATAACATGCGATTTTATGAAACCGGGATGGTTAACTTTTATCATTGTTCTGATCTGCACTGATACCCCAATTGGAAGTGAAACTTCTTTTCATCGTTTACTGTAATCATACATTTAAAGAAATTTAAGTAATAACTTTGGTCGAAATCAGTTGAACTGTCCTTAAGATACCATATAACCGATTTTCAAAATGTTCCTATTATTCCTAAAAACTTGTCATGCCTCCAAACTAATTTAAACTCCAAACTTGGTCAAAATCGTAGGCGTTCCACATTTTCGTAACACATTTCCGTTACTGTTTCACCCGCAACAAATATCATACGTATGGGGATATACACACATTCCTTGGTCTACCACAGGACTCTGACAAGGCGACACGCTAGCATACCTACTTTAGTAAAGTTTTATTCGCGGAAAGTTTTACTTTATATAATAATATATCTATTCTGGCAATTAAACAAGTTCTCAGGGGTTAAACATTGACTACAGAAGGTGCGCAGCCATCTTTGTGGATCTCTAACCATCTACAGACTACTGCCCATCAGTTGACAAACGAGAAATGATTGAACTGCAATACCTCCAGCTCAGCGGATATTGTGGTCGACTGAGCTCATGTCGACATTCGAACAGCCTGATTGATAGGCAAAAAGAGGTAAGGGCTAAGTATCTACCCTACCAGAAGACATTGTCACTAGCTCTAGTCCCTTAAATAAGCATCTTAAAACCATTGGTTCAAGAAGTTCTCGTCTATATGAACGCTGTCTTGAGGCGGATGAAACGGCTTTAAATGTTATTCCTTTGAGGGGACGACCTGAATGAGTTTAACTTCGCTAGTCTCTTTCGCTTTGCGAACGGTACTGGAAGGTTTAGAGCTATTGACTTGGTACACAATCGCTGATAATTAGGGAACGAGAAGTACCATAGACCCTCAGGTCTATGGGTGATCAAAAGCAATACAATATAACGTGAGAAGGTGCAGTGGGATTTCAAAATCAATTGTACTCGTAGATCGGGGGAATAAACAGTTGTTGGACAGTTCTTCTGAAGATAAGCTATGGTACGTAATTCCGTGAGAATAATCGCAAATTCTGTGCCCGGCATAGGATACATGGCAGAACCTCCAAACTGAATGCAGACAACAACAATACTAAATATATATATCGAAGCTGCTTGAATTTAAAATTGAGTTGCAAGGAAAAACACTTTAAATCAAGGTGCCCTTATGCTAAATCAGCAAACAAGACTTTTTAATTAATATACTTTGCGGACTTATCTAACTTAATCACATTCAACCAAGGCATACACAGATTAATCCTGGGTTTCAAGGATATCATTGTCACCTCATTATGGTCACAAAACAAAGCACATCTTCTCCGCACACACATACATAAAGAACAGTCTTTGGATAGGCACCTCAAAGCGCCTGTAATCTAATTTCTGCCAACCGAAGCGTCGGTAATTGAAACTTTAAAGATTACAATTCAAATCCCGAAATAGCAGAACGCTCCACCATCTAATTGTCCTTTTGAAAGTCCAATCTGCCAAGTGGTAACCACCCGCTTCTATCTACCGTGTCGCCGCCATTCGCAATCACCACATCCAATCTTGCATATGTAATTATCATCATTTGCCATCATCATCCTTAATGCATTATCATGTCCTTGGGGGTGGCTATGAGCCATAGATGGTGGAACTTTTCCAATTCATGGCACCATATCGCCTCCAACCATCCTTCAGATAGGAAGAAGACATCAAACAGATTAACAGCGTGTATGTAGCTATGCACACACAAACACACATATTGTATGGGTAGTCGGAAGGATATAGCTCCAATGAAGGACACGACAATCGACTTTAGTCCTTATGGAGCTCCTTTAGGAAATTAACTAAAACCAAAGCTCGACATATGGTGGTCTGCGGTACAACTCTCACTCTCTCTGAGGAGCAAAAGAAGACCATCATCACAATCAATTTTGCTGCCAAACCTCAGTTAGCAATTTGTAGCCAGTTCCGCTGGCTGACTGTCTGCCGGCGAGTTAGGTAACTTGGAGCTGGCTACTAAGCGATGCAACTCCAACCTACAGGCAGATCATTAATATTTCAGAAATCTGAACAAGGGTTCCTAGTACTTTTTTTCATTTATGCTTTTCGGTTTGCAGACAAGGATTTGCGATTCGCATCAGTCAGGGTGTTTTGTTGGGAGTGGTCATGAGGAGCATGGCCATGGAATCATTTTCACTTCCAAGGTTGTTTTCTGATTGGTTATGTGGGTGGCAAGGCAGGAGAAAGATGGGAAGTATTTTAATTAAACCTCTTTTGAGGGGAGGTGAACGGTGGTTCCAATCTCTGTGTGAAAAGACATGCAACCCAAGAGACAGCCGCATTAGTAGCTACACTGCAGCCACAATTGTGTGTATAATCTATGTTGATGCATGCACCACCGCAATGGAACCACGAAATAAATTACCTTTCTTCTGCTAATCATCGAGGGATCAGTGCAACTATAGTGATTTAGTGGTTTGAGAGGTTTGGTCAATCTTGAGATTTACAAACCGCATTGGTCAGTCGAGTTAAGAAGATATGTGATATGCACATTCATGGAGATGTTCTTAAATGCGATAGCTGACCCTGCCAACATTCCAGAGCTCTGGCTGCAATGTGGTGCATCCGCTTGACCAGCTTTAATTTATTTCGCCGCTCGTTAAATTTTCTTTTCTAGCCTACCAATCCTTGACACATTGTCACTTTCGTTTTTCATAAAATATCAAACGGTCAAACAGTGTCAAATATTGTTAAACGATTGATAAAACGTCAAATTTTTGTTTACTTTTAAACGTTTGACAAAGAAAATTACACGATTACACTGTCTACCATCTATTACATCGAAAAGCATTAAAAGTTTGACATTTTGCCAAACAGTAGAATCGTAGCTTTATACCGGCAAAGCTGTCTACTTCAATTAAAAGAACGTTCTCTTGCATTGAAATGGTAAAAGTGGCTTAAAGTTTAGCTTGGAGAACTAACTATCTAACATTAGCACGATTCCAACTACGGTCATTATTTCCTTCGGTCCACCAGACAACAGATGCGAACGCTGAAATTGGTCGAACTAGCATGTTGGATAACCAGTACATAACCTTTAGGACAACAATTCTCAGATGCTTCATCTTTATAGGAGAATCCAATAGCTGCACCTAAGAAAAACGTGTGTCCAGCTTTCTTTTTCTTTTAAAAGTTATAACCTCTTTGGCTAACGCACCAGTGAAAGACTAGTTGAAAGGTACTCTGTATTAATTCGTAGGCATAGTCCTCATGATATAGACTTCGGTCACTAAAAACAAGAGAGCACCACCTTACGAAATTAGACAGCATTCTGCCACGGGTGATGGTGCCTTCTTCTAGACAAATTGTCAACATATCCCCTTCATTTAAATAACCTCCTTAAAATGCCCCCCATATTCCTGTATAAAGAATAACCTAAACTGGAAAATAACAATTTGCTGACTTTGCCGCTTAGCCTCTTTAATGCAAGAACGTGTTTCGTAAGTCAACTCAACACATTATCCAGTGATTGTATTACCCGAAACCAACAGACATATCTCACTACCAAGTCGAAACATCTATAAATTATGCGTACAACGTATAGAGACCAGTATACAAATTGGGAATCTCTTTCAAGGATTCCATCTCATCTTAAATTACACTTTCCATTCGGAGAAATCTTCATCGGGCAGGATGGGAATGGACGTTGATGATAGAAGCAAGTGTTCTTCTCGTATAACCAATCAAGGTTATTCAAAATTTACGAGTAATTTGACAGAGTACAAAGAAATATAATTTATGAAAACACATGTCAAGTGTTAAATGAGTTCGAGTGATTTGATCTGCATAATGAAGCACAAGATTTTGGATTCATCTTGGAGTGGATTGTATTTGAAAACTTCTATAAAATGGTAAAATGAAGGAATGCATTTAATCAGGCTCTTGGGTGTCGAGGTTCAGTCAAAATCATGCACATAATAGCCCAAACAATTCAGTCCATGTGTGTAAAACTTACTCTTTGCCACAAATTTGTGGCAAACGTACTTTTTAATGGTATACACTCAGTCGAAAGGGTGCATGATGACTATCCATGCCTGAATATAAACGGTTAAAGGTGGTCCATTCAGATCTATTGTAATTCCTTGAAAAAAATAACAACAGGATTCTGATGTGAATATCTGATGGCGGTGAGGCTGCCGAACAGGAGATCCCCGAGGTGGACCAATCTTCTTTTGGACAGCGATGGATCGATACCTAAAGACAAAGAGCGTAATACTTCTTTGTTTAAAACTGACCCTAATCCTTCAACGTACACCCCTTTTGGACATTGTTCCGAAAGAGCGCTGATGACAATGCTAATAAATATATGTACAATTAATATCGCAAGGCCAACCCCAACAGCATCCGGCTGGAGATTTGATACTTCGTGCCAGTCGTGTCAGTCGAACAACATTTTGAAGATCACCCAATATCTTGCAAACTCACCAGCCATGCACTTTAAATGAGTTATTCTGTCCTTGGAGGACAGCAAAGGTGCATCATAAACCTACACAGGAGGGCTGAATCTCAGTTTTTACCCAAGATTCTCGCACTGATTAGGGACAATCTGATTAGGTCTGGAAACTTCCGATCAAATCTGAGTTTCTTTCAGACGAGTATCTGCTCACCTCCTGTAGAGGAGGTTCAATTTTCTGTCGAAATGTGGGAAAAGTTGGAAATGGGAGCAAAGGAGATGGACTCCCTGAACTAAGGAACAGCACAATGAACATAAGCGAGGAACGACATTGCTTTAGACTTGGGAAACTAAGTATAGAACAAAATGGGTACTACAAATCCTGCAAATACCCTCTCACCTCAAGAAATGATAAGAACTAAAAAAAAAAGAGATAGATTTATATACCTTTGTTAAATCCATTGCATTCCGTTTGCAATCAGATTGAAAGATATGCTCTAGATCGAGTATTTCATTAACGAGAGCTCCAGGTCGGGATGCACAGCTCTAGATCGGAATGCACAATAGACTTATTCAGGTCGAAATGAGCCTGCACATTTATAATCCGTTCAGTTCTCTATCAAGAGAGACATCCAGCGGGCACTGCGGAAAGGCGATATATCCAATTCTCCTTTCTATTCTGAAATTAACTCCTTTCGTTCTGACCCTAACCTCAGCTAGGTTCAAATAAACTTTTCATTGATTCAAACTCTACTGCCAGCTCACGTTCCATCCAAATGAGAGCACAATTACCATGCATTAGATGCAATTAGTTCCAGCCAGCTATTTCCATTTCAGCTCATAAAAGCTTTGCTAAGTGATTTACAACTCAGAAACTTTAATTAAAACCATGGTGATCGTACTCATTACCTATACATTCGTACCCTTAAAGAAAATCTTTTCACTCGCATGGTATAGTTGCGTGTACATGGAATGCATTAAGGAAAATGTTAAAAAAGTATTTCTTCTGGTGGTTCAATGCTATTGTCTTGCTAAAGCCTTAGAAAGTTTCTTGAAAGTCACTTCAATGCATGTGCATGTCATAGTACATTCCATTTTCGGTTCATGTGATGGCTTTGATGGCCAATAAAGGGCATAAAACAAAAACATTCTTCAAAAAGCAACTACATACAACAACAATAACCGCATTATCACCGTGGCCAATTCTTCGTCCTTTCGATGAGCGTACACCCTTGCTTAGGGGTGATTGTGCTCTGTGGAAATGGAAAAACTTTACCCTTATTAGCAAGTACTTGAGGGAAGTTTAGTTTTTTGTAAACCATAGGAGAATTGCATGGATATACTCGTAACAGTCTTTAACTTAGAGTTAGATCACCACGCATGAAAAGTAATTCCGATAATATTTAAAATACAAGAGCTAGGATAGTCTTGATGTTCATCCTTGAACCGATACTGTCTAGTATTTTATGTACAGTTCGGAGATACGCCAAATACTGTGTTTTATTAGCTTCATATTCGTAATTCGAAGATACAATACTTGAGGTCAAACACTGGAACATCCTTAAGTGTCGTTGATCATTCGAAAGTACTTTCAAGTTGGTATCGCCAATCATTCCTCATTTCCACTTTTTTGATTGCTTTAGTATTGTCTCGTATATGTATTCTCCGAAGTCCAGAAATATTTGATACTGCTCGAAGATGCTCGAAAATTTTAAAATTCGCTTGTAGGTACTTGTAAGTAGTTGAAAAGAACCTCCCATTGCTCTAGCTCTAGCTCTATTTGGCACTAATAAATATGTACATAGGTATTCCTGCATACTAGATGATGAATGAATGCAGATGGCGGTAGATATTTAAAAAGATGTGCGAAGTCCTACAGAATACTTAAGTACGTACTTACAATTTCAGTCGTACAACCTCAAGCCTTCGCCAACATTTTTTGAACAAAACGCTATCTTGCCTAACACTGGCTTTTATACGGTCCACATCTGCTATCTGATCCATCCCAAGATAAAAAAACTAGGGTGACCCTATGCACTCGTCAAAGCATGTAGAGTTTGAAGGATAAGAGGTGACTAAAATAAAAGTCTAGCTAGCTACATTTTGTCCAACTTTTCATTCATGAAACACAACTAACCTGGTTTACGAATTGGTAGCAGGCATAGCTACAACCCGCACATTCTTATCCATCTTGGTTATTTTCTCCATACATTCAGTAACTAATGGATTCAATTCAACTTCGTCTAATGGATTTTCTTGACCCTAAAAATTGGCAGCTAGTTTCATATTAGCCACAAGGAGTTGAGTGTATGTTGTCCGGATCCAGCCTCCTTCCCCTCATTTACAAGTGTATTATGTGTGTGCTTGCGAAGATGTATTCGAAGTAATGCATGTGCATATGAGACATATTTCAACCAAGTCCTTACACTATATTTCTGGCAAAGTGCGAGAAATATTTTCAGAATATGTATTTCACAACGCAGTCAATTGGGAAGTAGATTTCCCACTATGCCAGCTCGAGATAGAGTAGGGAGTAAAATTGAATCTGAACAGATGGAGATGATTGTGTCCTTATGTTTCAGCATAACTCCTTATACAATATATATTGCAAGAAGGAGGCCGAGGCGGAGAGGCAAATTTCTTTAGTAAGTGTAATTAAGGTCAAGCATTCATTAAAGGATAATGAATGAGATTCTTCGTGCGGGCTTGCATGTGGTTAACTCATATATGTGTGTCTGATGACGAGCTACCTAATCGAAATGAAGCAGTTGGGAAGTACAGTTGATGGATTAATTAAATCTAAACTTTTTTGCGGCGTAATATAAAGATAGAGTAGTAAATGTGACAGCTTCGTGAGGAAAATACATTCTACAGACTGCGTAGTCTGTGGCAGACCTTGGGTACATATTACATGTTGTATGTGCTCTTTGATCATTACTGATGATTATTTCGTTTCGTTGTAATTGAAAAAAAGGAGTTCTTCCTTCAGAAGAAAGATCTCTCAGCCGTCATGTTGTGATAGAATTACCAAGTTCATAATTAAATTAAGATCCAAGGAGCATAGATACATATTTAGGTGTGAGCATCACGAACGAATAAGATTTATATTACGATTACCCAAGCTATTTGTATGTATAGGTACATATAGGGTTTGTATAAAAAGTATCGAGAACATTTTTTTCCTGACGTGACTGTACGTCGCAGCGGGCTCGGTGGTGGGGGTCTGACCTTCAAAACACGCCAAGCGTCAGTCGCCTGCGAGCGGTTGTTCAGGCTAGATCGAGTTTTTAGTGGACCCCTATCGAGTGTCTCGATGCAAGCTCAAAATGCAGCGAACGATTGAACAGAGGCAAGCCATCAAATTTTGTGTTGGACTGAGGAAATCGGGTACGGAGACGTTGGGCATGATTCGCCAAGTGTTCAAGGATGAAAGCATGTCACAAACTGCCGTTTTTAAGTGGCACAAGGGTTAACCGGAAATTGGAAATTGCTTCACGACAATGCACCCAGCCACATCTGCTCTAAGGTGACTGACTACGCGACGCAAAACGGCGTCGCGACGATTTTCCAACCCCTTTACAGTCCCGACTCGGCCACAGCAGACTTTTTTCTATTCCCAAAAGTGAAATTCTCACTCAAAGGACACAACCATGTGGCCCTAAGTGGTGTCAAAGAAGCTTGCACACGTACCCTTAAGGACCTTCTGTAATCCGTCTACCAGGGAGTCTTCGAGTCGTGCAAAAGCCGCTGGCAAAAGTGTGTCGACGCTCAAAGGATGTACTTTGAAGAATTCTAAGATTTTGTAGCAGCATCTGAAATAAAACTAAAACTTCTGAAAAAAATAAAAATTTTTCCGAAACCTTCCCGATACTTTTTATACAAACTCTCTACGTACGTATCTAAAGAGAAAGTGGAGACAGCTTAGGCATAAAGCTGGGATTGTTCTACTCAAACTCGCTGTCAGTTTATTATGTACAAATCCGCAAAAGCTCTGATCACAAATGTCATGGAAACATTTTTTGCTCTGTTGGAGGAATGATATGCCTATGATATCAGGTGGTCGGAAAAAAATACTGTGAATCAGAAGCAAAGGCAAAATAACAAAGCAAATGTCCCCAGTTAACTGTACACCATGCCCAGAATTTTACTGCAAGCTAATATCTGAGTTTTAAACCACTACTCGTATACCAATCTTTCACTCTCTCTCTCTTTCTCTTTCTATCTCTCTTTCTCTCTCTCTCTTTCTCTCTTTCTCTCTCTCTCCCTCTCTCTCCCTCCAACATTTACAATGCCCTCACTGTGTAAAATATTTTAAGGGTATTGTTAACCTCTTAAATGCGCGCAAATTAGTGTTGAAGGCGTTAAGGTACTGCTACCTAAATAGATCTATTCTATTCGGAGAATTTATTTGCTAACGTACTCGTAGTATTCTATTCAATGGTTCGTGTTAATATGGGGATATTTGGCGTCGTAGTAAGCATGGCAGAATACATAAAAACAAGCAAATATTTGGCCCAACAGCTCTTTAAGTGCCTGGGCCTAGCCTCTCGCAACCACTCATGTTGTGTACGTTATATTTTTCACACGATTGGAATGGACCTACAGTTTAGTGCCGTATCCGAAGGGTAATTTGTTTTGAGAGAGAGGTGGGACCATGAAAAAACTTGTTGGTGTTTTCTGAGATTCGGACTTGGAACTTTACGCTCAGTGGTCCGACACACTAACCATTTACGCCACAGCGCCCACCAAGCAAGGCAGAATAAAGAAACTAACCTTTATTGGTGAGAGTTAGTATAAATGGATCTGTTGATGCAAGTGGTGGCAACCAATAGCTCCAATTAATAACTGATGGAACTGAAGAATTCTCCCAATTTTTGAGGTCTTATTTTCCATCTCAGGGTCTTATTTCCTGGGGTCTAATTTCACATAGCCATGTGATGCTCATATTAGATCACAAATAGAAGTTATGGTGAGAACAAGCCCATTGTTAATAAATTGTGTGTTTAAAGGCAGGCAACGACTTTTACGAGAGAAAATAATAACTTGACTTTTTTTGACGTTGAGCCATAAGAGGTTTTCCCATCACCAGATGAAGGACGTGTTTAAGTCAGTCTACAGGGAATGAAAATAAGCAGTGAGCAGTGCAGAAAATGTATCTAGAAACAATCATGTCATCTGTATAAATCACTAGATCAAATCCCGTTATGACAAGGTAGACATCGTTTATAGTTAATACGAAGATCATTGGTCCTGAATGGCTATCCTGAGATACCACTGATGTCGCATTGATTCGATTTAGAACGGAAGATCTGAATAGGACGCTGATAGGAATGGTACTTTTCGGATTCACTGCTCCAATCTCTTTTGTTACCCAGCTTTGAGTCAAATCTTCTTTCAAAGCAGTATTTCTTTACCATATGGTCCCTGGGCTAGTCCAAAAGCTTCACCGATTTGGGTAGGATTACTTGACTTCTTATGATGCATGTTCCTTTTCTGATGGCCTCTTTGCTTATTCTTAATATGGTCTTCTTGGCGATTCGCTGTAGCACTATGTGTAGCAGAGGTATACTTACGACCACCTCTAGTGCCGCTGTGGGACAAATTCGCATGGCTCCTGTTATACATAGGCAAGCAATTCTTTGCACCTTGCTCAGAGATGTCGTTGTCGTAATTAGCCTTATTCTGTTAACCCATACCACTGTCCCGTATGTGATGATGAGTCTTACTATCATCATGTATATCCACCTCACCTCACCTGCGGCTGGGCTGCAAATCCAAGACTTTCCTGAAATGTTTCTGCACACCATAAAACCTCTGGTAAAAGAGATTCGGATCTTTCTTATGGCTTATAGGACAACTGCTTTCATATGCCTGCATAATAGCCCTATTGACCACTTCTACGTTGTTTTCCAGTTCTAGGAAGTTGCTCACCGTTTTCTTGCCTTTCACACCTTGAGTTAAAGAAAAAATCAAACTGCGTATGATACCGGTAATCGAAATATATAGGTACATACTCGCACTATGCTGAGAAGTACGAGTAACTGCAAACTAAAAGGTAGTTTGAAAAGTTAGAGGCAGATCTGTGAAAATTAAATTTACATTGCGTCAAACATAGCATTAATGTTTTCATTACAGTACGCTAAAAACAAGTGTAGGTGAGAGGCGTCAAGTTTGGAAAGGGAATGATTAATATTGGTCTTACTGCCGTTAGCTGAAAAAAAAGGTCTAACTTACCAGGTTGTTTTTGATACCGATCATCTAGCGCGGACCAGAAGCCAAAATCGGATTGGTAAATAAGATTGCTTTATCAGAGATGGCATTAATTGAGGCGAAGTGAATCTCATCATCTGATTCACATCAGCGGAATTTGAGTAGATTAAAATCACCAACGACGTTTGTATTGTCTTCATTTGTAATGACTTCCATAACAAAGTCAAGTGCATTAACAGGAAGATGGTATTCACTAATAGATTGCGAGGGAGCGGCACAAGATATAAGGGAAACGCTTTGAAAAATTAGTATTTTTCTCAGATCAGATCAAGATCAATTCCAGAGTAGAAGTGCTGGGAATAGTGAAAGCTGATGCATTGTGGAAAGTGTGAAGCGGAAAAAGAACTTCACACTGAAGGAGTTCATCACTAACTGGGTCGAAACAAGACTGATCGTTAAGGGCTTAATCGCCAGAAACCACGATGTCCTTACGACAGACATTAAGGTTAAACGTGAAAAGTTTCGTATCCTTAAAGTTAGGGGTTAGATTAGTTTCCCTTAACACAAATAATAATACAAAAATATCTTTTCCGAATTAGGGGAATACATTGGAGGTCTTAGTGAGAAGTTATTTTACATTTTTGTTGTAAACAGACCGATACTTGGGATTAGCTTTATCTGGACAAGCGGAGTGGGTCAAGGCGTTATGAAGTTTGTGGACGAAGCAAGTTATTAAAATGAGCACGACTTCATTGGAGATGTAACATCTACTTGGAGCTAATATAAGAATCATAAGCAAACAGATCGTTTGCCAAGTGAAGAGGTGATATAGTGAAACTTATGAGAAACTGAACGAAAATTTGTTGTAATGCTCGCACTTCAGTCGGAAGACCTTGTTCACGAATAAGGAATATGATGTTGGTTTTTGTATCTCCATTCTAAAAAGAATTACTTCAGTGACGGCTTTTACAGGTTCATTCGCATCGGTTTTCCTAAAGTACCCGTATCTGTCGATCAAAGAAAGACATCCAAGAAATTCCAGCAATGGTGGTACGGTTCCTCTAACATTGGATACGGTAGTGGATACAGTGCCGATATTAAGACATGGTTGAATTTCCTAATTGGGTGGAGATGCTGATGACGTAGTTGTCTAGCTCTGAAGAGAAAAATAAGTCTATAATATTTATTCGTATTGTTAAGAACCCGTGTAAGCTCTTACACTATATGGGTGAGATTGCAGCTGATGGCGAAGGTTATATTTAGTTGCACCTTTCGATTTAAAAGAGAAAGAAATCTGTTGCAATGAAAGGTTGAGTAGCCCATATTGAGGAGGAATGAGAAACGATCAATGAGTCATGTGTTATTATCTACAAAACTATTGGTTCAAAGATTTTCATATATTTATATATATTGGAGTGATACAGATTAATATTACTATTAAAAATAATATCATTGTACACAGTAATTCTTACTCATTCGCATCGTCTACCAAACTGCAGTGCGAATGTATTTTGACGCATTTAATCATAATCACATAACAGCTGCCACCTGCTTCAAGCCAGAACAACTACTTGCCTTAAAGTCATGCCCTCTGCTTGTTAATCGGTAAAAAAAAAAAACGTTTGCTGGATTCTTTCGCATACGGCTGTCAGGCAATTAACGAAAATTATTGATGTGACAAACGACTTAATCACACCGTCATAATTTTATTCTTCTTTATTATAACAGAAAATCAGCAGCCCAGCAAACTGAGTCTTTAGTATAAGAGTACACACCTAGAATATGTAATCGCGGATTATTCCAAGGTCCGTCATTGGCAAACAGCCAACTCAGCATATATAATCAATGAGTTCACATTATGTACCATCGCAAAGGGTCTTTGGCACCGGTTTTCACCTTGACGTATTCACTTCATTTCTCGTTTCTCCACTTCATGATTGTAATCATTTTTCCTTTTTTCCATTGCCTCAAATCGTTCTTCAATGTCCACTGTATATTCTGAGCTCTCTGAAACTGACCAAGAATCTACCATCCATCAGCAACAACGACGACGACGACGATGAAGACGACCAGCATACTTCTAATTGGAGATGGAGCCAGCTGAGTCTCCTGCTTCTACCACCATACACTTCTTGTATCGTCGTCTTCCTCTCCATTTACCTGCTTAGACATCATTTACCTGTGATCATCTTCATATCTGTTTTTTTTTTTTTTTTTTTTTTTTTCTTTTTCTTTGGTTCCTTACGTGCATGGAGTGTACCCTCATCGTAAGGAGACCACTTACGGTTGCTTGCTGGCTCGCGGTGCAATTGTGCATTTTTCATACTTCTTTAGCCTCTTCTTTGAACGGTTTTCCCCTGGTTCTTGTAGAAATACAACAGGAACCCAACTTAATTACTGGTTTCGAAATGCGATAATGCCTCCTGTTTGTTGACGCTGTTGCACTGAAGCTACTAACACATAACACAGGCCAAGCACAATAAAGAAGAGGACGACATAGCAAAAAAGCAGAAAATGATGAAAAGTATCTCAACCCTGATGCTATCTGACATTTTATAGGACCACAGGCAACATGTGTTTCCCGGCACCAGAGTTTATGTGTGTATGCGTATGACGGATATAACGATGGAAGCCTACATATGTGCGCCGGTTACCGGAGCCAGCTCTTCAGTATCATGGTTCTCAAGTGGTTTCGCATTAAAGTCCTCGCTCAGAATGGTCGCAAGGGGTGCGTGTGTGTGTGTGTTCTTTTGTATTTTTACTTGAACGCCCCCGCATTACTTATTTCACCATTTTAAGAAGGAAGAACTTTGGGACTCGGTGTCTTTGGTGGAAATTTTTTACCTCTCTGAAGCTATGAAGGGTTTAAGTTCTGAACAAAGAGAGAGACCAATTGATAGGGTCCTCCATACTTTATATTTGGGCGTGTGTCTTTGGAGTGGAGGTTCCGGTTAAGATTCTATTCGTTAAAGGATATCAGTTTTTGTTTTATTTCTCTTTACTGTGTACTGATGACCAGCAAATGGGTTACGCTGAGAAATTTTAAAGAATTCTATGTATATGAATGAAGTGATGAGTTGAAGTGTTTGATGGATGTTGTTTACAGGAAGTTTTGCTGAAAAATTGTTGAAAAGGACTTGAGAGTTTTATCATTTTGATTGGATTCTACGGTAGACCGGTGAAGGCAAAAGAAGGTCATGTTGGTGATGATATGGTGTCAAACAGTAAGGTGTACAGTCTGAACCTGAACTGAACCGCTTAGCAAGAAGTAAAAAATACTGCATTTGTTGGAATGTTAGTTTTCACAAGAGTTTTGGCTACATTCGCAAAGATTACAGGGATTCGTAGGCGTTTCGGTGCGTTCAATACTTGTTTTTAGTGTTAAAGGTTTATACTTTCGAGCGCATATAATTGAAAGCGTTATGAGTATGAGTATTCGATAGGATTCCGGAATGGCTGGTTTTTTTCATAATCTTTTCTGGAAATATGTGGACCTACATAAGCCATAAACCTACGTTGGTGATGCGAGAGTGGCCAAAAGTTGATTATGAATATTTATATTAATCGCCTTGCATGGATGACTGACTGACAGCAGGTTGGTTAAGGTCCTCAAAAGATGCAAGCCGATCAAACTGGAGTCACTGAGAAAGTCTGATGGCTAGTTTACTGAGACGAAAGCGGAAACTTTTAGTCTTCTGTTGGAGACTCACTTTCCGGGCAGTTAGATAATCAGCTTGGTCCGCTTACCCAGGCTGAGCTTGATCTAAGTCAGAAAACTTGGCGCAGCTGGTATATTGCATCAGCCGTGGCCCGTGGTAACATATGAGGCCATCAAATATGCTGTGGCATCTTTTGATGGTTTCAAATCGCCTGGCACCGATGGAATATATCCAGCTATGCTGCAACAGGGTATAGATCAGCTATTGTCAACTCTAAAAAGAATTTTCACCGCTGGCTTGGCCCTGGCATATATTCCTACACCTTGGCGGACAGTCAGAGTAGCTTTCATACCGAAAATTGGTAAGGAGGACTATTCGCTCCCCAAGAGTTTCAGACCTATAAGTTTGACATCCTTCTTACTGAAACGTATGGAGAGATTGGTAGAATTTCGCGTGCACAGCAGTCTTATCAGTGTGGGAAATCCTGCGAGACAGCACTTCAAAATCTAATGGCCAGAATTGAATGCGCGCTTGGTAGGAAAGAATACGCGATGGGTATCTTCATCGACATTGAGAGTGCTTTTGACAATGCGACTTTTGACTGCATGTGCGGCTCGGCCAGACAACACGGGGTAGATGAAACATTAGTGTTGTGGATTAAAGCAATGCGAATAGAACTTTGGTAGTGGATGTGGATTCTGGCCGATATGTTATGACATGGGTAAGCAGGGGCTGTCCACAAGGTGTTCTGTTGAACACTCTAATTCTAACGTCTACGCTCAGGCATATGCGGATGATGTCGCCGTACTTTCTATCGGGTCATGCCTGGCGACGGTCTGTGCTAACAGGCAGGCGGCGCTGGACATGATCGATGCATGGTGTACTAGGAGTGGGCTTTCGGTGAATCCTCTTAAAACTGAGGTTGTTCTCTTTAATAAAAGGAATATTCTGACCGGTCTACCTCAGTCAGTGCTAAAAAGCGTCACTATCCGCACTTCCAATAAAGCCAAATATCTGGGAGTGATTTTAGATAAGAAACTTCATTGGTCTAAACACGTCGAGTCGAAAACACCCTGGCGGTGTAAGGATACTTTTGGCAAGACATGGGGCTTGTCACCGAATAAAGTTCTCTGGATCTACACGGCAATGATAAGACCATTCCTTGCATATGCATCGGTTGTTTAGTGGAAAAGGCTCTCGCGTAAATATGTGGTTGCTTTTGCGCCAAACTCCAAAGAACGGCTTGTCTCGGCTGCACGGGAGCTTTTCCAAGTACGCCTGGCTCTGCTCTAAACGTTCTGCTGAACTTACCTCCCCTCGATACTTATATCATGGGTTGCACTATCAAAGCCATCCATCGTCTTCGGCGGGGCGGCTTTTGGTATACTCAACACTGGAATTTTCATGAACTTGCGCGACACTTATCTTACGACTCCTGTCTTATGGATATGCCGTCTGACGCAATGACACCAGAACTTCAGCTGATGCGCAAATTCAGAGTCGACTTTCCTTGCGTTTAGGACTGGCTTCGGCCAGGGTCTGAACTAGGAATGGAATGCAGTCGCATTTTCACGGACGGTTCCAAACCCAGTTAAGGGTCTGGTGTTGGTGTCTTCGTGGAAGTCGACAATATTAGACTTCACTTTTCGTTAGGCAAATATGCGTCTGTTTTCCAAGCGAAAACTTATGCAATCCTAATGGCCATGAACTATGTTGTGAAGAACAGGTGGAAGGGCTGTAGTATTTGTGTCTGTAGTGACAGTCAGGCTGCGCTTTAGGCCTTGCTTAACCCTTTAACCACTTCCAAAATAGTTCGTGAAACCAAAAATTCTTTGAACTCGGTCGCAAGGCTGAATTCTCTGTCTCTTATCCGGGTCCCAGGTCACACTGGGATCTTGGGGAACGAGATCTCTGATGAGATTGCTAGACAAGGCTCAGAGGAAGGTTTCTCAGGTCCCGAACCCACTTTGGGTCTCCCGCGTCCTGCGTTAGAGCTTCCATTGACGATTGGATCTCTTACGAACACAATTGTGTGTGGCATGACTCTCTAGGATGCCGGTTTACTAAACGCATGCTCCCGGACATCTGTAAGATATCAGCGGCGTTCTTGCTGTCTCTCAGCAGAAAAAACTGTAGACAACTTATTGGCGTCTTGACAGGCCACTTTACTTTTGCCAAGCACCTTAACGTGTTGGGCTTAAGTGACACTACAATCTGCGACGCTTGTGGAGAGAGCGACAACACCGCGGAACATTATCTCTGTGAGTGTCCGGCCTTTGCTCGTATCAGGTGGCAGTTCCTCGGTGCGGATGTGATGAGTGCTGGTACTGTAAGCTCCTCATCAAGACAAGGAAATTCCAATAAAATGGGTAAATCAGGGTTTGCTCTCTGGTAGTACAATGGATCAGTTGCGTCTGAATGCTACAGTCGAGCGTTTCCTATCGCTCCAATGTCGAGTCAGTAATACTACATGGATGAAATGCTTAGAGTACCAACGTCACTGTCATTTTGTAAGATGCAGACTTTCGTAAATAAATGTCTACGCATCATCCTTAGGATTGTCTGGCCTAATCGAATCTCGAACGAACACCTCCACTCGAGTACAGGTCGGGAACCTGTTGACATCACTATTCGATGAATGAAATGGCAATGGATTGGTCACTCCTTGCTGCACCAAGAAAGCACCGTTGCCAAACACGCCATTCAATGGAATCTCCTTACTCAATCTGGTAGAACTGGGGATCGACCTAGGCATAAGCGGTGAAGAACGTATGAAAAGAAATCAAGAGCTTTGGAAATGAGTTGGAGAGAGTTGGAGCGCATTGCAGAAGTTGATGAGGCCCTATGCCCCCCGAGCTTTTACAGAATTTGAGTAATAAGTGACATTGCTCGTATGTTTTGTGGAGGAGCTCGTAGAAACAATCTTTGGTGGAAGGGTCCTTTCCTTCCGTGGGAGCGTGAACACATATTAGGCTTATGTTAGCGAATTTAGACTTGATCCGGATAGTCATAATACGCTCGCTAACGTGACGGAAGCTTAAGACTTCTTGTCTAAGTCTGCCGCGTATGACAAATCCGCATCCGAATAAGCGTTGCCTGTTGCCTCTGTAGCAATCACCGTAGTAGATATCACAGTTTTTCATCCTCTTTTTGTCCGGCCCATCCCATCGCACTTCCTGGATGGCGGTAATATCTGCTTTATAGCAGTCTAGGGCCTCTGCTAGTTGTTCGGCTGCACGTAGTCTGTAAAGGGACAGAACATTCCACGTACAGATCCGAAGGTCGCTGTCCTGCCGGGGTCGTGATTAGTTGAGTCATCCTTATCCCAGGCTTTTGGTTGTTTCGAAACCATAGGTTTTTTGCGTGGTAGGGAAGTTACCCCGACGGCACAACCCCAACCTGGAGAGCCAGTTCCTTAATTATTCCCCTAGGACGAGGGGCCGGGTACACCGGTGCCAGTAGTCCACTACAGTAATATGAGCGCTACCGTTGGCCCACTAAGGTCTCCTCCGCCACCATCTCTATTTCAATGTCCTGACCAACATTGGGAATTCCTTACCGACCTGTGATCTGAATACGTCGAAGCAGCTTGCGCAAGGTATTCACTAACTTCAACCTAACTGAAACTATAGACGCCACCGTTGACTCCTTCTAGGGAATTCGTCCGCTGCCGCCTGGAACAGGAAGAAGTGCTCTAGTGAGAAAGCACCCTGTCCCCCCCTCTCTCATCTGCTGCCGCCAAGAATCCGCCAAACAGGCTAGGTTACCCATTTCTTTGATTAGGGTACTAGGCACCCGACTGTCACCGCTTGGAGAGTGAGAGCAGGAATTGGTAGGCCTCAGCTGAGTGAAAACGCTTGTGTTTTCATATGATCGCATGCACTACCGTTTGACAAGCCCTTCCCATTTACGCGAGGTTATTGTCCGAAAACAAGGGATCATAACCCTTCCACTACACCGCATTTGTACTGATCCGCCTGTGGGGTTCACCTATTTGACCTCAGAAAATATCGATAGGTCTCCCGATTTTTGATCACTCAGTTACTGAGGCCAATTAAATACCTATGTTGTCGCATTTGTGTGATCCAGGCGTTTATAGGCCTGCCTCTTCTGCCTCGCGGTGTCTTTGGAAAGTTCATTGATATTGCCTTTTTTACAGGGTTCAAATGATCTCTTCTTTGAACGTGGCAATACCAGCTGAGCCGGTCGCGCTCTATCTTTCGTAAGATGGTTTTCTTGACGTGAAGGCGTCCACGGATATTCAATCAAGCTTTGTCACTCCTACTGTCATGCGAAGCATCTTCATCTCAGCTGCCGTGGATTTACTCTCATACGTTTTGTACATCGTCCAACATTGTGAACCGTATATGAGCACTGGTCGCACAACTGCGATGTAGAGCCTTCCCTTTCAACTTAGGTGGCATTTTTGGGTTACAGAAGATAGCCGAGTTTTCACGCCACTTCATCCATCCTACGCTTACGCGATGATTGAAGTCGTCATCACGGTTGCTTTGCTAATGATCATAGATATCAGACATTTGAACTTTTCGCACTTGGGAAGCACTGTTCCATTCAAATAAATGTCTGAAATAGGCCTAAGTGGATCAAGGAACGGGCAGAACAAGTACTCTGTCTTTTTTGAACTAATGCCCATTTCCCATCGAAACGTCCGCCCATACATTAAGTGCTCGTTGCGGGGATGTAGGATCCTCACTCACTGTGGCTCTATCATCAGCAAAGAATAATTGATGTACCTTGGGGTCCGTCACTTTATCTTCAAGCAGATAGTCAAGGACTGTAATAAAGAGCAAAGGACTTAAGCCGCTTCCCTGGTGCACCCCGACTTTGATTGAGAACTCTTCGGTTACTCCAGTGGGGCATCTTACTCTTGTCTTTGTTCTTTCGTACATGTCCTTAATCATCTGTACATAGGTTTCTGGAAGCCCTCGATGTCTTAGTGTCACCCATATAAGATCTCGTGGTTGTGTGTCGAATGACTTTTCAAAGTCAACCAATACGAGTACAATATGCAAATCCTTTAAGGAATGACGGTGTTTTTCCATTATGGTCCTGATACTTTGGATTGCATCTGTGGTTGATTTAACCGAGACAAAACGGCACTGATCATCAGATAGCCATATTATTTTTCGTAATCGGACACCTAATACCTGCTCAACGATCTTCATGGTGTGTGACATCAGCTTGATCGAACGGTAGCTATCACGGTTTCGCGTATAACCCTTCCCTTTGTATACAGGGAGAAGTTAGCTTTCCCTCCATTAATTCGACATTGGTTCACCTCTCATAAATTCGGAGATGAGAATTCTGAACCATCTGAACCCGATGTCTCCCATCTTTTTCCAGATTTCAGAGGACATCTCGTCTGGCCCAACCGCTTTTCTTATTTTGGAGTATTTGACCGCATCACCAACTTCTTCGACTGTAATGTCGGACATTTCTTCACAGTTAGGGATGGCTCTTGGAAAGTATAGCCGGGGAAACTGTTCATTTAGTTCCTCACAATACTTCCGCCACCTCTGCAGAACTCAGTCGTCATCCACAAAAAGCTGCCATGAGCAATGTTATTGAACTTTGGCGAACGAATCTCCTGAGCATTCCTGCTTCCTTGGGCGGCTATTTTGAAGATGGTTGCGCTCTTGTTTATATTGTGTCGTCGCAGCTCCTGGATGGCCTGATTTTCAACCAAGAAAGATATGTTCTCCAGCTCCCGATACAGGCCCTCCTGCTTAAATCTGGACGCACTTCTTCTTCGCTTTTTTCTTGTAACATCTGTATTCCACTTCGAGGCGAGCTTTTACGTCGCTATTATTAGAGGGGCACTTTGACCAAGCTTTGAAAGTCGCTTTTTTCTCATTTATCACCTTCTTAGCTTCGTTACTCCACCACAATGTTTCTTTGGCGTGTTGATGGTGGCCTTTTGAAGCTCCTAGCAGTGATTTGGCCTTCTTTAAGCAAGTTCGCTGTAGGGAATCCCACATATTTTGTGCTCTGCACTCTTCATCCTCAGCTCCGTCGATGGTGTGAGAGAGGTATTTTTTCATCTTTGTCCAGATTGTACCACTTGATTTTCTCGGAGACCCTTCTTTGTTTGCTTTTCTTTGGTGTCTCCATAAAAATTTCTGTTAGCAGGAGATAGTGTTGCCGAGCGATCGCCTCTCCCAGCATCACTTTGCAATCTTTTACCCGAGGCTTCATGAAACTGCCTACAGAATAGTAGTCAATCTCAGTTTCGGAACAGATACCCTTCCTTTGGGATGTTCTTAAAAAGGTTGTACAAATCTAGCCAAAATGCACCTATATCCCTCTGATCGCACCCAATTTGGGGAGCATATGCACTGACAATAGTCCACACCTTTCCTTGTATTACTAGTTTGAGAGACATCAAATGGTCGCTGGACTTCGAAATTCTCAAGACGTTATGAAGTTGCTCTGCCGCAAGGATTATGGTATACCGACTCCGTTCCTAGCCTTTTCCGTTTCGTAGAAGAACATCTTGTAATCTTCTGTCTTAACGTCCAAGAAACGCGCCCGATTTCCGGTGTTTTTCCATTTCGTCTCTTGGACGCACAAGATATTCACCCGCCTTCTATTCATCATCTCTTCCAACTCGTAACTTCGACCGGTACCATGAGCAGCAGTTGTAGTGCCTGGCTGGGCAGTGCCTTTCCTTTTAGCAAGTATTACCATAATGATACAGTTTAGCGATATTACCATATTGCGATGGCGTTTGTTGTTTGACACGTGGATGATCCTGTTTTATTATTGTTTGTTCGATCTTTCTTCTATGACATCGGTGATCTCCAGTCGTATGTGTTGCTGGGCTCACTTGGGTGTTATATTGCCCAGATCTGATTTGTTCTCTTAGTCGACTTTTACGACAGCGCTATTTGTTAGGGGGCGCTGCAGTGATATTCTTAACCCATCCCTGCACGGGGAAACGTAATTCTTAATTTAACTTGCTTAATACTTAAATTTAACTTTCTTCATACTTAGATTAATGGATTGTAAATTAATACTTAACTGAATAACTTTATGTATTTATCGCCAAACATTTGTTAATTTACCCTATGGCTCGATATAGCACTTCTGTGTCGCTTTGCATGATCTGCATAAGCCGGTTGACTTTGGCTATTTTCAGCTTCTTGTTGATGTGCAATGAATTTTCTCGCTCTCTTGGCTAGCAGCCAACAAGCGCGAAATATCGGTCCCTTTATCGAACCAGTGGAAATCTTTTTTGAATATTTCGATTGTTTTGATAGAATTAAAGGAGTAATAAATTATAACGTTTTGTTGGGATATCCCCTTTTTTACTTTAATTCGCTATTGTGGAGGTATGGGTCTAATTTGTGCTTTGCTTATGCGACGTAGAGTGGTTTATTACAACAATAAATCATGGGTAGGTAATACCTAGTAGGTATGAGTATAGGTGCTTAGTAGATCCTGTGTGGAGCCTATAAGTGCTTGCACAAGTTTAAGCCAACTAAGAACTTTTTGATCCGTTTTTGTCTATTTTGATACACAGATATTCGAAGCTATTCCGAAGTTAATTCTAGAGTAAGCATTGCATGTAGGGATGTCTCACAGAACTCTTCTGATAGCCATATTTTGGCTTAAATAGCAAGGTACAATCGCTTCGGGATTTAAGTAAGACGAAACTGAGACTTATCGAACAGATATTTAGTATAAATTTGATATAAATTCGAATACTAGGCAGTTCTGAAAAATGCCAGACGAGTTCAAATTGTTTATTCCACAATATTTCCCTAATTTACCATGTGTACGCCACTTGTACTACACTTACCTAGCTAAGTACCTGCATAAGATGAGAAAAGTAGGGAACGCAGCCTGCCAATACGGAGACTCTCTGGAAGACGATGCGTATCACACCTTTTTTATCTGTAACAGGTGGACAGCAGAAAGAAATAGCCTGGAGCTAGAGATAGGCAACTTTTCTCTAGAAAATGCCGTAAACAAGATGGTCTCGAGTATCGACATGTGGAATAAAATATCTTTATTTATTGAGACGGTACTCAGATCGAAAAAGAGAGAGGAGGTAGTAAATATACCCTCAGTAAGTTTACCAAATTGATGAAAGCCTTACCGGTAAGATATTATAAACCCGCGCCAAGAGAAAAATGTGAAAACTCTGAAGTAATGGCTGCAAACGTGCATTAGCGTTTTTCCACTACCCCCTAGGCAAAATAAAAAAATAAAAGAATTACCTAGCTAAGTTGAAACTTTAGTACACATTCGTTTAACGTGATGCTAGTTTGGGCCTGGTGATTCTTGAGGTACACTCAGCGAATGGTACTCGGGCTAACATATCATAAGGCCTTGTCATACCATTACAGGAATTTACATCAAATATTTGTTCCAAACGAATTCGTTAGCCTAAGATACATGGCGGATTTTTCTCACAAGAGACAAAAACAAACCGCTCATCGTAACTTCGTCATCAAGTCGACTACCACGCTAGGTATTATAAGTAAGACCTTTAAAACAGCTCCTACATTTCTCGTTATAGTGTACTGAACTATTGCTTTGGGGTAAGACCACGTTCTTTATCTGACCGGTAGCTCTACTCTCATATTATCCCAAATGTGTATATGGAGGTTAAACATATGTGCCTTTTGCAAATCTGATAATGACATGTTTTCAAGTTGTGTAAACTTAATTTCATACCAGACCTTCTCTGAAATTCCAATTTTAAATAAAACGAGTATTAAATGCTTGCATGACTGGATTTACTTAAACGTACTCATTCTCCTCTTCTGGTAAAGGAAATTCATCATAACAAGTTGGGCAGCATCAATTTGCTATTTCCAATCAAAAATTCTCATTTAGTAACTCTCTCTCAGAACCCTGTCGAATAAAACGAAAAATAGGGAGAAGAAATTAATTTACTTGGACATACTCCTTTGGGGGAATCCATACACGCCAGAACAAGTGCAAAACCCAACCAAACCACGTTTTTTGCCGTATTTTCAATTAAAACAAAAATTCATCCCTGAAAACCTTTCGACGAACCCCAATGGAATCGAATACGTAGAACAACTTCTTTTGCTGCTGGAAGCAAAGTTATTCACTTTGGTTACCCAACACCGCATCACATGTGTGTACGGCACGGTGGCTTCTGAATATGTACGTGTGCTTATGCGGATGGCCTCGCTCTCCAGCCCACATCACCATGCCATACAACCACAAACTAATTAACATTCTTGTACGCACTCAAAGCACCAGAACTAAGGAACAACCTCCACAATCGGCGAAACCAATGCCACCGCCCGCCACCAGCCACCAGCTACCAGCCACCGTGCTGCCTGATCGAGTCACACCGATTCGAAGGACCACAGCGTCACTCCTCCTGTGCCACGACGACACCTCCAATCCTAGTCCCTCAATACAAAATCACAGTGTGCACCAAAATTCCATCTGACCAGAGAGCTTGACCATGGCAAACAACGCAATATGCCGCGCGTCGCCTTCACCAACACCAGCATAATATACTCTATTCCGCTTGGAAGCCCCCCAGTAGCCGGGACAGCGCACAGTACAGTAATGCGAGGTAGATACCAGCTGGGATTTTAAATGGCAGCATGGAACAGCGTGACTTTGGCTGCATGTCCTACGAAACAAGAAAATACGAATTTTAGAGCTCCCATGCCTCTTGTCTTCTCTTTGGGACTAGAACCAGTAGCACCAGTCTCGGCAACTTACTTGAAGAGATTGTGGCTCTGTATAAATGGCATGGAGGAATGGTATGTGTGTGCAGTTCGAGATATTTTTCGGATCCCCTTTTAGTCTTCGCGTTGTCATACACAAAGCATCGATGCATGCTATTTTGCTAAAGATGTCATCAAATTACGGTACGCAGCCACCAAACCACTTGTTCAGACGAAATGGCAATGGCAGACAGGACAATGATGGGGAGCCGGCGAATATCAGAAAAGGCGAAATTTACTCGAGAACTAGACAGAGAATTTTGATTGTATTGATTACATATTCTCCTACAAGGGGATCGCATGGCAGGCCAGCAAAATTTCAAGAATTTTTTGTCAGTTTTTGGTGCGTATGTCGTAGATTGACTTCTGTACTTGCATTGATTTTTTTTTTTATATAGGCGGATAGGTAGAAAACTTTTCCAAAAAATCGTACGTTCCAAGCTATTTCATTAAACTATGCATTTTTGGGCATGCTGTGGCTTCGCAAAACCATCAGGATATGCATATGTATGTATAGATGCTACCAAAAAAAAGCAAATTGAAGTGAACGACAGAAATGATAAGTGTTAGGTCTGCAACACCTGGGATACGAGCACGTACAATTTTTTACGGCATTTGGCTTTTGATTATGGACAGCTACGGATTCAAGAATGTCTTTAAACTGGTAGAGAGGGAGAAAGCGATCCTTGAAAAGCCAGACCCTTTCAATTAGGAAGTGAATTTATGCGGTCCTGTATTGACATCTTAGAACAGAGTAAAATAAACCCACGTAAATCTTCGTATTGAAACAGTTGCAATGTCGATGCAATGTTTTTATAGATACACATATTTTAATGTTTAAAATCAAAAGTTGGAGAGATATCTTTTTGATAATAACGTTCCTTAAAACTCACGAAAGTTGCTACTGGTTTAATATGTTTATGGAGTAGTAAATATATCAGATATTCGTGTGATTAATATTTGACCTCCATTGGTTGGTCTAAAATAAGTGCAAAATTATATGCAGGCTGATTGCTATAATATAACAGTCGTAGATTTATTTTACAGACTGAAATCAAAGTGTAACATCATATCAAACCTTTAAGATTTTCGTTAACGATAGTCAAAAAGAAGTTGGAGCTAATCTCCCTAGTTACAGTCTGTTCAGTTAAATATAAGCTAAAGAAAAGGGTTTTTTGCAAAAATTATTTTATTTTATAAAAAAAAAAGAATAACATACTCGTACTGTTGATTATTTTATGACATCTACACTGGTAACGTCTGAAAAACTTTATGTCGTAGTCTGGAGTATACAATCGCATTATTTTAGCTCACGACCCAATGATCCTCTCAGATGTAATGACATACCATACCGCACATCCAACGGGGTACAATTGATACAGTATATCAAGGTGATATCTGTAGTGACACAGGCAGCGCTTAAGGTCTTAAGGCCCAAAATCCTTTGAACTCGGTCACAAGGCCGTTTTCTCTGTCTCTTATCTGGGTCACTGGTCACAGTGGGATCCTGGGGAACGCGATCTCCGATAAAATTGCTCGACAAGGTTCAGAGGAGACTTTCTCAGGTCCCAAACCCGCGTTTGGTCTCCCTGCGTCCTCGGTAACGGCTTCCATTAACTATTGGGTCTCTTATGAACACAATTGTGTGTGGTATGACTCTCCAGGATATAGGTTGACTAAACGAATGCTCCCGGACGTCTGTAAAAAATCAGCGGCATTCTTGCTGTCTCTCAGCAGAAAAAACTGTAGACAACTTATTGGCGTCTTGACAGGCCACTTTGCTTTCGCCAAGCACCTAACCATGCTGGGCTTAAGTGACACTACAATCTGCGACGCTTGAGAAAAGAGCAAACGACACTGCGATACATTATCTCTGCGAATGTCCGGTCTTTGCTCGTATCACTGGGCAGATCCTCGGTACTGATTTGGTGAGTGCAAGTGCTGTAAGCTCCTTATTACTGAAGTGAAAGACAAGGAAATTCCAATAAAAAGGGGTTTATCAGGGCTTGCATTCTGCTAGTACAATGGACCAGTTGCGTCTGAGTGCTCCAGTCGAGCATTTCCTATCCTGACCAAAAAAAGGTGATGCATGAATAGATCTACGTTTGAAAAATGCTACAAGCTTATCCAAATTTACTTTGAAAATCCGTCGTCCATTCGCGAAACTTATAGACGACTTTGTGATTTTTATTGCGCTTCATCAAAACAAATGCCAGACATCATTTTCAGGTCTTAAGATTTTTGACTAAAGTCAAGTTAAATCTGACCACCTGCAATCCTACTTGCAAGTAAGTAGCAAAATAACTGCTACTACCAGGATCATAAATTTATTTTGAAATATCTAATCAAAGTTTAAAATCTTATCAAACATTAAATGCAAGCATATATTCATTTTCGATAACAATAAAGCAATACAGGAACATGAGGGTATAAAAACTCGGAGAAGTGGAAGCTGATCTCATTAGCAAACCGTTGTTCTTGAGTGAATTATAATGTCTTATATTGTGCTAGTAGTAACGGTCTTAATATTTACTTGTGCTGAAGGCAAACCTTCTACTATCGACAGTGGACGTATTGTTGGTGGAAAATTAGTCAGCATTGAAGATTTCCCTTTTCAAGTGTCGCTACAACGGTTTGGGTCACATATTTGCGGAGGATCAATTTTATCTACGACCGTAATAGTTACAGCTGCGCATTGTATCGATGGAGCAAGTGCATCATCTTTGAGTATTCGCGCTGGATCTTCAAATCGTGGTTCCGGCGGCTTCACATCCAATGTCGCATCTATTGGACAAAATAGTTTATATAACCCTAATACAATTAATAATGATATCTCGATTTTGATACTCGAAACACCCTTGACCTATGGACCAACAATTCAACCGATTAACTTAGCCACAAGCCAAACATCGGCTGGTACAACTGCAACTGTTAGCGGTTGGGGAACAACATATACAGGTGGTAATTCACCATTAATCCTACGAGCGGTCAATGTATCTGTTATAAGTCAGCAAGTTTGCAGAGAAAAATATTCTAACTTGGCTATAACAGACCAGATGATATGTGCTTCTGCGCCTGGAAGTGATAGTTGCCAAGGAGACTCTGGGGGTCCATTAATCGTTAGGAATTCCCCTATTGATAAACTAATTGGAATCGTTTCGTGGGGTGTAGGCTGTGCTGACCCTGATTTTCCCGGAGTATATACTAATGTTTTCAAATTAAGGGATTGGATTTTAAGCGAGATTACTGTCAAATCATACCCAAATTAAATTGTTAAAATGTTTAATAATAAAGTAATAATGAGCTGTAATTATCATTTTTTATAAATTGAATCGCTTAGTTGGTTGTAGAGTTTATTTGCACTCATAGCATTTTGGCGCAGATTATCGTTGCGTAAGGTGGTACGGACTACTTTTGCCAGGACTAGTCAATGTATTCAATAATTCTAACTTCACTGGGTATTCTGAGTTTCAAAACGCCATTTTACATTAGATTCCACATAAGAAGTCATAGTGTTTTACTGTTATTAGCTAAGTAAACCGATGAATCTGCCGCAGTTGATCGCGTTCTTAAATTAAATGCCACTATGTAACAGTATTCCTTTAAACCGTTTCCCCTGTACGAGATTTTATACTTTGGTTGTTACGGTCCTTACATGAAAAGAATATCTGACACTGCAACCTTTTGGTATATTGTGCGCTCTAATGAAACCGAGAAGTTCCAAGTCCGGGGTGGACCTGGGCTCAACAAAAAAACTCTCCAGCCAGCCCAGTTACGAGCCAGCTGCCTCCAGTTGCGTACGCCAATTTGGTTGAGGGCCTCTTCCAATTGTTTGCGCCACCGCGAGGTCGTGCTCTACTGCGCCGTCCATCCAGGGTGGATTCGAAAACTCCGGGCTGGAACGTTGGGCTCCATCCGCTCTACATAACCCAGCCATCTTAGTCGCTATATGTGAACTCTTCTGGGTTAGTCGTTGTCCTTGTAAAGGCCGTATAATTCGGCATTGTTCCTTCTCCTCTACTCGCCGTCTATGCAGACGGGACCAAAGATCACTCAAAGAACATTTCTCTCAAAGTAACCAAGGACAACCTCATCCGATTTTGACAAAGTCCATGCCTCTGCGCCATACAGCAGGACTGGAATGACTAGTGTCTTATACAGAGCTAACTTAGTAGTTCGAGATAGGCCTTTGTTACTCAATTGCCTTCTTAGCCCATAGAAACAGAGATTAGCAAGAGTAATTAGTGATTAGTTCTAGTAAGCCTATCTGGTTTAATAAAAGCTTATCGAGATATCTAGAAGTAAAATCAATATACTTTTGGAAGGCGACTTTCGTCAATTAAGAAGAGAGTATGAGTTTTTAAAGAAGTTCGTGTATAGGCAATACATTTCATCAATTGAGTTGAATATAAAAGTTGATTCTAAACCTTCTGGACGTTTATCAATACCAAACGGAAATCGCTTGGCATACCATCTAATATGACTTATAATGGAGTTAGTAGTGATGATTTAAAGCAAGTCTGTGACATGTTTGCGTCGTTTTTTCAATCAAATTTCGTTGATATTTCCATTGATTGCAATTCATTACTGAATAATGAACCAAATACTGATTTAGGTTTCTTTCCTTAACTGAAGATGAAATTCTGCTGGAATTGTCCTCCCTCGATTCGAGTGCAAGTGTTGCGCCTGATAATTGTCCACCTTTATTTTTTAAAGCGTGTAAGCTAAGTCTTGTTGAGCCGTTAAGAATTATATATAATTTGTCCTTGAAAAGTAGTGTATTTTTAGATTGCTGGAAGCATTCATTTATAATACCCATTCATAAATCTGGGTCTAAAAGCAAAGTGGATAACTATAGACTTAAAGCCAAACTACAATTATTTCCTAAAATATTTGAAGCTGTTGTAAAATGGAAGTTATATGCCGCTGTGCGAAATCACATTTCGGAGTGTCAACATGGCTTTGTTAGGGGTAGATTGACTTCTACAAATCTGGTTATTTTTACTAATTACTGCCTTCTTAATATGGAGAAACGTCTTCAGGTAGACTGCATATACACTGACTTCTCTGAGGCATTTGATCGGGTTAATCACAGCGTTCTTGTTAAGAAGTTCGAATTGCTTGGTTTTCACTCTAGTCTCTTGAGATGGCTTAACAGTTATTTATGTAATCGGAAGCAGCATGTGAAGATAGGTCCTATGATTTCTAAAGAGATTCTGAATTTCTCAGGTGTACCCCAAGGATGTCATCTCGGCCCTCTTCTCTTTCTCCTTTTTATTAATGACTTACCAAATTTTGTTTCTAGCTCTAAATGCCTTTTATATGCAGATGACGTAAAATTGTTTAGGTCAGTGAGATCCGTATCTAATGCCTTGGACTTACAAAATGATATCAACCGTCTTAGTGAATGGTGTTATTTAAACGGATTATTCTTTAACATTGATAAATGTTCGGTTACATCTTTCAAACGCATAAAATCGCCTGTTGTCTACGAGTATAGGATTCAGAATTCCTTACTGAATAGAGTCAGAAAGATTTAGGCGTTGTTTTTGATGATGAGCTTATTTTCTCCTTCCATTTTGATTACGTCGTTATTTGCAAAGCTAACCGTATGTTAGGCTTTCTGTTTCGTAACTTTAAGGACTTTCAGGACCCATATACTCTTAAGTCCCTTTGTATTTCATTATTACGTTCTGTACTTGAATACTGCTGCGTAGTTTGGAATCCTTACTACTGCAATACTGAAACTCGTATTGAGAAAATTCAAAAACAGTTTACGAAATTTGCTCTTCGAAAGATGTTGTGGAATGGTGAAATGCTTACATACGAAACTAGATGTGCTCTGATTGATTTGAAACCGCTTAGTAAAAGAAGAATTTATTACTCTGTACTTTTTGCTCATGATGTCTTATCTGCACACATCGATTGTCCGCTTTTACTTTCAATGTTTAATTTTTACGCACCATCTCGCAATCTACGACCTAGACAAGAGAGTTTCTTTTATGTTTCTAGACATTGTACTTATTATGGTCAGAATGACCCTATAACTACGACTTGTGTTCACTACAACGAACACGAAAATTTAATAAAGTTCAATATGAGAAGAATGCGTTGTAAAAGTGCTATTTTGAATTCTTTCTAAATTTTAATGTTATTTAAATTTTGTATTTTGTATCTGACTTTTATTTTTTAAATACTACATTTTGTAAATGTTATATTCTATCATATTACTATTAATTGTTAAATACTTGTGCATTAAAAGTTGTCTAGAAAAAGTTTGTACGATTTAAGACGAATAAATAAATAAATAAATAAATAAATAAAGTAATTCTTCATGTGATCTCCCCACTGGTGTCATTTGCGGAGCTCACCATTGAGCCTATGTAGACAAATTTCGTTACTACCTCAAAACTATTTTTGTCTGCTGTGGTGTTCTGTCCAAGACACCGATGTTGTGTGTCCTTTATTGTAGACAGCATATACTTTGTTTTACTTTCATTGGTCGCACCTATCTTTGCTGCTTCGATCTCAATACTAACATACACCCCACTGACACTCCGCTAAGTTCTTCTGACTATGCCAATGTCATCGCCGTAAGCGAGTATTTTACAAACTTGTAAAAGATTGTACCTCCGGCGTTGGCTTGTGACTTTCGTACAATTGTTTCAAGTATTATATTAATGGGATCGCATGAAAGCGCGTCATCTTGTCTAAAACCTTTCTTGACATCGAACGGTTCGGTGATGTTCTTTCCGACTTTGATGGATCAGCGAGAGTTCTCCATCATCCTGCACAAACGGGTAAGCTTGGCAGGGATGCCGAGACTAGACATGGCTCTATATAACTCACCTCTATACACGCTAGCATAGGCACCTTTGAAATCAATGAAGATGTGGTGCGTATCGATTTAATATTTATGGGTTTTTTCCAAGACCTGCCATAGTGTGAATATTTGGTCAATGATGAACTTTCCCGGCCTGAAACCGCACTGATAAGGACCAATCAGGTTGTTGACGATTAGTTTTAGACGTTCACATAATACGGTACTGTAGGTCGGCATATACTTAAGTATTACTGCACAAGCAAAGATCTAACAACATGGTCATGAAGTGTCTTGATGCCTGCTTGTCTTTGTAGCATTATTGTTTTTTCGCAATTTGTTGTCAATATTGATTTGGACACACGTATGTACCTATATATATCTACTACATATTTTTCTACCTAAAAGATGCTAGTATAACAGCAGTTAATGAGCAGATGGGCCATCGGGAAGTTTTTGACAACAAATGTTTCTGTGCAACTCCTTCCCCTAAGTGTTAACTGTATATGTAGAGGTGCAACTCAGGCCTTTTCTCTCTATTGCCAAGTCTTCGTTGTTAGCTTTAAGTTGTCTTCTCTCCGCATGCTGCATGCAGCCATAATTTCCTCAGTGGTGACCGGTGTCGGATTGGAGGTGGCAGTAGGTGTAGACAGGCAATGGATAGCTTGTCGATAAATGTGTCTTGCCCTATTGTCCACTCTTTGAAACCATAATACTGTTGCTAGAATATGTCCATGATATTAGGCTTTTGCGGGCCGTTGTGGTCAGCAGCAGTACCACTCCGCATACACGATTGCATACCCCATAAATAAAAATCCTTTTAACTTGGAGGAATACGAAGCTTAGTGGGTACTAACAGAGTTAGATGATCTTCGGTGGCAGTGGAAAAATGCTGCTTCTAGCAGAGTTTCGTCTGCCTCTTGTCATATGTATTAGGTTGTTGCATATGATCTAGTCGTTTTTAAAATGAAACCTTAAACACTTGTAGGTTTAAACAAAATTGACTTTATTAATCAAAGTATTCGCCATAGGCTCCGATACGTTTCTGCCAACGAAATAATAATGCGTTGATTTTTTTCTTTTCAAAGGTACGATTCCTGGAGCGAATCTTCTTCTTCTTCCTCTTTCGACGAGGTTATGATCCGGAAACAAGGGATCATAACCCTCCGACTTCACCGCATTTATACTGATCCGCCTGTCAGGTTCGCCTATTTGACCTCAGAAAATATCGGAAACCCTCCCGATTTTGGATCACTCTGTTACTGTGGCCAATAAAATGCCAATGTTGTCGCATTTATGTGATCCAGGCGTTAATAGGCCTACATCTCCTGCCTCGCGATGTCTTTCGAATGTTCATTGATATTGTCTTTTTAACAGGGTTTAAATGATCTCTTCTTTGAACGTGGCAATACCAGCTGAGCGCTCTATTTTTCGTCAGATGGTTTCCTTGACGTTAAGGCTTCCACGGATCTTCGAACTTCTTATTTGATCAAGCTTTGTCAATCTTGCTGTCATGCGAAGCATCTTCATCTCAACTGCCGTTAATTTACTCTCATACTTTTTGTACATTGTCCAACATTGTGGGCCGTATGTGACCACTGGTTGCACAACTGCGGTGTAGAGCCTTCCCTTTCAACTTAGGTGGCATTTTTCTGTCACAGAAGATAGCGGAGTTTTCACGACACTTCATACACCACCCTACACTTACGCGATGATTGATGTCGTCATCACAGGTTGCTTTGCTATTGATCATAGATCTCAGATATTTGAACTTCTTGCACTTGGGAAGCACTGTTCCGTTCAAATAAATGTGTGGAATAGGCCTGAGTGGATCAGAGAACGGGCAGCACAAGTACTCTGTCTTTCTTGAACTAATTCGATACCCACTTCTCTCCAAAACGTCCACCCACACATCAAGAATCCTGACTTATGATGGCTCAATCATCAGCAAAGAATAACTGATGTACCTTGGGGTCCATCACTTTACCTTCAAGCAGATAGCCAAGGACTGTAATAAAGAACTAAGGACTTAAGACTCTTCCCTAGTGCACCCCGACTTTGATTGGGAACTCTTCGGTTACTCTAGCGGGGCGTCTTACTCTTATCTTTGCTGCTTCGTACATGTCCATGATCATCTGTACATAAGTTGCTGGAACCCCTCGATTTCTTAGCGCCACCTATATCAGATCTCGTGGTTGTCTGTTGAATGCCTTTTCAAAGTCAACCAATACAATATGCAAATCCCTTAAGGAATCACGATGTTTTTCCATTATGATCCTTATACTTTGGATTGCATCTGTGGTTGATTTACCCGCGACTGACCCGCACTGATCATCAGATAGCCGTCCACCTAATACCTGCTCAACGATCTCCATAGTGTGTAATATCATTGATCGAACGGAAGTAATCACAGTTTCGCGTATTACTGGAGCGAATGAAGTCTTCAAAGGCAATTTTGACAGCTTAGGGGGCATCCATAAATTACGTCACACGAATTTCATGATTTTTGAAGCCCCCGCTGTCCTTGTCGCAGGTGGTCACATTTGTGTGACCCCCCGTCTCCTGGTGTGACGTCACAAATTTTGCAATTTTAAATTTAGAAATTATTAAATTAAAACAGCACAGTCGAAATCACGGCTGCGGCGGATATACAATATTTAAAGTTTTTCGTTAGAGTTGAAGTTCAGAGTTTTAATACTTTAGATTTTATACTCGTATGTGTGACATCACGAAGCTTATGGCTCGTCCCCCCTCCTTGTCACACGATGTCACACTTTGTTGACCTCCTCCCTCCCCCTTAACGTGTGACGTAATTTATGGATGGCCCATACTTACTCAGGTGACGCTACAGTTCGGGGTGAACCTGGGCTTCAACCCACAAGCCTGTCCATTTAGCTCGGTCTTTAGCGAATTGCCTCTAGTTGCGCACTCCAAATTGGTCGAGATCCGGGTTGGATTCGAAGGCTCTGCGGGTGTCCATTCGCTCTACATGTCCTAGCCATCTCAAACGTCCAACACTCAGTTCTTTGACTAGGTTGATGTCGCCGTACAGCTGGTATAATTCGTTATCGGATCTTATCCTCCAAAACCGGTCAACACAGATGCAACCGAATCTTACGAAGAATTTTTCTTTCGAAGCGACAAGGATGTCTTCATTCGCCTTCAATAAAGTCCATGTTTCAGCGCCAAAAAGCCGGACTGGGATGACCAAAGTTTTATACAGAGTCTCCTTATTTGTTCCAGATAGAAGTTTACTGTTGAATTGCCTTATTAGCCCAAAAAAACAGCGATTCTCAAGAGTTATTCTTCTCTTGATTTCTGCGCTGGCGTCGTTTTCAGAATTAATAGCAGGGCCAAGGTAAACAAAGTCTCTTACTACCTCAAAGTTTTAGCTGTCCAATGTGACGCTCTACTTAATTCGTCGGTGTTGAATGTCCCTTCTTGTTGACAGCGTGTTCCTGGTTTTGCCTCGTTTTGGCCGCTTGGTGCAAACGCACCAGTGATAGCCGGCTAAGTTCTTCCAATAATGTCGATATCGTCAGCGTATGCAAGCAGTTTTACAGACAGTTGATAGATGGTGGCTCTAGTGTTGCCATGTGAGTCGCGCACCATATTTTCACTACATTAAAGAAATCACATGACAGCGTGTCACCTTTTTATACATCAAAGGTGAGGTCATTACCGACCTTGATGGAGAAACGAGCGTTCTCCATCATCAACCTGCACAGACGGACAAGTTGGGCAGGGATGTCAAAACTAGACATGGCTCTATAAATCTCTTCTCTATAGATGTTGTCATATGCGGCCTTGAAATCGATAAAGCGATGATGAGTATCGATTTGGACTTCTTGGGTTTTTTCAGGATCTGCCGAAGTGCGATGTTTTGATCGATGGTAGACTTTCCTGGTCTGAAACCGCACTGATAGGGGCCAATCAGGCTATTTATGATAGGTTTTAGGCGTACACACAGCATCGCAGAAAATAACTTGTATGCAATGATGAGGAGAGTGATGCCTCTATAATTTGCTCTGTTGAGGAGGTCTGATTAATTGTGAGCACTGCTTCGTTTCTATATGTTTTCTCCACAACAAAATGATCCAAATGCGAGTAACCGTTAAATAGTTGGCGCCTAGTTATTTTGCAGTACTTAAATGCATTTAAAACTGATTGAAAATATTGAGAAAAATCGTCTAGGTACGTTCTGGACCTAAATCTGCTATTGACCACGATTAACACGTTAAGAATGCCTCCTTTGATCTATATGCCACAGAAAATTTTATTCAAATTGGTACAATTCTGTACAAGTTATTCTAAAAGAAGTCAACGCAATATTTAAGAAATTGAACCGTATTTTCAAAACCACCATTGATGTTGAAACCAGATCTAGTCATTCACGATTTCAAGTCACAACAAATTTTCTAGTATATAAATAAAAATTAAATGCTGTTCGTTTGTAAGCGCATCACTTGAAAACGGCTAAACCGATTTGAGTCATTTTTTTTAAATGTTCGTAATAGTCCAAATAAGGTTTTTGTGGAAAGAAAAATTGCAAAAGTTGGCCGGAAAATTCGGGAAAAACTGAGTGTTTTTTTCCATGGGGCTTTTGTATGGACTCGCGACCATAACTCATGATTCTAACGATGGATTTGCGTATTTGGACAGGACAACGTCTGTCGGGTCAGCCAGTACTTAATAAAAAAAAAAATCAGGAACCAGAACGAAATGCAGGTATTCCAGTTTTACCAATACACTGTTTTTCTTCAAAAATGTTCTTGGATTATTCTGTTACGATAGGCCAAAGGGATTTCGGGGTATTCGAATAATTTTGAAACATTCATCTCATTAAGTATATCGATTACTTATTCGTCCGCTAGATAATAATCGGTATTGAAGACACTACGCCGAGTTACCCTTAGAGTTGGGCACTTTGCAATGAAATGTAACGTATCTACCCGTTCACCTACATTACATACGCCACATATGAGCCGTGTTTTTTTAAGCCTAGCCAGTCAGTAGTTGCTAGTAAACTCAAATTTTACACATAAAACAAATGCAAACACTGGCTGGCTACTACACTTGATTTAATCCCCACCCAAAAGTTACTGGCTGGGAATTTTGTGATGCCTAATTTCAGGCGGCGCAAAAACGAATGTTTTTTAGTTATTTGTTGTTGCTGTTACTGCGAAGTTGTTTGGTTCCTAAAGATATGTTCCTTTAAAATCGGCTGGCTTTAGCTAGTTGGCAAATCCTTTAAATGAACGACTGGCTGGCTAGGTTTAAAAAAACACTACTAATGTGGGAAGGTCTTCTCTGTTAGGTATATTGTTCGAATTTAGCAATTCTCCTCTCAATTTGACTATCATCGATATTTCCTTCGCTTTAAGTTCGTCCCGAAACTAATTAAGATGTTCTAGATTCTGACTTAAGCGCATGTAGATTGTTCTATGTAATGAATTTAATGCCACCCTTCAGGTTGTATAATCCGTTGCTTGTAAGTTAAATTTCGTTCCACATTCTTGGACTAAGTCAAACCAATAACCATACCAGCTGCCCCCGTTGAATATGACCCCGCAAACTGTTTTTCCAGACAGTATTTCCTCTTTCGTAGAACTTTTCGGACGTAGTCCACCTGCTGTTTTAGGGTCTTTATAATGACAGCAGCTACTACTGTTTCCAGCATAATAAGATTGTTCGGTGTAGTATGTGGCAGACGAAATACTTTTTTGAGAAAACACCTCAAAAGCGCTTCCACCGTATCATTTTCTTAGCTCTTCATACTTACTTACTTACATAGATCCTTTAACCCCCCGTGGCATAGGGCGTTAACAACGTCTACGTGCTATCTTGTTCGGAGTTCTTCAACGCGTTTGAACTGCGTCAAACCCATTCCTAAAGAGCTCGATTCCTCCTCAACTGTTCTGTGCCACGTTTGACTAGGGCGTCCCGCTATTCTGCCTGCCTGGGTGAGTGGATTCCACTGCATGGTGTATTTCGCAATGGAGTTGTCTTCGCGCCGTAGGGTGTGTCCAATCCACTGCCACTTTCTTCTTCGTAGAACTATGCTTATAGGTTATTGGCCAGTTCTCATATAAAGTTGTTTGTTGGAGATACGGTTCTACCAGAAAAGCCTCAAGATGATTCTTAAATATTTGTTTACGAAGACTTGCAGCTTGCGCGTGTTAATTGTATCTACGGGCCAAGTACTGCACCCATAAAGTAGCACTGATTCTACGTTGGAACGGAACAGTCGCACCTTGGTTCTTAAGCTGATAACATTGCTTTTCCCGATTTTGGACCGCATTCCGAACGTAGCTTTGATCTTTCCGATTCTGGTGCACATATCCAGTTCGGTGCCACCGCGGTCAGCCGAGACCACACTTCATAGGTAAAGAAAGTTGTCAACTTTCTCAACTTCCTGTCCGGCAATGTTAAGTTGAGCGCGGGATGTCTCTTCTGCGCAGGGCCAACCAGATAGCATTTCGATTCAAGCTGTCGAAAGCCTTCTCGAAGTCGATAAACAGTTAATATAGCGGAGATCTGTACTCAACGCATTGCTCGATTATGAACAGTAATGTGTTTATGTGGTCGATGCAGGAAGATCCAGCACGAAAGCCTGCCTGTTCGTCGTCGATAGTTTAATCTAAATGCTCTTTGATTCGTTTCAGAATTATACTAGGTATTATTTTAGCTACGGCTGGAAGAACGCATATACCTCTCCAGTTTCCGCATTCCGTCAAGTTTCCTGTTTTCCGAAGCTTGGTGATCATCCCCCTTTTCCACTCATGCAGAAATTGTTCACTATACTAAGCTCTTCGTATAAGCGGGTGCAGCAAATCTGCCGATGTGTTTGACGCCGCTTGAAATAGTTCGGCAGGGATGCCATAAATCCCCACAGCCTTGTTCTTCTTGAGGGACTTGATTGCTAATATTATTTCGATTTAACTAGGAGGTCCGGTGCGGATTCGGGAATTCTTTGCTTTGGAGTGCTCATTCGAATTCGGGATCATACCGCCACCATCTAAGTAGTTTAGCACTGTAGCAAAATATTCTATCCATCTATTGAGCTGATCCTCATCCGAAATCAGAAGGTAACAGTCTATACGCTTCACTGGTATTATTTGGAATTCCGACTACCAATGAGCTCCTTAGTGATGCTATAAATTGTCGCACCTGTTCGCACCTATTCGCTTTTTCCTCAACCATTGAAGCCAGGGAGTTGATATTCTGACGTTTGTGACGTTTCACACTACGCTGCACTTCTTTCTTCTTCGCACGATATTGGGCTTCTAGCTCAGTTCTCTCTTCTGTTGAGGCCGCCGCAGTCCGAGCCTTAATTGCTATACGCTCAGAAAGCCATGTACGGTGGTATTTCTGCCTTTTACCGACATAGGTGGTTGCCACAGTCGCAAAAGCATTTTTCGCAATACTCCCGTGGTCATCCATGCTCTCCTGCATCGTGCTGCTGATTATTTCTGCTTCCAAGGCAAGGTGGTCCCTGAACTGTTGGCGCACTTGTGGCACCTTGATTCTATCGATATTAAACCTGCTGATGTTAAGTAAGTTTGAGTGGATGCTGATGACGGATGCAGTACGAAGGCGTATATGAGCTACCATAAGATGGTTATCTCGTTCTTGTCTGATGTCAGCTCCATGTCTGTTTCGGACGTCCAGGAGACAATTTCTAAAACGGCGGCTGATCGCAATGTGATCGATCCGGTTGGATAATCGCTGCCTATCAATTGAGACCCAACTGATCATTTGGCAAGTGTTATGCTTAAACAGAGTACATCCAATGACTAGGCGGTTGGTATTGCAGAAGTCCACAAACCGCTCACCGTTGTCATTACTGAACTTCCGTCACGTGCTTAAGCATAGTGTTGTCGCTACCTACATTGGCATTGAGACGCCCATTACCATTTCGATGTCCCCATTAGGCGTTTGGTTGTAAACGGCGCTTAACTGGCTATAAAAAATGGTCCTTTTCATCCTCAGTCACTTCTTCAGTCAAAGCATAACACTGGACGATGGTAACTTTTCTTACTCTGCTCTGGAACCTAGCCGTCAATATCCGGTCACTCTCAGGTATCCAGGATATGAAACTACCTCGTGCTGTTGAAGTTACCACCAGTCCTACTTCAGACATCCGTGCACTTCCAGCTGGTTTACCAGAGTAGAACATGAGAGTGCTTCTTGTTGGTGAGATGTATTCCCCAGTACGAACCATCTTATCTCTATAGCCAAAGGTTGTCATCAAATTATCTGTCCGTATCCGAGGCATTGGTATCCGTTTCAGAGCAATATTTTTTTATTTTTTTTTCGGTTGAGGCTCTCTGGTCCCCAGACCAACCGATTAAGCCTGCTTTGTGGCGAGAGAAGCTCGCCATTTGTCCTCTCCCGTTTGCAATTTCAGAAGAAATTCTTTGAATTCCTGTTAAAGTTTTAACGTAACTGCAGCCTACACCATCTTGTTTCAGTGAACCATATATTAGATTAGCAATGATAAATTATTGGCTCGATACCTGAAAAGAAGCAAAAGAACATGCTTAAGCATTCGCAAAAACTGGCTTCAAGGAGCATCTCAGGAAACTTGGTATGTTGGAAAACGAACTCGAGACTGGTACCTTTTTTGTACTGGTCTACCTCCTCTGGATCCAATTCAGCAGATACTCGATTCACCAAAGCAGTTGGACTATACCATCGACTAGAGACATAGCTTGCCGGGCACAATCTATTTAGGTTGCAGTGCACCTGCACCCCTCTCACATATAAATATAAAATCAATAAAATCTAATTAGCGAATTAGCTAAAAGCAATAACCTAAAATCGATAGGATTTGGCTATGAAAAAGGTTTTCTAAACATCCACGCCCACTATAAGACGGTGTCTAGCGTAAGCCATAATCACTGACGTCTACTTTCTGTGGACTTCCGGCTTCCATAAAGTTTACAGGTCTAATAAAATATAATACAAAATAGGTGAGCATAAAAATTCACTTTAACCACTTGGTGGTTAATTTTTTTTTATAATTATCTTTTTTTTTTTAAATAAAATCCCTTCCACCTGTGTGTAATAAGGCCTCGTTAAAGGACTTCCTCCTATTAAATCGCAAACCAACAAGCAAAAGGAAAACCTCAATTCCAGCGTGAAATTAGCAATAATCCATCGTAGAGTCAAACTTTACAGCTTCTCACAGCCAACTACTATGCAATTCATTTCGTTTTACGATGGAAGCCGTTGGTAGGCTTACGGGTCACGCAACTCTCGAAACGTTCTTCGTATACCAACCTCTGCATGCCTCTTAAATATAAAAACAAGACCATCAACAAACACGATTTCTTCTTCGTCTCCTCTGTGTGTATTCCCCACCACCCCGACTACGACGATGACGATGACGACGATTGCAATTAGGGCCTGGTTTGTTTCTTTATTTTTCATGGCCTCTATCTACCCCCCAAATGAAATGCATTTTCTTCTCTGCTTATGGTGGTAATTTCTAGGCTTCTTCGAAGCGACATTAAACTGGGTGCGTATGTATGGGTATGGTGCCTTCAGGGTTCTCTAGAGCTATTAGCACAGCACGACAGAATGAAGACACCATACAACAGAGAAGCGAACTGCAATGTTTTTCTTGCAAAATGAAGAAAGGAAAATCCGATGCAATTATATTATAATCCATGTATGCAACATGTTGGCATGACCGATGGGTGGATGGATGCAGAGATGAAGAAGAAAATGAAAATAAATTTAAACATCAATCTCACCATCACTCCATGTAATTTAATGTTGTTTTGATTTGCCCACTTCGCCCTCTTCTTTGCCTTTGTGTTGAGATGGTGGTTGTTGTTCTCAACACCTTTGTTGGTGGGTTTGGTGCTTCTTCAGGATTTTGTGTTTTCTTTTTGTGTACTAACACCTTCTTCGCGTTTAATTTGAATTTGTATGCAAATTAACCATCGATCTCGTAAATCTTCGCTTGATGGTGTAGCCCTACGGGTGTGTAGATGATGATGAGGTTTTATGGTTTATCTTTTGTTACAACATGGAGTATCTTTGTATCTGCAGGGATTAAAACGAGATTAATGCCACTTTTAGCGGTGCGAAGAACCTGGAGGTAAGGGCTCTTTTGCACCACACTCTACCGCCCAATCAGGATTTACCTAAACCTACTTAGAATGCGGATGAGGAGCCATATATATACTTTTTTTTACATGGCATTGGGTTCGAAGGATAAGTTGGTTTTGAGCATCATTTCTGAGCGCCTTGATTAGTTTCACATTTAAATACACAACTTTTGATAAGAAAGGCCGACTTGAAGCAGTACCCACTGGATAGAGATTCATACCATACGTTAGACCTTAGTTGCCGAACACTGGAACACCAACGAGCTTCTTGATCCCTACATAAGGAAATACAAAACAGCGATTTATGCACTTATACGTGTCTTGAATAGACCACTTTCCGTCGATGAACTTCTTTTTTCTTTTTTTTTTCGGGGGTAGGTGAAAATCTTCAACAAGACACTATGAGGATCGACAGCGCGTGCTCATAGTAGTGTGGGATTCTTACCCACTAAAAATCCTCCCTTCAAAACAGACTTGTTTTTTATTTTTTACTACAACTAAGTATTCGACTTAGCAAGTAGTTTCCATTTCACGAAATAATGACGTTTTGCAGGTGCCTTCCCATTAGAAGTTCCTGCTAGTTCCGCAGTTTGGACGCGGTTACTTATAGCGCTAAGTCTAAAGGTTTGGTTCTTTGTAGACGGCGTAGTAAATTTCTTTCATCCAAAACTTGGAGGACTGTTATATTTACGTGACTTTCCAGTCGACTTTTATGCTTTCTCGCGTAGTTTTTGATTTCGTCTTCGATTGTTTTAATGCCAAGATCTCTGTGGATATCGCTGTTTCTGATATACCACGGCGCATTAATAATACCTCTTAGTACTTTGTTCTCAAAAGTTTGTAAAATTTTAATATTACTTATTTTGGTACAACCCCAGAGTTGTATACCATATGTCCATACGGGCTTTAGCACTTGCTTATATAAAAGCAGTTTGTTCTCTATATTAAGCTTGGAATATTTTCCAAGTAACCAATACATTTCTCTATATTTATTATCTAGTTCTTTGCGTTTTTTCTTAACGTGCGTTTTCCATTTCAGCTTTGTATCAAGTGTCATTCCAAGATACTTAGCCTCGTTTGCAAACGGAATTTGAACCGAGTTTTAAAAGATCGGTAAATTATTTATTTTCTTATAAGTAAAATTTACATGAACAGATTTGGTCTCGTTAAGTGCGATTCGCCAAACCTTTGTCCATTCATTTACTCTATCCAAAGCTTCTTGCAGTTTTTCTGTAGTCAAGATAGCAGTGTCGTCGGCAAATGTAGCTAGCTCAGTGCCTTCTACTTGCGGTATATCACGGGTGTATAATAGATACAAGACTGGACCAAGAACGCTTCCTTGCGGCACCCCAGCCATTATTTCCTTAAAATCTGAATATTCATTTCCACATTTGACGCGGAATAGTCTATTCGTAAGGTAGTTCTTCAAAATAGTATATAGGTGCTCTGGCAGAACTTGTCGTAATTTAAACTTTAAGCCTTCGTGCCAGACCTTGTCAAAGGCTTGAGAGACGTCAAGGAATACGCTCGAACAAATCTTTTTTTCTTCAATTGACTTTTCGATTACATGTGTTATTCGATGAACTTGTTCAACTGTAGAATGCTTACTTCTGAATCCGAATTGATGATTCGGAATGAGATGCCTTTCTTCTATTACCGGCTGTATTCGCCTAATCAATATTCTCTCGAACACCTTAGATATGATTGAAAGAAGCGAAATCGGTCTATAAGACGTTTTTTCATTCGGCGGTTTTCCGGGCTTAAGGACCATTATGATTTCGGCGACTTTCCATTGACTGGGGACATATTCTAGTCTAAGTGCGGCGTTTTTAATGAACAGAAGCTTAATTAGAGCTTTCCTTGGTAGGGCTTTAAGAACCTCTCCCGTAATTAGGTCGTATCCAGGAGCCATCTTATGTCTAAGTTTCTTTATTTCTTCCTTAAGTTCGGTAAGTGTTGCATTTCTTATTACGCTATTGGCTATATAAGACGTATTTATATTTTCAATAAGAGCTTGTCTATCAAACGGTTTGAAAGTTTCTTCCAGGTGGGTGGCAAAAACTTGCGCTTTCTCTTTATCATGCCTGGCCCATTCGTCTTGATTTTTCCTAATTGGGGCGGCTTGAATTTGAGGTTTTTTAATACCTTTTATAGCATTCCAAGGCGAGTAATTAGAATCTTTTTCTGCCGTTAAGCTTTCTAGGTAAGTTTGCATTTCATTATTCTTAAGGTTTTTAATAGAACTTTTTAGTGAGTTGCACAAACGGTTAAGATGTGCTTTATGTTGCGGAGCCCGAGTTTGTTGCCATTTTTTGCGTGCTTTTCTCTTCTCCTTAATCATCTATTTTATTTCCTGCGGATAAGTTTGAATGTAGCTTGCCGGCGTTTTCTTTGGTTTGGGAGTATTCTTCCACGCGGCATTCTGTAGGATTTCGACGAAGCGATCAACTTCAACTTCAAGTTCATATGGCGTTTTAAGTGATACGCTCAGCTCAGTATTTGCTTCAATATCTTTTTTAAAGCCATCCCAATTAATCTGACCTACTTTTTTAATCAGAGCATCGCTTATCGTCATAATGATTGGAGAATGATCAGAGGAGAGATCAAAGCTTTCTTCAACTTGTATACAGTTGCCAGATATTCCTTTAACAACAAAGAAATCGATCAGATCTGGTATCTTATTTCTATCAGTCGGCCAATATGTTGGTTTACCCGTCGAGTGAAAATCACAACTGTATTGCATGCCCGCATTATAAAGCTTTCTACCTTTCTGAGAGGCGTACCTTGAACCCCAGAAGGGGTGTTTCGCGTTGAAGTCACCACCAATAATAAAATTTGGTTTAAGGAAGTTAAAGATGTTTATGAAATCACTTTCTTCAAGTTTACATCGCAGTGGACAATATATAGACGAAATGTTGAAAGCAAAATGTCTATTTCTAACACGTACCGTGCTTATTTGCATTGCTTCTAATTCAATCTTTACTTCCGCTGAGTGTTCGATACATTCTTTTATAAACAAGGATGATCCGCCTCTTGCTCTTTCCGATGGGTGGAAGGCGTGATACACGCTATATCCTCTTATCTTAACATTCGTTTGTTTTGTCAGATGAGTTTCACAGACCAAGCATATATCAATATCTTTTTCTCGTATAAATATTTCTAACTCGTCGAGTCTTCGTATGAGGCCGTTAGCGTTCCATGTAAGAATTTTTAGCATATCTTTCATATTCGGGTTGAAGTGCGCCTGTTATGAATGTTGCTTTCTAGTGCAACTAGTCTCTGGAGAATAAGTTTGTTTGTTTTGCATTGCTCTTCAAGTTTCGCAAGTATTAAGGAGAAAACATTGGATACTGGATTTTGTGAGCTACCTATATCACCGTTTTCCAATGTCGCAACTTGAGCAGGAGTCTTTACGTTAGAGTTTGGACGGTTTTTTACCTTGATCTCCCGTGGGTTGACGGTCATATACTTGCCATTAGCTGCCATCGCCGCTTGAGCATAAGACTGTACGTCAGTATTCGAAGACTTTGCTTCTGTCACCTTTTTTCTACTGCGTTTGGGGTTTTCGTCGATCTTAAGTCAATATTGACGGATTTCCTATCTTTCGCTGCTTTTTTTGTAGCTATTTTGGGTCTGTTCTTGATTGGTTTCGGATTAGGGCGCATGGAATTTTTAAGCGTATCGCGCCTTTTTTGGAGCTCTTTCGCCACTTCGCAACCTCGATAGTTCGCAGGACATTTTCCTTTGCAGTTAATACAAGTGGCTGGGGTTTGCTTGTTTAGGTAACAGTCTTCCGAGAGATGCTTACCTGCGCATTTGACGCATCGCGGTTCTTTCTGGCAGTAAGTCTGCGTATGATTGATGAACTGGAAGAGACGCTGGGAATCTATAAATCTAGCCTCCCCGGGCAGACGTTGTCCTACCACAGACCGCCTTCTACGTAGACCACCTTTTATCTTTTGGCGCTGTTGTCGGATATGTTATGCATTTGTACGATAGAAAATAAATAAAAATCCGACCGGTACCGTTCTATACATTTTTTATTTCATTTTTTATTCATCTCATATTCAAGTGTAACTACTCGTATTAAATTGAAAATTCTTAATCTATATAAATAAAACTGAAATGCTATTCGTTGGCCATCGCATCATTTGAGAACGGCTGGACCGATTTGGCTCATTTTTCTTTTCAAACGTTCGTTATAGTCCGAATAAGGTTTTTACGGAAAGACCCTTTTTTTCCGAGGATAGGTGAAAAATCTTCCATAGATACTATGAGAATAGCAAGCGCGTGCTCATAGTAGTGTCAGATTCTTACTGACAAAAAAACACCACCCTTCGATATAAATTTGTTAGATATCGCAACTAAGTATAAACTTATCAAGCAATTTTTCTATCACGAAATAAAAACGTTTGGCAGGTTTCTTTCCACTGAAGGATCCTGCATGTTCCGGTTAATCCTTATCTCGTCAAGTCGAAAGGTTTCGTCTTTTGTAGTCGACGCAATAAATTGCTCTCATCCAAAATTTGTAGGACTGTATTGTTGACATGTCCGATTAGTCGGTTTCTATGCTTTCTCGCGAAGTTTCTAGTTTCAGATTCGATTTTCGGAATTCCGAGATCCCTGTGGATATCATCGTTTCTACTATACCACGGTGCTTGGACAATTTCTCTTAGTACTTTATTTTGAAAAGCTTGTAAAATATTTGCATTTGTTTTCTTGATACAACCCCAAAGTTGTATACCGTAGGTCCACGCCGGCTTTAGCATTTGCTTGTATAGGTGCAGTTTGTTCTCAGTATTGAGCTAGGAATTTCAGTCTTGCGTCCAGTGTCATTCCCAGGTATTTGGCCTCGTTTGCAAAAGGTATTCGGGCCGAGTTTAGGAAAATTGGCAAGGCATTAGTTTTCTTGTAAGTGAAATTCACGTGAACAGATTTATATTCTTTGAGGGCGATCCGCCAGTCCCTCGTCCATTCATTTACATTATTCAGTGCGTTTTGCAGTTTTGCAGTCGTTTCTTCGATTGTTTTACCTATTGCTAGGATAGCGGTGTCATCGGCAAACGTAGGAAGGATAGTGCCATCTTCGTTCGGTATATCACGAGTATATAGCAAATAGAGAAGCGGCCCAAGAACGCTTACTTGCGGTACGCCGGCCGAAATTTCCTTGAGCTCGGAGTATTCGACTCCATGTCTAACATGAAAGAGTCTATTCCCGAGATATGATTCTAGAATATCGTATAAGCATACAGGAAGAACTTGTCGTAGTTTGCATTTCAAGCCATCATGCCACACCTTATCAAAGGCTTGCGAGACGTCAAGAAATACGCTTGGGCAAATCTTTTTTTCTTCAAGTGCTTTCTCGATTACGTCAGTAATTCTATGCACCTCGTCAATCGTCGAATGCTTACTTCTGAACCCAAACTGGTGATCAGGGATAAGATTATTTTCTTCTATAACCGGTTGGAGACGCCTTAATAATATCCTCTCGAAAATTCTCGATATGATTGGAAGAAGGGAAATTGGTCTATACGATTTTATTTCATTTTGCGGTTTTCCTGGTTTTAAAACCATTATGACTTCCGCAACTTTCCATTGGCTTGGCACGTGTTTTAATCTGAGTGCAACATTTACAATATGGAGAATCTTAATCAATGCTTTTCTAGGTAAAACTTTGAGAATTTTTCCGGTAATCAAATCATAGCCAGACGATTTCTTTGGTTTTAGATTCTCGATCTCATGTGTGAGTTCCCTTAACGTTGCACTTGTAAGCGTCAAATCGTCAGATGGTAAATCCAGCCTATTGCGGTTGTCGTAAACCACTTGACCATCGTACGGTTTAAAGGTTTCTTCCAGGTGCGCCGCAAAGGCGTCCGCTTTTTCTTTATCTTCCCTCGCCCATTCATTTTGATTTAATTTGATTGGCGGCACGGGGACTTTGGGCCTTTTGGGGCCTTTTACAGCTTTCCAAAGTGAATAATTGAAATCTTTTTTCGCTGTTAAACTTTCAAGGTAAGAGCCTATTGCACGATTCTTAAAATCCTTAATAGTCTTCTTCAACAAATTGCAAAGACGATCCAAGTGTGCTTTATGCTGCGGAGCATGACTCTATTGCCATTTTTTACGCGCTTTTCTTTTTCCTTGACCAATTCTTTTATTTCCGGAGGGTACCGCAAACCGTATCTGTCTGGCGTTTTCCTTGGATTGGGCGTATTATTCCAAGAGGCGAGCTGTACGATCTCAACGAAGCGATCAACTTCAACCTCAAGTTCATAGGGTGTCGTAAGTGGAACGCTCAGTTCAACATTATCTTCAATTTCGTTCCTAAAGCCTTCCCAGTTAGTTGTTCGACCAGTTAATTTCGCTGACTCTAGGTTATAGACTAGTTTTTCGCTGACTATTAGAATAACCGGGGAATGATCAGACGACAGATCAAAGCTCTCTTTGACTTTTATGTGGTTGGTAGATATTCCTTTCACAACGAAAAAATCGATCAGGTCAGGTATTTTCGAAATATTAGTTGGCCAGTAAGTCTGTTTCCCCGTCGAATGGAAATCACAACTGTACTCCATACCTGCCCCATAAAGCATTCTACCTTTTTTCGAGCTGTATCTTGAGCCACAGAACGTATGTTTCGCATTAAAGTCGCCGCCAATGATAAAATTAGGTTTCAGCGATTCAAACAAGTTAGTAAAATCAGATTTTTCAAGCGCGGAACGCGGTGGACAGTAGATAGATGAGATTTTAAGAGTACGCTGACTATTTTTAGCTCGAATCGGCCACAGTTGCAAAGTTTCAAGCTCTATCTTTAGGTCTTCGGATTGTTCGATGCAGTCTTTAATAAACGAGGATGATCCGTCTCTCGCTTTTCCCAAGGGTGACAAACGTGGTAATCATTATAGCCTTTTATTTTTAAATGCGATTCCTTTTTTCAGGGGTTTCAGAAATCAAGCAGATATCAATATGGTTTTCACGCATGAATATTTCCAATTCGTCGAGTTTTTGCAAAATCTTTAATAAACGAGGATGATCCGTCTCTCGCTTATCCCAAGGGTGACAAGCGTGGTAATCATTATAGCCTTTTATTTTTAAACGCGATTCCTTTTTTACGTGGGTTTCTGAAATCAAGCAGATATCAGTATGGTTTTCACACATGAATATTTCCAATTCGTCGAGTTTTTGCAAAAGTCCGTTTGCATTCCAAGTAGATATTTTTAACATTCGTTTGTTATTCATATTCTAGTTGAAGTACGCGTTTTCTGAGAATTATTTTCAAGCTTAACCAGCCTATCGAGAATAATTTTATTTATTTTGCTTTGTTCTTCAAATTTCTCGAGAATAACCGACAAAACATGAGAGAAAGGGTCCGTCGTAATTTCAACGTTTTTTGGTTTTTCGGATGCCGCGGCCTCAGCGTAAGTCTGCACTCAGGCTGTCCGACGGCCATTACCTGGCGGCTTTTTCGATGTTAGCTTTTCAGTACCGTTTCTTTTAAGAACTGAAGTCGAGGACTTTTCTGTTGTCACTCTTTCCCTCACCTTTTTATGCTCTAAACCCGGTAGTTTTAGTTTAGCTAGTTTCTCCAGTGCATTCTTACGCTTTGGCAAAATTGAAAAATTGGAAAATTCGGGTAAAACTGAAAGTTTTTTTTTCCATGGGAAAAATGGTGTGTACCTATGTTTGTATGCTATGGACTCCGAAACCATTGAACCGATTGAGCTCAAATTTTCAGGCGAAAGTATTCTTGTGAAGTTTGGTAAAAATCAGTCCACTACTTTAGTAGTATAGTACTTTAGTGCTAAGAAACATTATCTTTTATTAGTCGCAGAAAAGCATGACGGATACCATCAGCCTACCAGTTTGCTCACTACTTTAGTGTTATAGTACTTTAGTACTCAAAAAAATCGATATATATATATTTAAGGTTGGACCACTTAAATTGTTCTCAAATAGTATTAGCCCCAGGCGTCTGCCTGACAGTTTTTTTTTTTTTGCTAGGCGCAGCAGCGCTCGCCGGTACCCGCTAGTTGATAATAAATACAAATTAAATGTTATAAATGAGATAAATAAAAGTTAATTCTTAAGTTTAAACAATGTTTTTGTTTTAAATTATAGCAATGAATTTAAATTTAAAGTAGTGCGATTTGGTGAACAATATTTTTTGTCAATCCGTCTTTTGCCAATATGAATAGATTATATGGTTTACCCACACGTAAGCAACGTATACTTGGCCATGGGAGAAACATGGATTTTCTAAGTCCAGGCCACAAATGGACATTGTCTGCCCTTATGATTTGTTGATGGTCATTGCTAATGCCAAGCGAATCAGAAATTAAGTCCGTTTGAATGGGATTGTATCAGTAGGAAACGTGGCAACAGAACGCTTCAATAACAGTTCCTGTGATCCGTTTGATGACCAAGCATGTGCCGTTGCATAATATTGGTGGGTTCAAATTACGAAGCAGAATTATCGGCGAACCAATCTTTAATCGAAGATTGTGTGGTGGCATTCCTGGAATATCTAGTGAATTTCAAAATTTAGTTTGATAATTTACTGCTTCGTTTTCATCAACGACAGTGTCGATTGATTTGAAAGACATCAGTTCACCTGGCAACGACTGTTGTATCTGTAAGTTCACTTCGTCAACATCAACATTTCTCGCTGCCAATATAGCACGTTCACGGAGCCAATTATGGTTCAAGTAATTATTCAGTATGACCGGGAAGACATTCTTAATTAATTCATGATTTGAATTAACGATAGTGCAGAGATTGTCTGGCAATTTGATGCATTCTGTGTTTGGATGCAGTTCGATTTTACCGTTGCCAATATCCAGCAATTGTTTAGAAAGTATTTGTGCCGACGGATCATTTTGTACTCACACGTTATTTACGTTCGTATATCCGTGGAACACTTCAGAAATATTGTAGCATCAGGGAATCGTTTAAATCAGCACAGAAAATGAAACAATGTTTAAGTGTGGTATTTTGAGGTCAATAGATTTGTTTAGACCACCATTTCTTGAAAGCTTACACAACTTGAATTATGCAACTTAAACAACCCTTTTTTCCTAAAAAAAATCCTTGAAACCGCATTGAAAAATATTGAAGGGTGGGGGTTTAGAGCAGCTAAAATGTGTGGTTGTATGTATTTTTGGATGAGAAATCTAGAAAAAAAAATATGTTCATTGAAAAAATTTTAAAATTTTTTTTAGATCTCGACAATAGCGCCAACTATCGGGTCCAAGACTATCCTATCTTTCAAGCTGGAATCAACCATACACATTCACAAAATTTCATTGAAATCGGTTAAGTGGTTTCGGAGATTAGCGTGTACGAACGCAGTTACACGTGATTTTTATATATTAGGATATGGTATAGCAGCAAACGAGGAATCATAGTGGGATCAATCGGAAGCGATCATACATCCACAAGTTCACCTCGTTAAACTATATATAACCAGTTTAATCTAATAGCATCGAACACACCTTAAGCGATCATTACCAGGCCGCAGCGTATGTAAAGATGCACATATATTCAACGGGGTTTCGTCCAGAAGTACGATCGTTGGGAGTTTTGATCGCAAACATCTGCCAGCCTACCTTCATCAATCGAGTGTCTCTCCAACATTGAATACTTAAGCAGTAACAATAAGTATAAACAAGCAGTGGCAGCAATTAGAAATGTCGGGCTTATGTATGGTACTAGTCCAAAATTTCTGGCAATGAGACAAAGGCAGCGCCCCAATAAAAAAAAAGCAAATCTGGAACTTCTGAAAAAGGATATTTATAGTTTTGAGAATCTAATCGGAGACTGCAAAGACATAGGTGGGGATACCGTATTGGAAGCGAAGTTTGTACTGAATTTAAATAGCGATAAAAGTCAAACCCCGCTCTCACATAGTCTAAGAGCTTCTACCTGGAAAAATATTACAATATCTAAGGCTACATGAAATAAGTTTGTAGGACTCATGCACTTTCACCTGTAAGATATCGTCGCATAAATGTATGTCCGATGATAGGCTCCCGGCCCTGTTTACCAGATGCACAAGAAAGGATATCGGTTGCAGCAATTACCTTGAAAATCGACAACGTATCAAATCCTCACATTGTTCCAAATTATGCAGTATCGAACGCAGAAATATCAAATTAGCACTATCTGGTTTATATTTCAAGGTTTTAGCATGCTGCACTGCGTCAAAAGGCGGGACGGGAACCGTTAATACCGTCAGGGATTTAAGACAGGGCGGATTGCTGTCATGATGACAACAAGTCTTCAAATTCGCTGCAGATGAACTACACCTAAGAGGAAAATCTCATCTTCAATGGCGTGCACAAGTGGAGTAGTCCTGTATCAACTAATTGCATACACCGATACTCCGCCATATTGCTAGTGTCACCGATAACTTGCTTACTTGCACACTTGGGCTACAGACGATCAACACGTGTCAAAGACCAGTGAGTGTTAAAATTGTATGTCCAAAACTAAAGATGGAGTCGGAGTTTTCTCGAACGACTTGAATATCCACTTCTCCTTCAACTATCTAATTTTTTGAAATGCAGAAAACCGCCGATGGAGGCATCTAGCACCATGTTCATATGATCATAGAATATCCATCGGACTATTGCAGCATCTCCGGGCTAAACAAAATCATTCTCGAAGCTGGTCAAAGATTTGGCAACCCTAACAATGGTTCTTGCAAGAATTGCAGATATGAAGAAGAGATGTAAACCATTACGTATTTCTATGCACATGTCCAACACTAGGTGAATACATTTTCAGCAATTTAAATAATTCCAAAAGGGCCTGCTAAGACAGCTTTCTTGAAATGCTTTCCAGTCTCCTACTAAGTCCTAAAAGGCACAAGTAAACTTTTCTTAAACTTACGCTGTTCTATATGGACTCCCTCTGGTGCGTATTCTGGCGGGCAAAGTGCACCACATTTAACTTTATTCTGTTGTTCAGTTTCTAAGAACAGCACCTGGAATATGGTATCATCGGCGGCACTATCAGGGCAATCTATCGTTTAAGCCTAGGTGTCTTTTGGTGCAACTCTCACTGGAGTTTTGATGAACTCGTTTGACAATTATTCTAAATACACTCGGGTCTCATGGCTGTACCATCTGGGACAGTGCACAATCGGAGTAAGATCTCCGATAAGAATCCTAGACATGCCTCAGAGGAATATTTCTCAAGACCTGAACTAGCGTTGGGCCTGGCTACGTCCTCGGTCAGGGCTTACCTCGACAACTGGGTTTCTTATGGACAAAAATATATGTGGCATGGCTCTTCATGCAGGTGTACTGAATGGATGCTACCAGCCGTTTGTAATAGATCTACGAGGCTTGTGGAGAGGACGACAGTACAACAGAACATTTTCTTTGCGACTGTCTTGCTTTAATACTTACCGGTGACAGATCTTCGGCGCTGATATCAAAAGCTTCTCATCATTGAAGCGCTTAGTCGATTTTCTACGAAAGGTGAGCAAATTCCAATGAAATGTATAAAAAAGGGCTTGTCTCCCGGTAGTAGAATAAACGTTTGAGTGCTCTCTCCCGGTAAAAAAAAGAAACAACCGCAACTGTCCTGCTCCTGTCGACAAAAGATTGAATGCTTCTGTTAGTCGCCGTGGTCGACTTTATATATTCATCCGTATAGCTCTAACCCTTCCAGATTCATGTAGATAATGGAGCATATTGTGGGTCTACATGTGTAGTTACTGAAGTTACAAAGCAATACCTAAAGTATTACTTCGCCCATGTAACTTAGCAGGACACTCCTTTAAAATGAAAACACCTTTCACTTCCGTTTTTGTTGGAAGTCATTCCCTAAGTTGGTATACAATTGGGTGCCAGTTTCAGTCCAGAAACATGAACTCGGATGCACATCAGCGAATCTCAACATTCATTCCTCTCAACAAAGTATCGGCATCCTCCTTCGTTTACTGCTACAAATGAACACATGTTGACTGTACTATTCAAAATCTCAATACTTAACAAATGCCAATGCATCATGACCCCGCAACATGGGCATGCGTAAAACCACCCCCGCATTCCAGCAACAATTCCTCCGCAAAGAGAGTAAATCATTCAATTGATAGAGATAGAGAGAATGAGTAGCTCCAAAAGTTACCCTCATTAGGACAATGAAATTAAAGCTTTTCTCTTCGTTTATAGAACATTTTCTAGGTCGCTAAGGATGACGATTGTGCTTGTGCATACTGTGCCGCTTGCAGCCTATATCCTGTTTGCTACTGACACAATAATCCATTCTGTAGCAAAGGTCATGTACCTATATTTTCCGCTCACAGTTACAAAAGGGATGTACACACAGATGGGGCTACATTACCAGCACACAGCACTTGCATGGAGGACAATTAAATAAAAAAAAAAGGAACATAAAAAAATGTCATCACATTCAGAGCAAATGGAGGTTGCACGATGCCATATTGGAGCATCAAGATGAAATAAAAGGAAACACCACCCAGACGATATTCTGTTTTCAGGGCTCCCCAGGATGATCCCATTTCATCTGATGTGCTTCTGTCCCCACTGGTGGAAGCATGAAAATGACTTGTTAACGACAGGTGACAATACGGTCCCGGGGCCTCTCTTTACGCCATTGTCCCCATACGCGTATGTATGTCACAGGACATATATTTTCATTATTAAATATCCTTGTGGCAGAGGGTGAGCGGGTCTCATGGTACTCCCCAAATGATCGGCATCATAAAATGCATGCGGCCTGCAATAATAAAATCCTGTAAATACCATACGCGCGTTGCTCCTCAAAATATTACGTGTAAGGCAGCGCACAGAGTTCTAAGGACAAGCGAATGGTGTAGGCTAGGTGAAAACGGTGGAATGGAAAAATGCTGAAACGGAGAACAATTGAAGGACATTTTATGAGGTGACATGTGTAATAGTTGTGTAGGCTGTATACGTATGGGAGAGTCCAAGCATTTTCAAAATCTCAGCACAAGTCAATGTGCGGGGAGGGAGTCCTTTATCTGTGTTGTGAGTGTTTTTTTTTTTTTCTTTTCATTTCCTTCTTCATCGTCGTCAACGTTGTCCCTCCTGCATCTGCCAAATATTTGGTGGCAATAACGTGTCGGGGGATAGCGAAGATGGCAAAGAAGCAAAATCAGGTCTGTGGACACATACGTGAGGAGTTTTTCAATTGGCGACATAAGCAGGTGTTGTCAGAGATTTTCTCATCCTCATCCTTCGTCCTTTACAATACCGCGCGAGCGCCGGGGGGGATTTGGTTGACTTTTTCGATACCTACTCGGTGTCGGAGGTTTGGAGCCAGAGAATGACAATAAAGTTCGTGATGCCCCTGGTGCCAATGGCAGTGGCTCATAGCAATGATGCTGCCGATGATGGTGATGATGATAGGGGATGACGACGATGGTTGTGATAATAACAATAATAATAATAATGTTGATTAGATCGATTTATGATTTCATAAACACACAGGCTAGAGAATGTGTGCGAGGAGCTGTGGTGCATGTGTGTTTGAGTGTGTTCTGGAGTTCATAAGTAACAGGAGGTGGTTAATTAAATGTAACATCTTGTCGGGAGGGTGTTTTATTAATAATTTCGGTGGGCTGGCCTAAATGAGTTCTGACATATCAACAACGTTGGCCGCCCGCTTGAGAGGGATATTCAGTGGTGATGGAGTTGGTGCTTATACTTAGGGCACGTGTAGATAATTTAACCCACAAAAGGAAAAATGGAGAAACTATGGACATCTGGCTTGTTCGAGTTAAGTCATACATATGTGGAGGGGGACCATTGTGTTGAGGATATAAATATCCTGTAGCTAATGATAAATTTTTGTGAGAAAGCGGTTGAACTATATTAAACGAAAAAAATTATGTAATCGAACATGGGGATAGCTTTGTACGATTTAGTAGAGGCTTCCTAGGAACTTCCCATGTTAAATAAAAATAGTTTAACCTTAGGACCCCAGCAAGTCGCTAAATTTTCTGACATCCTGAAAAAATAATAGACGAAACAAATTCTTTTAAGGATGATCTGCAGCATGTATCGATCTTTAATAAGTGCTTAGTGTGGTCTATCAACCGCAAGAAAGTTTGTTTGCTTGCATTTTCATTTGTTTTACATTTTCCTTGATACACTGCATCATAGTGTTGTGTTTTTCTGATCACCAAGCCCGTTGTAATTATTTGCACGCCAATTTCGGCCATTTCATTGATACACCTCCTATGCCTGGGGTCATTAGAGGACGAAACGCTGTGTTTTGACTGAGAATTTTCACATTTTACTAGCTCCAACTAAGGACTCGTCCTTGGTAAGATTTAGATAATGCTAAGCAAGACCAAATAAGTAAGTGCAAGCATTTCTCTGTCATTATGCGAAAACTCATTCCTGGCAATCGCTGTCTCTAAGAAGGTTTTATTTATTTTTATTGTTTGCTGAGAGTATGGCCTTTTCTACACACGAAGTTGTTTGATCGCCACTAATCTATTGTGATGTGGTATATACTCGTATTTCACCATTACCCGGTAGCTCACCCCCGTTTTCCTGTAGATATATATCATTGCACAAGTCAAGCATTCGGGTAGTAGTTTTACACGGTTCTGCAAACATAATAGATTAGGTTAAGTTAGATTGGAGTGGCTTCCAGCTTAGAAACGCCAACACACTTAGAGCAACAATTGATCCATTGTAATACCACGTGGATCATAGGAGAAAGTTTCTCTCTACCTACTTGTTAAACCATTTTGAGCTTCTGATGAACCGTAAGGGGATCCTTACATCTGTTTTTATCAGATCGCTCATATCGTTGTAATAGAAGGCTCCTAAGTGAAGCTTCCTTCTGCGGGAGAGAGCTGGGCAAATACAAAGAAGGTGAGGAATAGTTTTTTTCCTCTTCTTCATCCATACAGCTTCTACAAAAGTCTTTCGCAAAAAGGCCAAGCCTTGTTGCTATTGTAATGCCGATATGCAATCTATTGAGAGAAATAAAATGATTAGAGCGTTTTGGATCCAGCCTTGACCAAATCTGTTTTGTCACTAGATATGATGATCCACTTGTCCACCTAAGCTTTGTACTCTCGATAGCACCCAGCATAAATTGAAGTTTGCAAGTAGCGATTAGTATACCTAATCCTATTCTGGCGAGTTCATTGGCCTTACAAATTCCCCGAAATACCCTGCTCAGCCTTCTCCGTAAAACACGATCGGTAGTCGAGAACTACTATAGAATTTGTAGAGATCGATTCCAGGGATCTGATTGCCGCTTGGCTGTCTGAAAAGATTGGAATATCTCTAGCGGATATCACATTTTTCTTAAACCAAAATACAATTTCCTTAACCACCATTATTTCCGCCTGGAACACACTACAACGATTTGGTAGACGAAAGGAGAGCTTAAGATTAAACTTGTCAGAGAAAACACCTCCACCAACTCCATCCTCCGTTTTTGAGCCGTCAGTGTAGAAAAGAATCGACTCATATTTTAAAAATGCATCGTCCACTCAGAGTAATGTGGAAAGGATGGTGACTAAGAAGTTCTTATCAAAATGACATGGAATGGTGTAGTCCGTGTTTTCAGGAGAGATTTTGAATTTATTCAGAATGGAGGTGTGGCCAAATTGTTTGATCTTTCTTCTACGAACTCCACAGGCTGATCAGTAGAAATGCAGTGAATTGGGAGGGTTATGATCCCTTATTTTCGGATCATAACCTCGCTGATAAAAGGAAGAAGAAGAAGAAGAAGGAGGTGTGGCCAAATTCTTTTCTTGATCACTATAAAGTAGCTTCAAGGCGAACCACTGCACACGCTGCCATTTGCTTGCTAAATATCTCAAGGGGTATCAGATGAAACATGATGTCCTGTACCGCAAAGGGAGTTGTACGTAGTGCTCCGCTAATGCACAGATAAGCTGTTCGCTGTACGTTGCTTAGATAATCGCGATTTTTTGCATTTTTCTAAAGATGTCCACCGGACGCTGTATGTAAATATCGGTCTATTGACCGAGATGTAGAGCCAGTGAGTTATTTGAGGTTTTGGAACCCATCTATTCCCAATAGCTTTTTTGCAAAAGAAAGGTGCTACTGTGGCTTACTTGACTGTTAGATTTCCAGCTTAATTTGCTATCCAAGACAAGACCCAAATATTTTGCTTTATCAATGAAAGTTAAGCTGATACTATATATCTTTATAACAAAATCAAGTTTCTTCATCGAGCAGATCTGCTTGCTTAATTCTCCCGCGCTTCTCTTGCCTAACATCCGAAAGAGAATTTTTCGTTGCTGCTATCCGCCTTTGGAATTCACTTCCGCGTAACCTTAGAGAACTGAATGACATACGACGATTTAAGGGCGAACTACGACTTTTTCTAACAAATCAAAGCAACTAGACTTCGACTTTCCCCCTTCTTTATTTTCTTCTTCTTTTTCAAGCAAACTCAAGTCACTCTATTCAATTGTTTTAATTTAAAGTGAAACAAATTTGCAATTGTTTTTTTTCACTAATTTACTTTCCTGTTCAATTCTTCTCTTTAATTTTGTTTTTTTCCTTTTTTTTTTTACTTTTATATGTTTAGTATTTGATGTAATTAAATTTTATTTGTATTCTTAAATCATCTATCACAAGCTTATAAGTGTACTCTTACTGTGTTAGAATTACTATTATTAATAAACAAACAAATAAACAAATAAACAAACAAATACTATTAAGAGAAGGAGGGTCGAATAACGGGATTTTATATATCCTGGAGAAAAGTACTAGTTCAGTTTTGTGGGAGTTTACACCCAAAGCACCGCCCATCTAGTGAGCTTGTTTAAAGCGTTTTGTAGAAGCTCTTTAGAGTATTGAGGTGCTTTCCGAGACAGCTAAAGCAACATCATCTGCATAAGCGATCGCTGGACATCCCTCGCCTTCCAGGATTATTAATAGTTAATTGGCCACCAAATTCCAATGAAGAGGTACCATAATGGATAAGGTATCATACAATCCGTTTCAGACGGGTTATAAGCCTTCTATACTTTGCACAAATAACTGTCTTCGCAGTTGGATCTATGTATGTACATATGTTATATGGCAAACCTGGAACAAGCGTCTTCTCAGAAGACCTAAATCTGGTCCGTTATCAGTGCCTAGCAAATGCTAGCGTTAACACGGGGAATCGACACTATACGTACTATGGGAGTGAGACGAAGAGTCACTCAATAACGTAAAAATAATGCTGTACTATAACGAAGGACCCAACAGAGTGTGGCGCAAGCCTTTAACAACATTGTCCAATCGGAATATCATTCCAACTATAAAATTTGGAAAATTGTCTGTGATGGTATGGGCGTGCATATCTATCAAAGGCGTTGGAGACCTAGTTTTTATTGATAATACCATGGATGTGAAGAGATACCTTAACATTTTGCAAACTCATTTGCTCAGTAGCGCCAATAGTTTTGGTTTTAATGATGGTGATGGGAGCAGAAAGCCAAAATTCAAATTTTATCAGGACAACGACCCAAAGCATAAAGACCTTACGGTCAGGGCGTGGCTGCTCTACAACTGCAACAAAGTGCTAAATACACCAGCCCAGAGCCCAGACTTAAACCCTATTGAAAATTTATGGGTACATTTAAAGAAATATGTGGCAAAAAGGAACCCCAAAAACCGAAACCAACTTCTCCAATATATTAAAGGAGAATGGGGCAATATACCCACCAGCTATGACATTAAAAAACTATAATAATTGGATCTATGAAAAGAAGGTTACACGCAGTTATTGAGGCTGACGATGGTCACACCAAATACTAAATGCAAAAATGTTAGCTGTTCCTGAATTTTAAAAATATTTCAGGTTATTATTATTTGCACTATATTTAGATGTGTAAACACTTTCTTTTTTGTTGTTGTTTTTTAAGCAAAATTAAGTATTTTTGTATGCTATTTATTTTTTGAAATATAAAATATTATAAATTAAAAAAAACTAAAATTTAATAAAATTACTACAAGTGCTTCCTTTTCTCATGCAAAAGTAGAACTGGCTGTTTTTTTTACCTTGTGTAAACACTTTCTTGACAAACTGTATGAACGTAAAATCAATAAAATATCTGTTTACAAAAATTCCTTTACAAAAAAATAAATATTTACAATTTTTCATGACTTACTTTAAAATGTAGTTCGACACGTCATATATTGTGTAAATATTAACTTTAAAAATTTAAGTAAAGTATCATTATTATTATATCGGCTGCCCAAGATTTTGAGCTTTAAAATCGGCAACTTTACAGACCACCTGAAGATTCTAGAGTACATTCAAAATTACCCAATTGTTAAAATCCCAGATACCATGCTCAAGAAATACCGGTTCTCCAGAAAATTCAAAGTGGTCATAGGTGAACGTCATACGGAAGAAAGAAGGGCTTGTAGTCTTACCAAACTCTTAAATTTGGTACACAGATGGTTTCAAATTGAAAATTGGAAGCACTGGCAAGGGATCTGTGGACCCAGGTTCCAATGTGCAGCAGCCCTTGGGAAATCACCAAGAGCATTTCAGGCGGAAGTCCATGCAATCCAACTCTGTGTACGAGAATGCCTGCGAAGAAGGGTCCAGCGCACCCGTACTTACATCTTCTCTGACAGCCAGGCAACACGTACAGCTCTGAAATCCTGCACGGTAGGATCCAAACTCTACTCGACGATCGCGCATCAAAAAACACCGTCATTGTGGACTGGATACTAGAACACGAAGGCTCGAGGACAATGAACGGATGGACTGCTTAGCGAGAAGAGGCACCAGCTGCCCACTATTCGGTCCTGAACCCTATTTTGAAGTTACACGGAGTAGCACACACCTCAAAATAAAACAATGAGAAGCTGATTGTCGTACATAGTACTGTGCCAAATTAAAGGGCCTAAGACATACTAAAAAGCTCATTAACCTCAACCGTTGTAAGGCTAAGAAGCTACTTGAGCTCAGCAAAGCAAACTCAAGGACCTTAACAGGCTACTGGACTGGTCATTGCCCACTCAGGTACCATCTGCACAAAATAAGAGTAGCAGATTCAGACGTATGCCGACTATGTGGGTAGCAAATAGAAACGGCAGAACATATTCTTTGTGAATGCCCCAAGGCCGCAAGAAAAATACTTCTCCACCATTTGGAACATTGAGTCTGAAGCTTTGTTGAGGTTTATCAGGAGCTTTAACCCAGCCCTCGGCTAAGCCCAGGGCTGGCACAATAGATCTTATAGGTCGCAGTGCGTACAAGATCCTAGTATAGTATAGTATTATATTATTTTAGTTTCATTTTTATTAGTATCATTATTATTATTTTTTTTTTTCCTTTTTCCAAAGGTTGGTGAAAATCTTCAAGAAGACACTATGAGGACTGTCAGCGGGTTCTCATAGAGGTGTGAGAGTTTTACTCATTAAAAAGCATAGCTTCAAAATAATCTTGTTTGTTTTACCACACCACAACTAAGTTTTTGACTTACTTTTCTTTCACGATACAAGGACGTTTGGAAGATACATTTCCATTGGATTTGCTAGCTCCACAGTCAAGACGCGGTTACTCGCTATCGCGCTAGGGAGTTGTACGTAGTGCTCCGCTAATGCACAGATAAGCTGTTCGCTGTACGTTGCTTAGATAATCGCGATTTTTTGCATTTTTCTAAAGATGTCCACCGGACGCTGTATGTAAATATCGGTCTATTGACCGAGATGTAGAGCCAGTGAGTTATTTGAGGTTTTGGAACCCATCTATTCCCAATAGCTTTTTTGCAAAAGAAAGGTGCTACTGTGGCTTACTTGACTGTTAGATTTCCAGCTTAATTTGCTATCCAAGACAAGACCCAAATATTTTGCTTTATCAATGAAAGTTAAGCTGATACTATATATCTTTATAACAAAATCAAGTTTCTTCATCGAGCAGATCTGCTTGCTTAATTCTCCCGCGCTTCTCTTGCCTAACATCCGAAAGAGAATTTTTCGTTGCTGCTATCCGCCTTTGGAATTCACTTCCGCGTAACCTTAGAGAACTGAATGACATACGACGATTTAAGGGCGAACTACGACTTTTTCTAACAAATCAAAGCAACTAGACTTCGACTTTCCCCCTTCTTTATTTTCTTCTTCTTTTTCAAGCAAACTCAAGTCACTCTATTCAATTGTTTTAATTTAAAGTGAAACAAATTTGCAATTGTTTTTTTTCACTAATTTACTTTCCTGTTCAATTCTTCTCTTTAATTTTGTTTTTTTCCTTTTTTTTTTTACTTTTATATGTTTAGTATTTGATGTAATTAAATTTTATTTGTATTCTTAAATCATCTATCACAAGCTTATAAGTGTACTCTTACTGTGTTAGAATTACTATTATTAATAAACAAACAAATAAACAAATAAACAAACAAATACTATTAAGAGAAGGAGGGTCGAATAACGGGATTTTATATATCCTGGAGAAAAGTACTAGTTCAGTTTTGTGGGAGTTTACACCCAAAGCACCGCCCATCTAGTGAGCTTGTTTAAAGCGTTTTGTAGAAGCTCTTTAGAGTATTGAGGTGCTTTCCGAGACAGCTAAAGCAACATCATCTGCATAAGCGATCGCTGGACATCCCTCGCCTTCCAGGATTATTAATAGTTAATTGGCCACCAAATTCCAATGAAGAGGTACCATAATGGATAAGGTATCATACAATCCGTTTCAGACGGGTTATAAGCCTTCTATACTTTGCACAAATAACTGTCTTCGCAGTTGGATCTATGTATGTACATATGTTATATGGCAAACCTGGAACAAGCGTCTTCTCAGAAGACCTAAATCTGGTCCGTTATCAGTGCCTAGCAAATGCTAGCGTTAACACGGGGAATCGACACTATACGTACTATGGGAGTGAGACGAAGAGTCACTCAATAACGTAAAAATAATGCTGTACTATAACGAAGGACCCAACAGAGTGTGGCGCAAGCCTTTAACAACATTGTCCAATCGGAATATCATTCCAACTATAAAATTTGGAAAATTGTCTGTGATGGTATGGGCGTGCATATCTATCAAAGGCGTTGGAGACCTAGTTTTTATTGATAATACCATGGATGTGAAGAGATACCTTAACATTTTGCAAACTCATTTGCTCAGTAGCGCCAATAGTTTTGGTTTTAATGATGGTGATGGGAGCAGAAAGCCAAAATTCAAATTTTATCAGGACAACGACCCAAAGCATAAAGACCTTACGGTCAGGGCGTGGCTGCTCTACAACTGCAACAAAGTGCTAAATACACCAGCCCAGAGCCCAGACTTAAACCCTATTGAAAATTTATGGGTACATTTAAAGAAATATGTGGCAAAAAGGAACCCCAAAAACCGAAACCAACTTCTCCAATATATTAAAGGAGAATGGGGCAATATACCCACCAGCTATGACATTAAAAAACTATAATAATTGGATCTATGAAAAGAAGGTTACACGCAGTTATTGAGGCTGACGATGGTCACACCAAATACTAAATGCAAAAATGTTAGCTGTTCCTGAATTTTAAAAATATTTCAGGTTATTATTATTTGCACTATATTTAGATGTGTAAACACTTTCTTTTTTGTTGTTGTTTTTTAAGCAAAATTAAGTATTTTTGTATGCTATTTATTTTTTGAAATATAAAATATTATAAATTAAAAAAAACTAAAATTTAATAAAATTACTACAAGTGCTTCCTTTTCTCATGCAAAAGTAGAACTGGCTGTTTTTTTTACCTTGTGTAAACACTTTCTTGACAAACTGTATGAACGTAAAATCAATAAAATATCTGTTTACAAAAATTCCTTTACAAAAAAATAAATATTTACAATTTTTCATGACTTACTTTAAAATGTAGTTCGACACGTCATATATTGTGTAAATATTAACTTTAAAAATTTAAGTAAAGTATCATTATTATTATATCGGCTGCCCAAGATTTTGAGCTTTAAAATCGGCAACTTTACAGACCACCTGAAGATTCTAGAGTACATTCAAAATTACCCAATTGTTAAAATCCCAGATACCATGCTCAAGAAATACCGGTTCTCCAGAAAATTCAAAGTGGTCATAGGTGAACGTCATACGGAAGAAAGAAGGGCTTGTAGTCTTACCAAACTCTTAAATTTGGTACACAGATGGTTTCAAATTGAAAATTGGAAGCACTGGCAAGGGATCTGTGGACCCAGGTTCCAATGTGCAGCAGCCCTTGGGAAATCACCAAGAGCATTTCAGGCGGAAGTCCATGCAATCCAACTCTGTGTACGAGAATGCCTGCGAAGAAGGGTCCAGCGCACCCGTACTTACATCTTCTCTGACAGCCAGGCAACACGTACAGCTCTGAAATCCTGCACGGTAGGATCCAAACTCTACTCGACGATCGCGCATCAAAAAACACCGTCATTGTGGACTGGATACTAGAACACGAAGGCTCGAGGACAATGAACGGATGGACTGCTTAGCGAGAAGAGGCACCAGCTGCCCACTATTCGGTCCTGAACCCTATTTTGAAGTTACACGGAGTAGCACACACCTCAAAATAAAACAATGAGAAGCTGATTGTCGTACATAGTACTGTGCCAAATTAAAGGGCCTAAGACATACTAAAAAGCTCATTAACCTCAACCGTTGTAAGGCTAAGAAGCTACTTGAGCTCAGCAAAGCAAACTCAAGGACCTTAACAGGCTACTGGACTGGTCATTGCCCACTCAGGTACCATCTGCACAAAATAAGAGTAGCAGATTCAGACGTATGCCGACTATGTGGGTAGCAAATAGAAACGGCAGAACATATTCTTTGTGAATGCCCCAAGGCCGCAAGAAAAATACTTCTCCACCATTTGGAACATTGAGTCTGAAGCTTTGTTGAGGTTTATCAGGAGCTTTAACCCAGCCCTCGGCTAAGCCCAGGGCTGGCACAATAGATCTTATAGGTCGCAGTGCGTACAAGATCCTAGTATAGTATAGTATTATATTATTTTAGTTTCATTTTTATTAGTATCATTATTATTATTTTTTTTTTTCCTTTTTCCAAAGGTTGGTGAAAATCTTCAAGAAGACACTATGAGGACTGTCAGCGGGTTCTCATAGAGGTGTGAGAGTTTTACTCATTAAAAAGCATAGCTTCAAAATAATCTTGTTTGTTTTACCACACCACAACTAAGTTTTTGACTTACTTTTCTTTCACGATACAAGGACGTTTGGAAGATACATTTCCATTGGATTTGCTAGCTCCACAGTCAAGACGCGGTTACTCGCTATCGCGCTAAGTCCAAAGTTTGATTCTTTGTAGACGACGCAGTAAATTTCTATTACCCAAAATGTTAAGGCCTATATTATTTACATCACTTTCTATTCGACTTTTATAATATCCAGCGTAGGTTTTGATTTCTACTTAAACTGTTTTAATGCTAAGATATCTGTGAATATTCATGTAGGCATACATAGGTACCACGGTACGTTAACAATTCTTTTTACCACTTTGTTTTCAAAGGTCTGTAAAATGTTAGCATTACTTATTTTAATTTTATCTGTATTTATTTTCTAGCTACTTGACTTTACTGTACCGACTTGAATTTAATGAAACTGCGACTGCGTTACATCCCGTAAAGTACAGACAAATATTTGCACAACAAAGATCCTTCTCCCCCTAGCAATGATAGGTTAGGAGCAAATGAGATGAGTAGAAAACAGAATTGATCCTATTATGCTACAACCAACGACGCTCTTTCCACACTAAGCTTAATAATCTTCAATAACATCACAGCGATAGAAAACTAACAAATATCCGATATGGTTCACAAATCAGTAAGCAATAAAGACATAGTTACTACATACTTAGTTAGATCCTTTAACCCCTCGGGGGCATAGTGCGTCAACCACGTCTCTGTGCCATCTTGTTCGGAGTTCTCTAACGCGTTTGAGCTGCCTCCAACTCATTCCTAAAGAGCTCGATTCCTCTTAAACTGTTCTGTGCCACGTTTGCCTAGGGCGTCCCGCTATTCTGCCTGCCTGGGTAGCGGATTCCAATGCATGGCGTATTTCACAATGGAGTTGTCTTCCCGTAGAAACAATAAATACGATATGCTCTCCAAAACTAGGTACAGGTGCACAATGTACCATAAACTCCTCGATTGGAAGTGATACCTAACATAAGGCAAACATTGTTACTTAGGTCTTCAAATATTCAAAACATTAGCGATAAAAAGAAGAATTACACATCTATGAATAAATTATTTAAATAAGATCCTTGATTGAAACAGCAATACTATAGGAAATTTTCTGTAGAACTTAAATTGAAGGGCCGACTATTAGAAAATTCGTCTATTTTTCGGAATCAAAAGAGTGCACTAATTGAATTTTGGTAGCAGATACTGTAGTAGGAGTAACGACTCATTTGTTATAGAAATTTTTGCAACGAAGCATGCTGCTGATGTTGTTCTCGGTTATGGAATCACTTACGAGTCATGGCATCTGAATTTAGCACAAGCAGATGTATCAGTTGTAGATATCAGCTCCTTTAGTATGCTTAAGAAGCTGATATCTGATCTCTTTAGAATGATCAAACAATTTGTGCGTTTCTGATTTAGCCTAGGCCAGATCTGTTTGCAAATTAGGTACTTGGTGCCAACCTCCCATTTGCGATTGGGCTGATTGTGTACAGCTTAAGTAGAAGTATGTAACCATAGAAGGCATACCCACATCCTGACGGTCTTGGTAGTGCCTTGTTTGGCGAACTCGTCAGCATAGCAGTTATCTGGAATGCCTCTGAGACATGTCACTCAGCAAAGGTGAATGTTGAATTACTTCGCCATTTCCGTGAGATACAAGAAGTGATTGTGCACGATTTCATCGACTTTATTGGTTCGTGATTGTCAGTGGTAATGGTAATATTCATAACATATGTTACATTACATTTCCGCAAGGACAGGGCTTCTTTAATTGCCATAATTTCCACCAAACATAATTTTCCATAATTTCCAACAACCTGCGATGAAGAAAGAAGAATCTCAAGTTGAATTTTATCCGCCTTTTGGTTCTGCATGCATCTTTGTATAGAAGTGAACCCGGCGACATTTGTCCACTCATTGCGCGCACAAATAGTTGCACGTAAATTCCTATCAAATTTAAGTTGTGGTGGGTTGTAGTCGTTGTTTTTGGTGTAAAGTTTAGTAGACTTACCCGGTTTTTTTCAACGCCCGTTCTGGAAGACATTCCCGCATTGACTCGTTTTAGGTCGGCAAGTTGAAATTTATTTTTTTGTTTTACTTTAATTTATTATTCATACATCATCTTGCTCTCCACGTCAATACAAAATACTTAAAACTGATATGACTCACTACAGAAAAAAGAATATAAATGAAATAAAAAATCTATATCCACGCATAAGGAAATTAGAAACATCAAAAAGTGTCATATAAAATTCTGCCCTTCCATTTCATCTCGCCATGAGTCACAAGAAATAAGTCGCATCCTTTAAGTCAGTGTGTAAGTTCCGATTAAGCATTTAGGAACGTTCTCAGTAAGCCCGATCGCGATGTTTGAAATAATGTAAATTTTTCTGCAAGGTACCTAAAGTCCCTTGAGCCTGGTACTTGAATGATGATTGGGTGGCGAGTTACCGCCTCGAAATTTGTTTTAAACGTCCAATTGTTTCAGATCTGCCATAACCTTTTCTTTTCGAGTTGTCCAATTGTAACCCTTCAAGCCTAATTCTCTAATTCCCTTTGATTTCAGCGCATGCAAAACCTACTCAGTTCCATTCACTTTTCAAAAATGTAGGCTTCGCTGAATAACAAAAGCAAATGCTTTTATCCTTCCCACATGCTCTTCCTCAGTTCTGTCCCGTCAAACTACCCCACTCACAAGTACATACTTCATTTAAGCCAAATTGTTAAGATACCATCAAACAGTTTAACTCCCTCACATGGATCCGTGGCCGTTGCCGCACTCGCATCTTCAATTTGTTGTCATTTTGCATTTTACATTTTTACGAGTAATTCTTCATAAAAAATGCAAACGTATTTACTCAGAGCATCCTTTTGAAATGTCTCTATCGCCATGAAAACACAAAAAACGACAAAAAAAAGTTAAATAATTCACCATGCGCCATTGGCAACAAGCATATACAAATGAAAAGCAGCAGCATCAGCACCAGCAGCACTCTGCCAGAGTTCACAGGAAGCGGAGCACCAAACGAGACCAAGAACACAAACCGAATCGAAGTCCCAGAGTCAAACAATAAATTGTCATACATTATTCCGTCTTCGGGAGAAGAACTTAATACAAACATCTCCGTTTGGCTTTTTAAGAGTCCCACGTGGCAAATATCTAATCACAAAAACAAGCAACACGAAAACCACATTACATCGTACTAAATGCCTGTAAAAGGCTCCCCCAAAAGCCCACACACTAGCTCCGGTAGCAGTAGCAGCGCACACATTACAGAGAGTACATATCCTTTTGTGGGGCAGCGTGATTTTTTTTTGTTTCTTACTTTTATCTTCTTCTGTGTTTGCTTCATCCCTCCTATCTGCGGGGGGATTCTGTGCTCTGTTCTGCATTTTTTCATTGCTCGACCAAGGATGTCCTCTTTGAAATGTCGGTCAAATAGTTTCTGTTTGGCTTTCGTTGGATCGTCCTGCGTGCGGTAATGGGCACACATGTATATATACGGGGAGTATTAGAAGGAGCACCAGCAGCATCATGGTTTCATCGTGCTCATCATCGTTCTCGTAGGTAGTTTCCTATGACACTGATTGAGAAAGTAGTTCGTCGAGATGGAAAATGAGAAAACAAGGACAATCCGTCGCCGCATTTATCCTGCGCACGAGAGAGAGATAAAAAAAAATTGTCGACAGAGAGCAGGTGTGTGACGTTGAACAACAGAAAGCATTATTGCTGCTGCAAGGACATACAGAGAGAGGTAAACATGTTTGGGATTAGTTAGTGGATTTCTGTCCAGAGGGGTTGTGTTTTGTTATGGTGTTGACACGGGGGATTGTTCCACTAACGTGTGGGTGCACTATATGCCCAGAAGTGAAAGTGGGTACAGATTGCTTGGGAATGAGTCTGTTTTTCTCTAAGGGGAGACTTAGACTTTTTTTTTTATTACGGGACAAGGCTTAAGTGGGATTAGAATCAAAAACAAGACACGTATATGAATCAAGCATTGGAATCTCAGCCTTAAGAGAGATCAAAATGTTTTTATTTCGCATGGGACGAGAGACTGAGTGTAATTAAGGATAAGAATGGACTTAATATTAAACAGTAACTTAACTCGAAAATATATGTCGCCGGGTCTATTCCAAGTTGGACAGCATTGATTTAAATGGTTCCATTAATAAGCCGTCTTATAACCTGTCAGACAATGGAGTTTACGATTGAAACAAGAGATTGTAAGAACTATAATGTAAGCTAATGTCCAATTGGGCTCATCTCCCTTTTAATTTTCATAAACACTGATTTTGTTTAGATCTGGCTCCAAAGTCCGGTTTAAAATAAACATACCATAGTCTTTGCGTTAAGAAGGTTCACAATGTCACTGAAATGTCCTATTAAAGTGTGAGATGAAAACGTGTTTCTTAGATGTAAATACGTACATACATACTCGTATGTATGTTAACTTTTTTCGACTTGTCAGAGATTTCATAGAAATATGGATTTTGAAGGAAGCGCCAATGTAAGGTGGATGTGTTTGCACTTCTACATATCAAGTACTATTTTTATTTTATTTTTTGTCGAGATAGGAAACGCTCGACTGGAGCACTCAGACGCAACTGGTCCATTGTACTACCAGAGAGCAAACCCTTACTTAGATCCTTTAACCCCTCGGGGGGCATAGGGCGTCAACCACGCCTGCGCGCCATCGTGTTCGAAGTTCTGCAACGCGTTTGAGCTGCCTCCAACTCATTCCTAAAGAGCTCGATTCCTCCTCAACTGTTCTGCGCCACGTTTGCCTAGGGCGTCCCGCTATTCTGCCTGCCTGGGTGAGCGGATTCCACTGCATGGCGTATTTCGCAATGGAGTTGTCTTCGCGCCGTAGGGTGTGTCCAATCCATTGCCACTTTCTTCTTCGTATAGTAATGCTTATAGATTCTTGGCCCGTTCTCAGATAAAGTTGTTCGTTAGAGATGCGGTTCGGCCAAAAATACCTCAAGATGATTCTTAAGCATTTGTTTACAAAGACTTGCAGCTTCCGTGTGTTAATGGTGTCCACCTTCCAAGTACTACACCCATAAAGCAGCACTAATTCTACGTTGGAGCGGAACAGTCGCAGCTTGGTTCTTAAGCTGATAACATTGCTTCTCCAGATTTTGGATAGCATTCCGAACGCAGCTTTAGCCTTCCCGATTCTGCTGCACACATCCAGTTCGGTGCCACCGCGATTAGCCGAGACGACACTTCCTAAATAAAGAAAGTTATCAACTTTCTCGACTTCCTGTCCGGCAATGTTAAGTTGAGCGCGGTTGTTAGAAGAAGTGCTCAGGGCTTTTGTTTTGGCTGTGTTTATATTTAGCCCCACTTTGTTTGCCTCAGCTTCTAGATTTTGGGCCATCAGATGAAGATCCATTATCCGATGTGAAAGTAGACAAACATCGTCAGCGTAATCTAGGTGTTTAAGGTAAGATGTCATAGTCCAACGAATTCCATAGTTGCCTTCCGTCAATGCTGCACGGAGTACATCGCTGATAACCACCAAAAACAATAGTGGTGACAGTATGCACCCTTGACGTACTCCACTTTGGACTTCGAAATTCTCCGACACCTTACCATTGTGCACGACATGACACTTACCGCCCTCGTATGTAGCCTTGATAATAGCTATAAGTTTTTCTGGGATGCCTCTCCTGCGCAAGGCCAACCAGATAGCATCTCGATTCAAGGTGTCGAAAGCTTTCTCGAAGTCGATAAACATTAAATGTAGCGGAGACCTTTTTGTTTTTTTTTTTTTTGGATTGCGCCAGGGATGTGTAATCTTCATAGATACTAATAGCCCGAGTGCTACTAGCATGCACGATTCGCAAACCTGAGTAATCGATTTCAGGAATACGCCTACGTACTAAACACACACCCTACACACTTCAACCACTCTCCCCGCGGGACTGCCGTTAGGTATTACTTCGCGGGGCTGGTAAGCAATTTATGCTATGCTTCTTGTGTCAGCTTCTTCCGCTGCTTCAGCTGCTCTTCTTAGCTCTTCTATTCTCCGCAGCTCTTTTTGTAGAGTTGTTACGAAGGAACATATTGCCATCCAATTCTCTTCCGACTGTAACATATGGTCGAGGAGTAGTGACGGACTTGGCAGAGTAATTCTCCATGCCGTGAAACGTGTGCAGTAAAACACTGCGTGCTCCGTATCTTCATCTTCACCTGGGCATTCCGGGCAGGATGGTGAGTTGTCATGTCCAAAACGGTGTAGATATTTGCGGTAGCCACCGTGGCCAGACAGGAACTGCGTTAGATGATAGTTGCAGTCTCTATGCTTTCGACTTATCCAGTCTTGGATTGTCGGTATAAGTTTATATGTCCATCTGCCTTTTGTTGTATTAGCCCAACGAGCTTGCCACATAGCTGCTGACGCTGCCCTTTCTTCGATTTTTATCACCTTGATACCAGTGGCGTCGTGATGACTCAATGCTCTTCTGTTATATATCCTCAGCATTTCATCTGCGAGAATATCGATGGGGATCATTCCAGCTATGACAAATGCAGCTTCGTCAGAGATGGTTCGAAAGCCGCTGATTGTCCGTAGCGCACAGAGTCTGTATGATGACGATAGTCTCCTTTTGGTCTTCTTCGTCCTCAGTGCCTCCGCCCAGACTGGGGCGGCATACAACAGAACTGAGGTGATAACTCTAGAGAGTAGAATCTTTCTAGCGTATCCAGGTCCACCGATGTTAGGCATGATACGCGAGAGAGCTCCCTGCATATGCGATGCTTTTTTGGCAACAAAATCAACATGCGTTTTAAACCGTAGCTTGTTGTCCAGCATTACTCCAAGGTATTTAACCGCCTCCTTCGACCTAATGGTTTGGTTACCAACCTGAAAGTTGGCAAATTCGACGGTTTTCTGGCTGGTTATAAGAACAGCTTCTGTCTTATGGTCAGCTAGTTCTAGTCCGGCGGATATTAGCCAATCTTTTATCCGGGCAATTGCTTCATTTGTAGCTGATTCTACTGCATGGATCTGTTTAGCTACTGTCACGACTGCAATGTCGTCGGCGAATCCAATTATCGTTACTCCGCCAGGTAGAGTTAATCGTAGGACTCCGTCGTACATGATGTTCCACAATAGTGGCCCTAAAACCGATCCCTGTGGAACTCCCGCAGTTACGTCGTAGTATTTTACCCCTTCATCGGTGTTGTACCTCAGCTTCCTGTTGTTGAAGTAGTTCGTCACTATCCGTAGCAGGTAATATGGCGTATCCATCCTGGCAAGTGACCTTCTAATAAACTACCAGTCCGCAGAGTTAAATGCGTTTTTAACGTCCAGCGTTACTACTGCACAATACTCCTTTGTGCCATAGAGCCATCTTTCGCCTTCGATGGCACCTTTGGCGATATCAACTACCGCTCTTATGGCATCAACAGTAGATCGTTCTCTTCTGAAACCAAATTGGTGATCTGAGAGGGCTCCTTTCTCTTCTGCTACTGCGAGTAATCTATTATAGATTATCTTCTCGAGGATCTTTCCCATGGTGTCCAATAGGCATATTGGACGATAGGATGATGGTTCCCCTGGAGGCTTCTTTCCTTTTGGCAGTAGGACCAAATGCTGCGTCTTCCATTTTTCGGGAAAGGTTCCTTCTTCAAGGCATTTAAGGCATTTCTGCATTGTTGATATGAAGAGGTCTGGTCTTTTTTTACAGCTGCCTTTACTGCCTTATTCGAGATGCCGTCAGGTCCCGGCGCCTTGTTGTCACCTATCTTGCTGCATGCCCTTTGCAGCTCCTCGTGAGTAATTAAAGGAATATCTATATGTAGCGGAGACCTATACTCAACGCATTGCTCGATAATGATCCGTAAGGTGTTTATGTGGTCAATGCAGGAGGATCCAGCGCGAAAGCCTGGCTGTTCGACATCGAGAGTTGAATCTAAATGTTCTTTAATTCGTTCTAGAATTATTTTAGCTATTATTTTAGCCACGGCTGGAAGAACGCATATACCTCTCCAGTTACCGCAATCCGTCAAGTTTCCCTTCTTTGGAAGTTTAATGATCATCCCCCTTTTCCACTCCTGTGGAAATTGTTCACTATCCCAAGCTCTCCGTATTAGGGGATGCAGCAAATCTGCCGATGTGTTTAGCGCCGCTTGAAATAGCTCGGCAGGGATGCCATCAATACCCACCGCCTTGTTCTTCTTGAGGGACTTGATTGCTGTTATTATCTCGGTTTTACTGGGAGGTGCGGTGCGAATTCGGGAACTTGTTGCTTTGAACTGCTCATTCGAATTCGAGATCATACCGCCATCGTCTATGTGATTTAGCACTGTAGCAAAATGTTCTCTCCATCTAGTGAGCTGATCCTCATCCGAAATCAGAAGGTTACCATCTAGACTCTTCATTGGATGTTGTTTGGAGTTTCGACCACCGATGAGCTCCTTAGTGATGCTATACACAGTCCTACTGTCGCACCTACTCGCTGCTTCTTCAGCCCTTGAGGCCAGTGAGTTGATATATTGACGTTTGTCACGTCTCACACTACGCTGCACTTCTTTCTTCTTCGCACGGTATTGGGCTTCAAGCTCGGTTCTCTCTACTGTTGAGGCCGCTGCAATCCGAGCCTTGATTGCTGTACGCTCATCGATCCGTCTCCAGGTGTCTGTAGAAAGCCATGTGCGGTGGTGTTTCTGCTTTTTACCGACATACGTGCGTGCCCCAGTCGCAAAAGCATTTTTCACAGCACTCCAGTGGTCATCCATGTTCTCTATGCTGCTGATTGCTTCTGCTTCTAAGGCAAGATGGTCCCTGAACTGTTGGCGCACTTGGGGAACCTTGAGCCTGTCGATATTAAACCTGGTGATGTTAAGTAGGTTTGAGCGGTTGCTGTTGACGGATGCAGTACGAAGGCGTAAATGAGCTACCATAAGATGGTGATCTCGTTCTAGTCCGACGTCAGCTCCACGTCTGTTTCGGACGTCCAGGAAACAATTTCTAAAGCGGCGACTGATCGCAATGTGGTCGATCTGGTTGGATGTTCGTTGCCTATCAGTAGAGACCCAACTGATTTTGTGGCAGGTGTTATGCTTAAACAGCGTACCTCCGATGACTAGGCGGTTGGTATTGCAGAAGTCCACAAACCGCTCACCGTTATCATTACGGTCTCCCACGCCGTGAACTCCCATCACGTGCTTAAGCATGGTGTTGTCGCTACCCACCTTGGCATTGAAATCTCCCATCACCATTACGATGTCCCCATTAGGCGTTTGGTTGTAGGCAGCGCCTAAGTGGCTATAAAAATCATCCTTTTCGTCCTCAGTCGCGTCTAGAGTCGGAGCATAACACTGTATGATGGTAATTTTTCTAACTCTACTCTGGAGCCTAGCCGTCAATATCCGGTCACTATGGGGTTTCCAGGATATGAGGCTACTACGTGCTGCTGGAGTTAGCATGAGTCTTACTCCGGAACTCCGTGCACTTCCAGCTGGTTTACCAGAGTAGAGCATGACAGTGTTTTTGGTTGGGGAGATGAATTCCCCAGCATCGAACCATCTTATCTCGCTCAGCCCTAAGATGTCTATTTTATACCTTGCGAATTCGCGTTCTAATTGGAGGAATCTGGCGTTATAAGGCCCTTCCTTGAGTGAGTCCAGGAGGGTCTTAACGTTCCAGAATCCGATCGTTGTCCGTGTCCGATAGCCAAAGGTCGTCATCAAATTATCCGTCCGTATCCGAGGCGTTGGTTTGCGTTTCGGAGCAAGATTTGTTTTTACGGTTGCGGCTCGCTGGGCCACAGACCAACCGACACTTATCCTGTTTTTTGGCGCAGGAAGCTCGCCATTCGTCCTCTCCCGTTAGCAATTTCCGAAGAAATCCCCAGATGGCACCACGAGGAAGTGGGAGTAGGGCTTACTAACAGAGCTGCTAGGTTTTCGGCTGCAGTGGCTCTTTCTCGTTACTTAGCGGACCAACACCTATCGGGAGATGCTGCCCCTACGAGGCCTTTGTTAGTCGTTTGCCATCCAGCGAGCAAACTCTGATTTACCCAATTTATTGGAATTTCCTTGTCTTTCTAAGAAAGCCAAGCAAGCGCTTTAGTAATGAGGTTCTTACAGTACAGCCAAGCAAGCACTTTAGTAATGAGGAGGTTACAGTACCAGCACTCGCCACATCAGCACTCGCATTGGCTTCTGGACCTGAGAAAGCCACCTCTGAGCCTTGTCTAGAAATCTGCACCGTGCTATAAATCGATACTTCAAATCGTATCAATTAGAAGACAGACTAGGAAGTAGTCGTCCACGCGTTACGTACGAGTGCGGTTGTAAAAGCTGAACGCGAGCGAATTAGAAAAAATCCCATTCGAAAACAGAAAATTATGTCATAAGAGCTAAATAAATCCACTAGATCCAAAGCCCATTCGGGATAATCTTTCGTCGGGCAACTGAACATTTACTGAAGCCTTATTTAAAGCAAATTTGGTTTGAATAATGCAAGCGACAGTGGCACGCGGACAATGCCCACGGTGGGAGTTCAAACATATACCGTGTTAAAGACCGATAATTTAGCTTTAACACTAAGCTCGGTATTCCATATGGCAGATCGACCGAGCTTTCTGAAAATTGATCCATCCTGACATTACTTACGGCTACTCAAATGGTAGTGCATGCGATTATATGAAAACGTTTTCACTTAGCTGAGGCCTACCAACTCTTAGTCTCAACCTCCACGCCGTGACAGCTAGTACCATAATTCTAGTACCTATTACCTTAATCCAAGGAATGGGTAACCAACCCCGTTTGGAGGATTTTTGGCGGCAGCAGATGAGAGAGGGGGAAGAGTGCTTTCTCACTAGAGCACTTTTTCTTGTTCCAGGCGGCAGCGGACGAATCCAATAGACGGAGTCAACGGTGAGTTGCAGTTAGGTTGAACTTAGTGAATATCTTGCGCGAGCTGCTTCGACGTATTCAGATCACAGGTCGGTAGGGAATTTCCAATGTTGGTCAGGACCTTGGAATAAAGATGGTGGCGGATGAGTCTTTAATCAGCCAACGGCAGCGCTCACACTCCCGTAGTGGACTATTGGCATCGGTGTACCCGGACTCCTTGTCCTAGGGCTATAACTAAAGGAACTGGAACTCCAGGTTGAGGGTTGTGCCGTCGGGGTAACTTCTCTACCAGGTAAAAAACTAATTGTTCCGAAACAACCAAAAGCCCCATAAGCAGACATGGCGGTCTAATGATCATGTAACGATCAACCAAGTTCATCATATTGCGATCGACGCAAGACATGCCTCCAGAATTCTGGATGTCCGGATCTTCCGAGCGGCCAACATATACTCGGATTATAACCGTTGTAGCCAAGGTACGATTGCGGATATCCCCAACTGAGCAACAAAGAAGAATCACTGTGAGAAAATTTAACGTCGAAAAGCTACAATCGCAAGAGACTGACAGGGTCTTCGCTGAACGCGTATCCCGAAATCTCTCAATCATTCCTATGCCACCAGCATCAAGCGCCAAACACTAGTGGCAACGTTGCGTACATGCCATCAGCAACGTCGCGACTGATGTGCTGGGTTTCGCTCGCTCACCAGCGCGAAACCCGTGGTTTGACGAAGAATGCCGGCGAGTGTATGCAGCAAAACAAGAGGCATATAAGGCGGCACTGCGAAGGAAGACGAGAGCTGCTCGTGAGCTTTACGAGCAAAAGAGATGGAAAGAACATCGGCTTTTCCAAAATGAGAAGCGCGCGATCGAGAATATTGAGAACTTATACTCCAGGAACAATGTACGGAAGTTTTACGTGAAGAACGTGTCAGAGAAGCAATACCCGTACAGAAACTTGTAGAGATGAAAATGGAAACCTCGTAGTAGAATGACAGCCGGTGCTGAGAATATGGAAAAACTACTTCTGCAGACTGTATAACGGTGACGAAGGCCAACATTCCGCTGTCAGGCAGAATGAACCATTCAACATAGACGATGATTTTTTTTTTTTTTTTTTGTCGGGATAGGAAACACTCGACTGGAGCACTCAGACACAACTGGTCCATTGTACTGCCAGAGAGCAAACCCTGATTTACTCATTTTATTGGAATTTTCTTGACTTTCGAAGAAAGCCAAGCAAGCACTTCAGTGATGAGGAGCTTACAGTACCAGCACTCACCACATCCGCACCGAAGATCTGCCACCTGATACGAGCAAAGGCCGGACACTCACAGAGATAATGTTCCGCGGTGTCGTCGCTCTCTCCACAAGCGTCGCAGATTGTAGTGTCACTTAAGCCTAACACGTTAAGGTGCTTGGCAAAAGCAAAGTGGCCTGTCAAGACGCCGATAAGTTGTCTACAGTCTTTTCTGCTGAGAGACAGCAAGAATGCCGCTGATTTCTTACAGACGTCCGGGAGCATGCGTTTGTCAACCTGCAACATGCCATGCCACACATAATTGTGCTCTTGAGAGACCCAATCGTCAATGGAAGCCCTAACCGTGGACGCTGGAAGACCCAACACGGGTTCGGGACCTGAGAAACCCTCCTCTGAGCCTTGTCTAGCAATCTCATCGGAGATCTCGTTCCCCAAGATCCCAGTGCGACCTGGGACCCAGATAAGAGACAGAGAATTCAGCCTTGCGACCGAGTTCAAAGAGTTTTTGGTTTCACGAACTATTTTGGAAGTGGTTAAAGGGTTAAGCAAGGCCTTAAGCGCAGCCTGACTGTCACTACAGACGATGATAGTCAACATTTCCGTCCACCTGACCAAAGCGAAGTGAGTGAAGCAATATCCAAGCTGAAATCCAACGAGGCTGCTGGACCTGAGGGCTTACCGGCCGAACTTTTCAAGGCAGCTGGTGATGAATTGGTAGAGTGCATACACCAACTCATCTCTAAGATTTGCTCAGACGAGTGTATGCCTGATGAATGGAATCTCAGCATTGTTTGCCCGCTCCACAAGAAAGGAGATCCCCTCAACTGCCCCAACTATAGAGGAATCAGTCTCCTCAACATCGCATATAAGATCTTTTCTGCGATATTGTGTGAACGCCTGAAACCTATTATCAACAGCCTGATTGGACCCTATTAGCGCGGTTTCAGGCCAGGAAAATCCGCCATCGATCAAATCTTCACACCGTGAACCGTGACCTGGTTCAGTTCATATTTTTACACAGGATGCAAAAACAACATTTGAACCAGCACTTCAACTGGTTCAATTTTCGTGAACCAGAATTTCTATCCCACTAGATGGCTTTTCACAAAAAAAATTATATGTTAAGCTTGGCAGCTTTGCTGAATGGCAGAAGTAAATCATAGTTATTTGTTGTATCCTCAATTTCTGACATAAGTATCTAAAAACACTTAATTATTAAACGAATATAAAAATATTAAGCACTTTTCTCACTTCAATTGCTATTTTTCCGCAATTTTTAATCCAAATTAAACGTCAGTGTGTAGCTGCTGCTACCAACTTGTGAAAATTAAATTTCTAGGTGAGCCAGGAGCGTTTTTTTATTTTGAGATGAACTAAAAGACTAAAGACTTAGACTTTCTGACAATGAAAACCGCGTATTGCGCCTGGAGTTTATTCTCTGAAATTTTTAGTAAATTTATGATATTTTTGTACAGTTTTTGATTTAACTTACCCTTGTCTTTCTTCTAAGAACGAATAAGGGAAAAAACGAAGCCCTACAGTCATACTCAACTACTATTTATAGGGAATTATGGAATTATTTTTAGGCAGGGATGTGCGTTTGCTGCGTTACCTACCACTGCGCGATCCTCAATTCTCAACACTCCCACAGGTGGAAGTTTCACTTAGAAGCTTTCTGTTACAACGAATTAGGCGATCTGATAAACACAGATACGAGGAGCCTCTTACGCTTCATCAGAAGTTCAAAAATATTTTAACGATAACACGATACATGTGGTATCACAACGGACCTATCTTTGGTCTAAGTGTGTTGGCGTAAGCTGGCAGCAAACCTTATCAACCTTATCTAACGTCACATTTTTTCTGGAATCTACCCACATATTCAAGAAAGCAGATGAATGCAAAATGGTAGTTTTCAATCCAATAAGGGGACTCTGCTTGAGGCCTATATGGGAAAAATTTGAAAATTTTTGTAACAAAGCAGATACTTTACTTGTGTATTGAACCGTTTTCGAAAGTCTTGGTTCAGAATAATGTCCAAGCAAAATTTATAAACGTGTTTTCGGATTTTTTTTTGAAATTCGAAAAAAAAGCGTTCTTACTATTTTTCATTTCAAATTTGAATAAGTTGCAAACGAAAACGTATAGAGGTGTAAATATCACAAAGTTGTGCACTTTGTCTTCATTATTATAATGAAAGTCATAGGAAAGTAGAACATCCTTGCACACAAGCCTTGCACCTATGCATCATTTGAAATTACTTATAGAAAATCGTTCGGCTGAAGTGCTCACATTACTATGCAGAGCGTGACTCCAAAGATTCACTATCAATTTAGTCTGCAATAGCAATAAATATGTCAAAATAATGTAAAAAAAAAGGCTATGCTTTTTCCTCAGAAATAACCGAGTGAAGTCATTTCTATTCACACTAATATGCACACATTTGTATCTAATAACTAAAGGTGTTTAGATAAATTGCAGTTTTGTTGCAATATCGCATGACATGAAGTTCAAGTATGGCCAAAATATTGGTCATATGATGATGATACCTGCAGAAGTAGGCCCATGTCCGACATAACTTAACTTCAAAACAAATGCTAGTGTCAAGTCAGGCTAAGAATAAGGGATATCTTGTGAAATACATACATACATTTCCTTTACCAAATTGAATGTATATTCAGTTTAAAACGATGAAAATTTTTAAATAATTAAATTCTCAGGCAACCAGTTTGTGCTGTTTCCGCAGCATGCTTACACAACATCTAAAACTATCACAACTTTCATCCGCCATCGTACTATGTTGGGATACATCGTATCAAAAATATTAAGCCCACAGCAACACTTTTTCTCCATTCTCTCGCTCTTCCCAAAGCTTACATACATTCCCAAGAAATGTTGCTGCCAAGAAATGTTTCCAACACGACGCACTTATACAGCCATGGGGAAAATCAACCTTTTTAGCCGTTTTGTTCCTAAGTGAACTGAACCTGTTAAACCAGTCAGACCGGTTCATGGCATACACAACGCCAACAAATTTACGGAACAAAAGTAAACACACACGCATACACCTAAGCAACCCCCAGCAACATGGTGCTGATACATTGCTTGTCGCTTCGGCCACTACACTCAAACTCAAATCTGTACACAACACGGAATGTTGCAATTGACCTAGGAACACTTTCAACACCACTGTAGGAATCAGTTCGGTGATAGATCTCTGTTGTGGCGGAGCTACGTTGTTTTGTTTACGGGCGGAGTTCATAAAGCGTGCTATATACTCAGAAAAAAATAGCGTATTAAAGAATTTCCTTCGAAATTCGGGTTTCGAAAACGACTAACTTGTTAGGCACACTAACTAACGACGCTCGATAGGGGATTAATTACCTTTGAGCTACTAAAAGCTAACACAAGTGGGATATACGATCCAAGGAATATCGTAAAGTATCCCAAATTGAATTCCTTTTATTTGCATCAAGTTATTCCTTGATCCTTTGTCGGTTGTGAAAGTGAAAAAGAAGAAGAAATAGATTTTTTGGGCGGAAGAAGGTGGTTTTCCTGTTTTTTTCTTTCTTTGATGGTGCAACATTTTTTTTAAAAACTTGGCTTACACTACAAGCCAGCAGCAGCAGCATCATGGATAACCCGTCGTCATCAACATCCTCCTTTACGTCTTCGTCGTCGTCGTTGTCATCGTTTTTGTTGTTGTTTTACACTGCACAATACAATTACATTGATACCTGTTAGACAGGTTTTTTTCTCGAATTAACTTCTCTCTGCTTGCTACTTTACCTCGTTCCTGTTGTTGTTGTTTTTTTTTTTTTGTTACCTTTTAACAGATATTTTTCTTCGGTTTCCCTTTATCTTTTACGTTTACCTCTTTGTGCTTGTGAAGATCTCTTCTGAGAAATATAAGAAAGAAAGAAAATTTCAAATGAAAAAGGCGGGTGTCCGTTGTGTGTGTGTTTAGAGTGAGAAAAATAGCAGTAAAAGAAATTCCGATAGTGTGAAAGAAAAAGAAGAAGAAAGAAGAGAAAAGAAAAAGATCAGTGATCGCGATTTTATGTTGGATAAGTGCTTCTAAGCACAATTTTATCGCGTATCCTTTTTTGTGTGTATTCGCGTTCCCGGAAATTTGACAAAGAGAAAACAGGAGATCATAGAGGAAGTTCCCCCTTGTATCCTTTCTGAAAAGTGGAGAGTGATCGTTGAGAAGCAAGAATTGACGATCTATACCTGGTTGTGCTTCTGAGTGAATAAATAAAAAATAAAAAAACGCGCCAAATCATTATTACACTATTTCATACCTTAACAAGTGCAGAAAATCAAAAATAAAATAACAAACATCTCAAACATCCAAGGATACACTTTAATCTTACCTGAGCAGAACAGGTAGTTACCACAGCATAGAGCAACCCTCAATACACATACACCATACATTTTTATGTGTAAGGATTAGAAAAGAAAAGGAAATTTTATTGGAATCTAATTTTTTTTTTGTATCCTGATTTTGTTTTTTTTTATTGCATCACATCATAGAAGGAAAAAATAACATTCCGGCAAGGATCGGCAGACAAACTGAAACTCAACTCAATGGATACTTCAAAATTTATATTTATCGGTAAGTTTATCTAGAGTGAATAGATAGATGGAATGATATCCTTGTTCAAGGATATTTATTTTTATTTTTATTATCATACTCTATGGCTGTGAATATAATGGAGGGAACGATAGACATTACCCAATGGTATGTGTGGATAAAAAAACGAAAAAAGAAACAGCAACTTCATGTCATGTCAGTTCGAGTGTGATTGTGATGATGATCTTCTAACAGAAAATAGAGTCCTTTACTGGTTGGATATTGTTTTGGGCATAAAGTGTGTGTCATGTCAATTCTACTGGTTTGCTCCTATCAGAGTTGTCAATAGATAGTGGGAATTGTGTGCTTTTGTGCAATAACTGTCATGCAGGGATGTTTCCTTGTATATAAAGGATAATCTGCCATGACGGTAAAAATAGGAAGATATCACGATGGGGGGTAGCGGATGACGGAGCAAAATCCTTATAAAAGGTGTTTTTCTTTTTAGCCAGAACTAACTTTGATTTTGAACAAAACACGTGAAATTTTATTAAATAACCGTTTAATTGTGTACAGTCGAGAGAGTACATTCTGCAATTAGGTGGGTAGTATAATTTTGAAATACAACTTCGTGCAATATGCCCACCACAGCTGGATCTGATGAATGTCATCCGAGAGACAACGTTTTCGACCACTTTTTCAAGTATTTGTGACAGTAGGTATGTCCTCAATAACACGAATAATGTTGGCTTCCAATGCGTCGATTATTGTTGGTTTGTCAGCGTAGTCTAGCGACTTTACGTATCCCCAAAGAAAGTAATCAAGAAACGTCAAATAACAAGATCTTTGAGGCCAATGTACAGGTCCATTTCGCGAAATTATGCGTTCATCGAATATTTCCTTCAATAAGTTGATTGCGTTGGTTGCTGTATGGCACGGAACGCTCTCCTACTGGAACCGCGTCTCTTCCACATTCATGACATTCAATCGGGGAACAAAAAAGGCATTAACTAAGGGTCTGTAGCGAATACCGTTGACAGTAACCGCTGATTAGTCTCATTTTTGAAAAAAAAAAAAAAAAAAGTCCGATCACTTCACCAGCTCACAGGTCGCACCAATCTGTGCATTTTTCGGGGTGTAACGGCGTTTCGATAATCTCATGCGGATTATCTTCGCTCCGAAAGCGACAATTTTGCTTAACACAATTTTTCGATAAAACAGCGGATCCGATGCCAGTTGATTTTGGACCCATTCACCGAAATTTCGACGCAAACGATGATCATTCGGCTTCAATTCTTGCACGAGCTGGATCTTGTAAGCCTTGAAACCAAGACCTTTGTGTAAAATTTTCCATAAAGTGGACGGACAAAGACCAAGCTGTTGTGAACGAGGCGAATCGATAAATTCGGATCTTCTTCAACATTCTCCTGAACGGATGCAATATGCACTTCAGTACGCATTCTTCATATGCGTCTCGGTGCTACTGCATCTTGCAAAGAAAATGTTGTGCGAAAACCGTCAACAATACGACGAATAGTGGTCTCAGATGGTCGATTATGTCGGGTGTAAAATGAAATGCAAGTGCTCTACAAGTAAGGCGCACAGAACCATAATTTTGGAACCAAATTTCTAAAATTTGGTAACGTTGTTGAAGCTTGTATGTCATCACGACAAAATTGCATAGACTGCTAAATAAAACTGACACTGACAGTTTGCAATCTGACAATTGGTTTGACAGATATAACTGTCTGAAGTTAGTACTGGCTTAAAAATAAACCCTCTACATAGGCCCTTGCATAGGATGGCCTACATTAAGGTGATTTTTTTCTGGAAGTGAAAAGTTAATATCTGGTCATTCGAGTCACCACATAGTCTTACAACTACGCTTATTACTTAAAGGAATCATTTTTAAGGAAGGACAAATGGTGGTTCTTGCCTGGATCCCGAATAGAAAAATAGAAACATTTTATCGCGTAGTATACTTTAAGGCCCTTGAAGATAGCATTTTGAGAATTAGGACTTGTTTCCTTCAAAGAAAATTGAATTTTTGAATTGAAATTTCAACATCCGATTGAGCAACTTCCGATTTGTAATTATGACCGACGTATGACCTACATAGTTCGATGAATTTATCCTCTTAGATAACCTTCTCGCTACTAAGCAATGAAAATGTTCTCCAATTGGATATGTGTATCAACTTGCCACTAAAATCAGAACCAATCGGGTGAACATCAATCGACAGTATGTTCTTCTTGTGCAAAACCCTTATACTAAATTCCTTGCCTTAGGGCATGGATAAAACTAATGAAGTGCGAATATTTATACAGACACTTTCATACACTGCCGTCCATAAGTTTCCGGACAAACCATTGTATCCACAATTACACGTTTATCTATCTCTGCAGGACTGCAATGAACAAAATTCCTTCAAATCATGTTAGGATCGATAGTAGACACTATTACATTAAAACAGGTAAAGAGTTTTAGGAAAAAAGAGCGGAAAAGAGCAATAAAACAAAACCACAAACGTAATTAACGTACGAGTACCATAAAAGCATAAAACCTACCATAAAATGAAAGTACTTTCGATTTTTTTTTTTATAAAATTTCCCAAAAAACTGCAAATTCAGATATTTTTTGGGAGAACTAGGTTTGCTTTATTCTTCCGGCGTCAGTTAGTTTTGAAACTTCAATACTTAAAGTTAACTGATAATGAGTCCAAAAACTTCAAATGAGAAGAAGAAATAAAGGAGAAAGTGAAGCTGAACGTTTTGGCATTATTATAATGCATAAAGAATACAGTGCTTGCTATTGCAGAGAAGCTCAAAATATGGAAGTCGACAGTGCACATACCATACGTCGCCTTAAAGAATTATCGACTCTTAAGACCCAGAAGAGAAGCGGAAGGCCCCAATTAACATCAAAACAGGATAATCAGACTATGAAATTAATGAGTAAGAGGGATTGACGGCTAACAGCTCTAGAAATATGTGCAGAGTACAACCGTTCGCCCTCAACGCATATATCAGTAACAACGACAAAAATGCGTTTAGTTGCCGTAGACCTTCACGGTCGAGCAGCAGTACAAAAACCTTTACTACGACACGTCCAAAACAAAGTCAAGCGGCTAGATTGAGGAAGAGAGCACCAGGATTGCACATAACCGACTGGTCGAAAGTGTTATGGACGAACGAGTTCAAATTTGGCCAAAAAAGGAGAGTCTACTCGGCGGTCTACTGAAGAGAAGATCATCCATAGCTGTGTGGTCCCAACGATGAAGCATAGCATGGTTCAATAATCGTCTGGGATGTTTTTCTTCAGCCGTTATTGGAGACCTCATCCGTATCGATGGAATCATGGATATGGAGAAGTACAGACAAAATGATAGCAGAAGAACACACCTTACCATCGGGTTTGCGATCAATAGGTTCTAGATTCGCATTAATGCAAGATAATAATCCGAAACATTATTCCAAGCTTTGCCGAGGATACGTAGACCAAGAAAAACAAAAAGGAACACTGAAAAATATGAAATGGATTGCTTTATCACCAATCACCAACCCAATAGTGGTGCTTTGGGATAAATTTGACAGAGAGGTTCGAAGACAGTGTCCAACATCGAAACACAATCTTTGGGAGATCCTTCAAGTGGACTCAAAGACAGACACCTAGTGCCATGCAGAAAACCATTTTTCTGCGTTTTCTGAACTTAGCACAGATAGAATCTGAAATTATTTCATACATGAGCTTCAGGAAAAGCCTCAGACTTGTGGCGCTAATAACCAAACCTGAGCAGCTTTCTTTGAAACGACTTTGTTTTGAAGAGAATTGCATAGTGGTATCACCATAATATCCATGTTCAAATTCTCAAGGTAAACGACGTAGTGAAATCTCACACATAACGAATACCTTCAGTTCAAATACTTTTCTATATTCGCAGAATTAAGAAGATTGGCTGCACGGAAGCTTTCCTGAGTGCGCTTGGTTCAGCTCTATATGTCTTTTTGAACTTAGCTCCTCTTAATACTCATATAATGGGCTGTACTATCAAAGTCATCCATCGTCTTAGGCATTGTGGTTTTTGATATAATCCACACTGGATGATGATGAGCTTGCGTGACACTTATCCTACGACTCCGGTCTCATGGATATGCCGCCTGACTCGATAACAACAGCACTTCGGTTGTTGCGCAAAGGCTTCACTTCTCGTTGGGCTAATACGGATATGCATCTGCTTTGCAAACGGAAATTTATGAAATCATAATGGCCATGAACTGTGGGCGCAGTAATTAATGTGTTCGATCACTGCGCGTGAGGTTCAATGTTCGAATCCCAGAAAAACACCAAACAGTTTTTTTTTTATGGTCACACCTCTCGCGAACGCCTGACAAACATCCGAGAGTATTATTGTTCAAAGCTTCTCAAAAACAAAATTGTGGACTTATGACCCTCCACCACTAAACTCTAGGTCCCTTCCATTCGTGCGGAAAAGTATAACGCACACAACACGAGTGGTTGCGAGAAGCTAGGCCTAGGCATTTGATGAGCTGTTGCGCCAATTATCTTCTTCTTCCTTTTATCAGCGAGGTTATGATCCAAAAATAAGGAATCATAACCCTCCCACTTCACCGCATTTCTACTGATCCGCCTGTGGGGTTCGCCTATTTGACCTCATAAAATATCGGCAGGCCTGCCGATTTTGGATCACTCGGTAACTGAGGCCAATGAAATGCCGATGTCGTCGCATTTGTCTGATCCAGGCGTTTATAGGCCTGCCTTTCCTACATCGCGCCTGTTGCGCCAATTATATACGTATATATATAATGGGTATGAACTATGTTATGAACACGTGGAATGGTCGAAGTATTTGCGTCTGTAGTGACAATCAGGCTGCACTTGAGGCCTTGATTAACCCTTTAACTACTTCCAAAATAGTTCGTGAATGTAAAAACTCTGGGAATGAGATCTCCGGTGAGACTGCTAGGCAAGGCTCAGGGAGGACTCGAATCTGCGTTGAGTCTCCCTTCCTCCCTGGTTAGAACTTCCATTGACGATTGGGTTTCTCACGAACACAATTCCGTGTGGCATAACTCTGTGAATGTCCTGCCTTTGCTCGAGTGCTTTCGGACGTATTCTATAAATATGCAAGAAATCCGCTTCATTCTTACTATCTCTCAGCAGAAAAGACTGCGGACAGATAGGCAGGTATAGATAGGTAGAAGTGGCGGTTCTTTTAAAGAGAAAAGAAACCCAATTACCTAGGTGCCGTTTCGATACCAGAACTTATGTAAGCTTGTTGTTGAGGTGTTTTGGTTAGAATTTAATATTCCCTGAGACCTCCTTAAAAGAGTAGAAAAGAGCTCATTGTCTGACCTCTTTTTCGGTTACAACATCGCAATTACGACAGTGTGTGCTATGTGGGATACCTAGTCTGGCCGCATGGCCTCCTATTGGCTAGTGTCCCGTAGAGATCGCTGTTATCCTGGCGATGTTTTTCCGCGTTCATTTTAAAAAGTCGTCTGTTTTTACCTTGTAGTTTGACCACGTCAAAGATTAAGAAGGGGTTTGCCTTGACTACTACCAGCGGAATGTGGATTCTGCACGTGAACAGTAGAGAGCTAGCCTTGTCAGTTCGTCCAGCTGTTCGTTTCCATAACCGTCGCTGTGGCCTGAACCCAAATCAGGGTAACCTTGCATTGATCGTCTAGCGAGGATAGCTCATTTCGGCATTCATGTACTAGTTTAGAGTATATAGAAACCGAGGCTATTGCTTTGATAGCAGCTATAAAAATAGCGATCTTTTGTTTTGGCGTTGTGTATAGTTTGATATGTCAGCATGCTTCGCGGGTAGCTGGTAATTCCGTCTGAAAAACACTGGCAGTGTCCGTAAGTCTATATGATTTTGAGGTGTTCAAGGATTATGAAAACACACTTGCACCGACCCTACAGTCCATCTTTGAACCGTCTGTGTAGATTGTTAAATTAAAACCACCTGTCCGCCTTGCCATTCTATTCTTGTGGAGAATTCAACTTCGGAACGTTTTGTGAAAATCAATTTGTGAATAATGTAAACTGTTGGGATTGATACGAGTTCTTTTAGTAGAGAGTCCAGAATGGCCGCAGTCCAGCACCCAGACTCTGAGCCTGATTGCGCTATGTACTGTTATGTTTGTTATGTGCAGACTGCAGACAAGCCACTTCGCTTCCGCCAAGCATCTTAATGTGCTAGGCTTAAGTGACAGTCTGCGACGCTTGTGTAGAGGGCGACTACACTGCGGACTATTTTCCCTGTGAGTGTTCTGCCCGAAGTGCTTGCTTCGCTTTCTTAAAAATACAATAAAAATCCAATAAAATGGGTTATCCAGGGTTTTGTTCTCTAGTAGTACAACCGAAGTTGCGTCTAAGTGCTCAAGTCGAGCGTTTCTTGTCCCGACAAAAAAAGAAGGGATATTTTATTGCTCAGGGTTCCATAAGCTTCGACTAAGTTAAAACGATCTATGGCCATTTTTATTTATTAGTAATCACATACATACGGAATGACTAACAAAAGTTCGCTTAGTTGGTACCAATTTAGTAGTTTTTGAAAAAAAAGCATTTCTGTAGCTTATAATCTAACAATATTTATTTCCAAATTTCAGAACAATAGGTAAAATGGAGACGAGAAAGAGAAAAATTAGTGACATAAGCTCGGTTGAAGTTACCACCAACACAGGAAGAATAGTCAAAATTCTACACGAATGTCAAACAGCATACCGAATATATATATTTCAAAGTGGTTTCGAAGATTCCAGACTGGCCATTTTTCTGTGGAAGACGAATCTCGTGAAGGTCGGCCCAAATCCTCGACCGACGATACAAATATGGCCCTGGTGAAGGCTAAAATTTACGAAGATGCCAGGATGACACAGGAGATGATAGCGCTTGAGGATGAACTGGGCTTGAATGCCATGGCTGTGTCACGAATTTTAAATTATCACCTTAAATATTCGAAGAAGGCAGCTCAATGGGTTTCAAAAATTTTGAATGGAGACCAAGAAGAAGCTCGTGTTCGTTTTGATCAATACGAGCATTTCCTGGATAAGTTTGAAAATAGAGAGTCAAGCTGCTTCAATAAGATAGTTACAGGTGATGAATCTTGGTTTTACAAGTACGACCCGGAAACCAAACAGCAGTCCATGGTATGGAGCCCAGAAGGCCAAATCCTCCAGTAAAGGCCAAACAGCAAAAGTCAGCGACAAATGCTATGATGTCGATGTACTTCAACAGGGCGAAATTGGTCGCCGTCATTCCGCTTAAAACTGGTCAGACAGTCACTGCAAATTGGTATACTGAAACTTGCTTACCACAAGTTTTCCAAAATTTACTAGGACATCGACAAAAAGAGGAGCTGCGCCACTGCTTTTTGCACCACGACATTGCGCCTGCGCTGAAAAAACCAACGACTTTCTTGGGCTCTCGGGCATCAATGAAATTCGCTCAGCACCTTACTCTCTGGATCTAGCGCCGTGTGACTTTTGGCTATTTCCGAAAATAAAATAAGATTTGAGGGGTAATATCTTCACATCTAATGAGGAGATTATTAATGCAGACAATGTCGAAATCGAAAAGCTCCAAAAAGAGGATTTTAAAAGCTGTTTTGAAAGATGGATCTATCGGCTGAGGAAATGTATTGAAATAAATGGGAATTATGTATCTAAAGTTAAAATTATGTTTGTGTTTTATTATTATTGAATCAACTAAGCAAACTTTTGTTGGTCCCTACGTAGGTACATATTTGGCGCAACAGCCAATGAAGGTCCCGGGTTTAGCTTCTCTCAACCAATCGTGTTCTGTGCGTTATATTTTCCCTTTAGTTTTGTGCCCTATCCGAAGGGCAATTTTATTTTTTTTATTTTCTGACAAGCTTCCTCATGACAACAATTCCGTCAGATGTTTGTCAAACGTTCGCGAGAGGTGGGACCATGAAAAAACCTTTCATGTTTTCTGGGATTCGAACATTAAACCTCACGCGCAGTAGTCCGACACACTAACCACTGCGTCACTGCGCCCACATCTATCAGTAAATGTTGAGAATATTATTCACATTCTGATTAGTATATGTTATTATTTTTTACCCAAATAAGTTAACACCTTTCCCCAACTGATTTTGGAAAAAGACTCCCTAACTGAAATAGGACTGCCGGCACAACTTTTTTTGGCATAGCCTGTTTTCTTTGCTTCTTATTACAGGACGGGCCATACAATTTTGCATATTTTAAAAGTGTATTATTAAAACTACTTATCAAACTGAAACGATATTTTAGTAATTATAAAGTAGACATAAGGAAACTTAATTTTTTTTTTTTTTAAATGATGTCGTCGAGGTGTCCACCATTACGTTGTTGGCACCCTTGAAACCTGGATCTAGAAAAAATCAAAAACTCTTTACTACATACAAACACTACGTGAATTCAAGTCATTCTGTCTTAACTCCTCCACCAATTGAACCTTATAAGGATGCAATTTTAAATGCTTTTTCAAAGGACACAAATATGTGGGCGGAATCAATCTCTTATGAATAGATAAACCGGGGTCACGTCGTATTGAAGAATGAACTTCATTCACAGTTTTTTCGTTTTCTGGAGATGCTGGTCATCCCATAAGCTTCTGATTGAGGAGAGAACCCGTTGCCTTGAACTTTCTCACCTACGGCAAAATAATATTTGCTCTAGGAAACTGGTTTCGGCTGTCCAATCCGTACTCAACACGGAACAAACGCCTACAATCAGCATTTTTGTAATAATATTTTAGACAGTGAAACGATTCATCGCGACCAAATTTGCACGGACAAAGTGGCACGTTACTGCCGCACCCGCATTCCCCCGCTCCTCTGTTTGGAGACAAGGCTGATCCTTAAAATGCAAAAATGTATGGCCCACCCTATATTTTTGGATGAGTTTGAGAAAATTCAATAGTTATAATGAAAAAAGTCGTCAAAACTTAACCATTATGAGAATTTTTGAGAATAAATGACACGTCTCTATGGCGTGTACAAAAGAAAGTTTTGCATTTGAGAAATGAAAGGACTTATTATGTTACTTTAGCTAAGCCGATTGTAAATTTTTAAAACCTTTCATTAAGAGTATTCACTCTTAGATGCAAATGGTTCAAAGTTGCAAAAAATGTTGACAGCCCAACAAACATCGTATGGAAATAAAATTTATAATGATTTCGCCAACACGCGATGCTAAACCGTGTTGCAAATGAGTTGCAAATGAACTGCCATTCAATTTAAATTATCATTTGTCTAATAAATTTGTGAATACAACGTTTTGTGTCTAATTCTTCGCATAATAATAATAAAAAAAAGATATTTTTCTATGACCACATCTACAATAGAATATCTATACAAAATCTCTATATCGGCACTGAGGCACGATTACGATATCCGTGGCGCCACGATGTTTCGATGTTTTCTAATAGATCTCGACGCACTGAGCAAAAAATAATAAGTAAAATTTTCACGTGCAAATAAATTAATATTCTAAGAGAAATCCCATAGGAAAAAATACATTTTTAAACCTCGATATCTCCTAAACTAGGCAAAAACGAGAATTTCGGTACTTAATATTTTGTTCTTATATCATCGAGATCTACAAAACTGCGTTTTCAAAACATGTTACCACGGAAATCGTAATATCCCCGGCACTGAAACAGGCAAATGAGAGATGGCGCCATCTTGACAAATGTTACCATGCGAGACAAACACGCATACCATATGTATCCTAGTTGGACTGTTTACTGGTCATTGCGTAGTAGGAAGGCACGCCGCGAGGCTTGGCATTCCGGTCAATGACTTTGGTCGCAGCTGTATGGACGAAGAAGCGGAGTAGTCCCCGTTTCACTTGCTCTGCAGCTGCCCAGCATTATCCTCAGCTAGAAAATAAACTCTTGGGGAATACTTCTTTGAGGAACCTACAGATATCCCCGATTCGGATATCAACAGCATCTGGAAATTTGTCCAAAAATCAAAATGGTTCCAAGAGTGACGGAAATAACCGTCTCACGTGGTAACATAATGGACCTCATTTGGTCTAAGTGAAGCCTAACGACTACGGAGGGTACCCACCTAACCTATGACCACATCTAAAGTGCGTTTACTTTTCAAAGCAGAACTGTAAATAAGGAAATTTGCTCCTGAATAGCCATATCAGGAACTAGCTGCCCTTTGGCTTCACCCGGGTACCACAAATTTCCAAATTGTTTTCAGACAAAATAGAAAAAAATTAACCAATTACTTTAATTAAAATGAAAAATATTCCAATCAGTGCCACCTATCCATGACTAATTGATTAACTTCAGTGCTTTCCGTAAAACAAAAAGGAAGTAATTATAAGCTGCATGTAATAGATAGACCTATGCTTTCACGGACTTTTCTGTAGACCTATTTATTGCAAAAATGTACAGTAGACCCCCTATAACACGGGTTCATATAAGACAGATTCGTATAACACGGCGGAAAAATTGCGATCGTGTTCATATAACACACTATAAGAAACTCGTTTAACACTGTAAAAGAATGAGACAGATGTTGGGATCTTATTACGTTTTAGCTCCATGTGGCTGTGTTTGTATAATCTAAGTGACAACATTCATATAACACGAGACGTATCTACCGTGTTATAGGGGGTCTACTGTATCTTATTCTTATGATACTTGACCTAAAGCCTTTTGCAAATAGCTGTCGTCTATGGGTTACTGAAAACTTTATCACAATTTGTTCAATAGTTTGGGAGTTCATCGCGCAAAGACAAAACAAACAAAAATGTGTGCAGTACTAGAGTAGATAGATAGAAGTAGATACATACCATGCGGTTCACTAAATTAGAAACATACAACTTTGGGATATAAAATTGATATTTCTCCAGTTACGGAGCGACTAGGATAGGTTAGGTAGGGTTATGAGGTTATCATAAAAACACTAGGCGCCAGAGCGGGCCCATCGCGATCCCTAGGGAACCTTTACGGCAAAAGACCTAAGCCAATTTACCCAAACAATTAATCTCCCTACAGAATTTAAAGAGATCCTTGTTGTGGTTCATGGACCTCACCTCTTCCAGGTTATCGAAGAAGTACCTACCAATGTGCTTTAGCCTTGTCCTGGCAATTCCTTGCCACTCACAAAGTATATGTGTTATGTCCTCTGAGGCATGTAGGTCATTGCAGTACCTACAAATATCCGTGTTAGATAATCCTAGTCTCATAGCATGCTTCCTTAAGAGTCAGTGGCCAGAGAGTATTCCTATCGCTGTTCTTAGCCGTGATCTTTCTAATTTTATGATCTTCCCAGATTTTTTGCGGTCTAACACAGGCCACAAGGGCTGAGACACCCTGTGGCCATCTAAGTTTGACCATCTTAGATTGGCCGTGTCGATGATAGTATCACGAATGAAATGAACGTATATGTTATATTTTGTGTTTAATACAAAAGTAAAATTTTAAAAAAATATGCAGAACAAGATAACAGTACTCTAGAGACTTTTTAGGCAAAAGAGTCAGAATTGCCTGCATTTAAATCGGTTCAAAAGACTTCTAATCTTATGAAGCCTTTTAATCTTCCAACTAAATAAAAAAAAATACAATACAATACAATACAAATTTTTTGATGAAAATCAAATTTTTATTTCGAATTTGTACTCCAGGTATAATTTTTAATAATGAGTAGGACCATCTTTCTTCAAAATAACATCAAAAATTCTATCATTGATGGAGTTGTACAATGAGGCCAAGTAGTCGAGTGAAATCTCATTCCAGGCAAGTTTAATGGCATCGATCAGCGCTTTCTTATCATTATATTGCTTTCCACCTTCGTATACTTAACGTGTGAGCCAGCCCCGAATATTTTCTATAATGTTAAGGTCTGGCGAATATGGTGACCATGGCAGTAGTTCAACATTTTGACTGGCAACAAACGACTTAGCAACGCAAGTGTTGTGTATAAGCGTTCTCATGTTGAAATATCCATGAAAGTGGTCCGAAGAGATCGTGAATTTTTGTAAAAGCTGATTCCAACACGGCTTTGTAGCTATTTCCTGTCATTTTTTAGCTTTGAACCACCAAGTCGATGGTGCCATAATAAGATATTGCACCCCAGACCATTACGCTCTCTTCTCTGCTATGATGGCGGGTTAAAAAAAAAGCTCCTCTTATCTTAGATCGTGGAAGTAATAATTATAGCCATCCGGCCCATCTAAATTAAATTTTTGTTTGACTGAAAAGATTACTTTTTTCAAGTTATTCGAACTCGCCCCTTCTTGCACATCCCAGGTCATGTTGTTTTTCACGAATTGTAAGCATTGGCATTTTCGTCAAACATTAAGTGGTGATTTTTTCTTCAGCTTTAGTCGCTTGATGTGTTTGGCACTACGAATTACACGACGAACAGTAGATTTACTTGCAGTAACACCAGCTGCATCTCTGATTATAGCTGTCGAAACAGCTGAATTGGAGGCTAGTCTGACAATTTATGGTTTTCCTTCACTGAAAGGGCAGTGGAAACGTTTCCTTTGTAGTTTATTCCGTGCATTTGTGGGTCCTTTAAATAACTGCCAATAAACAGCATGATCACTTCGATTGATCTTGCGAGCAATAGCACGCTTAGACAAATTGAATTGAATTGAATTGAATTACCTTCCGAATGGTAAACATCTACAATATTTTTCCCCTTTCTGACAATTGCAAACAATTTGTTGTACCCATTCTTGAAGAAGAAAACAAGTAAAACTTTCTATTTTACAAAATTTGCTTTTTATAAAAAAAAAAAAATATTAAATCACTTCGCGAACAACGACAGCACTTTGACTGCTTCTAATCTCATGAACCGATTTAAATGCATTTCATTCTGTTTTGTTTGCTAAAAAGGTTTTCAAGGCACCGGTAGCTTGTTCCCTTGACCTTTTTATATTTGCTGGTTTATTAAACTCAAACTACTCTCTTATTCACCACAAATGCTTTTTTTTTTCCTGCCATATAGCAATTAAAATATCATTTTCATTTCTCGAAACTATAATATTTGCTTCTAATCTGTTTGAACCACAGTTTTCTTTCGAACGATTTTTTTTTTAAAGTTTACCAGAGATTTTGTGTTGTAGTAAATAAATACTGTTCTCGCAGACAAATATTTTTCGAAATTGCTTGTAATTTCTCTAAATTTCTGAGTTTAATATTTGCCTTCATACATTTTCTGTATTAGCTGTTGTACAAGTATCTTTATGTCAACAGACTTCCTATTGAATATGCCTGTCTGATGATGCATTTGACGATTTGCATAAAGTTAGCTATCTATCTGGTATCTGACAACCGTGACTGCACACAGGTTAGCTCTAATACAAATAGTTAACAATTGAATCATTATTTTACGTCTATTTCATCACCTTGAATATTGTTTTTTATTCCACACATTTTATGACGCAATTACAAAGGTATGATTAACTTCTGTATAACTACCTTGCCATTAGTGTATTGAATTACAGTCGTTAAAAGACTAGTTAGTAACATGAATTCCAAAAATGTTCGTTGCACTTGACATATTTTTGTGTCGTTGTTCCATTGAGTGAGAAACGCTATAATTTGTAATATTTTTTCTGTTGTTTTTCCAAACTAATTGTGTGTACCTTGCCAGACATTGTACCTAAGCTGAAAATAAAAAATAAAAAATTGCACACCTGTAACCTTGTTGACACACGGTTGCGTAAATCAAATTATTCTTAATTTATGGAATTCAGGTTCTTTCTGATTATGCCATTCGTGAGCGTGGTTCTCACTATTATTTCAATTTGAATTTGATTTGTGTAAGGTATTTAAGATAGAGACATTCTTAAGGGTGTTGCAATTTGTTTCGGTCACAGAGGGGGCGATTCACTCGAAGGTCACTTATCTGTTTTCGGTTTGTCAGGTTCGATACTTAGGGGTCTAGACTCAAAAAGCAATTACTTATGTATGTCTTCCACATGAATTTGTACATTTGTATACCTGAATGCGGTGTAACCAACCGTGAATTATAGCAGCTATTCAACTTTATGAGTATTGTAATCATCTCTTTGAAGTTGGTTATCGATTGAAGGGTGCTGCTTAGGTATTTGATGTGGTAATTGATAATTTAAGTACTTTAAGAAGGGTGTTCAATTTGTTTGATATATGTTACGATTAGGTATACTACAATACAACTCAATTTGGCGTTTAACAGGTTAAGTATGCACTACGTTTGATAAGCGCACAAGGATCGTTGTGCGAATAGATTGAGGTCTGTTGAATGTAGTGGAAAAAAAAATCTCTTGAAAATTACGAACTGGATAAGTTACTCTTCGTGAGAGTGAGCGCTAGATTCGTAAAACACTTGCTTACTGTTGCAAATGAGTCTAAATGAAACACATTTTTCCTTGGGAATTGATCGATCTTATATCCCTTTCAACTCTTAGAACACTGTGAAAGACATTTAGTTATATCTGGCAAAAATAATCTCCATAAATGTGCGCTCATAAGGAGACAGTGTGTAGACTTCCTAATTAAACTCAATTAACAGCACTTTAAAAGACGTTGAACTGTGGGAAGTTTTGAGTAAACAGGGTATTAGTTAGAACATGAGTGCTCTTTAAAAGTATGGCAGACCTTTGACATTTTTAAGTAAAAGAATGTATGAACAACAATAAATGATAATAAAATTACAGGCACAGAGAAAATACATTGCGTGAATATAACTATGGTTGGAGTATAATACATTAAAAGTACGTTAGAGGCGCTTCAGCCAGTGGTTGATATTTGATGCTAAATATGAAAGACTTGTTAGTTGCGATCGAATGTTTATGTTTGTTTTCAAACGATTTCTACATCAGATGACCTCCTGCATTCCATTTCTACATTTCCATTAGGCAGTTGTATCACAACAGACTTGCACTCAGGCAATTGGTGACTCTATCCACAATTGAAATTCGAATTCATATGCACAAATGATCTGATTCGAAATTGTCTATTGCGTAGTTTTTTTCAAAGTTTGGGCGCTTACTTACATATATTGACTCGACGTAACACAGATATTTTCTTCACATAGAAGCAGAGTCTTCAATTTGATATCTTCTTCTTAGCATCCCACCCTCGATAGAGGTCTTTCATTCCTCATAGCTCGAAACACGATGCTAAAGTGTAGTGCTACTTACTATTTCTTCATAGAAGTTGAGAAGTTTCTTGTTTACTTTCTAAAGCCAATATTTCGAGTTTCGATAAGTACTCTCAATTACATCTGCATCTTGAAACCCAATGTTTTTAGATACTTACGAGATGTATTTGGATTGAATACTTAAAGTGATTGAATTGGAAGAAGAAAGGTAACTCAGAATATTACTTACCCATATTTACAAAAGGTAACCTCGACCAAAAATGGAAAAGCCTTTCCATTACACCTGACAGCAGCCTACACCCCCAGGAAAATAATTAATCATTTGAATGTATAGCCAACAGAGCAAACATGTACGAAAAATATGCTACTGAAGTTCGGTTCTTACAATATAGGTTGTACTACAGTAAAATGAGTCACAACCTTTAAAATAAAACGTATTTTCTAAATTGCAACTTGACAAAGAATAGGTAAGCACTATTTTTAAAATGGAAGGGGAGTTGATAGATCTAAACTCCATACTACATCAATCTGAACTGTCAATTTTCTGCAGTTTCCGTGGTCTAAATGTAAGTGATGATGTGTTTCACTTCGTTGCGATGTGTCCAATTTCTATTGAGTTTCGAAAAAGATGAATCAGATTAAAGGTATATGGAATCATACAATTATTCCGTTAATGCTCTTCGCTGAAGATAACGTTTCATCGAGGCAGACTTTTAAATTTTACGAATACATATATCAATTTAATATATTTTTCAATTAGTTTTCCCCTCGAAAAAACTTTTAGTATAAGCCGTTTAGAGGATTTCCTAAAGCCTTTGTGCGCGTGAGCTGAGAAGGTTTGTAAATCCTGTCACATACAAAACTAGATTTTGCGTTCTATTTTGTCCGACAGTGTACTTTTTTAAGATTTCATATAGCAAACCGAAAGGGGTCTTTACTTTTCCGATCTTGCTGCTCGTATCAAGTTCGGTGAGACCGTTCAATGCTTGGTAGATGCAGAGAGTCAACTCAAAACTTTCCCTTTGCTGTATTGATTTTGAGCCTCACTTTACTTGCTGCATAATTCAGAGCATTCTGTTACCTAACACATTAACAGGCAACATCGTCGGAATATTACTGTGGCACTGCACGAAGAACATCAATGGTAACTACTTGGGCGGCCCAAAATCTCACAATATACGGTTAGGTTGGCCACAACCAGCAAATTGTGGTTTTCAATTCTACTCACCTCTGTAAGGGTTCATCTTCTCTTACCGGTGTTTGCAGAAATCCGAGACTTTGAGCTCGTGTAATTGTAGCGGTGTATAACTTTCGTAATTCGGAAGAAAGATAAGATGGTAACTACCTCGCCAAAGTTCTCTGAATCATTGCAGAAAACGTGACATTTAGTAGATCAGCCATGCTTAGGTAGTCTTGTTTTATTTATGAGTTTCAAGTGGTTTGTGTTTTGTTGTTTTGGTTGCTCAAGGTAGGTAGGTTAGGTATAGTTATAAGACACCATTATGAATCCATCCCCATTCTTGGGGAACCTTCAAAAGGCACCAAAATCTAAAACTTTTCCTCAAAGCATTCGGTATTCCTTCAATTTTTGAAGATTTTGTTGGGGTCGATGAAACCTAATATCTCCAACTACATCACACTGTAAATGCTTGTCAACATTACCTTACAAATCAAATCACATGTCGTGCCCTACAAAGTATTATCCGTTACTTTCTTACTCTGATTTCCCCAAAGAATATTTGTTCATATATAAGTGAATTTGTTTTTCTTTTTTTTTCTGCAAAATTCATTTCCTAAATTCCATTGAATACAATTTATTTTCGAACTTTCACAACGTAAGAATAGGTGATTGAATCTGAAATGAAAAGTTGATACTCTCAAGGCTGACAGAAGCAATGTGACATGAAATCGAATGTACTTTACTTTTTCTGGAATCAAATCATCACCATAATCAAGGCATTACAGCAGAAAACTCTCAAAGGATAATGCTTTAAAACGCAGAGCACAAACATAAGATGTGTTTCTTTTTAAAAGAAGATTTAAAGGACCTTCGAATCCTCACGAAAAAAAATAAGTACTTTGAAAAGTTTTTTTTTTTCTCCATTCATCTCCCACTTGAACTAAAACTTACCCGAAACTGATATCTCAAAACATCACCCCTCCCCTGACATATATCCATCTATCGATAGAATAAGGCAAAATCACTTCGATTTTCCTAGATTGTTTAGATCAAGCAAAAAAACAAAAAAAAAAAACACGAAGCGGAGGAGTAGAATTTTGCGCAACAAGCGCCCACGTTAGCAGAAATTACTGAAGCTTCTTTCGAAAATCGCACCTCCAGTCGTTGTCCTTCTTCTTGTGTTCCCCTCGCAGTATATCTATCGATAAATATTGCAAAACACACTTGAAGAACTTGAAGGAGAGAAGAATTCCGGTAACATTCTCAAGTGCGGGAGGCGGAAGGCGGAAGGACGAAACAACAAGGAAGAGGGTAAAAATACCTACAAGCAAAACTGTATAAACATAGTAAGTGATTTTTCCCAACCAACATCACCATCACCACCCATCATTATCATCATCACTCGATTCGACACAAAGAAGAACAAGGATAACTAAATAAATCCCCCCAAAGGAATACATTTTCTCACTGACTAAATTGCAGCTCCTTTCTCCCCTTAGTAGTTTATAGTTTAGTTAATGTAGGAGGCGGAACGCACATAGGTCTACTGAAAGCGAATTCCTTAGGTGGGGCTGCCGCCCAAAGTTTCGGTTTGGTTTCGTCAATACTTTTGACAAGTCCTTGATTGATGTTTTAGATTGGATGACAAATTTCAATGAAAATATATAAATAATAAAAAAAAAAAAAAAAACCTTACCATTATGAGAAAATCAATATACGACAGAAGTTGTGTGATGGTTGCTGAGGGTTGGAATTTCTCGAATTTGTTTAAGGATTCCCGAATGTTGTTGGGCGTGTGTGTGTGTGTAAATGTTTTCGGCAATTTAATTTGTATTTAATTTTCATATAATTTCCATTGACTGACGTGTATCGTGTTGGCAAATTTCACATTTGTTTTTTTTTAAATCTATTTCTGTGAAATGGAGGCTGGAAATTTCATCCCCCAAAAGCGAACGATTTGTGTTTGCAAAGATATGTTAGTCCTTCCACAGATAATCAGCCGCTAATTTAACATAATCATGTCAATAATGCTACACACACATCGTGATTGTTGGTAGAAAGATGCCATTTAATTTCATCCCCTAAATGTGAAGAGAGATCTCCGTCATACTTCGTTGTTTACTCGCGGCACATTAGAGGTAATGTCTTCCGCTTCTGTGATTCTCACTGGTTCCTTTTTATGTTTGGAAACGTAATTGATACTTAAGCTGTCAAAGATATGATTCGCGGAGGGTTGCATTTTTAATTGCAAAAAAGGACGTCATGTCAAAAAGAAAGACCAACCCAGTTTAGGGTGAGTTTTTTTTTAAATTCTACACCACCCGTCAATATTTAGCTGATGTTATTCCGCTGATCAGGTTTCATGTGAACGACAAAGGGGGTTGGGAGGGATTTTCTTTAGAAAAGGATTTATGTGTATCTTTTTTTTTTTATTGAAGTCCAAGGGTGTGTATGGGATTCTTAAACAACCCATCAACATCATTTCTCATGGCAAGACTGCTCTGTTTTTTTTTTTTTTTTTATTGGAAATGTATTAAACTCTGTCGGGGAGGGTTGGTTTTTCTTTTGTTATTCAGATGAGCAATATGCGTAGCGAATTTTCTTTGAATTGACACGGTGGCAGAGGATTTTCTCGTTTGTCTTGAATCCTGGGTGATTTATCGAAAATTAAACAGTTAAATTGCATGAAATGTGTGTGAGTTTCCCCTTAAAAACAGCTGCAGTTCTATCGGAGCGGATGTTACTTTAAAATTTTGCCGAAAAAGGAATTTTGAAATTGTCTCATTTATTTGTATTACGTAAATTATGTGCAATAAAAAATAAGAGAAGAAAAAAGTGCGGTGGATTAATGATTAATGATTTATCTCCGTTCGTAGTGCAATGATTTTTATGGCAAATAGACTTTGGTAGGACTTTTTTTTTTTCTTTTCTTTGTTTTTTAAAAATGAATTAAATATTTTATGACGCAGTAAAATGTGAGCAGATCGAACTGGATTAAATGTGGTTCGTGGATTTTATTGTGTCAAGATATAAACCAGAATTGTGTGCAAGGGGCCGAGTGGAATCAAGAAAAAAAAAAGTGTGAAAATGCGGCCGAGGGGGAGCAGAAAGACTCGTGACACTCCAATTTGTTCCACCAAACAAAATAAAGAATAATATAAATCTTTTATATTTTTCTTATTATCTATTCGGAGAATTTCTTCCCTCAAGATGAAGCAGACCGTGAAACTGAATGTGTGAAGAAAATATACAGTATAGACAATTAGAAAAGAACGAAGAACGAATGATGAGGCATAAGTAGAAGAAACATAACCAATGTTTGAGGGAAGAAAAAACATTGTTTTCTTTTGAGTCATGGGATTGTGGATCCAAGTGATGGTGTTTTGCCCTCAATCAGCTTATAATAAAATCCTGAGATCATAAAATGTTAGGTGAGCTAGGGTAATCACTTCGTCCACTTAAATTAAATTACTGCAGCGGGAACATTTAATAGGTTCTATGTAGTTGTGTCAATTTTTGCAGTTCTGGTCCTTCTGAGGATTACTTTATGACTTGGTGGCAGAATATACTTTAGACTAAATTTAAATGAAATTTAATGAGAACTAAGGACGTAATCAGTTTAGTCATTTGTGTGTTGATAGCTCACGTTTAAATATCATATAATTCGACTTACCTACTTTATACTTACTGACTGCTATTAGATTATCAGGTTCTTTAAATTAAACCCAATCTTAAGTAAAAGGTAAGCATGTGGCTACTGTCGAAGATTCGAGGACTCTTTGAGCTTGAGTTGTGATGTCCAACCGATTCGATATTCGAACTCTTCTGACTAAATCGATGTATACATACAGTTCACAGACTACGTCCTTGTATCTTACTGTCCTCCAGATGGAACCAAAAATATTTTTATTGCTTTTTCGAAATACCCATTAACATCTTTGTGGATGACATTTAATAACATGTGGCCACAGCCTGTTGTTACACTTTTACATTATCAGAACGCATTTTGGTCGGTTATTAGAAGGATCTCACTACGAATGCCGTTCTGTGATCCTTTTCACCGTACAAGGTGGGCTTTAATAAAGTTTCTAATGTTATTTGCAAATAATTAAATCGATTATTTAACGAGTCTACGTCCATTTTGGTCCCTCAAACATTCCTCCAATATCTCTTTAGCTTTCCCCAGATTTTTAAAATCGATGCCGGTTGTGGGCATCGACAGTTTTAGTCGAAGTAATTTCAAACTTCAATAATTCGGCTAAAAAAGGACATAGCGCCGTCATCCCGTTTAAAAGAAGAAGGATGAAAGTTTGTGATAGTCGGTACTTCGATATTCATGGCAGCCGGATGCTTCAAACTGCGCGCGCAATGTGAACCTACGATTTTCAACTTTCCGAATTCGACACGTGCCCATTAACGGGATCATATCTCGGAGACTATATTATCCGATATGAGTGTACCCAGCGTTGTTAAGAAGAGGAGTAAATGTAAAACAACTCATTTTGGGCTCCAAATCTGGATCTCGAAAACTCAAAAAGATACGGAACTGGGAATTATAAAAAAAATTCCAGATTTTCTTAAAATGTTCCGTTATATGAGGGCGGATTTGTTATACGCGGCAGACTTAGGCAAGAAGTCTTAAGCTTCCGACACTTGAGCGAGCGTATTATGACTATCCGAATCAAGGCTAAATTTGCTAACATAAGCCTAATATGTGTTCATGCCCCCACGGAAGAAAAGGACCCTGCCACCAAAGAGTGTTTCTACGAGCTCCTCGACAAGACATATGAGCAATGTCCTAAATACGACGTTAAAATCTTATTGGGCGATTTTAACGCCAAAATAGGAAATGAGGACGTCTTTGGTAGGGCAGTCGGTAAGCATAGCCTACACGACACCACGTCTGATAACGGACTAAGGTCTAATGATCATGTAACGATCAACCAAATTGATCATATTGCGATCGACGCAAGGCATGCCTTCAGTATTCTGGATGTCCGGACTTTCCGAGCGGCCAACATAGACTCGGATCATTACCTTGTTGTAGCCAAGGTACGAATGCATCAAACAATACGATCGATCATTTTTCCCAATCATATGACCAGTGTTGTGCTGTTGCAGTAGTGTTGAAATAAGCTCTTGTAATTGACCGGACTGATCAATAAGGAGCTTTATAGTGGCTTGGAAAATAACTCAATATAAAATTTGCATCGTGGTTGGATCTAAGAATAGTGTTTACACAAGTACACTGTTGATCAGACTGACTATGTATTTCATGAGATGAGAAATAAATAAATGCTTACTGATATCAGGATTTCAAACATGCACGATTAGCGTGGCAAACGATGGCGCTACCACTACACCATCGCTACCCCCAAACTTGACTTTTCAACATCAACCAAAATCGTTCATCTAAAATGATGCATGAATACATTCAGTTTAGGTAGACAGCTTTGTGCCTCTTAACTTAAAAATTCATTGAATTCATTTGAGGTCTTTGAAATCGTTTTGTTTCATTGAAGTCATTTGTAGTCGAATGCATTTGAATAAGTGATTCGCTCGTGTCTACCATTTGAATTTGCATCATTCTTGCTTTTTGTTTTAAAAGTTACAGATCGCACCAGGTATCCCGCTATCAGTTCAGAGCCTTTTACTAGAACAACTTAAGACCAACACCTTATGATGTTTGCTTGATTTGCTTGCTTTAGCCTTTCTGATCTGAATTTAATGAATTAAATGATTTCAAATGGTTTTAATAAAAAACATTAAAGATGGCATCAAATGACTTCAGTAATTCCAATGAAATCCATTTCATTGCAATTCCAACGACTTCCATTCTCAGGATTGCAACTTCTCCATCATTGACTTCGCCTCTGACAATTCAAAAAATAAATAAATATTAATTGATGGCGTTCTTTCACATCCCAGATAAAGTTGCACCCGTGTTTGACAGGGCAAGAACTCGTAAATTTATATAATAGTTATGTCATTATTAGCCTTTAGCTCCAAAAGGAATTTTAACAATATAAAGTAGTAAAGTATTCATAAACCATTATTTGTTAGTCTGGATATTAGTACCAATAAAATATCCCCTATCCACATTTATCCCCTATCCTCATTGATGCACTGCTTATGAGCAATATGCATCGGTTGTCTGGCGTGGACTACTTTCTTTCAAGTGCTTTCCCCTCCCTTCATACAATCTATAAACCCTCAATATTTTTATTACTTTTTGAAGAAACAAGTACTTACTTATGTTTTATTTTAATGATTTCATCTCGAATTACAATTTTCATGATAAACCATCAAAATCATAACCAATTGTTAATAATCTGCGCTGGTATAGTTTCTTCAAAATTAATTTTCAGTTTCATATTTCGAAAGTGTATAGGTTTATTTTCTTGTGTTTTAATTGATTATGTTTAATGGGTTCAATATTGATTTTACTTACTGGGCTGTATGTTGGTACGTGATAATTAAAACGAATCTATTTTTAGAAGTCAAACTCAGCTGTTTGTACTACCGAACAGATTTCATTCAATTAGAATAATTATGCTCCGAAGCAGACTATTCTTAGAAAATATGATCAATGAAAAGATTCCATTGCATTCTTTCAACTACCGATAGTGCAGATACAGATACCGAGTATCTACTTTGAATATATTGTCGGTGCTCTGCATTTGCATGAATTTCCCCTTTTAAACATGCTTTCTGCAACCATTTTAACCTAACCTGCAACTTTTTAGCCTTCAGCTTTAAGATCTGACTTCAATCTAATGTGCCGTTTTTATTTATTAAAAAAAGTGTAATCCAACTCAACCACGTCGTCCAATTAAAGTAAGAAAAAAAAAATAAATAAAAAAAAAAGCAGGTCACTTCAACACTCATTCTCTGGGTAGCAGCATTTCTTTCTTTGATTTCCATCTTGCAAATCCACATGAGCATCAAGTACCATTGCATCTAATAATTACCAACTGCAGCCTCACAACAACAGCAGTAGCAGCTGTTCCTACTTGAGTCGCATAAAAATATCACTTGACATTCCATCAAGCTACGTGATTTCTTTTAGCTTTCTCTCCGCGCCATTGCGATCCGTTTGATTAGCGGAAAATAATACCCAAAGAGAGTGCAAGAAAAGAAATCACAATCAACATATTGGAGATACATCGGAATATCCCCAGGGTTCTCCGGTGATGATCATCATCCCATAACCATCAACCTAACCAACCGCCACCCCCCAAGCAAATGTCGCCCATTGTGAAACTTCAATTGTTTGCCATTGCTTCTTTTCCATTATATTTACATCTGTGTGGTGGTGAAATTGAAGACATAATAAAGAAGGGAGGAGGGAGGAGGTATCCCTCCAATGGTGGTGGGGGTGGCGTTTCAAATACACCCCCATAGTATAATTTTTTTTAGTATTTGTTGTTCTTTCTAAGGTATACCACCATGAGATACTGTCTACCGTTCTAAGTGGTCATATGGATGAATCCACAATGGTGGGAGAGATAAGAGTGGATAAGGGATGAAAGTCCATGTTTACCCGAAAAAAAAAGTACACAAACCAGACAATACACACATTGTTATGGTATAATAAATCAAAGTAAATGGTGCTCCCTTGCAAAATATATTAAAGGAAAACAATACACTTCAAGCAGGGCGGTTGGGTTGGCCCGTTTTTGGGGGGGATGGAAAAAATTGAAAAATAATAATAAACGAGAAGAAAACACACACAAAACTCCCCATGAAGGCGATATGAGCTTAAGCACCCTTCGTGTATGTTAAGCATAGCCATCAACCATGCTCATCAAAATCAAAATCGCCATCACAAAACCATCATCATCATTTCTGCTTCTTTCTCCCCTAAGGACATCGCTTTTGAAAGCAGCAGACACCACCCTCTTTTTGGGTTTTAACAACTTGCACAATATAATTGACGGAACAAAGCAGCAAATGCAATGCCAATGCGAGCGAAATGAGGTTTGGACGACAACACAACTCAGATGATGAGTTTGTTTTCGATATCCTTACAGCAGGGTAGTTTGCAAATTTTTTTTTTTTTACTCCTTTGTTTTGAGTATAAGTATGTACTTTACCCTCTTTTTATTTGTTTGTTCAAATTGGCGGAATAAAAGTTTATGTAACAGGAAATTGAAAATAAACAGCAATAACGCGATGTAACTGCGTTCAAGAAAAAGGATGAGGCGAACGAGAATCCCTTTGTCTCATACATATATGGCAAATCAAAAACAAATTGTATTTTTTTTTATATTTGGTATCTCAATAAAAGTCCTACTCGTCTAATGGTCTATCAATTTGAGCATCCGGAGTTAAAGAAAGCTTTGAAGTCTCCACACAGAAGGAAGTGCATTTGTAGAGTTATTTTGTTGTTGATGGTATCTCTTGGGGGGATATGGAGTTTTACAGTTGTGTTGGCTGCTTTTGTGCAAGGATTTTGTGCAAAGTGTTCCAACGACAAAGATGTTGTCAGTTATTTCCTGTTGAAAATCAAAGAAACATGAGTTTCATAGGAAATTTTTGGAAGTTTATCAGGATTGGGGATGGCATTTTTGATCATGTACACAAACTGGGGATTAAAATGCAATATGTTTTGGGGATTGTAATATCAATGGATGAAGTTGGGTGGGATGGGTGTATTGCTAGAAATTGCTTTTGCAACTAGACTATGCATAACGAAATTTAATGGAAACATGGAACAAAGACTTTTGCTGGGGTAATCCGGTACGCATTATCTTTGTCGGTGAATTGTTTCTTTTGAAAATGACTTGACGAGGTTTTAGTTTGGTGTACTAGGAACATTTTAATTAAGTTTGGCGTCAGCATGCATATTCATGATGAACAGATTCTTTTGCACGCAGATTTGAATGAATCTGGTCATTAAGCAACATTAAGTTGATATCTTTGTCAGTAGCAGAGTTTTGAACTTGTCGATTTGTGAACTGTTGCGACTTAATCTATTCAATAGCATGACATATCCTGCTAATCCCTTAGTATGCTTTTTTCTCCCTGGATACTTCGATACACGATGTACAAATAAATTTCAACTTAGGGAGATAGTAAGATACATTTTTCGATCTGTTACCTAAACAAATTAATTGACACATACAAATATTCCGGCATGGGCCGAAGCTCTGTTAAACTTTGACGAAGATCCTACTTGAAGCCTATCCAAACTTATAAGCACTGCTTTATGCCAAGCAAGATTGGGTATTCGCTACTGACTGGAAAGTTTAAAAGTACGTTTCCAATTTGCCATAGTCGTATCAAATTTGCTATATAAACATTATATTAATAAGTACAATACATTCACTTGATATTTTGCAATCAATTTTCACCAAAATCATCTTTCAATTTAAAAGCTGTGCAGTTGATTTTCTTTTATTATCAGTCCCAGATTATGTTAGGTTAAATGGATTAGCTGCATCGAATGGGTGCAGCCTGCACTCGGATCTCAAAAGGATCCATTGTGCTCCCCTAACGTGGAATCTCCTGTTTGAAACACTGAAAAGATAGAAAAAGAAATAAAGTAGCTCGAGTCCTGTGGTATTGGACCGGCTTCCTCCAAACCATCCTGAAGAAGTTATGAATTTCAGGATGGTAGTTGGTGGCTTTTAGACACGTTGTCCAGATGGTTGAAGAAATACTCTTCGAGGGCAGTCTTTCTCGTATTGCAAAGACTAGGGCATTTGCATAGGAAGTGGTCCGTATCCTCTTCCACGTCTGTGTTGCCGCAGCCTCTCCAAAGTTCATCTGTACTTAGCCGCATTCTTTTTCGGTGGGCCGCCAATAGGTTTTGTCCGGTAATGATTCCTATGAAAAGCGCAAAGTCTTGTCTATTTTGAGTGAAGATGAACTTGGTTTTCATCTTGTCGTGTTTTGTCCAGAGAGAAGCGGCACGATCGAAGTCCTCTTTAACTTTCGTCTGCTTGTCGTTTGAAGTCAAGTGCTATGTTTGATTTAATAAATTTTAAGGGAGAAAGGACTGAGTTTTGGACCATTGACAGGTCTTGTTCTGACCTTTTCCTTGCCAGTTCATCTGCCAATTCGTGCCCTGGAATTCCTTTGTGTCCTGAGACCCACCAAAGTATTACATGGTGGCTATCGACAAGTGTTTTAAACTCCTCGCGGCAGCGGTATATTGGCTTGGACCCGCGAATAGTTCTTGTGCCGCCTCTGCTATCGCTAGGACTTCCGCTTCGAACACACTGCCGTGTTTGGCAAGTCTTAGTAATATTGAAATATCGGGTTCTGCTGAGTAGATACCCGAACCCACTTCTTCGTTTGTTGGCGGAAGGTAGTTTATCGTGGCGTCTAAGTACGGCAATAGTACGGCGGCCCATGTGTCCCTTTCTCCACAATGTATTCTTTTAGGCGCAGGGCACTCATCGCGGCTGATTTCTTAACGTATAAGTCTAGTGGAATCAGTGCAAGAATTGTTTCTAGGGCTGCGGTCGGAGCGGTTCTAATGGCGCCAGTGGTGGATATAATGCACCCATATGCTAGAATGGTTCTGACTATGGCAGTGCACATCCAATGGATGATGGCATGTTTGGGTCCCCGTTTTTTTTTTTTTTCAAAAATATTTGACGTAACAGCTCTTCAAGCGCCTAGGCCTAGATTCTCGCAACCACTCGTGTTGTGTGCGTTATATTTCTCCACACGAATGGAAGGACCTATAGTTTAGTGCCATATCCGAAGGGCAGTTTCTTTTTGAGAAGCTTTCTCGTGACAACAATACTCTCGGATGTTAGTCAGACGTTCGCGAGAGTTGGGGTCGTGAAAAAAACTTTTTGCTGTTTTCTGATATTCGAACATTGAACTTCACGCGCAGTGATCTGACACAGTAACCACTGCGCCCACATACGATAATTTAGATTCGATTATAAAATATTTATTCCATTTCATTATAAGTACGTGTATATTACATATGTCTAAAATTTTACATATCTTATATAGCATGGTAAATGCCGTCTAATTGCATTATGAATATTTTATTATGAATCAAAAGTTCTATGTTAAAAGGCTTCTTGTATAACTTGACTACGATATCGCAAAGCAGCTTTAATATATTTAAACAGGACTTTCCAGTCTTTGCAATTCAGGAACTGATGTTGGGTTTGTCCTAAATGTATTTTCCTCAGTTCGTTCAGTATTGGACAGATTCCTATAAAATGCACAATTTTTTTTTCCGAACCGAACTTTGCACTGCATAGGAAGGTCTATTCTATGGTGCATGAAATTTAGGGGTAGTATTTCTCCTATCGCCTTAAAAATGGTGGTTATAGCATCCAGCTCATATCGATCATCAAAATAACTAATCCCACTGAGATCGTGGTTGAGTTGGGAGAAGGCTTTCTTGTGAATTGATGATCTTGCTTCCTCTTTAAAGCCGTTGTGTAATTTATCGCCAAGGTTGCTCAAAATGTTGTAGAGCTCGATTTTTATTCTTCCTTCATTGCTTACACTAGGGTTAAGGGGGTAATCCGCTCTATCTGTTAGCTCCTTCCAGTTTTCAAAACAGACTGCTTCTCTGATGATTGCTTGCTTTGCTACAATTTTCGGTAGGCGAATATCTTACATAGAACCTTTATTATTTAGTCGAAATATTTCTTAAACATTGTTAGATACAAAGGTGGGAGCCCCGTCTCAATGTGCAGCATGTAGTTTGGCGTGGTCATTGGTAGACGCAGCATTCGTTTGAGGAAGAAGCGTAGAAATTACTTAACTAGTTCGTTTCGCGAGTATCTCCACACTTGTGACGCATACAACATAACCGATCTTGCAGTAGTTTTAAAGATGCGATATTTTGCCGCAAAGCTGATGTTTTTGTTAAGCTTACATTCTTCGTGTTGAGTAATGGCTTGTTTTGCTTCTTAAAATGTTTGCTTTAGATGCAAGCTGATGCTATTTCGAGGTGTCATTATCACTCCAATGTATTTATACTGTTTCACTACCTCCACAGGTTCGCCCTCAAATTTCAATCTATCTCTCTGCGCATGCCTTCCCCTTCCATTTATAAACACCATGACTTTATCCGATGAATAATTTTCAAGTTACAGCGAAGTAAGGTACATTGGTAGGTTGTTAGAGTATGTGTTCATTTGTTATGTGATAATATGACAGTAGCACACAGGGATGTTATGTTTAACACTTGCAAGACTCATAAACCCTTTATTAAAGCTAGATCGTGGAACCTATTGCTATTAATTATGCCCAAATTCAATTTCAAGATGAAAATTGTTATGAACTATCAACATACATTTTGCAAACGCTAAGTGTCAAAATATTCTTGATAATCTTTGATGAAAACAATATATTAATACAACTAAAGAAGCCCACTGGAAGATCTTGAAAATAAGCTAAATAGACAGCTTTCGAGGTAATGGGTTCGAGAATGTAATATATTTTCATATGATTCTCCTTGAATCTACAGCAATTCATTAATGATTCTGTTCCATTCCTTATATCTACAGTATTACCTCGATAATGTGAGCTAATTAAAACAAGGGCCTGTTCAAATTTTGGAGGCGTTCACATTATTGGAACATTTTTCTCAACTAAAAATAAGAGAATTTTCGAGTAACGAGTGTTCATATAAGATGAAAAAGGTTCTTCCCCCAATAAATCACAGGTGGTTTGAAATGGGAAAACATGTCTAGACAAATAATTGCAAATATCAGAAGAATAACAAGAGAAGAATGCGAAATATTGATGAAAAGTTCAGATTATGGAGGTCAGCAAATTTCAAAGTCCACATTATAGAGATAGTAATGTATAGATTTGTGAGTTCACATTATCGGGAAATTCACATTATCGAGATAGTACTGTATAACGAATGGAACAGAATCATTAATGAATTGCTGTAGATTCAAGGAGAATCGTATGAAAATATATTACATTCTGGAACCCATTACCTCGAAAGCTGTCTATTTAGCTTAAAATAGGGAATGACCCGAAAAAACATGAATGTAAACAAAAATGAGTTTCCTAAACCTCATTTTGGACAAACACAAAACATACACTGCCACTTACACCTCAGTAATCATAAACATTTCATTGGAATTCCATTCCTAGCAGCACCTACAAGCGTACCTACCTGCCAACGTGGTACAGCCGACAAGTATAGCATTCATCTTACCCATACACAAAGCAAAACAAATTTCATGCATCTCTCAGGTAGTAACGCACCTTTCATCTACGCCATAGGTTATGTTGTTAATAAACAAACTGATCTCTGAGGTTTCCGTTGGAAGAAAGAAAGAGCACAAAATACATACGCAATCGCAGATACATAGCCAACAAAAGTTAAAGAAAATTTAATACACGTAAGAGGAAGATAAAAAGATGAAAACAAAAAAAAATATTTTCGAGATACAAACGTAAACTGAATTTAATTACCTTCAATTCTTATCGCATCCACAGCGATTATTGTACGCCATGTGGAGAACCACTACTAAGTCAGTCAATATTTACTTGTTCCAATGTTTGGCACGGATACAGATACAACATTCTCGTAAAATTTCATTCTTTGCCGTTTTTTTTTACGTGGGTATAGGTACGAAGTAAGTTTGAATACTAGGAAGCAATTAACGACGCTACGAGAAAATATAAAAAAATACCAGTTTACACTTCTCTCCTCTGACAACAAACAATATTTTTTTGTTGAAAGAAAAGAAAAGACCACTAACCGCCCTACCCTGAGGAACCCCTACTACCGACATATTGCATTGACCCTGTTCACCTGCATGATGAGCACACATATAAAAAGTTGCCCATTATACATTCAAACTCACGTTGTATCTTCAACTCTCAGTGTATCTCAAACAAACAGCAGATGGTTTCGGTCGCCGTTGTCGTCGTCATTGCCCTTTTTGAACATGAGACGAGTTCCTTCTCTCTTTTGCACCTTTGGGTTTTTTTAGGGTTTAAAAAAAAAAAGAATCCGAACAAAGTAAAAATCAAAGATGGCATCAGTTATGTGGCTGGCGCAGATGTTCATTTTAAGGTCTCTCAGTTTGACTCCAAAGAATGTTCAATGATTGGTTTGGTTTTTTTATTTTTGGGTGACGATGACGATGAGGAACTTAAAGTAGCGCAACATGTTGCCAAATACATTCATTTAATTTTCGTATTTCTTGTATCTTTGACTGAAATTCTCGAAAAAGTTAGCTGACTCTGGGCGTTGTGGTTCGTTTTTGGGGTCAGCGAAAACGTTAAATGGTAAAGATGATGATGAAGATGCTGTTATATCCAGTTGACGTCATCGATTTTTTAAAAGATACGCCGACTTAAAGTGGGAGCATGAGACGATATTGTATAAATGTAAATATCAATGCAAATGGAAATTAATCATTTTCTAATGAATGAGTCGACAGTTTGGACAGACTAATAACACGTATGGCAAATTAAATTGTTGCAATGCATTGCTTTTATTTTTGGTGAAAATGATGATTAATTTAATGGTTCCCAAGAACGTAGTAAATAGTTAGGTAGCAATTGTTTATTGTGTAATTCGTAAGTGTTTGGAGATTGATTACGATTGGCTGCCAACTTAAAATGAGAGGTCTACCCGTTTCTCTATTTTAAATGACCAATACCAATTTAAAGACTTTAAACTATTTTTGAAAGTGATTTATCAATAAGTATAGGGCCATGAGGATATTGTCTTTTAGGAATATTCGTAGGTCATAGGGCGTTAACATTTCTTGCCCCTTCGGATTTCGTTCTTGATTCCATACGGCTACCCATAGCGTTTCGATCTTTACTTACGGTCCAACAATTGAAGAAGGCTTGAGTTCCAACATCGATTCCATAAACGCGGTCAATAAGGCTTCCAACCCCAGTGAAAATATCATCGACAAAGACAGTCAAACAGCCATCAAAGCTATCTCAGCTCTGTCACAACGTAACCGTAACGAGATGGCTGTCGAATTAGCTAGACCTTAACCAATCAGTAGTCCTCCATGACACTTGTAAAATTCAGGGGTCGAATCGCGTCCTCTGTAAACGGATAACTGGTCACGTAATTTGTATGTATGTTGTTGCTAGATCTACCAACAACACAATACAAATTACGTTACCAGTCATTTGTTGACGGAGGACGCGATTCGACCCCAGTATATCCTTCGAATTCTAAAAGCTAGCGGACTGCCGTCATGCCGCATTTGCAGAAATGCGTTTAAGCACGTTTAAGTACAATAGACCTATGCCAAGGCTGTGCAACTGTAAATTTTCTATCCGAATGCCTAGCCTAAGCAGGACTAGAAAGACAAACAAAACAAATATTTGGAGCAACAGTTCTTGAAAGTGCCAGGGACTAGAAAGACCTTGAATCGAAATATTCACTGGAAATTCCCAGTTTTCTCTACTTGTTTCAGGTATGACTCCTGATTCTGCTGTTCATATGGAGTTCGATGTCACCTTTCTTTCTTTGTAATTAAAGATAGTTGTCCATTTTCTCGAATTGGTGTCTAGCAGTGCCTAAAAAAATATCCACCAGAAATAGTAGTTATCAAAGTATGCAATCTTGTCGTTCGCCAAAGGTAACTTCAAAGTCACCAGACATCCTTCCTACTGTTGTACTTCCTACTTCTGCAAAAGCCATATCAGATAAAGTGAAATATTGAATTTCCGAATCCAATACCGTATTCAATTCATAGATTTTGTTTAATATCTTTGAGGTAAAACACCATCGACTTTTTCGATCTGATTCGTCCATAGAAAAGAAGACAGAAGTAATTCAAATTCATCGATGTTTATTTTTGTTTCATCGAAATTTTGAAGTTCGATCGTTTACAGTTTTAATCAGATATCCAACAATTTGCTTGTATGACACTCATGTTGGTGTGATACGGGGAAGAGGGGGGTTCAGAAAAGGCTACTCCACAGTAGACAACATTTTCACGTTGACAACTATTGCCCGGTCATACCTTGATAAATACAAAAAAATGTATGCGTTCGACAGCCTTCGATACTATTGACAGAAACGCACTATTCTTCAAGCTGAGTAACTTAGTGATGTCTTCAAAGGTGCTAAGGGTTATACAAAGTCTTTATGAAGATAATAAAGCAGCTGTTTGGGATGGACACAACCTGCCCAATTGGTTTAAGTCTCAAATGGGAGTGAAGCAAGGATGTCTCATGAGTCCACTTCTATTTTCAATATTTCTGGATGATCTCGTGAACTTTTTTACAGGTGGACTTGTGTTCGGCGGACACCAAATAAAGCTGCTTTTTTACGCTGATGATATCGTCATTCCATTAGAAACTCCAATGATGTTGCAGATGATGATTAATAAACTCCAAAACTACTACAATTTATTTAAAAGTGAACACCGCTAAGTTCAAAGTAATTATTTTCAGAAATGGGTTTGGACGTTACTCAAGGCAAGAAAGATGGAGTTGGGAAAACCAGGAACTTGAAGTCGTTAAGGAGTATAGATATCTCGGAGTGTTAATTACATCTCAAATATCCTTCAAGGTCCATCTGGGAGAAAAGTTAAAGGAGGCGAAAAAGACAATAAATTGCAGTTGGCGGCGCTTCCTTGGTAGGAATAACGTTCCATCGAGTAGCAAATTGAAGATTTTTGAAACGGCTATGAGGTCAATCATGTGCTATGCTGCCCAAGTTTGGGGTATATTTGAGTACGAAGAGGTTGAAAAACGTTAAAGATATTTCTCAAAAAAAAATTTTCAGATTACCCGAAAACACACTGACATACCTAGTCCTGCCATAAGTTCTGTTACGCAATTTCCAGCGCTTATCGTTCAAAACTTCTTGCGGGAATAGAACTGTTAACTTTTTTTTTCAGAACACATGCACTGATCAGTGAAGAATACTAGTCAGTTTGGTTTCAGTTTGTAAACTATTAACATGGAGTGGGGCGTTAAAGAGAATCGAATCGCGGTAATAGCGTTGCATAAGTGCGGAAAGAGTACTGGCCAAATTTTCGAGTTGCTAAAACCACTCGGAATATCGAGAATATTCTTTTATCCGGCTATTCAAGATTCAAGATTTACTTTATTATAAACAATTTTTGAAATGACAATTCTTGATAAAGATACAAAAAAAAATTATAATTAAAAGAAAGTAAATAGTAAGGCTGTGGCGTTGCCGTCTGCTTGATTGAAGCCATTGAACATTGTTATCAATTTAACGTTTCTGCAAATCTATCATAAGAGAAGCATTTTTTTTTTTTTTGCCGAGAGTAGGTGAAAAATCTTCTAAAGACACCATAAGGCCCGACCGAGCGTGCTTATGGTAGTGTGAGATTTTTACTCACTAAAAAAACACCTCTCTTCAAAAGTAATACTACAACTAAGCCGACACTTATCCAGCAGTTTTATTTTCGCTTACGATACACGTGATTTTTGGGAAAAAAAAAATGTTCATACGAAGCTAAAAGAAATGTAGAACTTTAGGCAGGTTAAATTCCAATGATAGTTCCTGCCTTTTTCGCGACCGGCATATACTATGACGCGAGGTCAAAAGGTTTTATCCTTTGCAGACGACGAATTGAATTATTCGCGTCAATTAGTTGAATGACGGTACGGTTACAATGGCCGTGAACACGATCTTTGTGTTTACGCGCAAATTTTGTTATCTATAAGAGAAGCATAAATATCGTAATTTTATCAATATATGGAATTTTATTTGTATTCAGATATGATACAGTGCCGATACGCGGAAGCCGCTTCCAAATAATTATAAAGAGCTGACCAGTTTTCACCATTAAGGACTATTTTTGTTTCTTCCATTGTTAAGGAAAGTTTGCCGAAGTGGGTAAATCGAAGCTCTTTATAAATCGGGCAAGTAGCTAAAAAATTAAAGCTGTTTTCTTTCGCTTGCAAATTGCATAGAGTGCATTGAGTAGTGGTCGATTTTTTGTATGGAGAGCCTTCTAAATTTAACATATCACACCTTGCTCTACAAATCAGGGATATCGCTCGCGTGTTGTAATTATCATTAAAATAGTTATTTACCATGTCGTAGGATAATTCAGGATAAATTACCCTGTTAATAGAAGAAATCGCTTGATGAATTTTTCCATTGCGTTGATGAATATCTATTGCTTCTAATAATTTATAGAGCTGTTGTTTTAACAGAAAGGGATCCCTGTATTGGATGTTCAGTTCGACACCGCACCGATGCGCCCAAGATCTCCAGTCGCTTATCCATTCCACCTTATTTTCAAAAATGTATTTTGTGAAAATCAAGGGTAATCTATTTGGCGTGAAACTAAGAACTTTCAACACATAGTCGATTTGTAGTTTGAAGGTGTAGATGAAGAGAGTGGGTAAGCCTGTTTCGAGCAGCAGAACGTAATTAGGTGTTGTTGTAGGTAGATGAAATAGTTTTTTAAGGAAGAAGCGTTAGAGCTTCTCTACTTCTTCGTATGACCTATATTCCCATGTTTGACAACTATAGCACATTACGGAACGCATCACGGCTTGAAATACTTTGAATTTTGCAGAATTTGGTATCTCCTTTTTTTGAATAATACTTTGCCATGAGGCATTAATCAAACATTTTGCCGCATCTAATTTATTCTCGAGGTGATGGGTCCAATTCATGTTGGGTTTCATTAGTATTCCAAGATATTTGTATTCCGTAACTGCTTCAACTTTTACACCATCAAAAAACCATTTTTCATTTGTACTTAACTTCGATTGTCTTTTGCATATAATCATGATTTTTGATTTTTCTAGATTTACTGTCAAGTTCCATGTCTTGCAGTAGTTATTTAGTGCATTTATCATTAATTGCAAACTATGGGGAGATTCTGCTAGCAGAACAATATCATCTGCATAGAGTAGAGTTTTTATATTCAAACCGGCGAAACGTATTCCAGCGGGGAGATACGTTGCTATATCGTCTATGAATAGAGCAAAAAGAGTGGCACTCAAAAGACAACCCTGTTTTACCCCGGACTTTGTCTCAAACCATTCTGACATATTCCTACCATCCCATACTGCTTGACGTGTGTTTCTATACGTGTTTTTGAGAATTTGTAGCATTTTTGTTGACATGCCATGTTTTGATAGCTTGAAGAATAATGTGTTACGATCTATTGAATCGAATGGAGCTTTAAAATCGACAAAAAATATATAAAGTTTTCTGTTTTGCCTCAGAAAGTATTGTGCAATTGATGTTAATATGAATATATTGTCTATTGTCGAATACCCTTTACGAAAACCCGATTGATATTCGCTGAGGATGTTGTTTCTGTTGATCCAGCAATTTATACGACGTAGGAGAATGGAGGAAAAAAATCTTGCAGTTGAGTTCATAAATGAAATCCCCCTATAGTTACTGGGTAAGTTGATATCCCTTTTTTTAAATATTGGATACACAATAGCGTCCTTAAATGACTGCTGGGCATCTCCATTATCAAATATATAGTTAAAAGCTTTAAGCATTTGGTTTAAGAAACTTATAGGAGCGTTCTTGTAAAATTCATTTGAAATGCGGTCTGGACCTGGGGCTTTTTTGTTTGATGTGTTACGAAGAGCCAGTTGGAATTCATTCATTGAAATTTCATGATGGAGCATATCATTAACTATTAAAGGTTCTGCGAAATGAATATTGTACGAAGAAGGGTTAGGGTTTAGAAGCTCTTTGAAATACTCGGCTAGCTTTGAAGCATTTAAATGAATTCCGCAGATGAAAGCTGCTTTATTTTTTCCCAAAAACATTTACTATTTCTTGATCTCGATAAGTCCTTTGCAACAGCTTTCAAATATTCTTCTCGTTTACTGCAGCATAGTTTTTTGTACGCTTTATTTGCAGCAAAGTAATTTTTTGTAAGAGATTCATTGAGATCATTGGAAACTCTGATTTATCCGGCTATTGCTCGCTTCGGCGAATTGTCTGGAGTAGAGGACAGGCCAAGAAGTGGTCGCCCGCGCGTCGTCCGTACGAGTGCGGTAGTAAAGGCAGTGCGTGAATGAATTCGGAGAAATCCCCTTAGGAAGCAGAAGATCATGTCCAAGAAATTGGATATATCAACCAGATACATGTCTAGGCTGATCTGCATATGAAAGCCTATCGTTGGTCCACGGGTCATCTTCTAACTCTTCAACAAAAAAAAATTAGGCTGGAAAGATGCAAGCGGCTTTTGCAGTGGCACGCGGACAATGGCTATGAAAACATTCTGTTTACGGATGAGAAAATTTTTACCCTGGAAAAAGTTTTCAACAAACAAAATGACAGTTTATGCCACTTCATCTAATGAAGCGAAAAAAGTTGTTCCAAGGGTTCAACGTGGCCATCATCCCGCTTCCGTAATGGTTTGGTGGGGGGTCTCTCATCATGGTGTCACATGCCTCCATTTCTGTGAAAAAGGCGTAAAAACTGGGGCAAAGTTTTACCAAGAAGATGTGCTAGAGGGTGTTGTGAAGGGTTTGACCAATACCCAATACAGAAGATTGGCCGTCGGGGAGTCCAGATCTGAATCCACTGGATTATAGTTTGTGGTCAGAATTGGAGAACATGGCCTACAAGACTCCCCACAGAAATTTGGAAAGCCTTAGAACAGCATTAACCAGAGTAGCGTCCACGATCTCCATGGAAACCGTACGTGCCGCTATAGCCCAATGGCCACACCGTTTGGAAGCTTGTGTTAAAGCACAAAGCAGTCATTTCGAGTGAATCATTTTTTAATAATCAATACTGTGGTCTAATAAATGAAACAATTTTGAATACAATGTTTACTGTTTTTTTTTTTTTAGTGGGCGCCGTGGCGTAAGTGGTTAGTGTGTCGGATCACTACGCATGAGGTTCTAAGTTCGAATCCCAGAAAACACCAAAAAGTTTTTTTCACGGTCCCACCTCTCGCGAGCGTCTGACAAACATCCGAGAGTATTGTTGTCTCGAAAAAGCTTCTCAAATCGCCATGAGTGGTTGCGAGAAGCTAGGCCCTGGCACTTAAAGAGCTGTTGCGCCAAATATTTATTTTTTTTTTTTAGGCTCACTTGGGTGTTATATTGCCTAGATCTGATTTGTCCCCTTAGTCGCCTTTTACGACAAGCGCTGGTTGTTGGGGGGCGCTGCAGTGATATTCTTAGCCCGTCCCTGCACGGAGAACGAACATAATATCATTATAAGCAGCTAACTAACTATAATGCAGAATCTTGGCGATGTTCCCTGAACGAGCTGTTATCCAGTATTGAAGAGTCTACCCGTGCTTAGTTTAGATTAAAAGTGCAGCAAAGTGCCCTTACTCAGCCATAATCTGTCTGCGAAAAATCATTTTCACAATCGGTTCAGCGTAGATGTAATCTCCAACATCTTTAAGGCCAGAGGCGAACTACTTCGGCTGAACTTCAGACCTCATATAAGCGACGGGAATGAGGAATGCAGCCTATGCAGCCTTCGAACAGAAGAAGACGTTTTCCATTTTATTGGGGCTTTCCCTATATTGAAAGTCTTCAGACGAGCTTACTGCGGTAAATAGGCGCTATCAATGGCTGAATTCATCAGAAGTCTAGATGGTGAGGACTGGAGCGTGCTGGCTAGCTATCTAAAAGCTGCATTAAAATACCTACAGCGAATGATGAACGAAGATTTTTAAATCACTACATATGAAACTTTAGTTTAATTGCATCTTTTCTTCGGCTGACGGCAATAGCCAAAGTCTTTTGTTGTAAGTTATTGTAAAAAATTGAATCTGAAGTTTACTAATATACTTTACTTTTACTACTACTACTTGTAATTAAGTACCTAGTAGCCCTGCGGAACTTAAAAAAAGCGATTCATTTATGTTGGTGCTGCATCAGGAACATATCCATCACCATATACTTACTCGGTAAAAAGCTGATTTAGAAAAGACATTCTTAATTATCAATCGCCCTACATACTCGTACAACATTCAAGTGATTTCACTTATCTAAATAATTTCCCAAACTGAATTTAGTCAATTTGTTTGTTCCAATAAGTTTAAACTGCAAACAGAGGTAGTACTCACAGCAGGCTCGTAAAAGCTGTATCCTATGCGTATTCCTGACATTTTTGAAATCTACAAAAATGTGTAAGTATATGTACATTTCTGTCTATTCCAAATTCGCTTCCTGCACACTCACACAATTGTATTTTCACCCATATATAAATTTCACATTCATAAAATATTAACCAAACAATTCAAATAAGATTTTTATCTATATCCGGAAAAATTTCATTTTATTTTATACACACATACGCTCACAGACAGGAGTTTCTTCAAGTTGATGGCAAACCAATGAGCAATACCCAAAGTATAAAACGAAATATAGTCAGTCCATACTCTCCAACATGGATATGACGACGATGTTAAGGAACAAATATACAGTAACACAAAGAGAGAAAAGGGTAAAATGGATGATAAACTTTGGTACGGTAATGGCACAAGGATCACAGGATATTGAGCGGCTACAATGTATTACAGAAAAGAGTTAAAGAAAAAAGTAGGGGGAGATACTGCCTGTGTCTACATAGAACCACACCGTGTCGTAGTCGTCGTTTAGTTGTATCAATGTAAGAATGAGTTTATGCTTTCCGTAACAGGATACATGTCCTTTTTTATTCAGTTTGCTTGTTTTTTTTTGAGGATTTCTTCTTTTATTTTCTTTTTATTTGCCCATTTTCTATGTTGAATTAAACCCGATTGTTTGCACATAGTCACAGTATTGCCCCATGGCTCTGGAGGTAACCTGTGCACCTAGCTCTGTGGATACTTAGAAACACGATGTATGTGCTCCTATCTGTATGGTATGTGGTTTTTTGTTTTCTGCAATTCCTTTTTCCCGTCCACATTCTGGGTGCATTTACTCAGAGTCAGTCGCATATATTCATATCCTTGTTGACTTTTGTTGATCTGGCTTACCAGAGCTACCAGCATCAGCAGAAGCAGCAGGACTAGTAATGGCGGCAAACAACCATTCACAAAAGCCTCTTGGCTGTAATAGCAGTGTGCGAGGGATGCAAACAGAAATAATTTTTAAAATTGCAAACATAAAATCCCAATATATGGTGGTTATCCTTGGTCGGGATGGCTGCCCAGGATTTGTATGAACAATAAAAAAGAAAATATAATAGTAGCCAATGGTACAATGATCATTAATGCTCGGACTGTTTGCCCAACACTTTCGTGTTTCAATTATCACTCGCCATGTAAATTTCATTAAATGTATGCACTTGGATTGAGATCCAATAGGTACATAGATACATATCACCAATAAAATGGTTGAAGGGGTTTTTATTATTACTTTTATGTCCCAACCATCATATAGCCAGAGAGAGAGTAATACATTGTATCTGGATGAATAATTAAAACAATATTTTGCCCTTTAATCGATGATAACCGCGTGTGATGGGTCGATGTGGTCATTGGGCTTTTAGGTTTTCGATTTGGTTCTGTGTATCTGTTCCTCTTTCGGACGTATAATTGTTATGGAAATGAAAACTATTTTGTTAACAGTGGTAGGTTTCTTCATTTTTCAGTTAGTGGATAGTGATGTCGGTCTCACTCTCTGTGTCATGGGATTGATTTTAATTAATATTTAGATTTGAGAGCAGAGATAGTGTGTGTGGTACGGCAGTGTTAGTGGTACATTAGAAGGGTTAAATTGAGGATTTGAATAAATAATGGCAAATTTCGAATGGGAATTGGAAATTTTTCGATGTTAGAATTCAAATCATGTTGTCCAATGGTAGATATAAGTTTGCAAATTCAATGTGTGCGTGGCATGCTTGTTTGTTTTATGGTAATGGGGATCTAACCGTCTAATCTAATCGAATAGAAATGGAGAACGAAATGGCGTTAACAAATAGATACAAATATTTTACTAACGTTAGACTGTAAATAAAGGAGTTAGTGTCAGTTGAGGCGAAATTTATTGAGATCTTTTCGGGTGAATAGAATTTAAACGAATAGACGGACAACGACGGATGGGAGATGCCTGATTACGATAAGCGAGGTATTCAAACTAACTTGATTTTTATGGAAGACCAGAGTTGAGTTAAAAATAAACCCCCTATTGGCGGGAAGTTCTATAGCGTTATTGATGTTTGCAGCGCCAGAGAAAAATTTAACCGCAAAATTTGTGCGATTAATGCGATGGTCATACCAGTTGTGAGCGAGAGATATGTTACTCTGTTGGTATAGTGCGGGTGGAGATAGGATTGACAACTTCTCAAGAGCCTGTCAAAAATGTATGATTATATCCACGTTTAATAGCCTTGATATAAACATGCAAGCACAATATGCACATACAATATTGAGTTTGCCATACTGCAAGGAGGTGAGGAGGCAACTCATTGACATAAACGTTGCTGTTATAAATTGGACTTTCATTGAGTCAATCCTAAGGTATCGGTGAAGTCGTAAAATTGTCTTTCCGATCCTAACGCCTTGGTTAGAGTCTGAGAGTGTTTTTCATAGCTTCTATAAGCTACTCATGATTACCTTTTATTTTCCAGTGGCTGAGCGGCAATAAATTCGCTAATTGCCACATATTTTGATGAACAGAACCACAAACATGAGAAAGTGAGTGCTGTGACTTCATGAAACATTGAAACTTGGCTGTAGATTCATCATATTTGACTAGTTTTCGATCTTAACTGTCGGAGTTAAATCTGCAGGTGTAAAAGCGCCATCAACTTCTTGTAACACGCTCGGCACGAAGTCGTTCAATAGGCAGAACACCTAAATATAGAACGAGGATCACTTGTCTGGGGTATTTTCATAGATATTTTATTTTCCTATTTAATAATTGATAGCCTTATTTGGAGTAGTAAAGATGCTGCTGATGAATACTAAAAAATTGGAGTAAAAAAAAAACTGCATTATTTTGACAGAAGAACCCCATAGGCGGATCAGTAGAAATGCAGTGAAGTGGGAGGGTTATGATCCCTTATTTTCGGATCATAATAAAAGGAAGAAGAAGATCAGTTGGAATTAAATTTAATTTCGATTAAATATTTCTCACGAACACGAACAATCAGCAAGACTAATTAGATCTAAGAAGATCAGTTAACGAAGTGTGTATCGAGTGAAAATGAGTTTATTAAAGCAGTCAACTTGAATATCCTTCATGCTTCCAAGGATCGTGACAGAATTTAATGTTCCATATGCCATTTTTTTTTCCGAGGGTAGGGGAAAAATCTTCTGTACACACTATGAGAATAGCAAGCGTCTGCTCATAGTAGTGTCAGATTCTTACTGACTAAAAAAACACCACCCTTCGATATAAATTTGTTAGATATCGCAACTAAGTAATGACTTATCAAGCAATTTTTCTATCACGAAATAAAAACGTTTGGCAGGTTACTTTCCACTGAAGGATCCTGCATATTCCGGTTAATCCTTATCTCGCCAAGTCGAAAGGTTTCGTCTTTTGTAGTCGGTGTAAAAAATTGCTCTCATCCAAAATTTGTACGACTGTATTGTTGACATGTCTGATTAGTCGGTTTCTATGCTTTCTCGCGAAGCTTTTAGTTTCAGATTCGATTTTCGGAATTCCGAGATCCCTGTGGATATCGTTGTTTCTACTATACCACGGTGCTTGGACAATTTCTCTTAGCACTTTATTTTGGAAAGCTTGTAAAATATTTGCATTTGTTTTCTTGGTACAACCCCAAAGTTGTATACCATAGGTCCACATCGGCTTTAGCACTTGCTTGTATAAAAGCAGTTTGTTCTTAGTACTGAGCTGTGAATGTTTTTCGAGTAACCAGTACATTTCTCTGTATTTGATTTCGAGTTCCTTACGTTTCATTTTTACGTGCGATTTTGTTTCAGCCTTGCGTCGAGTGTCATTCCCAGGTATTTGGCCTCGTTTGCAAAAGGTATTCGGGCCGAGTTTAGAAAAATTGGCAAGTTATTAGTTTTCTTATAAGTGAAATTCACGTGAACAGATTTAGATTCGTTGAAGGCGATCCGCCAGTCCCTCGTCCATTTATTTACATTATTCAATGCGTTTTGCAGTTTTGCAGTCGTTTCTTCGATTGTTTTACCTACTGCTAGGATAGCGGTGTCATCGGCAAACGTAGCAAGATAGTGTCATCTTCTTTCGGTATATCACGAGTATATAACAAATAGAGAAGCGGCCCAAGAACGCTTCCTTGCAGTACGCTGGCCGACATTTTTTTGAGCTCGGAGTATTCGACTCCATGTCTAACACGAAAGAGTCTATTCCCGAGATTTGCTTCTAGAATATTGTATAGACATACACGGAAAACTTGTCGTAGCTTGCATTTTAAGCCATCATGCCACACCTTATCAAAGGCTTGCGAGACGTCAAGAAATACGCTTGAGCAAATCTTTTTTTTCTTGAAGTGCTTTCTCGATTACGTCAGTAATTCTATGCACCTGGTCAATCGTCGAATGCTTACTTCTGAACCCAAACTGGTGGGTCTCTACGATTTTACCTCATTTGGTGGTTTTCTTGGTTTTAAAACCATGTTGACTTCCGCAACTTTCCATTGGCTCGGCACGTGTTTTAATCTACAACATGAACGATTTAGTTATGAGCTGATCTTTACCTTACTGACAGTAGTGACATCGTTTATAGAAATTATGAAAAGCTTCGGTGACAATAGCAATTCAGTGAACTGGTACATTGAAGAGCTTGGTGTCAAATTACTTTCTTAAATGAAAAATCAACTCAATTTACAGATTTAGCAAATCTGTTAGATGCGACATCTAACCGACAGTGAACTTTTTATTGTACAAAAACCCTTCTTGTAAGATAGTTTATCGATTGGAAATTTTTGAGTAATAGGCCGATGGGCTGCTTGCTTTACATACTGCTGGGTGAATCTATACTTTAGGAAACAAGTTGCTCCAGCAATATTGATCTTTTGTCAGGTGTCTTCAGGCCCATTCGCCAAATTGTGTGAGGCCTTCTACCACTTTCGCACCCTATAGAACACCCTAATTTCGAGTTACTTTAAGCGCTGAAATCATATTTTCTTAACTAGGTCAATGTCGATAGACCCTATACTGAGAGTGCTTTCAAGTGACCTTGAGAGAATTCATATGTGAGGGTCTTATAAAACGTTCTAATAATTCCTTTTGATAGGGCTCTGATTCTCAATAACCTTCTTAGAATTGACTGCGGGGTTGTACATCGGAATGTTGTAGCCGATGAGTCGGTGGTGGGTATTGGTCATTTGTTGGCAGCATATACTTCCTCCAATCTTCCCCCGTCTTAGCCGCTTCTGATTTGGCGGTGATTATCTACTTGGATTCTAGCGGTGATGTCAATGTCGCCCGCAAGTTGCCAATATGTTGACACTTCAATATCGCACGACTTTTTCCAGCATAAGATTGAAGAAGGTATAGATGAAGGTCGCATTATCTCAAATCTTTAAAGTTATGGTGAAGTCATTTGGACTTTGATGGAGCACTGATCGTCTTTTATCGTCCTCCTGCATCATCCTTTCATCGTTATCCTGTAAATTAGTTCAGCAAGGATACCTAAGCATGACGCGATGAATAGGTTTGATAATCTAAGGTATTTTGCAGGATTCGGGCTAAAGCGAGGATTTTGTCGACTCTCGCGGCAGTATCTTGTGGGCAGGACCCTGTAGTAGATTATTCTTCTGTAATTGCACCAATTTGTTTGTGCAAAATTGAGCCTTTCTTTTAGATCGGGCATATAGTACTGCGGGCGTCGTGGCGTAAGTGGTTAGTGTGTCGGATCAGTACGCATGAGGTTCCAAGTTCGAATCACAGAAAACATCAAAAAGTTTTTTTCACGGTCCCACCTCTCGCAAGGGTCTGGCAAACATCCGAGAGTATTGTTGTCACGAAAAAGCTTCTCAAATCGCCGTTCGGATACGGCACTAAACTGTAGGCCCCTTCCATTCGTGTGAAAAATATAACGCACACAACATGAGTGGTTGCGATAAGCTAGGCCCTGGCACTTAAAGAGCTGTCGCGCCAAATATTTATTTATTTATTTATATAGTGCTAAGGTTACCGTTGTGAAAAGTTACTCCGTATGGCCATATTAAATAAATTAGCTATCGGGCCATCTGAGCCTGCAACTTTGTTGGAATTAAGCTGTTCGTCGCTGTTTCGATTGCGGTCCTCTCGGCTGATTAATGCATACTACCACCTTTTATATGGAAACTGCCTGACAGGCAATTTGACTTTCATCGTCGTTTAACAGTCCGCAGAAGTAGTCCTTCCAGAATTTAAACTCTAATCGCGTTGCCCTGCTTTGTTACCATATTCTTCCTTGCAGATCCTTTGGAATTAGATGATGGTCCTAATCGATGTTCAAGCCCCGGAACCCGCGAATTTGATTAGTTTCTTTGGCCGATTATAATCGACGGGGCAGCGCGTCGAGTTAGACGATTCATTTATTTGTAGTTCTATCCATTAGCTGTTTCCGGGTTACCCTCAAAATTGTCCGCATCCTCTCGTATAAAGTGGGCCAACTTTTCCCCTATTCTTTACTCAATTTTAGACCTCTTGAACTTTTTTGCACTAAGAATAAGAATCATTAGATTCATCTTCTAAACGAGTAGAGGTGCCACTTTATGTGCTACCACTCATTGACGTCTTTATCACGATAACACTCATCTATTCTCCAAATAACCACTTAATCAAAAGCCTGTTAGCTAGCTCGACTTGACTTTCTCTGTTCTCACGAATATTAGTCACTTTTACTACTTGCCATTTCCCGTGGTAGTTTTCTGTTGGATTATGCCAATCAACTCATAGATACATCACATACAGAGGTTTCTCACAAGAAAAAAAGACTTACTTCCGCCCTACTTCCAGACATAAGCATAATTTATAAAAAAAAAAAAAGTATTTTCTACCATCAAATTTTGTAAATCATTCATGAATCACTTGAGTATATTGCTCATCTTAATCAAAACTTTTAATCAAAAATGCACCACAAACATTCACACACACCCATATATACACATAGTAGCAGCAGCATACCCTGAGATACATCGCAATCGTAGAGAGAATAATTAAGCAGATTCCAGTAACCACAAAATCCATTTCTATTTCAATTTGTAAAATTAAAACAATATTTCTGTAAGGCGAGAGACAGATGGAGACAACCGAGGGGAATGGGGGCAGAGCGGTGGCTTCATTAATCATTTACGAAAGGATACACGCGTTCCTCAAAAATTCTGATTATTCTCTCGAAGGATTGCGTATAAGGATTCATCAGCAGTAGACGCAGTAGCAGCCCAGCACCAGCAATGAAAATCATTTCATTTCGTTTCTGATTTCAATCTCTCTTTTCCTCTCGGTGTAGGTATACATAAGTGTATGTGTTTGCTTATCACTTTTCTCGAAGGAACAATTCAAGGAATCTGACCCAGTTATTCAGTTATTGGCTCACTCTTATGGTGGTTATCATCAGGATGAAGGTTTTTCTTTTATGTTTTTTTTTTTTTTTTTTTGATATTTTTTTCTTCCTGCGGTGGATTACTTGTGTTTATATAAACGCATAATGAAAATGTGCAGATAAAATACGGGGTAGGGTATATGTTCAGCTTGATTGAATAGCACTTGGGGCTGAGAATTAGTGGAGAGATACATAGAGATATATGGTATTTCGTTCGGTAACCGACGAACCATTGTGCAGTGAGGCTGTAACTGAAGTTTGAGTAGGTGCTAACCCAGTTTATACTACCTCCCTTTATTAACGCAATATATTCGAAAGTATCTCCTGCACAGTTGTATCTACGAAATTATATCAGCAGCGAAGTCATAGTGTTAATTGGGTAAGACATTAATTTCTGCTGCAGACACATCCACAAAGCTGTAGCATGCAAACTTCAGCGTATTTTTTAGATGCAGTATATATCTGCATGTATATATATATATAATATACAAGGTATGTTCCAAAGTAAATATGACTTTTTAAAAATATGTATTTCTAGTGAGGCCAGATGCGGAGTTATTGCGTCTAAAGTGACAGTATGTTTGTGTCATCGAACAAAGAGCGATAAAAAATTGCTCAGAATTCAACATTCGAAGGACATTATCAAGGAAGCCAAAAAGAACAAAAACGTTCAATATGATCCAGAAACCAAGTGCCGAGTGGAAGGCGCCAAACGAGCAAAAAACCCAAAAAATCTCGTTTGGAGAAGCCAGAAGTGAAGACAATGTTGATTTGCTTTTACGATCCCAAGGGCATTCAACCGGACCAAACCATTAATGCACTATTCTATCTTGGTGTTTTGAAGCGTTTTGTGCATCGTATTCGGCCAGAAGGAAGTTTACGTTGCACGATAATGCGCCATCTCATCGATCGACACTTGTGACCGATTTTTTTAATTAAAAATCACAACTGTCAACCACTCCCAGTATTTGCTTGATTTGGCACCGTGCTACTTTTACCTTTTCGGAAAAATGCATTTGCCGATGAAAGGAAAGCGTTTTGTGGACGTCGAAGCCATTCAAAAGGCTTGTACCGACATTATGAAGAACATCCCGGCCGACGATCTAAAACACTCATTCGACATGTTTTTAGATCGTACAAATCGCTGTATTGAGTCAGAAAGGGACTATTTTTCGGTTTTGCCAAAAAAAACTTGTTGTTCTTATTTTTAAAAACTCCTGTTTAATTTGGAACGCACCTTGTATATAACAACGCGACGGTGAAAAAATATGTAAAATTAGTTAAAACATGTCAAACTTTCTATGTCCACTGTGCTGTCATCTGTTGATGACCGGCTTCAGCACCGCAGCGTATCTACGAGTACTTAAGGAATCACACTTCCCTTTATGTTTTCTTAAAGCGAAAACTGTTGATACTGAAGTATCTTTTATTAAGTTCGTAAGCACATGAGAAGCATCTTTTAGTTTTATTTCTTTAAATCTGCATCTATCTAAATCTCTTGTAAATGTTTCATAACATTTTTTTTTTCTTAATTTGCCCACAGGATTGTGTGGTCCTTTGAAATTTGTGAAAAATGTTTGCCGCAAAAATTAGTTACAAAAAAAAAAAAATTAATTGATGGGAGAAGGAGGAAAATTGCGATGTTGGTGGTTGAGAGAGGTACATGTGATCCAGCCAGCAGAGTTTTTTTTTTTTGCTAAAAGAACGAAGAAGATGAAGGAAAATAAGCGCGCCTGCCACTTGAAAGAAGTCCTTGATGGTTTTCTTAGCAGTTTTTTTTTTTTTTTTTTAGAAAATGTTTTTCCCTGTTTTTTTTTTGTTATTATATATTTTTTTTTATACTTTTCCACCACCTATTATTCGTGTAATGTTCGGTCCTGTTGGATATCCTTTTCATCATGGTTGGCACATTCATTTCGTTTCGACGTGGAAGATGAATGTGAATGCTTGTGTATATGTATATGTATGAGAGGAATTCTTATGAAATTAAATCCACTTTCAAATGGGATTAGTTCTAAAAATACACTCCAACTGAATGATGTTCACCTGTTTTGTGTTAAACGATGAAGGGAGGGCGACAGACGAAGAATGAGATGTTAAGGAAACAAGTAAACATGTTAAAGTAACATTTTTGAATGAGAAATTGATTGAAAATCAATGAATTGAATAATATTTTTTGTTTTGGTTTCCATTCTGTTGTGTAATTAAATTATGAGTGGAAAATTTAAATTACCTGTAGGGGAGGGCGGTACTGATTAAAATTCTAATAATATGTAAGGTTTTAAGATGAAAGTGAAACGTCATAAGTGTTTAAGAAACAAGAAACAGCACTGCATAATTTAAATATGCCGGCAGTCAAAGGATAAGGCATAGTTGTAAGGGGATTAAATCATTTGACTCCTTTGAAATCACCGAGAAATATATTTGATTCATGACTTCAGCTAGAGATTTCAATTTCAAAAAGCCAATCCACCATTCATGTTCAAGCCATGAGTAGAGCAATAGTGCATGGTAATTGACTGGTACGTTGTGGGTTCAACAAAAACCATTAAGTTTTTCCAACCCAGCGAAGAAAATACCAGGAATCAGAACTAAATGAAAAAATTACTGAAAATTCTCCTCGACTAGTTCGGAGAACACCCATCGAGTAAGTATGCATTGAAATCAGCTCCGTTTTAAACCATCGCAGCAAAAATACATATTTTTTTATTTCTTCTCCTCATTTCCAACATACGCCGTGCAATTACCTTAAGCGAATTAAAGTATTCGATTCATGTTTATACACACATACATAAACTTAAATATGGTTTAAAAGAAATAAAAGGTCAAAAGTTAAACGAATTTTTAATTTTGAATTGCCTTACATTTGCATATATGTACATATGTAGATAATTTTTTAAGTAGTTGAACTCATTGTAGTTTTTGAAGTGTTTATAACCATTTATATTACAATGGGACATAAATTGGATTTCTTTTAAAATGTATTGTTAAAATGGAATGCGTTAGAATTGATTTTATTTTAAAGACTTAACAATTTAAATAACTGTGACTTCAAGGGCTTACATGAACGCAAATGTCTTAAACGTGATCCCACTGAATTTAGCAATCAACAAATATGCACTTATGCATTCTTTTGATGTCTTGTTTTGGACTGCTGAAGATGATAGTTTCATTAATTGCTTTAAAGTGAGGGTTTTAAAGTTGAACCCTTAATTAAAGCTACTGATTTGAAAGATATACATACATACTCGTACATTCACAAAATTATTTAGTGCGATCTTAGTGGATACATTTCAGGATCTTCTACTATCTTGTGAGGAGATTTCGGCTTCCCATATGCCCTAAAAGTGAATTTTCCTAATGTTGGCATAAATCGAAAGATACGTAAATAGTAGAAACAGTCAATGACACGGACCATATGGATTAACATAGATAGTTGTTAAATGTGGGTGCTAGTACCAAGTATATAAAAAGATTCAGGATTGTGATCACTTACAGAATCATTCAAGATCAATTACATATTCCAATAGGAAATCACTTTCGGTGAAATCTATCATCGCCTTTCATATTTCACACGATCTGCTGACCGTAACTTCATAAAAACGGCCGACATGAAAACTCGGTAAATGGCGGAATAAACTAATTGTAGTCATTGATTGTCATTAAATTTGAGTATAAGTATGTACCTCATACCCCAACATGCTATTTTAATAGTATCTGGGACGTAGATTTTCGTAATCCTTAAAAACATAACCTATGACAAACTTGAGACAGATGAAACAAACTGCAAAAGAGTAGAAAAGTAACCAATATCAGATCATATCACTTCAATGATATCTGAAAGGTAAATTACCTTCTGAGAGATAAAAAGAAAAGTAATGATCCAGATATCAGATACAATCATGGCTAAACATGAGAACCATATCGGCAAACAAGAACACGAAGGGCATATCTACCCGATGAATTAATATTTTTCACCGTGAGGTTCGCTAGAAAATTCGGATTTTAGGCATTAAGCTTTTATCATGAATAAGATCGAAGTACTCAAAGTCGAAACGATCGATACTCTGAGGATCAGCTTAGAAATTTGAGTACAAAGAAAAACAACTAACCGATGAGTCTGCGTGGATTTCTGAATATAATCTCACATAAAATGTTATCTAAAATTGTAGAACAAAAGAATTCTCCGTTCTTTATTAAAAGCAAAGAAAACAAAATACAGACCAGTTTTCCTTCTAATTTGCATCCAAGTGAACACAGGCCCATTGTTAGCCTAGTTGCAAAATGAAAACTCCAAAATTAATATTAGCTTCGTCCTGCCACCGCATAAGTGAACTCAAAAAAAAAAAAAAAAAATAATACCCCAATGGAACTAAAGACAACACCGCTCTAATTAAGATTGCAAATCCTCCCCATTTGTTTGCGGCCGCATCCTTATGCAGATATGCATATGCACCACCGCACGTAATCAATCAAAAACTGACTAAAAAGTCAACCTCATAATTTAGAACAAAGCCGACGCTGTATATCGCCCGTACTGACACACGCCCACCCACTTCCCTCTAACGGTGAAAACAATTTTCCATTTTCCAAGGTAACGTACGTACTTGTACCGAAAATGTTTAAAATACCACCACCAGCATCAGCAGGAGCATCAGCAGTAGTAGTAGCAGTAGTAGTAGCAGTAGAGTAGCAAGTTACGTTCCTTTTTAACCCCTGCACCGTCAAAACCTACCTCTGTTGAGTATAGTAGTTCTGTGCATGAAATGTCTCCGCTGCCGTTGCCGTCGCTTCTAGAATGCTTGCCGTTTCTGTCATAGAATCCCGAAATAGCATCTGTGACAGCCACTATATCAGTGCACACACATATGAGAGACGACGAGAAATTACCCGGTGGCAGTTGGAATGGCAGTCAGGAGAATGAGGAAAATACGAACACGAAAGGGTTGACTTAGCATTCATCAAAATCATTGCATACATCAGTGGTACACTCACTTAAATTTTGCAACACAATGGCATAAGAGACAGAGCAGCAGCTCCAGAGGTTTTCGTTTCAGTTTCAGTTAGAGTCCTTGTTTCGCTGCGAATCCTTCCCTCACACCCTTAATTAAAATGTCGCCACACAAACAGGTATAGCAGAAGAAATGGTGGGATAACACTTACACTGATGGTAGTGTGTATGTCCCAAATATGTCAGAAAGAAGTAAGATTCATCAGTGCAGAGATCCTGCACTCTGCAGGATACTATACATGATCAGCTTCATATCATTAGCGTACCGAAAGCGAAAGTTCGTTTTGCGTAAAATGAGTCCTTTATCCGACTCTCACACCAACAATCTCTTAATAATCCAGCGAGTGAGTTGTAGCTCCTCTGGCACTCTGTGTGGGTGGTAATGGTGGTAGTACTACTTCCTTTTATAATTAAAAAGGATCTCACCTGGCACAAGGCACACAATTAATTGTGGACAAATGAGAAGACGGCACTGGAATATATCTATGTATATATATATATATATTTTATAAATGCAGCTGCATCAGAGTACCGTTAGGAAAGTGAGAAAAGTTGACTGTGCAAGGACGAGATCCTTATTTGGAAGAGAGTCAAGGATGAAAGTATGTGACAGCATATTTATTCTGGCATTTTACCTGCATACAGAAAAAGGAAACGTATTTTCTTCAAGTTGCTCATATATCCTTTCAACACTGTCAACTATTATATGGTGGACTATTTTTCCGGTTTATTCTGTGACGGACACTTATGACTCAAGTTGAGTTCATCTACTAAATGAGTGTCACACTAGAGAAAAAAAAAATAAAAATTAGAACAACTTCTGGTAAACTGTGTGTCTAATCAAGCAGAGAAGAGGTGTATATTTACGTTTACTGTTTAAACCTTGCACGGATAATAAGAGACAAAATATGGAGCAATTCTTAGTCCTTGTGGTGTAGTATAGAGGTTTTGGACTGGGTTTTTCATTGAACAAAGTAGGCTTGTCATTGCAGATGTGCTGCCATTTCTTGGCACAGTGAAAAAAGTGTTATATCTAGACACATAAGGTTTTCCATATCGCTTAATTGATAATTTATTATTTCTTGAAAAAAAAAAAAAAATGGATATCGATTCCTTATAATGTAACGATATATTGATTAAAATTTCAGTAAAATCGGCTAGAATAGAGACAAGAATGGTGAGGGAATTCAGAGTTGATTGTACTAACGTTCGTGGGCTACAACGTTTCTTCGACTTATACGCCCATGCTCATTCCCATAAACCAGCTGCTTTCGCACTTAGTGAAACTCATGTAGTCCAAGAATCATCTGATTTTAAACTGCCTGGATATAACTTAGAGCCATTATTCTTTCTTCATCGCGACCTCGCCATTAATGTCCGTAGTGATATAGCTTACCAAATTCCAGCACAGTATACACACTGTTACAACCCGGAATTTAATTTAAAATGGTTCCTCCCCGTCCAATTACCGATCCGTTGCACATCGTCAGCTTATGAAATATTTTGATTGACAAGATATGACCTCCTGGTAGTAGATATGGTTTTCTTAGCAACAGGTCCACTGGTGATTTGATGGCATATCTCACCTAGAAGTGGAACCAATCTTCTCCCTCACTTCGGCGAAACAAAGATATTTGGGCTCGATATTTATAAGGCATTTGACAGAGTTTGGCACCGGGTTCTTTTGTCGAAAATGCGTGAATATGGCATCGATGAGTCTCTTCTTCATTGGATTAGAAACTACTTTTCGGGCCGTTCAATACAAGTTGTCTTGAACGGTTTGATGGAACGATCACATATTCGAGGTCGCTAAAAATTCTGCAAAATGTCTTTACTCCGTCTGATCTGACCTAAGTCTATAAGGCATACATCCGCCTAAATCTGGAATATAATGCCCACATCTGGTCTGGTGCACCCAATACCGTTCTGCGCATTCTAGGTACGGTACAGAACCGCGTGTTAAATCTAGAGAGATTGTGAACTTCATAATCTCACTTGAACATCCTAGAAATGTTTCGTGTTTTTCCCTGTTTAATTGTTTTTTTTTTTTTTTTTTTTTTTTTTTTTTTTTATAAGAAAAATGCTTTGGCGAAATAGCCAGTTGCATTCCTCTCTTTCAAAATTTCACCCGCAATATGCGTCATACTTCGAATGTACCTCAGTTCACCCTCCAGCCCAAATTCGGACGTACTGTCAGATATAGGGATATATTTACTCGTATAAGGCGAACAACAGTTTGCGAAATGATCTACCGAGTTCTGTATTTACTAATCATTACAACCTTCAAACATTTAAAGCCAATGCAAACCGGCATCTCCTCTGTTCCTCTCTCCCCTTTTCCAATCCGCCCCTACCCTGAGAGCCAGTATAGGGATATTAATAATCCTTTCGGCGTGCGTAAATCATAAAAAGAAAAGAAAACGTAAAATGAATCAGGCAAGGGCAGGTGAAATTCCAACACTAGCACAGCTTACTGATCGTCTTTTTGACTCCGGCCTTTTTCAGATCAGTGGCATTACCAACAACTTAGGTAGGCAGCTAGATCTGATTTTCTCATCCGACCCCCATAACTCCTTGGTTACCGCGAGTAACCATCTTCTCTGCACCCTAGATCAATATCACCCTCCTCTAGCTCTTGCCTTTTCGTATGAAAACGTCAACATTACCGTTGATTCTGAGAACTCTCTCTCTTTCAACTTCCGCAAAGCTGACTTCGTTAAACTTAACAACCTACTCAATAGCATAAATTTCAGCCTCTTCCTAAACATTAACACACCCATTGATATCGCTCTCGTATTCTTCTACACAGCAATCTTTGACTGTCTTCTCCAATCTGTCCCTTATCTGCCTCGAAAAAACTGCTCATCATCACCTCCTTGGTATAATAAGAAATTGCGTACTCTTCGCAACGTCAGAAACAAATTATGGAAAACTTACCTGGTATCCAAATCTGCCTCAGATTACGCATATTACCAGCAAGCTTACTCCCGCTTTTCCATCCTCTGCGAATCCCTCTATCTCGAATACCTGGATAGAATGCAATTTAGTATAATCACTGACCCTAGGCGCTTTTACCAATTCATCAACGACAAAAGAAAGTCCGACGGCTTTTCTTCCACTCTAAAATTACTTAATATTTCATCTGCTGACCCTAAAGTAATCTCCAACCTCTTTGCAACCTTTTTCAGCCAATCGTATAGTGACCATGTACACGAACCGGACCTAGATTTTTTCTCCTACCTGAATAACTGTCCTCAAACCTCTCTAGCTTCAGTCAACATTAGGTCTGATATTGTGCGAGAAAAAATTAATAGGCTCAAAGATGACTTCTCCCCTGGTCCCGATGGTCTGCCCGCCATCTTACTAAAGCAATGTGTAGATGTCCTGTGTCAGCCCCTTACAACTCTATTTCGTCTCTCACTCTCTCAAGCCGTTTTCCCAAAATTATGGAAGGACTCTTTTATTTTCCCTATCCATAAAAAAGGCAGTAAAAACGACGTTTCTAACTATAGACCCATAGCCAAACTTTCCTCTATCCCTAAGCTCTTCGAAAGCATTGTCTACGACTCACTGTATTTCCACTGCAAATCCATTTTTTCCCCACAACAGCATGGTTTCTTAAAAAGTAGGTCCACTACGACTAACCTGACCGAATTCGTTTCCAAAACACTACAAGCATTAGAGAAAGGTAATGAAGTGGATGTCATTACCACCGACTTCAGCAAGGCCTTTGACAAAATCTGTCACCGAACTATTTACCTTAAACTTAAAGCCCTCGGTTTCCCACCCTCTTTCATTTCATGGCTGAGATCGTACCTAGAAAAACGCCAGTACAGGGTTCTCTTCAGATTTTCAGTCTCTGACCCCATTAACGCCACTTCAGGGGTTCCTCAAGGCAGTCATCTTGGTCCGTTGATCTTTGTCTTAACTATAAACGATGTTGGTCACGTCATAAAAGACTCTGATCTGTCTATTTACGCGGATGATATGAAAATCACTAAGGTAATATCCCCCCGATTCTCTCTTACTTCAAATCGATCTAAATTCATTCCACACATGGTGCGACAAAAATTTTCTAGAACTTAACGTCGCCAAATGTCAATCCACAACATTCTCCCGTAAACGCCTCCCCCCATCCCTCAGAACCTATTACTTTCTTAGCGAGCCCGTTCCCTCAGTCTCCTCTATATGCGTTTTTGGTATTATTTGTGACAGGGAGCTAAACTTCCGTTCCCACATTGATCATATTGTACACAAGGCCAATTCTTCTCTCGGTTTCATAAAACGCTGGTCTAAAGAATTTTCAAACCCTTACGTTTCTAAATCCCTTTATATCACCTTTGTCCGACCACTCCTGGAATACGCCAGCCAAGTTTGGTCACCTTATCACAACATACACTCCCTTAGAATCGAAGCTGTGCAGCGTAGGTTTATCCGGTTTGCCTTACGCGGTCTCCCATGGGCCGACAACTATATCTTACCTCCCTATGAAGACCGGCTAAAATTGATTAACCTGCAAACCCTTACAAAACGTCGCGAAGTCGCTGACATACTTTTCGTGCACCAATTATTAACCGGTATGATCGATTCCACCGCACTCCTGGAAATGATTTCCCTTCGCACTAACCCTCGAAACCTCAGGTCCGTACCGCTCTTTCTTCTCCCTCACCACCGCACCAACTACGGAAATTTCGAACCAATTTCCAGAATGTTACGCCTGGCAAATAACTCACAGAACACCCTAGACTTTCATTCGAGTCTATCCGCCCTTAGAAAGTCCCTGTACACCTCTTCATGAACTAACCAGTCCCAGTTCCCTCTCTAGATTTTAAGATAGATTTTAAGACCCAGTTTAATAAAAAATGTGTGGGCCCCCTGGGGCCAAACAAAAAAAAAAAAAAAAACAAAAAAAAAAAAAAAATTGTTAAGCTTAGAGTTAAGGTCCCTCGTTGTTAGTTCTTAAGTTTAGATTTAAGCTTGCTTGTATTAAGCTAAAATAAATAAATAAATAGCTTCGTTATTCTCTTCGGATTTCGACGTCAATTCAAGCTTGTACAAATTTAAAACAAATGCTAAATTGCATGCGGAGTAAATGCGCAATCCCTGTGACTGTTTTCAAGAGGTTTTAAAGATTATATATTGGACATTTTTCTGTGGAGGATAAATCTCGTGAAGGTCGACTCAGATCTTCGGCCGATGACACAAATGTGGCCCTCGTGAAGTCAAAAATTGACGAAGATCGAAGGACGACCCAGGCAATCACCTGGACTTGAATGCCATGACTGTTTCATAATTATCAAGTCATTACCTGAATTACTCCAAGAAATCCGATCCATGGGTTTCACGAATTTTGAATCTATTTTTTTTTAGCTAGGGGTTTTTTTTTCGCCGCATTTCTACCACCAATGCTCATAGCAAAATTCTTTTATAAACCACACTGTAACGCAAAAACTCTAGATTATGGAAATTCCAGAATTATATTTTATTTCCATAACGCATTGAACATTTCCTTAAAAAAACAAATGGTCTTTTGTTAACCATTGTAATGTTAGTTGCCTAACCCTTAGTCCATAATAGTGTCATCTGTTGATGTTCCACAAAATGAAAGTTTTTTTTTTTTTGATTCTTGCATAATACACTTCCTTGCATAATACGTTTAGTGTACACATCCTGAATGCAAAAAATTGACTTGAATGCTTAGTAGAATGAGATGTGCATTTGCATATTCGCAGAAGACAATAGAATTCTGATTCCTTGCCCTCATTGTTTTGAAGAGCAGAAGCATATTCCCAGTTCTTTGCAATGAAAATTATCCTTCTATATACATTCACCCCATCCAACTGCGTAAGGACTTTTCGTTTAAAAGAAGTTCTGTTTTTTTTTTTTTTTAATTTATCCCCAAGAGATAGTTTACTTCGGCGTTTTTGTTCTGTTGTATTCCACCTTTTGCCATACTCTGTGGGGCCAGGTGCATTTGGAGAGCAAACTGATTGTATGGTTTGTCCTTTTCGCAACTCCTACTGTGTGCATGCTTGCTTCGTGAAATGTAAAATCGCAAAACTATAAAAGATATCTCGCGACGACAATGACAATAATAACAACACGACAACGAGATGCGCACTGCGTTGCGCTTTAATGATTACATGGTGGTTGTGGAGGTAGATGATTCCATCGGTGTCAAGGAGATATTTCAGGTTATATCTCGACGATAAGATCTTTCTTAGGATGAGAATTTTCACGAAATGAAAATGTTTCCCATTGCACCTGTACCTACCGGACGAGCCTGCTGTGCGGTGGTTTTGGTATTGCCTCCCGCTGGTTGTTGGGTGGTCCTGTTTCACGGTTCGCGGAATACCATGTGCAGCAATTACTTTGTCATCACACCTTCAGTTAGTTTTCCCTTTTGTTTCTTAGTTTATGTGCTCAGACTTTCACAGAGTGCTATACTCTCGGTGACATTTTAATTGTAATCACAGTCAGTCCTTGTAATGAAAATGCATAGGGGTGGGTGGTGCGGCAGCACATGCGGGAAATATCCTTGTAATTATGCGCGCGGTAGTAGCAAGCTGAACAATAAAGTGAACAAGATGAGAAGAATATTAAAAAATAAAGAAGGTGAAAAAAGACAAATAAGAAGCAAAAGAAGAAGAAGTAGAGGAAGATAATAGCAAAAAAAAAGGATATTGTTTGACAAGAACTTAAGACACCTGATGTTTGAGTGTGCCGCACGGTGGAGAGTGCATTCCAACGGGATTGGGAGCAAAAACAATCTCAGTAGGGTTGACGGTTAACAAGTTATTTGCTTCATTTCCCTGTAGGGCGTGTCCTTTTTGTTTGAACCCCTTTGCAAAGGAATTATTATTTGTTTGTCGGGTTCATTTTCAAGATTAAAATTTGCAAAAAGGAATTGTTCGTCGGAACAATGAATTGTAAAAAATAGTTCTGGAAAGATATTCTTCTTTCGAGTAAAGGATAATTGTAAAAAGGAGGTGCTTTGATAATGGGAATGCAGTTGGGAGATGTGTTGAAATTGCTTTTAATCAGTTTTGAAGTGTATTGTTATTGGGGTGGGTTGTCATTGTGTCCATAGGTCCTAGAGTAATTTTTTTCACTTTTAGGCTAAGCTGTTGAAGATGGGAGTATTTGGATGAAACGCTATTTTCAATTAACGTGTAACCTTCATCGGTATATTGTATACGTAGCTAATGGAACAGGTCCAACTTTGATAGACGTAGACATAGATGTTATTAGTTTACGAATGTGATGTAGCAAACTGCATTGCGCTCATTTGTCTATCCAAGCATCTGTCTTACTGTTGTTTTAAAAGCAACATCCAATTGAAATAAAATTGAGGGCTTCAGAGACTTCAATGACTTCAAAGACTCAAATGACTACTGTGATTGCAGTGACTGCAGTAACTGCAGTAACTGCAATGAATACAAACCAACTTTTGTTGAGACATTGTTTTGGCCAACTTTTGATTCCTGAAAATAAATGATTCAGATCTCTTCAAAGTAATGGTGATTTAAGTTTTTGAGTTTAAACTTTAATTGCAGTCATTAAACCCTTGCATTATGTTACATCACTGATGTTTTTGGGGAACGAAAGTTGAATTCAAGCACAGACTCACACCTACACATGTGATACTTCTTCATGGTCTTACAATTAGAACAGATAGCTCTATCTTTGCCAAAAATCTAGTTTAAGAAACCCAGAGATGGGTCCGGAAAAAAAACAAAAAACAGAAAACAGAAAGTGGTTGTAGCCTGCAAAATTAGCTATACGTATATATCTTTCTGAAGGCACAATGTTTGCTATCTAGTGTCGTTGTAACTTTCAGAAACTCATTACATATTTCAAAAATTATGCATCACAGATACTATTTGTCATGCCTTAAATCAACAAACAAATTTAAATAATAACGTCTTTATTTTCGAAGTAGAAATTGGCATGAATACTTGAAGATACATATCTTCCAATTTACATACGAAGACAGATAACTGCCTTCACTGCCTTTGCATATCGTATGCTTCATTTGTCATACGGGTGTGGCACGTGCCGCAATCAAATACATACTTGTAACAAGAGGAACAAAAATTAACCAGTTTTGCGAAGTATTTAGATACAACGGTGTTGTTTTTTTTTTTTTTTCTTTTTTTTTTTTTTTAATAATTTGGTAAAGTTCAACAGCTTGATAATCGGTTGTAGAATTTCATAATTGATTTCTGATTATACTCGTATGTATGTATATACACAGCATAGAAATTCAAATAAAAAATAGAAAATATGTCCAAAATGGAATTGCATATGTATATATGGTAAAGTTCTTGGAAATTAATAATGCAAAATTTCAAATTTATAGATCATTAACTTTTGACCAAAGAAGTGATGCTAAGTGGAGATTAAAGTTTTGTGCAAACATCATGAATACAACGAAAGCATTTTAAATATGTAAAATTATTTTAAACCGTTAGGTATACATTAATTATCTGCACGTTGTGATATTAGAGAATAAAATTTGTTTTAACCTTTTATGTATGCCGCAGAGAGGAATCCTGGGATCCAATTGCTCACGTTACGTGTTTTGATGTCCTCCGTCACTTGCCTAAACCAACGAATATGAAGTATTCTCTCCGAAATTCTAGATGCAAACCTTTCTGCCACGATAGTTGGTATCTATCCGCTCTTCATATGGTAAAGTACTGAAAGACTTTCTATTTTGCTTGAAGTTTCTAGGGACAAGGTGTTTTAGAGCACTCCAATCGTACTTCCATAACAGAAATGATGAGTGTTCCAAGCACTGTCTTGTAAAAGAAATAGTCGTTATGTTGGAAAATTAGTTCAGAGCTATCTTTCATAAACCTAGAGATGCATAACAGGTAGTCGTCTTGATTAAAACCTTTGGGTCTGTTGAAGGTCTGGGCAGTGTCTTTCGTTGTTCATATGACAACGAGTGTTCTGCGAATATACAATACTTAGGAAGTTCCAATGAGTACCGCACGGTGGGTTAATCTGTTATTGTTCAGGTAGTCTCCTCGATTTGTCGTGGAATATCTCAGACGGTTGTTGAGTCGACGTATAATATTAATAAGTTTCAAATAAGGTAGTGACTCAATTTTTCATCTGTAAGTATCAAGTCATGGGTTTCGAATATCATTTGCACTTCTAGTGCATCGCTGGCAGTAAGACCAAAGGTCACGTACGAGTATTGCTGTTGACTTCCAAAGAATGGTTTACTCATGCGACCGGCAAATGATCTCTCAGCATCTAGCGTTCAGAGATGTATCCAAACTGCCGTCTCGTTCTCATTACTATCTTCTTCTTCTTCTTCCTTTTATCAGCGAGGCCATGATCCGAAAACAAGGGATCATAACCCTCCCACTTCACTGCCTTTCTACTGATCCGCCTGTAGGGTTCGCCTTTTTCCGTTCGTCTCGTTCTCATTACTATCGTCACTAATATTCGTAGCCTGTAAAATGAATAGATAAATAGTTGTAGTTCTTCATGATTGGTTGATAGTGCTTCAAATTTTGCGCTCGTTCAAAGAAGATACTTAGTTTTAACTGCGTTAGTACGATAGCCTTCTTACTACGATACTTAGCCTTCTTTGATAGTTGTTCGTCGTTGGTCGCCGTCACGGCTTGTGATTAATAGTCACTCTTCTCCAACAGACATTCGCCGATGACTACTTTTCTTTGCGAGTGACTTGTAGTTTTTACTTTTCGATATTTGATGCTTATGTAATTCTTTCGAGAGACTCAACCTTAGCTATCTAATTAGGTCTTCGATATAAACTGACACATTTTTGGCATCTCTTTAAGGAAGGCGCTGTATAGAATGAAATTCGGTTACACTATGTCTGAAAGAGAGTGTCAAAATGTTAAATTGAAGACAACAACCTATAAAATGGAGCAAAATAGGACGCCAGAAGAAACTGAACTAAGAAAACCGCTTCGGAATAAATTCTGTGTAAGCTTACAGGTATTAGGATCTTACCATTAGTGTCTGTCATCTACTATTTTGGCATATTTATAATGGAAATTTTTGCAGCCCAGATTCTTTAAGGTTAATTTCTTCCAAAAACAGCAAGAGCCACATGAATTCCTTCGACTTTTCCAGAAAGTACTTAGTAATATGTAATAAAATTTGCAAGAATTAAAATGTGAATTAAACTTCATTACAGCCACTAAACTGTGCATTTTGGTTCATCAGGCTTTAAATTAAATAAATAAATAAACTGAATAATTGAGTGACGTTATCCATTTCGCATATTTATTTCCCTAAAAACATTCCGCGATTTCGGTGATTAGGTACAATTAACAAGCCCGCCTGAATACTAAACGGAAAAACAATCTAATCATGAATTTCTCATCAAATTCAATAAAATCATAATGGAATTTTCAAATCAAAATAAATATAACAGTTCCGCTGGAGCTCCTCCATCGTTCTCATTCAACTCCCCCCATTCTGTGTGTCGGTTCTGCTATGTGCATTAAATTAAATTTTTAATTAATCCACAAATACCCCAATGACAATCGAATAATTTGTGTTTGTAATTTTTTATATTACTCACCATTTATTGTGCGTGAAGTCCGACAACATTATTTGTGGTAATGAAAGCGCGAAATTTCTAATTATCAACTGTATAATTAAAAAAAAGTTAGATAGGTAACTGCTGAGGAATGTCAGGTTAAATGGAATCCATTAATGGCCAACACGACTAATTTGATATAATAGCCATAAACTCGTTAGATTGTCAGAGTTTTTTTTTATTCGGTTTTTGCGGTCAGCGTAAAATGGTTGCAAATATATATATATTTTTTTTAAATTGTTAACACAGCTACCGAATTTTAAATCATATATTACGTCTACCCCTCCACATAGCGTACGTAAGCCAATAAAAAAGGGAAACAAAGACGAAGCAAAGTGAAGAATTTAAAATGACAATCGTGCTTAGACTTAAACCAAACCGTCTCTGTTACTCCAGGGATTGTTGTAGGAGTAAGAGATGGGATACATTCGCGTATCTGCAGAGGATTTTAACATATTTACATGTGTTACCACTTGACAGCTGCATGAGTGGAATGTTTAATTATCCACAGAGAGAGATATAGATGCGATAGGATTTTTTTTAGCTCCTCAGGGTTTCTTCTCGGTTCGCCTTCATTCGAGGAATACATTGAAGATTCCAAACTTGAATGGTTTCAAGTGGCGCGGGTGTTTACGAGTATATCATTGTGGCTGTTTTCTACTTTGAATGATCGATTGTAACCGTCGTCCGCGTCGTTCTTGTGGAAGAATTGGAAGGAGTGGGACGTAAGATTAATGGCAATGCCAATAAATTGAGGATTGCCTTCTGGAAATAAATCAGTGATTCCAATGAATAGATAAATATTGGATTTATTTCTAAATTTAACTGATCTACACAGGAATTAAATAAAGTTAAACGACGGGACAGTTGTTTTTCAGAATTTGTTTTCGTTGAATCCTAAGCCGAAGGTGTTTATGGGGGGTGGGTAGGATTTAGCATGGGCATCTTCGAGTGGGAACGGAAATTAACTTGAGATTATGTTAGCAAAAAGTGACTATATCTAAACAGAATTTACTCTACGGAAGTAGAAGATACCAAAAGCCGTGATAAAGTCATGCATGAGCAATGAGTGCCAAGATACTATAAGCGAATCATGAAGCATTCCTTGGCAACGACGACGTACATATTCCAATAAATACCAATCCAATCCAAGTAACATCAATTTGAGCGTGTGAATGTCTTCAAAGTTTACCTTTCCAATTACAGTTATTCGCCATTTTTTTTTTGATTCTTTAAGTCGTTCTTGCAGATGCTTTTTCAATACTAATCGAGGTGTTGCAATGATTCCGAATATTTATACTCCTTCACCTTCGCTAGTGAGCAAGACAATGTTTCATCTCTTGCGTAACGTTCAGACCATTATACAGGGTGGGGCAGAAAGAACTCCCCCATTTGGGAAGAGATAACTTTATTTCTAAATAAAACACATAATGCAGTTTTTAAATTAAGTTTTAAAAATTACGTCACTCAAGTGGCGGCCTCCATTATCAATACACTGAGTAACCCTCTCAGAATGAATGTTCAGAAGGAGGTCTCGACACGCAACTGTACGGGTTTCCCAATCTCGTTCACTCAGTTCTTGTGCAACCATAATTTTGTAGGGATGCATTTTCAGCTCACGATGAAGAATTCTGCGAACACTTCGATTTGATAAGCTCAATGCCGCCGCGTGTTTGCCTGCAGAACGCCGTGGAGATTGCTGAATCGAAGCTCTGACAGCGGCGACATTTTCCGCGCCTGTTGCAGTACGAGGTCGTTCAGGAGACTTCTTTTTGAGTTCAGAGTCTGTTTCTCTAAAGTTTGACACCCAAAGGCTTATTGTTTTTTTTTTTGTCAGGAACCGAATCACGTCGACCGAGTGCGAAGTGTATGCGAAAAGCACGCTGCTTCGCAATCGGCGACCCGCCATTTTTAATGAATTCTTTGACAAAAAACGCACGGTGCACTTCCGTCCAAACCATTATGAGAACTGAAAACCGCACGATTACCGCTGTCTATGGCCATCTCCCGCGCTTTGCCATCCCCAACCTTATCTACGTTCTCTTTAAATCTACGTTCTCTTTCTGCCCCACCTTGTATTCGACATGGTAGTGTTGATTTTTAAGAACCATAGACTGAAGTAATGATCGAAATGATTCATCATTATTTGTATTATTGCTGGGGTTTCCTATAGAATGACAATGTCATCAGCATATAAGACCAGCGTTCAAACCGAGCGAACTCGATTCATCGCGGCAAGAAAGTTGATAGATCATCCAGAAATAGCGAAAAATGAAGAGATTTGTGTGAGAAACTTGCTAAGAACCCATGCGTCAATCGAACCAATCTAACAAGTTGATTCCGTCCCATACTGAGGTTATATTATCCTCATAGAGTCCTGAAATCTGCGCATCGACGTATTAAATCTTGTTAAAGTGATCGGTGTTTATAATCATGCAATTGTTCTCGCTTCTAGATACACTGCTACGGTCTTAACTTTCACTTCTAATGCGCTTTATATTTCATCAGTGATGCCATTATATGCCAAGATCTTGACAGGACTTGTATATACTTTGCCTATCGACCAGGGTGCTATCACGCAGCATAATGACCACCACCAATACAACAACACGTCAAAGTAACAAAAAAACCGGCAATTCAATTGAAATCTCCCACCCAACTTTTTCTTCTTCGCTCATTTTAATAAGAAAACTTTCTGCAATTATAGAAAAATATAAACTTTCACTTTTTTTTCTTAAATTTAATTTTTTTTTTCATTTGCGTCGCATTTCCCATCCTTTATTCTGCAGCACCTAATTTGTTTCCATTCCCTCTTCGACATGAAGTTCGACGGAAAAAAAAAATAATATGCGCCAATTAAAATCGTATCAACCAAGGCAGTAGCAGTCAATTTAGTCTCTCTGAGTCACTCTATATACTCGCATCTGTACCTGTGCCATTCAAGACATCGTTACGAGTATAAAGTTCCAAGTAAAACCCCTTTACCACCAAGATCACGTTTTAATGAATGGAATCGATTTACTATCAAATTATTAACGGTTCGCATTCTATCATCACCTTCCTTTACTGTACTCGTCTCATAACACACTGTCAATTTGCGTGCGATGTAGATAAACTATCTGAAGGTGTGGTAGATACATGCTATTAGAAAATAAATGAACGAACGATAGCAAAGAGACCACTTTGCTGTGATAAGTGAAGTTGAAAATTTCTCTTCACATACATGGGTAGTGGTTGCTTTGAGACACACAGCTACGCGGTTAAATTGGCGTTAAATCACGTTTTGAAATAAGAAAAAAAGGTAGGAAAGTCTAACTGCTATCATGATGCGCGAGCGTTGGGTTTAATTAGAAAAAAAAAAAGACCAAGTGTCAGGTAAAAAGTGTGGCGGTTCGAAATCGAACCGCGGTACACCGACAGGAAATGAAATTAGAACAAACGTATTAGACAGAGTTCGCGGGACATTAAATTGGCGTATACAAATGCATTCAACCAAATGGTACAGCTCTAGGTTGCTGCTGTGGCAGCTACCGGCCAAATGACGCACTCTTTGTGTGAAAACCAATTCAATTTAATTAGTTTACCGTTTTTATTTTTCCGCCTTTGAGTGGTTTTACTTAATTTTTTGTACTTGTAGTACCCTATAAGTCAATTGGGAATTAGTGCACACGTGCCATACAATATGCGCTGTTGTTTCGTTTTGTTTACTTGCTTGGGGTATGCTTCTTGATGGCTTGTGGTACGAAATAACATTGGTCAACACAATTACTTGCTTCAAAAAAATTGTACGCTGAATTCAAATATGTACATAATAACGAGGTACTTGACACAAAAAATAGTTAACTAACGAAATGTCGTCAATTAATCAAATTTAGAAGTCGATTCTTAACCCTTAATCCTTATTTCAATCGCCCCAACGGATGATTAGGATAAAAGCGACTCCAAATAGAAACAACTTGAAGCACTTCTAAAATAGATACAATAGAAAGATATTTTTTAACAATTCTTATTTGCTCCTGTAACTGTGCGATTAATAACTTTAAGTATTTATATTTTGATCAAACTTCACGAAACTACTACAGAGGACATTAACAAAATTGGGGCCCTCAATTCTGTCACTTCTGGCTATACAGCCGACTGTAGCTTATACATACTGCTGAACAAATTTGCTTTAAACTTCAAAATTGGATCAAAAATCGATGCGAAATCGTAATATTCATTCTCACACTAAAATTAACGCTGGATTTTCTCGAATCTCGAATTCTGTTAAAATTGCATTTTTGGTTTAATCCTGCCAGATGCTGTTTAAAGTTGTTAGTTAAAAAGTCGTATAACCATCAAACTATATAAGAATTGTCCGTTATTGTCCGATGTCCAATGTCCAGCCAAAAATATCTCAAGAACTATAGATATAAGGCCTAGAGAGCTGAAATATTACTGGAGGGTATATCTCTCCGAAAATAAAGCCATGCACTTTTTAAAAATGGTATACCTCCTCTGACGGGGATCAACCGTACCCTCGAAATGACCACACAATTGGCATTCAATTTCTCGAAAACCAAAAGGCTTACGCTGTGGACAGCGTAAATACGGGCACGGGCTATGCGTGCGAAGCGGTGTCCGCACGCACCGCATTAGTTTGCGGGGAATGCGGAGGCGTCCGAATACAACACGATACGTGCGTTCTGCGGCTTGCATTGACAGCTACTGTTCAAATTCAGTGTGAAATGGATACGGTTTCGGCGCGGAAGATTTTATTAATGGAAAGCAGTTTCTTAAAACTAAAAATATTGAATAATTGTAGAAAGAAACGGAATAGACAAAAAAATCATGTAATATACCAAAAAATTCGGAATTGCGAGCGGATAAACGAACTGCATTTCGACAGTATACAAGAATGACGACAAAAACCTTTGACTTTATTTTAAAAAGCATACATTATACTTGCACGACGGCGAATTGATTTTATTCCACAGCACATTTCTTTTTTCGACTTCCGATATAAGTACCTCCATTTCTATTGCTTTTAGGCACGATACTGCGGGCAAAATCAAACCAGTTTGATTTTCAAACTGTTTAAGTTGGACATCTACATATCCCAACATCAGTTTGATTTTGAAATCTGCCCGCATTAAACGCACCGCAACGCACGCACCGCATTGCTCGTGCTAACGCTGGACACAGCGTTAGAGTGCTAGAATTTTACGAGAGTTATTATACATACATATATGTATGTATGTAAGCTAGATTTATTGCAGTGATATTCGACCTGCTATACGCTAGTACTTTACTTATTAACCAGTTTTAAAAAATTGACTGTTTCTGAGTTGTACGGATAAATCTTTATCTTGAACATAAAAGTATTCAACGTATGCGATATTCCGCACCAAGTTTTTGAAAATTGTACGGATTTCAAATCTTAATTATACATCATACATCATACATACATAGGTACATTTTTAACGGCCCGATAATCCTTCATGAGGGTCGCGGGGGTAGGATGCTCAGGTGGACCCTCCATCCTTCTCGATCCTCCATCATTGCCTCCAACTTATCAGGAGGTATCCCTAGACGGCTCCAGGAGAGATGTCTGACTTGGTCCAACCATCTATTTCTAGGCCTACCGGGGAGTCGCCTACCTGATGGTACGGCAATCATAGCACGTCTTGGAAGCTGGTCTGGGGGCATACGGGCTACCTGACCAAACCATCGAAGTATACGAGTAGATCGTTTCAGAGTCATTTCAGAGAAGTAGCTGCTCAACATTGACCGCCTCGCGTACTCTGGTGTTGCGCACTCGATCCCTACGAGTTATTCCAGCAACACCGCGAACGAACCTCATTTCGGCAACTTGTATCCGCAATTTTATTATTTCGGTCACTACCTAAATTTCGTGACCATAGGTACAGCATACGTGCGCAAAATTGCAAATATATTCGAGCCAGTCCTGCACTTTATCTAGACATATGTATATCCTTTAAAACTGTAAATTCATTTGGCTGTCCGCACATCACTTAAAAATCTTTGAACGAATTTTAATCGAGTATTCACTGTTATACAGTTTAGGTACGAATCTACTATATACCTAGTAGTAGGTAATCTTAGGTATGTACCATCTCTTTACAATTTCAAGAAGCTAACCAACATTCGTTTGTTAGATATGGTTGTCGCATATGCGCTTTATATTTTGTATGGTGTGTTTGTTTTTCAGTAGACACGGGAGCGATATGGGGTATGGAAATGAGTGCCTGACCTATAAAAGCATAATACGTCTTTCAAACACGGGCAGGGTCAATTTAATCATAACTATATTTTACAAATTAATATTTTTTTAACATCGCTTTCGTTAAGACTTTCAACTAATATTCGATTCTTTTTTTTTTTCAGGTAAGCGAAATTCTATTGTGATTACCTAAATAAGTTGTAAGTATGTACAATAAATAGATCATTGCCTTTGCTTCAACACTAGATTCTTTATTTGTGCTTAAAAATGGAGTCTTGTTAGATCTTTGCTAGACTGGCAACTACTTGTATAACTGAGCATAACAGATTTGAGTGATCTAAATTATATTTTTCTGGTATGCAGATTCACTCATTTAACCAATTTCAATTCTACGGATAATTCTAAAGGGTCTAGAACAGATTGTGTGCAAAGGCATAAGGTAATCATTAGGCGATAATCAGTAAATGAGACAAACTAGGTTAAACAATTTTTTTTTTTAATAAAAATAAAAGCACAGATTAATTTTTGTGAGAATTCACTTCTCCTTCCTATTTCGGTGAGGTTATGATCCGAAAACAAGGGATCACAACCCTTCCACTTCACCGCATTTCTACTGATCCGCCTGTGGGGTTCGCCTATTTGACCTCAGAAAATATCGGCAGGCCTCTCGATTTTGGATCACTGGGTTACTGAGGTAAATCAAATGCTGGTGTCGTTGCAATTGTGTGATCCAGGCGTTTTTAGGGCTGCCTATCCTACCTCGCGATGTCTTTGGAACGTTCACATTGTCTTTTTAACAGGGTTCAAATATTCTCTTCTTTGAACGTGGCAATACCAGCTGAACCGGTCGTGCTCTATTTTTCATAATATGCTTTCTTTGACGTGAAGGCTTCCACGGATCTTCGAACTTCTTAGTCCATCATTTGTGATATTTTGTGAGAATCGATGAACCTGATTAATAAGAGTCTTCCTTTTGGGAAATCATGGATTCGGTTAACTTAAGTAAACTGAACTAGACAATATTACTTCTTACACCAGTTTCAACTTCAGATTTCTAGCGACGAAGAGGATAAACTATTGAGAACCGCAGGGATAAGAACTAGGCACACTAGTATTTGTTACTTATACGATTGGGTTGCTGCGAGTTATCACCCAAACAACGAAGAAGTTATGTAATGTAGTTCGAATTCAACAGTTTGGTAAGATGGTGCTACGATAATGATATAGTAAGCAATTTGCATAAGCGTAAAATGATACGTATTGAAGGCGTTATTGTAGACCACCAGGCACTGATATCACTTTCTAAAATATTGACTGGACAGAACATGAAACGATTTGTGTGTCGAATGACTGATAAATATGTTGGTGTCGTTATTGGCCACCTCTTAATGCGTAACTTTCGAGATGTGCTATTCTTGATTAGGTCAACTGAGATGATTACGGCTAATGATGATTTTTTATCGCTAACTACGAATATGCAATTCAAAGTTGGCGAAAGTAGGGCAATTCGAATTTAGACGTTGAAAATCGGCCAAAAAAGCTTTTGCTATGTCAGCTAACACTTTTATACTTTTTACATTTTTCATGAGCATTGGCATGGCTCTTATTTCTGAAGCATGGATTGATTTGAAACTCCATTTTCTCCGTGCTTACTTTAAATTTCTTGAGCTTTGCCTGCATGGCGAAGTGATTTACAAATACGAGGTTGACACCCGAGAAGTTGACGCCCCCGTACTGTGAAGAACGAAGTTCTTTTTCTTTCTCAATTACGCTTCTTTAAAATTTGCGCGATGGCGCTTGGAAATATTCGTAGTATTGGAGATAACAGACGGCTCTGTCTGGCACATGTTTTGCTGTTCGGAAACATATCTATCTGCATTATCTTACATTTGAAGGTCTTATTATGTTTTCAGCAATGGAACTGGCTTAGATGAACCGCCTAGACCTGATCGTTTCCCAGATGTTTTCCCGAAATATATTGTTTCGGCTTTTATCTTCCAATGCAAACCTCAGAAACGCGGTTCTTACGAGAAAAAAAAAAAATACAACGACTTCAATGCTTAGCTCAAAACGATTATTTCAAAAACCGTTGATTTGTTTCAACATATTTTGCCCAGGAGTAAGTTCAACTTGTACATTATCCCCAAACATCTGCCCGAATGCATTAAATTCTCAGTTTCACCACACTCAATTGTTTTATCATTTTCCCATCAACAACTTAAAACCAGCATTGGTTTGTGTACAAACTCTTGAATTTTCTTGAACTGGCTCACAACTCATTGTCCAATTGTGTCCTCTAGCTTCAACCAACGACCACAAAATAGTCTCCATGCATGCATATTCATTCAATTTGCATACAAACTTGGTCTAGATAACCAACATGAGCAACTGTCATGTGCAGATTCCAAAGTTTCTAATACCATAGTATCTCTATCTGTATACACATGTATTTTTTGTTTGGTTGTACATTTTCTTATTGTTCTTTTGTTTTTTTTTTTGCAATAAAAGAAAAAAAATGGAAAATAAATAGAAACAGCAAAACCAATTCAAAAACTCACACCAGACTGAATGCAATGAGAAAAAATCTCCCGTCTTTGTTGGACTCAACACATACTAATACGAGTACTTTAAAGTTCTCCGGTTTACCTCAACTCCAAATTCATTTGTATTCATGCTGTGTATCTTATTATTAAATAAGTTTGCAACAGCATGAGTTTTAATTATAGCTTACGTTAGCGATAGCAACGACCGAATGCGCAGCGACTCATTGTAATTCAACATAAAAAAAATAAAATTCTTAGATCACAATAAAAACAAAAGAAATCGTATCTTAACGATACAAATTATTATGAAATTTGTATAGAATAGCAAGTGTTTAATTGGAACGTAGCTGTTCGTATATGGGTTTATTTTGGGTCAAACGGCCGGTAGACACTTGAAGCTGCCGTTTGTACTATTCTGCTTAACAATACTTAATGTTTGTTGCTTAGTTAACAAAAAATGTGCGATGAAGTATGTGTATCTAGGTAAATAAGCGAAAGGAATACATTTTATTTAAAAAGAATACTGTTTATTTAGAAAATTTGTTTACAAATTTTCAGCGGATGTAAGAATTTCAATAGAGAGTCGAGTTCATGATTGTTTTTTTTTTAAATGTGTACTTATTTCAGAATATTTACGTAAGCGATCGGAATACTAAACGCGTTTTACAGAGACAACACCTTATATACACTTGTAGATGATATATTGTTGAAAGGAGTTTCCTGAACAAGTGTGAATGAAGAAAATTTAGCTATGTAGGTATGCTAAGTGGGCAAATAAGTTTATTTGCGAATTCCTAATTCGTGAGTTTACAAATCAATGTTGGGCATTGTTAGTTCTGATTTTTCTCTTAGCTTTGATAAAATTAGAGGGAATGATTGAAGTTTTTTTCAGGGAATTTTATCCTCGAGAATTCAGCGTGTGAATAATCTACAATAACGTGTTTCTTTTAATATATTTTATTCAGTCTTTTGATACTTGAATTTCTATGATGTAGCTTTTCGTAAACGAATAAAGTAAACAAAAATTGGCGCCCAACGTTGGAATATACGCGAAGACGTTTTGGTTAAGAATTCGATAAAGTGATTGCGCTATTAGCATCAAGTTTATACTTGTTATGATGTACATCGGAGCTCAGAAAAGTAACTTCAATAAATATTTATTTATTCAAGCTTAATGCAAGCGAACTTAAAGCAAAAATTAAAACTAACAAAATGGGCACTTAACCTAACTTAAACTTATATTAACTTAACTAGATTTAAACTAAAGCTTAAAAACTATCAGGAGGCATTATGGGAATGAAGGGCGTTTCTTAAGTAGGCTCTGCTAGTGTGAAAGTCAAAAGCAGTTTGAATGCGATTAGCTCCACGGAGCATTCTGGACATCGGTTCATGATATCCATAATTGGTCCGGTGAGGAGAAAGACGAAAGAGAGGTGAGGATCTGAGGTTACGTGGTTTGGTGTTGAAAGAGATCAGATGTAGCAGCGCGAGGGAATCAATCTTACCAGCTAATAACTGATATATGATATGGGGGTGGCAATGGTGTAGTGGTAACGTCGTCAATTGCCACGCTAATGGTTCATAGTTCAAATCCTGATGTCAGCAAGCATTTATTTATTTCTCATGAAATATATAAAGTTAGATCGATCATTTGCAAAAGCTTGTGTGAACACTACTGCGAAGGCATAACACTGGCAGTAGCTTGGTCATGCGGCTGGAAAAATTGTTCGCTCTGTTGATGATGGTTTGCCCTTGACATCGGTTATCGGGAAAAAAGTACTGTGAATCAGAAGCAAAGTCAATAATAACAAAAATCTCCCCAGTTATCTGGACGCCACCCTCGGAGAATCTCTGAAGCATAAACAACTGAGCTTCAAGATCCACTACACCAAGATCTTTCTCTCTCTCTCTCTCCCTCTCTATCCATCCTTTCCAGCGCCCGCACTGTGTGTAAACATGTTAAAGGTATTCATAACCCTTTAAGTGCGCGCAAATTATAAAAAAAAAAAAAAAAAATATAAACAAATGTCAACAACTTCCCAACGTTTACCGAGAGACTGTAAATTGGTTAGTTTCAAACGGTCCGCGTAAGGGGATAAATTTGTAACTATCAGCCACAGGAAGACCTCGTAAGGCAAAGGGAATTAACCTCCGCTGGACGGCTTCGATTCGCAAGATATGAATTTCATAGTAAGGTGACCATACCTGGCAAGCACACTCAAGGAGGGGTCTGACGAATGTGATGTATAATTGTTTTGTAACATAAGGGTATGATAATTCCTTGGACCATCGTTTAACGAAACCGAGCACAGAGTTAGCTCTGTTGGTAATGTTATAATATGGGAACGAAAATTAAGTTCCCTATCACAGATAACACCCATATCGCGCAGTGAAGGGAGAGAGGGAAAAGGCTCACCGCAAATAGAGTAGACTCTAGCGGATGATCGGAAACAAATCTCTCCAGTTATCTGGACGCCACCTCCGGGGCGTCACCTGAGTATCAAACTACAACACCAATTTCTCTCTCTCTCTCTCTCTCTCTCTCTCTCTCTCTCTCTCTCTCTCTCTCTCTCTCTCTCTCTCTCTCTCTCTCTCTCTCTCTCTCTCTCTCTCTCTCTCTCTCTCTCTCTCTCTCTCTCTCTCTCTCTCTCTCTCTCTCTCTCTCTCTCTCTCTCTCTCTCTCTGGCTATATTTGACAGTTTCATTGTGAAATCAAGGAAATACATACAAAGGATTACTCCCTAGGCATAAGTTGATATTTAAAAAAATAAGTAATATATGTATATACATATAAGCTCGACCTGACTTTTTTTTGTGTTTTTACCTTAACCAGTTTGATGCTCTTTTCGAAACTTTATCCCGTAGTCTGTGTTTTCCCACGGGCTTTGGAAAGATGATTTAACTTTTGTGTAAAATTTAACAATCGTAGATGCAAACTCTATACCGATAGGTCTTTCTTATAAACATGGCCATTGCCACAAGACATTTTTGAGTAACCCTACTATCACTTTCGTCAGTGATCCACTACAACTTCACGTATGTCGCTGCCTTGACAAAGGGTTGTTGCAAGAAACCAGACTACAAAGTTCCTCACTATTTCATAGAAATCTAACCAGATTAAACTACTTCAATAATAAATCACACGTAAAGTACTTAACACCCTCACAGTCAGCGATTATTCTTAATATCCCCAAGAGTAGTTCCTTCCCACTACTCTGTTTGGTAATTTCTCCTTTTCAATTTTGCTTCAAAAAAGTGATGATCCAAAGAGATCACAAAACCACTCCCGCTAAATGCAAACAATTTAACGAAAATTCTACCATTTAACACAGTGCCACTTGAAGTGTTTCGCTAATCCCTAAAGTAAACCTCCAAAATCCAGACACATCATCGCAGCCACGCACATCCACAAACATACAACAACAATTCCACACAAAGTGAGAAACACCGAATGCAAGTTTGGAAAAACTTTGATAGCTACAATAGCAATTACACCCAACCGCACCCTCGATATCTAATGCACACACATGCACACACACCAAAACGACACACAGCTAAATAGCAATCACTTCTTAGAGAAACTGACTGCGGATGGAATACAAAACGTGACTGGAAATTTGAATTCCAGAAAACTATCGCTCCTCGAATATAGCCACGAGACGAGGCAAAGTCCTCCACCTACTCAGAAGCAGCAGCAGCATTGTAAGAACCACCCTGTATGCAGGCTGCGGCTGTGTGTGGAATTTTGTATTTTTATTGCCATTCATTGTGCTTTGGTTATTATTTCGTCAATGGTGCTATGAGCGCGCTTCTATTTTGTGGCTATTTGTGCCCATTTTTCTTGGCCACCCTCCCTGAGTCCTGGTTGCATTGTAGCATTTGCAACATTTTCCCGCAAAAAACATTCACATAGCACTCAAAGAAAGAAAAGCAACAAATAACACCAAAGCAAGGCAAGGAATGTTTTGATTATGCAAGATACGCCACAACCAGCAGCGCATACAATCATGTGTTGTATCTTGTATCTTTTTTTCTGTTTGTCGGAGGAAAAGAGTGACGGTAGAGGTAGGAGAATGTATTTGAAAGTTGTACATAGTTGCTTGTACTGTTCCTTTAAAATTTTTATTACTTTTCTTGTTTTACAGAAAAAACAAGGGGAGCTTCGACTCCAGTATACCGTTATCTTGCCACAAGATGCACGAGATGTTAAGATAAATAGATACATAGGTACATAGAACGCAAAAAAAGAGTGTTTTCATAATGAAATTGTGGGTGGTTCGTTAGAAGCCGGCACAGAATGTAAGGAAAATAGGGATCTCCGTGTGCGCACTGTTCTTCCTTTTTTCTTATTTTTTTTTCAGTGTTTGCCTTCGGTTTAAATTAATTCCTTTGGTGTTATGTTCCTAACTGAATGATAGATAAGACAGGAGATATTTGTGCAGATGAATAGTGTTACCAACAAGGCAGTACACGTCAGAAGTGGGTAAAGAACTTGAAGAAGTGGCGGTGAAATGTGTGTTACTAGGATAAAAGCAAAAGGCGTTCTTAGCCGGCTTAATATACAGACCTTGTATTGCAAAACCAATGGTCTGTCTCTAAAGTTGATACATTGATTGCATATCGATCTTGGAAGAAGATAAGCATGTTTTGGTATCACATACCTACGGCAACCATAGAGCTTCTTATTTGATTTGGTCTCCTACATTGGGAAAGATCACTTACTTACTTACTAAGGTGGCGCTACAGTTCGGGTTGAACCTGGGCCTCAACCAACAAGCCTCTCCATTTAGCTCGATCTTTAGCTAATTGCCTCCAGTTGCGCTCTCCAAGTTGGTCGAGGTCCCCTTGAACTTGTGCGCGCCACCTGCGGCGATGATTCCCTCTACTGCGTCGTCCCTCGGGGTTAGTTTCGAAGACTCTGCGGGCCGGAGCGTTGGTGTCCATTCGCTCTACATGTCCTAGCCATCTCAGACGTCCAATACGCAGTTTTTTGACTAGGTCGATGTCGCTGTACAGCTCGTATAGTTCGTGATTGAATCTTATCCTCCAAAACCCGTCAACGCAAACGGGACCAAAAATCTTACGAAGAATTTTTCTCTCGAAGCAACCAAGGATATCTTCATCCTCTTTTAATAAAGTCCATGTTTCAGTGCCGTAAAGCAGGACTGGGATGATCAGGGTCTTATACAGAGTCTCCTTAGTTGTTCGAGATAGGGCTTTACTGTTGAATTGCCTTATAAGCCCAAAAAACAGCGATTGGCAAGAGCTATTCTTCGCTTGATTTCTGCGCTGATGTAGTTTGTAGAATTTATAGCAGAGCCAAGGTAGACAAAGTCCCTTACTACCTCGAAGTTATAGCTGCCCACTGTGACGTTCTGTCCAATTCGTCGGTGTTGGCTGTCCCTTCTTATTGACAGCATACACTTGGTTTTGCCCTCGTTTATCGCCAAACCCATTTTGGCCGCTTCCGCCTCAATGCTTGCAAAAGCACCGGTGACAGCCCGCTGAGTTCTTCCGATAATGTCGATATCGTCGGCGTATGCAAGCAGTTGTACAGACTTGTAATAGATTGTGCCTCCGGTGTTGGCTTGTGAGTTCCGCACAATCCGTTCAAGTACAATATTGAAGAAGTCACATGACAGCGCGTCACCTTGTCTAAAGCCTTTTTTGACATCAAAGGTCTCGGTGAGGTCATTACCGACCTTGATGGAGCAGCGAGCTTTCTCCATCGTCAGCCTGCACAGACGGACAAGTTTGGCAGGGATGTCGAAACTAGACATGGCTCTATAAAGCTCTTCTCTATAGATGCTGTCATAGGCGGCCTTGAAATCGATAAAGAGGTGGTGAGTATCGATTTGGAATTCTTGGGTTTTCTCCAGGATCTGCTGAAGTGTGAAGATTTGATCGATGGTGGACTTTCCTGGCCAGAAACCGCACTGATAGGGTCCAATCAGGCTGTTGATAAAAGGTTTCAGGCGTTCACACAATATCGCAGAAAAGATCTTGTATGCATCAGATCTTGAGGAGACTGATGCCTCTATAATTGGCGCAGTTGAGGGGGTCTCCTTTCTTGTGGATCGGGCAAACGATGCTGAGATTCCATTCATCAGGCATACACTCATCTGACCAAATATTAGAAATGAGTTGGTGTATGCACTCTACCAATTCATCCCCAGCTGCCTTGAAAAGTTCGGCCGGTAAGCCGTCAGGTCCAGCAGCCTTGTTCGATTTTAGCTTGGATATTGCTATCCTCACTTCGTTTTGGTCAGGTGGACGGAAATTTTGACTATCATCGTCTATGTTGAATGGTTCATTCTGCCTGACAGCGGGATGTTGGTCTTCGTCGCCGTTATACAGTCTGCAGAAGTAGTTTTTCCATATTCTCAGCACCGACTGTGATTCTACTACGAGGTTTCCATTTTCATCTCTACAGGTTTCTGTACGGGTATTACTTCTCTGACACGTTCTTTTTACCTTTTGGTAAAATTTCCGTACATTGTTCCTGGAGTATAGACTCTCGATATTCTCAAACGCGCGCTTCTCATGCTCTTTCTTCTTCTTTTGGAGAAACCGATGTTTTTCCCGTCTCTTTTGCTCGTAGAGCTCACGAGCAGCTCTCATCTTCCTTTGCAGCGCCGCTTTGTATGCCTCTTGTTTTGCTGCATGCACCCGCCGGCATTCTTCGTCAAACCAGGGGTTTCGCGGTGGTGGGCGAGCGAGACCCAGCACTTCAGTCGCGGCGTTTCTGATGGCATGTTGGCAGCGTTGCAACTGGTCTTCGGTACTTGATGCTGGCGGCAAAGGTTTGATTGAGAGATTTCGGGATACGCGTTCAGCGAAGAGTCTGGCGGTCTCTTGCGATTGTAGCTTTTCGACGTTAAATTTTCTCACAGTAATTCTTCTTTGTTGCTCAGATTGGGATATTCGCATTCGTACCTTGGCTACAACAAGGTAATGATCCGAGTCCATGTTGGCCGCTCGGAAGGTCCGGACATCCAGAATACTGGAGGCATGTCTTGCGTCGATCGCAATATGATGAACTTGGTTGATCGTTACATGATCATTAGACCGCTATGTCTGCTTATGAATATTGAGATGAAGAAACCATGTGCTTGCTATGGTGACATTTCGCTCCACAGCGAAATCAATTAGCCTTAGGTCGTTATCAGACGTGGTGTCGTGTAGGCTATGCTTACCGACTGCCCTACCAAAGACGTCCTCCTTTCCTATTTTGGCGTTAAAATCACCCAATACGATTTTAACGTCGTATTTAGGACATTGCTCGTATGTTTTGTCGAGGAGCTCGTAGAAACCCTCTTTGGTGGCAGGGTCATTTTCGTCCGTGGGGGCATGAACACATATTAGGCTTATGTTAGCGAATTTAGCCTTGATCCGGATAGTCATAATACGCTCGCTAACGTGTCGGAAGCTTTAGACTTCTTGCCTAAGTCTGCCGCGTATAACAAATCCGCATCCGAATAAGCGTTGCCTGTTGCCTCTGTAGCAATCACCGTAGTAGATGTCACAGTTTTTCATCCTCTTTTAGCCCGGCCCATCCGATCGCACTTCCTGGATGGCGGTAATATCTGCTTTATAGCAGTCTAGGGCCTCTGCTAGTTGTTCGGCTGCACGTGGTCTGTAAAGGGACAGAACATTCCACGTACTGATCCGAAGGTCGTTGTCCTTATTTCGTTTGCTGGGGTCGTCATTAGTTGAGTCATCCTTATCCGAGGCTTTTGGTTGTTTCGGAACCATGAGTTTTTTACGCGGTAGGGAAGTTACCCCGACGGCACAACCCCCAATCTGGAGCGCCAGTTCCTTAATCATTCCCCTAGGACGAGGGGCCGGGTGCACCGGTGCTAGTAGTCCACTATGGGAGTATGAGCGCTGCCGTTGGCCCATTAAGGGCTCCTCCGCCACCGCCACAATGTCCTGACCAACATTGAAAATTCCTTACTGACCTGTGATTCGAATACGTCGAAGCAGCTCGCGCAAGGTGTTCACTAAGTTCAACCTAACTGGAACTATAGACGCCACCGTTGACTCCGTCTAGGGAATTCGTCCGCTGCCGCCACAGGAAGAAGTGCTCTAGTGGGAAAACACTCTTCCCCCCCTCTCTCATCTGCTGCCACCAAGAATCCGCCAAACGGGGTTGGTTACCCACTTCTTGGATTAAGGTACTAGGCACCCGGCTGTCACCGCGTGGAGGTTGAGAGTAGGAGTTGGTAGGCCTCAGCTGAGTGAAAACGCTTGTGTTTTCATATGATCGCATGCACTACCGTTTGACCAGGGAAAGATCACAGGACCTTGCTTTTCGATTTTCACGAGTTATATGATAGATTCACAACACGATTCCTTACTTTATGCTAAAATTGTTATACTTTGGTAAAAGGTGTGATACTGCGATCTTAGGTTGCTTGATCCTAAAGAAATGATGTAGTGTACTGTTGATTCACAAATGATGCATGCATATGATTTCTTAGTTTTGATGTAAAAGTAAGTGCAGAACCAAAATTTTGTACAATTGGAATCAGTTCTTAGATCGGCTTATCCATTGCTAAGCAAACGGATCTACTAAGCAAAAGAGATACATCCCAAACCAAGATTCAACAATAGTGCCGAAGGTTTGAAGGTTACTTTATACCAAGCATTCAGACAAAAAGCTTTCTATTGTTACTGTAATGTCCTTAGTTGTGTGTTACTTATGATCAAACTCAGAATACGTTAGCGCCTCCAGTGTTAATATTTGTGCCTTTCGACGGTAATGGAAAACTGATCTTGCTTTACCGTGACACTCGTACGGCTAAAATCTAACTTTATAAAGTGGATTAAAAAAGGAAATCTTGCCGAAAACAAAAATACCTCTTTCCAGAGAAGCACCACGATTTCCATGTTAAAATAGCACAGCCACAATCATCATCGGCTGTACGGTGCATAGCATTAATGTCGCATCGAATGCTAGCCTATAGGCTTCGAACTTGGGACTATATCCTTGAACTCTAAGCGCACTGAAGTTCCTAGCTCTCCCATAGGGATGGCTATCACCCTCGTATGACAAGTGTGCATGCATAGTTTTGCCTGACAGTGCTTATGAGTGATATACATACATATGTATGTAGTTGGGACATTTCACAGCTTTTATAAAAATAACCGGATCTAGATACGTATATTTATTTTTTTCTAATAAAAAATTGTGTATCCACCCATAAGCACCCTCCTAGTTAGCTTCTGTTTTATGGATTCCTGAATTACAGCAGTGATTAAACTGTCAACCTTTTACCGTATTTCTGTTCAAAGTTCCCATTAATCCCACAGAGTGGCATCACCACAAAACACAACGAATATATAATGAGTTCCTTTGAATAATCTAAAAAGAGAAAGATATATTTTTTTTTACTATCATACCCTGGTTGATTGCATCCTTAATCCCCATTTACACTCCCGCATTTGCGGAGCTTATCGACCAATCAATTACAAATCTCAGTGTGAGATAAATTCAAATGCCATCAAATCGCATTGAGCGAACGGTTCCGTTCTTTCTCCTCATCGTTTCCTCTCACCCATCTCACACTTTTTCGATATTTGTCACACAAATGTCAAACGATTTGTAGATTGGATGGTGGTAGGGGTGGATCACAGGAGATGTGGAGGGATGTACAAAGAAAAAAGCATCACTTCACTTCTATTGGAATGTGTCTCATTTCGGCGTCCCTCTCATCGAGTCAGCTATTTCCAAAGTAAACACAAAATCAGATTCCGAGGTTTGAGATACTTTTCGTTTTTCTTCTTTTTTTTTTTATTCCTTTGTACCGTCGTCTTCTACTCCCACTCTTTTTTTTTTTTTTTTATCGAAAAATAAGCCAAACTAACTTAAAAGATCACGTTTCACCATAGGAGTCGATAAACAGAAGAAAGGAGGGAGAGGAAATTAAAAAAAAAACACATTCAGCAAAAGCTCGTCGTCGACAAACAAGCCAATAGAGTGGTGCCAAGAGGATGACAGTGAGGGCGAAGATGTGGAAAAAAGTGCACTTCCTGGATTGCTTGCATACAAACACACACGCACACTTGAGTGATTTCCATTTTTCGATCGAATGAATGGGATGCAATTACATGGAATTAGTTTCTATTTCTTAAGAACTGCTTCTCCTCTACTAGCAGATGCACTTGGTTCGCGTTTTTCTTTGTGTTTTCTGTTTTCTATCGCAACGAAGCAGATGCACGGCTTCATCTGCAGATATTCAGTATGAAGTTTCTTTAAACTGTAGATACATACATATGTACGTATGTTTTATTTTTTTTTCTTTTGTGAATAATTTCATCCTTTATGTTAAGGAATTGTGCCAATGTATTCAAACAGTGGGGTAGGCAAGAAATTATATGCGTCATTTGATTTTGATGGAAATTAAAAGAATAAGGGATGACGCAGGATTGTTTGGTGATATCTTTAATGTGTACCTAGCGTTCAATCCACCGTCTATACGTATATAGTATAATTTCTTTGATTTCAACGGCTATGACTTGACCAAAGCAACTGAAATGGCTTCCTTCGATGAACATTGACTAATAATTTGTCCTATCGAAAGAACATCAGCATTGTTTCTTCATTATTTTCGCTAAAAAATCCACTGAATTGCAAGACGTCGGTATTTTCTTCGATTAAAATTATTTATGCGTTTGCTTCTTGGGAAGTATATGCCTATTGTTCTAATGTCGTCAATTGCTACGCTAATGGTTCATGGTTCAAATACCAAATAATTTATTTCTTACGAAAACCTGTGTGAATACTGTTATCTGGAAAGGTATAACACTGGCTGTTTATATGGCTGGGAAAATTATTCGCTCTGTTGGGTTTATTAATATGCCTATGACATCATGTATTCGAAAAAGAAATACTGTGAATTAGAAGCAAAAGAGAAAAAAAATAACAAAAAAATAATTTTCCAGTTATCTGGACACCACCCTTGAGTTTTTTCTGAAACGTAACATCTGAGTTTAAAAACCACTACACTAAATGTTCACTTTCTCTCTCTCTATCCCTTACAATACCCGCACTGTCTGTATACATATGAAGGGTATTCATAATCCCTTTAGTGTACGCAAATTATAAAAAAAATTGCGTGCTCCTGAGGCAGTGAGAGAAAAACTACGGAAATGAGTGGAATACGAACTATAATTGTCGATAGATTGACCAGGAGAGTTGCCGAATGGTAATTGCGAACTATTCGGTCGAAGCTAAAACGTTCACTCCAAGAATAGATACAAAAAAACATCTTATAGGTCTACACCCACCATTTCATCACTATTGGCGCAAAAAACCGAATGTCAATGGACTGAATCCAACGATAGAGCTCTAAACCCCAACTTGCCATAGGAAATGTGAACATTGTCTTTCCTATGAACGTATTCCGATCAAAACCATTTTTACTGGGACGGCTTCAATAAAGTAACTTAAACTCATCTGTCAGAAGGTTTTTGACAAACGTAGACTAGAGCTGTTAGCCATTAGTACTATAGCGATTAATGATGAGCATAATCGAATGATTTTAACAATCAATTGACCCGTATAATCGAATAATCTTTCGAGATATGAGTGCTATCTCAAGACATCGTCTACAATCATTCAAATGATTTACCATACCTACCTCCTACGAAGCCGCGAGAACCAAGAACGAAAGCACAAAGTAAACACAAATGTCTCATGCCTCGAATGATCATTTGAGATTCTGCTATGCTTCTGTTATACCCGCCTTGAATCGAGTACTATTTTGCTCGGATACACATCTCATATCTCGAATCGTGATATAATTGGAATCGAGAATTTAGTTTGTGTATTCAACCACTTGGGGATGTTCTCATATGCATATAGCACTCATATCTCAAATGATAATTTGAGACATGAGACATTTGTGTTTACTCTTTGCTTTCGTTCTTGGTTCTAGCTGTTTCGTAGGAAGCAGGTATATGAGATCATTCAAATGATTTTAGACGATGTCTCGAGATATCTCGAGATATTGGAAGAATTGATTATAATCGATTATATCATTCGAATGCGCCCATCACTAATAGCGATACACACCGAAAGAACGTGCGGTTTATTATGCCTAGGCCATCCTGAACCTCAACGAAGAAATTGCAGGTTTTGATGTGAAACTTATAATAAACATCGAAGCCTATTTTGACCTCAATTTAAATGTTAATAAGTAGAACACCCACTTCAGAAAACTGATAACCTACAAATTATATAGTGGCCAGCAATACGAAGATTTAAAATGACTTCTTAGAGACCGAAATGGAAAAGCAGCACCTGGACAACAAGTAGTTTCAGCACACAGCCCGTGAAACAATCGATTCAATTCTTAAGAAATAACATTAGTAGATTTTATGTAATGCATCTTCAATGTCGAAAATGAAAATTGGATCTCGTCCTTTCATCTTGGGTTTTCGTCGTAGCACTATTCAACGAAAGCAGCGTTTTCCAAACTTGGTCTGCGTATGTGCAGATATAGATAGATGATCTGCTTTTAAGGTCAATCCGTTTACCACTTCCACTGGAGAAAACAAGTTCCTTGATTGTGTGCAATGCCACAAACGAAGAATGAGATGCCTATATCATTTATAATTCAGGACTAAGCGAAAGAATTAAATATTCACTACTACCAGTTAATAACTGTGACACAGTAGCCGAATTCCGGAAAAATTATCTATTCTTAAACTCGAATCCTTAAGGTTAAACGTTCAAGGTTCTTCGTATCTGATGTAACTCAATTTCAGGGAAAGCTAGATCGTCGTTCTATTTACCTTGCAGTCGCAGTGAGAGCCTGCGAGTAAGCGTAGAAACACCAATTGTATGAATCAGTTCAAAAATGAACTGAACTTCTATACAAACCAATCTAAGCTTGCTGTGAAACTTGAAATACCAACAGATCCTTCAAACCTAAAAATGGTTGAATCGCCTGTGAAGCCGAATTTACAGCCATTATTCGGGTTTCAAATTAATCAATGAATACAGAATTGTCAGAAAGTTCTGCGTACTCGTATAAATGTTTAAATCCGTTAAGTTTCAGGAGTCTTGGGTAATCAAATCAAGATTTGTATGACTGTAACCAAATCGGTGAGCCGAAAGACCCGAAATTTATATCTTTACCTAGGTTGTTCTAACTCAGCGGTTATATCTCTTACAGGTTTCCAGGATGCCATCACATGCTAGCCGGATCCCAAAAAAAGTTAATTTTTGAAAGAAATAGCATTCCTAGTATATTTTGTTTTGTTTGGGAGCTAACACGTCTTGCATAAATAAGTCACCCATATAAATGTTCCCAACATTTCGCGTTCTTATTGGTGTGTGCTCGGCTCAGGTGCATTCTTAAGAACGACGGATTTCTAAGAAATCCTTGAAACTTCTTAAAGATGCTCTCAATTCCCAGGAAATATCTGCAGACTTTGCTCTAAGTCTAAACATTCACCCACTTTAAAAATTGATTATTATGGTCCTCTTACCCCTCTTCCCACAGGAGCCCCGTTAAGAGAAGTGAAAAATAACTTTAAATAAATAACTTATTACCGTAACAAATAGCTCGGAATACTTCCTTATCCAATTAAACCGTCCTTCAATAGCCCCTTGAGATACTTTCAAAAACTTTTCAAAAACAACTCAACAATGTTTTCTTCTGAAATTAATATTCCCCTAATCGACCACTCTCTTCTCAAACCACTCCCTGGTGAATTTCAAGGACTTCAAACAAAGCACACACAAAACAAAAAAAATCTTCCTTTAAATGAGAAACAAAATTTCCCACTTTAAGAACAAAAAGACAAAAAAAGTCAAGTTATCCAATCAAGAGTGTCAAATAACATTGAACAGCTTCAATTCTGCACTTCGTGTTTGAATAGATGTTATGTCCTTTCTGATTCTATCTACCATATCCTTTCATTGCCCTGCTGCTTTGCAATTGTGTCCTGCAGCAAGGAAATTTTATCCAATATACTCGCACAGACAGTGGGAGAGAGAAGTAGAAAATGTGGGGGGCAAGGATATATAGATAGATAAAAAACAAGATCAAATAATTACGATATGGAGCAATTGTTACCACCCCCGCACAACCACAGGACAATTCAAGAGATTTACACACAAATACAAATCTTCCAGGATAATGACATACATAGAGGGACATAGGGTGTGTATGTACAATACTGAGAGAGGAAGATGTTTATTATAGATTGTGCAAACGAGGAGTGGTTCTTGTCCTCATCCAGAGCGACACGGCGGTACTAGTCATCAAAATGGTGTGAGAATCTCCACCACTTGGATAACCACACCTAATATCCCGCAGTGTTATGTATGTGTAAGTTGGATTAGTGGACATCTTATCTGTTATTAGAAAGAGGGAGGGAGGATGACGGTAATGCAATGACAAGGGATATAGAGAAAATCCTCCTCCAAACAGCAGTAGCAGCAATAAAAACCCCAAAAGGCAGTAGGGAGGGAATGAGATTGGATGAAGAGGTTATCGATGACACCAGGGAAATGGGATGCGTGCAGAGTCGACTACCGGAATCCCACTACACCGCAGAGAGATCAGAATGAGCATACACACAACGGTCGGTTGGTTGGTGGTACTGGCCAGGGAGTTTGGGATTATATGGATTAATTTCATTTCGTTTCAAGCATTCCGTAGATGAACTAAAGATACACAGAGAGATAACCAGGACATATGCACAAACAAACAAACAGCCATGAGGAGGTTAAACTATTTGAGATGAGCTGTCCAAAAGTTTAGATTAGAATTTTTGTGTATCGCACCGAAATTCACTTGTCTCTCTCTCTCTCTCTCTCTCTCACTCACACAAGCTCTCTGAATGTGTAAAATGCCAATTACAGGGTATTTTCGCCGAAAAACACATTTCACACTCGTACCCAGGATGTACGAGTATAACTAGGTGATGGGTAGAGGGATCTGACAAATACCCACAACCACCACCCGGTAATGTATTAGGAGCGTCCAAGGGTCAAGCGGAATAAATGCGATTTTACGGGATGTGTGCTTTCGGAGAATTTCCAATGGTTCTGGAATTTCATTGAGATATGTGACTTAAGGATTATTTTTTTCTTTCTTCCTTTTTTGTTTTTTTTTTGAGGTAATCTTCGGGTTGATTTGGGGATTTGTGAAGGTGTCAGAAAAGTTTATAGATCGGAAAATGATAAGGATATAGGAAATATTTATATATCCTAGGCTACTGCCTGGAAGGATACACGGTGAGATATAAACAACACACACATAGCTCCACCGTCGAAGGTCAAATCCATCAAGGTGCCAGACATTGGTATATGACCGTTGGCGGCTGCCCTTCACAGCTATTGACTAATAAATTTTCGCTTTTGTGTTGGGACGAGTATTATATTATATGATATTACAAATTTTTCTGCTACTGCCAGACAAATACATTCCTGCAGTCATTTGTCCTTATTCATCAAAACCCTTACAAGAGGACTCTCTCTGAAGTCTCGAAAGACGAAATTTCATTAAAGATTTTGCTTTTATTTGATTTGACATTATTCAAGAGTGAAATACAATATAATTCTTCTGCGGAACAGTCCTGCAACTGAATTTTCACCACTGAAGTGCACAATTGTAAATTGAATCCGAACGTAGGATGGCAAAACATATTTGCAGTGTCAGTGACACGGTCGAGTGCTCAATGACTACAGTGCGTGCGTCATTGCAAGACCAGACATCGAGACTTTTTTAGAAGAAAGATTATGGGTTTATGGTGATTGTGCGAAGTACCATTATCGTTGGAGTACCTTTAGATTTAAGGTTGGGTATTCACTATCGTACCTTCATTTCGTATTAGCGACTACGTTACATGATTCGTCATGCCTACAAATGTTGACCCACACAGAATCTCTTCAGAATTTTCTCAGAACTGCTAAGTATACCTAACTAAAAGACTTCAGCCAGACCTGAGGCCCTATGTTGGAGAGTGTTGGGTCAAGGATTTTCCTCTCCATTCTTGTGGCACAGGGAAGTTTGGGAATTCAATGAAACCGGACCGACTTTTAGATCATCTTTTGCAAAGATTTGTTTAATTTATTGCATTGCGAGAACTCAAGCGTTATATTGTAACTTTGGTAGGTTTGCGACTGTGCAGTTTATTCCACTGAAGCTCAGGACATCTGGTAAACTTGCAACTTTGCAGTTTTTGAAATTGGGTACCCCATTCCTTATTTTCTCATGCTTCATCCCTTAACTGACCAGTTACCCAGAGGGGATCAACTTAGTGTTAAGTACATATATTTATCTAGTGTCTTAGATGTCTTCCTAGGATTTGTTGGTTTCTTCAGTATGAAGAGTTGTACTCGTCAATGGCAAACACATGTTTCTCAAGAAAAACAAAATTTAAACGTTATTGAGTATGACATTATAACCGCTTCTGGCGAATAATGCGGTCCGCACGACTATATAATTGTAATAGCAATGAGGCCCTTCAAACCGTGGGAACTTGGCTTTTTCGGACTTTGATTGATACTGCATATCAGCACACAGAGACGTACTTGGTATCAGAGCACCACATTTTTACCTTTTATGAGCCAATATCCCATGTATAGTCTCGGCATCTCTGCTAAATTTGTCCGTTTGTGATGATGGAGAACTCTCGCTGTTCTATCAAAGTCGGAAAAAACATTACCGAACCGTTTTATGTCAGGAAAGGTCTTAGGCAAGGTGACGAGCTATCGTGCGATCTCTTTAACATAGTACTTGAGAGAATTGTACGAAATTCACAAGCCAAAATCGGAGGTACAATCTTTTACAAGTCTGTACAATTACTCGCTTGTGCCGATGACATTGACATAGTCGGAAGAACTCATCGGACCGTCAGTGGGGCATTTGCGAGTATTGAGATCGAGGTAGCAAAGATGGGTTTAGCGGTCAATGAAAGTAAAACAAAATATATGCTGTCTACAAAAAAGGACATCCAACATTGGCGTCTTGGACAGAACGCCACAATAGACAGATATAATTTTCAGGTAGTAATGGACTTTGTCTCGAACTACTAAGGTAACTCTTTATAAGACACTAATCATCCCAGTCCTGCTGTATGGCGCAGAGGCATGGGCTTTGACGAAACCGGATGAGGGTGCCCTTGGTTATTTCGAGAGAAAAGTTCGTCGAGCGATCTGTGGTCCCGTCTGCATAGACGGTGAGTGGAGGGGAAGGTACAATGCCGAACTATACGGCCTATACAAGGACATCGACTGAGCCAGAAGAGTTAACATACAGCAACTAAGATGGCTGGGTCGTGTAGAGAGGATGGAGCCCAACGTTCCCGCAAAGAAAGTCTTCGAATCCACACTGGATGGCTGCCTAGATAGGTTTGTTGGTTGAGGCCCAGCTCCACCCCGGATTAGATTTAACACGGAGTACAACAACAAAAAATGGCTGGCAACTACATTAGCTTTTACCTGCAGTCAAAAGTGAGTTGGGATGTATAGTTTGCAACATTCAATTTCAGAGGGCGCTGAAACGACGATTTTCTTAGTGTTTCAGAAGCTGATAGCGAGGAGGAGCAGCAATTTCAAACATTAAAAAAAGCTTTTAAACCAGATTGACTGTGGATCATTTTCTTGGGAAGATTTTACTTTGCTTTGCATAATTCTTACCAAAAAGACACGCCTATTATTATAACCATTATCGCTTAACGAAGTACTTAAACAATTTAACGTCGTTCTGTACTGTTCCGTATTAAACAGCACGTATCGCCTGTGCTAAGTACTCTTGTGTGGGGGCTGCCTTAGTCGTGATGGACTCAATGATGCGACTCTTTTCTTCATGTTCCTCTAGAAGCTCATCCTTAAACTCATCTTGACTCTTGTTGCATTATCATTCTGTTGCTAATTTTGTATATAACTTCACCCGATCATTTGTAATATAAGGACATTAGGAACCTCAAAAAAGTTAAGCTCATATGGCTTCTGTTCTTCTCCATCTCCTAACTCATTTCCACATACTGAATTTGAAAAGAGTCACATCTTCTGAACCAGAGTGCAAATCCGGACTCTTCGTTGTTCTTCGGTGCATGGACTTTTTGCTGAGTTGGCTACGAGAGATCTGAGTACTGCTTGGATTTTTGTATCCCTTCCCTAGAAAACGGAGTTAGTACTATTCACTAACAAAAGAATAATTCCACAATTTGTAACACCTTCCATAAGGGGTATTCCCCTGAGTATCTCCAGTAGCGCGAGATACCTCGGCCTGGTGCTCGATAGGAAACTGAACTGAAGACCAAACATTAAAAGTGAAAAAAGCCACTATAACTTTTTACTTATGCAATAGAATATTCGGGAAGACTTGGGGACCGAACTTCAAAATCATCCTATGGATGTATACAGCTATAGTAAGGCTAATACTAACGTATGGCAGCCTTGTATGGCGGTAGACGGCCAGCAAAATTAGCAATCTAACTGTTATCACAGAAGTACAAAGACTAGCGTGCACCGCCACAACCAGTGCGATGAGAACGACACCTACAGCAGGATTTGAGGCCATTTTCAATCTGCTTCCGCTAGACGTAACAGATAGCTGGAGACCAAATGCAATGGGTCATACCACGATCCTGCAGAGACATGTGAGCAGTGTATCTAATACAGACTACATAACGCCTTACCGAGCAGTGAAGACTGGGAAAATGACAGAACGCCTAACGAGTGATCCATAGCTGTGTACACCGATGGATCCAAAATTGAAATAGGTGTAGGTGCAGGCATCTTCTCTGAAACGCTTGGATTCTCCATGTCAGCTCGGCTTCCGAACTGTAGCAGAGTTTTCCAGGCAGAGGTTTTAACAGTGACAATAGCAGCCCGTGAGACTGCGATAAGGGCAATACCACGGGACGATATCACCTTTTTCATCGACAGCCAGGCAGCGATAAAAGCAATATCTGCTATAGAAATAAAATCGAAGCTTGTGAAGTGATGTAGAGAAGAGCTCAAGGTTCTTGGAACACAGCACGAGGTAAAGCTCTGCTGAGTCCCTGGTCATGAAGGCAGACCGGGGAATGAGAAAGCTGACGGACTGGCTAGAGGAGGCTCAGCACTAAACTCGGACCAATCCGACCCCTCAGTGTACATCCTGCTGGATGGAAGGAAACAATGTCTTAACGGTGGCTAACAGCAGGTGGACCTCTTTAGATACTCATACAGAGGGAGTGAAAATCCATCTCTACTATGATAGGAGTCATTACCTGACATAACACCATGCGGTACCACATGAAAATCTACGTGTGACGAACGAAGACCTTTGTAGGGGCTGCAGTGACGAGGAGGCTCCGGAGGACACCACCCACTTTTTCTGCTACTGCCAAGGCCTCTATCATTTGAAAAATAAGTTCTTTGGACAACACTTCTTTAAGGATTTAGAAGCGTTGTTCAACAGACCGATAAATGACATCGCAAACTTCATCAAATCCTATGGATGGTTTGTATCTCGGACACTGTAAGTATTAAATGCTTTCTTTAGGATATGTACAAAGACGATATTTTTTCTGCTTTTCACGAGGAAGGGATTCTCTAATCTATTTCCTTTCTCCCATGGGTATCGTAAGAATAAATATTGAATTATGGCATAGGATGTGCCAGAATTTCGATACTTTCTCTGGCCGATCGCGGTCTCAAGCTTAATTTTTAGGAGTAAAGGGTTTCTGCTCTGTCTGGACATGGTTTCTCAATAAATGTCACCAAAATGTGGCTGCCTCCAGGAATTAGTCTACTGGAGGTAAGTTATTCTTTTGCGATGCTCTTTTCTTACATTTGAGGCTGCGTTTTCTCTAAAAATAACCTTCTTAAAGCCTTGAATATGCATCTGTATTTGCAAAGAACCTCTGCCAATAGATTTGGCTTTGTTCCATACAAATTGAATTTCAGTGCTATACTTTTATGAGGATTCCATCAACCTTTTGCAACACAAAAGTCAAGTTAGGGAGCGACCACTATTATCAACTTTTATTTTGTTGTCTAGCGAAACGACCCCTTCTGACAAAACATCCCTGCCGTTAAATTCATTTACATTTCTCAACTATTGTTCTATTTCTATTTACAGTGAAATCTAAATCTCACATAACTTCAACACAAAGAGAAAACCCTTCAAACATTTTTCATACACCAACTGATATTGTCCCCCCAAAACTAAAAATAAAAATCTATATCCATCTATCGCACGTTTCAACCTCCCTACATTCGCTGCACAAATTCAAAATTTCAACCGTGTGTATGGAGGGGGAAAAAAAGTCCACCCTAAAACGTTTGACCACTCTTTTGACCAAAAAGATTGCATTCCTGCTGCACTGCCAACAACACCAGCGGACTTGTACCAGAGGCAGCAAAACAGTGCAGATCAACTCTTTTCCATTTTGCCAGTAAAATAAAAGTTTTCCAAGAGTTTTTCTCGTTTTGGCTTCCGAAAATAAAAACTTTTTTAAAATGTTTGTCCTTTTTTATTCGTTTTGGACTGTTTTTTTTTTTTTTTTAGCAGTAGTGACATTTCTCTATTTCCACTCCCCAGGCACCAATACTGAATAAACAAATAAACGAATGTAGAAAAATGATGGCTCCCTTGTTGATTCAAACAACCGAGCTGCGAGCAGGCAGGATGCTGAGCAGGACTAGGTTGTTTTTTTGGGCACTTTTTTCCTAAGGGGATGGGTAAAGGGCCTATCACTAGGCTAGGCGTAGAAAATCATGATTCAAGCATACTGTTGCTACTCTACCACTGATAATGATCATCATCATCATCATGCCGGCTACCCCACGATGATGATGATGACGGTTGATAAGTATTCGGGGTAACAGTGGTCTCTAAACTTTGAATACTGGCCACTCTAGGGAGGGTGGTGGTTTCAAGAAAAAAATCAATAGGAAACAAAATGGTTTTTTCTATTTTATTTTTGTCGGCTCCTAGTTGATCTGTTTATATTGCATCATAATGAACGAAAGGAATTGTATTGTTCTGTTACGGGGGTGGTGGTTAACATATACGAAAATGTATATTAGTTCTTCCGAATAGGGGTTGATGGATGGAATCATTTAAAATTTAAATAAAAACGTTTTCAAAACTATTTGCAACACGGATGGACAACGCTCATCATTCACTCTGGTGGTGGTGCCGTACGAGTGTGGAGGGGTGATTGTTTTGCGAACCAAAATTGAATCGAAATTGTGGACAAGAATGTGCTCTGTGCTTTGCGTGACCGTCTGGAGGGAGTATAACCCCCTTCGGGGAAAATTATTTAAAATAGAATAAAAGCCAACGTGACATAGATAGCATTGGATAGCAAGCAGATACACAACACAATGGATTCAAATTGTACCAGTTTGAATTTTTTTTTTTTTGAACGTGCCCTGGGAATGGTTGGAAGATTTTTATTTTCATCTACGACGATGACGACGAGAGTGCATTTAATGGGAACTGAATGTTTTGTTTTTGCATATAATTTTCTCTGTTTATCTGTCCTGTTTCGTTGGCAACGCATTTATTTTGAAAGTGATTTGATTATATGTATATTTTCACTATTGTAGGTGGTTGACACAAACAGCTGCCACAGAGTGTTGGCTGAAGGGTATGGTAAAAGGAAGAATTTTTAAATGATTTGATTACAGCCACGATAATTTGGTGGAAAGTATGAAAGAGGTAGAGGCGGCATACATGTATTTTTGTGGAAGCGAAAATAAATAAATGCGTTTTAATTAAATGATAGATAAACATGGAATGCCATTAATTAGTTCACTCAAATAGGTACAATGTGGAATATAGAAGGATGATAGGTGTACATTTTTTTTTTTGCTCAAAACGAAGAAAAGGTAGCCAAACGAAATGATTAAGTGATAAATATGTATGAGGATATTAGACTTTCGAATTCAATTTAAAGATGCATTATGTATATTGGACATACAGAAGTTGTAAGCTTTATTATCCATCTACTTGTGATCTGATTGTGATGGTACATATCTACGTACATATGAATAAATTATAATTCAAATGAGGTGAAACTAGGAAGGGTACTTAATTTCATTATGGAAATGCAGAAAATTGTTTTGATACATCGACTAAAAACAACTTGTTCCGCCTCGGTTTACTTTCATCTGTTTTAGTCAAGAACTTATAAACTGTTCTTCACGTATGCCTCGTCATTGTCAGGTTGGGGCAGATTTCAGAAATATGAATCTAAATTACCTTTCTGAGCCTCCTGACTCAAGCATTTTCAACGAAATTTTGATAAAAGCTGACTGCTAGGTTTAAATCCATGTTCAAATGAGATGGGGTTGGAGTAAGATATGACACAAGATGTCTAAACTAATGTAAATTCTCACACACTTAACAAAAGTGATGAATTATTTTTAATTAAAATAAGGTTAACTCATGACTCAGACTTTAAATAAAGATCGCCAATCGTTGTTAAATTTTGTACATCTGTGTCTCCTATTTATTGAGAGATACTATTGTATTAAGATACACATTCCTGAAGTTGTTTCCCAACGAACTAATCGGAAGTTATCAGTTTGGCCCTTAGTCCAGATAGATAACAGACCAATTAACCTGATACATAAAGACATATCAAAGCCTATTACTTATGATAGTATTCACTTTCTCGAGCTCTATGAGTCGATTCGTGGCAAGCAGACTGATCCAGTATGTAAGTACGTACACTGTCGTACATAAGTTTCCGGACAAACCATTATTAGTACATTTATATGCAGAGTCGAGGAGTCGAGTCAGGTTCGAGCTCAGATTTCGATCTGAGTATTTCTACACACTGAGTCGAATGGTTGAAAAGTCCAAATGTGGTCGAACTGACAGATGAGTATAGCAGCCATACTGGTTTTGATTGTGTTTTCTGTTTATTTCTAATTTTTGCATTTAATAAACACGAAATAACTGAACACACTCCCACAGCTAACCATAAACTCAATCAAAATAAAGCGATTTCCCACCCCGAACAAAAAAAAAAAAAAAAAAATCAAAGAATCACACAGAGACAACATGCCAGTTCAACCACTCGATCCAGATATACACGCATTTTTCTGACTCGATCCAGCTCTGTTAGCTGAATCTAGTCGAGCTAAACCCATTCTGACTCGAACTACGTTTATATGAATTTGGAACCAGTTTGGAACCAGTTTCAACTCTGCATATAAACGTGGTATCTGTCAGAGAAATTACTATACAACTCTTTGTCTTTTCATTTTAATAATCAAAATCTATTGTATCATAAATAGTTTTATCAATATTATATGTATTTACGTAGCCAAATGCAAAAATGTATTGAAAGTAACAAATGAAAAGATTTAGATAATAAAATAGAGTTGGACCTCTTTTTCATCGAAAAATCCACCTCGTACTTGCACCAATGTAGTTTCCAATGTAATTGATCTCCAGGCTTCTTGAAGGATCTCCCAAAGCTTGACTTTCGATGTTGGACACTCTGTCAAATTCATCCCAAAGCAGCTCTATTGGGTTGGTGATTGGTGATTAGGCAGGCCATTTCATATTTTTCAGTGTTCCTTTTTATTCTTCTTCGTATATCCTCGGCAAAGCTTGGAAGAATGTTTCGGATCACTATCTTGCATTAATGCGAATCCAGTGCCTATTAACCGTAAACCCGATGGTAAGGTGTGTTTTCCTACTATTTATCTGTACTTCTTATTCATAATTCAATCGATACGGATGAGGTCTTCAACACCGGCGATTATTGGACCACCGCCATGCTTGATCGTTGGAACAACACAGCTATGGAGCATCTTCTCTTTGGGCGACCGAACGTAGATTCTCCTTTTTTGCCCAAAAACTTCAAATTTACATTCGTCGGTCCATAAGACTTTCGACCTCTTCTCCAATCTAGCCGCTTGACTTTGTTTTGGACGTGTCGTAGCAATGGTTTTTGTACTGCTGCTCGATCGTTAAGGCCTGCGGTAGCTGAACGAATTTTTGTCGTTGTTACTGATATCTGCGTTGAGTGCGAACGGTTAGACCCTGCACTTATTTCTGGAGCTGTATACGCACACAATATGAGTAGTTGCGAGAAGCTAGGCCTATGCCCTTTATGGGCAGTTGCGCCAAAATATGTGCGTATGTATGTATTCTTTGATCCATGGCATTTATGCATGATGCCCACCACGATTCCTCTAGCAACGCAGGATGCGCGTATTAAATTTGTTGATGTCTTTTGGACATAGTTCGGGCTGTAACTCTTTAGTAACGCGTACGATTTCGTTCTTCAACTCTGGAATCATCTTGGGCTTATTGGCACAGACCTTACTTTTCACGTTGCCCCATAGAAAGAAGTCCAATGAGGTTAAATCGTAAGATCTTGACGGTCATATGACCTCGTTATTTCGTCAGGTAATGCATCCTGGGAATTTCGTTCGCAATAGAGCCATTGTTTCACGCATGTACATAGATGACAGTTGCCCCAACAAAAAAAAACAACCATTTCTGAGATAATCGCTGGCAAAGATTTGCATTACCATTGAATCACCATGACAAAGAAATTCTTAATTGATTTTCTATAAATTTGAAAAAGAGCAAAGTAACTGCTAATAACACTCCATAGGTGTGGGGTGTAGTAAACCTATATATTGAATGTGTTATCCATAGAATTGTAATTGGAAAACGCTACTGCTCACGAGAAACAGGCCCGCTCTGTTTCAAGTAGTGTGGGACTTGGTACTCACTAAAAAAAACACCTTCAACCCTTATATTCTACTTGGCACAATCCACCCCGGAACCACTTTTGCATTACTTCAGAGTGGTGTCGTTTTCTTTCCCCTTTCGGGGCCGGCTTTTTCATATTTGTCTTCTCTTGCGGGCTAATTCTCTCTTGCCGGTAAGGCTAACATCAGGCTTACATAAATCTGCCTCTCTCTCTTTTGATTTGAGCACTTTTTCTATAAAGGAAAGTACTTGATTCCAGCTCTGGTTACTCATTGAAATTTTTGTCACTATGTTTTCCGGGGTAATGACGCTGATTAAAGATTCTAGCGCCCTGCTTTCAGCTTCCCATCTGTTGCACTCAAAGAACGTGTGGTTTGCGTCGTCCAGTTCTGATTCGCCATATTGGCAAGCCGAGCTCCCTGCTTTGCCCATTCTGTGGAGGTAGGCGTTGAAATAAGCGTGACTGGTAAGAAATTGGGTGACGTAATAATTGACTTCCCCGTGTTTCTGTCCCTTCCATTCAGCAATGTTGCTGATCAGCCTTGCGGTCCATCGTCCTCTGCTTTCTGAGCTCCATCTCTCCTGCCATTTCTGTTTGGTGAGCTCCTTCGCCTCCTCGGTTTCCGCTTCCACTCCAATTTCCGCCTTTTTGTCGTAGACATACTTTCTCTCTGCCGCAAGGAGATCAATAGGGGTCACTTCCGCGACTATGATGGCGGCTGGTTCCGACACGGTTCGGTACGAACTTGCAACCCGTAGTGCGGTGCGCCTTTGTACTGCAGCCATTTGTTTCCTGTATTTCTCTTGTCGTAGTGCGTCGGCCCATATCTCGCACCCATACAGGAGAATGGTGTGGGTGACTGTCATCAGGAGCTTTCTCTTGCTAGCTGTTGGGCCTCCAACGTTTGCCATTAATCTGCTCAGTGACATTGTGACCTTCGCAGCTGGTTCCGAAGCAGATCTTATTTGATCCCAGAAAGTGAGCTTCGTATTTAGGGCCATCCCTAGGTGCTTTTCCTTGCTGGTTATTACCTCAGACCCGACTTGAAAGTCGACAATAGTTGGAATCCTCTTCTTTGTCAAAAGGACTATCTCCGTCTTTTCTTTGGCCAAACCTAAGCCATGTCCTTCCATCCAGAGGCGCACCCGCCTCATCACCTGGTTGAGTTTTCTTTTCGCACTCTCGGTGTCTCTTGCCGTAATCACTGCGGTGATATCATCTGCATATCCTACCAGAAAGGTGTCTTCGGTCATTTCCATACCAAGGATGCCATCGTAGGAGATGCTCCAGAGGTCGGGTCCCAGGATTGAGTCCTGCGCTGCTTCAGCAGTAATCTCCTTCATTCGAGGTCCTTTTGCGGTGTTGTATAACAGCTTCCGGTCCTTGAGATAGTCCTTCACCATAAGCAAGTGATATTCGGGAATATCAAAAATGCTTTCGAGGGCGTTCAGCATATCGCTCCATCTGGCTGAATTGAAGGCATTTCGCACGTCCAGAGTTGCTAGCAATACGATTTTCCTTGAATAGTGGTTGCCTTGTGGAATCCGTGGAAGCTTTCACATCAAAGAAACTATCGTACAAAAAATAGAGCGCGACCGGCTCAGTTGGTATTGCCACGTTTAAAGAAGAGATCATTTGAACCCGGTTAAAAAGGCAATATCAATGCACGTTTCTAAGACATCGCGATGTAGGAAAGGCAGGCCTATAAACGCCTGGATCAGACAAATGCGACGACATCGGCATTTCATTGGCCTCAGTAACCGAGTGATCCAAAATCGGCAAGCTCGCCGATATTTTCTGAGGTCAAATTGGCGAACCCCACAGGCGGATCAGTAGAAATGCGGTGAAGTGGGAGGGTTGTCATCCCTTGTTTTCGGATCATAGCCTCGCTGATAAAAGGAAGAAGAAGAAGAAGTGGTTGCCCTGTTGAGCCAATTGGACGGTCCTTACCACTTCTTCAATTGCTCCAATCGTAGAGTGGCCCTTTCTGAATCCGTGCTGTCTTTCGGACAAATCTCCTGCTCTCTGCACGTCTGCTGTATGCCTTGTTCTTAGAAACTTTTCCAAGAGTTTCCCTGTGGTGTCCAGCATATACAGATGCCTGTACGCTGATGGGGAATCCGGGTTTCCTTTTCATTTGCTGATCAGTACCAAGAGCTGTAACTTCCAGCTCCTAGGGAAAACCCCTTCCTGGAGACAGCTATTGTACATGTTCAGCAGTAGCTGAGGACATGTCTGGGTAATCGTCTTGAGCACCTCCGCTGGTATTCCGTCAGGTCCAGGGGCCTTTCGGTTTTGTTGTGTTTTCGACGCGAGGATCAACTCTTCTTCACTGAACATCGGGGTTTCTGGTCGTTGAACCGGAGAGGTGTCGGGAGTCCGAACACGATGCGTTGGGAAAAGTGTGTTTACTATAAACTCCATCCTTTCTTCGCCGAGGACAGGGCTAGCCATCTGTGTTCCCAGTTTTCGCATTACGACTGTGAAGCCTGAAGGGGAGATCCTCCCCTTTTTTGCTCGAATTGATGGCCCACTTGAGCTCGGGTCTCATGGTTCTAAATTCTGCTAGAATGTCTTCCGTAGGTTCAGCTTCTCTTCTCCTACCCCTGGTGACTTTGCGTCTGAGATGTAGGCATCTTTTTCGAAGCGCAGCTATCTCGTCGTTCCACAAGTACATCAGTTTCCTGTTTCTATTGGGGCCGCTCACTCGGGGCATCGAGGCATCGCATGCCAGCCGTATGAGTTGCATCGTGCCCTCAACTTTTCTTTCAGCAGCTCCCACTGTTTCTAGGACCGCGCTTTTTCCTTCTTCGATTGCGGATATGAGAAGCTCTTCGTTGAGTCTGCTAACGTTCCATCTCTGCGTTCGGCTTTGGTTTTGGTTCGGAACGCGTTGCCTTTGTCGTAGGTCAAAAACGATGTACTGGTGATCGCTGCCCGTGTAGTCTTCGATAACTCTCCAGTCTTCAACCCTTGCGGATGTCAGTTCGGATGCGAAGATTACGTCCGGGATCCATAGAATTATAATAGAGAGTTTGAAATTACTACAAACCTACTACCTTTCCATTATTCCTAAATTCAAACCCATTTTCTTCTCAGTATTTAACAAATGGTTAATTATTAAAAATTTCATAATAATTTCTTCAATTTGTCTTAAAACTATTTTTTTTTTGAATATAAATACTATATTAATCTAATGGTTTTTGTTGTCTTTTTTTCAGGTAAGCAAAATTCGATTGATGCCTTAAACTCATAAGTCGTATATGTGTGACTTAGAGTAAAGTTATTTTAGCAATTGCAAGTATGTATGCATGTAAGTATGTTTTTGAATTATACCATTTGTCAATGGGATCAACTATACTCGGATATCTGAATGGATTGTTTTTACGCATTGTGAACTATGCATTTTGTCTGCCTTAATTTGGATTTCTGCAGCTAAATAACATGAAAACCGAAACAATATGTTACTCGATTTATTTTATTTGGCCATCGTCTACTTTTCGTGGCTTTATTGACGCGCAGAATCAAGAATAGGGCAGAGTACTTCTTCAGGCATATTTGAGTTCCAGCAGAAAGTCTTGCTTACTCGTAGCTTTACCTTCAATCTTTGTACAGCCAAGTAAACCTATAGGTATGTTAAATTGCCTGCCATATAGCAGTTCTATTTTATACTTTTATTACATCCTTTAGTAGTAGCCAACGGCTTGTCAGCATCTTGGTTCTTCAATGTAGATAATTATGTCGCGGAGTCATTTGCAACTGTATTTCACTTCTACGGATTCCTTGACAATCGGGTCTTCCCTTTGGGGAGCGATGTAAACAATTTTTTTTTTTTTTAATATCCATAGTCAGTGTTTCCTGATATTGTCATGTGTCGCAAGAGCTTATTCAACCAATAAGCAAATTTTCTACAACAGACTCTGTGAAAGTATTTATGACTAGCAATATTGTAAGGAGGAAAAGTTAATATGTTTGTTTCTTTGGTTAGGGTCTGTTAGTTTCTTTAAGAACAACGCAAATTAATGGATTCTGCTGAACGTTAAGTCCGTTTAGGGCAGTGTTCAGATTCATCGAAAGGTTGACCGATGGAGTTTACACTGTCCACATCTTCGTCCTTATTAAGGAATTAGGTTGTACTGTCGGTCCGCGCATTAGCAAACCAATACCAAGGAATAAAATATCTCATTGAATGCAGGAAACATTGAATTAAGGAAACTGTAAAAATTCTGTGTCAATACCCACTTCCCAATCTATGGTGTTACCAATTGTATTACAAAATTCAAACATGTAGTTTGAGTATCGTTAAAGTGTTCTCTAGTCACCCATAAAACTTTTTTTGAAAATTGCATGTTGAGATGAAAGAGGGGGATGAGATTTTGCTATCGTTAAAAGCACCGTAATTATCGCATAGTGTGATATTCAAATGAAAACCTCAATCTACTACCCAAGCTCGTAACTATACAAACTACTGAAAATTAAAATTATTAAAAACAATTACCGCGTGCTATAACAAGGACAATGTCCGGATGAATGCTTTTTTTCCCATAAAAGCTGAAGAAAATTTTGCATAATTCCTTTCAAGTTATACCAAGACCTTGCGTGCTTTGGTAACACAAATTAGACAAACACCCTTTTCCATTATGCCCTTTGTGTGAAGTACCTTTGTCATTTTCCCCATCGGCTAACTAACAGAAACTTGGTTCTTAAGCAAGCAATTTTCTTCCTTAAAATCTTGTTTGCCACCACAGTGCACCTCTCTATTGCACACTTACTTGGAATTTATGGCAGGTTAATCTCACATTATTTCACTTTTTCCATCCCATAGCTGCGCTGCACCACTTAAGGGCATGTGGTGCAATTAAAGGGAACTTTGTAATTTAGAAATTACCATCTCATGCCACCACGTTCAGTCGCGCCCTCGTTAGCCCCCGCAGCCGTGGTTGAATTGCTAAACTGAGGGTTATTTTTTTTTTTTTTTAGTGTGCGGTTGCACATGCAAAGGTTCTATCCGAAGGAAGCCACTTGTCAGCAGATGAAGATGAGCAAGGATATGTCATAGAGAGCGAGTAAAATATAATTTGCCTCTCCAAGGGATTATCTCACTTAGCGACAATTTTTTTCATCCTTCTTTTACACGCAGTCTTGCCTGCGTGCAGAGTGCAGAGTCAGTGCATTAAGCACTTCAAAGGTTAAGTGTTTCCGAGTCAAGTGCTTAGGCTAAAGGGATTTTTTTTTCTCTGTGGTGTGTTTCCTCAAATGCGCTTCTTATTGAAATTTTAATCAAGTTTCCTCGAGGACTACAAAAACGACTTCCACTTTTGACAGGACCTCCTCTAATAAAAAAAAGGAGCAAACTTTATCCAATTTTGTTCGCTTTGAACCCAATAATTTCTCTAGACTTACGTCTGACGTAGAGGAGACCGATTGAAGTATATATACATTTTTTTTCGATACGACCCGTACCCGAGGTCAGCACCATCATCATCAAATAAAAGTGGATACTTTTAAAGGAATCGTCCACCATCACCACCACCCACTGGACAACATATCTCAACTTGGCACGCAACGAGTTTGTTCCAGAATGAAAAATTCTCTAGCACCGTCGGTCGGTCGGCCGCTTACCTCTTGTGTGATGGAAAATCACATTTATCCGGATCAATCGTCATTGAATCGTTTTCCGAAAGGACATCCTTTTATTTCGGTGCCATACCTCTGCTATACTTCTTTTTCTATTGAGTGCGTATACCGAAAGGAACTAACTAAGAGAGAGGCCCCGAGGAAAAGTCGGAGAAAGAAAAAAAAAAAAAAACAAAATGAGCTTCTAAACACCGTAAATGTCGACTTTTAAATGTGATTTGATCGAAAATGTCCTTACAATAGAGCTAAGGGTGATGGTTTGACTTTTCTCTCTTCGTCGTGTCGGGCAATTTGTGCTATGTGTAGAAGGACTTTCTTTTTTTTTTTCTGTCTCTGTTGATATGTGTGTGTAACGACGTTTTGATACTTGATTACAATTTGAACACATATGGACAGGACACTGGGTATAAAAAGAAAAAGGCCTAAGCATGGATACAACAAAAGAGTGAAGAGAAAGAAACAAATTGACATATGCCATTTAATATGGTGTATGGGAGAAGAAAAGTGTTTTTCACTCTACTCGCTTCTATATGGAAGGATGAGTGAGTGACTTTCTGTCAGCATTTGGGAAGTCAAAGTCTTCTGTCAGTCGTGCAGAGATGTGTGTATGTATACTTTTTTTTATAAGCTTTGGGATCCTTGGGGATGTTTTTCGTCTAGTGAAGCCTTAAAATTTGTCCAATAATGTAGTTTAATCTATGATAGATTTAAGTGCTCTTTCGTTTGAAAAATGTGTATAACTTTGAAAGCTGTCACGGTGAGGTGGGAAAACGAATTGCTCTAAAGGATAATTGAGGTCATTAAAGTAAAAGTAGTCGAATTCTAATTCAGTGAGGCGATTTATTACATTGAGATGGATGGCGGTTAGATGGGGCTTGGCATTTAATATTATTGGGAAGTAATACAGACTGCCTTAGTGGCAAATGTGGTTTCAATCAGAACTCAATCTTTAGCGTCGCTCTTGGAATATTCGATGAGCATGATTGAAGACAAATGTTATTTGTAAGGATACTTCTAAAAAGCTATATCCCCGAAGCACTCACCGCATCCACTACAACTTGAATTGTTCTTCCCTGTTCATTCATTTTACAGGACTGTTGCGATAGACCTCAGAAAGCACGCCATCTGCCAGACTCGATTGAATACCTTTAAGATATCCACGTCAACATTTCTTGATTCCGTTTGTTTGTTCGATTGCTGACGTGATGGCGAGGATGTGGGTTACATAACTCAGCGGTCTCCAGTTGAAAGGTGGCTGCGAAAGTCAAAAAAAAAAAAAAATGGATGTTGCACCATCCGCTATTTTTGCTTTTTTTTAAACTTTATTCGCCACTTTCCATGCTTCGAAATGGTCTCATAACGGTCTTTGCCATGCAATTAACTACGGTCGTTTTTACATGAAATGCTCTCTTATACAGGGTGTCCGCCGGGAACGTATACTACTTTGTTTTGCCGCCATTTTGGTAAACATTAGTCTTGACAGTTCATATTTGGCAGTCGTGAAGTAGACACGTGGCAAATTTATTATGGAAAAATATTCGATAAACCAACGTGTTTTAATCGTTAAAACATTTTATCAAAATCAATCATCGATTACTGTGACGATGGGAAAGTTACGTGAAATTTTTGGGAGAAACAACGTCCCAACAAAACGCACTATTTATCGTGTAGTGAATGATTTCGAAGAAAGAGGGTCTGTAGGTGATAGGCCCAAGCATGGGCCACAACGTACTGCAATATCGGCTGAAAACATTACTGCTGTTCAAGGAAGTGTTCAAAACAATCCATCAACCTCAATTCGACGCCGTGCTCAGGAGCTTGGTCTTCAAAGAACATGATTGAAAACTTTTTAACGCCACAACTGCATGCTTTGGGCTTGATTAACATGTGGTATCAACAAGACGGTGCCACATCGCATACAGCCAGGATTACAATGGAATTACTGCGAGACCTCTTTCCACAACAAGTTGTTTCAAAAAATGGTGATGTTGATTGGCCTCCACGGTCGCCTGATTTGACTGCTCCTGACTTCTTTTTGTGGGGATATCTGAAAAGCAAGGTTTATGCAAACAAACCAGAAACGCTTGAGCAACTCAAACAAAATATTCGTGATGAAATTAATGAAATACCGCGTGAAATGTGTGAGAATGTAATGAAAAATGTGCTCAAAAGGGCTCGCATTTGTGAGACTAGCAGAGGCGGACATTTACCTGATATTGTATTCCATACATAATTGCCGACATTAAATAAAACATTTATCAATATAAGATCCATTCTCTTTCATTTAATCAAAAATTATAAACAAACAAAGTAGTATACCTTCCCGGCGGACACCCTGTATACATATGTGGGTTATTTTGGTGTCACCAGTTTGACAAAATTCCCGGAGTATTTCCGTTTGTAATTTTCTCAAGCTCTCTTGCTTCGCAGAAGGTATATCTAATGGGGTTCACTTCAACTCTTGATCCTTTGTACATAGATATGCATAGAAGTGTGGGCGCCGTGGCGTAAGTGGTTAGTGTGTCGGATCACTACGCATGAGGTTCCAAGTTCGAATCCCAGAAAACACCAAACAATTTTTTCACGGTCCCACCTCTCGCGAGCGTCTGACAAACATCCGAGAGTATTGTTGTCACGAAAAAGCTTCTCAAATCACCGTTCGGATACGGCACTAAACTGTAGGTCCCTTCCATTCGTGTGAAAAAATATAACGCACACAACATGAGTGGTTGCGAGAAGCTAGGCCCTGGCACTTTCAAAAGCTGTTGCGCCAAATATTTTTTTTTTTATTTTTATGCATAGAAGTGCTAATGCAGGGTCAGTAGTTCTGTAAAGTTAGGTTTTGGGTTTGGATTGGTTTTATGATGTTTGCGGTTCAGACAAAGTTCCACCCAATCAATCAAGAATTGAGGATCATAACCCTCCCACTTCACCGCATTTCTACTGATCCGCCTGTGGGGTTCGCCTATTTGACCTCAGAAAATATCGGCAGGCCTTCCGATTTTAGATCACTCGGTTACTGAGGCCAATGAAATGCCGATGTCGACACATTTGTCTGATCCAGGCGTTTATAGGTCTGCCTTTCCTACATCGCGATGTCTTTGGAACGTGCATTGATATTGCCTTTTTAACAGGGTTCAAATGATCTCTTCTTTGAACGTGGCAATACCAACAGAGCCGGTCGCGCTCTATTTTTTGTACGATAGTTTCCTTGATGTGAAAGCTTCCACGGATCTTCGAACTTCTTATTCGATCAAGCTTTGTCACTCCTGTTGTCATGCGAAGCATCTTCATCTCAGCTGCCGTTAATTTACTCTCATACGTTTTGTACATCGTCCAACATTGTGATCCGTATGTGAGCGCTGGACGCACAACTGCGGTCTGCCTTCCTTTCAACTTAGGTGGCATTTTTCTGTCACAGAAGATAGCGAAATTTTCTCGCCACTTCATCCACCCTACGCTATTGATCATAGATCCTAGATATTTGAACTTTTCGCACTTGGGAAGCACTGTTCCATTCAAATAAATGTCTGGAATAGGCCTGAGTGGATCAGAGAACGGGCAGCACAAGTACTCCGTCCTTTTTGAACTAATGCGATACCCATTTCCCTCCAGAGCGTCCACCCACACATCAAGTGCTCGTTGCAGGGATGTAGGATCCTCACTTATGATGGCTTCATCGTCAGCAAAAGAATAACTGATGTACCATTGATGATAAGCCATTGTTCCTCATTCATCGATTTGCGAACTTTGCCCATATTCCGCTTTCGGTGCTTGTTTGTGCTTTCTTCGATGTGCTATTCACTACATAAGATTCATAATTTAAAAACTAATATTAAATTCGTCTTTGGCCATAATACTCTCGTTTTCTAACCAGTGATAGCCCAACACCCCTCTTTTCCTGTCAGATAGTGCCGGACATTGGCATACTATAGGTATGTGCCACTGTCTTTACGCCTTTCATGCACAGTCTGTAGGTATTATCTTCCAGAATACCCATCTTCTTCAATTGTTACCTTAAACCATGCCCATGACCAACGCTATCAAACATTTGAGTGTTCCTCGCCCCATGCTCAGAACATTTCCTTTGGTAGAGCCTTTCCACATTTTTGAAACCATTGACCCCCCCTTTGCAAGTTAGTCCGCTTTTTCATTGCCTTCGATCCCCACTCAAGGCAATTTCGCGTACACTATGTGGAGCCACCCAGCAGAGTTGAAGGCATTACTTATATCTCTTCCATCTCATGCGTCTATTGTTAATCCCGATTTTCCAATACATTTTCATGGGTAGAAAGGATCACATAATGCCTTTTCTAGCCTTGTAACTTGCCAGGAGTCTTATCACCCAGTTAGTGGTGGGCCGAGGGTTCCTAGGAATCCAAAATTACGAATTGCAGTGGCAGATACTTACACCTTCATTCGACGCGTCAACTCATTATTAGCTTGGAGTAATAAATTGCAAATTCATCGAAGTCAGCTTATACTGAAAATCTGCCAACAATGCTATTAAACTTTCTGACTGCCCCGCTGTTTATGAAGTAAAATCACGATGATAAATTACGCAACATGGTGTTGATACTTTCTTTTCTCGCCTGTGTCTTCTTCTTTGTCTATCAAAGAGCGATTAATTCCAGAAGACAACTCCTTCAGCTTCTTCCGAGATTTGGTTTTTATTTTTCAGCGAAACTATACTACCACCTTAAACAGCGAATACACTCATGCGCTACAAATTGAACCACATACTTGGAGAAGTTACACGATGACAATAATGATGAACGAACGAAACCAACGACATATCTACTAAAAAAAAAATAAGAGCATGGGGATTCTGAGTGCCGACACATGGAGTTGAATGTAAAAACTTTATCACTCCCACACATAATCCACAGAATCCAAAGTTCGTTTCACCCTTAACACACTCCAGTCCCTGATCTACATTTGGGAGAAGAAAAATTGTGTCACGCTTCAGTGAACAAATTTGAAGTATGCAATGCACAATACCAACCTAAGGACTCCATACAGAATCGCAGATACATATATGCATCTACTCCTACATAGATGTATCTGCAAACTGAAAAGACAGTGAAAAATATCCAATTTAAAGATAAGTGCAGTTAAAAAAGAACATTTCGGGAGGTTTTGGCGGTTGGAGGGTAAGAAGGTTGGAGGAAAGAAAAAAAAATCAGAAATAACTAGAACCATTAATCACAGGAGGCGATTTTTTTTCTCAAAAAAGAAAATAAAGAAAAAAAAATTCCCACCCTTGAACCTCCCTACATTGGTGCACAGAATATTTATCTGCATAAAATACCGTTGAGAGGGTTATGCACCCTTCGCTCTAAGTAGATTTGTGATGGGTTCTAGAGTGTGTAGGAGTATCTCACATGGATCATCCCCTAGTAAGGGATGCCATACCATATCATAATTTCGAATGGCTTAATGGAAATTTTATGTTGGAGACATTATGAAGATCTACTCTATCCACTACGTTTGAATTCTTTATTTCGGGAGAGTGCCCTGGACATAGGGATGGGGCTTTGGAATAAATATAATTCCTTCCTGTTACCTCTGGCGTCGAGTTTATACACAATCAGCCTTTAGACCTTCTTGTTCATACAATACCACTACTGCCATCCAAGCGTTAAGGGATAAGAACCGAAACGTCGTCGCCTTGAAATGTGACCCATGACGGTTGTTCGGTTGAGTGTGTATGTGCAGCATGAATCTCTACTTTAAATGGAGTCAAGGATATTCAGATTGTAGGTTTCCGATAAACGGGTCATACGGTGTGGGAACAGGAATTCTTACTACTAGAAGGCACTTACGAGACTGAGCGGAGGTAGTAGTACCAACAACCGAACAGAGTGGAAAACTTAAGCAATTAGCGCTAGGATGGAGGCAAATTTTGCATTTTCTTAAATTTTTTGCTCGTCGTTGTCGTTCATTCAAAAGTTGACTAAGAAGAAGTAAAATTTTATGGAAGTGGAAGTCTACGTCGAAGTCATCGTCGTCATTGTCGATTATTCCTGAAGTTAATCGGAGCAAAAGTTTTGCGCGCTAAACTTTTCAATCTGTGTCATTATTCTTTGGAGGCACTAATACATACATACATCTACTTGCTGCTGCCGCTGCATACGTGTTATTGTCTTTTTGTTTCTTGAATATGTGCTCTGGGATATAATTGCCTTTATCCGAGTTAGGGCAGCGGGGAGAGAGAATCTAGTTTTTGGTGACTTAAGTAGGTGATTTGATGGCGTAAGTTGTCCCTAGATGAAAAATTGGTTTTACATTAGTGTGTCGACTGGGAAGTGATGTTAAAAGTTTATTTGACAGGGAAAAGCTGTTAGGAATAGTATATTTGCCTTAATACGAAACAATACAATAATAAAGTTATAGCACATAAGGAAACTTTAAAATTGATGAAATTCGAAAGCTTATCAATGGGCCAGGGAGCAGATAATTACATACAAAAGAGGTCTTAGGAAATTGGAAGCAGCAGCTTATTCTCTGGATAGGGTGTTAATTTAATCTCCGACGTCGCAATTTTTTAACTAAACTCTCATTCGGTCCTTGCATTTGATAAAGATTTAGCCCTGTTTTTGTGAGACTAATCTCTGGTTGCATTTAGCATTTCTCGTTGCTTCTATATATATATTCTTATATTTTATTTTCTTTCGCCAAGTGTCCTTTTCTGAAGATATTCGATCAAAAAGATGAATTCCCGAAAAGTTCAAGTTGGTTAAAGAAGGTGCATATCGTTCATTAAACAAAAAAAATTGGCGTCCGTCCTGTAGAGAATTTCAAGGTCTAAATATCATTCGTCAGATACTTTTTGTGCGACTTGTAGTTTTTGAAAGACTTCCACTCAAATACGACTAGGAGAAAAAAAATCAAATAAGCGAAAGGCGTTGAAGCACTTGGCTAACTATCAAAAATTTTGTAAAATTTTTAATCCATCCTTTTTTTTTTTATTTTTTTTTTTTTTCGTTTGACTGTTTTATTTCTCGACTTTCGCATTCAAAGACGCCTAGCTGAAAAATGCAGTGCTACTGGAATACTTCGGTCCATGTATATTCGGAATTTGTCATCGACTAATACTTACACCCCTATCGCGGAACGCGTCGAGGGGAGCGATCCACTAATAATGAAAAATGTGCATCGTGCAATCCCCAGACGTGAACCATTCACATGTCGGTAACGTGAAAGGGATTCGCTGTATTGTGGAAAACGAACAGATCGAATATCCCCATGCATTTGCAATCCGCAGCTATTTCATTGCGGATTTAGTTGTTGTGTTTATTATGTGATTAACTGCGCTGGAAAAAGGTCGCCAGCTGTGCAAATGTCTGTGCCTTCTTCTATCTGAAGACGATCATTCATTAAAAAACAATGCAGCGCCATTTTCACACAAAAATTTTTTTTTTTTTCCGAATTGAGTTTTCACAAAGCGTGTTTCTAACGAGCCTGTCACAATAGACCTTCCTAATCAACAATACTGGCCGGTAAGGGAGAGTATCCGACAGATTCCAAGATAGCGTTTTTATGAATCGAATAGGTGAAGGGAAACTCAGATACGACGGATTCCACGATAGGGGTGTTAGTAAGACCCAAAATATTTACCTTTATCCTATTTGTTTTGGGAAACACTTTTCTCAAGATCTTCGCACCCAAAAAAGAGCGTCAAAAATAATCGAAGTTTTTCAGAATTTTTCTGCAATTTTTGAAAATTTTTGAAAACCAGGCATATGGTATGTCACTTAGACAATTCTTAGGCCTAAATTTTCATTCTTAGCCCCAGAACCCTACTCATATTTTTTCCGATTTTTCCTACACAGAGTGCACGGGACGGTTTCTTGGTTGCTTACAGACGTTTTCACGTCAAAACGAAAATTTTAATTTTTGAAAGAAACAGGGTACTTAGGGTTCTAGGGTTAAGTGTTATTTTGTGAGACCATATTTGTACTCAGAGAAGTGTTTCTGAAAGGATTAAGGTTACAAAGTTATAACATTAATACTCCGACACATGTGTCCTATTATGGGAACTGCAAAATATGTAACAGACTAAAGAGGATTTTTGAAAAGCAATGCTTGAAGCAGTGCCATTGAAGTGAAACCGAAAACAAAATGAATTATTTCTAAAAAAGAAAACCATTATTCTTTAACTTTTTCGAAGTTTTAACAAGTCTGGGCATCCTCTCTATCAATTTTGATATTGTTTCGGTTAGGATGCTCTTCCAAGTATCGTTCAGTTGCTGCCATAAGGTTCGTGGTGAAGAACAAGACCTTTTACGAACCTTTCTGTCCAAGGGGTTACATAAAAGTTTAATTGGGTTCAAATCCGGCGACTGTGGTGGCCTTAACACCCTTTCCTCTTCCTTCTGCTGCAGATAGCTTGAACACAACCTTGAAGAGTGTTTAGGGTCATTATCTTGTTGAAAGACCAACCATTCTCCAATTGACCGAAGACCACTTTAACCGTAGATCGCGCTTTAAAAAAAATTGAGAATTCTATCCTTTGTATCATTTTTGATACATAGCTATTTTTGTATGAGAGACGCGCTGAGAAAATGATTTACGTCAACATTTTTGAGTATATTTATTTGAAAATAAGTGCCTTTCAACAAAATACAAATTAACTTTTGTTCAATGCATTCACTGCAAATAAATTCGGCGTGAATCTCCCTACAAACGGGTCTGTTGCACACACTGCAATGAAAAGACGTTTGTTTTGTTTTGCTTATGCCTGAATGGTAGCACTTATAACATCTTTCACACCTGTTCGGTATCTGTAGTCTTCCTTCTCTTTGATTTTGGCGAATGTGATCGGGACGATGAACCAAAGGGACAATTATCGCCAAAATCAACAGTGTTATGCGTTGAAAGTACTGAATTTAGTGATCTACATAGAAGAAGTAGTTGGGGTTTGAGTACGCTGCTGAATGTATTTTGTTGCCAATGAAATAGCCAAATTATAATGAATGCTTTTGTCTTGGCTTCCAGTTTGGCCTGACTGCGTTGAATATAGTATTTAAGCGTTCAAAGCGAAGATGTCAATAATGTTATGAAAAACAGCCATAGTCCATCGATTATTTTTTTTCTTTTGGTACTATAGCAGCTTATAGCATTTGTCAGCCGTGTCAACATCACCCGTTGTCGCATTATAAAACGAAATAATTTTTGGTAATTTTTTCGGACTGTCGCCAACATTAAACTTATTGCGCATCGTGCTCATGACAACCGTGCATTTATTTTTTTAGCTCATGTACAAGAGAAGACATATGTCCTCAGTAAACGCAAAGGTGGATTTGTACCGTGGAACATTTTTGCAGATCAAAAGCCTTGGTGGTTCTCAATTATATATTTTTTCAATTAGCAGTGGACAAAAAAGAAGAATGTATTCAATATGCCGTCAATTCGGCGCGATGCATATCTTGTCACAACTGAAAAAATTAACATGTATTTATCGCTTTACACTGAATGCATTTCAAACAACCCGGTTGCAAGGTCACCACATTAGAAGCTCGTGACCGACCAGTGGAAAACGGTGTTGAACTCCAAACAATGCCTACTTTAGCCAGGAATAATGGATCAAAGATCACATGGAACTGATTATCTTCTACATCAGTATTATCTCCGCTTCTATTATCACTTTCTGATGATTGTTGTTCTTCCTCTGGCACGAAATCTATTTCATCTCCTAACGCATCTTCCTCAATATCATCGAGCTATTCGAATTTCTTCGTCCGTCAAAAATGTCGTGTTGACATTTTTCAAGATAATTGTGTAAATATGTAAAAATTAAGAAGAAAGTTACTAGCATTATGAAAATCAAAATGTATCATTTTTGATACAAAGCGCGATCTACGGTTAAATATATTTCTCATTTGGAATGTTTCTGTAGCCCTCTTTATTCAAAATGCCTTCGATACGAACGAGTTCGCTGGTCCCGCTGTAAGTGAAGGCTCCCCACGCCATAATCGATCCACCTTTATGCTTCACGTTGGGCACAATACATTGCAGCAAGCCGTTCCTGTAATTTTTCCATGGTACATACGAGTAGCTGCGATCTCAAACGTAACAAAGCCGCAATATACTCTCGCTGTGCGTAGTATATTACAACTTTAACTGATCTGCTTTTTTTTTCTGGACTGCTGTTTATAGCAGTTAGGTTCATAACTTTTAACATATTATTGTGGAAATATAACCTTGACTTAAAACCTTTCTATCCCTAGTCCTATTCTTAGCTTTTGTTCTTTCCCAGAATATAATTTTACTTTAAACAGACATTCGTATCTTATGTGTATTTCAGTTCGGTTTCGAAGCTGCCTTCCATCATTTTTTCTTATAATTTTTTTTTAACGTTACCAGAAAAGTACAATAGATTGAAGCCTTCATCCTTGTTGTTCTGCATTGAGAAACTTCTGTCAATTCGCATACAAACACGTACATTAAGCGTCATCATAACTCATTTCAACGGAAAGTGTATAACCCTTTATGTTCGGCAATAAAGCCCGCTAAAAAAACGTGACATAAAGCTGCAAAGGATGCCTTAAAATAATTTTTCTCAAAACGTACATATAACCGTACGCAAACACATTATGACGCTCGTTCACTTCAATTGCACACGTATTGCAGGAAAAAACCTTTCCACTTTACTATAAACGCGTTCGGGAAGGATTCATCAACAATAAAACTCATTTTATCGCCTTCCACTGAGCTCACTCATGTATTCATTGAATCCATCCAATAGTAAACTGGTAGCCGGAAATCTCAAGGCTCATAAAGGATACATTTTGACATAACACTTCTGTTAGATGATGAAATCATAGAAACGGCATTCAGGACGATGGCGACGACGTCTATCCTTGTTGTTCCTAACAGAAGCACACATATCATAAACACTTATTTGACATTGGCAGCGGTGTTGTTAAGGGGGTTCTAACAGGCCAGAAAGAAGAAGCGAATACATACTCGTGTATGCATGACAACACGACAACACATACTTCAAGGAGCTGCTGCTTTCTGTATTTGTTCGCTTTTAATTTTCGATGAACATCCTCTCTAGCGCGCACTCAAAATATATTCATGGACTATAAAACTATGAATGGGATGTGACGTGAAGTGAGAAGAATGTTGGCAGCAACAGGATCAAGGTGCCTTTGGAAAACATACTCGTATAGCTCACATGAAAAGTTATGACAGACGGGACCAACCATTTTGGATGTGACATTAAATATTGGATAGTACATATGTACAATAACAGAAATGGCTCTTAGGTGAATAGGAGTCAGTTAGATGATGGAACTCTTTGGCTGCAGAAGAATCATTCATCTCATTAGTATCTATCCCTAGGTGAAATTGATTGTCCAGAAACGTTATCTTTATATGTCACATAAAGGACGAGAGCTTTACTCAATATGCCTACTCTTTGTCTGTAGAGTGCCGCCATACCTTTAGGTCACATACGTATGTTCGCACGTATGTATACATAATTAAATAATGCAGTTCTATTTGATCGATTTCGTTGGCACTCTTCTGATGAAACAGGACACACTGTCAAATATTTTTTTAAATTTTGATACGTAGCAGTTAACTGACCATAAACTGCATAGTCTATCAGAACTGGATGGGACTGCCCTTTTGTTTTGCAGTTCACTTTGCTTGGTGCCCAACGTGAGGGCGACTTCAACATGAATTACAACGAGCGCAGTTTTGCTCTTACTCTTAAATATTCAACTTTGTTTTCAGATTATCGAAATATTTTCAAAGCTTTTATATCCAGTGGTTAAGTTGAACCTTTTGTAATTTTCCCACTTTTTCGGCCTCAGGTTTAAACTAAGAAGATGGGATATCATACATCAGTAAACACCTCCAAGTAAACTATATATTTTCAATGTTTTTTTTTTAAAGCTCCATTGCCTCTTAAATTCTTTAACAGAATGCCTAAGACTACACCTAATTTTTGGGCGCGTTTTGAACAAATAAAATGTAAAATTGTTTCTATAAAGCTAAAATAATTATTTAAGTTTATCTAATATCTGAGTCTAACATTTTTAGTTTATGAGTTAAGTTCGAAATTATGGTCCAAGAAAGAAAACACAAGTTGTTGGTTTGAAACTTAGATAGTATAGGCTTTAAGTGAGTACTCTATGGGTTGTGTCTGATCTACGTGGGGAGAATCGTTACAATTTGTTGCATTCGGTCTTGCATCCTAATATACAATATTTACTTTTTTGAATGCCTGCTTCTTTGCCCTAGGTGGTGTTCGAATTTAAATGCCATGGTTAAGGCCAACTGCACCAACTGCCCGGGCCATCCACGTATATGACGGTGCACGGAACTATGAAAATTAAAGTGAAAGGTGAAATTCAAATAGGAAACAGGAACTAGCCCTGCACCATGAACTGATAAAAGTAATAATTGCGCAGAATGTACTTCCACATCACATCAAACCATAGCTACATGTGTGAATAAGAATAGCACATTCCATTTGACAACATTCTGTGGTCTGCAATAATAAAATTCAAACCACAAAGCCATCGCCACCAACTCAATCGTTGATGTCAAATAAGGAAGCAGTACCCTTTTGATGAGGGAATCCTTGAAATTCCTATCTTCATTTACAGAAATTCATGCGCCATCCATCCCCCCACATCCATCGATGGCGCCTGCTTCAAACTAAACTTAATTACTCGAATATCTCCGCACTAATTTTCTCCATTATTTAGCATACTTCCCTCCTTTAATCCTGTGACCTTCATAATTCTTGTAACAAGAGTTACAACCACTTATTCCACCCCCAACCACCGGTAGACACACGCTCTTTTGACTACTTGTGCTTTGTAAAATTTTTGTTAAAAATGCCATTCTGCCATCCACGACGGCCATCGTATTTCCACACCCGTAGTATCGCGAACATTCATCGTGGACTTAATTTTTAAATTTATTACACCAAAGTAGTACCTGGGCTACTACAACACTAATGGAATCGCCCTCGAAAGGGTGAAACACATTTTTTTTTTGCCTTCATTGACCGTGTAACTTCTTTCCCTGCGAATCCTTTCTTCGTGGCACTTTGGTGTGAATTTATAACACTTTCAAGCCAACACGAAGTCAGGAGCACTGACGGAGGAGTAAAAGGGCAAAAAAGTGGACAACGAACGTTAAAATTAAAGATCTCATTAAGTTAGATTTGCTGATCCACTCTGGAGAGAAGCAGAGTTGGACTGCCGCCGGCCGCCTCACAGTGCAGCGCATCTGGGTCGATTTCGGTGGAATTCTTAATTAATGAATTGCCGCTGGTCATTGTGTATTTGGTTGTATTTGTTGGAGGCGGGGGGATGAGGAAAGAAAGTGGTCTAACCAGAGGGAATGTTTGCATTCACACCCAAATCTGTGGGATGAGGTGTAACACTTCCGGTGAAAGAGTGTAGATTTTAGCCCGGGACTGGTGAATAACTTTGCAACGATAAATCTATGTACAAGTATAACGAACTGCTTCTGAAGGCAAAATTGGTTTCATTATTCTGTCGTTCAATCGTCAGCTTAACCACCTTCACCACCAAATGCTAACCGGGATGATGGTTCGCTCCCGAAAAGTGAACCAAAATTCGAATGGAAGGAGGATAATTTTGCGGCTAGGTGGCTGGGGCCAGGTGGTGTGACACTTCTCTAGGTACATCTCGTAGTTGAACCTGACTGAAATTTAAATTCAGAAAATTTGAATTCTCCTCAGTATGGGATGCGACCACCATCATCACCACTACCACGGCGGACCACGGCCACCTTTCTAATGGCTTAATGACCTGCTTAGTGGAACTATAATTTTGGGTTAGGAGATTTGCAAAGTTCTCCCTTAAATGGGGGTTGCAAAGTGAAATTAAAGTCCTAAAATCGGGCGGGAGAGTGGAATAGAAAGCGTATGGCTTTAACGTACACCTCAGTTTCGTTAAGCTAATCGATTTACGTTCGGAAGAGAGAGGTTAAAAGCTGAAAGCTAACATCTAACGACAGTTGGCATTGGGTTTCGTTTCCATTTAAAATCTCTTAATAGACGCCCTGTAACAGAGATTGAAGCATATGTCCCTAGAAAATGAGTAAGGACTTAGTAGCTGCCGTGGATCATTCAGTGCGGTAAAAAGTTGGTATATACACATATACAATCTCCCATGAGGGTTTTCTCATCGATCTGGAGTTGTGTACTGAGCATGAAGGTCTCATGGTTTGTCGTTCGAATAAAATCTGCGTCTCCTTATTTTCCAGTCATCACAGACTCATTCCAGACTTTCAGATGTCAGCTAGACATTTGCATCAATGATAGACTTAACAACGCTTTAGTAACTTTGTACTAGTGCAGTGGAAAATATTCAGAGCTATCTGTGTATCAATTCCCAAAATCATCTTAATTTTGGCAGCCTGGTATGGTCGCATCCCTCTAGCCACAATTTTTAGCGGGCGGAAAGCTACTGCTCCACTAGATCTCTAAATGAATTTAAATTAATTTCTAGGCAATCATTGATTACAACAACTTCATAAGACCTTTCACCAGATAGGAGAGCAGCAAGCACGTAATCTACATACATTCATACTGACGAATATAATATGGACATTCGCGTGGATGCGGGTATCTTGTCCGGCACGTTAGACGAAATCAATTAGACAGTTGTGAAGTACTGTCGTGAAGAGATTAGGGTTATTAGAGCACAGTTGGGTCTGCGCATTACCAAGAGCAAGGTAATGGCTTGGTAAATATGACAATTTTACCAAGCCAGAACCCACGGCCTAAGCACAAACTCTGAATATTCATTTCAATCCTTGTAGTGATGACAGTGCATTATACTAAACGGTACCAAAAACTAACATTGGCCTAGCCGTACAAGGTCTACATAGGGGTTGCAATGATGAAGGAAGTTCATATCCCACTTTCTTTGTCACTGTATAGTATAGGCCTCGACCATCTAACTTCTACGAATATATTTCTGCCAGGATATTGAAGAATTATTTGCCAAATCTGTGAACCAGATTTCGATGGCAAAAGCAATATATGGTATGCTTAATTTCTGGCAGAGATTGCTCTAATTGGACCTAACCATAACTATCTTTCTGTTTTGGTGACAATTAGACTATCCTGTTTAAATCTCTCAGTATCTAGTCAATATTTCACTCATTTTTCGTCTGTCGGTTATCCATTGTCTGCTTAGCATTAGTTTGCCATCAATCCGTCATCTGTCTGGCGTCAGTCTTTCATCTCTCTTTCGTCTGTTTGGTTGTCAAATATCTATTGTCTCTATTTTTACTTTCAGAAGTAGTATTATACACTGTAAGGTTAAATGTTAAAGTCGAATTCGTTACGAATATATATGTACACTAGGTGTTCCTGAAGGTTGACAGATTGTAAACCTACTGATTTGTAATGTGAGTGCTACGTAGTCACTGGTCATTTGGTTATTTTTCTAAGAATTATCAAATTCATATAACGTTCTCTCTAGATACATACATATCTTTCAGGAGTACCTGCGATATTTAGGCTGTCAAAAAAACAAACAAATATTTGGCGCAACGGCTCTTTAAAGTCCCAGGGCCTAGCTTCTCGCAACCACTCATGTTGTGTGCGTTATATTTTTCACAGGAATGGAAGGGACCTACAGTTTAATGCCGAATCCGAACGGCGATTAGAGAAGCTTTTTTGTGACAACAATACTCTCGGATGTTTGTCAGACGCTCGCGAGAGGTGGGACCGTGAAAAAACTTTTTGGTATTTTCTGGGATTCGAACTTGGAACCTTATGCGTAGTGATCCGACACACTAACCACTTACGCCACGGCGCCGCAACCATAAAATTTGTAATAAAGTTTTTGCTCTGAAGTGTCTGCGATTTCAAGCCTACAAACAATCAAGTTCATTCAAATGGTGTCTACACGCTCCTAGACCACCCCAGATCGTTGTAATTTAACTTTCCAAATGACCCACTTCCACTTCTGCAAATGATGCTTTCCAATCAATTTCCGCCATCGGGATATACGATTCTTCTTCCATTTAAAAATATATACATACATATATATAATTCATTGGAAATTAATCAATTCGATGCCTTTGCTTGCTCACACTTCAAATTCAATTAATCAAACTCATATCCGTATCGTAGACCGGATTCTAGCAAACAAAAGCCCCATCCTCCTCTCGATTCGTCTTCTAACTTAAATGCTCTGCCGGAAGTGAATGCTACTCAGCCAACCGTTCATCATCACTTGTATATCCCTCTTTTGGAAAAAAAGGTCCAGCAAACAAAACTAAAAAAGGACGAAGTTGAATAAATAAAATTATTCACCCTGCAAGAAATTATCTCGGACAAACTTTATTAATAACGTTCATGACTTTCTCAGTCATCTCATTAACATCTTCCACGTGCCTGACCTGCTGCTTGAAGCTCTGGGAAATACTAAGCAAAAGTAATCACTGCAACAGAAGAGAATGCTCTCTCGCCTTAATCGGGTGCTTGACGTGTACAACACAATTCCGCATTATATTATGATCCTTAAAATCTACGACAAAAAAAGAAAAACTACCCGACGAACGACGACGATGACAACAAATAAACGAACAACACTCGACAAAGTTCGTAAGAGCATTTGGAAATTTTTAATTGCCACTCGAGATTTATTCACTGTTCTGTATGAAGTGTACTGTACGGACATTCCTTACTCGCACATACAAACTAACAGGACAATGGTTAATTATCCACTTGGCTTGTCACTTACCTCCACAGGGCATAATCAATGTGACTGAGCATGACGGAGAAGGACACGGCAGTACCAGCAGGACTCCATAAGCGACAATAACAATGATAATGAAGACGCAGAAGACGTCCTGTTGATCCTTTTCGCTTCTGCAGTATACGAATGCAGAGTTCCCAAAACAACACCAAAACTATTTTCGCAATGCAAATAGTTCATGCTCATCCGGTTTCTAGATATGAATCGATGTTGGATGGAGTTTCCCGATGGGATGGGAAGTATGTGTGTGTCCCCATCGCAGATGTGTCCTAATTCGCTTTGCACATCTCGTCGTATTCCTCTCCTTGTTCCTGAGTCGAACAGATGTTTGGCCAAACAATTAAGTGCGAGACTGATGATCTAATACCTCCAACTGGTCCCCACTGGATCATATTTCTTTATCATGGCAATAACGACACAGCAAGATGAAATTATCCTTCCATTGACTTGGGATGATGGTATCCTCAACAGGGTATGGCCATGATTCATATCACGCCAATGTTTGTGTTTCTCAATCTTGCACTACGGGTGGAGGAGTGGTAGCAATTGTAGATCCAGGACAAATTCATTTTCATTTTAATTTATGTAAAGGTATGCCCAGGATAAATTGCAATGGTGATAGGACATGTTCCAACCGCCGCTGCCGCCGCCCGCAACTATCCACTTCCTACTACTACCGTTCGCCTCAGGAAAAGTTTATTTGTAAATTTTATGGTTTTGTGGGTCATAGAGCGACCTCTCAGCATACTTATACGAGTATATATCCCTTCTGACCACGATGCTCTGAGCATCTATAATGCATGCAAAAGTTTTGGGTTTTCCTACTTCCGGTTCGGACTTGATTGCGAGTACAATATTTTTCGGAGCAAAAAACTACGGGATTCGAAACTACTACTATTCAGGATGTGTTTGAGTGGAGTGCTATGGTGTTTCCTTTTCTACTTTTTTGGTGATGAGTTGGATATATCTTGGTTTTTGGGAGATGTTAGTTAAATTTGAATCGAAAAGGACGGGAGTGCTCTTGTAATTTTTGGACTTTTTTTTTGAGGGTTTATGGGTTGAGATGGGCCTAAAAATGTGCTATGAAAGTGGTGAAATGCAATCTCTGGAGAGTCGAAAGAGTGTATACTTATCTAATCCCACGATCATGATACGATAAGAAGAAGGGAATTTATCTAAATGTTAAAACTTATTGCAGGTAATATTTTGATGTAATGGAGATAACGGAATCATAGGTTGTTGCTATTCATAAAGAAATAAATTGGCCAGATACATATTATTTTTGGTTAATCCTCAAAATCGGTACATTCATTTGGAACTATGTATTGGTTTCCGCAATTTTATTACTGTATTTTACCAGTCAACAATACAAGTTAAGTGCTGAGACCCTAAACATTTTAAAATTAGTCGTCAATCATTCAAAACTGTCTATTCTCTTAACTTAAAATTTGTGTTTTGTGAATAGGGAATGTTCTTTAATAAAAAATTGAGCTGTAAACTGAAGCGTCAATCATACAAATTGCTTAAAGTTTTATTCTCCTAGCTCAAAACTTAGGGCATAGGTATATCTTTGTAGTCGGCGCACAAGGTTTCTCTTGTCCAGAATTTGGAGTATAACGTTGTTCCAATGACCATGAAGACGAATACGGAGTTTTCGAGTAAAATTCGTTATTTCGTCATCGACGGTAGTTACTCCTAAGTCTGTGTGGATATCATTAGTTCTGATATACCATGGGGCATTTACTATGACTCTTAGCACTTTGTTTTGAAAAGATTGTAGGATATCTCTATTGCTTCGTGTAGTACAACCCCAAAGTTGTACTCTTCCATGTTATAAAAGAAGTATCTTCGAGGTGTTTTATTCTACTTCAGGCAATGCCTTGGCATTCACAGAGTAGATGTGTTGCATGTTCTGAGACGTGTAAGTCATTGCAGTATCTGCATACCTATGTACATTGTACATCCGTATACGTATTTGCTGTGCAGTTGAAAAGATGATTGGTGTTGTGTGGGCCATTTCCGCAGTGAGGGCATTTGTCTTCTATACAGGCGTCGAGACGGACTGTTTAGTAGACGGCACCAAACTGCACCGGCACCTCCTTGTTTTCCGTGGCACACTACGTTCTTCGTCTGCTATGGGTGGTGGGCGGCCTCCAAGGACCACGTTGGGGCAGAGATTCTGCATAGAGTGGGACCCAGTCGTGTGATGAATACTTTTCAATGCATCCATGTCTGTCTGTCGATCCTGGTACTCTGCGTGTAGGCATCAAGGTAATTTTTTTAGATTTGGAGCCCTTTTGCGAATGGACTAGGGTGGTTGTGGTACAGTCATCAGCGGATGATTAGGGTGGGCTTGAAGGTGACATGCTAGAAGGAACTGCTTGTAGAGCGTGGTGTTGCGTCCCTTACTGAAAGCAACTTCATCTCAGCATTAAGGTGATCTACATGTGACATCAGGTGACATCCGGTGATGGTCCTTATGGCCGTATTTTTGCATCTGCCAGCTTGTGTCACTCAGCTGCTGTGTCCAAATGGGGGTCGCATAGCTCAGCACGGAGCGACCGATTGCATTGTATGTGGCGAGTAGCGTCTCTTTATCCATCCCTCAGGAGGATCCCGCTAAGGACTTGAGTACATTGTTTCGGGTTCTAAGTCGGCTTCTGGTGTTTGACGCATGCGCGGCAAACGTCGTCATGCTGTCGAATGTGACGCTAAGAAGTCTTGGTTGGGTGGTAGTTGGAATTTAACGTCTTGCTATATTTATGTCTAGGACTGACCTTATCTTCCTTGTCCAGGACGTGAAGAGTATGGCTGAGGACTACTCGGCCGACAGGAAGTTATGATCTGTGAGAACTACGTCCAGGACAGAGAGAAATGAGTTCAGCGCTGTGCATAGTGTTGGCACGTTGGACCCAGTGGTAAGGACCGTACAGTCGTCGGCATATGAAACAATATTGATTCCATCCGGGAAGGGGCAGTTTGGAGATATAGAAGTTGAAATGAAGTGGGGATAGGACGGCCCCCTGTGGTACTCCTTATTTGACCCTCCGGTATTGAGAATTAGCGTTCCTGAATTCGACAAAGGATTGGCGGCCGCAAAGGTAGTTGGTCAGCCAACGCTTGTGGGTGTTGGGTAGTGGAGACTCCAAGATATCGCGTAGTAGCGTGGCATGATCCACCGTTCTGGCATGGTTTTTTTTTTAATAAGCCCGTTGATGATCTGCGATGAAACCACGTTTAGGGCTGAGGTGGTGCTGTGATTTTTCCGATAACCGTACTGGTGATGCGCTAGCGTAAGATGTTCGGTAAAATTCGGAAGAAGTAGAGCTTCAATTGCCTTGGTCAGGTGGTTTTCCAGGTTTGCAAAAGGGGATTACCCGAGCGACCTTCCATATGCCTAGAATTTAAAGTGATTGGAAGGATAGGTTAGGAGAGATGTTTGGTAGTCAATTCCTGGTTTGCCAAGTTTTTTTAACATCATCATGGAAATCTCATCAGGACTAAGCGCTTTGGAAGGTTTTGCCTTTAGTATGACGGCCTTGACTTATTCCGATGTGAAGCCTTGCGGTGCTTCGTCCCGTGGAAGATGGTGTAGTTTCCAGATAGTGGTTCTCTGTATCCGCTGGTGCGTGTTGAAGAGCTTGGCGCAATTCCTGGGATTATTCGTAGAAAAGCCACTATAGGAAATAGCTATGTTGTCATTGCGTTGGTGGCGTTCGACAAGTTTGCAGGTTGCATTTATCTAGGTGCTCGTGCCACTGTTTTTTGCGGTATTCGTCAACTAAGCGTCGAACCTCGTTGTTCAGTAGTTGATTTCTGGCGTCTGATGAATTTGCTGGTCTGATGTCATTACGTTTGTCTGCTAACTGATGGGCAGTTGCTGGGAAGTTGGGTCTGATTTTGGTGATCCTGCCTGCCGATATTAAACGTGCTTGTTGCTTTGTTGATTATTTTACTGAAGGCTCTTTCCCCGGAAAAGGTGTTCGATGGGGGTGGTGGTGGTGGTATTGCTGAAACAGTTATTCGTATAGACGGTGAAGTTTTCCCAGTCCGCCTTGCTGTGTTGATGAACGCCTTTTCTCTGGAACTAGTAAGTTGTCAGCGGTTTCGATAGTGATGGTGATTGGCAGGTGGTCAGAGCCCAAGGTGACATTTGTTTTCCACGTAGTGCAGGTTAGGAATGGTGCGACTTATGTCGGGTGAGCTACTGCAATTGCTTGCAATTCTGGTTGGTGTGTTCTCATTCAATGTGCCAAAGTCTGAGTTATCTAGTTGTTCGGCAAGATGCATATCACGTTGGTCGGTGCCCAGGGCTGAAAACCATAGATCGTTGTGGGCGTTAAAGTCGTCTAAGATCTATCTGTTTTTTCTATAGATGGGCGATAGGATGATGCACAACAACTGCTGGGTGGTATGTATATGTTCACAGTTTCTAATACAGATGACCCGGATATAATGGCAATTCCCTGTTGTTGAAGGAAGTCATCAAGTGTTGCTGGGTTTGTAGCGTGGTGGGACTGTATTTGACGGTGTGATGGATGATAAATGCAAGACTTCCGCCAGTGTTTCTAGCTCTGTCTTCTGGTAGAATGTGATAGTCGCCTATCCTGTTAGATCTGGGTTTGGAAGACCTGTTGGATTTCGAAGTAAGTTTGGTCTCCTGGATAGCGGCTATTTAGATGTTGTAGTCCATGAAGTTTGTGAGTTCGTGGATTTTACCCGAAATGCCATTGCAGTTCCATTGCAATATTTCGATAATCCTAATCTCCTCAGAAGACAATGACCAGCGATCGCTGTTCTTATCCGTGATCTGTCTAGTCTTATAACCTCCAGATTTTTTTTCGATTAAACACTAGCCGCAAGGCATTAGACGCCCTTCTTAGTTGAACTATCTTAGGTCAACCATGTCTGCTATATGTGTATACCGCAATGCCCATGTACCCAACATAATCTGACAAGGTTCTGTGTGCATAATATCCTTAGCATTGTTCGGCAATCCCTGACTATGAACTTGAACTTAGGGCTTGAAAACTGTTGAAATACGGATAGGCAGACTAGGTAGATCATTAAATACTTTGTGCGGTCTTTTTCCATGTTACAAACTATTTGTCAACATTTTGTATTTTATCCGTAATAGGGTATTCCAAATTAACAATAATTATTTGGAATTTTATTTGTCGAAATGAAATTTAAATTCCAAGCGACGTATTAATGAAATCCGGAATCGATAACATGTTTATAGCTATTTCCCATTGACCCAGAATGCGTTACCATCTAATTGCAATGACCTTCAATCGAAATTCCAACAAATTTAGCGCTCCATAGGTAGCTCATTGAGAATTTTATTAAAAATCAATTAGTTATTAATTTTTCAATTAAATTTTCTATCGATATGCGGTATTATTTTATTAATTCAATTTGTTATGGAATGGCTGGCGATTTTTGATTTTTTTTTAAATAAATAAATTGCATGTTGAAATATTTTTTAACATTGTGTCGATTATTTATATGTATATCTATTTATATACGTATTGACAGTGATTACTCACCATATGGTACTTACAGAGCAGGGGATTTTTATTTTTGTCGCAAGGCTATGTATGGATATTTTTGTGTCTGAGTTTTGATTTTTCCATCTAAAAAGAAATTTACTTTATGAAAACGTTACTCGTGTTTTTTTACGAGCATGTTGTGTGTGTTTTTTTTATGGATATGGTAACAGGTGAGACTGGGATATATTTGCATTGATTTTCATAACTTTATATAGAATATTGCATTTTTTTATCTGAACAGGTGACAATAGAGATTTTGAGCCACATACGTGTATTTGCTACTAGTTGATATCAAATGATTCGATTTATTGGAAACGTTTCACAATTGTATAAAGTAGTGGTAGAGTGAATCATGAAGTAGCTCAGAACACTGCAATTACTGTAATACGATGTAGATTTCGGTTTTTTATTCTAAAGAACAGAGTGAAAGGTACTATTTATGAATAGTTTCATACATGCGATTATATTAGTAATGAATTGCGGCAAACAAATTATACAATTATACAAATTTAGCAAAACTCTTCCAGGGTTCACAATACACGTAATGATATAGATAAGTTCAGATTTGAGGGGAATTGTACGAGTATCTTGTGTGCTTACACAGATACCAATTGGAGTCAATATATTTGCTTTTGTTATTTTTGGTACCAGTTTAATCTCTTTTATCAGATTCGTCAGATGTTCAAAAGGCATAAAGATTTTGAAAAAGGCGAAAAGATACTTGCATTCTGTTTGCGTTCACTACAACATAGTAATTCCGTTTACTTTCATTTGAACGATTCATGTCTTGACTCTCTCCAAGAGTTAGCATTCGCTTGAGATGTTGTAATTCCAGGTATGAATACAATTAATGTTTATTGTATTCTGGAACTGATTTAACTGAACTGACCTATAGGGGTATATAAACAGATTTCGATTTCTTATCCGACCAAAGCTGAACATCAAGCGCATTTGAACCCGAAAACCTTTAAATCACTTCTTATCTCATCTTTCCATCATCGGACAAGTTAATAAGTTACTAATACTAATTACTATCATACAAAATTAATGATAAAGTTAATTCGTCCCACCCCCACTACAAAACCGATCAAAGTGTAATGTAATTACACTTCTAGCATAGTGTCTGTCCCATAGCCACAATAATCGGTTGATCAGTATCACTGCGGCAATTACCCCTACCTAATGACCTTTATCACTTTTATTGTGTTTTCCTGGATAAAAATAGTAGGACAGAGACTCTGAGCTAAAAACGAAAAGAAACGGAAACAGAATTTCTTAATTTCCACATCTTCCATCAGCAACCCCCGCGCCTAACCCTTTTACTTCCGACCACGCAGCATATTTGTCGCTACTGTGTTGTAGATGTGCTCGATGCGATAGTAAGGACATAATACTCCTGAATCATTGCATTAAATTGAAAATGTCTCCCCTTCTGTCCTTTTTTGTGAAAGAGCGCAACGCAATTATATTATCATCAATCATAATGGAGGAAGCTTTTACCCACCCACCCAGGTTTGAGTGTGCATGTGCTTGGGATGGGTGTGGGGGTGTAAAAAGCGCGCCTTCGCATTGAAGATTATGCAAAGTTAAGTGTCAAAAAGGGTTTGCATATTAATAGGATTGCATGACAAAGGCATCAAACATACACCGGGAGTTAAAAAAAAAATGATAAAAGGGACTTCGCCATAGCACGCAGGTTGGTAGGTAAAGCCTGAAAGATACGAGATACACAGAGACGTATATAAATTAAGGAGGTAGATATGCTCTGCCAGAAGTTGGAAAAGGGTACACACATACTCGTACACTGGGTATAAGGCAAACGGCCGATATCAACTAGGAGCATTTTGGAATAAAATGCTCAGGGTAATGAAGCTCTTACCGAAGGTATAGTAGGTTCTTCATATTTGCTTTTGCTTTACTGTTTACTTATTGGTGGGGGTAGATGTGGAAGTAGGATAAGAGGTTATCAAATGAAACATTAGTGCGGGACAGTTAGTTGAAAGTTTAAAAAAAACAGATACGATCTGTTTGAGAAGACAGAAGACAAGAGAGCTTTGCGTGACAATGATTGATAATCATGCTATCGTGGAAAGTAATGGTATTGGTTCAAATCTTGATGACCCTCATTATGTGCGCTTCAATACTACTAGCTCCAACACTGTTTGGTCCAATAGTCTATAGTTTGCAAATGCAGGCTGATAGTCTGACTAAGACTGTTAAAGGTCTATCGGCGAAGGTAGATCGCCTTCTCAACATCCTAGGTCTTGAAAATGACTAGGCCAAATTGTGCAACCCTGAAAATAATTGCTCTTAATGTGAACTCTATTATTTCTCTTGATATGCGCGGTGATCTTCTGCGTTTTATGGTGGATCATAAACCTGACGTACTTTTTTGAGCTAAACAAAGCTAAACAACAGAAATAACTTAAAAATGAAAGACTATGACGTAATACGGACAGATAGACGCAACTCAACTCAATACTGCGATCTGGGTCCGAAAACCACTTCATCTCACTACGATCGAATGGAGTGATATTAGAAACTTTAATTGTCTTAAGACATCCATTATTTCGCCGCCTTTCAGGGATAATTGTTGTCTACATTCAACATCGGCGTATATTGTGTCCAGAACTGTTAGTCAATTCAAAGCCGAAATCGAAAAATTGTTAGAAGATCTAGGTCTAGATAGCTTAAATAACTATTTCGTCCTAGCACGGGATTTAAATGCGAGACAACCGGTCTAGTTGTACCCAAGAGCGAACGGAAGAGGCAACTTCCTAAATCGCTTTATTGAGGAAAGTCAGATCACATATAAGATGAAGCTATACAGCCCAGTTACATCGAGTTATCCTTCTTCGTTCAATTTAGAGCTGCAAAGGTTAAAACCTCATCTGAGAAATGTGAGGACACTGCTCAGCAGTTTCGGAATATTGTCAACGATTATTGGAGGAACGGGCCGAAAATATATTGAAGTCTGATTCCAGGACCATGTTTCCTAAATTTATCAAATGTTCAAGCCTCGTAACGTCGTCAAAACTCCAAAAACTGAAAATTCCACTGCCTCCTCTCTCACAGGCGGAGATTAATAGCCAATACTGCCTCATTATCGATAACTATTTCGTTATAGATAGTGAGGCTGACAAGCTAAATTTAATCGGCTCTAATTTTGAGGCAATCCATGCTAGAGATCTACCAAGCTGCAGAACTGGGGAAGTAAGTGACGAGCACGCACTCTTCTGAGATTTTCTGATCGACTAAAAGCGGACCAACTAACAGATGAACAGACTGATAATAACTTTACAGCACTAGACGAACTGAAATACGTATTCAGGAAACTAAATAACAAAAAGTCAGGAGGCTTAGATAACATGCCAACTATTATTCTAAAGCATATACCGGACGAAATTATACGGCAATATTGCGTAATATTTAATAATTTGTTAAACAACTGCTTCTTCCCAAGTTATTGGAAAACATCAGAGGTTTTTCCAATAACCAAAAAGGAGAAAGATCTCTCTGAACCTTCCAACTATAGGCCAATAAGTCTTCTGCTTAATATCGAAAAGGTTTATAAAGTAGTTATTAGTTCGTGTTCAAAAGAAAGGAGCGGAGCCTATTTGGGTTCAAGAGAAACCATTCGGCGATACTCGCTGTTACAAAATTGATTTTTGACGTTAGTTGGAATCTTAACTCCAAAAGATGTACAGCTGCTTGTCTAGTCGATATCGAAAAACTCTTCGACACGGTTTTATCCACCGGCTTTTATATAAACTTATCCGATATGACGATTACATCTATAGTGTTTGAGAAGAAATTCGTGGTAACAGATAGTCAATGTACGACGACTAAAGTCTTTAATGTCCCCAATGGACAGAATTGAGACGCAACTGGAAATATTTACAAATCACGAGTTCTAATGGTCTTCGCATCGAATCAAAGACTGCTTAAACTATCTAGTTCCCCATTTAGACAAATTTTTAGTACAAAAATGCACAATTACAAAAGGCAAGGATGGCATATAAGCCTCTAAAACGCATTTTTTACTCCAACTATCTGAGATCCGACGTGAAGGTCATATGTTTCCAGTCTACCGGTATGTTAGAACAATTCCACCGCATATGGAAGAGCTCTGGTTATTTGAGAGAAAAGGTGTTCGACTTTCGGCATTAAATCTCTTACAAAAGGGTATCGGTATATCGAGAATCGACAATTTCATTCTGGATCTTCTGAGGAATCATTTCGCAGGGTTAGCAAACGTAACAGAGTGAACTTGTATCGGGCTTATTTTTCCCTAACCCTGGGTATTTCAGAAAAGGATAATACGACACAGCTGGTATTGCCACTTTCAAAGAAGAGGTCATTTGAACCCTGTTAAAAAGGCAATATCAATGCACGTTCCAAAGACATCGCGATGTAGGAAAGGCAGGCCTATAAACGCCTGGATCAGACAAATGCGACGACATCGGTATTTCATTGGCCACAGTAACCGAGTGATCTAAAATCGGCAGGCCTGTCGATATTTTCTGAGGTCAAATAGGCGAACCCCACAGGCGGATCAGTAGAAATGCGGTGAAGCGGGAGGGTTGTGATCCCTTATTGTCGGATCATAACCTCGCTGAAAAAGGAAGAAGAAGAATACTATGCAGAATGCATATATACCAATAATTCTTGCCGGTAAAAAAGTGAATAACATTTGTGAAACAATTTCTCGGAAATACAGAGAAATACTTAGCTGATTTAGGGCTAGACTGCTTAAATAGAATTTTTGAAAGCTTATCAGTTGAGAGACTCCACCCAAAGCTTATCGATTTAACTTCTCCTTCTCCATCATATCCGTTTCTTTCAGTCCATCACTTTGCTTTGTAATTTTAAAGGATCTCTGGAGAGTTTGCTTCGATGAAATATGTATTTCGACATTCAGCAATGAACTAACAATGTGTATCTGTATTTTAGACATGTGAGACGAATCAAAGTGCGTACGAGTACATGTTTAGTGCATAATTCTACAACTTCAGTTTTAAGTTAAACTTTTGCTGTTGATGCTCTATTTCCCGTCACGTGCTTACTTTGTTTATTTAGCTGCAGAAAAAAAGCGAAAGATCTCAAGTGCAGCCATGGGAATAGAACATACGGCAATGTCTAATACAACTATTGCAGCTAATTTTGCCGATGCGGTTTAACTCCACTTTTGTCTGCCATATTCTTCCAGATGAACGGCATTCTTCATACGCGCCGGTTATAACAGCTCCTCATTATCACATCATTTAACAGCAAGTCAACGCTCTACGATTATTCAACTTAAACCAAAATCTAACAATCTTGGTGTAATTAATGTTTGTTTCCAAAAGGAAAAGAGTGAACTGTTTCCATTGCACTTGGTTTAGTGAAAGCGGGACTTTGGGTGACTATTTGAAAGCAGAACCCTTAAGAAATTGTTTGTTTTGACTAACAATTTATGGCGAGAATGCATCCTGCATCCATTTTAACCATATTATTTTCAATCCCTAGCCTAAAAAGAAGAAAAACTTACGTTCTAATATTCCTTAAAATCAAAAGAGTGCTGAAGTCTCAAATAAGGTTTTACCGCTGGATAGCGTCCTTAAATAATCTTGAAATAAAGAATACAGGCATTGTGAGGAACAATACTCCGTAGTTTTTCGAGTAATTTTTGAACTATTTGAAGTAAACTTGTAAGACACACTTGAAAGTGCTTGAACTTGGAACCTGGAAATACTTATTTGAAGATACTTAAAACTTCCTGAGTACTTTGTACTTGGTACTTTGACAAAGGTCTTAAAAAATAATTATACTTGTTTTTTTAAGCCTAGTATCCAGTACTTGTACCTAAAGAATGCAACCCCCTAACAGACTGCAGTATGCAGGCATTTATCCTTGAAAACTGAAATATTTGTGAAATATTTTGAGGTATTCTGAGCTTAAAACACTATTAAATGCTTGAAAATACTTGAAACTACTTAAGTACCTGACACGTTGACCTAGTACTTGGCAAATACTGGTACTTGATACTGAAGTCCTTAGGTTAGATTGTTTGTTCGCACCACGATGCAGACACACTTAGACCAGTAAAGGTCCATTGTGATGTTCAATACTGAAGTCCTTGCATTATTCAGTTCTTGAACCCGCAAGAGTCAAGTCCTAACATACTGTAGCAAATCTTTTTGCATTAGAAAAAGAAGTGAATTTACCAAACATATTGAAACACTCATTCAATTAATTTAATTGCTTTTGAAACCCAGATAACTATCCATCGATCTTCTTGTCCCATCCACTGTATCGTTTGCAACTTTAAAAGGATAAGGTTACGTACTGTTCTATCTTTAACATCATCAGAGAGAGTGTGTGAAAGAGAGAGAGAGAGAGAGAGAGAATGAACTACTTGGCAGAAGGCTTTAAAGTGAAACAAGTATGTTTTCCATGTCATACCGTCCTTTGCTTCGTTCCCGTTTGTATCGGCTCGACAAGGACTCTACTTCCACACCTTCTGCTCTTTGTGTTTCACTGTATTCACCATTTCCCGCCTGTATTACGTCAAAAGAAAACCGTTTTAGTGCTAAATCATTATACAGTGATTATGTAGAAAACACTTGACTATTAAAACTGCTTTTGGCTCTCAGCGTTCTGCTGAGCGTTTAAATATCGATAGTGGTGTGAGAGAAGGTAGTACAGAATGTTAGCTGCCAGCTTAAAAGTACTTCGTTTGGTCTGCGCCCAGATAGTCATCTGTTAAAGAATGAATTTACGTACAATACATACTATGCCTGCATTGTTCCTTTCACTCACAGGGAAACGATGACAAAGCTGTTTGGGGTCTGCCTGGTGGGGAATAACGAAAAGCGGTAGTTCTTTTCGGCGAAATGAGTCCCCATCCCACCACAACACACCGATAATCGATTTTCGTTTGCCTCAATTAAACGTATTCGAACCTTGTAAAAAGGAAACGGAAAGTGTAGAGAAATGTACTTTCACGTACATATGTGGTTCCACTCTATTATCTACGAGTACTAAGGAAACAAGCAAAAAAATAAATGGAAAAATCTAAGCCATTATGTTCATTGACAAGATTTGGGCGTTGGAGAGATGTCGACAGGCAACAAACGCAGGCCAAAAGAAAATTTAATTTTGTTGTTCCAAGGTACACAGGATGTTGCCTTGTGATTCAACATTAGCATAGGTCCTGGTTGCCATCAGTTCCGGCACCGCAATCGATGTATATATGATATATATATATTTTTTTTGTAGTTTCGCTCAAATGTAAATGTAAATTCATTTAGCTCTTGCTATCCACCTGGCTACGTAAGGACCTTGTGTTGGATTTTTTGAGTTTGCCTTTTACGCCTTTTTTTTTTTTTGTTGTGACGTACCGATATATTTATTTTTGTGCCCACGGGAAAATCCAATATTCAAAGGGTGTGAAAAATTAATTATTCAATAATTTCAAGCGGAAAATATATAAACAGACAAGTGGGCGCTGAACGGTCCTTGCAGAGATTTATGCGAATACAAGGTATTTGCTTTTGGCGGGTGAACGACGCGCATATTAAAAAAAGGGGGCTTTCAACGAGAAAAGGTTATTGAACTAAGGTGAGGGAAATTGAATCTTCGTAGTGAATTCTAAATTTATTGCAAATCCTTAGAAAATTACATAAACCCCTCTACATACTTACTCTCTTAACCTTAAAAATGAACACAAATCCTTTACAGAGATAATTGAACAATCCTCCTTTAGTCAGGAAACACACAATAAAGAGGATACTCACAAGGATCATCATCATACTGTCAGAAAATGGTTTCTACCATAATTCTTCTTCGTTCCATGTAATTGTTCCCTCCCTCTTCAGCGTCCGTCAGGCAGGTACTTCACAAGCCTTGACCAACCCTTTTACCCCATTATTCCTTCCCTCAGAACAATATACAAATATTTATAAAAAAAAAAAAGTAGAACAAGAAGAAATTCTCGTTTGCCATGGACAACAAAAAAAAAATACGAGTATAATTCATGTAAATAAAAAACAATACTCTTCTGGACAAACTAAATAAAATATGGAAATATGCTTTTGTGTTTTCTCTGGACTAACTCTGGTTCTAGTAGTAGTAGCAGTTGCAGTAGTAGGTCCATTTAGCGGTTGGGTTGGGCACGGCTCAACTTCATTATCACAATCCAATTCTTTGGTCGTGTTTGTGGGAGTGTCAGGATTTAGTCGGAATAAAAATAAATGCTCAACGGAATTTAATTCAAAACGCTATGATGTTGGAGTAGGCTCTTGGATGAAAAAGTTTTGATGGACTTTATGGTATTTATTTTTTTTACATTTTATTCTAATAGCAGAATAATAATAGATGCAAAGTGACTTGAAACTGCTTTGGCTTAGTCATATGATCGTTGGATATATCCTACTAATGGAAGCTGTACGGTTTTAATTTACTTTCTTGCTGTATCCTTAAATCGGCTTTGGTCGAAATCTTGATTACGTTTTGTATTTATTTTGATGTAGACTTTGGGCAAGCCGATAAAAATCGACTATTGCATTGTTTTACAAAAAAAAAAAAAGCTCCTACCCCTTCATGTCAAGCTCGGACTTACATAGGAAGCTACTAAGCTGACATGCTGGGCATCTCTAGATATGCTAGCAGTTAGGGAATTTCTGTGGATAGTGCTTTCCATGCCAATCCGTGACCTGTGCACTATCAACTCCAGCACGAAAAGTTCCATTAATCTGTTGCTAAAACTGCACAATGCACCGGTGACAGCCCGCTTAGTTTAAAATAAGTCGTAGATCAAACCATTAAATTAGTCCATTTAATCCGCTATTAATCCGAACAAGACACCAGGAGACCCCGTTTCCCTTCTCTTACAAAGGTGTGATCTGATTTTTTTACAATTGATTTAATTTTCTTATTTTTATTGAAATTATAACTTACATCTCACTTTAAAAATTAAAATTTTCATACAGACACTGGACATATTTAAAAAAAAATTAGCATATTCTTTCGATAAATTTCTTTCCAACTAATTGTTTAATTTTTCTTCTTTTTTTTTCAGGTAAGCAAAGTTTAAATATTTGTTGCTAGGCAGTATAATGTGGCGTAAGTAGTAATGTGCTAAAATACTCTCGAACGTAAATAAATTGTTCTCGCATTTTTATCTACGTATGTAGTAATTTTTTTGTTTAGCTAACATTTAAGTCAGAAAATATCTCCACACATATAGATGTAATAGGTTGATGAACAAGTCTACGACATCGAATGCTCTACCGCCGAATATGCCTGAAAAATCCATCTAAATAGACCCAGCTAACGAAAAAAACTCCCGAATTTTCACTGACCTTTTTTAAATGAAAGAATTTGAATGGAACCAACTAGTAGATACACAGATGGGTTCACCTGAGTGCATGTCTTATTTCTACTCTATTACTGCACTTCACCGTTCATCTGTCACTTATCGACCATATCAGTCATCACAAATGACAGCACGTGCCTCTAGACTGCACGGCTCACATCACTCATAGCCCCACTGAATATTTTTCTCCACTAATTGATTCTAATCCCAAATGACTGTCGATATTCAGAGCGTGGACGGTATAGTGTCCAAATTGCCGCCGAAATGAAGGCACACCACCATGCCGACATTCATATCCATTAGCTTGTCAGCCGTTCTTCATAGCCGTAGTCGTCGTCGTCCTTTTGAAAGTGACAAAGTAATTAGTTCATCCAGTACCCGCTAAGTGGGTACATCTAACTGGTCCCTCTATTCCGTGTTGAAAGTCCCGAAACAGAAAACTAATAGAAAAAAACAGCAAAACTGGAAGTTCTTTGAAATAAAAATGTCGACGAAACAACTCATTCGATCGTTCGATTTCGATTGCCACTTGCACAAGTCGTTAAGGATATTTTTTCAAAAAAGCTTTTTTTTTTTTCGTCCATTTTCTCTATAAAATCCTGTTGAACTCAATTTACGTGTGATTCGAAAGGTTCACAGAAAAGGAGAGAGGGCGAAAAAATACAGGTAAACATAATTTCCTATTTCCGTACTTAACAGAAAGATAGAGAGATACACACTCTGTGAGTCCTGATGCATGGTATGGCACAAGCAAAAGGTGCAACTACTTGAAATTCGACAATAATACAAAAAAATATATAGGGTATATAATAAGCGTATACAGTCGATGTCTGCTCACATTCAACTGTGATAGGTGATGGTAGATGAGTGTATGGTAAAAGGAACTCATGCATGCGGAATAAGTTGATCTTCAGGGCTTAAAAACGGAACACACATACACTACTTGAATTGTGCAACAGCAGACGAGATGCATTCCAAGAAAAGTGGGCGGAAGAAATTGGATAACACGACAAATCCAAGGAAGTGAAGTGAAAATGTTACCTGCTACACTCCATTCCTGGCGTAATGTGCACATATTCCAAATATTCAAGCCAACAGGGGAACAGTCTGGCTATCAAGTAGTGATAAGGCAAAATGATAGTAAAACTTTCTTATTCAAAGTGGAAGAACGAACAGCTTTTGAAGGTAAACTTAAAAAAAAAAAAAAGTAAAAGGTTGGAGTAGCCGAAGCTATCTAAACCGTGAACGAGTTTAGGGTGATATGTGAAATAATTTCTATTTATTTTGAAATTCATGTTGTGTCCATGGGAAAATGTCAAACATAATACGTATTTACAACGCTTACGGTGTCACGAGTACAACTTCTAGTTTATGAACGCGATTCATTAGTATTATGAACAATTTTTTTTCCAGTGTATACTCCCAGATATCGTGCTCTGCTGCTAGTTATTGATCCATTTTTTGTTTTTATTTTTTATAATTTACGCGCACTCATAGGGTTATGAATAGCTTTAACATGTTTACACACAGTGCGGGCGTTGGAAAGGATAGATAGAGAGAGAGAGAAAGATTTTGGTGTAGTGGTTCTTGAAGCTCAGTTGTTTATGCTTCAGAGATTCTCCGGGGGTGGTGTCCAGATAACTGGGGAGATTTTCGTTATTTTTGGTCTTTGCTTCTGATTCACAGTACTTTTTTCCCGATAAGCGATGTCAAGGGCAAATCACCATCAACAGAGCGAACAATTTTTCCAGCGACATGAGCAAGCTACCGCCAGTGTTATTCCTTCGCAGTAGTGTTCACACAAGCTTTCGCAAATGATCGGACTGACTTTGTATATTTCATGAGAAATAAATAAATGCTTGCTGACATCAGGATTTGAACCATGAACCATTAGCGTGGCAATTGACAATGTTACCACTACACCATTGCAACCATGGTTCCCTAGAATGTGATACGAAGTTTCTGTTTGTCACAGAATTTATAATTCCTTGCGTTCTTGGTTTAACTTCCCGACCTGTTACCCATTTAGGGTAACCCTCAGGTGCCATACCATCTTAGAGATCATTTCCTAAGAAATCTTAGCTTTGATAGTAAGTGGATTGCGATAGTTCCTATCGAGTTTAAACAAGGCACACCTTTCTATCTTGTAAATTTCTATCCTCAACATTTTTCCGTCCCTGAACAATTCCGTCTTTAGTGGTCCAACCTATCAAAACCGGATCATGTGTTGAGAATCTGTCTTTATTCCGGTATCCAGAAAGTTTTTAGTGTAATTATATGGACTTGCAACTAGGTCATATATATGTTTGCAAGTGCTTTTGTCTCCATTCAACTTACGTTTTTCCGCAGCAGTTTGATTGTATCAAAACGAGTTGAACTAAATGAATAGTTCCTTCGTTTAGTAAAATCCCTTCTAAACGATACGGTTATGAGAAATACCTTCTAGATGATGTACCTCAACTCAGTTGAAATCTTGTCAGAAGAGGGGCAGGAATGTGAAATGACCAATGTTTCGAATGCGTATTGCTGAAATAAAATACAGTTTCGGAGATTTTAGTGGCTATGTTCATTGTAAGTTCCTGAGCATGTACTGAGCAGGGAAATCAGGGAGCAGGGAGCAGCCTTCCAATCGATTACAATCCGGCTATCACTCTGTAAGCTGTTCCATAGAAAACATAAATAATTGTTTCATACTATAAATAATTGGAGAAAGCTTGGCCCAGAATTCATAGATACGCCACTGGACCAAGGTCGGATTAACTCGCAGTATAGGTGTAAGGTCGAAGATACAGATAAACTTCCGTAACTCAGAACGCGTCATCAATTATTGTTAAAATGTGAACTCACTGTCTAAATAGTTATGAGTATATTTCTCTTATAAGAAGTGCACCATTGGTAGGGATATATACACATATGATCTTAAGAATACGATAATTTTAGGCATCGTCTCATTACAAACGATACAGACTGTAGAATGAATATCCTCAAAAATACTTTTATCATTTAAATTTATTTTTATTGCAATCCATTCCACACACAATCCGGTTTGGTATTCTAAATTAAATACTTCTTCCATTTCTCTTTCTTTGAGAACATGTCCATACTTGTAGGGATACCTCCACACCTCAGACTATTTCATTGAGAAGGAATTTTTGAACATTTCATTTTCATTGTATATAGTTACTGCTTGAATTTCTTCCAACATTGTTCGAGTTCTCATATAGCACGCATGTATATATGTATTATAGCTAAATGATAATGGAACTATATGGATACTGTGGAAGCAAATAGTGCTTATTAAAGAAAGTTTGCAATCAGTCTGGAACGCATAATACACTCTTTCGGTTCATTTCCCTTTAACTTGTCAAACGTGCCGATTGGTGTGCTTGTAATGGATCGACTTCTGAAAGTGCTTTTTTTTCTAATATAAGTTAGATTAGAATACGAGTGTCCTGTGAATTCTGGGTTAGAACATTCAAAAAATATATGATCTTCAGAATGTCCTTCAGCTCAGCAATGCTTACGTTATTTTCATGAAAAGTTCGACTGCCAAGGTCGTACAAGCACAGCACAGAGTACTTCAGCTAAGTTAAGAAAGTAGCTAAGTCTCTGATGGTATGTATGTGCAGACATTTAGACTGTATGTAGAGACTGAAATAGTAGTTTTTTTGGACATGGTGCATCTCCAACAAATAACTTACTTGTGCCTCGGTTTCAATGACCTATATTACTGAGTACGCAGTAGCTATACCTTACCCAATGTTAATTCCTTCAATACAGTAAAGACAGTAATTACTAATATTCCCACTTCATGATTAGGATCTTCTCAATGACTCTATTTTGTGTAATCCTCCCTTGCACCAAATACTGTCCACCTGCCCTTAACTGATTCGCTATGCATTTATATAAAAGAAAAATACTTCTCACAACTATCGTCATCATCATCATCGTCAGCATCGACATCGTTTGCCCTTCACAGAGGAAAGATATAAAACAAGCACAGAAAAAAAAGAATGAAAGGTAAAAGAGAAGCAAAAAGTACTGCTACAGGATATCGAGCATTATGAAGCTCGATAGAGAACATTTCGTCCACTTATAACAAATTGTTAGCAACGATTATTTCCTCCTTTTACTTATTCATTTTCTCTCATCTCATGGCTAGACAAGTCTATGTTGTTCGTGGCAAAACAGTACAAGTCGTCCTTTATTTCTGTTTGCATTGTAGCATTTTATTGCATATTGAAGAAAATAATTTATTTATTTCGCGATTACGGAAGAAAGTTTCACTTCACTCCCGAAGGACATCCCACATCTTTCTGTTTTTTTTTTTTTTTTTATCCCAGTTTTAGCGCGACATAAATCATTTTCTTTTGTTTTTCACCACGTCGACAACGAAGTCGAGTATATGTGTGTGTGCCGGTTTGGTTAGGACGTGCCATGAATCTCCTTTGTATAATCCAACAGAGTCAAGCGTCTAACATTCATCCACTCACATACGTCTGGCGAAAGCAATTTATGATCTAATAAAGTCAAAGTGACTTTGTAACACTTCTCACCCAAGTAAAGGATATACGACAGCGAGTACGAACGAAACTTAGTGGTAGAAGTTTTTATTATTATTATTTTATTTTTTTTCGCTTCAAGAAACTTTTACGCTTTTAGTCCTTGGAAGCTTGGTACTAAAAAGTACCTTGATCTGATGAATTGGATGATTCATAGAATCCAACCTTTCTCATCTCTCATAACACTTCATCGATGCTCAAGGACCACCATTAATTTTTAACGAGTCAACAATTCATCATGGACATTTCATAATATATGAAGATGTATCTGAGCGCATACTTAACCAATATTCGGTTTTTCAAAGAATTTATTGTACATCAATTAATAAGCCGTATAATTCTTCAAGAATATTGTATTGCTCGAGACGGGCGATGCACGAGTATCCGCGCATATAATTAACTCTCAACGAATAAGACATAAGGATTAGGTTTGTAATGTATATGGATGGTCGATAATTATCTGAACGTGATTGTGTCACTTGATATGAGTACTCGACTCATCATTGCTTAATTCACCCCACCCTTCAGGAGGTCTGTTTATGTAAGCATCTGCCCTGGGTTGAATTCCATTGGAAATCTGACAAGCGTCTGCAACATAGATACATTATACATACATGGTTGTGCATCGATTTGTTATGTAAATTGGTTTGACTATTAATCGGATAGAATTTATGGGCAGAGAGAGAATACTAATTGCACCCGAGGTGTGGGTGTCACATTAGAATTGTTTCACTAGGTGCGTATCAAAGATGCTTTTAACTTAGTCATTTCAATTATTTACTAGTAAACTGTTACATACTGTGATTTTAAAGATATTCTGTACCTCTTGGAGGCGGTAGACGATGTTTTCCTCAGTGCTTGATCAGACTTAATAAAATGGTAAGCATGCTTACCATTTGGGAATTCTCTACAATACCTATAGTAGACTCTGTGAAAAGTGCACTTGTCCTGCACTCACCAGCATACGAAAGTCAACGCTAAGTATATCCATTTTCTACAATCAGAACGATCTCAACGCTTACGCATTTAAAATTAATTACGCCACACCACTCTAGTGTTGTGTTTCTGATAAATTTATTTATATATTTATATTAATTTATATTTTATATATGATTTTATATTCCCATGTAACTTACGTCAGTTTTTATAAAACTCGTACCGTATTTGAGGAAAGCACGATGTTCCAATTGAATTGAAGAGAGCACAAAGCAACAATCGATGCTTTATTAAGGAGAATGCAATAAACACGTCATTTGAGGTAGGACATTGTATCAATAGACGTTCTAAACCGAACAATTCATACAATTAAATCAAAGAAAGATTTCTCAAAATAACCAACCGAGAGCCACATATTAAGCAGACTTGTCAAAAATCAAACTTCAAACAAAAAGGTCGGTTCTGAGTAAAACAATTTGATATGCTGTCAGTCTAAAAAAAATATCATATTTGGCTTGGACATATTTTGAAGGTATTGATTCGAGAGTTTATTGGTGGCACCAATTTTAGTTTGAAGCAAAATATATATCTTTCGCATAGAATAAGAGGCGCTTTCGATTTCTGTGCACGTTAGCTAGACGCAGAAGTTCATTCTACCCATCACAGCTTAAAGCTGTGTAATTAGAGCATTTGCGGGATTACGTGTACATTTTCGAACAGCTTTGCCATTTTGTTTTCATCCTGTTTTATTGTGATGATGTTTCATCTCTCATCAACTTTCTTCGGTTTGCTAGTTTCGTACAGATGGTTTTCATATTGTCGGCTTAGTGCAAAACTGCACTAAGTACATTTTTGCCATTTTTAAATTTAAAGTACCTAAGTGCTTGTTTTAATGTTATTCACCCATGCAAAAACTCTTTAAGTGCATCAGATGAGATAATAATCATTTGAAAACAAAAAAAAAATCTTTGAAAATGTTTTAATAAATATTTTTTTTTACTACACTGCCAATTTGAATTGTGAATAACCAAATATTGAGCAAATGTACTTAATGACTTTTTGCACTAAGCCGACGATATTTTGTACCTTTATACTAAGCTCTGCGTTAAGGCACCGAAGGTCCTCATAGTTTTCCCATAAACAGAATTATCGTTTATTTCCCACAAACTCGTTGAGGAAGTCGGTTTCCATGACTGCCCCTGGCGTGTACTCTCGTATTCATTCATTAGGCTAATTTAAATACCTCACATCGCAAACATAAATTAATCAATGAAAAGAAAATAAATACAATCCATTTAATCTTTGTCTTCTGGCATTAAATGATGGTCGTTATATTTAATATACTGACTAAGAGCCAAAAATGTAATGGATTCGGTCATCGTTAACGTAACAGTTTAACTGGGACCTTCATAGTCAAAGTCTTTAAACCATATCTTTTCTAGCAATACAGCGACAGGCATAACCATTCATTCTAAAAAAGTGCGATACTTTGACTATAAATTTCAACCAATAGAACATAAAATTAAAAGAAACAAATTGGCGCCCAACGCGGACCAATATGCTTAATTCACTTAACTCCCCTGTCCGCTTGGCCACTAAAATCCACTTAACATCTGCCATGGATATATCCATAATTTAACGATAACGAAAGGCAAATAAAAACCATTAATATAATGAATTGTGGCCATTAGTACCGCTAGCGTTTCAATTCGCTTTTTAGGTCAATTTTTCAATTCTCCCTTCGCCATGAAATAGTTCACTCTTCTAAATCAGACTCTGTAATGTAATATATCTGCAAATTAAGGTGACCCTTAAAACCTCGATGTCGGGTAATGCAGAAGTGGTGAGTGTTAAGATAGGAAAATCAATAATTGGCGCCCGACGCGAATACAATATGTTAAATTCACTTAACTTCCCACGTTTATCCACTAAAACCAACTTAACCTAATACATTTGCCATGAAATTATCCAACAACTACTTCTGTTCATAATACACTAATAAAAAAGTTAAAAGTTAAAAAAAAAATGAGAGCTTAAAGCAAATTCGTCACTTCTTCATATCGACCAGATAGGCAAAGCAAAGCAAAGCCATTTGTCTATCCCTTACTCAAAACAATCACACCCATGATTCAGTAATTTCACCAAAATTTCTCAACTCGCGTTTTCTCGTTTGTTATTGTCGTCATCGTCGTCGTTGTCATCTTAACAAACAGAGCACAAATAATGAAACAGCACAAGGGAATAAGGGATACAAAGTACAAAAAAAAAAATATCTAAGAACTCATCTCAACTTCCAAAACGCAGAGAGCGAGAGGAGCAAATTGCTTTTTCATTTTCATCAGTTTGAACTTCATGTTTATTCATTGCTATCGTTGTTGCTCTTACATTTGTTGCTGTTGTTTTCTTAATTTGCCACTCGTTCTACATAGGCTGGCTATAGCTGTAGAGCACATAAGCGTTTTTCGGCTAACAACTCAAGCAAGTAAAGCCATACCTTGCCTCGGCACGAGCCTTTCATCAGTAGCGAGAGTAGTAGCAAACAGCAGGAGCAATTAAATCATCCCTTTGATTTAGGGACTGAAAGATGTCTATGATTTACCAAAATGAATGATGGTAGGCGGTTTGAAAATTACTTGGCGTGGCGCGGCTCTCGGTGTGGGAAACTTGAAATTGTTCCCCAAATTGTGTTTCATATTTCAAGCTGAAAGAAAAATTTTCTCGAGAACCCCATGAAATTATTCTACTTCTTAGGGTAGGGAGGGGGTATAGGAGTACTGTGTGTTGTTTGCACATTTCTCAGCGAAGATTGGTCTATGGAAAATTCTTGAGGACTAGAGGACTAACAAAAGGGTTAATAGATCCTTTATTTAATTTTTATTTTTCTTTTTTTTTTTTTTGAGAGGAAAAGGGAAAAATGTTCGTAATTTTTTTCATCTTTTGTCGTATAACCGTTGTCGTTGGCAATGGGGGTGCTCTTGATTTGCCTTAAGGATCCTGGAGAATACATAGGTGTTTGGCAGAAAGAAGAACAAGCCAGACTCATGTTGTTTTGCTTGAGAAATCTCGACGGAGTTTTTCAATATAGAATATTCCGCGAACAATAAGTTTTTTTCGTCCTTTTTGGAGATTTGTTCAGGATTTTCAGTGAATATATATATATATTTTATTTAATTCTAGGGCGAACAACAAACGAAGGAAATTAAAATTCAAAATTAATTTAGTCTACAAGAGTTCTGCTCCGTCGTTGTTGGTTGAAGGTCCTGAATGGTTTTGTTCTATTCTTGTATTTTTTTCAGTTCAACTTTCCTATTCAATTGAAGGAAATCCGATTTTTACTCTCGTCTTTTGTCGTTAAAATTTTTTTTTTTTTTTCCAGCCACCTTCCAGGTGGAATGAAAGAATTGGTTACGTAAAATAAGTTTTTTCGTTTCCCACCTAGAGTCAATTGGCCGTGTACATGACATGACCTGTATTGTTTTTTTTTTGTGTTTTCCTTTTCGCTTAATACCGATGGGCTGAAAAGTTTTCAAAAGAATTTGCTATTTTTTTGGTTTGCTGAAGGACGAATTCATGGTAATGGAAAACAAGAACGAGGGAGGCAGCAGTATGTTAATCACGAAAGAAAAATGTGTAGAAGGATAAAGGGATTTTTCGAAAAATATGCTGGGAAATCAAGGACTTAGTTGAGGTTGGAAACAGACCAACCGATGACTCTGCCAAGTGCGGAATGATAATAAGATACTGAGGTTTCGACTTGATAGGGTGATTAAGTTGATCAAAATTGGATTTGCGGCTGAGTGTTAGAAATGAGGCTCTGATATCAGTTGGTTTAAGTATATGCCCCGAACCATACCCTTCAGATTAATCCGGTTAAAATTAGAGAAGGAAGACTGGTTGTTGTTGTGGTTTTTCATAAGACCCTAACAGGTTGTTGTCGACCAACGTGTGAGATTCTTACTAACTTTGTTCAGCCAAAGTCTCAGTTATGTCCTCTGTGTTACCCTCTGTCAGTTCGGTAATCATAGATAAGAGACTAGCTATCAAGATTCATTCACCCATGTAAATACATCCCTGTTTTTTTTGGGCAAAGACAACAATATTTGGACTGGAGATTGTATGGCCTGAAAATGTTGACCTAGAGAGTTGGTGCTGGCTGCTTAGTTATTGTAAAGCCTAGACCTTTTTGCGCTCATTATCTGTCAGCTTGGATCTGTTCCTGACCTCCTGATTGTGTACCCTATCTCATTTTTTCTGGTAGAATCGGCGAGCTTATCCACCTTACCGTGACGTGTTTGTCCCTGTGTCCAAGTCTCCAAATAAGGTACATAAGTATTGTATCGCTCAGTCATTTCATTAAAAGGCAAGCATACATTAAAATATAGCTTTGGAGTTTTTCGTTTAAATGTACAAAAATTCCACCTCCCTGATGCCGATGTCGTCGCATTTGTCTGATCCAGGTAGTTAAGTATAGGGCTGCCTTTCCTACATCGCGATATCTTTGGAACGTGCATTGATATTGCCTTTTTAACTGGGTTCAAATGATCTCTTCTTTGAACGTGGCAATACCAGCTGAGCCGGTCGTGCTCTATCTGTTGTACGATGGTTTCCTTAGTGTTAAAGCTTCCACGGATCTTCGAACCTCTTATTCGATCAAGCTTTGTCACTTCTGCTGTCATGCGAAGCATCTTCATCTCAGCTGCTGTTAATTTACTCTTATACTTTTTGTACATCGTCCAACATTGTGAACCGTATGTGAGCGCTGGACGCACAACTGCGGTGTAGAGCCTTCCTTTCAACTTAGGTGGCATTTTTCTGTCACAGAAGATAGCGGAATTTTCTCGCCACTTCATCCACCCTACGCTTACGCGATGATTGATGTCGTCATCACAGGTTGCTTTGCTACTGATCATAGATCCCAGATATTTGAACGTTTCGTACTTTGGGACGAAGCACTGTTCCATTCAAATAAATGTCTGGAGCAGGCCCGAGTGGATCAGAGAACGGGCAGCACAAAGACTCTGTCTTTTTTGAACTAAACGATACCCAATTCCCTCCAGAACGTACACCCACACATCAAGTGCTCGTTGCAGGGATGTAGGATCCTCACTTATGATGGCTCCATCGTCAGCAAGGAATAACTGATGTACCTTGGGGTCCATCACTTTACCTTCAAGTAGATAATCAAGGACTGTAATAAAGAGCAAAGAACTTAAAACGCTTCCCTGCTGCAACCCGACTTTGATTGGGAACTCTTCGGTTACTCCAGCGGGGCATCTTACTCTTGTGTTTGCTCTCTCGTACATGTCCCTGATCATCTGTACATAGGTTTCTGGAACCCCTCGATGTCTTAGCACCACCCGTATCAGATCTCGTGGTTGACTGTCGATTGTTTTTTCAAAGTCAACCAATACAATATGTAAATCCTTTAAGGAATCATGATGTTTTTCCATTATGATCCTTTGTATGTAGGGAGAAGGTAACTTTTCCTCCATTGATTCGGCATTGGATCCCCTCTCACAAATTTGGAGATGAGAATTCTGAGCCATCTGAATCCGACGTCTCCCATCTTTTTCCAGAACTCAGAGGGCATCTCGTCTTGGCGCGACTTATGTACATATATGTTCAGGTGCTCTTCAATGATATAGCACATTGAATGGCAAAATTTCGTAGGGTGAGTACCTAATAGATATGACTTCTATATCAAACAAGGGTCTACTAGTTGGATGAAAACGATATCTCATTCTTCACGTTGATCCCCAATTAATTGCTCTCATGAGCCAAAAAACTTAGTCTCCTTTACGATCTGGAAACAAAAGGATGAATGAAGAATGGTTGTACGGCTATGCCCTTGACATTACGGTGCATAGCACAAACGTGACTGTTTATGGAGTTAGACATAGGCCACTACTCAAAGTATATTTGATGAGAGTTTTATTAGAAAGAGCTGTTAAAGACTCGTTCAATGTGTCCATCCGGTAGTCCCCACTGACTTCATCCTGTACTTGCTTCATAGATAGTTTTAAATTCATTTAAATCTAAACTTAATAGTTTCTATAACAGAGTATATGTACATACATACAGGTATGTATATTCTAATTAATTCATTTTTCATTCTAACTCGTTCTCATTCACAACCAGGTATGTAACTAAATTAATTATCAAAGCCATGTTATTGACATCTAGCCACACTGACCTACAAATTCAACCCGGAAACAAAAATCTCTTTCACCTCCGATGTAACCTAATGGGCCATCATTATCGTGCACGTTCACGCCCCATCCCTCCCGCAGCATAGTTATAATTATCATCATCATCCATTGTTGCTAACGGAGATATAGCACAATCCAACTATAATCCATTTTTCCGCCCTTGCCTACATTTCGGCCCCTTTAACATTACTTTTCCACTAAAGTTCTTAATTATGTGAATAATTGTGACTTGCTGCGGTCGAATGTGACAGACGATGTCGACAACGACAAACTTTACACACTCTCTCCCCGTCGCCGTCATCATCATCGCCGTCGTGTTGGTTAAATGCTTTCCCCGTATATTCAACATGACCACAATGCTATTACCGCACAACCAGTAGTGTTCTGTTCTACTATACCACCACAACAGGGATTTTCCTAGAATCAAAAACAATTACTCTAACTTGTTTCTTCCTCTCTCCCTCTCTCTCTTTTAATGTCAACTGAATAACTTTATGTTCCAATCAAGTTTAGCCAAAACCTCAAAAAGAAAAAATCAGGGTAAAAAATTTAAATTTCATAATAAATCCTTCGTCCTTAATAATAGTTCGAAATGAAAAAAAAAAAATGTTTAACCCAGGCAATTACCATGCAAAAAGTCCTTTGAATCCTTTGAATACTCAAACCATTTTTTTTTTCACTACTAGTACCACCATGACTTATCACCACTTTAAGTGGGGTTGTGCAACGTAAGGAATTTCTTCTTATCCCCGATGGCACAATCACTCTTAATAGTCAGTTGGGACCACCAAAAATGGTGGCGACGACACGGGGCAACAATGGTGCTGGTAAGTAGGACAAGAAGGTACACATTTTTCATTTGAGATACTTAAAGGAACGTTGCTCCTTGGGTTGCTTTTTAACAAAAGAAAAGAAAAAAAGTAAAGAAAGGCTTTTCCCTTTCTCTGGTCGTTATTAACCTCAAGAGGAAGTAATAATTTTTAAAACTCACCACCCTTTTTGCCAACCGCTCACTTAAAGTTGTGAGAAACATCTGTTAGCGCGTTTCCGTAAGAATATATCAAAATATTAGCAACATTAAGGCAAAGGTTAAGGAAAGTTTTCTTCGAAAAGGGAGCACGATGCTGGGCGGTGGACTGTGAAAGATTGGGAGGGTATTCAACAAATTTAATTTATTAGCCTGTGAACTACACTACACAGTCAGCTAAGTAGAAGACTGATGTCACAACATGGATGTTGACGCATGTTTTTATGGAATGGCATGGCAGATATAGTTTCATTTAGATGGACCCGTTTAGATGGTTGTAGGGGTTAACCCAAGAGCAACTTTATTTCCACTTGAAAAAGAGTGAGAGACCCGAAAGCCGTTGATTTGATATAAAACCGGGTCCCACAAAGAGTCTGCTTTTGAAAGCAGCTCCTTGATTTTACCTATTTTCTTCACTTATATCATGTTTCCTTTAACACACCACGCACTATCCTGTACGGTTCGTGTATGTAGATGTGCACGGGTGCCCATCGTATTCTGCATATTGCAGATTAGCCTGAATGACTTCAGCCGCTGATTTTTGGCAATCGACTGCCGTCAGGATCTTTAGATGTACGCAAGTGTTGGGTGGTATTTATTTTATGTTCAGCAGGATAGTACCTCGTTAAGGCGACAGGAAAATCTTAGCAGGAAGCTATGTGCTCGCAGCTACTAGCATTATTATTGTAATTGGCAAACAGATGATCCGCTCTGGCACTTCACTTCGGAGGCTGTCAGAAAGTGAGAGAGGTCTCACCGTTTTTCAGCCATGGTCTACAGTTTTATTTTGGGTAGATGCTTCTTAAGAAAGCAGTGGCCGCTGATGAAACCCTCTGGTATTCTTACGTTGTTCCTGCCCAGATTTATAAGAAATTTAAAATGTCTGAGTGAAAAGTCAGGTGTAACCTACTTGGAGTATTTGTGTCCTGAAGTTTTGGCGAACATCGAGTTCAACTTGAATCGGGTTCGTGTGTCCAAATTTGTTCTAACTATTTTTGAAAGAATTTCCACTGTCTCCAGAATAACACACCTGAGTCAAGCGATTTTAGAGTAGCTTGACTGACGAAGAAGATGAAGATGATTTTGCCATGGATATTGGATTTCAGGTTTGAAATACCCACAAATGGATAGCAAATATTCCTGCCTTTAAAATAGCGTTTAATAGGCTAGCGCAAAAGGTAGTTCCTGTAACTTCACTGAATGTACCAAACCCCCATTCAGTACATCACTGTCCCTCACTTGACATTTCTATGTACCTTTGTCAACCTTTGGTCAAAATACCTTAGTCTATATGAAACCCTTTTCTTATTCGTCCATAGATGTCATGAATAAATTGATGTCCTCGCCACCTGATATTGTCTCGTAAAAATCGTCTACAGCGTATTCCTGTTCTAGTTACATGTAGTCTCTCGCCTCTCCACTCTTATTACCTGATTTGGTCCATCAGTGTTATAATTAGATAAGCTAAGTTTCAGGGGTCGCTGCACAGTAAATATGTAGTAACATCCTAAGTCAGATCTATGTGGATTCATTTTATTCCCCGATAGGTCATAAAAGTTTTTAGAAGAAGCCGTGTGGGGAGCATCTGTATTTCGTTCGTAAAGCAATACGTTGTTCGATTTTACCTCCTTTATTTCGAGCAATTCTCCGTTGAGGGGATTTTTAAGTGAAGTCTTTGGTCGAAACTTTTTTATTTTGCTCATGTACCGGTGGAATTATGGCTTATTTGTAGAATTTTCTAAAACTTGGATTGATAAACCAAGAGCTGCGTTCCAAGTTATTTTCTTTGTAAGCAGATCAATTGTGTTAGTCCATAGTCGGAATTATTATAATGGTGACAGTTGTACCTACATATGTAATTCATTAGATCTTACAAAGTAGGTTTACAGCCACTAGAACAAGCATCAACCACCTAAGTCAAGTTAGGACAAAATTGAGTTAAGGATGCCAGAAGATGCTCTAGTATTCGTAGTTAATGCTACTACATTTACCTTATTACCTGTGCTCCTTACCTAATTATAGGCAAAAGAACATAACTAAAATTCAAAATTCCCATACGTTTTCGGGAAAACGAAAACTTAAAACCTGTTTTCTGAGAATCTATGAAAATTGACTTAGGCGGGTTTACCTTGTGGCCATAAAATTATGCAGAATAACTGCTGATGTGATATCCTTCTGGTAAAGCGTTGGCTTACCACCTGATTAAGAGCAGTCTCTATTCGTTTACCATTGAAATAGGTGCGTATATATTATATATAGGTATGTTGGACTGGATTTAGCGAATCTGAAAATCAATGTTATGGAAAGTAAAGACTTGGTCTTTCGGTATTGTGAGACTAAGCTCTCCCGCTTGCTTGCAGTATATAAATGCAGTTGAGATACCTTTAAAGATCTTAATGAGCCACGTGATATATGCTTCAAAGAAGCAATTATATCGCCTGGTCCTAAAGCTTTGTATAGGGGACGAATCCGCTTACTTATAGCTTTGATAAAGTGGTCAGAGCAGCATAATATAATGACGCGTTTAATTTGCTTGCAACCTTTTTCTTTAAACACCACCTTTTTGCTTGTGCGATCTGTCTATCTTCGAGCGCGCTAGTAAAAAAGACAAGGACTACTGTGCATTCTTTATGTAATATTTTTCCTACATTCTTATGTCAGATGAAAAGCGAAGCCAATTTCAATTATTGTCTTTCTTGACGTCGATGTTTTCAAAATTGAACATAACGTGCAAAACCTCTGGAGCATTGCATGTAAAGTCATTTTAGGCTCAGTACTATGTCTATACCGAACAGTAAATTAACAATAGTTAATACAATAGGAGAACCATCCTTCTCTGCTGCTGTATAAGGGAAATGCTCATTTTTAGTCCTTTTTCCTTTGCCGCCTTTCAACATTCAGCGAATTCTGCTGCAGCTTCATATCATATCTCCACACGGACATAATGCATCCTGCAAATGCCAGCGTGGTAATAATGATGGTTATGACGATAATCACTGAGTGGCTGCTAGGATGCTTCTATTATAGTACAAAAAGAAAAGAAAAAAGTACGTTATATGGACGATATGCCTTCCGACAGAATATACTCCTTACTGTATTCAATTTCCTTCCTCTAAACCCTGTGAATCATTCGAATTTGGTTTTGTACGCTTGCCTTCAATTCGTTCTTTTTGGATTTTTTTTCTTTTTTTTTTTTTGTGTTTTTGTCATTTCACCTTCCATTTGCATGTTGTATACTACACAATATCCATTGCTTTTGATGTCGGGAGGAGCTGAAGTACCATGTGTGTGAATGTCTGCATGGTTGGAGGAGCATATCAAGAAGTAATTTTAAAGAGAGTTATATCAGTGGTTCTGTCAATATTCTCTTTTGCTTCTGCTACTCCTGCTGGTTGGCTGTATATAATGGTTTTTTATTTAGTATCGTTTGAAGCGGCTTTGAAAACATTTTTTTTTTTTTTGGTAGGCTTAGGTATAACATTTTTCTATATTTTTGAGTGGTTAAGAGGATTTGTGCGGGATACCGTTTGATGTCTTTTTATTACCACTCGATGCTTTCTAAAAGCAAAACCTTTTTTTACGGTTCTGCAATTCATCAATATTTCCTTTTGAAAGGATTATTTTATACACGCTTCATTGGAACACCTTAGAGTTTTTGGCGATTCTGAAAATTTGGGAATATTTTTGAAAGCTTTTAGCCTTCTCTAAAACTTAAAAAAAAGTTGAAAGTTATGTGACGCATTAGTACCTTAGCTTATACGTATATGTGTATCTACATATAAGTGACGATTGAACTGGAAAGGGTTAAAAAAAAGTAGTCAAACCTGCAAAGTGGGACTGAAAGAACGAAGACATCGTTCATAATGTTCAATTTGTTGCTCTTCAAGTCTGTTTCGAAATGCTGTCACCAGTGTTACTCTGTTTGGCGATTTATCCCAAACTGTGCTATCTCCCTTTCTACTTTTTAGTGACTGTAAGTGGTATTTTTTTTTTTTTTTGAGTCTTGCATTTGTGGGATCCATTACATATGTCCTATTCTTTGATCAGGTTAATTTTCCGTTGCCTTCATTTAACAAATCCTAAGAGGTGTTATAGTTAAATTTTTCTCTAGCTCTCGAATAACTGACTGCCAAGAATCCTCCTTGAGGCTCGGATTCAATTTTACCGTTAGTCACTTGGGATATGTAGATAGTACTGCATTGGTTATCGATGTCTTACTTACGTGCCACTTGCAGAGCCTAGAGACTAGTAGTCTATATCTAATTTTTGCCGACTCTAGAGAATGCTACTTGGCTGTCAATATAGTTAATAATGACCTTCCCGACGATATTTCTTTTTGTTAGTAGCATCTGTTTACTTGGTCTTCTGTCAGACATTCTGGTGTCTGAATCACACTCACCATGAAATGTCGGGAGTGTAACCGTAAGGTGTTAATCTAAGACGTTATATGTGACACTGATATCGGTTTATGAATTAGAGTACCTACAATCTGGAATTTTTATTTTAATTTTGTTTCTATCGTTACCTATCCTTAGACCACCATAGTAATCAAATGGTTGCTTGTGCAGCCGTTCGACTTAAAGCCAACTCACTGTGGTCCATTATACGTACTAGTCACTTCACAATTCTCGACAGTCTGAAATTTATTTCAGAAAACACCAGCCATACCCTAAAAACATTTTCTTTAAATCCACAAGTCCACCCGGACCAGAGTGAGCAGGAGACGTAATCATCGAAATGAGTCTCTATGTACACTTCTACATGTACAGCTCTAAGACTGCCTAAAAGGTGGGTGACGGGGTTTTCTCCGATATTCTGAACATCAGCATCTCATTCCGCCTTCCGGATCACTACAGCGTATTCCAGGCAGAGCTAATGGCGAAAGCCCGTGTGCTGGCTGTAGTAGAATATAATATCTACCAAGAATATAAGCATTTCCACTGATAGTCAGGTTGCTATGAAATCTTTGAATTCAACCTCTTCCACATTAAAAGTCACTCTAACGTTCATCTCTTGGCGAAATGGCTGAACAATTTAATATTTACGTATGATGAGAGCCGGATAGGAATATTCCAAGTAGATGGAAATTCTTGAGGATTATCGAAAGGAAATCTTAGTATGCCTTTCGCTATTTGCAAAAAATAACCTAATAATAATCACTAGACAAATCTGGCCTAAGCTGGATATATATTTAAAGACCAGCGATAGAATTAATGCTTGTACATACATATGCATATATACGTGTAAGAAAAGCCTACATGTCCATTCTTTCGCACTTCTTGAATAACGGTTATGCCAGGTAAAAATCTCCGTTCTTTGATCTATTACACGTTATGTATTAAGCGTATGAATGCAGATTCCTAATCGCTGTCAGAGTCTGATATACACATGTGGCTTAAAACTCAAGGGTTAATGGAGGTTGAAATTACTCCACTTGCATTGGATTTTCTCACAAATCTATTTTGATCTAAGTGTTATGCAGACGAAATCTGTCCGCTCTGCATCAACCCATAACCTAATCCAACCTAACCTAAATGCTACAACTAAAAATCAGAATCAGTATTCCCTCTTCCCCGCATTGGGAGTATTATACCTTTTTTGCAAACCCATGGGCTGGAAAAATCGATCAAATAAGCCACATAATTTCAATTGACCCTGTCGTAGGAAACTCACTTTGCAATGAATACATTCTGCCCTCTCACATGCTCTGCTCTATTAAACAATCGAATTTGCATTTTTGTTCTCTTCAGTCTACTATCCTGGTAATATCTGCCGCATTCAATACTGCATGCACCCATTTAACTTCGAATTATTTTTCGCATAAAACCCAACATTTTTAGGACGAAAATAAAACAAAACAAAAAAAAATAAAAAAAATTGTATCAAAATCATCCCAATGCAAATCCACTCCTCCTCAGGCTGTATCCTTGTTAGGGTTTTTTTTTCGTTCTCCTGCTCCGTGTGGTGGATCTCCAAACATCAAATTTATATTCATCTCCATAAAATATCGATATCTAGTGGCGAGCAGAAGGCAAGCGACGCGAGGCCCAAGCAAACAAAAAAAATTGAATCCTTCGAAATGAAAATATCCGCAGGGTAAAATTTAGTGGTAGTGTATGTCTGTGTCCTTTTTTTACTTTTGGTGCTTCTCTCGGACTCGCCCTTATGCTGTAGTAGCTAATCCATTGCCTTCTGATGGCCTCAATTTAATCCTGCGTGCCAAAGTCCGTGCTTTTTTTTTACTGTTCCTTTTCTTCGTTGAAGCAAAGAAGTTGTACGACTTCCTTATATGTATACCTACATATTTTTTTCGGTTCCTTTTGCGGAAAATTAAATTTTTTATTTCAGACTATTTTCTTTTTAGAGTTTTTTGATGACCAACGCAAAAATGGCATAAAATCAACACACACACTCGCAGAGAAAACCTGATGAAGAAAACCAAGTGAAAGGAATTCGTTTTTCTTTATATCTTAAATTCGATTGTAAGGGGGTTTTTGAACGGGTGACTCTTGAAGAAAGATGTATTTGATGGAAATGTGAAATTTTTAGGGATATCAATATCCGATCGGAATTAATTCAAAGGAAACAAAATCGAAAGCTTAATGAGGAAACAGCTTAATGAGTCGTTTGGTTTTTTTTTAACTTGAAGATGTCTAGCCAAGTTTTGTATGCTATTATCTTTGTCCTGAGCAAATAAACGACTAGGCTCTAATGGAGCGTTTAGCAAAGAAATTTGAAGCACATATGTATGTATGTATATTTTAAATAAGACCGGGTTGACTCAAGACTCATTCAGGTTTCTTTTTGTTCAAAGTACGTGAATTTAGCAAATAGATTGCAAATGAAAATTCCGACAAATACCGTTCAAAAGAGGAAATTAACATTCATAAGCTGCCTATTCACTATCAGGGAAACTAATTATTTAATACGAACTAGTTGCACATTTCTATTTCATTTTTAGGTTTATTTGTGGAAAACAGAAGAAGATTTTACATTGTATCATCTTTCATAATCTCCAGCTCTTCAATGGTATTTCTCCAAATTATCAAATCCAGGTCTTTTCAACCCAACCTACATTTTCTTAAATTTTTTATCTATTGCTATCTGTAATCAAGTTTGGAACATATCACATTTACCTGAATCTAAATAAGAAGAGCTTAACGGAAGAAATGGATAGCATGTAATACAGCTTAATGGAGCTGTATTCTTTGCACGAAGTAAAAGTATTTTGTATAGATGTTGGTACAGTCTTACGTACACAGGTACTCGATTCTTAAACGTTCTTTAATGGTATTGTACAAAATCATCAGATATTCAATATATCAAAACGATCATTGTAACCTTTCTATACTTTGGCGGCCAACGTGAAATTTTTTATTTTTTTTTTTTGGGTACTCTGAACTGAAGGGATTTTTCTTTTTTGGGTTTATCTATTGCTTTTCCGAATTCTTCTGATTCAACTGTCTTTGTGACACTCGTTACATATCCGCTGAAGGGTTGTATCGCCAACTATGCATCACAAGACTTCAGTTTCGTATACACAGGTCACCTACGGATGTAACGAAATACTCGTACACTACACAAAAGCAGATTTGAAAAAAAAAAAAAAAAAACCTGGAACGTATCCTTTATAAGAAACAGGTTCAATGAGAATTCACCCTTTTACCCTAATTATTTCTTGCGTCTTTGAACTCACATATGACCCACTTTCAGGAGCACAATTATTCTCAAAAGAAAAGTAAAAGAAAATCCACACCTTGTTAACCTAACGTCACCGCATCATAAATATCTAGCCGCCCCACCTCCTGTGGCGGAACCCTTAAGAAGGAAATAAACTAAAGAAAAATATCCCCATTCAGAGCGACACTAAGTTGGCTAAGGATTTACCAACCACACGTCTATCAATTACGCCCACACGTCAATATATTCCGTGCCGTCTTCCCCTTAACATGTGCAAACGAAGCACATGCTACACACAAACATTCCTCCATGGCCTCTAAATCTAAATTCCAATTTGCGCCCCAAATTAGTGAAGTCTCCTTTGGTCAGTTGCTGATAAAGCTTCGGGCCAGCAAGCAAAATCAAAGAAAAATCAAATAGAAAAGGATACACAGTAGGTGACCCTCTCAATGCCAACAATCTTCCATACCTATTCAAGTGGTGTATATGATGCTACACTCTACACAAAAATGGTGATTTATCAGCTGAATCAACTAAGATGACAATGCTGTGCGAATTAACCTGCCACTGGCCTGCTATTTATCCTTTTCCACCTTACCACCCCACCGTCCCAGGAAGCTGTCATCACCTCACACATCTGTGCTGTCCATTCGTCGTAGTCGACGTTGTTGTCCTCCTTTTATACTTCATTCTCATTGATTCATTACCAAAAGCATTAAGCTGACAGAAGCCGAGAATAAAACGACAGAAATACGGAAAAAAAAAAAAAAAAAGGATACATAACGAACTCCATTTGAAATGCCAATGCAAGGATACACAGCACCAACAAGGAGACGAACAAAAAAAAAAGATAAAAATAAAATAAAAACGAAGAAAAATTTGTTAAAGATCGACACAAGGATCACAAAGGTCACTTTGGACAATAGTGAGGGCTCCATTGAGAGAAACACTAAAAGAGTGATGGTAGAAGGGTAAGAAGTGGAAGGGGAGAAAGAGGCGGAAGGACGAAATGAAAGGAAATCCATTTGTCCATTGTCCTACCTATATAAATCATTGGCATAAATCACAGTAACGAAAATCCGCACAAGGTTTTCGGTATATGATGTGCTGTGGTATGAGTGTGTAGTGTGTAGTATTGTAGATGTCTGATGGTACAATACTATTGGTGTTGGTGATAGGGATATGTAGGATTTTTTATGCTTTCGGGTGGAGAAAGACTTTCTTTTCATTACATTTTCTCATTCGCAAGAGAATGAGTCAGACAAACACACACATCATCAACAACTTTGTACTGCGGATATAACATGTTGCACGCAATGTACCGGCATATACGAGTATAACTCCGTCCTTGGCATACCAGTTTTACGACAAAAGATTCTGCAAAATATGTATGACCAAAAGGAACATTTTTGCATAATGAGTGTGCAACAAAGTAAGAGAACTCGTTAAGCGGGAAAAATAATGTATATCGATATTGTTATATCGTACGTCAACTAATGACAACTAATACAACGCAAATTCGGATGATTATAAAACGAGATCTTTGACGAATTATTACAAGAAACAAGAGTCTGCCACCTGAAAAACACCACTAACTACCAGAAACAGACGTTTTACGAATTTTTATTGTCACTAATGAAACACGATCAGCCAGTCAGAATCGATTACTATGACTATCAAACAAAAGACTACAAATAAGAGTACTCATGACTATGTACCAATCATGATGCGACATAGCTACTCAAACACTAGAGACGAGAAACGAGTGACCGGTGTAAATGAGTGCAAATCGACTGCCAAAAATGGGAGATTATTCATGCATAATGCGGGTGTATTATCTGAGATTAACTTTAACCATAAACTAGGACCTCATAGACAATGACGAAATATCAGCAGCAATCAACTAGCTATATCCGAGTTTCCTTAACTATTGGCTATTATACGAAAGTACTTATGAGCAAGTACCTATCATTTGCGTATGAGTACCAAGTAACTGTGACATCTTATATATTAATACGTGAACACGTAATTTATCGTACGTTTTTTTTAGTATTTATTATAAAAGGAGGGGGATGAAACTTATATCATTCAAAAGGTACTGTGCCATAGATAAAAAATAAATAAATTGTGAACAAATACATAACGTTGCTTCACTAGTTGTTTGTTTTTTTGCGAGCTACTTCGACGTATTCGGATCACAGGCCGGTAAGGAATTTCCAATGTTGGTCAGGACATTGGAATAAAGATGGTGCCTTAATGGGCCAACGGCAGCGCTCATACTCCCGTAGTGGACAACTGGCACCGGTGTACCCGGCCCCTCGTCCTAGGGGAATAATTAAGGAACTGGCATTCCAGGTTGGGGGTTGTGCCGTCGGGGTAACTTCCCTACCACGTAAAAAACTCATGGTTCCGAAACAACCAAAAGCGTCAGATAAGGATGAATCTACTAATGACGACCCCAGCAAACGAAATAAGGACAACGACCTACGGATCTGTACGTGGAATGTTCTATCCCTTTACAGACCACGTGCAGCCGAACAACTAGCAGAGGCCCTGGACTGCTATAAAGCAGATATTACCGCCATCCAGTAAGTGCGATGGGATGGGCCGGGCAAAAAGAGGATGAAAAACTGTGACATCTACTACGGTGATTGCTACAGAGGCAACAGGCAACGCTTATTCGGATGCGGATTTGTCATACGCGGCAGACTTAGGCAAGAAGTCTTAAGCTTCCGACACGTAAGCGAGCGTATTATGACTATCCGGATCAAGGCTAAATTCGCTAACATAAGCCTAATATGTGTTCATGCCCCCACGGAAGAAAAGGACCCTGCCATCAAAGAGTGTTTCTACGAGCTCCTCGACAAACCATACGAGCAATGTCCTAAATACGACGTTAAAAGCGTATTGGGCGATTTTAACGGCAAAATAGGAAAGGAGGACGTCTTTGGTAGGACAGTCGGTAAGCATAGCCTACACGACACCACGTCTGACAACGGACTAAGGCTAATTGATTTCGCTGTGGAGCGAAATGTCCCCATAGCAAGCACATGGTTTCCTTATCTCGATATTCATAAGCAGACATGGCGGTCCAATGATCATGTATGTCAACCAAATTGATCATATTGCGATCGACGCAAGGCATGCCTCCAGTATTCTGGATGTCCGGACCTTTCTAGTGGCCAACATGGACTCGGATCATTACCTTGTTGTAGCCAAGGTACGAATGCGGATATCCCAATCTGAGCAACAAAGAAGAATTACTGTGAGAAAATTTAACGTCGAAAAGCTACAATCGCAAGAGACCGCCAGACTCTTCGCTGAACGCGTATCCCGAAATCTCTCAATCGCCCCTTTGCCGCCAGCATCAAGTACCGAAGACCAATGGCAACGCTGCCAACATGCCATCAGAAACGCCGCGACTGATGTGCTGGGTCTCGCTCGCCCACCACCGCGAAACCCCTGGTTTGACGAAGAATGCCGGCGGGTGCATGCAGCATAACAAGAGGTATACAAAGCGGCGCTGCAAAGGAAGATGAGAGCTGCTCGTGAGCTCTACGAGCAAAAGAGACGGGAAAAACATCGGTTTCTCCAAAAGAAGAAGAAAGAGCATGAGAAGCGCGCGTTTGAGAATATCGAGAGCTTATACTCCAGGAACAATGTACGGAAATTTTACCAAAAGGTAAAAAGAACGTGCCAGAGAAGTAATACCCGTACAGAAACCTGTAGAGATGAAAACGGAAACCTCGTACTAGAGTCACAGTCGGTGCTGAGAATATGGAAAAACTACTTCTGCAGACTGTATAACGGCGACGAAGACCAACATCCCATTGTTAGGCAGAATGAACCATTCAACATAGACGATGATAGTCAAAACTTCCGCCCACCTGACCAAAACGAAGTGAGGATAGCAATATCCAAGCTAAAATCCAACAAGGCTGCTGGACCTGACGGCTTACCGGCCGAACTTTTCAAGGCAGCTGGTGATGAATTGGCAGAGTGCATACACCAACTCATCTCTAAGATTTGGTCAGACGAGTGTATGCCTGATGAATGGCATCTCAGCATCGTTTGCCCGATCCACAAGAAAGGAGACCCCCTCAACTGCTCCAATTATAGAGGCATCAGATCCTGGAGTAAACCCAAGAATTCCAAATCGATACTCACCACCTCTTTATCGATTTCAAGGCCGCCTATGACAGCATCTATAGAGAAGAGCTTTATAGAGCCATGTCTAGTTTTGACATCCCTGCCAAACTTGTCCGTCTGTGCAGGCTGACGATGGAGAACGCTCGCTGCTCCATCAAGGTCGGTAATGACCTCACCGAGACCTTGATGTCAAAAATGGTTTTAGACAAGGTGACGCGCTGTCATGTGACTTCTTTAATATTGTACTTGAACGGATTGTGCGAAACTCACAAGCCAACACCGGAGGCACAATGTATCACAAGTCTGTACAACTGCTTGCACACGCCGGCGACATAGACATTATCGGAAGAGCTCAGCGGGCTGTCACCGGTGCGTTTGCAAGCATTGAAGTGGAAGCGGCCAATATGGGTTTAGCGATAAACGGGGGCAAAACCAAGTCGACGAATTGGACAGAACGTCACAGTCAACAGCTACAACTTCGAGGTAGTAAGGGACTTTGTCTATCTTGGCTCTGCTATAAATTCTACAAACAACATCAGCGCAGAAATCAAGCGAAGAATAACTCTTGCCATTCGCTGTTTTTTTGGGCTTATAAGGCAATTCAACAGTAAAGCCCTATCTCGAACAACTAAGGAGACTCTATATAAGACCTTGATCATCCCAGTCCTACTTTACGGCGCTGAAACATGGACTTTATTAAAAGAGGATGAAGATATCCTTGGTCGCTTCGAGAGAAAAATTCTTCGTAAGATTTTCGGTCCCGTTTGCGTTGACGGGTTTTGGAGGATAAGATTCAATCACGAACTATACGAGCTGTACAGCGACATTGACCTAGTCAAAAAACTGCGTATTGGACGTCTGAGATGGCTAGGACATGTAGAGCGAATGGAGACCAACGCTCCGGCCCGCAGAGTCTTCGGATCTAATCCCTAGGGACAACGCATTAGAGGGAATCATCGCCGTAGGTGGCACGCACAAGTTCAAGGGGACCTCGACCAACATGGAGTGCGCAACTGGAGGCAATTAGTTAAAGACCGAGCTAAATGGAGAGGCTTGTTGGTTGAGGCCCAGGTTCACCCCGAACTGTAACGCCGCCTAAATAAGTAAGTAAAGTATTCCACCAGCCTTGTCAGAGTAGGAACATTTTCATGACTAATGACGACCGCCAACTCTTTATGAAAGAATGCCCTATGTCTAAGAACCAAAGACAAGGCAAAAGGTTATTTATGCGATTAACAGCTAGAGGCGATGGACTACCATTAGGCACCAGCAACTGTGCCCCGTAAATGTGATGAACTCGCGACCAGGTATCATCAGTATATGACTGCCATGAATAAGTGACTACTAATACTCATGATTAAGAGTAATGACTGTAGCCGGTAGTGTTTGATTATTAACTTTTTGAACCAAAATTCCAAAAACAAATGGTCTCTCAAATACCTCTATGGTTATCTTGTGAAAGAATAACAGCAGATACTGACGAGTTACCAGCCATAAAAATACCCCCTCGACGGCAACAATCACGCATATGTGAGCTGGTGCCATCAGCAAATGATTACTAGTACTCTTGACTATTACTTACTTACTTAGGTGGCGCTACCGGGGTGGACCTGGGCCTTAATCAACAAACCTCTCTGTCCGCTGACCGCAGTTACGTTCGTCAAGTTGGTTGAGGTCCCTCTCTTCTTGTTTGGGCCACCTACCGCGAGGTCGTCCTCTACTGCGCCGTCGATCCTGGGTGGATTCGAAGACTTTCTTGACTGGACCGTTGGGCTGCATTCGCTCTACATGACCCAGCCATCTTAGTCGCTGTATGTGAACTCTTTTGGCTAAGTCGATGTCTTTGTATAGGCGGTATAGTTCGGCATTGTACCTTCTCCTCCATTCGCCGTCTATGCAGACGGGACCGTCAAGATTGTTAAGTTTCCATTGCAAGAAATTAACTGAAGGCACATCTTCAAAATGTTAGGATTGACTGTTGGCGCTCAGCGCTGTCATTCGTTAATATATTATACTGTCCTCATACATGAATATAAACCACTTGAAGTGTTTTGCTTTCTTGGTGAAGTCGGCTTACCATCTACCATCATAACTCATGATTTGACTTCGGGCTTGTTGTTGTTACCGATCAACACCCTAAATAAGCAACCAACTCAACCCGTGCTGACATCCTTATATTACCTAATTCCTTATCGAAATAGGTGAACACAAATTTCCATAAATTTCAGAGATTTCCCACCCAAAATTGAAAGGATATAATATTGTATCTTTGTCTGATGTAGAAAAACTCCAACTACTCACATTCCTATCTCCGAATAACCAAAAACACACAACAGCACCTTCGTTTTTCTATGTAACATCCTTCTTAATGTCTCACTTACGAGGTGTGTGTGTCCGTAGTGTCATAGACAACACAAACCATTTACCCTCAAATATTTGTAGGTTGTCCACATATGTACGTGTTTTAATTAATGTAAATCGGTAACCATGCCTCACAGGCCATGTACCTTTGGGGAAATAATGCCCAACTCGTAGGTACTCTACATGTGTCTCTCACTCTGGTGTTGTTTAACCAACCGTATATCTTTAGATTTTCGACTCAAAATGTACCGTACACACACATATTCTCCAAAAAAAAAAAACAAGAATCTCATGGCATTGTTCAAATCTATTAAGAATGGCAGCACACCCCTTGTATGGGACCACCAGGACCACCCTGTTACCTCTGTTAGTGGTAATGATGATGATGACATCATGATATACACGGAAACACCACTGCACCACCATCCAACAAGGCTAAGCTCATGTTGGTATCTATTTTCTGAATTTTATTCACCCAAATGCTACCGAAAGATACACAAAGTATCTTATAGATTCTCACTCTTCTGGGCTCTCATTATGAAGAAAGGTGTAATACCGTAACAAATTTTTGGGGCTAGCTTAGCTCCCCACTCTCTTGCTATATAGTTGCGATTTGCAATTCTGTTCTAAAGTTATCCGAAACAACAACAAAAACAATAAGCTGCAGCATTAAGGACATTCTGTCGTGGAGTGAGATTGAATAACCATGATTTTACCTGACGCTAGTGCATGTTGTTACAACTGCTGCTGCTGTTGCTGCTCGAAGAAAACTTCAATGTGGAGAGGAGTTCCGTTCTTGAAATATTGTATATTGTTCTATGCAGATTCCTTTTCCTTTTGTATTACACCAGGTCTGTTGCAGATGAGGAATGTACCAAGTGGAAGGGAGGAACGACCGCCGCCACTCAAAGAGTATTTTACGCCAAGAACATAAGGTGATGTGATATATTAGTTTGTGTACCGCCTTAGCAAGAATGCAGAGGTAAATGCATCACAGGAAACTGAACCAACCAGCCAGCCAGCACAAGGATGTGTAATTCGGCAGAACAATAAAGTTAGGTTACGCACGAACGCCTTGCTCCAGTAGTCGTCAGTAAAGGAAGGTTCGCTTGTTGTTTGCTTGCCTGTCCTTGGATAGTTTACAGAGAGGTGTCTTGTAAACAATTAAAGATGTTTTAGCACATGAAATTTCAAAACGGGCGAGGACGCAGAGAAGAGTGGAGGGATTTTTCAGGACTTTAGGTTATGGTAATTTTGGCATTAACGATTTGCAAAATCTCTTATATTTCAGGTGTTAAGGGGATTTTGTTTCTGGGGGAAGGTGCTATGGAATTATTTTGAGATGAAGCTTGTGTTACTGAGAAACACAGATGTTGGAAAGCGGTAGTGGGAGATAGATTTAAGGATTTCTACCATTTAAGTTAAGTAAAGATGGGACTTAATATACATTTACACCCACACAGTGTAACATGGCATTTGCGAATTTGGAATGCGGAAAACGTGGAATTTTTGAATAAATAAATATCCAGCTGGGTGAGGTGTTCAAGTGTTATGAGAATATTTTGCCAAAAGGTTTCGATCCAACGAAGATACAAAGGGACAGAGACAGTTTAAATACATGGAGTGAGGATTCTAGATTAAATGCATTTTTTTTTTGTGAGGATTAACGTATCGACAAATTTTATTTAACTTAGAATGAAAGAGTCATAAGGCTTTAAGGATTTTCTCCCCCTACTTTTGACACAGTTTGGTTTAGTATAACATGTAACTATGACACTGAACTTTTTCAGACACAATAGTACTAAACATGACGATCACATCTGTTTCTATGGTCGGAATGTATGTTGTATCAACTGAATAGATGGAGAACTATTTATCTAAGAAGTTTGGAGTTCGATTTTAAAGGTACACCTCCGAATGATGTATACTAAGTATATGTGAACCCAAGGCTTAATTTACCTACTTTCTTCGATACATATTCCTCGATCATATTTGAAAATCCAATAGCAAACAGGGAAGTTACTTGACATCTGAGAGTTCCGTTATTAAAATAGATTCAGATATATATAATAGGGTAAGAAGTATCTCATGAGGAAAAAAGAAACAGTCCTTAATGATGTACCTGCGTACTGCTCATGTTCCTTCTTGTCAATACATTTTCTTTTTTCACATAAACTAAGCAAATACTCCAAAAAAGATGAAGGGCTTAGGCAGCTAATCATATTAAGGTACACAATGGAAGTGTGCTGGGAAATTTATTTGTGCACTTGACATTCAGTGAGAGTTATGGTTAAGGTTGTCATGGAAATCTGGTGAAGGAATACACTGCTAAAGAAGTGTAAGAAAACATATGTTTGTCACAGCAAAAGATGAGGTTGTAAAGCAGACCGGTAGCCTTTTGTAGGGATAAACAACACGTCTAATGATAATCACTCCGATAATCCAAAATTCCCCTTGGTTGGAGCCTAGAGGAACGGAAACATTTTAACGAGTGCTTAAAATTGGTGCAATAGGTTTCTCAATTGAATTCATTTTGCTTTCGATAGTTTACAATAAGACTAGGCGTTTTCTTTTTGCAGTTAAAAGAGTAAATCTTTAAAGGATCTTCAACAAAGAAAGCTGTGTCACTACATCGTGTTGGATTCTTGTCAATAAAATGTTGTTACCACTGACTTTGATCTGATTCTAGACAATCAACATAATCAGCTGCAATTATGGCCACTATATCCGCAGAGCTTTGATAATTCTAGAGAAGAATGCCATCGTATGGGTTGTTTCATAGCATCGGACTCAAGACCGAATGCTCTCATCGAGCCATTCTCTATCTCACGTATGCTTACATACATAGGTATAATAAAATTCTGTGCGTTAAATAAACTGTATTTTGTTCTCATCATGCTTTATAGTAGCTTCTAGGATGTGTCGCCGAGTCGAAAAAGTCCTTGGCACTCATGACTTCTCTTTCTTCTGCAACATACTGCTCTGTGTCAACCACGGTGGAACATGCCTTTCGAATTTCTTGCATCTGATGATGCTTTTCAAGACATTTTTGGAAGTGTCCAACATACTGATTGAACGGCACTAGAATGTGTTTCTCGAGAGATTTATTTTTCATATGGATTGGTACTGTCTAGAAATTATGTCGTTTTCCTGATGGATAACAGCTCACGTATATAATCTCAGGATCGCCTCTCGTCTATTCCGTTCTGAACATCTATGAAAGAATAGCACTTCGCTTGAAGCCTTCATCTCGGTAGTATCTATTCTCATAAACCTAAGCATCCTTTAAAATAATGCTATAACCTCAATTGAATGTATTTTAAATGAGCCTAGAAGATGTCTTAATTCGGTTGCCTAAATAGCTTCTTTTAAATTTCATCGTTAGCCTATCTCCGATCAACAGGATATCTTTAGTATTTGCACATAAATTTCCAAATGCTGTATTGTCTAAAACGAATGGTCGTCCTTAAATCGCTTAACTTTCCTCTTTTTGCATTCATTAAACAAACCCAATGATATCTGCACATTGATCCCTTTTTTATTGTGCGCATGAAAGCACTTAACAATAAACGAAATCAATGTACCCGATCAACGGGTATTTATAGACCCTCACCAACGAAGCAAAAAGGGTCATCTGCCTCACGTGCATGACATGAAAATAGGATTCGGGCCTTATGCTCTCCACCTTCAACAAACACAACAAATCGTCCTGCTAAATTATGAATTTTTACGAGCTGCGTTTTATATCCTTTAGCAAAAAGGTTTGATTTTCACGCTATGCTGTGATGCGAAGGAAGTCCTTTTGCACGTTTAATAGGTCAACCTGTAAAGAGCCTATGCGTATGCTTGAAAAAAGGAACGTTTAACTTAATTTCGAATCAGTAGTAGTCGGGAACATCCAAATTTGTATTCCGCGGAAGTGATACCTGGAACCCCCCAAAAAAAAAAAAGGATGCCTCTTTCTTCGTCCCCATTCCAATAGATGTCAATTTCCGCGCCAATGTAAAACGTGCGACTATTGCCGCGGCACGTGACTTTGCTTTTAAATTTCAAACGACCAATTTCGCAATTTCACGTCGTCGTCGGGATACATCCGGTAGTCAATGGAAAAAGGATAACAGGGTAAATTCATTCGCGATTTCTTTTCTGTGAATTCATCGATGTCGAAGAAGTCATGTGCAACAAACGGTAGTAGTTGTAGTTTATAGTCCTTGCAGCAGCCAGCGTGTCAATAAAATAGCGACTTCTATCCTCCTACAGAACACACAAGCGCGCACACATACACTAACAGCCTCGAGAGTTACCAACCATTAAACGGGGGCTTCTATGCTGTTTTCTTCTGTTTCTTATGCCCGAATGGAAGTAGGTTGAGGCGATGTTGCACTTGAAAAGGAAACAATTTAATACTTAAACCCGTAGGCGTGCACACACTTAACGTGAACGAGAGGAGTATGCTTTTAACCTCTTGAGATACTTTTTCTTATGTCGTATTCTGTTTCTGTTTCTTGCGTATTTACTCTCTTTTGTGTATATTATGTAGTATTCCTTTTATTTTTGTGTGTAGGTACATTTTTTAAGTAAGAACACAGTTATTTTGTTTATGGGGAACTAACGTGGGGGTGGGGGGATTGCTATATATGTATTTTTTTTTTTTTTTATTGCAGCTTCGGATGTAGAGCAGAGAGAAAATTATTTAAATGCGAAAGAGAAGGGTGTGTTTTCTTTGCATTTTGCATTTTTTATTTTTTTTTTTTTGAATCCCCATTCTGAGTTGGGGTTGAATGCGAATGGTAAAAGTTAAACATTTGTACGTTTTGCTTTTACTACGCCCTGGGAGTCTGGGCGGTCCTTTTACATTGCAACAAGTGCAATGCGAATGTGAAAGAAGGAAATGCAGCCAAATCGTTAGAAAAAATTGGTACCAACTCATGAGTAATCAAAAGCAAATGTATTCATGCAATATATTCGCATACGGAAGGATCAAGATGTCGATTGAATGACACTACTAACTCGGGACTTTTTCATCTACCAGTGTATACACTCCCGGACACTTGACTATCCTCATTAGAAATTTCGACCTAAATCATGATGCAGGGGTAATATTTGTTTGGATTCATTTTCACTTGTTCTCAGAAAACCCCTATTTGCCTATTTTAACAGGGACACTTGATTACCCTCATCTGAACTTACCTCCCCTCGATACTTATATCATGGGTTGCACTATCAAAGCCATCCATCGTCTTACGCGGGGCCGTTCTTGGTATACTCCACACTGGAATTTTGATGAACTTGCGCGACACTTGTCTTACGATTCCGGTCTTATGGATATGCCGTCTGACGCAATGACACCAGAACTTCAGCTGATGCGCAAATTCAGAGTCGACTTTCCTTGTGTTCAAGACTGGCTTCGGCCACAGTCTGAACCAGGAATGGGTCTGGTGCTGGTGTCTTCGTGGAAGTCAACAACATTAGACTTCTTTTCTCGTTAGGCAAATATGCGCCTGTTTTCCAAGTGGAAACTTATGCAATCCTAATGGCCATGAACTATGTTGTGAAGAACAGGTGGAAGGGACGTAGCATTTGTGTCTGTAGTGACAGTCAGGCTGCGCTGAAGGCCTTGCTTAACCCTTTAACCACTTCCAAAATAGTTCGTGAAACCAAAAACTCTTCGAACACGGTCGCAAGGCTGAATTCTCTGTCTCTTATCTGGGTCCCAGGTCATGCTGGGATCTTGGGGACGAGATCTTCGATGAGATTGCTAGACAAGGTTCAGAGGAGGGTTTCTCAGGTCCCGAACCCGCGTTGGGTCTTCCTGTGTCCTCGGTTAGAGTTTCCATTGACGATTGGGTCTCTCACGAGCACAATTGTGTCTGGCATGACTCTCCAGGATGCAGGTTGACTAAACGTATGCTCCCGGACGTCTGTAAGAAACAGCGGCATTCTTGCTGTCTCTCAGCAGAAAAGACTGTAGACAACTTATTGGCGTCTTGACAGGCCACTTTGCTTTCGCTAAGTACCTTAACGTGCTGGGCTTGAGTGACACTACAATCTGCGACGCTTGTGGAGAGAGCGATGACACCGCGGAACATTATCTCTGTGAGTGTCCGGCCTTTACTCGTATCAGGTGGCAGATCCTCGGTGCTGATGTGGTGAGTGCTGGTACTGTAATCTCCTCATCACTGAAGTGCTTGCTTGGCTTTCTTAAAAAGACAAGGAAATTCCAATAAAATGAGTAAATCAGGGTTTGTTCTCTGGTAGTACAATGGACCAGTTGCGTCTGAGTGCTCCAGTCGAGCGTTCCCTATCCCGACAAAAAAAAAAAAAACATAAACCCTCATTGTAAAAATAAAAGATAAAACAAATGTTTTAAATGTTTTTCATATTTTGTTTTTATTGCTAATATTTCGTAGGTCCTCCGTTTTTGCGTACAGCTTGAAAAAGTCTTTTCTACGGATCAACATAAATTTTTGAAATTTTTAATGGAATTTCCACAAAGTGTCTTCGATGTCTTTAATAACCCCTTCCTTACTTTCGAATTGTCTTCCTTCTGCATACACTTTTCGCGACAGCCATCCTTAAACATTTTCAATTAGATTTAGACTGGGTTTGGGTTGCTGCGTTATCTTGCTGGAAATTCCACATAGGCCCTCGCACATTTCGTGGAAATTGATTGTCTGCATTTCAAGAACCTCGATGTAATCCGCTGAGTTATGCCGACGTTCTAAAACAACCAGGTCTATTGCGCCATGAAATGAAATTGCAGCCCACACCATGACGGAACCAACAGCAGTGTGACAACGTGACAGAACCAACTCTAATTTCCTCAAATCATGAAAGTAAAGCCATCAGGGCCATGCAACAAAGACTCACGGGTTTCCATTCTTTTTTCAAGCTTAAATGAGTCTGGCAAAATTCCAATCTACGATCTTTATGGTGTTGAAGTAAATGTGACTTGTTCTTCAGTTTTTGCTGTCGGAGGTGTGGACACTGTTCAATTACTCTACGAACTGTCCGGTCACTGACTGAAATTCCAACTTTCTTCTCTATTTTGGCAGCGGACGCAGCAGAATTTGAAACTTCAGGTAAAATGGACCAAAGTTCTCGTTCTGTTCTCGCTCTTGCTGTGCGGCCCCTTCGGTTTTTCCCATAATTTTCTTGATCTTTTAGAAAATGGTTGACCGTCAAAGGATCTCAACTAACTTTTTAAACAACTTCTCGATTGGAATAATTTTGTTGCTTGAATGGAAGAATTTTGCAAGTTTCTAAATTAGTTAGTGCTTTACCTCGATCCATATTCCTTAGAATGCAACAAAAAAATTAACAATTTTATGAAACGAAGAGTAACAATAAAACAGAACCCCATTTTATTAACTTTAAAAGACCTTTCACTTTGAATGTTCTAAACACACTGATGAGGGTAATCAAGTGTCCCTATTAAAATAGGCAAAAAATCGAAAATGGCGGTTTTCTTTCTTACTTAATTACATTTTTTAATGTTTGTCATCGGATAGCTGAGAACAAGTGAACATGAAAGTTTTAAAAATGAATCTAAAGAAATATTACCCCTGCATTATGATTAGGTCGAAATTTCTAATGAGGATAATCAAGTGTCCGGGAGTGTGTCTTGCCACTTGTCCGTGGAGCATCTCTGCGTTACGTTTTAACTCTCCCCAACTTGTCCTTTGTTCCATCCCAATGGTTTTGCACCATGCTAACTTAGGGAGGTCCAGATCTGCCAACTTGGATACCATAGCACGACATGCTTCGCAACTGAGTTTCCTTTGTGCCATAAGGGAGTGCCAATCTATTGACACTTCCTTTCCTGCATGTCGATCTCTATAGGTTCCTGGCCCATTTTTATATACATAACGCTGACTAACTCAATAATGATTCTTTGCATTGCTTTTCTAGATTTAATTGCACGTCGAACGCAGCTTTTGGTTCTCCGATTCTATATAGCGTAATAACCGGAGGACAAAAATAAAAAAATCCATTTTCTTGTTTGATTATGCTGATTATAAGTATAAACATAAAGAAATTCATATGCCAACGTCAACAATTAATTGTAATCAGTATAGTGAATTTTTATGCAGATTGTCAAAGAGTGGTATGTAATTATTATACTTAATTTTTCACGTTTGTATCAATTTTCGATTCTGGTCATTTTCCGCCGTAGGTATTCAATTGCATTAAAATCGAGATACGCCTTTATCAGACATTTCATTTTAATTTGTATATCAAGTGGCCGTGCCCGATCCTACCTACTTTCGCAACCATGATTGTGTTTTAGTTAGTTGAAACTCCACGCAAAATTTCTCGAAAATATATTGAGTTCTGATATTTTTAACTTTTATGTGGGAGGTGGGCATGGCTTTTATTCGATTTTCTTCATTTTCAGACATTTCATAACCTAACTCCTTGCGAGAAGCTAGGCCTAGGCCCTACATGGACTGCTGCGCCAAATATCTATGTATACAACATCTTGGGCAATGATCTTTCTATTTTTTGCCACAGTTCTTACTAGCTTACTAAGCACTATGCATCGGCCGGACTAGTTGCTTCTTAATAAAATGTCACGTGGTGATGTTCAACTACATTACAAGTTCTTAGGCCACATCTCTTGTTGAACCTGATTTTCTTGGCTGGCAGTACATGGTATTGGGTGATCGTTTTTTATTTGAGAGAAGATTTCCTGCAATTTTTTGGTGCTCGAACTAAAAGAGCATATTGTATTGGTTTAAATCTAATTTTTCTATCGGATGTAGAGCTTGCTACCCGCCATAGCAGATTTTGGTTATGTTCCTACTAGGCGACTATAGCTAGATGGTTTGGCTGTGCTTGTACAATAGTTGATAAGCGTCACACATGCGGGAGGTCATCAGTCTGTCTCCGCTTGCTTACATAATGGGACACCATTTTGAATTTTTGGATATTTGTGAACGTTTCCCGAAATATTCCCCAAATTCAGCATAAAATTAAATAATGGCAGCTACCCACACAGAATATGCAACATCAGATACATGATGTTTACACAAACTGTATACGACGTTGAATATACTATTCCAGGTGTGCACAACGAGTTCGTAAAGATTTTTTTTTTTCGGCATCGGGTATTTCGCACAGAACATCGGACATTCAACTTAATATTTTGGGAACAAATCTCTAGCATATTCCATCCCCGACTGAGCTAAGGAAATTTTGTATCCGTCGTCGTCTATCGAATGAATTCTATTCATGTATCCAACGTCAAATAGGATACGGGGTTTTTCCGGTATGTAAAATAACATACTGTGCGTTTACGAGTATTAAGGATAGATACCGGATATGTCTAAAAGCTTCAGTTGGATTCTGTATACTATGACACGAATGCAGGAGTAAAAAAAAAAAATTATCGTAGATGAACTTCGGAGAGACTTTGTACCTTGTCCGATCATATTGCGTCTGTTTTACTCTGAATTGTTTTTAAATGGGAATTGTCAGATCGATGGTTAGATTGGTAGTATCATATTTGAGCTCGTCATATTTCTCTTGAAGGAATTGCGTCGTATAAAAATTCTTAAGATACTTCAGAAGGAAAACCTAAGCATCGTATCCTTCTTGTCACTGTCACTATTCTAAGAGCTGTTCTCGATGGAATTCCACGCGCCTCCTGATGAGGAATAAATGCTTTCTCATGAGAATAAATATTTTTAAAGGCATCTGAATGATGATTCCAAGAACACCAACAGCCCGCCTAGTATTCGTAAAAGCACAAGACATATTCGCATTCTGCAAAATTCCATTTTCTAATAAATTAACTCTTGCTCCTTGTCTCTCCTATTCCACTTGAATTACTTTTCCCTTTCCCAGAAAATTAAAAAATTCATATTCGAAAACGATATGAAATCTGAAAATTACTTAAACTTCAGTTTCCTCAAGCACGATACGCTCCTGGTGACGATGGAAGTGGTTATACGTATGTGTACCGAAAAGCGACACAAATCAAAAGATGTAACCGCTGCGATGCACAAACCCCCAAAGAGTAGCCTTGCTAAACTATGTTTGTGACTGGCGCTGCACATTGTCTCCGTCTTCACACCGCCATCTGTTCAGGTAGGTGCTACTGCCGCTACTATTGCTGTTGCATTGGTTGTAGCAGGAGTACGGGGAATTGCTTAATGAAGAAAGTTTTCAATGCGAAGGAAAAGGAAAAAGAAAAATTCTTCGTTTTGCATCCTTTCTTTGTTGCTGCATGGGAGACGGTAGTTTGTCAAAAAGGAGTGAGTATACATTTCCACCCACTACTAACACCCCTATCGAAGAATGTTATAAAAGTTGTCGCTGATATGAGTTTGTTAATAGCATGTAAACATATCTATGACAAGGACAAATGTTCCACATGTGTGTTTTCTTGTATCTGGGTCCTGGTGATAGATCAAACAGTTTCTGTGCATTAGCTTCGAAAATTTAACCAGGGGTGGGTGTGGGAGTATAAAACTTTTTGATGGTGGCTCCTAGAACTATTTTGCCTATGAATTTTTAGATGTATTGCATCCTACCTGAAGGAATAAAAAAACGTAGGAAGAATCTGCCCCGCATTCTACCGAATTTCTCACATGTATCTGTTTGCATCGTGTGTATAGAGGGTGAATCGATAACACGTGGGAAGGATAAGCAGCAGCAGGACTTGAGTGTGTGAAGGAGCAATATTTATTACCTTGACAAAGTAAAAGAAAAGTTTTCACTTATAGATACGGTTTCCGTCGTCGTCTTTCGTATTAGTATTCGCGATTTTTTTTCGTCCTTATGGCAGTTCTTAGAAACAGGGTAAAAAAAGAGCACTTTCTCTAGGGGAAAGTTTACTTTTAAATTAAATTTTATGTGTGCTTTCACATAGACACACGCATACATCGGATGGTAAAACAAAGAAGGATCCAACGAGTAATTATAGTGTGTTGTGTACCGAATTTTTTGTTTGAGTAAAGAGAGGTGAAGACTTAAGGGTCTTGCTTTTGATTTTATTTGTGTTCTGGGCGAAAGAGATGTGAGATGAATTAGTAAACACGCATAAAGGAAGGAGGAGTATGAGCTTTAGGTTTAAGGTTTCGACTTCCGGGACTACGTGTGTCACAAAGCATGTTTGATAATAATTTGAACTTTTTTTTTCGGGACGCGAATTAGGTTGCCAAAGTTTTGGAACGTGACGTGAAATTTTTTTATTTTCCTGAACGTTTTTTTTTTCTTTTGTTTCTTAGATGAGGCTCAAGAGGTGTAGTCGCGATTTTTAATGCTGGTGTAGGCGTGGAAAAAAGTCATGTAATTGCATTAGTTGTTTACGGTAATTATGACAGATTGTGAAAATGTAGGTGCTCTCCTTAGCTGAAGCAGGTAGAAAAAGGGGATAAAAGAATCAATACTTACGTAAAAAGGCAGACAAATGGTGGATTCGAATTGATAAGTTTAAGTCGTTTATCTAGTCTTGGTCTATGCTGACAAACTGACAAATCCATAAAATGAAATTACTGCAGAAGTAACACACTTTGGAATCATATCCCTCCATGACTTGAATTGATTCATTTCTAATCAAATATCGCTTTTTTACTGATTAACCTTAAAACTTTTTTTTTTAATTAATTTAAAAAATTTAGTCATGTACTTTAAAAATAAATTAATAAGTAGCTTAAGTGGAGCACGTATTTGTGATGAGTTTGTATGCTAATACTAACTAATTTTAAAATATGTAGTGGTACAATGACCCACCTCAAATGACGTCCTGTGCTGCATTCTCATCAAAGCAGTTGAAACAATTAAGTTATCACCGGCGTATTTCGAAGAATAAGCAATACAACCGTAACATAACCACTGGAATGAGGCATGGCAAGTTCAAATTGTGAATGAGATCTGTTGTATGTCTGCGTTTGAGGGGGTAAATTTAAGGGTCGCATTTTAATTAACCTTCTTTCTTTTTAGTAACAAATAATATTGAATGTTGTGCTTAAACGCCATCATATGCTGTGTATTATATTTAAAGGAATGCAAACGTATTTTTGTGCTCTTACGGGGCACACAATTCTCAAGTCATACATTTTTGTTTGTTTTTTGAGGTAGTGCGACATTTTATTTGTCGTGTGGGACATGGGACACTCTTTCCAAGTGCAGTTAGTCGGGCAATCTATTTTTTTTTTTTTAGAACAAAATTTTCTTTAAATATAATTTAGAGAACAATTTAAAAAAAAAATTAAAAAATTTATCAGTCAAATTTTAACTTAATATTTTTTTCTCGCTTTCCAGGTAAGTGTATGTGTTACAGCAGTTCGGTAGCAAGTCCATATCCTGCTATTTTAACAATTATAATTCTAACAAGTAAGTTCAATTCTGAAATCCATTCGGCTGTTAATGAAGTGAGGAATAAGGATTATCTCACACACCGTAGCTATACAATACCAAAATGTAGTGGTCAAAACATACATTCTCGGGGGATTCCACACGAATTCACTTGCTCCATTGCAGCTAGCAGTTTGAGAGAGCGTTAGATAGTTGTTTTTGGATTTCATAAATTAGAAAAAAGTTCAATGAATCTGAATCAAAATAGGCCCTTCACATACATATCTCTAGTTATTTGTTTTAATGACTACAAAGGGTATAAGTTCGTGATCTTTTGTGATTAACTCTGAAGGATGGGAGTTTTGGTAATCATATTTGATGAGTATGTATCCCAATACACAAGGATGGCAATGGAAGTAGATCCAAATGTACATTCCAATCTTTTGGATTCACACAACGTAGTCTGAACAATTCTCTGCAACTAACTCCCTCACATGAAATGTTACCTTGTCCTTAACTCCGTAGGGATTAGTACTCTGAAGACATTTGACTGACGCCAGTTTGAATGCGACGATTGCCCTCAATTGTCCTTAAAAAAAAGTTCTACCATATGTTTAAGATTTTTTAACATCTTAAGGGATTAGCATCAAAGCTATATGAAGGCTCTGCGTTTACGCATTCAAATAATTGAATAGATCTTATAAGAAGTGTCTACCTACATTCGCAAAATATAAAGGGTCCGATAAGAAGCTTACTTCAAAAAATATTAATCGTCAGAACGAAAAAGAAGTTGAACAGGAGTACATGATTTTATCTACGGTTTGGTGGAATGCAATTTAATGTAAACTATAGCGACACTAGTACACCTGGTCCTGGCCTATATAAAGATCGCTTCCTGATACTCGTATATGATACTATTTGCCATGAGAAATCAAATAATTTGCTGGACTTTAAAAGGAAAGGCCTCATCATGGGATTACGGAAATTACTTGTCCAATGAGTTTACTACTCGTAGTTTCCTACGACTTTATTTCCTGGTCAACTTACAACTTAATCCTTTTCTTCATTTTTCGGCGAGGTAATGATCTGAATTCAAGTGATCGTAACCGTCCAACTTCGTTACATTTCTACTGATCCGCCTATGGAACTCGCCTGTTTGACCAAAGGATATATCAGCGGACCTCCAATCTTGGATAACTTCGTCAATGAGGCAAACCAAATGCTGGTGTTGTTGCGTTTGCGCGATCCACGATTTTGTAGGTCTACCTCCTCCGCGATGTCAGTGGAACATTAAATAACATTACTCTTTTGACGGGGTTCAAATGATATCTTTTTTGGACATGATGATACCAGCTGGGCCGGTTGCGATCTATTTTTCGTGAGATTTGACTTGAAGGCTTCCACGGATCTTCGAACTTCTTATTCGAGCAGGCTTTATCACTCTTGCTGTCCTACAAAGCATCTTCATCTCAGCTGCTGTTAAATTATTCTCATACGCTTTGTACACTGCCCAACATTGTTAACCGTATGTGAGTGCTGGACCCACAACTGTGATGTAGAGTCGTATTTTCAACTTAGGGGGGATTTTCAGTCATAGAAGATAGCAGAGTTTTCCCGCCACTTTATCCACCCCACACTTACGCGAAGACTGATGTCGTCATCACAAGTTGCATCGCTATTGATCATAGATCCCAGATATGTGAACTTATCGCACTTGGCAAGCACTAATCCATTCAAATAAATGCCTGGAGCACAAGTACTTCATCTCTTTTGGACTAATGCTCCATCTTCAGCGAAGAAATCCGCACTGTCATCAGATAGCCATTTTATATTTCGCTGCCGGCCATCTAATACCCACTCAACGAACTTCATGGTGGATGACATCAGCTTGATCGAACGGTGATTATCACAGCTTCTTGTATCACCCTTCCCTTTGTACACAGGGAACTTGCAACTCAATATGGTACGTTTAAGCGATATTGAAGGCATTTCTCTTCACATTGTCAACATGTGATTACCCTTTGTTTGCTCATACCTAGAGGACTCTTAATGACAGCTGATTTAAGCTTTACGTCATTCGTCAGTTTTTCAAATGGCTTAATAAATAATAATGCGTTCTCCAATCCAATCACATTGAATGAGTAACTAAACTCAAACCACCATACTCGAATTAGACGAGGCAAGAAGTATGATTGCAAAACTGGCTTCGGTGACAAATAAATCTTTATAAAGATATTAACTAAATCCTAATATAGCGCATACCTCAACCAAAAGCTAAGTAGACATAAACGGAAGACTTAGAATATACTCGTATCTAACACAAAAGGCCTCTTAACAGTTAACCTCCATATCACCTCTCATGACGTGCACAGATTACCCAAGTACTTAAAATAAAATGACTACCTACATAAAGAACCCTATGCATCTTTAAAAGATCATCTCGACCATAAGTGTGCTCTCCACACGGCCATAATTTAAAGAAAGAAATTCACCGAGCCATTTCAAGCCTATTCAAGACCGACATTCAACAGGATATTTATTGCACATTCATGCACATTTGCTACATAGTGGATGTGGGCTCCTTTAGGTAACCTCAAACAATTGTTGTTCTTGAGCCGTTTTTATTCCTTTCTTGACGTTTACAGCAACCAAATGTCGGTCGCTCCTCTCACCAGTTTCTAGGCATTTTTGCACCCCTCCTCCACCTCCTACACTCGCTCATTTTCCACTCTCGCCGACAACAATCGTTTATTTTGAATGCTGTAGGAGCTGAAGCACTCGGGGAGCATTTATGGCAATGTGCAACGTTTAATGTTTCGACGTGTTTGTGTACCATGTCCTCTTTATACTCAACATGTCGCCTCCGTCTCCCTTTCGTCTATAGGTACTAAGAAAGCAGAGAAATCTTGGAAAATGTTTTCTATTGTTGTTGGAGTGTTGTAAATTACACACACTCAACGTTGCTGCTGCTTTGCTGGGACACACATATAAAAAAACAAGAATCACCCACAGAGCTGGGGCAAGGAGGGCTTACTGCCAAAAATGACTGCAGTTAGGATGAGATGAATGCATCTTTGTGTCTAGCTAGGAAGTGGGTGTCGAACAACATCTGAAAGCATGATGAATAAAGATGGATGGCCTGGCATAGATGTTGTTGCCCAAAGCTAAAAGGGAAATTAAGTTCTTGGCCTGGTTTTCGGCTTCACAAGCCTAGAACTCCACATCCGTTTCTCTGCAAACTTCAACCCAGCGTAAACATTTTCTTGAAACTTCTGCTGCCACTCCTTTAAAGAAAAAAAGAAACACATTGAAATCAGAAGAACGCAGGAGAGAAAAATGTAACTTTTAAGTGCATCAAAGCAGGTTTTCCAGTGTGCTGTTAGTATTCAGAGCAATTCTCCCTTCTCAGCGGGTTTGCGATCGTTTGTATCCTCTTTTTTTTCTGTGCCACTTCTGTCAGGAACCACCACCACTGCCACTGAAGAGATGAGAGAATTGTCTTTAATCGTTTGCAATAAAGACGACAAAAGAACGCTAGAAGCAATGTCCAACTAGGAAGCACAGTGTGCAGTTGACTACGATGGCTGTGATTGTGGAACATAGAACCGAGACTCTCAATTTGCACTTTTTCACTTTTCAGATACGTTTTTCTATTTCTTTCCCCGTTCTCCGTTCGATGTTCATTAGATTTTTCTTCGCAACAAGGACGAGGCGAAGTATACACGATGGTGGTGGTTATATCAGCAACTTAAATGCACTTAATGGTAAGCAATTTGTGGGTGTCGGTGTTGGGAGGCAAAAAAAATCGAGCTGACACACTCGCAATGTATTAGAAGTCTACTCGTTGTTCTTTCGATTCGATTTTTTTTTTTTGCCAGCAATGCTTAAAAGAACAGAGACTACCAAAGGATGTGTATTGGGGTGGACTGTGACCCCATTTGTTCTCTGAAGTAGAGAACATTTTCATTGAAGCTTCCAATCTTGATTCCAATCGGATTTGCAGCTGCTGAAGGGGAGTCCTTTTTAATTGATTTTTATTCGTTTTTCCCCTGACTATACTAGAGTTGGAATCTTTTTCGTTTCTTCTTTGTCAAATGGAGAATGATATTTAATCCGATTATAAAAGGAGTGCAAGGATGCAGATAAAGAGTCGATACAAGTTCCTTTCAGTTGACCGTTGCTATTTTGTTCTGCGAATTAGGGAAAAGAAAAAAAATGGTTTAGGTGGGCAAAATGAACGAGGGGTAGTGTCATTAAAGAAATTGTTCGAAATACCGGACCCTTCTTCTGATAAATCAGTTAAATGGAGCTGCTGGGAGGCTATTCATAACCACGGTCATATTTGATTTCAAAACTTTAAGCGGTCTGTGGTTAGCATCCCGCATATGCAAAGTCCAAATTGTATCTGACTTGCCCCTACTTCATTTTTAACTTCGACACTATATGTAGAAGGAAATACTGCCCAACAGTACCACCACCAGAGTTTTAAAGAAGAATCTGCAGCGAAAAGTTCGTTCCCTAGACCTAAGATCAGGTCAGAACGATCAAACACATTTAACGCATTGCTCTAATTTGAATGACGGTATTCTTGGACATCACGCCAACTAATTCCCATAAAGTTGTTGTGGTCGTTTATGGACACAAATACACATCCGAATCAAACCAGACCAGAGGTTTTGTCCGAAATTTCCACAAAGAAAAAAACATCTACCGATTAGGGCTGGAATAAATATTGAGCATTGTGTCCTGAAAATCTTGAAACATATACACTCTGCAAATTTTGTCTGGGGAATGGGTTAAGTATCTCTAAATCCTCATGGGGTTTCCAGCCCTATAGGTGATTTAGGTACCTCGGACCGACTATTTTCATCTGGGGTGCAATCTATGTAAACTAGCATCTTGGAGTAGTGTGAAAGAACTGTCAGTTTGTCTAGTAATATGTACTTATGTAAATCTTGTATCTTCAGGTAGATAGGGCATCCTGCCGCCTCCTGCTGCCTCTTCATCAAAGCATCACCAGAAGCTGGTCACATCTTCATTAACTGAATTTGGCTTACATCTTTCTTACGCCACCTTCTACGTAATTACCATTTGCTGTGCATACTTAGTTAGGTGGCGCTACAGTTCGGGGTGAACCTGGGCATCAACCAACAAGTATCTCCATTTAGCTCGGTCTTTAGGTCACTCCAAGTTGGTCGAGGTCCCCTTAAACTTGTGCGCGCCACTATTGACAAGGATGTCATCTACCGTGTCGTCCCTCCGGGCTAAATTCGGACTCTGTGGGCCGGAACGTTGGTGTCCATTCGCTCTTTATGTCCTAGCCATCTCAAAGGTTCAATATGCAGTTTTTCGACAAGCTCGATGTCACTGTACACTGTACGAAGGATTTTTCCATTAAAGCGACCAAGGACATCTTCATCCGCTTTCAATAAAGTCCATGTTTCAGCGCAGTAAATCAGTACTGGGATGATCATGGTCTTATATAGAGTCTCCTCAGTTGTTCGTAATAGGGCTTGCCTGTCGAATTGCCTTCGTAGCACAAAAACCAGCGATTGGCAAATGGCTTGATTTCTGCTCCGGTGTTGTTTTTAGAATTTATAGCAAAGCCAAGGTAGACAAAGTCCCGTACTATCTTGAAGTTGTATTACATGATGTCGAATAAGCCCAGAGTACATAATCAACGTAATACAGGTTATACAAGGTGAAAAGTTATCGGCCTGACAATGAAAGACTGCGATGTTCAGTTAAAAAGACTGCGATTTTCAGTTAAAAAATGATTTTATTTTTCTACTTAATCTCCCTTGACTTCAACACACTTAGTCTAGCGTTTCTCCAACATCAGTATTCCTTCTCGGAAGTGAGAGTCTGGAAGGCTGTGAAAATATTCATCTACGGCCCTCTCAACTTCTGCATTGGATGCGAAGCGCTTCCCAGACACAAATTTCTTCAAGTTTGGGAACAGATGGAAGTCTGAGGGTGCCAAATCAGGTAAATAGGGGGGATGGCCGATCGTACCCCAAATCCCGCAGTTTTCCCATCGCCAACGCACACTTGTGTACAGGTGCATTGTCCTGGTGAAAGATGACTTTTTTCTTCTTCAAGCCAGGCCTCTTTTCGCGAACTCTGGCATCCAGCTGGTCAAGAAGGTTGGATTAATATTCGCCTGTAATTGTTCTGCCTTTCTCAAGGTAATCAATTAACAGTATCCCTTTCGCATCCCAAAACACACTGGCCATGACCTTTCCGGTAGATGCGATCGACTTCGCTTTCTTTGGCGCTGAACCACTGGCCTCCACCCACTGCTTCTACTGATGTTTCGTTTCTGGCGTGTAGTGGTGGGCCCATGTCTCATCCATGGTGACAAATCGCCGCACAAAATCGCTCGGATTCCTATTGAATCGGTCCAAAGATTGCCGCGAAAATCGTTTGCGCATTTGCTTTTGATCGGTATTCAGCAAATGCGGCACCCATCTTACGCAGAGCTTTCGCATCCCTAAGCTTTTGTGCAAGATATTTCGCACCCTCTCTTCCGATATACACACAGCCTCAGCTATCTCACTCACCTTCACTTGCCTATCGTCCAAAACGATATCATACACTTTTTCGATGGTTTCGGGTGTGATTGCGGTTTTTGGCCGTCCTTCACGTGGGTCATCTTCGAGGGACGTGCAACCACGTTTAAATTTAGCTGCCCACTTTTTAACGGTTGACATGGAAGGAGCGGAGTCCCCGTAAACTTTTGTCAACTTTGGATGAATTTCCTTAGGGGTTAACCCATCCAAAACGAAGAATTTTATGACCGCACGATATTCAAGTTTATCCATTTTAATGAAAAACACGCAAGACTTTTACTGCAAAAATTCGTGTTAACAAACTACTTGAGAGAACAAGTTGAAACTTGTCATACGAACTAATGAGAAGTGCATCCAGGCAGGAAACATAATTTTTTGCTGATAGGAACGTTATCTCTGCGTCAGGCCGAGAACTTTTCACCTTGCCAAGCACATTCGACTGAAATCGCGCTCTCAGAATTTTCTGGCAGTGCCGAGGAACTTCGACAAGCATGGTATGCTCCACTGGTTGTATATAGCGATCATTAGACAAATTGTCACTTGCACTATGTTATGGCTAATGATTGTATATGTAGTTATATCTACCTGTTTTCTACTTTCTGCAAGGAGAAATCTGCGTTGAAGTTACTGTTGTTATGGGTTCTACTCCTGGCAATGCAATTAACACTCAAGTTGCTACCGCTGGACATAACCGTGTAAAAAGAGGCAATGAAATCGAAGTGTCAACTCAGAAAAAACTGATTCTGGCTCGAGGGGTATGATATGTTTATTACTTAGAGTACTATTTCGTAAGAATGAGTAATATTTATTGTTCATGATGCGTGTTGGTAATATGAATCCTGCCGTCATGTTGTATAGAAGATATGAAGTAGAGATCCAAATGGGCTTCTAAAGGATTTCAGGTTATGTCTTCTATACAGCACCACTAGTGGAACTGGAGCTGTATGGTTTTATGAACAAAATGGTGAAAGTCTTCCAGACGGAAGTTATTGCTATAATTGAAGTGGTAAACTGGACAGTTGATCAGAAATGGCTTGGTAGAAGTTGTGACAGCCAGGTTGTTCAAACCACTTCAGGCTCCCACAATTGACTGAAGAATGTTTCTAGAATGTATGAATAGAGCAAACAAGTTTTATAAATGGAATTTGTTTTATTGCCGGGTCATAGAGGAATTGTAAGCAATTAAAGGCTCCACCAAACAGGACGCGAGCCAGGTGCGGGCAGAACGCGATGTTTTCCGCCGCGGTCAGTGATGACATACATAAAGCGGACAGCTTTCAAGCTTCCACTTATTAAAGTAATTTTCTCCAGAACACATCGGTCGGTGTGTAGCAGAAATGAATAGTAGTTCTGATGAAGATGAAATGCTTCTTTTTCTTACTCTTGCATCAAAGAAGAGAAGAAAGTGGGTTCATGAAATAAAAAAAAAAAGTAAGGATTATGGTGAATTCCATCGTCTTTGTAAGGAACTTAATTTATTTGAAGACCGTTTCTTTAATTATTTTTCTGCATATGATGTGCGAGATTAGTTTATGAATTTCAAGTTCAAGTAGCAGTTAAGTACTAATTTTTTATAAAAATAATAAATACTAATAAATTAATTAATAAATACCTGTTTGGTTCTGAATGGTACCTATCTCACTCCAAGTTTTAAATTTTTTTTTAAACATCTTTGTAGTCGGGATGCCGTGTATCATATAGAATCTCTTTTGGGCGCACCAAATCTATTAATCTCTCATTATTGCTGTTTCTCAGTCGCGATCTTTGTAAGAAAAAACGTTAGCCTTGTATCTGCACGCTGCGTTCTCGACTGGCCCGCTTTACTTGCCCGCATTCTGTTTGAACAAAATGATTCAATTCTACACAGTACAGCGACCGCGGCGGGCAGAATCACTTGCCCGCGCCGCTGGCCTGCGTTCTCTTTGGTGGTGCCTTAATTCTACACGCTTGCGGAAGAGTGATCAGAGCCTCTTCTAAGTTTGGAACTGGTATTGCTTTAAAAAAAATCTTGTACTAAGTCGACTCTCATAAGGAGTCTATACGTAATGAGAGATGGTAAAGTTTGGTAAGGGGCCTGGTAAAATTATTGCGACACGAAACGTGATCATCACATGACCAACGTTGCAGGTTCATTGTAGATCATATGTAATCTTTATTTCAAAGGGAGGATACGACAGAACATTTTCTCTGCCAGTGATTTCTTTTTGCAAGAACAGTATTTGGGTTTTCGCATTTTTGTCCTCGATATAATGAAAATGGATTCAATCCAGTCCATATTTGTTTTTTTCTTGTAGGTATAATGGATCACTTAGTGTCTCAGTTCTTGGAATAAACTCACCTTTTCCCCACAGTCCTATTATTTTACTTATTCAAAAGTACGGCTACCCTACTAAACGATGCGTAGGCCCATTGCAAATCCTTAAACCGTTTATTGAGATTAGTTTTGTTCTAATAACGTGTAAATGTCCTTATTTAGCTATAAGTATGATTGCTCAGTACTCCACGCGCTTGATTAGGCTGTGAAATTCCGCAGATTTCCAGATTGCCAGTGCTTCAGTTAGCAAAAGCGCCTCATATCTTTTACAAAAAGAAAAAGAAGAGAAAAAAAGAAACACAATCCTTCTCAAATTACCACCCGATCAGATCCTTCCCATTATAAAGACTAATAAGCTCCATCACCATAATCCCGACCAATCTCCTATTAGAATCTTGAAAATTCTATTCCTCTCCATAAAATTCCATTGAATCTTTCCATCCCCCCATCCAGTTCTCTGGTCCTCTGTTCTGTTTTATTTATATTCGCTGAGTTCCAATTTATGGAAATTTAATTAATCAAAAAATATCCTACCTCGTAAACTAAGTTATTACCCAACATCCAACCTAATCCCCCAAACAATAGCACAAATTATACTTAAAACAAATCCCTTCACGCCCATACACCCATCCAGTGAGCCACCTCCTGTCATTGATTTGAAATTCTAGTATACCTACTTAAGAATTATTGTCCATTTGCTTTTAATTTATTCTCGCAAAAAAAAAAAAAATTAAACAAAACAAGAGAAACAGGAATCCCAGTCCGGCAATTATAAGTAATACAATAGCTGCACACCGACCCCGGCCCTTGTAGGTGTGAACCAAACACCTTCTCCTAACAATTAACGCGGCAACTCTCTACGAACGAACGCCCATCTCATTAAAATTCAATTCCGATTCACGCACTTGTGAAACAGGACGAAGGAGAAAAAAAGAAGAATAAGAAAAGCATCTAACTAAAGTGATTCGAACGAAGGAACGACTTGAAATCGTATTAGTTCCGTGTTCTTGTTTATTATTGCCCATTGAAGTGATCTCGATTTCGGGAAGAAGAGGGGCGAAAATACACAAATTAGGCGTCGCCATTGGCTATAAGATGTAGTCATCCCCCAACCACACTGGTTGTTACCTATCGATGAAAATCGCCTCAGTCATCATCCTCATCAATATTTTATTCATTCCGGAGGTTGTATTCCGCCAGATACGAGTAGGAGGTAGTGTGAGTTGAGTCCTTTCACCACAGAGGGTGGCAGGAAAATAAATGTAAATCCAGGAAATGCCTCTTAAATGCGTGCTCAATTAACCAAGAGAAGAAAGCAGTAACGGAAACACACGCACAGTCAACAAGGATAACGATATTAATCCTCCCAAAAAAATAAAATAAAATAAAAAAATACGAAGTACAAAGGACGAAAAGCGAAATAAGAATTGAAAGCGATTCTGATTTTAAGCGGTGGGTAATTCCTTGCGTCCTCTTCAATGCTGCTGAGGTGGCAGCATAACACTACTACTCCTCTGAAAAAAAAAAAAAAAAAAAAAAAAACCAAATGTCCTTAAAGTGTCGTTTAGCAATTCAGATTGGAAAATTCAAATCACAAGCTGACTCGCCCATCCTCTGAGTCTCTCTCTCACCTTGGTGCGTTTGGAATTGCCTGGCGCTGTTTTTTTAGTATTCTCAACGCAATCGAATGAAATTACTCGCAACGAAGTTGAATGTCAGCATTCTACCAAAGCCCATCAATTTTCCTCCAGTTCTTATGTAAAAAAAAAAAAAAAAAAGAATGAATCCTCTCATTCTCTTTCTCCTACACATCCTGATCGGTATCATTGCGTATAACACACATTAGCATTTGCACTTCTCCTTCCACTGAGGCACCATTGGGGATTTGTTTGCATTGGGAACGTTTTTTTATTTCTTCTTCCTCGTCCTCTCCTTGTATATAAGGACTTCCTCTGTGCCACAGCATACACAAGTCGTCGATGTAATCGCCGATTAAGCACATTATTGAAAATCTGATAAGACGCGCCCACCACCACCGTCTCGTTGTCGTCGTCGTTGTTGTTGTCGTCGGCTCGTCCGTTGTGCGATATGTGCTTGGAATATTATTCAATGTCGACGATGATGTTTTGTAGATAAATGCTTGTACCCTTAAAGTGTATATGTGTGTATGGGTTTGTGGATGGGTGAAAATGCTGCACACGTAGGTCTGTTATAGTAAAAGTCCTACCCATGAGGGGCCTTTTTGCAAGGAGTTCACTTGCCGACCTTCGATTGAAGTCCTTTATGAATTTTAATAATCACATGTAACCAATGCGTATGGATTCATGTATGCAAGTCAGCGCACCTTTTAACCAATATGTCCTTAAGCTAGATGAGTTATATCGTTGACAATTTATGCTTTAATGATATTGAATGCATAATTGTGTAAATAACCCTCGATGATGAATGTGAAATGAGCATATGGCTAGACAGCTCTGGTAGTCTTATTTGACAGATATGCATCCTCATACAACAGTTTTTTTCATTAAACGTATCTGGTGTTGTTTGCCTAAATGCAGTTTATGTAATCCTTGTATAAGAATTAATACCTTTAGTGCCTACTGAGTTAAGGGGTTCATATGTATGTTCGCTTTAAATTATCCTTATGTTTTCGATTAAGCTCAATGTTCTGATAAAACCTTAATGTGACATTCTGTGGAAAGATTGCGATTATACATATATTGTTGCGTTTATGACTGCTCAGTGCATAACGTGTCCTTTAAACGTTAAATTTATGTTGGTCTTGACATCACTTTCTATAGGAATATCAGAGCGGTGATTGAACAATGAAGTAAATGTTAGACTAGAGTGACTTTAACTCTTAGCTGTTACCAAGCTATTAAGTCGACCTTGAACACTGTCATCAGAAGCAAACTATGCCAATGCAATAAACGTGTAGATGTGAACGCTTTCTATCGCAGCAGTTACAGAGATTGGATTGTAAGTAGCTCGCTGAGTGTGAGATACTGGATTTATGCACAAATGATCCCAAATACCTCGTGGAAAGCAAAGGGCGGCAACAAGTAGTTGGTTAAACCGCTTATCCATATGTCCAGTTTCCGGTCGACTATTTCATGCTCTAACCAATGAAATTGATCATCCTTTGGGATTTGCTACCTCATGTATAGGTATATATACCTTATAGCATTGTCAGTCTAAATTGTATTGGACTTGACTTAGATGTGGTTTTTAAAAATATCCCTTGCTAAGGTTAGGTTAGGTAGGCATTATGACGAAGTCACTGCTCTCTTAGACAAACTATGGTCCATTGTGCCCACTTTATTTTTACCGTGGGAACGTGCAAAGAAAAAACTCTTGAATTTGCACCCATCTACGTATAGATAAAAATATGAATCTCAGAGGGTTTGTCAGCTCGAAAAAGAAAACCGCTGGTTTAGAGCCAGCTAGATAGGCATATGAATCTCAGGAGATCTTCTAGATCAATGTAACGAAAGTCCTCCAACTCAGTGAAGAAGTAGCTACCGAGAGTCCTCGTTCTCCTGTCGGCGAGGGCTGGGCATTCGCACAGCAGGTATCGGACAGATGAAATTACTTCATTCCTGCAGCTACTGCAGAAGTCGTTGTGAGGTACGCCGATGCACCCTGCATTAATCCCAATGGCACAGTGCCCCGTGATTAAGCCAGAGATGACCCGCGTACTGGTACAACTAAGCCTTACCGTACAACGTGTTCTCCACAGCGTTCTAGCAGTGACTCACGTATCGTCTCTTGGCTTCGCTAGTAGTCGACACGTTGAAATCATTAGCTTCGAATATTTCAAATATTTCATCCACTACATGGAGCATCTGCAGACTTGCCTTCTGCTCCTAGTTTTGAATTTATCATCCGTACCTTAAATGTCGTACCTATCCAATTGCAAAAGCCGGTAGACAATTGAGCTCTGCATGATCCAGATAGGTATTTATGTTTATTTAATGGGACGAATGTTATCGATTCCTGGCGTCTTGTATTGAGCAAAAGATTTAGTTGGCCATGCTATGTTGCGATCGCTGACTTCGTCATTTTTATCCGCATTAAGTCCTGCCACGGATACTGGAATAGGTGAACTGTCTTCAGGGATATCAGAAATGAGTGCTCATAAGAATGTCTCCTTATGTGAGACTGCCCGGATACCATCGCCCATCTTGATAGAAAATGCAGGTGATAGTGATTTGGTTAAGACTTTCCTAAGACGGGACGCCCCTGTTATTGATTCGATAGATCTGCAAAGATTCCTCCAAGAGGTCTTCTTTGAGAACCTGATCTCTTTCTTGAGTCCTCTTACGCTTTCTTTACAAGTAGACCACTCGATGACCCCTTCTTAAGCGAAGTTTAGCGAATGAGCTCAGCAATATTCGCATTCCACCAAGGTAGAAGGATTTTACCAGTATGACTGCTAGTCGGGCTTGATTTGTTCGGCGATTTGGTAGGAGCATTGACTGCATCATTAACTGCTGCTGTAGTGGTAAGATTCTCGGGAGGATATTATCCGACCGATTTCGTTGCTTCACTACTGAATATTGACCAATTTTTACCTAATATGCTAAGCTTCATCAGTACAGCTACCGTTCAAGCCTCTAACCTCCACTACCGTCAAATCGCCAGAACTGAAACGAGATTGCAATAGTGCTTGAATGTCTTTTTAAGCTACGATACTAAATCTAACCTTGGCGCCGTCGCCATTGTTTGACCCTGACCCCATTACGCGATTGTTATGAATCGACGGTTCCTGGGGTCCAGTTGTTTATCTTAGAGGAGCAGCAGTGTTATGATGTACTCGTAGGCTGATTTGCACTACCTTCATTGGTTGTCGCAATCCCCTCATCCATAGCTAGAGTCGCCTTTTGGACTTCTGCAGGCTGAATTAATTTCAGGAGCTTGAGACTAATCTCTCCACACCCATAAAACATTTTAAGCTGCTTCTCCTCCAATAATGACACCGGTGGATCATTAATTAAGATGATGAACCCTCTGTTGCCATTTGGTTTCTTCCTCCGCGACTTTCTCCCAGCGCTTCATGTAAATTGAAGGGTTCTGGACCCTGAGAAAGCCGAGGATCTACTCTTTATTGACCCACAGGTCAAGAACACAGATGCTTCTCTTTGGTCTACAAGGCACCTCCTCAGGGGATACTGCTGGCAGTGCAGACTCCGCCCATGGTTTCATGTCGCGTATTGTGGCCTTCGCAAACTCATATGATAGCTGATCTTTGCAATCCGGCACTACGATACCACTTCGCTCTACCGAAAGTGGGTGCAGCCGAGCCGGAATTCCTCCGAATGCGGTCATTGACTGCTCTGGCCTGGACCTTTTCAATCAGTTGACCGCGCTCGAGGAAATACTGGTCGCTTGGCTTCCCGAAGTTCACTACATAAAGCTTGCAAGGTTCTGCTTTGGACCCTTTTGGGGATTCTTTGCATCCTCAAAGGATCTTACCCCTTTGGATGCAAAATCCAACCTCTTGGCCTTAGGAGCCTTGCCTGCCCCCTCCGCGATTCGTTTTGCTTTAACCGGCTGCACACTACTAGAACCTGCCTTAGCCGCATCGAACTTCGTGGTCGCCCTGCCTCTTTCCTTTTTGGGACCCTGCTTCCCACTAGTACATGCCTTAGCTTTGGCATCGTGAAGATGAACATGGTCTTGCGACGGTAATGGGTTAGTTTAACATTGCGTGCTGCTTGATGTTAAATATATCTGCGACAAAGTTGGTGGCTCTGAGAGACCTTTTCGTATACCCAAGGTCGTCATGAGGTTCGACTGTGGTTTGGAGTTACCCTTAGAGCTGTAGAACACATGATTGACCTTAACTGATCTTGTTCTTCTCGTGAAAGATGTAAGTTTAACCAATATTAGTCTCATATGTCAGGTCTCAGCTAAGACCGAATAGATAGCGCATGTAATACGCTAAGAACTTTATCGTCACTGAGATTAGTTATCTTTTTATAAACTCCCAGCTAAGCGATTATACCAAATGTAGTAGATTAATTAATGGAATAGCGACTCGAAAACTGCATTTTCTTTGAAAAGCTTGGGTTAAAGTTATTCCTTTGAACTGCAAGTGTAAGTGCGTTAATCGAGCGCTACAACTCATACCGAACATTTGATTCAGAGTATTTTTTTTTTTTGAGTACTTGCTAGGTGTTGTTTCTTCGCAATATTTAATTATTATAGTGGGAAAAATTAATTATTATGGTTGCCACTGGAACCAACAACGTGCCATTGAATAACCAAAAACATTGCAACCACCCTACGTAAGGCTGAAGTGCTTTTTAAAAAAAATATAGCAACTGCTGTATGCTGCTGTGGATACAGCGAGACCCCAACAGCTTTCGTTTTCTACATTTGGGAAAGAAATGCCAAGGGAGAGTTCCAATCAGAGTGAAATTCTTCACCTCGGTAAGATTGATTTAATTTCGATTCTGTTCTCGGAGGCGCCATTGACTTTTAAGCAAGTTTCCTTATTCAGCTCTTTCGCTTTTATAATTGGTGCCTATTTAATAGATGTAAGTAATATGCCTCTTGAGCCAACTGGTAGGTTTTGACCATACCACCATAGTAATCGATACGAGAACGACAGGTTCGTAACGAAAAAGCTGAAAAGTGTGAGAGGATTCTGGTTTAAGAAGAGACCAAGACTATTTGCGTGACTGTATAAAAAGTTGTGCAATACTTACGTAGACATACATGCGTTGGAAAGTTTACCCTGATCATAGTACCACTGGTTTTTCTTTTTTTTATGTTCAACTTGTATGCCCAAGGAATATATCCATTCGAACCAATGACTTCCTCATGTACTCACAAGCTTTCCACAAGTATTCTGCTTGATACAAATTGACCTCAACTATGTCAGTTCCTTCTTTTCTTTTGTACCCCATTAAAACGCGTCTTTCACGCAAAATCATCATGTTATCCCGCAATAAATATATACCTGTTAAGTAGCCCTCAGGGCTAATGTGATTCAAAAGGCTCACAGCACACAAGCAGAAAACCGTACACAAAAAAGGGTACTACCTACCATCTTAACTTTCATGCGATTTCCTTCATCTGTACGAGTAAATCCTTTCTTTTTTTTTGTTATTCCTTAGCCTAGACATTAAAACAAATGATCCTTGCATAGCTTATGCTGTTACCCCCTCCCACCTCAAGTCACCGGAAAAAAAGGAAAAATAATTGCAAACGTTAAGTATCAAGTTTTGTATGCCTTTCCGCATTCAGGAAAAAAGGAATTTCCTCATATTTCATCCCAACCCAACCACTCGACATACATAGATACGAGGACACGGCAGAAAGAGGAACATTTGCAGACACAGGATGTCGATTTTGCTGCTGCTGCTGCCGACTGCTTTAGACCCTTTCTCTAAATTACTGCCAAGAAGTAAAGTAGCAAAATAAGCAGGAAAGGCCGATTCCGGTCAACATGCCATTTACTTTGGTTGAACAGAGTCAGCTAGAGAGCGGAGCAGCGGCACCGGACCGGACGAAGGGCATAAGTGTAGTGGAACGAAGTTCCATGTTCAAGTACCCGTAAAGGGATCTTCTTCGGCTTATAATGCATAGAGTATGGCTCTTCATCTTCGAGTGGTTTTATCCACATTCACCGGCGAGAGGACTACTTATGTTTCCCCATTCTTTGTAGGCTTTTCATAGGATTCTTCACTTGTCGTTGTCCAGCAGTAGCAGTTGAAATGTAAATGATTCATAAGCCATATATACGCTTACGCACTTTTTTTTTATCCCGAGGATATGCAAATCTGGAGTACGAGGAAGGACTTTATTTTTTTCACTTGGAAGTCAATGTTTCCACATCATTCGCAGCGAACTGGTGGTTGGTTAGAATGCCAATACTCGTAAGTGGTGCACATATCCTTTTTAGATCCTTTCAATGTAATGTGCCACCACGCTTGGCTTGTGTGTACCTAGTCCGCCATCACATAATAAATTTAAATAATTCCCTCATTTTTCTCTTCGTGCTTCGGTGCTTTTTGGTGTTATTTTTTTTGTGCTCTGCATATGTGCTTCGATGAATGATGATAAGGCGGGCATGGTGGATGGAATAGGAACTAGGATGAATCAAATATTCACAGTTATTGTCATCATAATCATTGGGGCACGTGAAGTTTGAATTCGAGAAATTGATTTTGACATTTCCCGTCCAGCTGCTGAGAATCCCATAGGCGCTTGCAAATGTATATTTCATTTCAAAACGGTGCTGGAGATAAACTTGTGGATGGAAGAGGAGGAGGAATGTATGGATTTTCCACGATGCTTTAGGGGTTAGTTGTATTGTTTCGGTTCGTGAGTATCAATTTATTGTCCATTTGTCATAGGCAGGAAAGCATTTTCATGTCAAACGTTGTTGATTTGCAAAATTTTGCAATCGACAAGGACATTTGTTTGAGTTTGCACAGGATAACATCGTTTAACTACTGATGATGACAAAAGGCTTCGAAGTATAGGTTAGACTATTTTAGGTTGAGTAGGGTTATGAGGTTATCATAGAACACTAGACACCAAGGTGGGCCCATCGCGATCCCTAGGAAACATTTGCGGCAAACAGACCTAAACCAATGCTCCCATACACTTGATTTCCCTGGAGAATTTGAAGATCTCCTTATTATTTTTCCAGGACCTTATCTCTTCTAGGTTATCGAAGAAGTATCTTCCAAGGTGCTTTAGCCTTGTTCTGGCAATGCCGTGGCATTCACAGAGTATATGTGTTATATTCTCCGAGAAATGTAGATCATTGCAGTACATACAAACATCCGTATTTGACAAACCCAGTATCATAGCATGCTTGATTAGAAAACAATGACGAAAGAGTATTCCTATCGCTGTTCTTAGCCCTGACCTTTTCTAGTTTTATGATCTCCCCAGATTTCCTACGGTCTAACACAGGCCACATGAGCTTAGACACCTTATGACCATCTAAGTTGGACCATCTTAAATTAGCTATGTTGATGATTATATCCCGAATAACTCCCCTAGCCACACACCTTGGTGGTTTAATGCTACCGATTATGTCCCTATGCGGGAGTTCTGCTCCTCTTTCGTCCAGCTCGTTAGCCTTTTCATTGCCCTCTATATCACAGTATCCAGGTACCTAACATAATCTGACATGGTTCTGCGTACATAATGCCTTAAGCATTGTGCGGCAATTCCTGACGATCTCAGATTTAGTGACACAAGACTAGCGCCTTTAGCGCAGCCTGACTATCAATCAAGACGGCGATATTCTTGTTGAATATTGATCCCAGCTCAAGTAATTCCGCAGCTTTACGTACAGTTAGAACCTCTGCTTGGAACATACTGCATGTTTCCGGAAGTCTCATGGCCACCTTTAGGTTAATATCTCTCGAATATATATATGACCCTGTGCCCTCTCTGGTCTTAGAACCATCTGTGTATATTGCAATCTCATTGTGGACAGAGACTGTCTTCCTTTGCCAATCCTTCGCTTCGAAGTACAAAAGATAAACAAATGCTTTGAGAGATTTGTGGGCGCCGTGGCGCGTTGGTTAGTGTATCGGACTACTGCGCGTGAGTTTCAATGTTTGAGTCCCATGAGACACCAACAAGTTTTTTCACGCTCCAACTTCTCGCGAACATTTGACAATCATCCGAGAGTATTACTGTCATGAGAAAGATTCACAAAAAATAAAAATTTCCCATCGGATATGGCATAAAACTGCAGGTCCCTTCCATTCGTGCGAAAAAATAGAACGCACACAACACGAGTGGTTGCGGAAATCTAGGCATGGGCCCTTGATGGGCTGTTTCGCAAAAAAAAAAAAAAACACATGTATATGTATAATGCTTCGAATCTTGTTCTAAGGGATTGCACAGAATTTTACATACATCTCATGTTCATTTGACTTTAAAAGTCAAAATAAAACTTTAAACCTAAAGATTACCGGATTCTAAAGAAAGCTTGCAGATAATTCGTATGCGAGTAGGTGCACTTTGTTACGTGTTTTTTTGGTTAACTCATATAAGCTAACACAATCCCGAGCCACGAACATTCCCGCTTAAGAATACCATCATTAAAAAATTTCGCCAACACTCTTTTGATGATATTTTATCAATCACTATTAATACTTGTCTATTTTATAAGTAAAGACTTTCTTACTTAATTAGATGGCGCTACAGTCCGGGGTGGACCTGGGCCTCAACCAACAAACCTCTCCAGCCAGCACGGTTATGAGCCAGCTGCCTCCAGTTGCGCACGCCAAGTTGGTTGAGGTCCCCCTCCACTTGTTTGCGCCACCTACCGCGAGGTCGTCCTCTACTGCGCCGTCCGTCCGGGGCGGATTCGAAAACTTTCTTAGCCGGAAGGTTGGGCTCCATCCGCTCTAAATGACCCAGCCATCTTAGTCGCTGTATGTGAACTCTTCTGGCTAAGTCGATGTCCTTGTACAGGCCATATAGTTCGGCATTGTACCTTCTCCACTCACCGTCTATGCAGACGGGACCAAAGATCGCTCGAAGAACTTTTCTCTCGAAATAACCAAGGGCATCCTCATCCGGTTTTTTCAAAGCCCATGCCTCTGCGCCATACAGCAGGACTGGGATGATTAATGTCTTATAAAGAGTTACCTTAGTAGTTCGAGATAGGGCTTTGCTACTCAATTGCCGTTTTAGCCCATAGAAACAATGATTGGCAAGAGTAATTCTCCGTGTGATCTCTCCACTCATGTCATTTGCGGAGCTGACCATAGAGCCTAGGTAGACAAAATCCTTTACTACCTCAAAATTGTATCTGTCTATTGTGGCGTTCTGCCCAAGACGCCGATGTTGGGTGTCCTTTTTTGTAGACAACATATATTTTGTTTTGCTTTCATTGACCGCTAGACCCATCTTTGCTGCCTCGATCTCAATACTCGTAAATGCCCCATTGACGGCCCGCTGAGTTCTTCCGATTATGTCAATGTCATCGGCATAAGCGAGTAGTTGTACAGACTTGAAGAAGATTGTACCTCCGGGGTTGGCTTGTGAGTTTTGTACAATTCTCTCAAGTACTATGTTAAAGAGATCGCATGATAGCGCGTCGCCTTGTCTAAGACCTTTCCTGACATCGAACGGTTCGGTGATGTTCTTACCGACTTTAATGGAGCAGCGAGAGTTCTCCATCGTCATTCTGCACAAACGGACGAGTTTGGCAGGCATGCCAAGACTAGACATGGCTTTGTATAACTCGTCTCTATACACGCTATCATAGGCAACTTTGAAATCGATGAAGAGGTGGTGCGTATCGATTTTATATTCATGGGTTTTTTCCAAGATCTGCCGTAGTGTGAATATTTGGTCAATGGTGGACTTTCCAGGCCTGAAACCGCACTGATAAGGACCTATCAGGTTGCTGACGATCGGTTTTAGGCGTTCACATAGTACGGCAGACAGGATCTTATATGCGATATTTAGGAGACTTATACCTCTGAAGTTGACGCAGTTCAGAGGGTCTCCATTCTTCCGGATCGGGCAAACGATGCTTAGGTTCCATTCATCGGGCATACTTTCGACCGACCAGATTTTACAGACGAGCTGGTGCATGCTCCTTACCAGCTCATCTCCTTCTGCCTTGAAAAGTTCAGCGGCAAGGCCGTCGGCTCCAGCAGCTTTGTTTGATTTGAGTTTAGATATCGCTATCCTCACTTCATTCTGATCGGGTTGACGGGAATTTTGACTGCCATCGTCACTGGTGAATGGCTCATTCAGCCTGACAGCGGAATATTGATCATCATCGCCGTTTAACAGTCTGCAGAAGTGTTCCTTCCATATCCTCAGCACCGACTGCGATTCTACTACTATGTTGCCATTTTCGTCCCTGCAGGCTTCTGGTCTGGCTTTGAAACCCTGGCATGTTCTTTTTACCCTTTGGTAAAATTTTGGAACATTATTCCTGCAATAAAGTCTCTCAATCTCCTCGATCGAGCGCTTCTCATGCTCTTTTTTCTTCTTTCTTATAAGTCGATGTTCCTCTTTTCTCCTGCGCACGTAGAGGTCGTAAGCAGCTCTAGTCCTTCTATGCAGCGCCGCTTTGTACGCCTCTTGTTTTGCTGCATGTGCTTGCCGGCATTCCTCATCAAACCAGGGGTTTCGTTGTGGTGGGCAAGAGAAACCCAGTACATCAGAGGCAGCATCTCTGATGGCTTTTTGGCAACGCTGCCACTGGTCTTCCGCATTTGCTGCTGGCGGCATAGGACTTAGATTGAGATTAGAAGAAACACGATCGGCAAAGGTTCTGGCGGTCTCTTGCGATTGTAGCTTTTCGACGTCGAATTTCCTCACAGCGTTTCGTTGATTTAGTGGGCGCCGTGGCGTAGTGGTTAGTGTGTCGGATCACTACGCATGAGGTTCCAAGTTCGAATCCCAGAAAATACCAAAAAGTTTTTTTCACGGTCCCACCTCTCGCGAGCGTCTGACAAACATCCGAGAGTATTGTTGTCACGAAAAAGCTTCTCAAATCGCCGTTCGGATTCGGCATTAAACTGTAGGTCCCTTCCATTCGTTTGAAAAATACAACGCACACAACATGAGTGGTTGCGAGAAGCTAGGCCCTGGCACTTTAAAGAGCTGTTGCGCCAAATATTTGTTTTTGTTTGTTTTTGTTTCGTTGATTTCGCTCCGTTGTGGATATCCGCATCCGATCAGGTCAACAAGAGATGCCTCGCCTGGTTAGACATATGCGCGCTGAAGTTCACCCAGATGTGCTTACGCAGGTCTGAGTGTTCAGCTGCACATATATCGTCAGACTCAGCATACGCTCATCGTTAGTTCACTATCAGATAGCTATCCAGCGGGCACCGCGTGGAGGTGATGATGCGATTTTGCTCACTTAGAAGACTTATTTGAACTAAATTATAGGTTTTAATGTTCAGTGATCCTTTTTCGATCTTCAGAAATGACCGGAGAAGACATTTTTGAAATGAAGGTTTGCAGCTGACGCAGATTTTTAATTCAAGCAAAGTCTTTAAAAAGTCACAGAAAAAGAAAGAAATTTGAAAAAAAAAAAAAAATTGTTGAAAGGCAAAAGAAAGTAGGTATTTTAATGATTCGTACCCAATCATGCAATTGCTTATACTCTTGCAGTTCCACAGATTACTCACTGCACTTACTAATGAATTTTATAAAATTTTTAAAATAAGCAGTGTCCCAGAAAGTTTTAAAAGAGCGATCATTTTCTCATTGCACTAAAAATGCAAGCTAACTACAGAGGCATTTCTTTTTTGAATACTTCGTCAAAACTATATTTAGTGTTATGATCTTTAATAGGCTTACGCAATGAATATCATTGCGGAGTTTTTTAAACACAAACGCAAAAAGCTATATTTATTCTTTGTTGACTTTCGCGCAGCTCTCTTTTCTAAGCTGTACAAAATTGGACTATCAAGCAAAGTAGTAAATGTGCTGAAAGCAGTGTATCAGATCAACGTGGCTTAAGTATGGAATGGAGAGTTTGTATCGAAAGAATTTGGAACACAAAAGGGAGCTAGGCAAGGATGCGTCGTAGGCACGTTACTTTTCATCTTATTTATCAACAATATACCTATAGTAGGAGAAGTAAGAGGCGGGATCGAATTTGATGGTGTGCGGATACCGGCACTAAAGTTTGCGGACGATATAGTGTTTTTATCGGAGACGGAAGGGATGCAGCTTATGTGTTTTTTCGATCAATTTTGTTGTCCATCCTGATCCTTTATTTGATGAGTAAATAAAAAACCAATGTACTCCAGCAGTTAATGTTTTTGGTACATCGGCTCCAGAAAGTTTGAGGATATTATTTAGCTTAGGTGGTTGTTGGTTGTTGTTCCCCGCAGGCCCTCGAACGTACGTGCTGAGATACTAGAGCTGGAACACTTCCTTCAGTAAAACAGCATTGAGAGACCTGAAGCGGAGCTAATCTCAACGTTGCTTATTCTTTATGAATTACGCTCTCATAGAAACCTTTACAGATAGACAATTTCTGTGAGTTATTTGGTTGATTTTCCGCTCTGATGTGATTTGTAAATAGTTAGAAGTCTGTTGTTTCTTATTGTCATCCGTTCATGGTAGGTGCTTTTCAATTTGTGGGAGTCATTTCGGATTTTGAAGTTTTGTTGAAAATGACAGAAAATTCAACTCGCAATCAAATCAATTGAGCAAGTTGGCTGCAGTCACTACCTCTTTGTGCATCAGAATTCAGAATTCTAATCAGAGCTAAAGAATTTTCTTGCACTACGCTTAATTTTCATATTCTATGCTGAGATCAGATTTATCATAAGGTACTAGAACTTGTTACTGTTGTTCTTTCAGGATATGAATCAAAAAGTTATGGATTAAAACTATTGTGATTTAAGTATATACTAGTAGCATAACTACAAATCCTAGCATGTTATCGCTTAAGGCTATTCTACTAAATCAACGGCGATAACCGACAAGACATTCTGGCTATATAACAGGACTTTCAAACATTTTAAAATAAGAGCCATTTTTTTTAAATATAGGTTCTTAGCTTTTTGGCGTTAAAAATTATGAAATAGTTATTAAATTCGCATAACGATAATGCGGAAAAGAGCCATCATTTGAAAACTTCTTTCCTTCAAAACCTTGAAGGTAATAAAATCATAGTCCCACAATTCACTTATTTCGTTCGTAGGTGTTTCCGCATTTATAATACAGTCAACCAATCGACTTACCAATTCTTCCTGGAATTACAACGACCCATTGCCTTCAAATAATATTGTTCAGGTTTTATAAATATTTCATCGACTGTTTTAGACAACATGTTGGTTGGTGTTCTATTTACATTTTAAAAGTCATCCAATTTTGCTGCTAGCTCATTTATCGAAAGAAGGCCATGCCGTACGTGCAACTTAGACGAACAGCCACCTTAACCTCATTAATAAATCATTGTTCCATTTATTTTTGTTTATCGACTTCCTTTCAAATTCAAATGACTTGGCAAATTTCAGGTTTTACGCAAATTATACCATTTTAAACACGCTCATCAAAGCCAATACAAATGCACATAAATCTACCATCTATAGCCTGTGATAGGCCTGCGCCCAATCGAGCAAAACCCCAAAATCGAATATTAATGACATTAATGCCAATGATTTATGCAAACCCGAATAGAATTCTATTGAATAAATTTCCCCGCATGCATGTCAAATTAAAAAGAATCGACTACACCTTCTCCTCCCTGCCTGATAGGTCTATTCAAATTCGTCTCAAACCCAAAGTTCGGTGAACTTCTTAACCAGAAACCTACACAAAAACAACACATTTTCGAACTGAAAACATAAAATAATTTATGCAAAAGACAGGAAGACATCCGTGAAATACAAGAGATACAAAGAAAGAAAGAAAATTCCTCCAAAATGGGATAAAAGATACGAGCTTACAATTTAATCTGCTGCCATCTAATTTAAGGAAAAAAAAAAAAAAGTTAAAACGCAACCTGTTTCCAATGTGATAGCTTAAGTTGTAAGACCAATTTTTCTTTGACGCACTCATGTCTCTTAACAGTTTAATACCTCACCACGGCTAAGACTCTTGTCAGGTCCGGGGTAGTTTCTTAAAACCGAACTAATTGGTTCTCGTATTCTGCCAGATGAGGGCTGGATGGCTGGTTCTGCTCTAAAACTGAAATTGTGTTATTATGGTCGTAAATAGGAAAAAAGTGCTTGTATTTCCGCTTTTAATTTCTCCGTCAGTACCCATTTCGAATGTTAGTAAGTTTTTAGATGCGTTACGAGGACGAAGAGCAGGATGAATCCTCCTATGGAGACACAGATATACTCGCACTACATCAAGGGAGCGTTTGTAATGAGGTGTGCTGGTTGGTATACTCTCGTCCTCCTGCTCCTTTTTGTGAATTTCACTCGCATTAATTTGTTGCCATTAAAAAGCACGTCGACGTTGTAAGTCGTCGTCGCCGTCGTTGTGTTGGATGCGGCGGATGCAGATGGATGGATGGAATGTAACATGAAGCGCGTTCGCGAATTTCAATGACGTTTTTATGTTCAGCGCCGTTGGCGCTGTGTGAGTGGTATTTTATGTCGATTAAAGTAGGTAGTATCTATACTGACTTGCAGGGCACAGAAAAAAAAGGATAAAAGCAAGACGAGAGGTAGTAAATGAAATTATGATCTTGTTAATGGAGTAGAAGTAGGTATCTGTTGTTGTTGCACAAAAGTGGTAGGTGGGCCAGGCACATCATTCAGCGTTTATGCGCTATGCAGGAATAATGTTGTAAGCAATTGACTGTTAAAGTTGAAAGTTCATTGCTTTTCGTTGCCTATTTAAAATGCTGGGTTTTTCATTATACACTGGGGAAATAAAACGCGAGATTATAATGGTAAAATAAGGACTACAATAAGTATGAGATTTATGAATCAACTACGCAATTCGTGCATAATAAAGAGAAACTTGTTAGCAATTCGGGCCTTCAGTTTTAGAACAGGAAAATATTGTGTTTCGTATTTGAACTGATGAGCATGTATATTGTGTTTTTTAACTCGTATAACAATAGATTCGTAGTTGGCACAGAAGTCGGATAACTTACACTTTTTATAACTATCTATCCCCACTTACAATGCAGATTCCTCATTCTGGGCCGACAAAATATTGCCACCGTAACAGACCAACGAAAACCTCTGACTACGAATATTTTTTACCGAATTCTGTTACCCAATTTAATGATCGGATTTGTGACGTTTGTACAAAAAAGTTGTTTACTCTGATATATTAATGAGCTCCTCAGTTAAAATGGACCGCCAATGGAAGTGTGTATTGCCTATTGCCAGGCTTCAATCAAATTTTGAAGTCAGTTACCAATTAGACAATCCTTTTTTAACCAATCAATTCGTCCTTATTTTTTCTTACTTGGATGGTGCTTCAAGGCAAACCAGCTAAGCAACTTGCCTGATAACCAAAGTCTCTTGCATTCACTTTCAATAAGTCATGTCGGAACGCTTTAGATGACGATTGAAATGATGCACTAGTTGCACTGTGTGGAATTTATCAGTCCGCAATTCCTATCAACAAAACGTATTCATGACAATGATGAACTAGGTGAACTATTCTCGACAAGGCAAAACAAGAGTATATGACCTTCAAACACGATTCCGAAGGAATTATGATGCGAGAGGAACGTTAACGAGGGAATAAACCTCTCCAAGCTACTAGCAGGGGGCACAATAGACTATTAGGTCGCCGTGTAAGATAATCCTAGATAAATAATAATAATAATAGTGGAGTCTAGGTAGACCCAGTCCCAAAATATGTTGGTTTTTATTCAATGAATTTCAAACTGATTATTTCTGTGGCCACAAGGTAAAACCGCCTAAGTCGACTTTCACAGATTCTCAGGAAACAAGTTTAAAGTTTTCGTTTTTCCGGAAAACGTATAGGAATTTGGAATTTAAGTCTTGTTCCTTTGCCTATAACTCGGTAACGACAACAGGTAATGAAGTAACAATTTGGTAGCATAAACTTCGAATAGTAGAACATCTTTTGACATCCTTAACTCAATTTTGTCCTAACTCGACTTAAGCGGTTTTATCCTGTGGTCACAGATTTAACGATACCACTCGGTGAATAAACTGTATTTATTGGTCAACTGTGGCTCCACAAAGATGGCTTGCAGCGAAACATTTTGCTGAATAATCTAATTGGCAGAATAAATTTCATTGAATTATGAGCATGAATGTGTTGTCAGCGCGAAAATCTCGTCGAAAAAAGAAGGGTGAAGAGATATCTGTTCTAACTTCCATCGAAACAGTCGGATTTAAAAACATATAATGTAAACTTTAAGTGAAATTTATTCACTATCTTTCGTTTCCGGTCGCAGTAGATTGGATAAGAACTAAATTACAAGAGATTTTGGGCTAAACAAATCGATGTCAAGTCGAAGGCACCCAAAACGCGTTCCTGAGTACGCCTGCCTCTGCTCTAGATCTATTGCTGGACTTGCTTCTTCTTGATACTTAAATCATGGACAGCACTATTAAAGAAATTATAGAGATAGCTTTTGTTATGCCCACACTAAATTTTTAATGACAAAACACGAAATTTATTCTAACAATTCAGTCTCGTGGATATGCCATCTGAAGCAATGTCACCACAAATTTTATTTATTGTGCAAATTTAAAGTCGACTTTTCTTCCGTTTAGGACTGGCTCCGAACAGAATCTGAACCTGAAATAGATTGTAGTTGAATTGTCATTTATACTGTGCTATTCTTATGATCATGTACTACTCGTATATTGTAAGGAATATGTGAAAGGGTTAGAGTGGCTGTGTCTGTAGCGATAGCCAGGCTACGCTAAAGGCCTTACTCAACTCAAAATATTAGGTTTAATAATGCATGAACTCTCTAAATTCGATCGCAGGGTTGAGCTCTTTGATTCTTGTTTCGAGTCTCAGATCACGCAGGGGTCATGGAGAATGAGATTGTGAGGCAAAGCTCAGAGGAGGATTTCTCAGGATATGAGCTTGCGTTGGGTCTATTCTCAATCGGGGCTTCTAGTAACGGTTATGTTTTTTACGGACCCAATTGTGTGTAGCATGATTCCTAAGATGCTGGAAAATAAAGCGAATACTATCGAATGTCAAGGAGATCCGAAAGTCTGTGGGATATTCTTTCTTGTTGTGCTAGGCTAAAGTTAAGCTTCGTCATATCAGGTGGCACTTCGTTGTTTTAAATGATTTCTTATTCAAAAAATCATTTGCTAGAGGTAACGAACCAACGAGCACTCCGTTTTCTGCTTTTTCTTTGTAACTTTTCCCATTCTTTTGGGTATGCCCTTCTAGTCCTGAGCTTGCAGATTCCTCGATTTTTTTGTCGAGACGTCCACCTGATGCCTTTTTAATTCCTTTGGAATTGTTTTATACCATGTTGTCTTTGGTGTTTCTATCTACAGTGCCTTTCCATCCATACGATTTTCCGATTTACGCATTATGCGGCCATAGCAGCGTAGTCCGCCCTCCGTTATTTTTTCTGGCTATGGATACTATCTTAAGGGTACTTGTGATGTGATTGTTTCGAATGTGATGTTTGAGAGTACTTCCAGTTGCCCACCTTAGCATAAGGATGCTATTCGGATTCGGTCCTGTGCATCTTTTTGGTGTGTTCCTTATTCTCTAGCCACCATACAAAAGGGTTGGTCGACCATCATCTTATACACATTCCATTGAAGCTTGCACATCATACGTTAATCTTATAGCACACCGGATACATTTTTTAGCCACCCCGCAATTATTCTCGCATTGAGATCTTGTTTAATGCTTGCACTGTTTGATATGAACGACCCCAGGTATTTAAACGCATTTGTTTTGGATAGTGCTTTTTCCAGCAAGTAGGCTGTGCTTTCTGGTGTGATTACTTGCGTTCCAAATGAAAGGTGCATGAATTCGATCTTGGTTCGGCTTATACGTATGCCAGCTTGTCTGCATTTTTCCAATTTCTAATTCTAATACTCGCTCACAAATTTTTAGGGTATGAGGTGTGAGCTTTACCATATTCAGACATTTCCTTTCTTTTTGTAGAATGGTATGCGTCTATTTAGCCGCCCTACATTTGGCATCTCATATCCATCTAAAATTATACTTTACTTCTCTGCTAACTAGATATAATCGACATTGCGCAGAAGATTTCATAACTCGGCTGGTAGGTTATCGGGGCAAACGGTTTTTTTATTTTTCATTTTACTGACTGCCTTTTGGACTTATTTCGGGCTGATTTTCTGTACTGGGCGAGCGATAGCTTACTGGTTGGTACTGCACTATTCGGAAACTTTTCGCTCAACATATTGTATCGTTCAACTTTGAAATATTCCTCCCCAGTGTGCGTTTATATCCTATTCTGTTGTTTGCATAGTGTCGGTCGTGTCCTGAATGTATTATATTTCGTTTGCGAGGTATCCTTTGTTGCGTATAATACCTACGAGTAAATCTGACAAATATGTTGAATTAACTCCAGACTGTAACGGTGAAATACCTAAACCTTTTAATCGAACCTGGGACCATGACTTTCCTATGTCTGATTCTTCAACTCGAGCACACTTTGTGTTTAGTTGATGTTTGTGCAAGATGATCCCTAAAGTGTTAAGGCACTATGCAATTTCGTAGTTATAAATATTTTAAGTTTTCACCACCATTGCTTGAGTAGAGTTGATTGTCAAGGGTTCTTATGTTGCTGCAAATCTAAGAGGACATTCGCGAAATATTGTAGTATATACATTTCAAAGCATATTCGTTGGCCCTGCGGTTGAGTCCGAGAGAGGGACTCAACCTTAATTACTTTAAGGGTTTGAGAACGTTCTTATGTAAGTAGACACAGCGAAAGGTAAAAAATAGACCGTAATGACATGTATCTCTAAATGTATCTTTCGCGGCCTTATGTCCTTATGTGTAGATCCGGCTTCTTTTCTAGGCTTTATACATAATTATGCTGTTATTTCGTACCAGCATTTCAGGTCTTGCAACTGAAAAGCGTGATCAAGGACAGTGAAGTTCATTTCATTTAAAATTATTTCAAAATGAAAAGCCTTGCTTGCGATGGTATTGAATAGCAGAAGTAGGTGGATGTACCAGACCCTTGCTGCCTTAGGGCAATTATCCTGGATAAGGTAAAGCAACTCTTTCAGATCGATGTTCTACTGATCTTTAGTCTGACTGTATGTTGGTGTCTCCAAAATTGCGAAAACCGATGATAACATGTTCCAAGCTTCTAGTTCTCATTTGAAGTTTTCTCTTCGATTTCGCATGCGATTTGATAAAATTGTTAAATATGCAAATAGTAGTAATCCTGCCGTAACACTGAATAATTTCGATCGGCTCAAAAAGTAGTTTCTATCGGTTGAGATTGTTACGTCTATTATTCGGAATGTGAGCATCTGCTGACTTACGTCCCTTACTCCTTACAACCCCAAAGAGAGAAAAAAAAAGTTGATTTATACCCCATTTGGCCGGCACACTCTCCTTTAATAACAATTCGCATTTCTTTCTTGTTAAAAGAAAATATATGAATGCCTCTTAGACGAAATCCAAACTCATGTCCTTCCCCAGGCCAGTGTATGTACATCATATCCACCAGACCGTATCTGACGTTAAGTGATTCTTTCTGCCCCGAAACGCAGTCAACAAAGAAATGAAACCCTTCATACCCCCATCCTCCCATACCATCAGGAAGCTGCTACCCCCATCCTGATTTATTGCAACTCAATTAAATCCAAATGTCACCACATGCGTTTCTTTTCCCTTGAAAAAGGATAACTGGGCGTAGAAGCCCCGAGTTGGACATTAATCTCTTTTTCTCTGTCCGACTGTGTGGCCTAAGAATTCGGCCGTCGACCGATTTTTCTTCACATCACAATTTATTGAACTTCCTTCTTTAATCGTCCCACATGAAGTGGGCGTTTCACAAAGGGGCGCCGTTACACAAGCATGAAGTAGAATGTGTGTCAAACAAAGTATCCTTTGTACTTTTTTGCTTAAAAATTCGATTTGTCTGGTGAAATTCAATCTCGGGGGGTCACACCACCATTTTGTTTCTCTCGGAAACCCTGTTGCTCCATTTAACCATTTCATTGCACAAACATAACACGAATATGTATATTTCTCCGTTCATTGGCCTATACACACGCATGGCAATTGATTGGTAAAAGTGCCTCTGTCGAGACAACTTCACGACATAAATGCGATGTATAGAGTTACGGCGACCGAAAGGTAAGTCGGCGGAGCAAGAGGAGAGTGAAGAGCAGCAACATAAAAAGTGGCTGGTTTATGTGAAACCAGCTTTACACACAAAAGTGGTAATGGTAACTCGAAACCAGTTTGCTTGGACGCTTGTGAGCTCTATTTGTCGATTGAAGGAAGAAAGGGGGTAAGATGAAGCTTAACATAAGAAAAAAGGTTTTTACGACTTTTTCTTCTTCGTCTTCAATTTTATTTTTCTTCGTTTTGTTTGGGATATTATTCCACCTAAATTGGCTTGATTCGGGTTAAAAGAGAGACGCACCGACGATAGCCTGGCAACGAATGATAAGAAAAGGGTTTGAGAAGTGTAAAGTGCGTCAGTGGTGGTGGTAAATACTACACGTTCCGGCGGAGCTTTATGATGATACTAAAAAGTGAATTCCGTTTTCTTTCTTCGACTGAATGGTTTCACTGTGGTTATTTTCCAAAACTTCATAATCATTTTGAGCATTTTCTCAGAATTATATTGCATTCAATAAAAAAAATGTTACACGTTCTTATACAATATAAGCTTCTGTATGTAACAAATACATATATATACTCGTGTCTAATAAAAATATTATTTCTTTTCTTTGCAGGTGAGTGAATGCCTCGTGACAATAATTTTACGGTCATAAATGTGATAGTTGGTAAGAGGTCAACAGACTAGTAGAACTTGTGTCTATTGTCAAGGGTAAACATGAGTGTAGGACATCGATATGATAATTTGTATGGGAAGGAAATCGATTTGACAACGGATGATGGGCTTCTTGTGTTCACGTGTTTTTATGAAATGACATGTTCTGAAAGTAATATCCGTTGGGAACACTGTATCTGAGCTATTTTAGTTGCCAGACACTTAAACCTTTGACCTGTTTAGAGACTTTTTTTTAATTGTTATACCTATGTGTCATACGTCTTTTTCGAACATTATAAACCTTTCTTAGATGAGACTACTCACAGGTACTTATTGAAATGTAATCCTGCTCCTAAGTTTGCACCGAGGGACTTAATTTTCTTTTTCTTTTGTAGAACTTTATTGACGTGGTCCTTAGATCTAGTAAAGCTTTGGGTAGATGTTGTGTGAACCTCAAAAGGTTTCAGCGATGACAAAACGATGGGGTGAACCTCGCCTACTAAGGTTTTCAACAATTTTATTTTCGAGAAAAATACTGGAAACATTTTTTTTATGTCAAAAAAATAAAAAAAACATTTTGCCATTTTTATTGTCCTTATTGTGCGCTATTGGTTAAAGCGGTGTATTTTTCATGAAGAAATTTTAACACCTTTTTTTTATCGCCGAGTTATGCTTCATAAATTTTGAAGCGATGAAGAAGTGCGCTTTATTTAAGTGGTGGGGGCTACCTGTCATAATAAGTGTCATATTTTACTTTAGATTTGTACTGAGGCATTTAAATTGCAGTTCGATGATAAATATTCGAAGAGAATTTATTATAACATGAGATAAGCAACCTTGAACGTCCTGTTCAGCAGCCAGACGCACTAGGTATAGCTGTTGGTTGTCCAAAAAGCTATTGCGTTTTTTTACCTTCAAATTTAAACGTTGTTGAGCAATCTCGGGTGTAGTACATACATATATGTACATATGTACGTGACACTTCCTGGTTGATTATGTCAATTTCTTAACAGTGCTTCCCTGTTGTGATGGTTTTGCCTAGATTCAGAAAACGAAAGTGAGTTATTCCGGCTGTTGACCACCTAGGTTAGGTTAGGTTAGATTGGCTGTCTGCACCACGATGCAGACACACTTAGACCAGTAAAGGTCCATTGTGATACCAAGGATCTACCATTAGACCACTCAGGGACTACTAAAACCACCCGGAGCTTTTGATGAAGCGATGGATGTTCATGACGTCTAAGGACGCCAAATCGCTGAGGTCATCAAGGAAGGGAGCTCCTAGATGGAGCATTCTTCTGCGCGATAGAGCAGGACATGTGCACAGGAAGTAAAGAATGGTTTCCTCCTCCTCCTCGTCCATACAGCTCCTGCAGAAGTCATTGGAAAAGAGGCCAAGTCTTTTGGCATGTTGGCCGATTAGACAGTGTCCGGTGATGACACCGATAACGCAGCTGATCTGTGATCGCTTTAGTTTAACCAACTCGGCACTACGTTTCTGGTCCAGCTTAGGCCAGATCTGCCTCGAAATAAGACACGTAGAGCCACTATCCCACTTAAGGTTGGTCTTACTAATAGCGTTCAGCTTCAGTAGATGCTTACATGTAGCGAGGGGCATACCTAGGGCTTGCCTGTCTGGCAGAATCCTTAGAGTAGTGCCCTGTCTAGCGAGTTCATCCGCCCTACAGTTTCCTGGAATGTCACTGTGACCTGGCACCCAGCATAGGTGAATGTTGAACTGCTCTGTCATCTCTGTAAGAGATGAACGGCAGTCTAAGACGGTCTTTGAAGTAAAGGAGCACGATTCCAGGGACTTGATAGCAGCTTGACTGTCAGTGAAAATGCTAATATCGCTGACAGATAGTACATTACATTTCAGCCAAGACAGGGCTTCCTTAATCGCCATGATTTCCGCCTGAAAAACGCTACAATGATCAGGGAGGCGAAACGAGATGCTCAGGTTGAGCTTATCGGGGAAAACACCACAGCCCACCCCACCTTCGGTCTTAGAGCCATCTGTGTAGAAGTGCACCGAATTTCCATCATCAGGGGGAGAGCCATCCCACTCATCCCGTTCAGGGATACTCGTACGGAAGTGTCGGTCAAATCTCAGTTTCGGTGGGGTGTAGTCCGTGTTTTCATGTGTGAAGTTGAGAAGATCAAGGATCGAGGAGTGGCCAATGTGATAACTAGACCACTGAGAGGAGGCTTTAAGACGAATAGCCGCACTGGCAGCAGTCTGTCTGCCAAGGATATCCAGGGGTAACAGGTTGAACATAATGTTCAGTGCCGCAGAGGGGGTAGTTCTCAGTGCACCACTGATGCACATGCAAGCGGATCGTTGCACTTTAGCTACCTGAGAGAGGTGAACAGCGCTGTCAAGGGCAGGCCACCAAACGATCACGCCAATAGAGTAGTATGGGCCTGACAACAGACACGTAAAGCCAGCGAGTGATTTCAGGTTTCATACCCCAGCTCCTACCTATAGCCTTTTTACAGGAATAGAGAGCTACATTGGCTTTCCTTACGCGTTCTAGTAGATTGGCTTTCCAGTTCAGTTTTCTATCCAGAATAAGACCCAGGTATTTTGCATTAACAGTGAAGGTGAGACTGGTGCCATTAATCATAGGAGGGTCTACGTGGGGAACTTTATATTTCCTTGTGAAGAGAACAAGTTCCGTTTTATGAGGGTTAACCCCCAATCCACAATTGGAGGCCCACCTAGAGAGCCAAGAGAGAGCATATTGGAGGATTTCCTTGAGAGTGTCTGGGTGCTTGCCAGACGCAGCAATCGCAATGTCATCAGCATAGGCAATCACCCTACAGCCTGACCTGTCCAGGTCTACTAGTAGCTCATTCACTACAAGATTCCACATGAGGGGGGACAAAACACCACCTTGGGGGGTTCCGCAGCAGGCAAGTCTTCTGGCCGATGCTCCACCCAGCTGTGTGTTGATAATCCTGCGTGTTAGCAATTGATTGATCAACACTTCGAGCGAAGTATCCACCTTCAGATTTGCAAGTGCGTCTGTGATTGCCTTTGGTTTGACATTGTTAAAAGCTCCCTCAATGTCAAGGAAAGCAACCATGATGCTCAGAGATTTTTCAATGATGCGCACAAGCGAGTGTAAGGCTGTTTCAACGGATTTGCCTTTGCAGTACGCATGTTGGGACGGCGAGAGCAAAGACGGGCTAATGCTCTGACGGAGGTGAATATCAATCAGCCTTTCCAGCGTTTTCAGTAGAAAGGACGATAGACTGATAGGTCGGAGATCCTTTGGTTCCACATGCGAGCTCTTACCTGCCTTAGGAATGAAGACAACTTCGACCTCGGTCCACGCCTTGGGGATGTTGACCACCTAACTGTCACCATTTTCTTCTCTTCGTATAGCTTCAGCTTAGGGTATTGCTTCGGTGGTGCTACTTCACAAAGGAATTCCAGGGAACGAGATGGCGGACGAACTGGCAAGAAAGGGATCAGAACAAGACCTGTCAATGGTCCAAAGCTCAGTCCTACCTCCCCTAATACTTGTTAAATCAAATATAGCACTTGACTTCAAACGACAAGCAGTAGAAAGATGGAGAGCGCTCCCATCATGCCGTGTCTCCAGAAGCATCTGGACAAAACATGACAAGATGAAAACCAAGCTCATCCTCACTCAAAATAGACAAAACTTGTCGCTTCTCATAGGTATCACTACCGGCCGCAACCTATTGGCGGCCCACCGGAAGATAATTCCGCTAAGTACAGATGAACTCTGCAGAGAGTGCGGCAATACAGACGTAGAGGAGGACTCGGAACACTTTCTCTGCAAATGCCCTAGTCTCTTCAACCATCTGGGCGACCTGTCTGAAAAGCCACCAACCACCATCATGAAATTCATTACTTCACCAGGGTGGTTCAGAGGAGGCCGTTCCACTAACATAGAACTCTAGCCGTTTTGTTTCTTTCCTCTCTTTGCAGTTCTTCAACCAGGAAACTCCACGTCAGGGGACCACAATGGATACGTTTGTGATCCGAGTGCCGGCTGCGCTCATTCGTTGCAGCTAACCCCTTTTAACCTAACCTAACCTAGGGTGTTGCTTTAGCACTTCATCTCGATCCAACCACTGCGCTGAATGGCGTCGGTTGTCGTACATTTCTCTTCGCACGTCAAAATGTGTTCGAAAATGGTTCGTTTCTGTTACGCAAAAGGTGTAATCCAATTTTGTAGCGCCCATTTGTCAACCAAGTCGTTCTACGTGATCAGAAAAAGCTGATTTGCTTAAACCAAAATCTCTTACACCTCTGCTTCAACCAACACCTTCAAGTGGTCGTCATCAATGATCGTAGGTCGCCCATGGTGAGGCTCTCATCTCCACCACGAAATTTTCGAATCCACCATTGCACTGTGTGCTCATTAGTTGTACCTGACCAAATGCACTTGGTATTCCGAGCCACCTCAGCTGCCTCACATGCATTGCAGAGTTAATTGCTTAAAAATAATACTGCTTAAATAGAAAACAGGATTGTGCAGTGCTTGTAGGCAAACATACTCGTATAAATATATATTCCTATCCCATTAGCGCCGGTGCAGCTCTATATTTTTTTCGCCATTGTGTCCTTTTAAATAAACTTAAGAGTGGCACTAAACAGAGTAGTTGCCACTCTTAGTTTTCCTGCTGTATCTGATATCTTCATAGTAGGTATGTTGATGGTAACAACATTTAAATTCCCAACCATTCAGGGTTTTGCCTGGGTCATTATTCATTGGTTAAAATTATTTTCCAAGTCAAACTGCTTTGTGTACTACTTTGTCATTTGAAAGCGAGCACGAAGACGGTTACGTTTTCACCGAACCTTAAAAAACGTCATTTAAATGGGAGAAAAAAATTGCAATGGTTCACGCAAGTTTAAGTTTTACAAATGAATCAAGGATGTGCTTTGAAAATATACCAGAGATCGTGTTTACAAGCTGCTGGAATGAGGCTCCTGCGCGGTGGTGCTGGAATAACTCATAGGGATCGAGTAACACAAGAGTACGCTAGGCGCTCAATGTTGAGTTTGGTCACGTAGTGCGTTTGTCCTTTAACCGCCTTCCAAGACATGTCATTAGGTAAGCGACCCTTTAGTAAACCTAGAAATAGATGGTCCAACTTCCTGGAGCCGTCTAGAGATTTCTCCTGATGAGTTGGATTCAATAGTGGAGGACCGAGAAGGATAGAGAGTCAACCTGAGCATCGTAACACAGCGACGTGATATATTATAAATATGTACAAGAGGTAGATTCCTTGTTTTCGGCTTCTTTGGTCACATAAGTTATCTAATGATCGGCAGGGATCGCTGCCTTCTTAAGGGGATCTTTATTCATGAGAAATTTAATAAAATATGGAGAGAAATTTAACAAAAGGACTTACATTATTTTTTTTTTCTGCTATTCTCGATGCTGTGGCACGCAAGGGCTGTCTTATTGGTATAATTGCTTCTTATGTCCGACTTGTGATTGGACATCCGCTGTTTTAGAAGCTGTTTCGTTGTACCAACATAGCATAGGTCACAGTTTTCCTTGTCCTTCAAGGCAGCCTATTTTGTAGATGACATCTGTGCATCTACCCTTTTCTGCTTTGCCCGTGAGTTTATTGAAAAGGAGTGCAAGCGTTCTGTAGGACTTATACGCCAGATTGGCATCCTTGGTGTTATTGACGACTGCTTGCTTAAAGCTTTCAGCAAGCTTGGGAATGTAGACCCCGTTTCCTCTTTCGGCTTCGCCATCACTAGGAGCTCTTGTTTGTTGGCGATCTAGTAGACTCCTTATGACTGAAGAAGGCAGCAATCCCTGCCGAAACGTTGGGAAAACATAATGAAATAAATCTGTTTCATTAAAAAATTTATGTAACCAAAGAAGCCGAAAACAAGGAATCTACCTCTTGTACATATTTATAATTCGAAATTCGTTCCTGGAAAAAATAATTGCCTGCACTTACCAAGTAAAATCATAATATCTCACATTCATGTTCTAAATTTAGAGAACACTCTTACATCAACCAAAGAAATCCAAACGTAAAGGTACTTAAAACAACACATGGAAATAAACGATATGTGGAAAAATAAGCAGAAAAAGTCTTCGTACATTTGTAAAAAATAGATAAAAGGAAGTAAATAAATAAAAATGAATATCTTGTGAATTAGCCCTTTTGCTTGATGACTTCTGACGGACTGATCGACATCGAATTGACTAAGTATGAAGTTTCCTCAGGGTAATACCTTCCCACTACGATTCCACTATATGACAAATGGTCAAACGTTTGACACTTTTCGTTTGCGAATTGTGTCAAACAGTGTAATCGTCAAATTAGTTTTGTCAGACAAAGGAGAATTTAACATTTTGTCAAACAGTGGAATCGGATACTAAGCAGTCAAGTCAAACGATTTGACGACGAAAGTGTCAAAGGGGTCAACCCATGGTAGGCTGAAGAAGAGATTTAAACGAACGGCGAAAGATGTTAAAGGTGTTTGACCGGATGTATAAGTTGTAATCAAATCACTAGAATGTTAACAGAGTCAGCTATCGCTTATAAAATGCAAAAAGTGTTGAAAAAGGGACAACAATTTTAGACGACCCCATGCAAACTAGTGGGCGCCGTGGCATAAGTGGTTGGTGTGTCGGATCACTACGCATGAGGTTCCAAGTTCGAATCCTAGAAAACAGCAAAAAGTTCTTTCACGGTACCACCTCTCGCGAGCGTCTGACAAACATCCGAGAGTATTGTTGTCACGAAAAAGCTTCTCAAATCGCCGTTCGGATACGGCACTATACTGTAGGTCCCTTCCATTCGTGTGAAAAATATAACGCACACAACATGAGTGGTTGCTAAGCCCTAGCACTTAAAGAGCTGTTGCGCCAAATATTTATTTTATTTTTTATTTTTTATGCAAACTAGAAGGTCTGCAGCGCAAAGTGGCATTGCTTTTTCTGAATCACATCTCTTCTTTTTCGATAAGCGGAAGATGTGATGCAACGCCACTTCTTTGTCACGTAGTTCTGGGATCGATTTTGCACATAATACCTCCTTTTCAGGCTTCTCGTTCGAATATTTTACCAGACGCTATGAAGCTTTTGTGGCTGCGTTTCGGCAAAAAGGTTATGGTGGAGAGCCACAACCTCTTCATTGTGAAGTACATGAATTGCTTATATTAATTTTTATGTCGGTTGCCTATCCATTTTGAGATAATTAGAACTTATTTAAGAAATTTATGCAAGTTATTGTTCACAAGAATTGATTTGTAAAATAAGCTGTCACATACTTTTCTGATAATGTTAAATGTTTATATCTTTTATTTGGGCTGAAGTTTTGCACTTCGCAAAAATTAAGGTGGAAATGTACTATTATAGGAACGGATTTATGGCGAATTTTCGGTAGTTACCTGCAATTTCTATAAGTCTGTTATTCAGCACGTCGCCATAAAGTGCTCATTACAAAAACTGTCGAGGGTACATGGTTGAGTAGTATGTACTAAACTGTAATCTTATGTTTTATGCACGAGCTTTCTAAAATGATCCTTCTTCCTACATTCACCAAAGTAAGTCTGTCTTTGACTTTTCCTAATTAAACATGAGTGGAAATCGAACTCATGTTACAAAGAGAAAAGAAGTAGCTACCAATCAAATTCCTTCTAATTTGTGAATTTCAGGAGGACAGACCGAAAGCGAACCTACTTGTAAAAGGTGAGTACCATATACCAAATAAATGATTTCCCTCGGTGGCCCTTTATTGTTGATTGTTCGTATTCTCTACGAAATGGGACTTTCTGGCCAAAAATTGCAGCTGCACTTCTCCAATTGATTTCAATTTAACTGTGTTTTTTGCGCCTTGTACCATTTGTTTTGGTGAGATGGTAAGTAGTGTTGCTGCTCCTGTAGCTAGAGCCCCTAGAGCATTGATTGTAATTTCGATGTTAAAGCCACCAGGTTCACAATGAAGCCGTTGCGGCAACGGCATGAAGAAACCAGTTTTTCACTCTTTATGCTCATAGCTGATATGCTGTTGCTTTGCTGATGCCTTGGCTCTGACACAAAGCAAACAAAACATGCACACACACCAGCAGATAATTTCCTTTCCAGCAACATAAAACCTAAAGTAAGAGACAAGTTGGTGTTTGTTTTATTTTCCTATTTTTTTCTCGTTGTATTCCTCCAACATGGAGTACCCTTTGTTAGCAAGGTAATATCGGGTTATTGCCTTAGGCTCAGCAAGCAGCAGCACCAAACGCTGTGCTTGGCCTCTCTTGCATCTCAAATGACAGCTCGCAACACAGCAGGTAAAACTGGTTTCTATGTTAACTTCACGTTCCTTTGCCATCGTCATCATCGTCGTTGTAGTCTTCTATTCTGACAGTAGTGCGAGGCAAGCAGTCTTTTATTGGTTGGCATACTCAAATTACAAATTCAGTCAGAACAACCTAGGTGCAGGAAAGGAAAGACGACAGGGTAGTGGCAGCAAATTGCATTGCTGCAGGAGGCAATCACTTACCACACATATGAGTAACGTGATGGAGCTGGCATTGTTGCCAGTGTGATTGTGGTGTTATGTTGTAAGGTCTTGGAAAAGAGGTTTTCAGGTTGCCTTTCTTGGCTTCTTATACAAATGTGTAATTGCATTTCTGTTTTTTTTTTTATTTCTCAGCTCCTCGGGACTGTTGCGGCATTGTTTGTTTGTTTTGAAATTTTCATTAGCCATTTTGTCATGAAGTAGTCTATCATATGAACCCCGTTGTGATTGTGGAGGTGTTACATGAAGAAATCTGTGAATATAAGATATCATCAGATAAAGAATTACTTTGGTTAAGTTCGAGGGATTTCCAAATATTCGAGAGAGAAAAATAAATGGCCCAATCTATGTGAGATTCTCGACTTTTCATCAATGCTTCCTGGCATAATCAATTCGATTCATCCTTGAATTGACCGATTAGTATTTATTGTCGATTCCTTATTGAATCTGGAACTTGTGCCCACCAACTATACCCGAATTGTTCATTCACTCAATGTCTATCACTTTGTGAAACTTTGTGATAGAATTCGTTAAATCCTTATTACTTCTACGAGCAGTCGCCCATTGACTCATCTACGGAAATTGCTGATTACTGATACCGAAATGTGCAGAGAGTCACCGTTTTACTATGAGCTTACAGCGAGATACCATCGACTCGACATGATTGATCGTGCTAACGAAGGGTTAGGGCTGAGCTATGAGAATGGCAGGATTTTCCACAATTAGAAAATCTACAGCATGAAATACACTTCTTAAGAACCACCCTGAGCTTAGGTCAATACCTAGAGCGTGAACCTTTCTAAATTCTAAATTAACTAAAATGTTGTGATCCTTTTAATTGTTATTTTATGAAACAAATTTAAAACCGTGCGACTTACTGTACGGATAACCAAATGTTTTGGATCTCTAATTGGAACCAATACTCATTCTGAAGTTTCGATCATATTCAAGTCTCTTTATTTAGTGGATTAATCTCAAGTATTATACTTTTGCAATTCTCGCTGCATATTTTTTCGCTTTTTTCTTATTCGATGTCCCTGCACAACAAATCATACCAAAACTTAAATATACTTAGGTATGATGCATTTATAATATTATCTTTACCTCAAATCACAACGGTTCACTTTGCTACTTACTTTTTTTTCTACATAATTCCTTTCATTCCTCGGGGTCATAGGGCGTCAACCACGCCTGCGCGTTACCTTGTTCTGAGTTCTGCAACGCGATTGAGCTGCCTCCAGCTCCGTCCTAAAGAACTCGATTCCTCCTCAACTGTTCTGCGTCAGTTCTGTTTGCATGGGTAAGTGAATTGTACTGCTCGATATATTTTGCAATGGAGTTGTCATCGCGCCTTACTGTGTGGCCGTTCCACTGACACTTTCTCCATATAGTAGTTGTAGTAGTATAAATAGTATCGTTGAAATATAGAAAATTGTCTACTTTCTCGACTTCCTGTCCGGCAATGTTGAGTTAAGCGCGGGAGATTGAAGTGTTCAGGGCTTTTGTTTAAGCTGTGTTTATTGTCAGTCCCACGTTGATTGCCTCAGCTTTTAGACTGTGGGATTAAGGTGTAGGACCATTATCCAATGTGAACGTATGCAAACATCGTCAGCGTAGTCAATGTGTTTTAGGTGGGGTGTCATAGTCCATTGAATTCCATAGTTTCCTTCCGACAATGCTGCACGAAGCACATCGCTGATAACCACCAAGAAGAACAGCGGTGATAGTATGCACCCTTGTCGTAGCCTACTTTGAGCCTCAAAATCCTCTAACGCCTTACCATTATGTAATACGTGACACTTGCTAGCCTCGTGCATGCATATATAGTATATGCATATTTGGCGCAACAACCCATGAAGAGCATAAGCCCAGCTTCTCGCAACCACTCGTGGTGTGTGCGAGGCACCTACAGTTTTGTGCCGCATCCGAAGGGCAATTTTTATTTTGTTTTTGAGAAACTTTCTGAGATTCGAACATTCAACCTGACGCGCTGTGGTCCGACACACTTACTATTGCGCCACGGCGCCCACGCCTCGTATGTAGCCTTTATAATAGCTATGAGTTACTTTGAGGTGCCTATCCTGCGCAAGACCATCCAGATAGCATCTCGATTCAAGCTGTCTCGGAGTCGATGACGCATAGCTCTTTGATGATCCTTAAGGTGTTTATGTGGTCGATGCAGGAGGATCCAGCATGAAAGCCTACCTGCTCGACATCGGGAGTTGAAACTAAATGTTCTTTGATTTTTTCTAATAACATCATAGCCATTATCTTGGCTACGACACGGCTTTTTCTGGCGGAGAGGTTTTCAGTCTTCACATTCTACCAAATTACCCTTTTTTCGGAAGCTTGATGATCATCGCTCTTTTCCACTCTTCTCACTCTGTTAGATCTAGTGAAATAGTCGATGACCTAAGTTTAAAGAAGATATTGAAAGTAGCTTGGCCAAAGCGCAATATAGGCACCCATCTTTCTAAAGTTTCTATATACGAGTATGTAACTTAAATGATGATGAAAAGTCCTGTGGCTTACATGCAGTTCTCTGGCCAGTTCTCTCAATGTTAAGGTGGGATTTCTCTCTACTGCAAACGTAAAGAGTTCGACATCCAACTCTTCCGGCCTACCGGTACGAAGATCAAATTAGATGATGAAAGACTATTCTCTTTGGCTTTTTCGAAGACCACATTCGATTGCAAAAACCGACCTTGAAGATGAATCCTGTCGTGGACTTGTTGGACGCCAACTGCTGTTCAATTCATGCTTCCCAGCTGCTGACAGTTTTTTCGGCAATGTCCGAATGTAGATTATAAACTCATGTTACCCTATGTAGAGCTCCTTTATATTCTTATTGCTTTTGCAACAATGTATAAATCTACCCGTCAAGTAGTAGTCAAGACCGAATTCAAATGAACTTATAATACAATTTCATGCAATATAATAATTTTCTTTCGTATCTATTGCTCTTTTGAACTTTAAGATTACATTTGCTTTAAAGTATCTACGCAAATTCTTACAACAAAGCAGAGCAACCGCCCTCCTTTCAATAATCCCAACTGAAACTCACACTTCCGGGGTAATTTTTCAAGATTATTACCGCCAAGAAAAGAGAACCCCTCGAAAAACCAAAGGTGTGGTTCATAATTTGTATTATCTCTGCCAGAGACTTTGTTATATTATCCTTGAAATAAAAAAACACGGAAAGAGGAACCCCATATCTAATCTAGAAAACAAAAATCCAAATCCTCTACATCGTAGCCATTCCCGCCCTACATCGCCACAATGATAAATGATAACTCATCTTTTTCATACACAACACAGAAGGTATCAGAAGACCCCCTTACACCCACCCACTGTGCGCTGTTGCATGCAACATAAAGCTAACCGTATAACCCACCGACCGACTGTCCGACCAACCAAGTGGCTCATCCAGCGTACGAATAACTTCAGCTCTAATAGGTTTTATTAGCCCGGGCTATGAAAATGTTTTCCGATTGCAAATCTTGAAAATTTCCCATTGAGTGCTTGATAAAAGGGAAAAGTTTTCCAAAGTCCTTATAGAACCCCATCTCCCGCCCACCTAGTTTCTCACCGCCTGCGTCAAAACTGCCTGCGGACGTTAATACAGGCGCGTCGGGTCGATCGGACGATCTAATAAAATAACTTTTCTCCCAACAACAAGTTGCACATGAAGAACAAGTTAAAGAAAATGTAGACCAACCGACCCAGGAGTAGCTAAAGCACGAATAGCACAAAACCCCGCGCGCCACATTAATAGGAGTTGTGGGAAAAGTTTTTCTCACCGTCCACCCAGAGATGTCCTGAGACAACAAGCAAAACGACTCAACGGTTCAACCAGTGGAACCAAGGATATAGTGCAAATTATATGTGCCCAATGGGGTGGGGGTGTGTAGAACTTCCTCTTATCCTTTTCGAAAACTGTGAAGCAATAATTTTCATAATCAGCAATCGAAATGAGGAGACGGACCAAGGGATGCCACCACGATAAAGCCAGACAGAACAGAAACGAATGCCAACCGACAGATTTTAGGAAGCAATTGGTAATATTATTTCCTTGGTTATTACGACTACAGCTGTAGATTAGGGACACAATACAATGCGTGGTATTTCCACGATATGGTACACGAAGGATTCGTTAATTTGATTTTGAAAAGTTTCCAACTAAATCTGCTACCGTTTTAAAAAGGAGATACCAGACAAACCCCGGTGGAGGGCGAGATACACGATATCCCCCGACCCATCCGCTCCTTGGGGGAGGTATGTGGTTCGAAATTATCATTTAAATTGATGGTGCGTAGGCGGCATTAGGTGGCGGTGACGGTGGCGGCATCTCACTAGGGGAATTTCGCTCTTCCATCATTTAGGTTGTCCTTGTAAAATGTTTGAATGGAGATTTTATTCGAAAATAAATCTGCTGGTTTCAATTTATGATTTAGGGAAAAGATAAAGATACAGCGGCGTTTTTCTATGCGCTCTTGCTACTGAATATTATGAACTGCAAAGGACAATGTTTTGACAAATTGATAAAGTTAGACTTGTCACTGATGGGAAAGTGTGCGCTTTATTGCAATTTAATATCTTCTTAGTATTAAAGCGGTAGTATAATATAAAATAAGAACAAAGTGTGTGTGCGATCAAAGTTTGTTTGAAAAAACATTTTTGATCTATCCAAGAGGAGGGAAGGAGAGGGTGGTTTGATATGTAGTTAAAGAAAGTTTGCGCTCAGTTTGACGTGAAATTTTATTTTCTCGGTGAAACCACAAAGAAAATTATACGAAACTTTGTGTAACAACTTTTTTTTATGGCGAAAGTGATTTCGCTTAAAAATTTATAAGATTTTCGTCGTTCGACTTTTGAAGTAAACTGGAAAGTTAAGTGGGTAAGATATGAGGGCTATGCGTTACATGTTGGTAGGTGCACAACATACAAAGTGCAGACATTTTCAAGATTAATTCAGAATAGTGGATTTATTTATGGATTCAGGTTGTATTTAGGCGATTTCAGATTAGATTATGCTCCCTCTTTCCTTTTACTTTCGATGCGCGTCAGTACGCGACTCTTTTCTGCAGTCTTTCTGAACTGAATTGAAAATCTGTGTCGTGAAGACCATGAATTTGTGAATTATATCAGAAGTAAGTTCATTGTGGCTTAAAAAATGTATTGTGCCGCTCCTTAGTGTAAGCGACGGTAGTTTGTAGTAGTTTCTCTTTTATATCACTAGACCCTTAAATGTGATCTGGAGTCTCTCCATTTTTTTTTATAATTTGCGCGCACTCAAGGTAGTCAGACGTGGTTGTGTCAGCAAACCATGCCGAAAATTAATTAGCGCAGAAGCGCCGTTTTAATACCACAACTCAAGTGACCTATCGGACGTAAAAAGGGCGTTAACATCTGCTATCAGCCTTTAGCAGATAATGCGCGAAGATGCATCCCTTAAGGACCCCCAAAGGAATGGTATATAGGGGGTTATGAATATCCTTAACATGTTTGTCCGGTTTCATCACACAATCTGCATTTCCACTTGTTTTCTATGTGCAACTTCATTAGGAGTTGAGGCTTACCATCCCGTTAAGAAGACGTAAATATATTTAGCTAAACTTTAGCATACATGTTTGTTTTTTTTTATTTATTTATATTTATTATTATTTGAGAATAATAAATATGATATGTGTGTCCTGACTAAAGATGTAGGAAGTAGGATAGGGTCATCAAAAAATCGGCACATAAAATACTACTTACTTAGATAAGGTGACAGTCGGTCGATATCGCTGTACAGGCCATACAATTCATTATTGTATCTTCTCCTCGCTGTTCAAGAGTTATTCAATAGCCTTATTAGCGAAAAAAACAGCAATTAGCATATTTGATTCTTCGCTTGATTTCCGCACTGGTGTCATTGCTTCCGTTTATTGCGGAACCTAGGTAGACTACCTCAAAATTGTAGCTGCTTATCAAGACATTCTTTCAATAAAAATGTTGAAAAAATCTCATGATAGCGCATTGCCTTGTCTTAAAACTTTTTTGACATCGAAGGTTTGGGTGATGTCAATATTATTACAGAGCTGAATAAAGCGGCGTGAGACCATTAATGAAGCTGTATTTCTAAATCATACAATATCTGCGTATCTGCAAAAAAAACATGATAAATTGGATCCCGATACATTTTCATTTCTATTTTCTCGTTGATCGGCCCATTTGCTGCTTTTTCAATTATTATGTTCACAGATAAAATTGACTTGACTCCAATTCAATGTTCGAAATGATAATACATAATAGTTTTTTTTTTCACAGAGCATATCAACACGTTCACTATTGCGATCTATATTAACTTTGGTCATTAGATCCGTAAATCAGAGTGCCTTAATACACAGGTTAATTTGCGGGTTGAAGGCGCCTATGTCTCGAGCTATTATTCAAACTCAGTTTGGTCTGTAGTAGACCAAGTCAGTTTGGTCTGTAGTAGACCTGAGCTCATCCAGAACTGTTTTCAAAAATGCAATGAGTATCCCATGTGAACTTAATTTTTTTTTTTTTAAGAATTATGGTTCTAATAATATCTATTGTCCCATCAACTTCTAAGTCCTTCCGAATAGTTCTTGAATGGAAGGCAATTTTGTTTACCATTAGCAAAAGCTAACCTCTAATCCATTCAAACATATTCAACTTGTGTCAGAATTCCCTTTTTTTTGTTTAGTAAAGCCGAATACCTTTTTCGGATTATTTTAGCAAAGACATCAATCTCTTTAATTTTATTAGGGAACGCAGCTTACCGTCGCCGCATTAATGTATCACTATGTAGTTACTAACTGCCAAAGTACTTAAACGTACTTGCCCAAGTCTAACAAAAACCTTGTTAAATAATTTTACTTTAGATATGAACTTTTGTTTCCGAAATTTGGGAACATTTTGAGCACACTGTGTGTTACCATAAATTGGTTATAGCTCTAACGAGAATAGTTCAAAAGTCTTCATAATATATCCTACTCCTTGAACTTTATTTCTAACCAATTTGTGGGTCAACTTACTAATGAGACACAAAGGTAACTGCAACAGCTTGGGCAGTAATTAAAAATTCTTCACTTTCACATCAACTAACCCACCGCCGCCGCTTTCCTTAGCTTCACTTTCACATGCAACAAAACTAAATTCCTCAAAAAACTTCTAACAGTTTCAAGTATTTTACCTTCCTGTGTTGATGGGTAATTACTTTCAACGAACGAGTCTTTTCTGTGTTTTAACCATCAAAAGATGCTACCACGCAGGCAGCTCCCTCACTATTCACCTGCTTGCCTCCGTACATATTTATGACCATAAACGAGCTCGCAGTGCAATTTTGGTTTGAGAATTTTCTGGTCCGACTTCTTTATGATCCCTTTAATGGCTTACCCATTCGTTTTAACTATGTTAATTGTTTACCAGGTAATTAGATATGAAATAGATACACAGTCGTCTAATTGTGTGTGTCCAACCGGAATAAAGTGTGATTCAATGAGGGACGACTAAAAAATCGCCAAGCAAGACGACGAGACGGTCCACTTGAATGAATTTCAAAACAGGCGATTTCTAAGGAAATCCCTTCGTCCTCAATGAACTACAAAAGCAATCAGGAAGAAAGTTACCTCCTTTCTTTAAAGTGGATGATTGTAATCCATTTCTTTTCTCGTCTTTTGATGAATTATAAAAAGGATCAGAAGCATGGGGCACCATTTTTGATGAGCTCTCAAGTTGACTTTGGATATTTTTAGAAATTCCCTTCTTTTTGAAATTTTTTGACACGGAAATGAGGTGAAACCGCTGTGCAGCATAGCGCCTGTGCTTTGATTCTTCGAACTGAGTTTGAGCTTTCAATTACCCAACTGTCAGATACATTAGCGAGGGATTAATAATATTTTTTTTTTTTTTTAGAGTTTAGCTCGTTAAATTTGAAAAAGTGTTTCAGGATGAATGAGAAACCGCGTGTGGAGAAATTAATTAACCTTTTGGAAGGAGTTTTTTTTGGTTTTCAATATATTTCTGTGGTCGTAAAATTTAATGAGAGCTTCTCAATGTAGATTGGTGAAAGGCTGGTGGGCGATTTTATTGGTTTATTGGGGCGTGCAAATTATTTTATGGAATACTCGGTTTAATGGCAAATGCATGTGCGCAACGGGAAGTATTTAGGATAAAGGATTTTATAACTTTTTCACCTTTTGGAAACTTCACATTTGGATCCAGATTACTTTTATAATTCTAACAGCACCTTTATGGGTCATAAAAGTTGATTGGTAGGTAGTGGGGTTCCCTCATTCCTTTCATAAAGCTTCCTTTCAAGAAGTGATTATATACATAAAAGTTATAACCTTTAAATGCATTCGTGTAATAATCGTGACCTAAAATAGCAAAATCTTCATACTTCATGACACGGCCATCAAACCATTGCACTTTGTCTCTGAACTTTTTTTTAAGTCGACCATGTCCACTGCTCCCTGAAAGAGCTTATTTGCAGTTAACTTATGAACGTGTGTATATCCTTAGGAGAGGAGCTCTTAAAGAAGCTAAAAAGGCCTTTTGTAGACTGTTAGCGGCAAATATAAAATAGACAATTTTGTTTGCATGTCCTTCAATCCGTCTGCATGTATAGCTGAATAGCAGCCCAAGCTGCTGAACGGATTTACCTCAAACGTCATATCTAAAGTCATATAATCACAATTCTCAAAAACAGGTCTAACGGTTTCAGATTTGGATAAGTTAAAGTGTGAGCTACAAAATGGTATAATAGCAGTTTTTGAAACTCAGCTGTTTCAAAGCGTTTTCGGGGTCGATTTGACTCCAAACTAGAAACTTAGCAAGTTATGAAAAAATATGTATATATATGCTAGGAAAGCTGTAAAATAAATTGCTTTTGAACGAAATTTTCGAAAAATTCTCAGAATATTGCTTGAGTGTCACCCGCTAAGGGGTGTTTTTTTTTTTTTTTTTTCTTCGATAGAACTAACGGCATGGATCACTGCCAAGTCGAGCTGACATTCTATCCTTCATTTTCGCCATTTATACTTGTGTTCAGTATAGTCTGGGGCATTATGCAAATTTACTTTAACAATCGGTAGTCGTTTCGCGAAGCTTATAGAGGGCAACGTAATTTTTATTGCGCACATAACTATCCATCTGCGCAAGCCTTCCTTCGATCTACTATAGATTTCTAACCACATACTCTTTTAATGATGCAATAACACTGACACATACAAATAATGTGTTAACTGAATAGTAATTAGGGCTCTGACCCTTGGCCTACACCCGTATAAGTTCCAAATGGTGCAGGAATTCTCTCACTGATTGGACTCTAGAGCGGTTGCAATCTGACCAGTTGTTTTATCGCAAAGTTGTATACAGCGATGAGGCTCATTCCTTTTCAGTGTTTGGTGCGGTTTCCACGTTGGTGGCATCATCTCAAAAATGAGGCTCAAGCTCACGATACGTTCAATGATCATTACTGGACCATGATCAATGAAAACATATATCGAAGGCGAAATTTTAGTTTGGTCTTTCTTAACCTGTATTATAGCGCTCACGAACAAGGCTTCATCGTTTTTAGCCGTACATCTTTAAGCATATGCATGACATCTCCTATCTAATCCCCAAATAGCGATTTATCTACAAGCAAGTGTATTCAAATTCAATTCGCTGAACTGAAAATCTCCATATTGGTGCTGCGGTTGCTCAAATAGCCCAAGCAATAAATTCTTAGTTCGCAACCGCCTATTCATTTCGTGGTTCTCTTTTTCTTGGGAAAAAACACCACGGCCTTATTCAAATCATAAAACTAATTTCAAACTCCAGTCTTTGTACAGGAAAACAAAATTCCATTAACTTTGCCAATCCAAAGTTAAATCCAAAAACCACAGCTGCACTGCATAAAAACTGAGAACTACAACAATTATCCGTCCATTGTCAGGCTCTAACACTATACACACACTTTCGACCAGAGGCCTGGTAGACTTGAAACTTACCTACATAAACAACTCCAGCGACAAGGAAACCGAACAAAAAAAAATAAAAATTGCACACAAATGCATTATCACAGAGGAAACCATTTTCTATCATGGACCGTGTCCCTGTGCCTGTCAACACAAAATGCCATTTCGTGATAGTGGCAGTAGTGCGCCCTGCTGCCACCCCTTTCTGGTTTGTGTCCTTTGGTCCTTTTATTTACACAACTTTTGCAAAATACATTCATAATTGCTATACAAGCCCGCCGGTCGGCCGAGCGGCCGATGAGCCTGTTGCGGTTTTGAAATTTCTTTTTATGGGTCATTTTCATTTAGCATCGGACATTTTCACCACCAAATGGTCGTTGAGGATGTCCTTTGTATTTTGGTGTTTACAAAATGAAAATGCTATAAAGTTGCTTATTTTTGGATTTACTGATGTTACAGCGGAAACATTCGCCAGGCGGTTTCACAGAATGGGAGTGGTGGTGGTTAAGGTTTTGATGGATTATGTCAGGTACTATTCTTTTTCCTTTAAATTGACATGTTCAATGGGAAGCACTCCTGTTAAAATAATAGAGTTGGTTGATACGCAGGGTCTTTTAATTCGAGATTTGTTAATTGAAATGAAAATTACGTCATATTGAAAATGGAGTTGGCGAATTTTGATTTTACAGATACAATGGTGCAAACAGTAAGCTGTTGCAATGGAATGACAGTGGCGATTAAGATTATGGACATACGTACGTGTACCATATGTTACCAAATCTCTTGATTGCACGAAGGTTTGATAGCACATGCATATCCTAATTAATAAAATTTAAAGTATGTTAGATACGATTTAATGTTCTTTTTTTTTCATTTTTTTGCTGGCAGGGGTCTCTACTGAAGGAAATTTGTGGGCGATAATTTGATTAATTGTTTTAAGCATTGCTTAACTTCAGGACAACAGAATTATTTATACCTTAAATGAATCAGCGGCGAATTCACTAAATTCACCTATTTTTTTATTATTTTTTTTAATTCGATGAACCATTACTGAGCTAGGGATATGTAATCAACTTTTAGTGACGGGGAATTCGATTTCAACCCCCTTTATGCCACTTAGACCTTGAATTTCGGAAAATCCCCTCTTATCTCGCATCTAGGTAAAATAAGGAATAACAGCGAAATTTCAAGTAGCGACGTCTAGCAGTTTTGGAGAAACCGTGTTCACAAGGAAATCGTCTTTGCTTTTATAGTAATTAAGACGAATGACAGAGTTCAAAAGGGCATATGGTGAACTTCGAACTGCGTTGCTATGTGGACTTTTCTTAGTTTCAACTGCCTGCAGTCTAAAACCTTGTTCAAAAATCTCCAACTAAAAATCCTACTGATACCCCAACATCCCAGCGTAGAAAAGTTTGCAGTACATATTTCTTCTGTACACCGAACACATCCATTTCTTATGTTGTGCAGAAACCTTATTCATTCTACGTTTCGCTTGCAAATATCTTGCAATAGTAGTACTAAGAAACTGATATCTTTGAAAAGTTCCGTCGACACATTAGTTTTAATGAAATTTTCTGTATTTTGCAAAGAAAATGTGCTTTGTAGTTACGACATTTACAGTCGGTAGTCGTCGTATCATTTACACTAAAAAGTTGACTAACATGATATTTATATCCTGTTATTTTACGCGTTAGAAATAGACATTTTGCATTCAACATTTCGTGTATATATTGTCCACTGCGATGTTAACTTGAAGAAAGTGATTTCACAAACATCTTCAACTTCCTTAAACCAAATTTTATTATTAGTGGCGACTTCAAAGCGAAACAAGGGGTTCAAGGTACCCCTGTCAGAAAGGTAGAACGCTTTATAATGCGCGTACGCAATACAGTTATGATTTTCCCTCGACGGGTAAACCAACATATTGGCCGACTGATAGAAATAAGATACCAGATCTGATCGATTTCTTTGTTGTTAAAGGATATCTACCAACTGTATAAAAGTTGAAGAAAGCTTTGATCCCCTGATCATTCTTCGATCATTATGACGATAACTTTACTTACTTATGTCCTGTATCCCCTTATGGGCCCTAGGGCCTCTACTACGCCTACGCGCCGTCGTGCACGGTTTCTGACAATATGTCTGAGTTCTCCCCAACTGCCGTGCCTCCCTCTCGACTGTTCTGCGCCATATTTTCGTTGGACCGCCAGGTCTTCTGCCATCCTGAGTTAAAAGGTTCCATTGCATAGCATGGTTCGCTATGGAACTGTCACCCTTAGGGAACATGTGACCAATCCACTGCCACTTCCGTCGTTGGATGGTTGTGCCTATTGCTTCCTGACCCGTTCTCTCGTAAAGGTGTTCGTTAGAGATACGATTGGGCCAGAAAATCCTTAAGATATTGCGCAGACACCTATTAACGAACGTTTGCAGCTTTCTGGTGATAGTAGTGGTCACTCTCCACGTGCTGCAACCATATAACAACACGGATTCAACGTTGGAGCGGAACAGTCTTATCTTGGTGCTCAAACTGATTGCCTTGCTTCGCCATATTTTGGACAACATCCCGAACGCGGACTTTGCTTTGGCGATCCTGTTGGCAATATCCAGTTCGGTTCCACCATCGGTCGAGACAATACTCCCAAGATACTGGAAATCCTCTACTCTCTCTACCGGTTGTCCAGCAATGTATATTTAAGCCGATGAGTTTGTTCCAAGGCTGATAATTTAAGTCTCTGCTGTCATTTGGTGGAGGTCCATAATTCTGTGGGAGAGTAAGCATACATCGTCAGCGTAGTCAAGATGTTTCAGTTGAGATGTAAGAGTCCATCGAATTCCTCCGTTTCCAGTCGACAAAGCTGCATGAAGCACATCACTAATCAGCAATAGGAATAATATTGGTGAAAGGATACAGCCTTGTCTTACCCCACTTTGGATCTCAAATTCCTCAGACAACCTCCCCCTGTGAAGAACTTGACATTTGGAGCCTTCATATGTAGCTTTGATAATAGCAATTAGTTTATCGGGAATACCTCTCCTGCATAAGGCACTCCAAATAAACTCCCTGTTGACACTATCGACCGCCTTCTCAAAATCGATGAACAGCAGGTGGAGTGGCGATCGATATTCAACGCACTGTTCGATGATAATCCGCAGGGTGTTGATGTGGTCGACACGGGAGGATCCAGAGCGGAAACCTGCTTGTTCGGCTTCGAGTGCGTCTTCTTGGGGACCTGCATTGCGATTAATCGGGCAACTACTGACTGCCCAAAACTTGGCTTGGGCCAGTAGCGCAACAAGCAAGTTCGTGATGAAGTGCTTACTTTACCTCCTAGTGGTGGTCCCCGGGCAAATATACGTATAAACCCTTGTACGTGTAGGCTAAAATTGTAAGTACGGGCTGTCTAGGGCCTTGACTCTAGTCTAGGTAACGTGGGCCAGCAACCTACGTTACTGAAAACCGACCGCTACAGAAGCCGACACTATACCTCGAATAAGGAATGATGACATGACTATAAGCGAAGCTCTGATTAAAAACGTTGGACCGGCCAAATTAACCAGCGTGAAAACTAATTAGGATGGTTTCAAAAAAGATATTGAAGCGAATATTGAGCTGAGCGTATTACTTAAAACGCCCTATGAACTTGAAGTTAAAGTTGATCGCTTCGTTGAAATCTTACAGGATGCCGCATGGAAGAATACTCCCAAGCCAAAGAAAACGCCGGCCGGCCAGTTACATTCAAACTTATCCACAAGAAATAAAAGAGATGATTAAGGAGAAGATAAAAGCGCGCAAGAAATGGCAACAAACTCGGGCTCCGCAACATAAAACACATCTTAACCGTTTGTGCACCTCACTAAAAAGATCTATTAAAGAGCTTAACAGTAATGAAATACAAACTTACCTAAAAAGTTTAACGGCAGGAAAAAATTTTAATTACTCGCTTTGTAAGGCTATAAAAGGTGTTAAAAAAAAGTCAAATTCAAGCCGCACCAATTAGGAAAAATCAAGACGAATGGGCCAGGCATGATAAAGAGATATCACAAGTTTTTAACACCGGCCTAGAAGACACTTTCAAAACGTTTGATGGACAAATTCTTATTGAAAATATGAATACGTCGTATATAGCCAATAGTGCAATAAGAAATGCAACACTGACCGAACTTAAGGAAGAAATAAAGAAACTTAAGCCTAAGACAGCTCCTGGATACGACCTAATCACGGGAGAGGTTCTTAAAGCACTACCAAGAAAAACTCTAATTAAGCTCCTGTTCATTATAAACTCCGCGTGTAAACTAGAATATGTTCCCAGTCAATGGAAAGTCGCCGAAGTAATAATGGCTCCGAAGCCCGGAAAACCGCTGAATGAAAAAACGTCTTATAGACCAATCTCGCTTCTTCCAATTATATCGAAAATGTTCGAAAACAAATACTGATTAGGCAAATACAGCCGGTAATAGAATCCATTCCGGATCATCAATTCGGATTCAGAAGTAAGCATCCTACAGTTGAACAAATGCATAGAATAACACATGTAATCGAAAAATCTCTTGAAATAAACAGGATTTGTTCAAGCGTATTCCTTGACGTCTCTCAAGCCTTTGACAAGGTCTGGCATGAAAGCTTAAAGTTTATATTACGACAAGTTCTGCCAAGGCACCTACCATATATAATATTTTGAAGAACTACCTTACGAATAGACTATTCCACGTCAAATGTGAAAACGAATATTCAGATTTTAAGGAAGGAAGGATTCTTGGTCCAGTTTTGTTTATATTATATACTCGTGATATACCGCAAGTAGAAGCCAATGAGCTAGCTATATTTGCCGACGACACTGCTATCTTGGCAGTAGGTGAAACGGTCGAAGATACTACAGAAAACCTGCAAGAACCTTTGGATAGAGTAAATGAATGGACAAAGGTTTGGCGAATCGCACCCAATGAAACCAAATCTGTTCATGTAAATTTTACTTATAAGAGAATAAATAATTTACCGATCTTTTCAAACTCGGTTCCAATTTCGCTAGCAAACGAGGCTAAGTATTGCTAGGAATGACACTTGATACAAAGCTGAAATGGAAAGCTCATGTAAAGAAGAAACACAAATGACTAGATAATAAATATAGAGAAATGTATTGGTTACTTGGAAAATATTCCAAGCTTAATATAGAGAACAAACTGCTTTTATATAAGCAAGTGCTAAAGCCAGTATGGTCATATGGTATACAACTGGGGTTGTACCAAAATAAGTAACATTAAAATTTTACAAGCTTTTGAAAACAAAGTGCTAAGAGGTATTGTTAATGCGCCATGGTATATTAGAAATACCGATATTCACAGAGACCTTGGCATTAAAACAATCGAAGATGAAATAAAACTATGTGATAAACTATAAAAGTCGACTAGAAAGTCACGTTACTATTACAGTCCTCCAAGTTTTATATGAAAGAAATTTACTACGCCGTCTACAAAGAATCAAACCTTTAGACTTAGCGTGATAATTAACCGCGTCCTAACTGCGGAGCTGCCAGGAACTTCTAGTGGAAAGTTACCTGCAAAACGTCCTTATTTCGTGAAATGAAAACTACTTGATAATTCGAATACTTAGTTGTAGTAAAAATGAAAACAAGTTTTGTTTGGAGGGGAGGTTTTTTAATTGGGTAAAAATCCCACACTACTAGAAGCACCCGCTGGCGATCCTCATAGTGTCTTCTTGAAGATTTTCACCTACTCTCGGAAAAAAAATCCTCTTATGACTAATTGAATTGAACAAATTAAGTTGGAAAGAAAGAGCTAAGAAAGATGTGTATTTTTAGATGCAGTAGTTTTTAGAGATTGGTGGTATTAGGTTTGATTGCATACCCTATGGATGAAGTACATTCGTTTTGCTTTGGTTTTTTTTATGATTTAGATATTATCTACTTGAACCAACAACCTTATATTACATAATATACCATGCCACCCACATCTTTTGATCGTTTTAGGAGAAATACCTAGCACTTATGTATATCAGTTATTCGAAATGTTATTACAAAAAATTCTACTATACGATCTGCGTTTTTTAAAATGTTCTTCTTCATATTAATGAGACTCTAGAGTCTAGAATCTTTGATTTACAGGAAAAAATGCTTGCTTAGAACATGCACTAATAAAATTTAGTGAATGGTAGGTTGTCAGTTCAAGCACTAACCATATTTATTCAAATTTTCCTGTAAAACAGTTAAATGATGCGATCATACACATCATATTTATAAATTAACTCAAATACTAGAAATTAGACCCGAATGCAAAAATCACAGCAAATTCTCCCTGACTAGCTTGGACCCCACCCACAAAGTAAGAAGGCATTGGATTTCATTTCCAACTTTCGTCGTACAATTGCATGTAGAGAGTTAAACTCTTAGACAGTCATCAGGACTCCTTGAACCACTGGCAACAGGATTAAAAGTGGCGCCAAACGTGGGGTCATCTGATTTAAACTTCGTTACCATCCGAGTGGCAGATTTAAGATAATCCGATTCACAAAACCCATTTACGAAACCCAACTAAATCGAATGCCTTTCCACCGTAATCAATCTCACCACATGGCTTTCATTTAGGTCTTTCTACACCGTTTATCAAATAGCTCTAGCTTACATCTTACTAACATTTTAATTAAATTTCTAATTAATTCTTAAATTTATCGTTTTTCTTTGCAGGTAAGCAAAATGTGTCTACATTTATATTTAATATACCAATATCGTGAGTACATTCCTAATTGGGCTATACCCTCCCGTCTTGTAATCTACATCCAACCTGTCAAATGAGCGTCATCTTGCCGCAATTTCTGTTAGCCTTTCCTTTATATGTCTATCACCTACTTAATTCAATTTTCTCTCCATCTCTCCCATCCTGATATTTCCATCTCAATTGGCAATAAATTACCACCTCAAATATCCTTTTTCCACCGTTTAACAATAAATTGTGCTCCTTCTACCTAAATTCATGCAATTCTTCTATATGCAACACATAAATCTTATTGCTAAGAACTGCACTTTCTAGACTTTTCCTCTGTGTAGAAAACTATTCGCCAAATCATCATTTAAAACCGAAAAGTCCTTCTGCAAGGATATATAGAAGAAGAGAACAAGACGAAGTGCAATTGCACACCAAAATTGGGATCGCATTGTGGGGAAAACCAATAAAAAAAATGAAAGTTTGGCGAAAAATCTTCTTTTCTATGTTTGAAGAAGGTTCAAGGGAACCATCCATCAAGGATAATGGGGTCCTGAGTCTAATATGACCTGTAGAAATCCTAATTAAACTAAAATGAACATACATCTTACGAAAAATATGCACAATTCTTTTGCTGCTCTTCACTTGTTAAAGGTAAAACTATCACGACATGGTCGGCGATAATTCACTACAACAGTCAAGGAGAGACGATAAATGGTCTTCCAAAATGAAAATGAATTCGTATACCTAGTAAGTATCTAAACTGGTGTGCATTCACATAAGCGATTATCACACCATCAAGGTATTCCCAATTTTTTATTTTTTTTTTTTTTATTCAGAAGGGAGTGGAAAAACTTTCTGCTCCTTGCTATGAGATCAAACAAAAAAAAAAAAAGTAAAAGAAAAATATCCTGAACGGAGGGATATATAGTAAGGTAAAAGTTAAGGGTGATTAGGTGAAGAAAACCTTACTTCATTCATATTATAAATAGTTGTGTAAGTTTCTTCCAGGAGAAGATATAAAGAACGATTTTCTTATGGAAATGGAATTGTTTCTCAGGATCAAAGTTGCAAAGAGTAGTTTTTCTTTTGCTCTCATTGGTGTAGAATGAGATAGAGGGAGAAACACAAAGAACAATCTGTTTTGTTTAAGGAAATCTGTTGAAGCTATATTCAATGAAAAGATACTCGACAAAATGCAAAAGATACAAGAGAAGAATAAAAGAATGAAAATTTATATGAAAATGCAAAAATCACCAAAATAGGAAAAAATTACATAATACACTGCTGAATAGAAAAATCTTCTTATTACATCATAATGCACAGTATAATAATTCAAAAAGGACAAAGGAGTAAGGAGGACCTACTGCTGCCTTCTTCTCCCTTTCAATTTAATAAGAATTCTCCAATGCAACTCTGTATTACAGCATTCCGTTTGTCCAAGCAAAGTACGAACTCATCGTCAAGGATGCTTAGGGGTGCGGTGCAAAAAACAAAAAAAGAAGAAAAGTAAAGACTACAGTAAGGACCGTAAATGACACTCGATTTGTTTGTTCACAACGTAGTAAATGGGTAGCAGCTAGCACACAGAAGCTAAAAGGATACAAAGACAAAACGAGACGAAATGAGAGAAATGTCCGCTTTTTACAAACCAAAGAGCTAGAAACTAAAGACTGCCAAGGAACTGTATAGTTGCTGCTAGTACAAGTGCTGGTGCTGCTGAAGTATTTGTTGGAATGCGGCGATGACATTTTTCGGTTGGATGACGCAGGGTATCGCTAAAGGAGCTCTTGCAAGATGATGACTACTACGACAAGGAGGACGCGATGACGACAATGATGATGATTATAGTTATTACGATGTCCTGAAATGATTACGATTATTATGGCGTGGTGGCGGAAGTCCTCCTGTTCTCTTTTTCTTGATGCGGGCGCCAGAGAAGGAAAAAAAATTGATTACACACTTCGCGGTTCAAAGATATTCTGCTTGGTTTATCGTGTCAGAATATTTCTTCTTCGCCTGAAAGCTGGAAGATTTTAGATTTTTCATTTTTAATGGGTGGTGGGGGTCTTTCGTGTTGGATTAAGGCGATAGCATAAATTAAAGGATATAAAATATCACGGAATTTTCATGTTAGGGAAAAATGAGAAAAGACATTTGCAAGGCGAGGATATAAATCTGTCAATCAACTCGAATCAATGCAGATCATAATAATCGATTCAGTGCACATTTTTTGGCGACCGAAGTATTGTTGCACCCGTTTGCACTTGCCAAGGTATTTAAAAAAGATTATAATGATTTAAGTATATGTTATGGCGATTATTTACTTTATTCACATTTTGATTTCGCTGCCACTAGATACTAGAACCGTACTTATGGGAAGTATAAATCTCTTAAGCTGGCTTTACACTTTCGTTCTTCATCCAGTGTACGTTGTTCGTTGTTCGTTTTTCAATTAACGTACATCGAACAACGAAGAAGCATTCACATTATACGGTTTTTTGATTCAGTTCGCTTGTATCAAAATGGATAACAACACATTGTTGGCAGTGGCGGCGCTTTTAGTTATTCAGAAAAAAGAAAGAAAATAAGAGATCCTGTTGGACCAAACGCTGGTTGTTAAAAAAAAAGCAATTATCACATATAAATGTGCTTAGTGAATTGAGACTGCACCCAGATGACTTCCGGAATTATTTAAGGATGTCAGAAGAAATATATATTGAACTTCTTGATTTGGTCACACCGTTAATTGAGAAATCAAACACTCGGTTAAGAAAATCTATTTCTTAACTTTTGTATAGTTCTATAAATTCCTCAAGAAATTCTCTTGACATACTTCTTAAATCACCCATTTTTATAAAAAGAGAAACGACACTGCACAAGAACGTACGATTAACAAGTATCGTCATTTACACACACGTTGTTCGGTGTTTGAGTAAAACCGTACACCGGAAATTCCAACCAGCTTTGGCTTTTTTTCGTACGTGTTCGTTGTTAATTCGTTCTTCGTTCGTTGTTCGGTTTTGCCATTCACTCTTTCATTGTTCCGCGTACGTTCAACAACGAAGAACGAACACCAGGTAAAAGAACGAAAGTGTAAATCCACACTTAGTTTGCAGCTTTGCCGGACTTTGAAACTCATGTTACATTTTTCACTCTGCCTACACTAGCGAAGTCTTTACGAAGTTCTTAGAGGCCAAGTTTAGCGAGGACCTACGAGTACGTTCAAGGCGTCGTTTGGTTATGATTCGTAAGATCGAGGGTATTTTCCAGATGTTCCGTAATGCGTTTGCTTCCAATCCTTGATTAAGATAACTTTATTTAAAATTTGACAATCAATCTCTCCCGTTACTCAACAGGAAAAGTGTCAGTCTATAGAGTTATTTCTTCTAGTGGGCACAGAAGATCCACCGAAATTATCGGCGATGTAGAACTCTTATAGTGGATAATATATGGTATATTACTTACCATCAGAGAGCATAGTGTGGCTAAGAACGGTGGTAAAATGTTCTTTCCATTTCATTATCTGATCCAATTTCGGAACCATTAGAGAACTAATTAAACTCACCACCAGAAGTTGACACGAGAAGGACCAGACTAGACTGGATATATCCATTTCAAACATCATCAAAAATCTCTGTCTAGTCTTCCCCTAACTAATACATCATTTAATACTTATTTATGCCCTCATTTGTTTGATTAAAAATCACTCTAATGACAGTCATTCTCACATCCACAATAGCCCCTAATAATATTGCAGACGCAAGTGATTTTTATGTTATTGCTCCCTAAAAAAGCATCTCTGTCCTCTGGCTGTAGCTAAAGGCGTCCGGTTTTGCATACAAATCACAACCAATAGAATCGAATCTCCATTCTCGAAAAAACTACTCGTTTCCAGTGAATAACAATAAAGAGATATTGTGTATCGAATCCCCATGAAGTTGGGCTTTTTTTTTGTATGCTGCAAATTTCCGTTCGAACGTGCATTTGACTTAAAAAAAAAATTCAGATTGACTTTTGCGTACCATCCGAAATAGACTGACTTTTTTTATGTAGTTTGTGTTAAAGTTTTTGTTTTTAGTGCCTTTATTCAGATAGTCATAGGAAAGAGTTTGGAACGAAATATTTGTTTGACAAAAGAAGATGTATGGAATTGAATGCTCCTTCATATTTTGGTCAGTATTCTGACAAATCTACCTGTAGATTGAATCTGTTAAAAGTATAGGCCTATAGTCCGACTTTTGTGCCACACCACTTTTCTCTTGATCCACACAATACATCGCACGGTCCCACAAGGCCCCTCAGTTTTATGGGCATCGAATGGGAAAACAAAACCCTTTCACGTACACATATACAATGCTGTGCATTCTACTATGGGAATTTCCATTCGAATAAACTCTATGCGCACGAACTCTCGAGCGATTGCAAAGCAACGTACAACACTGCGACGAGCGAACAAAATACAAATTTACGTGAATAACATGGAAATTTATGCCATGAGCACACAATGGAGTTTTATATCGTGAGGTTTTACCCTTCACTATCGTTATCCTGTTTTGCCCTTGTTTTTTTATTAGTTGTCTCGCCGTGCATGTATGTCTACCCATATAAAATGCCAGTGAAATAAAAACAAAAACAAATAAAGAAAAATAATAATTTATCCTCTTTTTCTGAACAAGAAAAACGGACAAAATGATGACAAAAACGTATCAAACTTTTCCACATGCATTTCAGAATCAATAATCGTCCAAACAACAGAAATCATCCAACATTGACGAAAAGAATATCCAGGACATAATATTCACGTGTGAATTTTTCATCGGCTCGGGATCAGTGCTTTATTTTTATTTATTTATTTTTTTCGTCGTCAATCATTTGTTGTTTGGTTTAATTCTCATTTTATGTTTGCATTATCCCTTTCGTCTTGTGCGTCTGATGTCGATAAAAAAAAATAAATAAAATTCCACGAAATTTTGCAGCCTTGTATGATTGGGTTGATGACGTCTGATGAATACTGGGATGAGAATACGTGTTGTGGTGTACTAACCATCACGCAAACACGTTAATTAACGATGTGCTTTTGATGAAAGGTCCTTTTTAATTTAAATCAGATTTTATGTTGTTTTTGTATGCTCTGCTTTGGGGTGTATCCTATAACTGACGGCTCGTTTTAACAGTCTAATTAAGTGCCGAGTTATTTTAGCAGGCAAAATGTACGGACTACTTCTATCATGACAGAAAGTAAAATTTATTTTTAATATTTAACAAAAATCGCCGCAAGATATTATTTGAAAATACATTTTGGCGTGCTGTGAGAATTTTTTTTTATATATGTTTTTATATTGTTTTTCAAATACCCCTATTTGTAAGAAAAATTACTAGCTAACAAATATCTATAGCATTTTTTTTTCTTTATATTATTAATCAATTATTTAACTAAAGTGATACGGATTTATGATTTAAAAAGCACCACAGGTAGCCTTTCATGCCGTTCAACATATGCCATAGAATATATACATAAATAGTTACAAGCCTTCTGGCGCTTTCGATATGATCTCATTTCAGGCTGTTGGGTGTTTTGAAATTTTTTTTTTTTTAATATTTTTAAGTGATGGTGTATTCATGGGCTTTTCAAAAGGACTGCTTTACAAAAATTGTAGTACTTAGTTTTTATACGTACATATGTGTGATGTATACAATTTTCATTATTTTCACATTTAAACAGAAGTTCGATATTGGCATAAATGAATTGATGCTTGGGAGCTATAAAGATTAGTTTATCCTAGGCACTCGGGTATAAATGCAGCCCATTGTATAACACCTATTTAAATTTATATTTATTCTTAATGGAATAATAAAAATTCTATTGAGTTCATTCCATTGTCCTCAGTGAGGATATGTTGGGTTCTATGATTAAATAATCCATACGAATAGTTGCACTGTCGTTTCTATACAAATTAAGAAGGAATCTTGTAGTGTTCTTATCGACCCCTCTAAGTAAACACTTGGTTGTTCTGCGAGAAAGTAAACTGAACTATATTTACTTGTTCTTACTTAATTAGATATCGCTACAAGCCGCTTTGGTCCTGTACCTCAATCAATAAGTACATCCAGCCTACTGTGACGTCATGGTGGATCATAGCGCAATGTTTCACTTCGGGATATAGCGTGACAAACTGCACATATAGAAAGTCCTGGTCGTCCTTGCAAAACATTATCAGGAGCATGCTGTGAAAAAGATGTGCCTCTCTTCGGGAAGACCTGAAACTACCGGTGTTAGGCCAGAGAAACAGGTTTCAAATCCTAACATAGCTAAGGACTGGAACCAAACAAATTTAAATTAAATTCAACTTTACTGGGCTAAGAAAAGAGAAAACTGGAGTGCTGAAAACTGCTCAAAAGTTGTGGACTCCAATTAATCCAAGCTTATGCTTATTGGACCGGACAAGAAGCAAAAAAAAGCAAAAAAAGCTCACACTGTGAATTAAGTAAAAAGCAAGTGTGTATGTCTATCAATCTTACAGTCGATGTATTTCCAGTTGTCGTATACATTTTTAAAAGATTATGCATTTTTCATTGGCTTGCAAGTTTCGCATAATCTTTTAAAGAACGATTTAAAAAAAAACACATTTCACCCTAATTTCGTCTTTTGACATCGTAGGGCTCGGTGAATTTACTATCGATTTTGTTGGAACAACGCGAATTTTCTTTAGTTCTTATGTAGAGACAGACAAGCTTGGCAGATATGCCTGAAGCTAGACAGAACTCGTCATAAAGACGATGTCATACTCGACCCTGAAATGAAAACAAAAAGAAAACAGAAGTTGTGAAGCTGTTTAACCCATATTTTCCGGAGTAACGAAATACTTATCCAAAAGTAATGAAATTCACCACGGTGTCTCTAAATGGGCCAACACGTATAAGATTTAGTCCAATTTTTTCACAAGATAGATGAATACGATGTTAGGGGGTGCCCTCTTATGACGACACTAGGAGAATATGAGTACAAATAATAAACGGTATTTTAAAAAAATAATTTATATTTGTAAAGCTTTTGTGTCCTTTATGGTGATGTTTTTACTGCAGTAAATAGAAGATGGCCAAATCACGACGAAAGCTTAGTTGGGTCTTCTTAGTTGCATTTGAATGAGCCCGTGCCAACAACCAGGAGTTCTGGACAGAAACATCCAACATTCATGTGAATAATATCCACCAGCTCTTTTTTCCGCGGATAGATATGCGAAGTTCATTTATAGTATGTTTTGGTCCATTCGGACGGAACCTCCCATGTTCTGGTTATAATTTCGAATGGTATAAGGGATATCAACAGAAACATTTTTTGTTCGCTCTTTAGGTATCTTCGAACAGTGTTTTGTGGATCAGCTGCGAAAGATGTGGAGGCAACTGGGACAACAGAATTATCCTTCCACCGCATCAGATCAAAAATATGGTAGTTTCACTGTAATTTAAACCGGCACTTTCGGTGAGTCTCTTTCCATCTTTTGCTTGGTTTTTTTCGATTAGCTTTTTTTTTTATAAAAATTGGATGAAACTTCTGTTCTCTCCACCTTCAGACTTGCTGATGCCAACAATTAATTCCGAGAGAGAGAGTCTACATTCAGGATATCGTCCCCTTTATCTTTATCTGCCAGATCGTTGACTGGGGGTCGCTCAATGAAAACATCCTGAATTTTATCATCACTTTCATCTATTATGTCTAATATCTCGACTAAAGGCAAATTTTTGAAAGAAATGAAAACAAAAAATGTACACAGATTCTCCTAGTGTCGACATATGACGACAGTCAAATATATATGCAAATATCAATCCCCAAAAGTGCACTACTACACTTTTATATTTGCACACCTGTTACACTACTTCTGCTTATTCAAAATATATAAACTCTCAAATACATTAAACGTTAATTGTTGTATTTATTACTCTTTTTCTTGATGAAGCCATTAGTTAGTTAGTTTAATTGACTACTTTATTTCAAAAAGGATATAAAATTTTCTTACATCGGATAGTTCTTAATCTTTAAGGTTTGGCCCTCTTGGCCGTCTACCAGATTGACATTAAATAATAGTTTACTATATGAATATAAGTATGTATAATAAGAAGTAAAAAATTAAAAAGTGAGAAGTTTGTGATTTCTTAAAACCTTTCTTCTATTATTTGACTCCTGTATCGTAGTGCATTTACTGTGTAGCCGTATAGTATGTCCCAGCCTTTGTCACCATTTAGGATGCGGATTGCTTCATCTAACTCCAGTGCCTGTGCTCCGAAAAAATGTAGGCGCAATTCCTTAAGAATAGGGCATTTCGCAATGAAGTGCAACACATCTTCTCGTTCCCTGAGGTTACATAGGCCACATAGAAATGGTAACTCTTCTTACCTTGAAACACCCACTTATCGCTTCTATCATACCTCCCTCCACCATCTCTGAAAATCATCATCTTAGATTTTGCTAAGTTTACAGATAAGTTCCAAGTTGTGCAATATGTATCCAGCCTATTTATCATTAACTGCATGGTCTCTACTTTCTCAGCAAGCAAAACGATATCGTCGGCAAACAATAGTGCTGGAATTTTAATTCCGGTTAGCTCTATACCTCCTTTAACATGTTCAGTTGTGTCATTTATGTACAAAATAAAGAGTAATGTACTCAGGACGCAACCTTGCTTAACACCCACCGATGCTTCAAATTCTTCTGAAAGATGGCTGCCATCCCAAACACATGCTTTATTGTTTTCGTACATTGCTCTCAGCACTTTTATTACTTTGGATGAAATTCCATAACTATAAAGCTTGTAGAAGAGTGTTTGCCTTGGGATCGAGTCGAAAGCAGCACGAAAATCTACGAAAAAAGCGTAAAGTTTTTTATGCTTCCTCTTATAAATTTCTGCAATGTTCACAAGCGAGGAGATTTGATCTATAGTTGAATGATTTCTCCTAAACCCCGCTTGGAATTCAGATAGGACCTTCTTTTTTTCCACCCATTCCGTAATTCTACCGAAAAACAAACTAGCAAACAATTTGGCGGATGTGTTTAAGAACGAAATTCCTCTATAATTTGCTGGGTCATCGTAGTCACCTTTTTTGGGTAGAGGGAAAATAATTGATTTTTGGAAACATTCGGGCACCTCCGCTGATTCAAATATTCGGTTAAATTCCTGTATAATAGCTGTTAGAAATTCCAATGAGCAGTGCTGGTAGAACTCGAACGGGATGCGATCCATTTCTGGCGCTTTGTTTCTCATGGTTTTCCGGATGACCGCCACTACTTCACTCACTGTAAACGGCGCGTCAAGAGACTCGTCTGAGATCATAGGAGCTGCATATTGAGGGGACCGAGTTATTTGAGGTGCGTTGAGGAGAGTTATAAAATGGATGGATTACACTTGTTTTACCATTTATAAGCTTGACCGCCTTCCAAAAATCAGCCGACGATCTTGATCCGTTTATCAAGGCTACATTTCGTTGGTCGAAGGCTAGCTTTTTTGCATAGCAAAGTTGCTTGAAATTTTTATTTGCTGTTGCATAGAGTACTTTGAACGTGCAACTATTATTCGTTCTTAATAATTTTAGAAACGCAAATGACGTATCCCTAGCTCTCAAACACTCGCTATCAAACCACTTTTGCTTTGGTATTTTCCGGTTAGATCTCCTAGAAGTGATCGTTGGAGCCGCTTTCCTTACTATTTCAGTTAAGACATCCAATCGAGGTGGAGTATTCTCCTCCCGCAATTTCGCGAGTTCTGAGTCCAGGTTGCGCTTATAGGAGTCCTCGTAGCTATCCTTCCATATCAGCTTAGGAAGTAGCTTTAATCTGGTTGTATTAGAAACGATTTGGCCATTAGGAAAATTGATGGAAACCTCTATGGGCATATGATCTGAGAAGGTTTTCGTTTCTACTCGAAAATTAATAAGATGCGAAGAACAGATTCCTGACACGAAGCAGTAATCAATAACGGAATTTGCTGTTCCCCGTATAAAGGTATATTCCCCGCGTGTGTCCCCTTCACATGCCCCATTTAAGACTTTACAGTCCCATGCATCTACCAATTCAAGTATTTTTTTGCCTTTTGCATCACTGAAAGTGTCCTTAGAGTTTCGGTTTGAAAAGATAGGTGATGGATTCATTTCGTTTACAAAATTATTTTGTGCAGATCCAATTCTTCCATTAAAATCTCCAATTAACATAAGATCAGTAGAGTTTAGGTTGATTAATGAATCTCTTAACTTATTAAATTCACATTCCCACTTATTACAATTTAAATATATTGGCACTAAGTGGATTATGTTATTATCCTTCTTGATTTCCAGTACATACGCCTCTTCTATCCTCTTAAATGAAATTCCCACTCCATCAAGTTGCTTACGATATCCATAAAGCTCACCTCCACTAGCTCTTCCAAACAGATTTGTTTTTTCCGCAGGCATAAGTTTTAGTTCATAGTTCTTAAAAATACTCTTATATCTATTTTCATCATAAACTATTACATGAGTTTCATATAATACAAAAATATCGAATTCATTTAAATAATTAAAAAAATCTACAAATAATTCCTAGTTTTTTAGGCCTGATATATTATAGCTTAAGATCTTTAAATTCGTTATCTCTTCGTTGATCCGGTAGACTGGTAAAATTCAATTAGAGTCGGTTTGCGAACACCCCCTTGCTTCTTTTCTTGCGGTTGCACCTTTACTTATCTTTTGGCGTGTGCTGTCAGTTTGATGAAGCCATTATGTTAGCCCTTTTCCACATATTACCACTTTTCAACCAGACTGTATGTGCAGCCAGTGTCAACTTTATGGGCAAACTGTAAATTTTCAGTTAAATTAGTATTCCCTTGCACTAACAAGATGTTCGTAGCAAACCAGAACATGAACAGTTAAAGTTTACAGGAACTTGAGATACACTTCGTTTGCGTCGTCATATGACTAGGAGAATATGGGTTAAAGAGTATCACCTTTGAAGACGAAACAAGCTATATGATGATGTTCAGCTATTATTTTCAAATTTATTACATGTCATCCCTTAAGCCTAGATATCACTACCGTCTCCTCGTCATCGTTAGATGGTAATTAGATCCACCATCGTACGTAGTCTAAATTGGGATACTTGTTTGGACATTCGCAGATGAAATGTAAGTCTGTTTCATCCTCCTCAACACAACATTTGCAAAGACCCGATTTTCCTATACCAATGGTCAATCCAGCCGTCACTGCTCGATAGCGAGCGATCCAAAAAGAGGCACCGGAACCGGTGCTCAAACAGATGTTTTGAACATTAAGTATCGAGTTTGCCTCTTCAGTGGCTCGGTATTGTACTGCGAAGACTCTAACCAATTGGGCCTACATTGACGTTATAGAGACTTCTATAATATCAGCCGGAGTTATTCTCAGCACCTTAGTAATGTACCGGTGCAAAAGTTATTTTAGTTGACGCTGAAGGACGCGAGCTCCAGCAATGCAATGAGGGACGGTCTAACAATACACGTGCATGTCCATTGTCCAGTCCACTAATCTAGGTCGTTTGACAACCCGTCACATGATGAAGTGTGCAACCTGAAAGAGTGATTTCTGCATTAGTTGCTAAATAGTAAAATATATCTCGAAACACCTTGACGTTCAACAAACAGGTACGAATTTGGGATCTTTCTGCATCTTTTTTTTGGTTTTCACCAGATAGCTCTCAGCTCTTAAGCGATATCAAAGAAATTAGGGCTGAGCATACATCTTACCCCAATGCGGCTATGAAACGCGATGCAGGCCTCCGAACATAGTGAAACGACTTATACTAGGGAGAAGGGAGATAGGTTGTACCCGTAAATGGCAATTCTCAATTTCTTGATAAAAATATCTCCTTACTCAACTGGAAATTGTTTGTGGTTCGAAATTAATTTCCTTAAGTCCACATCAATCAAAATGGTTTGCACTTGTACAGAATCCACTTTTGATACCCTGATCCTTCAGATTCCAGGTACACGAAAGGTGTTCCCTATTAAATCAACATCAATACAAATGAAAAATTATAATCATCCCGAAGAGCAAAAGTCGAATTTAATCTCATTGCGTCATCGCCGCACGGAACTCATCATCGCACCACAGAGGAAGTAACCAAATAAACATTAATCCTTGGCAGAATAATCTTTCCACTAATTGACGCATTACAAGTCACACACAGGATCAGATCAAGCACAGTACTCCTCTTGCGCGCTATTTATCCAAACAAGGTCCTTTGAGATAAAAGACACAAGTCACTCCACCAGCCCTCCATACACAGCCCGATACGACATTGCTGCTCCTCCTTAATATATCCTTCAGAGAACGATTAAAGTAAATTTCCATTACACACCGCGCCACAGACAGCGAGTGATACACGGATATTGATTGATTGATTGACGATGAGAATGACGATGTCTCTCTTATGGCAAAGGATAATGCTTGTCTTATGTTATGTATGATGATGAGGGCACAACACAAAGACGAGAGCTCTGAGTACACAGCTTGTTGACCTAACTAGGATGCGCGTCTAATTAGCCATCGTAGATAAACGAGGCCGTATGTTAAATAAACCAACAGATACAAGCAACAACGACAACGATGTTGATGATGATGATGATGACGACGACGATGACGACGTCGTAGATACAATCTCTATGCATTTACATTCTCTCATTAATCCTTGAGCAGATGAGTGGAAGTAACTAGCATTATCCTAGTGGAATAATTATATCACACTAGTGTGCAGACTTTTTTTCGGCGGATCGTTTTCACATTTTGTGAATGTGTGACACTTTAGGGAGTGCACTTGGGAGTCATTAAAACGCGTTCCTGTTTCGCTGCTAACCTTGCGTTTATCATTGTTTGGGGGGCTAAGTCCTAGATTTGGAAGGTCTATGCATATTAATATCTTCTCGCTGAGTGTTTGTGTATTTATTTACGTGAAAACATTTTGCATGACATACGCTGTGTGTTCGTGTGTTCGTGGTAGTTGGGTTAATGGAGAGCCTATTGTTTCGAGATACTCTGAGGGGTTGTTGTGTCGTTTTACATCTTCGCTTCATTTGCATTGGTGGGTGATGGGGAGGGATTAGTAGGGAGTGTGTATCTTTCCGTATATGTATCGTGAAAACTGGGTGAAATAAAATTTGAATAAATTCATTTGCATTCATTTACCTTCAACCTTAGCTTTATGGCTTTAACTCGTCGTCGACGTCGTCGTAGTCGTGTGTCGTGTGCGTTTACAGAGCCGGAGCCGGTGTATAAGTCCAAAAGTGGGTTCAGGAGGCTTGTTTTATTTTTTTTTTTTTTAGAACGAATAAACATACAGAGGAATGGCAGGTGCTTTCATTTTGGTGTAAAGCACCAACGAGTTGTTTTTCCACAATATTTAATGTTAACACTTTTTTGTTTTTCTTTTTATTGCGCGAGTTGTTGAGTTGTTTTACGAGCTAAGGTCATGTTAGGTTCTTTAGATTTGGAACGGGAATTTATTCGACTCAAATTGTGGGTCATAAACAAATTGTTCGGCATTCATCGCAGAATGAGGTGTGTCAGGGTATAAGTGAGGTAATAAAAGGCATTTTTCAATTGTAAAGGTGACTTAAATACGTTTTCATGCTTGATGGAGCGGTAGTTATGAAGTCGACTTAAGTGGTTAAGGAATGGGTTGTTATGGAACAATATTCATATTCGGCGTACAGAGAATCTATTTTTTTTTTTTTCCGAGGGTAGGTGAAAATCTTCAAGAAGACACTATGAGGATCGACAGCGCGTTCTCATAGTAGTGTGGGATTCTTACCCACTAAAAAACCTCCCTTCAAAACAGACTTGTTTTCATTTTTTACTACAACTAAGTATTCGACTTATCAAGTAGTTTTCATTTCACGAAATAATGACGTTTTGCAGGTGCCTTTCCATTAGAAGTTCCTGCTAGTTCCGCAGTTTGGACGCGGTTACTTATCGCGCTAAGTCTAAAGGTTTGGTTCTTTGTAGACGGCGCAGTAAAGTTCTTTCTTCCAAAACTTGGAGGACTGTAATATTTACGTGACTTTCTAGTCGACTTTTATGCTTTCTCGCGTAGTTTTTGATTTCGTCTTCTATAGTTTTAATGCCAAGATCTCTGTGGATATCGCTGTTTCTGGCGCTGTTTCGGCGCATTAATAATACCTCTTAGTACTTTGTTCTCAAAAGTTTGTAAAATTTTAATATTACTTATTTTGGTACAACCCCAGAGTTGTATACCATATGTCCATACGGGCTTTAGCACTTGCTTATATAAAAGCAGTTTGTTCTCTATATTAAGCTTGGAATATTTTCCAAGTAACCAATACATTTCTCTATATTTATTATCTAGTTCTTTGTGTTTTTTCTTAACGTGCGTTTTCCATTTCAGCTTTGTATCAAGTGTCATTCCAAGATACTTAGCCTCGTTTGCAAACGGAATTTGAACCGAGTTTGAAAAGATCGGCAAATTATTTATTTTCCTATAAGTAAAATTTACATGAACAGATTTGGTCTCATTAAGCGCGATTTGCCAAACCTTTGTCCATTCATTTACTCTATCCAAAGCTTCTTGCAGTTTTTCTGTACTATCTTCGACCGTTTTACCTACTGCTAAGATAGCAGTGTCGTCGGCAAATGTAGCTAGCTCAGTGCCTTCTACTTGCGGTATATCACGAGTGTATAATAGATACAAGACTGGGCCAAGGACGCTTCCTTGCGGCACCCCAGCCATTATCTCCCTGAAATCCGAATATTCATTTCCACATTTGACGCGGAATAGTCTATTCGTAAGGTAGTTCTTCAAAATATTATATAGGTGCTCTGGCAGAACTTGTCGTAATTTAAACTTTAAGCCTTCATGCCAGACCTTGTCAAAGGCTTGAGAGACGTCAAGGAATACGCTTGAACAAATCCTTTTTTCTTCAAGAGATTTTTCGATTACATGAGTTATTCTATGCACTTGTTCAACTGTAGAATGCTTACTTCTGAATCCGAATTGATGATCCGGAATGAGATGCCTCTCTTCTATAACCGGCTGTATTCGCCTAATCAAAATTCTCTCGAACACTTTGGATATGATTGAGAGAAGCGAAATCGGTCTAGAAGACGTTTTTTCATTCGGCGGTTTTCCGGGCTTAAGGACCATTATGACTTCGGCCACTTTCCATTGACTGGGAACATATTCTGGTCTAAGCGCGGCGTTTATAATGAACAGAAGCTTAATTAGACCTTTTCTCGGAAGTGCTTTAAGAACCTCTCCCGTGATTAGGTCGTATCCAGGAGCCATCTTAGGTTTAAGTTTCTTTATTTCTTCCTTAAGTTCGGTTAGTGTTGCATTTCTTATTATACGATTGTCAATATACGACGTATTTATATTTTGAATAAGAGCCTGTCCATCAAGCGGTTTGAAAGTTTCTTCCAGGTGGGCGGCAAAAACTTGCGCTTTCTCTTTATCATGCCTGGCCCATTCGTCTTGATTTTTCCTAATTGGGGCGGCTTGAATTTGAGGTTTTTGAATACCTTTTATAGCTTTCCAAAGCGAATAATTAGAATCTTTTTCTGCCGTTAAGCTTTCTAGGTGAGTTTGCATTTCATTATTCTTAAGGTCTTTAATAGATCTTTTTAATAAGTAAAGTACAGAGAATCTATATGAAATTAGTCTTCGTTTCATTTCATGTTTAATCATTTTAAGTCCGCATAGCAAGGTTAGAGATAGCCGAGATATAAGCTGACGGATGACGTAGGTCTATATATGCGACTTAGGATGGCCTAACTGCTCGGTTTGATTTTATGTTGAGGCTGCAATAAGTAGTTTATTGATTTCGGCACATGGATACGTGTATATGAGTTCGATGAGTTCAAAGGGCAGATTAGGTAGATGGGTGTGTTATGACGTAAGACACTGTTCACTTAGACCATCCACTTTATTTTTTACCCTATGAACGTACAAATAAAACTACTGAATTTAGTTTCAGAGGATCTATAAGCTAAAGCGGAAAGGTAAATCGATGGCTTAGAAACATCTAAATAGGGATTTAACTCTCAGAAGGTCTTTCAGCTCAATATGACCTAAGTCCTACAGCTCAGTGAAGAAGTAACTCATACTTCTGTTGGCGAGGGCAGGTGGCGGGCAGACTCAATTTCTTCTTCGTCCCTGCAACTCCTGCAGAAGTCGTTGCGATGTACACCGATACGCTCTGCATGAATCACGTTATCCCGTGATTATGCCAGAGATGACCAGCGTACTGTTACGACTAAGCCTAATAATTTGAATTCTGGGATTAACATTTTCCTAATGAGGAGGACAATATCTGTCTTTAAGGGATTCACTCTCAGACATCGGCTGCCGACCTAGTTATTAACTATAATAGTAGCACTGTCTATCACCGTCAATAGAAACTTTATTGCAACCCTCGATGTTGAAAAATGGTTTCGACAAGACGAAGACAGACCATCATAAAAGGCATAATCTTTCAACAGTTTGTACAATAACTCTCCTACGCGCGGCGCCGATATTGGTATAATCAAATGAATACAACATTATGTCTATGGTGTTTTACTGAGTATTGAAGCATAAGTAGCGTAAATTTGTCTGCTAGTGTATGAGGGTCAACAAGGCAGAATGTCATGATGGAACTTTGAGATAGTTAGGGACTTTGTCTAGCTAGGCAGCGCTATAACCCGATCAAGGACTCCAGCGCTTATTTTAAGCCTAGAATCACAATCTTCTTTTAGTGCCCTTTACATAGACGATAAGTGGAGAGAAAGACACTATTACGAACTGTATAGCTACATTGACCTAGTCTTCGAATGCATCGCAGGAGCACATTTGCCTGAAGATGACTTCAGCTGCTTGAAGTGTAGCTGACTAGTAATCGAACTGACTAGAAGGTCTTATTGGCTGAAGACCAGATCTATCTGGACTGTGAGATGATGTTTTGCCTTATTAAGCAATGCCTCCAGCGGTAAAAAATGAACACTGGATAAATTTATTAAAGCATTTGACATTGTCCGTAGGATTTCCAATGCTATCTATCTATGACCATTTCATTAGCGACGTTGTTATTTTCATCATAAAGCGGCGATTCTGTTTCGAATCTTACTCGTCAATGCTTCTTTTTGTTTGAGACTTCTCCTTTAGTTCTAGTCCACAGTTAACCTACTATGAATTATACAGTTAATATTTTAAGGTCAATTTTAATAGTCAATGAAATTCTTTTGAGTTCCGAGACTCGTATTCAGTAGATAAAGTTTAATCAAATATTTTACTCCACATTCAAATCTGTTTAACACTTTAAAGATTAAATACTTTTTTTTAGGCTTTCGGAATGTTATGCCGCAACTCACTTAAAACTTTTGACACGGAAAGCTTGCCTTGCAACCTACACCGATCGATCGATTGCATAGAATATCATAATTTAGAGGAGAAGTGTACATTGAGTGATTCCAAGGATCGTCTTGGTTTTGTTATGCTTGGCTTGATTACGTAATTTGACTTCTGGTACAGTCTATGTTCAAATAAAATAAAATTTACAGGAGAGACTGTAGTTCTCCAAAAGCGAGAGCGTTAGTGCTTGATAGTTTTGTGTCTCCATAGTGTCCTAACTTGGCACAGAATGTGTATGTATGTATGTGGCTGCAGATTTTATTCAGCCTTTAACGGTCTGGTGAGCTACTGTCTATCATGTCGTATAAGAGTTTGCTAGTAGTCTGATTGCTATTTGGTCGTGCACCAAGCAGTAGTTTTACTTTTTATCTTTAATATTATATCTCATATTAACAACGACGTTTTTTTTGTACCTTCTTGGTTATAGATAACTCTGCATAAGTCAAATGCTATTCTAGATTCGTTCCCTAAAAAGTTTTCATTTATGATCAGCAACAAATAAATTAATGAGCCCCCTATATGCCAATCCTCGTAATAATGTCACCATTTGCATTCTCTTACCTAATTACGGATTTCTCCTTTAAGCTGATTACATTTTCATCATTACTACTGAATCTATTGTGATATTTTCAAACTTGCCTGAACTTTGAGACAACCCATCTGCATTTGCATTCCACGGGGCCCCCATCGTGAACTCGAAACGTGACAGACGTATTCACTGCCATTCATCAGACTTAAAAAAGAAAAAAAAATCCCACATTTATCCTCCGAACCGTGGTAAGACAATGCGCCTTTATGACTTTTCATAACCCTTCCACTTGCAGTGCAACTTTATGCCTTCACGCTCGGTTCCGTTGCTAAAAGATACAAACACATTAAGAGAGACACAAAATCTCATAAAAACTGCAATAAGATACAAAAATGTATCTCAAATGTGAATATTTTTTTTTATTTTATCATATCTCTGCATACTGCACATCTCTAGAGCTCTGGATTTCCTTCGAATGTTGTTTCGCATAATTATGATCAAATTAAATACATAGTGCTGGATAGCTACCCAAAGAATGCGCAAAAAAAAATTAAAAAGATTAAATTTTACAGTTAAAGTTGCAAATCATCTTACTGAAACTAAAAAAAAATAATAAGATTAAATTTTACAGATAAAGTTGCAAATCATCTAACTGCCTCTCAAACATGTTTTTGTGGAAAATCATAAAATCACTCATAAAATATACAAAATACATTTTCAAAATGTAAATTACTATTAATGAAGGGTGAAGAACAAGAAAACGAAACACAAGTTTTCTCATCCTTTTGTATCACTTTGCATTGTAGTTTGGAAAGCCGCCTGTGAGCACAGGACTCTAAGAAAAACAAAAAAAAAGTAAAATGGTTGTTTGGGAAACATTTTTGAAGTTCTCTTTCGGTCTAATTGGACGGAATTTTATGTTGTTTAATGGACGCGTCCAATGTTAGAGAGAAGATGACGATGACGGGATGAAAAACAAAATATTTCCTAAAAAGGCTTAAAACAGCGCACCAACACCCTCATGCTTTTGCCACCCCTATCACGCGCAAGAAACGTTAGTTAAAATAATTTTCGCGAATTAATTTTTAATTAAAATTCATGCATAACTTGAACAATAACTATGTGGAGGAAATGTGTACAAAAGGATGGCAAAAGTTGCCGAGCAGAAGGACTCATTATCGGAATTATTATCATTTCAGTTGTTACGCTGGTGCTGCTGCTATTGTTGTTTCCTGTGTATCTACAGGACCGTCGCGTAAGGTTTTATGTATCTTCAATGGATTGAATGAAGGGTTGGTTCTTTGGATATTGAAAGAAGCTGATACTTTAAAATTAAGATGGTGAATAAATGGCTCTTCGTGGTGCTGTTAAGGGGTGGGCCACTGCGGCGGAGGGTGGATAAATTGGGTTGATTTGTTGTGAACGATTCGAAAGTTTTATGGTTTGCTTACACTTTCAGCGGGTGGGACACAACAATGACGACGGGAAACTGAGTGGCATTTCATATCTGTAATATGGTAATTTTAAATTTGTCTACAGCATTAATTAAAATAAGTAAGTGGGGTATACTGGGTTATGTCCTTGGACAAGGCGATGACTTACAAAGAACGCTCCGATCGGGGCTGCTTTTGTGAACAGACTTGAGCAATAGTAAAAACATTTACACATTTCAAATACGATTGTAAAATCATCTAATGAAGAATGAGGGTTGTCTTAGCTGGTCTGGTCTGGTAGTTAATGAAGACGCAATTAAACGTAGAAGTAAGCTCTAGTGAAAAAGGGCAATGTAATTTGTAAAGAAAACCCTTTGCTATTTGTAACTGTTTTCGTCTGGACGGAGATGTTAATACAAGCAAGACATCTTTTTATTTTCTTCTTTGAGAGGAGAAGCCTTTGCCCTTAACTTTCAACTTCGAATAATTGGTCCAAAAATTTACCAGCAGATACTTACATATTTTTCTCAAAATACGATTAAGTTAAGCATGTTGAGTGGGAGAAATGTTATATCTGACCATCGCCCTAGACTATAACTTTAAGAAGAATCTTCCCAATCGTAGTACTTCCCTTCCATTCGTGTGAAAAGCCTATCATGCACAATGCTAATAGTTGCTAGTCTGCACCACCTAGACAGTAGCGAGAACACTCTGGTCAATCTTTAACAAGAAGAAGGCCTCTTCACTTATTTAACTTAGTCTCAAACGGGTATGTGTTGTTTTCGGCATGCTTAGACTGTTATGTGCTAACCTAGCGCCTCGACGTGGTGAAAATATATTAAATCTGTTCAAATCTGCTTAACGATGACCAGGTTGCCTACAAAGCCCCTTTTCAAGAAAAAACACGTATTAGGATTTATTGGAATCTATTTATTATTTTTCGAAACATAAGATGTACCAAAGAGAATCTTCCCGCATCTAAAACAGACTAGCACAATAAAGCTTTCTACATTTCCAGAAGGCACCTTTGCACAGAACATAGTAGAAACGTGTTTTTAATTTTTTAAATACGCGGTGCTTATCTTTCCTAACGTTGTTGTCTAGTGTTCAAGTATCATCTCGCTTCATAGTCAGCTTAAATTTCCCTTCGTTCTCTTGTAGTTTAATACTCTGTTTTTTTTATTTATCTTTACAATTTTCGAAAAAGTAAGTTTCGTTCCATTATCTCAATAAGTTACTGGTTTCGAGCAGAAAATACTTTTGATTTACCTCTTGAGTATGAACGAATGTTCTGTACGCAGTGCTTGTCCTCTTCGACAAAGGTTCCACTCACTTTACATATTTAAATTCCATTCAATCTTAGTGGTAACAATGTTGCACGTTTCTATCCAAAATTGCAAAGAAAATTAACAATAAATTTATATGTATATCTTAGCACCTTGCACTGAAGTTATTGTTGATAACGACTAGTTTTATTGATAACTTCATGGACAAATATCGCGTTCACCTTTTTCCAGTCACAGATCTCCTCTCCCTCGTGTATCTATTTCCAAATGAAACGCGATCTTCTACTTCCTCTATTTATGTCTAAATAAAATTTCAAAATCATGGTGGTCATAGTTGCGGATTCTAGTTTCGAAATAATAGTTACACCCACCGATGCACTTAATCGCGCACAGCGCATACTTGACGGCGTTTCTCTATTAGCACGTACATATCTGCAATCCATCTGAAATTAAACATCTGGAGCGATGCAGCCAGAAATACTGCTCAGCTAAAACACATACACTCCACATGCTGCCAATTCAGTCATTATATTCATTTGTGCGCTTATTCCGTGAAAGTACAATAGAACCAAAGAGGCACGTGACCAGTGGGAAAAAAATAAAAGAATACACAAGGAGTGGGTTACAGTCTGCATTCAGTCAATTGTGGGATACACTTACATATATTTTTCTTTCCTGCAAAAAAAAAAAAAAAAATACATTTAACGAATTAAATATTAATGAAAATGTGTCGACATTTTGCAGAATAGTCAATCTGAATTTTGAACGAATTTATCTTGACTGTAAAGCTCGGATCCGATAATGTGCTGAGACTAGGCTGCAATGAATCCAAATCAATGTTTAGAGAACTTCTCTTGGAATCGATGAAAACGAGCTAACAACGCTGATTACTCGAACCCCCTCTTTTGCTATCAAAGCTTCTGGCCCAAGGCAAATGTATAAAAGTTTAACGTGTCCGTTAATTATTTAATTCTCTGTTAGAGCCCGAGGACGTCGCCGGCCGACAAGTGTCTAAGTCAAACTCCTACCAAGTATTTCGTACCTTAGTTACGAGTAAGTACTGAAAATATGCTAACAAAATACTTTCTTTTTTCTAATTCGGACTTATTTTATCGATAGTGTCTGGTGTAGACCGGTGTATCGCCCAAAATCCTAAGCAGTACTACATCACAGTATGGTGCGCTATCCAATATTTAGTATTAAACGTCCTTTCTGTTGTCTTCCGTTTTAAGGGAAGCTGATGCCATGTGTCAAATGAAGTAATCTGGACAGAATTGCTGAAATCAGACATCAGTGGAATCCAAAGCATAGGTGGATGCGATGTCGTTGATTACATTCGAATCACGATAGGAATTTCGGCTTTTAATCTATCACTATCATTTATATTTGCCTTTAAAATAGTTAATCAAAATCAACCTGCACTCGTTCCCATACATCATCCTTCTTGGGGAGTTGCATTTTATCAAACATCTTGGGGGTGGTGATGGTGTAGGGGTAACGTCGTCAATAGCCACGCTAATGGCTCATGGTTCAAGTCCTGAAGTCAGCAAGCATTTATTTGTTTCTCATGAAATATATAAAGTCAGTTCGATCATTTGCGAAAGCTTGTGTGTACACTACTGTGAAGGCATAACACTGGCAGTAGCTTGGTCATGCGGCTGGAAAAATTGTTCAATCTATTGATGGTGATTTGCCCTTGACATGGGTTATAGCGAAAAAAATACTGTGAATCAGAAGCAAAAAACAAAAAATAACAAAAATCTCCTCAGTTATCTGGGCGCCACCCCCGGAGAATCTCTGAAGCATAAACAACTGTGCTTCAAGAACTACTACACCAAAATCTTTCTCACTCTCTCTATCTATTGTTTCCAAGGCCCGCACTGTGTGTAAACATGTTAAAGGTATTTATAACCCTTTAGTGCGCGCAAATTATAAAAAAAAAAAAAAATCGACTTTATCCGTATGACACCCAATAGCCCTGAAGAAGCATCGCCAATGCCCTCGGCTGCGGAAGAGTAGATCTTTTAAGAAATCTTAGTACTAACAGCAGAGATCAAATGAAAAACTCCATTGGAAAGCCATTTTAGGAGCTGGCTAGGAATTGCAATTTTGTCTGCAATAAAGCAGAATGTAGCGTCTATGTAGAATGCTTCTATGTAAGCACATACGAATCAACCCAGATAAGGAAATATTACTTCAGCAACACCAACAACTGCTGAGGTAAACCAGATAAGTTTTCATTTAAATTTAAGAAAAAAGCCATGTTCTCTAGTCGTATAGTTAATCGCAATACATATACTCTGTGTGTGTCAGTGTTTTATGGCTGCCGTCGACACATTAGGATTCTTTCTGTTTGTATGTCGGCACAACGTCAATGTTAGGAATCCTGCTGTAACCGAAGGCCGTCTTTACGCAAAACCCGAAGATGGCTCGCCGCAAACACAATGACACCCTACACCCACATATTCAATCAATCTCGTCAGTGGAAACATCGAAGGCCAAACAAAAGACAAATGTTTGTGTTGCATCAACAATAAATACTGCAACAAAGACCCAACTTGTGTAAAATGTGCAGAAAGGCACCACACAAGAGACTACAAAAAAAAAAGAAAAGAGCCACAAAAATGTGCAAATTATAGCGAACAACATCCAGCAAGCTACAGAGGTTGCTAAATCGCAAGGAAAATATAAAAAATAGGAGAAAAGAAACAAGAAAAACTTGAAAATGGAAAATAACGTAAGCTCTAAACCAGAAGCAAGAACAACATATGCGCAAGCTGTTCAGCCTACTTTTAGATTAAGCACGACTCTAATATTGAAAAACTACTGCAAGAATTCCTTAAGAAAATGGAGCATCTAGAAAACTCAAACAAAGTAATAATTGAGAGGTTAACAACTTTTGAAAAACAAAAAAGCTGTAAAACGCGCACCATGCCAAAAAAAAAAAAAAACAAAATCAATAATAAGAAATACCAAAATAATGGAATGAAATGCAAACAGCCTCATACAACGAAAAGAAGAACTTCAAGTAATTCTCGATACCCAAAATATTGATATATGCTTATTTACGGAGACTCACTTAACTGAGGAGTCTAATGTATCATTTTGTGGCTATAAAGTGTATCATATCCCACATCTACATAACACTGCCAGAGGTGGTGGAACTGCAGTAATAGTCAGGTAAAATATCAGCCACTACGAAGATACGAAATTTCAATCCTGTGAAATACAAGCTACTTCAATTAAAGCTAAAATTGGAAACCAACTTATAACAGTTGCCGCAGTATATATGTATAGTTCCCCTAGCTACCGAATTAAGAAAGAACATTTTGTTGACCTCTTTCAATCATTTGACAAACGATTTATAGCTGGTGCAAATTTCAATGCGAAACGCACTGGCTGGTGGTCCCGAATGACTACATCCTGAGAAAGAAAATTTCATCAGGCACTAACAGAACTTGTCTACAATTACCTGTCGACGACGAAACCGACGTATTGGCCTTGAGACATTAACAAGATACCTGATCTGATTGACTTTTTTGTAACTAATCATACATATATCCTCTAATTGGCCAACCATAGAAGAAGGCATGGGCCTAGATTCAGATCACAGTCAAGTTCTATTAAAAATCAATAACATCGAGGAAAACAACATATATTTGGGATTGGGAGTACTTTAAATGCAATCTCGAAAACCGTCTGCAATTAAATGTATAAATTATAACAATCAATGAGAACGAAGGTAAAGTACAACTGCGTACTTCCGACATCCAAAAATCGGCATGGAGTGCAACTCCTGAAATTAAGGGAAGGCAGAAGGGAAATACATATCCTCAAATAATACGCAACATAATTAAAGAGAAAAGAAAAGGCAAGAAAACGATGGAAGCAATAGATAAGACAAGACTCTAAGAAACTAAGAAACTCAATAGAACTACAAATCATATCCCACCCTTAAGAGTTACTGAAGATAGTTGTGCTAAAAATAATCAGCAAAAAGCAGCCGTGTTTGCCGACCACTTGAAAAAAATCTTTAAGCCATAGGAAGAACTGGAGCCTAAATTGATGGTCGCGATAAACGAGGAGGAAAAGCCCGTCAGATCGGTTGCAAGGAAAAAGCGAAGGAAATAAAAACAAATATCAAAACTAAAAAGGCTTCAGAATTCGATTTAATTACCGGGGAGATTCTGAAACTGGTACCGAAAAAATCAATAATCAAATTTGCGCAAATTATAACACTGGCCTACACACATTTTGGTGCCTAGGATTTTAGACCTGATTTTAAGTATTTCTTATGAGATGATATCAAAAATGCTACTGATTTGTTCGTATCAGCTCTAGTTTATGAGATACAAAAAAAAAAAACGTTTTTACAGAAATATTGATTTATTTTCACATTATACATCAAGAAATTGTCCTTTAAGTGATTTTCTCGAGTGAAATTGTCTTGAGCAATCGCGCTTAATTCCGCAGCAATAATCGGCCATCATATGAACGTTGCATCTGCCTTGATACCTATTCTCCATTGTCTTCTCCTTGTTCTTCGCTAAGATCTCCTAAATTATCTTCAAAGTGATCTATATGACTTTGGAGGTAGTGCACTTTTATGATCATATTACAGCCTCCATTTTTAAAGTTAAGCAGCATTTCCTCAACTAATTCTATATAGTTGTCAGCCTTGTAATTTCCGAGGAATTTTTGTGCAACCGCTACAAAAGATTTCCACGCAAGTCGTTCTACTTCAGTCATAGAAGCCTCAAAATTAGTGGAGTTTTTAATTAATTGACGTATTTGAGGTTCATCAAAAATGGCTGCTTCTAATTTCTCAGTACTTAATCCAGGCAATTTCTGAGAAATAAATTGAAAACATGGACCATTTCTGTCCAGAGATTTAACAAATTACTTCATTAGCCCTAACTTGATTTTTTCTCGGGGAACCAAAGACATTTATTTATTACATTTCTTTCACCAACAACAAGACCATCTCTCATAGCCCATTTTTTTTGTGCCTAATGACTTGATTTGGCTCGACTGTCCCAGGGACAAATAAAACAAGGATATTTTGTATAACCACTCTGTTAACCCAACAAAAATTAACCATCTTCAAGTCGACAGAGATCGCCCAATTATGTTCAACATATTTTATTTTCAGTAAAAGAACTGAAATTACATCATACTCTTCTTTCATGCATGTAGAGTGAGCAATTGGAATAGAAGCATGTTTATTGCCATTATGTTAAAGGTCTGCTTTGAGACTTCTTTTACTACTGTCAATAAAAAGACCCCAATCACTTGCCAGATAGGTCTCCAAGCCCTTGAATGTCAGCAAGCCGCTCACATCACTACAATATACAAAACTTTCATCAGAAGAGCAAAATTGTAATAAGTTTTGTTCTCTCGTGAGATATGAAGTAATCCGTAGACCAGAGGAAAGGCCTCAGTACGCTCTTTTGAAAGATCTAAGTCTCTGATGAGATCATTAAGCTCATGTTGTGAAAATGTTTTAGGATTTGATGTTTCTCCACAGTATTCAAAGTCATCATCTACTGGAGAAACACTAGGTACTTCAATTTGTCCTCCTGAGACTGCTGTTGGTGATTGCCTGATGAAAAACTGGTATTGGAACATTTTCTAAATGAGAAATATGTATTTTTGCTGAAGAAATGTTCCATTTGTGGCGATTGTTTTTCTTGATGCCCACTATATTGGCCATACAAAAGTATCAGTCGTCATGCTGATGTTTTTGTTCTCGCCAAATTATAGGTACTCCAAACTTCAAAGAATTACATGTTCCTTTCTCCCATTGTTGCAAATTTTCAATGCACATTTTGCATGGACTTTGAGACACCCACGCTTTGTCTTGGTTGCGAATTTCAATACCGAAGTAAGCAAAATACAAACGGATCACGGTGTCGGTTTTCGCTGATCTTTCAATATGTATTCACCGCAAACGTAACAAAACATATCAGGGTCGTTAATACAATATCTGAACTTACTAGCCATAAGTAAGTAAAAAGATAAATTTTATCTATGTTATTGTATGATTGACTGTCCCGACCGGCTCGTTCAAAGAAGAGATCATTTGAACCCTGTTAAAAAGGCAATATCAATGCACGTTCCAAAGACATCGTGAGGCAGGAGAGGCAGGCCTAGAAACGCCTGGATCACACAAATGCGACGACATCGGCATTTCATTGGCCTCAGTAACCGAGTAATCCAAAATGGAGAGGGCTGCCGAAATTTTTTGAGGTCAAATAGGCGAACCCCACAGGCAGATCAGTAGAAATACAGTGAAGTGTGAGGGTTATGATCCCTTGTTTTCGGATCATAACCTCGCCGAAATAGGAAGAAGAAGAAGATCATCCCATATTCCAACACGGCTAAATACTTGGGTAAAACCCCGGATGCGAAACTGCGATGGAAAGCACATGTCAAAAAAAAAACGCGAAAGACTGGTTCTTAAATATCGCAAAGTGTATTGGCTCATTGGCATATCTTCATGTCTATCAACTCAGAACAATACATACTAATGTACAGGCAAATATTAAACCTATATGCACCTACAGGTTACAGTTATGGGGATGTACAAAAAGTCGAATATCGAATGCATACAAAGATTTCAGAATAAAGTACTTAGAGATACATGTTGTCAGTGCTCCGTGGTACATTCGAAACTCAGACCTACACAGAGACTAGGTGTAGAGACAGTTGACTCTGAAATTAAGACGTTCGCTAGGCGACACGAGTTTAGGCTCCAAAATCAAGAAAAGATGAAATGGGTACAGCTTCTTAATAACAGTTATCCAGTTAGAAGAAGAATAAAGCGTTAAAACCTTCGAGCTAGCCACCAGAAAATAAATCACATAAAAGTAACGACAAGCGAGAAAAATTCAAATTCAACAAAATTAATTGCTGATTAGTCTAACATATATATATTTATATTTGGCGCAACAGCTCTTAAAGTGTCACGGCCTAGCTTTTCGCAACCACTCATGTTATGTGCATTATATTTTTCACACGAATGGAAGGGACCGGGACCTACAGTTTAGTGTCGTATCCGAACGGCGATTTGAGAAGCTTTTTCGTGACAACAATACTCTCGGATGTTTGTCAGACGCTCGCGAGAGGTGGGACCGTGAAAAAACTTGTTGGTGTTTTCTAGGACTCGAATTTGATCTGACACACTAACCACTTACGCCACGGCGCCCGGATTAGTCTAATAGCTAGGCGCAATATAAGAAGCGGTTTGGTATACCCGACTTGCAAGTGTGGGTTTTTTAGTGTTGTTAAAGTCCCACACAACTTTGATAAGTCTCTAAGTGTCTTTCGAGATTTTTACCTATCCTTGCAGAAAAAAAAAATCAGCACCATATTGGTTTTCCTTAAAGGGTGATCCAATAAGAGCTTCCTGAAGTTTTTTTTTTAAATAAAATGAATAAAAATCAATTAATTAATTGAAAATTGGATTTGAGCTGTTAGTTCGGTTTATGACAATTAATATTTGAAAATAATCTCATGTAAATGTTGTCCACAACTAGCTCTCAGATGGTCCATTCCGTGCGTCGGATTTTCGGGCCTGTATTCTGTTAATAAACACGCGTGTTCGCTTCCATGTCATCAATCAATTGTGGTTTATCAACGTAAGCAAGCGATTTCACATACCTCCTTAAAAAATAATCCAGCGGAGTCAGATCACATGATCTTGAAGACCAATTCACAGATCCATTTCTTGAGATGATGTTTTCATGAAAATTGTCTCTCAATAATCGGATGGTTTCGCCCGCTGTGTGAGACGGTGCACTATCTTCTTGAAACCACAAGTCACCTACACCAATGTCCTGAACTTTTGGCAACAAAAATTCACGGATCATTGGTCTGTAGCGTTCACCATTGACGGTTACGCGCCTTTCTTCTTTTTTAAAGAAATACGTTCCGATGATACCGCACAGTGCATTTTTCCGGATGCATTGGTAACTCTTAGGTTGCTTCTGGCTGCTCATCAGCCCAAATACGACAATTTTGTTTGTTGACGTAACCGTTAAGCCAAAAACGATCCTCGCCGCTGAACAGAATTTTTTGATAAAAAACGAATCAATTTGGAGCTGTTCCAAGGGTCAATTATCAAATTCACGACGCAAACGTAGATCTGCCGGCTTCAACTGTTGAACGCGCTAGATTATGTATGCTTTTACACCAAGATCTCTTTTTAAAATACGCCACAATGTGCCATATGAGAGACCCAAAGCTTGAGAACGGCGACGAATCGACTGGTCGCCGCCGTCTTCACGCACGCTATCAGCTACAGCAGCAATATTCAAATCAGAACGGCTTCTACGCCCTCTAGTCGCTGGATGAACGTCCAATAATATAAAATTCGACCGAAGTTTAGCGATTGTTTCGCGAATAGTGCATTCAGTTGGACAATTATGAGCACCATAAAATGGTCGAAGTGCACGAAAAACTTTTTTCACTGAGCACTGATTTTGGAAATAAATTTCCGATGAAATGCCAATGAATACTGAACAGAAATGTCACATCGACATGATATTTTTCACTCGTGCTATGCCCGAGAATCCATATTAAAAAAAGTACCTCGTATTGGATTACCCGCTATATGTATACCGTTGGCTGAAAGGATATCAAATTCTTGAAAATAATGTACCGGTTATAGAGTAACAAGCGTAGCTGTTTGCTGGATCTTTCAACATGCTACCGCTTTCAAGCCGCAAGCACAGTAGGAGAAACCTCATGATCGATTATTTAACGAATTCTCGAGCTGACGACCTTAAATTGCAACGGATAGGGCCCTTAATATGGGTTTAGGTCAAAGTATATCTAGCTTAAGACAGATGTGTAGCGAAAGCTCCGTCCTATCACTGATTATTCATGAGATGTATTCTTTCGGGATCAATTTTCATAATTTCTCTTTGTTCCAAACTATTGTTTCAATTTAAAATACCCTAGTGGGGTAGCACAATAAAATATGAGAAATACCGAGCATACAGGGCGCGCGTGGTTGTTAGAATTCCATACATACGTATTTCTATTCCATCGGTGCCGATAATGCATGGTATGGGTGCATGTGGAAATGAAGGGACTTCACACAGCGTGAAGCCTGCCCTCACGTTCTGTACTCGTAATTGTTTCGTGCGAATTTTCATTGAACGTGTGAGAAAAATAGCAAAATGCAGCGCAGCATCAGTGCACCGGTACTGGCACTGGCAGTGCAGTCAGTAGACCATCATAGGATCCACACATTCATGGGATTGTAATTAAAAGAAATATGACTTGGCGAGAGGATGGTAGTTTAGAGAGTTTTTAGCTCCCCATAACTAGGTTTCTCTTTGGTGGCAGAAAAATACGAAAAACCATGTCTAGTTCATGGGAACCATTGCCGGTGGTGGAAATCTGGATTTCCGGAAGAAATACAAGAATACCGTTTCGGTCTGCAGAGAGCCTTTGTTCAGAGAAAATGGGAAAATATATAAGCGATCCACGCAACGGTTTTCGACTAAGGTTATTATTGTGGTATTTTCCTGAACTACGTGGATTGTGTAAATGTTTTCTGGTGTTTCCATTTAGAGCTGGTTTAACGGTATAGCAGGCTTTGGGAGGATTTATGAGAAACTAAATAGAAGTATGGTGTTATAGCTACGTTACTTCAACATGGATTTCGCAGAACAAATATTTTAATTCTCTGGGGGTCCATTGTAAGGTATATAACTAGTGCATGTGTCAGGAATTATGTATGTCGCCTTACTGGTGCTTTACTTTGCCTTTGTAAGCTTTGTAACCCACTCACCAATATGGTTTTGTTAAATCCTTTACTGGGGTTTTCGCATCTTGAGTCATGTCCACCAAGTGCATAGTTCAAAAAAGAATAAGAATACTTCTTACATATAAGATATCAAAGCATGGGTAGTTTCTGTTTTCTCTAATTCAAATGAATACAAACAGCGATATATATGCCGGGCGATGAGCTTTGGTAAACTTTAAAGACTCTAAAGGTTTTCCTTGTGATCTTTCCGATTAAGAACTTCTAGATGATAGATACGTCTTTAAAGTGTGCAAAAGCTAACTACTACTATTCTTCTCTCAAAGGAAAAGAATACCACATCAAGGCATATGTCTCAGAGGCCTATAATCTAAAAACTAGAGCTTTTCAGCTATCCCAGATGCAAAATGACCTTGGACCTACATAAATACATATTATACAGGGTGACTAGATAAGAACGATAGGAACAGAATTGAAATGTGAGATATAAAATTGATTCTGGCTTTATTTTGAAGCTACATTAATGCCACTATGTGTGGAATAGCACATCATTTAAATGGCCGCCTCGGCTTCGCTGGCAGTGCTTCAAGCGACCGGTCCAATTTTGGATGACTCGTACGGCGTTATTCTCGTCCAAAGTGGTTGGCTTGTTAGCGTTGACTAAGGACTTGACGTAGCCCCAGAGAAAATAATCGAGTGGTGTCAAGTAGAATGATCGCGGCGGCCAATTGACGAACGCTCGCCGTGAGATGACCCAGTCGCCAAATTTCTCCTTCACAACTTTGAGCGTTTCGTCGCTTGTATGGCATGGAGCCCCGTCTTGTTGGAAGCACAGTTTGGATATGGGATGTAGGCCCAAATCCAATCGCAAAATAAGCTGGGTTGACTCTCTGGCGATGCCCAATTCAGTTGATCGGCGCCGAATCGACATTTCTGGGTCTTTTTCGATACTGGTCCCTACAAATAAATAAATAAATATTTGGCGCAACAGCTCATTAAGTGCCAGGGCCTAGCTTCTCGCAACCACTCATGTTGTGTGCGTTATATTTTTCGTACGAATGGAAGGGACCTACAGTTTAGTGCCGTATCCGAACGGCGATTTGAGAAGCTTTTTCGAGACAACAATACTCTCGGATGTTTGTCAGACGCTCGCGAGAGGTGGGACCGTGAAAAAACTTTTTGGTGTTTTGTAGGATTCGAACTTGGAACCTCACGCGTAGTGATCCGACACACTAACCACTTACGCCACGGCGCCTATGTTTTCTTCATTTCGCACCAATCTCTGTCTGGTTGGTGGCTTAAGATCCAAAAGAGTGTACTGACGCTCAAACTTTTCCATGGTGCGACGAATTGCCTGCACACTGAAGCCATGATGACGACCGACCTCACGACGAAATTCACGTTACGTATTTACAACTGAGCCGGAATTTCGATAATATTTTGTAATAATTTCCGCACGTTCGGCAAGCTTACTGAATATTTTGGCAGCTGGATGTCATTGTTAACTTTGACAGCTGCTGAAACATAAAAATTGGAAAAGTATCATTGCTATCGGGTCACCCTACTGGTATATATGGCCAACAGTCGGCGCAAGTTCAGTCTTCGCAAAATCCCTTATCAATCTGAGACATTTGAATGATTTGAATGTAACCCTAACTCCGATCTCTATAGATCCATTTTATTCCCCAGGTGTGGGATATACTGAAAGGATTAGTTAAGGTAAGGAAGGCTTGTGTAGGGTACCTAACCCAGAGGGAAGACGCTGTAGAGGGCCTCCTCGCCGAAGGTGGCGCGCACAAGTTCAAGGGGACCTCAACTAACTTGGAGTGCGCAACTGGAGTCAATTAGCTAAATAGCGAGCTAAATGGAGAGGCTTGTTGGTTATGGTCCAGGTTCACCCCGAACTGTAGCGCCACCTAAGTAAGTAGTTACGACTATTGTAACGCCTTCCTGAACCATCCTGAATTCAATATAAAGTTTTGAACGTCATTTAGTGGCTTGGCTGACGGATCGCACAGATCACTGACGAAAAATTCACCGGGAGTTGTCTTTCTGGTTCTGGATAAGCTTGGGCATTCGCATGATAAGTGATTTGTGCCGTCTTCCGCGTCGACATCACCATATAGGTCAGTTCTACTTAAGTGTATTCTTCTTATGTGGGCCGCCAACAGATTGATGCCTGTGAAGAGCAATTAGTGCGACCTGCAAAGCACTAAAATTGTCCTTCTTTTTGTTCTGTTGTACTTTATCCAGAGCGGTCGGGAAGTACGGCATGATTAAGATATGCTTCGCCTGTTATCATCTAACTGTTGGAGGTCTAGTGATAAACTGTAGGACTGTCATGTAAGGCAAAACTGAAATGCTAACCATTGATTGGTCTTCTTTTGTTCGCTTCCTAGCCGAGCCATCCGCCATCTGGTTCTCGTGGATGCCTTTAAGACCCGGAATCCACCAGAGTGTTACATTGTGGTATTCTGTAAGTGATTTGACTTCACTGCGGTAACGTTTGACAAGCTTGGACTTGATCACTGTGAATGGAATGGCCTTTATTGCAGCTTGGCTGTCTATGTAAATGTCAATCATTTTTTCTGGATATTCTCTGGTCGCACCAGTGATTGCAAAAACTTTTGCCTGAAACACACTCTCGTTACTCGGAAGTCGTATTGAGCGATTTCGGGTTCTATTGGGTAGATCCCGGAGCCCACGTTTTTTTCGGTTTGACCCGTCTGTGAAAACCGAGATGATGGAGAACTTGATGTCCTCTTAAAATCTCCAGCCCTCCCTTAGGGAGATGACTGTTTTTACCTTTAGGCTGAAGTCTGAGAATGGCGTTGTTAGGTGCACACTAAAACTTATCTGTAATCATCTGCATTGAAGTCATCCATATACACAAGCTGCGTTATTAGCACTATTCTCCAGCAATTCTCCTTTATAAGACATTGTTGCAAAAAAAAGCCCATTTAACTTTATAGAGTCCAACTAATTAAATTGGCTTAAACTTCCATTCAATATCGACTGATAAATGATTCTTCTCTTGTCATTCTTTTAAAAATCTTTTTTTTTCATGTCTGCTTCCATTGAAACAGTTCAGGACGATCGTCACAATTGTCGCTTGCACTCAATCATTCATTCATTCAGCACCACTGGCTAACTTAATGTAATTGACGTTTTATTTTCCCTGAACTTTGTTTTTTATTGTTTCAGCCAGCATCGCGCTTGAATCCTTAAGGACAGCAGATGTCTTTTCAATTTACGGCCAATCGTCGAATATGTTCAGTTTGAAGAGAGAAACAATTTTTTCACAAGGATTAAGATTTCATGACTCTTCAACTGGCCAAATTGCTTTGTAGCCCGAGAATTGTGTTTTTGGCTACAACCAACGCGAGGAAAGGTTGTTCCATTTAAGCGGGCGTTGCTCATTGTTTGTGGCCCGTAAAAGTTGATGTCCACTCGTTAACGTTTATTGCAGTTTCGTTTCCTTTTTTCGGTGGTGCATTATAAAAGCTTTGTATTAACATACGCAGCGCGGTAGGACATTATTTTCGATTGTTTTTCGAAAAGGAATATACCGCTTATGTATTGCGAGGCGAATATAACGATTTATAGCCGCTTTATCATTGCATTGAAAGTCTCGCCAAAAACTCATTGCCAGCGGGTGGGGCGCTTAAAAACAGAATGAGGTATAGGCTTTATCATAAATTCATACCGGATAAATGGATTCTAGAGGGAGATCCAACATGCCACGAAATGAAATAAAAATTAAAGAATTTGTTGCGTCAGTTAGGGGGGGAGATGGTTAAAGATCAAAAGTAATGTTTTGTATATGATATGGCTTACAACAATTGACTTGAAAGAAAGTTGATTCGAATTTTAAATTGGATTAAAAAAAAAATCAAACGCTAAATATGCATACTTGACGCTTCAGAGGTTAAAGAGAATTGCCGTGGATGTTACGAGTATTCGTCCTATTTAGCTTCAGTTTATTTTTTGTAGAACAAGGAGGGAATGGCATGGGATTGATGGTTCCCTGTTAAGAGCGATTCAGTCTTTATATACAAACTGTAAAAGCTGTGTTCGGATAAACGGTGTTAAATCAATACCTTTCACTGTGGGCGTTGGACTCCGCCAGGGGTGCGTTTTGACACCACTCCTCTTCATTGCATATATGGATTGGATGTTGCAGCGCAGCCGTGGCGGAGAATGTTTCAAAGTGGGAGACCTAAGGATTAGTCATCTGCTCTTTGCGGATGATTTGGTCATCCTTGGGTCCTCTCAAACCGAACTTCAGCGCGCACTCGAAAGGTTTGTAGCCGTTTGTGATGATGCTGGAATGAAGATCAACGTGAACAAATCGGAAGTAATGGTCGTTTCCAAAAAACCCATTCAGTGCACTCTGCATGTTAGTGGAGTCCCACTGAAGCAGGTGGAGAAGTTTAAGTACCTCGGGGTTTTATTCACGAGTGATGGGAGGAGCAATGCCGAGTTATCCTGTAGAATTGGTCAGGCTGGATCAATTTTGAGAGAGCTTGGCCAATCTGTTATAAGGAAGGCCGAACTTAGTATTCAAGCTAAGCTATCGGTTTTTAACTTGGTGTATGTTCCAACTCTCACCTATGGTCATGAAATTTGGGTAGTGACCGAAAGAATAAGATCGCGGATACAAGCTGCCGAAATGAGGTTCCTTCGCGGTGTTGTTGGAATAACTCGTAGGGATCGAGTGCGCAACACCAGAGTACGCGAGGCGCTCAACGTTGAGCAGCTACTTCTCCGAACGGAACGATCTATGCTTCGATGGTTTGGTCACATAGTGCGCATGCCCCCAGACCGGCTTCCAAGATGCGCCATGGTTGCCGTGCCATCAGGTAGACGACTTCGCGGAAGGCCCAGAAATAGATGGTTGGATCAAGTCCGACATCTCTCTTGGAGCCGCTTAGGGATTCTCCCTGATGAATTGGAGTCAATGGCGGAGGATCGAGAAGGATGGAGAGTCCACCTGAGCATCCTACCCCCGCGACCCTCATGAAGGATTAGCGGGCCATTGAAAATGAATGAATGAATGAAGGAGGGAATGGCTTACAAGAAGGCTATTAAATTGGATGATTGGCTTAGAAGGTTATTGGTAGAACAGAGAAGGCCATTTGTGCAGCCAATAGCTGGAATTGAAGTAGTTTTCTCGGCTAATCCTGGATCCACTGAACAGTAAGCAGCTTTCGATGGCATAACATACACGTGATCGTGTATCCGATGCCTTATAGGGATATATGTGAAATGGGAGTAAGTGTAACACTCCGCTTAGAACGTTGCAGTGTATTCTTCAAAGTAAATTTTTTTTACGAAATTTATAGTTTTGGTTAAGAGTTGTTTAAAGCAGCACTGTATGATTCGATGCGGGGCATACATCGAACATAGAGCCTCAGAGTTAATTGCGTCAGTAGCAGAGCCATCAGTCAACTTCATATTGCACATTAGATCTTGATTTCCACATTTTGTAAAGTTCACGTTGCAAATGCATTAAAACTTGAACAGCACATATGGTATGAGCACAGTTTTATCTAATCACTTTGCGGCAGATTTTAAAGAAATTTTATCGATTTTTAAGCCTTGTATAAAAGTCCTCAACCGAATTAATGTGCTTAAATAATGATCCAAAAACTTACAATGCTAAGGTAAAAAGATAAAAGGCAAAATGAAAACCAAATATTCTGAATAAGGCAAATAAGACAAATTCAAACTTATCCGTTTCTTGGATATATTTTACAAATAAAAACAGAAGATCTCCTCAATGTGATAGCCTACACTTGCCGCTGATCACTCTTTGACATAATTCAAATTACAGTCTAATTTTAAATGCAATTCCAAGCTCAAATTCAGTGACCTAGTCGACGTTGAATGCCATTTCTTATTCCAATAGAAACTCAAGCACTTTTCTCCTATTTCAGTTTCCAACGCATATGACTTCCAAAAAGTCGTCGTGCATACCCAGATCTCGTTGTTTGTTGTTATTTTTCCCATGTCAAGTTGCTACATTGCTTGAGGAATATGAAAATACGCTGCGCAATAGGAATCTATCTTACGCATTGACTCAGAGTAGCGATAAGACAACTTAGGCAAATCTTAAAAATGCAAAAATGAAAGTCTAGTGAATACTACTAGTGCCACCAAACTAGTCCCCACTATACAGCTAAATAATCTTGCATAGTGTCGTCCTTCGTACGATCCTTCAATATTGACTGACGCAACATAAATAAGGCTAAACCTAATAACCTAAGTTGGGTGGCTAACGTAAACATTTGCTCTCGACAATTTTAAATAGATAGTCGTCCCAATGCGTCAACATCTGCCTCAATTCATAAACTCTTATGCTAGTAGTTACTCATACTCCTGATATTCATCAACTGTATTATTAGCCAAGTATATTCCTTTTGTTTATTTTTCATTCTTTTAATAGAAAATGTCCACATTCGCTGTATTCTATCACAATTAGCACTTGCCCGATTATGAACCCACTTAGCCATAGCCCTTGCGATTAACTCGTATATTTATTGTGGACCCATTTATAATACACCTGGATGCCAGGATAACAATTTCTGAATAGGTAATTGCATTAAAAACTCGTTTCAAGCCGGGGTCTTAAAAAAAAACAAAAAAACAAATAATAGACATCAGACCCCATTCGGCATTATTTAAGGCATTTTTATTTTTTTTTATTTTAATTAAAAGCTATACGCGAATTCTTTAATCCTTTCATCGAATAACCCCACTACCATCACCATCAGCTACCACTCCTACGTTTCACTCGCAATTAAACCATTTCAATTTGGGATCAAATTTGTGGAAGTTTTCGCATTCACCATATGAGTATATATCTAGCTACAACAAAATAAATATATTAAAAACGCCACAAATATGAGTGCAGGTGTATTCAATTACAATACATGGTAATCGCTGTTAGGGACTGTGCCATTTCAGTAACGCATCTACTGTAAACAGGATAAACTGAGATTTTCCCTTGAACAGCGCGCTTGGAAATAAAACTCGATTTCACTTGATGAAATTCCATCGCCGGCTTGCAATCCGATGCAGAATATTAATTAAAATTTTAAAATTGAATGCCAGTTAGCGCGCACGGAGGTGTACAACACTCGTCCGATGGTTGAGTTCGGTCGGTTCGTTATCATTAGTTAGCAGACCCATAATTACTGTGAAGAAAATAAATAAATAACCAACCGGCAGAGAGAGAGGAGATGGTGGAATATCCTGAGGCGAGAAGGATATTTTGTTCCAAATGGAAGTTGGAACAAATAATAGGATTATGATGGCTGGAAGTGTAGCAGAGTAAATTTTGGGGTATTTACTAAGTGCTCGCTGGGAGAATCAACAAAGTTTATTGTAAATAGATGAACAAAAATACTGGAAGCCTAACTACCTAATTGGGTATTGACTTAAGTGAAAAAATACAAGTCTCTATGGGCATACATTTTTCAACTGGACACCAGAGATTGCTTTTAACATTTTAAGACACTCATGGATTAAGCGCCTTGAAATGGATATCTTTCTCCAAAAATAAGTAGCCTTCTATCAGGTAGAACTGTCAATGGGATAGAGCGCAGAAGATAGGAAGGCTTCTCCTCACCATGACCAATATCATTATATCTCTGTAACGTACGTTAAGCCAATTTTGTAAGCTGTTTAGAACGGTGGCTTTTTCAGCGCCACCAGATGAAAAAATAAGTTGAAGTGGTTAGATGCATTGGTCCTATATCATTGTGAGCTTACATTTGAAGAAAGAAGTGTTCACACCACCACACCAGAAATACAGGAAGCTTAAAGCTTTGGTATGAAATCCTCAATAGCGAAACGAGAACCTTCGAAAACTAGGAGCTGAAATAGAACATTTTTTTTTTTTCCATACTTACTTAGATGGCGCTACAGTCCGGGGTGGACCTGGGCGAAAAACCTTCCATAGACATTATGAGAATAGCAAGCGCGTACTCATAGTAGTGTCAGATTTGCACTGACTAAAAAACACCACCCTTCGATATAAATTTGTTAGATATCGCAACTAAGAATTAACTTATCAAGCAATTTTTCTATCACGTAATAAAAACGTTTGGCAAGTTTCTTTCCTCTGAAAGATCGGCAAACGTTTAATCATTATCTCGCCAAGTCGAAAGGTTCCGTCCTTTGTAGTCGGCGCAATAAATTGCTCTCATGCAAAATTTGTAGGACTGTATTGTTGACATGTCCGATTAGTCGGTTTCTATGCTTTCTCGCGAAGCTTCTAGTTTCAGCTTCGATTGTCGGAATTCCAAGATCCCTGTGAATATCGTCGTTTCTAATATACCACGGTGCTTGGACAATTTCTCTTAGCACTTTATTTTGAAAAGTTTGTAAAATATTGGCATTTGTTTTCTTGGTACAACCCCAAAGTTGTACATCGTAGGTCCACTCCGGCTTTAGCACTTGCTTGTATAAAAGCAGTTTGTTCTCAGTACTGAGCTGGGAATGTTTTCCGAGTAACCAGTACATTTCTCTATATTTGATTTCGAGTTCTTTTCGTTTCATTTTCACGTGCGAATTTCATTTCAGTCTTGCGTCGAGTGTCATTCCCAGGTATTTGGCCTCGTTTGCAAAGGGTATTCGGACCGAGTTTAGGAAAATTGGCAAGTCATTAGTTTTCTTGTAAGTGAAATTCACGTGAACAGATTTAGATTCGTTGAGGGCGATCCGCCAGTCCCTCGTCCATTCATTTACATTATTCAGTGCGTTTTGCAGTCGTTTCTTCGATTGTTTTACCTACTGCTAGGATAGCGGTGTCATCGGCAAACGCAGCAAGGATAGTGCCATCTTCGTTCGGTATATCGCAAGTATATAGCAAATAGAGAAGCGGCCCAAGAACGCTTCCTTCCGATACGCCGGCCGAAATTTCTTTGAGCTCGGAGTATTCGACTCCATGTCCAACATGAAAGAGTCTATTCCCGAGATATAATTCTAGAATATGGTATAAGCATAGAGGGAGAACTTGTCGTAGTTTGCATTTCAAGCCATCATGCCACACCTTATCAAAGGCTTGCGAGACGTCAAGAAATACTCTTGAGCAAATCATTTTTTCTTCAAGTGCTTTCTCGATTACGTCAGTAATTCTATGCACCTGGTCAATCGTCGAATGCTTACTTCTGAAGCGAAACTGGTGGTCACGGATAAGATTATTTTCTTCTATAACCAGTTGGAGACGCCTTAATAATATCCTCTCGAAAATTTTCGATATGATTGGAAGAAGCGAAATTGGTCTATACGATTTTACCTCATTTGGCGGTTTTCCTGGTTTTAAAACCATTATGACTTCCGCAACTTTCCATTGGCTCGGCACGTGTTTTAATCTAAGTGCAGCATTTACAATATGGAGAAGCTTAATCAATGCTTTTCTAGGTAAAACTTTGAGAATTTCTCCGGTAATCAAATCATAACCAGGAGATTTCTTAGGTTTTAGATTCTCGATCTCATGTTTGTGTTCCCTTAGCGTTGCACTTGTGAGCGTCAAATCGTCAGATGGTAAATCCAGCCTATTGCGGTTGTCGTAAACCACTTGACCATCGTACGGTTTAAAGGTTTCTTCCAGGTGGGCCGCAAAGACGTCCGCTTTTTCTTTATCTTCCCTTGTCCATTCATTTTGATTTAATTTGATTGGCGGTGTGGGGACTTTGGGCCTTTTGGTGCCTTTTACAGCTTTCCAAAGTGAATAATTGGAATCTTTTTTCGCTGCTGAACTTTCAAGGTAAGAGCCTATTGCACGATTCTTAAAATCCTTAATAGTCTTCTTCAACAAATTGCACAGACGATTCAAATGTGCTTTATGCTGCGGAGCACGACTCTGTTGCCATTTTTTATGCGCTATTCTTTTTTCCTTGACCAATTCTTTTATTTCCGGAGGATATCGCGAACCGTATCAATATTGTAATAAAACAATTATTTGCGTAACAGAACACAGTGGTCATAAGCGCAACAAAAGTGCTTAGGAGCAAGCGAGGGAAGTAGCTGTATCAGCATATTATAGATTGACAATCAGTGCGTTAGGAAGTAGTTTCAGTAACTGGCTGCATAATTATTAGATGGAAAGAAGCGAACAGACACAACAAAAATTTCTTACCAACGTCTTCCTTTCAAATCTAACGCGAATTGCAATAGACGTAGTAAAATTCACATGGGTTTTTGCATCGAGGTGCTTTTAAAATACCTACTACACCAGTTTGAAAGACCTGTTTTCTGAAGTCATTGAACACTTGCACATAATGGAACAGATTTTAGCAAACCGGCAAAGTATGCTCCTAGTTCATACATAGGCGCATTTCTCATTTAATACTCTATCCTTAAACAAATCAATAAGATGTTTTCTGTATATAAATTATACACCGATTAGTACACAATAAATTTGTATTTATCACAATTGGTGATATACTTTCAGGCCGGAATATACATAGATGCACATGTTCTTATCTCAGCCTTGGTATTAAAGTATATGTATACAGTAAAATTTATCGGTTTTATATAAAGCTATTTTATTTTTACTCCTGTAGGAATATACACGCACACAATACGAAAAGAAAGAAATTATTTACAGAGCATTGTATCCTCAAATCATTTCCATCAGAATTACTGAAATGATCAGCCATATGTCTATTACTGATTCAGAGAAAAGTAATTGGTTCCTCGCGAAACGTAGGAACTTCCACACCATTACACAAGAATGACCTTTACATTAGGTACCTCAAAACAATTCACTTCCTTGTTGTTCTCGTAAAGGATAAATTTCTCCCGTCAGTTATTTCAAACAATTGAACATACATTTTTCTTCTTCGTTAGAATGGGCTTTCACATTTCAAACAAATGTGTACAAAACATATAAGTAGAAAAGTAAAAAACAAATATAAAAATATTTGTATTTTTAATCAACGTCAAAACAAAGAAGATAGAATAGAAAAAGTACAATTTATGTGTAGGTATCCTTGATTGCTGTTTGGCACACTCATGAATCTCCTTCCAAATCATCATCGTTTCCATTATCCTTGACAGAGTGAATGAAAAGAAAAGAATTCAAAATGAAGGCGAAAAGTACCTACACGAATTGCGAATTGACCGGCAAATGGATATAATTGTATCGCACATGTATCTGTATTCGTCCTTTTACATTTCACCTTTATTCTCCCTCGTAATCCAGCGTTGCGTATACTCGAACATTTTCGAGAAAAGCAAATTTACAAAATAAAATTAAAGTACCCACTATAAGCGTACAACTCATTTTAATTTTCTCAAGCACACATACACAGAGAAACAGGTAAGTAGGCGGATAGATCCTTGAATTTTGTGCTTTATTTTTGCCTTTTTATTGCTATATCCTTGCCGGAGGAGGAAGATTCCGAAACTGTTCTCTGCTTTGACATCATGTCCGAATGTATCCCTAATCCCTTGGGAGGAGTCGTCCTTCCGCACCATCCTCCCCGACGACCAAGTAGAAATAAACAAGAGATAATAGGTGCAAAGAAAGAACAAGCGGGCAAAGGCAAGCAAGCAAGTACAAAAAAATAAAGGACTAAGAGCAAACGAATTGTTTTATTATGATGATGTTTGCCCTGTAGCACCTAATTGGGCGCTGCTGCTGAGAAATGAACAAAAAGGACATAATTGAGTGTATTTCACTGAGGGTGGATTGGGATGAATTTGGGTTTAACCTTTCGGATTATGTTGAATATTATTCTTCTCCATTCATTATGGTCTTCATTTGCTAATTAGTTTATTTATTTATTTTTGTTTTGTTTTATTTTATTTTCAGGTCTAACGATCTTCACTTCACTCACTCAAGCGGACGAGTCCTTAGACACACGAGAAGGTGCTGATTTAACGCTTAAATGTCGCTTCACCGAACACTATGAATCGAATAATTTCTCATTTTATTGGGCGCGATGGACAGCGAATCCTGTACAATTTGATAATGTAGCCATTGGTGATGTGCCATTGAATTCACAATACAGGTGAGTGGAGGTTGTTTGTATATTTATCCAGTTGACACGTGCAAAGTTGTTGATGATTTTGAGTCGCAAAGTCAACAAGAAGTATGGTGTCCTCCATGCGCTCGAGATTGAGTGCGGTTCAATTGAGAGGAAATGGATTTCTGTTCTGACCGTGTTTTTATACGTGTTATTGTGCCTAGAGGTTATATATATGTTTTTTTTTTTTTTTTTTTTGATTATAATTGCCAATGTTACAGATTATTTGTTGGGAAAGGTTAGTATAATTGATTACAGAAATTTAATACAAAAGTCGAGTGATTTTTCATTATACCAGCTTTAAAACAAATAAATTCTTGGAAACGTCTGTCTGTAGTCCTAATTTTCACTAAAGTCGAAGTTAATGTGTGGTGTCAAAGAACCCCTTTTTATTAGACTTGTTACTGCTAAAGTTATCTAATTCGTCCCTTGTCCAACTTGAATTTGAAGTGCTTATTATAATAGTATAAAATAAATTAAAAACCATGAAGTATTGTCATTTAAAATATTAAGTTATAATGTTGCAGGCCTGAAAAACAAATTATTTTTTTCGGATTTTTTTAATTATATTAAAAAATTTGATATATTTATGCTTTATGAAACACATGTTTTAGTCAATGAAGAAATTAGGTTTAAGAGTATTTTTCTGGACTTCGAAACGAAATGGATTCCAGCAGGTTATAGGTTATGTAAATCTCTTAAAGAGGTGGACATACATTTTAAGATGGTGGAAGGAACCTGTGTTGTCGATGTAAGGATCAATGGCAGAACTTTTTGCATAGTACCTGTTTATTTGAACTGCACTCACTGGATGCGAGATTACGATAAACTGATGCGTATGATTGTAAGATCTTAAATGGCAGCTGCAGGGGTGACTCAGGTGGTGAATTTACCTTCATCCGTGGAACATCGTGCTCCGTAATAGATTATTTTTTTATGTCCGGTAATTGGAACTCAATTGTCAACGATTTTTCAATAGCTGTTCAAACATTTTCCGACCGTATGCCATTGGAAATTTCGTGCACAATTTTTGTGAAGGCAGGGGATACGTCAAACTCAAAGCATAATTTGAATACGGAACTTTTGAGTCTGATGGAACATAATTCAGCTCCACACATTGACGTCCTAACGCAAATTATAAAAAGATATGTACCGTCTAACGTCAATGCAAGACGTATTGTATCCAGTAAACAGAAGTAAACGATATCGAGTGTCTAAAGGCGAGGAAACGATCATTTGCATTGCTAAGGCGCCTAAGGAAGCAAAATAATGACCATGCCAAAGAACTCTATGCAGAAGCAAATAAATATTTCAAACGTCTTTGTATAGAAAAAAGAAAAAAATTTAGCCAGGAAGTCATTGCAGTTCTTAATGCTTCAAGGTGTTCAGCAGACTTTTGGAAGGCGGTTTAAATTGTAACTGGAAGAACTAACTTGATTTCGTCGACTTTACAAGCTTCTGAGCTGAGGGAGTGTTTCAAAAATTTACTCAACACTCCACTGTTTTCGCCGTTACCGCAATATGCAGCGCCTTTCTTCACAGACGAGCTCTTAGACTCACCATTTACTCTTTTGGAAGTGAAACGCGCAGTTGATTGCTCTAAAACGAGGAAAGCCCCAGGTGACGATCGGATGTCTTTCGAATTCTACAAGTACAGTTTCACAGAATTTCTCACTGCACTCACAAATGAATTTAATAAAAATTTTGAAACAGCCAATGTCCCAGAAAGCTTTAGAAGTGCGATAATTTTCCCATTGCACAAAAAAGGTGAGCTAGATAATCCAGCTAACTACAGAGGCATTTCTTTTTTGAATACTTCGGCAAAACTATTTAGTGCTTTGATATTTAATAGGCTTACACAATGGATGGCAAACAATAGAATTTTAAATGAATACCAGGCGGGGTTCAGAAAGCATTATTCAACACTGGATCACATTTTTACTCTCACCAACATTGCAGAGTTTTTTAAACAAAGTAGCAAAAAGCTATATGTCTTCTTCGTTGACTTTCGTGCAGCTTTTGACTCCATAGCGCGTGAAGCTCTTTTCTATAAGCTGTACAAAATTGGTTTATCAAGTAAAGTGATAAATGTGCTAAAACCGATGTATGAGAGCAACGTGGCGTACGTATGGAATGGAGAGAATGTATCGGAAGAATTTGAAACACAAATGGGAGTTAAGCAAGGATGCATCTTAAGCACGCTACTCTTCATCATATCTATCAACGACATAGTAGGAGAAGTAGAAGGAGGGATCGAGCTTGGTGGTGTGCGGATACCGGCGCTAAAGTTTGCGGACGATATAGTGTTTTTATCGGAGACAGTTGAAGGGATGCAGCTTACTATGAACCGTCTTGAAAAGTACTGTAAGCAATGGAATTTGACGGTGAATTTATCAAAATCAAAGATGATGATTTTTAGAAATGGCGGTGGAAGATACTCTCGCAACGAAAAGTGGTCCTATCGGGGTGAAAACGTCGAAATAGTGAAAGAGTATAAATGTTTACGTACAGTTTTTTCACGGTCCCGCCTCTTGCGAACGTCTGATAAACATCCGAGAGTATTGTTGTCACGAGAAAGCTTCTCAAAAACAAATTGCTTTTCGGATACGGCACTAAACTGTAGGTTTACCGAAAGAAGATGGCACTATCCTAGCTACGTTTGCCGAAGACACCGCTATCCTAGCACTCGGTAAAACAATCGAAGAAACGACTGAAAAACTGCAAAACGCGCTAAATAAAGTAAATGAATGGACGAGGGACTGGCGGATTGCCCTCAACGAATCTGTAAGTGAATTTCACTTACAAGGAAACTAATAACTTGCCAATTTTCCTAAACTCGGCCCGAATACCTTTTGCAAACGAGGCCAAATACCTGGGAATGACACTCGACGCAAGACTGAAATGGAATTCGCACGTGAAAATGAAACGTAAAGAACTCGAAATCAAATATAGCGAAATATACTGGTTACTCAGAAAACATTCGCAGCTCAGTACTGAGAACAAACTGATTTTATACAAGCAAGTGCTAAAGCCGGTGTGGACCTACGGTATACAACTTTGGGGTTGTACCAAGAAAACAAATGCCAATATTTTACAAACTTTTCAAAATAAAGTGCTAAGAGAGATTGTCCAAGCACCGTGGTATATTAGAAACGACGATATCCACAGGGATCTCGGAATTCCGACAATCGAAGCTGAAACTAGAAGCTTCGCGAGAAAGCATAGAAACCGACTAATCGGACATGTCAACAATACAGTCCTACAAATATTGGATGAGAGCAATTTATTGCGCCGACTACAAAGGACGAAACCCTTCGACTTGGCGAGATAATGATAAACCGCGTTTAGATTGCGGAACATGCCGATCTTTCAGTGGAAAGTAACTTGCTTGATAAGTTATTACTTAGTTGCGATATCTAACAAATTTAAAAAAAAAAAAAAAAAAAATATAACGCATACTACACGAGTGGATCTTTCAGTGGAAAGTATCCTGCCAAACGTTTTTATTTCGTGATAGAAAAATTGCTTGATAGGTTATTACTTAGTTGCAATATCTAACAAATTTATATCGAAGGGTGGTGTTTTTGATCAGTAAGAATCTGACACTACTATGAGCACTTGCTATTCTCATAGTGTCTATGGAAGATTTTCACAATCTCTTTTGACAACATGGCACGACCATTTGAGATTATAAAATCAGCTTTAATTTAGTTAAGCTGAGTGTGCGCGTTGGCGCAGTGGTTAGTGTGTCAGACCACTGTGCGCGAGGATCAGTGTTCGAGTTCCAGAAAACGCCAACAAGTTTTTCCATGGTCCCATCTGTCGCGAACATTTGACAAATACCCGAGCGTATTGTTGTCATTCAAAAGTTTCTCAAAAACAAAATAAAAATATTTTTTTTTAACGAATACAGTTCATACTTGCCCTACACATCCGAGTACATATGTAGGTGCATACGTGCAAGTAAAAAGAAAACACGATCTGTTCCATCGTATTTCCAGAAATCAGTTCATGTCGATGTTTAGAAGTTAGGGATCCCTTCAAATTACTCGTCCATACATTCAGGATGCTAGTGTCGTATTTGAAGATATAAAAATCGTTGTCCTTCGTACGAACGCAGATTTGCCTTATTTTCGCCCTCATTAGGTATTTTTGCTTACGTGATCGAAAAGAGTACTAGGTATCTAACCGGGTCCTTAGCGTGCTTTACCCATGGCAAATGATGATGTAGTTTTCCTTACCAATCTTCAGACATATGAAATGATATCAAACTTAAAATCGTTTCACTGCGAAGACGGAATTCCTTCAGTTACCTACCATTCCTATGATAGCTTTTCGAAATCCCCTAGGCTAATAGAGTATTTGCCAAAATAAAATAAATGGATTAACCAGGATTACTTAGAAATAATAACTTTCCGTAAACTTCCACACGCCAAGTTTATTAATAGTTTCATCTAGACGGCTATAATGTTGAAGGATGAAAAGTTCCTTGAAATCAAAGGGGGAACCCTTTTACTGCCTCAACCTTTAGTCATACCCTTCTGTGTTAGTTCACCACAACCAAAAAAAATGTAAAACGAATCAACCTCCCCTAATTGAATGATTTTCCTGCTACATCCTGTCCGCAATTCAATTGCTCATTTCCTCAAAAAAACCTTATATGTATATATGATGTATATCAAAATTTCCTATGTCTCGTTTTACCTCTCCTGCCTGGCCCGTGCGCCGTCATAAAAATATAAATGGCAATATTTTCCACTACATTATTTTGAATTTTACACTCGATTTACATGACCATAAACGACGCGCGGTTGTAGCTATAGAATGCCGTGCCGCCCAATAGCAGGGACATAAAATGCCTGCGCCCCCAAAACGCCAGTCACCAGCTCATTCATTCATATCCTGTGTGTCCGTCCCCCCCGACCGTTCATCTGCAGCAGCACGCATCCTTGTAAATATTTTGCCTCTGCAAACATTTTAATCGCCCCGTCCATAATCGCAAATCTACTGTAAAACGTAAATTTCAAAACCGCCACCCAATACACATACACATGTATACAGTGCGTATGGCCCCCTGTTGAAGGATATTGTCATATTAAAGCACTTTGAGCAAAATTATTGGCCAATAAACAATCAAGCATCTCGTCCCGACCATCGTCGTCAGTCGACTCGACACACACTTAAGATTCAAAGTGCATGACAGAGATAAATTTAGATAAATACGTGTCCTTCGGTTATTGGCATATGGTCCAGTTTGGCTTTGGTCGGTACTAATATCCTTTGCTAGAGGGCTATAAAATATTGCAAGGAGCGCGCAAAATGAGCTAAGTCTTGTGTTGCGCGCCTACAATCATCAAATTTATGTTCAAACTTCTAATAGAATTGACAAGGATAGAGAGAGGATCCTTACACCCGCGAATTGGTCTATGGGATGGAGGAACACAAGAAGGTTACTCTCTAGGGAGTTATCTGTATCAGATGCGATGACTAAATGAGCGCCAGGATACTTTCTAGAAGGAAATATTTTTCTTCCTTTTTGCCATGAATTGCTATAATCTTTCATGGATAAGTTGGGGTAGTGTCGGCCGGAGATATGGGCGGGGGGAAGAAATTAATTTTTTTTTTTGGCAGAAAATGAGAGAGATCTAAATTTGTAATGGTGCTCTGGTGTAGGCGACGGCGATTGAACAAATTGAGTGTCATCTGGGACAGCTTGAAGGTATATCTTTCGTTGAAAAATTTATTTTTGTAATTCTTTTTGTAAGATTACTTGGAAAGAAATCCTAGTAATTTGTTTTTTTTTAGAACGACGACCTTCAAAGGCTTTGGATTACTGGGCGTCCTTGAACACTGGCTTTCTGGCGAGCATGTCTGTTATGTCTATTCAAGTAGGAAATGTAAATTAACTGGGGCGGTTTTAGCCAAGTCGGTTAGGTTCATCTTAAAGTTGGTTAACTTATTAGATTACCAGCTTCTGTTCAAGCTTTGACAAAACCAAGCGGAAGTTTTACTGAAAAGCATTTGCTATCGACCTTTGGGGTTTGCAACATGCACCTGAAACTGATGACTAGAACAGAATGAGCAGTTGATGCAGATGCTTTACTTAAAGCTCCTTTGATTCACATTGACACATCTTCTGTCAATAACAGTACCCAAACCTGCTGTTTGAGCTTACTCATTACCTCACCTTCGAAGAGTCTGCGGAAGGCTCCGTGGAAGCTTTCACGTCAAGGAAACCATCGTATAAAAGATAGAGCGCGACCGGCTCAGCTGGTATTGCCACGTTCAAAGAAGAGATCATTTGAACCCTGTTAAAAAGGCAATATCAATGCGCGTTCCAAAGACATCCCGATTTAGGAAAGGCAGGCCTATAAACGCCTGGATCAGACAAATGCGACGACATCGGTATTTCATTGGCCTCAGTAACCGAGTGATCCAAAATCGGCGGGCCTGCCGATATTTTCTGAGGTCAAATAGGCGGATCAGTAGAAATGCGGTGAAGTGGAAGGGTTGTGATCCCTTATTTTCGGATCATAACCTCGCTGCAAAAGGAAGAAGAAGAAGAAGTCTGCGGGCCGGAGTGTTGGTGTCCATTCGCTCTATATGTCCCAGCCATCCCAAGCGTCCAATACACAGTTTTTTTTTTACTAGGTCGATGTCGCTCTACAGATCGTATAGGTCGTCATTGAATCTTCTCCTCCAAAAACCATCAACGCAAACGGGATCGAATATCTTACGAAGAATTTTTCTCTCGAAGCGACCAAGGATATCTTCATCCGCTTTCAACAGATTCCATGTTTAGGCGCTGTAAAGCAGGATGGGATGATCAGGGTCTTATATAGAGTCTCCTTAGTTCTTCGAGATAGGGCTTTACTGTTGAATTGCCTTATTAGCCCAGAAAAACAGCGATTGGCAAGAGTTATTCTTTGCTTGATTTCTGCACTGGTATCATTGTCAGAAATAATAGCAGAGCCAAGGTAGGCAAAGTCCCTTACTACCTCACCTGTGCCTCACTTAGACATAAGTTTGCGTCTTAGAAAGATACACTTTAGCAGCTTAGATTCAGATCTTTGGCAGTATGATTGAAGGGCTTGGTGAAAGAAAAAAGTACCAGTTTTTCATACAGCAATTCCTATGAGGGTCCAAGGATGGTTGGTTTAGTGTGACCTTCGACGAAGTACACTTCGATGAAAATTGTGTTGTCATTATGTTAAATGAGAGTTCTGATTTTGTCATATAAAGTGCTTCTGAGATCATTCTCCTCCTGTCAACCCTTTAAAAATACTTTCCAATGTACTTAGCCTGGTTACGACGTTACTGAGTTTAGAGTTTGTTCGCACCTGCAGGTACTTCAGCTTTGTTTTTTTTTTTTTTTTCTTTTTACATGTCTTAACTCTATTATATTCCATCTGTGGTTCATTTGGAACCGTCTTGGTTTTCTACCAGAGAACGTATTGTCTATTCTTTCTTTCTTGTCTAGTATGTATTGAATGTTTGTAGCCCGAATTAAAAAATACAAGTGTCTGTCGGGACTTGACATCGATTTCGACATCGTCTTCCTAAGGCATAATTTCTCTTTCCTAGAGAAGTTTATATAGTACTAGGTTTTAGAGCAAAGGACGAAGCACGCCTCCTTAAGGAGTCTTTTGTTGTACGTTGAAAGAGCTGCTTTCTCGGGAAGCACACATTGTCAAATGCTGAACCTTTCTCGTTATATTAAAAGATCCGTTTGTGTCGAAAACTGTCACCAAAGTTAAAAATTAAGGCATGTTATGGCTAATAAAGATTTCCTATTATCTGAGTGCTTAATATGGAGTTTCCAAATTTCATCGAATTAGTTTGCTTACGGCCTTCGTCTTCATATACGTTTACCTTTCCATACATAATTACCCGGACTCCTTTTCAACTGTCCTGTGTCAAGTTTTACGCCCACAACTCGATCTTCAATCCTTTCGTTTTTTATAATTGTGTTTATACGAAGCTGGTTTGTCCCCGCTTAAAGTTGCTCTGGAAATATGCTTTTCGTCCCGTTGCTTCTGAATGGTTCGAGACTACTTGCCGCCACGCAACCCGTCTTCTCACGCATTCTCTGTCACATGACTTTCATTGGGGATCATCACCGATTCTTTTTTTCAATTCTGCCCAGGATCCATTAGGATTTATTGTGAACTTTGGTATATGAGTAGTTAGTTTTTTTAGGAGTACTTTCAGTATGGGTGATTGTGTTGTGTGCAACGCCAACATCTACGTAGGGCACCTTAACTCGTGATCTGAAAAAAAAAAAACATATTTAGCGACAAAAACCTTGAAGCTGGGTAACCCTATGTTATATATCTCTGACCAATTAGTAGACTTCGAAACATCGAAATAGAACATGTTATCACGTCCCAAGAATCGCTCTGCAAAGGAAAAATAATTCAACTCGTACTGTTCAATTGGCTGGTCGATGTGATCCACTCACACACTTCATAGGTGTAGTATATTATTCTCAAACCTCAGTGACTCAGATATAACGCGTCGTATCAATTTAATCTGTGTTGTCCTGGGAAGGACAGAGTCACTAGATAAATTTATTCCGTATCAGGTTCCATTATGATAAAAATATACCTTCAGCTGCATATAGGCATCTATAAATAAGCAATTTCTATATTTTGTCATCCAATTAAGGAGCCTCTTATAAAAATACACAACACACCGATATCCTTTTTTCCATAATTTCTATTTATAGTCAATTCTTGCAGCCCATCACCAACACACACAATCCAATCTCCAATCAGAGCGTGACAATTTATGTCACTCTACCCGGCTGACTTGTCTTTAATCAGATTCAGATAAAATTACCACAATTAGATGTAAGACCCTTTCACTTACATCATCGATGGATAATGTCATTTGGGGCGTGTATATTCGAAGCACATTACCATTCCTGAAGGATATCACTTTTCCCTCCATGGAAACAATACAATGAAGAAGAAGAAGAAGGCGAAGTATAATTTATTTGATTTCTTTTGAAAGAAATTTTTGCTCCTCGAGAGAGGGTCCTTGTTGTGCTGGATGTACCTCCCCACCAGTACCTATCAACCACCACAGAGGGAAGAAGGAGCGAAATTGCAAAGCGAAAAATGATTGATCTTATTTATGAACTCCACATCCACATGTTAGAGGATACATACGGATGGAGTTTTCGTTCGCAAAAGAAGTCCTTTTTTCGAAAATATTTTATTTATTGCTTCATGGATGATGCTAATAATAATCATAATTTCCAGATGGCGGATAAGGAATGATTATTGCCTTAGATATTTTGGTTTTATCATTTTTTTTTTAATATGAATGTTGTTGTAAATAATTTATTGGAATTTTGTTTGGTTCTATATCAAAGGCGGTGAGTGGGAGGTTGACAAAGTGTGTGCACATTGGTGGTGTTGCAGTGGACGTATAGATTTGGTTCATTAATTATATCGAGGTAATAAAGCTCAGAAATGAGCAGCGCAAATAAAAAAGGATATTCTGCGGGGAAATGACGGTGGCGAGTCTAGGAGAAATGAATAATGTGTCATTTTTGGATCGATATTTATTACCCATTTTATTATTATTCATATTGTTGTGGGAGGTTTGTAGGATAAAGCTATTAAACGCAATTTGAGGCAACATTTTGTGAACCTAGAGAATGATTGTGTTGGATCGGGATAGAACGAAGCTGGTTTGGTAGACCAAAAAACGTGTGTAGGTTGTCTTGAAAAGGACTTTTTTTGTAGGGTCTTTCTGATATGTTACATACATGTTGGGAAGCTAGTTAAAAAATCAATAACTAGGCCAACGTCTAAATGGGCTCTGTAATTTGAAGTTTCTGTCAGTTTAGTTTACTTGTAACCCTTTTAAATCTGCCTCGGTGTAAGTTCACAGCTCAAGCCAAAAATTGTAAACATCACAGCATAGGGTTCTAGATAGAAGTATATTTGCATACTCACTGAGCACCTCATGACATAACTCATGGTTTTTCACAGTCATAATTCATTCCATTTACTAAGGCGTTCAATACGAATTCTATGACCATGGGAATTTTTGTCGCAAAACAATCCAAAATGAATCTCAATATTTCTATTTGATACATAACCTTAGCTCCAAGCCAAGAACTATCCAAGTTCTTCTGTTGGAATGGATGGCATAACTGGAGCAGGTGTCGTCTCCGATGATCTGAATCTAGCATGTCATCGAAGACTGGTGAAAAATCCTAAGTGTTCTAGGCAGAGAAAGGGCAAGGAAAAACCGTCAGCCAACCTGACGCCAAAAATGTCTAAAGGTTCTAAACTAAAATCAAGAACCATTAAAGTGTAAGTAGTGTTGTTGTGTTATGTTGTTGCTGCTGGTAGCATGAGATATCACCTGAAGAAAATGGAACTTCTGGAAGTTGATGCTTGCGAATTATGCCTAGAGAACGTAAAAATACCACCGCATAGATAATCTTCAAGCAAATACAGATTAGGAAGCATAAAATCCTTATCTACTTCTGTCATAACTTATGCAACCTTTCGGATCGTGCTTTGAATTGCTCGCATTTTAGGACTTCTCCGCCGGGAATGAAAGCTCGGATCACTTGTTTTCGTTTTTCACGGTTGTCGTGTGTGACCGATTCTAAACCCATTCACGGTATGGTGTTCGCTTAGAAAAAGCGAACCGCAAACATTTTCGTGATATTGCTGCGGTTCCATTTCAAATGCTGCACCCGGGTGTGTAACTAATTACATTGCTGTGCCATTCTTAGGCAGCAACGAGTATTCCGAAATGTTGGTCAAATCGATGGAGACATCTCTATCAGTCGTCTAGTTATAGATGGAACCCAGTTTTCATAGAAGTCAGCCTTTCCAATTTACCGATCTGGAGCGCACATCGGGTGGCTTATGCGAATATAATATGACGGGACTTTGATGGTAAGAAGTCATCGACAATTTACCATACCTAAGCGCAAAATTTCCAACGTATACCAAGTCCAAAATGTGAAAACTATTTCAGAATCTAATATTTGGATGAATAGTAAATAATCGTCAACCTTTATTCGAAACAAAGTAGGCTTACCGCTGTTGATGTATAGTCGTTTTTGATGAAAGTCAACCTAGAACCATTTATAAATCCAAATTTCTCGTGTGTAATCATTTGCAACCACAAGAATAAAGTGAAACACGAAACTTGTTTATCTACAGAATCGTTTTTTCAGAATCATTTTCCAAAATGTAGACCTCTCGTTACACAAATCGCTCCTATGGATGCTACCTAACCATCTTTTATAAGAGTAACGAAGTATAACATTAATCTTATAAATGCCTATATCACATTCTTAGATTCTAAAGAAGCTTGTCCAGAAATTGTATTGTGTTTATTCTACTAAGTAATATTATTTTTCGGAGGAAAGTTGCACCACATATTCCATTTGGCTCCCATAACAATTGCCATTTGGAAGTACCATCCTAAGTGACAAGCACACACATAACCCTCAGGCGTCTTTGACTATTTATTCAGTAAACGTATCAACCACTATCAGAACTCACATATCATTGATCTACATAAAATCTTGATATCCCAATGTGCTGCATACAGAACGCATTTAGTCCTTTCAAATGCTTCTTTTCTCTCGTACAATATCCTCTCAAAATGCACGAATATACCTATATGTCCAGAAAATATTGCTTCAAGGACCAAATATTGACAACAACAAAATGTTGTTCATAACGTTTCACTAATAAATTTACAAAACAACTGCCAACATTGAGAAATGAAAATGTCTGAATGGTCTTACCCTTCGAGTGATCGTCCTGTTTCTCTACTTCATTCTGTAGAAGAAAACTGGTCCTTTGCTAATTTAATTTGCCTTACATAATGCACATAGTTGTTCTATCTATGGATCTATGGGGTGTTATATCTCTTGTGCATCCTTTCAGTGGCAATTAAGTGCAATTGCTTTGATGTAAGAGTTTTTTCCTTCTTCTCATACACTGAAAGACGACATTGAAGGAAGAAGGATGCATATTAAAATAAATGGACATCAATGGAAAATTCAGTTTTCTGGTTGGTTAATTAGCAAGAATGAACACTTAATAGATAGAATGATATTTGGTTCTTGAAAGTAAACTTCAAAAGAATTATTTTCATGTTATGAAAACAAATTTGATTATAGACAACAAATGCGTATAAATAGAAGGTACTAAGATATTTTTATTGAATTATGCACGACTACATCTTTACCACTTTGTGAGCAAAGTTGAACCATGGAAGAGAAGAGAAGAGGTGGAACCGTTTATGGTTCTTAATTGGGAATGCTTGGAACAACGCCAGAGATGTCAATGACATATGTTTATGGTAGAGTACTGACACAGGAATTGTAAGGTATCTCCCACTACCTCAGGATCTATGTGTAGCCTCTGTAGATATTGCTAGAAGTTTCCTTTTTAAAGAGAATATACCAAGGTGTGAGTTGTACGGTAGAGGGAATAGCGAGTGTAGCTCAAATAACGTCGGGCTCTATGCCGAAAAGGAGTTCATGTTCAAATATTATTCTACAAATCCAGGAATTTCAATTGAAGTTCTTCCATCCGGGGCTCAATGGGGTTCCCGGATTCCTCAGTGACGAATGTACTATCGTAAAGAGGAGCAACGTACCGTGAATCTGTACCCGGGATTTGATATCATAAGTACATACGTGTACGTTATTCGTCAATAATTCGAAGACTGAGGTCCAGTTCGTACCATCTAATGGTTAGATATTCCTCTGAATCCAAACTAATCTTTTCCTGAAAATGCAGAGAGATGCGCCGTTCCTCCTTTCATTTCAATCAGTATCCCACAATTTCATGGCCTATGTGGTCTACAGAAGTCCTCAGAAATTGCATATGGAGTTTGGACTTTTTTAAATGGGTAAAATATTTACGATGGCTCGATGGCGATGGCGTCCCAAGCCCACTCTTCCATTCTGTCGTTGAGGCAGATTCTAGACAATTCCTGTTAAAATTGAGTGGCCAGATCAGATTGTCACATATAATAAGAAGCTAACGCCGAATGTACGTTGATACTGAAGCTTGCGTCTTCTGTGAATAGCTAGGGTTCAGCTGCTCCACAGCTAGCTGAGGTACGATGACCGGGAATCGCCAACAGTCAAATCAAGGCTTTGTGAGTGATACCTACGGTGACCCTATGTGAAATACCGAGTCATATGGATACCTCAGGTAAAGAAAGTGCTGATGAAGTTGCGACGAAAGGATCAGAACTGGATTCTTCCCATGCCCTTCTCTTCGTACATGTCAAACTTCGCAGCTATAAAAAAAGCTAATATATCCGGGAATAATCTACACACATACTTACAAAATTTTGACAAGAGGGTGCTTTTTGTGTTTAAATTCAACCGCAAAAATGCACAAGTCGTCTCAGGCGTCTGTTCTGGCCATTGTGTCATTGGTATTCACGCGAAGCATCTTGGGGTACTTTTCATCGACTTATAGAAGTTGTTAGTACAAAACAGAAGAAAAATTTGTTCGGCATCTGCTTTGCAAATGCTGTGCCCTGGTTAGTAGAAGACTGACGACTCTTCTTCGACATACACAACGCTGAACTGAGGCACCTCCTAAGATTTCAATCTTTGTCGAGTTGAATCTTAATGAGCGGGGGAGATAATGTCCAGGTTCCCAGAATATCAAATAATGGGAACAATGGTCTACATGAGCAGTGTCTGCAGTCGCAGGACAGGAAATCTGTCTTACCTAGCCTAAAGGGGCATAAGTCCAATTTGTTTAGATCATCGACTCGCTGAACGAACAACAGCGGACTGCCGTGAAGATTCCCCTACTTTTTCTTATTGAAAGTAAAACCAAAATAGCAGTATATCGCTTATGAAATCATTCTGGGTCTCGCCACCGGTTGCATGCCTTTTTACAACCACCTGAAACTATTAGCCTTAGAAGCACAAGATGTTGCATGTGAAAAACGAATTAACTGAACGATTTCTATGAACAACATTTGTGCTCGGCTTTTTTCCCTACGTTTATGTCGTAGAAATAAGCTCTTTCAAGTACCGCTCAACTACGTTCCTAAAGAGTTACGCCCGTCCCAGTAGAGAAGGGCTCCTAAAAGCGCAAAGATCCACAACTTCAGAACCTTTCCAATGGACGTTTAAAGGAAAGCCGGTCAGGAAAATATGGGTCTCTTTACTTTTGTCCTATAGATTTTGTCTGAATTTGAAACAAAACATTCAAGACTTTGTGCAACCGAAAACTATGAATTCTGCACATTCTTTGTCCTGGCTTGAAAATTGGAACCTGATCGGTTAATCACCGTTTACCCTCAGGTACGTACGTCTTCTTTTGCGATTAGGTTTTTCGGGATATCATTGCATTCAAATGGAGCTAAATCTTTACACCTACAACAAAATGCTAGAAGTTGATTCACAGCGCCTGACCAATATCAAACCTCCAATGGACGCACTGAGCTATAATAAAATCCCATAAATAACAAATCTTACCCACGCACTTTGTCCTTCAAATCACCCGGCCAATTTGAATCCTAAAAAAAAAAAACACAATCCCACACAGTCACAATAACACAAAACCCCTTGCATCACAATTGCCACCCCCACCGCGTGCAGCAACAAATCACATTAAATTGTCCATAAAAACTCTGCGGGAAACCCATCGAGCACATTTATAACACGGCTTCGTTTTCATCCTTTCTAATTTTTAAATCCGCAAAGCTAATAGATGTATGTAGGATAGGTACCCCCAGCCTACATGCAAAAAGCATCCCTCTAAGTAGCTTTTACTTTTCAATATCATATATCTCCGCGAGCGGGTTACTCCCGCCAATAAAAACGTGGAGGCAGGCAGCCGAGAAAATAAGCACAGAGGATTCCTTTATAGTATTTTATTATCCCTTGTTATACCTCCCTTGTTTTTATTAGTTGCTCCTTTTTTCGTTGTCGTTCCTACTCTACTCATTCTATTAGTTTTTTTTTTTTCTGGTGGTTTTCTTCCGTTTGCCACGTCAGGCAGGAATAAATCCAATAAACTTTTCCGGTTAGCAGGTGCTTCTCTCGCTCTCCTGTTTCCTTCAGTTGCTCTTCGTGGTCTTTCTTCAAGGATTTAAAGGAAAACAAGAAAGGCTTTCTGTTTCCTTACTGTTCTAGACGAAGAATCTATATGCGGCGTATGAAGATGAATTTCAGAAAATGAATTATTCATATACCCACCACTGACAAGAGGCGCCCAACGCATGCTACTGGTGGGTGGATGGATGGATTTCCTCGGTGTGGATCCCTAGGATCTGATGGGTGATGAGGCAACATTTTTTTTTTTGTGTACTGTTTGCCTCTTTTTTGGTGTCGTTGCCTATTGTTTATGAATTTTTTTTTTTTTTTTCCTTTGTTGGGCTTGAGTGTGACAGAAACTCGCATGTGTGTCAGTAGCGTTGTCATTGTCTCCATTGTTGGTGCTTCGTCGTCCTAGAGTGGAGTTCTTTCTTCGGGGAGGAAGCAAAACAACACGATACGGTGCTGGTGGTTGTACGTCATAAGTTCATTCAATTTATTCATTTTGGGTTTTCTAGTTGAGAGCGGTAAGTTAGCGATATGAAGAGCGCTCTTCTTTTAGTCCTTGCACAGGATGTCATTCTTTTTTTCAAACATTCACCTAGAGTTTTCTATGGAAGTTATTTCACTATTCACACTGAGAACTATGGAAGGATGGTGATGGTTAAGTCCTCGACATATCCCTGACGTATATCCCTATACAACAAGTGTACACAGGATGGAACATTTTTTCATATTTTTTTTTTATAGCTTTATTGTCTACTTGTTCGGGAGGGAGGGAATAGCAGACGGGATTTGAGTTGATTTCTTTCTTTATTTTTCATTTTTCTGTTCGCCTCGAGGAAGAAAACTAATTTCGGGGCATGTTCAACAATCTGCGATATCACTTTGAGGATTTTATTGTTATTTTCAATTTTTTCTTCTTATTTTTTGATTTCTTTTGTGGTTGGGCTTGGATGGAGATGGCTTACCGCCAAACGTCATTTGAGTGATTAGTTTTGGGTTAGTTGTGGATCAAAATTGTTAGCTAAAATAGCTGCCGGGCGACAGCTTAAGCAATTTTAGATGAAGCTGGTGATTGTTACGTCAAGTGGACAATAACAAACGGTCTTAGAAGGGATTTGGACGAGGATTGTTTAGAGCATATTTTTTGTTCGTTTTTATTGGTGGTTATTTATCCGTTTTGTATAGTTTTTTCTTCTTCACAACTGTACTGATCTAATATTTCCCTCGCTCCCTTTTCAGAGAGTAGTTGATCAGGGTGTACTGTACTTACTAAAAAAAAATAGTGATGGATCTGGAACTGGTGTCATCGTCAACTTTGGTATAGAAGGGTCTTCTTTTGTAATCTATTGTCAGTGTCTTTTAGTCGAGGCTATAGTCAATGCCAACTAAAATAATTTTATGGTCCTCAATACCTTGTTGCGTTATTGTTGATTTTGAGGAGATTCACTCGATTTTACGAATAGACTTCGTCGTGCAAACAAGTGAATCGTCTGACCCCAATCTCATGCGTATGACTTTAAAAGATCTATCCTATTAATTGTATATAAATTGTGGCATAAGTTTGTATTCGTCTTCAAAAAAAAACTCTCGATTAGAATTTGCGCCCTTTTCAGTTATACATTTTCGGATGATAACTCAGTTCTACCTCGGGCTAGGCTTTCTGATGAAGCGTTACGAACGGTCTAGCCTGGAAACAGCTTTTTTATGGCAATAAACATATAACCAATCCCTCCTGTTTTGTTGCAGCTCCAGTGAGGTTAATTTATATCACTAGCTTTCGAAAGTACAAGGGACAGTAGTTAACTTTCCAACTGACTGTCTGCACACAGACAGTAGTACCTTACGCCACTCAAGTGGCGGCCTCCATTATCGATAAACTGAGTAACCCTCTCTCAGAAGTTTTCCATTACGCGGCGAGTCATTTCAGGCAGAATGTTAGCGACTTCCTGTGTTATTGCATTCTTTAGAGCTCGACACGCAACTGTACGGGTTTCCCAATCTCGTTCAGCTCACGGTGAAGAATTCTGCGAACACTTCGATTTGATAAGCTCAATACAGCCGCATATTTGCGTGTAGTACCCCGCGTCGTGGAGATTGTTGAATCGAAGCCCTGACAGCGGCCACATTTTCTGCTGCTGTTGAAGTACGAGGTCGTTTAGGAGACTTCTTTTTGAGTACAGAGCCTGTTTCTCTAAAGTTTGGCACCCAAAGGCTTATTGTTTTTTTTTGTCAGGAACGGAATCACGTCAACCGAGTGCGAAGTGTACGTGAAAAGCACGCTGTGTCGCAGTCAGCGACCCGCCACTTTTAATGATTTCTTCGGACAACAAACGCACGGTGTACTCCCGTCCAAACCATTATGATAACTGAAAACCGCACGATTGGCGCTGTCTACCGCCACCTCCCGCGCTTTGCTATCACCACCCTTACCTTATCTACGTCCTCTTTAAATCGGGGAGTTATTTCTGCCCCACGCTGTATATATAAATTGCTACTCAAACTGAATGCAATCAATCACAAATGTCACTTTTCTGGACTCGATTAAATATTGTCTAGGTGTCTGGTCTTGAAAAAAGATCAAATATCAACACAACTACAGGTATGATTGCAGGACACTATCGAAGGTATACGAGCCAATATGATAGGACGCTTCTCGAATGACTTCTGGGCAAAGAGGAAGAGAATATGATTTGTCACCTTCCTTGCAATTGCCTTGCCGCCTCCATCAGAAGAAAAACTTATTTAAGTGCTCACTTCTGCAACAGCACTTAGCTCTGGCTTATGTGGGTAGTTCTGGGGAGTACCTACTTAAGTGCAGCAGTCACTTGAACCTAACCTATCCGAATTAAAACTCTGCGGGATTGAAAGATTAAATTTGTAATGCTACTGTTCTTCTTGTTTTGCATAATTTTTGGCGTTTCTTGAAAAAATAAATTATATTTCATACTGTTTGGTACTTTATGCGAAATGTATTACCGAAATCAGTATTGTATTTGAAAATTATATTGCATTAAAAAGTCACTTCCGGTTTCTGTCAGGAGCAACATCGCTAGCATTATGTGTGTTCCCAAAAATTGGCAAAAATAGTATGGAAATGTCGGTTCACTAGCCAATCCTGGGCATATAGTCTATCAATAGTAGTGTTTTTTTTAAACCTAGCCAGCCAGTCGTTCATTTAAACGATTTGACAGCCAGCCAAAGCCAGCCGATTTTATACGACCATATCTCTAGGAACCAAACAACTTCGCAGTGGCAGCAACAACAAATAACTAAAAAACATTCATTTTTTGCGCCGCCTGAAACTAGGCATCACAAAATTCCCAGCCAGTCACTTTTGGCTGGGGATTAAATTAAGAGCAGTAGCCAACCGGTGTTTGTATTTGTTTTATGTGTAAAATGTTACTTTACTAGCAACTACTGGCTGGCTAGGTTTAAAAAAAAACACGGCTAATGATTAAACTACAATACTATTGATAGTCGTAAATCTCCACAATGTTTCATTCTAACCTAAGTGGATGACAGATTAATCATGGACTACTCGGAAGCAACCACAATTTCATCAAACCAAATTTAGTCAAAATGGACGGAAAAGTATATGAAACGATTCTAAAAATTCCTCTGGATTTACATTCACATTGTCAGATGTCTCTGCTTCAAATCTTCAAAATCCCATTGCAATTCACACCCACTTACATCAAAAGCCAATCCAAGAATCGATTCAATTTCACGAACTTGTAATCCAGATCGATACTTTTTCATTCCCTCGTAAGTTTATCTACGAGTATAGAACTCATTCAGACACAGACAGCCACCCATCAATGCCATACTTTTCCTTCTGTAAGAAGTAAATCAACAAAGAAGACATTTATTGTTAAAATTATATTGAGCGGATAAATGACTATGTGGTGTGAGATGTTTCCTCCCTTTTGTCATCACACTTAGACAGCCGGGGGGCCAAAGACTCTTTGCTATAACACCGACCCGACTGCAGCACTCACTGACAGACAGACACTGAAAGAACTCCGTACACCGACAAACATCCTTGAAGAAAATACTGGAATTGATGTTGAAACGGTTTTATATTTCTCTTAAAATAAAACTTCTTTTAAAACTCAATTTCTCATGCAAGGTTTTTTGAAAACAGAATCCCGCGCCAAACTTTTCCTGGTTTTTTCCACAATTTTTCTTCCCCGCCTCCGAAGTTTTTATACATATTTTTCCATAGAGATTTATCCAAGCGTACACAATTATAAAGGAGGAAAAGAAAAGAGAAAGACAGCAAAAAAATGTAAAAATAATAATGACAGTGGACTGCTTTTTCGGTAGGCGTGCTAGAGGGGGTACAGCGTTAGCTTTAAACTAAAAGAAAAGTTTATCAAAATTGAAAAATTTTTTTTTGTTTTAAAAGTTCTTTTTTTTTTGTCCTCTTGCACACACCACACACTTGCACCGTTGTATTTCATTAAAATCCCATCGACAAAAGAAAAGGACTTCCGACTTCCTTCAGAAAAAATACGGGAAATTACAGGCTAAAGGCAACTTTTTTGAAAAGGTAAACCGTGATCATTGAAGAATTACCTACTTCATAAAGGACTCTCACTTGAAAGAAGTCAGTTTAATGCTTAATGGTTTTTAATGTTTTACTGCTAGTTGTTATTTGGTTCAAGGACTCGCCTACTAAACTAATGGTGGGGGATGTTTGTTGTTTTAATTTTCTTCTTTTTTTCTCTGTTTATGATATCGTTACGACAATCCTTTTTTTGAATGATACGAGTCCTTGTCACGCTAAAATTATTCAGATTTTTTTTTTTTTGATTGTTAGTAACTGAGAAAGTTAAGAGCTAACAAAATTATTTACACAGAAAAACAACTTGAAGGGTGGGTTTTGAATTAAGACAGACAGAGACATAAAACATAGAGTAAAAGGGCGTAGACTTAATAATTTTACTGATTAGTTTGCTGATATCGCGTAAAATTGTGAACTAAGTGGAAGTTAATTACGTTCTCTTATGCGAAAGAAAGTTTATTCCTTATCCACGCGCAGTGGGGGGTAGGTAGTAGTTTCTATTTGATTTGGGGAAAGAAAAGTTTTGTAAAGAGGAAAAGTTGAGGTAGGGAAAATGGTTATAAGGGCTTGCTGCAGGAGGAAGGGGATACTAAATGGCAATCATTTCACTTACTTGAGCAACTTTTCTTCTTCTACAACAGTGCATTAGACTTTCTAGGTATAAGGTTGTAACTTCTGTCAAAATTGTACCATTTTTCGGCGTATAGACATATGACTGACAAATTTGCATCGTTTTTAAAATGTTTGAAAATTAGAAGACAACTTCCCAAACTTGCAGGCTTTTGGGTCCTAAAATTCCAGTGATTACATGGAACTTTCTCTACATTGGGACATTTATATAGTTGGGTAAAGAAGTGTCCACAAGATTTTCACAAGTACATTGTTGACGCTGCACAGTGGAATGAGAAATTATAAACAAAAAGGTTTACTGACACACTTAACTACCAACAACAGAAAGCAAAAATATGTGAACTTTTAACTACGCCCCATTACCTAAAACATGATTTATCCCCTTAGTGTTTGCTGGAGAAAAACTACTTATATTGGACACCTTCAGCTGTGCTCTACTTTTGGGAGCCTTCCCTGGTCTTAGCTCTTCAAATCCTTCATGCTTTATCTCCAAGTTATCGATGAGAAGATTTTCCATTTTGTGGATTGTGGTCTAAGGCAACACGGGGACACATCAGTTTCGCTATCGTCTAAGGTCTGCTTCTTGATGCATATCTAGCAAAGGAAACAATACCGCGCTCGTTCTCACTAAAACTTAACCGCAGATCGATTCTCTTTTTAATCGCAGAAACGGATAAGATGCAGATCGAAGCTGAGGTTCTCGGTTTAATCAACGATCACTCGATCTCAGTCGTAGTATCCAATCCAGTTGGCAGTTATTTCCTTTCCAAGAAGTGGGCTTTCTACCAATTCTTCCTGGGTTCTGAGAAAGTCGGTTCCTACTACTTTAGCTGCCTGTAATTCCTGATTGTTGGATTTAGTTGATAAACACCTTCATGGTGTGCAGTAGATCAACCAGAATCCACAGTGACTGCCGGTTCTTTTGGTGTACCCGACAAAATATACCAAGGTTCTGCTCCATTAACACTTCAAAGATATTAGATTTTTGATTTTATTTCATTACAAAAAGCTATATACCATCACGACAATATTCTTACTTATGATATCAATGTCCTTAAAATATCGCATTACTACAGCCTACAATAATCGAAAAATAAAAAAATACATATACACATAATAGTAATAAAATTTACCATAAAATGCGTTACATGGAGGCAGACAGAGCACAGGACATTATGTTTATAATGGGATCTGAATTGAAACCCCTCTAGAGTGTAATTTCACTAAAAGAATTGTGTATCTATATATGGGATGCAAGTGCGACCTGGATAAATTGATCGGGCCCCGACCTTGGGCTCTAATCGGTAACATACTCCTCCAGTCTAGTTGCATTTTTGAACCGAAATATCTCATGGTGGTTTCTTCAAAGAAAAATTCACATTCATAATCAATGCTTCAGACTCCACAAAAATGTGTACTGGTGTTTCCTCGATATCCTTGCAGAATCTGCAATGTTCGTTCTTTTCTATATTCAGTTTCTAGAGATGGTCTTTAAGTCCATTATCATGCCTGCCAACATGTGAAGTTGGGAAATACCATCCCAAAGCTAGTCCCATTTGCTCTTTTTTTTTAAATCCAAAGAACTGGGTTTCCGAACGGTTTCTTGATAGTTAATCAGACCGTTAAAGATTACTATTAACTAAGCTCAGTTTATTGGATCTTACTAAGGCATTCACATACTACACTCGACCTTATCTCGTTTAGTCTTCTCCGTTGAATTGGGTGCATCTTTCAATTCTGGGAAGTTCTACTTAAAAATTGCTGAGGAACATTCCCACAGGGTAAAGTAAAAGTAAAGTAAAGTAAAGTAGATTTTATAAATTAACTTCAGCCATTGCCATCAGCCGGCGAAAAGGAAGAATTAGACTAAAGTTTTATGCATATATAGTGATGTAAAAAGCTTCGTTCATTATTTGCTGCTGGTATTTTAATGCAGCTTTAAGATAGCTACCCAGCACGCTCCAGTTCTCACCATCTAGAGTTCTGATGAATTCAGCCATTGATAGCGCCTCTTTATCCCAGTAAGCTCGTCTGATCTCTTTCAATATTGGGCAAGCTCCAATAAAATGGAAAACGTCTTCTTTTGTTCAATGGTTGCATAGGCTGCATTCCTCATTCCCGTCGCTTATACCTATGAGCCCTGAAGTTCAGCCGAAGTAGTTCGCCTTTCGCCTTAAAGATGTTAGAGATTACATCCACGCTGAACCGATCGTGGAAATAATTTTTCTCAGCCAGATCATGGTGAAGTGGTCTCACTTTGTTGCGCTTTCAATCTAAACTTTGCACGAGTAGACTCTTCAATATTCGATAACTGTACCAAATTCGTCGATGTGTGGAAGGCGGTAGTTTGGGAGTTCCATTACTTTCAGAATGTAGAGAATGCGCAATCTTAATGTAAAGAAGTAGAGAGGAGATAAACCAGTTTCAAGGTGCAACATGTATGTCGGTTTGTTTTTCCAGGTAATTTGAAGATTTTTTTTTTGAGAAATATCTTAAAAGTATTTCAACCCCTTCGTACTCGAATATACCCCAAAGTTGTGCAGCATAGCACATGATTGACCTCATAGCCGCTTCGAAAACCTTAAATTTGCTGCTCGATGGAACGTTTTTCCTCCCAAGGAATCCCCGCCAACTGCAATTTATTGCCTTTTTCGCCTCCTTTAGTTTTTCTCCCAGCTGGGCCTTGAAGGATACTTGAGATGAAATTAAAACCTCTTAACGTCCTCAAGTTCCTGGTTTTCCCAAGTCCATCTTTCTTGCCTTGAGTATCGTCCAAACCCGTTTCTAAATATCATTACTTTCGACTTAGCGGTGTTTACTTTCAGGTTACATAAATTCCAGTAGTTTTGGAGCTTATTAATCATCATCTGCAACATAATTCCCACAGAGTCTGATTATCTAATTCTGGATCACTTTACTATTGCTCCAGTTCCTGTGGATCAATGGCCCGCTAATCCTTCATGAGGGTCAGGATGCTCAGGTTAACCCTCCATCCTTCTCGATCCTTCGCTATTGACTACAACTCATCTACATTGTTTATGTAGATTGTGAATTTAAACAACCATTGCCATCATACATATTGTGAAAAAATAAATATTGTAACACTACTGTTTATACTTATACCTATTTGATGTTCTGTTACTTCAGTTATTGTGTCCACTTCTACGGATATATCAATGCAATGAGCCGTATAATAGTTAAGTTAACAGATTCATAACACACGCTGAATTGTTCCGTCTTACAATAAAGACAAATTTATAAAGTCTTGGTATAGTGTACTTTGTTTTTTTCTTTTCAATCTTCTTACAATCTCTGGTATAAGACTCAGATAGAAAGCAAATAATTTCTAAACCTACAATTGAGAATACTGTGATGTATAACTTTCTTACTGTAACGCATCATTATCATTCTATGAATTTCAAAGCCTTGATTCAAAAAAAACATTGGTAAGCAGAATGAATGAGAATGAGCAACTTCTAAGGTTATGGTAAGAAAATCAAAACATATCTGAAGTAAGATGCTCCCCTTCATGCTCTAAAGAGTGATCTTTGACCTTATATTTAAACCAGCACGGGTTCATTCTCTACACACTCCTTCATAATTTACGATCCCCGAGCCAATTGTTCCCAGAGCTCATGTTTCAGAATATATGTATACTGACTTGACACACAACAAAGGTGCTTTGTTCGTTCAGTGGCATTCTGCAAAATCCAAAAATTGCTTCATGCTAAGCCAGTATAAACTCCCCTAAGGTCAGTCGTTATATCCTTGTAATGGTCATTTGGCCTATTACAGTAATTACACAAACGATATTACAAATGCGATTTATCAATCTTCAAAATGCCGCCCCAGGGACCTATCCAAACAGACCCAAACAATACTCCTGTATAGTAACATGAATTCCCTTCTCTTACACCGCCTTACCGTCATAAATGTTATCCTGCTGCTGCTGCTCGGTCGTCAATGGTTACAAAACTAAACTCTCAAAATTGGAGAATCCTTTTCCTTGTTTGTTTGTGTATACATACAAAGTGTTGTCGACGACTTTTGTAAGCTGATTACGAGGCGACGTCGTCGACGACAAGTGAAGGTAACAGAGAACCCTTTTCGACCATTGACAGCACACACATATCCTGTCGTGTTAGGTAACCCTCTTCCCACCATTCCATGGTGACCATAGCAACAATACACCATTAATCTGAGAGCAAAAATGTTACTCGCCAGGCACAATATGAAACAAGCGTTTCAAGCATTTACAAGACATACAGCATCCTGTAATCCTTTCAACGGTGTGTTTAACTCTGAGAACTGAGAGTGTCCAGTACGCAAACACAAACTTAGTTGCCCGTGGGGCTAATAGATCCTTTCATATTACCTCAACATAATTTGTAACAACTACTATACTCTTTTTCCATTGTGATATGCTGTAGTATTAGTATCTTGCGAACAGGGATTCTCCTTCCTTTCTCACACACTCTTCCTGTGAGTCCGCTTGTTATGTAATTCAATTTTTTTTTTTTTTTCACCCACTTCCCCATTGGCTTCTGTGTGTAAATGACTTGGATTGTGAAAAATTTATTTCTTCTTCACACATCTGCACACAGTAACAAAAAAAGCACAAAGGACAACAGATTCTCACCAACGACAACGATGTCGACGAAAGTGGCGAGTAAAGTCAGAAAATCAGTTTTATTACTGCGAAAATATGTTTACACACGCGGACACGTTTAGTTTTATTCATCTCCTTCCCTTCGCTTCCTGTAGCTGCTTCTCCTTCTCCTGACCCTGGTGGATGCAGAAGGTGAGATGGGAATATATGTGGTTTCCTTTTGTTAAAGGAACTCCACTACACACAGGATGTGTGTAGTTAATGCCTCCAGCATAGATTTTTACAATTTTCCACTTTTTTTTTTCTCGTGTGTGGTGATTTTCTTCCTTTTTTGTATCCTTACACCACTGCTATTTGCCGCATTGGGATAAGTGATGGAATTGTAAATTAGCTTGCGAATCCTATATATGTTCAACATATATGAATGTGGAACGAGAGGAGAGTTGTTTCTTTTATTTCCATCTCATTAAATCGGCGTGTGAGTGCGGGGCAATTTAAAGAAAATTCATTCGGTGTAAGTAAGATTTATGGGTATTTTCCAGGATATAACAACAAAACAAGAGGAAATTTGCATTGCTTTTGGGCATGAAATATGCGAGTGGATATGAGTTATGGCTGACAAAAAAGCAAAACGAAAGGAAGTACTAAGGACTCTTGAGGTTGCTAAGATTCACACAAATCTTTTACAATATACTGCAGGATTGTGGACTGAGGTTAAGTACCGCTATAAGTCGTCAAATAATTAATTTTTGCGCACTGGCTTATCCTGATAGATGGGTTTTCTAGGAAGGAGAATCGAGCTCGTTATGGTTTCACGGATCTTTAGATTAAATTTTGCACGTTAAACCACCAAAAGGACGCAAAAATGTACAAGAGTATGAATGATACTCGCTATCGTAGGGTTATGACTAAGCGGCCGAACCTATTCCAAAATTTATTGTAGGCCACTTAACGGGTGTTGTTGAGTGATACCTTGTATGAGAAACTTAAAAGTAGTCAAAGGTTTTGTTCGATCTGTGATCTGTATTTTACCTTGATCTACAGGCACTTAACATCGCGATGGCTTTTAAAAAATCAGAGAAAGACTTTGTAATGGAATTTTTTTAGAAGTCCATGTCACAACTGTTTACCAAACCACTGACCAGTTGTCGATCAATAGCGTTTCGCAAATCGTAGGCACATTTCAAATCTCTCACATCGAGTACTATCGCATCTAATACTGTAAAACACTGCCGCGTATTTCTTGAAGAGCTATCTGGGCAGTAAAAGCTTACTAAGGTCACTCTGATATTCTAGGAAATTGTGGGGCTGATGAACTACCCCAACAATGTTTTTCTGTTATACTTACATACATAACAGCATATTTAAAATAACTATAGACGCAACAATGTTGTATTTAAAGTACCGAATCAAGAGAAGGTCTAATAGTCTTCTGACGCTCTGGAGAGGAACCATTTCTAACGTATTGTCATAGTAGGATGTTTGGTGTAGTTATTATAAGGTGAAGCATTCCCCACTGTGACTTCTACAAGAAGTCCACAAATAAAGAAGAAGACAACAATACCCCCCAACCCTGACTTATCTTTAGTCTAAGTGTATCAGATCGAGGACACTCCAGAGCAACCACCTATATAGGTCAAGATGATGGGCGTCATATGATGAAAATGGGTTACTACTCCGAAGTGGGCGCCGTGGCGTAAGTGGTTAGTGTGCCGGATCACTACGCATAAGGTTCCAAGTTCGAATCCCAGAAAACACCAAAAAGTTTTTTCACGGTCCCACCTCTCGCGAGCGTCTGACAAACATCCGAGAGTATTGTTGTCACGAAAAAGTTTCTCAAATCGCCGTTCGGATTCGGCACGAAACTGTAGGTCCCTTCCATTCGTGTGAAAAATATAACGCACACAACATGAGTGGTTGCGAGAAGCTAGGCCCTGGCACTCAAAGAGCTGTTGCGCCAAATATATATATATATATACTTCGAAGTGCTACTTCGAATTTCTCTTATTTATCGCGTGCCTTAAACAGCGGCTCCAAGCAAGAAGTGGATGTAAGTTCTCCAAACTGAGAATTGAAGCCAGCTCTCCATCGGGCTTCAGCCGCAATTTTTTCACTAAATTACGAATTTTTAAATCATCCATTTCTTCCTAGCAAAATGTATGACCAAGTACAAGTCAACGCATCCTGTGATATTAAAATCCTACAAAGTCAATTAACGTTTTTCGGTTATTGAGGATCTAGGTACCAAGAGGCATCTCCTCGGATTCTAATACGCTTAACAGGTATTGGCTTCTTAAACTCTTACACGCTAATTCAAAATTCCAGAATTTATCAACTCGACTTACCTACAACATACACAATCAAAGTGAATTCCACTTTAAGAAAAATGTGTTCTATTTCCCTAGCAGAAATCAACTTGAGATCCTCTCCCGACTCTATAAATGTTTAATTAGGTATTACCGCACAATAGTATCCATCAATAAATACTGCTAGATGCGAGTACAAGATTCATGTTCATCATATCGGTCAATAGACATTTAAACTACATTTTTACTGCGGTTGTTCGCATATTCCTTCCTAGTTATTAGATAGATTTAGGTGCAATTTTGTTATGGTTTCGAAAACATTCTAAGAATTTCGGTGTTACTCCTTCAACACAAGCAAGTGTCCACGTCTGAACGATGGGTGGTTTTCTTCTACGATAAATCAAAGAAGTCCTTGCTTGCAAGGTAAAGTAAGATACGACTGTGAACCTTCATTATAATTTAATAATCCTACGTGAAGTGTCTAACGCAGACACACAGTTAAGATACGCTTAATGAGCGACCGTTTTAAACCTAAGATAGAGGTTTTGATGTTGATTTTGCTGTCCACTGGTCTACAGAAAGAAGTGTATCAATAGTTTCATATCCTTATCTTGAAACATGGTACCTTCAAACTACCCCTACCTTTAAACACTGCATTTCTCTTGGAGATCATTGCAAGGTCAAATTTCAAACGAAAAGCCTTAGAAATTTCTACCATACTGAAGTGTCTAGTTGGTTAAAATGCTAAGCTTTCTATGCTGTTAGGATACGATAAATTTTCATTCAAGCTTTAAATAATCCACTAAGAGGGTGCTTCCTCTCAAACGCCACAGTTACCACGAAAGTGTGACTACAAACAGTAACACCGGCTTAATGTTTCTCATTTCCTGCTTACAGTTCCTAATTACTGATTTGATTATCAATGTCCTTTTAAATGTTTTAAAAGACAGCTCAGTTCACTTTTTTTTTGTTTTCGTCACCCTCCTTTCACATTTTCTGTGTATCCTTCCATCGTGTGCTGTATGATATTCTTCCATCTACTGATTACTCCAAAGGAGATTCTTTTCTTTTTTTGTCGAGTATAATTATGTGGACCAACTAATTAAATTTACATAAAAAGTAGCAACAAAAAAACGACAAAAAATAGCGAAATCCTTTTTGGCAAATGAAGAAAGACAGTCTAATGTGTCCACTCATTCTACTGTGTTGATCTCCCTTCATCTGTTTGAGTGGTCCTTCAATTGATTTTCTTTTTTTTTTAGTCATGCACACGTCTAAAGAAATTCATTAATTTATTTATTTTTCAATTTTTTTTTTTCGTCCTTTCCATTCCCCGTTTCATCTGCTTTATGTTCTTCGTCAACCATTTTTCGTTATCCTTGAAGCATTTCCTTTTCGTTTCAATTAATTGACACAGTAATAAATCACTTTCGTATCAAATTTTTGGACATTGGCTTCCGTACAGTTGACACTCGCTTTTGTTATCCTTCGAATCGCTTTGGTTTTTTTTTTTTTTTTTTTTTTATCTTGTGTCCTTTCCCCGCTTGTTCATCCCTGAAAAATAAGGAGAACAGAGCGCACAAGTGGAGCTCTGGGAAGCACTGAGACAGAAAATAAAATTGATAACGTGAAACGTGGACTAACGTTCAGTCGTTTTTCATTTCATTTCGAAGGATACTCAGAAGGGTGTGATGATAGTGGGAGGAGAAGAGTCTGTTTTTTTTTCTCTTAAGAGGCATAGAATTAGAATCGAAAAATGCTTAATGTATCCTTGAACACTTCAATTTGATTCACGTGCGCTCGATGCAAATTGACATGGCTTGTATTGTGTGTGAATGTCCTTTAGTGTAAGTTAATTTTTTAACACTGTTTCTCTATTTTTGTTATCCCATTTCAGACTGGATTTTCGTCCTGACAGAGGGATATACGATTTGCAAATTAAAAATGCTTCTTATAATCAAGACAATGGACGATTTGAGTGCCGCATTAAGGCTAAGGGCACTGGCGCTGATGTACATCGGGAATTTTACAATTTAACTGTCCTGACACCGCCACATCCGCCAATGGTATCGCCAGGTAACAATGCCGTTGCTACCGAGGATAAGCCAGTGGAATTGACATGCAGTAGCATTGGAGGATCACCAGATCCGACGATAACGTAAGTGTTGATTTTTCTTTTTTTAGTCCTTGTTACTGGTTTTCTTCTTCACTGTGACACGCTGAGTGTTCTGTCGTCCTTCATCGGTTCGGTATAGCTTTAGAATTACTATCGAAAATTGAATGGATTATACTGGCATCGATTGACACAATGCAGAATGCAAGGGAGCAGCAGCATCCTGAGACCACCGATGACAATGGAAGAATTTTCGCGCGTTTGTTTAATTACACGCTTCATTCATCGTTTATCCTTCACAATCCTAGTAGTAGCACATTGTGCCAAGGATAACATTACAGACAGACACTGTTAAGGCTTTTATCACGTCCGCAATCGGACGAGGAACAAATGTCTCGCCTTTTTGCCATTTGGCACTTGTGAAAGTCCTTAGCATCCCTTTTTCTTTTTTCTCTTTCTTTTTTTCTGTTCTCCGGAACCCTTTGCAAAATTTGTCGAAAATTCCGTTAATTTTTGTTTCCTTTTGTGGTACTGAATGGTCGGTACATACATAATCGTCCTTCTGACAGAGACAATCAGACAAGGTGGTTAGCAATCAAAGGGATTCATGAGGAAGTGAAGAAGAGTAGCCAACAACAAAATTGTTATTTCCATCCTTTTTGCTTTGTCTAAGGATACTTTTCTTTTGATTTCGTTTTAGATGGTATCGTGATGGTAGCACAGTTCCATTGCAGGCACCCTTGCAAAAGGGTGGCTCCAAAGATTTCCAAACAAACGCAACACTATCGATTGTGCCGCGTCGTGATGATGATGGTGCCAAGTACAAATGCGTTGTTTGGAATCGTGCCATGCCAGAGGGACAACGTCTGGAGACAAATGTCATCTTGAATGTAAACTGTAAGTGGAGATTTGTTATTTCTTACGTTTTAAGTGTTCTGTTTATGGTTTTTAAGCGACGGTCATAAATTTTATTTTACTTCTGGGGGGCGTTTGAGGATGTCTAGGGAAAAAGTTACCCATCAATTAGTTTCGTACTGTATAAACAGGATGTTATTTTACGAGGGGTCGCTAAAACTGTTTTGCGGAAGGAGTTTGGGTCAAAAGCAGAAGGCATCTTTACATTTAGGAATCGACTATGGATAACAAGAATCACGGGCCTTTCTTCGAAACTAAGGATGTGTTTGGGAAAACGTAAAATTAAATTTTTGTTCTCGGGGTTTATAATTTTGTTTCATGTCCTTTCAAATTTTCTTTAACCTTTAGAGTATCGAGTGGGGGACTTTAGGTCCCCCACGACCACGTTTTTGTCAATACTCCGTTTAATAATAACTGTTTTTAATTGTTTTTTTTAGGTAGTCGAGTTTTTTCGTATCCAAAATAAGATTTCAACTTGATCTTACATTTTTGACAATTTTCGAAGAACAAAAGAGTAATTTCAAGTTTAACTTGAATACAGTTTAAACCTGACTTTAATTAGAGGGACCTATGGTACCCCAGTCCGTCTCTTAGGTCTCAGAATTTACTCGGTGCTCTAAACGTTAATGGTAATCGATCGACCTTGTCAGTCTAGAGCCACCCTTTTAAATCGTCTATTTTATCACTTATCGAAGGCTCGGGCGACTTTTAACATTTCGCTTTGGATTTAAAAACGCATATGATTGTTTGCTTATCACTTCCAATCCATTTAAACTGGAGTTAATAAGTGTATCTTCAAAAATATGGTAGAATTTTTGTTGTGTTGTGTTGTTGTTTTTGGTCGACCGACGAATAGAATGAAGGAATCGTACATAAAATGACAAGATGCTAAGATTTCGGTGATAACGAGTTCATTTGGACACCACTCATATTCCCTGGTTCTGGCAAAAAAAGCCGGCGCTTTTTTCAATCGCTTTCATTAATCTCATGATGAGCTGGTCAAAGGGGCCTAGAGTTGCAGAAACCGGGAAACTATATCGATTCGGATAAAGGTTCAACTTCATCAATTATGAAATTTTGGGATAAGAACAGCAGTGTGAAACTCAACAGCCTGCTTCAAATGCAATCGAAGAAAGTAAGCTATGTGACTACTAGGAATAGAACCCGTAGCTTTGAAAGCAGCAAACGGGGCGTCTATGTATGATACGTCTGTCTTTTTCATAAAATCACTAGCTATGTTAGGTTATAACCTAATATCGCCAGTTCATAGCACATGCATATCCAAGTGATGTTAATTTTGAAAACGGGCAGTATTTTCTGAGGTCAAACAAGCGAACCCCAAAGGCGGATCAAATGAAAGCGGTGAAATGGGAAGGTTATGATCCCTTGAGTTCAGATCATAACCTCGCCGATATAGGAAGGAGAAGAAGTTGCAAACAGACAGTCTCTGTCGACGCTCCCTTGAATACCCGGCATATCCATCGACTTGCATATCTGATAGTGACATAAAGCTGGCAAATTGCTTTCTATATTAATATAAAACTATGTATATACAGGGTGAGCTTAAAAAGGGTTCTGATGTGAATCGGCTAGGGAACCATCAACCACATACTCTTGCAGAACACTCCAGAGTTTGCCTCCAGGAACCCTGTCATATACTTTCTCGAAATCCACAAAACTGTAGACAGGTTAAGCATACTCGCAGGCCTTCTCAAGCACCATTCTGAGAATGAAAAACTTGTCGATCATGCTTCTGTGAGGACAAAAACCACATTGCCCACCCCCTAAACTAGCCTCAACCACCGCTCTGGAACGCGTTTCCAGGAAGACTGAAAAAAGATTTACCCCTGTAGTTGCCGCAATCTCGTTTGTTCGTAAACAAAAAAAAAAAAAAAAATAATATAATATTTTTGGAGAAATATGTAGTACACGCAAAGAAAAACGTAGAAATAGTATGAGACTCGAAAGTGTAGCAATTATATTACTTAAGTAGCGAGGGTGGTAAAACTGGTTATGAATACCCTTCAAATAATGCTTTACACAGTGCGGCCGTTGAAAAGGATAGGCAGTGAGAGAAAGATTGGTATTGTGGTTTGGAACTCAGATGTTATATCATATTTCAGAAAAATATTCCTGGGAAGTCGTCCAGATAACTCGGGAGATTTGTTTTGTTATTTGGTCTTTGCTTCTGATTCACAGTATTTTTTTTCTCGACCACCTAATGTTATAAAACCATATTTCCTTGTGAAATAATTCGATTTTTTTTTTTTTTTTATAATTCGCGCGCGCTCAAAGTGTTATGAATACCTTTAACATGTTTACACACGGGCGTTGGAAAGGATAGAGAGAGAGAGAAAGATTTTGGTGTAGTAGTTCTTGAAGCTCAGTTGTTTATGCTTCAGAGATTCTCCGGGTGTGGCGTCCAGATAACTGGGGAGATTTTTCTTATATTTTTTGTCTTTGCTTCTGATTCACAGTACTTTTTTCCCAATAGCCGATGGGCAAATCACTATCAACAGAGCGAACAATTTTTCCAGCCATATGACCAAGCTACTGCCAGTGATATGCCGTTGCAGTAGTGTGCACACAAGCTTTCGCAAATGATTGGACTGACTTTGTATATATCATGAGAAATAAGTAAATGCTTGCTGACATCAGGACTTGAACCATTAGCGTGGCAATTGACGACGTTACCACTACACCATATATATATATATATATATATAATTATCGCTCATCTTGCCACACAGCTTTTTCCAAAAATTCCGAACTGTTGATGTGGGTGTGATTCCCGATTGTAGGAATATATTATATTATTTGTTAGGGTTGTAGGTCTCTTGGCAACTTGACTTGGCACATCTAGTTGCTTATTGACCGTCTTTGCTGTTTACGCATAAACAGTGCGTTATTATGAGATCAGCATTAATAGATAGATTTGCGTTTTCAACCAACCTGCTCATATCTGCAGTCCTAAAGAGTAAACTGATAAAATAATAAACCAAAGCAAATCGTTGTCATTCCATCTAAAGCTCCTCAGTTCAACACATAACATTGTGCTAAGCTTTTCGCTACACTTACATCGAGTCCTCTGTGTTGCCCCTATAGTCTAGTGGGAAGCATTTGGGTATTGAAAATTGATTCACATTTTTTTCGGGAATCACTAGATCAATTGACGCTTATTATTTTTGCCGTAACCTCTTTAGTAGAAGCTGAAGAAATGCTCCACCTACGTCTCTTCTTGGTCATTGCAGATGTAAATCATTGTTTACACCAGGCCAAAGCATATTATCTAACCCTGATAGGTCCTGCAACATAGGCATCGGAACTAAAGGGCCAGAACTTGACCAAGAAGTGTTCAATGAGATTGAGCGATGAAGTGGACTCTTATCATACCGCGCATAATAGGATTGGAAATTTAAACATGCCGCCCTCAATACTTCTAGTTAATATTCTACTAAGGTCAATTCAATGAGTATATACTGTAGGACGACAGTTCTCACAGAAAACATATGGAAATGGATGAAACCGCGTATGTGATTTCTCGAGAAAAATGTAAAAGAATATAGTATGAAATTAAGTACACTAGACCAACATTAGTACATTGAAAAGAAAATTGCAAATCCTCGAACAAAATTCATTACATTTATTATGTCAAGATCCAATTAAGACTATTTTATTCAATTTCCCAGTCATCTTTACAAACGTTGTAGTATCCATTGTCTCAAGTCGGGTACAGAAGCATACACGCCAGGTGCTGGATTCCCGCAACCTTTGCCAAACGATACAATGCCCAATAGATTCCCAGTCGATGGATCTAACAATGGACCACCAGAATCTCCAGGGCAACTGCTCTTACTCGCAGCATCATTCCCGGCGCAAATCATTTGCGAAGTGATTTTTATTTTCACATCCGTATATAACGCATCGCAGATTAACGGATGGATTAGTGGCACTGACACTGCTCTTAAGTTCTCCGAAAGGCGTGAGCCTTTAGCATACATTCCCCAGCCAATGACAACAGTAGGTGTACCAGGCGGTGGACGTAGCGTAGCCAATGAAATTGGTTGAACAGTTGGCCCATATGTCAGTGGTTGTCGGAGTATCATAATTGCAACATCATACTGCATGCTATTAGGGTTGAATTTTTCGTGTATCACAACGAGAGCAACTTTAAGCAGTTCACCTTTAGAATTCGCCGAATCTCCAACACGGATGGCTATTTCCTTGTCTTCAGTTGCGTTGAAACAATGTGCTGCAGTTAGAATGGTGTTTGGTGCGATGATGGAACCTCCACAGAAATGACGGTCGTTTTTTCGAATCGATACTATGTAGGGATACTTTTTAATATCAATTTCGGATCCTCCCAGGACACGTCCCAAATCGATTGCTGATGCCGCAGCGGCAAAACTTGCCGATGTGAGGAGCGAAACTATTATCGCGATTGAAACCATTTTAGGTAATTAGAAATAATAACTGATGTAGAACTTGGGAGCTGTTGTGGTCTTTTATAGTCGTTAGATGATGGTTTCGCCATAAGATTTGCAAGATATATGATCATGATAAGATTAAAAAATCCTAAGGCTGTGGTGACGGAAATTTAAACATTATCTACCATCACTGCGTTGAAGGTTAGGTATTCACGTGCGCACACTTTTTGCGAATTCTAGTGTGTTATTTGATTGACCTGATTTTGTTTTGCTAACAAGGTCGATAGCAAAAACGTTTGGTTTTCAGTGTACACTGATAACTCCAGAGAGCCCACAAAAGTTTTTTTTACATAAGCTTTATCGGGCATTAAATGGTGATGATATCCACAATTTAAAACTTTTAATCCAGTGGGGGCGTATTTGTCTAAGATATGCAAAGGGAACTTGTGAACAATTTTACGCGGACCGTCTAGTCCGATTACCAAAACTTACTAATCAAGGATGAGAATTAGCTATTTTGTACTAGCTACTGCTAGTCAAAATAATTAAGCGTTATAGTCTAAACAGATCTTAGCAAGCTTCTATCTTAATTTATTTAGGTGGCGCTACAGTTCGGGATGAACCTGGGCCTCAACCAATAAACCTCTCCATTTAACTCGGTCTTTTGTTGATTGCCTCCAATTGCACACTTCACGTTGATTTTGGTCCCCTTAAACTTGTGTGCGCCACCTATGGCGAAGAGGACCTCTACTGCGTCGTCCCTCCGGGTTAGAATCGAAGACTGTGTGGACAGGAGCGTTGGTGTCCATTCGCTCTTCATGTCGTAGCCATTTAAAACGACCGATAAAGAGATGACGGTTACCGATTTGGATTTCCTATAGAATCACCCGAGATTGTTCGGTTGTTAGTGTTTACTCTTATAAAGTCTTGCCTTAACTTAATATGTTGGCTTAGGTTATTTAGCTTTGCAATTTTTGTACCTTTCACCTAGAATATAAATTCTTCACGTATATTAACATGGACTTGACATTTCAGGGTTTCTGTTTACCCTCAATCTATGGAGAAAATTTGTCGAGCTTTTAAAGGAAGGCTCTTTATATACGTATTGATCTTGAATTAGTTAGTAATGGGCTTTTAATGGGTCTTAATTGGACTTTATTTTAGCTAGTTGGAGGTAGAGGCTGTGGATCTTGAAACTGTTAATAACACTGCTTTAGAGTTCGTCTTACCCATTGCCATTGCATACATACATACTTGGCACAACAGCCCATCAAGGGCCTAGGGCTTGCTTCTCGCGACCATTCGTGTTGTGTGCGTTATATTTTTCACACCTCGCGAGAGGTCGGACCGTGAAAAAATGTATTTTGGTGTTTTCTGGGACTCAAACATTGAACCTCACGCGCAGTGGTCCGACAACCCATCCCACCCATCAACTCATCGCCATTAAGTCGTAATTTGCTTGAGGACCGTTTCTGTGACCTTTTTTTTTAAAGCCTTTTAGCCATCTGTTGAAAATGCCAGGTGTAGCGTACATGAAAAGCGATGGAATGGGACCCCCGGCTTAAATTTTAAATTTGGCTTAAGGATGGGCTGGTAAATTCATCTAAGAGATTTGTTGCTGGGAATCCATCCAGTGGGTCTCAAACTTTGCAATAATTTTGGTCACTCATTTACGAAACTTACAAGAACTCTTAACGCAATAAATACATATACATATGCTTGATAGGTAAACGCTAAATTTACTGCTTACTGTACTCGTAAGAGGAAATTACGAAACGGATCTGGTGAAACTCGAAGATACTGGTTTTGAAACCAGCGATTGTTTATTAGGCTGTCATGCTTAAAGCCCGATTCGGTCACTTTTCGTCGGTTATATGAACAAAATATTATTTTTCAAACACTGGGATGCAAGGGTTATGCATTTTTGGCACCACACATCGTCACTGTTAAAGTGCTTTTTGATCGTTTCCTAACGATATTTTCAAAACGCCAAGATTGTTGATTTTTTCTGTATCGTAGTTAGTCGTCCAGGAATTTCCGTTTGCCCTCCGAATCCTGACTTCAATGTTGCCAAGACATTAAAATAAATCTGACTATTCTACCTTTCCGGGTTGAACTCGCAACTGCAAAGATGCCAAATAGCAAAACTGGGAGGTGCTAACACAAATATAACTTTTTCTAAGAGAATTGTTTTTAAGCCGCAATATTTATGGTGTCATAGAAAATTATGTGCAAAGAACCGTTTATCAACATTAAAACAGCATCCAATTATTGAAATATACCCTTTACTTATTCCAGTGACACAGTTCCATAACTTATAGAAGAACCTTAGCTCTCATTCCAATTATTGCTTCTAAATGATAAAGTATTTAGATAGCATACAGATACACCCTGCTCCTACACCTTTTTAAATCAATACCTTTCTAAATCAAGCCCACTAAAGGATGCGACATTAAACCAGAATCCATTTCAACCATACAAATTAGCATGCATTATAAAAACATTTTTATTTGCTTTCGCCTTTCATCCATTAGTTCTCTCATCACCAAACAAACAAACTAACAGGCCCATATACACCGTCATTTGTCAAACATAATATAACGTGTCAATAAGATTCTGCTCCACTTCGTTTCACGCTTTAAAATTTAATGTCACCACTTCGACCGCGGCGTCACATTTGTTTTCCTTGCGTTACTAATTACCTGCGATGAAAATTGCTTCAAATTAATTTTCTCATTACACCACCGCCACCGCAGCCACCCATCTCGACATAGAGTCGCATCCACCAACTAATTCATTCTCCATCATCGTGACACATCATGATTTATTCGAATCAATCAACATAGTTTCCACAGATGTACATAAATTACACCCCCCACCCAACGGGGAGCACTTAACTCTCAAGTCGTCGTAAGCGGTGGCGGTGGTGGCAAATGTATCTTATTTGTGCGGGTCTTGTATACACACATGATGACACTAATTAATTAAATCATATCCAGTTACTCATCCAGTCGATAAATTTAAGAAGAAAACTTATCGTTTAAAGTATTTCGAAACCGACTACGCCTCATAGATATACAAAATCCAAATTATTTCATCGAAGATACTCGTACATATTGCACTGCGCCCCTTAATCCCGAGCGTTCGAGCGCCTGGTGACTGCCCTTTGTTTCTCCGGATGGTTTGTTCTTTCTTTTTTTTTGTGACGTTAATTGGACACAAATTTTATGACCTCGTGCATAATTCAGTGGCGAGGAGCTCCACACTCCAGAGAGGGCGGAATCCATAAATAATAGCCAGCCAGAGCGCACCAAACCACAGTGTATCTGCATAAAATACTTTTCGTATCTCTGAGTTATTTCATCTCCAGATGCTGCTGTACAGAGGCTGGAATTGAAATGGACCTGGTGATGTATCACTAAGTTGCGGCCGGTTCGGTTCTGTATATCTATTTTGTATCTAAATTCTGACATCTTTTGGGTTAATTGTTGTCATTGGAGGAAGAACCACGTTGCACGTTATTTTGATTTGTTGCCGCTAATAAATCCCTGATCGAGCAAAAATGGAAGTTCAATTCATGACTGTCTTGAATGATAGGTTTGTTTTTGGACTGACTATAGGTTGTAAAAATGTTTATTCCAGGATGATTACACTCGTCCACGTTTGGTTGTTTTTTGCAATAAAAGTGAAAATAGCGGTTGCGCGGAAATTTATATGATGAAGGAACATTCGGTCAACTGCGCGGTTTGATTTATGCGGTTGTTAGAAATGAGGTTTATAGCGTGATTTCAATTTAATTGCAGGATGGTGGCGGTATACTTGTTATTATTTTTTTTTTTTTTTTACAGAAGTCCGTTCCTATCGGACGACTTTGTTGCTGTGCCTGGAGGATATAAATTGCTCTAGATGGATTTATTGATAGACAGATGGTTTTTGTGGGGTGCTAATTCGATTTTGTATGTGATCGACACTGATGATGATAATGATAAATAAATATTGAATGATTCAAGATTTATTGTTTTGGGGTTTTATCTTTTCAACGATAGATTTATACAGATTATGCAGATTTTTCGTTACCGTTTATGTCAACAAAAGCTAGAATACTTATGAGATAATGGATTTTATGTAAATGAATTTTGGTGAACGTTTCTTGGAAACCTATAACTTACTCTACCTTCACTCTAGTCACATCATAATGTTCAACAACGCTAGTCAGCGTTTTCAATTATAAGCCTTTCCTAGAAAACTTTCAGCAAATGTGGAAAAATTCGCATTTTATTAATTATCCTGATTCTTCGCACACTAGTGAGAACATTTAAACTTAAAATACTCTTGATTCGCACAGCAATAATGTATCTGTGAATAAATCCAACCAGATATCACAAACCATAGCGTCTCAATCCAGTCAGATTAAATTTCCTGTTGCCATGCTATCATTTTTTCTCCCATTGACACACCCTTTGTCTATCCACCCGACTACTGCACAACACATACTACCTGCCTTCTTATCCAAATAATACCAAGCTACGACGAAGAAACAAATTAATTTTCATCCAAAGTGCAACGTCTCGTTTTACTACTGCAATCACCATGCCTCTTTCTAATACTACCATTCGCCACCTTTAGTGGGTGGGACATCCCATAAAACACTGACATTGCCAGAGAAAAATTAGACGGTAGGGAACGTATAAAAACCTAGAATTGCGTGTTTCGCATTTGAGTGTGGAATGGAATCGGGTATGTCTAGATGACAGCAGGATAGTTAAAGAACTGCACTGCACACGTTCTTCCATCAATCCATGTGCGAGCATCCTGTGACGTCCTCTTCATCCGGATGTGTTGTATATGAGGATCCTGTGTGTGCCTAGGACTCATATTAGAAATAGCTGTTTGCACAAAATGCTTCATTATCTTCAAAATAACTTCCCGGAGACGAGTGTGCTGTCTGTACACCACTATGGGTTATATATGCCAGTTCACTGGGATGTGATGTATCTTTGTATCGGCACTATTCCATTCTCTGCCAGAGTAGTACAATTCGAATTGCGTGCTTGATTTTCGTAGGGAGTGTAACAAAATATCAGTACATCGTAGGCGATATAGCAGTGTGTGTTAAATTTTACATTGTTGTGTACGATTCCCATCTGGTTGTCCTTCCGGTTAAAAGGATTAAATCTATTTTCCTGTATCTTTTTCTTGTAATGAGCGCCAACGGATGCATTGTTACAGTATTACGTGCCATGAAATGGATAGATTAAAGTTTAATGTGTTTTACATAGATCCGGAGATAGTAAGGGCTTACAGCGTTATACTGAGAGCGATTAGTACAGTGAAGGGACCTTAGGCTTCATCAGGAACATTTTAAATCCTTGAAGCGGTAGCTAGGTAGTTGAAACAAGATTGCAGGTTATGTTAGAAATTTCTGCTACGAATGACACAAAATTTAAGGGCAGACCTTGCTGGCAACTACCTAATTGAGCTATTATAGATCATATCGTACTATACGTTTCAGGCGGGTCATTATTTTTCTATATGTTTGTAAATACTCATAGTATCTTCATACTCGTCCAACGTATAGCTCCAATTGATGAAGTATTCGGGTGGAGCATTTCCTTCAGTTCAACGGTCTCGGTGAACCAAAGTATCTGCATATGATCTAGAAATGAAAGAGTTATCTATGATAACTGATAGCGCTAAAGACAGTTATTTTCTCAATGCACTGGTTCCCCATATTCCTTGAATAGGCGTGTTGATGTTTCTTCAAAATCCCTGTATAATCTACAGTATACATTTTTCTTCACATTCAGTTTCTTCAGATATTCACTAAATCTACGGTGACTCACGAACAGCCTATCCAAATGCGAAACCCATTCTGCTTATGTGAGCTTTACTCCTCTTCCGGTTGCGGTTCCTGAGAACGTATCTCAGTTTAATGAGCGACATATATAGTAACTAATGAGGTCCTACTCAGGTGTGATTGCAGCTAAAGAATTTGCAAAATTCGGGTTCAGTTTCATAAAATGAGATGTCCCTCCGGTTTCTATTAAAAAAATCATTAGGATTCAGCTACCTTAGCTATCTTTTTTTTGTTATTCTATTGGCGTTTGATTTTGGTTGAATATCAACACATTGTTTGGTGAGAAGCATGTGCAATAGTCAGACTACCGTGATGTTACTCGTAATCTATTGGGGACGGTTGTAGTGATGATTTTTCCCAACCTAGAAACAGTCAAAAGAGAAAAGAGAAGTACGGTCAGCTCACCTTTATTGTCAATTTATCTGAAGTCATTCAAAACCCTTTCCCCAATGTGCTTTTTTAGATATTCTGTAAAAAATATTCCAACGAGGCATTTTGACAAATAGACCAAGTCACAGCTCTGCGATAAATTAAACCCACTCGAGCAATCCCAATCTCTAGATCTAAGAATAATCATTCAGGACCAGGTCGAAAGAATCTATCATTTTGCGAGCTCTTTAGCCATAAAAAGATCATCTCATTGTGGTATCAATCTTTCCTTCTATTGCAATGTGTGGCATTTTGGCCTGCATACCTAAGTACTTATAAATGATAGTAGAACCTCAATAGGCTGCAGTGTCGAAATCAAAAGATGTAGATAGTTCTTTTAGTAAATAGGAATCGAAATATATGCTCCATAGTAATATACGTATCTGTAGATCAATGTTCGTCAATCTATCTACCTCATGAAATAGTGGATACATTATCTTTTGATGTATATTTAAATTCTTTTCTTGAACTGAAGTATTACGCTAGTTTCGCAAAAATTTATCAAACCAAGGTTAAAACACTTCAAAAGTAGTAATTGTCGCTGCCTCAGTCGAAGGCATCCTAGCATTCTGTAAAACTTTGTTTCATAAAAAAGATTCGTTCTCTCACCAGCTGTCAGGTCAACCTGCATGTTTACGTATGATAGTAACGCCTTAAGCTACAAGTTTTTTTTTTTTCAGTTGTGCATTTAAAGTTAAATGCTGACTTCATTTCGTAGTCATCTGCTCGTAAATAATTACTGGTTATCAAGAACTTCAGAGGACAAAGTGTTTGGCCGTAACCAGAGTTCAGAGTCATGTCGAAAAAAATGCACTACACTTGCAAAACCAATGATTTCAAATGCTTTTCGATTTCAATGCAATGGTTCCTTTTGCAGCAAAAGCAAATCAGAATACTTAAAAGAACATCCCATCAAACATCAATTTCAATACGTTTTAATTATACTCGTATTATGATCCGCACCAGACCTCTTGAATATTTTCCACTCCGAACGTTAGATCGTATTCGAAAACGCCATGTTCATACTCCAAATATCCAATCATAAACTATTTTCAATCCGCCAAAAGTTCTTTGATCACTAGTACTGCTAATGAAATTAATCCGCCTTCAGGCTGAGCCTCTATCTGTGTGTTCTGTGTATAAGTTTATCCTTCTACCAAATGCAGCATTGAAACCAAAAAGAAAGCAATCAATGTAGATGATATCCGACTACTGAATGTGAAATCCTCGTTTGATTAGACTAATAGAATTCAAATAACTCATACATAATTCAAAAGATATATGCCAGGATAGACATACATATTTCTCACATCGCAGATACTTCTCATATGCATATATCTGCAGAAATGTATGTCCCAACCTTTTGCTTTTTGATTTTTTTCTTATTTGTTCTGCAGAAATGCAGATAATGAAATGCGTTTACTTGATTTCCTTTAGAATTCGCATACATACCATATATGCTGCAAGCAAATATTCCTTTATTTGAAGGGATTCCAATCAAATGCTTCCCCAGGATGTTTTCCTATCTCTAATCAAATTATAATCAATCTGCAAGTGCATTCGGTAAAAGGATAATTTTTTGAGAGCGAGAGAAAAACCTGAAACGCTTGCTGTCTTAATAACAAGTGAAACGCATTGCAATAACAAGTAATAAACTGTACAGCGAGAGAGTGAAACAAACTAGACGCAGAGATTCGGCAAAAATGTATGAAACTCCAAAGGAGAAATATTAATGAAATATTTCCTCTCATCTCCCTTAGCGACGGCATTTCACACTTAAGTACCAAACTACTAAAAGATGAGCGGACAAAAAAAAAAACAGACAAAAACCAGAGAGAACATTTTTTTTTTTTAATGAAATAGGATTCCTCAACAAAATTGAGCTGATATGCAAAGACGGGAAGGACGAGAGTTGGAAGAAATATTCCTCAAGGACTCATCGACTTGATTCAAATGAAGAAACAGCAGAAAATAGCACTAAAAATATCCATAGATACTACAGATACGAGTACATATACCCCGAGATAAAGCGATGTAGTAGTATCTACAGATGCATAAGTATAGATATACGCCACTTAAGCTCCAACCATTGATGAAGCCGGTTTGGGGGAACAGGGGAAATGCCAGAGAATATGCGAATTACGATAGTAAAACTTATAGAGAGATTCTACTAAATTATGAATTACCATCTTAAATACCAATAAACTAAACCAGCTGAAGCAGCTCAAAAAGACCAAAGAAGAATCCTATTGCGAAAGTTGGGTGGTGTGGGGTGGCCGTTTGCTAGCTTGAAGTATCTGTGTGTGTGGAATGTGTGCGTTGTTCTCTTTTTAGAGGGATGATTTCCCAAAATGCAAATATAATCAAAATAATATCAGCAAGGATAACATAAAATAACACAAAAAAGAACACAGGATGATGGCGATGATCGCTCAAACACAGGCAACCCACACGGATTCCTATGGAAATATTATACTATATGAGCAAGTGGCAGAGATTTGTGTTTTGTTGTGATGAGAATGGTTGGAGTATAGAATTTCATTGGTGGTTTCCTTAATATCATCATTATTGTTATTGTCATCATTGGGATCAAACATTTGGGGACTATTGGGGGAAAGGGACAATTGATTTGGAGTATATCCTGTTGATAGGCTGCAGTAGAATGCTTCTATGCCGAATGGTAATGAGAAATATTGCAGATAATGCGAAGAACATGAAAAGTTTTTACATAATTTATTCGTTTCCTGGGTGTTGAAGGGCTCGTTTAGTAACTTGCCAGATGTGGGTTCCGATATATATTCAATAAAACCCAATATCACCCAGTCAATAAGGCTTCCAATCATAACAGTGTGACCAGGTAGAAGTTCCATCCATAGTGGATAAGTCTAAACTAATAAGCCGGTGTCGCACTCACTGCTAGCCGCATCACTGTCTCGAGTCCCAGGATATTAAATGTTTAGAATAATGAATGATTGATGAATAATTTAAAAATAAAAATTTGACGCCTCTCGATACCTCTTGGTGAAAACTTGATTCGTAACACAGCGGCTAATGTGAACTTAGCAAATAAAGGACTTTATTTGTTGGCTTTGATGGGCGATTCAGAATTGCCTCGAATAAGATTACCTAGTTACTCTTTGGCACAACTTTTTGTCGTTTTTTTTTTTAACAACAGAAATATTGCAGAAATTAGGATCAGAATTTGCCGAGTGGTTGATTGCAAATAGCTTCCCGAGCTTCATGGGAAACATTTTTTTTTTTTCATTTCATTTCATTTATTTAAACTTAGATTAACATGACACTTCAAGAAATTCTTTCTCATAATTAAGCATCTAAAATTGAATTACATACAACTGTAGTGAATAACAATAAAAAAATAAAAATAAAAGTATTTATAAACATAAAAAGTAAATACACTGACGAGTATGTGAATATTATATATAATTAAATTGAGATATTATTGTTAAATAATTTTAAATTTATTGCGACATGTATAAGAATAGCCTCCCCCGAAATACAGCTGACGAATCAATCCTTTGTAATTGATGTGGAAGATTATTCCACAACCGAATCGCTCTAACAAAATAAGACCGCTTTCCCACTGTGTGTGTGAATCGTGGCAAAATTTTTCGTAGGCCTCTAGGCGACTGTACAAATCTAAGATACTCTAGTAAATACTCAGGACATTTTTTGTGGATTATGTTATGGAGTTTAAGAATGGATCTGAAGTCATAGTACTCATCTAAACTCATTCCAAGTAAGGACCTCTTGTGCTGTGAAACGCTTACATACCTTGGGATGTTAAATGTGTACCGTAAGCAATCATTAAATGCGACATTGATTTTATGTTTACATTCATAGTCAAGCCAGGGATATACTATACAATTACAGAAGAAAAATGGCAGTATTAAACTTTTTACAAGATGTAATTTCATCTTCGGATGCAGTAAACTCGAAGAGGCTCTCAAACTGCGCAATCCACAGTAGATTTTACTGATTGTATCAGATGTAGCATCGCAGCAACTCATTTTCCTGTTTATCCTAAAACCCAAATATTTTACGTGTTCTACATAAGGTATAGTAACACCATTTACAACAAGGGGAGGGACATTGAGTAAGCATACTTCACTTCTGGCACATACCATTCCCACAGATTTAAGTGGATTGAGAAAAAGTTTATTTAAATCAGCCCATTTCTGAATGAGTTACCCCTTCGGGTAGGGGTCAGAATATACCCGAGGTAGGCATGCCTGTCGTAAGAGGCGACTAAAATCCAACCTCCGTATACCGAGTATGGTGTATACAAAAACATGCAATGAACAAAACAAAAGATTTTAATACCCCAGGTGGCAGTCCAGGTACACTGGAAAATCCACCCTCTTCGGAGGTGGGCTCTACGGATTCTGGGGAGAGCCACTTATTGCACCTAATAAATCCCTTCTTAAAAAGTACAAGGTTATCTCGATCTCCACCAACAAGATCGAACGTCTCCGGAAAAAGAAGTCCGCCGGAAGCGCAAGCGCGTGAAAAACGGGACTCAGCGAAATCAAAAAGCATTCAGGAGGAAAACGACGTACTCCGTACCAAGCTTAGCGAAATGGAGCTACTCTATCGTGAGCTTAAGAAAGAAGTAGATTTACTCAGGCAAGAAAATAATGCCTTAAAAAAGTCGTATCTACAAAAAGAAAATACACTTAGCCCACAGCGCTCACCTAGTCGCGAATACCAGACGGACGAAGAAGAGCTAACACGTGAAACGAATTGGATCGAAAAGAAACGACCTAGCAAAAAACGCAAAGCTGGTTCCTCACCGGAAGTCGAGCCACAAAAGGATGAAAAGCGCAAGGAGTTGCAACAAAAGCAATAACAACAAAAAATACGTCCTCCGCCACCGATAAACGTCGTTGGAATTACGGACTACAACAAGTTGCATTGCCTCCTTAAAGGAACTGCGACATCGAAGTTTAAGGTGACATCTCTGCAAAACAATACGTGGAAAATCAATGTCGATGATGCCGACGGTTACCGATCAGTATCGCAAAAATTGAATGCCGAAAAGATTCAGTGGTATACTTATGAAAATAAGTTAGAAAGACCACTGCGTGTTGTAGCAAGGGGACTCCACCCCTCGTGCACTAAAGAAGATGTTATAAACGACCTTCAAGACAAAGGCTTTAAAATTCTTGATGCCGTCAATATTATCAAGAAGGAGAAGCAACAGTCGGAGGGAAATCAGGAAAAATTGGTAAGGCGTGGTCTTCCACTATTCATGCTAAGTTTCGATAAAGACGAAAATAAAGATGCTATTTATGGTATTAAGACTATTCTAAATATCGTGGTCAAAATCGAACCTATGCGTAAGAGCTCCAGATCGATCCCGCAGTGTAAGCGCTGTCAAGGTTTCAATCACACGCAGACTTACTGCCAGAAAGAACCGCGATGCGTCAAATGCGCAGGTGAACATCTCTCAGATGAGTGTCACCTAAATAAGCAAACCCCAGCCACTTGCATAAACTGTAAAGGAAAACACTCTGCGAACTATCGAGGTTGCGAAGTGGCGAAAGAGCTCCAAAAAAGGCGCGATACGCTTAAAAATTCCATGGGCACGAATCCAAAACCAATTAAGAATAGACCCAAAATAGCTACGAAAAAAGCAGCGAAAGATAAAAAATCCGTCAATATTCTCTTAAGATCGGGTAATGAAGAAAAACCCAAACGTAGTAGAGAAAAGGTGACCGGAACTAAATCCTCGAATTTTGGCGTGCAGTCTTATGCTCAAGCGGCGATGACAGCTAACGGCAAGTACAAGACCGACAGCTCGCGGGAGATTAAAGCAAGAAATCATCCAATTTCTAACGTAAAGACTCCTGCTCAAGCTGCGACATTGGAAAACGGTGATAGAGGTAGCTCACAAGATCATGTATCCCATGTTTTTTCCCTAATTCTTGCGAAACTTGAAGAGCAATCCAAAACAAACAAACTTATTTTCGAGAGACTAGTTGCTTTAGAAAATAACATTCATAACAGGCGCACTACAACCAGAATATGAAAGAAACGCTTAAAATTCTTACTTGGAACGCCAACGGGCTTATACGAAGACTCGACGAGTTAGAAATCTTTATACGAGGAAAAGATATTGATATATGCTTGGTCTGCGAAACTCATCTGACAAAGCAATCGAATGTTAAGATAAGGGGATATAGCGTGTATCACGCCTTCCACCCATCGGAAAGAGCCAGAGGCGGATCATCCTTGTTTATAAAAGAATGTATCGAACACTCAGCGGAAGTAAAGATTGAATTAGAAGCAATGCAAGTAAGCACGGTACGCGTTAGAAATAAACATTTTGCTTTCAACATTTCGTCTATATATTGTCCACTGCGATGTAAACTTGAAGAAAGTGACTTCACAAACATCTTCAACTTCCTTAAACCAAATTTTATTATTGGTGGCGATTTCAACGCGAAACACCCCTTCTGGGGTTCAAGGTACGCCTCTCAGAAAGGTAGAAAGCTTTATAATGCGGGTATGCAATATAGTTGTGATTTTCACTCGACGGGTAAACCAACATATTGGCCGACTGATAGAAATAAGATACCAGATCTGATCGATTTCTTTATTGTTAAAGGTATATCTGGCAACTGTATAAAAGTTGAAGAAAGCTTTGATCTCTCCTCTGATCATTCTCCAATCATTATGACGATAAGCGATGCTCTGATTAAAAAAGTAGGTCCGGCCAGATTAACCAGCGCGAAAACGAATTGGGATGGCTTCAAAAAAGATATTGAATCAAATACTGAGCTGAGGGTATCACTTAAAACGCCCTATGAACTTGAAGTTGAAGTAGATCGCTTCGTCGAAATCCTACAGAATGCCACGTGGAAGAATACTCCGAAACCTAAGAAAACGCCGGCCAGCTATATTCAAAATTATCCGCAGGAAATAAAAGAGATGATTAAGGAGAAGAGGAAAGCGCACAAAAAATGGCAACAAACTCGGGCTCCGCAACATAAAGCACATCTTAACCGTTTGTGTAACTTATTAAAAAGATCTATTAAAGACCTTAAGAATAATGAAATGCAAACTCACCTAGAAAGCTTAACGGCAGAAAAAGATTCTAATTATTCGCTTTGGAATGCTATAAAAGGTATTAAAACACCTCAAATTCAAGCCGCCCCAATTAGGAAAAATCAAGACGAATGGGCCAGGCATGATAAAGAGAAAGCGCAAGTTTTTGCCGCCCACCTGGAAGAAACTTTCAAACCGCTTGATGGACAGGCTCTTATTCAAAATATAAATACGTCGTATATTGACAATCGTATAATAAGAAATGCAACACTAACCGAACTTAAGGAAGAAATAAAGAAACTTAAACCTAAGAAGGCTCCTGGATACGACCTAATCACGGGAGAGGTTCTTAAAGCACTTCCGAGAAAAGGTCTAATGAAGCTTCTGTTCATTATAAACGCCGCGCTTAGACTAGAATATGTTCCCAGTCAATGGAAAGTGGCCGAAGTCATAATGGTCCTTAAGCCCGGAAAACCGCCGAATGAAAAAACGTCTTATAGATCGATTTCGCTTCTTTCAATCATATCCAAAGTGTTCGAGAGAATTTTGATTAGGCGAATACAGCCGGTTATAGAAGAGAGGCATCTCATTCCGGATCATCAATTCGGATTCAGAAGTAAGCATTCTACAGTTGAACAAGTACATCGAATAACACATGTAATCGAAAAGTCACTTGAAGAAAAAAAGATTTGTTCAAGCGTATTCCTTGACGTCTCTCAAGCCTTTGACAAGGTCTGGCATGAAGGCTTAAAGTTTAAATTACGACAAGTTCTGCCAGAGCACCTATATACTATTTTGAAGAACTACCTTACGAATAGACTATTCCGCGTCAAATGTGGAAACGAATATTCGGATTTTAAGGAAATAATGGCTGGGGTGCCGCAAGGAAGCGTTCTTGGTCCAGTCTTATATCTATTATACACTCGTGATATACCGCAAGTAGAAGGCACTGAGCTAGCTACATTTGCCGACGACACTGCTATCTTGGCAGTAGGTAAAACGGTCGAAGATACTACAGAAAAATTGCAAGAAGCTTTGGATAGAGTAAATGAATGGACAAAGGTTTGGCGAATCGCACTCAATGAGACCAAATCTGTTCATGTAAATTTTACTTATAAGAGAGTAAATAATCTGCCGATCTTTTCAAACTCGGTTCAAATTCCGTTTGCAAACGAGGCTAAGTATCTTGGAATGACACTTGATGCAAAGCTGAAATGGAAAACGCACGTTAAGAAAAAACGCAAAGAACTAGATAACAAATATCGAGAAATGTATTGGTTACTTGGAAAATATTCCAAGCTTAATATATATAACAAACTGCTTTTATATAAGCAAGTGCTAAAGCCTGTATGGACATATGGTATACAACTCTGGGGTTGTACCAAAATAAGTAACATTCAAATTTTACAAACTTTTGAAAACAAAGTGCTAAGAGGTATTGTAAATGCGCCATGGTATATCAGAAATAGCGATATCCACAGAGATCTTGGCATTAAAACAGTCGAAGACGAAATCAAAAACTACGCGAGAAAACAAAAGTCGACTAGAAAGTCACGTTAATATAACAGTCCTCCAAGTTTTGGATGAAAGAAACTTAGACTTAGCGCGATAAGTAACCGCGTCTAAACTGCTAGCAGGAACATCTAATGGGAAGGTACCTGCAAAACGTCCTTATTTCGTGAAACGAAAACTACTTGATAAGTCGAATACTTAGTTGTAGTAAAAATGAAAACAAGTTTGTTTTGAAGGGAGGTTTTTTAGTGGGTAAGAATCCCACACTACTATGAGCACGCGCTGTCGATCCTCATAGTGTCTTCTTGAAGATTTTCACCTACCCTCGGAAAAAAAAAAAAAAAAGAAAAATTTCTGAATGAGTGACAAATCTTCATTTATTCTAGCCACACAATCATCTATTAATCCCAGTCTTCTAGAAAGATAAATAACAACATCATCTGCGTAAAGGTGTATATGACAGTTCACAAGAATATCAGGGAAATCATTTACAAATACAGAAAACAGGAGTGGTCCCAGGACCGATCCTTGCGGAACACCATTCACCAGATACGGATTAGAGCTTCCCTGTTCCGTGTAGACCGTCTGTAAACGATTACTTAGATAATGGAAAATCAGTTCAAGGGCAGAGCTAGAAAACTGGGAATTATTTTTAAGTTTGTGCAGTAGCAATGAATGATTAATAGAGTCAAAAGCCTTTGAAAAGTCTAAAAATACCATCACACCGATTTCATCTAAATCCAATGCTGCCCTTAAATCAGAGGTTACCTTGATTACTGCTGATTCACAACTATGCCTTTTTCGAAAGCCAGATTGCCACTTAGAAATCTTATTACGTCTATCCAAGTCTTCTTGAATCTGTTGGGCCAAGATCTTTTCAAAGACTTTCGATAGGAAGGGTAATAAGCTTATGGGTCTAAACTCAGCAGGGTTCTTAGGATTCGACTTTTTTAGGATCGGAATAATTTTGGCCCTCTTCCACATCTCCGGAAATTGACGGCTGTATATACAGTAGTTGAATATGTGCACTTAGTAAGGAAGAAGTACAGGAAGGATTAACTTAACGAATTTCGGGGAAATATCGTCTGGCCCGATCGCATTCGATTTAACTGCGCGAATAGCTTATTCAACATCTGGGACGTTGACACACCTAAATGCGAAGCACTCAGTAGCGGAGGGACCATTTGAATCAAACTCAGCCGCCTCCGATGATGAAGGAACGAGTACAGCGCCCATTTCCGTCGGACTGAAGGTACATCTAGGCCTGTCATTATCCACCACACCTACTTGTTTGGAAACGATACAGTAAGTGGGTAATTGAAGCAAAAGCTACCTATAGCACATCGTCTGTTATTTTCCAGGTGCATTAAAGCGAAAATAAGGTAAAATTGAATGGTTTCCTTTTACCTTAGCTCTCGTGAAATGAAATAATGCTAGTTGTCTGTGACGAATGAACAAATTGCCACATCCTTAAGAAACAAGTTGAATATCTATTTCGCCATAACCCCAAAAGGCGATCAAATAGCTAAATATGTTACGCGACAATGACACACGTGGTTACTTATAACGTAATCCGGATTATCTTTGATTTCATCGCACACTCTGCATATCCGTATTTACGGAGTTAAGAGTGTCCCATAATCATAGCTTATTCCTACTTAAGATAATCTTCGATTGAAATGCTTTGATATTTTCACCTCTTCAGATAATGTTTCCACCTGTATAAGGCTTTTGAAAGGATTTTCCCACAGTTGTCAGTGCAACAGGTAGGACTGCTTGGATACCCATGAATATGCCGTCAGTATTGCGGAGAGGTCCACACAATTACATGACTAATTGTGTACTTTATACAAGCGATGGAATATGTACAGATACTAGCTCAGGGCTCTACTGGAATCAGTAGATTGTTGATGCTGCAAAGAGTGCCACTATAGATACCTCGGATTTCTCAAAAGACGTAAAATATGTTATATTTACACTCTTGCAGACTTAGTTGGAATCTACAACTCTTACAGTCTTTCAAGACTTCCCGACAAGAATTCTTACAAATGCATGTTATCATTACCCATTATATTCCATCACAGATATGGGCCCACAAAATTTGACATTTAAATTTAAAATTGTCTGAAAACATGTCAATAGTAGTAACATAGCATTCCGACGTGTCAAACGGTTATCCGAATTTTTTTTCTGTAAATCATTGGATATACCATATTGTCAAAAAAAAATGTAAGCTCGCAATTCAAGAAGTCCTTATATAAACAAGGCATATCAAGTTGTTACAGACATAACCAAGAAGATGACCTAGTAGAGTAGTTATTAAACATCCGATATAGCACATCTACTCATATATGTAACTTCGACTCTTTAAACAAGTCTTACACCTTCTTTAGCAGCTGTTTTCAAAGAAACAATTTTATTGAAAAGAATTCCATCTAAAATCGTTTTTTTTTTTTTCTGATTTCGAAAGAAAACTATTTCGGTTTGGATTGTGCGTTGTATGAATTCGTTTGCGTCCATAAAAACGACATAAACTCTTCGAAACATGTGTGTCTTTAACTTCCTAATCAAGAAAACCAAATTGCTTCCATTTTCAATTAGATATATAGCACACATAACATATCAAAGTCATCTTAGTCTTTCTCCGAATGAAAAGCGAATGAAAAAAAAACTTTCAAATATCCATTAGTAATAATGAATTGGCCTTCTGTATATATTGTATCTGGCAGATAGACTGCTATTGCCGCAACTGCATCGTCAGCATTTTGGCGTCTGTTGTCGACTAGCAGTGTGTAATTATTAGTTTACCCCACCATACACGCTCTTCATCTCTAGCTTCTGTTTATTATCTACTCTTGGGGCTACCATATGTGTATCCTATGTGCCTATCTGTGTATCTTTTGAGCAACGGAAATGTGTTTAATTGAATCCAAAGAAGAAACAGAATTCTGCATTTCATTCGATTTCTTTGAATTGTATCTAAGAGATACTCTGACCATCCGTGGATACATGTTGAACCGCAGAAGAAAGATTTAATTCTCAATTGCTCTATGTATAGGTATCCTGATGAGTAGAGCTGGAAAAATAACATTTTCTTGTTTCAAACGTCCTTCCCAGCGGCTATGGTAACAAAAACCATCAAAGCAATGTGTATGGGAGTGGTACCTATGTACGATATTGCTTCTCATAATTTTCAAAAAAAAAAAAAAAATTATGACAAAGTATGATGAATGTTTACATATCCATCTGACGTAAGGCAATATTCATGAATATTCTTTAGAAGGACACACGCATATGCCCATGCTGTAGGATGATGCAAAATCCAAACACAACACAGAATTTTATGTGATATGATATCCTTTATTCGAGAGGATGAGATTTCCCATCAGAAAATGACTAGGCATACACATACGACCACGCATACAGTCAAAGGATAAAGATCCAAAATATGAAATAACCAACCAACCACATATCTACCTCTACATACTCTTCAAAGAATCCTAAGAGAAACAGTTATAGAGAAATGGTAGAAAAATATGGTTTCATAGCCTTCCTTTCCGGTGAGATATAACGATAGGATAAAGTCGATAGATACAGGGATAAAGGAAGCATCTTTAGAAGATGGAAGAATGTGCTATGCTTTTACCTATGTGTTTGAAAATGTTCACCTCTCTTCTTTTTTTTTTTTTTTTTTAATACAAAGAAGCAGCAGGAGTCTGTCGGATTTTTACGGCAGCTACTTTATCTTTTGTTCCACTCCGATCTGAGCGGCTTTCACTTGCACTTTCTATAGACAGAGAGCCGAAGAAAGAGTATTGCTTTTGTGGTATATTTTTCTCTTCTTCGATTTTTTTTTAATATTCTTGTATCCTGAATAATGGGCCGTATACCAGAGTTATTGAATTAATAATTGCAAAAAGTCCTTCAGACTTTTTATGTGAAGGACTTTTTATTTACTTTCACATTTTCATGGAAAACGAAAACGAATTACGTTTGAAGAATCCGTATGTGTAGGTACTTATTCGGTGTGGTCGAGGAGTAGACAAGTGACAGGATTATTTTTCCAAGGATGATTTAAGAGGAGACATATTTTTCCTTCTTACTTGGGATTCTGTTCGCTTTTGTTGTTGAGAGATGTTTTTGCGTAGGATATGTGTAATCTCATGGGTAATTCGGGATATTTTTTTGTTGTGCTATGTCTAGAGCTTTCGCGTGTTGGAACATACACCTTTCTTGAGCTAATTTCTTGGAATTGAATATCACTTACGTGGAGGTAGGTACTCGTAGAAAGGGGGAGAGAGCTCATAATGTCATCTGGATCCATTGGTTATATTCATAGCATTGATTATTTCATAGCAAAATCGATAGCCGTTAGACAACTTTCACCACTTCAACTTTCACACCACAGGCTGTTTATCTCATTGGATACTTCTAACTGCACGATATTGTCTTAAAAGCTCTGATTCACTTTCTTTAGTACTTATTGTTATTTTCAGATAGAAATGCATCAGTGGCAAGAAGACTGTACAATTCTAGATGACAAATGACCGAATTATATTTATTGTAGTTTGGTCTGAGGTATGGATTTAAAGCTTTCGAATGCTACTTAGATATCTACTCATAAGAAGTCCTGATTGAATGGTTGCCACAGTTGAAGTAAAGACACAAACACTTGTGTGTACTATTCCGGGATAGGAGAGTCAGACACTATGAAAAAAAAGCAGATATTGAGAAGGAGAATTTTTGAAAATGAACTTGTAACCCAGTAGAAGGTAACTTAATTATTGTGACTCAGTCTGTTAATATTAGTAATGCACTCCCATACTAACTTAATCCTAATTTCACTTAGTGCCTTGATGACGACCTAGCTGTCTTTTCGGTGACTTTGTTTAAAGCTTTACTTGAAAAATATGTACTAGGGAGAGTTTCAAGAGGTTCTTCCACTTGGTTCGTCTGGTTACGTTTTAGTTATATGTCATTTGAATTCATTCTTCAGTCTCTTTTGTTACTTATTTTTGTGTCAAATCTTCGCTAAAAGCAGTCTACCTTGACCAAATCATTCCTTGGTTAGTCCATAAATGGAAAAGATTTGCACCGGGTTTCTCCTTTCTTATGTGCGATGGATTACTGATGGCAGTCTCCCTGAACCATCCGGTCTTTATCTTCCGATGCCTTTGTTGACACTTTGTGGAAATGATATTCAACAATCTTCTTTCTGGTTCTAATAAGTTTTGGGCCTTTACATGGAAAGTGAGAAGTGTCCTCCTCAGCATCTACTCGTAGATATGTACGTCTCTACAGTCTATGCATACGGATGGTGATCTTTTGTGATATCTATAAGAAGTGTTAAGTGTGCTCTGCTAAGCGCGAATAAATCTTCTGTTTTACTGACTGTGTCCATAGCTTTCGTGAAATGCGTCGCGATGGAAATGAACTTTATCACTTAACGAGTTCTTAGTTTAGTACCGTGGTTTGAAAGCCTTTTTGACCGGACAAAGTTTGTTTGAACGTTAAGGTAAAAGTCGATATTTCAACTATGTATTTCCTTCATGGGCGAATTGGTGTAAGCGCTAGCATACTTTTAAAAGCTGTTCTAATTTTTGACACCATTTTTTTAAAGCAACTTAAACAATCTAAACCTTAAAAATGAAAGTTTAACATCTAATAAGCGGGAAGGGAGTTAAAAGAATTAAAGGTCTGGACAGTCAGGAGAGCAGGGCATTACGAAGTTTAATTCTATTATTATTGATCGGAAAAGGACAACGAACTGTTAGTTTTACGTAGCATTCTCGACACAGGTTCATGGTAACCGTAATGTGTGCGGTGATAAGCAGGGCGAAAAATAGGTACAGTACAGACGGTAGGTTTGTGTTGAGCGAAATCTTTTGAAGCAGAGCAGGACAGTCAATATTCCCAGCCAACAACTGATGGACAAAGAGAATGTCAGCAACATCGCGACGTTTCACCAACGACTTATAGTTTAAGAGTTTCAGACGGTCAGCGTAGGTATGTACTTTACGTACCTATATATGTGTAGGATGGGGAGTCAGGGGTGGAAGTTTAAGAAAACACTTGTTCAAATCTAATGCCTTTATTTCTTAACGGTCTCTTACTGACTAACTATTTTATATTACCCGCACATTTTATGTAGGCGATTTAGTATTAGGAATATGCTTATGTGTGTGACTATGAGAAAATTTTCGGACAGATCATTCGATCACGTCAGATACATTAAATAAATACATAAACACCGCAAATAAGAAGTAAATTGCATTATACCATTCGAATACGACATTAGGGCTATAAACTTTTTGATCGTTCATAATGTTTCGCCTACAATATGTTTATTGTGGAATGAAACACTTACGATCGATTACGACGTTTATTGCATGAGTGATCTTACAAGAGTTCTTTGCTATTAATCATATTTCATATTTCAGACCTAGGAGTATGAACATATTATAGTACATACATAACATTCCTTTCCCCTTAAGTTTTTCTTTACATTATTTTTTCTTTATTATTTTTTTTCATAAGAATTCACAAATTCAGTTCATTTCGATATTACCATATTTCAATTTCAAATGTGTTGCGATAATTATACAGTGGCACTATGTTTTGCAGCGTAAGCAAATCTATTTTTTTAGTAGCCCTAGCACCCTTACTTATCTCTTTCGGCATATTCTGGTTTTGTTCTCCATCCTCTTTTAATACTGGTTGAATTACAGGGCTTTCCTTCCTTTCTCCACTGTGTGTTTTTAAAGGGGCGTTTGTAGTATTATTAGGATTAATCAAACTCTTGCTAGAGTTAAGTGATACTTTCGTCTTAATTCGTAGCCTCAATTGATGACCATAAACCTTTCGAATTGTACCATTTGATCTAATAAGATGTTCAATACTACACTTGAAAGTCGATCGTGTATAACAACTGGTATCCAGCGTACAAAATTATTAAAACTGCTGCGATACCAAACCATTTCATTTTTTTCAAATGATAGTTTTTTATTGCAAATTTTCTTTTCTATGTGATTATGTTGTTGCCGTTGTTGGTAATTTTGTTTCAACTTGTACGAGTTTTTCCTGTTTTTGTTGTTATTAAAATGAATGATTGTGTTTTGTTTACTTGCTTTACTTATAGGTTTATTGCATCCAAAATAGTTCTAGGTCGATAATTAAAAATTAAGTCGGAAGGTGTATGATTTGTTGTAGTCGTTGTAGCATTGCGGTTCTTAAAAAGAAAATTGTCTATGTGTACTTGTATAGGTAAATGTAATTTTGCTATCAAAAAAGTACTTCTTTAAACTACTTTTTAATGGACCCAATTGGTGGGCCATTGTCAGAAACTATTATTTTGTATTTCGGAAGACCAAAAATACAGAAGACTTTTCTAAATATCGCTATTACATCGTTTGCAGTCGTTTTTCTCATAATATGTACATCAATCCATCTCGAATAAGTATCCACTAGCAACAAAAATACATTAGTTTTAAAATAAAAGAAGTCCACATGAATTCGCTTGAAAGGGTAAGAAGTAGCAGGCCAGGATGTTAATGACACAAGGCAAGCTTTTTTACTTTCTTGTTGACACGCATTGCACGATCGAACAAAATGCTCAATATCACGCTCCAAATTTAACCACCACATTGTTCTTCGAGCCATCTCTTTCATCCGAATAACACCCAGATGACCTTCAGTAAAAGTTCAAGTATTTTCCCTTTTAAAACATTTGGCATAACTACACGACACCCCAGTAACAAACAACCCTCATCAGAAATTGAAAATTCGAATTTCCTATTACACATCTTTTGTAACACACTGTTATCACAATGTGTTGGCCATCCTAAAGTCATATAAGAAATAACCTTGCTCAAAATTTCATCCTTCGATGTCTCAATTGCAATATCATTTGCCTTTAAGGGTAGAATTCCAGTGATATTAAAGAAATTTATCATCGAATTTGGAACTTCTGTTGGCTCATTCACTGGCAGACGCGATAAGGCGTCAGCATTTTTCATAGCGCTACTCTTTCTGTACTACTGTGGGTGCCGTGGCGTAAATGGTTAGTGTGTCGGATCGCAGCGCATGAGGTTCCAAGTTCGAATCCCAGAAAACACCAAAAAGTTTTTTTTCACGGTCCCACCTCTCGCAAGCGTTTGACAAGCATCCAAGAGTATTGTTGTCACGAAAAAGCTTCTCAAATCGCCGGTCGGATTCGGCACTAAACTGTAGGTCCCTTCCATTCGTGTGAAAAATATAACGCACACAGCATGAGTGGTTGCGAGAAGCTAGGCCCTGGCGCTGAAAGAGCTGTTGCGCCAAATATTAATTTTTGTATTTCTTACCGTTTTTTTTCTTTTCCTCTGATACCTTTTGACATGCCTTGTTCTATTTTACCTACACTCATATGCATAATGACTCCCTTGCTGACATCTGAAGCACGTGACTTTTTCGCTGATTTTCCTTGGACGAGGAGAATTGCGGTAACCACCATGCTCATCATTTCGACCTTTGCTCTTCGAACCCATACGCCGATTGTTAGAATTTCCCATTCTAGACCTGCTTCGGCCAACCCAGTTCTGCTCACTGTGCATGCTTAACGATGGATTAGATGACTGATCTCGAACATCCTTTGGCGTAGACTCCATGGTTAGAGCCGATTCACAAATTTCTTCAAACGTTTTTTTTCCAGAGGCTTGTTTAAAAATGTTCGTTGGATATCTGCATTCCTTTGCGACCAAATGAATTTATCGCACAACACCTCGTCCAAAAAGTCACCATACTCGCACTTTTCGGCTAACGACTTCAGCTCCATTATAAAATCTTGAAAACTTTCACCTTCTTGAAGTTTCCGTGACATGAACTTAAAGCGCTCCGCTCTTATATTTACTTTTGGCTTAAAATACTGCTAGACTTGCTTTCTACGTTTACCGTTATGCAAAAGCACTATATTAGCAACAGTTTATCTTTAGCAGTTAAATCTTCTTAGGTATATACAGTTGCTGCCATTAATAGGTTAACAAAATCGGATTTTTTTTTAAATAAAAAAATATTAATTTAGCTTAAATAATATAAGTTTTATTAATGTAATCTTATGTGAACATAAGTTAAATATTTTAGCAAAAAAAAACAGTTCATGTTAAAAAATAAATAAAAATAAACTTTTCTTTCCACATTTAAATTGTACAAAAGTAGGTTAACAAAAGATGAATGGCCACAGTGTCCCCCTTCCAATACAGACATTTTAGCCAATCTGGTTGGCATACTGCGGGTGTACTTTCTGAATGAATGACGAATTTCGGGGGGTCTTCTCAGCAATCCTTAATTTTAAAAGGGATCAGAAGTTTTTGATCGGGGACAAGTCGGGGCTCTGCGGGGGCCATTCCAGGCTGTTAATGTTGTTTTCTTGAATGTATTTTAAAACGTATTTTTTGGTACGATGGATTGGGGCATTATCCTGCTGCAGGATGAAATCACCTCAAATAAGCTTTTGCCCTTCAGATATTTATCAGAGATGAAAATAAAACACATCCGTTCACGATCGCAGTTTTATTAAGAGTGAGGAAAGAAAGAAGATTATATGTACATGTATTATAGAATTTAGTAAAAGCAAAGGAGTGTGCGAGAGGGGTGAAATAAAAGGAAACAAAGAAGATAAAGGACAATGCAAACACAAATATGTTGTGTTGCCAACTGTTACAGTTTACATTTTAACAATATTATCACATCTTTTAAAATATTTAAGTAGACTACACCTGTGACTCTTCCCTCCAAAAAAACAATTTTGCCGACGCTGTTAGACCAAATGCATCCCCACATCATAATTCCTTTGTCCTGGCCTTTAAAAGTAGGTTTAACGCACTTGTAAGCGAGTACTTCCTCTTTTTTTCACCAGACGTAAGTTCCTCCATGACTATGCTTTAATCCCAGAAGTCAAGGGGCTTTGAAACATTATCTGTGTAGAACTTCATTCTTTTCACCACATTTTGTTTACTTATATAAGGTAGTTTACGCGCAGCACGTCCATTTTTGTCATCTTTGTGTAATATGCAACGAATAGGTTGGTTCGATTGAGGCGTTAGGTCCTTGTTTTGTAGGATGGCTCTTATTTTTTGGCACTGAGAGCAAGGGGTCAGCATTGGAAATTGATTTTATTTTCTTATCCGGCCGCTCTGAAGCTATTCTGGGACGACCAGACCTAGGAATCAGTTCTGTACTCTTCTCATTTTCAAATGCTTTATTGACTTTGAAGTCGCTTATTTTTCAAATAATTGAGCAATATCTCGAATTGTTTTGCCATCTTCATAAAGCTTTATAATTATTTTCTTTCTTTAGCAGTCAAGTACTTGAATTTACCCATTTTCGCGCTTTTTTTTTTTTCTTGAAAAAAGTTCCGAAACTGAGTTCAGAGGAGGAAATAGAATAAAATTACTTCTTAATCAAACCTCTTAAAAAAAAAATAAAGTTTACCTGAAATCAGATTCCTTAAAATCGGTCCAATCAATCCTGGTAGTATAAATAATACTAAAGTTTGAATTAAAAAAAAAAAAGCACAGGGACGCAAGAAATGTTAACCTACTTTTGGCTTAACACAAACTGATCGTACTATGCAAACGTTTTTCTCGATCGTGAAACTGCATTTGACTTAACCATATAATTTTGCGTTTGAGTGAGTAATTGTGTGCTTTTTAAAATAAAAGGGATGCGTTGTAAAATTTGCTGCGCTATTAAAAAAAAATACAGTTAAACCTTCAAGTATCTGCCTTTTAACCTATTTATGGTAGCATTTGTATATTCGGTAATATGTATTATCCATCAACGATCACAACATGTGGTTTTCCTTACACTCGTATGTCGCCCGTTTATTTTTAAACTGTTCCTAATTATGATTAACCATAGAACCACCATCCTCGTCGCCAAAATATACGTACCTATACGGATATATGGTGAAATGAAATGAAATGAATGAAAATGATTATTGTGGAATGAAACACTTACGATCGATTACGACGTTTATTGCGTGAGTGATCTTACAAGACTAACTTAGCTTACTTACTTATTGTCTAATTGCTTACTCTAGTCCTTTGCTATTAATCATATTTCATGTACAGACCTAGGAGTATGAACATATCATAGTACATAACAGTCAGGTCGTCTTGCATAAGGCGAGAGTCGGCAGGAGAATTTATGTGTCTAAAGATTTTCATATCATCGGTGTAAATGGGAAGACTAGAGTCCTTAATAATTAGCTCGACATCATTTATTGTCAGGATGAAGATTAAGGGTCCAAGAAGACTGCCTTGAGGTACCCCAGAAGTTGCTTTGAAGAGATCAGATACTGAGGATTTAAAACGGACTGAGTACTTGTGTTCATCTAAGTATGATTTAATCCATGAGGTGAACTTCGGTGGAAAACCAAGAGATTTGAGCCTGAAAAGAATAACTTTTTGCGGTTTTTTTTAAAGGTCTTACTAAAATCTGTCGCAATAACATCTATCGCTTTACCGTCATCCAATACGCATAACGTATTAGATCCAAATTTAGTTAGGTTGGTGGTGATTGATCTGCCTTTGAGGAATCCATGTTGCTTATTAGAGAAATTGACTTGAAATGGAAGAACATTGCACCGTACATGATACTTTTAAAAAGCTTGGGTATGCAAGAGAGTTTTGCTATAGACCGATGATAGAAAATATCACTCTTGTAACCTTTTTTATGAATAGGGATGATGAACGAATCTTTTCACGATTGAGTGAAAATTCCCTGAGAGATCGAAAGTTGAAACAGGGCAGTGAGTGGCTGGATCAGATGGTTTCCACATTTTTTTAATAACTATGGTGGACAATGCATCATGACCGGGAGAGTAATTGTCTTTAAGATTGTTGATTTTGTTAGCCACCATTGACGATGTAATATCAACTGAGACTAGAGAAGTATGTGCATAGTTGTTCAAGTAGGAAAAATAATTAAGATCGGGTTCAAGAGTGTGGTCGGTGAATGACTGACTGAAAAAGGTAGCGAATAATTTTGAGATGATTTCATGATCCGCTGAAGAAGTATTCGAGAATTGAAGATTGGTAGGGTAGCCATTGTGTTTACGTTTGATATTAATGAATTGGTAGAAGCGCTTAGGATGAGTGATTAGGTTGAATTGCATCCTACTGAGATATTCGAGATAGAGAGTTTCACAGAGTTATGAAAATTGGGTGTATGCATGTAAAAACTTCGAAAAGTCAAAGTCATATTTAGATTTCAGATAAAGCTGCCACTACTTGTTTCTGAGGTTGCGAAGTGAGCGTAATTCTTTATTATACCAAGGTGGAAATGACGTCTTTTTTAGGCAGATAAGAAACAGAATGGATAAGGCAGGAGAAGATATCAGCGTAAAAAAACGCGAGAGCGTTATCGACAGGTAGATGTGTAGAGATTGGTTTAATATTACAAAACAAACAATTAAGTTTAACGAAATCAGCTTTACTAAAGTTAAAGCCGTAAACATGCTCTAGGGGGTTATAATTTATGAAATCGTAAGAAAAAGTTACAGATGGAGGCGGGTGATAACGGTCTAATGTAGAGAGAACATGATTACTTTGTGAATAATACGATAGTATTAAAGGCATCAGACGAGAAAACAAAATCAAGTTGCTTACTCAGATTGTTCTTATTATCACTTAATTGATGTAGGCCAAAGTCAGAGAAATGGTCCGTTAGTAGGATTTCTGTGTCGGAAGTGGCACTGGTTAGTTGTTGTACATACATAATAGCTTCGTGCAACGTGTTATGTGCGTTATATTTTTCGCACGAATGGAAGGGACCTACAGTTTTGTGCCGTTTCCGAAGGGCAATTTTTCTTTTGAAAAGTTTTCTCATGGCAACCATACTCTCGGATGTTTGTCAAACGTTCGCATGAGATGGGACCGTTAAAAAACGTTTTGTGTTTTCTGGGATTCGAACGTTGAACCTGGCGGCAGTCGTTCTAATTTAATCAACAGATAAACATATTTTCGGTTGTGTCTAGCCCGAGCCTTATAACTCCAGTGAATGGTGGTGGGGTCGAGCCCTCATCTATCGCCAAAAATCTTATTGCACGCTTAAAACGCTATCGACGGTTTTGCACCATATCATATCGTACTATACCAGTTTACGGTCTAGTATGCTTCCAATACATTTCGCCCTTTGTGAGATTTGGCATGTTATTCCATTTTCATATCATTATTTTTTTCGTGGGCTTATGTTCATTCCGTGGGGTCCAAGTATTGGGTTTTCCCCAACTAATAGTTGCATACAATCACACTTACATACATATGCAGCACGAGTCATCTATCTGTCTGACTAGAAATTTGTAAAGAAAAACAGTCCTTCTTTAAAAATAATAAACCTTTCTGGTTACCTTTAACATTTACTCGTAAGTACATCATTTGAAGTGAAGTTGTTCCTATCTACATACACATAGATGTATTTCTGCAATACACATTTCTATCTTAATTTTAATTATTATGCAGTCAATAAAATTTTCTAACAAATTACCTCATTTATGTATTAATATCATCGCCAATAATACCCCCGTCCTTATCTAAACCAAAACCCATTTAAGACATAAAGCATTTCTTTATCTTTTGCCAACCCTTTCAACACCCTAGCAAGGGGTGTAAGTGGGCGCAACGAAATAATTTACCAACCACCAACCCCACTAAACACACAAAAGGCTACAAATTAACAAGCTCTACGACCCACTTAACAGAGTCATTAAAAAAAATAAAACCGCACCGCAAATATTAGGGCCCCCAAATGAGCAAAACCAACGACAGAAAAAAAGAAAAAAATTAAATCCTAAAATCAAAACGCACGAACCGTCGAAACTCGCACACGCTGTCGCTCCAAAAAGCTGCCCGACCCACTCCACACCACCAAATGCGTGCATTATCCCATCTATTCGGTTGGCAGAACATAAGTGAAACCCCGAACCAGTAATCAACTAAAACATTTCCCTTGATGCCAACCTAAAAACAAGAAAATTGACCGCGACACGCACAAATAACTCACCACCCCCCAGGAAGGTGGTGGTGGTGGCAGAGATTGCCCAGTGATTCTAAGAACAGCCAGCGACTAACAACAAGTTACCACATGGGACAGAATGGACGGACGTAATTTGGTCATTAAGTTGAATTATTCGACTGGCCACGCTAAGCGTGGCGCTTTCACTCCACCGAAGACAGGAGTGGATATTGTGGACGAGACGACCAGGACCGTTCCAGCGAAATGATGTGAGTTGGCATTCAGAGTATACATACAGCCGGAGAAGCTTAATTTTTGCTCAGGTGTAAATAAATGGATAATTAGGAGCAACAAAAAATTGGAAGAAATAAAGTCCTTCTCTACCGTCGCCGTGGGCTGGATGTACCTATGCGTGTGTGTGTGTATTTTTTCTGCTGAAAAGGCAAAATGCTAAGGTTCGCTATTTGTTGCCTTCTTTTGCTGGAAGGAAACAAATTTCAACGGGAAGTCAACTTGAAATGTACACGTGTACATGAAGTGATCCCGCAGTGGGATTTTCCATAATGAGAATACACGCCCGCATGCCAGTTTGAATTTAATATTTAAGGAATAAAGCTCAGACTCGGCTTTGGATGAACATTTGACTGCGAAACCGCTTTTTGATTGACAATGAAGGGACATTCGTCATTATAATGGCATGTTGTGGAAATACTGTTAAAAAAAAAAGATGTAGTCGCCATTTAGCCTTACAGCAAAGGAAGGAACATTATTCTGGGATTGCACTCAAGGCAGGTGTAGTACTTTTGGGGGAGCATATAGAGTTTTGTACATTTTGAGTCTATTACAAGTAGTACGTAGAGACCTGCTTCGATATCATAAATGATAATACTTACATGAACTTCTTCAAATAAAAAAATTAAGTTAGTGATTGAAGTAGGGCAGGGGAGGACAAGTCACCTTTTGATGTATACTAAGTATCCCAACCATGTCAGTTTGAGTTTTTTTGTATTTATAAGATGGTGATGCACATAACTTAAAATAAAATCGATCCTTCCGATACTATGAGTATATGATCCATTTTTAAAGTTCCGTGTGTACGATTTGTTACATCAGCATCTTTTTTTTTGTAATAGAACGGATACTTGTGGGCGCCGCCGTGGCGCTGTGGTAAGTGTGTCGGACCACTGCGTGTGAGGTTCCATGTTCGAATCCCAGAAAACACAAAAAAGCTTTTTCACGGTTCCACCTTTCACGAACGTTTGACAAACATCCGAGAGTGTTGTTGTCACAAGAAGCTTGTCGAAAACAAAAATAAAAAATTGACCCTCAGGTTCGGCACAAAACTGTAGGTGTGCCAAAAATGCATAGAACTCACACAGCACGACTGCTTGCTGATATATATTGATATTGCACATACTCTTATATTAGCTGAAGATAATACAAGAAAAAGTACTTTTAGCCAGCTTGAGCGCCGTCTTCTTGTGTTGAGTATAAAAATAAAACCACTCGTTTTATTCAAGGCGTTTGCCTTTTTTTTTTATAAAATTTTCAATTGAATTGGACACAAGAGCATGACAAGGGTAGCCCACTGGTGAATATAGGTCTAAAGCGCGGTGTTCATGCTTAAATGTTGTTGAAAGCTGCAATGTCAGCAGACTGCACGAAGTCCTCAAAGTCCTGGGTCTTCTCAAGCAGCAGATCAATTGAGACCTTGTCGTTTTTGATGACACACGAAGAATTTTTCTCTCAAAGCGGCCAAGGATATCTACATCCTCTTTTAATAAAGTCCATGTTTCAGCGCCGTAAAGCAGGACTGGGATGGACAGGGTCTTATATAGAGTCTCCTTAGTTCTTCGAGAACAGCGATTTCTGCGCTGATCTTGTTTGAGAGTTTATAGCAGAACCAAGGTAGACAAAGTCCCTTACTACGTCGAAGTTATAGCTGCCTACTATGACGTTCTGTCCAGTTCGTCGGTGTTGGCTGTCCCTTCTTGTTGACAGCATATACTTCGTGTTGACCTCGTTTATCGCTAAAGCCATTTTGGTCGCTTCCGCCTCAATGCTTGCAAACGCATCGGTGATAGCCCGCTGAGTTCTTCCGATAATGTCTATATCGTCGGCGTATGCAAGCAGTTGTACAGACTTATGATAGATTGTGCCTCCGGTGTTGGCTTGTGAGTTCCGCACAATCCGCTCAAGTACAATATTAAAGATGTCACATGACAGCGCGTCACCTTGTCGAAAACCCTTTTTACATCAAAGGTCTCGGTGAGGTCATTACCGACCTAATACAGTTCTCCTAGGTATGAGAACGTACATCCCTCATAATTTAAAATCGATCAAACCCAAGGAAAACGCGTGGTACGACTCAAACTGTAAAAAAGCTATTAGGTTAAGGGAATAAAGTTTTCGGTCTTACAAGGCCAACCCAACTGAGGAAAACCGAAAAAGTTTAAACTAGCCAGAAATGACTGTAATGCCATCATTAACCGTGTTAAATTCTCCCACGACCAAAAGTTGAGGCAAAAAATACTACATTGTCCCAACGGTAGTAAAAACCTTTGGTCGTCGTAAAAAACATTAAGAGTTCGGCCTCGTCGTCTATACCGACGCTCATTCATAACGACGTACCAACTGTCAGCTCCTTAGACAAAGCTAATCTGTTCGCTGCTCACTTTGCAGCAAACTCCAAACTGCCAGATAGTGCTTTGTCTCCACCTGTACTTGAGGTCGTAGAATTTTCCATGAGACAAGTCCACTTACCTGAAAAACATCGATATTAAAAGCCTCCAACCCTTCATAAGAAGCTCAAAATGGTTTAACGAGTACGTAGGAGAAATTTCTCCCATGATCCATGTGGTATCACAATCGACCATGCGTTGGCGATTCTCAGCTGGCAGCCACTTCAACCTAACCTAATCTAAGTCCGCTTTCGCACTCGTACAGTTGCAGGAGTACTTAAAGGTCTTAACATACACAAATCCGCTGGTGCAGATGGTATACCCCCTATTGTTCTGAAGAGGTGTTCTTTTTCGCTGGCAAACCACTGCGTAAGCTTTTTCACCGATCCTACTCTTCAGTTCATTAAAGTGAAACCTTACTCATCAGCCATTATCCATGAATGGCACTTGCATTGTTGAAGCCGAAAAACTTTCCATGCTCGGTATGTGTGTCAACACCAAATTCTGTTCGAATGACCATGTATTCGAAATCGCCAAGAATGCAGCGAAATGTTTAGGTTTCCTTCACCTCCTAGGCACATGTCCAGTCCTGTCGCATAAAAGAATGCTCCATCTAGGCTCCCCCTTCCTTGACGACCTCTGCGATCTGGCGTCCTTGGACGTCATAAGCATCCATCGCTTTGTCAAAAGCTCCGGTTGGTTTTGTTAGTCCCTGAGTGGCCTAATGGTTTGATCCATGGTATCACAAACGACCTTCACTTGTCTAAGTGTGTCTGCACTCTCGTGTGGGCAGCCGACCTAACCTAACCTAACCTTAAGCGGTGTAAGAAATATTTCACCCCTTCTGACTTGGCTTCAATTTATAAGGCGTACATTCGGCCTAAGTTAGAGTATAACGCTCACATCTGGTCTGGTGCACCAAAAACCATATTGTACTTTCTAGATAGGATACAAAAACGCGCGATAAAATTTATAGAAGACACGAGCAATTTTGCTTCGTTCAAACAACGTCGTAATGTCTCCTGCCTATCCCTGTTTCATCGATATTTCCACTGAAAATGCTCAATTGAAATGGCCAATAGAAGTCCTCCCCTTCTTCGTTCTAACCGCAATACTCGCCATGCCTCGAATGCTCATCAGTTTACCCTTAAGCCTATCTTCGGACGTACCATGAAATATAGAGCTTCTTTTATGAGCCGCACAACACGTTTGTGGAATGCTCTTCCCGAGTCTGCTTTTCCTCTCCATTATAACCTACAGACATTTAAGACCAATGTGCATCGGTGCCTCCTTTCCCCCTAACCCCTCTTCCATAGCGCTGGCGCTATGTAACATATAATACATAAAAAGGGTAATCATAACCCCTTTAGTGCGAGTTAATTATAAAAAAAAATGGCTTTATAAAGCTCTCCTCTATATATGGTATGATGTCATAGGCGGCCTTGAAATCGATAAATTTTCTCCAGGATCTGCCGAAGTGTGAAGATTTGATCGGTGGTGGACTTTCCTGGCCTGAAACCGAACCGCACTGATAGGGGCCAATCAGGCTGTTGATAAAAGGTTTCAGGCGTTCACACAATATCGCAGAAAACATCTTATATGCGATGTTGAGGAGACTGATACCTCTATAATTGGCGCAGTTGAGGGGGTCTCCTTTCTTGTGGATCGGGCAAACGATGCTGAGATTCCATTCATCAGGCATACACTCGTCTGACCAAATCTTAGAGATGAGTTTATGCACTCTACCGATTCATCACCAGCTGCCTTGAAAAGTTCGGATGGTAAGCCGTCAGGTCCAGCAGCCTTGTTGGATTTTGGCTTGGATATTGCTATCCTCACTTCGCTTTAATCAGGTGGACGGAAATTTTGACTATCATCGGTCTATGTTGAATGGTTCATTCTGCCTGACAGCAGGATGTTGGTTTTCGTCGCCGTTATACAGTCTACAGAAGTAGTTTTTCCATATTCTCAGCACCGACTGAGATTCTACTACGAGGTTTCCATTTTCATCTCTACAGGTTACTGTACAGGTATTGCTCCTCTGACACGTTCTTTTTACCTTTTGGTAAAACTTCCATACTTATTCCTGGAGTATAAACTCTCGATATTCTCAAACACGCGCTTCTCATGCTCTTTCGTCTTCTTTTGGAGAAGCCGATGTTCTTCCCGTCTCTTTTACTCATAGAATTCACGAGCAGCTCTCGTCTTCCTTTGCAGCGCAGCTTTGTATGCCTCTTGTTTTGCTGCATGCACTCGCCGGCATTCTTCGTCAAACCAGGGGTATCGCGGTGGTGGGCGAGCGAGACCCAGCACATCAGTCGCGGCTTTTCTGATGGCATGTTGGCAGCGTTGCCACTGGTCTTCGGCACATGATGCTGCCGGCATAGGGGTGATTGAGAGATTTCGGGATACGCGCTCAGCGAAGAGTATGGGGTCTCTTGGGATTGTAGCTATTCGACGTTAAATTTTCTCACAGTGATTCTTCTCTGTTGCTCAGATTGGGATATCCGCATTCGTACCTTGGCTACAACAAGGTAATGATCCGAGTCTATGTTGGCCGCTCGGAAGGTCGGGACATCCAGAATACTGAAAGCATGCCTTGGGTCGCAATATGCTCAACTTGGTTGATCGTTACATGATCATTAGACCGCCATGTCTGCTTATGAATATCGAGATGAGGAAACCATGTGCTTGCTATGGTGACATTTCGCTCCACAGCGAAATCAATTAGGCTCAGTCCGTTATCAGACGTGGTGTCGTGTAGGCTATGCTTACCGACTGCCCTACCAAAGACGTCCTCCTTTCCTATTTTGGCGTTAAAAAATGTGCCAGGCTTGGAAGGGGTGTAACCAACGATGTAGTTCTTGCTCTCCAGGAGGGTCTTTAACTCTTCGAGCCCTTTTGAGTTCTTAGCGTCGCCGAAAGACATTTTCCCAGTTTTTTTTTTTTTAACTGTCGTGCAGAATGCGGTGCAACTTACAGTGGACAACCGGATCTTCTTCTAGTCTTGATATGATAATAAATACGATTCCCAAAGCTGTTGTACTTGCAGTATTACTATCATGAAACTATCATCAGTCCTCGTACGGGGGCTATTTTTTAATACTGTCAACGAAAATAAAATTATAAATTCGTTTTTTGACGATAGACGTACGTAAGTCAGAAATACTCGTATAAGAATACAGAGGAAAATAAACAGTTTTTGCTTTTTACAAAAGTGGTTCATAACTTAGATGTTGGTCTTCGCTTCATGGGATGGTGTCCAAAATAATAAGCGAACATGTCTACAATGTCGGTTAAGTTTTTCTTCACTCTACACATGGCGTGTTTTGGTGAGAATTATGCAAAGCAAAGAGAAAGCTTCTCCACAAAACGATCCCCAGTCAGACAATGGTTTAAAGCTTTTTTTTATTGTTTGAAGATTGGTGATTGAATTGCAATTGAATTGAAAAGTATGAAAAAGTTGTGCTTAAATTTGTGAAACACTACTGAATCATTCCACATGAATTAAATTGAATGAAAAAACTCTTTTCGGCTCCCTCTGAGATGGAGTAGCGTAAACATCCCAACTCAGTTTTGACTGGAGACAAAAGCTAAAGTGGTTGCTAGTAACTTTTTATTGTTGTGTTCCGTGCTAAATCTTACTTCACTGTGAAGAGACGTCTCACCAAAACACACCTATAGATACAGTTCTAAAGTCATTGTGATGGTCATCTTCATTCTATCCCTCTACAAATGTTTGAAGTACGTCTCTACCTTTTTTAGTATCCCCCAGTATACACATAATCCAATAATTGTAGAAGATTTGATAGTACATATTTCTTCGCATGTGTTGAAACTCCTAGTATTGACGCATATTCCTACAGAACCAGTTTCTAGTTTAACAAACTTTTTATAGGTAGGGACCATACGAGTACATATTATACTTATTTTCCTCGTTTCTGGCAATCATCTCTCATCGCACCGATCCAAATGCCAATAGTAGACATCGGTAACTACCGAATCCTCATCAAAGGGAAAACTTCCGCTCGCCTGAGTTTCTTTTTTCTCCATCAACCCATTAAAGGGTAACGTAAGGGAGGAAATGCAGCAGCAGCATCTCATAGATAAAAACGAATGCATTTGCGAAAGTAATTTGTCAAAGAGTTTCAAGAAACCATTTTCTTCATTTACAACGGTTGCATCCTTTTTACATTTTTTTTTTTTTAACGACCAAAAACCATTTTCACTATTGACACTTCGGCACCTAGGAAAAAATGTTTGCTGGAAGAAAACATAGTCTGTATGTATTTCTGTCAATATTCTTCTACTCGTCCTTGTAACACGCGGAAAACATACAGCAAAAGAAAGCTTTTGTGGTAACAAATGTGTTCTTCTTCTACTTCTTCTTCTTGTACTGATGTTGCATCTCTGTTGACCCATATATCTTTTGGGCCAAACACATCACTAATGTATTTTAAATGAACCAAAAATCAGGGACAATAATAAAATACCAGACGGTGGTATAAGCTCCTAGAGCATGATTCAGAGCAATTGGGTGACTTGTGCTGTTTCGATTCAATTTTTCTTGGCGAGTAAAAAAATGTCAGGACACTGTGGGTGGGAGTGTCCTGAATGAAAAAAAAATACACTTTTATTGTGTTTTATTATGATAGTGCGGTTGTCCCTGGGAAACACAGGGAAAAAGAAAACATGCAAATGCTGTATATTTTTTGCCATTCCCGCTGTTTGGCTGTTGATTCTGCAAGGATTTCCTAGAATTTATCTTCTGTGGGTTCTTGTATCTTTGTTAGCCTATCGGCAAAAATATTCTCCTCTTCTTTTTCTGGATTTTTATGGGCTCAGTAAGCATGGACAAGAAATGAATACTTCTTTCACTTTGCCCCCATAAATAAACTGAAACTATTATTTCTTTTGACCGGGAGTGGGTGCATCTAGGTTCCTTGTTTCATTTTGAAGGACTCTGTTTCGCTTTTTTCTGGAATAAGAAGAATAAAGAGTAGAGTAAAACAATCGGTTTTTGTACTATTGTGAATTAAGGTGTCATTTTCGTGTCCACTGTGTTGGATAAATTCACTTTGTTCTTTATCGTGCTTTTGTTTTGCTCTGTGTGTTTTGAGAGATGACTTGGTCCTTTGAGTCTGTGTATTCTTATGCAAAAATAAAGAAGAGATGAAAGTTTTTTTTGTCTACTGGGATAACAAGTGGATCCTTTTGACATTTAAGTTTTCTGTGAATTTTAGCGAGTGCTTTCCAAAAATTTTCTGTAAGCAGGGAATTTTAATGACACGTATCTGTGTGATTGGACTTCTATGTCGCTAAAATCGCTATGCCGATCTCGGTCACATCTGAGACAACTGAAATTTATTTTGGTTACCTAATCTTATGAGTTTTGTACCTATCTAAGAAAAAATATGAATGTCAGTAGATATCTCAGCTTAATGTTGCGATTTCAGACTCCGGATTGTACTACCTGTCAAAGTTGAGTTGTGTATCTTCTGTTTGCACCTTGCGCTTAGGGTAGTTTGGGTTATTTTGGGCGTCGGTACCTAAATACAGCCATAGCCCAAAGGAGATCCATTCTGATGCTACCAAAACTATCACTAATCCAAGCTAATCAAAGGATTAATTAATTCAACCGTAGCTTTTTGTAAAACGAACATTCCCAGATGGAGTAATCTTCTCTTAGACAGATGGAGATGGAGTAATCTCCTCTTCGTCTCTACATCTACAGCAGCACTCAAAAGTACAGTAAAAGTAGACTCCGATCAAGGTATTCCATATAGCAAGATGGAGCTTTGTGCAGAATGTTTGATATACGCTTGATGTTCCCCTAAAACACAACAAAAAATGCAATTTTAAAATTGAATCCGTCAAAATTTGCATGTTCAACTCTTACAATATTTTACGTTTAACTTATAAGCTATATATTAAATTATTTTCTCTTATGTTCAATTACAGTGCTCAAATTACTTTAGAAAGGAAAAAGACTAGGCATTGCCTAATAGCCAGCGACCTAAAAGATCTAATGTGTCAAGGGTAGATATAAGTTTAGAATACTCACCACCTCTTTTGTGAAGGTGAGTAAGTCCTTGACAGAAGAGTCCCTAAGCTAGGTCGACGATTGTGAGTAACCTCCATTGAAGATACGACGTCTCAATCACCATAGTGACAAAAGAGGAAGCTTCCTCCTCCTCTCTACAGAGGCTGCACCCTTGCTACGAAGACAGATTCATCTCGTTAAGGTTGCCTCCTAATACAACTCTTCTCGAGTGTAAGTATTTCCGTGTAGTAATAAGACCTACTTAGCCTTTTGGTTTGTCTAAGTTCTGGAACAGTATCCCAGTGGATTTGACAAATTTGCGTTTCCATTTATTAATCGTTGTTAAGGCCTTTACCCAGTTGACACCGCAAAAGGATTCTGGACTTCAAATTTGATTTTTGAACCCATCATTTTCTAATTTATCAGCTCTAATGATCATGACGTACCTATAGCCAGGGAATCATTCTTGCGTTGAGACCTCAAGTTCTACCGTAGAGGCGTCGACTGGCCCATATGGCTCTGTTAAGCAGGCTCCATGATTGATTTAATGTGAAAATTCCAATCTAACCGTTTTTCTAACACAACACCCACTTCTGACACTTCTTTTCTTAATGAGAGGTACCAGAACGGTCTTGCATGGGTTAATGGGGATGCTCCTACTCTGATACACCATTCTGAGATAAGGTACAAACAGTATTGCATAACGCAACTATGACCCAGCCATCTTATTCGCTGTATGTGAACTCTTCTGGCAGTATAATTCGGCATTGTACCTTCTCCTCCACTCGCCAAAGGGACCAAAGATCAGTCGAAGATCTTATATGCGATGTTGAAAAGACTTTTACATCTGTAGTTGGCGCAGTTCAGAGGGTCTCCTTTCTTTAGGATCGGGCAAACGACACTGAGGTTCCATTCATCGAGCATACTTTCGTCCGACCAGATTTTACAGATGATCTGGTGCATGCTCCTTACCAACTCATCTCCTCCTGCCTTGAAAAGTTCGGTGGCAAGGCCGTCGGCTCCAGCAGCTTCGTTGGTTTTAAGTTTAGATATCGCTATCCTCACTTCATTCTGATCGGGTTGACGGGAATTTTGACTATCATCGTCACTGTTGAATGGCTCATACTGCCTCATAGCGGAATGTTAGCCATCATCGCCGTTTCGTAGTCGGCAGTGTTCTTTCCATATCCGATGCCATTTTTGTCACTGCTGGCTTCTGTTCTGGTTTAGAAACCTTGGCATGTTCTTTTAACCTTTAGGTTAAATTTTCGAACATCATTCCTGCAATAAAGTCTCTGAATCTCCTCGATCGATCGATTCTCATAACCGTTTTTATTCTTTCTCAGAAGTCGATGTTCCTCCTTTCTCTTTCGCTGGTAGAGCTCGCGAGCAGCTCTAGGCCTTCTAGCAGCTCCGCTTTGTACGCCTCTTTTTGTGCTGCATGTACTTGCCGGCATTCCTCATCAAAGCAGAGGTTTCGTTGTGATGCTCTTGCCTCAGTATATGAAGTGCAAAATTTTGATTGACTCGTTCATGAGTTGCCCATCTTTTCTTAAAAGTATGCACCACTTCTATTTGAAAGACTAAATACAACAACAATTTTAATTTCCATAATAATTTATCTTTCAATCACATCCCTTCACGCGGCTCCACAGCCCGACAGATCTTCGTACAATAATTGTTGTTGTTGCTGCTTTGTTGTCCTTTCAATTCATTACTACCTACCATAAAGAATCAATAATTGTTTCTTACTTAATACACAATTAATCAAGAGTCTCATGGCGTAAAAGGATTTTTTTTTTATCTTTATTCGATTTTTACCTCCGTAATGCGATGGCATTTTTCCACCTCAAGCTACTCCCAACGGCATGCAGCTGGGGTTGGATACATGCATACAACCGGGTGTAACGGAACGGAAAACTGTTTTATGGAAATAATTAAGCTCCTTTCTGGAAGAGCGCTTCCATTTGCATCCATTTTTGTGGGTAGCAAAATTTCAATTAATTATAATCTCCCCTTCTTTTCATTTCGGTCTTCCTCCGTCCTCTTGCTGTGGGTGGTAGGTGGTAGTGGTAGGTAGCCACCCAAACAGAGAAAAAAATACTAAAAGAGAAATGAAAGAAAATTGGAAATCTGACATTAAAACCTAAGCTGGCACATCGAAGCATCCTTGGCGTAACCATTAGTCGGGTGAGTGGTCGGGAATGATTTTATTTTTTTGTCCCTTTACCACTCATGTAATAATCGTCTCTGAACTATTCCCCCTATCGCGGACTAAATCCTGTTCACAGTTGAATTCATGTGTTGTGCAAGGAGTTTGGTCTAACTAAAATCAGTATACCAATGTAGAGAAATAAAAAATATTAAAAAATAGTACGAAAAGGACCTCACAGTGAAAGTGCACGAAGCGGGAAATTATACCGAGAGCAAAAAAAAATAAAAATAACGAACTCTCCACTAAAAAACATTGTGAACGACAGAGGAAAGAAAATGCATAGAATATGATGGTAAAGGCGAAAAACACCATGCGACATCCTTTTCATTATTTATGCCTTTTAATTACATTGAGATTAAATATATTGTGCGAACCACACACCACTAGCCAACGAAGCCATTCATCGGCTAACTCCTGGCACCATGCGTTCGTTGGATCGGTCTGGTTTGGATTGGTATTTTTCCAGAATCCTGGTTCTTTTTTTATATATGTACATATATTATTTTTTTCATGTATATAACAAGCATGTAGCTACTTTTATTCATTTTTGCTGCTGTGCTACTAGCGGTAGTAGTGCGCGTCCATTTTATTATTGATTTAATGAATTTATAGTTTCTGGCAATTTGTTATTGTGTGTTGTGGAAATTATTTTCTCTGATATTTTTTTCTTACTTAGAAGCATATTGTGCAGTTTTTAATGGAACACATGAATCTGGTTTTTCTATTGAATATGTAGTGATTGAGTCGGATTATTGCGAAAAAAAGCGGCAAAATGATTGGTGTGAGGCAAAGGATCCAGTTTGCAGCTGTGTAATAATAGGGGACTTAGTTTCATTTTAATAACTCGTGTTTTTAATCTACACCAGAGGACTAAAGCAGCTCAGGCGGAGCCTACAATGTTATCTGGAAATGTAGGACCGTATTAAGGAGTATGTTTATTTTGTTTTTTTTCCCCGATTGGGAAATGCCCCTCTGGAGCACTGAGACTAAAATCCTATTTTTTTTCATTTTAATGAAATTTCCCGGTACTTCGTAAGGAAACTGGTAAGCGTCATCTCAATTTGATCTGAGAAACGTAGAACAGCATGAATATAGTTCTACATTCCATCCCACATACGCGGTCTCAACATACGCGATTAAGTGTTTCCGAAATTCCCTCTACATACACGGTGCTTATACGCGATTCAACGTGATTCAATTCGTGTTGTGGAAAATGAAAACATAAAAAAAAAAGTTTTTTATTAATTTTTATCATTGCTTTTGCTCCTCCTATGTTGAATTGTTTTTAAGTTTCTACTTAAAAACAAACAAACTGAATAAAATATTTATTTTAAAACTAGCAGGTACCCGCAACTTTGTCTGCGTGGTTCACAATAACTTTATATTAGGCGGTTAAAGTTAGTGATGTAAGTCATATTTAACTTAAGAACTTAAGATTTGCACCGCTGTAACATCAACATACATATCAGCTTTTCCTTTATCATTTTTATAACATTTTAATTTACTTCACATTTTCATGCAACAGTTTGGCATGTGCAGTATTCATTTCTGGACTAACACCAATATTTTTAAGAAATGACTTACACCGTCATGACTTTAACCGCCGCATATGCATGTATTTAGCTAACAGACGGACTTCAAAATGCACATTGCATACCATAGTTATAAATTTGCGCCTATAGGTATGCAAGGAAATAAACCAGTTACTTACTACGATGGCGCTACAGTTTGAGGCTAGTCTGGGCTTCAACCAACAGAAAATTAACGTGTTTATTTTTGTTATACTGCAAAAGAAAATTAGTAGATCTCAAACTTTCCGAATGTATAGTTTTATAATGCCTCGTTTTGTCTGTTTTTTTTAATCTCAGTGTTTATTTCTTTTAATATCTTTATCCCCTTAACGAGTATCGTGATAATTCTTATTGGAAATAAGGAACTATATCCTAAGGTATAGAACGCCAAAAGATTCGTTAAATATGTACAGTAGTTTCTGCATAATACGCGCTCAACAACAGCCCTTGTTATCATTTTATTATATGTATATAGATTGCTTGTCATTCATTCATTCATTCATTTTCAATGGCCCGCTAATCCTTCATGAGGGTCGCGGGGGTAGGATGCTCAGGTGGAGTTTCCATCCTTCTCGATCCTCCGCCATTGACTCCAATTCATCAGGAGGAATCCCTAAGCGGCTCCAGGAGAGATGTCGGACTTGATCCAACCATCTATTTCTAGGCCTTCCGCGAAGTCGCCTACCTGATGGCACGGCAACCATGGCGCGTCTTGGAAGCCGGTCTGGGGGCATACGCACTACGTGACCAAACCATCGAAGCATCGATCGTTCCGTTCGGAGAAGTAGCTGCTCAACGTTGAGCGCCTCGCGTACTCTGGTGTTGCGCACTCGATCCCTACGAGTTATTCCAACAACACCGCGAAGGAACCTCATTTCGGCAGCTTGTATCCGTGATCTTATTCTTTCGGTCACTACCCAAATTTCATGACCGAAGGTGAGAGTTGGAACATACACAAAGTTAAAAACCGATAGCTTAGCTTGAACACTAAGTTCAGCCATCCTTACAACAGATTGGCCAAGCTCTCTCAAAATTGATCCAGCCTGACCAATTCTACAGGATAAGTCGGCATTGCTCCTCCCATCACTCGTGAATAAAACCACGAGGTACTTAAGCTTCTCCACCTGCTTCAGTGGAACTCCACTAACATGCAGAGTGCACTGAATGGGTTTTTTTGGAAACGACCATTACTTCCGATTTGTTCACGTTGATCTTCATTCCAGCATCATCACAAACGGCTACAAACCTTTCGAGTGCGCACTGAAGTTCGGTTTGAGAGGACCTAAGGATGACCAAATCATCCGCAAAGAGCAGATGACTAATCCTTAGGTCTCCCACTTTGAAACATTCCCCGCCACGGCTGCGCTGTAACATCCAATCCATATATACAATCAAGAGGAGAGGTGACAAAACGCACCCCTAGCGGAGTCCAACGCCCACAGTGAAAGGTATTGATTTAACACCGTTTATCCGAACACAGCATCTACAGATTCAGATTGCTTGTCTTGGAACGCAAATCTATATGTACGTACATATTTTCATACAGTTTCTAGTCTCAACATACGCGAATTCGACATACGCGGTGTTTTTTGGAACGCATCCCTCGCGTATGTGGGGGGATTGCTGTATTTTAAAACGATGCGACTGATGATTGTGATTGGTTCGGTTTGTTTCTTCTAGTATTTTGTGGTACTACTGTCTTATTTGGAAGAAGTCCTAACTCTCCAATTAATTTGGGTTAAGAAGTAGTAGTAGTAGTAGTAGTAGTAGTAAATAAATTTTATTATACATTATTCTGCTGGAGAGAGAGTACGAGTATAATAATTCATAAATAACTTTAAATTAACTTAATTTAGCATATTCTAGCTAGTATTCAGATATATATTTGCTTTTAACAGAAGTTCAAAATGCTTCGTTCACTATTTGTTGCCGATACTTCCAAGCATTCTTTATGTAGTTAACAACACAGTCTAATTACATATAATATTTCCATTTAAAATATCTATCACTTCGTTTTCCTGTAGAGTGCGTTTCCCCCAGTGAGCTCTTCGAATTGCTCCTAATAGAGGACAAATTCCAATAAAGTGCTGTATATCTTCTCTCATCCGCAGGTGCATTCATCATTTTGTTCAGTCCTGTGCGGAATATAGTTGAGATACAGAAGTTCACCTCTAGCTTTGAATATGATATGTGAGAAATCGTATCTAAGTTGTAGCGGTCTCTGAGATCTTGTTGGAGAATTCTATAGGTGCTCCTGGATTCGCTCCGTCGCGCTTCTTCCAAGAATTTTCTTAATATTGATGCCTGAATCTTTACCAACAACATATATAGCCCTTTTCCAATTTGTGGTGTTCTTATCTAGTAGCCGCAGGCTATGTTCATTACTTAGCCTCCTCCACTCATTGAAGAACTACAGATATCGGCGAAACAGGTATGTAGCGACAACGTTCGGCAGCCGTTGATTTGGCAGTGTCATCACTTTCGTGACGTAGCTGAAATGCAGTTTTAATGTGAATGTATACAGCGAGGCTAATCCAGTTTCGAAGGGAATCATATACGAGTATGTCTGTGTATTTTCATGTAGTCTAAATATCTTCTCCAGGAAATATCTCAGCAATTTTTCAACTTCCTCGTACTGAAGAAATCCCCATATATGTGCCGCGTAACACATGATTGACCTCATGACTGCTTCGAAAAGGTCATATTTTGCGCTTGGCGCAATATCCTTTTTAGCAAGAAAGTTTCTCCAATTGGTGTTTATCGCCATTTTCGACTCCTTGAGTTTTGCCTGCTCATGTTTTTTAAAGGTTGTCGCGGTGTCATGATGACTCCAAGATACTTATACTCCGACACTTTTTCCAAGTCCAATTTTCTTCTCGCGAGTATATCTCCGTTCCGTTTCGAAAACCATTATTTTTGACTTGTTGGTGTTTAATTTCAAGTTCCATGCGATACAGTACTGTTGCAACCTGTTGATCATCATCTGCATCATGATCGAAGTCTCTGCTAGTATAACAATGTCGTCAGCGTACATAAGCAGCTTGATCTTGACTCCACTGATCATACTCGTAATACCCCCAGCTAGTTAGGATGAGAAATCGTCTAGAAAGAGTGAAAAGGAGAGTGGACTCAGGAGCCAACCTTGCTTTACTCCCATCTTCGATTCAAATTACTTCCATTCCACACCGACGTTCAGTTTTTCTCATAGAAATTTCGGATAACCTTCAGCATTTTTGACGACAGCCCTAGATTACTTAACTTGAAGAAGAGTGCATTTTTATGAATCGAATCAAATACTGCCTGTCGATGAAGAATGTGTATACTTTTCTCCCATTTTCTAGGTACGACCGAGCGATGCTTGTTAGCACGAATATGTTATCTGTTGTCGAATACTCCTTCCTAAATCCAGCCTGAAATTCACTGACAAGATCATTCTGTCTAATCCATTCAGTCAAACGCTCTAATAGTATCACTGAATATTTTCATCACCGTGTTCATAAATGGCCCATTCGGATCGCGGGCATCTCCTTTTTCCAACAATGGGAAGATAATATTTCTTCTAAAACTTGTTGGAACTTCTCCTGTGTTGAATATAAAATTATATGTTTCTGTTTTTTTTTTTCAAGGAATTGCTCAGTTGCATTTAAAAAAAAAATCATAAGAAACTCGGTCATTTCCAGGGGTTTGGTGTAAACAGGATCGCTAGATGGCACTTCTAAATTTATATCAGGCAGCGCATAACATAGTTGGCCTGAGGTGCGTGGCTGGCTTAGCAAGTTTTAAAATTGTACGGCCAGCACATCTGCTTCGATTTCGATAGGCTTTGCGAATAAGCACCCGTTTAGGGTTCTGACTAGCTACCAAAAGGAACGGCTATCTCGGACTCTATCTTGTTCTCGGATCAGGCCTTGAATGTTTGTTTTTTTTTTTTTTTTTTTTTTTCTTGCATATGTTTTTATATACCCTGTCGGCCTCGTGATATATTTTTTACCGAGAAGAAGAAGTATGTTATGTTCGTAAGAGCAAGTTTGACGTTGATTAAGTAGTAACTACCTAAGCAGTGCTCGCTTTGCTTCGTCCGCATTTTAGTTGGCGGTAATTTAATTGTTGAAGCATAATTGCTGCAAGGCGATAGCCACTGCTGCATGACTGCTAGCAGTGGCCCCCACTGAAGAAAAATTGTGGGCGTTGATTTCATTAATTGCTTTTAGCATTGTTCAGCTTCAGGACAACACAAAAGGAAGATTTTTACCTTGAATGAATCAGCGGCGAGGCTGTATAATCACCTTTTAATGACGGAAATTCGATCTCTACCCCGTTTATGCCATTAAGACATATTGAATTTCGGAAAATCCCTTCTTATCTCGCATCTAGGCAAAAAAAGGAATAACTGCTCTAAATTTCAAGTACCTACATCCAACAGTTTTGGACAAACCGTGTTCACAAGGTCACAAGTCTTTGCTTTCATAGCATTTAAAGATATGTTTGAATATAAATTTTTCTTCAATGTCCATCAATAGTTTAACTCCATTCAATGAAAGAGAAATAGGACTCAACGTCCTTCATATTTTAAGCAATTTGATACCAATAAGATCTCGTCCAGTCTAGATCTCATACGGCTTCTATCAATACCCTATAATATTCTCCGCACATCTTTCACCATTAATCAACACTTGACCTTCTTTATATATGGTATGTTACTAACTCCAGATCCAGCAGCATCACAGAGGCAACCCATTTTTGACTTTTTTGGCTTATTGAATATGGTCTTCCATTTCACGTTGACTGCAAGTTCTTCTCTTCTCTTGAGTGATCCATAGCCGCGTTTGATTCTATATAATTGTACCATCACAATTATTCGCATGCAAAGCCATCTCTTACACATCTCGAGGTTGAACTATCAAGTGCACTTAACAGGTTGAGACAACTGTGTTTGTAAAGATTTTCCATTAGGTATATGTGCACATACATTTGAAGCAATATCTTTGGAGCTCTTAATTCTCCTTTACGGAATGTTTCAGTGTCAGCCACAGCATATATGTGCGTTTCTTCTTCTTTACCGAGTGAACTAACATAAATATTTAATATCCTGCCCTTAAGGAAATTGCATTGCAACCATCTGGGCAGCGTTTGTTTTGTGGAGAAATTCAATTTTCCTTTCAATCGGTCAATCAAGCTGATCCAGCATTCCAGCAACATTCAGTCTTAATCCAGCCCAAATCCACCGTTTCATTGCCCAGCTATTGAAGAATCAGTCCAGGAGAGACCAGCTCTTATTTTAATCCTGGTTCAGCCAATATCGATATTGTTTCTCAAAACTTCTCCTGCTACACAGATTCATAAGCAATGCGTTGTCCTTAGCATCAGGGGCAATACTTTTTTGTCTGGGATATGCGCTATAAAACTTCTAGCTAAACGTACCTCCAACGAACAGATTTATAGAAATACCGATTAGTAATGTCTACATACAATTACTCGTAGGTCCAAATGCTAACTAATTTTGGAGTAACTTTTTTTAGGACTCGGGTCAAGATATCACTTGACAGAATGGTTTGTTTTCCAACTGCTCTCACGAATATGTACGGTCTTGAAGCTTTGATCAATATTTGGATCTCCATTTTAAATAAACGCCTGCCTTTAACCATAACCAACATTTCTAACCCAGTGGTCTCTTAATCCCAGAACTCAAATTCCGACAGTCATTTTGTATCGCAGCATCTCTTCAAGTATCAAGTTCTTAACTGTCATCCAAGATTTTCTCTCGATAACATCCGGTCTGGAAATGAATATACCCTATACCCATCAGGACTCTTCATACAAATCAAATTAATAACTCTTTCAAGAGATAGACACTCTACAATGAGAGTTCACCCCAAACCATCTCGTTCCTCATAACAAAACACTGCCATTCATTAAGTCTATCTAGAGATCCATTAATCAATCTATTGTACTTATACCCCTCCTGATTATGAATGAAATATGAAACACAACAATCTAAGTTCATAATACTACCCTCAAACCTAGTTACCCCCTTCCCCCACAAACAAGAAAAGGACCCAAAAAAAAAAAACATCTCAAGCAATATCTCAGTACCATCACCATCACTCTCCGTATCCTTTTCTTTTATTTTTACTTTTTTTTTTCTGCTTCGAACAACTACTATCAGTGCACGCACAAAAGTAGCACTTTATATTCTGGTGTTGATTTCCTCTTTTGTGTTGTACCGTTGTATACAATCTCTAACCCCTGTGCCCCTAAATTGGCGGATTATCCTGCTGCCCCATCCAAATACAATCAATTTGTGCTGTAAAAGAAGAAAATCCTTAAGAGGATGGCGACCGAGAAAGAGGAGAAAAAAAAAACGGCATCGCCGCCGCACAGTTAATTTGCGCAAAGGATCCAAGGTGGTCCTCTATGGAGAGCCTCTAACGAGTATTTCATACCCCATTCTCCTGCAGCATCCCAACACAGAAAAAGTAATAAAATACACCACGTAATGGCCCCAGGATTATGATTTTGTTGGTTTGTACATCGTGGTAATAGTGGAGTGTGATCACAAAGGTTGTGTGGATAGAAGGAAACAATAGCGATTATCCTTCAAACACACAGAAGGAAATAGAAAAATATATATACACATAGTCGAACTCTGTGAAGGACACAGAGAAAGTATCGATAAATAACCACTTGAATGACAGGATTTTCACTCGCCTTGACAGCCGTTTGAATCATTTGCCTTTTGTGCGTTAATGATGCGGCAGCGGCAGCAGCCACAACGAGTGAATGACTGAATGATAATTGAATGGTATATAGTCGTGCTGTGTGGTGTAAGGATTAACATTCATTGAATGTCAATAATAATGAATTTGGCTGCAGATTAAGAGGGATGAGGTTTTTTTTTTCTTATTTTTTGCTAAAGTCACGTGATGGGAAATGACAGCTGGAGATATCCTATATAACAGCAGTGATGGAGCTAGAAGGACGATTTAGCTTGAGGACTTTTTCTTTGTCAGCATTTTTTGCTATTGACTTATCCTTGTATTTACATAGATCGATGAGATTCACCTGTCAGAAAAAATTGTTTTCTCTTGTTTCTTTGTGGTGATAGATGCTTAGAAGGGCAGCTCTTAATGATTTCATAAGTGAATACGTGTCTCGCTGATTGTAGGGGATAATTCGATCGACTTCTTTTACATCAATGGGTCCTTATGCGATTTTAAAATGACATAATAAAAAGTTCGCTCGCAAGCTGCAAACTTTCATAAACAGATGCCTACGTATCATCTTAAGGAGTTTTGGTCCAGTCGTACCTCTAATGGATAGCTTTAACAGAGTTCGGGCCAGGAACAAATTGACAACACCATACGGACGAAAAAGTAGCAGTGAATCGGTCACATATTACGACGCATCAATAACTCCATTGCAAAATACGCTATGCAGAGGAATCCAATTACCCAGTCAGGAAGAAAAGCGGGTCGTTCTAAGGAGACGTAATGCAGAATAGCTGATGAGGAATCGAGGACCTTAAGTATTCCTTGAGGAGAGCTCAAACGCATTGCAGAACTCCATAGAAGATGGCGCGCAGGCATTGTTGACGACCTATCCCCTTGAGTGATGAAAGGATTTAAGTAAGTAAGTAGAAATAAAAAGAAAGGACACTCGGCGCCACAGAATGCCACAATTGACAGCTATAATTTTGAGGCAATAAAGGACATTGACAACATTGAGGATGAAAACACTCTCGATTCTTTTAGCGAACAATTCTCTGTATAATCATCGGTCTTGTTTGTGTTTGATGAACTTTGGAGGAGAAAATATAACGAATAACTCTACAGGCTGTACGGCGACATAGACATAGTCGAAAAGGGCATGTGAGGCGGATGACACCAGCGCTCCAGCCCGAAGGATCTTTGAATCTACTCCAGAAGAGGAAGACCTTAACTAAGGTGACATGACTAGTTAAAAGAGAACCTCAACCAACTTGGCGTACGAGACTGGAGGCTGCTAAGGATCAAAATGACGGGAGAAGCATGTTGGTTGTGGTCCAAATCCGCCCGGACTGTAAGCGCCATCTTAAGTAATATAGATGTAGATGTGTAGCTGGTGAGATGCAACTTATGTGCCCGTCAAACTAGAGCTCTAGTCGATGCCATACTCGATTTAGAGCAGTTCCTCTGGTCCAATTGCTTTGATGAACCGGAGTATCTGATGTGGATCCGGCGAATGTATATCCATCTCTGATAGAAGGCAGGCTCTTGGGTGCCTGGATTAGTGCGTAGCACTTCATAAGGAGGTGCGCTGATGTTTCTGTGAGGTCCCTGCAGGGTCCATTCCATTCTATTCCCAGTTTCATAAGGTGCTCATTGAGTCTGCCATTACCCCGTTAGAATCCCTGTCAAGATGCGAAGTCGATTTATGTTAATCTAAGTAAATGTTCGCTTACGTTTCCAAATATTAATAGAATTTCAACACAAAATGTCATTGATGAGATCAGTTTTTGTTTTTTTTTTTAATCGTCTTTAAATCAGGTGTACCATATCTTGAATGAAAATTTTGTTTGAACTTCATCATGAACTTATAAGTTTAACATGAGAATATGCTCTTTAAGTCTCGGACTCGAGTAAGGAACACTAAAACTAAACTCCAACCCAAAATGTTGTTTTTTTGTTGAGCACTAAATCTATTTGTAAGTTTGAATATAGTCGAACTAGATTTTAGACCAGCGTAATTCACTTCAGTATTCACCAAATACCTTGCAATTTATATAAATTTCAAATTTCAAAATCCTTCCTCTAGCAATTTGAACTAGTTTTGTCAGATAGTAATATATTTAAAAAAAAAAATTGAATCTCTGTACACTGGAACTTTACCAGAGTAGATCGGAAGCATAACTATCGATGTCATCCACACACACACAGTGAATAATAAAACCACATCAAAGCGGCTACGGTGGTACAATCGTTTAACATCCAATGTTAACATAGATATAAGTGCTGGCCTCACTTGGTTTTATTGCTATCCTATCCAATATTCATCATACAAAAGCCCTCACGCGATGCAAAACTTTAAACAATTCCAAATCATGACAGTTGTATCAATGACACATATATCTCCACACGGCCTTGCGGCTTGAGAGGAGTGACAAATGGCACTTAAACAAATCGGAAATGCAAATAAATTAAAAAAAAACAGTCTCTAAAAAGCGATAAATAAACTAAATTCAATGGACGCGAAGCTTGCCTATTCATCATCATCGTCATGGTATTCATAACATACCGGATTAAGGGACCGGCGAGGGTTCAGGCCTGACATTAATTTAGAAACACAGCATGCCGGTGCCACTACCCTCCCATCAATACACTTCAAACAGAATTCCCAAAATGGGAAACATTGTACGGCTGCCCGAAGCAGGGATTCTTTTCCACCGTAACACGGGCACTACTCCCCCAAACAACTTCCTTAAAACAGGACTCGTATTTCATTTCAGTCATTTGTCCAATTCGCGCTCCACCAAATCCTTCATCGAAATTTTTTATTTTTTTTTATGGTTGTTTCCCCTCCCTTCCTCGCTTCACTCGGGAGTAAATAGATATGAATGGTGGCAATTTTTCACTACTCTGTGTAGTGCAAGAGGATACTCTTATATGTATGGTTGTGTGCTGGTGTTTTTGTGAGGAACCGCTGCCAAATACCCGACTGGCCTAAATGATTGACTGATTCTCGTTGGTAGTCCTAGTGCACACGAAACGGTGAACATTTTCTAATGCACACACAGTTTGGCCAGATAAAACCTTGATATATGGTCAATGGGTTTGAAATACAATCTACGGACCGAACCGTGGCTGGCTTATGATTGAATGGTGGAATGAACAAATTGAAAAGTTTGTTTAGACTGCAGTATACATCGAGCGGCACTGTCGTCGGTCTAACAGTTTGTTAGACTAGCTTCGTTCATTCATTTGCGAGTCCTCTTCTATATGCCAAATTAAAAGATAGCTGCATAGTTATTGATAGCTATGACGTGATGGAAAATGTGCCACTTCAAAACTTTGAGATTATTTGCGGTGCACCAGTATACGAAAGTTTAGGAGCTGCAATTTGAGTAGAGTTCTTAAGGAGTAGTGACCTGAATTAAAATTTGCAACGTTGAAAACAAAGACGACTTATTCAAACGTACTGAAATTTGTTTTACAATCCATACTTTATCCCGCATCTCTCAATAGAAGAACTTATAAATGTTAAATCCCGGAATGGATGCCTGCATTTAATTCTTTTCCATTCTGCCGTCGAACGTCAGCTGTCTGCTCAATTCGCACAAGACCCGAATCGAAAAGACATCCAAGCTACAAGACTGCCTTGCTGGGTGAATTTCGTCGTTCGTCTCTAAAATATCTACATACGTTCAATCCCTAAATCCCAATCCCAATACTCGTAAAGATATTGGTTTTGCCAACATGTTGAAAATCCTGCTACCAAGTAACGAAACTAACGACAGAACTTTGAACTATAAACACATGCTGTTTGGGGATCTTCAAGATCGCCTGGAATAAGCTTAGATGAACGGTAATGATTCTGAGTTCGAGCTTTATTGAGAGTATTTAAAAAGTGATGTCCATGAGAGACAACAGACTCGATTCTGACCTAGATTGGTTGGACAAAACTAGTACATGCTATTCCCGTTCATGGTAGATCAGCTAGTACGAATAGCCAGATGGACTCTCACACTTCGTAGAATTGCTTGTGAAAAATAAGTAAACAAACGATTGGGAACTCTGTGCGTATATGAACCTCGTCCTAACATGAATGAATGGTTTTGTTCAAAAGCGATTCTTTTAAACTTAACCTTCTCGACTAACTATTGATCGTTCAGTGGTGACAGAACTCTTTTCTATCCATACGTTGGCATTGGGTTTGATATTGGCCAATTACTTACTGCCTTAGATGGCGCTACAGTTCGGGGTGAACCTAATCGCCTCCAGTTATGCACTCCAAGTTGGATGAGGTCGCCTTGAACTTGTGCGCGACCTATAGCCGACCTATAGCTGTTTCAGTGCCGTAAAGCAACACTGGGATGATCAGGGTCTTATATAGAGTCTCCTTAGTTCTTCGAGATAGGGCTTTACTGTTGAATTGCCCTAATAGCCCAAAAACTCTGCGATTGGCAAGAGTTGCTTGATTTCTGCGCTGATGTCGTTTTCAGATTTTATAGCAGAGCCAAGGTAGACAAAGTCCCTTACTACCTCGAAGTTATAGCTGCCCACTGTGAGGTTCAGTCCAATTCGTCGGTGTTGATTGTTCCTTTTTGTTGACAGCATGTACTTGGTTTTGCCTTCGTTTATCGCTAAACACATTTTGCAAGTTTTTACTTCAGTGCTTGCAAACGCACCGGTGACATCCCGCGGAGTTATTCCAAATATTTCAATACCGTACGGACTTTTGATAGATTATACCTCTCTTGTTGGCTTGTGAGATCCGCACAATGCGTTCAAGTACAATATTAAAGAAGTGACATGACAGCGGTTAGGTAATTTTGGATTAGGTATTAGGTGGGTACCGAATTTAAGATCGATACCCACCACTTTTTGTCGATTTTAAGATCGCACATGCAGAGTGTGTATAACTATGTTATACAGAGCCATGTTTGGTTTCGACATTCCTGCTAAGCTCGCTTGCATATGCAGGATAACGATTGTTAACTCAAGTTGCCTTATCGAGGTGAGTCATAATTTCACCGATCCTTTCGATGTCAAAAAAGTTTTTAGACAAGACGATAGGTGCAACACTCACCAGCCAAGCCACCATAAGGGACATAATCTGCTAAAAATTTGTACCATGTGTTGAGTGCGAAGCGGCATGCATTTAGGGGTGGAACGATGATCGAAGACAAAGCAAAAGTCATTACATCATTATCTACTAAGGTTCCACTTTAAACTCAAGCAGTGACACCAGCGCAGAAATCAAGGGAAGAACTGTTTTTTAGGGCTAAGTAGGTGATTGAGTAACAAAGCCGTTTCTCGAGCAGCTTCGGTAGCCCTGTACAAAATGAATCATCCCAGTCTTACAGTATGTCTTAGAGGCTTGAAACTTATTTAAAGCGGATTTGAGGGTCTGCTTCTTCACGTCTGCTGTACGCAGAGAGGAAAATAAATTTTGATGAATAACCGTATGGCCTGTTCAATTTCATCTTCTTCGCTTCAGTCCCTACAATTATTGTTGTGGATTATCCCAAGACTGACATTTACTTATGACATTTTTAGTTATGATTAAAAAATCAGAGCAGTAGCAGACAGCCATCGACCGTTGGCTTAAAAACTAACATTTTAAATGTTTAAAATATTTGTTTAAACAAAAATGTGCTAACTTAATTTATTTCTTTTTCTTTACAGGTAAGCATAGTTCAACTAATTAATGACTATAAGTTATAAATTGCGTGAGTACTAAGTAATTAAGACATCCCCGAATCTAAAATGTCGTTCACTCATCGTTGCAATTTTTGTCCGGACAACCAAATGGGCGCCGTGGCGTAAGGTGTCGGATCACTACGCATGAGGTTCCAAGTTCGAATCCCAGAAAACACCAAAAAGTTTTTTCACGATCCCACCTCAAGCGAGCGTCTGACAAACATCCGAGAGTATTGTTGTCACGAAAAAGCTTCTCAAATCGCCGTTCGGATACGGCACTAAATTGTAGGTCCCTTCCATTCGTGTGAAAAATATAACGCACACAACATGAGTGGTTGCGAGAAGCTATACCCTGGCACTTTAAAGAGCTGTTGCGCCAAATATATTAACCAAATCTACCTCACAAAAAAATGTTGAGTTATTCTAAATCCCAAAGTGGATTTCATCTAGAAGCCCATATCTGTGGCCACAAGTGAAAACCGCCTAAACCGAGTTAGGACAAAATTGAGTTAAGGATGCGAGAAGATGCTCTACTATTCGAAGTTTATGCTACCAAATTTTTACCTTATTACCTATAATCCTTACCGAGGCAAAGCAACAACACTAAAATTCCAAATTCCAAATTCCCAAACGTTTTCGGAAAAAACGATAACTTTAAACTTGTTTTCTGAAAATCTGTGAAAATCGACTTTGTGGTGACAGAATATACGCTCTGACTTTGACGACCTAACAATCACAGCGAGGAAATAATGTTTTTTTTTGCAGAGGATCTAAAACAGCCGTGGATTCTGAGAGTTTCACTATGAAGCAGTCAATAAACAAACCTAATTACACATAGCCTTCTGCCCGCACTGTAATTAGAAATCTCAAGATTTCTCCTTATGCATTTGAGCACGATCACTGCTAGTTGGAAAAGTTTATCATAAATTATACTTGGCAGTCAGACTCAAGCGACAAACCGCTTGCCGACAAAATGTCATATAGTTTACATTACAAAACTATTTCTCCAACGTGAACAAATTCGTAATACAAAACCCGTCGACAGACGTAATAAATTCTTACCCAAATATCCCAATCCATATCTTAAGTGCTCATCGAAAACCCCAATAAAATCTCATAAATACATATCGTATCATAGTTTCGAAAAACTTTTTCTCTACGAAACTTCTTTGCAAAATCCTTTCAAATTTCACTTTGATCCTGAAAAACACTTATTCACTCCACAGTCGCTTAACCCGGTTTTTGCCGCATTTTCATAAGTCAATTTATAACCAACTCTCCATACAAAAGTTCAAAACACATGACCTCGGTTTGCGCAATCTTCAAAAAGTTTCGCCCTCTGCCGCCCACACTCTCGAAAAATTATTCAAACATACTTAAGTGCATTTTGAACTACTGCAACTCGCTCTGTGTGTGAGTTTAAAAGTCTCCTCCTTACCCGCATTCAAATCGAGAACATATTCCCATCTAGAAGTGGGTATATGAACTCATTCTCAAAGTCAATATTGTAACCATTATGAACTTTGATCAGTTGTAAACGGGTAGAGAAGTTTTGAAAAAAACCTATTATTTGCGTGACCTCTGGTGACAGTTCTCTTTTGTCTGAAATTGATTCTTATATTATTTTCAAGTATACCAGGTTGTTGTTTGGAAAACATAACCATATTGGCCTAGGTCGGGTCTGGGTAGTAATCATTTTCCAACCATAGGTGCACACTTTTACAACGCTGCGCGATTCTTCTGTCCTCAGTAATAAACTTTTATGAAGTTTCTCCTCTTGCCGGTGTGGTTGCGGCAAAATGACCTTACCTCACCGCAGAAAGGTATGCGCATAAATTGTTTGCGGCAAACTGTTAAATGAGTTTTTGGGAGGGATGCCGTAGTGTGTTATTCTTAAAATTTTTTTCTCGATTTTACATATCCGTATCTTGTAAACATGTATTTTGAAAATATTCTTTGTTCCGGGTTGGCCTGGTTATGCTGCGCGATGGGATGTTGTTTATGTTCGGGTAAAATACGAGTAGTTATGCGTACCAGTTTAACAGAAACTTGTTTATTTTTTGAAAGACGCACAAACGCTGGGTATGGGTGTTCCGGGTGTGATTTTGAAGTTAAAACAATTTCACAAATGTATTTTCGAATGCACAGTGGCATCTGGTGGAGTCGTATGTATCTGGAGCATTTCTGAAGACGTTGGAAGAATTTTGAAAAGCATTCGCTAATTGATTGATATAAGACTGTGTGTATGGGGTGGGGAGGGTGCACATGCACACACAAATATAGTCGCATCGTATGTAGTTTATACTTTTGTTTGTTTATGCATATGTGATTTATGGACTCCTTTCCTACTCCCGATGGAAATGCTATTAGACGACTACGGGCGTGTTCCAAAACATATGCCAGAAGAATATACAGCGCGCACGTGATAACAATGTGTGCCGACGACGTCGACGTGAAGAAGTTGATTTCAATTTATAGTTCCGCAATGGAGAACATATCTGCACATCTGTGTGAGTATGGATAGATGCAATGTAGGGAAAAGTTTTTCATAAGTTTCGGTATTAGTTTCAGAGCATAGAAGTCGAAGGTGGTTCCGCACTGAGGTGTTCCTCTGCCTTCTACTCTGCTTCTTTGGTTCGTTCGGCTGGTATTATTGTTTTGTTTACTTTTCGAAATGAATTTATTGTTCAAAGTTTGTCGGAGGTTTACCCTCCGTATTTTTACTTTTTTTTTCTTTTTTGACTTCGTGAAAAGATATCTTTAGAAGTTTGTGAGAATGTTTGTGCGTTAGTTAATTAATGAGTCAGTCGGGTGGATTTTATTACGTGAAATTGGCTTCTTTTATTTTTAGATAGATAGTATAGACTACTATAAATATTTACAACTAACTAATGAATTTGAAGAGCTTTGGAAGTGCGTTATTATAAGTCTTTGGAGAGATGTACATAGTTTGGTGAAATGAATAAAGACTAGCATCATTCATTAAGTAATATGTATGTGCCTACATATGTGAGTTATGTGAATTAATGTACAACGATTCAATAACAAAATTGAATAAAACAGTTTTAACAGTATTTGCTCTGATTTTCTATATTATTATCGAATCAGATGGTAACATCTTGTTTTGCTTTAGTGGTGCTTCATCTTGAGCCTCACAATGTCTTCCCCAGTCAATGATCCCTAGATCCCCAGTCTAGATCCATAGACTAGAAAAACTGTGCTACTTAGCATTGGGAATATCTGCAAGCTGATATTGTCCTCGTAAGGAAAACTATGTCAAACTAAAATGCATATTGCCTGCTCAACATTTTTCCATAATAATCACTATTTTTTTTATATCCTGATCTGTTGTGGTATGATCATTAGATAAAGAAGTTCGAAAAGGACCTTGTTTGGGAACAGGCTGTCGCTAGTTGAATATTAAGAGAAACATACTTTTCTAACATTGCGTTAAAAAAAAATTTAAGAAAAGTGAGTTGTTCAGAATGTTTTCGTGGAGGCATATTTTCGGAATGAGGAGATGTTAAATCTCAGTATACAGATTCCAATTCTCTAAGACAATCCCCTATCGATCCACCAAGTCGGATATTTTCTGAATTTCGGAATGTCGGGAAGGGTTGCATCGATTGAAATATATGGAAATCCGATGGAGCCATTTTTGGGGAGAATGGTGGGAGTGAGAAGTCTGTGTATTCTAGATCCTAAGATCTCCGACTATCCAAGGAGTTAATATACGGCATTAGGTGGTTCTAACAGATTTTCCCATATTATCAACTAAGAGCTTTCGACGGACGGGATCGGCCTTACAGCACCAAATGCACGACATCACCATTTTCTTGTGCATTTTAACTCTTGGAATCCCCTGACTGCGTCTTTTCATGAGACATCCATTTTACTACCTTAGGACATTCACAAGTTGGTCTAAATAGTTGTAGACGGTAACATGGGTAACCTCACAATACGTACTCGCCCTGAGCATAAGCAATCGGCCCTTTTCAATATCGTATGTAATTATTTGTCAATAAGTGTATTCACACGGCCGCTTCGGGCTTCATCTTCAGTGCACATATCCTTAGATCTGAACTCCAAAAACCAGACAAAGCCATCCCTTATTATCTGTGTTCGATGGTATGTATTTGCTTTATTGAACTAGAAAATTTCGATGTGGAAAGAATTGAATGGATGTGAGTTTTTGTAGTCGTATGTCCGATACCTTGTAGGTATAAGACAGGCCTTCAAGCAGAACAACTTTAAAGCTAACAACTCAGTCCTCAGTTGAGTTTTCAATCGAAATTGTAAGTATTCTTGTCGAGACATGCAGACGTGTAGTGCCTTATCGAGATGGTTTCCATAGGGCAGGCTTCATTGGCTTATGACTAGAGATCAGTTTTACTTATCAATCGCCTTTCTTTTCTTTTTTAAATAAACCTGTTTGGGAGACTTCAAGTTTAATATTGCTAGCCGAATTGACGATTCAATGGGTACGTTACTAGATCAAAGATTGCTACATTAATATTCAGTGCTATTCCTGTCTATTGTATTTGCCATTCACTGGGTCGTTAAATAGGATACGAATTCGCCCTATCGAGGCCATGAAACTGAACTTTCAGTAAAATCACTTTGTCCGTCGAATTAAGAGTTTGAAAACCAGCTTAATTGTCAAACGGGCAGCGGTTTCCCAAGGTCAATATTCTTCAAAAGACTTAGGTAGAATACAATCAATCTCATTTTTACCACGAAGTTAAAGCTATCGACGGTAACGTCTTATCTTATGCAGCTGGTGGATGGATAGCCCATTTGTTAGTGTTAAAAAATAACTCGCTTCTCTAATTGTGAAAAAATCTTGGATGCTGACTTCGCTTTTGATTATAATGAACAGTGATTAGGCCCATCCTGGTCCAAGCGGAGGATTTTCTTCTTGAAACACTTTGTACTGCTTAACAACTTTTATTAAGGATGCAGGGACGAAGAAGAAATAGACCTGCCTTGCAAGTGTCCTGTACTCACCAAAAGTAAACTGTTAACTCTTTGCCAATCACTTCTCTCACGAAAAAACTTACGTAACGTAGAGCTTTAAGACCTCCTCAGATTTCTCTCTTTATTTCGTTGGTTTCAGTCCAACGGCTTTTCCTTTTATGTTTCCGGAGCAACAAACAAGGAGCCGTGAGTATGGCAACAGGTCGTCCCTTATACCTAACCAATCTTACATATGTTATGGGGATACGAGTGATTAAAACCTGTTGACGTGCAGCGGACTCGAAGACATGCACTTTTTCTTATTGATAGCTATGCAGTCCACATTTAAGCAATTCTTCTTCGGATCCATATGTGGGCTCCAGAAAACAATTTGCAAGGGAATAAAAGATAAGAACCTTAAAGAGTCTTCTTAAATCATTTTAACTGAAAAGGTCACCAACCGAGAACCTGAGCCACCCAACCACCATGTCACTTTGCGCAAAAAAGACCACTTAGATAGGCTTCTCATATTTACTTATTCATTCGTTTTACATGTTATACGTTTCATTGTTTTCTTAACAAAAGAACAAAGGATGACAGAATTTTCGTTGTTGTTTCTAAGAATTTTCATATAAATGAATTTTCTTTCATTTCACTGTTTGTCCCTATTAAGTATGTGATGTGTATGTGCGTATGTTTTGTTTCCATTCTCCCATGAGTCCTGTGTGTGCTGGTGCTCCTTCAAAAACAATTCCGAAAAGATAATTTATGTTTCTAATCAAAATTTTCCTCTTAAGCAATATACCGTTAGAAGGAGAAATATAAAATTTCATGCACATTATGTGGTACTGAACGCCAGACGCGCAAAAAAAAAGAAACGTAAACGCAAACATAAAAATCTCTGAGTGTCCACAAACAGAATATGGAAGCATACGTTAAATTTCCCTTTTTACAACGAGGACGACAAATCCCCAAATGGTGATATAAAATATCTGTCAGTTTAATATCTATGAAAATTAAATTAGGATCCTTCTTTCACAGTCTCCCCCTGCTCCTCTCTGTTTTTTTCTACTGACTTAAGTAAAACACAAAAACCCTACATAACAAGGATACATTTACAACACAACCGTAATGCCTTCATTTTGCATGTGGAACGCGCTTCATAAGTTATGAGGACGGAAATATGGTGGGGTACCACAGGGAACACTCATTTCTCATCCCACCCACCTCCCAACTCACAAATGTTATCCTGGGATTTCTCCATCTGCTGTTGGGTGAGAACTGCGTCTCAAACCTTGTTGTTTTTTTTTTTTTATTTCTTCGCGAAAAGGTGTTAAGGGTTATGAGTCAGTTCAGTGAACTTAAAAATTACACGGGCAAAGAAAGAAAAATATCTCGCAGAAGCAAAAAAAAGGATACAAATGAGCCAATGAGAAAAGGAAATGCTCCTTAAAAATGAAATGGAAACCCATTAACAGATATTTTTCTTGGTTCTTTTAAAAAAAAAAAAAGAAAAAATTTTATTCATTCTTAACTTTGCTTCATTATCATTTTGATTATTACACGATGCGCTTTGGTGTTTTACTTGGAAAAAAATATATAAAAGTTTGTATCTTAATTGTTCGTTCGCAAGTCTCTGGCGTAGATATATACATAGTAGACAGAGAAATTAATTTGCAGGAACATTGGGGAGACTTCATTTGTTCGCTGATTGCTTTTCCACCTCAGTGGAGCGGACTAGGGTTCAAGACAGTGTTTCTTTGGCTGTTCTATTTTTTATTTATTTTTATTTTTTTGTTCTTTTGGATTTCTGGCACCCTACGGAAAATTGTAAGATGGATGGATGGGCCACGGTTTACTTCTTTGAACCTAATTTCAGTTTTTTTTTTGCCATATCTATTGTTTTGATTTTTAGAAAGAGTCAGTGGGTGGAAGTGAATTGTGATTGGGAGCAAATACAGGTGGTGGGTATAGTACAGTATGCTCGACATGAAAGTTGCCTGTATGAAATGTGCAAACTATATAGGAAATGTTGCCTTGAATTTTATATTAAGATCTTTCTTGCCAATTTATATTTTATTCATCTCTTTTCCATAATTTTATTTAACAACAAACATTTATGTATGATAGGGGTATGTAGATACAATTACATCAATTATTCTTTGCTGACGATGGAGCCATCATAATTGAGAATCCTACATCCCTGCAACGAGCACTTGATGCATGGGTGGACGTTTTGGAGGGAAATGGATATCTTAGCACAAAAAAGACAAAGTACTTTTACTGCCCGTTCTTCAATCCACTCAGGCCTATTCCAGACATTTATTTGAATGGAACAGTGCTTCCCAAGTGCGAAAAGTTCAAATATCTTGGGTCTATGATCAATGAGGTATTTTTTTTTTTGTCATAGAGAAGGTTTAGTAAATCTCTTTAGAAATATCGTTGAGATTACAACGTACAAATTTATAACCGTACGCACATTAACATAAGTGTTGAGTCCTTGCCTTCTCTGCCAAGAACAAAAACTCGAGCCAGGGAGATAGTCTCATCACGTGAAAAGATTTTAACAACAACTATCCCTACTGACGAGTATAAAGAAAAGGTCGTCTTATCGGATAGCATTCGCGTTTTGGCAGGGTGCATTTTGTATGTAAAATTTTCTTTTTGTTCCACAAAATGAATATTCTGTACATCGATATATTTTCGATGAATAAATCATCAATATAAGTAAATAATATGTGTGTACATATATATTTTTAAATGCCAAGCCTCGTGCATCCCTATGTATTTTCTCTGAAACGAATTCGGCCAAATCGAATTTAATGGTGCGAATGCACTTTAACATTTCCGAAAGTTTCCTTTGGTGTGAACGCATTTAGACTTTACAACATTTTGAGTTCGAATATAGCCTGTGCGAACATAGTCCCTTCTATCTAATTTGCATTAAAAAAATCGAAATTGCTATCATAGACTTCATCGTAGTAAAAATTTAAGAACGAGTTTTGAATTTACGAATCTATGAGTTTTGAAATACGGATATTTGTGAAAATGTTACGACGGAATCAGTGGTAACAACTGCAGAAGTCGGTAGCGTAAGTGTAACTCTTTTCATTATTTTACCCAGGTATGTGAACTCACTGTGGCTGCATTGGAAGTGTGACGTTGTCAAGGCTGGTGTATTAGTGCTTCCTGAATCATTATATGGTGTTAGTCAAAGCCACTCCAAAGCAAACATACCTATGTACATGCGTGTGTGAGACAAAACCGAGTCCTAGAAGAAATCGAGTACAATCTTCTCATGACCAAGCACTAATCGCTCTTTTTCCCAAATGTTCACAAACGATTTCCTTGCATTCCTCTCTGTGAAGAGAGAAACGAGTAAAACGAGTAAACTGTGTCTTCTGCTAAAAGGGCTGCTGCAACTCTCTAAATTGCACGTTCGGTAACAGTACTCTAACTCAAAAAACACCTTTCTTTTAGAATAGCTCTAAATAAAGTAACCGACAAACTTATCTTGTATTAGGGGCCCATGTCCCCCAATGGATCTTAGGGCGGTTAAAAGTGCGTGGCGCCTGGTTAGATATTCTCTTTTCGATAAAAATTTATTTCATATTAATTGTTGCTCACAGAATCACGACAAAGGTTCAAATAAGGCCCCAGCCAAACTAGAATCGAAGTAGCCAGTATATCAAGTGCATTTAAAATCTTGTGTTTAAAGTTGGTACATACATATGGCAGTTACAATCGCTAGATGTGTCATTACTTGTAACGAACCTAATCTTGTCAGCTCAAGTCATACGTATACAGTCCATGTAACATCTACGGCCGAATGCAATAAGAATATAGTTTAGTCGCTAATACGATTCGTACCTTGATCCTACCTCTTGATAGTTCTCAGTAGTCCTCTACACAATAATTTTGTTTGCAAAATTGTTTTCCAACTTCTACAAGAAGCCTTTTTCAAGGATTTTGGGATATAAAATTCCAAAAGCACGGTATTGACTTGTTTTTGTAGGTGAAGAAGAACTCCGATTGCAGCTTTACGGATTTGTGATTCAACAACGTACAGATCAACTGAGATAAAAACCTAATACTGTCCTTCTACACAAAAACTTGAATATAATGCAGGCAAAGTTCACCTTGTTTACCACAAATAAACATGGAAACAACTCGAAAGAAATCCAAAACAAACCTTCGCAGGTAGCAGGTACACCAGATAACGACGACATGTCCACTCAGTGACCAACTTCAAACCCGGAAAAAAAACTATCAAAACTATCTACAAGCGTGCACAACTAAGCTGAATCAATAAAAAAAACTTCCAAATTGTCTTCTCCTCTATTGAACTTTGTATGCTTGTCCTTCTTGTCCTACATTCAGAAAAAATATCGAAGAAACTTTTTGCCAACCCAAATATACAAAAAGATACAGGTCCGAATAATCCCTTAAAAGAAAAGCAAGAACACTTGCCACAAAAAAAAATAATTTATGGGTTTGGTGTTCCTGCAAGTGCATTAAAAAAAACTGTCCCTCCTAGTGACAACCAGTGCATCCTTCAAGTCACGAGTGGCAAGGGAAAATCTACTACTACTTCAATTCAATACTCCTGCTATTGAATATGCATATTTTGAAAGCACTGTGCTGCACATCCTATCGATATGTGTGGCTCCAGGAAAGTTTTCTACTTCTGTCAGAAGTAAACTAAAGTGAAACTATCGACCGAACGAAGGGACCGCAAGTGTACTTTCCTTCATCTTGAATGCCACAGACGAAGATTCTCTCTTCAAGGAGTTGGCCAAAGAAAAAAATACAACCGAACCCACAAAATGTACTCTCGGTAAAGTTTTGAAAATTTCGTGCCCATAAGAGGACGAGGACATGTGCTTGCAGAGTGTATCGGCAACATGTCCTTATGCATTCATAAAGATAGTACCAATTCAAAGCCTTAATAAGGAAATCCGTGCAAGACATCACACAAGACACAACTATAAATATAAGTTCTTGTGAGAGTGTAGGCTACTCAAAAAGTGCTAATATGAGTATCTTAAGGAGACGTGTTGGTTCTACAAAATTAATATGAAATTTCTAACGACGACGAACACCGAAGACGGAAAGGGTGTGTGGGAGAATAATGATAAGCCAGCGTCCCCATCACTCTAACCGTCATCTTCATTTCAACCATTATTGGCACAGCTGTGCGCATTTTAGGTACATGTGTCTTCTTCGTCTCCCCCCGGGTACAAGTTTCGGGCCCAGAAAAGCTAATTACTGTTCAGTAGCTGAGTTTGGTGAAAAAGTTTCCTTTTCCTTGCAGATACTTTTGGAGTTTTTTGTTTTTTTTTTTTGTGGTTTCTCTTTGCTCCTTTTTGGTGAAAGGAAGGATATAAGAAGATATTTGGTTAATGTTTCGTGTATTCCTTTTGTGCATCAGGTGTTCGCGCTTGAGAAGTTGTTCTCGTAAATGTTAAAGTTAATGTAATGTTGGTTGTTTAATTTATCCTTGAAGGATATTTAAGAAGTTAAACGAAACGTGAATCTGGAAGAGGAAAAGAAAATTGAATTGGAGCTGTATAGTTTTGAATGGGACTAGTGAGAATTTTTTTTCTGGAATTCCGCTGACCTTTGAAAAGGTTTTTGCCGTTAGTGCTTAGCGAGATAACAAGGCTAAGGCATAGTTGAACTTCCACGAGTTAAGCCGTTGGTTGATACATCACAAAAAAAATTTAAGTTGGTGTAGATGATATAATTCGTAAAAATAAAGTAATAAAGGAATAAAGTAAATAAAGTAAAGTAAAATAAGGTATGTAACCACCACCTTGCAGGTGCACTGTCAAAGATCTAAGAAAGATTCTCCTCTTATGTAATGATCAGTACCTGTTCAGTTTTCTTGGGATTAACCCTCGCATTTCGTTGTTAAGGTGTTTAAACTTTATAAGCTGAAGTACATATTTCATTCAACTGGGTCCCATAGCAGAGATCCTTGAGGTTCAAATAGTTCCGTGGTAAATTAGCGATTAGGCTTGGTGGCTATTGACTAGAGCTTATCTATGTTCTATGGCCGTTCTGCATGATTTGCGAGATTAGTATTTAACATTAGAACCCGGTTAGTTTAAATCTAAGAAATAATTTGTTTCTCTACATGGGCGATGGAGGCTAATAGAGAAGAGTAGTGGCATAATCATAGTGTGTTTTTGGCAACTCGCAAATCAGTTATCTATAGATTGGGGTTTGTGGGATTTTTTTTTTTTTTAATTAAAGCTTACATTGTGGTTTCTAGTTAATACCTCAAAGCATTTGGTTGTCTTTATATGTTTTGGGCATTAAACTGATTTCCTAAAGCTAAGATTATTAAGTGGCGGAAGCTACAATACATCAAGAGATAGGTGACACAGGTCTAATGGTCTAGTTGTATGTTGTACCTATATAAGCCGATTAATAAACTCCACGTAACTCTAGGTAAACAATAAGCAATTTCTTTTCTTCTAACGTTAAAACATGTACCGTTTGCACTAAGGGTCTCACTATCTGAAAGAAACGGAAAAAGCATCAATATAGAAACTCAAGTTCTAGACATTAGATGATGGATATAAGAATTAAATGCAACAGCCTGCAAGATTGGATTTGCTTTCAATTTATGTGGTAAGCTTTTTCTATTTGATATTGTCAAACTATAGACTTCATGGACTAGATGCACCTACATCAGTAGGGGCAATAGAAACTGATCCTGGTGTATCACTCGTCAGAAAAATGACAATTTACAGCATCAAAAATCGGTAAGGCACTAGCCACGGAACATGGAGCTACAAATACCTGGAACGATTTCCAACGTAGGGCCTCCTTAAAGTACTTCCTCGGAAAGTACCGCTTAGTCATGTCACCCTTGATTGAAAATAATATCAAAAGACTTGTTAGATTCATTTCCACTTACGACATTACCTTAAGTAAATTAATCTTATTCAACTAGTTACATGCCACATCTGTCTAGAGGATGAGAAAACCGCTGAATTTACTCGCATGTAGGTACACTGCACGAGTATCTGCTTCCATTTGTAGGAGTCAGATTCGAATAGCCACAGGTTTCCTTACTGGCCACTGGCGAGTGAAAAACATCTCATGGCTATGGGAATAGCACAAGACAGCATCTGCAGATTATGCAACAAAGACGCAGAATCAGCAGAACACATTCTATGTCACTGTCAGTGAAGCAGAGGACCTATCAGCAATCTCACTAGAGTTCATCACCAAATCGGCCATATTGAGTGAGCTTTAAGATCAGAGGAAATCACAACAGGTCCAATCTGATAAGGTGATCTAATCCCACCTCTTCAACAATCTACAATCTAGAATAGAAGCAAGTTTTTTGTTTTGACCCTTTAACTCCTTGGGGGGTAAAGGGCGCCAACTGCGCCTGCGCGCCATTTTGTTCGGAGTTCTACAACGCGTTTGAGGTGCCTCGGATCTTATTCCTAAAGAGCTCGATTTCTCCTCGACTGTTTTGCGCAACATTTGCCTAGTGTGTCCGGTTATTCTGCCTGCATAGCGTATTTCGCAATGGAGTTGTCTTCGCGCCTCGCCATAGGGTGTGTCCAATCAACTGCCACTTTCTCCTTCATTTAGTAATCTTTATAGGTTCTTGGACCGTTTTCATATAAAGTTGGAGATGCGGTTCGATCAAAAACTCCTCATGGTGATTCTTAAACATTTGTTTACGAAGACTTGCAGCTTGATTGTGTTAATGGTGTCCCCCTTTCATGTACTGCACCCATAAAGCAGCACCGAGTCCACGTTGGAGCGGAACAGTCATAGCTTGGTTCTTTAGCTGAAAACATTGCTTCTTCAGATTTTTGATAGCATTCCGAACGCAGCTTTAACCTTCCCGATTCTGCTGCACACATCCAGATAAAGAAAGTTGTCAACTTTTTCGACTTTCTGTCCGGCATGTTAAGTTCAGCGCGGCCATTAGAAGTGCTCAGGGCATTTGTTTTGGCTGTGTTTATTTTAAGCCCCACTTTGTTTGCCTCAGCTTCTAGATTGTGGGCCATCAATTATCCAATGTGAGAGTAGACAAACATCTACAGCGTAATCTAGGTTTTTAAGGTAAGATGTCATAGTCCAACGAATTCCACAGTTGCCTTCCGACAATGCTGCGCAGAGTACATCGCTGATAACAACCAAGAACAATAATGGTGACAGTATGCACCCTTGATGTACTCCACTTTGGAGTTCAAAATCCTCCGACACCTTACCATTGCGTAAGACGTGACACTTACCACCCTCGTATGTAGCCTTTAAGTTTTTCTAGGATGCCTCTCCTGCAGACGGCCAACCAGATAGCATCTCGATTCAAGCTGTCGGAAGCCTTCTCAAAATCGATAAACAACAAATGTAGTGGAGGCCATTGCTGATTGGTTCTTCTTCTAAGGCAAGATGGTCCCTGAACTGTTAGCGCACTTGGGGAACCTTCAGCACGTTCTTGCTCCGTAAATTATAGAGAGTTAAAAGAAACTAAGCTATTAATGTTTTGAGCCAGTTATGTTTCTAAAACTTTGTAACACAAAGTACCTGAACACACATTTTACCTCAGACAATGTGGCTTAAAAGTTTGCTACTTAGAAAGCTTCCGGTTTACTTTAAGGCTTAAGAGTTCGATCATTACATTCAAAAGTCTCCAAAACCCATCAACCATTTCTTACACAAATTCGCTTAAAATTTGCTTAATTTCCCTACAAGGTTGTACACCAAAAATTCCCAACGCCACCCTCCCCTACCTTAAATCATCCAATAAAACTTTTATTTACAGTTTACAATTAAAACAAATTAAAATCAATTAAAATCCATCCTCTACGGCCACAGTCAAGCTCTGAAAGAGAGCCATAAACTTTCAATTCATTTTCGAGAAATAGAAACTTTTCACATCTAAATCCCGTTTACCGTTGGAATTTACGATTTTCTCGGTGTAATCAAAACGGAGCACTCCTTGACATTACCGTTATTTTTATAGCGCCATTTTCACTCGACAAACTAGACTAGAGCCAAAAGCAACACCAAGCAAAAAAAAAAAGACACAAAAAGAAAAAGCAAGGGGGAGAGAGAAAATAACTTTTCCAAGGACATATCTGTTAAAATCAAACTTCATTTACTTTTTCTCATTGCATGTAACGTTTAAACAACTACAACTGTTCAAGAGACCAAAAGTCTTTCCTCCTAGTTGAAGCGAAAGACCAAAAAGATAAACAATGGAAAGAGGAGAAAATTCTTCTACTTCTTTTGCTTCTTGGTCTAGTTAGAACCAGGAGATACAGCTCCATTGGTTTTTTCTTTTTGCTGCTCTAGTCAATAAAAACTCATTAGAATCCTGTTCACTGCTCAGTGTAGTGTAAGACATTCCTCTTCCTGTAGAATTTCTATCATACTCCTCGTTTTCGTGTTCCTATTGATTCCTTCTAAGTGATTCGCAATAATTTAAGTTTTAAGAAAAACAAAAGAAAACAAAAATTTCAAACTTAAACAAGGAAGAAGAAGTAGAAGCAAGTGGAAGACAAAAGAAAGAACTTGAAATTAAATTAATTCTATCCTGGCAGTCAATTTCGCTTTTGTCCTTTTCCTTCTCGTCCTTTAGAAAAGGGGGATAATATTAGTTGGAGAAACACACAGTATGATGAGAGAGCGGAATGATGGTCAACAATCAATGGAATTGTGCTGGAACATTATCAATGAAGAAGAAAAAGGTCGTCATTCTAAGTAGCATTTACAGTACATGGAGCAAGTTGGGGTTGGAAGCTGGAAAAAATCGGATTTTCTTTGCTTGTCGAATTTTGCGTTGATTTTATCCGGTGAAATACAGAATTTTTAGTAAAAGTTTCACTGCTTTCCTTCGAGTATTTCTAAAATAAAAGTTTAGTTTTCTACTATCTGTTTTTTTGATTGATGAGAAATACAGGTAACACTTGAATTTTTTGTGAAATCACAAGTGAACGGACAACCTGGCTGGGTATCCAGTCTGTGCAACCAGAAGTTGTACGTGAAAGTTAAATCGTATTATATGTTTTTATAACAGCATACTAAATAGAAACACTGGACTTACTACTACTTGTTCATGGAAAAAAGTTTCATCGTACAATCAACTGGGATCAATGCACTGGAAAGAAGATACTCGTTTAAGAAATGCAGCTTTCGAAGCTTGCAATTTTTAGAACTTCTTTGAAAACTAACAAACTTCGCCAATTCTAAATTAAAGTTGTCAGACATGCATACAATGTCTTGTCAATGTTTTGACTAAAGTCTCATGAATGCCCAATTCGCACGAATAGCTTTTTTACAGAAAGTAGGATGATGACAGGAAAGACAAATATACGAGTATAATTGTGCCTTTAGTTCAGTCAATTCCACAAAAAAAACTTCGTAACTTCGATAAAGGAGTCATTTTTCTCATTCACAAGCCACTAGTCGCATGTGTAGAGACCTCGTTCCAATGTCATCTAAACTATTAACATCTTTACTTATACTAAAGACACTGTTAAGAATCAATCAGCAAATTTTGTGTTTTTTAATCGAATATTAATGATGTTTCATCTGAAACCAGAAACAATTTTATACGCTCGGGTCCAAAATCCGATGGAATCGAAAGCAATGTAATACTCGGTGTAATGAATCTTGTGATAGTTCCTGAGCAGAATGTCAGAGTTGAAATTTTCACTACTATTTCGCAAGTCAATGTACAGTAGTAGCTAGTATTAGACCTCTATACCTAGTCCTGCCATAACTTCTGTTATAAGTGCAAAACTTAATAAACATTAAACAAAAAAAATATTTCGGATTTGTATTTAAAGCATTTAAAAAAAAAAAGTGGTTTATTCAAAGTAACCGCTGTTTGCTTTAATGCAGGCCTCAGCCGGTGTGGGCACTGGTCTACAGCGGCATGAACGGTTTCCAAGGATATGGACAATACTGCTGTGGTTAAATCCCTTTTGAGGCTCTCCAAATTTCGGTGGGGTCTCTTGCAGGCCATACTCTTTAACACGAGGAATAATCCAAAGGCCTCAAATCTGGACTTGCAGGTCAACTTTCGGATGCTATAAAAGCAAGAATATTGATTCTAATAGTTGTGTTGGCTTTATGTATGTACTGGAGCAGAGTCTTGTTGGAAAACCCACCTCTCCATTAAAAACGGTATTTGTCAATCCTTTAACGATGCTTTCAATGGAATTTTCTTGGTACACCTTTGCCCAGTTTTAACTCATTTTTCACAAAAATGGAGAGCAGTAACTCCTTGATGGTTAGCATTTTTTCCGCACTTATGCAACGCTACTGCGCTACTGCGACTGCAATGCGGTTTTCTTTCATACCCTACTCCATGATATCCGATCAGTAGATAAAACCACACTTGGTGATGTCTTTTGTGTTTTGTAGTATGTGTTCTGAAAAAAATTTAACAGTATTATCCCTAGTGTTATCTGCATACAATTTATTTTCTTTATAAGTTTTGTAACATAATTTATGGCAGATTGACAGCCATCTCATGTATCTCAACCCCTTACAGCTTCCACTTGCATTCTGTATCCACATCTTTTCCACTCTCTAATTTCATTGATAGCCTACTCACTCTTGGATTTGAAACAAACGTTTATTCGCACAGCGTTGGTCGAAACTTTAAAATTTGCTTCATCTATGTTCAGAGCTTCAGCAATGTACCTAAACAGGGAACTATCAAAACTTTTTAGTTTCTGAGCTTCAATAGGTGCAGTATTGGCGGTGACCCTATATTTTCGACTTATGTACTTGCATATATTTGAAGCAGCGGAGGAATAGAAATACATTCTTCTTCTGGCATACGCCTACGTTGGACCTTAGCACCAATCGTTGTATCTGTGCAAAAGGAAACGGAAATGAGCTAACAGAACTATAAAAGCTACTTACTTGAACTTAAGCTGTTAATGTTGTTCTATCCGCTTTGTGCAGAAACGATTTTCATTCGAAATTCCTGCTAATTGCACGCCCAGCGAAAAGTGTGGAAAGCTACCAAGTTAGTGATACTGTGACGTGACTTATTCCTTCTTGATGCTCGTCGACCTTACTTTTAGACTGTGTTCTGAGTGAATCTAGATAATATAAAAATATAAAATTAAAATTAAATTCCGGATTGTACTTGACAATGATCTTCAAGAGTTAAATCATTTCCAGTAGCATTTCCAGATAAACCTTGCTATCTTGCCGGGTCAAATGCAGGTTTCAAAACTGTTTGGTTTCTGATAACTAGTTATTAACGAGATCGAATTAGGACTTCAACAGGAACATATTTCCTTTTGAGCTATAGTTGAATACGCCTTATGAGCACATAATTCTCTTATGCAAAACTTATAAATTATCTTTAATGACTATTTACAATCTTTCCCTTTATCACGTTACCACATAGTGGTCTGTTGACAATACTATCAGCTTCAAGCTAAATAGACAGGGATAGTTCCATGCTCGACATCTACAGAGTAGTTTGCAAGCTCGAATGCTCAAACTACGTTAACCCTAGAAGATTTGCTTGGGTGCAATGTTAAGCTTTCCCATAATTACGCCAAGGCAAAAGATTGCCTTGGTATCTATCAAGGGTATGGTATCTATATCACAGTAACGTTCATGGAAGCGGATGGGCCGTCGAACTGGCCAGGTAAGGTTCTGCCCCCGACTGTTCACGTGTAGAATTAGTTGAATTCCGATGCGAAGAGCATAAGCAAAAATCTTCTCAAATTTTCTTACTAGAGCCAACCTGAGAAGGACTAATCTGTCAAACTGTGTTATATTTAGAAAGATGTGGCCAAATTACAACAAGCCGAATGCAGACGACTCCCTAAACATCGCCAGAATAACTGCGATCACCACATGGCACTGACCGATAGGAGACAATGCAGCGAGTCTAGGTATCCCACATAAAACACATTTCCGTAGTTGCAGTGTCACTATATGTCCACCTGTCTGGCAAAAGCTAGGGCCAAACAACGAGCTTAGGCAAATCCATCTTCAACTCACTTGCGGAGGTCTTAGGGAAAAACATTTAAGCGCTAATAATTTTCTTAAATTCCACAAGTTGGATTTCAAGACTCCCATCAACACACGTCAACAGCCAGGCTCGTTACAAGAGTCGTGGTACCAAAACGGGGTGGTTTTTAACAGAACCGCCACTTCCACCTGCCTACCCTTCCTATAATCCCAGAACCCTAAGATAACGGTTGTGTCTTATTAAGACTGTGAAAGGAGCAGAATGCTTAACTTTCGTCCCCTCTATCCTATGCATTGTCTTTTTTTTCGCCACTTTTATAGGCATTAATCCATATTGGCCACCATATTGGCACCAAAAACTTCAATGTCTCTCTCTAGATCTTTGGCCGTTGTTTTGTTTTCTGTTTATTAGGTCGTTAACTAGTTAAACACCCAATGTCCTCTTTAATTACCAAAACAAAGCCCTAAAGAACTTTTCCTCCATGTGATAGTGCTTATCTCTCGGGTAGTCTCACAAAACAATGCTTAAACTAAAAGAAACTAAAACTAAACAGCCTGAGTTTTTGACACATGTTGTCACCAAGCAGAAGAAAAATAAGTCAAAAAGGCGGATAAACAACTTGATGCTATCAAAAAGTTTTTTCTTTTCCCTATCTATCCCCGCACCTTGTAAGGAAAAACAGAAGTATAAGTTGTAGCCAGCGGCAGCTGCACAATCTTTTTTCTCCATGATTTTTCCTGGATAAATCGGAAAGAAAAAGCAGAATCACAAAAGAGTGGAGGAATAAGAAAAACTGGACAAACACTGGACTTAATGCTACTGGTTCAAGGAAACAAGTTTGATAGTACAGCCAACTGGGATCAATGCACTGGAGAGACAAAAATACTTGTATCTAAGTATAAGCGTCTAGAAATGCAGTTAGTTTGATAAGATAAAAATAAACCTGAAGAATGTCGGAGTGGAGCCTCTTCAGAGGACAATGAAGTGCAATTAACTAAAGATACTAATCAAGCAGGACTTAACTAAATGAAGAAAGAATGGGGATATATCCGTCCGGAGAGAAGTACCAATCTAGAAAGATTTCAACTTCAATTGTATCTTTGCTTCTTTTGGTTGATCATTTATTTTCGTTTCTTTTCTTTTGCTTTTCACGTCTCTTCATTAGTACCAGACTCCTTAGTTTTCGTGAAAAATTGAGAAAGAGAATTTTTTTTTTTATTTTCATACCATCTGATGGATGGAGAATCTTCCCACTCCATCGATACTAGAAATCTAATTTTCTATTAGTAACTTCCTCGTCTTCACCTAACAAACAGCATTCATTTAATTTGCTAAGCTTAAACTCTTTTGTGGTTATGTGATGGAGGAAAGGACCAATAATGTCGATTCCAATCTTCCACACACACAGCCACGAAGGGAAAGTGTCGATTAAAATGTAAGTGAATTTAATAAATTTTCTGCAAACAAGAACAAAAAAAACCTAGCAAGCGGAATCTTAATGGTTGAAGAAGGTGCGGTCAGAATATTGCACATGAAACAGAACAGAGGAACCTCCTGAACACACCCTAAAAGACAATCTAACAATTTTCTATTCTTATCCCCGATTGAGAACCATGGCGGGTTTGAATGGATTTTTTGTTTTTCTTTTGCACACGCCAATCGAGAACTGGGAGTGGTGTGGAATTGCTGCTGCTAGCCGCTACTTATACTACTACTGGTGGTTTTGTTTGACTGTTAATGATTCAGTTGAAATTGAGGTTCGCCATTGGAAATTGTGGATAAAAAAGTAACGGAAAAATAGGAGTATTAAATGGACTACAGGAGACGTGTGGCGAATTTGACTTGGTTGGCATGGAAGGAGTAGTGGTTGTATCTTCTGGTATCGTTCAGATTTGCTTGATTTTAGAAAATACAATTAGCCGAGCCAATTGATGTGTGGCTTATTGAGCAACGGTTATCAAATATTAAAAATAAAATTTAAGTCTTTTCCTAAAACTTTCTATTCTCCTTGATGCTAGATGTGGGTTTAGGTCATAAGGCTGAGGCATATTTTCAGCATTTGTTGACTTTTTGAAATTCTTGAGATGTCGAAATTATTATAGTCCTTATAACTTTTCGAACACTCCACTCAAATCACATATAACCGCTTACACCCACAGATAAACCTTTATGTCACTTTAGTAAATCTGTGCACTAGGGCAGGAGTGTACGGGCCCAGGTCTAGATACTCAGAATCACTGGGGATATTCACGCGATCGAAAGATGAGCGCAGTTCAAACTAGACAGGAAATATCGAGGGCAGGACATCGCAATACTGTCAGACAGCCAAGCCGCTATGAAAGCACTGACCTCGCACGAGATCAGATCCAAACTGGTATGAGAATGTCTCAACAGAATCCACTAACTGGGAGTGGCAAATAAAGTAACTCTCTACTGGGTACCAGGACATGTAGGAGTGGAGGGGAACGAAGCAGCTGATGAACTAACAAGAAACGAATCAGACACGCCGTTCCTTGGACCAGAACCCTTTTGTGGGATAGGGCCCCACCAAATACCGGGAGTCTTAAGGATAATCCAAAGGGAACAAATGGATTAAGTATTGGGACGATATCCCCCAATTAAGACAGGCAAAAGAAATTCTGGGGAAATACAACCAGAAAAGATGCAGAACCTGCCTAAGAGTTAGCAAGAATCGACTTCGCAACTTGACGGGCATGTTAACGGTTCACTACAGACTCAAGGAGCACCTCAGGAAACTGGGAATAGAGGGAAACAGACAATGTAGATTCTGCAGGGAGTTCGCAGAAACATCAGCTGACCTTGTTATAGAATGCGAAGCACTGATCCACAAAAGAAGAAATCACTTAGGTGCATACATCCTATCAAAAACGCATCTATTGTACCTTCGCTGGATCCACTCCGGTTTATAGTAGCAGCTGGACTGGAGGAAGTGCTCTAGACCGAGTATATCATCGACTAGAGCCTTAGTTTGGGGATACAATATATCTGTTAAAGGTCACAGTGCACTTGCACCTCATTACAACTGTATATCTATCTGTCTATCTAGAAAGTCTGTACAAGTCGTTTAAGTCTTCGACTTCGAGCAAATACCAATATACGAGTTTCTTTTTCTTTTTTTTTAATTTGGAGCATTATATATCCTCCTCCCGACCACCTATCCTGGTATGTCTATATATTAGTAGTCGTAGGCTTTTGGAAGTAGACAGTGTTCGATATTTCCAAATATACCTATAGCTCCATGGAGATCTGCCTCTACCATAGTCAGATGCTATTGAAATTCATCCTCCTGAGCCTATGGAAGTAGATCTCTGCCCTTTATCCTCAGGGAGTCTCCGAACTGTGTGCTCTTTGAATAGCAAATATGTTCGTTCTGAAGGCGCTTGGAATATTCCGGTATCCAAGAGGAAGAACGCATATTTTTTTAATATTTTCAAGTACTGACAGTATGTTATGTTGTTGATTCCTACGTATTAAAGTGGAACTGTGTAATTCGGTCATTATATCCTATACTATTTATACATATGGGATACATTGAATGACCTGATCGCAACATTTTTGAAAGTCGTAAAAGGGGGCTGTGCTATGACTGTTATTAACTCCAAATATTTGAATTTTTTTACGTTTGTACAAAATTTTCAATTCATATTGACTTCAATCACCAGTAAGGAATACCCAGAGTAGGAATACCCAACTGGAATCCATCTTGCCGAATGCCTGCTTCGCTGTTTAACTTTTTTTACGAAGAAAAGGTGTCAGGAGTTCAGTTATTTGAATTCAATTTTCGGAACAACTTACTAAGTGGTTAGTGTGTCGGATCACTACGCATGAAGTTCCAAGTTCGAATTCCAGAAAACACCAACAAGTTTTTTCACGGTCCCACCTCTCGCGAGCGTCTGACAAACATCAGAGAGTATTGTTGAAAGGAAAAAGCTTCTCAAATTGCCGTTTGGATTCGGCACTAAACTGTAGGTCCCTTCCATTCGTGTGGAAAATATAACGCACACAACATGAGTATTTGCGAAAAGCTAGGACCTGGCACTTATTTTTTATTTTTTTTTTTTTATAATTTGCGCGCACTCAAAGGGTTATGAATACCTTTAACATGCTTACACACAGTGCGGGCGTTGGAAAGGAGGGATAGAGAGAGAGAGAGAGAAAGATTTTTGGTGTTGTGGTTCTTGAAGCTCAGTTGTTTATGCTTCAGCTATTCTCCGGGGGTGGCGTCCAGATAACTGGGGAGATTTTTTGTTACTATTGTCATTGCTTCTGATTCACAGTACTTTTTTCCCGATAATCGATGTCAAGGGCAAATCATCATCAACAGAGCGAACAATTTTTCCAGCCACATGACCAAGCTACTGCCAGTGTTATGCCTTCGCAGTAGTGTTCACACAAGCTTTCGCAAATGGTCGGAGCTGTTGCGCCAAATATTTATTTATTTTTTTTTTTTTTTTTGTGCCTTGTTGGCACTTTAAAAAACAGAGCAAAACATCCTGATAGTCCCGATACATGGCGATGAATGACAACTGTAGTTATCTACGTTACTCACTCGAACTTATAAAATTTGTTGTTATGGTCGATGTATCGTTATAACCAATTTGGATATAGCAAATTTTATTGTATGTATGTCGAAGGATCCCATTAGCCATTTAAGGGGCAAGGAACAAATAAGTACAATTTTACTATCTGTTGCGATAAAAAACAGTCTCCTTCTTGGTAGTCATAACCGACAGCAACCTTATTAGTTTGTCCACTGTTTCCCTTCCTTCTGTGCTGCTATGTGCGGGGACTCAGTGATGTTTACGATTCTACTGTTTTTCGAGCAGTTTATCCGTCCGATATAACTATGAGTATTAACGAAATGAGAGGTTGCTTCCTTGTATAAACCTTTCCGCTTTCTCAAATTTAAGGAGTGAGAACCTGAGAGCTGCTGCATCAAGATATTTGATGCACCTCAGTCGAGAGAAGAAGGAAACTTAGTGATTTTAGTTTTCATAACAAAAAGATCTAACACACTCTTCAATGGATTTATTTTCAGTCAGTCGATAATTGGTATAATTTCAAATTTTCTTTTTCAATTTGTTATTTTACTCTACTCTCTATAAAGGAACAAGTGTGAAAATGCTGATCCGTCAAGTGTTCATCTAGTGGTTCTTTCCATCATTTACCCTGGATCGATTGTTAAGTTATAAAAGAGTTCGTTATTTCGAGAGCTTCCCGAACTCTGTTTATGGTTCTTTAGTGTCAAAAAAAAATAGCTATTGTGTACTAAGCAAGCTGCGTTGAACACGCAACCTTGTGTAGTGCACTTTACTTAGGCGTGCCGAGCATTCCGAAGTAATCGTTCAAAGTTTTATTTGCACCTTTTTAGAAGGAAAATTATCTCTCGAACCACCTATGCATCACGTATCTGCTACATTGCGATTTTTGTTCCTAACTGCCTAACTAAATGCAGTTGCAGGTGGCATTTAGCATACTGAAATTCGCCGAAATATCTTAAAGTCTGAATAAACTTTCAATGAAATATCGATAGCATGACTAATTTTGTTCTACCGAAAGCAATTTATTTTTCTTTAGAGCTACCCATGCAAAAGCAACTGGCGTCATCATATGCCTCAACTTCTTTACTTCTATATCCAATTTCTAATTATTCATTATATCCTTCACTGGGCCTATAACTTCAAAGAACATAACTTTATGTAAGTGTTAACGAACATTTCGATTGAAGGGTTTGGCCTTATTATGCGTAACTTGCTAATAGATAATATCTATCATCTATTAAACAGAAGATATCACTTTCAAACGCTCGTACAAATAAATTTTATTCTACGGTCTTTCAAATTGTAAAATAAAATGTTGACCAGGAACAGCACTTTCCATGTCTCCTTAAATAGCTATTAAAACCCACCAAGTTTTCATGCCACAAACTGGACTTGTGAAAGTATGCAAAAGCTCTTGAAGAATATTTCCTAAGTACGAGCACATGTAAACTCGATTCATGGTAATACGCTTAGAAAATTACTCAACATTTGCTAACTTCCGTTTTAACTCCTGCCACACCCCCTGTCTGCATACGCAATAAAAATTAATTTTCTTTAATTTACCAAAAGCACATGAACCCACTCAATCATTAAACGAACTGCTTCTCAGAACTGCTGCACAATTTCTAATTTCTACACTCGTAAACCGTACAAGCATTGTAGAAACCTATAAAATGTGAAATTGCGTGTTGCGAATGCTATCCCGCCCATTCTCTCCTGGCCAAGGACTTGTGTTGCTTCTCTCAAAACCCATAACTACTCCACATTGCCCAGTGGTAACCATAGTCGTCGTCCTCGTCGTCGAAGTAAAAGTTAAAAATCAAAACTCCTCTCGTATTCGCATGAAGTGAAACTAATACTTTCCTGTTGATTGCTACTCCGGATAGAACTACTTCTTATTTTATTTTATTTTTTTCCCTTAATGTCCTGGCGTAATGTTCGATCCCTTGTTCTCGCTCAATCTCGAATAATGGTAGTTATTTTTTTTTTGCTTAAGTACTCAATTAACTATTTGACGACGACATGCAAGACTTAAATATAACGGCCAACGGTAGTTATTAAGTCCGAGAGGACTGAGGATAAAGAAAAAGCCAAACGAACAAAAAAAGAGAACAAAACCTCCTGAAACGTGTTGCGGTTTTCGTGGAAATCCAATAGAAGGAAGAAATTTAAGGAGTACTTGAAATCGCATGTCCTTGTTGGGAATTTCCACACAGTCCAAATCATCTTGAGCACAAATTCCTTCAGCGTCACATTCCTGCACAATCATTGACTATAATTGACTCTAAAAGGACGAAATCTTTACACAAAGTAGACACATCAAATCTATTCCCGAAAACAAACTTCGAGGTGGAATTCACTTTTGACAATAAAATCGAAGAAATAATATTCCACCCCTCTCCATCTCTCCGTATCCTGAAGCGAGTTCAAAGTTGCCCCATATACAAGTACGACTGAAAATAAATTTCCGCATGGTGGTGCTGGCTTTCTAGGATTTCCATTTTTCATTTTATACGAACTTGTGTGCGCGGAGATCTTTGCAGTTCACTGCACCGCCAAAGTGAAATGTGCTTTATTTGGCCAGGATTGTGGTTTAAATAAATTTTCCACCTTTGGCTTCTGCAGATACTTCGATTCGGTTCGAAGATTGGCGAACTGCGGAACGAGAATATTTTTTGCATACGCGGAATCTCTCTTACCGCTGCTGGATGTTGTCTTCGATGGTTGCTCTCAGCTTAGGTTTTGGTTTTTTTTTTTTTCCAGATGCCTTTAGTAGTTTTGGATTTTATTTGCATGTCAATGCGACAGAAAAATATAATAGAAAAATGGAAGGAACACAAATGCACCGCGATACCGCCAAACTACGACATAAATGCAAAGTAGACAAATTGTTTTTGGTTTGACACAGTAGTTCTGTGATGGATTTGCGTTTCGCCTTTCTGGGGAAACAAATTGAGTTTCCTACAAGGAATTAGTTGAGTGAAATCAAAGTCTTTTTCGTAAGGAAGAAATTGGGAGTTTCTAAGAAGACATAAATCTTTCACCCTTAGAACAGCAAGACGGTGGAGCAGATGGAACGTATACCTACACTAGCATTCCAAGAGTTTTGCGGTGTCGTAAAAGCATTTCCCGGTAGATGTTATTTGATGATGAGTTAACACTCAGTTATGAAAGTCTTATTTGCCAGGATTAGAAAACCTCTTCGAAAACAACGGCTAATGATGAATATAAAATTCTAGTACGAGTTTCCGTTCGAGAAGTCTACATCGTGCAGTATTGCCCCACCGCGGATGAAAAGAACATTTCTTAGCAGACAGAGACAAAGAGAAACTTTGGCCATTACGCTTGCCACACGCACAGAAATAAGTATTTACAAATAAATTGGGTGCAAATAAAACAAATGTTAAATGGAAGTAATATCGTTATTGTTCAGAATTGTAAAGAAAGGAGCTACTATTTACTAAAGCACACTCAAATGAAATATTTTGGAAAACGGTTACTGTTCAAATGAATTGTTTACAGTATTCTAAAAAGAGAATAAAAATATATTTGCTGCAAATATGTAGGTATGTAGATGGTTATTTAAGAGTCGCCGGGTTTCCGATAGGGAGAACTGTCAAACTAGCTATCGTTTTTTTAAGTGTCAATGTATTTTTTTTTTATTTTCAGTAAAGTCTAACAATGTTAAGAGAAATCAAATTCTTAGAACGTTTTAGATTCAGCTTCGGCCAAATCTATTTTGTCGCTAGACATGTTGATCCACTTGTCCACCTAAGATTTCTACTCTCGACAGCATCCAGCTTAAATTTAAGTTTGCGAGCAGCGATTGGTATACCCAAGGTGCCTTTATCCGGCAGGATGGATATAGTTGTTCCCTTCATCGGCCTTACAATTCCCTGGAATGTCCCTATGCCCCGGCACCCAACACAGGTGAATATTGAACTGCTCAGCCATACGCGCAAGACACGATCGGCAGTCTAGAGCTACTGAGGAATTTATATAGGTCGATTCCAAGGATTTGATTTGTCTGAAAAGATGCGGATATCTCTAGCAGATATCTCGTTTTTCTTAAGCCAAGATAAAACTTCTTCAATTGCCATTATTTCCGCCTGTAACACGCTACAATGCTTTGGAAGACGGAAGGAGAGCTTAAGATTAAGCCTGTCTGAGACAATACCTCCACCAACTCCGTCTTTGTTTTTGACCCGTCAGTGTAGAAGTGAATCAACTCATCTTCTAAAAAGCATCGTTCTCCCAGAGTGATCTGGAAGGGAGGGTGACTAGGAAGTTCTTGTAAAAATTTAGACGTGGGATGGTGTAGTCCGTGCTTTCGGGAGAGATTTTAAATTTATTCGGAATGGAAGCGTGGCCAAATTCTTTTCTTGACCTCTGTTGAGTAGCTTCAAGGCGAATGGCTGCATTTGCTTGCTAAATATATCGATGGGTATCAAATGAAACATAATGTCCATTGCCGTAGAGGGAGTTGAACGTAGTGCTCCGCTTATGCACAGAGAAGCTGTACGCTGGAACTTACTTAGATAATCGTGATTTATAGCTTTTTCTAAGGCTGCCCACCAGACAATCACCCCACATGTAAGTATCAGTCTAATGACCGGGATGTAGAGCATGTGGCAAAAAAAGCTTTTTCCAATAGCTTTTTTTGCCAGAGAAAAGTGCTACTGCAACTTTCTTTACTCCTCCCTGAGTATTAGGTTTTTAGCTTAATTTCCTATCCAGGATAATACCCAAATATTTTGCTGTATCAGAGAAAGTTAAGCTATACCATTGAGTGAGGCAGGGTCGACTAACGGAATTTTATATTTCCTGGAGAAGAGTACTAGTTTAGTTTTGTGAGGTTTTACACCCAAACCACACCGAACCGCCCATCTATAAATAAATAAAAAAAAAAAAAATATTTGGCGCAACAGCTCTTTAAGTGCCAGGGCCTAGCTTTCTCGCAACCACTCAAGTTGTGTGCGTTATATTTTTCACACGAATGGAAGGGACCTACAGTTTAGTGCCGTATCCGAACGGCGATTTGAGAAGCATTTTCGTGACAACAATACTCTCTGATGTTTGTCAGACGCTCGCGAAAGGTGAGACCGTGAAAAAAACTTTTTGGTATTTTCTGGGATTCGAACTTGGAACCTCATGCGTAGTGATCCGACACACTAACCACTTACGCCACGGCGCCCATCTAGTGAGCTTTTTTTAAAGCGTTTTGTTCTTTTTAGAGGTGCTTTCCCGAAACAGCCAGAGCAACATCATCTGCATAAGCGATCTCCGTGCATCCCTCGCCTTTCATGATTATCAATAGTTCATTGACCACCAAATTCCACAAAACCGGGTATAGAACGCATCCTTGTGGAGTGCCTCTACTGACAGTCCTTCTAGTAGACCAGCTTAGAGTTGATAATAATCCGACCATTAAGCAGTAAATTAATCAATTAGCAAAGTGAGCTGTCGACTTTCAGGTCTGATAGTACATCTGTTATCGCTGATGTATTGACATTGTTGAAAGCGCCATCCATATCCAGAAAAGCAACCATTGTACCAATATACTCCTTATGAAATACGGAATATTCAAAATTACGCACCAGTGAGTGTAATGCCGTCTCCACTAATTTACTTTTGCAAAATGCATGTTGGGCCGCCGACAGTAGTTTCTCATCAATGCTGTTGCGTAAATAGATATCAATCAGTCGTTCTAATGTTTTTAAAAGGAATGATGATAGACTAATAGGTCTGAAATCTTTTGGATTTGTGTGAGAGCATTTACCCGCTGTGGGTATGAAGGCAACTTTAACTTCTCTCCATATCTTTGGGATATATACCAGGTCTAGACAACTTTTTTAAAATTGTCTCAAGCACCGGCAAGATTATGTCCGATGGCTTCCGCAACTTGGCAGGTATTATGCCGTCTGGAACGGCAGATTTATATGGGTTGAAGCTATGTAGTGCCCAATGGAATTTGCTCTGTGCAATAAATTTTGAGAAGTTGGTTATTTGTGCTAAAGACCAAATCGTGGAATATTATTTCAGAATTCAATGTTTAGTTGCACAAACTTATCGAGCACTTCCTCAGTTTTATAGAACGAATAATCGCCCATCTGAATGTTCTATTCGTCGTGTTGTGCATAATTTAACACCACATAACATTAGGCCAACAACAAAAATGAGACCAGTGAATTCCGAAGAAAATATCGCTACAGTTAATTAGGACATTGCTCATATGTCTTGTCGAGGAGCTCGTAGAAACACTCTATTTCACTCTCAACACACTCAACTCAACACTCTACACAGCATTTTCGCTTGTCACACTATTTTTCGTAGGAGACAAAAGGAATTTATATGGAATCCTCAAGATCATTTTCACCCCTATTAAGGTTGGTATAAATTTCGTAAAGAGCTACCCTTTGGCTTAGATATTCGATGTCCAACTCAAAAGTACTCTCTTTGCCTCGAACTACAACGTAGCAAGTCGGCTAACGACATCGTTTTAACTTTACGAAAGCTGGAGCCAAATCGTCTCTTCCGTGAACGTACAACTAGCATAATTTGTATGTATTTTGTTGCTAGGTCTACCAACAACACAATACAAATTACGTTACGACTTGTACGTTCACTGGAGAGATGATTTGGCCCCTGATCTACTTTTACTACGACGCCGACGTCTAAAAAAGATACATGCTTCCACTTTCCACTCAAAGTATTTAATTATTTTAGATAAGATCTGTACTCCGGGTGCCGAATGAAGACTAAAATGTGAGCTTCAAAGTACAAAAATAACGAGGGACTAACGACTCTATCAACCATTCTCTGTTGAACAAACAAAAAGCGTTTAGATATTTCATTTAACAGTTACAGATACTTTTCAATGCCCCAAAACCCACACAAATCCGTATAGATTATTGACAGTTAGCCATATGTATGATCCTATCTACGTCTTTGAAAAACGCAAATATATCGATTTTGTAAACAGCAAAAGGATATAAAAAACCATTTTGTTGTTCAAATACACCCGACATCGGGTGCCTTTTGTTGGTGCTATACTCCCCTGCTGCAGGCTGTAACCAACACGCATTACGAAACATGATTCCATTGGGCCAGGCCCTGCTTGTCGTATATTTTTTTCATTGTTTACTGGTACACAACCAAATTTGAATTCGCTTTTGTATCCAATATTCATTTGTTTCCCCAAACCCAGTGCTTTTTAGGTTTCTTTTTTCGATTTAAATTCCCTGGATTCCTTCCCCTTCCTGTGCTGGGTGGATTTCTATGCCGAAAATATAAATTTAAATATTTCCTAGCATCTTCAACCCCAACTAACCAACACATACTTTTCTGCTTCTTTTCAGATTACCCACGCGTTGAAGTAGGTCCGGAGAATCCATTACGCGTCGAACGAGACCGCACAGCAAAGCTGGAATGCAATGTCGATGCTAAACCAAAGGTGCCTAATGTCCGTTGGACACGCAATGGTCGTTTCATTAGCTCATCCATGGTGCATACCATACATCGGGTTTCGTTACAAGATGGCGGAAAATATACTTGTTCCGCAGACAATGGTCTTGGTAAGGCCGGCGAACAGGAAATTGTCTTGGACATTCTGTATCCACCGATTGTTGTAATTGAATCGAAAACGAGAGAAGCCGAGGAGGGTGAGACGGTGAATATTAGGTGCAACGTGACGGCAAATCCCGTACCAATAACTATTGAGTGGTTGAAAGAGGGTGCTCCTGAGTTTCGATACTCTGGAGATGTGCTTACGCTGAGCAGCGTTCGAGCGGAACACGCTGGAAATTATATCTGCCGAGCGGTAAATGTGATGACTCCATACAATAGCAAGCGAATCGAAAGGATTGGCAACTCCACTGTGGCGCTATTGGTTCGTCACAGACCTGGTCAGGCTTACATCACTCCCAATAAGCCGATTGTGCATGTGGGGAATGGCGTGACACTCAGTTGTTCAGCGAATCCACCCGGCTGGCCAGTGCCTCAGTACCGGTGGTTCAGGGATATCGATGGTGAATTCACAAACACACAAAAAATCCTTGCTCAAGGGCCTCAGTATTCCATCCCAAAGGCTCATCTCGGCAACGAGGGTAAATACCATTGCCACGCAGTAAACGAATTGGGTATTGGGAAAATGGCCACAATTGTCCTGGAAATCCATCAACCCCCTCAATTCCTGGCTAAACTGCAACAGCACATGACTCGGCGCGTTGCTGATACAGATTACGCGGTAACCTGCAGCGCCAAGGGAAAGCCCGCCCCCACAATTCGCTGGCTGAAGGACGGCGCAGAGATTCTCCCCGAACTGAACCTCTACGAGGTGAAAACAAACCCCGATGAGGGACCTAACGGTATGGTCACCGTCCAAAGTATGCTCAAATTCCGTGGCAAGGCACGGCCACAAGGCAATCAACTGGTGCCCAGCGACCGTGGTCTCTACACTTGCCTCTATGAAAACGAGGTAAACACCGCTAACTCCAGCATGCACCTGCGAATCGAACACGAACCCATCATCCTGCATCAATACAACAAAGTCGCCTACGACATTCGTGAGACCGCCGAGGTGGTTTGCAAAGTACAAGCCTATCCAAAACCCGAATTCCAATGGCAATTCGGCAATAATCCCTCCCCATTGACCATGTCATCCGATGGTCACTACGAAATAAACACCACCACCGACAACAATGACATATACACATCAGTGCTGCGTATCAACCAGCTATCCCACGCCGACTACGGCGAGTACACCTGTCGGGTGGTTAACTCCCTCGACACCATTCGCGCCCCTATTCGTCTGCAACAGAAAGGCGCCCCCGAGAAACCCACCAACTTGAAGGCCAAGGATGTAGGCCCTAATTTCGTCACCTTAGACTGGGACCCCGGTTTCGATGGTGGCCTAAGCAATACGAAATTCTTCGTGAGCTATCGCCGGGTGGCAATGCCACGAGAAGAACAAATGATACCCGACTGTGCCACACTGGCGACCAGCAACACCGAGTGGATGGAATTCGATTGTCATCGGGATAACCCGTGCAAAGTGACACCCTTGGACCAACACCAGAGCTATGCGTTCAAGGTGAACGCACTTAATACAAAGGGCAGTTCGGCATACTCGAACGAGATTATGACCACCACAAAGGTGAGCAAAATCCCACCTCCATTACAAGTGACATTCGATCCGAATTCCCGAACATTGGGTATTAACGTGGGTGCCACGTGCTTGTCGTTGATTGCGATTGTCGAGTCGCTGGTGAATAGTGACACCCCTATGGCTGCATGGGAGATTGTCGATACGGTGTCGTTGCAGTTGAGTGGAAACGGGCCAACGTTTAAGGAGGCCGTTATCGATCATTTGATTACGCCACGACGCAGCAGTGGAGGCCGGTCATTAGGACACGACGAGGACATCACCATGGCGCTGGAAGACGAAAATAGTCCGACGGTGAGAGTAAAACTGTGTTTGCGGTCCAATCATGAGCACTGTGGAGAGTATACCGATGCGGAAAGTGAGTACTTTTTATTATTACTTTTTTATTTTGAAATCAGAAATTCATTCTTTTGGTACAGTGTGCTTGAGAAGAAATAATACATTTAATACATTTTAGTTAAGTTGAAAGTTATTAGATTCTATCAGCAGTAATATAGACTTTCTGGCTATCGGCCTTCTTTGGACTTATACGAACTTGTTTTAAACCAGACTTATAGATCAAGTTCTAGACTGAAATCCTTGAAAATTTCTTAATACATTCAGAAGTTAAGAATTACTTACTTAGGTGGCGCTACAGTTCGAGGTGAACTGGCCTCTCCACTCAGCTCGGTCTTTAGCTATTTGCCGTCAGTTGCATGCTCCAAGTTGGTTAAGGTCCCCTGGAAGTTGTGGGCGCCACCTACGGCGAGGAAGCCCTCTACTGCGTGGTCCCTCCGGATTAGATTCACAGACTTTGCGGCCCGGAGCGTTGGTGTCCATTCGTTCTACATGTCATAGCCATCTCAAACGTCCAATGAGCAGTTTTTTTTGACTAGGTCGATGTCACTGTACAGCTCGTCGTTGAATCTTCTTCTCCAAAACCCATCAACGCAACGGAATCGAATATCTTACAAAGAATTTAGTTTTTGAAACGACCAAGGATATCTTTATTCGCTTTTAATAAAGTCCATGTTTCAGCGCCGTAAAGCAGGACTGGAATGTTCAGGGTCTTATATAGAGTCTCCTTCGTACTTCGTGATAGTTCTTTACTGTTGGATTGCCTAATTAGCCCAAAAAAGAACAGCGATTGATAAAAGTTATTCTTCGCTTGATTACTGCGCTAGTGTCGTTTTCAGAATTTATAGCAGAGGCAAAGTAGACGAAGTCCCTTACTACCTCGAAGTTGTAGCTGCCCATTGTGGCATTCTGTCCCATTCGTCGGTGCTGATTGTCCCATCTTGTTGACAGCAAATACTTCGTTTTGCTCTCGTTTATCGATAAACCCATTTCGGGGGGTTCTGCTTCAATGCTTGCAAACGCATCGGTGACAACCCGCTGAGTTCTTCCAATTATGTCAATGTCGTCGACGTATGCCAGCAGTTATACGGACTTTTGATAGATTGTGCCTCTGGTTGGCTTGTGTGTTTCACACAATCCGTTCAAGTACAATATTAAAGAAGTCACATGACAGCACGTCACCTTGTCTAAAACCTTTTTTGACATCAAAGGTCTCGGTGAGGTCATTTCCGACCTTAATTGAGCAGCGAAAGGGGCCAATCAGGCTGTTAATGAGATGTTTTAGGCGTTCACGTAATATCGCAGAAAAGATCTTATATGCGGTATAATTGGCGCATTGAGGGGGTCTCCTTTCTTGTGGATCGGGCAAAAGATGCTGAGATTCCATTCATCAGGCATACACTCGTCTGAACAAATCTTAGAGATGAGTTGATGAATGCTCTCTTACAATTCATCGCCAGCTGCCTTGACGAAATCGGCCACTAAGTCGGGCGGACAGAAATGTTGGCTATCGTCGTCTGAATGGTTCATTTTTTTTTTTTTTTTTTTATTTAATTTTTTCATATTCTCAGCACCGACTGTGATTCTACTACGAAGCTTTCCTTTTCATCTCTATAGGCTTCTCTCTGACACATAGAGAATGTGTCAGAGAAGCAAAACCTGTACAGAAATCTTTCGGTAAAACTTCCGTACATTGTTCCTGGAATGTAAGGTATCTGAGGGTATTTGTTGTCACAAGAGAAAGCTTCTCAAAATGCCCTTCGGATACGGCACAAAATTGTAGGTCCCTTCCGTTCGTGCGAAAAATATAACGCACACAACACAAATTATGTACATATATGATATTAAATAATATTCTCGATTGCGCGCTTCTCATGCTCTTTCTTCTTCCATTGGACAAGCCGATTTTCTTTTCGTCTCTTTTGTTCGAGCTCGCGAGTAACTCTCGTTTTCCTTTGCAGCACCGCTTTAAGTGCCTCTTGTTTTGCTGCATGCACTCGCCGACATTCTTTCTCAAACCAGGGGTTTCGTTGTGTTGGTCGGCCGAAACCCAGCACTTCAGTTGCATGGTTTCTGATGGCATGGCGACAGCGCCAGCGTTGCTACTGGTCTTCGGCACTTGATGCTGGCGATTTATGGTTTATGTTAGCGAATTTAGCCTTGATTCGGATTATCATAATACACTCACTCACGTGTCAGAGACTTACGACTTCTTGTCTAAGTCTGCCGCGTATAGCAAATCCGCATCCAAAAAAACCGCTTCTTGTTGTCTCTGTAGCATTCATCGTAGTAGATGTCAAAGTTTTTCATCCTCTTTTGCCCGGCCCATCTCTTCGCACTTCCTGGATGGCGGTTATATCTGCTTTATAGCAGTCTAGAGCCTCTGCTAATTGTTCAGCTGCACGTGGTCTATTAAGGGTCCGAACATTCCACGCACAGATGCGAAGGTCGTTGTTTTTATTTCTGTTGCTGGGGTCGTCATTAGTTGAATCGTCCTTATCCGAAGCTTGTGCTTGTTTTTGAACTATTGTTTTTTTTTGCGTGGTAGGGAAGTTATCCCGACGGCTCAACCCCCAACCTGGAGGGCCGGTTTCTTTTGTTTTACCCCTAGGACGCGAGGCCGGGTACACCGATGCCAGTAGTCCACTACAGGAGTGTGAGTGCTGCCGTTGGTCCATTAAAGATCTTGAGTAACATTGGAAATTCCTTACCGACCTGTGATCGAAGCAACTCGCGCAAGGTGTTTACTAAGTTCAACCTAACTGGAACTGTAGATGCCACTGTTGACTCCATCTAGGGAATTAATCCGCTGCCGTCTGGAACGAGGAGTGCTGTAGTAAGAAAACAGACACGTAATTCACACAAAACCATATATTATACATATGTATAACGTCTGCGTTAATATGTTAGATAAACGATCAAAAATACCAGGAAGCTTTCAAAAGGCATACTCGTAGGTACCTACAGCCTTGATATTGAACAAACAAAACGGAGGGTCCAAATGTTCTTAACTGTTTCAGCATTAATAGCAGTCCTTGTTGCAGAATGCTCTTTACTAACTTAAGATTGTGAAGAATTTAGGTCTAGCACGTAAGACATCTTTCAAATACAAAAGTTTACAAAACAGAATATTCTCCTCGATGTAGATACAGGTATAGATATCTCTATAGCAGTACAATTCCAATGTTTCTGGTTAGATCCGAATGGAGAAAAGCTCCTCATTTCAATTTTTTTTATAACTAAGTCCATAAAATGTAAAACAAAATTCTGAGTGTATTCTTTCTTCTCCGCCACACCGTATAAATTAATTTGGAAAACTCATACTTAATGAATTTATTTTTCTCATATCTTTCCAGTTGGTCAAGCGTATATAGCTGAAGCATCATCTCTGGCCACACCTACCCTTATTGCAATTATCGTCTCGTGCATTGTGTTCGCATTGTTTGTTGGTCTGCTACTAATGTTTTGTCGCTGCAAACGCAATCAATCGAAAAAAAGTGCAGCCGCCAAGGATTATGAAATGGACTCAGTGCGACCATCAATCGTTGCACAGCAAAATCAGGCACCACCACCATACTATCCGGCCAGTGGATTGGATAACAAAGCTCTGGAGCATTCTATGGATTTGGCACTCAGTCTGGAGGACCAAAAGAGTGCTGTGTATGCGACACAAAATGGTTATGGCTACCATACGAACAGCGGTCTACAAGTGCCAGGACACACAATACCTGGGAATGAATGTGAGTGGATATCCTTGCTGTTATTTAATAGTAGAGAGAAGTCAAGGATTTTGTTATGGTTTTTTTTATTGGAAAACTTGAATATTATTTGTTGATTAAAGTCAGTATTTCTCTGGAACAGATTTAAGTAGATGTACTTGAATAAACATCAAGTAGACGTGCATTAAGGATGCTCTTTTTATCTGATCTCATTGAGGAATCGATTTAATGTCCATTTGCATACGATAAACATAAAGAACACACAAACACACATAAGCTGCCAATCTTATCGGGATGCAAATGGTTTTCGTTTATCTCTCCCTCAGCTGTATAGCTGCAGAGGAGTTACCTTCATGTGGACAGCTTGTGACGTTTGTTTAGGATAATGCTGGTGCTGTTGATGCTTGCTCAATGCGGGGTGGCTACAGGAGGGGTTTGAAATGGATTTATAATCGCAGATACCGCAAATGCATTCGAATGACAGTTTATTGATTGAGAAAAATGGATTAGGGGTATTTTTCCCTCACAAAGATACCTCCTCGGTGTGCTTGGTGCATGGGTCCATTTGATTATGCTAGATTGTATTTCAAGAAGATGGATTGATTCCCTTTAATGACGAAAATAGTTGTTAAATAAATATTTGAATATGGTTCTACAGCGGGGAAAATCTTGCTCGTAGCTTGCAAAAAAAAAAACTAGGTCGTCACTTCATTTAAAATGTTCTGTAAGGTTTTGTGTACATAGATGTACATAGGTACTGCAGGGAACTTGATGCGTTTGGTCTTTTAAGGATACAGTAAGGAATTCAATAAAACCCTTTATTTATAGATAATAATGCATTCAAAACCCTTAGTGATGTTGTCTCGAGTTTCTTCGGTTTTCATCTGAAACTGTAAACTGTAGGTTGTCAGTTGAAATGCCAATTACAACCATTTTATTTCTCCCCAGCACCTTCAGCAATTAAACATGACGTACATGTTAAAAAAAATAAAAATAAAAAACTGCGAATCATAAAGGAATTCAGAAATTATCCTTCTCTCTGACCGGTTTAGACGTCACCTTCGGAATATAAAATGAAACATATTGTAAAATCACCTGAGTTTCCTTCCTGCGAGTATCTCTACTGTAAATTTTCAATTTACGGCTTACAATTATGTACCTTAATTTTATTAAGATCGTCATACCACATATATTATAATTTACTAATGTATCTGTGGTTATACTCATAAAGTAGTACTCATCTGTTTTGTAGTCACCCAGTCTTCTTTTAGGAAGAACACTTTCGTTTTTCTTTGACCGATTTTCTTTTCTATAGCCTTGGTAACAAATATGGGTGTCAGGCTTCAGTGGTAACTTTTGATAGAAAATGAGCTGTCAAAATTGAATATTAAGTTGTAATTTTGTAAATATGTATGTGAATTTAAATTCTTATTAAATCTGAGCATGTTTTTATGTTGCCTTCCTTCCCTTCTCATTTATCTTCACCTACTAGAGGAACCTATTGTAATTGTGAACCTGATACCATTTAAAAATACGTTTACACAACATTGCATCTAATTCCATTTGGATCTGTCCGATGCCCGTATATCCACGGAATTATCAACAAAACATGCAAGAAATCTTAGGTTTCTCCGGATACCTGTTTGTGTTTACCAAATATGTTCCTTTAAAACTCATAAAAGGCATTTCTTGATTTTCATATATCGAAGAAACATAATCCATAATTCGCCATTCATTGTCACACATGCGTTACATCTTCTCACACTTCGTTAACTATTCCACAGAGATTTCTTTGAATTCCAGAAGCCATATCCTGTCCGACATGCGTCTATCCAATCAATGCGCCATATTTTTTCACGAGTCAACATCAAGCGTGCGTTTGTCCTCTGTCACATGCCGGTTTTTTATTTTTCGTATTTTATACAACTCTTAACAGGAAAATAGTCATTCCCTTCGAATATAGAGAGAGGAACAGAATCCTGTCACAGAATCAACTACTATGATGCACTGCGGCTACAAAATTGCAATATCTGACAGGATTTCATAACAGAACCACACACACACATACCTCGTCTGAGAAGAGAAAATAGAAAATTTCAATAATAAACCGACATCCTTTCTATCACACAAGGCGCGCAAAACAAGCTTAACGCCCATCCCATTGCCTCCTTGCACTGCCTCACTTACTGATGCAGAAAGCCAAAGAACATGCCACAGGACACAAACCAACACAAAAATGCGAGGCGATCCCTGTGATACACAGACGATAGAGACGTCCATAAAAAGGAATTAAAATGTCCTTTTTGATTATAACAATTATTACATTTTGTTGTGGTGGTTTCTATCGTCCTTTTTATCCTCTCGCTCTGAACTAGTAATACAATTTTTTTTTGTCCTTGCCCTATCTTCTGAGAAAGAAATAAAAATAGAATAATTAAAAATTAAAAATAAAATACATATTGCACAGGACTAACTGACATAACCGCCGTTGGCAGCCATCAAGTTGAAGCCACCAACAAGACACCCGTTGTTACCACCGCCACGATTAACAACATTTCAGGTAAAGTTGGAGGTTCTATGTGAATGTGTGTGCGAGTGTTTTTTTTTTTTTTTTTTTTCTTTTTGTATGAAATATAGAATCTTCTGCAAGTTGTTCTTATTTTAGTTGAATGTGTGCGCTTAGTGTGATACCAATGTTATCCTGGCCAGGAAGACGGGCTGTTTACTTAAGTCCTCTTTGGTCTGCACTCTTTTATCAATTTTTTTTTTCTTTTTTTTCTTTATTTGATGTCCTTTTTGTTCAGAACTCTCTTTTGCGTTCTTTATCTGGTAAGGATATTAGCGCGCACAGAAATACACCGAAAAAAGGAAAGGAAGTGAATTAAAATGGAAGTCCTTTTTTTGTGTTTCTGTGGGAGCACCTTGGCTTATGAAAGAGAAATCTACACCCACTCACGTTGCACTTGCACATGATGCACTTCTCTTGCACAAACAGTCACACACTCATACATACATGCAACAGCATATGGTATTGTTTTAATTAGTTCAAAGGACGTTTTATTCTATTTTTTCGGCTGCAGATTAGGAAAAAATATATCATATATCCAACAGCAGATGCTTGCCCTACGACACGTGGCATGATGATTGCATTTCCGTTTTCTTGGCTTTCTTTTTTTTTTGTGTATTTTAATCTTACTAAGGATTACACGCTCTGACCGACCTGTCTCTGGCTCAAGTTGTATCCTCCCGTGGTCGGGGAATAATTTTGTAGCTTCGGGTTTTTAGCACAAAAATTTACACAGCAATAAAGAAAGATGCACGAAACTTTTCCTATGCTCTTCTCGCATTTATTGTTCCTCTTTTTTTTTCTCCTTTTTCTGTTATCCTTTCAGCAAAATGTGTAATTCTAGGAAGCTTTTACTTTGTAGCCAAATAGATACGGTATGATGTGGAAAGTGGCAGCACAATGTTGCGTAGAAATATATATTTTTTTTTATCTTCTATGTTACTGGATGTTGTTTTATCCTTGGAGGATAGTTTATGCGCAGAGAATTCTTTGTCGTGTTCTATGGTTGATTGCGGAACAACCGTTGCCCAACGGATTTGTTACCACTAAAGGCGGAGATTTAAAATGCATTTTAATAAAAGACAAGGTTTAATTTTTTTTTTATAAAATGTACCACAAAGTTATAGTTCTGTGCTGTTGGTCGTATTACGAGCTAGGGATTGGGGCTTAATTGCGCATTTGACTGTTAAAGAATGTAAGTAAGGATTTCTTAAAATGATGTTGCGTAATTGGATATTCATAAGATAGTTATGTTTGCGGGAAGTAAATTAGAAAGAAGAGGTTTAAATTGTTAACTACAATAGGATGCATTGAACTGGATTCAAAACAGAGACGCATCTCATGTCAAATAAAAACTTTAACTTGGTACGACTACGAGTTGCTAACTGAAACATTGGATCTGAAATTTTATTTGTTTCAGGACGATTTGATTTTGAGTTACTTAGCAATGTTTCATGTTCCTGGATTATCTATCACTACATCAATTTTACTTATGTATATTTATTACAGCTGTCATAAGCTATGGCACTCTTGAATAAATGGTGTATGTGTATGGTGTAGCCAAGCCAGTACGATACGATACGATAATTGGGGCCCAAGTGCACTGTGACCTATAAGATCTATTGTGCTTGCCCATGGGTTAACCGGAATTAAAAATTGAGACTCTTGCTAAACCTCAATAATGTCTTGGGTTCCATGTTCCAGGTATCCGCTGGGCCCATCTAGACCCGCGTTAGATGGAGTAATCGTTTCTTTGTGGCCCCAGGGCATTCACAAAGAATGAGTTCTGCTGCTGAGTAATATAGAAAACTAAAAAAAGTGTGATTGAATAAAAAACTTAAATACTTCCAAATGGGTGCTGAAATTAAGGATGCTGTATCACCGACATAAAATTCGTCCTAATTTTTCGAAATATTGCCTCACAGTTCTTTTGTCTTTCAAAAGCATGCTGATTTGTCTAGAATCATTGCTTTGTTTTGTACAAAATTTTAGCCAGAACTGGAGCTTTTGAAGGGTTAGGATCAATTGGATTTAATCAAAGCTGTAATACAAATCCACAGACTAAATTATAATATAATTTCATTTTAATTAATTAAAATTAATTTGATAATTTGAAGATTGTTTCAAAGCAACCATATCTGACGGACTTCATTCCTCGCAGATCATAGTATGACTGCATCAACCAATTTGCTGGAAAATGTTCTCTCCTCCGTCTCATACGAGTAGCATAGACAGGTCCAAGAATTCACCTGATCAGCCTAAGAACGTGTTTCTTTAAATAGTTGAATGGTGTGCCTGGACTAAACAAGTTTTATGTTTGGCTTGAGGTTGGGATATGTATCATAAGCCAAACTTCATCAAGCTATATAATAATTGTCAGTTAGTGTCCGATGTCCAGGTAAAAATATGTCGAGAGCTATAAGGCCTAGAGAGCTGAAATTTTACAGTGCTGGAATTTTAAACATTTGATTCCATATGAGCATTACCAAATAGCATACTTTTATGTGAAGAGCGTGGCGGGGAATATCCGAAGGTTTCTCCACATTAAGATACTCCACTTGGTAAGTATTGAAGTTTTCCCGTTTCCTGTATTGATGCCCATATTTGGGCTATATTTCTTGGGATATTTTTGGCTGGACATCAAACATATATTGAAAGTTATTGTGTATTTACATAAATTTGATATACATATATGTAGGTGTTGTCATATTCTATTTGATCGTATTAATATTAAAGTTTGATATTTGGTCGATTTTCCTTTTGCTTTCAACACTGCATCACATTTTGTTGGCGTTTAACTTTTGGGAAATTGCTGGTGGTGCTGATTCCCATATTTTTTTTTTTTACATCGCTTCATAAATCTGTCTTTTTCTTCAACTAACTGCTTCGCAACGCATCTTTTACATAATTCCAAAGATGCTCAATTGGATTCAAATATGGGGATTATAATGGCTTGACAAGTAGATCAACCTTCCTTTGGAGATCCTTTGGAACCACTTTCGACCATTTTTAGAAGTATGTTTGGGATCATTGCCATCCCGAAACTTCCAAACGGTTGCCATGGTTTGCTCGGCATAAGATAACATACTGTTGGTCAATAAATTTACATAAGCGCACTGATTCATTGATTCCTTTATCCAGTGAATGCGACCAACACCAGTCCAAGAAAAACATGACCACATCGTCATATTCCAGCCCCCATTTTTTTTTTTTTTGGTTGCGCCAAGGAGTGTGGTAATCTTCTAAAGATACTAGTAGCCCGGGCTATAAGCATGCACGATTCGCAAACACGAATAATCGATGTCAGGAATGTGCCTACGTACTAATCCATACCTTGCGCACTTCTACCACTCTCCCCACGGGACTGCCGTTAGGTATTACTTCGCGGGGCTCGTTAGCATGTCATGCTATTCATCACGCATGAGCCATTGCTGCTTCTTATGCTTCTGCTGCTTTACATCAGCTCAATTTGCACATTCAAATTTCTATTACTGCGTGAATTCACTTCTCATTGTGTGGCTTTAGCATGTCACTTGCGTTACATTGCATATGTGGGCGTTTTTGTGTAACTTTGTCTCCCTTCCAGTGTTTGTAAGATCCTCATTTTTCGCTGCTGCTCGTTCCTCCAGACGTCGTTGTTGCATCATGCTGGTGATGATCTCGTTCGCTGTGTCCCAGGCTTCATTCGTCATAAGCATGAATTTTATAAGTCCTCTTGGAGTCACTTGGCCGCCAAATTCCTTTTTTTGTAGTATGTTTTTGGCCGTCGTATACATCCGACATTCCATTAAAACATGTTCCGCGTTCTGGATTTTGCTTTCACAGTGCGGGCAGTATGGGTCATCTACGTGTTTGTATTTGTAGAGATATTCCCGAAAGCATCCGTGCCCTGATAGGAACTGTGTCATGTAGAATTTTACTTCTCCATGTTTCCTGCTGATCCATTCCTCTACGTTGGGGATCAGCATATGGGTCCATCTTCCTTTTGGTGGGGTGTTCCATCTCTGTTGCCATTCTTCTTGTATAGCCTCGATGGTTGCTGCAGCCTTTTTTATTTCCAAATCAGAGACCAGACCAGAGATTACTCTAATTGGCACAACACACTCCTAAGATTCCCGCCCCGTACTTTGTTGCATGTGTAGGATTGTTGTTTGTTTTTTATTCGCTTTTATTTCTATTTGTTTCCCTTTTTACATATTTAACCCGCACGCATGTATTAAAGTCATATTTATATTGCTAGTGGGCGCCGTGGCGTCGTGGTTCGTATATGTCGGACAACTGTGCGTGAGATTCAATGTTCGAAACTCAGAAAACACCAAACACTTCTCGCGAATGTCTGACAAACATCCGAGAGTATTGGTGTCACGAAAAAACTTCTTAAAAAACGAAATAAAAATTGCTCTTCAGATACGGCACAAAACTGTAAGTACCTTCCATTCGTGCGAAAAATATAACGCACACAGCACGAGTGGTTTCGAAAAGCTAGGCCTAGGCACTTAATGAGCTGTTGCGCCAAATTTATATACATATATGTATATACTCAAACTGATGAACATATTTTCAGGAGGCGCAGACATTCACATAACAAATTGTGTGTGCAAATTTTGTTCCTTGATCTTATTCTCCAACTTTCCAGTAAGTACTTTTTGTCTTACCTAGTACCGTCTACTGAAAAAACACATTTTTTGTGTATGTATAATCCTAAAGTGGAAAAAAAATAACCGCTATAGTTTTTCCTTTTTCTTTAAAATAATTCCGAGGATCTTTCAAGATCTTTAAGAACTAGATTTTATCTTATCTTAGAAGTAGCCACAATGCAGATTCACTATAAAGGAATAAATAATCCTGGTACACACTCAAAAAAGATTGGGTAAAATCTTAAAGACATTTATTCTTCTAAATTCAAGAAGAATCTATTGTCACATGAACCGAGTAGCTTGATTGGCATGTTCTTAGAAATTAGGTTATGGAACTAGACACAGTCATCCACAAAAGTCTGCGTACAGCGACGAAACTTTGGAAAACAGAGGCGTTGTGGCCAAATAGTAAATAATATATCTTTCAAATTGCAATATTTCAGTAAAAGAGCATTAAACCCATTCATTTTGAACAATATTTTCATATTTTTTTATTTTCTTAAGAAAAAATTAACAAAAACAAAAAAAAGTCATTAAATACATTCCACAAAAGTTTGCGTACAGCACTGAAATAAAATGGAAAACATTAGTTCAATTGAATAAAAAGTAATTATTTCTTTTTACTTTTATGGTTAATATTTTGTCGGATATCCCTTCTTCTTAATTACCTCCTTCAAACGGTTTTGCATAGAAGAAACTAGTTTTTCTGTACACGAACTAGTAATATTTCTCCATTCTGCTAGTAAGGCATCCTTAAGTTGCATTTTATTCCGAATCTCACGCGTTCGGATCCTGCGTTCTAATTCATCCCACAGGTGCTCAAAGGCTTGAGGTCTGGACTCTGCGGGGGCGTTCGCAGCACGTGGGGAACGTTGAACAAAAGCCACATACGCACATTATGGGCCGTATGATTCGGGTCATTATCTTGCTGGAAGTAAAAATCATCCGAGACTCCCAGTATTTCAGCACTGTCTCTTAAATTTTCTTTTGAGGATATCAATGTAGTTGAACTGGTCCATGATTCCTTCGATTATTTCCAACTTTCCGACCCCCGATGCAGACATACAGCCTCATACCATCAAACCTCCACCTCCATGTTTCACTGTCTTGACGGTATACTTGGGATTTAGTGCATTGTTTTGACGTCGCCAGACTCTCAAGCGGCCATCCGAACCAAAAATTTTATATTTTGACTCGTCCGAAAATATAACCTTGCGCCAGAAGTCTGCAGATTTGTTCACGTATTCCTTTGCGAACATGAGGCGTTTCTGACGGTTAATTTTATTCACCAAAGGTTTTTTTGTGCACGACTTAAATCCCATACCGACGATGACCCTTCGTACTGTTTCTGGATGCACTGTGGTGTTATTGTAAATTTCGAGATGCGAACTTATCTTGGGAGCGCTAATGAAGGGCTCCTGCTCCACAATCCGCTTGATCGCCCGCTTATCCCTCAGAGTTAGCTTCGGTGGTCTCCCAGATCTTGGCTTTGACTCAATTTCACCTTCATCCCTAAAGCGACTTATTGTTCTCTGGATCGTTGACCGGGGTCTTGAAGTTATTTCAGATATTTGAGAGTACGACTTTTGCTGCTGTATGTATAAATTCAAAATCAACTGCCTTTCAGACACACTTAATTCTTTTTTTTCCATTTTCTGAATTAATTTTAACCGAATTTCAAAGAAAACTATTCCCTCTACAAGCACTACAAGCAGACAACCACGCAACTTATTCATACCCTGCAAAAAGAAATGTCCCGTTACTTAAACGGAATTCTGGGAAGGAAAATCTGTAGTTGTACGCAAACTTTTGTGGAATGAATTTAATGACTTTTTTTTGTTTTTGTTAACTTTTTCTAAGAAAGTAAAAAAAAATATATAAATATTGTTCAAAATGAATGGGTTTAATGCTCTTTTACTGAAATATTGCAATTTGAAAGATACATTATTTACTATTTGGACACAACGCATCTGTTTTCCAAAGTTTCATCGCTGTACGCAGACTTTTGTGGATAACTGTATATCTACAGATATTGGTGCCATCTGTCATTGTAATATCCTACATCCGATCCTTATTTCATTGCAAAAACATTACTGGTTCCGACATGTTTTAACAATGAAACAGTAACAGTACCAACCGTTAAATGATTTTTTTTTTTAATTTCCCTTCTAATAACCTAACTTAAATGCTGTCAATTCCGCCTCTTAAACTCCTCCCCACCTCATACCAAATAAATATTTAACAACTTTTAAATATTTAATTAAAAAACAAAAAAGGAAATAAAGCACACATTCACGTTGAATGACAGGCGAGTATTGATGTTGATGTTTTCGGGTGGATTCTTGTTTTTGTTGCTCTGCCAATCCTGGCTGTATGTGTGTTCGCAGCAGAAAAGAGGATAAGACAAACGAGCACTTCATATAAAGCGATGAACCAAAAATTCAAAAGTCACGAATGAGATGCAAATTTTTTATGACTTGTTTATCTTTTTCCAAAAAAAAAAAAAAAAAACACATGAAGACTTTGGATAAACAACGAGTACGGGAGAGGAGCAATTGGTGGTGGAAAGTGGAGAAAGTTTATTTTATGTCAAACACTTTCTTATTTTGAGCTTCCCGGGTTAATTTTTTGGCTGCATTCTAGGTTTTTGTTTTTGGTATTTTATGTTCGCAAAGCTTCATCACTGAGTTTGAAGGTTAGGAAAATTTCATTCATGCATCCTAGTTTTCGGTGAAAAGTGGGGTTTTCTCTCATACCCCGTACGCAATAAATAAAGTCTCTGAATTCGTGGCAAACATTATTCATCACCCATCCTAGTATCTGACCTTGGATTCTGTTAAAACTTCTTTTTATTTCATTTTCCTCTTATCTCTAAGTTAATACTCTCATAATTCGACAGCTTCCCCCCTCAAACATAAGTTAGGCCCGCTGACATATCAACTCGTCCTTTTGGCCCATGAACATGCCCTCAACAAATTACAAATGTCCTCCCAACAAAAGAAGCTGTCAGAAAAGTTAACCCTCCCCCATAGAAAACTAAACAAAATAATTCGATTCACCTTAACCTATGACCTGGCCGATCGAAACCCATCGTCTAATTTATTTACTTAACTTTTTCCCTTCAGAACATCCGTTCTCGTTCTTTTTATGTGTCCTAGTCCCACCCACTTGCCCACTCTATTAACAAACATAATAAATAAAATCCCACAAAAACTTAACACAAATAGGCAATTTATTTGCGCGTCAACACTTCTGCTTGAAAACGTAAAGAAAGGGACACACACGACCAACCCCTCACCAAGCTAGGAAATTGGAAAAAGTGAAAAAAAAACAGAGCAACACAAAGAAAACAGAGGCGAACTTTTCGAATTGTAAATGATGATGAAAACATAAATTCGTCGCCTCGATTTAATGTCGAATAAGAAAGTATCCAACTGAAAAGTTAATTTAAAAACTTTCAGGATCTCTCTTCTTCTGAAAAGTAGACACACGCACATACATTCAGTCTGTAGCGCATACATGGCCTCCTCAGTAGCAGGCAGAAAACGGGTATAAAAGAGCACAGTGTCAATTCTTTCAAAGGACGACGAATGAGTTTATTCGCGTCATAAAAGAAAAACTCGGCAAGCGAAAAACAGTATGTGAGTGAAATAATTAAAACATTATTTTGCTTTTCTGTGCCTTTAATCAAACACACGTACATGAACGGCGCACATCCTTGAAACAAGTCGCAAACCTAAATGAGCGAAGCATAAACAGTGCTTGTTCCCCGCCGCCCGACATTGCATGGCATGTGTATGTCACTTTCGAATTAGCGTTTCAGTTTTAATTGAGTTAAAAGGAAAACAAAATTTGCGAAAAAGTAAGACAAGAGAATCTATCCTTATCTGCGCTAGGTGTCCTGGGGAATTTGTGGAAGATGAGTAGAAGTTTTTAAGCCAAATACAGCATCAAGGAATGTTGTTATGATGTCCTGGTAGAGAAGAAGCGAGATGACAGTACTGCACCACTTCGTAGATTAATTAGAGGAAAGATATTAGATGTGTGTTAGAGCCCTATTAACAACGCTAAGTATGAGTATAGCCTTACTGAGTTCTGTTTTCCGATATGGAAATCAATACATTTTGATCCATCCTACCGCTAGGCGAACAATCTTATTCATAAGTCTTAATCCCATTGCCTATTGTAGAAGAGTGCAAACACACTTAGAGCAGTGAAGATCCTTTGTGATACCATGGATCAACCATAAGGCCACTCAGGGACTAACAAAACAAACCGGAGCTTTTGATAAAGCGATGGATGCATATGACGTCTAAGGGCGCCAGATCGCCGAGGTCTTCAAGGAAGGGGGACCCTAGATGGAGCATTCTTTTATGCGACAGGACTGGACAAGTGCGTAGGAGGTGAGGGATGGTTTCCCCCTCTTCCTCGTCCCTACAGCTTCTGCAGAAGTCGTTAGAGAAGAGGCCTAGTCTTTTGGCGTGTTCGCCTATAAGACAGTGTCCAGTGATAACACCGACAACGTAGCTGATCTGTGATCGGTTTAGCTTGACCAACTCGGCACTACATTTTTGGTCCAGTCTAGGCCAGATCTGTCTCGAAATGTGACAGATTAAGCCGTTTGCCTAGGTTAGGTTAGGTTAGGTAGGGTTATGAGGTTATCATAAAACACTAGGCACCAAAGTGGGCCCATCGCGATCCCTAGGGAACCTTCACGGCAGAAGACCTAAACCCATTCTCCCAAGCAATTAATCTCCCTACAGAATCTGAAAAGATCCTTGTTATGGTTTAGGGACTCACCTCTTCAAGGTTATCGAAGAAGTATCTTCCAAGATGCTTTAGCCTTGTTCTGGCAATTCCTTGACATTCACAGAGTATATGAGTTATATCCTCTGAGACATGTAGGTCGTCGTAGTACCTACAAACATCCGTATCGGATAACCCTAGTCTCATGGCATGCCTCCTTAGGAGACAGTGGCCAGAGAGTATTCCTATCACTGTTCTTAGCCTCGATCTATCTAACTTGATTATCTCCCCAGATTTTCTGCGATCTAGCACAGGCCACAAGGCCTTAGACATCCTGTGACCATCTATGTTTGACCATCTTAGATTAGCCGTGTCAATGATTTTATCCCGAATAATTCCCTTGGCCACGCACCCTGGTGGCTTAATACTACCAACTATATCGCTACGTGGGAGCCCCGCTCCTCTTTTAGTCAGCGCGTCGGCCTGCTCGTTGCCTTCAATATCGCAGTGTCCAGGTACCCAGCATAATCTGACTCGGTTCTGCGTACATAATGCCCTAAGCATTGTGCGACAATTCCTGATTATATCAGATTTGGTGACGTAAGACTCTAGCGCCTTTAGCGCAGCCTGACTGTCAATGTAGATGGCGATATTCTTATCGGATATTGATCCCATCTCAAGTAATTCCGCAGCTTTAAGTACAGCTAGAACCTCTGCTTGGAACACACTGCATGTGTCCGGAAGTCTCAGGGCCACCTGTAGGTTCGTATCTCTCGAGTAAATACCTGACCCCGTGCCCTCGTTGTTCTTAGAACCATCTGTGTATATTGCAATCTCGTTATGGACAGAGACTGTCTTCCTTCGCCAGTCCTCTCTAATTGTATACAGTAGTTCGTATGGTGTGTCGAAGTCTAAGGTGCCAAGTATATCGTCCGATTCGTCAGGGATTCCGGGAAAAGATTCCTTGAGAATTGAGCTGTGTCCTATGTTATTAGTCCTGAAGAGACCAACGTTAGTGAGCCGAAGCGCACTATTGCCCGCTTGAAATTTAATTTGTAGGTCTAATGGTAAAAGATACAGAAAGATCTCGAGTGCAGCCGTAGGTGTTGTGCGTAGAGCACCTGTGATGGCAATGCAAGCTGTTCTTTGTACCATGGCCAACATATCCCGTGTGTTTTTCGTATTCGTTGCCTTCCACCCCATACGTAAGGATGGGTCTGACTATCATGATGTATAGCCAGTGCATCATTGCGGGCTTCAAGCCCCATTTTTTCCCCGCGGTCCGCTTACAGATGAAGAGAGCATTATAAGCTTTGCGGACTCTTTCCTGTATGTTAAGTTTCCAATTTAGTTTCCTATCTAGTATTATCCCAAGATATCTAGCGCGATCCGAGAGGGAAAGCTCCACCCCTGCTAGCTTAGGCAGTTTGAAGGGTGGTATCTTGTATTTTTTGCTGAAGAGTACCAATTCGGTTTTGTCCGGGTTGACGTGTAGTCCACACCCTCTAGCCCATTTCTCTAGACTATTAAGAGCTGATTCCATAATTTCACTTAATGTGTCAAGGAACTTGCCCTGAACTAAAATCACCACGTCGTCTGCGTAAGCAGTGACGCTTATGCCTGTGTTGCTTAGTTCTTTAAGTATCTCATCGATGACTAGAACCCAGAGGAGGGGTGAGATAACGCCTCCCTGGGGAGTCCCCCCTGGTAACGGATTTTCTTATTGAACTGTTTCCGATAGTGGAGTTAATGTTTCTAGTGCCCAGCATATTGAGAGCCAATTGGTAATGCTATGCTCGACGTTCATTGTTTCCAGGGCCTGTTTGATGGCCCTTCCTTCTACGTTATTGAACGCCCCTTCTATATCTAGGAAGGCTGCTAGTGCATATTCCTTATAGTGAAGGCTAGTCTCTATCTTCCCTACTACGTCGTGTAAAGCTGTTTCCACCGATTTCATAGAATCCCGTTGCAACACTTACTTCTGATGTGAATATCAAGTTTGCCGTTTGCCTATATAGCATTCAACTTTAGTACTCGTAGATGCTTACATGTAGCGAGGGGCGTGCCCAGGGCTTGCCTATCAGGCAGAATCCTTAAAGTAGTACCCTGTCCGCCCTGCAGTTTCCTGGAATGTCCCTGTGGACCGGCACCCAGCATAGGTGAATGTTGAACTGATCTGTCATCTCCATAAGAGATAAACGGCAGTTTTAGGCCGCCTTTAATTTGACGGAGCACGTTTCCAAGGACTTGATTGCCACTTAGCTGTCAGAGAAAATGCTGATATTCCTGACAGATAGTATATTACACTTTAACCAGGACAGGGCTTCCTTAATTGCCATGATTTCCGCCTGAAAAACGCTACAATGATCAAGGAGGCGGAACGAGATGCTCAGATTGAGCTTTTCGGAGAAAACACCACAACTCACCCTTACAGCCACCTGCAAAGAAGTGATCCGAACTACCATCGACAGAGTGGGAGATGTCCCATTCATCCCATGTAGGGATGCTCGTATGGAAGTTACAGTCAAATCTCAGTTTCGGCGGGGTGTAGTCCGTGTTTTCCTGCTTAAAGTTGAGAAGAAGGATCGAGGAATGAGTGAGTGAGTTCGAATGCGATAGATAGACCACTGAGAGGAGGCTTTTAGACGGATAGCCGAAATATATTGGCTCACCGAAATGAGTCTTCTTCTTCTTCCTTTTATCAGCGAGGTTATGATCCGAAAATAAGGGATCATAACCCTCCTACTTCACCACATTTCTACTGATCCGCCTGTGGGGTTCGTCTCACGGAAATGAGTGATCGAATAGAATAGAATCCTTTTTGTCATGGAGAAGTTTGCAAGGATTACAGTACACTCCAAAGTCTCGGTCCTAGCTTCTTCGATAACAATTCCAAAAAATGTTATCATTATTTTGTTGCATGCCCTTTTTCTGGCATGCCCTTTCATCCTTGGCTTTCCTGTGATTTTCAATTGCCGTAACACTCCGCTTCTTTAATTTGAGTTTTCTTCGTACCCTATAATTCTATAATTATTTCAACTTGATAACTGCATAAAAGCTACTACCAAGGTGCATCTATGGATAGAAGGATATGTAAAAGCAGACGCCACGCTGCATTGTAAAGCATGACTGGTACATAATGTACGAGTACAAACTCGGCATTTTGCCGCATCTACCGCTATATTTGCCATTGGCGTGATGTCATGCTCTGGCAAGTTTTTTTAAATGACCAGTTCTGAAATAGGAATTACTTTTGATATTCTGTAGAAATGTGATACACTTATGTACATACTAAATGTCTTCTTCTTAAGTTCTGTGTCGCCTAAGCGCCATCCTGTATGATCTCTGGAAATCTGCGTTAGCTCCGACCAACTCTTTCTTAGTTGCCGTAATTCTTCTTCGACTGTCTCGCACCCTATCCGTCGTAAGTGGGTTCCATTGCATTGCGGGCTGTATAATGTTCGTGCTTTCCCTTCTTCCATTCTGCAGGGAAAGTCTTTATGTTTCAAGCCTTCAATATAAAAATATGAATAGGATCGAAAGGTCTTCTGATGCTGCTGGCAATGTTATGTAGAGATCCGCCCTCAAGCCCGCCTTATTTGCTTTGAGTGGTTTTATCAATCATCCTTACTGGGACGTGCGATACGTATCCTGAAATGTCGGACATCGGATAGCTCGTTTTAGTTGTACATTGTAGTTGTACCTTGTACAACCACTATCAGATGAGAGTGGCAATACTCCATCATTCCCGTTTTTTGTGTCTATAGCATACCAAAGCAATCGCTTTGTTGTTCAACAAACTGTCTGAAAAGTAAACTTCCAGCAACAGGGATCTTTGGTCTTCGAGTCACGCCTCTGGAAGTGCAAGTAATTTTTTCACAAAATTGCAGTGGCGGCAATGTGTTAGGTCGTTGACTGGTAGATTGTCGGTTCAAATGCATATCAGAACCATTCAATTTTTCACTAATTAACTTAAATAATGCGACCAGTCCAGACCTAGAGTAATTTAAGGGGTTCTCGAAAAAATTCTCTACTAGATCGGACGCCAGCCATGGAGTATGCAATGAAACCTTAAAACCACTTGAGTTTTTCATCACCTAAAAAATACCTCTTTTCTTTTCTATTTCGTTTCTTAATTTTCAACTTACGTCTTGCAATTACCAAGTTGCATTAGTAGAGTCATACTCTTAGGCGTAAGTTAATAGTAAAAAAAATGATGCAAAGTCACGAGTGATTTATCATGCAGTAGACCAGGATTATCCTAAACCTGTGGTAAATAGTTTTGTCTTCCCTTACAATGTCATAAAGTGATCGATCGTCAGGAGGTAACGAGTCGCTGTCCCTGTAACAGCCCAGGATTTATTTTTTATTTTTTTTTTTTTATAGACTTTAAGATCATTTGTGGTCTGTGGGCTAGAGTGGTCCATAAGTATCACTCCCTACAGCTGATGGACTTTTGCTTTAACTCGAGTGTGAGTTATAACCAATACATACGAGTACATATCCGACCTTGAGTCTTATTCAAGAAACCTCTTTGGTCAATGACAGCTGTACTGTACTAGATTCAGTTATAGCTTTAACCTATTGATGAGTGTAGCCAGCAGTTTCTTATCTGTGCTTCGGGTCCACAGGTCTTGTCCCTAGTTTTCTGAAGGTGGCTAGGGTTGCAGCTTTATTACTTCATTCCTTGTCCTGATATTGTGCTTATCTCTGAGAGATCTTTCTCTGTCTAATATTAGCTTCCAATCTTAGATTTGTTTCCCGGAAGATTGTACTGTACTATTATATCGCAGTGTGTTAAATCCGCAGTATTTGGTTCAGTGTGTCTATTATTACAAGAAGTTGATTTCTTTAGAATTTCCTGATCATTAATAACTCAACGCCATAAGGACCAATTTAAAGGATTTATTTTTCTTTCTTGTTAGTACAATACATATTGACTTCCGCTTAGTAAAGAGAGGTTGGGAAGCACGTTAGAAGTGCTGCTCAATTATTTCAGAATTTGTCCGTCACTGAAGAAAGTGCCTCAAAAATGTTACGGAAATAATCACCCAAAACATTTTCAAATATTATCAAAGGGAATCAGAGAGTAGGCTTACCAAGCCTATTTCTCTTAACATTCTATTTATTTAACCTCTTTAACGAGAGATTTTTGCCTGGGATCTGCTTTATACAGATTCAACTTACCGTTCTGCGCCTAGATAATGCGTTTCCACTGAATTAAAAAAAAAAAAAAAAAAAAAACATTAATACAGACGAAAAGAAAATACTACATCGCAGTTCTTTTGTTTTTTTTTACTCTCTCGCATGCGTTACCACGCATAAAATACCAAATCGCAAATTAACAAGTCCTTTGATATCCACGCGTGTGCGCGAAATCTTTTACCTACTCCATTACGTCGTTTTTTATACTTATGATTTCATCATTAAGCCCAGCATCCTAAAATACTTTCTTTCCATCGAAACCCCACGTCTGTTGTCCCTTTCACAGTTCAATTTATTATATATCCATTTCCATATGAAAACACCTCCTGTTCCTAGGAAGAATATTTTCTTTTACTTCTCGCATCCTTTCACTTGACTAGATGTGTGCGCGTGTGTGTATGTTTGGATACATGATTATCAAGATCAGCGAACCATGCGGGCGAGATATGCTACCGAAATGTAAACAATTTACCCATACACATTAAACGATTTTTCTCCTCGTTGTCGGCGGGTATCCTTCTTTTCATCCCACCTCCTGACTGTTAAGTAATGTGTAATATTTAATTCTCCTTGAATACCTCTAGTGTAATGCATGGATGTTAGGGAGGGTTTTTTTTTTTAATGCTCTTGGGATTCGATATCCTCATTTTCACCATATACACAGCTCAAAGGATTGCAAAAATTGCGCGTTATACTAAAAGCTGAAGAAGCAAAAAAATATATATATATTAAATTTTTTTTTCCCAGTATCCTTTTCGTTTCTTTTCAGCTTGGACGATTTCTTTTCTGAATCCATTTACCCTCTGTATCCTTTCCTACACTTCCCATACTACTACTGGAATCATCATCGGCTATGCATGGAGAAAAACTCTCGTGCACATTCCTTCCTTTGCGATGGTGTCCTTGCTGCGTATTCTCTTGAAATTTTATGAACACTTATACAATATTTTTCTTAAATTCTTTTCGATGTGGAATAATCTCTCGCACATAAATATTTAACGCACTGTTCTCTATCTGTCTCTAAATTGTATACACTCGTCAATGTATGATTTTCAGCACTCACAAGGATATCTCACCTACCCCCCCGTGTGAGCTGAGCAATGCACAGAACGTTTACACTGAACGATTTTATTTTTTCCTCGCACAGAATAGGACATACATATATATGCATGAAGAATATATGGTCGCACTCTGAAAATGAAAATGAAATGAAAATACATCGAGTTTGGTTTTGTTATCCTTCTTGCTCTGTATTTCATTCTTATCATTCTTTCCGTTGAAAATAATATATTTTTCAAAAGTATTAGAAAATCCTTTTGAAGTTTACTTGTCTGCCAGTGTGTACGTATGTGTGTTTATTTTTAATATACTTATTCATGTTTATTTGTTATGATTATATATTTTGAGAAATTCAATTTCCTGTTTAATGCATTGCGGGTATTTTTTGTTACTTGTTCTTTTCAGGGGTTAATATGGGCTACATTGAGAATAGCTATTCGAATTCGAATAATGGTGGCAGTGTAAATTCACAGGATTCACTGTGGCAGGTGAAAATGTCAGCGGCAGCTGGTAATCAAACACAAATGGTGCCATCGCATAATTTTGTCGAACGACAACCATCGTATGGTTATGATCCTTTGACACATGGCGGTTATGGGGCAGTCGATGATTATGCACCGTATCCACACTTGACGACCACACCTAGCCAACATGGCGATGAGTATCATAATTTGAGAAATAGCCAGAATCCATCCAGACAAGACTATTGCAGTGATCCGTATGCATCGGTGCAGAAACCAAAGAAGAGAGTCGATCAGCATTTAGGTAAGTGAAGAGGGATATTATTTTATTTCATTTTAATTTGAGTGTCCTTTACATTTTTGTTATTGTTTTTATTTCATTTAATTATACCCTGTCCCAAATAAGTTTTTAGTCTAAATCTATTGAAAGTTTTCGTCATGAAATATTCCTAAGTGACCGCTATTTTTATTTTCACAAAAATCAGCCAAATATTAAAGCTGAATGCTTACCAAAGTGACGGCTAAGTGTATAGAACAGTTAAATTGGAAAGAAAGTAGCAACAGGTCGCTGTAGATGTGGCAATGGCGTAGTGGTAACATCGTCAATTGCCACGCTAATAGTTCATGTTTCAAATCCTGACGCAAGCAAGCATTTATGAAATATATAAAATCAGTCCGATAAATTGCGAAAGCTTGTGTAAACACTAGTGCAAAGGCATAACACTGGCAGTAACTTGGTCAAATAGCTGGAAAATGGTTCACTCTTTTGTATGAATAATATACCTATGACGGATGACGAATTTTCGCGAAAAGAAATACTGTGAATCAGAAGCAAACCAAAAATATCGGAAAAATCTCCCCAGTTATCTGGAGGTTACCTCCGGAGTTTCTCTGAAGCTTCAAACCACTACACCAAATCTGTCTCTCTTTATCTATCTATCCTTTCCAACGCCAGCACTGTGTAAGAACATGCTAAAGGTATTCATAACCCCTTGAGTGCGCGCAAATTATAAAAAAAATACTTTATGTAGGCGGTGTTATCTGTGCGGCAATAGCTGATTCTGCATCATCGACTAAAGGTTATTTTTACAGAAGCAGAATGATCATCGTTATTGTGATGCAAATTTTCTTTATGTTTTCCTTACATATCCTTGAATTCGTTACGACTACGAAATACGATCATTTGGCAGAACCTTGATGACTAAGTGGGGTTATTGGAAAAAAGACTCAGATTACGAAATGTGTCAGATTGTTTTCGATCAATACTTGTTTTGACAAAAGATTTTTCTCTATCTTATGGTAACCTGGAAAGTAGAGAAACAGCAGCTTATAAGGGCTTACTTTTTTCTTCGAATTCTTTGCAGATGGGTGGTCCAGTCTTTGCAATGCTCTATTGAGGTGCTCATTTCAATGACGACAGAATCATTTAGTTCCACAATCTTGCTCCGCCATCCGACTCTTCGAACTGTTTCGCAGTGAAGATCGCGATAGATGATCATCTTTCTTGACATGTTTTTCCGTCGCGCCGAACCCTGTACTTCTTGAATATAATAATGATGGCAGCTCACCACATGATTCCCCATTTTATGATAGTAAATTGTCCACGACGTTCCAAAAGGGGATCGAATGTCAAGGACACTTGTTCAAGATAATACTTTATATATGTATGTATATCGATATCTCTTTTCCTCTTGAAACATGCGTATTAGCCAAGTCAGCCATTTTAGCGAGACTCTTTGAAAAATCGTCACCAGATCTCGTGCTGTTGGTTTTAAACCTTCTTTTGTTGGATGAAGATAATATTTACTAAATACCCGACTATGCTATAGTCGGCATTGGCTGTGAGCGCTGTGGCAATGTGCAAACAAAAAGATCTTTCACACAGCAAATATAATTTTAAGAACATATTTATTGTAATATAGGAATACAGGAGTAAAAATCTAGTGCAGCAAGGGTCAAGGACTGTCTAAACGGTGTGTGAGTGCAGACCTTTCTGATACTATTTCCGTTGGCATTACACTAATTATTGCTCTAACATGCAGTTTCGATTTCAGATCTACCCTTTTTATGTTATGTTGAATATTCACCGCCTGTTATGCTACTCAGGGACTACCGCATTGATACTGTGCTTAAGTCTCTATACATGCTTGGAGGACACAATTGAAAAAAAATAAAATCAACTCTGACCAACTGTCGACAAAACCGTCACGTAATATTTAACCCTTGATGCCAAAGGTCTCCCAAACTATTCAATTCCATTTCAATGCCGGCCGATGCCGTAGTTTCCAAAACAAATCCAATTAAACCAGTGTAATCCTAAAAATAAATTAATTTCTTCGCCAAATTCCTGTCCACAAATTTTCTCTCTCGATTTTCGTCCGGCGCCCAATTCCCATTTATTGAAAAGACCAAAAGTTAACTCCATCCATCCAAATCAGTTATTTCAACTCAACCCAACCCCTATTCAAAGAATTTTTCAATTGAAATGTCAATTTAATTCAACGGTAATGAGCCCAACCCTTAATTTAAAATTTAATGGATCGCTCAAGCAATTCCGCATCCAAGCCGTCGTATCAAACAACCAACCAAAGCGGAGCAACGAAAAAGGAAAAACAATGCAAATAACAACTGCAAAACATGAATCCAAGTCGAAAAGGATTACCCTCTCACAACCACCACACCCCCTCTGACCCATGTCCATCAATGTTGAACCCAAAAAAACAGGAAATGAAAAAAAAAAAAACATCAACGAAAATCCTTTTTACATAACTCTAATCTTTAAATGTAAGCACAAACAACATCCTTTCTAAAAAAAAAAAAAAAAAATCGGGAATAGGAAAAGTAAAGGACCCGTGCACCACACGTCCACCACCATTCGATATCCATAAAAACAAATGAAGCTCAATTTTTAGTTCAATATTTCCCTTGTTTGCTTTTATTATCCTGCATAGCCCCACCCATCGTCGTCGTCGTCTTACAACAATAACAAAACACAAAATCCACTTACAAAACGACGACCAAGTTTGGTTTTTTTTTTATCCTGGAAACAGGATATAATTTAATTCAAAGCTATACCCAAGCAAGAAGTAGAAAAGGAAAATCTTAACAAGTTTAACAGTTTTTTTTTTTTTTTTTTGCTGGTTTGCTGGAAGGGCGGGTGTGTGCAAGCACATTGTATGCCTTTAGGTGTATACCGTCCTTGTAGTGTATATCCTTGCTGCAAGGATATCGTTTTCAATTTTCGAATTTTTCAATTTATTCTAAGCCGATGAAATGTGAATCTCATATCGACAAGGACATTGGACCTATTCGATGATGGGCGTTATGTTGTGTGGGTGGTATTTCTTCTATAACGGTTCGAGCCTATTCCATTTGGCACGAAATGAGCAGTACACCAGCAAAAAAGGAAGAAACTGTTTCGGATAGGGTGTAGTGGACATGGTTCTCAACGAAGCACCGTCATGTAGTACATCCAATCGTAAGGAGTTTTAAAATTTAATAGACTTTTGTGCTTGGCTGTTCGAATAAGCTCGTGCATTATAAGTCCGTACGGGGTTATGGTTATGTCGCCTTAAGTGGCCAACTAAAGATGTTGTTGAAGTGTGTTAAAAATAATTTACTCCTCGCCAAATAGGGGGCTTTCCTAAATGAGGGTACTTTCGATGCAACTAGTGTAAGGGTATACGTATCCTTGATGTTGACTTTTTAAATACATTCATTGAATTTCATGGACGTTATGAGTTTGGTCCTCTGGAAGATTTGGCACGATTTTGTGACTTTTTAATCTAGAAAGCTCATAATGCACGTGTTAATAGACATTTTTTATCGTGCCTAATATCTGATCCTTTATTTGTTAACGATTTAATTGAATAGGAGGTTTAATAGAAGGACGAAAATATGTTTTTTTTTATTGTTTTTTTTACAAACATTAATTTTTAATTTTGTTAAGAATTTAACCTTTGTTAGGTTTAGGACGAAAAAAAAGGCTAACACAATATTCCTTAACATGGGTGTGGAACGTACGCATCTAGATGACAAGAGAGGGGGAATCAAAAGAAATGTTTCGAAGATATCATCCTACCCCTATACTTTTTATAGTAATATTTGCAAGAAATATAATCTTTAGTCATATTTTTTGGTTATCCTTTTACTTACTCACCAAAAACCCACCGACCTCTTTAAAACTTTAAACTTTGAAACTATTTCGACGGTAATACTTTTCATCAGTCCTATAACTCATCGCCATTGTCCTCTGTGTATGTCTATAAAATCATCATCGTTAAGACAAAATTGTTTCAAGATAAGCGCGAGGAAATGAGGTTCTCAACTCTTTTAATGGTCACAAGTCTCGAATATAAGGAAGGACATAAGTAATAAAGGAAATTTGTTCGTTTATAGCCTCCCAAGTGTCATAAAAAGGTTAAACATTAAAGTCCGATGGACAAATGTGATAATTTGACAATATAATCACTATGTTTGTTGGTTTTTAATGGTTTGGGCCAAGGTGAAGGTCAAAAAGTGATGTCGTTAGAAATGAGAAGCGGTTTGTAAAATTCTTCAAAACCGAAGTGTAGAAACTGTAAGGAAGATATTCTTTATTGTGTGACTGACCCACGCCTGTAATTTGGATCTTTTGACCATGAAAGTTAATGGATGTTCTGTTAATTATTCTGAAATTGCATCTTAAGTACGGATTGGACCTGTAGCTATCCGAAAAGCATATTAAGACATTTTCACAAGCTATCAGGATTTTCGTTGCATGTTTACATGTTTTCTACGCTTGCCTCCAACATGTCAGTTTTTTTTCGATTTTGTCTTTGGTGTTCGACTGACTAGCATGGCGACCTGACGTCTGACAATGTTCAAGTTTTGACAAGAAGATCGGGCCAAATAGCTTTCTGTTAACTATTCCAACTCACAACTTAGCTCATCCGACGGGAGCCATTCTTACTCCATCACCCGTTGAATCAATTCGGACCCCACGTTGAGCGTCAATATTAAGAACTTACGGTAGCAATACAGACACCACCTTAGTGCAAATTAGAATCGAAGCATAATAACATATCAACTTGGCTCTGTCCTTTACCATGTAGTGCCTACTGAAAACAATTCTGATACCAATCTTAGGAACTAATGACAGCAAAGTAAAATGAATTTAATTCAGATGAAGAGGATGCTGTCGTAATCGCTGTTGGCCGACATATGGTATATCGTTGTGTAGGAGTCGCTATTTGGAGATTTACATACAGCTCTTGATCACTACACTTCAGACCCTGCTTAACAACATGTAGACCCTCCGTTGGGCACCAATCATGAGAACGAATAGTAACGGTGTAAAACAATTTTACAGCAGATACAGAGTGCGGTCACTGTAACTTGACCTATGGTAATTCGTTTCATAGAGGTTGTTTCTTACCATTTACCACTCAGCCTTCTCGTTGCTTTAGATAACAATACAATCGCAAGTTTAATCTAAGTGAAGAAGATGGCTACACATTTGCTGCTACTCAACGTTGGACAGAGGTCGTACTTAACGTCGACCTGACGCCTTTTTTTTTTTTTTTTTGTGATGTAAAAGACTCCAATAAACTAACCACTGTTCGGCTTAGATCTACGACAGCACATGCATAGGCCTAATCGTCCTCAATATTTCACTTAACATTCTTTCCTTAATCCACAGAATATTTTATTTCCTCTCTTAAGCTTATGTCCTTTCACCCTCACACCCATATTTGGCATTTCCAAGCCTCCGACAATGTCTTACTCCAACAATTGACAGAAATCCACTCAAAGCATATATGGTAAGCACATGAACATGAATACATACTGATGAGATCACTGTCACTCTTAACCTCAAAATCGTTGCCCTACACAGCAAACATGTTGTCCAGCACTTTCTATTTAAGGTTCACTGGACGTTGTTGCAATGCACTTCATACTTTGAATTTGTCCTGCAGACTATCTTTTTTATCCTTATTCACTCTAAGTGTTAATGGGAATCAATGCTATCCATGCATCCGTGTAAACACGACCGTAACCTAATAAATTCTTGAAATGGAAATGCACTTTCTCTCTCTGTCACAGAGCGAGCAGGAAAAATGAAAACAACATTCCCAAGCTTAAACAGAATTCGTGCCATTTATATCGTTTAGTACACATAAGCCCCCAGGATATTCGGTTTCCATACTGTCACTCCAGAGAGAAAGACACTGTCTATATATATAGAGAAAAAGTTAACTATAACACCACCGCATCCACCCGTGTCCATTCAAAGGATATATGCACCCATGAAGTCCTCTTTCTCGTTTCATAACCCACCACCACCACCACCACTACCATTCGAGTGATGATGATAATAAAGATATTAATGTCCAACACAAATATCGGATAACATAATACCAGGCAAAAGGATGAAAGGCAAGCGTATCCTGGATACACTGGAAATAATTTTAGAAATTTTCGATAAAATCTTTGCTTTCATAGTGGATGACAGTAGTTACATGACCCTGGACCCCCTCCTCTGGCACACAGCTCTCGGTCTCGTACGATGGTCTAAAGAAAATATAAGCTGCACCAAGAAGGGTGGAGGAGGCAAGTACGACAAGAAAGCACAAGCACAACTTTAAAATGTGAATTATTATGCAAATGCATGGAAAAGGGATTTCCTACACCGTAATTGAGTTTTGCTGCGACAACATAATGAAATGAACCAAACTTTTATATGTTGTCGTCCTTGTTCGGTGCGCTGTGTGGGTGTACTTTTCGCGAGAGTAAGGCCCACGGCTAATGGTAGAGAAAATCAATGTTCTACCCTGCATCCGTGCACATCTCTCATCATAATTGTTCTTTCATCAGTAGATGAGGCTCATATATGGAAATCACTCATGTTTAATAGCAAACTAATAAAATGTGAGAATTACTCATGTTTAATAGGGATCCAACATATACTCGTACCTTTTCAAGGATACACACAACTCTGTGTAATTTTATTTTTATGCATCATGGGAATCCATCGGTGCGAACCACCTGCATTGGTGATATAAAATGAGCATCATAAGCATATCCGTTGGTCCATTTAATAACACACAGCAAGAGCAACAATAATAATACAAGTGAAAGGAGGAAATACAAATAAAAGCATAAATAATTAATTACAGAGAAGCGAGTCCTTCTTTTGGGTACGAGGATATACAACCCACATACAGGACCGCCATCACGGTGCAATAAATTCGCAGTTCATATTTCACACGCAAAATTTCGCGAAAATCTTTTCACATCCTTTCCCGTTGATGCTCTGGGCTTAGTGTATGCCTTATGTGAGTGCCGTCCTGGGAAACAGAGATGCTTTGCGGTGGAGCCTGTTGTTGTGAAATGGATGGTGTGGTCTACTTAATGTGCCAAAGAGTTTTACAGTGGTGCTGACAAGAAGGAAGGCATTAAGATATAGATATTTGTTGGATACCTTGCGTTCTGAATCGTTTTGTGCTTGAGGGAGTACCAATCCCTCCTTACGAAAGTTAAAAGAATCGATACGTCTTTTTCCGGAGATTGTTTTCAATGGTACAGTCTTAAGTCATATTTAATCATATATTTCAAAATGCAGCTGTGTACATCCAAACTCATATTGCCTCTTGAAGTAAAGCTTTCTTTCAACTTCATAAGGTATTCAAAGATTTCCTGCATCAGAGAGCTATCAATACTCCGTCGTATACCAATTTAGGCCCTCCTTTGACGTCAATGCTTCTGTATTGTGCGAATATACCAGGTCTGGACTCACAACATTTACATCTCATATCAAGACCTAGATCGGAGTGTTTCACTTATAAAGGCAAAAAATACTTGCATATCTTTGACATGAAAAAAAATTTCCATTTCATAGAAACCAATAAGAGTTTAAGACATGCTGAAATGACTACAACGCCAGAGAAGTACATTTTGGTATTTCGGCTAGCTTTGGTATAAGCTATAAGATGGCATACTAGGTTTTTGCCAAAGTATACGTATAAAAGTACTTATTTGCCGGTGTGATATATTTTTGATTGATACATACTCGTACTAACCACTGAACCACCCATTAAAAAATAAATAAAAAATAAATATTTGGCGCAACAGCTCTTTAAGTGCCAGAGCCTAGCTTCTCGCAACCACTCATGTTGTGTGCGTTATATTTTTTACACGAATGGAAGGGACCTACAGTTTAATGCCGTATCCGAACGGGGATTTGAGAAGCTTTTTCGAGACAACAATACTCTCGGATGTTTGTCAGACGCTCGCGAGAGGTGGGACCGTGAAAAAAACTTTTTGGTGTTTTGTAGGATTCGAACTCGGAACCTCACGCGTAGTGATCCGACACACTAACCACTTACGCCACGACGCCCACAACCATTTCTTCCTTTTTTTTATAATTTTCGAAATTTTTATGTAATGTCCTGCTCGCCTTAGCCCCTCACCAGTATTTCTATATTTTGTGAAACTAAATTCACTATGAGAGAGTGCCTGTCTCACGTGCTTCGATCCTTATTCTGCGCCCACTGATTATGTTTCTCTGCCCAAGTCACCACAAATTTACACTCACCTCGATCCCGGTTATGTTGCTTTTGGTTTTCCAGATCAAGCCTTCTAGTATCTGCGATCACTTTTAATATCGGTGGTTGATGAACGATAAGATCAACTTTTATTGCTCATTGTTTTAGTAAGTTGATGAATTCTAGTGCCAATCTTCGTTAAATCTCTACCAGCCATATTTGTTGTTTTCTCGTAATTAGGTAACCCCCTTAGCTACTTCGAAGTAATAATCATTGGTGACGTTCTGCCTTGTTGTAGTAGTGTAGTGGTAACAAAAGTGTGTACTGTCTAGAATGATACGAGTATTTTGCCTCACTATAGAATCCATTAACAATAAAACCAAAACTATCGACGTTGAAGCCATAGGTTTCGACGAGCCTGTTCTTCGTCACGTCGATTTTCGCTACGTTACTCTGACGTTGGATTCTCTTGCAAGTCTGCGTATCATAAATGCATCGTTCCCTGTGCATTTCACGTGTAGATCTCATTCATTATCCTTGAAGAGTTTTTTGCACGTCCTGTTTTTAAAGATATACGTATGTATATATATATTTCTTTTTAATTTTTTGTCTTCAATGAATATTTTTTGGGTGCTTAATAATAAATGTAGGTGTTTTTTTTTTTTGTAGCCTTGTATATAGTACACCCGAAATTTACATGTTAAATAAAACAACAATTTTATTACAATACATCAAATTAGCCTACGGATGTATTCTTCAGATGCCATGACGTGTGCTTTATTGTTGAATATTTTTTGTAGTACTTTCGACAATACGAAACCAGCAAGATTTTTTCTCACAATTTTGCTATGGATAGGTTTTTTGTGTTACTGTAGAAACCTTCCCAAATAAACGCATCTTTTGGTGCCTTTATTCTATGCTGCTTCTGACAACTCGAGAATCTCAAATTGAAATAGATTTTGTCATCTGTTCGATGGTAGCACTGTAATAAATTCTTAGCCTAGTATCTCAAGTGCTCGCCATGTCACGTCGGCGTTTTATTTAAATTTCTTGTCTTTATATTTGTCAAAGAACGCTGATGGCGATCTTAATCGCTGTATTTGTCGCCCAAGTCGAACAAGTGCAAACTGTATTCCTCATACTTGCCAATAGGTTCAGGAATGTGTGAGCCCTTAATTTATTCGTCAAAACAGTATTTTATTCATTATCCGAAAATACCCAGATATCTGCTCTCAACCACAACATACCTGAAGGGAGAGCCTTCCCCTTATTTTATTTCAAAACATCTGCTTCAATTGAATAAATTTCATTAAAGATCTGTGATTGTCGATATCACATCAAAAACTGTGCTGAAATCATAAAGGCAATACATTTTTTTTTTTAATCAGAATAAATGCTTTATTGAGAATGAACAATTGTCCCTCCACGTCGTCATACTGGTCGCCGTCGTCGTGGACATTCTTCAAATTGAATCTTTCGATCGAAAAGCAAAAGCATCTAGGAAAACGTTTTCTCCTCGCAGCATTAATAGCTGTTAATCCGCAGGATAATTTTTCCGAATCCGTAGAACTCGTGAGTGAGTTTTTTTTTCTTTTGTTTTGCGGATTTCCATTGTGCACTATTTAACAACACACACAGGGGGCAGTGATGTTGGTAAATACCGCAAGAAAATTATTTCCTCTGTTAATTATTTGGTATGGTCTCCGTTCAGCTGTAAAAAAATCCTGGGATTAAAATTCGAAACCGAAAAAAAAAAGAAACAAAAAAAATTATTCAAATGACATTTTCTCTGATTATCACTCGAATGTTGGTGGTTCCGCACGAAGAACAAAGCAGACAAAAAAAATCTCTGCCTTTTCCTTTTCAGGATGTCCCAATAAAAGAGAATAATGAAATTAAAGGAATAAAACAAAAAAATAAATCCGAAAATTGCCAACGAATATAAAATTAACAGACGACAGGCAATCTCTCGAAAAGATTCCCTAGGATAACATGACAACTGAACGATAATACAAATAAATATTGTAGTATCGAAGGCTTGTGATGGGAGTGGGGGAGATGTCGGCGAATCCAAAACAATCCCTCTTCGGTTTTTAATTAAAAACTTAAAAAAAACGCAAAGTCATATATATTTAAAATACTGTTGCAATATTTTTTGGTGGGATCTACAGTGTGTCTTGCATGAAGAACCAGACTTGCTTTAAAAGTTGTTACCAAAGTTTGATTTAATAGAACCTTGGATCTTATATATAAAGGTCGCTGCATCATACATAAAGTTCAAAAATGTTCGCGGGCAATCATCATGTTTCTGAATATATTCGAAAAAAGTATTTTCAGTTTCATAAGCATTCGTACTACATAGATATATAGATCAGTGCCCCAATAAATAGGAGTGACTCTGAGACAGAATCTGAAGATCTCCATGAAGCCTCTAACTTTCTATCAACATCTCAGATTGGGTTCGATAGAAAATATTCATATCCAAATCTGTTTACATACGTGCAAAAGCACCCATACGCGGTCAATAGCAATTGCACAGGTTGAAGTCCAATTACCGTGTCGGTAGTTTATGCATCTCTACTGCCACTCAGTCATACTTCTTCACCTTGTTCCGCTTGTTTTTCTCATATAGCCACTGGAGCCCATTGGTAACAAGAGCAACAATTGTCTACAAGCACAACTGAGTAAAATTGTTTTTAATCACAATGCGTTGACCCGAATTTTCGCTGCATTTCACCACTTAAACTAGGAGTAATCTTCCATTTTTTCTTAGACTTTCAACTTTAGTATTACTCTCGATAGAACACAGATCATGTATTTAGATACGACCACTGCCCAAGATCCAAACAATGCTATGAAATGATCCTTAAAAATACAATGTTTGGATGAAGCCCAACACATCCATATTAACATAGCAAACATGTTATTACGGAGGCAAAATTTGACGCTCACTCTCAGGAGATTTATTCCCATAAGCTTTTAGTCTCAGTCACTGCTCCTGCGTTGAGCGTTGCCAGACGCTTAAAATATTTCCCCCCAGACACCCAGACAAATCTTAAAAAAAACTCCATATTTGTCGTTAAAAAAAGAATCCTGAACATATTTTTTTTAGTTTATGTGAATATTTTTTTATTTTATTTTATATGATACATATAAAGTAGGATATGCAGAAAAATACAAGTTCAAAAACAATAAATGGGAAAAAACAATAAATAAAAAGAATTAAGTTTCAAAAAATAATTATAAAAGTCAAGTTCAAAAGATGGACCATAAAAGGTTAAGTTAGGTTAGGTCAAAGTGGCTGCCAGCTAAGAATCGCCAACATATGTTACTTGGACCAATAATAGGTCCATTGTGATACCATGTGGATCATGGAAAAAAATCTCTCTACCTACTCGTTAAAACCATTTTGAGCTTCTTATGAAGCGTAGGAGGATCTTAATATCAATATCTATCAGGTCGTCTAAATCGTTGTAATAGGGGGCTCCTAAGTGAAGCTTCCTTCAACGGGAGAGAGCTGGGCAGGAACAAAGAAGGTGAGGAATAGTTCCTTCTTCTTCTTCATCCATACAGCTTCTACAAAAGTCGTTCGCAAGGTGGCCTAGCCTTGTAGTATGCTCGCCTATTAGACAGTGTCCAGTGATGACACCTATTATAGCGCCGATATGCAATCTGTTGAGAAAAATCTAATTCTTAGAACATTTTAGATCCAGCTTCCGCCAAATCTGTTTTATCGCTAGACGTGCGTATCGACAGCATCCAGCTTAAATTTAAGTTTGCGCGTAGCGATTGGTATACCTAAGGTGCCTTTATCCGGCAGGATGGGTATAGTTGTTCCTATTCTGGCGAGTTCATGGGCCTTACAATTCCCTGGAATGTCCCTGTGCCCCGGCAACCAGCAGATGTGAATATTGAACTCTTCAGGCATCTCCGCAAGAGACGATCGGCAGTCTAGAGATACTAAAGAATTTATATAGGTCGATTCCAGGGATTTGATTGCTGCTTGGCTGTCTGAAAAGATGCGAATATCTCTAGCAGATATCACGTTTTTCTTAAGCCAAGATAAGACTTCTTTAATCGCCATTATTTCCGCCTGGAACACGCTACAATGATTTGGAAGACGGAAGAAGAGCTAAGATAAAGCATGTCAGAGAAAACACCTGCACCATCTCCATATTCGGTTTTTGACCATAGGCCATAAAAAGAAAGAAAGAAAGGGAATATGTGTACTGATTGATCGGCAACCATCATCCCCAAAATAAAAAAAAATAAAGAAATCCCCAAAGAAAATACTTTTGTCATGTCTGTCTACTGGTAGTATCTCATATTGAATTGAATTAAAAAAGTGCCCTGAAGTTGGCAAAAGTATAAAAATCATCATAAAATACAAATAAAATAGAATAATAGAAACCCCAAATTTATCACTAGATTATCCACAAATCAAATGTGAACTTATGACCCACCCAGTAATTCGCGAGAATTTTTCCAAATAACTAAAACATTTCTCAAAATTAAAATCTTAATCTTAGAATAACAAAATAAAGTATTTAAGATCTAGTTTTTGAGAAGTTTATAAAGTAATAGTGAACAATTCGCGCGAATTTTTTGTGTATTTTGTTGTCTCCTGGAAATTACGCCAGAATTGTTTTTGAAAAAACGTCCGAAGGAAGGCCAGACTTTTCTGGCAATCTTCCCAAAATGTCAGACATTTTTTTCCAAAAAATGAAAAACACGCCAGAGAAAATCTGTTTGGAAAAAATGCCAGAAACAATATACGTATTTTTTTGCAGAAGATGGGACATACGTAAGTCCACAATGCATAAACAGTTGAATATGTATGGGGGCACATGCTGCTCCCCTGGAACACCCTAATTGGGGTCACTGTTGGATTTGAAGAAGGTGCGAGGTAGTAGTTTAAATTCAGTTCCGATATAAACTCACCCACAAACACGCTTTCGAAGGATGCGTGACTATCTATGGCAGTAAAACTTTCGAAATCATTCCGCACCTGCGTCATTACAAAACGTGAAAGCGTACTTATTTTGATATTCTAGAGTGTGAATCTCATATACACGAAATATTGTTTGAGAGTCATTCCTTTTTAAGGACACCTAAATGGCCTTATTCCTTAATTGACACTCATTCAGCATTACTTAAAGCTAGTAAGCCTTGGTAAAAAAAGAAAAGAGAAACATTTATTTATCCATTTCCAGTATACCTCTGACCCACATACACACAACACTCTTTGTCTATTTTCTGTATGTTTACATTTCACTAAGTGGTTGGCTAATATTTATCGAACACTGATCCCTCGTCAGGAACATATCATACGTATATATACTCTATGCAGGACATGGAATTTAAGTGATGCAGACAGTGTGGAGGTGGGAGAGAGGAGATATAAAAACGACAACAGCAATTTGCTCTGGAACACTACTAGTACTGCGATGATGGCATATGTATGTTAATTTTTTTTTTTTATTTCGGTTGACCATTTGACATACCACCAGAGACCAGAGCCAGGCTGTGCTACGCCACCATTAAATGTACGCCTGTTGGTTCGTCGAACATCATTTATGGTGAAATATTACGTGCTGATTGCCAGGACTGATATTATAACCAAATGATTAAATAATGACAAATAGAAGTAAAGCATAATAGAAAATTTAAGATTCTATAACGGATTATATGATACCCTATTCCTTTTTACTCTGTGCTGTTAATGTGGGCGTGGAGTTATAAAGTTGAAACTTGCGACTTAGACGTAAAGTCTATTGTCCACCATTGCACCTTGCAGTACAGAAAGAAGCTATGCTAAGTGTTCTTAGGCTGCCCAAGATCTCGAACCTCAAAATTGGCAACTTTACGGCCCATTTGAAGATTCTAGAGTATATTCAAAATGACCCTACTCTCAAAATCCCAGATACTATGTTCAAGAAATACCGGTTCTCCAGGAAATTCAATGTGGTCATAGGTGACCGCCACACATGGAGGAATGAAGGACTTGTAGTCTTACCAAACTCTCAAACTTGGTACACAGGTGGTTCCAAGTTGGAAAATGGTAGCACTGGCGCAGGGGCTTATGGACCCAGGTTCCAACGTGCGGCAGCGATTGGGAAATCACCAATAATATTTCAGGCAGAAGTCCATGCAATCGAGCTCTGTGTACGAGAATGTCCGCGAAGAAGGGTGAGGGTACTCGTATCTATATCCTCTCGGACAGCCAGGCAGCACTTATGGTTCTGAAATCGTACACGGTAGTATCAAAACTTCTATGGGACTATCTAAACCCACTCGAAGATCTCGCATCGAAAAACACCGTCTCTGTGGCCTGGATGCCAGGACACGAAGGCTTCGAGGGCAACGAACGGGCGGACTGCTTAGCGAGAAGAGGCGCTAGTCCCCCACTAGTCGGTCCTGAACCCTATTTTGGAGTCACGCGGAGTAGCGCAAAGATCAAAATAAAGAAATGGGAGGGTGATTATCATGCAGAGTACTGGGCCTAAAACAGGCAAAGAAGTTCATTAATCTCAACCATTGTAAGGCTAAAAAGCTACTCGAGCTTAGGAAAGCAGACTTAAGAATCTTAATAGGCTACTTGACTGGTCATTGCCCACTCAGGTACCATCTGCACAAGATAGGAGTAGCAGATACAGACGAATGCCGGCTTTGTGGAGAACAAAAAGAGACAGCAGAACATATTCTTTGTGAATGCCCTATGGCCGCAAGAAAAAGACTTCTCCATCTCGGTAGGGCTTTATTGAGTCCCTCTGACTTCTGGAACATTGAGCCTGGAGCTTTGTTGAGGTTATCAAGAGCCTTAACCAAGTTCTCAGCTAAACACCGGGCTGGCACAATAGATCTCATGGGTCGCAGTGCATACAAGGCCTTAGTATAGTATAGTATAGTATAGTATAGTATAGTATAGTAGACGTAAAGTCATAGGTTTTAAGGAGATTTGCTATAATTCTTGCTCGCTTGGCATTTCAGTGGATTTCAAAATATTTTACACTTACTTTGCTTCGCATTTTGAAGAAATTCCATCCTAATTTCGTCTTCCTAGCTCAACATATAGTGCCACCTAGCCCAAGAAGTGGTGGCATGTGGACGGACAGACGGACATGGCTCAATCGACCTGGCTAGTAATGCTGATCATTTATTGCATATCTCCAATATTTCTCTGTTTTACAAACTATATTTCAAACTTAATATACCCTATGTGATAGAGCATAAAGAAAGCGGTAAAAATGTAATTTGTGCGGACGTCTAAAAGGACTGTTAAAAGGTGTATCTTTAAGGGCAGAGTGTGTAGACACTTGATTAAGTTGATGGAGGAGTACATTCATAGTCACGCGCTTGTGCAAGTGCTACATATGTAGGCTAGGAACTATATCCATCATACCCTATTCGTATAGGGTTCTGAAAAATGTTAAACTTTTTTGAAGTCAAGATAATGACTAAATATAAATTTGTCAAAAACTAGCGAAGGATAACGACCCGCCCATTGATTATAGTCCTTTCTATCATTTATGTGATTGCATGCCGATTATTGACACTTTTTCAACTCCATGTACACGTACACACCCACCTGTCAATTAAAAAGAAATAAGTGAAAATAACACACGTTTTTTTTTTTAAAGGGCGGCTTGACAAATATTTGCACTCAATGTGCATGCCAGAGTTCCATTATGTGTTATAAAGGATGTTTCATCAGAAACCGAGCACGAGGAGGAGCATGGTTAATTAAATTTAAAATTCATGAACAAAAACCACACTATCTATCTAGGCCTTCCTCAAACAAACACACGGGTTTCGAAAGCCCATTTGGCAAATCCTGTTAGTTCATCATTAAAACAGAGAAATTTCCTGCTGTTGTCAACATCATTTGGCGTTAGAAATCACACGGTTTAAAGTTTGCAAACATTTCGAGAAATCTAATTAAAATTTTCGGTTAATTAATGCAAATTTATTCAACCTATACTGTTAGGCATGCATAGATTCCAGAAATATGGTGATTAGAATTCCTCTGTGAGAAAACACCTTTTCTGGTGATTAGAATGATGATTATGATAAAGAAATCAAGACAACAACAATCAAAGTAGAACAGAAAGGAGCATCGCCGTCGAACTGATTTTGTATATGTATACATATGTATTGGTATATATGTCTGGGAGATGAGAAACTGAAAATGTTTTCCGAAGGAATAAAACTAGAAGCGAACCCAGGCACAAGAGAAATTTGAAACAAAACGCGAATGCTTGTCAATGCGTTAACCTCGTAGACGTATGCCGGCACCACCAAGAGATGTATGGTGTTCCGACATTCGATTCCAAATCAATTGTTGTTTCCAAGAATACAAATCATGAGTGCAGCATATACAATAATATGCATGTAGTAGAAAACAGACTATCGTGTGTACAAGTATTAGAAGTCATAAAATGAAATCTATCTGGTCAGGATCCTTTTCTCTCCATGTGGGTATTCTGTAGTTGTTCATGAAAATAAATTACAGTCAATAGTTTTCTTCCCCAGAAAATTCTGAGCTTGATAAGATTGTACGCCATAGTTTGAAGTTTTTTTTAGACTCTTTTGCAATTCCATTTGCAATGAGTTTTATTGAAAACCCAAATAGAATTATTTTCTAAAGACGTTGTAAAATTTATCGATTGAGAAGTTTTACTGATGTAAGAATTCAAACATGCAGAATTTTCCTTTTCAATGACATCCTTCATAAAAATGACCATAATCATGAGAAAAACTACCCAATATCCAAATCGAGATGATTCTAATTTCGCAAAAATCCTTAAACATAAGTGCAGGGTGTCTCAAAGAGGTGTGACGTTATTGCAACGGCTATAGCTCCACCACTGGGCGGGCTAATGTTTTTGGAATGGTTGGTATGGTATGCACATACATTCCTTATTATGTGCTTATATACCATGGAGCTGTGGACTGTTCAACATCGCCTCATTTCGTTGCGAGAAGACGTTAGGTGGTCCCCTCGATCAACAGATTTGTCTCCATGTCATTATTTCTTATGGTGTTACTTAAAAGCCAAGGTTTTTGCAGGAAAACCCCGTACACTTGATTAATTATCAGAGGCTATCGCAAGAAAAATTCGTGCGCTTCCAGCACCAATGTTAGAAAGGCGAATTTCAACTAGTCTTCGTGAGTGCATGACTTAGATTAAAGAAAAAATTGATTTTATAAGATTCCGATAGTACTGAACCAATTCCAGTCCCTATTTACGCCCTTCTATTATTTGGATCAGTTTTATTTTTTTTATTATATTGGATCAGTTCCTTGGGGTTTTGTTTTTACGGGTTCGCTACGAAATCTCGCCCGCAGGATCTTGCATCACAAAATACCGTAGCACGAAATTCTGTCGCATAGAATCTTGCATGCACAAAATCTCGCGGAATATGATTCAAATTCGAGACGAATTAAACAGCACTTGGGTGGTACCCTTCGCGGGTTAGAAGGATTTTACGCTATGGGACATTTTTCGGATCATACACCGGATGGCCTTCAGTCTCGCATGAAGGGGCTCAGGGCACCGCCATTTGGCGTATTACCAATCCCATCGCGAGATTTTTCGAGGTTCAGCATGCGAAATTTTTCGACGGGAGATTCCTAAAATTTTGTGATTTTTCCATGCGAGATTTCCTACAGCGGTCAAACATGGCGTTCCCAATTTTACCCATATCATGTTGATAAAAAACAACAATTACTTGAAATTAATTTCAAATATGTAGGTTTAAACTCTCATAAGCGCCGTCCTTTGAAAATGACTATGAGTGTACAAGCAAACCAAAAATAAAAATAAATCCTGCTTTTATATTTGGAATATTTAACTCTTTAAGTAATTACAATTTGGTTAAAAAATCAGTTGTATATCATAAAGCATTTCCGGAAAATCCCAATATCTTTAGGGTTCCTAATACTTTTTGCTAAAGCTGTATAGACATATTAGCCACGTCTCAGCCCTTTTCCAATCGATTTGGTTGGTTAAATATAATATTAGAAGACATACGCAAATACATTACGAAAAATGTTTTGGAAAACGATAAAAATAAGTTTCTTGCTCTTTATCGAATTTTTGAAAAGAATGCCTTTGTAAAGCCTCTGCTTGATTTCCAAGCGTAATACAAGCCCAGGTACGCGTACAAATACTTTACGAACATACCTTTGTATGTATACATGTCCTTTATATGTTCATCTGAACCTTACATACAAGCTTATCAAAGGACACATTTCCAGTGATTTCGTCCTAGAGACCAAACAAATATTATACATGATATAAAGCTTCTCGTGGGCGATAGCGCCAAGGTACTGTCATAAAATGTGCCTTACAAGTGCAGGTACGGGTGATTCGCAGATCAATCCAGTCATGTACATATATATAGGGTATTTTTTGCCTAGAATTTGGATAGGCAAAGGGCTGTTGGAGTAATAAACAAGGAAACAGACATAAAGTTGACGAGTTTTGCCATTTGGTATTCTCAACAATCAGTTTAGCTTTTATTATTAAGGTACTCATGAATGCTCTCTCTTCTTCTTCTTCCTTTTTTGGCGAGGTTATAATCTGAGTTCAGATGGATCATAAAGCTACGATTCTTCTATGTATAAGACATATGGTCAGACGTTTGACCATTTTCCCAGCAAAAATTGTGGTCAAATCATATTATTTTTAATATAAATGTTGGGCCAATAATGGTTTGGTAGTGTTTGATACAAATTTGATGTGACACCTGGTCAAACGTTTCACCATTTGTCATATAGTAGAATCATAGCTTTACCCTCCCCTTTTCACTGCATTTCTCCTGGAAATCTCTGTCACGCTTTTTGAAATCACTGCATTGTCCATATGCACTATAAATCCAAAATATGATGGATATGCGGACATGTAATTTCAATATCTCGAAGACAACGTACGAAAATATTATCTTTAGAATTTATCTCCCAGAGATAATATATTTCAAAGCGCCTGTGGAGACTACTATGGACTGATAAATATCCACCCAGGTCATCTTATATAAAGTATTTCTCGGAAACATCTCTGAGAACGATAAGAATCTCTCAAGGACTATCGATATACCTCATCGTGACAACTCTCGGTGTCGTCTGCCGAATATCTTCGCTGAACTCTTCAGTCCGTCTTCTGCATCTTCTGACAATATCCCTCCATGATTCCATTCGGATATATATCTCAAAGGTATCTCTTGGCGATCTTTCCCCATCTTCGAAAATGGCGTTTGATATCTTCGACTAAAGTTGTAGCATTCCACATTAATAACCTTGTTTATTCATCAATCCTTCCAAAAATCAAACTCACCATCGAACTAGATCTTCTAAAGAACGGGTCGATGAAAGTACATTTCGTCCTCAGCCAACGAACAAAAAAAGAAAAGGCGAAAACAGTTAAATTCAATTTTCGACTACAATAAGTGCACTAAAAGGCAAATGCAGTAATTGCATTCGCACTGCTCTGCATATTCCATTGACGGGTATGCACACACGAAATACCCACAAGGACTGTATTTTGACCAGGTATCCTGAGTGGACATCACACACGGTCACATATACACCCAACATGCAGTCGACTATTTTAATCTTATATTTTCAGGTTTCCCCATTTCCTGGACCCCTATCCTCTACTCTTGAAAATATGAATTTAGACAACAGACCGCAGGGATTCTAAAACGAAATCTAATTTCCGGGCTTTCAATAGACAAATCCTTACATAACATGTAGCGCAAAGGCAGCAGCAACAGCAGCTAACGGCATAAGCTCGTCCTTCACCTGCAAACTGGTGTGTTTCTACCCCCACTACATATCCGTTTTATAACTTTGTAAATCCATCAGATACATATGGTCACGGTTTTCTGAACTACAAATACATGAGTACAGGCAAAAGGACTATAGCTTTCAAAACAACAACGCGAGGATATATGCTTGGTCGCATGAGATTTTATTTGTATTCTGTAGACCGACGAAACGCAGACAATAACTATCTCTCATTTCTGATTCTTCGCGAATGGTTTAATTAAAATTATTATAAATATATCTCAGCTAAAGATGGGAAGAAGGGGAACTCCACTTACCCATTGCCAGGATTTACAACCGTTTTGTGCCAGCCCGTTCGTCCGTTTGACCATCTGTCTGTCTTGGCCGTTTCTATTCTGTTATCCTTGCATTAGATTAATTACTGCTGGAGAATTTTATAATTAAATGGATTGAGTAGGAGGCGGAAGTAAACGGAGTACGGTGGTTTTGTATGTGTGCGGTCGGCATAGTCTGACACACGAAGGTAGACCAGAGTTAAGTGTATAAGTATGGTATTTGCTTTTAATTAAAAGGGATTCTGTGATAGATAGATAAATCGAACCACGGAAAGGAATGGACAAGGGCGATGACGACAGAAAAACCACCCAGAACGGTGAAGGCAGTTCTCTGAATGCCAGGTAACTCTCGATGACCACCGTTGGAACAATGAGAACATAGCATTGAGGGTGGCAAAGAGGACAACCGAAAAGGACAAATATGTGGCTTACCACAATTGTACTTCTGTTGAAAACTGATACGTACATACATACTTTATTTGTGTATGCTATATTTACAATTTGCGATAAAGCTATACAGATACTCATATATGTATTTAGATGAGTTTGTTCCATTCAAATGGGGGTACGTTGGGATTTCAAGTACCAGGAGTTTTACCTACCGGAAATGGAAGTGGAGAGATAAGGACTCCTTGCAAAGGCAGTGTTGTTGAAATTAAGGATTTCCAGATGAGAGAATTAACATATAAATTAAATTAAGTGATTGTGTCGATTGAGAGAGGGACGGTGCGGACCGTTTCCTTGTGGTTAAAAAGTTCGATTTGGTTAATTAGATGTTGAAATACGAATCGGTACAAACGTAGATTTAAATTTTCATTATTCAGTGGGATATTATTGACATCTTAACATTAATGTACGAGTAGTGCCTGATAGGGGGGGGGGCTCAAAATGATTTCGAAGTAAGGTTGTTATATTATACGGATACACTAACATCATTACACACTTTCACCTTATGGAGTCTGATAAATAGTTTCCAGTGATACATTGCTGAACTTGAAATTGAGTGTATTCCCAAGGGGAAAATGAGAGCGTCTTATTTCAGTAACTCGAATCAGGACAGTGGTGAAGTATCTAGTTAACGTCAAAACGGTCGGTGACGAACACACGCCTTCGTAGTTATCCTTCAGTAGCAAAACATAATCCTCAGCAGGTATGGTTTGACAGTGGACATTAGGTTACAAAGCAAATCATGGAATAAATTGGGTCGTATGCTGGCGTTTTAATATGTGAACACGTGAAATGGAATGTCACTACCAGAAGAATGCTATTAAGGGTAAACCAACTAGTAGGCAGTCGTCTCTTTGCTCAGAGACTCGTAGCGAGTTAAAATCTGCAGACCCAAATGCTGCATTCTCATGACGTATCAACCCAAGAAAATGAATGCAATTTGAAAAACCTCAAAGTCATGATCTGATATGATCCTCATCATTGGTCGAAATCTATGTTAGCGGTTCGGATAGTTTGGACATCCAGAATACTTACTTACTTAGGTGGCGCTACAGTTCGGGGTGAACCTGGGCCTCAACCAACAAGCCTCTCCATTTAGCTCGGTCTTTAGCTAATTGCCTCCAGTTGCGCACTCCAAGTTGGTCGAGGTCCCCTTGAACTTGTGCGCGCCACCTACGGCGATGATTCCCTCTACTGCGTCGTCCCTCCGGGTTAGATTCGAAGACTCTGCGGGCCGGAGCGTTGGTGTCCATTCGCTCTACATGTCCTAGCCATCTCAGACGTCCAATACGCAGTTTTTTGACTAGGTCGATGTCGCTGTACAGCTCGTATAGTTCGTGATTGAATCTTCTCCTCCAAAACCCGTCAACACAAACGGGACCGAAAATCTTACGAAGAATTTTCCTCTCGAAGCGACCAAGGATATCTTCATCCTCTTTTAATAAAGTCCATGTTTCAGCGCCGTAAAGCAGGACTGGGATGATCAAGGTCTTATATAGAGTCTCCTTAGTTGTTCGAGATAGGGCTTTACTGTTGAATTGCCTTATAAGCCCCAAAAAAACAGCGATTGGCAAGAGTTATTCTTCGATTGATTTCTACGCTGATTTTGTTAGAAGAATTTATAGCAGAGCCAAGGTAGACAAAGTCCCTTACTACCTCGAAGTTATAGCTGCCCACGGTGACGTTTTGTCCAATTCGTCGGTGTTGGTTTTCCCTTCTAGTTGACAGCATATACTTGGTTTTGCCCTCGTTTATCGCCAAACCCATTTTGGCCGCTTCCGCCTCAATGCTTGCAAAAGCACCGGTGACAGCCCGCTGAGATCTTCCAATAATGTCTATATCGTCGGCGTATGCAAGCAGTTGTACAGACTTGTAATAGATTGTGCCTCCGGTGTTGGCTTGTGAGTTCCGCACAATCCGTTCAAGAACAATATTGAAGAAGTCACATGACAGCGCGTCACCTTGTCTAAAGCCTTTTTTGACATCAAAGGTCTCGGTGAGGTCATTACCGACCTTGATGGAGCAGCGAGCGTTCTCCATCGTCAGCCTGCACAGACGGACAAGTTTGGCAGGGATGTCAAAACTAGACATGGCTCTATAAAGCTCTTCTCTATAGATGCTGTCATAGGCGGCCTTGAAATCCAGAATACTGGAGGTATATTTTGCGTCGATCGCAGTATGATCAATTTCATTGATCGTTACATGATCATTGGAGCGCCATGCCTGCCTGTGAATACTGAGGTGAGGAAAACATATGCTTGCTATAGTGACATTTCGCTACAGCAAAATTAATTAACCTTAGTTCGTTGTCATACGTGGTGTCGTGTAGGTTATGTTTACCGACTGCCCAACCAAAGAGGTCCTTCTTTCCCAATTTGACGTTTAAATCACCCAATACGATTTTAACGTCGTATGTAGAACATTGTCCACATGTTTTGTCAACGAGCTCTCTTATGGCAGGATCCTTTGCAGGCATGGCCACATATCAGGCTTATGTTGGTGAAAGCCTTGATCCGCATTCTCATAATACGCTTGCTCACGTGTCGGAAGCTGAAAACTTCTTGCCTCGACACCAGCGCAGAAATCAGGCGGAGAATAACTCTTGACAATCATTAGATTTTTGGGCTAATAAGGCAATTCAACAGGGAAGCCCTGTCTCGAACAACTAAGGAAACTCTATATAAGATCTTGATCATCCCAGTCCTGCTTTAGTCCTGAGCTGAAACATTGACTTTATTGAAAGCGGATGAATATATCCTTGGTCGCTTCGTAAGATATTCGGTTCCATTTGCGTTGACGGGTTCTGGAGGAGAAGATTCTATGACGAACTATACGAGCTGTAAGGCTACATAAAAATAAATAAATATTTGGCGCAACAGCTCTTTAAGTGCCTTCTTGCAACCATTCGTGTTGTGTTTGTTATATTTTTTATACGAATGGAAGGGACCTACAGTTTAGTGCCGTATCCGAAGGGCAATTTGAGAAGCTTTTTGGTGACAATTGTTGTCACGTAGTAGGAGTTGGTAGGCCTAGGCTAAGTGCGAAGTTTATGTTTTCATGTAACCGCATGAACCACATATCCAAGTTACATAAAATTATTCTGCCACCTGCTCTACTTCGCATCACTCATCCACCACCAGTTACACAGTTCCTTTGTTAAGACAAGTAATGCGAATTTAAACGCTTTGCCGCGCGCAAAGGGTATGACCCTACCCTATCACTCGATCGAAAGTCACACGCTACCCGTTCGTTGTATGCACTCAACAAGCCCTTACGACACACTAATCGTCCACTAAATTTTCATCGCTTTCCGCAGGATATTCATACGCTTCTTGTGAATAGAACATACTACATACGTCTCATTTAGGACAGAGAAAACGACACAAAAGTCCTTTAATTCCTCCGCCCATAACCGCTCAACATCCGCCATGAATTATGCATTATCAGTCAGACAGGGTGTACATGATTTCCGGTTATATGTCAGCAAATCAGTCAAGAGTACGACCAGGATCCGCATAAATGCATAATTCACACCGACACTACAACTACCAGACCACCACCACCTCATCATCATTATGACCACCTCACAGAACACAGTCATCAGGATGTAAAAGGAATTTATTAAAATTGCCGCTACTACTCTATGGTGTATAAAATTTTAAGTGTACAGGACTGCAGGAAAAAAGGGAACATTTCTGCATCGACATCATATTTTTCAGGACCACACCGACCACCGCCCAAGAGATATTGTTTAACACTTTGTAATAAATCATTTGCACGGTCGAGTAGAGTAGAAGGATTGCGCCGTTGATTATGATAGCGAAATGGCCATGTTAAGCATATTTTTTTTTGGCGAGCGTGCGAAACTATAGCAGTACACTATGATGCAACGTAAAACACATCCTGCCTTCGTTCGTTTGAATACATCCTCACAAAGTGTACATGCAATTCGCCATTTATGCTGCAGCAGCTGCTGTTGCGGGTAGACTCCATTTCACAGCTGGTGCTAATGAGGAATTTTCTCCCAAAAATTTTCATGAACATATTTTTAATGAGCCACCATCATCCATGTATAAAATTTATGAGGAGATCCTTGCTTCAGCATCGATTAGCTCTTGATATTCAAATACTCGTACCTCTCACTCTATATCACTTGGTGTTTGCCACCCCTGACAGGATATAAAAGCTTTATTGTCATAAAGGGACATTATACGACACGACAGCACACGCATACTCCTACTCTGTGTACGAGAGAGGAATGTCCTTTTCCATTGTCCTGAGTTATTTTCACCTGAGCTTAGATGGATTCTTAAATGTTTAGCTAATGAACGCAACCATTTAAATGTCTGATCAATAAAATCCTGTGGAATGGGTGGAATAGCAATTAGTTGAGTGTACGCATACATTAATTTTCTTAAAGATTAGAAAAATCATTAAATTTCCTATGCTGCTGTTGTAGCTAGTTTTCAATGGTCCTTGAGAAAATCTATAAATTTCCAATATATTATGGTTTGGCTGTGATAGATATCCTTTCCTTGGTGGCTTCTGGTAGGACGATTACTTTCAACAATGGCTCTTAAGGAAAATTAGAACTTCCTTGTTTCTTTTGTGTTTGCGTTTGCGTGGGTATGGGACACATGAGTATGTCATTTATCTCTGGATTATGGGAGACGAATTATAAGGCTTTTTAATTGTTCTAGTTGGCCATTAAAGGAAATCTCTAAATAATATCACTAAGCACTTGCCAGTACATTATCACGTAATTATTGTGAAAGGAGTAGGAAGTAGGTACTTTGGAGAAAATGAATAGGAAGGATGGAAGAAAGGAAGTCTTTCAGTATATAAGTAGTATACTTAATGAAAGTAATAATGCAAGCGACAAATTGCAGGTTTAAAGGGTAGTTGAACGTTGTTAACAATAAACTCAATCCTGATCCAGAATTGTGTTTGATAGTCAAAACCACGACTTTTTCAAAAACAGCCGGCAAAAAATATACATAAAAACTTTTACATCGAGAATCATTGTATGTATTTTTTTCTGAAATTTTCTTGAAAAATGGAACTTAGTCCTTCTCAGTTTTCCAATTAAAATGAGCTCACGAAAAAAGTAAATGAAGCTATAACGTAAGATTTTGCTCCATTTGCCAGTCAATATCCTTAAAATATTTTCATTTTTATTTTTTTGTTTAAGTATGATCTAGAGTTAACTTCCCTATCTACCGATCTTTTGCAAATTCCTTTAGTATTGTTGTCCAAGTCCATTGACATTCGTTTTACCATTACAATATGACTATTTCCTATAGTTGTGTTACTTATATTATACATCAGAAAATACAAATATCACATACAACAGATAAAATTGTCCCATCACCTAAAAAATAAAACGTTAGGGAATCGAAAGAGTAGCATGAAGAAGTCGCAAAAATGTGACAAAAGATCGAAGGAGAAGTGAATATAACCTCGCAGATTTGTCATTCCAGGAAAAACAAATCGATCAAATCTATCTATCGATCTATCTAATGACATCGGTGTGTGCAAAATAAGAGAATGAAACGTCTCCTCATTTGAAGCTGTGCATTGTACGACTACAGTTTGAAATGAATACTTCATACGAACTTCATGTCCCACCCAACACTTATTTCCTACTAGTTGAAAATCTTGTCGTCGATCCGAAAGGTCAAGTAGGTGCATTTAGCCACATCCTATCACCATAAATTTCCAATTTCTAGTGAAGATAAGGTCGGTTAGAAGTGGATTCTCCCATAGAAAGGACCAGAAAAGATCAACAGCGCTATAAAGTCCATCGATACTACTGATCGGAACTAGTTAAGTTTCATTACCGTTAACAGTCCACAGAAGTAGTCTACCCTGATTTTCAGTGAGACTGCATTTATTTTACTGTGTTCCAGTCTTGAACACTAAATTCCAGCACTAACAAAGCACGTTTCATACAATCTTCAACAGTTTGTCGGAAACCATAGTGATGCAATTTTTCCAGTCGATTCATACTATCTATCCCCTTTAAAGTTCGTTCACGTCCTGTCTTTAGCTGTTCTATTTTTTTAACTCACAACAATGGACATTAAAAGATTGCCATTCCATTTCGCCATTTGTTGAACGACACGTAGACTTCTTAAATGTGATGTGCCATGAAACGAAAAAAATATCCTTCCACCCCTACCCAGAGTGCCATCAACGTTTCTTCTTCCTAACGTTCTGATGGTATCCCGCACACACATTATTCAATTGAGCCATTAGATTAAGACGCAGTTGGTCGAACATAAAGTTAAGACATGCAGAAAAGTGCATTCGATAGACCTGCGTTGAACACATGTCATATCTAAGATCCTTTGTGCCCACTCTCCCATGTTATTTCGCACCACAAAGTGTGTGAACTGAAACACACTTTAATTGATAAATCATATTATAATGGCATGCGTGTTTGCTAACGAGTTGCTTTCAATTATTTTAAAAAAAAAAACACAAGGATAACAACTTAATCACCAGTAATGCCTGTCTTGCAGAAGACTTATTCTTTGAAAAATCCCATAGGGTATAAGAATGGTTGCACCACCATTCGAAATAATTAAACATTGTTTATGAAATTATTAATAAATCCTTCCTCTATGGAAAACTAGGCCGATCAGAAAGCGTGTGTATTTCTCTTCTGTATACGAAAGGTCCTTGTTTTATTAATAACAATTAATAGATGGGAGGCCTGCTGGTGTTGCTCATCATTACTTTGGGTCTTAGGCTGCTATTAAAGCGTAAAGGACTTAATTACACAGGATGAAGGATAAGTATTTGGACGGGTTAAGCCTTTGGGGGTGGTCAAATTGTGTAACACTAATAGACTTGGGTTCGTGTTGTACTTGTTTAGGTCAATTAAAAGTTAGTTTACGAAGGCATACATAAGCAGTGGGGGATGCCTAAGTGGATTACATATGAATTCAAAAAAGGGGAATGTTGTATGTAAGTACATATGAAGGGACAAACGACCGACGATTTTAGAAGTTGTTCTTAGGGAATAGCGTAGACGAAAAGTGTTTTTAAATGCCATTTAATTTGAACCGAAAGTATCCTATAAGTGTGTGAGAAAAGTCAATTTCCTTGAGTGTATAGTGTAATAATAGGCTGAGTGAAAGCTCTGGAATTCTTACAGAGGTCTTCTAACTAATGAGGTGGCTTAGACAAAACTTGTCTACTTACATTATATATGTATTATATAAGTACATATGGTTTCGTAAATCACATTTTTTTTTTTTAAATGATCAAAACTCATCTCTCAGTGGGCGGCGTGGCGGAGTGGATATTGTGTTGGACCACTTATTTTTTTCTTTTTTTTTTATAAGAAAAGTGGAAAGCATTAAAACCCGGAGTATGGGACCCCTATTCCCCACGGTACCGCCGTTAGGCATTTTGTCATGCGCGTGTGTGTGTCTTAAAGTCTTGGGAATGTATGTGCGAATGGATGAATGTGGCGAATGTACGTGTTTGTATGGGTGGTTAGCAATTTATGCTCTTCTTTCGCCGTTTTCTGGTTCATCATTGAGTTCGGCGTTTGCTGTTCTTTGTTCCGTCTGAGCATGACTTTCACTGCTGCTTTCTCTGACTCCTTCCAATCGTCGAAATTCCTTCATGGTTATTGCTGCAACCAGTTTCACCGCGCCTCATATTGCACTCAATGTTAACATATGGTTCACAATGTTCTCGGGAGTTGATATTCCACCAATTCTTTCCTCTAGTTCTCTGCGCTCTATACTGAAATGCGGCCACTGGAAAAAAAAAACCTTCTACGCATGTTCTCTGGCCTCTCCGCAATTTAAACAAATAAGATATTCCTTGAGGCCAAACCTGTTCATATACACTCGAAAGCAGCCATGTTCAGTTCGGAGCTGGCTTAAGCAGAAATCTACTTCTCTGTGATTTCGGTCCACCCATTTATGGATGTCAGGTTTAAATTGATGGGACCTCGGATGGAAAATCCGTTCAAATGTGCATTTCAATTTCCGGCAACCTAAAACCAATGGTAATGGTAATTGAATTTGATGATTTTAGTCATTGCCAGAGATGATCATTGACACTCCGAATTTCTTTTGAGTGTCTCGACTGTACCTTAATACTTATTTAAACCCAGTTTTATTCACTCACTGGGTCAAGTAGTCCCTTGCAAAAAATTACCATAACTACTGATTCCCAAAAGTCTATGCAAATCAGCATTTAACCTTCGAACACATCCATCTGTGATTCATAACTCCATAAACCAACTGAAATCCTTTCAAAAATCCTTTTTTTTTACTTTATGTAAATCACTTCAACTCCACTCGTATTACCATAAACCCAAATAAAATCTTTATCCCACCCTAAAGATGTGATAAATACTCAGCAAAAAAAAAAAAAAAACACGAAACTCCAACACCTTAATCCCAATTTACCGATATAAGGCAAGAGAAATGATAATCGAATCCCCTACTCAAGCGCATTCCACCCGACCAAACCCGCGTCAACCCAATATCCAAAATTGATACTTTTCAAAATCATGAATGGAGAAAAACTATTGGCAGGATTTATCCTTAATTCCAACCAAAAATGAGACAAAACACACCCAACCAAAGGATAACATAAAAATGAATGAAGAACGAAAAGAAAAACTGTCAGTAAAAAGGATTTCATAGCGAAGGAAAAAAAATGAAAAGAAAAATCAAAATAAACTGAAAAATCCGTTTAAATTTTTTGCATTGCATTTCGAACACAGAGAGCATCATTTACATCAATACGCTTCCACAAATGTGTTCCTTCTATGGTTGGTCAGAAGATGTATGGCAAGCTAACAGAGGTTCACTGAGAAAACATCATTTGAAGATTGTGAGACTAATGCTGAACATTTTCTCTTTTTCTTTCGACAAAAGGATGCTACTTCTGCATGCCAAAGGAGGCAAAACGACGACGAATAGGGAAGCGCGACAGAATGGCGATGGGTAATATTTATCCTCATCTTGTGAATGCAACTGCAATTCGTTAGGATCCCGATGGGGGAAGATAGAGAGGGAAAAATTCCCTCTAGGTTCGACAAAACGTCACAAGGTACTCGTATTCATGAGGATACGCTCCATATGGTAGAAATAGTAGAGGTATTCCACATCATGGAATGGAAATCTCAATGATTGATTATGCATTTAGAAGGCAAACATTTTTCACGCACACACACAGCGTGTATGGAACGAGAAAGAAAACAAACAAACGAATATACCAAAGGATTTGGGAATAATTTTTGTACCAAATCAAGCGGAATTCCCAGAATCCTTACTACTGGGGCAACGTTTGGATGGGAGGAGGTGAATTTGTGCACAAAAAGGAGCAAAGATGAGAACAGGCGAAAAACGAAAAGATCAGAGATTTACGAATATATGAAATGAATTTTTGAAAATATTTGCTCAGAGTTAGTAAGGAGTGACACAGTATGGTTAGCAAGAATATGAGGTCCCTAGAACTGTTGTAATAATTTCTATCTAAATTTAGTCAATTTTATGTAATTCGTTCCTTAAATAAGTCATTACCAGTTCTTAAACTAGATACCATAGAACAAGATAACAAGATCTGGCAAACTATCTTAGGAATCCATCGGCGCCAGTATTACGTATTAATGAAGGAGAAGGTTGTTAACGAAAGTACAATAAATCCATTAGCTGCCAGGCTCTAGTTGACAAACATTGAGATAAAATTCCGGTAGCCGAGGTTTCGTCCGTGGATAATTCGTTTGTCTCAAAACCGAAAGTGGTAGATTGACGACGAATCCTTCGAATGTAATACAATGCATGAAATATACAAAGTCAGTCCGATCATTTTGCGAAAGCTTATGTGAACACTACTGCGAAGTCATAACACTGACAGTAGCTTGCTCATGTGGCTGGAAAAATTGTTCGCTCTGTTGATGGTGATTTGCCCTTGACATCGGTTATCGGGAAAAAAGTACTGTGAATCAGAAGCAAAGACAAAAAAATAAGAAAAATCTCCCCAGTTATCTGGACACCACCACCGGAGAATCTTTGAAGCATAAACAACTGAGCTACCTAAATGCGTTTAGGTTGCGTCTATTTGGAAGCTAGTGAAGTTTTGAGGGCTTGAACTTTCCACGTGAATGTTAAAGAAATTAGTATATCACGATCAATGGGAAACATTTACGTATGTAGGTGCGTACTGTTAGCAATTCGAGTTAAAATAATGATTTCCTAGTTCAAGCTCGATCCTTAGAAGCAAACTTCCTTGCACTTACTTACTTACTTACTTAGATGGCGCTACGGTCCGGGGTGGACCTGGGCCTCAACCAACAATCCTCTCCAGCTAGCACGATTACGAGCCAGCTGCCTCCAATTGCGCACGCCAAGTTGGTTGAGGTCCCCATCCACTTGTTTGCGCCACCTACCGCGAGGTCGTCCTCTACTGCGTCGTCCATCCGGGCTAGATTCGAAAACTTTCTTAGCGGGAACGTTGGGCTCCATCCGCTCTAAATGATCCAGCCATCTTAGTCGCTGTATGTGAACTCTTCTGGCTAAGTCGATGTCCTTGTACAGGCCGTATAGTTCGGCATTGTACCTTCTCCTCCACTCACCGTCTATGCAGACGGAACCAAAGATCGCTCGAAGAACTTTTCTCTCGAAATAACCAAGGGCATCCTCATCCGGTTTTGTCAAAGCCCATGCCTCTGCGCCATACAGCAGGACTGGGATGATTAGAGTCTTATAAAGAGTTACCTTAGTAGTTCGAGATAGGGCTTTGCTACTCAATTGCCGTTTTAGCCCATAAAAACAACGATTGGCAAGAGTAATTCTTCGTGTGTTCTCCCTACTGTTGTCATTTGCGGAGTTCGCCATAGAGCCTAGGTAGACGAAATCCTTTACTACCTCAAAATTATATCTGTCTATTGTGTCGTTCTGTCCAAGACGTCGATGTTGGGTGTCCTTTTTTGTAGACAGCATATATTTTGTTTTGCTTTCATTGACCGCTAGACCCATCTTTGCTGCCTCGATCTCAATACTCGTAAATGCCTTATTGACGGCCCGCTGAGTTCTTCCGATTATGTCAATGTCATCGGCATAAACGAGTAGTTGTACAGACTTGTAAAAGATTGTACCTCCGGTGTTGGCTTGTGAGTTTCCTACAATTCTCTCAAGTACCATGTTAAAGAGATCGCATGATAGCGCGTCACCTTGTCTAAGACCTTTCCTGACATCGAATGGTTCGGTGATGTTCTTACCGACTTTGATGGAGCAGTGAAAGTTCTCCATCGTCATTCTGCACAAACGGACGAGCTTGGCAGGGATGCCAAGACTAGACATGGCTCTGTATAACTCGTCTCTATACACGCTATCATAGGCAAATTTGAAATCGATGAAGAGGTGGTGCGTATCGATTTTATATTCATGGGTTTTTTCCAAGATCTACCGTAGTGTGAATATTTGGTCAATGGTGGACTTTCCCGGCCTGAAACCGCACTGATAAAGACCTATGAGGTTGTTGACGATCGGTTTTAAGCGTTCACATAACACGGCAGACAGGATCTTATATGCGATGTTGAGGAGACTTATACCTCTGTAATTGGCGCAGTTCAGAGGGTCTCCTTTCTTCGGGACTTCCTTGTAACTATGCTTATTTCGAGACCTATTTATTAGGAAAAACCAGAAGAAAGCAGGCATTATCAAGCATATCATAATGGGGGGTGACGATGGTGTGGAAGCGTCATCGATTGCCACGCTAATGGCCCACGGTTCAATTCCTGATGCCAGCAAGCATTTATTTATTTGTCATGAAATATATAAACCGTCAGTTCGATGAATTGCGGAAGCTTATGTCAACACTATTGCGAAAGCAAAACTTGGCAGTAGCAAATAATTATTTTGAAAAAAAACGCATGCCATGGGGTATGGCAAAAAAACAACAACAGATAAGGTCTATATATCTAAAGGATCTCGCTGATAGATCAGGCTTGTTCAAATTAAGGCTTTATAGGCACGAATAGATACTTCCAAAAGTAAGAGCAATTGATGAGGTGTGTCATAATTTGTATTGATTTCGACAAAAACTTGTTCCCGAAAAAAAAAAATTAGGAATCCAAATATATAAACCAATGCAGACGACATCCTTCTACAATAACACACTTCAGCGTCATCAAAGACCTTTTTGGAGCATCTTTTACGTGTGCTGAGAAGTCCTTTCGCTTTCAATCGTCCTGTGCCATGCCTGCGCGAGTGCCAGTGAATTCCTTCGATTTGGTTAGACCTCCAACTGAGCAGACGGTTCTAAGATTCTCCAGAGTTGTCTGGAAATCACAGATCATTAGTGAACTTCCGATTAGCTACAACGACATTCAAGTAGCAATCAATGAAATGCTCTTAGACCTAAAGTACAGTTGACGTAAAACTCTCAAAAAACTGTGCGATACCAATGAATATAAGGCGTAGTAATTTGATAGATATCCTTATCGGAGTACTAAAAACAAAGACGAACCTTATAGTAAATTAATAAGCCAACATCACATAGTCCGCCGGAGAATATTGTGTACTATCTCGCTGGTTATGGCCATTACGAAAAGAAAAAAATATCCAGAGCCTACTATTGCCAATGGAAAAAATGATACTCGTATCCTGGTAATTGTACCGATATGACACAAAACTCACCTTAGTACTGCAGGACCAGCTAGGATGCCGAGGAAACAGAAGTACTCGTATTCAAACAATTTCCGGATTGACTATTTAATTACCCTCAAATTCTGCTTAGAGATAGGTCAGTGCGACAAAACAAATGAGAATACGGTAAACCAGGTGGCCTCCGTGCAAGTGGTCCCAACTCTTCCAATTCTTCGCCAACCTAGCCTCAACTAATCAAGTACACACTCAATGAAAGATGACGTAAGTGTATTTCTAGCCTAATTACTCCAGGGAAAAATTATTTTCATACCAAAAGACGTCAATATAAATCGCTCTCAAGGTCTTAAACTTCACATACGAGTACGTGTAAGACATTTTGCAGTGAGCGGTTATGCCCTACTTGAATCTGTACACCCTTTTTGTTAATTTAAATACTTTTACCTGTCCATCAAGACTTGAATTATAAACTTCGACTTGTCAACATCAACAGAACGAAAAGGGAAAACTTAAATTTAAATTTTCCGAAATTATTTACAACCTTGTAGAGCTGTTTTGCACTCTCCACCCCCAGCTTTCTGGTCTACTAATTATGATTCCCAACAAAATTAACCCAATGAATTTTATTTTCGAGTCCTTGCAGTTCTCCTCATGCACTGAGAACACAATACCACATAACCACATACACATGCTAAAGTAGTAGTAGTACTAGTAGAAGTACTACTACAGAGTGGCAGCAGCAGAAAATAACAGCCACCGACCGCATGCATGCACACATACTCACTCACTTAGTCACAGCTTAAAAGAGAGCAATTTACATTGCCTAATTGCAACCTCTGCAATGTTGTTGCAAGCATTTAATTGCGGCCAAATTAGATGATGTCGGCGAAGTTTTTGCAGTTCGAGAAGGACTCGTTTTTTTGTCGTCGTCGTCCTTTTCTTTTGGAACTTTTTCCCTCAATTTGTGTATTGTGTTCTGAATCCCCCACCGAGTTTTATTTTTTTTTTTTTTTTTTATTTTGTCTGCCAAATCCATTGTTAAACTGCACGTGTGAGTTAGAAGTGGAGATACGAATACAGGCTGAATACCACCCCATTTTTTTCTAACAATGGAGACAGGCTTTCGCGGCAACTTTGTGACACCCCATTATCATCAGTGGGAAGGCTGGTAAAGGGCTGGGCTTTCGTTCTATTTTGGCTCGTATTTTTTAGATAAAATGGAATGGAAAAACGTTACCAGCCAAGGGATAAAGATATAGGTATATATGTATGTACCTACATCACAGCGGCATGATGGATCTTAATGCTCTTAGCGTTATAAGGCGCTTAGTCTTTGCGTACACAATACACCTCCTCCGCCTATATTGTAAGTGAATTTTCCAGCCTTGTAGTGCTGCCGTCGCCGCCACTCCCAATCTCTTTCTGTCTCGAGAAAATGAAAAATTCCATCCAGGAGTGCTTGTTAAATGAAATTACGCGGAAGTGTATCCCTCCGCGTGCGTTCTGCCGTATCTTCAGTGAAGCCTATCCGTTTAACAGTGCGAGGCACAACTCTCAGCTTTGCTATTCTTTGAGTGTGTGAGCAAGCTCACATACAAATATATCCTTACATAAATTCATATTAATTATTCAGAAATTTTCGGTGGAAAACGGGTAATGAACTTTGAAGTATACGTAGAACACATACCTTAACACACAAAAAGACAGAGAAGGAACAATGATTGTTAGCCAAAGTCGAGAATTTAGTTTCACTGTCGGTTGTACAAGAGCAGAGAGATACAAAGATATATTTCGCGCTAGTGGGTGGGAGCTGGAATTCTGTCTTTTCGTCGCGAAATAAGCTTCAAGAACATGCTACACGGTAGCAAGGCGCAATTAGTGTTAATCATGTGGAAGAGTGCGGCGGCGGTTTGTCGGGTACTCAACCGCCCCAGCAGTCTTTTAATTTCTGCGTGTGAATGAAAATAATTTAATCTGCTTTTTTTTTTAGAAAAAGATTTCTTCCTCAACGAAGGTTAGACGATGAAGATGATGATGATGATCATGATGGTTGTGGTTTTTCATTTGCACGACAGGTTGTGAAACGCTCGCTCACTTGTACGGCTAATTTTGAATATATGAATGTGTTGCTCTCTTATAATCTGAGGGATTTGAAACGGAAATTGTAGGCAAATTGAAATATTTGCGGTATTAAAGTGATATGTGGTAGTAACTTACAAGGTATTATAACTAATTAGAGTTTATGTGAAAGATTTGAAAGTTTTTCTCAGTGATTTATTGCAAGGCTTTTCACATGTGATTTGTGGTAGGATTGATAAGTATAGTAAAAGCTTTGTACCGATGGGTAAAATGTAATACAAGTGTTCGCTTACTTACGCGGATGGCAAAGATTTGTATATCAAAAATAAACCCAGGCAGCGTTAAAAATTTGGTAATCACATCAATAAACAATGTAAAGGACAATAAAGTCAAAACACCACATCAGGGAGAGCAATAGTCTCAAATAATTTGATAACAATCAAAACTAAAGATGGAAAGAAAAAGCAATTTTATAAGTAGGAAAAATCGATTTAATGGATTAGATCAAATTTTGTTAGTTTTTTTATGAACACATTGAGAAAAACCGTCTTAGTATACCGATCATGTACTCATACGAGTATGTATCTACATTGTTTTCCGTGACAAATCGACTTCCCAAGCTGAACCCAAAGAAAGCAATAAAAAATAAACACAAATTGGACAAGAATTTAGTTAAAATAATCGGTTAAGCTAGGAATGTTTCCTATTAGTCGATAAAAATGAAATGGAAAAACAACTTTCCCGCAAGGAGTTCTTGAATTTAGGTTACCGGCTTGGAGCAAAAAATGTAGTATTGTTCTTACTTTTAGAGTTTCTCCTCAAAGGAGTTTATACATCTACTCGATAGCATATCGAGACAAGCCGTTCCATTAATACAAGAGACAATACAGTACGATCTCCATCAATTGGTTGGACGACGCACGGTTGGTAGCAGATTTACTTATGCGTACACTTTGGATAATAAGCCAGGGCCCATCACATATACCTTTTCCTAACAAACGACTGGCATGGCTGGTGAAAATGTAAAGAGATACAAAAATACCACTATTACATTTTATTTTCTTCTTTTAGCGGCTTATTCTTAAAATAAAAACACAATTACAATCCGCCTAAAACGGATCGTATAGTAATCTATCCCTATGGATTTTACCATGCCCTATTAAAATGGGCGTGAAGTTGTCAATTGAAAGCATTCTACTTCTTTTTACTTTTTAGAGATTTCATTAAAATCTGGTTTATTGATGAAAACGCCCCCAAAAAGTAGGAATGGCCCTATATAATGTATAGACGGATTGTAGAAAAGACCAATATCTATATGTATAGTTTGTTAACACATAGTTTGTTTCCTAGCTTGGAATTTAAGACCAAATAAAAGGTTACATGGCTGATCCATGGTGGTACTGATCATTTATGTATATATACCACCTTGATCAAAAAGTTCCCGGAATTTATTCAGAAAATTAAAAATACAAGTTTATTCATCTAAATCTATATTGTCCCCTTCAAAGTAATCCCCATCGACTGCAACACACTTATGCCAGCGCTTGATCCAATCTTCGAAACATTTTTTATATTCGGTTTTCGGTATGTCCATCAGTGCTTCCTGCGATTTTTCCATTACTTCCTCTCGGCTGCTGAAACGCGGTCCCCGTAATCAGGTGAATTCGGTGGCTGTTGGATGGTATTTGTTGCATTTCTCGTCAAAAAATTACGAATAATGATGGCACTGTGCGACGGTGCGTTATCATGATGCAAAATCCACAAGTTTTCTGCCCGCAAATATTCAAACTATACTTTCGACTTAGTCTTTTCCTTTAGTCCAATCCAAAAAGTTGCTTAAATAGAGCGGAAAACAAGTAACCATCAGTTGCTAAGCTCTTAGCTCTTTTTTTTTAAATATAAATTCAGAGAAATTGCAAAACCACAAAAACATTGCCATCCTCACCTTTCGCTCTGTGCGTTTCCACATATATCGACTTGCGCCTCCTTGCTGCTATCCAAACAAACATTAAATTTACCGACATACATCGCCGTTTCCTATTGCTCTTGCCTTCTAGAGTACCCATTTTATCTTGTGGTCTCATAAGCACTAGAAAAATGGGAACCTAAACCATGGACTACCGTATCCTAATACACACATCATTAATTTTTATCATTTTTGCAGTATAAAGTGATTTAAGTTTTTCAATTCCATTCATAGTTGCCACCTTCTTGGGAATACATACGGGAACATACATACTTTCAAACCTTCCCAAGAAACATGGTTCCTCTAACTAAACTGTTCCCTCTCCGCATATAATAAGAATGCAAATTTTTTTCACAACACAAAAAGTAAAAAGTAAAGCTTAAGTTTGGACGAACAACTTTAACAACACAAATAATGGAGCCAAAATGCTCACTTCCTCTTCCTTGGTGCCACTGTCGTCCTTGCTCCGGCTGAGGAAAACAAAAACCGTGCCAAAGCGAAAGCAAACAAAATCCACGCGCATCATTCTTTTAAAACAGATTTAAATTCAATTCAAGGAAACAAAATATTCAAATTTGTTCATCTACAATTGTACCAATGTACTCGTATCTGTGAGTTAGTATTTTGCATCTATGAGTATGCTGGTGGAAAAATCTTTGAAATTTCACGTCCCAATCCTGACGCGATTTAAATGGCAAGAATTGCAAAAGATGCAGTGTTAAAGGCCAGTTGCAATAGTCGTTGTTCTTAGATAAATTTGTGTTTTCCATCTTGGCAGGATTTCCTCCTTTTAGAATAAGATTGTTCTTCGAATTGGAATCGCCCACTTCTTATCTTGCGAGTTGATTGTTACCAATCGAGAGAGAGCGATCTCGTTTTTGCATAAGTGCGGCATTTAGATTCAGGACATTCTGTTAGCGGTTGTGTTGTCGTCCCATTGGATGCAATTAAATTGAGTTTATTCAAATATTTTCACATTTTATCCATAGAAAGGATGGGTAGAATCTGGGTGTTGCATTTGAGAGACAACGAGAAAAATCTTTTCTGGAAGAAATCTTGGCATTGCAAGTAGATTTCATTTCTTCTCTTTCAGATTTTTTTAGTTGTGAAAAGTAATAAAAATATTCACGGATACTTAAGCTGCAATGGATAGTTTTTACTATCGCTATCTTCATCCGATAAAATTACTTTATTTGTCTCGAGTTGTTGCCAAGTTTGTTACTAATGGCGACTGATTTTGGCCTCTTTCATTCATGTACGCCATATTTCGTTTTACTTACGTCACATTACCATACTCACTCGTAGTAATAAGACTTTGTAATAATTGTATATCCCGTACGCTATGATAACAGGTAAAGATAGGTCTAGTTTCCCTAAGAAGGGCGAATCTTCTTTATCCTCCAAGCGACCCGACCAACAAAGCGCTTCGGCGTTCAATTCCCCACAAGATCAGAATGGCAAGATGGACAGGTGATTAAGGATTTCGTTTTAACAGATGGTTCAAAGATGGATCGTGGAGTCGGTGCGGGTGTGTTTTCCGAATTCTTAAACATCTCTAAATCATATAGGCTTCCGGATTTTGCCAGTGTGTTCCAGGCAGAATTACTCGCTGTCCGGGAAGCTTGTCGTTAGATCAAAACGCACACCAATATAACGGTGAGGCAAAAGATCGCTATTTTTATTAATAGCCAAGCAGCCATCAAAGCCATTGCATCGGCTACTACATCCTCCAAGCTTGTGCTTGAATGCCGAAATGAGCTAGCTTCGCTAGATAGCCAACTCAAGGTAATCCTGATTTAGGTTCCAGGGCATAGTAAAGTTTATGGAAACGAACTTGTGGATGAAGTGGCAGGGCAAGGCTAGCTTTCTTGCGGAATCAGTTCAGATTCCACTTGGAGTAGTCAAAGCAGAAATATCCTCAAAATTCCCTGCCCAAGCCACCCTCAGATGGACTTGGCTAACAAACTGTGTCATATCTAGAATGATGTTGCCAAACTACAACAAATCAAAAACAACCGGCTTCTTAAACGGAACGCGTAGGGACATCGTCAGGATAACAGCAATCACCACGGGTCACTAGCCTATAGGAAACCATGCAGTCAAATTAGGTATCCCACACAGCACACACTGTCGCAGTTGCAATGTCGCAACTGAGAAAGAAACCCTTATCCACTTTTTATGCGCCTGTCCGGCACTAGCTAGGGCCAGACAACGAGGTTTAGGAAAACCCTTTTTCGATTCCCTTGAAGAAGTCTTAAAGAGAAACATCAAAAATTTAATAATCTTTATAAACTCCACACGCTGTATCTAGAGACTCCACACCAGCACACCTTTTATATCCAGGTACACGAGTTTTGTGGTATCAAAACGGCATCTAGTGCTAATTGGGTTCTTCTCTTTTCTTAGAAGAATCACCACACCTACCTAACTATCTACCGACCCGATCAAGGTCTCTTCTTTCTAAGGTCATCCAAATTCTGATTAATCGTCAGCTTATGGTATATCTTGAATTACGAAAACTTCTCATTGACCGGCAGTACGTCTTTCGTAACAAAAGGTCCACTAGTGATTTAGTGGCATGTCTCACCAAAAAGTGGAACCAATCTCTCCATCACTCTGGTGAAAGAAAGATGGTTTCGTTTGATATTTTTAAGGCAATTTGACAGAGTTTGACAACCAACTCTCTTGTCGAAGATGTATGCATTTGGTATCGATGAATCTCTTCTTCATTGGAATAGAAATTACCTTTCAGGCCGTTCAAGTTGTTTTGGATGGTTTCAAGTATGCAATCCATCATACCATATAAATGCTGGTGTTCCTCAAGGCTCCGTTTTCTCTCCGACTCTGTTTCTTATTTCTATGACTCTATTTTCGCATGAGGCAAGGCCTGGAAAGAATTTCTATTATCATACTTAGCTGTTTCGTACCTAACCTTAAGATAATTCTTGTTTTTTTTTGTCGGAAGAACGGAAAAAGTCTGGTAAAATGAGATAGTAAAACAGCAATCCGGTGAGTCGTGGGTAGAATTTCGTTGCCTCCTTTTTGACGTTTCTCCTTCTTGATCGTCATTTTTCTATTTCGCTTCATTTCTTTTCAGTCTTCATGAAGGGCAGTCGGCCCTTATTGGTCAAAGGAATTGACTTTAGAGCTGATAGTCTTATACCAATTGCACCCTAATTTATAGAATACGAGCGACGTAAAAATGTTTGTTTAGAGAACTCTAAACACTTACAACCTAAAGGAAAAGTAAAAGACAGCTGTCAAATTACAGGCACGAAAAAAGGGCCAAGGTGTAATAGCACTAGCCTCACAGTATGAAAGTTAAAAATAGAATAGAGAAAAGAGTCGTGACTCAAGAGTCATCGTATAATACCAGACTAAGATTTTAGATATTCTGAATCCTCCTATTTTGGAGACCTTTTCATTGCAGCCTTCGGTAAAGCCAGAATCTTTGGCTAGAATACATCACACAGGCCTTCTATGTATATTGTAATCACATCACTCATCCTGTCATTCAATCATCGAATACATACATCTTCAATTTCTAAGGTTTACTTGGTGTACCTATCTAACTATCCACATTTTGATGTGTTAACAAATGTGTCTATACTCGTATATTTATGCTTATTATGAGAAACGAACAGCTCGTTTTTAGACGATTTCTTAAATTTTAAGTGTCAGTACTCAAAAAAAGTGTGAGTGGTAGACAACCACGTGCGCATAAATTCTATTAAATTCTATCATATGTAGCTTTATATTTCACCGTAAGAGTAAGAATGGATTAAACGACCATATTTGGTCCGATTTGGTTCCTTCCCTTCCTGCCCATAGAGTTTCTGTCGATATTCTATGGCCTGGCAGAATTTTGGATGTCGATTGCGATCGGATCATACAGGAAGCTAGCGGTTGCCTTTCATGACTTCAGCTTCTAAGATAGGAAAAAATCCTGCTTGAAACAGACTCTATAATTTCTGAATCGAAAACAGATATTCCTCCCTAAATATTTCATTGGCTTGAAAACAGCAAAAGTGTATCGTAAGAAATTTAGCTTAAAAAGATCTAGATCTAACATTATTTAATAAATATTTATGACAAAACAGATTAAGTCGTAATAATTATCCAGAGAAACAGCAATCATTAGCCACGAAGTTTTTCTTAACCACTGCACCAAAGAAAGGTTCCTGCCTGCCAGTACAATGTACCGGAGGTTCTGAGTGCTCATGGATATGGGTTTCCCTTAAAACAAAAATGCTCCTCAGAAGAAAGGCTTATAATAATGGTATAGGGCTAAAACGTTTGTAATAATACGGAGACTTATGTTGTGGAAATGGACTTTTTGGCACTGGCTGATATCTTTAGGTCTTCAGGTTTTCTAATTTTTCTCTTGAAATTCGCCATGTTAAACAAAGAACGAGATGCATAAGTGTGGGCACCGTGGCGTAAGTGGTCAGTGTGTCGGATCACTACGCATGAGGTTCCAAGTTCGAATCCCAGAAAACATCACGGTCCCACCACTCGCGAGCGTCTGACAAACATCCGAGAGTATTGTTGTCACGAAAAAGCTTCTCAAATCGCCATTCGGATTCGGTACTAAACTGTAGGTCCCTTCCATTCGTGTGAAAAATATAGCGCACACAACATGAGTGGTTGCGAGAAGCTAGGCCCTGGCACTTAAAAGAGCTGTTGCGCCAAATATTTATTTATTTTAGATGCATAAGTATTTCCTTTCCTTCAAAGACGTAGTAGACAATGAGTGTCCTACATAACCAGAGCACTTGACCATATACACTGCACTCCAGACAGAAACCCTTCTTTCGTATATTAGTTCAAGAAACATTGATAGTATTCGTTTCTCTTCTTTTTTTTTGTGTGGGTTGGTGTTCGTGGCAAGTGCACTTGCCATCACGTCATTGCCACTAGTCTGAGAATGTTACATCTAGCTTAAATATACTTCTGATATATTGTAGCTCTGGTAGTATCTGTTTGCACAAATTTGTCTGCAATGCTTACACGTATTGTGTCAAATATTATACAGTCTTAATCGGTACCCGTTTTGTCAGTTTCCTAATAAATGACGCCGATATTGGTATCATTCATTCATGATAGCCTTAAATTCAAGGCATCATTTCTCAATCTGCCTTTGATGACAAACAAAAGTAGTAATCTTGTTGTGCCTTTTTTTTTATTTTTTCTTACTGACATTTGCAATTGTTAATCCCCTATTCCATTGTAATCGTCTTCATCATCACAAGTACTTTTAATCACTTTCAAGAAGCTCACTGTTCAATCACTAGCTCCTTATGGAAATTTAATTGCAACAATTCTCTGAATAAGAGAATCTTAAAGGAAAAACAAGAAGTAAATAAAGGAAGCTGGTTGAAGAATCTCATGCCAAAAATAAATCCCTACCTTACCCGCTCAGACTCTCTCTAGAAAAGCAAATAAGGATTTATCTTCATTTCAGAGGTCCTTCCTTTCTTCCTGTATATTTGCTTCTGTCACTGTTTTAAATAACCCCCGAAAAATTAGTTCAGTTGTTTTTCTCTTTCACTCTCTTTCTTTCTCTTTTTTTCAAGTTCAGTCTCCACCCACCGTACCTCACCGATATCCTTCAAGGTTTTTCTTTTCTGGCAGAGCTTCAAGGAAAATTATTTTCTACCAGGTTTTGTTGGTTGCTTTGAATATACAGTACTCTCCCCTTAAGAAGGATAACCGTGCCAAAAATTAATAGGAGAACCTTGCAATAGTACTAGTAGAAGAACTGAAAAGAAAAATGTAAACCAAGGACTAACAAGTAACCACCGACCTAAATAACATGTTTGAATGGCTTGGCGAAAAATGTAAACATTTCTTAATAATAATCACGAGGATCTGCTTGTTTGTATTTTTCCTCTCGCAGTCAACCAGATTTTCGTTGTCCTTTGCAAGAAAGGGGTTCCCCATCAAAATTCAATCATTTGATTTTTTTTTTTTTTTTTACTCCTTTCAATGAATGGTGGTGGTGTACACATTCTCATCATCGTGTCCTTTCACATGAATTCACATGTAAAAGCTGCAATCCGTTGGATTTCTTATTCAGAACTAGAGGGAGTAAACTTTTTTTCTTTTTTTTTTTCTGTGTATCTAACGAAAGGACCCTTCGATTTGTATTCACTCTATTTCCTTCTATCAAAAGATCGAAGATACAGAGAAGTGCACTCTTGTCGAGATATTTTTCACGCATTTGTAAATCTAATGTGTTTATTTTTTTTTTTTTTTTTTTTTCTCTCAAATTCCTGCCAAAGATTGTACGGATCAGTTCTTATAAAATAAAGGAGTAGATAATCCGTATATGAATATGAATACAATAAGGTGGATAGTAGGAAGAAAGGATTCAAATACGGAAATATTCGTACCTTTAACCTAGCATAAATCTTATGCATATATACACTATGTTCCATGTTAGGATGAATAAGGAACAAGAATAAAAAAAAAAGCTTCATGAAACATGAAAATTTTAATTTTGAATAAATATTTCAGCGAACAGCACTATTGAAGCAAAAATACACATGCTGCACTCGTGAATGGGTTCAATGAAAAGTTTAATAGAAAAGAAGAAATATCTCGGCATACTCGTAGATGGAACGGAAAAACGGGGTAGAAATTTATTTGGAAAAATTCTATCTTAATGTTAAGAGAGATGTATTGAGATCATTTTTTTTTTTTAAGATGATGATGCTTCGATTATTCACATTTTATAGGTAATTTTTATACGTGGAGATATCTATGGTGTAATCTTACCAGTACGGGTAGTGTTTCGGAACCGGACTCCAAATTCGAGGGCAATATTCTAGTTTTCTTCTAACTTGCTCTTTATATACAAGCATGAGCTGAGCCGGAGTGAAATACCTTCTGCTCTGAATAGATAGCTAAATTTCCTGGACGCCGATTTTGCGATGCTGGGTGTATGTTCGTGCCATGTTACGTCACGGTTAACTGTGACACCACGTATGTGCATACTCTTCCAGGGTTGGATTATTTGTTTGTCAATTTGAAGCTGCGGCACCGAAGGCATGTTCTTTCTGGAAAAAGCGGTGAATTAGGTTTTTTTTTCGCTTTGAAATTCACTAAATTTATTCTTCTGCACTCTAAGATCTTCTGTAGGTCTTCGTTTAATCACTGGATTTGTTTGCATCTCGGAATATGTGAAATAGCTTCATTCACGGCAATGCTGTGTGAGCAAGATGCTATTAAGGTACTGTCATCAGCAAAACTAACATAAAAACCTTGTTATTTTTTATCGTAAGTATATCGTTGATATGGAGTGAGAATAAAGATGGCGAAAGAATGGAAACTTCAGCATTTACGGAAAAGGAATCAGAAGACACCCCATCGACCACAACCTGTATTGATATGTCTTGAAGAAAATGTTCTATCCATTCGCAGAGCTGTCGTGGGAGCCCTTCTGAAGATAGTTTGCTTGGATACTATCGAATGCTTTTAAGATGCCTAAGGCGACAGCTCTTAATTCTCCATGTTGTTCGCTAGCTAACGTCCATACATGGGTATAGCTCAACAGGTTCGGTTGATCGACGGCTGTAGAAACCGTATTGCCTGTCACTTAGTATTCTATGTGATCAGTCATTTCGTTAAGAGACCGGTCATAATCTAGATCGGACTTTGATGTGGAGGAGGTCGATTGGTTTTGCAGCCATCTACAGAGAAATTATTTTAAAGGAGAATTTGAGTACTCGTACGGGTCGTTTTATCTGAAATAAATCCAAGATCGTTAAAAATTGCACAGTTGCCAGTACATCTGAGAAGTAGCACTGATTGTAATAACTGTTACGCTGGTTGCTATTTCCAAGATCAAGAGTACTGACTTGTGGTATCACATATAAGAAAATGGCTACCGAAGAGAAGTTGGTTCTGAAGAGACTAATTAATATCTGGACTTTTTCTGCTTGCCGGCAGTTTAGAGCTTTGGAAGTGCTATGCACGCACTTCTCCTTAATATACGACACGTAATACATATACTATAAGTATATAGATAGGTACATATAATTCCAGTATCTTTTTTTTAAAGTTGCGTTCCGTACTTACAGTAGCTTTGTTTAAGAATTCTTGAATGGTGAGCTCACAAGTGGTTTTTCAAGTCGGATTGGATTTGCCTCCTATACTCTGGCAAGCAGCTTTAAGAACACATGGGTCTTGCTGTGGTGTTTTTCATAAAATTTCTTAACAACGTGTTTAATACTCTTTATGGATTTTGTATTTAAAACAGTCGTAAGTTGCCCCTCGGACTATCAGCAGGAGTGTCTGCTCTTCTTTAATTTCTTATTTTAAAGAAGGCGCGTGTTTTTATCGTTGCTGATAAACTTTAGACTTAGTTTATATAATGATCACATTCACATAGATTTCATTATTTAAGAAGAGCTATTGATTTTTTGTTTTTTTTTTATAATTTGCGTGCACTCAAAGGGTTATGAATACCTTTACCATATTTACACACAGTGCGGGCATTGGAAAGGTTGGGTAGAGAGAGAGAGAGAAAGATTTTGGTGTAGTGGTTCGTGAAGCTCAGTTGTTTTTGCTTCAGCTATTCTCCGGGGGTGGCATCCAGATGACTGGGGAGATTCTTGCTATTATTGTCTTTGCTTCTGATACACAATACTTTTTCCCCGATAACCGATTTCAAGGGCAAATCATCATTATTTTTTTCTCTCATGGAGGCCCTTGAAAGCAGTCATCTCTGGCAAAGGCGTTCGACATACATTTTGCAGGTCTAAGAAGAATTTTAAAATTATAAAGCCTAGTATATCATACTTCAAAAATCAACTCCGTTGGTCCATTAAATTTCATTAAAAAAAATTGCCCTCCTCTGTGCTGTCACAAACCAGTGCATAACTAAACTCAACTTTGCTCAACCCATAACAAATCATCATGGAAAGATGGTATAAACTTTTAGATATGCACCATTGAGGTTAATACCAATCTCAAACTTAGTTAGTTTAAATTTAAATACTCCATTAAACTTGTCATATCAGAGTTATGACGTTTTGTAGTAATTTATCATAAATTATCGCCAGACAGACAACAATTTTTGGCGTGCTTTACTTTTGGATAAAGATTATAGATAAACGTACCTAGCATACATACATATATAAAAAGGGTTTTCATGAATATTAATAACTGTCAACCTTCTTAAGTGAATTTGCAAGAAATTTATTTTAATTTATGTTTTCTTGGTTGTGGTGGGAAGCAACATTTTGATGATGTCTGAAAGTCTTAAGTCCTTTTGATAAGTATTCCCTGAGCAGGTAGGTTAAGATAATAGATTTTTGTGTGAATTTGGAACTCATCGAAACATGCAGCTATACTTCTCTGAACTATTGTTTAACCGTTGGTGATAATCGAAAACGAAATTTGAAAACATTCACAATGCCGATCAAGTAGTACCCAGCTTGCTACAAAAATAAAAAAAACAGCCAATCGCCAACATTTGATTGTTCAAATATTCGTAGTTATTACTAAAAGTTCGCTTAAAAATAAATTAATAAATATTTGGCGCAACAGTTCTTTAAGTGCCAGGGCTTAGCTTCTCGCAACCACTCATGTTGTGTGCGTTATATTTTTTCTCACGAATGGAAGGGACCTGCAGTTTAGTACCGAATCCGAATGGCGATTTGAGAAGCTTTTTCGTGACAACAATACTCTCGGATGTTTGTCAGACGCTCGCGAGAGGTGGGACCGTGAAAAAACTTTTTGGTGTTTTCTGGGATTCGAACTTGGAACCTCATGCGTAGTGATCCGACCCACTAACCACTTACGCCACGGCGCCCACGCTTAGTTGATTGAATAATAAAGCACAAAAGTAATTTTAACTTTATATATTTAATCTTTTTTTAATTTCTCACCATAATTCCCATTTATTTCAATACATTTCTTCAGCCGATAGATCCATCTTTCAAAACAGCTTTCAAAATCCTCTTTTTGGAGTTTTTTGATTTCGACATTGACTACATTAATAATCTCCTCATTAGATGTGAAGATTTTTCCCCTTCAAATCTTTTTTTTATTTTCGGAAACAGCCAAAAGTCACGATAGATCCGGAGAATAAGATGCTGGGCGAATTTCATGTGAAAGAAAGATGTTTGGTTGTTTCAGCAGTGTGCGCAGGCGCATTGTCGTGGTGCAAAAAGTAACTGCGCTGCTCCTCTTTTTGTCGGTGTCCTAGTAAACTTTGGAAAACTTGTGGTAAGCAAGTTTCAGTATACCAATTAGCAGTGACTGTCTGACCAGTTTTAAGCGGGATGACGGCGACCATTTTCGCCCTGGTGAAATACATCGACATCATAACTTTTGTCGCTGACTTTTGTTGTTTGGCCTTTACTGGCGGATTTGCACCTTCCGGGCTCCATACCATGGACTGCTGTTTGGTTTCTTGGTCGTAAAACCAATATTCATCACCTGTAACGATCTTATTGAAGCAGCTTGACTCTCCATTTTCAAACTTATCCAGGAAATATTGTGCAAAACGAACACGAGCCTGTTTTTGCTCTCCATTCAAAATTTGTGGAGCACATCGAACTGACTTCTTCGAATATTTGGTGATAATTTAAAATTCGTGACACAGCCATGGCATTCAAGCCCAGTTCATCCGCTATCATCTCCTGTGTCATCCTGGCATCTTCGTCAATTTTAGCCTTCACCAGGGCCACATTTGTATCGTCGGTCGAGGGTTTGGGCCGACCTTTACGAGATTCGTCCTCCACAGAAAAATGGCCTGTCTGGAATCTTCGAAACCACTTTGAATAATAACAAGATGCTGCATTTATTCCGTATGCATTTTGGCATTCGTGCAGAATTTTGGCTGGCGTGAGTTGACGTCGAAATCCGAAGAGAATGGCAAAATGAATTTCTTCCTGTGTTGGTGGTGGAACTTCATCCGAGCTTACTTCACTAATTTTTCTCTTTCTCGTCTCCATTTTTACCTATTGTTCTGAAATTTGGAAATAAATATTTGGTAATATGTATATAAATTATTTAAGCTACAGAAATGCATCTTTTTTTTCAAAATCTACTAAAATGACACCAACTAACTTTTGTTAGTCCCTCCGTATATATCTAGCGTAACAGCTCGTCAAGTACCTATTCCCAGCTTCTCGCACTCAGTCATGTTGTATGCGTTATGTTTTTCGCATGAGCAGAAATAACCTACAGTTTTGTGCCGTATCCGAAGGGCAATTTATATTTTTGTTTTTGAGAAGCTTTCTCGTGACAAGAATGCTCTCGGATGTTTGTCAAACGTTCGCGAGAGGTGGGATCGTGAAAAAACTTGTTGGTGTTTTCTGAAAAACGAACATTGAACTTCACGCCCAGTGGTCCGACACATTTACCACTTCACAGATTAATTGTTCTTTTCTTCCCAGCGCGCTGGAGAGGTGCGATTTAATGAACACTTTCGATTGCGACTTCCCAACACTTTTCGTCAAGTTCCGCTTTTGGATGCAATATCGATATTGCTACCTTTCAAATATTCACCCCACACCCACACCCACCCAAGGATATAAAGGAAACGAATAAAATTGAATTTTTTTCAAACACTGCACCAAAAAATAAAAAGTTTCTGCCTGTTAATGCAATGACCACAACGAGTGTGAATTCTCTGGGACTTATGTTGCCTTTAAAAAAAAATCATATGTATACGGATATATAGATATTTTATTTACTAAGTGGCTCCAAATAGCCTTTGAAGTGCGTTACAACTTGCTTGACATCCATTTGAAATCTTCCGATACCGCTTTTATCGCGAGACTTTATTCTTTTTGCAATCTTCTAATTTAGTACTGAATTATGGTTGCATAATGGTTTTTCAACAGAGATGAAACAAATAGCTCTTAAAATAGTAGCTAACACTATACATGGGTTAGAAAATAAGTATCTGCATCATGATTTCATGAAATACTTCATGCACTGTGAAGTATTTGCGCTATTGGAAACACGCCGGAGAAGAGAAAATATAAAAATTCGACAAATTATTCAGCAAGTTTTATCCATACATCCTTGAAACCAGCAACTCGCAATAGTCGATTTGGGAGAAGTATAGGAGGATGTGTTTATGGTGTAAGGAAAGATTTATGTGAGATAGGAGTGGAGCACTCCTTTAACAATATAAGTGGCATAGATTTATTCCAAATTAAAATACCATCTGCACGACTTACAATTGTCCCACTGTACATCCGAGGAGCTAATTGGAACGAAGAGTTTGATAAGGTAAAGACGTTTTTTTGGCGAACCTGATGTAATAAACCCTATAGTAATCGGAGATTTGAATGTAAGAATTCGACAGCAATAGCAGAAGATAGAGGAAGTTTATAAGGCATCTTTTGGGGCAGGAAGAGGAACAAGAAAATCACAAGACACAACTTTAAATGCACAAGGCAAAGCATTTTTATAATTTTGCGATGGCTAATGGTGCTGAATGACAGAACAAAAGAAGATCTAAATGGCAGTCTTGCATGCACCAATAATACGGGAAACTCTGTCAATGACATCTGCGCTATTTCCCAAGATATACTGGGTATGGTTGAAACATTTATTGTAGAAGAAAAGATATGATCAGCTCATCTTCCAGTCCAACTAAACCTAACCTTTAATAATAATTTTAATACCGGAAAAAAATGAAACCTACCGAAGCTAAAATAAGGCATAAGCAAGGAACAGTATTAAGGCAAATTGGTTAATATCTAAAAATAACAACTTATCAGAAGGCTGAAATAAACCTAGAAGACCTCGGAATCACAATTAGCAAAGCTGTATCCGTACAGGAAAACAAACAAATTTGAAAAACAAATGGTTTGACGGGCAATGTAGGAGTGCCAGGGAGAAATCATTTAAGGCGTTAAAAGTAATCCGAAAAACTCAAAAAACTGAAGATAGAGAGAGTAAAGTATATTGGATTAAAAAGTAGCTATGTAAAATTATGCAACAAAAAGAAATTGAAATATTAACAGCTAATTGAAACTAGAATAAATCTAGTCAAAGAAAGTAAGAGTGGTGGTCGCTAGTCAAGGAAATTAGAAATCAAGACATTCAAGCTGCCGTAAATATTGCTGCACCACCCCAAACAGCCACCAGCACACATTATGCGCCAATGTTGATAGAAGATGATGATCTAGATAAAACCATAACAGCTGAAGAAATAAGACATGCTATCCAAAGTGAAATAAAAAAGGCACCTGGAGAGGATAGAGTTCCTTATGAATTTTTCATTAATGCGTCTGAAAATTGTATAAAGGAGTTGCGCAAAGTATATGATAGAACACTGAACAAAGACTGTGGAGATAATACCTTTATAACAAGCATAATTTTCCCAATTTATAAAAAAGGAGACGCCAAACAACCAGGCAATTACAGAGATATCTCATTCATGAACTACATAGCCAAAATTATGATGGATATTATTAATGAAAGACTATCGTTGTGATTGAAAAAACATAGAAAACTAAACGAATATCAAGCAGGATTCCACAGAAACTACTCGACAAACAACATATTATGTTCGCCGAAAAGAAAAAGGTGTGCGCGTTTTTCGTGGATTTTAAAGCAGCATTTGACAGAGTTCCAAGAAAACATTTGATACTCAAACTACACCAAATAGATATATCTACAAAGATAGTTAACTTCCTAGAAAAAATGTATAGCAGCGGTCTGAACTAGAAATGAACTGTCAGAATATTTTAAAACGCATATCGGCGTGAAACAAGGATGCCTGCTGTCGCCCTTGCTCTTTGCCATATACCTGAATGACATCCATGGCTACCTGTGAGGAGCACTTCGCATAGATAAAATGAACATAAGGGTGTTACTGTATGCACATGACATTGTTATGCTAGCAGATGATGTTAAGGTTCTTCAAAAATTTATAAATAAGTTAGAAACCTACTGTTATGTGTGGGGAATGGAAGTAAATCTGAGTATGTCCCAAATCATGGATTTCAGAAGAGATGGTAAGCTTTTTGTAAAAGAAAAACGGAAGTATAAAGGAGAATAAGTCAAAATTTGTTCGGAATACAAGTACTTGGGAGTAGTACTAACGCCCGGAACGTCCTTTGGGAAGCACATACGTAGTAGGAATTCCGTAGCCAAAGCTATTATGAATGCCACTATTAGACTATTTTCGAAAAAAGAACATTTCGCTAAAAATGAAATGGAAACTCTTTCAGGCAGCATGCGGATGAATACAAACTTACGGCGCCCAAGTATGGGGCTTCTTTTGGTTCGAAGAGGTGGACAAATTTTAGCGTTATTTTGTAAAACGAATCCTTAAACTATTTGACTTCACTCCTAATTATGTGCTCGCACTAGAAACAGGAATGAGGGATGGACATACTAACTCTCTAAATCTCCACAGACGATATATTGCCAAGACACCGTTTGACTACCATACCGAAAGACTTCCTCACAAGTTATCACACATAATATTAAATGGGAAACTTTATTGGACCGCCAGGTCTTCTGCCATCCTGAGTTAGAGGGTTCCATTGCATAGCATGGTTCGCTATGGAGCTGTCACCCTTTCAGAACGTGTGACCAATCCACTGCCACTTCCGCCGTTGGATGGTTGTGCCTATTCGTTCCTGACCCGTTCTCTCGTAAAGGTGTTCGTTAGAGATACAATTGGGCCAGAAAATCCGTAAGATAAGAATGGAGCATTAGATGTGTCGAATTACTAAAAACTGTGAAGATGCGCAGATATCAAGAAAATTTGCACAATGCAGCCAAGCAAGGATCTACAAATATCTGCACTGCCGCACCGACAAAAACAACCAAAGCAAAATTACTTGGATACTCGAAGCACGGGCAGGCCTAATATTGCTCAATGGCAATAGTTTCAAAACAAATAACTCCAAGTTGTGTTCTCTGTGTAACCTAAAGCAGGTGGAAATGATCTAGCATTTCTTAGGCAGATGCCCAGTACTCGAGGAAATAAGATGCGGATCTATATAAATAAAAATGAAATGATGTTCGTTGGTCATCGCATCACTTGAGAACGGCTGGACCGATTTGGCTCATTTTTTTTTGTTATGTTCGTAATAGTCCGAATAAGGTTTTTACGGAAAGAAAAATTGAAAATTCGGGAAAAAACTGAAAGTGTTTTTTTCCATGGAAAAAAATGTGTGCATTTATGTTTGTATGCTATGGTATGGTCCCTTCCATTCGTGTGAAAAATATAACGCACACAACATGAGTGGTTGCGAGAAGCTAGGCCCTGGCTCTTTAAAGAGCTGTTGCGCCAAATATTTTTTTTGTATGTTTGTATGCTATGGACTCCGAACCCACGAAACCGATTGAGCTTAAATTTTTAGACAATCTTCGGTATTGGCTCTAGAGTATACCTATGAAGTTTGGTCAAAATCGGTCAACTACTTTAATATTATAGTACTTTGGTACTAAAAAAAATCTCTTTTGTTACTCGCAGCAAAGCACGCCGCCGGGTATCATCGGTCCAGCAGTTTGCCCACTACTTTATTATTACAATACTTTACTACTAATTTGTTTCTTTTTTGATATACATATTTAAGGATGGATCACTTACTCACCGTTGGCCGGCACAAAACTGTTCTCTAATAGACTTAGCTCCAGGCGCCTGCATGGCAGTTGTTGCCTCAGGCGCCTGCCTGACAGTTGTTTTCCTTTTTTGTTAAGCGCAGCAACGCTCGCCGGGTACCCGCTAGTACTTGAATAAAATGAAGCTTACAGACTAAGAAATAATTAAGATATTAAACAGGGAAAACGAAAATTGGATAACCTTGTACATTATATTGAAAACGCTATAAATCATAGAACATTTTTAATTGCTGAATTCAATATAGATATAAATGAAATATTGTAATGTGGCTTAACTTCCGACAGACGGCCAAGACCATGTCGTATGTTCTTTACATCTATTGAAATATTACCTAATGAAGATGTTTTTGTTTGTGAAAATTAATTTGAAAATAAAGAATCTTTATTATTATTATTATTATTAATGGTCTTATGGTGAAACGATGTTCACATTGAAGCTTCCGCGCATGATTTTACCAAGTTGCTTTGGGTTTGTCCAACTCTGCTCCAATTCACTACATTTTCTTAACATCAGTTATATCTTCTTTGTGCTGTCCGGTTTCCAATTTTGTGCACCTCCTGTGATACAGCGTTTCTTCGGTATAAGAATCTATCAACTGCAAGTATTATACTCCCTGGGATCTCCTTGTCTGTCGAAAGACTCTTAACCACTTAATTTCCCAAACTAGTTAAACGTTCCTAGCACTGTAGATATTATTATTAATTTGATCTGGATAAAACAGATGTTACACACGTAACCACTTCAACCAGTACTTTTAATCTAGATACTAAACAGTCCGAACTTTTTAGATAATTTTTTCTGGAAATACAGATGTCAGTTCTTTAGGGATATGTTTATTTGCTACATGTATTGTACATACATGTGTGATGATGATTCACTGCTCTATAATATCATTCACTACCTTGCTTCACTTAGCCACTCAGGGTTGATTACCTACACTAGCCTCTTGCGGGGGTCTTCAAGAATTATTATAGTCGGCGTGGTTCCGGACATTGATTGCAATGATGCACGGATAAAATTTCGTCCTATAAAATATCAGCTGAGTCACGTATTAAAAAGGAACAAACCAACAAAATAATTACACCACTAAGATGTTCGCCCAAGTTTATCTACAAGTACTCTATTCTTTAAAAAAGAATAAAACAAATTAAAAATTAAGTACGCTTCTTGTTGTGCGCCATTCGATTTGTACTGTCTTTGGAGATACATACGAGTATGTATGTAGGTACAATATATTGCTACAAACACGTATTTTGGTTAGGCTTAATAAACTGAACGCAATGAATCCATCAAAATAAGCACGAAAACAATTTTTTTCCAAGCACCTCACGTAATGCGCTTCGCGACAGCAAAACAAACAAACGATCTCCCTCCATTCCTAATATTTTTTTTTAATTTTTTTTTACGTTTAACCCTCTCATATTATTCATATTTTTCATCCATACTAACGTATTAAAACACCAACCAAACAAATGTCTCCTGTCTCATTTTTATTGCATCCAAAAAGCGGATATTGTACAGGATATAACGCTTTAACGGGAAGCAGTAAATGTAAGTTTATTCTTGTTGTCCTTACTCATAAATGCACACATATACACAAAAAACACGTAACCCAACCCACTTGTCAAATGACTTGAGTCTATGTCCATTTTATTAACTTTGTTTAATAATTTTTTTTTATTTTTTTTTAATAGATTCACCATATCATGACGTAAGCGGTCTACCCAATCCATACATGGAACACATGGAACAAGAAGATGCGAAACCACCACAACAACACATGTCCCTTAACTATGATGAAAGTCTAGAGAGTGGCTATTCAACACCAAATTCTAGAAATCGTCGTGTCATTCGGGAGATAATAGTCTGATGAGGAGTAGAAGGGCAATATGGAGGCACGAGGCACATTATGACGCAGCAGTACGAACGAACGAAATTTTTTTCTTTTCTTCTTAATTTAATCACGAAAAGCATAAGAAGAAACATGAATCTCAAAATACTGCATTTTGTGTTAACAAAAATTTTCTTTCAGTTTTTAAATATTAATTTTTATACATTAAGCGAAAAAATATTTTTCTTATAATAATTTGTTTTTTTAATCGAATTTTAATGAAATAAGTCTATAAAATTTAACATCTAAAAAAATTCCAAAAAATAAAAAAAATTAGTAGAAAACAAAATTCTCCAATTAGTATGTGTGTGGAAGATTTGAAAATCAATTTTAAGAATTAGAACGGAATTACAATAAAAAAAATATATTTCTTTCTATGACTTTCCCTCACCTTCTCTGTATATAACGTTAATATATCATTTTCGCATACATTTTCCAAACATAATGGTTAGTGCAGTCTAAACAAACACACTCGGTAAAACTAATAATTTTCTTACATACGAATATAATTGAAATTTTTAATTAAATACTAAATCTGCTGAACGAAATACTGCGATTCGGGATCAAAGTTTACACAGAATGTTTATTTCTGATGTAATGTTCGCAAATAAACAAAAAATTATTGAACAGGGTGGCACGAAGCAAATCAATGAAAATCATTTTTTATCCAAAAACGGGATTTTCATTTAAGTCCATTGGAGGAGAGCGGTGTTCTTGAGGTATAGTGATACCGAGTTTTGCTGAAAAGGGTATGTTATGCGATCTACTTTCAGTACTGATATCAAAAAGTATGCAGAAGCCTAACGTAAATATCTGGTTTCGATTATTTAGTTACGGTCTAACGGTTCATAATTAAGCTAAATGTAAGCAGAGATAAATGGTAAATCTTGTTGTAAGTAGAACAAATGGAGTCAGCCTATAGTTCGTGCAGACAGTTTGAATGAACACAGCTATTTATTATCAATAATTCCTTGGAAGATAAAAACCACGACTCTTCTAGTCAGTCACTGGAAGACATTCTTCCAGCAATCTTCCAATTTATCTGCTACAGTTCAGTCATTTGTAACATCGCCATGGCAAGACAGTATCGATACAGATTCTCTTTTTAGGGGGTTATGATATAATTAAGTTCTAGAATAGATTTCGTTGTGAATAGGCAGTTTAACGCCAATACCGTTCTGAATTATTATTGAAAAACCATAGATGCGAACGTTTTTTGGACTAAACTCATGCATCCTTTTTAATTAGAAATGGGCAGGAAGTGCATAAAAAAACGCGTAAAAAATCCTGGATGCGTCTTAGGTCTTTGATTTTAAATCAGTTTTTGAGCTCGTTCAACCACTACCATTGCCTCAAAGCGAAACACTTTGACGGCGGCTTAAATCTAGTCAACCTTGAGCACTGAAAACTGTGAGACACGATAACTCAAACGACTTTACCTTCAAATTTGTCACCAGCTGATGATCGATTTGACAAAAGGTTCATTCCCAGTGGAGCTTGTGTCATATGCTCCTAGCAATCACGGTAACTGCAACATTTGAAAAAAGGTGTATTTTAGAAATCGAGGTTTTATACCTTAATTATGGGGACGAATGGTTTTAGTACGCTTTTATTGCTAGATACAAAATAAAAGAAAAAAAAACGATAAATTTGATATTTTCATTTTTTATAAGGACATTGGGAAACGTACTTCTACTGCAGAGAAAGTATAAAAAGCTATATAACCAAATACGGGGAGAAAGTGTAAAAGGACACTGAAAGAAGTAACATAAGTATGCATTTCCAATAAACCCAAAAATTCCACCATTTCATACCACCCTGTAAAATAATTCCAACAGCCGCCGGCAAAAGCAAGTACGTTAAAGTTAAAACTCAATGGTTGGCGATCCGTCGAAATCCACATACAAACAAGCAATTTGCTTTTATTTATCTTTTTTCCATCGGTATGGAAGCTATGGTATTAGTGGCTTTCATGTTAACCCGATTGGAAAACATTGTTTTGTAATCCGCTTCCGCTTTTGTTGTTTTGTACATCACAAAACCTAATGATTTACTATTATTTTATTATATGTATTTTGAAAACATTTTAGAGCTCACATTTTCTATGTAATCGTATTTACTTATCATAGCCAACCAGTAGGCTGTTGCACCTGGCTATAATCTCACTTTGCTAATTACTACTACATATTTGTGCAACACCTGTTGTTTGAAAATTGTCGACACGCAATGCATCCCATCAGGTCATGTCCAATTATCCTTTTTTGGATAAATATTATTGATTCGCTAAACAAAATATTAAACATGAAATGGAAATGTTTTTGACCTGATTTCTGGTAATGTCGAGTAACAATGTGTAATTAGGAATGAAATGATTATAGGAGATGAAAATAAATCCATTAATTAGGTGGCAGCGAGCACCATCTCATTCTCCCAAAAAAAAATGCGATGAAAGGATGTGGTAATCAGCGGAAATTTTCTGCTGGTAAAAGTTGATTCACTGTTTAGGCAAATTTGTCTTTTATTGTTTTGAACGTACTTCGAGTATACTAGCATGTTTCCTGCCGTTAATTACAGTTGCACATTTTTAATATAAACTGTGTTTGGCTCTTTTTGTTTTATTTTTTGTAATTTAAATCTCAATCGACTCGTGGTTTTGCGGTGTTTAACAGTATATGTTTACATGTCGTCATTTTAATTATCAAATGTTAAGGCTTTGCTTAATTATATTTATGCACAACCAGTGGGGGTTTTATTTTTTATTTTATTTTTTAATTGGATAACTTTTACGTACAACAAAAGCTGTCAAAGTTTAATTAAAAATTAATTAAAAAAAACTTTTAAGGCAGTATTACGCGCTTATTATACTTTCTGTCTGATGCAGGTTTCCTAGAAAATAAAATAAGTCCTTTATGATTTCGTGTGGTTGTTTCCAGGTGCTACCGATAATATATGTTCATACAATTTAGGTTAAGAACTGATTTACCTTCAAATCAATTCAATTGTTCCCAGCGAAAGGCTAATTTTTCTAATCCGCTGTGATCCGATTCGAATCTCATTTACATCGATCTGTCGTTCTTTTTGGTTTTTTTATGACTCGCACTCGCAACACATGCTGAATGGATTGAGTAAAATACCTATGATTCAATCCGATCCAATCATAAGTTTCGTAATTTCACTCAGGATAAATTGACAATTATTCCGAAAATTTGAAAATTGTTTAACCTTCTCGACATGCAATACGTTTCCACTTATGTGGTGGACAGCCTTGAGGCTAATATAGCGTCTATCCCTTTCAAAACTATACGTAGGAAATTTTTTGCTTATACAGTCAGTCTTTAGCCTTAGTTTTCCTTGCTTAGTCCTAAATGATTCAATAATTGTTGCAAATGAAAACTTTTAGAAATCGTAACTAAGTGGAAAGAGTATGGTATCTCTATCGATTATTTCAGGGAGCAAACAGGACCGGAGTTTCAAACTTCTTAGCCAAAATAAGTTTGCCGCTATTTAAAATTTCTTATTTAAATAAATTTGTGTCAAGTTTACACAAAGGTTTTAGATTGTTCAAACTTTTTCTCAAGGCCTATTTTCGTCAAAAAAATAAATTAGTCGTTCATTTTATAAAATTTGACTTCCAAATCATTACTTTGCCACTGATTTCAACTATTTTTTTTTTCTTTTTTATATTATTACTATTGAGATATTAAGTGATAAGTTTCGTTTTCTTGTTGGACTGCACTTCATGAGTCTTGGATCCCTATCTTCACCAAGTCCCAATCCTCCGAAATTCCACTGCCACTTTTAAGAACTTCTTACCATCAAAACTATCACATCACAAATGTTATAAATAAAATCACGTCAACATCATTCTTCTATTATTTAACTTTACACCTAAAAAGAAAAAAAAAGAAAAATATTATCCAAAATTTTTAGTGCCATAAAAATCGTACAATTACAAAGTATAAACAAAGAAGAAATTATCTCATATCGTTAAACGTTTCGTAATATTCCTTAAAATAGATTTACAAGTCTATCTACTGCATATCTTATTTTGTTCGTAAAAAAGAAGCATAAGAATCTCGAAGAATATCTATCACCATCAAGCCAATCCTCCTTAGACTATTAAGAAACACAAAAAAGCAAGAATTACGCACTTCTGACACCCAATTGAGAGGCATTGAAAATTCCACCCTCAAGCCACGTAGTAAGCAATTGTTGTCAAAAAAAGGAAACATAAGCCCAATTGCTTACATAGTAGTTTATAAAAAAATATACATATTAGGATATTAAGTGAAACTTGTTTTTTATTAAACAAAAACAAGACTACAAAACATTTAAATTAAAAATCAAATAAAAAATAAAACAATTCGATAAGAAATAATTTAAATAACAAGAGAAAAATGTACTTACAAATTTGAATAACTGTGTTGAGTTCTGCTTTTTTGGCAGGGACCACAATTATCCTTATTAATGTATCTTTTTTTAACGTTTATTTTATTTTACTATATTTTTGAAACCATTTTTTCCGTAGCATAAATTCTTTATTAAAAAAGTATAACAAAAATGAAAGAAAAGTGTATAAGGTACTTAAATGGGTTGTATTGGCACAAACCCTTACGTCGTTTAAAACAAAACAAACAAAAAAAAAATCTTTTTAAATTATTAATAAATATAAAACAACAAACAAAACAATTGATATATATAATACGAAAAAATAAAAAAAAACTAAATAACTTAAATAAGCATCAGATAAATCTATATATATATATACATAAAAACAAAAACAAACGTATATTTAAGAAAGAAAAAAGAAAAAAAAAAAAAAACAAAAAAAAAATATTTTCAAAAATTTAACCATAATTTTAGTTTTTATTTATACACCATAAAAAAAACTTATATATATAATAATGAATGAACAGAACAAACCAGAAAATAAGAATATATATAAATATATATTTACAAAAACCACTAGCTACTTATGTAAGTAAAATAAAAGAAAAATCACAAAAATTTAACAAAACCTAAAGATAAATGTCACTCTGACTGCTTCAAAATAATGTTAAAGAAACTACGATTAAAAAAAAAAATTATAACAGTGAGAAAGAAAACTTAAATTTATTTCAAATCGATTGTAAATTTGTATTTTGAACGAATCCACCCTTAGACGTTAGATAAACAAAAAAATATAAAAAAAATAAAAAAGAAATGAATTTTACTTAAATAAAATCTTAATTATTTTTTACTAGCTAGTTAGCTATATTTTTTAAATTAATTATATTTTTAAAAATATGTGTTAAACTTGAACTCTTTTATCAGCCAACGAATATTAAAAAAAAAACTGTTTATACTTATTAACTTCCATTAGTTGAATAAAAAGCGGAAAGAAATTGTTTTTTTTTTTTTTTTTTAAGTTTTCTATATATAATTTTGTTGTAACTGTTTGTTTTATTTAGTAGTGTCTTTTTTTTTACATGTGTTAAAAGTGGAGAACAAGGATTATTGAAAGTGGGTGAAAGGTATGTGGTTTTATTTGACAGCCTTATGGCTAATCAGTTTGTGTAAGAAGTATCTATCCTTACTCATGCAGCCTTCCCAGATCTATAATACATTAAACGCATAATGACTCAGAGTCATAGGAAGTTTATTTTATACTAGTATGCGTATCGAAAAAGTAACTCGAAAAAAGTGATTTTAAGGCAATTTCATCCTTCATATAGTTTGCACTATTTCAACTTTACAGGTACTTCACTTTTAGTGTTGCAACTTTAGTATCATTTTGCTTCCATTCTATGGAAGTTTGATACAAAATATTTCGAATTTTTTTGAAATAGTTTACACTGTCTTCAAATCATATTCATAACTTCTCCTGCTGATCTTTCCAAGCTCCTATATTGGTTAGAGGTCCATCTGTTCGTCTTGGAGAGTTAAGGCCCTGAAACGCCCCTAAAAATACTTAAACTGTTTACAGGTTTCGTTAAGATATGCTATATGCTGTGTATAGCAATTTCTGTAAGAACTTGTTTTCAATTACGATTTCGGAGATACGTACGGCTCAAAATATACCTGATCTTACTGGCTAAACCTATCAAGCACATTTTACTTTCGTTACCCTACAGAACACCAATTACATCGATCTACAACTATAGTTTAATTTTTTTTTTTTTTGTACTCATTTGTTAAATTATATACACAATTTATTGCAACTTTTGTTTTACGTAATTTGTTTATTGTTTAAAAAAAAACTGTTACATCATCGCATTTTTTTTTACTCAAAAACAATTTCCATATGTATGTGCATTTCTTTTTTGCGTCTATTTAAGTAAAAAAATATTATTATAAGGAAAAATGTTGTTTTCGCTTCTTTTCCATTTTGGAAATGGCGAACATTATTATTTTTTATTTTAAATTGTAATATTAAATAATATAATTTTTTTATATATAAATATGAACATACAATTTAAGAGGAAATTTTAATGATGTAATATGTAATTATAATTACACTTATTATTAAACTATTGGAAAATAAAAAAAAATAAGTATAATATTAAATGAATGACGTTTTACAAAAAAAAAAATAAATAAAAAATTGTAAGAAAATGAGATTTAAGTTTTATATAATTTTTTTGTTTATTAAGAGGAAATTGATACATAAAATAAACAATTCTTATTTTTATTAAAAAGATACATTTAGTGTTTTATTTTTTATTAATATTGAAATTTCACGACTCAAGGTTCATTCCACAGTTTTTTTCATTACCAAGGATAGGGCTTGAAGTGCACATAAAGTGTTTTCCAATAGAGACGGAACGATTTTGGCAGTTCATCGTAGCCGTGTTGTTCTATCTTTTGTTAATTTTCCTGGAGTGGAATCCTATAAGGTGATAGTTCTAAGGTGCGCGGTAGAAGGAGAATAAGTCAAAAAATGCAATTTTTCAGGAGAGGAAAAAAACTTAATAAAGCTTTAAATTTTCCGATTTTTTTAAAATTTAAACTGTGAATTTATATTTTTATACCAGACTAAAAGATACAAAAAGATTTTTTTAATGTTATGTAGTAAATAAGGAAATAAGGTGACTTGTACTCATTTGATCATTAAGCTTTTGTTCGAAAGGTGACATATACTGGTAAAATCAAGTATGCACCATACAGTAAGGCTACTTTGACCACTGTCTTTTTGAACGACTTGTGTGTGCAATAGACTTATACCGCTTTTACTAAACATGACATATACAATTTGTAATCGAATGGCGTACTTATCTCATTTTGACCAAATTTTGACATATACTCCTTCTACCGCGCACCTTAGAGTTGATAGTCACAATTCTCCGTAAAACGATCGCAAAGTCACACAAAAACGATCGCAAAAGGGTGATGATCACGCTGATGGTCACCTTAGAGAGAGCAAAAGGTATGATTGTGATCGTCAACGATCAACTATCACCTTAGAGGATTCCACTCCTGTATTTTTATTTTTCAGACTTTTAAAACAAATCACCTTGGCAAATTACAGCGTCGAGTGCAAATGATAAAACATTATTATCAAAATGGGTGTTCTGTTGTGGCAACGATGCGCGCATTGCGCCCATTTTACGGTTTACATGGTCGTCCTTTCCAGTCTACTAGTCTACTGAACAAACCGGTTCAGTGAACAATCAGCCAATACCCGTACGTCAATGAAACGCAAGATCTACCGAAAACATCGCCGCTGTCCGTGAGAGTGTGCAGGAGAACCCTAGGCAGTAAATTCCGCACCGCGCAGAAGAACTCGGCCTTTCGTACACATAACTTAGCGAATTTTGCTTCAAGCCTACATCGGTACAAAATCCATCTTACCCAGGGGCTGAAGGAAAACGACCTGACTGGGTTCTGGAGCAGTTGGAACCGGACCCCGATTTCAGCAACGAGGCACATTTTTGGATGAACGGGTATGTCAACAAGCAAAATTGCCGGATTTGAGACGATGCCAATTCTCACGGGGTCCACCAAGCGGCAATGCACCTGTAGAAAAACACTGTTTGATGTGGACTGTGGGTCGCCGGCATCATTGGTCCGTACTTATTCAAAAATGACGATGGCATTGCCATCACCATCGGCGGAGAGCGCTACCAATCGATGATAACCAATTTCTTTTCGCCCAAATTGGATGATATAAATGTGATTGACATTTGGTTCCAACAGGACGGTGCTCCGTGCCACACAGCTGATGCCACAATGGACATTCTGCACGAGCCATTTAAGGGCATGGTTATCTCACGCAGAGGCGACGTGAACTGGCCACCGAGATCGTGCGATTTGACCCCGTTCGACTTTTTCTTGTGGGGTTTCCTTAAGTCGCAGGTCTATTCCAATAAGCTGCAAGCAACCAATGTCCTCAAAGTCAACATAACCCGTGCCATCGCTCAAAATCAGCCTAATATATGCGCCAGAATCATCGAAAATTGGACCTATTGGATACGCTCCACACAACGAAGCCGCGGCGGCCATTTGAACGATGTCATATTCCTCACATAATATCATTAATAGCCCTTTCAAATAAAACAAAAAAATCGTTGTTATCTCACCCAGAACTTGTTTTATTCAATTTTAACATCTACCCGTCCCTATTAGAAAATCATTTACATATATCGCTCATTTACTTCAAAACGGTCATAACTCAAAAAACGCGCTTAAAGTTTTCAATTCACCACCACCTTGCGGAAAAAACAACACATCTTATAATTCTAACGCGGAGAGTATACAAGATATATGAATATGAAATTTTTACACAATATGAAGCATGATAAAGCGAATAATTCTGCACCATTAACTCAAAAATAGCGTTTTTTGAGTTATGACAGTCTTCAAGTAAATGAGCGATATGTGCTAATTGGAAAATTTCAAATTTTGCTAGTTAGAACTTAGTTTCGTTAGAATTTAACTGCTAAATTAGAACTTAGGTTCAAGGGCTATAAACGAATTCAGAAAGTTTTATTCGTCTCACTTAACTGCGGAAAGCATACCTTAAGTTGATATTTTTGAATACGAACCATCGCAGCCTGTCTCGTTTTATGCTGCAGGCAGACTTATTGAACGCAGATACTGAAGTTCTCCGTTAATCTGACGTTTACTTTCTAACGTGAAGAATTCGTAGAAAATGAATTCAAAGCTCATCAATGCGAGAATTTCACTACCCATGCTCCTCCAGATAAGCAAGCTTAGTAATTTCAGTTAGTTATGCCCTAGTGTTTGAAAATATATCAGCAGATATGTCGGTGTATCCAAAACACAAACGTTTATAGAACTGCATTTAATGGGCTAAAGCATATGCTACAAAGTAGGACTACACTATGTATACCGGATAAAACTACACTAGGTGTATCACTATAATCCGGCAATCATGACTTATGTAGGTCATGGTCTTTGTTGGAACCGTCGAGCAATACAAGCTCATAGACTTTGAAAACCACGCTTGGAATGACAGTGTAACTCGCTTTTACTTAATATTTTGAAGCAGGTTGTCCATTCAGTATAAATAGAATGCTAGAATGAGCGTGGCTGTAGGAACTTAAAGTACAATATATGGAGGAGTGTCTGCTATCGATTTAGGACTTCGTGCATACAAACATAGAAAACTGAACACCTGGTCCTTGAATGGCTTCGTTCTACTCATACCTCCGCATACGACAGAAATCGTGCCTTAGTAAGTAGTCGAAAATCTTGTCAAAGTCGGAGGTTTAAAGAAAATTTAAGATAATTCATGTTCCATTCTAAAGACAGGTACATGTTCATAAAAAGACGTGTTTTGATTTTAATTACGGATTGAGGAATTGGATTGAAATCGAATCGAAATGGTATTGGTATAATCCATATTGGTATATACGTGCCAAGTATGGGGATGCAAGAAAACGATATGGTCGAGCAGCTGTTACGTTTCTTCCTAAAACGAATTTTTCGGCTACCAATGACTACACCAAATTATATGCGACATATTGAAACTGGGCTGCCACGATGTTCATCACAACCCTAAAAATGCATTTCGATTACATGTCAACATGTGTTCCTCAGATTATCTCTACATATGTACGCATTCAACAAAAGAGTATCCTATTTCGCGTCGTGGAGGGAGCTAAATATGGAGATAGGAATGGTACACAACATCAAGACGGATCTGTACAATATCTCAAAAAACTTAGATAACAAGCTTTATTCCACTTTTATAGATCAGCCAAAGTCCTCAATTTATAGAAAGTTATTTTGTAGAACATTATATGACGGATGCAATATCTGCTATTTTTAAAGCACGGGAAGAGCTTCTACGCCTGAATTATGTACCACATCGAGGCGACCAACCTGTACAATGTACGCTATGTAATATGTATCTCCGCAAGAGAAAATGTAATGCAATCTAGGAGTTTGTCCAATTCTGAGCGAACTCAAAAATGATAATAATATTTGGCGCAACAGCTCGTCATGTGCCTAGCCCTAGCTTCTCGCAACCACTCGTGTTGGGTGCATTCGATTTTTCGCACGAATAGAATGGGCCTACGGTTTTGTGCCATACCCAAAGGGCAATTTTTTTATTTTGTTTTTGAGAAGCTTTTTCGTGACAGCAATACTGTTTGTCAAACTTTCGCGAGAGGTGGGACCGTCAAAATTTGGTTGGAGTTGGTCTCTGAAGAGATGTCCCCACACATTCCCATTGTTGAAGTCTCAAGATAATACTGGCCAGTCAAGAACAGAAACGGTTTTACGCTTAAAGTACTCTTTTACCTTCCGGGCAGTGTGGATTGCTGCATTATCATGTTGCATGATGAAATTTTCGTCTAATTTTCCTTGGTTATGATCCGTCAGGTCCATCAAGGCAAAAGCGTTTCTCATCGGTGAAGATGACAGTTCTCCAACGCTTCTCTCATCTTAAATGATTTCTGTAGTTGTAGTAGAGCGGATTTTCTTTTTAAACGCTTTCTTTGAACACGTTAAGCTTCAGCTAACACATGCTGGCAAGTCCTCAGTTTTCTGTCCACCTTCAAAATCCCTGCTGATACCGTAATTTTCTTGTAGAATTTGACGCTTTTCTTAGTAAGGACCGTCGATCTGTTGGTGTTAAGCTATATTTTCGTCCAGGTACGTATCTTTTCCGATAGTTTTCTGGTTCCTTTAAATAGTTTCAAATAACTATACGACTACGGCTCAAAAGTTTTGCAATTTTGTTGACAGAATATCCCTCTTGGAGCAATTTTTCCGTTTGGCTTAACGTCTTTCCAGACTACTATATTTACTTTTAAATCAAATCACTGAACCTGACTAGCAACTCACACTGCGAATAGGATCCGAAACTGAAACTCTAAAGTATTTATACCCTGTCTCAACCATTTGTCGTGGTCATTTAGGGACAAATTTTAAATTTCAAGAAAATTAAGGGAAAGAAAGGATGATTACTATGGTGATTAGAATTTTCTTAAAAATTAGTAATGATTAGCTAACAGAATAGAATATTTGCAGCACATACGGAACAGAATTATCGAGAAATGCCGAAATCAGGGGGTGTCTCAACCAGTTGTCGGGGAGTGTAGTTTGTAACACAGTTTTAAGCTAGGATGTTGAAAATCCCCAAAGCACAACGGGTTTTTTTAAAATATTTTTTGAGAAACCTTAAAAAGTTGTGTTAAAAGGAATAAATATTTATTTATGTATATTCTATTCGTAGGTTAATTATCTAGTCATACATACAGCCAGATTCATTCTGAATTCTACACCATGAAGATGGCTTAGCATATTTGCAGTGCTTTAAGATCATATCACACCTCTCCCTTAACATGCCTACATGAATACTTTTTAAACTCATTTATCTAGAGATCAGATCAGATACTTACGGACATGCCTCGGAAGAAATTCTTGATGAAGGTTGTGTCCACATTGTCGCATGCTTCGATTGGAGCAGATTTCAAGTACCTCAGCGTCTTTGGCAGAGAAACTCATAACCTAATCCGTTTTCCAAACTCTTCTCAAACGTGCTATAAGATTCATGTCGTGGTTATTTGCAGGCCATGAAATAGTTTTGGTTTCAACCTGGGTACTCGATGAGTGCTATGGCGCAGTGGTTACTGTGTGGAACCACTGCGCGTGAGGTTCAATGTTCGAATCCCAGAACACACCAAACAGTTTTTTCGCGGTCCCACCTCTCGTGAACGTTTGACAAGCATCCGAGAGTATTGTTGTCATGAAAAAGTTTCTCAAAAACAAAATAAAAATGGCCTTTTGAATATGGGGCAAAACTGTAGGTGCCTTCCATTCATGTGAAAAATATGATAACGAGTGGTTGCAAAAAGCTAGTCCTAGGCCCAATATGGCCTTTTTTTTTTTTTGGTTGGGAGGGGTAATCTTCAAAAGACGAAACTCAGTACGTCCTGAGTAACAGTATGGGACTCTTACCCACTAAACCCCCCTCCCACGACCGCCCCATTCCCCGCGGTACTACCGTCAAGCATTTCATCGAGGGGGGGTTTTAGTCTGATGTATTCGACTAGTGCATGTTTGCATTTTCCTGCTCAACATTTACTTTCCTTTCTCTTTCTAGGGTTCTTAGAATCTTCATTATGCGCATTGTGCTCCCAGCGACTGCGTCCCATGCCTCCTGGCTTTTGAGCATTTCGCCAACGATGTTTTCTGGCGTCAGTGGATGGCCGAGTTCACTCCTTAGTGCATTCCTTTCGCCGAGGAATATTAGGCATTCAAAAAATATGTGTTCTGCGTTTTCTACGCAGTTAGAGCAATGCGGACAGTAAGGGCTATTGTCGTGTTTATACTTATGTAAGTACGAACGAAAGCATCCATGGCCCGTTAGGAACTACGTTAAGTAGAACTCAAGTTATCCATGTTGCCTGTCGAACCATGGCTAGATTTGGTGTATGAGCCAGCCTGCCTTTCTCAGAAGCATTCCAGCGTTCTTGCCATTCTCTTAGGCTTTCTGCTCTATAGAGCCGGTTTTCGCTGGCCTCGTTTCTTTCTCTTCTTGCGCAGTACTGACGTTACTGTTCTACTGCCAGGATATATATTGGGAGCATTCTCGCTACCACGCAGGCTAGCCCAACATGGGCTGTTGCGGCAAATATGTATGGTACTTTGTTTAGTATGTACCTCATCATCATCACCGCATCATTTTGCATTAAGAAGAAAATTTCCCCAACAAACGGTGCTAACGTTCTTCATTACTGAAGCGTTGCTGACAACTAAGCTTGGTCTTAGCATCCAAAGAAATACCGCCCCAGGCCATGACGGACCTTCTCCAAAATTTTTCTCACTGGATGGCCGAGCGCGCCTTTTGCCAATTCTACTTTATACTCTATGGCGATCATCAGGTGATCGCAAGCAGTATCCTTATAAAATGAAGGTTGGCCATAGTATAAAGCATATCTCCTTGCTCTCAGACAATTTTCAACTAAACGCCGTCTGACTGTTTAACTACTTACTGCAATATTTCTTGTGCTGTTTAGCCTCTGCATAAAATCAATTACCATTCGGCAATAATTCGATAACGATCCCGGATACTTTAAAGGACCAATGGGACGCGGCCTAAAGCATCGCATTGAATAGTATAATTTTATAAAATGGAGCCTTTTGAAACAAAAACGGACTTCAAATCCTTATAACAGCCAAATCGAACAGAACCTTAATCCCCGTGAAAACACCTACCCTTAACTCTTAACTTTATTTAAAGTATACATAGCGTTTCAAACTTCTCTCGATAAACGGAGCCCTTTCAGCTGCTGAATAATAATTTCCCCTCCATCTGTAGAAGTTTATGATTTCTTAAATGCTATAATTTGCAAAAATTATAATTAACTTTTTGCCAAAAACCGATTTAAAAGGATTTCACCGAAGCAAAACAAAAACTACAGTCGAGCCAGTCTCCGTTCGTTCTCATAATTCCAAAAATAAACCTGCATTTCTCAAAAATTCATTATTTAAGCTCAATGTCTTCCATTAAGTAGTTCATTCTTCGTTCAATAGCCCATCTCTCAGACTTACTCCCATCCACCCCACTAAAACCTTCTGTGACATAATTCATAAAATATCTTCATCCGATTTAGAATTCCATTGTTTGAAGAAAACGGGCTGGCATTAAACATTGCTATCGACCCACTCTCTTATGTCGAACTTCAGACGTTGAAATAACACAGAATTAACATCATTCTCCCACCCTAACAGAAAAGTCCACCCACCCTCTCTAGGGCTATACACAATAAGAAAACGAACCGCATTCTTGAGTCCCTAACTATAGCAGCATTCCTGAGCACCCCATCAAACCACCATTGGCTTGAAATTCCTCCGAATGAAATTCGCTTAATTATGTGCTCCTTTTGTATTAATTAAAAGTCCAGATCGTATTTTTTTACCAAATTTTATTATAACCATTGTCGGGAACTGTTGGGCATCTGTACAATCATCGATGAAGTAGGCGGCTGCTGTTGTTCCGTTCATTCTCCTTGGTATGCGCATTGAAACACCGATTTATTATTCATAGAAATAATTGTAATAAATTTAACAAATAACCATTGTTTGTACATTAGGGAGAGTAGTGTCCTCAAGGATTAGAGAAAGTGAAAAACTTCAACAATTCGTCGACTGCTTGGGTGTGCCTTTGCATTCTAGGTCGAAGAGGTTCTCCTTTGATTGTGTCTACGCACAATGAAATTTTAAAACAATTCATTTTAAGCGATGGTAACAGTTCTGTGATCCTATTGTGAAGACCGTTCCTTTTAGTCGGAAAACCATTTCAAGAGCAAAATTATTTCAAAGCCGAACACAAAGAAGAAATCATACAGTGTCACCAATCGGTGGCAAATATGTGTAACTGTTGAAAAAACTCAGCTAGAAGAATGCGACGGGAAGTATGATATATCGTAGTCCCTCATGGTCCTTGGGAAGATTTCTCTCAGTATAACTCGTACATGGAATTAGTATGGAAAAATTCACACCTCTACTCAACTTATTCGGAAGCTAGTTGCTGAGTCTTGATCTGACGGCGTCTGTAATCGTTCGTATTCTCATGTTGAACTGCTTTTGCAGTGTAAGTACTTGCTGATACTTCCCATGATGTTTCAGGAATCATGCAGATGATGACATGATTAGATATTTGTCAAAACTGGTCATGAAGCATGTTATTGATAAAATAACTTTCCGAAATTTATATACTAAACTCACTAAATCAAACCCTCCAGGTTGGGGTAGCTTCCATACCATGTAAAAAAATACCGGTTCCGAAACAACCACAAGACTCGGATAAGGAAGATTTAACTGATAACAACCATACAAACGAAATAAGGGCAATGACCTACGGATCTGTACGCGGAATGTTCGGACCCTTAACAGACCACGTGTAGCTGAACAATTAGCAAATGCCCTAGACTGCTATAAAGCAGGTATAACCGCCATCCAATAAGTACGATGGGATGTGCCGGGCAAGAAGATGATGAAAAACTATGACATCTACTACGGTGATTGCTACAAAGACAACAAGGGATGCGGATTTTCTGTACGCGACAGACGTGTGCAAGAAGTTTCCAGCTTCCGACACGCTACCGAGAGTATTCTGACATTCCGGATCAAGGCTAAGTTCGCTTACAAAAGCCTGATATGTGCTCATGCTCACACGGAACAAAAGAACACTGCCACCAAAGATTGTTTCTACGAGCTCCTCGACAAAACGTACAAACAGAACATACGAGCAATACCCTAAATACGAGTACGACGTTAAAATCGTATTGGGCGATTGAAAGCGCTAAAGTTTGACTTTAGAATAGTAATACAGAGTGAGGCCTCAGGAGTCTCTTGAATGTGATCCCCGCCCAGGTGGACCATCAACTGCGGCCACAGATGAAAATGTTGAATTTCTAAAACAAGTCTGAGTGACCAAAGACTGAAAAGTAAAAAATTGCAGGAGTGGAATCCTCTAAGGTGATAGTTGATAGCCACACTTTTGATAGTCAAAGTTGATGATCACGCTTTGCTAGCTCTCCGTAAAACGATCGCAAAGAATATAATTCTATAAGGTATGTTCGCGTACCCTCCCAAAACAGCGAATTTTTATGAAAAGTTATGAATTTTTACGAAAACCTTTTCGAGTACTGAGAATTTTCGTAGTTTTTGACAAAAGAGAGCGCTCTCGAGAGAGTAAGAAATTTCCCCAAGCTACGAATCTTAGTGCAAGAAATTTCTTTGGACAGATTTGTGAAATCTGTCAAATCGGTCAATTCGCTATATACGTCATTCTCTGTTGGATTTTCCTTCTCTTTCTCTCTTTCGCGTACAATTGGGTTTAAGGTTTGACGTTTAAAAAGTGGGCAGCTTTTGTGGTTCAACGCGTTCAATTTGTTTTGATCTGTGCAAATAATAATAGAGAAAGTAAATTAAGCATAAAACATGTAAGTAAAATAATTAATTTACATATTTAGACAAACTTAAGGAACCATACAAATTATTATGAGTCTTCCGCACAGGCATTAAGAAAAGAATATGCAATTTTCTCCAACTTTATGGAAAATCATGCGGACATAGCGACATACCTCAATACGCTGAACGTAAATAATAGAATAACCCAGAAAAAACAGTGGAAGAAATTAAAAAATAATTTTAATTCTAATGGACCACCGAGTAAAACTGAGTGGAAAAGTGTAAACGTCTGGGATGCCACGTTGCCATGGTGAAGTAAATTTTAACAAAAATAACATTAATTAGGTTTGGACTTAAAACGTAAAGAAGAAATTAAGGCACGTCGTCAATTACCACGCTTATGGTTCATGGTTCAAATCCTGATGTCAGCAAACATTAATTTATTTCTCATGAAGTATATAAAGTCAGTCCGATCATTTGCGAAAGCCTGTGTGAATACTACTGCGAAGGCATAACACTGGCAGTAGCTTGCTCATGTGGCTGGAAAAATTGTTCGCTCTGTTGATGGTGATTTGCTGTGACATCGGTTATAGGGAAAAAAGTACTGTGAATCAGAAGCAAAGACCAAAAATAATAAAAAAAAAAAAAAATCTCCCCAGTTATCTGGACGCCACCCCCGGAGAATCTCTGAAGCATAAACAACTGAGCTTCAAGAGAACCACTACACCAAAATCGTTTTCCCTCTATCTGTACTTTCCAACGCCCGCACTGTGTGTAAACATCTTAAAGGTATTCATAACCCATTGAGTGCGCGCAAATTATATAAAAAAAAAATATTGTATAGGGCAGCACAAACATTAACAATTTCAGCTACCCTTAATGGAGTATATCTACATTTTCTTTCGTCGAGTTTTATACGCCATCGAGCTAAAAAAAAAGAAAAGAAGAAACATAGAATATTAAATTGTTAGAAGATGTTTATACAAACATATCCACTTTTTAACTGGCCGATGCAACGTTCAGCAATGCTTCCGGCCTTAGAATGAATTTTACTAAACTGTGTCTCAGGTATGCATACAATCATAGCATTTATACTGTGCCTTTTACTGTTCTAAAACAAGGGTTAATTTTCTGTTGTTGTAATATCACATGGCTTCCATCAATGCAGCCTATAACTGGGGCTGTGAGAGCAAAAGTGGTGTAACCCCAATGATGTTATATAGGAGTAATTGATGGATTTTGAAAAATGAATTTTTTATGTTAATTTTTTTAATACTAACCATATATTTGTTTGTACAAATTTTATATTTTTTTCCAATTTACATATTAATATCAATTTTAAATGATAGCAATTAACTATCATTTGAAGAAAACAAATTCATTTTTTTAAACTTTTGTGTGGCTTAAATCCAAACATTAATTTGAATTATAAAACTAGGCCAAATTGAACCATTCGTTTCCTTAAATTGATTTTATTGTATCTCATTTTCAGATTGAGAAATATCTATTACTATTTCTTCTAGAGCTGTCGCTCACGTCTTTAAGTCGTTGTATTCGACTATTGCTTTCTGTCGGGGATTTGGCTTTCTGAGCTCAGCGAATTTAAGGTTGCAATGAAAACTTTTTTTAGACCACATGCCATTGGAGGTTACGTTCAACGGTATGAACTCGCCAAATAATTCAAACGCATCATCGTTAGAACTTCTGCCGAAGGTAGTATGGAAAGACAGGTTTAAAGGTATATACAAAGCAAATCTTAATAGGGAACTTTTGCTGTTTTCAGCCATTATTAGCACACCGCGTGTTGACGACTTAACAAATATTGTTGAAAGGTTGCTTGACAACCCAGCAAAATCATGCGGAAGGGCCAGCAAGCACCTGTCGTTCGATAACGAGTGTGTGAGAGCTAGGACTACATCGTTCGCGTTGCTAAAGCTTTTCAGGGAAAACAACTCCAACGCCGCAAGGATTCTCTACTCAGAAGCGAATAAGCACTTTAAAAGTCTCTGTTTGGCGAAGAAGCAATTATAATTTCAGCAACGCGTTCAACTTATAAATAACACAACCTCTCCTGCACAATATTGGAAAGCTGTTAAGTTGTTAAATGGAAAAAGCAATAGTATCGGATCGTGGGCGCCGTGGCGTAAGTGGTTAGTGTGTCGGATCACTACGCATGAGGTTCCAAGTTCGAATTCCAGAAAACACCAACAAGTTTTTTCACGGTCCCACCACTCGCGAGCGTCTGACAAACATCCGAGAGTATTGTTGTCACGAAAAAGCTTCTCAAATCGCCGTTCGGAGTCGGCACTAAACTGTAGGTCCCTTCCATTCGTATGAAAAATATAGCGCACACAACATGAGTGGTTGCGAGAAGCTAGGCCCTGGCACTTTAAAGAGCTGTTGCGCCAAATATTTGTATTTGTAATAGTATCGGATCAGAACTTCAGGCAGATCAAGAGAGCAATTCTCTCAATTCTGCTTAATTCGCCACAAGTATCAGCACCCTTCCAACATGCTGACCCTTTGATTCTAGACGAATTTTTCGACCAAGAGATAAGCTACGAAGAGGTGGAAACTGTCATTGAGAACGTAAAAAAAGGGAAAGCCCCGGGAGACGATTGTATCCCTTTTGAATTTTACAAGAACTCTACGCCGGCATTTTGAGCAGCACTTAGAATAGAGTTCAACAGAATATTCGAAACCGCGAATGTACCTATGAGTTTCCGTAAAGCGATAATATTCCCGTTGCATAAAACGAGGTTTGATGAAGCGGAAAATTACAGAGGTATTTCCTTCTTAAATACATCAGCGAAGCTGTTTGCAACAGTATTCTTCAATTATCTGAATTCCAAGCTGGTTTTCGTAAAAATTACTCTACAGTGGATCAAATATTCTCGCTCACCAATATTGCCGAGACTTACAGAAGGAACCGGAAAAAGCTATATGTTTTCTTTGTCGATTTTCGAGCAACTTTCGACTCCATACCTAGGGAGAATCTCTTCCATAAGCTCTACAACCTAGGAATCTCGACTAAAGTAATTGCAGTTCTGAGATCTATGTACGAGAGAAACGTGGCGTATCCCTGGGATGGAAAAAAATTGTCGGAAGAATTTCAAACAACTATGGGTGTAAAACAAGGTTGTGTTTTGAGCTCATTATTATTTATTTTATACATAAATGATGTAACTTAATATATTAAAGGAGAAATAAAGTTTAATCGGAGAATAATTCCAGCTTTACTATTTTCGGATGATATTGTGTTCTTAGCAGATACGGTGGAAAGTATGCAGCTTACAACCAATAGACTGGAAAGGTACTGCAACACCTGGAACTTGTGTGTTAATCTATCAAAATCCAAGATGATGATTTTCAGGAATGGAGGGGGAAGATTTGCAAGAAGAGAAAGTTGGCATTACCAAGAACAGGAGATAGAAATTGTCCGAGAATACAAGTATCTTGGAGTTCTGTTCACCTCTCATCTTAGCTTTAAAAAGCACATCCGAGCAAAACTATCTTAGGCTAAGCGAGCTATTTGCTCAGTTTGGGGAAGTTGCATGAGGAACAAATACATAACATACGCTTCGAAAGATAAAGTATTCCTTGCAACTGCAGAGTCCATCCTTATCTATGGCGCACAAGTGTGTGGTTGTTGCCCATTTGAAGACGTAGAGAAGTCTCCGTTTTTACATTAGGAGATCCTTTAGACTACCTAGCAACTCACCTAATTACATCCTACATTTAGAGACTGGACTAGCTCCACTTTTCATGGATACCCTTAAACTCCACTTCGACTATGTGCTCAAAGTTATAGCAATGGGAGAAGATAGGATACCAAAACTTGTGCTTTCGCATATGCTACGGACTAAAGCAGAGTTTGTCAAGGAGTGTATAAAGTTAGCATCTAATTGCGACCTCAATCTATCGGTTGTGGCTAATGAGCAGTACGTATCGCTGAAGCCACCTTACTAGAGAAAATGGGTCACAAACTGTGTGATGATTTTGTAAATGGAGCCCGTTCGTCCCAATACAGAACTTATTACAACAAAATTAATCACTTTTTAAACGAAAAGTCATACTTCCATGTTAATAACACGACGGAAAAAATAAGCACCATCTTCAAGATACGATGAGAATTGATCAACCTTAATTATATCCCACACCGCCCAGATCTCCCCATTCTATGTGATCACTGCAACCTGAAAGAACATGATGTTTTCCACTTCATAGCAATATGTCCCATCCTGAAGGGTTTTCGTCACCATTTCTTTGGAGCACACGTACTAGACTTAGATGAAGCCATGGACATCCTAAATGGAAACAGAGGTTCTGATCTGTTGTACAAGTTTACAATAAATGCACAAAGATATAGATCTCGCATCGTAAATGAATCTTTTTAAATATTGCTAGTCAATTTCATTGAATTCTATTTATTTATCGTAGACATTCTTAAACCTTATAGATACAAATAGTATTATAAAACGAATGTCATTCTGGTAGACGGCCTCTGGCCAAACCAAACTAGACTTAGAATTAAAGTTAGATAAAAACAAAATTATAATTTGAATAAATAAAATTGTCAATAAAACTAAAAACTAAAAGTCCTTGTAAAAGCGATGATGCACTAGTGGTATAAAGTGCAACAATTCCAATAAGTCTTTTTTCTTTTTATGGGTAATTGTTGGCTGTTCTAACGAATCCAGTTCAATAGAACTTCGCGTTAGCCTTTTTTTTGACATCTACTTTGTCAAATGGAACCTCAAAAGTGTTGCAATATTTCAAAAAAAATTGAAAATGGGTTACTCTTTTTCCAAATTTAGCCACTGAATTTTCATCCACTCAACTTTTTGGCGAGAAAGAGATATGTATTTTTATGTTTGTTATGTTCTTCTCATAAAGTTCCCCACGTAGACCCTCCTATTATTAATGGCACCAGTCTCACCTTCACTGTTAATGCAAAATACCTGGGTCTTATTCTGGACAGAAAACTGAACTGGAAAGCCAATCTACTAGAACGCGTAAGGACAGCCAATGTAGCTCTCTATTCCTGTAAAAAGGCTATAGGTAAGAGCTGTGGTATGAAACCTGAAATCACTCGCTGGCTTTACGTGTCTGTTGTCAGGCCCATACTACTCTATGGCGTGATCGTTTGGTGGCCTGCCCTTGACAGGGCTGTTCACCTCTCTCAGGTAGCTAAAGTGCAACGATCCGCTTGCATGTGCATCAGTGGTGCACTAAGAACTACCCCCTCTGCGGCACTGAACATTATGTTCAACCTGTTACCCCTGGATATCCTCGGCAGACAGACTGCTGCCAGTGCGGCTATTCGTTTTAAAGCCTCCTCTCAGTGGTCTAGTTATCACATTGGCCACTCCTCGATCCTTGATCTTCTCAACTTCCCACATGAAAACACGGACTACACCCCACCGAAACTGAAATTTGACCGACACTTCCGTATGAGTATCCTTGAACGGGATGAGTGGGATGGCTCTCCCCCTGATGATGGAAATTCGGTGCACTTCTACACAGATGGCTATAAGACCGAAGGTGGGGTGGGCTGTGGTGTTTTCTCCGATAAGCTCAACCTGAGCATCTCATTCCGCCTCCCTGATCATTGTAGCGTTTTTCAGGCGGAAATCATGGCGATTAAGGAAGCCCTGTCTTGGCTGAAATGTAATGTACCATATTATCTGTCAGCGATATTAGCATTTTCACTGACAGTCAAGCGGCTATCAAGTCCCTGGAATTGTGCTCCTTTACTTCAAATACCGTCTTAGACTGCCGCTTGTCTCTTACAGAGATGACAGAGCAGTTCAACATTCACCTATGCTGGGTTCCAGGTCACAGAGACATTCCAGGAAACTGTAGGGCGGATGAACTCGCTAGACAGGGTACTACTCTAAGGATTCTGCCAGATAGGCAAGCCCTGGGTATGCCCCTCGCTACATGTAAGCATCTACTGAAGCTTAACGCTATTAGCAAGACCAACCTTAGGTGGGATATTGGCTCTACGTGTCACATTTCGAGGCAGATCTGGACTAAGCTGCACCAGAAACGTAGTGCCGAGTTGGTTAAACTAAAGCGATTACAGATCAGCTGCGTTATCGGTGTCATCACCGGACACTGTCTAATCGGCCAACATGCCAAAAGACTTGGCCTCTTTTCCAATGACTTCTGCAGGAGCTGTAGGGACGAGGAGGAGGAGGAAACCATTCTTCACAAAGAATGCTCCATCTAGGAGCTCCCTTTGGGGCGATTTGGCGTCCTTAGACGTCACGAACATCCATCGCTTCATCAAAAGCTCCGGTTCGTTTATTAGCCCTGAGTGGTCTAATGGTAGATCCTTGGCATCACAATGGACCTTTACTGGTCTAAGTGTGTCTGCATCGTGGTGCAGACAGCCAATCTAACCTAACCTAACGTAACATATGTTCTTCTCCAGAGACTTGGTGGAAATAAAATCATTCGCAGTCATTTTTATGATTTGAAAGGGGTTTTTCTTTCTTGCAGAAGCAATGACTTTCTACCAGTCTTCTGGAACATAAGTTTCTTTTAAAATTTTTTTTTTGTTTCTCTATAAGGCCGAAGTCTTGGTCGCAGGGTAAATACGAATGCCTACTAAGAACAAATTTCTAAAGAAATTTCCGAATGAGGAACTATGTATTGACACAGCAAGGAGAGTTTAATGTTTCGATTTTGACCACCACATTGGTCACACTACATAATCTCTTTTTTTAAATTTACTGCATTTTTAATATAATAAAGCAAACAGGATCCAATTTCTTGTGGGACTCTGAAAGCCACTGACTCGTCCCAAACAAATATGTGGGCCCGGTCAGTATCCATGTTGTGGATGCCGGGACAAAATGTCCAAAGCTGTCTTTTGTAATAAACAATACCTGTTGTTAAAAATGGAGTTGGCAGGGTCTTCATCAAGTAATGACCGTTTTATTTGGAGATGTTTAAGCGATTTCGGAGTCATCTCTTAACCCCTGCCAAGCGCTCTCAGCTTTCCTGTGGTGAAGCGCACTATCTTGTTCCAGGCTGAGCTTTTCGTGTTCATTTTGAGCACTTTTAATTTTGAGGTCGAATAAATCACATTTCTTACACGAGTCTGTAATTGGTGCGTGGAAGATTAAAATTTGCATTAATAACTTTACGGAAAATAAACAATAACACTGGGTATAACGTCATCCTTGTACAGGGAAAACATTTTTCCGAGACTCCGATCTGGGACAAATAACGCCTATTTTCACTCTTATGCCTTATGACTCATAAGTTGGAAAACTTTCAATAAACCGTTTCACCTCCAGTATTTATTTGCTGGCTCTTGTCGACTTTTTTGTCAGTAAGTGGTGGAGAATCAACCATTTTCTTTTGCCCAACTCTGTTTATCCCTCCATCCGATACTGGAAAGACTTTAAAGAAAAATCGTTTGCAAACTTGAACCTCGGTAGCTTCTTCATTGAGCAAATAGTACGAGTTAGTCTTTTTGCAAGTCAAAATTAGCTTACTTTTAGAACTTCTTAAAATTTTCTAACTGAAGGTCTTCGCAAATTTTATATGCCACTTTCTCTGGCAAATGGATTCTTCCGGTCAATGAAGAGAGACGCCTAATACCTGACCACCAATTCGGGTTCAGAACCAAGCATTCCACAACTGACCAGGTTTATAGAATAACCGACGAAATTGAAAAAGCCCTTGAGGAGAAAAGGATTTGTTCTAGCACTTTTCTTGACGTATCTCAAGCCTTCGACAGGGTTTGGCACGATGGATTGAATTATAAGCTAAGACGAATCCTTCCGGAGTAACTTCATAAGATCTTAAAATCATACCTTAAAAACAGACTTTTCCGCGTCAAGCACGGAACTGAATATTCTGATTTTAAAGAAATCGCCGCCGGAGTTCCGCAAGGAAGTGTCCTTGGGCCTATCTTATTCTTGCTGTACACTCGGGACATACCACAAACTGAAGCCACTATTGTAGCTACGTTCACGGACGATACGGCTATTCTGGCAACGGAAAGTTCAATCGAGTCAGCAACCATAAAACTCCAACGAGCCTTGGATAAAATCTGTGAGTGGACAAAAACTTGGCGCATTGTTCTTAACGAGACCAAATCGACGCATGTTAACTTCACCTACAAGAAAAGATTCAACCTTCCCGTTTTCATTAACTCGGTACAAATACCGCATGCAAACGAAGCTAAATATCTGGGAATGACACTAGACGCGAAACTTAAATGGAAACCTCACGTTAAAAAGAAACGTGACGAAGTCGAAAATCGACTTAGAGAAATGTATTGGCTAATTGGAAGATATTCCAAACTAAGCGTATATAACAAACTGCTTCTGTATAAGCAAGTGCTTAAACCCGTGTGGACGTACGGTATACAATTTTGGGGTTGTACCAAACCAAGCAATAGGAATCTCACTCCAAAATAAAATTATAAGATTAATCGTGAACGCTCCCTGGTATATCAGAAACAATGATATCCACAGAGACTTAGGGATAGCTACCGTGGAGGACGAAATAAAAAACTTCGCTCGCAAGCTTCGTATTCGTCTTCATGGCCATTGCAACATTGCCATACTCCAAACTTTGGATGTGACAAATCTTACGCGCCGACTTCAAAGAACGAAACCGTTCGAATTAGCGCAATAGGACAAAAGCCGCATGTCTTGACGGTTTCAGCAGGTGCTTTTATTGAAAATCTACCTGCCTCACGCGAATATAAAACTGTTCATTATATGCAGGTTGTTTTAAGTTTGTTTGCTTTTTCGTTTGGCAGTGTAATAAGCTAAAGCGCAAAAGTGCCGTATTTTACTTACACCATTTTTGCATTAAGGCATCTGCTCTTAAGTTTCACAACAATAACAGCATTTTTTCATGACAACTGCTTCAAAATAAACGACAATGGCTAGGACTACTTTTGCGTAAAAAATTTATATCAATAGGGAACTAGCTAACACAGAAAGTAAATTTAAAAAAAAAATGTGGGCTACAGCACTTTTGTTCTCACAGTCTCAATTAAAATGTTAGAAAAAAGACAAGAACTTAGAATTAAATTATATCTTATAACTTAACAAATCACCTCCTGGAGCCCGTACCACGAAACAACAAGTATTGTACAATAAGTTATTTTTGAGTTTCTGTACCTCAAAACAACAGATTGAGTATGCAAGATAACTATTGTTAAAACTGTCTTCAACAAATGGGAAATTGATGAGTTTCCAACTTTCTTTAAGTCAAAACAGCAATTATGGACGTCTTTTGTAAATTAAAAATTTTTAAATTATAACAAATGAATTCAACAATTTTAAATGACATAATATTGCTTTTTAATGACGTCTAAATAAAAATTTTGAATTACCTTAAGTCCGTTCGCGTATTTTCCGAAATTTATTTTCTGAAATGTAATGTACCATATTATCTGTCAGCGATATTAGCATTTTCACTGACAGTCAAGCGGCTATCAAGTCCCTGGAATTGTGCTCCTTTACTTCAAATACCGTCTTAGACTGCCGCTTGTCTCTTACAGAGATGACAGAGCAGTTCAACATTCACCTATGCTGGGTTCCAGGTCACAGAGACATTCCAGGAAACTGTAGGGCGGATGAACTCGCTAGACAGGGTACTACTCTAAGGATTCTGCCAGATAGGCAAGCCCTGGGTATGCCCCTCGCTACATGTAAGCATCTACTGAAGCTTAACGCTATTAGCAAGACCAACCTTAGGTGGGATATTGGCTCTACGTGTCACATTTCGAGGCAGATCTGGACTAAGCTGCACCAGAAACGTAGTGCCGAGTTGGTTAAACTAAAGCGATTACAGATCAGCTGCGTTATCGGTGTCATCACCGGACACTGTCTAATCGGCCAACATGCCAAAAGACTTGGCCTCTTTTCCAATGACTTCTGCAGGAGCTGTAGGGACGAGGAGGAGGAGGAAACCATTCTTCACAAAGAATGCTCCATCTAGGAGCTCCCTTTGGGGCGATTTGGCGTCCTTAGACGTCACGAACATCCATCGCTTCATCAAAAGCTCCGGTTCGTTTATTAGCCCTGAGTGGTTTAATGGTAGATCCTTGGCATCACAATGGACCTTTACTGGTCTAAGTGTGTCTGCATCGTGGTGCAGACAGCCAATCTAACCTAACCTAACGTAACCTATGTTCTTCTCCAGAGACTTGGTGGAAATAAAATCATTCGCAGTCATTTTTATGATTTGAAAGGGGTTTTTCTTTCTTGCAGAAGCAATGACTTTCTACCAGTCTTCTGGAACATAAGTTTCTTTTAAAATTTTTTTTTTGTTTCTCTATAAGGCCGAAGTCTTGGTCGCAGGGTAAATACGAATGCCTACTAAGAACAAATTTCTAAAGAAATTTCCGAATGAGGAACTATGTATTGACACAGCAAGGAGAGTTTAATGTTTCGATTTTGACCACCACATTGGTCACACTACATAATCTCTTTTTTTAAATTTACTGCATTTTTAATATAATAAAGCAAACAGGATCCAATTTCTTGTGGGACTCTGAAAGCCACTGACTCGTCCCAAACAAATATGTGGGCCCGGTCAGTATCCATGTTGTGGATGCCGGGACAAAATGTCCAAAGCTGTCTTTTGTAATAAACAATACCTGTTGTTAAAAATGGAGTTGGCAGGGTCTTCATCAAGTAATGACCGTTTTATTTGGAGATGTTTAAGCGATTTCGGAGTCATCTCTTAACCCCTGCCAAGCGCTCTCAGCTTTCCTGTGGTGAAGCGCACTATCTTGTTCCAGGCTGAGCTTTTCGTGTTCATTTTGAGCACTTTTAATTTTGAGGTCGAATAAATCACATTTCTTACACGAGTCTGTAATTGGTGCGTGGAAGATTAAAATTTGCATTAATAACTTTACGGAAAATAAACAATAACACTGGGTATAACGTCATCCTTGTACAGGGAAAACATTTTTCCGAGACTCCGATCTGGGACAAATAACGCCTATTTTCACTCTTATGCCTTATGACTCATAAGTTGGAAAACTTTCAATAAACCGTTTCACCTCCAGTATTTATTTGCTGGCTCTTGTCGACTTTTTTGTCAGTAAGTGGTGGAGAATCAACCATTTTCTTTTGCCCAACTCTGTTTATCCCTCCATCCGATACTGGAAAGACTTTAAAGAAAAATCGTTTGCAAACTTGAACCTCGGTAGCTTCTTCATTGAGCAAATAGTACGAGTTAGTCTTTTTGCAAGTCAAAATTAGCTTACTTTTAGAACTTCTTAAAATTTTCTAACTGAAGGTCTTCGCAAATTTTATATGCCACTTTCTCTGGCAAATGGATTCTTCCGGTCAATGAAGAGAGACGCCTAATACCTGACCACCAATTCGGGTTCAGAACCAAGCATTCCACAACTGACCAGGTTTATAGAATAACCGACGAAATTGAAAAAGCCCTTGAGGAGAAAAGGATTTGTTCTAGCGCTTTTCTTGACGTATCTCAAGCCTTCGACAGGGTTTGGCACGATGGATTGAATTATAAGCTAAGACGAATCCTTCCGGAGTAACTTCATAAGATCTTAAAATCATACCTTAAAAACAGACTTTTCCGCGTCAAGCACGGAACTGAATATTCTGATTTTAAAGAAATCGCCGCCGGAGTTCCGCAAGGAAGTGTCCTTGGGCCTATCTTATTCTTGCTGTACACTCGGGACATACCACAAACTGAAGCCACTATTGTAGCTACGTTCACGGACGATACGGCTATTCTGGCAACGGAAAGTTCAATCGAGTCAGCAACCATAAAACTCCAACGAGCCTTGGATAAAATCTGTGAGTGGACAAAAACTTGGCGCATTGTTCTTAACGAGACCAAATCGACGCATGTTAACTTCACCTACAAGAAAAGATTCAACCTTCCCGTTTTCATTAACTCGGTACAAATACCGCATGCAAACGAAGCTAAATATCTGGGAATGACACTAGACGCGAAACTTAAATGGAAACCTCACGTTAAAAAGAAACGTGACGAAGTCGAAAATCGACTTAGAGAAATGTATTGGCTAATTGGAAGATATTCCAAACTAAGCGTATATAACAAACTGCTTCTGTATAAGCAAGTGCTTAAACCCGTGTGGACGTACGGTATACAATTTTGGGGTTGTACCAAACCAAGCAATAGGAATCTCACTCCAAAATAAAATTATAAGATTAATCGTGAACGCTCCCTGGTATATCAGAAACAATGATATCCACAGAGACTTAGGGATAGCTACCGTGGAGGACGAAATAAAAAACTTCGCTCGCAAGCTTCGTATTCGTCTTCATGGCCATTGCAACATTGCCATACTCCAAACTTTGGATGTGACAAATCTTACGCGCCGACTTCAAAGAACGAAACCGTTCGAATTAGCGCAATAGGACAAAAGCCGCATGTCTTGACGGTTTCAGCAGGTGCTTTTATTGAAAATCTACCTGCCTCACGCGAATATAAAACTGTTCATTATATGCAGGTTGTTTTAAGTTTGTTTGCTTTTTCGTTTGGCAGTGTAATAAGCTAAAGCGCAAAAGTGCCGTATTTTACTTACACCATTTTTGCATTAAGGCATCTGCTCTTAAGTTTCACAACAATAACAGCATTTTTTCATGACAACTGCTTCAAAATAAACGACAATGGCTAGGACTACTTTTGCGTAAAAAATTTATATCAATAGGGAACTAGCTAACACAGAAAGTAAATTTAAAAAAAAAATGTGGGCTACAGCACTTTTGTTCTCACAGTCTCAATTAAAATGTTAGAAAAAAGACAAGAACTTAGAATTAAATTATATCTTATAACTTAACAAATCACCTCCTGGAGCCCGTACCACGAAACAACAAGTATTGTACAATAAGTTATTTTTGAGTTTCTGTACCTCAAAACAACAGATTGAGTATGCAAGATAACTATTGTTAAAACTGTCTTCAACAAATGGGAAATTGATGAGTTTCCAACTTTCTTTAAGTCAAAACAGCAATTATGGACGTCTTTTGTAAATTAAAAATTTTTAAATTATAACAAATGAATTCAACAATTTTAAATGACATAATATTGCTTTTTAATGACGTCTAAATAAAAATTTTGAATTACCTTAAGTCCGTTCGAGTATTTTCCGAGGCAAAAATGAATCTTTTGTCAAATATAACATGATGAGAGTAAAAACTCTTAGAGAGCGGAAAATATAAGCAAAAGTAAGCGAATGAAAAGCGAGACATTTCGAGCCATGTCGAGCCAGCTGTCATTAAAAAAATTGTAATGAAAAAAATAAAACTCGTGTGAAAACCAACAGATTCATATTAAGTTAAAAGGGAATGTTTTTGGAAAACGTTCACACGTCACAGCATTTTCTTTAAGATATGGTACTTTGCATCCATTTCTTATGTCTATTGATTATTTGATATGGAATCAAAAAATCTTCGACCCATTTAGCAATCAGCTGATTGGCGGTTTGTACGTTTGTGCCGGTAGAAATTCTTTGAGCACAATCAAGCACAGAGAGGAAAGACAATTTTTTAGGAACAGACCTCAGGTACAAGAACTTTTTCAAAATTAACCTAGGCTTGCCCATATTAATGCGAGGTTGGATTGAGCGCATCTTTTGATCGCGTAAACCTCTACTTGGAATATACTGAGGAAAGTTCCCAGAGATTCTGAGTTTCTGGTCCTGGGCCCGTACAGGCCTGCCCCAGTAGCTGTAGATGTTTTCAACCCGTCCGTGTACCATGTAGTAGTGTGTTTTTTGGATTGCTGCTTATCGGACGCCGCCGTGGCGTAAGTGGTTAGTATGTCGGATCACTACGCATGAGGTTCCAAGTTCGAATCCCAGAAACTACCAAAAAGTTTATTCACGGTCCCACCTCTCGCGAGCGGCATTAAACTGTAGGTCCCTTCCATTCGTGTGAAAAAATATAACGCACACAACATGAGTGGTTGCGAGAAGCTAGGCGCTGGCACTCAAAAGAGCTGTTACGCCAAATATTTGTATTTTGCTTATCGGACCCACGGCTCCAACCCTTTTTATTGCTCAGCTTTGAGTCAAATTTCCTTTCAAAACAGTCTTTCTTGAGCATATCGTCTCTGAGCCAGTCTAGAAGCGACACTGATTTACATATGGTTTCTCGCTCTTTACTTGCGACGCATTTTCCTTTCTTGACACCCTCTTTGATTATTCTGAACATGGTCTCCCTTGCGATTCTTTCTCGGACTATGTATAGCGGATGTAGTCCTACGATCACCTCAAGTGCTGCTGTTATACAGATGCAGGCTAATCTCTGCACTTTGCTTAGAGATGTCCTCTTCGTGTTTAGCCGTGTTCTGTTGACCCATGCCACTGCACCGTATGTGGTGATGGGTCGAACTATCGTCATGTGCATCCTCCTCAGTGAGGTTGGGCTGCATCCCCACGTTCCTGCACACCATGGTTTTGATTTCCGCAGCTTCTAAATGCTCTTTTCAGATAAGTTTGCTACCTAGTGGTATGCCTAGATACTTTTTTCCGTGGATGGATTCTGATCCCTTCCAGTAGGATAGGTTGCATATGCTTCAACTGCCTTTCCTTTGTGAAGGGTACCGCAGTGGTTTGCTGGTGTTCACTGTAAGCGTTTCTACAAACTTCCTTCTTGCAATAATGACTGTGCCGCCGGCGTAGCCTTGGCAGTTTGGTACCTAGCGACTATTTTTTATTCATTAAATTGAAGTCCGACCCATCAAGGAAAGAAATTGAACAACAGTGATGAAATTTCAACTTCCGTTTCAAGTCCTTTGGAAGGCAAAACTTCGGAATACTTTTTCAATGGCTTAAAAGCATTAATTAATCGGCAGAGAAAGTGATTCAGGGAGAATATTGAAAAATAAAAGTATTTGTTTCGTTTTTTTCTACTCCTAATACAATAGGTCGGGAATACTTGGACCTCACTACTCTTTTTGGCAAACGACAAACAAAGATGGGCCCACTGTACACAACTCAATGACATTATCACTGCGAGACTAAAATTTATGTGTTTGCTAGAGTTCGCGACAAAAAAGTTTCTACACGCATTTTAAGATAAAAGTGCAAAAAAGCCTTTCCAGTGTGTTATATCTTGGCGAGGAAATCTCTGGCAAAATATTCACAATTTAATTCGCCCGCCCCGCACAAAGGCAAATGAGTTAGACTGCGTTGGCGAGTGTGCCAGATTGAATGCCACATAAGGGTGGAGGGTGGTTTTTGTATTATTTTTTTTTTTGCTCCAAAAAGTATGCCTGCTCTGCGCGTAATAATTTAAAAGGTTTTATTTGTTCAAGTCATTGAGCAATTTGTTTAAGAGATAATTTGGAAAAGATTTCCTTTGGCATGTTAATGCTTATTTCTTATTTGTACCACGAAATATGTATGGACGGGGGTGGTTAGAGCGTACGCGAATGAGTGATGGCAGATGTATGTGCACAGCGCTTAGTATGTTGGGGTATTTGTTTAAGGACTCACTTTTGAATTTTGTTTCAGAACTAAGTGCGGAAGCGTATTTGAAGAGCGAATATTTATTCAAATGATTGTGAAGCGGGGGAAAAGAAATATCCTGAGATCCTTGAAGAAGTTATTTTCAGCAAAAAAGTGGGTCACGTAATGAGATATATTCGTACATACATACATACATACTTATGTATTCTCAAAGAATTCACTTTTAAATTAGTTGCGCCAGACTATCCTACAGCAATGTAGTAGTTTCTTCATTTTCAGAAATAGAATAACTTGCCTCTGTTGAGTAGCATTTCGAAGCGCGCAATAGCATAGGCCAAATATTATAACCAAAATAAACAATTTAATTATGTATTTAGTTGTAGAATCTGATTGCTTTTCTATTTTTCTTTTTTAAATTAAATTTTTTTTTAAACAATTTTTATTATAAATTTATATACCATCCCATAATAGGCTAAATTATGCAAGTTATATACCAATTCGAATTTAAAAAGACACATTTAACTTCGAATTTTAAGTGTGAACATTTTTATTTACAGAATTTTTCTTATTTAAAAAGTTTACTACAAGAAAATAAACTTTGGAAAGATACTTACTTACTTACTTATATCCTTTAACCCCTCGGGGGGCGTAGGGCGTCAACCACGCCTGCGCGCCATCTTGTTCGGAGTTCTGCAACGCGTTTGAGCTGCGTCCAACTCATTCCTAAAGAGCTCGATTCCTCCTCAACTGTTCCGCGCCACGTCAGCCTAGGGCGTCCCGCTATTCTGCCTGCCTGAGTGAGCGGATTCTACTGCATGGCGTATTTCGCAGTGGAGTTGTCTTCGCGCCGTAGGGTGAGTCCAATCCACTGCCACTTTCTTCTTCGTATAGTAATGCTTATAGGTTCTTAGCCCGTTCTCGTATAAAGTTGTTCGTTGGAGATGCGGTTCGACCAAAAAATCCTCAAGATGATCCTTAAAAACATTTGATTACGAAGACTTGCAGCTCGCGTGTGTTAATGGTGTCTACCTTCCAAGTACTGCACCTATAAAGCAGCATCGATTCTACGTTAGAGCGGAACAGTCGCAGCTTAGTTCTTAAGCTGATAACATTGCTTCTTCAGATTTTGGATAGCATTCCGAACGCAGCTTTAGCCTTCCCGATTCTGCTGCACACATCCAGTTCGGTGCCACCCCTATTAGCCGAGACCACACTTCCTAAATAAAGAAAGTTATCAACTTTCTCGACTTCCTGTCCGGCAATGTTAAGTTGAACGTGGGTATTAGAAGTGCTCAGGACTTCTGTTTTGGCTGTGTTTATTTGTAGCCCCACTTTGTTTGCCTCAGCTTCTAGCTTTTCGGCCATCAAATGAAGATCCATTATCCGATGTGAAAGTAGACAAACATTGTCAGCGTAATCTAGGTGTTTAAGGTAAGATGTCATAGTCCAACGAATTCCATAATTAGCTTCCGTCAATGCTGCACGGAGTACTTCCTTGATAACCATTAAGAACAATAGTGGCGGCAGTATGCACTCTTGACGTACTCCACTTTGGACTTCAAAATCCTCCGGCACCTAACCATTGTGTAAGACGTGACACTTACCGCCCTCGTATGTAGATTTGGTATTGGCTATAAGTTTTTCTGGGATGCCTCTCCTGCGCAAGGCCAACCTGATAGCATCTCGATTCAAGCTGTCGAAGGCCTTCTCGAAGTCGATAAACAGCAAATGTAGCGGAGACCCATACTCAGCGCATTGTTCGATTATGATCCGTAAGGTGTTTATGTGGTCGATGCAGGAGGATCCAGCACGAAAGTCTGCCTGTTCGACGTCGAGAGTTGAATCTAAATGCTCTTTGATTCGTTCCAGAATTATTCTAGCTATTATTCTGGCTACGGCTGGAAGAACGCAAATACCTCTCCAGTTTCCACATTCCGTCAAGTTTCCCTTTTCGGAAGTTTTATGATTATCCCCCTTTTCCACTCCTTCGGAAATTGTTCACTATCCCAAGCTCTCCGTATTAGAGGGTGCAGCAGATCTGCCGATGTATTTGGCACCGCTTGAAATAGTTCGGCAGGGATGCCATCAATACCCACCGCCTTGTTCTTCTTGAGGGACTTGATTGCTGAAGTTATTTCGGTTTTACTGGGAGGTACGGTGCGAATGGAAAGATCAAAAATAATTAAACTTGAACGGAAGTTCAACTATATTAACACTGCAATATAGTAGCATTACAGCTCTATATAGTAAAAAGTTCACTTATTAAAAGACAATATGTAAGAGTACATATTGAGAAGATAGAAGTGTCGCTGCCAGATAAATTCAGTTAGCTAACAGTTGACCTAGGAGAACAAAAAACATGTATAATTTAAATCTCATTTAAAAACTTAAATTTTCTATCCATTCCACATTGTATTTAAAAATGTAAGTTCAAAACTGATTTTTCCCTCCGAAATCTACAAAATGTCTGCAGGTCATCTTTCGTTAACTTTCGAGAGTTAAAAAACCTTTTTAACTAACGTAACTATACTCGTAGAACACACCTGAGTCTGGCTTAATTGTGAAGGGATGTGGTTTTACTTAGACGTGTCAACGGTGTAAGCTAAGTTAACAGTCGATCTAGAAGAGTAAAAAAAAATATATTTCAATCTCGTTTAAAAACTTAAGCAATTCCATCAAACACATTGTTTTTGTATCTGTATTTGAAAATTCCATTTCAACACTCTTTTTCCTTTCAAAATCTGCAACACGCCTGCAGGTGGTCTTTTTGAATTTGTTAACGGGAGGTAAAAAAATGTTTAAACTAACGCAACTATAGTCGTACAACAAACCTGTGTCTGGCTTAATTGTGAATGAATGTGCTTTTACATAGACCAACTATGTAATGTTAGTTGACAGTCGATCTAAAAGAATAAAAAAAATAAATAATTTAAATCTCATTTAAAAACTTAAATTATTCCATTGAACTTATTGTTTCTGTATCAACACGTCTGCAGGTGATCTTCTTAAATTTGTTTACTTTCGAGAGGTAAAAAAAACATTTTTAACTAACGCAACCACACTCGTCCAACACACCGGGCGTCTGGCTTAATTGTGGATTAGTGAGGTTTTACATAGACCTGTCATCGGTGTAAAGTAAGTTTATACCAAAGAGTCGGGTGGGTAAGTGAATGCCCTGAAGGAACGACCAACTTTGATATTCTGCAATCAACATTGCATAAGAGGAGTTTAGCCGAAAGGCAATGCCATACATGATTTTGGCAGGTAATGTACATATTCGATTCGGTGTTTTTTTGTTTTTGTTTATCCTTTGGCTTCTACCAACACTTTCTTTTTCCCTGTTTTATATTTATTTTCGTTTCACTAAAATCCCATTAACACGCGTGCTTTCGTGATTTAATTTACTGGAAGTATGAGGAAAATATAGGGCCGTGTTTATGGTGTTTATTCGCCTATTATACTCAAGAAAAATCGCTACAATGAATGTTTTTATTTTTAAGTCGATGGCAAAAAATATATAATCGTTGGTATATATATATAAATATGTAAATGGGTATATATGTATATACGTATGTGAGTTTATACTATATATTAACACATATATTTTAATTCTTCAAAATCAGGTATGTTACACCGTTACGTAAAAATTATTGCCCAGACAATAATTTTGAATCACATCCACTGAGCAGCAAAATAGTAAAATTTCGGGAACTACGAATGCTCTGCTGGATTGGTAACAGCATTGACATACTATATATGGACTGCTAGTAAAATGTCAGTTCCAAAAATTGCCTGCCCAAAAAATGGCGCCAACATAAGTAGCCCTCTTGATTCGGAGCGGAAAATGTGGAAACATATTGCCAACAACTTGAATTTACAGATATCCATAGAATGGTAGAGACACCTATTGGGTTTGTGTAAAACGGTGAAATTCAAATTGTTTATTGATTCATTGTTTGCAACAGATGTCACCTGCAAAATATGCTAGTTCAAATAATTACTGATAGATGGAACCAACAAAATTTAAATAAGAAATCGTTATATATGTATTTGACTGCCCCATAAGTTGCACAATATTCGTATTACGAATCAATCTTTTACGTAACATTTCAATGAAAACACTGTCTTTGTACACCCAACTGCATCCAACGAATTTTCAAACAAGTGTGAGTTTCCATTTTTTCGGCTCCGAACCAACAAAGCTAGCGCTATTGTTGGAACCAACACGAAATTGCCTACTAGCAGTCTATATATAGTATATCAATGAGTAACAGCTACCGCTAAAAGGTACATCTCTATTACATACGTAATGGATATGGACATAGGAGAGAATGCATCCCAGAATTTAGCACTAAAAGTACACATTTGTACAAAGATTTCAAAGAAAGGGTCGATTCCGACATAGCCAATGAGCTACTTAGATCTCTTGATAAAATCCAGCTGAACAAGTGGAAAGATACGGTTGAGCACCTGAACTTGTGGGAAATTGAGGTTTCCTTCTTCAGACCATCGGCTCTTAAAACCGGTTCACTTATGGTCAGATCACCAGCCCGTTAGCCTCGGCTTAGATTCTCAACCGACAACAGTTCTTTTATAGTCATCATATTTACATCATATTAACATCAATAATAGGTCTTAAACGACTTCAAGCGAAGATTCGCTAAATTTGTTGATTGACACTCATTTCCCAGGCAGTTTCCAAGTTGTTAGCAAAATGGTTTTCAGCAAACCATCTGCACAAGAAACAAACTCCTCAAAACTGATTACACAGAGCAAGCTTTAGTAGGTACTGTACAGCTTTAAACCATATAAATCCGCGGGACCAGACGGCCGAGTTACAGAAGTCATCGCACATAATCCTGCCGATGCTTGAGATCATTTTTAGAAGTTGTCTAGACCTGGTATATATCCCAAAGATATGGAGAGAAGTCAAAGTTGTCTTCATACCCAAGGCGGGCAAATGCTCACACATAAATCCAAAAGATTTCAGACCGATAAGTCTATCATCATTCCTCTTAAAAACATTAGAACGACTGATTGATATCCATCCATCCACAGCATTGATAAGAAACTACTGTCGGCGGCCCAACATGCATATTGCAAAGGCAAATCAGTGGAGACGGCATTACACTCACTGGTGCGTAAAATTGGATATTCCCTGTTTAATAAGGAGTATACAATGGTTGCCTTTCTGGATATAGAAGGCGCTTTGAACAATGTCAATGTATCAGTGATAGCAGATGCACTTTCATACCTGAAGATCGACAGCTCACTTTGCGAATTGATTAATCTACAGCTTAATGGTCGGATTATCAACTCTAAGCTGGGTGGGACATCTACCAGAAAGTCTATCAGTAGAGGCACTCCACAAGGTGGTGTTCTATCCCCCTTTTGTGGAATTTGGTGATCAATGAGCTATTGATAATCATGGAAGGCAAGGGATGCACCGCGATCGCTTATGCAGACGATGTTGCTTTCACTGTCTCAGGAAAGCGCTTAAATACTCTAAAAGAACTTATACAAAACGCTTTAAACAAGCTCACTAGATAGGCAGTTCGGTGTGGTTTGGGTGTAAACCCCCACAAGACTGAACTTGTACTCTTCTCCAAGAAATATAAAATTCCGTTAGTCGACCCTCCTTCTCTCAATGGTATCAGCTTAACTTTCTCTGACACAGCAAAATATTTGGGTCTCATCCTGGATAAGAAATTAAGCTGGAAACTTAATATTCAAGAAAGCGTAAAGAAAGCTACAGTAGCATTTTTCTCTTCCAAAAAAGCTAATGGAAATAGATGGGGTTTACAACCCCGAATCACTCACTGGCTCTAGATCTCGGCCATTAGACCGATACTCACATACAAAGCTGTAAATCGCGATTATCTAAGTAAGGTCCAGCGCACAGCTTGTCTGTGCATAGGCGGAGCACTACGTACAACGCCCTCTGCGGCACTGGACATTTTACTTCATCTGATACGCCTCGATATATTTAGCAAGCAAATGGCATCGAATGCAGCCGTTCGCCTTGAAGCTACCCAACACTGGTCAAGAAGAGACTTTGGCCACGCTTCCATTTTGAATAAACTCAAAATCTCTCCCGAAAACACGGAATACACCATCCCACGTCTAAATTTTGACAAGAACTTCCTCGTCACCATCCCCTCCAGATCACTCTGGAATGATGATACATTTTTAGAAGATGGGTCAATCCACTTCTACACTGACGGCTCAAAATCCAAGGATGGAGTTGGTGGAGGTGTTTTCTCTGACAGGCTTAATCTTAAGCTCTCCTTCCGTTTTCCAAATCATTGTAGCGTGTTCCAGGCGGAAATTTTGGCGATTAAAGAAGTATTGTCTTGGCTTAAGAAAAACGTGATATCTGCTAAAAATATCCGCATCTTTTCAGACAGCCAAGCAGCAATCAAATCCTTGGAATCTGCCTCTATAAATTCCTTAGTGACTCTAGACTGCCGATCGTCTCTCGTGGAGATGGCTGAGCAGTTCAATATTCACCTGTGTTGGGTGCCGGGGCATAGGAACATTCCAGGGAATTGTAAGGCCGATGAACTCGCAAGAATAGGAACAACTATACCCATCCTGCCGGACAAAGGCTCCTTAGGTATACCAATCGCTAGTTGCAAACTCAAGTTTAAGCTGGATGCTATCGAAAGTACGAATCTTAGGTGGGCAAGTGGACCCACATGTCTAGCGACAAAACAAATTTGGCGGAAGCTGGATCTAAAACGTTCTAAGAATTTGATTTCTCTCAGCAGATTGCATATCGGCGCTTTAATAGGTGTCATCACTCGACACTGCCTAATAGGCAAGCATGCTACAAGGCTAGGCGTTTTTGTGAACGACTTTTGTAGAAGCTGCATGGATGAAAAAGAGGAAGAAACTATTTCTCACCTTCTCTGTCTCTGTCCAGCTCTCTCTCCCATAGAAGGAAGCTTCACTTAGGAGCCCCCTATTACAACGACATAGGCGACCTGAAAAACATCGATATTAAGAGCCTCCTACGCTTCATAAGAACCTCAAAATGGTTTAACGAGTCGGTAGGAGAAAATTTCTCCCATGATCCATATGGTATCACAATGGACCTTTTATTGGTCTAAGTGTGTTGGCGATCCTCAGCTGGCAGCCACTTCAACCCAACCTAACCTAACATCAATGATAGCTTTTCATTTCATACCAGAGAGCTTCGAAAAGCTGCTGAGGCTGCTAAGAAAACTAAAAATTACAAATACAATATTTATGGCTTAATAATTTTGATCTCTTTATGAGAAAGTATGACGGTGAAAAAGTTATAAAAATAAAAAAAAATCGATTTGCTGCTGCTTCATATCGAATCGTTTATAAATATCCGTAAGCCAGATTTTACTTTTTCTATTCTTAGATTTGGATTTTTGATAATGAAAAAGATAATTTCATGGTTCTAGGTTATAATTTAGTTTCTATGCTACGTGCAACAACTCTTATTCTTCTGGTAGTGTTGCAATTTTTGTCAGGAAGGATTACAATTGTGAATTTTCTAGCTATAATCTAAGCTCTGCCGATATTTTAAAAGTGGTTTTTAAGTTTAATAATGGAATTCACTATTTTCTGTGTGCCTACAGACTCCATGCTAGATTTGCAATGGAGACTTTTTCCTTGATGAGCTACAGAATTTACTGCTAAATGAGAAAATGAAAAACTTAATTTTTCTAGGTGAAATTATTATTGACTAATTATTAAACTGAACCTTCTTCTGTGTTTTAAATTTTCGGGTAACGTTTATAAAGAAAAATATCCTTCTACAGAAAACGATATTTTGACATCAAAATTGAGTATGTTTCTTGATAGTTGTATTTGTAGCCCAGTCAAAATGAACAGTAAAACTAAAAAGCTGAAGGAATGGATGGCGGGGTCTCTATTACGCGAAGTTAATGAAATAAATAAATTGCATCTGAAATGTAAGAAACACCCAAATAACTCACAACTTAAAGCTCTTTATAAAATGTTTTGTAAGGAAATTTCTATTGAAATAATGTACCATATGTAAGGAAAGATTATATTTAGCTGAGCTAGAAAGAAATAAAGGAAATGTTAAAGGGGGAATGGAATGTGCTTGATAAAATCCTGAATCGTCACGCACCAGTTGATAGGCAGTTAATAATTACTGATGGTGGTATTCTTGTTTCAGATCCAACTGAGATAGCTAATCCTTTTAATGAGTTTTTTGTTTCTGTAGCTAACGACCTAGTCACGAAGGATATCTTCTACGACAATGCTCCATCTGTTGGAAAGAGATTGAAAAGTGATGTTTTTTTTTAAGTAATAGTCTCTTTTTTGATCCTATCACTTCATCAGAATAACTGACCATTATTACTTACTTACTTAGGTGACGCTACAGTTCGGGGTGAACTTGGGCCTCAACCAACAAGCCTCTCCATTTAGCTCGGTCTTTAGCTAATTGCTTCCAGTTGCGCACTCCAAGTTGGTCGAGGTCCCTTGAATTTGTGCGCGCCACCTACGGCGAGGAGGTCCTCTACTACGTCGTCCCTTCGGGTTAGATTCGAAGACTCTGCAGGCCGTCTCAGACGCCAAATACGCAGTTTTTTCACAAAGTCAATGTCGCTGTATAGCTCGTATAGTTCGTGACTGAATCTTCTCCTCCAAAACCTGTCAACGCAAACGGGACCGAATATCTTACGAAGAATTTTTCCCTCGAAGCGACCAACGATATCTTTATCCTCTTTTAATAAAGTCCATGTTTCAGCGCCGTAAAGTATGACTGGGATGCTCAGTGTCCTATACAGAGTCTACTAAGTTGTTCGAGATAATGCTTTACTGTTGAATTGCCTTATAAGCCCCAACAAAACAGCGATTGGGAAGAGTTATTCTTCGCTTGATTTCTGCGCTGATGTTATTTTTTGAGTTTATAGCAGAGCCAATTGATTGATTGTCCCTTCTTGTTGACAGCATATTGACCATCATTACCTCCCTCAAAAGTTCTAACTCTGTAACAGCTGATGGCCTTTCTAATTCTATCCTCAAAAAGATTGCTTTTAATATAATTAATGTGCTTGCCCATATTTTTAATAAAAGAGTTTTTGGTGGTGTTTTTACTTACTTACTTACTTAGATGGCGCTACAGTCCGGGGTGGACCTGGGCCTCAACCAACAAACCTCGCCAGCCAGCGCGGTTATGAGCCAGCTGCCTCCAGTTGCGCACGCCAAGTTGGTTGAGGTCCCCCTCCACTTGTTTGCGCCACCTACCGCGAGATCTTCTTCTACTGCGTCGTCCATCCGTGGTGGATTCGAAGACTTTCTTAGCGGGAAAGTTGGGCTCCATCCGCTCCAAATGACCCAGCCATCTTAGTCGCTGTATGTAAACTCTTCTGGCTAAGTCGATGTCCTTGTACAGGCCGTATAGTTCGGCATTGTACCTTCTCCTCCACTCACCGTCTATGTAGACGGGACCAAAGATCGCTCGAAGAACTTTTCTCTCAAAATAACCAAGGGCATCCTCATCCGGTTTTGTCAAAGCCCATGCCTCTGCGCCATACAGCAGGACTGGGAAGATTAATGTCTTATAAAGAATTACCTTAGTAGTTCGATATTGGGCTTTGCTACTCAATTGCCGTTTTAGCCCATAGAAACAACGATTGGCAAGAGTAATTCTTCGTGTGATCTCCCTACTGATGTCATTTGCGGAGTTCACCATAGAGCCTAGGTAGACAAAATCCTTTACTACTTCAAAATTATATTTTTACTCTGTGGGCGCCGTGGCGTAAGTGGTTAGTGTGTCGGATCACTGCACGTGAGAATCCAAGTTCGAATCCCAGAAAACACCAAAAAGTTTTTTCACGGTCCCACCTCTCGCGAGCGTCTGACAAACATCCGAGAGTATTGTTGTCTCGAAAAAGCTTCTCAAACCAAATTGCCCTTTGGATACGACACTAAACTGTAGGTCCCTTCCATTCGTCTGAAACATATAACGCAGACAATATGACTGGTTGCGAGAAGCTAGGCCCTGGCACTTAAAGAGCTGTTGCGTCAAATTTTTATTTGCGTCAAATTTATTTTCATATCTCTGTTACCTGAGTGCTCTAAAATTTTGGAGAAAACGATAATTTTCATCGTTTTCTCAAAATGTTGAGCTTTTGGAATAGAAATAATTTCTTTAGTGACTGTCAATATATTGTAGTTTCCCTGCTGGTAAATCTACAGAAGATGCGCTTTTAAATTTTTGCAGTGATATTTATGATGGTGTTAACAATAATTTTATAACTGCTGGGCTTTTTTTTGATTTAACCAAAGCATTTGATCTAGTTGATCACAACATTCTATTAAGAAAACTATTTAATGTAGGAATGCGTGGCTTTATTATAACTTTTCCTTCTTATCAAACAGAAAGCAAAAAGTTAAAATCAATGACCGTTATAGTAAGGTCTGTAATATTGGTGTACCTAAAGGGTCGGTGTTAATTTTTATAAATTCCATTTTTCAACAGAATTTTAGGGGTAATATTATGGCTTTTGCGGATGATATAGCTTGCTCCTATGTTAGCAAATATCTTCTCAACTTAATTGTTGACATCAATACTGACTTGAATATTTTACGACGCTGGCTTGCTGTCCATAAGATAAGTTTGAGCAACATCTCCCTTTCTTGATTGCAATATTTTTTATCACATAGTAGAAAAAAAGAAAGAAAATCTCACCCTTTAAAAACCCGGAAAACCAACTGACAAACATGGAAGCTATCGTCACATCGCTCTTCTCAGCTCCTGCTTCAAATTATTGGAACAATTTATTTTCAATAGAATCAGCCCGACCATAAAACTGCACATCCATCAAAGTATGCTTGATTTCCGGATTGGACGAAGCTACACAGATCAGGTACTGACTCTGACGACCCATATTCAGGCAAGATATGAGAAAATGTACAAAACATCTGCAGCATTCATACAAAATAGTGTATGAATAGTATGAAGGGAAAGATTAATTTACAGCTCTTAAAAACTGTACCCTGTCGAAAAATAGCCCGTCTGATCAACAATATGTTGTCTAACATTCGCGTCGGTCACACATGAGTTACATGACGAAGCTCAATAATGGACTACCTCAAAGGTCAGTACTGGCCCCAACTCTACTTAACGTGTATATCTACGATATATGTACACCCAACCGAGCGTATCTTGAACACCGATTTCGAAGTCCTGAACACAATTGTACATACGTTGGGAAATGGAGATTATGCCCAAACAGCAAACTGAAGATGAACAGTTTTCACCGTCAAGTTCCATAATAGCTGTCCTATCTACATATATCTAGCCTATCATAAGGCTAAATAATGTAACTCTACATCTGTTGCGGAACACCCCTTACACCTACCTGAAAAATTCAAAAAGCCGATAATCTTCGGTCTTTTTTCAGGCTACACAGTAAGATTCAATTTAAATCAATAATAAAGTCCCTCAAAAACCTAAGAATTCGAATATTTCAAATTTTGAAAATAATAGGTTATTTTGAGATCCTTTAACCATAAAACTAGACAATGTTTGCATCTCCTCCGCAATAATGTGGAACTGCTTAATAGAAGCAATATAAGGTATTTCTGATTAAGGTGATTCAAGGAAGATTTGAATCATACAATAAAGCATTCTGGTTCAATATCTCTCTGAATTCATTTTGTGTAATAGTAGAACTGTTGGCCACCAATACTGAAATTTCTGCTTAGAAATTTGCAATTTGAAAGCTGCAAACGTTTATGGCTGTCTTGTCTATGCAATTTTTCAGTAATCTGTTGTCCTTTTCAAAACACGGGTGCTCAACGAAAACACACCGTCATTCAGCGACGAATGTTTCGGTCGATCGTTCACTGACTCAGTGCGGCAGTCGAGCTAGTTGATGGAGAATTGCTGATATCTAAGTATTTATGTTGACTTTATAGCGAGTGTGCTAGGTAAGCCAAGGAATTACTTCAGTTCTTGACGACATATACGAGCACCCTAAGGTACTATATTTCTACAGTTCCCCTAGTGTATAGTAACCCACTTTCAAATTTATTTTCTTTTATGAAATTTATGGAATGTTTTTCAACATTCGCAATAATCAAACCATTACAGGTTATTATCACAATAAAAATCCAATAAGCTACATTCCACAAGCACAAGCTCACAGACCATAGCTCCAGTTCGTTGAACCCAGTTTGCTCCTCTTGATGCTCTTTGTTCTGTTAAAGCTTTCAAATAACAGCACGTATTATGGACTTCACGAAGACTGTTAAAACTAAAACGTACTTGCATCTAAATCCTTCAGGTATCAGAATATTTACAGCTTAAGAGTTAAAACTGTCATCAAATTCGGAGTACTTTAAGACCCTCCACTTGCTCACTACAATAATAAACTAAACGAACAAAATAAACTTTGACTACCACTGTTCCCAGAATTCATGAAGGTCTAATTTTTATAGTCTCAATGCACGAAATTCATTATTTGCTAAGGTCCGTCCGCACAGGTCCACTCTAAAATCTAAACAAATTGAGAGTCCACCCACTTGTTCGGCTCCTAAGGCAGGAATACATTCCATTTGCAGAGCTGCTCCTCTGTGTGTATCTGAAATACTGTGGCCAAACTAAATTTGCATTACAATCGTTTCGCACACGAAAATTACATCTATACGATGTACGGACAGATCTAACAGATACAACCAGCAGCAACAATGAAATCTTCATTAGTTTTGAACACAGCATCTTCCGACCATCCCCCAAGCCAATACTCCATTGGGGCAAACAGCAAAGCACGACCTACAGTCTCCCCGCCCGAACATAATAATCCATCTCGTTCGGGGAACAATATTCATGTTCGAGTGGCATTTTACGGGGGCAAAATGTGGTCTTTGTCGAAAAGCAGGAAATTAATGAGACTCGAGTATTCCCAAATTGAATAGTAAACTTCTGTACCGCAGAGGCCATCAAACTTCTAAACCGCAAATTCTGCTTCGGCCGTTCGTCCTCCTCCTCATCATGCTGCTGGTATGGCAACAATGGTTTCAACCGCTGCCGTCGCCGCCACAGTCGTCTGTACCTTCTTCCTTGGGACACCGTCACCGCTTCTACCTCGTCTGAATGAAGAAGTTCGGTTAATTTTATTAGATTTTGGGTGTCCTGGAACGCGTTCCCTTGTCGAAGGGATACAACCAACCAGCCAACCAATAACTCTTGTTTTGATGAAGGAATGATGGCTGCACGACTGACGAAGATTGTTACTTTTTAGTAATGGTCCACTGCTGAGTAGTAGCAGTACTGTTGCCATTGTGTCCCGGTGGTTCAAGGGTATAATATTCACGAGAACCAAAGTTGGCATCACCACAAGAAGCAGAGCTTACTAATTAAGTGCACTCTCCGAGGGAAATTCAGCTTCGCCTTGAGATGGAAATATTAATATCTTGGAAGGAATTGCGTGGGTGGAACGACGATGAGTCAGACTAACAAAGCATACAATTTTGAAGGACCTTGAAAATAATTACAAAGTAGTTTAGGATATTAAATTGTACGAGGATTGTTCAAATGTTCTGCAGCGCTATACAGAGGAATATTTTGTAATGCAGTGTAATTGCAATTTTGATGCATTGACTTTGTGTTGTTCTAGCATTTTGAAACTACTACATAAGCAATAAAGTCGACTTTGTGGCAGTCTCATGTCTAATATAGAGTGGCAATAATACTCTTCTAGTTGCCATAGCTTAAGGTATGTACTGAGCTGGGTTACAGCTCTCTGATTATGGGAGAGGTGTAGAACATCTGCGTAATACTTCTGAGACTACAATATGCCATCTTACTTGAAACAATGCAAGCTCGGGATTTTCCAGCTGGTGACACCACCGACAACGTTTGACTGACTAGTTGTTGTGTTTCTACACAGATATAGGTGCAGCTTACCAGCGACAACAATAGGCGTTTTTCTTTTTTAGTTCAGAGCAGAGCCTGAGCTGTCAAAAAAAAAGTAATGTTTCTTTTTTAGCTCAGACACATCAGAGCTCGGAATTCGTTTTTCTTTTTTCGTTCAGAGTATGCTCGAAACGCACTGTATGAGCTCTGAATAATTTCACCGAGCGTTCAGAGCAAAATCCTGAGCACAGCCATTTTTCATATTTGACAGGAGGACAAAGAAAAAAAAATTGCAAAACAATTGAAATGGCGGACGAAATTTGTTGTTCTGGTGCAGAAATAAATATAACATAAAAAATAACTATCAATAAATATTCTATTCATATTTTGACAGCTCAACCTATAATTGCTAATCAAATGACATCAGAGTGCTCGAGTGTGTTTTATAAACAAATTAGAGCGCTCTGAGCACGCTCGGTTCAGAACACGTTCAGAGTACACTCGATGTGCTCGGGCTCTGTTCAGATCTCTGCTCTGAACGAAAAAAGAAAAACGCCTAATGACGCTTCTTATTTCACTTGCAAGAAAGAATTCCACCGGTTTGTGCCTGCTAACGTGAATATTCCGTTGAATGTGAACTACAAAGATAACTTGCTTTAGGAAAAATGATTATAACGAACGAAAAGCCTCTTCGTATTCAATGGAAATTTAGGTTCTGACCCCTGAAAAGTCTCTACCTAACCCTCCCAAGATTTCCTTCGTCATCGATCTCACGCACACTGCTTCCAGTTCTCAAAACCAAATCTTCCGGCATCCAAAGTCATGTAGTTTTTTAAAGCAAAATTCAGTTTTCCTTTTCATTTTGAGCCTGGGACCGCGATCAAAAGATTATTTGACCAAGAGACGTAGTCAACGAGCTTTGACGGCAGTATTTTTTTTTTTTTTTAGTTAGACACGCCTGATCTTCGGCGTTTACCTACCCGGGTTAAGACCGTTGGCTAGGCTCGGATGGAGCACAGTCCACGTTCTGTGCTCTTCAATGATATTACAATCTAGTCACCTGGACTAATCAAAAAATTTTCTCCGATCCGTAAGTTCGTTTTATTGCTTTGAGAGTTCCGCCCATCGGCTCTCGAGAGATGGAAGTAGGAGTACATATTTAGTTATGTACATATATTAGTGAGAGCTTTCCTAACGAATGAAAGAAGGAAATGATCGTCAAACTTCCTAAGAATAAAAACTGGAGGGGTATCTGCGTGCTGCCTGTTGTAGCAAAGATACTAGCTAAAATCGTCCTGAGCGAATTAAACAACATCTCGAAGACACATTCGATGTCGAACAAGCAGGTTTTCGCTCGGATCCTCCTGTGTCGACCACATCAATATCCTGCGGATTATCATCGAACAGTGCGTTGAATAAACAAATAAACAAATATCCATCGCCACTTCACCTGCTGTTCATCGCTTTTAAGAAAGCACTATCGTTCGATAGTGCCAACAGGGAGGTTAATTGGCGTGCCTTATGTAGGGAACATATTTCCGATAAATTAATTGCTATAATCAAAGCTACATATGAAAGGTCCAAATGGCACGTTCTGCACATAGGGAGGTTGTCTGGGGAATTTGAGATCCAAAGTGGGGTAAGACAAGGGTGTATTCTGTCGCCAATACTATTCTTATTGGTGATTAGCGATGTGCTTCATGCAGCTTTGTCGACGGGAAATGGGGGAAAACTTAAACACCTTGACTACGCTGACGATGTATGCTTACTCTCTCACAGAATTATGGACCTCCACCAAATGACAGCAGATGTGGAGAGGGAGACAAGCGTCTACGGACTGAAAATGAATACGACAAAAACAAAAATTATCAGCCTTGAAACAAACTCATTGAATCAAATATGCATTGCTACAACCGGTAGAGGGAGTAGAGGATTTCCAGTACCTTGGGATTATTGTCACGACCGATGGTGGAACCGAACTGGATATAGCCAACAGGATCGCCAAAGCAAAGTCCGCGTTCGGGATGTTGTCCAAAATATGGCGAAGCGATGCAATCAGTTTGAGCACTAAAATAAGACTGTTCCTCTCCAATGTTGAATCCGTGCTGCTATATGATTGCAGCACGTGGAGAGTGACCACTACTATCACCAGAAAGCTGCAAACGTTCGTTAATAGGTGCTTACGCAAAATCTTAAGGATTTTCCGACCCAATTGTATCTCTAACGAACACTTTTACAGGAGAACGGGTCAGGAACCAATAGGCACAACCATCTAACGACGGAAGTGGCAGTAGATTGGTCACACGTTCCGAAAGGGTGACAGTTCCAATGCGAACCATACTATGCAATGGAGCCCTTTAACTCAGGATGGCAGAAGACCGGGCGGTCCAAGGATAACATGGCGCAGAACAGTCGAGAAGGAGGCACGGCAGTTGGGGAAAACTTGGGGAGAGCTGAGACACATTGCCAGAAATCATACACGATGGCGCGTAGGTAAAGTAGAAGCCCTAGGACCCACAAGGGGATACAGGACATAAATCATGTGCTTGATTCCGAGTCCTATTTAAAAACTAATTCTAAACAATTCTGGCAATTTGTAAATGCAAAAAAGGAAAACGGACGACTTCCCTGTGTATATGGAATTAAATGGTGTAACTGCCAATGATTCACAAGGAATATGCAACTTGTTTGCTAATTTCTTCAAAGTGTTCATAGAACGTCAAATAACTCATTTAGTTCTACCGAATGCCTTACTAGCAGGTGCTCCATAAATATCGAATTCTTTCAGCTCTTGAAGCTGATATGCTAAACGGTTTTAATAATCTAAAGAGGTAGGGTCCCGACAATATTCCCTTAATTGCTTTAAAGCTGTGTAAAAATTCACTTGTTAAATCGTAAACTAATTTATTCAATTCAACTTTAGGATCAGGTGATTTTATAGATGTATGGAAAGTATAATTTATAACAGTTAGTGAATAATTATAGAGGAATATTTACAATAAAGTGTCAGCCATTCCCAAATTATTTGAAAGTTAAGTGAAAGACAAAATAGCTTTTGATGTACTTAATTACATATCTACCACTCAGCACGGCTTTGTTAGTGGTAAATCGACATCGACAAATTTAACGTTAGTTTTAAATAACATTTCACAGTCACTTAGGGAAGGATTGCAAGTCAACTTGATTTACACTGACATTGCAAAAGCTTTCTATACTGTCGATCATAAGCTTCTACTATTAGAGCTTAATAGGATTGGCTTTCATTCCAGTTTTTTTGAAGTGTGTATCCAACTACATACTAAATAGAAAGCAGATCATTAAAATAGGGCATTGCACGTCATTTATGATTGAAGCTTGTTTAGGTGTTCCACAAGGCAGCCATCTTGGCCCACTATTTTTTATTTTGTTTTGAAATTACATTGCTGAATATTCCCGTTGTTTGCTATATGGTATGCAGATTGCAGACGATCTTAAACTGTAAATAAAAAGTGTGAACGACTGCTTTTTCCTACAAAGCGATATAACGATGTAGATAAAATTGCCAGATGGTGTAACCGCAATAAGCTTAAGTTAAACGCATCTAAATGTAATGTCCTTCTGCTTACCATCGATTTTTCCCTTTATAAATATGTATATGCCTTAATTTATTAATGGTAATAAGTTTCATCGATTTTAAAGTTGCCTATGATAGCGTGTATAGAGACGAGTTATACAAAGCCATGTTCAGTCTCGGCATCCCTGCCAAGCTTGTCCATTTATGCAGGATGACGATGGAGAACTCTCGCTGCTCCATCAAAGTCGAAATAGTAACACTGAATGGATGTCAGAAAAGGTCTTAGATAAGTTGACGCACTATCATGCGATCTATTTACTTGAAAAAAATTGTACGAAACCCACAAGCCAACACCGGAGGTACAATCTTTTATAAAAGAAGTCTGTACAACTATAAGGCCGTCAGTGGGGCGTCTGGGAGTATTGAGATCAAGGCGGGTTTAGCGGACAATGAAAGCGAAACAAAAGATATGCTGTCTACGAAAAAGGACACCGAACATCGGCGTCTTGGACAGAACGCCACAATAGACAGATATAATTTTGAGGTAGTAAAGGACTTTGTCTATCTAGGCTCTATGGTGAGCTCCGCAAATGCCATCAATGGGGAGATCAAACATAGAATTTCTTTTGCCAATCAATGTTTTTATGGACTAAGAATGGGATTGAGTAACACAACCCTATCTCGAACTACTAAGGTAACTCTTTATAAAATACTAATCATCCCAGTCCTGCTGTATGGCGCAGAGGCATGGGCTTTGTCAAAATCGGATGAGGATACCCTTAGTTATTTTGAGAGAAAAGGTACAATGCCGAACTATATGACCTATGTATATAATGAAACAGGCTTAGCCAGAAGAGTTCACATACAGCGAATAAGATGGCTGGGTCTATTAGAGCAAATGGAGCCGAACGTTCCAGTCTTCGAATCCACCCCGGATGGACGGCAGAGTATAGGACGACCTCGCGTTAGGTATCGCAAATAAGTGGAGGGGACCTCAACCAACTTGGCGTGCGCAACTGGAGAAGTCTGTCAGTTGAGGCCCAGGTCCGCCCCGGACTGTAGCGCCACCTATGAAAGTAAAGCTATCTGAATAATTGTAACTAAAACTTAAACTGATAATTTAATTTTATTCACATATATTTTTCTATACTAGATATATATAAAAAATATAATGAAATCTGTAAGAGTACTACTCCGTAGATGAAATAGAATAAGAATATATATAAACAAAAGAAACTGATTGCATTGCTTCGCCATATTTAGGACAACATCGCAAACACGAACTTTGCTTTCGCGATCCTTTTGGCTATATCCAGTGCGTTTCCGCCATCGGTCGAGACAATACTCATAAGATACCGGAAATCTTCTACTCTCTCTGCCTGTTGTCGAGCAGTGGATATTTGAGCTGATGAGTTTGTTCCAATGCTAATAATTTCAGTTTTCGCCGTATTTATTTTCAGCCCGCGATGGAGTGTTGGCTTAGTAGAGGCCCTAGGACACAAAAGGGAATACAGGTCATAAGTAAGTATGTTTGTATATATGTAAGTAAGTGCAGAGAATAAATTTGGGATTTATATAACTCAAGATGTTGGGGGATTAATTCATTTCGAGCGCTCCGATATTGAATATTGTCGTTTCGTTACACTCGTAATTATGATACATCTTTTTCAATGTTAGGTAGATGTCCAGATATATAGGTATACCTTTATATCTTCTAAATGTGGGTGGTCTGATATACCAAGATTAATTAAATGACTTTGTTCTTTTTAGCCTTCACGCTACGCTTGCGTTGTCTAAAAGTTGTATTAGCGCAGCATCAGCTTCAGTTGGTAGACGGGTTCCTTGTGACGTAAGTTACTGCTTACTTAGACCATCAACGTGTCGTCTATTATACCTACTTTATGTTTACCCTAGGAACTTGCAAAGAAAACTGATGATCTAACACCCACCTAGATAAGAATATAGAAAGAGAATTCGCTGGTTTAAATCCACCTAGATAGGGATATCTTAGGAGGTCCTTCAGCTCAATAGAACGTAAGTCCTCTAGCTCAGTGAGGAAATACCAAGAAGTACCAAGAGTAATCATTATTTTGTTGGCGAGTGTAGGTCATTCGCACAGCAGGTGACGGACAGATTCAATGTCTTCCACGTCCCTGCAGCTTCTGCAGTAGTCGTTGTGAGGTACGCCGATACGTTCTTCATGAACCCCAATGGCACAGTGTTTCTTGATTATTCCAGAGCTGACCCGCGTTATACTGTTGTAACTAAGCTTAACCCGAGAACCTGATTTGCTCATGTCATAAGCCGCCCATAGAGTTCTGACAATGGCGTACTTATCCAAATGGGTCCATCGTCTGTTAGCTTCAACTCCGACGAGCTTATTTATAGAGGTCATAGGAACCTTAACGAAGGGGAGGGCCTGAGGGATGTGCAACGCCGACCCCATGCCTGTATGTTCATCTACTACCACCCGGTGCCCTGGTACCCAGCATAGCATACCTTAATCGCCCGTGATACTTCATTAAAAATCCATTACTGTGGAGCCTTAACGGCCGGCGGCCTGTGCCTATATATTAATGTAGATACCACTTGATTTATTAAAGACTAGCAGGTACCCGGCGTGCGTTGCTGAGCCTGTCTCTCTTAAAATGCGCTTGTCTCACTCAAAATGCAGTTACGGGCAAACTGATTGACTGGTATCGACCAAACTCTACAAAAACACTCTCGGCCAAAATTTATGCTCAATCGGTTCGGTGGTTTCGGAGTCCATAGCACACATACAAACATGGGTACATTGAGTTTTATACTGGGTGACGGCTGTAATTTCAGCTTGAAATATAACAATTGCTGGAGTTGGCATGCATTCAATTTTTTTTTTTTTTTTTTTTTTATTAAATTCATTATTCTCTTTTACAAAAACTGTGCTAACAAAGGTTTCATAAAGACATGTTTATAAACAATAGAGAATAGATAGTGACATTTTTATTCTCCTAATAAAAGCGATAAATAGTGTTAAATGCCACTTTAAAAATAAAATTCATTAATTGTGGGATGACAATATTACGATTCCTTATCACAAAAGGTAACAATAAAAGAAAAATATACATAGTAAACGAAAAATAATGGAGCTCAAGTGCCTGCGCGATTTTTTTAAATGTGAATAAACAATTATACAAGATAAGCGAGTAATACTTCAATCTCATTATGATCGAAATCAAGAAGCCATGATTTAACTTTTTTAATAAATTTCTGATGAGTGGTTATGGATCTTATATCGAAAGGAAGACGATTAAAAAGCTTACAGGATACAACTGGGTAGGAGTTTCTGTAGTGAGTAGTACGAAAAATAGGAATTTCAACAACATAGCGTGCAGTGCTACGTAGATTACGAGTATTATATATTGGGCTCTGCATATAACCTCCTCTCATAAAAAATATCTTAGAAACTCTAAGAAAAAAAATGCCTTATTGGTAGTATTTTTAAAGACCTAAACAACACCATAGAATGGGCCAGACGGTGAGCATTACTAATTCTTCTTATAGCACACTTCTGCAAGACGACGATTGGCTTTAAACTGGTGATGTAAGCACCCCCCCAACAACTTATTCCATATTGTAGTTTCGATTGGAAAATTCCATGATAGACGGTTTTAAGGGTTCTGCTTGAACAACACTTTTTGAGGCGATAAAAAGACCGAACGGAAGAACGTAGGTAATGTTTCAGTAGCGAAATGTGTTCTGTCCAACTCATGTTTTGGTCGAAAGTTATACCGAGATACTTAAATTTCCTAACTACTTCAATCTGGAAGCAAGATGACTTGCATGTGGCATTTTCATTAAAATTTAGTCCTGGCGCCTCTGAAGTACAATAACAATTAATTAAATTGATACGCGGGCAATCTAAGATGCTAAGATCATCTGCAAAAGCCGCGACTCTACCTGCAAAAGGCAAGGCAAACAAGGAGTTAATAAATATAAGGAACAAAATAGGGCCCAGCACAGACCCTTGGCGTACACCTAAGTTAAGTACATGGGGATTACTTAGAAAATTTCCTATTTTCACTCTTTGTTTGCGGTCCTTTAAATACGACGCAAACCAATTGTAGATAAAGCCACGAAAACCTGCACTATACAACTTTTCCAAAAGAATATCATGAATAACCATGTCAAACGCTTTCGTAATATCAACGAAGAGGCCCGCGCACATTTTTTTATCATCTAAAGCTTTGTTAATAAAAGAACAGAAAAATAAAAGAGCATCTTCAGTAGAGTGCCCTTCCCTAAACCCAAACTGATTCGGGCTGAAAAATTTTATTTTTTGAAGATGCGCACACACTCGCTTTTTTACAGCTTTTTCAAAGACTTTCGAAATTGAGGATAACAAGGAAATTGGTCTAGAATTATTTTTTTCCTTACGACTTCCCTTTTTAAAAAGTGGTAGCACGTTAGCACATTTCAGGAGATCAGGAAAAACTCCACTAAAGATGCTTAAATTGAAGATATGTGCTAAGATGTCAACTAAATTAGGTGCAATATTTTTGAGGGTTATATTACAAAGGTCATCATAACCACAAGAAGAATCTCTAACCCATTCATTTCTTCAAAGAAGAAACTGCTACTCGACGTTTTTTCCATCACTTGAGACCTCACACATTGGTTACAAATTGACCTCCAGTTTGGTTGGAAGGGCATTTGCCCAACCGAAGCAAAAAAATTATTAAATTCATTGGCTACTGCTGTAGGCTCCACAATTTCAGCCCCTGCGCCACTCAGCACAATGGAGGTGGAATGATAAGAAGGGCTGCTATTAACTATACTATTAATAACTCCCCATTCTTTTTTAGGGTTTCCTTGTGCATCACGGAATTTAGAGTAGTAATAGTTGTCGCGACAATTTATGATTTCTTTTTTTATATTCTTGCTCATTTTCTTGTACCGTTTTTTTAAGTTAGAGTTTAGCGAATGTCTCTGACACAATTTTCCCAGTTTGTTCTTGACTTTAATTTTTTTCACAATACTAGAGTTTATCCAGGGCTTTAATCTTGTTTGAGACTTCTTTTTTACAACAGTGAAACAAGAGTTTCTGACATAGTTTTGGAGAATATTCAGAAACGATTCATAAGCTTTAGAAGCATTATCCTCGGCGAAGACTGCCTCCCAATTCTCGAAACGTAGTTGATTATTTAAAAAGTCATAGTTTATTTTAGTAAAAGTCTCTGAAGAAATCTTATAGGAACGCTTCATGCACCTAAAATCCTTAAACAAAATGCCAGTCATACAATGGTCAGTTATTTGCAAGTCAAAATTAACACCAACACAATGATTTAAGGGGATTTTTGCAAAACGGCCAAAAACATGATCGATACACGTACTTGAGATTGGCCTTGTAATTTCATTTATGAAGGATGTAAAGCCATGTTCGGCTATAAGGGCAAGATGATAATCAGATGTAGTGTTGGAAGTAAGAATATTAATGTTGAAGTCACCGAAAATCACAATATTCGACCCTTTTTCATTACGCAGAAAATTTGAAAAATCATCCAAGAAAGATTGAGGAGTGTGGGCCTGTAATCTATACACACAAACAAAATCAAAAAATACATTGTGTACGCAAAAAGAAATTTTAATTAAATCTGCGCTGACCAAACTGTAACATTCCACCTTACAATCACCACCTGTGTATGTCTCTCGCACAAAAACTCCCACACCACCTGCTGGATATAATTCGTTTGTGTTTGCATAAAATTTGTAACCGGGGATAAAGTAATCGTCAATCTCGCAAGAGAAGATCCATATCTCAGAAATACATATCAGATCCGGCAAATATTCAAAAGTTTCCAGATTGCAAACAAGAAGATCGAAATTTTGCCTCGCACTACGGATATTTTGATGAACAACGAAAAAAGGTTTGCTCTCATTTGAATTCAAACAGAAAATTTGATCACAAGATCAAAGATCACTTAGGTGCAACGTCTGTTAATGGAGTTAATGCACTTGCTTATGGAGTTGGTGCATTTATTAATTATCCTGTTTATCGAGTAGAGGCAGTCGCAAATTCCATTTATGGAATTGATGCATCAGTTATGGCATCTTTTGGCGGAGTTGGTGGATCTGGTTATGGAGTTTAGATGTCTGTTGATGCTGTATGAGTATTTGCATCTTCTTCCATAACATAATCAGTTTGTGGGGGAAGCGCATCTGCTGATGAAGTTGAAGCATCTGTTGTTGGAGTTATAGCACACATACATGCATACGTACATTTGCATGACCCACTTATAGTTCATAAGGGTTGTGAGGAAGGAGGGGGAGTTGGAACATCTGGCAATAATAAGGGAGCATCTTTTGTTCTATTGTTCGTATTTAGTGCATCAGTTGATGAACTTTGAGCCTATATGTGACCGGATAATAACGGCCAGTTTCAACCCCGAACTCATACCACCATCACCAACATAGGTTTGGCTACATCATTGATCAGTTTTGCCATACGCTTGACGAAGAATTTATGAATGACAATAAGCTTTGCATAAATATTTTCATTTTTTCTTAAGAACAAACTGTGGGTGCATGGTGTAACGCCAATGCGCTCCGTTTAAGTAACAACCATGCCTTCTAAATTAGAATTAAATCTTTAATTAAATACTATAAAAGCAAAGTCGATTTTCCTTGTGAACACCGTTTCTCAAACGGTAGTGCATGCGATCATATGAAAACACAAGCGTTTTCACTCAGCTGAGGCCTACCAACTCCTACTCTCAACCTCCACGCGGTGACAGCCGGGTGCCTAGTACCTTAATCCAAGAAATGGGTAACCAACCCCCTTTGGAGGATTCCTGGCGGCAGCAGATGAGAGAGGAGGGGAAGAGTGTTTTCTCACTAGAGCACCGCTTCCTGTTCCAGGCGGCAGCGGACGAATTCCCTAGACGGAGTCAACGGTGGCGTCTATAGTTCCAGTTAGGTTGAACTTAGTGAATACCTTGCGCGAGCTGCTTCGACGTATTCGGATCACAGGTCGGTAAGGAATTTCCAATGTTGGTCAGTACATTGGAATAGAGATGGTGGCGGAGGAGCCCTTAATGGGCCAACGGCAGCGCTCATACTCCCGTAGTGGACTACTGGCACCGGTGTACCCGGCCCCTCGTCCTAGGGGAATAATTAAGGAACTGGCCCTCCAGGTTGGGGGTTGTGCCGTCGGGGTAACTTCCCTACCACGTAAAAAACGCATGGTTCCGAAACAACCAAAAGCCTCGGATAAGGATGACTCAACTAATGACGACCCCAGCAAACGAAATAAGGACAACGACCTTCGGATCTGTACGTGGAATGTTCTGTCCCTTTACAGACCACGTGCAGCCGAACAACTAGCAGAGGCCCTAGACTGCTATAAAGCAGATATTACCGCCATCCAGGAAGTGCGATGGGATGGGCCAGGCAAAAAGAGGATGAAAAACTGTGACATCTACTACGGTGATTGCTACAGAGGCAACAGGCAACGCTTATTCGGATGCGGATTTGTCATACGCGGCAGACTTAGGCAAGAAGTCTTAAGCTTCCGACACGTGAGCGAGCGTATTATGACTATCCGGATCAAGGCTAAATTCGTTAACATAAGCCTAATATGTGTTCATGCCCCCACAGAAGAAAAGGACCCTGCCTCCAAAGAGTGTTTCTACGAGCTCCTCGACAAAACATGCGAGCAATGTCCTAAATACGACGTTAAGATCGTATTGAGCGATTTTAACGCCAAAATAGGAAAGGAGGACGTCTTCGGTAGAGCAGTCGGTAAGCATAGCCTACACGCCTACACCACGTCTGATAACGGACTAAGGCTAATTGATTTCGCTGTGGAGCGAAATGTCACCATAGTAAGCACATGGTTTCCTCATCTCGATATTCATAAGCAGACATGGCGGTCCAATGATCATGTCACGATCAACCAAATTGATTATATTGCGATCGACGCAAGGCATGCCTCCAGTATTCTGGATGTCCGGACCTTCCGAGCGGCCAACATAGACTCGGATCATTACCTTGTTGTAGCCAAGGTACGAATGCGGATATCCCAATCTGAGCAACAAAGAAGAATTACTGTGAGAAAATTTAACGTCGAAAAGCTACAATCGCCAGAGACCGCCAGACTCTTCGCTGAACGCGTATCCCGAAATCTCTCAATCACCCCTATACCGCCAGCATCAAGTGCCGAAGACCAGTGGCAACGCTGCCAACATGCCATCAGAAACGCCGCGACTGATGTGCTGGGTCTCGCTCGCCCACCACCGCGAAACCCCTGGTTTGACGAAGAATGCCGGCGAGTGCATGCAGCAAAACAAGAGGCATACAAAGCGGCGCTGCAAAGGAAGACGAGAGCTGCTCGTGAGCTCTACGAGCGAAAGAGACGGGAAGAACATCGGCTGCTCCAAAAGAAGAAGAAAGAGCATGAGAAGCGCGCGTTTGGGAATATCGAGAGTCTATACTCCAGGAACAATGTACGGAAGTTTTACCAAAAGGTAAAAAGAACGTGTCAGAGAAGTAATACCCGTACAGAAACCTGTAGAGATGAGAATGGAAACCTCGTAGTAGAATCACAGTCGGTGCTGAGAATATGGAAAAACTACTTCTGCAGACTGTATAACGGCGACGAAGACCAACATCCCGCTGTCAGGCAGAATGAACCATTCAACATGGACGATGATAGTCAAAATTTCCGTCCACCTGACCAAAACGAAGTGAGGATAGCAATATCCAAGCTAAAATCCAACAAGGCTGCTGGACCTGACGGTTTACCGGCCGAACTTTTCAAGGCAGCTGGGGATGAATTGGTAGAGTGCATACACCAACTCATTTCTAATATTTGGTCAGAGGAGTGTATGCCTGATGAATGGAATCTCAGCATCGTTTGCCCGATCCACAAGAAAGGAGACCCCCTCAACTGCGCCAATTATAGAGGCATCAGTCTCCTCAACATGGCGTACAAGATCTTTTCTGCGATATTGTGTGAACGCCTGAAACCCTTTATCAACAGCCTGATTGGACCCTATCAGTGCGGTTTCAGGCCAGGAAAGTTCACCATCGATCAAATCTTCACACTTCGGCAGATCCTGGAGAAAACCCAAGAATTCCAAATCGATACTCACCACCTCTTTATCGATTTCAAGGCCGCCTATGACAGCATCTATAGAGAAGAGCTTTATAGAGCCATGTCTAGTTTTGACATCCCTGCCAAACTTGTCCGCCTGTGCAGGCTGACGATGGAGAACGCTCGCTGCTCCATCAAGGTCGGTAATGACCTCACCGAGACCTTTGATGTTAAAAAAGGCTTTAGACAAGGTAACGCGCTGTCATGTGACTTCTTCAATATTATACTTGAACGGATTGTGCGGAACTCACAAGCCAACACCGGAGGCACAATCTATTACAAGTCTGTACAACTGCTTGTATACGCCGATGATATAGACATTATCGGTAGATCTCAGGGGGCTGTCACCGGTGCTTTTGCAAGCATTGAGGCGGAAGCGGCCAAAATGGGTTTGGCGATAAACGAGGGCAAAACCAAGTATATGCTGTCAACTAGAAGGGAAAACCAACATCGACGAATTGGACAAAACGTCACCGTGGGCAGCTATAACTTCAAGGTAGTAAGGGACTTTGTCTACCTTGGCTCTGCTATAAATTCAGCAAACAAAATCAGCGCAGAAATCAATCGAAGAATAACTCTTGCAAATCGCTGTTTTTTTGGGCTTATAAGGCAATTCAACAGTAAAGCCCTCTCTCGAACAACTAAGGAGACTCTATATAAGACCTTGATCATCCCAGTCCTGCTTTGCGGCGCTGAAACATGGACTTTATTAAAAGATGATGAAGATATCCTTGGTCGCTTCGAGAGAAAAATTCTTCGTAAGATTTTCGGTCCCGTTTGCGTTGACGGGTTTTGGAGGAGAAGATTCAATCACGAACTATACGAGCTGTACAGCGACATCGACCTAGTCAAAAAACCGCGTATTGGACGTCTGAGATGGCTAGGACATGTAGAGCGAATGGACACCAACGCTCCGGCCCGCAGAGTCTTCGAATCTAACCCCGAGGGACGACGCAGTAGAGGGAATCATCGCCGTAGGTGGCGCGCACAAGTTCAAGGGGACCTCCACCAACTTGGAGTGCGCAACTGGAGGCAATTAGCTAAAGACCGAGCTAAATGGAGAGGCTTGTTGGTTGAGGCCCAGGTTCACCCCGAACTGTAGCGCCACCTAAGTAAGTAAGTACCGTTTCTCAAAAACTACTAGACGTAGGAATTTAGTGAATTCGCCGCTGATTCATTTAAGGTATAAAACATCCTTCTGCGTTGTCCTGAAACAGAGCAATGCCAAAAACAATTAATCAAATCATCGCCCACAATTTTCCTTCAGTGGAGACCACGGCCAGCAGTCATGCAGCAGTGGCTATCGTTGCAATAGTATGTGTGTGTGAGTATGGGCGCGCTATCCCATGTTTATGTTTTGATCTTCAGTGTGCGATCTCTTCTAGAGTTAAGATTGAAAAAAAAACATTATCAGTGTCAAATCTAAGATATTGTAAATTTTATTAATTAAGATATCCATATGCTGTCAAAACTTCATGCAATTAAGTGGCTTGGGAATATACGCGTAGGTATTATACAAATATATATGCATATGCATGTGTAGACATAGAACTATTGCAATATTTTTCGATTTTGTTAGATGAGATATTGTTGATCGTTAGATTTGTCCACATTTTAGAATGTTTTAATGAATTTAAAATAAATTGTGTGTTGGAAACGGGTTTGCCTATGCTCTGGTGGGATTCTCACGAGGGAAGCTATAAGTTTACACATTTTCGGTATTGTATTCAGTTGCCAATTATATTTCAACAAGTAAATAACCGTTAATTAAAATGCAGGCGAAGCAAGGCGAGCACTGGTTAGCTAGTAATGACATAATTCAACACCTAGAGTTATCTAGAAAATGCTCGAAAAAAGTAATGTGAATTAAAAACCAATATACCAAAAAAATCGCATTCTCTCTCCCTTCTTCTTCCTATTTCGGCGAGATTATGATCTGAACTCAAGGATCATAACCCTCCCACTTCACTGCATTTCTACTTATCTGCCTATGGGGTTCGCCTCTTTGACCTCAGAAAATATCGGCAGCCCTCCCGAATTTGCATCACTTTGTTACTGAGGTGAATCATATACGGGTGATCCAGGCGTTGTCTTTGGAAACTTCGCCCTCTCTCTCCCATTTGTTATTATTATAAAATTTTCAACAATTTCAAAAATGTTTTTTATATCATAAGAGCAGGCATAAAAAGAAACTAATTTTTTTTTTTAAATGAATCACCATCCTCCCCAATGGCACCTCGCAATATTTGTGGTTTAATAAATTCGAAATATTCATCAATATCCCCAAAGTTTTAATGAAATAGAATTATTTGGGGTTTCCTTGCATGCATCATCAGTGGATTCATTTTGTTCAAAACCGAGTTATTAAACGTATTGCTATATACGTTTTGTTGAGCCAATTGATGCAATGATTCATCCTTTATAGCGTAAATCAAAACTATAGCGCACGTTTGCTTAGGAAATTTTGATACATTACAAAAGGTTTTAAGCTTTTCTAAAAGAAAATTAAAATGATATCAACAATGAAGGAGTTATAAATCATTCATTTTGAGATACTCTGTAGATACCTAAATACTGCAATTTTTTAACAGTAACATACGATTTGGATATGAGGAATCTTATGATTTTGAGAAAAATATCAAAACAACGCTGACTACCAGATTTTGGAAAAACTTTTTTGAATTGAAGTCTTCCTGAGTTCCATCAGGATCTGAATTGGAAACCCTTAAAATAAATTCCTATCGAGCTTCATAAAGAAATTTGTAGATTACCCTTAACAGATGCGAATCTACAAACACCACGAAAGCTACCTAGGAAGGTGTTATAGGCAAAAGATGTTCGCAGAAGAAGCAAAGAAATTTGAGGCATGCGATAACATTCCCTTTTAGGGGCAAGAGTGTGGAAATATCCAAAAGGTTTCCAAATCTAGGCAAACTTCTCATCCCTACTGTGCATAAATTACTTTAAAGACGCGGCGAGTGAAAACTTCACGTCTCTCTTTCAAGGATAACCATTAACTAAGCAAAGCACAGAGGTTAGAGATGAAGAAGACCCGTCATAAAACAAAACTCAGTGGCAGTAATCAAAAGTGTTAATGTTTATTGCGTACTTTCCGTTTTCGGTGTACAAAAGGGACTCATAAACCGGGCCTCGAACTCTCGTCTGCCCTCACTCATACAAACTCAAATAATTCCGCTCCTTTCATAACACGGAAACAAAAGCTAAACCAGATTGGATTGGGAGCACGTGTCACGTGTTTTATTACGCTCACCGTGAGTATTTGGCCTTTCAGAACATATATAAAACATTTATATGCTGCGGGGGTTACAACACGCACTATATTCAACGAAATGATTACCAGGAATAAGAAGAAATCCTTCCAAAACTCAACATACTACATGCCCGCAACTGCTAGTAGAATTAGAATTGGGGTTTCTGTTGGGCAACAACACAACATGGTTCTTCGCAGTTATGCGGGGTAAATTTGGCGAAAGTCAATTGAGGTTCTCTTTAGAATGAAGTCTGCTTTTGTCGGGGGCATATCACTTTCCAGGGCAATAACCCTTCTTATGCAGGCTGGTAGGAGCTCCGCGGATCACTGGGTCAATAATCCGCTTCTGTGTTTACAAGTGAATTCTTTGACTTTTATTGAAACAAATATGAGCCGAAGGAGGTTAGGAATTAATCGTTCCAGGAATCAACGAATTGGAAAATATTTAACCGTAGGGTGAACTCGTCGGGTTAAGGGTTGCGTAGTCAAGAGCGATATGGAGGAGTCAGCATTTGCTCAGCTTAGGATTATGAGATTTAATGTTTGTTCATACCGGAATATATTCTTACATATTGTATTTAGTTTCTTGATTTTTAGCTTCCTGTGGGCATACTTCACAGTGGGTGGTGACCCTTTTGGCTGGGTTTTTACTTCTTGACAGCATGTGGCAGATTTATTAGTAAACATAGTAAAGAGTTACTTTAAAACGACCTTTAAGTATGCGTGTTTTGCAAATTAGGATATAAAACTTTTCATGACGAAAAACTTCATCAAGTTATTAGGGATGTAAAATGGTCTGTGTATTCCAAAAATTCTAGAGATACCATACATGGTATGAATTCCAGCAGCTTTTTCGGAAAGTGAGTGCCATTATTGCAGGTCTTTAATGTATGGAGTTATTGCAAGTCTAAAATGAAGAAATAAGGGTGGAGGATGCAAAACATCCACATATTTGAAACTAAAGGCATACACGCTGTGGCGAACAATTATTACAGTCAGCATGTCTGTGCAATTGGTGCGTTCACTAGGTGCTACCATGAGGTTTTGAATTGTAAATGTCGCATAATAGATAAAAATAACCCCACAGTCTTATAACCCGAAATTGCTTTAAATTTAACGCTTCATCTCAAAGTAAGAGAACTTTATTTAAGATCTATACAACAGCGGATCTGAATCTTCTCGTACCATAAACGCGGATAGGATCATAAACTGTTGATAAGAATTTAGAAAACCTTTTCTTAGGTCTTCTTTATAGAAACGTACTATATTCGAAATTCCTTCCTTAATCCATGCTTTTCTTAGTTATGATACTTGTATCATATAATAATTCGTTCACATGGAGTGACCTATCATCTTCGAAGCGACCGCCAAAAGTTCAAATTAATAATTTGCTAGTAAATATTTTATCGCTACGCATATAAGCCGACAGAGTGCAACACTTGCCGCTAGGAAAATTATACAGCTAGCACAAGAGGAATAGCTGATCACACCATTCAGTTTTTCTAGTTGATTCTCTACACCTTCTTAATCTTCTTCTTCTTCTTCTTCTTCCTTTTATCAGCGAGGTTATGATCCGAAAATAAGGGATCATAGCCCTTCCACTTCACTGCATTTCTACTGATCCGCCTATGGGGTTCGCCTTCTCTTCACCTTCTCAATACAAACAGATAAGATTTATACTATATCGGCTTTATTGTAAGATTGTCTATTTAATGAAAATATTAATTACACTAAACACAGTATGATTTCGTCTTACCCTCATTTATAAAAGGCCCATCTTGGCTGGCTTAGATCGTATGCTAAGGCTGATGACTGCTTGTTTGTTCAGCTACTTGCACTGGATTATAAGAGTTAGCAAAATTGTTTCTCCATTTGTTATGAACGACCTTGAAAGTAATAATTAGGTGGCTTATATTTATTCGATACTCTAGTATTTTTAAGATTAATACTTCCGTATTTGGCAAAAGTAGCACAATCTCCATACTCGTGTGTTGAAAAAATGGCGCTGACTTTCCATTAATTTTGAGATACTTTCGGTTATATCTGATTATGCTAATCGTCCTGATCATTCGGTGATCAGTCGACGCTTTAGTGATCGCCTTTTAGGCACCTGAATCATAACAGTACATGATCGCTATAATACAATACTTCTTCTTCCTATTTCGGCGAGGCTATGATCCAAAACAAGGGATCATAACCCTCCCACTTTATTGCATTTCTACTAATCTGCCTGTGGGGTTCAAATACTTGACTTCAGAAAATATCGGCAGTCCTCCCGATTTTGGATCACTCGGTTACTGAGGCCAATGAAACACCGATGTCGTCGCATTTGTGTGATCCAGGCGTTTATAGGCCTGCTTCTCCTGCCTCGCAATGTCTTTGGAACGTTCATTGATATTGCCTTTTAACAAGGTTCAAATTATCTCTTCTTTGAACGAGGCAATACCAGCTGAACCGGTCGCTCTCTATCTTTTGTAAGATGGTTTCCTTGGAGTGAAAGCTTCCACGGATCTTCGAACTTCTTATTCGATCAAGATTTGACACTCCTGCTGTCATGCGAGGCATCTTCACCTCAGCTGTCGTTAATTTACCCTAAAACTTTTGGACATTGTGCAACATTGTGAACCGTATGTGAGCGCTGGACGCACAACTGCGTTGTAGAGCCTTCTTTTCAACTTATGTGGCACTTTTGGGTCACAGAAGATAGCGGAGTTTTCTCGCCACTTCCTCCACCCTACGCTTATGCGATGATTGATGTCGTCATCACAGGTTGCTTTGCTATTGATCATAGATCCCAGATATTCGAACTTTTCGCATTTGGGAAGCACTGTTCCATTGAAATAAATGTCTGGAATAGGCCTGAGTGGATCAGAGAACGGGCAGCACAAGTACCCTGCTTTTTTGAACTAATGCGATACCCATTTCTCTCCAAAACGTCCAGCCACATTTCAAGTGCTCGTTGCAGGGATGTAGGATCTTCACTTATGATAGCTCCATCATCAGCAAAGAATTATTGTGTACCTTGGGGTTCGTCACTTTACCTTCAAGCAGATAGTCAAGGACTGTAATAAAGAGCAAATGACTTAAGACGCTTCGCTGGTGCACCCCGACTTTGATTGAGAAGTCTCGGTTACTCCAGTGGGGCATCTTACTCTTGTCGTTGCTCCTTCGTACATGTCAATGATCAGCTGTACATAGATTTCTGGAACCCCTCGATGTCTTAGTACCACCCATATCAGATCTCGTCGTTGTCTGTCGAATGCCTTTTCAAAGTCAACCAATACAATATGCAAATCCTTTAATGAATCACGATGTTTTTCTATTATGATCTTGATATTTTGGATTGCATCTGTGGTTGATTTACCCGCGACAAAACCCGCACTGTTCATCAGATAGCCGTATTATTTTTCGCAGTCGGCCACCTAATACCGACTCAACGATCTTCATGGTGTGTGACATCATCTTGATCGAACCGTAGTTATCACAGTTTCGCGTATCACCCTTCCCTTTGTACACAGGGAGAAGGTAGCTTTCCCTCCATTGATTCGGCATTGGGTCACCTCTCATGAATTTGGAGATGAAGATTCTGAGCCATTCGAACCTGATGTCTCCCATCTTTTTTCAGAACTCAGAGGGCATCTCGTCTGGTCCAACCGCTTTTCGTTTTTTGGAGTATTTCACTGCCTCAGTAACTTCTTCGACTGTAATGTCGGGTATTTTTCACAGTTAGGGGTGGCTCTTGTAATACGATACGTGTAGTTAAAATTCTTTGTCGTAATGCATCTCAATCGCACTAACATGTTTCAGAGTCCCAGGTATACCAAAACGCTTTGCGATCGCTTAGTGTACTTTACTCAAAGATCAAGCCGCAGTAGCTAAGCTAAGAAGGCCCAGTACTGCACGAAGTCGAAAGAAATAGCGCGACAGACTTCCAATATTTTCGGTGGCATTTATTGATATCCTACGAGAAGGATTGATACGAAACAGCATCGGCATGTAGTGATGTTCTGCTTAATACAATTGTGATATCATAAAGTCTCTGCCATTGGCAGGCACCAAACTGGATGTGGGCAGCAAAATCAGGAAGATCGAGGCTGCGTTCACTATACTGTCAAAGATCTGGAAGAGCATTTTGCAACTGTATGGCTCTAATGTCGACCCTGTACTGCTCTTTGAGAGTAGGACTTGGAAGTTAAATGCTACTGTCATAGGTGAGTTGCAGACCTTCCCTAGCATATGCATCTTCGTAAGGATTTTCTAACAGCTGATTTGTCATTCTTTACAATACGAAGACAATTTAGTTGCCTAATATGCCATGCAATACAATTACTCTTGTGCGGAAGCTGACAAAAAAGCTCAGGAAACGCTTTGCAGAACTAGAATGGGATCAGCGTATGGGATTTATTTGATCGTTGAACACCCACAAAAAGTTCTTAGATGTCATTGTAGTATAAACTGGACTAGTATAATTTTCAAAGAATTATTCCATACGCCACAAAAGCTGCGGAAAGAACGATGAGCGTAGGCCAACAAAGGCCATGTTGAACTCCCAACCACTGCAAAGCCTAAAATTACAGATCAATATCTGATGCCTACTTACTATTAGCATGCATTGTATGCTTCTTTCCTTTGTGCGTCCTTTTACGCCTTCAAGTTGTAATTATAATATAAAAAGAAAATCTCTTTCACTCCTTCATTACCCCGCAATTTAACGATCTTCGCAACTCCTCGACTCTTGTTGTTGTATTTAATTTGCACTTTACTTGGCCCACACTACCCCCTGTGGCATCAATTGCCTCTGTCCGTTTATCACTCGCATGGGAGTTATTTCCGAATCACCAACCCCCAGCAATCACAGACAGCACATCCCCCGAAAATAAAGCCCTTAAAGCAAAAAGGCAGAAATAATCATAAAAAAAAAATAAAACCCTCGCCGAAAACAGAAGAACTCCATACTCACTCTCTCACACACACAGTCGCACATTAACTCCCGGGCCAATTCAATTTGATTGCGCGCGCGAGCAAACCAACGAGCCTACTTCGTAATTGTTATTACCGGAGGAATTGTAAAAATGGAAACAATTCCACGATAAACATCAAATTTCCACAAATTACCTTATATTCTACGTGATGTAGACCATATTCCCTAGTTTGGGCGGCGCGGCAGCCCAGGAGGGCCCCCTAGCAAATTGCCCCGGCCTGAGAAGCGCCGGTTTCTTGAAAAAGTTGAAAAAGTATCTCCATATGCAAAGTATCTCTCCCTCTCTCTCTCTCTCTCTAGGTAAACAGAGGAAACACTTCCAAGGACGGCCCCAATCTCCTGTCACGAAAATCTATGTAGAACGACACAAGGTAATTTATGATTGGAATATGTTAGGGACGTTAAAATCTGCGATAACACAGATACTGGGACTGGTCTTGGTCTTGGCTTAGGTTCTCTCTGCCTGATGTATTGCGACTTGTGAGTAAGTTAGAAGTTACAAAGTGCCACTGCATGTAAATATAGTTGAATCCTGGGGGAGATTTTTTCTGTCACAATCAGAACAATCCCTCCCCGAGCAGAGGCCGGTTTCGTTTAAAGTTGAAACTGGGTAATTTATTCAAGCCTGACGCTGGTGGTGATGGAATGTGAACCGCACCACGAAACGGCGTTGCACGTAAACAATAATAAATCAATTTGATTGCCACTTACCCCCGCCGAAGAGAGAGAGAGTGCTTCTTTAAATCATCATCTTCATGGGGTGATGCTGCAGCGGGCATCAGCATCGGGTGTTGTCTGGCGGTTAAGTTGCTCCTTCACAAACTGCCGTGTTCCTACTTTTGATTCTTTTGATACTTTTGATAGGCGTTTTTATCGCTGTTGAAAATGTCTTTTTGGAGTAAAGTGATGCGCGTAGCCATAGCCACCTGCTGCTGTCTGTTGGTAGTGGTGTTAAGGCTGCGGAATTGCCTGAGGCACGAGCCATAATGGTAATGGGGGGCAATTGCAATAAAAATTTACTTTCTCCTTGGCCTTGAGGATGTATTTAACTACCTGTGAGGTTTGGGACTGGTTTTGGATTTTTACGTACAAATTGGGGTGTTTGTAGCTTAATGAAAGCGGCTTAGAGGTACTTATGCTAAATAATATTTTTTTTTTATTTCATTTTAGTTTATGGGTTTTATTGAGATATGGTTACTTTTAGGCGGGAAGTGGTCTTCGTAGGATCGTCAAAGTTTTCAACATAAATATGTATACTGACACAGCATTAGCACCTTGAACAAAGAGAAATTTTATTAGGTTTTTTGCCTGACTGAAGAGACCTTACTTTAGATTTGGGTCAGTCAGATTAGCTTAGCGTGGTCAGTCTTGATCGAAACTGAAGGCAGCTTAAAGTGAAATTATGCTAAGTCGATTTATTTTCTCATATTACTTTTTAGTATCATTCGAAAGACAATGAGATGACGGATAATTAAATGAAAACTGCTTAATCGTTTATCGAGTTGAATTGTTTCCAATGAATGAAACGTAAATGTGGGGGTGGCAATGGTGTAGTGCTCACGTCGTCAATTGCCATGGTTCATGGTTCGAATCCTGATGTCAGCAAGTATTTATTTATTTCTCATGAAACATATAAAGTTAGTCCGATCAATTGCGAAAGCTTGTGTGAACACTACTGCGAAGGCATAACTCTGGCAGTATGTCGGTCATATGGATGGAAAAATTGTGCTCTCTTTTGATGATAATTTGCCTATGACATCGGTTATGGGGAAAAAATTCTGTGAATCAGAAGCAAACACAATAAATAACAAAAATCTCCGAACCCCTAGAGTTAAGCATAAACAACTGAGCTTCAAACAATTACACCAAATCTCTCTCTCTCTCTCTCTCTATCTATTCTTCCAATGCCCGCACTGTGTGTAAACATTTTATCGGTATTCATATGTTCACGCAAATAATATAAAAAAAAAAAATGTGCTAAGTCCGCAACACGCATGCGCTAACCCCTGTCAATTGGCCATCTTGAATAGACTGAGTGACTACATTTTCGTGGATCTTTCACAATATTTAAATTATATTTAATTAATTATATGTCACTATCTACGGTTCCAACTTCGCGAAAGTTAAAAAAAAGAAGTTAGCATGCATTAGTATCATATTGCAGGAGCACCCAGGTCAACACTTAGAACTGTTGCTAAGCTAAAATGTTGAACTGTCTCAGACAAACTGTCTCACATAAGCGAAACTCATAAGGACACGGATCAATATTCATAGACACAGTGCCACAGAAACTATGCATTCTTATTCCCAAAAGACAAGATTAACAATCCAGTACTTATGAACGGGATATCAAATTCAGCACTGACAAATATGAAATGAGGTACTCATCGGCTTCGGAGTTTTCTGTAAATCGTTGAAGATACACAAAAATGCTCGGATGAAAGTATTCTAAATCGATAGTCAAGCAGAAATCAGATCTAAAGAGTTAGGCAAATAGGCACAGACATTTTCCACTTGATGTCAAAATCAGAAGATAGATAGATAGATATTTATTTCGTTTGAAAATTACAAAGGTTTGCCACCACACAATTTACATACAGAGATATGATATATATATGTATATCTTTCAACTGAACAAAATTTTAAATTATTTACAATTTTCTTACGATAATTTTATTATTCGAGGGGAAACAACGAGAAAAACCCTCATTTGGTTGAAAAAAAAAAAAAAAAAAAAAAAGTTAAGTAGATAAAATTAATAAGTTGCATCATTAAGGCAATAATAAGTTTATAGGAAGTATCTACTTAATGAAAATATAATATATTAAAGTTTGTTGCTTAATTAAATTAAGTTAATAAATTAAGGAATAAATAAGTATAAAGTAAATGAATGAATTTGGATATAAAGTAAATGATTAAATTAAGAAAATTAACAAATAAATAAATTAACAAATAAATAATTAACAAATAAATGAATTAACGAATAAATAAATTAACAAATAAATAAATTAACAAATAAATAAATTAACAACAAAATAATTGACAAATAAATGAATTAGCGAATAAATAAATTAACAAATAAATAAATTAACAAATAAAAAAAATTAACAAATGAATAAATTAACAAATAAATATATGAAAACGTAAGTAAACAAACAAAAAATAAATTAATAAATAAATAATCTTACAACTAAAAAAAAAAAATAAATATATAAATATGAAATGAACAACAAGATAAATATATTAACATATAACACAATAAAGATATTATCAAAAGATTAATAAATAAAATAAATAAATTAACAAATATATAAACAAACAGAATTAATAAATGAACATATATATATATCAAATAAAGAACTTAGAACTATAGGTAGGTATGCAAAAACATGTGGAATTTTCACAATTTTATTCCAACCTGTGGTAACTGACATTTAATTCGTTTACTAGAGGGTTATCAGGTAGATCACATCTGATCAGAAATGTGTTGATAAGCCTTTGTATTCTATCGGAGATCAAATCAACGTTAGCTACGCTATGTAGATCGGAAGTGGAGTGATGCCAAGGAAGATTCAGCATCATTTTCAAAAGTTTATTTTGTTGTATTTGTAATTTTTTCACATGACACCTAGCACATCTACCCCATACTTGACAACCGTAGAGTAAGAGTGATTGAAATATAACTTTATGTATGATTATTTTATTTTCATCGGATAATGAGGACTTTCTGTTTATAAAAGGATATAGCATCCTAGTGGCAATACCTATTTTATGCAATGTTCTCCTTATGTGTTCTTGAAATGTTAGTTTTTTACCCAGATATATACCTAGATATTTTGCTGTTGACTCCCAAGCTATCTGATGTCCATTAACAATTAATTGGTTGGGTGGAAGAAAACAATGCTTTCTTTTTCTGCTAAAAAAGATAGCTTGTATCTTCTCCGAATTCAATTTAATTTTCCATTTTTTATAATACGCGCTTAGTTTTTCAGCGGCATTTTTGAGATTCATCTCGATGTTGAGACCGAACTCATGCGAAGAAAGTATCGCAGTATCATCAGCATATACTGCAAATTCGCATCCTGGTAAGTTTGGAAAATCGGATGTATATACGTTGTATAAAACTGGTCCGAGGACTGAGCCTTGGGGGACACCAGCGGGGACACTTAATAAGCTAGACGGACTGTTATTGGCATACACTTTACAACAACGATTTGACAAAAGCTTTGGACAATTTTGCAGAGAAAAACAGGAATATTAAAACTTAGCATTTTGTATAGAAGTCCGTTATGCCAGACGGAATCAAATGCTTTCTCTATGTCGAGAAGTATCATGCCCGTCGATTTTCCTATAGTACGATTAATCTTGATACTGTTGCATATTCTAAGTACTTGATGGCATGCACTATGATAACGCCTGAAACCGAACTGTTCATTAGGAAATATTTCCTTTTCATCAATTATCCTTAATAATTTTTCCTTAAGCACCCTTTCAAAAATTTTACTCAAGCTACTAAGCAAACTAATCGGCCTATAGCTGTCCGGTCTATCAGCAGGTTTGCCTGCTTTCGGAATAGGCACTATTTTTGCTACTTTCCAAGCAGTTGGAAAGTATTGCATCTTAAGGCAAGCGTTTATTATGAATGCTAAATATTTATTACCAATCTTAGGTAATTTTTTTAGATAAATATTTCTTATACCGTCCAGCCCACTTGTTTTTCTAATCACTAAGTTATCTATGAATTGTTGTATTTCTGACTCGGTAATAAATGCCCTCGACGGAGTTTGAACTTCACCCGCATTGAAAGCCTCTAAGGAGTTGTGTACGAGTGCATTTGTGTGAATATCCCCAAGGTGATCACCAACAGAATGGTTTTTTGCAAAGTTCTGGCAAAGCACATTAGCTTTGTTGGTATTAGTGTAATATGTGTTAAGGCCGTCTTTAAGAAACGGAATTTGCTTATTTTTGTTTCTAACAATTTTAACAATATTCCAAAAAGGTTTGGAAGATTTATCCAATGAACTTAGTTTTCTATTCCATTCTTCATAACGATTATTTTGAATAAAACTTGTAACCAATTTATTGAAAAATTTTAGTAGGGTTTGAGAAATGGGTTGCCTGTATCTTTGCCAGTTTCTCCTATGCATGTTTCTCAACCTGATAAGTTCTAAAACATTATCTGGAAGCTTCGAGCATAAATATGTTTTCTCTCTTTTGGGTATACTTCTGTCGGCAGAACTTAAGACATGTTCAGAAAATTTATTAACAATGTTATTAACATCCTCTTTGGTGGAAATGTTTTCTAGATTAGTAGGTACATTTCTAAGTTTTCTCTTAAGTTCTGCACGAAAAACTGTCCAGTTAGCATTTTTCAGATCTTGAAAATATTGCACATTTTTTTCACCAGACCATGGAATCCGACAAAGAACTGGATTGTGATCTGAGAACAGATCGTTTATCGACATTGGCTGAGAAATTTGACTAGGAATATTAGATATAAATAAATCAATCACAGAAGGACGACCACGAGAACCAGCTGGAAAATACGTAGGACTAGGTGGAAACAAAACACAAATTGGCAACACTGCAGAAAGACTAGACAGGACGTTACCCCAAGAATTAGCTCGAATGCAACCCCAATCCCTATGTCTGCAATTGAGATCACCTCCAATCAAAAACTCACCGCTCATACTGAAAAGCCTCCTTAAGTCAGACTTTAATCTGAAACTATTTTCAGTAGTAGAGAGTTTACCAGGAAAATATACACAAACAATTTTTATTGTATTACCATTTCTAAGCCTTACTTCTACACCTAAATTTTCCACATAACGAGTTTGCACACTCCTCAGAAGCTTATGTTGGATCGATCTCCGTATTAGAATCGCTACACCACCACCTCTCCTATCAGTTCTATCTATCCGATAGCACTTAAAAGCAGGAGTTGAAATTCTAATTTCGGACGTTAACCATGTTTCGGTGACTAGAGCAATATCTATGTTATTAGTGTTTAAAAAGTTTATAAATTCAACATGTTTTTTACGAATGCCTCTGGCATTCCATGTTACAATATTTAAGTTATTATCTATTAAATTACTTGACATTAGAATACAAGAACTTAGTTGCTAATTGTGCAATGGCGTTAAATTGTTCTAATTTTGTTTTACAAGAACCTAACTTGGTGATCATTTCCATAACTAGAGTGTTTAATTCTTCCATAGAGAACAACTCACCATTGGCAACGGGTACGTTGTTGTTGTTTCCGCCGGCAGACGACAGGAAGGTGGGAGTGGTGTGCTCCCACACATTTGATCGAGCAGAGCTGTCGCTCTCTATTACCACACGTTTCACCGCTGACCGATTGGGTAAAGCTGGAAACTCGTCCATTGAACGGAGAGAAATGCTTGCATTGTTGTTGAATTTATTGTTGAACTTAGATTCAAGCTTGTTTGCAGTAGAGCGATTAGTTTTTGCTGCAACTTTCTCTCTCATTTCCAAGAACTTATTTCTGCTCACGCATGCGCTGTCCGTAGATTTATGATTTCCACTGCAGTTGGCACATTTGTTGACATTTGACTTGCATTCTTCAGTTTTGTGAGGACCGGCACAGAATGCACAATATGTTTTTATGTGGCAGTTCCTCTCACCATGGCCGAACATTTGACAGTTTCGGCATTGTGTCAGTCGATTTTTTTGTTTCCGATAAAATGCCCAATTCACTTGTGTATGAAAAATGGAGCGAATATTTCTTTTTAGCTCATTTAGCTTAACACTGCCACTTTCCAAGAAAACTATGTACATTGTATCTGTATAGTGTTCATATTTTTTGTTTATCATTTTTGTTTCTTTGCACTTTAGACCAAGTTTAATTAGTTCGGATTTTAATGAATTAGTGTCAAGCGGACCTAATCCATACATGTCAAAATCAGAATAGAAAATACTTACTAAGTGAATCCCTACTACATGAATTGATATAGTAATACAGGATGGGCACGAGGTAGCTATTGAATTTGCTTCCACCGCACTGTACAATTTTTGAATTATAAAGATTGCAGACTGAGGTGAGGGGCTACTGTTGGGCTGCAAAGTAAGTGAGCAAAACTATAGAAGACCTATCTTTACCGTCAAGCTGGACCATCCATTCCATGGTGCACACTTTCACCAAAATCCCACCATCCTTCTAGTAAATGGTAACAAAAACCCCCAAAACCTATGAGTTAGAATTTTTAACCTTTGAACATTTTTGAATAATTGATTATTTTGAATCAGATGAGTCATATAATTAGACTGGACTCAACCAGACCCGCAAGGTAGACCGTACTTACTTCTTAGTACGTCTTAATACGAAACTATCTTAAAATTTAAATAAAAGATTTTGTTAGAAACCTGCCATTAGGAATTAGCAGTTCTTGTTGAGAGTTTCCATTGAGTTTCTTACCAATGACAATTGTCAAGCACTTATGTACCTATAATACATATACATATACTCATCGAAGAACCTGTACCTTCCCGTCATTAAGGCCGAGAAAACACCATCTTCCCCTACTCTTTGAATAGATCAAATGTGCTAATTATCAATTTCTCCTAGCGGAGAAGCTTTCCAGGTAGACTGCAAGCAGCACTTAGAGCTACTGTTATTATAAGCTGAACTTTATTATTGCATTTCTGCAGAAGACTATTAGGGCATTGAGATCGTTTAGCGGAACATCACCATTGCCAAGACGGCTTAAGCGCTAGTTTCACCATTCTTATCTCGGTGATCGAAGTTCGAATCGCATTTTTGGCGAATAATAAAAATCGTAAAAAAAAAATGGCTAAAACCCTAACTATCGCATCATAACTATCTCCTGCCTGTAGAAAAATGTTTTTTTCTTTGATCAATTCTTCAAAAATAATCATTCTTAATAATGTTATTTATTAACTCGCATTGTATTATAGCAATGGCGACTACGCCGTGGAAAAATTTGCAAAAAGTGGCACGAAATTTTGCAAAGTGCACAATACTGATATTATGCAGAAAGACACTTCCCCTAATTAGATTCTCAAAATTCTCAGGTTTAATTCTACGTAATGAACTGAACTAAAAGTCTAACTTAGAAGAACAAATGCTTTAAAGGAACCAGAAATTGGTCAGCAAACCTATACGGACATTATGCAATTATGAAGACGATTTTAGGCGACAGCCTGTAAGCTGACTGCATATGTTACATGTAACTCTATACTTAGAATTTACTCGTTAATAATACTCAATCTGAATCCTCACAGTGGAAGAATGGGAGTCAAATACCACTGCCTCAGATTCGAACAGGGTACCGGAGCGGGCGTCTGCGCAAAGGAACTAGGCTTCCTCATACCCATTTGATTGATTTTTCATTTGATTCACTTAAAACTTTAAAAATGTTCGTCCATATTTTTTTTCTCGGTAAGCTAAACTTGTTTCACAATATGATGTAAGAGCTCTTCAATTAGACTCGTTTAGTAGTGACTGGACGTCTTAATATAGTGAGCTGGCTTTCCAAAGTGAGACATCCTAATATCACCGAAAATTGGAGAATTCCCCTATAAAATGTATAATGTTTTCCTTTTGTGACATATTGCACAATGAACATAAAAACGGAAAGTCTTCTCTATGCGATATAGAGTTCAGCGGAGTAGCTCTCCCCTTGTGTGAAAAATTATAGAGATAAATTTATTTTCAGTCGAGTCCTTAAACTAGTTTAGGGAGCCCAAGGTAAGCTGTAGTTCTTTGTAGATCTCTCTATGGGTTGACACACTCGCTTGCTCGATATATTTTTGCTGAATTTGTATATCTAAATGCGACAGGAAGTCATAAAGGTTTCACTTCCAACTACTCCGCGCATTCCAGTCCAATTCCAAATGGTACTCGTAACTCTCCGCCAATTCTCATGTATGGAGTATTGGTATGGTGGCCCGCCTTGGAGAAGAAATCCAACCTATCCATAATGGAAAAAACTCAGCGAGTTGCATGTCTCAGTATTACCGGTGCACTGAGAACTTCTCCCACAGCGGTGCTCCAAACCATGCTCCACCTGCTTCCGATTGACATCGTCAGTAAGCAATTGGCTGTCAGCTCGGCAATAAGACTGAGAGGCTCCAGGCAGTGGAAGGAGCAACACACGGGGCATGCCAATATACTTTCGATGCACCGACATCTTCCCAATTCCACTGACCATCTGCCCACTGAATATGATTTTGACAAGGGCTACACGCACTCGATACCGGACAGAAGTGAGTGGACGCAACGCAATGTCCTTTACAACGAATCGCTGTCAATCTTCACGGACGGGTCTAAAACCAAGGACGGAGTCGGTGCCGGAATTGTCTCGGAAGATCTGGACATACAGCTCTCCTTTAACCTTCCAGACTGCTGCAGCGTTTTTCAAGCCGAAATCACCGCAGTTCGCAAAGCTGCTGACTGGCTGGCGGCTAGCACACTATCAGCACCTGATATTGTTATTTATGTCGACAGTCAGGCAGCCATCAAATCCCTCGCATCCAGCACTACGAGATCTAAGGCAGTGAAAGACTGTCGCATATCTCTTAACGAGATAGCTGGTCAGTACAACCTCACCCTTTGCTGGGTACCAGGTCACTGTGACATACCGGGGAATTGTGCAGCCGACGAACTAGCACGACAAGGCTCCTCTGGTACAGATAGCATAAACATCACCGACATCAAAGCGCCAACGTCTTATGTTAAGTACCTCATTCAAATTGATGCCGAGAAAGTAGCCAATCATCGATGGCAACATCTAGACCAATGTCATACCGCCAGACAGCTCTGGCCGATACTCAATAAATCCAGGTCCATCGGACTCTTGAAGCACAAGAGAGGAACCCTCTCAAAAATAACAAATGTCCTCACTGGACACTGCGTCACAGGAAGACATGCCCAGAGATTAGGTATCCCTCATAACGACTTCTGCAGAAGCTGCAGAGATGAAGAGGAAGAGGAGACCATCAGTCATCTCCTGTGCGCCTGTCCTGCGCTCGCCAGCATCAGGAAGGCCACTCTGGGTGAATACTTCTACAATGATCTTAATGATCTCGGCAACGCCTGCACGGCTAAAATTCTCGACTTCATTCAACGAAGCAAATGGTTCCAAGAGTAAGAGGGTGATCCACCCGCCTTACACATCGGCAGTACAATGGACCTACTTTCTGGTCTAAGTACATCCTCATCGAGGGCCGATCCTAACCTAACCTAACCTAACCTAACTCTCCGCCAAATTTATCATCTCTTTATACCACAGACTTTGTGTATTTACTGCGTATTTAGCAACCTTTCTCGGCAATCACTCTTCTTCCATCCTGAGTGTCCTGAGTTTCTGAAATTAAGAAAGGAATAGAGCAGTAATAACATATCACCTATGAAGGCTCATAAAGCTCAAATAAACCACATATTGCGCAGAACCGTAAACGTTGTCAAATATGATTGAAACTGCCCCTAAAATTCTCGAAGGAAAAATGTTCATGATCGTCTATTCTAAAACTCGACATCGAGTGGAGTATGGACCTTAGGTGAGGTGCATCTCTGGCAGAAGATTGGGGTCTAATCACTTAACTTTTCAGACGATCATCGTTTTAACGATAGCAACCGACAAATGGATTTTTTTTTGTTATATTTATAGGTGTTAAGATTTCTTTAATAGACCAAGTTGCGCACTGTTGGCGCAATCGCTATCTTCTGTAGCTTACATGCATTTAGACCCAACAGAGCGCAACCAAGGCTACTAGATTAATGTTAGAACCTGTAAACATGCAACAGTTTTTCCATTCGTCGGTTTCTATCGTTCAAACGATGATCGTCTGCAAAGTTACGTGATTAGAGCCCTGGTGTTTTGAAAAAAGTTTAATATGTATGCAGCGGATCGAGCTTAAGGATTCAAAGCAAAATGCAAATCTTAATTGCTCCCATTGAACACATTTCATTAAAAATCTTCGTTGTTCGGTTGGATATCACTTCGATGAGCTTAGATTGCCTGGATCAAAAACGAAATCGCTAGCAATCCCATTAATAGCATGCCAATAGTCTAGGGTTATGATTGAAGAAACTATGGTTATTATGGCTGTCTACAATTAAGAATCGCTTAAACGTATGTGGTTAAAGCTTCTAAGCTTGAATGAAATTCCAACCCATAGCATACAATACAATTACCCACCTGCTAACTTATAACCACTTCTTTGTATATGCACTCGAATAATTTTAGTAAAACCACCTCGAGCAGTATTGCGCGTATTCATGAAATGATTCAACTCGTAATACACTTCGTTATTTGAAGTCTTTGCAGAGAAGGAAAATCATTTATATTTAAAAGTAGGAAAATTAAAAAACCGTACATTTCTCTGGTCCATTTCCAAAACACAAATTTGGCAGCACATCTCGTGCACCCAGCTTGTGGTCTAAGTTTCCTAAGCCGCCGTTGGCAATCGCACCCCCAGAGAACACCGAGAAAGGCAAACATAGCACAATTCAAATTGAAACAATAAAATAATTCATCTAATTATAAAGTCCTTTGCCATGTAGTACTTTGTGCGCTTGCGGTGCGAAAAATGTTGCCAAGGATTTGCTAACAAGACACATACTCAAGGGTAGTGCGATGGAAAAGGACTTTTATTCCCTTATTCCCCTATTCCCATGCAATCAAAGAGAGCCTCTTAAACGAACTTACATTCTTTCTCCAAAAACACACACACACACACCCAAGAACCCCAGGTACTATACCATTTAGGGGTTGAATTTTTGCAGTTTGCAAAGGACTTACATAGATGTCTTTAGTGATGAATGCAAAGAAGATTTATTTCCACGATGATTGTTGTAAAGTGTGTTTCGCAGAACGGGTACATTATAAGATAAAGTTGTTTCTAATAGCGGCATCATTATAAAAAAAATTTCACTCAGTCTGACCTCTGTTCTACCTTCAACCGTCACTTTAATAAGATAAGCTCCTTTCTACAGCTTTGTCAGTGGTCTGGCTAATTTTTTTTTTTTTTTATCTTTGTAAAGTAGTATCTTGGTATCTATACACTCAACGTGTAAGGGTGTAGCAGTTGATTCTTCAACGGTTTCAACCGGCGCGGGATTCGGACTATCAATTTGCACATCACTGTTTTTATTTAAATTACAATGAGACTTTAACTCCCGAATTTCCGATCTAACCAAGCTTAGTTCATTCGTTACCGAACTAAGTTTGGTTAAAAGACCCAAAAATGGTATGCCATTGCAAACTTTGCACTTGAAGCATACGCCCTCAGATGACTTTATCAGCTGGAGGGCTGCTTCGGACAGATTCACGCAATTTATGTGAAATTTTCTGCAGCACAACCCTCCGCAGCTAACAAAATCGCCAGACAGAATGCCAGAATTGCAAGCGCCACAATATTCTACCATGATTAATTAAATTAAATTAACGTTAGAAACAAATTAATAAATTAGTTAATTCACGAGCGATTACGATGTTACCGTATCAAAAGCTGAATGACAACTGAAAATTATGGGTAAAGATCGGAAGGCAGGTATTTTCAGATTAATTTCGTTCGGATTAGCACTAAGTCCGCAATTCATTCGATTACCTTATCCAATGTACCTTCCCTGGCTTCATTAATCATGCATCGAAACGTCGCCGACTTTAGGACTATCACCTCATTCTCATACTTCAATCCCTACTGGTATGGTAAATGACAAAATTAATCACGAAAGCCTAGTGATGGCCACATGAATCTGGTTCAAGACATTTTCATCCTATAGACTGAGCTACATCTTTCACATCTTTTCAACAGTTCTTAAATTTGTTCTTTTCGGTGTGAGATCTTTTCTGACACACAAAGAGCTCGATTCCTCCTCAACTGCTCTGCGCCACGTTTGCCTAGGGCGCCCCGCTATTCTGCCTGCCTGAGTGAGGGGATTCTACTGCATGTTATATTTCGCAATGGAGTTGTCTTCGCGCCGTAGGGTGTGTCCAATCCACTACCACTTTTTCCTTCGTATAGTAATGCTAATAAGTTCTTGGCCCGTTCTTGTATAAAGTTGTTCGTTGGAGATGCGGTTCGGCCAAAAAATCCTCAAGATGATCCTTAAACATTTGTTTACGAAGACTTGCAGCTTGCCTGTGTTAATCGTGTCCGCCTTCCAAGTATTGCACCCATAAAGCAGCACCGATTCTACGTTGGAACGGAACAGTCGCAGCTTAGTTCGTAAACTGATAACATTGGTTCTCCAGATTTTGGACAGCATTCCGAACGCAACTTTAACCTTCCCGACTCTGCTGCACACATCCAGTTCGGTGCCACCACGATTAGCCGAGACCACACTTCCTAAATAAAGAAAGTTATCAACTTTCTCGACTTTCTGTCCGGTAATGTTAAGTTGAGTATTAGAAGTGCTCAGAGTTTTTGTTTTGGGTGGCCTTCTAAGCTTTCACAGTCTTTACAAACTTAATTAAATCTACAATTTCTAAGTTTGTAGAGAGTGATTCTAATAAGGCCATCTGGTTTAATAAAAGTGTATCTAGATTGAAGAACGCCATGCATAAGGTACATAAAAGGAGTAAACACAATATGTCTTTGCGTGGCGAGTTTTGTCAATTAAGAAAAGAATCGAGTTTTTAAAGAACTCCCTATAATGTATTGCCTACATTTCATCAATGAGACTGTAATACAAAACATAATTCTGAAACCTTCTGGACATTTATTAATACAAACGGAAATCGCTTGGTATGCCGTCTAAGCTCTAGAGACGGGATGAAAATCGGCTTCAGCAGAAGAAGAAGAAAGACCATGAGAAGCGCGCGATCGGTAATATTGAGATCCCATAATACTCCAGGAATAATATACGGAAGCTTTACCAAAAGGTAAAAAGAACGTGCCAGAGAAGCAAAACCCGTACAGAAACTTGGAGAGATGAAAATGGAAACCTCGTAGTAGAATCACAGTCGGTGTTGAGAATATGGAAAAACTACGTCTGCAGACTGTACAACGCGACGAAGGCCAACACACCCGGTAAGGCAAAATTAACCATTTAACATAGACGATGATAGTCAACATTTCCGTCCACCTGACCAAAGTGAATTGAGGAGATAGCAATATCCAAGCTGAATCCAACACAGCTGCTGGACCTAACGGCTTACCGGCCGAACTTTTCAAGGCAGCTGGTAATGGATTGGTAGAAAGCATTCACCCACTCATCTGTAAGATTTGGTCATACGAGTGTATGCCTGATGAATGGAATCTGAACATCATTTATCCATTGCACGATCCACAAGAAAGTATACCCCCTCAACTGCGCCAATTTAGAGGTATCAGTCTCCTCAACATTGCATAAAAGATGTTTTCTGCCATATCGTGAGAACCCCCGAAGCCTCTCATCAACAGCCTGATTGGCCCCTATCAGTGCAGTTACAGGCCAGGAAAGTTCACCATCGATCAAATTTTCACAATTCGACAGATCCTGGAGAAAACCCAAAAAGTCCAAATCGATATTCATCCCTTTATCGATTTCAATGCCGCCTATAACAGCATCTATAGCCAAACTTTTCCGTCTGTGCAGATGATGATGGAGAACGCTCACTTCTCCATTAAGGTCGATAACCTCACCGAGACCTTTGATATAAAAAAAAAAGCTTTAGACAAGGTGACGCGCTGTCATGTGACTTCTTTAATATTGTACTTGAACGGATTTTGCGGAACTCACAAGCCAACACCAGAGGCACACTTTACCAAAAGTCCGTACTTCTGCTTGCAAACGGCGACGATATTGACATTATTGAAAGAACTCAGCGGGTTGTCACAGATGCGTTTGGAAGCATTGAAGCAGAAGCGGCCAAAATGGGTTTAGCGATAAACAAGGGCAAAACCAAGTATATGCTGTCAGCAAGAAGTGGCAATCAACATCGACGAATTGGACAGAACGTCACAGTGGGTAGCTATAATTTCGAGGTAGTAAGGGACGTTGTCTACCTTGGATCTGCTATTAATTTCAACAATGATACCAGCGCAGAAATCAAGCGAAGGATAACTCTTCCCAATCGCTGTTTTTTTGGGCTTATAAGGCTATTCAACAGTAAAGCCCTATCTGAACAACTAAGGATACTCTATATAAGACTCTGATCATCCCAGTCCTGCTTTATGGCGCAGTAGAGGGCATCCTCGCTGTAGGTGGCGCACACAAGTTCAAGGGAACCTTTTTTTTTAACAACTAAAACTAAATCATAAGTGTGTCATTCATACTTTCATCGGTGGGCCAAAAATCACACAGTACTAGTTCTACTTAACAAAAGCATTATACAATATTTCCCTCAACACAAGTACCTATACTTTCGAGAAGTGCAATGCCGCTTTTTTATCCTCTCGGGTGTTCTTTCCCAAAAAAGAGAGGACAAAAGTTGTTTCCCCATTTAATCGGCCTGTTTTGCAACTCTATAAAAATAATTTTACCTCATGATATATGTATGTATGTATATATTTTGACACAACAGCTGATAAAGTGCCTAGACCTAGCTTTTCGCAACCACTCGTGTTGTGTGCGTTATATTTTTCCCACGAATGGAATGGGCCTACAGTCTTGAGCCGTATCCGAAAGACAGTTTTTGTTTTCGGGAAGCTTTCTGGTGACAACAATACTCTCGGATGTTTGCCAGTCGTTCGCGAGAGGTGGGACCGTGAAAAAACTTGTTGGCGTTGTGTGGGATTCGAGCATGGAACCTCACGCTCAGTGGTCCGATACGCTAACCACTTCGCCACCGCGCACAGTGGTTTTCCCCATATGCCAAAAGGTAAAATGCAAAAGTTAAAAGTACCCATATTTTTTGTTGCAAATGATATCCCTAATAACGGTTCAAGCTGACAACCGTCGAATTAGTCTTCTGAGAATAGTTGTTGATAGCAAGATCAGTCGCTAGAGTTGAATGTTTTGTTGCAGTCTTTGGCGATTTTTAGTGCCGATTTTTTTCACTGCTATTCAGTTAACTGTTTTTTTTTTTTTTTTGAGACATAGGCTGTGCAATTATAGTGATGGATATTGAAGACCAAGGTATGTAGATAATTGTAAACTTACTTATCCTCCTTATTGATGCGCACAATAATATTAATATTATTAATATTATTTTTTGCAAAAATGTGCTAAAATTTAGGAAATTTGCCTATATGTAGAATAATATTTTTCTTTTAAGGGTCAAGTAAAATAATCAAGATCCGTAATATAATTTATATATGGTGTAAGGTAAAGAAGGTTGGTTGGTTGGCATAAGGAAACGTTTGAAATCTTTAAACAAATCTACAACATGGAACACACGGATCTTTTACTCAATAGGATATATTCGCTATGCCTGCCCTTTTTGACGAAATAGAATAAATGATCACGAAATGAAAACGTCTTTCTAACAAAGTACAGTGACTGGCTTGACAGTACAGAAGACTTCATTGATGTAAGTAAGCCCAGTGATACTAATAGATCTCAAGGAATGCCAGAAATGCTCGTCCCGAACAAAAAGAAGCGTATTGCTAGCTTGGCTACAAAAGACCAAGATATCGCTTCTGCTTTATAGCAATTTCAAGCAAATTGATGCAAATGACGCCTTAAAATTATTAGTTGATACTAGATTGACAAAAAAACAATATCAAGTTATAAGGAATGTGGTTAATGAAAAAACAAAGCTTGATATTTTCCGAAAGTTATGCTAAGGCACTCAAAGCAAAGCAAGATTGTTACCCGAAACTGGAAATAATAACGATTACCGATTCATCAGCCGAAGTAACTCTCCAAGGCTTTTTAGATCACACCGCGAAACGGATTGTAGAATCACAACAAGTAATTTGAGTAATTTGACACTTATTGAAAAATGGGGCTTCGATGCAAGCAGTGGACAATCGGAGTACAAACAGCGAGTTTCTGGTGAATTTAGTGATAGTGATATATTCGTCACATCTTATGTTCCTATTCAACTTTTTTCAGAAGTAAATCCTGACATGGACAAAAGAATTGTATGGCAAAATCCTCGACCTGGATCGACCAGGTACTGTCGACCTGTCCGTTTTCAACTTAAGAAGGAAACTGCAGAGTTGAGCAGAGCCGATCAAGAATATATAGTAACTTAAATCGAGGATCTATCTAGTACTATTATTACTATGGAAGATAAGATCTATAATGTAAACCATGAGCTCAAGTTGCCCAACATGAGATTTTGCCTATAGGCCAGTTGACCGAAGAAGCAGCTGAGGCTAATTAAAATCATTAAGTTGTTTAGGTCAAAAAACACGAGAAAAATATGAAGAGTAGCCTAGCCACCAACACTGATTTATTCAATCGATTGCTTCTTGCTTCGGATCCGTTTTTAGCTAACGCAAGATGTTTAGAAAAACTTAAAAAATCAATGTTAAGCATAGAAGTTTTAAAACTTTTAACGTGAATGCTTTTTCTGTATTGATTCAAATTGTACAAATTAATCTTTTCAATAAAAATTACGTTGCAATTTATTATCTTAAATGAATTTTTTAACAATTGCCGGTCATTCCATACATATGAGAGCAGTGTGCGGCGCCCACACAAGGACAATTACTGTCACCAAAATTAAATTAAATATCTACTTAGAAGAAGCTCTTCTTCAACGTTTTAGTCCTGTGGTACACACTGTTTTCAAGTTATTCCATCCACCATAGAACTTCTCTCTATTTCTTTAATTCTACGAAATAATTGCTAAGGTAGTTTTCTCGACATTTTGACACTACACCCATGATCCCCCCGCACTTGCAGAGCCGCGAAACGATAACTTGTCGACATAGTGCACCCGCTGATGTTACTGCAAAAGCCACCACCTCGTATATGGGTAAGGAGTGCGGCACTTTATTTAATTAAGTTCTGTAGCCCTTTGCGCCAAATAAGTGCATTTGCGATTGGGCAAAGCATATTCAGCCGGCGGAATTCACTATAAATTACTTGCAGTTGAGTGGGCTTCTTCCATTGCGTCACACTGTCTGCTTTTATCCTCGACGATCGGCATTTGGGTGATGAAGACCACCCACCCCTGGCCACATCCTTCAAAGAAACGCTTGTTGCGTAAGAAACCGTGTTCACAAAATACACATACTGGATCTGCAAACAATTGAGATGACTGCAAGGAAACGTGTGAATATCTTGCAGCGGCAACAGCGAAGCGATGGCATGGCTGCCGCAGTGTGTGACTTTGAAGGAGAAAATACGGGAGTTAATTTTGTGTAAGGAGTCTCAACATGCTCCGCACGTAAGAATCAAACTTATTGAGTAAGATATGGAATTCGCCACGTGAGTAGTACCCATTTGTATGGGTGAGCTGAAAATGTGTTCCACCCCCACCTCACTTCATCGACACACAAGTATACACACATGCATGGTGGCAATTATGCAAAAGTTTCCAGCTCTTCCTATTTCAGCGGCAGCAACTGAGAGACAATGCATCTACCTCCAGCTGTTCCGTAGCTGTTTCGTATCTAAACGATGCGTCATACCAGGCTATGGTACTGATTCTACATATGACAATATGTCACCACTACCCGACACAGAGGGGGTGGATGTGTGTTAATTTTTGTGGCGGGTAATTAAGAGACACTTTGCACTGCGGTTCTCCAAAGTGAAGACTGAATAAAATTGCAATCAAAATTTACATCCTCAAATTTAACTTTGCCTGTGCAAAACTTGAGATTCAGGCTGAAGTTTTCTTTTAAAAAGAGTTAATTCGGTGGTCGGGCGATATGGCAGGTTACTACCTATGAGCGAACAAAGACGATGAATTTATTTCCCGAATGAGGCTTGTGGAAGTTTTATAATTTTCTTCATTTGGAAAATAGGTAAGTGCTTGATGTCGGTGGAGGGATTTCTTTGTCCTTGGTAAATAAAATTTTGATGATTAATGCTGAAGAATGTTTAGGAGCACTTTAATTAAATATTCTGGGTGAGCGTTGTCGGGATTGGTGTCTCTCTTGGCAACTTTGTGAACAGGTATTTAATTCGAATTAAGTATGAAAGATGATGAGAAGGAATTTTCGCAGTGATTTCTCTGGAGGCCAGACAAGCTTTCCCTTGGTTGTAATTCTGGAATTTTTGTAAAATAGACGAGTTTTCCAGAGTTAAAGGAATTCAGTAACATAACCATAAGGAGCTGGAAAAACTATTCGGTGAAGCAACTTCCAAATAGAGAAATGCCTGGAACATACATACATCAGTATTTAAAGAGCATGATCGACAGTTGCCATAAGTTACATTATGTAGTTTGCACTATGTAATAATTTTGGTACCAATACAAAGCTTTCTGTTTTCAGGCTTCAGGGTTGAATGCAATTTTTTTAACACAAGATTAATGTAATAAACCAAATTGAATACCCTTCATCAGAAGCTCTTGATAAAATACTCGGAAATCGAAACAGAAGTAAGACATCCTTCTTAGACTTTCCGTTAAGCGTTCGAAAGGTCCTGTCCATTAACCAAAAATCACAACCTCATTTGGCTATTGATGGTTCAATAAGCGTTCAATCCTTTATCAAAAGCAGGTGCCTAGATAGCAGAGAGTCCTATAAAAAAGGACTGATGTAGAGAATGTGGAGATCATTTTAAACAAAAAAAACAAAACGGGTTACGCTAAAAGAGATGCATAGAAATATTCTGTAGCAAAATTTAGTAAAGTAACGACTCTAAAAAAAAGACATATCAGAGGTAATATACAGAAGCATGAGTTGTCAATAAGTTTGAACTACTAAGTACGGAGACAAACCAAGCGGAAGAGCCATCTAGACCTTCATTCCATACAAAACGCAAAGACCTGACGTTGTAATTACTGTTATGAAAGTTTTATATGAATGCCTTAACTGTGCCTGTGTATTTTTCTCAGGCATAGAAGAAAATCTGGTTATTTTCATACCCAAAGGAAGCAAGTCAATTCATACCATCACACAAATGTCAGTAGAACCAATAGGCCTCACGCCATTTCTTTTGTAAAGATTTCAATAATGTTGAAGTGAAAACAATAAGTCAAGATCTTGTCTCCTTGGATATAGACTAGTCCTTAGACTTAGAATAAAACGCATGATGGGAACGATACGCATGAGGTCAGAGCTTTTTAAGTACATGGTCTAGTTTCAGTGCCATTCAAAATTGGGGGTGGCAATGGTGTAGTGGTAACGTCGTCAATTGCCACGCTAATGGCTTATGGTTCAAATCCTGACGTCAGCAAGCATTTATTTATTGCTCATGATATATATTAAGTCAGTCCAATCAATTGCGAAAGCTTGTGTGAACACTACTGCATAGGCATAACATTGGCAGTAGTCTGGTCATATGGCTACAAAAATGTTTCACTCTGCTGGATGATTAATTTGCCTATGACGTCGGCAATCACGAAAAAACTACTGTGAATCAGAAGCAAAGACAAGAAATAACAAAAATCTCCCCAGTTATGTGGACGCCATCCCCGGAGTTTCTCTGAAGCATAAACAATTGAGCTTCAAACCACTACACCAAATCTTTCTCTCTCTATCTATCTATCCTTTCCAAGGCGGAGGATTGGGTGTCAAATCGCCCAAAATGCAAAAAACCAAAAAAATGTCAAATCACCTAAAAAAAAAGGTAGCGATTTGACATTTTTATTTTTTGGCCGATTTGAGATGACGCGTCAAAACACCCAAAAAAGGGATTTTGGGCAATTTTGTGTTTCGGCCATTTTCAGGCAGATCTGTGTCATATCGCCCAACACCAAATCGCCCAAATCTGGAAAATGTCACATCGCCCAACATTTTTGGGCGATTTAACACTATTACAGATCGACCAAAAAAATAAAATGTAAACTCACCCAAAGCAGAAATGGGCATTTTATCGCAATTCGAAAATATCGACCATAGGAGAGTAAAAAAAAACGACCATAGACTAAATTGAAAAAGGTTGAAAACATGTTTTATTTGCAATTTTTTCGTAGTTTATTGGAGTGCAATAAGGTCCGCGGAAATAAATCCCGAGGGTCTTATCTCCCAAATAAAAAAGTAAAGAACGGGCTTTATTTCTTTTTTGAAGTGGCAATAAGGCCCACCATAGGAAAGCAATGAGCCCACCGTTGTTATTGCCATTCGGTAAAGGCATTAAAGCCCACCCGTGAGTACATTGCTTTTAAATGACGCGCCACCTACCCACTATTGGCCCCCATCTTTATTTGTATATATGGTAGATGAAAACTTTAGCCCCAGGCGCCTGCCAGACAGTCGTTGACATACCCTTACCGGGGGACGAGAGGGGCGCGGTCCGCCCGCGATTGCGTGGCGAAACTCGACAAGAAACGGTAACCGCGCCGCGTCGGGCCGCCGCGAACGTGACGTGAAAGCGTGAATCGTAAACTGCTTTCCATTCTGACCATTTTCCTCCCTCTTATGTTCGTTCAAACTGACACATCCGCTTTTCATTCCACATACGTGTGATTTGATATCATGCTAAATAGCCCAAAAATTAAAAATGTTAAATCGGCCGAAAAGATTTTGGGCGATTTGGTTTTGAACGATCGGAAGCAGGGCTATTAATGAATTCTGACAAAATGCCCACTTACCTTTTGTCAATTTTTTTAATTTTTGGGCGATGTGTCATAGTGTCATAATCGCCCAACATTTTTGGGCGAGATGACATTTTTCTGATTTAGGCGATTTGGTTTTGGGCGATTTCACACCCAACCGTTACCCATACTTAATCTGATTTTGATAAATTTCAGATGATATTATTATTTTTGCACAAAAGCCAGGCAAAGCATTTGGAAGCACAATGAATGTCTAAGTTTAAATTTTCATTATAAAACTAAAAATTTGCACATATGTATACGTCTTTGGAAATGATCATATGCACGGATATACTCGTATACTAGCTGTTGTTGGTTCTACGAGTACTAAAAAAAAAAAAAACTTGACCATGGTTTAAAAGGAAAAATGATTTCATCACATTGAGCTATAAATGTAAGAAAAAACCAACACAGCACTTTCCTACAAAAAAAGAGCGCATATTTAATCACGCAACGTAGTTAAGTTAGATTAAGATTATTTTAATGTAGTTTTTAAGTTTCATTTATACCTGTCCATCTGTCCATCCACTAAATTGTTAAATAAAACTTTTTCTTGGGTTAGGTGGCTATGCTCCGTAATCGTTAGGATTCACTTAGACCAACTGAGGTCCGTTGTGGTACGAGTATCACGTGAGCATTACTCTTGGAGCCCATATCTGTAAGTTCGTCAATGAAGTATTTTCCAAGGGTTTGTTTTCTAGGTGAGTATAGTGCTGGGCACCCGCACGGCAAGTGAAAGGGGGGTTTCTTTTCTTATTAGGCATACAGCTGCGACAAAAGTCATTGGCCGGAATTCCAAGCCTCGTGGCGTGCCTGCCTAGTGCAGTAAACAGTCCAACTAGGATACTTAGGCGTGGTCTGCTGATCATTAACAAGCATTTTGTTTTTCGTTTATTCAATTGTGGCCATGTTTGTCTCGCATGGTTACATGTGTCAAGATTGCGCCATCTCTCATTGGCGTCGTTCAGTGCCGTTATAGAGATTTTGTATCTATGGGTAGATGCAGCCCCCTTCCGCAATAGAGAGCTCCTGAAATTTCCGAATGACCAGGAACCCAGCAATAGAGTGAGATTGCAATATATCGATATTCCATGTAAGGATGCGCGACATTGCTTCACCAATTTGGATCGTATTATTGGTGATTCGAGTGCCGTTAAAGCTGTCTGGCTGTCGTTGTAAATGACGATGTCCGTGTCCGAAACCGATCTCATCGATAGCCTTAACCTCCGCTTGGAATGCACTGCATTGATCGGCTAGTGTAAAAGATTTTTTCACATCTAGGGGTGCTGAGAACATGCCTGCCCCTACACCATCCTCTGTGTTAGACCCATCAATGTATATCTCCAAAGCGGAATTATTTAAGATAACATTTTTCGCCCAATTCGCTCGACTGGGGATATATATATTATATTTAATATTGAAGTTTAGGGTCGGTGTTAAGTAATCTGTGAATTCCACTTAGTTGCTGAATAAGTTTAGGATTTTGGCATGCCCTGTATCATTACTGATCCATTGTGATGATTCTTTCAGTCGCAAAGCCGATTTTATTGCTTCCAATAAATATTTATCGGAATCATGTGTAATATTTTTCCAGCGCCGCCATAGGAGTCGTGCGGAGAACACCGGTAATGAAGACACATGCTTATCTCTGAATCGTACTAAATAGCACTAGCTCAGTTTTAGCCAGGTTGACATTAAGTCTGCATCTATCAGTCCACTTGACTTATTTCGTCAGGGCTGATTCCATGAGATCTCGTAAGGTGGTGGGATGTTTACAGCTGATTGCTATAGCAATGTCGTCCTCATAAGCTATAACTTTACTCGTATATCCTTCCTTTTCTAAGGTGAGGAGTATTTCGTTCACGGTAAGAAGCCATAATAGTGAAAATAGCACTCCCCCTTGTGGTGTTCCGCGTTGAACTAATCTTCTTGATGTGCAGCAGCCAATTTCTGAATTGATCACCCTGTTTAACAGCATTTGGTTGATCCAGTGACATAGTCTAGCATTAATCTCTAGTTTGCTGAGGGCTTCCATTATGGCCACCGGTTTTATATTATTGAAAACCCTATATATCGAGGAAGGCCACCATCGAGAATTTGTTGGTGTCCAGCGATTTTTCAAATTATATTACCAACGAAACAGTGCAGGGCGGTCTCTACGGACTTACCCTTACTGTAAGCATGCTGCAATAGCGAAAGCATTTTTACATTAATCTTGCCACTCATAAATATTTGTCCACTAACCTCTGCAGAGTTTTTAGTATAAAAGATACGAAGGCAGACTAATGGGTCTAAAACCCTTTGGGATGGTGTGCGAAGCTTTTCCGGTCATCGGTATAAAAACTACTCTTACTTCTCTCCAAAGTTTAGGTAACCATTATCTAGGCAGGATCGGAATAGTTTAATCAACCAAGGTCGAAGAATGCCACCTGGTCCTGCCGATTTGTATGGAAGGAAACTTTTCACCGCCTACAAGAGCTTTCGATCATGTACAACTTGCTCTGAAGTTTGAGGCGTTTCTGATCTTAATGTTTCGTGATTGAAGTCGTCCGCTGCTTTGTTTCCGTGGAAGTGAGTATCTAGGAGTAAGTTTAGTGAGTCTCTACTAAAGATCGTCATGGTTCTATCCGGATATCGGACGTAGATGGGCATTACAGCAGACTTAGACAGGATCTTCCTAACCATCCCAGCTTCGCTCGTGCTTTCGATATTTAAGCAGAAGTGTTGCTAGGAACTTCTTTGCTCTTGCCTTATTTGTCTCTTGTAGTCATTAAGGCTCTTTTTATAATTGTCCCAGTCTCGAGGGTCTCTCTCTGTATGTTCAGTTCAGACGTCCACCAACGAGGTTTTTTGCTTTTCGTACGTCTGCTAATGCGGCACGACTTAAAAAGAGACTTATTCATGATTTCAGGTACTTTTTTTGTTATTACGAGTAGGTCGATTTCTACAACTGAGCTAAGCGGACTGATGTTCATGTTGCCAAGGGTTCTACTAAGATATTTATTATATTCGTTCCAATTTGTCTTTTTGGGGTTCCAAAACGATACTTTACTTGGGGTGGGAACGTTTAAATTATAGAAAATATAGCAGTGGTCAAGGAAGGAATTCTTATTGGACATCTTCCAGTTTTCAACTGATATATTGGGAGAGTTAGTAACTACCGTAATATCTTCCACCTTTATTACAAATTACAAGGTTAGTTTCCAACAAGAACGTATAGAGATTCTCACCTTTTTCATTAATGCCGCTGCTGCCCCAGATAGTGTGGTGGGCATTTGCGTCGCATCTAAGTAGAATGGGTTCCTTCGTCCACCTCTAATAGCCTGCCTTATATTTGTGGATGGGGGTCAACCTTTTCTTAGTTTAACAATTCTTAAATTAATACGGTTTATAAATAACACTGGTCAACACGATTTTTTGCCGTTAATTAAATTATACATTTTTGGAATCGTACATGTATAAGTATTAACAGAAAAATATCAGAAATAGTTTACTACATCGAATTGTCTAAATATAAGACAAAATGTATAAATGGTGAGCCAAGAATTTGTGTGGAAGTTTTTACTAAATTAAACACACATTTGTTACGGAATCAATATAGAACTTTATTGATTAATGGCAATTATGGAATGATGTCAAACATAACATTTAAGCTAAAATTGCGGCCATTGACTTACTTATTCTTCAAAAATTCGTCGATAATTTTGACCCTCGGATGGTCACTAGCAACTGAAGCCGTGGTAGTAACATGAACAATGTTGTGTTCCATTCATAATTGTCATGGATCGGGCTTCATTAATTAATAAAGTTCTACATTTATTTCACAATAAATGTGTATTTAATTTAATTTAACTTCCACACAAATTGTTGGCTCACCCGTTACTTGACATTGGCAACTGACATTTTATCGCAAAGGAGTATTATAATCACCTTCACTAAAGAACAAACGATAACAACAAAATATTGCTCAAAGCCCCTTAGTAGAGCCAAACAACATCATTTTGCCGCTCTTACACATAAAATTGGGACTGATGAACAACTTTGTTAAAGCCATGGATAAAACTGGAGAAGGTTTCCTCTATTAAAAAACTTTGTTCCCCAGATTAAGCGAAGCTAAATTAAAAGAAGGCATTTTTATAGGGCTAAATATAAGAAATGTCATGAAGGACTCAATTTTTTTGACCAACTAAATATACAGGAAAAAAAATGCATGGCTTTCTTTTGTTGAAGTGACATAACATTTTTTAGGTGATACAAAGTCACCAAACTATAACGAAATCATTTCTCATTACAAAACTATAAAACCTTGGGATGCAAAATGACCTTAAAGATTCATTTCCTTGATTCCCATTTGAAGTTTTTCCCTGAAAACTTAGGTGCCGTAAGCGACGAGCATGGGGAGACATAATGGCGATGGAAAAGCGATATCAAGGAAAATGGTCGTCGAGAATGGTCGCAGGCTTTTGTTGGACCTTGAAACAAGCGAAACGCAACAAAACTTCTTCAGAATAACAAAACAAAATTAATATCTACGAATTTTCATGTATTTTCACTTTTTTAAATAAACAGATATTTCTAAAAATATGGATGTTTCATAATTTCTTTATAGACGTATTTTAAACACTTCCATGCCAAAGTATAAAAAAAAAAACATTTTGCAAGAACGGCAAAAAATAAATATTTTATTTGTTGTCCAGTGTAATTTAAGTTAAATTAGGTCGAAAGACATAGGATAAGTGTTAAGATTAGCGATAAAAATGAAAATGAGAATGACTAAGTGATATATACGATTTTATTCAGATTTTCCAACGATACATTCTCCATTTTCATAGCTCAGCTTTGTTGGTCGAATTTCATGTACGTCTTGATTTGTGGACATTTGTAAAAAGCCGGCTACAGGGCAGATAATAATATCACATCCATATAGGAAGTTTAAAGCAATAAAACTGAAATTTGTGATGCCCATTTCATATGCCAAAAACAGGCTATCCTGGAAGCTGTCTAGTTTTGGGTCGCAATGGAACCACAGTAAATATCCTCTGGCATACTCTTACCAATGCATAGTTATTTTAATCGCAATGCCTTTGTAATTTTATTCGAATGAACGGAATTAAGTAACACATTAACAATGGCGAATATTTACTTGATATTTGGTTGAACTTTAAGAGCCATGTAGAACCCATGAGTGGGCGCCGTGGCGTAAATGGTTAGTGTGTGGGATCACTATGCATGAGGTTCCAAGTTTGAATCCCAAAAAACCCCAACAAGTTTTTTCACGGTCCCATCTCTCGCGAGCGTCTGACAAACATCCGAGAGTATTGTTGTCACGAAAAAGCTTTCAAATCGCACTAAACTATAGGTCCATTCCATTCGTGTGAAAACTATAACGCACACAACATGAGTGGTTGCGAGAAGCTAGGCCCTGGCACTTAAAGAGCTGTTGCGCCAAATATATATTTATTTTTTTAGAATCCATGAGTAAAAAATCCTCGGGAATTCAGGTTCCTTCCAAATATCAGAAGATCCGGTTACACCAGGCGAATTCTACTCTGAAGAAAAGTCAGGTCGGTCCTTCTTTATGCGGCTCCGGTTTGGGTGAAGGCATTGGCAACAAAGGCGTTACGAAATATACTCACTTCAGTAGTCGGAATTTCTGCTCTAAGAACCATAAGTGGATTTAGAACAATTTCGGATGAAGCAGCATTTGTCATAGCCGGAATAGTCCCCTTCGACATTTTTGCAGATGAGATGCTGCGAATCTATATGAGAAGACTACCCCATCCGCAAGATGCGGGTGCAGGGAGAACGATGAAAGAAGAAGAAAAGTCAACGCCACTAGCCAGCTGGCAGAGCAAATGGGACAGTGCCACAAAAGGCAGATGGACCTACCAACTTATACCAAAAATTGAAGTTTGGACAATTATATATACACAGTTCTTATCCGGTCATGGAGGTTACCGCAAGTAGCTGTACAAATTTGGACATGATACCTCACCGCTTTGCCATGAATATCCAGAAGAAGAAGAAACAACGGAGCACGCAATATGTATATATATATTCCTCTTGATTCTTATGTAAGGAAATGTTTTTTTTAAATTTGTTTAACCAAATGAATTTCGACATTTTTTTAATGATTTTAAAGAATTACTGGACACTGAATTTGGTTCTGTGAGCTGCCAACTACTCTTAATAAACGTACTGCTCACGCACGTTTCTTCCTTCATCGAAATCTAGCTCTCAAGGTACTGTTTCCATAATTATTCGCAACTATTGACTAAGATAGTCTATAAATAATTATTACGAATGATTGTTTATATAGTTTATAGCAGCAGTGTCGTGTCCTGTCCTGATAACATTCAATCCTGGAAATAAATGCTTTGATTAAAGTTGAAGACCATCATTCCCAGAAGAGCATAAGTGCATTAGTATGTTGCTCAACTACTCAAGTCAAGCAGATACAAGCATTTATGTATACATGCACTCCTTCCTTATTCCTGACATCATATTTGATCGGTTTTTATTGACTAATTAATTAAAATTTGTTTATTTAGCTTTGAGTGTACTTTAGGGCTGCCAATTAAAATAATAACTTCCTCCCAAGTCCATGAATTGAGTTATGAAAGTTCACCACATAGAATGATAGACTATCCTCATGATTTCCATCGTTCCTCATTCCCAGTCATCACCGTAGGTTGATTCTGGAAAACTTTTCATAACATCGCATCCTGTTTGTGTTTCAGACTAAAGGTTTGCTTGTCTTGTGTGGGTGTTGTTGATTTTTCCGGGAACAGACTAACTATAATATATTTGCTTGACATGATGGTCAGAGAATAATCTAACGAGTTACTCGTAATTGAGACGTACGACTATTTTCTGTAGCACGCTGTGCATGCATCAGATGGCAGTCAGGTTTTGATTGAGAAGCCAAAGATTAATTGCGAGTTAGATTGATTGAAATAAATTTTCTTTTCTATCTGGAGAGAGAGGGGATATTTCGACAGACTGTGAGCATTAACTTTTAATTGGGGAATATTTCGTTAGAATGAAGTTTTGCGGTTTTATTTAAAATAAACTGACTTTAATTTTCATTTGTTTGACATTGAATTTGGTGTCTTAAAATGGAAGTTGAGTAACCATACTTCTTATTTGTTTATTAGACATATGATGTTGCTATGTAGTATGTGGTATGTACTACCACAGTGCCATGGGGGAATATAAAGACATTGAAAGAATATGCTCGAAGCACATCAAAGACTTATATACAATACACATCTTGAAAAATGTTTCTCTTGCTCCCCAAAATGAAAGACAAACGGGTCCGACTCATCGAATTTTTCTCATAGGCTGTCATACCTTATACGCGGACTTTCATACGTAGTCATAGCCTCATTTGGAGAAAAATGTGTCTTCTGAAACTGAGATTTAGATAAGTAAAAATCGTCTTTGACTTAGATAGGTACAAATCGTGTTTTCAAAGGTTTAGTACAGAAACCCTCTTGCTCTGGCTCTATTGTCCGTAGAACGTAGTCTCTAGACGCAGTGCTATTTTTCAAACATTTTTTTTTTGATTGTATGTTTGGAAAAATGCTAGGGGGTCTCGATCATTGACATACTATATATAGACTGCTAGTAGCCAACTTCGCGTTGGTTCCAGTACTAGCAGTCCATATATAGTAAATCAATGATCTCGATGATGTAGTGGTAGCGTAATTGGTTGGCATGCTAATGATTCATGGTTCAAATCCTGATTTCAACAAGCATTTATTTATTTCTCATGAAATGTATAAAGCTAGATTGATTTGTGGGCGCCATGGCAAAGTGGTAAGCGTGTCGCACCACTACGCGTGAGATTCTATGTTCGAATCGCAGAAAAACACAACGATGTTTTTTCATGGTCCCACCCCTCGCGAATGTTTGACAAACATCCGAGAGTATTTGTTGTACCTAACGAAAAAGCTTCTCAAAAACAAAATAAAAATTGCCCTTCGGATACAGCACAAAACTGTAGGTCCCTGGCATTCGTGCGAAAAATAAAACGCACACAACACGAGTGGTTGTGAGAAGCAAGGCCTAGGCACTTGATGAGCTGTTGCACCAAATATTATATGTCAAATATTAGGTCCATTCGCGTACCCAATCTAAAGCGTTTTAAGGTGCTTTAATGTGCTCTAAAGTGCTCGAAGTGTATTCGCGTACTGAGCGAACAAGACAGATAAGGAGAAAAATCGATAGGTAACGAGTAGCGAGCATTTCCCCTCTGTGCTTGAATGTGCTCAAAGAAGTTCTCTCGGCACGAACATAAAAACTGCCAAGTGGAATCAGCTGATTGTCAAATGAGTCAAGAGTTTTCGATTCCATGTCAAAAAGTCAACAAACATAAAAAATAGATACAAAATATCTTGAAGAAAATGCTGTGACGTATAAATGTTCTCCTAAAACATTTCTTTTTAACTTAATATGAATCTGTTGGTGTTCGTACGAGTTTAATTTGTTCATTATAATTTTTTTTAATGATAGTTGGCTCGACATCGCTCGAAATGTCTCGCTTTTCATTCGCGTACTTTTGCTTGGATCCGCTCTCTGAGAGTTTTTACTCTCATTATGTCATATTTGACAATTGCTTAGTATTTGGCTCGGAAAGTACGTGAACGGACTTATTATTTACGTACATATAATTTGATCAATTGCGAAAGCATATGTCGACACTATTGCGAAGACATTACACTAGCAGGTTGGTCATATGACTAGAAAAATTATTCGCCCTATTGGATGATTGATATGCTTAGACTAATATGTGGTTTCGAAAAAATTCATCTTTGACTGATATTATATTACCGTCATATACAGCTTCCCACTTTTAGATTCTTGTCTCTCATTCGTTCAAACAAACCTTCATCTCTGTATGGGCCGTCTTGTTCCAGCTAGTATTATTAAATTGAGTTGTTAATTAATATTATTTGTGCTCTAACAAAACAAGTAACACTAATTTCGACTTATAAAAGGGAAAGGGGTTAACCCAAATGATAGTTATAGCAATCCCTCAAGACTTATAAATGGGTAAAACAACAAGTGCGCCCAAATTCCCCAAATCAATTCCAACAGTGTAGTCAGAGTACGACACGCCCAATACATAGCATATCACATGCATTTAAAATATCTAAACTTTTCGCCAAAAAAAACTAATCCTATCCGACAACAATGACAATAAAAATTCCCCCATCACAGCTGATAACCGCCACACCACGACAGCTCTACTCTAACCCAGACCCAGTCCAGCGGCGTTGCTTTGGAATAAACGTTCCATTATCTCACTCTCGTTCGATTTGGACACTTTGCATGTGCGGGGCTATGCCATGCCCCCCACTTGATAAAATTCAAAAATTTAAACGTTTTCAAAGATAACTACACAATTATAGTTCAGTATTTGAACTAGAGCGGCTCTCATCGGACGAGGACCGGTCATCCCGCATCGGTTTTGTTTTAGTTTTTTTGTTATTTTTAGTGTCGACCCCAATCTGTACAACCTAGAACCATTTCAGTTTTGTTTTTTTGAATACCAGACCAATTATCACATTCACCAGATGCAACAACAACAACAGCAGCAACAACTCTAGTGTATGCATAATCATCCCCACATGACCTAGTCAACGAACAATCACTTAGTCACACACAGTCACCACGGTCTTTGGAATAGAATGTAGGTCTCTCGTCGTAGATACTTTTTTTCGTTGTAATTTCATTGCAGACATTCTGACACAATCTGCAAGCGTTTGCGCGTACCTTCGAATGCACTAGCGCTATCGATTTTTCTCCAAAATCCTAGCGTTCTATCTGTCACTTTGACAGTGCCGCATACGTCAAGTGTCAATATATTTTTTAGTGTTTACGGGTGGATTCCGGGAATAATTATTATTTTTTCGTTAAATAAACAATAATTCATTCGGCAAAAGTTAAACAAAACAACGGTCAATAGCAATGTCAATGCCTAAGGGTAATTGTGTCAAATGTGCGATGTGCCAACAGAATTATTGACTACCTGCCAAAGAAAAAAGGTTTACGCATAAAAAAAATATAAATCATTGACAACGAGGTGTGAGTGATAAATTCTTTAACCGTCGGATATTTTGGCTTCGTAACACGCTGCAAAATTATTGTTTCATAATTGTCAATTGACAGCAAAAACGCGGATTTCTCCCCTAGGGGGTGTGTTCGTCGAGTGTTTTTTGGGGTGACGTGACCTATGTGGGTGTGGGGGACTAATAATTACCAGTAACAATATATTTTGCCTTCCTCAATTGAAGTCTTTGAAGGGGAAGAAATTGAAAAAATAAACCAACTAAATAAGTAAACTGACAAGCATAAAAATTATCTCGTCACAATGGGTACAGCCCATAGTCATGCCGGTAATGGAGGCGTCGATGAAGCAAACATGTCAACTTCAGGTGGTGGTGGTAAACAACGAAGGAACAGTCGTGCGAAAGTATTCGCACGCTTTGGACATAGAAAGTCAAAGGACCAGCTTTTGTCACCGTCATCAAATGAGGGTGGAAGTTCGGTGCTGGCTGAATCTCAAGAGGAAGGATATGAAGCTTCTGAGACTGGTAAGTAGGAGTTGACAGTAGTGAAATTGACAGTTGTTGCCTGGGGGTGTTTAGAACGCCCTATTTGATGTATTTTGTTCCGTCTTTTTAGAAAAGCTGTGTAGTTTAGTGGAAATGGTTGGAGGTTTTGTGGATTGATTGGCATGTTTTTTGTTAGAAAAATAGCTTTAAAGTATATAGAAGTTATTCAAAATTTTAGTGTAGTATTTCTATGGAGTCGAAGTCGCACAGGAAAGATCTACTACTTTTAAACCTGTATTAAGTCTTATGTTATCAAACTAGAGCCCTTATTGCGTAGGCAAGTAAGTGCAGTAGGCTTCAGGGGCGAGGCTCTTTAGCTTTATAATTTCCGAATTTTAGCATAAATACGTTAATCAAGTAGCATCCAATTTATAAGAAAAAAAATGTTTGAATGCCAGCATTTCCTCTTTTGGATTGCTCATTAGGGTGACCAATGGTGAATGTGTGGGATGTTAAAGTCGAATGATATGCCTTTTATGGAGCATTTCTTCTACTTATGAGTATAGTCTGTTAAAAATTGCGCACTGGAAATGATAGCGCCGAAGTGGAAGATGACCGAAACGTATCATTAGTAAAAACAAATTTGTATTGGCACTCGATTCCTAAAAGTAAAGTAAAACGTAGAACACAAGTGTTGCCTTCTAATTTCGGTTGAACAAAATTATTGGTGTGGGCTATACGAAAAGAATCTTCTTGACAAAGTGGTTGGTATGTGTACTCCATCAAGTTATACATGCATGCATATTATGTATGACGGAAGAAGAACTGATCGTAGGTTTTACAGAAATGGCAACAATAATACAGTACACTTTTTACTTATATATATTGGACTATTGAAAATGTATGTATGCCTTATTCACAATATAACTAGAGCGAGTCTAGCGCGAGTTGCCAAATTATTTCAAACAAAAAATAAGTATGTAGAAAGTCACAATGGCGCGAGAATCGTCGATTCGTTGTGCCCTAATTTCGAAAAATCGAAAAAATCTCGCGGTGAGACGTTTATTAGGTTGTGTACTTTCAAATAGCGGATCGTTTTAATGGCTGTATTTTTACTTTACACACAAGCTCAATGAAAAACTCGAAGACGCGCAGAGCTCAGTGTGCATTGACAAACGATTTTATAGCGAGAACGAGACGACTGCATTTTTCGCCGCGCTCTCACCTCGCTTTCAAATGGACAACAGAGTGGATTTCGACGGATGTCCTTCAGATGTAGAGGGGACAAGTTGTCAAAAGTCATCACTTAGTTTGAGGAATGTTCTGGCACCTAGTAGCCCAGGACAATGACTTCTTGGATCGCAGTACTGCGGAATGTCTATTGCTTGATGGATGTAATAATCTATTTCTACAAGCTATACACGGTACCTCAGAAAATCGTTGTTTCCAGAACCTTATTTTCGTATGGTTCTATAATTGCTCTGAAATAGATTTCAGAATAAATATCTAAATGATACGTATGCCACTTTTAAATACTTACTATTTGAGGGCGTTAATCACGTTGTTCTTGCATTTAAAAATATATTTACTTTTAAGCTTTCGTGGTTTAATAAGGAATAAAAGCTTTAGAAAATTTTAAAAATAAGGCATTGAAAAGATAAAAAAAAAAATAGACAAACCAGAGGACCGTGGTCGCTTTCTTCAACTTCGAAGAGAGTTTGATTTTTATATCACCAGCACATTAGTTATTAAAATAAACAGTAATTTTTTTTTCTTAAATTCAAACTATGACGTTTTTGAGGGCTTCATTGCTCTCAATTCAAACAAAAAAGCTGAACTAAATTCTATTATTCCAGTACATGTGCCGCTTCGCTAAATACAAATATTTGGCGCAACAGCTCTTTAAAGTGCCAGGGCCTAGCTTCTCGCAAAAGCTTCTCGTTGTGTGCGTTATATTTTTTCACAGGAATGGAAGGGACCTACAGTTTAATGCCGACTCCGAACGGCGATTTGAGAAGCTTTTTCGTGACAACAATACTCTCGGATGTTTGTCAGACGCTCGCGAGAAGTGGGACCGTGAAAAAACTTTTAGGTGTTTTCTGGGATTCGAACTTGGAACCTCATGCGTAGTGATCCGACACACTAACCACTTACGCCACGGCGCCGCTTCGCTCTGCGACGTTTTTTTATACAGATTTTGTTAAGGCGTTTGACAGAATTCATCATGGCCTGTTGTTACTCAAAGTTCTTTAATTGGTTGAGTTCATATCATATTTACCTAAACGAAAAGAAATTGTTCAAATTGATGGTGTGAAATCCACGTTCATTAATCTGTAGTCAGGTCTCCCGTATGGTAGTCATTTGGGGCGGCATTTGTTCAACTTGTTCGTGAATGATATTCTGACTATTCTAAAATAAAATGTTGATTTTATTGCATACAAAGCGAGTTTCTAAATAGAACTTCAGCAGTTTTCAAAGACGTGTACACAATAAAAACAATCTTTATGTCCTTAATGTTGCCCACCTTAGAATACTGTTGTGTCATTTTGTTTCCATTTTATGAGAATGCTGTTATAAGAATAGAGAAATTCCAAAAAAAGCTTCTCGCTTCACTGACGGAATGCCTGGCTTATTTTCAAGATGTGTACTAATACATAGTTTTAAAAACTCAAGAAAGCCGCAGACAAACTCATTAAGTTATTTTCATATCTCAAATGGCACTATTAAATTGAACGAGTTACTTGCGTTGGCTTCTTAGTAAATTTCAGAAAGAAACCTTAGGAACAGGTACTATATAATCTAATTTATATTCCCAATCATCGGACAAATCGAACCAATAACTCGTTCTCTAATGCTTTATAATTTAGTTTGCAGAGAGGTGGACCTAGCAATTAGAACGGGTGTGCTTAAAAAAATTGCTTAACATTTATTTAATCTTTAAGTTGAGCGAATTGTTATTATTAAATTTAGATTTAGCGAGAGTTATGAAATATTTGTTATCAAATATATAAATAAATTGCCATAGCATAATAGTGCTGCCAAACAGCGGATAGGAGCAAACTGGTTATGTAGAAATCAATTTAAGGCTTTTTGCCTAAATTTGCTTTTGAATCAAAACTTTACAATCAAGTTATTTACTGAAATTCAAAAGAAGGAAATCGACTGTAAGGAAATTTGGAGATATTCCCACAACTGATGTCGAACCATCACACAAATCTCACCCAACAGTTTCCCAAGTAGTAACGCTTATTCGTCTGTCAGATGCTGATGATGTTTGAATTACTCGCTCATTCGTGCTATTTCTTAATGGGTAATTGATCCTCTCGCGCATACATATAAGATCTCCATCTCGTTTCTAAGTTATGAGAATATATCTGGTAGTACAATGAGTTCGGAGAATATCCTTATTTATTCACTTAGCCTTATTCAATGCAATAATACAGGAAAACTGCGAGGCAATACTAAACGATGCTAAATGTTTTTTTTTCAATAAATCAGGTCAGGTTGCCACTGTGACTTAAAAGGATCGAAGAACTGCCGATTGCTAAACAACATTTTGTTTACGGAAGTCATCAATGAACTGCGTGAAACAAACAAAAAACGATGTGTCTTCTCCATGATGACAATGCTAGTTCGCACACAGCCACTCAACAATTCAATTTTTCATATTTTAAAACGTCGAATTAATGAGCCATTGCCCACATTCTCCTTATTTATCGCATAATGACTTCTTTTTGTTCCTGTTCATAAAAAAAATGCGTAGTCAACGTTTTTCAACGCCTGAAGGGGATGTAGAATTGTTCAAAAAGCATGTTTCTGAGGTGTCTTCTGCAGAGGGGAATAAATGTTTTGAAAACTGGTTCTATCGAATGGAAAAGCGTTTAAATCTTGAAAGAGAATACTTTTAAAAACAGTAAACCCGTTTAAACTAATCAATTCATGTTTTTTTCTTAGTTTTTCTAAAAAAAACTTATCGGACACTATTTCCTGAAATAGTGCTATTCCTCTTCGCTTTTTGGGTGACTTTATCTTAACTATTTGTGCCTATAAATTAAATAAGTACCTAAAAACACGATTTATTATAAGGCTTCAAAACAAACTGACCCGAAATTTAATTAAAATGGAGAAGGGATTCGGGATTTATTTCGGAAGATATTCCATACCAATTAGGGGAAACTAAAAACAAAAAGTGAAAGAATTCCCAGGAAAATGGGGAGATACTCGTATTTCGTACCAATTTGGAGATTTACTTCATGGTGCATATGCTCCCCAATTGAAGATCTATTTCATGCCAACATTTGTGAAGTTATTTCATTGAGAGGTTATTTCTAGGAGAGAATTTTATAATTAACATCGCTGATAAGCGAATTCATTGTTCGCGGTTTCGATTACTTAGTTTCTTGTCTACTTGTATTTGCATTTGCATTTATGAAATGCATGCAGAGCTTCGTAGAGCTAGTCACTCGTGCTCTGTGTGTTATATTTTACAAATAAGAAGGACCCAGATTTGCAGGCCGCCCGTATATAAACGTATTCAGAAAGTATTGAGAAACCTCTCATAACAGTTGCACTCAGATGTTAGTAAAATCTTTGCGAGGGATGGACTTGAAAAAAAAAAACAATAAGTGATTATGCCCTGTGAGATGCGAACCATGAATCCCCTGCTCAGTTGTTCAGCATACTTACCATGGTAATGTCCTCCAATCTTTATCGCCATTCAAAATGATGCGTTTCGTCAAGAGCATATTAAAAATATTAGTAGTCCTTTCTCCAGGCAATTTATTCGACAGATTTTTTTTTTTTTTAAGTGTGTTTTCTACTTAAAAAGATCCTACTCACGAGCAAAAGATCGACCTTTGGACATACGATCACTCCATCCGATATTGCTACCATTTACATAGAAATCCTACAAATGAATCATCCAGCTAGCAGATGCTGATACATTATCCGAAAGTAAAGTACAACACATTACGAATAGTATTGCACAAACGATATCAAGTTTTCTGCAACGCTGCTTATAATTCGTCAGTTGATGATGTAACTTATTAGACGTTCTATATGTACTATAGCGGGGATTTTTCTATTAAGTCATAAGTTCCCATGCATGACTTAAACACCATTTGGTTGACTCGTTAAGGTTATATATGTATATTTTAGAAAACGCATGAAGAATGGATGCATTGGTGTTTGGCATAAAATCTGAGTTGTAAGAAGAGAGATATATTGTACATACCATACGTATACCTCATTTTATGGTTTTATAGAGGTCTCTATTGTTACAGTTGTTTGCCAGGTCCTTGGATGGACTGCCTGTGGAATATACTGAAATTCTTCCGTCTCCAATGCTATACTATAAGAAAGTTTCTCATATCTTAAGACGTAACCATCACTATAAGTACGGAAGTTAATTTTATGTCGAAAACCCTGCTAGTACTAGCTGGTTTATTTCCATTAAAGGCCATAAAACATATTAGGGATGCAACGACATCATCTAGTAATAGTTTCTGTATGTACGTCATCTACCAGGTTGAATTTTTGAAATCACCCATTTTATGGAGAATGCAGAATGCTTCCAAATGATGTTTTATTTTATTCTCCTTTCGAGGTCCTTTTAAGTTAAAATCATTAAACTACGAACGACCATATGGGAACTTAGTTAAAGCATTCTGTCATTAAACTGACTGGCGATTTAACCAGTCTTTTGGTATTTGCTGTAAACCTAGGGATACTGTTCTCGTTTAATCCTATTTATATGGTGGCGTAATTAAAACTCGTATGCAAGGGATAATTCTACTGAAAATATGGTGAAACATTTAGTGTATTTTCCACACCACTAATTCCAGCCTGGACTCCGCAAACAGAACACGTGTACGGCAAAGTGTCGATGTGTCCTCATAAAAGTTTCTCTCTACATAAATGCATTACTTCAGCTGGCAGGGAAACAACCAATCCTTTTGGATCCGGGACAGCCATAATATCATCGACATATGAGTGCATTCGATCCGGAGGAATTATATAATGTTTCGTCGGCGAAATTAGAGTCCGAAAATTATTCGCCAATGGACCTTCAATCCATGGATGAGGCAATATTTTTACTTGGCGGAAACATAACCATAATACTTTGGAATAATTAATGACAGCGTGTGAAATTTGTTATATTAAGGCTTGGGGATTTTTGGTTGGATACTCATCGTTTTGATGAAATGCCTTTGGCGTTTGTGGTGGTTAAAATTTCAAATACGTATAATATAAAAATGTTTATATTTTCAGCTTAATAGTTTGCAATAACTCCACAGTAAAAGACATTTAGATTGATAGGCATTCTCGTAGAATGGAATGAAGACATCAAATCGAGGTTGAATATTGTTTTTGAATGATGCTTCATTTACAAAGTTCGCTGTGGATAATTGTCAAGCAAAAGAAGATTCAATGCCAGTTAAATCTATTGCCTTACGAGCAGGCTTTCAAAACTAGACTTCAGTGAGATAGTATTTATTTACATAGCTGAATGTATAGATAGAAAATCCTTAATCTGTGAATATATTTGTTGTGTCTTCAAGTTGAAGATATTTCAGAAATACATAGATACAGTCGACATCGGTATAATTAGAGGGCTTAATTCAGGCATCTACATCGAATTAAAATATAGCAATTGTCTTCAGCAATGGAGAACAAACAGTGGGTTCTTAAATTCGCTTCGAGGGTATTTAGTATTTTACTTGACTTCTCATTTTAATCTCGATAATAAAAGAGAAGCGTGTCCTAATATTTAAATAAATGTAAGCTGATAAATGAGCTAGTAGATCCATCCATACCTTTGGTATAAGCCGTTAGTTGGATGATGGCCGTCTATGGCAGTCCAACCTGTAGTACCAAATGGGCCACCGGCTTACCTGCGAAATATTTTATCAGTTGTAAGTTCAATCTTATGAGTTTTTTTTTCAATTATGTGCTTATTTCCTTTAAGATATTGTTGATAACAATCATTTGCGCTGCTTTACTAAATGGCTAGTAGTTACTCCAACTTACATAATTCAAAAAGCCTTCATATGAAGCAAAATCGAGATTCTTACTTAGGAAAAGTATATTTTCGAGACTAGATACTATAAACATTTGCAATGCAATACAATGTTTCTTATCTTGTATATTAAGTGAAACTAGTTCATTTTACTTTCTGTGCTCATATCGCACATGTTTTACATGTTCAAAATTTTTACCCAGGTTGCAATACTTGCTGCTGCAGTCGTCATGGCAATCATTTTCGTTCTTAAAAATTTCTGCCTCAAAAGATATTCCTTTTTAACTCGTAAGAAACTTGAATAGGAAAAAAAGTGTCAAGATTCGTGCCAACCTCCGAAAAGGATGCACCATTACGTTCGACTTTGACGGCAAAAAGAATTCGTTCCGATTCGCATTTTTGCATGGCTTGGCAAAGCCAAATAAGTTATGGCAAATTTATGGCAGATAACACCGTTATACATGCCACCTCTTTTTGCCAGTATTGTGCCAAAAACGTTGCACTGTATGTCATGCCGGGAGCAAACAGCAACAGCAACTCCAACTCGCCCCTCCGGATGGGATACACGGTACAGAAAAAGGAATAAAAACAGGACTCACGTCTGAAGTATGAAAATGAAAAGCGACTTACAGACGAGGACGCACGAAATAAATTTTACTCCGCTCTTCACTTCGAATTTATATATTTTAAGTTTAGAAGTAGATCCTTACAGCCACCATCCATTGAAAAGTGGGCGGCAAGAAGTACAGCTAAATAAAATTCACATGATGAAAGGCGAAAAAGATACGAGAGAAGAAATCGGAACGTGTTTCGTTTTCCGAGAGAAGGCTAATAAAAAGGGAAAAACGAGAAAAAGGACCTGAAATTGTGGAGCTTGCTCTACCGTTACTCTAATATTAAAAGAAACTTCGACAGGGTGGAGGAGTGGAAATAGAATTTGCATCCTAAAGTTGTGAATATACGACTACGATTACGACGATGATGATGAAGAGACATGTTATGGAATGATAAGATGAACTTGTACCAGGTTCCAGGTATGAAATATTACATATGTATGTTACTAGTTATCATTTTTGGTATAAATGGAGAGAAGTAGTGTGGCGAATACAAGAAAAATTATAAGACGTGTTTTGAAATACAAATCTGTAAAGACGCACAAATTGTATCATATCGTACAAAGGCATTCAGCCTGCAACCCTTTACTTTTTAACAATATCTGAAGCAGACTGAATTAGTAGCAGTGTTGAGGTATTATTACCCTCTTACTCCATCTATAAAGCAATCTCTCGAAAATTTCTGCATCTTTCGGAGCAGTTAACAACATATGAGGGGTTTAGAAATGATTGCAAAACAAGTATCGCCTTAAATGTATCGCTTAAAACACCTTGTGAACTGGAGGACGAAATTGATCGTTTCGTGGAAGCAATTCAAAGAGCGGCATGGAGAAACACCCCTTCTAGAAGCTATAAGATCAACCGCAACAAAAAGAATGCCAGAGAAATAATTGAACTGGTGAGGCTGAAACGAAAATTTTGAAAGACATGGCAAATCACTCGTGCACCGCAGCATAAAAGGGTCCTTAGCCGACTGTGCAATCGCCTTAGAGATAGTATTCGAGAATTTAAAAGCAAAAAGATAGCGAACTGCCTTGAAAATCTCTCCAATGAAAGAGAATCAAATTATTCACTTTAGAGATTGCTTAAACGCATCCGGAAACCTCAAATGCAAGCGCCACCAATTCGGAAAAACGATGGAAACTGGGCCAAGAGCGACAAAGAAAAGACAGAACTTTTAGCTTTGCACTTGGAAAAAAACGCCCTTTGTTAACGCCCGACTCTCCAGTCAGGACATCTAAGAAGTTTAAAGTAAAAAAAGTTGCATTAATTGAACTGAGGGAAGTGATTAAAAATCTAAAGACGAAAAAAGCTCCGGACTACCACTTTATAACGGCGCAGTTGGTCAAGGAATTGCCGAATAAAGTTCTTATCAAACTGCTCTATTTGATCAACGCTTCGTTCAGATTGCTCTACGTTCCGAGACAATGGGAAGTCGCCGAGATTATAATAGTCTCGAAACCAGGTAAACTTCTGAATGAAAAGAAATCATATCGGCCTATTTCCCTATTGCCGGCTATTTCAAAAATATTCGAAAAACTACTTTCAAAACGTCTACAACCCGTAATCGACGAAAGACGTCTCATTCCTGACCATCAACTAACGTGATTGAGAAAGCTTTCGAAGAAGAAGAGATTTGTTATGGTGTATTTCCTGACGTCTCAAAAGCTTTCGATAAGGTTTTGCACGAAGGCTTGGAGTATAAATTGCAACTATTACTGCCACTGCAACTCTTTCTAATCTTACAATCGTACCTCAACAAAAGACTCTTTCGTGTTAAACACAGAAATGATTACTCTGACTTCAAGTACTTCTTCTATATGTACTCTACAGGCGTGATATCCCGCAGAAAAAGAAACTGCGTCGATATTGACAACGGGCGATGCTATTGAAGCAGCAACTGGAAAGCTGCAACATGCTATTAATAATGTCCACGCTTGGACAAATTCCTGGCGTATTGTGCTGAACGAAAGCAAATCTACTCACGTCAACTTTACCTACAAAAAAGTGGATAGATTGCCTGTATATCTAAACTCGTCTCAAATACCATACACGAACGAAGCAAATATCTAGGAATGACTCTAGATATTAAGCTTAAATGGAAATCGCACGTAAAAAAGAAACGCGACGAGCTCGAAAACAAATACCGAAAAATGTACTGGTTACTCGGAAAACATTCGAAGTTGATCCTACATAACAAACTGCTTATCTATAAACAAATGCTTAAGCCAGTGTAGGCGTGTGGTACACAACTATGGGGTTGTACCAGGAAAAGCAATAGAAGCATCACACTAACTTTTAATAATAAAACTCTTTGAACGATCGTTAACGCACCGTGGTATGTACGTAACGAAGATATTCATCAAGATCTCGGAATTCCCAGTGTCGTCGAAGAGATAACAAAATTTAGGCGTAAACACAAAGATCGTGTTCACGGCCATTGTAACTGTACCGTCATTCAACTACTTGACGCGAACAATTCGATTCGTCGTCTGCAAAGGACACAACCTTTTGACCTCGCGTCATAGTATAAGCCGGTAGTGAAAAACGCAAGAACTTTCATTCGGATTTAACCTGTCTGAAGTGCTAAATTGCTTTTTAATTACATACGAACATCTCTTTCCAAAAATCAGGAGTCTCTTAAGCGAAAATAAAATTGCTGGATAAGGGTCGGCTTTTGAAGAGACGTGTTTTTTTAGTGAGTAAAAATCTCACACTACCATAAGCACGCTCGGTCGGGCCTTATGGTGTCTTTAGAAGATTTTTCACCTGCTCTCGGCAAAAAAAAAAAGTTTACAACATAACTTAAACAAATAATAACTGGTAAAAATTAAAATCTAGAAACGCATATCTAAGAAGTGAGAGATTCGAGACACAAAGGCATACAATGGGACAAGCAACGATGGTGGCGAATTCAGTATATTCGCTAGAGGATCAAATATGTTTTCTAATACAGCCTAACGAGTTCAGCAATATTGAGACAGCGACAACGATTTCCTCTCGGAAGATCGCTCAGAACTAGATTAGTTTATGAGCAATGAGATGTTAGATCGGCATTAGAAATTATATACGGAAGAAACGAATAAGAGTAGTGTTATTAATTGGAAAAGAATGATACAATCATAATAGTACCTAAATCTAAATTGGAAGAAGTAAAATAACTTGGTTGCATACTAGGCCGTAGTAGGTTCTAACGGAATGAAGACACCTTTGACACATGACTGTCTTATCATAAAAAACAAGAATTTTAAGTAAAAGATGGAGACTTAGTTCCAGAACTATGCGCTGCTTCAGGAAGAGCTAGATGAGTACCCGTACCTAAGAGCAGTGATGGTATAAAATTAAATAGGTTATCTGGCATTTGAAGAATTTTTCGCATGGCACCGACAATGCAACTAAAGTACGTGAGCTCAAATTGTCTTCTTAAGAAGTGTAAATAAAAAGAAAAAAAAAATCGTACTTTTATCAAGACTACAATGTGCGTATTGTATCTGGGAGAAGAAGAGATTCGAGTACAAATATTAAATGTGTACAATGTACTTACTCTAGGTGAGGTTAGGTTGAAGTGGCCGCCAGCTGAAAATCGCTAACACATTTAGACCAGCAACAAGTCCATTGTGATATCGCTTGGATCATGGAGAAAGTTTCTTTCTACTTACTCGTTAAACCATTTTGAGCTTCTTATGGAGCGTAGGAGGCTCTTAATAAATATGTCTATAAGATTGCCTACATCGATGTAATAGAAGGCTCCTAAGTGAAGCTTCCTTCTACGGGAGAGAGCTGGTCAGAAACAAATAAGGTGAGAAATAGTTTCTTCCTCTTCTTCATCCCTGCAGCTTCTACAAAAGTCGTTCGCAAAAAGGCCCAGCCTTGTAACATGGTTGTTTATTAGACAGTGCCCGGTGATGACACCTATGATAGTGCCGATATGCAATCTATAGAAAGAAATCAAATTCTTAGAGCGTTTTAGATGCAGCTTGGGCCAAGTTTGCTTAGTCGCTAGACATGTTGGTCCACTTGTCATTCTAATATTTGTAGTATCGATAGCATACAGCTTAAATTTGAGTTCGCAAGTAGCGATTGTTATACCTAATGTGCCTTTGTCCAGCAGGATGGGTAAAGCTGTTCCTATTCTGGTGAGTTCATCGGCCTTACCATTCCTCGGAATGTCCCTATGCCCCGGCACCCGACACAGATGAATATTGAACTGCTCTGCCATCTCCACAAGAGACGATCGGCAGTCTAGAGCTGGTAAAGAATTTATAGAGGTCGATTCCAGGGATTTGATTGCTGCTTGGCTGTCTGAAAAGATGCGGATATCTCTAACGGATATCACGGTTTTCTTAAGCCAAGATAATGCTCCCTTAATCGCTATTATTTCCGCCAGAAGCACGCTACAATGATTTGGTAGACGGAAGGAGGGCTTAAGATTAAGCATGTCAGAGAAAACACCTCCACAACTCTTTCCTTGGTTTTTGTGCCGCCGGTATAGAAATGAATAGACTCATCTTTTAAAAATGCATCATCATTCCAGAGTGATCTGGAAGGGAGGGTGACCAGGAAGTTTTTGTCAAAATTTAAACGTGTGATGGTGTAATCCGTGTTTTCGGGAGAGATTTTGAATTTATTCAGAATGAAAGCGTGGCCAAATTCTTTTCTTGACCACTGTTGGGTAGCTTCAAGGCGAACGACTGCATTCACTGCCATTTGCTTGCTAAATATAACGAGGGGTAACAGATGAGACATGATGTCCAGTGCCGCAGAGGGAGTTGTACATATATAGTGCCCCGCTTATGCACAGATAAGCTGTACGCTTAACCTTGCTTAGACAGTCGCGATTTATAGCTCTCTCGAAGGCTGTCCATCAGACTGTCACCTCGTATGTGAGCATCGGTCTAATAACCGAGATGTAGACAATGAATTCTTCGAAGTTGTAGGCCCCATCTATTTCCAATTGCTTTTTTTGCAAGAGAAAAGTGCTACTGAAGCTTTCTTGACTCTTTCTTGAATATTAGGTTTCCAGCTTAATTTCCTATCCAAGATAAGACCCAAATATTTTGCTTTGTCAGAGAAAGTTAAGCTGATACAATCGAGAGAAGGAGGGTCTACTAACGGAATTTTATATTTCCTGGAGGAAAGTACTAATTTAGTTTTGCGAGGGTTTACACCTAGACTACACCGAACCGCCCAACTAGTTAGCTGGTGTAAAGCATTTTGTAAAAGTTCTTTTGGAGTAATTAGGTGCTTTCTCGAGATAGCTTATCTGCATAAGCGATCGCCGTGCATCCTCCGTGTTCTATGATTAATAGTCCATTGACCACCAAACTCCATAGAAGAGGAGATAGAACACTTCCTTGCGGAGTGCATCTACTGACATATCTTCTAGTAGACGTTCCAACCAGCTTAGAAATGATAATCCGACCATTAAGCAGTAGATTAATCAATTCGCAAAGTGAGCTGTCGACCCTCAGATCTTATAGTGCATCTGCTATCGCTGAAGTTATGACATTCTTGAAAGCTCCTTCTATATCCTTGTGAAATAGAGAGTATTTGATATTACGCACTAGTGAGTGTAACGCTGTCTCCACTGATTTACATTTGCAATATGAATGTTGGACCGACGACAGTATTTTCTTAGCAATACTGTTGCGTAGGTGGATTTCATACTCTAAATGGGTTTAGATCCTTCATGGGATATACGTTGGAAATGCTGAATATGCCTAAGATTGCCAGACATAGTTTTCCTTCAGATGGATCCATCTATACATTAGGCCAAACGCGAGCAGCTCCGACGCATTCGGATCACAGGTTGGTAAGGAATTTCCTAGGGGTGTAATAAAATGAGCTCGCCCTTCAGGTCGGGGGTTGTGCCGTCCGGATAACTTCCCTATCACGTAAAAACCCACTGGTTCTGAAACAACCACAAGCCTCGAATAAGAAAAATTCAACTGTTGACAACCCCAAATGAAATAAGGAAAACGACCTTCGGATATGTACATGAAATGTTCGGACCCTTAACAGACCACGTGCAGCCGAACAATTAGCAAGGCCATAAACTGCTATAAAGCAGATATAATCGCCATCCAGGAAGTGCGATGGGATGGGCCGGGAAAAAATAGGATGAAAAACGGTGACATCTACTACGGTGATTGCTATAGACACAACAAGCAGCGCTTAGTGGGATGAGGATTTTCTATACGTGGCAGACTTAAGCAGGAAGTCTTAAGTTTCCGACATGCGAGTGAGCGTATTATAAAAATCAGGATCAAGGCTAAATTCGCTGAAATAAGCCTCATGTGCGCTCTTGACCCCACAGAACGTCCACCAAAGATTGTTTCTACGAGCTCCACGAGAAAACATACGAACAATATTCTAAAAATGACATTGAAATTGTATTGAGTGATTTTAATGCCAAAATAAGAAAGAAGAACATCTGGGGAATCCCAGTTTAAATCGCCCTGACTCCTACTCGTCTTTGGTAGGGCAGTCGGTAAACATTGCGTACATGACACCACGTCTGACGACAGGCTAAGGCTAATTGATTTCTCTGTGGAACGAAACGTCACTATAGCAAGCACATGTTTTTCTCATCTCAATATTCACAAACAGTGATCATTTAACGATCAACCAAATTGATCATATTGCGATCGACGCAAGACATGCCTCCAGTATTCTGGATGTCCGGACCTTCCAAGCGGCCAACATAGACTCGGATCATTACCTTGTTGTAGGCAATGTACGAATGCGGATACCCCAAACTGAGTAACAAAGAAGAATCACTATAAGAAAATTTAACGTCGAAAAGCTACAATCGCAAGAGACTGCCAGAGTCTTCGCCGAACGCGTATCCCGAAATCACCCCCTATGCCACCAGCAACAAGTGCCGAAAACCAGTGGCAACGCTGCCACCCCTCTGGTCTGACAAAGAAACAAAGAGGCAAAGCGACGATACAAAGGAACACGAGAGCTGCTCGTGAACTCTACGGGCAAAAGAGACGGGAATAACATCGGCTTCTCCAAAAAAAGAAGGAGGAGCATGAGAAGCGAAGTTTTACCAAAAGGTGATATGAGTACGTCAGAACAAAAGTGAACGAAATCCAAATTTTTTTGCGTTACATCATTGTAACGCATTTACAAAGCTAACATAATTGCGGATATTGGTATATTGGCTGACTGATAGAAATAAGATACCAGATCTGATCAATTTCTTTATTGTTAAAGGAATATCTGGCAACTGTATAAAAGTTGAAGAAAGCTTTGATCTCTCCTCTGATCATTCTCCAATCATTATGACGATAAGCGATGCTCTGATTAAAAAAGTAGGCCAGATTAACCAGCGCGAAAACTAATTGGGATGGCTTCAAAAAAGATATTGAAGCAAATATTGAGCTGAACGTATCTCTTAAAACGCCCTATGAACTTGAAGTTGAAGTTGATCGCTTCGTCGAAATCCTACAGAATATCGCGTGGAAGAATACTACCAAACCTAAGAAAACGCCGACCAGCTACATTCAAACCTATCCACAGGAAATAAAAGATATGATTAAGGAGAAGAGATAAGCGCACAAAAAATTGCAACAAACTCGGGCTCCGCAACATAAAGCATGTCTTAACCGTTTGTGCAACGCACTAAAAAGATCTATTAAAGACCTTAAGAATAATGAAATGCAAACTTACCTAGAAAGCTTAACGGCAAAAAAAGATTCTAATTATTCGCTTGGGAAGGCTATAAAATGTATTAAAAAACCTCAAATTCAAGCCGCCCCAATTAGGAAAAATCAAGACGAATGGGCCAGGCATGATAAAGAGAAAGCGCAAGTTTTTGCCACCCACCTGCAAGAAACTTTCAAACCGTTTGATGCACAAGCTCTTATTCAAAATATAAATACGTCATATATAGCCAATAGCGTACTAAGAAATGCAACACTTACCGAACTTAAGGAAGAAATAAAGAAACTTAAACCTAAGAAGGCTCCTCGATCCGGGAGAGGTTATTAAAGCTTCTGTTCATTATAAACGCCACGCTTGGACTAGAATATGTTCCCAGTCAATGGAAAGTCGCTGAAGTCATAATGGTCCTTAAGCCCAGAAAGCCACCGAATGAAAAAACGTCTTATAGACCGATTTCGCTTCTTCCAATTATATCTAAAGTGTTCGAGAGAATATTGATTAGGCGAATACAGCTGGTAATAGAAGAAGGGCATTTTATTCCGGATCATCAATTCGGATTCAGATGTAAGCATTCTACAGTTGAACAAGTACATCGAATAACACATGTAATCGAAAAGTCACTTGAAGAAAAAAAGATTTGTTCAAGCGTATTCCTAGACGTCTCTGAAGCCTTTGACAAGGTCTGGCATGAAGGCTTAAAGTTTAAATTACGACAAGTTCTGCCAGAGATCTGTGGGGCGCCGTGGCGTAAGTAGTTAGTGTGTCGGATCACTACGCATGAGGTTCCAAGTTCGAATCCCAGAAAACACCTAAAAGTTTTTTCACGGTCCCACCTCTCGCGAGCGTCTGACAAACATCCGAGAGTATTATTGTCATGAAAAAGCTTCTCAAATCGCCGTTCGGATTCGGCATTAAACTGTAGGTCCCTTCCATTCGTGTGAAAAAATATAACGCACACAACATGAGTGGTTGCGAGAAGCTAGGCCCTGGCACTTTAAAGAGCTGTTGGGCCAAATATTTGTTTTTTTTTCTGCCAGAGCACCTATATAATATTCTGAAGAACTACCTTTCGAATAGACTATTTCGCGTCAAATGTGGAAACGAATATTCAGATTTTAATGAAATAATGGCTGGGGTGCCGCAAGGAAGCGTTCTTGGTCCAGTTTTATATCTGTTATACACTCGTGATATACCGAAAGTAGAAGGCACTGAGCTAGCTACATTTGCCGACTACACTGCTATCTTGGCAGTAGGTAAAACGGTCGAAGATACTACAGAAAAACTGCAAGAAGCTTTGGATAGAGTAAATGAATAGACAAAGGTTTGGCGAATCGCTCTGAACGAGACCAAATCTGTTCATGTAAATTTTACTTATAAGAAAATAAATAATTTGCCGATCTTATCTAAATCGGCTCAAATTCCGTTTGCAAACGAGGCTAAGTATCTTGGAATGACACTTGATGCAAAGCTGAAATAGAAAACGCACGTTAAGAAAAAACGCAAAGAACTAGATAACAAATATAGAGAAATGTATTGGTTACTTGGAAAATATTCCAAGCTTAATATAGAGAACAAACTGCTTTTATAGAAACAAGCCTGTATGGACATATGGTATACAACTCTAGGGTTGTACCAACATAAGCAACATTAAAATTTTACAAGCTTTTGAAAACAAAGTGCTAAGAAGTATTGTTAATGCGCCGTGGTATATTAGAAAAAGCGATATCCATAGAGATCTTAGCATTAAAACGGTAGAAGACGAAATCAAAAACTACGCGAGAAAGCATAAAAGTCGACTAGAAAGTCACGTAAATATTACAGTCCTCCAAGTTTTGGATGAAAGAAATTTACTACGCGCGCCGTCTACAAAGAACCAAACCTTTAGACTTAGCGCGATAAGTAACCGCGTCAAAACTGCGGAGCTAGCAGGAACTTCCAATGGGAAGGTACCTGCAAAACGTCATTATTTCGTGAAATGAAAACTACTTGATAAGTCGAATACTTAGTTGTAGTAAAAAATATAAACAAGTTTGTTTTGAAGGGAGGTTTTTTAGTAAGTAAGAATCCCACACTACTATGAGCACGCGCTGTCGATCCTCATAGTGTCTTGTTGAAGATTTTCACCTACCCTCGAAAAAAAAATTAAAATAATTGCGGATTGAATTCAAATTCGAAATTATGTTCGAGGATTGCAATAGGATTGACTCGATTCGATCACAAAATTTTCTCTGCTCGAGTTGAGATTTTGCATGTAAACGCGGATCAAAAGACCGAGTTTGACAAATAGAAAGAGAAAGAAAGGAAATTTCTCGTTGTGACGTCAGACAGCAAAAAAGGGTTGGTACACGAAGAGTAGGTACAACTCAAGAAATCTTGAATAAGGCTTCACGCATGAGAGAAGAAGTGTCCAACTTAATTGTTCTCAATTTTAACTCGATCCCTCAATTCGGTTACAACGAAAACGCGGATCAAAATTCAATACTATTTCAATCCCAACCCAGTCGTATAAACGTGGTAAATAATGGCACAAAACCTTGAAATAAGATAATTTTAGCAATAAGATTATGAAAAACCGCTCCAACATCTTTTCTCAAGGACTCGTCCTCAGCTCTTAACGCAAACTTTTCGATTTCTCAAAATATGTCGCACTGGACTTGGTTTACTTTTGCTTTGACTCGCTTGTATGTATGTATGTATATCGACACGTCCAACGAAGACTGTAGTAACTCAAGTTTTTGCACTTCTGAGATAATCAAAAACAAACGACAGTTTTCGATGGTTAAATATTTATTTAATGAATATTAATTTAATGAAATAAAAACTTTATCATAGGAAGCTATCTTTCAGAGAATAATTTCCAAGTATTTACCTGAAAAATTGAAACAAGTGAGTTACTACAGTCTTCGTTGGAGGAGTCGATATATGTATACAATTACTCGATTTCAAAGCCTTTGTACGAGTATGTTAGTCCTGAGGGTTTAGCCTTCTTGTTTTTTCTTCAATAGTTAACAGTAGCTTACAGTAGTTGTCTAGCTCCATAACATAACAACCCCTTAAATACTACATCAAGAAGACTAGCTTTGATTTCAGTAGATACAGATTCCCATTAGAAAATTAAAATTAATTAAAATTGTTCCCCCTGTAATTCGTAGTTTGATACGTTGATTCGTGTAATTTGCATGATGATTATGATACTTCCCGTGTTTACTGTTACTTTCTTCTTTATTTAATTTTTTCTTAAAAAAAAAAACTCTTTTTCCAGTTTTGCATGACATCATTGCTTTTACAAAAAAAAGTTCTCGTTTTGCTGTGTGTTTCGAGTTCTTAAAAAAAAAATTAACCTTGGATGAAGAAGAAAGCAATCTTGATATAAAAAATCCATCTTCGATTTTTTTTTCTTCTTCTTTCTTCCTCTATCTGCTCTTTCCAGCCAAAGATCACGGAAAGAAATGGCATAAAAAGCAACCAAAGAAAAAGGAAAAACTCACCACAAAACAAAAATTTAATTTCAAAGAACCAATAAAGCAAATCAAAAAAAGTCCAGCAACAACACCAGAACGCCATGCCAAAGAGAAGCTCGAAATGTCGACGACCCAAGAGAGTCAGAAGAAGCAGACAAGCATCAGTGGCTGCATTGGCCCCTCCACCTTCGCCAGAGTGGAAAAAAAAGATCCCCTTTACTCCCACACCGACAGCGATGGGAATTCAGCTGCGGTGCTGCTGATAGCAGAGGAAGCACCGCAACACTCACCACCAAAGGGAATTACCAGCACCAGCACCCAATGTGGTTCGGCTCAGCTTCGCTCATGTGCGTCGCGGTCAGCCATTGGAGTTGAATCATCAGTGGCGGTTGGTCCCCCTGGGATACCAACTGTAGACTCTGGTACTATGAATGTTGGTGGAGTCAACAAACCGGCACAAGAAATAGCAACACCAAGCCAAGTGGAACCTTCCAGCAGCAGCGTGGCTGTGGCTATTGTTGAAGCAACAGATGTTTGTCGTCGTCGTCGTTCAATAGGCTCCGGCTCACCCAGTGATGTCGATGTCATCATTGGAACGAACTCTGTCAGTGGTGGTACCAGTGATGGTAGTGGTGATGGTGGGTATTCCACTGTTGTTGGCGACCTAGTCGCTGAAGAGGCAGCCCCGGACAGTAACACTTTGCCTTCGGTTCTTGATGGTGTTCCGTCTTCTTTGTCGTTTTCGTCGTCGTCGCGTTTGAAAGCACCAGAAGCGGCGAGTGTCAATTTGACAGATAAATCGAAATCCGGTGTCCGACACCAAGTGGATACAATAATTGTGCAAACAGATTCATGGAAAACAGCCAACCATTTCACAGCAGTTCTACATCATCATCATCAGCAAAATCCGGCAACAACGTCATCGAATACAGGTGGGGAAATGTATCTAAGCCCTTTGCGTGTTTATGTTTTTCTTTTTCGTTTTCCTTGTTTTCTTGTTTTATAATCATATTCATATACGGCCAAACAAGTTTGTAGTTGTCACAATTTTCCAAATGAATACACATGTGGTGTAGAACGAGGGGAGGCTCCACTCCACGTCTTTGTGGTGGTATGGTAGGGTTAACTAACCTGTTTGGAAATGAGACACTTTCCAGCAAGCGGGGAGCAGTGGCTTCTCGTAGTAGTAGTGCTGGAACAACAAACATTGGATTTTTTTTTTCCTTTTTACATCACCGGTTGTACGTTATGCCCTTTTGTTTACATATCATAAATTTGACAGGTAGGCAAGAGTATTTGATAAGAGATTTGATTTCAATCACTTTTACATGTGAAGCCGTACACATTGGTGGTGTGGCAAAGATTTTATTTTTTCTACAGTTCAATTTTTTCCGAGAATTTTTGTGGCGAAGGAATGTGGAGTATTTCGAAGCCGCAGTCGTTTGAAATCTATGCAAAGTCACTCCATTGACTGCAGTTCTTTTTTTTTGTGCTCTTTTTATAATATCGTCACAGAAACAATCTGAATACGTAATGCCTTTAATATGAAATACTCTATTGCATACCTACCTAAATTTTAATGCATACTGGTGGTAAAGTGTATCACCTTCTACTTTTACTGCGCCATCTACGAGTATTAGAATATCTTTCAGTTGACCTTTATAAGGTATTAACAACGCACAGAATCGCTAGTTTGCACATCTATCAAACTCTTACCTAATACATATGCTGATTCTTTCTAATTTTTTCGCTGTTTTACCTCGTCCTTTTCACCTAGCGGATAGTCTGCATCAAACGCCACATGGTACTATAATTACATTTCCATTTTCTGATTAGGTTTTGCAGTGACAGTTACAGTTTATTCAGTGCTACTATACACTGGATCAAAATATGCATCACAAGCAGAATTTTGTTCCATAGACACCAATTGTCAAAATTTACAATAAGGTGGACGCAATCTTGTTAATTTTCAGGGCCGAAACTATTCCCTTTGCATTATTCTCAACCTACGAGTATTTTAACTCATTTGAGAGATTTAAATTGTGGTTCTGTCAAGCCTCCTTAGTTCAGAGTTTATTTAAATAACTCGGTTGAATGTTCAACATCAACCAACTAAATGACATTGAGGCACATTTCTCGGTATTCACAATTAAGTCGTCAAAATGACACCACTCTGAAAAGCGACACAAGCCCTGGAGCAAAAGCTAGTAAATGCTGCTAAATTGGAGCAGCTGAATCTACCTTTGCAAAACCCATGTTGGCAGTCGCTTATGTGATTCTCCAAAATACCCTGAAGACTCTTGTTTACCAAATTATTGAATAATTTTGGCACAGCTGGTAGTTTGGAAATATTTCTGTAATTACAAACAGTACCCCCGATATCCACCTCAATTGCTCCTATAATTTATCTGCGATTAAGAACCAAAATAGAGATCAAAATACCTATTGCTCTCTATGATGTGCCTCTCTTAGGTCAATAGGTGATAACTTACTTAATTACTTACTGCTTTCAATTGCGCGCGCCAAGTTGGTTGAGAAACTTTTCCAATTGTTCGCGTCACTTAAGGTGAGACCTTCCTCTACTGCGTCGTCCCTCGAGAATAGATTTGAAGACATTTTGGGCGGAAGCGTTGATGTCATTCCTCTCTAAATATCCTAACTATCCCTGTCGCTGTATGCGCACTCTTCTGGTTAGATCGATATTTTTGTACAGCCCATACAGTTACTCTACTTTTCGTCTATGCAGACGGGTCCATAAATCACTCGAAGAACCTTTCTCTCAAAATAGCCAAGGGTATCCTCATCCGATTTCGATAGGGTCTTTGTCTCTCCGCTACCTTATTTGGTCGAGAGAGGGCGAGAAACAGCGATTGGCAAAATTCATTCTTCGTTTGATTTACGTGCTGATGTCATTGCTCGAGCTTATAGCGGAGCCTAGGTAGACAAAGTCCTTAACCACCTCAAAGTTGTGACTGCTTATCGTGACATTCTGTCGATGTTGACTGTCCCTTTTTATTGACGTACTTTTGTTTTGCCCTCGTTCACCGTTAAACGCATTTTTACCGTTTCTGCTTCAATACTCACGAACACACCATTGACGTCATGCGCACTTCTCCCAATTATGGTAATGTCGTCCGCGTAGCGAGTAATTGTACAGACTTTTGAAATAAGTCACCTATTCAGTTTATGACAGAATTTAAGTCCTTGAGAGCTATCTATCCTTATGGTTCCTGTTTTTACGTAGTGGAAAATATTATGTTAAGATAGACCTCCAAGATGTGCTCTCTAAGCTCCAATCAGCCTTTAACTTCTGGATCAAGATTCAAAGATTTTTGTCCAGATTCTGCATATACTCCTAAGCCATCAAATATTTTAATTGATTCTGACATAATATAATAGATCCGTCATTATTTTGGCTAACTTCTATATGTAGGTAGATATATGATATGTATTATATTAAAGTGTGGATCATTTAACGTAGACTCGTAAAAGGTTATTTATTGGTTGAAGTCACCTTCATTACAGCACCCATGGAGCAGTAAAATCCAATATTACCTGGGTTTCAAACCACCACACCAAGAATCTTTTCTTATCTCTTCATTTCATTTCCAACTTATCTTCTTCTTCCTATTTCGGCGAGGTTATGATCCGAAGACAAGGGATCATAACCCTCCCACTTCACCGCATTTCTACTGATTCACCTGTGGGGTTCGCCTATTTAACCTCAGAAAATATCACCAGGCCTCCCGATTTTGAATCGCTCGATTACTGAGGCCAATGATATGCCGACGTCGTCGTCACATTTGTGTGATCCAGGCGTTTATAGGGCTGCCTCTCCTGTCTCGCTATGTCTTTGGAACGTTCATTGATGTTGCCTTTTTAACAGGATTCAAATGATCTCTTCTTTGAACATGGCAGTACCGGCTGAGCTGGTCGGTCATTTCCAACTTATATGTAGTGTAAATGTTTAGTCGTATTAAAAGAGTTTGAAACAAATTGCAGTCATTCTCTTCTGCTGCGTTGTTGCTTTAATTATTGTTATGGGCACAAACGTCATCAAGCTTGATTGTTTTGATCGGGGTTGAAATTTGTATGGTACTAGGAGACTGGCAGTGACAGTTGTGTTTCTATGATTTCTGAAACTATTTATAAGATGCTTATTGTGGCTATGAAATTATTTTATGTTTTCCCTTTGGTCAGGAATAGAGATTCCAGCACATACGAGTACCTTTGTACTAACTAAGGTTTCTAGTTGATTTCTCTCTTTGATCGCCAGATAGGTTACCGAGGGCAACACATACATTTCACACTTGCCTTAAAACAGACTTGTTAATAGGCATTTATTACTGTTGTTTGGTTACACTGAACTGTTGACGTAGTGATGAAATCCTAAAGCATGATGATGTTCTAGTAAGGAATGTAATTCATCTTGTTTAGATTACTTCGATGAGATGCGAGTTAACGAAGGCGTCTTAAGAATATTGTACGTCATTCTACCATCGAACAAAAACAATGCTAGTTGCTTCAGAAGACGGGTCCATTTCGTAGTAGTGGATTCATATATCCATAAACCTTTCTTAACCTACTCTAAAATCTGGCAGTAAATGTTCGGTTATTAAAATATTCATGGACGCCGTGGCGCAGCGGTTAGTGTGTCGGACTCCTGCGCGTGAGGTTCCATGTTCGAATCCCAAAAAAACACCAACACGTTTTTTCACGGTCCAATCTCTCGCGAACGTTTGACAAATATCACGAGAAAGCTTTTAAAAAAAAAATTGCCCTGCGGATACAACACAAAACTGTAGGGCCCTTCCATTCGGGGAAAAGATATAACGCACACAACATGAGTGGTTGCAAGAAGCTAGGCCTAGGCACTTAATGAATTCAAAATGTTCCACCTTATAATGTTTTATCTTTATCAAATTCACGACCGCTTTTAATCAGTTTTAAAGAGCAGGCAGAGCAAAATATTGCCAATTGTAGGAATCAGGTTTTTAGGGGTTAAACATTTTCAATTATTGAAGGACCAAAGGTGACTATCGAAGCATCCTTTTTTTAAGGCCTTATTTTGTTTTGAATTTTTATGTATAGCCAAATCGAAGGCTAACCTTTGTGTGATGGGAAAAAACTCTCCATTCGTCTTCTTTTTCTTTAAACTGGAGCCGCTGAAGTAGGTAGGAATGGAACTACTAAAATGTCTCGGACTTAAAAGATTTAAACTCTCAAATGCGTTACAGATGAAAAATTTGGTTTAAAGAATGAAAAACTATGCGAAATCATGAAATATAAAAATAAACTTGTAGTAAAATGCATTCCAAGAGAGCACTAAAGAATTATGGGTTATGTTCTACAAAACATTTGATATCATGTATAATTTATTTTCACTGACGTCTTTTTTGCAGTAAAGTATTTTTGTCAACGGAGGACACTTCTCATCTTTTTGTAAACAAAAAATGTTGGTATACCATGATCTGAAAGACTCTTCGAGAAGAGCTATACAGAGCTATGTCTAGTTTTGACATTCCTGACAAATTGACCATGCAGGATGACAATGGAGAACTCACGCTGCTCCATCAAGGTCGGTAACGACCTTACGGACCCCTTTGAATAAAAAAAATGATTTAGGCAGGGTGACGCTCTATCTCTGTCTGTCTTCAATATCGTACTTGAATGTATTGTGTGCAACTCACAAGCCAACATAAGAGGTACAAAATTTCAAAAGCCTGTACAATTACTCGCCTTACGTCTTTTTTGCAGTAACGTATTTTTGTCAACGGAGGACACTTCTCATCTTTTTATAAAAAACAAAAATGTTGGTTTACCATGATCTGAAAGACGCGATTAAATTATCTGATTTTGCAATTGTAAAGTTGCATATATGTATATCTTCTTCTTCCTTTTATCAGCGAGGCTATGATCCGAAAACAAGCCTGTGGGGTTCGCCTAAATATGTACATATTAAAAATAATAATGTTGTTTGTTTGTTACATTTTTAGCGATTCATATAATTTGCATTGATTATATCATTTATTCAAATATTTGTTGTTTTTTTTTCTATATACATATATAAAACTAAGTGGCAAAATTCGTATGTTTCCCTCTATCGCCCGTAATTTTCAACCAATTTAGTTGTTTTTTTTCTAAATGTAGGTGATATGCAAAAAAAATTACAAAAACATTCAAAAACATTGAAATATTTACCCACTATTGCCCGGTAGAAAACCGTTCTCTAACCGACTTAGCTCCGGGCGCCTGCCTGACAGTTATTGCCCCAGGCGCTGCCTGACAGTTGTTTTTTTTTTTTTCTTTTTTTCTGATAGGCGCAGCAAGGCACGCCGTGTGCCCGCTAGTATACATATTTACATAAGTGAAAGTGTACAATGTTAATTCAAGTTTTTAATTTTTATTTGTATTCTGTTAAGCTTTTATTAATTATCCTTAATCAGTAAAAATATGTCTTAATGAAATAGTAAAAACAAAAATGCATATTTTAAATATTCTTTGCTTTGCGTTTGATACGAAATATTATTTAGTTTTTTTTTTTTTGCTCTATATCCACTGTTTTAAAACTCTGTTAAATTTCCGAGTGGCAATGCAGTCATATGCATCTGCTCTGTGCTTTTGTTTATTAAATTTATATTACTTTTATATAAAAACGTCTCTAATTGTTTAGCCAACGGTATACCTTTGAATATTTGCTATCAATTAGTATAAGCGAATAATACGCAAACCATAATGAATATTGGTGTAAACTGTATGTAAATTAAATGCTTTAGATTTAATGCTCAATAAATTACGGCTGAAAAACTATCAACTCTAATGATGGAAAAAATTCCACCCAGTAGAAATAAAAATGTTTGCGTATATGAAGAACTTTAGTGGATAGGAGTGGTATGATATCATTATGCAATTATGTATTAAAAAAACATTGACGTAGATCTGAAGCAAACATTTGTTTTGAGAAGAATAAACTACACAAGTATACGTAAGAGTATATAATGTAATAAAGATAAATTGGAGGATATGCAGTATATGTTCTATTATAATTAGAATATCAGTTTTTTTGTAACTTTCCATTGTAGTTTGTACACAGGTTAATCTGTCAGAAAATGCATATGGAAAGAGTACTAAGGGCCGGTCTGTTCACTCTCGGTTAACTTTAACCATTGGTTATTCCAGCTGATAACCATCGATTGTGTTTGTTCACCGAAATTTTAACCAGAGAATCCATGGTTTGGTTAGTTAACCAGAGAAATCGATAACCAGCCGAATTTCCTTGGTTAACGTCATTTTAACCAATGATTTTCTGAAATTTTGTTTGTTCATGCTTAGTTTTCATACTGCGGGTTACTTTTGACACAATATTATGCGACACAACAAAATTCTATGCAGATATTGTGTGATAAAAATATAGATATATACATACATACATACAATTTCAATTGCCCGCTAATCCTTCATAACGGTCGCGGGGGTAGGATGCTCAGGTAGACTCTCCATCATTCCCGATCCTCCGCCATTGACTCCAACTCATCAGGAGGAATCCCTAGAGGGAGATGTCGGACATGGTCTAACCATCTATTTCTAGGCCTACCGCGGAGTCGCCTACCTGATGGCACGGCAACCATGGCACGTCTTGGAAGCCGGTCTGGGGGCATACGCACTACGTGACCATCGAAACATAGATCGTTCAGTTCGGAGAAGTAGCTGCTCAACAATGAGCGCCTCGCGTACTCTGATGTTGCGCACTCGATCCCTACGAGTTATTCCAGCAACACCGCGAAGGAACTTCATTTCGGCAGCTTGTATCCGCGATCTTATTCTTTCGGTCGCTACCCAAATTTCATGACCATAGGTGAGAGTTGGAACATACACCGAGTTAAAAACCGATAGCTTAGTTGAACACTAAGTTCGGCCTTCCTTATAACAGATTGACCAAGCTCTCTCAAAATTAATCCAGCTTGACCAATTCTACAGGATAACCCGGTATTGCTCTTCCCATCACTCGTAAATAAGAGCCCGAGGTACTTAAACTTATCCACCTGCTTCAGTGGGACTCCACTAACATGTAGAGAGCACTGAATTGTTTTTTTGGAAACGACCATTACTTCTGACTTGTTCACGTTGATCTCCATTCCAGCATCATCACAAACGGCTACAAACCTTTCGAGTGCGCGCTGAAGTTCGGTTTGAGGGGACCCAAGGATGACCAAATCATCCGCAAAGAGCAGGTGACTTATCCTTAGGTCTCCCACTTTGAAACATTCCCCGGCATGGCTACGCAGCAACATCCAATCCATATATACAATGAAGAGGAGAGCTAACAAAACGCACCCCTGGCGGAGTCCAACGCCCACAGTGAAAGGTATTGATTTAACACTGTTTATCCGAACACAGCTTCTAGAGTTTGTATATAAAGACTGAATCGCCCTTAACAGGGAACCATTAATCCCATACTCCTCTAGAGTTTGCCTCGAGGAACCATATCATATGCTTTTTCCAAATCCACAAAACAATTGTACACAGGTTTAGCATACTCCCAGGCCTTTTCAAGAACCATTCTGGTCGGTTGTGCTTCTATCGGGACGAAAACCGCACTGCTCATCCCCCAAACTGTCCTCAACCACAGCTCTGGAACGCGATTCTAACACCTTAGCGAAGACTTTTCCAGGGAGACTTAAAAGGGTATATACCCCTATAGTTGGCGCAATCTCTTTTGTCCCCTTTTTTAAAAAGAGGAACTATCACCCCCATTTGCTATTCACCAGGTGTTTCACCGCATTCCCAGGCCACTTTAATGACACGCGAGAGCCATTGCACTCCCTCTTTACCTAAAGCCTTGAGCATTTCTGGCCGAATTTCATCCACAGATTTCATTGCAGATAATACAGTCAATAAAAAATAACACAAAATGGAGTGAGTTTTTTTTATTTGTCATCCATTCCAATTTTGTATGTAATTTCAAATTTCTACGTCTTCTATAATCGAACAAAACCGATAAACAACAACAAATTTAACCACAGATTAATTTGACGAACGAGATGACAGTAAACTGGAAAATAGAACGAATTTCCACAAATCTATGGTTTGGTGACCGAATTGAAAAATATTGTGAACAAACACTCTTTGGTTACCATAGATTTATAACCATGGGTTAAGCAAAATATGTGATAACCTAACCAGAGATTTAACCAAATGTGAACAGACCGGCCCTAAGAATAAAAGTAGTTTATTGAGTAAATATAATTACTTTAAGCGGCACTTCACGGCGTAGACCTGCATCTTAACCAAAAACTCGCTACCTAGCTAACCATTGATTTGACAAAGTTCCATTTTATTTTTGCACCTATGGTGAGGCCTTCTTTTAACGGTTTGCCCTAGTGATAAAGTGAAAATGTAAGCACAATTTCATTCGTATCCTCTTTCTCCATACTCTGTCAATAATAATGAGCCTGAATATCAGTCTTTAAATGTCTCTCTCAAAGCAAACCATGCATAGAATCTACACTTCTTAACATTATCTACAACTAGAAAAACGGAGATTTGAATGCCTTTTCTTAACTACAGAATTTTCTCATTTTATCATCGGCAGTGACGCTGACACATTATCTGACTTTCTGTAAAGGGCGTTTTTTTAAACCAGTACTTACTTTGATTTTGAACAAAACACATGAAATTTCATTAGTCATTTGCGATATGCCTACCACGTCTGGATGTGATGAATGTCATCCGAGAGACAAAGTTTTCGACCACTTTTTCAAGCATTTGTGGCTATATCCTATGTCCTCAATAACTCGAATAATGATCCAATGTCAGTTGATTTTATGCCCATTCACCGAAACGATGGTCTTTCAGCTTCAATTCTTGCACGAGCTGGATCTTGTAAGCCTTCAAACCAAGATCTTTGCGTAAAATTTTCAATAAAGCGGACGGACAAATACAAAGCTGTTGTGAACGACGACAAATCGACAAATTTTGATCTTCCTTAACACTCTCCTGAACGGATGCAATATTCTCTTCAGTACGCACTTTTCTTATGCGTCTCGGTACCACTGCATCTTGTTGTTCAACGTTGTTGAAGTGTGTATGTCATCACGATAAAATTGCAAAAACTTCTTTCTCTAAAATTGACTTTTACAGTCTGCAATCTGACAATTGGTTTCACAGATATAACTGTCTGAAGTTAGTACTGGCTTAAAAAATATCCCTTATATAGAGATACATCTTCTAGGCTTTCATCTATGAAAGGTATCGTAAGATATCAATAGTTTCCCATGACAGCTCTATGGTTGACATCTTTCGCCCTTCGGACAAATAATATTCCTCATATAACATACATACGAGTACATACAAACTCGTATATATATGCATATATATATATGTATATATATTTCTTTTCAATAGCCTGCTTATCCTTCATGAGCGTCGCAGGGGAGTCACTACCAAATGACCAATCCATCGAAGCATAGACAGTTCACTCCGGAGAAGTAACTACACATCGTTTCTTCTTCCTTTTTCAGCGAGGTAATGATCCGAAAATAAGGGATCATAACCATCCCACTTCACTGCATTTCTACTGATCCGCCTGTGGGGTTCGCCTATATGACCTCAGAAAATATCGGCAGACCTGCCGATTTTGGATCACTCGGTTACTGAGGCCAATGAAATGCCGACGTCGTCGCATTTGTGTGATCCAGGTGTTTATAGGCCTGCCTTTCCTACATCGCGATGTCTTTGGAACGTGCATTGATATTGCCTTTTTAACAGGGTTCAAATGATCTCTTCTTTGAACGTGGCAATACCAGCTATGGTTTCCTTGATGTGAAAGCTTCAACTGAACTTCGAACTTCTTATTTGATGAAGCTTTGCCACTTCTGCTGTCATGCGAAGCATCTTCATTTCAGCTGCCGTTAATTTACTCTCATACTTTTTGTACATCGTCCAACATTGTGAACCGTATGTGAGCGCTGGACGCACAACTGTGGTGTAGAGCCTTCCCTTCAACTTAGGGGGCATTTTTCTGTAACAGAAGATAGCGGAATTATTTCGCCACTTCATCCAGCCTTCGATTACGCGATGATTGATGTCACAATGATCACAAGTTGCTCTGCTATTGATCATAGATCCCAGATATTTGAACTTTTCGCACTACACATCGTTTACAAGATCTTATCCGCCGTGTTGTGTGAACGTCTAAAACCATTTGTTAACAAGCTGATTGGTCCATATCAGTGCTGTTTTGGGCCAGAGAAGTTCCCCATCGATCAAATATTCACACTATCAAAGACCTTGGAAAAAACCCAAGAACACAAAATCGATACACAGCACCTTTTATCGACTTCAAAGCCGCCTATGACAGCATACATCGAGAAGAGCTATACAGAGCTATGTCTAGTTTTGTCATTCCTGACAAGCTAGAATATGCAGGATGACAATGGAGAACTCACGCTGCTCCATCAAGGTCGGTAACGACCTTACGGACCCCTTTGATTTCAAAAAATGATTTAGGCAGGGTGACGCTCTATCTCTGTCTGTCTTCAATATCGTACTTGAATGTATTGTGTGCAACTCACAAGCCAACATAAGAGGTACAAAATTTCAAAAGCCTGTACAATTACTCGCGTACGCGGATGACATTGACATAATTGGGAGAAGAGAGCGTGATGTCAATGCTGCTTTCGTGAGTATTGAAGCAGAAGCGGTAAGAATGGGGACGAGGACATAACAAAGTACATGCTGCCAACTAAAAAGGGCAATCAACGTCGACAAAATGTCACGATAGGCAGTCACAACTTTGAGATTGTTTTGGACTTTGTCTAACTAGGCTCCGCTACAAACTCGAACAATGACATCAGCACGGAAATCAAACGAAGAATCAATCTTGCCAATCGCTGTTTTTTTGGGCTGAGAAGGCAATTAAATAGTAAAATCCTCTCTCGAACGACTACGGTAGCCCTGTACAAGACCCTTATCATCCCAGTCCATATGGCGAAATATAGAAATGCTATATATCGAAATCGGATGAGAATGCCCTTAGCTACTTTGAGAGGAAGGTTCTTCGAGTCATTTATGGACCCGTATGCATAGATGGCAAGTGGAAGAGAAGATATAATCATGAACAATATGGGCTATACAGAGATATCGACCTATCCAGGAGACTACGCATACAGTGACAATACATATACAGTTATATGGCTAAGACATCTAGAGTGAACGGCCCGGGCCCGAAAAGTCTTCAAATCCACTCCCGAGGGTCGACGGAATAGATAAAGGCCTCACCTTAGGTGGCGCCAGCAATTGGAAAGGGACCTCATTCAACTTGGCGCGCGCAACTGGAGGCAGTTGGCTAATGACCGAGCCGGTTGGAGAGGTTTGTTGGTTGAGGCCCTGGTCCTGGTCCGCGCTGTAGCGCCATCTATGTAAGTAAGTAAGTAAGTAAGGTTGAGAGAGTTGAAAGATACATATGTATATCAAGTTAAAGACCGATAACTTAGCTTTGACACTACGTTCGGCCTTCCTTATGACCGACTGCCCAAGCTTTCGCAAAATCGATCCAACCTGACCGATCTTACAGGATAACTCAGCATTACCCTTTCCATCAGCATATTGATTTAAAGCTCCTGAAAAGAATTTTAGCCTCGGAAATGTGTCCCTGTAATAATATTCAAATTTATTCTTGATCAGAGGTTGGATTAGTTATTCTAGTGTTAATATCAGCTCTTACGCAATCGAATCTTTGCCTGGTCCTTGGACTGCCTCGGAAACTAACAAGTAGAACTTAGGATGACTTGATTTATTAGGACATAACCTAGAGTACCTGTTAAGGATTTGAGAACTCTCCTTCGACCATTTTTAGGATCAGTAATAAATCTCTGTAATCTTTAATTACTACTTACTTACTTAGTTCCTAATCTTTAATTAGTTACATTAATATTAATATTAATTCTAGAGAGCCCGAGAATAATAAAGCCTTTTGTTCGAAAAGGTGAATGTTGCCTCTAGCATGGGCCATAGAAAATCTTGGAAAAGTGTCAAGTTCATATGGTAGGTACATGCTTGAAAACCTACGAGCGTCTGTTGCATATTCAATCAATCCCCCAGCTATGCTCGTTTTTCGTTTCTACCAACTTCTTTTAGCAACATATTAAATTATGTAGCTACCTTCTAGCCGTTGATCGAAATTCCTTCAGGCCACCTCATGTGTGAGTGTGACTTCATTCTCAGAAATAATGTTAAATGGAATTCATCTACATATTTCGTTTATGAATAAACAAAAAAAAAAAAAGTACCTCCTAGGAATACAAAAGGCGCATATCCCTAAACCACTTGTTATGAAAGTCCTTTTCAATTTGTTTACTAGTAAAATGTTCGTGAATGAATAACAACAAGTCCCATCCTCCTGCAATCAGTCATAAGCGTAAAGACTCTAATAAACACGGCGAAAAACACGCGTCGATACGTTTATCTTTAGCGCGGCAGTAACGGGAGCAGCTTCGGTCGTCTTTAAAGCGCTCGCGGGCGGGTAATGTGGGCGAGACCAAATACCAACCATTTTTGTTATTTTTATTTGCGCCTTGTTCACTCACACACTCATAGAAGCATACACACCCTACAAAATAAGACTCAAAAGGTATGTGCCAAGTTAGCACGAGCGTTATTCTGACCTTTTTTTGTTTGGATGTCGAAGGTGGGGGTAGATTTAACCCCTGTCCGCTATATAGCCTTCCCGTAGGCTTAAGCATAAAAAACAATTTGAATTGCAAAAACTCACGCGCCGAGCAGGAGGTATGGGAGTGGTGGCAAGGTGGCACGTTCCGCATACCTACGCGGATTTAAGGCGAAGAGTCCATACCGTAAATTCGCTGATAGCAATTTTAAATATGAAATTGAGAACAGCCGCATTAGATGGAGCACCTGTCAGTGGCGGCGGCAACGACGACGACAATGGCGTTCAACCACGAAATGAACTAATTAAATATGCCCAGCGACGAAACACACAAAGTAAGCAGGTATAAGGAGTAACTTTAACGCGTGTGGGTGGTATTCACGTTATATAGATGATTGATTTCCATTTCTGGATTAGGTCATCCTGTTTGAAGAATCATCCTTGTCTCTGTTGGTACCCCCCAAGTGTTTCCACAGAGAACAGAGGTGGAAATTTCATTTATTCGACGGGGTCTGCTCTGGGCATACCTCTAATGATTGTGTGTCTCATGTGCGGGTGATGTCTCATTATCACACACGAGAACGGAACTGATGGGTTTACTGAAGCAACAGCTGCCGCATTCAGTTGACGTCAACGGATAAATAAAACTGAGTTGAGAGAGGTTTGTTTTGTTTGGGGAGTATGTGGTGGCGGGGGGCAATAATAGCTGCCGTCTGTGTGTGCTTTTGGAACTGATATCAATTTAAAGATTAGAATTAAAATGGTATAAATATAAGTCTTACGTCGACAGTTGGATTAGAGTATTTTATTTCGTACGCTTTTGGAAAGTTTGGCCTCTTAAGTGGTGCAGGGTAAACATAAAAGGGTTTACCTATCCGTCTTAAAAATAGCTCGAACTGTGGACGTTCAGATCAGCCACGACATGATATTGACTAAACAAAACTAAACGCACTTCGAGATTATATACGCTTTTCATTGTAGAATTGGCATTCGATTGCTAAATAGTCTCACATCAAATCATAAATTAATCTCTACGAGCCTTGGCAGCTAACTTATCTGTACGATGCTTAAGTGATGCAACAAATTTGATCGCATTCGAGCAATGCTGTCTGTTTTAGTGAAAGTAAAAATGATTATACCCAGATGGTACGTGTCTCGATAATTGCAAAATTAACAGTAATGACAATCGTTTTAATGATGATAGGTAGCTTTAAAAATGTCGTTGCCAAAAGCGTGCAAAAAATTAGCAAACAAAAGTCATTCACAAAGTCATTCCTTACTCTTTAGTTACTAGTTAATCATATACAGACATCAGTCTAAATGTCACGTTTTTCAAGAATGTAGAGCCATAGATCAAGCATGCCTATTGATAAATCTACATATTTGGGCTAATTATGTCCTACGAACTACTAAAGTTGGTAAACAAAGACTAGTCTCCTCGTATCGTTCTTGAATTTATTGAATTTTCGTCCAGCTCGAATTATTTCGGAATCTGGATGTGGTGTCTTCTCTAAAGATCTTAATATGAGCGCCTCCTTCCCTCTTCCGTATTTTAGGCGAAAGTTTTGGTCAAGCCTTGTCTTAGCTCAAATATAATCAAATATCAGCCAAAGATATTAGCATTTTTTATGGACATTCAAGCAATAATAAAGTCCTTTCTATTGTGCTAACATACTCCAAATGTCGCTATAGATTGCTATTCACGAAGATGGCCGGCGCGCGCAGTAATTCAATATTCAGCTGAGGTGTGTGCCAAACCATAAATAGATATATTGTAAAGTCAAAACAAACACCATATAGATCAGAGGGAAAAACAGATAAAAACTTTATTTTATTTTCTCTCCTCTTCGGAGCACCTCTTCAAGTCAGCGGTCGGGGTCAGAATGCGCATCATCATGTCCGCCGATCTCTTCCTTGAAGTTGGCAGCTCTCCTCTTCCTTCTATCCAATAGCAAATGGCGCACCATGCTACCTAACACCTACTTCACATTTCAGAAGACGTTAAATTTTTCTGAACATTACAATATTTCTTTAGAGGCGAACCCCACAGGCGGATCAGTAAACATGCGGTGAGGTGGGAGGGTTATGATCCCTGGTTTTCGGATCATAACCTCGCCAAAATAGGAAGAAGAAAACAAAATTTTTTAATAGATATTGCGATACTTAGAGAATTCCATTCCAGATCGGTCTGAATGAAGATTGCTCCATCTGAGGACTCTTATTCTCACTTTAGTGACTGACGAAAATACACATCAGAAATAACCTTTGCTTTACAAGAGATACAATAGGTTTAATTAGTTCCTTTACATACATACATATTTGGCGCAATAACCCATAGAGGCGCTAGGCCTAGCTTTTCACAACCACTCGTGTTGTGTACGTTATATTTTTCGCACGAATGGTAAAGACCTACAGTTTTGTGGCGTATCCGAAGGCAATATTCTCGGATGTTGGTCAGACTTTTGCGAGAAGTAAGAAAGTGCAAAAACTTTTTCCGGATTTCTGATATTCAAACATTAAATCTCATGCGCAGAGGTCCGAAATTATCATCATTAGTTCCCTTTGGTAGCTAAAAGTAATGACCAACAACTTAAGCCCATCTCGGTACCTTCAACTTCTTCGTTGAACTTATTCGGTAGCTTCTTTTGGAAAATAATGATTGTGAGTTGAATCTAAGACCAATTTGGTATCCACTTAGCGCATTATTGTAAGTAAAGACATTCATAAACTGAGGAAGTTACAATAACCAGTCTTAGCATTTTATTTCAGTAGGGAATAAATAAATGAAACTACTACTACTCCGCCAGAAAAAGAATTAAAACAAAAATATGTACACACCTGGAATTATACACCACGACTCCTCTGGCAACACAGGATGCGCGTATCAAAATGTTCCTTGACTTGTTGGCATAGTTCGGGCTATACAACACTGGAATCGTTTTCGGCTTATTGGCATAAACCGTACTGTTCACGTGGCCCCACAGAAAAAGTTTTATGGTGACAACGACAAGTCGCAATATTTCGGCGGCCATTTGACCTCGTTATTTTGTGTCATAATGCGTGCTGGGAATTTCGTTCGCAATAGGGCCATTGTTTCACGCGCTGTGTGACAATTAGCATCATCTTGTTGAAACCGCATATTGTGCAAGTCATAAATAATTTGTTAACGTATCACGATAACGTTTACCATTCACCGAAACAGCGTTACCGGTATCATTTTCGCAGAAGTACGATCCGATAACTTCGCCAGGCCAAAAACCGCACCAAACAGTGGCTCGTTGTGGTTGCATAGGTTTTTCTTGAATGACTTGTAGATTTTCAGTATCCCAAATGCGATAATTTTACTTGTTAACGTATCCGCTTAGGTCGAAATATACTTCACCGCTGAAGATAATATTTTTTTAATCGGCATCCAGTTGGTAAATATCATATACAAAGCTGTAAATGGTCTGTAGGCCTCAGTTTCTCTGTCAATTCAATATTGTAGGCTTGTAACAGTAGATCCTTTGTTAAAATTCACTGAGTAGTGCTGTAGGAAAGGTTCGCTTGTTGTGCACGACGACGAATTGAATTTATCGGGGCCTGGGTACAATTTCTTCTACAACAGCAATATTTTCGTTCAAACGACCTGGACGAAGACGCACGGGTGTTTTCAGGCTTCGATCACTTTGCGCGTTGCTCAACAGTGTATCACCGAATGACTAAATTTGCCAAGGCATGTAGATGACAGTTGTCTCAACAAAAAAAAAAAAAACATGAGCATCTCGGAAATAATCACTGTCAAGGATCTGCGCTGCTATTGAATCACCCTTTACAACTCTTTTAACACAACTAGCTTATTGCATAGCGTACGTTGGAAACGAAGAGAAGTAGTAGGGAAAGAAAGAGATAGGTGTAGTGAGCTCAAAGTGGAATTGGATTTGATTGCATACAATTTTGTTCGCATTCGTTTTTAATTCACAGTATTTTTGAGTACTCGTACTCTTTGAATTAGTCCAGATGTTAAGTGATTGAACTAGTCAAGTTTATTATTGCAAAATTGATTAATTATGACTGGTACTTGAAACAGCAACCTACCTTTACATAAGCATTTATCGAAATATCTTTCCAAAGTATTGAATAAATTTTTTTTTCAGTATTTAGTATTTAAAAGGAATTTGCTAATATTAATTAACATTCGCCATTTGGTATATGGTAAGGTATACTAAATGAACAAAAATATGTCATATCACTTATACTATGAGAAGTGATGGAATCAGCTCTTAACAGTCTCGGAAATTCAGCAGGAAATACAAGATACCACCCTTCAAACTGTCTCAGCTAGCAGGGGTGGAGAGGTTCTAGCTGTACTTAAAGCTGCGGAATTACTTGAGATGGGATCAATATTCAACAAGAATATCGCCATCTTCATTGACAGTCAGGCTGCGCTAATGGCGCTAGAGTCTTGTGTCACTAAATCTGAGATCGCCAGGAATTGCCGCACAATGCTTAAGACGTTATGTACGCAGAACCATGTCAGATTATGTTATGTATCTGGACACTGTGGTATAGAAGACAATGAAAAGGCTGACGAGCTGACCAAAAGAGGAGCAGAGCTCCTCTTAGTCCAACTTAGATAGTCATAAGGTGTCTAAGGCCTTGTGGCTTGTGTTAGACCGCAGGATATCTGTGAATATCATAAAACTAGAAAGGTCAGGGCTAAAAACAGCGATAGGAATACTCTCTGGCCTTTTTCTTCTAAGGAAGCATGCTATGAGACTGGGTTTATCAAATACGGACGTTTGTAGGTACTGCAATGACCATGTCTCGAAGGATATAACACATATACTCTGTGAATGTCAATGCACCGCCAGAACAAGGCTAGGCACAAGATACTTCTTCCATAACCTAGAAGAGGTAAGATTCCGGAACCATAATAAGGAAATCTTTAAATCCTGTAGGGAAATTAAGTGTATGAGAGAATTGGTTTAGGTCTTTTTGCCGTGAAGGTTTCCTAGGGATTGCGATGGGCACACCTTGGTGCCTAGTGTCTTATGATAACCTCATATCCCTACTCAACCTAACCTACCTAACCTATACTGTGAGAAAAAATACTGAAATTTAGTATGTGAACTGAAAGTATTTCCTTGAAAAATTGAACTGAGTTATAGGCGTTTGTATTATTCGACGACATTCTAAGAATTGTTAAAAGATATTCGAAAATTGTCTATGTATAGCGCTAAATTCCCGAATGACTAAATGGGGATTTAGATAAAAAAAAGTCTTTACCTAGATTATCGTATTTGGAAAAAATTTAATTCACTTGGAACGTAAGTAAGTTGAAAAATGTTTTCAGAAATACTTCCATTTGACCTTGCTTATATGCGGAACTTTTTACCACCTTTTCAAAATCTGATAAATCGGTTGGAGTCCAAGCAAAACGGTTGATGAATTTAGTTCATCCAAGCCTATAGATTGAAAACTTAACACGGGGATATTTTATCAATCCAAATCCCAGAGCACTCAGACTCTCCGGTTCATTGTACTACCAGGCAGGAACCTATCTTTGATGCAGTGGTTGGAAAAACTTTTATGTTATTCGTTTTCCATTTTATACTAGGGTGGCTGACACAAGCTCCTGCTGGGGATTGAACTTGCACACATCGGTTAACGAGCAAACACACTATCCCCTGCACCATTGCCACTTACACGGGGATATACTGTCATATCCCGCACATATTTCAAGTTAATTTGTTCATATAAGATTGAAACGAATGCTCTGTCTTGTATACGTCTATATACCCTTTTCTCATGTCTGTCTAATTCAAACGCGTCTTATCTTCTTTTTTTAATAGAAATAATTTCTTAGTTCATTGGTGCACTACGTTTGTGAATCGGGCGAATTCCAAGTAAAGTTATGACAATTAAGGGAATAACAAAAGAAAACCTAAGCCCTTACCTCAAAATACTAAATACCCTATTATCGGCATTTGAATTGTTTACAATTCTGCGGATGCCTGGCTAAGTTAAAGCCTTTTAACCTTGCAATAATTTTGCAAAACTTGTCAAGCACCTGTAAGACAAAACGTAATTTATATAAAATTATCCTCTTATTCAATTCTGTGCCTTGAATACTATTATTGACAGTCATGCTGACATCCATGTACCTTTATAGCAACAATACCATGCAGCTTACACATTTTTATTGTCCAAAATTAATATTCCCAAGAGTATTCTCTTCCACTCCTTATGTAATGTCGAATTTGGCACAAACAGCTTAAAAAACTCAACCTCTACACTTTCATTTGATGTCTTCATTTATCAATTGGAGCAGACGGTAACTACGTCGTTCTGTGCCTAGCTATCAGTAATCAACAACATCATTGCCCCCTTTAACTCGCAATAATGCGAAGGTGCAACCAAAAGTATCTTTTTATACTGAATCCCTCAAGTAGGTGACTTAAGACTTATTAATTCGTCAAAGACGAATACTTGAAATTCCGACCTAACATAACTCCACTGCGGTAAGTGTCATGCGTGGCGCACATGTTTTAGTCAAAATCGCAGTTCTTTTGGGCAGAGAAAGTATTCGAATTCGTACGTGATAACAAGAACATACCGAATCGGCTAATTTCCATTCCGATCACACCTCGATCGGATGTGCAACGAAATTGGCTCGCGTACGCAACTCCACTTTCTTCTATTCCACGACGACGACGTCCATTTATCGAAGTCCACCACCGTATTGAAATTCACTTCCCACAACACAGTGGGCTGACACATTTGTCCAATTACATGCGGTTCATAGTAATGCTTAAATGAAGGCACAGGTTAATTGAATAGTTTTTAGTTGGTCAGTCGGTGGCCATCGGTAAAGGTGTCTCGAAGTACGCAGTAACAAATCGAACTAAAATGAATTGTAAAATGAACTTTTTAATGAAAATCTTTTGTATCGGAGCGCTAGTGCTAACGGCGGTGAGTGCTAATCCCATCGACGAGGATACGTACCTTCAAGCCCTGCAAAACTCTCAGCATCCGGACTTTTATGGACCTCCTACAGGATATAACTATGAACCTCAGCCTCAGATCCATCAGCCACAGCCTGAGTATGTGAATCATCCCCCGGTGACATTTTATCATGAGTATCCTAAACACCAGTCCGTGGGTCACTATCAACATCCGCCCTCGGTGCCCGAATGGCTCTTTAGTAAACTGAAGTTGAAGTTGAACTTGTTTACCCTAGGAAAGATCCTGCTTAAGCTGCTAATTTTCAAAAAGATCGTCAAGTTTATTGGAATTATTTGCTTGCTTTTGTTCCTACCTAAATTGGGAGCATTGTTTAAAATGGAAGAACCTGCTGATACATCGATAGAAGCAAGGGACTTCAGCAGCGATAGGGATTATTTTAATGAACGCCTTGAAGACTCAGCAAGACAAGTGCTGAAATCACTTGAAACATTTTCGAAACGATATGGCAAACATAAAGAAGTGTAATCAAACTTTGGGATTATTGCGTGGGGGTTATGGTTTAAGTGCTATTTAATGAATGTCCTATATTCAATGTAAATTATTTTATATTAAGAAAGATAGTGTAAATTTAATTTATTTTTCATTTGTTAGTTAATTTTAAGAGAGGTGGTAAATAAACGAATTTTGAAGTTCTATTTGAATTGTTTTTGTGATATACATAATAAGGAGGAACTGTTGAAAACAATGCAATACATTCTACATAGGTATGTATGTAAGTTCTTCTAGAAGTGTTAGGTTCTTGGCTACACTACGAATACAAGCCATAACAAGAATTTTCAGCGTTTGAGCAAATAAAGATAAGATGAAAACGATGTTGTCTTAGAGATTTATTTTTTTTTTTTAAAGCAGAGTCTAAATTAAAAAAAACAAAACTGTATAGTGCTTTTTTTTACTCAGAGACTTCAGGGCTTGAAAATTGTGTTTCTTTATTTGATCATAGCATGATTAAAGTGCGGTTTCCCAGCTTAAAGTGTCTAATCAGTCTGAGCATATAATGAAAACTGTCAGTTTAACATTATATGACAGAACGTTAAACAAATCTTGGGACAATATTTTCGCAAAGTTAGGCTCGGAAATGTGAAATGAAAACTTTCTACTCTTTGATATTTCGAACATTTCATGAAAATCTGGTTTATTGAAGAAAATGCCCGAAAAGTGGACGTAACCATATTTTTTGTACGAAATATATTAACACTTTTTTGAAGTTTTAATTGGTCACTCTGTTTCATCGATATCGACGTAGACGGCGATGCTGATATGGTGTCTAACATAATTATCCTAGGTATGAAAACCTTTATATCTTACTGTTTAAAGGATATTAAACCAAAGGAAAATGCGTGGCACGATACGAACTGCAAAGAGTTTGATGATTGGCTCCACCTGTACTTGAGAGCGTTGAACATTCGATGGGAAAAATCCACTTCCGCACTCGTGGAGTCGCAAGAGTACTTCATGATCTTAGCATACACAAATCCAGATGGAATCTCACTCATTGCTTTGATGAGGTGTAGTTCCACGCTGGCAAAACCACTGCGTAAGATTTTTCATCAATCCTGCTCACCTGGGCTCTTTAGAGTAGATGGAAAACAGCATTTCTTCAGCCCGTCTCTAAAACAAGGCGATTCTTCTCCCTCCAGCTATTGACCCATTGCACTAATGCCTCTTCTTTCTAAGGCAATGGAAATGCTGAGCTTATGAAATATCTTGAATCCCGAAAACTTCTTAGTGACTGGCAGAACGGTTTTCGGAGCAACAGCTCCACTGGTCATCTGATGGCTTATCTCACCGAAAAGTGGAACCAATCTCTACATTACCTTCGAAAAACTAAGATCGTTGCATTTGATATTTCTACGGCATTTGAAAGAGTTTGTTCAATTCAGGTTGGGCGGTTTTGTCTGCACTTCACGTATGTTAAACTTATGTCATTGACAGTATAATAAAATGGGGTACAGCCAATAGAATGGAATTGAGTGCTCCCAAAGCACAATGCTACGTACTGTCATTAAAGCGTAATCAAAACCATCAGCCACTATCCATAAGAGGAATCTGCATTGTTGAAACCGCAAAATTATCCATCATCGGTATGGGTATTAATGACTACGTCTTCTTCTTCTTAGGTGGCGCTGCAGCCCGGAGTGGACCTGAGCCTCAACCAGTTGCACACGCCAAGTTGGTTGAGGTCTACCTCCACTTGCTTGCGCCACCTACCGCGAGGTCGTCCTCTACTGCGCCATCCATCCGGGATGGGTTCGAAGATTTTCTTGGCTGGAACGTTGTGCTCCATCCTATCTACATGACCCAGCTATCTTAGTCGCTGTATGTGAACTCTTTTAGCTAAGTCGATGTCATTGTATAGGTCGTATAGTTCGGCATTGTACCTTTTCCTTCACTTGCCGTCTATGCAAACGGGACCAAAGATTAGTCGAAGAACTTTTCCCTCAATGTAGCCGAGGGCATCCTCGTCCGATTTTGATAAAGTCCATGCTTTTGCGCCATACAGGGATTAGTGTCTTATAAAGGGTTACCTTAGTAGTTCGAGATAGGGTTTGATAGGTTTGAACTCCCCACTGGTGTCATTTGCGGAGCTCACCATAGAGCCTAGATAGACAAGGTCCTTTACTATTTCAAAATGATATCTGTCTATTGTGGCGTTTTTCCCAAGATGCCGATATTAAGTGTCCTGTTTTGTAGACATCATATTTTTTGTTTTGCTTTCATTGACCGCTAAACCCATCTTTGCTGCCTCGATCTCAATACTCGCAAATGCCCCACTGACGCGGCCCCCTGATTACGTCCGACTATGTCAATGTCAGCGGCGTAAGCGAGTAATTGTACAGACTTGTCAAATAGTGTATGTCCGGTGTTAGCTTGTGAGTTTCGTACAATTTTTTTAAGTATTATGTTAAAGAGATCGCATGATAGCGCGTCACCTTGTCTAAAACTAGGAATATTGGTTATCATCGTCGTTTAGCAGTCTACAGAAGTTTCCTTCCATATCCTCAGTACCGACTGAGGCTTTTGTTCTGGCTTTAAAACCCTGGCTTTTTAGCTTTTGGTAAAATTTTCGAACATCATTCCTGCAATAAAGTCTCTCAATCTCCTTGATCGAGCGCTTCTCATGCTCCTTTTTCTTCTTTCTGAGAAGTCGATGTTCCTCTTTTCACCTCCGCTCCTAGAGTTTGCGAGCAGCTCTAGTTCTTCTATGCAGCGTCGCTTTTTACGCCTTTTGTTTTGCTGCATATGCTTGCCGGCATTCCTTATCAAACAAGTGGTTTCGTTGTGGTGGCCGAGAGAAACCCAATGACTACGTCTGTTGGAATATAATATTTGATATCGCCAAGAATGCTGCGAAATGTTTAAGTTTCCTTAAACGTTGCAAAAAATGTTCGCCCCAAACTTGGATATAACGTGCATATTTGGTCTGTTGCACCCAAAACATATTTCTGCCCCTTCTAGATAGAATTCAAAGCCGCGCGATAAAACTGATAGGACACATGGATATCATGAATATAGAGCAAAACCCTTACTTGCATTTTTTTTGTTTTATAATTTGCGCGCACTCAAGAGGTTATGACTGTCCTTAACATGTTTACATGCAGTGCGGGCGTTGGAAAGGATAGATAGAGAAAGATTTGGTGTAGTGGTTTGAAGCTCAGTTGTTTATGCTTCAGAGAAACTCCTGGGGTGGCGTCCAGATAACTTTGGAGATTTTTGTAATATTTTGGGTTTGCTTCTGATTCACATTTTTTTTTTTTTTCCGAAAACCGATGCCTTAGGCAAATTATCTTCAACAGAACGAACAATTTTTCCAGCCATATGACCGACATATTGTCGGTGTTATGCCTTCCCCTAAAAGTATGTCTACAAAACTAAGCATTTTTTGTTTAGGCTTTACCCTAATGTATTCTGATCTTACCCTTGATGCGTATTAAAAACCAGCTTCATTCATTAACCATGAACGTAGTAATGAACTTCTACTTAACACTCTTGGCAAAGAATCATCATTGGAAAGCCTGGACTTCCCAGTTTCCATGCCAAATAACTGTCAGATATCGATCCAAATGGGTTATTTATCGAACATTTCTTTTGGCAACAGAGTGTTGGCTTGCATCCAGTAATTTGTTAATTGTTATTTTACATGTTGTTGGTCTGTCATGTTTAAGGTATAAAGATCATGATATTTCAGTTGCAAGCCTTACGTTGTCATTTGAATGTAATTAGATCGCTTATCTTTCAGATCGATATCTTTTTAGCTTTGAAACGTTCGAAATTTTGGCCGCACGCACTTTCGATCAACACTCTCTCTCTCTTTTTCTGTTGGGGTTTTGCCATTTTAGTGAATTATGTGCATTCCTCGGTGGGCACGTTATTGCCTGTTGTCATCTTCGGGTTGACTAATGTATCTGTCAAAAATGACGGTCACGTATAGCAGCTTAAGTGAGGATAACGTACAAAATAGATCATATAATATCGAATAAATTAAAGTAAATATTTCAGCTTTAAGTTGCCACTCCTCCAACCATTGCTTCTTCTTTCTTTAATTCAAATTAATAGTCATAATACGGTAAACAAAATTCAGTTATAAAATCAATAAACACGAACTTTATGACCTACTTATGTCTAATGATAAACTTCATCATCACCAAGTCATTCATAATTTAGTAGAACATCATTCCATCAGTTGTATCCCCTAAAGCCAAAATTCCTCGAAGTCATCTTCCTTCAAAAATAGCCCAAGCTAGTAAAAAAAAAACGCAAATTTATCAATCGCAGACAAAAGGACAACAATTAACTCGGAATTGTCCACCACCAACAAGAACACCTCTTGGACAGTGCGTTCCTTTATGTCGGCATGTAATTCCCTTCATGTATTTGTCACATAATTCACTTTTTCATGCCGTCGCATAATTACTCTGTCATCCTGTAATGCCACTTTAGCGCTAATTACTCGCTTCCACTGTCGCGTCGTATCCGGAAAACTGTAATATAGGGAGACGTCGCCGAGTCGTGGGGATACCACACTACAAGCAAAAGTGTCCTGGGATGATTCATTATGTGGTAACTCAATTTTTCGTCCTCGTCACTGTTGTCAGTTCCCCTATGGCCTTTTGTCGCACTCACGTCTAATATATTTATTTTTGATGTCGCACAATGTCCTTAATAATTCCTATTATCCTTCCAAATTCAAACCCCAACCGTCTCATTAGATAAACATCCTTCATGCCACCCCATCCTCATGCAGATTGTTTGCTTATTCCGTTAATTTATTTATTTTCACTTTCGCTTATTTTCCAGCGGACAATCAATTGGAAAATTGTGACATTGTTGTCCTCAAGGAGACCTCATCAAGTTCTGATTCATTATTTACAGACCCCCTGACTCCGATTGGCTTTCAGGCGGAGATAAATCAGTGCTACTTTTCGGAGGAGAACATCTGCGACAAGGCGGTAGACGAGAGAACGTTGAGGGAATTGACAACAGCGGCATTGGCGGCGAGAAATTATCCTCGTCAGAACAGTCGAGGCGAAAGGACACGCAGAAGACCTGCGGCATATCGCGACGTAGCTGAGAGGCTGGCCAAATTGTCGCGGACAGAGGTGACACATTTGAATTTGACAGGTGGGCGACCGATTTCAATTGACTTTGAGAGTGATTGCGCCGACGAGGAAATGGCTCTACAACTGGGGAATAAATTGGCCCAGGTATTGAGCAATAGCGGTGGCAGTGGTTCGAGTAGTGCTACGTTGGGTGGTGACGAGAATGGAAATGGTAGGAGTTCGGCGGAGTTGGGAATTTTCAACATTGCCAAGGCAAAGAAAATTGAATTGCAAAACCTGTCGTCAAGGATTGCCGGAGGTGATGGCACTATACTAGGTGAGTGTGGAAGAACTTTTTTTAGTTACGGTGGTGGGTTTTATTTGGGAAATATACCTTTAACCAGCATGGACTAGTTGATATTTTGTTTATCGGGTAAACGGTTGACTTTGATTTTACTAGGTGATTGCGAAAGAACGCTTTTAGTTACGGTGGTGGGTTTGATTTGGGAAATATATCTTTAACCAGCGTGGGCTACACCTGTCTCTCGAATTATAAGGTAGATACTATCCACACAAAATCGTGCAAATTGAAACCGTGTAAAACCAGACAGAGGTTGAATATGAAAATGGAGGATTGGAACTAAGTTTTAAACCGTGTAAATCGAATCAAGGGATATAAAGAAAATTCGTAGTACCCGTGTAAAATGAAACAAGGATTGTATGGAAAAATTGACATTACTTACTTACTTAGGTGGCGCTACAGTTCGGGATAAACTTGGGCCTCAACCAACAACCCTCTCCAATTAGCTCGGTCTTTAGCTAATTGCCTCCAGTTGCGCACTCCAAGTTTGTAGAGGTCCCCTTGAACTTGCGCGCTCCACCTACGGCGAGGAGGTCCTCTACTGCGTCGTCCCTCCAGGTTAGATTCGAAGACTCGCTCTACATGTCCTAGCCATCTCAGACGTCCAATACGCAGTTTTTTGGTCGATGTCGCTATACAGCTCGTATAGTTCGTCATTGAATCTTCTCCTCCTACATCCGTCAACGCAAACGGGACCGAATATCTTACGAAGAATTTTTCTCTCGAAGCGACCAAAGATATCTTCACCCTCTTTTAATAAAGTCCATGTTTCAGCGCCGTAAAGCAAAACTAGTATGTTCAGGGTCTTATATAGAGTCTCCTTAGTTGTTCGAGATAGGGCTTTACAGTTGAATTGCCTTACAAGCCCAAAAAAAAACAGCGATTGGTAAGAGTTATTCTTCGCTTGATTTCTGCGCTGATGTTGTTTTTAGAGTTTATAGCAGAGCCAAGGTAGACAAAGTCCCTTACTACCTCGAAGTTATAGCTGCCCACTATGACGTTCTGTCCAATTCGTCGGTATTGATTGCCCCTTCTTGTTGACAGAATATACTTGGTTTTGCCCTCATTTATCGCTAAACCTATTTTGGCCGCTTCTGCTTCAATGCTTGCAAACGCACCGGTGACAGCCTTCTGAGTTCTTCCAATTATGTCAATATCGTCGGCGTATGCAAGCAGTTGTACGGACTTTTGATAGATTGTGACTCTGGTGTTGGCTTGTGAGTTCCGCACAGTCCGCTCAAGTACAATATTAAAGAAGTCACATGACAGCGCGTCACCTTGTCTAAAATCTTTTTTGACACCAAAGGTCTCGGTAAGGTCATTACCGACCTTGATGGAGCAGCGAGCGTTCTCCATCGCCATCCTGCACAGACGAACAAGTTTGGCAGGGATGTTAAAACTAGACATGGCTCTATAAAGCTCTTCTCTATAGATGCTGTCAAAGGCGGCCTTGAAATCGATAAAAAGATGGTGAGTATCGATTTGGAATTCTTGGGTTTTCTCCAAGATCTGCCGAAGTGTGAAGAATTGATCGACGGTGGACGCTCTTGGCCTGAAAACGCACTAATAGAGGCCAATCAGGCTGTTAATAAAAGGTTTCAGGCGTTCACACAATATCGCAGAAAAGATCTCATATGCGATGTTGAGGAGACTGATGCCTCTATAATTGGGGCAGTTGAGGGGGTCACCTTTCTTGTGGATCGGGCAAACGATGCTGAGATTCCATTCATCATGAGTTGGTGTATGCACTCTACCAATTCATCACCAGCTGCCTTGAAAAGTTCGGCCAGTAAGCCGTCAGGTCCAGCAGCCTTGTTGGATTTCAGCTTGGATATTGCTATCCTCACTTCGTTTTGGTCAAGTGGACCAAAATTTCGACTATCATCGTCTATTTTGAATAGTTCATTCTGCCTGATAGCGGGATGTTGGTCTTCGTTGCCGTTATACAGTCTGCAAAAGTAGTTTTTCCATACTCTCAGCACGGACTGTAATTATACTACGGAATATGGAACAATATCACTATCCGAGTCACTAACATTAATTTCATGAGATTGCACATCCTGTACCCCAACACGAGTTGAGCTGCTGGCTGTAAGTCTTCGGAAAGGGTGACAGATTTACATTTAGTTGGTGTGAGAAAATCCGTGATCAACCTTTGCTTACTTTGGCGGACGCCTTTGTAAACTTCTTCGTATTGACTAAGCGCATTTTTTAATTTTTTGTTGAAATTTCAAGGCTACATAAAATGCATAATCGATATAAAGAAAAAAAAAATTTTTTTTTTTAATTTGAATACCGTGTAAATCGAGGAACAGGTGTAGTTGATTTGTTGTTTATCGGGCAAATGGTTGACTTTGATTTTATTCTTATAGCAGTTCACATTTAGATATTAACGCATTCTATACGATATCGAATTTGAAGACTAAGTCTGTGGTACACAGCGACACTCTCCAAACACAACATACAGAAAAATAAAAAAAAGTTTATTCCATATCACTCCTAAATATATTTTTTGATTAAAAAAGGCCTGAAAGCTGTTTCAGAATGATTGAATAAATCAATACCAAAAGATTAAAAAAGAAGTGAGAGAAAGCTACGCGAAATTTTTTTTTTTTTTTTCGAGGGTAGGTGAAAATCTACAACAAGACACTATGAGGATAGACAGCCCGTACTCATAGTAGTGTGGGCTTCTTACCCACTAAAAAACCTCCCTTCAAAACAGACTTGTTTTTATTTTTACTACAACTAAGTATTCGACTTATCAAGTAGTTTTCGTTTCACGAAATAATGACGTTTTGCAGGTTCCTTCCCATTAGAAGTTCCTGCTAGCTCCGCAGTTTAGACGCGGTTACTTAACGCGCTAAGTCCAAAGGTTTGATTCTTTGTAGACGGTTAATTAAATTTAAGTAAATTTCTTTCATCTAAAACTTGGAGGACTGTTATATTTGCGTGACTTTCTAGTCGACTTTTATGCTTTCTCGCGTAGTTTTTGATTTCGTCTTTGATTATTTTAATGCCAAGATCTCTGTGGATATCTATCTAGCTATTTCGGATATACCATGGCGCATTAACAATACCCCTTAGCACTTTGTTCTCAAAAGTTTGTAAAATTTTAATGTCACTTATTTTGGTACAACCCCAGAGTTGTATACCATATGTCCATACAGGCTTTAGCACTTGTTTCTATAAAAGCAGTTTGTTCTCTATATTAAGCTTGGAATATTTTCCAAGTAACCAATACATTTCTCTATATTTATTATCTAGTTCTTTGCGTTTTTTTTTTTACGTGCGTTTTCCATTTCAGCTTTGTATCAAGTGTCATTCCAAGATACTTAGCCTAGTTGGCAAACGGGATTTGAACCGAGTTTGAAAAGATAGGCAAATTATTTATTTGCTTATGAGTAAAATTTACATGAACAGATTTGGTCTCGTTGAATGCTATTCGCCAAATCTTTGTCCATTCATTTACTCTATCCAAAGCTTCTTGCAGTTTTTCTGTAGCATCTTCGACCGTTTCACCTACTGTCAAGATAGCAGTGTCGTCGGTAAATGTAGCTCAGTGCCTTCTACTTGCGGTATATCACGAGTGTATAATAGATATAAGACTGGACCAAGAACGCTTCCTTGCGGGACCCCAGCCATTATTTCCTTAAAATCAGAATATTCGTTCCGACATTTGACGCGGAATAGTCTATTCGTAAGGTAGTTCTTCAAAATATTATATGGGTACTCTGGCAGAGCTTGTCGTAATTTAAACTTTAAGCCTTCATGCCAGACCTTGTCAAAAGCTTGAGAAATGTCAAGGAATACGCTTGAACAGATCTTTTTTTCTTCAAGTAATTTTTCGATTACATGTGTTATTCGATGTACTTGTTCAACTGTAGAATGCTTACTTCTGGATCCGAATTGATGATCCGGGATGAGATGCCCTTCTTCTATTACCGGCTGTATTCGCCTAATCAATATTCTCTCGAACACTTTGGATATAATTGGAAGAAGGGAAATCGAATGAATTTTATTTTCTAGTGCAACTAGTTTCTCGAAAATTAGTTTATTTGTTTTGCATTGCTCTTCAAGTTTCGCAAGAATTAGGGAAAAAACATTGGATACACGATCTTCTGAACTACCTCTATCACCGTTTTTCAATATCGCAACTTGAGCAGGAGTCTTTACATTAAAGTTTGGACGGTTTCTTACTTTAATCTCCCGTGAGTTGTCGGTTGTGTACGTACCCTTAACTGTCTTCGCCGCTTGAGCATAAGACTACACCCCAATATTCGAAGATTTTGCTTCTGTCACCTTATCTCTACTACGTTTTGATTTTTTTTCATTATCCGATCTTAAGTCAATATTGACGGATTTTCTATCTTTCGCTGCTTTTTTCGTAGCTATTTTGGGTATGTTCTTAATTGTTTTCATATTCGGGCGCATGGAATTTTTTAGCGTATCGCGCCTTTTTTGGAGCTCTTTCGCCACTTCGCAACCTCGATAGTTCGCAGGGTGTTTTCCTTTACAGTTTATGCAAGTGGCTGGGGTTTGCTTATTTAGGTGACACTCTTCCGAGAGATGTTTACCTGTGCATTTAACGCATCGCGGCTCTTTCTGGCAGTAAGTCCGCGTATGACTGAAGCCTTGACAACGCTTACACTGCAGGATCGATCTGGAGCTCTTACGCATAGGTTCGATTTTGACCACGATGTTTAGAATAGTCTTGATCCCATATGGTATATAATATCTTTATTTTCGTCTTTATCAAAACTAAGCATGAATAGTGGAAGTCCACGCTTTACCAATTTTTCCTGATCTCCCTCCGACTGTTGCTTCTCCTTCTTGATAATATTGACGGCATCAAGAATTTTAAAGCCTTTGTCTTGATGGTCGTGCATTACATCTTCTTTAGTGCAGGAGGGGTGGAGTCCCCTTGCTACAACACGCAGTGGTCTTTCTAACTTATTTTCATAAGTATACCACTGAATCTTTTCGGCATTCAATTTCTTAGATACTGATCGGTAACCGTCGGCATCATCGACATTGATTTTCCACGTGTTGTTTCGCAGAGATATCACCTTAAACTTCGATGCCAGAGTTCCTTTAAGGAGGCAATGCAACTTATTATAGTCCGTAATTCCAAAGACGTTTATTGGTGGCGGAGGACGTAATTTTGGTTGATGTTGTTCTTCTTGTAACTCCTTGCGCTTTTCATCTCTTTGTGGCTCGACTTCCGGTGAGGAACCAGCTTTGCGTTTTTTGCTTGCCGTTTCTTTTCGATCCAATTCGTTTCGCGTGTTAGCTCTTCTTCATCCGTCTGGTATGCGCGACTAGGTGAGCGATGTGGGCTAACCAGCGTTGCCGTTTATACTTCAATCGAAGTATTTTACTTCGTTTTCATAGACAACACTTCGACACTTCCTCTTTCGCAAAAATACTTCACTTTTTGTAGACTTTATATTTTCCCTCTTAATTGGGAAATTGCATATATTCATTAATGAGCTCTTCCATAAAGTAGCCAAAAATTGTATACGCGAACACATCCATTCGATAACTACTCGTGCAAGTCTACAATACTACCCAAAGAAGAAAGCCTTTAATTCTTTTGGCATTCTGTGTTCTACCTCAAAAATGCTTTGGGGCAGATTATGTTATTATAGGAGCCTTGTTATGTCTTCCTAATAGTAGTGCAACTACTGATAGGGTGTTTTCCTAAACTAAATTGATTAAGGGTTTAGGCCGAGACAACTTAAAAGTTAGCACTGTTAATTCACTGATGCTTGTGAAAGGAATTGTTTCTAAGAACGGTTTCATGAACTGGGTATCGCCAAAGATGTTGTATTAAGATACCACAAAGCATAGATTAAAGCTCCCTAATTTAAAAAAAATTATGTTTTTTTCCCCATAAATAGTCGTTTAATATAAGAAACTCAACTTTTATAATGACACTTCACTTTTCAGCAAAACAGTTATATTTTTTCCTCAAAACACTTCACTAAAATATTGGCAAACGGCATCGCTGGGGCTAACTGTATTTTCTTTTTGTAGATACGTGTTTTTTAGGGCATTATTTTCTTGCCTGAGTAAATCTACCTCTTTCTTAAGCTCACGATAGAGTAGCTCCATTCCGGTAAGCTTGGTACGGAGTACGTCGTTTTCCTCCTGAATGCTTTTTGATTTCGCTGAGTCCCGTTTTTCACGCGCTTGCGCTTCCGGCGGACTTCTTTTTCCGGAGACGTTCGATCTTGTTGGTGGAGATTGAGATACCCTTGTACTTTTTGAGAAGGGATTTATTAGGTGCAATAAATGGGTCTCCCCAGAATCCGTAGAGCCGACCTCCGAAGAGGGTGGTTTTTCCAGTGTACCTGGACTGCCACCTGGGGTATTCAAATCTTTTGTTTTGTTCATTGCATGTTTTTTGTATACGCCATACTCGATATACGGAGGGTGGATTTTAGTCGCCTCTTACGACAGGCATGCCTACCTCGGGTATATTCTAACCCCTACCCGAAGGGTAGGAGAATTGTAAAGAATTTTCTGACATACACCGTTTTTGAAAAAAAAAAATGGAAAATATAAAGTATTTACTCACTCCGCCATATATTACTTCGTGTTCATCTGGATTCGATATCCCTTTGGAAAATTATAATTTTCTTCAAACAAACAATTCGAAATCCCTTTCATTCTGGGATCCAAAATTCCGAATGGACAAAATCATCCCGCAAAGCCGTGACAAAAATGCGTATATCGAAGCGGTCCCTTTAACCTATTTTTGTGAAATATTGTATAAGGAGACAATTTCTTCCTTGATTCTTATATTAAATTGAATGATTCACCGCAACTTGCAAATTTTGTTCATTTCAATTTTTATAGTTTTCACTCTTTGTGTGTATCTATAATACTTAGTAATACAAATTAGATGTACCAAATGTCAATACTCTAGAAGCAATCCTTCTATTTTTGCCAATGTTTGCAGTGTCTGGTATCACTGTGCACCGACTCAAAAAGGTGCATTTGACCGCCAGTAAATTTCATAGACTTGCTTTGGCATAATATCTTCTTCTTCCTTTTATCAGCGAAGTTATGATCCGAAAATAAGGGATCATAGCCCTCCCACTTCACCGCATTTCTACTGATCCGCCTGTGGGGTTCGCCTATTTGACCTCAGAAAATATCGGCAGGCCTGCCGATTTTGGATCACTCGGTTACTGAGGCCAATGAAATGCCGATGTCGTCGCATTTGTCTGATCCAGGCGTTAATAGGCCTGCCTTTCCTACATCACGATGTCTTTAGAACGTGCATTGATATTGCCTTTTTAACAGGGTTCAAATGATCTCTTCTTTGAACGTGCCAATACCAGCTGAGCCGGTCGCGCTCTATCTTTTGTACGATGGTTTCCTTGACGTGAGAGCTTCCACGGATCTTCGAACTTCTTATTCGATCAAGCTTTGTCATAATATATTTGTATATTAAATAAAAGCTTGTATATATTCAAATATTTAAATCAAGAATTGTAGTAAAGTGGCTCTGATTTTAAGAGGCTTATTTTTGACAACTAAATGTACCCAAACCGGTAGACTTGTTTCACTTTAAAACATTTGATAGAATTTAGGTTGGGATGATTCCAAAGAAACAAATTTAATTTTACAGTCTTTTCGAGGAAATCCCAAATAGTACTCTTTTGTTAACAGCATTTATTCAGCGGCTTTTAAACACACCACATACATATGTAGTTAACAGTACAAACAAATTTATAGATTGGTGGCATTGAAAAAGACTTTACAGGGTCATTTCAAAATGACAAATACTTGTATTTCCGTAAACGATAAAAAAGTTGCAATCTGAATAAACAACAAAAGCATAATAAAATTATTTATTTTTCACATTTTTTATTGGCTTTTGTTTTTCCTTTGGTATGGTTTTTCTTTCATTGCGTCTTCTCTAAGTGAAAACTGGCGTGCAAACAATTTGAATTCTAATATTTGACAGCGTGACATTTTAAATTCAAGTCACACATCCTTATAGATATCAGCATAAGGGCTTATATGTATGTATATCGGTTTTTCTTACAAGGTCCCCATGGCTGCACACATATATCGCCTTTACACATATTGTAACCCATTTTAAAAGGTTTTTTTTTCCAGGGGTGGATTCAATATAAAATTTGAGGCCAATGTTAAAATTGAACTATTTACATCTCTGTCGTCTGAAAATAGCTAAATGAGTATAGCATTATGTATAAAACTTGATGTCTGAGCCCTGAGCATCAGTATAAGGGTATTGGGTAAGGGTGAAGTTTGATTGTAGGCAAACTACATATTTTGTTCAGTTCCGCAAAAATTCACTTTGATTGCGAAAATCCTTCAAACTACGTCCTGTACTACCCCACCATACCTAGACATGATGCCTGCCAAGTACGTGAAACTTTCTCGGCTACTAATGTTTATGTGATTAACTTCGCAGATTTAATCTGAGGCACATCATTTTCCAAGCTTAAGGCACCTCGCTGTATTTATTTCTAAACTGTTAGTATCGAAAGAAACGTGTCCGCCCTACGAATGTCACAGTAACCTGGTATCCAGTAAAGAATGGGATGGAGTTAGTTCAACTTTTTTGAAGCACACAATTCAGTGAAAAGAGTGTTTCTCTAGATATACTCGTACGAGTAAAGGATCGCACATTACCTATGTAAGCCATCCTAAGTCAACCAACAGCAAGTACGCCCCTGTCTAATCGCCTTCTTTCACTATGCATATTTGAATACTGTACATAGGAAACAAGGCACGATTCTATGTTTATTGACACTGTCAAGTCCTTCTCAAATAAAAAAGCGAAAAGGCTCAGCAGTAGAGAATTAAATAAAATTTGTTAAATGGACGTTCAAACGATACACCTTGCAGAAAAAAAAAGGAAATAATTCCTTTTCCCTTTTTTGCAGTATCCTAGGAAAAATATCCCTCAAGACATGTATTTAGGATGAAAAGATGGCCGTGTAAATAATTAATACGCATTTAAAATATATAAAAGGTAAACGATGTTAACTATTTGTCGAAGATTTCGATGAGAGTTTAATGTCCTTTTCCCTGTTTACGTTAGGCAAACATGAGCCTTTGGCAAACATTTTGACTCATTTAAAGGGAATTGCAATTCCATTAAAATGACAATTTGATTATTTGACGAAAAGTTCCCTTTGCATGCGTGTGTGTGTAACAGAGAGTATACTCAGGAAAGAGAAATCGACTATTCCGATAGATAAAGATTTATTTAGGATACTGGTAGGAGATGGATACTCTCCAGGCATTGGAAACATTCTATAGGGAGATACGAACTATAATATAGAGTATTGTTACTTTTAATGGAATGTTTGCATTTGTTAACGTATTTTGCGTAAATACATTCAGTTAGTAGACAACTAGTGAACCAATCCCCTGAATGGACATAAGTTGAAATCAGCAAATTACTTAGAGAATTGAATATATATGGAGGTGGTTGTTGTTTGCCATTACTTACTGTCATGTTATAAGTTCATTAGATAACAAAGACATCATCGATGTGCTTTTCGTTTGGAAATTAATTTGTCTTGTTATAAATTTAAATCGAAAATAATCAAGGGACATTAATGCTGGGTGTAGTAGTGCACTTTGATTCATCACACTGGTTGTGACTTATACATATGTAGCTTCAGGGCATTTAATTGATGTTATTGGAACTTACAATGCCAGTAGTTGACAGATCCAAACATATTCCTTAATGAAAATTACCATTTCCCTATTTTATGCCAGTTACCTTGTCATAAATGAACTACTCTGTGGGGAATTGAATAATATAGCCTTTGCCATAAAATCTTATTAGGCTATCACCCCTTCTGTTATATCATTTGTTTGTTAAGCGAAGTCAATATTCGTCAAAGCGATTAATAAAAATATTGACATTTTTCAGATATTAAACGAGTTGTCGTAACAGTGTGATGTTTTTCAGGAAAACTGAAGGCGAAACAGCGATGGCTCATAATGTATCCACTTTCTCGTAAGAATAGACCAGGCATAAGAAAGTCAAAAGCCACAAGCGGAAACAAACTTTATAATCTTTAGTTGATTTGTAGCATAAAGAAGGCCAGAGCACCAATCTTAAGAAATTCGATGCATGCGCGATATTTTCTCTCCAATGTGGGGACAGTCACTTGTCACGGTGCTTCAGTTTCAGTTAACAAGAATGTCGCAGTGTGATGCGCTGTCGCTGTGAATATTTCGAGCTAGTTTAGGAGAACCTTAAAACAACATCACAATCACCTTATCAGTTTATAATATGGCGATGGGAGAAGACAGTCAGAAGTCTTTCAAATTTCTGAATGTTTAGTGATGCTAGTTGATCATGACAGTAACATGGTTACAATGAACTTATGTAATCACTCAAGAGTATGACACTGAGGAAGATCGAATGCCTCTAGAACTCGACCGCTTAATCAAACCTTCCGGAAAACCATCTGAAATCTTCGCTAAATTGTAATAGAACACAGATGGCGTAGCGATCTTAACGCCACTATTACTGTGGACGAAACTATACCTGCAGCAAAAGTCAAAATGGCCCAACCGCTGAACAAAATTTCCCAACTACCCAAACGCACCAAATTCAAAGCAGCTATAGCCAAGATTCAAGCATCATAAGAGCTGACTGAAGATGATTTAAAATAAATAAATATTTGGCGCAACAGCTCTTTAAGTGCCAGGGGCTAGCTTCTCGCAACCACTCATGTTGTGTACGTTATATTTTTCACACGAATGGAAGGGACGTACAGTTTAGTGCCGTATCCGAAGGGCAATTTGTTTTGAGAAGCTTTTTCGAGACAACAATACTCTCGGAGGTTTGTCAAACGCTCGCGAGAGGTGGAACCGTGAAAAAACTTTTTGGTGTTTTCTGGGATTCGAACTTGAACCTCACGCGTAGTGATCCGACACACTAACCGCTTACGCCACGGCGCCCACCTGAAGATGATTTGGTGGATGCATGATACAGGATGCATCGATCACAGATCCTCTAGAAGACCCAAGAGTACGAAACTGACAAACCCCACTGCTATAATAATTCGGAACTCGCATATAATATTCCCTTTGCAGAATGATGATGGGGAGAACTCGTTGCTCCACCAAAGTCAGAAAGCATATACCATATACCAGGACTTACAAATTTTCTTCGAAAGCGACTCATAAGACCTTTCAAGCCCGTACTCTATGCAAAATCATGCGAATAGACAAATGAGTAGGGATCAGGCTAAAATATGAACCATTTGAAGGTCATAATGAAAAGATTCTTCTTAAGATATTCTTACAGATTCTTTTGCAATGCAAAAATCTTTCTTGATTTATTAATTTTCATACATGTGTTGCAAAGAATTAATCAAAGGCGTCTAGGTACATACTTTACCTAAGAAAAACTTCACAGACATTGCTTTATTTTCTTAATGTAATTTCAACTCACTGGTTTATTTAGGGTTTCCTCTTAACTTTTGTTTGGTTTCAACATATGTTACGTGCAGGTAGAGATACTCGCATGTGTTATTTTCTTAAAACAACACGTAGGCTTCATTTTGCATTTTTGATTACCTAGACTGTACCTGATTGTACTCATAATAAATACACGATTTTATTAGCACTGCCTGCATATACGAGTAAAAGTTCTCATAGGTACTTAAATCAAGAATTAATAAAATTAACATGTGTCTTAAGGTCTTAAATTAAACCTATTGTGCGATAATGAGTGATTTTTTTTAATTTTTAGGCTCGGAATTTTGTCAAAAGCTTTGATTTGGCCCTCGAATCTCACGATATGTAATCCAAAGCGAAAACCACTGAGCAAAGTATTTTTTTAGTTAGTCGGTCACGAGGGCATTTTAAGGGTAGCTAAAATTACGTATATTTATTTTGACACATGCATACATACATAGTTTATAACAGGGAGAAACAAATTTTGATACTCATGGTTACAGTAAGCAGTACAATTGTAAAAACTGTTTAGATATTCCACCAGACTACAAGTCATAAACAATTTCTTAGACAAAATATAAAGAGGGTGCTTTTTTAAGCCAGTACTAACTTCAGACAGTTATATCTGTCAAACCAATTATCAGATTGCAAACTATCAGTGTCATTTTCATTCAGTAGTCTTTGCAATTTTATCATGATGACATACACACTTCAACAATGTTACCAAATTTTAGAAATTTGGTTCCAAAATGAAGGTTATGTGCGCCTAACTTATAGAGCACTTGCACCATACTATACCCGATATAATCGACCATCTGAGATCGCTATTCATCGTATTGTTGACCATTTTCGCACATTTTCTTTTGCAAGATGCAGTGGCACCGAGACAAGTAAGAAGAGTGCGTACTGAAGAGAATATTGCAACGGTTCAGGAGAGTGTTAAAGAAGATCCATATTTATCGATTTGACGTCGTTCACAACAGCTTGGTCTTCGTCCATCCACCTGATGGAAAAAATACGCAAAAAAAAATCTTAGTTTGAAGGCTTACAAGATCCAGCTCGTGCAAGAATTGAAGCCAAATGGCCATGGTTTACGTCGAAATTTCGGTGAATGGGCCCACAATCAACTGGTATTGGATCCGAACCAACAAAAATCGACACATTGGAAGCCAACATAATTCATGTTATTGAGGACATACGGCCACAAATGCTTGAAAAAGTGGTCCAAAACGTTGTCTCTCAGATGACATTCATCAGATCCAGCCGTGGTGGGCATATGCCCGTGTTTAAAAATTAATTGCAGAATGTATTCTCTCGATTTAACACAAATAAATTACTATTTTATGAAATTTTATGTGTTTTGTTCAAAATCGAAGTTAGTGCTGGCTTAAAAAGAACATGCTTTATGTACCTACACGTATAATTTACTCATGCATTACATGAGGAGACTTTTTGAATGCGTTTTCTTAACCCTATAAGGGTAATCTTCTTCGATTCGATGAACATCATTTTTCTTTTTTGAATTATTTCTTTACTCTTTTTTCCGATCGCATTTTCTTTTCGTGTCACCTTAATCATCACCAAGTTTTTGTATTGAGCGAACGTTCGGTAGCGTACGTGCTTGAGTAAGTGTTTTTTTAAAGAAAAATTGTGCCAATGTTAGTCGAAACAACGAAGATTACCTTCTATGTAACTTTTTGTGTTCGGTAAAATGTCTTAATGTGCATTATTTTTTTTTTTAGTTTTAAAATGGCTTCACGATTGGTTATTTCGAATAAGGAAATAGAGAAGCAATAAAAACAAGAAAACAAAAATTTGCAAATATTGCCTACATGAAAAACGACGCATGACCAAGTCAACGTGCGATAAGTGCAAGGCGAGCATATGCGGAAAGCATAAAGTTCAGCCTTGTAACAAATGCTCTAATTACACGTTGCCACTTTTATAAGGCTAGGTTAAATGATTCATTCCAGAGGAATCGTAACTTTTCTATATGTTTTTGATTAATTTTAGACATAACGACCTAAATGTCAGAGCCCAAATGTCACAAACTAAATTTAATCAAAATTTGCTGATTGGTTCTTGGTACATGTACAAATGTCGAAAAAATCCATATTTTATCACCAGCGCCGCCCGATTTTAATGATTTTCAAAAGAAAATAAGCGTGCAAACTTTTAGGCTGACAAACACAAAACAAGACATTTCCCTTTTAACCCGAAATAGAAAGATTGAGATTTATGAGTAATCTAGTAATCTAGGTATCGAAAATTGACTCAAAAAACATGCCACTTACGAGTATATCATAATAGGCGTTCACTTTGCAGCTCTGCAAGTAGTTTGGTTTTGCAAATAATGCTTTGAATTCATCATAGATTATTAGTTGAGCAGGCACCTCGAAGGCGCCTCAATTTATGAAGAAATTCCAATTTGAAAATTTATTTAGGTATTCTCTAGAAGCAGTAGATATGGAATATTTTTGAAAGACAGCTAATGCCAAATAATATAACAACCCTGGTTAAGTGAAATTCGATTTAAATATTACGTTTGCCAAAGTCAAAACACACAACTTTCTTTTCGAAAATGGATTTAAACAAGACGGTTAACATAGTTCGTCTAACGGCCAATTTTTCAATATTCGGATAAATAATCAGATAAGGGTTAACTGTCAGATAAGACATTAATGCATTTTTCATTAGTCGTATAGCAGCTATTCGAGGAAAATAACACTACTAATCTAGTAGACAAATAGCAGAATAAATTTAATCATTAGCAACAACACTGCTTATCTGACAATTGAAAAATCGGCCTAAAGGTGTGGCTTGAACAGAATATATTTTTTTTAACAAAACATTACTGCGCGTCCAATAAATTAGAATTAAAAAATTGGCTTGCTTCTTTTTCGGTTTTTGGTATAAACCAATCTGTGGCAATAAGCTGAATTAGCTTAAGTCCATTTGTACGATTTTTCAGGAGAGGCATTTAAAGTTGTCGCTCATGTGAAAATCGTATGAAATTTTTGAATTGCGCCACTACTCCGATAGCCGTAACTCGACAGTCTTTACAGATACGCAAATAAAAAATTGAGAGAGAATACTTTTTGTAATTGGGAACATTTTTCTGTAATTAATTCAATTTTGACTTAAATCGACTTAAGCTACTTCAGCTTATTGCCACAGATATTTTGAATGATTTTTCTGTATTAGTTTAATGCTTTTCAAATGCGGCATGTTTTAGTTTTTTCGTATTCTACTACAGACTTTTAAATGCTCATTGCGCGCTTTAACAACTTTTTTTCCTGCACCGTAAGTCAAATTAAAATTGCATATATACTTCCCTCTCTTATTTCACAAAGACTAAATGAAAAAAAATAAATGAAATCGATAAAACAATTTATACGAAAATCAATGTTCTTTAAAATCGAGAGAATGTATTTTCTATAATACAATTCGGCACAACAACTCATTAAGTGCTTAGGTCTAGCTTCTCGTAACCACTCGTGTTGTGTGCGTTATATTTTTCGCACGAATGGAAAGGACGTACAATTTTGTGCCCTATCTGAACGGCATTTTTTTGTTTTTGAGAAGCTTTCTCGTAGCTACAAATACTCTCGGATGTGTGTCCGACGTTCGCGAGAGGTGGGACCATGAAAAAACTTTTTGGTGTTTTCTGGGACTCGAACATTGAACCTCACGCGCAATGGTCCGACATACTGACCACTGCGCTACATATAATGTTTATATATTTAGATACATTATCTTGGCGTCGAGATTAATTATTACTAGATATAGGCTTAGTTGTGAATTTGCATTCACAATTATAACTGTGAATGCGATTTCTTATTCACTGTGAATGTAAACTGCTAATGCGAATTCGCAATGGAGTCATATCGGTACACCTGTCCGGCTATTTAAATAAAAATTTCTTTCATAAGCAAACTTTAATTTGTTGGTGCAAGGGCCCCAAATCATTCTACAACTTCGTAATTCCTACATATGTACATATTTATGCACACGTATGTATTTACATACATATATCCCTCCATAAAAAAACTTACTCGCACATCTGGCTCCGATGAATCTAGCTTAATTTCAATGCGCTTCTTTAAATTCCATTTACTGGTACTGGAGCTCCCACTAGGAAAACGCATTCGCAACGCAATACAACCAATAGCAACTTAGCTGCTATATAGCAACAAACCAAACTTACAAAGCAGCTGCGACTGCGATAGCAGCAATAGCAATTTAGTAAGTATAACTCCTGTGCTGCTATATACAAACCAACCAAACTTACAAACCAGCTGCGACTGCGATAGCAGGAATAGCAACGCACGTATAACCTGTGCTGCTATATATCAACCAACTAAACTTACAAACCAGCTGCGACTGCGATATGAAAGATGCAAACTTATGAGTTGGCTAGTGGCTTGTTGGCGTACATCGTTGCCACTTCTTCCAGAGCAAATGTAGCGTACTGGCAATAAAAATGTAGCATATTCAAAAATATAAATTTTTGTTAATTTTCTTTATTTTTGCGTTATAACTTTTAGCATTCAGTTTCAATAATACAAAATATGATATTAAAAAAAAATAAAAAGAAAAACAGCAAAAATATTAATTCAACAGCTAAGGTCAGGTGAGGTTAGGTTGGCCGTTCAGTAAAGGTCTTTTGTGTTACCAGGGATCAACCTCAGGGACTAACAAAACCAACCGGAGCTTTTAATAAAACGATGGATGCTCATGACGTCTAAGGACACCAGATCGCCGAGATCTTCAAGGAAGGGGGCTCCTAGATGGAGCATTCTTTTATGCGATACTGCTGGACAAGTGCATAGGAGGTGATGGATAGTTTCATCCTCATCCTTGTTTCTACAGCTCCTGTAGAAGTCTTTAGAGAAGAGATCATGTCTTTTGGCATGTTGGCCTATAAGACAGTGTCCAGTGAGGTCACGGACAACGCAGCTGATCTGTGATGACTTTAGCTTGACCAACTAGGCACTACGTTTCGGGTCTAGATTAGGCCAGATCTGTCTCGAAATGTGACACGATGAGTTGTTTACCCATCTATGGTTGGTCTTGCTAATAGCGTTCAGCTTTAGTAGATGCTTACATGTACCGAGGGGCATTCCTAGGGCTTGCCTGTCAGGCAGAATCCTTAGAGTTGTACCCTGTCAGGCGAGCTCGTCCGCCCTGCAATTTCCTCGAATGTCCCTGTGGCCTGGCTTCCAGCATCGGTGAATGTTGCACTGCTCGGTCGTTTCTGTAGGAGATAAACGGTAGTTTAAAGCGGTCTTTGAAGTGAAGAAGCACGATTCCAGGGACTTGTTTTGCTGCCTGACTGTCAGTGAAAATGCTAATATGCCTGACGGATGGAACACTTCAGCCAGGAGAGGGCTTCCTTAATTTCCATAATTTCCGCCTGAAAAATGCTACAATAATCAGGGAGCCTGAATGAGGTGATCAGATTGAGCTTTTCGGTAAAACTCATCCTACCTTCGGTCTCAAAGCCATCTGTGAAGAGTGAACCGTACTACCATCGACAGGGAGAGAGCTGTTCCATTCATCCCGTTTAGGAATGCTCGTACGGAAGTTTCGGTCAATTCTCAATTTCAGTAGGGTGAAGTGCGTGTTATCGTGGGTGAAGTTGAGAAGACCAAGGATCGATGAGTGGGCAATGTGATAATTAGACCACTGAGAGAAGGCAGGCAACTGTTAATAAAAAAATATTCATTGATTTCAACAACTTAAACATAAAAGAAAAGTAATAAATTAATTGATAAAGGATTCATAACATTAAATAAACATATAGGAATTCATTGGTAAAAAAAAGATTAAACAAATAAATCAAAAGTTAACAGTGTTAATTTATAATACACATTGCAGTAAACAAAATGAGAAATATTTCTTAAGACGATCAGAAATCGTTACTCCTTTTCAATTTATTTTATGCATCTACAAACATAAAACTCAAGCAAAACCTTACCAATTCGTCAGAACGCTCAAATATTGCCACACCCTTAAAAAGCGCCTTAAGCAGTAAAATGAATTCCAGAGTATCTGAACTTAACCTGTTTCTATTTTATTATGTTTAGCATATGAAAGGTAATAATATAAGTTAAAAGCAAAATAAAACATAAATAATAATTAAGTAGACTGTTTGGAGAAATATAGCATAATGAGGGAAATATGCAGTATGTATGTAGCATGGCACTTCGGAATGTAGCACTTTTGCTACATACATATGTAGCTTCGCACACAAATTGGCACATGTTCGAAAAGAACATTGGATGAAGACGTTCAGCAGAAAACGCACAAAAAGGTAGATTAGTTCTATAATTTTATATATATATTATACCTCTTCTTCTTCACGCTTTTTGTATGAGACATTTGTGTGTAGTGCATGAAACATGAAATTTTAGTTCGTGAATAGAAGCCAGACAAATTATCATTAACAATTCCTTAGCAATAGCAGTTTATTTACAAGTTTTTAACAGGTTGCGATTGCGAATTTTCATTTGCAGTGAATAATTAGCAGGTTGCGATTTTTGCTCATCCCTAATTATTACAGCTCCATAGTATCGACAAAGTTCTGAAAATCAAAGGAAGAAAATCTTTTTTAGTTCTTTGCATTCACTTATACTCGTATTATAATGAAGTCAATAAAGTCGTTGAACTGTCTAGAGTCTCTTTTCCAGCAAGGTTTCATTTTACATTTGTAAATAACTCTTTTAAGAATGGTTGAGAAATGAAAATGGTTGAATAATGAAAAGCAATAAAAACGCTGCTACTCAATAACCAATCCAGCTAAGTACTATGTGCTACGCGTGGTAATGCAAAAGCCCTACTTCTCGTGTTGCATATGTGTGCACAAACAAAGTTATTCATAATGATTGCTTGTGTCATGGCTTAAAATGGAAAAGTGAATTTGAGAAAAAATATATACATATATATAGACGACGTTCTTACAAAAAAAAATTAAGCAGCAAGGTCGGAGCCAACAATTTTGGTGCCTTGAGTGCTTGTTACATGCTATATAGAGACAAATTAAGCTAAATGTGGTAGCACAAGACGATTAATTTTCAAAGTCTGGGGGCTAACCCAAGGACCATTTTGGTACCGAAGTGTTCTACTAACTACAAAGGGTTTACATTTTATTACACGCTTACCAAGGCCATTAAATGCACTGTTATCCCTGGAGATAGTTCACATATTCCAGTATCGGCGAGAGGACTTGATGCGGATGATGCGGAAAATGACGATATAGTCAACGATTGCAAAATAGCATAGGCAATTAAATCAATTGCTCAATACAAGACGCCAGGAATGGATAACATTCGTCTAGTGATGTTGCAAGAGTCTATGGAAACTATCATTCCGTGGCTCAAGAAAATCTTTACAGACTGTCATAAGCTAGGTTACGTCCCAAGTAATGAAGGGAGGTGCGTGTCATTTTCATTCCCAAAGCAGGGAAAGCTAGCCGCACGACCCCAAAAGACTAGAAAACAATTAGTCTATCGTCATCTCTATTTCAAACATTGGGACGACTCATAGACGTACGCGTCAAGAGTGTGATCGGCGATAAACACATGTCTAGATCACAACATGTGTATAAGAAAGGCAGATCGCTAGATATAACTTTTCACAGAGTGCCTTAATATCGGTCATAGAACGATATACGCTCAATATAGAGCATGCTCAGTAATGTTAGCACCGAAGCGATATAAAACAGCCCGTGCAGAGCTCAACTGTCTACCGGCCTCTGGAATTGCATATGTACGACACTTTAGGCAAGGGTGATAAATTCAATGCTAGGAGGTATTTGCAACAGAAGACAGTTCTGCAGAGGAATACATCCAGGTGGCGTACTCTCACCACTCATTTGGCTTATTATGGTGGATGAAATTTTTGAAATACTTGAAACGAATGGTTTCAATGTGTCAGCCTAGTCTGACGATCTTACCATTCTTGCTTCAGGGAAATTCCGCCCGATCGTTAGCGACAGACTCAATTATGCACTGCTATTAGTTAATAAATGGGTTGGTAGCCGAGGTCTGAGTGTGAACCCTACAAAGACAGAGATTGTCCTCTTCACAGGAAAGGAGTAATCCCCAGGATCGGAGAAGTTCTGCTAAATCTCTTAAAGTCAGCACGATACTTGGGTGTAATTTTGAATTCCAAATCGCATTAAAAAGGCATGTGTAGCCTTTTAGCTTGTAAAAAAGCCTTTGGCAACAAACGGGGTTTCAAGCCCGCTGTGGTATATTTGTTATACACGGCGGTTGTGCGCCCTACCCTAATCTATGGCTGTTTTGTCTGATGGATGGCACTAGAGAAGCAATATCAGCTTTTAAGTCTCACCAGAATCCAGAAACCAGCATGCATCGGGATCGTAGGATTGGTACGTGCATCACCCACAGCGGCAATGGAGGCCATGCTAAGTTCCATTCCGCTGGATTTATTCTGCAAAAGCACAGCGGCCAAATCAGCACTAAGACTGAGGGAAGCAGGCTTTTGGTAATCTGCACCTTACGGTCACTGCTCCATCCTATCAAGATGGGAGGTCACAAGTTGGCAGATAGCAAAGCAGCAGATTACATGACTCCGAGGCTGACCTTTTGACAGTAGATTTAATATCAGAATTCCTAACACAAACGAACATATTGCTAGTAATTAGGAATTGGCCAATTGAATGTTGGTGTAGGAGCTGGGCTGTACTGCCAAATACTTGGGGTTAATAACTCGATACCCAGGCTGCGAAAATTATCAGAGACAAATCGACTTCGGTTTACATCGACAGCCAGGTAGCCATTAAGGCTCTGGAATCTACCCAATCGACAATGAAAGCCCTATCCGAGGTCGAAGGGAGATCCAACGCGGGTTCGGGACCTGAGAAAGACTCCTCTGAGCCTTGTCTAGCAATCTCATCAGATATCTCGTTCCCCAGTATCCCAGTGTGACCTGGGACCCAGATAAGAGACAGAGAATTCAGCCTTGCGACCGAGTTCAAAGAGTTTTTGGTTTCACGAATTATTTTGGAAATGGGTAAAGAGCTAAGCAATCCCTTAAGTGTAGCCTGACTGTCACTACAGACACAAATACTAAGGCTCTTCCACCTGTTCTTCACAACATAGTTCATGGTCATTAGGAATGCATAAATTTCCGCTGGGAAAACAGGCGCATATTTGCCTAACGAGAAAAGAAGTTTAATGTTGTCGTTTCCCACGAAGACACCAGCGTCAGACACTTGGCTGATTTTGGAGCCGTCCGTGAAAATACGACTGCATTCCATTCCTGGCTCAGACTCTGGCCAAAGCCAGCTCTGAACACAAACAAAGTCGACTCTGAACTTGCGTATCTGGTATCATTGCATCAGACGGCATATCCCTGAGACCGGAGTCGTATGATAAGTGTCGCGCAAGTTTATTAAAATTCCAGTGCGGAGTATATCAAAAACAACCCCGCCTAACACGATGGATGGCTTGATGGTGCAGCCTTTGATATAAGTATCAAGTATCAGCAAGGCATCTAGACCATAGCCAGGAGTACTCGGAAAAGTTCCTGTGCAGCCGAGATTTACACTTCGATATTATTTATAGTACATTATTCTGAAGAGCATTCCAAACTTTATACAAGTGGTTTTCTTACGCATATGCAAGTTAAAATGTCATTTAAAAATATTTCTAATAAATTTAAAATCAATTTTTATAATCCCAAAACTTTTATTCCTAATTATGTTGTGAGTCGTAAATCAAGTTGCTGCATCCCTATGGTTTTATTGTTAAAACCGCCCACTCCACCTCCTTCTTAGTTATCAATTATGAACTGTCTGTGTCCATTGGCACCAGCTGTCCGGGTTTACATCAACCTTTTTATCCCTCAAAAATACGCTGAATAAACTTTTTTTTATCTGTCTTTCAAAAATTTTAATTGAAAAACAAAAAAAAAGTTATGTAAAACAAATCTAAGTCAACAAGTAAGAGAAAAAAAATTGAGAGGACTTTCTAAAATTACAGATTTGTTATCTCCTTCTAATATCCCAAAACGTCTTAATTGAAAATTGATCGAGTATCAATCATGGTCACTTGCCAAAGTCTTTCTCCTTTTTCGATACCCTTCACTAGACAAGAAAAAAAATTCTCGTAAATTAGGGCCCAACTTTGGCAACAATTTTTAATTGATTCCTTGAATTCTAAATCGATATATCCATGAAAATATCACCCAGACCTACAATTTCTTGAGAAGTCCTCTGTGTCCGCCTCCATGAATAAAGTTCCTAAACATGGAAAAGGGTAATTTTAATTAAATCAAATTGTTCTTTCCTAATTACAACGTCTTTCTTTATTATTTTCTATCTTCCGTTCTTGGTGTCTGTTTCTCTTACCACGCGCGGGTGTTGTTCACTGTTTTTCTTTCTTCTTTTTCCTCGCATTTAACGAGGGCTTTTTCTAATAAATAACAATCGAAAAATTGTTGGGCTGATGTGAAGAAGAAGGGTTATGGGTAGGAAAACACCTTTACCATTCCATTCGCCGTCGCCTTAAGTCGTGTAACAAAAGAAAATACGCCCAAAAAAAACCAAAGTTAACTCATTCCGATGTTTAATTGAATTTTTACAGCACCATCAGACACAATAACACCGGCAACAACAGTTAACAAACAATCACCCTCAACAGAAACTCAATCAACCGTTATAATTTCATACAAATCACCACCCCCAACACCTGTTTCGTCGTCAGGAGTAGCATCGTCCTTAGTATCGACATCACAGCATCAGAATGTCGAAGTTCAGCAGCAGCAGGATAGAGTGCTACAACCACCCACAACATCATCAACAGCAACAACCCCTTCTAGCGGCAGCGGAGGGGTAGAGTTGCCCACACCGATAATTACATCAACGACAACAGCGAATATTTTTGGTAACACGAATAACAGTGCCAACAGCAATGTCCTTAAGAAGGTAGCATCCTTTACGGTTGAAAGATCATCACAGAATAGTTGCTTGGCCGGCAGTGGTGGTGCTGGCGGTGGTAACGGGAGTGCAGGGGTATCAGGTGGTACAGCAGGTAGCACGGCAGATGGCGGGTTAGCGAAGCGGATGTCTTATGTCCCAGAAAAGTTAAGCTTTGCTGCCTACGAAAAGTTTGAAGGTAAGTTTTTCGTTTTAAATTTTTAGCCTAGATATTCAATATTGGTAGGTATACCTATTTTCGGTGGAGATGAAGTTAATTGGAGTTAGTGCACAGGGGATTCATTGTAATGTAATGACTTGTGTAATGGAAGGTGAAAGATGGTTCATTATGTGCGAATTGGTGATAGAAAAGTTAATCAAAAGGACTTTCTTTGTTCGGGAGAATATTGGAAATTACAAAAGTGGGCAGTTAACACATCGAAAAGTTTCGAGATAAAAATTATAGGAATCATGTTCGAGATAATGAAGGGAGAGCATTTCAAATATTCTTAGATTATGCAATTTTTGAGATAATTTATTAATAGCCTATTGCAGAACTTTATAAAAGGATTTGATTTCGTCACCCCCTTAAGGGGTTATACGCAGTTGCAAGGCCAAAAAAAGTTGTTTATTCACGAATTCTTTCTGAAAAGGGATTTTATTTGACAAATACAAGAAGTACTAACACATGTAGTGGTAACTTTTGGCTTTATATCAGCATGTTTAATTTTTAAAAATATTGAGTTACGGTTCCGATACGATTCCTGTAGACGATCTCCTGGAGGTCCTCCAAAAAAGGTGTCTGGCAGTATATATAGCACGATATCTCCGGTTTGGATTATTTAAAATAAAAAAATAAAAACAAAAAGATTGTATTAGTGGATAGATAACTCTATGGTTTGGTCGAAGGAATAGTCGAAATTTTGTTTTTTGACAAAATGGCGGCTCCAAAAAGAAAGAATTCCGATTTTCAACCAAAATTTTTTTGTTAAATTGTTTAAAAAAATAGAAATAATTTTTGGAAATCTTATTGCTTCAACCAATCTCTGAAAAATATATCTGGAAATGTTGTGTTAAAATTTCAGACTGATTGGTTGAGCCGTTTTTGAGAAATCGTGCTCACCGACTTTGAAAACACAGTTTTGTGAAAAACGCGTTCAAAATTTCAAAAGGCGTTCACACACGCTCCGGGACGTCCTTACAAATGTGCTTGTATTTTCAAGAATATTTGCCAGATCAATTTGAAATTTTCAGAGAATATACTCAAATATATATACATTCCGAAAATGAAATAAAAGGAAATTAAATTTTTTAAAATTTCTAACTGCGTATAACCCCTTAAAAACATATCCTGCGTCGGTTATGTGTGCAAACTAATAGAAATCTTGTATCCGTAATTTGATAGTGTGAAATGTCTCATTGAATATTGTGCACTTTGATATTTTCGGTGTCGTTTAACTTTTCCGACAGCAGAAAGTAGTATTTGCAGCTCGTATAATATATGTAGATGCCAGATATGTCTCAAAGATTTTATCGAGTTCTATACATTTCGAGTCCAGCAACTAGAATTCCATTTTCTGTGCTGTCATAGAGTGTTTCTTCATTATTATGAGCTCAGGATTTCAGTTGCCCATTATTTTTTTATCCAATGCACCCCTGTGGCCGGGAATACATCAAAGCTTCGTACTGTGCACCAAGAGTCCGCATCCAAGGTGAACTTATGGTTTGTAATGAGGTTGGTTTTCTTTCTTTTCTTTTTTCTACATGGAAAGAGCTGGAAGACAGTCTATTAAATAATAAGTAAGGTGGACTGTAGTCCGTTCTAATATTATTACTCAGTTGTTTGTAATGATTATGAGCAAACCCTGATTCATGTGACGTCTGACACAAATAAATCTAGAGTAAGCTCGCTGTCAAAGGACAAGGACATTGGTAATTACTTTGCTCTGAAATTAACTGTAAACAAAAGAAAATGAAATATTATTCTTCCAATTTTTTTTTTTTTTTTATTGAAATGTTATAAACTGGTTAACATTTTATTACACTACAACTAGTACAAACTAACGAGCAGTTTTAATTTAGTAAATCGAAAAATACATGTAACATTTTATGTTTAGATATTATACATAAGTGTGAATATAATCATATTTACGAGATTTTTATACAAAGCTTAATTGCATAGCTCGTATGGTTTAACAAGTCTTCGTGTCTGTTTAGTGGTATCACTCAGCCTTGCTGCTTCTTGGTTGACATGTTGTCTCTGCCTTATGAAGTGCATACTTGCATATTAGTCTCCATTACCGTTTCAAGGTTACGGTCGCGATGTAAGTCGGAATTTCTAACATACCAAGTTGCCTTGACGCTGTCCTTTATTACCTTGTTTTGGAACCGTTGGATTACGGAAATATTTGATTGGGAGGTGCACCCACATAGCTCTTCTTTCTTCTTTTTTACATGTGCTTTCCATCTTAGTCTGACATCCAAATTCATACCCAGATATTTAGCTGTGTTAAAGTAGGGAACTTGAACTCAAGGAAACAATATAGGGAATTGTGAGATTTTTTTATTTGTAAAACCTACATGAACTGATTTTGAGCTGTTCAAGTGAAATCGGTTGTCTTTAGTCCATCTCAGAGCACTTTGAAGACATTCAGTTGACTCATTTTCAGTTTTCGCAACTGCACAGATAGCTGTGTCATCAGCAAACGTTGCTATTGTACAATTCCAAGGTGTTGGTATGTCGTTGGTGAAGAGTAGGTATAACACAGGACCTAGAATACTTCCTTGTGGAACTCCAGCTTTAATTTCTCTGAGTTTGAAGTAGGAGCTACCTAGTTTAATTCTAAAATATCTGCTCGTTAGGTATGATTCTAAAACTTTTGTATATTCTCTTGTGAAGAGTGGTTTTATATTTTAACGGAGGCCTGCGTGCCAGACTTTGTCAAACGACTTTGTGACATCCAGAAATACAGCTTAGCACACCATTCCATTCTCCAAGACCTCTTCGATGACGTTTGTAGTTGAATATACTTGTTCTATAGTAGAATGCCTATCTCTGAAACCGAATTGATGTTCTGAAATCATATCTTGGCCAGTTATGAATGAACTTAGTCTTTTAAGGAAAACTTTTTCGAACAATTTGGACAAAATTGGCAAAATAGAGATTGGTCTGTAAGAAGATAGTTCATGAGCATCTTTTCCAAGTTTAAGAATCATGATTACGTCTGGGACTTTCCAGTAGCATGGGACATGTTTCAAATTAAAATATGCATTCATTAACATTGTCAGCTTGAGAAAAGCCCTTGGCGGCAGTTGTTGTAGGACTTACTTACTTACTTACTTAGGTTACGCTATAGTTCGGGGTGAAGTTGGGCCTTAAACAACAAGCCTCTCCATTTAGCTTGGTCGTTAGCTAATTGCCTCCAGTTGCGCACTCCAAGTTGGTAGAGGTCCCCTTGAACTTGTGTGCGCCACCTACGACGAGGAGGTCCTCTACTAAGTCGTCCCTCCAGGCTAGATTCGAAGACTCTGCGGACCGGTGGCCATTCGCTCTACATGTCCTAGCCATCTCAGACGTCCAATACGCCGTTTTCTGACTAGGTCGATGTTGCTGTACAGCTCGTATAGTTTACGATTGAATCTTGTCCTCCAAAACCCGTCAACGCAAGGGGACCGAAAATCTTACGAAGACTTTTTCTCTCAAAGCGACCAAGGATGTCTTCATCTTCTCTCCTTGGTTGTTTGAGATAGGGCTTTCCTGTTGAATTGCCTTATAAGCCCAAAAAAACAGCAAGAGTTATTCTTCGCCTGATTTCTGCGCTGATGTTGTTTTTAGAGTTTATAGCAGAGCCAAGGTAGACAAAGTCCCTTACTACCTCGAAGTTATAGCTGCCCACTGTGACGTTCTGTCAAATTTGCCGGTGTTGATTGTCCCTCGTATATTGTTTTGGTTTTGGCCTCGTTATCGCTAACCCCATTTTGGCTGCTTCCACCTCAATACTTGCAAACGCACCGGTGACAGCCCGCTGAGTTCTTCCAATAATGTCAATATCGTCGGCGTATGCAAGTAGTTATACGGACTTTTGATAGATTGTGCCTCTGGTGTTGGCTTGTGTTGTGTTGTTGTAGGACCTCGACAGTTATTAGGTTATATCCAGGTGATTTTTTTCGTTTGAGATCCTTTTTGATGGTAAATATGATTTCCTCCGGCGTGGCAAAAGGAATTCTTTCATTCGACTGCTCTATTTTTGGCCATATTTCAACAATTTGAGATACATTAGGTTGGAAGGTCTTCATTCGATTTTTTTTTTTTTTCTTTTTTCGGGATAGGAAACACTCGACTGGAGCACTCAGACACAACTGGTCTATTGTACTACCAGAGAGCAAACCCTGGTTTACCCATTTTACTGGAATTTCCTTGACTTTCGAAGAAAGCCAAGCAAGCACTTCAGTGATGAGGAGCTTACAGTACCAGCACTCACCACATCCGCACCGAACATCTGCCACCTGATACGAGCAAAGGCCGGACACTCACAGAGATAATGTTCCGCGGTGTCGTCGCTCTCTCCACAAGCGTCGCAGATTGTAGTGTCACTTAAGCCTAACACGTTAAGGTGCTTGGCAAAAGCGAAGTGGCCTGTCAAGACGCCGATAAGTTGTCTACAGTCTTTTCTGCTGAGAGACAGCAAGAATGCCGCTGATTTCTTACGGACGTCCGGGAGCATGCGTTTAGTCAACCTGCAAGCTGGAGAGTCATGCCACACACAATTGTGCTCGTGAGAGACCCAATCGTCAATGGAAGCCCTAACCGAAGACGCTGGAAGACCCAACGCGGGTTCGGGACCTGAGAAAGCCTCCTCTGAGCCTTGTCTAGCAATCTCATCGGAGATCTCGTTCCCCAAGATCCCAGTGTGACCTGGGACCCAGATAAGAGACAGAGAATTCAGCCTTGCGACCGAGTTCAAAGAGTTTTTGGTTTCACGAACTATTTTGGAAGTGGTTAAAGGGTTAAGCAAGGCCTTAAGCGCAGCCTGACTGTCACTACAGACACAAATGCTACGTCCCTTCCACCTGTTCTTCACAACATAGTTCATGGTCATTAGGATTGCATAAGTTTCCGCTTGGAAAACAGACGCATATTTGCCTAACGAGAAGTGAAGTCTAATGTTGTCGACTTCCACGAAGACACCAGCGCCAGACCCTTGACTGGTTTTGGAACCATCCGTGAAAATACGACTACATTCCATTCCTGGCTCAGACTCTGACCGAAGCCAGTCCTGGACACAAGGAAAGTCGACTCTGAATTTGCGCATCAGCTGGAGTTCTGGTGTCATTGCATCAGACGGCATATCTATAAGACAGGAGTCGTAAGATAAGTGTCGCGCAAGTTCATCAAAGTTCCAGTGTGGAGTATACCAAAAACCGCCCCGCCTAAGACGATGGATGGCTTTGATAGTGCAACCCATGATGTAAGTATCAAGGGGAGGTAAGTTCAGCAGAGCGTCTAGAGCAGAGCCAGGCGTACTCGGGAAAGCTCCCGAGCAGCCGAGACGAGCCGTTCTTTGGAGTTTCGCACAAAAGGCAACCACATATTTACGCGAGAGCCCCTTCCACCAAACAACCGACGCATATGCGAGGAATGGTCTTATCATAGCCGTGTAGATCCAGAGAACCTTATTTGGTGATAAGCCCCAAGTCTTGCCAAAAGCACCCTTACACTGCCAGAAGACTGAGAGTGCCTTGGATGTTTTCGACTCGACGTGTTTGGACCAATGAATTTTCTTATCTAAAATCACTCCCAGATATTTGGCTTCATTGGAAATGCGAATGGTGACGCCTTTTAGTACTGGCTGAGTCAGACCGGTCAAAATCCTCCTTCTCGTAAAAAGAACAACCTCAGTCTTAAGATTGCTTTAATCCACAACACTAATGTTTCATCTACCCCGTGTTGTCTGGCAGAGTCACACATGCAGTCAAAAGTCGCATTGTCAAAAGCACCCTCAATGTCGATGAAGATACCCATCGCGTATTCTCTCCTATCAAGCGCGCATTCAATTCTGGCCACTAGATTTTGAAGTGCGGTCTAACAGGATTTCCCACGCTGATAGGCATGCTGCATCTCCGATAGTGGATGCAGTTTCAAAGCAACTTTGCGCACGTGAAATTCTACCAGTCTCTCCATACTTTTCAGTAAGAAGGATGTCAAACTTATAGGTCTGAAACTCTTGGGGAGCGAATAGTCTTCCTTACCAATTTTCGGTATGAAAGCTACTCTGACTGTCCGCCAAGGTGTAGGAATATATGCCAGCGCCAAGCCAGCGGTGAAAATTCTTTTCAGAGTTGGCAATAGCTGATCTATACCCTGTTGCAGCATAGCTGGATATATTCCATCGGTGCCAGGCGATTTGAAACCATCAAAAGATGCCACAGTATATTTGATGGCCTCATCTGTTACCACGGCTGATGCAATATACCAGCTGCGCCGAGTTTTCTGACTTAGATCAAGCTCAGCCTGGGTAAGCGGGCCAAGCTGCGACCTAGTGATTATAGATAGATAGATAGATAGATAATTATTTATTTTTCATATAGTATTACAAGGTATTATTCAAATCGAATTCACAAAATAGCATTTTAAGTTTAAGGTACATATGTAAATTATATGAAAAAGTTGGGACATTCTGTATTTTGCTTACAAAAGTAATAAAATAGTTTTGAATGCCACTTCAATGAGTTAATGAAATTCAATTAAATTTAAGATTAAGATGGGGTGGCCAAATAAAAACAAATTATGGTAATTCATAAATGAAAAATGCTATTAATAAAAGAGTAAAATTACAAAATGGAGAGAAAAATCAAATGGATTCACAAATAAAAATCAAAGAAAAGAAAGAAAACATCAACGAGAGTTAAACCAGAATGCCGAAAGTAATTGATTCTAAACTAGCGTAATTGAAATTGAAAAGCCAACCTTTGACTGTCCTTAAGAACATTCCAGGTGTTGAAATTTCCCTGATCGGCAGCGGAAGTTTATTAAATAGACGAAATGACGAAACAGAATAAAAATTACGGTATGCAGTAGTACGAGCAAAAGGAACAGATACCATGTACGCAAAGTTTCCACGTAAATTGTGATTTGAAATTAACCGAAAATTGCGATTACCAGATTTCATATAGAATGACTTCAATACTTTAAAACAATACAAATGACGAACAGGAAGGATTTTCAGGTCATAGAACAGAGGAAAACTAGGATATCTGACGGCTTTACGGCATAAAATTCTTAAAATATGTTTTTGTAAAACTAATAGATGTTGTATTTTGTTAAGATGAGTACCTCCCCAAAAATTAATTCCATATTGGAGCTTAGAGTGAAAGATACCATAGTAAATTTGCTTTAAAAGCGTCGTAGAACATACGCTACGCAGATAAAAGAAGTGTCTAAGAGTGGAACGGAAATACTTTCTCAGAGCTTCAGTGTGATTTGAAAAACTCATATTGGAATCGATGATAAGTCCTAGATATTTAAATTCATCTACTTTCTCGATTAAAAAACAGTTTTCACTACAATTAAGAGTACTACAAAAAGTGGGAGAAGTAGATCTATGGGTACAATTACAATTGGACAATTTGTATTTTTGACACTCAGGTGCATGAAAGTAAACATTCGCTTCTAAATTGTGTATCGATGACAAACCGAAAAACATTATTTTTGTTTTGGAGCTAATTACCAACTTGTGATTCGCAAACCAGTTTCTTAATGAGTTCAAATCCCAATTTATGTCAGCAACGAGATCCAAAGGACTATTTTGACCATATGAAAAACCTATGTCATCCGCGAAAGCAGTTGGTGAGCCTTTAAAGTTAAGTGCAAAGAGTGAATTAATATAGATAAGAAATAAAATTGGACCCAAGACGGAGCCTTGTGGTACACCCAGGTTAAAAACTTTAATTTCGCTCCTTATCTCATCTATTTTCACTCTTTGTGATCTATTTTGAAGGTAATCCTTAAACCAATCAAGCATAAAACCGCGAAATCCAGCTTTTTCCAGAATTTTCACCAAAATATTGTGGTTTACCATATCAAAGGCTTTGGTAATATCAATGAACAATCCAGCTGTACACTTTTTATCATCAAGATTGGACATTGTTTGGGCACAAAAATGTAGTAGAGCATCTTCAGTAGATTTACCCTTCCGAAAGCCAAACTGTTTAGGGCTAAAATAATTGTTAAAGTTTAAAAAGCTTACTAATCTGTCCTTTATTAGTTTTTCGAAAACCTTGCTTAACACAGGGAGGAGGGAAATGGGCCTGTAGTTACACAATTCTTCCGTAGAACCTTTTTTGAACAATGGTATAACATCAGCGCATTTGAGTGCTTCAGGAAAGACTCCTGCGAATACGCAACCATTGAAGATGTTAAGATGTTAAGACATCCGCTACAAACCATGCAATTTTTTTTAGAATCAGACTAGAGATACCATCTCCACCACTAGAGCTAGTATTCTTTAAACTGCGAATCGCTTTTAACATTTCAATAGATGTTATGGGTTTATAAACAAAACTATTGCTTTGAAATGGTTCAGCACACAGGCAAGGTGCACAATTTGAATTTACTGGAGAAGGTTGTAGACTGCTGGCTATATTTGTGAAATAATCATTAAAAGCTTCAGCGAGTTGGAGTTTGTCAGAGACTATACAGTTTCTGATACGCAAAGAAGACGGTTTTTTTGTAGAAGAAGATTTATTAAGTAAACTGTTAACTAATTTCCATTCGTTTCTAAGGCTACCTCTGGCAGAATTAAAACGATTACGATAATAGGTATCGCGGCATATTGGAATATCCCTTTTCAGTTCAGCGCACAACTTTTTGTATTTACTTTTTAATCTCAGATTACTAGGGAATCGATAGCATTTAATTCTAAGTTTATTTTTAGCATTGACTTTATACAGTAAGTCCCTAGAGATCCAAGGCTTAAGTCTTTTTCTTAATTTTTTCGGAGGCAAGAAAGAGGAACAATTAGAAATGTGCTTCTTAAGTCCTTCAATAAATATTGTGTAGGAAGTAGACGCATCTCTACACGAATAGACGTCGTCCCAAAACTCAAAAAGCAACTCGTTTTTGAGTCTGCTAAAGTTAATTTTCATAAAATTGTTCAGTGATTTTGAATAACTGCTATTCTTTCTGTGAGAGATTTCTACAAGAAGTCCTGTCATGCAGTGGTCAGTGATCATTAAATCGAGAACACATTTCTCACAGTTATTGGGTGATACATTTTTGAATCGCCCATAAATGTGATCCAAACATCTACCTGACACAATCCTAGTAGGCTCATTGATAAAAGACTCAAGGCCATGAGAAGCTAATAAGGCTAAATAAGTTGAAACAGTTTCACTACTCTCTAAATTGTTTATATTAAAATCACCTACAACAATTAAATTTGTTGCTTTTACTTTAACTAAAAGATCAGAAAGTTCTTTTATAAACATTGGAACATTAAACATATGCAGTCTATAGACACATAAGAAGACGAACACTTCATTATTAACTACAATAGAAACTTTTAAAACATCTGCACTTTCAAAATCGACACACAAAACTTCTTTAATCTGGTAACCTTCCTTTAAAAAACACCCAACACCACCCGCAGCGTAGTTTTCATTCGTATTAGCAAAGAAATTAAAGCCGGGAATAACGTAATCAATTTTTTCAAAATTGTAGATCCAAATCTCAGACACAAAAACAATATCTGGAATGCACGCGAACGAATCAAGGTGTGTGACAAGAGACGCAAAGTTTTCTCTTAAACTTCTGACATTCTGGTGTATAATAAAAAGTTTGCTATTGCAATAGGAACTAAATTTAAAGATACTATCACAGTTGTAACTACTAGATTCAAGGGCAGGAAAGTCTTCAATTAGATCATCTACATCATTCATTTTTATTTTATTTTTTATTTTTTACCTTATTTAAATAAGTGCAAGATCATCAAATGATCTAATTGAAGTTACTTTTCCACCCTCAACCTTTCTCACAAGAATTTGATTGTTATTATACCATACATATTTAACGCCTTTTTGTTTGATTGTTTCTTTTGCTTTCATAAAAAGCGCCTGGGTGTACTTGGTAAGAGAATCATTCAAATAAATACTGTTTCCCTTGCTGCTGCTGCTGCTGCTGCGGCTTCTGTTGTTTAAGCTGCCACTGCCGCTGTCGCCCGCGCCGTTGACTCCAGACAATTGAGTGTTGAGATTTTTTTTGTAAGCCCTCTTTGCGCTCATAATTCGCTGCTTCGTTGACAAGTCGGAGAATTTTACGCAAATGATAGGTTTTGTTGTCATTTGAGAAGAGTTCACTCCTTTAGTATATACTTTTTTGATGAAGCATTTCTCGATTTTGTTGTCGGGGATATCAATAGACAAAGCTTTGTTGAAAATTTCCTTTGTTTTGTCAAGTGCACTTTTGTCATTGACATTTGAAACTCCAACAATATCGATGCAATTTTCAAGATGCTGCTGCTGTTGCCAATTCAGCTTGCTTTCCAGCTTATTAACTTTTGATTTAAGTTCCTCATTCTGTGATCGTAGTTCAATAAGTTGTTGCAGGAACTGTTGATTAGTTTTCTCCAAATTTGTGAGCTTCAGATAGATCATCTGAAGAGTATATTCACATTCGATCTCGCCGATGTGAGAAGAAGAAGATGAGGAGGTGTCCGTTGGTCGTTGCTTGTTGCCTTTTGGTGGATTTTTTGCAATTTTAGCAGTAGTTGGTGCCTGTGCAATGTTGTTGTCTCGCGTGGGCACGGTCACTGCAGGCAAATGGAGAGAACGGCGTCTTAGCACTCCACACTTATCGCAACGGAATGGATTACCACTTGATTTTATGTAATCCACATCTTGTTCTGTGATATTTACACACGAATAGTGAAAGAAATTTTTGCAATCACTACAGTCTATTTTAGAAGAACTATTGCGATCAATTTTCTGAGAACACACGGAACAATTCATTTTGAAATATTGATAGTTTCTATGAGATGCGCACCCCACGACAAACCAGAGAGAACTGATTGCCAGGAAAGTGAGTCTCCAGCAGAAGACTAAAAGTTTCCGCTTTCGTCTCAGTAAACTTGCCATCAGACTTTCTCAGTGACTCCGGTTTGGTCGGCTTGCCCCTTTTGAGAACCTTAACCAACCTGCTGGTTTCACCGAGTGTCTCGATCTTTTCACAAAAATCTCTATAAGAAGCACTTTTCGACAACCGAATTAACTTCTTGTAGTCTTATTGCTTCGATCTAAAAAGATTCCAGTCACCTTCTAAATTTGTCTTGAGTGACCTATTTAGAAGTTTTCTGGATTCTTTCCTAAGTCGCTGCAGTTCTGGGCTCCACCAGGGAACCGGAGTTCTGCAGGGGGTTTTTGCCAATGGGCACGTCAGTTCAAAACAGTTGGTAAGGACACTAGTCAGGTTTTGAACAGCATCCTCTACCTTTCGTTTCGTTCTGAGTTTAGTTGGAGTTTTGACAGATCTGTCTAGCTCTTCCCTAAACCGCACCCAGTTGGTTTTCCTCGGATTCCTCCTCTCCTGCAAAGTTATGGCCTCGCATTCGATTTGGAAAGCGATGTATCTATGGTCTGACAAGGACACCTCCGGCAGTACCCTCCAGTTAGTAATTGACTTGAAATACCTATTAGATAAAGTCAAATCAATTACCTCCTGCCTCCTTGCCGTAACAAAAGTTGGCTGGGAGCCAACATTGTTAATTACCATGCCAGACGACAGTATAAAGTCTAGGAGATGGTTTCCTCGTATGTTACATTTGCTGCTGCCCCAGACTGTATTCTGAGCATTCGCGTCGCAACACATGACTAGTCCCATCTCCCGAGTGTCACAGTACTTTATGAGTTCGGCAACCGCCTTCGGTGGTGGAGGCATTACCGAATCATAAGGGAAGTAAGCCGACGCAACGACGAAGGTTTTCCAACTTCCGGTCGTTTCGTAGCTTACAGCTGCAGCAACCAGGTCCTGTCCACAAAATTGTCCAAGCTTGGTTACTGAGAGGAAATTCGGCACAATTAGACAAGCTCTCGGTCTTTCAGATCGCTCGTCACATAGCACCGTTACTCCACGAACACCCCCAAAACCACATATGCGCTTGTTCCGCACGTATGGCTCCTGGATAGATGTTATGTGTGGTTTTGTACGCACCACGGAAAGTCTGCTACTTAAGAGAGCGGTAGCAGCCTTTGAGTGGTGGAGGTTTATCTGCGAAAATATCAAAGATATAGTCGCAGTTTTATTAGCAGAACGGCGCGCACGAGGTGCGCACATGCTTCCGGCGAGGCGAGCGCCCCTACCCGTGGCATTGCCTGCGTCAGCCATTTTCTGTCCGCTAGTGCTGGGACCTTTAGGGGTAACAGCACCAGTATCCACCACATTTTGTGCGCAGATAACGCCACCGGTAAGAGTGTGTCCGACAGAAGAGCGCGCATCAGATGCGCACACGCTTCCACCAAGAAGAGCAGGCGAAACTTGCTCCATCAGATTGGACCTGTTCGAGCCGACCGAAAAGGAGCCAGCGTTAGGTCTGAGGAATTGATCGGCTCCAGTTGGAATACTTTCTGCTGACCTAGGCTTCTTTCCTGTCGCTACTGAAGGATGACTGCTTTCGGCGCTTGCGCCTTCAGCTGACTCTGCAGCCTCTTTGCACCGCGCCATCGCCGCCTTCCTTCTTCTCCTTTTCAGTTGACTCTTAGTCAAGAGCCCATCGGAGTGCGCCGCTTCGGGAGCTCGTTCAGCCTTATTGGTTTCCCGAGTCAAACCGTCACCGACACAACTTCGACCAGCTACCCTTCTATTGAGACAGAGATTAGACGTTCCAGCCGAAGCCTTTCCGCCACTTTCTTTGCCATTCCAGACCACTCTACCAAACGAGTCAGAGACAGAGCTGCAGGAGTCTTCTGAAACAAGCGTCGCTACTACTTCTGATTCAACGCCAGAGGCGGGGGTAAAAGTATGGTGGTTGGGACCTCCAGAATCCTCGTCCCGGCCGTAGTCAAAAAGACCACGGGTGGATTATCGTTTTCACGAGTACCACCTGGAGTAGATACCGTACAAGTTTCTTCCATCATACTATCAACAGGTTTTGCGTCACAGTCAAGACGTCTTCAGCCTTTAGTTCGATGTCTCACCTGGGGTCCTTTCAGACCCTTAGGGTCATTGACTCTTAAGCCGTTCCGCCACGTCAAGGCAGCTGAAGAATGGAAACGGAAGATAATCAGCAAATACTTATGTCAGCCTTTTCGAAGTTTGTTTTGGCCCAAGTATTCCTTGATCTTAAAAGTAGGTTCTGTTGAATTGGACGTTTCAGGTACTTAGTAGATTTCCAGAGAGAGTATTCTGTTTGCTTATCAGTAGTCAATTCACTCGAAAATCAATTAAATGATTGGTTTTTAAGATCCTTTAGCTGTTGCCTTACCAATTTAGTTAATATATTAAGCTGAGATTTGTAGGGTGGATATCTCGTCTGTTGCCATTTTTTCCTAGCCTTTCTCTTTCACCTATTAGATCCATTATTACTCTTGGGCATTTAACTTCGGTAAGCTTTTTTAGTGCAGGTGGAGTGCTTTTCTATCTTCCAAAATGAATAATTCTAAAAAAGCAATATATGTTGGGGGGTAACATCCACTGTAACCGGATATTGTATGTGCATTCTTGTCTTATTTTACATATCGATTTCTGTAGTGATGTATATAAAGTTAGAAAAAAAACACATCTTGTTGATCTTTTTTACAGCATAGACACACTCGATTTAGCAGAGAGCCCTTGACATTTAGGCTTTTACGGCTATTTTAACTGCGTCTATTTTGACATTTATAAAAGCATATTTAATGCCTTTGGTGGCCTTAAGGGTACTATTTTTACACTTTATGAATTTTTAAGTTGTACTGGCGATGAAGAATGGTGTTGACAATTTAACCTTTCGTGTACTCAGCCTGCTACAAGTGTAGATGTCGATAAAGATTTCGAATATTTTCAGAACAAGGGAGATACATTTTACATGTCCATTAACCACTAATCCTTCTGTACACTAGATTAGTAACTAACACGCGCTGTGATTTGCATTAGTACTTCATCATGATTTTCTCTTTCTGATTTCCGTTTTAGTTAAACGTTCATATATTATCTATGTATTTTCAAAATCAAGAATTCAACGCGAAAAAGACGAAACTAGCTACTAGCTCATGCTCATATCATCAAAATATGAGTTCGAAGAGTGGACTGACTAATAACAACAATCAAATACTACTTCAAATCCAGTGGCGCTACTCCCGCAGCCTTCCTCTGCTATCCATTAGAAATATGGTATAATTACTTTCACTATTTTGCCAAAATGGCAAGCTTCCACTTGGTTTAATCCTCTCAAACTCGATTGCACTAAGCCTCCAAAGGATAAACACTGTCACTCGCAAGCAGAATTGCAACTACTACGAGTAAACTCCTTATGTCGTCCTGAATATCGCGTACGCCATCGTTGTTATTATTGCTAAACCCATTGCTCTTCTCTAACAACACAAATCTATCAGTGAAGTAGACAGGAAAACAAGGATACAGATCTACTGATTTGTCTCCATTGTCTCTAAACATACATATTTTTGCAAATTCTGGCGTTGGAGCTTGCATCATTGTTAAGTAGTACACAGTGGATTGTACGAGTATTATAGAATGCAATGCAAACGGAGTGGAAACAAAGCAACACAAACAACAAATGATAATGGTAATCCAATCGCTTATATCCTCGAGGAGTAGTACTGCTTTCTTTGGAAAGGATAACAAATTAAATTGAATGGAAAGCATTCAAATGGAATCCACCTGCGAGCTATTGGAGTAAAGGAATGTAGAAATATGATTAATATAGGAATATCTTTAGCTTAAACTCTGAATTAATAAAGGATATTCAAGGATTGCTTGGAAAAACAAAATGTTATTGAGTTTATAATGCCGCGCTACATACAGAAATCTGGAAAAATTTATTAGAATTTCATTGAATGACTTTTCACCTTTGTTTAGGTCAAGGAAAAAGCATATTTTCCTGTTCCTTTCAGGATGGTAAATAATCAAGTACTCCGACGATTTAAAAAAGAAGACTAATAATTCAGGTACAAATACATTCTGATAAATTTTCATCAACAGAGCATGAGGGCAGAGAAATGGGTGTATGACAAAACATATCTATGTTTTAAAACTCGGAAGCTGAGAAACGACTTAAAAATTTCTAGATATATCATTAAACGATACAAGTGAATTGGTTTCAAGAATTTCCAAATTTCGAATTTTACGATTTTGCTACGATCTCAAAGGGCGCTCTACAGCAAGCATAGGGGATTTCATCCATTAGGACGTTTGATATCCTTTTGGAGAAAAAATGTATCTGTAGACTGCAAGAGTTTATTACTGATTACAAAATACGAATCCTAGATATACATTTTTTTTTGTTTTGCCATTCATTCTTCCACGCCGTCAAATTTTGTTTGCATTTTGTGTGTGGTTGAAAGGATATTTCTATTTAGCATTCATTTCGGGTAAAGATCCTTAGAGAGTTTTTCTTTGCATGAAGGAGTTTTGTTTTGTTTGGGTTTTAAATACTAAACCAACGAATGGATAGATACTTTTTATTTCGTTGTGTGTTTTGTTTCATGGAAAGTGGTATGGGACTAAATCCTTGTGGTTAACTTGATTCGGAATGTATAATGCGGGTCCTTTCGCACCGATTGGCAATTTATACCATTTTGTGTTAATGTTAAACAGTGGTTGTGTTATTTCAGCGCGAAGGGAATTTTTTTTCTGTTGTTCAATATTCCTTGTTTTCTACTTGGCCAATTTTATTTAATTTTTGTGTGCATCCCTCTTTGAAATATTAAAAGCGTTTTATCGTTAAATTGAATTTTTTTTTTGGTTTTAAACAGGACTTACAAGTACCTTTCCGAATTTAAGGAAATGGTTTGGTATTGTGATATAGAAGTTTAATTTATTTAACATTGATTACGTTATTTACGGCTCTGCCACGTTGAAAATGTAAAAATGTCGGATTTGACAGTTTAATTAAAATTCGCTCCATTAAGGGGTGCGGTGGTTTATAATAAATTAGGACTTGTAAACAAACTGAGCTTTACCCTGTATCTAAATCTGATGGAATGTGTTGGAACATAAATTGAAATATGATGCATGTTGTCAGTGGGCGAATCTATCAATGTTTATATTCGCAATATTTAACTGCGTTTTTTTCTGTGTACATATGTACATTATTTGAATGAGATGTTGCATCAAGATGCAAGGCGTGAAGTTTTCTTCAATTTAAGTACCAATGCAGTCCATCGCCATCTCTTAAGTCAGCTGAATTCTTAGTTACTCTGACCCATTGTTGTACTCCAAATTGATTAAAGTCTCTTCACACCTATGCATCATCCTTGTAGTATGAATTCGGATATTCTCTTTGCCAGAGCGCTAATAAAATTTCGCAAGGATACAAGTGGAGTGACGATACCTAAGCCGAAATATTTTTTTACATTAAAAGCTGTGTGTTGATTTTGCACCAAAGTTGGTACTAAGTACTATTTACTAACAGGATAGCAATATAGCAATGGCGTAATGGATAGTGTGTTTGCGTGTTACCCGATGTGTGCGGAGAAAAGCAAGGTAATAACTGCAACGAGTCTGAATGCTCTGGGATTTTAAATTCGTTTTCCTAAAAATGTCTAAACAACTACGAGTACGTTCAAATTTAAAAGGTAATGGACGTACTATTGCATAGATGAGTGCATAGTTACTTGAAGAGGTTCACTAGTCCAGATTTAACTTGTGGTTGCCCAGCTATTAACAAACAAGTTATAGAATAAGAAAAGATTAGCTTTTGCTAATTGAGCAAACAAAAACAAATGAATAAGTTCCTCTAAACTTGAACCAACATATTTCTTTCTCTCTCTATACTTTTATCACTTATCCACCTAGAATCAAATGATCAACGCATCTTTGTTTGTCACTGCGCCCGCGAATCCACTCGCGATTTAAAAGCGTTTTATGTTTTACTTGCTCTTCTACGAACATACAGCACGAACTACTCATATCAACCCAAACCCGTACCCTAGTCCTATCCCACTATTTAAAACAACACCATAAAAAACGCACCGCATACAAACCCATGCGCATACAATTATTATCTTGTGGTCGGTTCTCTGGTGAACCAGCTTGTGCTCTTTATGAAGCCTATCATGTTCCTTAGTGGGACTTGTATGAGATCCCTAGTTCGTCAAAAACCCTGTTTCCCATATGACGGAGGTGGCGGTTTTGATGATTTGGGCAATCGCATAACAGGTGTTTGATGGTTTCTGCCTCCTCTATATCTTGACAGCTCCTGCAGTGGTCGGGTGTGTTGACGCCTAATCTAGCAGTCATTACCCTATCGCGCAGTGTCCTGTTAGCGCACCTGTTAAGATGCGAATTTCTTTTTTATTCATCGCCAAAAGGCTTTTTGTTCTGTTTTCATTCACTGTCGGCTATAAGCTACGAGATATGACACAGTCGCTTCTGGCAGACCATGCGGAGTTAATCAGTTCTCTTGCTTTTAGGTCTATTTTCCTTTTCAGTTCACTAATTGGAGTTTTTACTGACATCCGAGTATGTTGAAAATCCAATGCTGATCCCTTTTAAGCTAGTTCAACTCGTTTCCTTTTATATTGCTATGTCCGGGAACCCAGCAGAGAGTTACGTCATGGGTGTTGCATATTCTGTTCAACGTCTTACGACTTCTGGAAAGCTTCAGGATAACTTGAGCAAACGATATATTATGTCTTTAAATTCTTAATAAATATTTACTCTAAGCAAAGCCATTGATTTCATTGAAATCAATGATGTCGTTCTGAAGTTAGGGACATGTAATTGATTGCTAGGTTAGTAGCTATCTTCCTGCTACTGTATCTAGAGGTGATTGATTTCTTCTCTTGACTGTATAGCCGTGAAAACCCGATCAAAATCCGTTCAGTGATTTTTAAGTGATGCGGAAAATGTACAGAAAAGCATTTAGACTTTACCTCAAAGCTCTTTCTCACTGCCTTATTTAATAACTAATCTGTTTAATATGTTTGTCTTTAACGCTAAAAATTTAATAAGAGATGGGCAAGTGAACTCTTACATATGAACCGACGCATACGAGTATATCACAGCCACAACATTTTCTTTTCACATCTAAAATACACATCTTACAGCATCTCTCTAACTTCACACATTTAATACAAGAGTGTAATAGAGCCCTTTAAATGCTAGTACAATTGTTGCATATCTTTTTAAAGCTATACCCGGATATAAGCACTTGTTGTACGTGTACGCTCGCATGCATTTAAATTAACATAAAGTGGATAAATTAAAACGTTAAGTCTCTACTCCACCAAGGCTCCTTGAGCGTACACAAAATGAACATTTTCCACTAGATGGACATAGCTCATGCTATTGGCTTCAGTGAACTTGCCACGGTAGATGGTAAACGTGAAAGCGATGAATGAACTATAATAAAAAAAAAACTTTACTCCGTACCCTTGCACTTTCCACCACTTGATTTTTTTTTTTTTTTTTTTTTTCAGAAATAATGATTTTTCTCCACCTTTTAATTTTATTTTTAATTACCACATAGTCGTATGCAAATGTTTGGTTTCAACTCACATTTATACGAATTGATCAATTGGTCAACTTTAATTTACCCTGCATCTGAAACTCTGATTGAAAAGTGAAATGTTCTTAAAGCGTAATTGATGTAAAATAAAGTAGTTGCAAACTTAAATAACGCATTTATGTATCTGATGGATTTAAAGTTTCAAATTTATAAATTCCAGCATTAAAAAAGGATGCCTGAGCCTACCTCTGTATTTTTAAATGGAATTTAATTACGTACCTTTATTTCGTCGAGTACCATACTCTTTGAATGGGGTTTTAGAGAAAGTTGAATGAGAATTGGCCGCATAACCTAAAAGATGTAATTAAAGTAAACGGAGTTAATGCAATAGTAACACTTTTTTAACAATAGTGCAGCGGGTTAATTCATTGTTATTTTTTTTTTTTACTTCTGGGGGAAGAGCCTCTGCCTGAGGCTCAACAACTGAAGTCATCAACAGTAACGTTCTGTCCAAGGTTTTGAGCAGATAATTTTTTGTCTTTTGACATCATGTATTTAGTCTTGTCCTCATTTACTGCAAAACCTATTCGTTTCGCCTACTCTTCAATTGCCGTAAATGCTTCTACAACGGCTTGCCGGGATCTTCCGATGATGTCAATATCGTTCGCGTATCCCAGCAGTTGGATGGATTTGTGAAAGATAGTGCCGTCTGTGTTCACACCTGCCCTACACACTATCCGCTCCAGCACAATATTGAAGAAGTCACATAACAGCGCATCTCCTTGCCGGAATCCAGTGTATGTTTGGAAGATTTCAGAAGAGCTATTCCCAGGTTGCACAGAGCATCGCGTTCTTTCCAGCGTTACGCGACACATTTGGATAAGTTTTGACGGTATCCTGAATTGGGCCATCGCTTGGTAGAGTTCAAGACGACGAATGCTGTCATAAGCGGCTTTATAGTCGATGAAAAGGTGGTGAGTTTCGACTGGTCTTTTCCAGAATTTGCTTCAATGTGAAAATGTTGTCTATTGCCGATCTGCCGGGCCGGAAGCCACACTGGTACGTGCCGATTAGTGTGTTGCAGAAAGGTTTTAGTTTGAAGCCAGCTGCCAGCTACTTGGCTTTTTGATATAAATTATGGATGTTGTTGCGCTCACGACACTTCGATATCTTTAAGCTGGGAAGCTGCGTGGTCCCTCTTCTTGTTACGCAGAATTTTCTTCTCTTCCCTTCTTCTGATCCGGTACTCCTCTCTCATTGCTCTTGTCTTGCGCTGCAGCGCTTTCCTATGTGCGTCTTCTCTCACCTTCTTCTGTTGAACGCACTCATCATGATACCAAGGAATCCTTTTTGGTGGTGGCTTGTAACGAAGGGTGGTCACGGTTACCTCCATGATAATGTTACGTTATTCGCTCCACTGTTTGTTTGCGTTTGTGTTTGATGAATACACTGCAGTGAGTTTCTCGGACAGGTACTCTTTGTAGGCTCTGGCTCCTTCTGGAGTGCTAAGGCGTCCAATGTTAATTTTCTTCTTCTGATGGGCTTGCAGCTTCTTCTCGTTGGACAGTCTGGCTCAGAATTGAGCTGCAACATTAAAATGGTCAGAGTCGACGTTGGCTCCTCGGAAAGTGCGCACATCCAAGATGTCGCACACGAGCCTTATGTAGATTAGCACGTGGTCGATTTGGCTACGTGTTCGACCATCAAAGGAAATTAAACGAAAACATTCATGTACGAGATCGGCGTCCTAGCTTTTCACTGCATTTTGATAGTCATAAGAGATCGTAGCCCATTATCCATGTGGACTGAGGATAAACTCTAATCCGAAACACAAACTTTCATTTAGTTCTCCAGCCAAGGTGATCATTTATTTAGATGGTGAATATCAATTTGGTACTAGTACAGAACTTTCCCGAGAATCTGATATAAGGTAAATATTTGGTAAATTGTCGGTTTTCCTCCTAAAACCGCATTGATACAGACCAATCTGTTCGTCGACATAGGGTTTTACGCGTTCACGGATCACAGATAGGATTTTGTATGCGGTGGTCAGGAGGGTTATTCCTCGGTAGATGGTGCAGATGGGACGATCTTCTTTCAGAATCAGAATATAATCATCTAGCATGCTTTCATTCAGCCATATCTTTCAGATGAGTTGGTGCATACTCCTTTCCAGCTCATCTCCTTCAGCGTTCAGTAGTTCAGCTTTCAGTCGATCGGGTCCGTAAGCCTAACTATAGCCCCCTTGATTTTGTTTCGGTTGGATAGTTCGAGATAATGATCACCATTTAAATTGGGATGATCAGGCTGGATGAAAGTACGAGTGGGATATAAACTTTTACTGCCGTTGAACATTCTGTGGAAATGATCTCTTAATATTTTCAATACCGATTGCATATCTACTGGGGCGTTCCCGTCTTCGTCGTTCTTGGGACCTGTTCAGATAGCGACCTTTGGAATTGTGCTTTTTACCTTTCGATAAAAGTTTCGGACTTCCCTCCTATTTTGGCTAGAAAATACCTACGCATGTCTGTAAGGAACAGTTGTTGTAAAGATATTTCATTCGTTCATCTTCACTGGTCCGGGAAAGCATTTTCCTTCACACTGCTTATTTTTTTTTTTTTTGCATCATCTCATCTATATAATGGATATCTCGTGAGTTACTTCCCTATATTTAGAAAATTATATGATAGTAAAAATGATTTCTGAAATTCATATTTGCATATGATTGATTCTGTTTCAGCAGACTTAGTCTACCTGATCCATTGTCTGTGGCCCTGCCCATATTGTAGTCCATTTTAAAGGTTTCCAGTCCCCTGAACGTATTCAAATTTATTTAAAGATATCCACCTCAAAGCAGATGTCAGCCGTTAACCCTTTTCCGCCTCTTAAACTAAATCCTATTCTCTTTGATCCACTTTATGTAAACAAAAATTCATGACTACACAAAGCCTTTACCCTCAAGGTAAAATTTCAAAACAAATTGACTTTTAAGTGACATACTCGTACTTGTTCATTAAAGCTCTTTTTTTATCACTAGTCTTATCAGTCTTCATTCATTCACCAGCGCAAATTTCGCGCCGTATTTTTTTTCAAAAGCAGTCAAGTTCAACGTGAAACATCGCCTTACTATTATCAAATGTTCTTCACATTTACTCACATTAGAGTCGAAAGCGACACAGCCCCCTCTCGCTGCCATTAGCAATCAATCGAAACAGTCAATTAATACGAACACTCTTCCGATAAGACCCCAACTACTTAAGATAAACCTCAAAGTGATCAGGAAAGCACTTTCTGGCCCATAACCATGCGAGAGTCGAAGTTTCAGCACTCACTTCATAGTTTCAATGCGATTTCCCTCGCAAGTCATTGGTTCCGGGATCAAGTTCATCAGAAAACTCAGAGACAAAAGAAAACAATAACAGTCCACGCTATTGGTGATAGTCCCATCACACACAAACACGGATGGAAACCAAAGCAAACTAGTGAAGCAAATTAAGATGACACAAAAACTAATCCAAGAAAGAGCAGCAACGAGAAGCGGACCAGCAGCTGAAAGACGACATGTAAATGGCCAAGGACGTGCATATGGACCAACAATGCGATTGGAAACAACCTCGGCATGGTGTCCGTTTTTGTATTCAAGGTACGCTAGGCAATTTCGAAAGCCAGAAAGGCTTAAAGCAATTACGTGGTCAAATAAAAAGTTCATCACGAACCGTACCGACGACGACGACGACGACAAATTAAACCTTCACCTGGATACTATAGCTACAGTTCCGCCACCACCACCACCATCACCTCCGGAGTCGGTTGTTATCCTTGTAATGGATCGCTATTTGGAGTTAATTCGTTGCTGGTATCCTTCGTCAGAGAATGTTATTACGATTGTTCTTCGTCGTTTTGGTGATACTGATGGTGGTGGCGGTAGCCAGCAGATATTTTCTAATACCAACAACTCCCGGAGGTTTATCTGCAATTTTCGCACGGATTCGGTTGGCATGGTTTTTGATGCTATCTCAGTAGGGATGGCAAATAGAGGCAAGGTGACAAAATGGGAAAACAACGGGCGGCAGGACGACTTCTGTGATAAAAAAAAACTTTCTGTGATAACTGGTGAGTATAATTTGAATTCGAGGCAAACGTATGGTGGACAAGTTGATTTGTTAGGTTTATCCTTTGGAAAGATGCTGATGAAGTTGTTATCTAATCCTTTGGAGGATAGTATTAATTAGGCCGTCGAAAAAGAAGAAACTGCTTGCAGGCGAGTTTGTGAGTCACTTGACTTCCTTTCTTTTTATTTTGTTGACGCAAGCATTACCTTGCTCTGATAAGAGGTTGTGTATTCCGTAGTATCTTGTATACATATATTTTTTTTAATCAGTTAAAGTAAGAACGTTTTATTTTCATGGAACATCGATAGCAAAGTGAATTGGTAGGCGAATACTAATTTAGAAAAGAACTTATCTTGTCAGGTAGACTGAAAATGTTTACTAATTCTATATTTTTGTAAAATTGAAGTCACTAGTACACTGATGAGTCCGAAAAGCTTTTTCAAATATGAACTGGGTCACCAGTCCATTCAGTGAACGAAAAGCCTTGCGCTTTCTTCACCAATTCTGTTAAAATCAGTTCCTCAATTATTTCACATTCATAATCAGGTTCTAAATTTCTGGTGCATTAATGGTAGCCATGTTGCTCCCGGAGTCCTATTTTTCACTTTCTCCCGTACTTTTCGGAGAAGTAGGGTACAGCGTAACTTTGGCACGGAGTTTTAAAATATTAAATGAACGAACAATTTTATGGATCAAGCTGATGAGTTTTATATTTTTTAGAGAAAACTGCGATCTGACCTAATCTGCTTACGGTCTTTCTTGAACTCATTACTCACCTGGAAAGGTAGTCTAACTTTGTACTTGTATACCAAACAAAATTCTAACTTTGAATTTTGAGGGAGCACCTGCCTTTAGTTCTTATTCAAAACTGTTAAAGTGCAAAAGTGGTGTACTACTTGCACAATTATACTCGTAGTATGATTCGTACTTGAAACGGAAACTTTTCCGACCATTTCTTCTAAGCTGCCTTAAATGGTCTCGAATTCACTAAATAATTCTAGCCTGCTATACGTTTCCTCATTTTCTTTAGAATATCTGTTGTCCACTACTTTGCCAACGACAGTACCCTTATTGTTACATATTCATTCCAAGAATAAGGCCCTGCTCTTCGGCCATGGAATAGGAGCCACAACTTATGCTAAGCTCATTAGATTCAAATTCCAATCTTGACAGAATAACCAAATAGTATTCCTCCGAATAGAGTGGATTTTAATACTAGCAATGCACAAGGTGGAGTTATGAAGTTCTCTGTGACATATTTCAATACAAATCTGAATTTGCCTTGACTATTCTTCACAATCGTTCTAATAGATAGCCAAATTGGCGCAACGTAGAAGAATATCGATCGAAACAGACGTCTGTGTCGTCATCTTCCTGTGATGTTCATGATACATACTAGTGCAGCACTCACGCGTGCATCCTTACTACTCGCAGCATCTCGTGTCTATTATGGTACCCAAGTAAGGGAGTGGTCCTACCTTCTTCCTGTTGCTCAAGCAATTTGCCTCTGATATATGCTTCACCAGTGTCTGGCCAACCAAACAATCGTTATTGCCGCATTGATAAATCTATTTCAACTCTTCAAATAGCTTAACAGTAACGAAGATAACGATATCTATAACAAATACTGAAAGCTATAGGACACCGTGCAGTATGTTCAATAGCAAAGGACCCAAAACAGAGAGCCCTATGGTATGCCTCCTGTATTATTATACTGCTTATGGCTCATGGCTATTGCACAACGCAATTCCAATTTTTAATTTCTTCATTGGAGTATATTGAGCAATGTTTATAGTCTTGTCGAGAAGTTTGTAAGTACAATTTTGAATTATATCGTACGTGCATTCTATGGAGGATAAGCATAAATGAGGTTGGTGTTGCACATTTTAATTTCAATGCAGATTATTACACCTTACATTACTTATCGCCGATACCCCTGCATAGGCATACTAAAGAACTTGAAGAATTGAAAAAAAATATATATATATATCCATCATCTACACCGCGACACACGCCCTCTCTTCTACCCAGAAGAAGTATGAAGGCCCTTGCAAGTCACTTCTCTTATGATTTTCATATACGACTACGTACGAATTTTCCAATATTATATGTACTTTCTTTAGAACTGCCTACGTCCTGAAAACTATACATTTGTTCCAAATTTAAAATGTATACGTCGAAAAATTCAGAAGGTACAACGCTGTAACAAAAATATGACTGATTTGTTTGCCTCATGAGTAACAGATCCCGGAGAATGTTCTACAGGAACTCCCTTCAGGGCAACGCTTATTGGCGAGTTGTAAACCAAATCCGCTATTGCCCTTCCATCTAACCAGAGAAAGGTCTTCCCAACATACCTAATACATCTTCAGTACAGAATCATTGCGAGTGGTTTACCCAAAATACCTCTGCAAAAAATAAAAGTAAATAAACTAACAAAACAGAAGTACATTTCAACAATTTCATTTTGACGTATCAACTCCTTTAGGGCTAACAGTTAACGTGCTGCAGTATTGCAATTCTGCATAAGCGGGCGACACCGTGTGCAACCATCCCGTGACCTGGCTTGACCATTCCTCGGTAGACCACCAAAATGCAATCAATCGCATTGCATTGGCACATGTCCATCCACAAATCCACCACGCCCATTCAATTTGACAGAGATTCAAAAACAGATTTAGCTTTATTTTCGAGGCGAACCGAAATGCGTTCGATTATATTAAATGTACATCCACTGCCCATATCCGCATATGCAGTAGATACACATCCGCAGCTAAAAATTGGAATTTAATTGAATGAATGTTATTTGATAAGTACCACTGGCTGCAGTGTGTATGTAGACAGTAACTTTGCTCCTTGCTCCCCCACATAGTCCCGTGGTGGACGTCATTTATCGTTTTAACATCGACGGTTCGACGAGAAGGGGGTGACTGGGAACTTAGTAATTTCCTCTGTCATACAGGACATTCGAGTGGTGTGGGCATTCAATGGAACCGTGTGGTTTTATTGATATTTTTGGGTGAAAAAATGGAATTTAAATTGTCCAAAAGCAACGGATGACCGGGTAGAACCGGAGGCCGATGAAGGGCCCAAATGATTGCTGCTCTGGCTCCGGCTGTATGGATTTTACTTTCGGTCACCTCAAATGTATTAATACTTTATTTTCTAATCGCACGCGATTTTGTGGTCGAAATTATAATTGGTTGCATTTGATGTGCAGTCTGCGATCCTATGCATGCATTGGAGTTACAATTGTATGTATGTTTGAAATTTATTGAAAATATATTCGCCGAATTGGTAGACTGTGCTTTAATGCGGTTTGCGGGTTGTTTCAAGATAATAGTGTCGGGGTTTCTTTGATTCAGACGTTTTCATGCGGAAATTGAAGGTATAAATTGCTATGGTGTTTTTGGTTTTAAATGTGGAAAGCCATTAGTTTTGTATGGAAACTTGGTCACTGATTACTAAATTTTTAAATTACGCTTTAACTGTATGCACACGCATATTACTGCAGCTTGATATTTCTCAAACTCTGCCGGTAATGTTTTTTATGGCTACTTGCCCAAAACATTATATTTTGAGAGAAATATCGAAACAGACCACATTGTAGAATCCCTTTTTTCTCTCTCATATCGTAGTCTGAAATCCTGTAGGGATTCCTTCAAAGTTATTTTCTAATATATAATCGTTATTTCAATGCAAGCATTTTCTTAAATAATGTTTGGTTTTTTTATGTAAGGTTTGATATCTAGTTTTCCGCTTTGTAGTACTGGACCTTGATACAGCTCTTAACCCATATTTTATTTCATATCCTCTTTCCCAATGCATATTCCAAGCTACAGCTCTTTTCTTCTTTTCTTCCCTCTTCTTTACTATGCCGTGACCCTTTCTTACTTGTTCTGTGTCACTTTTGCCTTACTGGTAATTTTGTCATCAGATGGTTCTACCTACAGTCCACGAACTGTTCTCTGGTAGAGATTATAGTTGGAGATAAATCATAGTCATAGCTCGGTATTTTAGCTAACTGCATTGCTTCGTGCATATCATTGCGAAAGCAGACTTTGCTTTGATCGATTTCACCTTCAACAATACTTTCAAAAGAATCTTTTCTCTCAACCTGTTGTCAATCTTTATTTGAACGGCTGAGTTATAGCAGTTACAAGGCTGATAATTCTTCTTTTTAATTTGTCCTATCATACACCATTTGCTCTCTCCGCGTTTGCTAGAGATCCATGATCGATGAGATATTTTACCGCCTTTGAAGGAAGTTCCACCCTCTCGCAAATCTGGATTCGCATTTCAAGTACTACTAATCTGAGTCTACGTCTACGATTTTATAGTATATAAAGCTAAAAAACTTATTGAAAATTTTTTACGACTGAAGCAGTGATGCCAGATGTTTGCGTAAATTCCCCATTTTTGAGAAAATTTAGGAAAATGTTCCCCATTCCATAACCGAATTTCTCCACTTTTTCCGCGTTTTAATTCCTTGTAAAAAAAAAGTTAAAAAGGATTAATTAAATTAAGAACAAGTTTCTACTCTTTTATAAAAATAAATTAACGCAAATTAAACAACTATTATTGCAGGTATTCAAATTTTGTTTTAAAAGCAACATAATTCATAAAAAAGCAGACTATAATATTTGTTTGTAGAGGGTTTTTCATTGGGGCGCCCCATTTTTCTAACAGGGTTTCTCGGCTATAAGTAAAGTTACTTACTTACTTAGGTGGGGTTACAGTTCGGGGTGAACCTGCGCCTCAACCAACAAGCCTCTTCATTTAGTTCCGTCTTTAGCTAATTGCCTCCAGTTGCGCACTCCAAGTTGGTCGAGATCCCCTTGAACTTGTGCGCGCCACCTACGGCGAGGAGCTCCTCTGCTGCGTCGTCCCTCAGGGCTAGATTCGAAGACTCTGCGGGCCGGAGCGTTAGTGTCCATTCGCTCTACATGCTTAGGTCGATGTCGCTGTACAGCTCGTATTGTTCGTGATTGAATCTTCTCCTCCAAAACCCGTCAACGCAAACGGGACCGAAAATCTTACGAAGAATTTTTCTCTCGAAGCGACCAAGGATATCTTCATCCTCTTTTAATAAAGTCCATGTTTCAGCACCGTAAAGCAGGACTGGGATGATCAAGGTCTTATACAGAGTTAGTTGATCGAGATAGGGCTTTACTGTTGAATTGCCTTATAAACCCAAAAAAACAGCGATTGGCAAGAGTTATTCTTCGCTTGATTTCTGCGCTGTTCTTGTTTTTCAAGTTTATAGCAGAGCCAAGGTAGACAAAGTCCCGTAATACCTCGAAGTTATAGCTGCCCACTGTGACGTTCTGTCCGGTGTTGGCTGTCCCTTCTTGTTGACAGCATATACTTGGTTTTGCCCTCGTCTACCGCTAAACCCATTTTGGCCGCTTCCGCCTCAATGCTTGCAAACGCACCGGTGACAGGCCGCTGAGTTCTTCCGATAATGTCTATATCGTCTCGGCGTGAAGTTGACTGCCGGTGTATTTGATGTTTTAACTCGTCTAAACTGAAAAAGTACACGCTTCAGCAACGTTTAGAAGTTAATCAAATTTTTCATCAAAGTTCGCGTTCAGTGGCGACAGCTTTACGTGTGATTTTACTCTGCTAAATATTTCATTTTCAGCGATGAAGCCCATTTCTTTTCATACGGAGTGTACCTTCAACGGCTTCGTTAATAAGCAAAATTGTCGCATTTGGGCAATTCAGCAAACCGAAGCCATTCACAAAATGGAATTACATCCACAAGAATTTACAGTTTGATACGGGTTTCTTCCTGGAGGCATCATTGACCCATACTTCTTCTTCAATGATTCTGGCAATGCAGTCACAGTCAATGGAGATCGCCACCAGACCATTGTGACTGACTATTTTTGGGATAAATTGGAAGAGAATGACTTGGATGGATAATGTCTGGTTTCAACAAGACGGTGCCATATGCCACTACTGGCAAAACAGTCGAGTTATTGAAGTCGACGTTCGGTGAGAGTGTTATCAAATGGACCAGTCAATTGGCTGACTAGTTCGTGTCATTCGACGCCTCTGGCCCTTTTCATTAGCACTTTGTCAAGTCCATGGTGAATGCCAATAAGCCAGAGACTTCAGACGACCTCAGGACTAACATCAAACGCGAAATTGTTGACCTATAGCCGGTTTGTGCAAACAAGTAATGAAAAATTGTATTCTGCATATTGACTCGCGCAGACAGTTTCCGTGGAGATCATTGAATGATGTTCATTGTTCATACATACATATGAAGCGCAACAGCTCATAAAGAGCATAAAGAGATCTAAAGGGTGACCGGATAGCAATGACACTTTTTCCAATTGTTATGTTTCAGAAGCTATCAAAGTTACCAATGACACCCAGCTGTCAAAATATTCAGTAATGTTATTTCATCCGGCTCAATTGTAAATACGCAACGTGGATTTCGTCTTGAGGTCGGTCGTCATCATGGCTTCAGTGTGCAGGCAATTCGTCGCACCGTAAAAAGTTTAAGCATGAGTACACTCTTTTGGACCTTAAGCCACCAACCAGACATAGATTGGTGCGAAATGAAGAAAATATAGGCGCCATAGTGACCAGTATCGAAGAAGACCCAGAAATGTCGATTCGGTGCCGATCAGCTGAATTGGGCATTGCCAGAGAATCAACCCGGCTTATTTTGCGGTTGGATTTGGGCCTACATCCATATAACATTGTGCTGACGCAAGAATTGAAGCCGGACGACCATAGACAACCCCGTGAGTTCGCTAATTGGGCGTTGTTGTGAAGGCGAAATTTGGCGACTGGGTCATCTCACGGTGAGCGTTCGTCAATTGACCGCCGTAATCATGCGACTTGACACCGCTCGATTATTTTCTCTGGGGCTAAGTCAAGTCCTTAGTCTACGCTAACAAGCCAACCACTTTGGACGAGCTTGAGGGCAACATTCAAGACGCTATTGCCTGAATAACGCCGTACGTATTGGACCGAATCATCAAAAATGGACCGACCGCTTGATGCACTGCCAGCGAAGCCGAGTCGGCCGTTTAAATGATGCGCTGTTCCACACGTAATGGCATGAATATAGCTTCAAAATAAAGCCAGAATCAATTTTATATCTCACACCGTTGTTGTTTTATTTAATTTTTTTTTCCTATCGTTCTTATCTGGTCACCCTGTATTTTTCGTATGAATGGAAGGGACCGTATTCGAAGGGCAATTTTTATTTTGTTTTTGAGAAGCTTTCTTATAACAACAATACTCTTAAGTGTTTGTCAAATGTTCGTGAGAGGTGGGATCATAAAAAAACTTTTATTGTTTTCTGGGATTCCAACATTGAACCGCATGAGAAGTGGTCCAACACACTAACTACTGCGCTACGGCGCCCATTTGAATGATGTTGTGTTACATAATTAATGTCATCGATAGTACATTACCCCACATAATTTTTTTTTATATTTCAAACACAAGCTGTTTTATTTAAAAACACGAAATGGGGCGCTCTTAATGAAAAACCATAGACATTATTGTAATTACATAATATACATGTATACACGAAAAAAATTCGTAGGCTTTTGTTTGAGTTCTATATTTTATTACTTACATATATCAAATTCATAAATTTGTGTGCATTACGTTTTTTTCCCCATTTTAGGAGCACTTTTCCCTACTTTCCCCATTCAGTGAAAAATCCGCTCATCTGGACGCGCTGGACTGAAATCTAAATTTACTCGCATAACAGACCTACAGCGTATATCTGATATCCCCTTCTCTGTTAAGGAGAAGAAGGAAGGCTGCGAACTTTTATTAGTTTCGTTAGTTGACACTGAACACTTATATTCCTCATTAATATTTTATGAATTTGGAGCTTCTATAGTGTCGATTGCACATTTACTAAAAAAAAGTATTTTTGCAAGCCTAAATAAATCCCAACCAATTTAAAACACGAACTTCCAAACTTTAAATTGTGAGCACCTATAAGACTCAATTTCCGCTTCAATCATGGTCAGTTATACATTTAATGCTCCTTGACTCAGTTTCAATACAAGTGCCATTAAAATCCTTTTAATTCAGTCTTTGAACTATGTTTCAATATCTCTCAATATCTCCCGATTATCTTTATTGAAAACCCCTTCCAATTAAACTCCAAGTTAATAACATCAACCCCTTAAATACCAAAATGATCAACTTTTATAACTAACAAAAAATGTATATATGTATAAAAATTAATAATCATAACTCAAATTTACATTTCTCATTTACAGGGCAAATGCTAATGAAGTGGCTCATCTCATCATTTCAAGCAAACGGTCCTTTACTTAATGAACACGAACTGAACATCCTTACGCAGCAGTACTGCAACAATTTACTCAACGTGGGAGTTCTGAAACAGATATCCAGTCCCATCAACTCCTGTTCCACGGCGGCTGCAGCCGCTGCCATAACAACTTTGTCCGCTGCTGCCGCCGTCGACAAAAGTGAATTGGAAACTTTTAGTGTAAGTACTCCAGAACTACACGCTGCCGGCACTCTCTCTTCCTTGCACTGCACCTATGTACGAGTATATGCATTCTGTTAGGTTAGGTTTTCGCAAAATTGTAGCGCAGAAAGTTTTCAAAATGTTCTCGCACTTAATTCGTGGCAAGTTTAAGTACAGCACACACATGTGACTGTACGAAGTGGGCGTAGTACTATTAAATGAATTCCAACAACAAATTCGATTTGCAATTCACTTGTAACAATTTGTAACTATTGAAATTAACGGTATTATGGCATTTGTAGAATTTTCTCTATAAAGTGGTGTGTTGTCGGACTGTCTCAAAGTTTTTGACTACCTAGATAGTTTTGATAGGGATTTCTTGGATTTGGTTGGAATAAATTTAATTGACTAATTTAGGGAGCTATATGTCACAATAACTGCAGTAGAACTTTTGAAAATGTTGTTCTTCATGAGTGTTAGACAAATCCCTTCAAAATTATTTGTATTCTGACCCTGGTTAATGAGATAATTGAGAGAGAAGAGACTGAATGTACTTACTCAAAAGCTACAGGCTATTATCAAGTACGAGTATTTGTGTAATGAGATTGTTCTTGATTGAGATGTGTTTAAAGACGATAATTGATTTATTTGTGTATAGTTATATTAGTCGATACTGAGTATATTAATATCAGCGCTTCGAATTCAAATGGAACTATGTATTGCTAGACAGTGAAATAAGCATACATTTGCCTTTCTTCACATCATTCTCTGCAAATGATTTGCACCAATTATCAAAGTACGGGCGATATACGCACGAGTCTCTCTTAAATGTTAATTCGTCCTGGGCAGGCAATTGACCTTTGGTAGAAATTTGCTATTCGAAACTGAAGACTGAATACTCTTCTGGGTAGTTCGTCAGCATACATACTTTTTTCTTTCTATATCATTATCCAAAACTCAGAATGAAGAGTGGTGCAGAGTTCTAACGAAAGACTTTTTTTTTATTTAACGCCCATTCAAGGGGTTATGAATACCCTTTAAATGTTTGTTTTACATAGCGGGGGAGTTAGAAAAGACAGATAGAGAGAGAAAGATTTGGTGTAATGATTTAAAACTTAGTTGTTTATGTTTCAGAAAATCTCCGAGGGTAGCGTCCAGATTAATGGGGAGATTTTCTGTTATTTTTGTCTTTGCTTCTGAGTCACAGTATTTTTTTTTTTTTTTTCGTCTACCGGTGTCATAGGCATCATCCAACAGAGTGGACAATTTTTACCAGCCATCGGGATTTGAACCTTGAACCATATGTATTGAATAAAATCTTAGGGCTTTAATGCCTGAGTTACAACACCATATTGTGAAAGGTAGAGAATTCACCAGAAAATCATAATATTGTACATACTCCGTGAAATAAAGCTTTACAATTGGCGTATGTACATTTGCGTTCCCGCGTGCTTTCCCTAATATTGATTCACCCTCGGGGCAAACTTCCTGTGAACTGCATACTGTGAACCATAGCTTAAAATAAACGTCCTAAATTCCATAACCAGATTGCAACCAAACTAATAACAAAGTTTCACTTTTACCGCATTACACGTCCAATAATCAAGTCATTTCTTGCACTGCATCCTCGGCAGTAGTCAAAAGTTCAATCCGCAAAGCTCAACTTAACACGTCTCTCATATCATCCACGTTAAAAGTATCCTAAATCCGGAAATGGTCACCGCACAATTGTCCTTTCTCCACTCCATTCTCACGTCATGCCACATTGAAGAATCAACTTTAGAACAAAAAAAAACCAACAGCAATCATCTCTTCACTCAGTGTAACGCGCACATTGACTCTGGCCGAAGGAAGCAATCATCCAAGAAAACTTATTCCTGCCGCAAGGCAATCGACTAAGACGACCATGATGACGACAACAACGAGACCCTCTGGATAAGGGACGATAATGGTGACCATAACCGTTGGGATGATGCCTGATGCACTATGTGACAGAAGCAGAGCTTCTCCAGTGTTATGTACTGTGCGATGTTTGCTGCTCCCACACCTTGAGTTTATACCAAGTCGTCCTAAACTTAGACACAAATCTCTAAAGTGTAGGAGTCCGGACAATGGCTTCTTTTTGTACTCGTCCTGGATTCTAGAAGATTTTCTTTTTGCTGTTAGTCGGGATTTAGTTTCACTTTAAAGTTTTCCAATTCGAAGGAAAACTGCTGAAACTTCATTTCCTTGGATTGCACTAGAGAACAACTCAATGTCATTGTGGGCGTTAGTGTGGTACCACCGGGTCGTCGGCGGTAGGTTACTGAAATGGTAACTGATAGTATCGTTGCACACAAGAAAACAACAACATGAAGAAGGGAAACGTTTGTTTGTAAATAAAAATTCAACCACTTAGAGTTTGTGTTGCTTTATATTACAGAAGGGATGGTTTACAGGGAATCGATTTCAGTTTATGGAATTTGAAGTGAATTATAATCGATTTCGTGAAGAGATTTTCCATTGATTTCACTTTAATCGGTTTGAAAGTGATAAAGTTTAAACTATTTTTTTCTCTCTCTTAAGAAGTCCGAGTGTGTATGGTGCATTTTGAAGGTAAATCACATGGCAGTTAGCAGTAATATGGGGAGTATTGAGTGTATCTTTCAGTCTAAGACACTTATCTGTTATTTAGAAAGTTTTTAACACGTTCGCGCACAGCATTAATTTTTATTGACTTGCGCTGGTGCAGTTTCAATACTTCGGAAACTATTGCACCTAGAAACATCCTGAATGCACTGAAATGACTTTTAATATCACGAAAATCGGCAATGGAACAGAAGTGATTAATTCTGCTGGTGCGCCGAAATTTGTATTTCTTTAAAACTCTACTTGATCTAAGATGTAAATACGTAGGCTGTTCGATAAGTAGGCATGTGACTTTGAAATGAATTTTTATTTAACGAAATTGAATTTATTTTTCAACATAGTCTCCTTTCAGTGAATGCACTTTCCCCAACGACATTCAAACTTTTTCAACCCTTCCAAAAAATATGATTTCTCAAACCCTGCAAAATAGGTATTTGTTGCATCGATAATTTCTTCATTCGATGAAAATCTTTTTCCGCCAAACCATTTCTTTATATAAGGAAACAAGAAATAATCGCACGGAGCCAAATCTGGTGAATAGGGTGGATGAGGAAGCAGTTCATATCGCTATTCAGCTAATTTTGCAGTTGCTACTGCGGACGAATGAGCCGGTGCATTACGTGATGAAACAACAAGTTTTTCTTCTTCAAATGGGGCGGTTTTTCCATCAATTCTGCATTCAGCTTATCTAATAAATTGGCATAGTACCGTCCGGTGATCGATTTTGACTTTTCCAAATAGTCAATGAAGATTACGCTGTGAGAATCCCAAAAAACCATTGCCATAACTTTTCCGGCCGACAGAACTGTTTTTGCCTTTCTTGGAGCACGTTCGCCTGCAGAAGTCCACTGCTTTGATTGTTTCTTCATTTCTGGCGTGTAATGGTGTATCCAGGATTCATCAACTGTTACGAAACGCCGTAAAAATTCACTTGAATTGCGCTTGAAGAGTTCCAAACTTTGTTTTGAGATCTTCACCCGAATCCGTTTTTGGCCCACCGTCAACAAACGCGGCACCCATCTTACCGATAATTTTTTCATGTCCAAATTGTCATACAGGATTCGAATAACGGTACCATTTGAAATTGCTACAATCTCAGCTATCTCACAAACCTTGACCCGGCGATCGTCCAACACAATATTGTGGATTTTGCTGACGATTTCTTCCGTTGTGCCGTCCTTTAGACATCCTGTGGGCTCCGCGTCTTTTGTGCTCGTACGACCACAAGGAAGTTTAGTGTACCACTTGTGTACCATTCCATGCGAGGAAGCAGAGTCTCCACAACATTTTTTAAGACTGTCTTCAATCTATTACCGCGCAAAAAGTAGTGCTTTATTAAAACACGAAACTCATTTTTTTCCATTTTGGCCAAATCTCACAAACCAAAGTTCTTTCGATCACCGTAAAAAGTTGATCTATTTGATTTTTTTGTCTAAGAGAAAGATGTCAGAAAATGTCTATGAGATCCGAGCGCTATTTTGCATTAAAGTCACTGACTTATCGAACAAGCCTCATACATGTTTTCATGGAACGGACGTCATGCACCATTGCAGCAATGGCAAAAACGTGGATACACGTCACCGTACGCGATCGTGTTAACTGAACAGACTTATGGTTTATTTGGATTTTCATGAAAGGCGAAATTTCACCACTTTTGCTATTATATTTCTCTTGAGTTAAGGTAGTAGAAGCATCCTTCTTGGTTATTATTGCAGTGCAACTACGCTAGCTATCGACATAGTGTCATAGTGAATCTACACACAAATTTTAACTCTGAAGAGTATGTCCTATTAAAAATGAACTACTCACCTGCGTAACTCGTATAATCAATCTTAAGCTTATGATGGATGGAAAACTTTCTTCAGAAGAGATCAATTCAAGTTATACTCGATGGTATATCTCTCTACTCCTTTGTCTGCTGGAGCTGAAACGGTGGAGAGCCCCAGGGTTATATTAATACACCAACTTCTTCCTATTCTATTGATTGCATTAATGGTCTGCTAAGTGTTCGACATATAACAAGATCTTTAGTATTGCCGATTATATCATCCTAATAGCATCGGACAAAATCCCCGTCTCCCTGAATGCATGATCTTCACACTAGGCATGGGAAAAATCAACCGGTCAAAATGGCAAACCAGTTTTTTTGTTTCTGTTAACCGTTTTTTTCCTCCGGTTATAATCGGTGGTTTTTTTTAAACCGAAAACCGGGTGAAAAAAAAACGGTTATTAAGATTGACAATTGGCAGTTTAACACCAGCAAAAAATGTCTACATTACTAACACTGAAAACCCCTTCGTATAACAATATTAATTTCTGCTACAAAAATTCTTTCCCAAAAGCTTTTCAGCACCCTTAAAGAGAGGAGTTCGAAAGTATTGCAGAACCCTCTTCTGTGCCATGCTTCGCTCTTGAATCCTAGGCTATAAAAATGTGAGTCCCTTCGTCGCCAGCAAAGCTGTCACCAATAGTAGCGAATAAGGATATTAGCGAAACTAAAAGTTCGTTTCCAAACGAACTTAGACCTTACCTTCAACGGCCTTTGTTGTCTAGATTGAGTGGTCCGTTTGTTTTTTTGGGAGCAAAGTAAGACGTGTATGCCTGGTTTGGCATTTGTGTTTGGTATGAAGCTCGGTGGCTTCCGAGAGATAAGTGTCATCCCTGAATGACATTGTTTCCGATGAGAGGTGTTACCTCACAGACCAACATATGTTTACATGAAAGAGTATTTATGACTCGACTTGGAGAAAAATATTGGGCGAATATTTTAAACTAAAGCACTGATACATACAATACTTTATATTCGTAAAGGCTTGTATTATTTTTAAATTACATATGTAATAAAGAAAATGTTAAAAACAATTTTGTTTTTCTAAAAACAATTTTGTTTTTCTAAAAACAAAAAAAAACCGAAACCCGGTTTTTGGAAGAACCGGTATATTGGAGCGATATAAAACCGTAAGGTTAAGCCGAAGGCAGAAAAAACCGGAAAAACTGGAAACCGGTATTTTTGTCAAAAACCGCCATCCCTACCTCACACCTTCAGAGACGTGATCAAATTCAGTATTATTAATTGAAGGTCTGCAGAAAATCTCGTAGCGGGAAACGACAAGCTTAGTCAACTTAAACGCGAAGCGTCCATGAAGCTGAGGTGTTTATACGAGTATATTGTAGGATAAGAAGATATCATATTTCACGTCGGCGCTCACTCTTTACAAATTGTAATTCAAACTAGGACATGGATATTGTTCACAGTACACAGCCATGAACAGTTCTTCTAGTATCTCACACTAACATCCAAAGCAGACTTTTAACTATACTACAAATATTATCATGGAAAAGTTCCGACGAGTGCTGAAGAATAATCCCTAAAACATTAAGTTTGGATGCGTTATCAGGGAGGCCGCTAGAGCCTAACCGCACCAACAACTGTTACTAACTTCCAGGAAACAATCGAGTATTACCGGCAGCTTACCTTTCCAATCTCCAGCTATTCAAGAGCAGCTTCTGCAAGCATATCTGGTCGCTGTCTTAGCGTTAAAGGCTCGCCTCTCCTATAAATAGAATCATAGAATAGAATAGAAAGCATGTCAGCATTGGTGAAACAATGAAGAACGGAGTAAGGAAAACCAAGTTAGTAAACTGTAAAAACTACTCAATTAATAGTGGTTGTTGTTACATCAACGAGACGAGTGCAATAAAACAAGAATGTCGTATGAATACTTAATTAAGTCGCCAATTGTGTTCCTTGCTGTAGGTCCACAACTAACTGCAACCAACCTCTAGTTCGCATGAGGAGTCTTAAATTGTTATATAGAACAATGGGTTTTAGTTATATAGCACCGGAACAAGTATCTATTTATGAGGCTCAGATGGAAGCACCTCATCCAATAATCTTACCAACGCTGTACATAGTACATAGATGACACTCCATCCTCGACTTCAGAACTATTCAAGTCTAATTTGATCTTATTTAAGCCCTATTGGACCCAATAGCTTGAGCGTGAAGTAGATATAAGCCTTATGCCTATTTGAAAAGCTTTTAAATACGAGATTTACACGGGTCGATTTCCACCGTGCGGCTAGTCACCAACCAAGTCGCACAGCCACATCATTTTCACTGTTGATACTAATATCGCATGCGACTAGTTAATTATTTTTTTTGTAATTTCTGTGCACTCAAGGGCTTATGAATACCCTTAACATGTTATTACACAGTACGGGCGTTGGGAAGGATAGATAGAGTGGTTTGAAGCTCAGCTTTTTATGCTTCAGAGAAACTCCGGGGATGGCGTCCAGATAACTAGAGAAATGTTTGGTTATTTTGTCTTTGCTTCTGATTCACAGGCATATCAATCATCCAACAGAGCGAACAATTTTTCCAGCTATATGACCAAGCTACTACCAGTGTTATGCCTTTTAAGTAATATTCACACAGCTTTCGCAATTGATGGGACTGACTTTATATATTTCATGAGAAATAAATAAATTCTTGCTGAACCATGAACCATTAGCGTGACAATTGACGACGTTACTACTACACCATTGCCACCCTTTTGTTTGAAAAAAATGAGCAGAGCAGTTGCTCTATGTGCTGGCGAACGACCTTTTTCCTACCTTCATGCGACGAGCGATTGTCTGCGTCTGATCAATTTCATGGTCGACTTTAGTCAGTCGCAGCATGCGGCTCGCACAACAAAAGTCGAAAGCTAGTCTACTTTGGCACTTGCGATTTTAGTCACCTGCGGCTTATCGAATTGCTAGGCCGCACGCCGAAAATCGATCGAAAATTTGCTGAATCTATATATTTGCCTATAATATTAAAGTTTATACAACTTTGTTTAACAAATTTTATTAGCAATAGCATAATATGCCGTCAGCCGTTTTGACAGCTTAAGCTATAGTTATAAAGAATACTAGAATATTATAATTTATAGTCATTATATTAATAATTTGTGTATTCTAATGATTCCGATAAATAATAACGAAATACTTTTGAATTTTGCATTCAATATTTGAATTACTTCGAAGAGTTCGTTTGTAGTGTAATCTCATTCAGTTCCTGTAGAATTGGACATCTTCTGAGAAAATGGTACGTTTATAATATTGCTTTAAAATTTGTTCCTATATAGTGGGTACTTCAGCGATAATAATTTTTAATTTTTAAATTACGCTTTTTAGCGTGCTCGACTGATTTTACCACTGACGGAGTTCCCTGCAAAGGGGATCAAACTAAAATAACATCATCTTATAACGCCCATACGTATACGTATACAGCCAATGCCTATGGCAGATAATCCGTACTCTACCCATCTCTTATATACTAGTGGTTCTGTGTTTCAGCACTATTACATATCATGATACATAGTTCAAACTTGCATATGAATTTATATAACCTTAAGTACAAATAGCTGTTGACATCATATTCCCCATCCTATCACAGACTTAATCCATTATAACAATTCAAGGAGAACACATTGATTTAGCGAATCTATTTAATAGGCTGTTATCCTGAATCGTAAGTGATTATGTGCGGTAATGGTGCGTGACTTTCCTTCAATATGCATCCACTCATCCAGACTCCCGATACAACTCATACACTAATACAGAGCCATTTCCCAAGGGTTGCTACCTCGCATGGCCCCAATTGACCGATGCAAGGCCACACACTAGATGCGACCACTCACCATGATTATGCAGAAATTAGCCTAATAGGCTCGGACTATTGGGCTATATGGAACTATTGTTATTGAATAGTGATTATGAGGGATTATTGAGGTGTGTTAATTGTGTGCTCACATTAATGGGTAATTGAACAGAGAAGTAATTTGTTCATACATGTGTAAGAGTCTGTGAGTGGGGTGGTATTTCTCATCGAGAATACCTACGCCACACACACTCGTGCACTAACAAAAGAAGCCTATGAGCTGCATTATGTTATTGCTAGAAAAATTATTGACACGTATTTGAAGGAGTTTATTTAGCGATAATAAATTTGGTTAAATTAGGTTATGAATAGGATTTCCGATTTGGCGAAATTCGGATATAATTATGTAACTTGAAACAGTGGTGGTAAAGTCTAGTGGAAGGTTGAAAGTGGTTCGAACACCTATAAAGGTCTACTTAGTAGACACTTCTACATAAGTAAATAAGTGTTCACAAAATGAGGTCAAATGTCACGCATTTGAATTGAGAACGAAAGAAAGTAGAGGGAATTATATTAAATCTATTATATATACATAATATGTAAAAATAACCTGTTCGTTTGTGTGCTAAAAACTCAAAAACTAACCATCCGATTGAGCTGAAACTTACACAATACATTTGTCATGAAGTGAGAAGTGCACGTAGATCAAAAGTTTTTAAGTATTCCGATAGATGGCGCTGAACACCAAAATCTCAAAATTATTTCTACAGCCATTAACATACTATATATGGACTGCTAGTACCCGCTTTCGCGTTGGTTCCAACATTAGCGCTAGTTTTCTTGGTTCGGAAATGGAAACTCACACTTGTTTGAAATTTCGTTGGATGCAATTGGGTGCGTTTTCATTCACATATTACATAAAAAATTGATTCGTAATAAATATACGAATATTCTGCAATTTATTGGGCAGTAAAATGCGTATGTATATAACGATTTTTTATTCAAATTGTGTTGGTTCCATCTATCGGTAATTATTTGAACTAGCACATTTTCGAGGTGACGTCTGTTACAAACAATTGGTGCGTTTTTTTGTACGCGTATACCCGCTAACTCAAAAATGACACAAAAAACGACCATCCCTGCTTATCGGTTTTGTGAGAAAAACCTGGCAGCACATACATTTTTATGACATTTTAACTGCCAAACTCAGAAATCCTTAATTTTTTTTTTCTGAAAATTATAAACAAGCTATTTAAATGGAAAACATCGAAACATTCTTTGAAATAAAATTTGAAATTTTTTTTAAGAAATTCGATTTTTTATTCTTTGTTCCTGTTTTTTTTTTTTTTCGCGAAAAATAGCACTTCCGCAACCCCAAAGTCTACTCCCTAGTCCACAATTTTCGTTGGCTAATAAAATGTAGAATAATAACAACAAATTCTCTTTCATGTTTCTACGTACCTATTTTCTGCTCCAGACATTTTTGTTTTTAAATAAATTTCCAAACGAAATGTCACATTTATATCAAATTTTTGACAATTATTCAAAATTTACCGATTGAGGATAAGAAAAAGGATTCTGGTAGCATTGTTTTTATCGCCGCTAAGGACTTAGCGGCGATAGTTGTCCCCGCTAACTTAAGCGGGTACACGCTATCGTGTTGTTGTAATTAAAGTGTACATAACTTTTGAGTTAGCGGGTATACGCGTACAAAAAATTGCACCTAATGTCTCAACAATTTGAATTTCAACCGTTTTACTTAGCAAATTCACACAAACCCAAGAGGTGTCTCTACCATTCTATTGAAAAATTCAAGATGGCTGGCATTTTGTTTCCACATTTTTCCGCTTCGAACCAAGAGGGCTAGTTATGCTGGCGTATTTTTTTGGGCAGATTGTATGGAACTTATATTTCACTAACAGTCAAATATCATGACTACAGCACTCCACGCTGAAAGCTAACAATGAAACGACATTTCTCATGGCAAAATCAACAAATTCACGCGCAATCGCACAAAGTAAATGTATATATAAAAATGAGACTCCGTTTGTTTGTTTGTTTTCGATAAACTTCGAAACTACTCGGCCAATGGAGCTCAAACCTAGACATAAAGTATGTTTTAAAGAGAGGATGGTTATGCATATAGTACGATTACTTTACGATAGATGGCGCTAAAGAAAAATTTGGAAATTTTTTTCAAATGAGGCAGAAAATGACAACCAACACGCAATTCCGTTCACCTATGTGCTGCCAAGTGCAAATGCGAATTGAGTTACTTTCATAAAATATGAGTGGGCTACCGTTTTAAATTTATTAATGGGAGTATTTTAGAAGTTCACAGGGGAGTATTTTTTGTCCGAGGGGAGTACAAAAAACAAACATTGCAAACCAAACATGTAAATCATTTAAAAATATATCTTCATTACATTTATTTTGATATCTGATTTAAACATTATGAGTACTTACTTACTTAGGTGGCGCTACAGTCCGAGGTGAACCTGGCCTGAAGCAACAACCCTCTCCAGCCAGCCTGGTTATGAGCCAGCTGCCTACAGTGGGGCACGCCAAGATGGTTGAGGTCTCTCTCCACTTGTGGCCAAAGGCCGCTCGAAGAATTTTTCTCTCAAAATAACCAAGGGCATTTTCATCTTATTTTAACAAAGCCCATACCTCTGCGCCATACAGCAGGACTGGGATGATTAGTGTCTTCTGCAGAGTTACCTAAGTATTTCGAGATAGGTCTTTATTACTCAATTGCTTTCGTTTCATCTCCCCACTGATGTCATTTGCGGAGCTCACCATAGAGCCTAGGTAGACAAAGTCCTTTACTACCCCAAAATTATATCTGTCTTCTATTGCATTCTGTTCAAGATGCCGATGTTGGGTGTCCTTTTGGTAGACAGCATATATTTTATTTTGCTTTCATTGACCGCTAAACCAATCTTCGATTCATCGACCTTAATACTCGCAAGTGCCCCACTGACGCCCCCTGAGTTCTTCCGACTATGTCAATGTCATCGGCGTAAGCGAGTAGTTGTACAGACTTGCAAAAGTGTGTACCCTCGGTGTTGGCTTGTGAGTTTCGTACATGATAGCGCGTCACCTTGTCTAAGACCTTTCCTGACATCGAACGGTTAACAAAGTACGATTTAATAAACAAAATACTCAAATTAGTAGGTATTTCTTTGAAAAAAATTAAATATTTTAAAGGGAGTAAAATCATGATGAGAGGAGTACGGGAGTACAGTGTGTGAAAGGGAGTACGAATACTCCCTTAGTAGTCACTTCGGCAGCCCTCAGTGGACTCTTCGTTCACCTCTCAGATATCGCAGTACTGCGGCGTCTGGTGGTGTAATAGTTTGTGAGGTTCATTCAAATCGCGAGCGAACGAAGGGAGAAGGAAAATAATAAAGAAATTCTCTTCGTGATCATGTATGTACATATGTAAGTAATTGGTGCTTGTTGTTATGAGGGGTGAAGATCATGTTGGTTTCTAAGATATTTATGTCTGGTTGAACCTTTCATACATTTTTTTTTTTTATGTTGAAGTAATTCTAAAGTTATTTTTTCTGTACATATAGCACACCCAAACGTTGCCATATTTCATTATTTCTATGCGAAAATCCGCAACGATGCTATATTTTGGGTTATGATGGGTAAATCTTTTTGTCCTTGCTAATATGTTTGTATTTATGTAGGTATATGTATATTAGACTGGTCCAAATTTCTAAAGTATAGAATTACTCTGGCGCGCCACAACTTTCTGAATGTTTGGCTTTGTCGAAAATGCGAATTCAGAAATGAAATGAATGATGAAGTTTGAAGGTTCAAGATTTATTTCTAAGGAAATACAAGATTAGTTTTTACATGTTGAAATAGCATACCCAACTCTTGCCGCAGTTTGCTTCTGGCCTGGGTCGTTCGCTGTTCGACAAAGAATAAAACAAAGAGGTGTAAACTGGGTAAGAGTGGGATAGCAGTGTGATTTCTTGGCTGAGTACTACTGTTGTGAAACCACAGCTGGCGTGTATTTTAATGGGTGGGTTCGGTGACAGGCTTCTTAAACTTGTAATAAGTCCTTAAAACGAAAAAAAATCTTATTTAGTAGTAGCTCAAAGAACTCAAAGCTTGTTTTATGATTTTGAACGACTTAAATCACTGAATTTGCTGCAACTTTTAAATTGAACAAGATTTCCTAAAAATGTTGCTTAATAATTTTTGGAAATATTTCAGGAAGAGCGAAAATAGTACTTACATCAAGTAGTATCTAATCACCGAAAAAAAATTCTGAATATAAACAAAAATCAGTTTAAAAAAAAAATAAAAAAATTGTTTTGAGTAGGGACCTGAATTGTGTTTTCATTAACATCCTTACAATCCTTGCGCGGATTTCCTTGTTTGGCTTTTAATTTAAGAAGTCTTTTGAATCAAACTGAATAACGTGAACATTAAATTAATTAAATCAGATAACAATAACTTAATTCGACTATCATAAATTGAACTCAGTGAACATTATTGAATCGTAGGGTAACTAAGAAATATTCTAGGCTTAGCTACTAAAAGTAGGTAGTTAGTAACGATTTTGACTTGGTTCGAAAGCTCAGACATATAATTATATAAGAACAAAAAATATAAACTTCAATTCGCTTGAATAATACTAGAATATAAGGTAAGGAATAGTTTAAAACGCTGCCAAAAAGTAACGGTACTAAGTAAATTGATAATTTTTAAACTGTATATTTTCTGAAGTATTTCCAAAAAAAACGGTAAACAACGTTTTAGGAAATCTTGTTCAGTTTAAAAGTTATACCAAATTCAGTGATTTAAGTCATTCAAAAACATAAAATAAGCTCTGAGCTCTTTGAGCTACCTCTAAATAAGGTTTTTTTTTCGTTTTAAGGGCTTATTACAAGTTTAAGAAGCCAAACTTTCAGAAAGTCCTGGCGCACCAAAGGAAAGATATGTTTTTAAATTCCCATACATTTTTGGACCAGTCTAATGTATTGTTACGCGAGCGCACAAACCGACACAGAAAGATAAACAACCGAGAAGCCCTGAGAAACATCTCAAAGCTGTCAACCCGAAGGTACCAGAACTTTCCACATTCTTGGCGGATGGAATTCCAGCGGCGAATTGAAAATTTGGTTATTTGTTTGCAAAGCCAGAGCCAAATATATAAGGAGGTTTGCAGAAGCCTAGCGATGACTTCTGTTTTGGTAAGCGTTGACAGCCAATATTAGAGACGCGCAAATTATAAGCCTAAACAAAATGTACTAGATTTTATTTTTTTTCTTAAAAGTTAACTTCATAAAAATAAAACAAATTAAAGAAAACCCTCTCGGGAACCATGAAAACTCTGTTTTTTTTTTGTCTCCACCACCCGTCGCAACTTTGGAAGTCTTCGGCTTGATCGGCAATTTTTGTTACAGTATATACATACGTACAAAATGGTTGAGTCGCAGCATTTTGGGTACAACATCAAAAATGATTTCATATACTATTGGTTTTCTGATTTTGGAGAACTGGGTAGATACCCCACCGTAGCGTAGTAAGCTAATGGTGTTTACCCTTAGAGAGTTAAATACAATTTTGGAAGCAAACTATGTATTTGTAATTACTTTCGATGTGAGGATATTGCAGAAATTTTAAACCTAACATAATAAAAAAATTCGGAAGTGTGGACTCCAAGTTGTTGTTGTATGTTGCAGCCAAGGCAGCAATAATAACAAAAAAAAACTACTGGGATTTTAGCAAATTACTATCAGGCCGATGATAATAATTTAAATAGTTCCAATCTTAATTCCAGTAACCCTAATCGACTGCCTATTTCGTCTTATACTGAAACTCTTTGGTCCATTCTAACTGCCAGTAAATGGATATCACTATGGGAAGCTACTGGCAAGATGAAAAAACGATACTGCTTTAACGGCCTATTGCAAACACTACTTGGCATAGACGTAATGTGGAACGCGTTTAAAAATGACTAGCGATTTCTGCATATTGCTAGAAGGTTTGTGTGTAGGAGAACTCCGCAAGGCGGGGTGCTTTCTCCCCTTCTTTTGAAACTAGCAGTGAATGAACTGCTTCTAATCCTAGAAGGGAAACGCTGTAAAGTAATTGCTTATACGAATGACATTGCTATAGCTGTCACGGGACAATACCTTAATTCTCTCAGAGATCTTTTGCAAAACGCTCTCTCTAAGCTCTCTAAATAGAACAAAAGATATGGTCTTGGTGTCAACCCACAAAAAACAGAACTGGTTCTCTTCACATGGAAATACAATACAATATGCATTTTGATTCTCCAAAACTATGTAGCAATAACCGGACACTCGTAGACAGCGTCAAATATTGTGGTCTCATTCTTGAGAAGAAGCTTAGCTGGAAACCCAATATCCTAGAACATGTAAAGAAAATTAATACAGCTCTAACTGCTGTAAGAAGACAATAGGAAATTGATGGGGACTTCAGAAACGAATTACATACTGGCTCTATGTATACGTCACCATCATACTAACGTGTGGCGTGATCGTCTGAAGGACAGCCACGATCTGTTAAAAAAAGAACTCTGTGTTGAACATATTCTACGAACCGAATTTTATAGTAACCTACCAACCTACTCGACATTAACATTTTGTGATTAAAGCTTCATAGGGCCATTAAACACCTTAGCACTTTAGAGTACTACTACAATATTTCCCCAATCTTTCATCAATAAATCAGAACTTCTTCTTCTTGTTTCTATTTCGGCGTGGCTATGATCCGAAAACAAGGGATCATACCACTCCCACTTCACCGCATTTCTACTGATCCGCCTGTGGGGTTCGCCTATTTGACCTCAGAAAATATCGGCAGGCCTCCCGATTTTCGATCACTTGGTTACTGAGGCCAATCAAATGCTGCTGTCGTTGCATTTGTGTGATCCAGGCGTTTATAGGCCTGCCTCACGATGTCTTTTGAACGTTCATTGATATTGCCTTTTAACGTGGCAATACCAACTGAGCCAGTTGCCCTCGCTTAAGATGGTTTCCTTGACGTGAAGGCTTCCACGGATCTTCGAACTTCTTATTCGATCAAGCTTTGTCACTCCTGCTGTCATGCGAAGCATCTTCATCTCACCTGTCTTTAATTTACTCTCATAATGTTTGTACATTGTCAAACATTGTAAACCGTATGTGAGCACTGAGGTGTAGAGCCTTGCTTTCAACTTACGGGCCATTTTTTGGTCACAGAAGATAGCGGAGTTTGCTCGCCACTTCATGCACGCTTGCGCGATGATTGGTGTCGTCATCACAGGTTGCTTTGCTATTGGTCATAGATCCCAGATATTTGAACTTTTCGCACTTGGGAAATACTGGTCCATTCAAATAAATATCTGGAATAGGCCTGAGTGGATCAGAGAACGGGCAGCATAAATACTCTGTCTTTTTTGTACTAGTGCGATACCCATTTCTCTCCAAAACGCCCACCCACACATCAAGTGCTCTTTGCAGGGACGTTGGATCCTCGCTTATGATGGCTCCATCATCAGCAGAGAATATTTGATGTACCTTGGAGTCCGTCACTTTACCTTCAAGCAGATAGTGTAGAACTCTAATAAAGAACAAAGGACTTAAGTCGCTTCGCTGGTGCACCCCGACTTTGATTGAGAACTCTTCGGATACTCCAGCGGGGCATCTTAGTCTTTCCTTTGCTCCTTCGTACATGTCAATGATCATCTGTACATAGGTTTCTGGAACACCTCGATGTCTTAGCGCCACCCATATCAGATCTCGTGGTTATATGTCGAATGCCTTTTCAAAGTCAACCAATATAATATGTAAATCCTTTAAGGAATCACGATGTTTTTCCATTATGATCCATATACTTTGGATTGCATCTGTGGCTGATTTACCCGAGACAAATCCGCACTAATCAGCAGATAGCCGTATTATTTTTTGCAGTCGGTCACCTAATACCCGCTCAACGATCTTCATGGCATGTGACATCAGCTTGATCGAACAGTGGTTATCACAGTTTCGCGTATCACCCTTCCCTTGGTATACAGGGAGAATGTAACCTTCCCTCCATTGATTGAGCATTGGATCACCTCTCATAAATTTGGAGATGAGAATTCTGAGCCATCTGAACCCGATGTCTCCCATCCTTTTCCAGAACTCAGAGGGAATCTCGTCTGGCCCAACCGCGATTTGTTTTTTGGAGTATTTCACCGCTTCACTGACTTCTTCGACTGTAATATCGGGTATTTTTTCACGGTTAGGGATGGCTCTTGGAAAGTATAGCCGACGAAACTTTTCGTTCAATAAATCAGAACTAAAAACTACGTATATGTACGAGTATATAGACGAAAATATACAAATTGGTAAATAACTTTCAGTTATGAGTGGGGCATTGTATTGTGATAAAATGAAGTAAGATCAGTCAAACTTTACGGCGTTGAATGTTGTGCTTCCAAAAATAGCACTTGCCGATATAAGGATGCATGTACGAGTATTGTCAGCAGGCTTACTTATGAAAGTAAGAGGAATGTAAAAATCATGTGTATCGGAAATTAATCTAAAAAAAAAAAACTAAAGAAAAGAAGCAACTATCAACAAAGTACAAAAAAGCACTAAGGTTTCAAGAAAAAAAACAGAACCATCTGAAGACAGGTCAACACAAGAGAGCATTCCGTGATGCATGAGAATAAGGGCACCTTGGAAAAAGATCTCCCAGATGTTTAAAAGCCATGATTAGGAGATATAGAGTTAGTTCTTAATTTCCCTAACTTCCCATTCTCGTGATCCTGTCAAGAATACGATCGACTGCGTGCAAGGCGATGGATGCCTTTGCTGTGATCTTTGTAACATTTAGTAACTCTCTCTCTAATCTTGAGGAATATTTGAAATTTAGTTTGATTTTCTGGTGATTTTTTTCCGGGAAACTTTACTTGGCTCAAATATTAAGTGCAACTAATTACGACTATTGGCTAATAATCAATTAGAATTTACAAATTTCCAGCTGCACAAAGTCGAATCCCAGCCTAATCTAAAACCCCCACAAAGGAGGATATAATCCCTATGAAAATGCAAATTGTCCAGTCTCTTAGAAATAATTGTTTACAAGACCACTGAACCAGTAATTTACAGGTTAATTTCGGCATACTCGTCTTCATCTTGATATACCACATATGAGCTTCGAGTTTCAGACAGGACAATAAGACATAATAGTTCTCTTAAGTCTCAATTACCCCGTTTGCAATATACAGTGATTACCCCCATCAATTTGGAAATTGAGCGATTCCAATTTATACTATGTACATATGTATTAAACAAAGCTTTATCGTTATTCACAGTATCAATGAATCGCAATAGGTATCTGTCAAAGTGAGTAAACGAAGCAATCTCATAATGTACATCTTGTAAAACTTCAACCTGATTCCTCTTAAAATGACAATCTTCACCTTTGTTCGAGGTGGTTCCACTCCAAGGGGTAATGTGCACCTCATGGTGCAGTGAACAGTACGCGTACGACTATAACCTTGAATTCATTTAGCGTTGTCAATGAATCTTTATTCTCAACAACGTATCACATTACTGTAATGCTTATATAGACTCGCTTTTATTGGCACTCACAAATGGTTAGTTATGCGTACAATTCTAATCCATAAATACAATACAGTCGCATGAACTAATTAAGACTTCACAACTTTTGTATATCTTAAGATAACTACTTTCTTTTATTGCAGCCCTTTCAAATGTACCAATGGCGGCATACAGAGACTCCAACCACATCCCTGCCATTAACACCGGGGAAATTAGACAAAGACTCAGCGTGGCCCTACTGCAGTACTCCCGCAACTAACAATATCTCTGTACAAAAAGGTGTTCAAGTTGATACCACTCCTGAGGTGGTAACTGCTGACCTTCGTAAAGCTCTTCTTAACTGCAATAGCTTAAACGAAGTGTATGGGGTGGTGAATGAATTACTTGTACAGCAACACCAACAACAACCAGCACCAAAGTCGAAACGATGTCTTCCATTAAGTGACTTACTGAATGCAACAGAAATTACAATTTATGAATACGAAAACGATTCATGCAGTGTCAAAGAGAAAAAAAAAAAGGATGAGAAGGTAAAGGAAGAAATCGCGGTTCAAACGAGCTTTCTAGATTTCTCTGAATGCAATCTGTGCCAGAAATGTCGCGCAGAGCGCCGACCAGTGAAAACGGCAGTTGATCAATCCGCCCAGACAAGTTTTACTGAACTGGAGGTAACTATTCCGAGAGCCCCACCGGCATATGTGCCCCCTCCACCTCCACCTCCTCCGCCACTCTTGTCAAGCGCAGGGCCAGCTCCACGGCCTCCACCTCCACCTCCACCTCCACCACCACCACCTATGCCGGGTGTAGGAGCACCGCCGCCACCACCACCACCACCTCCGCCAATGCCGGGGTTACGTGGTCCACCACCACCTCCGCCTCCACCTTTGCCAATTTTCAATGCTCCGCCACCACCACCACCACCACCTCCACCTGGAAGTGGAGCACCGGCCCCGCCACCACCACCACCTCCTGGTGGACCATTACCACCTCCACCCCCGCTTGGAGGGCAACCACCTCCACCGCCGCCATTAGGACTTCACATAAACATACAAACTGTGCCTCCACCTCCTCCGCCAGGTGCGCCCAAAACACCCGGTGCATCGACCCCAGTGCCGTTCCCAGCACCACCCACTGGTGGGTGGTTTCAAACTAACAGTGAGTTGTTTTCCCTTGACACTCTATTACCAAATATTAATGATCATCCTTTCTCTACAGCGCTTCGAAAAAATGCAGTCAATCCCCCAAAGCCAATGAAGCCGCTCTATTGGAACCGAATCGTAGCACCCAAACCGCAACCCCCAGTTGAAACTCCGGATATGTCAGATGGAATCCAAGGCAATGGCCTCAAGGAGCTATGGCAAGAAATTGATGAAACTAACTTAGACAACATCGATGAATTCACCGAGCTATTCTCCAGACAGGCCGTGGTGCCAAAGGTAAAGACGGAGAAAGCCAAACCTGTGGTGAAGACCATCAAGGTTTTGGACAGCAAACGATCTCAAAATGTCGGAATCTTCTCGCGAAGCTTACATTTCGACATATGCGAGATTGAGCATGCAATCTACCATGTAGATACTTCTGTTGTTAGTTTGGAGATTCTTCAACACATCATGGAAATCAAAGCTACCAAGGAAGAACTAGAAATGATTAAGGACGCCGCTCAAGGTGACATCCCTCTGGACACACCAGAACAGTTTCTGTTGAAAATCGCACAAATCTCGTCATCAGCGGAACGCATTTCCTGTATTGTCTTCCAAGCCGAGTTTGAAGAGGCGGCTACATTAATTTCAAGGAAACTTGAGGTTGTCAAGCAATTGTCGCAGTTCTTAATCGAATGTGAGGACTTGAAGCTGGTTTTCTCTATAATCCTTACACTCGGTAACTATATGAATGGGGGTAATCGTACACGAGGGCAGGCGGATGGATTTACATTGGAGATTTTAGGGAAACTTAAGGATGTCAAATCGAAGGATTCTAAGACGACATTATTGCATTTCATTGTAAAAACTTATATAAGTCGAAGGAGAAAGGATGGTATAGCATTGCCCGAGATAATGCTACCTATTCCAGAGCCAGCGGATGTCGAGAGGGCTGTACAAGTTGATTTTGATGAAGTTAAGCTGCAAATAACCAAACTTAATGAGAAACTTACAGGTGAGTGACCCATTGTCATTAAGATTAATTCGGAATACCATCACTTCCACTGATTGATTCTCTGTCCTCATGGTTTGAAGTCTTAATTTTTTTTTATGAAGTCCCCGGTATTGTTCATCTCTTTATTCTCTTTGAGTTCCGAATTTCTCTTCGATGTAAGATGTACCTATGTTCTCTACATACATATATATTCCTAACCCTGCGCTCAGCGAGTCTCTTATTATATTCATTCTACATAGCCGTGCTACAGAAAAGACTTTTCTGTAAAATAGAATTCTTAGGAATGAATAAAAACGCAGGAGTGACACATTTGCGATTACATTTCCAAAGCTGTACCAGCGTAGCTAGTTTACCGCGTAAGCTTCTTTATCTCAGGGAAGTTCCTCCTATCTTAATACCTTAACATTAATATATTTTTAATATCTAATAATTCTTAAGTTGCGCACGTCCAGCTGAAAGTATCCCATCCCTTTCTCTTTGCCGGAGCATTATGTCCATAAAGTTAGTCTTCGTACTTCCTCCTCCTCTTGCCGTCTAAATGGTGAGCCAACAGCTAGTGTGGAAGTTCTTATTAAATTAAACACACATTTATTGTGAAATCAGTGCAGAACTTTTATTAATGACGTTCGGTCCATGGAAATTACGAGTGGAACACAATATCGTTCATGTGACCACCACGGCTTCTGTTGCAAGCGACCATCCGCAAGTCAAAATTATCGATGACTTTTTAAAGAATAAGTGGGTCAATGGCCACAATTTCAGTTTGGATGTTATGTTTGAGATCCTGAATTGTCGCTGTGTTATTGGCATAGCCCTTACTCTTCAAATAACCCCACAGAAAGAAGTCTAAAGGTGTCAAATCGCATGACCGATCTTCAAATTTCGTACGCAATAAATTGATTGATTGATGGCTTGTGTGGGCGGCAGTACCATTCTGTTGGATGCCGAGATCGTCCAGACCCAATGCATTCAATTTTGAAAAAAAAAATAGCCGGTGAACATGTTGCGGTAACGTTCTCCATTCACTGTAACAGTCTTTCCAGCCTCATCTTAGAAAAACTACGGCCCAATGATGCAGCCAACCCATAATCCGCACATAAACCGAAAAATTCACGAATTTTACGAAATGTTACTTTTACGATCTGTAAATTTTCGTAATAAGATTAAATAACAAAAATGCATTGTTGTGTGGTAAACGACTCCATGAATAAAATTGCCAAAGATTTTGCTTGACATCTGTCAAAAAGATCAACCACATTGAATTCAGTAAATGACAGTAATTGACAGCCGACATCCACACCATCTGTTGGCTCAGCCTTTATGTAGACCGTGACAGCCAAATTTCTAAAGTTCTGGTGCGCCGCGACTTTCTGAAAGTTTCGCGAGAGAAATATCGGTCTGCAAAAATACTAAAATATAAGGTAAGGAATAAAAGGTCGTGTTTAAAACGCTGCCAAAAAGTAACGGTGCTAAGGAAATTAATAATTTTTAAACTGTATATTTCCTGAAGTATTTCCAAAAAACAATCAGCAAATATTTTAGGAAATCTTGTTCAGTTTAAAAGTTATAGCAAATTCAGTGACTTAAGTCGTTTAAAATAAGCTTTGAGCTCTTTGAGCTACCTCTAAATAACATCTTTTTTTTTCATTTTAAGGGCTTATTACTCGTACAAGTTTAAGAAGCCAAATTTTCAGAAACTCGCGGCGCACCAAAGGAAACATATGTTCTAAAATTCCCATACATTTTTGGACCAGTCTAAAGAACATCTTCACACACTTCTGATACGGTTCAGGCAGTCATAGAGTTGGTTGCTTTTTTGTGTGAACATTTTTTGTAAGGCCTTTTCTAATCAATTGCTAATTACGAAAGTGTCGGAATGTATGTTGATGAACCCTCGTTTTCTCTTCCTAATCTACTCTTCATTAATCTACTCAAATGTTCTCAAATGTCACTCATATACTTAAATTTGTTCCCTTCAAAAAAACAGCTTGCAAACGAACAACTGGAAAAGTCCTCTCATTATCCAGCGAAGACAATCTACAGCCGTTTAAGGATAAAATAGAAGATTTCATCGAAACCGCCACGAAAAAAGTTGACAAACTACAAAAACGGTTAGAAGAATGCCGGGAACTGTTCCTTGAAACAATGCGATTCTACCACTTTATTCCAAAGTCAGGTACTTTAGAAAATTGCACGCCTGGACAGTTTTTTGAACCATGGACAAACTTCACGAATGATTTTAAAGATATTTGGAAGAAGGAAATCGCATTCCTTTGGAACGAATTGTAAGTATAATTTGAATTATGTTTCATATCAATTCTAACGAACATTTTATATCTTCAGATTAAAGAAGTCAAAAGAAAAACAAACATCAACATCGACATCACGTGTAAAAACAACCAAGTTACGACCCGGAGGTTTAAAGGAGCGTATAATGCGGCTTAGTAAGAAGTAGACTGAAGTAAAAAATATATATATTAGAGATTCTCATCTAATGATCGATTTTCCGGTATACTCAATAAAATTATGCAAAACGTAGAATAGTCTATATCTAAACTATATACAATGTAGCTAGTTAGTTTCGCGTTATTTATAATTGTTAATGATTTTTGTAAATAAAGAGAAAATTGTTTAAAAGTGCATATAACTATTGTTTAACAACACAGCCCAACTGGCTGCCTTTGGTTAGAATAAAGAAACATTCTCAAACAACTCAATATTATACTCTTAATTACTTGTTAAAGCCATGAGCAGTGACACCGAAACCCGAAGGTACCAGGTACGCATTCACCAATGCCACTAAGAAAGAACTCTAAAGTCCAAATAATCAATTTTAATTTTAGTAGTGAATTAATTAATAAATTAATTATTTGGCGCAACAGCTCTTTAAGTGCCAGGGCCTAGCTTCTCGCAGCACTCATGCTGTGCGCACTATATTTTTCACACGAATGGAAGGGACCTACAGTTTAGTGCCGTATCCGATGGTCAATTTGATTTAAGAAGCTTTTTCGAGACAACAATACTCTCGGATGTTTGTCAGACGCTGGCGAGAGGTGGGACCGTGAAAAAACTTGTTGGTGTTTTCTGGGATTCGAACTTGGGACATCACGCATAGTGAAGCGACACACTAACCACTTACGCTACGGCGCCCACTTGTCTTTCACTTAGTTTCATTAAAATGTGCGTTTCATATACACTCAAGCACAAAAGTCTACATACAGCCCTAAAAAGTATGAAAACTAAGATCCAGGCGATACGATACGAACTACTTGTAGTTCGGTTATTAGGCAGTCATTATATATCAGTTAACACTTTCAAAAAGACAAAGTTAACTGTAAACACGAGAATTAAAAAAAAAAAGCTAAATAAACAAAAAAATCCACCGCACAAAAGTCAGCATAAAGCTGCATTTTCATAGAAACTCCAACGAAAACAAATTAAAACGACACTTTTTTTTCACTTTTTGGAATAAAATATCGATTGCCAATACTGACAATGCTTAGGGTCGGCCTGTTCACTCTCGGTTAACTTTAACCAGTGGTTATTCCAGCTGATAACCATCGATTGTGTTTATTCACCGAAATTTTAACCAGAGAATCTATGGTTTTGTTAGTTAACCAGAGAAATCGATAACCAGCCGAATTTCGTTGGTTAACGTCATTTTAACCAATGATTTACTGGAATTTTGTTTGTTCATGCTTAGTTTTCATACTGCGGGTTACATTTGACACAATATTATGCGACACAACAAAATTCTATGCAGACATTGTGTGATAAAAATATAGATAATATACATACATACATACATTTTCAATGGCCCGCTAATCCTTCATGACGGTCGCGGGGGTAGGATGCTCAGGTAGACTCTCCATCCTTCTCGATCCTCCGCCATTGACTTTAACTCATCAGGAGGAATCCCTAGACGGCTCCAGGAGAGATGTCGGACTTGGTCCAACCATGATGGGGGCATACGCACTACGTGACCAAACCATCGAAGCATAGATCATTCCGTTCTGAGAAGTAGCTGCTCAACATTGAGCGCCTCGCTTACTCTGGTGTTGCGCACTCGATCCCTACGAGTTATTCCACCAACACCGCGAAGAAACCTCATTTCGGCAGCTTGTATCCGCGATCTTATTCGTTTGGTCACTACCCAAATTTCATGATCATAGGTGAGAGATGGAACATACACCGAGTTAAAAACCGATAGTTTAGCTTGAACACTAAGTTCGGCCTTCCTTATAACAGATTGACCAAGGTCTCTCAAAATTGATTCAGCCTGACCAATTCTACAGGATAACTCGGCATTGCTCTCACCATCACTCGTGAATAAGAGTCCGAGGTACTTAAGCTTATCCACCTGCTTCAGTGGGACTCCATTAACATGCAGAGTGCACTGAATGGGTTTTTTTGGAAACGACCATTACTTCTGACTTGTTCACGTTGATCTCCATTCCAGCATCATCACAAACGGCTACAAACCTTTCGATTGCGCGCTGAAGTTCGGTTTGAGAGGACCCAAGGATGACCAAATCATCCGCAAAGAGCAGATGACTAATCCTTAGGTCTCCCACTTTGAAAACATTCCCCGCCACGGCTGCGCAGCAACATCCAATCCATATATACAATGAAGAGGAGAGCTAAAACGCACCCCTGGCGAAGTCCAACGCCCACAGTGAAAGGTATTGATTTAACACCGTTTGTCCGAACACAGCTTCTACAGTTTGTATATAAGGACTGAATCGCCCTGAACATGGAACCATCAATCCCATACTCCTGCAGAACAATCCAGAGTTTGCCTCGAGGAACTATATCATATGCTTTTTCCAAATCCACAAAACAAGTGTAGACAGGTTTAATATACTCCCAGGCCTTTTCAAGAACCATTCTGGTCGGTTGTGCTTCTACAGGGATGAAAACCGCACTGCTCATCCCCCAAACTGTCCTCAACCACAGCTCTGGGACGCGATTCTAACACCTTAGCGAAGACTTTTCCAGGGAGACTTAAAGGGGTATATACCCCTACAGTACAACTGCATTTTCATAGAAACTCCAACGAAAACAAATTAAAACGACATTTTATTTTTCACTTTTTGGAATAAAATATCGATTACCAATACTGATAATGCTTGTAACGAAGTGACATGTTTCCCTACCTTTAATTACCAACCGAGAAATAAAACGGGGTATACAGCCAGGCGTTTTGGCAGAGGACAACCCATGCCAACAAAAAGGTTGCATACTTTCGAGTACCTCTACGAAAACCGAAGACGACCAACTCATAAGGGAGTATGGTATACCCTAAGGCACGCCAATACAAAATAAAGCCAGAAAGTCAACGAGACACAAACAACAACAAAACACGAAGGATTTTTAAAAAGTCACATTTCGTTTTTACAAGAAGATCACATCAGTAAGAGAACGTAAGTGCCAGTTAGCAGAGTCTGCTCGGTGGTGATAGTGTACCAATCAAGTGTACCTGGAACAGACACTCCCCGAATTCGGTCTCCAAAGAATCGTTTTGATTTTAATTTCGTGCCTTCACACCAGTGAGTGGGCATCCTGATACGGGTCCGTTTAGACCACAGCCGGCCCGTGCCCTGCACGGACAAGCCCGAACTAATACCGCGTGTGTACCGCACGCCCCGTCAAGCCGATCCCAAGACGCCGCAACCCCAGAGACCCGCCAAGGAGGCCAGTCCGAGCCTGAGCTCGGGGCTAAGTATTATCAGAGTATTTTAGTTTTAGCTATTTCTCGTTAGCTTAGCCTATTTCTCGTTCTATTACTACTTCATAAATTATACAGGGTGTCCCAGTTAAGCAGTATAATCCTTTAAGAGGAGATACCCGAAGTTCCGCCGAACAATCCGCGTATTCACGTTTTGAATACATTTTTTGGGATTCGGTTGTAACCTTACAGAGCAGAATGTCGATTGTAAATCAGTTGAAATCGCACTGATAAGGACATATCAAGTTGTTGATGACCGGTTTTAGGCGTCCACCTAATACAGCAGACAAGATCTTATATGCCATGTTGAGAAGACTTATACCTCTGTAGTTGGTGCAGTTCAGAGGGTCTCCTTCCTTGTGGATCGGGCAAACGATGCTGAGGTCCCACTCATCGGGCATACTTTCGTCCGATCAGATTTTACAAATAAGCTGGTGCATGCTCCTTACCTTTTGGTAAAATTTTCGAACATCATTCCTGCAGTAAAGTCTCTCAATCTCATCGCTCAAGCGCTTTTCTTGCTCCTTTTTCTTCTTTCTGAGAAGTCGATGTTTCTCTTTTCTCCTCCGCTTGTAGAGCTCGCGAACAGCTCTAGTCCTTCTTTGCACCGCCGTTTTGTACGCCTCTTGTTTTACTCCATGTATTTGCCGGCATTCCTCATCAAACCAGGAGTTTCCTTGTGGTGAATAACCTGAATGTTCAGCCACTCTCTCTGGCGTCTCATTTTTAATACTCCGTAATGTGTCACTGAAGTGGCTTACAGGTTGTCGATGAGGGTTGCTTGAAGTCAAAGTATAGCTATTTAAGTTATTAAATAAACAATTTATATTGCTTATGAAAGTTGCCTTGCTATAACTACTTTTCTATCAGCATCTGTTTTAAAGCAGTTTGTTGCAATAGCATTAAATATTCCAGTCGAAACTTTTCCGCTAAAAACCTGCCTGTCCAACTTAACGGACAATTTTTCAGAGACATTTGGGCTTTTATGGCTTTTCGTTAGTTTGAAACAAACTTGAGATATATTCTTTGAATCCTCTTCAAGCAATTTTGCAATGGTTCTCCATGAAGCCAAGTCTTCAGAAACTTTAATATTATTTTCCAATAAATTTCTTACGCTCTTAAATAGGTAAGGATGATCGTATTAAAGAAAAACTCTCTTGTCTTCAACTTCGGAAAATGGCTTATTCTCATTTGCCCCAAGCATTTTGTATGTATTTCTATTATTACTGCCTAGATCAAAGCATACAGAAATAACAGATAGATATGAGAACTTGTATCTCTCACAAAATAAAAACTATCAGAGCTAAGGAAAACGCTTAGTATGATTCGAGCTGAAAAGAAGCTATTAGGCTAAAGGGATTAGGTTTTCGGTCTTACAAGACCAATCCAACTGAGGAAAACCGGAATAGTTTAAACGAGCCAGAAATGACAGCAGTGTCCACATTAACAGTGTACACCTGTACTTTCGAGCGTAGGGCACTTCATGGGACCAATCCATTTTCGCACTCGTACAGTTGCAGGAGTATTTTCTGATCTTAACAAATACAAATCCGCTGATACAGATGGTATACTTCTCCCGTACCTAAAAAAGCTGAATCTTTCTCTCTCTCCAGCTACCTACCCATTGCAGTGACGTTCCTCGGATACTCACTATGTGTCAACAACAAACACTGTTGAAATTATCATATAATCGAAATCTCGAAGAATGCAGCGAAGTGTTAAGGTTTCCTAAAACGGTTTAGGAAATATTTCCCCACTTCGGATTCGACTTCAATTTATAAGGCGTTTATAAGGCCCTAAGTTAGAGTATAACGGTCACATTTGGTCAGGTGCACCAAAAACCATATTGCACTTCCTAGATAAGATACAAAATCAAGCGATAAAACTTGTAGAAGACATGAATATTGCGAACAGCATTGTTTCGCTTAAACATGGCCCTAATATCCCCTGCCTATCCCTGTTTTGCTCATATATTCAGCAAAAGTGCTCAATCGAAGCAGCCGGTTTACCCTAAAGCCTATCTTCGGACGTACCACGAAATATAGGTATCATTTCATGACCTGCACAAGCACAACACGTACATACATACATATGCACTTCCGAACTCTATTTTTCCTCTCCATTATAACCTACAGAAATTAATTACCAAGGTGCATCGATACCTTCTTTCTATCTTATATCATAGTCTCAATAATGCAATACTTAAAAGAGGGAATACTTAGGCCGGTAATTATCTAGCGCTCTTAAATCGATTTTAATTTTATGAAGCTCTTAGTTTTAAATTTTTGCTGCGTATTCACCAAGCACTAATAGGTTTGTGCCCGTGCTAATTCGAATATGCGAAAAATTAATTTTCGGATTTCCAAACCCGTTGTGAAATGAGTTTCCGAACTCTCTTTCGAACTGTCGAGCGCGAGTGAATTGTAAAAAAAGGAAAATCTTAGTCGCCAGAACCATGAAAAGAAAAAGAATATATACGTATGTAGGGGGGAGGGAGGAAGAAATTAAATAAAACACAGAGTTCTATAATTCAAATATGAATAGTTCAAGTTTATTGAAATGAATAACGAAAGTTAAGTTTAAAGGTTTTTCTTTTTTAATTTAATTAATTTAATTATTTAGGGAATAAGACCGACTTTACTTCACTTGACTTTACTTTACCGACTTAACGCTTAGCTTATCTTCTCGCGACTGTACAATTATAATCCAAGTTAAAACGGATTTGATTTCATTACATAGTAAACATAGTAGAGTAGACAAAAGATGAACAAGATAACTTCTCTCGAATGTTAGGGTAAATGATTAATGTTAGGCAAAGTTAGAAATTAGTTATATTGAATTAAATAGAGTATCAGTCCTACACGTATAACATTCACAAGTAAATACAAAGCTACACACAATATACATACATCATGGTAGAAACTTCACAGTACACTTTGATCGTAAAAGTTATTTTTTTCTCTCACTTTCCACCTATTAGCCGCGTTTTATTTTCCCCGTGAACTTCATATTTCATTTCACTTCATATTTTTACACAGCATGCAAAAACAACAATTGAAGAATTTCTATCCCATATCTCACCACTAGATGGCTTTTCACAAAAAAAATTATATGTAAAGCTTGGCTATGCTTAATGGCAGCAGTAATCATAGTTATTTGTTGTATCCTCACTTTCTGACATAAGTATCTAAAAACACTTAATTATTAAACAAATATAAAAATATTAAGCACTTTTCTCACTTCGATTGCTGTTTTTCTGCCGTTTTTAATCCATATTAAAAGTCTGTGTGTAGCTGCTGCTACCAACTTGCGGAAATGAAACTTCTAGGAGAACCAGGAGCGTTTTTTATTTTGAGATGAACTAGTTCAGTTCACGGGGAAAACAAAACGCCGCTATTATCGGCTGTTTGTTTTGGTTCTGTTTTACTTTGTTGTCTTCAAAGTGTGCAAAAGTGCAAATGGATGGTTCCTGTAAAGAATTGACTGGTCATTGGTCAGTTCTCGCTAGAGGCGGTAGTGTCGATTTCCTCAAGTGATACTACTATCAGATGTACTCGAATATACATTCCATCTCACTTGATTACGAACATGTAGTTTTTTGTTTTAATTTTACCATATTTTTAAATTGCACAAGGAATGAAGGATATATTACGTTTATATTGTAGAAAAAAATGGGATTAAGTTGATGAATGCAAATGAACCGTAGTTAAATCTACCTGTTACCATGTTTTAAATCAAATTAAAGGATACTTCGAGTATTAGGAGTATTAGGTTCGTAAACAAGTGAGACAAAACAAACAGGTCAATTTTTTATAAGCATAATATATCCTTCATTCCTTGTGCAATTGGTATTTCCCAGATTAGCGAAGGGTTTGAAAATATCGTAAAATTAAAACAAAAAACTGCCTGTTTGTAATCAAGTGAGACGGAGTGTACAATGCCTTTACTCATTCGAATTTGAGCAAATGCCATTTTCGAACATAGCAATTGCTTTGTTATTTTTGTATCATACCAAAATAAGCAAATGCTAGAGATGGTTACTTTTCCTACCTTTATATTTTAGAATATCAGCTTTTATTAATGCCACCACTGTATGCACCTTTTCGCTTTATAATACCCTTCATCTGTAAATCACCTAATGCTATGTTCGCACAGATAATTTTTAAATAAAATTTTGTAAATTTTAAATGCGTTCTCATCAAAGCAGATTAATTTGTTTCAACCAGCACAGTGAAAGTGAAATAAATAAAATTTTTCATTCTGAAAATGTTGTGTCTTATAATGTTTATACGTACTATGTACAAATTATTTAGAAACGTAATTTGGGATTTTCACCCACAAAAATGTATGGGAAATTTTCCGGATTTCGTTTAGCATTTGCAAATAGGGTATAAAATACTCAGCCTTTCATAATAGATCAGATTAATTCATATTTCTTTTTTGTTATATAAAACAATTTTATAATTTCTTCAATAATTTTCAGCATCAGCAACACTGAAATAATTTATTGCTCTGAATCGAATTTTTAGCTGGCAGCTACGTTGACAAGAGTTTAAGTCGTTGAAGGCATCCATTGAATAATTAGGGGTAATTAGTCTGCTAATTGCAAATGTCAGTGCGAATATGTCTTATAAAGGTGCACAAATCCATCATTGCTACTATTATAGCTTTTACTGCTGCCGATTCTTTAAATTTTCAATATTTAAATGCATTTAACAACTGCCAGTGCTTCAACAAATACATTTTCAATTACTAATTTACTGATCTCCTGAAAGAAAAAAGGTAAAACCATCAACATAATAATTAGATTTTGTTGCAATTCAACTAAATTTCTGCTTCTGCTGTAGGTTTGTGTTTTTCAGAATGTCCCAATTAACTCGTCGCAAACATGTCATGAAGGAGATGATGGAGGACGACTTCGAACTGCCGAAGGAGAGGCAACAAATCGTTCGAGTGACCAGCAGTCGCGGCAATAATCTACATGAGGTGGAGGATCCAGACGACGCTGAGAAGTTTTTGGTCTCGATGCCGACGAAGTTTCGTCGAAATGTTTGGGTCAGACGGGGTGACTTTCTTATCGTCGATCCCATCAAGGAGGGTAATAAGGTCAAGGCGGAGATTTGTAAGATTCTTACGCCGGAGCATGTGAAGGAATATACAAAAGCCGGCATTTGGCCAAAAAAATTCACCAAAAAGAGGGAACACTCCGTAGAAGACCTCGACAACGACCAGGGTGATATCTTCAAGGTCCGGAATCTGAATCGTCCACAGGTGGACGAAGATGACAGCGATTCGGAGGAATATGAAGAAGAAACTGATTCCAGTGAGGAGAAGTAGAAGTGCTAGTACAATCCCAAGTGCTTTACTTTAGAAATGTGCAAACGTACAAATTTTGTATAAATTATGAATTAAAATTGCACTGTAAAATGAAACTTATTGTTTGTTATTTGGGAAGCACATCTGTGGATTTTCAGTCGTATTGCACCGCACCGCCCACTTGTCACACTTGTAACAAATATTATTGTTAGATTTCCTGAGAGTGGAAATAGTTTTCTTTTTAATTTTTTAGATTCGAGCAGTTAAAATGAAAACCGGCGCCACAAATGCCACACAAAATAATATCCGCGGCTGACGGGTTGTTGCATTAGTGCAAGATGCTGCTTCGTAGGAAGTAGGTATAGGAAATCATTCGAATGATTTTAGGCGATGTCGATGGGGATGTTCTCATATACATACATATAGCACTCATATCTCGAATATGCATTCGAGACATTTGCTTTCGTTCTTGGTTCTCGCTGCTTCGTAGGAAGTACATACATATGTAGGTATAGGGAATCATTCGAATGAATTTAGACGATGTCGATGGGGATGTTCTCATATGCATATAGCACTCATATCTCGAATGATCATTCGATTATACGGATCACTCGAGTACTAATGTCTCGATTCTTTAAATCATTCGATTATGCCCATCATTAGATGCCAGTGCACAAGAAATGTTCGGGGTTGTGACGAACGACTGCAAACCAGCAAGCGACCAGCCGGACCAACACCTGCAGAACCAATCACGGCCAGACCAACGGCTGTGGAGTCAGTAACCGCTGAACCGAACATGGTCGGACCAACACCGACAAAGATGGGACCGATGCCCGCAGAGCCAGCAACCGCTGAGCCGAGCACGTCTAGACCGACGCCTGCAGACCAACAACCGCTGGATGGAACACGACTGGAGCCGAAGCTTGTAGAGGCAGCACGGCCATCTAGGGACAACACACTTCAGCATGGCCCAATACGCCTTAGCGCGGCCAACGAGGTTCAGCGCGCTCCAGCATAGCCAACTAGGCCAAGCGCTGCTCAACATGGCCCAATGAGCTCCAGCATGGCGCAGCGCACTTTAGCTCCAGCCCGGCCAAAGAAGGCAAGCACGCTCATGTTGCATGGCCAGCATGGCCCAATACGCTCTAGCGCGGCCAACGAGGTCCAGTACAGCCAAAGAGCTCAACAAAACAAAATTCATTTTTCAAATTAGTCGTCTACACATTTCATCGAAGCAAGTCGTGCTTTAAAAATTATCGTTTTCGTTTTTTTTTTTTTTTTTAAATAAATTTTTTTTTTCTTGTGTGTGCACTGGCATTCACCGATTGTCGTTGGCGGTTGTCGCTTTTCAACGATTGTCGTTTTATTCTTCAGATGTAGCACGAATTCATTTTCATACTTCTTCACTGTGAATGAGTTGTAATAGTATTCTACGCGACACACAAATTGTTTAGTAATATTTAACTGTCAGCTAGCTATGAATAAAATGTAGCTATGAATAAAACGACAATCGTCGAAAAGCGACAAACGCCAACGACAATCAGGGTGATTTATTTAATTGATAGCCAGACGGCATTTGGTTTTCAGAGCGCCGTCGACCCGCTACAATTATTGAATTCTCAGCGCCACCTATTTTTCAATACATATTTATACCGAAATGGCTCGATTTCCTGTTATCATAGCATATACTTGAACCTTATTTCAGGAACCTGTCAATAGCATGGACGGCACTGCTGTATTAGAGTAAGGTACAGTTCGACCCAAAAATGTTTGCATTTAGCATTAAAATGTTTAAGTCAACAGCAGCTCTCATAGCTCTTTTAGGTTAAGCCTCCGAACTTACATATGTGTTCCGTAGATGTTCTTTTAATTGAAATTTATTTATTGATTGCTCCATCGCTTGTTAAATATTTTTTTTCCAATTTGCATTGAGAATACCAAATTCCTGTTTAAATATAGATCCAATAAGAAATCAACGAACTTCGTCAGACATACACAATCATATATACATACGAGCTATGATATGGGACATTATTTTCTTTACTAGCTACAATCTCCTTTTTCCTATTTCGGCGAGGTTATGATCCGAAAACAAGAGATCATAACCCTCCCACTTCACTGCATTTCTACTGATCGGCCTGTGGGGTTCGTCTTCACTAGCTACAATATTAGACATAACATCTGCTTCGACATAATTTATATTGTAATGTTAGTTTTAAACGATTTTTTTTTTCATAATTTAAGGAATGTGGGAGATTTTAGATTGCTATTTTAAAGAAGAGCTGGCACGCAGAATAACCTGATTTACAAAGGAGTGCAATTATTTAATAACTTAACAAGAAATCTCAAAACTGAAGCAAACCTGAATGTATTTAAATCTTTATTAAAACCTTTATTAAAGAATAATGATATACGTATATAATACACTTTCAATTAAAAGTATCAACTGATATTACGAGTTTTTTAAACTAATAAAAAATACAAACACACAAACATCCTGTGTCATTCAGATTTAGTTATTAACCATTGAAGAGTGGGTGCTTTTCTTTATTCAACCTATAGAAAGAATAGAAGAAATAAGCAATAATAATCGAACGAATAAACACAAATTATCAATCGAAATTTTCAGAATTAGTAAAGAAAAAAGTGTATGAAATGCCAGTATTTTTTTAAACTTTTGTTCCAGATTTTTATTTAGAAATTTAGCAGGTAAAGCATAGAAAATCAAAAGACAATAAGTTTGGATATCCAGAAAAATTTTTGAACTCGTCAGTTGGGCGAGTAACACAAAAGATTTTGCTGCGCCACCTGAAAAGTATGAGAGAATGTGTGTATGTATTTATATAATAAAAAAATAAAAATACGTATGATGTGTATGTTGTTTTTCACATTTTTGTTCAAACTTTCCGTTCAAACTACCTGAAACGATTTCAAAATCGAAATTGGCGTGGGTGGTTGTGTATTCTCCGAAATGCTCACCAAAAGCTCTGCCTTCCAGATCGCTGCGGCAATTGACGTATTATATATGGACTTCACGCTTGTTCCAACATCTCAAGCGCCATTGTTTCAGTGTGGTATTAAACATAAACCAAATATCCGCCATCATAGATATCCGCTGTGGCGTTTGTGTGGCGTTTGGCAAAACTCAGCATTCCACGAATTTTGATCTGGCAAACAAATTAAATTTTTAAATTAGTCGTCTAAAGTTTTCCACTCAAGCAAGTCGCGTTTTACAAATTAAAATTTTCTTTTTTCATAATTTTTTAAATAAACTGATTGTTTTTCCAAATTGTATGTGCACTGGCATTTCTGTAATTGATAGCGAGACGTCCGCTACACCGCCATAGAAACTTGCGCCATCTGTGTTTGTTCATGTGTACTGGCTGTAAAAAACGTTTAACATTTAAATAGTTTCAATATTGGCTTAAATGTAATGGAATATCTGTCAGGAATATTATTATCTTAGCGTACAGTCAAGCGACAATAAGTTCCTGGAGTTGTTCTCTGTTACTTCAAAGGTCGATCTCTGTTACTTCAAAGGCCATGGTTTTTTTTTACCAGATACAAACGTATGTATGTTTGTAGTGTTGAGGGCGATTTCAGATGTAAGCCTATGGTTATTTATACATTTGAGGGCTTTCAATGGCATTTTTATACGGCATTTGCCTGTTTACTGGAGGTCGAGCAAAAAGCTTGGGTTACTGCTTCTATATTCAAGGAATGGTTGACGGAACATTTTGCCACTGAAGTCGAAGGATATTGCAAAAACTCCAACATTTCCTTCAAAGCGTTACTTGTTCTGGACAACGCAACGTCTTATCCAGCATATCTTACAAACCTGTACCCAAACATCCAAGTTGTTTTCTTACCTCTGATGGACCAAGGGGTGATTTCCACCATCAAGATAAATTACCTAAGCACACACTTTCTTAGCTAAATCAAAGCATTTGATGGCATAGATACAATTGAATCGGTGAGTGAAAGAACGGTACATGTACAAAATATCGCTTTTGAGAAACACAGAAAAAACTAAACGCATTTGTACTACGCTTCCATACAATCAGAGAAAAGCGTGTTCCATTTTTGTATACATTTGGCTCTCTAATGTAGTATTATTTTGCTGATTGGTAGATTTACATATGTATAGCATTTTGGCTATTTAAGTCCAAAATGCAATTTTTGGCGCTTATACTGTTCTTCCACTCATCGATTCAATTCGAATCTTTTGGAAAAAAATTGCACGTTTAGATGTCCCCACAATATAAAACTAGAATAGGGAGAATTAAAACGATCAGGTCTACAAGCTGTTTGGAAAGGCTTCTAAATCAACAAGACTCTCCAGGTGACAGAGGAATTGATGTGGAAGGATTAATTGAACTTAGTAGGCAAATTGCTGCAGAAGGCTTCGCAGACCTAAATTGAGAAGATATTAATGAAATCTTCGACGCTGATGGGCTGAAGAAGGGATGATCTTTCTCATTTGAAACTCCTACGAAATTTGTGCAGAGCTCGAAAATAACTTTCAACCTTTATTTTCATTTGATTTCTCACAGAGATATGCCATTCGGCATCGACATTAAGGCCTTGCTATGAAATATACTTATATTTACCTAATCATCTTAAGCTCTTAGCTTGAGAGTTATTTTTTAATTTCAAATATATCGGACCTCTGCTGAGTTTTTTATAAAAAAACTATATAGAAATAACAATTTAAAAAAAATGTTCAATCACTCCCTGTACATGGCGAATTGAGTTCAGATTCGATGCAAATAAGGTGTCATATAAACGCAGATTGTACCGAAACGTGATTGAGCTAATCCAATTACAAAATGTTCTATCACCGAATTAAGACTGCATGTAAACGCGGATTGAAAAATTGAGTTTGACAGATAGAGAAAGAAGAGAGGGAAATGAAAAAAAATTCTCGTTGCGACATCAAACAGCTAAAAGTTGTTGTTTTTTCTCCAAAAAGAGTATGTACAATTCCGGAAGGGATTTCCCATGCTAATTACTTTACCATGTGCATGTGCACTGTTTTCCTTACATTCTTCATCATTTCATTAGCTTTTGGTTGTTACTTTCAATTTGCATGCATTGTTTCCCTTTTGTGTATACCATTCGTCATTACTGTGTCGTCATGAAACTAAAATGGTGAAAAAAAAGATATTGGTATCTAACGGCAATGGAGGCTACGCTAATTCAAAATGTTCAACATCTGCGCATATTTTTGATAAAATCTTGCTACTTCTACAATATTAACGTCACTTACCGCGTTTACATGACAAATTGAATTCAGATTTAATTCGAATAAGGTGACATGTAAACGCAGATTGAGTTAATCCAATCACAAAATGTTCTGTGATCAAGTTTGACATAAGGAGAAAGAAGAGAGAAAAATGAAAGAAAAGTCTTGTAGTGACGTCAAACAGCGAAAAGGGGTTGTTTTTTCTTTACGAAGAGCAGTACTATTCCGGAAGGGATTTTCCATGCTAATTACTTTACCATTTGTATGCATTGTTTCCCTTTTTTGTTTATCATTTTATGGCCTTTTGATTATTACTTTTCCATCTTTCTCTCTCTCTCTCTATCCATCCTTTCCAACGCCCGCACTGTGTGTAAACATGTTAAAAGGTATTCATAACCCTTTGAGTGCGCGCTAATTATAAAAAAAAAAAAAAAAAAATTGCATACATTATTTCCTTTTTTGTTTATAATTTTGTCATTACTGTGTCGTCATGAAACTAAAATGACAGGTAAAGATAAACAGTCTGCCACACCCAAATTCACACACAGAGAAAAACGTGTCAAACTTAATCCTCTCTCAATTCCATTCCAACTCAATTTGGTTACAACGAAAACGCAGGTCGAAACTTAATCCTGTTTTGACCTAATTTTTCAATCCAGCCATGTCAAGGCGGTATGCTTCGATGTGCGTCCCGTTCTTGTTCTTCAATGCCATCTAAATACAAGCTTTAAAGTGAGCCATCTACCGACGCCTCCTTAACTTGACTAGTTGAAGTAATTGGAATTTCATCGTGGAGCGTTTCTTGAAGAACTGAGGAGGAGCTCTGCATAGGAAACATTATGAACTTTAAATTACTAAGCTTTAGAGATAGGAATTGTACATCTTTTGAATGAGGCGGCTCACCGGATCTCTCTCTTTTGAAAGATCCTGCTCAAAAGATCTAGACGGATCTTTTGTTCTGTACGCTCTCAACATAGCAGAGATCTATATCAATACATTGGTATAGATTAAACGAAATCACTTGAAATACCCCAACGTGCGCAGAGAGAAATTTCCCAAAATAATAAAAGGGATGAAATCTCTCTTAATACTTCTAAGAATGAAAGAAGAGCACCAACTTCTCAGAAGAAAGAACAAGGAGCATGAAAAGCGCTCGATCGAGATTGAGAGACTTTATTGCAGGAATGGAGTTCGAAAATTTTACCAAAAGATTAACAGAACATGGCAGATTTTCAAAGCCAGAACAGACGCCTGTAGGGACCAAAAGTCGATGCTGAGAATATGGAGGAACACTTCTGTAGACTGCTAAACGACGACGATGACCAATATTCCGCTATCAGACAGAATGAGCTATTCAACAGCTCATCTGTAAAATCTTTTTGGACGAAAGTAAGCCCGATGAATGGGACCTCAGCATCCTTTGCCAGATCCTGAAAGAAGGAGACCCTCTGAACTGCGCCAACTACAGTGATCTAAGTCTACTTAACATCGCATATAAGATTCTGTCTGCCGTATTATGTGAACGATGAGATGATGATGAATAGAAGGCGGGTGGACATCTTGTGTGTCCAAGAGACAAAATGGAAAAACACCGGGAATCGGGCGCGTTTCTTGGACGTTAGGACAAAAGATTACAAGATGTTCTACTACGGAACGGAAAAGGCTAGGAACGGAATCGGTATCATCCTTGCGGCAGAGCTACTTGGAAGCGTCTTGAGCATTTCGAAGTCCAGCGACCGTTTGATGTCTCTCAAACTAGTAATACAAGGAGAGGTGTGGAATATTGTCAGTGCATATGCTCCCCACAATGGGTGCAATCAGATAGATAAGGATGCATTTTGGCTAGATTTCCACAATCTCCTTAAGAACATCCCAAAGGAAGAATTTCTGTTTGTGGGAGGAGATTTGAATGGACATGTCGGGAAATCAAACGAAGACTATGAAGACTGCCATGGAGGACTAGGATATGGCACCAGGAACCTTCCTGGTGAAGACATCCTAAGCATGTGCAAATCACACGGTCTTATCGTGTTAAATACCATGTTCATCAAACAAAGCCGACACCTGATCACTTACAGCAGTGGTGGAGATGAAACTCAGATTGACTACCATTTGGTAGCCAGTTTCATGAAGCCTCGGGTAAAAGATTGCAAAGTGATCCTGGGAGAGGCAATCGCTCGTCAACACCGTCTCCTGCTAACAGAAATTTTTATGAAAACACCAAAGAAAAGCAAACAAACAGGGGTCTCTGAGAAAATCAAGTGGTACAATCTGGACAAAGAAAAAGGCGATGCTTTTGTTTTCGTAATGAAAAATTACCTCTCTCACACCATCAACGGAGCTGAGGATGAAGAGTGCAGAGCACAAAATATGTGGGATTCCCTACAGCGAACTTGCTTAAAGAAGGCCAAATCACTGCTAGGAGCTTCAAAAGGCCACCATCAACACGCCAAAGAAACATGGTGGTGGAGTGATGAAGCTAAGAAAGTGATAAATGAGAAGAAAGCGGCTTTCAAAGCTTGGTCAAAGTGCCCCTCTAATAATAGTGACGAAAAAGCTCGCCTCGAAATGGAATACAGATGCTGCAAGAAAAAAGCGAAGAAGAAGTGCGCTCAGCTTCAAGCAGAGAGTACGGAGGGCCTGTATCGGGAGCTGGATAAAATATTTTCCCCGGTTGCTGATGCAAACCAGGCTATCCAGGAGCTGCGAAGACACAATATGAACAAGAGTGCCACTATCTTCAAAATAGCCGCCCAAAGAAGGAAGAATGCTCAGGAGATTCGTTCGCCAAAGTTCATTAGCAATGCTCATGGCCAGCTTCTTGTGGATGACGACAAAATTCTGCAGAGGTGGCGGCAGTATTGTGAAGAGCTTTTGAATGAACAGTTTCCCCGGCTATACTTTCCAAGAGCCACCCCTAACTGTGAACAAATACCCGACATTACAGTCGAAGAAGTTAGTGAGGCGGTCAAATACTCCAAAAAACGAAAAGCGGTTGGGCCAGACGAGATACCCTCTGAGTTCTGGAAAAAGATGGGAGACATCGGGTTCAGATGGCTCAGAATTCTCATCTCCAAATTCGTGAGAGGTGATCCAATGCCGAATGAATGGAGGGAAAGTTACCTTCTCCCTGTATACAAAGGGAAGGGTGATACGCGAAACTGTGATAACTACCGTTCGATCAAGCTGATGTCACACACCATGAAAATCGTTGAGCGGGTATTAGGTGGCCGACTGCGAAAAATAATACGGCTATCTGATGATCAGTGCGGGTTTGTCTCGGGTAAATCAACTACAGATGCAATCCAAAGTATAAGGATCATAATGGAAAAACATCGTGATTCCTTAAGGGATTTGCATATTGTATTGGTTGACTTTGAAAAGGCATTCGACAGACAACCACGAGATCTGATATGGGTGGCGCTAAGACATCGAGGGGTTCCAGAAACCTATGTACAGATGATTATGGACATGTACGAAGGAGCAAAGACAAAAGTAAGATGCCCCGCTGGAGTAACCGAAGAGTTCCGAATCAAAGTCGGGGTGCACCAGGGAAGCGTTTTAAGTCCTTTGCTCTTTATTACAGTCCTTGATTATCTGCTTGAAGGTAAAGTGATGGACCCCAAGGTACATCAGTTATTCTTTGCTGACGATGGAGCCATCATAAGTGAGGATCCTACATCCCTGCAACGAGCACTTGATGTGTGGGTGGACGTTTTGGAGGGAAATGGGTATCGCATTAGTTCAAAAAAGACAGAGTACTTGTGCTGCCCGTTCTCTGATCCACTCAGGCCTATTCCAGACATTTATTTGAATGGAACAGTGCTTCCCAAGTGCGAAAAGTTCAAATATCTGGGATCTATGATCAATAGCAAAGCAACTTGTGATGACGACATCAATCATCGGGTAAGCGTAGGGTGGATGAAGTGGCGAGAAAATTCCGCTATCTTCTGTGACAGAAAAATGCCCCCTAAGTTGAAAGGAAGGCTCTACACCGCAGTTGTACGTCCAGCGCTCACATACGGTTCACAATGTTGGACGATGTACAAAAAGTATGAGAGTAAATTAACGGCAGCTGAGATGAAGATGCTTCGCATGACAGCAGGAGTGACCAAGCTTGATCGAATAAGAAGTTCGAAGATCCGTGGAAGCTTTCACATCAAGGAAACCATCGTACGAAAACTAGAGCGCGACCGGCTCAGCTGGTATTGCCACGTTCAAAGAAGAGATCATTTGAACCCTGTAAAAAAGGCAATATCTATGCACGTTCCAAAGACATCGCGATGTAGGAAAGGCAGGCCTATAAACGCCTGGATCAGACAAATGCGTCGACATCGGCATTTCAGTTCGGAGTTCGAAAATTTTACCAAAAGATTAACAGAACATGGCAGATTTTCAAAGCCAGAACAGACGCCTGTAGGGACCAAAAGTCGATGCTGAGAATATGGAGGAACACTTCTGTAGACTGCTAAACGACGACGATGACCAATATTCCGCTATCAGACAGAATGAGCTATTCAACAGCTCATCTGTAAAATCTTTTTGGACGAAAGTAAGCCCGATGAATGGGACCTCAGCATCCTTTGCCAGATCCTGAAAGAAGGAGACCCTCTGAACTGCGCCAACTACAGTGATCTAAGTCTACTTAACATCGCATATAAGATTCTGTCTGCCGTATTATGTGAACGATGAGATGATGATGAATAGAAGGCGGGTGGACATCTTGTGTGTCCAAGAGACAAAATGGAAAAACACCGGGAATCGGGCGCGTTTCTTGGACGTTAGGACAAAAGATTACAAGATGTTCTACTACGGAACGGAAAAGGCTAGGAACGGAATCGGTATCATCCTTGCGGCAGAGCTACTTGGAAGCGTCTTGAGCATTTCGAAGTCCAGCGACCGTTTGATGTCTCTCAAACTAGTAATACAAGGAGAGGTGTGGAATATTGTCAGTGCATATGCTCCCCACAATGGGTGCAATCAGATAGATAAGGATGCATTTTGGCTAGATTTCCACAATCTCCTTAAGAACATCCCAAAGGAAGAATTTCTGTTTGTGGGAGGAGATTTGAATGGACATGTCGGGAAATCAAACGAAGACTATGAAGACTGCCATGGAGGACTAGGATATGGCACCAGGAACCTTCCTGGTGAAGACATCCTAAGCATGTGCAAATCACACGGTCTTATCGTGTTAAATACCATGTTCATCAAACAAAGCCGACACCTGATCACTTACAGCAGTGGTGGAGATGAAACTCAGATTGACTACCATTTGGTAGCCAGTTTCATGAAGCCTCGGGTAAAAGATTGCAAAGTGATCCTGGGAGAGGCAATCGCTCGTCAACACCGTCTCCTGCTAACAGAAATTTTTATGAAAACACCAAAGAAAAGCAAACAAACAGGGGTCTCTGAGAAAATCAAGTGGTACAATCTGGACAAAGAAAAAGGCGATGCTTTTGTTTTCGTAATGAAAAATTACCTCTCTCACACCATCAACGGAGCTGAGGATGAAGAGTGCAGAGCACAAAATATGTGGGATTCCCTACAGCGAACTTGCTTAAAGAAGGCCAAATCACTGCTAGGAGCTTCAAAAGGCCACCATCAACACGCCAAAGAAACATGGTGGTGGAGTGATGAAGCTAAGAAAGTGATAAATGAGAAGAAAGCGGCTTTCAAAGCTTGGTCAAAGTGCCCCTCTAATAATAGTGACGAAAAAGCTCGCCTCGAAATGGAATACAGATGCTGCAAGAAAAAAGCGAAGAAGAAGTGCGCTCAGCTTCAAGCAGAGAGTACGGAGGGCCTGTATCGGGAGCTGGATAAAATATTTTCCCCGGTTGCTGATGCAAACCAGGCTATCCAGGAGCTGCGAAGACACAATATGAACAAGAGTGCCACTATCTTCAAAATAGCCGCCCAAAGAAGGAAGAATGCTCAGGAGATTCGTTCGCCAAAGTTCATTAGCAATGCTCATGGCCAGCTTCTTGTGGATGACGACAAAATTCTGCAGAGGTGGCGGCAGTATTGTGAAGAGCTTTTGAATGAACAGTTTCCCCGGCTATACTTTCCAAGAGCCACCCCTAACTGTGAACAAATACCCGACATTACAGTCGAAGAAGTTAGTGAGGCGGTCAAATACTCCAAAAAACGAAAAGCGGTTGGGCCAGACGAGATACCCTCTGAGTTCTGGAAAAAGATGGGAGACATCGGGTTCAGATGGCTCAGAATTCTCATCTCCAAATTCGTGAGAGGTGATCCAATGCCGAATGAATGGAGGGAAAGTTACCTTCTCCCTGTATACAAAGGGAAGGGTGATACGCGAAACTGTGATAACTACCGTTCGATCAAGCTGATGTCACACACCATGAAAATCGTTGAGCGGGTATTAGGTGGCCGACTGCGAAAAATAATACGGCTATCTGATGATCAGTGCGGGTTTGTCTCGGGTAAATCAACTACAGATGCAATCCAAAGTATAAGGATCATAATGGAAAAACATCGTGATTCCTTAAGGGATTTGCATATTGTATTGGTTGACTTTGAAAAGGCATTCGACAGACAACCACGAGATCTGATATGGGTGGCGCTAAGACATCGAGGGGTTCCAGAAACCTATGTACAGATGATTATGGACATGTACGAAGGAGCAAAGACAAAAGTAAGATGCCCCGCTGGAGTAACCGAAGAGTTCCGAATCAAAGTCGGGGTGCACCAGGGAAGCGTTTTAAGTCCTTTGCTCTTTATTACAGTCCTTGATTATCTGCTTGAAGGTAAAGTGATGGACCCCAAGGTACATCAGTTATTCTTTGCTGACGATGGAGCCATCATAAGTGAGGATCCTACATCCCTGCAACGAGCACTTGATGTGTGGGTGGACGTTTTGGAGGGAAATGGGTATCGCATTAGTTCAAAAAAGACAGAGTACTTGTGCTGCCCGTTCTCTGATCCACTCAGGCCTATTCCAGACATTTATTTGAATGGAACAGTGCTTCCCAAGTGCGAAAAGTTCAAATATCTGGGATCTATGATCAATAGCAAAGCAACTTGTGATGACGACATCAATCATCGGGTAAGCGTAGGGTGGATGAAGTGGCGAGAAAATTCCGCTATCTTCTGTGACAGAAAAATGCCCCCTAAGTTGAAAGGAAGGCTCTACACCGCAGTTGTACGTCCAGCGCTCACATACGGTTCACAATGTTGGACGATGTACAAAAAGTATGAGAGTAAATTAACGGCAGCTGAGATGAAGATGCTTCGCATGACAGCAGGAGTGACCAAGCTTGATCGAATAAGAAGTTCGAAGATCCGTGGAAGCTTTCACATCAAGGAAACCATCGTACGAAAACTAGAGCGCGACCGGCTCAGCTGGTATTGCCACGTTCAAAGAAGAGATCATTTGAACCCTGTAAAAAAGGCAATATCTATGCACGTTCCAAAGACATCGCGATGTAGGAAAGGCAGGCCTATAAACGCCTGGATCAGACAAATGCGACGACATCGGCATTTCATTGGCCTCAGTAACCGAGTGATCCAAAATCGGCAGGCCTGCCGATATTTTCTGAGGTCAAATAGGCGAACCCCACAGGCGGATCAGTAGAAATGCGGTGAAGTGGGAGGGTTGTGATCCCTAGTTTTCGGATCATAACCTCGCTGATAAAAGGAAGAAGAAGAAGAAGAAGTATTATGTGAACGAAAAAAAAAAATGTGAACGCCTTAAGCCTGTCGTCAACAACCTAATAGTTCCTTACCAGTGGTTTCAGGCACGGACATGGACGCAGGGACATGGACTTTATTAAAATCGGATGATGATGGCATTGAATACTTTGAGAGAGAAGTTCTTCGACTGATATTTGGTCCCGTTTGCATATACTGCGAGTGGAGGAGAAGATACAATACCGAGTTATATGGCCTATATAAGGACATCGACTTAGCCAGAAAAATGCATATACAGCGACTAAGATTGCTGAGTCATGTAGAGCGGATGGAGCCCAACGTTTCAGTCTGGAGTCTTCAAATCCACCCCGGATAAACGACGCAGCAGAGGACAACCTCGCAGTAGGTGGCGCAAACAAATAGATGGAGATCTCAACCAACTTGGCGTGAACTGGAGTCAGCTGGTTCATTGCCGGGCTGGCTAGAGAAGTTCTTTTGGTTGAGGCCCAGGTCCACCCCGTACTGTAGCGCCAACTAATTTACATATATGCATGCACCATCCCAATTCTAAGATGTCACAACTGCCACACTTCTAGGTTAGGTTAGGTTAGATTGTCTGCCTGCACGACGATGCAGACACACTTAGGCTTTAAGACGGATAGCCGCACTGGCAGCAGTCTGTCTGCCAAGGATATCCAGGGGTAGCAGGTTGATCAAAATGTTCAATGCCGCAGATGGGGTAGTTCTTAGTGCACTGATGCACATGCAAGCGGATCTTTGCACTTTAGCTACCTGAGAGAGGTGAACAGCCCTGTCAAGAGCAGGCCACCAAATGATCACGCCATAGAGTAGTATAGGCCTGACAACAGGCACGTAAAGCCAGCGAGTGATTTCAGGTTTCATACCCCAGCTCCTACCTAAAGCCTTTTTACAGGAATAGAGAGCTACATTGGCTTTCCTTACGCGTTCTAGTAGATTGGCTTTCCAGTTCAGTTTTCTGTTCAGAATAAGACCCAGGTATTTTGCACTAACAGTGAAGGTGAGACTGGTGCCATTAATCATAGGAGGGTCTATGAGGGGAACTTTATATTTGCTTGTGAAAAGAACAGGTTCCGTTTTATGAGGATTAACCCCCAATCCACATTTGGAGGCCCATCTAGTGAGCCGAGAGAGAGCATATTGGAGGATTTCCTTGAGAGTGTCTGGGTGCTTGCCAGACGCGGCAATCGCAATGTTATCAGCATAGGCAGTCACTCTACAGCCTGACCTATCCAGGTCCACTAGTAACTCATTCACTACCAGATTACACAGAAGAGGGGGCAACACTCCGCCTTGGGGTGTTCCGCAGCAGGCAAGTCTTCTGGCCGATGCTCCGCCCAGCTGTGTGTTGATAATCCTGCGTGTTAGCAATTGATTGATCAACACTCCGAGCGAAGTATCCACTTTCAGATTTGCAAGTGCGTCTGTGATTGCCTTTAGTTTGACATTGTCAAAAGCTCCCTCAATGTCAAGGAAAGCCACCATGGTATATGCCACACTTCTATATATATAGAGATATAAAAAAACGAATAAGTTCAACCGAAGACCGGAGCAGGCAATCAGATTAATGGTGTGCTGCACCGCTGTCGATTTTGTTTTTATAATTTGTGCGCATTCAAGGGGTTATGAATACCCTTACGTGTTTACACACAGTGCGGGCGTTGGAACTTATAGATAGAGAGAGAGAGAAAGATTTTGGTGCAGTTTTTTTTTTTTTTTTTTTAAACTTAGTTGTCTATGTTTCGGAGAAACTCTAGGGGTGGCGTCCAGATAACTGTGGAAAGTTTTTGTTGATTTTGTCTTTGCTTCTGATTCACTGTATTTTGTTTCCGATAACCGAAGTCATAGGGAAATCATCATCAACAGAGCGAAGAATTTTTCCATCCCTATGACTAAGCTACTTCCAGTGTTATGCCTTCGCAGTAGTGTTCACACAAGCTTTCGCAATTGATCGGACTGAGTTTATATATTTCATGAGAAATAAATGAATGGTTGCTGACATCAGGATTTGAACCATGAACCATTAGCGTGGCAATGACGACGTTACCACTACACCAGGCGTGTTTGTTTTTGAGAAACCTGTGCTCACTTTTCTTGTAATTTACAAACAAAGCAAAAGTGAGTATAAAATGGATATAATTTAGTCAGTAATCAAAAGTGAACATAGCGCGTTGAAGAATCTCAATACCAGGCAGTGCCAAATCACGTTCAGTGAAATTATATGTTTCTTAAAGGTTGGTAGCCATCGTTATTTGACACTAGTATTGGGGTATGTTCGTTGATATCTTCCTTTTCTAAAAACGGTCCCGCAATTCACTGATTGGTTAAAATACATTTATATTATTTAATACTTATATTTTCACATGCTCGCAGCTGAAAACTAATGTTAGAGGAAATCGTTAGGAAATAAATATAAATATGGAATGTGAATATGAAATATGAAAAAAAATAAATATATATATGCAATGAAAACTGAAGGAACTTGAAAATATTGCATACAGAATTTAAGATCAACAGGCTATAAAGAAAATTGGTGAAATTCGATTTCAATTATGGATGCTGAATAAAATAAGTAAATAACCAAAAAGGAGCGTTCATAATCTTAAAAAGATATGCGATAGGAAATGTACATTAGAAAATATATGTATATTCGAATATACATATTCGAATTCAGAGTAAAATGTATTTTGAAAAATTTTGTTGAAACTGAAACTCTTTTTCATGGATTTCGAATTTTTCAAACCTGAGGTAGTTATATACTTCCATTGGGGACTTCGATGTAAGACTTAGAATAATCTTTATACTAAAGTACTATAATCAATTTGGTTGCATATTCACAGTTCGCTCTCTTATGCTATTATGACACTAGCTTTTTTTCGTACTAAAAAAAGTACGATATTTCTTTTTGGCGGGCCAAATGACGTTCAGAAAAATTATTTATTTCGTAAAGGTTGGTAGCCATCGATTATTTGACACTAGTATTGGGGTGTGTTTGTAGGTATCTACCTTTTCCGCAATTCACTGATGATTAAAATACATTTATCTTATATAATGCTTATATTTTCACATATGGGAATGAAAACTGAAGGAGATTCAGCTTCTAATAAAATAAATAAGACAAATATTGCACAGAATTTAGGAATAACAGATTATAAAGAAAGTAGGCGAAATTCGTTTTCAATTGTGGATGCTGAATAAAATGAGTAAATATCCAACAAAGAGCGCGGGTAATCTCAAAATGATATGCGATAGGAAATGTATTGTTACTCAAACACATATTTCCTATGCTTTTCTTTTTCTTTTAGTCCCTTTTTAGTCGAAAAAAAAAGTCTGTACCATAACAACATTCTCGAGTCAACTAAATTAAATTAGTGTTTCTTCTTGATTGTTTTCATTTCAACTAACAAATGATTACCAGATAGAAAAATCCAACACATTTTTAGGTACAATAAAAATAGGTCTATAAAGGGACTGTAGACAAAATGCTTAAGAAAACCTCGCAAAATTGTTCACAAAACCCCGTCTACCTTCCTAAAAAAAAAAAGGCAAAGGAATTTCTTGGAGCCTGGCTGCATTATCATGGGTCATATCGCACGAGATAGGTAGATTTTGTATGGGTAAAAAGAAGGCATTCATTAAAATAAAGGACAAATGTAAAATGACGGAGACGGAAATATGCACCACTTACGGATTTATGCAACTTAATAATTACTTTAGGAAAAATCATACAAAAGAACGGAAAAGAAAGAGAGATAATTAGGCATAAAAAAGGGTAAATATCGAAATTTTATCCGTGTCTACCTACTACCTACTTAGTTATATGAGAGGCAATAAAGTATAAGGGTAGCTTTCAGTTTAGAAAAAAGCATCAGACACACACAGAGACAACATGTCAGTTCAACCTAGGTATGTATGCATTTTTCTAAATCAACCGAGTTGACTCTAAAGAGAGCCGATCAGATACATATATGTATACATATATGTATATATATAATTAGGTTTAAGCTGGATTCACATTCAATAAAATTGTTTTGTATACAAACTTTGATTCAAACTAAACCCGAAAATGTATGACATATTACATTGGGCGTGTTTTTTGACTAATCCATACTCAGCTCACTTTTACTTTATGCGCAAAGCAACAACAAAACAAAATGCATACAAAATGCTTAAAAAATCGGAAAATTGTTCACAAAACCCCTTGTACCTACCTAAAATAGACATAGCGGCATTTTTTAAGCTATGTACTGCAATTCAAAGCAATATTTTGCTGTAGACACACTTTAACCTACCTCTCTTGTGACAAACATTTTTAAACTACCTACGTTAATCAACTTTGCAATAAATTAATTTAATATTAATCACCTACTCTGTGAACGAAGTCGTGAAATTCGCCATTTTGACATCGAATGCCGTGAAAGTAAACACAGGTACCAACTTTTCAAATAAAAAAAGAAAGTGAGTATAGAGAGACTCAAAAGTGGACGAAATATAATTCTCAAAAAAACACGCCTTATAGAAAGTTTTATTGAGAATCAAAAGTGAACATGATATAATTACCAAAAAAACACGCCTACCATTGCCACCCCGTGCGCTTACGGAGGCAAGTCATAATACACCATCCCTGCTAAGAAAGGAAATTCATGCACCCCATCCTCGAACCACCAGCATTCATAAAACTATTGTAATACATACATATATGTACATATTCATGTACTTTAACAGAAACATATACATATATATGGATGTGTCATCAGATTAGCCTGTTTTTTTTTTTTTTTTAATTATTATTCTAATATTATTAATTAATTCCTTTTTTTATGATTTTCAATGTTAATGAGTTTTGTTTTTATTGGTATTACCTTCATTTAATGCTAATACTATTTAAAATTTCATTAGGAAATTAGTGCATTATTCCCCTGTCTGTTCTTATGTCGAAAGATATCTCAAATGAAAGCATTCAACTAAAGGATTGCTTTTTCTTTAGAGTGCTGCCAATCAAGATGTTTAATTATTTAGTTATAAAACCGGAAGAGGGCTCGAAATTAGCAACAATTTAGAGCTTTTCAATCAAGTCAAATAATATTAAAAAGGTAAACCTTAAAATATGTAGTATTCTAGAGTTAGAATTTAGTACTAGATTTTTAAATCATGCATATAGTACTACATTTGTAGTATTAGTGACATCGTTGTGACTCTATACTATTTTTTATACTACAGAAAAAGCATCCCTTATATTTTGATCCACACATTCTTTTTTAATGCAACTTTTCACAAATCCAACCCGTAGAGAAAAAATAACTATATTTGCCACACTCAATCCGATCGGTTCCATTTATTGCATTCACCTTTTACCTTAGAATACTCTCTATCTCTAAATCATCTAATGCTTTGTCCGCGCGGGCTATTTTCGAAAATAAAACTTTGTAAATTTTAAAATGTGTTCGCATCAAAGCAGATTAATTTATTTCAATCAAAACTGTGAAAGTGAAATAAATTAAATTGTTTATTCTAAAAATGCTGAGTGTTATATTTATATGTATCTACAATATATAAGTGAAAATAGTTGAAAAACAATCTTGCTGATTACTTTACATCATAATAAAAGCTATTTATTAATGAAGATCTGAAAACTTTAAACTTATTGTGTATTTCTTTTTCTTTGTCATGTGAGAGGAATTTCAAATCTTTGAAAATTAGGAATAATTGTCTTGAATTCGCAGCAAATTATTTAGAAACTCAGTTCGGGATTTTGAACCGCAAAAATTAATTCGAAATTTTCCGGATTTCGTTAAGAACTTACGAATAGGTTACAAAATACCTAGCCTTTCATAATAGATTAGATTAATTCATATTTCGTAATTTGTCATATAAAACAATTTTTATAATTTCTTCAGTAATTTTCATCATCGGCAACACTGAAATACTTCATTGTTCTGAATCGAATTTTTAGCTGGCAACTACGTTGACAACAGTTTAAGTCGTTGAAGGCATCCATTGAATAATTAGGGGTAATTAGTCTACTAATTGCAAATGTCAGTGCGAAAACCTCTTATAAAGGTGAAAAAATTCATCAGTGCTACTATCATAGCTTTTACTGCTGCCGATTCCTTAAATTTTCAATATTTAAATGCATTTAACAATTGCCAGTGCTTCATCAAATACATTTTCAATTACTAAGTTACTGATCTCCTGAAAGAAAAAAGGTAAAACCTTCAACCTCATTGGCTTTTGTTGCAATGTAACTAAATTTCTGCTTCTGCTGTAGATTTGTGTTTTTCAGAATGTCCCAATTAACTCGTCGCAAACATGTCATGAAGGAGATGATGGAGGACGACTTCGAACTGCCGAAGGAAAGGCAACAAATCGTTCGAGTGACCAGCAGTCGCGGCAATAATCTACATGAGGTGGAGGATCCAGACGAAGCTGAGAAGTTCTTGGTCTCGATGCCGACGAAGTTTCGTCGAAATGTTTGGGTCAGACGGGGTGACTTTCTTATCGTCGATCCCATCAAGGAGGGTAATAAGGTCAAGGCGGAGATTTGTAAGATTCTTACGCCGGAGCATGTGAAGGAATATACAAAAGCCGGCATTTGGCCAAAGAAATTCACCAAAAGGAGGGAAATCTCCGTAGAGGAGCTTGACAACGAGCAAGGTGATATCTTCAAGGTGCGAAATTTGAACCGTCCACAGGTGGACGAAGATGACAGCGATTCGGGGGAATATGACGAAGAGACTGATTCCAGTGATGAGAAGTAGAAGTGCTAGTACAACCCCAAGTGATTTACTTTACAAATGTGCAAACGTACAAATTTTGTATAAATTATGAATTAAAATTGCACTGTAAAATGAAACTTATTGTTTGTTATTTGAGAAGCACATCTATGGATTTTCAGTCGTATTGCACCGCACCGCCCGACTGAAGTTCCTACACTCAGTGGGCAATAGTTGCAGTTAGGATTTGCGTGCAACTATAAATATTTAGCCGAAAGCCTGCCGAGTTGTGCTTACAACTCCATCTTATCTACAGAATTGATCACACAATATGGCTGCGCCCATTTCGGAGCACTTCCAGTACTTTTATATCTAAGAAACGTAGCGCTTTGACTTCAGCATCGCTCCCGTCACGTTCCATCCACTTTGAATGCGTGTTGAACGTTTATTTAAATTTTGTTCCTTTGCTTCACAGCTGTTAGCATTATTGATAGGATACATAGAATTTCCATGCCTTAACTTGTACACGTCAGACGAAGCCAAAGTCAAGGAACTTTTGTTTTATGGAATATTGTGGCGCTGGCGGTTGACGTCTTGTGACGTTTGTCATCGGGACGTTCGATTCTCGATAACACCCGTAGGTGTGGAACCTGCTCGGGTTTTTTTTCGAACACATCGAGTAGCCTTTGCTTTTTAATTTTTCAAAAGTTTAAAATTTTCAAATTCAAAAATAGTCGACACGGAAATTTCAACAGTAGCGGTCTTCCTCTTGAAGATAATTAGTACAGGGAATTTACCACAAAAAAAATGCAGACGTCCCCCGGATTTCTTCAGTTCGATCTTTTTAGCGAAGTCTTTTCAAGCAAGATTTTTCAAACAAGATCGTTTCAAGCAAGATCTTTCCATCCGAGAATTTTTCAAGCCAGATCTTTTGAAGACCACCTACTTTTTTCGGCTCAGAAATTTGCACTCAACACCGCTCATCCTCAAGAAATCCTTCAAGCCAAGAAAACTTTTGCGACTCCGCTGACCACCCTGCTGCGTATCCAGTCGACTCGAAGTCGACCCATCAATCGCTCCTGTCCTTCAAGAAGCTGGTCGACCCATCAAGCGCTCCTGTACTTCAAGAAAGCCGATTCAACGAATCAATCGGCGCAGAAATTTCCTCTTCAAAATAATTAAGACCTTTCAAGAAGACGTTAAGTTTCATCTCCCATCAACTTTTATTCGCGTTTTTGTTTGTTCTTTTGCAAGTTTTGGATGAAATTGCTGAAGACTCTGTGTGTGTGTTTTTTTTTTTTTTAGGTTGCGCCAAGGATGTGTAATCTTCATAGATACTAATTAAGACCTTTCAAGAAGACGTTAAGTTTCATCTCCCATCAACTTTTATTCGCGTTTTTGTTTGTTCTTTTGCAAGTTTTGGATGAAATTGCTGAAGACTTTCTCTGTGTGTGTTTTTTTTTTTTTTAGGTTGCGCCAAGGATGTGTAATCTTCATAGATACTAATAACCCGAGATACTACTAGATACTACTAGCATGCACGATTCGCAAACCTGAGTAATCGATTCCAGGAATACGCTTACGTACTAAACACATACCCTACACACTTCAACCACTCATCCCGCGGTACTGCCGTTAGGCATTTCTTCGCGGGGCTGGTTAGCAATTATGCTCTGGCCTCCGAGGCCAGCTCTTGGGCTCTTCTTAGGGCTTCTCCTCTTCGCAGCGCATTCTACACACATACTATGAATGACCAGATCTCCATCCACTCGCCCTCTGATCGTTTCATGTGACTTACAAGATTTTCTGGACTTGGCAGGTTTGCCCTATCTTCTGCAAAGCGCCTGCAGTAGAACACTGCATGCTCCGCGTCCTCCTCTTCGTTTGGACATTCTAGACACAGGGGCGGACTATCGTGTCCAAATCTATGGAAGTATTTCCAGTAGCCGCCATGTCCGGACAGGAACTGTGTGAGGTGGTAGTTACAGTTCCCCTTGCTCTCTCTGTCCATGATTTTATAGTGGGAATGAGCTTGTGGGTCCACCTACCACAGCGTTGCTGATGCTACCCTCCTCCTTAATTCTTTTTGTCTCCTACCGGTTCCGGGACCATTCCAGCTAAAACGCAGGGGTGGAATCGGCTAAGTTGATAGTTGACTGTTGACAATCAAAATGCAATGTTTTGCTCTGAGTAAGTTGATTATCAAGTTGATAGTCGTTTTCGAACTGTCGTTTTCGTGTGATAGCTATTTAGGTGTCGTTTTCGCATATTTCAGTCGATTGCTAGTCGGTACAATTTTATGTGATTAAAGTTCAGTGGACTAAAAAAAAATGTTTACGTCATTAAAATTATTCAACTCATGTCATAATGAAAAAGAAAACGCTTATAAATACGTGAGGTTACTTCGAATTAATTTAAGCAACGCATCGAATATTCTTGAACTTCCTTATCCAATGTAAGTTTCTGTACATATGTGTATGTATATATGCAATTATATCAATGGTTATATTGTATTTTAGATTTTTGAAAAATGTTCGGCTAAGTAAGAAAGCCTTTCTGTATATCTTGAATTTATTGGATTTACCAGATGGTGTAAGGTCTACTACTCACATCCCACCAATTTTACAACTGGCTGCCACATCAAACCTGCTTGGTGGTGGGGGATATCAGAGACAAGTTGGAGCCGATTAGGTTGCACCAATGGGCCAGAGCACTGTCTCAGAAGTAACTTGGAAAGTCATAAAAAAAATGGAATCCATATTATGCCCACTTTTAATTAAGTTTGTCCCTAAACAGTCCCACAGAATTTTTTTTTGAGAAGTACAAAATTCCAGGAGGTGACATTACATTTAGCGCTAAGAATGAAATAATTCACAGGACATCATACGTCTTTATAGTTATACATACAGTCTTAATAATATATATGTTTTTAATTTAAATCACTTTGGGCATACGCCATACGCTTCAAGTCATTTGCCACTTTTCTTATTTCTAACTCAAATTTTTCATTTTGAGCTCCTCATTCCTCAATTCCAAAAGCGCTGTATTTTGGTATTGCTTTTCCTTGACGTACTCTTTAATCGTGTCCCTTATATCAAGTAGAGTTGCATTTAATTTTTCACCTTCAATGCTCAATTTATGTACTTACATTTTATAAATTTTTTAAATTTCTTCGAACGCAATTTGAAAATGTACTCATAAACACAATATGACGATTTAATAAGGAGCTTTTTACGTCAGTTTATTAGGCTTGACAACGTCAAAAAAAAAAATTGCGTCGCGTTGCCAAGGCTAAAGAAAAATTTGTTGATCGTTTTACATAGAGCAAGGAGCAGTTGATAATCAAAAACGACAATCAACAAAACGACTATCAACTATCAACTTAGCCGATTCCACCCCAGGCTGCATCGTCGGAGATAGTTCGGAAGCCTCTGATCACTCTGATTGCGCAGAGCCTGTGAGCTGATGAAAACGACACCTAAATAGCTATCACACGAAAACGACAGTTCGAAAATGACTATCAACTTGATAATCAACTTACGGAGAGCAAAACATTGGATTTTGATTGTCAACAGTCAACTATCAACTTAGCCGATTCCACCCCAGGGTCCTGTGGGCATATCCAAGCCCGCCGATATTCGGGAGCATTCGGGAGAGTGCTGCCTGCATCAGCGATGCTTTCTTACTAGAGTACTCGACGTGGGCTTTGAAGCGCAGCCTCTTGTCGAGCATGACTCCAAGGTACTTCAAGCATTCTTTGGACCTGATTGTCTGGTTTCTGACCCGGAAGCTGGCACATTCCACCTTTTTGCGGCAGGTTATTAGGACAGCTTCAGTCTTGTGGGCAGCTAGTTCCAGACCGGTAGACTCCAGCCATTCCTTTATTCTTATAACGATATCGTCAGCGAAGCCACAGTGGGCGCCGTGGCGTAAGTGGTTAGTGTGTCGGATCACTACGCATGAGGTTCCAAGTTCGAATCCCAGAAAACACCAAAAAGTTTTTCACGGTCCCACCTCTCGCGAGCGTCTGACAAACATCCGAGAGTATTGTTGTCACGAAAAGTCTTCTCAAATCGCCGTTCGGAGTCGGCACTAAACTGTAGGTCCCTTCTATTCGTGTGAAAAATATAACGCACACAACATGAGTGGTTGCGAGAAGCTAGGCCCTGGCACTTTAAAGAGCTGTTGCGCCAAATATTTTTTAGCGAAGCCAATTACTTTGACTCCCTCGGGCAGTGTTAGTCGCAGAACTCCGTCGTACATAATGTTCCATAGGAGAGGTCCCAGAACCGACCCTTGGTGATTGCCAGGATATGCTCTATGCTGATCTCCCTCGTAATGGAGACCATAGTAGTTGGTCTATGGGGGAATATGTGCTCTACTATGGTTCTTAGCATTGCCGGGCATGTTAGTTGTGGAGATCTGCTGCTTTTAAGCTTCTTCATCACCACTCTATACGCTATGCCCCAGGGTTCTAATTCAGCCTCGCCACAGAGTCGCCTAAAGCTCCTTGACTTACTCTCCTTAATGGCCCTTTCCAGTTCTCGCCTCGCCAGTTTAAATGTGGTTAGCCGCTCTTGGAAATCTTGTCTGTGTGTGGATCTCTGAGATCTGCGTCGTGCTTGTAGGCATTTCGCTCTGAGCCGTTTAATCTCGTCGGTTCACCAGTAGCAGGGCTCGCCTCTTTTACTGACAGACCTTCTAGGCATTGCTGCGTCGCTGGGGTAATGACCTGGATAAGCCGAAGCGAAAGGGTCTCAACCGATCCGTTATTCGTTGTGGCGCTGGTGTTTAACATATCTTCGAACATGTCTTTGTCGAAGAGCGTGTCCTTCCACTTTGGTCCTGTTAGGGTGGGACGGCGTCTGCGTTTCTCTTCGCCGACATTAAATAGAATTGCCTGGTGGTCACTGTGGGTATAGTCTTCGCTGACCCGCCATTTGGTTTTCCGCAGGAGTGAGTTGCTCATGAATGTGATGTCAATGGTTGACCCTCTGCGTGCCTTTCGAAACGTTTTCGCTGTACCGTCGTTGGCCAGACTAATGTCCAGTGCTGCGAAGCATTCGAGGAGAGCTCTTCCCCTTGCGTCAGTGGTTCTACTGCCCCAATCAGTAGCCCAGGCGTTGAAATCTCCAGCAATAATCACAGGGTGTTTCCCTCGCGCGTCAGCTACGATGTCGTCCAGCAGCTTCAGATAGTCCGCCAATGGTAGACTGGGGGGCGCATAGCAACTATAGAAGTGCTCACCATTTATCCTTGCAGATACGAAAAGGTCAGCCTGGTGGCCGACTGACTGCAGGGCATAACTCCCGCAGGTCCATATCGCGGCTTTTTTCGTGGTCTCGCCTATCCAGCTGCTTCCATTTATGGGTTTGTACGGTTCGCTTATTAGGGCTACGTCGATCCTTTTCTCTCTTACTGCTTGCGCCAGAAGGTCCTGCGCGGCTGCGCAGTGGTTTAGGTTTATCTGGAGGTTATCGGACACGTAGCTGGTAGCTGGCTGCCCGCGTTTTCTGGCGTGACCATCTTACACCAGAAGCATAATGCATCCTTTTAGCATTCTTTGGCTATGTGACCCTCCTCTCCACTGTTTCTGCACTGCTTGGATCGGTCATGCTCGCTCTTGCATTGGCGCGCCGTGTGGCCAAACTCCAGATACCTAAAGCATTTGGTAAGGGTTTTTCAAACACGAATACGGCAGTTCACCCAGCCGACTTTGCTTTTGCCGGACTCCAGCAGCTTGTTCCCGTACCACCGTAGGCCTTCCTAAGGCTGAGCACATCTGCTTCGGCAACCTCAATGTTATACTGAGCCTTGATAGCTTCGCAGATGTCTCTCCTAGTGGTGACTTCATCAAGGTCTTTGATTTCGACCGTGGATCACTGAATTAGAGTGCGGATCTCCGCCTCTGCGCCAAGGTTCTCACTGATTATGCCCCTAAAGTGTTCGGTTCTGTCACCAAATTAGCGTAGCTGGAACAGCAGGTCGCCTTTCTGGGTTTTCCTAATCTTTGTGACCGATACACCTAGGTTGTGGAGCTTGAGGTCCGCTTTGACCCTGTGTGGTATTTCGGCGTAGGAAAGTTCACCCTTGGTTGCCACCACTATTGCGTCCGGTCGCGTTTTTTATTGACGGTCTTGCCTGGCTTCTTCTCATCCTTCTTGTTCTTTTTGAGAACTTACGACCAGGCACTGTCGCGGCCTATCGTTGCTCACCGCACTGACGGGCTTTTGACTCTTTGTGGCTGTGTGGTGACCTTCTTCCTGGAGGCACTTAACCATTCATTTTCTCCTGCCGCCCGTTGCTTGCTTGTGGTTGCGTTTGCCCGCTTATCTGTGGCCACTGGGGTCTCAACGCCAGCTGCGGCATCCTTTTGCTTGGTGTTTGCCAAAGATGGATGTTTCTGTTTCCGCTTTGGCTCCGGACGTTTTCTGTCTGTAGCACCATTTCCCGGATGTACCTCCTTCCGCTTTGCCTCCGGCGGTTCGCTGTCGCCCACACCATCTAATGGGTGTTTTTGCTTCCGCTTTGGCTCCGGAGGTTCGCTGGAGGCAACCTGCCTTCTCTTGGGTTCTAAAGTTGACTTTAGCCAGGGCGAAGTTTGTGAAAAATTGTTCCGACGAATCACCACTTTTGCTTTCTCGTCGTGCAGCTGAATCGCCGAGAGCTCATAGAGAGCTCTGATGCTTTCAATGGCATCTCGCAACGCTTGGTGAATCGAGCGCCTTTTTCCATCTTCCATCATTTCTACCAGCCCCCTAATTTGCTCACCTAGCTTGTGGAAATTAGATTGCTGGGCGGATGGTTCGACCGTCACGTTTCTTATTGCAGGTGACTCGCGTCGTTCCGTGTGTCTTTGTGCTGTTGCTACTTGGGCAACTGGTGACCTCAGCATCCTTGAGCTCCCCTGAAAGGGGTTTTCCTCGTTCTTTTCTGTATTTTCTCCGGGGCTATTGTTTGTTTTGTTTGTAATCATTTCTAGCAGGTCCCCACTCAAAGCCGCTATCAATGCTCGAATGTGTAGTCACCCAAGGATCCCATGGTTATCTGTGTAAGCAAGGAGGCCATGCGAGGGTTGGCACAACCCCTTATGAGGTATTGTGTCAGAGCCGGATCGGTGCTAAGCAGGAATGTTACATCTGCACCTACACTACCAACTTAATGGTGACGAAACATTGAACGTACTTTGAGGCCTGCCAAGGTTTTAACGGGACGGGGGCGCTTGTAGCATTAGCCTGAAAGCCATTTCAACCCGATTTCACTCCAACTTACTCAGGTAACAGAATACTACGAACGTCAGCCTTCATTGCTCTCATTCCAATTCGTTATCCAGTATGCCATAATAAAGACATTACTGGGCTCGATCTTAATGTTTCTTTTTTTTGGTTTTGGTACTGATGACGAAGTCATCGTAAAGAAAGAACAGTTTGTAGCTCTCCTCGATATAGTGATGTATAATATATGCAACCTCTCATCCAGAGCAGGAGGTTACGCGTTTCACGGTGTGGCGGGTACATCCGGATCTCGCCATTTTCTCCATCCTGTATCCCTCGTCGCCACCGTATGGGGTGGGGAGAAGACGGAAGACGGTGCTTATTCGTCTTGTCGCAGAAAGTTCATAGGGGTTCCTTTGATCGTTTCAGCCACGCCCTCCTTCTCTGCCGCTCTTGGTGGGGGACTGCTTATTGGGTATTCGCAGCTAACCTGCATTTGTGCAGGCCGTACACTATCCGCCACGTGCGACCCCCATAGTTGCCTGAGCTTAGCTTCACCAGCCCGTCCGACTTGGTGACTGTGCGTGTGTGTGTGTGTGTGTGTGTGTGTGTGCATTTGATTTCCTCCTACTGCTAGTGAGGCGGCGCTCGCAGCGACACCATTTAGCGAAGTGGGTGTCACTTTGAGCACTGCCTCACTAGTAATAGAATGAAAGTAAATGCACAATGTGCACGTTAATAATCACTCCGATTACCGTTGGCGTTTTACGCTTTTTGACGTTTTATTCCTCAGATGTACCACGAATTCATTTTCATAACTTTTTCAATGTGATAGAGTTGTAATAGTATTCCACATGACAAAAACAATGCTTAGTGACGTTTAACGGTCAGCGGGTCGCAGTTGTGAATAAAACGAAAATCGTCGAAAAACGTCAATCGCCAACGGTAATCGATGTAAATAACTTTGTTTTTTATTTGAAAAAAACTCTTGAAGTGGGAAAAAGGTAAACGTCTCCTTGAAGTAATGTCATGGAACAGGACTGCTTGAATTCCCTGGAAAAAGTTTTTTTCTCGGGTGCAGGAGCACTTGATGGATCGATTGGTTTCTTGTATCGTCTTTATTGAAGAACAGGACCGCTTGATGGATCGACTAGCTTCTTGAATCGACTTTGTCGAAGGCCAGGACCATTTGATGGGATCGACAGCTCCCACAGATCGACAGATGTGCAGCCACAGCAGGAATCGAAGGATCCTTGAATCTTGAAAGAACAAATCCTTCTTTGAGAAGAAAAAACGAACCGCTGCGATAGACTTTCCAGAGTTGAGTGACTATTATTATTGAATTTGAAAATTTTAGACTTTTTGAAAATTGAAAAGCAAGGACTACTCGATGTGTTCCAAAATAGTCCGAGCACGTTCGACACCTACGGGTGTTATCGAGAAATATTGTTACGTTTGACAGAGCTCAGCATTCTACGAATTTCGATGTCGCAAATAAAATTCAAAATTCGAATTAGTCGTCTGCAGATTTGAGCAAAGGAGGCCGTGCTTTAAAAATTATCCTTTTTAATGTTTTGGTTTTTTTTCAAATAAATTTAATTTAACTATGCACTGGCATTTAGTTGGTTGATAGCCAGACGGCGTTCAGAGCGCCGTCGACCCACAATATTTTGGTGACCCCAACGTGATGCCAGTGTGCAAAAAAAAACATTTTAGGGGCTGTTTTAGATGAACCACCCAAAGCCGGACGTACGTCTGCAGAACCAGCAACCACTGAACCCACCATGGTCGGACCAGCACCGACACCGGCAGAGTTACGACGCCTGTAGATCCAGCACGGCCAACGAGGCCAAGCACGCTCACACTTTGGCAGTGCTCAACATGCTGCAGAACGGCCAACTAGGCCCAACACGCTCCACCATGGTCCAAATATGCCTCAGCGTGGCTAACGAGGTCCAGCACGCTTCCTCTACAGGACAGCCAACGAAGCCCAACACCCTTTCGCTTTAGCACGGCCACTGAGATTCACCACCCTTCAGCACGACCAACGTGGATTAACACGACTCGATGCGGACCAGCACACCTCCAACATACTCAACACAGCCAACGTGGCTACAATATGACTCAACGCCGCCCAGCATACCTTCAACATGATCAACACGGTCAGCGCGACCGAAACGCGCCTCAAACATGCTCACAGCGCACCAACAAACGTTTCGCTCCGTAGAGCCGTAATTGCAATTGCATTACTCGAGGGGGAGTACTGTGAATTTGACAGAGCTTAGCATTCCACGAATTTCGATGTCGCAAACAAAGTTCAATTTTCAAATCAGTCGTCGAAGGTTTTGAGCAAAGGAGGTCGTGCTTTAAAATTGCCATTTTTCTTGTTTTAATTTTTTCAAATAAATTTAATTTATAAATTTTCCAAATTATGCACTGGCATTTAGTTAATTGATAGCCAGACGGCGTTCAGAGCGCCGTCCACTCGCTACAACCAAACGCTAAGCCGACCTCGCTGAATTATTTTGGCGTTGGGCACAATACCGACATCTGCAGAGCTAGCAAGAGCTGAACCGATCGAGGCCGGCGGGGCCAGCAACTGCTCAGCTGACTATGTATGTCTGGACAGACGCCTGCAGGGCCAACAACCGCTGGATGGAACACGGCCGGAGCCAACGCTTGTAGTGTCAGCACGGCCAACTAGGCCCAACACGCTCCAGCAGGGCCAACAACCGCTGGATGGAACACGGCCGGAGCCAACGCTTGTAGAGTCAGCACGGCCAACTAGGCCCAACGCGCTCCAGCACGGCTAACTAGGCCCAGCGGTGCTCAACATGCTGCAGAACGGCCAACTAGGCACAACATGCCCAAGCATGGCACAGCACAACAAGCTCCAGCACGGTCAACGAGACCAAACACGCTCACACTACAGCAGGACTCAACATGCTGCAGCATGGCCAACTATGCCCAACACTTTCCAGCGTGGCTCAAATATGCTTTAGCGTGGTCAACGGAGTCTAGCACGCTTCCGCTACAGGACGGCCAACAAGGCGCCGCAAACTTCCGCTCTCAACACAGCCAAAGAGTCCTCTACATGACTCAATGCAGCCCAGCATGCCTCCAACATGCTACAACACAGCCAACGCGGCCTCAACACTACTCAACGTGCTCCAGCTCGCCTCCAACAAGCTTAAACACGGCCCAAATACGACCCCGACACGGACCAGCACGCTTTCGCATTTTTAAAAATAAATTATGTTTTTCTAAATTGTGTGTGCACTGGCATTTCTTTAATCGGCGGCGTTCAGAGCGCCGCCGACCCACTATATTTGTGGCGTTTGTGTGGCGTTTGGCAAAACTCAGCATTTCACGAATTTTGATCCGGCAAAAAAAATTAATTTTTAAATTAGTCGTCTAAGAATTTGAGCAAAGGAGGTTGTGCCTTAGAAATTAAAATTTTGTTTTTTCGATTTTTTTTTAAATAAATTAATTTTGATATATATTAAATTGTGCACTGGCATTTATTTAATGGATAGCGAGGCAGCGTTCAGAGAGCCATCGACCCACTACAATTATTGAATTCTCAGCGCCATCTACTCACCAGTAGAAATTTGAACCGAAATGGCTCGGTTTCCTGTTACTATAGCCTATACTTGAACCTCATTTCAGCAACCTGTCAATAGCATGGTCGGTACTGCTGTATTACAGTAAAGTACAGTTCGACTCAAAAATGTTTGCATTTAATATTAAAAATTTTAAATCGACGGCAGCTTTCAGAGCTCTTTTAGGTCAAGCCACCTCACTCTTGTGTTCCGTAGGTGTTCTTTTAATTAAAATGTTGATTGCTCCATCGCTTGCTAACTTAATTTTAAATTTGAATTAATTAATTTTTGCATTGAGAATACGAAATTCCTGTTTAAATATAGATCCATTAAGAAATCAAAGAACTTCGTCAGACATATGTATGAGTATACACATAGGTAGACAGCCTTAAGCCAAACTAATTAGACTAAGAAAGGGAAATGTATTATGTACTTTTATAAATTAAATGAATAGTCAATAAAACTAATTAAACTAACTAACACATACGCGCTATGACATGTGACATTATTGTCTTCACTAGCTACAATATTAGACATAATATCTGCCTCGACATAATTTATGTCGTGTCCAGACATCAGATCAGGAACCCGAGTCATTCAGATTTAAGCATTAACTATTGAAAAGTCGGTGCTTTCCTTTTTTCAATCTGTAGAAGGAATAGAAGAAATAGACACTTCAGAACTAGTAAAGAAATAAAGTCCATGATATGTATTTTTGTAAGCTTTTGTTCCAGATTTTTATTTAGAAATTTAACAGTTTAAACCTGTTAACAGGTTTAATTTAAAAGACAATAAATTTGGATATCCAGAAAAATTTGTCAACTCGTCAGTTGGGCGAGTAACGCGAATGATTTTGCCGCGTCACCTGAGAAGTATGAGAGAATGTGTGTTGGTACGTATTTACATAAAAAAAAGAAATAAAAATGTTGGCGATTCCAGAAGCCTTCCACTGGCTTAAATGTTTTGTAATATCTCTTAGGGACATTGGTATTTTCGCGGACAGCCAAGCGACAATTAAGTGCCTGAAGTTGTTCTCTTTTACTTCAAAGGTCGATCTAGACTGCCGCTCGTCTATAAAAATAAACATTTCCCTATGATGGGTGCTATTTAATGCCGTATCCGAACAGCGATTTGAGAAGCTTTTTCGTGACAACAATACTCTCGAATGTTAGTCAGACGTTCGCGAGAGGTGGGACCGTGGAAAAACCTTTTGGTGTTTTCTGGGATTCGAACTTGGAAACTCACGCGCAGTGGTCCGACACATTAACCACTTACGTCACGGCGCCCACATATATGCAAGTACCATACCAATTCTAAGAATTCATCGTGATTGCCACACTTTTCTATATATTTCAAAAAACGAATAAGTTCAACCGAAGATCGGACCAGGCAGCCAGATTAATGGTCACGGGGGCAAGTCATAACGCACTATCCCTGCTAACTAACGAAATGCATGCCACCCATCCTTGACCCACCACATTTGTTTCTTTGTATGCCTATGTGGTATGGACATAACGCAGATTTAATTCATATGCGACTAAATGCATAATGCAAAATGATCCTTTCTTTGTTCTTATATGAATACCTTCGCACTTGTGCTTGTATAATTAATTTTGCAGGTTTTTTTTTCTAATAAATTATCCGCGAATGGCGTGATTTTTCTTTATTTTTCTGATATATTGTACGCAAATTGATTTCTGTAACCAACATTTTCTCCCCCCGATCAGATTATTTCGGTTATACCTACCCTATATACAAAATAAACCATATATGTACCTGGATTAAGCTCAGTAGGGGCAGTGAAATATTTATTCAGTAGGAGTTTATACACATTTCAACCTTAACGATGGGTGGAACAAAATTTAGGATAAGCTATGTATGCATATTATATATATATATTCTTTTCTTTTTTAGCGAAACGTGAGGATTTTTGCGAGCAATGCACCCCCACAATCAAACTTCTAGGAGACGCTCATGTATAGAAGCTCCCTGATGGCAATACTTTTGTACAATCAGTATTCTTATTTCTGGTATACAGCTTTGTTTTTTCCCATTGTTTAATATAAATAAAAATTTTATAAACACATATTCTTATTTTATCTCAGTGATATTCTACTTTTTTCTAATTATTTTTCCATAAATTTTGCACTATTGATAGAACGACGCTCAGCTTTTAAAAAATATTTCCTTATGGGCATACATGAATGATCGATACAAAGGGGAACATGTAGCAGATAGACATTTAGCGCCAAATAGTACATTACAGTTGCAAACATTTTGCGATAAATGTGGCAAATATAAGCCGCGTTTTGTTTCCCCCGTGAACTGAACTAGTTCATCTCAAAATAAAAAAAACGCTCCTGGTTCACCTAGAAATTTCATTTTCACAAGCAGCAGCTATCACACTGGCGTTTAATATGGATTAAAAATGGCGGAAAAATAGCAATCGAAGTGAGAAAAGTGCTTAATATTTTTATATTTGTTTAATAATTAAGTGATTTTCGATACTTATGTCAGAAAGCGAGGATACAACAAATAACTATGATTTACTGCTGCCATTCAGCATAGCTGCCAAGATTTACATATATTTCTTTTTTGTGAAAGCCATCTAGTGGTGAGATATGGGATAGAAATTCTGGTTCACGAAAATTGAACCAGCTCAAGTGCTGGTTCAATTGTTGTTTTTGCATCCTATGTAAAAATATGAACTGAACCAGTTCACGGAGAAAACACGAGACACTTTTTTTTTTTTATTTCGCGCTGCTTTTTTACAACAAATATTGTTAAATTATTCACAAATACAGTCACCGACTAACCTCCAAGCCAATATCATCGTTTCGCTTTGTGATGTGCCTCCCGCTTGTTTTCGTTGGTACTTTTCCCGCTATTTCAATAGTTAATCTCTTTTTCTAACTCTCTCTTTTTAATACGGTAGTGAGCGCAACTAAACAAATAGTATAGTGATAAGAACTGTCAAATGATGGCCTCAGAGCCACATGTGCTTTCAGGTAATCGATTCAGCGATCTAGAAATAGACCCGCTACCCGAACTAAAAAAATAAAAAAAAGAAGAAAACCCAACTATACAGACATTGATCACAATTCGATGATTCCAACATATTCAACATGCGCCAACCCTAAATTCATAGTACTCGCCCCATCGAACGTTGATAAACCACTATCCTCCTTTAGTGTGTTTCTATTTAAAAAAAAGCAATTGGCGGTATCAGTACTGGTTACGAATACATAACACAACACATTCGGCATTAAACCGTAGGTCCCTTCCATTCGTGTGAAAAATATAACGCACACAACATGAGTGGTTGCGAGAAGCTAGGCCCTGGTACTTTAAAAAGCTGTTGCGCCAAATATTTGTTTTGTTTTGTTCTTGGACAATCTTTGAAAACCTTCATGGGAGTGACCATTTCCCAATTCTTACAAGTATAGATCTCGGTAACCGATCTACTTACAAAAAGCCGCCCGTTAAATTTCAAACTGGTAGCGCCAACTGGTCGATCTTTCATGAGACAATACATGATTTCCTTAACAACAACAAACAGACGTTGAATATAAATAAAGAAGCGGCTATAATAACTAAAGCTCTGCGCTTTGCATCTAATTCTGCCATTCCCCAAACAAAAAATATTCACCACAAAACCATTGTCCCATGGTGGAATTCTGAATTGGCTTCACTCCGTAATAAAAAAACAGCGTCTATGAAAATTATTTAAAAAATATCCCACCGATCTCAACCTTTTGCACTATCGCAAAGCTAACGCCCTTTTTCGATTTAAAGCAAAGCTATCGAAGAAAGGGAGTTTTCAAAAATTCACCTCCGCCATCAATCCTAATTCCACAAACAAGAAATTGTGGGCAGATATAAAAACCCTCACAGGTAACTACACCCCACATGTGATTAATCACTAATAACAGAATCTGGATCACTTATTAACCCACAAGACATCAGTGAATATTTTGGCAAGTCCTGGTCTGGTTATTCCAGTGACGAAAATTTTTCCTCGAATTTCCGTGAATCAAAACGTCTGGCTATAAATAGGGCACCTGATAGATACAATTTAAGTAGATCAGCAGAATACATTGAAGAACCAATCAACAACCTTGAATTAGAAAGCTGTTTGAATTCGCTTAAAGGTAAGAAACCAGGGCACGATCGCATCTCATTCTTACTTACTTACTTAGATGGCGCTACAGTCCGGGGTGGACCTGGGCCTCAACCAACAAACCTCTCCAGCCAGCACGGTTACGAGCCAGCTGCCTCCAGTTGCGCACGCCAAGTTGGTTGAGGTCCCCCTCCACTTGTTTGCGCCACCTATCTACTGCGCCATCCGTCCGGGGTGGATTCGAAGACTTTCTTAGCGGGAAGGTTGGGCTCCATCCGCTCTAAATGACCCAGCCATCTTAGTCGCTGTATGTGAACTCTTCTGGCTAAGTCGACGTCCTTGTACAGGCCGTATAGTTCGGCATTGTACCTTCTCCTCCACTCACCGTCTATGCAGACGGGACCAAAGATCGCTCAAAGAACTTTTCTCTCGAAATAACCAAGGGCATCCTCATCCGGTTTTGTCAAAGCCCATGCCTCTGCGCCATACAGCAGGACTGGGATGATTAATGTCTTATAAAGAGTTACCTTAGTAGTTCGAGTAGGGCCAATGTTAAAAAACGCTCCGTTCAGGCTAAAGCAACGAATTTTGCAACTATATAATAACATCCTTGTCCAAGGTATATTACCACAAGCTTGGAAAGTTGCTACTATAATACCAATTTCGGAACCCACAGAAAAATGTACTGATCCTAAAGGATTCAGACCGATTTCTTTGTTGCCATGAACCAGCAAACTACTAGAAAAAATAGTTTCAAAAAGATTGCTTTTGTATATAGAAAAGAACAATTTTATAAATACAAACCAACTTGCGTTTAAAAATAGACGTAGCACCACCGACTCTCTCCTCCATGTCGATGAATTCATTGCTTCTGCTCTGTCAAGTAGAGATCATGTTTCTATCCTGTCATTAGATTTTGAAAAAGCTTTTGATCGAACATATAATTTTGAATAAGCTTTTACAGTGGAAGATTGGCCCCAAAATATATTCATACGTTAAATCATTTCTGTCAAACAGAAAATTTAGAGTCAAAGCTAATGACACATTTTCTAGTGTACACACTTTAACCAATGGCATCCCCCAACGCCCACCACTCTCAGTAACGTTGTTCATAATTGCATATAACGATATAAGTGAAATAATCTTAAAGTATAAGAAAATAAATCACGTCCTTTATGCGGATGACTTAATCGTTTTATCTAAATGCAACGAAAACAGTCGCACTAGGGAAGTCTTTCAAAATATTTTGCCGACCTTAACCAATGGTGTATACATTCAGGAGCCACTATTTCAGCTGAGAAAAGCAAACACCTACATATTTGTAAAAAAAAAGTTGTAATAGTTTTGTCGTCAATCTGCTTAGTATTAGAATTCCAAATGGAAATATGTTAAATATTTTGGGTGTAATTTTCGATAAGAATTTTAGTTTTAAGGAGCATTGTGTAGAATTAAAGAAAAAGCTAGCTACCAGGTTAAATATTTTTCGTTTCTTATCTTAAAAAAACAGCTTTGTGCACACCAATAGTCCTAATAACGTAACAAAAACCATAATCCTATCTAAGATTGACTATGGATTGGTAATATATGGGAAATGCGCAAAATTCATATTACAAATCATCAAGCCATAATACCATTTCGCTATCAGAACCAGTTAAAAAGCCTTCACAACCACGCCAATAAAAAACATGCTTACTGAAGCTGGCCTGCCGTCCATTGAACACCGCAAGGAACTTCTTACCGCCCGCCTTACAACAAAAATATGTCATTCGCAAAAATCCCCAATAATTGTAGACGCCAAACAAATTTTATTATGCAAGAAAATACCAAAATGCCCCTCTAGCATATACCTTACACTAGATACATCGCGTAGTATAGGTATCCTACCTGCAATAAACCCACAGCCAGTCGAAAAAATAAGAAAAAAACTGTTAATACCAGGGCATTCAGGTATTAGAGGGAACGATTTGGCAGACAAGGCAGCGAGAAGGGCTTCTTAAGGGACAAATGCTACTCCACATCCACCTCCGAAGACTGACTTCCTGAAGTTAATAAACGCCCACTGGAAACACAAGAGAAAAGAAGAGTGGAAATCATATACCCACCACTATTCTCTCATCAACCCAAATGCCGACTCGACACAATTTCCAACAGATACAACACCTCAAATGAACAAATGTTTTATGCGACTTCGACTCGGCCACACTCAATTAACTCACAGTTATATCTTTAACAAGGACAATTCTCCAATTTGCCACCTCTGCCAATCCAGTCATATCCTATCAGTTAAACATCTTGTGTATAATTGCTCTAAAGTTAATAAGCTTTGTAAAGAACTTTTTAACAAAAAACTAATTGACCAGTCATCCGAAAATATTAAAAATGTCTACAAACTTCTATTAGAACTTAAAATTGCAAAAACTATATAATTAAGTTATGTATTAAGGTTTATCTCGGAGGCGATCAGAAGTTGACGGGCTCACAAATCCGTGGTTACGAAGTTGTGCGCCAACTTCGGATCGCCTCCATATTATATAAATTTATGGGTGCAAGTAAAAACAAGCCCACGAAAGGGACAAAATGCTTAAAAAAAAACTCGCAACTTTTTTCACAAAAACCCCTTCTGCCTACCTAAAAAAAGACATAGAGGTATTTCTGAAGCTATGCACTGCAATTTAGCGCAAGATTTTGCTGAACACATGCTTTGTACCTATCTCTCTTGTGACAAACAGTTTTTAAACTACATACGTTAATCAACTTCGCAATAAATTTCTTTTTGTACGGCCGGTATACAAGTACCTACTTTGTGAACGTAGCCGTGAAATTCGCCATTATAATATCTAATGCCATGAAAGTAAACGCAGGTAAAAACTTTGTAAAAAAAAAATAAAGAGAGTATACAGTGAGTATAGACCGTTTTATTGAGGCCGGTAATTATCAAGCGCTCTTAAATCGATTTTAATTTTATGAAGCTCTTAGATCTCGATCCGCAGTATTTTTTTTTTTTTGCGATAAGCGATGTCTTAAGGGGCGTTCACATTCTCAAACATGTTTGACAAGCCTGGCATGATTGCCTTGATTTTGATAATGTGAACGCTCCATCCAGCGGCTTGTCAAGCATGCTTGATGGATTTCAAAATGTTTTGATATTTTCCTGGCATGACAAGCCAATTTGAGAGTGTGAACGCTTGCTCGTCATGCCGGGAAGAAATTTCATTTGCAAGAAACGTTCAACCAGTGCGCATTGTACCTATAAATATGGCTGTGATCGGAAATTGGAGAGAATTTTTTAAAATGTATCAAAGCTTTCCAGAGACATGGCAAAGTAAAAGCGAAGGTTATAAAAACAAAAAAAAAATATTAAGCATATGAAATTCTTTTGGAAAAATTAAAAGAAATAGAATCATATGCGACGGTGGACACACTCAAAAAGAGTGTCCTTCGCCCAAATTGGCTTCCTCTTATTTGTTTTCCTTTTTTCTTCATCTTCTAAAATTGCATCGATTACTAGAGCTTCGATTGCAACATCCGCCATGGTTGAAATTCTAATTACAACTGATGTTTGACAAATGTGAACGATAATGGCTTCCATCCATCAAACATTCATCATGCCTTGCTTGTCAAATATGCTTGAGAATGTGAACGCCCCTATAGACAAATCAATCATCCAATAGAGCGAACAATTTTTCCAGTCATATGACCAAGCTACGGCCAGTGTCATGTCTTCGCAGTAGTGTTCACACAAGCGTTCGCAATTGATCGGATTGACTTTATACATTTGATGAGAAATAATGCTTGCGAGTCCGGATTCGAACCAACAAACCATTAGAATGGCAATTGATGACATTACTACTAAATCATTGCCACCCCCAAAGATAGCCGAAATGAGAACTGTCATGAAACGTGTTCCACTGAGGGAAGAAATAGCTCCATATCCGTGAGCTTTATAACATTTGCTTCTTTTCTTTTGTTGATACATTTTTATCACGCAAATAAGGTTTTTGTACTTTTTTTTATTTCTGTGTCTTACAACTCACACCCGTGTTGATTTTAAGATCAATATCCCCTTCCGAGAATGTTGTTTGACTTAAAAAAAGGAAATTGAACTAAGAAATTGGCGAAATATCCCTTTTTCCTTTGTATGTCAAGCATGCTTACTTGTGTTCGTAAGCGAAATGGCAAATGCTTTCAGCTTATGTGAAATTAATAAATTAACTCGATCTAGTCCCAAATCCAAACTCGCATATTTCGCAAATTTCAGAAATTGCGCTTGACCTGGAACGCACTATTTAGTTTTTGACATCTATAAATGAACACCAAAATGAACCAAAGTTCACACTGTAGGCTTGTTTGGTTTGACAACCTCTCACGGATGAATGAACTCAAGGAGATTTCAAGTGGATTTCGCCGAAATCTCGTGATTTCGAAATCTTGAAAATGTATGGCGAAATCTTCTAGATTTGGAGAGATTTGGCGAAATCTTGTGATTTCGTTTGCTGGGAACATGGTATAAGATTGGTCGGTGAATAACATAGTGTCTCCACGAGCCATGAGTCATGCTTGGGCATATGTCTTGTCTTTAAAATGTCTCATGGAGACCGCATTATGTCTTCATGTTTGCATGCCCTGACATGTATGTTTAGATTTATCGCTTGCCATCCATGCCTGCCATGGAGTTGGGCATGAGCAGTCACTTTGAACGAAATTCAGTCACAACCGAGTGAAAAACGTAAGGATTTGCTCAGAATCAACGCTTTCTTTGTTTTTTCTCTTTTTCTTGTTTATTTTGCAGTTGCTCTAAAGCTTTGAGTGCAAAAATGAGCTCCAGCTTCAGTGAAATGTTCAGACATGAAGTGCCCACCCATTCAAATGTGGCAGCTGCCTGAGCATCGTCTGACAGATGTCGAACATATGCGCAGGCATGACTCGTGGCTCGTGGAGACACCGTGTAACGGCCTGAGACTTAAAAGTGAGCAAGATTTTATTCTCAAAAAACACGCCTATTATATAGTTTTGAAATTTTTATATTTTATTTTAATAAATAATTATACCGAGTGTATTTTGTTTCTCCTTCTGCATTAATTTTAATCTATTTTAAAAAATTTGACTATGCAAAGTACCCCAATAGTTATAATCATGATTTTTCAGTAGAAATCATGATAAAAATTATTAATTTATTTTTAGTGGAGTGGCAGCACTGGTTGGTCCCCTGTGACGAACCATAGCTGTCAACATGGTGGACATGCGCAATGCATAATCTTGTACACGTTTTTTATAGGTGCAAATATTCGTCAGTGCTACTTCAGTTTTTACTGCGGCCAATTCTTTAAATTTGAAATTTTTAAATGCATTTAATAATTACCAGTGCCTCAAAATATACATTTTCAATTGTAAATTTACTGACCACCTGAAAGAAGAGGTAAAACTGTCAACCTTATCGCCTTTTGTTGGAATTTTACTAAATATCTGCTTCTGCTTCAGATTTGTGTTTTTCATAATGTCCCGGGTTTCTCGTCACAAACATGTAATGAAGGAGATGATGGACGACGACTTCGAACTGCCGAAGGAGAGGCAACAAATCGTCCGAGTGGCCAGCAGTCGCGGCAATAATCTACATGAGGTGGAGGATCCAGGCAACACTGAGAAGTTCTTGGTCTCGATGCCGACGAAGTTTCGTCGAAATGTTTGGGTCAAGCGGGGTGACTTTGTTGTCATCGATCCCATCGAGGAGGGTAATAAGGTCAAGGCGGAGATTTGTAAGATTCTTACGCCGGAGCATGTGAAGGAATATACAAAAGCCGGCATTTGGCCGAAGGAATTCACCAAAAAGAGGGAACACTCTGTAGAGGACCTCGACAACGAACAGGGTGATATCTTCAAAGTGAGGAATCTGAATCGTCCACAGGTGGACGAAGATGACGGCGATTCGGAGGAAGATGAGACTGATTCCAGTGATGAGAACTAAAAGTTCTAGTACAACCCCAAGTGCTTTACTTTAGAAATGTGCAAACGTTCAAATTTTGTATAAATTATGAATTAAAATTTTATTGTTAAATGAAACTTATTGGTTGATATTTGGGAAGCACATCTGTGGATTTTTGTAAGTGGCAATTTTAGTCATATTCCACTGTCGACTTAAGTTCCTACACAGTGGCTAATAGCTGCTCGTTGGATATGTTTCAAGCTGTCTAATGTCGTTTCCAATTGGTTTCACTCAAGAATTCGCTGCTTATGGAATCCAGTCCAATAGAACATGGGATTTAGCTGCTGATTAATCGTGTGTGTTGATGAAAGGTCAGATTTTTTTATTTTTCTCAAAAAATTAAAAAATGGCCTCTTTAACCCAATGAAAAACGACATTTGCGATTCCATAATATTTTTTATTTTATTATTATTAAGTAAACAGAAGATTGCGTCTTGCATTATATGACTTTGACAAGTCAAAATAAAAATAAATATTTGGCGCAACAGCTCTTAGTGCTAGGGCCTAGCTTCTCGCAACCGCTCATGTTGTGTGCGTTATTTTTTCACACGAATGTAAGGGACCTACAGTTTAGTGCCGTATCCGAAGAGCAATTTGGTCTGAGAAGCTTTTTCGAGACAACAATACTCTCGGATGTTTGTCAGACATTCGCGAGAGGTGCGACCGTGAAAAAACTTTTTGGTGTTTTCTGGGCTTCGAACTTGGAGCCTTACGCGCATCTGTGACTTTGACAAGTAGTCCGATGTAAAGAATTTAATGTGTGAGGGGATTTTGAGTGGTTTCCGAAATGAAATCGGGAAGCGAAAAACTCCCGGAAGATGATACCGAAGAGCTAATGGAACATGTTCGGCCGTGTTTTTTCTCTTTAGAGGACAAAATGGTAAAGGAGAACTTTCTACAAATGTCCGGGTCATCAATAACAAAGAACCAGGTGAAGTGATGAACAGCATTCAAGTTAATACACGAACTGAAAATGAAGGAATTCAATTCAATTTGAATCCTTTTGTCATGCACATTTCACTGTGGGATATGGACAAAGAACTGAAGATATGCCACTCACGTAAATCCAGCCGTCTTTTGAAATTTCCTCGTCTTATCGAAGAGATCATTTCAAACAACGTCATACAAGGAAATTTTTACTTCCCTTACTAATTCATAATTTACGTTTGAATTATTCGTCAATAGCATATGCATACCTCATCTCGACAACCTCTCAATAGCATAGTCGGTAATGCTGTTTTACAGTACGGTACAGTTCGTCCCAAAAATGTTTGCATTCAATATCAACATTTTTAAAACGACTGTAGGTTTCGGAAGTTTAAAAAAAATTAGAAGAATTGGAGAAAGAAGAACGTAAAAGAAATAAACCCAATTTGTTAGTCAACCCATTTCTCATAAAACGTTAGCTCACGATGATAGAGCTAATTTTCTAAAATATTTAAGTTTGGAAGATGGGGTTGACTACAAATATTTTTTTTGCATGACTGCTTACCAATGGAGGCATAGTTTCGTCCAGTAACGTCATTTCTCCCTTGATAGAAAAGCCCTTGAATGTATATTGTTCCCAGACTTTTTCAAGTGACATACTTTTTAATTATGGCAGGATACAAAAAAAATTATTTTAATCTCATTTCATTTCATTTCATTTATCACCCTCAAAATAAGAATCGTCAATAAACCAATTCTTTCCGATTGTTGTTTTTGTAGGTTTAGCCTCCGCATTTTTGTGTTCCATCGGTGTTCGTTTAATTAAAATTTAATTGTTGATTGCTCCATTGCCTGTTAGCTTAATGTTTGCCACTTTGCATTGAGAATGCCAAAAATTCCTATTTGAATATTATTGTCTGCACTAGCTGCAATATTACACATAATATCTGCCTCGACATAATCTATATCATGTGGAGACATCAGATCAGGAACCAGAGTCATACAAATTTAAGCAATAACTATTCTGTAGAAAGAATAGAAGAAATAGATACATCGGAGAGTATTCGAAGTTGAATCGAACATTCAGAACTACTTACTTAAGCTGCGCTACAGTTCGGGCCTCAACTGACACGCCTCTCGGTGCTTAGCTAATTGCTTAATTAAGCACTTCAAGTTGGTTGAGGTCCCTTTGGACTTATGCGCGTCACCAACGACGCGAGCAGGCCCTCTACTGCGTCGTGCCTCCGGGTTAGTTTCGAAGACTCTGGAGGCCGGCTGTTGGTGTCCATTTGCGCTACATGTCCCAGCCACCTCAAACGTCCAATACGCAGTTTTTTTTATTAGGTCGCTGTACAGCTCGTATAGTTCGTCATTGAATCTTCTCCTTTAAAACAAGTTAACCCAAATGGGACCGAATATCTTACGAAGAATTTTTCTCTCGAAATGACCAAGGGTATCTTCATCCGCTATCAATAAACTCCATGTTTCAGCGGCGCAAAGCAGGACTGGGATGATCAGCGTCTTATATAGTCTCCTTAGTTGTTCCATATAGGGCTTTCTGTTGAATTGCCTAATTAGCCCAAAAGCTAATTCCAAGGTCTTGACTAACCTTGGAAATTCCTTACTGATCTCTGATCCGAATACATTGAACCAGCTCGCGCGAGGTGTTCACTAAGTTCAACCTAACTGGAACTGTAGAGCCACCGTTCACTCCAAATAGGGAATTCGTCGGCTGCCGCCTGGAACAAGAAGAATTGCTCTAGTGAGAAAGCACTCCACCCCCGTGTCTCGTCTGCTGCCGCCAAGATCTTCCGAAGGGGTTGGTTACCCATTTCTCCGGTAGCGGTCACCAACGTGAAGGTGGAGAGCAGGAGTTGAAGGCCTAGACTAAGTGAAAATGCTTGTATTTTTATACAATCGCATGCACTACCGTTTGACCATTCATGTTCAGAATTAATAAAGAAATAAAGTCCATGAAATGTCAGTATTTTTTAAACTTTTGTTCTAGAATTATTTGAAGATTTAATAGGTCATTCCGTGGAACCATGGGAAATCAATAAAAAAAAATTTATCAGTTTTTTCCTTGCTTAAGAGGCGCTACAGTTCGGAGTGATCATGTGTCTCAACCAATAAACCTCTCTATATTATTTATTTTGCCCTCGTTTACTGCTTAACCCATTTTGACCTCTTCTGCCTTAACAGCGACCTTAACACGTAAATGCTTTACTACGTGATTAGGAGAGTACGCACCCGAGTACTGTAAAGAACACGCGAAATACAGCGCGCCAGGCACGTGGTACGAAAATTTAGTAACTTATTCTTTCATTCGAGCTTTACCATGTTCTTGGAGTGTGTTTAATGGTCAACCCCGCCCGAAACACTACGCAAATTTGGCGTGTGTTGGAATGTGCAACAGTTCAACATTACGTGTAGTGTACGACGATGCATTGCTTCAAACTACCGCGCGCTATTACGTGGGGCAAGTTTGTGTTACTCGCGCCCGGCGCGAGTGTCGTCCCACCTAATTAAGCATACCACCTTGATCAAAAAGTTCCCGGAATTTATTCAGAAAATTAAAAATACAAGTTTATTCATCTAAATCTATATTGTCCCCTTCAAAGTAATCCCCATTGACTGCAACACACTTATGCCAGCGCTTGATCCAATCTTCGAAACATTTTTTATATTCGGTTTTCGGTATATCCATCAGTGCTTCCTGCGATTTTTCCATTACTTCCTCTCGGCTGCTGAAACGCGTTCCCCGTAATGGTTTTTTAACTTGATTGAACAGAAAGAAGTCACAGGGAGCCAAATCAGGTGAATTCGGTGGCTGTTGGATGGTATTTGTTGCATTTCTCGTCAAAAAAATACGAATAATGATGGCACTGTGCGACGGTGCGTTATCATGGTGCAAAATCCACGAGTTTTCTGCCCACAATTCTGGTCTGGTAAAAAATCGCCAACACACACAGAGATAGATGTACTCTTGGCTACGTAACTTTTGCAAATGTCAAGCTATGACGGTAAGATTTAGAGGGAATATCAACAACAGATGTACCAACTTAACAAAGAAAACAGAACTCAAATCGATGGGAGCGCCACACGGTTTTTATTCCGGGAACTTTTTAATCAAGGTGTTATACTCTTCCCGCTTCTCAAGTAGTGCCATTAGACGTGCACTCTTTTCCGCGCGATAACGAAAATCAATTGATTTCGCGCAGGAAAGAACGTATATGTAAATGCTGCTATATTAAAGCGGCCCATACACAGAACACTTGTGTGCGCACTTCGGTGTGAGCATCGGTGTCTCTTTCCGCCATACACATCACACAATATTCGTACACATTAGTTTTTCATCGAACTTCGACGGAGAAGGAATAGTGCTATGAGCATTGAGAGTGATAGTGATACTGCGCTATGCGCATCACTAATAATCATTTCAGATCTGGAAGATCCTGCCAGAGCTCAGGCAAATTCTTGTACATGTCTATCAATGAGCGCCAAAATTCCCAGTCCATAATTGCCATTTTTCTATGCGACCTTGACACTACCGCGATCAAACAAAGATCGATATTTTATATGAGCGTACGCGCACCAGCCCATACACACCACACTTCTAGGAACACCGACACAAAAAATCAAAATATTTTGATTTTGCTCACACAGTGTGGCACACCGCAAAATCGGTGCGCGGACTGCCCACACACACACACCGACACAAGTGTGCGCACAAGTATTCTATGTATGGGCGGTAATGCTCGCAAACGCACCGGTGACGACAGCACAACAAGCAGTTGTACCGTCTTTTGATAAACTGTGCCTATGGTGTTGGGCTTGTGAGTTCCGCACAATCCGTTCAGGTACGATATTAAAGAAGTTACATAACAGCGCATCACCTTGTCTAAAACCTTTTTTGACATCAAATGTCTTGGTGAGGTCACTACCGGCCTTGACGAAACAACGAGCGTTCTCCATCGTCATCCTGTACAGACAGACAAGTTTAGCAGGGATGTCAAAAGTAGATATGGCTCTATATAGCTCCTCTCTATAGATATGATTCTGTCGTGTCACCTTCCAAATTGATTAGTACAATTTTAACTGGAAGCATTAGCGGGTACCGCACTGCCGTGCGTTGCTACGCCTAATATAAAGAAATACATGTTTTTTTTAGTACTAAAGAAATATTAGATAAGTACAAAAAAAAAACAATTTTGACCAAACTTCGGGCCAACACCGAAGAATATCTGAAAATTTAAGCTCAATCGGTTCGGTGGTTTCGGAGTCCATAGCATACAAACAAAAAAGCAAACATACATTGTATTTTATATATAAGATAGATGAGGTATTTTTTTTTATAAAAAGTATGTTGTTTTTCACATTTTAGATCCGATTTTTCGTTCAAACTACCTGAAACAGAACTAAATCTGGAGGTGGGGTGGGGTCTTCTCCAAAAAGCTCAACCTGAGCATTTACTTCCGCCTCTTACATCACTGTAGCGATTTCTGGCGATTAAATGAAGCCCTGTCCTAGCTAAAATGTAATGTATTATAATATCTGTCAGGGATAGTAGCATTTTACGGACAGCCAAGCAGCAATCAAGCCATCCAAGTTGTTCTCTTTTGCTTCAAACATCGTCTCTCATAGTATTAGAAGAACAGTTCAGCATTTGCTGGGTGCCAGTCCACAGAGATATTACAGGTAACTGCTGGGCTAACGAGCTCGCCAGACTTGGCACTACCCGAAATATTCTAGCGAATAGGTAGGTTGTGGGTATTTCTCTGGCCACGTGAAAACTTCTACTTAAGCCGGATTCTATCAGCGAGACAAATCGCAGATGGGAGGATGGCACGACGTGCCGAATATCTAGGTAGGTCTAGACTAGTCTGGATCAGAAGCGCTTAAATGGTGGGATCTCGCTGAATCGGTCAGATATTAACTCCACTATCGGTGACTTCCCACGACACTTTCCAATAGGGATACACGACAAAAGGTTAACTCTCTTTTCAAACGATTTTTGCAGGATCTGTAGGGATGAAGAAGAAGAAGGAACCATCCTCCATTTCCTCTGCACCTGTCCAGTTCTGGCAAAAAGAAGACTTCTCCATCTTGGAGCCATTCTCTTCGATAACCTTGGCGAACAGACATCAGAAGCATCCTTCGCTTTATAAAAAAAACTCGGGTTGATTCTTATGCAGCTGATTTGAAGCTAGTTCCAGTAGTATCAAATTACAATGGAACTCTTCTGGTCTAGGTGGATCTTTATTTTGGCACTGACAGCAGCTCTAATTTAACCTAACCTGCAACTGCACTGAAAATGAGTTTTGTGTATTTCTTATGGCCAAATTCCGTGCGCAAGGAATCCCTTACCCAAAAATAGTGTGGAACAGCCACTGATCGATTCATCCTATTAAAAAGGATGTCATTCTTTTTTGACATTTTTTTTTTAAAACCTGGGTGTATCTTGAATTGACTGTGAAATCGCTTCAAAGCTGTGACGGCATTGATAAGTATCAGATCTGTGAACAAAACTGATGTCGTTTCCCTGCTTTTGTTTAGCTTCAAAAGATCACTAACGTCAGTGAGAATAAACCATCCGAAGTCAGAGCTCAAGAAAAGCCAAAAATTTGCGACGAATCAAATAAGGACAAATGGATATTTCCACCACATAAATCATCCAACGTCGTTGGATTCCGCGTAATATTGTTCAGGTCCTACAAATGTGCAATGTTAACTGGAACGAATACAGGTGTTATCGGAATAGGGGCCAACATTTAAAATAGACCTTCGTTAAGTGTGTACTTTGAGTTTGTATGTATTATTTGATACTTTAAGCATTTCATGCACGTAAATGGAGAACGATAATCATTTAAATAGTTTAGTATTGATCCAACTTGAGGTCTTCGGATCTGCGACGACAAGGCGCTCATTTAGCCTCAATTATGTGACACAGCCTGAACTGTAGCTAAAGTTAACCATATTTACATTCACTTGAGTCGGTCAAGTAACTGATCGTTATGGCTTGAAAACAATGTCTTGGTTGAAGGGCTTACGTCTGGACATTATTTTATTATTTCGCTAGAAAACTAGATTTCGGGTACAAAAACTTCGAATATACGATACCCTTATATCTAGCATCCATGGCAATCATCCCTTTCAACAATAACCATGAAAATGGGCTGCAAACTAATGTTCCCTCACATAATTCAAGTGCGACCGTGGTCCACACTACTCGTTAGCCTTCTTGTACTAAACTTCTTCCCAACAAGTTTGAAATGTTCTTCCCAAGTTAGATACATGGCAGAATTTTTAAAACAACAAATAGGTATATTGCTTATAACAAAAACGCAATTTAGTGGAAAAAAAAAAAAAAAAAAAACAGTAACACATGAAACGTACACTCAAATCTACCCCTGCTTATAAATATCTTTGGAGTGATTCCAGAACTGCACCATCATATTGTAGCCATCGACATCCAGGTCTTGGTCGCCCCCAAAGAGTATCACCTGCAACGTAACTTGCATTACTTCTACCACAAAGCATGTTTTGATTGAAAGCTCACCTCTCTAGCACGAATGGCATCTGCTCCAGCTGGTGTTCCGATTATTTCAATCCAGTCCGATGCTCGAGCACTGATAGCCTCTGGCAGATTCACTCGGATTTCTTGGTTATCAGTGGTCTTCGCGCGAATCGTCTGGTTGCTGCTTTCAGTTTCGATTTTGACAAAAATGCTGACAGTTTTGCCAACAAAACTTCTCAGCATAGAACCATTAACTGGTGTGCGAGGTTCGAAAGACATTTTTGTACAGAATTAATGTAATAAATGCAAAAAATCAAAATAGATTGCAAAAACTTGCGAAATTTGTACGTCCTTCTGACAGTTCTAATTTGGCGGGAATGCTGTTTACTAAATAGGACTGTTCAGTTCGTGCGTAATTGTAGCAATAGGTCTGTTTTTTTTTAGATTCCCTCCAGGGTTGACCCAATTTTTTTCTCGGTTATTATGTGTGAAAAAAAACTTTGGTTTTCTGTTTCTCCAAAAACTAATTGGAGCTAAATTTCATCATTCATGCATATTAACCAATGTCATAAAATCGAACGCACTGCCGCAGTTGTACCAACCGTTTGACAGCTTTGGTGTTTTATACGATAATTGTATCGTGTGTATCCACACAACAGACCGTTGTACCGATATCGGTCTTGACTGTACAACCGCTCTCACATCCACAGATTGTATGGAAATTATGTGTGTATGTGTAAAATGTCTGAATAAAATGGCTGGTTGTACGTAAATCGTACGCAGATTGTATATTGTGTGTGCTGCACACAACAGTTTGGCTAATGTCCGTACAACACAAGTCGGTACGACGGTTGTATCGTGTATTTCCCACTTAATGTCGTTTTCCATTGGTTTCACTCAAGAATTCCCTCCTTCTGAATTCCAATGGATCGTGGGATTTGTCTTCCGCTTAATTGTGCATGTGTTGGTGAAATGCCAGATTTCTTATTTATTTGTTACAAAAAAAAAAATGGAGAAGATATAAATTTTGCTGAATATAGTGTAATTCACAGAGAGAATGGAGTTCTCTCAACTAAGAAAATAAAACAACCAGAAAAATGCGTATTGCACCATATGACTTTGATAAGTAGACCGATGTACTAGTTTATATGCGTTATTGCTTTTCGACTGTCTTCAAAAATTAAATCGGGAGGCGAAAAACCCCCCCGGAGGATGATTCCCAAGAGCCAGTGAAACATGTTGGGTAGTGTTTTTTCTCTTCGGAAGACAAAAAAAGGCTTCTTTTATTGCACTATGTATATTCAGCCGAATTTATATCTTCACCAATTTTAGTTTTTTTTTTGTGAAAAAAATAAACAAGAAATCTCTCATTTTACCAACACACACACAATTAAGCGGAAGACAAATTGCATGCTCCATTGGAAACCAGCATAAGGCTACCATCTTAAGTGCAAAAACGGCCCTGTGAAGCGCGTACATTTTGAAAACCTCTCAAATCCAATCCCAAAGCCCAAGTCCACCGAGGACTTCAACCCAGGAAATTCCATTGCATTTTTGACACTTCCAGTATAACACATTTCAATCAAAAATTGACAACTAATTTCTGTTGTGGAAAAAATCAATCGGTTGATAGGTTTTGACTGCGAATTATTTTATTTTTGAGAAATTTTCTTTTTTCGCCCAAAAATAGTGAATAATATTCTTCAAAAAACCGTGAAATAGTAGTCCTTTGAAATGCCCATAAAAGTCACACACAAAAAATGAAATTTTAAGCGTTTTCTTAGCGGCAATAAACGAAACAAAGATTTTCTTTTACTACGGCTGATTGATTTTTCCTCCTGTGCGTCGCTTAAAAACATGAGTAAGTTTAAATATTTAAACAAAATTTTAAATTAATCGATGACAGGATTATGTGTTTAAGAAGTAATTACATGGAAACGAATGCAAGTCAAAAGTATGTCGTCAGAATTTGATGGAGTTTGAAGGAATTCAGATCCTTTGCAGCTAATGAATGCAATTTTTTGTTTACTCCTTTAATGGGAGTATGATTCCAAGGAGTGCTCTTGTAAACTGATACATATTACTTTTGGCGTCGGTGTACCCAATTGGGAAAGCAAACAAAATGTGTGTCTCGGAATGTCGGCAATTGTTATGCAATTTCACTGTCTAGACGAGGAAAAAGGACATTGGGTAGCAGTAACAACAACAACAACATAGAAAAATGCGGGTGTATGCACATAAGTATATGTGTCGGTTATTTAACTATGGAGCTTTGGATAGGCACTCGAATTGTTATTTAGAAGGATTGGTCATTACCAGAGACAACTTTCCTTTTAATCAGGCATAAGGGAGATATTTTCTGTATTGACACTCGTTTTGTTATGCTTCGAATAGGAGCTTCACACAGTTGTATATTGCAATGATTGAACTTTCGTCTAATGTGCTCTGTTTGATACTTCGTCCAAATTTGGAGTTATCCACTATTGTTGCGGTATACTATACATACATAAATGTTTATCATTCAACGCATTAGACTCCTTCTGGTCTATCTTCTGATTTCTGTGTGCGTTAATTCTTAGCCACATCTTGGCAAAGGAACGATTATACATACATATATAAAGCGCTCGGAAGTTGCAGATATCAATCCAAACGCCTCACTTCCTTTAGACTTCATAAGGACTTTAAACACAACAATCACCCAAGCACAAGGCGAACCCCACAGGCGGACCAGTAGAAATGCGGTGAAGTGGGAGGGTTGTGATCCCTTATTTTCGGATCATAACCTTGCTGAAAAAGGAAGAATAAGAAGAATCACCCAAGCACATATGAAATGTCTTAAAATTCCGTTTTTTCTTAAGAGTTTAGGTCCGTTACCGCTTGTGGATCTGAGGTTCTGCAACAACGTCTGCTCGCCATTGCGTATGGTTTCTTTTGCATTCATATACCTTGAAGGAATTTAGATATATTTTGATCCCCGAGTCGAGAATCGTCCTAACGTTCCAGTCCAATTTAAGTCCGGGTACACTAGCCAAAAGTCATTAACGTGTGAGTAATCTGTAATCTGCGGCGCGTAATTTCGTTTTCGCAAGCACGATGATTTGCGAAATTCTAACCCATGCTACTTTGCCTAGAATTACTCTAGACTGCATGCATCTGCAATTTTAGCCTACATGTGCATTTGCCGGAGACTACCACGTGGACATTTTCGCATTACTGCAAAATCTATATTTGAGCTATTGCAATCTAGAATATTACTGATTACTTAATATTGTTGATTGGGCACTAAAAGTAAATATAAACAAGTCTAAAAGTACACAATCCCGCAGGCTATCACCGATACCTGAGATACTCTTAGGCTTTTATTATGTTAAAAAATAATATTCTTTGCTTTTTATTGACACTTTCTTTTTATTCGTAGGCGAAGAAGAAACCGATCGAATTACTCTGGATCTCTCCAAGAGATCCTTGAAAAAGGTTCCTAAACAGGAAGATGCGCAAAATGTTCGTGTACTTATTCTTGATGAGAACGAATTGCAAAAAATCGATAATATCGATTCATATCTTAAGATTGAAAGTGTAAGTCTTGTAAATTAGTAAAATATTTACTACTTAACTACTTTTTTTTTTTACTTCCTTCTTTCTTTTTCAGTTATCGTTGAGTAAAAATCAGCTTTTGCGAATGTACGGAGTGTGTCGTCTACATTGTTTACGTGAATTGAATCTATCATTTAATGGTATACTCACAATCGAAGGCCTAAAAGAACTCGTTTACTTGCGGCATTTGAACCTCGAAGGCAATAACATTAAGACGATTGAACATTTAAATACTAACATAAAATTAGAATATCTGAATTTATCGGAAAATAGTATCGGAAGCATTTCAGATATATCGTTTTTAAAATGTCTGAAAGTAAGAATAACTTAGTGACCATTAACACATGTTGGTAGTTCTTTTTTATTCCTTTTATTTATTTTGGTTATTATTTTGCTGAAGTATCTTACTGTGTTCATTTTAGTAGATAACTCGTTTTTACGAAAAGTATTATTTATTGTTATGAAACTTTTGATTTTGTTCATTCTTTATTTTTCCCCTTATGAAATCACATACAGTTATTCGTATTCCCAATTGCCTTATTAGCGGCATTATTGAAAAATAACCCAGTGATATATGCACCAGATTACATAGAATGTTTTGCAAAAGCTTTCCGGTTTTTTGATGGAGCCACTATGTGGGAACACTTTCGCAACACATGAATGAATAGAATAGATAGTTAGATTCAGATCAGAAGAGGTAAATTTTAAAGTATCTCGTCTAACAATCCAGTTTGTAACAAACTTAAAACGCCAACTAGTTGCGCACACTGAATTCAAAATTGTCTTTAAAAATCGCTTGTATTTCCCGATCGACGAACGTCAATGTTTGTGTTAAGGAAGATTTATTTCTAGAACTCAGTTTATAAGCGAAATTGTCTGAAGGGTACCCCGGCATCAATCCATTAGCATTTCGTTAACTAGTCAGAGTTATTTTAATCGTTTAATCGTCGTGTGTATACAGGACAATACATATACATAAAAATATAGTCGATTGCTTTTCTGGTACTTGTTGCATCTTAAGTCTCCGCATTCCCATACATGCAAAGCCCCTGCTTTTAAGATAGAAGTCTTTCATTTCCTAATTTTTAGAAGTTCTTCGCGGAAATGGGCAACTTTGAATATCTCTTCTAACAGTGTCGTAAAAAAATGATGGCTTTACAAGGGAAGAGTTAGCCGTGTTTTTGCCATAATGATAGGTTTCATTGTCTTTTACCCCATCATAGTCAAATACTCAGAAGGGGGATGTCTTTGGTAACTGTGTTGCTTTTGAGCTTTTATATAGTCGGTTTTCCTGAGAACAATTTTAAATATTGTTGCGTTCTTTGTGATAGCGCCCTTAGTAGCTCCGTTATTATAAGGCTTATTGGTTTATATCTAACATAGGTTCCACACTATATCGGGAAAAAAGTACTGTGAATCAGAAGCAATGACAATAATAACAAAAATCTCCCCAGTTATCTGGACGCCACCCCCGGAGAATAGCTGAAGCATAAACATCTGAGCTTCAAGAACCACTACACCAAAATCTTTCTCTCTCTCTCTCTCTATCCATCCTTTCCAATGCCCGCACTGAGTGTAAACATGTTAATGGCATTCATAACCCATTGAGTGCGCGCTAATTATAAAAAAAAAAAGATCTCTATTGACTTTGTTAATACCACATTGCTTGTTCCAGAAAACGTTGCTATGGAATATTATTTTGTATTTCCTTTTACCTTACGTTTCTTTCATATAAGGCAGTAAATAATTTGTTAATAATCTATTAAAATCAAGTATTTCATATTTTCTTTTAGTAGTAGTAATTTATTTCGGTTTACAAATTGTAATTAACGCCTGATAATAATTTAGGAATTATATCTTCATGGAAATCGCCTTACACATCTTCGTCAATGCGACAAATATCTACCGACATCTCTTGAAGTTCTATCACTAGCCAAAAATAATATTAGTGATCTAAACGAGATCTGTACTCTATCGAATTTGTGTAATCTTCATAGTATTACAATCAATGAGAATCCTTGTGTTTCAATGACTGCTGGACAAGAGTAAGACTTCTATTATTACATTCTCAACATTGAACTCATGTTTGTTCTCCCTTTATGTTAGTGGTTTCAATCACCGACCTTTTGTATTGAACTGGTGTATGAGTGCAAAGGTTATTGATGGATTTATGGTTGATCCAATCGAGAGGTCAGCGTCATACATTTTTAAATAAAGTCGAAATAATATTGGTTTTTTTTAGTCTTAAAGCAGAATGGCTTTACAGTCAAGGACGGGGAAGACAATTCCGATTGGGTGAACAAGCAGCTCTTACGAAATATCTGAGTTCAGTATGCCCAATGCTTGGTAAAGCTTTGGAAAGTGAAAATGAAAGAAAACTACGTTTAATACTGAGTAAAGCGCAACAGCATCAGAGACAATTGCAAGAGGAAATCTCTGAAAATTCAAATACATCTGGAAATAATTCACCATCATCGGGGAGAAAGAAGCCGGCCAGTAGGATACAGTCACCGAGATGTAAGACAAGCGGTATTTGCGATTATTCAAATAGCGACTCAGTAAGAAAATGTGTTACCCATTTTGCAGTTTCACGATTGGGTGGTCGACAGGGTTCGCCAGATTCAATGGCAAGCAGTTACCATGGCAACACATCGAACTCGTCAATCCTGTCTAATGATCAAAGTATTTATATTGTTGTAACTTATTTGAGTGATTAATCACTATTTCACTTCATTTAGTGTCAAATGCAAATCACTTGTTACAAATGACAACATCCCTCATCGAGAATATTAAAAACGATTCGCTAATGACGCAAAGTTTTGATGCTACGATTTGCAATTCTAAAGGCAATACAACGTGTTCATCACAGGAGTCAACACCTCGCACTATTACACCGAATCAGTATAATGGTAAGAAATACGTATCAGATAATGCTTACTACGTTTAGAGTCATGTAGTAACTCCGCCTACAACTCAAATCAGATCTCAGAAAACACCTGGAGAGCTTCACGGTCCATCCTCTCGCAAACGTCTGCCAAACAAACGAGAATACTTCTGTCATGTGAAAACTTTCCAATTCTGCCCTTCAAAACGAAATAATATAGTAGGTTCCCTTCATTATTGCAAAGAATATAACACATGCATGTAGGAACTTAAGCGCTAGGCGCATGTATGTATATACAAATGTAGGTTGTCTTTAATTAAAAAAAAAATTTTCAATGTAATTTGTTTCACTTATCTCAGAGCTTTTCAAGCAAACACATATTATTAAAAAGCTTGACTTAGCCGACTTGAAAATTCAAAATGACGCTGTTGTTTGCCATAGAGTGAAAACAAATGCTGTTCAAATGAATATAATTATTGCATTTCGAAATATGTGTTGGGTATGTTCTATCCTGTCAGAACAACGCAGGGGCATTTCTTTGCCGTTAAATATAAAATTGTAGTCAATTTCTTTAGGTGCTATCGCAGCCGGGCGTTATTTGTCTACAGAATACATACCTTGCTTGTCTATAATATACATATAAATTAATTCCTTATGGACTCACTGACTTAGAAACAACAACAAGGGCCCTTGTCTGTTTTCAATGTTTCAATGCTACTGACTCTTAGTTTTCCGGTCTATATTTATATGTATTAAATTTCTGCACAGATCAACCTTCATCGACTCCACCGATGGGTGGGCCACTAGCTGCAGCTTCTAAAATGGTGCCAGTACCAGAAACTCTAATGAGCCCTGATTGCTGTCCTGCATCTGTAGCCCAACGAGTAACCGTGTCCGCGATTAATAATCAAATCCACAACTCAAAAGTTAACAAAAATAAGGGTGTGTTTGAGAACTTCACAACAAAAGAAACGTAGATCTAAATCTTTTTCTTTTTCTTAGAAAATAAACTGAGTTCACCGAAAATGAGAAGTCCCCATTTGAAACGTAACAATGAACGCAGTCCGACGCTTAGCCCACGGAAACTGAATAACAATTCGAATTCAATGCGTTCCAATCTGATCAGTGACAATCAAGCAAAATCCCGCCTGATGAGCAATTCAGTGCATATAACACCTCCAGATGTAGGTTCTGCTGGTGTCAGTTCGGATGATGATAGTGACCATATTAATGTAGATAAACTGAAGACGATTCGTAATAAGGCTGCACAGAGGTACGGAATAGTGAATAGTGGCGATTTAATGTTGAGAGTTGAATAACCTTCTTAATTTTTAGGTGTCAGCAACAAAAGGAAATTGTCGACATCTCAAATGTAAATATGAACCATGAAACAGAATCCTCAGCAATTGTTATTCAAAAAATCTGGCGTGGTTATCGCACTCGAAAAAAAACTAAAGAGATTGCAGAGAAATTATTGAAAAAGCGGACACAGGAGTACATTGAGTATGATTTTAATATAAAATTGTGTTTGGTTTAATTATTTAAATACCAGTTTACTTTGTAGAAAATTAACTAAAGACATGGAGATGACCAAAGCGCAGCTAGAGAACGAAAGAAAAATCCAACAGTTGCAAATGCAGGCGATCAATGCATTGTGGAAGAAAGTTTCAACTATGCAAGGTGGTAGCGTCACCGTGTCAACAAACAGTGAATCCACCGAAACAAGTAACAACCAAGATGGACACCCGTCAAGCAAGACTGTTAGTTTGGATAATAGTTCAACGGCTGTTGTGAATGATCTTGCGAAGACTTGTACAATGCTCACAACCCAGGTAAGTTTTTTTTTTTTCAAATCAGCTGTTGGTATAAAGGCTCTTTAAGTACCCATTTCCATGCCACAGTGAGTTATTCCTTGTTTAACAATGTTACTTTAGTTGGAAGTATCCTCTGTCCGAAAGTAGTTTGAGCAATTTGATGCTTCTGTCTGTTTGAGGTCTATCATAAGTCGTTACTTTTTATTTTCGAATGATCAGTCTTAGCGGGACAGTATAAATACAATGAGGGAAAGGAAGAAAGGAAAACTGATCGGAGGGTGAGGGTGCAAGTCTTATGCACAATATTCATCTCAGGAATGTGGTTAGAATTGAATGAGTGTAGACTGTTAAATTGATCCACGGTGGGTCTGTACTTGAGGCACGGGCACTTTTCATTTGCGTCGATCCAAAAAATGTCGTTTCTATGTAGTTTATGTAGTTTATGTCCTTAATCGCTGGAATTTTACTCTTATCGACTAATAATTATTCGGTTAAAACAACCCAATATTTGTCGAACACTCAATGAATTATAGTATCAGCCATTTTTGGATTTTTTTAAAACCGTCATTCCTATTTATGCCCGATACTGTCCCAGCAAAATCCTACGAAAAGTATGGTTTCCTATCTATCCTTTTTGTTTCTTGTCAGCTTTTTCATCTATTTGTAACAAGATCCTTTTGGTTTTGCCCATAGTGTTCAATGTGTATAGGCCAGGTCTGTATCTCTATTCGAAAAATGTTACAGAACTTGCTTATTGACCCATGATGTACCACAAGGCGAAGAGAATAGGTTTATTCTAGAAGACTATCCCATCTAGATGTCAACTTGATGAGTTTCAAGTTCGGTTCGATTTCTTTTCTAACATACAAAATTACCTACATCTTTGTCCATCGTCTTAAGTATAAATGAAATCAATCTGACTTTAATAGGTCGGCAGTAATCTTAATATTTTCCTTATTGTATCGAACTCCTTTAAATTTAACATTTTATTTCAGGTCCAACAACTGCAAGGATCAATGCGTGACATTCTGAATTGCCTTACGGTGTTTTGTAATTTGCCGCAAGAAAATCTCAAGCAACTCATTACCTCCTCTGCCACAATACCAGCGGTTGATGATAAAAAGGACTCTGCCGCAACCCAAACAGAAATAGTCGCCGTACACACACCGCAAATCGAGAATCAAAGTAGTTTTCCATTTAAAATTCGCCCCTCATCGCTACCATTGGACACAACCGATACAGCTACGAAGAATCTCATAAATCAATCGATCTCGGAAAACGATGAACATTTTCAGTGTGAAGACACTGGACGTACAGCGGCAGTCCCGACGTCTGCTGAAAAAGTTGATGAGGAAAAATCCGGTGCAGAGGATGCGGTTAATGATTAATATTGAATGGTTTTACCCGTAGTCCATGGCACTTATTGTTGTTATTGGATTGTCTTTTAAAGTCAAGCAAATGAAACCGATACAAAATGAATGTTTCGATCAGCGAAGAGCTATGATATTGTTTTTCCATCGAAAATTGCGCACTTCACATTCCAAAGTGGTTCCGCGTACACACACTCACATCCCTCCCCATTTCCCTCCAAAGCGAATTCTATGTTAACATTCAAATTCAAAATATAAAGAGAACTCTACCGTGTCCCTAGAATAAATATTTTTCTCGAACTTAAAATTAATCCTCATAAAAATTATCATTAAAAATAAAGAAAATAAAAATAAAAGTATTTACGATATTAGACTATTATGTAGGTGTAGTTGTAGAATTTCTAGAACAATTTGCACACAAAACACACACACACATACATACACTTATTTTATACACATGCGTAACCATTCCACGTATTTATACACATAACTAAACAACGAACAAAAATCTAAACTTTTGTTGTTAATCAGTTTTTTATGGCGCTGTCATTTTTATTAATTGGAAAAAAAATTATCACTGTGCTATTATAACTCTAATTGGAGTAAGTGCTTTTGTAAAAATAAAAACTAATTTAAATATAAATAACATTTTTTTACACGTTTCGCTTTAAATACTGTCAATAAAAAAGTGAGTACTCCACTAACTAAAACACTATAACTGTTACAAAAATAAAAAAATAAATAAAAAATGAACGGGAAGGGAGTAAATAAAAGATATATATTTCGAGCTTTTGCCACTTTTTATTAATTAAATATACAAGGAAAATAAAAGATACAACTATGTAATGAATTTTAAAATATTGTATTTATAATAATAAAATAACTAAAAAGATTCAAATATTTCTATGATGTAAATAAAAGAAAAATAATAATTTAATATAAAAACAACAAACATGAGCAAACGCAAATAAATATTTCCTTTTTTCTTGAGGCATAACTGACTAGTGGGAATTAAATAGATTCAAAATGCGGGACTATTTTTAATTGCACCTACATCATATAAGGGAAAGTATTGTTTCAGAGAAAAATTTTGATGTCGATATTTTAATACAAATTAATAATAAAAAATTGTGGTTTCGCCAAATCTGTCTGTATGTAGAGCTGTATTTAAAATTGAATTTTCATATTTGAGGTCTATAGGTCACAATTTGGAGCAAAATCTGAATTTTTGTTTTAATTAAAAGAAAACGGGATTTTACTTATGGGAGAATATCGATTCGAATTATTTTCGGGATAAAAAAAAAGTTAGTGTTAACTTAATCACAGGTTAAATTATTTATTTATTTTTATATAATATGTATATCTAGAATTTTACAGTCTCCATTAGTGTTTCAAAGGAACTTGAAATTTTCGCATGATCTGGTGCTAGTTGCGTATCTGCAATTATGGCCAAACGACTGTTCTCTCCAAATCGATGAATGTTCAACGAGAGACCTGCAAAGACAATGAATAAGCAAAAACAAACACGTACATACATATGTATCTTATACAAACTTACATGTCTTAGACTGTGGGGGTCTAAAAAGTAAGACATCTTCCACATTCTGTCCCCAGACAGTCTCGAATTTTGAAGAACTCCCATAGATTTCTGTCAGAGTAACGGGGAAATTAAACGAAAAGTAATTGATAAATACTTTCGTCATAACTCTAGGGAGTATTGCTGTCAACATGTCGAATTTGGTTTGTCCCATTGAAGCCAAATAGATGATAACCTGTTTCGTTCTGATTTTTTCGATGATTTTTTGAATCTCCTTTGCATTTTCACGTGTTGGCATTTTTAGCGGCAACTGAAGGAATACTACACCACCAATGTGATCCAATCTGCCGTCTCTTTCGGTAAAGTAACCCTTAGAAATGGTCCGACAGGTTGTATTCAATACTTTCGGGACGGGATATCCCTCAAAGCCGGCGAAGTACTCACGCAAAGCTCCAGTCAAACAGGCCAACGTGAAATCGGATTCTCTAACTCCGACGAGGTCAACACGTTTTCTGATATCCGCCCAATGTATTTGTTTTGAGAAAGACACAACTTTTCTACCAGAGTATGACTTAACCTGAAGCACATTCGACTCCTTTGAACGAAACTGGAATAGCTCCTCGAAAATGTTGCAGGGAGCCTTAAAGATCTCGTAGCAGATTTTAATCAGCTCAACCTGGGCGTAGATGATCAATGGAATGTATTTCGAGGCAATTCCACTAAATGTTGAGGTCAGAGCTGTATTACCGGTGAAAAGAAGATCCTTGCAGGCCAAGATCTCTCGATAAATATTATAGGGTAGCAAAAGGATATTATTTACGTTGATGTGCCAAGTTATCCTTACAAAATTCTTTGATATACTTAGGGGGTGTAGCGATGTTTTTACGGAGTCGATCACAACTCTGTAGGAGAGGTTTCGTTTGATCATTTCTCTCCGGATTAGGGTATGCAGCAGATTATACCGGTGCCGAAGAGACGGCTTAGTCTTGGTGTAAGCCCTCCAAAAGTCAATCAAGACTGTTACAATTGTTATTAGCAAAACTGAGGATAGTTGGCTTACGCAATTGATTTTAAGTTTCTTGTCGCCATCGGGAGATTCCAAAGAATCATAATCATAAGTAAATTTATTCCATCTATTGATAATCGCTAGCCAAATATGACTCCAAAGATTTTGAATGTGAACAGGTTTACGTACGAAATAAGAGGGTTTTGGACTTTCTCGTGCCTCATCGTAGACATCAATTGAAAGCTTATTTGAACTGTTGAGCATGAGTATTTCACTGATATGTAGGCCTTCTTGTTCGGCTATAAGCAGGTGATGGACCTTTATCAAGACGTAGAAGTGATCGCTCTAAAAGAAAAACAATAATAGAATTTTTAGAAATGGTTGAAAAAGTGATATAGGTTCAAGCTGTCGTCCGAAAATTGGTCACGTCATATTTACCAGCAGAAATGTCTAGGAAAAGTAGTATTGGGACATCCCATAGGGATGAACAGATTTTTGAGGGTACTCAAGTTATTTGAGTTTATTATAATGATGATGATATGAGTTCCAAGAGAAACATATAAAATCAGTTCGCAATAAAAGGCGTATTTCAGAGACGGATATATTTCGTAAACTATTCCACTTAATCGGATAATTTTAAGGCTACATTTCATAAAACAGTCTTCTGGTAATGCAGGTTGGGTTCAATTGCAAATATATCCAGCTTTGAAAACCAGACTCCATACTTGGTCTGCCTATTAAAATTCTTGTTTATCCAGATTTTCCATTCCTTATGCGTTAATTCTTCTTATTCATACGTATACTTTCAAATAAGAATCTAATGAGTTATTTTATTTAACAGTTAAGTGTGAACCTTGAACTAGACCAATAAGGTTCTTTAGCGAAACTAATGCACTGCCGGATACTAGAGCTTACGAACTTAGACCTTTCTTACTCCCTTCCACTTTGTATGTCTTAGCCGCATGCAGACGATTAATTCGGATTTTTGTGTTCGTGTTGCGCCATTACTGCCTTTATCTTTCCCAATTTAAAGTTTTTTAGATGAGGGAAGTTGACCTGCTGCCCAGCTACATTAAGATGGTCTTCAGGCATTGTACATACGTGTATTATATTATCTATTGCGGTCTGAGTTCATGCCACCGGTCGAACACCAAAAATTACCAGTATATTGACTGGTTCACAGATTAAGTACTTATTCCGTTATATGTATGTTGCATTTTATGACCTTGCCACTAAATATATTCTCTTTTCCTATTTTTTCTTTAAAACTTGCAAGAATGATCTTAGCGTCTCATACTCATTTTTGTTTTGAGGCGCATATTGAACTGATCTTGGTGAACTTGGCCCTAATCCGAATTGTTATCAATTTTTTTTAGCATTAACGAAACACAATGCTTCTTAGCTAAGTTTGCGTCTGATGACGAATCTGCACTTACACAAATAGACACATGATGTATCTACTCGGACTAATCGTTGAGTAAAATTTATAAGGAAAATAATTTTTGATGATTCTTATCAAAAACTGAGCTAGAGAGGCATTTTATGCTCAGCAATCAGCGATTAGGTTCGTGTGTTGAGTAAATAAATAATAAATTTGTCAAAATAAAGTCCTAACAACAAGCAGATAAAACACGAAATTGTATATGCTTAGTGAATTATTTCAAATTTAATGTTTTCAATTGAACCCTTAAACTTGAATTTGTTTTTTATTCTTTGAGTTTTTTAATAGCCCAAAGGGTATTCACCCCAATTCTTCAACTCGTGTACGACAGTCGAATCTGGCCATGTTTGTAATAATTAAATGCAACCATGGTCGGATTCGACTGTCGTATACGAGTCGAAAAATAGTCGAAGTGCACCCACTGTTTCTCTTCTCCGCAGCGGCATACGGATATATTTAAATTAGTGTCCAATTTTTAAAACGAATTTTTTAAACAATATTTATTTTTCTCTCCTAGTGGGCTTGGAGTCAAAAAGTGAGATAGGGTTATTGAACTGGATCTTCAATGAAATGTTGCATAATTTCGTAAGCTTTTCTAAGTTGAAAAAAGAAAATAAAAATACGATCGCACCCGACGCACCCGGCAACAGAAATCACAATGTGTGGTGGTAACGTCGTCAATTGCCACGCAATGGTTCATGGTAGATATGGACAAAAAATCACGACCTGTGAATGAAAATTCACATTCGCAACCTCTGACTGACTTCAAAATAAACTGTGAATGGTTAAAATTTGAATAAGGGATCCTTTTCACATCACATCACTTTTCTGTATTCGCAATAAACGATTCACAGCTTCTTCTTCTTCCTATTTCTGCGAGGTTATGATTCGAAAACAAGGGACCATAATTCTCCCACTTCAGTGCATTTCTACTGATCCGTCTGTGGTGTTCGCCTATTTGACATCAGAAAATATCGGCATGCATCCCTATTTTGGATCACTCGGTTACTGAGGCAAATGAAATGCCGATGTCGCATTTGTCTGATCCAGGCGTTTCACAGCTAACGTCCAGCGAATGCAGAACAAAGCAAAACGTTGTGAAAAGCCTTGGGTACACAAACAACATGTACGAGTATGTATGTATATTATTGGCTGGGTTAAACTCAAAGCAGAAATTTACACATTTGTTTGTTTGGTGTCTACGAGTATGCGTACTTAAAAAAAAAGACTTAAGATGCCGCCGATAACAAAGCGAAGAAAAATAAGTTTTATATGCAAATTGTTTTTACCGAATTAAACGAACATTTCGCAAAATGTAATTTGTGCCAAGCGAAATTATCGTACAAAACCAGCATATCCAATTTGAAAAGCCTTGCTTTTGCGTAAGTATTTTTGTTTTTTTTATTATTAGGTTAAAACTAAAACTAATTTATAATTTGGTTTTGGTATTTTGATTTTCTTCCAAAAGAATTTTTTATTTGCGTAAAAATTACTCCTATACTTATCCACATTCGCATTATCAAAAATTCATATTCAAAGGGTGTATTCATAGTAAAAAAAATATCATATTCACAGTTATACCTGTGAATATAAATTCACAGTTATACCTGTGAACATAAATTCACGACTTAGCCCAAATCTAGTTCATGCGATCAATTGCGAAAGCGTGTGTGAATGCTACTGTGAAGGCATAACACTCGCAGTAGGTTGGTCATATGGCTGGAAAAATTATTCGCTTTGATAGATGATTGATATGCCTATGACATATCATAGGTGGTTGCGAAAAAATACTGTGAATCAGAAGCAAAGACAAAAAAATAGCAATAATGTCTTTAGTTGACGCCACTTCCGGAGTTTTTCTGAAACATAAACAACTGATTTTCAAACCACTACACCAAATCTTTCTGTAAAAATATTCAAAGGGTATTCATAGCCCCTTGAGTGCGCCCAAATTATTAAAAAAAAAACTTACCGCAATGATTTCATCTTCACCAGATGTCGATGTAATTGGTATCACTATAACCTGCCATTGTGGCAAGTCCGATGGAATATATTTCGTTACTAAATCACTGACAAAATCTTGAATATTGCCATCGTTGACTTGACGTCCTCTGTAATTAGTTGTATTAAGTACAACGTGATTATTAATGTTGAAGGAGCTGTAAAATGATAGAAATATGATATACTAATCAGATAAAAGTTTTTTATCCATACCTTTGATCTTTTACCCACGCATAGTGCCCCCAACAAGTCATCAACTGCTGCCTGAGCTTAGGAAAGCGTAAGCTTCCACTTTTGTTTCTTTGATCTGTTAAGTGATCCACATAGTGTTGCTTGATTTTTTCAAAATCGCAGGGACCAGTTAACTGTAGTAGAAAATGGAAAATTCCAGCATTTCGTTTTGTGTCTATGAGTGTTCGGATTTTCTTCGACTTGGATATCTCTAAAGTTGGATATTTGACCCGCAGTACATAGTTAAAGAGTTCATTTGAATAATGGACACCTGAAATTATAGCACGTTAAAACGATTTATAAATAATAATTAATTATATCTGAAGGAACATTTTTCTGTTTTTCTGACAGTACGAGAGGGGTAAGTTGGATTTGAATGTAGGTATACGATACCTTCGTGTAACTTTAGGTAGATACCAGGTTAAGGAAGAGCTTGCTCATAAGCTGGTCGCTAATAGCTCGCGGCTACCTTTTAGCTCGCAATTATGCTATTACAAAATTAATTCTATTAATTCTGACAATGATATCATATCAGCGCAGAAATCAAACTAGAGTTATTCTTGCCAATCGCTGTTTTTTTTTTGGGCTAATAAGGCAATTCAACAGTAAAGCCCTATCTAAAAACAACTAAGGAGACCATATAAGATCCTAATCATCCCAGTCTTGCTTTACGGCGCTGAAACATGAATGAAGATATCCTTGGTCGCTTCGAGAGAAAAATTCTTTTCAAGATATTCGGTCCCGTTTGCGTTGACGTGTTTTGGAGGAGAAAATTCAACGACGAACAATACGAGTTGTACAGCGACATCGACCTAGTCAAAAAACTGCGTGTCTTCAAATCTAACCCGGGGGACGAAGCAGTACAGGGCTTTCTCGCCGTAGGTGGTGCGCACAAGTTCAAGTGGATAACGACCAACTTACAGTGCCCAGCTAGAGGAAATTAGCTAAAGACCGAGCTAAATGGAGAGGATAGTTGGTTGAGGCCCAGGTTCACCCCGAACTGCAGCGCCACCTAAGCAAGTAAGTAAATAAACTTTTCTTGTTATGTTTGAAATAACAAAAGTGTTTTGTCATATCTGCTATTTAATCAAGGAAAAGTACAAGCTCCAACAACACGTCGAAATTGTGAAAATTTATTATAAAAATTTGTGCGACGCAGCGAATGAAACAATGGCGCTGTTGAGCGGAAATTGCAAAGTCGTCACGATTGTGTGATTTAACACCCTTAACCAATTTTTGTTTAGCTATGTACGCTATGTAGCAAAAATTCACGACTTGGAAACAACGTCATTGCTAAAATCTAGTTAATTTTGTTGTTATCCGAAATTGGGTCTCTCGGATCGCCTCTGCAAACGAAGCCGTGGAATAATGTGTAATTTAAAACATAATTTTAGCAATAAAGATTTCAGCCACATAAAACAAATTTTATTAAATTTTAAGTACCATGGGGTGGCCATGGTATAGTGGTAATGTCATCAATTGCATTTATGTATTTATTTATTTCTTATGAAATAAAGGGTCAGTCCGACCAATTGCGAAAGCTTGCGTGAGCACTATTACAAAGGCATAACACTGGCAGTAGGTTAGTCATATGGCTGGAAAAATTAATCGCTCTGTTAGGTGATTGATATGCTTATGACATCAGGTAGTCGGGAAAAAATGCTATGAATCAGAAGCAAAGACAAAATATAACAAAAATCTCCAAAATAATCTGGACGTCACCCCCGGAGTTTCTCTGAAACATAACATCCGATATTTAAAACCACTAGGCACACACAAAAAAAAAACGAGCACCCTCATTAAGAGACCCTTTATTAGGGAACATCTCAACAAGGAGCAAGTAGTTTTTTTTGTTTTGTGGATACTCCTAAATTCTAAAAGCAAAGACAGCGCTCAGTATGACATCCAAGGGTAAGTAATGCTTTAAAAAAAATTCTAATTGTTGAAATTCCATTTTCCTACCTCAAATTTCAAACCGTCTCTTAACGTTATGTATTATATATAACTCCACTTTAAAATTAGTATAAGAGCTAAGAAAAGGAATTACCTAAATCAATTTCTCAAAGCGACACGTCATATTTGTATTTTTACAAAGTGATGCCACACTAGTTTTCCATTTTTCTGCACTAATCTATCAAATATTCGAAGTAAGCAAATGATCACGAAATGACCTCTTGCAGACGGACTTTGTTGCGCAACAAACTTGATAAGATTGACTTAGATTGCGTCGAACTTAACGGACTTCATTGATAGTGCATAAGAAACATTACTGTACAGCCATCTTAAAACGCATACAAAACATGCAATGGCCTTCTATACAATTATGAGACATGTCTTTCTCCGTCACTTCATAAAAAAAAACCGCAAACAAAAAGCAAAACCAAAACAAATGAGCGATTACGCCAGCAATGCCTGCAACTAGCCAAACGGGCCAAAGGTTGCCTAAACTCCCAGCCACGATAACACCGAACACTTATCGACAGAGCAATAACGCGGTTCACGTAAAGATAAGAGTTCTTAAGCCGTGACTAAATGGCAAACGATGACTGGATTCTGTGCATTTGTTTTAATTTAATTGCGATCTATGATTCCCACGTATTTAGGTGTACTTACATATGAACGATAAAATGAACAGCGGCACTAGGCAGCACGCTATCAAAAAACACAAGAAGGTCTTGAGGAAAGATTTGATTTCATTCAGAATTCTGGAATGAAAAATGATTAACACGACTTTCTCTCTTAAAAATACTTTTACTTTACTTTTCCATTATTCATGCATTTCTATACAAACCGCGTACGTAATAAAAATAACACAAGAAAAGAGAGACGATCTTCGCGGTACGCGATTTGTCCCGTCAGCGAGCTAAATCAATTGGTACTAATGCCAAGAATTGGGCAGGCTATCAACTGAACCATGAACAATTTTGTTGGCCGTTATCGCATTATCGGAGGCAGCTTTGATTGTTTATAAACAGAATTTATTGCACAATGATCGCGCATTTCGCTCCTATCTGATGTTCAAGGAACGATTCATAAGCTAGGCGGGAAAACAATACGTTTACTCACATAGCCTTATCTTGTAAGGTATTTAGTGTAAAGGTGGACTTCCGATCAAAAATAAAATTATATTTCAAAAATACTTTTAGAAAACAAGCTTTTATTATAAAGATGTAATAAAACTTAAAAATAAGTTATCACTGAAACAGATATAATATATATTGTTGAATTTTGTTGTCTTAAAAGCTTGTCGCATAATACTTAGGAACTTACAATCTCTGTTAAACAAAATGAATGCCTCTATGAACTTCTCGCGCGCGACAAGCTTTTAAGACAATACATTCAACTCAATACATTAGATAGATACATTAATTTACTTGTTATACATTTTTTGCATGGGTTATAAAAGAAAAATATTTGGCGCAACAGCTCTTTAAGTGCCAGGGCCTAGCTTCTTGCAACCACTCATGTTGTGTGCGTTATATTTTTAACACGAATGGAAGGGACCTACAGTTTAGTGCCGTATCCGAATGGCAATTTGGTTTGAGAAGCTTTTTCGAGACAACAATACTCTCGGATGTTTGTCAGACGATCGAGAGAGGTGGGACCGTGAAAAAATTTGTTCTGTTTTGTGGGATTCGAACTTCGAACCTCATGTGCAGTGGTCCGACACACTAACCACTTACGCTACGGCGCCCGCAATACATGGTTATAGCCCAATATATAATAAAAGCACAACGATTTGATATCTTTATTCTATCTTTCTACTGAAGCATTGACTTTTATACATTTTAAGTTTTTATAATAGATATACAAGTTTATTTTAAAGAAAAACAAAGAGAAAACCCGTTATGCAAATAAAATCTCAATATATAATATGTGAGTTTTATATCTGTTTCAGTGATAACTTATTTTTTACGTTCCAGTATTTCTTACATATAATTCTATTTTGAATTTTTTAGTTGCATCAACCATTATCGTATTGTCGTATTCTACTCGCTAACTCCTTACATTTGATACTCATGTCCAGGGGCTTGTAAAGAAGAAGGTAGTTCGCCATCTTGGGGCATCTCCCATATTGGATTTAGAATTACGTCATATAACTTATCGTATTCTATGCATTAAACCCTTTCATTTGATACCAATATCAAGGGAGTTGTGAAGAAAAAGGTACTCCGCCATCTTGCGATTTAGAACGATATTAGGTATACTATATTGCATTGTCACCGCTCTGTGCAGGGACGGGTTAAGAATATCACTGCAGCGCCCCCCAACAAATAGCGCTTATCATTAAATTCGACTAAGGGGACAAATCAGTGGTCGAATCGCGTCCTCCGTCAACGGATGACTGGTAACGTAATTTGTATTGTATTGTTGTTAAAATTACGTGATGAGTTAAACGTTCACGGAGGACGCGATTCGACTCCAGATCAGGGCAATATAACACCCAAGTGAGCCTAGCGACACACAATACCTAAAAACACTCCCCCAAGTGTGCATGCGAGTCCGTGGGTTGATACGACTGGAAATCACCGGTGTAATAAAAGAAAGATCAAACAAACAATAATAAAACAGGAGCATGCACGTGTCAAAGACCGTCGAAAAAATATTACAAAAACTGTAACATTATGGAAATACAGTAAACTCTCGATAATTCGAATTTCATCGGACCAGATAAAAACTTCGAATTACAGAGGTTTTTGAATTTGGATGTTCCAGAGAAAAAAAAGAATTTACAAAACTTATTTTTTTTGTACTGTATGTTTACATTTATGTAATACTCCCCAGAGTAAAGAAATTATAATTTTTTATACAAATTACAAAATTTTGTAATTTTCTTCTGAATAACCTTCACTTGAACAGAAATTTTTATGTACCTACATGGACAGTATCTACCGTGGTAGATAAAATAATATTTCATGCATTTCGTATGAGTTATTTCTGCTTGACAGCTCATTTTTCACACGTTCTCTTTATTTGACTACTACCTATAATGATTTTTTCTCTAGATAACGGTTTTTTTCCAAGGTTTTGAGTGCATCTCTCTTTTTGTGGCCTTAAAAGTTAGCTTTTTCGCTCAATTTGCTTGTTTTTTTCTTCTATTTTTCTTTATTGCCACTCTTTCCCTTCGTTTTGAAAGCGTTACTAGGTTACTAGGAAGCTAGGTTTTTACCGCAAATGAAAAGTCACTCCTATTGAAAATTTGCGCACAAAGTTCATTGTGGTAAAACACTACACGTAATATTTTTTCAGTGAATAGTTGTGTGCTAAAAAAAGTTTGCAAAATGGATAACAACGAAAGTGATTTTGAGTACCTTTCAGCAGCAGCTGTTTCTAGGTAATCAAGTTTTACCAGGGCTTATAAGTGAATTTTAATAAAGGAATATAACGATTCTGTCGACAGGTTGGCTTATGATGACCAGCAGATATATTTTAGGCGACTTCTTGAAGTAATCGGCTCCGACTCAGAGGGAGAACTAGGTGAAGGTGATGCAGATGGTGATCCTGAAGACAGCTTTCTGCCTGAGCTTGCAGAGGCAAACGTTCCACGAAGCAGTCAACAAATAGAAGTGGAGATAGAAGATGATGATGAGGAAGATGAAGATCAGGATTTATCGGGTGATGTTGCTGATAACGAAGAAGAACCTATGCCGGAAGCAGATGACAATTTTTGGATTGGTAAGGATGGTACAAAGTGGATAAAAAGTGCACCAAATTTGCGTCGTGAAGGGGCGCATAACATATTCCGGGAAACAACATTTGTGGGTCCACATCCAGCTACCAAAGGTCTAACAGATGTGGAAACTTTCTTCCGTATAATGAGCCCTTCCGTTCAAGACATTATTTGCCGACACACTAATAAAAGAGCTCTCAGTGATTTCGCTAAGTGGAATGAACATCATCCCGAAAAAGCTCCTCTTGAATGGAAAGCCATCAATGAACAGGAATTTTGTGCTTACCTGGGTATTTTGTTGGTCATGGGCTGCCACCGATCTAATTACGAGACACTGGCTGAACTTTGGAAAAGCAATGCGCTTCCTCTATATCGAGCAACAATGTCGGTCAGAAGATTCAAGGCGATTTCGCGATTTATACGGTTTGATTCGGATGCCACGCGAACAGCTCGGATGGCCACTGATAAAGCAGCTCCTATTCGTGATATCTTCGATATGATCAACTCAAATTTGAGGCTCAATTTTAGACCGTACGAATCACTTACAGTGGATGAGCAGTTGTTTCGCTATAGAGGTCACACAAAGTTTACCCAATATATTCCTTCGAAACCGGCAAAGTATGGAATTAAATTTTGGTGGGCTTGTGATTCATCAACAGGATACCCTCTCAACGGGCAAATTTATATCGGGAAGGTGAATGGCATCAGAGATGTAAATCAAGGTGAGCGAATTGTGAAAGAACTGGTTGCACCATACAAAAATAGTGGACGAAATGTGACCATGGACAATTTCTTCACAACTCTTCCACTTGCAAATGAATTACTTACCTGGAAATTGACGATTGTCGGAACGGTGAAAAAAAACAAACGCTTCTTACCTCGTGAGTTCAAACCATCGAAAGACCGGGTTCCTTTATCTTCTGAGTTTGGGTTCAGTAAAAATGTTGTATTGTGCTCCTATGTTCCCAAGAAAGATAAGGCTGTTGTGTTGCTTTCAACTTTTCATCATGACAAGTCTGTTTCCGGGCCCAAGCAGAAACCTGAGATTATCCACTACTACAATCAGACTAAAGGGGGAGTGGACGTTATGGACAAAATGTTGAGCCAATACACAACAAAAAGAAAAACTTATAGATGGCCACAGGCTGTATTTTATAATTTGATTGACCTTTCAGGACTTGCAGCCTATATAATATTTTCAAAGAACAATTCGCTGGGTCCTGCAGCTGTGCAGCAAAGCCAAAGGCGCAAATTTCTCGAAAGATTGGGGGAGAACCTATGCATCCCACATATCAGCTCTCGGGCACAAAATCACAGAGTGACAGGTATTTTTACCATAAGAAACGCTATGGAGTGTTTGTTAGGTCACCCAATAAATACAAACAAGCCCAATGATGAGTTTACTCCTGACGATCCAGAAGAGCGGGATTCCAGTGGGCGCTTACGGCAAAAAGGTGGGTGCTTTATGTGCTATCAACTAAATAAAAAAAAGCGTGCTACGCGTCAAGCCTGTGTCAGCTGCAAAAAACCTATATGCGCTGAACATAGTCTCACCCAGACAAAATGTGAAAAGTGTCACTTGAAAAAATGAATAAACTTATATTATTTGCCTAAGTAATGGTACAAAAACTGTTTTATTCTTTATATTATTTGCTATGTCTATTTGCATATACACAAAAGTGTGGACTTTTCAGCTGTAACAGGTAAATGATACATGTTATATCCAAGTCAACCAGCATATTTCATACAAATTCGGTGAATATCTACCTGGGTAGATACTGTCCATGTAAGCAAAAAAAAACACAAAACTTCAAAAAATATACAAAAAAATATACTTAAAGTATGAACATGCTAATAATCTGAAATAAATCAAAAAGTTAGTCACTGAGTCGGACCCATACCAGAATCCACTGACGAATCGAAGAAATTTTTAGAGATGAAAATTGAAATATCTACCCGGGTAGATACTGTCCATGTGAAGGATAAGCGACTGCAAACGAGCTCGGTTCAGGCTGTTTTCGAATTTCGTGATTAAAGCTGAAAAAACGTCATTGTCAATATCTGTCCTTTCCATAAAAAAGTTTAGAATGTAAAAATTGTAAACTTGTTTATAAACTATCTGCAAATATTTTCGTTCAATGAATACATAGGGCAGAGATTTTCGTTACATACGCACTTCAACGAACAGTTGAGTACAAACAAATAGACTTAACTTCGAATTATAGAGGTAAAAAAAAGCCATCAAGTTCGATTTAGAGAGGTTTTCAGGTTATGTTGCACAAGAATAAGTTAGAATTAACGAAGAGGACAAATTGCACAGGTTTTCTTCCATTAATTGAGGCTTTTTCATGTGTCTTAGGCAGTACTTCTATTTATAGAGGTTCGAATTATTGAGAGTTTACTGTATTTGCTAAAAGGAAAGGCACTATCCTGCCAGGCACTACCACTGCTGCGCATGGTACTGATCCTGGTCCGAGTAGAAATGTTCGGGTCAGAGCTATACGGATTATGGGGGCTAGCAAGGTAATGAACAAGTTTGGACGAACGTTGGAAGTATGACCAGTCGAAGCTGGAAAAGATGATACATAGAAGTTGGGTGGATATCTTGTGTGATCAAGAAATGAAATGGCAAAACACCAGAAATCAGCCGCGTTTCTTAGGTATTACGACAAAAGCTTACAAGATGCTCTACCACGGAACGGAATAGGGAACGAACTGAGTCGATATCGCCCTTGCGACAGAGCTACTTAGTAAGGTGTTGACCATTTGGAATTCCAGCGATCGTTTGACATCTCTCAAACTAGTAATGCAAGGAAAGGTGTGGAATATTTTCAGTGCATATGTCCCCCATAGTGGGTGCGGTCAAAGGGAAAAAGATGCATTTTGACTAGATTTTCACAATCTCCTAAAGAACATCCCAAAGGAAGAGTTTGTATTTGTTGGAGGAGATTTGAATCGGCATGTCGGGAAGTCAAACGAAAACTATGAAGACTGCCATGGAGGACTGGGATACGGCACCAGGAAGCTTCTTAGTGAAAAGATCCTAAGCATGTGCAGATCATACGGTCTTATCGTGTTAAATACCATGTTCATCAAACATACACGGCACCTGATCACTTGCAGCAGTGGTGGGAGTGAAACCCATGTTGGTAGCCAATTTGGTAGCCAAATTTATGAAGCCTCGGGTAAAAGATTGCGAAGTGATCCTGCTGACAAACATTTTAATGGAGACACCGAAGAAAATCGTCGAACAAAGAACGGAGCTAAGGATGAAGAGTCCAGAGCACAAAATATGTGAGATTCCATATAGCGAAATTGCTTAAAGAAGGCCAAATCACTGCTAGAAGCTTCAAAAGACCATCACCAACGCACCAAAGAAACATGGTGGTGAAGTGATGAAGCTAAAGAAGTAGTAAATAATAAAAAAAGTGGCTTTCAAAGCTTTGTCAATAGAGACGAAAAAGCTCGCCTCAAAGTGGATTACAGATGTTGCAGGAAAAAAGCGAAGAAGAAGTGACCCCAGCTTCAAGCAGAGAGTACGGAGGGCCAGTATCGAGAGCTGGAGGAAACATATTCCCCGTTCGCTGATGCAAAACAGGCTATCCAGGAGCTGCGGCGACTTTAAAATAGCTGTCCAAAGAATGCTCAGGAGATTCGTTCGCCAAATTTCATTAACAATGCTCATGACCAGTTTCTTGTGGTTGACAACAAAATTCTACAGAGCTAGCGGCAGTATTGTTAAAGACTTTTGAATAAACAGTTTTCCCGGCTATATTTTCCAAGAGCCACCCCTAACTGTGACGAAATACCCGACGCTACAGTCGAAGTTAGTGAGGCGGTCAAATACTCCAAAAAATTAAAAGCGGTTGGGCCAGACGAGATGCCCTCTCAGTTTTGGAAAAAGATGGGAGACGTCGGGTCCAGATGGCTCAGAATTCTCATCTGTAGGCAGTACTTCTATTTATAGAGGTTCGAATTATTGAGAGTTCACTGTATTTGCTAAAAGGAAAGGCACTATCCTGCCAGGCACTACCACTGCTGCGCATGGTACTGATCCTGGTCCGAGTAGAAATGTTCGGGTCAGAGCTATACGGATTATGGGAGCTAGCAAGGTAATGAACAAGTTTGGACGAACGTTGGAAGTATGACCGGTCGAAGCTGGAAAAGATGATACATAGAAGTTGGGTGGATATCTTGTGTGATCAAGAAATGAAATGGCAAAACACCAGAAATCAGCCGCGTTTCTTAGGTATTACGACAAAAGCTTACAAGATGCTCTACCACGGAACGGAATAGGGAACGAACTGAGTCGATATCGCCCTTGCGACAGAGCTACTTAGTAAGGTGTTGACCATTTGGAATTCCAGCGATCGTTTGACATCTCTCAAACTAGTAATGCAAGGAAAGGTGTGGAATATTGTCAGTGCATATGTCCCCCATAGTGGGTGCGGTCAAAGGGAAAAAGATGCATTTTGACTAGATTTTCACAATCTCCTAAAGAACATCCCAAAGGAAGAGTTTGTATTTGTTGGAGGAGATTTGAATCGGCATGTCGGGAAGTCAAACGAAAACTATGAAGACTGCCATGGAGGACTGGGATACGGCACCAGGAAGCTTCTTAGTGAAAAGATCCTAAGCATGTGCAGATCATACGGTCTTATCGTGTTAAATACCATGTTCATCAAACATACACGGCACCTGATCACTTGCAGCAGTGGTGGGAGTGAAACCCATGTTGGTAGCCAATTTGGTAGCCAAATTTATGAAGCCTCGGGTAAAAGATTGCGAAGTGATCCTGCTGACAAACATTTTAATGGAGACACCGAAGAAAATCGTCGAACAAAGAACGGAGCTAAGGATGAAGAGTCCAGAGCACAAAATATGTGAGATTCCATATAGCGAAATTGCTTAAAGAAGGCCAAATCACTGCTAGAAGCTTCAAAAGACCATCACCAACGCACCAAAGAAACATGGTGGTGAAGTGATGAAGCTAAAGAAGTAGTAAATAATAAAAAAAGTGGCTTTCAAAGCTTTGTCAATAGAGACGAAAAAGCTCGCCTCAAAGTGGATTACAGATGTTGCAGGAAAAAAGCGAAGAAGAAGTGACCCCAGCTTCAAGCAGAGAGTACGGAGGGCCAGTATCGAGAGCTGGAGGAAACATATTCCCCGTTCGCTGATGCAAAACAGGCTATCCAGGAGCTGCGGCGACTTTAAAATAGCTGTCCAAAGAATGCTCAGGAGATTCGTTCGCCAAATTTCATTAACAATGCTCATGACCAGTTTCTTGTGGTTGACAACAAAATTCTACAGAGCTAGCGGCAGTATTGTTAAAGACTTTTGAATAAACAGTTTTCCCGGCTATATTTTCCAAGAGCCACCCCTAACTGTGACGAAATACCCGACGCTACAGTCGAAGTTAGTGAGGCGGTCAAATACTCCAAAAAATTAAAAGCGGTTGGGCCAGACGAGATGCCCTCTCAGTTTTGGAAAAAGATGGGAGACGTCGGGTCCAGATGGCTCAGAATTCTCATCTGTAGGCAGTACTTCTATTTATAGAGGTTCGAATTATTGAGAGTTCACTGTATTTGCTAAAAGGAAAGGCACTATCCTGCCAGGCACTACCACTGCTGCGCATGGTACTGATCCTGGTCCGAGTAGAAATGTTCGGGTCAGAGCTATACGGATTATGGGAGCTAGCAAGGTAATGAACAAGTTTGGACGAACGTTGGAAGTATGACCGGTCGAAGCTGGAAAAGATGATACATAGAAGTTGGGTGGATATCTTGTGTGATCAAGAAATGAAATGGCAAAACACCAGAAATCAGCCGCGTTTCTTAGGTATTACGACAAAAGCTTACAAGATGCTCTACCACGGAACGGAATAGGGAACGAACTGAGTCGATATCGCCCTTGCGACAGAGCTACTTAGTAAGGTGTTGACCATTTGGAATTCCAGCGATCGTTTGACATCTCTCAAACTAGTAATGCAAGGAAAGGTGTGGAATATTGTCAGTGCATATGCCCCCCATAGTGGGTGCGGTCAAAGGGAAAAAGATGCATTTTGACTAGATTTTCACAATCTCCTAAAGAACATCCCAAAGGAAGAGTTTGTATTTGTTGGAGGAGATTTGAATCGGCATATCGGGAAGTCAAACGAAAACTATAAAGACTGCCATGGAGGACTGGGATACGGCACCAGGAAGCTTCTTAGTGAAAAGATCCTAAGCATGTGCAGATCATACGGTCTTATCGTGTTAAATACCATGTTCATCAAACATACACGGCACCTGATCACTTGCAGCAGTGGTGGGAGTGAAACCCATGTTGGTAGCCAATTTGGTAGCCAAATTTATGAAGCCTCGGGTAAAAGATTGCGAAGTGATCCTGCTGACAAACATTTTAATGGAGACACCGAAGAAAATCGTCGAACAAAGGTCTCTGGGAAAATCAAGTGGTACAATCTGGATAAAGAAAAGGCGACGCTTTTGTTTTCGTGATGAAAAATTACCTCTCTTACACCATCAACGGAGCTAAGGATGAAGAGTCCAGAGCACAAAATATGTGAGATTCCATATAGCGAAATTGCTTAAAGAAGGCCAAATCACTGCTAGAAGCTTCAAAAGACCATCACCAACGCACCAAAGAAACATGGTGGTGAAGTGATGAAGCTAAAGAAGTAGTAAATAATAAAAAAAAGTGGCTTTCAAAGCTTTGTCAATAGAGACGAAAGAGCTCGCCTCAAAGTGGATTACAGATGTTGCAGGAAAAAAGCGAAGAAGAAGTGACCCCAGCTTCAAGCAGAGAGTACGGAGGGCCAGTATCGAGAGCTGGAGGAAACATATTCCCCGTTCGCTGATGCAAAACAGGCTATCCAGGAGCTGCGGCGACTTTAAAATAGCTGTCCAAAGAATGCTCAGGAGATTCGTTCGCCAAATTTCATTAACAATGCTCATGACCAGTTTCTTGTGGTTGACAACAAAATTCTACAGAGCTAGCGGCAGTATTGTTAAAGACTTTTGAATAAACAGTTTTCCCGGCTATATTTTCCAAGAGCCACCCCTAACTGTGACGAAATACCCGACGCTACAGTCGAAGTTAGTGAGGCGGTCAAATACTCCAAAAAATTAAAAGCGGTTGGGCTAGACGAGATGCCCTCTCAGTTTTGGAAAAAGATGGGAGACGTCGGGTCCAGATGGCTCAGAATTCTCATCTCCAAACTTTTTCTTTTTATAAAATCCCGCTTTACAGCCCATCAACCACCATGTCCTCATCAATACATTTGTGGATATTTAGCTGGAGCTGGCAGCCATAGTAGGCTTAACGTTATTTTCTTTTCATGGACGACTTAACGAAGTGCTTTATATCAAATATGTTTTCATAGTTAAAGAATGTCATTACCGTGACTACCAGTATCGGGGTAATCAACGAAGGCGTCTTTTAAGGCAATCATAAAGATAAGTAATTGAAAACACTTGCTCCAAGGAAGTCAATCTAAAAGCTTATTTTTTAAACTATAATTCTGTCAGCAAAACGACTAAAATTGAGAGAAAAATTTTACTATTTTAATCCACATTATCTATTCTTCCGAAATATGCAAAACCGTAATACTAAAAGACCAACCGAGGAATTCACAAAAAAATTCTTATATGATTCTAAGAGTAGTTTTACGAATAAAATGCAATCCACTTTGCCCGGTACCTCTTCAAACCAACAGCAGGGTGGTTCTGGAATAGCATACGGAATCTCCAACGGCCGAAGTCATATCCAACAGAATGCACCAGGCGATTATTATACGGAACAACAGCAACAGAATGGTCCTGGGCTACCATATCCCACTAACGGCAAACTTCAGACTCCGCCGAAATCTCAAGAAGACTATTATAATGATCAACAGCAACAGGGCGGTTCTGGGATTACATATGGTACTACTGCTCCTCAGAGCTATACGCAACGAAGTGCACAAGGCGACTATTATACTGACCAAGAGCATTTGTACATAGCTGGCGCCGGTGGAGATGCTCATATTGAAGCAATTAAAGCCAGATACAATAACGGCAACAAAGACGTTCGTTGCAAGAGATCACTTACACGTCAACCGAGGAACCGAAATCCCGGTGAAACATTTTCAGAGCCCAGTCAGTCCAGCAGTCGCAGTGATAGCAGCCGACGGACCACTATCGAACAAGGCAAGAAAGGAAAACAACTAATAAAATTAACGCATTCCAAAGCGAATCTCTTGAAGACTGTAGACGAAGGAATGTCAAGTGTACAACAGGAACACTGTTGTTGTAGCAATAAGATGATGTCCTCTGGCCAAGATCGACAATGTCCAAAGGAGATAATCCATTCTGGTAGCGATGATTCTAATACTTGCACAACGCCTTCCGCTGGACTAATCAATGAAAAGATTATCCATCCGATGGTTAAGAAATTTCGACTATTGTACTTGCACAATATAAAAGAGGAGGTTACTATAATGGAGGATTTGGAGTTGCTGCCGCATAAGTTGGACGAAATTTGTAGAAAAATGGAAAAGGATTAGTTGGAAAAATTGTTAATACTATGCGATATGGTTTTGTTTATATCTAAAACAAAATCAAAATTTTTAATAAAATATAGATCCGTTTTGGTCGAAATTTGTACTATTTATGATGTAAAGGTTTTATTTCTTTTAAGATCAGGATAAGGGTGTATATTTCTTTTTCAACTTGGCTGTATCTTAGGGTATTTTTCGACTGGCATTTCGACTCTAACTTTTAAGAAACCAGGAAAAAGGGGGTAATGCGTAATCAAGCACCAGGAAATAAGGCCTCAACATGAAAAGTGGTATAATGCCCCAAAATGTATACACAGTGAAACAAGAATAAATAATTGAGTACAGTTGGTGTCTTCTTTAATTTTTTAATTTGGGGTTATATTTCTTTATGAAATAAGGCCCCAATTTTTTAAAAATGCATTTTTGGGGCTTTATTTAATTTTCAACATTTTACCCATTTTCTCAAATTTCACAAAAAATGGGTTGTAACGAAATTAGGACCCAGGAAATGAGACCCAAAAATGAGAAATGTAATTAGGCCCCACAAATAGGACAATTTTTCATAACAATATAAGGCACCATTTTAAATGTGGAAATAATGCCCCAGCAAAATGAGAAAATAGATCCGTGCGCGTACTTTTTACACTAAAATTCGTAGATTGTCGAATTTCAAAGAGTGGGAGTAAAATTCTTTTAAAGAAAGGTAAAGTTACGAAAAAGTACGAACGTTTTAAAAAAAGCTCTCTTTTCTGTGAAAAACAACGAAAATTCTCCGTACTCGAATCGGTTTTCGTAAAAATTCGTAACATTTTGCAAAAATTCGCTGTTTTTTAAGGGTACGCGAACGGACTTAATGCCACAAAATATAAATGAAATAAAATCCAAAATTAATTTTCAGGCAGTACGAAATTAGGCCCAAGGATATAAGACCCCAATAAAAAAAATTAAAAAAAGCCACCAATTTTGACACTACCGTCCTTGATGGTGCAGCGAGCGTTCTCCATCGTCATCCTGCACAGACGGACAAGTTTAGCAGGGATGTAAAAACTAGGCATGGCTCTATATTATTCTTCTCTATAAATGCTGTCATAGGCGGCCTTGAAATAGAAAAAGAGATGAGGAGTATCGATTTGGACTTCTTGGGTTTTCTAAAGGATTTGTCGAAGTGTGAAGATTCGACTGTCCTGAAACCTCAGGCTGTTGATGAAAGCTTCCGGGCATTCACACAATATGGCAGAAAATAACTTGTATGGAATGTTAAGGAGACTGATGCCTCTGTAATCGGCGCAGTTGAGGTGGTCTTCTTTCTTGTGGATCGATCAAACGATGCTGAGATTTGTTCATTACACATACACTCATCCTAACAAATCTTAGGATGAGTTGGTGTATGCTCGCTACCAATTCATCACCAGTTGCATTGAAAAGTTCGGCCGGTAAGCCACCAGGTCCAACAGCCTTGTTGGATTTCAGCTTGGATATTGCTATCCTCACTTCGCTTTACTCAGATGGATCGAAATTTTTACTTTCATCGTCTATGTTGAATGATTCATTCTGCCTGACAGCAGGATGTTGGTCTTCTTCGGCGTTATACAGTCTTCAGGAGAAGAAGTAGTTTTTCCATATTCTCAGCACCGACTGTGATACTACTATGAGGTTTCCATTTTCGACTTTTTTTTTGTTGGAACATTATTTATGCAGATTTGAAAGTGGGCCTTATTTCATTATAAACAACCGCCCCATTTTTGGCACTTATTTCATTTTAAATGTCTTATTTCCTGCGATAAGTGAACCGAGGACCGTCAGGTGTATAAGTCGAAGAATATCCCATGTGAGTACTGTATTAAGAATACCAAACGACCGATGCATATTTTAACAATGATCGAACAAACGATATATAATAATGTTTTTAGAGCATAAGGGTCGGAGAACACTCTAGCATAACATTTTAACATTCCCCACACCCTGTTAGCTTTATTAGTGGTATATTCAATATGGTTATTAACGGATAGATTACTATCTGACATAATATTCAAGTGTTTTCTTAAAGAGACTCGCGGGATTCCGATTACACTACACTGAAAGAAGTAAATATGAATGCAAGGCTTCTTACATTTCCTTATACTTTACATTTTTGCGCTTCATTAATATTTTCCATACATATATAAATGCTTTAACTGCAGTTGATGCCTTGCTTCGTCTGCTTTTACACGTAGACTTTTGAGGCTGGACTCTTTTTGAACACACATCTGTTTAGGGAGGATGTTTGACTAATGAGCAATCCATTTAAAGCTGTAATGGTTCCCTTTTTTATACATAGATGCAGTATACTAGAATTTTCGAACACCTACGTTTTTAAATCCCTTTATATCACCTTTGTCAGACCACTCCTTGAATACGCCAGCCAAGTTTGGTCACCTTATCACAATATCCACTCCCTTAGAATCGAAGCTGTGCAGCGTAGGTTTATCCGTTTTGCCTTACGCGGTCTTCCATGGGCCGACAACTATATCTTACCTCCGTACGAAGACTGGCTAAAATTGATTAACCTACAAACTCTTACAAAACGTCGCGAAGTCACTGACATACTTTTCGTGCCCCAATTATTAACCGGTATGATCGATTCCACCGCAGTACTGGAAATGATTTCCCTTCGCACTAACCCTCGAAACCTTAGGTCTGTAGCGCTCTTTCGTCTCCCTCACCACCGCACCAACTACGGACATTTCGAACTAATATCCAGAATGTTACGCCTGGCCAATAACGCACATAACATCTTTGACTTTCATTCGAGTCTATCCGCCCTTAGGTTAGGTTAGGTAAGTGGGCAGGTGTAGGGGGATAGAAAACCTCCACACCACACTCAGGTCAGTATAGACCCATTGTGATACCCAAGGGGGGAAAGGAGATAGAAAAAGGAAATCCCTACCTCGTGGAAAAATACCGTCTTGTAAGTATCCTAAAGAAAGAACTAAGTACTCACTGTGTCCTAGATACAAACCATCCAGAGGATTTGATGAAGTTTGCGATGTCATTTATTGGTCTGTTGGACAACTCTTCTAGATCCTCAAAGAAGTGTTGCCCAAGGATCTTATTTCTCAAATGATAGAGGCCTGGGCAATGACAGAGAAAGTGGGCGGTGTCCTCCTGAGCCTCCTCGTCGCCGCAGCCTCTACAAAGGTCTTCGCTAGTCACACGTAGTTTTTTCATGCGGTACCGCATGGTGTTATGCCCCGTAATGACTCCAATTAGAGTAGAGAGGGATTTTCTGTGCCTCTGTATGAGTCTATTGATTCTTACTCTGTCAAAAGCGGGCCACAGCTTCCTCGTGGTGACACAAGTATCTAAACAGGTCCACCTATTGTTAGCCTCCGTTATGGCTTTGTTTCCTGCTACGAGCTTAAGGGCGCAAGGCGGGATGTACACCGAGGGGTCGGATTGGTCCGAGCTTAGTGCTGAGCCACCTCTAGCCAGTTCATCGGCTTTCTCATTCCCTGGTATGCCTTCATGACCAGGGACCCAGCAGAGCTTTACCTCGTGCTGTGTTCCAAGAACCTTGAGCTCTTCTCTACAACACTTCACAAGTTTCGATTTTATTTCTATAGCAGATATTGCTTTTATCGCTGCCTGGCTGTCGATGAAAAAGGTGATATTCTCTCGTGGTATTGCCCTCATCGCAGTCTCACGAGCTGCTATTGTAACTGCTAGGACCTACGCCTGGAAAACGCTGCTGTAGTTCGGAAGCCGAGCTGACATGGAGAGGCCAAGCGTTTCAGAGAAGATGCCTGCGCCTACACCTATTTCCATTTTGGATCCATCGGTGTAAACAGCTAAGGATCGCTCGTTAGGCGTTCTGTCATTTTTCCAGTCTTCCCTGCTCGGATAGGTGCTAGAGAATGGTCTTAAGAAGTCTAGGTAAGGCGTTAAGTAGTCTGTATTAGATACACTGCCTAGATATCTCTGCAGGATCGTGGTGTGACCCATTGCATTTGGTCTCCAGCTATCTGTTTGGCTTAATCTTACGGCACTATGGGCTGCCGATACTTGTATAAAGATGTCTAGCGGAAGCAGATTGAGAATGGCCTCGAGTCCTGCTGTAGGTGTCGTTCTCATCGCACTGGTTGTGGCGATGCACGCTAGTCTTTGTACTTTTGTGATAGCAGCTAGGTTATTTATTTTGCTGGCTGCCTGCCACCATACAAGGCTGCCATACGTTAGTATTGGCCTTACTATAGCTGTATACATCCATAGGATGATTTTGGGGCTCGGTCCCCAAGTCTTCCCAAATATTCTATTGCACGAGTAAAAAGCTATCGTGGCTTTTTTGACTCTTTCGTTGATGTTTAGTCTCCAGTTCAGTTTCCTGTCGAGCACCAGGCCAAGGTATCTCGCACTATCGGAGATGCTCAGGGGAGTACCCCTTACGGAAGGAGTTTTTTTTTTTTTTTTTTGTCGGGAAGGAGTTACGAATTGTGGAATTATTCTTTTGTTAGTGAATAGTACTAACTCTGTCTTCTGGGGATTAACCGCCAGCCCACATCTCTCCGTCCATGAGTCAATGATTTCCAGCGCCCCTTCGATTTGTTCGCTCAGGGTCGGGAGAAATTTACCTGTTGCTAGCAGCACAACATCGTCCGTATATGCAATAGCCTTGACGCCGCTGTTTCTAAGTTTAAGAAGGACTTCGTTCAGGACAATAACCCACAGTAGTGGGGATATAACCCCTCCTTGAGGGGTGCCTCTTGAGGCATAGACTTCGAGCTTAGTACCTCCGAGTTCAACTTTGATATGTCTTTCCTTTAGCATATTGACGATCCATTTTATCACAGAATTGTGAATATTAAGGTTCGTTAGAGTTCTATTGACCGCTTCCGTTTTGACATTGTTAAAGGCTCCTTCAATGTCCAGGAAAGCGGCTAGTGTATATTCTTTATTTTTCAGTGATTTTTCTATTGAGCCGACTACACAGTGCAGCGCTGTCTCTACGCTTTTTCCTTTCGTATAAGCGTGCTGCGCTGGGGATATGTCACCTGTGCGTAGTTTACTACGGATGTATATGTCAGCTAGTCTTTCAAAGGTCTTTAGGACAAAGGAGGCAAGGCTAATTGGCCTAAAGTCCTTTGCAGTAGTGTGGCTTGCTTTACCGGCCTTGGGTATGAAGACCACTTTGACCTCTTTCCATGATCTAGGTATATACTCCCACATGAGGCTGTTGAGGTACAGTCTATCCGCCCTTAGAAAGTCCCACTACACCTCTTCATGACCTCTCTTCTGTTATTTCTACTAAATCACAACAGCCCTTAGAACCAGTCTTCGTCTTTCCCTCACTTTTTCTTTTCCCATCCCTCTCTGGTTTTTAAGATAGTTTTTTAAGACCTAGTTTAAGCAAAAAATGTTTGTGCCCTTAGGGGCCCAGCAAAAAAAAAAAAAAGTACAATTAGTTTTAAGATTAGAGTTAAGTTCCCTTTTTGTTAGTTTTTAAGTTTAGATTTAAGCTCTTGCTTGTATTAAGCTAAATAAATTATATTGGGTCCAAAAAAGTTACAAACACACATCGGCGACTAGAATTTTGGAGCAATCCTCAGTATCGTAATAATAAAACGGCCTTCTGTGCGGTTTATTTTTAGACAAGTATCAACTTCACTTTCGTTATACTTTGAAATAATCAAAGCACTTTATTCTTTATTAATCTCAACTTAAACTGTACCTACAAATTCACTTTTAATCACAATATCGGTTATACCAATTTTCAAATAATTAACTCTCAGAGTAATTGCACTTGTTCATCGCTATTTTCACCTCCGTCGACTGTGTTTTATTTGCTGGTGGTTGGTGCATTTATACTAAATATTATACAAGAACCCCTAGAACATTTTTGAACATGCTAGATGCCACTAGGGGTGAATTGTGGAATGTGAAATGTGGAACAAACTGATCTGCATGATGGCAGTTTTGCAAGATGGGATTAGTGATGCCACACCATGCTCGTTGGTAATGCAGTGCGAAAAGTACTTTCTGTGGGTGCAACATTAAGGTCGATTCCCAGCTCAGCGACCTGCGAATGAGCGAATATTCGCAAATTTTGACATTTCATTCACAGCTGCTTTTTTTGTGGTCGCGGCAATCCGCGAATTCGAGTTGTCATTCATTTTATAACTAATTGCCTAAACGTGAAAAATGCATAAATACATAGTGCAGCTTTCATTCAAAGGTAATATCTTACAGTTTTTCGATAAATTCAACCACAATCTTACCCACCAAGAACAAAGCAAACGAATTGTGAGGTTAAACTTTCGCGAATGTTTTGGTCGTGGGAATGTGGACTGCGTCCTACATGTGTGGAATGTGAATAAAAGTTTACAGGTCGCATTAATCATTCGCTTATTCGCGGAAAAATCGGCGAATTGTTAATTTCTTCGCAGAAACTAATTACAATTCAACTTTTTATATATTAATCAATAGATAAATTAAGCTCCGTTCCTTTGGAATAATAAAATTGCCAAGGGCGTGCTTATAAATGTGCTAAAAACTGTTTGTTCGCAGTTCGCTGAGCTGTGAATGGACCTTTAGTATACCAAACTACTTACTTAATTAGGTGGCGCTATAGTCCGGTGTGCACCTGGGCCTCAACCATCAAACCTCTCCAATCAGCCCGGTAACGAGGTAATAGCAACTGCTGCGGAGTTGGGGGTATCTGAGTAAAAGTGCAATTTGAGTATTTCTAGATTTAACTTCGCTGGAAATGTGAAAAATAGCAGATTTTTTTATGGGTGCAGCCCGATAGAATAGCTTAAGGTCCATTCGCAGCTCGGAGACCTGCGAATGCCCGAACTGCGAACAAACCATTTTTAGCACATTTAGCACGCCATGGACAATTTTACTATTCCAAAAGAAGAGAGCTTAATTTATCCATCGATTAATATAAAAAAAGTTGAATTGTAATTAGTTTCTGCGAAGAAATTAGCAATTCGCCGATTTTTCCGCGAATAAGCGAATACTTTTTGCAAACTGTCAACTTTTATTCACATTCCACACATGTAGGACGCGAATCCATATTCTCGCGACCAAAACATTCGCGAGAGTTTAACCTCACAATTCGTTTGTGTTGTTGTTTTGGGTAAGATCGTGGTTGAATTTATCGAAAGAATGTAAGATATTAGATATATTCTGAATGAAAGCTACGCTATGTATTTATGCATTTTTCAAGTTTAGGCAATTACATATGTATTTACATAGTTACAAAATGAATGACAACTGAAATTCGCGGATTGCCGCGACCAGATAAAAAGCAGCTGTGAATGAAATGTCAAAATTGGCGAATATTTGCTCGTTCGCATACGCAGGTCGCCGAGCTGTGAATGGACCTTTACCCTTTGGCGCAACAGCTCTTTAAGTGCCTTAAGGGCCTAGCTTCTCGCAACCACTCATGTTGTGTGCGTTATATTTTGCACACGAATGAAAGGGACTTACAGTTTAGTGCCGTATCCGAAGGGCAATTTGTTTTGAGAAGCTTTTCGAAACAACAATACCCTCGGATGTTTGTTAGACGTTCGCGAGAAGTGGGACAGCGAAAAAACTTTTTTGGTGTTTTCTGGGATTCGAACTTGGAATCTCACGCGTAGTGATTCGACACACTAACCACTTACGCCACGGCGCCCACAGTATGGGCATAAGGCATCCGTATAATTAATTGTCTGTGCTAATAGTGTCCTTAAAACAACAAAGTTAAAGATTTTTTTTAATGTTGCTGTAAGTTACAATTCAAAAATTAGCAATTTCTTAACACCGCTACTTTTTGCCGGCCGATATTATTTTTTTTTATATTGTGTCTAGTTTTAAAACTGCCAAAACCATTGCTGATTAATAGGGCTTAAGTCACTAAAACTTAGCTCCGAGACTTCGAAACATAACTAACGGACGAGTCGTGTTATACTTTCATTAAGTCATTTGCTACCCCTCCACCAGTTGTAAGGAGCAAATTCTTCATCAACCCAAGGTGCCACTTCAGTGTCATCACTTCGCTGGGTGTTACTGCCTTGAGGGGAACTAAAAGAGGCCCTCATTAAAACCAGTAATTGGATGATTGGCAGACTTCCTCCGTACAGGAACACCAATGTTTGGGCTGCCTGATAAAGGACGAACAGATTTTCAACAATTGGTTTTCCGTGACGTTGTCTACACCTAGAATAAACGAATGGAGCTTAGTCCAACAAAGATCATTTTAGGTTGATAGCACCATGGACTATCACGTTATCCACTCTGCCAAGTTATCCACTTCGTTTAACAACTGGTGAATCGTTTACTTAGCCAGTCGAAATAAAATATAGCTGCCGCCACATTAGTTGGAAACAGTGAGTTGAATGAATCTACTCATTTCAGTTGTGAATAATTCGCTAAAATACGGTTCACAGTCTCACGCGCACAGAAAACAAGCAAGTATGAAACATGTAAGAAATGATAACGAAGTTCACTTTGAACAATAATGAAAATACGAATGCTCATGGTATTGACGCTCATGATCCGTGAATAGGTATTTGGATGTGTAGTAGACTCGCACTCAAAGTATTTATTCAATCAGAGTATTCACAATAGTTGTAAAAGTGATTTACATGCCTTCAAAGGGTATCAAGTAGCTCGTATTGAATAAGTGTAGAATTTTTAGGGTACAGATTACGGTCACACAATTAATGCTACAATTACACATTGATTCTTCAAAATTAAAAAAAAAGCTTCCGTTTTGTTTTGTTCGTTTTATATGATTGTTTATTTTACACAGAGCACTGCAAGTATGTACATATGTAGAAGATTGCACGAGCCATTTGAAACATGCATCGCCTTATTCAAAACACGTAAGCTTGTTTCAGATTCATTATAGGTATGAGAGGCAATAAAGTGTGAGGATTTTTTTCCTGTGTAAGGATAGCTAATCATTTCTTGGAATTCTTAGAAGGCAGTGAAAGTTTGAGTGGCTCATAAAACGAGCTGTTTGCTACAATTTTCTGGTTGGAAAGAATTCTCGTTCTTAACCCTAGAAAGATAATCTACGTCTGCCAGACGTATAGCGCGCAAAAAAATGTAATATCCTTTGGCAATGGAGTTTTGTTTTTATTGTTTAAATTAATTTTTATTTTTACTGAACCATAACTTCATTTCTCTTAATATGAATTTCATTAATAAATAAAACATTAATATTTTATAAAAAGCTCATGGGTTTCCATTAATACATTAAAAAAGTGCCATACGTCTCTGAGACGTATGATTATCTTTTACGTCATAAAAAATATGATTATCTTTCTAGGGTTAAGGTCTGTTTTTTGAAAGCTCGGGGGCTCGAGTTTCACTCTGATGCGTTTTTTTGAGAAACCTGTGTTGCTCTTAAAGCGCTGTGAAGCCAACCCAGGATTTTATTGGGTAAGGAAAGTGGAGCTGTAAAAACCATGTGCCATTTGTGGTTACTATTTATTTTGCATATCTATCGCGGAAATATAAGACGAGTTTTGTATTGGCTTGAATAATGTTTAATTTCATAAAGACTTATTTGGTATCTAATAAATCAACGATGCAAACATTACATAATCATTTTTATTTAAACAGATGATTGCTTATTTTCAAGCTAATCTAAAATTGCAGTAAGCTTAATTTTGTAAGGGAACTTTGAAGGTTTATATTGTATCTTCCAAACTAGACATGTCCGTAATATATAATATAATTGTTAGAGAAAAGCCTTCTATCACATATTAAAATTTAATCAAAATCAGTGGCGGATGCCATTTTCTAAATAATTACCAAAATAAGTAAAAAAAAAAAACACTAGAAATAACAATTGTACATTTTCGTGCGACGGGCCTTCAGGTGGTGTTTTATCTTGTGCCAGGCCACTTCGTAAAATATGCGACACACAAAAAGCGTTATAACTGGCACTTAGGGCAAAAAAAGATAGTATGGAGAACTCTTTTTAGGCACTCACAGATACGAAAATGAATAAAATATGGGTTGGGACACAAATCGCTAAAATGCCCTGGCAGCCAATGTGTTAAAGGGTCCTCTGCACCGCCGATTTGTGCTATAAGCAGTACAATGAACAACATCTTACACTCGTTTGACACATCAAATTTGCTGGAATAATAATATTAGAAAAATATCGCCATATAAAAATACTAAAAAGTTAGGTAATGACTAAAATGTCGTGTTTAACCAATTTCTTCCCAATGATGTTGTTCATGCATCATTTGTCCATTGCCACATTAAGAAAATAATCCTTATAATTAGTGAATTAGGAGTTTTTAAATAAAAAAGCAAAAAAAAATATTGAAAAAAAAAAAAAAATTATAAAATTGCAGAATTCAAATTCGCGAGCAGTCAATTTCAAGTTACAATTAAAAATAAAAATTACTTCTTTACCCATTTACTCAGTAGAAAATTGAACTATCTCGATGTCTGCAAATATTCTAAAAGTATATCCCGAAAGTTTCTCTTTACACGCATAGGTAAATAGTTCCAGAATAGGTCATAGCGAACCATGCTGTGCAATGGAACTATTTAACTCAGGTTAGCAGAAGACCTGGCGGGTCGAGGAGAACATGGCGCAGGACAGTCGAGATGGAGGCCCGGAAGTTTGGCAGAGCTTAGACACATTGTCGTCCTTCTTTTAAAAGGAATTTTTCTGTGTTAGTACTGTTGCAAGAATCTAGTGTGAACTTTTTGAATGTTGTACTTACAGAATAGTTGCAAGAACTGGGGTCGAATCACGTCCTCCGTGAACGGATAACTCGTCACGTAATTTGTATGTATGTTGCTGCTAGATCTACCAACAACACAATACAAATTACGTTACCAGTCATAGGTTAACGGAGGACGCGATTCAACCCGAGTTCCTACAATATTCTACTGAAGAGAGTAGGCATCAGCAGTAAACTTAACTCTCCTTCAAACACTCGATTAAACCTCTGGGATTTTCTCCGCTGTCAGTTATCCGTTTCTGATAAAAGCAGACTACCGAAAAGTAAGTTAATTTCAAGATGAAGATATTATGCACGTACATACATAAATTAATAATCCTTATTGTTGGGACAAAATTAGATTTTGGAGGGCTTACATTAAGTTCTAACTCTGATCAATCGAAAGATCCCTCTGCGTAACCCATGAATAGCACCACCGGAGTTTACCGTAGATCCGATGCCGATAAAATGTCACAAGCACTTCTTCCCTTTTTAACAACAAATGCACATAATTCCAATCACAACAAATGCACTTCAACTTCTTTTTTTTTAAAAAAAAACTTTTTTTATTTCTCACACTTGCTCTTATAGTGAGGAAACATCCTGCACATCTTTTCTAACAGACTATCATAGAAAATCTAAGGCAAACAGCTTACTGTTCCTTGGTTTCGCGGAGACGCCTCACAGCTGATCTGACAGAAGCAGCGGCGGTGGTAGAATACACCCAGGCACCACCAGCCACGACACGCTTACAACGCTTGCACGACCAGATGCCAACGCAGGCACGCTTCATCGCGTCCTAGAGAATGAGAAAAACACTTCAGAACAGTTTTCCAATATTAAGGAGATGCGCAACTTACCTTGCCACAGAAAGTGCAGGTGTATTTGGAATGCTGGGTTATTTCCATTTTTTTCACCATTTTACGCAGGGAAGCACCATAACGGGTACCATATTTACCTACGATTCCAACCTTCTTGGTACGTTTGGCCTGTGAATGAATTAAACAAATATTAGTTGTGTAGAATTAATAATTGCTAACAAACTACGTAGTATTAATGCTTCATATTAAAGAAACAGTTTCGAGTCAATAGTATTACATTTTCGAATAGGATTTCTTTAATACTTTGAGATTTATTTTGCGTACCATTTTTTAAGATGTCGTTCTGTCAAAATTTGAACCGGAAAGGAAATCGAATTGGTGTGAAGTTGGCGATGAGTGTAAATGGTAAAGTACATTTAAACTTAACTAGCAAACAACAGATGGCGCTAAAAAAACCAGAGTGTGTTCATAAATGTGTATCTGTGCTCAAGAGCATTTTTTTAACATAATAGGCGTGTTTTATTATCACCGATGATTCATAGTGATTAATGGCTTGCTTTCGTTAGCATTCATTACAATAGGCGATCTTGCTTTTATCAGGATTAATTTCCATTATCTAGAAATTAGTTCGCATTAGTCCTCGCTAGGTTCTACTTTTGTAGGCAATTCGTGGCTGACAGTTTTCACAGTGGCCACCAACCAAATTATATGTAATGTCGTTTTCCATTGTTTTCACTCCCGATTTCACTCCTTTTGGATTCCAGTGGAACATGTGAAATCATCTTCTGCTTACTTCTGCGTGTGTTGGTGAATGTCTGATTTGTTGTTTACATATTTTACAAAAAAACGCAAAAAATGGTTTCTTTTGCCGAATGGAAAACGACATTAACAACTCCATCATATTTTTATTAATATATTATCAATTTGTTAATTATGTCTATGAAAAATTTGTCTCTAATAACTTGCCCCAACCGAGAAAATAAAATAAACAAAAGAATGCATCTTGTACCATGTGACCTTGACAAGTAGTCCGATGTAAGGGTTTATATGTGTTAGTGCATTTTAAGTGCACTCCCAAATGAAATCCGAAACAGAAAAACACTCCCGGAACAGCACTCCAAACAGCCACTGGAACATGATTGGGAGTGCTTTTTCTGTGCGGAACACAAAAAGAGACCCAATGGAAAACGTCTTACGCATCTGTCAAAAGAAAAAGAAATGGCGGGCTATTGTGACCCAAACGTGAAAGCACTTAGTTTATTTGCAATGAATTGGTTGTGGTTTTCATGGTTTGTCGATATTTTTAAGCAATTTAAATTAAAAAAATGCGGTGTGTAGTTTGCGGGTGCAGTGTAAATAATAAAGAAAACAAGAGTTTCAGTAAGAAAATATGTGCTTATTCATTTCCGAAGAATAAGCAAGATGGACAATTAGTGGGTGTTTTTGTGTTGCAGAAGAACATAAATTTAGGCTAGTGTTTACTTTACCAGAAATATAGAACATTTTAGTTCTTTTTCTTAGCCCGATAGAATACTTTGTGGTGACCTCAAAAGTGCTAACAAAATTATCGTTCGCTATACAGTGAGACGTAACCCGCCCACAAAGTTTGAAAAGGCTATATGAGCGCTTTCACGTTAGCTAATTAAATGTTTAATAATAATAATAATAATAATAATATTAAGAAAATGAAATCAGAGGGGAGCAATAAAACACAGTTTAAATAATATTCTTCAGTTTTAATATTCTTCAGTTCGCTTCGACTTGTCACTTCAAAGGTTCACAAAGGAATAAAAATAAAAATATGAGTGAGGAGACAAGCTCAAATACACACCCATTTCACCACAGGATGGTGGGTTGCATGCTAATGAGCTATCTCGCTTTAGCTAATATAACTGATATGGGATCCTTGTTTCATTTGTTTGTCACTGTCCTACAAACATATATATATAGTTATGTAAATGTATGCCCATGAAAATAATTATTTACAGTGACTTCAACACACCTCCTCAAATGAAACAGCGATCTAACATATGTATGGTATATATAAACAAAACATAAGAATACAATTCAATATTAATGATAATGATATTATGACAAGCCGAACATTCTGGGGAGTTACATTTAGTGGTCCAACATTCGCTGCAAAGGATTGGGGAAAACCCAGAAAAACCCAACCAGACCAACATAATCTAATACAATTAAAATTACATATTATTCATTTTGTATGTCAAGATCAAAGAAAAGTTATAAAGTTATAAAGTTAAAAATTATTTAATTTCCATTACTCATCAGTTCAGCAATCGGTCTCGCAGGTCAACGAAACGGGGTCCAGGTAGTGGTTTAGTTAAAATATCAGCCAGCTGTTTATCTGTGGAAATATACTCAACAGTAATTTGTTTTTGTTCAATTTGTTCTCTTGAGAAATGGTATTTAATATCAATATGTTTAGTTCTCTTGTGGCACGTGGGATTATTAGCAATACTTATACAACCTTGGTTGTCCTCAAAAATTTTTATTGGTTTATCAAATTCTAATTTTATACTTTTGCTAAAGATTTTAACCACATAGCTTCCCTTGTGGCCTCAAACAATGCCATATACTCTGCCTCAGTAGACGAAGCTGCAACTGAATTTTGCTTTTTCGTATTCCAACAAATAAGGCATGAATCAAACATTTTGAATAAGTAGCCTGTAGTACTCTTTCTATCGTTCTCATTTCCAGCCCAGTCGGAATCAACATATCCTGTAAAAATACTCTTATGATTTAAACTTTTAACAAAGGTTAACTTAAGATTGACTGTGCCTTTCAAATACCTTAAAACCTTTTTCAGGCATTGCCACAGTTCTTTATTATTTTTACTTGTATATCTACTTAAAATGCCAATGGATGTACTTAAATCAGGTCGAGTACATAACATTATGTACATCAAACACCCAATTACATTTCGACATGGCGCATTATATATTTCATCTGAATTTAATGCCTCATAGTTGAGTCTACTTGGAAGTGGAGTGCTAACTGGATTACAATCATTCATACCAAATTTCTTCAAAACATTATTAATGTAAGCAGACTGACTAAGTTCCAATTTACTATCGGGTCTGCTTATTTTTATTCCAATAAAATGTTTGATTTCACCTAAGTCGGTCATCCTAAATTTACTCATTAGATAGTTTTTGAATTTGGACATCGTTTCTAAATTTTCGGTTGCTATGACCAGATCATCTACATATAGTAATAAATATATATTTTTATTAATCTCTCCTTTATCAAGAAGATAAATACAATGATCTACAGCAGAACTAACAAATCCAACATCTTTTAAAATTTTCTCAAACATCTCATACCAGCACCTAGCTGCTTGCTTAAGACCATAAATTGATTTGGTAAGTTTGCAGACTTTGTCATTTTCACAATCCAACCCTTGAGGGATTGTCATATAGATTTCCTCTTTCATTTCTCCGTTTAAAAATGCAGTTTTCACATCCATATGATGTACTTTTAAATCAAACTGATTTGATAAAGACAAAATAAACCGGAAACTAGTAATCCTTGCTACAGGTGCAAATGTTTCATCATAATCAATCAAATATTGTTGTGTGAAACCACGCGCCACAAGTCTAGCTTTATATTTAATAGGATGACCTAACTCATCATTTTTAATTGTAAAAACCCATCTACAGTCGACAATATTTTTATTTTTGGGTTTTCCAACAAGGGTCCAAGTTTAATTTATAATATGGGAGTCTAACTCTTCTTTAATTGCTTGTTCCCATTTTAACCTCTCACTTCTTTCTTTTAATTCATTAAACGAGTTAGGAATGTCGCTAAAAAGGTTTTGTGAATATAGTAGACAACTATTTAACAATTTATAAGGTACTGGTGGTTTATCTCTTAGTCTTTCACTTCTTCGAACTACAGAATTTTCTTCCAAACTTTCATTTTTGAAATAACACTGCTCTTTTTCCTTACTCTCATTCTGGAAGTCCACACTATCCGTACTTTCATTCGGGACATTACAGTGAATATTTCCCATACTTTTATTCTGGGCGTCAATATCATTCGTACTCTCATTCGGAATGTTAGTGTGAATATTTCCCATACTTTCATTCTGGGCGTCAATATCATTCGTACTCTCATTCGGAATGTTAGTGTGAATATTTCCCATACTTTCATTCTGGGCGTCAATATCATTCGTACTCTCATTCGGAATGTTAATGTGAATATTTCCCATACTTTCATTCTGAGAGCCATTTTCTTGTTCCATACTTTCATTCTGAAACACCGAATCCCCATTAGGGTGTTCAATTGTCAAAACTTCAGATCTAGAATTTGTCAAATTTATTTCGTTTACAATTACATCTCTGGCTACAATAAATTTCTTAGCTTCTATAGCCCATAACTTAAAACCATTTGGCTCATAGCCAACAAGAATATATTTAATTGATTTGTTGTCAAATTTTCTCTTTCTTGTTTTGTTATGCATATATGCTGTAGAGCATACTTTCAAGTATTTTAAATTTGGCTTTCTATTATGCCACATTTCAAATGGAGTTTTCTTTTTGTCATATAAAGCATTAGTTGGACTTCTGTTAATCAAAAAGGTAGCTGTTAATACAGCTTCTCCCCAAAAAGGTTTTTCCAATTTTGCTCCATTAATCATGCTCCGAGCTTTTTCAGTAATTGTCCTAATCATTCGTTCTGATACGCCATTTAACTGTGGCGTATGCGGAACTGTTAAATGATAACTAATTCCCTTTTGAACACAATAACCTCGCATTTCATTTGACAGATACTCTCTGCCATTATCTACATACAAATTTACGACTTTAAGATTAAAATGATTTTCACTTTTAGCAACAAAATCTTTGAAAAAGGAGAACACGTCAGACTTATGTGTTATTAAATAAGTCACACAGTAATGTGTGATCTGATCGACAAAAATTACATAGTAATTTTTACCATCTATTGTAGGGGGTGTAATCGGACCACAAACGTCTGAGTGTATAATGAACAAAGGTCTTTTAATATATTCCTTATTTTTGAATTGTGCAAATGGTAATCTGATTTGCTTCCCATTTACACAAGCTTCACATACCTCACTATCAAATTTAATATTATTTAATAAATTTATATCCTCACACATATTGTTTCTTTTTAATTCTATTAATTTTCCTCTGCTAATATGTCCTAGCCGTTCATGCCACAATTGATACATTCTTAAATTATTTTTATTTGTAATGTATGCCCGATGGCATAGTTCAAATTCGATTATAGGAATATTGTTAGAATACATACTTTGAAAAACTGTTTGGTTGTTTTTAATCACCTTCACACCTCCTGCCGAAAATACAACCTCCATGCCAGCATCTTGCATCTTCTTGACGGAGAGCAAGTTCTGAGGAATATGCTCGCAGAACAACACGTTCTCGAGGGTGATCTTTGATTGATGATCACTCTGCACCTCCACAATACCTTTTGCTGTTGCATGTATGTATTCACCGCGTTTGGCAATTGCAATCCCAATTGGCTGCTCCAACTCGGTACAATGTATTAGTAGACTTTTATCATTCACCATATGATCAGATGCACCCGAGTCCAAAATAAACGAAATGCAGGCAGAATTTTTATTTGGTACGTTCGTGATTCTTTTTAACATAAAAGCAAAACCGGTATTTGATTTTGCAGTGGCCGTTTGTGCTTGCTTGCCATTTTCTTTATTTTTATTAGTGTAATTGTTGTTATTACTATTTTGAAGCCTTTTAAAAATGAAACAGTCCTTTTTAATATGGCCCTTTTTATTACAGTAGTGACATTTAAGATTTGCTCTTTTATTTATTTTATTTTTAAAATTATTTTTATATTTGTAATTATTGTTTGCGTTGGGCTTATGGTCATTTTGTCCATCACTTCGTACGGCTTGTAGAACTTTTAAACTAGTATCTTTGTTAGCACTCCTTAATTTTATTTCATGATCTAACAACCTATTCTTCACAAAAACCAATGTTAAACTTTTCTCTGACAACGTTTCAACCGCAGTTATAATTCCATCATAGGAAGAAGGAAGGGTTAATAGTAGATGTGAAACCTTGTCCATCTCCTCAATTTCTGCACCCGAAGATATAAGTTCAGTTATTAAATCGTCAAAAATATTGAAGTGATTCATGAGAGAAGAATTAGGTTTGAACTTTAATGATAACAGTTGTTTTCTAATTGAAAGCTGAGACGCCAAGCTTTTGCGCTCATATATATTGTCCAAATTTCCGAGGATTTCTTTAGCGGTGCACCCTGTGGTTGCGAAACTGAGAAAAGAATCGCTTAGAAATTCTATAATCAAACTTTTCGCGACTCTTTCGGCCTTTGCCCACTGATCAGTTTCTTTTTCCGGTTTTTCCTTTTCGATTACATCAAGAACATCACTTTCGGCTAAGAGCGCTTTGACTCTAAACTTCCAGATCGAGTAATTTTTGCCGTCGAAAGGTCTAATGTTTCTTTTCACTTTTTCCATATTATTTTATTTTATTTTATTTTAGCAGTTTTATAAAATTGGTCTTATAAGCACGTTTTTAAGTTTTATTTGGCGTCAACAAAAAAAAAAAAAAAACAAAAACACACAAATACAAAGTCCCGACAGTGCGTCGCCTCACTTCTCGAAATTTCTGCGTGTCTACACACATACACACAAAACAATAGTGGCGTTACTCTAGATTTCTAGAATTTTCTGCATGCACACATACACAGACACGGTTTTGCTGTTTAGGCGTGTGGTTTAATTTTCGTTAATTTGTTTCAGCTTTTATTTCTTATTTAAACAAACTATAAAAATAATGGGTGACTGGGCCCATAACCTATTAAGAAAATGAAATCAGAGGGGAGCAATAAAACACAGTTTAAATAATATTCTTCAGTTCGCTTCGACTTGTCACTTCAAAGGTTCACAAAGGAATAAAAATAAAAATATGAGTGAGGAGATAAGCTCAAATACACACCCATTTCACCACAGGATGGTGGGTTGCATGCTAATGAGCTATCTCGCTTTAGCTAACATAACTGATATAGGATCCTTGTTTCATTTGATTGTCACTGTCCTACAAACATATATATATAGTTATGTAAATGTATGCCCATGAAAATAATTATTTACAGTGACTTCAACAAATAATAATAAGAATAGTAATTAGTAGTAGTAGTTTAATAAGTTAAACTATAAACTGTCAAAACTTATGTTGCTAGATTAAAATATGAAATATTTTTTACGCCCCAAATATTACTCTATGATTTCTATGTTTTCTTTGCATTGGAATTATGCACGTACATATACGCATAAACATATATGTATCTTCTCACAACCCTCCCACTTCACCGCATTTCTACTGATCCGCCTGTGGGGTTCGCCTATTTGACCTCAGAAAATATCGGCAGGCCTGCAGATTTTGGATCACTCGGTTACTGAGGCCAATGAAATGCCGATGTCGTCCCATTTGTCTGATCCAGGCGTTTATATGTCTGCCTTTTCTACATCGCGATGTCTTTGGAAAGTGCAGTGATATTGAGTTTTTAACAGGGTTCAAATGATCTCTTCTTTGAACGTGGCAATACCAATTGAGCCTTAATATATATATATATATATTTAAGGTTGGGCTTGTCTATTTCCGAAGATACAAGCCTCCCAACTTCCCATACAACCTTACAAATGCATTTTCTAGTTGTGCCTGGATATAAGCTTTCATATTTGTAAATAAAAATATTCTTTTATTCCTAACAGTATGCAAGGATTGGATTTCAATGGTTTAGAAGATATTTTTACTAACGCACTCTCCCATGCTTGATGAGATCTTGACTTGCGTATATGCCGCTTTATCCACTGCTGACGCCCACCGATCTTTGCGTACTGTTAGGAGAAAATTAGGTAGCTTTGAAACTAGACAGGGCCGACCTAAAATATATATATCAAAGTTCTTAAAAAAATGCCTTATATCACGGAGGAAGCCCGAGCTAACATCCGAAAGGTCCAAGAGAAGAATAAGAAGACGTATAATCGTAAACGCAAGGAAACTCGGAAACATAGGATGAATACTTGGCGTTCCTTTGTTAACAGGTCCGACGGCGACAGCTCCGATGTAGAAGAAGAAGAGAACAGCGAATCGCATCTACCGCAAAATGAGCTACATACAGATAAATACATGTAGCTCAATCCAAGTCCACTTGTAAGTTTTCTTTAATAAAAGTATTACTCGATCTCTCCTTTTTTTTTGATAATGTTGGTGTCCAATGATGTTAACGAGGTAAAATGAAACTATTATTGGCGTGAAGAAATACCACGTTAAGTTAATTCCAAGATTTACAAAAATACAAAACTGAATTGTAAAAGTCTCAGAGCAAAGTATGGAACAAACTGGCAAACTAATATCAATCAGTGAAGAACCTATGCAGAGATTGACTTGTTCAATGTACCACAACTTTTTGAACTAATCATTCTCGAAGAATACTACTACGACCAACACCACATGCGTCCTATCGATCTAGAAATCAACACCAGAAGAAGCGCACACGGTTTCCTGCAGACGCCAAGATTCAGAAACTCATACGGCAGACAACCATTATCTGTCATCGTTCCAAATGTTTTCAACCGACTTCCGAGAGAGCTACTAAATCTCCAGATGCTTTAAGGAAGAAACTATTGAAGAACTACCTACTACATCAACAATAAAATCCTAATAGAAGAAGAAATAGAAAAATTTATTTATTGATATGTGTATACTTTATATAGCTTATATAGGCAGGGCCCGCTTCGCCAGGCATTTTTATTGTTGTACCACAACGGTATCACACACAAAAATGTTTAATTTTTTTTTAATGGTTTTAAATGTTTTCGTAATTTTTTTTATTTTGCTATCACTTTTGTACCGTAATTATCTACATTAAAAAAAAAACCAACTAAATTGGTTGAAAATTATGGGCGGTAGTGGGACACATACGCATTTTGCCACTTAGTTTTATGTATATATATATGTAGATTATATTAAATTGACTTTGAGTTTCTAATTTTCTCTCAAGAATACTTAAGATTAAAAACCAAACTACTTTGAAAGCAACCTTCTGCAGAAAAGCCTAATAGGGCATCGCAGATTCTATTTTGTAAGTTTAAAAAAAAAGTTAAAAGGCAAATAAAAATTGAATTGAATTGAAAAAAAAAAATTGAATTGCATTGAATTGAAAGACGAGGTTCTTTATGAAGATAAGAACAGCCAATGATGGTTTTGAAACGACGATGATGATAACAACGTCTACCTTGTGCGGCCGAGGTTGGACAGCTATCCAGGATGGCCAATTTTGGGACTGTGAAGTGTAGGTGCCCTTTCAGAGGTAGAACGGGATAATGGAAGTTGGGTGGGAGAAGATTGCGGGGTTAATTTGTTTTTGGCTTTGTAAAGGAAAGGATTGTTAATAATATAAAGCGAATATTATATTATTATATAAATATAATATATACATACATATACATATATATTATATATGTTTAATTAAAGAAAACCCTTACGTGACTGCTTGCCTCGTCGTGGTGTAAGGGCCTAGTAGACATGATAGACTCTTGGGATTTATTCTCGAGATGAGATTCGAAAGCAAGATGCAGTCGACCCTAATCCTTCCTTTCCCTCTCCCTTCCGGTGGGCTGGATCAAGGTGTTATGCGATCCGTGCCGAGGATCAACCTGGCTAGGAGCCCATCCCAAAAATGGCTTAGTCGCGAACGAAGTATTCGGATACCTAGCGACCTCCGGATTAGCTAGCCTAATCTGTGTATTGCGGAACTCTGCACAGACTGACATCTCTTTCTCCGCTACTCGTGCGAACACTAAATGAATTCTAAAAACAAATTAATTAAACAACAAAAAACAACAAACAATATCGGTTCGCCTTTTAAACCGGTCGGTAGTACGGCTGTCTACTGGCAAAGCTCCTGAAGAGCTGGCTAATAGGAAGACTATGTCTATACACGGTCCAACTACTACCAATAGCCGCATGGAGCCTCAAGATAGTGGTACCCCCCCACGTTCCACTATGGACTCTTCGGGAACACGGAATATCCATGCTCCCTCAAAACAGGTGTACAAAACGTGAGGCACAGCAAGCCGTATTCTGGAGCACTTTGGTAATATAGCGGAGTGCAAAAGAACTGAGTAGAATGGGCTAAAAAGATCGCCAGTAACGATAAAACTGGGACAAGCAGCGACTCCACGCCAAAGCGACAACGCTCATTGGAGAAATCCGTGTGGGATCCTTAAAGAGCCAGGGTACATAACACCAGTACCTTTCAGGACATGGCTTTCTACAGACACCTGGAGACGGATCGATGAGCGTACAGCAATCAAGGCTCGGATTGCAGCGGCCTCAGCAGTAGAGAGAACCGAGCTTGAAGCCCAATACCGTGCGAAGAAGAAAGAAGTGCAGCGTAGTGTGAGACGTGACAAACGTCAATATGTCAACTCACTGGCCTCAAGGGCTGAAGAAGCAGCGAGTAGGTGCGACAGTAGGACTGTTTACAACATCACTAAGGAGCTCATTGGTGGTCGAAACTCCAAACAACATCCAGTGAAGAGTCTAGACGGTAACCTTCTGATTTCGGATGAGGATCAGCTCACTAGATGGAGAGAACATTTTGCTACAGTGCTAAATCACTTAGACGACGGCGGTATGATCTTGAATTCGAATGAGCAGTTCGAAGCAACAAATTCCCGAATTCGCACCGTACCTCCCAGTAAAACTGAAATAATAACAGCAATCAAGTCCCTCAAGAAAAACAAAGCGGTGGGTATTGATGGCATCCCTGCCGAGCTATTTCAAGCGGCGCCAAATACATCGGCAGATTTGCTGCATCCGCTAATACGGAGAGCTTGGGATAGTGAACAATTTCCACAGGAGTGGAAAAGGGGGATGATCATTAAGCTTCCAAAGAAGGGTAACTTGATGGAGTGCGGTAACTGGAGAGGTATATGTGTTCTTCCAGCTGTAGCCAAAATAATAGCTAGAATAATTCTAGAACGAATTAAAGAACATTTAGATTCAACTCTCGATGTCGAACAGGCAGGCTTTCGCGCTGGATCCTCCTGCATCGACCACATAAACACCTTACGGATCATAATCGAACAATGCGTTGAGTATAGGTCTCCGCTTCATTTACTGTTTATCGACTTCGAGAAAGCTTTCGACAGCTTGAATCGAGATGCTATCTGGTTGGCCTTGCGCAGGAGAGGCATTCCAGAAAAGCTTATAGCTATTATCAAGGCTACATATGAGGGCGGCAAGTATCACGTCGTGCACAATGGTAAGGTGTCGGAGGACTTTGAAGTCCAAAGTGGAGTACGTCAAGGGTGCATACTGTCCCCACTATTGTTCTTGGTGGTTATCAGCGATGTACTCCGTGCAGCATTGACGGAAGCTAATTCTGGAATTCGTTGGACTATGACATCTTACCTTAAACACCTAGATTACGCTGACGATGTTTGTCTACTTTCACATCGGATAATGGATCTTCATTTGATGGCCCAAAATCTAGAAGCTGAGGCAAACAAAGTGGGGCTAAAAATAAACACAGCCAAAACAAAAGCCCTGAGTACTTCCAATACCCGCGCTCAACTTAACATTGCCGGAAGCAAGTGGAGAAAGTTGATAGCTTTCTATATTTAGGAAGTGTCGTCTCGGCTAATCGCGGTGGCACCGAACTGGATGTGTGCAGCAGAATCGGGAAGGCTAAAGCTGCGTTCGGAATGCTGTCCAAAATCTGGAGAAGCAATGTTATTAGCTTAAGAACCAAGCTACGACTGTTCCGCTCCAACGTAGAATCAGTGCTGCTTTATGGGTGCAGTACCTGGAAGGTGGCCACCATTAACACACGCAAGCTGCAAGTCTTCGTAAACAAATGCTTAAGAATCATCTTGAGGATTTTTTGGCCGAACCGCATCTCCAACGAACAACTTTATCTGAGAACGGGCCAAGAACCTATAAGCATTACTATGCGAAGAAGAAAGTGGCAATGGATTGGACACACCCTACGGCGCGAAGACAACTCCATTGCGAAATACGCTATGCAGTGGAATCCGCTCACCCAGGCAGGCAGAATAGCGGGACGCCCTAGGCAAACGTGGCGCAGAACAGTTGAGGAGGAATCAAGCTCTTTAGGAATGAGTTGGAGGCAGCTCAAACGCGTTGCAGAACTCCGAACACGATGGCGCGCAGGCGTGGTTGACGCCCTATGCCCCCCGAGGGGTTAAAGGATATAAGTAAGTATTTCTCCTTATACGTAGATTCTATTATCCCGCCAGTTTTTAGGAATTACCGCAAAACTGGTTGACTCAAGTACAGGTTAACTTTATATATTTAATTTCCTCAGATCACCTTAATCCCCTCTGCGAGTAAATGCTCTCATACTAATCCCAAAAATTTCAGACCTATTAGTTTATCATCATTTCTCTTAAAACCAATAGAACATCTGATTGATATCCATTTACGCAACAGTATTGATAAGAAACTACTGCCGGCGGCCCAAAATGCATATTGCAAAGGTAAATCTGTGGAGAAGGCATTAACCCCACTACTGCGTAATATCGAATATAAGCTGTTTCATAAGCTTTTCTGGATACATAGAAGGCGCTTTGTGGTATTTGGTGATCAATGAACTATTGAAAGGCGAAGGATGCACCGCAGTCGCTTATGCAGATGATATTGCTTTCGCTGTCTCGGGAAAATACATAAATACTCTAAAAGAACTCCAAAGAACTACAAAACGCTTTAAACAAGCTCACTAGATAGGCGGTTCGGTGTAGTTTAGGTGTAAGCCCCCATAAAACTGAACTAGCACTCTTCTCCAGAAAATATAAAATTCCGTTAGTCGACCTTCCTTCTCTCAGTGGTATCAGCTTAACTTTCTCTGACACAGCAAAATATTTGGGTTTTATCCTGGTTAAAAAACTAAGCTGGAAACCTAATATCCAAGAAAAAGTCAAGAGCACTTTTCTCTTGCAAAAAAGCTATTTGGGATAGATCGGGTTTACAATCTCGAATCACTCACTGGCTCTACATCTCGGTCATTACACCGATACTCACATACGGGGTGATTGTGTGGTGGACAGCCTTAGAAAAAGCTATATATACCTAAGTAAGGTTAACTCCCTCTGCGGCACTGGACATTATCTTCGCTTTGAAGCTACCCAGCAGTGGTCAAGCATAAATTCAAAATCCCTCCCGAAAACACAGACTACACCATCCCACGTCTAAATTTTGACAAGAACTTCCTCGTCACCATCCCTTGCAGATCACTCTCGAAGGACGATGCATTTTTAGAAGATGTATCGACCCAATGCTACACTGATGGCTCAAAAACGAAGGACGGAGTTGGTGGATGTGTTTTCTCTGATAGGCTTAATCTTAAGCTCTCCTTCCGTCTACCAAATCATTGTAGCCTGTTTCAGGCGGAAATAATGGCGATTAAAGAAGAATTGTAAGGCCGATGAACTCGCCAGAATAAGAACAACTATACCCATCCTTCCCCGGCAAAGGCTCCTTAGATATACACCAATCGCTATTTGCAAACTCAAATTTAAACTGGATGCTACCGAGAGTACAAATCTTAGGTGGACAAGTGGGCCCACATGTCTAACAAATGGATTTGGCTACAGCTGGATCTAAAACGCTCGAAGAATTTGATTTCTCTCAACAGATTGCATATCGACGCTACAATAGGCGTTATCACTGGGCACTGTCTAATAGGCAAGCATGCTACAAGGCTGGGCCTTTTTGTAGAAGCTGCATTGATTAAGAAGAGGAAGAAACTATTCATCACCTTCTTTGCTTCTACCCAGCTCTCTCCCGTAGAAGGAAGTTCCACCTAGGAGCCTCCTATTACAACGATATAGGCGACCTGAAAAACATCGATATTATGAGCCTCCTACGCTTCATAAGAAGCTCAGAATGGTTTAAGGAGTAGGTAGAGAGAAACTTTCTCCCATGATCCACGTGGTATCACAATGAACGTATTATTGGTCAAAGTGTGTTGGTTATTCTCAGCTGGCAGCCCCTTCAACCTAACCTAAAATAACCTAATTAAAGAACAAGGTGTTTTATTCCCTCCAAACCCACATGAATGATTATATTTTGTTATAAAAATGTTGACGATAAACATGAACACAAATAGGGTATTACGAATTAATATTTGGTGGAAATAAGTTGAGAACATACATATGTACATAGTTATGTAGGTGATAGTTTGCGTGCACCATGATCAAGAAAAAATTAATAAAATTTAGAATTTAACAAAAGATAATTTTGATATTGTTCAGCTTTTACGTAGAAACATGACTTTGGGCCTAAAGTATGTATCTTTTAAATCTCTAAGCGCCAAAACTAGTATTTTTTTAAATCGACAATGCTGAAGTTGATATTTCTTTTTGTCTGTTTTCGTGGTCTCTCAAACTAACTTAAAACCAAGTAAAGAGCTTTATACGGACCTGCTCCAAGAGATTTCCTTATTAATAAAAAAAAAATGTTATAATCCGTTCAGACGTTTTCCAATAAGCCTTGGACAAAAGAAATATTAACTTCATTTTATAATACAGTGAAAACCTCTATAAATAGAAGTACTTCCTAAATCCCATGAGAAAACCTGTAAAATGTGTTCTCTTCGTTAATTTGAACTTATTCTTGTGCAATATAAATTGAAAACCTCTTTAATTCGAGCTAGATGCCATTTTGTACCTCTATAATTAAGAGTTAAGTCTATTTGTTTCTACATTGTTCGTTGGAGTGTGTATGTAACGACAACCTGTGCCCTGTGCATTCATTGAACGAAAAGGTATGCAGATGGTTTACAGTAGAGTTTACAATTTTTACATTCTAAACGAATTTTTAGAGAGGACAGATGTCGATGATGACATTTTTTAAGCTTTAATCACGATCGAAAACACCCTGCACCAGCTTGTTTGCAGTCGCTTAATCAGAAGAAAATTACGGATGTTGTGATTTGAATAAAAAAATTATAATTTCCTTGGGAGTATTACATAAATGTAAACACACAGAAGAATTAAAATTAAGTTTTGTAAAAATCTAAAAAAAAAAAAATGTAAAAATGGTTCCAAAACCAGTCAAGGGTCTGGCGCTGGTGTCTTCGTGGAAGTTGACAACATTAGACTTCACTTTTCGTTAGGCAAATATGCGTCTGTTTTCCAAGCGGAAACTCATGCCATCCTAATGGCCATGAGCTATGTTGTGAAGAACAGGTGGAAGGGACGTAGCATTTGTGTCTGTAGTGACAGTCACGCTGCGCTTAAGGCCTTGCTTAATCCTTTAACCACTTCCAAAATAGTTCGTGAAACCAAAAACTCTTTGAACTCGGTCGCAAGGCTGAATTCTCTGTCTTTTATCTGGATCCCAGGTCACACTGGGATTTTCGGGAATGAGATCTCCGATGAGATTGCTAGACAAGGCTCAGAGGAGGGTTTCTCAGGTCCCGAACCCGCGTTGGGTCTCCCTGCGTCCTCGGTTAGGGCTTCCATTGATGATTGGGTCTTTCACGAGCACAATTGTGTGTGGCATGACTCTCCGAGATGCAGGTTGACTAAACGCATGCTCCCGGACGTCTGTAAGAAATCAGCGGCATTCTTGCTGTCTCTCAGTAGAAAAGACTGTAGACAACTTATTATCGTCTTGATAGGCCACTTTGCTTTTGCCAAGCACCTTAACGTATTGGGCTTAAGTGACACTACAATCTGCGATGCTTGTGGAGAGAGCGACGACACCGCGGAACATTATCTCTGTGAGTGTCCGGCCTTTGCTCGTATCAGGTGGTAGATCCTCGGGGCGGATGTGGTGAGTGCTGGTACTGTAAGCTCCTCATCACTGAAGTGCTTGCTTGGCTTTCTTAGAAAGACAAGGAAATTCCAATAAAATGGGTAAATCAGGGTTTGCTCTCTGGTAGTACAATGGACCAGTTGCGTCTGAGTGCTCCAGTTGAGCGTTTCCTATCCCGACAAAAAAAAAAAGAAAAGTTCTCTGAAACCTCTGTAATTCGAAGTTTCCCCCTGGTCCGATGAAATTCGAATTATCGAGAGTTTACTGTAGTAGAGATAACATCATGTAGACGAAAAAATAAAGATTTAGTACAAAGTGGGCGCCGTGGCGTAAGTGGTTAGTGTGTCGGATCACTACGCATGAGGTTCCAAGTTCGAATCCTACAAAACACCAAAAAGTATTTTCACGGTCCCACCTCTCGCGAGCGTCTGACAAACATCCGAGAGTATTGTTGTCTCGAAAAAGCTTCTCAAATCGCCGTTCGGATACGGCACTAAACTGTAGGTCCCTTCCATTCGTGTGAAAAATATAACGCACACAACATGAGTGGTTGCGAGAAGCTAGGCCCTGGCACTTAAAGAGCTGTTGCGCCAAATATTTATTTTTTTTTTATTTATTTACAAAAAGGGATACATTTTTGGAAAAATATTGAGAATTTTAGCAGAAAGTCTGTCTAAAAGTCATGATGAAATAGTTTCTCTAATGTTTTTTTTTTACCGTTACTTGGTACCCAAGCGCACGTACATAGTGGCATTTTGTTATTGTAATTGTATGTATATTCAACCCAATAGTTTGTATTTATCAACACAGCAGATTCCAGTAACTCAGTCTCACTCTTTGAATGCAAGCGTTCTATACATGATACAGAAACTTTGAAGCTTGTTGATTGTATGTATCTCGTACGGTGTATGTATGCCAAAAACCTATCCCGCCAAAATTTTCTAAATCCTTTTCTTCATACAAAATTCCTAGGGTATGTAATATTTTGAATTTGATATTTGCCGAACATTAGACTGTTAGACTGAACGATGACAGCAGGCGAATATTGTACACGTTCACAGCGAACGAGTAAAGGCTGAATTATAAAATGATAGTCGAAAGCAATCGGAATCATAATTCTGCTTTGAGTTTCCTTCAATAGTACTGTCAATAGCAAAAGTAGCCGATAATAGGCGTAGATATGTGTTCGGAACCAATTGTGTGGTTTATAGCCATTCACAGCTGTGCAACAGTCATATTTTCGTATGAAAGAGCGAATGGATTCGGTCTTTCGTAAGTGATCAAAAGTGAACGAAACCTAACGAATCGAAGCAAATTATGGTCGCACAATACAAATCCGTTTTATTCGCACTGTTTCGGAAGTGGTCGTACGAAACCATTCTTCTATTAGTTCAGCCTTAAAACATACACATTACTACTATCATTCATGTGTGCGTCACTTTTTTTGAATTGGCTGCACGTCGTTTTAGCAAACTTTTTCGAATCAGTGTTTCGTTAACCTAAAGAATAAAGAATGTCGAAACTGAAAGGAAAATGCATCTTCAACGCAAAAGTTCGCGAGAGTTGACACATTGAAAGCGATTCTTACAGTGAAATGCAATTTGACATATTCATGCGTAGATTTCTACCAATTTTTGAAAACAAAGCCAGATTTACTCCTCCAAATTGCTAAATAGGAGAAATATTCCACCAAAAGTTGAAGACGATGACGATGACAATGAAGTTGTAACAAAGTTGGTTGATTGGTTGGTATAAGCGTATAAGTATTTTTTACGAATAAAATATGAATATTTTTTTTATATTTGATATCCTTTTATTATCCTTTTTTTCTTCATTTCGATATCCTGCGAAATTGTCGAATTTAATCGATTTTTCCTTTTTTTTCAACCAAAAAAAGATGGTAAGTTTACCTATGGGCCACTTAACGTCTTGTGGCACTAATGTCACACACCATGAAGATCGTTCAGCGGGTATTAGGTGGTCGACTGCGAAAAATAATACGGCTATCTGATGATCAGTGCGGGTTTGTCGCGGCTAAATCAACCACAGATGCAATCCAAAGTATAAGGATCATAACGAAAAAACATCGTAATTCCTTAAAGGATTTGCATATTGTATTGATTGACTTTGAAGAGGCATTCGACAGACAACCACGAGATCTGATATGGGTGGCGCTAAGACATCGAAGGGTTCCAGAATCCTATGTACAGATGACCATGGACATGTACGAAGAAGCAAAGACAAGAGTAAGATGCCCCACTGGAGTAACCCAAGAGTTCCCAATCAAAGTCAGGGTGCACCAGGGAAGCGTCTTAAGTCCTTTGCTCTTTATTGCAGTCCTTGATAATCTGCTTGGAGGTAAAGTGGCGGACCCCAAGTACATCAATTATTCTTTGCTGACGATGGAGCTATCAAAAGTGAGGGTCCTACGTCTCTACAACGAGCACTTCTCATCACGTAAGCGTAGGGTGGATGAAGTGGCGAGAAAACTTCGCTATCTTCTGTGACCGAAAAATGCACTATAAGTTGAAAGGAAGGCCCTACACCACAGTTGTGCATCCAGCGTTCACACACAGTTTACAATGTTGAACAATGTATAATACAAAAAGTATGAGAGTAAACTAACGGCAGCTGAGATGAAGATGCTTCGCATGGCAACCAGAGTGACGACGTTTTATCGAATAAGAAGTTCGAAGATCCGTGGAAGGCTTTACGCAAAGGAAATCATCTTAGGAAAAATAGAGCGCGAGTGACTCAGTTGGCATCGCCACGTTCTGAGATCAATGAACGTTCCAAAGACATCGCGAGGTAGGAGAGGCAGGCCTATAAACGCGTTTTTCACACAAATGCAACCACACCAGCATTTGATTGGCCTCAGTAACTAAGTGATCGAAAATCGGCAGGCCTGCCAATATTTTCTGAGGTCAAATAGGCGAATAGAAATGCGGTGAAATGGGAGGGTTATGATCCCTTGTTTTCAGATCATAACCTCGCCGAAGTAGGAAGGAGAAGAAGATTTTTAAAAATCTCTAAAAACCGCGATTGACAGCTGTCGAGACGTTCAAATATAACTTCAAAAACCATTTTCAGATTTCACGGGAAATAAATTCCGATGGAAATTCACGATAGGAGGAATAATTTCGAGGGAAATAAAGAATTCCTTCGGAATTGCCGATAGCCAAGAATAATGTCCACCTTCTTTCCATCTTCGATAGATCATATCTTTGAATCCATAAAGACAAATAGGACCGATTTTGGTATTCTTAACAGTTTCTGTGATATAATTTGTTGATTTGCATTAGTTTTTGTATTCAGTCAATAGTTCTGGTGAAACAATCCATACATGACAATACCAAAATAGGTCAGAAGGGCGTCTTTTTTCTTAAGGATAAATGTAATGCACTTCCCTACGTGCAAACGAATTCGCACTTGGTGATTTTTTTATAAATAATAAGAACATTGGTAAGTTTAAAAAATAAAAATAAAATTTATTACCACGAACCAAGGTATTTTACAACTACAATTGGAGTTTACTTAAAAACATAACTCTATCCATTCTATTGCAATAAAAATAAATACAAAAATATTAGTGTATGATCAATAAAAAATTAAGACAAAATTCTAAAATTATAAATCTATATATTTTATTATAGCATGATTTACATTGAAATATTTTTATTTTCTCATTTGTTATTATATTGTATGTTTTCATTTTATATGTCCATTTAGTTTATATTTTTTTTACATAAACCACAATGTACATGTATATTTTGGTAACAATTATAATATTTATCATATATGTATGTATATATAGTTTCATTTGTGTATGTATATCTATATATTTCTATATATATCATATTTTCTAATAAAGTTTTAAAGTTTCAAAAACAGTCATTTGTATTTCCTCTGAGCCTCTTAAGTTAATTAACGTTTTATTTTTTTTTATAAATGCTTCTTTAATGTTAAGTTATACACATCGATATTATAATAGTATGGTTAATAGTGTGAATAGATTTTCAGTTTTAATGAAATAGGTGTGCAAATATTTAAGTATGTTTAGTATATTTTATAAAATAAATAAAACAGCTCAAAATACAAGCAAACGCTAATTTTCAGTGGCTTAATTTACTACATTCTTATTTATTTAAATTGTTGTATGTGGTTTTTGTATAATATTGTTTGAAATGCTTGTTTTCATTACATATGCACGTAGACCCTGTGTATTTATATATAGTATAATTGATTTTTAATATTATGTTCAAAGTTGTGAGACAGTTAGTTTAATAGATTTTTTTTTCTTGAAACACTAAGTACATAGTTAGGTAACATAATTTGTAGTTATGTTTTACTTGCTAGACATTTAGAAATATTTCTGAGATTTGCTTAGTTTAGCAAAACGTTCAGGTGAAAGACTAGCTGCGGAAACTGGTTCAGCCAGGAAGCGACCGGAACCGAGAGACCTCTTCTTTTTTGAAACCATGAAGCGTTTGGTTGGGTAACCTGTAAAATGGTGGAAAAAAATATTATATTAACTCAAATTATTTTAATAAAAACAAAAAGTGAACAAAAAAGAAATAAGGAAACAAAACGTTAACGTTTTCATTTTTTATGAAGAGAATACGTAAAACAATAACAGTATGTGCAATAGATACAGTTGATTATTCTTTATACAGACTGATGGCAAGATAGAGTGATATATGCAATTATTTGTTGACAGTGAGAGCCTTACATATAATTCCAAAATATAGCGACTTAATGCTTCACGGCTTATATTACCTGTAATGTTTTGCTCTAGAGTAGAAGAGTAGCAAATATCCTGTGTTAAGCGTCTTATACAAACCATTTTTAGCACTATATAGATATTTCTAAAACTTATGTGCTCTCGACTTTATAAAGACCTTGCCGGAGGGAATCAAATAGGCCAGCGAACATACTTCACCGACTGCAGGGTATTATAATCCTTCCTGGAGGCACAGTGTAGTACGATCAAGCTGACCAAGCAGTTACATAGACTAGTCCCAATAGCTATGGATATGATGATGATGAAATTTGATCGGAAAGATTTGAACGAATTTCATCTATTCCATTAAATGTAAAGGAAGAAAGGCAGCTATTCTCAATAGCTGAGACTTAAGGATTAGTCATCTGCTCATTGCGGATGATTTGGCCATCCTTGGGTTGTCTCAAACCGATTTCAGTGCGCACTTGAAATGTTTGTAGCCATTTATGATGAGGCTGGAATGAAGGTATACGTGAACGAATCGGAAGTAATGGTCATTTTCAGAACTCCCATTCAGTGGACCCTGCATGTGAGTGGAGTCCCACTGAAGCAAGTGAAGATGTTTAAGTACCTTGGGGTCTTATCCACGAGTGATGAAAAGAAAAATGCCGAGTTATCCTGTAGAATCGGTCAGGATGGATCAATTTCGGTTATAAAGAAGATCGAATAAATGCTGCGGATACAAGCTGTCGAAGTGAGTTTTCTTAACGTTGTTGCTGCAATAACTCATTGGAATCGAGTGCACAACGCCAGAGTTATTTCTCCGAATGGAATGATGTATGCTTTAATGGTTTGGCCAAGTAGTGTGTATATCCCCCATACCAACAGGTAAGCGATCCGTTGGTAGGCCTAGAAATAGATGGTTGGATCAAGTGCGACATCTCTCCTGGAGCCATCTAGGGACTCCTCCTGATGAGTTGAGGATTGAGAGGGATGGAGAGTTTACCTGAAAATCCTTACCCCGCGATCCTCATCAAGGATAATTGGCACATAGAAAATATATTTTTGTATGTATAATGATAACCTATACAAATATCATTTATGAGGCGGTTGCTTCAAGTAAAACCACAGCGAATATAATCCATAGAAGGTTGCAACTATTCACCTGCACAACACGCGTATTTATGAGGTTAGTGAGAAAGTTTTGGTAGTGGTCCTAAAGGAAATGATGTTACTCCTACTGAGCTTTTCTTGCATCGCGGCATGCATTGGGAGACTTACTTTAGCCTTTTATCAAAAAAGTGCACTGAAAATTGAAGCATGGAAGAGATGACTGGACTGGAGACTGGAGATGAATATGTAAATATTTTCCTGACTGTTGCCAAAATATTGGAATTCATTCAATGATCGATTCCCACCAAGATTCTAATCGGGATCTGCCTCGTTGACCATACTGCGTCGAATATACATAGATCTCCACAACATATGCTTATCATCGACTTTGGAAAGGCTTTGATATTATAAGTTGATATCTTATTAATAGCTCTTTGTGCTCCATAGATTTTCCAGAATAACTGATAATAATTGTAAAAGCCATATATGTACAATGATGCTGTCGTAGTTTGCATAGCAGTAAGACACCAGACGTCTTAGGAGCCCAAAGCCAAGATGGGGTATAAAACGGTTGCATCAAAATTGCTTTTTCTATGCCTGCGGCTATCAAAGCTATTCAGAGCTATTCTTCCTTCAGCATTGACGGACATCGATGTCTAACTTTAAACATGTTGATAGCATTCTTCATCTATGAATCACTGCTTAGGATGAGAGTGATGCTAGACTTAATGTGAATAGTGAAATCAGGAAAGCAAAAGGTTCTTTCACTCTTACTCTCACGTTGAGTAAATTCTTTTATAAGGATGTAATATTTAGAAGGCTTTAACTCACAAACTGTAGTTCTTCGTAAATAAAGGCCTGCACATCATCCTACGTAAGGATATTTTGGCCAAATCGTTTCTGAAACACACTCATGAAAATCGTCTAGGAACCTTTTAACATGACAAAATGGTTAAGCGAGTGGTAGTATATCATATATAGTATGCCAATATGTCACACAATAGAATTCACTCATCCAATCTGGTAGAATAGCGTGCTGTCTTAAGTAAACGTGGCACATAGCAGATGAAAAGGAAGCGAAGACAATGACAATGATTAAGTTAAAGAAGGTTAAAATTCATTATTGATTCTAAGAAGGTATGTAAAAACGTATCCTTAAAAAAACAAAAGACAAATACTGCAATCATTTATAGTCAATCACAATCATTATCAGTCAAAGCTAAATACAAATTTTCAGTTCAATGCTTCAACTAATTGCTCCATTTCTGAAATTGGACAACCAAATGTCGAAAAAGTACAAAATATAGCACACATTGCTCAGGTTTCGCTCTAGAATCGATTTGATGCATTTTTTGAGAAACCCCGTTTTTTCTTGGGTAAGGAAATTGGTGCCGTTAAAACCATATGTGGCATTTGTAGTTATCATTTATTTTGCGGATATAATAGAAAAGTTTTTGGCTTGAATTGTGTTTAAATTTATAAAAAAATAGATTCACATTGGCAAAATGTTCGGCATGACAGCTCCAATGATGCGTGTTTTGAGAAATACATCCGAGAGTTGCCAAAAAAAACGGGTCGACCCTGCGGTGAATCTAAAAAAAAACAGACCTATTATTGCAAATTTGGAAGCAGAACAAAAGATTATGCTTTTTTTGAAATTCGAACAAATTTCGGTGCATTTGGAAGCAAGACTTCGAGTTTCTTGTGATGCCCTGTAAAAATTGAAATAGACTTTAAATTCAAATTATTAAGTTTCCTATACAAAAATAATAATTGAAGAAAATAAAATTTCAACCAAAATCTTAAATAAAACAAAATTACGTAGCCCTACCTAATGCAGTTCGATATATACATACAATAATTAAATAAAAATCTTAAAAGCTTTCTTCAAGAAAACCCCATACTACTTACGATTAGCTCCGTATTTATGTTCCCGAGCAATTTCATACTTAGGCATGGCATCAACATTATATGGCACACCATAGTAGTCAACAATAGATGGTTCCATCCACGAGTTGCTTACATCATTATCATCGTTATTCTGGTATTCATAGTTGCTGGGATAATAGGATTTTGTTGGGAAATATGCATCAGGGATATAACTATCGGCTTCAGATTCCTTTCTTGAACGTTCACCAGCCTCGACGAGTGCAACCAAGGCCAGCATATCAGCGGGTGTTAACTTGGATTCACGCTTCAAACTGAAAATAAAAATAAAAATACAATAAGTACATATTTATTGTTTGAAATAATTGTTTACATAACAAATAGTTTTCCTAACGATACACTGAAGAGCAATTTAAATTTATCTTTATGAATAATTCATAATTTTTGAAAGGGTACTCCTAGCGTATAGAGTGGGCGGTGATGATAATACACGTTCATGTGAAAAACGAGGCGAAAATGTGCAATTTGAATAATTTATAGGCATCGGACAGCACTGTTGTCGTCGTAGTTGTTGTTAGCTGTGTAACGAAAGAGTTCTTTGTTACACTTGAAGGAAATTTAATAATACATATTTTGAGTGGCATCGTGTGTATGGTAAGGAGAGATGTTGAAACTTAAATTGTATGCATAGCATGATTGAGTCGAATTTCTTAGAATTTTGTGATTTTCTTAAGAAGTTCACGATGACATTGGTTTATAATAAAGAAAATGTTGAATATAGTATATGCTTTGCGTTATCTTCAGACAGGATGGCGTTTGGTTAAATGATGAAGTATAAGTAATCAAGCGGAATATTTCTAGGTCATGCTATAGAAACAACCAATGTCAGCGAAGTGAAGAAGAAAGGAAATTGTCTACGAATTAAAGAAGCCATAAGAAGGATGAAATGGCGTCATAGCGCAGCGATTAGTGTGTCGGATCACTGAGCGTGAGGCTCAATGTTCGATCAATGAAAACATGAAAGGTTGTTTTTCACAGTCCCACCTCTCACGAACGTGTAACAAACATTCGAGAGTATTGTTGTTATTAGAAAGCTTCTTAAAAACAAAGTACAAATTGCACTTCAGATACGATACTAAAGTGTAGGTCCCTTCTATTCGTGTGAAAAAATATAACGCTCACAACACGTGTAGTTGCGAGAAGCTAGGCCCTAGGCCCTTCATGGGCTGTCACGCAAAATATGTATTTATGTATGTTTGTATAAGGAGGCTATGTTGATAAGTAGTCGTTTATGTTTATCATCTATTATGGTTTATGCTGAGCCCATATCACCGATATTGCGAAAAGTACATAGACCTTCAGAGAAGAACAATTTTCAAAAGGTTCCGGTTGGTTAATGCTCAAGAGGACCTCAGCCAACTTGGAGTGTGCAATTGGGAGCAATTAACTAAAGACTGAACTAAATTGATATGCTTGCTGATTGAGGCCGAGGTTCATCCCGAACTGTAGCGCCACCTACGTAAGTAAGTAAGGTAAAAAAAAAAAAAACAAAGTACAAAATGACCTCTGGTATATTGGTGTAATCTTTAATACCGACCGCGAAAATTAATTGGGTAATAAACCAAAAAGAGTAGCAATCTCCATCATATTTATAACGTAAGAAGAAGGTGGCAGAAATAGTATACCATATATCTGCACGCTATAAAATGTAAAATGAGAGCTGTAAGTGAAGAGAATAAAGCCGGAAGAAGAAAAGAAAACTATTTTACAACGAAGAGTACCTTCCAGCCCAAGGATGTCCAAGAATTTCGCGATTGCAAGGATGATTATATAAGAAAATACGGCAAGTATAAGTTGGCTTGAAGGCGGTATCACATGCTCTTCGATGTAGTGAAGGAAACTTAGTCAGCGAATATGCTGGGGATGCTACATGTGCGAGTATGTATTTGGGAAGCACTTTAGGAGGTCTTGAATGGGCATAAGACAGGGACAGTTATAATGTAAGACGAAAAACCAAGCCCTCCAATCAAAAACCACTCCATTCCAGTTTGAATGTTTCGGATTGTCTATCATCATTAAAAAAAAAATAAATATTTGGCGCAACAGCTCTTTAAGTGCCAGGGCCTAGCTTCTCGCAACCACCCATGTTGTGTGCGTTACATTTTTCACACGAATGGAAGGGACCTACAGTTTAGTGCCGAATCCGAACGGCGATTTGAGAAGCTTTTTCGTGACAACAATACTCTTAGATGTTTGTCAGACGCTCGCGAGAGGTGGGACCGTGAAAAAACTTTTTGGTGTTTTCTGGGATTCAAACTTGGAACCTGATGCGTAGTGATCCGACACACTAACCACTTACGCCACGGCGTCTATTATCATTATCAATGCCAAATCTAAGACATTTCAAATTCTATTAATTAGGATATGCATGTGCTATCAAAACATCGTGCAGTGAACCTGGGCCTCAACCAACAAGCCTCTCCATTTAGCTCGGTCTTTAGCTAATTGCCTCCAGTTGCGCACTCCAAGTAGGTCGAGCTCCCCTTGAACTGGTGCGCGCCACCTACGGCGATGCTTCCCTCTACTGCGTCGTCCCTCCGGGTTAGATTCGAAGACTCTGCGGGCCGTCAACGCAAACGGGACCGAAAATCTTACGAAGAATTTTTCTCTCGAAGCGACCAAGGATATCTTCATCCTCTCTTAATAAAGTCCATGTTCCAGCGCCGCAAAGCAGGACTAAGATGATCAAGGTCTTATATAGAGTCTCCTTAGTTGTTCGAGATAGGGCTTTACTTTGGAATTGCCTTATAAGCCCCAAAAAACAGCGATTGGCAAGAGTTATTCTTCGATTGATTTCTGCGCTGATCTTGTTTGTAGAATTTATAGCAGAGCCAAGGTAGACAAAGTCCCTTACTACCTCGGAGTTATAGCTGCCGATTGTGGCGTTTTGTCCAATTCGTCGGTGTTGGCTTTCCCTTGTTGTTAATAGCATATACTTGGTTTTGCCCTCGTTTATCGCTAAACCCATTTTGGCCGCTTCCGCCTCAATGCTTGCAAACGCACCGGTGACAGCCCGCCGAGTTCTTCCGTTAATGTCTATATTGTCGGCGTATGCAAGCAGTTGTACAGACTTGTAATAGATTGTGCCTGCGGTGTTGGCTTGTGAGTTACGCACAATCCGTTCAAGTACAATATTAAATAAGTCACATGACAGCGCGTCACCTTGTCTAAAACCTTTTTGACATCAAAGGTCTCGGTGAGGTCATTACCGACCTTGCTGGAGCAGCGAGCGTTCTCCATCGTCAGCTTGCACAGACGGACAAGTTTGGCAGGGATGTCAAAACTAGACATGGCTCTATAAAGCTCTTCTCTATAGATGCTGTCATAGGCGGCCTTGAAATCGATAAAGAGATGGTGAGTATCGATTTGGAATTCTTGGGTTTTCTCTAGGATCTGCCGAAGTGTGAAGATTTGATCGACGGTGGACTTTCCTGGCCTGAAACCGCACTGATAGGGTCAAATCAGGCTGTTCATAAAAGGTTTCGGGCGTTCACACAATATCGCAGAAAAGATCTTGTATGCGATTTTGAGGAGACTGATGTCCCTATAATTCGCGCAGTTGACGGGGTCTCCTTTCTTGTGGATCGGGCAAACGATGCTGAAATTCTATTCATCAGGCATACACTCGTCTGATCAAATCTTAGAGATGAGTTGGTGTATGTACTCTACCAATTCATCCCCAGCTGCCTTGAAAAGTTCGGCCTGATGACTTATCAGGTCCAGCGGTCTTGTTGGATTTTAGCTTGGATATTGCTATCCTCACTTCGTTTTGGTCAGGTGGACGGAAATTTTGACTATCGTCGTCTATGTTGAATGGTTCATTCTGCCTAACAGCGGGATGTTGGCCTTCGTCGCCGTTATACAGTTTGCAGAAGTAGTTTTTCCATATTATCAGCACCGACTGTGATTCTACTACGAGGTTTCTATTTTCATCTCTACAGGTTTCTGTACGGGTATTGCTCCTCTGACACGTTCTTTTTACCTTTTGGTAAAACTACGGAAGTAGTTCCTGGAGTATAAACTCTCGATATTCTCAAACGCGCGCTTCTCATGCTCTTTCTTCTTCTTTTGGAGAAGCCGATGTTCTTCCTATATTTTTGTTCCCGTCTTCGGTACTTGATGCTGGCATCATAGGGGTGATTGAGAGATTTCGGCGTACGCGTTCAGCGAAGAGTCTGGTGGTCTCTTGTGATTGTAGCTTTTCGACGTTAAACTTTCTTTTCTTTGCTGCTCAGTTTGGAAGATCCCCATTCGTACCTTGGCTACAACAAGGTAATAACCCGAGTCTATGTGTGCCGCTCGGATGATCCGGATGTCCAGAATATTGGAGGCATATCTTGCGTCGATCACAATATGATCAATTTGGTTGATCGTTACATGATCATTGGACCGCCATGTCTGCTTATGAATATCGAGATGAGGAAACCATGTGCTTGCTATGGTGACATTTCGCTCCACAGCGAAATCAATTAGCCTTAGTTCGCTATCAGACGTGGTGTCGTGTAGGATATGCTTACCGACTGCCCTACCAAAGACGTCCTCCTTTGGTATTTTGGCATTAAAATCGCCCAATACGATTTTAACGTCGTATTTAGGACATTGCTCATATGTCTTGTCGAGGTGCTCGTAGAAACACTCTTTGGTGGCAGGGTTCTTTTCTTCCGTGGGGGCATGAACACATATTAGGCTTATGCTAGCGAATTTAGCCTTGGTTCGGATAGTCATAATACGCTCGCTCACGTGTCGAAAGCTTAAGACTTCTTGCCTAAGTCTGCCGCGTATGACAAATCCGCATCCGAATAAGCGTTTTCCTGTTGCCTCTGTAGCAATCACCGTAGTAGATATTACCGTTTTTCATCCTCTTTTTGCCCGGCCCATCCCATCGCACTTCCTGGATGTCGGTAATATCTGCTTTGTAGCAGTCTAGGGCCTCTGCTAGTTGTTCGGCTGCACGTGGTCTGTAAGGGGACAGAAAATTTCACGTACAGATCCGAAGGTCGTTGTCCTTATTTCGTTTGCTGGGGTCGTCATTAGTTGAGTCATCCTTATCCGAGGCTTTTGCTTATTTCAGAACCATAGATTTTTTACGTGGTAGGGAAGTTACCCCGACGGCACAACCCCCAACCTGGAGGGCCAGTTCCTTAATTATTCCACTAGGACGAGGGGTCGGGTATACCGGTGCCAGCGATTCCCACGGACGAAGTTATAATTGAGTTTACACATTTTTGGTGTTGTATTCAGTTGGCAATTATGTTTTAACAATTAAATAAGCGTCAATTTAAATATGGGCGAAGCAAGGCGAGCATTGGTCAGCTGGCTATGTACATAAATAACATGCTGAAGGTGGTAAAGGGTAAAAAAAATGCAAAATTGTACTATACGCAGAGAAAAGACAAAGAGGAGTGTAAAGCTAGACTGAGTAGTGACATTTAACATCCAGGTCCTAACTTCGTATCTAATTATAAACACTTTTTATTCTACCTACAACTGCTTTCAGCTTTCGAACGAATCCGCAATGAATTTTAGTCAAACAAGCCCAAAAAATGACAGAAGTTTCAAAGTCGATACTAAAAGATAATATGGGCTCTCGTTGGCATTCGGTTTAGTAAGGGGTTATAAAGATAAAGTGGGTATTATATCGACTATAATTAAGATAACACAAATTTTAGCTTACTTTGGTACGTACTAAAATAATTTTAAAGTGAACTTTATCCGACTATAA